>CM061244.1:0-10000000 GCA_030848705.1 Heracleum sosnowskyi | reverse complement strand
ACACAGGAATGTCCACCTCATCCACAGAAGGGATCAAGAAGCTGGGAACATTGGCTTTCCCCCTTGGATCATCCCCAATCCTAGCCCTTTTCATCCTGGATGTCTCAACATCCTTGGGCTCATTGGTCTTGTTGATAAAGGCCGCAGCTACAAGAAAAGCCAGAAAATGGTTAACAGAAGATCACCAAGAAAGAAGAATATACATAATGAAAAGGGATAAGCAAAAATACCCTTATCATGAACAGTAGAAAGCCCAACGGACTTGAGGACAAACTCATCCAGTAGCTCCCAAGCCACGGTAGTCCCATTATCCTTAATAAGCTCTGAGTAGGCATGAAGTTCCTCCTCATTCAAGACAATGTTACCGGGACTACCATCAGAGACTCTCCCAAAAGATGTACGGAACAGGGTTCCCCAGTCCCCTCCTTCCCATATAAGATACATGAACTCATTTTTCCATTTGGGGTTATTATCTGGGATTGACTTGGGGTGAAAAATGAAAGGGAAGCCTACCCTATGGCTTATATACACCCAACCCAAGTTGTTGGCTGAGCTATTCTTAAACTGAAAGATCTTTCTAAACAAAGGTACAGAAAGAGGGAAGTTTTTACGAAGGCATAAAACCATGAAACAATTAATTATCCTCCAGGCATTTGGAGGTAATTGACAAGGATTAATTTGAACATCTGCCAAGAGTCTGGGAATGAACTCATGGAATGGGAACCTAAGGCCGGCAACAATGGCATCTTTGTAAATACACAAAGCATTTGGCCTCCAGTGACATGAACGGTCACCGGCACCGGCGGGAACTAGCCTTAAAGGGGCCTTTACCCTATACATCTTATTATAACTTTTAATTAGATCTACTTCGTGAAACTTATTACTACAATCATACGAATCTAAAGCAGACACTGACGGGTATTCGTCCCCACGTTCATTAATCATATCATGCAAAGACATGTATTTTGAACGAATAGGAATGGGGGTACCTCTTTTTGAAGCAGAATTCATCTTTTGGAGGCGTTGGGAAGCTCGATCGGCCATTTTTAACCCAGAAAACCTTTAAATCTTCAAAGAAATCTTCAAATATTCAAGCAAAAACCCAGAAAAACGATGAGGTTAAACGGAAAAGCTTGCCGGGAATCGCTTTGTGGTGGAACCCTAGCAGAGCAAATTGTAAGAAATTTTGAAGAGAATTCAGCAGAGTAACGTTGAGAAAATGAAATGTGAAGAATGAGTATAAGCAAATGAAAACTCACCCTTATATAGGGATGACAGCCGGTCACTGGGCCGGTTGAACGAAGGGAAACCGGCATTAGCCGGTACGGCCCATAAAAGGCTAAAGGCCCAAATCACTGAGTTTGAACAGTGAAAATCCTTGGGCCCAAATGAAGCCCAATATATGTGGGCTCTAAAAGTCTGTAACGAACCAAGTATTCGACCAGAATCCTGGTCGAATGAGTTCGAATAGACACCAAAATTGAAGTCTCGATCGACCATGTTCCTGGTCGAAACCATTCGACCAGGCACCAAAAATTGAAGTCTCGATCGACCATGTTCCTGGTCGAAACCATTCGACCAGGCACCAAAAATTGAAGTCATGTTCGACCACAATCCTGGTCGAAACCATTCGACCAGGAGGCAAAATGGAAGTTAGCTTCGACCAGAATCCTGGTCGAAACCATTCGACCAGGAGGCAAAATGGAAGTTAGCTTCGACCAGAATCCAGGTCGAAACCATTCGACCAGGAGGCAAAATGCAAGCAAATTTCGACCAGAATCCTGGTCGAAGGAGTTCGACCAGGAGCTAAAATCGAGGTCAAATTCGACCAGGATCCTGGTCGAAAATGACTTGAAAAATTCAAAAATCAATTTATCTTCAGGAAATTGATGAAAAATCCCGATTCCTATTTTGGGAAATTATAAAATTGGTTTAGAACCATGTGTTCGTCAAACCAAGCTACAATACGGAAGAAAATTTCGTAACTCTCGAATGAAATAACTTCTACGATAATCCAAGAGAGATTTTCCTAGAAGTTGGGGGGCAAATGATATGGATAGAAAAGTAATTATAGAAATGTAATTGACTGGTCAAATAAAAGGCCGATATTCAAAGCCCAATACCCTAATTATTCATTAATTTCGTAATTAATGAATAGGGAGAATATACAGCTCATAAAAAGAGTCCAAATTATGGCAAATTGGTCAAAGAAGGATCCAGAATCCCAATTAAAGGCAATTAATGAGTCATAGCCTTTATCAACAAGGAAAAGACTTCTCCGGCAAGAAATACGATGTTTATCCAATATCAAAAAGGAGACTTATTCGCTAAGACTCCTAAACATACCATAAATACTAGGCTCCAGACGCCTATATAAGGTCCCTGATCCTACAATCAGAACTACGTCTTGGCTTGATTCTCAATAACAACTTGAGATACGTAGGCATCTTGTGAGGACCAATTTAGTCCGGATACACGAGTGCAGCCATTAAAGCTCGAAGTTCATTAAACCTTAGTGGAATAAAAAACGTACTTGTGTAATTAATGCTAAGGTTTAATGAGCTTCGAGCTTTAATGGCTGCACTCGTGTATCCGGACTAAATTGGTCCTCACAAGATGCCTACGTATCTCAAGTTGTTATTGAGAATCAAGCCAAGACGTAGTTCTGATTGTAGGATCAGGGACCTTATATAGGCGTCTGGAGCCTAGTATTTATGGTATGTTTAGGAGTCTTAGCGAATAAGTCTCCTTTTTGATATTGGATAAACATCGTATTTCTTGCCGGAGAAGTCTTTTCCTTGTTGATAAAGGCTATGACTCATTAATTGCCTTTAATTGGGATTCTGGATCCTTCTTTGACCAATTTGCCATAATTTGGACTCTTTTTATGAGCTGTATATTCTCCCTATTCATTAATTTCGTAATTAATGAATAATTAGGGTATTGGGCTTTGAATATCGGCCTTTTATTTGACCAGTCAATTATATTTCTATAATTACTTTTCTATCCATATCATTTGCCCCCCAACTTCTAGGAAAATCTCTCTTGGATTATCGTAGAAGTTATTTCATTCGAGAGTTACGAAATTTTCTTCCGTATTGTAGCTTGGTTTGACGAACACATGGTTCTAAACCAATTTTATAATTTCCCAAAATAGGAATCGGGATTTTTCATCAATTTCCTGGAAGATAAATTGATTTTTGAATTTTTCAAGTCATTTTCGACCAGGATCCTGGTCGAATTTGACCTCGATTTTAGCTCCTGGTCGAACTCCTTCGACCAGGATTCTGGTCGAAATTTGCTTGCATTTTGCCTCCTGGTCGAATGGTTTCGACCAGGATTCTGGTCGAAGCTAACTTCCATTTTGCCTCCTGGTCGAATGATTTCGACCAGGATTGTGGTCGAAGCTTACTTCCATTTTGCCTCCTGGTCGAATAATTTCGACCAGGATCGTGGTCGAAGCTTACTTCCATTTTGCCTCCTGGTCGAATGATTTTGACCAAGATTGTGGTCGAAGCTTACTTCCATTTTGCCTCCTGGTCGAATAATTTCGACCAGGGTCGTGGTCGAAGCTTACTTCCATTTTGCCTCCTGGTCGAATGGTTTCGACCAGGATTGTGGTCGAACATGACTTCAATTTTTGGTGCCTGGTCGAATGGTTTCGACCAGGAACATGGTCGATCGAGACTTCAATTTTGGTGTCTATTCGAACTCATTCGACCAGGATTCTGGTCGAATACTTGGTTCGTTACAGACTTTTAGAGCCCACATATATTGGGCTTCATTTGGGCCCAAGGATTTTCACTGTTCAAACTCAGTGATTTGGGCCTTTAGCCTTTTATGGGCCGTACCGGCTAATGCCGGTTTCCCTTCGTTCAACCGGCCCAGTGACCGGCTGTCATCCCTATATAAGGGTGAGTTTTCATTTGCTTATACTCATTCTTCACATTTCATTTTCTCAACGTTACTCTGCTGAATTCTCTTCAAAATTTCTTACAATTTGCTCTGCTAGGGTTCCACCACAAAGCGATTCCCGGCAAGCTTTTCCGGTTAACCTCATCGTTTTTCTGGGTTTTTGCTTGAATATTTGAAGATTTCTTTGACGATTCTGGGATTCTTTGAAGATTCTGGGTTTTTTGTTGAAGATTTCTGGGCTCTTTTGAAGATTTTCTGGGCAAATTTCTTGAAGATTTAAAGGTTTTCTGGGTTAAAAATGGCCGATCGAGCTTCCCAACGCCTCCAAAAGATGAATTCTGCTTCAAAAAGAGGTACCCCCATTCCTATTCGTTCAAAATACATGTCTTTGCATGATATGATTAATGAACGTGGGGACGAATACCCGTCAGTGTCTGCTTTAGATTCGTATGATTGTAGTAATAAGTTTCACGAAGTAGATCTAATTAAAAGTTATAATAAGATGTATAGGGTAAAGGCCCCTTTAAGGCTAGTTCCCGCCGGTGCCGGTGACCGTTCATGTCACTGGAGGCCAAATGCTTTGTGTATTTACAAAGATGCCATTGTTGCCGGCCTTAGGTTCCCATTCCATGAGTTCATTCCCAGACTCTTGGCAGATGTTCAAATTAATCCTTGTCAATTACCTCCAAATGCCTGGAGGATAATTAATTGTTTCATGGTTTTATGCCTTCGTAAAAACTTCCCTCTTTCTGTACCTTTGTTTAGAAAGATCTTTCAGTTTAAGAATAGCTCAGCCAACAACTTGGGTTGGGTGTATATAAGCCATAGGGTAGGCTTCCCTTTCATTTTTCACCCCAAGTCAATCCCAGATAATAACCCCAAATGGAAAAATGAGTTCATGTATCTTATATGGGAAGGAAGGGACTGGGGAACCCTGTTCCGTACATCTTTTGGGAGAGTCTCTGATGGTAGTCCCGGTAACATTGTCTTGAATGAGGAGGAACTTCATGCCTACTCAGAGCTTATTAAGGATAATGGGACTACCGTGGCTTGGGAGCTACTGGATGAGTTTGTCCTCAAGTCCGTTGGGCTTTCTACTGTTCATGATAAGGGTATTTTTGCTTATCCCTTTTCATTATGTCTATTTTTCTTTCTTGGTGATCTTCTGTTAACCATTTTCTGGCTTTTCTTGTAGCTGCGGCCTTTATCAACAAGACCAATGAGCCCAAGGATGTTGAGACATCCAGGATGAAAAGGGCTAGGATTGGGGATGATCCAAGGGGGAAAGCCAATGTTCCCAGCTTCTTGATCCCTTCTGTGGATGAGGTGGACATTCCTGTGTCTGCCAAGTCCTCAGTGTGGCGCCCCAACTGGGGTATCAGGAAGAAGGACACCATTACTGGGGTGTCCAAACATGCTGTGGACTGGTCGTACCACTCTCTTACCCCTTGTGACTACAAGGATTTCGTTGCAGATTCCACCCTTGAGGGTGCTGAGCATCTTGGGGCTCAAGCTATTGCTGCGGTAATTTTCTTTACCTTAGCTATTTCTTTGAAGTTTCTGCTTATATTTTCCTAACTTTTATCTTTTGGCAGGCAAATGCCAACTTTCAGGGGGTATTGTTCCAAGCTAAGGCTTGGCGTACCTCCTCTGAGGCCAACAGAGTCAAGCTGGAGAGGTCCGAGGAGGAGGTGAAGTCTCTTAAGGAGACTCTTGCCAGGAGGGAGAAGGAGCTTGCTGACGCTCAGGCTGATATTGTTGAGCTGAGAAAAGGCAAGGATGATTGCATCGATGAGTACCTTGACTCTCAGGAGTACAAGGACTTGATCGAAAAGCATGACGAGATCCTTTTCCCAGTCCAACATACTTCAGGATGGGAGGATGCTGTTCAGGCTATCTTGGCCAAGCATCCTGGAGTCTTTGATGCTGCTGACTTTCCTGCTCCTCACCCTCCTACTCCCTTGGAGCGTATTTTGGCTGGAGTTGACGATATGGAGGAAGATGCTAGGATTTTAGATCCAGAGCATTCATCACCCCTCAGTGACGCTTCTGCTGATGATGCTGAGGATGCTGAGGATGCTGGTGAGCATTCTTCCAGTTCTAGCTCAGGGGAGGAGACAGATGCAGGAGTCAAGGATGGTGAAGCGCAGCCGTAGTTTGTAGTTTACTCATGGCCATTCATGGCTTTGTATTTTCTTTCTATGTATTTCCAGCCTTCGGGCTTAACTTAAACTTTTATAAGTTTAGTTTTATTTACATTTTGTGGCCATTCATGGCTTGTGTTGTTTTCCTGCCTTTTGCATGTTTAGTTAGCATTTTGTACATATCTATCAGTATGTAATGCATTCAAAACATGATGAATAGGAGTATATAATTCATAACTTTGAAGAATGGGCTCAACCCTTACATAATACTCAAGTTTTTTTTTTTTAAAAACTTGGTTTGGTTTTATCAAACCTTATTTCTAGTAGTGAATCCACTTAGGAAACACCTTAAACATAATAAACTTTCAAGTTGGAGGCATGCCAAGTTCTTGGCACCTCATGCCCTTCAAGGGTTTCTAGCTTGTAGGAGCCTCGACCAAATACGTTTTTGACGCGATATGGTCCTTCCCAATTTGGGGCCAACTTCCCTTTTTGTCCAACTCCGGATGCTTCAATCTTTCTGAGAACCAAGTCTCCTTGACGAAAGAACCTTTCTTTAACCCTTAGGTTGTAGTAGAAAGAGGCTTTCTTTTGATGCTCAACTATCTTGGCGTTTGCTTCATCTCTAACTTCATCAATTAGATCCAAAGCTAGCCTCAAGCCTTCTTCATTTGTTTCTGGTTCATAAGCCTCAACTCTTGGGGAGGTGTGAGTAATTTCCACTGGGACCACTGCCTCTGCTCCATAAGCCAATAGGAATGGAGTTGCCCCGGTGGTGACTTTGCAAGTAGTACGATATGCCCAAAGTATAGGGAGTAATTCGTCTACCCAAGTGTTTCTGGAGCGTTCAACTCTTTTCTTTAGTCCATCAAGGATGATTCGATTTGCAACCTCAGCTTGCCCATTTGCTTGAGGATGGGCGACAGAAGTGAAGCGCAACTTGATATCGTTTTCATCACAATACTTCTTGAACTCATCGTTGTTAAACTGAGTTCCATTGTCCGTGACCAGGACTCGTGGAATTCCATATCTGCATATCACATTTTCCCAGAAGAATTGCATCACTTGCTTGGTGGTTATCTTGGCTAATGGCTTAGCCTCAATCCACTTGGTGAAATAATCAATTGCTACTATCAAGAACTTTCTTTGAGCACTTGCCATAGGAAATGGCCCGAGTATATCCATTCCCCACATAGCAAAGGGGATAGGTGAGTTAATGGATGTCATCATCTCTGGTGGTTGCCTAACCACTGGTGCATGTTTCTGGCACCGTTCACATTTCTTGACGTAGTTCTTAGCATCAGCAAGTATGCTTGGCCAATAGAAACCTAGGCGTCTGGAGCCTAGTATTTATGGTATGTTTAGGAGTCTTAGCGAATAAGTCTCCTTTTTGATATTGGATAAACATCGTATTTCTTGCCGGAGAAGTCTTTTCCTTGTTGATAAAGGCTATGACTCATTAATTGCCTTTAATTGGGATTCTGGATCCTTCTTTGACCAATTTGCCATAATTTGGACTCTTTTTATGAGCTGTATATTCTCCCTATTCATTAATTACGAAATTAATGAATAATTAGGGTATTGGGCTTTGAATATCGGCCTTTTATTTGACCAGTCAATTACATTTCTATAATTACTTTTCTATCCATATCATTTGCCCCCCAACTTCTAGAATGTTGTGGAATAAAAAACGTACTTGTGTAATTAATGCTAAGGTTTAATGAGCTTCGAGCTTTAATGGCTGCACTCGTGTATCCGGACTAAATTGGTCCTCACAAGATTCCTACGTATCTCAAGTTGTTATTGAGAATCAAGCCAAGACGTAGTTCTTGGTGTTGCCCTCGGGGCTATGGCGGCAGGGGCACACCAAGGACGTAGTGACTTGTATGTCCTTTTTCGAGGATGAAATCTAAAACATTGTAGATGACTTGTATGTCCTTATTCGTGGATGAAGTCTAAAACGTAGTTCTAGGGGTGCCTTTGTGGCTTGTTGCGCCTTCGAGGCGTTGTGACGTATGGAGCTGTGCCCAAAACGTAGTTCTGATTGTAGGATCAGGGACCTTATATAGGCGTCTGGAGCCTAGTATTTATGGTATGTTTAGGAGTCTTAGCGAATAAGTCTCCTTTTTGATATTGGATAAACATCGTATTTCTTGCCGGAGAAGTCTTTTCCTTGTTGATAAAGGCTATGACTCATTAATTGCCTTTAATTGGGATTCTGGATCCTTCTTTGACCAATTTGCCATAATTTGGACTCTTTTTATGAGCTGTATATTCTCCCTATTCATTAATTACGAAATTAATGAATAATTAGGGTATTGGGCTTTGAATATCGGCCTTTTATTTGACCAGTCAATTATATTTCTATAATTACTTTTCTCTCCATATCATTTGCCCCCCAACTTCTAGGAAAATCTCTCTTGGATTATCGTAGAAGTTATTTCATTCGAGAGTTACGAAATTTTCTTCCGTATTGTAGCTTGGTTTGACGAACACATGGTTCTAAACCAATTTTATAATTTCCCAAAATAGGAATCGGGATTTTTCATCAATTTCCTGGAAGATAAATTGATTTTTGAATTTTTCAAGTCATTTTCGACCAGGATCCTGGTCGAATTTGACCTCGATTTTAGCTCCTGGTCGAACTCCTTCGACCAGGATTCTGGTCGAAATTTGCTTGCATTTTGCCTCCTGGTCGAATGGTTTCGACCAGGATTGTGGTCGAAGCTTACTTCCATTTTGCCTCCTGGTCGAATAATTTCGACCAGGATCGTGGTCGAAGCTTACTTCCATTTTGCCTCCTGGTCGAATGATTTCGACCAGGATTGTGGTCGAAGCTTACTTCCATTTTGCCTCCTGGTCGAATAATTTCGACCAGGGTCGTGGTCGAAGCTTACTTCCATTTTGCCTCCTGGTCGAATGGTTTCGACCAGGATTGTGGTCGAACATGACTTCAATTTTTGGTGCCTGGTCGAATGGTTTCGACCAGGAACATGGTCGATCGAGACTTCAATTTTGGTGTCTATTCGAACTCATTCGACCAGGATTCTGGTCGAATACTTGGTTCGTTACAGACTTTTAGAGCCCACATATATTGGGCTTCATTTGGGCCCAAGGATTTTCACTGTTCAAACTCAGTGATTTGGGCCTTTAGCCTTTTATGGGCCGTACCGGCTAATGCCGGTTTCCCTTCGTTCAACCGGCCCAGTGACCGGCTGTCATCCCTATATAAGGGTGAGTTTTCATTTGCTTATACTCATTCTTCACATTTCATTTTCTCAACGTTACTCTGCTGAATTCTCTTCAAAATTTCTTACAATTTGCTCTGCTAGGGTTCCACCACAAAGCGATTCCCGGCAAGCTTTTCCGGTTAACCTCATCGTTTTTCTGGGTTTTTGCTTGAATATTTGAAGATTTCTTTGAAGATTCTGGGATTCTTTGAAGATTCTGGGTTTTTTGTTGAAGATTTCTGGGCTCTTTTGAAGATTTTCTGGGCAAATTTCTTGAAGATTTAAAGGTTTTCTGGGTTAAAAATGGCCGATCGAGCTTCCCAACGCCTCCAAAAGATGAATTCTGCTTCAAAAAGAGGTACCCCCATTCCTATTCGTTCAAAATACATGTCTTTGCATGATATGATTAATGAACGTGGGGACGAATACCCGTCAGTGTCTGCTTTAGATTCGTATGATTGTAGTAATAAGTTTCACGAAGTAGATCTAATTAAAAGTTATAATAAGATGTATAGGGTAAAGGCCCCTTTAAGGCTAGTTCCCGCCGGTGCCGGTGACCGTTCATGTCACTGGAGGCCAAATGCTTTGTGTATTTACAAAGATGCCATTGTTGCCGGCCTTAGGTTCCCATTCCATGAGTTCATTCCCAGACTCTTGGCAGATGTTCAAATTAATCCTTGTCAATTACCTCCAAATGCCTGGAGGATAATTAATTGTTTCATGGTTTTATGCCTTCGTAAAAACTTCCCTCTTTCTGTACCTTTGTTTAGAAAGATCTTTCAGTTTAAGAATAGCTCAGCCAACAACTTGGGTTGGGTGTATATAAGCCATAGGGTAGGCTTCCCTTTCATTTTTCACCCCAAGTCAATCCCAGATAATAACCCCAAATGGAAAAATGAGTTCATGTATCTTATATGGGAAGGAGGGGACTGGGGAACCCTGTTCCGTACATCTTTTGGGAGAGTCTCTGATGGTAGTCCCGGTAACATTGTCTTGAATGAGGAGGAACTTCATGCCTACTCAGAGCTTATTAAGGATAATGGGACTACCGTGGCTTGGGAGCTACTGGATGAGTTTGTCCTCAAGTCCGTTGGGCTTTCTACTGTTCATGATAAGGGTATTTTTGCTTATCCCTTTTCATTATGTCTATTTTTCTTTCTTGGTGATCTTCTGTTAACCATTTTCTGGCTTTTCTTGTAGCTGCGGCCTTTATCAACAAGACCAATGAGCCCAAGGATGTTGAGACATCCAGGATGAAAAGGGCTAGGATTGGGGATGATCCAAGGGGGAAAGCCAATGTTCCCAGCTTCTTGATCCCTTCTGTGGATGAGGTGGACATTCCTGTGTCTGCCAAGTCCTCAGTGTGGCGCCCCAACTGGGGTATCAGGAAGAAGGACACCATTACTGGGGTGTCCAAACATGCTGTGGACTGGTCGTACCACTCTCTTACCCCTTGTGACTACAAGGATTTCGTTGCAGATTCCACCCTTGAGGGTGCTGAGCATCTTGGGGCTCAAGCTATTGCTGCGGTAATTTTCTTTACCTTAGCTATTTCTTTGAAGTTTCTGCTTATATTTTCCTAACTTTTATCTTTTGGCAGGCAAATGCCAACTTTCAGGGGGTATTGTTCCAAGCTAAGGCTTGGCGTACCTCCTCTGAGGCCAACAGAGTCAAGCTGGAGAGGTCCGAGGAGGAGGTGAAGTCTCTTAAGGAGACTCTTGCCAGGAGGGAGAAGGAGCTTGCTGACGCTCAGGCTGATATTGTTGAGCTGAGAAAAGGCAAGGATGATTGCATCGATGAGTACCTTGACTCTCAGGAGTACAAGGACTTGATCGAAAAGCATGACGAGATCCTTTTCCCAGTCCAACATACTTCAGGATGGGAGGATGCTGTTCAAGCTATCTTGGCCAAGCATCCTGGAGTCTTTGATGCTGCTGACTTTCCTGCTCCTCACCCTCCTACTCCCTTGGAGCGTATTTTGGCTGGAGTTGACGATATGGAGGAAGATGCTAGGATTTTAGATCCAGAGCATTCATCACCCCTCAGTGACGCTTCTGCTGATGATGCTGAGGATGCTGAGGATGCTGGTGAGCATTCTTCCAGTTCTAGCTCAGGGGAGGAGACAGATGCAGGAGTCAAGGATGGTGAAGCGCAGCCGTAGTTTGTAGTTTACTCATGGCCATTCATGGCTTTGTATTTTCTTTCTATGTATTTCCAGCCTTCGGGCTTAACTTAAACTTTTATAAGTTTAGTTTTATTTACATTTTGTGGCCATTCATGGCTTGTGTTGTTTTCCTGCCTTTTGCATGTTTAGTTAGCATTTTGTACATATCTATCAGTATGTAATGCATTCAAAACATGATGAATAGGAGTATATAATTCATAACTTTGAAGAATGGGCTCAACCCTTACATAATACTCAAGTTTTTTTTTTTTTTAAAAACTTGGTTTGGTTTTATCAAACCTTATTTCTAGTAGTGAATCCACTTAGGAAACACCTTAAACATAATAAACTTTCAAGTTGGAGGCATGCCAAGTTCTTGGCACCTCATGCCCTTCAAGGGTTTCTAGCTTGTAGGAGCCTCGACCAAATACGTTTTTGACGCGATATGGTCCTTCCCAATTTGGGGCCAACTTCCCTTTTTGTCCAACTCCGGATGCTTCAATCTTTCTGAGAACCAAGTCTCCTTGACGAAAGAACCTTTCTTTAACCCTTAGGTTGTAGTAGAAAGAGGCTTTCTTTTGATGCTCAACTATCTTGGCGTTTGCTTCATCTCTAACTTCATCAATTAGATCCAAAGCTAGCCTCAAGCCTTCTTCATTTGTTTCTGGTTCATAAGCCTCAACTCTTGGGGAGGTGTGAGTAATTTCCACTGGGACCACTGCCTCTGCTCCATAAGCCAATAGGAATGGAGTTGCCCCGGTGGTGACTTTGCAAGTAGTACGATATGCCCAAAGTATAGGGAGTAATTCGTCTACCCAAGTGTTTCTGGAGCGTTCAACTCTTTTCTTTAGTCCATCAAGGATGATTCGATTTGCAACCTCAGCTTGCCCATTTGCTTGAGGATGGGCGACAGAAGTGAAGCGCAACTTGATATCGTTTTCATCACAATACTTCTTGAACTCATCGTTGTTAAACTGAGTTCCATTGTCCGTGACCAGGACTCGTGGAATTCCATATCTGCATATCACATTTTCCCAGAAGAATTGCATCACTTGCTTGGTGGTTATCTTGGCTAATGGCTTAGCCTCAATCCACTTGGTGAAATAATCAATTGCTACTATCAAGAACTTTCTTTGAGCACTTGCCATAGGAAATGGCCCGAGTATATCCATTCCCCACATAGCAAAGGGGATAGGTGAGTTAATGGATGTCATCATCTCTGGTGGTTGCCTAACCACTGGTGCATGTTTCTGGCACCGTTCACATTTCTTGACGTAGTTCTTAGCATCAGCAAGTATGCTTGGCCAATAGAAACCTAGACGAGTGACTTTATGAGCCAGGGCTCTGCCCCCCAAGTGTTGCCCACAAATCCCTTCATGCACTTCCTTTAGGGCCAATTCTGCCTCTTGAGGTCTCAAGCACTTTAAGTACGGAATAACAAAAGATTTCTTGTATAGGATTCCCTCAATTAGGGCATACCTTAGTGCTCTGACGTATAGCTTTCGTGCTTCTGAAGTGTCGTTGGGCAGCCACCCAGTTTCCAGATGAGCTTTGATGGGATCAATCCAACAACTGGTGATACCAATGGGGGCTACCAACTTTCCATTGATGCTTGGGGTCTTCAAGACTTGGAAGTATACACTCCCGGCATAGTTTTCGATTTCAGAAGAGGCAAACTTAGACAAGGCATCAGCCTTCATATTTTCCTCCCTTGGAATGTGCTCCACATAGCATTCATTGAACTGAGTCATAATGGCCTTGACAAGCTTTAAGTACTTGGCCATGACTTCATCTCTGGCCTCAAACTCCCCATTTACTTGGGAAATCACTAGCCTCGAGTCTCCACATACTTTCAGAGTTTTGACTCTCAAGGCTCCAGCCAGCCCTAAGCCAGCTATCAGAGCTTCATACTCAGCCTCATTGTTTGTCGTCGGGAAGTCAAGCTTTAGTGCATACTCTATTAGGAATCCACTTGATTTTGTTTTTGATGCTCCATCAAAATAGAGCACCCAACATTCTTTGAAGGTCATTTCCTCATCTTTCTTATCTTCCATAGTTACTTCCTGCCCCCCGACTTCTTGGTTGTCAATGGTGCATTCAACCATGAAGTCAGCAAGTGCTTGAGCTTTTATGGCCGTTCGAGGCTTATACTTGATGTCGAATTCGCCCAATTCAATGGCCCATTTGATCAATCTTCCACTAACTTGAGGGCTATGCAAGATGTTTCTTAGAGGTTGATCAGTCAAGACCTCTATCTTGTGAGCCTGGAAGTAGGGGCGTAGCTTTCTTGAGGCCATTATCAAGGCTAAGGCAAACTTCTCAACCATTGAGTAGTTTATTTCTGCCCCATGTAGAATCTTGCTCACATAGTAGATGGGTTTCTGAACCTTTACTTCTTCCTTTACCAAAACAGCTCCAAGGGCTGTGTTGGAAACCGCCAAGTATAAATAGAGAATTTCTCCTGGCTTGGGTTTTGCCAACAGTGGTGCTTCAGCCATATATTTCTTCAGGGCCTCAAAGGCCTCTTGACTTTCAGTTGTCCATTCAAAATTTTTCACTTTTTTGAGTGCTTTGAAGAAGGGTAAGCACTTCTCTCCAGACTTGGAGATGAATCTCCCCAAAGCAGCCACTCTTCCCGTCAGTTTCTGGACATCCTTGACAGTCTTTGGTGGTTCCATGTCTAGAATCGCTTTGATTTTGTCGGGATTAGCCTCGATCCCTCTCTTGGAAACCATCAGGCCTAAAAACTTTCCCGAGCCTACACCAAAGGCACATTTGGCTGGATTCAGCATCATCTTGTGGTGCCTTAGCACTTCAAAAGCCTCTCGGAGGTGCTCAATATGATCGGCCTTATCAAGGCTTTTGACTAACATGTCATCTACGTAGACCTCCATGGATTTTCCAATCAAGTGCTCAAAGATTTTGTTAACCAACCTTTGATAGGTTGCTCCAGCATTCTTAAGTCCAAAAGCCATGACCAAGAAACAGAAGACACCAAAGTCAGTGATGAACGACACCTTGGCGATGTCATCTTTGTGCATCTTGATTTGATTATATCCGCTGAAGCCATCCATGAAACTTAGCATCTCGTGCCCAGCAGTGGCATCTATCAGAGCATCAATCCTTGGTAAGGGAAAACAATCCTTAGGACATGCATCATTCAAGTCGGTGAAGTCGACGCACATTCTCCACTTCCCGTTAGCTTTTTTGACCATCACGGGGTTAGCTAACCATTCTGGGAATTGGATTTCCTCAATGAACCCAGCTTCCAAAAGCTTATTCACTTCTTGCTTAATGGCTTCAAGCCTCTCTGGAGCAAAACTTCTTTTCTTTTGTTTCACTGCCTTCCTTTCTGGATCCACATTCAATTTGTGAGATATTAGTTGGGGATCAATCCCTGGCATGTCAGCCGCTGTCCAAGCAAAAACGTCATTGTTTTCTTGAAGAAAAGATGCAAGTTTGCCTTTCAATGGTTCGGGCAGTAGTGCCCCAACATAAGTCACCTTTTCTGGTTCATCCGGGACTAAGGGAATTGGGATTAAATCCTCAGCTGGTTTCCCTCTTCGGTCCTCATTGTTACTAGTGTCCATATCTTCAATGGGGAGAACCTGCCCCCCAACTCCATCAGGCCTTAACGCGGCTACATAACAGCTTCTAGCCATCTTTTGGTCTCCCCGTTCTTCACCAATCCCATTCCGAGTGGGGAATTTGAGTTTCAGGTGGTATGATGAGGCAACAGCCTTAAACGCATGAAGACCCGTCCTCCCAAGGATCGCATTGTAGGTTGAGGTTGCCTTTATAACTATGAAGTTCAGCATCTGAGTGGATGTATTCGTTCCTTGTCCCATGGTCATTGGGAGTTGGATAGTGCCTTCCACCTTTGATTCCACTCCATTGAACCCATATATGGGCATATTAGAGGGTGTCAACTGAGAATCAGTGTAACCCATCTTGATAAAGGCATCGTGGAACAAGATATCCACAGAGGCTCCATTGTCGACTAAGACTCTCTTTGTTTCAGAGTTGCCTATCACAGGTACTATGACAAGAGGATCATCGTGGGGGAACTTCACCCCTTCCAAATCAGAATCCTCAAAACTTATCGATACTTCTGTTCGTGCACGCTTCGGTGCTTCTCCAACAATAGTCAGTACCTCTCGGGCATAAGCTTTTCTTGAGTTTCGGGAGGACCCAGCAGCAGTTGGTCCTCCAAATATCATGTTGATCACAGGCCCTCGGGGCTTGGGATTTCGATCTTGATCGTTGTCCCTTCTATCATAATCCTTCCTTTCATAGTTCCCCCTTTGGCTCCCTTGGCTCCCATCCTTAGTGAACTTGCTGAGTTTTCCTCTTCGTATTAGAAACTCAATCTCATCTTTCAGTTGTCTACAATCATCGGTGTCATGACCGACTTCTTTGTGGAACCGACAAAACTGATTTTGGTTCCGTTTGGACAAATCAGCCCTCATTGGCTTTGGCCATTTGATATCTTCTTCCTTGGCTATCTCCATAAGAATTTGACTCCTAGGAGTATTCAATCTTGCATACTCCGTGAATTTTGGCCCAAAGTTATTTCTCTTGGGTGGAGAGTCAGAATTCTTTGATGTTCGGGGAAACTTTTCCTTGACGTCGTACTCCTGAGTTTCTTTTCTTTTCTTCGAGTTTCCACTACCACCAGCAGGGGGCTCATACTTTCTCATGCTTTCTTCAGCCTTGATATATTTCCCAGCCCTATCTTGGAGCTTCAGCATGCTCTCGGGTGGATGTTTAGCTAACGACCGTTTGAAGTGGTCATCAGTGGTTCCTTGTTGTAGGGCTATCATAGCCACTCTGTCTTCCAAATCTGGGACTTTTAAAGCCTCTCGAGTGAATCGATTGATGTAGTCCCTCAGGGCTTCATTCTGTCCTTGCCGGATTGCCATGAGTGAGGCAGAGCTTTTCTCATGCACCCTTCCACTTATGAATTGATTGATGAAGGCTTTACTCAATTCTTTGAAGGATCCAATGGAGTTGGGAGGTAGACGGCTATACCAACGTTGAGCCATACCTGCAAGAGTTTGGGGAAACGCCCTACACTTGACTGCATCATTGGTGGGCTGCAACAGCAGTGCATTGGAGAAGGTTCTCACATGATTAGCGGGATCTCCCGTTCCATCATACGCTTTAATCGAAGGCATCTTGAACTTTCTGGATATAGCCGTTTTCATGATGTCTTGAGTAAACGGTGGTGTAGGATCATCGGGATCTCCTAGGGGCAACAGATTACTAGGATCACCCCTTGGGGCTTCAGCCCTCTTGGTCCTTCTTGGTGGATCCAAGTTGATTATCGGGATTCCTTCAGTCGTTTTTGCTCTAGCGGCCTCTTGTTCTGCCAATACTTTCTTAAGCCTTGCGACTTCTGCCTCATGGGCCGCAAGCTTGTCCTTAGTAGTTTGGGGTTGATCTTGGTTAGCTTGTGAAGATCGTTTCCTTCTAGGAGCGACATCGTCCCCGGTTGTATAACCCTCATCCTCGGTGTAGGGCCCAGAAAAATCGTCTCGAAACATCTGACGAGTTTGGGTTTCACGGTTTTGGGGTCCCAAACCTGGTACGTAAGGGGGCACATAAGCCTCATGGTAGATTGGATTAGTTCCGCTACCACCCGCTGTGGGGCGAGGGGGCATGCCATAGCCGGGCATCCCCAAAGTCTGATTTGCGTATTGAGGGAGATCAGTAGTGTGGAGTTGAAGACTGCGAGGTGCGTTCACAAGCAACGCAGAGGTTGTAATTGGTTGCTGGTGAACGGTCTCTTGTGGATTAGATCCATGAATGACCATTTGTAGGGGATTCGTCCCTTCAGCAGTAATTGGGACTTCTTGTCCTTGAGTGTTGGTGGGGTTATTCGTTCCCTGAGTGCCAGTAGTTGGCGGTGGTTGGCTCCCATGAGTATCAGCCCCGGAGGTGATAGGGGGGCCTTCAGAAGTGTCAGAATCTCTGTTTGTTCTTCGCGTGTTTGCCATGGTTGATGTTGTCTTCCCACAGACGGCGCCAAATGTTGTGGAATAAAAAACGTACTTGTGTAATTAATGCTAAGGTTTAATGAGCTTCGAGCTTTAATGGCTGCACTCGTGTATCCGGACTAAATTGGTCCTCACAAGATGCCTACGTATCTCAAGTTGTTATTGAGAATCAAGCCAAGACGTAGTTCTTGGTGTTGCCCTCGGGGCTATGGCGGTAGGGGCACACCAAGGACGTAGTGACTTGTATGTCCTTTTTCGAGGATGAAGTCTAAAACATTGTAGATGACTTGTATGTCCTTATTCGTGGATGAAGTCTAAAACGTAGTTCTAGGGGTGCCTTTGTGGCTTGTTGCGCCTTCGAGGCGTTGTGACGTATGGAGCTGTGCCCAAAACGTAGTTCTGATTGTAGGATCAGGGACCTTATATAGGCGTCTGGAGCCTAGTATTATTTACATTTTGTGGCCATTCATGGCTTGTGTTGTTTTCCTGCCTTTTGCATGTTTAGTTAGCATTTTGTACATATCTATCAGTATGTAATGCATTCAAAACATGATGAATAGGAGTATATAATTCATAACTTTGAAGAATGGGCTCAACCCTTACATAATACTCAAGTTTTTTTTTTTTTTAAAAACTTGGTTTGGTTTTATCAAACCTTATTTCTAGTAGTGAATCCACTTAGGAAACACCTTAAACATAATAAACTTTCAAGTTGGAGGCATGCCAAGTTCTTGGCACCTCATGCCCTTCAAGGGTTTCTAGCTTGTAGGAGCCTCGACCAAATACGTTTTTGACGCGATATGGTCCTTCCCAATTTGGGGCCAACTTCCCTTTTTGTCCAACTCCGGATGCTTCAATCTTTCTGAGAACCAAGTCTCCTTGACGAAAGAACCTTTCTTTAACCCTTAGGTTGTAGTAGAAAGAGGCTTTCTTTTGATGCTCAACTATCTTGGCGTTTGCTTCATCTCTAACTTCATCAATTAGATCCAAAGCTAGCCTCAAGCCTTCTTCATTTGTTTCTGGTTCATAAGCCTCAACTCTTGGGGAGGTGTGAGTAATTTCCACTGGGACCACTGCCTCTGCTCCATAAGCCAATAGGAATGGAGTTGCCCCGGTGGTGACTTTGCAAGTAGTACGATATGCCCAAAGTATAGGGAGTAATTCGTCTACCCAAGTGTTTCTGGAGCGTTCAACTCTTTTCTTTAGTCCATCAAGGATGATTCGATTTGCAACCTCAGCTTGCCCATTTGCTTGAGGATGGGCGACAGAAGTGAAGCGCAACTTGATATCGTTTTCATCACAATACTTCTTGAACTCATCGTTGTTAAACTGAGTTCCATTGTCCGTGACCAGGACTCGTGGAATTCCATATCTGCATATCACATTTTCCCAGAAGAATTGCATCACTTGCTTGGTGGTTATCTTGGCTAATGGCTTAGCCTCAATCCACTTGGTGAAATAATCAATTGCTACTATCAAGAACTTTCTTTGAGCACTTGCCATAGGAAATGGCCCGAGTATATCCATTCCCCACATAGCAAAGGGGATAGGTGAGTTAATGGATGTCATCATCTCTGGTGGTTGCCTAACCACTGGTGCATGTTTCTGGCACCGTTCACATTTCTTGACGTAGTTCTTAGCATCAGCAAGTATGCTTGGCCAATAGAAACCTAGACGAGTGACTTTATGAGCCAGGGCTCTGCCCCCCAAGTGTTGCCCACAAATCCCTTCATGCACTTCCTTTAGGGCCAATTCTGCCTCTTGAGGTCTCAAGCACTTTAAGTACGGAATAACAAAAGATTTCTTGTATAGGATTCCCTCAATTAGGGCATACCTTAGTGCTCTGACGTATAGCTTTCGTGCTTCTGAAGTGTCGTTGGGCAGCCACCCAGTTTCCAGATGAGCTTTGATGGGATCAATCCAACAACTGGTGATACCAATGGGGGCTACCAACTTTCCATTGATGCTTGGGGTCTTCAAGACTTGGAAGTATACACTCCCGGCATAGTTTTCGATTTCAGAAGAGGCAAACTTAGACAAGGCATCAGCCTTCATATTTTCCTCCCTTGGAATGTGCTCCACATAGCATTCATTGAACTGAGTCATAATGGCCTTGACAAGCTTTAAGTACTTGGCCATGACTTCATCTCTGGCCTCAAACTCCCCATTTACTTGGGAAATCACTAGCCTCGAGTCTCCACATACTTTCAGAGTTTTGACTCTCAAGGCTCCAGCCAGCCCTAAGCCAGCTATCAGAGCTTCATACTCAGCCTCATTGTTTGTCGTCGGGAAGTCAAGCTTTAGTGCATACTCTATTAGGAATCCATCAGGACTTTGTAGCACTAAACCAGCCCCACTTGATTTTGTTTTTGATGCTCCATCAAAATAGAGCACCCAACATTCTTTGAAGGTCATTTCCTCATCTTTCTTATCTTCCATAGTTACTTCCTGCCCCCCGACTTCTTGGTTGTCAATGGTGCATTCAACCATGAAGTCAGCAAGTGCTTGAGCTTTTATGGCCATTATGACTCAGTTCAATGAATGCTATGTGGAGCACATTCCAAGGGAGGAAAATATGAAGGCTGATGCCTTGTCTAAGTTTGCCTCTTCTGAAATCGAAAACTATGCCGGGAGTGTATACTTCCAAGTCTTGAAGACCCCAAGCATCAATGGAAAGTTGGTAGCCCCCATTGGTATCACCAGTTGTTGGATTGATCCCATCAAAGCTCATCTGGAAACTGGGTGGCTGCCCAACGACACTTCAGAAGCACGAAAGCTATACGTCAGAGCACTAAGGTATGCCCTAATTGAGGGAATCCTATACAAGAAATCTTTTGTTATTCCGTACTTAAAGTGCTTGAGACCTCAAGAGGCAGAATTGGCCCTAAAGGAAGTGCATGAAGGGATTTGTGGGCAACACTTGGGGGGCAGAGCCCTGGCTCATAAAGTCACTCGTCTAGGTTTCTATTGGCCAAGCATACTTGCTGATGCTAAGAACTACGTCAAGAAATGTGAACGGTGCCAGAAACATGCACCAGTGGTTAGGCAACCACCAGAGATGATGACATCCATTAACTCACCTATCCCCTTTGCTATGTGGGGAATGGATATACTCGGGCCATTTCCTATGGCAAGTGCTCAAAGAAAGTTCTTGATAGTAGCAATTGATTATTTCACCAAGTGGATTGAGGCTAAGCCATTAGCCAAGATAACCACCAAGCAAGTGATGCAATTCTTCTGGGAAAATGTGATATGCAGATATGGAATTCCACGAGTCCTGGTCACGGACAATGGAACTCAGTTTAACAACGATGAGTTCAAGAAGTATTGTGATGAAAACGATATCAAGTTGCGCTTCACTTCTGTCGCCCATCCTCAAGCAAATGGGCAAGCTGAGGTTGCAAATCGAATCATCCTTGATGGACTAAAGAAAAGAGTTGAACGCTCCAGAAACACTTGGGTAGACGAATTACTCCCTATACTTTGGGCATATCGTACTACTTGCAAAGTCACCACCGGGGCAACTCCATTCCTATTGGCTTATGGAGCAGAGGCAGTGGTCCCAGTGGAAATTACTCACACCTCCCCAAGAGTTGAGGCTTATGAACCAGAAACAAATGAAGAAGGCTTGAGGCTAGCTTTGGATCTAATTGATGAAGTTAGAGATGAAGCAAACGCCAAGATAGTTGAGCATCAAAAGAAAGCCTCTTTCTACTACAACCTAAGGGTTAAAGAAAGGTTCTTTCGTCAAGGAGACTTGGTTCTCAGAAAGATTGAAGCATCCGGAGTTGGACAAAAAGGGAAGTTGGCCCCAAATTGGGAAGGACCATATCGCGTCAAAAACGTATTTGGTCGAGGCTCCTACAAGCTAGAAACCCTTGAAGGGCATGAGGTGCCAAGAACTTGGCATGCCTCCAACTTGAAAGTTTATTATGTTTAAGGTGTTTCCTAAGTGGATTCACTACTAGAAATAAGGTTTGATAAAACCAAACCAAGTTTTTAAAAAAAAAAAAAACTTGAGTATTATGTAAGGGTTGAGCCCATTCTTCAAAGTTATGAATTATATACTCCTATTCATCATGTTTTGAATGCATTACATACTGATAGATATGTACAAAATGCTAACTAAACATGCAAAAGGCAGGAAAACAACACAAGCCATGAATGGCCACAAAATGTAAATAAAACTAAACTTATAAAAGTTTAAGTTAAGCCCGAAGGCTGGAAATACATAGAAAGAAAATACAAAGCCATGAATGGCCATGAGTAAACTACAAACTACGGCTGCGCTTCACCATCCTTGACTCCTGCATCTGTCTCCTCCCCTGAGCTAGAACTGGAAGAATGCTCACCAGCATCCTCAGCATCCTCAGCATCATCAGCAGAAGCTTCACTGAGGGGTGATGAATGCTCTGGATCTAAAATCCTAGCATCTTCCTCCATATCGTCAACTCCAGCCAAAATACGCTCCAAGGGAGTAGGAGGGTGAGGAGCAGGAAAGTCAGCAGCATCAAAGACTCCAGGATGCTTGGCCAAGATAGCCTGAACAGCATCCTCCCATCCTGAAGTATGCTGGACTGGGAAAAGGATCTCGTCATGCTTTTCGATCAAGTCCTTGTACTCCTGAGAGTCAAGGTACTCATCGATGCAATCATCCTTGCCTTTTCTCAGCTCAACAATATCAGCCTGAGCGTCAGCAAGCTCCTTCTCCCTCCTGGCAAGAGTCTCCTTAAGAGACTTCACCTCCTCCTCGGACCTCTCCAGCTTGACTCTGTTGGCCTCAGAGGAGGTACGCCAAGCCTTAGCTTGGAACAATACCCCCTGAAAGTTGGCATTTGCCTGCCAAAAGATAAAAGTTAGGAAAATATAAGCAGAAACTTCAAAGAAATAGCTAAGGTAAAGAAAATTACCGCAGCAATAGCTTGAGCCCCAAGATGCTCAGCACCCTCAAGGGTGGAATCTGCAACGAAATCCTTGTAGTCACAAGGGGTAAGAGAGTGGTACGACCAGTCCACAGCATGTTTGGACACCCCAGTAATGGTGTCCTTCTTCCTGATACCCCAGTTGGGGCACCACACTGAGGACTTGGCAGACACAGGAATGTCCACCTCATCCACAGAAGGGATCAAGAAGCTGGGAACATTGGCTTTCCCCCTTGGATCATCCCCAATCCTAGCCCTTTTCATCCTGGATGTCTCAACATCCTTGGGCTCATTGGTCTTGTTGATAAAGGCCGCAGCTACAAGAAAAGCCAGAAAATGGTTAACAGAAGATCACCAAGAAAGAAAAATAGACATAATGAAAAGGGATAAGCAAAAATACCCTTATCATGAACAGTAGAAAGCCCAACGGACTTGAGGACAAACTCATCCAGTAGCTCCCAAGCCACGGTAGTCCCATTATCCTTAATAAGCTCTGAGTAGGCATGAAGTTCCTCCTCATTCAAGACAATGTTACCGGGACTACCATCAGAGACTCTCCCAAAAGATGTACGGAACAGGGTTCCCCAGTCCCCTCCTTCCCATATAAGATACATGAACTCATTTTTCCATTTGGGGTTATTATCTGGGATTGACTTGGGGTGAAAAATGAAAGGGAAGCCTACCCTATGGCTTATATACACCCAACCCAAGTTGTTGGCTGAGCTATTCTTAAACTGAAAGATCTTTCTAAACAAAGGTACAGAAAGAGGGAAGTTTTTACGAAGGCATAAAACCATGAAACAATTAATTATCCTCCAGGCATTTGGAGGTAATTGACAAGGATTAATTTGAACATCTGCCAAGAGTCTGGGAATGAACTCATGGAATGGGAACCTAAGGCCGGCAACAATGGCATCTTTGTAAATACACAAAGCATTTGGCCTCCAGTGACATGAACGGTCACCGGCACCGGCGGGAACTAGCCTTAAAGGGGCCTTTACCCTATACATCTTATTATAACTTTTAATTAGATCTACTTCGTGAAACTTATTACTACAATCATACGAATCTAAAGCAGACACTGACGGGTATTCGTCCCCACGTTCATTAATCATATCATGCAAAGACATGTATTTTGAACGAATAGGAATGGGGGTACCTCTTTTTGAAGCAGAATTCATCTTTTGGAGGCGTTGGGAAGCTCGATCGGCCATTTTTAACCCAGAAAACCTTTAAATCTTCAAGAAATTTGCCCAGAAAATCTTCAAAGAATCCCAGAATCTTCAAAGAAATCTTCAAATATTCAAGCAAAAACCCAGAAAAACGATGAGGTTAAACGGAAAAGCTTGCCGGGAATCGCTTTGTGGTGGAACCCTAGCAGAGCAAATTGTAAGAAATTTTGAAGAGAATTCAGCAGAGTAACGTTGAGAAAATGAAATGTGAAGAATGAGTATAAGCAAATGAAAACTCACCCTTATATAGGGATGACAGCCGGTCACTGGGCCGGTTGAACGAAGGGAAACCGGCATTAGCCGGTACGGCCCATAAAAGGCTAAAGGCCCAAATCACTGAGTTTGAACAGTGAAAATCCTTGGGCCCAAATGAAGCCCAATATATGTGGGCTCTAAAAGTCTGTAACGAACCAAGTATTCGACCAGAATCCTGGTCGAATGAGTTCGAATAGACACCAAAATTGAAGTCTCGATCGACCATGTTCCTGGTCGAAACCATTCGACCAGGCACCAAAAATTGAAGTCTCGATCGACCATGTTCCTGGTCGAAACCATTCGACCAGGCACCAAAAATTGAAGTCATGTTCGACCACAATCCTGGTCGAAATCATTCGACCAGGAGGCAAAATGGAAGTTAGCTTCGACCAGAATCCTGGTCGAAACCATTCGACCAGGAGGCAAAATGGAAGTTAGCTTCGACCAGAATCCTGGTCGAAACCATTCGACCAGGAGGCAAAATTCAAGCAAATTTCGACCAGAATCCTGGTCGAAGGAGTTCGACCAGGAGCTAAAATCGAGGTCAAATTCGACCAGGATCCTGGTCGAAAATGACTTGAAAAATTCAAAAATCAATTTATCTTCCAGGAAATTGATGAAAAATCCCGATTCCTATTTTGGGAAATTATAAAATTGGTTTAGAACCATGTGTTCGTCAAACCAAGCTACAATACGGAAGAAAATTTCGTAACTCTCGAATGAAATAACTTCTACGATAATCCAAGAGAGATTTTCCTAGAAGTTGGGGGGCAAATGATATGGATAGAAAAGTAATTATAGAAATGTAATTGACTGGTCAAATAAAAGGCCGATATTCAAAGCCCAATACCCTAATTATTCATTAATTTCGTAATTAATGAATAGGGAGAATATACAGCTCATAAAAAGAGTCCAAATTATGGCAAATTGGTCAAAGAAGGATCCAGAATCCCAATTAAAGGCAATTAATGAGTCATAGCCTTTATCAACAAGGAAAAGACTTCTCCGGCAAGAAATACGATGTTTATCCAATATCAAAAAGGAGACTTATTCGCTAAGACTCCTAAACATACCATAAATACTAGGCTCCAGACGCCTATATAAGGTCCCTGATCCTACAATCAGAACTACGTCTTGGCTTGATTCTCAATAACAACTTGAGATACGTAGGCATCTTGTGAGGACCAATTTAGTCCGGATACACGAGTGCAGCCATTAAAGCTCGAAGCTCATTAAACCTTAGCATTAATTACACAAGTACGTTTTTTATTCCACAACATTTATTCGACCAGGAGGCAAAATGGAAGTAAGCTTCGACCACGACCCTGGTCGAAATTATTCGACCAGGAGGCAAAATGGAAGTAAGCTTCGACCACAATCTTGGTCGAAATCATTCGACCAGGAGGCAAAATGGAAGTAAGCTTCGACCACGATCCTGGTCGAAATTATTCGACCAGGAGGCAAAATGGAAGTAAGCTTCGACCACAATCCTGGTCGAAATCATTCGACCAGGAGGCAAAATGGAAGTTAGCTTCGACCAGAATCCTGGTCGAAACCATTCGACCAGGAGGCAAAATGCAAGCAAATTTCGACCAGAATCCTGGTCGAAGGAGTTCGACCAGGAGCTAAAATCGAGGTCAAATTCGACCAGGATCCTGGTCGAAAATGACTTGAAAAATTCAAAAATCAATTTATCTTCCAGGAAATTGATGAAAAATCCCGATTCCTATTTTGGGAAATTATAAAATTGGTTTAGAACCATGTGTTCGTCAAACCAAGCTACAATACGGAAGAAAATTTCGTAACTCTCGAATGAAATAACTTCTACGATAATCCAAGAGAGATTTTCCTAGAAGTTGGGGGGCAAATGATATGGATAGAAAAGTAATTATAGAAATATAATTGACTGGTCAAATAAAAGGCCGATATTCAAAGCCCAATACCCTAATTATTCATTAATTACGAAATTAATGAATAGGGAGAATATACAGCTCATAAAAAGAGTCCAAATTATGGCAAATTGGTCAAAGAAGGATCCAGAATCCCAATTAAAGGCAATTAATGAGTCATAGCCTTTATCAACAAGGAAAAGACTTCTCCGGCAAGAAATACGATGTTTATCCAATATCAAAAAGGAGACTTATTCGCTAAGACTCCTAAACATACCATAAATACTAGGCTCCAGACGCCTATATAAGGTCCCTGATCCTACAATCAGAACTACGTCTTGGCTTGATTCTCAATAACAACTTGAGATACGTAGGCATCTTGTGAGGACCAATTTAGTCCGGATACACGAGTGCAGCCATTAAAGCTCGAAGCTCATTAAACCTTAGCATTAATTACACAAGTACGTTTTTTATTCCACAACATTTGGCGCCGTCTGTGGGAAGACAACATCAACCATGGCAAACACGCGAAGAACAAACAGAGATTCTGACACTTCTGAAGGCCCCCCTATCACCTCCGGGGCTGATACTCATGGGAGCCAACCACCGCCAACTACTGGCACTCAGGGAACGAATATCCCCACCAACACTCAAGGACAAGAAGTCCCAATTACTGCTGAAGGGACGAATCCCCTACAAATGGTCATTCATGGATCTAATCCACAAGAGACCGTTCACCAGCAACCAATTACAACCTCTGCGTTGCTTGTGAACGCACCTCGCAGTCTTCAACTCCACACTACTGATCTCCCTCAATACGCAAATCAGACTTTGGGGATGCCCGGCTATGGCATGCCCCCTCGCCCCACGGCGGGTGGTAGCGGAACTAATCCAATCTACCATGAGGCTTATGTGCCCCCTTACGTACCAGGTTTGGGACCCCAAAACCGTGAAACCCAAACTCGTCAGATGTTTCGAGACGATTTTTCTGGGCCCTACACCGAGGATGAGGGTTATACAACCGGGGACGATGTCGCTCCTAGAAGGAAATGATCTTCGCAAGCTAACCAAGATCAACCCCAAACTACTAAGGACAAGCTTGCGGCCCATGAGGCAGAAGTCGCAAGGCTTAAGAAAGTATTGGCAGAACAAGAGGCCGCTAGAGCAAAAACGACTGAAGGAATCCCGATAATCAACTTGGATCCACCAAGAAGGACCAAGAGGGCTGAAGCCCCAAGGGGTGATCCTAGTAATCTGTTGCCCCTAGGAGATCCCGATGATCCTACACCACCGTTTACTCAAGACATCATGAAAACGGCTATATCCAGAAAGTTCAAGATGCCTTCGATTAAAGCGTATGATGGAACGGGAGATCCCGCTAATCATGTGAGAACCTTCTCCAATGCACTGCTGTTGCAGCCCACCAATGATGCAGTCAAGTGTAGGGCGTTTCCCCAAACTCTTGCAGGTATGGCTCAACGTTGGTATAGCCGTCTACCTCCCAACTCCATTGGATCCTTCAAAGAATTGAGTAAAGCCTTCATCAATCAATTCATAAGTGGAAGGGTGCATGAGAAAAGCTCTGCCTCACTCATGGCAATCCGGCAAGGACAGAATGAAGCCCTGAGGGACTACATCAATCGATTCACTCGAGAGGCTTTAAAAGTCCCAGATTTGGAAGACAGAGTGGCTATGATAGCCCTACAACAAGGAACCACTGATGACCACTTCAAACGGTCGTTAGCTAAACATCCACCCGAGAGCATGCTGAAGCTCCAAGATAGGGCTGGGAAATATATCAAGGCTGAAGAAAGCATGAGAAAGTATGAGCCCCCTGCTGGTGGTAGTGGAAACTCGAAGAAAAGAAAAGAAACTCAGGAGTACGTCGTCAAGGAAAAGTTTCCCCGAACATCAAAGAATTCTGACTCTCCACCCAAGAGAAATAACTTTGGGCCAAAATTCACGGAGTATGCAAGATTGAATACTCCTAGGAGTCAAATTCTGATGGAGATAGCCAAGGAAGAAGATATCAAATGGCCAAAGCCAATGAGGGCTGATTTGTCCAAACGGAACCAAAATCAGTTTTGTCGGTTCCACAAAGAAGTCGGTCATGACACCGATGATTGTAGACAACTGAAAGATGAGATTGAGTTTCTAATACGAAGAGGAAAACTCAGCAAGTTCACTAAGGATGGGAGCCAAGGGAGCCAAAGGGGGAACTATGAAAGAAAGGATTATGATAGAAGGGACAACGATCAAGATCGAAATCCCAAGCCCCGAGGGCCTGTGATCAACATGATATTTGGAGGACCAACTGCTGCTGGGTCCTCCCGAAACTCAAGAAAAGCTTATGCCCGAGAGGTACTGACTATTGTTGGAGAAGCACCGAAGCGTGCACGAACAGAAGTATCGATAAGTTTTGAGGATTCTGATTTGGAAGGGGTGAAGTTCCCCCACGATGATCCTCTTGTCATAGTACCTGTGATAGGCAACTCTGAAACAAAGAGAGTCTTAGTCGACAATGGAGCCTCTGTGGATATCTTGTTCCACGATGCCTTTATCAAGATGGGTTACACTGATTCTCAGTTGACACCCTCTAATATGCCCATATATGGGTTCAATGGAGTGGAATCAAAGGTGGAAGGCACTATCCAACTCCCAATGACCATGGGACAAGGAACGAATACATCCACTCAGATGCTGAACTTCATAGTTATAAAGGCAACCTCAACCTACAATGCGATCCTTGGGAGGACGGGTCTTCATGCGTTTAAGGCTGTTGCCTCATCATACCACCTGAAACTCAAATTCCCCACTCGGAATGGGATTGGTGAAGAACGGGGAGACCAAAAGATGGCTAGAAGCTGTTATGTAGCCGCGTTAAGGCCTGATGGAGTTGGGGGGCAGGTTCTCCCCATTGAAGATATGGACACTAGTGACAATGAGGACCGAAGAGGGAAACCAGCTGAGGATTTAATCCCAATTCCCTTAGTCCCGGATGAACCAGAGAAGGTGACTTATGTTGGGGCACTACTGCCCGAACCATTGAAAGGCAAACTTGCATCTTTTCTTCAAGAAAACAATGACGTTTTTGCTTGGACAGCGGCTGACATGCCAGGGATTGATCCCCAACTAATATCTCACAAATTGAATGTGGATCCAGAAAGGAAGGCAGTGAAACAAAAGAAAAGAAGTTTTGCTCCAGAGAGACTTGAAGCCATTAAGCAAGAAGTGAATAAGCTTTTGGAAGCTGGATTCATTGAGGAAATCCAATTCCCAGAATGGTTAGCTAACCCCGTGATGGTCAAAAAAGCTAACGGGAAGTGGAGAATGTGCGTCGACTTCACCGACTTGAATGATGCATGTCCTAAGGATTGTTTTCCCTTACCAAGGATTGATGCTCTGATAGATGCCACTGCTGGGCACGAGATGCTAAGTTTCATGGATGGCTTCAGCGGATATAATCAAATCAAGATGCACAAAGATGACATCGCCAAGGTGTCGTTCATCACTGACTTTGGTGTCTTCTGTTTCTTGGTCATGGCTTTTGGACTTAAGAATGCTGGAGCAACCTATCAAAGGTTGGTTAACAAAATCTTTGAGCACTTGATTGGAAAATCCATGGAGGTCTACGTAGATGACATGTTAGTCAAAAGCCTTGATAAGGCCGATCATATTGAGCACCTCCGAGAGGCTTTTGAAGTGCTAAGGCACCACAAGATGATGCTGAATCCAGCCAAATGTGCCTTTGGTGTAGGCTCGGGAAAGTTTTTAGGCCTGATGGTTTCCAAGAGAGGGATCGAGGCTAATCCCGACAAAATCAAAGCGATTCTAGACATGGAACCACCAAAGACTGTCAAGGATGTCCAGAAACTGACGGGAAGAGTGGCTGCTTTGGGGAGATTCATCTCCAAGTCTGGAGAGAAGTGCTTACCCTTCTTCAAAGCACTCAAAAAAGTGAAAAATTTTGAATGGACAACTGAAAGTCAAGAGGCCTTTGAGGCCCTGAAGAAATATATGGCTGAAGCACCACTGTTGGCAAAACCCAAGCCAGGAGAAATTCTCTATTTATACTTGGCGGTTTCCAACACAGCCCTTGGAGCTGTTTTGGTAAAGGAAGAAGTAAAGGTTCAGAAACCCATCTACTATGTGAGCAAGATTCTACATGGGGCAGAAATAAACTACTCAATGGTTGAGAAGTTTGCCTTAGCCTTGATAATGGCCTCAAGAAAGCTACGCCCCTACTTCCAGGCTCACAAGATAGAGGTCTTGACTGATCAACCTCTAAGAAACATCTTGCATAGCCCTCAAGTTAGTGGAAGATTGATCAAATGGGCCATTGAATTGGGCGAATTCGACATCAAGTATAAGCCTCGAACGGCCATAAAAGCTCAAGCACTTGCTGACTTCATGGTTGAATGCACCATTGACAACCAAGAAGTCGGGGGGCAGGAAGTAACTATGGAAGATAAGAAAGATGAGGAAATGACCTTCAAAGAATGTTGGGTGCTCTATTTTGATGGAGCATCAAAAACAAAATCAAGTGGGGCTGGTTTAGTGCTACAAAGTCCTGATGGATTCCTAATAGAGTATGCACTAAAGCTTGACTTCCCGACGACAAACAATGAGGCTGAGTATGAAGCTCTGATAGCTGGCTTAGGGCTGGCTGGAGCCTTGAGAGTCAAAACTCTGAAAGTATGTGGAGACTCGAGGCTAGTGATTTCCCAAGTAAATGGGGAGTTTGAGGCCAGAGATGAAGTCATGGCCAAGTACTTAAAGCTTGTCAAGGCCATTATGACTCAGTTCAATGAATGCTATGTGGAGCACATTCCAAGGGAGGAAAATATGAAGGCTGATGCCTTGTCTAAGTTTGCCTCTTCTGAAATCGAAAACTATGCCGGGAGTGTATACTTCCAAGTCTTGAAGACCCCAAGCATCAATGGAAAGTTGGTAGCCCCCATTGGTATCACCAGTTGTTGGATTGATCCCATCAAAGCTCATCTGGAAACTGGGTGGCTGCCCAACGACACTTCAGAAGCACGAAAGCTATACGTCAGAGCACTAAGGTATGCCCTAATTGAGGGAATCCTATACAAGAAATCTTTTGTTATTCCGTACTTAAAGTGCTTGAGACCTCAAGAGGCAGAATTGGCCCTAAAGGAAGTGCATGAAGGGATTTGTGGGCAACACTTGGGGGGCAGAGCCCTGGCTCATAAAGTCACTCGTCTAGGTTTCTATTGGCCAAGCATACTTGCTGATGCTAAGAACTACGTCAAGAAATGTGAACGGTGCCAGAAACATGCACCAGTGGTTAGGCAACCACCAGAGATGATGACATCCATTAACTCACCTATCCCCTTTGCTATGTGGGGAATGGATATACTCGGGCCATTTCCTATGGCAAGTGCTCAAAGAAAGTTCTTGATAGTAGCAATTGATTATTTCACCAAGTGGATTGAGGCTAAGCCATTAGCCAAGATAACCACCAAGCAAGTGATGCAATTCTTCTGGGAAAATGTGATATGCAGATATGGAATTCCACGAGTCCTGGTCACGGACAATGGAACTCAGTTTAACAACGATGAGTTCAAGAAGTATTGTGATGAAAACGATATCAAGTTGCGCTTCACTTCTGTCGCCCATCCTCAAGCAAATGGGCAAGCTGAGGTTGCAAATCGAATCATCCTTGATGGACTAAAGAAAAGAGTTGAACGCTCCAGAAACACTTGGGTAGACGAATTACTCCCTATACTTTGGGCATATCGTACTACTTGCAAAGTCACCACCGGGGCAACTCCATTCCTATTGGCTTATGGAGCAGAGGCAGTGGTACCAGTGGAAATTACTCACACCTCCCCAAGAGTTGAGGCTTATGAACCAGAAACAAATGAAGAAGGCTTGAGGCTAGCTTTGGATCTAATTGATGAAGTTAGAGATGAAGCAAACGCCAAGATAGTTGAGCATCAAAAGAAAGCCTCTTTCTACTACAACCTAAGGGTTAAAGAAAGGTTCTTTCGTCAAGGAGACTTGGTTCTCAGAAAGATTGAAGCATCCGGAGTTGGACAAAAAGGGAAGTTGGCCCCAAATTGGGAAGGACCATATCGCGTCAAAAACGTATTTGGTCGAGGCTCCTACAAGCTAGAAACCCTTGAAGGGCATGAGGTGCCAAGAACTTGGCATGCCTCCAACTTGAAAGTTTATTATGTTTAAGGTGTTTCCTAAGTGGATTCACTACTAGAAATAAGGTTTGATAAAACCAAACCAAGTTTTTAAAAAAAAAAAAACTTGAGTATTATGTAAGGGTTGAGCCCATTCTTCAAAGTTATGAATTATATACTCCTATTCATCATGTTTTGAATGCATTACATACTGATAGATATGTACAAAATGCTAACTAAACATGCAAAAGGCAGGAAAACAACACAAGCCATGAATGGCCACAAAATGTAAATAAAACTAAACTTATAAAAGTTTAAGTTAAGCCCGAAGGCTGGAAATACATAGAAAGAAAATACAAAGCCATGAATGGCCATGAGTAAACTACAAACTACGGCTGCGCTTCACCATCCTTGACTCCTGCATCTGTCTCCTCCCCTGAGCTAGAACTGGAAGAATGCTCACCAGCATCCTCAGCATCCTCAGCATCATCAGCAGAAGCGTCACTGAGGGGTAATGAATGCTCTGGATCTAAAATCCTAGCATCTTCCTCCATATCGTCAACTCCAGCCAAAATACGCTCCAAGGGAGTAGGAGGGTGAGGAGCAGGAAAGTCAGCAGCATCAAAGACTCCAGGATGCTTGGCCAAGATAGCCTGAACAGCATCCTCCCATCCTGAAGTATGCTGGACTGGGAAAAGGATCTCGTCATGCTTTTCGATCAAGTCCTTGTACTCCTGAGAGTCAAGGTACTCATCGATGCAATCATCCTTGCCTTTTCTCAGCTCAACAATATCAGCCTGAGCGTCAGCAAGCTCCTTCTCCCTCCTGGCAAGAGTCTCCTTAAGAGACTTCACCTCCTCCTCGGACCTCTCCAGCTTCACTCTGTTGGCCTCAGAGGAGGTACGCCAAGCCTTAGCTTGGAACAATACCCCCTGAAAGTTGGCATTTGCCTGCCAAAAGATAAAAGTTAGGAAAATATAAGCAGAAACTTCAAAGAAATAGCTAAGGTAAAGAAAATTACCGCAGCAATAGCTTGAGCCCCAAGATGCTCAGCACCCTCAAGGGTGGAATCTGCAACGAAATCCTTGTAGTCACAAGGGGTAAGAGAGTGGTACGACCAGTCCACAGCATGTTTGGACACCCCAGTAATGGTGTCCTTCTTCCTGATACCCCAGTTGGGGCGCCACACTGAGGACTTGGCAGACACAGGAATGTCCACCTCATCCACAGAAGGGATCAAGAAGCTGGGAACATTGGCTTTCCCCCTTGGATCATCCCCAATCCTAGCCCTTTTCATCCTGGATGTCTCAACATCCTTGGGCTCATTGGTCTTGTTGATAAAGGCCGCAGCTACAAGAAAAGCCAGAAAATGGTTAACAGAAGATCACCAAGAAAGAAGAATAGACATAATGAAAAGGGATAAGCAAAAATACCCTTATCATGAACAGTAGAAAGCCCAACGGACTTGAGGACAAACTCATCCAGTAGCTCCCAAGCCACGGTAGTCCCATTATCCTTAATAAGCTCTGAGTAGGCATGAAGTTCCTCCTCATTCAAGACAATGTTACCGGGACTACCATCAGAGACTCTCCCAAAAGATGTACGGAACAGGGTTCCCCAGTCCCCTCCTTCCCATATAAGATACATGAACTCATTTTTCCATTTGGGGTTATTATCTGGGATTGACTTGGGGTGAAAAATGAAAGGGAAGCCTACCCTATGGCTTATATACACCCAACCCAAGTTGTTGGCTGAGCTATTCTTAAACTGAAAGATCTTTCTAAACAAAGGTACAGAAAGAAGGAAGTTTTTACGAAGGCATAAAACCATGAAACAATTAATTATCCTCCAGGCATTTGGAGGTAATTGACAAGGATTAATTTGAACATCTGCCAAGAGTCTGGGAATGAACTCATGGAATGGGAACCTAAGGCCGGCAACAATGGCATCTTTGTAAATACACAAAGCATTTGGCCTCCAGTGACATGAACGGTCACCGGCACCGGCGGGAACTAGCCTTAAAGGGGCCTTTACCCTATACATCTTATTATAACTTTTAATTAGATCTACTTCGTGAAACTTATTACTACAATCATACGAATCTAAAGCAGACACTGACGGGTATTCGTCCCCACGTTCATTAATCATATCATGCAAAGACATGTATTTTGAACGAATAGGAATGGGGGTACCTCTTTTTGAAGCAGAATTCATCTTTTGGAGGCGTTGGGAAGCTCGATCGGCCATTTTTAACCCAGAAAACCTTTAAATCTTCAAAGAAATCTTCAAATATTCAAGCAAAAACCCAGAAAAACGATGAGGTTAAACGGAAAAGCTTGCCGGGAATCGCTTTGTGGTGGAACCCTAGCAGAGCAAATTGTAAGAAATTTTGAAGAGAATTCAGCAGAGTAACGTTGAGAAAATGAAATGTGAAGAATGAGTATAAGCAAATGAAAACTCACCCTTATATAGGGATGACAGCCGGTCACTGGGCCGGTTGAACGAAGGGAAACCGGCATTAGCCGGTACGGCCCATAAAAGGCTAAAGGCCCAAATCACTGAGTTTGAACAGTGAAAATCCTTGGGCCCAAATGAAGCCCAATATATGTGGGCTCTAAAAGTCTGTAACGAACCAAGTATTCGACCAGAATCCTGGTCGAATGAGTTCGAATAGACACCAAAATTGAAGTCTCGATCGACCATGTTCCTGGTCGAAACCATTCGACCAGGCACCAAAAATTGAAGTCTCGATCGACCATGTTCCTGGTCGAAACCATTCGACCAGGCACCAAAAATTGAAGTCATGTTCGACCACAATCCTGGTCGAAACCATTCGACCAGGAGGCAAAATGGAAGTTAGCTTCGACCAGAATCCTGGTCGAAACCATTCGACCAGGAGGCAAAATGGAAGTTAGCTTCGACCAGAATCCTGGTCGAAACCATTCGACCAGGAGGCAAAATGCAAGCAAATTTCGACCAGAATCCTGGTCGAAGGAGTTCGACCAGGAGCTAAAATCGAGGTCAAATTCGACCAGGATCCTGGTCGAAAATGACTTGAAAAATTCAAAAATCAATTTATCTTCCAGGAAATTGATGAAAAATCCCGATTCCTATTTTGGGAAATTATAAAATTGGTTTAGAACCATGTGTTCGTCAAACCAAGCTACAATACGGAAGAAAATTTCGTAACTCTCGAATGAAATAACTTCTACGATAATCCAAGAGAGATTTTCCTAGAAGTTGGGGGGCAAATGATATGGATAGAAAAGTAATTATAGAAATGTAATTGACTGGTCAAATAAAAGGCCGATATTCAAAGCCCAATACCCTAATTATTCATTAATTTCGTAATTAATGAATAGGGAGAATATACAGCTCATAAAAAGAGTCCAAATTATGGCAAATTGGTCAAAGAAGGATCCAGAATCCCAATTAAAGGCAATTAATGAGTCATAGCCTTTATCAACAAGGAAAAGACTTCTCCGGCAAGAAATACGATGTTTATCCAATATCAAAAAGGAGACTTATTCGCTAAGACTCCTAAACATACCATAAATACTAGGCTCCAGACGCCTATATAAGGTCCCTGATCCTACAATCAGAACTACGTCTTGGCTTGATTCTCAATAACAACTTGAGATACGTAGGCATCTTGTGAGGACCAATTTAGTCCGGATACACGAGTGCAGCCATTAAAGCTCGAAGCTCATTAAACCTTAGCATTAATTACACAAGTACGTGTTTTATTCCACAACGAGCCTAGTATTTATGGTATGTTTAGGAGTCTTAGCGAATAAGTCTCCTTTTTGATATTGGATAAACATCGTATTTCTTGCCGGAGAAGTCTTTTCCTTGTTGATAAAGGCTATGACTCATTAATTGCCTTTAATTGGGATTCTGGATCCTTCTTTGACCAATTTGCCATAATTTGGACTCTTTTTATGAGCTGTATATTCTCCCTATTCATTAATTACGAAATTAATGAATAATTAGGGTATTGGGCTTTGAATATCGGCCTTTTATTTGACCAGTCAATTACATTTCTATAATTACTTTTCTATCCATATCATTTGCCCCCCAACTTCTAGGAAAATCTCTCTTGGATTATCGTAGAAGTTATTTCATTCGAGAGTTACGAAATTTTCTTCCGTATTGTAGCTTGGTTTGACGAACACATGGTTCTAAACCAATTTTATAATTTCCCAAAATAGGAATCGGGATTTTTCATCAATTTCCTGGAAGATAAATTGATTTTTGAATTTTTCAAGTCATTTTCGACCAGGATCCTGGTCGAATTTGACCTCGATTTTAGCTCCTGGTCGAACTCCTTCGACCAGGATTCTGGTCGAAATTTGCTTGCATTTTGCCTCCTGGTCGAATGGTTTCGACCAGGATTCTGGTCGAAGCTAACTTCCATTTTGCCTCCTGGTCGAATGGTTTCGACCAGGATTCTGGTCGAAGCTAACTTCCATTTTGCCTCCTGGTCGAATGGTTTCGACCAGGATTGTGGTCGAACATGACTTCAATTTTTGGTGCCTGGTCGAATGGTTTCGACCAGGAACATGGTCGATCGAGACTTCAATTTTTGGTGCCTGGTCGAATGGTTTCGACCAGGAACATGGTCGATCGAGACTTCAATTTTGGTGTCTATTCGAACTCATTCGACCAGGATTCTGGTCGAATACTTGGTTCGTTACAGACTTTTAGAGCCCACATATATTGGGCTTCATTTGGGCCCAAGGATTTTCACTGTTCAAACTCAGTGATTTGGGCCTTTAGCCTTTTATGGGCCGTACCGGCTAATGCCGGTTTCCCTTCGTTCAACCGGCCCAGTGACCGGCTGTCATCCCTATATAAGGGTGAGTTTTCATTTGCTTATACTCATTCTTCACATTTCATTTTCTCAACGTTACTCTGCTGAATTCTCTTCAAAATTTCTTACAATTTGCTCTGCTAGGGTTCCACCACAAAGCGATTCCCGGCAAGCTTTTCCGTTTAACCTCATCGTTTTTCTGGGTTTTTGCTTGAATATTTGAAGATTTCTTTGAAGATTTAAAGGTTTTCTGGGTTAAAAATGGCCGATCGAGCTTCCCAACGCCTCCAAAAGATGAATTCTGCTTCAAAAAGAGGTACCCCCATTCCTATTCGTTCAAAATACATGTCTTTGCATGATATGATTAATGAACGTGGGGACGAATACCCGTCAGTGTCTGCTTTAGATTCGTATGATTGTAGTAATAAGTTTCACGAAGTAGATCTAATTAAAAGTTATAATAAGATGTATAGGGTAAAGGCCCCTTTAAGGCTAGTTCCCGCCGGTGCCGGTGACCGTTCATGTCACTGGAGGCCAAATGCTTTGTGTATTTACAAAGATGCCATTGTTGCCGGCCTTAGGTTCCCATTCCATGAGTTCATTCCCAGACTCTTGGCAGATGTTCAAATTAATCCTTGTCAATTACCTCCAAATGCCTGGAGGATAATTAATTGTTTCATGGTTTTATGCCTTCGTAAAAACTTCCCTCTTTCTGTACCTTTATTTAGAAAGATCTTTCAGTTTAAGAATAGCTCAGCCAACAACTTGGGTTGGGTGTATATAAGCCATAGGGTAGGCTTCCCTTTCATTTTTCACCCCAAGTCAATCCCAGATAATAACCCCAAATGGAAAAATGAGTTCATGTATCTTATATGGGAAGGAGGGGACTGGGGAACCCTGTTCCGTACATCTTTTGGGAGAGTCACTGATGGTAGTCCCGGTAACATTGTCTTGAATGAGGAGGAACTTCATGCCTACTCAGAGCTTATTAAGGATAATGGGACTACCGTGGCTTGGGAGCTACTGGATGAGTTTGTCCTCAAGTCCGTTGGGCTTTCTACTGTTCATGATAAGGGTATTTTTGCTTATCCCTTTTCATTATGTCTATTTTTCTTTCTTGGTGATCTTCTGTTAACCATTTTCTGGCTTTTCTTGTAGCTGCGGCCTTTATCAACAAGACCAATGAGCCCAAGGATGTTGAGACATCCAGGATGAAAAGGGCTAGGATTGGGGATGATCCAAGGGGGAAAGCCAATGTTCCCAGCTTCTTGATCCCTTCTGTGGATGAGGTGGACATTCCTGTGTCTGCCAAGTCCTCAGTGTGGCGCCCCAACTGGGGTATCAGGAAGAAGGACACCATTACTGGGGTGTCCAAACATGCTGTGGACTGGTCGTACCACTCTCTTACCCCTTGTGACTACAAGGATTTCGTTGCAGATTCCACCCTTGAGGGTGCTGAGCATCTTGGGGCTCAAGCTATTGCTGCGGTAATTTTCTTTACCTTAGCTATTTCTTTGAAGTTTCTGCTTATATTTTCCTAACTTTTATCTTTTGGCAGGCAAATGCCAACTTTCAGGGGGTATTGTTCCAAGCTAAGGCTTGGCGTACCTCCTCTGAGGCCAACAGAGTCAAGCTGGAGAGGTCCGAGGAGGAGGTGAAGTCTCTTAAGGAGACTCTTGCTAGGAGGGAGAAGGAGCTTGCTGACGCTCAGGCTGATATTGTTGAGCTGAGAAAAGGCAAGGATGATTGCATCGATGAGTACCTTGACTCTCAGGAGTACAAGGACTTGATCGAAAAGCATGACGAGATCCTTTTCCCAGTCCAACATACTTCAGGATGGGAGGATGCTGTTCAGGCTATCTTGGCCAAGCATCCTGGAGTCTTTGATGCTGCTGACTTTCCTGCTCCTCACCCTCCTACTCCCTTGGAGCGTATTTTGGCTGGAGTTGACGATATGGAGGAAGATGCTAGGATTTTAGATCCAGAGCATTCATCACCCCTCAGTGACGCTTCTGCTGATGATGCTGAGGATGCTGAGGATGCTGGTGAGCATTCTTCCAGTTCTAGCTCAGGGGAGGAGACAGATGCAGGAGTCAAGGATGGTGAAGCGCAGCCGTAGTTTGTAGTTTACTCATGGCCATTCATGGCTTTGTATTTTCTTTCTATGTATTTCCAGCCTTCGGGCTTAACTTAAACTTTTATAAGTTTAGTTTTATTTACATTTTGTGGCCATTCATGGCTTGTGTTGTTTTCCTGCCTTTTGCATGTTTAGTTAGCATTTTGTACATATCTATCAGTATGTAATGCATTCAAAACATGATGAATAGGAGTATATAATTCATAACTTTGAAGAATGGGCTCAACCCTTACATAATACTCAAGTTTTTTTTTTTTAAAAACTTGGTTTGGTTTTATCAAACCTTATTTCTAGTAGTGAATCCACTTAGGAAACACCTTAAACATAATAAACTTTCAAGTTGGAGGCATGCCAAGTTCTTGGCACCTCATGCCCTTCAAGGGTTTCTAGCTTGTAGGAGCCTCGACCAAATACGTTTTTGACGCGATATGGTCCTTCCCAATTTGGGGCCAACTTCCCTTTTTGTCCAACTCCGGATGCTTCAATCTTTCTGAGAACCAAGTCTCCTTGACGAAAGAACCTTTCTTTAACCCTTAGGTTGTAGTAGAAAGAGGCTTTCTTTTGATGCTCAACTATCTTGGCGTTTGCTTCATCTCTAACTTCATCAATTAGATCCAAAGCTAGCCTCAAGCCTTCTTCATAAATGGTCATTCATGGATCTAATCCACAAGAGACCGTTCACCAGCAACCAATTACAACCTCTGCGTTGCTTGTGAACGCACCTCGCAGTCTTCAACTCCACACTACTGATCTCCCTCAATACGCAAATCAGACTTTGGGGATGCCCGGCTATGGCATGCCCCCTCGCCCCACGGCGGGTGGTAGCGGAACTAATCCAATCTACCATGAGGCTTATGTGCCCCCTTACGTACCAGGTTTGGGACCCCAAAACCGTGAAACCCAAACTCGTCAGATGTTTCGAGACGATTTTTCTGGGCCCTACACCGAGGATGAGGGTTATACAACCGGGGACGATGTCGCTCCTAGAAGGAAACGATCTTCGCAAGCTAACCAAGATCAACCCCAAACTACTAAGGACAAGCTTGCGGCCCATGAGGCAGAAGTCGCAAGGCTTAAGAAAGTATTGGCAGAACAAGAGGCCGCTAGAGCAAAAACGACTGAAGGAATCCCGATAATCAACTTGGATCCACCAAGAAGGACCAAGAGGGCTGAAGCCCCAAGGGGTGATCCTAGTAATCTGTTGCCCCTAGGAGATCCCGATGATCCTACACCACCGTTTACTCAAGACATCATGAAAACGGCTATATCCAGAAAGTTCAAGATGCCTTCGATTAAAGCGTATGATGGAACGGGAGATCCCGCTAATCATGTGAGAACCTTCTCCAATGCACTGCTGTTGCAGCCCACCAATGATGCAGTCAAGTGTAGGGCGTTTCCCCAAACTCTTGCAGGTATGGCTCAACGTTGGTATAGCCGTCTACCTCCCAACTCCATTGGATCCTTCAAAGAATTGAGTAAAGCCTTCATCAATCAATTCATAAGTGGAAGGGTGCATGAGAAAAGCTCTGCCTCACTCATGGCAATCCGGCAAGGACAGAATGAAGCCCTGAGGGACTACATCAATCGATTCACTCGAGAGGCTTTAAAAGTCCCAGATTTGGAAGACAGAGTGGCTATGATAGCCCTACAACAAGGAACCACTGATGACCACTTCAAACGGTCGTTAGCTAAACATCCACCCGAGAGCATGCTGAAGCTCCAAGATAGGGCTGGGAAATATATCAAGGCTGAAGAAAGCATGAGAAAGTATGAGCCCCCTGCTGGTGGTAGTGGAAACTCGAAGAAAAGAAAAGAAACTCAGGAGTACGACGTCAAGGAAAAGTTTCCCCGAACATCAAAGAATTCTGACTCTCCACCCAAGAGAAATAACTTTGGGCCAAAATTCACGGAGTATGCAAGATTGAATACTCCTAGGAGTCAAATTCTGATGGAGATAGCCAAGGAAGAAGATATCAAATGGCCAAAGCCAATGAGGGCTGATTTGTCCAAACGGAACCAAAATCAGTTTTGTCGGTTCCACAAAGAAGTCGGTCATGACACCGATGATTGTAGACAACTGAAAGATGAGATTGAGTTTCTAATACGAAGAGGAAAACTCAGCAAGTTCACTAAGGATGGGAGCCAAGGGAGCCAAAGGGGGAACTATGAAAGGAAGGATTATGATAGAAGGGACAACGATCAAGATCGAAATCCCAAGCCCCGAGGGCCTGTGATCAACATGATATTTGGAGGACCAACTGCTGCTGGGTCCTCCCGAAACTCAAGAAAAGCTTATGCCCGAGAGGTACTGACTATTATTGGAGAAGCACCGAAGCGTGCACGAACAGAAGTATCGATAAGTTTTGAGGATTCTGATTTGGAAGGGGTGAAGTTCCCCCACGATGATCCTCTTGTCATAGTACCTGTGATAGGCAACTCTGAAACAAAGAGAGTCTTAGTCGACAATGGAGCCTCTGTGGATATCTTGTTCCACGATGCCTTTATCAAGATGGGTTACACTGATTCTCAGTTGACACCCTCTAATATGCCCATATATGGGTTCAATGGAGTGGAATCAAAGGTGGAAGGCACTATCCAACTCCCAATGACCATGGGACAAGGAACGAATACATCCACTCAGATGCTGAACTTCATAGTTATAAAGGCAACCTCAACCTACAATGCGATCCTTGGGAGGACGGGTCTTCATGCGTTTAAGGCTGTTGCCTCATCATACCACCTGAAACTCAAATTCCCCACTCGGAATGGGATTGGTGAAGAACGGGGAGACCAAAAGATGGCTAGAAGCTGTTATGTAGCCGCGTTAAGGCCTGATGGAGTTGGGGGGCAGGTTCTCCCCATTGAAGATATGGACACTAGTGACAATGAGGACCGAAGAGGGAAACCAGCTGAGGATTTAATCCCAATTCCCTTAGTCCCGGATGAACCAGAGAAGGTGACTTATGTTGGGGCACTACTGCCCAAACCATTGAAAGGCAAACTTGCATCTTTTCTTCAAGAAAACAATGACGTTTTTGCTTGGACAGCGGCTGACATGCCAGGGATTGATCCCCAACTAATATCTCACAAATTGAATGTGGATCCAGAAAGGAAGGCAGTGAAACAAAAGAAAAGAAGTTTTGTTCCAGAGAGGCTTGAAGCCATTAAGCAAGAAGTGAATAAGCTTTTGGAAGCTGGGTTCATTGAGGAAATCCAATTCCCAGAATGGTTAGCTAACCCCGTGATGGTCAAAAAAGCTAACGGGAAGTGGAGAATGTGTGTCGACTTCACCGAAAATGTTGTGGAATAAAAAACGTACTTGTGTAATTAATGCTAAGGTTTAATGAGCTTCGAGCTTTAATGGCTGCACTCGTGTATCCGGACTAAATTGGTCCTCACAAGATGCCTACGTATCTCAAGTTGTTATTGAGAATCAAGCCAAGACGTAGTTCTGATTGTAGGATCAGGGACCTTATATAGGCGTCTGGAGCCTAGTATTTATGGTATGTTTAGGAGTCTTAGCGAATAAGTCTCCTTTTTGATATTGGATAAACATCGTATTTCTTGCCGGAGAAGTCTTTTCCTTGTTGATAAAGGCTATGACTCATTAATTGCCTTTAATTGGGATTCTGGATCCTTCTTTGACCAATTTGCCATAATTTGGACTCTTTTTATGAGCTGTATATTCTCCCTATTCATTAATTTCGTAATTAATGAATAATTAGGGTATTGGGCTTTGAATATCGGCCTTTTATTTGACCAGTCAATTATATTTCTATAATTACTTTTCTATCCATATCATTTGCCCCCCAACTTCTAGGAAAATCTCTCTTGGATTATCGTAGAAGTTATTTCATTCGAGAGTTACGAAATTTTCTTCCGTATTGTAGCTTGGTTTGACGAACACATGGTTCTAAACCAATTTTATAATTTCCCAAAATAGGAATCGGGATTTTTCATCAATTTCCTGGAAGATAAATTGATTTTTGAATTTTTCAAGTCATTTTCGACCAGGATCCTGGTCGAATTTGACCTCGATTTTAGCTCCTGGTCGAACTCCTTCGACCAGGATTCTGGTCGAAATTTGCTTGCATTTTGCCTCCTGGTCGAATGGTTTCGACCAGGATTGTGGTCGAAGCTTACTTCCATTTTGCCTCCTGGTCGAATAATTTCGACCAGGATCGTGGTCGAAGCTTACTTCCATTTTGCCTCCTGGTCGAATGATTTCGACCAGGATTGTGGTCGAAGCTTACTTCCATTTTGCCTCCTGGTCGAATAATTTCGACCAGGGTCGTGGTCGAAGCTTACTTCCATTTTGCCTCCTGGTCGAATGGTTTCGACCAGGATTGTGGTCGAACATGACTTCAATTTTTGGTGCCTGGTCGAATGGTTTCGACCAGGAACATGGTCGATCGAGACTTCAATTTTGGTGTCTATTCGAACTCATTCGACCAGGATTCTGGTCGAATACTTGGTTCGTTACAGACTTTTAGAGCCCACATATATTGGGCTTCATTTGGGCCCAAGGATTTTCACTGTTCAAACTCAGTGATTTGGGCCTTTAGCCTTTTATGGGCCGTACCGGCTAATGCCGGTTTCCCTTCGTTCAACCGGCCCAGTGACCGGCTGTCATCCCTATATAAGGGTGAGTTTTCATTTGCTTATACTCATTCTTCACATTTCATTTTCTCAACGTTACTCTGCTGAATTCTCTTCAAAATTTCTTACAATTTGCTCTGCTAGGGTTCCACCACAAAGCGATTCCCGGCAAGCTTTTCCGGTTAACCTCATCGTTTTTCTGGGTTTTTGCTTGAATATTTGAAGATTTCTTTGAAGATTCTGGGATTCTTTGAAGATTCTGGGTTTTTTGTTGAAGATTTCTGGGCTCTTTTGAAGATTTTCTGGGCAAATTTCTTGAAGATTTAAAGGTTTTCTGGGTTAAAAATGGCCGATCGAGCTTCCCAACGCCTCCAAAAGATGAATTCTGCTTCAAAAAGAGGTACCCCCATTCCTATTCGTTCAAAATACATGTCTTTGCATGATATGATTAATGAACGTGGGGACGAATACCCGTCAGTGTCTGCTTTAGATTCGTATGATTGTAGTAATAAGTTTCACGAAGTAGATCTAATTAAAAGTTATAATAAGATGTATAGGGTAAAGGCCCCTTTAAGGCTAGTTCCCGCCGGTGCCGGTGACCGTTCATGTCACTGGAGGCCAAATGCTTTGTGTATTTACAAAGATGCCATTGTTGCCGGCCTTAGGTTCCCATTCCATGAGTTCATTCCCAGACTCTTGGCAGATGTTCAAATTAATCCTTGTCAATTACCTCCAAATGCCTGGAGGATAATTAATTGTTTCATGGTTTTATGCCTTCGTAAAAACTTCCCTCTTTCTGTACCTTTGTTTAGAAAGATCTTTCAGTTTAAGAATAGCTCAGCCAACAACTTGGGTTGGGTGTATATAAGCCATAGGGTAGGCTTCCCTTTCATTTTTCACCCCAAGTCAATCCCAGATAATAACCCCAAATGGAAAAATGAGTTCATGTATCTTATATGGGAAGGAGGGGACTGGGGAACCCTGTTCCGTACATCTTTTGGGAGAGTCTCTGATGGTAGTCCCGGTAACATTGTCTTGAATGAGGAGGAACTTCATGCCTACTCAGAGCTTATTAAGGATAATGGGACTACCGTGGCTTGGGAGCTACTGGATGAGTTTGTCCTCAAGTCCGTTGGGCTTTTTACTGTTCATGATAAGGGTATTTTTGCTTATCCCTTTTCATTATGTCTATTTTTCTTTCTTGGTGATCTTCTGTTAACCATTTTCTGGCTTTTCTTGTAGCTGCGGCCTTTATCAACAAGACCAATGAGCCCAAGGATGTTGAGACATCCAGGATGAAAAGGGCTAGGATTGGGGATGATCCAAGGGGGAAAGCCAATGTTCCCAGCTTCTTGATCCCTTCTGTGGATGAGGTGGACATTCCTGTGTCTGCCAAGTCCTCAGTGTGGCGCCCCAACTGGGGTATCAGGAAGAAGGACACCATTACTGGGGTGTCCAAACATGCTGTGGACTGGTCGTACCACTCTCTTACCCCTTGTGACTACAAGGATTTCGTTGCAGATTCCACCCTTGAGGGTGCTGAGCATCTTGGGGCTCAAGCTATTGCTGCGGTAATTTTCTTTACCTTAGCTATTTCTTTGAAGTTTCTGCTTATATTTTCCTAACTTTTATCTTTTGGCAGGAAAATGCCAACTTTCAGGGGGTATTGTTCCAAGCTAAGGCTTGGCGTACCTCCTCTGAGGCCAACAGAGTCAAGCTGGAGAGGTCCGAGGAGGAGGTGAAGTCTCTTAAGGAGACTCTTGCCAGGAGGGAGAAGGAGCTTGCTGACGCTCAGGCTGATATTGTTGAGCTGAGAAAAGGCAAGGATGATTGCATCGATGAGTACCTTGACTCTCAGGAGTACAAGGACTTGATCGAAAAGCATGACGAGATCCTTTTCCCAGTCCAACATACTTCAGGATGGGAGGATGCTGTTCAGGCTATCTTGGCCAAGCATCCTGGAGTCTTTGATGCTGCTGACTTTCCTGCTCCTCACCCTCCTACTCCCTTGGAGCGTATTTTGGCTGGAGTTGACGATATGGAGGAAGATGCTAGGATTTTAGATCCAGAGCATTCATCACCCCTCAGTGACGCTTCTGCTGATGATGCTGAGGATGCTGAGGATGCTGGTGAGCATTCTTCCAGTTCTAGCTCAGGGGAGGAGACAGATGCAGGAGTCAAGGATGGTGAAGCGCAGCCGTAGTTTGTAGTTTACTCATGGCCATTCATGGCTTTGTATTTTCTTTCTATGTATTTCCAGCCTTCGGGCTTAACTTAAACTTTTATAAGTTTAGTTTTATTTACATTTTGTGGCCATTCATGGCTTGTGTTGTTTTCCTGCCTTTTGCATGTTTAGTTAGCATTTTGTACATATCTATCAGTATGTAATGCATTCAAAACATGATGAATAGGAGTATATAATTCATAACTTTGAAGAATGGGCTCAACCCTTACATAATACTCAAGTTTTTTTTTTTTAAAAACTTGGTTTGGTTTTATCAAACCTTATTTCTAGTAGTGAATCCACTTAGGAAACACCTTAAACATAATAAACTTTCAAGTTGGAGGCATGCCAAGTTCTTGGCACCTCATGCCCTTCAAGGGTTTCTAGCTTGTAGGAGCCTCGACCAAATACGTTTTTGACGCGATATGGTCCTTCCCAATTTGGGGCCAACTTCCCTTTTTGTCCAACTCCGGATGCTTCAATCTTTCTGAGAACCAAGTCTCCTTGACGAAAGAACCTTTCTTTAACCCTTAGGTTGTAGTAGAAAGAGGCTTTCTTTTGATGCTCAACTATCTTGGCGTTTGCTTCATCTCTAACTTCATCAATTAGATCCAAAGCTAGCCTCAAGCCTTCTTCATTTGTTTCTGGTTCATAAGCCTCAACTCTTGGGGAGGTGTGAGTAATTTCCACTGGGACCACTGCCTCTGCTCCATAAGCCAATAGGAATGGAGTTGCCCCGGTGGTGACTTTGCAAGTAGTACGATATGCCCAAAGTATAGGGAGTAATTCGTCTACCCAAGTGTTTCTGGAGCGTTCAACTCTTTTCTTTAGTCCATCAAGGATGATTCGATTTGCAACCTCAGCTTGCCCATTTGCTTGAGGATGGGCGACAGAAGTGAAGCGCAACTTGATATCGTTTTCATGACAATACTTCTTGAACTCATCGTTGTTAAACTGAGTTCCATTGTCCGTGACCAGGACTCGTGGAATTCCATATCTGCATATCACATTTTCCCAGAAGAATTGCATCACTTGCTTGGTGGTTATCTTGGCTAATGGCTTAGCCTCAATCCACTTGGTGAAATAATCAATTGCTACTATCAAGAACTTTCTTTGAGCACTTGCCATAGGAAATGGCCCGAGTATATCCATTCCCCACATAGCAAAGGGGATAGGTGAGTTAATGGATGTCATCATCTCTGGTGGTTGCCTAACCACTGGTGCATGTTTCTGGCACCGTTCACATTTCTTGACGTAGTTCTTAGCATCAGCAAGTATGCTTGGCCAATAGAAACCTAGACGAGTGACTTTATGAGCCAGGGCTCTGCCCCCCAAGTGTTGCCCACAAATCCCTTCATGCACTTCCTTTAGGGCCAATTCTGCCTCTTGAGGTCTCAAGCACTTTAAGTACGGAATAACAAAAGATTTCTTGTATAGGATTCCCTCAATTAGGGCATACCTTAGTGCTCTGACGTATAGCTTTCGTGCTTCTGAAGTGTCGTTGGGCAGCCACCCAGTTTCCAGATGAGCTTTGATGGGATCAATCCAACAACTGGTGATACCAATGGGGGCTACCAACTTTCCATTGATGCTTGGGGTCTTCAAGACTTGGAAGTATACACTCCCGGCATAGTTTTCGATTTCAGAAGAGGCAAACTTAGACAAGGCATCAGCCTTCATATTTTCCTCCCTTGGAATGTGCTCCACATAGCATTCATTGAACTGAGTCATAATGGCCTTGACAAGCTTTAAGTACTTGGCCATGACTTCATCTCTGGCCTCAAACTCCCCATTTACTTGGGAAATCACTAGCCTCGAGTCTCCACATACTTTCAGAGTTTTGACTCTCAAGGCTCCAGCCAGCCCTAAGCCAGCTATCAGAGCTTCATACTCAGCCTCATTGTTTGTCGTCGGGAAGTCAAGCTTTAGTGCATACTCTATTAGGAATCCATCAGGACTTTGTAGCACTAAACCAGCCCCACTTGATTTTGTTTTTGATGCTCCATCAAAATAGAGCACCCAACATTCTTTGAAGGTCATTTCCTCATCTTTCTTATCTTCCATAGTTACTTCCTGCCCCCCGACTTCTTGGTTGTCAATGGTGCATTCAACCATGAAGTCAGCAAGTGTTTGAGCTTTTATGGCCGTTCGAGGCTTATACTTGATGTTGAATTCGCCCAATTCAATGGCCCATTTGATCAATCTTCCACTAACTTGAGGGCTATGCAAGATGTTTCTTAGAGGTTGATCAGTCAAGACCTCTATCTTGTGAGCCTGGAAGTAGGGGCGTAGCTTTCTTGAGGCCATTATCAAGGCTAAGGCAAACTTCTCAACCATTGAGTAGTTTATTTCTGCCCCATGTAGAATCTTGCTCACATAGTAGATGGGTTTCTGAACCTTTACTTCTTCCTTTACCAAAACAGCTCCAAGGGCTGTGTTGGAAACCGCCAAGTATAAATAGAGAATTTCTCCTGGCTTGGGTTTTGCCAACAGTGGTGCTTCAGCCATATATTTCTTCAGGGCCTCAAAGGCCTCTTGACTTTCAGTTGTCCATTCAAAATTTTTCACTTTTTTGAGTGCTTTGAAGAAGGGTAAGCACTTCTCTCCAGACTTGGAGATGAATCTCCCCAAAGCAGCCACTCTTCCCGTCAGTTTCTGGACATCCTTGACAGTCTTTGGTGGTTCCATGTCTAGAATCGCTTTGATTTTGTCGGGATTAGCCTCGATCCCTCTCTTGGAAACCATCAGGCCTAAAAACTTTCCCGAGCCTACACCAAAGGCACATTTGGCTGGATTCAGCATCATCTTGTGGTGCCTTAGCACTTCAAAAGCCTCTCGGAGGTGCTCAATATGATCGGCCTTATCAAGGCTTTTGACTAACATGTCATCTACGTAGACCTCCATGGATTTTCCAATCAAGTGCTCAAAGATTTTGTTAACCAACCTTTGATAGGTTGCTCCAGCATTCTTAAGTCCAAAAGCCATGACCAAGAAACAGAAGACACCAAAGTCAGTGATGAACGACACCTTGGCGATGTCATCTTTGTGCATCTTGATTTGATTATATCCGCTGAAGCCATCCATGAAACTTAGCATCTCGTGCCCAGCAGTGGCATCTATCAGAGCATCAATCCTTGGTAAGGGAAAACAATCCTTAGGACACGCATCATTCAAGTCGGTGAAGTCGACGCACATTCTCCACTTCCCGTTAGCTTTTTTGACCATCACGGGGTTAGCTAACCATTCTGGGAATTGGATTTCCTCAATGAACCCAGCTTCCAAAAGCTTATTCACTTCTTGCTTAATGGCTTCAAGCCTCTCTGGAGCAAAACTTCTTTTCTTTTGTTTCACTGCCTTCCTTTCTGGATCCACATTCAATTTGTGAGATATTAGTTGGGGATCAATCCCTGGCATGTCAGCCGCTGTCCAAGCAAAAACGTCATTGTTTTCTTGAAGAAAAGATGCAATGCCGGGAGTGTATACTTCCAAGTCTTGAAGACCCCAAGCATCAATGGAAAGTTGGTAGCCCCCATTGGTATCACCAGTTGTTGGATTGATCCCATCAAAGCTCATCTGGAAACTGGGTGGCTGCCCAACGACACTTCAGAAGCACGAAAGCTATACGTCAGAGCACTAAGGTATGCCCTAATTGAGGGAATCCTATACAAGAAATCTTTTGTTATTCCGTACTTAAAGTGCTTGAGACCTCAAGAGGCAGAATTGGCCCTAAAGGAAGTGCATGAAGGGATTTGTGGGCAACACTTGGGGGGCAGAGCCCTGGCTCATAAAGTCACTCGTCTAGGTTTCTATTGGCCAAGCATACTTGCTGATGCTAAGAACTACGTCAAGAAATGTGAACGGTGCCAGAAACATGCACCAGTGGTTAGGCAACCACCAGAGATGATGACATCCATTAACTCACCTATCCCCTTTGCTATGTGGGGAATGGATATACTCGGGCCATTTCCTATGGCAAGTGCTCAAAGAAAGTTCTTGATAGTAGCAATTGATTATTTCACCAAGTGGATTGAGGCTAAGCCATTAGCCAAGATAACCACCAAGCAAGTGATGCAATTCTTCTGGGAAAATGTGATATGCAGATATGGAATTCCACGAGTCCTGGTCACGGACAATGGAACTCAGTTTAACAACGATGAGTTCAAGAAGTATTGTGATGAAAACGATATCAAGTTGCGCTTCACTTCTGTCGCCCATCCTCAAGCAAATGGGCAAGCTGAGGTTGCAAATCGAATCATCCTTGATGGACTAAAGAAAAGAGTTGAACGCTCCAGAAACACTTGGGTAGACGAATTACTCCCTATACTTTGGGCATATCGTACTACTTGCAAAGTCACCACCGGGGCAACTCCATTCCTATTGGCTTATGGAGCAGAGGCAGTGGTCCCAGTGGAAATTACTCACACCTCCCCAAGAGTTGAGGCTTATGAACCAGAAACAAATGAAGAAGGCTTGAGGCTAGCTTTGGATCTAATTGATGAAGTTAGAGATGAAGCAAACGCCAAGATAGTTGAGCATCAAAAGAAAGCCTCTTTCTACTACAACCTAAGGGTTAAAGAAAGGTTCTTTCGTCAAGGAGACTTGGTTCTCAGAAAGATTGAAGCATCTGGAGTTGGACAAAAAGGGAAGTTGGCCCCAAATTGGGAAGGACCATATCGCGTCAAAAACGTATTTGGTCGAGGCTCCTACAAGCTAGAAACCCTTGAAGGGCATGAGGTGCCAAGAACTTGGCATGCCTCCAACTTGAAAGTTTATTATGTTTAAGGTGTTTCCTAAGTGGATTCACTACTGGAAATAAGGTTTGATAAAACCAAACCAAGTTTTTAAAAAAAACTTGAGTATTATGTAAGGGTTGAGCCCATTCTTCAAAGTTATGAATTATATACTCCTATTCATCATGTTTTGAATGCATTACATACTAGATATGTACAAAATGCTAACTAAACATGCAAAAGGCAGGAAAACAACACAAGCCATGAATGGCCACAAAATGTAAATAAAACTAAACTTATAAAAGTTTAAGTTAAGCCCGAAGGCTGGAAATACATAGAAAGAAAATACAAAGCCATGAATGGCCATGAGTAAACTACAAACTACGGCTGCGCTTCACCATCCTTGACTCCTGCATCTGTCTCCTCCCCTGAGCTAGAACTGGAAGAATGCTCACCAGCATCCTCAGCATCCTCAGCATCATCAGCAGAAGCGTCACTGAGGGGTGATGAATGCTCTGGATCTAAAATCCTAGCATCTTCCTCCATATCGTCAACTCCAGCCAAAATACGCTCCAAGGGAGTAGGAGGGTGAGGAGCAGGAAAGTCAGCAGCATCAAAGACTCCAGGATGCTTGGCCAAGATAGCCTGAACAGCATCCTCCCATCCTGAAGTATGCTGGACTGGGAAAAGGATCTCGTCATGCTTTTCGATCAAGTCCTTGTACTCCTGAGAGTCAAGGTACTCATCGATGCAATCATCCTTGCCTTTTCTCAGCTCAACAATATCAGCCTGAGCGTCAGCAAGCTCCTTCTCCCTCCTGGCAAGAGTCTCCTTAAGAGACTTCACCTCCTCCTCGGACCTCTCCAGCTTGACTCTGTTGGCCTCAGAGGAGGTACGCCAAGCCTTAGCTTGGAACAATACCCCCTGAAAGTTGGCATTTGCCTGCCAAAAGATAAAAGTTAGGAAAATATAAGCAGAAACTTCAAAGAAATAGCTAAGGTAAAGAAAATTACCGCAGCAATAGCTTGAGCCCCAAGATGCTCAGCACCCTCAAGGGTGGAATCTGCAACGAAATCCTTGTAGTCACAAGGGGTAAGAGAGTGGTACGACCAGTCCACAGCATGTTTGGACACCCCAGTAATGGTGTCCTTCTTCCTGATACCCCAGTTGGGGCGCCACACTGAGGACTTGGCAGACACAGGAATGTCCACCTCATCCACAGAAGGGATCAAGAAGCTGGGAACATTGGCTTTCCCCCTTGGATCATCCCCAATCCTAGCCCTTTTCATCCTGGATGTCTCAACATCCTTGGGCTCATTGGTCTTGTTGATAAAGGCCGCAGCTACAAGAAAAGCCAGAAAATGGTTAACAGAAGATCACCAAGAAAGAAAAATAGACATAATGAAAAGGGATAAGCAAAAATACCCTTATCATGAACAGTAGAGAGCCCAACGGACTTGAGGACAAACTCATCCAGTAGCTCCCAAGCCACGGTAGTCCCATTATCCTTAATAAGCTCTGAGTAGGCATGAAGTTCCTCCTCATTCAAGACAATGTTACCGGGACTACCATCAGAGACTCTCCCAAAAGATGTACGGAACAGGGTTCCCCAGTCCCCTCCTTCCCATATAAGATACATGAACTCATTTTTCCATTTGGGGTTATTATCTGGGATTGACTTGGGGTGAAAAATGAAAGGGAAGCCTACCCTATGGCTTATATACACCCAACCCAAGTTGTTGGCTGAGCTATTCTTAAACTGAAAGATCTTTCTAAACAAAGGTACAGAAAGAGGGAAGTTTTTACGAAGGCATAAAACCATGAAACAATTAATTATCCTCCAGGCATTTGGAGGTAATTGACAAGGATTAATTTGAACATCTGCCAAGAGTCTGGGAATGAACTCATGGAATGGGAACCTAAGGCCGGCAACAATGGCATCTTTGTAAATACACAAAGCATTTGGCCTCCAGTGACATGAACGGTCACCGGCACCGGCGGGAACTAGCCTTAAAGGGGCCTTTACCCTATACATCTTATTATAACTTTTAATTAGATCTACTTCGTGAAACTTATTACTACAATCATACGAATCTAAAGCAGACACTGACGGGTATTCGTCCCCACGTTCATTAATCATATCATGCAAAGACATGTATTTTGAACGAATAGGAATGGGGGTACCTCTTTTTGAAGCAGAATTCATCTTTTGGAGGCGTTGGGAAGCTCGATCGGCCATTTTTTACCCAGAAAACCTTTAAATCTTCAAAGAAATCTTCAAATATTCAAGCAAAAACCCAGAAAAACGATGAGGTTAAACGGAAAAGCTTGCCGGGAATCGCTTTGTGGTGGAACCCTAGCAGAGCAAATTGTAAGAAATTTTGAAGAGAATTCAGCAGAGTAACGTTGAGAAAATGAAATGTGAAGAATGAGTATAAGCAAATGAAAACTCACCCTTATATAGGGATGACAGCCGGTCACTGGGCCGGTTGAACGAAGGGAAACCGGCATTAGCCGGTACGGCCCATAAAAGGCTAAAGGCCCAAATCACTGAGTTTGAACAGTGAAAATCCTTGGGCCCAAATGAAGCCCAATATATGTGGGCTCTAAAAGTCTGTAACGAACCAAGTATTCGACCAGAATCCTGGTCGAATGAGTTCGAATAGACACCAAAATTGAAGTCTCGATCGACCATGTTCCTGGTCGAAACCATTCGACCAGGCACCAAAAATTGAAGTCTCGATCGACCATGTTCCTGGTCGAAACCATTCGACCAGGCACCAAAAATTGAAGTCATGTTCGACCACAATCCTGGTCGAAATCATTCGACCAGGAGGCAAAATGGAAGTTAGCTTCGACCAGAATCCTGGTCGAAACCATTCGACCAGGAGGCAAAATGGAAGTTAGCTTCGACCAGAATCCTGGTCGAAACCATTCGACCAGGAGGCAAAATGCAAGCAAATTTCGACCAGAATCCTGGTCGAAGGAGTTCGACCAGGAGCTAAAATCGAGGTCAAATTCGACCAGGTTCCTGGTCGAAAATGACTTGAAAAATTCAAAAATCAATTTATCTTCCAGGAAATTGATGAAAAATCCCGATTCCTATTTTGGGAAATTATAAAATTGGTTTAGAACCATGTGTTCGTCAAACCAAGCTACAATACGGAAGAAAATTTCGTAACTCTCGAATGAAATAACTTCTACGATAATCCAAGAGAGATTTTCCTAGAAGTTGGGGGGCAAATGATATGGATAGAAAAGTAATTATAGAAATGTAATTGACTGGTCAAATAAAAGGCCGATATTCAAAGCCCAATACCCTAATTATTCATTAATTTCGTAATTAATGAATAGGGAGAATATACAGCTCATAAAAAGAGTCCAAATTATGGCAAATTGGTCAAAAAATGTTGTGGAATAAAAAACGTACTTGTGTAATTAATGCTAAGGTTTAATGAGCTTCGAGCTTTAATGGCTGCACTCGTGTATCCGGACTAAATTGGTCCTCACAAGATGCCTACGTATCTCAAGTTGTTATTGAGAATCAAGCCAAGACGTAGTTCTGATTGTAGGATCAGGGACCTTATATAGGCGTCTGGAGCCTAGTATTTATGGTATGTTTAGGAGTCTTAGCGAATAAGTCTCCTTTTTGATATTGGATAAACATCGTATTTCTTGCCGGAGAAGTCTTTTCCTTGTTGATAAAGGCTATGACTCATTAATTGCCTTTAATTGGGATTCTGGATCCTTCTTTGACCAATTTGCCATAATTTGGACTCTTTTTATGAGCTGTATATTCTCCCTATTCATTAATTTCGTAATTAATGAATAATTAGGGTATTGGGCTTTGAATATCGGCCTTTTATTTGACCAGTCAATTATATTTCTATAATTACTTTTCTATCCATATCATTTGCCCCCCAACTTCTAGGAAAATCTCTCTTGGATTATCGTAGAAGTTATTTCATTCGAGAGTTACGAAATTTTCTTCCGTATTGTAGCTTGGTTTGACGAACACATGGTTCTAAACCAATTTTATAATTTCCCAAAATAGGAATCGGGATTTTTCATCAATTTCCTGGAAGATAAATTGATTTTTGAATTTTTCAAGTCATTTTCGACCAGGATCCTGGTCGAATTTGACCTCGATTTTAGCTCCTGGTCGAACTCCTTCGACCAGGATTCTGGTCGAAATTTGCTTGCATTTTGCCTCCTGGTCGAATGGTTTCGACCAGGATTCTGGTCGAAGCTAACTTCCATTTTGCCTCCTGGTCGAATGATTTCGACCAGGATTGTGGTCGAAGCTTACTTCCATTTTGCCTCCTGGTCGAATAATTTCGACCAGGATCGTGGTCGAAGCTTACTTCCATTTTGCCTCCTGGTCGAATGATTTCGACCAGGATTGTGGTCGAAGCTTACTTCCATTTTGCCTCCTGGTCGAATAATTTCGACCAGGGTCGTGGTCGAAGCTTACTTCCATTTTGCCTCCTGGTCGAATGGTTTCGACCAGGATTGTGGTCGAACATGACTTCAATTTTTGGTGCCTGGTCGAATGGTTTCGACCAGGAACATGGTCGATCGAGACTTCAATTTTGGTGTCTATTCGAACTCATTCGACCAGGATTCTGGTCGAATACTTGGTTCGTTACAGACTTTTAGAGCCCACATATATTGGGCTTCATTTGGGCCCAAGGATTTTCACTGTTCAAACTCAGTGATTTGGGCCTTTAGCCTTTTATGGGCCGTACCGGCTAATGCCGGTTTCCCTTCGTTCAACCGGCCCAGTGACCGGCTGTCATCCCTATATAAGGGTGAGTTTTCATTTGCTTATACTCATTCTTCACATTTCATTTTCTCAACGTTACTCTGCTGAATTCTCTTCAAAATTTCTTACAATGTGCTCTGCTAGGGTTCCACCACAAAGCGATTCCCGGCAAGCTTTTCCGGTTAACCTCATCGTTTTTCTGGGTTTTTGCTTGAATATTTGAAGATTTCTTTGAAGATTCTGGGATTCTTTGAAGATTCTGGGTTTTTTGTTGAAGATTTCTGGGCTCTTTTGAAGATTTTCTGGGCAAATTTCTTGAAGATTTAAAGGTTTTCTGGGTTAAAAATGGCCGATCGAGCTTCCCAACGCCTCCAAAAGATGAATTCTGCTTCAAAAAGAGGTACCCCCATTCCTATTCGTTCAAAATACATGTCTTTGCATGATATGATTAATGAACGTGGGGACGAATACCCGTCAGTGTCTGCTTTAGATTCGTATGATTATAGTAATAAGTTTCACGAAGTAGATCTAATTAAAAGTTATAATAAGATGTATAGGGTAAAGGCCCCTTTAAGGCTAGTTCCCGCCGGTGCCGGTGACCGTTCATGTCACTGGAGGCCAAATGCTTTGTGTATTTACAAAGATGCCATTGTTGCCGGCCTTAGGTTCCCATTCCATGAGTTCATTCCCAGACTCTTGGCAGATGTTCAAATTAATCCTTGTCAATTACCTCCAAATGCCTGGAGGATAATTAATTGTTTCATGGTTTTATGCCTTTGTAAAAACTTCCCTCTTTCTGTACCTTTGTTTAGAAAGATCTTTCAGTTTAAGAATAGCTCAGCCAACAACTTGGGTTGGGTGTATATAAGCCATAGGGTAGGCTTCCCTTTCATTTTTCACCCCAAGTCAATCCCAGATAATAACCCCAAATGGAAAAATGAGTTCATGTATCTTATATGGGAAGGAGGGGACTGGGGAACCCTGTTCCGTACATCTTTTGGGAGAGTCTCTGATGGTAGTCCCGGTAACATTGTCTTGAATGAGGAGGAACTTCATGCCTACTCAGAGCTTATTAAGGATAATGGGACTACCGTGGCTTGGGAGCTACTGGATGAGTTTGTCCTCAAGTCCGTTGGGCTTTCTACTGTTCATGATAAAGGTATTTTTGCTTATCCCTTTTCATTATGTCTATTTTTCTTTCTTGGTGATCTTCTGTTAACCATTTTCTGGCTTTTCTTGTAGCTGCGGCCTTTATCAACAAGACCAATGAGCCCAAGGATGTTGAGACATCCAGGATGAAAAGGGCTAGGATTGGGGATGATCCAAGGGGGAAGCCAATGTTCCCAGCTTCTTGATCCCTTCTGTGGATGAGGTGGACATTCCTGTGTCTGCCAAGTCCTCAGTGTGGCGCCCCAACTGGGGTATCAGGAAGAAGGACACCATTACTGGGGTGTCCAAACATGCTGTGGACTGGTCGTACCACTCTCTTACCCCTTGTGACTACAAGGATTTCGTTGCAGATTCCACCCTTGAGGGTGCTGAGCATCTTGGGGCTCAAGCTATTGCTGCGGTAATTTTCTTTACCTTAGCTATTTCTTTGAAGTTTCTGCTTATATTTTCCTAACTTTTATCTTTTGGCAGGCAAATGCCAACTTTCAGGGGGTATTGTTCCAAGCTAAGGCTTGGCGTACCTCCTCTGAGGCCAACAGAGTCAAGCTGGAGAGGTCCGAGGAGGAGGTGAAGTCTCTTAAGGAGACTCTTGCCAGGAGGGAGAAGGAGCTTGCTGACGCTCAGGCTGATATTGTTGAGCTGAGAAAAGGCAAGGATGATTGCATCGATGAGTACCTTGACTCTCAGGAGTACAAGGACTTGATCGAAAAGCATGACGAGATCCTTTTCCCAGTCCAACATACTTCAGGATGGGAGGATGCTGTTCAGGCTATCTTGGCCAAGCATCCTGGAGTCTTTGATGCTGCTGACTTTCCTGCTCCTCACCCTCCTACTCCCTTGGAGCGTATTTTGGCTGGAGTTGACGATATGGAGGAAGATGCTAGGATTTTAGATCCAGAGCATTCATCACCCCTCAGTGACGCTTCTGCTGATGATGCTGAGGATGCTGAGGATGCTGGTGAGCATTCTTCCAGTTCTAGCTCAGGGGAGGAGACAGATGCAGGAGTCAAGGATGGTGAAGCGCAGCCGTAGTTTGTAGTTTACTCATGGCCATTCATGGCTTTGTATTTTCTTTCTATGTATTTCCAGCCTTCGGGCTTAACTTAAACTTTTATAAGTTTAGTTTTATTTACATTTTGTGGCCATTCATGGCTTGTGTTGTTTTCCTGCCTTTTGCATGTTTAGTTAGCATTTTGTACATATCTATCAGTATGTAATGCATTCAAAACATGATGAATAGGAGTATATAATTCATAACTTTGAAGAATGGGCTCAACCCTTACATAATACTCAAGTTTTTTTTTTTTTAAAAACTTGGTTTGGTTTTATCAAACCTTATTTCTAGTAGTGAATCCACTTAGGAAACACCTTAAACATAATAAACTTTCAAGTTGGAGGCATGCCAAGTTCTTGGCACCTCATGCCCTTCAAGGGTTTCTAGCTTGTAGGAGCCTCGACCAAATACGTTTTTGACGCGATATGGTCCTTCCCAATTTGGGGCCAACTTCCCTTTTTGTCCAACTCCGGATGCTTCAATCTTTCTGAGAACCAAGTCTCCTTGACGAAAGAACCTTTCTTTAACCCTTAGGTTGTAGTAGAAAGAGGCTTTCTTTTGATGCTCAACTATCTTGGCGTTTGCTTCATCTCTAACTTCATCAATTAGATCCAAAGCTAGCCTCAAGCCTTCTTCATTTGTTTCTGGTTCATAAGCCTCAACTCTTGGGGAGGTGTGAGTAATTTCCACTGGGACCACTGCCTCTGCTCCATAAGCCAATAGGAATGGAGTTGCCCCGGTGGTGACTTTGCAAGTAGTACGATATGCCCAAAGTATAGGGAGTAATTCGTCTACCCAAGTGTTTCTGGAGCGTTCAACTCTTTTCTTTAGTCCATCAAGGATGATTCGATTTGCAACCTCAGCTTGCCCATTTGCTTGAGGATGGGCGACAGAAGTGAAGCGCAACTTGATATCGTTTTCATCACAATACTTCTTGAACTCATCGTTGTTAAACTGAGTTCCATTGTCCGTGACCAGGACTCGTGGAATTCCATATCTGCATATCACATTTTCCCAGAAGAATTGCATCACTTGCTTGGTGGTTATCTTGGCTAATGGCTTAGCCTCAATCCACTTGGTGAAATAATCAATTGCTACTATCAAGAACTTTCTTTGAGCACTTGCCATAGGAAATGGCCCGAGTATATCCATTCCCCACATAGCAAAGGGGATAGGTGAGTTAATGGATGTCATCATCTCTGGTGGTTGCCTAACCACTGGTGCATGTTTCTGGCACCGTTCACATTTCTTGACGTAGTTCTTAGCATCAGCAAGTATGCTTGGCCAATAGAAACCTAGACGAGTGACTTTATGAGCCAGGGCTCTGCCCCCCAAGTGTTTCCCACAAATCCCTTCATGCACTTCCTTTAGGGCCAATTCTGCCTCTTGAGGTCTCAAGCACTTTAAGTACGGAATAACAAAAGATTTCTTGTATAGGATTCCCTCAATTAGGGCATACCTTAGTGCTCTGACGTATAGCTTTCGTGCTTCTGAAGTGTCGTTGGGCAGCCACCCAGTTTCCAGATGAGCTTTGATGGGATCAATCCAACAACTGGTGATACCAATGGGGGCTACCAACTTTCCATTGATGCTTGGGGTCTTCAAGACTTGGAAGTATACACTCCCGGCATAGTTTTCGATTTCAGAAGAGGCAAACTTAGACAAGGCATCAGCCTTCATATTTTCCTCCCTTGGAATGTGCTCCACATAGCATTCATTGAACTGAGTCATAATGGCCTTGACAAGCTTTAAGTACATGGCCATGACTTCATCTCTGGCCTCAAACTCCCCATTTACTTGGGAAATCACTAGCCTCGAGTCTCCACATACTTTCAGAGTTTTGACTCTCAAGGCTCCAGCCAGCCCTAAGCCAGCTATCAGAGCTTCATACTCAGCCTCATTGTTTGTCATCGGGAAGTCAAGTTTTAGTGCATACTCTATTAGGAATCCATCAGGACTTTGTAGCACTAAACCAGCCCCACTTGATTTTGTTTTTGATGCTCCATCAAAATAGAGCACCCAACATTCTTTGAAGGTCATTTCCTCATCTTTCTTATCTTCCATAGTTACTTCCTGCCCCCCGACTTCTTGGTTGTCAATGGTGCATTCAACCATGAAGTCAGCAAGTGCCTGAGCTTTTATGGCCGTTCGAGGCTTATACTTGATATCGAATTCGCCCAATTCAATGGCCCATTTGATTAATCTTCCACTAACTTGAGGGCTATGCAAGATGTTTCTTAGAGGTTGATCAGTCAAGACCTCTATCTTGTGAGCCTGGAAATAGGGGCGTAATTTTCTTGAGGCCATTATCAAGGTTAAGGCAAACTTCTCAATCATTGAGTAATTTATTTCTGCCCCATGTAGAATCTTGCTCACATAGTAGATGGGTTTCTGAACCTTCAATTCTTCCTTTACCAAAACGGCCCCAAGGGCTGTGTTAGAAACCGCCAAGTATAAATAGAGAATTTCTCCTGGCTTAGGTTTTGCCAACAGTGGTGCTTCAACCATATATTTCTTCAGGGCTTCAAAGGCCTCTTGACTTTCAGTTGTCCATTCAAAATTTTTCACTTTTTTGAGTGCTTTGAAGAAGGGTAAGCACTTCTCTCCAGACTTGGAGATGAATCTCCCCAAAGCAGCCACTCTTCCCGCCAGTTTCTGGACATCCTTGACAGTCTTTGGTGGTTCCATGTCTAGAATCGCTTTGATTTTGTCGGGATTAGCCTCGATCCCTCTCTTGGAAACCATCAGGCCTAAAAACTTTCCCGAGCCTACACCAAAGGCACATTTGGCTGGATTCAACATCATCTTGTGGTGCCTTAGCACTTCAAAAGCCTCTCGGAGGTGCTCAATATGATCGGCCTTATCAAGGCTTTTGACTAACATGTCATCTACGTAGACCTCCATGGATTTTCCAATCAAGTGCTCAAAGATTTTGTTAACCAACCTTTGATAGGTTGCTCCAGCATTCTTAAGTCCAAAAGCCATGACCAAGAAACAGAAGACACCAAAGTCAGTGATGAACGACACCTTGGCGATGTCATCTTTGTGCATCTTGATTTGATTATATCCGCTGAAGCCATCCATGAAACTTAGCATCTCGTGCCCAGCAGTGGCATCTATCAGAGCATCAATCCTTGGTAAGGGAAAACAATCCTTAGGACATGCATCATTCAAGTCGGTGAAGTCGACGCACATTCTCCACTTCCCGTTAGCTTTTTTGACCATCACGGGGTTAGCTAACCATTCTGGGAATTGGATTTCCTCAATGAACCCAGCTTCCAAAAGCTTATTCACTTCTTGCTTAATGGCTTCAAGCCTCTCTGGAGCAAAACTTCTTTTCTTTTGTTTCACTGCCTTCCTTTCTGGATCCACATTCAATTTGTGAGATATTAGTTGGGGATCAATCCCTGGCATGTCAGCCGCTGTCCAAGCAAAAACGTCATTGTTTTCTTGAAGAAAAGATGCAAGTTTGCCTTTCAATGGTTCGGGCAGTAGTGCCCCAACATAAGTCACCTTCTCTGGTTCATCCGGGACTAAGGGAATTGGGATTAAATCCTCAGCTGGTTTCCCTCTTCGGTCCTCATTGTCACTAGTGTCCATATCTTCAATGGGGAGAACCTGCCCCCCAACTCCATCAGGCCTTAACGCGGCTACATAACAGCTTCTAGCCATCTTTTGGTCTCCCCGTTCTTCACCAATCCCATTCCGAGTGGGGAATTTGAGTTTCAGGTGGTATGATGAGGCAACAGCCTTAAACGCATGAAGACCCGTCCTCCCAAGGATCGCATTGTAGGTTGAGGTTGCCTTTATAACTATGAAGTTCAGCATCTGAGTGGATGTATTCGTTCCTTGTCCCATGGTCATTGGGAGTTGGATAGTGCCTTCCACCTTTGATTCCACTCCATTGAACCCATATATGGGCATATTAGAGGGTGTCAACTGAGAATCAGTGTAACCCATCTTGATAAAGGCATCGTGGAACAAGATATCCACAGAGGCTCCATTGTCGACTAAGACTCTCTTTGTTTCAGAGTTGCCTATCACAGGTACTATGACAAGAGGATCATCGTGGGGGAACTTCACCCCTTCCAAATCAGAATCATCAAAACTTATTGATACTTCTGTTCGTGCACGCTTCGGTGCTTCTCCAACAATAGTCAGTACCTCTCGGGCATAAGCTTTTCTTGAGTTTCGGGAGGACCCAGCAGCAGTTGGTCCTCCAAATATCATGTTGATCACAGGCCCTCGGGGCTTGGGATTTCGATCTTGATCGTTGTCCCTTCTATCATAATCCTTTCTTTCATAGTTCCCCCTTTGGCTCCCATCCTTAGTGAACTTGCTGAGTTTTCCTCTTCGTATCAGAAACTCAATCTCATCTTTCAGTTGTCTACAATCATCGGTGTCATGACCGACTTCTTTGTGGAACCGACAAAACTGATTTTGGTTCCGTTTGGACAAATCAGCCCTCATTGGCTTTGGCCATTTGATATCTTCTTCCTTGGCTATCTCCATCAGAATTTGACTCCTGGGAGTATTCAATCTTGCATACTCCGTGAATTTTGGCCCAAAGTTATTTCTCTTGGGTGGAGAGTCAGAATTCTTTGATGTTCGGGGAAACTTTTCCTTGACGTCGTACTCCTGAGTTTCTTTTCTTTTCTTCGAGTTTCCACTACCACCAGCAGGGGGCTCATACTTTCTCATGCTTTCTTCAGCCTTGATATATTTCCCAGCCCTATCTTGGAGCTTCAGCATGCTCTCGGGTGGATGTTTAGCTAACGACCGTTTGAAGTGGTCATCAGTGGTTCCTTGTTGTAGGGCTATCATAGCCACTCTGTCTTCCAAATCTGGGACTTTTAAAGCCTCTCGAGTGAATCGATTGATGTAGTCCCTCAGGGCTTCATTCTGTCCTTGCCGGATTGCCATGAGTGAGGCAGAGCTTTTCTCATGCACCCTTCCACTTATGAATTGATTGATGAAGGCTTTACTCAATTCTTTGAAGGATCCAATGGAGTTGGGAGGTAGACGGCTATACCAACGTTGAGCCATACCTGCAAGAGTTTGGGGAAACGCCCTACACTTGACTGCATCATTGGTGGGCTGCAACAGCAGTGCATTGGAGAAGGTTCTCACATGATTAGCGGGATCTCCCGTTCCATCATACGCTTTAATCGAAGGCATCTTGAACTTTCTGGATATAGCCGTTTTCATGATGTCTTGAGTAAACGGTGGTGTAGGATCATCGGGATCTCCTAGGGGCAACAGATTACTAGGATCACCCCTTGGGGCTTCAGCCCTCTTGGTCCTTCTTGGTGGATCCAAGTTGATTATCGGGATTCCTTCAGTCGTTTTTGCTCTAGCGGCCTCTTGTTCTGCCAATACTTTCTTAAGCCTTGCGACTTCTGCCTCATGGGCCGCAAGCTTGTCCTTAGTAGTTTGGGGTTGATCTTGGTTAGCTTGCGAAGATCGTTTCCTTCTAGGAGCGACATCGTCCCCGGTTGTATAACCCTCATCCTCGGTGTAGGGCCCAGAAAAATCGTCTCGAAACATCTGACGAGTTTGGGTTTCACGGTTTTGGGGTCCCAAACCTGGTACGTAAGGGGGCACATAAGCCTCATGGTAGATTGGATTAGTTCCGCTACCACCCGCCGTGGGGCGAGGGGGCATGCCATAGCCGGGCATCCCCAAAGTCTGATTTGCGTATTGAGGGAGATCAGTAGTGTGGAGTTGAAGACTGCGAGGTGCGTTCACAAGCAACGCAGAGGTTGTAATTGGTTGCTGGTGAACGGTCTCTTGTGGATTAGATCCATGAATGACCATTTGTAGGGGATTCGTCCCTTCAGCAGTAATTGGGACTTCTTGTCCTTGAGTGTTGGTGGGGATATTCGTTCCCTGAGTGCCAGTAGTTGGCGGTGGTTGGCTCCCATGAGTATCAGCCCCGGAGGTGATAGGGGGGCCTTCAGAAGTGTCAGAATCTCTGTTTGTTCTTCGCGTGTTTGCCATGGTTGATGTTGTCTTCCCACAGACGGCGCCAAATGTTGTGGAATAAAAAACGTACTTGTGTAATTAATGCTAAGGTTTAATGAGCTTCGAGCTTTAATGGCTGCACTCGTGTATCCGGACTAAATTGGTCCTCACAAGATGCCTACGTATCTCAAGTTGTTATTGAGAATCAAGCCAAGACGTAGTTCTGATTGTAGGATCAGGGACCTTATATAGGCGTCTGGAGCCTAGTATGAGTTTTCATTTGCTTATACTCATTCTTCACATTTCATTTTCTCAACGTTACTCTGCTGAATTCTCTTCAAAATTTCTTACAATTTGCTCTGCTAGGGTTCCACCACAAAGCGATTCCCGGCAAGCTTTTCCGGTTAACCTCATCGTTTTTCTGGGTTTTTGCTTGAATATTTGAAGATTTCTTTGAAGATTCTGGGATTCTTTGAAGATTCTGGGTTTTTTGTTGAAGATTTCTGGGCTCTTTTGAAGATTTTCTGGGCAAATTTCTTGAAGATTTAAAGGTTTTCTGGGTTAAAAATGGCCGATCGAGCTTCCCAACGCCTCCAAAAGATGAATTCTGCTTCAAAAAGAGGTACCCCCATTCCTATTCGTTCAAAATACATGTCTTTGCATGATATGATTAATGAACGTGGGGACGAATACCCGTCAGTGTCTGCTTTAGATTCGTATGATTGTAGTAATAAGTTTCACGAAGTAGATCTAATTAAAAGTTATAATAAGATGTATAGGGTAAAGGCCCCTTTAAGGCTAGTTCCCGCCGGTGCCGGTGACCGTTCATGTCACTGGAGGCCAAATCCCAATTATGGCAAATTGGTCAAAGAAGGATCCAGAATCCCAATTAAAGGCAATTAATGAGTCATAGCCTTTATCAACAAGGAAAAGACTTCTCCGGCAAGAAATACGATGTTTATCCAATATCAAAAAGGAGACTTATTCGCTAAGACTCCTAAACATACCATAAATACTAGGCTCCAGACGCCTATATAAGGTCCCTGATCCTACAATCAGAACTACGTCTTGGCTTGATTCTCAATAACAACTTGAGATACGTAGGCATCTTGTGAGGACCAATTTAGTCCGGATACACGAGTGCAGCCATTAAAGCTCGAAGCTCATTAAACCTTAGCATTAATTACACAAGTACGTTTTTTATTCCACAACATTTGGCGCCGTCTGTGGGAAACAACATCAACCATGGCAAACACGCGAAGAACAAACAGAGATTCTGACACTTCTGAAGGCCCCCCTATCACCTCCGGGGCTGATACTCATGGGAGCCAACCACCGCCAACTACTGGCACTCAGGGAACGAATATCCCCACCAACACTCAAGGACAAGAAGTCCCAATTACTGCTGAAGGGACGAATCCCCTACAAATGGTCATTCATGGATCTAATCCACAAGAGACCGTTCACCAGCAACCAATTACAACCTCTGCGTTGCTTGTGAACGCACCTCGCAGTCTTCAACTCCACACTACTGATCTCCCTCAATACGCAAATCAGACTTTGGGGATGCCCGGCTATGGCATGCCCCCTCGCCCCACAGCGGGTGGTAGCGGAACTAATCCAATCTACCATGAGGCTTATGTGCCCCCTTACGTACCAGGTTTGGGACCCCAAAACCGTGAAACCCAAACTCGTCAGATGTTTCGAGACGATTTTTCTGGGCCCTACACCGAGGATGAGGGTTATACAACCGGGGGCGATGTCGCTCCTAGAAGGAAACGATCTTCGCAAGCTAACCAAGTTCAACCCCAAACTACTAAGGACAAGCTTGCGGCCCATGAGGCAGAAGTCGCAAGGCTTAAGAAAGTATTGGCAGAACAAGAGGCCGCTAGAGCAAAAACGACTGAAGGAATCCCGATAATCAACTTGGATCCACCAAGAAGGACCAAGAGGGCTGAAGCCCCAAGGGGTGATCCTAGTAATCTGTTGCCCCTAGGAGATCCCGATGATCCTACACCACCGTTTACTCAAGACATCATGAAACGGCTATATCCAGAAAGTTCAAGATGCCTTCGATTAAAGCGTATGATGGAACGGGAGATCCCGCTAATCATGTGAGAACCTTCTCCAATGCACTGCTGTTGCAGCCCACCAATGATGCAGTCAAGTGTAGGGCGTTTCCCCAAACTCTTGCAGGTATGGCTCAACGTTGGTATAGCCGTCTACCTCCCAACTCCATTGGATCCTTCAAAGAATTGAGTAAAGCCTTCATCAATCAATTCATAAGTGGAAGGGTGCATGAGAAAAGCTCTGCCTCACTCATGGCAATCCGGCAAGGACAGAATGAAGCCCTGAGGGACTACATCAATCGATTCACTCGAGAGGCTTTAAAAGTCCCAGATTTGGAAGACAGAGTGGCTATGATAGCCCTACAACAAGGAACCACTGATGACCACTTCAAACGGTCGTTAGCTAAACATCCACCCGAGAGCATGCTGAAGCTCCAAGATAGGGCTGGGAAATATATCAAGGCTGAAGAAAGCATGAGAAAGTATGAGCCCCCTGCTGGTGGTAGTGGAAACTCGAAGAAAAGAAAAGAAACTCAGGAGTACGTCGTCAAGGAAAAGTTTCCCCGAACATCAAAGGATTCTGACTCTCCACCCAAGAGAAATAACTTTGGGCCAAAGTTCACGGAGTATGCAAGATTGAATACTCCCAGGAGTCAAATTCTGATGGAGATAGCCAAGGAAGAAGATATCAAATGGCCAAAGCCAATGAGGGCTGATTTGTCCAAACGGAACCAAAATCAGTTTTGTCGGTTCCACAAAGAAGTCGGTCATGACACCGATGATTGTAGACAACTGAAAGATGAGATTGAGTTTCTGATACGAAGAGGAAAACTCAGCAAGTTCACTAAGGATGGGAGCCAAGGGAGCCAAAGGGGGAACTATGAAAGAAAGGATTATGATAGAAGGGACAACGATCAAGATCGAAATCCCAAGCCTCGAGGGCCTGTGATCAACATGATATTTGGAGGACCAACTGCTGCTGGGTCCTCCCGAAACTCAAGAAAAGCTTATGCCCGAGAGGTACTGACTATTGTTGGAGAAGCACCGAAGCGTGCACGAACAGAAGTATCAATAAGTTTTGATGATTCTGATTTGGAAGGGGTGAAGTTCCCCCACGATGATCCTCTTGTCATAGTACCTGTGATAGGCAACTCTGAAACAAAGAGAGTCTTAGTCGACAATGGAGCCTCTGTGGATATCTTGTTCCACGATGCCTTTATCAAGATGGGTTACACTGATTCTCAGTTGACACCCTCTAATATGCCCATATATGGGTTCAATGGAGTGGAATCAAAGGTGGAAGGCACTATCCAACTCCCAATGACCATGGGACAAGGAACGAATACATCCACTCAGATGCTGAACTTCATAGTTATAAAGGCAACCTCAACCTACAATGCGATCCTTGGGAGGACGGGTCTTCATGCGTTTAAGGCTGTTGCCTCATCATACCACCTGAAACTCAAATTCCCCACTCGGAATGGGATTGGTGAAGAACGGGGAGACCAAAAGATGGCTAGAAGCTGTTATGTAGCCGCGTTAAGGCCTGATGGAGTTGGGGGGCAGGTTCTCCCCATTGAAGATATGGACACTAGTGACAATGAGGACCGAAGAGGGAAACCAGCTGAGGATTTAATCCCAATTCCCTTAGTCCCGGATGAACCAGAGAAGGTGACTTATGTTGGGGCACTACTGCCCGAACCATTGAAAGGCAAACTTGCATCTTTTCTTCAAGAAAACAATGACGTTTTTGCTTGGACAGCGGCTGACATGCCAGGGATTGATCCCCAACTAATATCTCACAAATTGAATGTGGATCCAGAAAGGAAGGCAGTGAAACAAAAGAAAAGAAGTTTTGCTCCAGAGAGGCTTGAAGCCATTAAGCAAGAAGTGAATAAGCTTTTGGAAGCTGGGTTCATTGAGGAAATCCAATTCCCAGAATGGTTAGCTAACCCCGTGATGGTCAAAAAAGCTAACGGGAAGTGGAGAATGTGCGTCGACTTCACCGACTTGAATGATGCATGTCCTAAGGATTGTTTTCCCTTACCAAGGATTGATGCTCTGATAGATGCCACTGCTGGGCACGAGATGCTAAGTTTCATGGATGGCTTCAGCGGATATAATCAAATCAAGATGCACAAAGATGACATCGCCAAGGTGTCGTTCATCACTGACTTTGGTGTCTTCTGTTTCTTGGTCATGGCTTTTGGACTTAAGAATGCTGGAGCAACCTATCAAAGGTTGGTTAACAAAATCTTTGAGCACTTGATTGGAAAATCCATGGAGGTCTACGTAGATGACATGTTAGTCAAAAGCCTTGATAAGGCCGATCATATTGAGCACCTCCGAGAGGCTTTTGAAGTGCTAAGGCACCACAAGATGATGTTGAATCCAGCCAAATGTGCCTTTGGTGTAGGCTCGGGAAAGTTTTTAGGCCTGATGGTTTCCAAGAGAGGGATCGAGGCTAATCCCGACAAAATCAAAGCGATTCTAGACATGGAACCACCAAAGACTGTCAAGGATGTCCAGAAACTGACGGGAAGAGTGGCTGCTTTGGGGAGATTCATCTCCAAGTCTGGAGAGAAGTGCTTACCCTTCTTCAAAGCACTCAAAAAAGTGAAAAATTTTGAATGGACAACTGAAAGTCAAGAGGCCTTTGAGGCCCTGAAGAAATATATGGCTGAAGCACCACTGTTGGCAAAACCCAAGCCAGGAGAAATTCTCTATTTATACTTGGCGGTTTCCAACACAGCCCTTGGAGCTGTTTTGGTAAAGGAAGAAGTAAAGGTTCAGAAACCCATCTACTATGTGAGCAAGATTCTACATGGGGCAGAAATAAACTACTCAATGGTTGAGAAGTTTGCCTTAGCCTTGATAATGGCCTCAAGAAAGCTACGCCCCTACTTCCAGGCTCACAAGATAGAGGTCTTGACTGATCAACCTCTAAGAAACATCTTGCATAGCCCTCAAGTTAGTGGAAGATTGATCAAATGGGCCATTGAATTGGGCGAATTCGATATCAAGTATAAGCCTCGAACGGCCATAAAAGCTCAGGCACTTGCTGACTTCATGGTTGAATGCACCATTGACAACCAAGAAGTCGGGGGGCAGGAAGTAACTATGGAAGATAAGAAAGATGAGGAAATGACCTTCAAAGAATGTTGGGTGCTCTATTTTGATGGAGCATCAAAAACAAAATCAAGTGGGGCTGGTTTAGTGCTACAAAGTCCTGATGGATTCCTAATAGAGTATGCACTAAAGCTTGACTTCCCGACGACAAACAATGAGGCTGAGTATGAAGCTCTGATAGCTGGCTTAGGGCTGGCTGGAGCCTTGAGAGTCAAAACTCTGAAAGTATGTGGAGACTCGAGGCTAGTGATTTCCCAAGTAAATGGGGAGTTTGAGGCCAGAGATGAAGTCATGGCCAAGTACTTAAAACTTGTCAAGGCCATTATGACTCAGTTCAATGAATGCTATGTGGAGCACATTCCAAGGGAGGAAAATATGAAGGCTGATGCCTTGTCTAAGTTTGCCTCTTCTGAAATCGAAAACTATGCCGGGAGTGTATACTTCCAAGTCTTGAAGACCCCAAGCATCAATGGAAAGTTGGTAGCCCCCATTGGTATCACCAGTTGTTGGATTGATCCCATCAAAGCTCATCTGGAAACTGGGTGGCTGCCCAACGACACTTCAGAAGCACGAAAGCTATACGTCAGAGCACTAAGGTATGCCCTAATTGAGGGAATCCTATACAAGAAATCTTTTGTTATTCCGTACTTAAAGTGCTTGAGACCTCAAGAGGCAGAATTGGCCCTAAAGGAAGTGCATGAAGGGATTTGTGGGCAACACTTGGGGGGCAGAGCCCTGGCTCATAAAGTCACTCGTCTAGGTTTCTATTGGCCAAGCATACTTGCTGATGCTAAGAACTACGTCAAGAAATGTGAACGGTGCCAGAAACATGCACCAGTGGTTAGGCAACCACCAGAGATGATGACATCCATTAACTCACCTATCCCCTTTGCTATGTGGGGAATGGATATACTCGGGCCATTTCCTATGGCAAGTGCTCAAAGAAAGTTCTTGATAGTAGCAATTGATTATTTCACCAAGTGGATTGAGGCTAAGCCATTAGCCAAGATAACCACCAAGCAAGTGATGCAATTCTTCTGGGAAAATGTGATATGCAGATATGGAATTCCACGAGTCCTGGTCACGGACAATGGAACTCAGTTTAACAACGATGAGTTCAAGAAGTATTGTGATGAAAATGATATCAAGTTGCGCTTCACTTCTGTCGCCCATCCTCAAGCAAATGGGCAAGCTGAGGTTGCAAATCGAATCATCCTTGATGGACTAAAGAAAAGAGTTGAACGCTCCAGAAACACTTGGGTAGACGAATTACTCCCTATACTTTGGGCATATCGTACTACTTGCAAAGTCACCACCGGGGCAACTCCATTCCTATTGGCTTATGGAGCAGAGGCAGTGGTCCCAGTGGAAATTACTCACACCTCCCCAAGAGTTGAGGCTTATGAACCAGAAACAAATGAAGAAGGCTTGAGGCTAGCTTTGGATCTAATTGATGAAGTTAGAGATGAAGCAAACGCCAAGATAGTTGAGCATCAAAAGAAAGCCTCTTTCTACTACAACCTAAGGGTTAAAGAAAGGTTCTTTCGTCAAGGAGACTTGGTTCTCAGAAAGATTGAAGCATCTGGAGTTGGACAAAAAGGGAAGTTGGCCCCAAATTGGGAAGGACCATATCGCGTCAAAAACGTATTTGGTCGAGGCTCCTACAAGCTAGAAACCCTTGAAGGGCATGAGGTGCCAAGAACTTGGCATGCCTCCAACTTGAAAGTTTATTATGTTTAAGGTGTTTCCTAAGTGGATTCACTACTGGAAATAAGGTTTGATAAAACCAAACCAAGTTTTTAAAAAAAACTTGAGTATTATGTAAGGGTTGAGCCCATTCTTCAAAGTTATGAATTATATACTCCTATTCATCATGTTTTGAATGCATTACATACTGATAGATATGTACAAAATGCTAACTAAACATGCAAAAGGCAGGAAAACAACACAAGCCATGAATGGCCACAAAATGTAAATAAAATTAAACTTATAAAAGTTTAAGTTAAGCCCGAAGGCTGGAAATACATAGAAAGAAAATACAAAGCCATGAATGGCCATGAGTAAACTACAAACTACGGCTGCGCTTCACCATCCTTGACTCCTGCATCTGTCTCCTCCCCTGAGCTAGAACTGGAAGAATGCTCACCAGCATCCTCAGCATCATCAGCAGAAGCGTCACTGAGGGGTGATGAATGCTCTGGATCTAAAATCCTAGCATCTTCCTCCATATCGTCAACTCCAGCCAAAATACGCTCCAAGGGAGTAGGAGGGTGAGGAGCAGGAAAGTCAGCAGCATCAAAGACTCCAGGATGCTTGGCCAAGATAGCCTGAACAGCATCCTCCCATCCTGAAGTATGCTGGACTGGGAAAAGGATCTCGTCATGCTTTTCGATCAAGTCCTTGTACTCCTGAGAGTCAAGGTACTCATCGATGCAATCATCCTTGCCTTTTCTCAGCTCAACAATATCAGCCTGAGCGTCAGCAAGCTCCTTCTCCCTCCTGGCAAGAGTCTCCTTAAGAGACTTCACCTCCTCCTCGGACCTCTCCAGCTTGACTCTGTTGGCCTCAGAGGAGGTACGCCAAGCCTTAGCTTGGAACAATACCCCCTGAAAGTTGGCATTTGCCTGCCAAAAGATAAAAGTTAGGAAAATATAAGCAGAAACTTCAAAGAAATAGCTAAGGTAAAGAAAATTACCGCAGCAATAGCTTGAGCCCCAAGATGCTCAGCACCCTTAAGGGTGGAATCTGCAACGAAATCCTTGTAGTCACAAGGGGTAAGAGAGTGGTACGACCAGTCCACAGCATGTTTGGACACCCCAGTAATGGTGTCCTTCTTCCTGATACCCCAGTTGGGGCGCCACACTGAGGACTTGGCAGACACCGGAATGTCCACCTCATCCACAGAAGGGATCAAGAAGCTGGGAACATTGGCTTTCCCCCTTGGATCATCCCCAATCCTAGCCCTTTTCATCCTGGATGTCTCAACATCCTTGGGCTCATTGGTCTTGTTGATAAAGGCCGCAGCTACAAGAAAAGCCAGAAAATGGTTAACAGAAGATCACCAAGAAAGAAAAATAGACATAATGAAAAGGGATAAGCAAAAATACCCTTATCATGAACAGTAGAAAGCCCAACGGACTTGAGGACAAACTCATCCAGTAGCTCCCAAGCCACGGTAGTCCCATTATCCTTAATAAGCTCTGAGTAGGCATGAAGTTCCTCCTCATTCAAGACAATGTTACCGGGACTACCATCAGAGACTCTCCCAAAAGATGTACGGAACAGGGTTCCCCAGTCCCCTCCTTCCCATATAAGATACATGAACTCATTTTTCCATTTGGGGTTATTATCTGGGATTGACTTGGGGTGAAAAATGAAAGGGAAGCCTACCCTATGGCTTATATACACCCAACCCAAGTTGTTGGCTGAGCTATTCTTAAACTGAAAGATCTTTCTAAACAAAGGTACAGAAAGAGGGAAGTTTTTACGAAGGCATAAAACCATGAAACAATTAATTATCCTCCAGGCATTTGGAGGTAATTGACAAGGATTAATTTGAACATCTGCCAAGAGTCTGGGAATGAACTCATGGAATGGGAACCTAAGGCCGGCAACAATGGCATCTTTGTAAATACACAAAGCATTTGGCCTCCAGTGACATGAACGGTCACCGGCACCGGCGGGAACTAGCCTTAAAGGGGCCTTTACCCTATACATCTTATTATAACTTTTAATTAGATCTACTTCGTGAAACTTATTACTACAATCATACGAATCTAAAGCAGACACTGACGGGTATTCGTCCCCACGTTCATTAATCATATCATGCAAAGACATGTATTTTGAACGAATAGGAATGGGGGTACCTCTTTTTGAAGCAGAATTCATCTTTTGGAGGCGTTGGGAAGCTCGATCGGCCATTTTTAACCCAGAAAACCTTTAAATCTTCAAGAAATTTGCCCAGAAAATCTTCAAAAGAGCCCAGAAATCTTCAACAAAAAACCCAGAATCTTCAAAGAATCCCAGAATCGTCAAAGAAATCTTCAAATATTCAAGCAAAAACCCAGAAAAACGATGAGGTTAAACGGAAAAGCTTGCCGGGAATCGCTTTGTGGTGGAACCTTAGCAGAGCAAATTGTAAGAAATTTTGAAGAGAATTCAGCAGAGTAACGTTGAGAAAATGAAATGTGAAGAATGAGTATAAGCAAATGAAAACTCACCCTTATATAGGGATGACAGCCGGTCACTGGGCCGGTTGAACGAAGGGAAACCGGCATTAGCCGGTACGGCCCATAAAAGGCTAAAGGCCCAAATCACTGAGTTTGAACAGTGAAAATCCTTGGGCCCAAATGAAGCCCAATATATGTGGGCTCTAAAAGTCTGTAACGAACCAAGTATTCGACCAGAATCCTGGTCGAATGAGTTCGAATAGACACCAAAATTGAAGTCTCGATCGACCATGTTCCTGGTCGAAACCATTCGACCAGGCACCAAAAATTGAAGTCATGTTCGACCACAATCCTGGTCGAAACCATTCGACCAGGAGGCAAAATGGAAGTAAGCTTCGACCACAATCCTGGTCGAAATCATTCGACCAGGAGGCAAAATGGAAGTTAGCTTCGACCAGAATCCTGGTCGAAACCATTCGACCAGGAGGCAAAATGGAAGTTAGCTTCGACCAGAATCCTGGTCGAAACCATTCGACCAGGAGGCAAAATGCAAGCAAATTTCGACCAGAATCCTGGTCGAAGGAGTTCGACCAGGAGCTAAAATCGAGGTCAAATTCGACCAGGATCCTGGTCGAAAATGACTTGAAAAATTCAAAAATCAATTTATCTTCCAGGAAATTGATGAAAAATCCCGATTCCTATTTTGGGAAATTATAAAATTGGTTTAGAACCATGTGTTCGTCAAACCAAGCTACAATACGGAAGAAAATTTCGTAACTCTCGAATGAAATAACTTCTACGATAATCCAAGAGAGATTTTCCTAGAAGTTGGGGGGCAAATGATATGGATAGAAAAGTAATTATAGAAATGTAATTGACTGGTCAAATAAAAGGCCGATATTCAAAGCCCAATACCCTAATTATTCATTAATTTCGTAATTAATGAATAGGGAGAATATACAGCTCATAAAAAGAGTCCAAATTATGGCAAATTGGTCAAAGAAGGATCCAGAATCCCAATTAAAGGCAATTAATGAGTCATAGCCTTTATCAACAAGGAAAAGACTTCTCCGGCAAGAAATACGATGTTTATCCAATATCAAAAAGGAGACTTATTCGCTAAGACTCCTAAACATACCATAAATACTAGGCTCCAGACGCCTATATAAGGTCCCTGATCCTACAATCAGAACTACGTCTTGGCTTGATTCTCAATAACAACTTGAGATACGTAGGCATCTTGTGAGGACCAATTTAGTCCGGATACACGAGTGCAGCCATTAAAGCTCGAAGCTCATTAAACCTTAGCATTAATTACACAAGTACGTTTTTTATTCCACAAGGAAGTAACTATGGAAGATAAGAAAGATGAGGAAATGACCTTCAAAGAATGTTGGGTGCTCTATTTTGATGGAGCATCAAAAACAAAATCAAGTGGGGCTGGTTTAGTGCTACAAAGTCCTGATGGATTCCTAATAGAGTATGCACTAAAGCTTGACTTCCCGACGACAAACAATGAGGCTGAGTATGAAGCTCTGATAGCTGGCTTAGGGCTGGCTGGAGCCTTGAGAGTCAAAACTCTGAAAGTATGTGGAGACTCGAGGCTAGTGATTTCCCAAGTAAATGGGGAGTTTGAGGCCAGAGATGAAGTCATGGCCAAGTACTTAAAGCTTGTCAAGGCCATTATGACTCAGTTCAATGAATGCTATGTGGAGCACATTCCAAGGGAGGAAAATATGAAGGCTGATGCCTTGTCTAAGTTTGCCTCTTCTGAAATCGAAAACTATGCCGGGAGTGTATACTTCCAAGTCTTGAAGACCCCAAGCATCAATGGAAAGTTGGTAGCCCCCATTGGTATCACCAGTTGTTGGATTGATCCCATCAAAGCTCATCTGGAAACTGGGTGGCTGCCCAACGACACTTCAGAAGCACGAAAGCTATACGTCAGAGCACTAAGGTATGCCCTAATTGAGGGAATCCTATACAAGAAATCTTTTGTTATTCCGTACTTAAAGTGCTTGAGACCTCAAGAGGCAGAATTGGCCCTAAAGGAAGTGCATGAAGGGATTTGTGGGCAACACTTGGGGGGCAGAGCCCTGGCTCATAAAGTCACTCGTCTAGGTTTCTATTGGCCAAGCATACTTGCTGATGCTAAGAACTACGTCAAGAAATGTGAACGGTGCCAGAAACATGCACCAGTGGTTAGGCAACCACCAGAGATGATGACATCCATTAACTCACCTATCCCCTTTGCTATGTGGGGAATGGATATACTCGGGCCATTTCCTATGGCAAGTGCTCAAAGAAAGTTCTTGATAGTAGCAATTGATTATTTCACCAAGTGGATTGAGGCTAAGCCATTAGCCAAGATAACCACCAAGCAAGTGATGCAATTCTTCTGGGAAAATGTGATATGCAGATATGGAATTCCACGAGTCCTGGTCACGGACAATGGAACTCAGTTTAACAACGATGAGTTCAAGAAGTATTGTGATGAAAACGATATCAAGTTGCGCTTCACTTCTGTCGCCCATCCTCAAGCAAATGGGCAAGCTGAGGTTGCAAATCGAATCATCCTTGATGGACTAAAGAAAAGAGTTGAACGCTCCAGAAACACTTGGGTAGACGAATTACTCCCTATACTTTGGGCATATCGTACTACTTGCAAAGTCACCACCGGGGCAACTCCATTCCTATTGGCTTATGGAGCAGAGGCAGTGGTCCCAGTGGAAATTACTCACACCTCCCCAAGAGTTGAGGCTTATGAACCAGAAACAAATGAAGAAGGCTTGAGGCTAGCTTTGGATCTAATTGATGAAGTTAGAGATGAAGCAAACGCCAAGATAGTTGAGCATCAAAAGAAAGCCTCTTTCTACTACAACCTAAGGGTTAAAGAAAGGTTCTTTCGTCAAGGAGACTTGGTTCTCAGAAAGATTGAAGCATCCGGAGTTGGACAAAAAGGGAAGTTGGCCCCAAATTGGGAAGGACCATATCGCGTCAAAAACGTATTTGGTCGAGGCTCCTACAAGCTAGAAACCCTTGAAGGGCATGAGGTGCCAAGAACTTGGCATGCCTCCAACTTGAAAGTTTATTATGTTTAAGGTGTTTCCTAAGTGGATTCACTACTAGAAATAAGGTTTGATAAAACCAAACCAAGTTTTTAAAAAAAAAAAACTTGAGTATTATGTAAGGGTTGAGCCCATTCTTCAAAGTTATGAATTATATACTCCTATTCATCATGTTTTGAATGCATTACATACTGATAGATATGTACAAAATGCTAACTAAACATGCAAAAGGCAGGAAAACAACACAAGCCATGAATGGCCACAAAATGTAAATAAAACTAAACTTATAAAAGTTTAAGTTAAGCCCGAAGGCTGGAAATACATAGAAAGAAAATACAAAGCCATGAATGGCCATGAGTAAACTACAAACTACGGCTGCGCTTCACCATCCTTGACTCCTGCATCTGTCTCCTCCCCTGAGCTAGAACTGGAAGAATGCTCACCAGCATCCTCAGCATCCTCAGCATCATCAGCAGAAGCGTCACTGAGGGGTGATGAATGCTCTGGATCTAAAATCCTAGCATCTTCCTCCATATCGTCAACTCCAGCCAAAATACGCTCCAAGGGAGTAGGAGGGTGAGGAGCAGGAAAGTCAGCAGCATCAAAGACTCCAGGATGCTTGGCCAAGATAGCCTGAACAGCATCCTCCCATCCTGAAGTATGTTGGACTGGGAAAAGGATCTCGTCATGCTTTTCGATCAAGTCCTTGTACTCCTGAGAGTCAAGGTACTCATCGATGCAATCATCCTTGCCTTTTCTCAGCTCAACAATATCAGCCTGAGCGTCAGCAAGCTCCTTCTCCCTCCTGGCAAGAGTCTCCTTAAGAGACTTCACCTCCTCCTCGGACCTCTCCAGCTTGACTCTGTTGGCCTCAGAGGAGGTACGCCAAGCCTTAGCTTGGAACAATACCCCCTGAAAGTTGGCATTTGCCTGCCAAAAGATAAAAGTTAGGAAAATATAAGCAGAAACTTCAAAGAAATAGCTAAGGTAAAGAAAATTACCGCAGCAATAGCTTGAGCCCCAAGATGCTCAGCACCCTCAAGGGTGGAATCTGCAACGAAATCCTTGTAGTCACAAGGGGTAAGAGAGTGGTACGACCAGTCCACAGCATGTTTGGACACCCCAGTAATGGTGTCCTTCTTCCTGATACCCCAGTTGGGGCGCCACACTGAGGACTTGGCAGACACAGGAATGTCCACCTCATCCACAGAAGGGATCAAGAAGCTGGGAACATTGGCTTTCCCCCTTGGATCATCCCCAATCCTAGCCCTTTTCATCCTGGATGTCTCAACATCCTTGGGCTCATTGGTCTTGTTGATAAAGGCCGCAGCTACAAGAAAAGCCAGAAAATGGTTAACAGAAGATCACCAAGAAAGAAAAATAGACATAATGAAAAGGGATAAGCAAAAATACCCTTATCATGAACAGTAGAAAGCCCAACGGACTTGAGGACAAACTCATCCAGTAGCTCCCAAGCCACGGTAGTCCCATTATCCTTAATAAGCTCTGAGTAGGCATGAAGTTCCTCCTCATTCAAGACAATGTTACCGGGACTACCATCAGAGACTCTCCCAAAAGATGTACGGAACAGGGTTCCCCAGTCCCCTCCTTCCCATATAAGATACATGAACTCATTTTTCCATTTGGGGTTATTATCTGGGATTGACTTGGGGTGAAAAATGAAAGGGAAGCCTACCCTATGGCTTATATACACCCAACCCAAGTTGTTGGCTGAGCTATTCTTAAACTGAAAGATCTTTCTAAACAAAGGTACAGAAAGAGGGAAGTTTTTACGAAGGCATAAAACCATGAAACAATTAATTATCCTCCAGGCATTTGGAGGTAATTGACAAGGATTAATTTGAACATCTGCCAAGAGTCTGGGAATGAACTCATGGAATGGGAACCTAAGGCCGGCAACAATGGCATCTTTGTAAATACACAAAGCATTTGGCCTCCAGTGACATGAACGGTCACCGGCACCGGCGGGAACTAGCCTTAAAGGGGCCTTTACCCTATACATCTTATTATAACTTTTAATTAGATCTACTTCGTGAAACTTATTACTACAATCATACGAATCTAAAGCAGACACTGACGGGTATTCGTCCCCACGTTCATTAATCATATCATGCAAAGACATGTATTTTGAACGAATAGGAATGGGGGTACCTCTTTTTGAAGCAGAATTCATCTTTTGGAGGCGTTGGGAAGCTCGATCGGCCATTTTTAACCCAGAAAACCTTTAAATCTTCAAGAAATTTGCCCAGAAAATCTTCAAAAGAGCCCAGAAATCTTCAACAAAAAACCCAGAATCTTCAAAGAATCCCAGAATCTTCAAAGAAATCTTCAAATATTCAAGCAAAAACCCAGAAAAACGATGAGGTTAACCGGAAAAGCTTGCCGGGAATCGCTTTGTGGTGGAACCCTAGCAGAGCAAATTGTAAGAAATTTTGAAGAGAATTCAGCAGAGTAACGTTGAGAAAATGAAATGTGAAGAATGAGTATAAGCAAATGAAAACTCACCCTTATATAGGGATGACAGCCGGTCACTGGGCCGGTTGAACGAAGGGAAACCGGCATTAGCCGGTACGGCCCATAAAAGGCTAAAGGCCCAAATCACTGAGTTTGAACAGTGAAAATCCTTGGGCCCAAATGAAGCCCAATATATGTGGGCTCTAAAAGTCTGTAACGAACCAAGTATTCGACCAGAATCCTGGTCGAATGAGTTCGAATAGACACCAAAATTGAAGTCTCGATCGACCATGTTCCTGGTCAAAACCATTCGACCAGGCACCAAAAATTGAAGTCATGTTCGACCACAATCCTGGTCGAAACCATTCGACCAGGAGGCAAAATGGAAGTAAGCTTCGACCACGACCCTGGTCGAAATTATTCGACCAGGAGGCAAAATGGAAGTAAGCTTCGACCACAATCCTGGTCGAAATCATTCGACCAGGAGGCAAAATGGAAGTAAGCTTCGACCACGATCCTGGTCGAAATTATTCGACCAGGAGGCAAAATGGAAGTAAGCTTCGACCACAATCCTGGTCGAAACCATTCGACCAGGAGGCAAAATGCAAGCAAATTTCGACCAGAATCCTGGTCGAAGGAGTTCGACCAGGAGCTAAAATCGAGGTCAAATTCGACCAGGATCCTGGTCGAAAATGACTTGAAAAATTCAAAAATCAATTTATCTTCCAGGAAATTGATGAAAAATCCCGATTCCTATTTTGGGAAATTATAAAATTGGTTTAGAACCATGTGTTCGTCAAACCAAGCTACAATACGGAAGAAAATTTCGTAACTCTCGAATGAAATAACTTCTACGATAATCCAAGAGAGATTTTCCTAGAAGTTGGGGGGCAAATGATATGGATAGAAAAGTAAATATAGAAATATAATTGACTGGTCAAATAAAAGGCCGATATTCAAAGCCCAATACCCTAATTATTCATTAATTTCGTAATTAATGAATAGGGAGAATATACAGCTCATAAAAAGAGTCCAAATTATGGCAAATTGGTCAAAGAAGGATCCAGAATCCCAATTAAAGGCAATTAATGAGTCATAGCCTTTATCAACAAGGAAAAGACTTCTCCGGCAAGAAATACGATGTTTATCCAATATCAAAAAGGAGACTTATTCGCTAAGACTCCTAAACATACCATAAATACTAGGCTCCAGACGCCTATATAAGGTCCCTGATCCTACAATCAGAACTACGTCTTGGCTTGATTCTCAATAACAACTTGAGATACGTAGGCATCTTGTGAGGACCAATTTAGTCCGGATACACGAGTGCAGCCATTAAAGCTCGAAGCTCATTAAACCTTAGCATTAATTACACAAGTACGTTTTTTATTCCACAACATGGCCAAAATTTGAATTAAAGTGTTGCATTTGTCTTTTTCTTAATGTTGAATTTTCAAAAAAATGGTGTTGCATTATTAAATATACTGTTGCATTATATGACAATTACTATTTAAGAATCTAGTGCAAAGCGTTGCATTACTGAAGGCATGTGGACCCCACCGCTAACGTGGCACGCATGCCTCTCTACTGATGTGGCATGTGGGACCCACTGCTGATGTGCCATGCAAGTGGGACCATCTGCTGACGTGGCATTTTAGTGGGCCCCACTGCTGATGTGGCATGCAAGTGGTCCTGTGTTTAAGGCAACACTCATTGGTGTTGCATTTCCTTGATTTTGGTGTTGCATTACACTTATAATGCAATACTTTCTCTCCGTTGCAGTAGATGATAAAAAGTGTTGCATTTTTGAAAACGAAGCTGAATGCAACGATTTTTTGGTCTACAGCCACATTAAAAAAGCATTTCATATGAGCACTTATGGCGTAGTGAGGTCTTTGTCAAAGGTTGTAACGTGGCTTAAGGAAGGGGTAGGAATTCAAAGAAAAGGCTCACAAGTGGCTAAACTTGATAAACTAACAAAGCATCATGTTCACTTTTAATTCTAGCACTCAACATGAAAATATAAATCATGTAAAAGGTGATCAGGCTTTCACAAGCATTAAACCCATAAGCACATGATTATGTACTTTCCCATTTTCATTTTGCAATAAATAATGAACAATAACTCTCTTTTGATCTTCTTCCTCTCATTCTTTTTCACTTTTTTCTTTTTCCTTGAGATTTTTTTCCTTTTTTTTCTTTTTCCGGAAGAACGAAGATCAAGTAACCACGTCATATTAATTCCCACCAAAATATCAGACTTTAACAAAATATCCCCACACTTAAAAATTCACCCACCCTTAAGTTGAATCACAATGCTCTATCAGTAAATCAAGACAAGAATGAACAAGTAGGCTCAAAATTTATAGAGTGGTGATATACAAATGAAACAGATATAAGCTCAACGGGGTTCACTAAGGATATGACTCATAAAGGTAGTGTTTAGGTCGATGAGGTTAATCGTAGTACCTTTATCATTTTCATGCATACACATATCATGTAGTCTCAAAATGGTATCAAAACAAGTTCTATAGCACATGCTAAATGACGAACACCACACAAAAAAATAATTCGATTGATATAAAATTTATCAATCACAAATTAAGCTCAAAATCTCACAAGGTGAAAGCATGCTCAACTTACTAAATTTGACTAAGACGCGTCTCAAGTTTTAGGATTTTCGCAAGTACACACAAGGAATAATCATGCAACAAATGATTTTTATTCGTTGATAGCACACTTAGAATTAATCATGCAAAATTAGTCTACAAAATGTGTACTTATCCTCGCTAACATGCTCTTGACATGGCAATCATATACAAAAAAATTTAATTTTCTAATTTTTTTTTGAATTTTTAATAACATTGAGAACACCTCCCCACACTTGAATGGTTCATTGTCCTCAATGAATATAATATATAATGTATACAAATAAAAAAATTTAAAATTAAAAAAAAAATGAAAAATTATCCTAACAAATAAATACAAAAATAAAATTAAGAAATTTATATACAAAGAAAAGTTAGAAATACTCCCCTATGCAAATGTATGAACTGCCGCTTTGAAAAAGAATCAGGAAGCCTCTCCAAATAATTAAATCTCAGGACTGAACGTTCAGTACATATAAGTCTTTTGTCCACTTTTATCACCAACAGAAGCTTACATCAACTGGTTGAGAAATGCACATGAGAATTTTGGTAGCATAGGTCCTGGGAAAACAAAAGGCTGAATGTGCATTGAACTTCCAGGGAATTTAAACGCCGGTTTAATAAAAGAAGACCACAGTATTCAAACTGTGACTCCCAAGACGTGTATGTGACAACCACGAGGACTCTTCTACCTTTGACATTAAGCAAGTCAATTTACTAGTTGCAATAGTCAGATTGTACACACGATTTGCTGAACTTTAAACTTTCACGACTAATCTCCCTTGTTCATCATACACCCATAAGAAATCTCCCTTAAGTACGACCTTGTTTCCACTTTTAGATAATTGACCAAGGCTTATAATATTGCTGAAAAGAGTAGGAATATAATAGACCTTACGAAAAACAAGTTCCTCTCCGTTCTTACACTTGAACATTATATAGCTTGTTCCCTTGATCTCCACTATAAAACTATCTCGAAATTTGACGTGTCATGTCACCCCTTCATGTAGCTCCTTGAATTTAGACCTTTGACCCATCATGTGGTTACTTGTACCATTGTCCAGGGACCATACATTCAACTCAACCATGTCATTTTTGTTAGACTAAGCTTTGGCACCATATCTCCCTCAGTAAGAAACAATTTATTGTCTTCTTTTCTCTCACACTCCGTCCTCCATCAAGAGAAGAGCTGGTTAATCATCTTGGATTTGTACAAGGTTCACCTCTGGCTTATGTTCCTTATCATGCGTTGTAGTTTACGACACTCTACTGCATAGTGCTCGTAAACATTACAGTTGAAGCATTTTATTTTGTTTTTTTCACGTCCTTCATGCCCGGCATAATGATCACTTTTGCCACGATTTCTCAGGCTTAGAGACACCTATATATGCCTCCTTTACTTGACTTCTTCAACCACTCTTCCTTAGTGAGCAAAAGTTGTCCTTCATTGTCTCTCTTTCATCCATTCTTCTTCTATCAACAAGAGTTTTCCTCCTTTATTTTCTGTTTGTCCTCGAAGTCTTTCTTCATGGGCCTTATGTGACCCAATTATCTCTTCAACAGACATCTCCTCTTAGTTTCCGAATTGCTCAATCGCCGATGTAATCTACAGGAACTTTGATGGAACTGCTCTAAGCAACTTCTTCACCACTCACGCCTCCTAAATTTTCTCTCTCAAAACACGGATGTTGGTCACCAGTCCATTCAGTCTCATACAAAAATCATCTATAAGTTTTGTAACCTTCATGTTTAAGGACTCGAATTCAGTTTTTAACGTGTGGATTCTAGCTTTTTTAACCCAATCTGCTCCCTAACACGTCGTCCTGATCACTTCCCAGGCTTCTTTGGCTGATATCTTTTTCGCAAGTGCTAGTAGCATGTCCTTAGGGATTCCCCAATAGATTGAAGCCAAAGCTACCTTGTCTATTCATTCTTCGATTGTGGCTAGTGGGTCTGTAGATTAAATAGCCCCACAAAAACCGGAAACCCCTACATAAAAACCTTCATCTTCACCGCCCAAACCGTGTAGTTACTTTTTTTTAGCATCGGCTAACAAAATGTTGGAATTCACCAAAACACTGCTCCAATACCAAATGTTGGTTCTAAAACTAATATTCTTATGAAATAAACGTTTTTTTATTACTTCTTGCTAAAAACTCAGTAAAACATATATAAGGAAATATAAAGATAAGGCAACTGTATGTCAGCTATAAACAAGCAAATACTTGATACTATTTCTCTACTACTCCCACTTATTCAATACTCTCCTAAATAAATTAAAAAAAAAACAAACAACTCAGTCTAAACATCTAACCAAAACATCACGTTCAGACAACAACATTAGTTAACTAAGTTTAGATTAAATCCCAACAATCTCAAGTGATATAGTAATGCAGATTTGGATGATTAATATTGAGGAGCATACAGATTGAAATAATGAAAGATAGAATTTGAGGTGGTGATTTTCTTTAAACAACCAAATTTGTTATCTGTCATTTTATATTACATCCTCATGTTTTATATATCTCATTTTTTTTCTTGAAATACATGCTCAATTATTGTTGATTTAACAATCAAATCTCTTAAAGTCCTTGTCATTTTTTCTTATTACCTAAGCCTTTAATATTACAACTTAAAGATATTACTTTATCCATAAACACCAATAGAAGTTCTAAGAGCAAGAACTTCAGATTAAGATAACTTAATCACTTAGGTGTCATAGAAGCAGATATGTGTTGTGTTGTCCTCGTGTGAGGCGGAGTTTATGGCAACTACAGCAGCTGCTTGTCACGCCATTTGGTTGAGAAACTTACTCACAAAGATAACTGATGAAAGCATTGGTCCGGTTATTCTTTATATTGACAATAAGTCTGCAATAGACTTGGCGAAAAATCCGGTCTTCCATGGCAGGAGCAAACACATTGACATAAGGTACCAGTTTATTGGTGAATGTGTCGAGAGAGGTGAAATTATAGTAAGTCATATTTGTACTGATAAACAAACACACTAACTAAGGCACTCACTACCATCAAATTTGAAAAGATGAGGAAGCGTCTTGGAGTGAAGGAGGCGCTTAAAAGAAATTCAGATTAAGGGAGTGATTGTTAGTTTTTAATCTGAATTCTGTGTTTAAATGAGTCAGCTGGCGGGTACTTTGCATGTTGATTTTGTCTCAGAGTGTTAGAGTATTGATAGGAGTCATGTTGAACAAAATGATTTTGAGCCATTGTAGGAGAGTTGTTTTAGTGGCCCTTGTTTTTAGGCACGTCAGTTTTTATTTGCTTTGTATTTTCCTTAAGTAGCAGTCCTTAATATAATATGCAGCAAGACATTTTACGTGCAAATACTTTGCTTTCTTCAGTTTTTACAAACAGTTTTATATATAAGTAAGATATAGCTTTGGAAATTCTAGAAAATGTTTGTAATCTTTAAGATACATAGATGATATGTAATTATATATATATATATATATATATATATATATAGAGTTGAGTCGGTATTTCATTGGAGACTTAGAGATCGTTAGCAAAATCTTGCAAAATGTAATATTTTGTCAATGTTATATGAAAATCACTGCTTCATTGAAAATCTTCAAAATTATATGTTTTGCAAGAAGAACATTGCAAAACATATTGTTCTGCAAAACATATTGAGTTTGCAAAACATACAAGTTTAATTTGCAAAACATATATGATTTTCAAGATTTTCAATAAAATGAAAATTTTAACAATCATTCCTTGCAAAATAATACGTCTTGCAATTTTTTAATTACAAAATATAATTTATTTTGCAATATTTAGATTGCCGAATATATGGTGTCCAAGTGTCCAATAGTGGAACTTATATATATATATATATATATATATATATATATATATATATGTATATATGTATATATGTATATCATAATTCACATAATTATTTTTGAGGATGACTTACCCATGTGGCTCATATGAAAGTCCTAATATTGGACTTGAAATTATACTAAGAAACACAAAAAACACTATGTCCATATTATATTGTTTATTATGATTAGTATACTCAAAATTTCGAATACTACAAATATCATTATAATTTTCAGTTAAAAAATAATTACTGAATCATTATTAAATTAAAAATAATTTCATTAATCAATAAAATTTAAAATTGAAATTGAAATATAAAACAAGAAACAATCTTTAAAATTTCATGTAGTAATATATTCAACTACCTCATTGTTTATGATACAAAAATTTATGTTATATAAATTAAATTATTTAGTTTAGTCCAAAAGTCCAAAAACACAAGAAAAGAAACAGTGGGTATAAGAAAATCGTAGATAAATAAAAGAAAATTTGGAATGGGAGTTACCCTTGTCCCATATGCTCGAAAGTCCCAAGGACTTAAGCTGAAACTCATCCAGGAGCTCCATGCCAATGAAGCATAGTTGTCCTTAGTGAGCTCGACATAAGCATGAGCCTCCTCGTCATTCAGGGCAATATCATTAGGGCTACCATCTGAAATCCTACTCAATGATCCACGGAATAAGGTGCCCCAATCCCCTCGTTCCCAAACCAAATACATAAACTCATTTTTCCATTTCGGGTTGTTATCAGGATTGGATTTTGGGTGGAAAATGGGAGGTGTTGAACGGCGATGGTTAATATAGACCCAACCCAGGGAAATTGTGGAACTATTTTTAAACTGAAATATTTTCCTAAATAAAGCTACAGAAAGAGGAAAGTTGTTCTTTAGACAAAGAACTATAAAACTCATTATAATCCTCCAAGCATTGGGAGGAAGTTGGAAAGGATTAATCCTAACGTTTGCTAGAAGTTTGGGAATGAAGTCATGAAAAGGAAACCTAAGTCCTGCAACAATGGCATCCTTATAAATGCAGAGAGCATCAGGACGCCAATGGCAGGAACGATCTCCTGGGCCAGCTGGGATAAGTCTATAGGGGGATTTAACTCTATACATTTTATTATAATCCCTAATCATATCAATTTCATGAAACTTATTACTACAATGAAAAGAGTCTAGATGCGACACGGAGGGATAATCATCACCACGTTCAATAATCATATCTTGTAAAGACATATGAGAAGAACGAATATTGATACCACTCGTCGAAGCTTGATTCATTTTTTGAAGGCGCTGGGCAGTGCGATCAGACATCTTCAAAGCCAATTTCCAGAATCTTCAAAAACTTCAAAGAAAAAACCCAGAAAACTTCAAATCTTCAATAAAAACCTCCAGAATCTTCAAAACTTCAAAGAAAAATCCGAGAAAAACTTCAAATCTTCAACGACAAGCCCAGAAAATCTTCAAACGATGAAGATTAAACCCATAAAAAGATGAAAACGGCTGAGGAAAACCCACCGGAAATCGCTTCACCACGTAGTAACTAGAGAGAAAAGATAAAGAGAAATTTTTACAAATTTGAAGGTATGAAGTGAAGAGTGAAATGGGAATCTCACTCTTTTATAACCAAAACAGCCGGTCACCCAACCGTTCAAGGGAAGGGCAACCGACTATGGCCAGTCAAGGCCCATAAACCTCTTATTAAACTTCAAGAATTAAGGCCCAATAAAATTTGAGGCCAAGGAAAACTCAAGGCCCAATAAAATTTGAGGCCAAGGCAAAATCAAGGCCCAATTAAATTTGAGGCCAAGGCAAAATCGAGGCCCAATAAAATTTGAGGCCAAGGCAAAATCAAGGCCCAATAAAAATTTTGAAGCCAAGGCAAAATCAAAGCCCAATGAGATTTGAGGTCGAAAAGACCTTAGATCGAGGTCGAAGGCTCGAAGTCGTAAATACACGAGGAATCGATACCGAATCCATCGACCTCGCACCCTTTTGAGGTCGAAAAGTAATAGATTTGAGGTCGAAAAGACCTTAGATCGAGGTCAAAGGCTCGAAGTCGAAAATACACGAGGAATCGAGATCGAATCCATCGACCTCGCACCCGTTTGAGGTCGAAAAGTAATAGATTTGAGGTCGAAAAGGCCTTAGATCGAGGTCGAAGGCTCGAAGTCGAAAATACACGAGGAATCGAGATCGAATCCTTCGACCTCACACCGAAATGAGGTCGAAAATAAATGGATTCATGTTCGAAGACTTGAGGTCGAAAAAGAACTAAGAAATGAGCTCGAATCCTTCGACCTCACACCGAAATGAGGTCGAAAATAAATGGATTCCTGGTCGAAGACTTGAGGTCGAAAAAGAACTAAGAAATGAGGTCGAATCCTTCGACCTCATACCAGTTGAGGTCGAAATCCTGGTCGAAAATGACCTAGTTCCTGGTCGAAAATGACCTAATTCCTGGCCGAAAATGACCTAGTTCCTGGTCGAAAATGACCTAATTCATGGCCGAAAGACCTATTTTGAGGTAAAAAATACCCTTAAAAATGGAAAATTTTGAGGAAAAATATGCAATAACTTCTACGAAAACTCCAAGAGGATTTTTCCAGAAGTTGAGGGACAAATGATATGGACAGAAAAGTAATTCTAGAAATATAATTTATGATACATTAATTATACCTAGAATGGTCCAAGAATATGGCCCAATAAACAAAGCCCAGGACCCTAATTATTGATTAATTTGGTAATTAATAAATAGGGAAAATACACAGCTCAGGAAAGAAGTCCAAAATATGGTAAATTCATCAAAGAAGGATCCAGAATCCCAATTAAAAAGAAATAATGAGTCATAGCCTTTATCAACAAGGAAAAGACTTCTCCAGCAAGAAATACAATGTTTATCCGTTATCAAAAAGGAGACTTATTAGCTAAGACTCCTAAACTTACTCTAAATATGAGGCTCCAGACGCCTATGTAAAGGACCTGATCCTTCAATCAGAACTACGTCTTTGGCTTGATTCTCAGCACTGATTGAGATACGTAGGCATCTTCTGAGGACCGATTTAGTCACGAAACATAAGAGGAGCCATTAAAGCTCAAAGCTCTCTAAACCCTAGCAATTAATTTACAAGCACGTTTTTTAATCCATAACAGTGGGGTTGAGCCTCAATCTCGTTCTGCAATGAATTTTTTTAATTTAAAAATATATTTAATAACTTATTTATTTTATTTTATTGTGTGTTAGTGTATAATATTGTGTCTAAGTATACATCATACGTTGATTTTAAGTTATTATACAATTTATAAACAAAAAATTAATAATTAAAAAACCGTGATAGGTAAATTTTAATATAACCAATTAAATAATAATTTAATTTATATATTTTAAAAATAAAATAACAAAAATAAAAATAAAAATGAAATAAAAATAATTTTAATTTATATAAGATTAAACAACATCATTTATAGAAATATATGTTTTGAGATTTAATAAATAAAAATGAAATAATAAAATTCAATATAATAGGTCATTCCCCTCCCTCAAACCACGTTAAGGTATCAAATTTTATCTTGAGTTATGGGTTTAAGATTTGATAAATGATTAATCAATTCCTCAAACCACCTTAAAGTATCAAATTCCATCTTGAGGTATGGGTTGAAGAGTTGATAAATGATTAACCAAAAAGCGGGGGAATGAACAAAACAAAACCTTCATATGATATTGATACCATAAGTATCATTTTCATCTCCACCTACTTTCTAGTTCAACCATCATCCATTGTCTCACTAGCATTTTCATTGCCACCTACTTTCTACTTGAACCATCATCTTCCGTCAACCACCATCTCCATCACCTTCTTCTGTCACCAATAATAAATCATCATCATCAATAATAAATGACCATCCGTTAAAAAAATCACGAGTGTTAACACAAATTACCAAAATCAGTCAACAAATTCATTAAACGACCATCACAACCAACACCTCGATTCACTGTATATAAACCACCATATTTAAATAGAAATCAACACAATCAACCAAAATACAAAATACACAACTATACCACATTTAAATAAAAAATATAATTTCTTTTGAAAAAATATGATACCGTGTAAGTCATAATTATCAAACACCTCACATAACTTCGAAGTAAAACATCCAAACACGAAATAATATAACTTATAGAATAAAATTACTTATTTCATAAGAGTCTCTTATTATATTAATTCATAAGTAACTAAATATATGATATCCCGAAGTGAAAATGTGGCCCAATTAGCTATAACTAGAGTAATAACATATATGCGCTTTCCATATTATGAACCCTAATTAGGAAAATAATATATATAACTCACATGCACGTTAACTTAGCGCATTTTCCACCGGAAACAAAGAGAGTAAGGTAAAAATAACCAAAAAATGACTAGATCCTCCTATGACTATTCATCTAGCCAAATGTTAATTTCAATGAAGATTCTTATGACATCGTATTTGGACTTGTCGTCTTATTTTTTCAATTGATAGTATATATAAACCATCACATGAAATATTTGTTGAATATGTGTAGTTATATAATCTTAATAGAGTAATGATGATAAAAGGTCAATGGAGGATCTTTACATGATGACAAACTTATGCGAGTGTGAGTTATATATTATTTGCTTAATTTCGATTCATATTAGGAATCACATAAATGTCATATTACTCCCGTTATCCTATTGGTCCCCACCTTTAGATCTTTGTCCATTGTGTCATAATATCACCTCGTGTATCACCTTTTGTAACTTGATGAATCAAACTTTAGATAGTCCGTTCTAAATACCATATGTGACAACCTGGGTCAAATTCTGAATCCTTTTTCAAAAATTGGGTCATGTCCCAATTTCTTATCTGAAATAAGCTCAAGCACACTAGTCCAAATGCAATAAGGGAAAATAATTTTTTTCGTCTTTAAACTATATGCTATTTTTAGTTTAGCTCCCTAAACTATACGAAAAAACATTATGATACCTTAACTTTTAAATATTTTTGATTGAGATCCTTCCGTCTATATTTCTATATTTGCCTGATGTGTAAAATAAAAAAAATAAAAGAAATGTGTTGGATACTTATAGGTGTCCATGGTAAGTCACAGGATATACACATGTAATTTTATTAGTGTTAGTGATAATATTACATACGATAATATATATATATATATATATATAGCAATTAGGGATTAGGGTTCTTATATTAAAAACGGGGATTTAAATTTTTGATTCCTAGGATTAGATCAAGGGTAAGCAACAACACAAGTTACAAATGAACATCTCAGAAACCACCATGATGAATCTAGACATTTACATTCCGAAGCACCATCTGCATATATACATGAAATCAATTGATAGTCGAATAAAAAAGATACATATTAAAATAAGATTGAATGTATGTATATACCTCTAACAATGGTCGAATTCGACCTGCAATTAATTCCTCCTCCTTAGAACCCTAATTCTCTCCTTCGAAAACTTTAAAAACCTTGATTCTCTCCTTTGAAAACTTTAAAGAGAAACATGTGATAAGTACGTGCTTTGTTTTCCAGGTTATTATGTACTTATATTTATCTGTTATTTTTTTGTTTTACACATCAACAAAGACTAATTCTCCTCGTAGTAGTATTTTTCTTATATATTGAACAAAATCCCAACTCTTCTTGATGTGAGACTGAGGTGTTATTCTACTTCCCTAATTTTTATATTCAATAGACAATAACTAGCACTGATGATCTGAACTTTTCTGGGGATAACCTCCACTATTCAATTCCCTAAGGTGTGCTAAAGATTCGTATCAAAATTTTGTCTAGTCAGCTCTTCTATTTTCTTTTTGGACCAATTCATGTGAACTGGGCATTAGAGATATTTAAATCCACCATATTACCATCCGAAATCAATTTTTTCAAACTTTCAGAGTCTTTTCCATTATAGAAACGGTTGGTATTCTCTCATGCATCCCGAACACAATCAAAATCACCATTGAGGAAGACATGAAAATTTCATTTGTTAAGAATCTCTAATCTCTGATGTTTTTTAAACTGATGCCTTTATGTTTTGAACTCAAGAAATGTCCTTATGTTTTGAACTCAAGAAGTACACACACTTGTATGTTTTACACAAAGAGAAAATTGCAAAGTAAACATTGTTGTATTACTTCTTGTTAAAAACTCAGTAAAAAAGATACAAGGAAATATAAAGATAAGGCAACTGTATGTCAGCTATAACCAAGCAACTACTTCCTACTATTTCTCTACTACTCCAACTTATTCATGACTCGGTCTAAACATCTAACCAAAGCATCACGTTCAGACAACAACATTATTCAACAAAGTTAAGATCCCAACATACACCTCGTTAATATAAACTTGGTTGCCTAACAAAACACACATCTTCTCGAACCTGACATAAGTCAATGCTTTAGTTAAAACATCTCCACGATTTTCCTCTATACTTGCATGCCTGATAACAATCTCACCGGCTCAACAAATTCATGGATAAAATGATAGCGAATATCGATATTTTTACTTCACTCGTGAAACACAGGATTTTTCGCCAAGTCGATTGCAAAATTGTTACCTATGTAGATCACCACATGACAGCTTTTCATATCAGTTATCTAACAAAGCAAATTACGTTGCCAAACCCCTTGATAGGATACTGCAGTTGCAGCCATGAACTTTGCTACACAGGAAGTCTGAGAAACACAAGTAATCAAACTCCCCTTCATATAGAATACCATACCCCTTGTACTCTTCATGTCTTCGATGTTTCCACCCATATCACTATCTAAATATCCAGACAATAAATAATTCCCAGATCCTCTTGAATAGATTAAGCCAAAATCTGCAGTTCCCTTTACATAACATAAACTTCATTTGAACGTTTCGATGCATCACCGTGGATCACAACTCCATATATCTACTAACAATACCAACTGTGAAAGCAATGTTTGGACGTGTATGAACTAAATATCTAAAACCTCCCACTGTGCTTTTAAATTGAGTGGGATTCACTACCTTACCCTTCTCATCTTTGTCCAGTTGCCCCTGTCTCTATCGGGTACTTTACTGGATTACATTCTCCAATGCCAGCCTTTTCAAGTAGCTTCTTTGCATAAGCTGTTTGTTTAACCTCAGTAAACTCCTTCCCTTGATCAACTTCGATACCAAGATAAGAAGATAACTTACCAAGATCACTCATATCAAACTCTTCACTTATTTGTTTCTTAAACTTGTTAATGATCGAGACACTAGTGCCCATGATTAATAAATCATCAACATACACACCAATAATAAGTAACTCATTTCCTTCACGTTTTCTATAAACTGCATGCTCGTAGGGGTATTTCGGTAAAACCCAGACTATCCAAAGACTTGCTCAATTTAGCATACCAAACACGAGGTGCCTGACGTAAGCCATACAAAGCCTTCACCAGCTGATACACTAAATGCTCTTTCTTTTCATTCACAAACCCTTCCGGTTGAGACACATATATAATTTCTTGAAGAACTCTATTTAGAAAAGCTGATTTGACATCCTAGTGGTGAACTTCCTAATTATTTTTTTCTGGAGAAGCTAGCAGCAACCTTACTATCTCCAGACGTATAACGGAAGCGAAGACCTCTTCAAAGTCGATTCAACTCGGGCAGTACATGCGTTAGCCATACAGATACAGTGACACCTTAAACTGAATAGGTCTTCGCTGTTGATACCGAGTTTACGAGTTTACTAGTTTAAGGTGTTTAATACCGAGTTTACTAGTTCTTCCCCCATTGTACTTTGTCCTTCAACTGAATAGGTATTAAACACCTTAAACGGCTCTTGAGAAACTAGTAAACTCTCCAGCTGTTGATTCCCTTACTCCCAAACATTAGTTTCTGTGAGAATAACATCTCTTCTCACTTAAATTCTTCCATTCCTTGGGTCGTATAATTTGTAAGCCTTAGTCTCGAGCTCCTTTCCAAGATGTACCACTAGTTTTCTACGATCATCGACTTTTGTTGTGTGCACACATGGTAATTTCATTTGTGCCACACAACCAAAGACTCAAATATGTGCAATATCTAGCTTCCTACCCGTCCATGCTTCATACGGTGTCTTCCTAGATAACGCTCGAGTGGGCAAGTGGCTGAGTATATAGATAAAATGACAAGCTGCATCTCCCCATAGTGTAGAAGGTAGTTGCATTTCCTTCAAAAAACACCCATTGTCATAGCTACTACTGTCCTATGTCCCCGTTCAACTACCCCGTTTTGTTGTGGAGAGTATGGAGCAATAAAATTTTCTAACAATCCATGCATCCTCACAATAAGACGAGAACTCATTGGAAAGAACTCACCACCTTTGTCCATTCTAAATACTTTTACCCTCTTCTCTGTACCATTTTCAACATAACTCGGCTAAAATCATCTACTAGTAAAAGAAAGTACATGTTTCCACCTGAAGTTGTTGGTGCTATCGATCCACAAAGATCATCATGGTTGCATGAAACTCTGTTGATGAGGAAATGGCTTCCTTATTTATTTAAATATTAAACACCCATTAGATACTTTGTTAGATCAAATAAATTTTGGTAAACCATGTGCCACTTTATTTTAGACATCGTTACCATGGCTTGGAAATTTACATGCCCAAGACGTGAATGTGACAACCACGAGGACTCTTCTACCTTTGACATTAAGCAAGTCAATTTACTAGTTGCAATAGTCAAATTGTACACACGATTTACTGAACGTTAAACTTTCACGACTAATCTCCCTTGTTCATCATACACCCATAAGAAATCTCCCTTAAGTACGACCTTGTTTCCACTTTTAGATAATTGACCAAGGCTTATAATATTGCTGAAAAGAGTAGGAATATAATATACCTTACGAAAAACAAGTTCCTCTCCGTTCTTACACTTGAACATTATATAGCTTGTTCCCTTGATCTCCACTATAAAACTATCTCCAAATTTGACGTGTCCTGTCACGCCTTCATGTAGCTCCTTGAATTTAGACCTTTGACCCATCATGTGGTTACTTGTACCATTGTCTAGGGACCATACATTCAACTCAACCATGTCATTTTTGTTAGACTAAGCTTTGGCACCATATTTCCCTCAGTAAGAAACAATTTACGACAATCCGCTGGCTTCTGTTCGTTATCATGGATTTGGTTAATCATCTTGGATTTGTACCAGGTTCACCTCTGGCTTCTGTTCGTTATCATGCGATGCGGTTTACGACAAACTACTACATAGTGCTCGTAAACATTACAGTTGAAGCATTTTATTTTTCTTTTTTCACGTCCTTCATGCCCTCTTTCTCTGGCATAATGATCACTTTTGCCACGATTTCTCAGGCTTAGAGACACCTATATGCCTCCTTTACTTGACTTCTTCAACCACTCTTCCTTAGTGAGCAAAAGTTGTCCTTCATTGTCTCTCTTTCATCCATTCTTCTTCTATCAACAAGAGTTTTCCTCTATTTTCTGTTTGTCCTCGAAGTCTTTCTTCATGGGCCTTAAGTGACCCAATTATCTCTTCAACAGACATCTCCTCTTCGTTTCCGAATTGCTCAATCGCCGATGTAATCTACAGGAACTTTGACGGAACTGCTCTAAGCAACTTCTTCACCACTCACTAGTACAGAATTGCTTTTTAGCGTCGCACTTTTTGCGTCGGTTGTATCAAGAACCGTCGCTTTTGAATGTTATAGGCGTCGGTTGCAAAATTAGCCGACGCTATCGAACATTGTGCAGGACTTTTGGCGTCGGTTTTCCCATTCAACCGACGCTAATAACACTTTTATGCATCGGTCTTGTGAATGCCGACACTTGTTAAGACTTATAGTGTCGGTCTTATGAAGAACCGACACTGTAGTTCGTGCTTTATGCGTCGTTCTTGGAGAACCGACACTGTAGCTTCTGCTTCGCGCATCGGTCTTGTACATCCGACGTTATAAATTATGCTTTAAGCGTCACTAGAGCTTTAACCTACGCTGTAACTTGATTATTTAAAAAATATAATAAAAAGAGCTAAATTGGATCGTGCTTGTCTCGAACACATGATTTCCATAGACAGCATATCTATTTGCCACTCCTGACCAACTTTGCTAAAGTTAAAGAACAACGTGGCTTAATAATTTTTTAGTAAGACATCTTTAATTATATTTATTATTGTTTATTTTATTCATTAAGTATAGTGAACCCTTCAAATGCGTAGATATACTCTCTTCAATAATGATATAATAAAATTTTCTAATTAATTTTTTTATACAAATAAGATTAGTATTAAGAAAAAAAAATGCTAGATTGAATATTATTATACGGATAAATTTAAACACAAATAATAAAATATTTTCTAAAATATATTTAAATATTTCTATTTCAGAAATAAATAATATGAATTGATTTTTTTTTCTTAAGGGCTGTTTGACATTGTCGTTAAAGACAACAATAATGGATTTTATTGAAAAATACCCAAAAAATTGTTTGTTAATTTCAAAAGCAATTTTTTCTGAAAATCGTTTTAGGCCTAAAAATTGTTTTTGTAGAAAGCAGACCTCCGATAATTTTGGAACATAACTGCTTTTCAATTTTTGCGGGAATTAGCTACTCATTTTACTAAAATTAAACTTTACAAAATCTTACTTTTATATTTTATATTAAAACATGCACACAAAAAAATTACCAAACAGTAGGATGTTTTTGACATGACACCTTTTCTAATAGCTCATTATTTTTAAAAAATAATCCCAAACATTAATATCTTGAGTCACTTTTTGTGATAAAATTGACATTGTTCCACGGAGAATAGAGAACCATCAAGAACCATATATTCTAATATAGAATCTCATTAATACTTTATATTTTTTTTACAAAATATAAAATTTGATTTTAATGTAGAATATTATCATATGCAAACTTTATTTATCGAATATTAGTTATTATATTTTATTATTATTACAATATTATCTCAAATATTATTATTTTTATCATCAATATTTATTTTTCTCAAAATTATATATCCAACTTCTATTAAAAATTAAAACTATATATTGTATATTTATTTTTCTCTGTTAGTAAATATTTTTGAGGTAAAATATTAAAATTATATATTTAATTTTCTCAATTTATTAAAGATTTAAAAGACAAATGAAATTGAAGTATATTGATGATTGATGATTATATTCGGATCACACTTCATTATTTACATTATATTATAATAAATACACTTTTATTTATTTTAAATTTTTTGAATATTGTATAATATTAAAAAATATAAGTTTTTTCATAATATAAAAAATATTTTTAATTTGTAATGTATTATACACTATACTTTACCACAGGTTATTCCCCAATTCTATCTGTTAAACTCTCACATTACTCCTTCACCTTACTCCTCCCCAATCGCTCTACTCCTAGGCCTCTCCCCTTCTCATGTGGGTCCATCGGGCATCTCCGGTGAGTTTATAGTTCTCTGGGTTCGGTTAGTCCGCTGCTATGTCTCACTTCCTCAGCTAATTGATTGCACTTTGTTAGGGTTCTTCGTCTGTGAATCGATTTCAATATATTTGGGTTTGAGATTCTCTGTTGATTACTTTCTTAGTTTTCTATTTCAATTTAGGTATATATATGAAGTTCAATTTCAGTTTAAATGTTAAAAAGTTTATGACTAGGTCAGTGTTGGTGTCGGTATAAATTTATGTATTATGTAGTGTGAAAAAATTTCATACAGAGGGTAGAGACGGAGAATAAATATTCAAGGTATGATGCTTCACCATTAAAATCTCTACTAGTGTTTTTGTCCATCCATTTTAGAGTTTCTATAATCTGAAATTTGTTAATTAGAGTTGATATTAGAGTATGCATACCATGTGTTTGAGCAATTGACATATTTTTCGTGAATTCTTTTAGGTTTGAATCTTGCGCGGATGCTAGGAGACAAATTTGTGAAGCAGGAAGCTCGCTTCAGTTCAGAACCTTATATTAGTCAAGTCGTGTACATACATCAAGCAAACAGTGCTTTTATTGTATTAGCAAGGTAATTTTTATCCCCTTATTTTTTTCCGACTCATTGCTTGGCATATGCTACGGTCTTTTTGTTTTAAGATAGAGTCGTGTTTAATTTGAATTGATTATAACATAACTTTGAAGGTTTGAGTATATGGCATACATAGTATTTGAGGTTTTCACTTGGTTGGAACTTCATAATATTTGTGGTTTTCACTTGTTTGGAACTTCAAAGTGGTTCCTGGTATTTTCTTTTTAAAGTTAAAACTAACTAAATTCATTTTAAATATCAAGGTAATATATTCATTGTGAACAGTTAGGTTTTTTCTACTTCTGGAAACTAAATCCTCTTTCTGAATAATGCATACTTTCCTTCTCTTTTATCATTGTTTTTAATTTATTTATGTTGTGTACATGCTTTTTTTGACGACATCGTGTTTTTGGTCTTTTGGAGCTGTGATGATTTTTGGGACGTTGTAAATTCCAGAAAGGCATTTCAGCTTGACGAGGTACTTTGTCTTTACTCATTCACTTTTATTTATATATTTTTTCACTTCTTGACAATTCTTACTTGACATCCCAAATCCTAACAAATTCGTTATCTTAAACTTTTGAATCACTTGTTACAGTCAGGGACCTTTTTATTATAATATGTTCTGCTAACTTGCTATGGTATTTATTCATCAGCATGTCACATGATGCGTGGTTAAATCTGATTCTTCTGCATGTTCTTTAAAATGGTTTTCAAAATTTTAAATGTCTCACATTGGCAGGTGGGGAGGGCTGGGATGCCTGCTAGAGCAAAGATCCTCTGTTTTCCACCTTAGACTGAACATGAAACATTCGTCATTTTGAGATGTTAGTAAATCTAATATATTTAATCAAATATTAATTTTCATAGTTCTACATTTCTTTTATAAGATTAGGACATGTTTTGCTCTTCAAGAGTTAAGACATTTAAATCGCGAGAGGAATTTATTAAGAGAACTGAAATATAGGAAACTCAAAATGCTATAAAAATTGAAACAATATGAATATGTCTCTAAATATAGGTATGTTTGATTATGCTTTTATATAGATGTAAAGGTTTCAAATTATGCATTAATATTTACATAGCTATGTAGGTTGTAACATATGATTTCTTAAATCGCTTTGTTTCTAACTATCAGATGTGTACCACAACGTTCATTCAGCCTGGACCTATTGTTGATTTTCTGATAGCCAATCAGAATGCCAGGAATTCGTTCTCTCTTGACTGGACAAAGGTAAGCCAGTGATCACTATATCATTTAGTTCCTCAACTAATTTCCGTAAGTTATCATATATAGATCATTCTGGTGTTGTTTTTTTACTTGTTTTTTGGTGTTTGCGGGCTTTAAAAATCAATAATTGTACTGATGAGCCTTTAAAAGGCGCGTTCTCTTTGTACTTGATAAATCACGTCTCTAAAGCTGTTAAAGCTACGCATGCATTTTATACGAAGATGCAAGCAAGGGTGTTTGCAATTTCTAATTCTTAAGCCAATATTCGTCCTCTATGCAAAAGGTAGTTAGCATGCTAATAAAATTGTTCTACCTCTTCCATTTGTAATTTTGTCAAAGTAATGGTATAAAGTTTGGCTTCACATCTTATGCTCTTTATATCTTTAAGTTTTATTTGTTTTGTGCAGCAAGACCTTTATATCCACCTGCATCTGCGGAACTATCTGTTGCACCTCATCCAAAATCCTATATGTTGGTTCTTGATCAGGCTAAAAAATTGAATCTGGAAGGCTTGAGGCTGTTCATTTTTGGTTAAATTGATGTAGAGAATGGTTATGTAATATTTTCTATTACTAATAAGATTCAATGTGGTAACTTTTATTTTGTTGTTTGAGACTAGTTTTTTAGATATTAAATCTGATATTTGTTGGCATGGGATAGTTGCAGTTGTTCTAGATTATAATCTGAAATTGCAATTTTTAATTTTTTTTTAAAAATTGACTTTAAGCGTCGGTTCTTGAAAACCCCGACACTTTTGACCTATTTTATGCGTCGGTTTTTTAACTGACCGACGCTAATGGTAAGATCAAATGCGTCAGTTTTTTAAAAGCCCGACACTTATAAACTGTCTTTATGTGTCAGTTATGTAATTGACTGACGCTAAAAGTTAGACTATATGCGTCGGTTTTTTAAACAACCGACGCTAATAGCACATTATATGCGTCGGTTTTTTAAACAACTAAAAAAACTAAATAAAAATATAAATGAAAGACTATATGTAGCTAGAATAACGGATCAGACTCCTATACTCATGCCACTAATTTAATACTGCTCCTAAAAACTCTCAAACAAACACTGACTACTTCTCCTGTGTTAACGTGGGTATACTAACGTTAAAAATTATTTAAACACAAACGTGGACACCTACACAAATCCAAAGCCCATTAGTTTAGATTAAAACCCAACATTCATCCCCTTAATCTAAACTTAATTACTATGCCCATCTGGCAATCACGTTCATCAGCCCGTGTGGCTTTCTTTTTGTCCGTCTGACACTACTAAACTTGCCCGTCTGGCAATACTAATTCACCCCTCTGGATTACCATTTATTTGCCCGTTTGGCACATATTCTTTGCTCATCTGGCTTTGCCCATCTGGCCGTCTTAATTCTGTCAAAGCAATGCTGGTTCATCATCAGTGATCTGTGCAAGGTTTACTTCTTGTCTTTGTTCCGTGTCTCGTGGTGGTTTATTGCATTCTGAGGCGTAGTGCCCAAAGATGTTGCAGTTATAGCACTTAATTTTACTCTTGTCACGTCCACCACTTCTGCCATATGCTCCTCCTTGGTCTCTTGCCTTCCATTTCTGAGTCAAAAGAAGTTGCTCTCCTCCGCTCTCACACCTACCTTTCATTCTTTCTTCATGAGCCTTAAGTCAACCCACTACCTCTTCAACCGTCATAGCTTTCATATCTCCAAATTGCTCGATATTTGAAGCTATTTGAAGGAACTTGTCAGGAACAACACGTAATATTTTCCTTACCACACTCGATTCATCCATCGTTTCTCCAAGTACCCGGATATTGGTTGCTATCCCGCTCAACTTCATACAAAAATCATCGATTTTATCTGTCTCCTTCATGGTAAAGGACTCAAACTCTCCCTTTAACGTTTGTACCTTAGCCTCCTTCACTCGCTCTGCTCCCACACACATCATTTTAATGGCTTCCCAAGCTTCCTTTGCGGTTTCTTTCTCAGCAATAGTCAGCAGTACTTCTTCTGGCACGCCTTGGTATATAGCTGCAAGGGCTATCTGTATCGTCCTCTCATCAACAACAGTCTTTGGGTCTCCTTCGATCGCACCCCAAATGCCTTGCGCCTTCATGAAAACCTTCATTTTCAGGGACCATGTTGTATAGTTACTTTTCGTTAGCATTGGATAACTTAAACCCACAGAGCCTTCTTTTTTCTTGGTTATCTCCATAGTTTTGTTTATGTGTTTGAGTTGATATTTAGGCATACATCACCTGGACACCACGCTCTGTACCAAGTGTAGAAAAAAAACACTGGACTATACTTATAATACAAAACTTGTATAAACTGGAAGAGAGAAAACTAAAGTAATGCAAACGTTGTATTACTTTCTTCTTAATTAAAAACTGAATGCAAAGCTACAATATAAATGAAAGACTACATGTAGCTAGAATAACGGATCAGACTCCTATACTCATGCCACTAATTTAATACTGCTCCTAAAAACACTCAAACAAACACTGCCTACTTCTCCTGTGTTAACGTGGGTATACTAACGTTAACAATTATTTAAACACAAACGTGGACACCTACACAAATCCAAAGCCCATTAGTTTAGATTAAAGCCCAACAAAACATGCCAAACAGAAAACTAATAAGAGCCAGTAAAGTTGTCAAATAAGTACAAATAAGGGTCAAGTAGAGTTCAAGTGAACACCCTTAAGTACAGATTGTGAGGATATTTTTCATGATAAGAACACACAAGGGTGTTAGTGTAATTACCTTTAGTTTGTGAGGTGCAGCTGCAATCCTACCAAAAAGCAAGATATCATTTTCTGATAGTTCATGATCTCTGGAAATCCTTCTCCACCCTCCACTCAGGCGGTGCTCTTTGGCTAAAATTTTGGTTAGTGTTTCCTGTCCTTTATCATCCACCAAAATAACGTCCTTATCCTTCTTCGGCATATAGGATTTGTAAAATTTTGCCGGCAAATGATCTACATAATAAAGACATATAAGAAGCTAGTCTAATAAAATGAAGGCAAATGTGCCTCCAATACCAATACGAAAAACATGTTTTGTTGGGATTTTAATCTAAACTTAGCTTTGTTTTATTTATTTATTAGCTTAGTTTTAGTTATTTGTTTTATTTCAGGATTTATACACGTTGTAACGAAGTCTGTGAAATTGAGTCCGTTTTTAGGTATCACCTTTGTGTGTCCAGGTATATATATCCTGCATGTACGTTCAGTTTTAACAACAACATAGAGAACACAATGTAGTCATTAAGTGCATTCCGGTTTATAAATACAAGTGTTAGTTTTCTGCATTGTATTGGTGTTCTTATTATTTTCTTTATCAAATTTCAACATGTCTAAGGGAAGAGAACAAAATGCCAACCCAGACTGAGAACCAAACTACATCAGGAGCAACACAAGGAGGAGGACTTATTTTGTTTGCAGCCTTACAAACATTGTGGAGCATTTTCTTCATTGTTTACTGGACAAATTTCATTAATAAGAAAAGAAAAATGTTGTGAGAATTTGGAAATAAAATATTTAGAAATAAAATTAAAAATACTATAAATACTTGATATTTATAAGGGAAAAATCTAGATCAAATAGATTTCAATAGTTACATGAGAATTTGACATGATTATAAAGTAAAATTTTGAATCATGGTCCATTGGATCTAAAAAGAAGGTCTTGTCAAGTAAGATTAAGTTTTGTATTGAGGGTAAAAACACACATAGAAACACAAAATTTTAGGGATATAGAAAGAAAACAAATTTGGAAAGTGCTTAATATCCATAATAGAAAAATGTAATATAAAATTGTTGTCAATATGTATATATAGAAAGATTTGAGCATGTATATAGAAATATTTGAGCATGTATACATAGATCATATGTAATTATAAATATATATATATATTTGAGAATTCACATAATTATTTTTGAGGATAACTTACCCATGTGCCTCATAGTCCTGATATTGGACTTGAAATTATACTAAGAAACACAAACAACACTATGTCCATAGTATATTGTTTATTCTGATTAGTATACTCAAAATTTCGAATACTACAAATATTTGTAATCTTTATGATGATCGAGTTTTGATGGTGACTTTTTGATGGTGACTTTTTAAAAGAAGAGAGAGAAATAAAATATAAGGAAGAGAGGTATTGTTGTATTGGGTAATAGATAATATACACTACAAGAAAACAGAGCATAACCGACCGTCAAAAAGGGTCGGTTATATCCGAAATCGGTCGGTTTTACGTGTAAAACCGACCGTCATCGATGGTCAGTTTTAGACTGGTCGGTTTTAAGAGTTGGTCAGGTTTAACACATATAACCGACCACTGGGCGGTCGGTTATGTCCGTTTTAAATTCCTTAAAGTGGGTCCTAAGAATAACACGTGTCAATACGTGTCCTATGATGTCAGCAGAATAAAACCGACCGGTGGCGGTCGGTTATGTCCGAAAAAAATTGTTTTGACTTTAACCATAACCGACCGAAGTCAAAGTGTGCATATCGGTCGGTTTTATGGCAGTAGTCGCTCAAAATTGCATAACCGACCGTCGTATAACCGACCACCATTAAGGAAGACGGTCAGTTATATAGTTTGAATGCGGTCGGTTATGGTGTACACCGGTCGGTTTTCTGTGTTTTGGAATGGTAAAAAACGGTCAGTTATGTGTATTGTCGGTCGGTTTTATGGGTATTTTTAAAAAACAAATTGCAGGTTCTGTAGTTTTATGCCTTGTACCATTCATTTCATATATACCATTCCAATGGGCAATACCAATCAATATCAACAACAATCAATACCAATCCCAATCCAAAAACCAATCCATTCCTAAACTCATTATCATAAAATAAATACAAACATAATTCATAAAATACCAACTTAATTAGATCCGATACAAACGGATCATAAAATACCAATGTTAACTCCGACATAATCGGATCAACCATACAAACCAAAATATGGGTCCGATATAAACGGATCAACCACACAATGTTAAGTCCGATATTATCGAACATCCAACAAAACATAGTTCATTACAATTACTAAAGTTCAGATTCAAAGTTTCTAAACCATACAACCACATAATTAACTACTCCGACAAAGAAACAGGAGAGTCGTCGGAATCACCCCCATCTTGGCCATTGCCTTCACCGTCGCCATTCCCGTTGTCACCCTCAATGTCCGAGACCTCATCCACATCGGTATAATCTTTTTCTTCCTGCGCAAGTCGATCCTTTTCCTATGCACACATATAAAACAATTAAAAAGTAAAAAATAAAGTGCAATGGATATAATTAAAAAACGAGGATTAACTATTACCTCTTGAACTTGTGCTTCGGTTTTTTTGACAAGATCTTCAATTAAGGTTCCGACAATGTGTACAATCTCACCACCAATGAGATTATTCCATTGCAGCCTTCTATTTGGTTCGGTAGATGGATCGGAGGCCTCGAGGGCAGTGCGTGCAAATGTGGATATTTCTTCATCGGATAGTTGACGAGCAAACTGTTGAGGATTGGAACGAATCTCCGTAAGAACATTTCTAACGATCGAGAGAAAGACATTGTCGGGGATGACTTCACGTTGTCTCGGAGCGGACGAGGATGAGCCGGCTTCGCCTCGGGTGGAATCCCTATAGCGTGTAGCTAGGGTGGGAATGAGATCGGTAGCTCGAGCATTGGGGAATCCCACAACATAATTTTTTTTGGGTTTTTCACCTTCGGGCACCCCCGTTGCTTCCATCCACCAATCCCATGGCTCATCTCTCTCACCCGTTTGAGTCACCTCCACCGGCATACGGTCAAGAATAGAGGCATATCGTTCCTACACATTTTTTAAGTTTGATTAAAACAATCAAACTTTTAAATGCTTATAATTGAACACTAAAAAAACAAAAATAGAATAATACCGCAATGCGCATGGCTCCCGGAGTAGTATACACGGGATTGTTCGGATCGGAGCTAACTTTCTTATGACATTTATCCCAAACCTCAAGTCTAGTCGGAGGCTTACGACTTTTCTTTGTCATTTCCTTCAAAATGTAAAATAGCTTACATTAGTATATATAAAATGAAATAACGTTGTGTGTGTTTGTATGTGTACATATTTAAATATTATTACCGCTTTCACGGCGTTGAATGACCGAGCACCGGCACTATGCAACCGCTCAACTTGTTGGCGGTTGTTGGCTCCAACCATTGCCCTATGCAAGTGTCCTTCATTTGTCTCCCAATATTTCAAAAGATCTTTCCAAAACAAAAGGGACCAATAAGCGGGCTTTAAGGACTCCTTCGACACCCCGGTTTCCTTTACTTTTGTCTCAACTCTCTTCTTAAGTTCATTCATTGTTCTTTTTATTGTTTTCTTAATGTGATCTTCAACGATCCTTCTTGATTGCAAACGGCTTTGCCCCTTTTGATGCCTATAGAATTTCTACAAAATATAAAAAAGGGATAGGGTCAAATTCATAATCAAATCAAGTTAACAAACAAATCAAGAAACAAACATTATAAACTAAAGAATCATGGTTTTACTTACAAAAAACTCCTCAACCCTTTGTTCTAACCATTTTGGAAAAGCCGCATCGATGTCACTAAACGTATAATAACCCATGGGCCACTTCTCGCGAACCATCCCAAGCAAAGTCTTTTTAGCCGTATCATCTTCAATACTACATTTAATAACATATTAAACTATCAACACAACACAAATGAACACTATCTACAAGACATATATATATATATATCATCTTTGCACTACTAAAAAAGAGACACGAAGTACACAAAATTAGACTTACTGTCCATCGGAGATATTGATACGTGTAGGTCTATCGGGTTCTATAGCTCCATAAATTCCACAAGAATGTGATCGCGGTCTCCTTCCTCGCCACACTCGTGCCTCTCCCGCTGTCATGTTCCCAAGTGCGGGGTCCGGGTGTTCCTCATCACCATCTGAATCCGTTGGCTCATCACGTAAAGCCAAAGTGTTCTTCCTTGTTGGCCTCATCTCCGTATCCTTGCCCTTGCCCTTGCCCTTAACAACCTTGCTTTTTCCCTTACTCGCATTCTTTCCTTTACCCTTATCCTTCTCATTTTCCTTACCCTTTCCTTTGTTATTTTTAGCCATCATACACAACACCATGCCAAGCAAAACGATTCCGATTAACCAACCAATGAGCACCTACAATATAAATAACAAAACTTTGTTAACTATATAAAATATCACAAGTAATATCACATAACCGACCAATACGTGCATGCAAAATAACCAAATCAAATATCACAAGTAATATATCACATAATCTTTGAAAATATATAAATTTTAAGAAAATGATTAAATTACAAAATAAAATTTTGCATCTCTATCTCTATATCTTTTGTTTTTCCCCAATTAAATAAAATTAAAATTTTGCACAAAATTAAAATTAATATCTCAACAAATCATAATTCAATTCAACACCCAAGCACAATACAATCCAAATATATTAACTAAAAGTCAATCCAATCCAAATCGAGCAAATACAAGCAAAATCTTATGAAGAATCGAGCAACTACAAACAAATACAATAAGCAAAATCTAACAAAACCGACGAACACTTGCATGCAAAAAAAGCACAGAACTATGGTTACCAAAAACAAGCACAAAACCATGTATTAAACGGAAAAATCGAGAAAATCAAAGAAGTCGAAGCAAAATTAACCGAGAAAAATCGATTAATCATGTATATATTGACTTAATCATGTATACATATATGTAACCATGTATATTATATATATACATACATATAATCATATATATGTATAAAACAATTAGGGAAACATACATCAAATTGTTGAAACGGAGAAGATGAAGCCATTTGCCTTGAGTTTACACGGATTTGAGCCATGGAATTGAGAGAGTAGAGAGTAGAGAGTAGAGAGATTTTTGTGTTAAGTGATAGAAAGAATAGAATGTGAGCAGTTGCTTTTTTTTTATACCCAAGATTAAAACCGACCGATGGTGTGGTCGGTTTTAGCGTAGTTTTTTGTGCAGTATGCAAAACGACGTCGTTCTGACAAAGGGCGGGTTTTTTAATTTTTCGCGAAAATTTTAATTTTCCGCCAAAAAAAAAAAATTAAAAATATTAAAACGGTCGGTTATGTCCGTTTCGGTCAGTTATGTCAACCCTAGAAACCCTAATGGTCGGTTATGTTAAACCTAGTGGTCGGTTATAAGTTTTGCTTATTAAAAAAACCTTATGAAAAAACATTATTAATTAATTAAATAGCTTAATTTTTTGTACATATATAATTTTTTATTGGTTTTTACCATCCGTACGATTGGATCGTGTATATCTTGTAATTTCAAATTTTAATTGTTTTTGTTCTCGATTTTATGTGATATATCCAGATTTTTATTAAAAAAACACATTTGTAATCGTCGAAATAGGCTAATTTTTTGTCCATAAATATATTTTGTCATGATGTTAACATCCGTACGGTTGGATCTTCTAAATAAAAAGTTTACTTTCGATGTTTTGTAAATCGAGTGGAACATCACAGTGAAAGTGCATACCTATGTAGTGAAATGGTTCTTTCAAAAGAGGTAATATTAAATAAAATACTATTTTTATGAAATTTTTATATTTTATTATATAATATAAAACTTTGTCCACAATGTTTGACTATGTTGATATTTTATCATATAATAAATTTTAATTTCAATACAAGACACAATTAAATATATTAATTTTATATATTAAAGATAAAGTTGAATGACAAATCGAAGAATAGAATTACATAAAAATTATTTTGAAATTGCTAATACAATTATAATAATGAAATATGAATGTAATTTGAAAAATATTCTTTTAATAAAAATAAATATTAAATGTATATATTAAATGGGTCCTGGCCCCTAACAATTGATTGTTAGGGACCATTTATTTAACAATCTGTTCCTGAACCGTTGGATCAATATTTCGACGGTCAAGATTAAAAAAAAAAAAATTTACAATAGTAGAGGTGCGCACCTTTTTATTTTTAAAATAGTAGAGGTGCGCACCTTTTTATTTTTAAAATAGTAGAGGTGCGCACCTCTTCTATTAAAATGAAAATTCATCTCATGTTCCTTTCACAGCAATAACTGACTGAGATAAGCAAAACCGACCGTGGTCAAAGTGCACAATCGGTCGGTTTTGGCGCCCACTTAAAACTGACCGATTCATTCGGTCAGTTTTGTGCCTGCCACGTCAACAATATAACCGACCGATCCCGTGTCGTCGGTTTTATCTCTGCCACGTCAATAAAAACAGTGTCGTTTCTATGTGTGCTACAGTCGAAACCGACCGCTAGATGCATGGTCGGTTTTACCTTTCCCCCATCGCGTGCCACGTTAGCCGAAACGATGTCGTTTTTGGTTTATCCACAGTTAAAACCGACCAACTAGACCTACGGTCGGTTTTAATCACCCCGGTTTTATTCGGTCGGTTTTAAGTGGTCGGTTTTAAACAGTTTTCTTGTAGTGATATTTATAGGATGATGCTGATCTAGGAGTTTCGGAGTATACTAGGAGTCTAGGACCTTCTAGAGGATCCCAAAAAGAAAAATGATAGCGTGCCTCTAATTTGAATATAATAGTGAACATTCTCGAATCATAGTAGAACCTTCTGGAGGAGTCCCAGAGAGAAAAATGATATTTTGTCTTTAATTTTTGAATTTCATTGGTCTTTACTTTATATTTGTGAAGATGTTTTAAATTTTACTTAATAACATATATCTTTATATTATTAATCATGTTATTATTTATTGTGTTTCCAATTTAAAGTGCATGCTTATACATACACATATCACAATTTTTCTATTGAATTTTTATTGTTATTTCAACTAATATTTAATAAAAGTACTAAATATAATTCATTAGTATTTTTTTAGTTATTTATATCGGATAATTTAATTTAGATTTATGGGGTTGAGTCTCAATCTCGTTCTAGAATGACTTTTTTAATTAAAAAAATATTTAATAACTCATTTATTTTATTTTATTGCTTGTAAGTGTATAATATTGTGTGAAAGTATACATTTTACATTCATTATAAGTGTATAATAATTAAAAAATCGTGATAGGTTAATTTTTATTTATCCAATTAAATAGTAATTTAATATATATATATATTAAAAATAAAATAACAATAAATATGAATGAAATAAAAATAATTATAATTTATTTAAGATTAAACAAAATCATTTATATAAATATTTGTTTTGAGATGTCATAAATAAAAATGAAATAATAAAATTCAATTAAATAAGTCATTCATCTTCCCCAAACCACCTTAAGGTATCAAATTCCATCTTGAGGTATGGGTTTAAGATTAGATAAATGATTAACCCAACGCCACTCCAGGGGAATGAACAAAACAAAACCCTCATATGATACCTTCTACTTCTCCACCTACTTTCTACTTCAACCATCATCCATCATCTCACTAGCATTTTCTTAGCCACCTACTTTCTACTTCAACCATCATCTTCCATCACAGTCAACCACCACCTCCGTCTCGTGTCACCAATAATAAATCACCATCATCAATAATAAATGACCATGGGTTAAAAACATCACCAGTGTTAACACAAATTACCAAAATCATTCAACAAATTCATTGAACTGCCATCACAACACTACAACAAATCTGGCCAATTATGACGGAAAACTTATGACGGAACCGCTGGGCGCGCCAAACTTATGACGGAATTACAAATCTGTCGTAAATGTGACCATTTACGACGAAAAACTTATGACGAAATTGTTGGGCGCGCCGAACTTATGACGGAATTACAAATCCGTCGTTAATTTGACCATTTACGACGAAAAATTTACGACGGAATTTTTAGCTGCGTCGAACTTATGACAGAATTACAAATGAAAAACATTTTTGTCGTAAGTTAATCTGGGCAATTATGACGGAAAAACATTTATGTCGTAAGTTAATCTAGGCAATAATATTTTTAAATAAATTTACGACGATTTTTCCGTCATAAAAGAGTTGTTGGGGTGGTAAATTCAAAATTTTCCCAAAAATATTTGGCGGTAAATTAAAAAGTTTCCCAAAAAATAGGCAGGAAATTCAAATTTTTGGAGTCCAATAACTTATGACGGATTCCGTCGTAAGTTAGCACTAATTTTTCTAAACCCTAAACCATAAACCCTAAACTCGAATAATTTTTTAATTGATTTATTCGATGATCCAACCATACGGATTTTTATCGGTACTTATTCTAGTGTTTGGAAAAAATAATTAAAAAATATAAAGGTCCGGTTATGCCGCATCTTCCCAGAAACGTTGGAACAGTACTACTTTCAGGTACGAGACATGAGTCAGATTCACTAAATAAAATTTTTAATTGATTTCTTAGACGATCCAACCGTACGGATGTTAATCGATACTCATTCTAGTGTTGGGAAAATATCATCAAAAAATATAAAGGTTTGGTTCTGCCGCATCTTTCCAGAAACGTTGGAACAGTATTGCTTCCGGGAACGGGACATGTGTCAAATTCATTGAATAATTTTTTTAAATGATTTCTTCGACGATTCAACCGTACGGATGTTAATCGATTCAACTAAATTTATTTGGGTTGAGATGATAATAGTCAGTAATTATTTGACTAGTACTTCTAATAAGTGTTTAGTCTCATATTTGTATTTTGATTTTTTAAAAATTATTTACTGACGATCCAACCGTATGGATGTCAAGATTTATATGTTTGAGTTGTATTCCAAAAATATTAGAAAAAATAATTTTTTTTGTTTCAACATTATAGTAGTCAACTAGTGATTTGACCATTACTTCTAACTAGTATTTAGTCCCGGATTGGTGTTTTGATTTTTTTAAAAATATTTCTCGATGATCTAACCGTATGGATATCAAGATTTATATGTTTTATTGATATTCCAAAGATATTAGAAAAAAATAAATTTATTTGGTTTGAGATTATAATAGTCAATTAGTTATTGGACTAGTACTTTTAACTAGTGTTTAGTCCCATATTGGTATTTTGAGTTTTTAAAAAGTATTTAATGACAATCCAACCGTATGGATGTCAAGATTTATATGTTTGAGTGAGATTTCAAAAATATTAGAATAAAATAAATTTATTTGTTTCGAGATTATTGTAGTCAACTAGAAATTTGACTATTACTTCTCATTAGTGTTTAGTTCCGAATTGGTGTTTTGATTTTCTACAAAATATTTCTCGATGATCTAACAGTATGGATATCAAGATTTATATGTTTGAGTGATATTCCAAAAATATTAGAAAAAAACAAATTTATTTGTTTTGAGATTAGAATAGTCAACTAGTGATTTGACTATTACTTCTAACTAGTGTTTAGTCCCGGATTGGTGTTCCGATTTTTTAAAACATATTTCTCAACAATCTAACCATATCGATGCAAGATCTATATATTTTAACCGTATGGATGTCAAGATTTTTATGTTTCAGTGATATTTCAAAACAAATTGGAGAAAAATAAATTTATTTGTTTCTAGTATAACAATCAACTATTGATTTGACATGTACTTCTATAGCCCGATTGGTGTTTTGATTTTTTTAAAAATATTTCCCGACAATCTAACCGTATGGATCAAGATTTATATGTTTGAGTGATATTCCAAAAATATTATAAAAAATAATTTTTTTTAATTTGAGATTATAATAGTCAACTATTTATTTGACTAGTAATTCTAACTAGTGTTTAGTCTCATATTGATATTTTGATTTTTTTTAAAATATTTATCGATGATCCAACCGTATGGATGTCTAGATTTATCTGTTTGAGTGATATTTCAAAAATATTAGAAAAAAAATAAATTTATTTGTTTCGAGATTATAGTAGTCAACTAATGATTTGACTATTACTCGTAATTAGTGTTTAGTCCCGGATTGGTGTTTTGATTTTTTAAAAAATATTTTCCGACGATCTAACCGTATGGATATCAAAATTTATATGTTGGAGTGATATTCCAAAAATATTAGAAAAAAAATTAATTTATTTGGTTGGAGATTATAACAGTCAACTAGTTATTTGACTAGTACTTCTAACTAATGTTACATTTTCTAGTTTTTTCTTACTAAAACCCTACTTTTTCAAAAATATCACGAGTAGACTCATATATATTATTTTAAAACCCATTGTAATATTTTTAATTATTTAAAAACTAACAAAATCCCCTAATTTTCCTAATATCACGAGACAATTACTTTTTTCAACTAAAACGCGCCACTTTTTCTATTTTTCTTACTAAAACACCTCTTCTTCCAAAAATATAATGGGAAAATCGTTATTTATTTATTTTCAAACATATTTTAATGTCTTTAATTATTTTAAGAAGTTTAACTATTTTAACAGGCATACTTAATTTTAACAAATGCAATAAAACTCCTCATTTTCCAAAAATATCACGGGTAAACGCATATTTATTTATTTTAAAAATTATTTGAATACATTTAATATTTAAAAGCTAACAAAATCCCCTCCTAAATATCACGGACACTTACCTTTTTCAACTAGAACGTGTTACCTTTTATATTTTTCCTTACTAAAACCCCTCATTTCTAGAAATATCACGAAAAAACCCGTTATTTATTTATCTTAAAACATATTTTAATGCTTTTAATTATTTTAAAAAATTGTCCTATTTTAACATGCATATTTTTTTTTAACAAATGCAATTAATAATATATTAAAACGTAAATAATAAAATAACAATTATGAAAAACAATCAGTGTATCGCACGGTTTTAAGGTAGTCAGCTATCAGACGTGCAACTCCACATCACGTAAATTTGTAGATATAATTATGCAAATTATAAAAATATATAAGAAAATCAAATAATTTTTACAATTATATATTAATTAATAACTATTTAATACAATTACTAGCTAAATAGCCTCTGATTCATTTTTTATGTTAACAATAGGCTCCGACTTTATTGTCTTGTTTGTGTTTTATCTAGGCCATGTGGCAAGATGTTATTGGATCATATTAGAGCACGCGGATCGTGACCCTATAATCAGTTTCCAGCCCTTCGATTAACATAGAGTAAATATACAAAGTAAAATTTGAACGGCTCTACATACAACATTATCACCTTTATGTCTATACACTTTAACTCTTCACTCATCAGTACCTCACACCATCTCTTCGTTCATCAGCTTCAACACCTTAACCCATCAACAACATATTTATACACATATATATATATCCTCAAGTGTATAATCTACCCGGTCCTTGTTTCACAGACATTTACACATGTATATATTTCAGAAAATGGTCTTCAAGGCATGAAAAGTACATGTTGAAAAGAAGAAATTGCTATCTAGAAGAAGATCGAAGAGCTCGCGCCCTCAAATTCAAGAGCTCGATTTTGTTGACAAGAAGTGGAGGACTGAAACTATTTATTATTGTAGTGTTGTAATAGTGTTCTTTTATTTTTCAATCTCAGTTTGAAGAAAACTTCAATACAATCTTGTGAATTATTCACAGAATTTGTTATACGTTTATTTAATGGATTTAATATATGAATCACATGATCCATATAAGAGACTTTACATTGCCTCTTGTTTTTTTTCTTGGATTGGTATGCTATATTTCAGGGGATTTAATATATCAATAAATTTGTAAAATCGGCCTAAATCGGTGGAATTGATGTTCACTAGGTGGGAAATTTGAATTTCTTTTATTTTAATTGATTTTTTTCTGGGTTTATCCGTACTTAAGACAGTTGTTCATCATTCATACTCTGTCATAAATTATCATTTTGTCATTTTTATATTTTTTCCTCTAATTTAATAATGTTTAGCTGGTGGGTTCAATTTGTGGGCCCCGTTTGTTAACTTATGACAGTGTTTGAACTTAAGACGAAATTTGTACTTGTGACGAAAATCAGAACTTAAGACGAAATGCATACTTGTGACGAAAATTGTAACTTAAGACGAAATGTATATTTGTGACGAAAATCCGAACTTAAGACTTGAGCAAAAATGACGGAATTTTTTCGTCGTAATTGGACTAATTGCGACGATTTCAGTGTAAAATTTTCCGTCATAATTGGCCAAATTTGTTGTAGTGCAAGGAGCACCTCGATTCAACATATATAAACCACCATATTTAAATAGAAATCAACACAATCAACCAAAATATATACTAAGGCCACTATACCATTTAAATAAAAAAAATATAATTTCTTTTGAAAAAATATGATAACCTATAAGTTATAATTACCAAACACCTCATATAACTTGGAAGTAAAACATCCAAACATGAAAAAATATAACTTATTATAAAATTACTTATTCCATAAGAGTCTCTTATCACTACAAGAAAAACGGGCCATTATGACGGAAATTTTACACTGAAATCGTCGCAATTGGTCCAATTATGACGGAAAATTTTCGTCATTTTTGCTGAAGTCTTAAGTTCGCATTTTCGTCACAAATGTCATTCTCGTCATAAGTATGTTTTTCGTCATAAGTAGCAATTTCGTCACAAGAAGAGTTTTCGTCATAAGTATAGTTTTCGTCACAAGTATACATTTTCGTCACAAGTTACAGTGTAGGACCCACCTTTTTCAATAAATTAATAAATGAACTTACGACGAAATATACCGTCATAAATTCATATTTTACGACGAAAAATCTGTCGGAAGTTAAAGAATGGGCCCACCTGCTACAAATATTTTATTCGTGGAAAAATTAAAATTTAATATAAAAAGGATGAACAACCGTCGTAAGTTACCCAGAAATTCGTCATAAGTTGGACTGACCAGAAACAACATTATGCTGTTTTTCAGGTTCCAGCCATTTTTGGCTTCCAAATTAAATCCCAAATGCAATTCTTTAATTAAAATTTCTACAATATTAGTTTTGTACATAAAAGAAACCAATCCAACACATTCATCATCCCATTCAAACCATACAAAGGCATATCCAACATAATACTAAGTACCTAAAAGATCCATTACAAAATTTTCAAATGTACCAAAGTGCTAACACCAAGCACATACAATCAAGTCTAAAATTTAAAAGTACAAAATAACCTAGATTAGATATCAGGGATAGTTGCATAATAAAATTGCCCAAGTGTTCTTGAATATAGGGAACTAAAGTTAAAGAAATGATAATTGCAAGATAAGAAGCGGCATAATACCAACCAAAGTAACTATCTAAGGCAGAAAAACTTTTTTCCTTGTATCTTTTGACAAACTGATCTGCACCAAAGGCCATGAAACCTGAAACCTGATCAGATGCCACCAGCGCCAAGTGATGTGAGCTCGAGAAAAAAGCATAAGAACACTTGTAAAGTTGTGAAGGAACTGCATTATGTACAGAATTACAGAATAGGATAAAGCCATCAGTGTTTGATGTACTAAAGCCATCAGCTCAACGACAAACAAACAGAATTTTCATTAGTTCATTCATTCTTCAATACTTTGGCATCTCTAGTCACACCCTGTACAGAAAATAACATTTCATTTACTAATGCATCTTGTCGACTAAAAAAGTTATACAATGCCAAGCAAACTCACGTTAGGAAGGACGAAGTTTGACTGCAGAAGTAAGCTTCTAGCCTTAGCTAAGATCTCAACCTTCTTCCTAGACGCAAAATGAACCTCAACATTCTCAGCAAAATCGCTTAATCTTTCATCTTTATTATCGGATGCAGAGATGAACATCAAATCGTTTAAGTCAGTCTCAAATTGAGTTGTAAGTTATATGATACTTTGGAAGTCTGCTAGTTTGGAATCAGGAACAACCTAGCAATGATTACAAATAAATAAATGTCAGGGTGACCAAAATAATGACCATTACTTTGTAAGATAATAAACAAAGCATTTGGTTATTATTTAAATGCGACTTGATGAACAAATTATCTTATACTAAATAGATTATATCGATTAAATTTGTCAATAGCATCTATGTTCCTCATTTGTGAAGAAAGATCTAGACAAACCTTGGACTAAAATATTGATATAATTAACTCCGACATCCTTGGCGAAGTCAATCTTCCAAAACATCACATCCAATGATTGTTTTGAAAGCAAAAGGAGTTGTAGATGAACTTAGATGAACTTTACAACCTGAATACTACCTGTAAAGATAGCTTGACCATCAATGCCTTTTAACTGCATATAGAATAGGTATCACTAGTTAATTTTTGATTATAATTATATACCAGAAACTAAACTTTAAGCGGTAAAACCTAATATCCTGTACAAATTTTAGCAGTTGGTTATAGCATTATATCTTGAATGTATAGGAATACACTATGAGAAGTATAATTAATCTAGTGAACTAAATCATCAGAATCTCTAAAAGAATTTACGCAAAAGATGAGATGTCCTACCATTAAAATTTCATCACACGAACTGCGTCGTATATAATGGTCTAAGCAACGCGCAAAGAATACTACACACATCACAAACAAAAAGCAGCATCCTGGGCTCTAAAAGAAAAAAAAATATCTCTTTTCTTTAACTAGCACATCATAGAGATGACCAAGACAAATAGCAGAATGATTTTTTATTTTTTATTTTGGCCAAGTAATATGATATTTTTATAAAGATGTCCAACAAAAAATTACTAAGCTTACATTGTATGATGTTAATATACAAGTGCCTTAATAAGCTCATGGCCTCGTTGCCTCATAGTTCTACTTTTAAATAAATAACTATACACGCAAATTACACCATAAATAAGTAATGTAGTGCCAGTAAATACTAACCTGCGTCTCTCTTCCTTCAAAATGTCATCAAAATTAGCCTCCATGTCACTAACATCATCGTCATCAGCATATTTCCTGGGATTATATCTGCAAAGAACATTTGACAAACAGTTATAATATCATCAAAAAAATTAGTTTTTACACCAACGAAAATCACTATGAGTTGCATCCTTGAATACTCTAGTAAATTTTCAATTACTGAACGCTAGAAGTTTCAACAGAAGCAAGTATTTGTCAGTTTTATATAGTTTTATATCGTTTCAGATTCAGAATAAGGTCTTTTTAATTAAGCAGAGGCAATTCATATAAAACTCATCATCCGTTCTTCATTAAAGTGAAAACTAAAAATGGAAATCAAGGGATAAAGACCATTATCTAAAAATGCTTCGGTAACAAACCAAGTCAAACCTACATGGGTGTTATTTCAAAATCTTTGGACCTCAGGGAGTGTCAATTAATAGTACCTATGTACAACTCAAATTGCTTTATATGACTCTACATTGGTAAAACAACCCTAAGCATTAAAAAATACAGAAATCAGTCAAAAGGGCAAATAGACAAGCTGATAGAAAGACATAATTACCCAAACATTTTCCTAATCATGAACATGTACACACATTTTTTAAATCAAGTACTATAATATTTAACTAAAATGCATATGCAATTTATTTATATACTTCAAATGCAAACTTGTGTGTGCTTGTCGGACAGAGATGTGACAAATCCAAAGTTAACCATATTACTGGCACACACATACTAAGAGGCCTTTCCACTTAGTCGCACATTCTTCTGAAATATGCACATAAATTTTAAAATGCAGCTTCTGTTTGGCTGATACAGAAATTCAAAGATTGACATAGTTAAAGAAAGTTTGATATTTATTAACCGTAAATATTTAGAATCATGTAACCTTGCCGTGGGCATAGAAAGTATCAGTGATACATGAAGGCAATAAGTTGTGATTCAGTGATTCACAAGAAGTAGATGTACCTCTGCATGCCCAGTGCGTAAACCTCTGCTCCCCATTGCAGCGAAAACCAAATCAACTTCCATCAAGGAAATCCAATAAACCAGAGTACATTCCTTCCCACCAAACCACCCATCGCTACTTCTAAAATTACTTCTACAGCAAAATAGATAAAACCCTCAGTAAATGCAACAAAATGCAGCCTTTAAGTTGATTTAAAGTACAAGAGCCAGCCAAAGATGAGCAGATATGTAGAATGCCATACTCTAATGAAGAAATAAGCTTTTACGTAGCAGTTTGACAAGACTTCAGATTAAGATATTTAGCAAAAAGAAAACAAGACTTCTGATCAAGAAGTTGAGATACATCTTCCTCACTCTATACATTTATTTATACATATCAAACACCCATATTAAATCAAAATTAGACCATATATCACCTACCCATATATCAAACTCAAAGAAACCCAAATACAGAGACACCCAAATGTAAATAGAAATATAGATAATGCCCTAATTTTACCTCAATTTTGAAGCCTAAAACTCGTTTCCCCCCAATTGGGAAGCCCCACTTTTAAAGCCCTAATAACCTAAAAAATCAAAATTAAAAAAATTAGTATGAGCCAATTAATCGTAGCAAAAAAAGTGTGTAAATATTTACCAATATAGGAGTTAAAGAGTGAAACCCCCAATTTTCACCCCTATAACCTGCAAAATCGAAACAAAAATTAAACTTAGAAGAAGCTTTTTATTTGGAGCAAGATACCAACTCTGGGCTTTGTTGTTCAAGAGAGATTTTTTCTTCAAAATGATAGTGTATTTGAGAGAGTAGAGAAGGAGAGCGTGGAGAGATCTGAGTATTTTGTTTTGTTAGTGAGAGAGTAAAGTGTGTAGACTTTTCGTTTTGGTGGGAAAAAGGCCGCCTGATTTTTTCAGCGGAGGATAATGGAAGTAGCAGTGCGCAGAGTTTTTTATTTTTAATTTTATTAAAAGTTAAATTTTTATTTTTATTTTTATTTTTATTTTTATCAATTATTAATTTTTATAAAAGTTTTTATAAATTGGGGATTTTTTAAATAAATCAGGGATTTTGAGATTATCGGTAAAATATCACTACGTCAAATTTTGGCTTCCGTCACATAAAATACGTGTGGCTAAGCACTTTACGTCACGTTTTAATTTTTCAGCAAAGTGTCACCTAAGGTCGGATCATTTTACGCCCCCTACGGCCACACCCCAGATGTGTGGCTGTAATTCAAAACAGAGTGACTAAAGCATACCACCCCTTGGGTCTGACAGCCCCTGTTTTAAGCTCAAAAGTGTGACTAAATACCAGCTTTCAGCCACAGGATGGGTCGTGGCTAAAGATAATTAATAACGTGGCTAAATACCAACATTCATCAAAGGCTTAGTTTTGGTCGCACTATTTATTGGTAAATCGTGGCAAAAAACTTGGGTATGGCCACATTTTATAATTTTTCTGTGGTCGTTTGTATGTTTCATATACTATTAAACAACTGCTTTTAGTCACTAATAATTGTAGTAACTATCCCCCAATATAATATAATAGGTAGTGTGGCTGAAGTGTGGTACTAGCCACACATACTTAACCACATCACAAACAGGTTTCATTTGTAATATAAATGACCACGGCCGTACCAAAAAGCCGATACAAATCACAATACCAAAAGGCCACAATCCAATTCAAAAAGGCCACAATATGCAAACAAGTAAAATGCCAAAATACAAGTAAAAAAAATGCCAAATTCCAAACTAGTCCATATTAATCCATAAAATCCATACTAAATCCATGATCCATAACAACGATATGGAGTATAACTCCACAATCCATAAAAACCACATAACCATAACCAGAGTACAGAAAATTAACAACTTATCGAAAAGTTAACAACCAGAAAACCACATTAACATGAGTCAAATTAAGTTTACAATTACACCACCAGCTTCCGCTTCTTCCTCAGATTGTCTGCCTTGTTCGCCTTAGCCTTTGAACGTGTTACTGGGGAACCAGTAATGGTATTACATCTCTTCTTCTCCTTCTTAACTTGATCTGCGCTATGTTCTTCCTTAGCTTGAGCTGCGCTATGTTCTTCCCCTTTCCCATTGGCCGTTGGATTTGGTACCTAGAGTAAAACATGAAAACAAATACGATGATCATTCCAACAGCCCTCAAGTTAAGACCATTCTAACACAAGTAATGTAATTCTATAGATAAGCAAGTTAAGACCGTTGGACAAGTAATGTTATTTAATTAAAGCTCCATCATTTTAAACAAAATTATAAAGCAGGATAATAAATGCACACAACCAAAATGGAATGCAAAGTAAGAAACGTACTTGATGATCAATTATCTTGATAAGGTTTTTGGGCCAAGCCACAAAAGAACCCAAAGCATCCTCAACTGTCCGCATATCACCGGCTTCATAAGGTAAGAATGCTGCCCCCTTCACAACTTCATCAACAGAAACTCTATAGCAATCATCTTGTAGGGGGACTCCATGAATGGTTTGTCCTTTCTGGTCTGAAAGGATAGCCGTACCACGTGCAACCGGGTTGTTGAAATTCAACATATACAGAGTACACTTCATTGGCTAAAAAACGTACGTGGCATAATTAACATCATAAAGGTAAAGTGAACTAATATACATACGCATTTAGAAATATAATGCATACCGATTGGACAACTGTTGAGGTTTGATTTGACTGAGATGGCATTTGACCAGAGATAGTGCTAGGCTGAGATAAATTAATCTTCTTCCTGGTTCCGGATCTAATTACCTTTTCCTACAAAAGTAGAAGCATAATTGCCAACATATTAAAGTTAAAGTTAATCTCAATATACATGTGCATTTAGCAATGTTGTAATACCTGTTGCACAATTGTTGGATCTTCTTGTGATTTAGTGGTACGCGGAGATATATAAACTTTCCTCCTGGTGGTGATGACATTTTGCCCCATTATGGATGTGTCGGCAGTGATCACCTTTTGCGCCATTATGGATGTGTCGGCAGTAGGAGTCACTTGCTTCTCCACAGATTTAACCTACAATTTAAGAAATTTGGACAAGAAATCAGCAACTACTTGGAAAAAATTAAAAAGAAATTAAAGTAGCCATTACTTACAGGTGTTAAAAACTCTTTCGATGCTGGGATGGTAACATTAATGAAGCTGTCCCTCGAACCATTCCCACTTATCGGTGTTCCCTACAGAATGTAACGTGAAATGGGAAAGTCAAGTGATAACACAAGTTTTGTAAACTATGTTTTGGAATATAGACACAAGATAACTAAATTCCAACACAAAAAACTCCAACAATTTACGTAGTGCTTACATCTTGTTTTGTTGCTGAAAGCAGTCCTTGCGAATCCAATTGAGCCATGACTTTATTCAGTTTATTGTTCGTTGCCTCCATCTGCAACGACAGGTTCTTCAGCTCTTCATCCTTCTTCTCACGCAGCAGTTTTTCATTTTCCAATTGAAGCTCCAGAATCTTGATTTTATCTTTTCCTGTTGTCCTTTGCCGAGGACAATGCCAGTACGCACTGGGAGTGACTCCACAACCAACACCTCTCAAGTATGAACCCTGCTCCCTGCCAAAAACCACTGTAAGGGCATCCTCGTCCGGCCCAATCTTGATTAGTCCGTCCTTTATCTGTGCTTCAATATCCATCTGTAAAGAAAAAAGTGAAGAAAATTAGTAACAAGGACATGTTCTTCACTTTAGGATATACTAAATAATCTGCCATGCTCTTCACTTTTGGATCTCCCAACTCTCCATCTTTGTTTTCCCTCCCCTTCCTCCACATAAAAGCACGGGAGGGGACATCATCAACCTTTATTTCATTTTTTGAAACCTTGCATAATGCAACGATGACACAATCAGACATTTAATATCCAAAATAATCACTAGTAACACAATAAAAACACATCTGAATTACCAATTTTTCTTTGAGACGAGGGTATCCTCCTCGTCCCAAGCGATGATCAAAAACTGACCGTGATCGCGCAATTTTCGTAGTTTTGGAGACATCCTTTCAATAGTCAAAAGAATTATTTCAGCAAAGTGCATTGGAAAAATACGTTAATTCAAACGATGATCCGTATATTAAAGTATTACAACCTTGAATTTATCCGTTTGCGTGTGGGCTACGAACCTATCCCAATCAGCTTGCTCTACCAGTGTACGATACTGCCTAGGAACTTTTGCAAGCTTTGCTGGTTTATTCAGGTTAGGTTGTATGAATCTTGCATACATCTTTCTTCTGAAATTGCGAAGCAGCCCACCAAGCCGAGTCATTGTAAACTTTCGACGACAAAGTTCTATATCAAAAAAATGCTGCAATATATAATACATGGTGTTAATACACATAAAAGGCAAGCAGATAAGTTCAACAATAGTGTTTCATATTAAAAATGTAACATATATTTAGAGTACTTAATGCGAAGTAGCTGATTTACCGTTACTTGATCCCACAGCTTATCCTTTACTTCTTTTGGCACCTCCTTCCATGTTAACCATCTTAAGCCAACATGCTCCCTGACCGTGTCTCCCAAAAAGCTCGTAAATTCTGATCTGTATTCCCCCATTAACCTACCAAGTGAGTCAAATTCAACCTCATGTCTTTTTCCACCAGAGTTTGTAAACCTGGTACGCAGCTTCGGCAACCTGGTTAGCCCCCTCTTAGCTTTGACATCATTCTTTTGTTGCACCTTTTTGCACTCTTCTACTTCTTCTTCTGCGTTTTCTCCTTCGTCTTCTACTTCTGTGCTTTCTTCTTCTTCGCTACACTCTTCCGTTGAATATTGTTCCTCAAATTCCTCATTGTCCTCACCTACAACCAGTATAAGAACCCTTAGCAATTACAGGATTTATCTGTTCAATATACATAAAAATGCATAAATATGAGAAGTCAAAAATTAGTCTACCTAGGTATTCTTCTTCAACGCAAACTGGTGCAGTAGCTGTGGACCAGGAATGGAAGACATGAATCTTGCAGACTCCAGTCATGGTAGAAGCAACAGCCAACTCTTTTAAGTCACTGTCTCCAAGGATCAAACCATATCCATGATCCGGGGTCACCCCATCTTTCATGAAATAAAGCTTATCATCATCCGAAACTACATCCGCTACCAAATCCCTAACTTGTTTAACAGTCATGTTGTAGACTTCCATTCCGTCGAACACCTTTGCCTTAGGACCGGTGTATTGCCACTTAACCTTTGTCATGAACTGACCCCCATAGTAAACAACTAACCTGTACTTCTTTCCCATGGTACTCAAATTAGCTGTAGACAACAAGCACAACAATGTCAGATATTAATACATCAACATTAAAGCATAAGTAGTATTATTCATATAATTGGAACTCAATTCGTCCCAATCTCTCAAATACAACTCAAATATGCAATCTCTCCAACCATATATCTCAAACATATAGTCTGTGGAAGAATGGTTTACCTGCGACAAGCAAGGTGATTTAAACGCCGGTGGAAAAAACCCTAATTTCATGAACATAAACCAGATTGGGTCACCAGATCTGACCGACGGCGTAACCTAATTTCACCGACTGAAAGTTGTGGAGAGATTATGGTGCACAGAGAGGGAGAGTTTGAATGTGAGTTGGGTAAAGTGATGTTGAAAGTGAATTGGGGGGAAGTTTGATATTTTGGGGGGGAAGTGAATTGGTAAAGTGATGTTGCCGGTTTTTAGAGTATTAAGTCAATAAGCCATAATGTTCCAAGTGCAGTCAAATCTTACTAAACTTAAATTTGAAACTATTTTCTATTTTATTTTTGTAAAAAATATATATATAATATTTATGATAATATGTATCTAAATAATTTTAATATATTTATTTAATTATTTAATTATTTCGTGTACTTTCGTTTCGTGTCGTGTACCCAAGGGTAAATCCAAAACCGACACGAAATTCGCTCGTGTAATTTCGTGTTCGTGTATTTTCGTGTTCGTGTACCGAAAAGGTAAAACCAAACCCGTTATTATCGTGTCGTTTTCGTGACGTGTTTTCGTGTCGTGTACGAAATTGCCGGCTCTAGTCGAATCTCGTTCTTTCGAGTAGTACTTTGGCCAGATCCCTCAAAAAATGTCGTACAAGATAAATTCCCAATTTTTCGATTATTTTTCCCCAACATCACAATGCGTATCCATTAACATCCGTACGGTTGGATCGTCGAAAAATGCATTAAAAAAATTATTTCCCCAATCGGGGTCGAATCTCGTTCTTTCGAGTAGTACTTTGGCCAGATCCCTCAAAAAATGTCGTACAAGATAAATTCCCGATTTTTCGATTATTTTTCCCCAACATCACAATGCGTATCCATTAACATCTGTACGGTTGGATCGTCGAAAAATGCATTAAAAAAAATTATTTCCCCAATCGGGGTCGAATCTCGTTCTTTCGAGTAGTACTTTGGCCAGATCCCTCAAAAAATGTCGTACAAGATAAATTCCCGATTTTTCGATTATTTTTCCCCAACATCACAATGCGTATCCATTAACATCCGTACGGTTGGATCGTCGAAAAATGCATTAAAAAAAATTATTTCCCCAATCGGGGTCGAATCTCGTTCTTTCGAGTAATACTTTGGCCAGATCCCTCAAAAAATGTCGTACAAGATAAATTCCCGATTTTTCGATTATTTTTCCCCAACATCACAATGCGTATCCATTAACATCCGTACGGTTGGATCGTCGAAAAATGCATTAAAAAAAATTATTTCCACTTTCGGGGTCGAATCTCGTTCTTTCGAGTAGTACTTTCATCCACAGCGATAAATTTAGATTTTTTTTTAAATTTTGCATATGTCTTCTAAATATTCCAAAATGATTTAAAAAAATTAGATGAATTAAATTTGGAGTTTTGGTATTTTAAAATGATTTTTGAAAATTAATTTTCATTTTGAGGTAAAACTTGTAAAAATCATAATAAATTCATTTTTGATCCCAAAATTATTTTAAAAATATGGGAATGAAGCTAATTTTGTGATCTTGTTTTTTTTAATTAAAATTTTGATTTTAGAAATTATCTTCTATTTAAACTTCAGATTAATAAGTGATTAAATTTGATTTTCAGCAAAGTAGTATAATAAATTAGTAAAGTAGAGGTTACATATGGTTATGTTTTAACCCTAATTCATTGCTACACACAGCAGTAGCCACACTCTCTTCTATTTTGCCGCCTAAAACAAGAACCCCAATCATATCCTTTTTTTCCCTCTTATACAACAACAATTGGTTCTAGATTTGATTGAAATACCTAAGTGGAAAGCTTATTCTCTCAATTGGAAACCACACTAGCTGCCGCTTCTAATCGGATTCAAACAAGTAGCTTCAAACAAGCAGCCGACAGAAACCACTCATACTTTCATCCACAACGATTTCATCCCTAATTTCAGTAAGTCATGTGTTAAATATATGCTAATTTTTGAATTTTATGCTTTGATATATGCTCGTAATTGTTGTAGTTATGCTGTAATATGCTCGTAATTGCTGTAGTTATGCTGTAATATGCTCGTAATTGGTTTAGTTATGCTGTAATATGCTCGTAATTGGTTTAGTTATGCTGTAATATGCTCGTAATTGCTGTAGTTAGGCTGTAGTTATGGATAAGTCTTGGATGGTAACCGATAGAAACAGTGAACCATATATGGATGGAGTTGTAGCATTTATCGATTTTGCGGTTTCTCATCTGAATATGTCAACGAAGACTATTCCATGTCCATGTGTAAGCTGTTTAAACCACTTCTCTCTTTCGGTGGATGAGGTCCATTACCACTTACTCGTTAAGGGATTCGATCGGAATTATACAAGGTGGATTAAACATGGAGAAGAAGACAAGCCAACAACTTTCAACCAGTTTGATGCAGTAGAATTTCCAACAGATGCTGCAGAAACAATAGAAATGGTAAAAGCTACGGAAGACAATTTCATAGCTGACATTGACAAGTTTCAAGAACTACTTGCAGATGCGGAGAAGCCCTTGTATAAATATTGTCCTAACTTCACAAAGTTGTCTGCAACAGTTGAACTACTAAACTTGAAGAGTAAGCATGGAATGACAAATAATTGCTTTACTGAAATGCTAATTCTGTTGAAAAGGATGCTGCCTGCAGAAGGTAACGAGATGGTGAACAACACATATGAGGCCAAAAAGATAATGACAGCAATGGGGTCAGGATACGAAAAGATACATGCTTGCATTAACAACTGCATTCTTTACAGGAAGGATTACAAGGACATGGTGGTATGTCCAACTTGTGGCATGTCACGGTGGAAGGTGGATGAGAAGACTAAAGTCATATACGAAAATGTTCCTACAAAGGTATTATGGTACTTCCCCCTTATTCCACGACTGAAACGACTTTATAAAGTGAAAAGCATATCAAAAGATTTGATATGGCACTCCACCAGTTCGAAAAAGCCCGGTGTTCTACGGCACCCATCTGATTCACCTGCATGGAAAGCAATAGACGACAAATTTCCGGAAATTGCATCTGATCCAAGAAATCTTCGGCTTGGCATTTCCACAGACGGGGTTGATGTAAACAGAGGGAATAGGAATCACAGTGTGTGGCCAGTATTAACTGTCATTTACAACCTTCCACCTTGGTTGTGTATGAAAAGAAAGTTCATCATGCTTTCGTTATTAATATCGGGAACGCCTGGAAACGATATCGATGTGTTTTTGGATCCTTTGATCGATGATCTGGAGCTCTTGTTTGAAGAAGGTGTTGAAACATATGATTCCTATGCACAGGAACAATTCACTTTACGTGCTGTTGTCTTATGGACGATTAATGATTACCCTGCTCTTGGTGCATTATGTGGCTGTCCTTATAGTGGATTCCATGGTTGTGTGGTGTGCAGGAAAGAAACTCATTGTGTAAGACTTCCGTTATCTGCCAAGCAGAGTTATGGTGGTCACCGAAGATATCTACCATATAGTCATCCCTTCAGAAAGCAAACTAAGGCATTCAATGGAAAAGAAGAGTGGGGAACTGCTGCAGATCCTATGACAGGGGAAGAAATATTCAACGAGGTTAAATTTATTCGGAATATGTGGGGGAAGGGATATAAGGATAAAGATTCAGAACTGATGGAGACTTCGACTGGAAGAGGGGGGAAAACAAAAAAGAGAAAATCAGAAGGGGGTGGTAGCACAAATTCCGGACAGAAAGAACAGACCTATTGGAAGAAATTCAACATATGGAATCGACGACTTAGGTATTGGCGGTATAATTTGGTCCAACATTGTATTGATTTCATGCACACTGAGAAGAATGTGGCTGAGAGTATTATCGGAACATTACTAAATGTTCCGGGCAAGACGAAAGATGGGTTGCACGCTCGAAAGGATCTGGCACATTTTGGGATAAGACAAGAGTTGCAGGCTAAAAGTCAAGGCGAGAAGACATTACTTCCTGCAGCCTGCTACACATTAACTAAAGATGAAAAAGACATGTTCTGTGGCACATTACACAACTTAAGGGCTCCGCAAGGTTATTGTTCCAACTTTTCTAGTTTGGTGAATGAAAAGGATAGGAAGCTTATGGGACTTAAATCACATGATTACCATATGCTTATGCAACAGTTCTTGCCAATTGCAATACGGTCTATCATGCCTAAACCCACAAGATATGCTATTATCAGACTTTGTTTTTTTTTCAAATCAATATGTAGCAAAGAAATCAATGTAGCAGAACTCGATAAATTGCATGAGGAGCTTTGTGTTACACTGTGCTTGATGGAGAAATACTTTACCCCATCCTTTCTTGATGTTATGCTTCATCTAACTGTGCACCTTGTTAGAGAGGTCAAATTATGTGGCCCAATATGCTTTCGGTGGATGTATCCCTTTGAGAGGATGATGAAAGTTATTAAAGGGCATGTGCGGAACAAAGCTTACCCAGAAGGATGCATTGCTGAGGAACATATTGCAGAAGAAACAATTGCGTTCTTCAACGAATACAAAAAATGCATGAGGTCCATTGATATTCCAGAACACCAGCACAACACATCTGAAAATGGTAATGAAGAGGGAATTCCTTTGTCAGCTGGTAAACCAGTTGAAGTTTCTCAAGATCTCTACATGAAAGCACATTTCTATGTACTGCAAAATACGCCTGAAGTTGTGCCGTATATCGAGTAAGGACTCCTACTGAACATGTTTATTTGTGTTTTTCTTTTATTTAACAGTAGGATCATATTTGATACTCATTTTTGTACTTGCAGACAACACATGACATTTTTGAAAAACAAACATCCTGGTAAACAACAAGCATGGCTGGAGAAAGAGCATAGCACAACGTTTGGTCACTGGTTACGCAACAAGGTAATATTTAAATCAGTATGATCTTAGTTTTTTCTCAATTGTAATTTGTGCAAGCTGAATCTTATCCTTGTTATTGTGTAATTTAGGTTGAAAGCGAGTTATCGATCTCCAACGAAAGTGTATCAGAAACAGTTAAGTGGATCTCACATGGAGCACGCAGAATCGTGAACAAATACGATGTATATGACATCAATGGCTATACATTTCGTACAAAAATTCGTGATGGCAGAATTCACCAGAACAGTGGGGTTTGTGTAGAGGCAACTGAGATGCACATTTCTAAAGAAGTAGTAACCTATGGAAAGAACTTTTATTACGGGGTTCTACGAGAGATATGGGTACTAGATTATCATATTAAGAAAATTCCTCTTTTCATGTGCGACTGGGTTGACAGTAGAAATGGTGTCAAGCAAGATGGCTTGGGTTACACGTTGGTCGAACTTAACAGATTATGCCACAAGGATGATCCGTTCATATTGGCCTCACAAGCACGACAGGTGTTTTATGTTAAAGACCAGCTGGATAAAAAAATGTCTATTGTCTTGATGACACCTCCTAAGAATTATAGAGATCTGTACGATGATGTCAATGAGGATTTCAGTACTGTAATTTTTCCTCACAATGATAATATATTACCACCTGTAGATCCACGTGACTTGGGTAATGAATCTCGTGATGATTACTTCAGACAGGACTGTAAGGGTATTATTATACGTAATGCTAACTGAATCCGGTAATTATTATCATTATGTTTGTCATTTTCCATGTTTTTTATGTAATGCTAAATTCTATTGTATGGTTAAATTCTATGCTCTGTTTGAATTCCTGTTTTTTTTCTCCAGGTGTGTGCAAAGAAAGAGACCTGATCATGATGTCGTCTTCAAATTCCTACAGCTCAAACCAAAATCGATGTGATCTGTGCTACTGTGGTCTTCCTGCCCGGATTAGAACATCAAACACACTTGACAACCCTGGAAGAAGATTTCGGGTGTGCCACAAATCAAGTTCATTGGTAAGCTGATGTCTATCAGTTTCATCTGTTAAATTTAATAAACAGCTTTTAATTTGAATTCCCTTTTCAAGTCTTCTGGACCCAAATGTTCGTTTTGGGAATGGATTGATCCTGAACCAGTTGGCATGAGGATCAAGATCCAGAAAGAAGTTGATGTTGTGAAGACTGACCTGCAAAACTGCATGTCAACAGTTGAAGATCTTCGAAAGGAGGTTCATGTCATACGTGGGAAGTTGTATAATGTTATCATTGTCTTGGTCATTTTCTTTGTTTTTTATTTGATGAAGAATTAATATGTAATGGTGAATTCTAATGTTGGCCGAATGACATGGATTAGTTGAATTGTTCTAGTTTTAAGCTTCATTATCAAGTTTTAAGCTCATCTGGTATGCAACTTGGATAAATCAAGTTTGTGTTTGTCATTTCTGGTTAATCTGCTATACCAATACTTCATGTCCAGTGGTCAAATATTTTGCCACACCCTAATGTAATAATGTGACAGATCAGTTGGAAATGAGGATCCTCAAAACAGAATGCTCTGTTCCTGAAAACAGAGTACTTTTTAGTCACACAATAATACAGTCACTAGTTTTTAGCTGCCTTAGCGAACAAAGATCTGACATAATGCAGAAAACTCTACTTTTTAGTCACATATAAAATGTAGTGACCATAGGTTATTTCACATTTAGCCACATCCCCGAAAATGACTGTGACCGTTTGGTAACATTTAGATACAGCAAAGAAGCGTCACTATTTTTTGTCACACTTCTATCTCTCAAGTATGACTATAAATGTTGGATTTGGTCAAAGTCAACAAAAAAAACATGCTGTTTCATCTCTCACTTGTCACACTTTTATAAATTGTGACTAAATCTTCCAAGAAATGTGTCTTCGGTCACTCGAAAAACAATTGTGTGGCTAAAACTTGGGACGATGATCTTTAGCCACTCGTTTGTTCCAAAGTGTCACAGCCCTTACTGTACAAAAGAGTGACGAAAGCCCAAATTTGACGTAGTGTATTCTATAAGGATTAATCAAGGAGTTTTAGAAGAATACTTTTGTTATGGAACTTAAAACATATAAATTGAGGGGCATTAATAGAGAACTTTCTTATTATAAGATTTAATTTAAATTTTTTAATAGAGAACCTTTGTTTAGGGTTCGGGTTTGTGGGCCCACTTTTACTATTATTTTTTAATTAAAAATTAATTAAAATAAATTTATTTTATTATAATATTTTTGAAATATCACTAACACATATAAATCTTGACATCCTTACTGTTAGATCATTAGTGGATATTTTTTAAAAAATCAAAATACCAATATGGGACTAAACACTAGTTAGAAGTACTAGTAAAATAACTAGTTGGCTATTATAATCTCAAACTAAATAAATTTATTTTTTCTAATATTGTTGGAATATCAATAAAACATATAAATCTTGATATCCATACGGTTAGATCATCGAGAAATATTTAAAAAAAAAATACTAATATGGGACTAAACACTATTTAGAAATACTAGTCAAATAACTATTTGACTATGATAATCTCAAACCAAATAAATTTATTTTTTTCTAAATATTTTTGGAATATCACTCAAACATATAAATCTTGATATCCATACCGTTAGATCTTCGGGAATTGTTTTTTAAAAAATAAAAACACCAATTCGTGACTAAACACTAGTGAGAAGTAATAGTCAAATTACTAGTTGACTACTATAATCTTGAAACAAATAAATTTATTTTATTCTAATATTTTTGAAATATCACTACCACATATAAATCTTGACATCCATACGGTTAGATCATCAGTGGATATTTTTTTAAAAATTGAAATACCAATATGGGACTAAACACTAGTTAGAAGTACTAGTCAAATAACTACTTGACTATTATAATCTCAAACTAAATAAATTTATTTTTTTCTAATATTGTTGGAATATCAATAAAACATATAAATCTTGATATCCATACGGTTAGATCATCGAGAAATATTTTTAAAAAAATCAAAACACCAATCCGGGACTAAACACTAGTTAGAAATAATGGTCAAATCACTAGTTGACTACTATAATGTTGAAACAAATAAATTTATTTTTTTCTAAATATTAATATACTATAAATGATTTATAATATTAAAATTATTTCAAAATTCGAATGTTAATGCATCATTTTTTATAATTTTAAAAAACAGTGAATCTGACACGCATCCCATTCCCGGAAAAAGTAGTGTTCCAACGTTTTCTAAAAAGATGCGGTACAGTCGGGCCTTTTTATTTTTTTTATTATTTTTCCCAACACTAGAATGAGTACTGATTAACATCCGTACGGTTGGATCGTCGAAGAAATCATTTAAAAAAAATATTCAGTGAATCTGACACATGTCCCTTTCCTAGAAGTAGTGTTGTTCCAACGTTTTTGAAAAGATACGGCACAACCGGACCTTATTATTTTTTGATTATTTTTTCCCAACACTAGAATGAGTACTGATTAACATCCGTACGGTTGGATCGTCGAAGAAATCATTTAAAAAAAATATTCATCGAATCTGACACATGTCCCGTTCCAAGAAGTGGTACTGTTCCAACGTTTTTGAAAAGATGCGGCACAACCGGAACTTGTTATTTTTTGATTATTTTTTCCCAACACTAGAATGAGTTCCTATTAACATCCGTACGGTTGGATCGTCGAATAAATGAATTACAAAATTATTCGGGTTTAGGGTTCGGGTTTAGGGTTTAGGGTTTAGGGTTAAAAATTAGAAAAATTAACGGGCCCACTTTTTTCTGTGGGGTCCACCCTTTTTAATATTATTTTTTGATTAAATCGGGGGATCTTGACATCCATATGGTTCAATCATTGAAAAACATTTTCAAAAATAAATTAAAACACCAATCCGGGACTAAACACTAATTAGAAGTAATAGTCAAATCACTAGTTGACTACTATAATCTCGAAACAAATACATTTATTTTTTTTAATATTTTTGGAATATCACTCAAATATATTAATCTTGACATCCATACGGTTGGATCATCAGTAAATAATTTAAAAAAAAATCAAAATACAAATATGGGTCTAAACATTTATTAGAAGTACTAGTCAAATAACTAGTGACTATTATCATCTCAAACCAAATAAATTTATTTATTTTCTAATATTTTTGGAATATCGCTCAAACATATAAATCTTGATATCCACATGGTTAGATATTCGGGAAATATTTTTAAAAAAATCAAAACACCAATCCGAGACTAAACACCAATTAGAAGTAATAGTCAAATCACTAGTTGACTACTATAATCTCGAAACAAATAAATTTGTTTTCTCTAATATTTTTGGAATATCACTCAAACATATAACTCTTGATATTACATGGTAAGTCTTTGTAACAATCATTTTTTTTCAGGTTAATTCTATTACATTCAACCTTAATATTACATGGCAATATTTGTAATTATTTTTTCACTCCAATCTGTTTATTCAAATATTTACAATATCTGTTAATATACTTCATAATCATATGTATTGCAGCTGACCAATTGATTAAAGTTGAGAAAGTTCAAGTACTTATCGGATCACTAGTTGACTACAATAATCCGGGACTAAACACTAGTTAGAAGTAATAGTCAAATCACTAGTAGACTACAATAATCTCGAAACAAATAAATTTATTATTTTTTAATATTTTTGGAATATCACTCAAATATATTAATTTTGACATTCATACGGTTGGATCATCAGTAAATAATGTTTAAAAAATCCAAATACAAATATGGGACTAAACACTTATTTAAAGTACTAGTCAAATAACTAGTGACTTTTATCATCTCAAACCAAATAAATTTATTTTTGTCTAATATTTTTGGAATATCGCTCAAACATATAAATCTTGATATCCACACAGTTAGATCTTCACTAAATATTTTTAATCTCGAAACAAAAAAATTCTAAATTTTTTTAATATTTTTAGAATATCACTCAAACATATATATCTTGACATCAATACGGATGGATCGTCACTAAATATTTTTAAAAAAAATCAAAATGCCAATATGGGTCTAAACACTAGATAGATTAATAATCAAATCACAAGTTGACTGTTATAACCTTAAACAAAATAAAGGTAATTTCTCCTAAATATTTTAAAAACATCACTAAAATTTATGAATTAGTTGAATCATCAAAAAAATTCAAAAAAACTTAAAAACATGTGCTAACTTACGACGGAATCCGTCATAAGTTATTGGACTCCAAAAATTTGATTTTCCCGCCTATTGTTTTGGGAAATTTTTTAATTTACCGCCAAATATTTTTGGGAAAATTTTGAATTTACCACCCCAACAACTCTTTTATGACGGAAAAATCCGTCATAAGTTTCTTAAAAAATATTATTTTAAACGGCTAATTTTGTAAAAGTGACAGTAGGATAAGAAATGGGTGGTGAATTTTACCCATAGTAACTTATGACAGAAAATATTTCCGTCATAAGTATACTTACGACAAAAATATCGTCGTATATTCAATTTGTAAACGACGTCGTTTTCCCCTACACACAATCTATTCATTTTATAATTAAATTTAATTACGAAAAAATAATAAAATATTCAACTTCCGACGGAACAGCAAATCCGTCGTAATTTAATAATTATGACGGAATTTAAGATTCCGTCGTAAGTATTTTTAAAAATATTATTTTAAACGGCTAATTTTGTAAAAGTGACAGTAGGATAAGAAATGGGTGGTGAATTTTACACGGAGTAACTTACGACAGAAAATATTTCTGTCATAAGTATACTTACGACGAAAATATCGTCGTATATTCAATTTGAAAACGACGTCGTTTTCCCCTGCACACAATTTATTCATTTTATAATTAAATCTAATTACGAAAAAATAATAAAATATTGAACTTGCGACGAAATTATTTTTCTGTCATAAGTATTTGTGACGAAATTGTCATTTCCGTCGTAAGTTAGGCGCGCCCAAAATTCCGTCATAAGTTGAAGATATTCCAAACTGAAAATGTGGCCCAATTAGCTATAACTAAAGTAATAACAAGCATTCCATATTATGAACCCTAATTAGGAAAATAATTTACATAACTCACATCCACGTTAACTTAGCGCATTTTCCACAGGAAACAAAAAGAGTAGGTAAAAATAACCAAAAATTGACTAGATGCTCTTATGACTATTCATCTAGCAAGAGGTTAATTTCAATGACGATTCTTACCACATCGTATTTGGACTTGTCGTCTTATTTCTTGAATTGATGGTATATATAAACCATGAGATGAAATATTTGTTGAACATGTGTAGTTATATAATCTTTATAGAGTACATAAAAGGTTATTGGAGGATCTTTATATGATGACAAACTTATGGGAGTGTGAGTTATACATTATTTGCTTAATTTCGATTCATATTAGGAATCACATAAATCTCATATTACTCCGGTTATACTATTTGTCCCTACATTCGTATCTCTGTCCATTGTGTGATAATATCACCAGTGTTCGTGTATCACCTTTCGTAACTTCATGAATCAAACTTTAGATAGTCCACTCTAATATCATATGTGACAACCCGGGTCAAATTGTGAATCTTTTTCCAAAAATCGGGTCATGTCCCAATTTCTTATTCGAAATAAGCTCAAGCCAACTAGTCCAAATGTAATAAGGTAAAATAATTTTTTTTCGTCTTTAAACTATATGTTGTTTTTAGTTTAGGTCGTTGAACTATACTAAAAAACACTACCGTACCTTAACTTTCAAAAAAAATTGATTGTGATCCTTCGGTCTATATTTGCTGATGTGTAATATTAAAAAAAGAAAAGAAAAGAAATGTGCTAGATGCTTATACTTGTCCATGGTAAGTCAGAGGATATAGACATGTTATTATATTACTGATATGTATATATATATATGTATATATATATATATCCCTATATGAGGAGGGTTCAATGAGGAACTAATGTATATGGGTAACTGAGTAACTAAATTGTAGCCTTCACATTCATTGTAAAATAACGGTCCAGATTACTTGATGAGAATACAACACAGGTTGGTGTAACAGACGTTAGGAAACTAACATACACACACACTAGCTAAACATACGACTAGATATTGTTTAATTCTTTTTATTCTTATTGTTTTGTTTGTTTTTCCTCTCAAATGCATTTATATATTATAAAATTTTATTTTATTTTTTATTGTTATGTACTTGAACAAATCATTTTTATATATCTTATGTTCAGTATTTTATAGAATAAAACACAACACAAAAATCTTATTTACATAACGTAAAAATATATAAATTACAAAACACAGAAAATAAATTACAGAACATATAGAAATAAAAAAAAGTACAGAACATATAAAAATTTAAATAACACAAAAATTTTAAAATATATATCAATATAAATAGAGGACACAAAACAATAAATTACAGAACATATAAAAAGTACATAACATATATATGAATAACGACGAAATATACCGTCATAAATTCATATTTTACGACGTAAAATCTGTTGGAAGTTAAAGCATGGCCCCACCTGCTACAAATATTTTATTCGTGGAAAAAATAAAAATTAATATAAAAAGGAATGAACAACGGTCGTAAGTTACCCAGAAATCCGTCATAAGTTAAACTAGAAGTATGCTGGTTTTGAGGTTCAAGCCTTTTTTGGCTTCCAAATTAAATCCCAATTTACATACAATCCAACGCCAAACAATCTAATTAGACAGTCATAGTTACAAAACCAAACAGAAACATGAATACCGCCACTGCGCCACAACATACTGTCAAACATTAAAACTATATTGGTACTAGTTCTTGGCTAAAAAGTTAAGGAGTACATTTAAAATGATTGACAGCATATGTTCTCGTCTTTAAAGAAGCTACCTCGTATTCACATGAATTAGTACAACAGACGATAATTAGCCATTTTCTACATCAGGTTCCCCAGCTTTCACTGGCATCATGCTGAAGGGACAAGAATTATAGAAGGAAGACTTATTCCACTCCCTTTAACATACAGGTTCTGACCCTTTGTTGTGCTAGCTTTGCTCACAAGATTGGAGTCCAGAAACAGAACAATAACTATGTTGTCATCATGGAAATGGCGGCGTACTCCACGGTCAATCTTTTTCAAATATGAATATCTCATCTCCCTCTTCTTTGCTGCTTCATTCTTTGCTGCTTCATGCATCAGTTTTTACTAATCTCTTGGCACTTCCCTGCAATTTCTCATCCATTCTTCATGTTGAATGTATACATGCGTAAGTAGCACTGAATGCTAAACACGATTTCTCAAATTATATTTGCACTGAACTGAATAAAATTGATGACAACCTTTAAGTTGGAAACATTACACTAGTAAGTTACCCATATGAGTTGGAAACAATAATTTACCGACATGAGTTGTCACTGATCTAAACTTTATGATTAAGAACATACAACAGCAAAGCAAAACAATTTTATACTTGGGAAAAAGGAAAAAGGTTTAAGATATTGTCTTATTGTCTGTTACTGTTTAAATCGACTTTAATGTATAGAGCACTCCAGCCACAACCTAGTTTATAAAATAATTTTCTAAATTAATGAACATGACACTCAACTAGAAAATTAAAACACTACTGCACATATCATACTAAAACATTTTTAATAAATTGAAAAATAATCTTTTCAATATGAAACTTTCCACATATCATAATAAAAACCAAGGCAATCTACCATAAAAATTTCATCTCAGAATCTCTTTATTAACCCTAAAAACGAAATGCATCTTTCTTGAGTAGTAGCCCAGAAAATTCTGTTGTGCACTACCTTTACTAAAATGTTAATAACTCTTTACTCATTTACTCAAACAACTAGAAACTTTCGCGTAAACCAACTAGAACCCGTATATAACAACTTTCTTTAAGAAGCAACTACCAAAAAGGCCTTTAACTGCTCCGGATTCACTGTCCAAAAACAGGGCAGTAGGGTAGAGTTACCTAGGAAATTGCTGAGTTTTCTGCACCTCTAAACTTTTGTAAGATGTGCATACACAGACCTGGTACAACCGAAAGGCTACACGGTATGCCACCCTATTATGTGACTTAGATTAGATTCTCACCATATTGGATGATGATCTTCCTGCAGATGCATTCTTGAGAGAACCCATACGATAACATTTCTCGTCATTCCATATGCAGCACCAAATCTATCTCCAAGAAGTCGTGACATCCATACATGATTAAGTGTTGACTGTAGTTTAATCCATACCATGATATCTAAGTTACATTTAAAAAAGTAAAAAACATTAAAGTCTTGTTCCTAAATTGAACCCATTAATTTATATTGAAGAGGACATTCTAAAATAAAGCTTACATGTAGATATGCATATATTAGTTAATCACATTCAAAGAAAATAAAAAACAAACAGCTTACATGTATCCATTTGAATATATGGTATGATCTTCAAAACAATGGTAGATTAGTCATACTTAGTGCTTGCAAATAAGTTCTGTAAAACAAGCCATAAACATAAATGATACGAAGAACCCAGTTAAAAATAGGGAAAACTAGCAAGTGAAGAAAAAAGGCCAAACTACAAAGTAAAGAATCCAATTAAAAACCCTAGCTAAAATTAAAAGCCCTGCAAGTTAGAAAGAACCAATTGAAAATCCGAAACTTAAATACTCACATATTGATTTGAGATTTGTTCAATATGAAGGCCGAGTGGTTGTTGAAGACTCCAAAATGGCTCGACACCTCAAATTGCTCATATTAAAGCTGGGAATAGCTCAGAGTGTTCAATGAATTTGGAACATACAATCATAGAGAATGCTCGATGCACCGTTTAGAAGAGAAGATATCAAACAAAATATATATTACTCACACATAATTAACTACACACATACACAGAGACAAAACGAAAACAAGAGTAAAATGTATAACTTAAAATTAAATAAAATCATACATTTTTAAATATCTTACATAATTTAAAATTTAACTTTTTAATTTTTGATTATTTTTTCCCAACACTAAAATGAGTTACGATTAAAATCCGTATGGTTGGATCGTCTAAGAAATTATTTTAAAAATTTATTCAGTGAATCTGACATGCGTCCCGTGAAACGGAAGTAGTACTGTTCCAACATTTTCTGAAACGATGTAGCACAGCCGGTTCTTTTAATTTTTTAATATTTTTTTCCCAACACTAGAATGAGTACCAATTAACATCCGTACGGTTGGATCGTCGAAGAAATCAATTAAAAAAATTATTCAATGAATCTGACACATGTTCCGTTCCCAGAAGCAGTACTATTCCAACGTTTCGGTAAAGATTCGGCATAACAGGACTTATATTTTTTGATTATTTTTTCCCGACACTAGAATGAGAACCGATTAACATCCATACGGTTGGATCGTCAAATAAATCAATTAAAAAATTATTCGGATTTAGGGTTCGTGTTTAGGGTTTCGGGTTAAAAATTAGAAAAATTAGTGGGGCCCACTTTTTCTGTGGGGTCCACCTTTTTTAATATTATTTTTTAATTAAAAATTAATTATTAGTACGGGAAATATTTTTAAAAAAATCAAAACACCAATCTGGGACTAAACACTAGTTAGAAGTAATAATCAAATCACTAGTTGACTACTATAATCTCGAAACAAATAAATTTAATTTTTTTAAAATATTTTTGGAATATCACTCAAATATATTAATCTTGACATCCATATGGTTGGATCATCAGTAAATAATTTTACAAAAATCAAAATACAAATATGAGACTAAACATTTATTAGAAGTACGAGTCAAATAACAAGTGACTATTATCATCTCAAACCAAATAAATTTAGTTTTTTCTTATATTTTTGGAATATCGCTCAAACATATAAATCTTGACATCCATACCGTTGGATTGTCGGTAAATATTTTTAAAAAAATCAAAATGCCAATATGAGATTAAACACTAGTAAGAAGTACTAGTCAAATAACTAGTTACTATTATAATTTCAAACTAAATAAATTTATTTATTTTCTAATATTTTTGGAATATCACTAAAATTATAAATCTTGATATCCATACGGTTAAAAATCTTGACATCCATACGGCTGGATTGTCGAGAAATATATACAAAAGATTGGAACTTCAATCTTGGACTAAACACTAGATAGAATAATAATCAAATCACAAGTTGACTATTATAACCTTAAACAGAATAAAGGTAATTTCTCCTGAATATTTTAAAAATATCACTCAAATATATGAATTAGTTGAATCGTCAAAAAAATTCAAAAAAAAAATTGAAACACGAAAAACACATGTGCTAACTTACGACGGAATCCGTCATAAGTTATTGGACTCCAAAAATTTGAATTTCCCGCCTATTTTTTGGGAAAATTTTAAATTTACCGCCAAATGTTTTTGGGAAAATTTTGAATTTACCACCCCAACAACTCTTTTATGACGGAAAAATCCTCGTAAATTTATTTAAAAATATTGTTGCCTAGATTAACTTACGACAGAAATGTTTTTCCGTCATAATTGCCCAGATTAACTTACGACAGAAATGTTTTTCATTTGTAATTCTGTCATAAGTTCGACGCAGCCAAGAATTCTGTCGTAAATTTTTCGTCGTAAATGGTCACATTAACGACGGATTTGTAATTCCGTCATAAGTTCGGCGCGCCCAACAATTTCGTCATAAGTTTTTCGTCGTAAATGGTCACATTTACGACAGATTTGTAATTCTGTCATAAGTTTGGCGCGCCCAGCGGTTCCGTCATAAGTTTTCCGTCATAATTGGCCAGATTTGTTGTAGTGATGTATGTATATACCCTTTACAATGGTTGAATTCAATTTGCAATTATGCAAATTGATTGACTACTAAAAAGCTCCAATTCCTCGTCCTCAGAACCCTAATTCTCTCCTTCAAAAAATTTAAAAACCTTGATTCTCTCCTTTGAAAACTTTAAAGACAAACATGTGATAAGTCTGTGTTTTGTTTATCATTTAATTATATACTTACATTTATCTGTTATTTTTCGTTTTACACATCAACAAAGACTAACTCTCCTCGTAGTAGTATTTTGTTTATATACTCAAGAAAATCCCAACTGTTCTTGATGCGAGACTCGGGTGTTATTCTACTTCCCTAATTTTTATTTTCAATAGATAGTAACTAGCACTGATGATCTGAACTTTTCAGGGGATAGTGTGGAATCTGAACTGAGAATACTAACACACAAAATGTAATAGATATGAGTATATGGAAAAATAAAGTCTTTTTTATTAACTTCTTACTCCTGGAGAGAAATACAACCAAAATATAAAGAGAATTCAGAACAAATGTTTCCTACAAACTAGCAACTAGCTCCTAGAAAACCTCCACAACTCCTATTATCCTACAAATACTAAAACAAACTCTAAGACTAATTCTTTGCTGCTTAGACACGTTGTCAGCTAAGATTTATTCAAAATAAAACATAAAACCAAATTTAAATTACCAACAAATACCCCCTTAATCTAAATTTGGTTCTGCAAGTTCCTGATACCAAGAAACGCACGCATTCTTTCAAACTTGACTGTGGCAAGAGCTTTTGTTAGCACATCAGCCCGCTGCTCGCCTGTTCCAATGTGTTTGATCACCACTTCTCCTCGTTCAACACACTTCCGAATGAAATGGTAGCGAATATCGATATGCTTACTCCTCCCATGGAATACCGGGTTCTTAGCCAGATCAATTGCTTATTTGTTATCAATATATAGAGTCACAGGACCTAGATTTTCCTCAGTCAGTTTACTCAGTAGATTACGCAGCCATATACCTTGACATGCAGCGGCGGTAGCTGCCATGAACTCATCTTCACAAGATGATAACGCCATACAACGTTGCTTCTGGGACACCCATGTAATCAAACTATCATTCAGATAAAATGCTATACCTCCCGTACTCTTTCGATCATCAATTGTTCCAGCCAAATCACTGTCAGAATATCCCGACAACATATTATTACTGCTTCCTCTTGAATATATCAAACCATACTTCAACATCCCCTTTAAGTAGCGTAGTATTCTTTTCACAGCACCCCAATGCATCTCAGTCGGTCATTCCATGTAGCGACTCACAATCCCAACGGCATACGCTATATCTGGCCGAGTGTGCACCAAATATCGCAAACCACCCACAACACTTTTGTATGCAGTTGGATCCACAGGCTTCCCTGACTCATCCTTGTGTAGCTGTAGTGTTGGTTCCATGGGATATTTCGTAGGTTTGCATTCGCCCATGCCACTCTTCTCTAAGACTTTCTTCGCATAAGATGTCTGCTTCAGCTCTATATAGTCTCTCAATTTCATAACCTCTGTGCCAAGGTAGTGCGAAAGCTTTCCCAAATTGTTCATATCAAACTTCTTGTTCATCTGCTCCTTAAAATCGTTGATGAGTGATACACTCGTGCCAGTTACCAATAAATCATCTACGTACACGCCAATTATCAACATCTCTGATCCTTCTCGTTTGATATACACTGCATGCTCATATGGACACTTAGTGAAACCCAAATTCTCTAAACATTTATTTAACTTAGCATACCATGCCCGTGGCGCTTGACGGAGTCCGTACAACGCCTTCACCAACTTGTAAACCAGCTGTTCTTTTCACTGCTTCACAAACCCTTCTGGCTGCATTACATACACGTCTTCCTGTAAATCCCCATTCAGAAATGCTGATTTAACATCAAGGTGGTGTACTTCCCATCCATAATTCGATGCTAGTGCTAACAACAACCTGACAGTCTCCAAGCGTGTGACTGGTGCAAATGCTTCCTCAAAATCGACACCTTGCTTCTGTACGTATCCTTTAGTGACAAGTCTCGCCTTATACTTCTCAATATCCCCTTCTGTGTTTTTTTTCAGCTGATAGACCCATTTCAATCCGATCGGTTTGTGGCCAGGAGGTAGCTCTACCAACTTCCAGGTATTGTTCCTTTCGATAGCCTCTATTTCGACCTTCATAGCATCTTTCCAAGATTTTTCTTGAGCAGCAAGACTATATGTGGCTGGTTCCTCAATACCCAGAAGCAATAATTCTTCTTCAATTTCTATTTCTTCAGAAGTTTCATAAATGTCTCTCATTGATCTGAAACGTTTTGGTGTACTACTTTGATCTGTTCCTTCTGGGCTATCTTCACCGGACCGTGGCGATGCAGGTGACTGAACAGGTGTTATAGGCTCCTTCATTTCACTTCCATCCGTAGACTGTGCATAACCATCTGCAACCGTGAACTGCCCACCTTCGTTGTTGGTAGCAATTGATGTATCTCCAGCTGTCAGCGTATTCCAGGGCCAGGATTTTGACTCCACAAACACCACATCTCTGCTGATATACACCCTCTTCTCCTCTGGGTTATACAAGCGATGGGCTTTCGTTCCAGGCTCCCTTCCCAAATAGACAACATATTTGCTACGATCGTCTAATTTTTTTGTGTAGACATGTGGTACCTTCATGAATGCACAGCAGCCAAAAATCCTAATGTGGCGAATATCAGGTTTTGAACCAAACCGGGCCTCATACGGTGTACAATCTGAGAGTGCACGCGTTGGCAATCTGTTAAGCATATACACAGAGTGTCGTATTGCTTCACCCCAAAACTCCGATGGGACTTGTTTTTCTTTCAAAAGACTCCTTGCCATTTCCACAACAGTTCTATTCCTGTGTTCCACTACCCCATTTTGTTGGGGGGAGTATGGAGCTGTGTAATGTCGAACAATGCCAGCTTCTTCACAGAACTTTGTAAACTCTGAGGAACAAAATTCTCCACCTTTGTCCGTACGCAGTGTCTTGACCTTATCTTCGGACCCATTCTCAACAAGTATTTTGAATTTCTTAAATTCCTCAAATGCTTCATCCTTAGTTGATAAAAAATAAACCCACATCATACGACTAAAGTCATCAACTAAGAGTAGAAAATACCTCTTTCCAGATGGTGTTGGTGGTGAAATAGGTCCACATAAATCGCCATGCACCAATTCCAGTGGTTTGCTCGACACATAGTTTGACTGAGCCGGAAATGGTTGCCTTATCTGCTTGGCCATTAGACATCCCTTGCATGCTTCCTTAGGCTGTATTAGTTTTGGTAAACCCACAACCATTTCATTCTTTTTCATGAGAATCATTGCATTAAAATTCACATGTCCCAGACGTGAATGCCATAACCAAGTATCTTCCTTTGATTTTGTAAGTAGACAAACGACCTGGGATTCCTCAAGCAATATCTTATATAACCGATTTTCAGACCTCTTGACTTTCATCAACAATGATTCATTCATGTCGTATATCCACAAGTATTCTCCACGCATCATCACCTTATTTCCTTCTTCTACCAACTGCCCAAGGCTGATAATATTGGTGCAAAGGTGTGGGATGTAGAACACATTGTTGAACACTCTGTCTTCTCCATTTTTACATTTAAACGGATTGATCCTTTACCTTTGATGCAAACAGTTGACCCATCACCAAACTTCACCTCTCCTGTGACACCTTCATCCAAGTCTAAGAATTTAAACCTATCCCCAGTCATGTGATTACTAGCCCCGTTATCCAAGTACCATAACTGTGATGGTTTCTTCTCCTTCAAATTAATCTCCAACTTTGGCGTAACCTTCTCTTCATTCAACAGGAACAGCTTAGCTTTGGTCTTAGTTAACTCGGCCATCAATAGTGCATGCTCATAATCCATGATTCGTACCAGGTTTGCCTCTGATTTCTGGTTCCTTTCTCGCCTTGGTCTCTTACACTCTGAGGCATAATGTCCCAAAACGTTGCAGTTATAACACCTCACTTCATTTCTGTCACGACCAACACCTTGACGTGACCCATCATCTGACCTGTTTTGGTAGCCACGTCCACCTCGTCGTGTGAAACTTGACTGCCCATCTGAATTCTTTTGTTTCTGTTTCCTCCACTCCTCTCGAGTGTACAAGAGTTTCTCTTCTTCTTTTTCTTGCTTAATCCATTCCTCTCCTGACAGCAGTAACTGTTGTCCAGCAGGTTCACTTTGGCCTTTCATTCTCTTTTCGTGGGCTTGAAGAGAGCCGATTGTTTCTTCAACTAACATGTTCTCTAAATCTCCAAACTGCTCTATTGTTGAAGCAATTTGGAGAAATTTAGACGGAACTTCTCGGAGCAGTTTTTTAACGACATACGATTCTTTTAGTTCTTCACCCAAGGCTCGAATGGTAGATACCAGCCCTTTCAGTTTCATGTAGAACTCATAAAGTTGCTCGCTGTCTCCCATTCGTAACGACTCAAAATCTACTTTGAGCTTCTGTATCTTGGCTTTCTTTACACGATCTGCTCCTTGACACAAGGTTTTGATGGCTTCCCAGCCCTCCTTTGCCGTTTTCTTCTCAGAGATTGATAATAACATTTCCTCAGGTATACCTTGGTAGATCATGGCCAAAGCTGGCCAAAGCAACCTTGTCGATTTTCTCTTCCACTACTGCCTTTTCATCACTTGTCTCGACAGCAATCCACACTCCCTGAGCCTGCATAAACACCTTCATATTCAGTGCCCATGCTGTGTAGTTACTCTTTGTCAACGTTGGGTAGCTTAACCCAAAAGAACTGCTCTTTCCCTTTCCCAGATCCATCTCTTTGTCAGTTGTGGTCACCTTAGTTTCCTAAGCTCTAATACCAAATGTGGAATCTGAACTGAGAATACTAACACACAAAATGTAATAGATATGAGTATATGGAAAAATAAAGTCTTTTTTATTAACTTCTTACTCCTGGAGAGAAATACAACCAAAATATAAAGAGAATTCAGAACAAATGTTTCCTACAAACTAGCAACTAGTGTTAGGCCGAATACACAATATAATCAAGTATGTATGAGAATAACAATGATTAATAACACTGTTTATGAATCAATAAAACTGTAATCTTATTAACAGCTTCTCTCTTTATGATGTTAATGAATCACAAAGAGCTTCTAGGTTACAAGAATAATATATCAATATTCACGCGTCCCTTCTAGGGATAACCTATCTGTGTTTATATAGTACACAGCTACATACAATCCATCTCTAATTGATATTCCTATAAGTTAGCTATACAATTCATATCAATTAAGGATTGCTTCAGTCTTCTATTCCAATCTCCTTAGCTGTATCAATATATTCTGCTTCTTTCCATCTTCAGAATGTATTGCTTCTAGAATCTTCAATTCTGCACCGACAGCTAATTCAACTTTCACCTTGTCATACTTTAAATAAACTCTGACCGGCTTCAATTAAACTCTTTACCCTGTCAGAGTTTAACTAAACTCTGACTGGCTTCTGATAAACTCTTGTTAGTACCTGTTGCTTAAACACTGATAAACAAACATTAGCAATTATATCTAACAATCTCCCCCAACTTGTTCATAATAAAATGTACAAGTTAAAACATATAATTGATGATGTCAAAACCTTTTAACAAATGCAGTGTTTAACATATAACAGAGTTTAATTTAAAACAGAGTTTAAATTTGACTTAGAATAGAAAGTATTAAAAACTTACAGTCAGACTTTACTTGACTTCTTCAATATCAGGCACAGTCCTGAGATAATCAATCAGCAGTCTTCTCTCAGCATTCTCAAGTTCAGTTATCATAATCTCTTTCAGCTCCTTATACTCTGGATCTCCTTCACCAGTTTGATATATGGCAGCCCTCAGAGAATAGATACTGTTCTTCTTCATATCATTCCCTAGCCGAATGTACTGAGCTTTATCTGACTCTAAGTTGAATTCTAAGACTTTTAATCCCAGTGCAGTTTTAAATCTAGCACTGTTTCTCTTCATCTCCACCAATTTTCCAGTATGATCTCTATACTTTGGAATATAAGCATTTGAGACTTCTCCTCCTCCAAGCATCACTTTTGATCTCAGCATCTTTTCTCTTAAGATTTGAGCAACATTATGGGTGTGTCTGTTCTTAACTTTTAACAGATAAAGTACATATTCAAGTTCTTCCCATGATTTGAGATTTACATCAGATTCTCCAATTCTATAAACTCTTCCATCACTCATGAAATATAACAGAAACTGCTTCTTCAAGATCTTGTGAAAAATCAACTGAACAGATTCTAACTTATCAAGATTTTCTTGTGTATTCCCAATACCAGATCCTGTCAGTGAAATATTGTCTTGAGATCTGTTATTTATTCTCTTCTCCCTATGTGAACCTAAACCAGACTTATCATAAGATTCTTTTCCAAGTACAGTCCTGGTTTGAGAAAAATCCACAGGTTGAAGTGTCAGAGTTTCAGAGAGTACAGGTCTTAAGAAACCTTTGAGTTGAGGAGCTAGCTGAGTTTGCACAGCTTGAGCCTTGTCAGAGGCTGGCTTAACTTCAATAGTATCATCAACTTGAGCAGCGTCAGAGGTTGATTTTGGTAATCTTGTTTCAACTTGAGCAATGTCAGAGGTTGAATAAATCTTCTTAGGTAACTGTTCTTCTTCTACCAGTTTACCTTTTCCTTTGTCAGCATTTTTAATCACAGGCCTCCTTGAGTACTGTAAACTCTGATCAGAGTTTACATTCTCTTTGATAACAATTCCTTTTTCTTTCTTTCTAGGAGCCTTGATTTCCTTCTTCTTGTAGATTCCAGCTTCAAGATTTTTCTTGTGTTCTTCAGCAAGCATCTGTTCTTCAGCTTGGATATCTTCAATTGTAATACCTTTTCCATGTTCTGCTATAAACATCTTAGCAGCAATTTCCTCATCAGTAGATGGCTTATCAGAGATTATCAAACTTTTATATCTTGAACCACTGGCAGAGTTTACATGTCCCTTTCCAGAGTTTGATCTTTTATCAGAGTTTGATCTTCTTGAAAGTAATCTTCTATCATCATTTGATCTTAAGCGCTTTCCATCTCCTCCCTTGTTTCCACCATCATTACCATCATCCCTCCGTCTCAGAGTTTGAGTGTCTTTGCATTTGTCACTTGGTACACTCTCCCCCTTTTTGACATCATCAGAAAGTAGTACTGATGTCAACAATTCAAGCGCAGTAGAAATGGAAGTCAGTTGAGCAGACATAGCAGTCTGGTTGTCTTCAACTGTCTCAAGCCTCTTCTTGATTTCTTCAGAATCCCTGGCTTGCTGCTTGAACATGGTATAATAATAAGTTCTGTCAGCCTTTAAAGTAAGATCCCTCAAGCTTACTTCATTCCTCAGACTAGTAAGCATTTGTTGATTCTCATCAAATCTATTATTGAGAGATTTGACTTGAATAACAGTTGCCTGTAAGTTCGTAAGGACATCAGGATTTGTAATCTTCTTGACAGAATCAGATAAAAATTCTGCAGCCCTTTGCGCTGGAAAAATACAATCTGCATTAGCCCATGCATTGTAGTACATATTCTGAAAATGCTCAGAAGCAGCCCTTTGAACTTCCCTTTCTTCAGCAGAGTTTGCTTGAATATCAGAAACTTCCACTTGAACATCAGAGTTTGAATGAACAGGACTAGCTTCAGCATTGTCATCCTCTCTGTGAATATCTTCAAGCACATTTTCAGCAGTGATTTCATCAATTAACTGTGCAGTCACATCAGGTACTTGATCTGCTACAGTTTGAGGAACATCAGAGTTTACTGGAGCAGTAACCTCTGCTTCTCTCTGAACAATCTCAACAACTGATTGTTGCAAAGTTTCAAGTAAGACAGTATCCTCATGATCATTGGCTGTTGCATCAGCATGTACAGCAACAGCTTCTGGAACTGGATCAACTCTAATCTGATCTACTTCATCACCGTTCTCAAAATCAATAGAAATGATTTCTGTGTGAGAAGCAATAGGTTCTACTAACTCAGTAGATGCTTGATCAGCTTCCGGTATTGTATCTTCATGATCCACAATCCTGCTGTCAGAGTATGCAGCAGCTTCCTCAACTACATCATCAGTTTTTGATGTAGGAGCTTCTGTGTCCTCAGGTTCTTTATCCAAATTGGCAATAATATCACCAAAAAGTTGATTAGCAACTAATCTTCTCTTTCTCTGATGAAGATTTTCTTCATCAGCTTCAGTTTCTGAGTCTGCACTAGAAGCAGCAGCAACAGACTTTGCCCTGTGGGCTCGCCTTTTCTTCATTCTTTTTCTCTGAGGCACAGGAGCAACATTTGATACCTCAGCTTCAACAGACTTAACTGCTCGAACTTTAGATCTCTTTGACCTCTGTGGTTGAGATACAGAAGGTCCAGCTTCAGCAGTTGAGACACGGTGTTGTTGTGAGTTGTCAAGAAATTGTTGCACAGATGCAGGTAACATTAAAGGACCAACTTCTCCTTTCTTGTTGTCCTTGTTGATAAGATCAGAGAATATACGTTTGTGCAATTTAAATGAAAGAATGACATCCTCATCTAAAATCTCAACATCAGGGCAGCATAGACTAAATATTAACTGACAAAACCTAGAGAAATAGACAACATTCCTATTCTCTAGCATTTTCTCACCAATATTATTTAAAACTAATCTAGCAACATCAAATTGACTGCCATAGAGAAGAGAATACCCGATCTGTAGACTATCAGTGGGAATTGCATCCCAGTTTGTGCACTTTTTCCCGAACGCTCTTGTGATGCAGTCGAAGAAGAAACTCCATTCCTTTCGCAAAAATGGCCTTTTGAGTTGACCTATCTTTGTCAAAGGTCCAGTGTAGCCTATCTCGTTCATCATCCTGACTAGCTCAGAGTCGCCAACAGAGATTGTGAATGCATTGAAATCTTCAAGACCCAAAGCATCACGAACAGTAGTAGGAGTAACAGCATAGTCATTGTCCTCATATTGAAAAATAATAGATGGAGATCCAGACTCTCCTCCATTATCATAAACACCTGTCTGCCAAAAAGATTTGATTTGAGTTGCAGACAGCTTCGATGGTGCGGTGAGAGCAGTGCCAATATCAGAGTTGGACAAGAAACTCTGAATCAAATGAAACGCCTCCGGTGCGTTCTCATTTGTTACAGGAGCTGAGTAGTTATTTGGGACAAATTCTAATTCAGAAGCAGTAAACGCTGTAGTTGCCATTAGTAAGAATTGAAAACAAGAAGTACTGGGCTTTGAAAGTGTTTGAGTGTTTGTGTGTGAGTAAAATGTTATGAAAAGATGAAATGCGTAAAAGATTGAATCGTGTGTATGTAGTGTATTAAATAATAACTGTAAAGATTAGAAGTATGTTAGTGGGACAGATGTCAGACGTTAATACGCTGACAGCTGTATCTAACAACTTCCAATACACACGTGCAAACGTGGAGACACCTGTCATCACATATAACACTCGAAATAGTCGCTTAAAAGAAAAAAAATCAATAATAATAAAATTATCAATTTTAATAATAAAGTACAAAGGAACTCAACAGTCAGAATAATAATGACTGTCTCGAAACTCCGCACCTTAGTATCCCAAGCGCTTCGATTCTAGTAAAAACCTTTCAGCTACCCTGTTGAATGCTTTAAAAACCGAAGCATTTTATCAACAGGCTTCTTACCTTAAAATTACCATACACCCAAAATGGCAGGAACCTTTGAGTTCATGGATGTTGAAGCATTCTTGAATTTAAACTGGCCTCAACAAGCAAATTACATCATTGATGAGTTTCTTGTTCTTTCTTTTCTGAACGATGAAGGTCTTATAGCAGATGATGAAATTGCTGAAGGACCAATTTCTAATCCGTATGTGCATATCATCCGTCCCGGTCCTTATGATATGCCCATCCTGGCAGACAATGAAGCTATGATGGTTTGCATGATGCTTTTTCAACAGAGCTTCTTGACGGGTACTGAAGAGTCACTCTTCTTGGAATCCTGCAAGCTGCAAAGCAGAAAGAGAATCCAGGAAGATGATGATGATGATGATTCATCTTCAGGATGTTGTCAAGCAATCCCAGATGGTATAATGACCAGATGAACAACTGGGTAGCTATTATCAGAAGTAATAGAGCACAATAGCTTCTGGCTCTAGCTCTTCTGCTTCATATATAGCATTCAAATACTTATCCTGGTTAAATAGATCTTTTCTTTTGTAACCAGAAAGATTAGTATGTACCAGAAATATTAGCTAGGCATGAGTATGTAATTGACTGACTGTAAACAAAGTTTGAATCAATTAATGAAAAAGACCCATTTTGTTGCTTTACATTTCAGTATTTATCAATATTGCATAGTAATTGTAAAGTGAAAGAGAAGATATCACTTTGTACAATAAACTAACATACTCAATAGCATTGGTTAATCACTATCAGGACTTATCAAACAAACTCTATCTTTTCTCTGTTCAATCACACTTTTTCGAAAAACAAATGACTAAACCCAAAATCATAAACTGTCTGAAACAAGGAAATTATTTTAACCAGCAGAGATTAAAACAAAGTAACCTCGGCGTATTTCACACAAAACATCAGTGTTTACCATTTGTCCTTCTTTGTCAATAAACTCTTTTCTCAATCTGTACAGGTGTGAAAGTATGTGTGTGTAGTAGCAGAGTTTACCGAAATCAGTATTTAGACCATCTCAAAGTGCATAAAATCCACAATCTAAAGTAGTAAAAACTGGTTGCCTAAACTCTCATTTATAACATAAAATCTGATTTTATATCTAAACTCTGTATTACTGATATCCTTTCATTTGGATATGTCTTTTATTTTTCACCCCCTTTATTTATTTTTTTTTATTATTATTTTATTATTATTATTTTTTTTTTTTTAATTTTTCCAGTAATCAGTGGTTGGCACTAGTCACCAAAAATCAAAGATTTTAGCCCTTATTTCATACAATAAGTTCCTGGATCGTCCTAGGCACAACATGATCTCAAAGGAATTTGTGCTCTGTTTGGCATCTTTTGAATTTGAGGGTGAATTATTTGTAATTAATAATCAGAGTTTAGACTTTTCATCAGTGATTATAGTTAACTTATGAGAGAAAATGCAAACAGCTAATACAGACTCAGTGTATAGGATCAATAAACTAAGAGATGCTATAAATATAGAGACAGTATCATGCTGTGTTAGCTTACTGCACATATTTGAGATCAGAATCTATCAACTCTTAAGGATTCACAATTACTTACTGAGAATTATGTTTCATACAAATTTCTTCATTGGTCCATATGTTTCAGACAAAATTACAATTGGAGTATAGCATTTAAACTGTAATTACCAGAGTATGACCAACAGAGTTTATGACTAACAGAGTTTAACATCAGAGTTTGACCAACAGAGTTTATGACACTGGTACTCATAACAGTTAACATATGCAAGGAATCATGAGCAACAAAAATTAAACATGTATAAATTTTGAGTCTAACCCGTATCTCTAGTCAGAGCCAGAGATCATTCCAAGTTCATTTACCAATCTTGTAAAAGTAGCTTCACTCAAAGGTTTGGTGAAGATATCTGCAAGTTGTTGGTCTGTAGACACAAAATGAAGCTCAATATTTCCTTCTTCCACATGTTCTCTGATAAAATGATACCTTATGCTGATGTGCTTGGTCATGGAGTGCTGTACTGGATTTCCTGTCATAGCAATAGCACTTTGGTTATCACAGAAAATAGGTATTCTAGTGTACCTTAATCCATAATCCAGCAATTGATTCTTCATCCATAAAATCTGTGCACAACAGCTACCAGCTGCTATATACTCTGCTTCTGCAGTGGATGTAGAAATTGATTTCTGTTTCTTACTGTACCAAGAAACCAATCTGTCACCTAAAAATTGACAGCTTCCACTTGTACTTTTTCTGTCTATCTTACAGCCTGCAAAATCTGCATCAGAGTAACCAATCAACTTAAACTCTGATTCTCTAGGATACCACAAACCCAAGGTTATGGTGCCTTTGAGATATTTGAAAATCCTTTTTACAGCTGTTAGATGAGGCTCTCTAGGATCTGCTTGAAATCTTGCACAAAGACATGTTGCATACATGATATCAGGTCTACTTGCAGTAAGATACAGTAGAGACCCTATCATTCCTCTGTAGTTAGTCATATCTACTGAGGCTCCTGTGTCTTTGTCAAGCTTCGTTGCTGTAGCCATGGGAGTTGTAGCAGATGAACTATCAAGCATACCAAATTTCTTGAGAAGATTTCTGGTATACTTTGCTTGATTGATAAAAATCCCATCATCTGTTTGCTTGACCTGTAAGCCTAGAAAATAACTAAGCTCTCCCATCATGCTCATTTGGTACCTGGATTGCATAAGCTTTGCAAACTTCTTACAAAGTTTGTCATTAGTAGATCCAAAAATAATATCATCTACATAAATTTGAACTAAAAGCAAATCATCACCAGAATTGAAATAAAACAAGGTTTTATCGATTGTACCTCTTGTGAACCCACTTTCTAAAAGAAACTGAGCAAGAGTTTCATACCATGCTCTTGGTGCTTGCTTTAGTCCATATAATGCCTTATCAAGCCTGTAGACATAATCTGGATGCTTGGAATCTACAAATCCTAGTGGTTGTTCAACAAACACTTCTTCTTCAAGCTTCCCATTGAGAAAAGCACTTTTTACATCCATCTGAAAGACTTTAAACTTCTTGTGTGCAGCATAGGCCAGAAAAATTCTTATGGCCTCCAATCTTGCAACTGGAGCAAAGGTTTCATCATAGTCAATTCCTTCCTGTTGTGAATAACCTTTAGCCACAAGTCTAGCCTTGTTCCTTGTAATCACACCATCACTGTCAGTCTTGTTTCTGAAAACCCACTTTGTACCTACAATTGATCTGTTCTTTGGTCTAGGTACAAGTGTCCAGACTTCATTTCTTTCAAATTCATTTAACTCTTCTTGCATTGCTGTAATCCAATTAGCATCTTGAAGAGCTTCCTCCACTTTCTTTGGTTCTGTTTGAGACAAGAAAGCATGATATAGACACTCATTGTTTGTTGCACTTCTAGTTCTCACACTAGCATCAGGATCTCCAATTATGAGATCAGGTGTGTGTGCCTGTGTCCACTTTCTTGCTGTTGGTAAGTGGTTTCTTGCATCATTATTGAATCCTCCCCCTTGATCCATGCTCTCCTGATTCATACGTTGACTTTCTGCAGTATCTGAGGCTCCCCCTGAGTTGGATGGCTCAGTGTTTGAGCTGTCAGAGTTTAAATCAGTTTCCTCAACTGACTCACTTGCTGTGTCTTGTTGAGCTTCTTCACGCTCCCCCTCAACTGGTTCTCTATTTTGTTCAATTTGAGAATTTCCAGTTTCTCCAGTATTTACCAGTAGAGGTTCAGAGTATGCTTCGTCAGAGTTTGTCAACCCTGCTTCATCAGAGTTTATATCATCAGAGAATAGATCTTCATTTTCAAAACGTAGTTGATCATATCCATCCTTGTCTTCAAGTCCAATTATTTTCTTGTCATCAAACGACACATGTATGGATTCCATGATCACCTTTGTTCTCAGATTGTAAACTCTGAATGCTTTTGTTGACAATGGATAGCCAACAAAGATTCCTTCATCAGCTTTTAACTCGAACTTGGTCAACTGTTCAGGATGAGTCTTCAACACAAAGCATTTGCATCCAAATATATGAAAATATTTCAAATTTGGCTTCTTATTTTTCACCATCTCATATGGTGTTTTTCCATGCTTGTTGATCAGAGTAGCATTTTGAGTAAAACAAGCAGTTTGAACAGCTTCTGCCCAGAAATAAGTTGGCAATTTTGCTTCATCTAGCATAGTTCTGGCAGCTTCAATTAAAGTTCTGTTCTTTCTTTCAACTACACCATTTTGCTGTGGAGTGCCAGGTGCAGAAAATTCTTGTTTCACCCCTCTTTCCTTGCAGAAAGCTTCCATGATTGAGTTTCTGAATTCAGTTCCATTATCACTCCTTATAATTTTGACTTTGTGCTGTGATCCTTTGTCCAGTAGATTTATATGATCCATCAACGTTTGAGCAGTTTCATCCTTCTTTGACAAGAAATACACCCATGTATATCTAGTATATTCATCAACAATTACTAGAGCATATTTCTTTCTGCCCATGGACATCACATTCACTGGTCCAAAGAGATCAACATGTAGAAGATGATAAGGTTCCACTACTGAAGATTCAGATTTGCTCTTGAAAGATGACTTCCTTTGTTTGGCCTTTTGACAAGAATCACATAGGCCATCTAGACTGAGTATTGATTTTGGAAGTCCTCTTACAAGATCCTTTCTTATCAGCTCATTGATGTTGTTCAAATTGAGATGAGAGAGCTTCTTGTGCCAATTCCAACTCTCTTCATTTGACATCTTTGCAGTCAGAGACACTGTATTTCCATCAGAGTTTGTTACCAAACTTGCTTCATAAATATTGTTGCGCCTGTGTCCAACTAGAACAACTTTTCCAGTAGATTTACTGATAACTTCACAGTATTCACTATGAAAATCTACATGGTTTCCTCTGTCACAGATTTGACTCACAGATAACAGATTATGCTTGAGTCCTGAGACTAGAGCTACATTTGTGATGATGACACTTCCAAGATTAATATTGCCATATCCCAGAGTATGTCCTACGTTGCCATCTCCATAGGAAACTTTTGGGCCAGCCTTCTCCTCAAAGTCTGATAGCAGGGCTTTGTTTCCAGTCATATGTCCTGAGCAACCACTGTCCAAGATAAGTGTGCTCTCTATTATACCCTGCAATCACAAACAAACACTAAGTGTTAGTTTTAAGGATCCAGACTTGCTTGGATCCTTTGTCCTTCTTAACAGTGTTAGCTTTTGCAGCGGAATCTGTATTATCAGAGTTTAAACTAACATTGTCAGATTTTACACTAGCAGAGTTTGCTCTAACCCATTTCAAGTTGGGTTTTAGCTCATAATAGTTATGATAAATTGCATGATAACTCTTACATGTGTAAATAGAATGCCAAGTGCTCCCACAATGTTTGCATAAAGTCTGTGGTTTTACTCTAACATAATCATTCTTTACTTCTGATGTAGAAGGTAAAGTATTAATATGTTTGTTCTTAGTGCAAAATCTAGCAAGATGATTAGAACTACCACAACTGTAACATGTTTTTCTTGAGGCACTAGCATTAGGCATATGATTATTTCTATTATTTATGCCTACTTTTCCATTCCTATTTCTCTTGGAACCTTTAGGTTTCATGGAAGACTTTACCTCTTTTAGCTTGTGATTGAACTGTTTTCCTGTCATCAAGCCAACATTAACCTGTTTTTCACAAGTTTTTACTGGTTTTCTAACAGCTTCTATTTCCATAAGTTTTTCTGTTATAATATTTTCCTGTTTGTCACAAGATTCATCTGATTCCATATCAGCTTTTCTTATTACAACAGATTTTAACTTATTGGCTTCTGGAACAAATTTCACAGGTTTAAGTTGTGGTTTTACCTTAACCTTGTCTTTAAACCTAAGTTCATCATTTTCACAATAACCTAAACCTACAGAATCAGTCTGAAACACTTGATGAGTGTCTCTTCCAGAATCTGTCCAAGTCTTGATTATTTTCCTTTCCTTCTCTAAATCAGATTCTAGTTGCTTATATCTTTTCAGCAACTCCTGTTCTACATAAACAGCATCATCTCTTTCTTTTTGAATCTGCTTCATATTCACAAGTTCTCTTTCAAGAAACTTGTTTCTTTCTTTAAGACTAAGATTCTCAGATTTAATCCTCTCATTCTCTAAAGTCTGATCCCTATAACTAACATGTATATTCTTAAGATAAATTCTTAATTCAGAAATATTATCAGTATCATAGGCATAAGTAGTTAGAGGTACCTTATTTTCTGATGACTCAACTTCATCTTTGATAGTTGCCATGAGTGCATAATTCACTCCATCATCAGAATCTGAAGTATCTGCCCAGTCTTTGCCTTTAGAGATGAGTGCTTTTTCAGTTCTTCCTTTCTTGCACTCTGGAGCATAGTGACCCATCTCTTTGCACTTGTAGCACTGGATCTCAGATTTGTCCTTCTTACCTGACTTGGTATCCCTTCCATCAAACTTTCTGAAATTCTTCTTCTCAGAATTTGAATCTTTCCTTGAGAATCTTTTACCCTTCTTGAAGTTCTTGAATCCCATCTTCTTAAATGTCTTGACCATCAAGGCAGCCATTTGCATCATCTCCTCTTCATCATCCTCAGAATCAGAAGCTTCATCAGAGTTTGAATCATCATCAGAGTTTGATGACTCACTCTCAGATTTGATCACTAAAGCCTTTCCCTTGGCTTTCTTCCTTGATGATTCCTTCTTGATGGGCTTCTCCTCGACTTTGAGAGCAACAGATTTTGTCTTCTTGCTTGACCTCCTGTTTCTTTGTTCTATCTCAAGTTCATGAGTCTTTAACAATCCATAGATTTCATCAAGATCTGTATCAGCAAGATCATAATTATCTCTGATTGTTGTTGCCTTTAAATCCCACTTTTCAGGTAGAGATAACAGAAACTTGAGATTGGACTCTTCAAGTTCATATTCCTTATCTACCAGAGACAGATCGTTCAACAGTTTGCAAAATCTGTCATAAGTCTCAGTCAAGGTTTCATTAGTTCTTGAATCAAAGTGCTCATACTCCTGTGTGAGTATTGTTTTTCTGTTCTTCTTAATAGCACATGTTCCCTGGCATCTGACTTCTAAAGCATCCCATATCTCTTTGGCAGTTTTGCAGCCAATTACCCTGTTAGACATAACATTATCTAAAGCACTGTGGAGAAGATGTCTAACCTTTGCATCTTTTGCAATTGATGAGATATCCTCAGGAGTCATATCTTTCTTTTCCTTTGGGACAGTCTTTTGTTCTTGACCATCAACAACAGGGGACAATTTAGTTGGCATATGAGGACCATCATTAATTCTGTCAAGGTATTCTGGATCTGTAGCCTCCAGAAACATGGTCATCTTCACCTTCCAAATCGGATATTCTACAGGCCTGAGAATCAGAACTCTGATTGTTTCATATCGACTCACAGAATTAGGCTTAACCTGTTCAGCCTTGGGAGCAACTTGATTTTCTTCAGACATGATTATTACTGTGTTTGAATCGTAAAACTGTATATATTAAACAGCCTTGGCTCTGATACCAATTGTTAGGCCGAATACACAATATAATCAAGTATGTATGAGAATAACAATGATTAATAACACTGTTTATGAATCAATAAAACTGTAATCTTATTAACAGCTTCTCTCTTTATGATGTTAATGAATCACAAAGAGCTTCTAGGTTACAAGAATAATATATCAATATTCACGCGTCCCTTCTAGGGATAACCTATCTGTGTTTATATAGTACACAGCTACATACAATCCATCTCTAATTGATATTCCTATAAGTTAGCTATACAATTCATATCAATTAAGGATTGCTTCAGTCTTCTATTCCAATCTCCTTAGCTGTATCAATATATTCTGCTTCTTTCCATCTTCAGAATGTATTGCTTCTAGAATCTTCAATTCTGCACCGACAGCTAATTCAACTTTCACCTTGTCAGACTTTAAATAAACTCTGACCGGCTTCAATTAAACTCTTTACCCTGTCAGAGTTTAACTAAACTCTGACTGGCTTCTGATAAACTCTTGTCAGTACCTGTTGCTTAAACACTGATAAACAAACATTAGCAATTATATCTAACAACTAGCTCCTAGAAAACCTCCACCACTCCTACTATCCTACAAATACTGAAACAAACTCTAAGACTAATTCTTTGCTGCTTAGACACGTTGTCAGCTAAGATTTATTCAAAATAAAACATAAAACCAAATTTAAATTACCAACAGATAGCCTCCACTATCCACTTCTGTAACGTGTACAAAAGATTCATATCAAAATTTTGTCTAGTCAGTTCTTCTAATTCCTATTTGCTATTTGGACCAATTCATGTGAACTCGGCATTAGAGATCTTTAAATCCCTCATATTACAATCCAAAATCAATTTTCTCAAACTTTCAGAGTCTTTTACATTATAGAAACGGTTGGTATTCTCTCATGCATCCCAAGAAAAAGCAAAATCACCATTAAGGAAGACATTGAAATTTCATTTGTTAAGAATATCTAATCTCTGATGTTCTTTAAACTGATGTCCTTATGTTTTGAACTCAAGAAATACACACACTTGTATGTTTTACACAAAGAGAAAATTTCAAAGTAAACATTATTGTATTACTTCTTGCAAAAAAAAACTCAATAAAACAGATACAAGAAAATATAAAGATAACCCAACTGTATATGAGCTATAAAGAAGCAACTATTTCTCTACTACTACAACTTATTAATGACTATCCTAAATAAAGTGAAACAAACAAATGACTCAGTCTAGTCTAAACATCTTACCAAAGTATAACGTTCAGACAACAATATTATTTAACAAAGTTAACATCCCAACATACACCCCGTTAATCTTAAACTTGGTTGCCTAACAAAGCACACATCTTCTCCAACCTGGCATAAGTCAATGCCTTGGTTAAAACATCTCCACGATGTTACTCTATACTTGCATGCTTGATAACAATATCACCCCGCTCAACACATTCATGGATTAAATGATAATGAATATTGATATTTTTACTTCGCCCGTGAAACATAGGATTTTTCTCCAAGTCGATTGCAGACTTGTTATCTATGTAGATCACCACATGATCGCTCTTCATATCAGTTATCTAACAAAGCAAATTATGAAACCAAACCCCTTGACACGATGCCGCAGTTGCAACCATGAACTTTGCTACACAGGAAGTATGATTAACACAAGTAATCAAACTCCCATTCAAATAGAATGCTGGACCCCTGTACTCTTCTTGTCTTCGATGTTCCCATCCAGATTGCTATCTAAATACCCAGACAATAAATAATACCCACATCCTCTAGAATAGATTAAGCCAAAATATGCAGTTCCCTTTACATGACATAAAATTCATTTGATTTCGTTTTGATGCATCATTGTGGATCGCAGCTCCATATATCTGCTAACAATACCAATTGCATAAGCAATGTCTGGACATGTATAAACTAAATATCTCATACCTCCCACTGTGCGTTTAAATTTATTGGGACTCACTACCTTACCCTTCTCATCTTTGTCCAGTTGCACCTTTGTCTCCATCGGGTACTTTACTGGATTACATTCCCAAATTCTAGCCTTTTCAAGTAGCTTCTTCGCATAAGCTGTTTGTTTGAGCTCAGTAAACTTCTTCCCTTGATCAACTTCAATACCAAGATAAGAAGATAACTTACCAAGATCACCCATATCAAACTCTTCACTTATTTGTATCTTAAACTTGTTAATGTTCGAGACACTAGTACCCGTGATTAACAAATCATCAACGTACACACCAATAATAAGTGACTCATTTCCTTCACGTTTTCTATAAACTGCATGCTCGTAGTGGTATTTAGTAAAACCCAGACTCTCTAAAGACTTCTCCATTTAGCATACCAGAAACGAGGTGCTTGGCGTAAGCCATACAAAGCCTTCACCAGCTGATACACTAAATGCTCCTTCTTTTCTTTCATAAACTCTTTCGGTTGAGACACATATACAATTTCTTGAAGACCCCTGTTTATAAAAGCTACTTTGGCATCCTAGTGGTGAACTTCCCAACCATTTTTAGCTGCAAAAGTAAGTAGCAACCTTATTATTTACATACGTGTAACCGAAGCGAAGACCTCTTCAAAGTTGATTCCCTATTTTTTCATAAAACCTTTCGCGAAGAGTCTCATCTTATGTTTGATAATTTTCCCATTAGTGTCTCTCTTTAATTTGTAAACCCACTTCAAACCTATCACTTTGTGACCAACTGGTAACTCCACCAGTTTCCAGGTGTTATTCTTTTCAAGAGCATCGATCTCATTCTTCATAGCTTGCTCCCACTCTTGCTCTGTCACAACTCGTTTGTAGTTATGAGGCTCATCATCACCCAATAAAAGTAGTTCATTCTCCAGCTCCACTTCTTATATTTCATCATACATTTCACTTAATAAACAAAATCTTCTGGGCTCACTATTGTAACTAGAGAGATCAGATTGATGATCGTCTTCCAGAGCTTCAGAAAATGGCGTGTCATACTACACAGGTGTCACTGTATCTATATGGCTACCTCATGTACTACCCGAGTTATTGCTTCTTGGAGTGACTAGTTCATCATCCATTACACTTTCTCCTTCAACTGAATAGGTATTAGACACCTTAAACGACTCTTGAGAAAGTAAACTCTCCAGCTGTTGATTCCCACACTCCCAAACTTTAGTTTCTTCGAGAATAACAACTCTACTCACTGAAACTCTTCCATTCCTTGGATCGTACAATTTGTAAGCCTTAGTCTCGGGCTCTTTTCTAAGATGTACCACTAGTTTGCTACGATCTTCGACTTTTGTTATATGCACACTTGATAATTTCATTTGTGCCACACAACCAAACACTAAAATATGTGCAATATCTAGCTTCCCACCCGTCCATGTTTCATATGGTGCCTTCCTAGACAACGCTTGAGTGGGCAACCGGATGAGTATATAGATAGAATGACAGGTTGCCTCTCCCTATAGTGTAAAAGGTAGTTGCATCTCCTTCAAAAAAACCCAGTGTCATAGCTAATATTGTCCTATTTCCCCGTTCAACTACCCCATTTTATTGTGGACAGTACATAGCAGTAGAACACTACAAGAATCATCCATTATACCTACAGAATTTACCAATGAAAACCAACCCGTCGATAGTTGCCAACAGATTGGTAAGGAATCTCAAATGTTTGAAAAGCTGATACCATACCAACCGGTACCCAACAGATCAGTAACGGATATTTACCAACGGAAAATTTCATTGGCAAAGTAGGAGCTAAAAGTGGCCACTCAAACATGCCTGTGGAAATGCTAACATAATTTTTTTTTACCAAATTGGTCGTATCACGGTTTCTTGTAAAAAGATCTCTGTTATTCGTTTGTTAACATTTTGTTTGTTAAACGAGAACTACTTGTAGAAAGGGGGGTTTGAAGACAAGTAGTACTAATATTTTTGTTTTTTGTGTTTTCTTGTTTAATGAACAGAATAATAAATATGCGGAATTGAAATAACACAAACAAAGGTGCTGCAACAATGATTTATATTGAATAATCAAAGTTACAAACTCTACCAAGAATGTACAAGTATCCTTAGCAACTACTTTCAATAACCTGTCCAATATGATTCTTCTGGGGTCGTTTTGATTGTGTAAATGCTTTGGTTAATATATGGTATTAACTCGTATGAAAATTATGTAGTCGGAGTCTGGGCAGTCACCGGTTTCCGGTAAAATTTTAACCTGAAAACATTTCCTATTTAGATGGAGTTGGATACATGAATCACTATTAGTTGATTAAGTTGATGTGGTTATAGTGTGATTTAAGTTTGAGAGTTTTCTACTTAAACTATTTTGGGTTCGTTGCAAATTATTTGACTGAATGGTGTACTTTATATGCTGATAGTTAGAAGTGTTAATTTCGAATTCATTGGCACACAATTTCGAACATATAGGTTGTGTAATGAAGTGATTATTGGTGTAAAGTGTGGGAAGTTGAATTGCTAGTTGTGGTTTAGTTGTCGGGAAATCTTCTCATTCAAGTGCTTTGAGTCGATGTTGATGTGTTTAAATCTTTTGGATCAGTATAGGTTGTTAAATTGAAATAAATATTAATTGGAGATAATCATTTTCCTTAAATTGTGGTACAAAATAAAGTTTGAATGATTGAGGATTTGCTAAATGCCGTGTAGTATGTATTAAATGGTTGTGAACATTGAAGTTAATTAACACGATTATATATGTTGTACGTGTTAGGTGAATAATGTGATCAATTAGAAAGTCAATAATGTATAGAATTAATTGTACTTGTCTATTGTAGTACTGTGAACCTAATTGGTATTCTATTTGGAGGGGTAGATAGGACAGTTGAATTAGTTAACATAACTAATCAGACAACTAACTTGGAGTTGTTTGCGTGCTATAGGGACGAGTATTACCAAGGATTCATGTGAACGCTCAGAGTAGATACTACCTTGGTTCAGTTAGATCCTCTTTATATCTCTACTATACTGTTAGTTAAAGAAATATATTCATTCACTAAGGCTATCTCATTCGATAAAAAGGACACTCATCTGTCTCAAACAGAAATCCAAAACCTGTTCTACTTTATTAGGTGATAGTAATTTCTTGTTCATTCAAACTCCCAAAAGGTGATGTTCTTTTTAACGCCATAGTATTCTGGTTTTGTTTGAAAGGCTCTCTACTCACACACGTGGACGGCCAAATAGCTTAATAGATTTTTCGTTATTTGAGTTACAGATTAGTGGATGCCAATACTCTGAATGGAAACACCCACAAAACACCCTAATACAGAGGTAGTAATACCTAATGGGAATCAGCCGCTGTTTGGACAGGCGCCTACGGGGCATATGCGTTTGCGGCACAATACTGGGGCAGTTCGATGGAAAAAATTGAAACATGTACGGTTACTCAAGGCTGAGTGGTGGGGGTAATGTGCAGACTTTGTTTGTTGATGATGCTTAGAAGCACTTCCACTGTATCTATGGCAATTATGTGCTTAATTTGGTTGGCTGACAGCGATCAATTGGCTAATATTAAATCTTTATCTATAACAAGGGTACCTTTCATCTTAAAATACATGAATGTTGTTATTAGAATTATATTAGAATATTAAAAAGTAAATTTTAATAATATAAACCAAATATGGAATAGGTTTTTTAAGTCGAATAGAATGTCAATGTAAAAATTCATAATTATCTTTTTTTATTATGTTCTTGATAAATTTCAATTGAAAAATAATTACTAAATCATTACTAAATTAAAAATAATTTTTTTAATTAATATCATTATAATTTTCAGTTGAAAAATAATTACTGAATCATTATTAAATTTAAAACAATTTCATTAATCAATATAATTATAAACTTAAATATTTTGTAGGGGTTATAAGCTAGTAAGTATAAAACCTCTATCTCCCAAAAACAACAATTAAAACCAGTAGTTTGTACAAGGGGAGTTGAATACAAATAATTTAAAATAAAATTTAAAATTAAAATTGAAAAATTGAAATATAAAACAAGAAACAATCTTTAAAATTTCATGTAGTGATATATTTAACTACCTCATTGTTTGTGCAACTCTACAACTAATATTTCTATAAAATTTATGAGATACAAAAATTTATGTTATATAAATTAAATTATTTACTTTAGTCCAAAAGTTCTTGCCCCTCTTCGCAAGTCCAAATTTAATTTTTTTTTTTAATTTAGATTTCAAGTTTTATACATATCAAATTTGAAAAGAGCCACTACACCAAAAACGGGCTTTTCCTACCGTCGAATCGGTAGGCAAAGGCCCGAAATCGGTAGAAAATGGGTCATTTCCTACCAACCCGCGTTGGTAGGAATTGCTTAAGTCGGAAATGTCATTGGTGGAAAATGCTACTGACTTGGTCAATGGGGACCCCACATACTGACTTGGACTGCCACATGGCAGGGACCATGTGCCAACATGGATGTTGACATGGCGTGGGACCCATCCACGTCAGTTGAAATGTCAGATGCCACGTGGGTGGGACCCATCCAAGTCAGCTGCCACGTGGCATGCCACGTGGAATTTGTGAAAATTCTGCCCACCCATTTCCTACCGAGCATCCCTGAGCACATTGGTAGGAATTATTTCAGAATGCATGTAGAATGCCATTTCCTACCGACCATTTCCTACTGTTCTTGTTAGCATTTCCTACCAACCATTTCTTACCGTCCTTACCAAACGGTAGGAAATGCCCCAAAATTGGTAGGAAATATTGGATTTCGAATGGTAAGGAGAGTAGGAAATGAGGTAAAGACGGTAGGAATTACTAGGTGTTTTTTTTTCAATTTATTGTTTCCCCTCCTAATGATACAAATCATAATTGCAAAACAAATCTAATACAAAGAACACACAATTATATTTTATAGCAAAAACACTCAATAAAAAAACAATCATCCATTACATCAAAAGATCATTACATTAAGTTCCCCCTTATCATACCATAATATATAATCCCTTTACAACAAATACATATGTGTTCAACACAACTATAATACATATTTGTTCTAATATACTAAAATTATAACCATTACAACAAAGAAGAAAAAATTAAAACTTAACCAATCTATTTCTCCTTCATCCTTTAAAATGCCATCACCCTCAAACTTGCTTTCAATCTCGTTTTCTCCATTTCTTTTGCCTTCAAATCCTAACAATTTACATAACAAGTGGAACCAATTAACAAACAAAGAACAATAAATACACAAAATTTCAACTTAGTGTAAGGATATGTAACAAAGAACTAATTAGAAAATAAAACACAAATGCACACATATTATATGTAAATGAAGTACATATATATATAAAAGTTAAAAAAAAATTATACCTCAATGATTGAAATGAAGGAGGAAATTGAGATGGTTAAAGTGAATGAGATGAAGACTGAAATAGATGAAGAGATTTATATGAGATGAAGGAGGAAATTGAGATGATTAAAGTGAAGGAGATGAAGAGAATTATATTGGTGAAGTAGATGAATAGATAGAGATAAAATGAAAGTGAAATTGGAGAAGTAGTTTATAATTTTGGGGAAAAAATTTGAATTTTTAGTTTGGGCACACTTTTGATTTTTTTTGTGAAATTATGGACCTTTTCCTACCGACATGCGGTAGGTTTTGAGTTTGGGCGAAATTATGGACCATTTCCTACCGACATGTAGTAGATTTTGAGTTTCGGTGAATTTTTTGAATTTTTGGATTTGGGCGGAATTTTTAATTTGTCATGTTTGGGCGCCTTGTTTTGAAATTTTTGTGAAATTATACCCATTTCCTACCAACATGCTGTAGGTTTTGGTACTTGTTTTCTGAAAAAATGTTAATTTCACAAGGAATGGAACCGGAGTGGACAACTAATTCACACAACATCCCAACCACTATGCCAAGGTGTTTCTTGTGTTGTATGGTCATTCCAAATTTTATGACAATACCACATTATATTATACTTTTTCATTAAAAAGTCGTTACAAATAACCTTTAAAAATTATAATTTTTGGCATACATGATTTATTCATAGTGATACTGAGATTTGTACGGTTGGATCATTAAAAAATATTTTTTAAAAAATGAACCAATACAAACTATTAGTAAAATGTGACTAATTTGCAGTGATTCCTTATAAAATCACATCAAATCAATTTGAAAAATCACAATTTTTGGTACACGCGAGTAATTTGTAGTGATTTTGAGATCTCTACGGTTGGATCGTTCCAAATATTTTTTTTTTAAAAATGAGGTCCAACCCTAGAGTTACCCCTAAATCTTAACCTTAAACTACAACCCTTAACCTTGGAAGTTTAGTTATTGAAGAATGTGAATATTTTTTAAATTTTTTTTTTTTTTTGTAAAATGTCATTTCCAACCAACAGAAAACTAATGTAACTCTTAAATGTACAACACAATATTAATCAAGTCTACTTTCACAGCAGTAAAGACATCAACTAGCAGCATCAATACCAGCCCTAGGGCAAGCTTTTCTATTTATGTCAACCTATACAAAACATGTGAAACAGAAAACTAATAAGAGCCAGAAAAATTGTCAAATAAGTATAGATAAGGGCTAAGTAAAGTTCAAGTGAACACGGTTAAGTACAGATTGTGAGGATGTTCATGATACGCACACACAAGGGTGTTAGTGTAATTACCTTTAGTTTGTGAGGTGCAGTTGCAATCCTACGAAAAACCAAGATATCCTGTTCGGATAGTTCATGATCTGTGGCAAACCTTCTCCACCCTCCACTCAGGCGATGCTGTTTGGCTAAAAATTTGGTTACTGTTTCATGTCCTTTATCATCCACCAAATTAATGTCCTTATCCTTCTTGGGCATATAGGATTTGCAAAATTTTGCCGGCTACATAATAAAGACATATAAGAAGTTATTCTAATAAAATGAAGGCAAATGTGCGTGCAATACCAATAGGAAAAACATGTCCAAGGGAAGAGAACAAAATTCTTACCCAGGAAGAGATTACAGACTTTGAGCATTTTCTTCATTATTTACTGCACAAATTTCATTAAAAAGAAAACACAAATGTTATGAGAATTTGAAAATACTATAAATACTGTTAGTAGTAATTTAAACTTGGTTTGGTTTTTGATATTTGAATAAGTCAGCTGATTGTTATTATTGTCAGCTGTGAATTAGTCGTAGTAGTTTGTTCAGCTTTATTAGGATCATGCACGTAGTGGAGATAAACCAGGAAACTAGTTGCTGGTTTGTAGGAGAGAATAACTATCAGTCTATTTATATTTGCTTGTATTTCATTTCTGAGTTAAGTGAGTCAATATCATCAACTTTGTTTTCTCTTATCTGTCTTTACATAATTGTTGTATGAGAGTTAGTTATATCAGCTTAAATCTAACATCTGGTATCAGAGCACGCTGGTATACAGAATAGCCACAACATGGACACTGGAAAGAGTAAAGGAGGTTCGTTTGGGTTAACCTATCCAGTGTTGACTAGGGGAAACTACACAACCTGGGCATTGAAGATGAAGGTTGTCATGCATGCCCAGGGAGTGTGGAGTGCCGTAGAACCAGGTGAAACGAAGGCAGCCATTGACGGGAAAACAGACAAGGCAAGCGATGCTACAGCAGGGGTTGATGGGAAGGCGATTGATGAGAAAATAGACAAGGTTGCTTTGGCAATGATTTACCAAGGTTTACTTGAGGATATGTTGCTGTCAATCGCTGGGAAGAAGACGGCAAAGGATGGCTGGGAAGCCATTAAAGTTATGTGTCAAGGAGACGACCGTGTAAAGAAAGCTAAAGTCCGGACATTAAAAGCTGAATTTGAAGCTCTAAAAATGGATGAGAACGAGCAACTGGATGATTTTTCAATGAAATTAAACGGGCTTGTGTCCACTATACGAGCTTTAGGTGAGGAGATGAACGAGTCGTATGTTGTTAAGAAACTTCTACGAGCTGTTCCATCCAGGTTTCTCCAAATTACCTCTACAATAGAGCAATTTGGGGACTTAGAAGCAATGTCAGTGGAGGAGGCTGTGGGCTCTTTGCAGGTTCATGAGGAGAGGCTCAAGGGTCAAAAGGATCCCGTTGGTAATAGATTGTTGTTGACTGCGGAAGAGTGGTCCAGGTGAGAGAAGACCGAGGAGAGCAAATTGCTACTCACTCGAGAAGACTGGCTAAGGCGATCAAGCAAGGAAGGTGCTGAGGGGCACATGAACTCCAGGGGACGAGGTGGTCGAAGTGCTCAAGGATCTGGCCGCGATAGAAGTACTGTGAGATGTTTCAACTGCAATGTATTGGGGCATTATGCTGCGGAATGCAAGAGATCACGACGAGAGAGAAATCAAAAACAAGAGGCAAATCTGGCACAAATAAATGACAACGAGCCTGCATTGTTGATAGCCGAGTTAGGTGAGAACAAAAACAATCTGGTGCTATTGAACGAAGAGAACATCACACCAAAATTGGAGACGAATGGAGATAAAAGGAAACACTCTCAGTTGTGGTATCTAGATAATGGAGCTAGTAATCATATAATGGGAGACAAGACAAAATTCTCAAAGTTGGATGAGAGTGTGACAGGTGAGGTGAAATTTGGCGATGGGTCAACCGTGTGTATTAAAGGGAAGGGAACAATCTCGTTCATGTGTAAAACTGGAGAAGAAAAGGCATTTACTAATGTGTTTTATATTCCAACACTATGCAACAATATTATTAGTCTCGGACAAATGTCAGAAGAAGGCAGCAAGGTGGTGTTGGATGGAGAATATCTGTGGGTGTATGGCAGTGATGGGAGACTCTTAATGAGTCAATGTATATCATTTGTACATGTTCCCTTGGATCCTCTCGAACCTGAAAAGGTGAAGATTTGGTTCATGTTCCCTTGGATCCTCTCGAACCTGAAAAGGTGACTTACATTGGAGCACTACTAAAAGAACCTTTGAAGGGCAATTTGATCACGTTCCTACAAGAGAACAGTAATGTATTTGTATGGACAGCTGCCGACATGCCAGGGATTGATCCCCAACTAATAACTCACAAGCTCAATGTTGATCCAAAAAGGAAGGCAATATAGCAGAAGAATAGGAACTTTGCACCAGAGAGGCAAGAAGCCATAAAACAACAAGTTGAAAAGCTCCTAGAAGATGGATTCGTTGAAGAAATCCAATTTCCAGAATGGTTGGCAAACCCGGTTATGGTTAAGAAAACCAATGGGAAGTGGAGGATGTGCATAGACTTCACTGATTTGAATGATGCTTGTCCCAAGGACTGCTTCCCGCTACCTAGGATTGACACCTTGATAGATGCTACTGCAGGGCATGAAATGCTGAGCTTAATGGCCGGTTTCAGTGGTTACAACCAAATCAAGATGCACAAGGATCACACAGCCAAGGTATCATTCATTACTGGTTTTGGGGTCTTTTGCTACCTTGTCATGGCTTTTGGACTAAAAAATGCAGGGGCGACTTATCAACGCCTAGTTAACAAGATCTTTGCCCACTTGATTGGGAAAACCATGGAAGTCTACATTGATGACATCCTCGTTACGAGTTTGTTTAAAGACGACCACATCCAGCATCTCAGGGAGGCATTTGAAGTGCTGAGGCACCATAAGATGATGCTAAATCCTGCTAAGTGTGCTTTCGGAGTAGGATCAGGAAAATTGTTGGGTCTCATGGTCTCCAAAAGAGGCACTGAAGCTAACCCCGACAAGATTAAAGCTATCCTCGACATGGAACCACCTCGTTCCGTTAAGGACATTCAGAGATTGACTGGAAGAGTTGCAGCCTTAGGAAGGTTTATCTCAAAGTATGGGGACAAATGCTTATCATTTTTCAAAGCCCTGAAATAGGTCAAGGATTTTGAGTGGACAACAGAGAGCCAAGAGGCTTTTGAAAAGCTCAAGAAGTACATGGTTGAGGCCCCGTTTGCTGTCCAAACCAAGCCCGGAAGATACTCTTTATCTCTACTTGGCAGCCTCCGATCAAGCTCTCGGTGCTGTCCTTGTAAAGGAGGAACGAAAAGTTCAAAAACCAGTCTACTATGTAAGCAAAATTTTGCATGGGGTAGAATTAAACTATTCTGCTATTGAGAAGTTCGCTTTGGCACTAATCACGGCCTTAAGGAAGCTACGCCCTTACTTTCAGGCGCACAAAATTGAAGTCCTGACGGACCAACCATTGAGAAGCATCCTACATAGTCCAAAGGCCATCGGAAGGCTAATTAAATGGGCAGTTGAGCTGGGAGAGTTTGACATCAAGTATAAGCCTCGAACAGCCATTAAGGCTCAGGCATTGGCTAACTTCGTGGTTGATTCAAAACTTGTGGCTCCCATTGATATAGGAGGCTGTTGGATAGATCCAATCAAGGCTCACCTTGAAACTGGATGGCTCTCTGATAACGCCCAAGAGGCACGCAAGTTGTCTGTGAGAGCATTGAGGTCTTTTGTGATCCCCTACCTAAAATGTCTAAGGCCCCAAGAGGCACGAGAAGAACTTGAAGAAATCCATGGAGGGATTTGTAGGCAACACTTGGCGGGCAGAGCCCTTGCTCATAAGAGAACCCGGCTAGGCTTTTATTGGCCCGAAATGCTGAACAACGCCAAGGATTTTGTTAAGAAGTGTGATCATTGTCAGAAACATGCCCCAATGGTTAGGCAACCACCTGAGATGCTGACTTCAATCAACTCTCCAATTTCGTTTGCTATGTGGGGAATGTACATACTTGGTCCCTTTCCAATGGCTACTGCTCAAAGGAAGTTTCTGATAGTGGCAATTGATTACTTCACTAAGTGGATTGAGGCCAAACCCTTGGCCAAGATAACCACCAAGCAAGTGTTGCTCAGTTCTTGTGGGAAAGCATCATGTGTAGGTACAGGATACCTCGCATCCTTGTTACAGATAATGGAACACAGTTCAACAATGAAGAATTCAGGAAGTATTGCGAAGAGAAAGCAATTGAGCTCAGATTCACCTTGGTTGCCCACCCTCAAGCAAATGGGCAAGCAGAGGTCGCGAATCGAATCATACTGGATGGATTAAAGAAAAGGGTCGAACGTTCCAGGAACACTTGGGTGGACGAGATACTGCCTATACTATGGGCTTATCGTACCACTTGCAAAGTCACAACTGGAACAACCCCATTCATGCTTGCATATGGAGCAGAAGCTGTTGTACCTTTAGAGATCTCACATGTATCTCCAAGGATTGAAGCTTTTGAACAAGAAACTAATGAGGAAGGAATGAGGTTGGCGCTTGACTTAATTGATGAAGTCAGGGACGAAGCACACACCCAAAATGTAGACTATCAGAAACGAACCTCCTTCCATTACAACCGAAGGGTTAAGGAAAGGTTCTTTCGACATGGAGACTTGGTTCTCAGAAAGATAGAGGCATCGGGAGTAGGCAAAAAAGGAAAGTTGGCACCTAACTGGGAAGGGCCGTATCGAGTTAAAAAGACCCTTGGGCGAGGAGCTTACAAGCTCAAAACTTTGAATGAGAAAGAGGTGCTTCGCACTTGGCACGCTTCGAATCTTAAGATCTATTATGTGTAACTATCCTTTTAGGATACTATCTAATACTTATCAGGAAGAATAGACCTAAGGTTCATTTGAATCCATGTCAGGGCATGTACCTCATATTTACAGTTTATTATTTATAAAAGGGTAGAACACATCCTTGTTTCGTTTTCAATGTATGTTTATTCTCTTATATCTTGTTTTATGTACCAACACTCGATATGTGGAATTATAAGTACCGAAAACAAGTAAAGGAGATAAGAAATAAACATTGAACACATAACAACGGATTGACATAATAAAAGTCCCGAAGGATCCTCAAGTTAAGATTACAAATGATCGAAATATATTTGCCCAAGTGACTATATCATGCCTAGGTGTCATAGTTTTTTTCATTTAATATTTAGCAAAGATACAAATCTATATTAGATCTCTTGCACCATATTTTCTGCAATTTAAGAATTCAAATTCATTCACTCATAAAAGTTTGGTGAAGTTTAACAAAGAAACGTTGACTACGTATTTTGAAGTAACATCTAAAAAAATAAGTTGAATATACTTGAGTAGAAATTTGATATGAAATACATTATGCTTCATTTTACGGATATATTTATTTCCCTCTCCAAACAAGTATGTTCACTTATATTGAGAATATATCCTTTATGTAGATACTCTTCGTGGAATAAAACAATTGCCCCAAAATCAATCTTCACATGAAATTATTTTAAACACATGAATTAAAGAAGCCGTAAATTTTTAATTAGGCCTTTCTCTGTCCTATTTTTTGATGAACTAATTAAAGACATCTAATAAATGAAAAATGAATATGTTTAGATAACCTTTTTTGTAGTCCTAAAAAAAGTTTTTGAATGAAACTGCACATTTCGAATTTGATATGCATAAAACTTGAAATCTAAATTTACAAAAATTAAATCTAAGTAGATAGTGAACATATTTCAGTTCATTTGTAGTTTTGACTAACAGCTCTTGAATGTACATAATTTTCACACTTCCATCCTTCATGAAGTACAAAAGTTTCTCTTTCTTTTCAGTACCAGCATGACAATCTAAACCTATATCCACAACGTTTAGATTGTTCAGGTGTTCAGAAGTTAAATCACCTCCAATATTAGTCAAAGAGTGAGGATCAACATATGACATGTTCAGAGACTCAACATCTCTCATCTCTGTGACCTATACCTCCTCTTGTATTATGTGGCATTTGCTTTAGGCTTGAAAACATCTGCAACCAGAGTGCTTTGGATCTTAGTGAACCAGAAAAGTCAGCAACACTGAATACATTTGTTATAAATCCACCAGACTGAACAGATTTTACCAGAAAAGTTTTAAACAATGTATTTGCTTATAGGAACCGTTGTGTTCATTTTATTGAGACAATACGAACAGATTTACTAGACCTTTGTGTTAATGCTAAAACAACAACACTTTTGTAATTTAATCCTCTTGATACAAAGTGCTTTCAATAACAGTTTTACAGAAATAGCGTTGTTGTTTCTGGATTTTGTACAATACTTTTGGAAGCTCTAACTGTTGTCTTCAGGAATGTCATACAACGGTACGTACCGTTGTGTGATACACGTAACAGACGGCATCTCAATAGACAACGGTTTTCGAAGCTTCAGACAATAGGAAAAAAACATTGTAAAACGTTGTTTTCCTTGTAGTGGGTGATCACGTAGAAGTGGAGTTTCAAGAATAGTAGTTTGTTTTAGGTGATCACGTAGAAGTGGAGTTGAAGTAGGAGTGGAACCTATCTTTTAGCTACCACCTCTGCTCTTAGTTTGTTTCAATTCCTTTGTACACGTTCAAGATAAATACTTTGAACCTTCTCATTTTTGTAATCAGCTCTTACAGTTTTATTAATACAGAAACGCAAAATTTGGCTCACCAGCATATGTTTTAGTAATGATACACACATAAAAACACACAGGCCTGTTTTGTTTTCTACATACCCAGGTTTACAGCAAAGATAATGAATATAACCAAGGAAAATGATGGAGCTACCCAATATTATCTGGAAATAATTACACGGCGTGGTCTATGAAGATGAAGGTGTTCATGCAAGCCCAAGGTGTGTGGGACGTAGTGGAAGCGAGTGACCCAAAAGTAGCAGTCGAGGTAAGGATGGACAAGGTGGCATTAGGAGCAATATACTAAGGCTTTCCGGAGGACCTGCTATTGTCCATTGCATAGAAGAAATCCGCCAAAGAGGCCTGGGATGCAATCAAAACGCTGTGCAGAGGAGCTGATCGAGTTCAGAAAGCAAAGGTCCAGACCTTAAAATCTGAGTTTGAAGCTCTCAACATGAAGGAGACAGAAAATATCGATGATTTCTCGATGAAACTGAATAATATTGTGAGTAATATTCGAGCTCTAGGAGATAATGTGGAAGAGTCTTATGTTGTGAAGAAATTACTACGGGTAGTCCCATCAGAATTTCTGCACATTGCTTCAGCGATTGAACAATTTGGAGATTTGGACAACATGTATGTTGAAGAGTTAATCGAGAGGCTAAAAGCTCATGAAGAGAGGATTCATGGGCATGTTGAATACAATGGGAATCACCTACTTCTAACTCAGGAAGAGTGGAAGGCAAGAGCCCGTGGAGGATTACATGGCAGAAACGGTCGATGTGATAAGAGGAGGATAAAGTGTTATAACTGCAACATCTTTGGACACTACGCTGTAGAATGTGATAAACCACGACGAGACAGAGAACATGGACAACAAGTGAACCTTGCACAGATCAAGGATGATGAACCAGCCTTGTTATAGAAAGAAATGAGACGTGCCAGATGGGCAAATAAGTCATGCCATATGGGCAAATAAGGAGTGCCATACGGGCAATGAAGTTAAAAGTCGAATGAGCAAAGTTAAAAGCGAGATGGGCTAGGTTGAAAGCCAAATGGGCTGATGACAAGTTTAAGATTAAGGGGGTGATTGTTGGAATTTAATCTTAAACTTATTATTTAGATATTTGTTTTGTTTGAATTTGAATAAGTCTGCTATATTTAGTTTGATATAGTCATCAACAATAGGTCGATGTTTGTTTAACGTTCTCATTTTTGTAATCGGCTCTTCCAGTTTTATTAATACAGAAACGCCAAACTTGGCTGACCAGCATATGTTTGAGTAATGATACACACATAAACACACACATGCCTGTTTTGTTGTTTTGTTTTCTACAGTATCTACATAAAAAGATATATCTCCAATATATAAGTGAACATACTTGTTTCGAGAGGGAAATAAATATAAGGGTAAAATGAAGCATAATGTATTTCATATCAAATTTCTACTCAAGTATATTCAACTTATTTTTTTATATGTTATTTCAAAATACGTAGTCAACATTTCTTTGTGAAACTTTACCAAACTTTTATTAGTGAATGAATTTGAATTCTTAAATTGCAGAAAATATGGTGCAAGAGATCTAATATAGATTTGTATCTTTGCTAAATATTAAATGAAAAAAACTATGATACCTAGTGCATGATCTAGTCAGTTGACAAGAAAATATTGAATTGGAAAAATATATTTCCAACCAACAGAAAACTAATGTAACTCTTAAATGTACAACACAATATTAATCAAGTCTACTTTCACATTAAACTAGTGTCACCATTACACAAGGACATCAGCAGCAGTAAGGACATCAGCTAGCAGCATCAATACCAGCCCTAGGGCAAGGTTTTCTATGTATGTCAACCTATACAAAACATGTGAAACAGAAAACTAATAAGAGCCAGAAAAATTGTCAAATAAGTATAGATAAGGGCTAAGTAAAGTTCAAGTGAACACGGTTAAGTACAGATTGTGAGGATGTTCATGATAAGCACACACAAGGGTGTTAGTGTAATTACCTTTAGTTTGTGAGGTGCAGTTGCAATCCTACAAAAAACCAAGATATCCTCTTCGGATAGTTCATGATCTCTGGCAAACCTTCTCCATGTTGGGCTTTTCATTGTTGGGCTTTTATTTAATCTAAACGTGTGTTTGATCTTTCAATAAATCAGCTGTATTAATAGTAGGTAGTATACAGTTGAATAGGTCTTTTTATGTTGAGTTAAAATAGGACGTAGTGGAGTGCAATCAGGTATGTAGTTCCTGATTTATCTCTAGCTTTAGTAATTTATATTCATGCATGTATTTTGAGAAACTTATCTCTTCAATAAAGGAATTTCCATTCAATAGTAATATTGCTGTTTATTGTTTTCACCTCTATATCTGGTATCAGATCTATACACACACGTTCACCAGGCAAAACATGGAGACTACCAAATCCAAAGAAAGTTCATTCGGTCTCAGCTACCCTCTATTAACAAAAACCAATTACACGGCTTGGGCTATGCGTATGAAAGTTTTTATGCAAGCCCATGGTGTGTGGGAAGCGATTGAATTAAAGGATCCAAAAGTCGCCGTTGAAGACAAGGTGGATAAACGAGCACTGGCTATTATATATCAAGGCATTGGTGAGGACTTGTTGCTGTCAATTACAGATAAAAAGAATTCGAAGGACGCCTGGGATGCAATTAAAACAGTCCATTTGGGTGCAGACAAGGTGAAAAAAGCAAAGGCTCAAACGCTCAAGGCTGAGTTTGAGTCTTTGGTTATGAAAGAAACCGAACAGCTTGATGACTTCTGCATGAGATTAAACAGTTTGGTGACGAATATCCGAGCCCTGGGAGAAACTATTGAAGAAGCATATGTGGTTAAGAAGATTCTCAGAGCCGTACCCACAAAGTTTCTACAGATAGCATCCGCCATTGAGCAATTTGGCGACTTGGAGAAAATGTCTGTGGAAGAGACGGTAGGATCCCTAAAAGCTCATGAAGAACGCATGCGTGGGCCAAAGGAAGGTGGGGAACAGCAGCTCTTGCTTACAGAAGAGGAGTGGATGCGACGAGAGAACAGAGATGGGAAATTGTTGCTTACACGTGAAGAATGGCTGAAGCGTTCAGCCAAGGGTGACACACGAACAAACAGTGAGATGAAGGGAAGAGACTTTACTCGTGGAGGACGAGACAGGTCAAAGGTTCGCTGCTTCAACTGTAGTGCGTATGGGCACTACGCCGCGGAGTGTCACAAACCGCGACGGGAACAAAGGAGTGAAGCAGTGAATTTGATTCAAACAAATGAGGACGAACCCACATTACTGCTTGCAAAGTGCCAGGATGTCGCAGCAAGAAATGTGTTACTACTGAAGGAGGGTGATGTGAAGCTTGAACTAAATTTCTCAGCCACTACGAAGTCAATGGAGTCTAGCATCTGGTATCTTGATAATGGGGCTAGCAATCACATGAGTGGACAACGGTCGAGGTTTATGGACTTGGATGAAACTGTAACCGGGGAAGTGAGATTTGGTGATGGTTCTACGGTGAAAATTCAAGGCAAGGGAGCAGTACAGTTCACGACCAGCGAAGGCTACACCTGTGTTCTCAAAGAGGTATACTTCATACCCACTTTATGCAATAATATTGTTAGTTTGGGTCAACTATCTGAGAATGGTCACAGAGTGGTTATGAAAGATGCATACTTGTGGATATATGATGAGCATAACAATCTAATTTTGAAAATTAAAAGATCTGCAAATAGATTGTATAAAGTTGTTACAAAAGAAAACAGGGATGTATGCTTGCTAACCAAGGCTGAGGAAAACACCTGGTTGTGGCACCTACGACTAGGCCATGTGAATATCAAGGCTATGTCTCTCATGTCGAGGAATAACATGGCTCGAGGATTACCTAATCTGGTGCATCTCAAGGACATTTGCAAAGGTTGTTTATTGTCAAAGCAATCCCGACGTCCGTTTCCATCTCAAACTGATTTCATGGCCAAGGAACGATTAGAGCTCATTCATGGGGACATCTGTGGTCCTATCTCCCCAGCCACTCCATCTGGAAACCGGTATTTTCTACTCCTGGTCGACGACTTCAGCCGTGCTATGTGGGTGTACATGCTCAAAAACAAGGATGAAGCCTTTGTTCACTTTAAAAGATTTAAATCAGTGGTTGAAAAAGAATCAAGCCAGTCAATCAAGGTCCTACGCACGGATAGAGGAGGTGAATTCTGTTCTAATGTGTTTATAAACTATTGCAAAGATATGGGCATCACACGTCATTTCACGGCTCCTTACTCTCCACAACAGAATGGCGTTGTGGAACGCCGAAACAGAACTGTTGTTGCAATGGGAAGATCATTACTGAATGAACGAGGCATGCCGTCATATATGTGGGCCGAAGCTATCAGGCATGCTGTCTACTTATTGAATCGATTGCCTACTCGGGCAGTGGCTGGTGCTACGCCATATGAAGCCTGGTCGAAAGCAAAGCCACAAGTCGACTATTTAAAGGTTTTCGGCTGCCTTGCGTACATGAAAGTCCCCGCTGTACACACGACCAAGCTAGATAACCGAAGCAAATGTGTGGTTCATCTAGGCAGAGAAGCAGGTACTAAGGCCTATCGTTTATATGATCCAGAGTCAAAGGCTATCCACATTAGCAGGGATGTAGTTTTCGATGAAGGAAAAGGCTGGAAATGGGATGATATTGGTTCGACTGTGTCTCAGTCGTTTGTCTTGGCTGGTTTTAGTTTTCCAGAACAGCAGAATGAAGCTCCTATCACCGAACACTCACAGACCCAGCAGTCACAAACTGATGATCTGCATTCAGCTGTATCCACGCCTCAATCTCAGACAGTGTCTCAGGCGATGTCGACTCCGCAATCACATGCTTCATCTGCTACATTTACAGACAGCACAACGCCTAGAGCACAACTGGAGTTCAGTTTTGAAGACACTTACGATGGCAGTGAACCACCACGAAATTTCAGGCTCATTGACGAAATATATAATGAGCCTGAAGGGGGAGAGATAGAAGATGAACTTTTACTAGCTGGTATTGACGAACCAGTTCGTTATATTCAAGCTGCGAAAGAAGAGGTCTGGAAGCTGGCAATGGACAGTGAAATCGAGGCTATAGAGCGGAACAACACTTGGGCATTGGCTGATCTTCCAGCAGGCCACAAAGCTATTGATCTCAAGTGGGTGTATAAGATAAAGAGAGACACAAACGGAGATATTCTGAAGCATAAGGCACGCTTGGTTGCGAAAGGTTATGTGCAGCAATATGGGATTGATTACGAAGAAGTGTTCGCTCCTGTAACAAGGCTGGAGACTGTGCGTTTATTGTTGGCTCTTGCTGCTAAGAATGAATGGGAGGTTCACCACTTGGATGTGAAATCGGCTTTCTTAAACGGGACACTTTATGAAGAGGTGTATGTGAACCAACCCGAAGGGTATGTAAAAGCTGGACAAGAAGGCAAGGTCTACAGATTGTTTAAAGCATTATATGGTCTTCGACAAGCACCACGAGCCTGGTACACTCAGCTCAACAAATGCTTGTTGAAACTCGGTTTTATAAAATGTCCATTGGAGCATGCTGTTTACACTAAGCGTGAAGGAGACGAGTCACTTGTCATTGGGGTCTATGTTGATGATTTAATAATCACAGGGACGAATGTAAGCAACATTGTGAAATTCAAGGTGCAGATGAGTAAAGAGTTCGAAATGTCTGATTTGGGAACACTCAGTTACTACTTGGGCATCGAGGTTCATCAAGGGAAAGGTTACATTGAGCTAAAACAGGTTGCCTATGCAAAGAAGGTTCTTGAGAAGGCTGGTATGCAAGACTGCAATCCTGTTAAATACCCGATGGAACCAAAGCTGCAAATGCATAAAGACGAACAAGGAAAAGCAGTGAATTCTACAGAATACAAATCCATGGTGGGAGGTCTGCGATATCTGGTGCACACTCGCCCGGATATAGCTTACGCTGTTGGGATTGTAAGCAGATACATGGAGAGACCTACTATTTTACACCAAGGAGCTGTCAAAAGAATTTTGAGGTATGTCAAGGGAACTTTAAACTATGGTTTGATATACAACAAGAGTAAAGGAGATTACATGCTGTCAGGGTTTTCAGATAGTGATCTTGCTGGAGATATTGTAGACAGGAAAAGTACAGGTGGAATGGCGTTCTATCTCAATGAGAGCTTAATTACTTGGGTTTCTCAGAAACAAAGGTGTGTGGCATTATCTTCGTGTGAAGCTGAGTTTATGGCTGCTACTGCTGCAGCATGTCAAGGTATATGGTTGCATAGACTATTGAGTCAGATTTCAGATGTTAAAGCTGGGCCAGTAATAATCTACATTGATAACAAGTCAGCTATTGATTTGGCTAGAAATCCTGTGTTTCATGGTCGTAGCAAACATATAGATGTTCGTTATCACTTCATTCGTGAATGTGTGGAGAAAGGGTCGATCATTATTAAACATGTATGCACTGATAAACAGAGAGCGGATGTTTTGACTAAGCCAATGTCAGTTGTCAAGTTTGAGAAGATGCGGGAGCTACTGGGAGTTAAGAAGCTTGATTACGTTTAGATTAAGGGGAGTTTGTTGGGCTTTTCATTGTTGGGCTTTTATTTAATCTAAACGTGTGTTTGATCTTTCAATAAATCAGCTGTATTAATAGTAGGTAGTATACAGTTGAATAGGTCTTTTTATGTTGAGTTAAAATAGGACGTAGTGGAGTGCAATCAGGTATGTAGTTCCTGATTTATCTCTAGCTTTAGTAATTTATATTCATGCATGTATTTTGAGAAACTTATCTCTTCAATAAAGGAATTTCCATTCAGTAGTAATATTGCTGTTTATTGTTTTCACCTCTATACTCCACCCTCCTCAGGCGATGCTCTTTGGCTAAAAATTTGGTTACTGTTTCCTGTCCTTTATCATCCACCAAATTAATGTCCTTATCCTTCTTGGGCATATAGGATTTGCAAAATTTTTCCGGCTACATAATAAAGACATATAAGAAGTTAGTCTAATAAAATGAAGGCAAATGTGCGTGCAATACCAATAGGAAAAACATGTCCAAGGGAAGAGAACAAAATTCTTACCCAGGAAGAGATTACATACTTTGAGCATTTTCTTCATTGTTTACTGCACAAATTTCATTAAAAAGAAAACACAAATGTTATGAGAATTTGGAAATAAAATTTTTAGAAATAAAATTAAAAATACTATAAATACTTGATATTTATAAGGGAAGAATCTAGATCAAATAGACTTCAATAGTTACATCACAATTCGACATGGTTATAAACTACAATTTTGAATCACGGTCCATTGGATCTAAAAAGAAGAACGTCTCCTCAAGTAAGATTATGTTTTGTATTCACCACAAAAACACATATAGAAACACAAAATGTTAGGGATATATAAAGAAAACAAATTTGAAAAGTTCTTAAGATATAGAGATCATATGTAAATATATATATACATACATATATATATATATATATATATATATATATATATATATAAATCAAAACTCACATAATTAATTTTGAGGATGACTTACCAATGTGACTCACATAAAACCTGATATTGGACTTGAAATTCTACTGAGAAACACAAACAACAAGTGTCCATAGTATATTGGTTATTGTGATTAGTATATTTAAAATTTTGAATACTACAAAATGTAAGGACAATGGAGAGGAAGCTAAAAAATGTGGAAGTAGGTATTGTTGTATGAAGGGAGGTATTGTTGTATTGGGTGATAGAAAATATATTTATAGGATGGTGTTCAAGATTCTCGATCCTCGTGGAGTATACTAGAAGTACCTTCTATAGGGACCCAAAAAAGAAAAATAATACCGTGTCTCTACTTTGAAAATATTTATAGATAATGGTGAACTTCTAGATCATAACCTTCTGGAAGGTGTCCCAATGAGAAAAATGATATCTTGCCTTTAATTATTGAATTTCATTTGTCTGTATTTTTGTGAAGATATTTTAATTATTACTTAATAAAATATATTTTTATATTGTTAATCATATTATTATTTATTGTGTTTCAAATTTAAAGTGCATGCTTATACATACAGATATCACAATCTTTATATTGATTTTTTATTGTTATTTTGACTTATATTTAATAAAAGTACTGTAGGTAGATAATTCATTAACATTTTTTTAGTTATTTATATCAGATAATTTAGATTTGTGGGGTTGAGCCTCAATCTCATTCTGCAATGAATTTTTTTAATTTAAAAATATATGTAATAACTCATTTTTTTTATTGTGTGTAAATGTATAATATTGTGTCTAAGTATACATCATACGTTGATTTTAAGTTATTATACAATTTATAAACAAAATACTAATAAATAAAAAATCGTGATAGGTAAATTTTAAAATAACCAATTAATTAATAATTTAATTTATATATTTTAAAAATAAAATAACATAAATCAAAATGAAATAAAAATAATTTTAATTTATTTAAGATTAAACAACATCATTTATAGAAATATATGTTTTGAGATTTCATAAATAAAAATGAAATAATAAAATTCAATATAATAGGTCATTCCCCTCCCTCACGTTATGGTATCAAATTTTATCTTGAGTTATGGGTTTAAGATTTGATAAATGATTAATCAATTACTCAAATCACTTTAAAATATCAAATTCCATCTTGAGGTGGGTTGAAGAGTTGATAAATGATTAACCAAAAAGCAGCGGAATGAACAAAACAAAACCTTCCTATGATATGATACCATAAGTATCATTTTCATCTCCACCTACTTTCTAGTTCAACCATCATCCATTATCTCACTAGCATTTCATTGCCACCTACTTTCTACTTGAACCATCATCTTTAGTCAACCGCCATCTCCATCACCTTCTTCTGTCACCAATAATAAATCATCATCATGAATAATAAATGACCGTCCGTTAAAAAAATCATGAGTGTTAAAAGTCAACAAATTCATCAAACCGCCATCACAACCAACACCTCGATTCACTATATATAAACCACCATATTTAAATAGAAATCAACACAATCAACCAAAATACAAAATAAGCCACTATACCATTTAAATAAAAAAATATAATTTCTTTTGAAAAAATATGATACCGTATAAGTCATAATTATCAAACACCTCACATAAATTCGAAGTAAAACACCCAAACACGAAATAATATAACTTATAGAATAAAATTACTTATTTCATAAGACTCTCTTATTACATTAATTCATAAGTAACTAAATATATGATATCCCGAACTCAAAATGTGACCCAATTAGCTATAACTAGAGTAATAACAGATATGCGCATTCCATATTATGAACCCTAATTAGGAAAATAATATATATGACTCACATGCACGTTAACTTAGCGCATTTTCCACCGCAAACAAAGAGAGTAAGGTAAAAATAACCAAAAAATGACTAGATCCTTCTATGACTATTCATCTAGCCAAATGTTAATTTCAATGAAGATTCTTATGACATCGTATTTGGACTTGTCGTCTTATTTTTTCAATTGATAGTAATTATAAACCATCACATGAAATATATGTTGAATATGTGTAGTTATATAATCTTTATAGAGTAATGATGATAAAAGGTCAATGGAGGATATGCGAGTGTGAGTTATATATTATTTGCTTAATTTCGATTCATATTAGGAATCCCATAAATCTCATATTACTCCCGTTATACTATTGGTCCCTGTAGAAAAAGAAGAAATATTTGAACAAGAATATTTACAAACTGAAAATACTTTAAGGACTACATTGTGTTGTTTGTTTTGTTTTTTTACTAATGAAAATTTACATCCAAATAAATAGACTAATAACACGTAAGGTGGTAGCAACAAAATAGGTGTCACTCCTATTTAACTCCACTTCTCACGTATTTAACTTTGACCTAGTCTAGGTGATCACTCTTTCAAACTAAATACACTTAACTAATTTTATTTAAAACAAAACAAACAGAACAAATATTTAAACAATAAGTTTAAGATTAAATTCCAACAATCACCCCCTTAATCTTAAACTTGTCATCAACATATCCCAACAGATCAATGACATTACCTTGTCCATCTGACAAAGACCATCTTCCCATCTTACAACTTCTTCATCAGCCCGTATGGCTTTCAAACTGAGCCCGTATGGCTTTTAAACTGAGCCCGTATGGCTATCAACTATCAACTGAGCCCGTATGGCTATCAACTGAGCCCGTATGGCTAAGCCCGTATGGCTAAGCCCCTATGGCTTTCTTCCTGTTTAGAATTTGCTACTCGTATAGCAACACCATAAATAATACACACACAACTGCACCTGCACAAACACAAATTGCAACACCTCTCTATCTCTTTTCCATCTGTCTCGGTGGTCTCTCTGCATACACAAGAAAAGCCCACAAAAATAAATTAAACGGAACCACCAAGGCTCCGCCTCTTCCTTCACCGTGGCTGCTGTGCTGCTACCCTGCTGAAAAATTAACCCCCACCTTCTTGGAAACCATCTGTTATGTCTCCAAATATCGTAAGCTCTGATACCAAGTGAAGAAAAAGAAGAAATATTTGAACAAGAATATTTACAAACTGAAAATACTTTAAGGACTACATTGTGTTGTTTGTTTTGTTTTTTTACTAATGAAAATTTACATCCAAATAAATAGACTAATAACACGTAAGGTGGTAGCAACAAAATAGGTGTCACTCCTATTTAACTCCACTTCTCACGTATTGCATGACCTCCTAATAAAACTCAACTAACTTTGACCTAGTCTAGGTGATCACTCTTTCAAACTAAATACAGTTAACTAAATTTATTTAAAATAAATATTTAAAACAAAACAAACACAACAAATATTTAAACAATAAGTTTAAGATTAAATTCCAACAGTCCCCACGTTCCGATCTTTGTCCATTGTGTCATAATATCACCTCGTGTATCACCTTTTGTAACTTGATGAATCAAACTTTAGATAGTCAGCTCTAAATACCATATCTGACAAGCTGGGTCAAATTCTGAATCCTTTTCCGAAAATCGGGTCATGTCCCAATTTCTTATGCGAAATAAGCTCAAGCACACTAGTCCAAATGCAATAACGGAAAATAATTTTTTTCGTCTTTAAACTATATGCTATTTTTAGTTTAGCTCGCTCAACTATACCAAAAAATATTATGATACCTTAACTTTTAAATAATTTTGATTGAGATCCTTCCGTCTATATTTGTTGATGTGTAAAATTAAAAAAAAAATGTGTTGGATACTTATACGTGTGTCCATGGTAAGTCACAGGATATACACATGTAATTTTATTAGTGTTAGTGACAATATTACATACCATAATATATATATATATATATATATATATATATATATATATATATTATGGTATGTAATATTGTCACTAACACTAATAAAATTACATGTGTATATCCTCTGACTTACCATGGACACACGTATAAGTATCCAACACATTTTTGATTCCCAGGATTAGATCAAGTGTAAGCAACAACACAAGTTACAAATGTACATCTCAGAGACCACCATGATGAATCTAGACATTTACATTCCAAAGCACCATCTGCATATATACATGAAATCAATTGATAGTCGAATAAAAAAAATACATATTAAAATCAGATTGAATGTATGTATACACCTCTAACAATGGTCGAATTCGACTTGCAATTAATTCCTCCTCCTTATAGAATAATCAACCCAATTCATCAAGAAGTGATTTTGCATTCCTTGCTACAATGTTCCAGAGCCCTCCTCGATCATTGGTTGTTCTTAATGACGTATAGTCATAGGCAGCAGGACCTTATCACATATCAGAAGATAGGGTTGATTATTACAGCTTATAGATGATTGTATAGAAAAAAAACTGATCGTTTTGGTTCAGAAGTTACTGCGTCCAAACAATCTATGTAAGTTATGCTAAATACACACTACTCAGTTGTAATAAAGTAATTTGATAAAGTTTGAATCTCAAGGTTCAGTGTATTGGAGAAGTTGGGGTAGATAGACTCCATATCAATTGAATAAAGAAGTGGAATCTTTCGCTAATGCGGTGCAGAATATCATTCAAAATAGCCAGATAGGGAGATATACCAATGCCTCCCGCAACTAGAATAAGGTTTGAATACCTACAGGAAATTTCATCATCAATACAGTAGAAGCAACGAAGAACTTACAGACAGCTACATTACTATATATGTAAACATTGTAAATAAAACAAGTACTCACCTCAAGTGGTACGGAGATTCATGCCCATAAGGTCCCTCTATAGAAGCCTTAATATTAGAATCAAGCAGCAAGAGTAGATCCTTTTGAAGTTTCTCCTGGGAATTATGTACAATATGTTGTTGTAGTTTCTGTGTTCAGTTTCCTAGAACCTTTATAAGAACCGACTAAACTGACTAAATATAAATCGACTAACCGGGACTCATATATCTAAGATGTATTGCCAAACTGTCAAGAACAATCAAAGAATCATGTTATTATTGTAAAGCAAGTAGCAGTTTGTCAACATGTTTAATCATGTAATTACTTGAATATCTTAGATAAAGCTGAAAACTAAGGGTGGACTGTCTAACATGAAACCAGTCTTGATTTTACAGACACAAAACGTGGGAAAGAAAAAGACTCACACACCTAATATGAGTCAAAATGAGTCATTTGGAAACATTTTATTCCACCAAGTTTGCCTATTCATTTTTATCAAATTCCAAAAGAAAAAACTCATGAAAATGAACACGCACTAAAACCAGAAATCGATATCCATACAGAACATTACCATCAAACAAAAAATTCACAAATCGCAAAACTCACACAATACCTTCCAACAGAGAATCCAATGCAACATTCCTCAACTGAAGAACCTTCATGCTCCTCCACTCTCTTTTGAACAAAACTCTGAAAACTAGAACTGCTTGACAGAGCCTAAAACACAATCAAACACATAAATTGCATCAAAACATTGATAACACCCCATCAAAATATTGATAACACCCCATCAAAACAACCTAAAGATTATATTCAATTTTTAACACACCCCACATGCTAAAACATTGCAATACCTGCAAAATTACATTCAGAAAACAATTAACCTCAAAATTACATTACAATTACCTAATTAACATAAATCAATCAATTTTCACAAAAAACAAAAACTAGGGCTCCATTTAATTGAAATCGGGTTGACCTCATACACAGTTTTTTGATGTTGCAGAAAAACTCATAAATTTGTGAATGTGTGTGTTTAGAGAGGGAGAGGGGGTCAGAGAGAGGGTCGAGTGAGTGTGGGGGGGGGGGGGGGGGGGGGTCGAGTGAGAAAAGAATAATGAGAAAGGGGGGAATACATGGGGCGGGGATTAAAAACATTCATCGGTTATAAATATTTTGATGTTAAATTTTTTTTTAACATCTGTGGTTTTTTGAAACCATGTTAAAGAGGTGATGTCAATTTGAGTTTTTCTAGTAGTGTTAAACTACTTTAAGAGACATGTTGAAGTACACTAAAAGTTCATTTGGGTATTATTTACTACTAGCTTATAACCCGTGCAAAGCACGGGATCTTTTAAATATTTTAATTTTTAAATATGAGAGTTTTTTGTTTATAAAATAAAATACAATAATTGATGTAATTTTAAATTTATTTATATTTTTAGAATAAAATTTAATATGTTGTTGGTCGCGTATATTACAATTTATCTATTATTATTTTTTATGTACAAAACTTTTAGTATAGATTTAGTATAAATTGGTTGGAATATATCGCAATTTATCTATTTTTTATTTTTTTATTTTGATTTTACTAATATTAAAAAAAATCACAAAGGAAATGGGTGATTAAAAAGGATGGTGCTAACCAAACTATCAATTATCCTTTGGCTATTATAATTTAGTATTTATCTATTTTTAATTTTTTTATTTTGAATTAACTAATCTTAAAAAAATCACAAAGGAAATGGGAGACTAAAAAGGAAGGTGCTAACCAAACTATCAATTATCCTATGGTTTGGCTATTATAGTTTAGTATAGATTTGTCACCCTCTTATGATGTTAAAGAGGTGATGTCTATTATTTACATCTCTAAAGTAAGGATTTAGTAGATGAGGTAATTTAATGTTCAAATTTTTCTGGATGAAGCCCTTTCGTTAAAAATGTTAACATATATGATATTATTATTATTGAATAATTTCGTTATCGTAATAATTTGCTTTGTTAGGACAAATTTTCTTTATTATTGTTTTGTTATTGGATATATAAGTATTCTCCCTATTGTAATCGAAACTAAGTTCATTATAATATAATATTACTTTTCTTCTCTTCTCTCCATACTTTATCATGATATCAAAAGTTAGGTTTGTTCTATCCTGGATAGGTTGATGTAGAGTTCAACGTGATAACTTTGCATGTTTGGTTAAAACATATTTTTTTTCTTTTAGTTCAAGTTGGTTCTGTCTTTTTTTTTGGGTAATACTGATTTCTCTTCGCTCCCAGTTTGAGTTTCATTTTTTTCCCTCGTGTTTTCTCGTGCTATGGTAAGAGTAGCCTAGGTATATTTGTATATCTTCTTTTCTCATTTCTCATGAGCTATGATCAATGTAGCTCTAGGCACATTGCCCTTTATGGGATTTGATTATGGTTTGGTGCACTAGACACATTAGCCTTGGAGATTATTAGATTATTTTTGTAGATAAATGTGTAAAAAATTATTTTTGTAGATAAAGGTGTAAGTCAACAAATAGTAAATAATAGTAAATAATAATACACGTGTACGAAATTAAAGATATGGAAAATAATAGTAAATAGTTGAATATTAAGAAGCCAATGAACTTTTTACGTCAAATGTAAGATTAACAAAAGAATTGATATCAAAATATTTTATTTGTTTAATTATTAAATTTGAAAGATTTAATAAAAAAAGTTAAATACATTTTTTTTGTTTTAAAAACGTTAACTATGTTTTGTTAAAAAACATTTAACACCTAGAAAAATTGTTGGCATTGTTTTTTAGATAATTTATTATATATAAACATTGGAACATTGAAAGTCGTTAAATTTAAAATGACACAAATAATTTTTGCGTATACAAGCAATTAACAATTAAATACCATAATATATTTTCTTCTTAACAATTTATCTGTCACTATATATGTATATAACCTTTTTTCCTAATTTCTTCATTGATTAAATTTTAAAGTAGATACATACAATTTTAAAAACTAATTTATAAAATTACAATTTTTAAACAAAAAAATACGTGTGAAAAGTTAAATTATCAGATAATTTGTAACTCAGAGTTTAATAATGAGTTTGAAATCACTAATTAAAAGTCTTTTTATTAAAAAATAAAAAGAATTAAATTGTAAATGTAAATTGATCAATTCAACCATCAGAATCATTCTAGCACACACACAAATTTTGTCATACTATATATACTCTCACTATTAGATACTCCCACTATTAGAAGATATCACAAACAAATCATCCTATATAGATATGTGAAATTCAACAATTTTTTTTAAATATAGGTATGAAAAATTAAATTATAATTTAGCAAAAAAAATTAAATTATAAATAATTTGAATCAAAATATAAAATTATGATTAATGTGTCTGATGTCACATATTTAATTTGAAAATTTAATCATAAAGCCCTTTTTTTTTTGGAAAATGATCTAATTTTTGGAGCACCTCACATCATTCTCAGCCGCTATTCTTACTTGAAATTTTCTAGTGTGAAGATTGTCGTCATTCTTAGGTAAATATCACGTGTATTCTCAGTAATAAGCATTATAGTCATCCCCACGTGTGTTCTGACTAAAACATTATCTCCTTACGTTACTAAATATTAAATATTATCGTCATTCATTTCTTGTATCTCACAAATATTAGATTTTCAGTATAGAAATTTGTTGTGTCCCCATTTCTTATATAAAGGATTGTGACCATTACATGTACTCTTAGCCCTTGGTGTTTTAATACCTTTTCTTTTCACACAATTGTCAACAACAAGTATTCTTGGTTTGAAGTTTAAGCACCTTTTTCATACACAAAATTTTCAATATTCATTATTGTTTTAGCACCTTCTTGTTTTACAAAACACTCCTTCATATATAGTTTCTTCCGTTGCATTTCATGCTCTTTCAAGGTAGGTATATATTATATATATATATATTTATCTTGGGTCCTTTTATATATATCCTTAGTATTATCTCTAAAACACAGGTACACCTATGTAAATATGCGTAACTAATATACAAGCTTAATGATGTGGCATGCAGAGGTTGGAATGGAGCAAAACGACTGGGAACAGATCGAAATGGAGCAAAACAACTTCGCATTGAAGGTAGCGTGAAACTGAGAGTGCATTTGAGGGGAAAAAACTTTGAAGCTTCTCAATCCTTTTCCGTAGAATACCAAAGAAGGATGCTTGTTCCAGAATCGAGAAGACACTTGCGCGATAAAACAAATGTAGTAGAATGGTCTGAAAATTCTGCAGTCGAGCATGAGGTACCGAAGAACGACGTTCAGGAAGTGGAACGTCTAAAATAGGAGATTGCATATCGATCTCCAGTTGAAAAACATGCAAATATTGGGGAAGGACCTTGGTGGTTTGGGCTTGAAAGAATTGCAGCAGTTAGAGCAGCTTTCGAAAGGAAAGAAAGAGCAATTACTGATAGGTCATAATGGAAAATGCTACTCTGCTCAGAAGGTTTGAGAAGCATTTTCCATAGTGACCTTCTGTTCCTTTTTATTGATAGGTCCAGCTGCTCCATCAGTAATTGCTCCTTCTTGCCCTTCAGAGATAATAATCATTCAAAAGCTGCTCCAACTGCTGCAATTCTTTCAAGCCCAAACCTGTACCAAGGTCCTTCCCCAATATCTGCATGTTTTTCAACTGGAGATCTGCAATCTCTTGTTTCAGATGTTTTCCTGAACGTCCTTCTTCGGTACCTCATGCTCGACTGCAGAATTTTCAGACCATTCTACACATTTGCTGTATCGTGCAAGTGTCTGCTCCATACTGGAACAAGCAAACTCAAAAAGGTTGCCAGCTATCTAGAGAAAATAATTATAGCAATTTCGTGCAAGTGTAATTTTTATGTAATTTTGTTTTTATGAAATATAATTTTTATGACTTCATTCCTTTACACATAAGGAGTACAGTTTCCTATTGATTTTCTTTTTGAATTCCATCGCACTCGTTTCATATTGGATTTAAAACTGCAATCTTGTAAATATGTGCCCTTTGTATGGCTGGTCATAGATCACTCCTGTACTATATTTAGCATAGGAATAATCAGATGACACAAACTCAGTTACTATTGTATGCACAGACATGACATATCAGTCATGACATTGGCATTCCCTCTTATTTGTGCGTGAATAGTTCTTAGGCATGCCTCAAATTCTGGGCACACTTGTAAGTAGCCGTGACATGGTTTCATCATTGAAATGCTGCCTTGGCTTTTTCTTGGCAAATGTTAAGCATGCAAAATGAAAATACTAAGAAGTAGATGTCTTTTTCTCGTAGGATAGTGTTTGCTATTTAACGAGGTATTGCACTGCATATGTTGCCCGCGTGCCTCGTACGTTTGTATACACTTATTTGATATCAATAAATAGTTTTATAAACATCCTAAATTTAATTTTCTTTTAAATCCAAATGAGTCACATCAAATTACTGCTAAGAAGGCCGAACGGATGAGTCGAATTTGTGACCAATCTTACACAATCATTACGTTAGGACCTCATTGGCTGTGTAAACTGCCCAAGTATATGTTATGGTTTTAAATGTTGGTAAAAGATGATGAGCCATCTTTTTAGGTCTATTTCTATCGAATAAAATGTCATAACGCCATAATATAAAAGGCTTATATATGTAACATTGCATGTTTATGATGCATCTAATTCTAAACAGAGGTTCTTTGTATCATTTTATACAAGCAAAAGAACCTCTCGACTAAGTAACAACTATTTTTCTCTCTGTTGATTGAGCCGGACAAAAAATTACCATAAACCATTCCTATCACTTTCAGACCAATAACACAGTACAATTACTTTGAGCTCCACAAAGGTGGCTGAGCTTTATTTCTTTACTGGACCATTGAAGCACCATATAAGAAGCTTGTTCAGAATCAGATCGATACACCAAGATGGGAGTCTTGGCAAACAGAAAAATGCATCTAGTTTTCGGTTTACTATTTCTTGCAGGTGTGGAAGTTGCTTGTCTATTTTATCAGACAAACATAATTAATATCATGCTTCATTGACTAGCGTGATTAATCATGATTACATATTTTGTTGCTTGAAACAGGATCTGGAATTGAAGCATGGTCCTACAACGACTCAGCAAGCATAAAGGTTTACAAATCAACAATATAAATATATAAATTAATTGGTTAACCAGTTCAGAGTTTTTTTATGTTATACCTAGCATAAGGATTTAAATTAACCCATGACCCTGACATGGGGTTAGAGGGAGTCCTCGCATCTAGGTTATCCCTGTATCCTTAATGAGTCAATGTATATCATTTGTACATGTTCCCTTGGATCCTCTCGAACCTGAAAAGGTGAAGATTTGGTTCATGTTCCCTTGGATCCTCTCAAACCTGAAAAGGTGACTTACATTGGAGCACTACTAAAAGAACCTTTGAAGGGCAAGTTGATCACGTTCCTACAAGAGAACAGTGATGTATTTGCATCGACAACTGCCGACATGCCAGGGATTGATCCCCAACTAATAACTCACAAGCTCAATGTTGATCCAAAAAGGAAGGCAATATAGCAGAAGAATAGGAACTTTGCACCAGAGAGGCAAGAAGCCATAAAACAAGAAGTTGAAAAGCTCCTAGAAGCTGGATTCATTGAAGAAATCCAATTTCCAGAATGGTTGGCAAACCCGGTTATGGTTAAGAAAGCCAATGGGAAGTGGAGGATGTGCATAGACTTCACTGATTTGAATGATGCTTGTCCCAAGGAGTGCTTCCCGCTACCAAGGATTGACACTTTGATAGATGCTACTGCAGGGCGTGAAATGCTGAGCTTCATGGCCGGTTTCAGTGGTTACAACCAAATCAAGATGCACAAGGATCACACAGCCAAGGTATCATTCATTACTGGTTTTGGGGTCTTTTGCTACCTTGTCATGGCTTTTGGACTAAAAAATGCAGGGGCGACTTATCAACGCCTAGTTAACAAGATCTTTGCCCACTTGATTGGGAAAACCATGGAAGTCTACATTGATGACATGCTCGTTACGAGTTTGTTTAAAGACGACCACATCCAGCATCTCAGGGAGACATTTGAAGTGCTGAGGCACCATAAGATGATGCTAAATCCTGCTAAGTGTGCTTTCGGAGTAGGATCAGGAAAATTCTTGGGTCTCATGGTCTCCAAAAGAGGCATTGAAGCTAACCCCGACAAGATTAAAGCTATCCTCGACATGGAACCACCTCGTTCCGTTAAGGACATTCAGAGATTGACTGGAAGAGTTGCAGCCTTAGGAAGGTTTATCTCAAAGTCTGGGGACAAATGCTTATCGTTTTTTAAAGCCCTGAAAAAGGTCAAGGATTTTGAGTGGACAACAGAGAGCCAAGAGGCTTTTGAAAAGCTTAAGAAGTACATGGTTGAGGCCCCGGTTGCTATCCAAACCAAGCCCGGAAGATACTCTTTATCTCTACTTGGCAGCCTCCGATCAAGCTCTCGGTGCTGTCCTTGTAAACGAGGAACGAAAAGTTCAAAAACCAGTCTACTCTGTAAGCAAAATTTTGCATGGGGCAGAATTAAACTATTCTGCTATTGAGAAGTTCGCTTTGGCACTAATCACGGCCTTAAGGAAGCTACGCCCTTACTTTCAGGGGCACAAAATTGAAGTCCTGACGGACCAACCATTGAGAAGCATCCTACATAGTCCAAAGGCCAGTGGAGGCCTAATTAAATGGGCAGTTGAGCTGGGAGAGTTTGACATCAAGTATAAGCCTCGAACAGCCATTAAGGCTCAGGCATTGGCTGACTTCGTGGTTGATTCAAAAATTGTGGCTCCCATTGATATAGGAGGCTGTTGGATGGATCCAATCAAGGCTCACCTTGAAACTGGATGGCTCTCTGATAACGCCCAAGAGGCACGCAAGTTGTCTGTGAGAGCATTGAGGTCTTTTGTGATCCCCTACCTAAAATGTCTAAGGCCCCAAGAGGCACGAGAAGCACTTGAAGAAATCCATGGAGGGATTTGTAGGCAACACTTGGCGGGTAGAGCCCTTGCTCATAATATAACCATGCTAGTCTTTTATTGGCCCGAAATGCTGAACAATGCCAAGGATTTTGTTAAGAAGTGTGATCATTGTCAGAAACATGCCCCAATGGTTAGGCAACCACCTGAGATGCTGACTTCAATCAACTCTCCAATTCTGTTTACTATGTGGGGAATGTACATACTTGGTCCCTTTCCAATGGCTACGGCTCAAAGGAAGTTTCTGATAGTGGCAATTGATTAGTTCACTAAGTGGATTGAGGCCAAACCCTTGGCCAAGATAACCACCAAGCAAGTTGTACACTAGTACAAAACTGGCCTTTTACGTCGGTTAAAAAGGTCTTATACGTCGGCAAAAAGGCGACGTAAGCAGGGGGGACGTATAAAGTGACAAAAATTTTACGTCGGTCAAAAAGGGGACGTATAAAGTCTAATACGTCGGTTGTAAAACCGATGTAAAAGACCGAAAAGACTGACGTATAAAGATTCAAAAGATCGACGTATAAAAGGTGTTCCAGCGTCATATAAGCTTATAGAACCGTCGTATATTAGTTATAATTTTACGTCCGACGTATATGGTTGTTTTATATGTCGCAACACTTTGACAAGAACCGACGTATATTGTCAAAGGAAAAATGTAAATGTCTGCCCTGTTTATAATAATACCCAAAAAGCCAAAAACCCTGTTATAACAGACCAAAAATATAAAACCTGATCTGAGTAAAAAATGCACTCCAAAATTCTCAACAAAATCTTTGATTAAATTAAAATTGGAGACTAGAAAATATGTCCACAATAATGTTTTAAAATTCCTTGTACAATTCACTTCATCATACATTTAATTCAACACATGTCGTACGTTAATATGTCTATCTTAAATCCAAAATATAATAACTATTTCAGAATTGCTCCAAGCTAAAGCCAATATCTAATCAGATCATATCCTTGCTACAAGCGCTCAGCTAATATTAGATCATACTCCTCCTTATCGGCGCTACTGCAAAAAACATATGTTCGAACATGTTAGCACAGAGTAGGAACAAAATATATATTCGATATTGGTTTGAACTGAATGTGTACCTGATCACATATATTCACGCGTAAAAAAATTTGCCCAAATATCTCGAACTTCTCCAATTTGTTGGTTTGCGTATTTTTTTCCAAGACCCTGCCACAAGAAATGTTAACTACATATAAATTTAATGTTAGGGTTTTAATATCTGTAACAATATTACACCATTTTATATAGTACCTCTATCCACTTAGTTTTAGAATCTTTACGAGATAATATTACTATGTCATGCATGTATCTCATCACAAAATAACCACACTCGGTACCGGACACTACAAAACAAACTCAAAAAATTTAAAACTAGATAAATAAATAAGAAAAGACTTTCAAGACTAAAAACAATATAGAAATAGAAAACTGAAGTTCACTAGAACTAGATAAATAAGTGGTTTAGGTATCCACTTATTGTTAAATTTCATCGATAAAAAGAGTTTAGATGTTTACTAACTCCTTAGTTTTGTTGATATACAGGGAGCAGAAAGATGATATATAAACATGCCGCTTATCTACTTAGCTAAGTTTAGCTACTGTTTACCATCCCTTCGGTTACGTTCATGTAGCATTGCTATGATATGTAAACAGATGTTTTCTGCTATTTAGAATCTCTGGTCCAGAGGACCTACAAAATAATAATATCTACCCTTAGCACTCATACATTAAAATATATAACCTGATGCAGTGGTGTAAGATTAAACTGGAGCAACATCTTATGCTATCATGTAGAATCATAATTAGGGCCAAAGCCACGAGGATGACATCTTGAAGTTCACAATGTGATACTCTCGTACTCTGTCAAATTGCAGCCATGTAGTTTTGCTTCCTGTGCAGGAATTCCGTCCTATAATAAGTCTTTCAATCCTACAATCATGTGTCTTTGGGCTGTACAAAACCACTTATTATCACAAAAATTACTTGCGAACAAGCAGAATCATTTTTGTCACTTGTCTTTTCCAATCTGTGTTGCTCAATGCAGAGTTCTATGTAAGCATCGCGAAGAAAACACCTCCAATCCAAGTATCTATCAGTTATTGTAATGAGTTCATCTGGAAGTCTGGAGGGGAATGTGTCTCTTTAGCCTTTCTTAGCTTCAGTAAAGCTTCAAGTACAATACATGCAAGTAAAGTTATACCTAGTAGAAATCCATAACCTAGTTTCCACTCGTTGCCTGCATTTGCATATTGGATTCCCAAAACGATATTTAGTGCTCCAAAGAAAAGAGCGATCCGACCACCACTGGTGGTACAAATTCCAGATTTTGCGGTTCTTGCTGTCTTTGTCTGGTCTAAAAAAGAACGCCAATACCTAAAGAATAAAATTTTCTACATCATGACGTCTCATTCAGTATATATTTCCAACAAAAACCAATAGTAAGTGTACTGAAGCTTCACATCTTAATCTCAAGTTAGAAAGCTAAAATTAAAGTCCTGGGTCGATTTTTGATTCTTTTTATAGTTTGCTTTGGTAAAGACATTATTATGCAGGTCCAGATTCTATACATAATCAAAAACTGAAGTTCACTGGAACTATAAAATTTGAATAGAAATAGGAACCAGACATTGATTACTAAATTATTTGTAAGATTGAACTACAAGTTAAATTTACAGAAATTAAACAGAGGTGTGAATGAAAATTATAATTATATATCGGTAAAATAATACAAAATCCATCCTCTATTTTGTTTCCATTCTAATATCTTCATGTCAGCCACCAAATTTCTTCATCCCATTCAACCAGTGCGATAGTCTTAATAATTTACTGATGAAACAATAAAGAATAAAGTCTTCACTACCTTTCTTTGAAATAAATGGAACAGAAAAGAATAACTAGTTGGAGCAGAAGACGTTTAAGCATTTATTACTTGTAATATTTATGTTATGCTTAAACACATCGTTGTCATACTCAGAATCCCTAACGTCATGTGTAAATACAATCTAAGAATACTTATTTCAGTGTTTGCACGTCTCAAAAGTTTAACCCCATCAAGGCCTAAATGTGCTAATTCTTTTAAATGTATGTGGATAATCTAATGAACAATAACGGAAGTCACTGACATAGGACCTAATACAAAGAGAACTACAATAATGATCTTATATTTTTGCATAATCAGCCTCTATGAAGGCTCAGATCTTAGAGTACATACTTGCCAGATTATCACTTAGTATTAGTATTAGTATCCTATCACAATATCACAAACACAGAGATGAGGGAGAATTAAAGTAAAAAACTATTTTAGCCGTGGTTTGGAGGCGCCATATGACAACAACGACGTTGTTAATTGGACCCAATACAAATACAAATATCAACAAATGTAAAATCAAACAACCCAAATAGCTTAAAGTTCCAAATTTTTCAATTCATCGGTCTTAATTGAAAATTGAAATATCAGATATTCAAACCATGGATACATGTACACTTGCATACGAGAGAGAGAGGGAGGGAGAGAGAGAGAGAGAGAGAGAGAGAGAGAGAGAGAGAGAGAGAGAGAGAGAGAGAGAGAGAGAGAGAGAGAGAGAGAGAGAGAGAGAGAGAGAGAGAGAGAGAGAGAGAGAGAGAGAGAGAGAGAGAGAAGAGCGAAGATGAATTACTAAGTTGAAATTTCTGAATTGAAATCGGTGAGAAAGTTTTAGGGCTCTTAGTCGAGAGACACAAAGAGAGGCTACAGTGTTTGAATTGGGGGAGAATAGAGTGAAAAAAGACTCTTACTAAATTAGTCTAATTAAATTATCTTTTTTTAATTAATTAAATTGTTATATACATCGGATTACACAACGCCGTCATATATATTACCACTTTTATATGTCGCCTACCAAGACACCGACGTATATGTCAATTATGTGCAGCAACTTTATATGTCGGGTAGAAAAAACCGATGTAAACTTAACTTTTATACGTCGGGCTTAGCTGATCCGATGTATAATGTCCACAATATACGTCCTTCTTTTTCAGAACTGACGTAATAAGTGGTACCAAAAGTGTAATATACATCGCCTATCTAAAAACCCGACGTATAAAGAGTTATATACATCGGTTTTCCGAATGTGCGACGTAAATTAGGCGACGTAAATGTCCAGTTTTGTACTAGTGTTGCTCAGTTCTTGTGGGAAAGCATCATGTGTAGGTACGGGATACCTCGCATCCTTGTTACAGATAATGGAACACAGTTCAACAATGAAGAATTCAGGAAGTATTGCGAAGAGAAAGCAATTGAGCTCAGATTCACCTCGGTTGCCCACCCTCAAGCAAATGGGCAAGCAGAGGTCGCGAATCGAATCATACTGGATGGATTAAAGAAAAGGGTCGAACGTTCCAGGAACACTTAGGTGGACGAGATACTGCCTATACTATGGGCTTATCATACCACTTGCAAAGTCACAACTGGAACAACCCCATTCATGCTTGCATATGTAGCAGAAGCTGTTGTACCTTTAGAGATCTCACATGTATCTCCAAGGATTGAAGCTTTTGAACAAGAAACTAATGAGGAAGGAATGAGGTTGGCGCTCGACTTAATTGATGAAGTCAGGGACGAAGCACACGCCCAAAATGTAGACTATCAGAAACGAACCTCCTTCCATTACAATCGAAGGGTTAAGGAAAGGTTCTTTCGACATGGAGACTTGGTTCCAAAGCACAGGGATAACTGACAGAATCAAAAGACCTGTTACATTTGTGCTTTGGAACATGCTTCTTATCCCTGTACCATTCATTTTCTCATTCATGTCTTCTTAGCTGTTCAGCAGGATCAATTGAAGGACCAGAAAAGTCTTGTCTTCCAGAGAGGTAGTTCTTCTTCCTCAAATAGCACAAAGGGTGGATATAAAACTGGAACAGTGGACAAAAACACAATGAGATGCTTTAATTGTAATGAGTTCGGACACTTTGCTACTGAATGCAAAAAGCCAAAGCAAGCAAACAATCAGATGTTTGAGTAATGATACACACATAAACACACACATGCCTGTTTTGTTGTTTTGTTTTCTACAGTATCTACATAAAAAGATATATCTCCAATATATAAGTGAACCTACTTGTTTCGAGAGGGAAATAAATATAAGGGTAAAATGAAGCATAATGTATTTCATATCAAATTTCTACTCAAGTATATTCAACTTATTTTTTTAGATGTTACTTCAAAATACGTAGTCAACGTTTCTTTGTGAAACTTTACCAAACTTTTATTAGTGAATGAATTTGAATTCATAAATTGCAGAAAATATGGTGCAAGAGATCTAATATAGATTTGTATCTTTGCTAAATATTAAATGAAAAAAACTATGATACCTAGTGCATGATCTAGTCAGTTGACAAGAAAATATTGAATTGGAAAAATATATTTCCAACCAACAGAAAACTAATGTAACTCTTAAATGTACAACACAATATTAATCAAGTCTACTTTCACATTAAACTAGTGTCACCATTACACAAGGACATCAGCAGCAGTAAGGACATCAGCTAGCAGCATCAATACCAGCCCTAGGGCAAGCTTTTCTATTTATGTCAACCTATACAAAACATGTGAAACAGAAAACTAATAAGAGCCAGAAAAATTGTCAAATAAGTACAAATAAGGTCTAAGTAAAGTTCAAGTGAACACGGTTAAGTACAGATTGTGAGGATGTTCATGATAAGCACACACAAGGGTGTTAGTGTAATTACCTTTAGTTTGTGAGGTGTAGTTGCAATCCTACGAAAAACCAAGATATCCTGTTCGGATAGTTCATGATCTCTGGCAAACCTTCTCCACCCTCCACTCAGGCGATGCTCTTTGGCTAAAAATTTGGTTACTGTTTCCTGTCCTTTATCATCCACCAAATTAATGTCCTTATCCTTCTTCGGCATATAGGATTTGCAAAATTTTGCTGGCTACATAATAAAGACATATAAGAAGTTAGTCTAATAAAATGAAGGCAAATGTGCGTGCAATACCAATAGGAAAAACATGTCCACGGAAGAGAACAAAATTTTTACCCAGGAAGAGATTACAGACTTTGAGCATTTTCTTCATTGTTTACTGCACAAATTTCATTAAAAAGGAAACATAAATGTTATGAGAATTTGGAAATAAAACTTTTAGAAATAAAATTGAAAATACTATAAATACTTGATATTTATAAGGGAAGAATCTAGATCAAATAGACTTCAATAGTTACATCACAATTGGACATGGTTATAAACTACAATTTTGAATCATGGTCCATTGGATCTAAAAAGAAGAAGGTCTCCTCAAGTAATATTACGTTTAGAGAGGGAGAGGGGGGTCAGAGAGAGGGTGGAGTGAGTGGGGGGGGGGGGTCGAGTTAGAAAAGAATAATGAGAAAGGGGGGAATACATGGGGCGGGGATTAAAAACATTCATAGGTTATAAATATTCTGATGTTAAATTTTTTTTAACATCGGTGGTTTTTTGAAACGATGTTAAAGCCTGTTGGGTTTATTAATCCAAATGTGTTATGTTTTATGTTTTGTTTCATTTAGTATGCAGTAGAATAAGTCTATGTCTGTTACAAGTAATGTGGCATTGTAATAGGACGTGGAAACGTTAGTCGAGTGGTGGAGTCAAAACAGGAGTGTGTTCCTGGTTTGTAGCAGTTCAGGTGTAGCAAGTCTAGTTTAACTAGCTTTGTATTTTCAGTTTTAAAAAAAATAAGAAGAACCCAGCATTTCCATTCAAAAACACTTAGCAAATACGTGAAACTCTTGGCTTATTTCTTCACCTGGTATCAGAGCACAGAAACAAACTTATCCACACATACTTGAATGGCGTCAGAATCAACCAAAATGAAAGATGGTTCATTCGGGTTAAGCTACCCGATGCTCACCAAGACTAACTACACCGTGTGGGCGTTAAAAATGACTGTCTTTATGCAGGCGTACGGAGTGTGGGAGGCCATAGACCCCAAAGATCCCAAGGCTGTAGTTGATGACAAGACGGATAAGAGAGCTTTGGCTATCATTTATCAAGGAATTCCTGAGGATATGCTTCTGTCACTCGCAACGAAAAAGACGTCCAAACAGGCCTGCGACGCAATCAAAACTTTGTGTTTGGGAGCAGACAAGGTTAAGAAAGCTCGAGCTCAAACACTTAAGGCAGAATTCGAGAGTTTAAGCATGAAGGAGACGGATCAGCTAGATGATTTTTGTATGAGACTTAATGGCCTGGTTACTAATATTCGGGCTTTAGGAGAGACTGTTGAAGAGACATATGTTGTAAAAAAGTTGCTGAGGGCAGTACCAACCAAGTTCTTACAAATTGCGTCGGCCATCGAACAATTTGGAAATTTGGAAGTAATGTCAGTCGAAGAAGTGGTTGGTTCGTTGAAGGCACATGAAGAACGACTACACGGACAAAGTGACAGCAATGGGGGACAACAATTATTGCTCACAGAAGAGGAGTGGTCGAAGCGTGAGCATAGTGATGGGAAGCTCCTACTCACCCGAGAGGAATGGCTGAAACGCAAGAATAAAGGAGAGACATAGAATCGTGGTAGAGACAACCGAGGAACTCGTGACAGGAGTAAAGTTCGTTGTTTTAATTGCTTGGGCTACGGACACTTTGCTGCAGAATGTCGCAAACCAAAACGAGATAGAGACCAAAGGGTTGAAGTAAATCTGACACGGACAAGCGATGATGAGCCTGCACTCCTAATGACAGAATGTGGTAATGGTGCAGATGGAATAGCTTTGCTGAATCAGGGTGAAGGTACAAAGCTGGACGATTCAAAAGGTTTGGAGAAGAACGTGTGGTACCTCGATAATGGAACCAGTAACCATATGACGGGGCATCGAGGGAAATTTGCCGAGCTAGATGAAACAGTAGGAGGTCAAGTAAGGTTCGGGGATGGATCATTGGTAAGCATCAAAGGAAATGGGTCAATAAACATCATTTGCAAGAATGGAGAGACACAAATTCTTAAAGAGGTATATTTTATCCCTACTCTTCGCAGTAATATAATTAGCCTCGGACAATTATCTGAGGAAGGGAATAGAGTTATTATTAATGGTGAACATCTGTGGGTATATGATACTTACGGAAAATTGCTTATAAGGGTTAAACGAGCTGTAAACAGGTTGTATAAACTCTATATAGAAGAAAACAGGTCTGCTGTTTGTTTGTTGACGAAAACAGAAGAAGCCATGTGGCTGTGGCACCGTCGACTCGGACACACGAACTTCCAGGCTATCACAATGCTTTCCAAAAAAGACATGGCGTACGGTTTGCCTTCGTTACAAATCCCAAAAGGAGTGTGCAGTGGGTGTCTCTTGGCTAAACAGCCTCGCAAGTCCTTTCCACCTAAGTCGCAGTTCATAGCAAAGACAACACTGGAATTGATACATGTTGATCTCTGTGGTCCACTGTCTCCCCCAACCCCAGCTGGAAACTTGTATTTTATGCTGCTGGTTGACGATTTTAGCCGTTTGATGTGGGTTTTCATGTTAAGAAGTAAATATGAATCCTTGATTTGGTTCAAGAAATTCAAGGCACGGGTTGAGAATACTGGAAAGGGAAAGATACAAATTCTCAGAAGTGACCGAGGAGGGGAGTTTTGTTCAAACGAGTTCAACAAATTCTGTGAAGACGAAGGCATTCTCAGACATCTCACAGCTCCATACTCCCCTCAGCAAAACGGGGTGGTTGAACGCCGCAACAGAACGGTGGTCGCAATGGCTCAAAGTTTACTTAAGGAACGACAAGTGCCATCTCAGATGTGGGGTGAAGCCGTACGACATGCTGTCTACATACTCAATAAAATGCCCACATGGGCACTATCTGAGATGACACCATATGAGGTGTGGACAGGTAACAAACCAACTCTCCACCATCTTCGTGTTTTTGGCTGTATCGCACATATGAAGATACCCAGTGCTCATGTACGAAAACTGGATGATCGAATTAAAGCATGGTTCATTTCGGACGTGAGCCCGGGACAAAAGCATACCGATTGTATGACCCTCAGACAGGCACTATACACGTAAACAGGGATGTAGTGTTTGAAGAAGAAAAAGGATGGTCTTGGAACAACAGTAATGGGGAAGCAAAGTCTCCAGATTCTTTCACAGTGATCAACTTCGCAGACGAGCAAAGTGAAGAAAACAGCAGTGCTTAAGACGACAATGGTTACACAGGTATGTCAACTCCTCAGTCACAGAGGTCTGTGACACGCACCACAGACGAAAGTGGGGGAAGCAGGTCTTCAGGGTCATCTGGCACCACGACTGATTCATCTGGGGATAGTGAACCATGACGTTTCCGTTCAGTCGATGCAATATACGATGACACACAGCGAATTGAGCTCGCAGATGAGGAACTAGAGGAACTATTCTTACTGGGGGTTGATGAACCCGTAACCTACGAACATGCTTCGAAAGAGAAGGTATGGGTCGATGCTATGGACAGTGAGATTCAGGCTATCGAAAAAACCCACACTTGGGAATTGACAGATCTACCGAAGGGGCAGAAAACAATTGGACTGAAATGGGTTTTCAAAGTAAAAAAAGATGCAAATGGGAAAGTAGTGAAACACAAGGCACGACTTGTTGCAAAGGGTTATGTTCAGAGGCAAGGCATTGACTACGAAGAAGTTTTCGCACCAGTCACGCGAATGGAAACAGTTCGGCTAATCCGGGCCCTTGCAGCAAAGAACGAATGGGAAGCACATCATTTGGATGTAAAATCCGCTTTTCTGAACGGCGAACTACTAGAGACTGTGTATGTGACACAACCGAAAGGTTATGAAAAGAAAGGGCAGGCACACAAGGTTTATAGACTCCTGAAAGCTCTTTATGGCCTGCGACAGGCTCCAAGAGCATGGTACACTCGTTTGAACAAATGTCTGGAGGCTCTCGGGTTCGGCAAATGCCCATACGAGCATGCAGTTTACACACGGAGGGATGGAGATGAGTCATTGATCATTGGTGTGTATGTGGACGATCTCATTATTACCGGGACTAACGTGTCTAACATCCTCAAGTTCAAGGAACAGATGGCAAAAGAGTTTGAAATGAGCGACTTGGGAAAATTGACGTATTATCTAGGCTTGGAAGTTGAACAAGGAGATGGATATATTCAGCTCAAACAACAGACATACGCGAAGAAAATACTTGAGAAAGCAGGAATGAGTGACTGCAACTCGGTTAAATATCCCATGGAGCACAAAATGCAGCTACACAAGGACGAAAAGGGCGAGTTAATTGATGCCACAAAGTTCAAAAGCTCGGTGGGAGGTTTGGGATACCTGGTACGCACTCAACCAGATATCGTGTTTGCAGTCGGTGTTGTTAGTAGATTTATGGAGAGGCCAACAGCATTGCACCTAAACGCAGTCAAAAGAATTTTTCGCTATGTGAAAGGGAATTTGAACTATGGGTTGACATACACAAAGGGACGAGCGAATTACTTGTTGTCGGGTTTTTTAGATAGCGATCTAGCTGGGTGCATAGATGACAGGAAAAGCACGGGAGGCATGTCATTTTATTTGGATGAAAATCTCATTACTTGGGTATCTCAGAAGCAAAGGTGCGTGGCACTTTCGTCCTGCGAAGCCGAGTTCATGGTTGCCACGTCCGCTGCGTGTCAAGGCATTTGGTTGCATCGAGTTTTAAGTCAGATTTCAGATATGAAATTAGGACCTGTTGTTTTGTATATTGACAACAGGTCAGCAGTTGATTTGGCGAGGAATCCAGTATTCCATGGCAGGAGTAAACACATAGACCTGAGGTATCATTTCATAGGCGACTGTGTGGAGAAGAGGTTGATTGTGATCAAGCACGTACGAACGACAGAACAGCGCGCAGACATTATGACAAAGGCTTTGGCTGTTAACAAATTTGAAAGCATGCGACGTCTGTTGGGAGTCAAAAATCTCGGGCACATTTAGATTAAGGGGGTGCTTGTTGGGTTATTAATCCAAATGTGTTATGTTTTATGTTTTGTTTCATTTAGTATGCAGTAGAATAAGTCTATGTCTGTTACAAGTAATGTGGCATTGTAATAGGACGTGGAAACGTTAGTCGAGTGGTGGAGTCAAAACAGGAGTGTGTTCCTGGTTTGTAGCAGTTCAGGTGTAGCAAGTCTAGTTTAACTAGCTTTGTATTTTCAGTTTTAAAAAAAATAAGAAGAACCCAGCATTTCCATTCAAAAACACTTAGCAAATACGTGAAACTCTTGGCTTATTTCTTCAAAGCCGTGATGTCAATTTGAGTTTTTCTAGTAGTTTTAAACTACTTTAAGAGACATGTTGAAGTACACTAAAAGTTCATTTGGGTATTATTTACTATTTGTCAGCCTCTTACGATCCTAAAGAGGTGATGTCTATTATTTACATCTCTAAAGTAAGGATTTAGTAGACGAGGTAATTTAATGTTCTAATTTTTCTGGATGAAGCCCTTTCGTTAAAAAAGTTAACATTATTATTATTGAATAATTTCGTTATTGTAATAATTTCCTTGTTAGGACAAATTTTCTTTATTATTGTTTGGTTATTGGCTATATAAGTATTCTCCCTATTGTAATCAAAACTAAGTTCATTATAATATAATATTACTTTTCTTCTCTTCTCTCCATACTTTATCATGATATAGTTAGGTTTGTTCTATCCCCATGGGTTGATGTCGAGTTCAACGTGATATCTTTGCATGTTTGGTTAAAACATATTTTTTTTTCTTTTATTTCATCAAGTTGGTTCTGTCTTTTTTTTGGGTAATACAGATTTCTCTTGGCTCCCAGTTTGAGTTTCATTTTTTCCCTAGTGTTTTTTACTTCATATTAATTGGGTTTTTCTTGGGTAAAAATTGATTTTGGTTAGTATTTTTCTGCTAGTTTCGTTTTTTTTGTTGAGACTCTCATAAACACTCTATATTTCTCTCTCTGTGATGGTATTGGCTTGTTGATATTTTTTTCTTTCTTTCTTTCCCTTCTATTCTTTTCTCATTTTCTCATGGGCTGTGATCAAAGTAGCTCTAGGCACATTGCCCTTTATGGGATTTGATTATGGTTTGGTGCACTAGACACATTAGCCTTAGGGATTATTAGATTATTTTTGTAGATAAATGTGTAAATTATTTTTGCACATAAACGTGTAAGTCAACAAATAGTAAATAATAGTAAATAATAATACACGCGTACGAAATTAAAGATATGGAAAATAATAGTAAATAGTTGAATATTAAGAAGCCAATGAACTTTTTACATCAAATTAATGTAAGATTAACAAAAGAATTGATATCAAAATATTTTATTTGTTTAATTATTAAATTTGAAAGATTTAATAAAAAAATGTTAAATACATTTTTTTTGTTTTAAAAACGTTAACTATGTTTTGTTAAAAAACATTTAACACCTAGAAAAATTGTTGGCATTACTGTTGTTTTTTAGATAATTTATTATATATAAACATTGGAACATTGAAAGTAGTTAAATTTAAAATGACACAAATAATTTTTGCATATACAAGCAATTAACAATTAAATACCATAATATATTTTCTTCTTAGCAATTTATCTGTCACTATATATGTATATAACCTTTTTCCTAATTTCTTCATTGATTAAATTTTAAAGTAGATACATACAATTTTAAAAACTAATTTATAAAATTACAATTTTTAAACAAAAAAATACGTGTGAAAAGTTAAATTATCAGATAATTTGTAACTCAAAGTTTAATAATGAGTTTGAAATCACTAATTAAAAGTCTTTATATTAAGAAATAAAAAGAATTAAATTGTAAATGTAAATTGATCAATTCAACCATCACAATATTGAATTGCTCAGTCTTACAGTCATTCTGGCACACACACAAATTTTTTCATACTATACTCTCACTATTAGATACTCTCACTATTAGAAGATATCACAAACAAATCATCCTATATATAAATAATTTGAATCAAAATATAAAATTATTATTAATGTGTCTCATGTCACATATTTAATTTGAAAATTTAATCATAAAGCCTTTTTTTTTTTGGAAAATGATCTAATTTTTGGAGCACCTCACATCATTCTCATCCGCTATTCTTACTTGAAATTTTCTAGTGTGAAGATTGTCGTCATTCTTACGTATGTATATATCACGTATTCTCATTAATAAGCATTATCGTCATCCCCACCTGTGTTCTGACTAAAACATTATCTCCTTACGTTACTAAATATTATCGTCATTCATTTCTTGTATCTCACAAATATTAGATTTTCAGTATAGAAATTTGTTGTGTCCCCATTTCTTATATAAAGGATTGTGACCATTACATGTACTCTTAGCCCTTGGTGTTTTAATACCTTTTCTTTTCACACAATTGTCAACCACAAGTATTCTTGGTTTGAAGTTTAAGCACCTTTTTCATACACAAAATTTTCAATATTCATTATTGTTTTAGCACGTTCTTGTTTTACAAAACACTCCTTCATAGTTTCTTCCGTTGCATTTCATGCTCTTTCAAGGTAGGTATATATTATATATATATATATATTTATCTTGGATCCTTTTATATATATCCTTAGTATTATCTCTAAAACACAGGTACACGTATGTAAATATGCGTAACTAATATACAAGCTTAATGTTGTGGCATGCACAGGTTGAAATGGAGCAAAACGACTGGGAACAGATCGAAATGGAGCAAAACAACTTCGCATTCAAGGTAGCCTGAAACTGAGAGTGCATTTGAGGGGAAAAAACTTTGAAGCTTCTCAATCCTTCTGCGCAGAATACCAAAGAAGGATGCTTGTTCCAGTATCGAGAAGACACTTGCGCGATAAAACAAATGTAGTAGAATCGTCTGAAAATTCTGCAGTCGAGCATGAGGTACCGAAGAAGGACGTTCAGGAAGTGGAACATCTAAAATAGGAGATTGCATATCGATCTCCAGTTGAAAAACATGCAAATATTGGGGAAGGACCTTGGTGGTTTGGGCTTGAAAGAATTGCAGCAGTTAGAGCAGCTTTCGAAGCGAAAGAAAGAACAATTACTGATAGGTCATAATGGAAAATTCTACTCTGCTCAGAAGGTTTGAGAAGCATTTTCCATAGTGACCATCTGTTCCTTTTTCTTGATAGGTCCAGCTGCTCCATCAGTAATTGCTCCTTCTTGCCCTTCACAGATAATAAACCTTCATTCAAAAGCTGCTCCAACTGCTGCAATTCTTTCAAGCCCAAACCTGTACCAAGGTCCTTCCCCAATATCTGCATGTTTTTCAACTGGAGATCTGCAATCCACTTCCTGAACGTCCTTCTTCGGTACCACATGCTCGACTGCAGAATTTTCAGACGATTCTACACATTTGTTGTATCGTGCAAGTGTCTGCTCCATACTGGAACAAGCAAACTCAAAAAGGTTGCCAGCTATCTAGAGAAAACAATTATAGCAATTTCGTGCAAGTGTAATTTTTATGTAATTTTGTTTTTATGATATATAATTTTTATGACTTCATTCCTTTACACGTAAGGAGTACAGTTTCCTATTGATTTTCTTTTTGAATTCCATCGCACTCGTTTCATATTGGATTTAAAACTGCAATCTTGTAAATATGTGCCCTTTGTATGGCTGGTCATAGATCACTCCTGTACTATATTTAGCAGAGGAATGATCAGATGACATAAACTCAGTTACTATTGTATGTACAGACATGACATATCAGTCATGACATTGGCATTCCCTCTTATTTGCGCGTGAATAGTGCTTAGGCATGCCTCAAATTCTGGGCACACTTGTAAGTAGCCGTGACATGGTTTCATCATTGAAATGCTGCCTTGGCTTTTTCCTGGTAAATGTTAAGCATGCAAAATGAACATACTAGAGAAGTAGATGTCTTTTTCTCGTAGGATAGTGTTTGCTATTCAACGAGGTATTGCAGTGCATATGTTGCCCGCGTGCCTCGTACGTTTATATACACTTATTTGATATCAATAAATAGTTTTATAAACATCCTAAATTTAATTTTCTTTTAAATCCAAATGAGTCACATCAAATTACTGCTAAGAAGGCCGAACGGATGAGTCGAATTTGTGACCAATCTTACACAATCATTACGTTAGGACCTCATTGGCTATGTAAACTGCCCAAGTATATGTTATGGTTGTAAATGTTGGTAAAAGATGACGAGCCATCTTTTAAGGTCTATTGCCAGCGAATAACATGTCATAACGCCATAATATAAAAGGCTTATATGTAACATTGCATGTTTATGATGCATCTAATTAAACAGAGGTTCTTTGTATCATTTTATACAAGCAAAAGAATCTCTCGACTAAGTAACAACTATTTTTCTCTCTGTTGGTTGAGCCGGACAAAAAATTACCATAAACCATTCTTGTCACTTTCAGACCAATAACACAGTACAATTACTTTGAGCTCCACAAAGGTGGTTGAGCTTTATTTCTTTACTGGACCATTGAAGCACCGTATAAGAAGCTTGTTCAGAATCAGATCGATACACCAAGATGGGAGTCTTGGAAAACAGAAAAATGCATCTAGTTTTCGGTTTACTATTTCTTGCAGGTGTGGAAGTTGCTTGTCTATTTTATCAGACAAACATAATTAATATCATGCTTCATTGACTAGCCTGATTAATCATGATTACATATTTTGTTGCTTGAAACAGGATCTGGAATTGAAGCATGGTCCTACAACGACTCAGCAAGCATAAAGGTTTACAAATCAACAATATAAATATATAAATTAATTGGTTAACCAGTTCAGAGTTTTTTTTATGTCATACCTAGCATAAGGATTTAAATTAACCCATGACCCTGACATGGGGTTAGAGGGAGTCCTCGCATCTAGGTTATCCCTGATTCCTTAATGAGTCAATGTATATCATTTGTACATGTTCCGTTGGATCCTCTCGAACCTGAAAAGGTGAAGATTTGGTTCCGGTTCCCTTGGATCCTCTCGAACCTGAAAAGGTGACTTGCATTGGAGCACTACTAAAAGAACCTTTGAAGGGCGAGTTGATCACGTTCCTACAAGAGAACAATGATGTATTTGCATGGACAGCTACCGACATGCCAGTGATTGATCCCCAACTAATAACTCACAAGCTCAATGTTGATCCAAAAAGGAAGGCAATATAGCAGAAGAATAGGAACTTTGCACCAGAGAGGCAAGAATCCATAAAACAAGAAGTTGAAAAGCTCCTAGAAGCTGGATTCATTGAAGAAATCCAATTTCCTGAAGCTGGATCCTCAAGTTAAGATTACAAGTGATCGAATAAAAGACAAGTTAGAATGGCCAACAAAGGACCATGATTAAAGACAACATAAAGCCATATATGGTAATAAGTCTTGCAAGACCAAAGGTACAATGGAGAGTTATTCCTCACCACCTTCCTCACCACTCTCCTCATCGCTCGACGAGCTACCGGAAGAAGACTCTTTCTCTTCACGGATCATTCCCCGACGCCTCCCATCGACTGGGTGAGCGATGCCTTTGCCTTTCCCATCAATTTCAGTACCCTGCTTTTCTCTTTCTATCTCGATCTCTATTGCCTCCCTCTCAACTCAAAACACAAACCTTTAAAATTAATTGTTGTAATTACACACAACTATACACACACACACACTCAATTACACATATTATCTTTCGTTTTCACACAATCAATTGTTCTAATTTTGATTAATTTGTTGAAATTCAGGTTATAATTAAAAGAAAATTTCTGGTGCTAAAGAGCCTCAATAATATCGAATATTTTTTGGGGGATTATCGTGGGAAGTCACTGAGCGTCAGCTTGAAGATGTTTTTGCTCGTTTTGGCAAAATTATTGACTCCCAGGTTCTTATTTTTTTTGAATTGTATGTATATGTGTATGTGTATGTTTGTGTTTGTATATATGTATGTGGTGATTGTTGATTGTTATGTTTGTTTAGTGAATAATTGAGATCTGGGTTGTTTCCTATTTCGTATTTAGTTGTTTGGGTAAATTTGGTAATATTTTGGGTTAAGTTGTGGTGGGTTGTGAAGATGAATTGATGTGTTGGGAATTTAGGGGGTTTTAATTATGATTTCAAAGAAATTAACGAGCCCGCACAATTATCTTGCAGAATGTTTTATCTTAAACTCTTAGTACAAACACTTTTATATAAACCATATTGGATATTTAGTTTCTTGACGGTATGTTCGAAACAGGGGGTGGTAATTTTTGGTTTTGGGTCATGGTCGTGTTTGTGAAGTAGTTGATTTGGGGTGGGTCTAAAATTTATCAAGATGAAAAATGAATGCTTAAGCTTCAAGGGCCGAGGGTCAATTTTTGTAATAAAACAGGGCATTTGCTATGTTAATGCTTATGATGGACAACACTTTTCATCCATATAATTTGTTGACATGTGTATATTGATCATACTGATACATTTTGTGCATTATAAATATATTTATAACAACTTAACTCATATGTGGCCTTTTTTTTGGTAATGCTGGTGCGAGGTATGATTTGCCTTCAGTTGAATTTTAAGGAGCTTTTGGTAAATTGGATTGCATAAAAGTATAAAACAATGGTTTTTGTTTAACAAAGTGTTGTAAGTTGTAAGACTTAACAATGGTTTTTTTCCAAAAACCCGTTGTATATTTGTATAATATACACAAGGGTTTTCGTTTTGATCCGTTCGTTGTTGAATAATCTCTGTAATAATTGTTTATGTTGTTAAACCGTTGTCTGATATATACAATTGTTTCGTTTTATAAAATCCTTGCGTGCTTATTTACGTTACAATGTTTTGTTTATCTAAACCATTGTCTATATCAAAAGCATTAATTTTAAAAAAAAATACTTTATTTGTTGCCCTTAATACATACATAAGTGTTATACACTTGATACAATGTTATTGTATAAATATATTATTTGGATTTTTAGTATAAAAAATTGTTAAATATATAAAAACACTTAAATAAAGGTTAATGATAATAATAATATCATAGATAGATAGAATACGATCATACTTCAGATATTTTGTTATACACGTTTTAGATGTGGACATCATATATTGTATGATTTACGATCCTTTGATATTTGTTTACAAGGAAATATTAGCTAGCTAAGAAAATGTTAATAATTATAACATTACTAATTCCGAAGTTAAACGAACAATACATAATAACTATACTATTAGCGAATAAGTGACATATCAATACTATTAACAACAATGTTGTCATATTCAAATAACTCATTTTACATATCAGTATGACATAATTTAATTATAAAGTCGTCATTAAGTTGTCTTATATTAATTTTATATATGCGAGTCGGGACTCACGTATGTTTTGTTTATTCGATTTTATAAAAGTATAAGACAATGGTTTTTGTTTGATGAAGTGTTGTAAGTTGTAAGACTTAACAATGGTTTTTGTCCAAAAAACGTTGTATAATATACATAAGGGTTTTTGTTTTGATCCGTTCGTTCTTGAATAATCTCTGTAACAATTGTTTATGTTGTTAAACCGTTGTATGATATAGACACTGGTTTCGTTTTACAAAATCCTTGCGTGATTATTTACGTTACAACGTTTTGTTTAGCTAAACCGTTGTCTATATCAAAAGCGTTGATTTTTTTAAAAAATACTTTATTTGTTGCCCTTAATAGATACATTAAGTGTTACACACTTCATACAATGTTATTGTATAAATCTCTCATTTGGATATTTAGTATAAAAAAATGTTAAATATATAAAAACACTTAAATAAAGGTTAATGATAATAATAATATCATTGATAGATAAAATACGATCATACTTCAGATATTTTGTTATACACGTTGTAGATGTGGACATCATATATTGTATGATTTATGATCCTTGATATTTGTTTTCAAGGAAATATTAGCTAGACAAACGTTAATGATTGTAACATTACTAATTCAATAACTATACTATTATTGATATTAGAACCTCAATAAGTGACATACCGAATATTATTAAAATAAATTTGTCATATTCAAATTACTAGTTTTACATATCAATATGATATAAAGTACTTCTATTTAGTGTTTCGTCGCGAATTTTTCTTTAATTGTTTTTCTGAAATATTAAGGGAGTGGTAAAAAAGTCGTACTAAATAGGTTTCTAATTTTTTAATTATTTTCGTATATCACTAAAATAATTAAATATTAACATCGGTGCGATTGGATGATTTAAAAATTAAATTTATTTTATTTATAATTAAATTTAAGTTTTTACAACACAAATGAAATTTATTTTTATTTTTGTCCCACACTTCATCACCAAACTCAAATTTTATTGAAAATTTTGAAGTCTTATTCCCCCTTAAACCAATAATTCATTTCCCCCTTAGACCAAAATTTCCCCCCTTCACCTTCCCCTCGTTCTTAACAAACAGAATCAAATTAAGGCAGCAATTTTTCACCTTACACATATCTGTCACCCCTAACCTGCTCTCTCTCTCTCCACAACTGCTCTACGATTAATCGATGTCTCTCTCTCTGTTCTTTGTGATGCTTCTTCAGTTTGGGATTTTCTCGATTTAGGGCTTCTTCAATTTGGGGTACAATTTTAGATCTTTTTTAGTTTTCGGGTTTGATTAATTGGTTTAATTAGTCACTTTTTATCCTCCCGCTCTTTCATTCGCTCTCTATGTTATTTTCTCGATTGGTTTTTTTATTCTGTTATTTAAACTGGGAGTTGAATCTCGAAGATCTTTCTAAACCTGTGGATGAGGAGAATATAAAGGTCACAATGGATGATTTTCTGAATGCCCTCCACAAAATAATTCCAGCATTTGGAGCATCTATGGATGACCTTGAATGTTGCAGGTATAAATTATTTTACTAAAGATTCAATTCTTTCTACGAATGGATTAAGTAGTATTAATATTGGTCCCAAACTAAGTCTACATACGAGAGAAATTGTTTGTATTTGTAATCGTTATGCATAAGGAAAACTTAAAAGACTTACCTTGCACATTGTACTGGGTCTGCATTGAGCTTTGAGAAGCTTTTATTGGTATAATGTTTGTTAAGAAATACAGTATTTGAGTTCAGCTCGAGTTTGATAACGAATCTAACCATGTATTTGAGTTTGGTTTTGCGAAAATGTACAGAGTTTAAGGTTTGGCTCTATTTAAGTTTGATAATCGGTGTTGAGAAGCAGTTTATCGAGCTTATCTCGAGTTTTACCCCACATAGGCTTGATCTTTTGGTGTCCGTGAACACATTATTCACATTCCGCTAACTGAATGAATCTTGCAGATTTAATGGTATAGTAGAGTTTGGTGGGAGACATGCACACATATTTAAAAGAGCAATGCTATTGGCCGAGCAAGTAAAGGTGAGCAGAGGAAGTTCGTTGGTTACTTGTTTTTTGAAGGACCAAGTGGAAGGTAAATTGGGTGTGATTGTATATTTATTTATTTATCTGTCATGATCCAAGCCTTAGTGGTCAATTTTTTTTCTTTTGGGCAGCGGTAAGACTTCAATGGCATCCACTATTGGTATTAGCAGTGACTTTCCTTATGTCAAGATTGTAAGTTGCTCTCTGCAGTTTACCTTTCATATCTCGACATGAATTTCTTTCTTCGACAGGACGGGTTGGAGATTAGGTCTCCATGGTATCTCTTAAATGTTTATAATTGCTTCCTTTCATGGGCAGGGTCTCAACTACATGAATCAATAATCAGTCTCAGTGAAAGCACCAAGTGTGCGCAGATTGTCAAGGTTCTTACAATATTACTCTCTGTACTAGTTGCAAATGTGCTTGCAATATACTCTAATTAATTTAGAACAATCACTACAAGAAAAACTGAATCAGACGACACCTTTCAGACAACGGACGGCCGAAAAAGTGTTGCCTAAAATTAACAGACGACAGTTTATTTTTTGGCTCGAAAAAGTATTGTCTAATCCACTACATTACAACGGTTTACGAACCGTTGTCTAAGAAAGTGAAAAATAGTGGATATAGATGACGCAAATGAATGGGTTTAGACAACAGTTTTTTTAACTCATGTCTAAATAATATTAAGACAATGTTTTAATTTAACCGTTGTTGGATTGAGACAACGGTTGTCTTAGTCATATTGTGTGAATAAACGTAAGACAATGTTGCAAAAAAACCATTGTGTAAATTTGATATAATTTTATTATAAAATTGTGAGTAAATTATTGGATAATAATTTTTATATATTAGGATGTTGACTAACTTTGTTTTATTTATTCAATTTATAAAAGTATAAAACAATGGTTTTTGTTTAACAAAGTGTTGTAAGTTGTAAGTTGTAAGACGTAACAATGGTTTTGGTCCAAAAACCCGTTGTATATTTGTATAATATACACAAGGGTTTTCGTTTTGATCCGTTCGTTGTTGAATAATCTCTGTAACAATTGTTTATGTTGTTAAACCGTTGTATGCTATAGACAATAGTTTCGTTTTATAAAATCCTTGTGTGATTATTTACGTTACAATGTTTTGTTTAGCTAAACCGTTGTCTATATCAAAGCGTTGATTTTTTTAAAAATTACTTTATTTGTTGCCTTTAATACATACATAAGTGTTACACACTTCATACAATGTTATTGTATAAATCTCTTATTTGGATATTTAGTATAAAAAATTGTTAATATATAAAAACACTTAAATAAAGGTTAATGATAATAATAATATCATTGATAGATAGAATACGATCATACTTCAGATATTTTGTTATACACGTTGTAGATGTGGACATCATATATTGTATGATTTACGATCCTTGATATTTATTTACAAGAAAATATTAGCTAGCTAGGAAAATGTTAATAATTATAACATTACTAATTCCGAAGTTAAACGAACATTATATAATAACTATACTATTAGCGAGTAAGTGACATACCAATACTATTAACAACAATGTTGTCATATTCAAATAACACATTTTATATATGAGTATGACATAATTTAATTATAAAGTCGTCATTAAGTTGTCTTATATTAATTTTATATATGCGAGTCGGGACTCACGTATGTTTTGTTTATTCGATTTTATAAAAGTATAAGACAATGGTTTTTGTTTAACAAAGTGTTGTAAGTTGTAAGACGTAATAATGGTTTTGGTCCAAAAAACGTTGTATAATATACAAGGGTTTTCGTTTTGATCCGTTCATTGTTGAATAATCTCTGTAACAATTGTTTATGTTGTTTAACCGTTGTATAATATAGACAATGGTTTCGTTTTATAAAATCCTTGCATGATTATTTACGTTACAACGTTTTGTTTAGCTAAACCGTTGTCTATATCAAAAGCGTTGATTTTTTTTTAAAAAAAAACTTTAATTGTTGCCCTTAATACATACATAAGTGTTACACACTTCATACAATGTTATTGTATAAATCTCTTATTTGGATATTTAGTAAAAAAAATTGTTAAATATATAAAAACGCTAAAATAAAGGTTAATGATAATAATAATATCATTGATAGATAGAATACGATCATACTTCAGATATTTCTAACTAGTGTTTCATTTTGGTGTTTTTATTTCATAAAATATTTTTCTCTACAATCCAACTATATAGATATTAAAATCTATATATTTCAGTGATATTGCAAAAGTTTTTTAAAAAACTATATTTATTTGATTTGAGATTTTAACGGTTGACTTGTTATTTGACTAGTACTTTTAATTAGTATGAATATTTTAAAATATATTTTCCTACAATTCAACTATATAGATGTCAAGATATATATATTTTTAATGATATTTAAATAATTGAAGAAAAATAAATGTATTTGGTTTAAGATTATAATGGTCAACTTGTGACTTGACTAGCATTTCTAACTAGTGTTTCATATGTTTCAATTTTTTTTTTTAAAATCATAATTGATTTTTTTTAGTTTATTCACATCACTAAAGTATGTACATATTAAAATTTGTATAATTAGATCGTTGAAAAATTTAAATTTACTATATATATATATTTAATAAAAATCTTCAATTTGTTACCTCACTATTTTTATTTCCCTCCCTTGGTTTCATTACTTCCGTTCTTAAAATTTCAATTTTTTCTTAAAATTTTCTCTCTTATTTCCCCCATTTGCTAATATTTCATTTCCCCCCTTCACAAGTAGATTACCTTTTTCCCTTTTCCCCTTTTCCCCTCTTCTTACAGCCAAACAATCGTTTATCATTCTCAACCAAACCCAAACACCATTCTTGTCCCACAAACATTATTCTCTTAGACTGGATTCTATCTTTAGTTTATAGCTTGTCTTCGATTTGAGTTACAACTTCAATTTGGGGGTTTCTTTCAATTCCTATTCTCCAATTGAAGTTTCGGTTTTTAAGTATTACTCTTTCTCTCTTCGATTTGATTTTGATTTAAGGTTTTTTACATGTAATTGTTTTTGTTTTGTATTTACTTGTTTTAATTTAGGGCTTTTATATTATTTGTAATTTGCATTTTTAGTTTATGTTGGGCTTCTCTCTCTTTGATTTTATATACTCTAATACTATGAAACTACCACTTATTTGATTTAAACTTAAGCTGAAATTTTTGGGCGACGATGATACCACTTGACAATGAAGGGGAGAATGTGGGAGTGGTGTTGCAGTGAGAAATCGAAGAGTTAGCAGAAAAACTAGAGGAGATTCAAAGAAGCTACGGAGTTGGAGACCACGAGTTTCAAAAGTGTAGCAATTTAGACAAAAAAACTGTGGTTTTGCAAAGGAAGCTAGAAAAGCTTGGTGGATTATCTGATGAAATATGTACTCAACAGACTCCGGAAATGGCTGAAACTAGTATGTTGTTTAATAACACAAGTCATGAACTTGACAAGGAGACCATTGCCTTGGCTCATGAAAACAATCTAAATTTTAGCGAGGTAAAGTTCACGTACATCTCATTTGAACATTTAATACTAATGTTAACACAGCTTTACTCACATACACAAATGCCTCCACTGAGACTCGAACCATAAACATATTCTTACCACTACGCTACATTGCTAGTGACTATGTATACATAAATATTGAGTTAATTGAGTTTGTGCAGGTAGAGGTACTGAGAATGAAGATGGAGGGAGTGTCAAAGGGGATGTTAGATAGAATGGAGGAGGAATATGGATCAATGCTTTCGACTACATGGACCAGTTCTATAGCCCGTAGTTCTGCTTCTACTTCCATGAGAATTGATTATCTAGATTCCTCTTCTTTCTCTACCAGACAACAACATCAGGCAAAGTTTCTAAGTCTTCTCTACTTGTCTTAAATATTATTAAATTCAAATGCACGACCCTTACTTAATTAGTTGTACATTGTCACTGACATCCTAATTACCATTATAAGTACAAAATCTAATTAATAACTTTATGTTGTCTGCATGGTTGGCCTTGGTTGGAGTGGAGTGTTCAGAATCTGTTTGAAATTTATTTTATATGCTTGTTTGCAAGTACATGTATAGCTGGACCACTGTTGTTAGTCACTCTCTCGTCTTTTTTTTATTGTTTTTACTGTTGGCTGGCTGCAGTAAAGTTCAGTTTGTGAGCTTCATTAATATGTTAACAGTATGACAAGTTCAGTGAATGCAGAACCTTTACAAATAAACAGGCTCAGTGTTGACAGCAAACAAATCTCAAGACATTTCAAATTTTTGTACTAAATTTGAAACCAGTTTATGCATTATACATGTGATAGGCTGGAATAAAAACAAGATATACTTACAAATCTTTTGGCTTGTATATGTGAGACACCTCATTTCAAAACCAAAAATAGAGTTCTTTGATTAACTCTTAGACTTTTGTAATCTTCTGCTGTGATGGCCACTTGTCAATAGATCTTCTTACTCATATATGTTAATAGTTTGGCATTTCAGATGTGAATTAGTGTAGGTATACTGAGATTAATATTTGAACTGGTACATTGAAATGACGACATATATATAGCTATAGAAAAGCGAAAAATGATCTTAAATTTCACATGAACAAGATCCTAAGAGGATCAGGGACAACCTAGTGATAAAAACGTATCTCCGGTATAGGCATACATGCTTTGCAGTGGCCCACTCTGTCTCATTTGCTCTTACCAGAAGAATCAATAATGATTCTTGTGTCTGAATGGTTATTTTCTGTCAACAGAAAAATCATTGTTGTCCAATGAATTTGGAAAGGAGGTGCTGTTTTCTTATGGTGACATTTTTCTGTTGTCCTCTTCCAGTTGTTCCCCAATAATGAACCAGTGGTTGCATTGTTTTGTTCACTTGTTCTTTAAGGTACTTTTGTGTGATTTGCATTCGATAGAATTAGCCTATGTGGTGTGAAGATTAATAGTAGTTTTGTCTACTTCTAATATCCTTATAACTTACTCCTTCGAGTTACCATCTTCATTATTCTTTTACTTATACAGTGTATATTGTTTAGCAACACGGGTATATTTTGTGTTTGTTTAGCTATCTTAATGAATGTAGAGAAATATTAGTTTTTCTTTATCAGTTGGTGTGTACAAGTTGTAATCAAGTGATAGTACTTAATCTGTAGATTTATGTATATAAGTAGAGAAGCTTGTGTAAGTAATATTTTGCTAAGAAGAAATTTGTTCAATTCTGGGGATAAACTGGATTGTGGTTTTTGTTGATTTTTTAGTTGTATTTTAATATATATATCTCTCTGTATGGAACTTGTATATTTTATGTGTATATTTTAAGCTGAACATTTATTTTTCTTGCACAGAGTTCTGTTATAACTAAAACTTAATATTGTGTAGGAGGTAGAATTGGATATGCTTGTCCCTAGATCTTATTATGCTTTATGATTCTGGAAAACTTCCGGTAAGGCATTCAGAAGGTCCAGTACTTCTTCTACCATCTCCTTTATTTCTTGTAGACGTTTTCCAACTTCTGGTGTCATTACTTCTGTTGGAAGCACTATGAGTTCGATATATTACATCTGCAGCAGGCTCTGTACAAATAACAGCTTCTAGATTAATACTTACAACCTCGTACTTCTCACTCCGCACAACAGCTTCTAAAATATTCGCAATGTCATTAACATTTTCAGTTATTGCAGCTTCTTTGTTCTTCGCTGCAGCTGCCACCACATCTAGCTTGAAAAGATTCTACATTTTTCCTCGAGAATCCACCATGCCCTCATATTTAAGCCTCATATCGTCTCGCTGAAGAGATTGACATACGCACCAGCGGTTGAGGTGCAGAGTTAACTACCATGCCCTCATATTTAAGCCTTATATTATGAATTTAAGTAGCTCGAAAGTGAGCAAGCACTACAAAAAAAACAGCATCAGACAACACTTATCAGACAACGTAAAGTGGAAAAAGTGTTGTTCGAAATCAACAGACAAGTGTTTTTTTTGTTTTTTTTAAAACCATCGTCTGATCCAGCCTTCAGACAACGGGGTTTTGACAATTTAATTCTGTTGTCTAACAAACTGAATCAGACAAGTGTTTTTTTTATGGTGTTTTTTATGCTATTGTCTGAAAAGACTTCAGACAATGTTTTAATTACCGTTGTTTGTCTGATTTAAATAGACAAGTGTTTTTTTAATTCTGTTGTGCAAACGAGTTGGCTCAGACAACGGTTTATAATTGTGTTGTGCAAACAAGTTGGACCAGACAACGGTTTACAAAATTATATTGTTTGAAAAGACTTGAGACAATGTTTCAATTACCGTTGTTTGTCTGATTTGAATAGACAAGTGTTTTTTTAATTGTGTTGTGCAAACGAGTTGGCTCAGACAACGGTTTACAAAATAATATTGTTTGAAAAGACTTCAGACAACGGTATTGTGCTAGTGTTGTGTTTATTTTAGCATACATCAGACAATTGTTTTGGGGTAAAAACCGTTGTCTGAATCACTGTACAAATTAAAAAAAAATTACACAGAAGTAGCCAATCCTGGACATAAATCCAACATACCAAACACAAATCATAGAATAGGCAAAAGCCTTTAAAGTACTTACAAACTTCATGAAAATCAAAGAAACACAAAATTAATTTTTCTATTTTTTATTTAAAAATTAATTAATAATTAATTTTTAATTAATTTTTAATCAAAAAATAATATTAAAAAAGGTGGGGCCCTAAACCCTAAACCCTAAACCCGAACCCTAAACCCGAATAATTTTTGAATTGATTTCTTGGACGATCCAACCGTACAGATGTTAATCGGTAGTCATTCTAGTGTTGGGAAAAAATAATCAAAAAATATAAAAGTCCGGTTATGCCGCATCTTTCCAAAAACGTTAGAATAGTATTGCTTCCAAGGACGGGACATTTGTCAGTTTCACTGAATAATTTTTTTAATTGATTTTTTGGACGATCCAACCGTACGGATGTTAATCGTTTGTCATTCTAGTGTTGGGAAAAAATAATCAAAAAATATAAAAGTCTGGTTATGCCGCATCTTTCCAAAAACGGTAGAATAGTACCATGCTTCCAAGAACGGGACATGTGTCAGATTCACTGAATAATTTTTTCAATTGATTTTTTGGACGATCCAACCGTACGGATGTTAATCGGTTGTCATTCTAGTGTTGGGAAAAAATAATCAAAAAATATAAAAGTCCGGTTATGCCGCATCTTTCCAAAAACGTTGGAATAGTACTGCTTCCAAGAACGGGACATGTGTCAGATTCACTGAATAATTTTTTCAATTGATTTATTTGACGATCCAACCGTACAGATGTTAATCGGTAGTCATTCTAGCGTTGGGAAAAAATAATCAAAAAATAAAAATCCCCGGTTGTGCCGCATCTTTCCATAAACGTTGGAATAGTACTACTTTCGAGGACGGGACTTATGTGAGATTCACTGAATAATTTTTTTAATTGATTTATTCGACGATCCAACCGTACGGATGCTAATCGGTACTCATTCTAGTGTTGGGAAAAAATTATCAAAAATTATAAAGGTCCGGATGTGCCGCATCTTTTCAGAAACGTTGGAACAGTATTGCTTCCGAGAACGGGACATGTGTCAGATTCACTGAATAATTTTTTTAATTGATTTATTCGACGATCCAACCGTATGGATGTTAATCGGTACTCATTCTATTGTTGGGAAAAAATTATCAAAAAATATATAGGTCCGGATGTGCCGCATCTTTTCAGAAACGTTGGAACAGTACTGCTTCCGGGAACGGGGCGCTTGTCAGATTCACTGAATAATTTTTTTAAATGATTTTTTCGACGATCCAACCGTACGAATGTTAATCGGTATTCATTATTTTTAACTAATAGATTATTATTTTGACCAGTCTTTAATTGAATATATTAATTTTAAAAAGTAAATTGAAAATTAAAAAATTTAATCTAAGTTGAAAATTTGGAAGGCGGCAATATTCCCCCCAATCCCAAAATTTTGACGAAAATTTTAGTATGATTTCGCGTCTCTACTCTCTAAGACTCACTCTCATCGAAGAAATCATTCTCATTTCTCTCTCAATTCTCTCTCTCTTTCTCAACTTGAAGAACCTGTCGCCTCTCCTTTCTCTCAACTCTCTCTTTTCTCTTTACTCCTCTCTTATTTTTTCTCTAAATTTAATTTGTTTTTCACTTTGCAGGTGACTAATTGGGGCTCCGATTAATTGGTATTTTCTTCACTTTTCTCGACTTAATTGCTCCAATTAATTGGTATTGTACTCATATTTCTGGATATTGATTTTCAATTAGTATTGATTTTCAATTAGGTTTTCGATTGGGGCTTTTCGTTCGGGGTTTCAATTAGGGCTTGGATTGGGGTTTTAGTTCAAGGTAAAATTGGGTTCTTGTATATGTTTTGTAATTTATGTACAAAATTGGGGCTTTAAGTTTTTTGATGTTTTGTTAATACATTCCAATTTCTCCGTCAAGAGTTGCGGATCCAAGACCTGGACCTGTAAAACCATTCCAGGATGGAACATCTAGTTCTACGTCGTATCAGTTTTTGCATATTGTAAGTCACAGATTCTTGGAGATATTTGGTAATATTAGTGTTGTTAAAGTTTTTTTCTTTACCGTTATGCTGTTTGTTCTGTAGCCAGTTAAGTTGATGGAAGATTTTTTGAGGCTGGCACAAAAAAATACTGCAAAAAATCTGGAAACCTGTGGTGTGCTTGCCGGTTCACTGGTATGCTGCACATCTTATATTGTGTTGCTATTCTTTTCTGTTGAGACGTATAAATCTATGACAAGCGTGGGCATATATCTGATTTATAATGCATATTCTTTAAACTTGTAGAAAAACAGAGTGTTCCACATAACTACACTTATAATACCCAAAGCAGGAATCGACTTCGGACTCGGTAAGATAGTTTACTTTAATAGAACATAATGCTGAGAATGTATTTTCTTATCATGTTTAAATGCTAATTTTTTGTTTTAAATTTTACTGAGCTCGTGTGTTTAATATTTTTGCATTGTGAACTTAAGAGCAAAGAATAGCAGTCACTGAGAACTGAGAAGAACTTTTTGAGGTTCAAGACAAGCATTCTCTTTTTCAACTTGGCTGGATTCACGTAAGTAACATTGTACCTTGCTGATACGTCTAATTACTTCTCAAGCTTTGCATTTTTAAGCATAGAATTATTTAGAGGGCCCTTTTGTTTCTTCGTAGACTCTGGCTTGATGTCCTGACTAAAACCAGATCTGAGTGTGGGCCTTGAATAATGTAAAGGTGTATTTGGCTTCAGACTCTTTTTTAAAGTAATTGGGTTAAAATGTGTTTCTGATTTCTGAATGTTAAACAATTAATAGTAGCTTCTTATTTGTTTGATGAAATATGTATCATTTGGTGTATCAGCTACCTTGTTGCTGCTGTTAGCTTACAGAGTTTACCGAGCCTTGCGCTGGCTGTTGTAGATATATATGCTCTTATAGTTAAGCGAAGTTTACGGAACACCAGAGTTGTTAGTTTGTTTGCAATTGGTGATGGGGTAAGATGTTCTTGTGTTGCACCTTATAACAGAACTGTAGATTGCTATGATGCTAGCAATATAAAAGCATGATTCTTGGGTTTTTGTCCATACTGCGTATTTTGTTCGTGTCTTCATATCATCGCAATGATACTAGTTCATCAGTTCAGGCTCTCGTTTGATACCTACAATTATAAGTATATGTATATGCTTTTCTTTGTGTGCAAGACCTGATTATAATTAAATTAATTAATTGGAGGAGCTCATTGCAAATTTTCAAATCGATTAATTGACATTTTATCTAGCTACCAAACTTGTCCTATTCAAATATCTGAATTAGTTGAATCTATGAGACAGTTTTTGTTGAAATTCAGATGTACGCTGTTTTGTTTCCTATTGTTGTTTTCAATCTTTTCTATATTCGGAGGAGAAATGTCTATGACCTGCACCACAGCATTTTAGGTAATTTTATTATATTTTTTGCAATTATCTCCTGCAACAAGGTGTGCAAATTATATATTGAATTAATGACTGGCATGGGACATATGCTTGATTCAGGTCTACTATTTGCTGTGCTGATAACTGCTGTTCTTACGGATTCAATAAAGAATGCAGTTGGAAGACCGCGGCTTGACTTCTTCTAGCGCTGCTTTCCTGATGGAAAAGATGTACAGAAGCCTAAGTGGGTTACTTAAATGTTGTCATTTTCTTTTCCAGTATAAAAGAAAATGTCGCAGAACAGCCAAGTTGTCTTGTGGGCGGAAAGCTAAGAGAGTGAGTTTATTACTTTAGTTTTCTAAGCAGTAATTGAGTTTTATATATATAGAATTTAGAGGCCAGTATTCTTCCTTCTTTTGGGTTTGCAATCTAAGCCACCTCACTGTTAACATAGAAAGGGGTACTTGTTTTTTAAAACTTCTCCATTAACTGTAGTTTCTGCATACAGGTACCAAATGAATGGGCTAAGGTGGTTGGTTTCACTATATAATAATCACTTGAATGGGATACTTGCTGATGAAATGGGCCTTGGTAAAACAGTTCAGGTCTGCGTGGTTTGAATTCATTTACTATATGATTATATTATCTAATTATATTAGCTTGATGATCCTCCTTCATAAATAAAGTTTAATGACATGAACATTTTTTAGGTTATTTCCCTCATCTGCTACCTAATGGAAAACAAAAATGATCGAGGACCTTTTTTGGTTACATTTAGAAGGGCTAAAATGGCTAAGGAAGTGGCAAAACTGAAGGAAGAATTACAAAGTACAATCAATAAGTCTGAAATTTTATTGCCATAAAAAATAATCTTTCTACGCCAGCTTCCCTTTTTTTCCCTTTTACATATCTTTTGTATTTTTATTGATGTTAATGTATACTTCTGAAATTGATACCAATATACCCCAATAACCTGGTTTGTATTTTCTATCCAGTGATTGTCCTCAGGCAATGTCACCTGGTGCCAGAAATTCAAGGATTTATGCTCTTGAGAACATGCTCTCAACGACATTGAAAACCCTCGTCTCTATGGCATCTGAATTATTGGAAGCTGAAGAGTGAGAACGAGCCTTTAATGGTTGTGGCATATGGAACCAAGTTCGAGCGAAGATGATGAAATGGTACTCCATTGACTGCCTGGACTACCTTTTAGCAATTGTTTTTTTCTTACAATCAGTAGTAGCATTAGGGAGTTGGTACTTGGAATATATTTTGGTTAAGTGGTGGATGACGGAAGGAGTTTGATTATATTTTGGTTAAGTGGTGGATGAATATAGAAGGTCACTATTGTATTGATCAGTGACAAATTCTGTATTATGAATTGGTTGGTTTATTTTGTAAAAGGATTGATATATGTATCAACCAGGTCTTGAAATTTTTTGAATTTAAGTGTTGCAATTGCTATTGTTACTAATGTTGCAATATTTCATTTTCTGTTGCCCTAGTACATAGAATTAGTGTTACATTAGCTATTTATAACAATATCTAGTGTTTCATTAGCTAAAGATTTAGTGTTGCAATAGAATATGGGGTCCACCAGTGATGTGGCACTAAAGTGGGCCCTAGTGATGACGTGGCACAATGGGACCCACACAAGTGACGTGGCACAGTGGGCTCCCACACGTGACGTGGCAATATTGTGGGCCCTACTGGTGACGTGGCAATATTGTGTAGAGTCCCAAACAACAATGGATTAATTATACAAGAATGTTGTGTGATTTCCTTTTAGACAAGTGTGGATTGAATTAAAACTATTGTGTGATTTCCTTTCAGACAAGTGTGCATTCAATTAAAACTATTGTGTGATTTCCTTTCAGACACGTGTGTATTCAATTAAAACTATTGTGTAGCATCCTAAACAACAATGGAAAAATTCTATAATAATGTTGTGTGATTTACTTTTAGACAAGTGTGTATTGAGATAAAACTATTGTGTGATTTCCTTTCAGACAAGTGTGTATTCAATTAAAACTATTGTGTAGCTTCCCAAACAACAACGGTTTCTAAATCGACTGTTGTTGTTTCTGGCTATCAGACAACGGCGTCTAGAGATGCAGTCGTTGTCCCTCGCTCTAACACACAACAGTTTTCGAACCGTTGTCTGAGGCGTGTAACAGACGACACTCCGATAGACAACGGGGTTTGTCAGTATCAGACTACGGATAAAATCCGTTGTCTGAATCGAAATTCCTTGTAGTGAAGCTTCGTACACAAGGCCACATCAAAAGGATGATTGTGAGATTTATTATTTCCCCTCCTAGTTCCATCTCACTCTTAGAATTTTAGGCTAGTTTCTTTTATGTCATATAAATTTTTTTAATTGCATTGTATGAACCATTGTGTGTAAAAAATAACAAAGCATTTTTAGCTTCCCAAAGTGTTGTCTAATGAAAATAAATACATTAGATTAATAAATCATTGTTTATTCTCATAATTGTATATTTTCTTTCTCACAACTATTTTTTAACAACAGAAGCTTGTAAAAATAGGCTATAGCCAATACTTTCTTGGCAAATAAACCATTGTGCTAAATGAAGAAAGACAACAATCCGGAAAAAAGAAAACTGTTGTATAAACTACTTCCTAGAACGGTATTTAAATTGATTATTACCTAAACTGTTGTTATGTATAATTTCACACAACACATTTAGAGAAGATAAGCTTTGTCTATTTAGACATAGCACAATAGGTTTTTTATATTTAAAACCATTGTGTTCTAAGTAGTGCAACAACGCAAACAAAAAAAAATCTCTTGATACTATTGTTTTCCGACAACGTTTTCCCTAGAGTACTGTTGTTGTTTCTAGGTATTATACAACATTTTATATTTCTTCGTGTGTTGTGTTCATTACCTTATACAACGCATTTCTGAGTAATAAACTCTTGTTGTTTCTGACTATTATACAACACTTTGGTTATCGGTGACTGTCGTTTCAGTTATTTTGCACAACATTTTTTAAGCGTTGTCTGAGGTCCATCTGACGGCATCTCAATAGTCATCGGTTTTCAGGAGTAATAGACAACGGGCCTGGTTGAGTCGTCTGATTCAGTTTTTCTTGTAGTGAATGTCGGTTATATTTGATATAATTTCCTTGCTTACCTCTTAAATCGACATGTAGCAAATTCAGGTTCAACTGTATGAGCACCTTGGTGTTTCTAGTTTTAAATAATCTGGAACCACAGATATGACAAGCAAATGGGGAATCGCCTATAACAGTTTTTAGAGCTGGAACTTTTATAATGTTCAGCTTCTTGTTAGCAAGTTCCATCTGTCTTCTTTCGCTAAAAGTTTCCCCTTCTGATTGTGACGATAATTTGTCTTATTAGTTCAAGTTTATTCTTCCAGTGACCTGTTACGGACAATTACACTATGCAGGCATCCTATTCAAACCTACCAGATACTACTTTTAAGGTTTGTCTCTGAAATCCCTCAAACACATGCATCTCTACCTGTTTATCACCAACGGAGATTTGAAAACTTCTGTGTCAAGAGTAAAAAAACCAAAGGTATTATTTCCAACAAAAAATAATTGTTAAATGTTATTAGTTAACTACTGAGTATTAATACCGTGCGTACTTTGGTTTCTGAAGGGGCTGGTGGACACCAATGTTTTTAACCTCAGGAATAGCTTCTGACAAATCCTATTTTCATCATGTTTTACAGCGAAAATCAGAACGGGACATCACCTTATTGGTTTGTATAATTTTGTACCTTTCTTTTCTTTTGTGTGACTTCTGTTAGAGATTAAGTGGATTATTCTTTGAAAATGCTCAATGAATTTCAAAGCAAAGGCTTTTAATTGAATTATATTCCTGCAGAAGTCTCTTCGATGATATAACCATTTTTTCCTTCGTTTAGCTTATGGTCTTAATCAGACTAGGATATTAGGCAAGTCAGTTGTCAAGGTTTGATTTTATCACAAATGATGGGTTTGCGGTAAACTTGATATCTATCATACCAGTTTCTTTGTTTTTATCATTATCGGATATTATTAATATTAAAATGAATATTTAGATATACCTGTATATACTGGAATTTGATTTTACTATTACTTTAGATAACACCTATTCTTAATTTTCTGTAAATGTTGTAGGTTGGCAGATACGGAAGTCCAGAAGAACATCCTTTCTTCCCAGATAATTTGTCATCATCAGTGCTCCCACAGTACAATCATTCACAGGTGCGTATGTAGCTCAGAACCACGTAAAATAGATCCTAATGTTAATTTGCATTTGAATAGAAGCAAAAGTTCTAAACAAACAAGAAATTAAAATACAAAAAACGAGTAAGGATTATATTCCTTTCTGATTATTTGTTTTCTTATAGATTTTGCATCCTACTACTGCTGCCATCAATATAAATGAGACGATCTGGGATGTGTATGTCAATCAATTGCTTCCGCTGTTTACTACCGAGGGTGATGATGGCAATTATGTGCCAACTGCAACTTCTGATCTTCAGTGCCTGCAGGTGAGGTGTCTCAGAAATTTATTATTCTAGTATGAGATATGCAGAATTGCACTTGTTGAACCATGATGATGGATTATTAATTCTTGACTTGAGCAAGAGTTTGCCTGTCTTATGTATGCTATGAGTGTTAACAAATGCAAGAGTAATTAGCTTCAAGATTGCAGGCTGGTACAACACAGACTTTGAACTAGAAGAACCAGCTAGCCGGTTATGCAAAAGATTGCAGGATGGTACAGTCAAGCCATCCGATTTTGACAAAGCATTTCACCAGAAGACCGAGGTCTTCTACAAGTCCACAGAGGAGTTGGGTTCAAAATTTTTTAATGTGTTTCATATTAGCTGGTTGAACTCTAGTTGGTTGATGATGAATATTGGTTGTAGTAGTGAATTTTAGTTCGTTGTCATAACAAATATTGATTGTAATGATATATAGCTGTTCCTTTTTGCGTATATAAAACCATTGTCTAGCCTATTTTTAGACCATGGGGGCATTTATAAAAAGAGTTGTTATAAATAATATCTTACAACAACCAAGCTTTATAAAAGTGTTGTGTGTTAAAAATACGACAATGACTTATAAAAACTAAATCATTGTATGAAGGAATTACATACATGAGATGAAAAAGAATAAACCGTCATCTGAGAGTAAGAAAGACAACAATTTGGAAAACAAAAACCGTTGTATAAACTGCTTCCTAGAACAGTATTTAAATCGATTAATACATAAACTGTTGTTGTTTCTAGCTATTATACAACAATTTATATTTACTCGTATGTTGTCTTCATCACCTTATACAACGCAATTTTTGGTAGGAAACTGTCGTCCTTTCTGGTTATTATACCACACTTTGTTAATCGGTGACTGTCGTTTCAGTTATTTTGCACAACATTTTTTAAGCGTTGTCTGAGGTCCATCTGACGGCATCTCAATAGTCATCGGTTTTCAGGGGTAATAGACAACGGGTCTGGTTGAGTCGTCTGATTCAGTTTTTCTTGTAGTGCAAGTCTACTTTCACACGGTTAAGTACAGATTGTGAGGATGTTCATGATAAGCACACACAAGGGTGTTAGTGTAATTACCTTTAGTTTGTGAGGTGCAGTTGCAATCCTACGAAAAACCAAGATATCCTCTTCGGATAGTTCACGATCTCCGGCAAACCTTCTCCACCCTCCACTCAAGCGATGCTCTTTGGCTAAAAATTTGGTTACTGTTTCTTGTCCTTTATCATCCACCAAATTAATGTCCTTATCCTTCTTCGGCATATAGGATTTGCAAAATTTTGCGGGCTACATAATAAAGACATATAAGAAGTTAGTCTAATAAAATGAAGGCAAATGTGTGTGCAATACCAATACGAAAAACATGTCCAAGGGAAGAGAACAAAATTCTTACCCAGGAAGAGATTACAGACTTTGAGAATTTTCTTCATTGTTTACTGCACAAATTTCATTAAAAAGAAAACACAAATGTTATGAGAATTTGGAAATAAAATTTTTAGAAATAAAATTGAAAATACTATAAATACTTGATATTTATAAGGGAAGAATCTAGATCAAATAGACTTCAATAGTTACATCACAATTGGACATGGTTATAAACTACAATTTTGAATCATGGTCCATTGGATCTTAAAAAGAAGAACGTCTCCTCAAGTAAGATTACGTTTTGTATTCACCACAAAAACACATATAGAAACACAAAATGTTAGGGATATATAAAGAAAACAAATTTGAAAAGTTCTTAAGATATAGAGATCATATGTAAATATATATATATATATATATATATATATATATATATATATAAATAAATCAAAACTCACATAATTAATTTTGAGGATGACTGTGACTTACATAAAATCCTGATATTGGACTTGAAATTCTACTGAGAAACACAAACAACAAGTGTCCATAGTATATTGGTTATTGTGATTAGTATATTTAAAATTTTGAATACTACAAAATGTAAGGACAATGGAGAGGAAGCTAAAAAATGTGGAAGTAGGTATTGTTGTATGAAGGGAGGTATTGTTGTACTGGATGATATTTATAGGATGGTGTTGAAGATTCTCGATCCTCGTGGAGTATACTAGAAGTACCTTCTAGAGGGACCCAAAAAAGAAAAATAATACCGTGTCTCTACTTTGAATATATTTATAGATAATGGTGAACGTTCTAGATCATAACCTTCTGGAACGAGTCCCAATGAGAAAAATGATATCTTGCCTTTAATTATTGAATTTCATTTGTCTGTATTTTTGTGAAGATATTTTAATTATTACTTAATAACATATATCTTTATATTGTTAATCATATTATTATTTAATTTAAAAATATATTTAATAACTCATTTTTTTTTATTGTGTGTAAATGTATAATATTGTGTCTAAGTATACATCATACGTTGATTTTAAGTTATTATACAATTTATAAACAAAATATTAATAAATAAAAAATCGTGATAGGTAAATTTTAAAATAACCAATTAAATAATAATTTAATTTATATATTTTAAAAATAAAATAACATAAATCAAAATGAAATAAAAATAATTTTAATTTATTTAAGATTAAACAACATCATTTATAGAAATATATGTTTTGAGATTTCATAAATAAAAATGAAATAATAAAATTCAATATAATACGTCATTCCCCTCCCTCAAACCAGGTTAAGGTATCAAATTTTATCTTGAGTTATGGGTTTAAGATTTGATAAATGATTAATCAATTACTCAAATCACTTTAACGTATCAAATTCCATCTTGAGGTATGGGTTGTGTTGGGCTAATCTAAACTTAATGTTTGGGCTAGGCTAATCTCAGTGTTGGGCCTATCTAAACATAAGTCTGGAGTGTTTATTTGTTTCCGTTTGTTTCCAGTTTTAGTCGTGTGTCATGACTTGTTCCACCACGTCTCTGAGTTTTTGTAGGATCCATTTTGAAGTAGTCGTTCCTGGTTTGTAGGTATAGCTGTTGATTGCTTTCTATATATCTCTTTGTAATCCACTTATGGAAATAAGAAGAACATGAGTTTACGTTCTTAATCCTTGCTTGTCTGTTTTACATACAAACACCTATATTAATACTAATCTATACTTATATTTGGTATCAGAGCAAGGTTAACATATCGGTGTACTATAAGTAGGAGCTATGGAAACAGGAAGCAAGCTGAAAGGAGGTGTTGGTCTCACTTACCCAATATTGTCAAGAAGTAACTACACAGCCTGGGCTATCAAGATGCAAGTCTACATGCAGGCCCAGGGTGTGTGGGAGGCGATTGAGCCCGCAGATAAAAACACTAAGGTGGAAGACAAGAAGGACAAGTGTGCACTGGCTGTTATATATCAAGGTTTGTCTGAGGACATACTCCTGGCGGTGGCAGACAAGAAAACATCTAAGGAAGTCTGGGCGGCTTTGAAGACGATGTGCCTTGGTGCAGACCGTGTCAAGAAGGCTAAAGTGCAGACACTCAAAGGAGATTTTGAGGCTTTGTAGATGAAAGACAACGAGCAGTTGGACGATTTTTGCTTAAAATTAAGTGGAATCGTGACAAACATCAGAACCCTGGGAGAAGAGATTCAGGAGTCATATGTGGTGAAGAAGTTGCTAAGGGTCGTTCCTCAGAAGTTTCTCCAAATTGCTTCAACAATCGAACAATTTGGGGATTTAGAGACTATGACAGTAGAAGAAGCAGTGGGTTCGCTCAAGGCGCATGAGGAGCGACTACGTGGAAAAACTGAACCTAGTAATGGACAGCTTTTACTCACAGAGGATGAATGGTTGAAGAGAGAGACCGAAGGAAAATTGTTACTTACTAGAGCAGAATGGGAGAAACGAGCAAGTCAAAGAAATCGGAGTGGTGGAAATAAAGGACGAGGTGGAGGCCAAGATAAGAGCCAAATAAAATGCTTTAATTGTAACATTTACGGCCACTACGCAAACGAATGTAAGAAGCCATCACGACGTGAAAAAGGAAACAGATCTGAAGAGGCAAACTTAACACTAACACATGATGAGGAGCCAGCACTCTTGATGGCGAAATGTGAAGAGAACAGAGACGGTGTCATATTGCTTAATGAAACAACCACTGTGGCGAAACTAAGCTTAAGCGACGAACAGACGGACTCTAATGTTTGGTACTTGGATAACGGAGCAAGTAATCATATGACTGGGCTATGTTCGAAATTTAAGCAGCTCGATGAAAAGGTGACGGGGCGTGTCCGTTTTGGTGATGGGTCGCTTGTGGATATTCGAGGAAAGGGAACTATATCTTTCAAATGCAAAGACGGAGGAGAAAAGCTTCTGAAAGAGGTATATTATATCCCAAATCTTTGCAACAATATTATAAGTCTGGGTCAATTATCTGAAGAGGGAAATCGAGTCGTATTACATGGTGTTTATCTGTGGGTATATGATGAATGTGAAAAGCTTGTCATGAAAGTAAAAAGGTCTGGAAATAGATTGTATAAAATACTTCTTGAAAACAACAACGATGCCTGTTTATTAACTAAAGTAGATGAAGAAGCTTGGTTGTGGCATTCACGCCTAGGACACGTTAATTTTCCTGCAATGGTCTTAATGTCTAAGAAGAAAATGGCAAACGAATTCCCAGCCATTGTTCAACCAAAGGAAATATGCACAGGGTGCTTGATGTCAAAGAAAGTGAGAAAGTCATTTCCTGCCAAGACAGACTACAGAGCAGAGCGAGCTTTGGAATTGATCCATGGCGACTTATGTGGACCTATAGCACCTGAGACACCAGGGGGGAATAAATATTTTTTCCTTCTGGTAGATGATTATAGCAGGGCCATGTGGGTGTATTTTTTGAAAACTAAAGATGAGGCTCTCGATGCGTTCAAGAAGTTTCGTGCCCAGGTTGAGAAAGGACCAGAAAAGAAAGTGAGAACCCTGCGTACGGATAACGGGGGTGAGTTTTGCTCGAACCAGTTCAAGTCTTACTGTGAATCTGCAGGAATAAACCGTCATTACACAGCCCCATACACACCCCAACAAAATGGGGTGGTGGAAAGACGAAATCGCACTGTGGTTGCCATGGCCAGAAGCATGTTGAAGGAAATGCAACTTCCATCGTTCTTATGGGGAGAGGCAGTCAGGCACTCAATTTATTTGTTAAATCGCCTACCAACTCGTGCTTTATCTGAGCTGACTCCATATGAGGCATGGACAGGTATGAAGCCTAGCCTGGGACACATACGGGTTTTCGGTTGTATTGCATACATGAAAAACCTAAGTACTCAGGTGAAGAAACTGGATGACCGGAGTAAACCCGTCATCAACCTTGGAAAGGAGCCTGGCACTAAGGCTTATCGTTTGTATGATCCTATTTTGAAACAAGTACATGTTAGTCGCGATGTTGTGTTTGAGGAAAAGAAAACTTGGCTTTGGGATCAGACAAACGAGGGAGGCACAGTGGCACAACAAGGCTACTTTACAATCCCGGGTTTTGAAGACAAGGAGCTGAATGACGAGACAGATGAGCCTGTGACTCCAAGTAGTGCGAGTACAAGCACAATTAGTGACTCAAGCGCACAAAGTTCAAGTGGTACCGTGTCGACAACAGGGACGTCAACAACAGAGGCGTCAACTGAGAGTCCACCTCGAAAGTTCAGGTTGCTAGGTGAAATATATGACGTTACTGAAGAAATAGAGCTTGAGGACGAATTGCTTCTAATGGGGATTGATGAACCAGTCAACTATGATCAGGCATGCAAAGAAAAGGAATGGAGAAGTGCAATGGAGAGTGAGATACAGTCGATAGAGAAAAATAATACATGGGTATTGACGAACTTACCTCCAGGTAACAAAGCCATCGATCTGAAGTGGGTTTACTAGCTAAAGAAGGACACTAGTGGAAACATCGTGAAACATAAAGCTAGGATTGTGGCAAAGGGGTATGTTCAAAAGCATGGAGTAGATTTTGAGGAGATTTTTTCTCCAGTTACACGTTTGGAAACTGTTCGTTTGCTCTTAGCCTTGTCAGCCAAACATGGATGGGAGGTGCATCACATGGACGTCAAGTCGGCGTTTCTAAACGGCGAGCTAGATGAGGTTGTATATGTATCACAGCCTGAAGGGTTCGTTAAACAAGGACAGGAACACTTGGTGTATCGACTATATAAAGCCTTATATGGTCTACGACAGGCCCCTCGGGCATGGTACGCAAAATTGAGTCGGTGTCTTGAAGAGATGGGTTTGTCAAGATGCCCATATGAACATGCTGTCTACATAAAGAAAGAAGGAGAGGAGTCATTGATTGTTGCTGTGTACGTCGATGACCTACTGATAACAAGCACAAGTGTTGGTATCATCGAACGCTTTAAGAAAGAAATGAGTAGTCACTTCGACATGAGTGATCTGGGAAGACTCTCGTATTATCTGGGCATTGAAGTATACCAAGGTGAAGGTTACATTAAGCTGAAGCAAACATCATATGCCAAGAAGGTGTTGGAGAAGGCAGGTTTGAGTGACTGCAACCCTACTAAATATCCAATGGACCCAAAGCTGTTAATCACAAAAGACGGGGAGGGGAAAGCTGTGAATCCTACTGAGTTTAAAAGCCTGGTAGGAGGTCTACGTTATCTTGTGCATACTCGCCCAGATTTGGCGTACTCTGTGGGGATTGTAAGTCGGTTTATGGAGAGGCCTACGCTAATGCATCTGAATGCAGCTAAACGTATTTTACGATATGTCAAAGGCACGATGAACTATGGCCTGGTCTACTCGAAGGACAGTAGAAATAATATGATTTCTGGATATTCTGACAGTGACTTAGGTGGGAATTTAGATGACAGGAAAAGCACTGGAGGAATGGTTTATTACTTGAATGAAAGTGTAATATCATGGGTCTCTCAAAAGCAGAAATGTGTTGCTTTGTCTTCGTGCGAAGCAGAATTTATGGCTGCAACCGCAGCAGCTTGCCAGGGAGTGTGGCTTCGAAATTTGCTGGGAAAGATCACAGACGGGGAGATTGGTCCGGTGGTTCTATACATAGACAACAAATCTGCTATAGATTTAGCAAAGAATCCGGTGTTCCATGGTCGTTCTAAACACATTGACATACGCTACCATTTTATTAGGGAGTGTGTTGAAAGAGGTGAAATCATTGTGAAGCATGTGTGTACTGAGGAGCAAAGAGCAGATGTGCTTACCAAAGCGTTATCCATTGTCAAGTTTGAGAAGATGTGTCGTTTGCTGGGGATTAAAGACTTGTCTCATGAAGTTTAGATTATGGGGGTGTACTGTTGGGCTAATCTAAACTTAATGTTTGGGCTAGGCTAATCTCAGTGTTGGGCCTATCTAAACATAAGTCTGGAGTGTTTATTTGTTTCCGTTTGTTTCCAGTTTTAGTCGTGTGTCATGACTTGTTCCACCACGTCTCTGAGTTTTTGTAGGATCCATTTTGAAGTAGTCGTTCCTGGTTTGTAGGTATAGCTGTTGATTGCTTTCTATATATCTCTTTGTAATCCACTTATGGAAATAAGAAGAACATGAGTTTACGTTCTTAATCCTTGCTTGTCTGTTTTACATACAAACACCTATATTAATACTAATCTATACTTATAGGTTGAAGAGTTGATAAATGATTAACCAAAAAGCAGGGGAATGAAGAAAACAAAACCTTCCTATGATATGATACCATAAGTATCATTTTCATCTCCACCTACTTTCTAGTTCAACCATCATCCATTGTCTCACTAGCATTTCATTGCCACCTACTTTCTACTTGAACCATCATCTTCCGTCAACCACCATCTCCATCACCTTCTTCTGTCACCAATAATAAATCATCATCATCAATAATAAATAACCGTCCGTTAAAAAAATCACTAGTGTTAAAAGTCAACAAATTCATCAAACCTCCATCACAACCAACACCTCGATTCACTATATATAAACCACCATATTTAAATAGAAATCAACACAATCAACCAAAATACAGAATACGCCACTATACCATTTAAATAAAAAATATAATTTCTTTTGAAAAAATATGATACCGTATAAGTCATAATTATCAAACACCTCACATAACTTCGAAGTAAAACGCCCAAACACGAAATAATATAACTTATAGAATAAAATTACTTATTTCATAAGACTCTCTTATTACATTAATTCATAAGTAACAAAATATATGATATCCCGAACTGAAAATGTGACCCAATTAGCTATAACTAGAGTAATAACACATATGCGCATTCCATATTATGAACCCTAATTAGGAAAATAATATATATAACTCACATGCACGTTAACTTAGCGCATTTTCCACCGGAAACAAAGAGAGTAAGGTAAAAATAACCAAAAAATGACTAGATCCTTCTATGACTATTCATCTAGCCAAATGTTAATTTCAATGAAGATTCTTATGACATCGTATTTGGACTTGTCGTCTTATTTTTTCAATTGATAGTATATATAAACCATCACATGAAATATATGTTGAATATGTGTAGTTATATAATCTTTATAGAGTAATGATGATAAAAGGTCAATGGAGGATATGCGAGTGTGAGTTATATATTATTTGCTTAATTTCGATTCATATTAGGAATCACATAAATCTCATATTACTCCGGTTATACTATTGGTCCCCATCTTCGGATCTTTGTCCATTGTGTCATAATATCACCTCGTGTATCACCTTTTGTACCTTGATGAATCAAACTTTAGATAGTCAGCTCTAAATACCATATCTGACAAGCTGGGTCAAATTCTCAATCCTTTTCCAAAAATCGGGTCATGTCCCAATTTCTTATCCGAAATAAGCTCAAGCACACTAGTCCAAATACAATAACGGAAAATAATTTTTTTCGTCTTTAAACTATATGCTATTTTTAGTTTACCTCGCTGAACTATACGAAAAAATATTATCATACCTTAACTTTTAAATATTTTTTATTGAGATCCTTCCGTATATATTTGCTGATGTGTAAAATAAAAAAAAAATAAAAGAAATGTGTTGGATACTTATACGTGTCCATGGTAAGTCACAGGATATACACATGTAATTTTATTAGTGTTAGTGACAATATTACATACCATAATATATATTATATCCTATATATAATTGGCATAAGAGAGTTTAGGTGGTTTGGTAGTTAGGGCTAAATTAGTAAATTTATAATTATTATTATAATTAAAAAGGAAAAACATTATATGTAACATGTATGGTGGTAGCAAAAGACTACACACATGAAAGGAAAAGGAAACGTGTTGTGAACAATGGTATCTAAATATTATAAAGTAAAACTCTCCTTTCTATAATTTGACATTTCACCGTAAAATTCACCAATTTAAGTAACAAATTAAACATATTATATATTATAAAATTTATATTTTTAAAATATCTTAATAGAGCTTGAATATTCTATATAATTAGTAACATTGTAAGATTGTAAATGAATATTTTTAAATTATTAGTTAGCAGATAAATTTTACTTTGCAAAACTAAATTGAGATAAATATTATGTAACATAATAATAATAATAATATAAAATATATAAAATTATATAAAAAATATTAATAAATCATCCCGTGCATCGCACTGGTATAAAGCTAGTATATATATATATATATATAGCAATTAGGGATTAGGGTTCTTATATAAAAAATGGGGATTTAAATTTTTGATTCCTAGGATTAGATCAAGTGTAAGCAACAACACAAGTTACAAATGTACATCTTAGAAATCACCGTGATGAATCTAGACATTTACATTCCAAAGCACCATCTGCATATATACATGAAATCAATTGATAGTCGAATAAAAAAAATACATATTAAAATCAGATTGAATGTATGTATATACCTCTAACAATGATCGAATTCGAGCCCAATTCATCAAGAAGTGATTTTGCATTCCTTGCTACAATGTTCGAGAGCCCTCCTCGATCATTGGTTGTTCTTAATGACGTATAGTCATAGGCAGCAGGACCTTATAACATATCAGAAGATAGGGTTGATTATTACATCTTATAGATGATTGTATAGAAAAAAAACTGATCGTTTTGGTTCAGAAGTTACTGCGTCCAAACAATCTATGTAAGTTATGCCAAATACACACTATTCAGCTGTACTAAAGTAATTTGATAAAGTTTGAATCTCAAGGTTCAGTGTATTGGAGAAGTTGGGGTAGATAGACTCCATATCAATTGAATAAAGAAGTGGAATCTTTCGCTAATGCGGTGCAGAATATCATTCAAAATAGCCAGATAGGGAGATATGCCAATGCCTCCCGCAACTAGAATAAGGTTTGAATACCTACAGGAAATTTCATCATCAATACACTACAAGGAACGAAGAACTTACAGACAGCTACATTACTATATATGTAAACATTGTAAATAAAACAAGTACTCACGTCAAGTGGTACGGAGATTCATGCCCATAAGGTCCCTCTACAGAAGCCTTAATATTAGAATCAAGCAGCAAGAGTAGATCCTTTTGAAGTCTCTCCTGGGAATTATGTACAATATGTTGTTGTAGTTTCTGTGTCCAGTTTCCTAGAACCTTTATAAGAACTGACTAAACTGACTAAATATAAATCGACTAACCGGGACTCATATATCTAAGATGTATTGCCAAACTGTCAAGAACAATCAAAGAATCATGTTATTATTGTAAAGCAAGTAGCAGTTTGTCAACATGTTTAATCATGTAATTACTTGAATGTCTTAGATAAAGCTGAAAACTAAGGGTGGACTATCTAACATGAAACCAGTCTTGATTTTACAGACACAAAACGTGGGAAAGAAAAAGACTCAGACACCTAATATGAGCCAAAATGACTCATTTGGAAACATTTTATTCCACAAAGTTTGTCTATTCATTTTTATCAAATTCCAAAAGAAAAAACTCATGAAAATGAACACGCACTAAAACCAGAAATGGATATCCATACAGAACATTACCATCAAACAAAAAATTCACAAATCACAAAACTCACACAATACCTTCCAACACAGAATCCAATGCAACATTCCTCAACTGAAGAACCTTCATGCTCCTCCACTCTCTTTTGAACAAAACTCTGAAAACTAGAACTGCTTGCCAGAGCCTAAAACACAATCAAACACATAAATTGCATCAAAACATTGATAACACCCCATCAAAATATTGATAACACCCCATCAAAACAACCTAAATATTCAATTTTTAACACACCCCACATGCTAAAACATTGCAATACCTGCAAAATTACATTCAGAAAACAATTAACCTCAAAATTACATTACAATTACCTAATTAACATAAATCAATCAATTTTCACAAAAAACAAAAACTAGGGCTCCATTTAATTGAAATCGGGTTGACCTCATACACAGTTTTTTGATGTTGCAGAAAGCTCGTAAATTTGTGAAGGTGTGTGTTTAGAGAGGGAGAGGGGGGGTCAGAGAGAGGGTCGAGTGAGGGGGGGGGGGTCGAGTGAGAAAAGAATAATGAGAAAGGGGGGAATACATGGGGCGCGGCTGAAAAACATTCATCGGTTATAAATATTTTGATGTTAAATTTTTTTTTAACATCTGTGGTTTTTTGAAACGATGTTAAAGCGGTGATGTCAATTTGAGTTTTTCTAGTAGTGTTAAACTACTTTAACAGACATGTTGAAGTACAATAAAAGTTCATTTGGGTATTATTTACTATTTGTCAGCCTCTTACCATGTTAAAGAGGTGATGTCTATTATTTACATCTCTAAAGTAAGGATTTAGTAGATGAGGTAATTTAATGTTCAAATTTTTCTGGATGAAGCCCTTTGGTTAAAAATGTTAACATATATGATATTATTATTATTGAATAATTTCCTTATTGTAATAATTTCCTTTGTTAGGACAAATTTGCTTTATTATTGTATGGTTATTGGCTATATAAGTATTCTCCCTATTGTAATCGAAACTAAGTTCATTATAATATAATTTTACTTTTCTTCTCTTCTCTCCATACTTTATCATGATATCAAAAGTTAGGTTTGTTCTATCCAGGATGGGTTCATGTTGAGTTCAACGTGATAACTTTGCATGTTTGGTTAAAACATATTTTTTTTTCTTTTAGTTCATCAAAATACTGATTTCTCTTCGCTCCCAGTTTGAGTTTCATGTTTTTTCCCTAGTGTTTTTTACTTCGTATTAATTGGGTTTGATGGTATTGGCTTGTTGATATTTTTTTTCTTTCTTTCTTTCCCTTCTATTCTTTTCTGATTTTCTCGTGCTATGATAAGAGTAGCCTAGGTATATCTGTATATCTTCTTTTCTCATGGGCTATGATCAATGTAGCTCTAGGCACATGGCCCTTTATGGGATTTGATTATGATTTGGTGCACTAGACACATTAGCCTTGGGGATTATTAGATGATTTTTGTAGATAAATGTGTAAAAAATTATTTTTGTAGATAAAGGTGTAAGTCAACAAATAGTAAATAATAGTAAATAATGATACACGTGTACGAAATTAAAGATATGGAAAATAATAGTAAATAGTTGAATATTAAGAAGCCAATGAACTTTTTACGTCAAATGTAAGATTAACAAAAGAATTGATATCAAAATATTTTATTTGTTTAATTATTAAATTTGAAAGATTTAATAAAAAATGTTAAATACATTTTTTTTGTTTTAAAAACGTTAACTATGTTTTGTTAAAAAACATTTAACACCTAGAAAAATTGTTGGTATTACTGTTGTTTTTTAGATAATTTATTATATATAAACATTGGAACATTGAAAGTCGTTAAATTTAAAATGACACAAATAATTTTTGCATATACAAGCAATTAACAATTAAATACCATAATATATTTTCTTCTTAACAATTTATCTGTAACTATATATGTATATAACCTTTTTTCTAATTTCTTCATTGGTTAAATTTTAAAGTAGATACATACAATTTTAAAAACTAATTTATAAAATTACACTTTTTAAACAAAAAAATACGTGTGAAAAGTTAAATTATCAGATAATTTGTAACTCAAAGTTTAATAATGAGTTTGAAATCACTAATTAAAAGTCTTTTTTTTAAAAAATAAAAAGAATTAAATTGTAAATGTAAATTGATCAATTCAACCATCAGAATATTGAATTGCTCAGTCTTACAGTCATTCTAGCACATACACAAATTTTGTCATACTATATATACTCTCACTATTAGAAGATATCACAAACAAATCATCCTATATAGATATGTGAAATTCTGCAATTATTTTTTAAATATAGGTATGAAAAATTAAATTATAATTTAGCAAACAAAAATTAAATTATAAATAATTTGAATCAAAATATAAAATTATTATTAATGTGTCTGATGTCACATATTTAATTTGAAAATTTAATCATAAAGCCTTTTGTTATGTAAATAATTTAAGGGACCTTTGGCTTTTGGATGACTTTGTCCTTTAGCTTTCTCCCCATTAATATGTGACTCTTGGCCCTTCATTTCACTTGTAACTTATTTTCTAAGTCCTATATAAAGGCACTTGTATTACTTCAAAGATAACTTGAATGAGAATGAAATTCTTACTCTCTCTATAACTCTTTCTAGTCCTATATACAATATTACATATATATATATACATAGCACGTTATCAGCACGAGGTAGCTCACGGTATTGTTCATCAAGAAAGTTGCATTTGAACTCTTAAGATTAAAAGATCTCCTCCAAATTTTAGAAATATGGCCAGTAATTTCTCATTATGTGCAATGAAAGATGATGAATCATTTTGTCTGGCGGATAGTGCAACGACACATACAATTTTGAAAAATAAAGGATATTTTTCGCATCTCATAATAGCTAGAGCTAATGTAAATACAATATCGGGTGCATCAGACCTTATTGAAGGCTCCGGAAGAGCAAATATAGTGTTACCTAATGGTACACGTTTATTTATTGAGAATGCAATGTTTTCCACCCGATCAAAACGAAACCTTTTGAGTTTCAAAGATATACGTCGCAATGGCTATCATATTGAGACTACAAATGAAAATGACGATGAATATCTATGTATCACGTCAATAGTCTCTGGGAGGAAACAAATAATAGAAAAGCTCCCATCATATAAATCTGGATTATATTATACCTTTATTAATCCAGTAGAGACGCACATGGTGATAAGCCAAAAATTATCAGACCCGGAAAGTTTTCTTATATGGCATGATCGTTTAGGTCATCCGGGTTCAACAATGATGCGAAGAATTATAGAAAATTCAAATGGGCATCTTTTAAAGAACAAGATTGTCCCATTGTCCAAGGATTTTTCTTGTGTTCCTTGTTTCCAAGGAAAATTAATAACAAGACCGTCGCCTATGAAAGTTGCAATTGAATGTCCATCATTTTTAGAGCGAATTCAAGGAGATATATGTGGACCTATTACCCCATCAAGTGGGCCATTTCAGTACTTTATGGTACTTATAGATGCATCGACACGTTGGTCGCATGTTAGTTTATTGTCCACTCGTAATGTTGCATTCGCAAGACTCCTTGCCCAAATAATCCGTATAAGGACACAATTCCCTGATCATGCAATCAAGAAAATTCGATTGGATAATGCAGGAGAATTTACTTCTCAATCTTTTAATGATTATTGCATGGCAATTGGGATTGATGTGGAACATCCGGTTCCGCACACGCATACCCAAAATGGTCTAGCAGAATCTTTTATTAAGAGACTGCAATTGATTGCTAGACCGTTACTTATGAAAACAAATCTACCAAATACTGCTTGGGGACATGCAATATTACATGCTGCATCACTTGTTCGTTTAAGACCGACTGCTTATCATAAAAATTCCCCATTGCAGCTTGTAAATGGTCAAGAACCAAATATTTCGCACTTAAGAGTTTTTGGGTGTGCGGTTTATGTTCCAATATCTCCTCCCCAACGTACAAAAATGGGACCTCAAAGAAGATTAGGGGTATACGTTGGGTTTGACTCTCCCTCAATTATCAAATATTTGGAGCCCTTAACTGGTGATTTATTCAAGGCAAGATTTGCCGACTGTCAGTTTGATGAGACAGCTTTTCCTGCATTAGGGGGAGATAAGTCAAAATTTGAAAAAGAAAGAAAAGAAATTTTGTGGAATGCAGTATCTCTGTCTCATTATGATCCTCGCACAAATCAATGTGAGCTTGAAGTTCAAAAGATTATCCACCTACAAGAAGTGGCAAATAAATTGCCAGATGCATTTACTGATGTCAAAACAGTGACGAAGTCACATATACCAGTTGTTAATGTTCCTTGTAAAATTAAACTTCCTGATGAAGGGAATAAAAGCATGCTAGCAAATGAGTCTAAAGCACGCCAGAAGCGTGGAAGACCTATTGGATCCAAAGATAAAAATCCTAGAAAATCAAGGAGACTTGATAAACAAGCTGGTACATCAAATGACATCATTCCAAATGAAATAGAATTGATCACTGAAGAGACGTCTTCAAAAGATGATCAAACACCTGAAATTGTTGACAATGAAGAGATCTCGATAAATTATATCGTTTCAGGAAAGAGGTGGAATAGAAAAGAAATTGTCATGGATGAAATATTTGCATATGCAGCTGCTCTTGACATTTCTGAAGAAATTGAGGATCATGAACCTAGATCGATCTATGAATGTAAAAGAAGAAGTGATTGGCCAAAATGGAAAGATGCAATTGAGGCAGAATTGAAATCACTTGAAAAACGTCAAGTTTTTGGACCAATTGTCCAAACACCTGCTGGTGTGAAACCCGTTGGATATAGATGGGTATTTGTGCGTAAAAGAGATGATAAAAATGAAGTTGTGAGATACAAGGCACGCCTTGTTGCACAAGGCTTCTCACAAAGACCGGGAATTGATTATGAAGAGACTTATTCCCCGGTAATGGATGCAACAACATTCAGATTTTTACTAAGTTTATCAATTTTGGAAGGGCTCCGCATGAATTTAATGGATGTTGTAACTGCTTACTTATATGGGTCACTAGATAATGACATTTACATGAAAATCCCTGATGGATTGAAAATGCCTGAAACATGTAGTTCAAGACCCCGAGATATTTACTCAATTAAGTTACGGAGATCATTGTATGGATTGAAACAATCAGGTCGAATGTGGTATAATCGTCTCAGTGAGTACCTTTTGAAAAATGGTTATGCTAATAATGTGATTTGTCCATGTGTTTTTATTAAAAGGACAAAAATGGGGTTTACTATCATTGCAGTTTATGTTGATGATTTAAACATCATTGGGACCCCAGATGAACTTCATGAGACGATTGAATATTTGAAAAGAGAATTTGAAATGAAAGATTTAGGCCAAACGAAACTTTGCCTTGGTTTTCAGGTTGAACATTTATCTAAAGGAATCTTTGTCCACCAGTCATTATATATTGAAAAGATCCTTAAAAGATTTATTATGGATAAAGCATATCCTGTAAGTACACCCATGGTCGTTCGCTCGCTTGAAAAGAAAAAGGATCCATTTCGCCCAAGAGAAAAGGAAGAAGAACTTCTTGGTCCTGAAGTACCATATCTTAGTGCTATTGGTGCACTAATGTATCTTGCCAATTGCACACGTCCTGATATTGCATTTTCTGTTAATTTATTGGCAAGACATAGTTCTGCTCCAACTCGAAGACATTGGACTGGTGTGAAACAAATATTTAGATATCTTCGAGGAACAATAGATCTGGGTTTGTTTTATTCTAAAGACTCACGAGTGGAATTAGTTGGTTATGCAGATGCAGGATATCGATCTGATCCTCACAAAGGAAGGTCACAAACAGGTTACATATTCACGTATGGTGATACAGCTATATCTTGGCGCTCTACAAAGCAGACTCTTGCAGCAACTTCTTCAAATCATGCTGAATTATTGGCTCTTCATGAAGCAAGTCGAGAATGTGTATGGCTAAGGTCTCTTGTCCACCATATTCGAGATTCATGTGGCCTTTCACTCAACAAAGGAATTCCTATTACCTTGTACGAAGACAATGAAGCATGTATTACTCAGACACGAGAAGGTTATATTAAAGGAGATAGGACGAAGCACATTGATCCAAAATTCTTCTTTACCCATGAACTTCAGCAAAAGGGAGAAATCGATGTTCGTCAGATCCGCTCATGCGAAAATCCAGCAGATTTGTTCACAAAAGCACTTCCTACATCTTCCTTCGAGAAATTGGTACACAAGATTGGAATGCGTAAACTTCGAGATATATTGAAATGAGGGGGAGACATGATAGTTCTATTACATTACATTAAGTGCAACACATGTACTCTTTTTCCTTCACTAGGGTTTTTCCCACAGGGTTTTTCCTAGTAAGGTTTTAACGAGGCATGATGTTTGTACAAGTCATCCAAGGGGGAGTGTTATGTAAATAATTTAAGGGACCTTTGGCTTTTGGATGACTTTGTCCTTTAGCTTTCTCCCCATTAATATGTGACTCTTGGCCCTTCATTTCACTTGTAACTTATTTTCTAAGTCCTATATAAAGGCACTTGTATTACTTCAAAGATAACTTGAATGAGAATGAAATTCTTACTCTCTCTATAACTCTTTCTAGTCCTATATACAATATTACATATATATATATACATAGCACCTTTTTTTTTTTTGGAAAATGATCTAGTTTTTGGAGCACCTCACATCATTCTCAGCCGCTATTCTTACTTGAAATTTTCTAGTGTGAAGATTGTCGTCATTCTTACGTATATATCCGTATTCTCAGTGATAAGCATTATAGGCATCCCCACGTGTGTTCTGACTAAAACATTATCTCCTTACGTTACTAAATATTATTGTCATTCATTTCTTGTATCTCACAAATATTAGATTTTGAGTATAGAAATTTGTTGTGTCCCCATTTCTTATATAAAGGATTGTGACAATTACATGTACTCTTAGCCCTTGGTGTTTTAATACCTTTTCTTTTCACACAATTGTCAACAACAAGTATTCTTGGTTTAAAGTTTAAGCACCTTTTTCATACACAAAATTTTCAATATTCATTATTGTTTTAGCACCTCCTTGTTTTACAAAACACTCCTTCATAGTTTCTTCGGTTGCATTTCATGCTCTTTCAAGGTAGGTATATATATTATATATATATATATTTATCTTGGGTCCTTTTATATATATCCTTAGTATTATCTCTAAAACACAGGTACACGTATCTAAATATGCGTAACTAATATACAAGCTTAATGTTGTGGCATGCACAGGTTGAAATGGTGCAAAACGACTGGGAACAGATCGAAATGGAGCAAAACAACTTCGCATTCAAGGTAGCCTGAAACTGAGAGTGCATTTGAGGGGAAAAAACTTTGAAGCTTCTCAATCCTTCTACGCAGAATACCAAAGAAGGATGCTTGTTCCAGAATCGAGAAGACACTTGCACGATAAAACAAATGTAGTAGAATCGTCTGAAAATTCTGCAGTCGAGCATGAGGTACCGAAGAAGGACATTCAGGAAGTGGAACGTCTAAAATAGGAGATTGCATATCGATCTCCACTTGAAAAACATGCAAATATTGGGGAAGGACCTTGGTGGTTTGGGCTGAAAGACTTGCAGCAGTTAGAGCAGCTTTCGAAGGGAAAGAAAGATCAATTACTGATAGGTCATAATGGAAAATTCTACTCTGCTCAGAAGGTTTGAGAAGCATTTTCCATAGTGACCTTCTGTTCCTTTTTCTTGATAGGTCCGGCTGCTCCATCAGTAATTGCTCCTTCTTGCCCTTCAGAGATAATAAACCTTCATTCAAAAGCTGCTCCAACTGCTGCAATTCTTTCAAGCCCAAACCTGTACCAAGGTCCTTCCCCAATATCTGCATGTTTTTCAACTGGAGATCTGCAATCTCCTGTTTCAGATGTTCCACTTCCTGAACGTCCTTCTTCGGTACCTCATGCTCGACTGCAGAATTTTCAGACGATTCTACACATTTGTTGTATCGTGCAAGTGTCCGCTCCATACTGGAACAAGCAAACTCAAAAAGGTTGCCAGCTATCTAGAGAAAACAATTATAGCAATTTCGTGCAAGTGTAATTTTTATGACTTCATTCCTTTACACATAAGGAGTACAGTTTCCTATTGATTTTCTTTTTGAATTCCATCGCACTCGTTTCATATTGGATTTAAAACTGCAATCTTGTAAATATGTGCCCTTTGTATGGCTGATCATAGATCACTCCTGTACTATATTTAGCAGAGGAATAATCAGATGACACAAACTCAGTTACTATTGTATGTACAGACATGACATATCAGTCATGACATTGGCATTCCCTCTTATTTGCGCGTGAATAGTGCTTAGGCATGCCTCAAATTCTGGGCACACTTGTAAGTAGCCGTGACATGGTTTCATCATTGAAATGCTGCCTTGGCTTTTTCCTGGCAAATGTTAAGCATGCAAAATGAACATACTTGAGAAGTAGATGTCTTTTTCTCGTAGGATAGTGTTTGCTATTTAACGAGGTATTGCAGTGCATATGTTGCCCGCGTGCCTCGTACGTTTATATACACTTATTTGATATCAATAAATAGTTTTATAAACATCCTAAATTTAATTTTCTTTTAAATCCAAATGAGTCACATCAAATTGCTGCTAAGAAGGCCGAACGGATGAGTCGAATTTGTGACCAATCTTACACAATCATTACGTTAGGACCTCATTGGCTGTGTAAACTGCCCAAGTATATGTTATGGTTTTAAATGTTGGTAAAAGATGATGAGCCATCTTTTTAGGTCTATTGCTAGTGAATAACATGTCATAACGCCATAATATAAAAGGCTTATATATGTAACATTGCATGTTTATGATGCATCTAATTCTAAACAGAGGTTCTTTGTATCATTTTATACAAGCAAAAGAATCTCTTGACTAAGTAACAACTATTTTTCTCTCTGTTGATTGAGCCGGACAAAAAATTACCATAAACCATTCCTGTCACTTTCAGACCAATAACACAGTACAATTACTTTGAGCTCCACAAAGGTGGCTGAGCTTTATTTCTTTACTGGACCATTGAAGCACCATATAAGAAGCTTGTTCAGAATCAGATCGATACACCAAGATGGGAGTCTTGGCAAACAGAAAAATGCATCTAGTTTTCGGTTTACTATTTCTTGCGGGTGTGGAAGTTGCTTGTCTATTTTATCAGACAAACATAATTAATATCATGCTTCATTGACTAGCCTGATTAATCATGGTTACATATTTTGTTGCTTGAAACAGGATCTGGAATTGAAGCATGGTCCTACAACGACTCAGCAAGCATAAAGGTTTACAAATCAACAATATAAATATATAAATTAATTGGTTAACCAGTTCAGAGTTTTTTTTATGTTATACCTAGCATAAGGATTTAAATTAACCCATGACCCTAACATGGGGTTAGAGGGAGTCCTCGCATCTAGGTTATCCCTGATTCCTTAATGAGTCAATGTATATCATTTGTACATGTTCCCTTGGATCCTCTCGAACCTGAAAAGGTGAAGATTTGGTTCATGTTCCCTTGGATCCTCTTGAACCTGAAAAGGTCACTTACATTGGAGCACAACTAAAAGAACCTTTGAAGGGCGAGTTGATCACGATCCTACAAGAGAACAGTGATGTATTTGCATGGACAACTGCCGACATGCCAGGGATTGATCCCCAACTAATAACTTACAAGCTCAATATTGATCCAAAAAGGAAGGCAATATAGCAGAAGAATAGGAACTTTGCACCAGAGAGGCAAGAAGCCATAAAACAAGAAGTTGAAAATCTCCTAGAAGCTGGATTCATTGAAGAAATCCAATTTCCAGAATGGTTGGCAAACCCGGTTATGGTTAAGAAAGCCAATGGGAATTGGAGGATGTGCATAGACTTCATTGATTTGAATGATGCTTGTCCCAAGGATTGCTTCCCGCTACCAAGGATTGACACCTTGATAGATGCTACTGCAGGGCATGAAATGCTGAGCTTCATGGCCGGTTTCAGTGGTTACAACCAAATCAAGATGCACAAGGATCACACAACCAAGGTATCATTCATTACTGGTTTTGGGGTCTTTCGCTACCTTGTCATGGCTTTTGGACTAAAAAATGCAGGGGCGACTTATCAACGCATAGTTAACAAGATCTTTGCCCACTTGATTGGGAAAACGATGGAAGTCTACATTGATGACATGCTCGTTAAGAGTTTGTTTAAAGACGACCACATCCAGCATCTTAGGGAGGCATTTGAAGTGCTGAAGCACCATAAGATGATGCTAAATCCTGCTAAGTGTGCTTTCGGAGTAGGATCAGGAAAATTCTTGGGTCTCATGGTCTCCAAAAGAGGCATTGAAGCTAACCCCGACAAGATTAAAGCTATCCTCGACATGGAACCACCTCGTTCCTTTAAGGACATTCAGAGATTGACTGGAAGAGTTGCAGCCTTAGGAAAGTTTATCTCAAAGTCTGGGGACAAATGTTTATCGTTTTTCAAAGCCCTGAAAAAGGTCAAGGATTTTGAGTGGACAATAGAGAGCCAAGAGGCTTTTGAAAAGCTCAAGAAGTACATGGTTGAGGCCTCGGTTGCTGGCCAAACCAAGCCCGGAAGATACTCTTTATCTCTACTTGGCAGCCTCCGATCAAGCTCTCGGTGTTGTCCTTGTAAAGGATGAACGAAAAGTTCAAAAACCAGTCTACTATGTAAGAAAATTTTTGCATGGGGCAGAATTAAACTATTCTACTATTGAGAAGTTCGCTTTGGCACTAATCATGGCCTTAAGGAAGCTACGCCCTTACTTTCAGGCGCACAAAATTGAAGTCCTGACGGACCAACCATTGAGAAGCATCCTACATAGTCCAAAGGCCAGTGGAAGGCTAATTAAATGGGCAGTTGAGCTGGGAGAGTTTGACATCAAGTATAAGCCTCAAACAGCCATTAAGGCTCAGGCATTGGCTGACTTCGTGGTTGAATGCACCATTAAGAACCAAGAAGTTGGGGGGCAAGAGGTAGTACCCCATGAAGCACCTGAGGTTGAATATAAAGATGAAGATGAAGAACTTGATCTGAAAGAATATTGGGTACTCTATTTTGACGGGGCATAAAAAACAAAGTCAAGTGGTCCAGGTTTGGTTTTGTAAAGCCCCGATGGGTTTACAGTTGAGTACGCTTTAAAGTTGGACTTCCCTACAACCAACAACGAAGCTGACTATGAGGCCTTGATAGCTGGTTTAGGCTTGGCTAGAATTCTGAGGGTCAAAAACCTGAAGGTATGTGGAGATTCAAGGTTGGTTATCTCGCAAGTTAATGGTGAGTTTGAAACCAGGGATGAAACTATGGCTAAGTATCGAAGAGTTGTGAAAGCTATTATGACTCAGTTTGATGAGTGTTATGTGGAACACATCCCCAGAGAGGAGAATGTGAAGGCTGATGCCTTGTCTAAATTTGCTTCTTCTGAAATTGAGAATTACTCGGGAAGTGTTTACTTTCAGGTCTTGAAGGCCCCTACTATTGATTCAAAACTTGTGGCTCCCATTGATATAGGAGGCTGTTGGATGGATCCAATCAATTCTCACCTTGAAACTGGATGGCTCTCTGATAACGCCCAAGAGGCACGCAAGTTGTCTGTGAGAGCATTGAGGTATACTTTGATTGAAGGGATAATTTATAAGAGGTCTTTTGTGATCCCCTACCTAAAATGTCTAAGGCCCCAAGAGGCACGAGAAGCACTTGAAGAAATCCATGGAGGGATTTGTGGGCAACACTTGGCGGGCAGAGCCCTTGCTCATAAGATAACCAGGCTAGTCTTTTATTGGCCCGAAATGCTGAATGACGCCAAGGATTTTGTTAAGAAGTGTGATCATTGTCAGAAACATGCCCCAATGGTTAGGCAACCACCTGAGATGCTGACTTCAATCAACTCTCCAATTCTGTTTGCTATATGGGGAATGTACATACTTGGTCCCTTTCCAATGGCTATGGCTCAAAGGAAGTTTCTGATAGTGGCAATTGATTACTTCACTAAGTGGATTGAGGCCAAACCCTTGGCCAAGATAACCACCAAGCAAGTTGCTCAGTTCTTGTGGGAAAGCATCATGTGTAGGTACGGGATACCTCGCATCCTTGTTACAGATAATGGAACACAGTTCAACAATAAAGAATTCAGGAAGTATTGCAAAGAGAAAGCAATTGAGCTCAGATTCACCTCGGTTGCCCACCCTCAAGCAAATGGGAAAGCAGAGGTCGCGAATCGAATCATACTGGATGGATTAAAGAAAAGTGTCGAACGTTCCAGGAACACTTGGCTGGACGAGATACTGCCTATACTATGGGCTTATCGTACCACTTGCAAAGTCACAACTGGAACAACCCCATTCATGCTTGCATATGGAGCAGAAGCTGTTGTACCTTTAGAGATCTCACATGTATCTCCAAGGATTGAACTTTTGAACAAGAAACTAATGAGGAAGGAATGAGGTTGGCGCTCGACTTAATTGATGAAGTCAGGGACGAAGCACACGCCCAAAATGTAGACTATCAGAAACGAACCTCCTTCCATTACAACCGAAGGGTTAAGGAAAGGTTTTTTCGACATGGAGACTTGGTTCTCAGAAAGATAGAGGCATCGGGAGTAGGAGAAAAAGGAAAGCTGGCACCCAACTGGGAAGGGCCGTATCGAGTTAAAAAGACCCTTGGGCGAGGATCTTACAAGCTCGAAACTTTGAATGAGACAGAGGTGCCTCGCACTTGGCACGCTTCGAATCTCAAGATCTATTATGTGTAACTATCCTTTCAGGATACTATCTAATACTTATTAGGAAGAATAGACCTAAGGTTCATTTGAAACCATGTTAGGGCATGTACCTCATATTTACAGTTTATTATTTATAAAAGGGTAGAACCCATCCTTGTTTCGTTTTCAATGTATGTTTATTCTCTTATATCTTGTTTTATGTACCAGCACTCGATATGTGCAATTATAAGTACAGAAAACAAGTAAAGGAGATAAGAAATAAACATTGAACACATAACAACGGATTGACATAATAAAGGTCACGAAGGATCCTCAAGTTAAGATTACAAGTGATCGAATAAAAGATAAGTTAGAATGGCCAATAAAGGACCATGATTAAAGACAACATAAAGCCATATATGGTAATAAGTCTTGCAAGACCAAAGGTACAATGGAGAGTTATTCCTCACCACCTTCCTCACCACTCTCCTCATCGCTCGATGAGCTACCAGAAGAAGACTCTTTCTCTTCACGGATCATTCCCCGACGCCTCCCATCGACTGGCTGAGCGATGCCTTTGCCTTTCCCATCAATTTCAGTACCCTGCTTTTCTCTTTCTATCTCGATCTCTATTGCCTCCCTCTCAACTCAAAACACAAACCTTTAAAATTAATTGTTCTAATTACACACAACTATACACACACACACACACTCAATTACACATATTATCTTTCATTTTCACACAATTAATTGTTCTAATTTTGATTAATTTGTTGAAATTCAGGTTATAATTAAAAGAAAATGTTTGGTGCTAAAGAGCCTCAATAATATCGAATATTTTTTGGGGGATTATCGTGGGAAGTCACTGAGCGTCAGCTTGAAGATGCTTTTGCTCGTTTTGGCAAAATTATTGACTCCCAGGTTCTTATTTTTTTTGAATTGTATGTATATGTGTAGGTGTATGTTTATGTTTGTATATATGTATGTGGTGATTGTTGATTGTTATGTTTGTTTAGTGAATAATTGAGATCTGGGTTGTTTCCTATTTCGTATTTAGTTGTTTGGGTAAATTTGGTAATATTTTGGGTTAAGTTGTGGTGGGTTGTGAAGATGAATTGATGTGTTGGGAATTTAGGGGGTTTTAATTATGATTTCAAAGAAATTAACGAGCCCGCACAATTATCTTGCGGAATGTTTTATCTTAAACTCTTAGTACAAACACTTTTATATAAACCATATTGGATATTTAGTTTCTTGACGGTATGTTCGAAATAGGGGGTGGTAATTTTTGGTTTTGGGTCATGGTCGTGTTTGTGAAGTAGTTGATTTGGGGTGGGTCTAAAATTTATCAAGATGAAAAATGAATGCTTAAGCTTCAAGGGCCGAGGGTCAATTTTTGTAAAAAAACAAGGCATTTTGCTATGTTAATGCTTATGATGGACAACACTTTTCATCCATATAATTTGTTGACATGTGTATATTGATCATATTGATACATTTTGTGCATTATAAATATAGTTATAACAACTTAACTCATATGTGGCCTTTTTTTTGGTAATGCTGGTGCGAGGTATGATTTGCCTTCAGTTGAATTTTAAGGAGCTTTTGGTAAATTTGATTGCATCATTGAAGCCGAGTTTTAGATGTTTGATTGAATTTGCTCAACTGGTTATGTTCATATTCTAATGTAAAAGTTTTGCACAAGTAGTCACTCTCTGTCTCAGAAGGCTGATTGAGTTGAATATCAGATTTCAGATTCATCAGGTTCTGTTGTATCAGAACAACTATACCTGGTAATTGGTATCTGTAGATGGTGGCAAAACTTGGGTGAAAGAAACTAGATGATGCCCCCTTGTTGCTTTAAATATTAGTTTTTGTTGTTGAACTATTGGAAGTACTCTCTCGGCATGTTATTTTCATTTGTTAGAAATGTGATGGTAATAGTCCCAAATATGCATATGTGGACAATGTATATTAATGTGACTATATCTAATTTTTACAGAGGCTGTAGAAGGTTAAGTCCCTGGTCATCCAAATCCACTTATGCGAAAGTGGCACCTTCCCCTTATGCGAAACAGCAAGGAAAACATGTTTGTAAGGCCACATATCAAAGTGGCACCTTCCCCTTATGCGAAACAGCAAGGAAAATATAATCTGTTTCAACATCCAGATGCACCTAATTGTAGTTATTTTGTAGGATTAATGTGTATAAGTTATGTATTATTTAGTTTTTTTTTCAAAAAAGTTGTATATTTGTACATTTAGTATTTGAAATTTTAAAATGCTTTGATTTTGTATTTTTATTTTGGTTGACCATTGTTTATAAAAAAAATAGGAAGATGTTTAAATTAAGTGATATGTGAATCGTTAGACCGAACTATTGTCAATTAGATTTCTTACAACACTTTTTTGAAGAAAAAAAACTTGTAACAATTGGTTATAGCCAACAGTTGGGGAAAACAGGACGATTGTAACAAGAGATAACAACCAACGGTTTCGTAATTAGAAACCATTGTAGTAATAAGTTTTAAACAATGTATTTGCTTATAGAAACCGTTGACTAAAGCAAAGGAGAACAACTCTTTTCTTCTATAGGAACCGTTGTGTTCATTTTATTTAGACAATACGAACAGACTTACTAGACCTTTGTGTTAATGCTAAAACAACAACACTTTTGTAATTCAATCCTCTTGATACAAAGTGCTTTCAACAACAGTTTTGTTTTCTAGATACCCAAGTTTACAACAAAGATAATGAATATAACCAAGGGAAAGGATGGAGCAGTTGGCTTAAGCTACCCAATATTATCTGGAAATAATTACACGGCGTGGTCTATGAAGATGAAGGTGTTCATGCAAGCCCAAGGTGTGTGGGACGTAGTGGAAGCGACTGACCCAAAAGCAGCAGTCGAGGTAAGGATGGACAAGGTGGCATTATGAGCAATATACTAAGGCATTCTAGAGGACCTGCTATTGTCCATTGCATAGAAGAAATCCGCCAAAGAGGCCTGGGATGCAATCAAAACGCTGTGCATAGGAGCTGATCGAGTTCAGAAAGCAAAGGTCCAGACCTTAAAATCTGAGTTTGAAGCTCTCAACATGAAGGAGAAAGAAAATATCGATGATTTCTCCATGAAACTGAATAATATTGTGAGTAATATTCGAGCTCTAGGAGATAATGTGGAAGAGTCTTATGTTGTGAAGAGAGGATTCGTGGGCATGTTGAATACAATGGGAATCACCTACTTCTAACTCGGGAAGAGTGGAAGGCAAGAGCCCGTGGAGGATTACATGGCAGAAACGGTCGATGTGATAAGAGGAGGATAAAGTGTTATAACTGCAACATCTTTGGACACTACGTTGTAGAATGTGATAAACCACGACGAGACAGAGAACATGGACAACAAGTGAACCTTGCACAGATCAAGAATGATGAACCAGCCTTGTTATAGAAAGAAATGAGACGTGCCAGATGGGCAAATAAGTCATGCCATATGGGCAAATAAGGAGTGCCATACGGGCAATGAAGTTTAAAGTCGAATGAACAAAGTTAAAAGCGAGATGGGCTAGGTTGAAAGCCAAACGGGCTGATGACAAGTTTAAGATTAAGGGGGTGATTGTTGGAATTTAATCTTAAACTTATTATTTAGATATTTGTTTTATTTTAATTTGAATAAGTCTGCTATACTTAGTTTGATATAGTCATCAACAATAGGTCGATGTTTGTTTAACGTTCTCATTTTTGTAATCGGCTCTTCCAGTTTTATTAATACAGAAACGCCAAACTTGGCTGACCAGCATATGTTTGAGTAATGATACACACATAAACACACACATGCCTGTTTTGTTGTTTTGTTTTCTACAGTATCTACATAAAAAGATATACCACACTACAAGAAAAATGCAATTAAACAACACCAATCAGACAACGCTCGGTGGAAAAAGTGTTGCCCAGAATTAACACACAACGATTATTTTTCATCCTCGAAAAAGCATTGTCTTACCCAAAGTCCTTACAACGGTTTAAACACCGTCGTCTACAAAACTGAATCAGACAAGGGTATTTTGGAAGTGATGTTGCCTAAATGTGACAAATAGACAACATTTTTAAGAGATATTGTGTGAAATAATCTAAGACAATGTCTCATAAACCGTTGTTGTAATAATATAAGTGAACATACTTGTTTCGAGAGGGAAATAAATATAAGGGTAAAATGAAGCATAATGTATTTCATATCAAATTTCTACTCAAGTATATTCAACTTATTTTTTTAGATGTTACTTCAAAATACGTAGTCAACGTTTCGTTGTGAAACTTTACCAAACTTTTATTAGTGAATGAATTTGAATTCTTAAATTGCAGAAAATATGGTGCAAGAGATCTAATATAGATTTGTATCTTTGCTAAATAGTAAATGAAAAAAACTATGATACCTAGTGCATGATCTAGTCAGTTGACAAGAAAATATTGAATTGGAAAAATATATTTCCAACCAACAGAAACCTAATGTAACTCTTAAATGTACAACACAATATTAATCAAGTCTACTTTCACATTAAACTAGTGTCACCATTACACAAGGACATCAACAGCAGTAAGGACATCAGCTAGCAGCATCAATACCAGCCCTAGGGCAAGCTTTTCTATTTATGTCAACCTATACAAAACATGTGAAACAGAAAACTAATAAGAGCCAGAAAAATTGTCAAATAAGTACAAATAAGGGCTAAGTAAAGTTCAAGTGAACACGGTTAAGTACAGATTGTGAGGATGTTCATGATAAGCACACATAAGGGTGTTAGTGTAATTACCTTTAGTTTGTGAGGTGCAGTTGCAATCCTACGAAAAACCAAGATATCCTCTTCGGATAGTTCATGATCTCTGGCAAACCTTCTCCACCCTCCACTCAGGCGATGCTCTTTGGCTAAAAATTTGGTTACTGTTTCCTGTCCTTTATCATCCACCAAATTAATGTCCTTATCCTTCTTTGGCATATAGGATTTGCAAAATTTTGCCGGCTACATAATAAAGACATATAAGAAGTTAGTCTAATAAAATGAAGGCAAATGTGTAGGACTGATGTCAACACACACACACTTTGTTTGTATTGCTTGGAAGAATGTTTTCTCACACATAAAATTAAAAAACGATTACAAAGCATAATAATAGAAATCCTATCAACTACTGCTCCAAAATAGGAACAAACTCCCACTTTGAATGCACTTCCTTATTTTTCTCTACCACCTCTAATAACTATCCTGACTAAATCAAACAAACTATAGTATAGCTACATAACAACTATAATTATTTCTAAATAATGTTTAGATTAACATAATTATCTAACACATTCCCCCCTAATCTAAACCTTCATATGACTACGTCTTCACCTTAGACTCTTCTGCTGAAATGTCACAGACTCCAATCTGCTCTCGCATGATCTCGAACTTGACACGTCCAAGTGCCTTCGTTAGAATGTCTGCCTTTTGCTCATGTGTGCCAACGAACTGAACCACTAGTTCCCCTCGCTCGATGCACTCCCGAATGAAGTGAAACCTCACGTCTATATGCTTACTCCTCCCATGCAGCACGGGATTTTTCATCAGCTCTATTGCAGACTTATTATCAATGTATAATATGACTGATCCAACCTGTTGTCTCGACACCTCCTGTAACAAACCTCGTAACCAAATGCTCTGACATGCTGCTAGCGTAGCCGCCATATACTCAGCTTCACATGACGATAATGCTATCACCCTATGTTTTTGTGATGTCCACGATATCAAATTCCCATTTAGGTAGAAACACATTCCTCCCGTGCTTCTCCTGTCAACCACATCTCCAGCGAGGTCACTGTCTGTATAACCAGATAGTGCATTTCTGTAGCTATCGCGTGTGTATTTCAGGCCATAGTATATCGTTCCTTTTATATACCTCAGTATTTGTTTCACTCCCTGTTTATGTTTTACTGTTGGCTGCTCCATAAATCTGCTAACGACACCTACAACATAAGTTATATCAGGACGAGTGTGAGTTAAGTACCTCAAGCTTCCAACAATGCATCGATATTCAGTAGCATTCACCAGTTCTCCACCTTCATCCTTGTCCAGCTGGAGTTTCTGATCCATGGGACATCTTGTCAGATTACAACTCACCATCCCAGCTTTCTGAAGGATTCGTTTTGCATATGCAGCCTGTTTCAACGTAATACCTGAGCAACTCTGACTGACTTCAATTCCGAAATAATACGATAATAGACCCAAATAATATCTTCGAGAGATTCGTTCTTTTGTAGATGAACTCGCGATTGCTGGCTCACCAGTCACACAATCTGAACTGATTGTTAAAGTTCTCTCTGGATTAGGCCCAGAATATAACAACACCGCATCTGTTATTCGAGCACGAGACACGCCTATCTCATATGAAGACCTGTACGACAGACTCACTGATCAAGAGTTATGTATCAAATATGATGAACTTCGGAAACAAGTTCCTGTCACACCCGTGACTGCTTCTGTTGCCCAGAGAATGCCTAATCCTAATTCTAATTCAGGATTTCGATCATCCTATCAGAACCAACGTCGGTCTCCACAATATGGCAAGGGGCGCGGTTTTCAACCCAGAAATATGAATCAACAATGGCGTAATTCTGTCTCCCAATTTCAGCCGCAATTCACTTGTTATAGTGATAACAACTACCCTGATAATAGGCCACAATGTCAGTTATGTGAAAAAATTGGCCACGTTGCGAAAATGTGTCGTTCAAGGTCTCACAATCACATGGAGGCCAAAGCTCAATTTGCTCATCATCTACAGTCTTCCTCAGCACCGTGGGTTGTTGATTCTGGCGCGTCTCATCATATAGCATCAGATGTTAATAACTTCAGTGAGGTACAAGCCTACAATGGGCCTGCAGAAATCGCAATGGGTAACGGTAACATGATTCCGATTTCTCACACCGGCACTGTTAAATTAAATTCTTCCAAATATGATTTTGTTTTGTCTGATATTTTATGTGCTCCAACTATCAAGCAAAATTTACTGTCTGTATCAAAATTTTGTTGTGATAATAGAACATCTATTGAATTTTTTCCCACCTATTTTTGTGTGAAGGATCTGAGTACGGGAGCAGTGCTGGCGCGAGGCCCGAATAATTCTGGATTATATGAATGGCAATCATCTTCATCGTCTCCAATTCCATGTGCTCATAGTGTGTCAGCTACAATTCCATTGTCCGATGGCATCAACGTTTGGGTCACCCCAACCTTAGAATTCTTAAGACAGTTTTAAATGATTTTTCTTTACCTTTCTGTCATCCAGATAAATTTCACTCATGTAATTCTTGTTGCTGCAATAAAAGCCATCATCTGTCTTTTTCTCATAATTCTTTGCAGAGTCAGCGTCCCTTACAAATATTGTTTAGTGATTTATGGGGTCCCTCCTCGGTTCTCTCTCTAGACAAAAAATTATACTATGTAATTTTTGTCGATCACTATACAAAATACTTCTGGCTATATACTATCAAAAATAAAAATGAAGTACTTCCAATTTTTCAACAATTTCAAACACTTGTTGAAAAATATTTTCAAACTAAAATAATGTCCTTTTATTCTGATGGTGGTGGTGAATTTCAAGGTATGAGTACTCACCTAGCTTCACAAGGCATTGAACAATTAGTGTCACCTCCTTATACACCACAACGAGTAGCTTTAGCAGAACGACGTCATCGTCATATCCTAGAAACTGCAAAAACTTTGTTACATCAAGCTGCTTTACCATCAAATTTCTGGTCGTTTGCATGTACTTATGCCACATATCTAATTAATCGGCTACCCACTAAAGAGTCTCCACATTGTTCACCATTCCAAGCATTGTTTCAAAAGGTACCAGATTACTCTAAACTCCGCGTATTTGGATGTTTATGTTATCCTTGGCTGAAACCTTATACAACCAATAAACTTGAGCCGCGATCTACGCCATGTATCTATCTTGGTTTCTCAGTAAAGTACCATTCTCATCAATGTTATGACCCAAAAACATCTAAATTGTATCTTTCTCGTGATGTTAATTTTATTAAGGAGAAATTTCCATTCACCGATTTAGTTTCTTCTATAGGCTCTAGGTTTACAAGTGTTAACTGGGTACCTGCTTTTGAATCCTCATCTGAGTCCTTCACTTCTGCCCCAAATACTACAAATAAGCCATATAATGTAATCCTTCCGTGTCTTCCTGCTGTTCATATGCAAAATTCGAATGCGCCCACTGCATCCGCTACTCAGATCGATCAAATAGATGCTGGCTCTCCGAACAATGTCAATGACTCTAGCTCCACACATCAGGCGGCATCCACTTTGCAACAAGATGCCACATCTGATAGAGCTTCTCAACCAGTTCAACAAGCTGCTCCTTCTCGGCCTGTCACCCGTGCGCAACATAATATTGTTAAGCCCAACAGGTTTTATGGTTTTACAGCTTCTTCTTCTCCTATATTTACACCTGTCACATTTAAACAGGCACATAAACTTCCAGAATGGAGACTTGCTATGGATACTGAATACAATGCTTTGTTGCAAAATAAAACATGGGTTCTGGTGCCTCCTTCCACATCTCACAACGTTGTTGATTGTCGTTGGATTTATAAAATTAAGCATCGGTCAGATGGCACTATTGAACGATACAAGGCAAGACTTGTTGCCAAGGGGTTTACACAACGTCCCGGTATTGATTTTCATGCTACATTCAGTCCTATAATAAAACCGACTACAATATGTCTTGTTCTTTCTATTGCAGTGCAACGACGATGGCCTATACGACAATTAGATGTTAATAACGCATTCCTGCAGGGACGACTTGAGGAGGATGTTTACATGCGCCAGCCACCAGGTTATGTCAATTCTCAGTTCCCTCACTATATTTGCAAGCTTAAAAGACCTATATATGGGCTCATACAAGCTTCTCGTGGATAGTACACTGAGTTGAAATCTTATTTACTAGTGTTGGGTTTCATCATGTCACAATCAGACAATTCTCTTTTCATCTTACATCGTTCGGGATTTACTGTTTATATTCTTGTTTACGTGGATGACATTGTGGTTACTGGTTCTAATGATTCTATAGTTCAAAAGATTATTCAGGATTTATCCCGAAAATTTTCACTCAAGGATCTTGGCCCCTTGAATTACTTTTTAGGTGTGGAGGTTTCTTCTTCTCCAAGTGGCTTGTTTTTGTCTCAAGCAAAATATGTGCATGATTTGTTGACTGAAACTCATATTCATGAAAGTAACGGCGTTACAACTCCGATGAGCTCCAGTAATCCTCTTACACTTGATCCCGCTGGTGGCACTGTTGATATCACTGAATATAGGAGGATCATTGGTAAACTCCAATATCTTTTTTTGACTCGGCCTGATATTGCTTTATCTGTTAATAAACTGGCTCAATTTATGCATCATCCTCATCAATCCCATTGGCAAGCTATTAAACGATTACTGAGATATCTTAAACATACATGTATGTTCAGTTTACACATCAGCTCTAAGCCTGATGCGTGTCTTCGTGTTTATTCTGATTCGGATTGGGCTGGTAATTTGGTTGATCGTACATCTACAACTGGTTTTGTTCTTTATTACGGTGATTCTCCTATCAGTTGGTTGTCTAAAAAGCAACGCACAGTTGCACGCTCTTCCACTGAAGCGGAATATCGTGCTATTGCTAGTGCTGTGGCTGAATCAAATTGGGTGACTAACTTGTTGACTGAACTACATCTTCCAGTTCCACGATCGCCTATTGTTTATTACGACAATTTGAGTGCTACATATCTGTGCCAGAATCCAGTTTTTCATAGTCGCATGAAACATATAGCACTTGATTTTTATTTTGTTCGTGATCAAGTTCAACGCAAAGCTATTCAAGTCCAGCATATCAACTCTAAAGACCAAGTTGCTGATTTACTTACCAAGCCACTGCCTAAATCTACCTTTCACTTGCATTTTTCCAAGCTTGGCATAGTTGCCTCTACGCCATGCTTGCGGGGGCATAATGAGACTACTGAGACATCTGCATATACTGGACACACTTCAAGTTTTAGAAACGGATAAGATGGATATCCTTGAGTGGTTAGAATGTTGTTATTAACTATTATTTATCTTGCCTATCTTAGTTATCAATTAGGTGTTGATAAGAGATGTATAGGTTTAGAACTCTCACCTTTGTATTTATCAAGATGTCTTAGCTGCACCTATATACACTTGTAAAAAAACATACTGCACGGTGTGCATAACAACATATACAATCGCTGTTGTTTCAGCTCTTTTACCTTCATGCTCCTCCACTCTCTTTTGAACAAAACTCTGAAAACTAGAACTGCTTGCCAGAGCCTAAAACAGAATCAAACACATAAAATGCATCAAAACATTGATAACACCCCATCAAAATATTGATAACACCCCATCAAAACAACCTAAAGATTCAATTTTTAACACACCCCACATGCTAAAACATTGCAATACCTGCAAAATTACATTCAGAAAACAATTAACCTCAAGATTACATTACAATTACCTAATTAACATAAATCAATTAATTTTCACAAAAAACAAAAACCGTCGAATTTTTGAGTTTTTCGGTACCTCATGCTCGACTGCAGAATTTTCAGACGATTCTACACATTTGTTGTATCGTGCAAGTGTCCGCTCCATACTGGAACAAGCAAGCTCAAAAAGGTTGCCAGCTATCTAGAGAAAACAATTATAGCAATTTCGTGCAAGTGTAATTTTTATGACTTCATTCCTTTACACATAAGGAGTACAGTTTCCTATTGATTTTCTTTTTGAATTCCATCGCACTCGTTTCATATTAGATTTAAAACTGCAATCTTGTAAATATGTGCCCTTTGTATGGCTGGTCATAGATCACTCATGTACTATATTTAGCAGAGGAATAATCAAATGACACAAACTCAGTTACTATTGTATGTACAGACATGACATATCAGTCATGACATTGGCATGCCCTCTTATTTGCGCGTGAATAGTGCTTAGGCATGCCTCAAATTCTGGGCACACTTGTAAGTAGCCGTGACATGGTTTCATCATTGAAATGCTGCCTTGGCTTTTTCCTGGCAAATGTTAAGCATGCAAAATGAACATACTAGAGAAGTAGATGTCTTTTTCTCGTAGGATAGTGTTTTCTATTTAACGAGGTATTGCAGTGCATATGTTGCCCGCGTGCCTCGTATGTTTGTATACACTTATTTGATATCAATAAATAGTTTTGTAAACATCCTAAATTTAATTTTCTTTTAAATCCAAATGAGTCACATCAAATTGTTGCTAAGAAGGCCGAACGGATGAGTCGAATTTGTGACCAATCTTACACAATCATTACGTTAGGACCTCATTGGCTGTGTAAACTTCCCAAGTATATGTTATGGTTTTAAATGTTGGTAAAAGATGATGAGCCATCTTTTTAGGTCTATTGCTAGCGAATAACATGTCATAACGCCATAATATAAAAGGCTTATATATGTAACATTGCATGTTTATGATGAATCTAATTCTAAACAGAGGTTCTTTGTATCATTTTATACAAGCAAAAGAATCTCTCGACTAAGTAACAACTATTTTTCTCTATGTTGATTGAGCCGGACAAAAAATTACCATAAACCATTCGTGTCACTTTCAGACCAATAACATAGTACAATTACTTTGAGCTCCACAAAGGTGGGTGAGCTTTATTTCTTTACTGGAGTACCATTGAAGCACCATATAAGAAGCTTGTTCAGAATCAGATCGATACACCAAGATGGGAGTCTTGGCAAACAGAAAAATGCATCTAGTTTTCGGTTTACTATTTCTTGCAGGTGTGGAAGTTACTTGTCTATTTTATCAGACAAACATAATTAATATCATGCTTCATTGACTAGCCTAATTAATCATGATTACATATTTTGTTGCTTGAAACAGGATCTGGAATTGAAGCATGGTCCTACAACGACTCAGCAAGCATAAAGGTTTACAAATCAACATTATAAATATATAAATTAATTGGTTAACCAGTTCAGAGTTTTTTTTATGTTATACCTAGCATAAGGATTTAAATTAACCCATGACCCTGACATGGGGTTAGAGGGAGTCCTCGCATCTAGGTTATCCCTGATTCCTTAATGAGTCAATGTATATCATTTGTACATGTTCCCTTGGATCCTCTCGAACCTGAAAAGGTGAAGATTTGGTTCATGTTCCCTTGGATCCTCTCGAACCTGAAAAGGTGACTTACATTGGATCACTACTAAAAGAACCTTTGAAGGGCGAGTTGATCACGTTCCTACAAGAGAACAGTGATGTACTTGCATGGACAACTGCCGACATGCCAGGGATTGATCCCTAACTAATAACTCACAAGCTCAATGTTGATCCAAAAAGGAAGGCAATATAGCAGAAGAATAGGAACTTTGCACCAGAGAGGCAAGAAGCCATAAAACAAGAAGTTGAAAAGCTCCTGGAAGCTGGATTCATTGAAGAAATCCAATTTCCAGAATGGTTGGCAAACCCGGTTATGGTTAAGAAAGCCAATGGGAAGTGGAGGATGTGCATAGACTTCACTGATTTGAATGATGCTTGTCCCAAGGATTGCTTCCCGCTACCAAGGATTGACACCTTGATAGATGCTACTGCAGGGCATGAAATGCTGAGCTTCATGGCCGGTTTCAGTGGTTACAACCAAATCAAGATGCACAAGGATCACACAACCAAGGTATCATTCATTACTGGTTTTGGGGTCTTTCGCTACCTTCTCATGGCTTTTGGACTAAAAAATGCAGGGGCGACTTATCAACGCCTAGTTAACAAGATCTTTGCCCACTTGATTGGGAAAACCATGGAAGTCTATATTGATGACATGCTCGTTAAGAGTTTGTTTAAAGATGACCACATCCAGCATCTTAGGGAGGCATTTGAAGTGCTGTGGCACCATAAGATGATGTTAAATCCTGCTAAGTGTGCTTTCGGAGTAGGATCAGGAAAATTCTTGGGTCTCATGGTCTCCAAAAGAGGTCTTAAAGCTAACCCCGACAAGATTAAAGCTATCCTCGACATGGAACCACCTCGTTCCGTTAAGGACATTCAGAGATTGACTGGAAGAGTTGCAGCCTTAGGAAGGTTTATCTCAAAGTCTGGGGACAAATGCTTATCGTTTTTCAAAGTCCTGAAAAGGGTCAAGGATTTTGAGTGGACAACAGAGAGCCAAGAGGCTTTTGAAAAGCTCAAGAAGTACATGGTTGAGGCCCCGGTTGCTAGCCAAACCAAGCCCGGAAGATACTCTTTATCTCTACTTGGCAGCCTCCGATCAAGCTCTCGGTGCTGTCCTTGTAAAGGATGAACGAAAAGTTCAAAAACCAGTCTACTATGTAAGAAAATTTTTGCATGGGGCAGAATTAAACTATTCTGCTATTGAGAAGTTCGTTTTGGCACTAATCATGGCCTTAAGGAAGCTACGCCCTTACTTTCAGGCGCACAAAATTGAAGTCCTGACGGACCAACCATTGAGAAGCATCATACATAGTCTAAAGGCCAATGGAAGGCTAATTAAATGGGCAGTTGAGCTGGGAGAGTTTGACATCAAGTATAAGCCTCGAACAGCCATTAAGGCTCAGGAATTGGTTGACTTCGTGGTTGAATGCACCATTAACAACCAAGAAGTTGGGGGGCAAGAGGTAGTACCCCATGAAGCACCTGAGGTTGAAAATAAAGATGAAGATGAAGAACTTGATCTGAAAGAATACTGGGTACTCTATTTTGACGGGGCGTAAAAAACAAAGTCAAGTGGTCCAGGCTTGGTCTTGCAAAGCCCCGATGGGTTTACAGTTGAGTACGATTTAAAGTTGGACTTCCCTACAACCAACAACGAAGCTGAGTATGAGGCCTTGATAGCTGGTTTAGGCTTGGCTAGAATTCTGAGGGTCAAAAACCTGAAGGTATGTGGAGATTCAAGGTTGGTTATCTCGCAAGTTAATGGTGAGTTTGAAACCAGGGATGAAACTATGGCTAAGTATCGAAGAGTTGTGAAAGCTATTATGACTCAGTTTGATGAGTGTTATGTGGAACACATCCCCAGAGAGGAGAATGTGAAGGCTGATGCCTTGTCTAAATTTGTTTCTCCTGAAATTGAGAATTACTCGGGAAGTGTTTACTTTCAGGTCTTGAAGGCCCCTACTATTGATTCAAAACTTGTGGCTCCCATTGATATAGGAGGCTGTTGGATGGATCCAATCAAGGCTCACCTTGAAACTGGATGGCTCTCTGATAACGCCCAAGAGGCACGCAAGTTGTCTGTGAGAGCATTGAGGTATACTTTGATTGAAGGGATAATTTATAAGAGGTCTTTTGTGATCCCCTAGCTAAAATGTCAAGGCCCCAAGAGCCACGAGAAGCACTTGAAGAAATCCATGGAGGGATTTGTGGGCAACACTTGGCGGGCAGAGCCCTTGCTCATAAGATAACCAGGCTAGGCTTTTATTGGCCCGAAATGCTGAACGACGCCAAGGATTTTGTTAAGAAGTGTGATCATTGTCAGAAACATGCCCCAATGGTTAGGCAACCACCTGAGATGCTGACTTCAATCAACTCTCCAATTCTGTTTGCTATGTGGGGAATGTACATACGTGGTCCCTTTCCAATGGCTATGGCTCAAAGGAAGTTTCTGATATTGGCAATTGATTACTTCACTAAGTGGATTGAGGCCAAACCCTTGGCCAAGATAACCACCAAGCAAGTTGCTCAGTTCTTGTGGGAAAGCATCATGTGTAGGTACGGGATACCTCGCATCCTTGTTACAGATAATGGAACACAGTTCAACAATGACGAATTCAGGAAGTATTGCGAAGAGAAAGCAATTGAGCTCAGATTCACCTCGGTTGCCCACCCTCAAGCAAATGGGCAAGCAGAGGTCGCGAATCGAATCATACTGGATGGATTAAAGAAAAGGGTCGAACGTTCCAGGAACACTTGGGTGGACGAGATACTGCCTATACTATGGGCTTATCGTACCACTTGCAAAGTCACAACTGGAACAACCCCATTCATGCTTGCATATGGAGCAGAAGTTGTTGTACCTTTAGAGATCTCACATGTATCTCCCAAGATTGAAGCTTTTGAACAAGAAACTAATGAGGAAGGAATGAGGTTGGCGCTCGACTTAATTGATGAAGTCAGGGACGAAGCACGCGCCCAAAATGTAGACTATCAGAAACGAACCTCCTTCCATTACAACCGAAGGGTTAAGGAAAGGTTCTTTCGACATGGAGACTTGGTTCTCAGAAAGATAGAGGCATCGGGAGTAGGAGAAAAAGGAAAGATGGCACCCAACTGGGAAGGGCCGTATCGAGTTAAAAAGACCCTTGGCCGAGGAGCTTACAAGCTCGAAACTTTGAATGAGACAGAGGTGCCTCGCACTTGGCACGCTTCGAATCTCAAGATCTATTATGTGTAACTATCCTTTCAGGATACTATCTAATACTTATCAGGAAGAATAGACCTAAGGTTCATTTGAAACCATGTCAGGGCATGTACCTCATATTTACAGTTTATTATTTATAAAAGGGTAGAACCCATCCTTGTTTCGTTTTCAATGTATGTTTATTCTCTTATATCTTGTTTTATGTACCAACACTCGTATGTGCAATTATAAGTACCGAAAACAAGTAAAGGAGATAAGAAATAAACATTGAACACATAACAACGGATTGACATAATAAAGGTCCCGAAGGATCCTCAAGTTAAGATTACAAGTGATCGAAATATATTTGCCCAAGTGACTATATCATGCCTAGGTGTCCTAGTTTTTTTCATTTAATATTTAGCAAAGATACAAATCTATATTAGATCTCTTGCACCATATTTTCTGCAATTTAAGAATTCAAATTCATTCACTCATAAAAGTTTGGTGAAGTTTAACAAAGAAACGTTGACTACGTATTTTGAAGTAACATCTAAAAAAATAAGTTGAATATACTTGAGTAGAAATTTGATATGAAATACATTATGCTTCATTTTACGGATATATTTATTTCCCTCTCCAAACAAGTATGTTCACTTATATTGAGAATATATCCTTTATTTAGATACTCTTCGTGGAATAAAACAATTGCCCCAAAATCAATCTTCACATGAAATTATTTTAAACACATGAATTAAACAAGCCGTAAATTTTTAATTAGGCCTTTCTCTATCCTATTTTTTGATGAACTAATTAAAGACATCTAATAAATGAAAAATGAATATGTTCAGATAACCTTTTTTGTAGTCCTAAAAAAAGTTTTTGAATGAAACTGCACATTTCGAATTTGATATGCATAAAACTTGAAATCTAAATTTACAAAAATTAAATCTAAGTAGATAGTGAACATTTTTCAGTTCATTTGTAGTTTTGACTACAGCTCATGAATGTACATAATCTTCACACTTCCATCCTTCATGAAGTACAAAAGTTTCTCTTTCTTTTCACTACCAGCATGACAATCTAAAACTATATCCACAGCGTTTAGATTGTTCAGGTGTTCAGAAGTTGAATCACCTCCAATATTAGTCAAAGAGTGAGGATCAACATATGACATGTTCAGAGACTCAACATCTCTGTGACCTATACCTCCTCTTGTATTGTGTGGCATTTGCTTTAGGCTTGAAAACATCTGCAACCAGAGTGCTTTGGATCTTAGTGAACCAGAAAAGTCAGCAACACTGAATACATTTGTTATAAATCCACCAGACTGATAATTGACAGATCTATCACACCTTAAAGTGTCAATGTGTTTCCACTTCTTGTCCTTTTCTTTCTCAAGAACATAGCTCTTCTGTATTTTGTGTTGTTGTCTTCTAGAATTTCTCCACAACAACTTGTTTGAACTTTAGAGCCTAAAATATCTATTTGTTGTTCTTGTAATTTCTCTTCTTCTGACTTCTTCTTCTTCATCCACTTCTTTATTATGAGAATCAACCATAGTAGATAAAATTAACAAATCAACCTCTTGTAGAATTACAGATTCATCAGGACCTTGAGCAATGTCAGGATTAGAATCTGGAATTTGAATTGTATTGCTGATGAGAGTTGATTGTCTTGGTCTTCTTTTCAATTGAGGTCCTTCATCTCTTTCTTGATCTTCTTCTTGAATGATAGTCCTGATAGCTAAAGTATTAGGAACTATTGTTGTTTGAGAAGAATCGGGAATTTCTTCAATCCTTATTCCTCTAGACCTTGTATGTCTAGGCATTGTTTGATTTGATGAGTTTCTCCCTCTTCTTGAACCTCTTCTGACACCTATTCTACCTCTGCCTCCTCTTCCTCTAGCAGGAGCAGGATTATTAAAACTATCCATCACTTCTCTTTGTGACTTAAAAACTCTTCATGTGAGAGATCAGAATATTCTTCAGTAACAGTAGAAAGTGCCTTTCTTGCAAATAATTGTTGAACTCTCTTATCAGTGTGATAAAGAGTAACAACATTACCATCTCTTGTTTTGAACTTCTGGAATAAGTCAGCATCTTCAGGATTTTCAATGAGAACATCTTCATCACCTTCAGGAATTGTAGATAAGGTTCCATGACCAGGTGTCAGGATTTGATCAGACATCAAGATTTGATCACCTGTCAGGATTTGTTCTTCCGTCAGGATCTGAGATTGTACCAATGTCCTTACTATTCTAACTCCGGAATCAGAAACATGAGTTAACTGCATGGATTGACTTTTAGAAGTTTGAATTGTAGACTTCATCACAGCAGCATCAGAGGTTTCCCCTTGTAATACCATATCATCACCATCATGTCCAGTATGATCATCATCATTATTCTTTCTCAATACTAGATCAGGTGTGCATTTTGTCTGACTTACCTTCTCCCCCTTTTTGGCATCAGGATTTGATAAAAGATTTAAAATCAAGGAAAGAGAGGTTTGAATGTCAGTTACCTTAGAATCCAATGAATCAATTCTGGTGTTGATGTGAGACTATTCAAAAATAAGGGACTTAACAAGAGAATCCACAACTCTCAATTAAATAGCAGTTGGTGCCTTTGTCAAGTTCTTTGAAATATCAGTTCTCACCAATTCAGTAGCAACCTTCACATAATCAATTTCAGTCTTGAGGCTCTTAGATAACAGAGTTGTAGCCTTCAAGTGATTCCTTACATCTTCACTCTCAATCAAGCTTGCAGCATAAGAAGTATGTTCCAAAGCACAGGGATAACTGACAGAATCAAAAGACCTGTACCATTCATTTTCTCATTCATGTCTTCTTAGTTGTTCAGCAGGATCAATTGGAGAAGGACCAGAAAAGTCTTGTCTTCTAGAGAGGTAGTTCTTCTTCCTCAAATAGCACAAAGGGTGGCTATAAAACTAGAACAGTGGACAAAAGCACAATGAGATGCTTTAATTGTAATGAGTTGGGACACTTTGCTACTGAATGCAAAAAGCCAAAGCAAGCAAACAATCAGATGTTTGAGTAATGATACACACATAAACAATCAGATGTTTTGTTGTTTTGTTTTCTACAGTATCTACATAAAAAGATATATCTCCAATATAAGTGAACATACTTGTTTCGAGAGGGAAATAAATATAAGGGTAAAATGAAGCATAATGTATTTCATATCAAATTTCTACTCAAGTATATTCAACTTATTTTTTTAGATGTTACTTCAAAATATGTAGTCAAGGTTTCTTTGTGAAACTTTACCAAACTTTTATTAGTGAATGAATTTGAATTCTTAAATTGCAGAAAATACCGTGCAAGAGATCTAATATAGATTTGTATCTTTGCTAAATATTAAATGAAAAAAACTATGATACCTAGTGCATGATCTAGTCAGTTGACAAGAAAATATTGAATTGGAAAAATATATTTCCAACCAACAGAAAACTAATGTAACTGTTAAATGTACAACACAATATTAATCAAGTCTACTTTCACATTAAACTAGTGTCACCATTACACAAGGACATCAGCAGCAGTAAGGACATCAGCTAGCAGCATCAATACCAGCCCTAGGGCAAGCTTTTCTATTTATGTCAACCTATACAAAATTCTTACCCAAGAAGAGATTACAGACTTTAAGCATTTTCTTCATTGTTTACTGCACAAATTTCATTAAAAAGAAAACACAAATGTTATGAGAATTTGGAAATAAAATTTTTAGAAATAAAATTGAAAATACTATAAATACTTGATATTTATAAGGGAAGAATCTAGATCAAATAGACTTCAATAGTTACATCACAATTGGACATGGTTATAAACTACAATTTTGAATCATGGTCCATTGGATCTAAAAAGAAGAACGTCTCCTCAAGTAATATTACGTTTTGTATTCACCACAAAAACACATATAGAAACACAAAATGTTACTGATATATAAAGAAAAGTAGGGCTGTTCACGAACCGAGCCGAGCCGAGCTTTGATGTAAACGAGCCGAGCTTTACTTTTTTCTCTGATGAGCCGAGCCGAGCCGAGCTGAGCTTTTATCGAACAAAAACGATAAATACTGATTTCTCTTCGCTCCCAGTTTGAGTTTCATTTTTTCCCTAGTGTTTTTTACTTCGTATTAATTGGGTTTTTCTTGGGTAAAAATTGATTTTGGTTAGTATTTTTCTGCTAGTTTCGTTTTGTTTTGGTTGAGACTCTCATAAACACTCTATATTTCTCTCTCTGTGATGGTATTGGCTTGTTGATATTTTTTTCTTTCTTTCTTTCCCTTCTATTCTTTTCTCATTTTCTCCTGCTATGATAAGAGTAGCCTAGGTATATTTGTTCATCTTCTTTTCTCATGCGCTATGATCAAAGTAGCTCTAGGCACATTGCCCTTTATGGGATTTGATTATGGTGTGGTGCACTAGACACATTAGCCTTAGGATTATTAGATTATTTTTGTAGATAAATGTGTAAATTATTTTTGTAGATAAACGTGTAAGTCAACAAATAGTAAATAATAATACACGTGTACCAAATTAAAGATATGGAAAATAATAGTAAATATTTGAATATTAAGAAGCCAATGTACTTTTTACGTCAAATTAATGTAAGATTAACAAAAGAATTGATATAAAAATATTTTATTTGTTTAATTATTAAATTTGAAAGATTTAATAAAAAATGTTAAATTCATTTTTTTTGTTTTAAAAACGTTAACTATGTTTTGTTAAAAAACATTTAACACCTATAAAAATTGTTGGCATTACTGTTGTTTTTAGATAATTTATTATATATAAACATTCGAACATTGAAAGTAGTTAAATTTAAAATGACACAAATAATTTTTGCATATAGAAGCAATTAACAATTAAATACCATAATATATTTTCTTCTTAACAAGTTATGTGTCACTATATATGTATATAACCTTTTTCCTAATTTCTTCATTGATTAAATTTTAAAGTAGATACATACAATTTTAAAAACTAATTTATAAAATTACAATTTTTAAACAAAAAAATACGTGTGAAAAGTTAAATTATCAGATAATTTGTAACTCAAAGTTTAATAATGAGTTTGAAATCACTAATTAAAAGTCTTTATAATAAAAAATAAAAAGAATTAAATTGTAAATGTAAATTGATCAATTCAACCATCAAAATATTGAATTGCTCAGTCTTACAGTCATTCTAGCACACACACAAATTTTGTCATACTATACTTTGGCTATTAGATACTCTCACTATTAGAAGATATCACAAACAAATCATCCTATATAGATATGTGAAATTCAGCAATATTTTTTTAAATATAGGTATGAAAAATTAAATTATAATTTAGCAAAAAAAATTAAATTATAAATAATTTGAATCAAAATATAAAATTATTATTAATGTGTCTGATGTCACATATTTAATTTGAAAATTTAATCATAAAGCCTTTTTTTTTTTGGAAAATGATCTAATTTTTGGAGCACCTCACATCATTCTCAGCCGCTATTCTTACTTGAAATTTTCTAGTGTGAAGATTGTCGTCATCCTTACGTATATATCTCTCAATAATAAGCACATTATCGTAATCCCCACGTGTGTTCTTACTAAAACATTATCTCCTTACGTTACTAAATATTATCGTCATTCATTTCTTGTATCTCACAAATATTAGATTTTCAATATAGAAATTTGTTGTGTCCCCATTTCTTATATAAAGGATTGTGACCATTACATGTACTCTTAGCCCTTGGTGTTTTAATACCTTTTCTTTTCACACAATTGTCAACCACAAGTATTCTTGGTTTGAAGTTTAAACACCTTTTTCATACACAAAATTTTCAATATTCATTATTGTTTTAGCACCTTCTTGTTTTACAAAACACTCCTTCATAGTTTCTTCCGTTGCATTTCATGCTCTTTCAAGGTAGGTATAGATTATATATATATATATATATATATATATATATATATTTATCTTGGGTCCTTTTATATATATCCTTAGTATTATCTCGAAAACACAGGTACACGTATGTAAATATGTGTAACTAATATACAAGCTTAATGTTGTGGCATGCACAGGTTGAAATGGAGCAAAACGACTGGGAACAGATCGAAATGGAGCAAAACAACTTTGCATTCAAGGTAGCCTGAAACTGAGAGTGCATTTGAGGGGAAAAAACTTTGAAGCTTCTCAATCCTTCTGCGCAGAATACCAAAGAAGGATGCTTGTTCCAGTATCGAGAAGACACTTGCGCGATAAAAAAAATGTAGTAGAATCGTTTGAAAATTCTGCAGTCGAGCATGAGGTACCGAAGAAGGACGTTTAGGAAGTGGAACATCAAAAATAGGAGATTGCATATGGATCTCCAGTTGAAAAACATGCAAATATTGGGGAAGGACCTTGGTGGTTTGGGCTTGAAAGAATTGCAGCAGTTAGAGCAGCTTTCGAAGGGAAAGAAAGAGCAATTACTGATAGGTCATAATGGAAAATGCTACTCTGCTCAGAAGGTTTGAGAAGCATTTTCCATAGTGACCTTCTGTTCCTTTTTCTTGATAGGTCCAGCTGCTCCATCAGTAATTGCTCCTTCTTGCCCTTCACAGATAATAAACCTTCATTCAAAAGCTGCTCCAACTGCTGCAATTCTTTCAAGCCCAAACCTGTACCAAGGTCCTTCCCCAATATCTGCATGTTTTTCAACTGGAGATCTGCAATCTCCTGTTTCAGATGTTCCACTTCCTGAACGTCCTTCTTCGGTACCTCATGCTCGACTGCAGAATTTTCAGATGATTCTACACATTTGTTGTATCGTGCAAGTGTCTGCTCCATACTGGAACAAGCAAACTCAAAAAGGTTGCCAGCTATCTAGAGAAAACAATTATAGCAATTTCGTGCAAGTGTAATTTTTATGTAATTTTGTTTTTATGATATATAATTTTTATGACTTCATTCCTTTACACATAAGGAGTACAGTTTCCTATTGATTTTCTTTTTGAATTCCATCGCACTCGTTTCATATTGGATTTAAAACTGCAATCTTGTAAATATGTACCCTTTGTATGGCTGGTCATAGATCACTCCTGTACTATATTTAGCAGAGGAATAATCAGATGACATAAACTCAGTTACTATTGTATGTACCACTACAAGAAAAAGGGGCAATTATGACGGAAATTTTACACTGAAATCGTCGCAATTGCCTCAATTACGACGGGAAATTTCCGTCATAATTGCTCAAGTCTTAAGTTCGCATTTTCGTCACAAATGACATTTTGGTCACAAGTATAATTTTCGTCATAAATAACAGTTTCGTCATAAGTATAGTTTTCGTCATAAGTATCATTTTCGTCACAAGTAGAACTTTTCGTCATAAGTTCCTGTGTGGAACCCACCTTCTGCATTAAATTGATAAATGAACTTACGACGGAATTTATCGTCATAAATTCATATTTTACGACGGAAAATCTGTCGGAAGTTAAAGAAAGGGCCCACCTGCTACCAATATTTTATTCGCGGAAATAATAAAAAAAGATGAACATCCGTCGTAAGTGACCCAGAAATTCGTCATAAGTTCAACTAAAAAAAGATGAACATCCGTCGTAAGTTACACAGAAATTCGTCATAAGTTCGACTGACCAGAAGCAGAAATATGCTGCTTTTTCAGGTTCCAGCCATTTTTGGCTTCAAAATTAAATTCCAAATCATCCCATTCAACATACAATCCAACACCACAATCATACATGAAAGTTTGTAACAACATCCACACAATTAAACGAATTCAAATATAAAAATACCAAAGTTACATAAATATTGTCACAAATCCATATTCGATCACAAAAGTTTAAACCATCCAATATAAACATAATCCTCCTCCGATTTTTCTGATTTAGCTAGTACAATCCTATGTATCCTTTCCGATTCTCGTCTAGCCTCACTAGCCTTTAGATCAAACATATCAGCCTCAGCCTGTTTGAGCCGTACAAGGCTATCAAGTTCATCAATCTGCTGCTTCTTTCTCTGACGATCCATTTTCAGTGCCGCCACCTCCCTATCTTTATCCTTAAGCTCTTGATCACAAGCCTCAACAGCCAGTCAGGCTTTCTTCACCATCCGCAACTACAGAGACAATGCAGAGACAATGCAATCACTCTGCCATAAGAAGTAATGTTTTTTTGAAATACAAGTAATGTTTTTTCGTAAATCACGAGGAGGAGTATGCTGCAACAATTATATATCGAGATCTTTACGTATATATGCATCATTATGTTCATGTGTTTTATGTGTATATTAGTGTTGTTTTAAGGGAAACAAAGGCTAGGTTTAAGGTGTACTTTCACAGGAAATGATGTTTACTGAATTTTTTTTCTTTTGACAATCTTTTTTGATGTCACAAGATTCAATCCTATCATCCTAGTAGGCAATAAACAAAGTTACCAATGGATATATCTTGCATTCAGTTCTTTTTCTAATACTTTTATATTGTGAAATGTCTGGACAGTGGACAGGTATCGTAAGACACGGCAGTATTAAATAGATTGAAACCAACCTCAGATCTTTCCAATTCTTTTGACATAAGCACAGAAACTGAATTCAATCTTGTTCTGTTTGGATTTTTCATCTAAATACAGGGAAAAATCCATTTGTATTTTCTTCTAAATCCATTTTTGTTTTGTCAATTTTCTGAATTGACAACCACTTTTACCTGCTAGGCTGTTATATATAATAACTCCAGATAGTTCCCAATTGCCAGTGCTGTTCTGATATGGACCCAGGTCTTTGTTTCTATTGTCATCTTTTTATTAGTCAATCTTAGTTGGATAAAACTTTTTGCATGTATGAAATTTCAGCCATATGTTATTATGGTATGCAACTTTTTTAGGCTAAACAAGACTACCCTTTGAGTGTTCTATGTTTTCTTCATAACTTTGTAGTCTTGAAAGATGAAAAGTTATTTATGTACACACATATATGTTTGGTTTGTGTAAAACCTGCAACTACACTTTCTGTCATTAATTTTTGCAGCATACTCCTCCTTATGATTTACGAAAAAACATAATCTCTATCACTAAAGGCAAGCTCTGTGTGATTTGCGTTTTTGAGTTTGATGCTACTTACAAAAGAAATTATTAAGTGTATTTTTGGGGTATGGAGGATGGATACCTAAAACGGGAAAGAGATTTCAATGAAAACCGGAGTGAAAAGATGCATAAGATCAAGAAGGTTAAAGAAAATGCTACAGATTTAGCAAAAGAGAAAAATATTGCAGATCTTACAATTCAACTTTTCTACACCAATTATTTTACTTATAATTTTCCATTTTATTCATTCATTTTTGGCATTCTTTTTCTTTTGGATTATATTCTTCAGAAGCTCTTATATCTTACCCTACACACAACCACCTATCTATGTCTGATAAATTACAAAACCAAACTTGTAGTGTTCAAAACAATTATATCTGAAAGTAACAGTAGAGATGAAATCTGTGGTCTAGGAACACAAAAGGCTAAATAACTAATAACACTAATTTACCTAAATATTGCAAGTAGCATTGCCATGGCAAACAGATAAATATTGCAAGTTACAAATTAAATATCATAATAATATACAATTGAGAAAGCAGATCATCAAGTAAAATACATAATTCTGCATAACCAACTCAATCAAATATCAAGTCTTATTACACCAGAGTTGACAATTATATGTGCAGCCCTTACCCTTTTCTTTAACATAATCCTAAATGCACTCAAGACTACATGGTCATTACCTAGATTCATAACAGACTACCGAAGGAAAAGATGCAAAGAAAAGCAACGTAAATCACATCATTAAATCTCATCTGTTTAAGTTAACAAAAGAAACAATTTAAAAACTGGATTAACAGTTATCCACTAACCAAAGCAATAACCAAAAATAATTTACTAACCTGGACCATGATTCCATCTGTAGCTATAATCACTTAAACACAATTACCCCCACCAATTAAATACACGTAAACATTAAAAAAAGACCCGATACTTAAATTGAACAAAATTAAAAAAAGAAAGCAGAAAATAGTGGACCTGTACATGAAATCGGAGACCCGAGCGAAACAAATCGAAGCCCTAAATCACATATAGTCATTCCAAATCAAAATGTATATAAAATGAAACAATATAATAATGAAACTAAAGTGCGAGAGAGTAATTTCTGAAAAGAAAGAAGCCCTACCTCGAATCCACAAACCGAAGCCCTAAATCCCCAAATTGAAGTCGAATTGAACCCCAACTGAAGCTCTAATTCCGAATTGAAGATTCAAAATTAGCACTAAATCAATTACAAAAAGTGAGAAATCCCTAAACCGAACAAGCATTCAAATTGAAAGAAGAAGGCTAAAATCGAAGTAGTTTTTAAGTATGTATAGACTATGTGTATACAGAAGGTGAAGAGAGAGGGAGAAGCAACAAGAGAGAGTCAGCGAGAAATAAAGAGTGAAAAAATATCAAAATTTTGTGGAGTGCGGGAGAGAAAGGGCTGGTGAAAAAAAATTGGAAAGAGCGGGCTCACTTTATTTTTCATCTGTTTTCGTGCAAGAGACTGTCCGCATATATTATTGTTTCCTATTTAAAAAAAATTAATAAAATTTTAATTTAATAAACTGAATAAGTTTGTAGTTGAGTTTATTAAGGAAGTTCCTTAAGTCATGTCGTAGTTAATAGCATTTTTGTTTAGCCTTAGTCTTTCTATATATTCATGTATTGCTCTGAGAAAAAAAGTTGCAGAAGACATTTTAGTCGAGCATATATTTGTTAAGTTTAAACATACAATTAGTATAATCTATATGCGTGTTTTATATTGACCAAAATTGGTATCAGAGCTTTAAGATCGTGGCAAACGGTTTAATCACCAACGATGGAGGTGAACAAGGTTAAAGGATGATCTATAGGTTTGAGTTCCCCGATGCTATCTAGAAGTAATTATACGTCTTGGGCTCTCAAAATGAAGGTCTTTATGCAAGCGCAGGGGGTATGGAATGATGCGGAGCCAAGTGACCCCAAGGCTGCAGTCGAGGAGAAAACAGACAAGGTGGCTCATCTCAAATTATGACATGTGGCACCTCCAAAAGGCACCAAGTGAAGCCCTACATAATTGACATGTGGCAATTTTATAATGGTAGCAATTTTATTATATAATGATACCCATATATTTTCTCGTAAATAATTTTTTTAAATTATAGAAACAATTCAAAAATTACATAATTGTTATTTTATATAAAATAGCCTAGAAAATGGAAGTGTTGAATGAATTACAGAGAATTTAAAGTTTCAACAATAATTTAAAAAAAAAACTTAAAATACATCATTCTAAATCATCTAAATTTGCATCAAAATCTTCATTTGTCGGAGATGTATTCTATTGTGGCATAAGATTGTTTTGACGTAGCATGCTAACTTCATCAAGACAATTACTGGCTTCATTGAGTTGCTGAGCTAACTCTTGATAACTCGGTTGATTAGACTTTATAGTAGTATCATCAGTTTTATTGTTGGTTGTGCAACTAGATCGTCCCCATCCTCACACGTAAACTGAATGACGCCCAATTACTGTTTGTTTATATAGGTAATTAATGCAAAAAAAAATTAAAAGCTTAAATAGATTATGTCAGAGTATGCAAATTGAAATATGTGATTTCTTCTAAAAAAGATATTACAGTCATTCAATGAGTCTAAAACAGATAATACAATTTGATACCAATACAAGTTCCTGTTGGACATTCTTATTGTCTTTCCACTGGATATTTAACTGGTCAAGGCAAGTTTGGAGACCAATATGCCTTCCTCAGTTCCATATTTAATGAATTGAAAAACAGAGCAGCAGTGGTTAAGGCCAAAGAAACTATATGATCACATATCAAAACGATTTAACCATCACTTCTTAACGTCCCAGGTTACTCCACTAGAAGATTGTAGAGTTTGCAAACATAGATTTTTAACATGTGACTGGACACATGACATTGATTTGAACCAGACAAGGTAACGTTTCATATGATAAAACAGACACATAAACTCAGTATTCAATTACGTACCATTTGCTAGTTCACAAAAAGTATGAAAGGATTTTTTTGAAAGCGAGAAACTAATAAATATTAATTCAATATCTATAAAAATGTAGATGTATTCTACAAATTAAACTTCGATCAGTACTTTACTAACATTCTCAGTATACATGCACAAGCATTTGCCTCACTGCAGACGTATCTAATCATGCAGATTTTTATCAATTCTGTGCATAAACAAATGATACTATATTTGACAAGGCACATAGGGTATTATACGCTAACAAGTTCATAAGCTGTAAATCGATCACCTCTATGGCTTTTACAACAACAGACAAAAACCGAGCTAGCACAGAACAAGTGTTTAATTTTATGTGCCATACAAATACACAAACTAATCATATCCACCTAATCATACACTTATTCTGATAAAAAATTAACCATCCACCAACAAGATAAAGTATTGACTAAAACTCAACTAGTTCATTATTCATACAATCTACAAGATTTAATTAAAAACCCACAAACCAACACAATTATTTAGAATAAATTTTGGAGTTTTGAGAGAGAGAGAGAAAGAATTACTCTATTGATACTCTAATTCTTCTCTTGATATGAAGGAATTCCAGGTTGAGGATGCATAATATCTTTCAAATCCAATACCCTGAAATAGAGAAAACCTGCCGTATTATGTATGAGAGAGAGAGCAATTAGTCATAAAAGATTAAAGAAAATGGTAATTCTTCAAAAATCCAAAGGTAGTGGATTCACGGATTCTTATATGTCTTAATTATGTAGCACTCAAAATTTTGCAAATCCTATATGCCGAAGAAGGATAAGGACATTATTTTGGTGGATGATAAAGGACAGGAAACAGTAACCAAATTTTTAGCCAAATAGCATCGCTTGAGTGGAGGGTGGAGAAGGTTTGCCAGAGATCATGAACTATTCGAATAGGATATCTTGATTTTTCGTAGGATTGCAACTGCACCTCACAAACTAAAGGTAATTACACTAACACCCTTGTGTGTGCTTATCATGAACATCCTCACAATCTGTACTTAACCCTGTTCACTTGAACTTTACTTAGCCCTTATATGTACTTATTTGACAACTTTTCTCGCTCTTATTAGTTTTCTGTTTCACATGTTTTGTATAGGTTGACATAAATAGAAAAGCTTGCCCTAGGGCTGGTATTGATGCTACTGATATAGCTGATGTCCTTAGTGTTGCTGATGTCCTTGTGTAATGGTGACACTAGTTTAATGTGAAAGTCGACTTATTAATATTGTGTTGTACATTTAAGAGTTACATTAGTTTTCTGTTGGTTGGAAATATATTTTCCCAATTCAATATTTTCTTGTCAACTGACTAGATCATGCACTAGGTATCATAGTTTTTTTCATTTAATATTTAGCAAAGATACAAATCTATATTAGATCTCTTGCACCATATTTTCTGCCATTTAGGAATTCAAATTCATTCACTAATAAAAGTTTGGTAAAGTTTCACAAAGAAATGTTGACTGCATATTTTGAAGTAACATCTAAAAAAATAAGTTGAATATACTTGAGTAGAAATTTGATATGAAATACATTATGCTTCATTTTACCCTTATATTTATTTCCCTCTCGAAACAAGTATGTTCACTTATACTGGAGATATATCTTTTATGTAGATACTCTAGAAAACAAAAGAGGCCTGTGTGTTGTGTGTATCATTACTGAAACATATGTTGATTACAAAAATGAGAACGCTGAGAGTATTTATTTGAACGTGTACAAATGAATTAAAACAAACCAACAGCAAAGGTGGTAGCTAAAAGATAGGTGCCACTCCTACTTCAACTCCACTTTTACGTGATCACCTAAAACAAACTACGACCTATTGTTGATGACTATATCAAACTAAATATAGCATACTTATTCAAATTAAAACAAAACAAATATCTAAATAATAAGTTTAAGATTAAATTCCAACAATCACCCCTTAATCTTAAACTTGTCATAGGCCCGTTTAACTTCATTGCCCGTATGGCACTCCTTATTTGCCCATATTGCATGACTTATTTTCCCATCTGGCACGTCTCATTTCTTTCTATAACAAGGTTGGTTCATCATCCTCGATCTGTGCAAGGTTCACTTGTTGTCCATGTTCTCTGTCTCGTCGTGGTTGATCACATTCTACAGCGTAGTGTCCAAAGATGTTGCAGTTATAACACTTTATCCTGCTCTGGTCACATCCACCGTTTCTGCCATGTAATCCTCCACGGGCTCTTGCCTTCCACTCTTCCTGAGTTAGAATTAGATGATTCCCATTGTATTCAACATGCCCATGAATCTTGTCTTCATGAGCTTTTAGCCTCCCGATAAATTCTTCAACAGACATGTTGTCCAAATCTCCAAATTGTTCAATCGCCGAAGCAATCTGCAGAAATTTTGATGGGACTGCCCGTAGTAATTTCTTCACAACATAAGACTCTTCCACTTTATCTCCTAGAGCTCGAATATTACTCACAATATTATTCAGTTTCATGGACAAATCATCGATATTTTCTGTCTCCTTCATGTTGAGAGCTTCAAACTCAGATTTTAAGGTCTGTACCTTTGCTTTCTGAACTCGATCAGCTCCTATGCACAACGTTTTGATTGCATCCCAGGCCTCTTTGGCGGATTTCTTCTCTGCAATGGACAATAGCAGGTCCTCCGGAATGCCTTGGTATATTGCTCCTAATGCCACCTTGTCCATCCTTACCTCGACTGCTACTTTCGGGTCACTCGCTTCCACTGCGTCGCACACACCTTCGACTTGCATGAACACCTTCATTGTTGCCCAATAAATAACAATTGTAGAAGGGGGGTTGAATACAATTGCATAAGATTCTCGACTTAATAAAATATAAAAAACAAATATGAAAGAATAACAGCTTTATTAATTCTGAAATAAAACTGTTATAAACTCTCTCAAGAAATTCTGATGTTCTTGAGAGCTTCTAGGTTACAATATTCTCTTGTATGTGATTGATATAAAATCAAAACCTAAACTGTGTTTATATACTACACAGCTTCTCTATCGATTACAAGATAAATCCAAATCAATTACATACTATATTGAAACATATCCTAACCGACAGCCGCATTCCAATAAACTAGGAACCGACAAAATAAACTTCTTTCTTTAACTAGACTCCATAAATAACTCGAAGTTGTAATCCTGATCAGCTTCCAGTCCTGATGATAATACTGATCACAGTCCTGATAGAAATCCTGATAACAATCCTGATACTGACGCTTGTGAAATACTGATGACGTCAGCAATCCTGATCAGTTGAGTCTAGATCCTGACGATCATTGAATCTTGATCTAATAATCTCTCCCAATCTCATACTTTGTAAAATAAATATAGATTCCTTGATTCAATTATGCTAAAAACTTATTTACAAAATGTACAAATATTTACAACAACAAACTTATCTCTTTAGATTTTCTGGTAGAACAAATTCATCTTCAAGAAGCTTGACAGTAGATTTTCTTCTTTGTCTTCAAGAATCTGAATTAGTCTTTCCTTAAAATCTTTGAGTTCTTCATCTTCCTCATTTATCTGGTAGATAGCTGCTCTGAGATTTTGAATTGAACTTCTTGGTAGATTATGATCTTCAAACAGGAGGTAAGCAATTTCCTTCCCATCAGGATTAAGAGTCAGTTGCTTCATGCCAAAAGAGATTCCTTTAATAGCAGTGCCTCTTTGCATTTCGACATCCTGATCTTTTAGATTTAAGTACATGGGAATATAATCACCATTGTAATTCCTTATGGTTGACAGAATCATATCACTTCATTCCTTGCACACTTTGTTTTTCCATCTAAGCAGATAGTAAACATATTTCAATTCCTTTGTAGTTTTGACTAACAGCTCTTGAATGGACATAATCTTCACACTTCCATCCTTCATGAAGTACAGAAGTTTCTCTTTCTTTTCATTACCATCATGACAATCTAAAACTATATCCACAGCTTGTAGATTGTTCAGGTGTTCAGAAGTTAAATCACCTCTAATATCAGTCAACGTGTGAGGATCAACATATGACATGTTCAGAGACTCAACATCTCAGTGACCTATACCTCCTCTTGTATTGTGTTGCATTTTCTTTAGGCTTGAAAACATCTGCAACCTGAGTGCTTTGGATCTTAGTGAACCAGAAAAGTCAGTAACACTGGATACATTTGTTATAATTCCACCAGATTGATAATTGACAGGTCTATCACAACTTAAAGTGTCAACATGTTTCCACTTCTTGTCCTTTTCTTTCTCAATAACATAGTTCTTCTGCATTGTGTGTTGTTGTCTTCTAGAATTTCTCCACAACAACTTGTTTGAACTTTTGAGCTTTTGCACATAGAGCCTAAAATCTCTATTTCTTGTTCTTGTAATTTCTCTTCTTCTGACTTCTTCTTCTTCATCCATGTGACGCCCCTCCAAACCCGGGGTACAGATTTGGGGAGTCACTCGACCACCGAAACACAATAAACCTGAATATAACACATGCATAATAATATAATAACATAAAACACCCTTTATCCAAGACCGTATCCAGATTATGGCATGAAACAAGCTTCTAAGTCATTATTATTACAAACTAGTTTTCAGAGTTATTACACAACTTAAAGTCAAAGCTAGACATCTAGTCTAACTATCAAAATAAAGAACTACTCTGCCAATGACAACCACTCTTGGTGATCTCCTAGCTGCTAGAGAACTATCGCTCGCGCTGTGTCTGCTCATACTCTCGCTTAACTGGAATATGATTAGAAACAAAACAAGTATGAGCCACAAGTGCTCAGCAAGCATAATATATATCAATCACAGTTCCATAATGAAAGGAAGGATCGATCACAGTTATCTGAATCAACAATATACAAGTCAAACATATGCTTTTAACAATCTTTATTGAAGAAAGAGAAATTAGAATTGGACTTCTACATTTTTCAAATACAAAGGTTGAGCTGCTGATCAGTCACGCATCAACCCCGGACTAGCTTAAAGCAAAGTCCTCCACTAGGATCCATGGCCATTTAGGCCTTAAGTTATTACGACCATAAATATGGCCCGACCATTTCTGGTCTCATTTTAAAACATGCCAATTCTATCACAGAGTATAAGCAAAAACATGCATAACAAGATAAGTACACAATGATAGGGTGCAATAGTTGCAAAAGAGCTTCAACTGCTCAATATCAAATGAAGTTCGAGAAATAGATTTGAAATGGTTTCAACGGTACATAAGTACACATATAAGAAGGTCAATAATGATTATTGTCAATACAAGTGAATTGAAATGAAGATTTCTGATATTCAACACGATTGTGGATTTAATCAAGAATTGAAGAATATTCAAGGAAATAGCATCAGTTGCTCAATACAGGTGAAGATTGAATAATCTGAATCGTTCCGATGGTAACATAGATGTAATCATTAAGAACAATAACAATTGAATCAACGAGTAAAGTCACAGATACTTGCCTGGTCTACGTAGCTGAAGAAATTCTACCAAGCTCACTCTACCTTCTCCTTTCCCTTGCTCCGGAAACTCGATTTTATAATAAAAACCTCATTACAGTAAGTCTACCTATCCTCATTCTATCCTCGATATACACTCATAACCATTTCAAATTTAAACAAGTAATCGGATTCCTATCGGATGCCCGATCTAATTTACGGAAATAAAAACTCAAGCATTAGCCCTCGTACGGGCATTTACGGACTATAAAACACATTATTAAACTCATATAAACCATATAGCACTTATAAATATTTTTAGAACAATATTCGAGGCTTATTCGAATTGAAATAAGTCATAAACAATTTTTAAATCAAAAATCGTATTTTTAATCCCAATATAAGTATTTAAAAACAATTAAATCAATTAATAAAAATTAATTGACACTTTTCAAACACTCAAACTATTTTTAAATAATTAAATCAAGCTAGAAAATAATTAAACTTAATTTAAATTAATTAAATCTAATTAATAATTAATTATTAAGAATTAAATGATTAAAATAATTAATTAATTAATTATTAATTAAAAATAATTAAAATAATTAAATTTAATCAGTTTTCCAATTTAAATAAATAATTATAATTTTTCTGAATTTTCTGAATTTAAAAAATGTATTTTTAAAATAAAAATATGATTTTTATAAAATTTTAAACTATTTTCGAATTAAATTTAAAATAAAATTCAAAAACAGTTTTCTGAAAATAAATTAGGGTTTCGAAGACTGAAACCTGGTCAAAATTTCGGGTAAACGGGTCGGGAAGAACTAAAACGGGTAGGGAAGAACTTGCCGGAAAATTCCAAGATTCCGGTGGGTTTTCTAGAATCCGGTGAGCAAAAAATACAATAAAAATTGGGGCTTTTGATACCAAAACACTCCTAATAACCATACCAATACATTCCGATCAAAAGCAAACCAAAAACATCACCGAAATCCAAAACCCGACCAAATTCCGGTGAGCTTAAACAATTTTCCGATCTAGCTTATTACTACATGAAACTCTACGTTCTTTATGTTAAAATGAAGCTAAGAACACATACAACAAAAGCCCTCTATCAAAAACAATGTCAGATCATTCCTATGAAGGGACTATTCAAAAGAAAAATCTGGAAGCAGTTTCAGCAACCTTCTCTCATGAAATTTCTAGAATCTTCTTGGATAGAGAGGCTGGAGAATCAGAGATTGAGACAACTTTGCTTGATGCATCAGGATTACCAACGTCAGGATTTGCTTGAGCATCAGGATCTTCTATGGTTTAGCAGTTTTTGCCACAACTTTACTAGTAGTATCAGCAACTTCCTTGTTCAACTTAAATTTGGAGGATATAGGCATGTCATCCTCAGAATCAGTTTCATTCCTTAAAACCAATTTTCTTTTAACATTAACAACCTCTTAAACCTTATCAGCCTGCTTCACCAGGACCCCTTGTACACCCCCTTTTGAATTCTTTTTAGTGAGTGGTGTAGAGGAGAAATCCTTTGATCCTGATTGCCTTCCAGACACATCAGATCTAGCTGATTTCTTTGATTTTACAACTACAGTCTTTTGAGAGACAATAGAGGTGGTTGTAGAGTGTTTGGGGGGGGGATGCTCGTGTCAGGAACAAGGTGTGTGTGGCCTTGCCCCATAACATCAGAAACTGATCCATAATAAGTAGGTATTTTCTCTTTTAAGAAAAGTCTAACCTCATCAGGAATAAAGGCACTGCCTTGAAATCCATTTGCCTTATCACTGTTGACTAAGGACATAATATTATTCTCTGTAATTCTACAAATTGGTAGAATCACAACCTCTTCAAAAGTAACATTAGGACATAAGTGATTAAAAATCAATTGGAAAAATCTAAGAAAACAGACAGAGCCTAATTTATCGGATTTCCTATCACTTAAAGCTTTTAAAACAAAAGTACCATAATGAAACACTGTAGAATGAATTAGAGAGTACCCAATTTTGAGAGATCCTGATGGAAGAGCATCAAAGTTTGATGTCTTGTTTAGGAAATAGCGGCTGATGGTATGAAAAAAGAAATTTCATTCCTTCTTAAGCTTTGTCCTGAAGAGGTTTCCATACCTCTTAACTTCCCCCATTGTAGCCCAATTTTGTAACAAACTCAAAAAGTGTCGAGTCTGTAACATTATCAGGAACAGCATCACCCACAACAAGCAAATGAAGAGCTTCTTCCACAATAGCAGGAGTCACATAGTGAGTGACCCCATCAAACTCGAAACTCATCAGGATTGAGCCTGAGTGACGTTTGTCAAAAACAACTGTGTTCCACACCTGCATAACTGACTTAAACGAAACACTTGTAGGTTCTGTTAGAGCAAACTTCAATGGACTTGAAGCTAAGAAATCTTGAATAATATGGAACTCATTTGGCAATTCCTGATGAGCTAAAATAGCCACAAAATTATTAGTGGCAAATGTAACACCACTAATTACTGTTTGTTTATTCGTGAATGATGATGACACCATTGATACAATACAGAAAGCTTGAGAATTGAGATTTAGAATTTCAGGGTTCGTGAGTGTAGAGAGAAGATGAATAGCAAAAACTGATGTTAAGAGAATAAACGGTAATTTAGAAAATCAAATGTATTTTGTTAAAACAAAATATTACTCTCAGTGACAGGTGGCATGTTGTGATTTGTGCAATAATAATTAGTGGACCAAATTACGTATGTAATTAAACATAACTGCACCGCTTTTGATGTATATCTATGTGTGTGTATCTATAAGTGTGACACACGCGCGCATACAGTTGTCCAACTTAAAAACTCAAACGTTTCTCATCAGTTACTGACGAAAAATCAGGCACAATTTAAGCAATGAAATACTGACCTGTACATCAGAATTGACCAGTTGACTTCCTGTCAGGATTGTGTCCTATCGGGATTTGATCAAAATTACATACCTTAATGAATGACCATTATGATTTGATAGTCATCAGGATTTCCTCTCTGTAGCTTTCCTCAGAAATTCTCAAAGTTCATCATTCCAAGTTCATTCACCAATTTGTTGAAAGTAGCTTCAGGTAGTGGCTTGGTGAATATATCAGCTAGTTATTGATCAGTAGGAACAAAGTGAATTTCAATTGTTCCTTCCAGTACATGTTCTCTTATAAAGTGATATCTAATACTGATGTGTTTAGTAAGAGAATGCTGAACTGGATTTCCTGTCATTGCAATAGCACTTTGGTTATCACAGTAAATAGGGATTTTTGAGTATGACAGGCCATAATCTAACAACTGATTTCTCATCCACATTATCTGAGCACAACAACTTCCTGCAGCAATGTACTCAGCTTCTGCTGTTGATGTAGAGATAGACTTTTTCTTTTAACTGAACCAAGAAACTAGTGTACCACCCAAAAATTGACAACTTCCTGAAGTACTTTTCATGTCTATTTTGCATCCTGCAAAATCAGAATCTGAGTAACCACACAAACCAAAATCTGATTCCCTTGCATACCAAAAGCCAAGTGAAGGAGTGCCTTTGAGATATCTGAAAATTCTTTTGACTGCAATCAGATGAGGTTTCCTGGTTTTTGCTTGAAATCTTGCACATAGACATGTTGCAAACATGATATCTGGTCTACTTCCAGTGAGATACAATAAAGAGCCAATCATCCCTCTGTAGTGAGTTACATCTACCTCAGCACCTTGATCAGGATCAAGTTTGGGAGTTGTAGCTATAGGAGTACTTGCAGTAGCACTATCTTGCATGTTAAACCTTTTCAACAAATTCCTTGTATACTTTGACTGATTGATAAAGATGCCATCATTAGTCTGTTTAACTTGAAGACCAAGAAAGTAACTCATTTCTCCCATCATGCTCATTTGATATCTTGACTTCATAAGCTTTGAAAACTTCTCACAAAGCTTATTATTTGTTGACCCAAAAATGATATCATCAACATAAATCTGAACTAATAGAAAATCCTTACCATGATTCAAATAAAACAAAGTTTTATCAATAGTACCTCTTTTGAATCCACTTTCCAGTAAGAATTGAGCTAGGGTTTCATACCATGCTCTTGGAGCTTGCTTTAGTCCATAAAGTGCCTTATCCCATCTGTAGACATGATTTGGATATTTAGGATCACTGAAACCAGGAGGTTGTTCAACATAGACTTCTTCCTCCAGTTCACCATTTAAGAAAGCAATTTTTACATCCATCTGGAATACCTTGAACTTTTTGTGGGCTGCATATGCCAGAAAGATCCTGATGGCTTCTAGCCTTGCAACAGGCGCAAAAGTTTCATCATAGTCAATTCCTTCTTGTTGAGAATACCCCTTTCCAACTAGCCTTTCTTTATTTCTGATTATTACACCATCTGAATCAGTCTTATTTTTGAAAATCCATTTTGTACCAACAATTGACCTATTCTTTGGTCTTGGTACTAGTTTCCAGACTTCATTCCTTTCAAATTCATTCAATTCTTCTTGCATTGCAGTAACCCAATCAGCATCTTTAAGTGCATCTTCAACTTTCTTAGGTTCTTCCTTGGAAAGAAAATTGTGATATAAACATTCATTCTGTGTACAACTTTTATATTGTTAGAATAAATTTATATTAGTAACTAGTTAACTTGCTGAGCATTGTTTCGCTCATTCTTGCTTTGTTAAAATTATATTTTCAGTGAGACCATAGTCAGTCGTCCCGTATTGCGAGGAAAGGAATGTGGAAGATACTCCCTCGAGATAGTGCAGTTCAAGAAGGATACTGTATGAGTAAGATGGATAGGTTCAGCTATCCTTATTTAGGGTGTTTACAAATGGGTTGTAATAACTACATGTAGTGGTTGTAGATTAATAGTGTGAGATCCTGGATAGTACATTTGGTTTGTAATAACTAATGTTACTATATATCGTTTCTAAGGCTATAACTTGTGTGAGTAAGAGATTGGGGTCTATGATGTTGTTTTCATTGGATCATTGAGTTAATACAGATATTATATGATTGGATGGTGAGGTGACGACCTAGATCCCCGACCCCGGATCTGGGGTTGTTACATTTATCGACGATCCAACCGTAGGTATATCAAGATCTATGTATTTTAATAATATTACAAAATTTTCAGAAAAAATGAAATTTATTTGGTTTTAAATTTTAATAGTCAAGTACTAATTTGACCAATATTCACGTATGTTTTGTTTATTCAATTTCATAAAGTATCAGACAATGGTTTTTGGTTAACAAAGTGTTGTAAGTTATAACACTTAACAATGGTTTTGGTCTACAAACCGTTGTATAATATACACAAGTGTTTTTGTTTTGATCCACTCGTTGTTGAATAACCTTTGTAACAATAATTTATGTTGACAAACCGTTGTACGATATACACAATGGTTTTGTTCGAAATCCTTGTGTGAGTAAATATGTTACAACGTTTTTTCGCTAAACCCATTGTCTAGATCAAAAGGCTTGATTTTTCTAAACACTTCATTTGTTGTCCTTAATACATAATAATATCATATGAATCTTGAATATTTAATATTATAATTTGTTAAACAAGAACACTTAAATACATGTTAATAATTATAATAATAATATCATTGATAAATAATAATATTTATCAACGATCCAACCGTATGAATATCAAGATCTATGTATTTCAATAATGTTACAAATAATTTAGAATAAATTGAGATCTTAATGGTCAACTAGTGATTTCACTAGTATTTTGTCCCAAATTGATGTATCGATTTTTTTAACAATATTTTAGAAAAAAATAAATTTATTTGATTTGAAATCTTAATTGTCAACTAGTGATTTGACTAATACTTCTAACTGTTGTTTTGCCCCAAATTAATGTTTTGATTAAAAAAAATTATCAACAATCCAATCATATATATTTTAATGATATTTGATTTTATAAAAACAATCGATGTCTAAATCAATTTTCAAAAAAATTAAAATAACACCCAAATTTATATCTCCTACCGAAATACATTTCCCATCTTCACCAAATTTTTATTTTTCCCTCTCCCGACTTTTCCCTGTAGCGAGTAAGATATATATATATGCAGAAACTATGTAATGAAAACTAACTGGAGGAGAAACTATATTTCATTGCATCTCCAACGTTTCGTTTACAGACTTATATAAGGAAACTAGTTACACCACAATGCCGAAAAACAGGAAATAAACAAACTGATTCCTACTACTACTCCACAACGTCCATAACCTTCCTAACTTATCTCCACTACGTTGAGACTTATTCAACCACAAACTATCTCCTAATTAATTTATTTCAATACAAGTTTAGATTAATAAAATTAATTCCAACATTCTCTCCCTTCATCTAAACTTGGTTGACCAGATTCTTGACTCCGAGCAGCATCCTCATCTCCTCGAACTTACCTGCTGTCAGTGGCTTGGTCAGAATATCCGCCCTCTGTTCCTGCGTCGCCACATACTTCACAACAATCTCCCCTCGTTCCACACAGTCTCTAATGAAATGAAACCTCATATCAATATGCTTGCTTCTACCATTTATGATAGGATTCCTGGTCAGATCGATTACCGACTTGTTATCCACATAGATTACCACGGGGCCTGGTGACACATCCACCACTTGCTTCATCAAATTCTGTAGCCATATTCCTTGCGTTGCTGCTGCTGTGACAGCCATAAACTCGGCTTCACAAGAAGACAGAGCTACACATCTCTGTTTTTGCGAAACCCACGTTATCAGATTCTCATTCAAATAAAACACAATGCCCGTTGTGCTTTTCCTGTCGTCTATGCTCCCTGCATGATCACTATCTGAATAACCACTTAGAATGTAGTTTCCAGACCCCTGATGATATACCAACCCATAGTCGAGAGTGCCCTTAATGTAACGTAACACCCTCTTCACAGCATTATAATGCAACCTCGTTGGCTTCTCCATATACCTACTTAGCACACCCACAGAATAAGAAATATCGGGACGAGTATGCACAAGGTACCTGAGTTCGCCAATGACACTCCTGTATAGCGTGGAATCAACTAGCTCTCCACCTTCATCTTTATCAATCTTCACTTTTGATTCCATGGGAAACCTTACTGGCCTGCTCATTACCATGTTCATTTTCTCCAAAATACGCCTTCCATATGCTGTTTGTTTAATCTCAATAAACCCATCCTGCTGGTTCAGCTCCAACCCAAGATAGTAGGCCAGTTTCCCTATATCACTCATGTCGAATTTATTCTAGATTTGTTTTAATTAGTTTGAGATTCAATCTTGTAATCAGTACTTCATTTGTAACACCTTTCAAGTTTAATATAAGTTATATTTAACTTGAATTCTGTTTAATTTAATTCCGCCATAATTTGTTCTTAAATTGTTTGATTCTAAACAGAACAAATTCGATAAAACGGTATAGTTTGTATTCAACCCCCCCTTCTACAAACTTATCAGGACCTAACAATTGGCATCAGAGCCTTTTGATTGATATACAAATCAAAGATCCAATTGTTTTGAGATTTTTTTTCTTAAAACTCTGAAATTTTTATTATTCCTAAAAATCTCAAAAGATGTCTACTACACAGAAAGTGGGTGCAGTCAAAATCCCAATGTTCAGAAAGGAGCATTATCCTATGTGGAAGAAGAAAATGCTCCTATTTCTTAAAGTTGCTAATGCTAAATACTTTGATGTGCTGAAGAATGGTCCCAAAGTCCCTATGATTATTGAAGGAGAACTTATAGAGAATCAGATTGTTACTAGGGCTGCTAGGATGTACCCTAAGGATCCAAAGGACTACACTCCTGATGAAAAAGAGGATGTTACCTTGGATGCCTGTCTACAGTTGATCCTTGTTGATTGTCTTGATCCTATTTCTTAAAGTTGCTAATGCTAAATACTTTGATGTGCTGAAGAATGGTCCCAAAGTCCCTATGATTATTGAGGGAGAACTTATAGAGAATCAGATTGTTACTAGGGCTGCTAGGATGTACCCTAAGGATCCCAAGGACTACACTCCTGATGAAAAAGAGGATGTTACCTTGGATGCCTGTCTACAGTTGATCCTTGTTGATTGTCTTGATCCTATCATGCATAATCATGTCCTAAACTGTGATACTGCCAAACACATTTGGGAAACTATAGAGATAATCAATGAGGGGACAGAGAAAGTTAGAGAGAATAAGCTGGAAATTCTCACCTCTCAATATGAGCATTTCAGATCAAACCCTGGTGAAGGTATCTCTGAGGTTTTTGAGAGATACAACAAATTAATCAATGATCTGAATCTCAATGGGAAGCGCTACACTATGAAGGAAATTAACAAGAAGTTCCTACTTACACTTCCACGTCATCTGGAGCACAAAATATCTGCCATTAGAGAAGCAAGAGATCTGGGAGAGATTGCTTTGGAAAGACTGTATGGTGTTCTGAAGACCTACGAGCTGGAGCAGATTCAACAGGATGAGTTATATGGAACTGGGAGGATAGTTAATACTTCTACTGCACTGGCTGCTGAAGTCCCACAGAAACTGGAAGTGAAGGCTGTTCAACCTTCCAGTTCTCACATGAATGTTATTGATGCTGAATATGGATTAACATCCATTGATCAATCTGGTGGTGACTTCTATTCTTTAGAGGAACTTGATCAGCTGGAGGATGGTGATTTGGCTTTGATAGTCAGGAAGTTTGGGAAGTTCAGATTCAAGAGGAATCCCAATCTTAAGTTCAGGCCTAGATTCCAGAGAGGTGGATCTTCCTCTTCCAGTAGCACAAGGGGTGGCTACAAAACTGGAACTGTGGATAGGAGCATAATCAGATGCTACAATTGCAATGAGTTGGGTCACTTTGCTACTGAATGCAAAAAGCCAAAGCAAGTGACAAGAAACACATTTGATTCTAGCAAGAAGAACAAGATTGAGAAAGCCTATGTTGCTGAAGGAAAGAGTTGGGATGACACTGACAGTGATGAAGAATCAGGGGAGATTGGGAACCTTGCTTTAGTGGCTAAAGAGGCAAGCACTTCATTTGCATACATGTCAGAGGTAAAGTTCACTAACACTGAAATGATTCGTCATCTTAGTGGTACTATTTCTTGTGCACGCACTGAAAATGATAGAATAATTCTTTTGAACACAAATCTTGAAAAGGAGATAAAAGAATTGAAACTAGTGCATGTTAATCAGGATGAACTTACTGAGAAAATAGCATTTCTTGAGAATAGGGTTAAATGTTATATTCAACTGGAAACCATTCTTAAACAAAAGAATAGTGAGCTTAATACTAAAGCCAATGCTTACTACAATTCTTGCAAGACTGCTAAAGATATTTTCAACCAACAAGCTATTGGTAATCATGTTAGTATAGGTTATGGTTATAATGAGTCTGTTGGATTGCTTGGCATTAATTCCCCTTGTAGAGTCAGTACTGGTATTCCATATGTGCTTAAGGGTATTGAAACACCCTTCTGTAAGGAGTCTGAGGCAGATCCTCTGAATGAATACTCTATCATCATTGCTGAGGAGATTCGTGAAGAACATATTGCTTTGGAAGTTGAACAGTCCAAAAAGTGTATATCTGATATTCCAGTCAAAGTTGCTACAACTAAAAAGACTAAATCAGATATCCATAAGTTGGATCAAAACTACTGTAGAAATAACATGCCTGCTGTTAATTCTTCTCATAAAGCATGTGGTGTGATTAATTGCATGTCTTGTGCTTTCAATGTTATGTATGCTTATTTTAATAGTACGCATGTATCTAGTGATAAGACTGCTCCACGTCAACATGTTAATAATAAGAAGCATGTTAAAGCTAAGACTACTAGTCCTCCTAAGACTAGAGTGGATTCATTTATCCCTAAGCCTACTCAGAAATGTGTTAAGGCTGGCTATAAATGGAAACGCTCTTTTGTGAAAGAGGTTGAAGTAGTTTTAGTTAAAAATGTTGTTTTGCCTGACAAAGGACAGTTCTTTAAGTATGCCGGACCCAATCGAGTTTGGGTTCCGAGGAAGGACTAATCAATTTGATATTGCAGGGAGTTAAACAGGTAAACCGTGTTATGTGGATTCTTGATAGTGGTTGTTCAAGGCATATGACCGGAGATAGAGCCCTGCTATCAGATTTGGTTGTGAGAGCTGGCCCAGTAGTTACCTTTGGAGATAACAGCAAGGGTATTACGAAAGGATATGGCTGTTTGAAGTTTGGAAATGTTATCATTGAAGATGTATCATTTGTGGAAGGTCTGAGGTTCAATCTTTTCAGCATCAGTCATTTCTGTGACAGAGGATATGTTGTTTCCTTTGAAAGAGAGAAGTGTCAGATCCTTCACAAGAAGAATGGAAAGCCTGCTCTTCAAGGAGTAAGGAAAGGTGACTTGTTCATAGCTGATATGCACTCAGGATCCCAAGATGAACTTAATTGTTTTTATGCTAAAGCTTCATCAGATGAAAGTTGGCTATGGCACAAGAAGATGTCTCACCTTAACTTCAAAACCATGAACTCTTTAGTCAAGAGGGAATTGGTTAGAGGTTTGCCTCAGATGGAATTTACACAGGAAAGACTGTGTGAGGCATGTCAGAAAGGAAAGTCAAAGAAAGCTTCTCACAAGGGCACTGACACATCATCAATAACTGAACCACTTCAGCTGCTGCACATGGATTTGTTTGGTCCAGTTAATGTGATGTCCATGTCAAAGAAACAATATGCACTTGTGATTGTTGATGACTTTTCAAAATATACATGGGTTTTATTCCTACATTCCAAGGATGAAACCCCACACCTGGTGATTGACCATATAAAGTTGATTGAGCTGGATTCTAGATTCCCTGTTAGAGCCATAAGGTCAGATAATGGTACTGAATTCAAGAATGCAATTCTAAATGACTTTTGTGCTGATAAAGGAATAACAAGACAATATTCTGCCCCTAGAACTCCTCAACAAAATGGAGTAGTGGAAAGAAAGAATCGTACATTGATTAAAGCTGCTAGGACTATGTTAAGTGAGTCCAAACTTTCAACGTACTTTTGGGCTGAAGCAGCAAATAGAGCTTGTTATACTCAGAATCGAACTTTAATCAACAAGGACTTAATGCAGACTCCTTATGAGATCATGAACAACAAGAAACCAATTGTCAAGTACTTTCATGTATTTGGAGCAAAATGCTTTATGCTTATAGATGACAATGTTTAACGTGGCAAGTTTGATGCAAAGGCACAAGAAGCTATTTTTGTTGGTTATTCCAGAAGATCTTACAGAGTCTACTTGGTTGGCAGTCACACAGTAAAGGAAAGTGTCAATGTTACTTTTGATGACACTAAGTTCCCTAATATCCAAAAAGAAGACTCATCTGAGAAGCTGAAGTTTGATAACTTTCCAGACTCAGAATCAGATGATGTAGCCCCACCTGAAGTTATTGCTGGTAATGACAATAACAATGATCATCATGGTGGTGGTGGTGGAAACACTGGTAACAATGGAGATACCACCAACACTGGAGAAGAATCTTCAAGGCAATCAAGCAACAATTCAGGGGGAGTAAATGAAGGATCATCTAGTCACTCACAACATCAAAGTGAATTTCAAGGCGAATCATCAAGATCAAATCTTCCAAGACAGACTGTATGGAATAGAGCTCATCCCTTTGAGCTGATCATTGGTGATCCAGGTGTTGGAGTTAAAACTAGAAGTGCAACTCAGAATGAATGTCATTATTCAGCATTTCTATCTGAAATGGATCCAAAGAAAACTGAGGAAGCACTGACTGATCCAGATTGGGTGATTGCTATGCAAGATGAACTCAATCAGTTTGAACAACAACAAGTCTGGAAGCTGGTACCCAGACCAAAGAACAAGAAAGTAGTTCGTACAAGATGGGTATACAGGAACACGCTAGATGAGGATGGAATTGTTACAAGGAACAAGGCAAGACTGGTTGCACAAGGGTATTCTCAAGCTGAAGGCATTGATTATGATGAAACCTATGCACCAGTGGCTAGACTTGAGGCCATCAGGATGTTCTTAGCATTTGCAGCTTACTCCAATTTTAAAGTCTATCAAATGGATGTTAAGGGTGCATTCCTGAATGGTGAGATTGATGAAGAAGTTTATGTGGAACAGCCCCCTGGCTTTGAAAATCAGGAGCTGCTGGACTTTGTGTACTTTCTCTTCAAGGCTATCTATGGTCTCAAGCAAGCCCCAAGAAAATGGTATGACACTCTCTCTGGTTTTCTTTTAGAAAATGGTTTTGTTAGAGGTATCATAGACAAAACTCTTTTTTCAAAGAAACACAAAAGTGATATTATATTAGTCCAAGTCTATGTGGATGACATCATATTTGGGTCTACTAATGATAATCTCTGTAAGAGATTTGCTGAGCTAATGCAGAGTAAGTTTGAAATGAGTATGATGGGTGAGCTGAAGTTCTTTCTTGGATTGCAAGTAAGTCAAAGGTCAAATGGTATATTTATTTGTCAATCCAAGTATCTCAAAGAACTCCTCAAGAAATATCACATGGAGGATTCAGCATCAGCAAGGACTCCATCTTCAACAGCAATCAAACTTGGAGCTTCTGACAATTCTATCAAGGTAGATGTTACAAGCTACAGAGGTATGATTGGCTCATTACTCTATCTTACTGCTAGTAGATCAGATATTATGTATGCTACATGCTTGTGTGCAAGGTTCCAAGCGGACCCTAGAGATGTATATCTCGTTGCTGTGAAAAGAATCTTGAGATATCTTAAGGGTACACCTAATTTAGGTATCTGGTACCCTAAAGATTCTGGTTTTAATCTTGTTGGATATACAGATTCTGATTATGCAGGTAGTGTTGTGGATAGAAAGAGTATCTCTGGGAGTTGTCAATTCCTAGGAGGTAGGTTGATTTCCTGGTATAGCAAGAAACAGCAAATAGTTTCCAATTCAACAGAAGAAGCTGAATATATTGCTGCTGGAATCTGTTGTGCTAAGATCCTATGGATAAGGAATCAATTGAAAGACTATGGCTTTGCATTAGTCAAAATTCCTATCTTATGTGATAATACAAGTGCCATAGCAATCTCCAACAACCCTGTTCAGCACTCGAGAACAAAGCACATTGATATCAGGTATCATTTTATTAGAGAGCATGTTATGAATGGAACTGTGGAGTTACACTTTGTACCCACTGAAGAACAGACTGCAGATATATTCACTAAATCTGTTGACGAATCCACATTTACCAGGTTAGTAGGTAAATTGGGTATGTTAAACAGTATTAGTGATTGACAATGTCTCTGGTAGGTTTGTTCTTATCTAAATCATTTTCTCTTGTTGATTTTAGATGTTAATTGTTGCCAATCCATGTTTATTGTGTAAAGCTTGTTAATTTAAATATTCTGAATAATTTATTTTCTTTAAAAATATTTTTCTCATATTTTTTAAGTGGAGAAATGTATTTTTATTGAAAATATATTTATTTGGAATCATTTAAGTTATTTTCCGATTGTAAATATAGTTGTTTAAATAGTTCTGCAAGTTTATATTATTTTTATACAATTCTATATTATTCTGCATATTTTTCTAGGATTTGTGGAATTTTCTGTGAATTTTTCTAGACTTTTATATTTATTTCATGCATTTCTATAAGTTTTATGCATGTTTCTGTATTTATTTCAATTATTTCTCCTAGTTTTTGTTAACAGGTTTGTTTTTGTACTAGCATGACTATCGGAATGACTATCTCTCATAGTCATTCCAGTAGTCATTGTAGTTTAGTTTTATTTTAATTCGTTTTAATTACTTTTTCTGCCTTTTATTTTCAGTACTTATATTTTTTGTACTGGAATGACTATCGGTATGACTATCCTATAGTCACCCCGATAGTCAGTCTAATTATATGCATTTTATTTTATTTTTTGTTTATTTTTCTCTGATTATTTTGTTAGTACTTAAAATCATTCTCAGTTTTATACTGGAATGACTATCGGTATGACTACCCGGTAGTCATCCTGATAGTCATCCCAGGCTATTCGGGTTTTGCCTATAAATACTAAACAGTTTGTCATTTGTCTTTCATTCCTTCACAAATTCTTGTTTTTACAAAACTTACTTCTCTCTAGTTTGGTTCTTTATTCTCTAAAGTAAAGAACTGCTGTCATTTTTTTTCTTTTCTTGGATCGACATAAATTGATTTAATTAATTTCTGATATAGCAATGTTAAAATGGCCCAGCAATTTAAGATTGTTCTTACTAATTACCATGGCTATTTTGATCCCCTGAAATGTTCATTTGAACGTTTTAGGCCTTGGATATCCTTTCTTAATCAACATTCTTGTGTTAACTATGCTATTTGTTCTAATGTTGATTTGAAAGTTGATCCTTTATATTTACTTTGCTCAACTGCTGTTGTCTCTGATGATTTCTCAACTATCTCTTTCAATATTCAGGACACACAGTACATTATCACTGAGGAAACATTTTGTAATGCCTTGCAGTTTCCTCGGGATAATTTTGACAGACTTCCCACTGATGAAGAATTAATTAGGTTTTTCACCAGTATTCACTATCAAGGTCCCCTAAATATGACTAAATTACTTAAGGGGAATCTTGTGTGTGAATGGGATTTATTCTTTGATACGTTGGCTAAGGTCTTTGGAAATTGCACGAAAAATAACTTTCAGAATATTCCTTATCTTTTACAAGTTATTGGTTATGCAATTGTCTTCAACAAAAGACTCAATTTTGGCCACCTTCTATGGGAAATTGTTGCTATGAGGGTGTTTAATGCTAGAAAGGAATTTGATCATGGTAGAAAGATTAAATGTTTTTATCCTCGCTTTCTATCACTTGTTATTAATTCTTTACTTTCTAATGAGCATCAAGAACTGTTCAGGAATGGTCGTTTTTTCATTTCTCCGACCACTGACAAAAAGTTCTTTCAAAGATTGGAAACACCCTTCAGGTATAGCAATGTTCCTGTTCTCATATCCAACTACATGAAAAACTTCATCAACCTACCATCATTTGAACCACCAGTTCCCGAGCAAAGGATAGTTTCATCAGCTGGAACTGAAGAAGTCATACAACCACATGTAAGGACTTCTATCCCTGGTTCATCTGGTACTGTTTCTAAAACCCAAGAGGTTGATAGGGCTGACCAAGAGTTTGTAGAACCACAAACTCTATCCCCGGTCATAGAGCCAAACACTGAGTCAAATCCAAATCAACCTGAACCTTTTATCTATACCAGAAACAGAAATAGTAGTGATGAAGAAACAATGAGTGATCCCGCAGCTCTATCTCCACCTCCTAAGAAAAGAAGAACATATAGGGAGATATCTGTAAGCCCGTCTGTATCCTCCCAACAGGATATGGATTTTGAAATGGCCAATACACAGTCTCTGGAGACATCCTCTCAACAGGGTGAATCTATTGAAGTTCGCCATAGGGCCATGGCATTTTGTACCGAGCCAAGCACACTCCCGTTACTCACAATGGGAGAAAACATAACTTTAGATGCAACTCAGGACACTTTGCTAGGAGAGCACTTAGGACATGAGACAGTGCCTACAATTGTAACGGTAGAAGTGTCTTCACAGGCATCTGAGGGAAAATATGATTCTTCGCCAACTCAAATAGAATCATTTTCTCCCCTCCCAGAGGGAACATATCTGGCTCCCTTAAGGGATTATCCACTCGCAGTTTTTACTGGAGAAAGTGGAAGGCAACCTAATGAATCCAACACTGAAGCAATTCAGTTTCAAATTCAATCAGATTTGGATTTCATTGGGGATTAGGAATTGCGAACTCCCATTGCACCACCACTGACCTCTCTAGAAGGGGCTAGGGTGATTTTTCCTCCAGGTACATCAACTACAAATATGGATAGACAGCTAGTGGTTAGATCTGAGAGACAAACACAGAGCGATACACAAGCACGTGAGCAGAGTGAAACACCATCGAGAGAAATTGAGATGAGTGCACACAATGACACATACACTGCTTCTTTATTGGCTCAAATAGCTGGTCTACAGAAACTGTTAGTGTTAGTGCCCTAGAGACAATACAATTGTACTTCTGGGAAACACTATTTTGTTATTTAATAATGATTATGTTCTATTGATTATTTGACAACAATTATTATGTCTTTATTTACTGCGATATTAATGTTAGAGTAAGAAATGTCCTTGGAATATTGAACATGTATTCTATATCTTTAAGTATGTGACTTAAAAATGAGATTATATGAATAGTGTTTATATTCCTAAAATATCCCTAATTAAGCATTATGAATTGGGACAATTATGATGCATAAAGATTAGTATGATCGTTGACTAAATGACCACGTCTCATTGGTCATAGGTATAGTGATACTAAAGTCAAGAACATAGGTGCATGTAATATTCTACATGGCACCGGATTGACCCACAGTGATATTCTACATGGTAATAAAGTCATTAGAATAGCTCACAGTGATAATGGTGTAATGATCCTTAGACTTGAGATCATTATATTTCTATACGAGGATTAATATACTTTGATTACATTAAAAGTTACCTTTGACCGGGTGATGATAAAAGTGGACATCAGGTATATTATGAGTCGTATGAGAAATATGAATGATAGATATAGGATTTAACCCTCCTATTATTAGGAGAGATATTATTGGCCTCTTGATTGAGTGAGACTATGAAAATGCATGGCCATGCTCAAATATTGATTTGTTTTAATAGTCTACTCATTGATCAAGGAAACCTGGATTAAATGTTGAAGAGGATGACTAATAACATGCCTCGAGTTTAATCTATAATATTTGGTTAAAGGGATTATATTACACGGAAACAATAGTCACGAAATGTTTAATTGGATCACCATTTATTATTATTTCTTGGGGAGCAATGATGTATTACTAGATGCCGCTCATTGTTTATAATTTTATTTAAGAATAAAATTATTGCCAACGAAATAATAACCTAAAGGGTCACACACTTAGAACGTTTTAAATGGAGTTTTAATTTAAATTATGAATTTAAATTAAATGATTAAATTTGAAATTAGTTATTTAATTGAGCTGGTCTTAATTAAATCAGAATTCGAATTTAATATTAACTGATTATTTTCGAAATTAGTCATTTAATTGAGATGGTCTTAATTAAATAGAATTTCGAATTTAATACTAAAACCAAAAATCAGATTGGGTTTTAAGAAGCCCAAAAACGGATTTAGGGTTTTGGCCCAATCCTCTATCTCATATAAATACATTATGATGTATTATTGAGGGATGATTTTTCTGCAATTTTGAATTAAAGAAAACCCTAGCAGCTCTGCATTAAGAGAGGCTAGAGAGAGAGAGAGAGAGAGAGAGAGAGAGGGGCAGTTTTTCGGCTAGTACCGAACTCCGTTGATCGTTGGACGATCGAGCGTTCGTGTGGACGACTTTGGCGACGCAGATCTTGGACAAGGGCTGTGTGGTGATTACAACAAGGACCTCCATCTTTCCGAACTTTAAAGCTCTTTAAGGTATGATTTCGTTTCTCCATAATCAGCCATGTCTTGTACACGGATCCTAGGGTTAGTGTTTCGGAATTTTTATTGTTTTACGACTGTTTTTCGCTGCGTTTGTTGCCCCGAAACCCAACAGAAACAACTTCAAGAAACCCAGGCTGAAAAAGATATTCTCAAGGCACAAGTGGTTGAACGGTCTTCTTCTTCCACCTATGTAACTAATCAGCTGGGTACTATCAAGGACGAAATCGAAGGATTGAAGACTACTCTACTCCCCAAGATGAATGCCATTCAGGAGTCCCAGGTGTTAGTGGCTTCAGACATCTCTGAGATTATAACCTCAAATGTTGAGATAACAGAGAGTGTCAAGCAGATTGCTTCCATTTCAACTCGGGTGGACTACATTCAGGAGACTGTTGATGAAAATCAGTGGTTCAATGATGAGAGGTTTGCAAGGATTGAAGGAGGGATGCAGCATCTGAATGAAGGCATGAAGCATCTGTACAACATGATCAAAGACTCACATCAACCCAATGCTGAACAGAAGAAATTCTTTGATGGTGATGATGATGATGAGGATAATGATGGTAAGGATGAAGGAGGAGATAAAGAAGGAGAAGGAAGAAGTAGGAAAGAGGATCCTAAAACTGATAAAGTTAAATCCAAAGAGGATTCCTCAACTAAGGGGGAGAATAAGGAGAAGGAAGGAGATAAGAAGAATGAAGGAGGAGTTTCTGGTTCTGGTACTCAGAAGGATAAGGGGAAAGGAAAGCTAATTCAAGATGATTTCTACTTCCAAGATGTACTTAATGATGAAGACTTTCAAGTATCTGGTGATGAAGACATCTTTGGAGAGGAGGAGATTGAGAAGGAAGCTGACTATGGAGAATGGGATGATCAAGATTATCTATTCAATCCTGATCCTACTTTTGAAGAGGAACTGAAGAAACAACAGGAGGAGATAAGGAGGAAGAAGGATGAGAATGTCAAGGTCTCTCAGATTATATCTGAGAAGCTTCAACTTCAGAAAGCTGAGCATGAAGAAAAACAACGTCTTCATAGCTTTCAAGTCAAAGACCGTAAGCTAGACATTAGACTGAAGAAGGGGAAAAATGGGCTAAAGCTAAAGAGATGTTTACTCTTCCACAGAAAGGGTCAAACAATGATAAGGAGTTCATTAGCCTTCTTCAGAAGTTCTTGAAGGTCAATCCAGATAATTCAGTGTACATGAAAGCTCTACAAGAAGAAATATTAAGGATTACTACTGGATTTGACAGGGTGAGAAGTGAAATGATCATATATGCTTCTTGTCAAAGCATATGAACTATCAATGTTTCCCTGGATTGCTTTGCAAGTAGATCATTGTCAGAGCTGTGCATTCTCATGAGCAGAGTTAAAGGTGATTCTTATTTGAATGTACTGCTGCATGAAGAGCTCAAGGATTTTGCTATAAGGGTCAGTCCTCAGATTGTAAGTGTTCCATTTGAAGTCAAATTTTAGAAAGAAAGAGCACTACAAACCCGTGGATTGGATCCTGTTTCTTTAAAGATCTATCCTGCAATGCATCTGATCAAGCTGGAGAACATGCTTAGGACTACTGGATTTGCTTCAGAAGAGAAGACTGAAGTTGCTGACATTATTCAAGACTATTGTATTGCCAACATCAAAAGGTATCATCAGTTGAAAAATAGGTTGAAGAAAGTTACAACTTTGCTAGTAAGACCAACAAATCTTACTTCTGAAAGTGATCGTGTCCTAGATAAAGACTTGCTGGATGCAATGGAGGATGGTGAAATGAGTGATCAAGAATTGTGATCACTGGCTCTGTTTTGTAAATGTTATATGTATAGAGCTTAGGTAAATCAAGATAGGATCAATGTATACATATGTTCAGTCTAGAGGAACATCTATCTTGTATTTATCTTTACTGTTTGAATCTGGAAAATGTTTAATGAAATCCAGAACTTTGTGTTATTATTTACTTAACTTTTAAAGTCTTATTTTTACTTGTTTAGTTAGTTGAGTTATCCTCTAGGTATTTGCTTGTTATTCTCTAACAAACAAATAGGGGGAGATTGAAACGCATATGATTAGGCCTATTTGTTTACATCGAGGATTCAACTCAACTTAAACAAGTTTGTAATAAGTAAGTAATAATTCAATTGTCACAGTCACAGGAATCTCAGAAGATCATATCTGTTAGAAGAATACAGATTAAAGTCATCCTACAGATTTGAAGAAATACTACATTGAAAGAAGTTCAATTATTTGTTCAAGCCTCAGTGAAGTCTTCAGAGAAGTGGATTTATTAAAATGACAGAGGTTTCAGATTTGTGACAACAAATGTACAGGTTACAAAGGTTGATCAACAGTCAAAATCAGACAATGAACCACAGCTTAAAGTCAAGATGAAGAACAAACATTGAAGTTAGTCATTTATGAACCAGACCGTGCATCAAATGACAACCTCTGACAATGGATACTCTTCAGCAGTTCAAATGGTTCAAGAATTGGTTTTTCTATGATTAAAAAATTTACATTCTCTTTTAAATTAGTTATTAATTTATTTATTAAATTTATTCTTCTGAATTAATTTAACAAATAAATTGAGTAATTAATTTATTGAATAAATTAAATTCATCAGAATTTAATTTATGAAATAAATTAATTAACAGAATTAATTTAAATTAAAATTAGAATTAATTCAGAATTTCTTAATTAAAATGAACTGGAATGACTATCGAGGATAGTCATCCGATAGTCATTCCAAGTCGATAGTCATTCCAAGTCTATTTATATGAAAAATGTACTGGAATGACTATCAAGGGATAGTCATCCGATAGTCATCCTAGTACATTTCTAGAAATTCTCATTTAATTTATGTATATTCTCTTAGTCATTCCAGTTCTTTTTATAGTCATTCCACGCTTTTAAGATAGTCATTCCAATACTATTTTGATAGTCATTCCTAGTGGAATGAAAAGCAGAAACGTGCAGGTTACCTTTTGTGTCAAGTGGATTACTAAAGTGATTCATTCTCACATAATCAAAAAAGAGACAGAAGACAAGATATCAAGAACATTACATTTCAAGAAAAGCTTCTGTGAAGAACTCTGCCGATTCATTTCTTAAGTGGATTAATTCTAAAAATCAGTGTGTTAAATCTAAACCAATAGAATTCATTCACTTGTACTGCTTTGACTATCTAGCAGATTTTTATCCCTAGAACGTATCTCAAATTATCATTTATTGTTATATCTTTTTATTACAAAAATAGATAAATTCATGTAGAATTTATTCTAGATGTGTTTTAATTAGTTTGAGATTCAATCTTGTAATCAGTACTTCATTTGTAACACCTTTCAAGTTTAATATAAGTTATATTTAACTTGAATTCTGTTTCATTTAATTCCGCCATAATTTGATCTTAAATTGTTTGATTCTAAACAGAACAAATTCGATAAAATGGTATAGTTTGTATACAACCCCCCTTCTACAAACTTATCAGCACCTAACAAAAACAATCATACAACAGAAAAAAACCATTGTCTATACATCCTTTTTAGACAATGTATATACTTTTTAGATTTAAATTAATATTCTAGATTTAAATTAATTTAATTTAACTTTGCTGTTCGAAATTGAATAAAGTGAAATATTACATTTTTTTAAAATGACATATTTTTTTATAAATTTAAAATGATTAAATTTTTAAATAAAAAAATCAAAAATAATTGAAAAAACTACATAAACAATACCCGGTCCGAAATTTGATGAAACATAAAGAAGCGGCAATTTTGCCGCCTTGGACAAAATTAACAAAAAAAATTAAAACAAAAACACAAACCCGCTAACTCTCACAAAAACACAAACCTCACAAACACACCCTCACTCAATCTCTCTCGCCGCACAAACACTCTCACCGCGTTTTTGGCCCAAAATATTTGAAGAGTAAGAAAAATACGGCCACACGCTATCTCAATTCTCACAGACTCAAAAGACTTAACACACAGAGGCCACAACCCTCTCTCCCCGAGCCCTATCTCTCCCGGTGGCTCTTGACGGCTTCACGATTTAATTAGGGTTTTCTATTCTTCAAGCTTAACTTACCGATTTAGTGGAATCATGGTTCAATTAGGGTTTCATGTTCTTCAATTAGGGATCAGTTGGGGCTTGTTCTCAATTGGGCATTTAGGCGTGTCTATTTCATATCGGGTTTGACTCAATTAGGTATTATTCTCACTTCGATTTGCATTGTTAATTTGATTAGATGTGTTTTTAATTTTTATTGTTAATGTGTGTTTGTAGGTTTCAATATGTCCTTTTTAATTCGATTTGATGCTCCCTACTTTGATGTGTTTTGTAGTATAATTATACTTCAATTTGGTTCTAATTTGAGCCCATGTTTGTTGTATTAAGCTCATGTGATTCTCCCTCTCTTTCTCATCTACGTGTCTCTCTCTGTCTCAAACGGGGATTCCCTTATATTGCCACATAAGGTAGCCTCCTCATCTCTATCTTTGTCTCCCCTTGATCGCAAATTCTCACGGTGATTGGCCAGGGAGCTGGTGTCATGATTCTATACCTACACACCAATCAATTTACTAGGTTTAGAAGAAGTTTAAGTACATTGTCTGTAAGGAGGTTATTAATGGGTTCTTTTGAAGAATCGTTGTTATCTGGACGCTTAGCATTTGGATTTTTAAACCAGGTTAGAGTTCCTACATCATTGTCAAGGGGAGCCTGTTTATGCATGTATTGCGGTATTGTCATATATCAAGTTTCCTGTATTTTGGAATTTGTTTAAGTTTTGAACATAAGAATTACTGCAGTTTTGTAACATCTAATGTGGTTCTACTCTAATTTCAGTAATAACTTCTTCAGGTTCTTCCATGTGCATAAAATTGACGGATACCTTGTTATACTAAACGTTACTGTAGGAAGTTTTTCATCGCATCCTCAGAAACTTCTATTTGCAGTAACAATTGTAGATAAAGAGTCAATGTGGCTAATCTATGAATATATTCAAAATGCATCTTGTATGCGAGACAAATTATTCATGTGTCCCGATACAGCAAATAGGTATGTTATTTAACCTAAAGAGTAGAAGTATGCAAGTACAAGTTATTTTTGTAAATGTATAGAGTATAAACTTATCACTATGTTGCAATGTTGTTTCAGCCTCTACCCTGCTTGTGAGTTGTGACTGTATTTTTCTATGGTGAAATTTTCTGGAATCTTTTTAGGAACATGCTAGTGAGGAGATGTATCCAAATTTTGATCTCTTTGAGTATATGACCTGTTATGGCAGATGTTGACTCTAGAATCTTGTTTAGGTGATATTATTCTTCTTTTAATATTGCAGGAAATTTACTAGCTAAAAAAGTTAAGGGTCCTAAAATGAAGAGGAGTTTGCATAGTGCTTCCATTACTCGTGTATATAAATTTTATTAAGTTTTTGTGATTGAATAAATTAAAGAAAAATGGTATGAAGAAAGTTTTTTATGTTTAGGTTTGTCTGGATTGGATTGGATTGCATTTAAGTTTGAATAAGATGAATACTTGGTAAAGAATTCTAGTTCCTTACAAATGGAACTAAAATGTTATTCACTAATTTTTAGTCCCTCGTGGATTTAATATCCACTTGCCGCTTGACGTTAGAAGATCTGTTTTGTTTGACTATTTCAAATGCAATTGTTAATAAGTATGTTACTATGTGCATGTGGCTAATGTATCTTTTACATTAAAATTTTCTAACATGTGTTCTGGGATTTAGAATTACTGTTCCTCTGATTTACCCTGGCATTGGTGGTAGTAAGGCATTTCTTGGGCCTCGTGCTGGAATGCATCCCCCAAGTGCATCACACTTCATTTATATTTTCTATGATGTCATCAGTTTTAACTATTAGACTCAGTAGACACGTGTCAACCTTTTTCACGGGTGATTTTGGCAGTGGAGGAGGAAGCATATAGTAGGTATGATGACCTCTTTCCATTATGTATTTGATTACTGAGCTTTAAAATTTTACAAATCTTATTGTGTCATGTATTGTTAAACTACAAGACCGGACCACTAAGTCCGGTTTAATTGTGAAAGGAAAATAAAATCTTCAGGTCCTTCATGATTTCTAGCTTTAAACCTCTCTTTCAGAGGGTTATTTGAAAACTTGCTCAATGCTGGCAAAAACTCCGACTTCTCCACAATTATTAGTCTAAACTCTGTTATACCATTGTCGTCATTTTGATATTTATTTCTACTGGATGTCTTCTACGGGAAGGAAGGTGTAATAACCCGAATTTTTGGTAAAATTAAAATTTTTATTATTATGATTAAGTGCATCAGTGAATAGTGAATTTGGTGGATGAATAGTGATTTTGAGGATTAAGAAAAAATTTCATGCCACCTATGTACGAGACGTAGTGTGGATATTCCGAAGTCATATTAGTGATCTGCGGAGTAAATAAGTGTATGCAAAGACGATCGGAATTCAGAAATTCCAAATTTTATTTTGGTGTAGTATTTGACCGGGCAGTGAATTATATATTACTATAATCAAGAAATGAGATATTAAATTTGAGGATTTGAGGATTTAATATTTTGGAATTTAATTAGATTTGATTTGAGAATTTAGAACGGAAACCGCTGATACTTTATAACGAGATTAAACGATTAAGTGAATACATAGCGAAGTATGATTAAACGAGTGAAGTAGTGTATTAGACAAGCTTGGTGCACAAAGGAAGCAACCAAGTAGCTTCCATGTGAAAAGAAGCAAACTAGTAAAGCTGCTTTGCCACCCAGACATCCCATTGATTGACATGTGTCTTGATGATGAGGCAAAATTCTATGACTCACCATAAAACCACTCCACCATTTCTCTTCCAAGGAGCTCTCCAATCTGCCAAACAAGAACACAACTCAAAGAAAATTTCATATCTCCACTTCTATCCATCCATTAATCACCATATTTTAACCATAGCCTCCTCATTCTATGTAAAGACCACGCCTAACGTTTGGTGGCAAACAAAGGGGTGTAGACTAGTCAAATCGCTTCCCCAAGTTGAAGATTCCAATCTGCCCTGTTCCTGGCAGTTTCTGCCATCGACCTTAAAACGCCCATAAGTAGAGCTTCAAGAATTTCCTGGTGATGATCTAGGACTCAAAAGAAAGCCCTTGAAGATCAGAAGGTGTGGTAAAAGATTTGAGAAAGAAACTCTTATTTTAGATTTTATATGATTTTTACAAGATGGTATGTTCTAGGATGATTAGTTACTAACTTAGTTTTCATATTTTGTGTCTTGATGGTTTGGCTTCCAAAGGATGTTCTAAGCAAGGTTTAAGAGTTGTAAAGTATTTAGAGAACTTCTAAGCTTCAAGCCAAGGTATAAATCTTTGGAAACCCCTTTGATGAATATTGTGTTTTAATGGAGTTTTGATGTGGTATGCATGTTTAGAGGCATGAATCTTGTGTGGTTGTTATGAAAATGGAAAAATAAGTATGGTAGCTCCAAGACCTGTTGAGGCAGTGAGGAAGATGATGAATGGTGTATATGAGTCTTGGGTGTTGGTTGAATGCTTATTTGGGTTGGTTAAAGAATGGATTATTCGATTTTAAGCCGTCGTAATGCTCAATTTTCGATAACTCTAAAAACTGCCTAGAATCCGAAAACCTAAATGCCTCTTTTGGTTCAGTAATGAACATGAGTGTGTAGAGCTTTGTTTCTAGTTTACGTGAGAGCAAGAATCATGTCATTACGATTAACGGTTTAGGAGAAACATGTGTTTTAGTGTAAGGCGTTCGTAAAAACCAAACCGCACCACTTAGTCAACTTTGAGGCTATGATCGAACCACTTAGAAGTCATAATAAAATGTGAAACTTTGTGATAACATGCTAGGTACGTTCAGGAATACCCTCGAAAAGATTTCGTGCTAAAAGGATTAAATTTCAATTTTATAAAAATGCGTGAGCGAGCATGCTCGAGTAAAGGATCTTAAGGAGTTAACTTGAAAGTGAACTTTGTACTTGAGTTAGTATATACTTAAGTTATTAATCTTGAACCTTGTATTGATTCTAGATTACTGGGCCAACCTGAGACTTACTCCTACTTCGGGATTTCCAGGCAAGTTTACTAAACCTTACTCTATTGTTCAGAGTAGGTATATTTTCATATGTTCAATACTTGCTTATTCCAAATTATATATCAACTCTTTTGTTGCGAGTATTGTGGAAAGCTTTCTAATACTATATTCCACTTATCAAAATGTTTGATTTCCTGATGATGCAAGTTTTCAAAATCTATGCTTACTGTTATTGTGATAATAAACTGCTTTGATATGTGATATGCAAATGAGAAGTATACATGTTTTATTCCCAAGTACATTGCGATATATAAATTGCATGCTTGTCTTCGAACTGCTAGATATAGTGATACTCGAGGTTATGATTTGATTATGGGCTTCTAAGCTAAATATTGGATATTAGTTAGAAGCCAGGTTTTTTTTTAAATGCCCTTGGTAAAGGGAGTATGTTTTTATTCTTTAAACCAGAAGTAGTTATATTTTCTGTATATGTTAAAGATTATTTTTCCGATAAAGATATCGGGTAACTGTTGTTCGATGATTATTTATCTAATGAATATTATTTTGAATATTCATTTAATGATTATTTATTTAATGAATATTATTTTGAATATTCATTTAATGATTATTTATTTAATGAATATTATTTTGAATATTCCTTTAATCCTTATTTATTTAATGAATATTATTTTGAATATTCATTTAATCCTTATTTATTTAATGAATATTATTTTGAATATTCATTTAATCCTTATTTATTTAATGAATATTATTTTGAATATTCATTCAATCATTATTTATTTAATGAATATTATTTTTGAATATTCGTTTAAAGTTTATTTACTTAATAAATATTATTCGATTATTTATTAAATACTTTTAACACGTTTTAAAATGAGTTATATTATTTAAAGTTTATCCTCGACCTTCAATAACTATGAAGGATATTCTAAGATGTATTATTAATTATTTTAAATCAAGGGGAGGTTCTCAAACACTGTTTTTCCATTTAAATCTATCTTTTAAGAGGATTTAAATACTCGCTCAACTACCAAAAATATGGGAAACCTGATTTAAGTGACTGCTACTCATTTTAAACTCACAACTCAAAACTGTCAGGGGACAGATATTTTCTCGGAGCAATTTAATTGCTGCAAGTCAAATGTTGTGTTACCACCTCAACGATCGAGGGGTAAATTGATGGAACATGTCGATATCCATTAACAAGCAATAGCTTGGGAAATATTGGAGAATCTTCCTTTCCAACCTAGATATAACTACTTAGTGGAGTCGTATCAACAAGTATTATATTTGGGGAAATGAGGACGATCTTTACGTTTCAGAGTCATGGATTTCATCCGAACTAGGAGCGGTATAAGAGGTCGAGTTAGGCAGACCCATCCATTTTTTTATTGCCCCAAATGGGTCGGGAGATCCAGAAAGGCGGTAGACAATGTCAGGCTGTCGTGTTCTTCCATCTACATGTAGAAAACATTTTTAGTTGTACGACCTGCTACTGATCATAGTGAGGTTGGGACAACTGGAGCGGTGATTACTCCAGTATTGGTTCATCATCCAATTTTGGACATTCCTGCAAAATGTATTGGGTGACGATCGATCATGTTGGCAGGGGGTTAAAAAGTGTTTAAAAATGAAGTTACAATAAATCCTTGCAACTTCATCTTTTATTTTATGAGTTATGACTCTGAGAAAACCTTACTCAGATTATATATGCATAAGTGGATTTTGGGTTACGGAGCATTATATGAAATTTTCCTCGTAACTTCATCTTTTATATCATATGACTCTGTGGATACCTTACATAACATGAGTTCTGGTAAGGGAGTTGTTTATACTGAATCACCTTATAACTTCATCTTTTAAGTTATATGTTGATATTCTACTTACATAGCAGATATCTTTCGGAAAGGTTATATTGGTTTACTTTGAAACCTCATCTTTTATATTATACTAGAACTTTGTTCATAATATAGTAAAAGTTTGCAGAAATATTATGAAATGATATTTGAAATACAACAATGGTACTGTTTTTGGAATACATTCCGATAAGGAAATAATTTCAGTATCGAGATATTTTGACAAATTATTGTCTTATACCCGCTTTATTTTGGGTTGAGTTAAAGGCATGATTATGCCATACTTTTATTACCTTGCTGAGCTATCGCTCACTCTTGCTATTGTTTTATAAATATTATATAGCAGCGAAGTAGGATACCAAGGATTCGGCGCACATCCCTCAGGCGAGTGGTAAGCGCAAGGCATTCTCATGAGCAGTTTCTAGCAGTGATCCTGGAAGTAGTGTGACCCAGTCAGATCAAGCTGGAGCTTTTGGTATTCATCTTATGTATAGATATGAATGGTATCAGAGGGTGGTGAGTATTACAAGGCTAAGTTGGTAATGTACCATTACTTAGGAGTTGTATCAGTAGCAAATTCAAAAGACATTTGGGTATTGTAATAAAGATTATTTATTCCGCAATGGTTGTAATTATGTTGTTTCTGAGACTCTAACATGTGTGTGTGTGAGAGTTATATACATTGTGGGGTCATAAGTAGATGAATTATGTCTATTGCGAGTAAAGCAGGCAAGGCAAGAAGTAAGTGGATCGTGACTACTCTAAATCCCTGACCCCGAATTTAGGGGCTGTTACAGAAGGAATCATATTACTGGAGGTGTTACTACTTCTTAGGAACCGTAGAGGAATTTTGTGCCGCAATATCAAGTGACAACGAAAACAACACTCTTACAGGAGGAGATGCTACTTCTTAGCAAGATGTTCGGTTTTTTAACTGTAGTATTTCATCGCTTTTAAAGTATGTAATTTAATATTTTAAAAGTAGTTTAGGACTCTAGGGTGTGTGCTTGGTTATGGTGGATGTATGTTAGATTTATGGTGGATGGATATTATTAGACTTTAAGGTGGATGGATGGTGAGGGATTTTATGGCGGGGTTTTATTTTGTTTGAATGCATGTTGATTCTGGTTGGTTTTTGATGTAATGAATATTTTTGTGGGGAATTAATAGAAACAAATATTTCTTGTCAAATTTTCATTGTGAAAGTGTTCTAGTAGGTAGTATATAGTGTTGCAAGTAATTACTATACACATGTTGCAAAAAACACTAGTTTAGTGGGACCTACATGTGGACCCTCAATGGTGGGACTCACATATGGGACCCACAATTTTAAAGAATGTTGATATCTACTGCAACAACGCTAGTTTAGTGTTGTTGTACAATGTATTTAATGATGCCTTAGAATGTTCTGGTAACGAATGTAGTGATGTTGCAGTAGAGTAACAAAACGTTGTTGTAGGGTGCTACGGCAGCGGTGAAAATTTCAACACTGAAAAAGTGTTGCCGCTTTTATTTTTTGATTTTCTGCAACATATTTTGTACATGCTGCAACGTTTTTTAAAAGTTGCTCAAGGCCATCTATGGCGTAGTGTTGTATTTTGGTTGATTGTGTTGATTTGAATTTAAATATGGTGGTTTATATATGATGAATCGAGGTGTTGGTTGGAATTTATTGACTGATTTTGGTAATTTGTGTTAACACTCGTGATTTTTTTAACCTATGGTCATTGATTATTGATGATGATGATTTATTATTGGTGACACAAGACGGTGATGGAGATGGTGGTTGACCGAAGATGATGGAGATGGTGGTTGACGAGAGATGGTGGTTGACCGAAGATGATGGTTTAATTATTAATTTTTTGTTTATAAATTGTATAATAACATAAAATCAACCTATGATGTATACTTAGACACAATATTATTCACTTACACATAATAAAAAAAATGAGTTATTAAATATATTTTTAAATTAAAAAAATTCATTGCAGAACGAGATTGAGGCTCAACCCCACAAATCTAAATTATCTGATATAAATAACTAAAAAAAATATTAATGAATTATCTACCTACAGTACTTTTATTAAATATAAGTCAAAATAACAATAAAAAAATCAATATAAATATTGTGATATCTGTATGTATAAGCATGCACTTTAAATTTGAAACACAATAAATAATAATATGATTAACAATATAAAGATATATGTTATTAAGTAATATTTAAAATATCTTCACAAAAATACAAACAAATGAAATTCAATAATTAAAGGCAAGATATCATTTTTCTCCTTGGGACTCCTTCCACAAGGTCCTATGATCCCGAAGTTCACCATTCAAAGTAGAGACATGATATTATTTTTCTATTTTGGGTCCCTCTAGAAGGTCCTAGACTTCTAGTATAGTCCAGTAGGATCGAGAATCTTCAACGACATCCTATAAATATATTCTCTATCACCCAATACAACAATACCTCCATTCATACAACAATTCCTACTTCCACATTTTTTCTCTTCCACTCTATCGTCCTTACATTTTGTAGTATTCAAAATTTTGAATATACTAATCACAATAACCAATATACTATGGACAGGTGTTGTTTGTGTTTCTCATTAGAATTTCAAGTCCAATATCAGGATTTTATGTGAGCCACATGGGTAAGTCATCCTCAAAATTAATTATGTGAATTCTGATATATATATATATATATATATATATATATATATATATATATATTTATTTACATATGATCTCTATATCTTAAGAACTTTTCAAATTTGTTTTCTTTATATATCCCTAACATTTTGTGTTTATATATGTGTTTTTGTGGTGAATACAAGACGTAATCTTACTTGAGGAGATGTTCTTCTTTTTAGATCCAATGGACCATGATTCAAAATTGTAGTTTATAACCATGTCCAATTTCTGATGTAACTATTGAAGTCTATTTGATCTAGATTCTTCCCTTATAAATATCAAGTATTTATAGCATTTTCAATTTTATTTCTACATATTTTATTTCCAAATTCTCATAACATTTTTGTTTTCTTTTTAATGAAATTTGTGCAGTAAACAATGAAGAAAATGCTCAAAGTTTGTAATCTCTTCGTGGGTAAGAATTTTGTTTTCTTCCCTTCGACATATTTTTCCTATTGGTATTGCAGGCACATTTGCCTTCATTTTATTAGACTAACTTCTTATATGTCTTTATTAAGTAGCCGACAAAATTTTGCAAATCCTATATGCCGAAGAAGGATAAGGACATTATTTTGGTGGATGATAAAGGAGAGAAAACAGTAACCAAATTTTTAGCCAAAGAGCATCGCCTGAGTGGAGGGTGGAGAAGGTTTGCCAGAGATCATGAACTATTCGAAGAGGATATCTTGATTTTTCGTAGGATTGCAACTGCACCTACTGAGACTAATTCAAACAGAGCTAACGGATCATCTAGTCAGCTTCAGACAAGAACACACACCTTGGCTTTATTATCAACTGCAATAAACAGGAATACTAAATATGTTTGAGATTATAAATGCAACAAATCCTCCCTTAATCTCAAACATTGCCAGACAGCTTCTTGATGCCCAGAAAGTCACGCATCTGTTCAAACTTGACAGTCGCCAATGCCTTCGTCAAACAATCAGCTCGCTGTTTATTACTACTCACATGTTTCACAATAATGTCACCACGTTCAACACATTCTCGAATGAAATGGTATCGAACGTCTATATGTTTACTCCTCCCATGAAAAACTGGATTTTTCGCCAAGTCAATCGCTGATTTGTTGTCAATATATAATGTGACTGGACCCACATCTCTAGCAGTGATTTGATTCAGAACATTACGCAACCAGATTCCTTGACAAGCCGCCGCTGTTGCCGCCATGAACTCTGCCTCGCACGAGGACAAAGCCACACATCTTTGTTTCTGTGACACCCAAGAGATTAGATTTTCGTTGAGATAATATGCCATGCCACCGGTACTTCTTCTGTCATCAATGCTGCCTCCCATATCACTGTCAGAGAAACCAGTAATGAAATTGTTACCGCTGCTACTTGTGTAAACCAAGCCAAATTGTATAGTCCCTTTAATGTATCTCATAATCCTTTTAGCAGCATTCAAGTGAAGCGTAGTTGGTCGTTCCATATAGCGACTTATGATACCCACAGAATAAGCTATATCAGGGCGTGTATTCACCAGGTAACGAAGTCCCCCAACCAAGCTTTTGAACATAGTTGTATCGACAGCCTTTCCCTGCTCATCTCTGGATATACATTCTTTAGGATCCATAGGAAATTTCGTAGGATTACAACCTCCCATACCAGCCTTCTCGAGAATCTTTGTGGCATAACCCGACTGTTTTAATTTAATACAGTGCTCACCTTGTTCCACTTCTATACCAAGATAGTAACTCAGTTTTCCGAGATCTGTCATTTCGAATTTTCCACCCATCTGTTTCTTGAATTCACCAATCGACTCGACTCTTGCCCCTGTGATCAAGATGTCATCCACGTAAACAGCAATTATCAAGCATTGATCTCCTTCACCCTTAGTGTATACAGCATTTTCATAAGGACAGCGTTTGAAGCCAAGTTCTGTCAAACATTGATTCAGCTTGGCGTACCATGCCCTGGGAGCCTGGCGTAACCCGTACAATGCCTTCCTTAATTTGTACACCAAGTGTTCTTTCCCTTCCCTTTCATATCCATCAGGTTGAGCAACAAAAACATTCTCTTTTACTTCACCGTTCAGAAACGCCGTCTTAACATCCATGTGATGTACCTGCCATTTATTTTTCGCTGCCAAAGCCAGTAACAATCTCACTGTCTTAAGTCGTGTAACAGGAGCATACACCTCATCAAAGTCTATTCCATGTTCCTGCGTGTACCCCTTTGCCACTAGACGAGCCTTGTACTTGACAATATTTCCCTCAGCGTCTTTCTTTAACTTAAAAATCCACTTTAGCCCAATCACCTTTTCCCCAGGTGGCAATTCAGTTAGACTCCAAGTGTTATTTTTTTCGATGGACTCCAATTCTGCAGTCATGGCTCTCTTCCAATTTCGATCTTTTGAGGCTTCACGAAAGTTTGCTGGTTCTTCTACTCCCATCAAGTGCAACTCCTCTTCAGTAATCACTTCTTCTGTATCATTATAAACATCACGAAGAGATCTGATCCTTTTAGGTTCCCCACTGTCATCGTAATCTTCTGGATTCAATCTCGACTCTGTGGTGTTGGTTTGAGGCGTATCAGACGTCTCAGATACTGCAGGATTATCAGTATGTGATTCACTGTCTTTCTGGTGCATCGTCGGTTCCGGAACATCAAAAAATATGTCACAACCAACATTACTTTCACCTAGATTCTCCCATGGCCATGGTTTGGCCTCTTCAAATACAACATCTTTGCTGACACAAACCTGTCGTTCAACTGGATCGTAAAGCCTATATGCCTTAGACCCTGGTTCCTTTCCCAAGTTAATAACACAAACACTTCTGTCATCTAACTTCTTTACCTTTTGACTCGGTATCTTCATGTGAGCCTTGCAACCGAATACTCTAATGTGACTTATATCAGGTTTTATTCCAGACCAAGCTTCATATGGAGTCAATCCCGTCAAAGCTCGAGTTGGAAGTCGATTTAGAACATAGATGGTGTGTCTTACTGCCTCTCCCCATAGCATTGCAGGCAAGTTCATTTCTTTCAAGTAACTCCTAGCCATCTCCATCATCGTTCGATTCCTTCTCTCAACTACCCCGTTCTGCTGCGGAGTGTACGGTGCGGTGTATTGTCGAGCAATTCCAACTTGTTCACAATATTCCTTGAACTCCTTAGACATAAACTCACCTCCTCGATCAGTTCTGAAAGTTTTGATTCTTCTTTCATCTCCATCTTCTACTAAGACTCGAAATTTCTTGAAAGCAGCAAAGGCTTCTCCCTTCGACTTTAACAAATATGCCCACATAACCCGACTGAAGTCATCCACCAACAAGAAAACATACCTATTCCCAGATGCAGTCACAGGATTGATTGGCCCACAAAGGTCTCCGTGCACAAGTTCTAGACGCTTATTAGCACTGAAACTCGCAGAAGTGGGAGTAGATTTGCGGGTTTGCTTTGACATGAGGCAACCTGTGCACACTTCTCTTGGTTGTGCCACTCGAGGCAAACCCTTTACCATGTTCTCTTTAAACATTAGTGACAATGCCTGGTAATTAACATGACCCAAGCGTGCGTGCCACAATTTTGAAATATAATCCAGTTTAGACAACATACATTTAGAATGTCCAGTTTCTATTAACACTTTATATAGACGATTCTGAGATCTCTTGATTTTCATCAACAACTTTCCTTCCCTTTCATACACCCACATATATTCACCCCTGATTACCACTTTATTTCCATCTTCACTTAGCTGACCAATACTAATGATATTATTACGAAGATCAGGGATAAAGTATACCTCGTTTAACATACGTTCTTTCCCATCTCTGCATTTTAGCACGACCGAGCCTCTTCCTTTGATCTCCACCGTAGACCCATCTCCAAATCTAACACGACCTGTGATCCCTTCATCGAGGATACTGAACTTCGATTTCTGACCTGACATGTGGTTGCTAGCACCATTGTCGAGGTACCAAATGTTAGAATCAAACTGTACACCCTTCTTGTCCAACAACAGTCGAGGCCTCACATCTGTCTCCTCTAGAAGCATCAGAATTTTTTCATTCTTTTCACATTTAGCCATTAGTAAAGCAGGCTCATCATCTATCATTTCTGTAATATTAGCCTCCTGTCTTCGATCTCTATTTCGTTTGGGCTTACGGCACTCAGCTGCATAGTGTCCGTACAAATGGCAATTGAAGCATTTAACCCTGCTTTTGTCATATGGAACTCTCACCTTAGGGGTTGAGGAATTCCCCTCTCCGTTTCCTTGACTGCGCCTCAACCATTCTTCACGTGTGAACAACAGTTTCTCCTCTTTGCCATCTCTTTTTCTCCATTCTTCATCAGTCAACATGAGCTGGCCTTCGTGCACTTCACTCTTACCCTTAGTCCTTTCATCATGAGCCTTCAATGCCCCCATGGCTTCTTCTACCGACATGGTTTCAAGATCACTGAATTGCTCAATTGTGGATGTGATCTGTAGAAATCTCGTAGGTACTGCTCTCAGCATCTTTTTCACCACATAGGATTCTTGCATTGTTTCACCCAAAACTCGTATATTAGTTACGAGTCCATTCAATTTCATATAGAAATCATCCAGAGGTTCAGACTCCCTCATGCTCAAGGCTTCAAACTCAGCCTTCAAGGTTTGAATTCGCGCCTTCTTTACCTTATCTGCACCTTGACAAAGTGTTTTGATCGCCTCCCAAGTTTCCTTGGCCGTCTTTCTATCAGCAACTGAAAGTAACATGTCTTCAGCTATCCCTTGATAGATCATTGCTAATGCGACTTTGTCTGTTTTTTCCTCAACCACAGCTTTCTCACTACTGGGTTCGATTGCAGTCCACACTCCATGAGCTTGCATGACAACTTTCATCTTCAAGGACCATGCAGTATAATTGCTCTTCACCAACAATGGGTAACTCAACCCAAAGGATCCACTTTTTGTCTTACTCATATCCACACCTGACGCCATTGAATCACCACGAAAGTCTCCGTGATCTTACCGCTCTGATACCAGAATATTGTAACTAAATATATATATAGATAACAAACTGTATAAAAGAGACTCAAGAATTCAATACGTTGGATTGATTTTATTCAACAGCAAGAAAAACAAATATAAAGACTGAGTACAATACTGAAACAGAAAGAGCTAGAAACCAGGAGCTACTAAACCAACTAAGACCTAAACAAACTCCACTACTACCACCACGTTTGTAGCTTGACTGAGACTAATTCAAACAGAGCTAACGGATCATCTAGTCAGCTTCAGACAAGAACACACACCTTGGCTTTATTATCAACTGCAATAAACAGGAATACTAAATATGTTTGAGATTATAAATGCAACATGCACCTCACAAACTAAAGGTAATTACACTAACACCCTTGTGTGTGCTTATCATGATCATCCTCACAATCTGTACTTAACCGTGTTTATCTGTACTTGTTTGAAAACTTTTCTGGCTCTTATTAGTTTTCTGTTTCACATGTTTTTTATAGGTTGACATAAATATAAAAGCTTGCCCTAGGGCTGATATTGATACTACTGATATAGCTGATGTCCTTAGTGCTGCTGATGTCCTTGTATAATGGTGACACTAGTTTAATGTGAAAGTCGACTTATTAATATTGTGTTGTACATTTAAGAGTTACATTAGTTTTATGTTGGTTGGAAATATATTTTCCCAATTCAATATTTTCTTGTCAAGTGACTAGATCATGCACTAAGTATCATAGTTTTTTTCATTTAATATTTAGCAAAGATACAAATCTATATTAGATCTCTTGCACCATATTTTCTGCAATTTAAGAATTCAAATTCATTCACTAATAAAAGTTTGGTAAAGTTTCACAAAGAAACGTTGACTACAAAATTTGAAGTAACATCTAAAAAAATAAGTTGAATATACTTGAGTACAAATTTGGTATGAAATACATTATGCTTCATTTTACCCTTATATTTATTTGAACGTGTACAAATGAATTAAAACAAACTAACAGTAGGTGCCACTCCTACTTCAACTCCACTTTTATGTGATCACCTAAAACAAACTACCACCTATTGTTGATGACTATGGCTGTTCATGAACCGAGCCGAGTCGAGCTTTGAAGTTAACGAGTTGAGCTTCATTTTTTTTCTGACGAACCGAGCCGAGCCGAGCTTTCTTATCGCACAAAAATACGTGTTCGAGCTCGAGCTCGTTAACTAACGAGTCAAACAAAAGCTTTTATCGAACACTAACGAGCCGAATCGCACACGAGCTTTTATCGAACAGCTCGTTAAGAATAAAAAAACTACGGACCACTAAGCCCAATTCACTTGGCCCAACTAAAAAAAAAACTTAGCCCATACCAACAAATCTAAACAACCCTATCCCTAAATTATCTTTCTGACTTTCTTCGGTTCTCCCTAAATCCCTAAACCTTTTTCTCGCACTTCAATTACAATTCTAAATCCCTAAATCCCTAAATTCCAATTCTAAATCACAACCTATATTGAATTACTTACACTTCAATTACACTCAAATCGTAATACACTCCACACGCAATACACTTCAATTACACGAAACTTATTAATCTATACTTACAAACTTATTTATATACATACAGAACGGTTGGTAAAAGGCGGTTTTCGAGCGAATAGTGGTTTTTCAGCGGCGGTTTACAGGCGTCACTTAGAGGTATTGTGTTTCTAACTGTTTTGTACTGTTTTTAGTGATTTTTTGTGCATTTTTGTTGACTTTTTAGTAATATTGTGTGTTTCATTGGTAGATGTAGCTGATGCTAGGTTTATTTCACTCTATTTCCTTAGATATGTGTTGTTTTTGCGGTGTTTGTGTAATTATTTCATGCTTGAATGTTCTGATTGTCGACTTGTAGTTTAAAAAGTTTAGGTTCTGTTTATGTCGAAATTGAATTATGAATTAGATTTGGATTGTTAGCTGTTGACGTATGCTTGAATATTCTGATTGTCGACTTTTAGTTTAAAAAAGTTTAGGTTCTGTTTATGTCGAAATTGAATTATGAATTGTATTTGGATTGTTAGCTGTTGACGTATGCTTGAATGTTTTGATTGTCGAATTGTAGTCTAAAAAGTTTGTGATTTTAACTATTGACAAAATTTGAAATATATGATTTATGTCCCATGTTCTTGTGAGAAACTTGCAAAGTTTTGTAGATCTTGGTATTGCATTATAGCATTGATTTTGTGAACGTTACATTCTCTTTGCTATTTTCTTGATTTGGTTTAATTTTTGCTTCAAGTTCTTGTAAACTTACCTTAAATATGGAGGGTCTAATTAACAGACCAGACTTGTAACTTTATATGTAATTGCTCATTAGTGTTCCCTCGCTAACTAGAATGCCATATCAATTGTGATTTGTGGTCATGTATGTCTCTACAGGAACCATGCTTCAATAGCTAAGTACATAACTAATGATTTCGCTACATCATTGAACTATCAACTTGCAGCAGATGTAGCTAATTTATTGTTAAATTGATATTTTTCTGAGTTTCTTTCTGCTTGGCTTTCATTTTCCATCTGTTCATGCATTTGGTCAATGAAAATACTGATATTTTCCATGAAAGAGTTCAACCAAACTATTTCAGTCCCAGGATTAAATGCTAAGTTATCAAATTTGTACTTGCCTTATTCTTCTGTTTCTGGTTCTGATGTACTTGACACATTATATTTAATATCTAAACCAAAATGAGTTCTCAGAGTATGTAGAGAGAGGCTGAAACTGTCAATCTGTCATGATGCGTAGCAACGATAATATCATTTTCTGGGATATTGTCTGAGGTTTTCCCGTTGTTGCATAATATTCACATTGTCTGGTGCATTGTTGGTGATCAGGATTGTTTCTGTTCCAATCAGAGGTTAACAGGTTAACAGGTTAACAGGCGAGCATGCATACAAGATTAAGTTCAAGTTGGAGTTGGGGATGCAAGCTGCCACATGCCAGGAGAATCTAGGAAACTTTCTTTTTTTAGATTTTTGGTTCTTGATTTTGGAATTAATTCTAGATTCTCCAATGTATTTTGTTTTTAAATATTTGAGATGTAATATTGAAAGACATAAAGAGCTTATGCTGGTAGCCTGATAATGAACCTAATGGTATTGGATATATCTCATTTTTTTCGAGCTTAATCGAGCCGATCTCGAGCCGAACGAGTTCGAGCCGAGTTCGAGCCGAGCTCGAGTCGAGCTCACTAATAGCTCATCTCGAGCTCGTTTTCTTAACGAGCTCGTTTTTGTGTTCGAGCTCGAGCTCGAGCTGTTCACGAACCGAGCCGAGTCGAGCCCTTAACGAGCCGAGCTCGAGCTTGTTCGCGAACAGCTTATTCAAATTAAAACAAAACAAATATCTAAATAATAAGTTTAAGATTAAATTCCAACAATCACCCCGTTAATCTTAAACTTGTCATCAACCCGTTTGGCTTTCAACCTAGCCCATCTGGCTTTTAACTTTGCCCATTTGACTTTTAACTTCATTGCCCGTATGGCACTCCTTATTTGCCCATATGGCATGACTTATTTTCTCATCTGGCACGACTCATTTCTTCCTATAACAAGGCTTGTTCATCATCCTCGATTTGTGCAAGGTTCACTTGTTGTCCATGTTCTCTGTCTCATCGTGGTTTATCACATTCTACAGCGTAGTGTCCAAAGATGTTGCAGTTATAACACTTTATCCTGGTTTTGTCACATCCACCATTTCTGCCATGTAATCCTCCACGGGCTCTTGCCTTCCACTCTTCCTGAGTTAGAAGTAGCTGATTCCTATTGTATTCAACATGCCCACGAATCCTCTCTTCATGAGCTTTTAGCCTCCCGATTAACTCTTCAACAGACATGTTGTCCAAATCTCCAAATTGTTCAATCGCTGAAGCAATCTGTAGAAATTTTGATGGGACTGCCCGTAGTAATTTCTTCACAATATAAGACTCTTCCACTTTATCTCCTAGAGCTCGAATATTACTCACAATATTATTCAGTTTCATGGAGAAATCATCGATATTTTCTGTCTCCTTCATGTTGAGAGCTTCAAACTCAGATTTTAAGGTCTGGACCTTTGCTTTCTGAACTCGAGCAACTCCTATGCACAACGTTTTGATTGCATCCCAGGCCTCTTTGGCGGATTTCTTCTCTGCAATGGACAATAGAAGGTCCTCCGGAATGCCTTGGTATATTGCTCCTAATGCCACCTTGTCCATCCTTACCTCGACTGCTACTTTCTGGTCACTCGCTTCCACTGCATCCCACACGCCTTGGGCTTGTATGAACACCTTCATTGTTACCCAGTAAATAAAAATTGTAGAAGGGGGGTTGAATACAATTGTATAAGATTCTCGACTTAATAAAATATAAAACACAAATATGAAAGAACAACAGATTTATTAATTCTAATATAAAACTGTTACAAACTCTCTCAAGAAATTCTAATGTTCTTGAGAGCTTCTAGGTTACAATATTCTCGTGTATGTGATTGATATAAAATCAAAATCTAAACTGTGTTTATATACTACACAGTTTCTCTATCGATTACAAGATAAGTCCAAATCAATTACAAACTATATTGAAACATATCCTAACCGACAGTTGCATTCCTATAAACTAGGAACCGACAAAATAAACTTCCTTCTTTAACTAGACTCCATAAATAACTCGAAGTTGTAATCCTGATCAGCTTTCAGTCCTGATGATAATACTGATCACAGTCCTGATAGAAATCCTGATAACAATCCTGATACTGACGCTTGTGAAATACTGATGACGTCAGCAATCCTGATCAGTTGAGTCTAGATCCCGACGATCATTGAATCCTGATCTAACAATCTCCCCCAATTTCATACTTTGTAAAATAAAGTATAGATTCCTAGATTCAATGAAGCCAAAAACTTATTTACAAAATGTACAAATATTTACAGCAGCAAACTTATCTTTTTAGATTTTCTGGTAGAATAAATTCATCTTCAAGAAGCTTGACAGTAGATTTTCTTCTTTGTCTTCAAGAATCTGAATTAGTCTTTCATTAAGATCTTTGAGTTCTTCATCTTCCTCATTTATCCGGTAGATTGCTGCTCTGAGATTTTGAATTGAACTTCTTGGTAGATTACGATCTTCAAACAGGAGGTAAGTAATTTCCTTCCCATCAGGATTAAGAGACAGTTGTTTCATGCCAAAAGACATTCCTTTAATAGCAGTGCCGCTTTGCATTTCCACATCATGATCTTTTAGATTTAAGTACATGGGAATATAATCACCATTGTAATTCCTTCCTTCATAAAATCTTCTCCTTATGGTTGACAGAATCATATCACTCCATTCCTTGCATACTTTGTTTTTCCATCTAAGCAGATAGTGAACATATTTCAGTTCCTTTGTAGTTTTGACTAACAGCTCTTGAATGGACATAATCTTCACACTTCCATCCTTCATGAAGTACAAAAGTTTCTCTTTCTTTTCAGTACCATCATGATAATCTAAAACTATATCCACAACTTGTAGATTGTTCAGGTGTTCAGATGTTAAATCACCTCCAATATCAGTCAACGAGTGAGGATCAACATATGACACGTTCAGAGACTCAACATCTCTGTGACCTATACCACCTCTTGTATTGTGTGGCATTTTCTTGAAAACATCTACAACCAGAGTGCTTTGGATCTTAGTGAACCAGAAAAGTCAGTAACACTGGATACATTTGTTATAATTCCACCAGACTGATAATTGACAGGTCTATCACACCTTAAAGTGTCAATATGTTTCCACTTCTTGTCCTTTTCTTTCTCAAGAACATAGTTCTTCTGCATTTTGTGTTGTTGTCTTCTAGAATTTCTCCACAACAACTTGTTTGAACTTTTGAGCTTTTACACATAGAGCTTAAAATCTCTATTTGTTGTTCTTGTAATTTCTCTTCTTCTGAGTTCTTCTTCTTCATTCACTTCTTTATTATGAGAATTAACCACAGTAGATAAAATTAACAAATCAACCTCTTGTAGAATTTCAGATTCATCAGGACCTTGAGCAATGTCAGGATTAGAATCTAGAATTTGAATTGTATTGCTGATGAGAGTTGATTGTCTTGGTCTTCTTTTCAATTGAGGTCCTTCATCTCTTTCTTGATCTTCTTCTTGAATGATTGTCCTGATAGCTAAAGTATCAGGAACTGTAAAGCATAATGTAACATAAGATGTAAAAGAGATAACTACAACTCAACAAAGGACAAGACATACAATAATATTAACAGAAGCACAGGAATCCAGAATCAAAGAAGAAAAGGTAAACTCAAAAAATCAAAATACGTTATGTATTCTTGAAGTCCGTAAACAGGTCACGGAAAGAAGTTCATGAAAATGTTCAAGCCTCAGTGACAGCAAAAGAAACAAGACTTTCAAGACGACAGAAGTATGTGAATGATTTAGGGTTCAGTACCACGGGATTCCAGTGATGAAGCAACCAGAACGACAAGGGACTTATCAGCAGCACTATATTGAAGACATAAAAGAAGAATTGATCAAGTGTTATTCATCTGTGAACCAGACCAGTTGCACTAGGTGACGGCACTAAAAAAAGATCAAGTTGTTTTATCGTCTCAGAAGAAATTGATACAGTCTAAAACTTAAACACCCAGGAGCTCAGGAGTAGTTACTAAAGGACAAAAGACAAGAAAAAGAATTCGATAGTTTTTCAATTGTAAAAACTATCGAATGGTGGTTGAAGTGATTCATTGAAAAACAAAGTAAATTAATTTGGCATTCGATAGTTTTGATTTAAAAACTATCGAATGGCAAATTTATTTAATCCATTCGATGGTTTTTTAATCCATTCGATGGTTTTTCAATTCATGGAGCAGGTGAAAAGTTGTACTTGTCTGACAGGTTGATGAAGATCCAACGACCAAGAATATTCTATTCTAAATGGTTCGATGGTTTTTCAATTCAAGTCTACAATTAACTCGAGAGAAGAAAGTGTCTTCTTCAGTTAAGGCATTCAACACAGAGACGTTACTGAGAGAGAGAGAAGAGCCGGAGAAAATTATCAGAGAAATTAATAGTGCTCAGAACTTGATCATTGTTTTGTATTTGTGTAACCTTAAACTCATTGAAGCTAATCTACGGATTAGAAATTGTAGCACCCCTCGAGGTTTATATTTATAAAAAGATATATTCCCCGAAACTTGATTTGGTTTGGTGTGTTTGATTTCGTTATAGAACTGAAAGATTAATCCGCGAACGAAATTAAATTATTTGTGAGTATCGTATTCAACCCCCCTTCTACGATACTTTGGACCTAACAATTGGTATCAGAGCTACTTGATTGATATACAAATAAGATCCGGTGAATGAGACCAAAATCAAACGTAGCGTGAAAATTCGAAGCAAATTTTTTAACTTTCAAAAATTTTCATTTAATTGGAATTTATTGAATTTTAAACAATTTGAAATTTTCAGAAACCATGAGTGCTCCAAAGACAACCGCTGGTATTAAAGTTCCCCCGTATACTAGAGATGATTTCGGTTTGTGGAAGATGAAGATGCTGTTGTTTATCAAGTCATCTAATCCATTATACATTGGCATATTAGAGAACGGACCGTTTGTACCAATGAAACCAGTTAGTGAATCTATAGCCTCTGATGGTAGCAGGATTCCTCAAGGCAGCCAACCTAAGGATATTACTGAATATACAGATTCTGACAAAGAACTGATTCGATTGGACACCGGTTTAATGTTGATATTGGCGGACTCCGCAGACAAGGAAATGAGCTATTAGTTGATGAACTGTACAAGCGGGAAACATATGTGGGATACCATTAACTTGATAATGGAAGGAACTGAAGACGTTTAGGAAAACAGATTGGACATCCTGACTTCTCAATATGAAGCGTTTAGGTCTCTGCCAGGAGAAAGTATAACTCAGGTCTTTGAGAAATATACTAAGCTTCTCAATGAATTGGCAATGAAAGGAAAGACCTATCCACTGAGAGAATCAAACAGGAAGTTCACGATGACGCTGCCCCATCATGTAGAACACAAGTCATCATCCATTAGGGAAAGAATTGACTTCACAAAGATGCCACTGGAGATGATCTATGGCAAGTTGAAGACCTATGAGATGGAACAGGAACAAAGGGTGATAATCTACGGATCAGGGACAGTGGACAGCCAGCACAATGCACTTGTGAGATCAGCAGCACTTGTAGTGGATGAACCAATAACTTCTGAGATTCAGGTTCAAACCCCTAGAGCTGGAAAGGAGGTGATAATAGAAGCAGAAATGGATTCTGTGAATCTGGGTGTTGATGAAAGTGATTACTACACCCTAGAAGAGCTTGAGCAAATGGAAGAAAAAACCATGGCGTACTTAGCTGCAAAGTTTAGTCACATTCGTTTCAAAAGAAACCCAAGTACAAGTTCAAGGGCTCAACCAACAGATTCCAGAAGAGCAATTATACACCTAGTACAGGCTTTAAGGGAGGCTACAAGACTGGCATGATTGATAGAAGCAAATCAAGATGCTACAACTGCAATGAGTTAGGGCATTTCGCCACTGAATGCCGGAAGCCTCGTCAAGCAAGAGACATGAAAGATGTCCATGGAAAGAAGGATTCTTATGATGAGTTGAAGAAGGAGAATGCCAAGCTTAAACAGCAACTGGAGGCATTGTCTGGAAAGCAGAAAGGGAAAGCTTATATAGCAGAGTGAAAGCACTGGGATGATACTGATTCGGATGAAGAGGAGGAATATGTAAATGTTGCTCTAATGGCTGACTCTTCAGAGGAATCACCACAATCATCTCAGGTACCTATCTTAACTACAATTGATATGTCTAATTCTGAGTACAAGAAAACTGTGCAAGATCTTAGTGTAGAATTGTTTAATGTACACACAAGCATGCTAGCATCAGAAATGGAAAATGCTAAACTAGTTCTTAAGATTAAAAAGCTAGAATCTAAAAATGAGGAACTAGAGCTTGTAGCTGTAACATTAGAAGATCTTAAGCAAAAGAATGCGTACTTAGAGAACAAGGTCAAGTGTAATGATGAGATAGAGACTATCCTCAGGAAGCAGATTTCAGATCTAGATTTGAAGCTGAATGCTTTTAAGAATTCCGCTCTAGTGGCTAAGAAAATCATTGATACTCAGGCCATAGAGAGTAAAACTGCTATAGGATTTGACTATAACAAGAAAGCTGGTAAGAAGATTGTGGAATTCCCTGTGACATCTTCAGTTGTCAAAAGGAATACTCCACATGTTCTTAAGAATGTTGATTGTCCAGTTTTTGTTAAGCCGTTTCCACCACTCTTTCATGAGGATGACCTTTTCATAAGACAAGAATTGCTTGAGGATGATTTGTTGAAGGAAAAAGAGGTAAAAACTAAGTTGCCTAGGAAATCAGTAAAAAATGAATTACCTAAACCTGATTTACCTAAAACTGAAGTAGGTGACGTAGTTGGTAATGTTAAAAAGAACAGGAATGGGAAGAAGAAGATTGTTAATCAGGAAATGGTTCCATTTTCTCCCATTGCATCTAGGAAGTTGTGCACTATTTGTAACTCTGCTGAACACCTTACACATGCATGTAAAAAGGTTAAAGTAGAAACTGCTAATGCTTCTGAAATGCATAACATGTCTGACATGCCTGATAATCATGAGCCCTGTGGGAAGAAAGAGTGTTTGCTATGTAAGTACAACATCATGCATGCTTATTTTAAGTTGATGAATGATAGTAGCAATAGCACTAGTAATGTTAAATCCACAGATACTATGAATATCAAACAGGGTAAGACTAAATTGAATGTTACTCCTGTTAAATCATCTAAACCTTCAGGACCCAAACAATTTTGGGTACCAAAGTCCTCTTAATCAATCTGTGATTGCAGGGTAAGGTTCAAAGCTCAAAGGTTGTGTGGATTCTGGATAGTCGCTGTTCTAGACACATGACAGGTGAAGAGTCCCTGCTTACAGAGGTGGTTAAGAAGACCGGCCCGATTGTAACCTTTGGAGATGACAGCAAAGGATACACTACGGGATATGGTAAATTGAAAGCTGGAAATGTCATCATTGAAAACATCTCTCTTGTTGAAGGATAAAAGCACAATCTTCTAAGTATCAGTCAATTCTGTGATAAAGGCTACAATGTAGATTTCAGAAAGGACAAGTGCTTGATCACCAACAGGAAGGATGAGAAGCTTACTCTACTGGGAGTGAGAAAAGGAAATTTGTTTATAGCTGACTTAAGTTCTACCAGTGAAGGAGAAGTTACATGTTTCTATGCAAAGGCATCTTCAGAACAAAGTTGGCTATGGCACAAGAAGCTCTCACATCTGAACTTCAAAACTATGAACTCTTTGGTAAAGAGAGAGTTAGTGAGAGGGTTGCCCCAGATGGAATTCAATCAGGAGGGACTATGTGAAGCATGTGAAAAAGGGAAGTCGAAGAAAGCATCACATGGAAGCAAAGGAATGACAAGCATTACTGAACCATTACAACTGATTCATATGGATTTATTTGGTCCAGTTAATGTTATGTCACTTTCAAGAAACAGATATGCATTGGTGATGGTGGATGACTACTCCAAGTACACGTGGGTGTTGTTCATACAGACAAAGGATGAAGCAACACAACAAATCATTGATCACATCAAGAAGATAGAAGTGGAAGCTAAGCTACCTGTGCGGACAATCAGATCAGAAAATGGAACTGAATTCAAGAATGCAGTTCTAAATGATTTATGCTCAGAGAAAGGAATATCAAGACAGTTTTCAGCACCAAGAACTCCTCAACAGAATGGAGTAGTGGAAAGGAAGAACAGGACCTTGGTTGAAGCAGCAAGGACCATGTTGAGTGAATCAAAACTTCCCACTTACTTTTGGGCTGAAGTAGTTAATACAACTTGCTACACTCAGAATCGTACCCTGATTAACAAAGATCATGAAAAGACTCCGTATGAGTTAATGGCCAACAAGAAACCAACACTGAACTACTTTCATGTGTTTGGTGCAAAGTGTTTTGTACTTAAATATGGAGAACATCTTGGCAAGTTTGATGCCAAAGCAAATGAAGGCATTTTTCTGGGCTATTCTCTGGAATCTAAGGCTTTCAGGGTATATGTGATTGAAGATAAGAAGGTGTTGGAAAGCTTTAATGTAACATTTGACGACACCAAAAGACCAGGCCTGCAAACTGGAGAGAACTCTGAATCTTTGGTATTTGAAAATCTATCAGGAGATCTCTCTGACAATGAAGAAGTACCTGAAGTTGTTACAGTCATTAATAATAATCATAATGATAATGATTATGGACAAAGTGGTGACCAAAGTGGAGATCCTCAACACACAGGCTCCACTAGTCAGTCTTCAGAATCAACGGATCAAACCATCAACAACTCAGGGGGAGCAGGAGAAGGATCAACTAGTCACACTCCACAACATCTAGAACAAGGAGAATCATCAAGATCGCATCTGCCAAGACAAAGGGTATGGAATAGAGATCATCCCTTTCACTTGATCATTGGTGATCCGGACACAGGAGTGAGAACTAGGAGAACATCACAAAATGAATGTCACTATTCTGGGTTTCTTTCAGAAACAGAACCTAAGAAAGTTGAAGATGCTTTAGATGATCCAGATTGGGTGATTGCTATGCAAGAAGAACTCAATCAGTTTGAAAGGCAGAAAGTTTGGAAGCTGGTACCCAGGCCTAAGGGAAAATCTGTTATTGGAACACGATGGGTATTCAGAAATAAGTTGGACGAAGATGGCATTGTAACGAGAAACAAAGCCAGACTGGTTGCTCTCAAGAAGAGGGTATTGATTATGATGAAACCTATGCACCAGTAGCAAGACTTGAGGCCATCAGAATGTTTCTGGCATTTGCTGCACATTCCAATTACAAGGTATATCAAATGGATGTGAAGAGTGCTTTTCTGAACGGGGAGTTAGAAGAAGAAGTGTATGTGGAACAACCTCCAAGTTTTGAGGATTCAAAACTGGCAGACTTTGTGTACTTTCTATTCAAAGCTCTCTACGAACTCAAACAAGCTCCAAGGACATGGTATGACACTCTCTCTGTATTCTTACTTGAAAATGATTTTACAAGAGGTGTTGTAGACAAAACTCTCTTTGTCAAAAAGCATAAAAATGATTTGATATTGGTGCAAGTATATGTTGATGACATAATATTTGGTTCTACTAATGATGATCTATGCAAGAGATTTTCTAAGTTAATGCAGAGTCGTTATGAAATGAGCATGATGGGTGAATTGTCATTCTTTCTTGGACTGCAAGTATACCAAAAACAAGATGGTATATTCATTTGTCAGTCCAAGTACATCAAGGATCTTCTTAAGAAGTATCAAATGGAAGACTCATCTACAGCAAAGACTCCTATGCCAACTGCCACTAAGCTTGATAAGGATGAAACTGGTAAGAAGGTTGACATCACAGGCTACAGAGGTATGATAGGCTCATTACTTTATCTCACTGGAAGTAGACCAGATATAATGTTTGCAACATGCTTGTGTGCTAGATTTCAGTCTGATCCTAAAGAATCTCATCTAATAGTTGTTAAGCGAATATTTAGATATCTTAAGGGGACCCCAAATCTTGGAATTTGGTACCCTAAAGATACAGGATTTGATCTTATTGGATACACAGACTCTGATTTTGCAGGTTGTAAGATTGATCGGAAGAGTACTTCAGGAAGCTGTCAGTTTCTTGGAAGAAGATTAGTTTCTTGGTATAGTAAGAAGCAGCATTCAGTTTCCACATCAACAGCTGAGGCTGAATACATTGCTGCTGGAAGCTGTTGTGCTCAGATCTTGTGGATGAGAAACCAACTCCGTGACTATGGACTTTTGTTGACAAAGATTCCAATATTTTGCGACAACACAAGTGCCATAGCAATCTCAAACAACCCAGTGCAACACTCGAGGACGAAGCACATCGACATCAGGTATCATTTTATCCGAGAGCATGTCATGAATGGAACTGTGGAGTTACATTTTGTACCCACAGAGGATCAAATTGCAGACATCTTTACTAAACCGCTCGATGAATCCACTTTCAATAAGCTGGTTGGTGAACTTGGGATGTTAAATCTTTCTAATTGATTTTGATTAAAAGTCAGTAACTGCAGAGAGTCCTCGTGAATACATGAGTTTAAGAATTGCTATATCCTTAGGACTCGTGAATTTATTTTCTGGAGCAATTCTCGTAGTTAGGATTTTTGTACTAATTTTATGTCATAATTATGGATGATATATCTTCTGGCATTTAATTAGTTATTAATTCTAAAAATTATTTAGGTGCTAATATTTGTTCTAAATATTCTAGCATATATTTAATTTGAATTAATTTGCTTTGTTTTTAACATTGTAGATTAATGCAGCATAATTTATTGGATGTTAATTGCTTAATATCATTCAATGATATTTAGTCAATTTTATTCTAAGAAAATTGTGAATTTTCTGTTAACAATTGATTTTGGTAAATTTGAAAAAGTTTATTCAAAATAAAACTTGACAGAAAATAAAAGTCTGATTTTTAGAACATGAACAGGTTTTAAAATGAAGACAGAAGCAAAAAATATCGAATTTAGGAAATTCGATAGTTTTTCAAGTACATAGATAAATCTATCGAAATTATGTTTCGATAGTTTTTGAAAAGGAAAAAGAAAATCTATCGAAAACAATTCTCGATAGTTTTTGATAAATTACAGAAAAATATATCGAAGTGAATTTATTAATTCAATAATCAAATTCTCGATAGTTTTTCTCACAAATGATCCCTCGATAGTTCTTTTTAAAAACTATCGAACCTGAAAAGACTATTTTGCCCCTGTCAGTTTCAAAGTATTTAACCGTGCCTTAGCTCTTTTCTTTTCATTTTCACAGATCTGAGAGAAAGACTTTGGTCGAGAGAATACTTACAAAAATACACACATCCAAGAACATCTTTATCGATAGATTTCTCCTTTTTTTAACCGAGCAAAGCTTGAAATTTTACTGTTTTTCACTGTTGAATTCATTTTAACCGTGAAAACTTTATTGTTTTAAGTATTTAGTACTTTCAAAAGAAGAAACCATCGAACTAAAGCTTTGAACCTCAGAAAAGTGATAACAGTTCTTATCTGTAGAAATTGATTGTTTTACAATTGATTTCTTTGGATTTTAGTAGTATTCTGAGATTCAATAATTTAGGGTTTTTTTAAAGTCAATGGTTCGTGTTTGTGTTTTTAAAGTCAAAAGGGGTAATTTTGTTAAGGGTTTGATTAATTAGCAATAATTAATTAAATTTAAAAGGAAAAATAGTTTTGGGTTATTTAAATTCTCTGGAAATTTTAAAATGGCTGGAGAATTTATAGTAACCAAAACTAATCATGTCTCGTTTCAAAACTTGCAATCCATAACGAACTTACAGTTTCGTGCATGGGCAGAGTTTTTGAACACACGTTCATTAGTGGCATATGCTGTGAGTACTCCCGTGGTCCTTTGCATCGATCAATTGACTGCGTTGTACACAACCGCCACGGATACAAGTGAGAATAACGTAAGGTCCTTCAGTTTTGTTGTGCCAGGGGGCAGAACAATAAGGGTGACGGAACATGATTTGAATCGAATCTTACATTTTCCTACAGAAAACCTTGTTCCGGATCCCACGACTGACGAGATACATGCTTTCTTCACTCTCATTAGAAGTCAACAACCTAACTTCTTTGTGGGAGAGTTTCTAAAGCATTACTTGCCAAAAGCATGGAACTTTTTCTTTCATACCCTAATCCATGTTTCTACTGCCAAGCTAACAAATCTGCATGGTATTCCCTTATTTCTCAAAAGATAGGGTTTGCCATTGCTAACAATAGGCATATTAACATTGGACGGTTACTGATTGATCAAGTAATCATATGCATGGGACCACTGGATGAAAGAACGGGCATAGATGAAGATGTGCTGTGTTTCTATCCTAGGTTCCTACAGCTAATTCTCAATGATATCTTAACAGATGATGAGCGCGAGACATTCACCGAAGAGGAGACCATGGAGTGTATGAAGATGAAGAGCAATGCCATAACCGCTCTGATAAGGAAGAACAACTATCTTCCAGGGGTACCCACTGTTCTCACTGAATATCTAAGAACGGTGCCCCTACCACTTCTACCCCCAGGGGAACAGGTACTTCAAGGTAACATTCCTGAACCTGAACTGGCTCCTGAACCACAACCCATGGATGTTGATCCAGAGCCCTTAGTGGTCATTCCTGACCAGGAGGTTGCAAACCCACAACCTCTAACCACGGTCGAAGAGCCTTTGGAAGAGCCAAATGAAAACATAAACGAACCTCCTTCCCCTCCTATACCCAGTAAAGAACCATCCATGAGTGTAGAGGGAGATAGTGCCAAAACAGCACCACATAAGGAGATACACCCTTCAACAGCAGCTCTGCCTTCCTCTAAAAGGAGAAGAACAGAAACCGAGGCAACTGTTGATACTTCATTTCTCTCATCCAAAGCGCCCTTTATTGATTTTTCTGATGCTGATTGGGCTACGCTAACGAAAGCAATATCTGAACCAATAGCTCAATCAAGTAAGGAAGAATTGATGGAAGCAACTGGTGTTCCGACCATATTACGGTGAGGTTCACCGGTTGAAGGTTCTAAGAACCAAGGGTCTTCACAGACATCGAGAGAAGGCTTTGACCTAAATGCACAATCTAAAAGGTCATTGTCTACCTCCCCAGATGGAACATATCTGGATCCTGCGGGTAAAGGGTCTGACGTATGTGCAGATCGGCAACTCGGTGACAATGAATCAATTTCAATTGAGGAGTTAACTGAGGTAAAGTCTTCACAGACTATTGGGGAAGATTCGGGATCTCTGCTGTTAATAGAGCCTGTTTCTAACCCCCTAGAGATTCAAACTCTAGATCCTTCAAAGGATATATCATCTAAAGATGATCAGCAACTTGGTTTAACCAAGGACGGGGATTTGCGAAGCCCCATTGCACCACCGGTGACCTCCTTAAGGATGGCTACGGTGATTTCTTCTGCAGGTACAATCAGCACTAAGGATTTGAGTGAAACAAAAACACTTACACCTGGCCTGAGTGGGAAAGGAAAAATGATTCAAACACCGACAGAAACATTGAGTGTACACCCAGAGCCAAATGTGAGGAGTGACACCCTAACCCTACCTAATATTCATGATTTGCTGTTACCGACAGAAAGAGAACTACAAGTTCAATCCACTCTCAAAGAGATGACAGTTCGAGACAAAGAAGGAAATCCATTATTCAAGGTTCCACTGCGACCTTCCTTTGACCAGGGGATCTCCTCTAGTCAGGCCAATGCTTCTTTAAAGACTATTCAAGAGAAGGTTGACTTGGCTGCAGCTGATTCCAGAAGAACATTCAGGGTCATTGGCAGTGCATCTGGCACTATAACATGTACGAAGCAGGCAGTGGACTCCTTAAAGAAGGAAGCTATGGAAGAACTAGTCGAATTGAGAATGGACGTCAGGGAACTTAAAGATGGATTCATGAATGAAGTAACTGCACTGTCACAGGGACATGAAGCTTTGAGAGAAGACGTTCTCGTTATCCGGGATGGTCAAGCGCGAGTGAAAGATGCAATGAATTCCCTTTCAAGAGTGGAGTCTAAGCTCAACAAGAGGCTGGATCATATGGAAAAGACTACCAACTCAAGATTGGAGAACATTGACCGGTCGCTAGCTTCTATAAATGAGTTTAATAAGCAACTTATGGATTTCTTGGAGAATCAAGGTGACGGAGTAGAGTCTATTTGGAGTATGCTGAAGAATCAACAATTTGGACAACCTGGTCCTTCAAATCACCAACCTGATCCTTCTACTACCTTTTATGCTGAGGATGCTTTTATCGAGGATTCCTCAACTAAGGGGGAGAAAGTTGGAGAAGGGGAGAAAGACAAGCCTAAGGATGGATGAGGAGTTTGGGAGACAGTTGAAGCTATTCCTATCAGACAATACTGGATAGAGGAACTTGTAGAAGAAGAGAAGGAGAGTGAAGAGGAATTTGAGGTCATGCATGAGCAACCTAATCAAGAGGAGCATGAGCCATATTATCCAGAGCCCGTTGAACATCCAATCTGGGAGGATATTATGGAAGAAGAAGCAAATTCTCTATCACCTGAAGAAGAAGCTGCCTTGGAAGCAATAAGAGCTCAGAGAGCTGCAATAGATGCCAGGCAAGCTGAGAAAGAGAAACAGCAAGCAATTCTGAGGAGTGAAAAACTGAAGAGATTCAAAGTGTATAATGAAGTGAGGAAGAAGAAGATGATAGATCTGGCAAAGAAAGATGGTATTGAATGGGAAATGGCTTATAAAACCTTTTGCGGAGTTGAAGACGGATTAGAAGTCAACGACAATGCTGAGGTGGAAGTTATTATTCAGGACATCAGAAGTGCTAATCATGAAGATCAGACTTACTTTAAAGCACTGAGAAGCTCTATAATCTGTCTGAATGCTGGGGTTAAAGCAAATGGTGCCTGGAGCTTATTAATTAGTTTTCTGGAGAAAGGTACATTTGTGATTTCCACTAAGTTTTTAGAACAGAGGACATATACAGAATTGCAGGCTATACTCATCAAGATCCAAAGAACTACAAGGCTAAATGAACTGCTCCGTGAGCATGTTAAGGAGATCGTGATAAAAGTCAGTCCATAGATTACTAAAGATCCTCCAATGGTTAGATTCATCACTACAAGAAAAACTGAAACAGACGACACTTATCAGACAACGGTCGGCAGTAAAAGCATTGTTTGAAATTTTCACACAACGGTTTTTTTTTTTGCAAAATCTGTCTGTTGTCTGAAAGAACTTCCACAACGGTTTCTAAAACCATTGTCTATTAGAAGGAGTAAAGCAGAGGCTTTACACAACGGAATTATAAAACCGTTGTCTGAAGAAAGGTCAGACAAGTGTTTCATAAACCGTTGTTAAAAACAGACAAGTGTTTTTTTTTTTGTTACTTAAATGGATGTCAAACAATAGTTTGAATAAACACTTGTCTGATTCTAACAACGGTTTACAAAACCATTGTCTGAAGAAACTTCAGACAATGGTTTTGTAAACCGTTGTTAGAATCAGACAAGTGTTTTACTTGTATGTGGACTATACTTAATTCACACAACAGTTTCTGCATACCGTTGTCCAATTGAAATCTTAGGGGGGGACAATTATTTTGGAGGAGTTAATGAGGGGGCACAAAGATTCGGACAATTATTATAAAAAATTTTATAAAAAAAACACACAACGGTTTTACAACTTAAAAACAGTTGTGTGACTTTTTTTTTTTTTTTTTGAATTTCTCGTTCGTGACAAACTTTAATTGTGAACTTTGTTTGAATAATAAAGTTTATGTTTAATTGACACACTTAATTATAGGATAATATTCTTAATTAAGCCGGATATCATAGTTTGTAGTTCTCTTATCATATTAAGACTTTCGTATTATCCTCGTTATTATACTTAACAACATATAAAATGTACATATTTTTCTTTGTCGGACCAAGGACACCACACAATTTACTAAACATACAAGTCGGGAATGGCGTACAGTCTCGGTTATACATGACTTACATAATTTCGTGTGTAAACTAACATAACCCCTAAGTCGTAACCACTAAATCGTAACCCCTAACCCACAAAACCCTAAGCACAATCTATTATTATAAGTATTATTTTATAAAATTTTCAATCAATAACATGTTCGGTATCTTCAAAGAAGTGTAAAAAATAAGTTAGGCAAAGGTATTAACAAAATTTTTATAAAAAAAACACACAACGGTTTTTTTAAAAATAAACCTTTGTTGTACTTTACTTTCCACGACGGTTTTTTTGTAGAAACCGTTGTGTGATTACCACAACGGTTTTTTATTTATAAACTGTTGTCTGAATGATTTTACTACAACGGTTTTACAACTTAAAAACAGTTGTGTGACGTTTTTTTTTTTTTTTTTGAATTTCTCGTTCGTGACAAACTTTAATTGTGAACTTTGTTTGAATAATAAAGTTTATGTTTAATTGACACACTTAATTATAGGATAATATTCTTAATTAAGCCGGATATCATAGTTTGTAGTTCTCTTATCATATTAAGACTTTTGTATTATCCTCGTTATTATACTTAACAACATATAAAATGTACATATTTTTCTTTGTCGGACCAAGGACACCACACAATTTACTAAACATACAAGTCGGGAATGGCGTACAGTCTCGGTTATACATGACTTACATAATTTCGTGTGTAAACTAACATAACCCCTAAGTCGTAATCCCTAAACCACAAAACCCTAAGCACAATCTATTATTATAAGTATTATTTTATAAAATTTTCAATCAATAACATGTTCGGTATCTTCAAAGAAGTGTAAAAAATAAGTTAGGCAAAGGTATTAACAAAATTTTTATAAAAAAAACACACAACGGTTTTTTTAAGAATAAACCTTTGTTGTACTTTACTTTCCACGACGGTTTTTTTGTAGAAACCGTTGTGTGATTACCACAACGGTTTTTTATTTATAAACTGTTGTCTGAATGAACTTCCACAACGGTTTTACAACTTAAAAACAGTTGTGTGACTTTTTTTTTTTTTTTTTTTGAATTTCTCGTTCGTGACAAACTTTAATTGTGAACTTTGTTTGAATAATAAAGTTTATGTTTAATTGACACACTTAATTATAGGATAATATTCTTAATTAAGCCGGATATCATAGTTTGTAGTTCTCTTATCATATTAAGACTTTCGTATTATCCTCGTTATTATACTTAACAACATATAAAATGTACATATTGTTCTTTGTCGGACCAAGGACACCACACAATTTACTAAACATACAAGTCGGGAATGGCGTACAGTCTCGGTTATACATGACTTACATAATTTCGTGTGTAAACTAACATAACCCCTAAGTCGTAACCCCTAAATCGTAACCCCTAAACCACAAAACCCTTAGCACAATCTATTATTATAAGTATTATTTTATAAAATTTTCAATCAATAACATGTTCGGTATCTTCAAAGAAGTGTAAAAAATAAGTTAGGCAAAGGTATTAACAAAATTTTTATAAAAAAAACACACAACGGTTTTTTTAAAAAAAACCTTTGTTGTACTTTACTTTCCACGACGGTTTTTTTGTAGAAACCGTTGTGTGATTACCACAACGGTTTTTTATTTATAAACTGTTGTCTGAATGATTTTACTACAACGGTTTTACAACTTAAAAAGAGTTGTGTGACTTTTTTTTTTTTTTTGAATTTCTCGTTCGTGACAAACTTTAATTGTGAACTTTGTTTGAATAATAAAGTTTATGTTTAATTGACAAACTTAATTATAGGATAATATTCTTAATTAAGCCGGATATCATAGTTTGTAGTTCTCTTATCATATTAAGACTTTCGTATTATCCTCGTTATTATACTTAACAACATATAAAATGTACATATTTTTCTTTGTCGGACCAAGGACACCACACAATTTACTAAACATACAAGTCGGGAATGGCGTACAGTCTCGCTTATACATGACTTACATAATTTCGTGTGTAAACTAATATAACCCCTAATTCGGGTAACGGAGCGCGTGCTGGATTCACTGAATAATTTTTTTTAAATGATTTCTTTGACGATCCAACCGTACGGATGTTAAAATATACTCATTGTAGTGTTGGTAAAAAATAATCAAAAAAATTAAAGGTCGGATTGTAGGACATTATAACAAAAAAGTAGTATTAATACTGATTCGAGTAATAGAGCGCGTGACGGGTTCATTGAATAATTTTTTTAAATGATTTTTTGACGATCCAACCGTACGGATGTTAATAAATACTCATTATAGTCTTCATAAAAAATAATCAAAAAATAAAAAGGCCGGGATGTCAGACTTTATAGCAAAATTGTAGTATTAATATTGATTCGGGTAACGCAGCGCGTGCTATATTCACTGAATAATTTTTTTTAAATGATTTCTTTGACGATCCAACCATACGGATGTTAAAATATACTCATTGTAGTATTGGTAAAAAATAATCAAAAAAATTAAAGGTCGGATTGTAGGACATTATAACAAAAAAGTAGTATTAATACTGATTCGAGTAACGGAGCGCGTGCCGGGTTCATTGAATAATTTTTTAAATGATTTCTTTGATGATCCAACCGTACGGATGTTAAAATATACTCATTGAAGTTTTGGTAAAAAATAATCAAAAACTTTAAAGGTCGGATTGTAGGACATTATAACAAAAAAGTAGTATTAATACTGATTCGAGTAATAGAGCGCGTGACGGGTTCATTGAATAATTTTTTTAAATGATTTTTTGACGATCCAACCGTACGGATGTTAATAAATACTCATTATAGTATTCATAAAAAATAATCAAAAAATAAAAAGGCCGGGATGTCCGACTTTATAGAAAAAATGTAGTATTAATACTAATTCGGTTAACGGAGCGCGTGCTGGATTCACTGAATAATTTTTTTAAAATGATTTCTTTGACGATCCAACCGTACGGATGTTAAAATATACTCATTGTAGTGTTGGTAAAAAATAATCAAAAAATGTAAAGGTCGGATTGTAGGACATTATAACAAAAAAGTAGTATTAATACTGATTCGAGTAATAGAGCGCGTGACGGGTTCATTGAATAATTTTTTTAAATGATTTTTTGACGATCCAACCGTACGGATGTTAATAAATACTCATTATAGTCTTCATAAAAAATAATCAAAAAATAAAAAGGCCGGGATGTCAGACTTTATAGCAAAATTGTAGTATTAATATTGATTCGGGTAACGCAGCGCGTGCTATATTCACTGAATAATTTTTTTTAAATGATTTCTTTGACGATCCAACCATACGGATGTTAAAATATACTCATTGTAGTATTGGTAAAAAATAATCAAAAAAATTAAAGGTCGGATTGTAGGACATTATAACAAAAAAGTAGTATTAATACTGATTCGAGTAACGGAGCGCGTGCCGGGTTCATTGAATAATTTTTTAAATGATTTCTTTGACGATCCAACCGTACGGATGTTAAAATATACTCATTGAAGTTTTGGTAAAAAATAATCAAAAAATGTAAAGGTCGGATTGTAGGACATTATAACAAAAAAGTAGTATTAATACTGATTCGAGTAATAGAGCGCGTGACGGGTTCATTGAATAATTTTTTTAAATGATTTTTTGACGATCCAACCGTACGGATGTTAATAAATACTCATTATAGTATTCATAAAAAATAATCAAAAAATAAAAAGGCCGGGATGTCCGACTTTATAGAAAAAATGTAGTATTAATACTAATTCGGTTAACGGAGCACGTGCTGGATTCACTGAATAATTTTTTTAAAATGATTTCTTTGACGATCCAACCGTACGGATGTTAAAATATACTCATTGTAGTGTTGGTAAAAAATAATTAAAAAAATGTAAAGGTCGGATTGTAGGACATTATAACAAAAAAGTAGTATTAATACTGATTCGAGTAATAGAGCGCGTGACGGGTTCATTGAATAATTTTTTTAAATGATTTCTTTGACGATCCAACCGTACGGATGTTAATAAATACTCATTATAGTCTTCATAAAAAATAATCAAAAAATAAAAAGGCCGGGATGTCCGACTTTATAGCAAAAATGTAGTATTAATATTGATTCGGGTAACGGAGCGCATGCTGGATTCACTGAATAATTTTTTTTAAATGATTTCTTTGACGATCCAACCGTACGGATGTTAAAATATACTCATTGTAGTGTTGGTAAAAAATAATCAAAAAATTTAAAGGTCGGATTTTAGGACATTATAACAAAAAAGTAGTATTAATACTGATTCGAGTAACGGAGCGCGTGCCGGGTTCATTGAATAATTTTTTAAATGATTTCTTTGACGATCCAACTGTACGGATGTTAATAAATACTCATTCTAGTCTTCGGAAAAAATAATCAAAAATTAAAAAGGCCGGGATGTCCGACGTTATAGCAAAAATGTAGTATTAATACAGATTCGGGTAACAAAGCACGTGCTGGATTCACTGAATAATTTTTTGAAATGATTTCCTTGACGATCCAACCGTACGGATGTTAAAATATACTCATTGTAGTGTTGGTAAAAAATAATCAAAAAATTTAAAGGTCGGGTTTTACGACATTATAACAAAAATTTAGTATTAATATTGATTCGGGTAATGGAGAGCACGTGCCGGATTCACTGATAAAAATATCATGATGAAAATGTTAAAATTTTCTTATAAAAATTAAGAATTGAAGAAAAAAGTGATTAATCAAATAAAAAAAATAAAATATATTTTTAAGATTAATAATTATATTTTTATAATTACAAGAATACTTAATAAATGTTAAATGTTTTTTGCGCACACACACAAAATAAAATCGGCTGAGCGGCAAAAATACCGCCCAATCCAAATCTACTCTCTCTGGCTCTAATATATATTTTCATTTCCCTCTCTCTCTTTTTCTCTGGCTCTCTCGCTCTACTCTCTCTGGCTCAAATACACACTCGAACAAAACACCGCCCTTTCGATTTAACAAAACACACTTAATCACCTCTCTCTAGATCTGCTCCCTTACTCTTAATCTCTCCGTCCCTGTCTTTTTTTCATACACTACGAATTAGGGCTCTTCGATTTGGGCCTTTTTCGAATTAGGGCTTCTTTGACTTGAATTCAGGGCTCGATTTGGGGTTTAAAGCAAGGCTTCAATTTGTAGGTATAATCGTCTTTCCTTTATGGTTTGTAAGGGCTTCAATTTGTAGGAATAAAGCTTATAAGGTCCCTCCTGCTTTGGTTGCTAAAGATCGACTCAAATGCCAATTATCTGTTGCCATATTCAGTTGTAAGGTTTTTTTCTTTGATATAGTTGCACTTACCACTGGGATAGCTCGAACTCAAAACTCATTCTAGCTGTTAACACAATTTTGACTAATATATGAATGAGCTGGTACCTACTGACTACACGCTCGGACTTACCTCAAGGATAGCTGCAGTCTCTGGCTTTCCTCAACGACCTAAGAAGAGCTGATGAAGTGAAATTACAATTCTTATCAATGGTAGCATTTGATATTTAAGACAACAGTATATATTAGTTTGAAAATTTCACAAGTTATACAGTACAATTTATTACAAAAGAAAATTATCTTGCAGGGCATGCATCTGTTGCACAAGATACACGATTTGAAGTATTCGTCAAGTTCATACTGAATGCCTCATTTTCAAGGAAAATCAAATGGGTTGAAATCTTGATCAAATTCATCCCAACTCAGGTTACTACGGAGCTGGCAGCTGGCAATGCATTTTTTCCAGCAAAAGCTACTTCAGAATTGGTTGTTGCTGGTAAGTATACCTTTTCCATTACATCAGCCAAGGATTTATCAGTTTCCTCACCATGCTTTCGCCAACCAATTGCCTGAGAATCAATGAAATAACCTCATTGCATTTTAGTTTTACAGGATAAAAAATCTTAAAATGATCACTGTTGTAGCACTTACAAATCTTTCTATTGCACGGTCTTTGTAAATTCTGATATAGTCGCCTACTTTTATTCCGTTCTCTTGTATGTATTTGGCTGAGAAAGTGAGATTGCCAGATCTTAATGTTAGGAAGAAACAGATATCACTTGAAAGATGTGATAAAAAATTTAGTAGGAGGAATATAAGTTTGCCCTTAAACATAAAAGCCTGGACCTTTGTTCACCCACGCATTTATGCTAGCTATACTTATAGCTGTGAACACAATTAATTGTTTAAAATTGTTCCCCTTTGCGCTTACTACAAATCAAGTGAATTTTTCAGAAACAGTATATATATATAACCAGGTTTTTTTTACTGTAACAAATGTAGCAATTCTTGCCTTTCGGTCTGTGACTGCTCTGTTTTCTTGTATTTAGCTACAGGAACATTAATCAGTGCTACTGGTATGCAATTACCACGGGTCATTGACGAATTGTTCTATTATACTGGTCCCCTTGGTGCTGTTTTCTCAGATGAGGCTATCACATTTTATTTTTGGGCCCCAACAGCTCAAGCATATGTGGTTTTGTTTCAGTATGTTATTACTAATTCCTTGCTATCCTCATTTATTATCTGTTCATAATTATCTTTCGCAAAACTCAAAGTGCCTCCCTAAAATACTTGTAAACAAAGTCCAGTTATCTATAATCTTTGACACTGGTATTTGGTAGATCATATGACACTACCTGTTTCTCTCATTCAGCTGGCTCTTTGCGTCTATTTGATCGGAAAGTCCTCAGATTTTTTCTAGAGATGGTCATCGCTGGAGGAAGGAAAAAGACGGGATGACGGTCAGAGAAGCTCATGACAAACTAAAGGTTAGTTCTTCATTCAGTTCTTCTCAGGTTACTTGATAACTAGTTTGTCTATAGGTGTACTAGGTACTATTAGGTGTGTTTTGTCTATAGTCCTTCAAGTTACATGTGTTTAAATTGCTCGATTAAATGTATTAATCTGGATAGACAGAATTGTGTAATGATATCCTAATTGTTGGTTGCATATTATACAATTTCTAACAGTGAGCACAACTATGGTCCAGTATATTAGTTAGTATATTACAAGTGATATTAGTGTAGGAACAAATTCTCTTTCTATTGAGATAGTTCAACAGGTTTTTTAGGACTTTTAACTCTCATTCATTCTACCTGAGGATATATCCTGTATTAGAAGTTAAGAGGCTCATTAAGTTAAAGGCAAGCAGGATGAAAGAACTGATAATGAAGGAGATCAGAATCAGAAGATATTTGTCATGTGACACATACTGAACCTGATTTAAATACATCTATTGGCAAATCTATAGTGATGATCGCTTCTGGCAAGGAATATATATATATATAGTGAAGCATAAGCTGCTCATCTTTACCACTTTGCCCCAGTTTGCTACGTGGTTTATTAAAAAATGCTTCTTTTCAGGTCTCTTGGAGATCCTTGTGAAATCTTGACAAATATTGGAAGGACAAATAAGCAGAGCTAAGGATGAAGCAGCAAGCCGAAAAGAAATTATTGATAGGATAGAGCAATGGCTGTCAGCATGTGAAAAAGAAAATTGGCTTGAAGATTATAACCTAGTAAGCAAGAATTGGCTCGAAAATTGTCTTGGTGAGGCTCCAGGCCTCTTGGATAACCTCGTCAATTTCTTGCTACTTGTGTGCAGGTGGAGAAGAGACGGACGCTCACTTGTTCCTTCAGTGCTCTTATTCTATATGGGTTTTGGAGCAGCTTCTTGGACCTCTGGGCGTTCATGCCAACTTCAACCAAACATGGACGTCGTTCCTCTTGGACATAGACAGACTTCATGACAAAGTGCAGAAAACAATCGCTCTTTTGGCAATCCAGATATATACCTGTCATCTATGGAGAGAAAGGAACACAAAAGCACATGACAATGGCATTTCCAGACCCAGCAGACTTCTTCAAGGTATTAAGATGGATCTTCGAGCACGTCTTGCTAGCTCCACTTGGATCCGACCCGGAAGCGATTATTGATTCTGTAATGGATTTAATAATTGGATTATTGCCAGTTTGGTTTTTTAATTTTGTTATATAAAACCATTGTCTCTTGTTATTTTAGGTAATTGGACTATAATGAAAACTGTTGTCAAGCATTGTACTAGGCAATGTGTTGAATTTTCTATGAAACCATTGTCTATTAAGCTAGGTAACAACTTCTTGTTAAAAAAAACCGTTGTCCAAATACATTACTTCAATACAAGCATATGAAACCATTGTGGTAAAGACATCAGACAACAGATACTTAATTTCAAACCACTGTCCATAGAGATTTTTTACAAGCAATATACTAATAAAAACCGTTGTTGTTTTAAAAATAATTCAACGTATTTTATGCTAAACCATTGTCGTAAACACTTCAGACAACAGTTTTTTGTCCAATACCGTTGTCTATCAAAATCAGAAACAAGTGTTTTAGAAACAAAAACTGTTGTGGTTCTGCTAATGTTCAAACATGTTTATCTTTTTAAACCATTGCCTAACAGCTTTCAGACAACAGGTATTTAAAGAAAACAATTGTGCAAGTCAAGAATAGACAACAGTTTTTAGAAAGGAAACCATTGTGTTAAACTATTAAGACAATGGGGTTGTTCTACTAAAACCGTCGTAAATATTTAGATCACACAACACTCTTTTGGAAAATAAAGCCTTGTCTGAAAATTAAAATAACAACATTTTCTAGTTAATAAACAATTGTTGATTTATTTGTCAGACAATGGTTTCTACAACAACCGTTGTTGTTCACGCGTTTCAGACAACGTTTTCTAAGACCAAAACCGTTGTCTGTAGGGAATCAGACAACGGACGCGTCCGTTGTCTGAGCTGCGTAACAGACGGCATCTCAATAGACCACGGTTTTCTAGGGCATCAGACAACGGGCAAAAAGCCTTGTCTGATTCAATTATTCTTGTAGTGCATGACGAATGACTTGTTCAGAATCTGCTATTTGGCTGAGGACAAACTGAGAGACTACCCAAGCAACTATCTAATCTCAGTTGAGAAGTATCTTAGATCCACTGGATTCTCATCAACGGAGAAGGACAAAGCAGCAGACACTCTTAGAAGATTTCTAATGGAGAATGTTCCTTACTATAGGAAAAGAGTGGAAAGAGGATTGGAAGTGCATACCAGACTGCCAAACATGCCAAAGCTAAACAAGAAAGATGTTAACATTGCATGGTTATGGGCTGGAGTGGGTCAAGAGGTTGAATATATTGGAAGACACATCCAAGGAGCAATCCTTAAACCTGGAGAACCACTGCACTATCTATCTGTGATTGATTATCAAGCTGCTAACTCCGATCCAATGATTGAAGAAGGTGAGATTGGAATGGACTGAAGATTGAAGCAAAGAACAAAAGAACTATCAGCTCAGACTAGAGGAGCAACTTCATTGTATAAAGTTTAATTGTTCTTTGATTTATGAAATCTGGAAATGTATATATATCTGATCCAGAATGCATTAATATTATTACGATGTCTTACTTTAAGTAGTTTAATGTTTCCTTAGTTAGTTGAGTTATCCTCGAAGTATTTGCTTGTCGAACTCTATCCAATCAAATAGGGGGAGATTGTAAAGCATAATGTAACATAAGATGTAAAAGAGATAACTACAACTCAACAAAGGACAAGACATACAATAATATTAACAGAAGCACAGGAATCCAGAATCAAAGAAGAAAAGGTAAACTCAAAAAATCAAAATACGTTATGTATTCTTGAAGTCCGTAAACAGGTCACGGAAAGAAGTTCATGAAAATGTTCAAGCCTCAGTGACAGCAAAAGAAACAAGACTTTCAAGACGACAGAAGTATGTGAATGATTTAGGGTTCAGTACCACGGGATTCCAGTGATGAAGCAACCAGAACGACAAGGGACTTATCAGCAGCACTATATTGAAGACATAAAAGAAGAATTGATCAAGTGTTATTCATCTGTGAACCAGACCAGTTGCACTAGGTGACGGCACTAAAAAAAGATCAAGTTGTTTTATCGTCTCAGAAGAAATTGATACAGTCTAAAACTTAAACACCCAGGAGCTCAGGAGTAGTTACTAAAGGACAAAAGACAAGAAAAAGAATTCGATAGTTTTTCAATTGTAAAAACTATCGAATGGTGGTTGAAGTGATTCATTGAAAAACAAAGTAAATTAATTTGGCATTCGATAGTTTTGATTTAAAAACTATCGAATGGCAAATTGATTTAATCCATTCGATGGTTTTTTAATCCATTCGATGGTTTTTCAATTCATGGAGCAGGTGAAAAGTTGTGCTTGTCTGACAGGTTGATGAAGATCCAACGGCCAAGAATATTCTATTCTAAATGGTTCGATGGTTTTTCAATTCAAGTCTACAATTAACTCGAGAGAAGCAAGTGTCTTCTTCAGTTAAGGCATTCAACACAGAGACATTACTGAGAGAGAGAGAAGAGCCGGAGAAAATTATCAGAGAAATTAATAGTGCTCAGAACTTGATCATTGTTTTGTATTTGTGTAACCTTAAACTCATTGAAGCTAATCTACGGATTAGAAATTGTAGCACCCCTCGAGGTTTATATTTATAAAAAGATATATTCCCCGAAACTTGATTTGGTTTGGTGTGTTTGATTTCGTTATAGAACTGAAAGATTAATCCGCAAACGAAATTAAATTATTTGTGAGTATCGTATTCAACCCCCCTTCTACGATACTTTGGACCTAACAGGAACTATTGGAGTTTGAGAAGCCTCAGGAATTTCTTCAATCCTTATTCCTCTAGACCTTGTATGTCTAGGCATTGTTTGATTTGATGAGCTTCTCCCTCTTCTTTAACCTCTTCTTGAACCTCTTTTACCTCTGCCTCCTCTTCCTCTAGCAGGAGCAAGATTATTAAAACTATCCATCATTTCTCTTTGTTGACTTAAAAACTCTTCATGTGAGAGATCATGATATTCTTCAGTAGCAGTAGAAAGTGCCTTTCTTGCAAATAATTGTTGAACTCTCTTATCAGTGTGATAAAGAGTAACAACATTACCATCTCTTGTCTTGAACTTCTGGAATAAGTTAGCAGCATCTTCAGGATTTTCAATGAGAACATCTTCATCACCTTCAGGAATTGTAGATAAGGTTCTGTGACCAGGTGTCAAGATTTGATCACCTGTCAGGATTTGTTCTTCCGTCAGGATCTGAGATTGTACCAATGTCCTTACTGTTCTAACTCCGGAATCATAAACATGAGTTAACTACGTGGATTGACTTTGAGAAGTTTGAATTGTAGACTTCATCACAGCAGCATCAGTGGTTTCCCCTTGTAATACCATATCATCACCATCATGTCCAGTATGATCATCATCATTATTCTTTCTCAATACTAGATCAGGTGTGCATTTTGTCTGACTTACCTTCTCCCCCTTTTTGGCATCAGAATTTGATAAAAGATTTAAAATCAAGGAAAGAGAGGTTTGAATGTCAGTTACCTTAGAATCCAATGAATTAATTCTGGTGTTGATGTGAGACTGTTCAGAAATAAGGGACTTAACATGAGACTCCACAACTCTCAATTGAAGAGTAGTTGGTGCCTTTGTCAAGTTCTTTGAAATATCAGTTCTCACCAATTCAGTAGCAACCTTCACATAATCAATTTTAGTCTTGAGGCTCTTAGATAACAGAGTTGTAGCCTTCAAGTGATTCCTTACATCTTCACTCTCAATCAAGCTTGCAGCATAAGAAGCATGTTCCAAAGCACAGGGATAACTAATAGAATCAAAAGACCTGTACCATTCATTTTCCCATTCATGTCTTCTTAGCTGTTCAGCAGGATCAATTGGAGAAGGACCATAAAAGTCTTGTCTTGTATCTTTTCATGTAGTAGCCTTGCCAGCCATAAAAGTGCTTGAAGAACCAAAGTTAGTTCCAAGACTAGATTTGAGTGTTGTAGCAAGCTGATCCTTCTCAACATCATAATCAGTATCACTATCATCATCAGTAGAATCATCAGAATTATTAGAGTCAGGAACAACACCTTTGAGTTTATCCTGTGACTCTGGGATAGGAGCTGTCATTGGCCTTGAGCTTAGTGGTTGTATCAGGATTGGCTCAGCATCAGGAGCACCACTAGCATCAGGAGCAACACTGTCAGGATTTGAAATGCTTGCATCAGTATTTTCTACTAATGGTTCTTGTGTAGCTTGAGGTTCAGAAGCTGCTTCAACACTTTGAGTTTGAGATTCTTGTGTGCTTCCCTCAGTGACAGTGTCTGTAAGATCCGTGAACTTTATTAATAATATAAATTGTATTATATGTGTAGAATAATTATTGTGAAGTATTTTGAGTTTTAATGATAAAGGATGTTGCCCAGTAATAAACAATTGTAGAAGGGGGGTTGAATACAATTGTAGAAGATTCTCGACTTAATAAGATATGAATCACAAATATGAAAGAATGATAACATCTTTATTAAATCTGATATAAAACTGTTACAAACTCTCTCAAGAAATTCTGATGTTCTTGAGAGCTGCTAGGATACAAAAACTCTCTCAAGAAATTATGATGTTCTTGAGAGCTTCTAGATTAAAAATACTCGAGTGTTTCAATCTCCTAAATCGAAACCTAAACTGTGTTTATATACTACACAGCTTCTCTATCAATGACAAGTCCTAATCAATTACAAAGATTGAAACATATCCTTAATTGATAGCTTCATTCCTACAGACCAGGAACCGACAGAATAATCTTCCTTATTTAACTAGACTCCGAATATAACTCGAAGTAGGAATCCTGATCAGCTTCCAGTCCTGATGATCAATCCTGATCCCAGTCGTGATATTCATTCTGATCATGACGACCATGCAATCCTGATGATGTCAGCAATCCTGATCAGTTGAAGTCTAGATCCTTACGATCATTGAATCCTGATCTAACAATCTCCCCCAATCTCATACTTTGTGAAATAAAGTATAGATTCCTAGATTCAATGATGTCAAAAACATATTTACAAAATGTACAAATATTTACAACAGCAACTTATCTGTTTAAATTCTTTGATAGAACAGATTCATCTTCAAGAAGTTGGATAACAAATTTTCTTCTTTTTCTTCATGAATTTGAATCAGTCTTTCCTTAAGATTTCTGAGATCTTTATCTTCCTCATTAATCTGGTAAATAGCTGCTCTGAGATTCTGTATGGAGGTTCTCTGTAGATTGTGCTCTTCAAACAAAAGATAAGCAATTTCCTTCCCATCAGGATTGAGAGTAAGTTGAGTCATGCCAAAAGTCACTTCTTTAACAACAGTGCCCCTTTGCATTTCCACATCTTGACCTCTTTGATTTAAGTACATGGGAGTATAATTACCATTGAAATTTTTGTTTCCATCCAGTCTTCTTCTTATTGTTGACAAGATCATGTCACTCCATTCTCTGCACACTTTATTCTTCCATCTTAACAGATAATGAACATATTTCAGTTCCTGTGTAGTTTTCATGAGCAGATCTTGAATGCATAAAATCTTCACACTACCATCTTTCATGAAGTACAGAAGCTTTTCTTTCTTTTCAATACCATCATGACAATCTATAACTATATAGCCAGAGTGCTTTTGATCTAACCAAATCAGATAAATCAACAACACTTGAAGCGCTTGTTATAATTCATCCATTCTGAAAATTGATAGGCGTGTTACACCTCAGTGTACTTATGTGTTTCCACTTCTTATCTTTTTCTTTTTCAAAAGCATAGCTTCTTGCTAGTAAAGATTTTTGTCTGCTTGGATTTCTCCATAATCTTCTGTTTGAGAGTTTAAGCCTTTGTACATAGAGATTGAAATCTCTATTTGTTCTTCTTGTGATTTCTCTTCTTCTGGCTTCTTCTTCTTCATCCACTTCCTTGTTGTGAGAATCAACCACAGTAGATAAGATTAACAAATCAATCTCTTGCAGAATTTCAGATTCATCAGGATCTTGAACATTGTCAAGAACAATATTAGGATTAGTATCTTCAATTTGATTTGTATTGCAGATAATTAATTATCTTGGCTTTCTTCTCAATTCAGGTCCTTCTTCAATAAATTCCCTGTCTTCCTTCTCAATGATATCCTTGATAACAGGATCTATTAGATTTTGTGAAGCTTCAGGAATTTCTTCAATTAATAAACCTCTAGACCTTGTTTGTCTAGGCACTGTTTGAGTTGAAGAACCTCTTCTACCTCTTCTAGCACCTCTCCTACCTCTGCCTCCTCTACCTCTAGCAGGAGCAGGGTTATTAAAGCTTTCCATCATTTCTTTCTGTTGTCTTAAGAATTCTTCATGTGAGAGATCAGGATATTCTTCACTTGCTGTAGAGAATGCTTTTCTTACAAATAATTGTTGAACTCTTTTATCAGTGTGATATAGAGTAACAATTCTGCCATCTTTTGTAGAGAACTTCTGGAATAGATTTGATGCATCTTCAGGATTATCAATAATCACATCTTCATCACCTTCAGGAATTGTAGCAAGAGTTTGTCTATGACCAGGCATCAGGATTTGATCACATGTCAGGATTTGTTCTTCCGTCAGGATCTGAGATTGCACCATTGTTCTTACTGTCCTTACTTCAGAATCAGAAACATGAGTTGACTTCATTGTTTGACTTTGAGAAGTTTGAATTGTCTTCATAACAGCAGCATCAGAGGTTTCTCCTTGTAGAATTTTGTCACCGTCATTTCCAGTATGATCATCATCATCATTATTTCTCAATACTAGATCAGGTGTACATTTTGTCTGACTTACCTGCTCCTCCTTTTTGACATCAGTATTTGACAATATATTCAAAATTAAGGCAAGAGAGGTTTGAATGTCAGTTACCTTTGTATCAAGAGAATCAATCCTTCTGTTGATGGAGGTTTGTTCAGAAACAACAAATTTCACTTGGGATTCCACTATCCTTAGTTGAAGAGCAGTGGGCACCTTTGTAAAACTCATAGAAATATCTTCCCTCACCAACTCAGTTGTAGCTTTGACAGAATCAATCTCATGTTTCAGGATTTTAGATAAAAGAGTTGTAGCCTTCAGATGACTCTTCAATTCTGGATTCTCTATCATCTTCACTGCATCATACGCATGATCCAAGGCATATGGATAGCTGACAGATTCATCAGACCTATACCATTCGTTTTCCCATTGATGCCTTCTCAGCTTTTCAGCAGTATTGATGTCAAAAGGAATAGAAAAATCTTGTCTGAGATCTTTTCCAGTAGAAGCCTTTCCAGTCATGAATGTGTTTGACGAACCATAATTAGTTCCAAGACTAGATTTTAGAACTCTGGCAAGTTGTTCCTTCTCATCATTATTATCATCATCACTATCATCAGAATCATCATCATCATCATGAGTAACATCAGGATCAGGAATAGCTACACCTTTCAGTTTATCCTGTGAATCTGTGATAGGATGGTCCATTGGTCGTGATCTTAGTGGTTGTATCAAAATTGGCTCAACATCAGGAGCACCACTAGCATCAGGAGTAACATTGTCAGGATTTGATAAGCTTGCATCAGTGTTTGTTACTGATGGTTCTTGTGTAACATTGTCAGGATTTGATAAGCTTGCATCAGTGTGCTTCCCTCATTGACAGTGTTCTCGACCAATCTTTGAACGTCATCTGGACCCGAAATCCCTTGAGCATTGTCAGGAAATTTCTCAGAAACTGACTTTGATTGAGTGGTTCTTGTTTGGCTGGATCATCAGTAAGAGTTGTTGAACCACTTTGAGGTCCAGGTTCTTGTGGGCTTGATCCCTTCAGTTTCTTCTGTCTAGAAAACACTAACTTTCCTTCTTTCCTTAGCTTTTCCATTGGATGTTTAATCCCAAGATTGGAAGCAGCAGCACCATACTTCTCCCATGAAATATCAACATGTCTTTTTGTTGGAGAGTCCTATGCTGGAGAGTCTGAAATAGTAACCACTTGACTTGGTGCAGCATCAGGAATACTAACATCAGGATTTGCTTGAGTAGCTGAACTTGATTGCACATTAAGAATAGAAGTGTCCTGTACATCAGTATCCTGCTTCTTTTCAAAAAGAATATGATACATGCCCTTAGATAATTTCCTTTTCTTCTGTGGCTTTGATGATGGTACCACCACTTCAATAGCAGTATCAGTAACTTCCTTATTCACATTCATTATAGAGGATATAGGTAAATCATCCTCTGAATCAGTCTCATCCCTGAGCACTAACTTTCTTTTTAACAGAAACAGCCTCAACACCCTTAGCAGCTTTCTTCACCAGGCCCCCTTGTACACCCCCTTGTAACTTCTTTTTAGTGAGTGGTGTAGAGGAAAAATCCTTTGAACCTGATTGCCTTCCAGACACATCAGTTCTAGCTGATTTCTTTGCTTTTACAACTAAAGTCTTTTGAGAGACATTAGAGGTGGCTGTTGACTGTTTAGACTGTTTGGGATGAATGCTTGGGTTATGAACAAGGTGTGATTGGCCTTGCCCCATAGCATGAGAAAGTAATCCATAACAAGTAGGCATTTTCTGATGTAAGAAAAACCTAACCTCATCAGGAATAAAAGCATTTCCAATAAAATAAGTTGCCTTATCACTGTTGACTAAGGACTTAATATTATTCTCAGTAATTCTACAGATTGGTAGAACTACATCATCCTCAAAAACAACATTAGGACATAAGTGATTAAATATCAACTGTAAAAATCTAAGAAAACAGACAGAACCTAACTTATCTGATTTCCTATCACTTAAAGCTTTTAAGATAAAAGATCCATAATCAAACACTGTAGAATAGATAAGAGAGTACCCAATTTTGAGAGATCCTGATGGAAGAGCATCAAAATTTGATGTCTTGTTCAGGAAACAGCGGCTGATTGTATCAAAGAAGAAATTCCATTCCCTCTTAAGCTTCGTCCTGAAGAGGTTCCCATACCTCTTTACTTCACCATTGTAGCCCAACTTTGTAACAAACTCAAAGAGAGTAGAGTCCGAAACATTATCAGGAACAGCATCACCACGAACAGGTAAATGCAGTGCATCCTCCACAATTGCAAGAGTCACATAGTAAGTAATCCCATCATATTCAAAACTCATCAAGATTGAGCCAGTATGCCCTTTGTCAAAAGTAACTGAGTTCCACACCTGCATAACTGACTTAAAAGAAACACTTGCAGGTTCTGTTAAAGCAAACTTCAATGGACTTGAAGTTAGAAAATCCTGAATTATGTGAAACTCATTGGGTAATTCCTGATGGTCTAGAATATCTATAAAATTATTAGTGGCAAACGTAACACCACTAACCACAGTCTGTTTGTTTATGAATGATGAAGACGCCATTAAAAGAGTATCAAAAACTTGAGAATTGAGATTTAGAAATTAGGGTTCTTGAGCACAGAGAGAGAAATAAGATGAAAAACTGATGAAGAGAGAGTAATCAGAAATTTAGCAAATCAAATGTATTTTGTTAAAACAAAATATTACTCTCAATGACAGGTGGCAACTTATGATTTGTGCAAAAATGATTAGTGGACAAATTACGTGCGTAATTAAACATAACTGCACCGCTTTTTATGTGTATCTATATGTATATATCTATCAGTGTGACACACTCGCACATACAGTTGTCCAACCAAACCTCAAACGTTTCTCATCAGATACTGACGAAAAATCAAGCACAATTTAAGCAATGAAATACTGACCTGTACATCAGGATTGACTAGTTGAGTTCTTGTCAGGATTTTGTCCTATCAGGATTTGATCAAAAATACATAGCTTTCTGAATGACCATCAGGATTTGATAGTCATCAGGATTTCTTCTCTGTAGCTTTTCTCAAAAATTCTCAAAGTTCATCATTCCAAGTTCATTCACCAACTTATTGAAAGTAGCTTCAGGTAGTGGCTTGGTGAATATATCAGCTAGTTGTTGATCAGTAGGAACAAAGTGAAGTTCAATTGTTCCTTCCAGAACCTGTTCTCTTATGAATTGATATCTAATACTCATGTGTTTAGTAAGAGAATGTTGAACTGGATTTCCTGTCATTGCAATAGCACTTTGGTTATCACAATAAATAGGGATTTTTGAGTATGACAGGCCATAATCTAACAACTGATTTCTCATCCACATTATCTGAGCACAACAGCTTCCTGCAGCAATGTACTCAGCTTCTGATGTTGAAGTAGAGATAGACTTTTGCTTCTTACTGAACCATGAAACTAGTCTACCACCCAAAAACTGACAGCTTCCTGAAGTACTTTTTCTGTCTATTTTGCATCCTGCAAAATCAGCATCTGAATAACCATACAAACCAAAATCTGATTCCCTTGCATACCAAAGACCAAGAGAAGGAGTGCCTTTGAGATATCTGAAAATTCTTTTAACTGCAATCAGATGAGGTTCCCTAGGTTTTACTTGAAATCTTGCACACAGACAGGTTGCAAACATGATATCTGGTCTACTTGCAGTGAGATACAATAAAAAGTCGATCATTCTTCTGTAGTGAGTTACATCTACCTCAGTACCTTGATCAGGATCAAGTTTGGTAGCTGTAGCTATGGGAGTACTTGCAGTAGCACAGTCTTCCATGTTAAACCTTTTCAATAAATTCCTTGTATACTTAGACTGATTGATAAAAATGCCATCATCAGTCTGTTTAACTTGAAGACCAAGAAAATAACTCATTTCTCCCATCATGCTCATTTGATATCTTGACTGCATAAGCTTAGAAAACTTTTCACACAGCTTATTGTTTGTTGACCCAAAAATGATATCATCAACATAAATCTGAACTAAAAGCAAATCCTTACCATGATTCAAATAAAATAGAGTTTTGTCAATAGTACCTCGTTTGAATCCACTTTCTAGTAAGAACTGAGCTAAGGTTTCATACCATGCTCTTGGAGCTTGCTTTAGTCCATAAAGTGCCTTATCCAATCTGTAAACATGATTTGGATATTTTGGATCAATGAAACCAGGAGGTTGTTCAACATATACTTCTTCCTCCAGTTCACCATTTAAGAAAGCACTTTTCACGTCCATCTGGAAAACCATGAATTTCTTATGAGCTGCATATGCTAGAAAGATCCTGATGGCTTCTAGTCTTGCAACAGGAACAAAAGTTTCATCATAGTCAATCCCTTCTTGTTGAGAATACCCCCTTGCAACTAGACTTGCTTTGTTTCTGATAATTATACCATCTGAATTAGTCTTATTCTTGAAAATCCACTTTGTGCCAACAATTGACCTGTTCTTTGGTCTTGGCACCCGTTTCCAGACTTCATTCCTTTCAAATTCATTCAATTCTTCTTGCATTGCAGTAACCTAATCAGCATCTTTAAGTGCATCTTCAACTTTCTTTGGCTCCTCCTTTGACAGAAAGTTATTATATAAACATTCATTTTGAGTTGCACTTCTTGTCTTAACACCTGCATCAGGATCTCCAATTATCAAATCAGGAGTATGACTTGTAGTCCATTTCCTTGATGGTGGTAAGTCATTCCTTGATGTAGATGCTCCCCCTGGATTGGTGTTATTTTGAGTAGAAGAATTTGATTCATTAGAAGCTCCCCCTGAAGTATTACTATCTCCTCCTGATAAATTATCAGGATCATCACTTGAATCAGTATCTGAAGAATTCTGTCCTGATGATTGAGTTGACTCTGAACTTGTAGTAGAATGTTGTTGCTCCCCCTCAACATTAGCACTACTAGTTGTATTACTATTGTTTTCAGCATCAGAATTAACATTTGAAGTGTCATCAGGATTTGATGTGTCATCAGGATTTGGTGACCCATCAGGATCTGATGAACTGACAGGATCTGGTTCATTTTCTTCAGGTTCCTTGGTAGCTTCATTTTCAAAAATCAGTCTATCATGTGAGTCTTCATTCAATCCAATTATCTTTTTATCATCAAAAGATACATGTATTGACTCCATGAGAGTCCTTGTTCTCAAGTTAAAAACTCTAAAGGCTCTTGATGCAGGATAGCCTATGAAAATTCCTCCATCAGCCTTTGTTTCAAACTTTCCTAGCTGTTCAGGATGAGTTTTGAGAACAAAACATTTACAGCCAAACACATGCAGATGCTTCAAACTTGGTTTCTTCTCCTTGAGAGATTGATAAGGAGTAACACCATGTCTGTTTATCAATGTAAGATTTTGAGTATAGCATGTTGTGTTGACTACTTCTGCCCAGAAATATGTAGGTAATTTAGCTTCTTCCAACACATAGTTCTTCCATCTTCAATAAGAGTTCTATTTTTCCTTTCAACTACTCCATTTTGCTGAGGTGTGCCAGGAGCAGAGAATTGTTGAATAATTCCTTTGTATTTGCAGAACTCTTCCATCTTTGAATTCTTGAATTCAGTACCATTATCACTCCTCAGTATCTTGACTTTGTACTTTGTGGTTGTCTCTATCATTCTCATGTGATCCAACAATATTTTAGGAGTTTCATCTTTTCTGTGCATAAAGTACACCCAGGTGAATCTAGAATATTCATCAACAATTACAAGAGTGTACCTTTTCTTACTGATGGACATAATGTTGACTGGTCCAAATAAATCAAGATGCAGCATGTGATATGGTTCTTCAATAGAGGATTCACTAGTACAGAAATGACTTTTAGCGTCGGTCAAAAAGGCCTTTAGCGTCGGTTTTTAGGCGTAGTATATGTAGGGGACGCTATAGGTATGTGTCTATAGCGTCGGTTAAATGTGCGACGCATATCAGTTACAAATAGCGTCGGTTGTTTAAATAACCGACACATATGAGCTGGTAAAAGCGTCGGTTTCCTAAAAAACCGACACATATGGTCTTACTATTAGCGTCGGTTGCCTTAATAGCCGACGCATTTGATCTTACTATTAGCGTCGGTTTCCTAAAGAGCCGACACTTAAAGTAAGGTTATAAGTGTCGGTTCTTTCAATAACCGACGCTTAAAGTCAATTTTTTTAAAAAAAAAATAATAATTTCAAAAATTAAAATTTCAGTAACCTTTACAAATACCACATTATAGAATATAACAATTGCAATTATTCCAATCCAACAAACATCAAATTTATTATCTAAAAATAATAGTGTCAAACACCTTGAGCACCATTAACAATCCTCATAACATAATCTAATCTTAAATATACTTCCTGCCAAAGCTAAAAATTATATAATCCTTTACAGTTCTCTTTATATTCTTTCTTTATATTCTTGGCAAAAGCAAAACCATGGCATGCATCTCCAACAGCCTATCAACCCAGCTGAGTCCCAGATGTGTTAAACCTTTCTACAACACATTACACAAGTTTAACATGTTAGTCCTTTTCATTTCTACCAGACGTGCGAAAAAGAACGAGTGACTTCTGCCTGAGAGTGTTGAACCAATGATATCACTCTGAATCAATGAGGCAACATCAGTCTAGAATCTGCAGTTCTAAATAAATGATAATGATGATAACCAAACACTTTTTTAATTATCAAGTCAGGGATCTTACGCATTCATAGTTTACAGGAGCTTTTTGAAGGTTTGGATCTGAATCACTGATGTTCTCCAAATGTTTTAGCACATCCTCTCCATACTCCCGGAAATATCTTAAATCATATACTGAGTTAGTAATATATACAGAAGCCTTATACACTCATTGAAGTATTACCATGTCCAGTATCATACCTTCCCATTTAAATCTGCATCATTCTGATCAATCTTTATTCTAAGTTCAACAACCACAGGTGTTTCTTCTGAACCATCCAGCAAATCTGTCAAACCTCGGCTGCCGCCTCCTAGTCCTAAAGCTCTGGCTGATGCAAGTTTATTTAACAGTTTGACCTGCAAGTAGTGCCGAAAGAAAATAAATTAGGTATATATGGTCAAGTTTTAATTGAATTACGCCCTCAAATCTCTGCCGCAAAATACAAGTAATACTTAATTTACATGAGGCCTATATTTCTATTTATCAAGATCAATAGGCAGAAGGTATAACTAGCAAAAAAACAAGCATAATTAAGAACCTGCACTAAAAGCCTAGATATAGAGATATCAAGAAAATAGTTGTTAAATCACCGAGATATAAATAGATATAGATTTAGATATAGATATCAAAAAATAGTTGTTAAATCCCCTGCTTATGACCCAATAAGTTGTATATATATTGCAATTCAAACATATTGCAAGATCTCATAGTTTTCAGTCTGTGCACCAAACGATTTAATATATTTGATACTAAGACGAGACTGACATTACACTATTACAATATTTTATAGGGAAGGCGCCTGTCAGGATCTCAATAAAAGATTTTACAGAACACATTTTAAATGCAATTAGATGCATTCTACAGGTGTACATTTCTTCTAATCTACTTAGACTCCTCTCACCTCATATTTGTGACAAACTGTCAGAGGCGACTTTTTCGACACAGGTCTATCCTCGGACCAAAGCTCCAAGTTAACTGTACCAGTTCCCCAATGTATGAGACACTTGTAAACCTGACTGACAATGAATGTGTTCACTAAGGCCACACCAAGGCATTTATCCACAAGCATCCATTCACCTGAACATGATATTCAAGTGAAAAGAGTTAAGAACTGCCGCAAATTAATAGCCATGAGAAATTGCTGGAATAGAACAACATGGACCTCAGTTCATAATACTTATACTTAATGATTCTCAGAGCATGTACATCCAAGTTCAAATGGACAAAGCCACAGAAGATATAATCTCTACATAAGAGCATTCTGTAAACATAAGTTTTTTATGGTTTGCACATATTATTAGGAAAACTGTATATGTACCATTAGGCCGAAGGTCTCCTTCATAACTCTGCTCACTAGAAGTTGGCCAACAATCATGCTTAGAACCATCGATGGAAACAAATGAGACATATGATTCTGTAGGATGTAGAAGGCTAAACCTAGGGTGCACCCGCAAGCAAACAACCCTATATAATGTGTAAAGTTAACTCAAGTAAGAAGTCTAAATATCATACAGGATATGAAAGATAATAACGAACCTTGAAAATCCTCCAGAACCAGCACCAATACTGCGAGCTATAATGCTTGAATCAATCTAGACAACTTTTGGTTCATCTTTAGGCAAAGATATTATTCTTTCAATAATGCTATAATGCTTGAATCAATCTGGACAACTCTAGATTGTAATATGCTGGTAAAATGTGTTTGCTGTTGGTATAGATAAACAAGAAGTTAGCTGCCTAGAAGTTAGCTACAAAGAGATGATTAAATGGACTGCTGAATGTTGTAATCACTTTAATTATTTTGGATTTGAAACTACTTAAGTTGTAAACATCAAGGTGTTAATTTGTTTAGCCATTTTAAGTTAAGTTTTTAATCGATCATAATCAAACGATTAAGCACTTGATTAATTACAACCCCCGACCGAAACACACCCTTAGCACGAAGAAAAGATCGATGGCTGAATAATTAGTGTAGTGACCATGGCTAAACATCCATTAGGTTTGCTTCAAATCACCTTATCAAATCAAATACAGGAATTTCATGAATTTGATGTTCATACCTATTGATATCATCCAGGCTGTGAAACCACTGAGTTCCTGCCAAAACAGAGAATCATTACGAGTCTATGACCCAATCACCACTTTTCAAAACCACAGAAGTCCTGGACAGCTCTATCCCGTTTCCATCTGGACCTTTTTCCACCTCTGGAATTTGCCTGCTAGTTCCTGGAATCATATTACCATATACTAGCCTATATGAAATAGCAAGACATAATATCTGTTTGGGTAATTCAGCTACAAATCTGTTTAAATATCATTTTTACAAATTAAAACTACATACGAGCGTGTAACAAATCTCAATTCCATGGATGGTGTGAACTGTGAAGCTTTGCGAAGAAAATCCATATACAAAACAAATTTGCATTACATATTTGTGTATACACAGTCATTTTTTGAGAGAGAACTTGAAGCAAAGTCATTAAATAAAAACTAGATTTGAGCCATAATCGGATAGAAAATGAGAATACCTGGAATCAAACAAAGATGAAGAACGAAGATGGTGACGGAGATGAGGACTCACAACTTTGGTATTAGGACTCGCCCTTATAATCGATGAAACTCATTTTAATCGGAAGAACTTAGTTTAACTGATCGGGAAGAACTAATGGGGTTTAACGCAGTGAGATGGAGATTACAAATTAGGGCTCGAAGGTGAGCACTTCAGATGTAAATTGGGGATCGCCCTTCTTGTTTGGTTCAAGTGTAAAAATACGGCCAGTACTTTTTGTCTTTTTTCAATTGATTTTTATGCGGACCAAAATATAACTTGAATAAGTAAAACTAAAATATAGTTTTTGAGTTGAACATATTTATAAATTTTTGGATATAAATCATTTTATAATGTAATCTTGTTAAATATAACTTAATAAATATATTGTTAAATAGTTTAAATTTTTGAAGAATGATTATTAAAAATAAACAAACAAGAACTTTCAAATTTTTTGTCAACAATTCAAATTTGTAAAATAGAAGTGTAATTTAATAAAAACTAATTAATTATCTTACAAATTTTTGATATTTTATATAATAAGGATAATTCTAGTCATTTATATAAAAAAGAAATAAAAAAAATTACATTACATTAATTTATATCAAAAGGATAAAAAAATCAAAATTTATTTGAATTTGTACAATTTTTTTTAAACAAACATGAAAATAAATTCAAAAAAATAATTTCATAATAAATAAAAAAATTCTTTATTTCGATATAGGCGTCGGTTCCACCAAAGACCGACACTATAAGTCATTATTAGCGTCGGCATTCACAAGACCGACGCCAAAGGTCATCTACTAGCGTCGGTTAAGTGAAAGACCGACGCCAAAGGTCATGTATTAGTGTCAGTTAAGTGAAAGACCGACGCCAAAGGTCATGTATTAGTGTCGGTTAAGTGAAAGACCGACGCCAAAAGTCCTTCACAAACACCTACAGCGTCGGTTAAGTTGGAAACCGACGCCAAAAACATGAAAAAGCGACGGTTCTCTAAAGAACCGACGCCATAGGTGCGACGTTGTAGGTCCATTTTGTACTAGTGATTCAGATTTACTCTTGAATGATGTCCTTCTTTGTATAGCCTTTTGACATGCATCACAGAGTCCATCAGGAGTATATAACACTTTTGGCAATCCTCTAACTAAATCTTTCTTAACCAACTCATTGATATTGCTGAAGTTGAGATGAGAAAGCTTCTTGTGCCAATTCCAACTTTCATCTACTGATGCTTTACTGATGAGACATGTAGGGGAGTCATCAGTATTTGAGAGAATGTGGGCTTCATAAATGTTACCATGCCTGTAGCCAGTCAGAGCAATCTTTCCTGTTTCTTTGCTGACTACTTCACAATGTGTGGAATAGAAGTTGACATGATAACCTCTGTCAGTGATTTGACTAATACTCAACAGATTGTGTTTTAGTCCTTTCACTAGAGCTACTTTTTCAATGATGACATTTCCAATAATTATATTGCCATATCCCAATGTTTGTCCAATGTTGCCATCTCCATAAGACACAGTTGGGCCAGCTTTTTTCTCATATTCTGATAACAGGGCTTTATTTCCAGTCATGTGCACAGAGCGTCCACTATCCATGACTAACACATTTTTCCTTATTCCCTGTAATCAGAATATAAACATTCTAGTTAGAACATTTAGGAACCCACACATGTTGTGTTCCTGACAGGATTAACTCCATCAGGATTTGCTTTGTCAGTATCAGTATTAACAAAAGCATGCTTCACTATGACATTATCAATTTTACCAGATTTTGTACTATTATCAAACTTAGGCAATGGATCATAAAAGTTATAGTACAAATCATGATAATCTTTACAAGTATAAATAGAATGCCATATACTACCACAATGAAAACAGGACTTTTGTGGTTTATAAAATACTGATCTACTCCTGACATCAGAAATAGGAATTTCAGTACTTTTCTTTAAACTCTTTTTACAATCAGTAGCAAGATGATTAGAGTTACCACAGTTAAAACAACATTTCCTAGGTGCATTTGAGATATACTTATAACCATTCTCTTTATTGATCCCAATCTTACCATTCCTGTTTCTCTTAACAGTAGCTTCCTTTTTCCTATCTGTAACCTCACAGATTTTATTCTTAAGTTGTTTTTGAGACAGTAAACCTACATTTTTAGTGACTTTACTCAAGACAGGTTTAGACTTAATAACTTAGATATTTTGAACAGAAGTAGATCCCTTTTCAAAAGTTGAATTGGAATCTTTACCAAAAACAAAATTAACAGGAGTAATCTTAGATTTGGTTTTGTCTATAACATGTCTATAGGTTTTTGGACTAACTGTCTCATCAACAACAATTTTCTCCTTAAGTTTCTTATCCTCATCTGACTTATACCCTAGACACTCTTTCCAATTCTTAGAGGTATTAATCTCATGAAATTTTCTACGAGAGTCTGTCCAGGTTCTGATTTTCTCATTAGCATACTCAAGTTCCTTTTCAAGAGCAGTACATTTAAGTTTCATCTCTAAGTACATATGTTTAGCATTATCACATTCTATCTGTACTTTTTGCATAAGAGAAAATTCAGCTTCTAAATGCTCATTCCTTTTCCTAAGTTCAGACATCTCAGATAAGATCCTAGTATTCTCAGCAGTTTGACTTCTAAAGCTAATATGCAATGACTTTAGAAAACGTCTTAACTCAGAAGCATTATCAGTATCGAAATCAAAGACAGTATTAAGTACCTTATCATCAGGAATAGCAGTATCATCAGTATTGGCCATTAGTGCATAGTTGACCACCTCAGTATCAGATTCTGAGGAAGAGTCCATCCAATCCTTGCTTGATGTAATGAGTGCCTTTGTCTTCTTGCACTCACTAGCAAAGTGACCCATACCATTACACTTGTAGCATCTAACCTTTGACTTGTCAAATTTGCTACCCTTGTTGTCCTTTTTGATATTCTTGTCAAAGCTAGATGTCTAGCTTTGTATATTAAGTTCTGTAATAACTCTAAAAACTGGTTTGTAATAATTATGACTTAGAAGCTTGTTTCATGCCATAATCTGGATGCGGTCTTAGATAAGGGGTATTTTATGTTATTATATTATTATGCATGTGTTATATTCAGGTATATTGTGTTTCGTTGGTCGAGTGACTCCCCAGATCTGTGCCCCGGGTCTGGAGGGCGTCACAGTGTCCTCGAACAAAATTTCCATTTCAGGAATAGAAAAAGTGCCTTGAGCATTGTCAAGAAACTCCTCAGAAACTGTAGTTGTCTTGCCTACATCTTCACATTGAGAAGATGGTTCTTGTGTGGCTGGAATGTTGATGTCTTCATTCTCTCTTTGAGAAAATGGTTCTTGTGTGACCATTCCTTCAGATATGCCTTCACTCATACTTTGAATGAGCACCCGATAGAGGAGAGACCTGTACCAGATATGACAGTAGGACCGTCGCGACCGACACTACCTCAGTCTGGACCTATAGTGGTCAGGAGGGATCCTATACCTTGTCCTGTTCCACTTCGACGCATACCCGCAACACCGCGGTCTCAGGCTTTAGTTTCCGGACCTTTGTTCCAGATCTCTGAGCCACCAGTTCCACATCACCATTATCAGAGGATGAGAGAGGAGAGGAATTACTTTCGTAGACAGGTATTAGAGATGCGTGGGATGCGTTTAGCGGAGGCAGGTGTAGCCAGAGATAGAGATAGATTCAGGGATCAGGTAGGAGAGACACGGATGAGACTCAGGGTTGTGAGGACATTGGTAGAGACGAGGTTGCATGGACTAGCTACTAGCAGAGAGGGAGAGACTACAATAGGGATGAGAGAGATTTTGGACTTTGTGATGAGGGAGATTGGGGAGATTGTCGGGCCAACACTATGGGAGACCAGAGATGATGCACTAGTACAGAATGGGCCTATAGCGTCGGTCAAAAAGAGCTATAGCGTCGGTCAAAAGGCGTAGTATATGTAGGGGATGCTATAGGTATATACCTATAGCGTCGGTCAAAACAGCGTCGCTAAAACCTCTTTGGCGTCGGTTAAACAACCAACGCAGAATGTACAATAACCGACGCTATTGGTACTGACAATAGCGTCGGTTTTCTGGAATGCCGACGCTATTGGTACTGACTATAGCGTCGGTTTTCTGGAATGCCGACGCTATTGGTACTGACAATAGCGTCGGTTTTCTGGAATGCCGACGCTATTGGTACTGACAATAGCGTCGGTTTTCTGGAATGCCGACGCTATAGGTATATACCTTTAGCGTCGGTGGTCTTAAAAACCGACGCATTAAGTGTAACACAATAGCGTCGCATAGATTTAACCGACGCCTAAAGTCTTAAAAAATTTAAAAAAATCCTCGCCATTTTTGTATATTATTTAACCTGATTTATTAGTATAAATTTCAACCTGCTTACACACTTAAATACAATGGTACAACCACGTTAATAATATACAATTTCTTAGAGAAGTAAATAGTTTTGGCATAACTTTTTATCAACTATTTAAAAGAAAGAAAAGTAACCAACTCTACAACTTGTAGGTGCTTAGAATATATAAGCATTACCAACTTCCAAGCAAATGGATAAAACAAAATCCTGATATAAGATTCCTACTGTAAAAGTTACAAAACACAATATTTTATGTAAATCTTGGACAATATACATAATAAAATGGCTGTTTCCTTATGTTCTATCGGGTTCCCCCTGCATTTGTTGGATGCGAAGTCGGCAGCAGAGCAACTCCTAAAAAAAGAATCATGTAGCCACTTTCTCGAGAACAAAAACTCCTTTTCCAAGACCACGCATTGGGGCAACCACGATCTACAAAAAGGCTGGTACCTGGTTGAAATTATAAGAAGTAATCTGCCGGGTGGTGTCGGGTTCAATCTGCCGAGGTGCTGGGTCAAACTGTTAGTTAATTTCAGATAGTTAATTTCAGATAGTTAATTTCAGATTGTTGTTTCTAATATAAAATTCATTCTAACACAACAACCTACCAAACTACTATACTATTAGCCTTAAAATTTTCAAGTATGGTAACAATAGTTATAATGGCACCAGCTGAAACAAGGATTAAGATTACGCATTGACAAATAGATGCAGTGAACTATTGCTCTTTAAGCCAATAGATGCCATACCTGATTATAGACATTCTCGGATAAAAAATTTTGCCCACAGCTCTCGTATCTCATTAATTTCCTTTTTGCTATAGCTTCTTGAACCAAGACCCTTCAAAATATAGAAGATAACATATTTTAAACAAAAATCTTTAGTCCGATATATTTGTAAAACATTGCTAACTAGTTTTGTCTCTTACCACTTTCCAATTCATATCCGGTGTTTTTTAAGAATGCATGATAATGTCATACATGTACCTCATAACAAAAAAACCACACTCCGTACCTCCTTTTTGTTGAGGACACTACGAAGAAACCAACATTATTTAAGTACAAAAAATAAATAAGTGGAGGAATTTAAATGTATATTTCAAGTAGGGTTATACCTGAACCTCGGTGTGAATAATGAGAAATTCTTTTCTATTATTCCTCAGTCCACCTTGTGGTGTGTATAATTTAAATGCCCTATGAAATAAGTAAATATACGTCACAATTCACATATCTTACGAAGGTGGACTCAATTAAATTCATATTTAACTTACCTCTGCACATGTGTCCTCAAGCGTATATCCCTTGCTTGTTTCAATGAGTCAAACACGTAAATAATAGCTTCTTTGAGACTAAAAAGGAGCAGCATCCAGTGGTTGCTACAAACAATACACACATATATACATTAAAGTAAAATATTAATGCTAGTAAATGCTTTGATAATTTAAATTTGCTCTTACTCTCGGACGAAAGGTACTAGGATAAAATGCCTCTCTTTATTGGCAGTCAGAATTGTTGTCATGTAATCAGCTGCTTCATTGATACGTTCATAGTCACGCTTACTCGATATTGCCAATCTAGATGGAAACATGAATGCAAATCTGTTTTCATTCAACTCAGTGCATAGCGTCCCAACGTACCTACAAAAATAACTTGTCACAATAAACACGTGTATGTGAATGACTTTAAAGTTAATTGAGCGAAAAAGACTAGTCTTACTTGATAAAAATTTCCAAAATGGATACGTTCAAGTCACTCATTTTCAGAAATTGATCAACATCTTCACGGGTTACATATATCATTTGTTCTCCAATTTCTTCAAACTTGAAGACCTCATCTTTTGCAATAGAGGTCCTCTTATTAAGCAAGAAACGTAAAGATCGACAATGCTCACTTAAACTTGTATCATCACCAATTACTGCCAGTGGTGTTCGTGTTCTCTTGATAGGAGTCACTGAACCTTTGCTTTCAACTGTTCTAGGGAGCCTAGTAACATTTTTTGGTGTCCTCTCATGAACTATATTCTTCTCCAAGGGATCCTAATCAAACACAACTAGCCACATGATATATTGCTATTAAATCAGAAAAAAGAATTTCAACACTACAATAACAAAAACGATACATGTCCTAACGTGACAAGGTCCTTTGGCCATTGAACAAAACTACCTGCTGCACTTCCTACCGTCTCATGCTCGTCGGATGGCACTGGAAGTTGAGTAAGCTGGTATTCAGTTGGAACATCATCAATTGATACTCTTACATTATCAGAAGCAATTGGATTATTATGAATCCTATTATCACTCTGAATTGCCGGGAAAACAGTCCCCCGTGCCACGACAACTCTTTCTTTAGCCTGATCTACCACCCAAAGATGACATGGGGTCGGACCCTACAATATAAATTAGAAAATTGATGAGTATACTAGAAAATTGATGAGTATACTAATCAATTCCAGTAGTATACAAAAAATTATATTTGTATTACAGTACCTTGAGATTCGATAAATGATCTTGTCGATCAACAGACTGGCAACTGCTTCGAAGAGTTTGCGGGGTACCAATATCATTCACAAAATTACCATCTGGCAATGACACACCAATCTGCTTCAATTGATTGAAGATGCCTTCTATTTTCAAATTCATCATTTGATTCATCCTGTCATCGCACTCTTTCTGAACTTTCTTGGTAATTTCTTGCGTGAGTGTAGCCAACTGATCCGCCGATATTACCCCACTAAGTTTGCTGTTTGTTCCGAATACTTCTTTAATTTTAACTCCCCCCCCCCCAACTCCTCTAACACGCCCTCCATGCTCCTTACGGCCCAGTGCACGTGACAGTATGTCATCATGGCCTTCTGGAGACCAGGAACCATCTAAAACTTGCGTCTACAACTCTCCCTGTTCAGAGGCAATAATAGCGATAAAAAAAGTCTAACATAAACAACCTTACAAAAATGACCAAATATCATAGAACAAGACCAATAAAAATTTAGAAAAATTGGAATTTAAAATAATAAAGATAAAGAATTTACCATTTTCTCAAACACTTTCCTAGTCTGTTCATTTGGGAAATAATAACTTCCGTCCTTATTTTTTTTTGCTCGTGCTCTAATCCAATCAAAACTACGTCCGCTACGATCACTCGATAAAATTGATGGATTAACTGATTCAGAAGCATCCAATGCAGTGATGGGGTCAGCAACAATCCAATCCACTTTTTTCCCGTCATATCCACTAGGCCCTAGAAAATGTACTTGGTCATTATGTTTCTGACTTTCTTGCGCTTTGATACTTATTGCCTGTTTATAGATAAATATGAGAACAAGGGAAAAATAATTACTAAACCAATCAGTTTTATCACAAATTATTGAATATTTACCTTAAACTCTTCAGTTTCGCGTCTCTTTTTAAATGATTCCCACTGCTCCTTCGTCAGGTAAGGATAACGTTCACAAGGATCCTTCCCTTCGCGCAAAAATTTCTTTGTCAACTTACCCTTAAAATCCCTCCATTGCTTTCCTGCTCTTTCTAACACGTTCTTTTTTCGTGAATCATCAAGTTTCCAACGATTATGAAAATAGTGTAAAAATTCTACATTAATACATAGTGTAAATGATCAATTGAGCTCCAACCTCTTTATCATTTTATTGAATCCAGCAAGGTTGCCAGGCTGGGATAGTCAGAAAGCAAAGTTACCACAAATGTCTACCATAGGAAGTGATCAGCACCCAACCTAGGTTGGATAAATGGATATACTCTTCTTAGAACACACGTATTATCAAGAAAAAATCACAAGTACCTAAAGACTAAGCAACAAAAAGAAACATAAGGGAAAATAGAAGACTAAACATTGTGTAACAGGCCATAAAATAACATATATACTCATTTGCCAGTAGGGATTTGCATATCTGCATTCTGCAGTGATAAACGAGTATAGTTACTGTGCATACGTATCATTATTACAATTCAGTATATGAATTACCAGTAGGGATTACCAACCATGAATTACCAGGAATTACCAGTATATGAATTACCAGGAATTACCAGTATATGAATTACCAGGAATTACCAGTATATGAATTACTGTGCATACAATGTTTTGTGTGTCTAATATCAGTATATGAATTACCAGTATATGAATTACTGTGCATACAATGTTTTGTGTGTCTATACAGTTTCTGAGCTCAAGACGGCGACAAAGAATTTTATCCGTTCTCTCATGCTCGGAGAAGGAGGGTTTGGAGGTGTTTATAGGGGGGGTGGTATCTGATGCAGAAAATTCAAATAAAAAGATTGACATTGCCGTTAAACAACTCAGCAGAAGAGGATTGCAGGAAAGTCTTTTTTGCGACAATAACAAACTATTTGTCAATAAATGAAATAATTAAAACTTTTATGTACCTGGAGTTGAAATATCGGATGGTGGTATACATTATAAATTATCTAAACTGTTTAAGTTTGAAAGAGTAGCCTATATTGTATTTCATGCCACTGGTGACTAAGAGTTGAGTCACGGTTCTTCAATCATATAATTAGAGGTCAGAGGTAAGAAGATGTTGGAGACTTCACCAAAGGTTCAAAAGGCCTTTTAAAGTGTTAGGCATAAATTTCTATAAAGCCTTATCTTCACCAGGGGTAGGGAAGCATTTTCTTCGCAAATTATGTCAGAAACATAATTATAATTTCCCCAGGCATATTGAAGCTTCTTTCTTTGTTGTTAGTAATAACTTTATAAGTAACAAATTACAAATTATTTAAAAAGTGTTAGACACCTGTATATTTAAAAAGAATTGGACCAAAAAAAAGTGCTATTATTTAAAATTTAGACGTAGCTACTGCACCTAAAATACTGATTTGAAAATATTAAAGATTAAAATGAATAAATATAGTTTAAGACAAACTTATGTCATGTTAAACATACTGATTTAACGGTCTTTTTTAATTTCAAAGCTAAACCAAATTAAACCGCCGAAAAAGGCGGGTTGGTCTGTTTGAACCGGTCCGGTTCGGTCGATTTGGAATCTTTTGCTCAGCCCCTTGGCTTATAAAACCAACTGGAATTTTATGTTACCCCTTGGCTTATAACCAAGGTACGGAAATTCTAGGCCCCAGTGGAGGTATTTAAATTCCTGCAATTGACCATTTCTATATACAGAAGCTATTTATGATTTTAAAAAATTATAATTGACTGATAACTAGACCTGTCCAGACAGAACTAAGATCTCTAAATACAGAGCAGGTGGGAATCACAATCCTGGAAAAGGAATAATCAAATTTTCAATGTTGACGTTTCCTGGATAGAACGGTTTTTTAATATTGGATCAAATGCTCTTAATCACAATACTGGTATTCTTAAAATTTATTTTCAAACATTTTTTTCAGTGTAACCTTATTAGTAATATCCAATAAAATATGATGACTTGATAGGCTGTTGACAGTTAAGTGTCAGGTTTCTTGATAGGCTACATATATTTTGTGTTTTTTTCTTTTTTGTATTACATAGTTTGCATTCTATGGATTTGTATCTGTTACCAATCTACCATTGTCTGCATTTTCTCTTCTAACAATAACCACTGAACCAGGATTATAAAAGCTTGAAACAAAATTCATGACTGGAAAGCATCTAGCAAGTATAAAAAGAAAATGGTAGACAGGTTCTTCTGTTTTCTTTCCTAAGTACAGTTGCTAATGTCCTAATTCTCTAACTTAGCATGTTTGGATTAATTTAACAAATGTTGTCAAACAATCAGCCCACATGCTATCAGTAAATTTTGACAGAAATTTTGACACAGACAGTATTTTATGATATATCAGATAAAGGCCTGAGATTAAGAACTATCCAGTCACAGAAAGTAGTACGGGTGACAGCATGTATCATTAAGATTTAAAACCGGCAAATTTAAAAAGCAAAATGGGGACAGTGGTGTATCATTAAGAGCAGTCTCATGAATAATATGCAAATATTCTGTAGGGTTTGCTCATAAGCCCTTTAACACAAAAAGAAAATGAATGCTGCATTGGAATTCGTACCTTAATATCATCCCAGATTGCATCTTTTAATCCTTGGTTAACTAGATCCCAACTTTCGATATTAATATCAACTTGGCATCGAACAACTGATCCTAAATAAATCCTGAAATCTTTAAGCATATCTCCAATTGGGCGACCAAACTCATTGAAAGAAATGCTACACTCCAAATTCTGGTTTGTAATCCTTTTTTTCAATTTTTTGCACAAGGTTGGACCTCTAGTCCTTTTCCTGGATACTTCACTAGAACTTGGCTGTGTGTTACCACTGTTTTCATCCATGGGAAAAGATTCCTACAACAGAAGAAAAATGGATCAGAACATTATATAACTCTAAAAATTTCAATGCAAGATATTTAAGAATTCCTAAAATAACACAAAACTACAAACAATGAGGTAAAAATATGCATTTAGAAAAGCACAAAATCTCGAATAAGTACATAAGCATACAACATCTATACAATTGATAAGTTATTACTTTTAAATATAATCCCATATTTTTATAAATTACCTTTTATTGGAAAGAAGCCTACAAGTCATACTTGACCATCAATCCATATCCCTTCCTGATGGTCACTGCGTGCATAATTTATATCTATGTTGTCATCCCTCAATCTGGTAGGTAGACCAATTAAGAACGGGGGATTTTCATCAAATTGATTATACTCGTCCTCATCTTCAACATTATCAATTCCAAGAATCCGTCGCTTGCTTTGAAGAACAATGGACCACCTAGAATCAGCAGGGTCTCGAATATAGAAAACCTGGTTAACTTGTGTAGCAAAAATGAATGGGTCATCTACATGACCAAATCTGCTAAAGTCAACCAAAGTGAAGCCTGACTCATCCACTCGAACACCACGTCCATCATCGAACCATTTACATCTGAAGAGAGTAACTTTAAAATCTTTGTAGTCGAGCTCCCAAATTTCTTCAATCACCCCATAATATGACTTTTTTATATCCCGTGATGTAATGGACTTGCCTCTATCAAACTCTGTTGAAGAAACTTCTACACATACTCCGCTATTCTGTACGGTGCTCTTGTTATCTTGACATTGTGTATAGAAAGTATACCCATTAACATCATATCCTTCATAAGATGTCACTGGTATGTCGGGGCCATATGCTAACCATTTCAGTGTATTAGAAATGGTGGTAGGACTTTCTGAATATTGGGACATTACTCGATCTTTAAACCATTTAACAAATGTGCGATTGTGTTCATTTGTAATCCACTTGCCACTCTTAGAGGGATGCATTTGTCGAATCAGGCCTATGTGTTCTTGTAAGTAATGATTAACTTCTGTCATGTGTTGCAATACAAATAGATGGGCTCTTTCACATATTTCAGTGCTAGGAGAGATCATTTTATGTCCCAATGTACCTTGACCTTCAAGCCTTCCTTCATGACGAGATCTTGGAATTCCAACGGGATCGACAGATGCTAAATAATCTGTGCAAAATTCAATAGTCTCTTCAATCGAATACCCTTCAACTATGCTTGCTTCAGGTAGACGTCGATTTCTTACATATGCTTTTAAGATACACAAGAATCTCTCAAAAGGATACATATTTCTCATATATAATGGACCACAAATTTTAATCTCCCTAACTAGGTGAATCACTAAATGCACCATAATGTCAAACAATGAATGAACAAAGTACATTTCAAATTCACAAAGTGTCTCAATAATATCAGCTTGTAATTTATCCAGTGTCATGGGATCAATCACCTTACTGCATATAGCATTAAAGAAAAGACACAATTTGGTGATAACCAATCTCACGTGCTTTGGCAATATGCCCCGAATTGCAACCGGTAGTAGATGTTGCATTAACATATGACAATCATGCGACTTCATCCCTACCAACTTCAAATCTTTCATTGAAACAATGTTTTTTGGGTTTGAGGAATAGCCAGTTGGAACTTTCACACTAGATAAACACTCACAAAAGCTGATTTTCTCTTTTCTAGACAAAGTAAAACAAGCAGGAGGTAGATATGCACGTTTACCAGATTGCTGAGGCGCTAACTCTACCCGTATACCCATCTCTTGCATGTCTTTTCTGGCTTTGATCCCATCCTTTGTCTTACCCGGAATATTCAAAAGTGTCCCAACAATGCTTTCACATACATTTTTTTCAATATGCATAAAATCAAGACAGTGTCTAACTTGCAAGTGTTCCCAGTATGGAAGATCCCAAAATATAGATCTCTTCTTCCAAAGACTATTGGGAGTTGGCTTTTTATACAACTTTCCAAGTACAACATTAATATCTTTAACTCGCTTTGCAAGTGTTTCCCGGTCAAAGGCAAACGAGCTACTCGAGTCTCAATTGTCCCATCGAAAGACTTTTTCCTCTTACGATAAGGGTGATTACGGTGAAGAAATGTACGATGACCCATATATACGTTTTTTTTGCAATTGTTTAAACGAAGGTCAATCGTAGAATCTTCACAAATCGGACAAGCTTTAGCTCCTTTGATAGTGTACCCTGAAAGGTTTCCATAGCCAGGAAAATTGCTTATAGTGCAAAAAATCATGGCATGCAAAGTGAAATTTGTTTGGCTGTATGCATCATATATCATCTGACCTTCATCCCACAATAACTTTAGATCCTCAATAAGTGGCTGAAGATAAACATCTATGTTATTTCCGGCTTCTTTAGGACCGGGGATTAACAATGTCAACATGATATACTTGCGCTTCATGCATAACCAAGGAGGCAGGTTATAAATCGTTAGAAGAACCGGCCAAGTGCTATGTGAAGAGCTGAGAGTACGATACGGATTCATGCCATCCGCACAAAGTCCAAGTCGCAGGTTTCTTACTTCACCACCAAAATCCGGGAACTTTCCGTCAATGGTTCTCCACTGTGGAGAGTCTGCAGGGTGTCTGAGCATCCCATCTGATTTTCTCCCTTCCACATGCCACCTCAGAAGCTTTGCTTCATTGACATTTGCAAAGAGGCGTTTGAATCGTTCCATTATGGGTAAATACCGCAACACCTTGGCAGGAGGCCTTTTCTTGTCACCACTTGAACAATTATTTCCCTCCCGCTTATACCTACAGGCTCCACACTTTGGACATCTGTCTAGATGTTCATACTCATTGCGAAACAGCACACAATCATATGGACAAGCATGTATCTTCTTTACATTCATACCCATGGGACACAATATCTTCTTCGCCTCATAGGTGGAAATTGGAAGCTCGTTATCTGAAGGAAGTATGTCTGATACAAGTTTCAACAATTCTGTGAAACTCTTGTCACTCCACCCGCTCTTTACTTTGAGCTTACATAACTTCAAGGTTGTTGATAACCTAGTAAACTCATCGTTGCACCCTGGATACAGAAGTTTTTTAGAATCGTCAACCAAGTTCTCAAGAATTTTCGGTTGGTGCACTAGGAGATCTTCAACATCTTCGATCATCTCATTGATCTTATCATTTTCTGCATCATCTTCTTTATTCGTAGGCATACTATCTTCATTACTTCTACGATTCCCATCAGATGTCCTTGTCTTTTCAGAATGTATTCCTTCGCCATGCCATATCCACTTAGTGTAACCAGCCATGAAACCACGACGAAATAAATGTTCACGAATTGTCACAACACTAGAATACTTCTTCAAATTATAACAATCATGACATGGACATGTGATCCTATCTTCTTTACCATGTTCCTTTTTCTTCTTTAGGTTTTCCTCCGCACACTGAATGAACTTTTCAACTCCATCAATATATTCTTGTGTTGCACGTGATATTTTGTACATCCACGTATGGCGATCCATGTTATATTTCTACAGAATATATAAAACGGAAGATCAACAAATGTGCTTATACATTATTCTCTTATATCTATACCTCAATTTAGATGTCTCTACCTTAAATAGAGATTCTAAATCTATACCGCTGCAGAAACTTTGATTGTTCTGAAATTTACATTTATGCAAATGATAAGTTTCATCCGTTCTGGTATTTTATTAAACTAGAAGTTTTTTTTTTGAAGTTCGTATAACAAAAACTATACAACAATACTCTTCACCAATAGAATCAGTTTAAGTTTCCAGAATTATCACCACTGAATCCAATACCAGAAACATATTTGGCTAATTGATAGTTAAATTATGTAAACAGTAATCATTTATATACAACTTTATTGATACTGAATGCTAGTAACACAGAAATTGTGTTTGTACAAGCACAAAATAGGAGACGAAAGTATAACTGAATGACATTCCTTACTAAAAGTAGGGATTGACACACTTGAAAGTTTTGTAAAGTTTTGTTAGCTCATATAATTAAAGGTCATATAATTTAAAGCTCGCATATAATATTTACAACTTCATTCTAATAAGCACTCTGTTCCATGAAAATGGATATAATTAGCTATCGCTTAATAGCTAAGACAATACAATACAAGTTATATAACAAACTAATTGTTTAATACAGAAGAAATAATTGTCAAATTATTCGAGTATTATTTAATTTTAAATTTATCATATTGTCTATATTATTCTATTGTTAATGTTCACATGTGTAAATTAATTGTTATGTTACAAAAATAAATTGTCTGCTGTGCTACATAATTTACATTCTGAATTTCCAAACTCGGACCTTATGCTGATTTTGTCCTTCAATGCTGTGCACTATCGTGCACATTTTAACAGTTTTCTGTTTTTCACATGCTAAATGGTATATTAAAGCTTCAGAAGGTGGGTATGTACGCGCTATGTATAATACTTCCCTGTGCTATCAATATGGTGATGGCGTAGCACAGTCTTACCAGCAGTCAAAGAGGTGGATGAAGCGAGCTGCTGACCGTGGTCACAGTAAAGGTTCGGGGGTAGAGTACAGTACTAAAGGTCTTGGCCTTTTTGCGGTATGTTGTGTATAGAGCTATATTATGCTTGTCTAATATCTTTATATGTTTACTATGAATCTGTTGAAATTTTCCTTCAGCTGCTGCAAATGTAACATGCTGGAATTTCAGATATATAGTTTTATTCTTTGATGTTATGTATGTTTGGATATTAAATATAGCAGTATTTTGTTGCCATCTAGTAGTAGTTGTTTTTTAGTGAGTTGTGGACAGTCCATGTGGTGCCTTATTTTTAACATAGCAGTTTGCATTATAATATTAAGTCTTCCCACTGAAAATTATGCTGTTCTCTCCTGCATTCATTAGTTTCTCATTTTCTTTATATTACTCCAACAAAATCATAGAATTCTTGTGAGATAAATGAAACGTACTGCATGGAACTATTTTAGTTCATTGTTACTAAGTTACTAGTAGAATGTTTCATATTTCTTTGGGGATATTTTCCCTTGTAATATTTCTTGTGAGAACTAGGTGTCTAGAATTTAATGTCTTTCACACATTCACACATTCTATGATCAATCCGAGTATTAGCTTTAACAGTTTTATAAACAAGTTTTATAAACATGACCCGTCCCTGGGTAACTTTACTTACTATTATTCTTCCTGTTCAACCCTATATTGGTTACCAATTGATTTATTGTCATTATTGGCTACATCCAGAGGAAACATGGTTGTTATTTTCTTTTTAGATTGTTCTGACATATTTATAATGTTCTTACATGACATGTTATACACACAAATTATAATGTTCTTACATGACATGTTATGTTTACATTAGCATCCTCATCACAATTTCAATAATCCAAGTTCACACAAATTATACACACAAGCGGACATATACATAAATAATCCAAGTTCAACTTCTGATAATAATTAATTGAAGAATACCTGTAGTGAATCCCCAAATTGAGTTGAGAGTCAAACCCTAATTGAATCCAGCAAACCCAAATCGAAAATTGCTTAGGCTTAGAAATCCCTAATCGAGCGTTGAATATTGATTACAGAGGAGATGTGAATATTGAGAGTCGAGTTGAGGGGGAAAGGGTGGAGATTTGAGAGTACAGAGGGGCGCAGCAGTTGAGGGGGGAAGGGTGGAGAGACTTCGACTAATTTTTATTAGAACCGCCCTGTAACAAAACCCCCAAAACCCCAGCCCATGCCAGTAAATTATCAGAGTTTGAAATATTTTTTTAAAATAAATTCAAAAAAATAATTTCAGAATAAATATAAAATTTCTTAATTTTAAAAAGTGTGAAAAAATTTAACATATTTAAGTTACAATAGTAATATATTTTTATGTTAATATATAGTAATTACACAATATATAAAAACACTGTTTATGTTACTTAATTAAATAAATTTTTATATTAAAATAACTTTTTATTTTTATCATCGATCAAAATATTAAAATATTATTTACAAAACATATATGTATAAAATTATTAATTTTAATATTTTTTAATATAAATCTTATTTGTATAATTACATAATATAGAATATTATATTATTTGTACAATATTACTTTATTTAACAATTTTTCATATAAATGCTACAGCGTTAGTTTATGCAAAAAAACTTTAGGCGTCGGTTCTAAGCTGCCCGACGCTATAAAGGATACACTATTGCAACGGTTTTCTGACAACCGACGCAAAAAATACCTTTTAGGCGTCGGCATTTTAAAAGCCGACGCAAAAAATACCTTTTAGGCGTCGGCATTTTAAAAGCCGACGCAAAAAATACCTTTTAGGCGTCGGCATTTTAAAAACCGACGCAAAAATACCTTTTAGGCGTCGGTTAATGTAAAACACCGACGCCATTGATTCTGTCAGTAGTCAATAAGCGTCGGTTATTGTTAGAACCGACGTCATAGGAACGAATAGGCGACGGTTTTCTGATTAACCGACGCTAAAAGTGCGACGCTATAGATCAGTTCTGTACTAGTGATGATCCATGAGACGGTAGAGACGAGGTTGGGGTATTATGTGGATTCCAGTGAGATAGTACATAGATGCATAGTATAGTCACTAGTACAGAAATGACTTTCAGCGTCGGTCAAAAGAGGCCTAAAGCGTTGGTTAATGGGCGTAGTATATGAAGGGGACGCTATAGGTCTAGGCCTATAGCGTCGGTCAATTGGGCGACGCTAAAACTACTGCGATGTCGGCTAAATAACCGACACAAAAAGATAAACCACTGACGCATTAGGTCTAACTATAGCGTCGGTTTTTCAAAATGCCGACGCATAAAGTCCATGACAACAGCCTCGGTTTTCCAAAATGCCGACGCATAAAGTCCAGGACAATAGCGTCGGTGTTTTCAAAATGCCGACGCATAAAGTCCATGACAACAGCGTCGGTCTTTCAAAATGCCGACGCATAAAGTCCATGACAACAACGTCGGTCTTTTAAAATGCCGACGCATAAAGTCCATGACAACAGCGTCGGTCTTTCAAAATGCCGACGCATTAAGTTCTTTTCTTCAGCGTCGCCACTAACAACCGACGCCTTAGGTTAATTTTTTTTTAAATTTTTTTATTTGTTTTATTGATATCCCCTGTTTCACATATTACCACCAATACAAGCACAACCACCAAAAATCAACCAATGAAACAAAAAATAAAATCATATCTAAATTCTGACTGAAAATTTCATTAAAAAAATTAGAAGAAAAGATACATTATATTGCAAATACTAACAGAAATTCTTTCTAGTACTGCGTGATCCTTACAATATATGAAACATGTTATCTTAAAAATCGTCCAACACAAAAATTTAAGTGAAAATGTCCTTGTAGCTAGTAGTTGAACTTTTTGAACATCTTTGAACATGTGGTACTTTCTCCCTTGGATATACTCCCTCCACGAACTAACCATTTTGTGATCCATGGCACACCTACAACATAATAAGTATTGCAAATGTAGGTTAAATTCCAATGTGAAAATCTCCGTAATTGACAACAAATTTTTATTTTCAAGTATAATTCATATAAATCTATTGTACTATTTACTAACCAACTTCCTTCTAGATCATCTTATTTATAATACCATGGACTTACAAATAGTCGAAGAGTCAAATAATACAACATTCAAATAATTGTAAGAGCATAGCATTTAAAAGTGACTATCATACCTGATCATAAGCATTCTAGAGTAAAAAATTTGGCCCAAAGCTCCCGAATCTCGTTGATTTCCTTTTTGGTATAGCTTCTTGAACCGAGACCCTTCCAAATATAAAAGATAACATATTTGAAAAAAACTCATGAATTCGATAGTTCTAAAACAATAGTTTAGTTGTTTCTCATACCACTTTCCAATTCACGTTAGGATTCTTTTCAGAAAGCATGACTATGTCATGCATGTACCTCATAACATAAAAACCACACTCCGTACCTCCTTCTTGCTGAGGGCACTACATATAAACCAACAAGATTTATTGAATACAAATAAACAAATGAGCAAAAAAATTAAATTTAAAAACAAGCACGTTATACCTGAACCTTGGTATGATGCCAAAGAAATTCTTTTCTATTATTCCTCAGTCCCCCTTCAGGTACATATAATTTAAATGCCCTGTGAAATAAGTATACTCTTGCTAAATTAGAATATACACAATACATAAGAAATTTAAACCCATATTTAACTTACGTTCGTGGAGGTCTTGTCAAGCGTATTTTCCTTTCTTTTCTCAACGAATCAAACACGTAGATAACACTTTCATAGAGACAAAAAAGAAGCAACATCCAGTGGTCGCTGCTGCATTAGAAGATCTTCAACATCTTGGATCATCTCATCGACCCTATCATTTTCTGCATCATCTTCTTTATTGGTACGTATACTATCTTCATTACTTTCATAATTCTGATCAGATTTCTTTGTCTTTTCAGAATGTATTCCTTCGCCATGCCAAATCCACTTAGTATAATCATTCATCAAACCACAACGAAATAGATGATCACCCACTGTCGTAGCACTAGGATACTTTTTTAAATTATAGCAATCACGACATGGACATATGATCATTTCTTCCTTTCCCAGTTCCATTCTTTTCTTCTTTAGAAATTCCTCCGCAAATTCAATGAAATTCTTGAACAAAATAAAACAGAATAGAACTTTGTTGCAGAGATAGGTTTTATGGAGTTCAAGGAACTTCTGTTATTTGCCAAAATGAACATACAAGGAATTTATAGAAATATGCACACACAGACGTGGCATTAAACAAGGAACTAATTGACTAAAAATTAGCAACTACTAACACAACCTTAAAACACTCCACTAATAGCTCCACTACTAGCTGACTTATTCAAACACAAAACAAACTACCCAAAACATAAAGTTTGGATCAACCTAAAGCCCAACCCATATCAGAATAGGGCCCAACATTCTCTCCCTTGATTCAAACTTACTCCATTAAATCTTTAACACCCAGTAAACTCCTCATCTCTTCAAACTTGCCGGCTATATAGGATTATTTCCAATGATCCAGTAAATATTATTATGTAGTGGCATTATCGAAGAAGATGAATGACATTATTTATTTACCCATCTGGTACGTCTCATTTCTTTCTATAACAAGGCTGGTTCATCATCCTTGATCTGTACAAGGTTCACTTGTTGTCCATGTTCTCTGTCTCGTCGTGGTTTATCACATTCTACAGCGTAGTGTCCAAAGATGTTGCAGTTATAACACTTTATCCTGCTCTTGTCACATCCACCGTTTCTGCCATGTAATCCTCCACGGGCTCTTGCCTTCCACTCTTCCTGAGTTAGAAGTAGCTGATTTCCATTGTATTGAACATGCCCACGAATCCTCTCTTCATGAGCTTTTAGCCTCCGGATTAACTCTTCAACAGACATGTTGTCCAAATCTCCAAATTGTTCAATCGTTGAAGCAATCTGCAGAAATTTTGATGGGACTGCCCGTAGTAATTTCTTCACAACATAAGACTCTTCCACTTTATCTCCTAGACCTTGAATATTACTCACAATATTATTCAGTTTCATGGAGAAATCATCGATATTTTCTGTCTCCTTCACGTTGAGAGCTTCAAACTCAGATTTTAAGGTCTGGACCTTTGATTTCTGAACTCGATCAGCTCCTATGCACAGCGTTTTGATTGCATCCCAAGCCTCTTTGGCGGATTTCTTCTGTGCAATGGACAATAGCAGGTCGTCCGGAATGCCTTGGTATATTGTTGCTTATGTCACCTTGTCCATCCTTACCTCCGCTGTTACTTTCGGGTCACTCGCTTGCACTGCGTCCCACACACCTTGGGCTTGCATGAACACCTTCATCTTCATAGACCACGCCGTGTAATTATTCCGAGATAATATTGGGTAGCTTAAGACAACTGCTCCATCCTTTCCCTTGGTTATATTCATTATCTTTTCTGTAAACTTGGGTATACAAGTGCTCTGATAGCAAGTGTAGAAAACAAAACAGGTCTGTCTGTTTTTATATGTGTATCATTACTGAAACATATGCTGGTGAGCCAAATTTGGCGTTTCTCTATTAATAAAACTGGTTGATTATAAAAATGAGAACGTTCAGAGTATTTATCTTGAACGTGTACAAAGGAATTGAAACAAACTAACAGCAAAGGTGGTAGCTAAATGATAGGTGCCACTCCTACTTCAACTCCACTTCTACGTGATCACCTAAAACAAATTATGACTATATCAAACTAAATATAGCGGACTTATTCAAATTAAAACAAAACAAATATCTAAATAATAAGTTTAAGATTAAATTTCAACAGATACTCTTCATGAAATAAAACTGCACATCTAATAAATGAAAAATGAATATGTTCAGATAACCTTTTTTGTAGTCCTAAAAAAATGTTTTTGAATGAAACTGCACATTTCGAATTTGATAAGCATAAAAATTGAAATCTAAATTTACAAAAATTAAATTTGGACTTCTCAAAAGGGGGACAAGGACTTTTGGACAACCTAAATAATTTAATTTATATAACAATTTTTTTTTGCATCTCATAAATTTTATAGAAAGTTTAATTGTACAGTTGCACAAACTATGAGGTAGTTCAATTTATCACTACATGAAATTTTAAAGATTGTTTCTTTTTTTATACTTCAGTTTTTCGATTTTAATTTTAAATTTTATTTTTAATAGTTTATATTCAATGGCCCTTCTACAAACTACTATTGGATTTCATTGTTGTTTTTGGGACATAGAGGTTTTATACTTATAGCCAATTGATTGCCATAAAACCTTAGTTGTTGGCTTTCTGCAATACACATTATACAAGATGTCAACCAACCAATTAAGCACATAATTTCCATCGAACTTCTCATGTTTCTCGGTGTGTGCAAAAGAACAACAGGTGCACCACGCACCACAGGTGTGACGGGGCAACTGCACATGCCGCAGTATTGTGCCGCAAACGCATATGCCCCATAGGCGCATGTCGAAACGACGGCTGATTCCCATGAGGTATTACTACCTCTGCATTAGGGTATATCCTGGCTGGTGACCCCCAACACGTATAACCAATGTTTCCATTCACAGTATTGGCATCCACTAATCTGTTACCCAAATAACCAAAAATCTATTAAGCTATTTGGCCCTCCACGTGTGTGAGTAGAGAGCCTTTCAAGCAAAACCAGAATAAGATGGCCTTACAAAGAACATCACCTTGTGTGAGTTTGAAGGAACAATAAATTACTATCACCGAATAAAGGAGAACAGGTTTTGGATTTCTGTTTGAGACAGATGAGTGTCCTTTTTATCCAATGAGATGATTAACCCTAAAAACTATATAATGAATATATATATAGCCTTAGTGAAACATGTGCACTACTTTTAATATTTAATTTTCGTAACTGGATAGAATTAAAAACTATCAAAACAATTCTAATAATTTGTATTTAAAATAAATAACGAATTAATTACTTATTTAGAGCCCAAGAGCAGTATAAATAAATTTTTGGTCCCGATTTATTCGACCCAAATTTCGCTCTATCGTATCCTTTCCGCCGAAGACTTGTATAGCCTCGAATTTTACATCAAAAACCCACAATTCACATCCCTCTTCTCCCCGTGTAGGAATGGAGTACACTAACACATTTTAATACTATACAAGCGTTACGTTATATAAAGTGATGGAAACCCCTTTTGCATTTTAATATAAAACTTAACAGTTCACTTACAAATTTTCGTTATTAAGAAACCAATTTTAGATAATCAGATCTCATCCATCACTTAAACATATAGAGTAATTAAACGAGATTGAAAAGCTTTTATAGAGGAGAACACGCTCCAAGCGTTACATGTTGCGCACATGCAACAATCTTATACTCAAATGCTACTCAAAATGACTTGAAAATGTGTGGCTAAAAATCCACATTTTTGAACAATGTGATAATTAGAGGTCATCAAAGTTAATACTAATTGTGATGCCCTCCAAACCCGGGGTACAGATTTGAGGAGTCATCCGACCAACGGAACACTATTTAACACATGCATAATATATAAAGACACAAATACCCCTTAACCAAGACCGCATCCAGATTATGGCAATGAACACAAGCTACTACAATCTTTTATTAATACAATACCAGTTTGATCAGAGTTATTACATCACAACTAAAGTTCAAATCTAGATATCTAATCTAGAAAAGCAAAATAACAACTACCCTGCCAATGACAATGACTCGAGGGGCTCTCATGGCTGCTGGTGAACTATCGGTCACGCTATGCCGACTCATACTCTCGCTTCATTGGAATAGGGTTAAAAAACAACAAGCAAGAGTGAGCCAAAAGTGCTCAGCAAACATCATATGAATCATTTCTATCACATTTGTAAGGATATGAATTTATGATATCAGAATCAACAATATTTAGCTAACACATGCTTTGTATCAATAGCAATTGAAGAAAAAGAATTAGAATTTGGCTTATACATTTTATTCAAATCAAAGGTTGTGCTGCTGGCCAGCCACGCATCAACCCCGGACTAGCTCACAGCATAGTCCTCTACTGGATCCTAGGCCAAACTGGGCCTTAAGTTATTCCGACCATAAATATGGCCCGACCAATTACTGATCCATTTTAAAAAAAACATGCCAAATCTATCATAGGGTATAAACAATAACATGCTCAATAAGATAAACTCAATGTTTAATAATTGCAAAAGAGCTTCAACTGCTCAGTATCAAATGAAGATCGAGAAAGAATCATGGAATAATTTCAATGGTACAGTGTACTCATTCAATAAGGAAATAAAGATTCGTAATCGACAATCAATGACCGTAATCAACAATCAAGATGGAAGTCAAATAATCAATGGTTGTCAATAATAATCAAAGGATGATAAACAATAACAAATGGTGGTAAACAATAATCAAGTGAATTGGAAATAAGGGTTTCCGATGCAGATCAAATCAAAGAATCAAGAATCTCTAAGGAAATGGAATCAGTTGTCCAAATGCGGTTAAAAGATTGATAATTTGAATTGTTCTGGGGATAACGATATTTAAGTAATCAAGACAATAATAAATTTTATCACAAGTAAAGGCACAAATACTTGCCTGGTCTAAGCTGCTGGCGGATCGACTCTGCTCACTCTACCTTTCCCTTTCCCTTGCTCCGGGAACTCGATTCTATAATTACAAAACTCATCACAATAAGTCTAACTATTCTCGTTCTACTCTCGACACTTATTCAATCAATAATCACATTTAAACAAGTAACCAGTTACGTATCGGACGTCCGGTATGATTTATGATATTTAAAACTCAGATATTTGCCCTAGTACGGGCATATACAGACTATAAAACACAACACACAATTAATATGAACCATATAGCACTTATAAAAATTTTTAAAACATCATACGAAACTCACTACGTCAAATTTTGGCTTCCGTCACATAAAATACGTGTGGCTAAGCACTTTACGTCACGTTTTAATTTTTCAGCAAAGTGTCACCTAAGGTCGGATCATTTTACGCCCCCTACGGCCACACCCCAGATGTGTGGCTGTAACTCAAAACAGAGTGACTAAAGCATACCACCCCTTCGGTCTGACAGCCCCTGTTTTAAGCTCAAAAGTGTGACTAAATACCAGCTTTCAGCCACAGGATGGGTCGTGGCTAAAGATAATTAATAACGTGGCTAAATACCAACATTCATCAAAGGCTTAGTTTTGGTCGCACTATTTATTGGTAAATCGTGGCAAAAAACTTGGGTATGGCCACATTTTATAATTTTTCTGTAGTCGTTTGTATGTTTTATATACTATTAAATAACTGCTTTTAGTCACTAATAATTGTAGTAACTATCCCCCAATATAATATAATAGGTAGTGTGGCTGAAGTGTGGTACTAGCCACACATACTTAACCACATCACAAACAGGTTTCATTTGTAATATAAATCACAATACCAAAAGGCCACAATCCAATTCAAAAAGGCCACAATATGCAAACAAGTAAAATGCCAAAATACAAGTAAAAAAAATGCCAAATTCCAAACTAGTCCATATTAATCCATAAAATCCATACTAAATCCATGATCCATAACAACGATATGGAGTATAACTCCACAATCCATAAAAACCACATAACCATAACCAGAGTACAGAAAATTAACAACTTATCGAAAAGTTCACAACCAGAAAACCACATTAACATGAGTCAAATTCAGTTTACAGTTACACCACCAGCTTCCGCTTCTTCCTCAGCTTGTCTGCCTTGTTCGCCTTAGCCTTTGAACGTGTTACTGGGGAACCAGTAATGGTATTACATCTCTTCTTCTCCTTAACTTGATCTGCGCTATGTTCTTCCTTAGCTTGAGCTGCGCTATGTTCTTCCCCTTTCCCATTGGCCGTTGGATTTGGTACCTAGAGTAAAACATGAAAACAAATACGATGATCATTCCAACAGCCCTCAAGTTAAGACCATTCTAACACAAGTAATGTAATAACTTCAACGTTATAACTTCAACTTGCTTATGCTTCTGAATTTTACTTGAGATTGTTGATTCCTCTGATTGTCTCTATTGGCGGCATCAGTGATATCTTGTGTTGGGATTAATCTCCAAGAAGGAATTACTAGGGCAAGCTGGGCAAGAACACTTCTCACCATTTGATTTGGTGTTATGGCATCTGCAACCTAGATATTTAGCCAACAAAATCATGTTAAATTATGTACATAATGTACTGATCACTCAAATAATCAGGCATTACAAGCATTTACCATTGCTTGATAGAAACAAGAATCCATCTATGTGTTCTATCGCTTCTGATATATCGAAGAGATAAAAGGATTATATTTCATCTTCAGCAGCCTCGAAACAGAGACATATACACAACAAAACAGATTATTACACATATATGAAAACACACAAATAATGATAATAAATGATTAGACTATGTGCTTGTCGTATAGTACATACACACAGGTGACCAATCTTACACTCTACAGAGGGACTACTGCCAACTGCCAGCTTAAAATCAACTAAGTTTCTTACACATACTACGGGGACTATAGCTCCAAATATATCTATACCTCAGATAAAATTGGAGAAATGAAATTAGTCATCATCTCAATGAAATGAAGAAATGGATTGCATAGTATTCAACTGTATTCAGGGAAATAACAAAAAAGTCCGAGGAAAGATCACAGAATACTAACACGATATCAAGCCCAAACACATTTTCCCCCCAATACAACCACAATAACATCAACCACTACACTGAACAACAACTAATTCAACAATCATATATAACAAACAAATCGGCTCAATATCGTATATAATTATAACTTATCACCACAAAAGCATAAATCAATCATACATACATACAATACAATCAAATTTTGAACAAAACATTATCGAAATATTCGAAAACAAAACAATATCGAAACAATCAAAAATGAAACAACATCTCATACCTGCCGACAACAGTAACCAGTAAACAGCGATTGAGAGAGCTTGGGATTTGCTCGATGTATGTGTTCCCTGCTTTTGTCACAAACAGAAATTGATAATCAAGATAATGAAAGCACCTTTATGTTTGTGACAAAAACACGAACACCTACATCTACCAAAATCAACTGACCAACAAACAGATCGGGGCCGGGACTATCTAGCAAAATCAATTTGTATGTGTGTGTTTGATTTGAACTTGAGCCGTGAACATACTGAAATCGAGCTAAGAGCCGTGAACATATGTGTGTGCTGAAAAAGAAGGGGGAAAATGGGGAAATGAAATACTGGGTAGGGAGGGAAGTGAATTATTGGGTACATAGGAGGGAAAGAGGAAGCGGGAAATGAAGTTCACTTGATTTTTAGCAATGTTGTTCATTTAGCAATGTTGTAATACCTGTTAAGTTCACTTGATTTTTGTTATAAAGTCGTACAAGATAAATTTAGATATTTTTTTAAAATTTTGCATATCACTGATATAAGTAGTTGTTCACATCCGTTCGGTTGGATCGTCCAAAAATAAATTTAAAAAAATAGTTTGTTAAGTGGGTGGTACTCTCGTTTCTCGAAGTAGTACTTTCACTTGATTTTTGTTATAAAGTCGTACAAGATAAATTTAGATTTTTTTTTAAAATTTTGCATATCACTGATATAAGTAGTTGTTCACATCCGTTCGGTTGGATCGTCCAAAAATAAATTTAAAAAAATAGTTTGTTAAGTGGGTGGTACTCTCGTTTCTCGAAGTAGTACTTTCACTTGATTTTTGTTATAAAGTCGTACAAGATAAATTTAGATTTTTTTTTAAAATTTTGCATATCACTGATATAAGTAGTTGTTCACATCCGTTCGGTTGGATCGTCCAAAAATAAATTTAAAAAAATAGTTTGTTAAGTGGGTGGTACTCTCGTTTCTCGAAGTAGTACTTTCACTTGATTTTTGTTATAAAGTCGTACAAGATAAATTTAGATTTTTTTTTAAAATTTTGCATATCACTGATATAAGTAGTTGTTCACATCCGTTCGGTTGGATCGTCCAAAAATAAATTTTAAAAAATAGTTTGTTAAGTGGGTGGTACTCTCGTTTCTCGAAGTAGTACTTTCACTTGATTTTTGTTATAAAGTCGTACAAGATAAATTTAGATATTTTTTTAAAATTTTGCATATCACTGATATAAGTAGTTGTTCACATCCGTTCGGTTGGATCGTCCAAAAATAAATTTAAAAAAATAGTTTGTTAAGTGGGTGGTACTCTCGTTTCTCGAAGTAGTACTTTCACTTGATTTTTGTTATAAAGTCGTACAAGATAAATTTAGATATTTTTTTAAAATTTTGCATATCACTGATATAAGTAGTTGTTCACATCCGTTCGGTTGGATCGTCCAAAAATAAATTTAAAAAAATAGTTTGTTAAGTGGGTGGTACTCTCGTTTCTCGAAGTAGTACTTTCACTTGATTTTTGTTATAAAGTCGTACAAGATAAATTTAGATATTTTTTTAAAATTTTGCATATCACTGATATAAGTAGTTGTTCACATCCGTTCGGTTGGATCGTCCAAAAATAAATTTAAAAAAATAGTTTGTTAAGTGGGTGGTACTCTCGTTTCTCGAAGTAGTACTTTCACTTGATTTTTGTTATAAAGTCGTACAAGATAAATTTAGATTTTTTTTTAAAATTTTGCATATCACTGATATAAGTAGTTGTTCACATCCGTTCGGTTGGATCGTCCAAAAATAAATTTAAAAAAATAGTTTGTTAAGTGGGTGGTACTCTCGTTTCTCGAAGTAGTACTTTCACTTGATTTTTGTTATAAAGTCGTACAAGATAAATTTAGATATTTTTTTAAAATTTTGCATATCACTGATATAAGTAGTTGTTCACATCCGTTCGGTTGGATCGTCCAAAAATAATTTTCATTTTGAGGTAAAACTTGTAAAAATCATAAAAAATTCATTTTTGATCCCAAAATTATTTTAAAAATATGGGAATGAAGCTAATTTTGTGATCTTGTTTTTTTTAATTAAAATTTTGATTTTAGAAATTATCTTCTATTTAAACTTCAGATTAATAAGTGATTAAATTTGATTTTCAGCAAAGTAGTATAATAAATTAACCCTAATCACATATGTTTTAGATTGCCGGACATCATCTTCGCCAGAGAGGGTACATATGTTTTAACCCTAATTCATTGCTACACACAGCAGTAGCGACACTCTCTTCTATTTTGCCGCCTAAAACAAGAACCCCAATCATATCCTTTTTTTCCCTCTTATACAACAACAATTGGTTCTAGATTTGATTGAAATACCCAAGATTAACAAAGCCCCTTTCTGGAGAAGATGAGCGGCGGCACTGTTCAGTTCAATTGGCATGACACAACGCCTTTATGTCTTAACCCTAGGTTTTCACCCCTCTCTGGCGAAGATGATGTCCGGCAATTAGTACCTGTATGTCTCCTCTCTCTCTCTCTCTCTCTCTCTCTCTCTCTCTCTCTCTCTCTCTCTCTCTCTCTCTCACTCTCTCTCTCTGGCTAAATCTATTAAGTCTTGCGTCTATTGGAAATCTAAGTTAATATGATTAACTTAGTTAATGAATGTTTATTTTCTGGAGACTTCAATTTTAGTTTTAATTGATTAACTGACTTTGAGAATATGTTTATTGAAATATTTTGACTAAAACTGTTCGTATTAATCTAAGAGAGTTTATTGCGTCTATTGGGAATCTAAGAGACTACAACTGCATGCAATTATGACATTGATCTCAGTTAATATGAGCGTTGTTTCATATGCCTTACACTCTTCTATTTAAACCATCCCTAGTTAATCCCCTTTCTCATCCTCTCAAACATTCTTAATTGTTATCAAACCCCCCGTCTATCAAATGGCCTTCAACGCTCTCACCATACGTCTTGCCAATGTAGTGTTCAATTACGAAAACTTCACGATCGTAGTGGAAGGTGCAAGCTTTCCAGTGGACGCTGTTCCAAAGAACATCAGCTCTGAGTTCTCCTATGATCAGCAAATCGAGTGGATGTTTCTGCTGATGCACTTCGATCTAGAGAAGGAGAGGAGGGAGGCGGAGCGTCTCCGGGCCCTGGAGTTGCGTGAGAGGATCATTGGACTGGCTGTCACCATATCCAGGATTTACAAGAGGAGGAGGGAGACTGGTTCTTAGAATTTTGTTATTATTTCTTTGTAATTTTTTTTTTGCAATGTTATGCAAGTGTTATGACGTAAGGAGACAGTTGTTATCATGACAGTGTGGAAGTATTTTTATTTTTATCATAACAATTGTTATTTATAGTGTTATGTATGAGTTATTTTTGTCTTTTTCTATTTTTCAAGAAGGAATAGCTAGGTAAATCTGCATATAAGGTAATTTTTGTAGTAATTGTCATCCCTAATACTCTCTTGTTTGACATGGTCATTGTTCATTATTGGTAGCTTAGATGCATTTGATTTGCAGAAAGAAACATGGTGTATGACGTGCTTAGAGTTTCATTGTTTATTGATCATTAGCTTGTAAGTATGCAGTTGTAGACCTGTAAAAGATGTGTACTTGATGAATGTTCTACAGATTGACTTGCATGATGGTTAAATCTGATTTATGTTTACTCACATATTGAGGTATTTGTTAATGTTACATCAATGTTGACAATCTTCACTGATTTTGACCAAGGGAGATCTCAGCAACATGTAGAGAATACTTGTAATATCAGCAATACTAATACTGGTTTGGGTGCTCCTCAACATGTAGAGAATACTGGTTTCAAGGTTAGTGTATAGTCTGTGATTTAGAAGTATAATTGCTTATTCTTTTTCATATTTTGGGTTGATTTTCATAATGATTTCACTTGCCAGTCCTCGACGCAGGTGGAGCTCACAGAAGCTGAAACAGAGTATGTAGTCAATGCCGTGAAACAGAGTATCCGTGCCTTACACTAGTTAATTTGTTTAATATCTTGATCTGCATATTGCTAGGTTTCTGTTATTGTGAATGCTTCTGAAGTTGAGGAATTTTCAAAAGTAGCTATCAAGCCTGTACGTTCTCTAGCTTCATAGGAATTTAAAGTTTCTTTTATATATAGGGGTGTTGAAAAGGATAATGCAGCAAGAGGAAATACTTGAATCTGAGCAACCTTATTAATCAGTTATGTTCTAAATGGCAGGTACAACGACACCTACAGCTTCGAATAGAAGCTCAAGGGAAATACTTGCAAACAGTGCTAGAGAAAGCTCAAGATACTCTTGGAAAACAGAACTTGGGCACAGTAGGACTAGAAGCTGCAAAGGTCCAACTATCTGAATTGGTCTCAAAAGTATCCACCAAGTCCCTTAATTCTGCGTTTTCGGGAATGACAGAAGTTCCTAGTTTCTGTCCACAACAAATACAAGCAAAGCAGCCAACAGATTGTTCAATGCAAAGCTTCCTGACCTCTTACGAAGTTTCCCAACAGGGCCAAGAGATACAAAATAGGTGGAGCAAAGACCTTAAAGATAATAGAAACTTCATATCGCCTATGGTTCAGGATACGGATAAAGCATACGAGATGCAGCTTCATGCCAGTGACTTGTCAATGAGAGTTGGAGTTCAGGGAGGAAACTGGAATAGTAACAGCACAGACGTTCAAGAAAAAATGAAGGACAGGGATCTTGATGCTAATCTTTTTTATCCCAGTACACACTCAGTTAAGCAAGAGGACGTGAAATCAAGACAAGGCTTTCAGATATCCCGCTCAGCCCCGAAGTTGGACCTGAATATCCATGATGATAGCGATACTTGCTGCATTTCCCTTGGCTCGGAAGCACCTCCCAGTTTTGACTCCTCATGTTTTGAATAAACCAAGACGTTCTTATGAATATATTTGCTTGAAAATAGTTTGTTACTTTCAACAGATAGTTGGAATATGGAATTTGAATGTTATATTATTATTGCATATATATTCAAATAGTAATAAAATATTCAAATTTCTAACAAGGATATCAGTTGTTGTCACCTGTTTTCGAAACTTTTTAGTCACACAATAATATAGTCACTAGTTTTTAGCTTCCTTAAGCGAACAAAGCTCTGACATATATGCAGAAAACTCTACTTTTTAGTCACATATAAAATGTAGTGACCATAGGTTATTTCCCATTTAGCCACATCACCGAAAACGACTGTAGTCGTTTCGTAACATTTAGACACAGCAAAGAAGCGTCGCTAGTTATTGTCACACTTCTATCTCTCAAGTATGACTATAAATTTTGGAATTGGTCAAAGTCAAAAAAAACCATGCTGTTATTGTCACATTTTTTTGAAGTTGTGACTAAATCTTCCAAAAAATGTGTCTTCGGTCACTCGAAAAACAATGGTGTGGCTAAAACTTGGGACGATGATCTTTAGCCTCTCGTTTTTTCCAAAGTGTCACAGCCCTTACTGTACAAAAGAGTGACGAAAGCCCAAATTTGACGTAGTGACTTATTTGAATTTTAAGTAAGTGACGATTAATTTTTAAATCAAAACTCGGATTTTTAAATCCAATATAAACATTTAAATGCAAATAAATCAATTAATAAAATTAATTGACACTCTTTAAATACTCAAACTATTTTTAAATAAATAAATAGGCTTGAAAATAATTAAACTGAATTTTTAATTAATTAAATCTAATTAATAATTAATTTTTGAGAATTAATTGCTTAAAAGAATTAACCAATTAATTAATAAATTAATTATTAATTAAATATAATTAAAATAATTAAGTTTAATCAATTTTCGGATTTAAAATAATAAATTTAAATTTTCCAGATTTTTTCTGATATTAAAATATATTTTTAAAATAAAAATATGAATTTTTAAAGTTTTTAAACTATTTTCGAATTAAATTTAAAAATAAAATCCAAAAACAGTTTTCAGAAATTAAATTAGGGTTTTAGAAGATTAAAATCGGGTCAGAAAACGGGTAAACGGGTCGGGAAGAACAAATCCGGGTCACCAAGAACAACTCACCGGATTCTGGGTTTTCTAGAATCCGGCCGGTGTCCGGCGACCGGAATTCTACAATCCCGTCCAAACACAAACAAACTTAGAGGGCTTTTGCTCGCCTTCTCAAAACAAACACAACCAACAGACAATTACATTTGTCCCATGCCGGAATCGAGCCCAGAATCCGGTCAAAGAAACCGTCGGGGAAGACTCCGGCCGGAAACCCGATCTCTCTCATTTCTACATGAAACTCTACGATTAATATCACAAAATGAAGCTTATAACTTACATAATCAAAGCCCCATATCAAAACTTATGTCAGATCAACAACAAGAACGAACGAAGTAAAAGAAAAATTCGGGTCAAAACCTGAAAATCAAACCCATCAAAATTGAACTCAAACATGAAATTAAATCATGGATCCTTGCTAATTAAAACCCTAGGAACATGTTAGAAGCAACCAATTGAATGGAGAATCAACAGAATAAAAATCCCCAAATCGACCAAGAACCCAAATTTTAATTCGAATGTTGAAAAATTCATATAAAATCGAAAACTTACCAGATGATGATGAGGTTGGAAGATTCTGAAACTAGAGATCAAGAGCTTTGATTTGAGTACAAGAACTTCAGATTTTGATTTCAATATCACCTTGAACGAATGGATTAATCTTCAAGAACACGAAGAACACGGTTCAGGAATTTTTTATTTTTTTGATAATTAACTGCAGATTTCTATGAGTTTCAAGGTACGATTCGTCTTTTTATATTTTTTGAAAAATAATACCCCAAACAAAATTTTTTGATCGATATAGATCCACTGGATCGTTTAAAAACCCTAATTAGGTTAAAAACACGTTTTACGAGGAATAATCAGTTAAAAAGGTTGATGATCATCCAATTGATATATATCATTATATAACTAATGCTCAAGAATACTGGGGCTATAACAAATGTAATATTGATATAAAACGATATATCCGTCCTCTTAAGCAATTAGGGTTCGGAACAATTTTTTTTTCCTTTTTGATCAAAACGAATTATTCTTGCAGAATCAAATAGGTAGGAATGAAATGATACGAATATCTCTCCCGATAATGATTCGAATACGAAAGACGAAGAGATAATAATTAATGTACGAAATTCCAACGGGGCCCTTGAATTATCAAAACGGGGCTCAGATTTGAAGAAAATTCCAAATGACGAAATATTTGAAAGGGGCTTTCGACTCACCATTTAGCACATAATCACACAATAATTATCATTTAATAATATTCCAATACTCCACAATAAATATTTTTATATTAAATATATCATTTAATCAAATAATAAAATTAACGGATATTACACTAATATGTCAAAGCCAATACTAATATACTAAATCCTGGTACCTCAAAATTAGCACAAAGATAGTGAAATCACAAATATTGTATATTGACATAATTAATATGTTTTGAAATTGTCCACCTCATATCTCACACTATAACAAATCAGGCCAATTACGAAGAAAATTTTACACTGAAATCGTCGTAATTGGTCCAATTATGACGAAAAAAATTTGTCATTTTTGCTCAAGTCTTAAGTTCGCATTTTCGTCACAAATGTCATTCTCGTCACAAGTATGTCTTTCGTGTTGGGTTTGTGGAGTCTAACAGGTTTCAGAATTGGTTTCTGATTTGAGTTAGAATTTTCAGATCTGAATTCTAATTAGAGTTAGTTATTGCAAAATTTCAGAATTAGACTCTGATTAGTTTAGGCCCAGTTTTTCTCTTATAAATAGTCTCATGTAATTGTAAAACACCAACACATCAGAACACAACAAAACACAACATAGTTGTGAGAGATCAATACAAAATTAGTGCGGCTTCTCGAGTAGGAATTTCCGAACCACGTAAATCTTTGTCTTGTGTGATTGTCGTTTATTTTCTTGTTCTTGTTTATTCGCTTTGGGTTTTGCTTTCGTTGTTGTATACTCAACAACTGGTATCAAGAGCCTAGGTTTTCATGCGAGTGGGAAAGTAAAGATCGACAAATTTGATGGCAAAGATTTTGGATATTGGAAGATGCAAATTGAAGATTATTTATATCAGAAAAAACTACACCAACCGCTAGAAGAGAAAAAGCCAAATAAGATGGATGAAACTGAATGGAAGCTATTGGATAGGCAGGCTCTGGGTGTTGTCAGATTTACTTTGGCGAAGCACGTTGCATACAATATCGTCAAGGAAACGACAACTTATGGATTGATCAAGGTGTTAACAAATATGTATGAGAAGCCATCTGCTTCGAATAAAGTGTATTTGTGTCGTTTGTTGTTTGTCGCGAGATTGAATGAAGGTGATTGTGTTGCTGATCATGTGAACGAATTTAATTCTATCCTATCAAGATTGGCATCAGTGGATATTAAATTCGATGATGAAGTACAAGCCTTGTTGTTGGTATCCTCGTTACCTAACAGTTGGTCAGGATTTATCACTGCTATTAGTAATTCATCTGGGAGTGGTAAGATGACTTTTAATGGAGTTCGAGATTCAATTCTTGGAGAAGATATTCGTAGGAGAAACTCAGGAGAGTCGTCAAGTTCCCTATTGAGTACAGAGAGCAGAGGTAGAAAGTCCGAGAGGGGGCAGAATCAGGGGCGTAGTAGATCGAAGTCACATAAAAGAGGACAATCCAAAGATCGCAAGGAGATTATTTGTTGGAATTGTCAGAAGAAGGGTCACTTCAGAAATCAGTGTACAGCTCCGGCAGCTCCTAAAGGAAAGAAGAAAGAGGATAATTCAGCTAATGTAGTTGAAGATGTGGTGAGCGACGATGCTTTGATTTGTTGTGTTGAATGTTCGGTTGAATCATGGTTTATGGATTCTGGTGCATCATTTCATGCGACCCCTTGCAAGGATTTGATGTTAAATTTCAGACTTGGAAATTTTGGAAAAGTCTGTCTTGCTGATGATGAGACTTTGGATATTGTGGGCATGTGGGATATATTAATCTTAAGACCTCTTTGAGGACTAGCTGGATGTTGAAAGATGTAAGGTACATTCCTGGACTTAAGAAAATGTTGATATCTGTGGGTCAGTTAGATAAGGAAGGGTATCGAGTTTCTTTTGGAAACGCACAGTGGAAGGTTCTAAAGGGGACTTTGTACATAGTTGAACAATCTAGATATGAAGCAAATGCAGTTGCTGATGAGATTGGGTCTTCAACTTTGTGGCACCAAAGACTTGGTCATATGAGTGAAAAGGGTATGAAGCTGTTAACTTCGAAGGTGAAGATTCCAGAGCTGGAGAATGTGGAAGTTGGGTTCTGTGAGCCATGTGTTCTGGGAAAGCATAAACGAGTTACTTTTGTAAAATCAGGGAGGACCCCGAAGGCTAAGAAGTTAGAGCTAGTTCATACAGATGTATATGGCCCAACAACAGTTGCGTCGTTGGGAGGATCTCGCTACTATGTCACTTTCATTGATGATTCTACTAGAAAGGTATAGATTTATTTTTTGAAGAAAAAATCAGATGTGTTTCATACTTTCAAGAAGTGGAAGAGTGAAGTTGAAAACCAGACCAGTTTGAAGGTTAAGAGTTTGATGTCAGATAATGGTGGTGAGTATAGTAGTGATGAGTTTAAAAGCTATTGCGCAGAATATGGGATTAGAATGATTAAAACTATTCCAGAGACACCGCAGCAGAATGGTGTTGCAGAGCGCATGAATAGAACCTTGAATGAGAGAGCCAAGAGTATGAGGTTACATGCAGGGTTGCCAAAGACTTTTTGGGTAGATGCAATTAGCACAACAACGTATCTCATAAACAGAGGACCTTCAGTTCCTTTGGGGTTCAAGATTCCTGAAGAAGAGTGGCAGAAAAAAGAGGTAAATTTTTCACACTGTCGAGTTTTTGGTTGTGTTTGTTATGTGTGTGTTAAAGATTCAGACAGGGACAAGTTTGATCCGAAAGCAAAGAAGTGTATCTTCATTGGTTATGGCTCAGATGATATTAGTTACTGTTTCTAGGATGAACTGACAAAGAAGGTCGTTAGAAGTAGAAATGTTACTTTTAATGAAAATGCGGTGTACAAGGATAAGCTTGTAGTCGATTCTGAGTTTACAAAGGAACAATCTGAAAAAGAGAAAACAGTTCATGAAGATATTACTGAAGAAGATCTTGCAGGAAATAGTGGGAGTTCTGGGAATGCTGATGAGACAGGTTCAGTTACTCCACATGCTGTGGTAAGAAGATCTAGCAGAACTATGAGGCCGCCACAATGATTTTCTCCTTCAGCATATTACATGTTATTGACCGAGGACGGAGAGCCTCTATGTTATTCAGAGGCAGTTCAGGTGGATGATTCAGTTAAGTGTAAATCAGCCATGGAAGAAGAGATGAGTTCTCTTGAGAAGAATGAGACTTGGTCTTTAACAGAATTACCAGCAGAAAAAAAAGCTTTACAGAATAAGTGGGTGTTCAGGATCAAAGAAGAACCAAATGGCAGCAAAAGGTACAAGGCAAGGTTAGTAGCCAAGGGATATCAACAGGAAAAGGGTATTGACTATACAGATATATTTTCTCCGATTGTTAAGATGGCTACTATTAGACTTGTGCTAAGCATTGTGGCTGCAGATGAGTTACATCTAGAGCAACTATATGTTAAGACTGCGTTCTTACATGGTGATCTTGAGGAAGACATCTACATGTTTCAGCCTGAGGGATTTCAGGTAGCTGGGAAACAAAATTTGGTTTGCAAGCTTATAAAAAGCTTGTATGGTTTGAAGCAAGCACGAAGACAATGGTACTTGAAGTTTGACAACTTTATGATGAAGAATGGGTACACGAGAAGTGCTATGAATCATTTTTGTCACTTTAAACAATTTGATTCATCTTATATCATATTGTTGTTGTATATTGATGACATGTTGATAGCAGGATCAAACATGAAGGAAATCAACAGGCTAAAGAGACAGATGTCTGAAGAGTTTGAGATGAAGGATATGGGTGGAGCAAAACAGATACTTGGTATGAGCATCATAAGGGATATATCTGAAGGTACTTTGAAATTATCTCAAGAGAAGTATATTGAGAAATTATTGCAGAAATTCAGTGTCCAGGATACGAAGACCAGAAGTACACCGTTGGCAACTCACTTTAATCTCACGAAGAAGCAGTCACCTAAAACGGATGAAGGCAAGAAAGATATGGCTAAAGTTCCGTATACATCTGCAGTTGGCATTTTGATGTATGCTATGGTGTGTACAAGGCCAAACATTGCTCATGCAGTGGGAGTTGTTAGCAGGTTCATCTCTAATCCAGGAAAAGAGCATTGTGAAGAAGTCAAGTGGTTGTTACGCTACTTGAAAGGCACATAATGGGTTCTTTTTTCTGGTTTTGAATTTTAGGGTTTTTGATTGGGTTGTTCTTTACATGCTGGGTAAAGCAAGTACGATTCCCTGAAGATAAAATAAGGTAATTAACACTTGTATACAACATAAATTTCTTATATTTTCTATAATTTATCCCGATATAACATCTACTCTCTGTAAATGAATGTTGATTATAAGTACTTGTTTCTATAACTGGTTTTTAATGGGACGAAGGACTCAGAGCAACAAAATGTAACTCTCCCAATAAATGTTTATGGTCCATTTGCAACTCAAGATTACTATGTGTTTCTCTCCCATCTTTTAGCATTAGCTTAATAGATTTTCTGTATAAACAAGGGTTTTGACTGGTTCTATGGAATGGGAGCACGAACAAGATAAAACTAGAAAAAAAATGTTTTAAGTTCATAATTCAACATTTTCCAGGTCATTGTTTCTTCACTGATCACTCCCCAGATATTATATCCGTCTAAGTAAACAGCCTTTGCAATAGGACAATCTGATCTCATTTTAGTAAAACTAGATGTCTGCTACAAGAATATATTTGTTATCGTACCTTTGGGACTTAAATTGAGTTTTAGATATCTTTCTCATAAAACAACTGACATCAATCCCATCAATAACTTGCCGATGATGCTTGACTCTGAATTGTTTTATCTTGCGCTTCCTTCTTGCATCCTAATGACTGAAGCTGTTCACCCATCAATACACGCTGCAAAGATGGAACAAGACGGAACAATGAAGTAGAGAAGCTCTGATCACTGATCAGAGACTTGGTGTGAGTGACATTGGGGATAAGTCAACATTAGCAAGTTTCTGCGTACTAGTCACTCTGTGGTGCGTCGTTGTCATATGTTGTGTCATCTCGTTAAAATTGCTAGGAGAGATTTAGACTGTAGAGTTACATTGTCATGGCCCATTCCCCCTCCCCTGTATGAAGAATTTTTATAAACTATTAAAAAAATACTTGTTTATTAGTTAATGAAAAATCCCTTAAATTCATCTACAACAAAAGAATGTTTGTTTCTCAATTGTTATATATGACATTACGTTTCACACTACAAAGTGTTATTCAGCTGTATATAAGATTGCCAAGCTCCCTCAGTTCCGCTGCCACATTGAAGTCCCTGCCACATTTAATCTGACTCAAATTTGGAATGGAGGGAAATGTTTGTTTTGTTTAGCTATGAAGTGGAAGAAGATGATCAAGTTCTTTGTCTCGCATAAATTCTCTATATAATACAGATAATAATACTTCGTTTTATGCTTACCTTTCTTCTTAAACAGTCATAGTATACTTCTGTTGTTGATAAAGAGGATTATGAAAATGCTATAGGACTCCAGGTGGCCATTACAGCAGCTACTCAGAATGATGTTGTTGGCAAAGTAATGTCTAAACTGAATGTAGGATAAGTATTTGTTTAAATTTAATACATTTGATCATTCCAGGTCTAGATTTGGTTATTTATCTTCTTTAATACATGCAATTTAATTGCAGAAAGCTATAGAGGAAGGGCGTTTTGAGGATGAAACGTTCTTGCGGGATAATACTGGTGTAGGTTTGGTAAGATACTTTTCGTGTTCATTGATTGTATTAATGCAACTATCTTTCACGAACATGCTAATGCTCAACTGGTTAGTGTTTAATTAGTTATATTGGAATATAGGTTACCTATTAGTTTCTGTGGTAACTTGTGGTTGGTGATACTTCGTTAGATATGTCAACACTGCAAGTAGATTTCTGTTAGTACCAAATTGCGTCATGGTTTTTAAACACAGAAGATGCGAGGCTGTGACATAGGAAGTTTGTCTGCAGTTGCAATTCCATTACTCCTTTTACCTGTCTTTATCATTACGTCAACCATAGACACAATCCTGAGTCATTTTTTCTTGTAGCATGCAAGTGCTAGTGTCTAGGTAGATGCCCTTGTGTTCACAAAATATTTTGCTAGCTTGAAGCTGTTATTTTCTGTGATGTCATACTATTTAGAGAAGTTGAGCCCTATTCTTCTAGTAGGTAACAATTTCTTTTTCAAGATTGTTTTCCAGGAATAATAGGTATTTTATATTTATGTTCAAATTATTTATTGATGTGTACGCCTTTAGTTGTCTACAAATACTATTCGTATATTTAATTTAATAATATATGTCTATAGTTGTCTTTGTCTATATCTGGTATTACATACACAGTTTCCTGTCCATGCTGTTTCCCAGGTGGGGTGGTGGGCTGGTGTCTCACAACATCACAAAGATCCTTATGGTCATATTATTCATATATATCCAGAGCATGGAAGATTTGTAGCAAAAAGTTATAGTCCTTGGTAAGTTTAATAATATTGTAAGCACTAGATTTTATACCAACATCATTTTGACATAATTAGTTTTTCATTATAATTAGTTTGATAGTTTTCTATCACGTTCTCATGTGCATAATGCGTCTAAAGCATTCCCGGTCAATGGATACGAGTTCAGTGTTGACAACAGTGAGATCCTCAAAAAGTTCGAACAATTTAAAAAGTTTGAAATTGTTGAAGACTTCACTGATCATCATTTTGTGAATGATGGAACTTCAACAAAAAAGGTAAAGGTTTTGAAAGTTATTTAATTACCTTTCATCTTAAAAAAAATTGTTTTCAGTTAATAGATGTATATTCTTATCCACAGCAATCACAGAATTCGTTAAAAAGGATACAGGAGGAGTGGAAGATCTTAGAGAAAGATTTACTTGGTTAGTTTTTCTGAATTCAAGGAAAATGTCAAAATCAGAAGCAAAATTGAAGAACTTGATTTTGTAATATGAAACTAGAAATTCTTCTATTAGTATTCTCAACATTAATGTACTGTTTATTCCAAGTGTATGCTAGCAAAAATCCTTTAAATTTATTTCAATCAAATTTGTGTTATATTTTTATTTTTTGTAGTTCATGTTTGTTGACAGGATCAAATATATATATAAATCAGGTTAAAATATTGAAGAAAAATGATCAGAATATTTTGAATTTTTTTAATTTTTTTAAAACTTTAGGTGTCGGTTATAAGGGTAAGCGACGCTTAAGATCATCACTTAATGCATCGGCATTCCAGGCAACCGACGCTATTTGTCGGTACTTATAGCGTGGACATTCCATTTAACTGACGCTAGAATCAATACTTATAGCGTCGGTTGTCTAGACAATCGATGCTATTGTAGGTAACTATAGCGTCGGTTATTGTACATTCTGCGTTGGTTGTTTAACTGACGCTAATGAATTTTAAGCGACATTGTTTTGACTGACGCTATACCTATAGCGTCCGCTACATATACTACGCCTTTTAACCGACGCTATAGGCCCATTCTGTACTAGTGCTAGTAGAGGATTCCTCAACTAAGGGGGAGAATAAGGAGAAGAAAGAGGAGAAGAAAGGAGGATTCCAGAACTAAGCTCAAAAATCTAATTCTAGCAGTTAATGTTATATTCAAGCCACTAGAAATCAATTACTTGTACTGCTTTGACTATCTAGCGGATCATTATCCCTAAAATTTATCTTGAACTACTTTTTAGTATTCAATCTTTTTATTACAAAAATAGATAAATTCAAGTCGAATTTTTTCTAGATTTGTTTTAAATAGTTTTAGATTAAATCATTGTAATATGTACTATATTTGCAACACCTTTCAAGTTTAATATAAGTTATATTTAACTTCAAATTTTTTTCATTTAATTTAGCAATAATTTGTTTTGTATTGTTAAATCATAAACCAAACAAATTCGATAAAACAGTACCGTTTGTATTCAACCTCCTTTCTACAAACTTAACAGGACTAACACGTAGTGAAAAACATACAAGTTAGGATGTATTAGGATATTGTAATGTTTTTTAGAAGTATTACAATTGACCAAAGAAAACAATTCCAAGAACAGATCAGCTCTAACTATTTCCCCCGAGGTGAACTTGAATCTACAGTGTTATAAATAGTCAGCTCTACAATCATTATCCTAGCTAGATTAAAATCCTTCTCCCCGTTAAAGTCAGCAGTTCATCTTACTTTAATCCCTCTTCTAATTAATTTCTTCTTCGTAATGATAAGGATATATTATCATGGATGTGGTTGAGGATTTTGTCGATTCTGACATTAGTTGTGCTCAACGAACAATGTGCCACCTTGGAAATATATTAAATTGAAATACTGGGTAGACCTAGAAAGAAAATTTGGCTCAAATTTGTAGATTAATGAAGCCGAACAATGATGTGGAGGGATAGTTTGAAAAAGACACAAAATGTTCAAAAATACCACTTTCTATAGATCGTGCAAAAAATTATTATGCATAAGGTCATATCATTTAGGAGACTGCTGAGATGGTGGGCCTCAAGCCTCACAACAGAAACGAAAAATGTCATCATTGATATTGGGTGTCATCATTCAAAAATTTCATCATTGACGGGAGAGTGAAACGTTTTTTTCTTGGAGTGCAAGTGAGTCAAAGGCAATACGTGATTTTAATTTTCCAGTCTCAGTTATTAGAAATTTTAACCACTTTGAAGGCTAAATCAAATTACATTACATCCGAAGTTCTTGCTCTTAGAACTTCTATTGGTGTTTATGGATAAAGTAATATCTTTAAGTTGTAATATTAAAGACTTAGGTAATAAGAAAAAATGACAAGGACTTTAAGAGATTTGATTGTTAAATCAACAATAATTGAGCATGTATTTCAAGAAAAAAAACGAGATATAAAAAACGTGAGGATGTAATGTAAAATGACAGATAACAAATTTGGTTGTTTAAAGAAAATCACCACCTCAAATTCTATCTTTCATTATTTTAATCTCTATGCTCCTCAAGATTAATCATCCAAATCTGCATTACTATATCACTTGAGATTGTTGGGATTTAATCTAAACTTAGTTAACTAATGCTGTTGTCTGAACGTGATGCTTTGGTTAGATGTTTAGACTGAGTCGTTTGTTTGTTTTAATTTATTTAGGAGAGTATTGAATAAGTGGGAGTAGTAGAGAAATAGTATGAAGTATTTGCTTGTTTATAGCTGACATACAGTTGCCTTATCTTTATATTTTCTTATATATGTTTTACTGAGTTTTTAGCAAGAAGTAATAAAAAAACGTTTATTTCATAAGAATATTAGTTTTAGAACCAACATTTGGTATTGGAGCAGTGTTTCAGTGAATTCCAACATTTTGTTATCTGATGCTAACAAAAAGTAACTACACCGTTTGGGCGGTGAAGATGAACGTTTTTATGTAGGGGTTTCCAGTTTTTGTGGGGCTATTTAATCTACAGACCCATTAGCCACAATCGAAGAATGAATAGACAAGGTAGCTTTGGCTTCAAGGGGAATCCCTAAGGACATGCTACTAGCACTTACGAAAAAGATATCAGCCAAAGAAGCCTGGGAAGTGATCAGGACGACGTGTTAGGGAGCAGATTGGGTTAAAAAAGCTAGAATCCAGACGTTAAAACCTGAATTCGAGTCCTTAAACATGAAGGTTACAGAACTTATAGATGATTTTTGTATGAGACTGAATGGACTGGTGACCAACATCCGTGCTTTGAGAAAGAAAATTTAGGAGGCGTAAGTGGTGAAGAGGTTGCTTAGAGCAGTTCCCTTAAAGTTCCTGTAGATTACAATGGCGATTGAGCAATTCGAAAACTTAGAGGAGATGTCTGTTGAAGAGAAAATTGGGTTACTTAAGGCCCATGAAGAAAGACTTCGAGGACAAAAAGAAAATAAAGGAGGAAAACTCTTGTTGATAGAAGAAGAATGGATGAAAGAGAGACAGTGAAGGACAACTTTTGCTCACTAAGGAAGAGTGGTTGAAGAAGTCAAGTAGAGGAGGCATATAGGTGTCTCCAAGCCTGAGAAATCGAGGCAAAAGTGATCATTATGCCAGAGAAAGAGGGCGTGGAGGACGTGAAAAAAGCAAAATAAAATACTTCAACTGTAATGTTAACGAGCACTATGCAGTAGAGTGTCGTAAACCGCAACGCATGATAAGGACCAAAAGCCAGAGGTGAACCCGGTACAAATCCGAGATGATTAACCAGCTCTTCTCTTGATGGAGGACGGAGTGTGAGAGAAAAGAAGACAAGAAATTGTTTCTTACTGAGGGAGATATGGTGCCAAAGCTTAGTCTAACAAAAATGACATGGTTGAGTTGAATGTATGGTCTCTAGACAATGGTACAAGTAACCACATTACGGGTCAAAGGTCTAAATTCAAAGAGCTACATGAAGGGGTGACAGGACCCGTCAAATTTGGAGATAGTTTTATAGTGGAGATCAACGGAACAAGCTATATAATGTTCAAGTGTAAGAACGGAGAGGAACTTGTTTTTCGTAAGGTATATTATATTCCTACTCTTTGCAGCAATATTATTAGCCTTGGTCAATTATCTAAAAGTGGAAACAAGGTCGTACTTAAGGGAGATTTGTTATGGGTGTATGGTGAACAAGGGAGATTAGTCGTGAAAGTTAAACGTTCAGCAAATCGTGTGTACAATTTTACTATTGCAACTAGTAAATCGACTTGCTTAATGTCAAAGGTAGAAGAGTCCTCATGGTTGTCACATTCACGTCTTGGGCATGTAAATTTCCAAGCCATGGTAACCATGTCTAAAATAAAATGGCAGATGGTTTACCAAAATTTATTTGATCTAACAAAGTATCTAATGGGTTTTAATATTTAAACAAATAAGGAAGCCATTTCCTCGTCAAACGGAGTTTCATGCAACCATGGTGATCTTTGTGGATCGATATCACCAACAACTTCAGGTGGAAACGTGTACTTTCTTTTACTAGTAGATGATTTTAGCCGAGTTATGTTGAAAATGGTACAGAGAAGAGGGTAAAAGTATTTAGAATGGACATAGGTGGTGAGTTCTTTCCAATGAGTTCTCGTCTTATTGCGAGGATGCATGGATTGTTAGAAAATTTTATTGCTCCATATTCTCCACAGAAAAATGGGGTAGTTGAACGGGGACATAGGACATTAGTAGCTATGACACTGGGTGTTTTTTGAAGGAAATGCAACTACCTTCTACACTATGGGGAGAGACAGCTTGTCATTCTATCTATATACTCAACCGCTTGCCCACTCGAGCGTTATCTAGGCAGACACTGATGAAGCATGGACGGGTAGGAAGCTAGATATTGCACATATTTGAGTCTTTGGTTATCTGGCACAAATGAAATTACCAAGTGTGCACACAACAAAAGTGGATGATCGTAGCAAACTAGTGGTACATCTTGGAAAGGAGCCCGAGACTAAGGCTTACAAATTATACGACCCAGGGAATGTAAGAATTTAAGTGAGCAGGGTTGTTATTCTCACAGAAACTAAAGTTTGGGAGTAAGGGAATCAACAGGTGGAGAGTTTACTAGTTTCTCAAGAGCCGTTTAAGGTGTTTAATACCTATTCAGTTGAAGGACAAAGTACAATGGGGAAGAACTAGTCACTCCAAAAAGCAATAACTCGGGTATTACATGCGATAGCCATACATATACAGTGACACCTGTGTAGTCTAACATGCCATTTTCTGAAGTTGGGGAAGATGGTCCTGAATCTGATCTCTCTAGTTACAGTAGTGAGCCTAGAAGATTTCGTTTATTAAGAAAAGTGTTTGATGAAATAGAAGAAGTGGAGTTGGAGAACGAATTAATTTTATTGGGTGTTGATGAGCCCCTTAACTACAAACAAGTTGTGACCGAGCGAGAGTGGAATCAAGCTATAAAGAATGAGATTGATGCTATTGAAAAGAATAACACCTGGAAACTGGTGGAGTTACCACTTGGACACGAAATGATAGGTTTGAAGTGGGCTTACAAATTAAAGAGAGACACTAATGGGAAAATTGTCAAACATAAGGCGAGACTCGTCGCGAAAGGTTATGTGCAAAAACATGGAATCAACTTTGAAGAGGTCTTCGCTTCCGTTATACGTCTGGAGATAGGAAGGTTGCTACTAGCTTTTGCAGCAAAAAATGGTTAGGAAGTTCACCACTAGGATGTCAAATCAGCTTTTCTAAATAGAGTTCTTCAAGAAATTATATACGTGTCTCAACCGGAAGGGTTTGTGAAAGAAAAGAAAGAGCATTTAGTGTATCAGCTGGTGAAGGCTTTGTATGGCTTACGCCAGGCACCTCATGTTTGGTATGCTAAATTGAGCAAGTCTTTGGAGAGTCTAGGTTTTACCAAAATACCCCTACGAGCATGCAGTTTATAGAAAACGTGAAGGAAATGAGTCACTTATTATTGGTGTATATGTTGATGATTTATTAATCATGGGTACTAGTGTCTCGATCATTAACAAGTTTAAGAAACAAATAAGTGAAGAGTTTGATATGAGTGATCTTGGCAAGTTATCTTCTTATCTTGGTATCGAAGTTGATCAAGGGAAGGAGTTTACTGAGGTTAAACAAACAGCTTATGCAAAGAAGCTACTTGAAAAGCTACTTGAAAAGGCTGGCATTGGAGAATGTAATCCAGTAAAGTACCTGATAGAGGGGGCAACTGAACAAAGATGAGAAGGGTAAGGTAGTGAATCCCACTCAATTTAAAAGCACAGTGGGAGGTTTGAGATATTTAGTGCATACACGTCCAAACATTGCTTACACAATTGGTATTGTTAGTAGATACATGGAGTTGTGATCCACGGTGATGCATCGAAACGTAGTGAAATGAATTTTATGTTATATAAAGGGAACTGCAGATTTTGGCTTAATCTATTCAAGAGGATCTGGGAATTATTTATTGTCTGGATATTTAGATACTGATCTGGGTAGCAACATCGAAGACATGAAGAGTACAAGGGGTATGGTATTCTATCTGAATGGGAGTTTGATTACTTGTGTTTCTCAGACTTCCTGTGTAGCAAAGTTCATGGCTGCAACTGCGGTATCCTATCAAGGGGTTTGGCAACGTAATTTGCTTTGTTAGATAACTGATATGAAAAGCTGTCATGTGGTGATCTACATAGATAACAATTTTGCAATCTACATGGCGAAAAATCCTGTGTTTCACGAGTGAAGTAAAAATATCGATATTCGCTATCATTTTATCCATGAATTTGTTGAGCGGGTGAGATTGTTATTAGGCATGCAAGTATAGAGGAAAGTCGTGGAGATGTTTTAACTAAGGCATTGACTTATGTCAGGTTCGAGAAGATGTGTGCTTTTTTAGGAAACCAAGTTTATATTAACGGGGTGTATTTTGGGATCTTAACTTTGTTAAATAATGTTGTTGTCTGAACATGATGCTTTGGTTAGATGTTTAGACTAAGTCATGAATAAGTTGGAGTAGTAGAGAAATAGTAGGAAGTAGTTGCTTGGTTATAGCTGACATACAGTTGGCTTATCTTTATATTTCCTTGTATCTTTTTTATTGAGTTTTTAGCAAGAAGTAATACAACAATGTTGACTTTACAATTTTCTCTTTGTGTAAAACATACAAGTGTGTGTATTTCTTGAGTTCAAAACATAAGGACATTTCTTGAGTTCAAAACATAAGGACATCAGTTTAAAAAAAATCAGAGATTAGAGATTCTTAACAAATGAAATTTTCATGTCTTCCTCAATGGTGATTTTGATTGTGTTGGGGATGCATGAGAGAATACCAACCGTTTCTATAATGGAAAAGACTCTGAAAGTTTGAAAAAATTGATTTCGGATGGTCATATGGTGGATTTAAATATCTCTAATGCCCAGTTCACATGAATTGGTCCAAAAAGAAAATAGAAGAGCTGACTAGACAAAATTTTGATAAGAATCTTTAGTACACCTTAGGGCATTGGATAGTGGAGGCTATCCCCGGAAAAGTTCAGATCATTAGTGCTAGTTATTGTATAATGAATATAAAAATTAGGGAAGTAGAATAACACCTCAGTCTCACATCAAGAAGAGTTGGGATTTTGTTCAGTATATAAGAAAAATACTACTACGAGGAGAATTAGTCTTTGTTGATGTGTAAAACAAAAAATAACAGATAAATATAAGTACATAATTACCTGGGAAAAAAAGCACGTACTTATCTCATGTTTCTCTTTAAAGTTTTCAAAGGAGAGAATCAATGTTTTTAAAGTTTTCGAAGGAGAGAATTAGGGTTATAAGGAGGAGGAATTGGGGCTTTTCAGTAGTGAATCCATTTGCATAATTGCAAGTCGAATTCGACCATTGTTAGAGGTATATACATACATTCAATCTGATTTTAATATGTATCTTTTTTATTCGACTATCAATTGATTTCATGTATACATGCAAATGGTGCTTGGGAATCTAAATGTCTAGATTCTGTTAGTGTTAGTGCCCTAGAGACAATACAATTGTACTTCTGGGAAACACTATTTGTTATTTAATAATGATTATGTTCTATTGATTATTCGACAACAATTATTATGTCTTTATTTACTGCGATATTAATGTTAGAGTAATAAATGTCCTTGGAATATTGAACACGTATTCTATATCTTTAAGTATGTGACTTAAAAATGAGATTATATGAATAGTGTTTATATTCCTAAAGATATCCCTAATTAAGCATTATGAATTGGGACAATTATGATGCATAAAGATTAGTATGTTCGTTGACTAAATGACCACATCTCATTGGTCATAGGTATAGTGATACTAAAGTCAAGAACATAGGTGCATGTAATATTCTTCATGGCACCGGATAGACCCATAGTGAGATTCTACATGGTAATAAAGTCATTAGAATAGCTCACAGTGATAATGGTGTAATGATCCTTAGACTTGAGATCATTATATTTCTATACGAGGATTAATATACTTTGATTACATTAAAAGTTACCTTTGACCGGGTGATGATAAAAGTGGACATCGGGTATATTATGAGTCGTATGAGAAATATGAATGATAGATATAGGATTTAACCCTCCTATTATTAGGAGAGATATTATTGGCCTCTTGATTGAGTGAGACTATGAAAATGCATGGCCATGCTCAAATATTGATTTGTTTTAATAGTCTACTCATTGATCAACGAAACCTGGATTAAATGTTGAAGAGGATGACTAATAACATGCCTCGAGTTTAATCTATAATATTTGGTTAAAGGGATTATGTTACACGGAAACATTAGTCACGAAAGGTTTAATTGGATCACCAATTATTATTATTACTTGGGTAGCAATGATGTATTACTAGATGCCGCTCATTGTTTATAATTTTATTATGAGATATTATAATTATTGTCAACGTAATAATAACCTAAAGGGTTACACATAAAGAACGTTTTAAACGGAGCATTAATTAAATTTAGAATTTAATTGAATTATTATTATTATTGAATTATTGGATTAATTAAGTAGGACTTGATTAATTATATAATAATTCGAATATAATAATTAATAATACTAATAATCAGATTGGGTTTTGGAAGCCCAATCAGATTAAGCAAGGCCCAAAATTCTCTTTCAATAAATACATTATGATGTATTGTTTTAGGTTTGGGTTACAAAATTCGTTTTCAGAAAAAACCCTAGCAGCTCTGCATATTAGAGAGAGGCTAGAAACAGAGAGAGAAGGTTTTGAGGGCGTTTTTATTTGGCTAGTACCAACTCCGTGATCGTTGGACGATCAAGTGTTTGTGTGGACAACTTTGGCGACGCAGATCTTGAACAAGGGCTGCGTGGTGGTTACAACAAGGACCTCCAAGTTTCTGAATATTAGAAGCTCAATTAATGTATGATTTCGTTTCTCCATAATCAGCCATGTCTTGTACACGGATCCTGGGGTTAGGGTTTCGGATTATTATTGTTTTTACGACTGTTTTCGCTGCGTATGATGCCCCGAAACCCAACAGATTCATCATGGTGGTTTCTGAGATGTTCATTTGTAACTTGTGTTGTTGCTTACACTTGATCTAATCGTGGGAATCAAAAATTTAAATCCCCATTTTTTATATAAGAACCCTAATCCCTAATTGCTATATATATATATATATATATATTATCGTATGTAATATTGTCACTAACACTAATAAAATAACATGTGTATATCATGTGACTTACATGGACACGTATAAGTATCCAACACATTTTTTTTTACACATCAGCAAATATAGACGGAAGGATTTCAATCAAAAATATTTGAAAGTTAAGCTATCATAATGTTTTTTCGTATAGTTCAGGGAGATAAACTAAAAACAACATATAGTTTAAGGACGAAAAAAAATATTTGGACTAGTGTGCTTGAGCTTATTTCGGATAAGAAATTGGGACATGACCCGATTTTTGGAAAAAGATTTAGAATTTGACCAAGGTTGTCACATATGGTATTTAGAGCGGACTATCTAAAGTTTGATTCATCAAGTTACAAAAGGTGATACACGAGGTGATATTATGACAAAATGGACAAACATCTGAAGGTGGGGACCAATAGTATAACGTGAGTAATATGAGATTTATGTGATTCCTAATATGAATCGAAATTAATCAAATAATATATAACTCACACTCGCATAAGTTTGTCATCATGTAAAGATCCTCCATTGACCTTTTATCATCATTACTCTATAAAGATTATATAACTACACATATTCAACAGATATTTCATGTGATGGTTTATATATACCATCAATTGAAAAAATAAGAGAACAAGTCCAAATACGATGTCATAAGAATCTTCATTGAAATTAACATTTGGATAGATGAATAGTCATAGGAGGATCTAGTCAATTTTTGGTTATTTTTACCTTACTTTTGTTTCCGGTGGAAAATGCGCTAAGTTAACGTGCGTGTAAGTTATATATATTATTTTCCTAATTAGGGTTCATAATATGGAATGCGCATATGTGTTATTACTCTAGTTATAGCTAATTGGGTCACATTTTCACTTCGGGATAACTTAAATTTAGTTACTTATGAATTAATGTAATAAGCGACTCTTATGAAATGAGTAATTTTATTCTATAAGTTATATTATTTCGTGTTTGGTGAAACCCTATTGATTTTGATGATAACACATAGTAAGCAAGTTGAATATATTGTGATTGTATTAGTTTTGTTATATTAGCATTTCAGTGTTGTTTTAAGTTGTTATGCATGTATTTAGGGGGAGCTTAATTCTCCTAAATAGATGAGTTAATAATCATCAAAAAGGGGGAGATTGATACTATCATAATTTTGATGATATTAATGTTAGCAAGCTGTTAGTATAGGAAATGCTAGTACCTTTATCTATATTGGTTTAACAGTTGTTGTAGGCTTTATATTACTTATTGTTAGCAAGCTAACATTGCAGAAACAGAGTATCTTAGCAAGCTAACAGTGCAGTAACAGATTATTCCAGCAAGCTAAGACTGTTCCGCCAGAAACTGTTCAAGTCAACCTGAAGTCCTTATTTCATGGAGATTTTATAGGACATGATCTGTAAGGACTCTATAAATTATATAAACGTAATATATATAATTTTAGAGCTCAGGTTTTCACAAAGACTTTGTCAAAACAGTTTTCCTATCTTTTAGGAGTTGGTTTCTTTCAAACGTTTTATCTTATACAAACTCTCTAAACTCGTTTTTGGTTTATATACTGAATGTTTTATGTTCTAAACGACTTTTCTCCTAAACTTTAGTATGTTAACTTTATGTGAACGTTGATGAACGAATTTATGAAACAAACTAAACGTGAGAAAAGGTTTCAAGACCGTTGGTGTTTGGTTGGTTAATTCGAACGTTAATTGTTCTTTATAAATACTTGTGTGGTTATTTCTTTCGTAAGTGAACACCTTCAAGAACACACAAGAACAACTCAGTACCTACTTTCAAATCTTTTTACTTGAGCTCTACTATTACATATATGTTTATATTCTTATTAAGAGTTCATAGTTTGAGTTGTATCATTCTTAATTGATTTTATTGTTCAGATTGTAAGGTTTGTTGCTGAGGTGCAAGCTAGGACACAAGGGTTCGAGAATTAGTTTGATAGAGAAGTTTATACTTGGGTAGTATAGTACTTAGAGATCATTTGATTCAGGGAACAAGGGTGTCATCTAGCTGCTACCAGTGACAGGGAAGAAGGGAGATATATTTATTAATCTTGTTATAGGTTTTTATAGTGATTAATAGTATATTCTCTTACCAGGTTTGGTAGGAGACCAGGACGTAGACCATTAGTGTTAAGGGTCGAACCTGGCTAAAACTCTTGGTGTTTTTACTTACTGTTATTTCAATTCTGCATTGCATTGTTTATCTTAGCTAGCTGACAGACTATATTTTATTCATCTTAGCTGGCTGACAAGTTAGAAGTTAATTATTTGGTAAAACTTTAAAATTGGATATAGTTGGCCATAGCACCTATTCACCCCCCCCCCCCCTCTAGGTGTGCATTTTCATTTGGTATCAGAGCTTTGGTGTACTAACATTTCTGTAACAGGAAAGTACAGATCCTATGGCTCACTTTTATGTAGAGGGAGAATCATTAAACATGCCACCACTTCTCAATGGGGCAGAAAATTATGATTTATGGAGACTAAAGATGAAGGTGTTCTTGAGTAGAAATCCATTTGAGTGGAGAGTCGTTAAGGATGGTCCATTCACTTTTTTGGATAATAATGGCAAGCCAAAAGATGTTGATGATCTTACTGAGACAGAATTGATAATATCAAGCTATGATGGAAGAGCAAAGTACACACTAATATGTGGTCTTTCAGATTCAGATTTTGACAAGGTCTCATCATGTAGCACAGCAAAGCATATATGGGATACATTAAAAATATATTATCAAGCTACATCAAAATCAGAGGATGTATGTTTCAAGTCAAACCAACAAGCTGCCTCAAGAGACGAAAACAAATCAAAGGCTCAAATCACTTGGAGTGACGAGGAATTTAATTCCAATGAAGACTCAAGCGAAGATATGCTAAATATTGCATTGGTGGGCATTGACGATGATATGGTTCGAGGAAACACCGGAGAAGTCCTTGTAAATAGTGATGTATCACATTCGGACTCCGACGTTGAATCTAGTGTGGTAAACTCATTTCAGTTTAACATATCTTCTGAAAATGTTATATTAGAATCACTAACCATGCAGGAACATAATAAAATATCTATTGTGGAGTTCATGGAATTGAAGAATGAAAATAATAAGCTTGAGAAGAAAAATGCTTCTCTTCGAAAGTTAATTTCTGAGCTTATGGCTGAAAAGACTCCATCAAACAATCATGAAGATCTCATTTCTAATCTAAAGGGAAAGCTAACACAACTTGAAGGGTTTAACAAGTTGCTCCTCAAAATAAATGACACATTGATGAAAGAACTCAGCGAGCTACATGAAGAAATTGAAGAAAGAGATGTATGTCTTCAAACATTCAAAATCAGAGAATCCATCTCAATTGAAGCTACTCAACAAGCTGAGAAGATAAAGGAATTAGAAGCTGAAGTTGCAAAGCTTGAGAAAGGCATGGGAAAATTTGTTCAAGGAGAAGAAGTATTAAAGACAATCATGAAACAAACAAAGGTTCCCATGGATAAAGAGTGACTTGGAATGGCTTCTACATCAAAGAACAAGGCTTTTCAATATGAAGGCAAATAGGGTATTCCATATAATTATGCTATGCCTTGGCAAATTTGCTACAAATGTGGAAAAAAGGTCATTTGTCAAATCATTGCAGAAGTCATAATGCTAAACCAGCAAGCTGGAAGAGACAGACAGCTTATAGGCAGTAAGCTGACAGAACAAGGAGAACAGGAAAACAAGAATCAAAAGTGATCCAAATGTGGATCAAGAAATCTGAATTGAATGTTCTTTATGTTTTATCAACTAACCATGCAGGACCCAACCAAATTTGGGTACCAAAACGTTGAGTTGTTTGTTCTTTGTTTTGTAGGTATGTCTTGTGGTCAAAGTCAATGCAAATCAATGGATATTGGATAGTGGATGTACAAGACATATGTGTGGTGACAAATCTCAGTTCCTTAGTCTCAAAATGAAAAAGGGTGGAAGTGTTACAATTGGTGATAGCAAAACACTCTGCATACTTGGCAAAGGAACAATTGGTAATAGTAACATTTCTATTGATAAAGTTCAATATGTTCAAGGTCTTAAGTATAATTTGCTTAGTATAAGTCAGTTATATGATGATGGACATATTGTTGTTTTTGATAAAAAGAATTGTACTATTAACGTTGGCACTAACAAAGTCCCCTAGTTGCTAGAAGGGAAGGAAATATATATATGTTGGACTTTGAGATGCAGGAAGTAGGCTACTATTTAGCTACTGTTGATACAAATCCAGATCTTTGGCATAGAAGGCTAGGACATTTTCATATGGACTTACTCAGCAAGCTGTCTTCCAAGAAGCTTGTTAGAGGACTGCCCAAATTGAAGTATGTCAAGACGAAAACCTGTTCGGCTTGTCAATTAGGCAAACAAATCAGGACTCCTCAGAAGTCAAAGAAAATGGTATCAACTTCTAAACCTTTAGAGCTTCTCCATTTGGATTTATTTGGTCTGGAAGCATATAAAAACATTGGAGGTAAACAATATGCATTTGTAATCGTAGATGATTATTCTAGATATACATGGGTATTGTTTCTTTGTACTAAAGATTGTACTTTTAGTGAATTTGAGAAGCTAATCACTTTACTTAAGAAAAAGTTGAATACAAGACTTGTAGGTATAAGAAGTGATAGAGGAGGTGAATTCATCTCAAAAGACTTCATTGCTTATTGTGAAGAAAGAGGTATTACTCATGAATTCTCTGCTCCAAGGACACCACAGCAAAACATAGTTGTGGAGAGAAAAAACATATCTTTGCAAGAAACTGCGAGGACTTTGCTGCAAGAGAGCAAGCTACCAAGGAGTTTCTGGGCAGAAGTTGTCAACACAGCTAGCTATGTTCTTAACAGGGTACTTATCAGGCCTTTACTCAACAAAACTCCATATGAATTGTTGAGGAATAAGAAGCCAAACAGTGGATATTTCAAAGTCTTTGGCTCCAGGTGCTTTGTACTTAAAACTATTGATCGAGATGGTAAATTCGATGCTAAATCTTATGAAGCAATATTTTTGGGTTATTCTTTAACAAGTCGTTCTTATAGAGTTTATAATATATAAACGTATTGTTGAAGAGTCTATAGATGTTTCATTTCAAGAATCTAATGTTGATCTGTAAAGAGATGAGGAAGATATTGCAGGTGCAGGTAATGACAGCGAGCTGACAAGGCAAATTTCTGTATCTCAGAAAGCTGACAAACAGCCTGATTCAACTCCAGAAGCTGAAAAGCTAGCTGAAACCTCTTCTCCAGTAGATGAAACTATTGATCAGTTGTCAAAGCTCACCTTGGAAGGTCCAAGAGGTCGTAGATCACAAGAAAAGATGCCTATATATGAAGGTGGTGAAGCCTATCCTCCATCCAAGTGAATTCGAGTACATGAGGAAGTCATAGTTCAACATTCATCGCCAAAGTCAACAAGGACAGTGAAGAATCATCCTCCAGAGTTGATCATTGGTGATAAATCAGAAGGAATCAAGACAAGGGCGGATAAACCAAAAGAGTCTCACTTGAGTGCGGTTAAATGGATATTCAAAGATTTGAGTGGCACAATTACTCTTGGTTTATTTTATCCAATCACAAATGTTTTTGATCTTGTTGGATTTAGTGATGCAGATTATGCAGGTTGTAAAACTGATCGCAAGAGTACAAGGGGTGTTTGTGCATTTTTAGGACAAAGTTTGGTGTATTGGCAAAGCAAGAAGCAAGCTTTTGTTGCATTATCCACTGCAGAAGAATACTAGCGAGCTGATATCTTTACTAAGCCATTGGTCGAAGAAAGATTTTTTGTTCTTCGTAGGGAAATTGGCATGTACAATGTCTAGACAGCAAGCTACCTACGGATGTCTGGTAATATTAGCTCACTTAACATGATAATCCATGCTTATTTGAATTTTTTATTATTGATAACATGCGAATAACCTTTTTCATGAGTAAGGGGGAGAAAATTCAGGATCATAGTATGTGTAATTTTGGGGGAGTTACATGACAATATGTTTAGCTGCTTGTATAGAATGCTTAGCTGCTTGTATAGAATGCTAATCTTTTTTGCAGGGGAAGCATAATTATAGGGGGAGTATTTTGCTCCTCAATGTTGGTGTGTAATCATCAAAAAGGGGGAGATTGAAACCCTATTGATTTTGATGATAACACATAGTAAGCAAGTTGGATATATTGTGATTGTATTAGTTTTGTTATATTAGCATTTCAGTGTTGTTTTAAGTTGTTATGCATGTATTTAGGGGGAGCTTAATTCTCCTAAATAGATGAGTTAATAATCATCAAAAAGAGGGAGATTGATACTCTCATAATTTTGATGATATTAATGTTAGCAAGCTGTTAGTATAAGAAATGCTAGTACCTTTATCTATATTGGTTTAACAGTTGTTGCAGGCTTTATATTACTTATTGTTAGCAAGCTAACATTGTAGAAACATAGTATCTTAACAAGCTAACAGTGCAGTAACAGAGTATTCCAGCAAGCTAAGACTGTTCCGCCAGAAACTGTTCAAGTCAACCTGAAGTCCTTATTTCATGGAGATTTTATAGAACATGATATGTAAGGACTCTATAAATTATATAAACGTAATATATATAATTTTAGAGCTTAGTTTTTCACAAAGACTTTGTCAAAACAGTTTTCCTATCTTTTAGGAGTTGGTTTCTTTCAAACGTTTTACTTACTGCTATTTCAATTCTGCATTGCATTGTTTATATTAGGTAGCTGACAGAGTATATTTTATTCATCTTAGCTGGCTGACAAGTTAGCAGTTAATTATTTGATAAAACTTTAAAATTGGATATAGTTGGTCATAGCACCTATTCACCCCTCTGGGTGTGCATTTTCATTTGGATGTTTTACTTCGAAGTTATGTGACGTGTTTGGTAATTATGACTTATACGTTATCATATTTTTTCAAAAGAAATTATATTTTTTATTTAAATGGTATAGTGGGGTATTTTGTATTTTGGTTGATTGTGTTGATTTCTATTTAAATACGGTGGTTTATATATAGTGAATCCCAGGTGTTGGTTGTGATGGCCGATTAATGAATTTGTTGACTGATTTTGGTAATTTGTGTTAACACTAGTGATTTTTTTAACCCATGGTCATTTATTATTGATGATGATGATTTATTATTGGTGACCGTGATGGAGATGGTGGTTGACGGAAGATGATGGTTGAAGTAGAAACTAGGTGGCGATGAAAATATCAGCTCTTCAACCCATACCTCAAGATGGAATTTGATACCTTAAGGTGGTTTGAGGAATTGATTAATCATTTATCAAATCTTAAACTCATACCTCAAGATAAAATTTGATACCTTAACGTGGTTTGAGGGAGGGGAATGACATATTATATTGAATTTTATTATTTCATTTTTATTTTTAAAATCTCAAAACATATATTTCTATAAATGATGTTGTTTAATCTTAAATAAATAAAAATTATTTTTATTTAATTTTGATTTATGTTATTTTATTTTTAAAATATATAAATTAAATTATTATTTAATTGGTTAAATTAAAATTTACCTATCACGATTTTTTAATTATTAATTTTTTGTTTATAAATTGTATAATAACTTAAAATCAACCTATGATGTATACTTAGACACAATATTATACACTTAAACACAATAAAATAAAATAAAATGAGTAATTAAATATATTTTTAAATTAAAAAAATTCATTGCACAACGAGATTGAGTCTCAACCCCACAAATCTAAATTATCTGATATAAATAACTGAAAAAATATTAGTTAATTATCTACATGCAGTACTTTTATTAAATATAAGTCAAAATAACAATAAAAAATCAATATAAAGATTGTAATATGTGTATGTATAAGCATGCACTTTAAATTTGAAACACAATAAATAATAATATCATTAACAATATAAATATATGTGTTATTAAGTAATATTTAAAATATCTTCACAAAAATACAGACAAATGAAATTCAATAATTAAATGCAAGATATCATTTTTCTCATTGGGACTCCTTCCAGAAGGTCCTATGATCCAGAAGGTTCACCATTATCTATAAATATATTCAAAGTAGAGACACGATATTATTTTTCTTTTTTGGGTCCCTCTAGAAGGTCCTAGACTTCTGGTATACTCTAGGAGGATCGAGAATCTTCAACACCATCGTATAAATATATTCTCTATCACCGAATACAGCAATACCTCCCTTCATACAACAATACCTACTTCCACATTTTTTCTCTTCCTCTCCATTGTCCTTACATTTTGTAGTATTCAAAATTTTGAATATACTAATCACAATAACCAATATACTATGGACATGTGTTGTTTGTGTTGAGTAGAATTTCATGTCCAATATCAGGATTTTATATGAGCCACATGGTAAGTCATCCTCAAAATTAATTATGTGAATTCTGATATATATATATATATATATATATATATATATATATATATATATATATATATATATATATATATTTACATATGATCTCTATATCTTAAGAACTTTTCAAATTTGTTTTCTTTATATATCCCTAAAATTTTGTGTTTCTATATGTGTTTTTGTGGTGAATACAAAACGTAATCTTACTTTAGGAGACGTTCTTCTTTTTAGATCCAATGGACCATGATTCAAAATTGTAGTTTATAACCATGTCCAATTTCTGATGTAACTATTGAAGTCTATTTGATCTAGATTCTTCCCTTGTAAATATCAAGTATTTATAGTATTTTCAATTTTATTTCTAAATATTTTATTTCCAAATTCTCATAACATTTTTGTTTTCTTTTTAATGAAATTTGTGCAGTAAACAATGAAGAAAATGCTCAAAGTTTGTAATCTCTTCCTGGGTAAGAATTTTGTTCTCTTCCCTTCTACATGTTTTTCTTATTGGTATTGCAGGCACATTTGCCTTCTTATATGTATTTATTATCCTATTGGTATTGCAGGCACATTTGCCTTCATTTTATTCGACTAACTTCTTATATGTCTTTATTATGTAGCCCGCGAGTGGAGGGTGGAGAAGGTTTGCCAGAGATCATGAACTATCGGAAGAGGATATCTTGGTTTTTCGTAGGATTGCAACTGCACCTCACAAACTAAAGGTAATTACACTAACACCCTTGTGTGTGCTTATCATGAACATCCTCACAATCTGTACCTAACCGTGTTCACTTGAACTTTACTTAGCCCTTATCTGTACTTATTTGACAACTTTTCTGGCTCTTATTAGTTTTCTGTTTCACATGTTTTGTATAGGTTGACATAAATAGAAAAGCTTGCCGTAGGGCTCGTATTGATGCTGCTGATCCTTACTGCTGCTGATGCTCATGTCCTTGTGTAATGGTGACACTAGTTTAATGTGAAAGTCGACTTGATTAATATTGTGTTGTACATTTAAGAGTTACGTTAGTTTTTGTTGGTTGGAAATATATTTTCCCAATTCAATATTTTCTTGTCAACTGACTAGATCATGCACTAGGTATCATAGTTTTTTTCATTTAATACTTAGCAAAGATACAAATCTATATTAGATCTCTTGCACCATATTTTTTGCAATTTAAGAATTCAAATTCATTCACTGATAAAAGTTTGGTAAAGTTTCACAAAGAAACGTTGACTACATATTTTGAAGTAACATCTAAAAAAATAAGTTGAATATACTTGAGTAGAAATTTGATATGAAATACATTATGCTTCATTTTACCCTTATATTTATTTCCCTCTCGAAACAAGTATGTTCACTTATATTCGAGATATATCTTTTATGTAGATACTGTAGAAAACAAAATAGGCCTGTGTGTGTTTATGTGTGTATCATTGTGCTGAGCCAAGTTTGGCGTTTCTGTATTAATAAAACCTGAAGAGTTGATTACAAAAATGAGAACGTTGAGAGTATTTATTTGAACGGGTGGTAGCTAAAAGATAGGTGTCACTCCTACTTCAACTCCACTTCTACGTGATCACCTAAAACAAACTACCACCTATTCTCGATGACTATATCAAACTAAATATAGCAGACTTATTCAAAGTAAAACAAAACAAATATCTAAATAATAAGTTTAAGATTAAATTCCAACAATCACCCCCTTAATCTTTAACTTGTCATCAGCCCGTTTGGCTTTCAACCTAGCCCATCTGGCTTTTAACTTTGCCCATTTGACTTTTAACTTCATTGCCACTATGGCACTCCTTATTTGCCCATATGGCATGACTTATTTGCCCATCTTGCACGTCTCATTTCTTTCTATAACAAGGTTGGTTCATCATCCTCAATGTGTGCAAGGTTCACTTGTTGTCCATGTTCTCTGTCTCGTCGTGGTTTATCACACTCTACAACGTAGTGTCCAAAGATGTTGCAGTTATAACACTTTATCATGCTCTTGTCACATCCACCGTTTCTGCCATGTAATCCTTCATGGGTTCTTGCGTTCCACTCTTCCTGAGTTAGAAGTAGCTAATTCCCATTGTATTCAACATGCCCACGAATCCTCTCTTCATGAGCTTTTAGCCTCCCGATCAACTCTTCAACAGACATGTTGTCCAAATCTCCAAATTGTTCAATCAATGAAGCAATGTGCAGAAATTTTGACGGGACTGCCCGTAGTAATTTCTTCACAACATAAGACTTTTCCACTTTATCTCCTAGAGCTCGAATATTACTCACAATATTATTCAGTTCCATAGAGAAATCATCGATATTTTCTATCTCCTTCATGTTGAGAGCTTCAAACTCTGATTTTAAGGTTTGGACCTTTGCTTTCTGAACTCGATCAGCTCTTATGCACATTGTTTTGATTTCATCCCAGCCTCTTTGGCGGATTTCTTCTCTGCAATGGACAATAGAAGGTCCTCCGGAATCCCTTGGTATATTGCTGCTAATGCCACATTGTCCATCCTTACCATGACTGCTACTTTCGGATCACTCGCTTCCACTGCGTCCCACACACGTTGGGCTTGCATGAACACCTTCATCTTCATAGACTACGTCGTGTAATTATTCCGAGATAATATTGGGTAGCTTAAGCCAACTGCTCCATCCTTTGCCTTGGTATTCATTATCTTTGGTGTAAACTTGGGTATACACGTAACGTGCTCTGATACCATGTGTAGAAAACAAAACAGGCCGGTGTGTTTATGTGTGTATCATTACTGAAACATATGCTGGTGAGCCAAATTTGGCATTTTTGTATTAATAAAACTCGAAGAGCTGATTACAAAAATGAGAAACGTTCAGAGTATTTATCTTGAACGTGTACAAAGGAATTGAAACAAACTAACAACAAAGGTGGTAGCTAAAAGATAGGTGCCACTTCTACTTCAACTCCACTTCTACGTGATCACCTAAAACAAACTACTATTCTTGATGACTATATCAAACTAAATATAGCAGGCTTATTCAAATTAAAACAAAACAAATATCTAAATAATAAGTTTAAGATTAAATTTATTGGATGTCTTAATCTAAATGTTTTATTTATTTATTATGCTTTGTTTTGAATAAGTCTTGGCTGTTGCATAGTTTATGGACATGACCAAGTAGTAGTAGAGTGTTAGCTGGAGTCTCAGGTCGTGGAGCTTTTACAGGAGGTTGTTCCTGGTTTTTAGGTAGTCACTATGTCTGCTTTCCTTATTTAGTTGTAATCAGTTTCTTGAAGTTAATGTGAGAAGAACCAATAATTCCATTCAGCAAATCTGTCTAACATAGTATTTCAATATTAATCCATCATCTGGTATCAGAGCAAGGTGATTAATGGCAACCGAATCAAGCAAATCGAAGGATGGTACTTTTGGGTTAAGCTACCCAATGCTCACACGTTCAAACTACACAGCCTGGGCTCTGAAAATGACTGTCTTTATGCAGGCTTATGGCGTCTGGGAGGCTGTTGAACCCAAGGATACAAAGGCTATCGTAGACGATAAAATGGATAAGAGAGCACTGGCAATCATCTATCAAGGGATACCCGAAGACATGCTCCTGTCACTTGCAGCGAAGAAAACCTCGAAACAAGCTTGGGATGCTATCAAAACTTTATGTCTGGGAGCAGACAAGGTCAAAAAGGCGCGATCCCAGACTCTAAAAGCTGAATTCGAAGCTCTCAGTATGAAGGAGGGAGATCAGTTAGACAATTTCTGCATGAGACTCAATAGCCTGGTAACAAATATTCGGGCTTTGGGAGAAAGCGTTGAGGAAACATATGTTGTTAAAAAATTGCTGAGGGCTGTGCCGACTAAGTTTCTACAGATAGCATCGGCTATCGAACAATTTGGGGAGTTAGAGACCATGACAGTAGAGGAAGTGGTAGGTTCTTTAAAAGCACACGAGGAACGTCTGTGAAGACAAGAAGACAGCAATGGAGGACAACAGCAATTGCTTCTCACTGAGGACGAATGGTCCAAGAGAGAGCACAGCGAAGGGAAGCTCCTTCTCACGAGAGAGGAATGGTTGAAAAGAAAGAACAAAGGAGAGAATGACAACCGTGGAAGAGACAATCGGGGAAGTCGTGATCGAAGCAGAGTAAGATGTTTCAATTGTCTTGGATACGGCCATTTTACTGCCGAGTGCAGAAAACCCAGACGTGAGAAAGAAACAAAATTGGAGGCAAATCTCAGCCGGGTAAATGATGACGAACCTGGACTTTTAATGACAGAATATGAAGACAGTACAGCTAAATTGGTCTTGCTAAATCAAGGAGACAATGCAGAAGTGAAGGAAGAAAATATTTGGTACCTTGACAACGGAGCGAGTAATCACATGACAGGACGTCGGGAAAAATTTTCATCATTGGATGAAACAGTGGGAGGCCAAGTTAAGTTCGGAGATGGGTCACTTGTAAGCATAAAGGGGAAAGGATCTATCCCCATCACATGTAAGAATGGTGAAAAACGAGTACTCAATGAGGTATATTTTATCCCTACACTTCGTAGTAACATTATTAGTCTTGGACAATTGTCGGAGGAGGGGAATAAAGTTATACTTAGTGGAGAATTTTTATGGATTTATGATACATCTGATAAACTTCTTGTCAAAGTACAACGAGCTTCCAACAGGTTGTACAAAATTCATATTGAGGAGAACAAACCAATGTGTTTGTTAACAAGAAATGAAGAAGTGATGTGGCTTTGGCATCGTCGACTTGGACATACTAATTTCCAGGCAATGTCGTTGCTCTCCAAGCACAATATGGCATATGGTTTACCATTAATCAAGAATCCGAAAGGAGTTTGTAACGGATGTCTTTTGTCTAAACAGTCCCGAAAACCTTTCCCAACGCAGTCACAATTCAACGCCAAGTCTACACTCGAGTTGGTACATACCGACCTTTGTGGCCCTCTATCACCCACGACGCCAGCCGGGAACAGGTATTTCATCTTGATAGTGGATGATTACAGTCGATTAATGTGGGTGTTCATGCTAAAGTCCAAGGATGAGTCACTGGCAATGTTCAAGAAGTTTAAAGCACAGGTTGAAAATACCGGGAAAGGCAAAATTCGAGTACTCCGAACCGATCGAGGAGGTGAGTTTTGCTCAAAAGAATTCACTCAATACTGTGAAGACGAAGGCATAACAAGACATTATACGGCCCCCTATTCTCCTCAGCAGAATGGGGTCGTTGAAAGACGTAACCGAATTGTTGTTGCAATGGCTCGAAGCATGCTCAAGGAGAGACGAGTGCCAACTACAATATGGGGCGAGGCTGTCAGACATGCCGTATATGTGCTGAACAAAATGCCCACTCGAGCACTATCAAACCTCACACCTTATGAGGCTTGGACAGGGAATAAACCCAACCTACATCATCTGCGTGTTTTTGGATGTATTGCCCATATGAAGGTACCCACTGCTCAGCTGAAGAAACTGGATGATAGGAGCAAACAGGTTGTCTATTTTGGGCGTGAACCTGGCACAAAAGCATACAGGCTGTTTGATCCACATTCAGGTTCAATTCTTGTCAATCGAGATGTCGTTTTTGAAGAAGAAAAAGGTTGGCCATGGGAACTCACTGAGAAGCCAGAACAACTCGTGTTTGGTACACTCACAGTATCTGACATCACAGAAGAGGACACATCAAGTGAAAGAATCGAAGAAAACGAGCCAACAACTCCCATTAGCGACAGAACAGTTACTCAGGCCGTCACACCCTCAAACCTGACTTCCAGTCAGAATAGCGTTTCAAATAGAATTGGTGAATCTACCACGTCTGATGAAAGCGAACCCAGAAAGTTTCGGTCAATGGATGCAGTTTATGAGGAGTCTGAATGTGTTGAGTTGCCAGAGGATGAATTATTTTTACTTGGAGTTGAGGAACCAGTAACGTACGAGCAAGCTTCAACAAAGCAGGTCTGGACAGATGCAATGCAGAGTGAGATTCAATCCATTGAACACAACAAGACTTGGGAACTCGTCGATCTACCCAAGGGACAGCGACCTATTGGCCTAAAATGGGTCTTCAAAGTTAAGAGAAATGCAAATGGGGAGATTACCAAACACAAAGCGAGGTTAGTCGCAAAGGGATATGTCCAGCGTTATGGTATAGACTTTGAAGAAGTATTTGCCCCTGTAACAAGGCTCGAAACTGTTCGTTTGATCTTGGCTCTTGCAGCGAAAAATGAGTGGGAAGTGCACCATCTAGACGTCAAGTCAGCTTTTCTGCATGGTGAGCTAAAGGAGGTTGTTTATGTGAAGCAACCAAAAGGCTTTGAGAAAAGGGGTCAGGAAAACAAGGTGTACAAGCTACTCAAGGCTCTCTATGGTTTACGACAAGCTCCACGTGCTTGGTACGCACGTTTAAACAAATGTTTGGTAGGACTTGGTTTCAAAAAGTGTCCATACGAGCACGCCGTGTATACACGAAGGGAAGGTACTGAGTCGTTGATTATTGGGGTCTATGTCGACGATTTGATTATAACGGGAACTAATGTGTCTGATATTGTTAAGTTCAAGAAACAAATGGCCAAGGAGTTTGAGATGAGCGATTTAGGTCAATTGTCTTATTACCTCGGACTCGAGGTTGAGCAAGGGCATGGTTACATTAAGTTGAAGCAACAATCCTATGCCAGAAAAATTCTGCAGAAAGCTGGTATGGAAGATTGTAACTCTGCAAAATACCCGATGGAACATAATCTTCAACTGCACAAGGATGAGACATGAGAGGCCGTAGATTCAACAAAGTTCAAGAGTTGTGTAGGAGGACTGAGATATTTGGTCCATACGCGTCCTGATATAGCCTATGCCGTGGGCATTGTTAGCAGATTTATGGAACGACCAACGTCCATGCACCTCAATGCTGTGAAGAGAATTTTTCGATATGTTAAAGGAACGTTGAATTACGGATTGACATATGTTAAGGGGGAAGGAAACTATTTGCTCTCAGGTTATTCGGACAGTGATTTAGCTGGGAGTGTGGATGACCGGAAGAGTACAGGGGGTATGGCATTTTACTTGGATGAGAACTTAATCACATGGGTATCACAGAAACAGAGGTGTGTGGCACTCTCATCTTGTGAAGCAGAGTTTATGGCAGCTACGGCCGCAGCGTGTCAAGGAATATGGCTGAAGGGAGTTTTGGGACAGATTTCAAATATGAAAACGGGGCCAGTCACGCTATACATCGACAACAGGTCAGCATTGGATTTGGCAAAGAATCCAACTTTTCACGGGAGAAGTAAGCATATAGACTTGAGGTACCATTTCATACGTGATTGTGTGGAGAAAGGGATGATAATCATAAAGCATGTTCGTACGACTGAACAACGTGCGGACATCCTTACGAAAGCTTTGGCTGTTACTAAGTTTGAGAAGATGCGACGTTTACTGGGTGTCAAGGATCTCAGCATTTAGATTACGGGAGTGATATGTTGGATGTCTTAATCTAAATGTTTTATTTATTTATTATGCTTTGTTTTGAATAAGTCTTGGCTGTTGCATAGTTTATGGACATGACCAAGTAGTAGTAGAGTGTTAGCTGGAGTCTTAGGTCGTGGAGCTTTTACAGGAGGTTGTTCCTGGTTTTTAGGTAGTCACTATGTCTGCTTTCCTTATTTAGTTGTAATCAGTTTCTTGAAGTTAATGTGAGAAGAACCAATAATTCCATTCAGCAAATTTGTCTAACATAGTATTTCAATATTAATCCATCAAAATTCAACAGATACTCTTCATGGAATAAAACAATTGCCCCAAAATCAATGTTCACATGAAATTTTGTTATGAGCTCGACTAGGGTAGGTAACATTAAATTTGTGTGAGTTAGTGGATTTTTTTTCTTTTTGTGAGGATTTAATGGCTTTGTTAGTTGCCACTATATCACATAATAGAATTCTTAAAACTCAACACAACTTATTTTAAACACATCAAGCTGTAAATTTTTAATTAGGCCTTGCTATGTCCTCTGTATTGATGAACTAATTAAGGACATCTCATAAATGAAAAATGAATATGTTCATATAACCTTTTTGTAGTCCTAAAAAAATGTTTTTGAATGAAACTGCACATTTCGAATTTGATATGCATAAAACTTGAAATCTAAATTTACAAAAATTAAATTTGGACTTCTCAAAAGGGGGACAAGGACTTTTGAACAACCTAAATAATTTAATTTATATAACAAAATTTTTTTGCATCTCATAAATTTTATAGAAAGTTTAATTGTACAGTTGCACAAACTATGAGGTAGTTAAATTTATCACTACATGAAATTTTAAAGATTGTTTCTTTTTTTATACTTCAGTTTTTCGATTTTAATTTTAAAATTTATTTTCAATAGTTTGTATTCAATTGCCCTTCTACAAACTACTATTGGTTTTCATTGTTGTTTTTGGGACATAGAGGTTTTATACTTATAGCCAATTGATTGCCAAAAAACCTTAGTTGTTGGCTTTCTGCAATACACATTATACAAGATGTCAACCAACCAATTAAGCACATAATTTTCATGGAACTTCTCATGTTTCTCGGTGTGTGCAAAAGAACAACAGGTGCACCATATTGGAGCAAGATTAACCAAAAACACAAAGTTCAGTTTGTATACAGAAAAGCAAGAAATAAGCGTTGAACAGCTTCACTTTTATTGATTACTAAAACTGATACTTATACAAGGCTTAACAAGGAAATATGCTATAAAATAGGAACTGCATAACTAATACCCTAACTGATTCAAACACTAACGTTATACCAAGATTTATTCTCCACTATCCTACAAATACTCTGACCAACGACCCAATCAAAACAACTTTAACACTTAAACAAAAGCCCATATAAAGCCCAAGTTTAGATTAAAACCCAACAGACTCCCCCTTAATCTAAACTTGTCTTGACACACTTCTGTACTCCAAGGAGACACCTCATTTGCTCGAATTTGATAGTAGTTAACGCCTTCGTAAGTAAGTCAGCTCGCTGCTCCTCTGTGCGGACATGCTTCACCACTATGTCACCGTTTGCAATGCATTCTCTAATGAAGTGAAATCGAATATCTATGTGCTTGCTCCTGCCATGAAATACTGAATTTTTCGCTAAATCTATGGCTGATTTATTATCGATAAACAGTGTTACCGGCTGGATGTGTGTACCAGTAATTTGAGACAGTAGCTTCCTTAACCATATAGCTTGACATGATGCCGCCATTGCCGCCATAAACTCTGCTTCACATGAAGAGAGTGCTACACATCGTTGCTTTTGGGAGTTCCAAGTAATAAGACTTTTGTTGAGATAGAACACCATGCCACCTGTGCTTTTCCTATCCTCCACATTCCCGGCCAAATCGCTGTCAGAATATCCAATTACCACGTTGTTCTCATCATCCTTCATGTAGATTAGTCCGAAATCCATTGTGCCTTTCATATAGCGTAGGATTCGTTTTGCAGCATTCAAGTGCATAGACGTTGGCTTCTCCATAAATCTGCTTACCACACCAACTGAATAGGCCAAGTCAGGCCTAGTTTGAACTAAATATCTTAGGCCTCCGATCAGACTCTTGAAGTTCGTAGGATCAACCGGGGTGCCACCTTCATCTTTATTGATAATCTCCTTAGGGTGCATTGGAGTCTTTGTTGAATTGCAGTCAAGCATACCAGCCTTAGTAAGGATCTTCTTTGCGTATCCTGCCTGTTTTAGTTGAATATATCCATTACCTTGCTCCACCTCAATGCCCAAATAGTATGTGAGTTTCCCCAAATCACTCATGTCAAAGATCTCAGCCATTTGGTTCTTGAATTCCTTGATTACATTTACATTAGTGCCAGTCACTAGTAAATCGTCGACGTACACTCCAACGATCAGAATCTCGTTTCCAATGTGTCTCGTATAGACTGCCTGTTCATAAGCACATCTGGTGAAGCCCAGTCCTTCCAAGCATCCGTTTAGTTTTGAGTACCAGGCTCTTGGAGCCTGTCGAAGTCCATACAGGGCTTTCAAGAGCCTGTATACTAAGTGTTCCCTTCCGTGCTTAGCGAACCCTTCAGGTTGTTTGACGAATACCTCCTCTTTGATCTCCCCGTTCAAGAACACCGTCTTTACATCGAGGTGATGTACCTCCCAATTCCCCTTCGCTGCTAGTGCCAACAATAACCGAATTGTCTCAATTCGAGTGACTGGAGCGTACACCTCGTCGAAATCCACACCTTGTTTTTGCACATACCCCTTAGCGACAATTCTTGCTTTGTGCTTTGTGATATTCCCCTCAGCATCACGCTTGATTTTGTAAATCCATTTCAGGTCGATGGCTTTACGTCCTTTTGGCAATTCTGTTAAGACCCAGGTTCCGTTTTTCTCGACTGCGTCCATTTCTGCCTGCATTGCCTTTCTCCACTCATCACCTTTAACAGCTTGAGAGTAATTAGACGGCTCGTCTATTCCCATTAGATACAGTTCATCTTCCTCCAGTTCTACAGGTTCGGTAGCAGCATAGATGTCACTGAGAGATTTAAAGTTTACTGGTGACTCCTCTGTTTCAGATTTATAATTTGAGACATCAGAATTCTGTGCATTCTCTCCAGCTTCATTTTCGTCATTTCGACTTGCATCTTCAATGTCAGCTTTAGTGCCCTCATTATTGTAACCACCAAATACCTCAAAGTTTCCAATCTGTGAGTCTGATTCCTCAGTATTTTTCCAGTTCCACAATTTCCTTTCTTCAAAGATGACGTCTCTGCTTACATGTATGTTTCGAGTTTCAGGATCAAATAGCCTAAATGCTTTCACGCCTGGTTCTTTGCCGAGATAAATGACCTCCTTACTCTTGCTATCAAGTTTCTTCAGATTTATGTTTGGTTCCTTCATATGTCCCAAACAGCCAAATACTCGAATATGATTCACACAAGGCTTCTTCTCTGACCAAGCTTCGTAAGGTGTGATACCATTCACAGCTCGAGTTGGAAGTCGATTCAGTAAATATGTAGCATGACGGACTACTTCACCCCACAACCAGTTTGGCAGGTTCATTCCTTTTAGTAGACTTCGAGCCATCTCGATGAGAGTTCTATTGCGCCGTTCCACTACACCATTTTGTTGCGGTGAGTACGGTGCAGAAAAATGACGATTGATGCCAGCCTCCCCACAAAATTTTGTAAACTCTGTTGATGTGAATTCCCCACCGTTGTCTGACCTGAAAGTTCTTATCTTTCTTTCTGGGCAATATTCAACCAATGCCCGAAATCTTTTGAAAGCATCAAGAGCGTCACTTTTATTTTTCAAAAAATAAGTCCACATTTCACGGCTAAAATCATCAATTAATACAAAGATATATTTGTTACCTCCTGATGTGCATGGCGTGATTGGGCCGCAGAGGTCTCCATGAACCAGTTCGAGAGGTGAAGTAGCAGTAAACTTTGACTGGCTTGGGAATGGTCTTCTAGTTTGTTTTGACATAAGACATCCGGTGCATATTTCATTCGGTTGCTTAATTATGGGCATTCCCAGTACCATGTTGGTTGTGGACATGAGTTTCATGGCCTTGAAATTGACATGGCCTAGACGCGAGTGCCAAAGCCAACTATCGTCCTCGCAGCGTGTCATCAAACACTTGGTATCACCACTGTAAATTATGAGCTTGTACAATCTGTTCATAGATTGCTTTACCTTCATAAACAGAGCTCCTTGTTTCTCTCTCACCCACATGAATTTGCCTTTGATAATCACATCATATCCTTCTTCTGCAAGTTGTCCAAGGCTAATTATATTACTACGTAAAGAAGGAATGTAATATACCTCTTTCAATTTTCTGGTTTCACCGTTCTTGCACTTCAATGTGATGGATCCCTTGCCTTTGATTTGAACAATTGAACCATCCCCGAATTTTACTTCACCAACCACGCGTTCATCCAACTCGTCAAACTTTGAATATTGTCCGGTCATATGGTTGCTCGCTCCACTGTCGAGATACCATAAGTTCGACTCTACTTCCTTTCCTTGTCCAATCTCACCCAAACTTGGTACCACCTGCTCCTCATTGATCAGCAAATTCTTCTTCTCACTTTCTTCATCTTCGACCAGTAGTAATGCAGGTTCATCATCCGGAATCTGTGCCATGTGTGTTTCCTCCCTTGCTTCTTTGTCTCGTCTTGGTCTTTTACACTCTGCAGCATAATGACCATATGCCAATCAATTAAAACAACGTACCATGCTTTTGTCTCGTGTGCTGCGAGTAGTAGGTCTGTCTCTAAATCTTTGCGTGTTGGCTTCGCCACTGCCTTTGTATGTGCGTCTTAACCATTCTTCTCTTGTGAGTAGCAACTTGCTCTCATCCTTTTCTTTCTCAAGCCATTGTTCTCTGGTAAGTAACAACTGATTCCCACTGCTGTCCGCCTGCCCCTTCAAGCGTTCTTCGTGTGCCTTTAAAGAACCCACCGTTTCTTCCAAGGTCATTGTTTCTAGATTGCCGAATTGTTCTATGGTGGAGGCGATTTGTAGGAACTTTGACGGTACAGCCCGCAGCATTTTTTTTACCACATAACTATCTGCTACTTCTTCCCCAAGGGCCCGTATATTTGCCACCAGACCGACCAATTTCATACTGAAATCATCGATCGTCTCTGTATCCTTCATGACCATGGACTCGAATTCTGTCTTCAAGGTCTGTACTTTAGCCGTCTTGACGCGCTCAGCCCCTTGGCACGTCACTTTGATTTCCTCCCACGCCTCTTTAGCGGTTTCTTTATCTACGATAGACAGCAGGACATCCTCAGGTATAGCCTGGTAAATTGCAGCCAATGCTATTTTATCTGCCTTCTCATCAACCACCGCTGATTTCGGATCCTCTGGTGATACGGCTTCCCAAACTCCATGGGCTTGCATATACACTTTCATCTTCATCCCCCAAGCTGTGTAGTTCGCTCGTGACAGCATTGGATAACTTAAGCTGATCGTTCCATTCTTCACTTTCTTGGACTCCATCTTTTGTGCTATTTCTGCCTTTGACATGTACTTGGTCATTCACAGGTAACCTTCAGCTCTGATACCAGATTATTGGAGCAAGATTAACCAAAAACACAAAGTTCAGTTTGTATACAGAAAAGCAAGAAATAAGCGTTGAACAGCTTCACTTTTATTGATTACTAAAACTGATACTTATACAAGGCTTAACAAGGAAATATGCTATAAAATAGGAACTGCATAACTAATACCCAGACTGATTCAAACACTAACGTTATACCAAGATTTATTCTCCACTATCCTACAAATACTCTGACCAACGACCCAATCAAAACAACTTTAACACTTAAACAAAAGCCCATATAAAGCCCAAGTTTAGATTAAAACCCAACACACCAGGCACCACAGGTGTGACGGGGCAACTGCACATGCCGCAGTATTGTGCCGCAAACGCATATGCCCCGTAGGCGCATGTCCAAAGGACGGCTGATTCCCATGAGGTATTACTACCTCTGCATTAGGGCATTTCCTGGCTGGTGACCCCCAACACGTATAACCAATGTTTCCATTAAGCTATTTGGCCCTCCACGTGTGTGAGTAGAGAGCCTTTCAATCAAAACCAGAATAAGATGGTCTTACAAAGAACATCACCTTGTGTGGGTTTGAACGAACACTACAAGAAAAACTGAATCAGACAACACTTATCCTACAACGCTCAGACGAAAAAGTGTTGCCTGAACTTTTTAGACAACGGTTTAAAATTCAGCAAAAATATTGTGTTGTCTATCCCACATACTTTACAATAGTTTCAAAAACCATTGTCTATTATTCCTATTTAGATTGAATTAGACAAGGCTTTCTCAATGTAGTGTTGTCTAACATATATCATTTACACAATGGTTTCTATCAACCATTGTCTGAATAGTACAAAGACAAGATATTCTTAAACCGTTGTTAAATTTAGACAAGTGTTTTTTCTTTCAATCGATTTAATACAATTCACACAACGGTAGTTAGATACTATTGTCTGATTTTAACAACGGTTTTAGAAAACATTGTCTGAAGTCCTTTACACATTGGTTTTTGTACTGTTGTCTGAAATCAAAATTTGGGGGGGAAAGAGTTGAAATTGAAATTGGGGGGGGGGGGGGGTTGAAATCGAAATTTTGGGGAGGGGGAAGTTGAAATCGAAATAGGGGAGAAAAAAACAGAACCCGGCAAAGATTTTGGCAATTAATGTTTATTTTACCGAAATATCATACAACGGTTTGTAACAAAATAAATTATTGTCTTAAATTCTTTCAGACAACGGTTTCTCATGGAAAACTGTTGTGTCACTCCTTTTACTGTTGAATCACTTGAGTAAATGTCAAACAATGGTTTTAGATAAAAATCTTTGTCTGTATTATTTTCATACAACGTTCTTCTTTTGTCTGTATTAAAAACCATTGTATGATGTTTTTGGGTTTTTTTATATAGTTTTATTTTTTTAAGAAACTTTAATTATATGTTGGTCTTGATATATAAGTTTAAGGTACACACTTTATACGATGATACATTATCACTCTCTTGTTTGTAAATATCAATATATAAATTTGTCGAATTAGAATACTTAGATAAATGTTAATAATAATAATAATAATATCTCAGATTGATGTTTCGATTTTTTTAAAAATATTTATCGATGAACCAACCATATGGATATCGAGATCTATGTAATTTAATGATATTGCAAAAGTTTTAGAAAAAAATAAATTTATTTGGTTAGAGATCTTAACAGTCAATCAGTGATTTGACTAGTACTTCTAACTAGTGATTTGTCCCGGATTGATGTTTTGATTTTTTTAAAAATATTTATCGATGATCCAACCGTATGGATATCGAGATCTATGTAATTTAATGATATTACAAAAGTTTTAGAAAAAATAAATTTATTTGGTTTGAGATCTTAACGGTCAATAGTGATTTGACTAGTACTCCTAACTAGTGATTCGTCCCGGATTGATGTTTCGATTTTTTTAAAAATATTTATCGACGATCCAACCGTATGGATATCGAGATCTATGTAATTTAATGATATTACAAAAGTTTTAGAAAAAAATAAATTTATTTAGTTTGAGATCTTAACGGTCAATAGTGATTTGACCAGTACTTCTAACTAGTGATTCGTCCCGGATTGATGTTTCGATTTTTTTAAAAATATTTATCGATGATCCAACCGTATGGATATGGAGATCTATGTAATTTAATGATATTACAAATGTTTTAGAAAAAAATAAATTTATTTGGTTTGAGATCTTAACGGTCAATAGTGATTTGACTAGTACTTCTAACTAGTGATTTGTCCCGGATTGATGTTTCGATTTTTTTAAAAATATTTATCGATGAACCAACCGTATGAATATCGAGATCTATGTAATTTAATGATATTACAAATGTTTTAGAAAAAAATAAATTTATTTGGTTAGAGATCTTAACAGTCAATCAGTGATTTGACTAGTACTTCTAACTAGTGATTCGTCCCGGATTGATGTTTCGATTTTTTGAAAAATATTTATCGACAATCCAACCGTATGGATATCGAGATCTATGTAATTTAATGATATTACAAAAGTTTTAGAAAAAATAAATTTATTTGGTTTGAGATCTTAACGGTCAATAGTGATTTGACTAGTACTTCTAACTAGTGATTCGTCCCGGATTGATGTTTCGATTTTTTTAAAAATATTTATCGACGATCCAACCGTATGGATATCGAGATCTATGTAATTTAATGATATTACAAAAGTTTTAGAAAAAAATAAATTTATTTAGTTTGAGATCTTAACGGTCAATAGTGATTTGACCAGTACTTCTAACTAGTGATTCGTCCCGGATTGATGTTTCGCTTTTTTTAAAAATATTTATCGATGATCCAACCGTATGGATATCGAGATCTATGTAATTTAATGATATTACAAATGTTTTAGAAAAAAATAAATTTATTTGGTTTGAGATCTTAACGGTCAATAGTGATTTGACTAGTACTTCTAACTAGTGATTTGTCCCGGATTGATGTTTCGATTTTTTTAAAAATATTTATCGATGAACCAACCGTATGAATATCGAGATCTATGTAATTTAATGATATTACAAATGTTTTAGAAAAAAATAAATTTATTTGGTTAGAGATCTTAACAGTCAATCAGTGATTTGACTAGTACTTCTAACTAGTGATTCGTCCCGGATTGATGTTTCGATTTTTTGAAAAATATTTATCGACGATCCAACCGTATGGATATCGAGATCTATGTAATTTAATGATATTACAAAAGTTTTAGAAAAAAATAAATTTATTTGGTTTGAGATCTTAACGGTCAATAGTGATTTGACCAGTACTTCTAACTAGTGATTCGTCCCGGATTGATGTTTCAATTTTTTTAAAAATATTTATCGATGATCCAACCGTATGGATATCGAGATCTATGTAATTTAATGATATTACAAAAGTTTTAGAAAAAAATAAATTTATTTGGTTTGAGATCTTAACGGTCAATAGTGATTTGACTAGTACTTCTAACTAGTGATTCGTCCCGGATTGATGTTTCGATTTTTTTAAAAATATTTATCGATGAACCAACCGTATGGATATCGATATCTATGTAATTTAATGATATTACAAAAGTTTTAGAAAAAAATAAATTTATTTGGTTAGAGATCTTAACAGTCAATCAGTGATTTGACTAGTACTTCTAACTAGTGATTCGTCCCGGATTGATGTTTCGATTTTTTTAAAAATATTTATCGATGATCCAACCGTATGGATATCGAGATCTATGTAATTTAATGATATTACAAAAGTTTTAGAAAAAAATAAATTTATTTGGTTTGAGATCTTAACGGTCAATAGTGATTTGACTAGTACTTCTAACTAATGATTCGTCCCGGATTGATGTTTCGATTTTTTTAAAAATATTTATCGACGATCCAACCGTATGGATATCGAGATCTATGTAATTTAATGATATTACAAAAGTTTTAGAAAAAAATAAATTTATTTAGTTTGAGATCTTAACGGTCAATAGTGATTTGACTAGTACTTCTAACTAGTGATTCGTCCCGGATTGATGTTTCGATTTTTTTAAAAATATTTATCGATGATCCAACCGTATGGATATCGAGATCTATGTAATTTAATGATATTACAAAAGTTTTAGAAAAAAATAAATTTATTTGGTTTGAGATTTTAACGGTCAATAGTGATTTGACTAGTACTTCTAACTAGTGATTCGTCCCGGATTGATGTTTCGATTTTTTTAAAAATATTTATCGATGAACCAACCGTATGGATATCGAGATCTATGTAATTTAATGATATTACAAATGTTTTAGAAAAAAATAAATTTATTTGGTTAGAGATCTTAACAGTCAATCAGTGATTTGACTAGTACTTCTAACTAGTGATTCGTCCCGGATTGATGTTTCGATTTTTTGAAAAATATTTATCGACGATCCAACCGTATGGATATCGAGATCTATGTAATTTAATGATATTACAAAAGTTTTAGAAAAAAAAAATTTATTTGGTTTGAGATCTTAACGACCAATAGTGATTTGACCAGTACTTCTAACTAGTGATTCGTCCCGGATTGATGTTTCAATTTTTTTAAAAATATTTATCGATGATCCAACCGTATGGATATCGAGATCTATGTAATTTAATGATATTACAAAAGTTTTAGAAAAAAATAAATTTATTTGGTTTGAGATATTAACGGTCAATAGTAATTTGACTAGTACTTCTAACTAGTGATTCGTCCCGAATTGATGTTTCGATTTTTTTAAAAATATTTATCGATGAACCAACCGTATGGATATCGATATCTATGTAATTTAATGATATTACAAAAGTTTTAGAAAAAAATAAATTTATTTGGTTAGAGATCTTAACAGTCAATCAGTGATTTGACTAGTACTTCTAACTAGTGATTCGTCCCGGATTGATGTTTCGATTTTTTTAAAAATATTTATCGATGATCCAACCGTATGGATATCGAGATCTATGTAATTTAATGATATTACAAAAGTTTTAGAAAAAAATAAATTTATTTGGTTTGAGATCTTAACGGTCAATAGTGATTTGACTAGTACTTCTAACTAATGATTCGTCCCGGATTGATGTTTCGATTTTTTTAAAAATATTTATCGACGATCCAACCGTATGGATATCGAGATCTATGTAATTTAATGATATTACAAAAGTTTTAGAAAAAAATAAATTTATTTAGTTTGAGATCTTAACGGTCAATAGTGATTTGACTAGTACTTCTAACTAGTGATTCGTCCCGGATTGATGTTTCGATTTTTTTAAAAATATTTATCGATGATCCAACCGTATGGATATCGAGATCTATGTAATTTAATGATATTACAAAAGTTTTAGAAAAAAATAAATTTATTTGGTTTGAGATTTTAACGGTCAATAGTGATTTGACTAGTACTTCTAACTAGTGATTCGTCCCGGATTGATGTTTCGATTTTTTTAAAAATATTTATCGATGAACCAACCGTATGGATATCGAGATCTATGTAATTTAATGATATTACAAATGTTTTAGAAAAAAATAAATTTATTTGGTTAGAGATCTTAACAGTCAATCAGTGATTTGACTAGTACTTCTAACTAGTGATTCGTCCCGGATTGATGTTTCGATTTTTTGAAAAATATTTATCGACGATCCAACCGTATGGATATCGAGATCTATGTAATTTAATGATATTACAAAAGTTTTAGAAAAAAAAAATTTATTTGGTTTGAGATCTTAACAACCAATAGTGATTTGACCAGTACTTCTAACTAGTGATTCGTCCCGGATTGATGTTTCAATTTTTTTAAAAATATTTATCGATGATCCAACCGTATGGATATCGAGATCTATGTAATTTAATGATATTACAAAAGTTTTAGAAAAAAATAAATTTATTTGGTTTGAGATCTTAACGGTCAATAGTTATTTGACTAGTACTTCTAACAAGTGATTCGTCCCGGATTGATGTTTCGATTTTTTTAAAAATATTTATCGATGAACCAACCGTATGGATATCGAGATCTATGTAATTTAATGATATTACAAATGTTTTAGAAAAAAATAAATTTATTTGGTTAGAGATCTTAACAGTCAATCAGTGATTTGACTAGTACTTCTAACTAGTGATTCGTCCCGGATTGATGTTTCGATTTTTTTAAAAATATTTATCGACGATCCAACCGTATGGATATCGAGATCTATGTAATTTAATGATATTACAAAAGTTTTAGAAAAAAATAAATTTATTTGGTTTGAGATTTTAACGGTCAATAGTGATTTGACTAGTACTTCTAACTAGTGATTCGTCCCGGATTGATGTTTCAATTTTTTTAAAAATATTTATCGATGATCCAACCGTATGGATATCGAGATCTATGTAATTTAATGATATTACAAAAGTTTTAGAAAAAAATAAATTTATTTGGTTTGAGATCTTAACGGTCAATAGTGATTTGACTAGTACTTCTAATTAGTGATTCGTCCCAGATTGATGTTTCGATTTTTTAAAAAATATTTATCGATGAACCAACCGTATGGATATCGAGATCTATGTAATTTAATAATATTACAAAAGTTTTAGAAAAAAATAAATTTATTTGGTTAGAGATCTTAACAGTCAATCAGTGATTTGACTAGTACTTCTAACTAGTGATTCGTCCCGGATTGATGTTTCGATTTTTTTAAAAATATTTATCGATGATCCAACCGTATGGATATCGAGATCTATGTAATTTAATGTTATTACAAAAGTTTTAGAAAAAAATAAATTTATTTGGTTTGAGATCTTAACGGTCAATAGTGATTTGACAAGTACTTCTAACTAGTGATTCGTCCCGGATTGATGTTTCAATTTTTTAAAAAATATTTATCGATGAACCAACCGTATGGATATCGAGATCTATGTAATTTAATAATATTACAAAAGTTTTAGAAAAAAATAAATTTATTTGGTTAGAGATCTTAACCGTCAATCAGTGATTTGACTAGTACTTCTAACTAGTGATTCGTCCCGGATTGATGTTTCGATTTTTTTAAAAATATTTATCGACGATCCAACCGTATGGATATCGAGATCTATGTAATTTAATGATATTACAAAAGTTTTAGAAAAAAATAAATTTATTTGGTTTGAGATCTTAACGGTCAATAGTGATTTGACTAGTACTTCTAACTAGTGATTCGTCCCGGATTGATGTTTCGATTTTTTTAAAAATATTTATCGATGATCCAACCGTATGGATATCGATATCTCTGTAATTTAATGATATTACAAAAGTTTTAGAAAAAAATAAATTTATTTGGTTAGAGATCTTAACAGTCAATCAGTGATTTGACTAGTACTTCTAACTAGTGATTCGTCCCGGATTGATGTTTCGATTTTTTTAAAAATATTTATCGATGATCCAACCGTATGGATATCGAGATCTATGTAATTTAATGTTATTACAAAAGTTTTAGAAAAAAATAAATTTATTTGGTTTGAGATCTTAACGGTCAATAGTGATTTGACAAGTACTTCTAACTAGTGATTCGTCCCGGATTGATGTTTCGATTTTTTAAAAAATATTTATCGATGAACCAACCGTATGGATATCGAGATCTATGTAATTTAATAATATTACAAAAGTTTTAGAAAAAAATAAATTTATTTGGTTAGAGATCTTAACAGTCAATCAGTGATTTGACTAGTACTTCTAACTAGTGATTCGTCCCGGATTGATGTTTCGATTTTTTTAAAAATATTTATCGATGATCCAAAAGTATGGATATCGAGATCTATGTAATTTAATGTTATTACAAAAGTTTTAGAAAAAAATAAATTTATTTGGTTTGAGATCTTAACGGTCAATAGTGATTTGACTAGTAATTCTAACTAGTGATTCGTCCCGGATTGATGTTTCGATTTTTTTAAAAATATTTATCGACGATCCAACCGTATGGATATCGAGATCTATGAAATTTAATGATATTACAAAAGTTTTAGAAAAAAATAAATTTATTTAGTTTGAGATCTTAACGGTCAATAGTGATTTGACTAGTACTTCTAACTAGTGATTCGTCCCGGATTGATGTTTCGATTTTTTTAAAAATATTTATCGATGATCCAACCATATGGATATCGAGATCTATGTAATTTAATGATATTACAAAAGTTTTAGAAAAAAATAAATTTATTTGGTTTGAGATTTTAACGGTCAATAGTGATTTGACTAGTACTTCTAACTAGTGATTCGTCCCGGATTGATGTTTCGATTTTTTTAAAAATATTTATCGATGAACCAACCGTATGGATATCGAAATCTATGTAATTTAATGATATTACAAATGTTTAAGAAAAAAAATAAATTTATTTGGTTAGATATCTTAACAGTCAATCAGTGATTTGACTAGTACTTCTAACTAGTGATTCGTCCCGGATTGATGTTTCGATTTTTTGAAAAATATTTATCGACGATCCAACCGTATGGATATCGAGATCTATGTAATTTAATGATATTACAAAAGTTTTAGAAAAAAATAAATTTATTTGGTTTGAGATCTTAACGGTCAATAGTGATTTGACTAGTACTTCTAACTAGTGATTCGTCCCGGATTGATGTTTCGATTTTTTTAAAAATATTTATCGATGATCCAACCGTATGGATATCGATATCTCTGTAATTTAATGATATTACAAAAGTTTTAGAAAAAAATAAATTTATTTGGTTAGAGACCTTAACAGTCAATCAGTTATTTGACTAGTACTTCTAACTAGTGATTCGTCCCGGATTGATGTTTCGATTTTTTTAAAAATATTTATCGATGATCCAACCATATGGATATCGATATCTATGTAATTTAATGATATTACAAAAGTTTTAGAAAAAAATAAATTTATTTGGTTTGAGATCTTAACGGTCAAAAGTGATTTGACTAGTACTTCTAACTAATGATTCGTCCCGGATTGATGTTTCGATTTTTTTAAAAATATTTATCGACGATCCAACCGTATGGATATCGAGATCTATGTAATTTAATGATATTACAAAAGTTTTAGAAAAAAATAAATTTATTTAGTTTGAGATCTTAACGGTCAATAGTGATTTGACTAGTACTTCTAACTAGTGATTCGTCCCGGATTGATGTTTCGATTTTTTTAAAAATATTTATCGACTATCCAACCGTATGGATATCGAGATCTATGTAATTTAATGATATTACAAAAGTTTTAGAAAAAAATAAATTTATTTGGTTTGAGATCTTAACGGTCAATAGTGATTTGACTAGTACTTCTAACTAGTGATTCGTCCCGGATTGATGTTTCGATTTTTTTAAAAATATTTATCGACTAACCAACCGTATGGATATCGAGATCTATGTAATTTAATGATATTACAAAAGTTTTAGAAAAAAATAAATTTATTTGGTTAGAGATCTTAACGGTCAATCAGTGATTTGACCAGTACTTCTAACTAGTGATTCGTCCCGGATTGATGTTTCGATTTTTTGAAAAATATTTATCGACGATCCAACCGTATGGATATCGAGATCTATGTAATTTAATGATATTACAAAAGTTTTAGAAAAAAATAAATTTATTTGGTTTGAGATCTTAACGACCAATAGTGATTTGACCAGTACTTCTAACTAGTGATTCGTCCCGGATTGATGTTTCAATTTTTTTAAAAATATTTATCGATGATCCAACCGTATGGATATCGAGATCTATGTAATTTAATGATATTACAAAAGTTTTAGAAAAAAATAAATTTATTTGGTTTGAGATCTTAACGGTCAATAGTGATTTGACTAGTACTTCTAACTAGTGATTCGTCCCGGATTGATGTTTCGATTTTTTTAAAAATATTTATCGATGAACCAACCGTATGGATATCGAGATCTATGTAATTTAATGATATTACAAATGTTTTAGAAAAAAATAAATTTATTTGGTTAGAGATCTTAACAGTCAATCAGTGATTTGACTAGTACTTCTAACTAGTGATTCGTCCCGGATTGATGTTTCGATTTTTTTAAAAATATTTATCGATGATCCAACCGTATGGATATCGAGATCTATGTAATTTAATGATATTACAAAAGTTTTAGAAAAAAATAAATTTATTTGGTTTGAGATTTTAACGGTCAATAGTGATTTGACTAGTACTTCTAACTAGTGATTCGTCCCGGATTGATGTTTCGATTTTTTTAAAAATATTTATCGATGAACCAACCGTATGGATATCGAGATCTATGTAATTTAATGATATTACAAATGTTTTAGAAAAAAATAAATTTATTTGGTTAGAGATCTTAACAGTCAATCAGTGATTTGACTAGTACTTCTAACTAGTGATTCGTCCCGGATTGATGTTTCGATTTTTTGAAAAATATTTATCGACGATCCAACCGTATGGATATCGAGATCTATGTAATTTAATGATATTACAAAAGTTTTAGAAAAAAATAAATTTATTTGGTTTGAGATCTTAACGACCAATAGTGATTTGACCAGTACTTCTAACTAGTGATTCGTCCCGGATTGATGTTTCAATTTTTTTAAAAATATTTATCGATGATCCAACCGTATGGATATCGAGATCTATGTAATTTAATGATATTACAAAAGTTTTAGAAAAAAATAAATTGATTTGGTTTGAGATCTTAACGGTCAATAGTTATTTGACTAGTACTTCTAACTAGTGATTCGTCCCGGATTGATGTTTCGATTTTTTTAAAAATATTTATCGATGAACCAACCGTATGGATATCGAGATCTATGTAATTTAATGATATTACAAAAGTTTTAGAAAGAAAAAATTTATTTGGTTAGAGATCTTAACAGTCAATCAGTGATTTGACTAGTACTTCTAACTAGTGATTCGTCCTGGATTGATGTTTCGATTTTTTTAAAAATATTTATCGATGATCCAACCGTATGGATATCGAGATCTATGTAATTTAATGATATTACAAAAGTTTTAGAAAAAAATAAATTTATTTGGTTTGAGATATTAACGGTCAATAGTGATTTGACCAGTACTTCTAACTAGTGATTCGTCCCGGATTGATGTTTCAATTTTTTTAAAAATATTTATCGATGATCCAACCGTATGGATATCGAGATCTATGTAATTTAATGATATTACAAAAGTTTTAGAAAAAAATAAATTTATTTGGTTTGAGATCTTAACGGTCAATAGTGATTTGACTAGTACTTCTAACTAGTGATTCGTCCCGGATTGATGTTTCGATTTTTTTAAAAATATTTATCGATGAACCAACCGTATGGATATCGAGATCTATGTAATTTAATGATATTACAAAAGTTTTAGAAAAAAATAAATTTATTTGGTTAGAGATCTTAACAGTCAATCCGTGATTTGACTAGTACTTCTAACTAGTGATTCGTCTCGGATTGATGTTTCGATTTTTTTAAAAATATTTATCGATGATCCAACCGTATGGATATCGAGATCTATGTAATTTAATGATATTACAAAAGTTTTAGAAAAAAATAAATTTATTTGGTTTGAGATCTTAACGGTCAATAGTGATTTGACTAGTACTTCTAACTAATGATTCGTCCCGGATTGATGTTTCGATTTTTTTAAAAATATTTATCGACGATCCAACCGTATGGATATCGAGATCTATGTAATTTAATGATATTACAAAAGTTTTAGAAAAAAATAAATTTATTTAGTTTGAGATCTTAACGGTCAATAGTGATTTGACTAGTACTTCTAACTAGTGATTCGTCCCGGATTGATGTTTCGATTTTTTTAAAAATATTTATCGATGATCCAACCGTATGGATATCGAGATCTATGTAATTTAATGATATTACAAAAGTTTTAGAAAAAAATAAATTTATTTGGTTTGAGATTTTAACGGTCAATAGTGATTTGACTAGTACTTCTAACTAGTGATTCGTCCCGGATTGATGTTTCGATTTTTTTAAAAATATTTATCGATGAACCAACCGTATGGATATCGAGATCTATGTAATTTAATGATATTACAAATGTTTTAGAAAAAAATAAATTTATTTGGTTAGAGATCTTAACAGTCAATCAGTGATTTGACTAGTACTTCTAACTAGTGATTCGTCCCGGATTGATGTTTCGATTTTTTGAAAAATATTTATCGACGATCCAACCGTATGGATATCGAGATCTATGTAATTTAATGATATTACAAAAGTTTTAGAAAAAAAAAAATTATTTGGTTTGAGATCTTAACGACCAATAGTGATTTGACCAGTACTTCTAACTAGTGATTCGTCCCGGATTGATGTTTCAATTTTTTTAAAAATATTTATCGATGATCCAACCGTATGGATATCGAGATCTATGTAATTTAATGATATTACAAAAGTTTTAGAAAAAAATAAATTTATTTGGTTTGAGATCTTAACGGTCAATAGTTATTTGACTAGTACTTCTAACTAGTGATTCGTCCCGGATTGATGTTTCAATTTTTTTAAAAATATTTATCGATGAACCAACCGTATGGATATCGAGATCTATGTAATTTAATGATATTACAAAAGTTTTAGAAAAAAAAAATTATTTGGTTAGAGATCTTAACAGTCAATCAGTGATTTGACTAGTACTTCTATCTAGTGATTCGTCCCGGATTGATGTTTCGATTTTTTTAAAAATATTTATCGATGATCCAACCGTATGGATATCGAGATCTATGTAATTTAATGATATTACAAAAGTTTTAGAAAAAAATAAATTTATTTGGTTTGAGATCTTAACGGTCAATAGTGATTTGACTAGTACTTCTAACTAGTGATTCGTCCCGGATTGATGTTTCGATTTTTTTAAAAATATTTATCGACTATCCAACCGTATGGATATCGAGATCTATGTAATTTAATGATATTACAAAAGTTTTAGAAAAAAATAAATTTATTTGGTTTGAGATCTTAACGGTCAATAGTGATTTGACCAGTACTTCTAACTAGTGATTCGTCCCGGATTGATGTTTCGATTTTTTTAAAAATATTTATCGATGATCCAACCGTATGGATATCGAGATCTATGTAATTTAATGATATTACAAAAGTTTTTCAAAAAAATAAATTTATTTGGTTTGAGATCTTAACGGTCAATAGTGATTTGACTAGTACTTCTAACTAGTGATTCGTCCCGGATTGATGTTTCGATTTTTTTAAAAATATTTATCGATGAACCAACCGTATGGATATCGAGATCTATGTAATTTAATGATATTACAAAAGTTTTAGAAAAAAAAAAATTTATTTGGTTAGAGATCTTAACAGTCAATCAGTGATTTGACTAGTACTTCTAACTAGTGATTCGTCCCGGATTGATGTTTCGATTTTTTTAAAAATATTTATCGACGATCCAACTGTATGGATATCGAGATCTATGTAATTTAATGATATTACAAAAGTTTTAGAAAAAAATAAATTTATTTGGTTTGAGATCTTAACGGTCAATAGTGATTTGACCAGTACTTCTAACTAGTGATTCGTCCCGGATTGATGTTTCAATTTTTTTAAAACTATTTATCGATGATCCAACCGTATGGATATCGAGATCTATGTAATTTAATGATATTACAAAAGTTTTAGAAAAAAATAAATTTATTTGGTTAGAGATCTTAACGGTCAATCAGTGATTTGACCAGTACTTCTAACTAGTGATTCGTCCCGGATTGATGTTTTGATTTTTTTAAAAATATTTATCGACGATCCAACCGTATGGATATCGAGCTCTATGTAATTTAATGATATTACAAAAGTTTTAGAAAAAAATAAATTTATTTGGTTTGAGATATTAACGGTCAATAGTGATTTGACTAGTACTTCTAACTAGTGTTTGGTCCTTGTGTGAGTAAATTTGTTATTACGTTTTTTAGTTAAACCGTTATCTATATCAAAAGTGTTGATTTTTCTAAACACTTTATTTATTTTATGCAATGTTATCTTGAATATTTAATATTATAATTTGTTAAACAAGAACAATTAGATATGTCTATATAAAAATTTCCCTATTTTTTACACCATTTCCCTCTTTTTTACACTATACAAAAATTTCCCCCTTAAAACAAAAATTTTACTTCCCCCCTTGACAAAATTTCAATTCCCCCGTCTTTCCCCCTTTCCTCACACACTAAGTCCCCCCCCAGCTACATCTCTCTCTGATGTCATACTTTCTCTCACCATCTTTGTATCTCTTCTATCTCTATATATCTCTCTCTCACCATCCCGCTCTCTTATCTCTGTGTCAACCCATCTCAAAACCTAATTATCTCAAAACCTAATTAGGTAACCCATCTCAAAACCTAATTAGCTAATTTACACGGTCGGTCACAAATTAGTACTCACCATTTCACAAATTTAAAGCCAAACCCGAATTAAGCACTAACCCAACTAGGAATTGGTTCGATTCGTTCTAAATAACCTTCAAAGCAGCTTGTTCGGTTCAATTTGTGTGAAAGAAGAAAGAAAATTTGAGATCTATTTTCAAATTTTATTTTTGATATTGAATCGAGCTTTGTTCAGAGGTCTGGAGCTTTTTATTGAGCCTAATTGGAATTGGCTTCTAATAAGTACGATATCTCTATTTTCTTGAGATTTCTTTGCATCTACACACACATATATATATATTTATGTCTCAATTTTATTCTGTATGTTTTAATTAATTTTTGTGTTGTGTTTATGTTAGTTTTAGTTTAGTAGTGTTAGATTTGGGGATTTACATAAGTAATTAATTGTAATGCTTGATTCTTGATTTGTAGTAATAATTTATCAAACTAATAAATGTTATTTCTTGAGTTTTGATTTTGGTAATTTTTGTTGTTATTGTGTAGATTCGAGTTTTGTGCCACCATTGATGTATTCTGTGAGTTCAAGTCAAGAAATTGGTTGAAGGTGAGATTAAATTTAAATAAGCATCGTCTTGGATGCACACTAGCAACTTAATTCTTTTTGCAAAGCCAACGCGCGGTAGAACACAACTAGTACCCTAACACTGCTATAGCACACTAGTACAATACTTGTACATAAAACTTGTAACTTTTTATTTTCTAAATCTTATATGCTAAAACCCCCTAAGTTTGTCCTTGAATTACTTGTTTCAGGGTTAAGAGCTTCCCAGTAGTTCAGGTAGATGTCAGAAGTAGCCAGGTGAGTATTGAAGTCTTTCTCTCTGTGCATAATTTATAATTAATTTTTTTATTCACGTTAACATTATGCTTCTTCATCAGTTTCATTAGAAATCTGTAATCATTTTAACTTAAATCACTTTTTGTGCTAATATTGCTAAAAAGAATCAGCTCTGGCCAGTCACTGAGGACGACTATTTCAAGTTTTACCGTTAATCATGGATAGCTGAGCAATTTCGACCCAAGTTGTTTAGAAGCGTCTTTCTATTCACGCTTGCACATAATTACATGATGCATCTTCTGATCCTTCTTATAGTAGTCTGTCTAAGAATCCTTCTTATATTGCTTAAATGTAACCAACAGAACACAACTAGTATTCGATTAATGAACGTGACATATCGTGTATTAAAAATTGATCAAGCCACTCAGATTATGAAGATTGCTAGAGAGGATGTGATGGATGCAACTTGTCCACGGGAGCTAGTAAATACAACCTTCAACTACACAGTCTATGATTATACTTCCGCTTATACGAATATTACGTTTCTTTATGGTTGTCCGGTTTCAGTTAAATTGCAAAGTCCAAGCTTTTTCTCTTGTGGGAGTAAAGGGTATGATAGTGTTGATGTAGTTTCTGGAGCTCAAGGCCCTGGAAACTGTAATTATAGTGTTGTTGTTCCAGTTCTAAAGACAGGTACAGAAGGATCCGTCAGTTTAACACATTTGGATCAACTTCTTCAAGAGGGTTTTGAAGTTAGATGGAAAATGGATGGGAAAGCATGCAGCGACTGCACCAGAACATGTGGACGCTGTGGATACAGCTTTTCTACTAATCAAACAACTTGCTTTTGCCCAGGCCAACCATACCTTGCGGATTCCTGCTCTGCAACAAAGAGAGATTCACCTGGTCCAGGTATGCAAATATGCATTTACCTTTGTCCCAGACGGAAAACATGCCTTCTGCTATTAGATTTTTGTGCTTATCTTTCATGACCCGAGTGCAAGTCAAAAGTTGTTAATCTAACCCTAAATGATTGTCTTGTATATATACCTATCACATTGTTATTCATGATCCTTTAATGTTGCATTGTTATATATGGGATCCAAGAAAGTCTTGACATGCAACTTTTAGAGTTTGCCATCCTATTTATATGTATCTGTATACAAACTTCTTATGATGTCCATAATTTAAAGTTCTACTTCTGCTGATGCTATTCCCAAATATGAATTTAGAGTTGAATGCACTGCTGTTGTTATTTAAGCTGTAAATCGTGATTTGACGGTGTAATGAATCTATGACACAGTTTTTTCACAAATAACATCTATAATGGTGGGAGATTTTTCTTCATAAGCACCATAACTCAGAGGAAGAAACAGGATTCTGGAATTTGAAATGGTTGCTAAAGACATAAGAACGTTTACACACTTCTTGTGTTTAGGCCATTTAGCTTAATCTTATAGAGAGAGAGGGAGAGAGACACCATTTGAGACAAATCAGTTGAAATCGAAATTTGCGCCCATGCAATCTTACTGAGAAGTGAACACAATAATATCTTACTGATCTGGGGAAGCCATCTCTGGGACACTGAACACTTCCAAGACATCAAGAATATCATCCTGGTTAGTTTCAGTCATGCAATTTGCGCCCATGCTAATTATTGATTAACGTGATTTGCAAAGATCATTCAATACTGAGATCAAAGCTTGGATGACACCGCCGAAGCAAAATCTTACTGAGAAGTGAGTGTAACTATCTTTGTTTTCTTAGGCCTGGCCATCTACGATTAGATGGAAGAGGCATGTCTTCTATTCTGTTAGAAATTGTATTGTTTTCTAGATGTCTTATTTTAGTTTGATCCTTGAGTTGGTAGTATGGTGAATGGTAATGTAGTGAAAATTAGGTGGTTAATAGTTGGTATGATGAATATTGCTTGTAATGGTAGATTTAGTTTGTTGTAATGAGGAATATTTGTTGTAACGATTTGTATGAATTTGATATTTTTTTGGCGTGCTCGTAGCATTGTGTGGATTAGTATTTTATAAGAAGAGTTGTTATAAATCTTTGTGCGAAGGAATTACATGCAAGACATAAAAACTGCAAGACATAAAAACTATAAACCATGGTGTGAAATGACAAAAGACAACAATTTCGAAAATGAAAACTATTGTATAAACTATTTAGCCATAACGGTTATTAAATCGATTAATAGATAAACTGTTGTTATTCACAGTTTCAACCAACACTTTTGGACTAAATAAGCATTGTCTATTTAAAAGTTGGACAAGAGATTTGTTACTGAAACATAAGTTGTGTTTTGAGCAATCCAACAATGGTAGTGCCAAAGATAACTGTTGTACAAAATATCAAGGAACAAATGGTCGTCAATACGAAACCATTGTCTTCCTGCATTTTGCACAACCTTCTATGGAACAAGAAACACTTGAGTGGCATGTTCTTTTACAAGGTTTTTTTTACTCGGATCGTTGTCTTTCTTTGGTATGAGACAATACTTTTTAAACAACTTTACTTACTAGACTTTTGTGTTAATGCTAAACCAACAACACTTTTGTAATACAATTCTCTTGATACAAAGCGCTTTCCACAACAGTTTTAGCAACATAGCGTTGTTGTTTCTGGCTTTTGTACAACAGTTTTGGAAGCTCTAACCGTTGTCTTCAGGAATATCATACAACGGTACGTACCGTTGTGTGATACGCGTAACAGACGGCATCTCAATAGACAACGGGTTTTTGAAGCTTCAGACAATGGTCAAAAACCGTTGTAAAACGCTGTTTTCCTTGTAGTGGAACAATAAATTACTATCACCGAATAAAGGAGAACAGGTTTTGGATTTGTGTTTGAGACACATGAGTGTCCTTTTTATCCAATGAGATGATTAACCCTAAAAACTATATAATGAATATATATATATAGCCTTAGTGAAACATGTGCACTACTTTTAATATTTAATTTTCGTAACTAAATAGAATTAAAAACTATCAAATCAATTCTAATAATTTGTATTTAAAATAAATAACGAATTAATTACTTATTTAGAGCCCAAGAGCAGTATAAATAAATTTTTGGTCCCGATTTCTTCCACCCAAATTTCGCTCTATGGTATCCTTTCCGCCGAAGACTTGTATAGCCTCGAATTTTACATCAAAAACCCACAATTCACATCCCTCTTTTAATACTACACAAGCATTACGTTATATAAAGTGATGGAAACCCCTTTTGCATTTCAATATAAAACTTAACATTTCACTTACAAATTTTGGTTATTAAGAAACCAACTTTAGATAATCAGATCTCATCCATCACTTAATCATATAGAGTAATTAAACGAGATTGATAAGCTTTTATAGAGGAGAACATGCTCCATGCGTTACATGTTGCGCACATGCAACAATCTTATACTCAAATGCTACTCAAAATGACTTGAAAATGTGTGGCTAAAAATCCACATTTTTGAAAAATGTGATAATTGGAGGTCGTCAAAGTCAATACTAATATGTCAAAGTCAATACTAATATACTAAATCCTGGTACCTCCTCAAAATTAGCACAAAGATAGTGACATCACAAATATTGTATTGTGACATCATTACTATGTTTTGAAATTGTCCACCTCATATCTCACACTACAACAAATCAGGCCAATTACGACGGAAATTTTACACTAAAATCATCGTAATTGGTCCAATTACGACGAAAAAAATTCGTCATTTTTGCTCAAGTCTTAAGTTCGGATTTTCGTCACAAATGTCATTCTCGTCACAAGTATGTCTTTCGTCATAAGTATCACTTTCGTCACAAGTATAATTTTCGTCAGAAGTATACATTTTCGTCATAAGTTCCATCGTGGGACCCACCTTTTTTAATAAATTAATAAATGAACTTACGACGAAATATACTGTCATAAATTTATATTTTACGACGTAAAATATGTTGGAAGTTAAAGAATGGGGCCCACCTACTACCAATATTTTATTCGTGAAAAAACTAAAAGTTAATATAAAAAAGATGAACACCCGTCGGAAGTTACCCAAAATCTGTCATAAGTTGGACAGGTTCCAGCCATTTTTGGCTTCCAAATTAAATCCCAAATCATTCCAGCCATTTTCGGCTTCCAAATTAAATCTCAAATCATCCCAATCTACATACAATCCAACACCACAATCATTAGATCTTAAAATGAGGTTAAAGAACAATTGATCCATAATAATACCGAACAAGAACCTACAAGGAGGTACTAAAAAGAATCATGCTTGAGAGATAACAATTGTGACGAATAAGGTGGAGCGGTGGTGCAATGAAATTATTGTGACATACAAGATGAATGAAGATGTGATGTATTTAAAGTATATGAGATGGGAAGAGATGAGTGAGGAAGAGAGGATAGAGATGTATGTATCACTATCATTGAAGATAGATGTGAAATGGATGAAGTGAAATTGAAGGCCGAAAAGAGCCACAGTTCGGTGAGAAGAGAAGGGACAGTGGAATTTTCCAGATCTAAAAATGTGTAGCTGGGATTGAATGAAGTATAAAATATGTGATATTGAGATTAATTCTCAGTTCTTATATTAATGTGGGTTCTCATTTAAGCACATGCCTATATAAGTATATGTTTTAATTTGGTATATAGAGTCCTACTCAAATAGAAACAAATTTAAAATAAAAACTAGAAACTACACCACACACAATTAAATACACCCTCTCACACACAACCCCCACCTAATCCCCTCCATTCGTAATTATATTTTTCCCGTTAATTGGTGATCTTTTTTTGAAATCTGACTTCACTGTATTTTTTTTCATCTTGCAACAATCAGTTTGCATACCATATTTGATATATTCCAACGATAAATCACTATTTATGCTTGCGAGAATCATTAAAATGTTGGTGATTCCTATAAGAATAAGTAGTGATTTCTGCGTAAATGTAGTGATTTTTTCTCCAGATCTATACGTAAATTAAAAATTTTGTACCGCAAAATCACTAAATTTATACATATATAAAAATAAATCGCTAGATCTATGCTGAAATCACTATTTATTCTTACAGAAATCACCAACATTTTAGATTAGTTTCTAGTTTCTATTTTAATTTTAGTTTCTATTTGATCACTAGCATATATATATATATAGGGTAAGGTTCAATGGAGACCCTCCTTATCAAGAGACCCAAGAGACTAGATCCTGAACATTCATTAAACATATTTTTAATTAGTTATATAATACATAGCAAAGGGCAATCTGGTAAATATGCAGAATCATTAATTATAGTTTCGGTATATTTTTTTTTCATTTGTACGGTTTGTATTATTTTAAACATGGCAAGAGAGTAATCAACATATTTGATTGAAGATTTTAATTTTTTTATTTTTGGAAATGAATATTGAATTGAACTTTTACTCTTAATGAATTAACGTGTACAAAAATAAAAATGAAATGAAGGTTTCATTCAGCAAAACCTAGAAGACAGATGCAAGGTATTATTCCTTTATTTTACTTCTATAGATTTTATATTTTAATAATGAAACACTTAATAGAATCGAATAACTAAACATAATCTATGTTTCAAAAACGAGGATTATGGATTCATCGGCAATACCAGTTTTGTCAGAGAATGTTGAAGGCAGTAACGAGAGAAGTTAGTATTCATTCATTTTCATTTTTTACATTGCAACTATAATAAACAAAAACACCTAGTAGAATCGGAACACTGAACAGAATAAATGTTTTATCCATGTAGTAATTTTGTTGATTCAAATTCAATACCAGATATAGTAACTTTACAACCACGATTACTGTCTGGGATTTTGAAGTCTTTGTCTGATGTTCAAAAGAAGTGGATTAACGATACTGGATTTGGTTCACTGTTGAAGTCTGGTACAAAAGAATATCCTTACGAGATAAGCTATTTTATACTTAAATCTTATCAACCAGATTCTTCTAAAATTCATGTTAATGGAAAAAGTGTTAAGATTGCTGAAGAAGATGTAGAAAAGATTCCAGGTCTGCCACGAGAAAAACATGATATTATTTTTTTAGAGGATAAAACCATTTTTGGAATATGGATTTTGCAATTTCCTAATGTTAATAACTCTGGAAAATTATTGCCAGGTACTTTATGCAATGCAATATGTTTGACCGATGACGTAAATGAGGATTTCAAGCATAATTTTATTGTCCTCATGAACAATATTCTTATTCGAGGTCCACGATCAGCATCTGTTAATACTGAAATGATTCAGTTCGCATGAATGATTGATCAATATTCTGAATATAATTGGTGTAAATACCTTCTTGTTTGTTTAAAGGAATCTTGGACGTAATGGAATAACAGTCAACATTCTTTGACTTTCACGGGTTTCATTGCATTTTTGCTAGTTAGGCTCTATTAACTTTATTAATACAAAGATAAAATAATTTATATTCCATGCTACAAGGTTTTTTTTTCCTTTATACTATTTTCATGGATCACAATTCTTTGATGTTTTTCCTTCATTTTCAGTTTTTCGTATTGGACTGTATTTCAAAAGATAGTGGTACTGCAGTCTCAATCGTACCAACTTTTGCTAGATGGACAAACTCTGATATCGTTCACCTGAAAATAGATAAATTGTCAGGTAACATAAGTTTGGATACATGTGAAGAGTTGATTGATGGTGACAATGATTTAATTGTAACAAAAATCATTAAATTGGTATGTGAAGATATAGAACGTGATTTCAAAGAGGACGAGGATGCAACACCTGAGGTTAATTAATTTGTTTTATACACTTTCATTGTTGTTAGAGAAAATTAATATTAGTATTCTCATTATAAATTATTTGTAACAGATTCTCATAACAATTCTCAAAGAAGCACTTGAAGAATACAATAAGTTACAAGAGAAGTGCATGAAACATTTATCTCATGCAAGAATTAGTTATCCTAAAGATTGTTCTGTGGATTTGCTGAAAACAAAATTTATTAATCTGCATGATAAGGCAATTGCTTTTGTATCGAAGCAGCTTGTTCAGCCAGATATAGCCAATTACATGATTTCTTCTTCATTAAAAAACATGTATGTCAATCGAGATTTTAATGATTCAAAGTAAGTATAAATAAATTTCTAAAGTAAACATTTTGTTAGTATGTATTTTTTGTGTTTTTCTTTAATAACTTAATGTTTTTTGTGCTATATATATTGAGGTGTTATTCAAATGGAACGACATTCGCGGTTGCAAGATAGATTTTCAGTCGTTAAATTTTGGACAGATGATAGTAACGTCCATCATAGATGTCTGGTGTTGTTTGCTTAATAAAATGGATTCTGAGAAACCACGAAACCAGCTAAAAAGAATTTTCTGCTTCATACATAATACTGTGAGACTTCCATTGTTTACTTAATTAAGATTTAATTAAGATTTACTTACCATATGATATCATGTTTACTGTGCAGCTTGGAATCGTGAATGTTACAAAACAAATTCCATTTGAAAGTATGTATAAGGTATTTCAGGAAAATTTGGAATTTATTTTTGATCTCTATGGTTCTTCGCTAGAAGAGATTGATCTGGTAATCCTTTTCTTTGATGTTCTTAATGACTATATTATATTTGACGTATCAATTTTCAAATCTAACCTTGAAAGTTATAACTTATTTTTTAGATATTCTTCCCGATGTTCCTATCAAATCATCATTATGTTGTATGTTACAACCTGCAAGTTCCTTCATTGGAAATTGTGGACAATACGAAATCAGAAAAGATGGTTCACGAACTTTATGGAGATCAAATTTTGTCTTGGTATTTATTGATAGCATTTATTTTTCACCAATCTTATTATATTAATGTACACTAAAAAATATAACATATGATCAATAATGTACTTACACATTAAATTACTTATTTCAGCATAAGTATTTCACAAAATACCTAGAGATGAAAACACATAATAAAGTCATGGATATACGATTCTTGATTCCAGAGCGTTTAGAAATGGTTTGGCAAACCAAGTATAATGATATTGATTGTGGACTTTTTGCAATGTGGCGTATGGAGACGTATATGGGAGGTGGTTCAGATTCATGCGTTACTAAAATAGTTCATGAGGTGTAAGTAATACTTATTTTAACATTTTTTTAAAGGGACAGATGGTTCACCTAAATAATATGAGGATCCACTTTTTGTTCTCAATGCTTACATCTAAACTCAATGAATATCGGGGAATTTTCTACCGAACAGATGTTTTGGAGTACGCTCTTGAAAAATAAAGTCTATCAACAACCAAACTTTGCCCAAAAGTTCAGTTTATTGATTTATTATAAAATGTTTAGACCTATGAGTTTTGGTTTATGTTTTGTTTAGAATGATTCTACTTCCTTATTAGAAAAAATAATATATTCTATTGGGTTTTTATTTTTGTTGGATAAATTCAGTTTATAGTTTTTTACTTTGGCAATGTCATGTTCAGAAAATTAATTTAATCTAACACATAAACTAATAAAAGCATTGGGATGTTAGAGAACTTTATTATAATGTTATACTACAGTGAAATGTTTATATTGTTTCTATCTTATTTTGGTATTGTGCTAAATTAATAGAAATAAGATACTCAAACACAAACACACTAATAACGCAAACGATTTCTTTAACAAAAAAGGATACTAAAACACAAAGACACTAATAACGCAAACGATTTCTTTAACAAAAAAACAACATAAAAACACAAAAAATTACAACACTTAAAATACTAACGACAAATACACATAAACTCATATAGTTAGTTGTGGAACACTAACTTACATGGTGGCGTTAAGTTCAAATAAATTTCACTAATATTAGATAAATGAATACCTTGTTCGTTCTCCATAAAACTCTACATATTTGTGTGATACTATGTTGTCGAACTCTATATTTTATGATGAAGAAACCTAAAACCATTTATTAGACTTTGTTTTGATCTGAAAAATACATAAAGAAATCATTAGCTGTCCTGAAAATCAATTAGAAGAAATAGATTGATAACTCAATTTGGAAAATTTATAATCAAACGTAACAGTATCTCATTAATTTATGACAAATATGGTAATAAATTTGATTTAAATACGTATAATTAAAATGGTATTTTATGTAATAAAGTTCTACCCCTATAGTATTAATCACAACAATACAATAGTATATCTATACATGATCTAGACCATATGATTCAAATCTAATCAACGTAATAATGATGGGTCTCTTGGTCTCTTGATAATAGGATCTCTTTTGAACCTGCTCCTATATATATCAGAATTCACATAATTATTTTTGAGGATGACTTACCCACGTGGCTCATATAAAAGTCCTGATATTGGACTTGAAATTATACTAAGAAACACAAACAACATGAAACCCTGGTATTTTGATGATAACACTATAGCAGTAAGCTGAGTTAAGAGTATTGTACTAACATGGTTTTGCAGGAGATAAAATCTATGTATTTTCTAACAAAACATGTTGTAGCAGCTAGCTGGCAAAATAACTTTCTATGCAGGCAGAAAGCTGGCAGACTAATTCTGTATGCAGGCAGCAAGCTGGCAATACCTTCATCAGATAGAATTTCAGTCCTAATTTATAGGAAATCTTCTAGGAAACGTTTTGTAAGGACTCTATCAGTTATATAAGGTATATATATATATATATATATATAATTCCTATATTATAGGAAGTTGTTTATAAACGTTTTATCTTTTAACGACTTCTATTTTATTGGGCTTTACAAACCAGTTGAACATGTCTTCTAAACGTTCTTATTCTCTCTATTCTTCTGATTTCTAAACGTTATGTTCATGAACGTTGGGCTTGAATTAATCCAGGAACAAAAACGTGAGACTTGGTAGTCAAGACCGTTGGTTGTTAGATTAATTCAAAATCATGTGTTCATTATATAAATACTTGTATGTTTTCTTTTTCAGTGGTTGGACAACGTTTTAAAGAAACACATGTACTACAAAAAGCTGATTTGAAATATCTTTTACATACTTGAGCTCTTATATATTATACGATATATATTCTTGATTAGAGTTCATAGTTTCGGTTGTAATTAATTATATCTTTGTATTGTTCAACTTGTAAGTTGGTAGTTGCTGGTTTTGTGAGCTTGGGAAACAAGGGTTCAAGGAACTTGATAGCTAGAGGAGTTTATACTTGGTTTAGTATAGTACTTAGAGAGCTGCATTCAAGGAACAAGGTGTTTCAGCAAGCTGCAAACAGTAACTGGGAGATCAGGGAGATATATTATTGTATTGTGTAGTTGTAATTCACTTTGATCAATAATATATTCCTTTGCTGTGTTGGTAGAGGACCAGGACGTAGACCAAGGAGATAGGGGTCGAACCTGGCTAAAATTGCTGTGTGTTCTTTACTTTCTGCACATTTTCTATACTGCATTGCACAACGTAGCTAGCTGCCACTTTACATTCTGTAAACTCAGTAAGCTGCCAGACAGCAAAACAGACTGATTCTTGCTTTTTCAGTCACATAACTTGGTAATAATTAAAATCGGTCATTGTTAGTCACAACACCTATTCATCCCTTCCCTCTAGGTGTTGATTCTCAATTGGTATCAGAGCTTTGGTATACTAATCTTTCTATAACAGGAAAAGTATCGATCAAATGGCTGACAATTATCCGGAAGGAAAGTCTGACTACCAAGCTCCTCTCCTCACTGGAACGGACAATTACAACTGGTGGAAAGGGCGTATGGAAACATATTTATCCAGAGATCCACTTGTTCTAAGGTTTGTTCAAAAGGGTCCATATGTATTCCTTGACAAAGATGGCAAAGATAAGGATGTTGATGATCTTACTACCGATGAACTGATCAAATTTGGCTATAATGGAAAGGCAAGGAATTCACTCATGAATGGGCTCAATCAAGCTGAACATGACAAAGTATCATCTCTTAAATCAGCAAAGGAGATGTGGGATACATTGGAAAATTATCATGAAGGCTCAGCATCTTTGAAGAAGGTCAAACTCAACAAGTTAATGAATGAGTTTGGGAATTTTAAACTCAAAGAAGGTGAATCTATCAAAGAAAGTCAAGCTAGATTTCAAGTGAACATCAATGCACTTAAGAGACTTGGCAAGAAAATTCCTCAAGATGAAATCAATATGAAAGTTCTAAGTGCGGTGCCATTTATTTATGAACCCAAAGTTACTTCCTTGGAATCTTATTCAAATCTTGATACTATGGATCATCTAGTTGTCTTTGCTGAGCTAGAACAATTTGAAACCAAGATACTTGAAAGAAAGGTGGAATCTATTAGAGCTCCAGTTGAAAAGATGAAGAATCTGGCCTTACACTCCATTAACAGCAAGCTGGTCTCAGATGTAGAATCAGAATCTGATGAAGAATTGGCTCTTATATCCAGAAAAATTAAGAAGATGATTGAAAAGAAGAACAAGCTGAAGAAGGAAAAAGGAAAAGCTTTTGGAGAAAGAAGATAGTCAAGAGATTCAAAGGATGATGCATGTTTTGCATGTGGCAAGAAGGGACACTTCAAAAGGGACTGCTACAAGCTGAAGAACAAGCCTAGGCAGAAAGCTGCCTCAAAGGACAAAATGAAATCTAAAGCTCTTTTGACATGGAGTAATGATGAGAACTCAGCTTCTGATGATGAATCAGGTGATGAGATGGTGAACCTAGCTCTTGTTGGTCTGGATGATGAAGACACTATGCGAGGAATCACTGAAGATGGTCTTGTAGAAAGTGATACTTCAGATTTGGATGACAATAGTAGTGAGGTAAACTCTATAAATTCTGATTCAAATTCTAGTAATCATTCATTAGATGAACTAACTTTGCAGAGACATAGTACTATATCTATTGTGGAGTTCATGGAATTAAAGAATGAGAACAATGAACTTGAAAAGAAGAATGCTTCACTTCGAAAGATGATTTCTGAGCTATTGGCTGAAAAGACTCCATCAAACAATCATGAAGATCTTATTTCTGATCTCAAAGGAAAGTTAACACAACTTGAGGGGTTCAACAAATTACTTCTCAAAAGAAATGATACATTGATGAAGGAACTCAGCGAGCTGCGTGCAGAAATTGAAGCTAGAGATGTATGTCTTGAAACATTCAAAATCAAAGAATCCATCTCAATTGAAGCTACTCAACAAGCTGAGAAGATAAAGGAATTGGAAGCTGAAGTTGCAAAGCTTGAGAAAGGCATGGGAAAATTTGTTCAAGGAGAGGAAGTATTAAAGACTATTATGAAACAAACAAAGGTTCCTATGGATAAAGAAGGACTTGGAATGGCTTCTACATCAAAGACCAAGGCTTTTCAATATGAAGGAAAACAGGGTATACCATATAATTATGCTATGCCATGGAAAATTTGCTACAAATGTGGAAAGAAAGGTCATTTGTCACACCACTGCCTGACACAGAACACTAAGCCAGCAAGCTGGAACAGACAGACTGCTTCTGGGCAGCAAGCTGCCAGAACAAGGAAAACAGGAAATCGAGCATCTAAAGTGATCCAAATGTGGATCAAGAAGTCTGAATTGAATGTTCTTTATGTTTTATCAACTAACCATGTTGGACCCAACAAAATTTGGGTACCAAAACGTTGAGTTGTTTGTTCTTTGTTTTGTAGGTATGTTTGGTGGTCAAAGTTAATGCAAATCAATGTATATTGGATAGTGGATGCACAAGACATATGTGTGGTGATAAATCTCAGTTCTTTAGCCTCAAGATGAAAAAGGGTGGTAGTGTTACAATTGGTGATAGTAAAACACTCCGCATTCTTGGAAAATGAACAATTGGTAATAGTAACATTTCTATTGATAAAGTATAATATGTTTAAGGTCTTAAATATAATTTGCTTAGTATAAGTCAGTTATATGATGATGGACATACTGTTGTTTTTGATAAAGAGAAATGTACTATTAATGTTGGCACTAACAAAGTTCCCCTAGTTGCTAGAAGGGAAGGAAATATATATATGTTGGACTTTGAGATGCAGAAAGTAGGATGCTGTTTAGCTACTGCTGATACAAACCCAGATCTTTGGCATAGAAGGCTAGGAAATGCTCATATGGACTTACTCAGCAAGCTGTCTACAAAGAAGCTAGTTAGAGGATTACCCAATTTGAAGTATGTCAAGACGGAAACCTGTACGGCTTGTCAATTAGGCAAATAAATCACGACTCCACATAAGTCAAAGACAATGGTATCATCTTCTAAACCTTTAGAGCTTCTCCATTTGGATTTATTTGGTCCGGAAGCATATAAAAGTATTGGAGGTAAACAATATGCATTTGTTATCGTTGATGATTAATATTCTAGATATACATGGGTATTGTTTCTTCGAACTAAAGATTGTGCTTTTAGTGAATTTGAAAAGCTAATCACTTTACCTGAGAACAAGTTGAATACAAGACTTGTAGGCATAAGAAGTGATAGAGGAGGTGAATTCATCTCAAAAGGCTTCATTGATTATTGTGAAGAAAGAGGTATTTCACATGAATTCTCTGCTCCAAGAACCCCACAGCAAAACGGAGTTTTGGAGAGAAAGAACAGATCTTTGCAAGAAACTGTAAGGACTTTGCTGCAAGAGAGCAAGCTGCCAAGGAGTTTCTGGGCAGAAGCAGTCAACACAGCAAGCTACGTTCTGAACAGAGTGCTTATCAGGCCTATTCTCAACAAAACTCCATATGAATTGTTGCCCAGTAATAATCTATTGTAGAAGGGGGGTTGAATACAATAATATAAGATAATCGACTTCTTAATGTATATATCACAAATATGAAAGAAAGATAACAGCTTTATTAAATCTGATATAAAACTGTTACAAACTCTCTCAAGAAATTCTGATGTTCTTGAGAGCTACTAGCTTACAAAAACTCTCTCAAGAAATTCTATGTTCTTGAGAGCTTCTATCTTGATTCACACCGAACCAAAACCAAAACTGTGTTTATATACTACACAGCTTCTCTATCAATGATAAGTCCTAATCAATTACAAAGATTGAAACCTATCCATAATTGATAGCTACATACTACAAACCAGGAACCGACAGAATAAACTTCCATGTTTAACTAGACTCCAAATATAACTCGAAGTAGGAATCCTGATCAGCTTCCAGTCCTGATGATCAATCCTGATCCCAGTCCTGATATATATATATATATCTTGATCCTGACGACCATGTAATCCTGATGACGTCAGCAATCCTGATCAGTTGAGTCTAGCTCCTGACGATCATTGAATTCTGATCTAACATGAATTGCTGAGGAATAAGAAGCCAAACATTGGATATTTCAAAGTCTTTGGCTCAAGGTGCTTTGTACTTAAAACTATTGATCGAGATGGTAATTAATTCGATGCTAAATCTTATGAAGCAATATTTTTGGGTTATTCTTTAACAAGTCGTGCTTATAGAGTGTATAATACATCTAAACGTATTGTTGAAGAGTCTATAAATGTTTTATTTCAAGAGTCTAATGTTGATATGTCAAGAGATGAGGAAGATATTGCAGGTACACAGGTGATGACAGCCAGCTGCCAGTGACACATAATGTATCGCAGCAAGCTGCCAACCAGCCTGAGACAACTACAGAAGCTGAAAAGCCAACTGAAACCTCTTCTCCAGTAGATGAAACTATTGATAAGTTGTCAAAACTCACCTTGGAAGGTCCAAGAGGATGCCTATCTATGAAGGTGGTGAAGCTTCTCCTCCATCCAAGCGAATTCGAGTACATGAGGAAGTCATAGCTCAAAATTCATTGCCAAAGTCAACAAGAACAGTGAAGAATCGTCCTCCAGAGTTGATCATTGGTGATAAATCAGAAGGAATCAAGACAAGGAAGGATCAAGCCAACTTTTGTGCATTTGCGGCCTTTCTAGCTCAAGAAGAACCAAAGAATGTTAAAGAAGCACTTCAAGATGAGAATTGGATCATGGCAATGAAGAAGAACTCAATCAATTTGAAAGATGTGAAGTTTGGGAACTTGTGGAGCCACCTAAAGAATCTTCAATCATTGGTACTAAATGGGTCTTCAAGAACAAAGTTGATGAATTTGGTATGGTTACTCAAAACAAAGCAAGACTTGTTGCACAAGGATACAATCAACAAGAAGGAATTGATTTTAAGGAAACTTATGCCCCGGTTGCAAGGCTCGAATCAATAAGGATGCTACTTTCATTTGCATGCTTCAAGAAGATCAAGTTACATCAAATGGACGTGAAAAGCGCATTTCTTAATGGATTCTTAAAGGAAGAAGTATATGTCAAGCAACCCCCTGGTTTTGAGAATGAGCAGTTTCCAAATCATGTTTTCAATCTGAAGAAGGCATTATATGGATTGCGGCAAGCTCCTAGATCATGGTACGAAAGGTTAAGTAAGTTCTTGATCAAAAATGGATTCATTTGAGGTAAAATTGATCCCACATTATTTACTAAACATAATGGTATTGATATTTTAGTTGTACAAATATATGTGGATGATATTATTTTTGGATCTACTAATGATGATATGTGCAAGTGGTTTTCTAAGTGTATGCATAGTGAGTTTGCCATAAGCATGATGGGAGAGCTTAATTACTTTTTGGGTCTTCAAATTAAGCAAACTCCAGAGGGTATTTATGTGCATCAATCCAAGTATATCAAGAATCTACTCAAAATATTTGGATTTGAAAATATCAAGCCGAAATCAACACCAATGACTCCTACCAGCAGATGAACAAGGTATAGATGTTGATGTTCGCAAGTATAGAGGTATGATTAGTAGTTTATTATACCTTACTGCCTCTAGACCGGATATAATGTATAGTGTTTGTGTATGTGCGAGGTTTCAATCTAAACCAAAAGAGTCTCACTTAAGTGCGGTTAAAATAATATTCAAATATTTGAGTGGCACAATTACTCTTGGTTTATTTTATCCAATCACAAATGCTTTTGATCTTGTTGGGTTTAGTGATGCAGATTATGCAGGTTGTCAAACTGATCGCAAGAGTACAAGTGGTGTTTGTGCATTTTTAGGACAGAGTTTGGTGTCTTGGCAAAGCAAGAAGCAAGCTTCTGTTGCATTATCCACTGCAGAAGGTGAGTATTTAGCTGCAGGAAGCTGCTGTGCCCAAATTCTTTGGATGATTCAAACACTCAGGGACTATGGTATCAAATGCGACAAGATTCCGATTTATTGTGACAATACAAGCACAATTAACATCTCGAAGAATCCGGTGAATCACTCAAGAACGAAGCATATTGACGTTCGACATCATTTTTTGAGAGATAATGTTGCAAAAGGAAAAATTGAGCTACTATTTGTTTCTACGGACTATCAACGAGCTGACATTTTCACTAAGCCTTTAGCCGAGGTGTTCTGTCTTTGTTATATATCATTCCTGTCTATATACATATTATTATCCCTCCGTGTTTTATTTCAAATTTGCCTTATTTTTTTCGATTAGGATAAGTATAATTTGTTTTTCCTATAATTTGGGGGTGGGTAGTTTTTTAATATTAATCCTAACTCTTCAACTCCCCCGTATATTCTAAAAAGAGGTTTAAAATACATACGGCTCCCCTGACTCTTCATTTTCTATTCACCCACATTATTCATCTCTCTTCATCTTCGAGTTCCTCCCCTCGCAATGAGAAACACTCGTGGTAAAAAGGTTGCTTCAAATGCTCTTACTCCGACTGAATCCAAGGTGGCTAAAGGGAAAAATAAAAGGTTGTTCGATGAAGATGATGATGTCTACATCTCTCCGGTTCGACTTGACAGTGGGGATGAAATCTCCGATGGGCAGCGTTCTGGTCATGGAGACGGTTCTTCTGTCAAGCGCTCCAAGTATGATATAACTTTTGTTTCCAAGGACCTTGAGGTGCGGTTTAACAATCTTCATTTAGGTGACAGAACTATCATCACTGGTCGACCTATTGCAGGTAATTCTTACCATAAGTGTGGAGCGATTAAGTTCTTTACTCAAATAGGGTTTGATTCATTTATAAAAGATTTGCCCCACGAGTGTTATCCTAATTGTGTTTACGAATTTTATGCTAATTTGGATATTGTGAAGAATGGAGTTTGCATGTCAAATGTTCGTGGGACTAAGATTATGTTAACCCCAAATTCGCTTAATGATATTCTGGGTATTACTAATCCGTCGACTGTGTCTATTTGTACCAATAAGGGTCCAGTTGATGTCGAGGGTTTTCCTGCTTTAGATCAATTGAAAATTATTCGTAATATTGATGGTTTGTTGCAATATGCTTCTCCTATCACTAAAACTGTGATTCCGATGGCCCATTTATTGTTTCGAGTGGGTTTGGCAAATATTAATCCGCGTTTAGGCAATCGATCAAATTTTGCGGGTCAAGATGTCACTCTTATTGATATGCTGTTGTCTGGTCGTAAGTTCGATTTGTCTGGGTTAATTATCAAGAATATGTTGGATGTTTTTGATTCTCATAATCAACCGGGTTTGCCCTATGGTTTGCTTTTAACTCGTGTGTTTGAGTGGTATGGTGTACCATTAATAGAGGTTGATAAAGAGGTTGCCACAGAGTTTTTAGATCACAAGAGTCTTCTTCCGTCTCATCTCAAAGTGGAATCTGATGGAACGTTAATTCAAATGCCAATTCCAACTCCACCTCTTCCACAACCAATATCTGTTGATACTGATAAAATAGCTGTTCAAGAGGTTGAAATGGCAGTTTTTATGGATGAAGTTCGTGATTCTTTCAAAGCCGTTCATACACGACTTGATGTCATGACTGATGAAATACGGTTTCTTCGTGATTTGATTATTGGTTCAAAGTCTTCTTCTCGTTTATGTGCATTTGCTGCTGCTGTTGCAGAATCTGGTTCTCTTGCTCATCAGAATGCTGCTATGGATTCCACTGTTGTGGATGCTGCTATGGATGCTGCTAAGGACTTGGTTGCTGATATTGCTCAGGACTATGTTGTTGCTGATGGAAATGAGGAGGATGATGATAAAATGGATGCCTAAATTTTCTTCTTTTTATGATTAAGGGGGAAATAAATTTTAGGATATTCTGGGTTTTATTATTTGGGTGTTATTTGAACTTGTTTTTTTGTTAGTTCTAAGACTTGTTTTGGTGGTATTGTTTTGTGGTACTGCTGGTTTATGCAGTTAAAACTTGATGTTGATGTTTGATTTGGTTTATGTGAACTAATGGTTTGTATTATCATGTTTGATTTGGTTTATGTGAACTAATAGTTTTTATTATCATGTGTTATCTAATATTCGAGTATATTATTTATCTTATTTGAAGTGCATATTTGTTAGATAAATATTTTGTTGCAGGGTTATTAGATTTAGGGGGAGAATTATTCTCTTCCTAAAATTGTTGTGTAATCATCAAAAAGGGGGAGATTGAAACCCTGGTATTTTGATGATAACACTATAGCAGTAAGCTGAGTTAAGAGTATTGTACTAACATGGTTTTGCAGGAGATAAAATCTATGTATATTCTAACAAAACATGTTGTAGCAGCTAGCTGGCAAAATAACTTTATATGCAGGCAGAAAGCTGGCAGACTAATTCTGTATGCAGGCAGCAAGCTGGCAATACCTTCATCAGATAGAATTTCAGTCCTAATTTATAGGAAATCTTCTGGGAAACGTTTTGTAAGGACTCTATCAGTTATATAAGGTATATATATATATATATATATATGGGCTCAAATAATTTCGAATCTATTTTCATATATATATATAATTCCTATATTATAGGAAGTTGTTTATAAACGTTTTATCTTTTAACGACTTCTATTTTATTGGGCTTTACAAACCAGTTGAACATGTCTTCTAAACGTTCTTATTCTCTCTATTCTTCTGATTTCTAAACGTTATGTTCATGAACGTTGGGCTTGAATTAATCCAGGAACAAAAACGTGAGACTTGGTAGTCAAGACCGTTGGTTGTTAGATTAATTCAAAATCATGTGTTCATTATATAAATACTTGTATGTTTTCTTTTTCAGTGGTTGGACAACGTTTTAAAGAAACACATGTACTACAAAAAGCTGATTTGAAATATCTTTTACATACTTGAGCTCTTATATATTATACGATATATATTCTTGATTAGAGTTCATAGTTTCGGTTGTAATTAATTATATCTTTGTATTGTTCAACTTGTAAGTTGGTAGTTGCTGGTTTTGTGAGCTTGGGAAACAAGGGGTCAAGGAACTTGATAGCTAGAGGAGTTTATACTTGGTTTAGTATAGTACTTAGAGAGCCGCGTTCAAGGAACAAGGTGTTTCAGCAAGCTGCAAACAGTAACTGGGAGATTAGGGAGCACTACAAGAAAAACGCAATCAGACAACACTGATCACACAACGCTCGGTCGAAAAAGTGTTGCCCAGAATTAACTGACAACGGTTATTTTTCAACCTCGAAAAACTATTGTCTAATCCAGGGTGATTACAACGGTTTAAAAACCATTGTCCAGAAAATTGAATTAGACAACGGTATTTTTAAAGTACTGTTGCGTAAGCGTGACCAATAGACAACTATTTTCAGCAGTATTGTGTGAATAAACCTAAGACAATGCTACAGAAAACCGTTGTTATAATGATACAACTGTTTTTTTAGTCGTATTGTGCGAATAATCCTGAGACAATGGTGCAGCAAACCGTTGTGGGAATGAGACAAGTGTTTTTTAACATTTATTGTTTAAGAAGTCTACAAACAACGGTAGTTGTAGAGTGTTGTCTGAATTAGAGTACTTTAAAAAAAATAGGGACATACCAATCTTAGAATAAAATCCAAGTAACATACCCAATATTATTAAAAACAATATTGATATAATTTAATTACAAAGTCGTGAGTAAATTGTCTTATATTAATATATATATGTCGCGACTCACGTATTTTTATGTATTCGATTTATATATATAAACTTTATGTTTTATGATATACACAACATATTTTTTTATAAAATCATTGTGTCAGTAATTACGTTACAACACTTTTATTAGCTAAATCGTTGACTGTATCAAAATCGCTGATTTTTCTTTTATAAATTTTATTTGTTGTCATTAATACATAAGTGTCACACCCTTGATGCAATGTTATCATAGGAATCTTGAATATTTAATATTATCACACACTTGTTGTATTCGATTTTTTGAAAAATATTTATTTGGTTTGAGATCTTAACGGCCAACTAGTGATTTGACTAGTACTTTTAACTAGTGTTTCGTCCTAGATTGATATTTCGATTTTTAAAAAAAATCTTTATCGGCGATCCAACCGTATGAATATCAAGATCACTTTATTTTAATGATATTACAAAAATTTCAGAAAAAAATAAATTTATTTGGTTTGAGATCTTAACGGTCAACTACTGATTTGACTAGTACTCACGTATGTTTTGTTTATACGATTTCTAAAATGTTTAAGACACTGGTTTATTTTAACAAAGTGTTGTAAGTTATAGTACTTAACAATGGTTTTGGTCGAAAAACTGTTGTATAATATACACAATGGTTTCCATTTTGATCCGTATGTTGTTGAATATTCTTTGTAACAATTGTGTATTTTGTTAAACCGTTGTATGATATACACAACGGATTTTTTTATAAAATCATTGTGTGTGTTAGGAATATGTTGGTCTTGATGATAATTATAAAAACACTTAGTAGATTTTGTATTAAGTTATTTTGTAGCTGTCAACGAAATAGCATGCTTTGCAGTGTTTCGTTGACAGGAAGCTCATCAACGGAATGAGTGATGTAGCAATTGCACTGTACATTACCTCATAGTTTGATATGCAGTTTGTTGAGTACTAGATAGGTTTTCTAAGTCATGTTGACTAAATGATTAGATAGGCAAAATAGGTTGGTTAATTGTAAATATTTAGTGCCTTGTAATTTTGCCTAAGTGAAGACATGTCAACGGAATGAAGATTACTCTATCAACGAAACAAGGAAGCTCATCAACGAAACGAAGAATAAAGCTATCAACGAAACACATCTCTATGCCATCAACGAATCATTATTGCTTTTCTATACAATTGACAAAGTGATAGTGACAGGTTCCTGACAGATCAAAAAGGAGATGTGGAAGTGTACTTTGCATTGGAAACCATTAAAATGGACATGGGGAATAAGGAAACATCCCAGTTTCCAATTGGGCTCTTGGGAGTGATCATAATAAGCATGAAGACAAAAGCAAGGATCTCCAAGGACCACTGGACAAAAGGGATGAAAAGCAAACTATTGGCGGTTACTCATTGTACTATTAGTGTAGCCAAAAATAGGGTTGTAAACTTGGGTTTATATAACCAAGTGTAGCAGTTACTTTATTTGAAGAGAAGAAAAACAAAGAGTTTGTATTAGCTATCTTTGAGAGCATTTTTCTTCTCTACAACCTTGTAACTGAGCAGCTGTGTACATTTGTATCACAGATTATTTCCGCAATAAAAACACTTCAGTTGGATCATCAAACAATCCAACTGAATTATTTATATCTTGTGTTTTTATTTATTCAGTTCAGTTTAATTTTATAAAGTATTTTCAAGTTAAAGAAATATCAAAATTGTATTCAACCCCCCCCTTCTACAATTCTGTTAGGTCATTTGGGATTAACAATTGGTATCAGAGCGAGCTTCTAACATACAAGAAGTTTAAAGATCAAGACCAAAAACAGAAACCATGGTGAAGAAGGATGCAGGTGTGAAGATACCAGTTCTTGATAAGGACAATTACTTTCACTGGAAAGTAAAGATGCATTTACATCTCATGTCTATGGACGAGAGGTATGTAGACTGCATTGAGAAAGGTCCACACGTTCCCATGAAGCTTGATTCTAGAGTTGGATTGCCAGATAATGCTCCTGATGTAGAGATTCCAAAACTTGTCTCAGAATGGACTGTTGAAGATGCTGCAGAAGTCCATAAAGACAAAAGAACCATGAACATTCTGTTTAATGGTTTGGAGCAAGAGATGTTTGACAATGTTATCAACTGTACAACCTCTAAGGAAGTATGGGATACTGTTAGAACTCTCTGTGAAGGAACTGAGCAAGTCAGGGAAAATAAAATGCAACTCCTTATACAACAATATGAGCATTTTCATTTTAAAGCTGGTGAAACCCTAAATGACACGTTTAGTAGGTTTCAGAAGCTTTTGAATGGATTAAAGCTGTATGGGAGGATCTATCAAACTAAGGATTCAAACCTTAAATTTCTCAGAGCTCTTCCAAAAGAATGGAAGCCTATGACTGTTTCTCTTAGAAACACTCAAGAGTACAAAGACTACACTCTTGAAAGGCTTTATGGAACCTTGAAGACTTATGAGCTGGAAATGGAGCAAGATGAGGAAATTGAAAAGGTACAGAAGAAGGGTGGATCTATTGCATTAATTGCATCTGTGAACCAACTGGAAGATGACAACAAAGAAACTGCAAAGGCCACAACTAGTCGACCTAGTTGTAGGAGTGATGTTAGCAAGGGTAAAGACAAGATGACAGAAGAAGAAGAAGAATCAGAACCAGCCAACTTGAATGACTTAGATGAGATTGATGAGCATATTGCTTTTCTGTCTAGGAAATTCTCTAAGTTCAAGTTCAAAAGAAACTCAGAAGCAAGGCCACCAAGAAGAGACTTTCAACCTAGCAAAACAAACTGGATTGAAAAGTCTAAGTCAAAATGTTTCAATTGTGGAATGCTTGGTCACTTTGCTGGAGACTGCAGAAAGCCCAAGGTTGAGAAGGGCAACAGGAAATTTGAGCCTGTTGATTATAAAAAGAAATACTTTGAACTTCTCAAGGAAAAAGAAAAGGCTTTCATGTCTCAGGAGTATGACTGGGCTGGTAATGGTGAAGACTCTGATGATGATGTTGAATATGTCAACTTGGCTCTTATGGCTGACAATCATGAGCAGGAAGCAAGTTCCTCAAGCAACCAGGTAACAATTACTAATCTTTCTGAGCTTTCTAAAGAGGAATGCGATAGTGCAGTAAATGAAATGTCTACTGTACTATATAATTTGCGTGTTACTCTTAAATCACTTACCAAGGAGAATTCTAGAATAAAAGAGACTAATTTGTTCTTAAGTGATAGGAATGCAGTGTTAGAAGCACAGCTCATTGAATTTGAGAAAATGAGATGTGTTAGTAGGGATGCTAAGAAGGAACTTGAGAACGTGTTACAAAGGGAAGAAATTCTTAAAACACAACTTGAAATAGAACAAGGTGTGATTGCAAAATGGAAAGATTCCAGGAATGTTGCTACCAACATCATTAATGTTCAAGGTATGGAATCTTTCTGTGAGGAATCATGGAAAAAGAACAAAGAGAAGCTAGGGTGTGTTGGTGAAACCTTAGAATCAGAAACAGAGTCAACAAACAACAATGATCATATGTTGGAGGTTGATATGTCAACGAAATGCAATGTTTCGTTGACACATGAACCATCAACCGATCAGGCTGTTTCGTTGACAGACAAAAGAAAAGAGAAACTCACTAGACTTAATGACAAGTATGGTCCTGTCACCAAGAACTTTGTTCAAGGTGAGTCTAGTAATTCAAAGAAAGTTGAGAAGCCTGTTGAGAGAGCTAATGTAGGTCACTTGTCTAACAAGCAATTGAAAGACAAGGTAGAGAAAGTTCATAATGAGGCTAAGGGAAATAAAAAGAATAACAGGAATGGCAAAGTAGGAATTAACAAACACAACAATTACACACCTGATAAATATGCTCCTAGAAAGACATGTGTTAATTGTGGAAGTGTTAGTCATTTGTCTACTAACTGCAAATCTGTTAAGAAATCTGCTAATGTGAAAATGCCCAAGCCTGCAATGAACAGTTCCATGCCTACAATGCCTGTTATGCCTAACATGTTTGCTCCATATGCACAATTTCAGAATCCATATGCTAGCATGCCATTTGTGTCTAATCCTTACATGAATATGTTTAACATGCCACAAATGCCATGGAACATGAATAACATGATTGTTCCTCCAACTATGCATGCTATGAATGAAAATATGAGCAACCCTCAGAAATCAACACCAAGGGTAAAGATTGATTTGAATCAATCTGAGTCCAAAGTGAAAAATGGTACAAAAGGGAATGCAAAGGCTAACAAGACAGGACCCAAGGAAACTTGGGTACCAAAATCAACTTGATTTGGTTTTATTGTGTGCAGGGAGACAAAAGGAATCTTTGGTACTTGGATAGTGGTTGTTCAAGACACATGACTGGTGATTCTACCCTGCTCACAGAGTTTCAGGAAAGAGCTGGCCCTTGTATTGCTTTTGGAGATGACAGCAAAGGCTACACAAAGGGATATGGCTTGATTTCAAAAGAGAATGTCATCATAGATGAGGTTGCATTGGTGGATGGTCTTAAGCACAATTTGCTTAGTATCAGTCAACTCTGTGACAAAGGATTTTTAGTTACTTTTTCAAAAGAAGCCTGTGTTGTTTCTAAAGGAGGAAACAACATTGTGGTAATGACTGGATTCAGAAGAGGGAATGTGTACATTGCTGACTTTAGTAGCACAAGTTCAGACACCATCACTTGTCTTTTCAGCAAAGCAAGCAAGGATGAAAGTTGGCTATGGCACAAGAAATTATCTCATCTGAATTTCAAGGTTATGAATGATTTGGTAAGGAAAGATCTTGCTAGAGGAATTCCACAGGTGGAGTTTTCCAAGGATGGTTTGTGTGATGCCTGTCAAAAAGGGAAACAAAAGAAGGCATCATTCAAAAGCAAGACAGAGTCATCAATTGTTCATCAGCTTGAGTTACTTCATATGGATTTGTTTGGCCCTGTAAATGTCATGTCTATTTCAAAGAAGAAATACTGTCTTGTGATTGTTGATGATTTTTCTAGATTTACATGGACTTTCTTTTTGCACTCTAAAGATGAGGCAAGTGAAATCATTATCAATCACATCAAGATGGTAAGCAATCATCCTGATTTCAAAGTAAGAAGGATTAGGAGTGACAATGGGACAGAATTCAAGAATTCAAGCATGAAGGTGTTCTGTGAAGAAAATGGTATTTTGCATGAGTTTTCAGCAGCAAGAACACCACAGCAAAATGGTGTAGTTGAAAGGAAAAACAGAACACTTATTGAAGCTGCAAGGACAATGCTAGATGAATCAAAGTTACCAACTTATTTTTGGGCTGAGGCAGTTAACACAGCTTGCTTCACTCAGAATATTTCTTTGATTAATCAGGCCAAAGGAATGACCCCTTATCAGTTACTCAAAAGAAAGAAGCCACTATTAGATTTTCTTCATGTCTTTGGATGCAAGTGCTTTGTTCTGAGAAATCAAGCTGAGCATTTGGGGAAATTTGAAGCAAAGGCAGATGAAGCAATATTTGTGGGATATGCAGCAGGGAAAGCTTACAGAGTCTTTAATCTCAGAATCAACATTGTTATGGAATCTGTACATGTTGTTTTTGATGATCTCAAAATTCAAGGTCTCTGTGATGAAGGTTTCCATGAAAGTCTCTCTTTTGAGAATGAGGAAGGAGAACAAGTGAATCATGATAAGGCTACTGAGAAACAGCCTAAAGTTGTTGTATCTAGCACAGATGAAAGCAGCAGTGAAGATGAAGTTGCTGCATTAAGATTAAAAAGAATAGCTGCTAGTAGACCAAATGATCATTTCGTTGACAGTCAAAATGAGCGTTTCGTTGACAACCAAAATGGTCATACCGTTGACAGTCATAGAAATGGTTCTGGAAGTGATCATTTAGGGACAACAAACTCAGGGGGAGTTTCTCAAGGACAAATGTCCAATCAAGGCAATCATGATCATGAAGCTACCTCGTCTAGAGCAAATCTACCTCCCTCAAGAAAATGGACTAAAGATCATCCCTTTGAACTCATTATAGGTGATGTTTCTTCAAAAGTCCAAACTAGAAGAGCAACTCAAGAAGAATGTCTATATAGCAGCTTTCTGTCTCAAGATGAGCCAAAGAAAGTTGAGGATGCACTTCTAGATCCAGATTGGGTTTTGGCTATGCAAGAAGAGCTAAACCAATTTGAAAGGAACAATGTATGGAAGCTGGTGCCCAAGCCTAAGGACAGGAGTGTCATAGGCACAAAATGGGTGTTCAGAAACAAGATGGATGAAAATGGCATAGTCACAAGGAATAAAGCTAGATTGGTTGCAAAAGGCTATTCACAGGAAGAAGGAATCGATTATGATGAAACCTTTGCTCCTGTTGCAAGACTAGAAGCAATAAGGATTTTCCTAGCCTATGCAGCCCATGCCAATTTCAAGGTCTATCAAATGGATGTTAAGAGTGCTTTTCTAAATGGGGAACTGGAAGAGGAGGTGTATGTGAGTCAACCTCCTGGTTTTGAAGATGATGATTTTCCAGAGTATGTGTACTTTCTCCTCAAAGCACTCTATGGGTTGAAACAAGCACCTAGAGCCTGGTATGACACACTTTCACAGTTCCTTCTTGAGAATCACTTCACTAGAGGTACTGTAGATAAAACCCTTTTTCATAGGATTGTGAATGGCTCTACAATACTTGTTCAAATTTATGTAGATGACATAATTTTTGGGTCTACAGATGAAAAACTTTGTCAAAAGTTTGCCAAGCTTATGCAAAGTAAGTATGAAATGAGCATGATGGGAGAATTAACTTACTTTCTTGGTCTTCAAGTAAAGCAAGTTAATGAAGGCATTTTCATTAGTCAAACAAAATATATTTTTGATTTATTAAAGAAGTTTAACTTAATGGAATGCTCTCCTGCCAAAACACCCATGCCTACTGCCACCAAACTTGAATTGAATACTAAGGAAAAATCTGTGGACATTTCAAGTTACAGAGGCATGGTTGGCTCACTTTTATATTTAACAGCTAGTAGACCTGATATTATGTTTGCTACATGTTTATGTGCTAGATTTCAGGCTGATCCTAGGGAATCCCATTTAGTTGCTATTAAAAGGATTTTCAGATATCTCAAAGGAACACCAAACCTTGGCATTTGGTATCCTAGAGAATCTGGTTTTGAACTAATTGGTTATTCAGATGCAGATTATGCAGGATGTAAAATTGACAGGAAAAGCACAACAGGCACCTGTCAATTCTTAGGAAACAAGCTTGTGTCATGGTTCAGCAAGAAACAAAACTCAGTTTCCACCTCCACAGCTGAGGCTGAGTATATTGCAGCTGGAAGTTGTTGTGCACAGATTTTATGGATGAAAAATCAACTACTTGATTATGGATTAAGAGTTGAGAAAATTCCTATTTTCTGTGACAACACTAGTGCCATTGCCATTACTGAGAATCCAGTGCAGCATTCAAGAACCAAGCACATTGACATCAAGTACCATTTCATTAGAGAACATGTTATGAATGGTACTGTGGAGTTACATTTTGTTCCAAGTGAACAACAACTTGCAGACATCTTTACCAAGCCACTTGATGAATCAACATTCTCAAGATTAGTAAGTGAGCTAGGTATGCTAAATTTCTCTTAATTATTTTTGAGATATTTGCAAGTCATAATGCAGCCAGAAATTTGCTATGTTTTTTCTGTGAATAATTTTTCTCAGGAAAAGGTAAAATTTTGTCTAAGTCAAAATTACTATGCCAACGGAATGCACCATTTCGTTGACAGTCTTAGCAGTTTTCTGGGTGTTTCGTTGATAGCTCTTTTATATCAACGAAACGCAGCTTTATCAACGAAATAAGACGGGACTTTAACCGCCCAATCCTGATTCGTTGATTTAGCGCTTTGTATCTGAACCGTTGAAATGTGACACGTCTTTTACCACGATCTATGCATACACCCCTGTAAGTATAAATCATGGTAATACTTTAAGAGTAACGGTTATATTTTTAAGCCAATCCAGTAATTTACATTTATTATTGGATTCATTTTCTGAGAATTTTTGGGGGAGTATTTAAGAAATTTTAGTTTTATTATTTCTTTTTACCTGTTCTCAAAAATTTCAAAGGCTTTTTCTCTCTTCTTCACTCTATCAATCAATTCAGTTCGAAGCTTTCCTTTAATCAACAATGGCACCCATAGTCAAGCTAATGTCTGCTGGAGGGTTCATCTATGAGAAGAACAACTCCATCCCTTTTGTTGTCAAGGAAAACCCGAACAGTCTGTTCTTCAAAATGATGGATTTCATGAAGAATTGCAAGTTGAGCTATGCAATGTTTCACTCTACACCACTCTACAATGAGATAATCGAGGAGATTTGGACCTCATGTGAGTATAGTGGAACAAACTGCACACTACAATTCACTCTTCAAGGTAATGAGTACATAGTTAATTCTGATGTTTTGCAAGCATGTTTACATATTCCTGATAATAACTGTGATGCTTTGCCTACTAACACTGAAATAACTACCATGTTAAATTCTATAAACTACTCTTTGCCTACTGATAATCTGGGTAGAATAATTAGGAGAGGTTTGGTTAGAGAATACAGTTATTTAGCTGATGCATTCATTAAGGTCTTTTCTGGAAAGATTAGTAATTTTGATGCATTAACTAACTCTATGTTAATTCTCCTAACCATGCTTCTAAATGATAGATATCACAACTTTAGCACCCAACTTATGTATGAAATTGGTGCTAAGTTGGGTGACAAAGCGAATAGGAAGAAAAATATCTATTATGCTAGGTTTCTGATGATGTTGGCTAACCATGTTAGTCCAGCACCATTAGTTATCTCTAACCCTAATGCCAGGTTCGAGTGCTTTGTGCAAGAAAAGAGAGTATTGACAGACATACTCAGGCTGAACCACAATGGTGATGTTCCAGTGGTGTATCTGCCAATCATTGAGGTAACTACTACTATCCCTGTTAGTGTAGCTAACTCCTCTACTGTTTTACCTTCCAATGTTGCTATGGAGTCTGTAGCTGTGACCCAACAGGCTCCTACCCTAGCAACAAAACCTAAATCAAAGAAATCCTCCAAGCCAACCTCAGGTGCTTCTCAAAAGGCACCTGTTGTAAAAACTACCACACAACCTAAGGGGAGTGAGTCTGGAGTTGTAAGAGGTGAGGGAAGGGGTGAACATCAAAGAAACCCCAAGGATAAGGAAGGACAGGTCAGTGTGTACCAGCCAAGCCCCATTGTGTCTTCCCAACAAGGCACAATGAGTAAAATGGATTTAAACACAAGTCTAATTGCATCCTCCCAAAAGGATGTGATTATTGAAACAAGCTCTCCACCAAGAGCACAGTCCAAGAGGGTAAGGGACAATTCAAGCCCAAAGTCTACATTTTCCCAATACCAAAGGAGAGTGAAGCAAAAGTCCAAGGGTACACAGGGTGCACACACACTGGAAGCAACACTTCCAGTTTCTCAAATTCAGTTTGATGTAACCCCTATCCTTCCTCTGGGGTTACAGTCCCATTCTCTAAACATCAATCTTGAATTATCTCCATCCAATTCACCAACTCAATCTTTAGATGTGGACATGATCCATACATCTATTCCTGATTCTCCAACTCTAATCTTGGAGAAGCCCCACTCTGAAGCTGGTGGCCATTACTTGTTAAGTGATTTGTTGGGCCATCAACCAATTTTTCCTGAAGTTGCAAGGGGATCTGTGGACCATTCTTTAAAATCAATCACCACAGACTCTACTGTAATTTCTCATTCTCAAAGTGCTTTCCTGACTTCATCAACGAAACAGTCTATTTCGTTGACAAGTGTTTCTCCATCAACGGTATCCATACCGTTGACAGTTCAAACTACCATTCCGTTGATAGTTCACTCTGCACCTTTAATTGAAAATCAAGTTGTTCCCACAACTAGTGCAGATGATCTAGTGGTAGTTGAGACACTTCTAGGACTGAGAGGGAGTGAAACTGAGAGGCTGGCTTGCAGCCAGGCAAAAGGAGAGAATGTGAGTGAGAGGCTGGCTATTTCTTCCAGCCAGGCAAAAGGAGAGATTGAGAGTTCCACCTTAGAAGGTGAAGGTGAGGGTGTGAGAGGTGTGAGCCATGGGGAGCCCATGATGCAAGAACAGAGTGGAGAGAGAGAAGGGACTACAGGAGAAATAAGGATGGAAGCAGTCATTGCAAGTGAGTTAATGGAGGTCAGTGAGGGAGAAAGGGAACTTACTTTCCAAGAGGTTTATCAACAAACTCTGGATAGTATTTCCCTGGATCCTGAGACCTTTACTCATCCTGTGCCAGCCTATCAAATTATGGCTCAGCAGGGCAATGTGGAGGCAGAAAGGTCACTAAATCTAATTCATACAACTGCATCAATGCAAAGAGCAAAGGATGCCCTGACCAATCTACCTTCAGGAGCTGCAGCAAGTGGAGAATTTGAGTTTTCTGATGCTGAGGACAGCTATGGTGATAATCTACAGGTGGCCACCACTTCACAGACTGGGACTTCTGTGGTGCCTCCTACACCAGGCTGGCTTTCTCAAGGTATGCATGGTAGAGCCACTCTAGATGCTGCTATCTCCAGGCAGTACAATGAAGCCTACTTAGCTCATGAGTCTGCAAATGCAAGGGACAAGAAATTCTACAAGGCCATCATGGATTCTCTGGAAATTCAAAGGCTACAAATGATGCAGACAAGGATTGAGGCTACAGAAATCAAGGACTCTATTAGCAATTTCAGGGATGCTAACTACAGGATGATGGATGAAAAGCTCCCTCTTCTCACTATGTCCAAAATGAACAGGTTTTTCTCTAAGGAACCTGAAGTGGCTACCTCCTTGAAGACTCTCTCTTCTAGAGTGGACAAGGTGGAAGCTACTTTATCTCAAATGCAAAAGGAACAGGAGAAGCAGACTCAACTTTTGGCCCAGCTAGTGGCAGCTCAAGGACTCCCAGTTGTCTCTCTTGATGATAACAAAAAGGGGGAGAAATCTCAGGAGCTAACCATTCAAATCACAAAGGTGCTGGTCCCAACCATCACATTGCCACAGGAGCCACTAGCAATGGGGGAGTTTGGAAAGAAGAATAAGGATGGCATTGACTTGATCCAGGAAGCTTCTATGCGGATACAACTTGCAGCACAGATCAAAGATCATTGGTCCAACATAGAAGCAAGGTTCAAGAAAATTACTGAATCTTCAAAGACAGATCAGCCATCAACAAATGCAATGGTGACTGCACAAGTGGAGCCACAGTTCAAGAGCTCTTATGCTATAGAGCCCCTTCTACATGGAGTCATTCAAGGACCAAGAAAGGAGAAAGGACAAACTTCATGCATTAGGGATGTGGAAGAAGCTACATTACAAAGAAGCTTATCTCCCAAGTCTCCTGCTAAACCAAAAGGCAAAAACATAGCAAGGACTTTCTATCCTGCACCTTATCCAGATGAGCTCAAACTACTTGGACTTCTCATCACAAAAAGCAAGGAAAGTAATAATCATGAGATAAGGAAGCAAAGGGCAATTGTCTATAGGAATGGACAACAAATCTGTGTTTGGGCTGGTCATCCAAACTTTGCTGAAGCCAAGGCTGAGGAATCAGAAAGAGCAGCTATGCAAGCTCTTGCAGTAGCTCAAGCTCTAGATGAAGAAGAAAGACAGCAAGAAGAAAAAGCCCAAAAGGAAAGGAGTGAAAAGAAGAGTACAAGGCAACCAAAGGCAAGGGCTAGAAGAAACATAACCTTTGAAAATGATGACTCTCAGAGTATTGCATCAGACTCTTCTGTACCTCCAACAATTCCTGATCCATCTTTAAAGTTAGCCTGTGATCCCAAACATCTTGTTAATTATCATGATCAGCCAATTGAGCCAAAGGAAGAGCCAATTGAGTTTGATGAGGCTAACTTTCCTAAATTCCTTTTTGAGATGGATCCAAAGAAGAAATTGAAGCAAAAGGCTGTCAAGACAAAGCCAGTATTTGTGAGAAAGCCACAACCTCAAAAACCCCCTTCAAATCCAGAGGACTGCATGTACATTGCTGACATCAGGGAAGAATCCAGCTTGCATCTTGAGTTAGACAACCTGGTGGAAGTAAGGGGCATTGCAGCTTCTCAGAAGCTACCTGAAAGATTGGTTTTCACATACAAGGGTGGTAGAGAACAAATTTGGCCTCTCTACAGAATTCTAGGAGAAGACTACCAAACACTACTCACAGTGTTTAGATGCTTGAAGAAAGACTTTGGCTTCACCAAAACAGCCAAGTCTGAGGTGGTCTCCAGAATATGTCAAATAAAGGCTAGCTGGAACAAGCCTGAGGCTCTTCCCAGGATGCTAAGAGTGCCCTCAACAGGAAAGAAGATCCATCTTCAACCTTTCTGGATGATGGAATTCAAGGACAAGGACAACTGCAGAAGGTTCTTCAGGATGGAAGACCAGCTGGACAAGGCATCTAATCAAACTCTAAGGTTTATGCAATCCAAGCTTGGTGATCAAGATGAAGAAGAGAAGATCTTTTACAGAAGGCTACAGGTCCAGATTGAGGAGAACAACTCTAGGAGAGGGAAGAAGACTATGCCCCAAAGAAGACAAAGATGAATTATTTGCTCAGTCTGGAGGAGCACATTTGGGCATTAGTTCTGTAAGTCTTGCATTATTTCTAAAAACTTTATGAAGCTCAATACAACTTTTACTTTTATCATGTGTAATATGCCTGAGTGTTTTTGTTATCATCAAGGCTCTTGATTTATGGCTGTTATTCTATCAGTCATAAATTGGGGGAGATTGTTAGGAATATGTTGGTCTTGATGATAATTATAAAAACACTTAGTAGATTTTGTATTAAGTTATTTTGTAGCTGTCAACGAAATAGCATGCTTTGCAGTGTTTCGTTGACAGGAAGCTCATCAACGGAATGAGTGATGTAGCAATTGCACTGTACATTACCTCATAGTTTGATATGCAGTTTGTTGAGTACTAGATAGGTTTTCTAAGTCATGTTGACTAAATGATTAGATAGGCAAAATAGGTTGGTTAATTGTAAATATTTAGTGCCTTGTAATTTTGCCTAAGTGAAGACATGTCAACGGAATGAAGATTACTCTATCAACGAAACAAGGAAGCTCATCAACGAAACGAAGAATAAAGCTATCAACGAAACACATCTCTATGCCATCAACGAATCATTATTGCTTTTCTATACAATTGACAAAGTGATAGTGACAGGTTCCTGACAGATCAAAAAGGAGATGTGGAAGTGTACTTTGCATTGGAAACCATTAAAATGGACATGGGGAATAAGGAAACATCCCGGTTTCCAATTGGGCTCTTGGGAGTGATCATAATAAGCATGAAGACAAAAGCAAGGATCTCCAAGGACCACTGGACAAAAGGGATGAAAAGCAAACTATTGGCGGTTACTCATTGTACTATTAGTGTAGCCAAAAATAGGGTTGTAAACTTGGGTTTATATAACCAAGTGTAGCAGTTACTTTATTTGAAGAGAAGAAAAACAAAGAGTTTGTATTAGCTATCTTTGAGAGCATTTTTCTTCTCTACAACCTTGTAACTGAGCAGCTGTGTACATTTGTATCACAGATTATTTCCGCAATAAAAACACTTCAGTTGGATCATCAAACAATCCAACTGAATTATTTATATCTTGTGTTTTTATTTATTCAGTTCAGTTTAATTTTATAAAGTATTTTCAAGTTAAAGAAATATCAAAATTGTATTCAACCCCCCCCTTCTACAATTCTGTTAGGTCATTTGGGATTAACAGTGTGAGTAATTACGTTACAAAGCTTTTATTAGCTAAATCGTTGTCTGTATCAAAATCGCTGATTTTTTTTATAAATTTTATTTGTTGTCCTTAATACATAAGTGTCACACCCTTGATGCAATGTTATCATAGGAATCTTGAATATTTAATATTATCACACACTTGTTGTATTCAATTTTTTGAAAAATATTTATTTGGTTTGAGATCTTAACGGTCAACTAGTGATTTGACTAGTACTTTTAACTAGTGTTTTGTCCTACATTGATATTTCGATTTTTTAAAAAAATCTTTATCGGCGATCCAACCGCATGAATATCAAGATCACTTTATTTTAATGATATTACAAAAATTTCAGAAAAAAATAAATTTATTTGGTTTGAGATCTTAACGGTCAACTACTGATTTGACTTGTAATTCTAACTAGTGTTTCGTCCTAGATTGATATTTCGATTTTTTTAAAAATACTTATCGACCATCCAACCGTATGGATATCAAGATCTATTTATTTTAATGATGTTAAAAATTTTAGAAAAAAATAAATTTATTTGGTTTGAGATCTTAGCGATCAACTAATGATTTGACTAGTACTTCTTACTAGTGTTTCGCCCCAGATTGATGTTTCGATTTTTTTTAAAAATATTTATCGACTATCCATCCTTATGGATATCAAGATCTATGTATTTTGATGATATTACAAAAATTTCACAAAAAAATAAATTTATTTGGTTTGAGATCTTAACGGTCAACAACTGATTTGACTAGTACTCACGTATGTTTTGTTTATTCGATTTCATAAATGTTTAAGACACCGGTTTTTTTTTTAAAAAGTGGTGTAAGTTATAGTACTTAACAATGGTTTTGGTCGAGAAACTGTTGTAAAATATACACAAGGGTTTTTGCTTTGATCCGTTCGTTGTTAAATATTCTTTGTAACAATTTTTTATGTTGTCAACTCGTTGTATGATACACACAACGGATTTTTTTATAAAATCCTTGTGTGAGTAATTACTTTACAACGCTTTTATTAGCTAAATCGTTGTCTGTATCAAAATCGTTGATTTTTATTTTATAAATTTTATTTGTTGTCCTTAAAACATAAGTGTCACACACTTGATGCAATGTTATCATATCAATCTTGAATATTTAATATTATTCCACACTTGTTGCATTCAATTTTTTTAAAAATATTTATATGGTTTGATATCTTAATGGTCAACTAGTGATTTGACTAGTAATTCTAACTAATGTTTCGTCCCAGATTGATGTTTTGAATTTTTTTAAAAATACATATCGACCATCCAACCGTATGGATATCAAGATCTATGTATTTTAATGATGTTAAAAATTTTAGACAAAAATAAATTTATTTGGTTTGAGATCTTAGCGATCAACTAATGATTTGACTAGTACTTCTAACCAGTGTTTCGTCCCAGATTGATGTTTTGATTTTTTAAAAAATATTTATTGACTATCCAACCTTATGGATATCAAGATATATGTATTTTGATGATATTACATAAATTTCACAAAAAAATAAATTTATTTGGTTTGAGATCTTAATGGTCAACTACTGATTTGACTAGTACTCATGTATGTTTTGTTTATTCGATTTCATGAATGTTTAAGACACTGGTTTTTTTAAACAAAGTGTAAAGCATAATGTAACATAAGATGTAAAAGAGATAACTACAACTCAACAAAGGACAAGACAGACAATAGTATTAATAGAAGCACAGGAATCCAGAATCAAAGAAGAAAAGGTAAACTCAAAAAATCAAAATACGTTATGTATTCTTGAAGTCCGTAAACAGGTCACGGAAAGAAGTTCATGAAAATGTTCAAGCCTCAGTGACAGCAATAGAAACAAGACTTTGAAGACGACAGAAGTATGTGAATGATTTAGGGTTCAGTACCACGGGATTCCAGTGATGAAGCAACCAGAACGACAAGGGACGTATCAGCAGCATTATAATTGAAGTCATAAAATAAGAATTGATTAAGTGTTATTCATCTGTGAACCAGACCAGTTGCACTAGGTGACGGCACTGAAAAGATCAAGTTGTTTTATCGTCTCGGAAGAAATTGATACTGTCTATTACTTAAACACCCCGGAGCTCAGTGGAATCATTAATGGACAAAAGACAAGAAATAAGTATTCGATAGTTTTTCAATTAAGAAAACTATCAAATGGTGTAATGATGATTCAATGAAAACCATGATTACTTTAATTTAGTATTCGATAGTTTTTATTAAAAAACTATCGAATGGTAAATTAAAGAATTCCATTCGATGGTTTTTATTTAAGGAGCAGGTGAAAAGTATTCTTGTTGTCAGTTTGATTTTGAAGATCCAACGGCCAGGATTGTTTCTACGATCTAAGTTCGATGGTTTTGAAACAAAAGTCTGCAGTTAATACAGAGTGAAGAATGTGTCTTCTTTAGTTAAGGATTTCAACACAGAGACATTACTGAGAGAGAGAAGAGCCGGAGAAAATTATCAGAGAAATTAATAGTGCTCAGAACTTGATCATTGTTTTGTATTTGTGTAACCTTAAACTCATTGACGCTAATCTACGGATTAGAAATTGTAGCACCCCTCGAGGTTTATATTTATAAAAATATATATTCCCCGAAACTTGATTTGGTTTGGTGTGTTTGATTTCGTTATAGAACTGAAAGATTAATCCGCGAACGAAATTAAATTATTTGTGAGTATCGTATTCAACCCCCCCCTTCTACGATACTTTGGACCTAACAATTGGTATCAGAGCTACTTGATTGATATACAAATCAGATCCGGTGAATGAGACCAAAATCAAACGTAGCGTGAAAATACGAAGCAAATTTTTTAACTTTCAAAATTTTTCATTTAATTGGAATTTCTTGAATTTTAAACAATTTGAAATTTTCAGAAACCATGAGTGCTCCAAAGACAACCGCTGGTATTAAAGTTCCCCCATTTACTAGAGATGATTTCGGTTTGTGGAAGATGAAGATGTTGTTATTTATCAAGGCATCTAATCCGTTGTATATTGGCATATTAGAGAACAGACCGTTTGTACCAATGAAACCAGTTAGTGAATCTACAGCTCCTGATGGTAGCAGGATTCCTTCAGGCACCCAACCTAAGGATATAAGTGAATTTACAGATTCTGACAAAGAACTGATTCGATTGGACACCGGTTTAATGTTGATATTGGCGGACTCCGCAGACAAGGAAATGAGCTATCAGTTGATGAACTGTACAAGCGGGAAACATATGTGGGATACCATTAACTTAATAATGGAAGGAACTGAAGACGTTCAGGAAAACAGATTGGACATTCTGACTTCTCAATATGAAGCGTTTAGGTCCCTGCCAGGAGAAAGTATAACTCAGGTCTTTGAGAAGTATACTAAGCTCCTCAATGAATTGGCAATGAAAGGAAAGACCTATCCACTGAGAGAATCGAACAGGAAGTTCATGATGACGCTGCCCCATCATGTAGAACACAAGTCATCATCCATTAGGGAAAGAATTAACTTCACAAAGATGTCAGTAGAGATGATCTATGGCAAGTTGAAGACCTATGAGATGGAACAGGAACAAAGGGTGATAATCTACGGATCAGGGACAGTGGACAGCAAGCACAATGCACTTGTGAGATCAGCAGCACTTGTAGTGGATGAACCAATAACTTCTGAGATTCAGGTTCAAACCCCTAGAGCTGGAAAGGAGGTGATAATAGAAGCAGAAATGGATTCTGTGAATCTGGGTGTTGATGAAAGTGATTACTACACCCTAGAAGAGCTTGAGCAAATGGAAGACAAAACCATGGCGTACTTAGCTGCAAAGTTTAGTCATATTCGTTTCAAGAGAAACCCTAAGTACAAGTTCAAGGGCTCAACCAACAGATTCCAGAAGAGCAATTATACACCTAGTACAGGCTTTAAGGGAGGCTACAAGACTGGCATGATTGATAGGAGCAAATCAAGATGCTATAACTGCAATGAGTTAGGGCATTTCGCCACTGAATGCCGGAAGCCTCGTCAAGCAAGAGACATGAAAGATGTCTATGGAAAGAAGGATTCTTATGATGAGTTGAAGAAGGAGAATGCCAAGCTTAAACAGCAATTGGAGGCATTCTCTGGAAAGCAGAAAGGGAAAGCTTACATAGCAGAGGGAAAGCACTGGGATGATACTGATTCAGATGAAGAGGAGGAATATGTAAATGTTGCTCTAATGGCTGACTCTTCAGAGGAATCACCACAATCATCTCAGGTACCTATCTTAACTACAATTGATATGTCTAATTCTGAGTACAAGAAAACTGTGCAAGATCTTAGTGTAGAATTGTTTAATGTACACACAAGCATGCTAGCATCAGAAATGGAAAATGCTAAACTAGTTCTTAAGATTAAAAAGCTAGAATCTAAAAATGAAGAACTAGAGCTTGTAGCTGTAACATTAGAAGATCTTAAGCAAAAGAATGTGTACTTAGAGAACAAGGTCAAGTGTAATGATGAGATAGAGACTATCCTCAGGAAGCAGATTTCAGATCTAGATTTGAAGCTGAATGCTTTTAAGAATTCCGCTCTAGTGGCTAGGGAAATCATTGATACTCAGGCCATAGAGAATAAAACTGCTATAGGATTTGACTATAACAAGAAATCTGGTAAGAAGATTGTGGAATTCCCTGTGACATCTTCAGTTGTCAAAAGGAATACTCCACATGTTCTTAAGAATGTTGATTGTCCAGTTTTTGTTAAGCCGTTTCCACCACTCTTTCATGAGGATGACCTTTTCATTAGACAAGAATTGCTTGAGGAGGATTTATTGAAGGAAAAAGAGGTAAAGACTAAGTTGCCTAGGAAATCAGTAAAAAATGAATTACCTAAACCTGATTTACCTAAAACTGAAGTAGGTTCCTTAGTTAGTAATGTTAAAAAGAACAGGAATGGGAGAAAGAAGATTGTTAATCAGGAATTGGTTCCATCTTCTCCCATTGCATCTAGGAAGTTGTGTTCTATTTATAATTCTGATGGACACCTTACACATGCATGTAAAAAGGTTAAAGTAGAAACTTCTAATACTTCTGAAATGCATAACATGTCTGACATGCCTGATACTCATGAACCCTGTGGAAAGAAAGAGTGTTTGCTATGTAAGTACAACATCATGCATGCTTATTTTAATTTGATGTCTGATAGTAGCAATAGCACTAGTAATGTTAAATCCACAGATACTATGAATATCAAACAGGGTAAGACTAAATTGAATGTTACTCCTGTTAAATCATCTAAACCTTCAGGACCCGAACAATTTTGGGTACCAAAGTCCGCTTAATCAATCTGTGATTGCAGGGTAAGGTTAAAAGCTCAAAGGTTGTGTGGATTCTGGATAGTGGCTGTTCTAGACACATGACAGGTGAAGAGTCCCTGCTTACAGAGGTGGTTAAGAAGACCGGCCCGATTGTAACCTTTGGAGATGACAGCAAAGGATTCACTACGGGATATGGTAAATTGAAAGCTGAAAATGTCATCATTGAAAACATCTCTCTTGTTGAAGGATTAAAGCACAATCTTCTAAGTATCAGTCAGTTCTGTGATAAAGGCTACGATGTAGATTTCAGAAAGGACAAGTGCTTAATCACCAACAGGAAGGATGAGAAGCTTACTCTACTGGGAGTGAGAAAAGGGAATTTGTTTATAGCTGACTTAAGTTCTACCAGTGAAGGAGAAGTTACATGTTTCTATGCAAAGGCATCTTCAGAACAAAGTTGGCTATGGGACAAGAAGCTCTCACATTTGAACTTCAAAACTATGAACTCTTTGGTAAAGAGAGAGTTAGTGAGAGGGTTGCCCTTGATGGAATTCAATCAGGAGGGACTATGTGAAGCATGTGAAAAGGGGAAGTCGAAGAAAGCATCACATGGAAGCAAAGGAATGACAAGCATTACTGAACCATTACAGCTGATTCATATGAATTTATTTGGTCCAGTTAATGTTATGTCACTTTCCAGAAACATATATGCATTGGTGATGGTGGATGACTACTCCAAGTACACGTGGGTGTTGTTCATACAAACAAAGGATGAAGCAACACAACTAATCATTGATCACATCAAGAAGATAGAAGTGGAAGCTAAGCTACCTGTGCGGACAATCAGATCAAACAATGGAACTGAATTCAAGAATGCAGTTCTAAATGATTTCTGCTCAGAGAAAGGAATATCAAGACAGTTTTCAGCACCAAGAACTCCTCAACATAATGGAGTAGTGGAAAGGAAGAACAGGACCTTGGTTGAAGCAGCAAGGACCATGTTGAGTGAATCAAAACTTCCCACTTACTTTTGGGCTGAAGCAGTGAATACAGCTTGCTACACTCAGAATCGAACCCTGATCAACAAAGATCATGAAAAGACTCCGTATGAGTTAATGGCCAACAAGAAGCCAACACTGAAGTACTTTCATGTGTTTGGTACAAAGTGCTTTGTACTTAAAGATGGAGAACATCTTGGCAAGTTTGATGCCAAAGCAGATGAAGGCATTTTTCTAGGCTATTCTCTGGAATCTAAGGCTTTCAGGGTATATGTGATTGAAGATAAGAAGGTGTTGGAAAGCTTTAATGTAACATTTGACGACACTAAAAGACCAGGCCTGCAAACTGGAGAGAACTCTGAATCTTTGGTATTTGAAAATCTACAAGGAGATCTCTCTGACAATGAAGAAGTACCTGAAGTTGTTACAGTCATTAATAATAATCATAATGATAATGATTCTGGACAAAGTGGTGACCTAAGTGGAAATCCTTAACATACAGGATCCACTAGTCAGTCTTTAGAATCAACAGATCAAACCGTCAACAACTCAGGGGGAGCAGGAGAAGGATCAACTAGTCATACTCCACAATATCTAGAACAAGGAGAATCATCAAGATCGCATCTGCCAAGACAAAGGGTATGGAATAGAGATCATCCCTTTCACTTGATCATTGGTGATCCGGACACAAGAGTGAGAACTAGGAGAACATCACAAAATGAATGTCACTATTCTGGGTTTCTTTCAGAAACAGAACCTAAGAAAGTTGAAGATGCTCTAGATGATCCAGATTGGGTGATTGCTATGCAAGAAGAACTCAATCAGTTTGAAAGGCAGAAAGTTTGGAAGCTGGTACCCAGGCCTAAGGGAAAATCTGTTATTGGAACACGATGGGTATTCAGAAATAAATTGGACGAAGATGGCATTGTAACGAGAAACAAAGCCAGACTAGTTGCTAAAGGTTACTCTCAAGAAGAGGGTATAGATTATGATGAAACCTATGCACCAGTAGCAAGACTTGAGGCCATTAGAATGTTTCTGGCATTTGATGCACATTCCAATTACAAGGTATATGAAATGGATGTGAAGAGTGCTTTTCTGAACGGGGAGTTAGAAGAAGAAGTGTATGTGGAACAACCTCCAGGTTTTGAGGATTCAAAACTGGCAGACTTTGTGTACTTTCTATTCAAAGCTCTCTATGGACTCAAACAAGCTCCGAGGACATGGTATGACACTCTCTCTGAATTCTTACTTGAAAATGATTTTACAAGAGGTGTTGTAGACAAAACTCTCTTTGTCAAAAAGCATAAAAATGATTTGATATTGGTGCAAGTATATGTTGATGACATAATATTTGGTTCTACTAATGATGATCTATGCAAGAGATTTGCTAAGTTAATGCAGAGTCGTTATGAAATGAGCATGATGGGTGAATTGTCATTCTTTCTTCGATTGCAAGTATACCAAAAACAAGCTGGTATATTCATTTGTCAGTCCAAGTACATCAAGGATCTTCTTAAGAAGTATCAAATGGAAGACTCATCTACAACAAAGACTCCTATGCCAACTGCCACTAAGCTTGATAAGGATGAAACTGGTAAGAAGGTTGACATCACAGGCTACAGAGGTATGATAGGCTCATTACTTTATCTCACTGCAAGTAGACCAGATATAATGTTTGCAACATGCTTGTGTGCTAGATTTCAGTCTGATCCTAAAGAATCTCATCTAATAGCTGTTAAGCGAATATTTAGATATCTTAAGGGGACCCCAAATCTTGGAATTTGGTACCCTAAAGATACATGATTTGATCTTATTGGATACACAGACTCTGATTTTGCAGGTTGTAAGACTGATCGGAAGAGTACTTCAGGAAGCTGTCAGTTTCTTGGAAGAAGGTTAGTTTCCTGGCATAGCAAGAAGCAGCATTCAGTGTCCACATCAACAGCTGAGGCTGAATACATTGCTGCTGGTAGCTGTTGTGCTCAGATCTTGTGGATGAGAAACCAACTCCGTGACTATGGACTTTTGTTGACAAAGATTCCAATATTTTGCGACAACACAAGTGCCATAGCAATCTCAAACAACCCAGTGCAACACTCAAGGACGAAGCACATCGACATCAGGTATCATTTTATCCGAGAGCATGTCATGAATGGAACTGTGGAGTTACACTTTGTACCCACAGAGGATCAAATTGCAGACATCTTTACTAAACCGCTTGATGAATCCACTTTCAATAAGCTGGTTGGTGAACTTGGGATGTTAAATCTTTCTAATTGATTTTGATTAGAACTCAGTAACTGCAAAGAGTCCTGGTGAATACATGAGTTTAAGAATTGCTATATCCTTAGGACTCGTGAATTTATTTTCTGGAGCAATTCTCGTAGTTAGGATTATTGTACTAATTGTATGTCATAATTATGGATGATATATCTTCTGGCATTTAATTAGTTATTAATTCTAAAAATTATTTAGGTGCTAATATTTGTTCTAAATATTCTAGCATCTATTTAATTTGAATTAATTTGCTTTGTTTTTAACATTGTAGATTAATGCAGCATAATTTATTGGATTTTAATTGGTTAATATCACTCAATGATATTTAATTGATTTTATTCTAAGAAAATTGTGAATTTTTTGTTAAGAATTGATTTTGGTGAATTTTAAAAGATTTATTAAAATTAAAACTTGACAGGAAATACAAAAAGTCTGATTTTTAGAACATGAACATGTTTTAAAATGAAGACAGAAGCAAAAAATATCGAATGTAGGAAATTCGATAGTTTTTCAAGTACATAGATAAATCTATCGAAATTAATTTTCGATAGTTTTTGAAAAGGAAAAGAAAAACTATCGAAAGCATTTCTCGATAATTTTTGAGATTTAATTTAAAATATATCGAAGGAATTTTCCTTATTTAATATTTAAATTCTCGATGTATTTTAGAAATCAGTAGAGAAAGTATCGAAAAGAATTTAATTATTTCCACATTCAAATTCTCGATAGTTTTTCTAATAAAATATACTTCGATAGTTTTGGAATTTTAAAAGATCAGACTTCGATAGTTTTCAGAAAAGACTTTTCAATTCTGATTTTCAAAACTCTTCGATAGTTTTTTAAAAAACTATCGAAGGATAGTTGACCTTTTTGCCCCTCTAAGAAAACTATCGGTAGTTCATTTAAATTCTATCGAAAGTAAAAGGACAGAATTGCCCCTGAAAAGTTAGTATGTATAAATGTAGCACTTAGACGTTTTTCATTCTTTATTCTTGCAGATCTAAGTGATACATATATACTTACATATATTTTCGATTAAGAACATCAAAAAACTCGATAGTTTTTCAGTTTTAATCAAGAATTACACACAATAACTTCAGTTTTTACAGTGATCTCATTTTTAAACAGTGAAGTCTCTGTACTTTGTGAATTCTGTGGACCTAATTCGTGGTTGTGGTTAAAAAATACTATCGAAAGCCTTTTCTCAAACTTTAACTGTTAGAATTGTTCTTGAATAGTCCATTCTGATTGATCTTTTTCAATTAGAATTGTTATCCTTGATTTAGAAAGTTCGAGTTTTTGATTTGGGAGTTTTTCAGTTGTTCGAAATTGTAACTGATAAAAAGGGTAATTTTGTTGGAGTTTGATTAATTAGAAATAATTAATTAAATTTAAGTGTAAAATTAGTTTTGGTTTAAAATTAATTTTCTGGAAATTTGAAACATAATGGCTGGAGAATTTATCGTAACCAAGACTAATCATGTCTCGTTCCAAAACTTGCAATCCATAACGAACTTACAGTTTCGTGCATGGGCAGAGTTTTTGAACACACGTTCATTAGTGGCATACGCTGTGAGTACTCCCGTGGTCCTTTGCATTGATCAATTGACTGCGTTGTACACAACCGCCACGGATACAAGTGAGAATAATATAAGATCCTTCAGTTTTGTTGTGCCAGGGGGCAGAACAATAAGGGTGACGGAACATGACTTTAACAGAGTACTTCATTTTCCTACAGAAAACCTTGTTCCTGATCCTACAACTGAGGAGATACATGCTTTCTTCACTCTCATTAGAAGTCAACAACCTAACTTCTTTGTGGGAGAGTTCCTTAAGCATTACTTGCCAAAAGCATGGAACTTTTTCTTTCATACCCTAATCCATGTTTTTACTGCCAAGCTAACAAATCTGCATGGTATTCCCTTATTCCTTCAAAAGATAGGGTTTGCCATCGCGAACAATAGGCATATTAACATTGGACGGTTACTGATTGATCAAGTAATCATATGCATGGGACCACTGGATGACAGAACAGGCATAAATGACGATGTGCTATGTTTCTATCCTAGGTTCCTACAGCTAATTCTCAATGATATCTTAACAGATAATGAACGGGAGATCTTTGAAGGTGAAGCCAACCAGGAGTGCATGAGAATGAAGAGCAATGCCATAACCGCTCTCATTAGGAAGAACAACTATCTTCCAGGGGTACCCACTGTTCTCACTGAATATCTAAGAACGGTGCCCCTACCACTTCTACCCCCAGGGGAACAGGTAAATCAAGGTATTATTCCACAACCTGAACCTGTAATGGCACATGTACCAATGGATGTTGATCCAGAGCCCTTAGTGGCCATTCCTGACCAGGAGGTTGCAAACCCACAACCTCTAACCACGGTCGAAGAGCCTTTGGAAGAGCCAAATGAAAACATAAACGAACCTCCTTCCCCTACTATACCCATTAAAGAACCATCCATGAGTGTAGAGGGAGATAGTGCCAAAGCAGCACCACATAAGGAGATACACCCTTCAACAACAACTCTGCCTTCCTCTAAAAGGAGAAGAACAGAAACCGAGGCAACTGTTGATACTTCATTTCTTTCATCCAAAGCGCCCTTTACTGATTTTTCTGATGCTGATTGGGCTACGCTAACGAAAGCAATATCTGAACCAATAGCTCAATCAAGTAAGGAAGAATTGACGGAAGCAACTGGTGTTCCGACCATATTACGGTCAGGTTCACTGGTTGAAGGTTCTAAGAACCAAGGGTCTTCACAGACGTCGAGAGAAGGCTTTGACCTAAATGCACAATCTAAAAGGTCATTGTCGACCTCCCCAGATGGAACATACCTGGATCCTGCGGGTAAAGGGTCTGACGTAGGTGCAGATCGGCAACTCGTTGATAGTGAATCAATTACTATTGAGGAGTCAACTGAGGTGAAGTCTTTACAGACTCACGGGGAAGATTCGGGATCTCTGCTGTTAAAAGAGCCTGTTTCTAACCCCCTAGAGATTCAAACTCTAGATCCTTCAAAGGATATATCATCTAAGGATGATCAGCAACTTGGTTTATCCAAGGACGGGGACTTGCGAAGCCCCATTGCACCACCGGTGACCTCCTTAAGGACGGCTACGGTGATCTCTTCTGCAGGTACAATCAGCACAAAGGATTTGAGTGAAACAAAAACACTTACACCTGGCCTGAGTGGGAAAGGAAGAATGATTCAAACACCGACAGAAACGTTGAGTGTACACCCAGAGCCAAATGTGAGGAGTGACACCCTAACCCTACCTAATATTAATGATCAGCTGTTACCAACAGAAAGAGAGCTACAAGTTCAATCTTCCCTCAAGGAGATGACAGTTCGAGACAAAGAAGGAAATCCACTTTTCAAGGTTCCACTGCGACCTTCCTTTGACCAAGGAATCTCCTCCAGTCAAGACAATGTTTCTTTAAAGTCTATTCAAGAGAAAGTTGACTTGGCTGCAGCTGATTCCAGAAGAACATTCAGGGTCATTGGCAGTGCATCTAGCACTATAACAGGTACGAAGCAGGCAGTGGACTCCTTAAAGAAGGAAGCTATGGAAGAACTGGTCGAGCTGAGGATGGACGTCAGGGAACTTAAAGATGGATTCATGAATGAAGTAACTGCACTGTCTCAAGGACATGAAGCTTTGAAAGAAGACGTTCTGGTTATCCGGGATGGTCAAGCGCGGGTAAAAGATGCAATGAATACCCTCTCACGAGTGGAGTCTAAGCTAAACAAGAGGCTGGATCACATGGAAAAGACTACCAACTCAAGATTGGAGAACATTGACCTGTCGCTAGCTTCTATAAATGAGTTTAATAAGCAGCTTATGGATTTCTTGGAGAATCAAGGTGACGGAGTACAGTCTATATGGAGTATGCTAAAGAAGCAACAATCTGGACAACCTGGTTCTTCCTATCAGCAACCTGATCCTTCTAATACCTTTTATGCTGAGGATGCTTTTATCGAGGATTCCTCAACTAAGGGGGAGAAAGTTGGAGAAGGGGTGAAGGATAAATGGGGAGTTTGGGAGACTGTTGAGGCTATTCCAATCAGACAGTACTGGATTGAGGAGCTTGTAGAGGAAGACAAGGAAAGTGAAGAGGAATTTGAGGTCATGCATGAGCAACCTATTCAAGAGGAGCATGAGCCATATTATCCAGAGCCAATAGAACATCCTATCTTGGATGATGATATGGAAGAAGCAAATTCTCTATCACCTGAAGAAGAAGCTGCCTTGGAAGCAATAAGAGCTCAGAGAGCTGCAATAGATGCTAGGCAAGCTGAGAAGGAGAAACATCAAGCAATTCTGAGAAGTGAAAAGCTAAAGAGAATGAAGGTGTATAATGAAGTGAGGAAGAAGAAGATGATAGATCTGGCAAAGAAAGATGGTACTGAATGGGAAATGGCTTATAAAACCTTTTGCGGAGTTGAAGACGGATTAGAAGTCAACGAAAATGCTGAGGTGGAAGTTATTATTCAAGACATCAGAAGTGCTAATCTTGAAGATCAGACTTACTTTAAAGCACTGAGAAGCTCTATAATCTGTTTGAATGCTGGGGTTAAAGCAAATGGTGCCTGGAGCTTATTAATCAGTTTTCTGGAGAAAGGTACATTTGTGATTTCCACTAAGTTTTTGGAACAGAGGACATATACAGAATTGCAGGCTATACTCATCAAGATCCAAAGAACTAAAAGGCTAAATGAACTGCTCCGTGAGCATGTTAAGGAGATCGTGATGAAAGTCAGTCCAGAGATTACTGAAGATCCTCCAATGGTTAGATTCATGACGAATGACTTGTTCAGAATCTGCTATTTGGCTGAGGACAAACGGAGGGACTACCCACGCAACTATCTAATCTCAGTTGAGAAGTATCTTAGATCCACTGGATTCTCATCAACGGAGAAGGACAAAGCAGCAGACACTCTTAGAAGATTTCTAATGGAGAATGTTCCTTACTATAGGAAAAGAGTGGAAAGAGGATTGGAAGTGCATACCAGACTGCCAAACATGCCAAAGCTAAACAAGAAAGATGTTAACATTGCATGGTTATGGGCTGGAGTGGGTCAAGAGGTTGAATATATTGGAAGACACATACAAGGAGCAATCCTTAAACCTGAAGAACCACTGCACTATCTATCAGTGATTGATTATCAAGCTGCTAACTCCGATCCAATGATTGAAGAAGGTGAGATTGGAATGGACTGAATGTTGAAGCAAAGAACAAGAGAACTATCAGCTCAGACTAGAGGAGCAACTTCATTGTAAAAAAGTTTAATTGTTTTTTGATTTATGAAATCTGGAAATGTATATATATCTGATCCAGAATGCATTGATATTATTACGTTGTCTTACTTTAAGTAGTTTAATGGTTCCTTAGTTAGTTGAGTTATCCTCGAAGTATTTGCTTGTCGAACTCTATCCAATCAAATAGGGGGAGATTGTAAAGCATAATGTAACATAAGATGTAAAAGAGATAACTACAACTCAACAAAGGACAAGACAGACAATAGTATTAATAGAAGCACAGGAATCCAGAATCAAAGAAGAAAAGGTAAACTCAAAAAATCAAAATACGTTATGTATTCTTGAAGTCCGTAAACAGGTCACGGAAAGAAGTTCATGAAAATGTTCAAGCCTCAGTGACAGAAATAGAAACAAGACTTTGAAGAAAACAGAAGTATGTGAATGATTTAGGGTTCAGTACCACGGGATTCCAGTGATGAAGCAACCAGAACGACAAGGGACGTATCAGCAGCATTATAATTGAAGTCATAAAATAAGAATTGATTAAGTGTTATTCATCTGTGAACCAGACCAGTTGCACTTGGTGACGGCACTGAAAAGATCAAGTTGTTTTATTGTCTCGGAAGAAATTGATACTGTCTATTACTTAAACACCCCGGAGCTCAGTGGAATCATTAATGGACAAAAGACAAGAAATAAGTATTCGATAGTTTTTCAATTAAGAAAACTATCGAATGGTGTAATGATGATTCAATGAAAACCATGATTACTTTAATTTAGTATTCGATAGTTTTTATTAAAAAACTATCGAATGGTAAATTAAAGAATTCCATTCGATGGTTTTTATTTAAGGAGCAGGTGAAAAGTATTCTTGTTGTCAGGTTGATTTTGAAGATCCAACGGCCAGGATTGTTTCTACAATCTAAGTTCGATGGTTTTCAAACAAAAGTCTGCAGTTAATACAGAGTGAAGAATGTGTCTTCTTTAGTTAAGGATTTCAACACAGAGACATTACTGAGAGAGAGAAGAGCCGGAGAAAATTATCAGAGAAATTAATAGTGCTCAGAACTTGATCATTGTTTTGTATTTGTGTAACCTTAAACTCATTGACGCTAATCTACGGATTAGAAATTGTAGCACCCCTCGAGGTTTATATTTATAAAAAGATATATTCCCCGAAACTTGATTTGGTTTGGTGTGTTTGATTTCGTTATAGAACTGAAAGATTAATCCACGAACGAAATTAAATTATTTGTGAGTATCGTATTAAACCCCCCCCTTCTACGATACTTTGGACCTAACACAAAGTGTTGTAAGTTATAATACTTAACAATGGTTTTGGTCAAAAAACTGTTGTATAATATACACAATGGTTTTTGTTTTTATCCGTTCGTTGCTGAATATTCTTTGTAACAATTGTTTATGTTGTTAAACCGTTGTATGATATACACAATGGATTTTTTTATAAAATCCTTGTGTGAGTAACTACGATACAACGCTTTTATTAGCTAAATCGTTGTCTGTATCAAAATCGTTGATTTTTCTTTTATAAATTTTACTTGTTGTCTTAATACATAAGTGTCACACACTTGATGCAATGTTATCATATGAATCTTGAATATTTAATATTATCCCACACTTGTTGCATTCAAAAGCGTTGATTTTTCACTAGTATTTCTAACTAGTGTTTCGTCCCAGATTGATGTTTTGATTTCTTTTAAAATATTTATCAACGATCCAAAAATATGGATATCAAGATCTATGTATTTTAATGATATTACAACAGTTTTAGAAAAAATAAACTTATTTGGTTAGAGATCTTAACAGTCAATCAGTGTTCTGACTAGTACTTCTAATTAGTGTTTCATCTTGAATTTGATGTTTTGATTTTTTTAAAAATAATTATCGACGATCCAACCATATGGATATCAAGATCTACGTATTTCAATGATATTACAAAAAAAATTGAAAAAAAATAAATTTATTTTGTTTGACATCTTGACAGTCAACTAGTTATTTGACTAGTACTTCTAACTGGTGTTTCATCCCGGATTGATGTTTCGATTTTTTTTAAAATATTTATCGACGATACAACCATACGGCTATCAAGATATCTGTATTTTAATGATATTACAATAATTTCAGAGAAAAATAAATTTATTTGGTTTGAGATCTTAACGGTCAACTAGTGATTTGACTAGTACTTGTAACTAGTGCTTCAGCCCCAATTGATTTTTCAATTTTTAAAAAAATATTTATGGACGATCCAACCGTATGAATATAAAGATCTATGTATTTTAATGATATTGCAAAAAATTTAGAAAAAAATAAATTTATTTGGTTTGAGATTTTAACAGTCAACTAGTGATTTGACTAGTACTTCTAACTAGTGTTTCGTCCCGGACTGATGTTTCAATTTTTAAAAAACATATATATCGACGATCCAACCGTATGAATATCAAAATATATGTATTTTAATGATATTACAAAAATGTTAGAAAAGAATTAAATTTATTTGATTTGAGATCTTGACGGTCAACTAGTGACTTGAATAGTACTTCAACCTAGTGTTTCGTCCCGGATTGATGTTTTATTTTTTTAAAAAAAATATTTATCAATGATACAACTATATAGATATCAAGATATATGTATTTTAATGATATTAAAATAATTTCAAAGAAAAAAAAATTAATTAGTTTGATATTTCTCCATCCCCATTTTTCTAACTTAAACTTCCCCCAATACCAAAATTTCTTTTCCCCCTTAGGTTTTTTTTTTCATTTCCCCCGGAATACCAAAATTTCTTCCCCCTTCAACTTATTTTCATTCCCCCCCCCCCATTTCATTTCCCCTCTTTCAGACAAAACACACAGGCACATCTGCTTACTTTTTATTTCTACCCTACCTTTTTCTTTATTTCCTTTCTTTCTTACTTTTTATTTTAGCTGTCTCTCGCCTATCTGCTGCCGCAACATCTATAATTTGGGTTTCTTCACTCTTTCTTGGTTTTGGATTTCGCTTCCATCCTTCCGATTTACTAAGGGATTGTTCGGGTAACGGTTTTTTGTTTGATTCATTTCGATTTAAGATTTGTTTGTTTGGTTTTTTACTTTTTATCCGATTTCAGGTAGATCTTGATGGTACAAGAGGATGGGTGCACGTCAATTAAAGAATAGACAATCATAGGATGAGTTCTATTTTTGTTTTCAGTCCTTGGATTATATGTTGTAGTTTAATTATTAAATTCTCTATTTTTGTTTTTTGGGGAATGTTGTTGAGAAAACTGTTAAAGGAGGCGGAAGAGGATGATTAAGAATAGAGAATCTGCTGCTAGGTCACGATGAAGAATACAACGATGGAAACTTTCAAAGAAGAACTTGGAAAAACTTCACTTATCAACAAGTCTTTCGTGCAACCAATGGTTTTACCTTAGGTTTTACTTCTCTTTGTTTTTCCCCCTTTAGATTAAGAGCTTGTTCATTGTTTATATTTATAAATTTATAATGATGTTGTGATTGTTTTTTATCAGATAATTTGGTAGGGAAAGGGGGGTATGCAGAGGTGTACAAAGGAGTGTTAGAAGATGGACAAGAAATAGCTGTAAAAAGATTAACAAAAGTATCAAATGATGAGAGGAAAGGGAAGGAGTTTTTGACAGAGATTGGAACATTTGGCCATGTTAACCATAGTTTAAAATGTTGATTATTTTTGGAGAGGGATGCCTTTTTCTGGTTACTAGTTACATGAATAATCACATATGATGTTAGACTTTATTTTATTGTGGTCTGTGGTTTCATTGGTTTATGTTTCATTTTGCTTAAACTGTCAGCAAGATTTTGTTTCAATAAGAACTGTAGTTTACTAGCTTGCACGTTAGTGATCTTGCATGTCTAATTGTTGGATTTTGATCATTCCTTAACATGTTGCTGGTCCATGGTTGTGTATGCGGTTATAAAATTGTTTTTGGTGGGCTAACAGGTGAACTGCCTAACATGATTGTTTTTATACAGCGTTCCCTTGCAACAGATCTTCAAAATATTTCAGTGGGGCTTCGTAAGAAACATTCCTCTTATTTGAATCTTTTGCGCCAGCAAAAAGAGGTTTGTCTGCCAAAACAAAGAGCAGATTTTCATAAGCATTATTTAAGTGGGTTTTTTTTCCTGGTTGATATGTCACATGTCATTATGTTATGAAAGTTTCAGTTGCTAGTCTTAATAACTTTTTGTGTTTATTATGTAGGAACATGACGGGCTTGACGTGGAAATGAATTTGAACGAAAATAAATCCAGATTAACAGATGATGAATTCAGTGACGTGGTATATTTAACCTTGATATTTGTTGCTTTTAATAGAATTTGAGTATTCTAATTTACTAATTTTGAACTTATTTAGCTATTATATCATAATTTAGGCATTTAATCGTGAATAAAGTCCCAATATCTGATTGCATATTTTATTCATAAATGCAGGCTGCACTATACCTGGATTGATATAGGGATGCCAAGTGTGTCTTTCCTCGTCGCATTAGATACTGGAAGTGATCTGCTTTGGGTTCCTTGTGATTGTTTACAATGTGCTCCACTATCCGCCAGTTACTGTTGGAAGTTAATCTTAAACTTGATTTTATTCTCAGCAATTTCTTAATAATGTTGTATTCTGTTTTATTTGGTATGATTTGGTTTGTTCAGCTGGCGATTTGGTGAAACTGCAAGTAGAGAAATTATAGGAGAGAATAAGGGGTGACAGGAGGTAGTTTTTCAGCCAGTAACTTCATTATGGGAGTTGCTTGATTATAGGAGTCAAAAGCTTAATTCTAGCTAGTGGTACTTTTCTATTTATTGTAATCATTTCTATTCTGTAAAAGTAGAAGAACATAATATCATCACAATGTAGTCTTTTAATATAATTCCGGTTTGTACATATTTTAGTTCTCCTCTTGTTATTCAATCTTAGTTTAGTTATTTTATATTTTTAATTTCAACATGGTATCAGAGCCTCTGATTCTTGAGGCATAACAAATTGATTTCTGAGAAGAAGCCCGCTGGGAAAGCTTCGGTAGCATCATGAATATGAGTACACTCGAGCTGCACACCAAATGTTCGACAAAATGCCCGGAAAGGTTTTTTTTTTTGGATTTTAAAAGGCTGCTTGTCAAGATAAGATTGTACAGAGGAGTTTTGTAGCAATGGAGTTTCAGTCGACTCTAATGGATGTAGTCAGTGGTGTGTTGATCTTTACATAGGAGTTCCTGACCATGAAGCGGTGGGTCAAATTGCATTTTGCGAGGCCCATGATGGTGATTGAAGATGTAGTCAAGATGGGTGTAGTTGTGATGCCCGAGGCAAATCTGGACTGTGCATTCGACATGAAGGTCGTCGGAAAAAAAAAAACCCGAAAGAAATGATGGTGGTTCGTTTTCTTTCGGCAGACGTTTCGTGTGCTTGATAGGGATTCGAAAGCGGTGAAAATAAGTGTGTCGGGGGATGATGTGAGAAGGGATTGGATGAGGTTTTAAAGATGAATTAAAGAGCAGGGAGGTGTCATTTTGTTTTCTTTCTGGATCATTTTGTTGCATAACTTTGGTGGATTGTTTTGTTCAGGCCCCGTCTATTTTTTTTGGAGAGTTATGTACAGTTATTTGAAAATATTTGGGCTGGTCTTGTTAGTGTTGTTGCTGCTGCGTTTTTACATTACGGTCGGAGTATGGAGGCTGATTTGTGACAAACTAGGGCAGTAGTACTGCTGTGGCGCAACAGTCGGAGAGGTGCAGGCTAGTGTGTGATGTTGCTGTACAGGGGTTCAGGGGCTGTGACCGAAGGCTCAAAATGGTGTGTTTTGGGCGGTGTTAAAGAGAGAGTACACAATTTGGTTGGAAGTTAAGGGCGGTGGTTTTAATCCAGTGGGTCAAGCTGGAATTGATGGTGCGGTGAACGTGGAATAAGCAATATGGATCGTTGTACTCAGTACAAAGGCAAGAAGGTTGTCCAAGAGTAATGGAGAAGGTTGTCCAAGAGTAATGGAGCGTTGGAGCTGGTGGATTACAACAAAAGTCATGGAAGTCATTGGAGTTTGCGATGGCAAGTAATGGATGGTAGTGCGCTGCAAGGTACAAGTCGTGGCTCGTTCTCGGCGAGGAAGGAAGACGGTGGTGATGACTATTGTTGTTACTATCGTTGCTGTCAATTCAGGAACTAATGTATTCAGGAACTAATGCATATCAGGGACTAATGCATGACTGAGAATTGTTGCTGTTGTGGTTTTTACTACTGCTGCGTTTATTGTTTTTGATCGAGCAATAGATGTGTATGTTTTGTATGTTTGTAAAGGGCTGTGCAGTTTTGGAAGGGTTGCTATTACAAGGTCTGGGATGTGTGTGTAATGTGATGTGCATGGTCTATAAATAGAGGAGATAGGGGCTGAAATGGAGGGCAGTAGACGAGAGAATGAAAGAAAAGACATCCATGAAAAGCAATGAAGATTGAAGAAGCTTGTGGTGGCACGGAATCTGCTGAGGAGGAGAATGTCCTCAACATGTTTAGATTAAGGGAGAGAATGTTGAAATCTAATCTAAACATGCATTGCAATATGGGCTTGTGTTGCTGGGTCAATCAAGAATGGTAAAAAGGATGTGTGATATCGAGCGGAAGGTGTGCAAAATGTGTGTGCGATCTGCGTGTGTACCATGATCTTGCTGGCTACTGTTAGATTTTGCTACGGTGGAATTTTGGTATTGGATCTTGTTGGTTTTACGAGTGCAAAGGAGTGTGTGCATGCAAAAGTTTTTAGCATGAGAGGGTCGGAGATGACGGAGAAAGCAACAGAAAGAAGGAATGAAACACTTCACAGATTAAACCACTTTCATCTAGACAGTTGTAGAAGGTGAATTTTATATCATTGGAAAAATCTCGAAGTCTAGTATTTTATACAACAAACAGTTCGTAAAACGGATTTTTCTACAAAGAATTATAACTATTTTAGTGAAGGTGTATCCACCTGTCCAGAATTGCAACTGTTGCTGTTAATGCATCAACTTGGCAGAATTAACTGCTTTGATCTGGAAGGTTCTAGGTGCAGTATGATATACCATTGGAAAGGTATTGGAGTCTAGTTGCTTGAAAAATTTACGGCTCGTAAAAATACATTTCCTAGAAGTCGTTATTGGAGTTTAAGTCACAGGAGGTCAATCTGTCCAGAATGATACATTTCTGAGGAATGGTTCAGTTTTGTTTTTTGTTAATCTGGAAATTGTAAGCTTGTAAGTATGTGTGTATACCGCTGTGATGTGTGTATAAATCAAGCTTAAGGATGAGTTGTTGGAGACTACAATCGAGGGTGGTGGTGCGGCAGCAGGGGCTATTGCCTGGTTAATAAGGTGCGCAAGTAGAGGGCAAGAAGAGAGCCATACGGGCTAATGAGTTGAACCTTGTCTGAGTGCAGGCAGGATGAGAGCCATACGGGCTGATGAGTTGAACCTTGTCTGAGTGCAGGCAGGATGAGAGCCATACGGGCTGATGAAGTTTGCAAAGTCACGGGTTCGAGTTTCCATTGAAGGCATTTTCCAGGACTGACTTTGATAGATGTTGGGGAGGGAGGATTCTTGAATCTTCCCAAGGGAGGCATCTGTAAATGCTGGGGGGTAATTGTTGGGTTTTCTATCGTCTTACCGAAATCGACTCGTGATGTTTACAGCTTAGATAGTATATCAGGGTAGTGATTAAATTGGATTTAATCACCCGATAACTTGGGCGTGTATTCGCAATGGTGCGCGGATACTAGTAGCGCAGATGGCGCGGATACTAGTAGCGCAAAGGTTGTCTACTCGAGAAGAGTGACAGAATTTGGTGGTGTCAGTGTGGAGACGTCGGAGAGAAGAGGAGCAGGAGGAAGCTCAAGCTGAGAGGGGCAGAGGCGGATTCCTCAGCAAGCAGAGCTGGAAGAAGAATGAGCTGATGTGTGTGCACAGAATCGAGTCAGGTTTGAGAAGATGCGAAAGTTGTTGGGTGTTAAAGATTTGATCAATCAAGTTTAAGATTACGGGGGTGAATGTTGGAAGTTAATCTTAAACTTGATTTTATTCTCAGCAATTTCTTAATAATGTTGTATTCTGTTTTATTTGGTATGATTTGGTTTGTTCATCTGGCGATTTGGTGAAACTGCAAGTAGAGAAATTATAGGAGAGAATAAGGGGTGACGGGAGGTAGTTTTTCAGCCAGTAACTTAATTGTGGGAGTTGCTTGATTATAGGAGTCAAAAGCTTAATTCTAGCTAGTGGTACTTTTCTATTTATTGTAATCATTTCTATTCTGTAAAAGTAGAAGAACATAATATCATCACAATGTAGTCTTTTAATATAATTCCGTTTTGTACATATTTTAGTTCTCCTCTTGTTATTCAATCTTAGTTTAGTTATTTTATATTTTTAATTTCAACAGTTACTACAGCATTCTTGTATGGGAACCTTTTACCTTGTACATGTCTGTATATTCAATATTGGTTTTGTCATCACTGCTTGCGTAAATTGTTATTTTCTCTTCTGTTGCACTTTTAAGTTCATACTTCTTAGGTGACCAATGAATGTCCTTATCATTCAAAATTTAATAGTTCTGCACTATTATACTACATACATCCTGATTGCAGCCTGGGCTGAGAGAATAACACTGAAGTATGTTACCCTAATTTAGCTAAATTGAAGTTAAATTATAGCAAATTATCTCTCAGTAATCAGGAATGACATGCAATCAAAATTTTAGATTTCTTGATGCCACCGGTTTGATCATTTTCTTTATCCTAAATAATATCATGATTCATAAATAATGTGCACTAATGTTTATTTGTCAAGTTTATTGCAATAAAAAAAAATTTAGATTTCTTGATGCCACCGGTTTGATCATTTTCTCTATCCTAAATAATATCATGATTCATAAATAATGTGCATTAATGTTCATTCATAAATAATGTGCACCGTGGGGTTATGGGTTATTATTTTGTTTGAAGGTATGATATATGAGCCTTTAAATGAGTAGGACAAATAAAGACCTTCTTTGGAATAGTGGTTTGCTGCATGATGTGCACTAATGTTTATTTGTCAAGTTTATTGCAATTTGTGCAGCTCTACTGGGCTAGTGGGCCTTTGAATCTATTGAGTATTGACCAAACTGCATGCTAATCTGCAGCTTCTTAATCTTTTTCCTTGTTTGTTTTATATAAATATATACATGATGAGATCCCAATTGGTAGAAACTGAAGTGTTTTACCTGAAATTTTGATCTTGGTGATTGTTGCATTCAGTTTGTCTGAAGTACCGTATGCTAAATATTAGGTCTCGTTTGATCTAACAATGTTTTTAAAGTTCTTCTCTCTATCTTCTCAGAAATGTTTTATGTCATATATGCATGCATAATAATGATAAGAACAATTACAGCGATGCAAGTTTAGAGAGTAATATTATCTGTCTGATGTTCAGAGTTTTTTTTATTGCAGATGGGTTGCAGACTCTTTGGATTTCAACAAGAACTATGATGCTAGTGTTTTCGAGACAACCATAAGGTTACTTTTAAAGGTTTATTGTGTCAATTTTTCAGTTTATCTCATCTGTCACAGCCTACAATTTAAACACATTTTTACTGTAAGTCGTTGGTACTGGTACATGCATGTTGTATGCACGCAGACACATATGGTCTGTTGCCATCAACTCAGGCTGAGTATTAGCTAATATTACATGCTAATTCAGGTTAATTTTTTTTAATAGAGTTGTGGGAGGACTTCTAAGTGCATTCGATCTCTCTGGTGATAAAATGTTCCTCCAAAAGGCCACAGACATTGCCGACAGACTCCTGCCTGCATGGAATACATCTACGGGCATCCCTTTTAACATTATTTAGCATTCAGCTCGTTTGTTCATCGGACAGTTTTCTATGCATTAAACATACATGAGTGCAAGCTGCTCCAGTGGCTTGCTGAATCATTGCTGGGATATCGTCATGTAACTCTGTGACGTATACTTGATTGTGTTGGTATGGTTTGTTTAGAACTTACTTTGGTTGTAATGGATATTGCTTTTAATGCAATGGTTCCTTGGTTTAGTTGTTTTGTAATGGTTGTTGATCAAATATTTTTGACCTGTTTTGTGTGTAGATACAAAACCATTGTTTAATACACTTATAGACAATACTCAGGCTACACACAAGTATCATGTGGTTTCGAATAATACAATACTTTTATAACCAAACCATTGTAAAATAAAGCTCATACAACACAAAAATGAAAAAAAAAATCAAATTGCAATAGCTTGTGTGTAGATATTCAGACAACACTTTACAAATCTAAAGACCATTGTGTCACAACTTAAGGAACAAAAGAATGGTTACTAAAACGTTGTCTAGAAAACAAAAACACATCCATCACCACCAAAAAGACCATTGTTGAAAACAAATTTAAACAACAAGTTGTCCTGAAAAAACTGTTGTGAATAAGAAATTCATACAACATACAAAACAATATGTCCATTGTCTAACTTCTTAAACCCAACATAACACAAGATTATTATGTTGAGTGCAATGAACTCGAACAACAGACCTTAAACAAAAAAATGTTGTCTAGAAACAACAAACACAACAATTTTTGAATAAGAAGACCATTGTTGAAACCTAACGCAAACAACCATTTGATCAGGAAAACCGTTGTACAACAAAAACTCCAACAAGTTCTTTTTACTTGAAAACTATTGTCTCTTTAGCGAACAACAACAAAACTGTAATTAAAACCTTTTGTTGGAGATGAATATTTACAACACTTTTCTAAAAAAATGTGTTGTTGTTTCTAGTTATTACACAACAGTATTGTAAGTACTCGGTGTTGTTGTAGGCGAGTCACACAACGATTCTGCACCGTTATCTGAGACGTGTAAGAGACAGCGCCTCAATAGACAACAGGAAAACAGGGTGTTACACAACGGGCATCCCCCGTTGTGTGAAGCTGTTTTTCTTGTAGTGGAGATATATTATTGTATTGTGTAGTTGTAATTCACTTTGATCAATAATATATTCCTTTGTCGTGCTGGTAGAGGACCAGGACGTAGACCTGGGAGATAGGGGTCGAACCTGGCTAAAATTGCTGTGTGTTCTTTACTTTCTGCACATTTTCTATACTGCATTGCACAACGTAGCTAGCTGCCACTTTACATTCCGTAAACTCATTAAGCTGCCAGACAGCAAAACACACTGATTCTTGCTTTTTCAGTCACATAACTTGGTAATAATTAAAATCGATCATTGTTAGTCACAACACCTATTCACTCCTTCTCTCAAAAATTTCCAAAACTAAAAATATTTGTAATCTTTATGATGATCGAGTTTTGATGGTGACTTTTTAAAAGAAGAGAGAGAAATAAAATGTAAGGAAGAGAGGTATTGTTGTATTGGGTGATAGAGAATATATTTATAGGATGGTGCTGAACGTTCTCCATCTAGGACCTTCCCGAGTATACTAGGAGTCTAGGACCTTCTAGAGGGATCCCAAAAAGAAAAATGATAGCGTGTCTCTAATTTAAATATAATAGTGAACATTGTGGGAGAAAAATGATATTTTGTCTTTAATTTTTGAATTTCATTTGTCTTTACTTTATATTTGTGAAGATGTTTTAAATTTTACTTAATAACATATATCTTTATATTGTTAATCATGTTATTATTTACTAGCTTATAGCCCGTGCGATGCACGGTTATTTAAATTTTATTTATAATTATTTTGTTTATAATTATATTTTTATTATCCATGCGCAACACACGATTGTTTTGATTAAATTATTGTTAAAAAAGATTTAGCCAAAAAAAATTATAGTTAAAAATTTGATATTTATTATATTTTACACACTCAATTTAATATTTGTTTATATTGAGTTATAAAAGTTAGATTTGGCCAATTTTACGGTTCACGTGAAATTCATAAAATAATCTTTAATTTAGTTGTGGTTTAATAATTTTTTTCAATTAAAAACTATTATAAAACTAAAAAGAGAATAAAGTGACGAAATTTAATGTTGAGAATTCTATTGGATTTAGGAAATCTACTTATATGTAGTTTAGATGATTAGAATATCCTTTATTAACCAACCAAATACAGTTTTTAATGTTAAATCTAACGGTTTTCACCTATCTATTTAAGATTAAACGATTTTTATTATTTTGATATTAAATGGGTTTCCTTATTTAATTACAACTATTTTTATGTTTTAACTTTTTGGAAAATCCAATCCTAATATAATATCTTTTAAGTTATATTATTTTTAGATAATAACTTCTTTTTATATGATATAATCTTGATGGTCTATTTTTAAAATATTGAATCTAACGGTTGAGAATGTTTTGGCGGTATTTAGGACCAAACTACCAGGATAACATCATTAATTTTTTTAATATTTATAATTTTTTTAAATATTTATTGCTAAAATATAATATACTCTTTTTTGTAATATGTTAATGATGCGCGAACTTTGAACTTTTGAGAAAATAAATTATCAATTAAAATATAGTTTTTTTGTAATAGTTCTTCTTTTAAAGTAGTACACTATGACGATCAAAATTCTATATAAAAGTCATTTTTTTATAGTATATCCTGTAAATATCTATGTTATTATATTAAAGACTAAATAATAAAAGCTTCCTGTCTGGTCGCTTTGTTTGATCACTCAATCCAGAATCGTTGAATCTTTCAAATTAAATTGTTGAGAAACGTTAGATATAACAGTAAAATTATCAACGGTTTGAATCTACCAACAACATATTAAAATTTACAATTTGTTTTTAAAAATAAGATTTTTTTCATTTTTTTTTCTTGCAAACATTGGTTATTTGATAATATTTTTTGTAAAGTACGATTTTTCAAAAAAATACTATACTAATTGATTAACAAACTTTTAATGTTTCGAATTTAATAATTTACAATGTATATAGGTTAAAAAAGTTAGGCCTCTATCTGTGTAGCTGAGTCTAAAATTTCAAAATACGTTTTTTTTAATATGAATATAGTCCTGCTAACAATGAAATTAGGTCTATATGAGTTCTCATAAAACAAAATCACCATTTGCGTATAATTTATTATTTAATAATAAATAATATTTGATTAGTTATGATCTAAAATTTAATAAAATACGATAAAAAAATATGCACAATTTTATAAAATTTTATCCTCGTATTATTATATTCTTTGTTGATTTGAATTTTTCTAGTGTTTTGTAAGTCTCTGTAGGGTTCACGTGCATCATTGTTAGTATGATATACATGAGAATTATATTGATAATTTTTAATATTGTAATCAATATGAATTGTTATCTTGATATTTGGTTTAACAATTATTATCTAACTGGAACTATATAGAAAATATATTTAAGAATTTTTACATAGAAATATTTTAAATTATCAAAATACACTTTTTAGTATTTAAATATAATTCTATTATTAATCAGATACATTTTTTAATATTAGATATAACAATTCTCATCGATCTATTTAAGATCTAACTATAATTATTAATTTAGTCGTAATCGTACACGGACCAGATCAATTTTAATTTTTTCTTAAATTGATTTTAATATTTTATTGAAATAAACATAGAATTTATTAATTTAAAAGAATTATGAAAAAAATTAAATTAGGCATCAGAGGTGGTTGCCCCGTAATCATCCATATCGTCAGCAGACACAAAGGGCCATTAACCGAAGATGAGATTCTTGAAAGAGTACAACATGTAAAGGGACATGTCTGTGGTAAGACACAATGTCAACCTCGATTGAAGAAAGTTGATCCTCGACTTGTTTGGAAGAAGGTTTTTATATTTTTTGAACTTGAGTACTGAAAGTTTTTGCCGATTAGGCAGGTTTTCCATGTGATGCACATCGAGAAAAATATATGTGAAGCTTTACTTCGTGATGCATTTCCATTTGTGTACTTTGAATTATATAAGGTCTTGTAACACATTATAACTTTGGTTCAGTTTTCTTTATGGTTGGTTTGATGAGTGGTTTGCTAGTTATAGATATGCCTCTCTTTTGGTAGGTTTGTTTTCTTTCTGTTAATTTTTTTTCTTATAGAGTAAGTTAGACAACGATTTAATAACAAAAGTCATGTCTAAAATATAAACATACAACATAATAGAAACACGATAGGTGACATTCCGACAACACTATTGAATAACCTTGTCTGAAACGCTCTTAAATTAAACAAAGAAAAAATATTTGTTTGATTTTAACAATGGTTATTCACAACATTGTCTCGAGCATCTTTAGACAATACATTTGAAAACCGTTGTACAAATCTTCTAATTTGCACAACACCGCTTTCAAAAAGACTTGTCTGATTCGATTAACTAGACAATGGTTCTAAAACCGTTGTTATAAAGCTCAAATCTTCTTATTTACACAACACCGCTTTCAAAAAAGACTTGTCTGATTCGATTTACTAGACAACAGTTTTGGACCCATTGTAGTGATGTTGATCAGACAATACTCGTTTTTAGGGTGAAATGAAACCGTTGTATGAAAATTCTCGCCAAAGCTTTTTTCTTCAACCATTGTCTGATCGGTGTGATCGGTGTTGTCTAATTTAGTTTTTCTTGTAGTGCATAGACAGTATCATCACCAACATCCGTTGACCATCAAATACTGTCAAATGACTCAAAGTTTTCTGTACACATTTTCAAATGTGTAAAAGAAATTTTTTAATTTGGTATAAAGGTATTAATTTTATATTTCTCTACAAACCAAATAAATATTTTAAAAGAATATTATTTATTAATATCTATTTTAAAAGAATATTATTTATAAATATCTATTTTAAAAAAATATTTTAAAAGAATATTATTTCAAAGTGCATAAATAAATAAGAGCGCCAATTTTTAAGATGGAGAATCCAAAATCGTAAAGAAAAATCTAACAAACTTATAAATGAATTAATTACTTTTTACATATGGAAATCGGGTTGGATCAGTTCGGGTTTTGTAAAATCCAAATCTAATCTGTTATATTTCGGATCGGTTCGGGTTCGAGTTTGGATATGTAAAATGCAAATCCAAACCCTATCCATCGGGGTTTTTCAGGTTTCGGATCGGGTTCGGGTTTCAATCGGATACCTACAAAATAATAAACTATAAATAAATAAATTTAGACTTAATTGCAGAAACATGGCCTCGGTTATTTTTTTTTCTTCAAGCATTGTCTGATCGGTGTGATCGGTGTTGTCTAATTTAATTTTTCTTGTAGTGCATAGACAGTATCATCACCAACATCCGTTGACCATCAAATACTGTCAAATGACTCAAAGTTTTCTGTACACATTTTCAAATGTGTAAAAGAAAATTTTTAATTTGGTATAAAGGTATTAATTTTATATTTCTCTACAAACCAAATAAATATTTTAAAAGAATATTATTTATAAATATCTATTTTAAAAGAATATTATTTATAAATATCTATTTTAAAAAAATATTTTAAAAGAATATTATTTCAAAGTGCATAAATAAATAAGAGCACCAATTTTTAAGATGGAGAATCCAAAATCGTAAAGAAAAATCTAACAAACTTATAAATGAATTAATTACTTTTTACATATGGAAATCGGGTTGGATCAGTTCGGGTTTTGTAAAATCCAAATCTAATCTGTTATATTTCGGATCGGTTCGGGTTCGAGTTTGGATATGTAAAATGCAAATCCAAACCCTATCCATCGGGTTTTTCGGGTTTCGGATCGGGTTCGGGTTTCAATCGGATACCTACAAAATAATAAACTATAAATAAATAAATTTAGACTTAATTGCAGAAACATGGCCTCGGTTATTTTTTTTTTTTTGCAGAGAAATGGCTTAAGTATAGAAACATGCACGGGTGTGGCCGAATAATTTTTTTTTGCACCCAATTGCATTATGTGGAATGAGTTAGACGGACGTTACTTTTTCAACGGTAAATATGTCCACAACATTTTCAACGGCTATATACATACACAAATATGAATTCGGGCTTGAAGGTGAGCCATGACTCAAATATGAGTTCGGACTTGAAGGTGAGTCATAGCTCAAATATGAGTTCGGATTTGTAGGTGAGTAATGACTCAAATATGAGTTCGGACTTGTAGGTGAGCCATGACTCAAATATGAGTTCGGACTAGGAGGTGAGCCATGACTCAACTATGAATTCCGGTTCAAAAGTGAACCAGGACCCAAGATGAGTCCGGGCTATACATAACCTATCAGTACTGATTTAAAAAAATTCATTTATTTGATTAAATTTATTTAATTTGACACTGAGCTCAATTTTTGTGACTACATAATTTAAAAAGTGTTTCACAGGCTAGTACTTATAAATAAAAATGTCATCCTGCAAAAACTACACGAACTTGTAGTTGTAGGACTATGACATGTCCTAGGCAGTACTTGTATAATTGTACTAAAAAATTATACAGAAGTAATTAGATTTCACAATATTAAATTAAAATTATTAGTATTCTTATATTATTTTTATTAATCTATAAATTCTGGTGATGGGATTGCATTTTGACAGGTCAGATCCGTAAACAAGCTTCATCACAACAGGCATATCTTGAAATGCACAATATCAAAGTTAAATCTTTCCGGAATTTCATGGTCATGTGAATCTATGTAATAAAGTACTCATACACACATTTCTATGCATGTAGAAAAAGAAGACTTAAAAACAGTGATTATACTTACTCTAATGGTGTGAGGTCAACAAAGACATCGGTCTCAGGAAAAGTAGGTACCGGTGTCCACTTCTTCATACCAACGTCTAAATCCTCTAACATAAATGCAACTATTTCAATCTGCTGTGGAACAGTGGGAACTTTAACAGTATTTTTGACTTTTTTTAAAAACAATATTGATATATTTTTGATAATTTCCCTTTTTTATTTTTTGTGCAGTGTGCTATTTATCCCTCATTAGGATTTGAAAGATTAACCTAAACGTCAAAAAACCAACATGGCAAAATTTGCGAGATTCACTAAGTTTTTGTGCAATATTCTACTTTTTTTATTACAATATATTAAAATTGTTTTCTGTGATTTTTCTTATTGAAAAGTTTTATCATTTTGCAAATATATCACATAACTTTTAAGTTTAATTGGTCAAAATTTATTTATTTATTTATGATACCTAGTAGACATAGTAAATAATTTTCTAACAAAATTAAAGAATTTTAATTTGATAGTCGAAAAATGGTGAGGGCCTTTTTGTAAAGAGAGAGCCTTGAACTTATTTTATTCTTATCTACCAGTCAAGAATCTAACTTTTCTTTGAATAAACAACACCTAAGATCATCTAGAACCGGTTGGCTAAAATGATTGGTTAAAATAATATAAAATAATGATTGACTAAAATTTGTTGAATCTCTAATGTTGTGCTCCAATGGTATTAACTAAAAGTGTTGATTATATTTTAAAAATAATATTTTATTATTATTTTAGAAAATAATTTTTAATAAAAATTAAAATTTGATTAATTAATATAAATACTAAAATTGATGTTTAAAATCTGGTCGTATTATTTACAATTTTAAAATTAAAAATTCATTAAATTATTGTACATGAATATACTTGTAAAATTCCAATTCCAATAAGATTAGTTAAAATTATATTTTGCAAATTGAAAAAATAAATTAACTTAGATACAAAGCATATGACCGTCTTTGTTTACACCTAGCTTCATACATAACTATAAAAAAATGCACAGAGGTTAAATGAAAGCAAACAAAAACTTGCAAACAAAAACTGATGTGACCTTAACTAGCTTCTCTAAATTTGGCCAATGAAACCTGGTTGGCTATAATTTTTTCCCAGAGGGGATTGAATGGTTAGAGGGGTTCTTTTTTGTATGATTATGTATAATATGTATGAGGAAGTTGTCACACTCTTTTGCTAAGGCTTTGGATCACTTCAAAACTGTTAGCTAAATCATACGTGACAGAGCATATAGCTAATGAAACAGGAAAAACACTCTCCAACCCATGTCTGTAACTAAAAAAACTTTTACTTAATCACACTTGGTTCTCCATATTTATCAAACCACTACTGTAAGGTTTTGCGGATCATTTCCCTCCTTTTTCCTTTCCCCTCACCCCACATGTTTGTACCTTTAGATTACTTTTTTTTCCTGTTTGGTGGATGAAATCAATAATAAAATATTATTTTTTAAAATATAGTTGACAATTTTAGCTAACGGGTTGGAGTAAAACACAATTTTGGTTATCCATAATTTAGCTAATCAATATTTTATTATATTATAGCCAATCAATTGAAATAATGTGATTGAAGATGCTCTAACAAATGAATCTCAAGAGCAATTTTTTGTGCACTAATGCGCAGTTTCTTTAAATTAAATTTAAGCCACGTCGAACAACCAGTTAACCAACATGGCAAAACATGCAAAATTCATTACAAGGTTTTTGCTTCTTAATGTTGTTCCTTTACCCATATCAGTATCCTGAAATTTTCGTTTCACAACCTTATTTTCTATCTAAAGAGAAAAACCATGCACTTTTCAAATCCTCATCTAATAGTCAATAATCTCATTTCTCCTAGAACAAACACCACCTAACAACAAACTGGTTTTTTGTTCACTGTGCTACTTATAAAAATCTATATATTAATGGTACATTGTTAAACTAAAGACAATGCACACTTTCTTCAGATTTTGTCGACGCACGTCAAAAAAAAACATGGCAAAAATTGCGAAATTCATCACAAGGGTTTTGCTTCTTACTGTTGTTGTACTAAATCTATCAAACCCTTCTTTTTCACAGACGATTGTCAAGGCTTTGCCAGGGTTTACCGGCGAACTTCCCTTCAAACTCGAAACCGGGTACGTAATTGTTTTGTTTGTGTATGTGTACATGTATGTATGTACGTAATGGATTTTGTATTTTTTGTTGTTGAAGATATGTTGAAGTAGGAGAGAAAGAAGATGTGGTTTTATTTTATTATTTTGTGGAATCTGAACGGAATCCGACGGACGACCCTCTCTTGATCTGGATTACCGGCGGCCCAGGTTGTTCTGTTCTTCGTTCCTTCTTCTTTCAAGTTGGTTAGTACTTTTTATTCTTGCAAAAGTGATTAAACTGCAGTGCATCATTCCTACTCTTACTCAGCTCAAGGTTTCTCCTGTTTCACTTTTGAAGGTCCACTTACAATTGAATATCCAGATACCAGCAAAGAAATACCAGATTTGCATTTAAATCCTTACTCTTGGACCAAGGTACAAAATTTAATACCCCCTCCCTCCTATTGAGTTATATACATTAGGTTTGGACAAGAATACCAAGAAAAAATATAAAAAATCATTAAAGTTAGATGAAAAGTGGGTAAAGTAGTAACACCTATCAATATTTAATAATAGATTTCAGATAGTGGATTAATAATAGATTTGAGATAATGGAGTAAATTAGTGGGTGTAATAGTGTTTTTATTATTAAAAGTTACTATTTTTGGAATGTATAGAAATGAGAGGACATGCAAAATACAAACTGTATATAAATGAATGGGACAATATTTGTTTGTTTACTTTTGTACCTAACTAAACTACCAATTCGAGAAAACAAAATAAATATGTATTTGATATATCTTAAAAAATTTAATTTTTATGTAATAAATGTCATAAGTAAAAGAATTTTTTATAATTTATCTAGGTGTTTAGATAAATTTACTTATGAGCACTAAATTAATTTTAAAAAAAATAATTATTTAATACAATGATCTTAATACATGTATTTTAAATTAAAAAAATCATTTAAAATCATTAGTGTGAAAATATAAATTATTAATATTTTATATTTGTTTACTTCTCAACTTATCTAAACTTACCAAGTGGAGAAAGCAAAGTCATTAATATTTTCAATTTTTTTTTTAATTTTGGTATGTAACTCAACTTTGCATGTGCTGATTTTTATCTTAGTTGGCTAATGTCATCTTCCTGGATGAGGCTACTTCCGGATTTTCCTATGCAAAATCTCCAGAAACTTACAAAAATAGTGACACTTTATCAGCAAAATACACTTACCAATTTCTTAGCAAGGTATGAACATCTAACTCAAAAAAAGTTCACATCATGTTGCTAAAATTCAAATGAAATTTCGATCTGAATTGGTTTAATTTGTAATCGATTCGATGCAGTGGCTCGAGAAACATTCCAAGTTCATCAACAATTCTTTGTACATCACTGGTCAGTCCTACTCGGGAATAACTATTCCTCTTGTGGTTCAAGAGATATTTAACGGTATTGGTGCCTAAATTCTGGCTGAATGCATGCTTTAATTGTTTTCTATACAAGTCTTATCTATATAAATTGTCTTTGATTGTAGGTAATGAAGCTGGAAACGAGCCAAGGATGAATATTGCAGTACGTAGTTTCTATGATATATATCTATCAATTATTGTCGGCTGTTGTGTTCCTTTTTTTACTAATAGTTGATAAACTCAGGGCTATGTTATTGGCAACCCACTAACAGACAGGAATATCGACTTCAACAGTAGGATTCCATATGCTAATCAAATGGCACTTCTATCAGATGAAATTTACGAGGTGAATGTTGACATTAGAATAACTTTCATAATTTTAGAATCTATATTATTATATTATTAAAGATAAACATTGGTTAGGTTTGGTTTTGTTAGGGATATGATTTTACTTAATTATTCTTACTTAGTAAAAATATATTATTAAATAATAACATTACTAACGAAAGTATGAAGACCATTATTTAATTACATTTTGCAATATTTTGCTAGCTAAATATATATGGTCTTCAAGGTCTTCAATGAATAGTGATCTCCAAAAAACTTGATTTTTATTTTTTCAGCTAAAACTCATTACTTTTTCTATTTTTTAAACTAAATCCTCTCATTTTCCAATAATATCACTAACAATTAACTTTGTCAACTAAAAAATGTTCCTAATTATAATCGATTAGCTACTTTTTTCTATTTTTCTAACAAAATCCCCACCTTTTCCAAAAATATGAGCCGCAATTATCCACCTTATACTACGTTATTTTTTCTATTTTTTCTTTGTAGAACCCCCTCCTTTTGCAAAAATCTTATGGGCATCTTTACTTATTTATTTTAAAACTATTTTAAAATTTTTAATTATTTAAAAAAGTTTACCTATTTTAACATGATTAATATATTACCGACAATTATCTTTTTCAACTAAAATATGTTAGCTTTTCTATTTTTCAATACTAAAATCCCTTATTTTCCAAAAATATTGCGAAAAACTGTTAATGATTTATTTTAAAACCTATTTTAATACTTTTAATTATTTAAATTTTGTTATCTATTTTAACATGTCTATTTATTTTTTAATAAATCAAATTAATAAAATATTAAAAAGTATATAATAAAATAATAATTATTAAAAATAATCCACTGATTTTAAGGTAGTAGATTAGAATAGCAGTTCTTAAATTTTACTAGTACTGCTTCCTCTCCAAATATCAGGCCGGGCAAAGTTGATTTTTAGCTTGTATCTTTGTGCATTTTAAACTGATATGATGTTGTTATGTATTTTTCGGTAATTACAAATCATGTACATACGTAAAAATGTTTTTATAACATCCTTGTGAAGAGGGTAGTGTTTTTTTTAATCTTTGTGCATTTTAAACTGATCATATGATGTTGTTATGTTGTTAGGTTGTTAGGGTAGTGTTTTTTTTAATAAAAATGTTCAGTTACTTGGACTCTTTTGTAAAATACGGAGACATAATATAGTTGTTGAAACTTGAGACACAACTTAAAAGATTTATTGGTATTTTCAGTCGACGAGGGCGAATTGCAATGGTGACTATGTAAACGTGCATGCAAGCAACAAATTATGTCAAAGTGATCTTCAAAGAGTTGAAGAGGTTACCATTTTAATTTTTTTATGTACTAACCTTTGAGTATATGAATAATCTTTAAATATCTTTTATTAATTGTAGTACCATATATATTACAAAAAGAATATTACTGTTTACATATATATCATATGCATTTTCATATGCAGTGCCTAAAGAACGTGTATATATATCACATACTGGAACCAATTTGTACTTCAGAGACTAGCACCAGGAGTTTGCTGCAACAAAAGATTGGTAGCTCAACTAACAAGTATCCAGTACCTCTACCGCGGGCAGCCAAATCGATGGGCCAACAATGGTGTCGGGTAACTTTTATTAAAAATTCTCTATTCTTAAAATTTTATTTTTTGGTAATATTTTTTATAATATTAAATAAAGTATACGAAATCATATGCGGTCCTATGGGACGATAGGGCAAGCTGTACAAATCAACAAGTACAGGGCACAAGGCCAAGTTTAAAAATAAATATTACAAGATTTAACATAAGAATCTTGCGGCCAGCATCCATCTTCATCTTCAACATCCTCAATGACAGGAAAAGTAGCAATCTCGAGCTAGGTGAGATTGTTGGAGACCCTCGAACCACCACATACATAGTTCACTACCTGAGTGTCCACCACTCGAATCTCTTCATTTATTTCATCCAGCTTCTCTGTCGGTGTATGTGTCAGTGTCTCTGCCGGATCTGTCCCCATCAAAACACGGTTGTCCTCTCTATTACTAACCAGGCCAAAGCAGCCTCCCATACTTCCCTAAGCCATTATCCCCAGGTCCCCATGGTCCACTTGGTGTAGCAGATCCACCCCTTCCCTTCATGAAACAACTTGATCAACAAGGACCTCCCTGAATCCAGCCTAAACCCTCCAGAGCCATTATGCCCATACCCACTTCTATTGCCTCTTCCATGTTCGCTACGTCCAAGAGAATTTCTCAAATATTGTTCATGTCTTTCTCCTGGAGTAAATGCAGCAGCAGTCACCCCGGAGGTGTTCCCCTGTTCCCTTTGCTCCTGAAGATCCCTAACTTCCAGTCAAGCCTTATCAGATTTCGCTTGGCTCCCACCTGGGGTTGCCCTGCTTCCCTGTCCATTATAACAACCATAGCCAAAGGGACCTCACCTTCCAGACCCACCATGCCCACAATGTCTACCATGATTCCCACAGTCTCGAACATTCCGTAGATACTGTTCCTGTCTTTGAGAGAAACAGCAGAGGTCAGTATCATCAAAGTCATGCCCCTCAAGAGAGGCAGCACATCCAAAGAAATTAGCAGCTTTGAAGATCATCAAGTCATGTTTGCAAGAGGAGTATCGAGTCACTCTTAATCTGAATGTGCTTCTATAAGTCACCTGAATCGGTACATTAACCAACTCACATGAATCATCTAAAATTCTAGCCCAGATGCAAGTGGGTTTATATCCTCGAGGATCCAGCTGAATCAGCATCCGATCAACACCATCATTCGATCAACACCATCATCCTCCAGAGCCCTAGAAGGCTGGTCGAGGCAAATAAGCTTCCCAATAGCACCAGCCACATAACATAGACCCTCCAAAGATTGTACATTGTTACCCAAGAGAACTTGGAGACCATGTCAGTCAGGGAGAATCCCAATCTATCCTGCCAGCTACTAAGAATCATTACACTGTCCCTAAAAATAATTTTCCCTGGCTCTAGCGCTTCGAACATACTCTGTTCATTCAAGAAAACAAATCCACAGTAACCAAAGTTATTAAAAGTTACCTCCTTCAAGTCATTCCACCTTAAAAATGCACAGGTCCTCACAAAGAGGTGGGGAAGGGTATCCCCAATCAAGAAACCAATCAAGGACATCAAGTCCAGTCCATTAGTGTTAACATCATTAATAGTCTCACTAAGCTGCAAGCTACCATTCACTTTAATCACATTACTATCATTAACTCTCGTTCACAGGCTCATTCACATTAAGAGTCATATTACCCGTCTCAATCATACTAGTAGCCATGTTAAGATTCACATTCAACATATTCACCACATTTGGGCTAGACAGCTAAACTAGCATTTGAGGTCTGGTTTTTAATATGAGTAAAGAAAATAAACCCGTTATCATCCACATAACGATTCAAGAGAGAGTGTTGAGTGGGGAAGGAATCTGTCACTCCAGCCGTAGAGCCAGCCTTTGTTTCAATCCTTTGATCCACACACTTCACAAAGTTCTCCCCAATTTTCACCAAATCAGGTAGCATCCGTCTTTGCATCATAGTGCTCAGATCTAATTCCAAAGAGGTAAAAGAAGAGGAAGGGTTTGTGTCCATAGAGGACAAGACCCTCTTTCCTAATGAATCTCCGAAAGTCACTCTTGAACTGCAATTCAAGGAAGTTGCATCTGATGACTCAGGATACGAGTCATCAATAACATCATAAGAAACCAGATCCTCAAAAGGGATTTCATCCCAGATCAAAGCGTCTCAGGAGAGGATGGAGTGAAGTGGTGTGGAAGAGACATAACAGAGAACAAAGAGAGGTGAAAAGAAGAGATTAAGGAGGAGAAGGAAGTGGAGGGATAAGGAGAGAAAGAAGAGGAGGCGGAAAGTAAGTAATTAGGTTTAGAGGAAGCGGAGAGAGAGAAAAAAAACGGTAGACTCTCATTGGACATCGGCCTATTCTTCAAACTTTGAATACTTTGAATAGTAGTAGAGAATGAATAAGAAAAACAAAATGGACATTTTATGGCAAAATGGACACTTTCTGAATAAGAAAAACAATTTTTGACAATCTTGTTGAACACTGTTTATTTTCTAAAAATTGAAGTGATGTAGTGAGTATTAAACTGATTCCTCAATTCTCTTCTATCCTTTTGTATTTAGGATAATACTTATCTGTACGCAGTTCTTTGGGCAAATATTCAATCAGTACAAAAAGCTCTGGATATCCGGGAGGTATGTAATTTATATTTATGATTTGACGATCCTTGTTTGCAGAATCTTAACTGTAAAAGATTATAAATTAATTGTTTTAAACATCAGGGAACAATTGGAGAGTTTGTTAAATGCAACTCTGATCACTATGATCTTGGTAAAAAGGATACTGTCAACTATGCATATGATGTCTCTAGTACTCTTGACAATCATCGAAACTTTACCAAAAAAAATTGTCGAGCGCTTATAATTAGGTAAACTTTTTCGTAATAAAGCTTTTGTTTTTGCCTTTCATGAGTGGTAGCATTAGCGTTTTTTTAATCGTTGTGGTCTATTTTTCACTAAAAGCATGCTTGGGCTTATTATGTTTTGTATAACAGTGGAGATCACGACATGGCTTTCTCACACTTAGGCACTAAGCAGTGGATCCGTGATCTACATCTAAATGTTGATAGCACCTGGGCACCATGGTTTGTCAAGCAACAAGTAGCAGGGTATGTAACGTTGTTCTGTAATTAAAGACAAATAAAAGCAGATTCTTGATTTTCACTTTCTTGATCCTAAGCTTGTGTTAAGTTTTTCCAGATACACGGAATCGTATTCACAGGATGATTTCACATTAACATTTGTCACGGTTAAGGTATGAAGTTATTTACATAATTAAATTTTTGTCGAAGTTCAAAAATTAATCACACGTTCTTAATAATAGAAGTTATACCATCTCTGCAAAGGGTTGCTAACCAAAATAATGATTCCCCACAAATCCAAATCTGTTCTTTTACGACATGAATCCCCAAGAAGGAACAATTATAAATTCATTGTCTGACTTTCACAGGGTGGTGGTCATGCAGCTCAAGAGTTCAAGCCTGAAGAGTGTCTAGCTATGGCCAGTAGGTGGTTTGATCATAAACCTCTCTAAATATTTAGTTTCTAATAACAAGGCATGCAGCTTCTTGGGCAAGATTGAGCATGCACAGGGCATTTAGGGCATTTATGTATACTGGTTGAATAATATTTGTTGTAGCATAAGTACGAATGAAGGAGATTGCTGAATAAAAAAAAATTCTAGCTTAAGATCCTGTACCCGAGTAATTTCTATTTTGCCGGTATTTGAAATATTATGGGGGTGTTTTAATTCTAGATTTTGATAGATTCAAATTAATTCATAGAATTTGGAAGATTGTTCTTGATTTTAATGGATTAATAATAATGTGGTGATTTGTAGAAATTAATGTGGAATCTCGTACAATCTCACTGATTTGAAAGAGTTTTTGTGAAATCGTTCAAAATCTGATGGATTTTAACAAGATTCCAAAACATATAAAATACATTAACAAATCCACCAAAATTCACCATTTTGTTATATCCAAGATAATCCATGGACTTTTGAATACCTGAGACTTTAATGGATTTCTAAAAATCTAGAATACACTAAAATTTGAATAGACTTTTTAAAATTCAAATTGAATACACTCAAATTTTAGTGAATTTTAAAAATCTCAATCCAATACACCTGGATTGTAATGGACTTTTTAAAATCCGAATTGAATACATTGTATTTTTAAAATCCAAAAAAAAAAAAAAAACCTTCAAAATACGGATTGAATACACCCCTTTTATCTTGTAACAAAAGAGCAAGATGGCAACAAATAGTTATCACATGGACATCAAGTAGGGTATACCTTCCGGTACATGATCCTGCTAGAGTGCAAGTCCTATTTTTGAGGAAATAATTTTGGACCCAACTTTTGTAAGGACTCTTTCATGCATGTTAGTCGTATAAATAAATATATATATATAGGCTTTTGTTCAACTAGAAACTAAAATTAAAATAGAAACTAAAAACTAATCTAAGCCCTTAGATTAATCTAATCTAACGGCCCTCTACTGCATCACACACAGTTAAAATACATCCTCACATACACAATCCCCCCTAATTCCCTTCATTTTTAATTTGATTTTTCCCGTGAATCGGTGAACTTTTTTTGAAATCCGACTTCACTATATTTTTCTCCATCTTCCAACGATCAATATGCATACCATATGTGCTATATTACGGAGTACTAAAATTTTAATGGTTTCTGTAATAATAAATAGTAATTTCAGCATAGATCTAGCGATTTATTTTTATATACGTATAAATTTAGTGATTTTGCCGTACAAAATTTGTAATTTATGTATAGGTCTGGAGAAAAAATCACTACATTTACGCAGAAATCACTATTTATTCTTACATGAATCACCAACATTTTAGTGATTCTCGCAAGCATAAATAGTGATTTATCGTCAAAATATATCAAATATGGTATGCAAACTAATTGTTGCGAGATGAAAAAAAATACAGTGAAGTCAGATTTCAAAAAAAGATCACCAATTAACGGGAAAATATAATGGGATTAGGTGAGGTTGTATGCGAGAGGGTGTATTTAACTGTGTGTAGTGCAGTTTCAAGTTTTTAATTAACGTCTGTTAGAATTTTTTTAACGGGACTTAATTTAGAAAAATTAAAAAGTTTAATTACCCAAAATACGAAATATTTTGTTTAGGGACCTAAACAATAAAACAACAATAGTTCAACGACGATTCAATTTATTTTCCCAAAAATTAAATAGAAAATGTTAACTTGATTGAACATCTCTCATTTTTTGGCCACAAATATTCCATGTTTATCTATGTGTTTATCAATTTCAGTTTTGGTCCTTTTGATGAACTTTGGTGTTTTGTAGATGATATACGAAGAGTTATGATATGGCCAGAAAAGTAATTATAGAAATATAATTAATGATTCATTGGAAAGGCCCAAAACCCTGATTATTTATTAATTACGAAATTAATAAATAGGGAAAATATACAACTCATGAAAAGAGTCCAAAATATGGTAAATTCATCAAAGAAGGATCCAGAATCCCAATTAATGAGTCATAACATTTATCAACAAGGAAAACACTTATTCAGCAAGAAATACAATGTTTATCCATTATCAAAAAAGAGACTTATTCGCTAAGTCTCCTAAACTTACTCTAAATACAAGGCTCCTGACGCCTATATATAGGACCTGATCCTTCAATCAGAACTACGTCTTTGGCTTGATTCTCAGCACTGATTGAGATACGTAGGCATCTTGTGAGGACCGATTTAGTCTCGAAACGCAAGAACAACCATTAAAGCTCCAAGCTCTTTAAACCCTAGCAATTAAATTCGCAAGCACAATTTTTATTCCACAACATTTGGTGCCGTCTGTGGGAAGACAACATCAACCATAGCAAACACACGAAGAACAACTCGAGATACTCAAACTTTCGAGGAACTTCATATCACCTCTGAGGCTGATACACACGGAAATCAACCACCGCCAACTACTGGCATTCAAGGGGCGAATATCCCCCTCACCACTACTCAAGAATAGATTCGAGATCGTAGAATCGAGATCAAAATTACACGAGAAAACGAGCTCGAATCCTTCGACCTCACACCAAGTCGAGGTCGAAAACATATGGATTCGAGGTCGGGGAGTTGAGGTCAAAAAAGAGCTAAGAAACGAGCTCGAATCCTTCGACCTCACACCAAATCGAGGTTGAAATCAAAAGGAATCGAGGTCAAAGGCGTGAGGTCGAAAAAGAGCTAAGAAACGAGCTCGAATCCTTCGAACTCACATCAAATCGAGGTCGAAACCAAAATGAATCGAGGTCGAAGGCGTGAGGTCGAAAAAGAGCTAAGAAACGAGCTCAAATCCTTCGACCTCACACCAAGTCGAGGTCGTAACCAAAAGGAATCGAGGTCGAAGGCGTGAGATCGAAAAAGAACCAGGAAATGAGGTCGAAACCTTCGACTTCACACTAGTTGAGGTCGAAATTGAGGTCGAAAATGACATGTTTCCTGATCGAAATTGAGGTCGAAAATACCCTTAAAAATAGAAAATTTTGAGGAAAGATATGCTATAACTTATACGAAAACCCCAGGAGGATTTTCCCAGAAGTTGGGGGGCAAATGATATGGACAGAAAAGTAATTATAGAAATATAATTAATGATTCATTGGAAATGCCCAATGTTCAAGGCCCAAAACCCTGATTATTTATTAGTTAAATTAATACATAGGGAAAATATACAACTCATGAAAAGAGTCCAAAATATGGTAAATTCATCAAAGAAGGATGCAGAATCCCAATTAATGAGTCATAGCCTTTATCAACAAGGAAAAGACTTATTCAGCAAGAAATACAATGTTTATCCATTATCAAAAAGGACCTGATCCTTCAATCAAAACTACGTCTTTGGCTTGATTCTCAGCACTGATTGAGATACATAGGCATCTTGTGAGGACCGATTTAGTCTCGAAACGCAAGAACAACCATTAAAGCTCGAAGCTCTCTAAACCCTAGCAATTAAATTCGCAAGCACAGTTTTTATTCCACACCAAGTTAAAACTAAGAAAGGAGAAAAAGGAAGAAAGATCCCCATACATCTTTTCATGATTTTTATAAATTCGTGCATGGCCTTAAGATTTTGCTAACTAATGCATGAACCTGTCCATATTTCCTTATTCCAATAATTTTTTTATATATGATTTCTAATCCTAGTTATATCAAATTTCTTAATCATAATTTCTGTGTATTGGATAACAGGAAATCACAGCTTCTTCTACATGGGAGGATTGTAACCGATTATTTGAAAGAAGGTGATGATATTCCTATAAGTAATTCATTGTCTCGATATTAATTATTCCTTTTTATCATGTAAATTTTTCACTTTGTATACTGTGATTAACTTAATTGTTACACGACTCTGAGAATGCATTCTCGAGAATAAATATGTTTCTTATTGGAAGAACCTATAAATGCTAGATAGTAAATTCAGCAATTTGTTTCTTACTGTATGAAATATACTCTATGTATTTCCTTATACAGGTTCAGAGAGGAAGGCTTCCTAAGGGAAATATTCAAAAATTATGTGTTGGAATTAAAAGAGAAAGACAAAGAGACGAAGAGAACTCAGAGAAAGATGAAAAAGGTATGCAAATAATGCATTTCTAATCGATACCATATTAATAGTAAAGTTATACTCCCTCCGTCCCTCTCATTTTATATATTGGGGACCGGGCTTGGCACACATTTTAAACCTCATATAAAGTATAGTTATATATATTATTTTAAATTTTTTTCTCTTTTGAATAAAAATTTAATGTTTGATTTTTTATTAAAAAAAGAAAATTTTAAAAATAAGTTGTGAAAGTATATTTTATACAAGACTTAAAAAAACTGTAAATAAATGAGGGACTGATATGGAGGTTGAGCATATATAAATTGTTATATACTTCAATAGTTATATCAATCCATTTAACCACTTGACGCGGAGGATGAGCATATATAAATTGTTATATACTTCTATAGTTATATGAATTTGTTGCCCAGTAATAATCTATTGTAGAAGGGGGGTTGAATACAATAGTATAAGATAATCGACTTCTTAATGTATATATCACAAATATGAAAGAAAGATAACAGCTTTATTAAATCTGAGAAGATGGTTCTTGTGTAGCTGGAATGTTGATGTCTTCATTCTCCCTTTGAGAAAATGGTTCTTGTGGGACCATTCCACTAGCTAAGCCTTCACTCAAACTTTGATTGAGTGGTTCTTGTGTGGCTGGATCATCAGAAAGAGCTGTTGAACCACTTTGAGGTTCAGGTTCTTGTGGGCTTGATCCTTTCAGTTTCTTCTGTCTCTGATAGACTAACTCTTCTGCCTTCCTTAGCTTTTCCATTGGATGTTTTATCCCAAGTTTGGAAGCAGCAACACCATACTTCTCCCATGAAATATCAACATGTCTTTTTGTTGGAGAGTCCTGTGCTGGAGAGTCTGAAATAGAAACCACTTGACTTGGTGCAGCATCAGGAATACTAACATCAGGATTTGCTTGAGCAGTAGAAACTGATTGCTCATTCAGAATAGAAGTGTCCTGTACATCAGTATCCTGCTTCTTTTCTAAAGGAATATGATACCTGTTTTTTGATAACTTCCTTTTCTTCTGTGATGTAGACTATGGAACCACAGCTGCAGTAGCAGTATCAGAAACTTCCTTATTCACATTCATCATAGAGGATATAGGTAAGTCATCCTCTGAATCAGTCTCATTCCTGAGAACTAATTTTCTTTTAACAGAAACAGCCTCAACACCTTTTGCAGCTTTCTTCACCAGGACCCCTTGTACACCCCCTTGTAACTTCTTTTTAGTGAGTGGTGTAGAGGAAAAATCCTTTGAACCTGATTGCCGTCTAGACACATCAGTTCTAGTTGACTTCTTTGCTTTTACAACTAAAGTCTTTTGAGAGACATTAGAGGTGGTAGTTGACTGTTTAGACTGTTTAGGATGAATGCTTGGGTTAGGAACAAGGTGTGATTGGCCTTGTCCCATAGCATTAGAAATTAAACCATAACGAGTAGGCATTTTCCTATGTAAGAAAAACCTAACCTCATCAGGAATAAAAGCATTTCCTATGAAACCATTTGCCTTATCAGGATTGAAAAATGCAAAAAAATTTAATATGAAGTAAAATAAAATTTTATTTAAAAAATAAAATTTATTTTGACAATCCTGATAAATGCTGTTTTTTTTTCAAAAAATGATTACAAAACAAATAGCATAATACCCATGTAACCATTATTACCAATTAACGAGGCAAAGTAATTATGAGAAACTGAACAGTCGGCTCGATATTGAGAAAATGACCTGCATTCTTAACACATATTCTCTATAAAAGAGAACTGTTAAACATAACATCATCTATCTTATTAAAACATAAACCCTCTCCATAGAAAAACTTACGAAAACCTTTCACCTTCTTTGTTTTTCAATGGCTGCCAACCAACAACAAAACAACTTACCAGACGAAGAAGTCAAAAATCTTGATGAAATCTGGCAAGAGATGTTCGATGCACTAGCTGAGATTGCAGAAGATGAAGAGCGTCAACCAGTTCCTGACCCTCAGGAACATGAAGCCTTTGTTAATGCAATGGCTGAAGTACTTCTTCATAACTTCCATCAGGCAAATCCTGATTGGAACCCTCTTGAAAATCTCATCTTTGTCAATGAAGAGGATGAAGACGATGAAGATGATGAAGAGGATGAAGATGACGAGGATGAAAAGCTCGTACGAGATCTCGAGAGGAGGAAAAAGAAGATCTTGGATGCTTGCAGGTCATGCAAGTTGGAGGCACGGAAGTGTCCCGGTGGTCAAGGTGACGATCCGCCTTCAAGTGCATCAGCTCCTCTTCTTGTCCTTTAAGGATGGAACAAGAGACCTTCCAATCCTGATGGACTGTGAAGCTGCTCAGGATCGTTCATGCTAATTTGCAGGGCACGTGTTCCTGAGTAGAACAATAGACTAGGAAAAAAATATGTAATTTCCATTTTCATTTGTAATGAATCTTCAAGAATTAATGAAATTTGTCTATTTTCTCAACTGTTTTCTTTCTGTACTTTCCTGCAAAATTTGTTAGTAACACTGATATTGACATATAAAATGACGAATAGTAAACTCTGATAAAAATATAATTGAAATTGAGAATTAAGACTGAAAACTTAATCAAAGACTAAGTAAAAATCTTAATTCCAGAGTTTACCAGAAGTGTTGATGACAAATTAGCATAGAACCTCTGGTTTTCATACCAGCTTCAATATCTGAGCATCAGGATTTGACCAATTGACTTCTTGTCAGGATAGAGTCCTATCAGGAATAGATCAAAAATACATACCTTTCTGAATAACCATCAGGATTTGACAGTTATCAGGATTTCCTCTCTGTAGCTTTCCTCAGAAATTCTCAAAGTTCATCATTCCAAGTTCATTCACCAATTTATTGAAAGTAGCTTCAGGTAGTGGCTTGGTGAATATATCAGCTAGTTGTTGATCAGCAGGAACAAAGTGAAGTTCAATTGTTCCTTCCAGAACTTGTTCTCTTATGAAGTGATATCGAATACTGATGTGTTTAGTAAGAGAATGTTGAACTGGATTTCCTGTCATTGCAATAACACTTTGGTTATCACAAAAAATAGGGATTTTTGAGTATGACAGACCATAATCTAACAACTGATTTCTCATCCACACACTACAAGAAAAACTGAAACAGACGACACTTATCAGACAACGGTCGGCAGTAAAAGCATTGTTTGAAATTTTCACACAACGGTTTTTGTTTTTGCAAAATCTGTCTGTTGTCTGAAAGACCTTCCACAACGGTTTCTAAAACCATTGTCTATTAGAAGGAGTAAAGCAGAGGCTTTACACAACGGAATTATAAAACCGTTGTCTGAAGAAAGGTCAGACAAGTGTTTCATAAACCGTTGTTAAAAACACACAAGTGTTTTTTTTTTGTTACTTAAATGGATGTCACACAACAGTTTGAATAAACACTTGTCTGATTCTAACAACGGTTTACAAAACCATTGTCTGAAGAAACTTCAGACAATGGTTTTGTAAACCGTTGTTAGAATCAGACAAGTGTTTTACTTGTATGTGGACTATACTTAATTCACACAACAGTTTCTGCATACCGTTGTCCAATTGAAATCTTAGGGGGGGACAATTATTTTGGAGGAGTTAATGAGGGGGGACAAAGATTCGGACAATTATTATAAAAAATTTTATAAAAAAAACACACAACGGTTTTACAACTTAAAAACAGTTGTGTGACGTTTTTTTTTTTTGAATTTCTCGTTCGTGACAAACTTTAATTGTGAACTTTGTTTGAATAATAAAGTTTATGTTTAATTGACACACTTAATTATAGGATAATATTCTTAATTAAGCCGGATATCATAGTTTGTAGTTCTCTTATCATATTAAGACTTTCGTATTATCCTCGTTATTATACTTAACAACATATAAAATGTACATATTTTTCTTTGTCGGACCAAGGACACCACACAATTTACTAAACATACAAGTCGGGAATGGCGTACAGTCTCGCTTATACATGACTTACATAATTTCGTGTGTAAACTAACATAACCCCTAAGTCGTAACCCCTAAACCACAAAACCCTAAGCACAATCTATTATTATAAGTATTATTTTATAAAATTTTCAATCAATAACATGTTCGGTATCTTCAAAGAAGTGTAAAAAATAAGTTAGGCAAAGGTATTAACAAAATTTTTATAAAAAAAACACACAACGGTTTTTTTAATAATAAACCTTTGTTGTACTTTACTTTCCACGACGGTTTTTTTGTAGAAACCGTTGTGTTATTACCACAACGGTTTTTTATTTATAAACTGTTGTCTGAATGATTTTACTACAACGGTTTTACAACTTAAAAACAGTTGTGTGATTTTTTTTTTTTTTTTGAATTTCTCGTTCGTGACAAACTTTAATTGTGAACTTTGTTTGAATAATAAAGTTTATGTTTAATTGACACACTTAATTATACACTACGCCATAAGTGCTCATATGCAATGCTTTTTGTGAGGGTTGCAAGCAAAGCGTTGCAAAAGCTATACTTAGTTTTGGTCTTCTGCAACACTACACAAAAAGCATTGCATTTCATGTGAATGCACCGTTGCAGAGTGAATGCTAGTGTTATGACGTGCAACACCATTAAAAAGCGTTGCATTATACTACATTATTTTTAGAATTCTGAAAAATATAAAAATTATCAAAATATATACAATGTCTTCAAATTTAAATCTTTTTTTTACTTTAAATTTTGAAAAATAATATATTTTAAAATCAAAACTATTTTATATAAGTATCAATCATGTTCTTATATTTTCTAATTAAATTTTATACATTTCAAAATTAAAAAATTAAAAAAAGAAATATATAATAAATCATACTCCCTCCGTCCCAATGGGTTCTTTACGTTTGCTTTTTGCACGGAGACCAAGGAATATTCTTAAAATAAGTGAGGTAGTGGATGTAATAGTGTATTTTATTGTTAAAATAAATGAAGTAGTGGGTGTAATAATAATTTATTGTTAAGATAAGTGAGATAGTGGGTGTAATAGTATAAAGTATTGAAAAAGTGGAGTGAAGTAGTGGATGTAATAATGTATTATATTATTAAAAGTTACTATTTTTAGTAATGTAAAGAATTGGTGGGACGTCCCAAAAAGGAAAGTGTAAAGAATTGATTGGGACGGAGGGAGTATTATAGTACACACTGGACAAATTTGGGGTCCCGAGCTGAAAATTTTAGGCGGCTATTTTCCCCCCAACAAATCTCAGACAAGAAACACTACACTTCCCCCCTCCCTCCCAAAACACTCTATCTCTCCACAAACTCTCACGGTCTCATTTCACTCTACACATTTCTGACTCCAAATTATTGGTAATTAGAGCTTTTTTCGGGTTTAATACACATTTCTCACGTATATAATTCCAGATTTTGTTTTGAAATTGCAGGTAATTAGGGCTTTCTTCGGGTTTAATTAGGGCTTATACTTTGGGGCTTTCTTTCTCAAGTTCAATTATGGTTTCAGCTTTTAGGATTTCATTCTCGGATTTAATTAGGGCTTTCATTCTTGGATTCAATTAGGGTTTCGATTTTGGGGCTTTCATTCTCAGGTTTGAACTCGATTTATAATTCAAGATTTTGTATTCAAATGTTTGGGGATTTTTATATTTGAAGTTTTGTATTTGTATGTTTTGACTTGTATTTGTAATTATATGTATAAACTTGTATTGAGTCCATGTAGTACAGGGCCCTGTCTGTGCTATTTTCTCTGTTTCATTGTTCAGTGAGTTGTTAGTTCTTTTGAGGTACTTAACATGTTAATTGACAAATCGGAGTAAGGGGAAGTGAAGTGGAATTACAACTATAGTTTTGATTTGGAGTGGGTCGCCACCAATTGCAGCGACTGCACGACTAGTGGTGGGTATTGTGGATACAAAGGCGCGCCTGACAACAAATTCCAGTGTTTATGTGATGATCGACCCCATTCTCGGAGCTGTAAGCCCAGTAAGCAACCTCTTTGTTTTTGATTTTTTTTCCCCAAGTTTTGATCTTCTTGTTGACTTGGTTAATGATACTTTATGTATACAACTAGTATAATAGCAACTAGGCTAGGTATTGGCTGAATGGAGTTTACTAACAGATTGGCATTGTAGAACTCTTTGCTTCCTGCCCAGATATGAACAGTTTTATGTTGCACATTTGTAGTAGTTTCCATGAAGCTACACATTTTATTTCCCAGATCTGTTGATTTTATTAATATGCAACTTGTAGTAATTTGTAGTAATTTGTTTGTGTTAAATTAGAAACGCAGTACTGGCAGGGTGGTGCTTTGTTGAATAAGTAAGTTATATATTTAGGATACTTGAAGTTAACATTATAACTTATCTATTCAATAACGGCACCATTTTGTCATCATGACATTTAGGGTTGAGGGGTGCCAGGGCTTTGAAGGGCCAGTAAACATGATAATGTAAATTTAAGATACCCTGAAAAGGTAACCATTCTCAATAAGATTAATTAATCAGTACTTCATCTTTCAAGTACAATTTGCTTTTGAAGTACAATTTGCTTTTGAAGTACAATTTGCTTTTAAAGTGGAAACACAATCTCTTTCTACACAATCTTGAGCTGCTAATGTACTATTGGGAGTTTTACCTTTAAGTTGAGCAAATTCGTTGATTAACACATAAAGTATCTTAACTGTAAGAAAGTGTTCTTAATTGATTGAGTTGTGTATCTGACAGAACATGCTACATCCCCCCCCCCTTTTTTCAGATACGCACATCTACTTCCAAGGAATGAAGATGCATTTGAGCATTATAATGCTTTCATTGCCAAGTGATTAGAAGAGGTACTTGAAAATTTGTTGCCAAGATGAAAGCTCTTCTTGTATGAATATTAATCATTTCTTTTTATCCAACTTTTATCTTACTTCTTCAGCTATATTTATTTCTTTACTGCTGCCGAAGCACTTAACCTCTTTCTTTCTCTCTGCTCCCCTCCTTTTACCTTACCTTACCTTTCATTTTGTTTTTTATTTGTAAACTAATCCGCCATTTTAGTTATGTCACTATTATTATTTCATATAGTTAAAACAACCTCTCATTTGTTGTGTTAAGAAACTGTATCTTTCTCCTAATCCAAAGTAAGGTTGTGTTTCATTTTCTATGTGTCACTTTGTGCTAGGAAAAATGTCTACAGCTGAACAGTAATTAGTTTATTCGTAGAAGTTGCATATTAATAAAATGTGTATTACTTGGTGATTTCATCAGTTTCTTTCTATTTCCCAGATCTGTTGAACCTTGGGATTAAATGCCTGATATCAATTTAAAATGGCATTTTAGCTTTTATATTGTTAAATTAGGTACATCAGCTGTTCTGATATCAATTAGGTGCTTTGGCTCTGGCGATAATTCCATCTGGTATAAATTTGTCAAACCATATTTTTACTGTCATATGTTGCTACTTATTGACCACTATCAGCTTCACGATAAGTTTTGCCAAGTCATGATACTGAGTATAATATTTGATAGGCGCAGGTGCCTCATCTTCTGATCCTTCACCTTTGCAAGCTAAAGATCTGGATCCCACCGGATGGGAACTTGCCTTGGTCAGCACTCCCGGAAGCAACATTTCTTCAGTTCAGGACAGGCAACTGGTAGGCAATATTTTGTATTAGTATTCTTTTAAACTTATTTTCACAAGATTATTATTGGTTGTATAGCAACATTAAGATCTCACTGTCTTAGATAATAGGTATTTAGTTCACTTTGGAATTTAGTCGCTGTAGTTACTATTTAATTTTACATTTAGCAGAGTCCTTACATATGGCGAGCATAACTTCTTGTTAATATTCCATCTTTTATTCTAAATAATACCAGGCTGGTGGGTTGGATACTCTCACTCTGAGCAGCTTGTATTATTATTGGGTGATTGGGGCAGGTTAGACCATGTGTAGTTTATTGCAGTACCTTGCGTGCCCGAGACTTAATTTTTAATCATACAAAAGTAATTTGAATTCATGTATGATTCCAAATATTGATATAGCCATTTCTTGTAGATGAAGATTTAAGCGATGGTAGATGCTGAAAAAATTGTTAAGGCAAATGCAATTGTCTTCAGTGAAGCCGGTCAAGATCTCAAATTCGATATTGGAGACTTTTGTGCCACCGCATCAAGTATCAAAATGACAATGTTACTCCTTCGAGGCTAAGGCGGCATGAAAATTTAGCAATATCACTATGTTATTATTCCTGTTACTATTCCTAATATCTAAACTTGGTCATTTTGTACTTTTAAACTAAAGACTTGATTGTATGTGCTTGGTGTTGGCCGTTTAGTACATCACTTGTACAGGATGGCATGGATAGGATGTTAAATGTTTTCGATGGGTTTTGTATGTATAAAACTGATATTGCAAAACTTTTAATTGAAGCGTTGCATTTACCTTTTCTAATGTTGCATTTCAACAAAATGGCATTGCATTACATAATATACTGGTGTTGCATTAACGCATATATAGTTGCCTTAAGTAAAATATTAATGTTGCAAAAGCAAATGAAAAGTGTTGCATTATGGCATGTGGGACCCACTTGCTGATGTGGCATGCAAGTGGGACCATGTGCTGACATGGCCTTTAAGTGGGCCCCACTGCTGACGTGGCATGCTAGTGGCCCTATTTTAAGGCAACACTCATTGGTGTTGCATTTCCTTGATTTTGGTGTTGCAATACACTTATAATGCAATACTTTCTCTCCGTTGCAGTAGATGACCAAAAGTGTTGCATTACATATCTAAGGCCACGCCCGCGGATGCAACGCCCATTTCGTGTTGCATTTTTGAAAAACAAGCTGAATGCAACGCTTTTTTGGTCTATAGCCACATTAAAAAAGCATTGCATATGAGCACTTATGGCGTAGTGATAGGATAATATTCTTAATTAAGCCGGATATCATAGTTTGTAGTTCTCTTATCATATTAAGACTTTCGTATTATCCTCGTTATTATACTTAACAACATATAAAATGTACATATTTTTCTTTGTCGGACCAAGGACACCACACAATTTACTAAACATACAAGTCGGGAATGGCGTACAGTCTCGCTTATACATGACTTACATAATTTCGTGTGTAAACTAACATAACCCCTAAGTCGTAACCCCTAAACCACAAAACCCTAAGCACAATCTATTATTATAAGTATTATTTTATAAAATTTTCAATCAATAACATGTTCGGTATCTTCAAAGAAGTGTAAAAAATAAGTTAGGCAAAGGTATTAACAAAATTTTTATAAAAAAAACACACAACGGTTTTTTTAAGAATAAACCTTTGTTGTACTTTACTTTCCACGACGGTTTTTTTGTAGAAACCGTTGTGTTATTACCACAACGATTTTTTATTTATAAACTGTTGTCTGAATGATTTTACTACAACGGTTTTACAACTTAAAAACAGTTGTGTGACTTTTTTTTTTTTTTTGAATTTCTCGTTCGTGACAAACTTTAATTGTGAACTTAAAAACGGTTTTTAAATGATTTCTTCGACGATCCAACCGTACAGATGTTAATCAGTACTCATTCTAGTGTTGGGAAAAAATAATCAAAAAATAACAAGGCCCGGTTGTGCCGCATCTTTTCAAAAACGTTGGAACACTACTACTTTTGGGAACGGGACATGTGTCGGATTCAATGAATATTTTTTTAAAATGATTTCTTCGACGATCCAACCGTACGGATGTTAATCAGTACTCATTCTAGTGTTGGTAAAAAATAATCAAAAAATAACAAGGCCCGGTTGTGCCGCATCTTTTCAAAAACGTTGGAACACTGCTACTTTTGGGAACGGGACATGTGTCAGATTCACTGAATATTTTTTTTAAATGATTTCTTCGACGATCCAACCGTACGGATGTTAATCAGTACTCATTCTAGTGTTGGGAAAAAATAATCAAAAAATAACAAGGCCCGGTTGTGCCGCATCTTTTCAAAAACGTTGGAACACTGCTACTTTTGGGAACGGGACATGTGTCAGATTCACTGAATATTTTTTTTAAATGATTTCTTCGACGATCCAACCGTACGGATGTTAATCAGTACTCATTCTAGTGTTGGGAAAAAATAATCAAAAAATAACAAGGCCCGGTTGTGCCGCATCTTTTCAAAAACGTTGGAACACTGCTACTTTTGGGAACGGGACATGTGTCAGATTCACTGAATATTTTTTTTAAATGATTTCTTCGACGATCCAACCGTACGGATGTTAATCAGTACTCATTCTAGTGTTGGGAAAAAATAATCAAAAAATAACAAGGCCCGGTTGTGCCGCATCTTTTCAAAAACGTTGGAACACTGCTACTTTTGGGAACGGGACATGTGTCAGATTCACTGAATATTTTTTTTAAATGATTTCTTCGACGATCCAACCGTACGGATGTTAATCAGTACTCATTCTAGTGTTGGGAAAAAATAATCAAAAAATAACAAGGCCCGGTTGTGCCGCATCTTTTCAAAAACGTTGGAACACTGCTACTTTTGGGAACGGGACATGTGTCAGATTCACTGAATATTTTTTTTAAATGATTTCTTCGACGATCCAACCGTACGGATGTTAATCAGTACTCATTCTAGTGTTGGGAAAAAATAATCAAAAAATAACAAGGCCCGGTTGTGCCGCATCTTTTCAAAAACGTTGGAACACTGCTACTTTTGGGAACGGGACATGTGTCAGATTCACTGAATATTTTTTTTAAATGATTTCTTCGACGATCCAACCGTACGGATGTTAATCAGTACTCATTCTAGTGTTGGGAAAAAATAATCAAAAAATAACAAGGCCCGGTTGTGCCGCATCTTTTCAAAAACGTTGGAACACTGCTACTTTTGGGAACGGGACATGTGTCAGATTCAATGAATATTTTTTTAAAATGATTTCTTCGACGATCCAACCGTACGGATGTTAATCAGTACTCATTCTAGTGTTGGGAAAAAATAATCAAAAAATAACAAGGCCCGGTTGTGCCGCATCTTTTCAAAAACGTTGGAACACTGCTACTTTTGGGAACGGGACATGTGTCAGATTCAATGAATATTTTTTTAAAATGATTTCTTCGACGATCCAACCGTACGGATGTTAATCAGTACTCATTCTAGTGTTGGGAAAAAATAATCAAAAAATAACAAGGCCCGGTTGTGCCGCATCTTTTCAAAAACGTTGGAACACTACTACTTTTGGGAACGAGACACGTGTCAGATTCACTGAATATTTTTTTTAAATGATTTCTTCGACGATCCAACCGTACGGATGTTAATCAGTACTCATTCTAGTGTTGGGAAAAAATAATCAAAAAATAACAAGGCCCGGTTGTGCCGCATCTTTTCAAAAACGTTGGAACACTACTACTTTTGGGAACGAGACACGTGTCAGATTCACTGAATATTTTTTTTAAATGATTTCTTCGACGATCCAACCGTACGGATGTTAATCAGTACTCATTCTAGTGTTGGGAAAAAATAATCAAAAAATAACAAGGCCCGGTTGTGCCGCATCTTTTCAAAAACGTTAGAACACTAGAATAGATTGTTATGTTTCGTCCCGGATTGATTTTTCTATTTTTTTTAAAAATATTTATCGACGATCCAACCGTATGGATATCGAGATCTATGTAATTTAATGATATTACAGAAGTTTTAGAAAAAAATAAATTTATTTGGTTTGAGATCTTAATGGTCAATAGTGATTTGACCGGTACTTCTAACTAGTGTTTCGTCCCGGATTGATTTTTCTATTTTTTTTAAAAATATTTATCGACGATCCAACCATATGGATATCGAGATCTATGTAATTTAATGATATTACAGAAGTTTTAGAAAAAAATAAATTTATTTAGTTTGAGATCTTAATGGTCAATAGTGATTTGACCAGTACTTCTAACTAGTGTTTCGTCCCAGATTGATGTTTCAATTTTTTTAAAAATATTTATCGACGATCCAACCATATGGATATCGAGATCTATGTAATTTAATGATATTACAGAAGTTATATCAACTTTTCAAAAAAAATTAAATAACATACAAAGTTATATCTCTTTATAACAAAAACACATTTCCCACCTTTGCCAAATTTTTACTTCCCCCCTCCCCGACCTTTCCCCCCTTAACCAAATCTTTATTCCCCCTCTTTCACTACCCTGCTTTTCTCTTTCTATCTCGATCTCTATTGCCTCTCTCTCAACTCAAAACACAAACATTTCAAACACATATACGTTTCATTCTCTCAAAAAAAACACACACACACACCGATACACACAGACATATACAAATCTAGATGTCGAAACCCTAGTTCTAAATCGTGTTAATTAGTTGTGCAATTGCTCGAACAGTGTTAATTAGACGAAGCCCCTTGCTCAAAAGTTTGGTTCATCGCTAATCTCAACAATTAGTAAATTGTTTCGAATTTATTTTGAATTTTTGATTTTCGAAATTTTAATTTTCTGTTTTACTTCTTTGAAACAGATCTGGAGCCCTTGCTCAAACGTTTGGTTCATCAACAGTAAGTGATTTTCCATCTTCAGTTTTTAATTGTGAACTTACAGTTCATGTGTGTATGTATACATATCATTTTCAGTTTTTAAATTTAATTTTTTTAGTTATTAATTTGTAACTGAGATCCTGCTTTTGCTTGTTATAAATTTACTTGTTTACTTGTTGTTATAAATTTACTTGTTACTTGTTTACTTGTTACATATCATTTGCTTGTTGATATAAATCTTTAATTGGTGCAGGGAGTCAAGAGGGAAGTGGGAAATCAAGCAAAAGTAATTAACAAGTTGTCACTTTGTTTGTGATTCACGTGTGCTTGTCAAGACCTACAAGGAGAAGGCCCGACTTTTTATGTTGGTTCTGCCTATTTGATTATTACTTCAGTTGTAGATTCTTTAGTTCTTTGTTTCTGTATACAGGAAGAAGAATGGTGTACAATAACCAGGAGTTGATGTTCAGAAGAAAATTGGAGCAGGAGGCAGAATTGCAACAAGCTATTGAATACCAGGGAAGGAGGCTGATGAGTCCAGCCTGGATTTCTAACAGCAAATATAATTTGTCAATACAGTTTCTAGCTTCTCTTTTTACTTTACCAATATTTCGCTATAAATTATACATATTTTGCTAAAAATATTGACACGACACTGTATTCTTACTCATTAATTCCCTGTTCTTATTCACTGCAGTGATGTATCATACAATAATTTCACACAACTAGAATATCAATATGGCTGCTAGGCATCTAGAGTTTAAGCCTATACATGTTATGTTACTTTAGCCGAACTGGTTTTGGGCCGCGAATGGTTCTTCTCTGCCATCATGTATTCTTTATTTTTGTCTCAACTTTGGTCATTATTGTAGTGCGGAATTCACTCTGCTTTGCAGAATCTGTTAGTTTCTGGAGCAGAGAAGCTTACTGACTCCCTTTTGGATGTCACTCGAAAGCAGCACTTTGATAAGGTTCTGGAAGGATTTCATCTCGCAGTACGGGTGTTTTCATCTATAATGAGAAATCCAATTTCGTTGCTAGTAAGGCTAATGTTACAGTAGCAAGCAAACTGTTTCTGGCCTTGGTGAATGTGATCCTCATGGACACTGTAAAGGACACTGTTTTAGCAAATGAAAGATGGGTAATCCAATCTTATCTCTCTGATCGCCTAATTTCTGCGTAAAGAGTAGTAGATAGTATTAAGTTTTATATATCCTTCTTTCAGGTACCTCCTCCTGGAAAAGGTTCATTATACATAAGGCCATTGCTTATGGGGAGTGGCTCTGTTCTTAGCCTTGCACCAGCTCCTGAATTCACCTTTTTGATTTACGTTTCTCCTGTTGGTAATTATTTCAAGGTAAAAGGTTTGTACATTCAAATGATAGGTGTCGACTGCAAATTCTTTAAAGTCTCCCCTGATAGGTGAAGTGACGCACTTCTCTTATGTATGGGACCTATGTTTTATAAGATACCTTGGTCTGAATCCTTTATTTTTTTGCTTACATGATGTCAGGATGGCTTGTCTCCAATTGATTTGATGGTTGAAACTGAAACACATCGGGCAACCCCTGGTGGTACTGGATGTGTGAAAACGATAGGAAACTATGCTGCAGTAAGCTTTCGTATAGTTTCTTGCTGGTTAATAGTTAGGGCGTAGTATTGCCTTGTTTCTATATATTAAATTAAGTTTGGAGTTATGCTAGATGCACTCAATGCTGATTTGCACACGGGATTCTGGATGCTCACCTTGCCTTCTCTCACTTTTGATTGATGATTATTCTAGTTTTTCTAATTTATGCTTTATGCCCTAAAAACATTTTGTGATCCTTTTTCGGTAAGGAAGCTATATGGTTCAAATTGTTTATACAGAAGTCTGTCTTATCTTAATCTTTGTTCATACTTTTATGGTGATATGGGTGAATTGTTCCTTGTTTAATTTTTGAAAAAACATGAGAACCATTTGGCAAACTTTATGGCATAATATGATGTTGAGTATCTAATCTTGTCGTGATTTTTAATTATAATTTTAGGTCCTCAAGGCACAAAGTTCTGCAAAAGCCAAAGGCTATTCTGATGTTCTGTACCTAGATCATTCATGTGCAGTTTTTTACTTGTTTCATGGTGCTGCAGGCTTTAAAAATCATCTAGACTGATGAGCCTTTGCTGCGTCCCTGTGGTGTTTCAGAGGTGCTGGCATGAGTGTATAAGAAGTGAAAAAGGTGGAGGTTTTTGGGAATATAAATGTTAGGTTTCGTCGAACTTGTGTAGAGAAATAGAGTATTCATTTTTGACACTGCATCATACCATCAACTTTACTTGTACACTCTGACTTATTAGATTGAGAATTTCTAAGCATTGTAGATGTATTTTTTCCAGTGTAAGTACTAATAATAAAGTTATTAAGTCATGTTTGGGTTCATATTGAATTTGAAATCTGGGAAATTTTGTTTATTAAAGATTTTTTGTTGCACAAAAATCTAGCTTATTAGATTGTTTTTTGTCCAATACCGTTGTCTATCAAAATCAGAAACAAGTGTTTTAGAAACAAAAACTGTTGTGGTTCTGCTAATGTTCAAACATGTTTATCTTTTTAAACCATTGCCTAACAGCTTTCAGACAACAGGTATTTAAAGAAAACAATTGTGCAAGTCAAGAATAGACAACAGTTTTTAGAAAGGAAACCATTGTGTTAAACTATTAAGACAATGGGGTTGTTCTACTAAAACCGTCGTAAATATTTAGATCACACAACACTCTTTTGGAAAATAAAGCCTTGTCTGAAAATTAAAATAACAACATTTTCTAGTTAATAAACAATTGTTGATTTATTTGTCAGACAATGGTTTCTACAACAACCGTTGTTGTTCACGCGTTTCAGACAACGTTTTCTAAGACCAAAACCGTTGTCTGTAGGGAATCAGACATCACTCTTCTGGAAAATAAAGCCTTGTCTGAAAATTAAAATAACAACATTTTCTAGTTAATAAACAATTGTTGATTTATTTGTCAGACAATGGTTTCTACAACAACCGTTGTTGTTCACGCGTTTCAGACAACGTTTTCTAAGACCAAAACCGTTGTCTGTAGGGAATCAGACAACGGACGCGTCCGTTGTCTGAGCTGCGTAACAGACGGCATCTCAATAGACCACGGTTTTCTAGGGCATCAGACAACGGGCAAAAAGCCTTGTCTGATTCAATTATTCTTGTAGTGACATTATCTGAGCACAACAACTTCCTGCAACAATGTACTCAGCTTCTGTAGTTGAAGTGGAAATGGATTTTTGCTTCTTACTGAACCATGAAACTAGTCTTCCACCCAAAAACTGACAACTTCCTGAAGTACTTTTCCTGTCTATTTTGCATCCAGCAAAATCAGCATCTGAATAACCACACAACCCAAAATCTGATTCCCTTGCATACCAAAGGCCAAGTGAAGAAGTGCCTTTGAGATATCTGAAAATTCTTTTGACTGCAATCATATGGGGTTCTCTAGGTTTTGCTTGAAATCTTGCACACAAACAGGCTGCAAACATGATATCTGGTCTACTTGCAGTGAGATACAATAAAGAGTCAATCATTCCTCTGTAGTGAGTTACATCTACCTCAGCACCTTGATCAGGATCAAGTTTGGTAGCTGTAGCTATGGGAGTTGTAGCAGGAGAACTATCTTGCATGTTAAACCTTGTCAATAAATTCCTTGTATATTTAGACTGATTGATAAAAAATCCCTTCATCAGTCTGTTTAACTTGAAGACCAAGAAAGTAACTCATTTCTCCCATCATGCTCATTTGATATCTTGACTGCATAAGCTTGGAAAACTTTTCACAAAGCTTATTGTTTGTTGACCCAAAAATGATATCATCAACATAAATCTGAACTAACAAAAAGTCCTTACCATGATTCAAATAAATTAGAGTTTTATCAATAGCACCTCTTTTGAATCCACTTTCCAGTAAGAATAGAGCTAAAGTTTCATACCATGCTCTTGGAGCTTGCTTTAGTCCATAAAGTGCCTTATCCAATCTGTAGACATGATCTGGATATTTAGGATCAATGAAACCAGGAGGTTGCTCAACATAGACTTCTTCCTCCAATTCTCCATTTAAGAAAGCACTTTTAACATCCATATGGAAAACCTTGAATTTCTTATGAGCTGCATAAGCAAGAAATATCCTGATGGCTTCTAGTCTTGCAACAGGAGAAAAAGTTTCATCATAGTCAATTCCCTCTTGTTGAGAATACCCCTTTGCAACTAGTCTTGCTTTGTTTCTGATTATTACTCCATCAGAATCAATCTTGTTCTTGAAAATCCACTTTGTACCAACAATTGATCTATTCTTTGGTCTTGGTACCAGTTTCCAGACTTCATTTCTTTCAAATTCATTCAGTTCCTCTTGCATTGCAGTAACCCAATCAACATCTTTAAGTGCATCTTCAACTTTCTTTGGCTCCTCCTTGGATAGAAAGTAATTGTATAGACATTCATTCTGAGTTGCACTTCTTGTTTGAACACCTGCATCAGGATCTCCAATGATCAAATCAGGAGTATGACTTGCAGTCCATTTCCTTGCTGGTGGTAAATCAGTCCTTAAAGTAGATGCTCCCCCTGGATTGGTGTTATCTTGATTTGAAGAATTTGCTTGATTTGAAGTTCCCCCTGAATTATTGCTATCTCCTCCTGATAAGTTATCAGGATCATCACTTGAATCAGTATCTGAAGAATTCTGTCCTGATGATTGAGTTGTCTCTGAACTTGTAGTAGAATGTTGTTGCTCCCCCTCAATATTAGCACTACTATAAGTATCACTATTGATTGCATCATCAGTATTAGCACCATCAGCATCTGGTGTGTCATCAGGATTTGGTGACCCATCAGGATCTGATGTATTGACAAGATCTGATTCACTTTCTTCAGGTTCCTTGGAAGCTTCATTTTCAAAAATCAATCTATCATGAGAGTCTTCATTGATTCCAGTTATCTTCTTGTCATCAAAAGATACATGTATTGACTTCATGACAGTTCTTGTCCTCAAATTAAAAACTCTGAAGGCTCTTGATGCAGGATAGCCTATGAAAATTCCTTCATCAGCCTTTGTTTCAAATTTCCCTAGCTGTTCAGGATGAGTTCTGAGAACAAAACATTTACAACCAAACACATGCAGATGCTTCAGACTTGGTTTCTTTTCCTTGAGTGACTGATAATGAGTACTACCATGCCTGTTTATTAATGTCAGATTCTGAGTATAGCATGATGTGTTAACTGCTTCTGCCCAGAAATATGTAGGTAATTTAGCTTCTTCCAACATAGTTCTGCCAGCTTCAATAAGAGTTCTATTTTTTCTTTCAACTACTCCATTTTGCTGAGGTGTGCAAGGAGCAGAGAATTGTTGAATGATTCCTTTGTATTTGCAAAACTCTTCCATCTTTGAATTCTTAAATTCAGTACCATTATCACTTCTCAGTATCTTGACTTTGTACTTTGTGGTTGTCTCAATCATTCTCACATGATCCAACAGAACTTCAGGAGTCTCATCTTTTCTGTGCAGAAAATACACCCAGGTGAATCTAGAATATTCATCAACAATTACAAGAGTGTACCTTTTCTTAATGATGGACATGATGTTGACTAGACCAAATAGATCAAGATGTAGCATGTGATATGGTTCTTCAATAGAGGATTCTGATTTACTCTGGAATGATGTCCTTCTTTGTTTTGTTTTCTGACATGCATCACAGAGTCCATCAGGTGTATATAATGCTTTTGGTAATCCTCTCACTAAATCTTTCTTAACCAACACATTGATATTGCTGAAGTTGAGATGAGAAAGCTTCTTGTGCCAATTCCAACTTTCATCTAATGATGCTTTACTGATCAGACAGGTAGGGGAGTCATCAGTATTTGATTGAATGTTGGCTTCATATATGTTACCATGCCTGTAGCCAGTCAGTGCTATCTTTCCTGTTGCTTTACTGACTACTTCACAATGTGTGGAATAGAAGTTGACATGATAACCTCTGTCAGTGATTTGACTAATACACAACAAGTTGTGTTTCAGTCCTTTCACTAGAGCTACTTTTTCAATGATGACATTTCCAATGATTATATTTCCATATCCCAAAGTTTGTCCAATGTTGCCATCTCCATAAGACACAGTTGGGCCAACTTTTTCCTCATATTCTGATAACAGGGCTTTGTTTCCAGTAATGTGCGCAGAACATCCACTATCCATGACTAACACATTTTTCCTTTTTCCCTGCAATCAGAATAGAAAAATACTAGTTAGAACATTTAGGAACCCATACTTGTTGGGTTCCTTTTCCATGCAATTTATTAACTTTCACAGTAGAAGACTTTCTGACCTTAGCAGTCCTGACAAGATTTACTCCATCAGGATTTGCTTTGTCAGTATCAGTATTAACAAAAGCATGCTTCACTATGACATTCTCAATGCTACCAGAGTTTGCACTATTTTTATCAACTTTAGGCAATGGATCATAAAAGTTATAGTACAACTCATGATAATCTTTACAAGTATAAATAGAATGCCATATACAACCACAATGAAAACAGGACTTCTGTGGTTTATAAAATACTGATCTATTCCTAACATCAGACTTAGAAATATCAGCAATCTTCTTCTTACTCTTCTTACAATCAATAGCAAGATGATTAGAGTTACCACAGTTAAAACAACACTTTCTAGGTGCATTTGGGATATATTTATAACCATTCTCTTTATTGATCCCAACTTTACCATTCCTGTTTCTCTTAACAGTAGCTTCCTTTTTCTTATCTGTCACCTCACAGATTTTATCCTTAAGCTGTTTCTGAGACAATAGACCTACATTCTTAGTGACTTTATTCATGACAGGTTTAGAATTTATAATTTTAATTCCTTGAGTAGAAGTAGATCCCTTTTCAAAAGTAGAATTGGAATCCTTACCAAAAACAAAATTAACAGGAGTAATCTTAGATTTGGTTGCATCTATAACATGTCTATAGGTCTTTGGACTGACTGTCTCATCAATGACAATTTTCTCTTTCAATTTCTTATCCTCATCTGACTTATATCGTGGACACTCTTTCCAATTCTTAGAGGTATTAATCTCATGAAATTTCCTACCAGAGTCTGTCCAGGTTCTGATTTTCTCATTAGCATATTCAAGTTCCTTTTCAAGAGCAGTACATTTGGATTTCATCTCTAAATACATGTGATTAGCATTATCACATTCTTTTTGTACTTCTTGCATACGAGAAAATTCAGCTTCTAATATATCATTCCTTTTTCTAAGTTCAGACATCTCAGATAAGATCCTAGTATTTTCAGCAGTTTGACTTCTAAAGCTAATATGTAAAGACTTTAGAAAACGTCTTAACTCAGAAGCATTATCAGTATCAAAATCAAAGATAGTATTTAGTACCTTATCATCAGGAGCAGCAGTTACATCAGCGTTGGCCATTAGAGCATAGTTGACCACCTCAGTATCAGATTCTGAGGAAGAGTCCATCCAATCCTTGCTTGATGTGATAAGTGCCTTTGTCTTCTTGCACTCAGAAGCAAAGTGACCCATACCATTACACTTGTTGCATCGAACCTTTGACTTGTCAAATTTGTTACTCTTGCTGTCCTTTTTGATATACTTGTCTTTGTTTGCATTGAAGGCCTTTTTCTGAAAGTTGTCTTGTCTTCTACTCTTCCTAAACTACATCCTTCTGAAGTTTCTGACAATCATAGCAACCATCTCTTCCATGTCTGAGTCAGAAGAATCATCATCAGTATTGGAATCAGGATTGCCATCAGTATCTGATGAAGAGTCATCAGGATCTGACTCAGCTACTCTTGATTTACTTCTAGAGACCTCCATAGCTTTTCCTTTTGATTTAGCCTCTGTTGAACTTCAAGATCATGAGTTCTTAGCATCCCATAGACTTCATCAAGAGACACAGTGTTCAGATCATACTGATGTCTAATGATCGAGGTCTGAGTGTCCCATTCTTCAGGTAAAGCTCTTAGAAACTTGGTGTTTGAATCTTCAGTTTCATGTTCCTTGTCAACTAAAGATAAGCTGTTCAATAGTGTCAGAAATCTATCATATAGATCAGTTAGGCTCTCATCAGGTCTTGCATCAAATTGTTCATATTCTTGAATCAAAAGAGCCCTTCTGTTTTTCTTGACAGATGTAGATCCCTGGCACTGAGTTTCCAAAGTATCCCAGATTTCTTTTGAAGATTTCCATGCAATCACTCTGTTTGACATGACAACATCAAGACTACTGTGCAAGATATTCTTTATCTTTGGTTCCCTGAGTACATGAGCTTTTTCTTCTAGAGTCCATTCACTTTTAGCCTTGACCACATCATAATGTTCCGGTACTATATATGTTCATTCTACAATCCTTGTAGGAATATATGGTCCATCACGAATCCTGTCCAAATAGTCAGGATCCATAGCCTCCAGGTACATCAGCATCTTTACCCTCTATGTTGGATATTCTGATTTCTTCAAGATGGGAATCTTCATGCTTTCATACTTGGTTGTTGACATCTTTAGATCGTATCTGATTCAGAATTAAATCAGTTTGCTCTAATACCAATTGTTGCCCAGTAATAATCTATTGTAGAAGGGGGGTTGAATACAATAGTATAAGATAATCGACTTCTTAATGTATATATCACAAATATGAAAGAAAGATAACAGCTTTATTAAATCTGATATAAAACTGTTACAAACTCTCTTAAGAAATTCTGATGTTCTTGAGAGCTGCTAGCTTACAAAAACTCTCTCAAGAAATTCTATGTTCTTGAGAGCTTCTATGTTACACAAATACTCAAGTGTATGATCGATTATGTTCACGTACATAAATCGAAACCTAAACTGTGTTTATATACTACACATCTTCTCTATCAATGATAAGTCCTAATCAATTACAAACACTACTAGAAAACAGTCAATAGACATCAGCTAAAAACCGATGTCTGCCAACTTTTCAACCGATGTCTTGGTGGGTGTAGAGAAAGGTCCAAGTCTTTAACATCGGTTTTAAGTCGATGTCTTAAGTACCTTTTGACATCGTTTCTCGACAACCAACTGATGTATATTCATCATAACAAATTCTGCAAGGACTTGGTAATTTTTCAGTATTGGTATCGTAAGAAATTGTGTTGAATTTAAACATATCTTATACAAAGTAAAAATATTTATTTACATCGATATTTAGTTACAAATCGATGTTAGAAATGTATTTAGACATCAGTATGTCCAGAAAAATGATGTTAATTAGCCTCTTTAACAACTGTTTTCTGTTTTGAAACCGATGTGTTAAGTCTATAAATACATCAGTCCGTAACCGATGTCTAAGACTCTATAGACATCAGTCTGAAACTGATGTCTAAGACTCTATAGACATCATTCTTTAACTGATGTCTAAGACTACTTATGACATCAGTCAAAAACTGATGTCTAAAATACTACAAGACAGCTCTTGTGTATGATCTTTAACATCAGTTCTACAAAGAAAAAAAGAAAAAATGATGTTACTGTGTTTTAATTACACCAGTTTATTTATTTCAGTTCCTTTAACTGATGTATAATTGAACAACAATATCAACCAAATCAATACCATAAAACCTTGCCAAAACCAAGAACAAACTATAATGGCCGCATAAAATAACAAAAAAAAATTCAACAAAAATAAAGGCACATCGGCCATAACATTTCATCTCACAATTCCAATTCCTTACATACCATTTGGCATAACATATCAATACAAAAATCATCCACTTTCCACATATACTAAATATCATCCACCTTAGACTAGGCTAGCAAACTAACAAAAACAACCAAATTGTTTAGGTTGATCGAAGTTCACATGATAGTAAAAAATAAAGGCAAGTATCTAATATTACTGGTTAATAATCTAGTAGTTCCAACAACTACTGCATGATTACCAGACATACCGCATCTGCTCCACCTCCCACTCCCCATATTCATCTCCAAAGCAGTTAAACTGAAAATGACGGCCTTGATCAGACCCACTTGAAGAAGCTAAAATGTCCGAGTAATATAGATGCTAGCTAAATGATTGAAAGAAAGACTTACAGGTCTTAAAGGCAAGTCTTCTTTGTTAAGAGTAACAGGTGTCTTCAGAGTTTTAGGGTGGTTAAATTTACAGCAAGATCGATACTTGAAATCCCCTGTTTTCAAGTAAAATTTACATTCAGGTTGGCCTGGTCATTCAGGAAATTCATCTACCATTGGTTGGCTAAGGGCTTCAGCTGCAATCCCAGCAAACAACACCATGCAATACCTTAAAAATAAACCAATCATTATTTTAATAACATATAAACATGCCAACTCAGGCTGGGAAGCAAATAAGAACACAGGTTGAGAGCCTGGACAACCACCTATCAAAGGCAGTACCACTCAATTGACCCTGAGCAAGCTCGTTCTGCATATTTTTATCCCAAAATTATGTTCATACCATAGCAACACGATTTTTAAGGTATATATTTCCAGACAAAACTGCTATAGACCATACATGTGTAAACTAGCCTCTTAGTTCCTAGATTTCAAACAACCTAATAATAAAACAATATATCCATTTGGAACATTCTATAACTTCTGAAGAATCCAAACGTTATGACCTTCGAGCTAGACAAACAAGAATATCTGAATATTTTAGAAATCGCAGCGATAATGATAGTTTTAAGACCAGAAAAAGAACTTCACTTATGTTGAGCTCTTTAGGGATGTACCTATGTTGAGCTCTTTAGAGTAAAGATTTCCGACTACGAACACTGCTTTTGGTTCCAAAAACAAGCATATACTATTCACTTATTTGCGTTCTCCATGAATGACTAAATGAGTAGGCAGTCTTTTTCAGATCACCTTTTTCTTTTCTTTTTTCAAATACAAATTACAGCTATTATCAGAATTACTAATTAAACAGTTTCAAGATATAAGTAAGGTTCAAGTAAAGCAGTTTCAAGATGGAATCATGAAACTATATGCAAATGGATTAGAAGTAGAATAAAAATAAAATTGTACTAAATTAATTAGCAAGACAACTAAAATGGAGGAAAAAGTTTCTTGATCTGAGCACTTTAGGACCTCAGCATCAAACTTATCTCGTAATTCTTCAAATTGCTGAACATAAGTAACCAGAAATGAGTAAAACAGTATCAGGATAGGACACTATAACTTAAAAGAATCACGTAAATAAATTAGACCTTCTGATGGTTTTCTATTGTAACTCCCATCTGTTTAATCTGATCTGCCATTGCCTAAAAGCGATGCAACAAAGAACCAAAAAGGATATTATATCAGTCACTAGAATATGTATAACTTAAGTATAAATCTGTTCGGGAAGGACTGTCATATTAGCATCTACTCGTTCACTACCATAAATCATATAACAAAATATATCCTTGTTACACTCAAAAACTGTATGATAATTGATAAAAAAAAAATAACACTAGAGAAGTATTAGCGCAAGACAGGTAGCAAACAAATACATTAAAGGCAATATTACATTAACCCTGAGAGAGCAGCCAAGATACAAAACTGCATATTTAATAAACTAAGCAAGTTGCAAACCTTTCTCTCGCTTTCCTCCTGATAGTACCGCTCATTTGGCATATAAACACCATTTTTCTCACGTGCAGCATATACCTAAGTATTTGCTCTAACATTAACAGATTAACTTGGAAGTTTTAAAGATTGTAATCCAAATAAATTAGGAGGTAAAATAGAGCACTTGGAAGTGTGCTTAAGAGAGACCATGATTAACTTTTTCATAAATATACCTGCTGCAGCCATCACCACTAAAATAATAGCCCGGGAATGGCTTGAAATATGTCGTCTCATATCTATCATGATCTCCATAAAGAGTTCTAAATGCCCCAGGCCAGGAGCCTTTTATGCATAAATATCCACTACACTCACCTTCGATTTCTATACCCTTCTCATCAACTATAACAGGCTGCAGTCACACAATAAACAAAGAAAATATTAGAGATGTGGATATAAGATTGGTCATTGATGGCTAAAGAACTGACAAACAATGTCAGTCATTTAGCTGGAAAAATGTACCTGAACCCCGAAAAATGGAAGTGTGGCAGATCCAGGCTTCTGCGGCCAAGCACCAGGAAGGGGAGTGATCTACAAGGCAAAATTCGTAACTCATGTAATTTGTAGCATCTATAAATATTTTTTTACTATTTAAAGTTGTAACAAATATACTCACAAGCACAGAAGAAAATTAGTTTTAATTACCATGAAGCCACCAGTTTCTGTTTGCCACCATGTGTCAGATATTGGGCACCTTGAGTCTCCAACTACGTTGAAGTACCATCTGTAGGACAAGAACACAAGTAAAGTATTCATCCTAATTCCTTTCAGTTTAAACATTTCATAGCATAAATTGAGTAAGAACCTCCATGCACTTGGATTGATAGGCTCACCGACGCTTCCAAGGACACGCAAGGATTTACGAGAGTAACGAGTAACATGCTGCATGCCCAAACATCATCAATTAGCAATAAAATAAGGGGAAGGAGAACTTATAACTCCAAAGTCAAAAGGAGAGTCCTGTTGAAATATAGCATAAGATCCATTTGGGGCCTTCCTCTAACACCTTAAGGTTTTAGATGAGCTGGTTACTCAACATGGTATCAGAGCTCTGGTTGGCGGGGGTCACGAGTTCGACTCCCTGCCACCCCCAATATTCTCACAATTTATGAGGGACACGAAGGCAAATTAATGCCCCAAAGATGGGCGCCCGTGATCCACTCTTCAACCCAAAAATGGGCTTTCGAGTGAGGGGGAGTGTTGAAATATAGCATAAGATCCATTTGGGGCCTTCCTCTAACACCTTAAGGTTTTAGATGAGCTGGTTACTCAACAAGTCCAACTTGCAATTTCCTATTAAGTTCAATAGAACTTGAAAAACTTCAGTTGCAAATTGTAGCTTTACATATATATTCAACACGTAACTAGATAGCTTAGCTCCTTCTCTTTTGGCACAATCTTAGGAAGTGAGAAATTTGTAAATTTAAATTTAAAGAAGCATCTCCATTTTTAATATACACTCGTGTTTTTTAATCAACAAGACAACCATCACATTTCACCTTTATTGACAGCATTAAAGACTTATTGTGCACTATACAAAAGCTTTTACCTATTGTGCAATGCAAATCCCAACTCTATAACAAGGACAAAACTTCTGTCTGTGCACATGGATACTCATAATTAAGCTAATTACTTATGCCAAATAAGAAATTTGGACAACGAATGAATGAACAACAAGCTGCAATTGATTAAAACATTATAATTTATTTGGTGCAGAGCAATTGATTAAAACATTAACAGATTATTCTATGACAAATATACATAAGTATTTGCTCTAACATAGATATCCACCATTTAGAAAATAACATGCACCTGCTTTTAATCTATCGATTTCACAGAAAATATGTCAAAAGATGACAAATCAAAGCATCACTAATAAGAAAATATGCATGTTCAACAACCTTGCAATGAGAATACAACAGTACGAACCTCTGTGGCATCAAGTTTGATGCTCAACTATGAGCACTTAGGACCTCAGCGTCAAACTTAGCTCGTAAAAAAATTAAAAAATTAGAAACTAAAAATCAAATTGAAAATATAATGACATCATTCTTACCCAAACAATTTCTCCTTTAAAATGTTGTTCCTGTATTAGGAACAAGAAAAATGAATTAGAAAATTAGGTTTTCAGGTTCAAAAACCCCCAATTCCGAATTGAATTAAACGAATTAGAAAATTAGCGTTTCAAGTTCAAAACCCCTCATTTTTGAACTGAATCAAACGAATTAGAAAATTAGGATTTATATACACATACATGTTTACTCACTTTGTATCCGTGAACAAACGATTTTGAAACTTCAATCGAGCTTTGTAGCAGCGAAGTGGGCTTTGATTTGAACATCGATTGGTTATGAATTGAAAGTTGAGAGTGAAAGAGAGAGTGAAGGTAGAGAGAGAGGGCTGAAAAATAGGGTTCTTCAGAGGCGCAAGTTTGAGAGAGGTGAGGCAGAGAGAGATGGGTAAGGTCGAGTGAGGAGTGAAAAATAGTTTTTTGTTTTAATTAGTTTTTAGTTTTGTCTGAAAGCTCAAAAAAATGGGGGGGAATGAAAATTGGCTAAGGGGGGAAACATTTGGTACAAGGGGGAAACATTTCGTATAAGGGGACAAAAGTATAAGCCGGCGATTAATTTTTTTAAGACAATGTTTAGACATCGGTTTGGAAGTAATCTGATGACATAACAATACAAAGACATCGGTTATTTTAAAATCGATGTAATTAACATCTTTTACATCGGTGGAATTATAAACCGATGTTATATGGGCGATGTCTATTGACCTTTTTCTAGTAGTGAAAGATTGCAACCTATCCATAATTGATAGCTACATTCTACAAACCAGGAACCGATAGAATAAACTTTCATGTTTAACTAGACTCCAAATATAACTTGAAGTAGGAATCCTGATCAGCTTCCAGTCCTGATGATCAATCCTGATCCCAGTCCTGATATGCATCTTGATCCTGATGACGTCAACAATCCTGATCAGTTGAGTCTAGCTCCTGACGATCATTGAATTCTGATCTAACAGAATCCATTTAACCACTTGACTACTTGTGATAAAATTAATACGAGTTCTTTATTGATTTGGAAACCCAAGTCAATTTTTATTTAAATACAGACCAAAAAGGAAGAACGTAAAGAGAAAAAGAATGTAGAATTAGAAAAGAAAAGGAGAAACTCAAAGAAAATGATAGAAAAGAGGACACTTACTATCTGAAAAAGCTCAACTAACAATCAAGAAAGGAGGACCTGACAAACAAAAAGAGGAGGCAGCGGAATTCTACTAATATTTGCCATGGGACTGATGATGAAACAAAGTACTACAGGCACAAAACATTAAACATTAGCAAAGTAATGCTTAGATAGAGCATATATAATTTTAGTGTTCAACATACATTGTGGATTTGTGGTGGTAATTTTCGTATATGATGTCTTAGCGTGAAGCCGTTAACTGTATTCTGATAAAACTATTTCATATCTGTAAGCTATTTATAGTTTGTAGGTGCTCACAAAATTAGCCTTAGAAGAGCTCATTTGTTGTGATTGCCTGTAGTTTCTGGTTAACTTGGATTACAGGTACTTAATTACAAAGCTATTGGTCTCCAAATCCTGATATGTTTGCCACATTTTTTTTCCCAAAAGAACTAAGCACCGAAAAGAATGAATCCCTCAAGTTATGTATAGAATATAAGCTCCTACAACCTAAATACACTAGGCTAATGTTAAACATGCATATATGTAAAGCATAATGTAACAGAGACAACTACAACTCAACAAAGGACAAGACATACAATAATATTAACAGAAGCACAGGAATCCAGAAGTAAAGAAGAAAAGGTAAACTCAAAAAATCAAAATATGGTATGTATTCTTGAAATCCGTAAACAGGTCACGGAAATAAGTTCATTAATATGTTCAAGCCTCAGTGACAAATAAAGAAACAAGACTTTCAAGACTACAGAAATATTTGAATGATTCAGAGTTAGTACCATAGGATTCCAGTGATTTTATGGACGCAACCAGAACGACAAAGGACTTACCAACAGCATTGAATTGAAGACATGGAAGTATTGATCAAGTGCTAGTCATCTGTGAACCAGACCAATTGCACCAGTTGCCAAAACATAAAAGATGAAGATGTTTATCGTCTCGGAAGAAGTTGATTTAAGTCTAAATCTGAAACATCCTGAAAGTGAAAAGAATATTACAAGGTATGTTTAGGTTTAAATGGAAGTACAATTTGCTTGCTGAAAAAGGAAAGAAACTTCAAGGGTCAAAGTGAAAGAAGAAAGGATTCGATGGTTTTCTTTTAAGAAAAACCATCGAAGTTGATCAAGTGAAGTTGAAAGAAAAACCATCGAAGGATTGTTTTTCTATTCGATAGATTTTATTTAAAATCTATCGAAGGAAAGAAAAACAAATCCATTCGATAGTTTTTAAAATAAGGAGCAGGTGAAACTTATGTATCTTTGTCAGGTAGATGAAAACTTGAATGACCAGGATTCTTCCTAGAAAGGCTTCGATAGTTTTCAAGTCTACAATTTGAAGAGTGAAGACAATGTCTTCTCCAGTTAGGAAAATCACATAACATTTACGAGGAGAGAGTTTGAGCCAGAGAAATTTACAGAGAAATTTAATAGTGCTTTGAATTCTATCATTGTATTGATTTTGTGTAACGTAAACTCATTGAAGCTAATCCTACGGATTAGAATTGTAGCACCCCTCGCGGTTTATATTTATAAAATGATATATTCCCCGACTCTTGTTTTGATTTGGTGTATTTGATTTCGGACTAGAACACATAATTATCCGCGAACGAAATTGAATAATTAGTGAGTATCGTATTCAACCCCCCTTCTACGATACTTTGGACCTAACAATTGGTATCTGAGCTTCTTGATTGACGTACAAATCAGATCTGGTGAATGAGACCAAAATCAAACAAGGATTGAAAATTTGAAGCAAATTTTTTAACTTTCAAAAATTTTCATTTAATTGGAATTTCTTGAATTTTAAACAATTTGAAATTTTCAGAAACCATGAGTGCTCCAAAGACAACTGCTGGTATCAAGGTTCCCCCCTTCACTAGAGATGATTTCGGTTTGTGGAAGATGAAGATGATGTTATTTATCAAGGCATCTAATCCGTTGTACATTGGCATTTTAGAGAACATACCATTTGTACCAATGAAACCAGTTGGTGAATCAACATCTCCTGATGGTATCAAAATTGCTCAAGGCTCAACCCCAAAGGATTTATCTGAGTACACAGATACAGATAAAGAACTGATTCGATTGGATACAGGTCTGATGCTGATATTGACAGACTCCGTAGACAAGGAAATGAGCTATCAGTTAATGAACTGTGTGAGCGGGAAAGAAATGTGGGATACCATAAACTTAATAATGGAAGGAACTGAAGACGTGCAGGAAAACAGATTGGACATTCTGACTTCTCAATATGAATCATTTAGGTCACTTCCTGGAGAAAGTATAACTCAGGTCTTTGAGAAGTATACTAAGCTGCTGAATGAATTATCCATGAAAGGGAAGACCTATCCTCTTAGAAAGACAAACAGGAAGTTCATGATGACACTGCCCCATCATGTAGAACACAAGTCCTCATCCATAAGGAAAAGAATTGACTTTACTAAGATGCCATTGGAAATGATCTATGGCAAGCTGAAGACTTATGAGATGGAGCAAGAACAAAGAGTGATAATCTACGGACCAGGGACAGTGGACAACAAGAACACTTCACTCGCAAGATCAGCTGCACTTGTAGTGAATGAACCAACAACTTCTGATATTGAGGTTCAAACCCCTAGAGCTGGAAAAGAGGTGATTATAGAGGCTGAAATGGATTCTGCAAATCTGGGTGCTGATGAAAGTGACTACTACACCCTAGAAGAGCTTGAGCAAATGGAAGACAAAACCATGGCGTACTTAGCTGCAAAGTTTAGCCACATTCGTTTCAAGAGAAACCCTAAGTACAAGTTCAAGGGCTCAAAAAACAGATTTCAGGAGAGCAAGTATTCACCAAGCACTGGCTTTAAGGGAGGCTACAAGACTAGCATGATTGATAGAAGCAAATCAAGATGCTACAACTGCAATGAGTTAGGGCATTTTGCCACTGAATTCCAGAAGCCTCGTCAAGCAAGAGACAAGAAAGATGTCTATGAAAATAAAGATTCTTATGAGGATTTGAAGAAAGAGAATGCTAAGCTGAAACAGCAACTGGAAGCCTTATCTGGAAAGCAGAAAGGAAAATCTTATATTGCAGAGGGAAAAAGCTGGGATGATACTGATTCAGATGAAGAGGAAGAGTATGTAAATCTTGCCCTAATGGCTGACTCTTCAGAGGAATCACCACAATCATCTTAGGTACCTATCTTAACAACTATTGACATGTCTAATTCTGAGTACAAGAAAATTGTGCAAGATCTTAGTGTAGAATTGTTTCACTACAAGAAAAACGCAATTAGACAACACTGATCACACAACGCTTTGTCGAAAAAGTGTTGCCCAGAATTAACCTACAACGGTTATTTTTCAACCTCGAAAAAGTATTGTCTAATCCAGGGTGATTAAAACGGTTTAAAAACCATTGTCTAGAAAATTGAATTAGACAACGGTATTTTTAAAGTGTTGTTGCGTAAGCGTGACCAATAGAAAACTATTTTCAGCAGTATTGTGTGAATAAACCTAAGACAATGCTACAGAAAACCGTTGTTATAATGGTACAACTGTTTTCTTAGTCGTATTGTGCCAATAATCCTGAGACAATGGTGCAGCAAACCGTTGTGGTAATGAGACAAGTGTTTTTTAACATTCATTGTTTAAGAAGTCTACAAACAACGGTAGTTGTAGAGTGTTGTCTGAATTAGTGTTTCGTCCCAGACTGATATTTCGATTTGTTTTAAAAATATTTATCAACGATCCAACCTCATGAATACCTAGATCACTTTATTTTAATGACATTACAAAAATTTCAGAAAAAAATAAATTTATTTGGTTTGAGATCTTAACGGTCAACTACTGATTTGACTGGTACTCACGTATATTTTATTTATTCGATTTCATAAATGTTTAAGACACTGTTTTTTTTTAAAAAGTGTTGTAAGTTATAGTACTTAACAATGGTTTTGGTCGAAAAACTGTTGTAAAATATACAAAAGGGTTTTTGCTTTGATCCGTTCGTTGTTCCATATTCTTTGTAACAATTGTTTATGTTGTTAAACCGTTTTATGATATACATAACAGATTTTTTTAGAAAATCCTTGTGTGAGTAATTACTTTACAACGCTTTTATTAGCAAAATCGTTGTCTGTATCAAAATCGTTGATTTTTCTTTTATAAATTTTATTTGTTGTCCTTAAAACATGTGTCACACACTTGATGCAATGTTATCATATGAATCTTGAATATTTAATATTATCCCACACTTGTTGCATTCAATTTTTTAAAAATATTTATATGGTTTGATATCTTAACGATCAACTAATGATTTGAATAGTACTCTTAACTAGTGTTTCGTCCCAGATTGATATTTTGATTTTTTTAAAAATATTTATCGACTATCCAACCTTATGGATATCAAGATATATGCATTTTGATGATATAACAAAAATTTCACAAAAAAATAAATTTATTTGGTTTGAGATCTTAACGGTCAACTACTAATTTGACTGGTACTCACGTATGTTTTGTTTATTCGATTTCATAAATGTTTAAGACACTGGTTTATTTTAAAAATGTGTTGTAAGTTATAGTACTTAACAATGGTTTTGGTTGAAAAACTGTTGTAAAATATACACAACGGTTCGTGCTTTGATCCGTTCGTTGTTGAATATTCTTTGTAACTATTGTTTATGTTGTCAAACCGTTGTATGATATACACAATGGATTTTTTTAGAAAATCCTTGTGTGAGTAATTACTTTACAACGCTTTTATTAGCAAAATCGTTGTCTGTATCAAATTCGTTGATTTTTCTTTAATAAATTTTATTTGTTGTCCTTAAAACATGTGTCACACACTTGATGCAATGTTATCATATGAATCTTGAATATTTAATATTATCCCACACTTGTTGCATTCAAATTTTTTTAAAAATATTTATATGGTTTGATATCTTAACGGTCAACTAGTGATTTGACTTGTAATTCTAACTAGTGTTTCGTCCCATATTGATGTTTCGATTTTTTAAAAAAAATACTTATCAACCATCCAACCGTATGGATATCAAGATCTATGTATTTTAATGATGTTAAAAATTTAAAAAAAAAATAAATTTATTTGGTTTGAGATCTTAGCGATCAACTAATGATTTGAATAGTACTTCTAACTAGTGTTTCGTCCCAGATTGATATTTTGATTTTTTAAAAAATATTTATCGACTATCCAACCTTATGGATATCAAGATATATGTATTTTGATGATATTACAAAAATTTCACAAAAAAATAAATTTATTTGGTTTGAGATCTTAACGGTCAACTACTAATTTGACTGGTACTCACGTATGTTTTGTTTATTCGATTTCATAAATGTTTAAGACACTGGTTTGTTTTAAAAAAGTGTTGTAAGTTATAGTACTTAACAATGATTTTGGTCGAAAAACTGTTGTAAAATATACACAACGGTTTGTGCTTTGATCCGTTCGTTGTTGAATATTCTTTGTAACAATTGTTTATGTTGTCAAACCGTTGTATGATATACACAACGGATTTTTTTAGAAAATCCTTGTGTGAGTAATTACTTTACAACGCTTTTATTAGCAAAATCGTTGTCTGTATCAAAATCGTTGATTTTTCTTTTATAAATTTTATTTGTTGTCCTTAAAACAAAAGTGTCACACACTTGATGCAATGTTATCATATGAATCTTGAATATTTAATATTATCCCACACTTGTTGCATTCAATTTTTAAAAAAATATTTATATGGTTTGATATCTTAACGGTCAACTAGTGATTTGAATTGTAATTCTAACTATTGTTTCGTCCTAGATTGATGTTTGGATTTTTTTAAAAAATAACTATCGATGATCCAACCGTATGGGTATCAAGATCTATGCATTTTAATGATATTACAAAAAATTTAGAAAAAAATAGATTTATTTGGTTTGTGATCTTAACGGTCAACTAGTTATTTGACTGGTACTCACGTATGTTTTGTTTATTCGATTTCATAAATGTTTAAGACACTGGTTTGTTTTAAAAAAGTGTTGTAAGTTATAGTACTTAACAATGGTTTTGGTCGAAAAACTGTTGTAAAATATACACAACGGTTTGTGCTTTGATCCGTTCGTTGTTGAATATTCTTTGTAACAATTGTTTATGTTGTCAAACCGTTGTCTGATATAAACAACGGATTTTTTTAGAAAATCCTTGTATGAGTAATTACTTTACAACACTTTTATTAGCAAAATCGTTGTCTGTATCAAAATCGTTGATTTTTCTTTTATAAATTTTTTTTGTTGTCCTTAAAACATAAGTGTCATACACTTGATGCAATGTTATCATATGAATCTTGAATATTTAATATTATCCAACACTTGTTGCATTCAATTTTTAAAAAAATATTTATATGGTTTGATATCTTAACGGTCAACTAGTGATTTGACTTGTAATTCTAACTAGTGTTTCGTCCTAGATTGATGTTTGGATTTTTTTAAAAAATAACTATCGATGATCCAACCGTATGGATATCAAGATCTATGCATTTTAATGATATTACAAAAAATTTAGAAAAAAATAGATTTATTTGGTTTGAGATCTTAACGGTCAACTAGTGATTTCACTAGTAATTCTATCGAGTTTCGTCATGGATTTTATAAAATTATCCGACTGGGTGGATGTCGAGTTATATATATTTTAGTTATATTCCAAAAATTTCAGAAAAAAGTAAATTTATTTGATTTGAGATTTAACGGTCAACTAGTCATTTGACTATTAATTCTAACTAGTGTTTCATCCCAGTTTGGTGTTTCGATTTGTTTAAAAAAATATCTCGACGATCCAACTAGTGTTTCTTCCCGAATTGTTGTTTTAGTTTTTTAAAAAAATATTCTAGATAATAGATTTTTTAAAATATTCTCAATAATCAATCATACGGATTTCAAAATTTATATATTTTTATAATATTACAAAAACTTTTAGAAACAAATAAATTTATTTTTTAAAAAAATTTATCCTAACCAAAATTTTGTTTCCCTCCTATGTTTTCCTTTCCGCCTACCCAATAATTCATTTCCCACGTATGAAATTTTCGTTTCCCCCTTGGTCTCTCATATACAAACCCCAGCCAAAACCTTATCTTATCTAACAAAAACTAATCTCTCTTTCTCTCTTTCTCTATCTCTCTCTCTCCGCATCATAACTCATCTAAATCATCTCTCGCTCTTTCCGATTTGGGAATTTGCATCTAATTTGAAACCCCAGGTATTGCATCTATGAAGCAGTCGACCATGGAAAATGGCTTTCAATTTCAGAATAGTGCTTTGAATTTGTGTATTCTTCTCTCAATCGGTATGTGTATACCAATTGTTTATGTTGCAATCTCGTTCATGCTTACCCATCTCGTTCATGCTTACCCGTCTCGTTATATGCTTACCCATCTCATCTTTTTCTCTATCTAATTTGGGTTATATTTTGTATTATATTCCGCAATTTTATTGTTTTCGTCTAGTTTTTAAATTGTTGGGTTATGAAGTTCCAAGATTGTGCCTCTTTTCAAGGATAACAAGTTGGATTGTTGGTTTGTATTACATTGTAAATCAAGTTATAATTTGGCCTAGTGCCTGATGAAATACTATGATTGTCTTGTTGTTATAGTTGGTACTTTATTAGGGGCCATGACTGGAGTTTTAGTTTCTGTTTTTTTTTACTAAACAGTGATTTATCAACAGTTTTGCACTGGGACTAATGGACTTTTAGATGCGTTATTCTTTTAAGTATAGTTGGAATGAGAAATAAGACAACATTTTATGTGTGTTTTTTTGTTGCTAAATACGTCTTATATGTCTTTCTATTTGTTCCATATTTTCTATCTAGTTTTTTGTTCCCCGGTGATTGCCTGCTTAAAATGACCATCGTTGTTTGTTACATGTTTATGAAAGGTATCATGTTTTTTACTGCAGCGGTGCAGGCCTTGTGGCATATGCAGACTCTCCAGTAGATAGTAGAAGCAACCACTCAAAATCCACAAATGTTCAACCGAAGAAAAAAAAGATTGTGGTGCTTGGGACTGGGTGGGCAGGTACCAGTTTCCTTAAGGACCTAGATATCTCATCATACGAGGTTCATTTGGTTTCACCTCGAAATTATTTTGCATTTACTCCTTTGTTACCTAGTGTGACATGTGGGACAGTTGAGGCACGAAGCATCGTAGAGCCGGTCAGGAACATAATAAAAAGGTGACGCCATTGAGACTTGTACCCCTTTATGATTATGCTAGATAGAACTACATGCAAGATTTACATGAAAATGCACTGTTTGATAATTATGATTATTCTGATAACCGCGATAGGAAATATATCTGCCTATTTTAAACTTCCCTAACTGAAATTTTTATTTTTATTTTCTTTATTAACCCTGCAGAGAGTTGGAGAGATCAAATACTGGGAAGCTAAATGCCTTCAGATTGATCCAGAAAGCAAGAAAGTTTTCTGCAAAGCAAATCTAAATGAGGCCTTAGCTGGTAGCAATGATTTTTCACTGAATTATGACTACTTGGTTATAGCATTAGGAGCACGAGTTAATACTTTTAACACTCCTGGAGTTTTGGAGTACTGCCATTTCATAAAGGTAATGTCTTTCAAGTAGGGAAGTTGCAAAAAACAACTTAGATATCAATGAATATGTCTATTGACAATACAGTCAAGTTCTTTAATTAAAATGCTACAAAAATTGTACTTTCAATTTATCATATTTCCTCTTTCTGAAGCAAAAATAAAGAATACAACCCTTCTTTTCATCAACTCCAAATTTAACACACTAAATCAGTGCATAGAATGGAGCATTAGAAGGGGGTTTGTACCATATTTTATGGTTTGTTGCTATGACTATCTAGCAGTTTATCTATGGATGCACACAGTCAGAGATGCACATATATTACTCACTGCTTTTTTTTATATTCAACTCTTGTGTAATGTGCAAATTAAGAAAAAAATACGAGAAACTGTTAATATTTTCAGGCCAGACCACACCTGGAGGGCGATTAGAGAAATAATTGCACCTTCTTTAGGACCGGCTGTGAAGGTTGATGATGAGCTTTTAAGTGGAGAAGCAGAGCAATCTGTTCCATCACCTGCTAAAATAAAGACAAGACGTCTCCCTTCTTTGGTGAACAAAGGAAACATATCAACTCCTTATTCTTTTCGTAGAAATAGAAAAGCAAATGCAAGAAAGGCAATTCCTTCTCAAGGATCAGATTCTCCCACTGACAATCCAGAAAAATCAGTGGATGGACGCTCAGAGGGTTCAAGATTAAGCATTGACTTAAACAAATCAGCTCAATATAAGCAGGTCAGTCTCTATATATGTGAGTTTGTGTCATGTGCATCTGTAGATTCACATTTTTGCCAATGTTTTTGTCGATTGTATGTGACCTTTGTACTTTTAAGTAGACCTCTAACTGATATGTTGATTGTGTTATTATCTTGATTCTGCATAAGTTTTCTGTTGGAGAGTCCTCCAGGAAACAAATCCCAAGAACCCTCTAACAGAAGCAGGAAACATCAGAAACTACGATGAAACTGTTACTGAGGGAGCATCATCCAGCAAGTCTATAGGCAAATCTAAAGCTAAGATCTCAGGAAAGAACTTGAGAAACTGTGATGTTGCGACTAGACCTACAAAGAAGAATCGGGGACAGACCAAACCAGTGAACGTACCACAAGGATTGAATTTTCATGCACAAACTGTTGCTGATACTTCAAGCAATCAACATGCAAAAAGAGTAGCACAAGTTTGGCTATCCTTGGATTCTTCTGGTAACCAGTGAGCTTATACTCCTGCTAAGAGAATTTGGTTGATATTGTTAGCCCTGTTGCATATTTGTTACTTACGCTTATAGTTCATAATTGTGGTAATGCAATGATTCTTTGGTTTGGATTTTGTTTTGTAATGGTTGTTGATCAAATACTGTAGACTTGTTTTGTTTGTAGATGTAAAACCATTGTTTAATACCATTGTGTTACAACTTATGGAACAAAAGAATGATTAAGAAAACGTTGTCTAGAATACAAAAGCATATCCATTCTCTACCAAAAAGACCATTGTTGAAAATAAATGTAAACAACAAGTTGTTCAGGAAAAACCATTGTGAATAAGAAATTCATACAACAAATAAAACAAAATGTCCACTGTCTAACTTCTTAAACGCAACATACCTTAAACAAAAAAGCGTTGTCTAGAAACAACAAACACAACAATTTCCGAACAAGAAGACCATTATTGAAACCTAACGCAAACAACCATTTGATCAGGAAAACCGTTGTACAACAAAACCTCCAACAAGTTCTTTTTAATTGAAAACTATTGTCTCTTTAGCGAATAACAAGAAAGGTGTAATTAAAATGTCTTGTTGGAGATGAATATTTACAACACTTTTCTAAAAAAATGTGTTGTTGTTTCTGGTTATTACACAACAGAATGGTAAATACTGAGTGTTGTTGTAAGCGAGTCACACAACGATTATGCACCGTTGTATGATATGCGTAAGAGACAGCGCCTCAATAGACAACAGGAAAACAGGGTGTTACACAACGGGCATCCCCCATTGTGTGAAGCTGTTTTTCTTGTAGTGTTTAATGTACACACAAGCATGCTAGCATCAGAAATTGAAAATGCTAAACTAGTTCTTAAGATTAAAAATCTAGAATCTAAGAATGAAGAACTAATGCTTGTAGCTGTAACATTAGAAGATCTTAAACAGAAGAATGAGTACTTAGAGAACAAGGTCAAGTGTAATGGTGAGATAGAGACAATCCTCAGGAAGCAGATTTCAGACCTAGATTCGAAACTGAATGCATATAAGAACTCCGCCCTAATTTCTAAGGAAATAATTGACACTCAGACCTTAGGGAATAAAACTGCTATAGGATTTGACTACAGCAAGAGAACTGGAAAGAAGATAGTGGAATTCCCTGTGACACCTCCAGCTGTCAAGAAGAATACTCCACACATTCTTAAGAATGTCGAGTGTCCAGTTTTTGTTAAGTCTATTTCAGCACCTTTTAATGAGGATGATCTAATCATTACACAAGAATTGCTTGAGGAGGATTTATTGAAGGAAAAAGAGAGAAAGACTAAGTTGCCTAGGAAGTCAGTAAAAACTGTATTACCTAAAACTGATATAGGCAATAAGGTTAGCAAGGCTAAAAAGAACAGGAATGAGAAAGCTAGTGTTAATCAGAATATTGTTTCATCTTCTCCCATTGCATCTAGGAAGTTGTGCACTAATTGTAATTCTACTGGACACCTTACACATGCATGTAAAAAGGTTAAAGTAGAAACTGTTGTTACTTCTGAACTGCTTAACATGTCTGATATGCCTGATCTTCATGAACCATGTGGAAAGAAAGAGTGTTTACTTTGTGCATATAATATCATGCATGCTTATTTTAAGTTGATGAATGCATCTAGTAGCAGTAATAGTAAAAATGATAAATCCACAGACAACATGAAAGTCAAACAAGTTAAGATCGACTTGAATGTTACTCCTGTTAAAGTATCTAAACCTTCAGGACCCAAACAAGTTTGGGTACCAAAGTCCGCTTAATCAATCTGTGATTGTAGGGTAAGGTTAAAAGCTCAAAGGTCGTGTGGATTCTGGATAGTGGCTGCTCTAGACACATGACAGGAGAAGAGTCCCTGCTTACAGAGGTGGTTAAGAAGACCGGCCCGATTGTAACCTTTGGAGATGACAACAAATGATTCACTACGGGATATGGTAATCTGAGAATTGGGAATGTCATCATTGAAAACATCTCTCTTGTTGAAGGATTGAAGCACAATCTTCTAAGTATAAGTCAATTCTGTGATAAATGAAACAATGTAGATTTCGGAAAGGACAAGTGCTTGATCACCAACAGGAATGATGAGAAGCTTGCTCTACTGGGAGTGAGAAAAGGAAATTTGTTTATAGCTGACTTAAGTTCTACCGGTGAAGGAGAAGTTACATGTTTCTACAGTAAGGCATCTTCAGAACAAAGTTGGCTATGGCACAAGAAGCTCTCACAGTTGAACTTTAAAACTATGAACTCTTTGGTAAAGAGAGAGTTGGTGAGAGGTTGCCACTAATGGAATTTTATCAGGAGGGACTATGTGAAGCATGTGAAAAAGGGAAGTCTAAGAAGGCATCACACAGAAGCAGAGAAATGACAAGCATTGCTGAACCTCTTCAACTGATTCATATGGATTTATTTGGTCCAGTCAATGTTATGTCATTTTCAAGAAAAATATATGCATTAGTGATGGTGGATGACTACTCTTACATTCAAAGGATGAAGCAACACAACTAATCATTGATCACATAAAAAAGATAGAAGTGGAAGCTAAGCTACCTGTGCGGACAATCAGATCAGACAATGGAACTGAATTCAAGAATGCAATTCTTAATGATTTCTGCTAAGAGAAAGGAATATGAAGACAGTATTCAACTCCAAGAACTCCTCAACAAAATGGAGTAGTGGAAAGGAAGAACAGAACCTTGGTTGAAGAAGCAAGGACAATGTTAAATGAATCAAAACTTCCCACTTACTTTTGGGCTGAAGCAGTGAATACAGCTTGCTACACTCAGAATCGAACCCTGATTAACAAAGATCATGAAAAGACTCCGTATGAGTTAATGGCCAACAAGAAACCAACACTGAAGTACTTTCATGTGTTTGGTGCAAAGAGCTTTGTACTAAAAGATGGAGAACATCTAGGAAAGTTTGATGCCAAAGCAGATGAAGGCATTTTTCTGGGTTATTCTCAAAAATCTAAAGCTTACAGGGTATATGTGATTGAAGATAAGAAGGTATTGGAAAGCCTTAATGAAACATTTGATGACACCAAAAGACCAGGCCTGCAAACTAGAGAGAACTCTGAATCCTTGGTATTTGAAAATCTATCAGGAGATCTCTCTGACATTGAAGAAGAACATGAAGTTGTTCTTGTTATTAATAATAATGATAATGATAATGATTTTGGACCAAGTGGTGACAGTAGTGGTAATTCTCAAAATACTACTGGATCCACTAGTCAATCAACAGGGTCAACAGATCATACCGACAACAACTCAGGGGGAGTAGAAGAAGGATCAACTAGTCACACTCCACAACATTTTGAACAAGGAGAATCATCAAGATCGCATCTGCCAAGATAAAGGGTATGGAATAGAAATCATCCCTTTCACTTGATCATTGGTGATCCGGACACATGAGTGAGAACTAGAAGGACATCACAAAATGAATGTCACTATTATGGGTTTCTTTCAGAAACAGAACCTAAGAAAGTTGAAGATGCCCTAGATGATCCAGATTGGGTGATTGCAATGTAAGATGAACTCAATTAGTTTGAAAGGCAGAAAGTTTGGAAGCTGGTACCCAGGCCTAAAGGAAAATCTGTTATAGGAACAAGATGGGTATTCAAAAATAAGTTGGATGAAGATGACATTATAACGAGAAACAAAGCTAGACTGGTTGCTAAAGGTTACTCTCAAGAAGAGAGTATACACTATGATGAAACCTATGCACCAGTAGCAAGACTTGAGGCCATCAGAATGTTTCTGGCATTCGCAGCACCTATGGGAGCTAGAAGAAGAAGTGTATGTGGAACAACCTCCGGGGTTTGAGGATTCAAAACTGGCAGACTTTGTGTACTTTCTATTCAAAGCTTTTTATGGACTCAAACAAGCTCCAAGGACATGGTATGACACTCTCTCTGAATTTTTACTTGAAAATAACTTTACAAGAGGTGTCATAGATAAAACTCTCTTTTATAAAAAACACTAAAATGATTTGATATTGGTGCAAGTATATGTTGATGACATAATATTTGGTTCTACTAATGATGATCTATGCAAGAGATTTGCTAAGTTAATGCAGAGTCGATATGAAATGAGTATGATGGGTGAATTGTCATTCTTTCTTGGACTACAAGTGTATCAAAGGCTAGATGGAATATTCATTTGCCAGTCCAAGTACATCAAAGATTTTCTGAAGAAGTATCAAATGGAAGACTCATCTACAGCAAAGACTCCAATGCCAACTGCCACTAAGCTTGATAAGGATGAAACTGGTAAGAAGGTTGACATCACAAGCTACAGAGGTATGATAGGCTCCTTACTATATTTCACTGCAAGTAGACCAGATAAAATGTTTGCAACATGCTTATGTGCTAGGTTTCAGTCTGATCCTACAGAATCTCATATAATAGTTGTTAAGCGAATATTTAGATATCTTAAGGGGACCCCAAATCTTCAAATTTGGTACCCTAAAGATACAGGATTTGATCTTATTGGATATACAGACTCAGATTTTGTAGGTTGTAAGATTGATCGGAAAAGTACTTCAGGAAGCTGTCAGTTTCTTGGAAGAAGGTTAATTTCTTGGTATAGCCAGAAGCAGCACTCAGTGTCCACATCAACAGCTGAAGTTGAATACATAGCTGCTGGTAGCTGTTGTGCTCAAATCTTGTGGATGAGGAACCAACTCCGTGACTATGGACTTTTGTTGACTACGATTCCAATATTCTGCGACAACACAAGTGTCATAGTAATCTCCAACAACCCAGTGCAACACTCGAGGATGAAACACATCGACATCAGGTATCATTTTATCCGAGAGCATGTCATGAATGGAACTGTGGAGTTACACTTTGTACCCACAGAAGAACAAATTGCAGACATCTTTACTAAACTGCTTGATGAATCCACTTTTTCTAAGCTGGTTGGTGAACTTGGGATGTTAAATCTTTCTAATTGATTTTGATTAGAAGTCAGTAACTGCAAGATAGTCGTAGTAAATACATGAGTTTAAGAATTTCTATATCCTTAGGACTCGTGAATTTATTTTCAGGAGCAATTCTCGTAAGTTAGAATTACTGTACTAATTTTATGTCATATTTATGGATGATATATCTTCTGGCATATAACTAGTTAATAATTCTAAAATTATTTAAGTGTTAATATTTGTTCTAAATATTTCAGCATTTATTTAATTTGAATTAATTTACTTTGTTTTAAACATTGTAGATTAATACATAATAATTTATTGGATTTTAATTGGTTAATATCATTTGATAATATTTAGTCGATTTTATTCTAAGAAAATTGTGAATTTTCTGTTAACTTTGGATTTTTGGTGAAAAAGTTTGATCTAAAACAAATTTTTAGTTGACAGAAAATAAGAAAAAGATAAGTTTCATTTTTAAACAAGAACAGGTTTAAAAATAAACTGGAAACAAAAATCTATCGAAAAAGGTACTTTGATGGATTTTCCAAGTACTGGACAAAAACTATCGAAAGAAATATTCGATGGTTTTTGAAAAATGGAATGAAATCTATTGAAAGAAATAAATTCTTTAATATTTAAAATTCTCGATAGTTTTCAAAAAGGATAATTTTCGATAGTTTTTGGTTTTTAAAGTTAAAAATGTTCGATAGTTTTTGGTAAAAGTCTGTTTAAATTCCTATTTATCAACTTCGATAGTTTTTCAAAAAACTATCGAAGTGTGATTAGACTTTTATGCCCCTCAGAAAAACTATCGATAGTACACTTTTAAAAACTATCGAACGTGAATTTACAAAAATACCCCTGCGTTTTAAAGTGTATATAACAGCCCCATGGACGTTTTTCTTCATTATTCTAAGATCTAAAAGTTGTTTTATATACTTACAAAGAGAGATACAAACAAGAACTATCACCATCGATATATTCTTCAATTTTAACCGATTAGAACTTGAAAAAGTTACTATTCTGTCACTGTTAATTGATTTTAACCGTGAAAGTGTGATTGTTTTGAGTTTTTGGAATCTACCAGTGAGGAAGAAAACCATCGACCATGACATTCTTGAACTCACAAAAGTTGTTAACTGTTATTCTTTAAGAAATTAGTTGGTAAACAATTGGTTTCTTTAAGTTTTAAGTAAAAAATTCGAAGGTTAACAATTAGGGTTCTAAGTTTGTGAATTAATAGAAAGGGTTATTTTTAAAAGTTAATTAATTAGAAATAATTAATTAAAATAGTTTTGGTTTTAATTTAAATTTTCTAGAATTTCTGAAAATATAATGGCCGGAGAATTTATTGTTACCAAAACTAATCATGTCTCGTTTCAAAATGTGCAATCCATTACGAACCTTCAGTTTCGTGTATGGGCACAATTTTTGAACACACGCTCACTGGTGGCATATGCTTTAAGTACTCATGCGGTCCTTTGTGTTGATCAATTGACTGCATTGTACACGACAACTGCTAACACATCAGAGAACAACATATTGTCCTTCAGTTTTGTTTTGCCAGGCGGCAGAACAATTAGGGTGATGGAACATGACGTTAATAGAATTTTACACTTTCCAACAGAAAACCTTGTTCCGGATCCCACCAATGAAGAAATACATGTTTTCTTCACTCTCATTAGAAGTCAACAACCTAACTTCTTTGTGGGAGAGTTTCTGAAGCGTTATCTAACTAAGCCATTGAATTTCTTCTTTCACACTTTAATCCATGTTTTTACTGCTAAACTTACAAATCTGCATGGTATTCCTCTGTTTCTTCAGAAACTAGGGTTTGCCATTTCTAACAATAGGCATATTAACATAGGAAGGCTAGTGATTGAACAAATAATTCTGTGCATGGGACCATTAGAAGAGAGAACATGCATAGATGATGTGTTTTGTTTCTATCCAAGGTTCCTACAGCTAATTCTTAATAATGTGTTAACAGCTGAGGAGAGAGACATTTTTGAAGGTGAGGAGACCATGGAGTGCATGAAGATGAAGAACAATGCTATAACAGCTCTTATCAAGAAGAACCATCTTCCAGGGGTGCCTACTGTTCTAAGAACAGTACCCCTACCACTTCTACCCCGAGAGGAACAGGTAAATAAAGGTAATGTCAGGAACTATGTTGTTTCTTGATGATAACCAAACTTACTTAGTAAAAAATGTTCAAGTATATGTAGCCATCAACGGATAGTTTTCCATTACAGTATCCGTAGATGGGTAGCTTATCTACGGATAAGATCAAATGTAACATGCTTGTGTATTTCTGATGTTGAAGTTGAAGTATTCTTAATAGGTTAATTAAGTCATGTTGACTATCAATAGATATGTAGAATAGGGAGGCGAATTGTATATAGTCGATGCCTTGTAATTCTGCATACATGAAATTGACTGTCTGCGGATAGCTTGACTAGCCTTCTATGGATATGGACACTGTACTGTCTACGGATAGCAATACTGGCTGATCAAGAAACTACCAACAGATACAACTCAGATAGCTTCTACGGATACTCTATGTACCTGTGAAAAGGACAACGATGTCAGAGCACATGGGTTGACAGACTACACAGAGCATGGAAGCCAGTATTTCAGGAAAGGTGACAAGAAGAAAGAAGCATTCTGTTTGCATGGTCCAATGTAGCATTTCATTAAAAGACAATAAGCCAAGAAGGGCAAGCTACAAACACGGATCACTGTTCGGGATGGAGAAACAAGCACTACGCCATAAGTGATCATATGCAATGCCTTTTTAGTGTTGCTGTAGGCACAAATAGTGTTGCCAAAATTATTAGGCAACACCATGCTCATGTTGCCAATACGGCCGTTGCCTATGACATGTAATGCAACACTTTTACTCTCTACTGCAACATCACATGGTGTTGCCTAACATTTGAAGCCACACCAGCACAGGGTCCTACACAGTGATAGTGGGACCCACCATGGTGCCATATCAACAATGGGCCAACTACACGTAATGCAACACTAGCAAAGATTACTGCAACGCTACTGTTTTTTGTATAAGAAACATCATATTTTTTAATGCAACATCGAATAAAGTCAAAAGCAACAGCTTATATAAAAATTTGAAATAAACTATTTTGTTCATACATGAATCCCATCCAAAACAATCAAGTAAATATGATACAAAACACCCAAACAACAAAACAGAAAATATTTATAATCTCCTTCCTTCAAAACAGAAAAAGTCAAAGAATCTTGTGGCAAAGTTCACTGGCTTCTGGAAGATTGCTGGTCTGCCATAAATATGATCAACATTCCAGATCAAGATCTGTCTATCTAAACCTGAGGTAGCCATATACTTCCCATTAAGTGACCAAGACAAGAAACAAACAGTTTGCACATGATCACCTCTCAGTGTAAACAGTTTTTCAGCCGTGTCTCTGTCGTACATAAGTACCACATCATTTTTCAAACCTGGGACAACCAACATCTCACCATCTGGACTCCACTGAAGTACATTTTTAATAGAATTGTCAGAACTGTTTGAAGGAGCTATGCCTTTAAGATTATGAGCTATTATCCCTGAATTATGTAGTTCCCAGTATATGACTGTCCCAATCGAATCAACTGAAGCCAAGTACTCACCTTTAGGATCAAAAGATATGCCTGTAACAGATCCTCTATGTCCTTTCAAAACCCTTGCAACTGAACCATCAATAGTATTAATAATTTTAATAACCTCATCATCATCCGTAGCTGCCAACATAGTTCCAGATTTGATAAAAGCAAGGCTTCGAATCAGTAGAGTAAACCTGGTAATATTGGTTTCGAACTCTCCACATGATAACATAATACAAAACAAGAAAATGTCATTAATATTAAAACCACATACAGTAAAACAAAAGCACGTGGTAAGATCTTTCAAAGCCTTAGTTATCTTCTATATTTTTTTAAAAAGGCATAAAATCGTTTTGCTATTGTTTTTCACCCCTAGTGCTAATAAATTTAGTTAGTGACGTTACTCTTATCCGCTAGAATCAGTAATAAGCATTTAGAATGTCGTTAGGACTGTTAGAAGTTCCACCAACAGTAGACAACACACTTAAACTTGATAAGGTAGCTAAATTAGATACTTCAGGTGTAGATGTTCGTGGGTTGCCAAGAGAAAAGGCCACCTTCTACATTTAATACATTTAGGCATCAAAAAAACAAGGATACTGATATTTTATTTGTATGGATGAATAGATAATTATATTCAAACCCCCCAAAAAAAATTGTACAGTGTTGGATATTTACAGCCAGTATTGTTGGTAGTTTCCAACATGTAAGTTTCTAGACTTTTATGTAGATAAATGATCTATAGAATTATTTATATATACTTAGCTTTTCAGGCAAGTGATCTATAGAATTATTTATATAAACAGATAAGGATATCAACGTGGCAACCTAGTTATAAGCCTTGTGTCCAGTAGCGTGGCAAATAGATGTGAATATCTATTTAGTGTCGCGGCAACTAAATTTTCAGCAAGCTTGTCCTGTTTTGAATTGGGATTTTGGCTGCCTTAAAGAACTAATCACATGAAAGTTAAACAAAGAAATATGTTCCTTTACCTCTAATCTAGAAGCCTGTAAGTGTTGGGAATTTTTAGACTAATATTTCAAGAGTTACCAACTAAGTAAAAATAGGGTAGTTATGAAACTCTGCAGATTACAGAATTTACGCTCAGGATTGTATCGGCGTTTTGACAATCATAAGAGCATAATTAGTTGTCTCCCAAAAGATACAACTTGTAGGTATATGTCTGTATAATACTCCTGCAAAGTTTCATGGTCACCAGATATATAGAGTTCGAGATAGAGCTGATTGATTGAGTCTCGTCCATGCTGTTTTTGTGCAGTGCATAAATTAAAGGCTGACTTTAAACTTATGCCATAAATTGTAAATTCTGTATTATATAGCGAATTTCGAATATATTATACTCCATAGTGTCTAGATAACTCAGGAGAAAGAATAAGTGAATTACACCAAACCGTTCTATAGCCACATTATTAATTTTGATTTCTGCAGATTCTGATTTTCAGAAAATCTTCCCTGTTTAGACACATATTTAAGATGGATTAGGAGTGTAATTAGACAAGTCAAAAGAACAAAAGTTGTCCCAAATCCTTCAATCTACAGGTCTGTTAAGTTTCAAAAGGTTAAGGGTTCAAATGTGACAATTATGTATGTAGAAATGATACGAACTTTTCAATTTCTGCAAATTTTTATATGTCGGCTTTTGGATTTTATACGTCAGTTATAAGGCCGAGACATATTCTACCTTTTACGTCAGTTATACTAGTGCTTCTCTTTACTTAATTTGGTAATATCCTCAACATATCAACTAAGTGATGCTAGTCTTAGCCGAATAAACTATAGATTACACTCCACATACAAGGCTTCTGCTTTGGATCGTAGACCATCATTCTTGAGGTATCTGGATAAATAACCTTTGTAGATTGATTTGAACCCGTTGCCAGTCCTGAAGAGGCCTTATCTGTGTAATAAAAGGAGTGTCTTTAGACCAGGTGCCTTAATAATAACTTTTTCAGGAAAACAATATTGAGTTGAATTATACCTGTCTGAGCAACACCATTGGAAAGAGAAATTTTTTTCATTTTTCTTCTTGATATTTTTCGAAAGCCACTACAAAATCAAAAAGGCAAAACTATAAATGCAAATTTTACAGTGTAGATTTCAGTTCTGTAAGATTGAATGACAAATTATATAACAGAAATACATTTGGCAAAGGTCCACTATACACTTTCCAGTTGTGAATATAAAAAAAAGCACAGAGGAATAGCAAGTAAACGTTCACAATCCTTAGCAGTATAACAAGTAAAAGAGGTAAGACAAAATGTCTGACAATGTGTGATTTTGCATAGTGTGAGATTAAGTGTAAAACGAGATGATGTAATTTGCACAGTGTGTGATTTTGTTATATAATAGTGGTGCAATGATTAACTGAAAGAGGTAAAAATGTACGAGATGAAGTATAGAAAGATGGTATGAGCAAATTATAGGACATGGGAGGATTGTACTTGCCATAAAATAATTAGTAAATTCAAATTAATATAGGAATGGAGTATGGATACTATGCTAAAAGCCAACCAACTATTAAACCAAATATTCCATTTTAATCCCTTGTCGACTGAAAACAGCCTTAGAGAATCAGCCAAACCCCTAGAGTAGCAAGTTGGTCAAGATCAGTGTTATTATTTATTAAAGGGTTGTTGTGTCACATACCTAGGCAGAAAGAAGGGAACTCAAGCTTCTATTTACTGGTAAAACTTAAATGATATGTACTTATTTATAATACATTGCATGGATAAAGCTCACAAGATGATATATAAAGGAATAACTCACTGCAATACAAACAAAATTTTCAATCAAAACTTAACATTATTGATATCTGATATGTCAGTACTCAATAGTCATATGTGCTACAATTTAAATTTTTCTTTCAATGGGTGAAGGCCCTTTTTATTTATTTTCTAACAACACCTACCCAAAATTCCTAGTTGGGCCTTTTTACATACCGAATGCATCAGATAAAGGTGTATCCCATTTTTTCCCTATTACCGTGCATAGGATTACACATCTAATATTAACATAAATCGATAAAATATAAAGTCAAAATTTTGGCTGCTAATATATCCGAGATAACATATTGTTATGGATTAAAAAACGTGCTTGCGAATTTAATGCTAGGGTTAGAGAGCTTCGAGCTTTAATGGCTGCACTTGTGTTTCGAGACTAAATCGGTCCTCACAAGATGCCTACGTATCTCAATTCGTAATTGAGAATCAAGACAAAGACGTAGTTCTAGAATGAAGGACGAGGGTCCTTATATAGGCGTCAGGAGCCTTGTATTTAGAGTATGTTTAGGAGACTTAATGGATAAGTCTCGTTATTGATAACTGATAAGGAGTGTTTTGCTTGGCAGGCAAGTATTATCCACATCTGATAAGTGTTGTGACTCATCGTAATATTTGATTGGGATTCTGGATCCTTCTATGAAGATATTATCATATTTGGACGCTTTTATGAGCTGTGTATTTTCCTTTATTTATTAATTACGAAATTAATAAATAATTAGGGTTTTGGGCCTTTTGTCGGGCCTAATTCTTGGACCAAACTAGGTCTAATTAATATATCATTAATTATTTCTAGGGTTATATTTCATCCCATATCATTTGCCCCCAACTTCTGGGAAAATACCCTTGGGATTTTTGTAGAAGTTATCGCATCTTTTCCTGAATTTTTCCATTTTTTCAGAGCATTTTTGACCAGGAATCCATGCCATTTTCGACCAGAATTCTAGGTCATTTTTGAACAGAAATTCGACCAGGACTGGGGTGAGGTCGAACGTTTCGACCAGGAATTTTAGTACAAATTCGACCAGGATTTTTCGACCTCACTCAGTATATTTTCGACCTCATTTTTGTAGTCATTTTCGACTAGGAAGTGGGGTGAGGTCGAACACTTCGACCTCGATTTTCAGTGCAAATTCGACCTCGATTCTTCGAGCTCGTTTTAACTGCTTTTCGACCAGGAATTTTTGACCGGGATCTAGTGTAATTTCGAGCAGGATTTTCGACCTCAACTGGGACGAGGTCGAACTCTTCGACCAGAAATTCCAGTTTATTTTCGACCAGAAAATTTCGAGCTCGGCTTAGTTTATTTTCGAACAGGAATCTTCCGTTCAATTTCGACCAGAACTGTGTTGAAATCGAAGTTGTCGACCATAAATTTTCGTTCAATTTCGAACAGGTTTTATCGATTATGACTTAGCACAATTTCGACCTCGATTTTGTAGTTGTTTTTCGACCTCAATTTCTCGAACTTGCCTTCAGTATATTTTCGATCTCGAACTCGTTTTTTTTGCCTTAGAATTATTTCTAACCTTTGAGTTAGAATTTTCTTAAGCCTTCAACCTCTTGGGCCTTGATTCCATATTGGGCATTCGTATTCTGTTGGGCTCTATTGATATTGAGCCTTTCTTTTAGACTTTGGGCCTTGAACTTTTCTGGGTTTAAAATGGTTGATCGCGCTTCCCAACGTCTATGATAATGCACTAGGATTTCATAGAAGTTATACCGGTCTTTTTCGAGACTTGGGGTCTTTTTATCCCTTGCCTGGGACTTACTACCCTTTTTTGGGGATTTTAATATACACTAGTGTTTCACGAGTATCGTCTTGGTGTAAAGTGTGGAGCGACCTACACATTTACGACGATTTTGCCTTATTCGAGGCTATCTTGACATTTGCATAAGCCTTTTATGTCTTATACCGTCTTGTTTTGGCTTCAAGCCTTTCATTGTGCATATCGAATGATGGGGTTTGGACTGAATGTCTTAGGTTTCTGGGGTTTCAACCCTTCATTTGCTTTCTAGGAAGCTCATGATTTCATCGAACCTTATTTCTATTTGTCCTAGTAGTGAGTCCAATCAGGACACACTTTAAACATTATTGACTTTCAAATTTGAGGCATGCCAAGTCCTTGGCACCTCATGCCCTTCGAAGGTTTGTAGCTTGTACGAGCCTCGGCCAAATACGTTCTTGACGTGATATGGTCCTTCCCAATTTGGGGCCAACTTGCCTTTTTGTCCAACTCCGGATGCCTCAATCTTTCGGAGGACTAAATTTCCTTGTCGAAAGAATCTCTCTTTAACCCTTAGGTTGTAATAGAAATATGCTTGTTTCTGATGCTGAACTATCTTGGCATTTGCCTCATCTCTAACTTCATCAATCAAATCTAAGGCCAGCCTCAAGCCTTCCTCATATGTTTCTGGCTCATAAGCCTCAATCCTTGGAGACGTGTGAGTAATCTCCACTGGAACCACTGCCTCTGCCCCATATGCCAACAGAAAGGGGGTAGCTCCAGTGGTGACTTTGCAGGTAGTACGATATGCCCATAGTATGGGGAGCAATTCGTCCACCCAAGTGTTTCTGGAGCGTTCACCTCTTTTCTTCAGTCCATCTAGGATAATTCGATTTGCAACCTCAGCTTGCCCATTTGCTTGAGGATGGGTGACAGAAGTGAAGCGTAACTTGATATCGTTCTCATCACAATATTTCTTAAACTCGTCGTTGTTAAACTGAGTTCCATTGTTTGTGACCAAGATACGTGGAATCCCGTATATGCATATCACATTTTCCCAGAAGAAATGCATCACTTGCTTGGTGGTTATCTTGGCTAATGGCTTAGCCTCAATCCACTTGGTGAAGTAGTCGATTGCTACTATCAAGAACTTTCTTTGAGCACTTGCCATTGGAAATGGCCCAAGTATATCCATTCCCCACATGGCAAAGGGGATGGGTGAGTTAATGGACGTCATCATCTCTGGTGGTTGCCTAACCACTGGTGCATGTTTCTGGCACCGTTCACATTTCTTTACATAGCTTTTAGCATCAGCAAGTATGTTTGGCCAATAGAAACCTAGACGAGTGATTTTATGGGCAAGGGCTCTGCCCCCCAAGTGCTGCCAACAAATTCCTTCATGTACTTCCTTCAGGGCTAATTCTGCCTCTTGAGGTCTCAAACATTTCAGATATGGAATGATGAAAGACTTTTTGTATAGGATTCCCTCAATCAGGGTATACCTTAGTGCTCTGACATATAGCTTTCGTGCTTCTGAGGTATCGTTGGGTAGCCACCCAGTTTCCAGATGAGCTTTGATGGGATCCATCCAACAGCTGCCAACATCAATGGGTGCTACCAACTTTCCGTTGATGCTTGGGGTCTTCAAGACTTGGAAGTATACACTCCCTGCATAGTTTGCAATTTCGGAAGAAGCAAATTTAGACAAGGCATCAACCTTTATGTTTTCTTCCCTTGGAATGTGTTCCACATAGCATTCGTCGAACTGTGTCATGATGGCCTTGACAAGTTTCAAGTACTTGGCCATGACTTCATCTCTGGCCTCAAATTCCCCATTTACTTGAGAAACCACTAGCCTCGAGTCTCCACATACTTTCAGAGTTTTGACCCTTAAGGCTCCAGTCAGCCCTAAGCCAGCTATCAGAGCTTCATACTCAGCCTCATTGTTTGTCGTTGGGAAGTCAAGTTTTAGTGCATACTCAATGAGGAATCCATCAGGACTTTGTAGCACTAAACCAGCTCCACTTGATTTTGTTTTTGATGCTCCATCAAAATAGAGCACCCAACATTCTTTGAAGTCCATTTCTTGATCCTTCTTATCTTCCACTATTACTTCCTGCCCCCCGACTTCTTGGTTGTCAATGGTGCATTCAACCATGAAGTCAGCAAGTGCCTGAGCTTTTATGGCCGTTCGAGGCTTATACTTGATGTCGAATTCGCCCAATTCAATGGCCCATTTGATCAATCTTCCGCTAACTTGAGGGCTATGCAAGATGTTTCTTAGAGGTTGATCAGTCAAAACCTCTATCTTGTGTGCCTGGAAGTATGGGCGTAGCTTTCTTGAGGCCATTATCAAGGCTAAGGCAAACTTCTCAATCGTTGAGTAGTTTATTTCTGCCCCATGAAGAATCTTACTCACATAGTAGACGGGCTTCTGCACTTTCAATTCTTCCTTTATCAGTACAGCTCCAAGGGCTGTGTTAGAAACTTCCAAGTACAAGTAGAGAGTTTCCCCTGGCTTGGGTTTTGCCAATAGTGGTGCTTCAGCCATGTATTTCTTCAGGGCCTCAAAGGCCTCTTGGCTTTCAGTTGTCCATTCAAAATTTTTCACCTTTTTGAGTGCTTTGAAGAAGGGTAAACACTTCTCTCCTGACTTGGAGATGAACCTTCCCAATGCTGCCACTCTTCCTGTTAGTTTTTGGACATCTTTGACAGTCCTTGGTGGTTCCTTGCCTAGGATCGCTTTGATTTTGTCAGGATTAGCCTCGATTCCTCTCTTGGAGACCATCAGGCCTAAGAACTTTCCTGAACCTACGCCAAAGGCACACTTAGCTGGATTCAACATCATCTTGTGGTGCCTTAGCACTTTGAATGCCTCTCGGAGGTGCTTAATGTGATCGGCCTTATCGAGGCTTTTGACTAACATGTCATCCACGTAGACCTCCATGGTTTTTCCAATTAGGTGCTCAAAGATTTTGTTTACCAACCTTTGATAGGTTGCTCCTGCATTCTTAAGCCCAAAAGCCATGACTAAGAAACAGAAGACACCAAAGTCAGTGATGAATGATACCTTGGTGATGTCATCTTTGTGCATCTTGATTTGATTATATCCACTGAAGCCATCCATGAAACTTAGCATCTCATGCCCAGCAGTGGCATCTATTAGAGCATCAATCCTTGGTAAGGGAAAACAATCCTTAGGACATGCATCATTCAAGTCGGTGAAGTCGACGCACATCCTCCACTTCCCGTTAGCCTTTTTGACCATCACGGGGTTAGCTAACCATTCTGGGAATTGGATTTCCTCAATGAACCCAGCTTCCAAAAGATTATTCACTTCTTGCTTAATGGCTTCAAGCCTCTCTGGAGTAAAATTTCTTTTCTTTTGTTTCACTGTCTTCCTTTCTGGATCCACATTCAATTTGTGAGATATCAATTGGGGATCAATCCTTGGCATGTCGGCCGCTGTCCAAGCAAAAACGTCATCGTTTTCTTGAAGAAAAGACGTGAGTTTGCTCTTCAATGGTTCGGGCAGTAGTGCCCCAATATAAGTCACCTTCTCTGGTTCACCCGGGACTAAGGGAATTGGGATTAAATCCTCAGCTGGTTTCCTCTTTGGTCCTCATTATCACTAGTGTTCATGTCTTCAATAGGGAGAACCTGCCCCCCGGTTCCATCAGGCCTTAACGCGGCTACATAACAACTTCTAGCCATCTTTTGGTCTCCTCGTTCTTCACCAATCCCATTCCTCGTTGGGAACTTGATTTTTAGATGATAAGATGAGGCAACAGCTTTGAACGCATGAAGACCAGTCCTTCCCAGGATTTCATTGTAGGTTGAAGTCGCTTTTATAACTATGAAGTTCAACATCTGAGTAGACGTATTCATCCCTTGCCCCATAGTCATTGGGAGTTGAATAGTGCCTTCCACTTTTGATTCCACCCCGTTGAATCCATATATAGGCATATTTGAGGGTGTTAACTGAGAGTCTGTGTAACCCATCTTGATAAAGGCATCGTGGAACAAGATATCCACTGAAGCTCCATTGTCAACCAAGACTCTTTTTGTTTCGGAGTTGCCTATCACAGGTATTATGACAAGAGGATCATCATGGGGGAACTTCACCCCTTCTAAGTCTGAATCGTCAAAACCTATTGACACTTCTGTTCTGGCACGTTTCGGTGCTTCTCCAATCACAGTCATTACCTCTCGGGCATAAGCCTTTCTTGAGTTTCGGGAGGACCCAGCAGCAGTTAGCCCTCCGAATATCATGTTGATCACTGGCCCTCGGGGCTTAGGATTCCGATCTTGATCATTGTCCCTTCTATCATAATCCTTCCTTTCATAATTCCCCCTTTGGCTCCCTTGGCTTCCATCCTTAGTGAACTTGCTGAGTTTTCCTCTTCGTATCAGAAACTCAATCTCATCTTTCAATTGCCTACAATCGTCGGTGTCATGACCGACTTCTTTGTGGAACCGACAAAACTGATTTTGGTTCCGTTTGGACAAATCAGCCCTCATTGGCTTTGGCCATTTGATATCTTCTTCCTTGGCTATCTCCATCAGAATTTGACTCCTGGGAGTATTCAATCTTGCATATTCATTGAACCTGGGTCCGAAGTTGTTCCTTTTAGGTGGAGAGTCGGAATCTTTCGCTGTCCTGGGATATTTGTCCCTAGCGTCATACTCTTGAGTCTCCTTTCTCTTTTTTCCGTTTTCACCGTCGCCAGCGGTGGGTTCATACTTTCTCATGCTTTCCTCAGCCTTGATGTACTTTCCGGCTCTATCTTGGAGCTTCAACATGCTCTCTGGTGGATGTTTAGCCAACGACCTCCTGAAGTGGTCATCAGTGGTTCCTTGTTGCAGGGCTATCATAGCCACTTTGTCATCTAAGTCCGGGACTTTCAAAGCCTCCTGAGTGAATCGATTGATGTAGTCCCTTAGGGCTTCATTCTTTCCTTGACGTATTGCCATGAGTGATGCAGAACTTTTCTCATGCACCCTTCCACTAATGAACTGATTGATGAAAGCCTTGCTTAGTTCCTTAAAGGACCCAATAGAGTTGGGAGGTAGACGGCTATACCAACGTTGGGCCATGCCTGCCAAGGTTTGTGGAAACGCCCTACACTTGACCGCATCCTTGGCTGGCTGCAACAGCAGTGCATTGGAGAAGGTCCTTACATGATTTGCGGGATCTCCCGTTCCATCATAGGCTTTGATCGAAGGCATCTTAAACTTTCTGAATATAGCCGTTTTTATGATGTCTTGAGTAAACGGTGGTGTAGGATCATCAGGATCTCCTAGGGGCAACAGAATACTAGGATCACCCCTTGGGGCTTCAGCCCTCTTGGTCCTTCTTGGTGGATCCAAGTTGATTATCGGGATTCCTTCAGTCGTTCGGCCCCGAGATTGGGCGGCCTCTTCTTCAGCAAGGAGTTTTTTGAGCCTTGCAGTCTCTGCCTCATGGGCTGCAAGTTTCTCCCTAGTAGTTTGGGGTTGCTCCCGATTTGTCTGTGAAGAACGTCTCCTTCTTGGGGCGACATCCTCCCCAGTTGTATAGCCCTCATCCTCAATGTATGGGCCAGAGTAATCTTGAATGAGAGGGGTCTGACGAGTTTGTTGATTTTGGGGTCCCAGACCTTGAATATAAGGGGGCACATATGCCTCATGGTAGATTGGATTAGTTCCACTACCGCCCGCCATGGGTCGAGGGGGCATACCATAGCTTGGCATCCCCAAAGTCTGATTCGCGTATTGAGGGAGATCAGTAGTATGGAGTTGAAGGTTCCTTGGTGCACTCATGAGCAGCGGGGAGGTCGTGATTGGTTGCTGGTGAACCGCCTCTTGTGGATTAGATCCATGAATGACCATCTGCAGGGGATTCGTCCCTTCAACAAAAATCGGGATTTCTGGTCCTTGAGTGTTGGTGGGGATATTCGCCCCTTGTGTGCCAGTAGTCGGTGGTGGCTGATCAGTCTCAGAGGTGATAGGGCGATCATCGGGAGTTTGAGTATCCCGAGCTGTTCTTCGTGTGTTTGCCATGGTTGATGTGGTCTTCCCACAGACGACGCCAAATGTTATGGATTAAAAAACGTGCTTGCGAATTTAATGCTAGGGTTAGAGAGCTTCGAGCTTTAATGGCTGCACTTGTGTTTCGAGACTAAATCGGTCCTCACAAGATGCCTACGTATCTCAATTCGTAATTGAGAATCAAGCCAAAGACGTAGTTCTAGAATGAAGGACGAGGGTCCTTATATAGGCGTCAGGAGCCTTGTATTTAGAGTATGTTTAGGAGACTTAATGGATAAGTCTCGTTATTGATAACTGATAAGGAGTGTTATGCTTGGCAGGCAAGTATTATCCTCATCTGATAAGTGTTGTGACTCATCGTAATATTTGATTGGGATTCTGGATCCTTCTATGAAGATATTATCATATTTGGACTCTTTTATGAGCTGTGTATTTTCCTTTATTTATTAATTACGAAATTAATAAATAATTAGGGTTTCGGGCCTTTTGTCGGGCCTAATTCTTGGACCAAACTAGGTCTAATTAATATATCATTAATTATTTCTAGGGTTATATTTCATCCCATATCACATATCAATAGAGTAGGATTACATAACTCTTAAATACTACCATACAATTAGTTGAATAAGCTAACTGTAAAACTATAATTATTATTTAATATTTTGTTCTTTGATCACTGTCTACATTTATTGCAAACTGAACTAGCTAAATTTAAACTGGAAAATATTAGAAATCTTACTTCAAAGCAGTTGTCTTAGATTTCAAAGCAGTGCTATAAAATTCTCCCAGTGTATCTCTCTTTGTGTATCTCGTTGCATCTATCCATCTCAATCTCTGTTTTTCTCTCCATCTGTATCTCTCTCTCTCTGTGTCACTATATGTCTCTATATCTCTCTCACACTCAAATACAAAATCAATATCAAGCAAAAAAACATAAAGTCATACAAAACCCTAAACTATATCTCTAATCAATCAATTGAAAGCCATTAACTGAAAGCCGTAATTAGATAGAGGTATTTTACCATAACAAAACCCTAAATTGAAAGCCTCAAACTGAAAGCCCTAAATTGAAATCCTCAAACTGAAAGCCCTAAATTGAATTCCTCAAATTGAAAACCCTAAATTGAAAGCCTTAGCTGCAAAATCAAAAAAAAAACAAACAAACAAACAAACAATGAGTGGAGAGTAAATGTTGGAGCCAAGAAAATGTGTAATTAATTACCAATTAGTTCTAGTTCAAGCAAGAGGTGTATGAGTGGGGGTGTAGTTTGAGAGGGTGTACGAGGGAGAGGGGGTGTATTGAGTTGTGAGTGAGGCGTGTAGGCCGTGAAAAGTGGATTGAAATTTTGGTTTACGGGGGAAGTTATGCGCCCAAATATTTGTAAGAAAAGTAAGAAACAATAAATTACTCGGTTATTAAAGCTTAAAAGTAAGAAATCAATGACAATTATTTTACTTATATTATATTTTTTAATATATAAAACATAAAAATTTAAAAAATTAAAAAAAATATTTTATTAAAAGTAAAAAATGCTAAATATTTGTATTAGATATTTAATTTTGAATTTTATATTTCAAACTTGAAAAGTAAAAATATTAATTAAAATGTAATGTCATTGTATTTTTCTTGAAAATGTATTCAACTTTATTTTATAATTATTAAAAAACAGATTTAATGCAACACCATCAAATACATGTTGCATGTTGAAACCCCAATATTTACGTGCAACACCAAATGTATGTCTAATGCAATAGTATTCGAGCAGTGTTGCAAAAGATCAAAATTAAGTGTATCTATTGAAACGCTTTGCTCGCAACACTCAGAAAAAGCGTTGCCTATGAGCACTTATGGTGTAGTGAAGGATTCTGAACACATGTACTTTTTGTATTATTAGGTGTTCAAGTATCTTTGTAAACTTGGGTTATATAACCAAGTTGTAGCATAACTCTAGAAATCAATAAATCAGGTTTTAGCAATTTAGAGAGCACAAAGAAGTATCCTAGTAAATTTCTGAAGCTAGAGTTGTGTATTTGCAGCTGTGTGTTTATTCCAAAACATCACAGAGATTTCTTCAATAAAAATCTCTCAGGTGGACAAAAACAATCCACCTGAATTTTTAATTCTTGTATCATCTTATTTGTGTTTCTGTTCTTGTTTTTACCTTTCATATTTTCATTATAAAGAACGAAAAGTTTTCAAAGATTGTATTCAACCCCCCCCCCCCCTTCTACGATCTTGGTTCAGTGTCTAGGGGATAACAGGTAATATTCCTGAACCTGTTGTGGCTCCACAACCTGAACCAATGGATGTTAATCCAGAGCCCTCAGTGGCCATTCCTGACCAGGAGGTTGCAAACCCACAATCTTTAACCACGGTCATAGAGCATTTGCATGAGCCAAATGAAACCATAAACTAACCTCCTACCCCTGCTATACCAAACATTCAGACATCCATGAGTGTAGAGGGAGATAGTGCCTTAGCAGCACCACATAAGGAGATACACCCTTCAACAACACCTCTGCCTTCCTCTAAAAGGAGAAGAATAGAAAATGAGGCAACTGTTGAAACTTCATTTCTCTCATCCAAACAGCCCTTTACTGATTTTTCTGATGCTGATTGGGCAACGCTTACCAAAGCCATATCTGAACCCATAGCTCAATCTAGTAAGGAAGAATTGACGGAAGAAACTGGTGTTCCGACCATATTACGGTCAGGATCACTGGTTGAAGGTTCTGAATTGAACCAAGAGTCTTCACAGATGTCGAGAGAAGGTTTTGACCTAAATGCACAATTTCAAGGGTCATTGCCTAACTGCCCAGATGGAACATATCTGGATCCTGCGGGTACAGGGTCTGACGTAGGTGCAGATCGGTAACTCGGTGACAATGAATCAATTTTAATTGAGGAGTTAACTGAGGAAAAGTCTTCACAGGCTTTAGAGGAAGCTTCAGGATCTCTGCTGTTAATAGAGCCTGATTCTAACCTCAAAGAGATTCAAACTCTAGATCCTATTAAGGATACATCATCCACGGATGATCAGCAACTTCGTTTATCCAAGGACGGGGACTTGCGAAGCCCCATTGCACCACCGGTGACCTCCTTAATGATGGCTACGGTGATTTCTGATGCAGGTACACACAGAAAGACTGGAATGAGTGAAATAAAAACACTATCACCTGGCCTGAGTGGGAAAGGTAAAATGAGTGAAATACCAACAGAAACGTTGAGTGAACACTCAGAGCCATACGTGAGGAGTGACACCCAAACCCTATCAAATATTAATGATCTGCTACCAGCAACAGATAGAGAGATACATGTTCAATCCACTCTCAAGGAGATGACAATTTATGATCGAGAGGGAAATCCTTTATTCAAAGTCCCTCTCCGACGTTCTTTTGCCCAAGGGGTCTCCTCTAGTCAAGTTGATGGCTCTTTAAGTTCATTACAATCAAAGATTGACTTGGCTGCAACTGATTCCCGTGGAACATATAGAGCTGTAAGCAGTGCATCTGGCACTATAACTGGGACAAAGCGGGCGGTGGACTCCCTGAAGAAGGAAGCTTTAGAGGAACTGGTCGAATTGAGAGCAGACGTCAAGGAATTAAGAGATGGATTTGTGAATGAGGTGCATGTCTTACAACAAGGACAAGAAGATTTAACTGAAGACGTTCTGGTTATCCGGGATGGTCAATCAAGGGTCAAGGATGTGATGAATACGCTGTCAAGAGTGGAGTCTCGCCTCAACAAGAGATTGGATAGAATCAAGCAGACTACCAACTCAAGACTGAATGCCATTGACCAGAAGATAGCTTCTATACAAGAAATGAACAAGGACATTGCTCTATTCATGGAGAACCAAAGTGACGGAGTAGAGTCGATCTGGAATATGTTGAGAAACCAACAACCTGGTCCTTCATCAACCTATCATGTTGAGGATTACTTCGTGGAGGATTCCTCAACTAAGGGGAGAAAGAAGGATGGGGGAAATGGGAAACTAATGAAAAGATGATAACCACTATTCCAGTGAGACAATACTAGATTGAAGACATTGTAGAAGAAGAGGTTGAAGAGGGATTTGAATTCATGCATGAGCAACAACCACTGGAAGAGCATGAACCATATTATCCAGAACCAAATGAACATCCTATCTTAGATGATGATATGGAAGAAGAAAATCCTCTTACAACAGAACAAGAAGCTGCCTTGGAAATAGTACAAGCTGAGAAAGCGGAAAGAGATGTCAGGCAAGCTGAGAAAGAAACTCACCAAGCAGTTCTAAGAAGCGAGAAGCTGAAGAGGTTGAAAATGTATAGTGACTTAAGGAAGAAAAAGCTGATAGATTTGGCACAGAAACAAGGAAGTGACTGGGAGATGGCTTACAAAACATTATGCGGAGTTGAAGACGGATTAGAAGTCAACGACAATGCTGATGTGGAAGTTATCATTCAGGACATCACAGGTTCAAATCTGGAAGATCAGACTTACTTCACTGCATTGAGAAATTCACTTATCTACCTGAAAGCTGGAGTCAAAGCAAATGGTGCCTGGAACATAATAATCAGTTTCATGGACAGAGGTACATTTGTGATTTCAACTAAGTTTTTCGAACAGAGAACATATACAGAACTGCAGGTGATGCTCATCAAGATCCAGAGAACCACAAAGCTAAATGAACTGCTCCGTGAGCATGTTAAGGAAATCTTGATGAAGGTCAGTCCAGAGATTACTGAAGATCCTCCTATGGTGAGATTCATGACGAATGACTTGTTCAGAATCTGCTATCTGACGGAGGACAAACTGAGAGATTATCCAAATAATTATCTAATATCAGTTGAGAAGTATCTAAGATCCACTGGATTCACATCTACGGAGATGGACAAAGCAACAGACACTCTAAGAAGATGTCTGATGGAGAATGTTCCCTATTATAGGAAGAGAGTGGAGAAAGGATTGGAAGTGCATCCTAGACTACCAAACATGCCAAAGCAAAACAAGAAAGATGTTAGTATTGCATGGTTGTGGGCTGGAGTGGGTCAAGAGGTTGAGTATATCGGACGACACATCAAAGGAGCAATCCTTAAACCTGGAGAACCACTGCACTATCCATCCATGATTGATTATCAAGCTGGTAACTCCAATCCAGTAGTTAAAGAAGGTGTGATTGAGATGGACTGAAGAATGAAGCAAAGAACAAAAGAACAATCTGCTCAGTCTAGAGGAGCAACTTCATTGTATAATTTTTTATGTTCTTTGTAACTTAGAAATCTGGAAATGTATATATTTTATCCAGAATGCATTTAATATTATAAATTTGTCTTACTTTAATTAGTTTCATGTTTCCTTAGTTAGTTGAGTTATCCTCGAGGTGTTTACTTGTCAAACTCTAATAATCAAATAATGGGAGATTGTAAATCATAATGTAACAAAAGATGTAACAGAGATAACTACAACTCAACAAAGGACAAGCCAGCCAATAATATTAACAGAAGCACAAGAATCCAGAAGTAAAGAAGAAAAGGTAAACTCAAAAAATCAAAATATGGTATGCATTCTTGAAGTCCGTAAACAGGTCACGGAAAGAAGTTCATTAATATGTTCAAGCCTCAGTGACAAATAAAGAAACAAGACTTTCAAGACTACAGAAGTATTTGAATGATTAAGAGTTAGTACCATAGGGATTCCAGTGATTTTATTGAAGCAGCCAGAACGACAAAGGACTTACCAACAGCATTGAATTGAAGACATGGAAGTATTGATCAAGTGTTAGTCATCTGTGAACCAGACCAGTTGCACCAGTTGCCAGCACATAAAAGATCAAGATGTTTCTCGTCTCGGAAGAAGTTGATTTAAGTCTAAATCTGAAACATCCTGAAAGTGAAAAGAATATTACAAGGTATGTTTATGTTTAAATGGAAGTACAATTTGCTTGCTGAAAAAGGAAAGAAACTTCAAGGGTCAAAGTGAAAGAAGAAAGGATTCGATGGTTTTCTTTTAATAAAAACCATCGAAGTTGATCAAGTGAAGTTGAAAGAAAAACCATCGAAGGATTGCTTTTCCATTCGATAGATTTTATTTCAAATCTATCGAATGAAAGAAAAACAAATCCATTTAATAGTTTTTAAAATAAGGAGCAGGTGAAACTTATGTATCTTTGTCAGGTTGATGAAAACTTGAACGACCAGGATTCTTCCTAGAAAGGCTTCAATAGTGTTCAAGTCTACAATTTGAAGAGTGAAGACAGTGTCTTCTTCAGTTAGTAAAATCACAGAACATTTACGAGGAGAGAGTTTGAGCCAGAGAAATTTACAGAGAAATTTAATAGTGCTTTGAATTCTATCATTGTATTGATTTCGTGTAACGTAAACTCATTGAAGCTAATCCTACGGATTAGAATTGTAGCACCCCTCGCGGTTTATATTTATAAAATGACATATTCCCCGACTCGTGTTTTGATTTGGTATATTTGATTTCAGACTAGAACACATATAATTATCCGCGAACGAAATTGAATAATTAGTGAGTATCGTATTCAACCCCCCCCCCCCCTTCTACGATACTTTGGACCTAACAATATATACAACTTGTTTTCAGTTATTTTACCTAAATGAGTCAATAAGTTGGCCTTGCCAAATCACAAATCCAATATGTATATATGTATTACATTACAAAGTTTTGAAAGTTCTAATCAAACAAGCTAGTGTTACTCTAGGATTAAATCACGAAAAAATACTAGTATTTGCAATTCGTGAAGTAAAATCGTGTTAATTTACTTGCCCCTTTTTCTCACAAATAAAGGCAAAAGTATTTAACCATAATATAAAATATATAGTAAATACTTTCAAAGAGTTTCAACACCAAGTTATTTTCCAACTCTTCCTCCTAATTTAACAATATTTTACACATTACATAGTTGAATAAGATGTTATTGTACCTTTTTATTTTAGACCACATAATTATTTTGATATAGAATAAATATTAAATATAATTAGATATATCAAGTAAAACCATAAATTATGATTATTAATAAAATCATTTAAAAATCTCACTTGGGCTACAAATTATTCCAAATATCAATTAAATTTTATAATCTGTGGTGCGCAATGCGCATAGAATTATTTATTCTTTAGAAACATTTTCCTTAGTTAATCTGGTTCATATCATATATAAACATGAAACTAAATTGACTTTCGTCACATTATCAATCCTTATTCTTTCAATTTTATGTGAAAACCACGTAAACTCCCTTATACCAATTATATATAGGATATAATAAGATTATCACCTTTGTTATGTCATGGGCAAATGACTGAAGTTGAGCTTTATGATAGAACTCGTTAACCTAGCATGTAGCATATATAATTGTGGGTTTAAAACTCGTAAGTAGGAGTGAGAGTGAATACTTACCACATGTAATCAATTCGAGGCTTGTTTAAATAATCGGGTTAATGACATAGTTCACCTAGAGATTGGGCGTTAGGGCTGAATCAACTCATTAAGACACCACTACCGCAAGGGAGGGGTGAATCGTTGGGATGTGCTAGGCGCATAGGAACGTGGTCTATACTAGTTTAGTGTCTCGGATTTGCATGTAGAGCTTAGATAGCGACATGTGAGTTACAAAGACATGACCTCGATTGAAGGGATGGGTGGATCGAAACACCACATATGTTTCTAATATTGAATTACAATTATAATAGTTATAATCTCAAACCACAATTGCAATCACAAAAATTATCAAATGGCACACACGGTTGCATTGGCAGTAGAACCTATAAGTGCACTTTCTATGGGAACGATAACCCTCTTCGAGGATACTAGTTTGATCGCGTATACTTTAGCGTATCGGTGATTGTTTGATTGCAATTCAGCCCGTCAGTCCAAGACGTTGTTCAACGGATCCGTCATATCGACCATGGTTTTCACCACCACAATCATATTTGACATCTTTAATCTTCTCAGCAAGCTGATTTTCAACATCGACTTTAAAGAGCTTGACAACGTCCAAAGATTGTGAATTTTCATGAATTGAATATAAGTACACATAACAAGAATAGTCGTGTAGAAAAGTTTTAAGTTACTGTTGACTATTCCCAGAAGTTGTAGGGAATGGACCACGTATATGAGTATGTATCAACAGTAAGACACCAGTACTCATATTGGTACTTATTTTCCTTATGTTTGTTTATGTACATTTAATACATTCAATGTGTACATTAAGGTCAAAATAACATCTGAGTATTCATGCCATAACATCTGAGAATTCTCACTTAATAATTCTTGTTTTGTACATCTTAATGTTATTTGTAAGGTTTTATTAGATCAATCAATTGTAAATAGCATATATAAATTATCAATCAAGGAAACAGTCGCAATCAAAGAAAAATAAAAAATAGACTAAATTTATAATTTCCAAATGAACAAGAGTGACCATGTTTGTCCAAAACAAAAATAGAAACCAAATTTCGTCTAAATGAAACGTGGTATGTTCATGATGCTCGGAAGCACTTCGACTGTATCTATCCAAATTATGTGATAAATTGTTTGGCTGACACGTTGTATAATGTGCATTACACAAAGCCAACAACTAAGGTCTTTTGGCAATCAATTGACTATAAGTATAAAACTTATCTATCCCATTGTTAGGTCCAAAGTATCGTAGAAGGGGGGGGGGGTGGTTAAATATGATACCTACAAATTCTTTAATTTCGTTCGCGGATAAATCATTCAATTCAACTACGAAATCAAAGGTACCAAATCAAAACAAGAGTCGGGGAATATATCGTTTTATAAATATAATCCGTGAGGGGTGCTACAATTCTAATCCGTAGATTAGCTTCAATGAGTTCAAGGTTACACAAATTCAATACAATGATAAAATTCTGAGCAATATTAATTTCTATGATTTTCTTTGGCTCAATCTTCTCTCTTCGTAAATGATTATGTGTTCTTCCTATTAACTGAAGAAGACGCACTCTTCTCTCCGTATTAATTGTAGACTTTGTTGAAAATCTATCAAACCACAAATAATCAATTATTCTTGGCCGTTGGATCTTCATCAACCTGACAAACAAAGTCACTTCTCCACCTGCTCCTCAAATTGAAAACTATCGAATTTATAAAAGTAATTCACCATTCGATAGTTTTTAAATAAAAACTATCGAAATGCCAATTACTTTATAAATGAATTCTGATAGAATTCTTGAATCACATTCGATGGTTTTCTAAATAGAAAAACCATCGAGCCATTTTCTGTGACTTGATCTTTTAATAAAACCTTTTGAGTTTTAGGGGGTTTAGTTTTAGACTGAATCAATTTCTTCTGAGACGATAAAATAACTTGATCTTTTTAAGTGTCGTCAACTGGTGCAACTGGTTTGGTTCACAGACGAATAACACTTGATCAAGTCTTCTATGTCTTCAATTCAATACTGCTGATTAGTCCTTTTTCGTTCTGGTTGCTTCAAATAAATCACTGGAATCCTGTGGTACTAACCCTAAATCATTCACATACTTCTGTAGTCTTGTTTCTTTAACTGTCACTGAGGCATGAACATTTTCATGAACTTCTTTCCGTGACCTGTTTACGAACTTCAAGAATACATACCGTATTTTGATTTTTTGAGTTTACCTTTTCTTCTTTGATTCTGGATTCCTGTGCTTCTGTTAATATTATTGTTTGTCTTGTCCTTTGTTGAGTTGTAGTTATCTCTGTTACATCTTATGTTACATTATGCTTTACAATCTCCCCCTATTTGATTGTATAGAGTTCGACAAGCAAATACCTCGAGGATAACTCAACTAACTAAGGAAACATGAAACTAATTAAAGTAAGACATCTTAATAATATTAAATGCATTCTGGATAAGATATATATACATTTCCAGATTTCATAATTCAAAAAACATTAAAACTTTATACATTGAAGTTGCTCCTCTAGACTGAGCTGATTGTTCTTTTGTTCTTTGATTCTGTTCTTCAGTCCATCTCAATCTCACCTTCTTCAATCATTGGATCAGAGTTAGCATCTTGATAATCAATCACGGATGGATAATGCAATGAATCTCCAGGTTTAAGGATTGCTCCTTTGATGTGTCTTCCAATATATTCAACCTCTTGACCCACTCCAGTCCACAACCATGCAATGTTAACATCTTTCTTGTTTAGATTTGGCATGTTTGGTAGTCTGGGACGCACTTCCAATCCTTTCTCCACTCTCTTCCTATAGTAAGGAACATTCTCCATTAGAAATCTTCTCAGAGTGTCTGCTGCTTTGTCCTTTTCCGTTGATGTGAATCCAGTGGATCTAAGATACTTCTCCACTGATATGAGATATTTATTTGGATAATCTTTCAGCTTGTCCTCTGTCAAATAGCAGATTCTGAACAAGTCATTCGTCATGAATCTAACCATTGGAGGATCTTCAGTAATCTCTGGACTTACTTTCATCAAGATTTCTTGAACATGCTCACGGAGCAGTTCATTTAGCCTTGTAGTCCTTTGTATCTTGATGAGCATCACCTGCAGTTCTGTGTATGTTCTCTGTTCAAAAAACTTAGTGGAAATCACAAAGGTACCTTTCTCAAGAAAATTGATCACTATGTTCCAGGCACCGTTTGCTTTAACCCCAACTTTCAGAAAGATCACAATATTTCATAGTGTAGTGAAGTAAGTCTGATTTTCAAGATTTGCACTTTTGATGTCCTGAATGATAACTTCCACCTCTGCATTGTCGTTGACTTCTAATCCGCCTTCAACTCCACAAAAGGTTTTATAAGCCATCTCCCAGTCAATACCTTGTTTCTTTTCCAAATCCATCATCTTCTTCTTCCTTACTTCTGCATACACCTTGAATCTTTTAAGCTTCTCACTCCTTAGAACTGCTTGATCTCTTTCCTTCTCAGCTTGTCTGGCATCTCTTTCAGCTCTTTCATCTTCCAATATCTCCAAGGCAGCTTCCTGTTCCAGTGATAGAGAATTTGATTCTTCTTCCATTTTATCATCCAAGATAGGATGATCTATATGCTCAGGATAATATGGCTCATGCTCTTCTTGTTGTTGATGTTCATGCATGATTTCAAATTCCTCTTCACTCTCTTCTTCTTGCACTATGTTCTCTATCCAGTACTGTGTTATTGGAATAGTTTCATTGGTTTCCCATCTTCCCCATCCATTTGTCTCCCATACTCCAACTTTCTCCCCCTTAGTTGAGGAATCCTCGATGAAGTTATCCTCAGCATAAAAGGTTGAAGAAGGATCAGGTTGTTGATTTGATGGTCCGGGTTGTTGGTTCCTCAACATATTCCATATCGACTGCACTCCGTCACTTTGGTTCTCCATGAATTCAGCAATGTCCTTATTCATTTCATGCACAGAAGCCAGCTTCAGGTCAATGTCATCCAGTCTCAATTTGGTAGTCTTTTCAATTCTGTCCAATCTCAGGTTAAGCTTAGACTCCACTCTTGACAGGGTGTTCATTGCATCTTTTACCCTAGCTTGACCATCCCGGATAACCAGAACGTCTTCTTTCAAAGCTTCTTGTCCTTGTTGCAGAGCATTTACTTCATTCATGAATCCATCCTTCAGCTCTTTGACATCTGCTCTCAAGTCGACCAGTTCCTCCATTGCTTCCTTCTTCAAGGAGTCCACTGCTTGTTTAGTACCTGTTATAGTGCCAGATTCACTACCTAAGACCCTGTAAGTTCTTCTAGAATCAGCTGCAGCCAAGTCAACCTTCTCTTGAATAGACATTAAAGAAGCATTGGCTTGACCGGAGGAGATCCTTTGGTCAAAGGAAGGTCTCAGTGGATTTCCTTGCTTATCATGAACCGTCATCTCCTTGAGAGTGGATTGAACATGTATCTCTCTTTCAGTAGGTAGTAGCAAATCATCAATGTTTGGTAGGGTTAGGGTGTCACTCCTCACATTTGGCTCTGGGTGTGCACTCAACGTCTCTGTTGGTGTTTCACTCATTTTTCCTTTCCCACTCAGGCCAGATGTAAGTGTTTGGGTTTCACTCATTGCCTTATTTCTAGTTGTACCTGCATCAGAAAACACCGTAGCCATCCTTAAGGAGGTTGTCGGTGGTGCAATAGGGCTTCACAAGTCCCCGTCCTTTGATATACCAAGTTGCTAATCATCCGTAGATGATGTATCCTTTAAAGGATCTAGAGTTTGAATCTCTAAGAGGCTAGAATCCGGCTCTATTTACAGCAGAGATCCTGAAGCTCCCTCTAAAGTCTGTGAAGACTTTTCCTCAGTTAACTCCTCAATTAAAATTGATTCATTGTCACCGAGTTGCCGATCTGTACCTACGTCAGACCGTTTACCCGTAGGATCCAGATATGTTCCATCTGGGGAGTTAGATAATGACCCTTGTAATTGTGTATTTAGGTCAAAACCTTCTCTCGACGTCTGTGAAGACTCTTGGTTCTTAGAACCTTCGACCAGTGAACCTGACCGTAATATGGTCGAAACACCAGTTGCTTCCGTCAATTCTTCCTCATTTGATTGAGCTATTGGTTCAGAAATAGCTTTGGTTAGTGTAGCCCAATCAGCATCAGAAAAATCTGTGAAGGGCTCTTTAGAAGTTTGAAATGAAGTTTCAATAGTTGCCTCGTTTTCTATTTTTCTTCTTTTAGAGGAAGGAAGAGCTGTTGTTGAATGGCGTATCTCCTTATGTGGTGCTGCTATGGCACTATCTCCCTCTACACTCAAGGATGTCTGAATCTTAGGTATAGTAGGGGAAGGAGGTTCGTTTATGTTTTCATTTGGCTCGTCCAAAGGCTCTATGACCGTGGTTAGAGATTGTGGGTTTGCAATTTCTTGGTCAGGAATGGCCACCGAGGGCTCTGGATCAACATCCATTGGTTGTGGTTCAGGAGCCATAACAGGTTCAGGGATATTACCTTCGTTTACATGTTCCCCTGGGGGTAGAAGTGGTAGGGGTACTGTTCTTAGATAATCAATTAGAACAGTGGGTACCCCGGGAAGATGATTCTTCTTGATCAGAGCTGTTATTGCATTGCTCTTCATCTTCATGCACTCCATGGTCTCCTCACCGTCAAAAATCTCCCGTTCTTCAGCTGTTAACACATCATTCAGAATTAGCTGTAGGAACCTAGGATAGAAACAAAGCACATCATCTATGCCTGTTCTTTCATCCAGTGGTCCCATGCATAGAATAATCTGATCAATCACCAATTTTCCTATGTTTATATGCCAATTGTTAGCAATGGCAAACCCTATTTTCTGAAGAAATAAGGGAATCCCATGCAGATTTGTCAGCTTAGCAGTAAAAACATGGATTAAAGTGTGAAAGAAGAAATTCCACGGCTTAGTCAGATAATGCTTAAGGAACTCTACCACAAAGAAGTTTGGTTGTTGACTTCTTATGAGAGTGAAGAAAGCATGTATTTCCTCAGTATTGGGATCCGGAACAAGGTTTTCTGTTGTAAAATGTAAAACTCTATTAATGTCATGTTCCGTCACCCTTATTGTTCTGCCCCCTCGCACAACAAAACTGAAGGCACTTACATTATTCTCAGATGTGTCAGTGGCTGATGTGTACAAATCAGTCAACTGATCAATGCAAAGGACTACCGAAGTACTCAGTGCATATGCCACTAAAGAACGTGTGTTCAGAAATTGTGCCCATGCATGAAACTGTAAGTTCGTAATGGATTGCACATTCTGAAACGAGACATGGTTAGTTTTGGTTACGATAAATTCTCCGGCCATTATATTTCAAATTTCCAGAAAATTAAATTAAACCAAAACTATTTTTCTTCAATTAATTATTTCTAATTAATCAAACTTGAAACAAAACTCATAAACTTATTTCAATTAATTATTTCTAATTAATTTTTCTAATTAATTAAAAGCTCGTAAACTTATTGAAAAAAATCTTAAAGCTGCGGATAGTGTTATAGCTAAACGTGGGTTATTCTAGGATTATATATTAAGGTAATTGTAGCTTATTAATTTCTGATCGTTTTGTTCGTAGGGTTTATATTATATACATGTACTGCATAAATATATCACCGGGGTCGGAAAAATGTTGTTCCGGGTATGATTTAAAAGCTTATTAAGTTCATGATATTTATTCTACTAACATCTCTTAATTATTTTAGTTTTTATTATAATTTTTGTGTGAAATTTCATACTTTCCTAATTTTAAAATCATTAATTTATATTTGTTATAGTTTTTCACTCAATAATTTTATTATACTATATATAATTAATATTCAATTTTTTAATAAAAAAATGCAAAATAATATTTAGAACTATCATTCATTATTTTGCAACAAAGTGTATAATTTAACGATATTTATATAGTAATTAATATTTAAAAAGATTATAATTACTAATAATAATTCTGACAATTTTATCCTTGACCTCAAATCACGCCCTACCACATGAATCCCTTTCCTCTAATTATATATAAAGATATAATTAGCATGTAATGCTAATGGACTTTCATATTTAAATTTTATATGGCTTGTTTACTCCATATTTCTTAAATATTGGATAATTTTGGTAATAGTTATTAGATGCTTATAATGGGTAATGTTCTATTTAGAACCATTAACCTTACAACTCTTAGAACCTTATTTTTAATTTAGAAAAAATATATGATATATTAGATATCTTTTAGAAGGGCAATTTTGTACAATTAAATTTAAGATTGAAATCAGTGCCAAATCAAATTTGATTCACAACTGCTGAGATACTCCTATGCTATACATATTATCCTATCTCACAAAATCCTCAATCAGCATCCAGAAAATCGTTTATTGGTTATAAATCAAGTTTCCTCACAGTTCTTCGCCAAAATCTCATTATCATCGCCTGTTATACTGGTTAGTAGAAATTTGGAGAGATTACGAAGGTTTTTCTATTCATTTCTTTGCTATTTACAAACTAGTGATCAATGATACTTATTGTAGGTGATTCATGGGTTTAGGTTCGTGGTATTGAATCAAAGAAGCAAAGTAAGGGTTATGACACTACAACTGACATTGTAAAATGTGCAAGTCTTAAATTTTTTATTTTCTATTATCAGTACCATTTTTTGGGAATTAGGGTTGTTCAGTAGAATCTTAGTTTTATTTTCGGTTTTTAATGTACTTTGAAAACTCACTATCTGGTTAATATGTTCGTCTGTTGTATATGTGAGTTCTTCAGCAGAATTCTAATTTTATTTATGAAGTTGTTTTATCATAAAAGACTCAAGTTTAGTTCGTTTATATTAAATTGTGTTGTTTGATTCCCTAATTTTTTGAAATATAAATTGTCACAGCTTTGTTTCTTTTACTTGCTGGTAGATAGTACTCCTACTTATATTGCATGATTCTGTTGCAGCACATTCATGAAAGTAGAATTATGCTGCAGAACTTATATATAATTAGAATGTTGTTGTAGAACTACTACTTGCAGAAAAGTTATTATCTATTATAAATTGAATTTTGATGTATAACTTTTATTTTAACTAGAGTTCAACTGCAGACTTGCTACTTATATGCAGAATTATGCTACAGAACATTTATGGAAGTATAATTGTTTTATAGAATATGTATATAATTAGAATGCTGCAGAATTCTTATTGAATTATGATTTATATTCTTGTTCGGGAAATAACTTCAATTGTCTATAATTGTCTGATTGTCTGAAAGAACTACTTTAATTGTCTAATTTAAAATATTGTATAGTTGTCTATGCTATGTTTCTTTTACTTGTTGTTAGATAGTACTACGTATATTGCATGGTTCTGCTGAAGAACCTTTGTGTAAGTAGAATTATGTTGCAGAACTTTTATATAATAAGATGTTGTTGCAGAACTACCTTTTGCTGCATAATTTGCTTGAGTTGCTAATTTGCTTGAGATGATTGCGATTGAATTAAAATGCAGCTCCACAATGGAAAAATTCGAGTGATGAAAGAAAATTGAGAAAAAAAGTAAAGTCAGGATGGAGCAAGGAGTAAACGCTAAAAGATGAAGTAAGAGCATCTCCAACCACCCAAAGCCTTAGCTAAAAGTGTATAAAAATATCATAATTAAATATTTTAGATAATATGTAAAAAAAGTTTATCTCCAATGGCACAATGCTGTTAGCTAAAATTATCGTCAACCCCTTCATGTTGGCTATATTTGTCGAACTTCTAGGGACCTGTAGTGAAACTTCACATCATCGATTACCATAATGAGATAACACATTATATTTTTAACAACTTGAAATAATAATAACATACCATTTTTAAAATATAACCAATCGTTATAGTCAACTCCATTAAAGTAAAACACCTTACAGATTCAGCAAATTTTACATAATCACTATTTTATATCATTTTAGCCAATAATTTCTTAAATTTAAATCGAAAAACCCAAATATATCTAAAACACGGTAAAATTTGAATGAATCACTCACTTACTTGTTGTACCTTGTAAAAATTTGAATGGCGAAATTCATGGAAATAGTAAGAACTTTTCAACAATATTTTAAATTATGAAGACGGAAAATCAGCTGAGTTACACGTAAAAAACGGTACCAAACAAATCCCATATTCAATTCCCATCATGACTCTCTCTTAGTCATAAATATTGGGCGATATGATTGGGCACGTAACTCCCCAACTGAAAATCACACAGCATTTGTATTCTCTCCCTCTTTACTCTCTGTATCTCTAATCCTTGTAAACATATATATAGAAATTTGATAAAAATTTACTTACAATTATGGCGAATCAGTTGGGGAGCTTGGTGGAGTCGATAAAATCAAAGGTACGTTCGTTAAAGAAAAAGAAAGCCAAGAAGCCATATTTGAAGATGGAGAAAAGCTCTAGCGTTAGAGTGGAGATCAGAAGCATAAAAGCTCGTAAACTTATTGAAAAAAATCTTAAAGCTGCGGATAGTGTTATAGCTAAACGTGGGTTATTCTAGGATTATATATTAAGGTAATTGTAGCTTGTTAATTTCTGATCGTTTTGTTTGTAGGGTTTATGTTATATACATGTACTGCATAAATATGTCACCGGGGTCGGAAAAATGTTCTTTCCGGGTATGAAAGCTGAAAATCAGTATGGTTTTTTTTTGACTTTTTTTGTTAAGATTTTATTAATAATCTGTTGTAGATAATTGTTTGACTTTTTGTTGGAATTTGTGTGTTGAATTTTCCTATTTATGTATATGAATCGTATGAAACGAATCATGAAATGCGATTGCGTTAGTGAAGATACAGGCATACAGCTATAAAGATGGTGGAATAGTTTAAAATTGGTGATGTGATATTCATTTAAACAGTGAAAGAAACACGAATATGTATATTCCGTTCTTATTTCAGATTATCTATTCATTTTTAGAATGTATTGCATAATTAATTTCATTTTTTTTCCTAATTAAAAGACACGCACATAGCCATCTTGTTGTCTACAAGATTCAGACTCTCGATCTATCGTAAAAAAATGGGAGATATATATTCACTACATCAAAACGTGTTGAGTGATGATTTCGTATTTTCGTAGTTCAAAGACAGTGTTGTAAAAAATGGTAATCAGAGTTAATCGGTGAAGGTACCGTTTAGGAATTAATCGGGTAATCGGAATGATTAATCGGGTCGTTAATCGGAATAAATATAATTGTTTTGTTATTTCAACTAAATCTATGTTATTATCGTATATTTATGCAAATATGTTAAAAATATTATTTAATTTTAATAAATAAAATTTTGAAGATTTAACTTTTTAATTATAGATCAATTTAAGAGGAAAAATTAAGAAAATTTACGATTTTGACATCTAAAATTATAATTACATGTACAAAAATAATGTTTTTTCCTATCATTTAATCAAGTTTCTACATTTTAAATTTCTAATTATTTTTTAAAATTTTAAATATTTTTTAATAATTAAACCGATTTTTGACCGATTCAACCGATTTTTAACCGTTTTTCTGAAAAAACGATTAATTGACAGATTTTCGTTTAATCATTTCGGTGACCCGCCATCTAGCGATTAATCCTGATTAGTCACCAACTTTTAGAACATTGTAATCTCATAAAAAAGAAAAAAAATATCACCATATTTTTTCTACTTTGGATTGCCTTTGACAAATAGTTTTAAATATTTAAAAAGGCTACGGTCCGGTATACTACTATTTATTGGAGTTTGTGCATGGTGACTTAAATATGGCGGACGTCTGCTGTGTCTCTGATTTTCAACGGCATTATTGTATTCAATTCAAAGCTAATAGGTCCCAACTAATTGAATTGCCGTCGCAAATAAAATCTGCAAAATGTGGGCAAGGAGAAAAAAAGTAAGGACGAGTTTTGTTGGTTTCACGTGTAAAGAATGCCACTTTTCTCTAGACGAAATATCCCAAAAGCCCACCACCTACTAACTGCTCCAATTAAATTTGCATCGACGCCAACTGTAATGGGTAAAATTTGTTCACCGCATTTCTCAGCCTCGCCCGCAATCAATGGCGTCACTCACTACCATCAACCTAGGCTACATGATGAAATCGACCTAGGTTAAATGTACTTAAGTAAGAAGACTAGTAGGGTCAGTCCCATATCATACATATAAAGAAGGAAAGCTCAAGAGGGTACATCTATTGAGCCTAGCCCACGTCCATGGGAAACGTCGTCTCTCCCTGATGCGTCATCCACGAACTAACTAGCAAGGAGACAATTGTTACTATCGGGGAAGAAATATATAACTCGGGACGTATACAAGGACAACCTAACCTCATGTGAAGCATTCTGCAGGATAGGAAGCCTAGGTTATCAGCTTAGAAAGACCTCTCATCTCGAGAAAGATCTTGACTTCTGGAAGTAGCCTCTCATAATTGTGGGAAGCCTCGCCTGCGGACTATTTACCAAGGAGAGCTACAATTATCATAGAAGAAATGTGTAACCTCGCCCTCCGGTGGGAAATCACCCTCTGCATGAGCATTATACATGATATGGAACCTCCTCCTCCGAAAGTAACCTCGTCCTCCGAAAGTAACCTCGTCCTCCGGTCAAGCATCACCCTTCACATGATCACTTACAGGATATGGAACCTCATCCTCCAAAAGTAACCTCGTCCACATGAAAAGACAGAAAATGAGGGGTAGTTGTTATGGCCAAAAATAATAAAACTCGCCTTCAGTAATGACGAAATGCAAATATTGGGTCTAACCTAGGCTCATACGAAGCCTAGCCCATTAGTTGATTAAATGCAGATATTGGGTCTAACCTAGGCTCATACGGAGCCTAGCCCATTAGTTGACGAGATGCTGATATTGGGTCTAGCCTAGGCTCATATGGAGCCTAGTCCATTAGTTAACGACATGTTGATATTGGGTCTAGCCTAGGCTCATACGAAGCCTGGCCCATTACTTGACGACATTACTGGCCCATTAATGATGTTAGGTATAGCCTAGGCTCATACGAAGCCTAGCCCATTGGGTGATAATCCGAATATTGGGTCTGACCTAGCCTCATACTAAGCCTCGCCTTCATACGAACCTGGGTTACAGATGAAATTTGATTACTGGTGTAAGTAAGGAATGTGACCTTTTGGCTTATTCCGAGGTATAGACTACCTTACTTACCTCGCCACCTAAATATAGGAACCTCGTCTTCTGAAAGATGAAGGTCCCTAGAAGGATTGAGAAACCTCGCCTTTTTGAGATTCATAAAAGCCTGTCTTTCCTTATTTTCCATGGATCAGGATAAGCGTTGGCTCCGATAAATTCGGGTCAATAAATTATCTGATAAGTTCCGAGAAAATAGTGAAACCATGACAGCTCATAATGACATCAAAGGCGGTGATCCCGGTCTTTCCGCTCTTTAAAGAAGGAAACTCGACCCATGGGTTACTTGCTCTCCAAGAACTACGTTTGGCTTGATCCCTATAAATAAGGGTACGTAGGCACATTGTATGACACGATGCAAATTTGCAAACAAGAGAGAATTCAATATTCAATCTCAATTGCGACCTATTCTCACATACAAATTGGTTATCACCAAATTCCTCCGTTAACACCAACAAACTCATCAACTTGTTTTCTTACTTTGTGTCATTATTCTAAAAGTCGACGATTAATCGGGATTAATCGCTAGACGGCGGGCCACCGAACTGATTAAGCAAAAATCGGTCAATTAATCGTTTTTTTGGAAAAACGGTCAAAAATCGGTTGAATCGGTCAAAAATCGGATTAATCGGTCAAAAAACGGGCTAATTATTAAAAAATAGTAAAAAATAGTTATAATTAAAAAATTAAAAGGTAGAAACTTGATTAAACAATAGGAAAAAAATTATATGAATATAAATGTATATAAAAAATATTATTTAGATGCCTAAATCGTAAATTCTCTTATTTTTTTCTCTTAAATTGATCTATAATTAAAAAGTTAAAACTTCAAAATTTTATTTATTACAATTATATAACATTTTTAACATATTTGCATAAATATATGATAATAACATATGTTTAGTTGAAATAATGAAACAATTATATATATGAATTATATAAAAAATATTATTAAATTTATTCCGATTAATCATTCTGATTAATCCCCGATTATCCGATTAATCCCTGGACGGTGCCTCTGATTCCCGCTTTTTACGACACTGCTTTGTGTATGTAATTCTCATGTATGTAATTCTTATTCTGCTTGATCAAGAAACTAAGCGGATTTTCGTTTACTATGTTTCGTGTAAGTGTTGCATTATTACTAGTTTATAATAGTGCAATTTAAAAATTATTTTTAAGTATTATATTTTCTTAATAATTTTAAGTAATTTATTCTTCATTGGCAAAAAAAATTAATTTATTCTTCTAGTACTTTTAAAATATGGATGAGATTTAAAATTTTAATATTAAAATGTTTTTTTATAGTTAAGGTGAGAAGTCAGACTCATGACCCTTAAGATCAACACATTGGCCTTTTATAACTGGGGTAGCTCGCTCCAAATATTGTTGTTGGTAATTAAACCTTAATTTTTAAATATTATATAATAGTAATAGAATTTTAGATGTCTTTATATAAAGACTAAATGTTAGGCCGAATACACAATATAATCAAGTATGTATGAGAATAACAATCAAGAAGACTGTTTATAAATCAACAAAACTGTAATTATATTAACAGTTTCTCTCTTTATGATGTTAATGAATCATAAAGAGCTACTAGGTTACAAGAATAATATTTTCAATAATCGCATCCCTTCTAGGGATAACCTATCTGTGTTTATATAATACACAGCTACATACAATCCATCTCTAATTGATATTCCTATAAATTAGCTATACAATTCATATCAATTAAGGATTGCTTCAGTCTTCTATTCCGTCTCCTTAGCTGTATCAATATATTCTGCTTCTTTCCATCTTCAGAATATATTGCTTCTAGAATATTCAATTCAACACCGACAGCTAATTCAACTATCACCACGTCAGACTTTAACAAACTCTGACTGGCTTCAATGTAAACTCTGATGATCACCTGTTGCTTAAACACTGATGAACAAACGTCAGCAATTATATCTAACAATCTCCCCCAACTTGTGTATAATAAAAATGTACAAGTTAAACAGATAATTGATGATGTCAAAACGTATAACAAATGCAGTGTTTAAAATATGTCAGAGTTTAACTTTAACTTAGAATAGAAAATTTTAAAAACTTACAGTCAGACTTTATTTGATTTCTTGAATATCAGGCACTGTCCTGATATAGTCTGTAAGCAATCTTCTTTCAGCTCTCTCTAGCTCAGCAATCATAATCTCTTTTAGCTCCTTCAATTCTGGATCACTTTCATCAGTTTGATATATGGCAGCCCTCAGAGAATATATGATGTTTCTTCTCATATCATTGCCCAGCCTTATTATAAAGGCTTTGTCAGATTCCAAATTGAATTCCAACACCTTTATTCCAAGAGCTGTAGAGAGCTTTGCACTATTTCTTCTCATCTCAACAAGATTTCCATAAGCATCTTTGTACTTAGGAATGTAAGCACTTGTAATTCTAGCACCACTGAGAACCTTTGCTCTCATCATCCTTCCTCTCAAAACTTCAGCAGCATTTTGAGTCCTTTGATTTCTGACTTTGAGTAGATATAATACATATTCTAACTCTTCAGCCATTTTCAAATGTATATCATTTTCACCTATTCTGTATACTCTGCCATCAGCCATGAAGTATAACAGAAAGTCCTTCCTAAGTCCCTTATGATGAATTAACTGAACAGACTCTAGCTTGTCAAGGCTCTCTTGAGTAACCCCAACACCAGGTTCTGCCAGTGATGTTTGATCCATTGGACTGTTATTTATCCTCTTCTCTCTGTGTGAACCTAAACCAGACTTGTCATAAGATTGTTTTCCGTGTACTGTCCTGGTTTGAGAAAAATCCACAGGTTCTAATGTCAGAGTTTCAGGAAGTACAGGTCTTAAGAAACCTTTGAGTTGAGTTTGTACAACTTGAGCCTTGTCAGAGGTTGTCACAACTTTAGTAGCAATATCAACATGAGCAATGTCAGAGGTTGATTTATTTATCCTTGATTCAACTTGAGCAATGCTAGAGGTTGAATAAATCTTCTTTGGTAACTGTTCTTCTTCTACCAGTTTACCTTTTCCTTTGTCATTCCTTGAAATAGTAGGTTTCCTTGAGTATTGCAAACTTTGATCAGAGTTTACATTATCTTTAATAGATATTCCTATCTCTTTTCTCCTTGGAGCTTTACCTTTCTTTATATAAGTACCAGCTTCCATTTTCTTCTTGTGCTCTTCATTTATCATTCTTAATTCAGCATCATAATCCTCAACTGTTACCTCACCACCATGCTCTTCTAAAAACATTTTAGTAGCAATTTCCTTATCTGTGGTAGGCTTATCAGAGATTATCAAACTTTTGAGTTTTGAACCACTGGCAGAGTTTGCATTTCCCTTACCAGAGTTTGATCTTCTATCAGAGTTTGATCTTCTTGGTAGTCTTCTATCAGAATTTAATCTTAAACTCTTTCCATCTCCCTTGTTTCCACCATCACTACCATCATCCCTCCGTCTCAGAGTTTGAGTGTCTTTGCATTTGTCACTTGGTACACTCTCCCCCTTTTTGACATCATCAGAAAGTAGTACTGATGTCAACAACTCAATTGCAGTAGAAATTGAAGTCAGTTGGGCAGACATAGCAGTCTGGTTGTCCTCAACTTTCCCAAGCCTCTTCTGAATTTCATCAGAGTCCTTAGCTTGCTTCTTGAACATAGAATTGTAGTAAGCTCTATCATTCTTCAGAGTAAGATCTCTCAGACCAACTTCATTCCTCAAAGCAGTGACTTCCTTATGAGACTCATCAAATCTGTTGTGGAGAGATTTAATTTGAATCACAATAGCCTTTAGACTTGTAAGAATATCAGGATTTGAAATTGTCGTCACAGAATCACCAAGAAAATCAGCAGCCCTCTGTGCTGAAAAGATACAATCTGCAGCAGCCCATCTATTGTAGTACATATCCTGATAATGCTCAGCCGTAGCACGATTGACCTCTCTTTGCTCATCAGAGTTTGCTCGACTATCAGATAACTCCTCTTGTGAATGAGCAGAACTATCATCATCATTATCATTCTCTGCTGTATTCTCTGCAGGAACATTCTCAGCAGTAGTTTCAAAATTACCCTGTGCAGCTTCATCAATAACTTTCTCTGCAACAGGTTCTGAAATCTCAGAGTTTGTAGTTTGCATTAACTCTGCTTCTTTTGTTACAACCTCAACAACAGATTGTTGTAGAGCTTCAAGAATAATATCCTCAGAGATTAGCTTGTCAGCAGCCTCTTGTACATTCTCTGCTACAGCCTCCAAACTCTGATCAACTTCCTCACCTTGTTCAGAATTAGCATTATTTACTGAAAGAACCTCTGTGTGAGAACCCACAGAGTCTTCAATCACTAAGGTGGCTTGATCAGCTTCTACATCCTCAGTATCACAGGTACTGATAGTAGGATGTGCATCTGGAATATCTCCACCAACAAAGAAATCCAGTTTCTCAAGAACTCTGCTGTCAGAATGATCAGCATCTTCCTCAACTACAACATCAGTCTTTGATGTAGGAGCTTCTCTCTCAAAATTCATCATGCCAGCTTCAGCATTTACTCTGTCCTTAGTAGGCACAGGAGTATAAAAAATCTCCTCTTGAAGAACAACTTCAGGAGCTACATTCTCCATAGAAACTCTGTCCATATTGACAGCTTCATCCTCCTGTAACTCAACTTCAAAATTTGCAGCAACTATTGAAGAAATATTCTCTGCACCAAAGAGATGTGCTGCTACTAATCTCCTTTTTCTCTGATGAAGAGTTTCATCATCAGTGTCACTCTCCTCATTAGCAGCATCAGACTTTGCCCTGTTGGCCCTTCTTTTCTTTAATCTTTTCTTCTGAGGCATATCATCAGTATTTGATACCCCAGCTTCAGCAGTTGATGGATTCACCCTAGCTGATTTAACAGCTCTTACCTTTGACTTCTTTGACCTCTGTGATGGAGACACAGAAGGTCCAGCTTCAGCATTTGCTATTTGTTGTTGTTGTGAATCTACTTGAAATTGTCGCACAAACTCAGGTAGCAACAAGACACCGACATCCCCTTTCTTGTTATCCTTATTAGTTAAATGAGAGAATATGCGTTTATGTAATTTAAAACATGGAATCACATCATTCTCAGCTATCTCTACTTCAGAAACACATTCAGAGAATATTAATTGACAGAATCTTGCAAAATAGACTACACCTCTGTTTTCAGTCATTTTTTCACCTATATTATTTAGAACTAGTCTAGCAACATCAAAATTACCTCCGTAAAGAAGAGAATACCCGATTTGCAGACTATCAGTGGGAATCGCATCCCAATTCGTGCACTTCTTCCCGAATGCCCTTGTTATGCAGTCGAAAAAGAAACTCCATTCCTTTCTCAAGAGCGGTCGCTTCAACTGACCAAGCTTTGTCAGTGGTCCAGAGTAGCCTATCTCTCTCATCATACGAACTAACTCAGAATCTCCAATAGAGATTGTGAAAGCATTAAAGTCCTCAAGGCCCAGAGCATCACGAACAGTAGTTGGAGTAACTACAAACTCTTCTCCTTGAAATTCAAAAATGATGGACGGAGACCCAGACTCTCCTCCATTATCATAAGTGCCTGTCTGCCAAAAAGTCCTTATTTGAGATGCAGACAGATTCAATGGTGCGGTGAGAGCAGTTCCAACATCAGAGTTTGACAAGAAATCCTGAATCAAATGAAACGCCTCCGGTGCGTTCTCATTTGCCAAAGGAGCAGTAAACATTGTAGTAGCCATCAAAAAAGTTTAGAAGAAAGACAGAGAAAAGTATAGAATGTATGCAGTGAAAGTGTTTGAGACAGTGTTTGTGAGTAAAGAAAATGAAGTGTGTAAAAGAATGAACCGTTTATGTGTAGTAACTTTAAATAATGACTTGTGAAAATTAAAACTGAATCGTTTTAATCATTACTACACACAGCAGGCGTCTTTGAAAAATGTGTGAGTGGGACAGATGTCAAACATGTATTCGCTGACAGCTGTATATAACAACTTCCAATACACACGCGCAGTAAAAATAGCCATAATTACCGCTTTTCACACTGTTCAAAACACTCAACCTCTCTCTCCTCTGTTTAATACAAATTTGAACCGTTTGTACTCATACTCTTTCGAATTTCTAAACAAATGTCTAATCTCAAAATTATAAAATGTCTGAAACAAAGAAATCATTTTAATCATCAGAGATTAAAACAAAATTACCTCGGCGTATTTCTCACAATACATCAGTGTTTACCATTTGTCCTTCTTTGTCAATAAACTCTTTTCTCAAACTGTACAAGTGTGAATAAATGTGTGTGCTATAGCAGAGTTTATCGAAATCAATATTTAGATCATCTCAAAGTGCATAAAATCCACAAACTTAAGCAGTAAAAACTGGTTGCCTAAACTCTCATGTAAAACATAAAATCTGATTTTTATATCTAAACTCTGTATTTTGATATCCTTTCATTTGGATATATCTTTTATTCTTCACCCCCTTTATTTATTTTTATTTTTTTATTTTTTATTTTTTTTTAATTTTTCCAGTAATCAGTGGTTGGCACTAGTCACCAAAAATCAAAGATTTTAGCCCTTATTTCATACAATAAGTTCCTGGATCTTCCTAGGCACAACATGATCTCAAAGGAATTTGTGCTCTTTTTGGCATCTTTTGATATGAGGGTGAATTATTTACAATTAATAATCAGAGTTTAGACTTTTCATCAGTTAATGCAATTAATTTATGAGAGAAAATGCAAACAGCTAATACAAACTCAGTGTATAGGATGAATAAACTAAGAGATGCTATAAATACAGAGACAGTATCATGCTGTGTTAACTTCCTGCACATTTGAGATCAGAATCTATACAACTCTTAAGGATTCACAATTACTTACTGAGAATTATGTTTCATACAAATTTCTTCATTGGTCCATATGTTTCAGACAAAATTACAATCAGAGTATAGCATTAGACTTTAACTATCAGAGTATGACCAACACTTTTATGACTAACAGAGTTTAGTATCAGAGTTTACTTTCAGAGTTTATGGCACTGGTACTCATAACAGTTAATACATGCAAGGAGTCATGAGCATAAAAATCAAACATGTATAGTTTTTTAGTCTAACCCGTATCTCTAGTCAAAACCAGAGATCATTCCAAGTTCATTTACCAATCTTGTAAAAGTAGCTTCACTCAAAGGTTTGGTGAAGATATCTGCAAGTTGTTGGTCTGTAGACACAAAATGAAGCTCAATATCTCCTTCTTCCACATGTTCCCTGATAAAATGATACCTTATGCTGATGTGCTTGGTCATGGAGTGTTGTACTGGGTTACCTGTCATAGCAATAGCACTTTGGTTATCACAATAAATAGGTATTTTAGAGTACCTTAACCCATAATCCAGCAACTGATTCTTCATCCACAGAATCTGTGCACAACAGCTACCAGCAGCTATATACTCTGCTTCTGCAGTGGATGTAGAAATTGATTTCTGTTTCTTGCTATACCAAGAAACCAATATGTCACCTAAGAATTGACAGCTTCCACTTGTACTTTTTCTGTCTATCTTACAGCCTGCAAAATCTGCATCAGAGTAACCAATTAGCTTAAACTCTGATTCTCTAGGATACCACAAACCCAAGGTTATGGTTCCTTTGAGATATTTGAAGATCCTTTTTACAGTTGTTAGATGAGACTCTCTGGGATCTGCTTGAAATCTTGCACAAAGACATGTGGCATACATGATATCAGGTCTACTTGCTGTGAGATACAGAAGAGACCCTATCATGCCTCTATAGGTTGTCATATCCACTGTAGCACCTGTGTCTTTGTCGAGCTTTGTTGCTGTAGCCATGGGAGTTGTAGCAGATGAACTATCAAGCATACCAAATTTCTTTAGAAGATTTCTGGTATACTTTGCTTGATTGATAAAAATCCCATCATCTGTTTGCTTGACCTGTAAGCCTAGAAAATAACTAAGCTCTCCCATCATTCTCATTTGATACCTGGACTGCATAAGCTTTGCAAACTTCTTACAAAGTTTGTCATTAGTAGATCCAAAAATAATATCATCTACATAAATTTGAACTAAAAGCAAATCATCACCAGTATTAAAATAAAACAAAGTTTTATCAATTGTACCTCTTATGAACCCACTTTCTAAAAGAAATTGAGCAAGAGTTTCATACCATGCTCTTGGTGCTTGCTTTAGTCCATACAATGCCTTGTCAAGCCTGTAGACATAATCTGGATGTTTGGAATCTACAAATCCTGGTGGTTGTTCAACAAACACTTCTTCTTCAAGCTTTCCATTGAGAAAAGCACTTTTCACATCCATCTGAAAGACTTTAAACTTCTTGTGTGCAGCATAGGCCAGAAAAATTCTTATGGCTTCCAATCTTGCAACTGGAGCAAAGGTTTCATCATAGTCAATTCCTTCCTGTTGTGAATAACCTTTAGCCACAAGTCTAGCCTTGTTTCTTGTAATCACACCTTCACTGTCAGTCTTGTTTCTAAAAACCCACTTTGTACCTACAATTGATCTATTCTTTGGTCTAGGTACAAGTGTCCAGACTTCATTTCTTTCAAATTCATTTAACTCTTCTTGCATTGCTGTTATCCAGTTTGCATCTTGAAGAGCTTCTTCCACTTTCTTTGGTTCTGTTTGAGACAAGAAAGCATGATACAGACACTCATTATGTGTTGCACTTCTAGTTCTCACACTAGCATCAGGATCTCCAATTATGAGACCAGGTGTGTGTGCCTGTGTCCACTTTCTTGCTGTTGGTAAGTGGTTTCTTGCATTATGATTGGATCCTCCCCCTTGATCCATGCTCTCCTGATTCAAGTGTTGACTTTCTGCAGCATCTGAGGCTCTCCCTGAATTGGATGACTCAGAGTTTGAACTGTCAGAGTTTGAATCAGTTTCCTCAACTGACTCATTTTCTGTGTCTTGTTGAGCTTCTTCACGCTCCCCCTCAACTGGTTCTCTATTTTGTTCAATTTGAGAATTTTCAGTTTCTCCAGTATTTACCAGTAGAGGTTCAGAGTATGCTTCATCAGAGTTTGTCAGAACCGCTTCATCAGAGTTTGTCGGTACTGCTTCATCAGAGTTTACATTATCAGAGAATAAACCTTCATTTTCAAAACGCAGTTGATCATATTCATCTATGTCATCAAGTCCAGTTATTTTCTTGTCATCAAATGACACATGTATGGATTCCATGATCACTTTAGTTCTCAGATTGTAAACTCTGAATGCTTTTGTTGACACTGGATAGCCAACAAAGATTCCTTCATCAGCTTTTAACTCGAACTTAGTCAACTGTTCAGGATGAGTCTTCAACACAAAGCATTTACATCCAAATATATGAAAATATTTCAAATTTGGCTTCTTATTTTTCACCATCTCATATGGTGTTTTCCCATGCTTGTTAATCAGTGTAGCATTTTGAGTAAAACAAGCAGTTTGAACAGCTTCTGCCCAGAAATAAGTTGGTAATTTTGCTTCATCAAGCATAGTTCTGGCTGCTTCGATTAGAGTTCTGTTCTTTCTTTCAACTACACCATTCTGCTGTGGTGTGCCAGGTGCAGAAAATTCTTGTTTCACTCCTCTTTCCTTGCAGAAAGCTTCCACTATTGAGTTTCTGAATTCAGTTCCATTATCACTCCTTATTATTTTGACTTTGTACTGTGATCCTTTGTCCAGTAGATTTACATGATCCATCAGAGTTTGAGCAGTTTCATCCTTCTTTGATAAGAAATACACCCATGTATATCTAGTATATTCATCAACAATTACTAGAGCATATTTCTTTCTGCCCATAGACATCACATTCACTGGTCCAAAGAGATCAACATGTAGAAGATGATAAGGTTCTACTACTGAAGATTCAGACTTGCTCTTGAAAGATGACTTCCTTTGCTTGGCCTTTTGACAAGAATCACATAGGCCATCTAAGCTAAGTATTGACTTGGGAAGTCCCCTTACAAGATCCTTTCTTATTAGCTCATTAATGTTGTTCAAATTGAGATGAGAGAGCTTCTTATGCCAGTTCCAACTCTCTTCATTTAACATTCTTGCAGTCAGACACACTGTTTTTCCATCAGAGTTTGTTACCAAACTTGCTTCATAAATGTTGTTGTGCCTGTGTCCAACTAGAACAACTTTTCCAGTAGATTTACTGATAACTTCACAGTGTTCAGTATGAAAATCTACATGGTTTCCTCTATCACAGATTTGACTCACAGATAGCAGATTATGCTTGAGTCCTGAGACTAGAGCTACATTTGTTATGATGACACTTCCAAGATTTATATTGCCATATCCCAGAGTAATTCCTATGTTGCCATCTCCATAGGATACCTTTGGGCCAGCTTTCTCCTCAAAATCTGATAGCAGGGCTTTATTTCCAGTCATGTGTCCTGAGCATCCACTGTCCAAGATAAGGGTGCTCTCTTTTATGCCCTGCAATCACAAACAAACACTAAGTGTTAGTTTTAAGGACCCAGACTTGCTTGGATCCTTTGTCTTTCTTAACAGTGTTAGCTTTTGCAGCGGAATCACTATCAACAGAGTTTAAACTAACATTGTCAGACTTTACACTTGCAGAGTTTGCCCTAACCCACTTCAAGTTGGGCTTTGGCTCATAATAGTTATGATAAATAGCATGATAACTCTTACAAGTATAAATAGAATGCCAAGTGCTCCCACAGTGTGTGCATAAAGTCTGTGGTTTAACCCTTACATAATCATTCTTTACTCCTGATTTAGAAGGTAAAGAATTAATATCTTTGTTCTTATTGCAAAATCTAGCAAGATGGTTAGAACTACCACATTTATAACATGTTTTCCTTGGAGCAGCAGCAGTAGGCAAATGATTATTTCTTTTATTTATGCCTATCTTTCCATTCCTATTCTTCTTGGACCCTTTTGGTTTCATGGCAGACTTTACCTCTTTTAGCTTATGATTGAACTGGTTTCCTGTCATTAAACCAACATTAACCTGTTTTTCACATACTTTTATTGGTTTTCTAACAGCTTCTAGTTCCATTAGATTTTCTGTTATAATATTTTCCTGTCTTTCACAGGTTTCATCTGATTCCATATCAGCTTCTCTTACTACAACAGATTTTAACTTAGTGGACTCTGGAACAAATTTCACAGGTTTAAGTTGTGGTTTAACCTTAACCTTGTCTTTAAACCTAAGTTCATCATTTTCACAATAACCTAACCCTACAGAATCTGTTTGAAACACTTGATGAGTGTCTCTTCCAGAGTTTGTCCAAGTCTTGATTATTTTTCTTTCTTTTTCTAGATCAGATTCTAGTTGCCTATATCTTTTGAGCAACTCATGTTCCACATAAACAGCATCATCTCTTTCTTTTTGAATCTGCTTCATATTTTCAAGTTCTCCTTCAAGAAACGTGTTTCTATCTTTAAGACTAAGATTCTCAGATTTAATTCTCTCATTCTCTAAAGTCTGATCCCTATAACTAACATGTACGCTTTTCAGATATACTCTTAACTCAGATATATTATCAGTATCATAAGCATAAGTAGTTAGGGGTACCTTATTTTCAGATGATTCAGTCTCATCTTTGACAGTTGCCATAAGCGCATAATTTACTCCATCATCAGAGTCTGAAGTATCTGCCCAGTCTTTGCCTTTAGAGATGAGTGCTTTCTCAGATTTGCCTTTTTTGCACTCTGGAGCATAGTGACCCATCTCCTTACACTTGTAGCACTGGATTTCAGATTTATCCTTCTTGCCAGACTTGGTCTCCCTTCCATCAGACTTTCTAACACCTTTCCTTTCAGAGTTTGAATCTTTCCTTGAGAATCTCTTTCCTTTCTTAAAGTTCTTGAATCCCATCTTCTTGAAGGTCTTCACATCAATGCAGCCATTTGCATCATCTGTTCTTCATCATCCTCAGAGTCAGAAGCTTCATCAGAGTTTGAGTCATCATCAGAGTTTGATGACTCACTTTCAGATTTAATGACTAAAGCCTTTCCCTAGGCTTTCTTCCTTGATGATTCCTTTTTGATGGGCTTCTCCTCAACTTTGAGAGCAACAGATTTTGTCTTCTTGCTTAATCTTCTGTTTCTTTGTTCTATTTCCAATTCATGAGTTTTCAGTAACCCATAAATCTCATCAAGTTCAGTTTCAGCAAGTTCGTAATTATCTCTTATAGTTGTTGTCTTCAAATCCCATCTTTCAGGTAAAGATAAGAGAAATTTGAGATTTGATTCTTCAAGATCATATTCTTTATCAACTAGAGATAAATCATTCAACAGTTTACAGAATCTGTCATATGTCTCAGTCAAGGTTTCATTGGCTCTTGAATCAAAGTGCTCATACTCCTGAGTGAGTATTGTTTTCCTGTTCTTCTTTATAGCAGTGGTTCCTTGACACCTGACTTCCAAAGCATCCCAGATTTATTTTGCAGTTTTGCAACCAATTACTCTGTTAGACATAACATTATCTAAAGCACTATGGAGAAGATGTCTAACCTTTGCATGTTTTGCAATTGATGAGATGTCCTCAGGAGTCATATCTTTCTTTTCCTTTGGAACAGTCTTTTGTTCTTGACCATCAACAACAGGAGACAATTTAGTCGGCATATGAGGACCATCATATATTCTGTCAAGGTATTCTGGATCTGTAGCCTCCAGAAACATGGTCATCTTCACCTTCCAAATTGGATACTCCACTGACCTGAGAATTGGAACCCTGATTGTTTCATATCGACTCACAGAATTAGGTTTAACCTGTTCAACCTTGGGAGGAGCTTGATTTTCTTCAGACATGATTATTACTGTGTTTGAATCGTAAAACTGTATATATTAAACAGCCTAGGCTTTGATACCAATTGTTAGGCCGAATACACAATATAATCAAGTATGTATGAGAATAACAATCAAGAACACTGTTTATAAATCAACAAAACTGTAATTATATTAACAGTTTCTCTCTTTATGATGTTAATGAATCACAAAGAGCTACTAGGTTACAAGAATAATATTTTCAATAATCGCATCCCTTCTAGGGATAACCTATCTGTGTTTATATAATACACAGCTACATACAATCCATCTCTAATTGATATTCCTATAAATTAGCTATACAATTCATATCAATTAAGGATTGCTTCAGTCTTCTATTCCGTCTCCTTAGTTGTATCAATATATTCTGCTTCTTTCCATCTTCAGAATATATTGCTTCTAGAATATTCAATTCAGCACCGACAGCTAATTCAACTATCACCACGTCGGACTTTAACAAACTCTGACTGGCTTCAATGTAAACTCTGATGATCACCTATTGCTTAAACACTGATGAACAAACGTCAGCAATTATATCTAACACTAAATGAAACCAATCACCATTGTAGAAGGACTAAGAGAACAAAGAGAAGAAAAAGTATTATAAAGAAGATAATGATTCAGTCTAATTTATCTCTACCAGTTCATCACTATATGTAGTGGAGCAACAAGAAAAAATAACAAATAACAACCTTGTCACCCCATATGAGGGAATCAAAAACCAACGGTCCTAAATATAGTTTAGTGAACATTTATAGAAAACAGGTAAAATAGAGTGCATGGCATCCCATGACATGAGTGTAGGTCTTCAAGTTTGAGTCATGTGATGTTTTCCCTCATAATACTCCGCCTCAAGCTGGTGAGTGAGAAGAAGGTGAAGCTCCCAGCTTGGTGACATGAGACTGGTGAAGCTTTACGGGCAAGATCTTTGTCATGATATCAACTACTTGGTTTGCAGAGTAGACATGCTCAGTAACAATGCTTCCAGAAGCGACTTGATCTCTAACATAATGACAATCAAAGTCAATATGTTTTGTACGCTCGTGCATAACTGGATTCGCAGCAATAGTTATGGCTGCTTGGTTGTCACATTTCAGGATGGTGGGAGACAGATTATGAATACCTTGGTCCTTCAAGAGTGTGACCACTGTTTGCTTCTTCATTTTCCACGAGACAGGTGACTCCCCCAGGAATATACAGTAGCCAGAGGTCGATTTGCGTGAAGCAACACATCCAGCCCATTCACTATCGCAATACGCAGTCAATTGTGCAGCAGTTGTAGATGTCAAAAGGATGCCTTGAGTAACAATACCACTTATATATCTCAACAATTGTTTAGTATTTTGCATATGAACAGTAGTAGGGCGTTGCATGTATTGGGTCAGGATAGGCATAGAAAAAGAGATATTTGGCCTAGTAATAGTAAGGTAGATAAGTTTACCTATTAATCTCTGGTATGTGGAGGGGTCTGACAATGGGTCACCCATCTCAACTATCAACTTCAACTTTATGTCCATGGGGAGTAGCAAAGGCTTGGCATGTATCATACCAAATTCTTGTAGTATATTTGTGGCATACTTTCTTTGTGAGAGAAAGAAACCATCTATGGATCTGTGGATTTCAATTCCCAAGAAATAAGTGACAGGGCCCAGGTCTTTCATGTGAAAGGATTGAGACAGCATGAGCTTTAAATCATCAATGGCAATATGAAGGTTCCCACAAATCAAGAGGTCGTCCACGTAGACCAATATGATAGTGATAGTGGAAGAAGACTGAAGAATGAATAGACTGTAGTCCGCTTTGGATTGAATGAATCCCATTTGATACTAAATTATCCACAATATATAATAAATAGACAATGTAAAAATATGCAATCAAGATTCTCAATAAAATGGACAATGTTTATATACTACAAATGAATAGTTTAGTATAAAACCCAACAATGGAAAGGCTGCACACAAGGAAGTAACTTGAGTTTTGCTGTAGAGGCATGCCCCAATCGATGATGCCATTTGTCAAGTTCTGTAGCAGCATTGGAATTAGGTGAGCTAACCAACTCAGTAGATGAGACATTACAGTGACAGGACATTGATGTTCCAATCTGTAGCCACTCCTCAGGTATATTGCCAGACAAGTGATCAATAAGATAGTAAATGCCATGATGTGCTTTTCCAACTGCTTTAATTTATTTCGAATTGTTATCAACAATTACACAATGTGTGCTGTAGAACAGAACTTGGCAATTACTGTTAGAAATTAGCCTTCTAACAGATAACATTTTATGAGTAAAACTGGGAACACACAAGACATTCTTTAAAGTCAAACCTGTGTTTAGTTTAACTGTGCCGGTATGTGAGATTTGAGCCTTACCTCCAGTAGGCAGATTTATGTTTCCCATTAATAAACAATTGTAGAAGGGGGGTTGAATACAATTGTATACGATTCTCGACTTGTCAAAGTATATATCACAGATATGAAAGAATAATAACAGCTTTATTAATTCTGATATAAAACTGTTACAAACTCTCTCAAGAAATTCTGATGTTCTTGAGAGCTTTTAGGTTAAAAACTCTCTGAAGAAATTCTGATGTTCTTAAGAGCTTCTAGGTTACAAACTCTCTTAAGAAATTCTGATGTTCTTAAGAGTTTCTAGGTTACAAAGATACTCGTGTGTGGATCGATTATGTTTGCTCTCTCTATCACATAAATCGAAACCTAAAACTGTGTTTATATACTACACAGCTTCTCTATCAATTACATGATAAGTCCTAATCAATTACAAAGATTGAAACCTATCCTAAATTGATAGCTTCATTACTATAAATAAGGAACCGACAAAATAAGCTTCCTTATTTAACTAGACTCCAAATATAACTCGAAATAGAAATCCTGATCAGCTTCCAGTACTGATAATCAATCCTGATCTCAGTCCTGATGTAGATATCCTGATGACAATCCTGATACTGACGCTTGATCAAATATTGATGACCATGCTATACTGATGACGTCAGCAATCCTGATCAGTTGAGTCTAGATCCCGACGATCATTGAATCCTGATCTAACAATCTCCCCCAATCTCATACTTTGTGAAATAAAGTATAGATTCCTAGATTCAATGATGTCAAAAACATATTAATAAAATGTACAAATATTTATAGCAGCAACTTATCTGTTTAAATTCTTTGATAGAACAAATTCATCTTCAAGAAGTTGGATAACAAATTTTCTTCTTTTTCTTCAAGAATTTGAATCAGTCTTTCCTTAAGATTTCTGAGTTCTTCATCTTCCTCATTAATCTGGTAGATAGCTGCTATGAGATTTTGTATGGAGCTTCTCTGAAGACTGTGCTCTTCAAGAAAAAGATAAGCAATTTCCTTCCCATCAGGATTGAGAGTAAGTTGAGTCATGCCAAAAGTCACTTCTTTAACAGCAGTGCCCCTTTGCATTTCCACATCTTGACCTCTTTGATTTAAGTACATGGGAGTATAATTACCATTGAAATTTTTGTTTTCATCCACTCTTCTTCTAATTGTTACCAAGATCATGTCACTCCACACTTTGTACACTTCATTCTTCCATCTTAACAGATAATGAACATATTTCAGTTCCTTTGTAGTTTTCACCAACAAGTCTTGAATGGATAGAATCTTCACAGAACCATCTCTCATAAAATACAGAAGCTTTTCTTTCTTTTCAGAACCATCATGACAATCTATTACTATATCAAAAGATAATAAATTGTTCAGGTTTTCAGAAGTTAAAATACCTCCAATTTCAGTCAAGGAGTAAGGATCAACATAAGACATATTCAGATATTCAACATCCATGTGTCCAATACCTCCTCTTGAATTACTTGTCAATTGCTTCAGATTTGAAAACATTCGTAGCTAGAGTTCTTTTGATCTAACCATATCAGATAAATCAATAACACTTGAAGCACTTGTTATAATTCCTCCATTCTGAAAATTGATAGGTGTGTTACACCTCAGTGTACTTATAAGTTTCCACTTCTTATCTTTTTCCTTTTCATAAGCATAGCTTATTTCTAGTTGAGGTTCTTGTCTGCTTGGATTTCTCCACAACCTTCTGTTTGAGAGTTTAAGCCTATGTACATAGAGATTGAAATCTCTATTTGTTATTCTTGTGATTTCTCTTTTTCTGGCTTCTTCTTCTTCATCTACTTCCTTATTGTGAGAATCCACCACAGTAGAAATTATTAACAGATCAACCTCTTGTATAATATAAGATTCATCAGGATCTTGAACTATGTCAGGAACAGTAGCAGGATTAGAATCTTCAATTTGATTTGTATTACTGAGAGTTGATTTTCTTGTTTTTCTTCTCAATTCTGGTTCTTCTTCAACATTTCCATCATCACAAAAAGTAGACCTTTCAGGAACTACTAGAGTTTGAGTAGGTTCAGGAATTTCTTCAATCCTTAATCCTCTAGACCTTGTTTGTCTAGGCATAATTGGAATTGATGAGCTTCTTCTACCTCTTTGAGCACTTCTTCTACCTCTGCCTCCTCTACCTTTAGCAGGAGCAGGATTCTTGAAACTCTCCATCATTTCTCTTTGAGCACTTAAGAACTCTTCATGAGAGAGATCAGGATATTCTTCATTAGCAGTAGATAGTGCCTTTCTAGCAAATAACTGTTGTACTCTCTTATCAGTATGATAAAGAGTCACAACATCACCTTTCTTTGTTTTGAAACTCTGGAATAGGTTAGCAGCATCTTCAGGATTTTCAATGATTACATCTTCATTTCCCTCAGGAATTGTAGAAAGTGTATGTCCATAACTAGGCGTCAGGATTTGATCAGTCATCAGGATTTGATCACCTGTCAGGATTTGTTCTTCCGTCAGGATCTGAGATTGTATCAATGTTCTCACTGTCCTTACTCCAAAATCAGAAACATGAGTTGACTGCGTTGTTTGACTTTGAGCTGTAGCTATGGGAGTAGAAGCAGTAGCACATTCTTGCCTGTTAAACCTTTTCAATAGATTCCTTGTGTATTTTGACTGATTAATAAAAATGCCATCATCAGTTTGTTTAACTTGAAGACCAAGAAAATAACTCATTTCTCCCATCATGCTCATTTGATATCTTGACTGCATAAGCTTAGAAAACTTTTCACACAGCTTATTGTTTGTTGACCCAAAAATGATATCATCAACATAAATCTGAACTAAAAGCAAATCCTTACCATGATTCAAATAGAATAAAGTTTTATCAATGGTACCTCGTTTGAATCCACTTTCCAGTAAGAATTGAGATAGGGTTTCATACCATGCTCTTGGAGCTTGCTTTAGTCTATAAAGTGCCTTATCCAATCTATAGACATGATTTGGATACTTTGGATCAATGAAACCAGGAGGCTGTTCAACATATACTTCTTCCTCCAGTTCACCATTTAAGAAAGCACTTTTCACATCCATCTAGAAAACATTGAATTTCTTATGAGCTGCATATGCCAGAAAGATCCTGATGGCCTCTAGTCTTGCAACAAGAGCAAAAGTTTCATCATAGTCAATTCCTTCTTGTTGAAAATACCCCTTTGCAACTAGTCTTTCTTTGTTTCTGATAATTACACCATCTGAATCAGTCTTATTTTTGAAAATCCATTGTGTACCAACAATTGACCTGTTCTTTGGTCTTTGCACCAGTTTCCAGACTTCATTCCTTTCAAATTCATTCAATTCTTCTTGTATTGCAGTAACCCAATCAGCATCCACTACGCCATAAGTGCTCATATGCAATGCTTTTTTACTATTGCTGTAGGTCAAAAAAGCGTTGCCTTAAGCTTGTTTTTCAAAAATGCAACACAAAATGGCCGTTGCATCTGCGGCCGTGGCCTTTGCTCCGTAACGCAATGCTTTTTGCCAATCTACTGCAACACCGAGAAAGCATTGCATTACAACCATAATGCAACAGTGCCAGCATGTAAATGCAACATCAATTAGCATTGCCATACACATGAAGTGGAGTGTGGCTTCCAGGTCACTATAGTGGGGCCCACTAGCATGCCACGTCAGCAGGGTGCCCATTGACATGCCACATCAGCGAAGGTACCTACCTGTCACTCCAATTATGGGACCCACATGCTGTAATGCAACCCTTTGTAATCCCTTGTTGAACACTGATATTATATTTAAGACAACGTTATATTTATTAATGCAACACCATTATATTCTGTAATGCAACACTAAAAAAGGAAAATACAAACTTTAATTAAAATTTCTACAATACCAGTTTTGTACATAAAAAAACCTATCTAAAACATTCATCATCCCAAGTATTTTACATACCATCCAAACCTTGCCAAATATTCTACATACTAATCAAACCATCCCACCAAGGCCTCTTCTTCGTACCTTCCCAACATGTAAAACATAACACCCATCTGTGCTTATATTCCCGCAATTGTGCTTTGATGTCCTGCTTTATCTTCCAACAATTTTGTTGCCTTCTGCAAGAGCTTCAGTGCCTCCTCAGGTTCATTGAAAAAGATTCGTAGATGGCACTAATTTATGTCATTCCACTTGCAATCTCTTCTGCTGTGGTTCTAGACACTGGTTTTGCATATATTCTTAGGGCATTTTCGCAATAGGATCTGGACTCCCGCAACTTCCCTTTTCTTGTAGTATAGATCAGCTAGCCGGACAAAGACAAAAGCAAATGAAGGATGGTTATCACCCTTAGAATATTTGAAGATTGTTAGTGCCTTCTGGTAGGAGAAAACAACTTCATCAAAGCGAGACAAGGACAAGTAGATATTGACAATGCTGACATCAATAGCATCAACTTCATTGTCTTGTCCATTGGCAATCATCGCCATACTGGCAAGTACAAGGTGTTCGAGAGCAGATTCATAATCTCCTTTAGCCTCGCATATGAGGGCCATCAATCGGCGGTTAGCTGCTTCCTCGAGAGATGCGGTTGAACTATGTTCTCGGTGGATTTCAAGGGTTTTCTTGCACAATTTATCTGCATCATCAAATTGCATTGCTTGAACGTGAGCCTCAGCCGAGTACCTGAAATATTAATATAGACTGATTAATATTAATATAGACTGATTAATATAGAACTAGAGGATGGCAAAATATTAATATATAACTAATTTTTGAACAAACCTTAACTACAATTGCCTTCAAAAATTCCCAACAGAGCGCCTAAAAACAGAACTAGAGGATAGCAAAATATTTAAACAAGCTGATCAAGTTACAATTATTATTTCCAAATATGTTGTTTACAAAAGCACAGAAAAAGATATGGTACTATCCAACCAGCAAATTAGTATAAACAAGTAGTGTTAGATATTTCATATTTGTCAACACCATGACAAAAATATACAGCTTCATCAAACCATACACTAAGAAGAATACAAAAGCCGTAAAAGCATACATATCCTAAAAAAATAGGATATACGTTAATTAGCATGATACTGAGAGATGATAGGAGATCTAAGATCACAACAAATTATCATTTATATGGTCCTGCTATCAGTTACATGTGCAAAGGTGTTGGCAAAATGCAAGAAGCTACAAGATTCAGACATGGTAGAATTTTGTGAATTCTTAAGAAGCTACAAGATTCAGACCTGAATGTCATATATCAAAGTCAACTTATCATCTCAATATAAGAAGTGTTTATAATACGCATATAAAGGGATTAGATTCAGACCTTGATAATATACTTTTCATGTTTTTTTTCTTCCAACCATTGAAGCATACCACTTAAAAAATGAGCTCCGTAAACATATATCAGTTAAGACAATATTGACTTAAATAATTGTATACAACTTACCCAAAACCCAAATAATATAAGATAAAGAATACTCCAAGACTCCGACTCCATGTTTTAAGAATTGATGTTGGCTTGGTTGTTGGATGCCTGTAGCTGTTGATCTGCATGAATATACAATTCATTTAAATCACTGAAAAATAGCAAAATGCTGGTTTAAAAATCTGGCAACAAACTTTAGACATCCAGTACCAGACTACCAGTAGATGGGGAAATGTACTCACCGGATGTATACAAATTTTAAAGTCCAGTTTACCACAAAAACAAAATAAACATTTTAATTCATATGCAAATGTCGAAAATTATTGAAATGCACACAGAAAAGGAGCTCCATGAAATTATAATAATATGATAGAACTTGAAAAGCTTTCTTCAAAACTATAACTATGATGCGTTAAGTGGTGCTGGCACAGTTAAATGCAGTGTATCCAAGAATCTTTTAAGACCTACTAATTCTGCTAGATGACTAGATCTATCCAAGAATTTAGTAAAATATAAAATATAAACAATATCCAATTTCAACCACTAATCTAATAGACTAATTGGAATTTCAACCAATTCCAATTCCAATTCCAATATCCATTTGTTTTTGTGTCCATGAAGTATGTTTCAGTACCAAATCAGTAAACACATAAACATTCTACCATGCTTAAGTTCTAATATTTGATGGCAGTAACTAATTAATAACAGGACATAATCAGATTGCAGAGGCACAAAAAATGATAGTAAATACAGCAGTAGGCAGTAGCAATAATAAAACAGGACTGGAAAAAATAACATACAACAGTAGACAGTAGCAGTTTTAAAACAGGACATGTTCCATGTTTTCTGGCTTCTGCAGTCTGCACAGTAAGGCAGTTCAGACTCCGAATTGCAGAAATAAGAAAAAAGGACTGTAAAGAAAATGATAGTTAAGACAGGAAAGCAATACCTAGTTTTCATTGTCCAATTCTATGGCTGCATCTTTGCCATCCTTTTTATCATTAAGAGAAAGAGCAGAAACAACTGTAGAATAACAAGACGTGTTAACATTTAATTGTGAGGACAAATTGAATTCAAACAGTAAATTAGAGAAATATTATACCTTCTTCGAATTTCTCGATATCATTTACATCTTGTTCAATTGTCTTTGGACGTTTGGCCGATTGCAACCAATCTTGAGCACTAATTTGGTTGTCGGGTCAAACAATTAATATAGTGTAAACATCGAAAATAACAATACGAAAAATATTACCAACACCGCAGGCAGCTAGATACAAAGAGCAGGGGAGCCCAAACCTCCAGCACCAACAACTAACAAATTTTCCTGTCATGTATCCACAAAATAATTAAAGATATCACTATCTCTAAATTTATTACATTACACACATAATTAGAATTTAAAGCAAATAAATATGTACGTAACCTTGAACGGGAAAGGAAGGGAGCAAGAGGTGGCGACTTTATCGATAAATATATGTCCATGTCCTTTTTCTTCTGTCTACGTTACCCTCACTTACCCTAACACAAAGACTAGTCACATATAATGAAATTTAAGACGAATATATATCCCTAATGTAAAAATGAACATATCAATCAAATCCCATATCAGTCAAATACAAAACCATAATGTATATCCCTAATCAGTCAAATACAAAACCCTAAATTGAAATCCCTAAATTAAAACCCAATTCAGTTATATATTGAATACCTAATTAAAAACCCTACAATGGAAACCAAAAAATGAATTCCCCAAATTCAATGAGCTATAAAATCAAAAAAATTAAAAATGAGCCGAGAGTACAAAATCAAAGGTAAGAAAATGATTTTTAGTTACCAATCCGAGCTTGTAATTCCAGTTTGTAGTTTGATTTTGTTGAGAAGGTGGAGTGTGTTTGTCTGTGAGAGAGATATCGAAAAAGAGAGAGAGAATGAGAAGATTAAGAGTGTTTTTCTTCCATTTGAAACTGAGGGAGTGCTTTTGGGGGAAGTAGCGGGGGAAGTATTTCCTTTGAGGGGGAAAAACTATCCGCCCAAAATTTTCACCTTAAAACTATCCGCTCAAATATTTCACCTCTTAATGTGAGATTTGTTGTGTGTGCACTTTTTTTTCTTTTTTTGAAAAGTGTAACTTTAATATTGAAATTTAATTATTTAAATAAAATAAAAAAATGATAAATATATATTTATATAATAGTTCTGAAAGTAATTTTAATTAAAATCTATTATATATTAAATTTAAAGTAAGAAATAGATAAAAAAAAATTAAATATCATTTTACATATTTTGATAAAATGTTTAATTTTTATAAATCTAAAAATAATGTAGTATAATGCAACGCTTTTTAATGGTGTTGCATGTCATAACACTAGCATTCACTCTGCAACGGTGCATTCACATGAAATGCAATGCTTTTTTAGTAGTGTTGCAGAAGACCAATACTAAGCATAGCTTTTGCAACGCTTTGCTTGCAACCCTCACAAAAAGCATTGCATATGAGCACTTATGGCGTAGTGATCTTTAAGTGCATCTTCAACTTTCTTTGGCTCCTCCTTTGACAGAAAGTTATTATATAAACATTCATTTTGAGTTGCACTTCTTCTCTGAACACCTGCATCAGGATCTCCAATTATCAAATCAGGAGTATGACTTGTAGTTCATTTCCTTGCTGGTGGTAAGTCATTTCTTGATGTAGATGCTCTCCCTGGATTGGTGTTATCTTGATTAGAAGAATTCATTCAATTAGAAGCTCCCCCTGAATTGTTACTATCTCCTCCTGATGGATTATCAGGATTGTCACTTGAATCAGTATCTGAAGAATTTTGCCCTGATGATTGAGTTGACTCTGAATTTGTAGTAGTTTGTTGTTGCTCCCCCTCAACATTTGCACTACTCAATGAATCATCATTATATGCATCATCAGTATTAGCACCATCAGGAATTGGTGTGTCATCAGGATTTGATGGATCATCAGGATTTGGTGACCCATCAGTATCTGATTAATTGACAGGATCTTATTCATTTTCTTCAGGTTCCTTGGTAGCTTCATTTTCAAAAACCAATCTATCATGTGAGTCTTCATTCAATCCAATTATCTTCTTATCATCAAAAGATACATGTATTGACTCCATGACAGTTCTTGTTCTCATGTTAAAAACTCTAAAGGCTCTTGATGCAGGATAGCCTATGAAAATTCCCTCATCAGCCTTTGTTTCAAACTTTCCTAGCTGTTCAGGATGAGTTCTGAGAACAAAACATTTACAGCCAAACACATGCAGATACTTCAAACTTGGTTTCTTCTCCTTGAGAGATTGATAAGGAGTAACACCATGTCTGTTTATCAATGTGAGATTTTGAGTATAGCTTGATGTATTGACTGCTTCTGCCCAGAAATATGTAGGTAATTTAGGTTCTTCCAACATAGTTCTGCCAACTTCAATAAGAGTTCTATTTTTCCTTTCAACTACTCCATTTTGCTGAGGTCTGCCAGGAGCAGAGAATTGTTGAATAATTCCTTTGTATTTGCAGAACTCTTCCATCTTTGAATTCTTAAACTCAGTACCATTATCACTCCTCAGTATCTTGACTTTGTACTTTGTGGTTGTCTCAATCATTCTCATATGATCCAACAGTATTTCAGAAGTTTCATCTTTTCTGTGCAGAAAATACACCCAGGTGAATCTAGAATATTCATCAACAATTACAAGAGTGTACCTTTTCTTACTGATGGATATAATGTTGACTGGTCCAAATAGATCAAGATGCAGCATGTGATATGGTTTTTTAATAGAGGATTCTGATTTACTCTGGAATGATGTCCTTCTTTGTTTAGCCTTTTGAAAAGCATCACAGAGTCCATCAGGAGTATACAAAGCTTTAGGTAATCCTCTCACTAAATCTTTCTTAACCAACTCATTGATATTGCTGAAGTTGAGATGAGAAAGCTTCTTGTGCCAATTCCAACTTTCATCTACTGATGCTTTACTGATTAGACATGTAGGGGAACCATCAGTATTTGAGAGAATGTTTGCTTCATAAATGTTACCATGCCTGTAGCCAATCAGTGCTATCTTTCCTATTTCTTTGCTGACTACTTCACAATGTGTGGAATAGAAGTTGACATGATAACCTCTGTCAGTGATTTGACTAATACTCAACAGGTTGTGTTTTAGTCCCTTCACTAGAGCTACTTTCTCAATGATGACATTTCCAATGATTATATTGCCATATCCCAATGTTTGTCCAATGTTGCCATCTCCATAAGACACAGTTGGGCCAGCTTTTTCCTCATATTCTGATAATAGGGCCTTGTTTCCAGTCATGTGCACAGAACATCCACTTTCCATGACTAACACATTTTTCCTTTTTCCCTGCAATCAGAATAGAAACACACTAGTTAGAACATTTAGGAACCCACATATGTTGGGTTCCTTTTTCATGCAATTTATTAATTTTAGCAGCAGAAGACTTTCTGACTTTAGCAGTCCTGACAGGATTAACTTTGTCAGGATTTGCTTTGTCAGTATTAGTATTAAAAAAAGCATGCTTCACTGTGACATTCTCAATTCTACCAGACTTTGTACTTTTATCAAATTTAGGCAATGGATAATAAAAGTTATAGTACAAATCATGGTATTCTGCACAAGTATAAATAGAATGCCATATACTACCACAATGAAAACAGGACTTCTGTGGTTTATAAAATACTGATCTACTCCTGACATCAGAAATAGTAATTTCAGTACTTTTCTTTAAACTCTTTTTATAATCAATGGCAAGATGATTAGAGTTACCACAAGTAAAACAACATTTCCTAGGTGCATTTGGGATATACTTATAACCATTCTCTTTATTAATCCCAATTTTACCATTCCTGTTTCTCTTAACAGTAGCTTCCTTCTTCTTATCTGTAACTTCACATATCTTATCCTTTATTTGTTTCTGAGACAGTAAACCTACATTCTTAGTATCTTTACTCGTGACATGTTTAGACTTAGTAATTTTAACACTTTGATCAGAAGAAGATCCCTTTTCAAAAGTTGAATTGGAATCCTAGACAACAATTTTTGGACTAACTGTCTCATCAACAACAATTTTCTCTCTCAATTTCTTATCTTCATCTGACTTATACCCCAGACACTCTTTCCAATTCTTAGAGGTATTAATCTCATGAAATTTTCTACCAGAGTCTGTCTAGGTTCTGATTTTCTCATTAGCATATTCAAGTTTCTTTTCAAGAGCAGTACATTTAAGTTTCATCTCTAAATACTTGTTTTTAGCATTATCACATTCTATCTGTACTTTTTGCATGCGAGAAAATTCAGCTTCTAAATGCTCATTCCTTTTCCTAAGTTCAGACATCTCAGATAAGATTCTAGTATTTTCAGCAGTTTGACTTCTAAAGCTAATATGCAATGACTTTAGAAAACGTCTTAACTCAGAAGCATTATCAGTATCAAAATCAAAGACAGTATTTAGTACCTTATCATCAGGAATAGCAGTTTCATCAGTATTGGCCATTAGGGCATAGTTGACCACCTCAGTATCAGATTTTGAGGAAGAGTCCATCTAATCCTTGCTTGATGTGATGAGTGCCTTTGTCTTCTTACACTCACTAGCAAAGTGTCCCATACCATTACACTTGTAGCATCTAACCTTTGACTTGTCAAATTCGCTACCCTTGCTATCCTTTTTGATATACTTGTCTTTGTCTGCATTGAAGGTCCTTTTCTGAAAGTTGCCTTGTCTTCTAGCCTTCCTGAACTTCATCTTTTTGAAGCCTCTGACAATCATAGCAACCATCTCTTCCATGTCTGAGTCATAAGAATCATCGTCAGTATTGGCATCAGGATTGCCATCAGTATCTGATGAAGAGTCATCAGGATCTTACTCAACTGTTCTTGATTTCCTTCTAGAGACCTCCATATCTTTTCCTTTTGATTTAGCCTCTACATTCAAGGCAATGGTCTTTGCCTTGCTGCTTTTCTTATTCTTTCTCTGTTGAACTTTAAGATCATGAGTTCTTAGCATTCCATAGACTTCATAAAGAGACACAGTGTTTAGATCATACTGATGTCTAATGATAGAAGTTTGAGTATCCCATTCTTCTGGTAAAGCTCTCAGAAACTTGGTATTTGAATCTTCAGAAACATATTACTTGCCAACTAAAGATAGATTGTTCATGAGTGTCAGGAATCTATCATATAAATCAGTCAGGCTCTCATCAGGTCTTGCATCAAATTGTTCATATTCTTGAATTAAAAGAGCCCTTCTGTTTTTCTTGACAGATGCAGATCCTTGGCATTGAGTTTCCAAAGTATCCTAGATTTCTTTTGCAGACTTGCATGCAATCACTCTGTTGGACATGACAAAATCAAGACTATTGTGCAGGATGTTCTTTATCTTTACCTCCATGAGTACATGAGTTGTTTCTTCTGGAGTCCATTCACTCTTAGCCTTGACCACATAGTGTTCTGGTACAGTTTCTGTTCGTTCTATGATCCTGGTAGGAATATATGGTGCATCACAAATCATATCGAAATAATCAGGATTCATAGCTTCCAGGTACATTAACATCTTTACCTTCCATGTTGGATATTCTGATTTCTTCAGAATGGGAATTTTCATGCTTTCATACTTGGTTATCGACATCTTAGATCATATCTGATTCAATTTTAAATCAGTCTGCTCTGATACCAATTATTGCCTAGTAATAAACAATTGTAGAAGGGGGGTTGAATACAATTGTATAAGATTCTTGACTTGTCAAAGTATATATCACAGATATGAAAGAATAATAACAGCTTTATTAATTCTGATATAGAACTGTTACAAACTCTCTCAAGAAATTCTGATTTTCTTGAGAGCTTCTAGGTTACAAACTCTCTTAAGAAATTCTGATGTTCTTAAGAGCTTTTAGGTTACAAACTCTCTTAAGAAATTCTGATGTTCTTAAGAGCTTCTAGGTTACAAAGATACTCGTGTGTGTGATCGATTATGTTTGCTCTCTCTGTCACATAAATCGAAACCTAAAACTGTGTTTATATACTACACAACTTCTATATCAATTACATGATAAGTCCTAATCAATTACAAAGATTGAAACCTATCCTAAATTGATAGCTTCATTACTATAAATAAGGAACCGACAAAATAAGCTTCCTTATTTAACTAGACTCCAAATATAACTCGAAATAGAAATCCTGATCAGCTTCCAGTACTGATAATCAATCCTGATCTCAGTCCTGATGTAGATATCCTGATGACAATCCTGATACTGACGCTTGATCAAATACTGATGACCATGCTATACTGATGATGTCAGCAATCCTGATCAGTTGAGTCTAGATCCTGACGATCATTGAATCCTGATCTAACAATTTATCTGCATTATTGAACTGAGAGACACAGGATTGATCAAATGCTGAAAATCAGGGGTCATATGATTTGTGGCCCCAGAATCTATTATCCATGATTCAAAAAAGTTATCAACAATAAGATTACAGGACATCATTCCTGAGAAAGGTTGTTCATACTCCTCATCAATATCAGAACCTCTTTGTTGTTGGACTAATTGTGGCATCAATTGGGTAAGTTGTGCTAGTTGTTGAGGTGTGAAGAGTGAAGAGGAGTTAGTAGCAGTGACTTGGGCTGTAGCAGCAGTTTTGGTTCCACCTATATTAGGACTAGCATTCCACCTACTACTGGCTTGGGATTTGAATCGAGGGTTAGAATTTGTAGGGAGTTGACCATGTTTTGTGTGCCATTTTGGATAGCCAATAACATTCCAACACTTATCATGTCTATGACCCTTGACTCCACACACATAACACATAGGCACTTTGTTATCAGATCTTGTCACATTAATTTTACTAAACATAGAAATGGTATCAGTATCCAACGGATTCATATGTAATAACTCACGTTGAGCTTCCTCTTGTTGCAAGGCAGCATACACAATTTCAACAGATGGAAGTGGATTTAGGAGCAAAAAGTGACTACGTTGGGGATTATAAGTTTCACTCAAGCCGTTAAGAAATAGAAACAATCTACTTTCATCTTTATGTGAAGCTATAGTATCTAGCAAAGTCTTAACTTCAGCAGTAGGGTTGGGCACAATTGGTAATGTATTCAGAGTATCAAGTTCCTCCCACAATGCTCTCATAGCAGTATAATACTCATTAATAGACATGGTATTTTGACGTAACTCATAGATTTCTTTGTTAATCTTGTATTTGCGAGACCCATTTGTTAATTGAAAACGCTTTTCAAGATTAGACCAAATATCAGCAGCAGAGGTCATAAACATAACAGATTTCATTATAGATGGAGATACATTATGAGTAAGCCAGTCGATTACCATATTGTTGCAAGTGTCCCACAGTTCAGCTTGCACAGTATCGGTCGGTTTCTGCAGTCCTCCAGTTACAAAACCTAGCTTTCGTTTCGAAGCAAGGTTGATTTCCATGGCACGACGCCAAGCTCTGTAATCAGACGAACCCTGGAGATTTTGAACCGTGACTGAGGTGGCTCCATCTGAGGAGTGTAGATTCAAAGGATTCACTAAATCCGGAAACGATAACCTATTCCCTGCCATTGTATGTTCTAGATAACACAAAAACAAGGAGGAACAAAGGATGACAGATAAAGGTTTAAAGCTATGAGACTGATTGTTTACTACTTTTGACACAACTTGCAATGGGTGGCTCTGATACCATAAAGACTAAATGAAACTAATCACCATTGTAGAAGGACTCAAAGAACAAAGAGAAGAAAAAGTATTATAAAGAAGATAATGATTCAGTCTAATTTATCTCTACCAGTTCATCACTATATGTAGTGGAGAAACATGACAAAATAACAAATAACAACTTTGCCACCTCATATGAGGGAATCAAAAACCAACGCTCCTAAATATAGTTTAGTGAACATTTATTTAAAACAGGTAAAATAGAGTGCATGACATCCCATGACATCAGTGTGGGTCTTCAAGTTTGAGTCATGTGATGTTTTCCCTCATAATATTATACAATGACTATTAATGTTTATATTTAACGATTCATGTCCATTTGAGTTTAAAAATTAATAGTTATTGTTTAAAGGAATAACAAAACATATTGAATCAACTAAATTATTGTTATGCCACATTTTGACATAGTCCAAATTTCTTCGTTTAATAATTATTAATTCAGATTAATAATTATTTGCTTAACCACTAAGTAATATCCTCTCTCTGAAACGAGGAAAGAATCAATATCAATCAATCAAGGGAAATTCTCAATGTTACCATCATGGTATAGACTTTTCCTGATGGTACCATCTCGTATTTTTGACTTACAGATGGTACACCTAAACTTTTGACTTGTTAGTCTTATATTCTTATTATTTTGTCAAGGTAAGAAACTCCTTAACTATCATTTAATATTTTATAAATAAAGATCAAGATAAATTCAGTTCGATATTCTTCGTTCATCGAGCAACAAGCAATTTAGTACATTGTTCTTTAATTTTCTAATCTTTACTATCTTCTCTTTAACCATCTAGTTTTTACAATTTTTCTTATATTGTTGATTACAATTAGAGGATTCTCAATGGTACGATTGGCACCCTTCGGAAAGACCAATACTATGGGAAAATGGTACCATTTGAAAAAGTCAAAACCACAGTGGTACAATTAAGAATATCCCATCAATCAATAACGGAAATTATCTCCAAACGATATCCTTCAAATTAGGAAGATAACACAACACTAAGATAATGCAAGATAAAATCTGTAATTGCCCACATTAACAAAGTTTATCCCTAAAGTCTCTCAAGGATAAACACAATTGCACAGAACTGCGTGGGAATGATCCAATATAAATTGATATGCAGGCATCTTGGCAAAAGAGATCCGATATACAAGACAAATCGAGACACCTCCCAAGTCCAGCCCCCAAACATCCAAAAATCTCAAATCCCCCTATTTTCATAATTCGTTATTCCATCAACCTCTGATTTGTGTTGTTACGAAATTACTCCAACAACATTTGGCGCTAGAAGGAGGGGAATTTTATTATTCGTGGAGGACGAATAATTATCTAATTTAGGGGGTTGGTTTCAATAAACAATTAAGGGTTCGTCAACGGCAAAACATATTACACAACAGATATCGGTTGTAGTCCCATGTTTATGGTGTAGCAACGACGCGGCAGTAGCTAGCTGTTAGTGGATTAAAGCAAAAAAATAAGCAATAGTACGAACGACACACAATAACAAAAGGCAGCCAAATACAGAAGTCAAGACTCAAGTGTCACTCGTGTATTGACTTTTCCTCCAAACGATATCCTTCAAATCAGGAAGATAACACAACACTAAGATAATGCAAGATAAAATCTGTAATTGCCCACATTAACAAAGTTTATCCCTAAAGTCTCTCAAGGATAAACACAATTGCACAGAACTACGTGGGCATGATCCAATATAAATTGGTATGCAGGCATCTTGGCAAAAGAGATCCGATATACGAGACAAATCGAGACACCTCCCAAGTCCAGCCCCCAAACATCCAAAAATCTCAAATCCCCCTATTTTCATAATTCGTTATTCCATCAACCTCTGATTTGTGTTGTTACGAAATTACTCCAACAACATTTGGCGCTAGAAGGAGGGGAATTTTATTATTCGTGGAGGACGAATAATTATCTAATTTAGGGGGTTGGTTTCAATAAACAATTAAGGGTTCGTCAACGGCAAAACATATTACACAACAGATATCAGTTGTAGTCCCATGTTTATGGTGTAGCAACGACGCGGCAGTAGCTAGCTGTTAGTGGATTAAAGCAAGAAAATAAGCAATAGTGCGAACAGCACACAACAACAAAAGGTAGCCAAATACAGAAGTCAAGACTCAAGTGTCACTCGTGTACGTGAATTATGAAAGTATGACCAGTATATTGAGTATACAATAACTAAAGCAAAACCCAAAGCGAATAAACAAGAACAAGAAAATAAACGACAATCACACAAGACAAAGATTTACGTGGTTCAGAAATTCCTACTCCATAAGCCGCACTAATTTTTTATTGATCTCTCACATTGTTGTGTTCTGTTATGTTCTGATGTGTTGGTGTTTTACAATTACATGAGACTATTTATAAGAGAAAAAACTGGGCCTAAACTAATCAGAGTCTAATTCTGAAATTCTGAAATTACTAACTCTAATTAGAATTCAGATCTGGAAATTCTAACTCAAATCATAAACCAATTCTGAAACCTGTTAGACTCCACAAACCCAACAATCTTCCATTTGGAGTCTGACCACATCTTCTCTTCACTCTTGTAAATCTAGTACCACCCGATACTTCGATCAATAACTCTAACTAGTGCAGCGCCTTCTCATTAATCAATTCTGAAGGCTAGTTGAAGCTATGCAAAGCTTCAACTTTTCATTGGTAACCGAACATCCACCCAAATTTGCATAAGAGAACCATTCCAAGATAACATCTTTCTTGCTGAAACGCAATACAACCTTGGACGTGCCTTTCAAGTAGCGTAACAGCTGCACTTGACTGCTTTCCAATGCTCTTTTCCTGAATTAGACATGAACCTTCTAACAACTCCCACTGCATGAGCAATGTCTGGCCTTGTACACACCATAGCATACATCAAACTGTCAAATGTAGATGCATACGGAACTTTAGCCATATCTTTCTTGCCTTCATCCGTTTTAGGTGACTGCTTTTTCGTGAGATTAAAGTGAGTTGCCAACGGTGTACTTCTGGTCTTCGCATCCTGGACATTGAATTTCATATATCATCGAGATAATACATATATGTCAAAAATATTTTGTGCGCACTTCAATTCTCAAGTAGGGTAGCCTGGACAAGCTATAAGACCCACACTGCTACACCCTTGTAGGAAGGAGTCAACGACCCTCTGGATTGAAAGTCTTGCTCTCTCAGAAGAGTCCAGGGACAAACTTATATTCACTGAATGGATATTTATTGTTTGGAACGGGACATTCCTACAATCACGGGAAGAAATGCGGAGATGCCGCGAGATTGTAGGAAAACGTGTGGGGCCGGACGACATTTGAAATTGGGTAACTTAATAAAGCATCAGAGGGCTCGCGAATGATCGCAGATGACCGAATACACATCCTTATGTGGACAATTACTTTTGAAGAGCGTGTACACCAATTCGGGCTATATACAGAACGCCAAGGTCCTAACTTGACAATAAGACCGCAACGGATTTCAAAATTACATTACTTATACTCGCACTTTTGAAACCTTGGCAAAAATATATATCCTAATATGGTTCATCACATGCTATAGTACTTGTATTCACATATGCAAAACGAGCACTGTAGTGCTCTAAATGTTTTTCTAATCATCAACTTTCAGCTTTTTCAGCGACTCAATAAATTTGGAAGCTTGAAGAATTCTTAGTTCTCCACTACAGCAAGCTACATTGAAGAACTAGGGGCTTGTTGTTATGCCACATTTTGGCATAGTCCAAATTTCTTCGTTTAATAATTATTAATTCAGATTAATAATTAATTGCTTAATCACTAAGTAATATCCTCTCCCTGAAACAAGGAAAGAATCAATATCAATCAATCAATAACAGAAAATATCTCCAAACGGTATCCTTCAAATCAGGAAGATATCACAACGCCAAGATAATGCAAAATAAAATCTGTAATTACCCACATTAACAAAGTTTATCCCTAAAGTCTCTCATGGATAAACACAATTGCACAGAACTGCGTGGGCTTGATCCAATATAAATTGGTATGTTGGCAAAAGGGATCCGATATACAAGACAAATCGAGACACCTCCCAAGTCCAGCCCCCAACCCCCAAACATCCAAAAATCTCAAATCCCCCTATTTTCATAATTCGGTATTCCAGTAACCTCCGATTTGTGTTGTTACGAAATTCCTCCAACAACAATTATCAATCTTGACCTACATTAAAAAAATTATTGTTTTAATGTTAAAAATCATTTGAAAAAATATTCATACTTTAATATTAACAAAATCATGTATATATAGTACATGTCAGTAAACCCTAAAAAATTTAAAATATTTATTCTACACATTAGGCTATTCAATTAAAAAAGAACATAAATTTTAAAAAATATTTACCACAATAACTTATGGCTTTTTCTTTTTCTAACATAATTTTAGGCAAATAAGCAATATAGACTATTTAAGATTAGACATGTTACCATTTAAGGATTAGATATATATGTTAGACCAAATTTAAAATACAATATATTTTTTATTATTTATAGTACTATAAATTCAAAAATTATTATATTAAATCCACGAAAATAAAGTTTCACGCTCTTATGGGGAATGCATGCCGAATTTTGTAATGAGAACAAAACCAAGGTCTTGGAATTAAAGGACCCCTGTTTTAGCTGCGTGTTTGGGGTAATATAAAAAATTAATTTATATCTTAAAATGAATAAGCGACATATAAGTGATAAGTAGATGCATTCTTTTAAGTTATATTGATGTTTAGATAAATTAAATTATAAGTTAGTTAAGAATTTCTAAATTAAATTTGAAAAAATAATCATTAAATACAATGATCTTAATACATGCATTTTAAATTAAAAAAAATATATTTAAAAAAGTAAATGCGAAAATATAAATTATTAAAAAATAAAAAAATCAATCAAAAAGTCAATAAGTTAGGAAAAATGTGTGTTATTACTAACATTCAACTTATGATCAGATAAGTTATAAGTTAAATTTATAAGTTGAGTTATAGACCATTATCTCTCTCTTAGGAAAAACCCTAGGAAAAACCCTAGTCTCCTCCTTGTTTACTTTTTAGCCGACCGGGCTTCCACCGGTTTTTCCAATAAAGCAACAAATCCTTTAAAAAAAATTATTTGTTTTTGTTTCTTTCAATAATCTCCTTCTTGAGTAAGAATTTCTACCCATTTGATTTGTTTGTTTGTTATTAGATTTATATCATCGGAGCTTCCAGTTTTCTTTCTTTTTCGATTCAAGCGAAATTTATTGGATTTGATAGTATATCGAGTATCTCTTATTGTGATTTCGTTTTTCAGATCTAAAATTTTCTATTTTGAATTTCAGTTTGCAAATTGAGTTTGTTTCTCTCTTTTATGAGAGGGGGTTTGTTTCTCTCCTTTATTGTGAGTGTTGATTTTGATTTAGTGATGAAAATTTGTATGAGATCACATTCATGATCGATAGCTCAAAGAGATTATGGCGGAGCGGCTACATGTAAATATATCATCTTTAATATATCGTTTGATTGTCTCTTAATAAAGACTGACGATTTTATCTTTTTTATGTTTGTTCGACTCGATCATTTTTATAGATGTCATATGACGATTTATTATTGAATTATCACCGTTTGTTTTAAAAAATAAAAATTATAAATCAAGTTGACAAACACATTTCACAAATTTTTAAGAATTTATAAGACATAAATTAGCTTATAATTTGGTAGCCAAACGGGCCCATTATGGCATTAATGATCTTGTGTTCATAGCTTTTTGGCCCTTTTCGTTGGGTCTTAACCAAAGTTGTTTAGCTCGTGTGGCGTCATAGTGTCATAGTGTAGGGTCAGGCGTATGACCACAAACAATCCTTATCGAGCTGAGCAAAATCGGATATCCGGTCCGGTTAATAGAATTTAGATCGGATATTCGATTTTTCGGATAATTGAAAATATATTCTTATTCCGGTTCCGGTTCTGATTTAACCGGATATCCGAAATTCGGATATCCATTTAAATCGAATCGGAAATCAGAAAATCTGGTTCTGAATTAAATAAGTAAAATATCTTTTAATTTGTAAAAAAAATTATATTTTGATAAGTTATCGTTAATACAAATTGTAAAGTAATTAAGAATATTTTTTACATCAAAATTTCATACTTTAACATTTATAAAGTCATTTGTTTTCCTAACTTTATTTTGAACCATTATAGATCATCATTCAATTCTTAAATTAGTTCTTTTAAAATATTTTTTAGGAGATATTAATAACACGCTAACTCTCAAATTTACAATCCTAAGTGAAAAAATAATATTTAAAAAGAATACTCTTTCATTTACATTGTTTTAAAAAAAAATTAGTATTGTAACTTCTTATTATCAGAAAAAGTATTGTAACTTATTAATAAATCGTTACAAATAAAATGTTAATTTGGAGAAAAATATACTTTGAAATTGATGCACGGGATTACGAGGTTTTCACGGATAAATTTATGGAATAATTGTAAGTTCAATCTCAAAAATATAATTTCAAGTGTATTCTTGTGTTATAATATCTAAAATACTTATAAACCTTGGTAGAACACAACAAACTCTTTAATTTATTAGTGATAATTTATTATTTAATTTAATATATCATATTTGAAATATTTTGACGTTAATATGTTAAATATTGGTTATATATATAAATTATTTTTAAAAAAAATAGTAAAAATCGGATCGGATCTGAATATTCGGTTTTATTAAAAGTTATGATCAGGATTCGAATCCGAATTAATGAAAAAAAATCGGATCGAATATCCGGTCCGAAATTTTCGGATTGAATATCGGAATTTCTGAATTTTTGAAATCGGATACCGGATAAAAAATTAGAATTATCCGATTTTCGGATAATTATGCTCACCCCTAATCCTTAGACTACAATTTCACTTTTTTTATCGTTTACTGACAAGGAATTTACGAGTTACTATCGTCTTAAACATGTAAATATGTAAAGTACGTCCTCACAACATCTCTCTTTATAAAAGATGAGTTAACCACATATATTAGTTAACCAATCAAAGAATTTTAAATAGTTTTCGGTCAATCAGAAACAAGAATTTTATTTTTCAACCAATCAGAATTGATGTAGCACATTTCCTTTTTTTAGAATTAACTATAGGTGACTAACTATGGTACAAATATCAACCACTATCTTAAAAATGAAAAGTTTAAATGCACTTCAAATAATGATTTGTTTCCTTTTCCATTTAATATTCTATTAAATACTTTCCAAGTCAAATTAACTCTTTTTTTCCTAAGAAAATTAACTCTTCTTTATTTATTCTAATCAATATAAATATTAATAATAAAATGGTACTATGAATAATAAGAGTTTTTTTTATATATAAATATGGTTTTTTTAAATTTTTTTGCAACAATACGATTTTTTTATAATTACCATGTAGTTAGTTAATCAGAAAATTACCATATAGTTAGCCAATCAGAGAATTTCTCATAATTTTCAACCAATCACATGCGAGTTTTTAAAATTCAACCAATCAAAATTCACAACAATATTTCCATTTTTATGTTTTTAACTAAAATCTTAATCGTTGTAGTTAAAATCCTAACCACAATCAAGCATGGTAATATTTAATTGTAGTTAATATGAATAAAATTTAAATTAAATTAATGTAATAATATTCAGAGGTTTTTTCATAAATACGATTTTTTTTTTGCAAAAATAGGTTTTTTTATATAATGTTTTTGCAAAATTACGATTTTTCAAATTTTTTTGCATTGTAAATCGTAAAAAAAAGTTGCATTTGGTTGCTTCTCATTGCAAACCGTATTTTCGCAAAAAAACTTAGAAAACTTAGTATTTTTGGTAATTCCTCAAATAATAATAATAAAATTCAAATTAATGTATATGTTACTAATTTGCGAAAATAAATGTCAATTATTTGAGATTGATTTACAGTTATCAAAAATTAAAATAGATCCTACAAGATAGTTTTTTAATGATAATTGATTTTAGATTGATTTATAGTTATCAACAATTAAAGAAAATTCTACAATATATTTTTCAATTATAATTTATTTTAGATTGATTTATAAAAAAACTCCTGTAAGATATTTTTGAACCGTTAATTGATTTGAGATTTATTTATAGTTATCAACAATTAAAGCATATCTTACAACATATTTTTGAATTAAAATTATTTTTAAATTGATTTATACTTCAAAAAATAAAAAATATCATGTAAGATATTTTTGAATGATAATTGATTTGAGAATGATTTATAATTATCAACAATTAAAGCATATCTTACAACATATTTTTTTAATTATAATTGACTTTAAATTGATTTATACTTATAAAAAAATTAATTAAGACCCTGCAATATATTTTTGAATGATAATTGATTTGAGATTGATTTATAGTTATCAAAAAATTAAAACACAAGATATGTTTTAATGATAATTGATATAAATGTTTTATATGTATTAATGTAATAATCATAATTGGGGATTGATTGATTTGAGCCAAAATTAAGTAATGGTTATATAATTTTATGCCTATAAATAGGTTCATGTGTATTTGTTAGATAACTACCAATCCCCAATTATACATCAATCATTTCTACACACATATAATTGAAAATGCAAGGAGCTCGCTTTAATCGTATTGTTTAATTGACATGTGAGAAGACAAACTGGAGAATCAAAATACGTTTGACCAGGATGTGGCATGGGATCAATTGCTTCCTTGACATATGAGAAGACAAACTGGCGAATCAAAATACGTTTGACCATGATGTGGCATGTGATCAACAACGCTATAGGTGAGTTTAAAGGGCTCAATCTAATCTTGCTTGACGATGACGTAAGTACTCTTTTTACTCATACACAAATTTAGTGACACGCATAGATTCATACAACTTTGTTCGATATAATTATTTTGTATTTGTCAAATGCAGACAACTCACATTCATGCATACGCTGGACCTGAATTTTGTAATGGGCAAGATTCGAACATCTAGAAGAACGTCTTTATGCAATTTCAAATTTAAAAATTGTGAACTCAAAGCTTAACCATTCTCCTGTTAGAAACAAGAAGTGTATATTTTTTCAAAAATATACTAAGATGGAACCAATAACAGTTGAGGATGAGATGATACCACGCCACAAGTTTGACTTGGTTTCTCTTGGATGTTTACATACAAGAGTTGGTGAATCAAAAGTTCTTACAGGTTTGCACATTTTTTATTCACAAACCTATATCTATATTTATACTATTTCAAATATATCTCTCATCTTACTACAATGCAGATGTTATTGGAGTTTATGAGGGTCCGGGTACAACGTCACACAACACTCAATATGGTTCAAAAAAAATATATGTTTGACATCGTTAATGGGAGATACTTGCACATTGTTGAATTTTTTGACATAATATATTGATGACGTATTTCTAATTATTTTTCAAATTTGTAGCTTTCGGGCTAGGGTTATTATATGGGACAAGCTTGCAGATAAGTTACGTCTTGATCTAGAGAACTTATAAGGTCACCCTCCGATCATTATTCTTACCGGATGTAAAATAACCATCTACAATAGTAAATAACATATTTATCATCTTTTTATAAGAAAAACATATTCTTAAGTCAATCAATAAATCAATCACACACCTGACAAAAAAAAAATCAATCAAACAAAATCTTTTCTTCCTATATTTTTTTCAGGATCAATTTCAATTACCAATCTACCATCATTAAAAATATACGTTAATCCTAATTTGTCTGAGGTTTTCTCTACGAGATATTGGTAAGAATATTCTATAACTTCAAATTTCAATTTTAAGTTTTTATTTTGACCTATTCATATTCTATATATTTTTCAGGCTTGAAGTTACTGGATATGATGGTACTAACAATGATGCATGATATGAAATAATATTGTGAATTTTAGGATGGTTAAAAATGTTATGCATTTTTAATTTTTATTTTTATTGGTGTTATGTTCAGATGTTGAACTACTTTTATTACATTGTCATCTATTTAAATTGTATTTATTTAATTCTGTATTTCCATAAAATTTTGTCGACATAATTTTTCAAGTACATTTTTCTATGATAAGTGATAACATTACATATCTCGATAACAATTTTCAGTCTATGTGCCGAACAAATATTATATATTAAAATAAATATTATTGTAAATTACTAATAATTTAATTTATATAAGAAAAAAAAAATATAGAACAAAATGAAACAAAAAAAATCTCGATGCGAAGCACGGGTAAAATACTAGTCACTATAATTTTTGCACAATTTTTTTTAATTGTAATTAAGTAAGCAATTTACTTTTGTAAAAATAAATAAATATAAATTTAACATTTCGACCGTTTTTTAAATTCCTTTTGTATCAAAATGAATGTAAATTAACATGTATTGTATGTTAGTCATGTCATAGTAAATTTGTTATAATTTTTGAAAATGTTCAAATTAAATATACATTAATTATATTTAAATTTAATGTACATATAAAAGCGACCGAAAACAGTTGTTTTATTATGCCAAATTTGGAAAAGTTTAGCGGGAATTTTCCCGCCTATTTTACACTAAAATAAAATTGTCTAATTTGATCATTCAGTCATTTTTATTATTAAATTCGACTAATTACAAAAGCAACCGCAATTCACTGGTCAAAGAAAATTTAAAGTCTGTTGCATTTAGTTGGTGGATTGTACCCATTTTTGTTGTACTGTTGGCAGGTCTTGCTTGATCTTGGTAAAGAAAATCACCTTCGTTGTACTCCAAAGTTTTCAAATCTGAACCATGCTCCACTCTTCCGTTTTCATCACCTCAGCTAGGGGATTCACATGCATTGCACAAGTTTTACTAGTAGAGTCATTAGAGTCTGAGCGAACAGTAATGGTTCGATATATTGATCAAAATTCTTTTGGCTATTGGTGCTTGTTTCTGTTTGATTTCAAAAATGCTTCTTCATTTTATGGTATATATACTGTTAACGGAGGAATTTGGTATTAACAAAGTTTGAGGTTCGTCGCCGGAATCAAGATCTACAACGGTGGTTCTTGGGTGGTGAATTCGCCGGAGTATGGTGATTGTGTATAATTAGTGGCTGAGATTGCTTAGGGTTAGTGGTGGCTGCCTCAGAGCTCTCGCTTCCAACCCCTTACAATGTGCCTACGTATCCCTTATATAGGGAATCAAGCCAACGTAGTTCTTGGGGAGGAAGTTTCCTCCATGGGCTTGGTCTCTGATCTTCAAGGTCCAGTCAAAATCTTCCACCGCCTTCCTTACTTAGACGTAGGACTTCCATATCTTTCCTTACTTGAACGTAGGACTTCCATATCTTTCCTTACTTAGAATTTTTAGCTCACTTTAGGAATGTCTAACGATAAGGCCTAGTCACAAAGGCCCAAGGCTCGTCTATGACGTCAGGACTTCATGAATAAGGAAACTTCCCCCGTCGAGGACTAGTCCTATCCATTACCAGCTATTTCCTTAATTCATAGACGCAGGTATAGCCATGACTTACCTTAAATGCTAGACGCATCCTTGTCCCCCGAATGAGAAGCACCCACCAGATAGCAGGACAAGTGATCCCAAGTGTTTGGGTGCAAAGTGCAGGATTACTCCAAAGTTCCCCAATGAGGACGCGCCCATTGAGTACAGGAACAGAGCTCCCAAAGCACACACCAAGATTAACCCCACATCCCCAATGAGGGCGCGCCCATTGAATACAGGAGGAGGCCTTCAGCCACGGACATCCCCCTCCTAGGGCACATCCTAGGAGGGAATTCTTCAATATTTTGCTAATACCAAGCCAAGCGAACCATCCTTAATCACCAAGTTGCCGCTTCAAACCAAGAGGACGCGCCCTCAAGGGGTGGACGGCCTAAAGGGCGCACCCTCATCCCCATGAGGACAAGCCCTAAGTCTTCCTTGTGTCAAATGAAGTTATTATTCTCCGTCAAGTCTTCCATTCATGTAGAATTGTCAGTTCACACCGAGAGGACGCGCCCTTAGGGGTTAGATGGCCAAAGGGGCACACCCTCTCCCCTAAGAGGACAAGTCCTGAATCTTCCTCATGTCATGCTATGTCAATATAGTTGTTATCCTTTGTCAAGTTATCAATCCATACCAAGAGGACGCGTCCTCAAGGGTTGGACGGCTGGAAGGCGCGCCCTCACCCCTACGAGGACAAGCCCCGAGCCTCCGTTGTACTAGATCAATCCCTAATTGCACCTTGGATATCCCCAATTGATTATTCCTTGACCCGAATCTTTCCTAAAAACCCGATACCGAATTTTGGCTATAACAACTACCCCCCAATTCCATGTGAAATCAGAGATGAAGCATGAAATTTTCAATCTTCAAAGTGCCAAAATCTCTTTGTAACCTTTTCTTCTTCTAGAAATGTCCTCGAGCTTCTTCCTTCTTTGATGCTGTAAAGACTAAAGAGGGCGCATCCGTTAAGAGGGCACGTCCTTCGATTCTTAAGTCATCTTCGAGAATTCTATTGTTTAGAAAGGGATAACACTTGCCCACGACACCTCTAAGCTTACATGAGCTAACTCGGTGTAAGAAACAAAAGATATCGTGTACAGAAGTTTTCATTGCCGGTAGAGCATGTCTTGTGACAAATCTCTTAATGCGTCTTCGAACCTCTATTTTCTCCATGGTATAATAGCCGAGCAGGGTGGTAAGGCGCGCCTTCTTTGCACACAATGCCACCATTTCACTATTTTACTTTGACATGCATTCAAGTTATTTAGCTCCTTTAGTACGCGGTCTTCCTTTCTCTTCCTTGCCCAAATTTAAGGACGCGCCTTCTACTCCATTTAATATTAGTAAATTAGTCTTCATGTCTTTAACGCAGATTGTCTTTGTCTTGCTACATTGTTCATCACTATGAGGACCTTGCCACTTGTTATACAAGATTTTCGATAATGGGCCCTAAGCAGGTCCATAAGTGATTTGGGCTTGAAAGGAAGTTATGTTGGTATAAATCAGGCTTCGGCTCGCACCAAGTGTTCTGGATGAACTGGAATGACCAAGTATAATGGGCTCGAACGAGCGTTTATCATTTTGGGCTCGCACGAGTTCCTATTTATGATGATTAGGTACTGATTAGCCCATGGTACTTTGAAAATAAAATGGGTTGATTTGTTAGGTAAGGGTCAAGTATAAGCCCTAAACCATGTTGAGTTTGGGCTCTCACCATTATGAAGTAATGGGCTCGTGATACTTGTCAGAAATAAGAATATTTGAACATAGGTGAGCTCGCACCACTTGAACTTTGAAAGGGTAATTTTCATATGTTTTATGCGATGCGAGCCTGGCCAGCTCGCATCGTGGGTGAAGCCCAATATATGGAAATTCCCATTTATGGGATGTTTCTTGGTTGATACGGGACAGACCTACAATCATGGGAAGAAATGAGTAGATGCCGCGAGATTGTAGGAAAACGTGTGAAGACCGGATTATTTATGGGAACTTGAGGAGGATTGATGATCCTTAGACTATTTATGGGAACTTGAGGAGGATTGATGATCCTTGGAACTATTTATGGGAACATGAGGAGGATTGATGATCCTTGGAACTATTTATGGGAACATGAGGTGGATTGATAGTTCTTGAGTTATTTATGGGAACATAAATCCTGACTATTTTATGGGCTTGGACTGAATGGGCTTATTCAATGACTTGTTCTCCAAGAACTACGTGAGGCTTGATCCCTATATAAAGGGGTACGTAGGCACCTTGTATGATACACAATTGACACTCGGCAAAGAGCAAGAGAAAGAACCCATTCTCTAATCAATTTTCTGAGGAGTCATCATACAAGTCCAGCCACAACTTTCCATAAACCTCCAACACACTGTTGTACGAAATTCTCCTAACAACAATTGGCGCTAGAAGGAGGGGCGCTCATTGAGCACTACATCTTAAGGAGAAGGATGTCGAAGAACAACAAGGACGGTGACAAGGGGATTGAGCATAAGAAGGATGCCACACCACAAGGAGAGAGGACGGATCCACCACCCCACGGAGAGGGCTCGCCTCGCAAAATCACCCCTGTCATGCCTCAAGTCGCACCAGTTACACTAGATGGCCAAAAGATCTTAGGCTACCTCGAGGGGATTGAGCTCCAATTCAAAGCTATGAACGCACGGCTAGCTAAGGTCGAGCAGAACTCAATCAAGAATGCGAAGAGGAAGGCTCGAAGGCTCAAGGGCACTAGGGACAAGAAGGATAAAACCTCTAAAAAACTCATACATGAGTTCGACGAGGTAGCTGATGGGCTAAAGAAAACCGGGTCTCTTGAGACAGATGAGATATCTCCAAGCCAGGAGGAGCGAGGCAGCCAGGCTCCGAGCGAGCCGCGGCATGAGCCAGCTTCATCCGAGGCTAGATCCACTAGTGTTTTGGATCGAATTGGGAAGAAGCTAACTGAGCACGATCTAAGGCTTAGATTGGAAAAATCTAAAACACGGAAGGAGGCGCCAGAGAGGACTCCGCCTAGAACAGAACGAAGGGAGAGGACTCCGCCTAGAACAGAACGAAGGGAGAGGACTCCGCCTAGAACAGAGCGAAGGGAGAGGACTCCGCCTAGAACAGAAAGAAGAGAGAGGACCCCGCCTCGAACTCATAGAAGGGAGCGAAGGGAGAGGGCTTCCCCCCACCATTCTAGCGGGGAGGGGTCTAACGAGAGGATTGGAGACCTAAGGGTTGGTGATTTGAGACGCCTGCTGACGCAGATGGAACATGAGAAGAGAGCCCCACCCCCTGCAACGGCCCCATCTCCTTTCACTACTGCAATAAGGATGTCCCCTCTGCCCCCGGCATTTAGAAGCAACCTCGAGCTTGCCTTCAATGGAGATGCGGATCCTGCTGAATACTTGGCCCGTTTCAACACCGAGATGGAGGTCTACCAGGTGCCTGACCTAACTCGTTGTCGGTTATTCGCTGCCTCGTTAAGGGGGAGTGCCCAACAGTGGTTTACTAAGTTAGGACCAGCTAGCATTAGCACGTGGAGACAGTTGGGAGATCTATTCTTAAGGCAATTTCAGTCCACTCTTCACTATGCCCCCCCGGTTGCTACTCTTGCAAACATTAAGCAGGGAGAGACGGAGTCCCTGCAGGATTATTTCATGAGATTTAATGCTGAAGTTCCTAGAGTCCGAGGAGCAACTGAAGAAGCCCAGAAGAATTTCCTAATCGCTGGATTGAGGGAGGGCTCTAAATTCTGGAAGACTCTACAGGCTAGAGAACCGGAAACTTTGGCCAAATTTTATGAACAAGCGGAGCCTCACAAAAGGGTTGAAAAATCTATGAGAGATCTAAGAAGCAGTGGCCGAAGGATGGAGAAGAGAGGGAGGTCTTCTAGCCCAGAAGAAAGGAGAAAGACTTTCAGAAGGAGCCCTAGCCCAAAGAAGTTTAACAAGACCAAGGAAAATAAAGAGACTGGAAGGCCTTACACAACCAAATGGCAGAATCATACCCCTTTGGTGGCTTCCATTGATCATATATATGCCACTTATGCTGGGAAGGGGGTATTCAAGAAAGCCACCCCTCTGACGGAATATAGTAAAAGGGACACCTCTAAATACTGTGCTTACCATGAATCTACAGGACACCACACGGCCGATTGCCGACAGTTGAAGGATGAGATAGAGAGCCTGATTCGACAGGGAAAGCTGACGGAATGGGTCGTGAAGGAAGTACGGAAACATAAATCTGAGTACCATCAGGTGCCTCCTCCACCCCCAATAGCAAAAGACGGTGACAAAGAGAGGACTGACAGGGCAGGTAGCATTCATGTTATAATTGGAGGACCTCATGTGGGAGGAGATAGTAAGAAAGCCATGGAAAGATATGCTCGAGAAGCAAAGGACCGCCCTCTAACTAATGTTCATCGTCTTGAACAAAGGCCTCCTTATCTGTTCACGAAAGAGAGAGATGAAATCATGTTTAGTGAAGAAGATGCCAAATGGGTACACCATCCTCATGCTGATGCTCTGGTGGTAAGAATAAAAATCGGGTCTACTAATGTATATCGGGTGCTGGTGGACAATGGGAGCGCTGTAAATGTCTTAACCTACGACACTTACAAAAGACTTGGATTCCTGGACAGAGAGTTGGCCTCAAGCGGAAACCAGCTCTACGGGTTCACCGGGGCTTCAGTAGGAATTCGGGGAACAATCCAGCTACCGGTCAGTTTAGGAGACAACCCCCACGTGGCCACACAAATTGTCACCTTTACTGTGGTGGACCAGCCATGTGCCTATAACGCCATCATTGGGAGGCCACTCCTTAAGGAGATGAGGGTAGTTACCTCTGTCTACCACTTAACCATGAAGTTTCCAACTCCTACAGGCGTCGGACAAGTGAAGGGATGTCAATATGACTCAAGGGTATGCTACAACCAAGCCGTGAAAGGGGCAGAGAAGTTAGATGTCCGACGAGAAGTGGTAGACCTTAGAGAACAAGAACCTCTAGACGATAGTGAAGAGAAGAAAAGGAAGTGTGTGGACACTCTCATGATGGATGTCTGTAACATGATATCTATAGAGGAACTCCCGGAAGACTACTTCGAAAATCTGGGGATTGAAGTGGAGCCTCGGCCCGGGGCCTTAATGATGGAACCCTCTCAACCCATAATGACACTACAGGAAGGGATAGTAGAGGAGGCTAGTGATGATGAGGAGAGCCCAGAACAGATGGCCGCTAGGTTGAATAAAGGCAAATGGGTGAAGAAAGAGACCTCAATTCTGATAAACTTGCCAACTGGAGTCTCCCGAGAGGTCACCATTACAACAGAAGGGAACATCCAGCAAGAAACGTCGGAGTTGCTCATCAATAATAGGGACCATCTGAGTGTTACTGAAGTAGGAGAGCCTAGCATGGATAGAAGCGTTGATGTTGATTTGGACCCAAGAATGCCTCCCCTACCAGACGGAGCTGGGACATTCGAGGATATCATTCCTATCTTGGTGGACCCGAACGACTCGACTAAAATCTTGAGGATTGGAGCAAACCTCGGCCCCGAAATGAGAAACAACCTCGTCTCATTCCTCAAGGAGAACCTGGATGTGTTTGCATGGTCTCACGCTGACATGATAGGGATCGACCCAGAAGTGATGTGCCACAGGTTCAACTTAGACCCCAGCAAGAAGGGAACAAGGCAGAAGAGGAGACCTATTAGCGGAGAGAGAGCCGAGGCCCTTAGAGAAGAGGTGGACAGGTTAATGGAAGTCAGGCTCATCAAAGAGTCATTTTACCCGACTTGGTTGGCTAATCCCGTGTTGGTAAAGAAGCCGAATGGGAAGTGGAGAACCTGCGTTGACTTCACCGATTTGAACAAAGCTTGTCCAAAAGATAGCTTCCCACTTCCTCGTATTGATCAACTTGTAGATGCCACTGCAGGACACGCATTGTTAAGCTTCATGGACGCTTACTCAGGCTATAATCAAATTCCTATGTATGGGCCAGATCAAGAACACACTTCGTTCATCACTGATCGGGGCCTATACTGTTATATTGGGATGCATTTCGAGTTGGTTAATGCGGGAGCAACTTATCAGCGATTGGTGAATAAGATGTTTAAAGACCACATCGGGAAGACAATGGAGGTATATGTTGATGACATGCTTGTAAAATCGAAGGAGGCCAAGGACCACATTCAACATTTGGCAGAGATGTTCACTATCCTGCGTGTCTACAGAATGAAGCTCAACCCCCAAAAATGTGTGTTTGGGGTAGAGTCGGGGAAATTCCTGGGGTTTATTGTCAACCATCGAGGAATTGAAGCTAACCCGGCCAAGATTAAGGCTCTAATGGAGATGAGACCACCTCGTAGGGTGAGGGATGTGCAAAGCCTCACAGGGAGAATTGCGGCGTTGAACAGATTTGTCTCAAAATCTTCTGACAAGTGCCAAGAGTTCTTTAAGGCTATTAAGAAGGTGGGCAAGAATTTTCAATGGACAGAGGAATGTGAAGAGGCCTTTCAAAATATCAAAAGACATTTGAGCACACCACCTCTTTTGTCTAACCCGCAGCAAGGGGAGGTACTGGTGCTTTATCTGGCCGTGTCGGAATATGCGGTAAGTGCGGTGCTAATTCGAGAGGAAGATGGAGTTCAGCTCCCGGTTTATTATGTGAGAAAAAGGCTGGTGGGCGCAGAAACTCGATACTTGAACATGGAAAAGCTGGTGTATGCTCTGATTCTCGCCTCACGGAAACTCCGTCCCTACTTCCAAGCTCATAAGATCGAGGTGAGAACAGCGTATCCTCTTAGGCAAGTGTTGCATAAACCAGAAACTTCAGGAAGGATGTTGAAATGGGCTGTCGAGCTAGGGCAGTTTGATGTGGAGTATAAGCCTCGGGTCGCGATTAAAGGACAAGCTCTGGCAGATTTTGTGTTGGAATTCCCACCTCAAGTAGAGGAGGACCCTAGGGCCTTGCAAATTTATCCAGAGGTGCCAATGGAGGAAAATCAGAATAGTGCCCCTTGGTGGAGCTTATATGTTGATGGGGCATCTAATGGAGATGGAGCCGGTGCTGGATTTATGTTAGTGAGCCCAGAAGGATGTAGAGTGAAGAGGGCTGTTCACTTCACTTTTCATGCAACAAACAATGACGCTGAGTATGAGGCCTTGATCAACGGATTCAAGTTGGCATTAGAGCTGAAGGTGGAAAACCTTAACGCTTTTAGTGACTCCATGATTGTGGTATACCAGATAAATGGAGGGTATCAGGCACGAGGGCCTAGAACGGAGTTGTATTTACGTTGTGCAGAGAGGTTAATCAAGCTATTTAATGAAGTCAGCCTAGAGCTCATCCCTCGAGGCCAGAATGAGACGGCGGACGAGCTTGCTATGTTCGGTTCACGTCGCGAGACCACTCTGTTAGGGTCAACACCCTTGGAAATACAGAGGAGGCCTAGCGTGCCAGAGGAAGAGCTCATGGTTGTGGCAGAGCAGGCTACATGGATGTCTCCACTCTTATCTTATATCAAAAATGGTGTGTTACCAGATGACAAGAATGAAGCACGGCGGATGCGATATATGGCTGCAAGATATGCAATATATGATGGAGACTTGTATAGGAGAGGTTTTAATGTGCCCCTACTTAAGTGTGTTGATGGAGATGAGTGCAATTATATACTGAGGGAAGTTCATGAAGGTATTTGTGGTAATCACTCGGGGGGTAGCTCCTTGGCACAAAAGATACTTCGTCAAGGATATTAGTGGCCGACTCTCAAGAAAGATGCTTTCGAGTTTGCTAGAGCTTGTGACAAGTGCCAAAGGTATGCAAATTTTCATAACAGCCCTGTGGCACCTTTAACCTCACTCATGAGCCCTTGGCCCTTTGCCATGTGGGGGATAGATTTGATTGGAGAACTGCCCAAGGCTAAAGGAAGTGTGAAGTATGCTGTGGTTGCGGTGGATTATTTCACTAAGTGGGCAGAGGCTGAGCCCTTAGCCACAATAACTGCAAAGAAGCTCATTGATTTTGTGTATCGGGCTATTGTTTGTCGATTTGGAATACCCTACAAGTTGATCTCAGATAATGGTAAACAGTTTGACAGTAAGGAGATGAGAGAATTTTGTGACAGGTTGGGAATGCTAAAGAGTTTCAGTGCAGTGAGCCATCCACAGACAAATGGTCAGACTGAGGCAATCAACAAAATTTTGAAGCATACGTTGAAAGCAAAGCTTGAAGATGCTAAGGGAAATTGGCCAGAGGAACTTCCACAAGTTCTATGGTCTTATAACACCACTCCTCGAACCACAACGGGTGAGACCCCTTTCTCCTTGGTGTATGGATGTGAGGCTATGGTCCCGGTAGAAGTGGGAGTTGGATCTTTTAGGAGAGCTCATTATGACCCAGAGAATAGTGAGAAGAATCATCGTCTTTACTTAGACATGATTGAAGAAACACGGGTTGATTCCCAAGCAAGGCTGCTAGCATATCACCAGAGAACTGCCAGGCATTATAACCGCAAGGTGAGAGCCCGACCTTTCCGGGTAGGGGACTTGGTTCTCCGTCGAGTCATGCCTAACACCAAGATAGTTAATCATGGAGTGTTTGGTGCAAATTGGGAAGGCCCATATCAAATCAAATCAGTTTTATGGGAGGGAACTTATCATCTCAATGACATACGAGGAAAGCTCATACCAAGGGCTTGGAATGCTGAGCACTTGAGGAGATATTATCAGTAGTTTCTATCCATTTAAGACTTAGCATGCATTGATATTTATCCTAAGTCTCGGGGGGTAGTGTCATATAGGCACCTTCCCTTGGCATACAATGTAATAAGTCTAGGTCTGTTATTATTTAAGAAGATGGAGGTTTTTATTATCTAAATAAAGTTGAAGTTTATTAAGCATTCAGAAAATTTTACTTTCTTTTTATTTTGGATTGGGCCTCGGCCCATCAACTATGCAAAAAGTACTTGTGCGAGGCGAGTCCTCTCTAGAAACGAGCTCAAGAAAGTTGGCATAAAAATTTTTTTTTTTTTTTAGGCCTCGGCCCATCAGTCAGAAATTTTTGCAAGGCGAGGCCTCTTTATATGACAAGTTTGTGCGAAGCGAGGCCTCTGTAAGAGAAGAGTCTCATAAGCTTGAGGAATATTTGTGTGAATTTAATGAAAAGCAGATCAACTTGAGCGGGGTAGAACTCTGTGCGAGGCCTATAGATGCGAACCCTAACAAGTTGGAAAATTACAGTATGGAAACTTTGTACGGTGTGAACATGTTGAAAATTGGGAGCATACAAAAACAATAACAATTGAAAGATGCAAGATATGAATGATAAATATAAACAGTGTGCGACCACAAAGTACTTGGAAATTGTTAAAATATTAACTGGCCATGGCCGTAGAGTTTTACAAACTGCGAGGCAAACGGGGTGCCCGCATCCCCAAAATAGATGATCAAGATTGAGGAGTTTCATCATTGCCCCCTTGTGCGGTGCGAACCTCCTCTGCGAGCCGAGCTTCTTCTTCCATTTCAAGACGAAGCTTCGCAGCATAGCCCACAGTGGCGGCGCCTAGAGGACTCCAATCAAAGTCAGGGCACTTCACCATAAAGCCCTTCATAAAATTTTTGGAACCTAGGGCCTTTGCATCCCTAACATCTGCGTCCCGGCTCGCCTCGAGCGCTGAGAGCTTGGCCTCGAACTCAATGCCTTGGGCTGCCAGTTTAGCCTCGAACCCAGCAACTTGGGTCTTTAGAGATTCGTTTTCAGAAACAGCGACAGCTAGGGAAGTAGAATGCTCCTCTTTCATTTTTCCCACAAGTGCTTGGGACTCGCGCAAGTCTTTTTCAAGACTTGTGGTCGCATCAAGGACACTTTGCTTTGCTTCCTCAACCAACTTCACATTTGCCCGTCTCGCTTCGTCCAGCTTGAATTTTAGAACTTTGTTATCCTTGTCAAGGCGAGCACTGGCTTGACCCATGGAGCGAAGCTCTTTGTTCCTGTTCATCTGCCTTATGAACACCTCGGCTGAAGCCTTGGTGAGAGCATCATTGTTGGCCTCGAACGAGCCGGCAGTCCACTCCCTCAAATCACCCTCAGAAATGTGTGGCCCAGCGAGTCGAACCAGGGTACTAGCCACGACATTCCCTTGGGGAACAGGAGGGAGTTCCTTGCGAGTCCGCTTGGATGGCTCAATTTCCGTGGGGACATCTTTAGATTGTTTTGTTCTTTTCTTAGGTGGAGAGGCCCCCCAGTCTTCAGATATTCAGTAAGAGTGATAGTGGGTTGGGGCGGGACCCCTTTTGACTTTGGAACACGGCTCGAACCCTCAGCATGCGAGCCGGCTTGGCTGGCAGTAGGGGCGGTTCGAACAGGAGTTTCCTGTTCAGCCAAGAAGGGAGGTGGAGAAATAGCCATTCCTGCGATAAAACGAGGATAAAAGAGTTAGTCAAAAGAATAAATAATATAACTGACTGCGAGGATTTCAATAAACAACGGTGCGAGCCGACGGCTCGCACCAAGTATGGAACTTACTTTTTCTTTTTCTTTTGGACACCTTATTGGGGGTTAATCGAGTTCCCTCTTTCAGAAAACCGTACTCAATAAGGTTGGCCGTTGTGATTAAATTTTTAATATTTCGATCAGCAACGGGAGTGTTCAGAAGATTGTCGGCATTAATTTTGTCTTGGCCGGTTAGTTTCGTTCTAACAGGGGGCTCTGTTAGAAAGGCAAAGCAGGTGTTAGAATACAATAACGGTGCGAGCCTTAAAGGAACGGTGCGAGCCTAAAAATCAATTTTACTTACCAGGGTCGTAATAGAAGTGAGTTTGAACTCTAGGGACTTCATGAATGTAGAAGAAAGGATTTTTCCAGCGACCAGAATTGCTGGGCCCTCCATGAATTAACTTCTTTTTATTGTAGCATGCCCACACAGAAAAATAAAAGTACCCAAAATCAGACGAGTGCTTGAGGGTCAGGAAATATCCAAGTTGACGAGCCGTGAGAGTAGGGTACCCTTGTTTTTTGTAAAGTATATACAGTGCTATGGCAGATCTGTAGCCATTGGGATTGATTTGCAGCGGTGCGAGCCCATAGTACTCCAAAACCTCTTGAATAAAAGGATGGAGGGGTGCACTTATTCCTAACTTCAATAGAAAAGTAGAAAGAACCATACGGGGCGCTCGACCTCCGTTTTCTTCATGATCGAATCGGTAACACCTCATGTGCGGTGCGGGGAGAATTATACGGCCCGCTGGCCTAAACTGATTCACTAGGTCACAAAGATTGTCCTCGGTTAATGAAGTGGACATGTCTCGACAGGCTAGAATTTTTCCCTCCTCTTGATTAGGGGTCGAGCTCTCGTCGCCATCTGGAATTACGCGTTTTTTAAGAAATACCACCCCTTCAAGCTCGGGCTGTTTGATGGGATCATATGGAATTGGGGACGGTTCGGGCACATAAGCATAGTTACAAAAATCTGTTTCTTTTGATACATCTGCTACCTCCTCGCTAGTAGGGCTATCATATGACCAAGTCGAACTAATGTCATCATCCTCATTCTGTTCGAACCCTTCTTAAGGAGTAACGGTGCGGGCCACCTTTTTTCCCTTACGTTTTTCGTAAAAGGCGCTTCCCAAAGAGGTATCTGTGGACTCTGAATCAGATATATTTACTGGATTGTTTGCTGAGCACGATGCGAAGCAAAGCTTGTTCTCTCTTTCCTGTAAAAGCTGTGCGACGCGAGCATCTGCTTCCTCTTGACTAAAAGGTAGTACAGGACGATTGAATAGGGCATCAAGACCAAGCGAACTGGAAATACTTGGCCCTATTTTCTTGTCCCTCCACGAGTATAAGTCCTTCTCTCTAGTGTAATTTTCTGGGGCAGAATTTGGGTCGAGTTGAAGTCCAAGCGAACTAGACCCACTGGCTCGCATCGCATTTTCAATCTTAGCTATGTTGGCCGCCCCTTCAGGTGTGATGGCCGAATTTGGGGAAATAGGCTGGCTTAAGCGACCTGAGATGGAGGTCAATTCCCGTTGGAATTCCTTTGAGCCTCTAAGTTCAGGGGGGTACTGGTTCAAAGGGGAAGGAGTGGCTGAAGAATGAAACGAGCCCGGTGTGTCGCCGGGTGAGCCCATGGAGATGGATGGGGTCGCACTCGACATCTGAAAAAAGATGGTGAAGGTTAGTGTGTGCCCCTAAGAGAAAAAAAGAAGTAAAAATTCCTAAGTGTCCTCACATCGCGTTAAAGAATCATACTACTGTGTTCGATACGAACACAGATTGTATTAATAAACTCAGGTTCGGCTCGAACCGTGAGTTGGGCTCTCCTCGATAAGAGGGTCCGGTTCGCAAAAATTACCTCGAACAAACAGTGTAATATAAACAGCAAAACATATGAATCAAAGGATGTTTAGAGAAATAAAACTTACTTTGTGAAGAACTGGATGATGAACTCGAAGAACTACTGGAAACTTGCCGGGAAGTGATGATAATTCTCGCCGTGTTTGATCCTTGAGCAAAATTGACAGAGTTTTGTTACTGTTTTTGATGGAATGAAAATATGGTAAGAAGTTTTGAGGTATTTATAGTGGTGAGGAGAGAGAATGTGGGGGGCACGTGTCACCATGTGAATAGATGACACATATTCCCACGAACAGCTGTAAGCCATTATGAATAGTCACACACCTGATTATGATGTGCGAGCCGGGCAGAGGGCTCGAACCGTGATGACTAATGAAAATTCCTTGTTCTATTAAGGAATTTTGGGGGGTAGTTGTTATACAAGATTTTCGATAATGGGCCCTAAGCAGGTCCATAAGTGATTTGGGCTTGAAAGGAAGTTATGTTGGTATAAATCAGGCTTCGGCTCGCACCAAGTGTTCTGGATGAACTGGAATGACCAAGTATAACGGGCTCGAACGAGCGTTTATCATTTTGGGCTCGCACGAGTTCCTATTTATGATGATTAGGTACTGATTAGCCCATGGTACTTTGAAAATAAAATGGGTTGATTTGTTAGGTAAGGGTCAAGTATAAGCCCTAAACCATGTTGAGTTTGGGCTCTCACCATTATGAAGTAATGGGCTCGTGATACTTGTCAGAAATAAGAATATTTGAACATAGGTGAGCTCGCACCACTTGAACTTTGAAAGGGTAATTTTCATATGTTTTATGCGATGCGAGCCTGGCCAGCTCGCATCGTGGGTGAAACCCAATATATGGAAATTCCCATTTATGGGATGTTTCTTGGTTGATACGGGACAGACCTACAATCATGGGAAGAAATGCGTAGATGCCGCGAGATTGTAGGAAAACGTGTGAAGACCGGATTATTTATGGGAACTTGAGGAGGATTGATGATCCTTAGACTATTTATGGGAACTTGAGGAGGATTGATGATCCTTGGAACTATTTATGGGAACATGAGGAGGATTGATGATCCTTGGAACTATTTATGGGAACATGAGGTGGATTGATAGTTCTTGAGTTATTTATGGGAACATAAATCCTGACTATTTTATGGGCTTGGACTGAATGGGCTTATTCAATGACTTGTTCTCCAAGAACTACGTGAGGCTTGATCCCTATATAAAGGGGTACGTAGGCACCTTGTATGATACACAATTGACACTCGGCAAAGAGCAAGAGAAAGAACCCATTCTCTAATCAATTTTCTGAGGAGTCATCATACAAGTCCAGCCACAACTTTCAATAAACCTCCAACACACTGTTGTACGAAATTCTCCTAACAACACCACTTATCTTCTTTTTATATCTCTGCTCAAGGCGCGTCTTGCTTGTTAGTTTTCTGTTATCCACTAATGCAGTTGTCGATTTTATTTTACTCAAGGCGTGTTCTTCTATATTCCTTCCTATCTCCTACATGGCTTTCGTGCTAACTCACCTTCTTGTACATGCATGTTGTTGTTTTTTGTTTAAAACATTCTTTCCTCACATGGGCCCATACTTCATGCAAGTCTTCCTCAGCAATAAGTTTGGTTTTACACATACAAGGCGCGTCCTCTTGTTTGCATGATAATTTATTGTGAATTAATTCTTCTTTTATCATGCATGTATCCCAGGCGCGTCTTCTACTTTTTGTCTTCTTTGAATCAACTCTTGGTCAACCTTTTTTCCTCAATGCTGTTTCTCTGGTTCTTGTTAAGCTAGAAGCGCGCAGCCTACAAATTCTTTTTAATATTTGATGTCACTTGTAGTAATTTATAACTGTACAAGGAGATGAGCCGTTTTTTTGTCCTCAACATTACACCTTCTCCTTCTCATACGTAGCTTATTTTGCTATAGATTATTTTATTTATTCTTCATTCAAACATCAGCTGTATAAATTCACCCATGGCGCGCCCTCGTAGTTAATGAGGTAGCTGCCACCTTTTCTTTTGTTGCATATATACATATCCCCGCACATGTATGGTGTATGCAAAGTCCATCACTTTTGTGCTCATTTAATGGTGGATCCCGCCATTGATTAACCTTTTTTTTTTTTACACTCACGTGTAAGGACCAAGTATTTCACTTGTCTTGGATGTTTGCGGACCCCACGCCAACTTGTATAATCAATATTAAATTTCATGATTAATCCACATCTTCTTTGTTTTCTTCCGTAGTCTTCAATGTTCACAATGCATGTATAAATTTCATAGTAGTTTCTTTCATTTATTCACATGAACCCTATGTATATGAACCGATTGTTCATCCACTTTTCACACCTCTTGTTCCTTGTACGCGGCCACACCTAGATTTTATTCTAACACCATAATACTGATGCTACTATATTTGGACGGCGCGCCCTTCGTCCTTTTTTTAATAGATTTGTTGTTGTCTCGATTTTCTTCACACCCAGTAGGATTTAATTATTAAATCTCTCTAGTGAACTTGTAGCCAAGTGAAGTGGCAATGCGATGTTAATACCATGCGGGTTTCACATTTACGTGCTTATTCACCCTAGTAGCAAAAACTCGCCATGTCATTATTAATTTTATCAAGAAACTTACTCGAGGGCGCGCCTTATAACCACATGCTTGTATATTTTTACTTATTTGAAACTGCATGGGTGTATCATGTCCAATGCCAAGCTTCTTGTAAAACACCAACCCTAGGCTCGTGTATTCTCCTCTTTTTGCTTGATTTCAGTTTTGCATTTTAATTTACAAACCCGACTGGTTATTGAGGGCACGTCCTTTTATTATGAGTCTGCCTTCATGATGCTCATTAACTTGTATACTGAAGATAGAAGACTTTCAACAAATATATGTCCAAGCAAAAGTAGTTTTCTTTATTACTCATTTGTGGGCTCCACCACAAACCATCTTTAATTTTGTCATTTATAATTACAACATCCATGCTAGCTAGTATTTCATGCACGTAGATGTCATAAACACAATACCATTATTTCACTCACTCCTCCTTCAATTGTCGCGGGTCCCAGTAATAAAGATTGTTTTCATACAACCAAAACCATCCTCTCTTTTGTGTAGGGTGACCTAAGTGGTCGAGGGCATGACAAAGCCTCCTCTAGTTTTTGAGTCCATTTTATAATAACATTCTTCTATGGAAGGGCTCACTCATGACCTTGGGGCCACATCCTACTGAACATGGGGCGCATCCTAAGGTCCATGGGGCCTCTACTCCAAATACTCTTCTTCTTGATAAAAATAACCCGAGGTCTTGTTCAATCATACTTAAAGTCGAAGCCTTAACATATGACGTTGATACGCTTATGACACGTCCTCTGAAGATTAAAGTTTTGTCTCTTCACGGAAGGGCTCGCTCATGTCCATGGGGCCTCGACCTGTAATCAGGGGGCACTCTCTGTGGATCACGAAGCTTCACATCCATATTACTCTATGTGAAAGCTGCTTAAGCATTGAACTTGTCTTATCATCATTTGTCTTCAGGGAGAAATGACTATCTCGAGATACCTGGAGGACGCGTCCTAGAGGTGTGGACATGAACATTCGTCGAACTTCCATAAGAGTTGTTGGAATTCATCTAACCCTCAAGCATTGCCCTTAGGGCGCGCCCTAAAGGTTCCTAATGATTTTCCTTCACACTTTTTTCCTGCAAAAGTTCAGAGAACAAATAACATAGAAGACAATAAAACTAGATTAGCGTTACCTTGAGGATGCGTCTTCAGCATGTGGAGGTTGATTACCCCCTAAGGGTAGAGCCTGATTGGCTACTTGGTTGGTTTTTGACACCCCGGCTTGAGGTTGTGGTTGTTCTACTACTTGGTTTTGATTCTGAACTTGAACATCTTCCTAGGTTGTGATGCTTCCTTGAAGTTGAGGATTTCCTTGCGCTTGAAGGGGTCAAGACCTTGAAGGCGCGCCCTATGTTTCCCCTCGCTTGTGCTCGGAGATGCGACCAAAGTAATGACAGGCGGCCTACCCCCCGAGGGCGCGCCCAGATGACATTGACGGGCATCACGCCTCACGAACCGTCGATTATCCTTCATTTGATGATCTCTCCTATAGCTTGAGTCTTGATCACATCATCTAGTTGAATTATCACGCGAGGGGGCCTTACTCGTGTTCATGGGGCCTCGACCTGTACTCAGGGGGCGCTCTCTGTGAATCACGGGGCTTTTCTTCCAAATTGTTCCTTGAGTTATCACGAGGACGGGCTCGCTCATGTCCATGGGGCCACGACCTGTTAACAGGGGGCTCTCTCTGTGGATCACGGGGCCGCTCTCCCCTAGAGGCCTTTCTTTATCATTCTCAATAGAAACATTCATAAATCATCATTGTTGAGTAGTATGCCAAGTTGCTCCTTCAACCTTGCAAGGCTTCGCTCTTGGCCATTCAGGTCTTGCTCGACCCTTCGACCATCCCTGGGTCGTTCTTGACCATCAGTCTCATCATCGTGGAGTTCAACGATCAGGACTCCGTCGTCAACATATTCCAACCTCATTAGAGTGTCGGTTAGAAACCTACCGTCACGTTGTCCATCCCTCCCTTGAGGGTTGTCCTACTTTTCTAGAGTCTTCTCATGACGGGCACACTCCTACCCCTCATGATGGACATGTTCATCTCCTTCACTACCATCTGAGTCATAATCACCACCATCATAAGAACTTCCGTTGTGATTATGTGACATCTTTTCCTCCAAAGATTATGATCTTAATTAGCACCCCTCCTTCTAGCACCAATTTGTTAACGGAGGAATTTGGTATTAACAAAGTTTGAGGTTCGTCGCCGGAATCAAGATCTACAACGGTGGTTCTTGGGTGGTGAATTCGCCGGAGTATGGTGGTTGTGTATAATTAGTGGCTGAGATTGCTTAGGGTTAGTGGTGGCTGCCTCAGAGCTCTCGCTTCCAACCCCTTACAATATGCCTACGTATCCCTTATATAGGGAATCAAGCCAACGTAGTTCTTGGGGAGGAAGTTTCCTCCATGGGCTTGGTCTCTGATCTTCAAGGTCCAGTCAAAATCTTCCACCGCCTTCCTTACTTAGACGTAGGACTTCCATATCTTTCCTTACTTGAACGTAGGACTTCCATATCTTTCCTTACTTAGAATTTTTAGCTCACTTTAGGAATGTCTAACGATAAGGCCTAGTCACAAAGGCCCAAGGCTCGTCTATGACGTCAGGACTTCATGAATAAGGAAACTTCCCCCGTCGAGGACTAGTCCTATCCATTACCAGCTATTTCCTTAATTCATAGACGCAGGTATAGCCATGACTTACCTTAAATGCTAGACGCATCCTTGTCCCCCGAATGAGAAGCACCCACCAGATAGCAGGACAAGTGATCCTAAGTGTTTGGGTGCAAAGTGCAGGATTACTCCAAAGTTCCCCAATGAGGACGCGCCCATGAGTACAGGAACAGAGCTCCCAAAGCACACACCAAGATTAACCCCACATCCCCAATGAGGGCGCGCCCATTGAATACAGGAGGAGGCCTTCAGCCACGGACATCCCCCTCCTAGGGCACATCCTAGGAGGGAATTCTTCAATATTTTGCTAATACCAAGCCAAGGGAACCATCCTTAATCACCAAGTTGCCGCTTCAAACCAAGAGGACGCGCCCTCAAGGGGTGGACGGCCTAAAGGGCGCACCCTCATCCCCATGAGGACAAGCCCTAAGTCTTCCTTGTGTCAAATGAAGTTATTATTCTCCGTCAAGTCTTCCATTCATGTAGAATTGTCAGTTCACACCGAGAGGACGCGCCCTTAGGGGTTAGATGGCCAAAGGGGCACACCCTCTCCCCTAAGAGGACAAGTCCTGAATCTTCCTCATGTCATGCTATGTCAATATAGTTGTTATCCTTTGTCAAGTTATCAATCCATACCAAGAGGACGCGTCCTCAAGGGTTGGACGGCTGGAAGGCGCGCCCTCACCCTTACGAGGACAAGCCCCGAGCCTCCGTTGTACTAGATCAATCCCTAATTGCACCTTGGATATCCCCAATTGATTATTACTTGACCCGAATCTTTCCTAAAAACCCGATACCGAATTTTGGCTATAACATATACAAACCAACCAATCAGCTTTTTCTTCCCAACTTATAGTCGTCGCTGATATATTGAGGGGTGTTTCTGTTTACAAATTGATTTGTTATGGATTAATAGTTATTGTTGATTTCCAAAGCTTGACTCCAAATCCTGAACTCCTATGTTCCTGCTTAGGTAGCTGCCTCAATAGTAAGGGGTCAATGCGTTGATCTAAAGGTCACGAAATTCGACTCTCACCTTCAACTAGCAAAAAAAATAAAGACTTGCCACCTCGTTTGCAATGAGCTAAGATTGTTATGATTGTTGCTTTGCGGGACCCTAAATTTGGGCAGTGCAGATTGTTTTTGTTGCTCTTGGCTTCTCTAATCTCTATATATACTCATGTTTTGGTGCTTACCAGTTACCAGGCTGTGTCCCTGTTGTAGTGTTTACTATCTCCTCTTTTCTTCCCTTCACAATAAAGGAATTTGGCAATTAATATTCTACTATGTGCTGGTGTGCTGGGCATGTTCCCTTGCCGCTACATGACTACTTTGGTAAAATTTTCTAGTGTGCTGGTTACTTGGCGTTGGGCGGACTCATTCTCCATCAAACGAAACAGCATTGTGCTTTTTGAGCATGGGCATATAATTATGTTGATGGTGTACCGATGGTTGCAAATAAGGTATCCAGAACATGTGCAATCAAGAAACATGATGCTTAACATGTTATTCTGGCGCTGTCATACACCTTGGTGTTTTGCTTCTTGTTGTTGCAGGCAAATGTTGGTATATTTTTATAATGGATAAAAAATGGATCTTGCACACTTCAAACTAGTTTACCAAGGATATGCCTTAGGCAGTTGTCAAATGGCTGGTTCTTAACAAGTTGCAATGCACAAGGGAGGTTTATGAGTGAGTTCCTAAATTGATTTGTTTCCGCACTTGGAAAATTCTCAGGAGAGGCAGGATTGATGCTCTATGAGTGTGTAGACATGGATTGGAAATAGCAATTGCTGTTAAGATCATTATTCCTTGTGTAAACTTATTTAATTAGTTGATACTCTGTTGTTTTGATTTATTTGATGATGGTTCTGAATATTCCTGAACACTTGAATTCTCGGCTTGCTTAGTCTCTTTCACAATAAATTTGCCTTGTTCTAGTACCTATACCAGTGGCAAGATGGGTTTTAGCCCTTTAATTAAATATATCTTAATTCAATAAAAGAAACATGACAAAAATGACCGAAATTACTCAGAGGGGATCAGTTTATACTTTCAAGGAAGTCCTGCATTTTATGTATGGACGATTCCGACAAGACTAAGATAGTGTTAATATGGAAGCACAAGGTAATGGAATCATTAATTACTGAATTGTCTTGCGGAAATGCAGTTGATTGCCGTTAATTCTAACAAATGGCCATAACCAATTATACCTTACGGCTCTGTTATTAGCAGCGCTTTCACCCATCGTTATTGTTACTTGGTTAGTAACGATCGATTTTGACCGATATTCTTGTACTGTACTTTAACAATAACATTATCAAAGTAGATGGTAGTAATCATCTTTTTCCTATCGTCTCTCTGATAGGGGTGAAGTCTAATATTAAAGACAATAAGGCTGTCTTAAACCATCCATATGGACGTTCATGAATCACATTTTAAGTTGTATGTCAAGTGCAACATTTATTGGGATTTGGTCCCCAGTCATCGATGGATGTCAACCACCTGCCGCTATGTTTAATTGCGGGGTGATATTGACTCCCACTATATTTCATTGCGGGGGTGATTGCTCCCGCTATGTTTCATTACAGGAGGTGGTTGGTATCCCACGATGACTGTGGAAGAACACCCCATTTATTTTACTATAATGTATATTCATAGTATATATGATAGGTTGTCCTTTTGCTCTCGTCTCCTCTTCTGGAGTTTGATATAGTAGCCCAAAACTTGTGTATCTAATGTTTCCTCTGAACTGCCGTCCCCATGCCCCATTTAGTACAACAGTCAAGACAGTGACAACAATTATCAAATGCATAAACCAAGATCCATTAGCTATACTTACATATCTTCATATATAAATATGGTAGTTCCTTCAGTTATACTTGTTTCATTAGATAACTCACATCTTTTGGAGAGATACAGCGGAATTGTTCGAAATGAACAGTGGCAAGATAAAGAAGCAACCAAAGATTAGGTATTACCTATCGGCACCTCTTCGATTACTAAGAAGTTTTAGAGAGTTTTACACAAACACACTTTGTGATTGTGGAAGGTTAGGTCATGTAGGCCAAGTGGCCAGCTATGTAACACTACCTCATCAACTTTCACACTCTCAATTTTCAAGATCATCTAGTAGTTTTAAAGAGAGCAAAGACATTGAGGATTTGCGGGAGCTTATAAGAGTTATGACTTTGAAGAACAGTACAGCCAAGAATAGAACGGAATCAGATGATCGAAGAAAGCTAAAGGCCACTGTGGATAATGGTAGGAGTGGGAGGAGTTATAGTGTTGGTGTTGGCCGGATAGGGAGGATAGATGAAGATGCGCCTTGTGATTTCGTCGAAGTTGTTGATATTAACAAGAGTACATATCCGAGGTGTAGAAGCTATGCTCTCGCTTGTAATAGAAGAGTTTTACTTTAGCTCGAGTTCAGATGGTAAAATTAAAACCATTATATATGTTTGACATGTCCGACTGATTTAGATGCTTTTGTGATGCAGAGAACGTTGGTTTTACTTGATTTGGGACATGTAATTAGAAGTTATCTGATGATCGATCATATCCGGTGCTATATTTTGCTTTAAATCTGATTTTGTAGCTTGTATTATTTTAACCTTAAAACTAGGGACGTACGTGATTCGTTTTGATGTGGTTGGACGGTAAAAATCGTACCAAACTGCAGGTAGCGATTTCACAAAATCTCTAACCACAATATCGCATGTGCGATTGTGATTAATCGCTACATTTTAATCACGAATTTGCGGTTGAAGCAAATCGGTTTGCAATTCAATCACCTATTAAAAGTCATATAATAAATTAATTATAAACTAAAGTAATATTATTATATATTGAACAAAATTAATATTTTTTTTTTAATATTAAGGAGCATTTTTATTAATAAAAAATTTAATACATCTTTCAAGTCTTTTAATTCAAATACATTTGTTGATAAACACTAATGAAATATATTAATAACATTTCCATACGTTATCTTATGTTAACATTTAACACTATTTGGAATATATTTTATATTTTGAATAATTAAAACATATATAAATATATATAATTTATTACTTTATTGATATGTATAAATATAATTATTACTTTTAACTTTAGATGTAAATATTTATTATTTATATACATTTTTCGATTTGCGGTAGCAATGCGGTTTTCGCGATTTTTTAAAATTTGAAATCGTAACTAAACCGTAAATGAGCGGTTATCGAAATTTGAATCCGCAACCATCCATGTTTTGTGATTATCCACAAAATGTGGTTCGGTTGCGAATGGTTTGGACGGTTGGTGCGGTTGAGCGGAATATCTGTACATATGGTTGTAATTCAAGTAGGGTATCTCGCGAGCTCGTTCGGCTCGAACTCGTTTAACAGGGCTCAGCTTGAACTCGTTAACGAGCCGAGCTCGAACACAAGATCGGGCTCGTTTAACTAAACGAGCCGGCTCGACTCGTGAAATTAAACGAGCCGAGTTCGGGCAGAAAATTAGGCTAGTTTAAGTATAATTTTATACGAGTCGGGCGAGCCGACTCGTTTAAATAGGCTCGTTTAACTAAACGAGTCGGCTCGACTTGACTCGGTAAATTAAACGAGTCTAGTCCGGACAGAAGATTAGACTCGTTTAGTCAAAAAAAGCTCGAATCAAATTAATAATCGAATCAAACTTACCCACTCGACTCGAATTACATCCCCATCCGTACACCTCTACTTGAAGCCATAAATTTGACAATGTTCTTTTAGAAATTGTGTATCGCCCGATCATTTCTTTGTTGCACAAAATTAAAAACCAAAATTTAACACAAATATTGAAATACACACATAATAGAAGTCGACAGGGCAGGACTAACAAATAACAATACCTGCACCGACAAAACTTTAGATTTCAAATTTTTGTCCATGCACACAAGCCACACTTTTTTTTTGCAGATTATCGTTTGAGGTCAATGAAGATTGAAGACGTTGGTCACAAAAAAAGTAAAAGTAGGTACATGTCTACTTCTTCCTATCGACATCTAAATTATTAAAAACCGAATCTGAAAATCTGTCGGTGATAACGAGCTAAGGCTCCCTCTGGTATATCGACTACGTTCTATTTTTACAGAAGTATTATAGTCATGTTCAGTTGTGCAAAAATGATACTTATATTTTTTTACCTGTTTCTCCTTTTTTTATTTAAAATTACTTTATAAAATAAAAATATCATCACTTTTAAAATTTTATTTTTTTAAAGAGAGTTCTCCAAAACTCTTAAAATTTTCTTTTACTCAATTAATAATGTAGTTATATATTTATATTTTAACTATCATTTTAAAAAAAAAGTAAAATTATAACTTTGAATGTTTAGTTAAATTTTAAAAAATAATAATTATATAAACTTCTACAAATCTCAATTGAAATCCAAAAAAATTCAAAATTCCTAATATTAATTAATTGTTTAATACTACTTCGGTCCCATAAAGTATACTTTTTACGCATTTTAATATGCTTGACGAGATATTTGTAAATAATATTTTTTAGATTTTTTTATTTTGTATAAAAATATAAAATCTTTATTTTATACAAATTAAAAAAATATTATTTACATATACGTTAATAGAATATATTGATATGAGTAAAAAAATAACTCATTCTTTTTTAGACGGAGAAAGTAGTATAAAAAAGGACTGCGCCAGCAAATCCTGCGCACAGCTCCCTTCTACCTAACCCACAATTGCATTTTATCATCTACTTCAACTAGCCAACTCTGTGTCATAATACATATGCACAATTTGTAAAACCTTTACACAACCAAGATAAAGAATATAGCAAATTTATTGGTACAAAAAAATAAAAATACTGTTGATGGCGATTCTGAACTTATAATTTTCAAACAAAACTGAAGTGACAGATTTTTTACTTGTCAGAGTAAAAAGTTGGAAACCTATCTATCTAAATCTATATCCATCTAACAGTCAATCTGGTACAAGTGGCGCTAACAAGTTCAACACCTAACAAAATGAATCATAGAAATGCAACACCTAACAAAATTGTTGAAATATTGGATAATATTTATTTCGGATCTTTCTCCAAGAACATCTCCAATAAGTTAAAACTTTAGCTAAAAATCTAGTTGACATATCAAAAATATTTTTTTTTACATAATTTGTAAAAAATTGAGCATTCCAATGAGACAAAGTTGTTGTCTATAATTTTAGTCAACCCCTTCTAGTTGGTTATATTTATCGATCCTCTAGGAATCGGGTTAACGAGCTATTTCAGTACTGTACAATACATAAACTTTCAGTTGGGTTACCAGCCCAAAAAAACTTTCAATCGCATAATTTAAGTAACAATTATTTTCATTCGCAACACTGTACAGTCATAAATTTTCACTGCCGTTAAAATTGGTTTGACTTTAACGGAGCGCCGTTAAAGTACTGATCAATTTTCAATTAGGTCACTGAACGAAAAAACTTTCAATTAGGTCACTGAACGAAAAAACTTTTAGTTAAAATTTGAACTGAATTTTTTAAAAATATTTGTTGAAAAAACATATAAATTGAATGGGTATGTTAAAATTTGAATTTAATTAAATTCTAATTATCCGAAAAAATTACAAATTAAAAAAATTACACTTTGAATTGAAAAAATGTGATATCTTAAAATATTTGTTCGTATGTATCAATTTATAAAGATATAAATTGAGTGGGTATGTTAAATTTTAAATTAAACTAAATTCTAATCATCCGAAAATAATTACCATTTCAAAAAAAACTTTCAAGGGGTATGTTATGTGATTGAATGGGTATGTTCAACTTTAAATTAAATTTAATTCTAATCATCCGAAAAAATTTACAAATTCAAACAAAAATACATTTTGGTTTGAAAAAATATATGATATCGTAAAATATTTGTTCGCATGTATCGATTTATAAACAGATAAATTGAATGGGTATGTTCAATTTTGAATCTAATTAAATTCTAATCATCCTAAAAAAATTACAAATTGAAAAAATTACACTTTGGATTGAAAAAACGTGATATCTTTAAAAAAAATTGTTCACTTATATCGATTTATAAGCATATAAATTGAATGAGTATGTTCAATTTTAAATTAAATTAAATTCTAATCATCCGAACAAAATTACAAATTCAAAAAAAAAAAATACACTTATAAGCATATAAATTGAATGGTAACCCAACTGAAAATTGATATAAAGTTAAGTGATAGAATTGTAGTACACGTCAGCCAAGTCAGCGTCCACATCAGCAGTCCGTTAGTGCATTTAACGGAATGAAACAGAAGTAATCTGTTTGAAATATTTTTATTGTTTAAGTGTTTGACTGAAAACTTTTTTGGGCTGGTAACCCAACTGAAAGTTTATGTACTGTACATAGCTCATTAACCCTCTAGGAATCTGTAACATAATTTCACCTCATCAGTTACCATATATATTGAGATAATATATTGTATTTATAATAACTTGAAATAATTATAACATACTATTTTTAGAATATAAGCAACCATTATAGTCAAAAAATAACATTGAAGTACATTGTCTTACCGGTTCAACAAATTTTAAGCGATTATCTATTTATTTGAATATAAGTAACCAATTTACGTAATACGATTAAAAATACTTTAACACCTTAAAATTTTAGATAAACTAATTACTCAAGAAGTACTAGTAATTTTTTGTGCGCCGTAATGCTTAACCCTTTCTCGAAATTCAGTATAGGATATGAAACATTAGTCTACACTTCAAAAGTGGCCTGAAATAGATATGTCGGAAAAGACCAACATGCCAAAATATGCTGACTTCATCACAAGGCTTTTGCTTCTTATTGTTGTTGTACTAAATCTGTCAAATCCTTGTTTTTCACAGACGATTGTCAAGGCTTTGCCAGGGTTTCCTGGGGAACTTCCCTTCAAACTTGAAACCGGGTAAGAAATTGTTTATAGTTTTGTTTGCAGCGGCGGAACCAGGATCATAATATAGCCGGAGCCTCACCTGTTTGTTTGAGTATGCATATGTTAGAAAATTGATAGTTTAAGGATATAATTAAGTATATTCTTGATGTTAATTCAAATTTCTAATGATTGGAAGTTGTTCCTTGCTATGGGAACTTAAACTTTCATGTATAGGTTTAATAATTTTCTTGTTTAAATCCATAAGAGAAATTGAGATGAAGGTAGTAGCTTGAAAAAGCTTGTTATAATGATGTTTCAGTTATCCCACATAGAAAAGAATAAGGGGACTTGGTGGCTTTAAATAGCATTACACACATGAGTAGTATACAACTACTAAGGTGTGTGATGGTGCATGGTGTTGGTGTGTGCTTCACGCGCGCACACACACACACGCGCGCCGCCGCCCGCCTCGCCACGCCACGCCACGCACCGGACCGGGTCGGGTCGGGTCGAAGGGCGATTTGGGCGAATGTCTCGGCGTCTCGCGTACGCGAGGCGACCTGGGCGAGAGTTTTTATCTATGTCTCTGATGAACGACAAGTTAAACTCTGATGGTCAACAGAAACTAAACTCTGATGGGCAACAGAAACTGATATGAACCTGGACATGATTTGATGGATATGTTTAAAATAAATATTAAATCTGTATATGTGGATAAACATGAAAAAGATGTAACAGCTCAGGTTATTAAATTTAAATCAAAAACGTTTATTCATTAAATGGTCAGTTTTGATTTTTTATTTAATATGATCAGCTGTTACGGAAAGAATTAATGTGTATGCTTCAGTTACAGAAAGGAACCACTATAAATAGTGGCCCTTGTAGCTCAGTTGAGACACACAGAAGTTTGCAAAACACACTTCTCTCAAAAACTCTCTCTGCCCTCCCTCTCCATATAGTATTATCTGTAGTTTTCTGGTTCTCCGGTGACTGAGGTGCTGGTCGTAGTTGAGCGCTGCTGTTGCTGTGAACACCTTGCTCGGAGCTGTTTTATCCTGGAAGTAGTATCTCGCCGACAACCTGACACAGTAAGTGGGGGCGAATAACTCTTCAAGAACAGTCAGGATTTCTCGAATTCCTGACGACTCAGCTGTTGCTTCGTTATTTCTGTTCTTTTACACTGTTAATCTATGGCTACAGGTACTGTTTCTGTCTCCCTGGTTATTTATCAGTTTCTGATATGCATGCTTTCGACGTTCATGCTTTGTTTTGTTAACTTTGGTCTTGGCCTGTCAATGCTATATCTTTTATATAACTGTCTCCATGTTGCTGTAGTACTAGTTATTTCCAACATTCTTGAAGAGTTATCCTGTTATATAATATTTAGCATTATGGTTAATGAAACTGGAGTTACTGTAGATGGTAGTACGTCTAATGTGTCTGCTGGGGTCATTGATTGGACCACTTACCGTTTCCCACAACCCGTTGAACTAACGGGCTTACCTGAGAAATTCAACGGTGGTGTCGGCTTTTCACGCTGGCAGAAAAGGATGAAATTGTGGTTAACTGTAAAGGGTCTGTGGCCTGTTGTGGAGTATGAGAAACCGGTGGTGATTCAAGAAAAAGCTGAAACTGTTAAGGCTTATGCAATGTGGGCTGAGAAGGATGGGGTGGCTAGGGCAGCCATTCTGGCAGCCTTAACGAACACTCTGTTTGATGTTTATTCATCTGATGCCTATAGTGCTAAGCTCTTATGGGAGAAGCTGGACCTCACTCACAATACTGACTCTCAAGGTCTGGAAAAGTATTCTGTAGCGAGGTTCCTTGAATTCAAGCTGGTAGACAACAAATCCATGACTGAGCAGGTGCATGAGTTCGAGATGATAGTGCATGCTTTGAAGGAATCTGGCATGGATCTCCCTGATAAGTTCAAGGTTATGAGCGTGATTGAAAAGCTTCCGAAGTCTTGGGAAGAGTTCGCTCTCTCCCTGAAAAGACAGAAAGGAGAGATCACCTGGACCAACCTTATGATGGACATCTCGGTGCAAGAACAACACAAGTCCAAACAGGGACATGTGATGCCATCTGAACACGGTAGCTCGAAGGTGAATGTAGTAACCGTAGGACAGAAAAGGAAGGCTATAGCTAGGAAGGGTAATGTTAATAAACCTAAGAAAGACAAGGATAAGGCCAAGAAACCAAAGGCAAACAAACCATGTTGGTCTTGTGGGCAGGTTGGGCACTGGAGTAAGGACTGTCCTACAAAGAAAGCGAAGAAAACCGAGGTGGTAGCGCAAGCGAATGCTGTACTTGGAACCACAAGTGGGCCTGTAGTGAACATGGTTGTTGGTGAGGCTTCGGCTTCTGAAACCAACGAAAACCGGTATGTGACCTACAACCCTGTACTATTTTCCACTTATTTGTCAAATGAATGGTTGATTGATACTGGAGCTAATGTGCATATTTGTGCTGATATTAGTTTGTTTGTATCTTATCAACAGAGTCATAGCATGACAGTGACGATGGGGAATGCGAGTGCCGCTCAAGTTCATGGAGTGGGAGACGTGGACCTGAAGTTTCCTTCGGGGCGTATTCTATCCCTGACAAGAGTGCATCATGTTCCCGACATGCGTAGAAATATAATAAGTGGAAGCCGTTTAGTTACGAATGGTTTTGAAATTTCCTTAAGATGTAATAAAGTAGTTCTTATTCACACTGGTACTTTCTTTGGCAAGGGTTACTTGTCAAATGGTTTATTTGTTATAAATGCTGAGCCTGTTTTGGGCACTTCCTTTAATGAAATTACACCTTCTGTTAATTGTGTAGAATCATCCAACTTATGGCATGCTAGACTTGGTCACTTAAATTTTGGTGCTCTTAAAAATATGATGAACTTAGAGTTGATTCCAAAACATACTATAGAAAAGAATTCTAAATGTCAAGTATGTGTGTCTGCTAAACAAATAAGGAAACCTTTTCATAATGTTGTTAGGGATTCAGACTTGTTAGATTTAGTACACACTGATATTTGTGAATTTGGTGGTATGTTAACTAAGGACCATTTTAGATACTTCATTACTTTTATAGATGATAGTAGTAGATACTGTTATGTTTATTTACTTAAACATAAGGATGAAGCACTTAGCAAATTCATGATTTATAAAACTGAAGTTGAGAAACAAACTGGTAAGGTACTTAAAAGGTTGAGATCAGATAGAGGTGGTGAGTATACGAGTAACTCCTTTAATGAATTTTGCGCAAGCAATGGAATAGTTCATGAAGTTACTCCACCATACACACCTGAGTCTAATGGGGTCGCTGAGCGAAAGAACAGAACGTTCAAAGATATGATTAACAGTATGCTTATTAACTCTGGGTTGCCTAAATACATGTGGGGAGAGGCTCTGAATACGGCTTGCCATATTCTGAACAGAGTCCCTCTGAAACACATGGATAAGACACCTTATGAGTTATTGAAAGGCAAGAGGACTAGTCTCAAGTATCTTCGAGTGTGGGGGTGCCTTGCAAAGGTACTTGTCCCTGAACACAAGAGGAAGAAACTAGGTCCGAAGACGGTTGATTGTATCTTTCTGGGCTATCTTGAAACCACTACAGCTATGAGATTTTTGGTAATAAAATCTGACATAGATGGTATAGTGGCTAACACGATAGTTGAATTTCGTGATGCTACATTCTTTGAGGATGTCTACCCTATGAAGACTGGTATACCTCAAGGTACTTCTGAGGAAGATCTCACTCACACATCAAGTTCTATTCCTGATCATGTGGAAAAGATGACAAATGTGGGGGCGGAACCTGGTAGTAGCTCTACTCCTATGGAGGAAGAGGAACCTAGGAGGAGTAAGCGTGCTAAGGTAGTCAAGGACTTTGGAAGTGATTTCATCACTTACAATGTCGAGGACGAACCTTTAACTTTCCGACAGGCTATGGACTCCTCGGAGTCTAGGCACTGGAAGGGCGCTGTAAAGAGTGAAATTGACTCTATTGTTTCTAACGGAACATGGGAGTTAGTTGATCTCCCTCCTGGGTGTTCTACTATTGGGTGCAAGTGGATCTTTAAAAGGAAGTTGAACCCTGATGGCTCAATAGAGAAGTACAAGGCTAGACTGGTGGCTAAGGGTTTTAAGCAAATGGAAGGAATTGATTTCTTTGATACATACTCTCCTGTTGCCAAAATGATAACAATCCGAATGCTTGTAGCATTGGCTTCCGTACATGGTCTGATCATCCATCAAATGGATGTAAAGACAGCTTTTCTTCATGGAGAACTTGAAGAAGAGATTTATATGGACCAGCCTGAGGGGTTTGTTGCATCTGGCAACGAAAGGAAAGTATGTAAGTTAATCAAATCTATTTATGGCTTAAGACAAGGTCCCAGGGACTGGCACAAGAAGTTCGATGAAACGATTGTGACATTCAGTTTTGTTAGTAATGATAGCGATAAATGTGTCTACTCAAAAGTTAAAGGTAGTGAATGTGTCGTATTATGCTTATATGTGGATGACATACTACTGTTTGGAACCAATATTGAGATTATTAACGAGACAAAGGATTTCTTGAAAAGGCACTTTGAGATGAAGGATATGGGTGAAGCTAGCGTGATTCTTGGTATCAAGCTGACTCAGTCAGCTGATGGAATAACCCTATCGCAATCTCATTATATAGAGAAATCTATACTTGAGAAATATGGTTATTCACAATGTAGAATCGCTAGTACACCCTATGATCCTAAAGTTGCCCTTGTCAAGAATAGTTCAGGAGTCCCTGTGTCTCAGTTAAGGTATTCTCAGATTATTGGAAGCTTGCAGTATCTTGCTAACTGTACTAGACCAGATATATCATATTCTGTGTCTAAGCTAGCTAGATATACAAGCTGTCCGAACAGAACTCATTGGGATGCTCTTGATAGAGTGCTTAGATATCTGAAAGGCACAATGTACCTTGGATTACACTATAGGAGATTTCCTGGTGTACTTGAAGGGTACAGTGATGCTAGTTGGATAGCTAAGAAGTCTGGTTCCAATGGAGTGACTGGATACGTGTTCACCCTAGGGGGTGGAGCAATATCCTGGAAGTCGACAAAACAGACAATAGTAACTCGGTCTACTTTTGAGGCTGAGTTGTGTGCACTTGATGCCACTGGGACGGAGGCTGAATGGTTACACGGACTGATGTCCGTGATACCTGTAGTAAGCAGACCGCTTCCTGCTATTGCTATTCATTGTGATAGTCGAACAACTATCGACAAGATTAGCAGTAAAAAGTACAATGCTAAAACAAAGAGACACGTCCAAGTTAGACTTAAGTCTATAAGGGGATTAGTGTCTGATAGGATTATAGCTGTAGAGTTCATTGGAACTCAGGAAAATATAGCTGATCCTTTGACTAAAGGACTGGAACCTGCAGTGGTCCTTAAGTCGAGGTTGGGGATGGGACTGAAAACCCATCACGACTCATCAACAGTGGGAACCCAATACACATGAGAGGAGATCCCTCGAAGTGTATTCAATGTGGTAATAACAAGCTGTAAGGATGAGTTGGGAGTACCTTGATACATAGATGATACTTAGTATCTGGGTCTATCCCCTGTAAACCTATAAGGTACTGAAACTGCTGAATAGTAAGAGTTTAAGAACTCTGAATGGGGTCAAGTCATTTGACGAGATGGTTGCAGTACATCTCTGGAGATGCCCAGCTAAGCGAATGTGATTGTGAGGTCGCAATTAGAGGAAAGGGTTATTCCTTGAAGCATTCGACGAACAGGATCGAGACAAGACCATTAATGTCTCAAAGCCGTAGATTGGCACCATAGCCTTTGACTTGTCGTCGTCTATGGAGAATGGTTACACTTAACGGATTAAGATTCAAGGTGAAATAATTCCATCTGAATCCGGTAGCCATCGAAGTAGGGGACTTAGGAGGGTTCAAACCCGGAAGGGTACCGACTCTGAAAAACCAAGTCATGTTAAGAACCTGTCTACAATTCTATATGGATTTGTGGGGGATTGTTAGAAAATTGATAGTTTAAGGATATAATTAAGTATATTCTTGATGTTAATTCAAATTTCTAATGATTGGAAGTTGTTCCTTGCTATGGGAACTTAAACTTTCATGTATAGGTTTAATAATTTTCTTGTTTAAATCCATAAGAGAAATTGAGATGAAGGTAGTAGCTTGAAAAAGCTTGTTATAATGATGTTTCATTTATCCCACATAGAAAAGAATAAGGGGACTTGGTGGCTTTAAATAGCATTACACACATGAGTAGTATACAACTACTAAGGTGTGTGATGGTGCATGGTGTTGGTGTGTGCTTCACGCGCACACACACACACACGCGCGTCGCCGCCCGCCTCGCCACGCCACGCCACGCACCGGACCGGGTCGGGTCGAAGGGCGATTTGGGCGAATGTGTCGGCGTCTCGCGTACGCGAGGCGACCTGGGCGAGAGTTTTTATCTATGTGATTTAATATTTTATTAGAATTAATTTATCAAATTGGGCTGGGTTATCAGTTGTCAAATTGGCTAGTAAACTCTGATGGAGTTGGTTTATCAGTATTTAACTAGTAAAACTCTGATGGAGTTGGTTTATCAGTATTTAACTAGTAAACTCTGATGGAGTTGGTTTATCAGTAAAGACTTTATCAGTCGTGTATCTAGGAAGTGAACCAGGTACAAAAGCACATCGATTTTATGATCCAAGGAATGGAGCCATTTTAGTTAGCAGGGATGTTGTCTTCGATGAGAATAAGAGCTGGCCATGGGAGTGACAGATAATAAAAAATCAGACATTTGACAAGTATTGAGGAACAAAAAGCCTAGTATTTAACAAGTTAAACTCTGATGAACGACAAGTTAAACTCTGATGAACAACAAGTTAAACTCTGATGGTCAACAGAAACTAAACTCTGATGGGCAACAGAAACTGATATGAACCTGGACATGATTTGATGGATATGTTTAAAATAAATATTAAATCTGTATATGTGGATAAACATGAAAAAGATGTAACAGCTCAGGTTATTAAATTTAAATCAAAAATGTTTATTCATTAAATGGTCAGTTTTGATTTTTTATTTAATATGATCAGCTGTTACGGAAAGAATTAATGTGTATGCTTCAGTTACAGAAAGGAACCACTATAAATAGTGGCCCTTGTAGCTCAGTTGAGACACACAGAAGTTTGCAAAACACACTTCTCTCAAAAACTCTCTCTGCCCTCCCTCTCCATATAGTATTATCTGTAGTTTTCTGGTTCTCCGGTGACTGAGGTGCTGGTCGTAGTTGAGCGCTGCTGTTGCTGTGAACACCTTGCTCGGAGCTGTTTTATCCTGGAAGTAGTATCTCGCCGACAACCTGACACAGTAAGTGGGGGCGAATAACTCTTCAAGAACAGTCAGGATTTCTCGAATTCCTGACGACTCAGCTGTTGCTTCGTTATTTCTGTTCTTTTACACTGTTAATCTATGGCTACAGGTACTGTTTCTGTCTCCCTGGTTATTTATCAGTTTCTGATATGCATGCTTTCGACGTTCATGCTTTGTTTTGTTAACTTTGGTCTTGGCCTGTCAATGCTATATCTTTTATATAACTGTCTCCATGTTGCTGTAGTACTAGTTATTTCCAACAGCATATGTGTATGTATGTATGTTTTGACTGTTGTGTTTTTTGGTGTTGAAGATATGTTGAAGTAGGGGAGAAAGAAGATGTGGTTTTATTTTATTACTTTGTTGAATCTGAAGAATCCGGCCAACGACCCTCTCTTGATTTGGATTTCCGGTGGCCCAGGTTGCTCTACTCTTCGTTCCTTCTTCTATCAAATCGGTGAGTATTTTTTTTATTCTTTTATTTCGTAAAATATCAAACATCATCCGGAACTATAAATAATTCTTAATTTTCCGTAAAATATGCATTGTTGACCATGCTTACAATAAGTAACTTGTATTTCAAATAATGCTCCTAAGTACGTTAGATGAGTACAAAGTGTTTTTTCACGGGGACGTATTCAGATTTATAAAGAAGTAATTGTTTTAACTAACAAATTACTTTCTTTGTTTTGCTAAGTGTCAAATTACTTCGTTATTACTTCTTCATAAATAAGTAATTTGATAGCAATATTTGTCCCTATTTATAATATAAAAATCAATAGTTCTTTTTTGCCACCCTCTACTTTCAAAGAGTTCTTTTAAAGAAAAAACCTCATCACATTTATCTTTTTATTGAAAACTTCTGTTTTTATTCCCATCCTGGAATTTAGTTCCCCTGTTGTCTCTGTTTAACTGCAGAGCATCATTCCCACTCTTTTTAGTTCCCCTGTTGTCTCTGTTTAACTGCAGAGCATCATTCCCACTCTTACTCGAGGTTTCTCTTGCTTATATTTTCCATTTTACTAACCCCCTTGTATATTCATGTTTTACTTTTGAAGGTCCACTTACAATTGAATATCCAGATACCAGCAAAGAAATACCAGATTTGCATTTAAATCCTTATTCTTGGACAAAAGTACAAAATTTCATGTTCGTTTACTTTACGTAACTAAACTACCAAGTGGAAAAAACAAAGTAACTAAACTTCGCATGTGATGACTTTTTAATCTTAGTTGGCTAATGTAATCTTCCTGGACACGCCTACATCTGGATTTTCCTATGCAAAATCTCCAGAAACTTTCAGAGATAGTGACACTTTATTAGCAAAATACACTTATCAATTTCTTAGCAAGGTACGAACATCTAACTAAAAAAGTTGACATCATGTTGCTAATATCTATATGAAATTTCGAACTGCATTAGACAGCGTTTGGAAACTCACATATCATTTCAAATATTGGAATTCAATTCCTAAATTTGAATTCTGGAATTTCAAATTCAAATATTCTGTTTGGTAAGTATAAGAATTTCAAATCCTAAATTTCAAATTCCAAGAGTGTTTGGTAATAACTAGAATTTCATTTGAGAATGCAATTTATAAATCCATTACAAATCACTGGTAAAACATCTTAGACAATCTTTTAAACAATATTAGAGTGCATTTTAAGTACATAATCTTTAAACAAACTTAGAAACATGTTTAAATAAAACTAATCATTAATAAGCAAATAGATCCAGCTGCGCTTTTTCCGATCATCTGGTAGACTTTTAAGCATGTCAAATTCATCTACTTTGCCATTCACCAATCTTTTAACAGCCCTCATAGCTTCATCATCAGTAATACCAGCAACATTAGATACAATTTCATATATTTCTTTGCATGTAGGTCTTGGAGGCTCTTTTACTTTATTCACGTATTCCTTAAACGACTCAGCGAAACTAGTAACAGCATCAGCAAGACGATCTCTTTTCTGCCTTTTATTTGATTCACCAGTACCGGTTTCAGCAGTGCTATTTACTTCATTTTCTAGCTCCATTACGGTTGCTGACTCCTCAAAGTGCTCTACACCATCACCTGTAGCTCTATCTGAAGCAAATAACGTACATATATCGTCCCAATATTGAATGCGCTTGTTCTGATATGCAGAAGCAAGTGGAACTCCCTGCCCAAGAAATTCATAAAATGTAATTTAGAAACAACGTGTAATTACAAATGGTCTGTAAAAACAAGTTCAAACTGCTAGTTTTTATGAGGATTGTTTTATTCTGGTTCCCTTTACAGAAGCAAGTTCTGTAAAAAGCAAGTTCAAATTGGAGTACTAGTTTTTCTATACTGGATATAGTGACACATCATCTTAGTATACTGGATATACTGGATATAGTTCAACTATATGAAGTGCCTCCAATTCATATCTTAGTTGTATTGCAAAGTATTTTCTGTAGCATTTTAAACTCCAGCCTAGAACATATTTTATTTAAAGCTCAAAAGAGCATGTATCTTCTAAGCTCAAAATAGCAAGTACTTGTTTTATGAAGTTACCAGCAAACTTCAAAAGGTGATGGATGCTGGTCAGAAGGTCAGCATGAATGAGGTTCAAAGTACGGCAAGAAAGTTTGAAAATCTACTTCTATTCTGGATTCTGCATCGATGGCACTCACAAATTTTGCACAAGATTTTGTGACAGAGTCCATTTGTTGTTGGACTTCTACTGACTACTATTATAAGTCAAGTGTACATAACAATCTATAACCAGTGCACATGCTAGAAAATCACACGCAAACAGAAAGATACTCTGAAATTGCAAAGCTTCAAAAATAAAGAGTTAGTGTCCACTGTGCAGAAAGCTCAACAGATATAAAATATTGGGAAGTATCCTCTGAATATAACTCTGGTAGAATGCAGGACCAAGTCCAACCCATAAACTAAGTTCAAGGAATATAACACTTGGTCAAAAATCTAGCTACTGTAAATCTGTGTGAACTTAGTATAAACACACAAACATAGAGCAGCATAGGAATCAACAGGAAAACCAGCAACTAAACTAAAAGATAAAAATATAAAATACCTCACAATAAGCTTTCCATTCTGCAAGATCTTCTATCGGTATCACCAACATCTTCTTCTCTTCGTCCCACTTGAACTTAGTATAAGTCCGAATTTCGGTAATCATAGCATAGTGTTTCTTCCAAACCTTAATTCGGTTACTCACATGATTTACAGTAGCCGATATACCCATTTCAATCCGCAGCTTATCAACCACGGCCTGGTGAGCTTGAGCTTTAAAATCTCCGTCCCCTTTATTACCTTCATTAATCTGCTCATACAATGTCGAAATCAGCAGGTTATCCATATCAGTAGTCCATGTTAAATAGCCCCTTTTCTGAACTATTGCTACAGGTTGTTTTCTGTAAAATATAGAATATAATCTCCTCATCAGAATATAGAATATAGAATATGAGGTTGCTACAGGTTGTTTTCTGAACTGATGCAAAAATATTCTCCTCGATACACAGAATAACATAAAGAGCAGAACATAATCTCATACAAGGAAACAACAAAATAAGATAATAAACTAATACTCATATATCTCTAATTCCTTCGTGCTACAAAATCTTCAAACATTTTCTTGGCAAGATCGTCTCTAAACTCATTCCATTCATTTGTTGATCTAGCGGTTGAAATGTAGTCATCTTCCTCATCATCCTCATCAATTGCTTCCGATCTCAACAAATCTCTTTCTACTTCTTGCATAAAATTCCTTTCTTCCATTTTTTCTTCCCTCAAAAAATTATGCAAAATAAAACAAGCATTAATAATCCTTATTTGCATTTTTTTTGGATAGAAGCTAGCATCTCTCAATATAGCCCAACGTTTCTTCAACAACCCAAAAGCCCTTTCAATGGTATTGCGAGCGGAAGAGTGTCTCAAGTTAAAAAGTTCTTTGTAATTTGTGGGAGTGTTCCCTCTCCACAAATTCAAATGGTATCGAGTGTTTTTAAAAGGAGATAGGAATCCTTCACTATTAGTATAGCCCAAATCCACAAGAAAATATTTATCTGCATCATATAATAAAGCATTTTAATTATTAAGTTTACTACAAGTGCCTAACCAAAATCAAAGGATCATAAATTCTTACTTTTTGGCACTTTAAGACCATTTGGTCTACGAAGAGCATCGCGAAGTACACGAGGATCTGATGCCGATCCTTCCCAGCCGGGTAAAACATATGTGAAGCATAAGTCTGGATCACAAGTAGCTAGAACATTAGTGCTAATATCCCCTTTCCTATCTCGATAGCGAGGTCGATCCTCAATAGGGACGGTCATCTTGATATGTGTCCCATCAAGAGCTCGAACAGCACCCTAAATATTAGTTCTTGTTCAATAATGGATACCTTAAGATTTTAACTACAAAATTAGAAATTGATTTTGTTTTTAGGTTACCTCAAACCACTTCCATTGATTATCATCAATGTAACTAGTGGCATGGTCTACTTTCCTTATGTAATCCTTCCCGAGCTTGAGTATTGCTCCAAGTACTATATGAAACTGCCTACTCACTGTCTCTCCAGAACGTGCAAAAAGAGCTTGTATAGTTCTATTTTTCAAATCATGTGCAAGAATGTGAAGAAATAATGCCACAATTTCTTTTACGGTGACATGCTTCGTAGTTACTAACCCACCCTTAGTTTCTAAAATGTGACACAACTTCTCAAATCGAGGTATATCAAGACGCAATTCATCACGACATCTCCTATCAATTTTCAAGGTGTTCATCCAAGTAGCTCTAATTTGAGAACGATCATACGCATTCCATGTCAACTCCTTCAACCTATATTTTTGACCATAACAAGCTGCCACTACTACTTGAATAAAACCTACGACCAACACTATAAATTCCATATCCTCATCGTCATCCCTTTTACGCTTTTGTGACACACTTGAGACAAGAAAGTTTCTGTGTTTCCGATTGTAAAAAACATACAATCATCAAATTAATTTCAAATTAAACTAACAAACCTAAAATATGCACAAATTGAAGCATGTTCAGGCATAAATACAAATATTAACTCAATTCAAAGCAACCGTTAAAGTAATACAGATACATAATCAGATATACTTACCCCTGACCGTGAGCTGATTTCCTTTTCGAACTACAAAATAAATTGAAAATAATCAGATATTTCATCAATTAAACATACAAATCTATTATGTTGTATATATAGATACATATACACCATACCTCATGCTGATGGAGTGATGAAAATTGAAGAATGGAGAGGGATTGAAGCCTGAGAGAGAGAGAAAGAGCGATGGAGTCCGTCGCCGAGTGAGAGAGACGAGAGAGAGAGGAGCGAGTGAGTCGTACTCGAGAGTCTAGGTCTGGGCTGTGTTTTAATTTTAAATGACAGGTGTAAAATTGTTATTTCAAATTCTTGTATATGGGCTTTAGTTTTAAATAGCTGGAATTTGGCCCAAATGCAAATCCAAATTCTTTATATATCCAAACAAGGTAATTGAGTCAAATTCATCATTTCAAATGAAATGATGGTATCCAAACAGGCCATTAGTTTAATTTGTTACCGATTCGATGCAGTGGCTCGAGAAACATTCTAAGTTCATCAGCAATCCTTTGTACATCACTGGCCTTTCCTACTCAGGAATAACTATTCCTCTTATTGTTCAGGAGATATTTAACGGTATTGATGCTTAAATTCTGGCCGAATGCATGCTTTAATTGTATCGTTGCATATATGTCTTATACTCTTATAAATATAATTGTCTTTTATTGTTATATGTAGGTAATGAAGCTGAAAATGAGCCAAGAATGAATATTGCAGTATGTAGTTTCTGTGACCCACCGACTATCAATTATTGTCAGCTATTGTGTTCTTTTTTTCCTAATAGTTGATGAACTCAGGGCTATATTATCGGCAACCCCTGACCGATAGGAATATCGACTTCAACTCTAAGATTCCATATGCTCATCAAATGGCACTTCTATCAGATGAAATTTATGAGGTAAAGGTTGACATTAACATGAATACTGAAACTAGAGTTATAGATTAGAATAGCAGTTTTTAAATTTTACTGGTTGTGCTTCCTCCTTTCCAAATATCAGGCAGGGCAAAGTCGAATTTTAGCTTGTATCTTTGTGCATTTTAAACTGTTATGATGTCGTCTGATTAGCATAAGTATTTTTGGTAAATCATGTCCATTCTGCAAAGTAAAAATGTTTTTAATAACGTCTGTGTGAAGAGGGTAATGTTTTTTATATAAAAATGTTTAATTACTTGGACTCTTTTGTGAAATATGGAGACATAGTTGTTACAACACAACTATGATGTCGAAGGGATCTTCAAAAAGTTGACGAGGTTAGCATTTCGATTTTTATTATTACTTGGTTTGGAGTACGAATAATCTTCAAATATCTTAAATTGTAGTACCATATTACAAAAAAATTATTACTGTTTACACATATATACATTGTCATATGCAGTGCCTAGAGAACGTGTATATATATAACATATTGGAACCAGTTTGTACTTCAGATACTAGCACCAGGAGTTTGCTGCAAAAGATTGGCAGTTCAACTAACAAGTATACCGTACCTCTCCCCCGGGCAGCCAAATTGAAGGGCCAACAATGGTGTCGGGTAACTTTTATCATAAAGCCTCTATCCTTCAAACTTTGTAGACATGTGTTAACTAGAACCTTCCTATTTGACATTGTATGAACGAGTTTTTGACAGAATAGTAGTAAAACAAGAAAAAACAAAATGGACATTACTTTAGTTCATTCTCGAATATCTTGTTGAACACTTATCTTTTCTATATATTGTATACAAAGATATACATTAAGTGATGTAGCGAGTATTAAACTGATACCTCAATTCTCTTGTATCCTTTTGTGCTTAGGAAAATACTTATCTGTACAGTGATGTTTGGGCAAATATTCAATCAGTACGAAAAGCTCTGAATATCCGCGAGGTATGGAATTAATATATATATGATTCAGAGATCCTTGTTTGCCAGAATCTTAACTGTGAATGATCAGAAATTATTTGTTGTAAACATCAGGGAACAATTGGAGAATGGGTTAGATGCAATGCTGATCACTATGCTATTGGTAGAAATGATACCGTTAACTATGCATATGATGTCTCTAGTACTCTGGATAATCATCGATAATTCACGAAAAAAAATTGTCGAGCGCTTATAATTAGGTAAATTCTATCGTAATGAATTTTTTTTCTTATCATTCTTGGTAGCATTAATTTTTATGTTCTATTGTTTACCAAAACCATGTTTGGTCAAATACTTGTAATGTTTTGTAAAACAGTGGGGATCACGACATGGCTTTTTCGCACCTAGGCACTAAGCAGTGGATACGTGATCTACATTTGAATGTTGATAGTACCTGGGCACCATGGTTTGTCAAACAACAAGTAGCAGGGTAAGTAATGTTCAGTAAAGATGGGTAAAAGTGGATTCTTGATAATCACGTTCTTGATCCCGAGCATACGTTTATATTTCATAATCTTTAACAGATACACGGAGACGTTTTCACATGATGATTACACATTAACATTTGCTACAGTTAAGGTATGAAATTATGTATATAAGTAAATTTTGTCTGACTTGTTCCGATGATGCCTCAAATATAATTATCTATTCTCTTAGGGTATCAATCCAGGAGAAGAAAACAAATAATAAACTCATACTTCTGCCTGACTTTCACAGGGTGCAGGTCATGCAGCTCAAGAGTTCAAGCCTGAAGAGTGTCTAGCCATGGTTAACAGGTGGTTTGATCATAATCCTCTGTAAATTGCCACATCACCTATGTCATGTCATTTGGTAACAAATTTTTGTATCAAATTTTGTGCCTCTGGCACTACTCAATAATGGATTCTAGTGATTCAATATTGAAATAAAGAATCCTAGTGATTGAGGGACATTGTATTGTATGTAACGCCAAAAACATTCTAATGTTATTATCTTATTATATTTAAACTCTAGTTATGCTTTTGACGAGGAAAATGAGATGGAAATAAATATTTTAGTATTAAAAATAGACTTAATTGCACTATGATGGCCCCAACTATAATTTTTTTGCACAAAAATGGCTTAATTATAAAAGTAGCCACTTGCATAGCTCAACTATTATTTTTTAGCATTTTAATGACTTCCGTTAATTTTGAATAACGACGTTACATTGTTTAAGGGTATTATTGTATATTGCAGTTTCAACAACAGCTCTTTTGATATACAGTGCGTGTATATATAACCCCGGTACAAGAATTTTCTCACCCTAAGTACCCCTCTTTGCCTTGCTTTAATCTTACTAACATTGCCCTTAATTTACATAATCAAGAACAGTTAGTGTATCAGAATTGTGAAAGTGAGATTGTGGAGAGGTTGTGTAGAATTCTTATGATGACTCGAGAAAAGACGGTGCATTTTCAATCATTTTATAATTTGAAATGGGATTTGGGTTTGCCTGATGATTTCGATAGGAATCCTATAGTATCCGGATTGTTTTCGGGTTGTTAAAGGGTCAAATGGGTTGGCTTGTTTGAAACTGTTGAAATGGGATGATGAGTTTGTTGTTTCCGCGTTGCAAAGGAGGAAGGAGAATGTGGATTTGAGTGTTTCCAATCTTTTCTAATAGGGTTGAAACTGATGGTGGATTGAAGGAAAATGTTTGTAAGAGGGTTGAAACTGAGGGTGATTTGAATGGAAATGTTAAAGTTGCTGGTGAGACAAAAAACGAAAAGATTGGAGTTGCCCCCAAGGTGTTTGACAGTAGGGCAGAACGAATTTTTGCAGACAATAACAAAGACACAGAGGGAGTCTCAGGGCTAAAGATTCACAAGGCAATGAACATGAAGGAGGAACCACCTCTGGGGAGTCAAAAACATGGTCTCAGGTGGTAAAAGATGTCCACAAGGTAAAAGAAAAAGTTTTTTTCCATTATGTCCCCCTCCCCCAGATGGTGTCAACATTGTAACTCCGTCGGACGAAGTGTTAAAGAAAGGAAATGAAAAACTGAGAATTACTATTGTTGGCACATTTACAAAAGGAAGTGTTTCCTGCACTAATGTTTGTGCACTAATGTTTGTGACTTTGCGAGAGCTCATTGGGGAAAACAGGGTTTGGTTCATGTTGGCCAAAAAGATGAACACACATTCTTTTTTAAGTTTGATAATGAGCTCTCTATGCACAACGCAAATTTGAGCATATCCCAGATTTGAGCATATCCCAGATTGCTACTGGACAGAAGATGGGTTGAGCAGTTTGGCTAGTAGTATTGGCCCTTATTTGTGCTAATGGATTAACTTCAAATTTGGAGGTGTTTCCCTTCGCGAAGTTTTGTGTGCATTACACTGATTGACGTGGTAGCTCTGTGGAGTTTTCAAGCACAGACTGCTCAAGCACTTTAGACCTGGTAAATGTAGTGACAAGGAATGGCTTCCCAGCAGAGTGTCAATGCTTGGGCAGCTCACTAGAAGAAAGCAGAATGGAGGCTGAAAAGGTTAGAGCTGCAACAAGAATTAGAGAAGATGTGTAGGAGAAAGGAGAAAATGGATGATATAACTTCCATTACAATTTTACCAAAATAACCTTCACTTTATTAAAAAAGTATAAAATAATGTAACATCGTTAGTCACATTTGACGAAAGTCATTAAAATGCTAAAAACATAATAGTTGAGTTATGCAAGTGGCTACTTTTATAATTAAGCCATTTTTGTACAAAAAAAATTATAATTGGGGTCATTATAATGCAATTAAGTCTTAAAAATAAGATAGGGAATGACTTGGTGCATGTTTGGGAAACCTCATAAGCTACTTAATTGTCCTGTAAGGTGTTGTCAACTTAAGCACCTCTGTTTGGCTATCATCTAATTAACCCGAGTTATTAACTTACGGTTAAATATTAAATTGAATTATATATCACTTTCATCTCAACGGTTATTGTTTCAATGATTAAAATCATCATAAATATCAAATACATAACTTTAAATATGTGTTCGGAAAATAAAAATAACTTTTTTCGAGTTCTAAACATATTTTTCAATGCTACTGCAATCAAATGAAAAGTTATGAATTCTAGTATTTCTGATAATATATTTAGATTTTAAAAAATTTATTTACTATTTATTTTTAATTAAATTAAAGTAAATAGCTATAAAATTAAAAATAAATAATAAATAATTGTATCTTAAATTCTAGAGTTCACAACTTTTCATTTGATTGCGATAACATTCAAGAAATTTGTGTAGAACTCGATATAAATTATTTTTACTTTTCAAACACATAAATATGTTGACTTTAGTAATTGAAGTGATACTGATTAGTGATGAAAATGATATTTGATATTCACTTCAATAAACAATCTGATATTTAACCCTATTAACTTATACTATGAAAAGTCTTAAGTAGTTGGTCATGTACTTTTCAACATCCTGTAGAATCTCTCTAAATTAATATTCTCTAAAGAAATTAATACTCTTTACAGTAATAATTTAAAAAAATCTCGATCCCACTTATTAATCAATATTTATAATTTTACCCTCTAAATGATAAATTATCTAAATTAATAATTTTTTCCGGTCCCCATATTATTTTAGAGGGTTCTACTGTATTAGTTAATCATATCACCCAACGATCTCAATTCACCCAAAAAAAATGAAAAACTTTATAATCAATATCTATATTGAATTTCAATAACATTTTATAATTTTATTAATAGAATAAATATATCTACATATATTATTAAATAAAGTGAAAACTATTATTAAATATCTGAAAAACATGTAAAATATTGCTATAAATTTATATAAAAAAATAATAAATTATAATTTACCAAACACCAAATTTAATTTATAAATAAATTTTACTTGTTACTTATTATCACTTATTTTGTATAAATGAGAAGTAACTTATATTAAAATATCACAAACGATCTCTTAATTTGGTTACTTATAAATTAGAAGCCATGAGAAGAGAATCTTTAAATTTTTAAGGATCCATTGAGATATGGAGTTCTAATTTGTACAACATTTGTTATATTTTACATTTACAAATCTCATAAAGCTAATGTATTTAAGTTGCTCTAAGTGCCACCTAGATTTTAGAGTCGAATTTTTTTTGAGTTGTAGATGCTCAATGATTTTGTATCAATCTATTTTCCTATTGTTTATTTAAAATTATAGGCAAATAAATTTTATTGCCAAGCTGGGCAAATTTGTTCAGAGCAGAGGAATACGATGTTGGTATATACCACCTTGTTCACGAAAGAGGAAAAAAAATGATACTATGACAATTAAGATTAAGATTTTTGAAATTTAATTACTTTATAAATAAAAAACTGTTATAAAAATATTAAAAATAAGATTTTAACTACAGAATCAAAATACTCTGAATTCTCAGGTGTTATTAAACAAAAGGAGTAAATGATATTATATAAAATATAGTAATAAATTTGTAAAAGAAACAATAATTTTATGTTATCTTCAGCGAAAATCTAGAACTCTAGCTGCATAATGTCCATTCAGATATCTTACTTTAAAAATTTATTAATATTTGATAAAGTCTAATAAATAAAAATGTAAATTGTTTAACTTTGTTTAACTTTGACGTACAAATCATGTTAGAAAATGGAAAGTTTGAGGCATATTTTAAATATGTTCTTGATGGAATTTCCGGAAACTAACAATTGGAAGTTGTTCCTTGTTACGAGTACTTAAACTTTCATGTTTGGATCTAAGACATTTTCTTAGTGTAATTCATACATAAATTGAGTTGAAATAGGTTGCTTGAAATGGATTATGTGGGTTGATAATATTGAAATAACCTGTATTCTACATAGAAATGGTAACGAGAGGTTGGTGGGTTTATATAGAACCATGTGCAAGAGTAGTATACAACTACTAAGGCATGTGAGTGTGCATGGTGTTATTAATGTTCCTCACGCGCGCGCCGCCGCCCGCCTCACCTCGCCACGTCACGGCTCGGGTCGAAGGGCGATTTGGGCGATTTGGGCGAATGTCTCGGCGTCTCGCGTACGCGAGGCGACCTGGACGAGGAATTTTATTACCTGTTTATTTAATATTATTTATTGATTTAATTTAACAGTATCATTATTTATTTGTAACAACTAAACGAACTGGGTCAGGATTTATATTAAATCCTGATGGACCAGTTCTTGGATTAAATCCTGATGGCCTGGGTCAGTACTTGGATCCTGATGATGGTTCAGTCCTGACGAAATCCTGATGGTCGGTCAAGTACTGATGCCACTCCTGACGGACAGCTAGTCGTGATGGCTTGGAGTACTTATGATGATCAAATCCTGATGGACCAGGAACTGATGACAACTGTTATGGTAATTAAATCAGAATATTTGGTATTAAATGTCATATCTTCAGTTACAATATTTGGTTTGTTACGTTTTATTTTATATTTGATATATACAAAACAGAACGTTGGACTAAGGGGGATATACGTAACTCTGAAAACCCTAGTGATAGGCTGGGCCTGATTGCCCCAATCGGCCCAGCCCAGCCAGGAAGCCCGTCTGCCCCAACCCCGATCGAGCGCCAAAACGACCACCCCTAACAGGCCCAGCCAGAACACCCCTAACAGGCCCGACCCGAACACCCCTAACAAGCCCAGCCCGAGCGCAACTCCCAATGACCATGTGCCTAGGCCCAGCCCGAGCGCGATTCCCAACGACCACGTGCCTATCACATGACCTCCTCTGCGCCTATAAATACCCCGTCAATAGAAGAGGAAAATGGAGACACATAGAATTCCCCTAATAAGCTCTACCTTCTCTCTAGCTTTCTCTCTCTAGAAATAGTACCACCATCCCCACGTCCGGTTCTAACCTAAGAGGGAGTCAGGAAAAGGTAAGGAGACTTATCACCTAGCAACTATCATCTTCTCTGTTCTCTCTCAACACATACATATTGATCTGTGTTGTTTCATCCTGGGAGTGATATTGCTGCAACCCAACACAGCGTAAGTGAGACAATAATCTTTTCAAGAACAGTCAAGACTTCTCTAAGGCTTGGTGACTCAGCTGTTTATTATCTATCAGTACTTGTTAAAAGCTACAGAGAGATATAAGTGTTCTTTCTTGTCTTGTTATTTTCAGTCTCTAATTATATTATTGTTTCGACCTTCGTGTTTGTTTTGTTATTGGTATTTTGCCTGTTCTTATTAATACGATATATATATAACTGCCCAATTGTTGTTGTGTAGTTTAGTTAATTATACCTAACAAATCATTTAACAAAATTTAATTTGTTTTTAATTACGTAAAAAAAAATCAACTCGAATGGCAAGGGTTATCAATCCACGTAGTCCCGCAAACTTGCGCTGATTATCACCAAGTTTAGATTTGCATTATATTCTCTCTATCCGATTAATATTAGCAATTGAATAATGCTTGGGTACCATAAAAAATTTTCATCAAAATTACTGGAATGACAATTATGACTTTTGAGATTGTAAAATAAAATAATTTAATTGGAGAAATTAATATGAATGCACATGGCCCCTATATATTATTAGTTATTATATCTACCAATTAAGAAAAAATACAAGATATTATGGTGATTTTTATGATAATTTTTTATGGTTGTCTGGTATTTCTCTTAGCAATTCTAATTTTTAGGCGCATTATTATGAGTGAATTAAATATGGCGTCTTAATATATTTCTTCAATTTTTTTTTTAAATTAAAATTTAAATAGCAAATTTTAACTCAAAAAAAGATATTTTGAAAAAGTTACGAACTTATATTTTATTTACACCAACATTTCAAAATAATTGTGGCCAATATTGATGGGACAAATGGTGTAATTTGCTAGTTTGACTTTCATATGGTAAATATATATTTAGAATACAAAAAAATATTCAAAAATAATTTACGTACAGATAAAAACATTGTTTTGATGCTAATTAAAAAAAAGAAAATAGAAAAAAAGAGTATGCTAATTAATACTCTTCTGCTTTTAGTATGGTTAAAGAATTTTTTTCTTATAGTTATAAGTTAAATGATGATTTTGATATATTAACATGGTGGAAGAATCATGAGTTACAATTTTTGGTTTTAGCAAAATTTGTAAAGCAAAAATTATAAAGAATATTTTAGTAGTCCCCGCTTCTACAATTACGTCTGAGTCTGCTTTTAGTGCAGGCAAAAGATTGTTAGACGAGAATAGATAAAGTCTTGCGCCAGACGTGTTAAAAATTTGTGTTTGCAAAAAAAATTGGGATCAAGTCACAAAAAGACAAAGGAAAGAAAGTCGGTGACTCGGATGATGAAAATGATCCATGGATGACAATGTATACTTTAGATTCTGAGACCTCAACAAGCAAACAACAATTTTAAATCAAATAGTGGATAAATAGTCGATAGTTATTTTTTGTTTTGCACTTTAGAATTTTATTTAATTTGTATTGTACTCCCTCCATGCCACTCAAACTAGCTTGTTTGACTTTTCTTGGTCAAATCGACTAAACTTTGACTAATTTTTAAAAGAAATTGACCTACATTTTTATAAATCTAAAATTTGTATGCTATAATAGATTATCTATATTTTCTGATGATATAATTTTCACTTGTTATATTTAACATATGATATAATTTATAAAATTGGTCAATTTGACTAAAAAATGTCAAACAAGCTAGTTTGCACGAGATGGAGGGAGTACTTTTATATGTTTATGCGGGTTGTTCCATTTTTTTAGAGAGAAGTCCTCTCAATTTATTTATAAAATATTTTTAAAATTAATAAAATTTATACAAGATACCATCCTCTTGAGTTATACTCAGCTACCGTGAAGGTAAAGGCGACAACTTTGGGACACCTATCAACAAACTAAACAATTAAAACAGTGGAAGAAAACAAACGAATCCCAAAACAACTAGGGTGAATGAGAACCAGTAAAAGGAATTGATCAGTAATTGATTATAACTCCATACGGGAATTCAGAATTAGAGCAGCTGGCAGCAGATGATTTTCCATGGGACGACACAAGGAGGAAAAGCTTCTTCGCAACTTCATGTTAATGGAAAGGAAACTCTCGGAGAAATGAAACGATGCTGACCCGCTAATAGACTTCATATATAGTAAATCACAGAGATTGGGTGGATAAGAAGAATCTGCAAAGGGGCCTTGAAGGGCAGAAACTTAGACATCAATTCCGCTCTTTCCACCAATTATAGAAAGCCACAAAAATCTCATAGAGCAACCTAGAGTTTACCTAGACCCAAAAATAGTTAACAAAAAAGCAAGCAAGGAGGGGTCTACTACAGCTAATTACAATGGTCTTAAAGGGTTATGAAAGAAAAACCCTTTTATCTCAGGCTTTTCTCAAGCAACTCAAGCTAAATACCTGTGGCTTCTATTTAAAAATGCAGGTTGCATTAAGGTTGTCATTTTGCCAATTAAAAAGGGAAAAAACAAAAGAAATGGATTTATCAAAACAGAAAATACAAGACAGCAAGAGAGAATTCATATGCAAAGGGTATTGAATTCATATGCAAAGAACAAAAGGAAAGAAAACACATCTGTTACAGGGAACACAAAGAAAGGTACGAGCATCAAAGATATCAGTAAGGTGAAGAATGGTAACTAACAAGTGTCAAAGGATTGTATACATACTAAAGACACAATCCATGAATGAAGTAAAATCTGTGGAAGACATCCCAAAACTTAGTTTCAATCAGTGTTTCAAGGAAGAGCTTAAGAGGAGTCTAGTAGTGGAAACAATCCAGGATGAAATAGTAAAGATGGTGAATATGATAGTAGAAGGATTGGTTTTCTAGACACAATAACTAGGGGTCTTTCTCGGAGAAGATTCTTGACACACTTCCCCGGTGAAAACAACACCTCTGATATAGACCAGGACTTTCTGGAAATAGGCTTTGCCAAGACCACCGAAGCAACATAGGAAGACCTGTTTCCAACAAGGTGAACATGGGCCGAATGTAGATGACTACTATGGGTGGTTGGACTGAGGAGAATTTTAAGATTATCCTGAAAAAATGGGGGTAACATCACAGCTTTTGACTCAATTTGGGATGAAAAAAATAGGTACAAGCTTCTGAGGATGCAACTGGAGACTCAGAGAAAGCAGATTATTAATTTTACAAGAAGAGTGCAAAAAAGACAAAATAGACAAGAAGTATTGAAAAATAAGTGCGTTGGAACCAAATTTCTGTCGGGTCGGACTCCGAATGATCCTTCGGGTTCACCTGCAAGATGAGAAGAATGCGAGGGGTTTGGCCCCCGATTCACCTCCGGTGTGAAAGTAAGTTAAAAGGTTCCGGTGAGTTTGAATTGAACGTGCAAGTGCTTGTAAGTATAAAATAAGTATTAACCTCTAACGAAACCTGATGTGAGCTTTTATAATCATGGTTTGTAACGGTCGCCCGGAATTCTCGGGGTCACTTGCCCACGCACGTTGTCCGGTTCCTTCACCTAGAAAGTCGGAAGACTCAGTCATTCTGTAACGGCCAAGTGCAACTGACCGAACTGAAGTAATGAGCCTGACTTACCTAACGGACCCATTAGGTTTCGTCCTTCGGCCCAATTACTGTTCGGTCCAATTACTGTTGGGCCCCCAACATGTCCCTGGACTTTGATCGGATGTCCAATTCATTCGGAGTCCTAGCCATTCACTCCTTTTCGGGATAACTTTCAACAGGCTTCGTACTTATCAGTATGACACGTCATCTAGAGAAACGTGTCGCATTAATGATGACAACTGTCATATTTCGAAACCTGCGCTGAATCCCAACCGTTGAATTCCAAACGTCCTAAATCCTGCTGTTGAATATGTAACATTTGCTTTTCTCTGTCCAAACGTCACTGCAATATCGTATAAGTATCCATTTCCCCCCCCAAAATTCTTCACGACACTCTCGAGAAACATACTCCTGATATCTCCACGAATCCAGCCGTGAACAACGTCAATATATTTTCTTGCCTCAGTCTCTACCATTTCTACCATCTTCATTGCGAGTAGGTTCCTCGACTTTTTCTTTTTAATTATGATAATCAAATGCATGTCTAGAAATTGATATGTATGTCGTTTCCCCCGCGTCCGTCATCTTAATACTTAAAAGTGTAACTGTAGATAACCATAATGCTTGCTAGACTACGAATGCATATATGTTTGTAGGCATGCATCTTAGGTCCCTAGTAGATGCTTTAGGTTTATCACCATAAGAACACTCTTCGGAATGTCCCTATTTTTAGAACAATCTTCGGGATAGCCTAAATACGTTAGGAACCCTTCCTTTCCCTTGACTTAGACGCTAGTAATTCCCCCGACCGATCAATGGACCCTCAGTACTCGGCCTTTTTGTTTTTCTTTTCATCTTTTTCCAAAATATTTTCCGAGTACACTGCTAATTTCTACATTCCCCAATGCAGGAATTATGGATCGGTCGTCTTTCGAATCTGCGCAGTCTTTGGGATCCGTATCCCCGGAGAGATCTCCTTTATTCCATGTGGGCGAATATCCCGCGGCGAATCACCCCACACAATTCTCCAAAGAGCGGGTGGCCAGGTTGTCCAAAGAACATGAGATTCTGTCCGGAGCATGGCATACATACATGCCAAGGGCGGATGATCGTATATGGCACAATCCACACGTATCGAAAGGCTATGGAACGGTAGCTACTGGGATCTCCTAAGCAGCCTTGAAGTGTGGCTTTCGGGTCCCTATGCTTCCTCTAGTAAAAATGTTGTTCGCCCAGATGGGAATTGCCCTGGGTCAGATGGACCCGAACGGGTTTCTACACATGAACGACTTCCAATGTCGGTGCCTCGCCGCCAATGTCGACCCGACCCCCCAATTATTCTGGTATCATCACGATTTCAGAAAAAATGGTAAGAGTAAGGGTTTCTACACCATCGCCCGCCGAGATAACAGGGCGGAATGGGTGGAGACAAATTCAAATAACAAGGCCAACCATGACAAATGGTGCTACATTTCGGGCTCGAAGATTGCGGCCATGTCCCAATGGCGCATGGTTGATCCTACCGTTCAGGTGGTGAAACCTACGTTGTCGGGTTGCGAAACGCACGAATACGAATGACTCTGTCGGTTCGAAGTGGACCGAATTCCTTTAGAGGATCTTCGGGACAAACATTGGTTTTTCGCCCTATGGGGTAAGGGTAACATGCTCCGACCCCTGCACTTTCTCTGCTTTTCTTTTTTTCTTTTATCAATAAATGTATCATCTAACTCTTTTGTGTTTTCTTTGCAGTGTCTTCTCACCAGGCGATTATTGAACGGAAACGGGCCAAGTTCCAGGCCGAACAGGCGGCCCAGGCGGGGGGTTCGTCAAGTGCTGCTCAGAAGGAAGGCGAACAACGGGCTCCTGACCAATCCACTCCATCTTCTCCTCATCCCCATGCCGACCAGACTGAGGGGCCGCCTTCATCTCCTTCCTCCAGGAAGAGGGCGCGAAAGAGGGACGCCATCAAGACCTACGTCCCTCAATGGGCGGTGTTGGAGACAGATTCGGTCACCACATCCGACCCAAAGGCGGTCAAGGAGATCGCCCTGGACTTGTGTCGGGCTTTAGTGCTCCCGGCTGCTCTCCCTACGTACGATCAGTTGAGCGTCGCCGATGCCTGCGCCGAGCTCCCGGGATTGCTCTCCAAGGTATGTATAAACCTCTATTTACTAATTTCTTGTTCCTTCAGTCTTTAACCGAATCTTATTTTCCTGTTGCAGGCGACTCTAATGCCTGCTGTAATCACTGATAAAGTGAAGGATATGCAAAGCGGCTTCGCCCAATTCCAAGAGATGGAGTCTCGGGCTGTCAAAGCTGAGGAGGAGCTTCGCCTGGCTAGCGGAGACCTGGAGAGGCTAGAGGGCCAAGCTAAGGCGCTAAAAGCTAACCGGGAGGCTATGCAGAAAGACAATGATACTCTTCGGGCACGGCTTACTAAGCGCAACCTTTCTTTAAAGGCCGCAAGGAAGCTGTCCCGAAAGGAGACCAAACTAAGGTTGAATGCGGAGGAGCGTTGTTATCAGATGGGCCACGACGAAGTCATGAGGAGGGCTACTGCTATGGGTTTGGATCATCTCACATTAGTCGAACCTGGCTTCACCAACCCCGTAGGTCGCCCAGATGATGATGAGCCCCCAGTCGTTTCTTCCGGTGAAGACGATGAACTATCCGAATAGGATTTTATTTTTCCTTTTATTTTTGTAAAGTACTAAGACTTTGAGCATTTAACTTTGTAGCCTTCGGGCTTTTTCCTTTTAATGCATTTTCGATTTATTTTCCTTGTCTTAGTTATTTATTTATGTCTCTTCGGCTTCTGACTTTTTGCCTTAACATAATCAAATTAATCTTTGTTTTTTAGGCTTTAAATTCGCCTTAACATAATTTGAATGAATTTATGTTTCTTTGGCTTCGAATTTCGCCTTAACATAATTAATCGAATTTATGTTTCTTCGGCTTTGAATCTTGCCTTAACATAATAAATCAAATTTATGTTTCTTCGGCTTTGAATCTTGCCTTAACATAATTAAACAAATTTAATGTTTCTTCGGCTTCGAATTTCGCCTTAACATAATTAATCGAATTTATGTTTCTTTGGCTTCGAATCTGCCTTAACATAATTAAACGAATTTATGTTTCTTCGGCTTCAAATTTTGCCTTAACATAATTGAATGGATTTAATGTTTCTTCGGCTTCGAATTTTGCCTTAACATAATTAAACAAATTTATGTTTCTTCGGCTTCGAATTTTGCCTTAACATAATTAAACGAACTTATGTTTCTTCGGCTTCGAATATTGCCTTAACATAGTCTAGGTTCCTTAAACATGGATGAATTCGGGTGTCCCTGTTTAGTCAGTCGCCCAATTTATAAAATGTTTGTTTTTGAGAAGTCTTGTAACATTTATCTTATTTGGTCGTCCCTAGATAAATGTCTGACTTGCTGTAATTCTCGCTTATACTACAGAATAAGGCTGGCATAAAAAGTTGAAATAACAAGCATATATCTTTATTGATAAACTAGTTCAATTATACATGCTTTTTTGGGCGAATGGAAATACAATACGAAATAAGAACTTGGGGGGCGAACACCTTGTAGTTGCCGACGTTCCTCTAAGCCGGGCGAAGCTTACTGGTAGTACCTGCGTAGTCGCGAGGCGTGCCAGGTGTTTTTGATCGGGTCGCCGGACAAGGTTGTCAATTTGTAGGTCCCTGGCCGAACAACTTCAATCACCTTATATGGGCCTTCCCAGTTGGGCATTAATTTCTCTTGTTTTCCTGGCATGGAGGTAGCCAATTCTCGCAATACTAAATCTCCGACCATGAATGTTAGATCAGAATTCAATGATCGTCAGGAGCTAGACTCAACTGATCAGGATTGCTGACGTCATCAGGATTACATGGTCGTCAGGATCAAAATGCATATCAGGACTGGATCAGGATTGATCATCAGGACTGGAAGCTGATCAGGATTCCTACTTCGAGTTATATTTGGAGTCTAGTTAAACATGGAAGTTTATTCTGTCGGTTCCTGGTTTGTAGTATGTAGCTATCAATTATAGATAGGGTTCAATCTTTGTAATTGATTAGGACTTATCATTGATAGAGAAGCTGTGTAGTATATAAACACAGTCTTGGTTTCGATTTAGAGATTCGGAAGAGAGAGAAGCGAATCAAGATAGAAGCTCTTAAGATCATAGAATATCTTGAGAGAGTTTTTGTAAGCTAGCAGCTCTCAAGAACATCAGAATTTCTTGAGAGAGTTTGTAACAGTTTTATATCAGATTTAATAAAGTTGTTATCTCTCTTTCATATTTGTTATATATACATTAAGAAGTCGATTATCTTATACTATTGTATTCAACCCCCCTTCTCCAATAGAGTATTACTGGGCAACAATTGGTATCAGAGCAAACCGATTTAATTCTGAATCAGATACGATCTAAAGATGTCGACAACTAAGTATGAAAGCATGAAGATTCCCATCTTGAAGAAATCAGAATATCCAACATGGAGGGTAAAGATGCTGATGTACCTGGAGGCTATGGATCCTGACTATTTGGATAGGATTCGTGATGGACCATATATTCCTACACGAATTGTTGAACGAACAGATACAGTACCTAAACATTATGTGGTCAAGGCTAAAAGTGAATGGACTCCAGAAGAAAAAGCTCATGTACTCAGGGAACCGAAGATAAAGAATATCTTACACAGTAGTCTTGATGTTGTCATGTCAAACAGAGTGATTGCATGCAAGTCTTCAAAAGAAATCTGGGATACTTTGGAAACTCAGTGCCAGGGATCTGCATCTGTCAAGAAAAACAGAAGGGCTCTTTTGATTCAAGAATATGAACAATTTGATGCAAGACCCGATGAGAGCCTAACTGATCTATATGATAGATTTCTGACACTATTGAACAGTTTAACTTTAGTTGACAAGGAATATGAAACTGAAGATTCAAACACCAAGTTTCTAAGAGCTTTACCTGAAGAATGGGACACTCAGACATCGATCATTAGACATCAGTATGATCTTAACACTGTGTCTCTTGATGAAGTCTATGGGATGCTAAGAACTCATGATCTTGAAGTTCAACAGAGGAAGAACAAGAAAAGCAGCAAGGCAAAATCAATTGCTTTGAAAGCAGAGGCTAAATCAAAAGGAAAATCTATGGAGGTCTCTAGAAGTAAAACAAGAATAGTTGAGTCAGATCCTGATGACTCTTCATCAGATACTGATGGCAATGCTGATGCCAATACTGATGATGATTCTTCTGACTCAGACATGGAAGAGATGGTTGCTATGATTGTCAGAAACTTCAGAAGGATGAAGTTCAGGAAGAATAGAAGACAAGGCAACTTTCAGAAAAAGGATTTCAATCCAAACAAAGATAAGTATATCAAAAAGGACAACAAGGGTAGCAAATTTGACAAGTCAAAAGTTAGATGCTACAAGTGCAATGGTATGGGTCACTTTGCTTCTGAGTGCAAGAAGACAAAGGCACTTATCACATCAAGCAAGGATTGGATGGACTCTTCCTCAGAATCTGATACTGAGGTGGTCAACTATGCTTTAATGGCCAATGCTGATGTAACTGCTGCTCCTGATGATAAGGTACTAAATACTATCTTTGATTTTGATACTGATAATGCTTCTGAGTTAAGACGTTTTCTAAAGTCATTACATATTAGCTTTAGAAGTCAAACTGCTGAAAATACTAGGATCTTATCTGAGATGTCTGAACTTAGAAAAAGGAATGATATATTAGAAGCTGAATTTTCTTGTATGCAAGAAGTACAAAAAGAATGTGATAATGTGAATCACATGTATTTAGAGATGAAATCCAAATGTACTGCTCTTGAAAAGGAACTTGAAAATGCTAATGAGAAAATCACAACCTGGACAGACTCTGGTAGAAAATTTCATGAGATTAATACCTCTAAGAATTGGAAAGAGTGTCTAGGATATAAGTCAGATGAGGATAAGAAATTGAAAGAGAAAATTGTCATTGATGAGACAGCCAGTCCAAAGACCTATAGACATGTTATAGATGCAACCAAATCTAAGATTACACCTGTTAATTTTGTTTTTGGTAAGGATTCCAATTCTACTTTTGAAAAGGGATCTACTTCTACTCAAGGAATTAAAATCATAAAGTCTAAACCTGTCTTGAATAAAGTCATTAAGAATGTAGGTCTATTGTCTCAGAAACAGCTTAAGGATAAAATCTGTGAGGTGACAAATAAGAAAAAGGAAGCTACTGTTAAGAGAAACAGGAATGGTAAAGTTGGGATCAATAAAGAGAATGGTTATAAATATATCCCAAATGCACCTAGAAAGTGTTGTTTTAACTGTGGTAACTCTAATCATCTTGCTATTGATTGTAAGAAGAGTAAGAAGAAGATTACTGATATTCCTAAGTCTGATTTTAGGAATAGATCAGTATTTTATAAACCACAGAAGTCCTGTTTTCATTGTGGTAGTATATGGCATTCTATTTATACTTGTAAAGATTATCATGAGTTGTACTATAACTTTTATGATCCATTGCCTAAAGTTGATAAAAATAGTACAAACTATGGTAGCATTAAGAATGTCAAGTTGGAACATGCTTTTGTTAATACTGATACTGACAAAGCAAATCCTGATGGAGTAAATCCTGTCAGGACTGCTAAAGTCAGAAAGTCTTCTGCTGTGAAATTTAATAAATTGCATGGAAAAGGAACCCAAGAAGTATGGGTTCCTAAATGTTCTAACTAGTGTATTTCTATTCTGATTGTAGGGTAAAAAGAAAAATGTGTTAGTCATGGATAGTGGATGTTCTGTGCACATGACTGGAAACAAAGCCCTGTCATCAGAATATGAGGAAAAAGCTGGCCCAACTGTGTCTTATGGAGATGGCAACATTGGACAATCCTTGGGATATGGCAATATAATCATTGGAAATGTCATCATTGAAAATGTAGCTCTAGTGAAGGGACTAAAACACAACCTGTTGAGTATTAGTCAAATCACTGACAGAGGTTATCATGTCAACTTCTATTCCACACATTGTGAAGTAGTCAGCAAAGAAACAGGAAAGATAGCACTGACTGGCTTCAGGCATGGTAACATATATGAAGCCAACATTCAATCAAATACTGATGACTCCCCTACCTGTCTGATCAGTAAAGCTTCAGTAGATGAAAGTTGGAATTGGCACAAGAAGCTTTCTCATCTCAACTTCAGCAATATCATTGAGTTGGTTAAGAAAGATTTAGTGAGAGGATTACCAAAAGTGTTATATACTCCTGATGGACTCTGTGATGCAAGTTAGAAAGCAAAACAAAGAAGGACATCATTCCAGAGTAAATCAGAATCCTCTATTGAAGAACCATATCACATGCTACATCTTGATCTATTTAGTCCAGTCAACATCATGACCATCAGTAAGAAAAGGTACACTATTGTAATTGTTGATGAATATTCTAGATTCACCTGGGTGTATTTTCTGCACAGAAAAGATGAGACTCCTGAAGTTCTGTTGGATCATGTAAGAATGATTGAGACAACCACAAAGTACAAAGTCAAGATACTGAGAAGTGATAATGGTACTGAATTTAAGAATTCAAAGATGGAAGAGTTCTGCAAATACAAAGGAATCATTCAACAATTCTCTGCTCCTGGCACACCTCAGCAAAATGGAGTAGTTGAAAGGAAAAATAGAACTCTTATTGAAGCTGGCAGAACTATGTTGGAAGAAGCAAAATTACCTACATATTTCTGGGCAGAAGTAGTCAACAAAGCATGCTACACTCAAAATCTCACATTAATAAACAGACATGGTGTTACTCCTTATCAGTCAATCAAGGAAAAGAAACCAAGTCTGAAGCATCTGCATGTGTTTGGCTGTAAATTTTTTGTTCTCAGAACTCATCCTGAACAACTAGGGAAATTTGAAACAAAGGCTGATGAAGGAATTTTCATAGGCTATCCTGCATCAAGAGCCTTCAGAGTTTTTAATTTGAGGACAAGGACTGTCATGGAGTCAATACATGTATCTTTTGATGACAAAAAGATAGCTAGAATCAATGAAGACTCTCATGATAGATTGATTTTTGAAAATGAAGCTACCAAGGAACCTGAAGAAAATGAATCAGATCTTGTCCATACATCAGATCCTGATGGGTCACCAAATCCTGATGACACGCCAGATGCTGATGGTGCAAATACTGATGATGCAATCAATAGTAATACTTTTAGTAGTGCTAATGTTGAGGGGGAGCAACATCATTCTACTACAAGTTCAGAGTCAACACAATCATCAGGACAAAATTCTTCAAATACTGATTCAAGTGATGATCCTGATAACTTATCAGGAGGAAATAACAATAATTCAGGGGGAGCTTCAAGACAAACAAATTCTTCAAATCAAGATAACACCAATCCAGGGGGAGCATCTACTTCAAGGACTGATTTACCACCAGCAAGGAAATGGACTGCAAGTCATACTCCTGATTTGATCATTGGGGATCCTGATGCAGGTGTTCAAACAAGAAGTGCAACTCAGAATGAATGTCTATACAATAACTTTCTATCCAAGGAGGAGCCAAAGAAAGTTGAAGATGCACTTAAAGATGCTGATTGGGTTACTACAATGCAAGAGCAACTGAATGAATTTGAAAGAAATGAAGTCTGGAAACTGGTACCAAGACCAAAGAACAGATCAATTGTTGGTACAAAGTGGATTTTCAAGAACAAGACTGATTCTGATGGAGTAATAATCAGAAACAAAGCAAGACTAGTTGCAAAGGGGTATTCTCAACAAGAGGGAATTGATTATGATGAAACATTTGCTCCTGTTACAAAACTAGAAGCCATCAGGATATTTCTTGCTTATGCAGCACATAAGAAATTCAAGGTTTTCCAGATGGATGTTAAAAGTGCTTTCTTAAATGGAGAACTGGAGGAAGAAGTCTATGTTGAGCAACCTCCTGGTTTCATTGATCCTAAATATCCAGATCATGTCTACAGATTGGATAAGGCACTTTATGGACTAAAGCAAGCTCCAAGAGCATGGTATGAAACTTTAGCTCTATTCTTACTGGAAAGTGGATTCAAAAGAGGTGCTATTGATAAAACTCTATTTTACTTGAATCACGGTAAGGACTTGTTTTTAGTTCAGATTTATGTTGATGATATCATTTTTGGGTCAACAAACAATAAGCTTTGTGAAAAGTTTTCCAAGCTTATGCAGTCAAGATATCAAATGAGCATGATGGGAGAAATGAGTTACTTTCTTGGTCTTCAAGTTAAACAGACTGATGAAAGGATTTTTATCAATCAGTCTAAATATACAAGGAATTTATTGACAAGGTTTAACATGCAAGATAGTTCTCCTGCTACAACTCCCATAGCTACAGCTACCAAACTTGATCCTGATCAAGGTGCTGAGGTAGATGTAACTCACTACAGAGGAATGATTGGCTCTTTATTGTAACTCACTGCAAGTAGACCAGATATCATGTTTGCAACCTGTCTGTGTGCAAGATTTCAAGCAAAACCTAGAGAACCCCATCTGATTGCAGTCAAAAGAATTTTCAGATATCTCAAAGGCACTTCTTCACTTGGCCTTTGGTATGCAAGGGAATCAGATTTTGGGTTGTGTGGTTATTCAGATGCTGATTTTGCAGGATGCAAAATAGACAGGAAAAGTACTTCAGGAAGCTGTCAGTTTTTGGGTGGAAAACTAGTTTCATGGTTCAGTAAAAAGCAAAAATCCATTTCCACTTCAACTGCAGAAGCTGAGTACATTGCTGCAGGAAGTTGTTGTGCTCAGATAATGTGGATGAGAAATCATTTGTTAGATTATGGCCTGTCATACTCAAAGATCCCTATTTATTGTGATAACCAAAGTGCTATTGCAATGACAGGAAATCCAGTTCAACATTCTCTTACTAAACACATCAGTATTCGATATCACTTCATAAGAGAACAAGTTCTGGAAGGAACAATTGAACTTCACTTTGTTCCTACTGATCAACAACTAGCTGATATATTCACCAAGCCACTACCTGAGGCTACTTTCAATAAATTGGTGAATGAACTTGGAATGATGAACTTTGAGAATTTCTGAGGAAAGCTACAGAGAGGAAATCCTGATAACTGTCAAATCCTGATGGTTATTCAGAAAGGTATGTTTTCTTTGATCAAATCCTGATAGGATGCAATCCTGACAGGAAGTCAACTGGTCAATCCTGATGTACAGGTCAGTATTTTCATTACTAAATTTGTGCCTAATTTTTCGTCCGTATCTGCTAATGGACGGTTGAGTTTTAGTAGGACAACTGTATGCGCGCGTGTGTTGCACTGATATAGATATACATATTCATACACATAAAAAGCGGTGCAGTTTTATTTAATGTCACACGTAATCTGTCCACTAATTATTTATGCACAAATCATATTTTGGCACCTGTTTCTACATCTTTCATTACTCTCTCATCATCAGTTTTTCGTTTTCTATCTCTCTCTGTGCTCTCATACCCTAATTGCTTCAAATCTTAATTCTCGAGTTTTCAAAAGCATTACAATGGCGTCTTCATCATTCATGAACAAACAAACAGTAATTCGTGATATTACTTTTGCCACTAATAACTTTGTAGCCATACTAGACCATCAAGAATTGCCTACTGAGTTCCATATAATTCAAGATTTTCTTACTTCAAGCCCATTGAAGTATGCTTTAACAGCGCCTGCGAGTGTTTCTTTTAAGTCTGTAATGCAGGTTTGGAACACAGTTGTTTTTGGTCAAAGTTCTACATGAACCATTCTGATGCAGTTCGAATCAAATGGAGTAACTCATCATGTCACCCCTGCTGTTATTGAAGAGGTGTTGCACTTGCCTATTCTGGGTGATAATGTTCCTAGTGTGATTTCATACTCTACTGTATTTGAGTTTGTCACAAAACTTGGCTACAATGGTGAAGTAAAGAGATATGGCAATCTCTTTAGGACAAAGCTTAAGAAGGAATGGAATTTCTTCTTTGATACGATCAGTCGCTGTTTCCTGAACAAGACATCAAATTTTGATGCTCTTCCATCAGGATCTCTCAAAATTGGGTACTCTCTTATCCATTCTACAGTGTTTGATTATGGGTCTTTTATCTTAAAAGCTTTAAGTGATAGGAAATCAGATAAGTTGGGTTCTGTCTGTTTTCTTAGATTTTTACAGTTGATATTTAATCACTTATGTCCTAATGTTGTTTTTGAGAATGATGTAGTTCTACCATTTTGTAGAATTACTGAGAATAATATTAAGTCCTTAGTCAACAGTGATAAGGCAAATGGTTTCATAGGAAATGCTTTTATTCCTGATGAGGTTAGGTTTTTCTTACATAGGAAAATGCCTACTCGTTATGGTTTAATTTCTAATGCTATGGGGCAAGGCCAATCACACCTTGTTCCTAACCCAAGCATTCATCCTAAACAGTCTAAATAGTCAACTGCCACCTCTAATGTCTCTCAACAGACTTTAGTTGTAAAAGCAAAGAAGTCAGCTAGAACTGATGTGTCAGGAAGGCAATCAGGTTCAAAGGACTTTTCCTCTACACCTATCACTAAAAAGAAGTTACAAGGGGGTGTACAAGGGGTCCTGGTGAAGAAAGCTGCAAAGAGAGGCGAGGCTGTTTCTGTTAAAAGAAAGTTAGTGCTCAGGGATGAGACTGACTCAGAGGATGATTTACCTATATCCTCTGTGATGAATGTGAATAAGGAAGTTACTGATACTGCTACTGCAGCTGTGGTTCCATTGTCTTCACCACAGAAGAAAAGGAAGTTATCAAAAAGCAGGTATCATATTCCTTTAGAAAAGAAGCAGGATACTGATGTACATGACACTTTTATTCTGAATGAGCAATCAGTTTCTACTACTCAAGCAAATCCTGATGTTAGTATTCCTGATGCTGCACCAAGTCAAGTGGTTAATATTTCAGACTCTCCAGCACAGGACTCTCCGACAAAAAGACATGTTGATATTTCATGGGAGAAGTATGGTGCTGCTGCTTCCAATCTTGGGATAAAACATCCAATGGAAAAGCTAAGGAAGGCAGAAGAGTTAGTCTATCAGAGACAGAAGAAACTGAAAGGATCAAGCCCACAAGAACCTGAACCTCAAAGTGGTTCAGCAGCTCTTTCTGATGATCCAGCCACACAAGAACCACTCAATCAAAGTTTGAGTGAAGGCTTAGCTAGTGGAATGGTCCCACAAGAACCATTTTCTCAAAGGGAGAATGAAGACATCGACATTCCAGCTACACAAGAACCATCTTCTCAAAGTGAAGATGCAGGCCAAGCTACAGTTTCTGAGAAATTTCCTGACAATGCTCAAGGGATTTCTGGTGCAGATGAAGTTCAAAGATTGGTCGAGGACACTGTCAATGAAGGAAGCACACAAGAACCTTTGACTCAAAGTGTTGAAGAAGCTTCTGAACCTCAAGCTCCACAAGAACCATTGGTAGCAAATACTGATGCAAGCATATCAAATCCTGACGGTGTTCATCCTGACGCTAGTGGTGCTCCTGATGTTGAACCTATCCTGATACAGCCACTTCGTTCAAGACCAATGGATCATCCTATCACAGATTCACAGGATAAAATGAAAGGTATAGCTATTCCTGATCCTGATGATACTCACAATACTGATGATGATGACTCTGATGATAGTGATGATGATGAGAATCGAAAAGAGAAGGAACAGCTTGCTACAGCACTCAAAATTAGTCTTGGAACTAATTTTGGTTCATCAAGTACATATATGGATAGCAAAGCTTCCACTGGGAAAGATCAGAGACAAGATTTTTCTATTCCTTCCTTTAAACCTGCTGAGGCACTTAGACAGAATGAATGGAACAATTCATGGCACAGATCTGCTGAATCTGTAAGTTATTCTTCTGCTTTGGAACATGCCTATGATGTAGTGAAATCTATAGAGAATCAAGACTTGAAGAATCATCTGAAGGCTACAACTTTGTTATCCAAAAGTCTAAAAAGTGAGATTGATTCTATCAAGAACTCAACTGAGTTGGTAAGGAATGATATTTCTCAAAATTTTACAAAGGTGCCTACCGCCTTTCAGCTAAGGGTAGTAGAATCCCAAGTGAAATCTGTTATTTCTGAACAAACCTCTATCAACAGAAGGATTGATTCTCTGGATACCAAGGTAACTGACATTCAAGCCTCTCTTTCCTTAATTTTGCACTACAAAAAAAACAGCATCAGACAACACTTATCAGACAACGTAAAGTGGAAAAAGTGTTGTTCGAAATCAACAGACAAGTGTTTTTTTTGTTTTTTTTAAAACCATCGTCTGATCCAGCCTTCAGACAACGGGGTTTTGACAATTTAATTCTGTTGTCTAACAAACTGAATCAGACAAGTGTTTTTTTTATGGTGTTTTTTATGCTGTTGTCTGAAAAGACTTCAGACAATGTTTTAATTACCGTTGTTTGTCTGATTTGAATAGACAAGTGTTTTTTTAATTCTGTTGTGCAAACGAGTTGGCTCAGACAACGGTTTATAATTGTGTTGTGCAAACAAGTTGGATCAGACAACGGTTTACAAAATTATATTGTTTGAAAAGACTTGAGACAATGTTTCAATTACCGTTGTTTGTCTGATTTGAATAGACAAGTGTTTTTTTAATTGTGTTGTGCAAACGAGTTGGCTCAGACAACGGTTTATAATTGTGTTGTGCAAACAAGTTGGATCAGACAACAGTTTACAAAATTATATTGTTTGAAAAGACTTGAGACAATGTTTCAATTACCGTTGTTTGTCTGATTTGAATAGACAAGTGTTTTTTTAATTGTGTTGTGCAAACGAGTTGGCTCAGACAACGGTTTATAATTGTGTTGTGCAAACAAGTTGGATCAGACAACGGTTTACAAAATTATATTGTTTGAAAAGACTTGAGACAATGTTTCAATTACCGTTGTTTGTCTGATTTGAATAGACAAGTGTTTTTTTAATTGTGTTGTGCAAACGAGTTGGCTCAGACAACGGTTTACAAAATAATATTGTTTGAAGAGACTTCAGACAACGGTATTGTGCTAGTGTTGTGTTTATTTTAGCATACATCAGACAATTGTTTTGGGGTAAAAACCGTTGTCTGAATCACTGTACAAATTAAAAAAAAATTACACAGAAGTAGCCAATCCTGGACATAAATCCAACATACCAAACACAAATCATAGAATAGGCAAAAGCCTTTAAAGTACTTACAAACTTCATGAAAATCAAAGAAACACAAATCACGAATAGGCAAAAGCCTTTACAAGAAACACAAATCAAATTACATTATGAGAGTTGAATTAGTTCCTCTAGATCATCTCGCATGTAGCTAGTCATGTCCTCGTCAAGTAAATCAACATCTGGTAAATTGGGCACAAAGAACTCATTCTCAAGCTCTACTTCAACAGATCCCTCATTCTCATCTTCGCTATCTTCGTAGTATTTTTTTTCGGGAAATTTCAACACCACGTACCATAATTTTTCAAGAGGGTCGTCGATGTAACAAACTTGTTTAACATGTTTCGCCAAAATAAATGGATCATTCAAAAACCCCAACCTATTCAAATTAACCAATGTATATCCCAACTCATCAACCTTAATCCCTTTGTTCATATCTACCCACTTACAACGAAAAACAGGGACCCTAAAGCTATTATAGTCCAACTCCCATATACTTAAAATAACCCCGTAAAATGTCTGTGAAGTATGTTCAATGTTGTTATCCTTACCTTGCACAACCATTGTATCGGCATCTACACACACACCACTGCATTGAACTTGACGCGTATCATCCCGATCCTTGGTACTGAATGTAGACCCATCTATTCTGTAGCCGCTGAATGTAGGCACCTCCTTGTTGGGCCCATCTGCAATCCACCTTATCTCTTGGGGTACCTTCTTTTCATTTAGCAAATCTGAAGCAATCTTCAAAATACAAAAAAAAACAAATTGCAAACTCATTAAATTAAAGGTATTAATTGTATTTTTAAAGACTTATATTTTACCTCTGAAATGGTAATTACTTGTTTGAGTTATACTAATTATCATTGGATAATTACAACAAGAAAACTTTTACTACTGAACATTTTACCTCTGAACATAATAGCAAGAAATCTTGAGTAAAGCAAACATGGTGACTTTATAATTAAATGACCAGACTACTTTTACTACTGGCCAGAGGGATATTTCAATTTATACCACAGACTTCCGAGAAGTTTAAGGACACAGGCAGCAGTGAAAATAAGAAGAGTACCTTTTCTTGGAACCATCTTGGGAAAATTTCATTTTGCTTTTTCTTTAGCCACACCTCATCATTTTCATGTTCCGGATATTTTGTCATCAAAAATGACATATGTTCACTGAATGCAATTAAAAGACACTATATAAATAATGAATATTTTAGCAATTTTGCAGGTGAAAAGCAGAAAATGATGACTTAATGAAAACAATATTATAAAGTAACTTACTCAAAGTAGGGCCTAACAGCAGTAGTATTTTGTAGAAGACACAAATGCGCTGCGTGCAAATCAGTGTTGCTCGGGGTTATAATCATTGCACCAGATAATGACCTGCATATTGCGTCTTTCGTATGTCTACCATTTTTCGGTACCCCAACAGTCCGTTCTTCAAAATTCACCAAACATTCTACGGCCTCTTCTGCAATATAGGCCTCAGCAATGCAACCTTCTGCACGAGCCCGGTTCCTTACATATCCCTTGAATGTCTTCATATATCTCTCAAAAGGATACATCCATCTAAGGAAAATTGGCCCGCAAAGCTTCACTTCTCGCACAAGATGAATCGAGAGATGAATCATTACATCGAACAAGGAAGGTGGGAAGTATTTTTCAAGGTTGCATAAAGTTTCCACCAACTGAGATTGCAATTTCTCCAACTTATCGACCTCAATAACTTTACTGCAAATTGCCTTGAAGAAGAGACAAAACCTAATAACAGTGTTCCTGACCTGTTTTTGCAGTGATGACCGAATTGCAATTGGGAGCAAGTGATGCAAAATCATATGGCAGTCATGAGATTTCATTCCCGTGAGTCGAAGAGTTTCCATCGATACTAGACTCTTAATGTTAGAACAAAAACCATCAGGCAACTTCATTCCAAGAAAGGATAAGCAAACAACTTTTTTTTCAGCATGACTTAAATTCCAAGATGCTAATGGTAACTTCTCTTTTTTTCCAGGTGTTTTAGGCCTTAGCTCTGTTCTTATTCCCATTGCAGCCATGTCAAGACGGACAGATTCCCGGTCTTTTGTCTTCTTTGGTATATTAAGCAATGTTCCAAGTAAAGCTTCACATACATTTTTCTCGATGTGCATCACATCGAGAATATGCCTAACTGGCAAAAACTTCCAATATTCGAGCTCAAAGAATATAGATATCTTCTTCCAAACAGGTCTGACATCACCTTTCTTGAATCGAGGTTGAGGTTGTGTCTTACCAAAGACATGGCCCTTGAGATGTTGTACTCTTTGAAGCACCTCCTCTCCAATTAACGGAACAGGGGCAGATTCCTTCTCCACGGTGTTATCAAAATCTAATTTCTTTCGATAAGGATGATTGCGGGGTAACCACCTACGATGCCTCATGACAACTATCTTACGGTAATTAACCAGCCTGGTAGCATTTGTTTTATCAACACAGATAGCACACCCGTTATACCCTTTGATAATGTTGCCCGACAAGTTACCATAGGCAGGATAATCGCTAATTGTCCACAATAAAATGCCTCTTAACAAAAAGGACTCCTGCTTATATGCATCATACACTTGTTTCCCATGCCACAACTTTTGTAGATCTTCTATAAGTGGCTGAAGGAACACGTCAATATCATTGCCAGGTTGAGTTGGTCCAGATATAATCAAACATAGCATAATATATTTCCTCTTCATACAAAGCCACGGTGGAAGATTGTAAACTGACATCAAAACTGGCCAACATGAGTATTCAATACTTGTACCGTGGAAAGGATTGAATCCATCGGAGGATAGAGCAAACCGAAGGTTTCTAGGATCTGAAGAAAACTCAGGCCACTTCGCGTCGACATCCTTCCATGTTTGTGAATCTGCCGGATGTCTCATTTTACCATCTTTTATTCTTTCTGTGTCATGCCAAGTCAAGTCCTTGGCTGTTTGAGGTGAATTGAATAAATTCCTCAAACGTGGTATTAACGGAAAATACCATAGAACCTTGGCGGGAACCCCTTCCAATTCATCTCCTTTTTTGTTCAACTTCCATCTAGAGGCCTGACAAATGCGGCAATGTGTCTCATCTTCATCTCTCTCGCCACGGTATATGAGACAATCATTCGGACACACGTGTATTTTTTCATATTCCATTCCTAAAGCGCACAAGGTTTTCTTGGCTTCACTGAAGGAAGAAGGAATAGTGTTGCCTTCCGGAAGCATACTCCCAAAAAATTGTAGAATTTCAGAAAAACAGCAATCAGACATTTCATGTTTTGCTTTCAAGTTATATAACTTTACTAAAGCATCCATTTTAGTATGTTCTTGACATCCCGGATAAAGGGGTTCAGTTTCACATCGAACAAGTTTAAATAAATCTGAGTCTAGGGAAACATCATCCTCACCATAAGAATTCTCTGTTTTTATGGGGATTTGATCCACGGACTGTGAACTGCCGGATTCTATAACATTCTCTCCATGCCAAATCCAACATGTGTAGGTCTCATCAATACCATTGAGGAACAGATGGTCCCTCACCCTTCGAGCATTCCATGATTTACTGTGTGCGCATTTTACACATGGACAATTGATTTTGTTTTCATCAAACCCGTGCTCAAATGCATACATCAAAAATTCTTCGACTCCTCTTTGATATTCTTTTGTTCTTCTGTCAGCCCTCATCCAAGACCTGTCCATCTTTTAAAATAAAAAGAAATAACATCACATCAATACATAGCACAAACATATATGAAGCCTAAGATTTCTTTCATTTCTTTAAACTAAAAGTGCAGCAATAAAGAAAACTTACTATAGCACAAACATATATGAAGCCATTTAGACTCATTATTGGTAACTTAATTGTATGCTAATATCTTCTAAGCAGGAAGCACTATAGATTCCTTAATTGTATGCTAATATCAGTTATTACTTATTGCAGGACTTGCTTATAGAAATTAGAGGAACAAACTTATTTACCTGTTCTTGAAATCGAATGTCTTAGGTTTGGTGAGCTCGATTTGGACCGAGTTAACCTCGATTTGGACCTCGATTTGGACTGAGTTAACCTCGAATTGGACTGAGTTAACCTCGATTTGAACCTCGATTTGGACCTCGATTTGGACTGAGTTAACCTCGAATTGGACTGAGTTAACCTCGATTTGGTATTATTTTGTCGATTTGAACTGTGTATATGTGTATATGTTCGACTGTGGTTACGTGTATATGTTCGAGCGCTAGTTACTAGTACAAATCAGAATAGTAGTGATCTACTTAGATCTCCGACCAAATTATTATTATTTTTTTTGAAAATTTGGGAATATCAATATATTAGATATATATTGACATTCGTACAGTTGGATTGTCGAGAAATGTTTTTAGAAAAATAGAACCAAAAATCCATGACAGCGCTAGTTACTAGTACAAATCAGAATAGTAGTGATCTACTTAGATCTCCGACCATATTATTATTATTTTTTTTGAAAATTTGGGAATATCAATATATTAGATATATATTGACATCCGTACGGTTGGATTGTCGAGAAATGTTTTTAGAAAAATAGAACCAAAAATCCTTGACAAAGCGCTAGTTACTAGTACAAATCAGAATAGTAGTGATCTACTTAGATCTCCGACCAAATTATTATTATTTTTTTTGAAAATTTGGGAATATCAATATATTAGATATATATTGACATTCGTACAGTTGGATTGTCGAGAAATGTTTTTAGAAAAATAGAACCAAAAATCCATGACAAAGCGCTAGTTACTAGTACAAATCAGAATAGTAGTGATCTACTTAGATCTCCGACCATATTATTATTATTTTTTTTGAAAATTTGGGAATATCAATATATTAGATATATATTGACATTCGTACAGTTGGATTGTCGAGAAATGTTTTTAGAAAAATAGAACCAGAAATCCATGACAAAGCGCTAGTTACTAGTACAAATCAGAATAGTAGTGATCTACTTAGATCTCCGACCAGATTATTATTATTTTTTTTGAAAATTTGGGAATATCAATATATTAGATATATATTGACATTCGTACGGTTGGATTGTCGAGAAATGTTTTTAAAAAAATAGAACAGAAATTCGGGACAAAGCACTAGTTACCGAAACCAGTCAATATACTAGTGACCTACAAGATCTCCACCGCCATTTTTACACCCCCAATCAAACCCTAGTGTTTTAGTAAATATACACAGGGAATATGTATGTGTTGGGATTTATTTACTTTTAACTTTTATTTATATATATTCAATTCAAATCAATTTATTTTCTAGGTTTTGATTTTGATTTTTGATATGTGGGCCGGTACGTCTTAGAACACAACATATCATTGGGCCGTTGGTGATCCATGTGCATGGCCTGGTCAAATTGGGCCGACAAACTGATATCCAACCCTATATCATTTCCCCCCTTTTCACTCTCTCACTCGATATCATTTCCCCCCTTTTCACTCTCTCACTCTATCTCATTTCCCCCCTTTTCTCTCGCCCTAAATTCTCTCTCCATAACTCAATCTCAGTTCCCCCTTTTCACTCTCTCACTCTATCTCATTTCCCCCTTTTCTCATGAGGTATTACTCAATCTCTATTACTCTCAATTTATTATTACCGATTTGGAATTTGCTATAAATCTCTTTTACTCTCAATCTCTATTACTCTCAATTTATTATTATCGATTTGGAATTTATTTGTGGGGTTGTTATTTTAATGGTATTTTGATGATATGCTATGTTTTATTTTGAGCAATTTTCACATATGTTAAATAAAATCTATATGTATTTTGTGGGGTTGATTATTTGAGTATGTTTGTGGGGTTGATTATTTGAGTATGTTTCTGGGGTTGATTATTTGAGTATGTTTGTGGGGTTGATTATTTGAGTATGTTTGTGCATGTCATTTTTCTTATATTTTGTGTAATATCTGTTAGGTGCATGTCATTTTTCTTATATTTTGTGTCATTTTTCATATATGTTGTGTGTGTACTATATTTAAATCTTCTGATTTGGGTAGTATGAAGAACTGGTTACCTAATCTAATCTTTGTGTTGTGCAGAATACCTAAGAAGTATTCAAGAAAACCAAATTCTGAAGCCACAGCCTTGCACATTATGAAGGCTTTAAAAAAGACCAAAGCACACTCTGAAAATTCTTCCCCTCAATCTGTAAAGAGGAAGGCTATAAAGACCCTGTCAGAGGCCAAACCACACTCTGAAAATTCTTCCCCTCAATCTGTAAAGAGGAAGGCTATAAAGACCCTGTCAGAGGCCAAACCACACTCTGAAAATTCTTCCCCTCAATCTGTAAAGAGGAAGGCTATTTCTACCAACCTAAAAAAGAAATTGTCACAGAAGAAGCAAAAAGTGGATGAACCGCTACCTAAAGATGGACTTAAGCTTTTAAAACGCGGAGCTGTTACAATGCAGAGGATTGTTAGACGTAAGATTTTGGGCCTCAAGCTGCCAGTGGATTTCAATGCAAAGGGTGAACCGTATGGTAAAGCAGCATCGGAGATGCAATCATATATTGGGGTTCTTGCAAGAACTAAACCCCCAATTTGGTATGATACATGGAAAAAAGTTCCAAAAGAAAGGAAAACTAAGATTTGGGATTGTGTGCAGGTAACTAATACTTTTTATTTGTATTAATAATGACTACCTACTAAGTTAATACACATATGCTTCCTACAACCTAAGTTAATACTTTTTATGTATGTAGATGGCATTTGATGTTCCAGCGTCAGCTAGAAAGATGGTGTTGCAATCAGCGAACCAGAAGTGGAGGGAGTTTAAGTCCAAACTAACAAACAAATATGTGCTTCCATATCGTGAACAGCTTAATTTGATAGAGTCTCCTCCAGCTGACTACTCCTTTATCGAGAAGGTGCACTGGGACATGTTCGTTGCTTCCCGTTTAACACCTGAATTCCTTGTGAGTTTTTCACCTTGGTTGTTTACAAAATTTTCAGATAGCAAAAATTCATCTTTGTTGCTAAGCTTTTGGTGTTTTTTTTATAAAGGAAATCCATGCCGAACAGAAAAGGAGAAGGCTGGAAAATGAATATCCTCACCGAATATCTCGCAAGGGCTATGCTAACCTTGAAGAAGAGCTGATTGCTGATCGTATTAGTAAATCTTTACTGTCGGAGTCTAAAGAGTCTAAAGAGGAACTTGATTTGGAGATAGATCGATCAACTACATGGTTGGAGGCACGGAAGGATAAAGATGGGGAACTTGTGACAGAAGAACTCAAAATTATTGCTTCGAATATTGTAAGTTATTCATTTGTGTTATAATTAAAATTCTTGACCAACAAAATCTGAGTTACTATTGAACTACTTCTTTTTTTTGTTCGTAATTTAGGAGACGATGAAACAAAGAGTTGCTAAGGGAGAAGTAACAGAGGAAGGCACTGATGATGTTTTGACCATGGTGCTCGGTAAACCTGAACACGCAGGACGAGTACGCGGCCAGGGGACTCGTGTTAAACCATCTGTGTACTTTGATCTTCCGAGGAAGAAAAAGGCCAAGACAATCAAAGATAAGATCCAAGAGGGTATTCAACAGTTTATGTCAGAAGAGACTTCTCGGATTATTAATGAGCGAGATGCTTATTGGGCTCAAGAGATAGAGAAGTTGAAAGCAACTTTTTGTGTAAAGAATACAGGGCCATATTCTAGTCCAAATTTGGGTTCACAGCAAGCAAGTTGTTGCAAGGATGGACCTTCTAATGAGGAGTTGGATTTGCAAAAAGGTGTAAAGAAGAAACTGGATCTGGTTGATAAACAAGATTTGTTGGAAGAAGAGAAACAAGATGAGAAGAAAACTGAGGTGGAGAATGTGTGTAAGGAAGCTGATCAAGTGCAAGCGGTAGCTGATCAAGTGATAACTCCGGTATTACCAGTTGGTGGTTGTTTGGAGTGGGAATTGGCAATTGGGTCCCGGACAAATGTTGTTGCTTATGCAACAATTGATACAGTTAGTGATGTTCTTCATGGAAAACCACTGTCAAAAGAGAATGCGCGAGTTTCAATTACTCGTGTAATCCAAGGAGCTGTTGAGATTCCTTTCCCAATCGACGATGAAATCGTGACTGTGGAACAAGCTCTTGGAACATATATTGCATGGCCAAGAGATCTAATACTGGAAGTGAATACAAGCAGTGTTCAAGTGAATCCCACTCCCACTCCGAAGGTTAAATTCTGTTTAATCCTTTAAATTCAGAATATATTACAATATTGTTAATAAAATTTGTACAACTTAGATATTGTATTTTAGATGTAAAGAATAAAACCATGCTTTATATTCTCCTTTACTTAATGGATCATTCTATTTTGGATGTAAAGAATAAAACTTAGATATTGTATTTTAGATCTTTCTATGCCTTTTTCTTAAATTTTTCCTTTTCAGGAGGCCAAGAATATTCCTGCAAAGAAGAACAAGTACAAGTTGATTACAGATTGTTTACCTAATCGAAATGTAGAGTATGCGGTTAACATGGGTGCAGATTACCCCCCTAGCTTGAAGCGTTTGTGGGTCTGGGCAAATGAAGCGTTGAGGGATGGTGTTTCATACTCTTTTAAGCTAAGCGAAGAAGCTTTTGGATCAACCCCAAAACAGGTTCTGTTTTTATCAGATGTGCATGCTTTGTGTTTTGGAGGTGAAATATCAGGCTCCACTATTTGCATTTATATTCAGTAAGTGTCCAACTTCTAAAGTTTTGTAACTTTTGTTGACTTTATTAATAGTTTCTTGAATGAAATTAAGAATTTGTGTTGATGCGTGTTTATTTTTGTATACATTTTATTAGAGGAATATTTGAAAAAACACAAGATGAACGACATGGTAGCGTTCGTTGATCCAGGCACAATAGGCTCCATCGGTTGTGGTAATTCAGCACAGAGGTCTCGTGCGCTTTCTATCAGATTCCAAAATGCTAAGCCAGGCCAATATTTTTTGTTGCCTTATAACCATTTGTGAGTACTTTATTTTTTATTTGTTCTTCCTCTACATCATCAAAATCCTATAATTTTTATTATCTTTCTTTTGGATGTAAGTGTAACATGAAATTACCTTGGAGATATAATTTACGTGTTTATAAGTGCTAATTATAATTCACTTCTGCCATTATACCCTTGGAAACTAATTTATAGTATATCTATGACGTGTTAATTCATGATTTTCTAGGAACCATTGGGTGTTGACTGTTGTGAATCCAGAAGCTCAGGTAGTTTACCACATGGACCCGTTGAAGCGCCGACTTGGTAGTGATGAATGGTTAGAAGTGGTTGACAAGTTAGTATCACCAGAAACTTTATTTTGATTTTGAATCGGTTTAACAATTGATAAGGAAAAATGTCGACTTGATTTATATTGTTTTGTTGTAGTGGCATCAAACTCTACAAGGATAAAGCGAAAAAGATTTCCAAGAAGAAAATTCCTTGGGAGAATATGGCGGTATAATAATTTTCATTAATGTATTTAATAATTTATCTGTTTTCTGTAAGTGTAGACATGTAATATTTTTTTAAAATATTTTTCAGGGTGTTCCTCTCCAGCACGGGGCCACAGACTGTGGTTTGTTTGTGATGCGTTTTATGAAAGAAATATGTGAAGATAAGGAATTAAATTTTGCGAATAAGGTCCAAATTGCAATTTCCTTATTTGGTGAAGATAATCAGTACAGTATTCAATCATATAAGATTGGAAAATCAGTACAACCTGGCTTCATTTGTTTTTTGTTTTCTGTATTGTAATGTGACATTCATCGGAAAACTTACACTAGCATTGTTTCTTTTTCCAGTGGGCACGGAGGGGCAACCTGGCTTATAGCACCAGTGATATCGTTGAAATCAAGACTGATTGGGCAAAGTTCTTCATGAAGCACCACGCTAGTTAGGTGCTTGCTCAGAAAATATAAGTTGGCCATTTTGGTTATTTTTGGGTGAACATATTAAAGTACTTTTGGGAGTTCCTGTGGAGTAATTGCAGGAACCGATTTAACATGAACCTGATTTAAAATGTTATCTCTTTTTTTGTGGATATGTTCATCCCAAAATATGTTAGTAGTCCTGTTAGAAATCGTGGCCAATGTTTGTGGATGTTTTTATGAATATTAGTTGGTTTATTGGTGAATATTGTTTTGAACCTGGTGGTAATGGTGAAATATTAACCTGGTGGTAATGGTGAAATATTGGTTGGTTTGTGCATTTTTTGCTTGTCGATTGAATTGTCCAATTGCTTATTGTTTGCGTAAATAAACCATTGTCTAAAATGTGATTAGCCAATGAGGGCATCTTTACTGTTTTACTTGTTAAAAACCATATCAGACAATGTCATGTCTTAGACAATATCATATTATAATGTTGTTTATCATCCAAACAAACAATGCTTGTTAAACGTAAACCATTGTGCACTGTATTTCTTACAACGGTTTAAATTAAACAAACCATTGTGTAGAGTCCCAAACAACAATGGATTAATTATACAAGAATGTTGTGTGATTTCCTTTTAGACAAGTGTGGATTGAATTAAAACTATTGTGTGATTTCCTTTCAGACAAGTGTGCATTCAATTAAAACTATTGTGTGATTTCCTTTCAGACACGTGTGTATTCAATTAAAACTATTGTGTAGCATCCTAAACAACAATGGAAAAATTCTATAATAATGTTGTGTGATTTACTTTTAGACAAGTGTGTATTGAGATAAAACTATTGTGTGATTTCCTTTCAGACACGTGTGTATTCAATTAAAACTATTGTGTAGCATCCTAAACAACAATGGAAAAATTCTATAATAATGTTGTGTGATTTACTTTTAGACAAGTGTGTATTGAGATAAAACTATTGTGTGATTTCCTTTCAGACAAGTGTGCATTCAATTAAAACTATTGTGTAGCATCCTAAACAACAATGGAAAAATTCTATAATAATGTTGTGTGATTTACTTTTAGACAAGTGTGTATTGAGATAAAACTATTGTGTGATTTCCTTTCAGACAAGTGTGCATTCAATTAAAACTATTGCGTAGCATCCTAAACAACAATGGAAAAATTCTATAATAATGTTGTGTGATTTACTTTTAGACAAGTGTGTATTGAGATAAAACTATTGTGTGATTTCCTTTCAGACAAGTGTGCATTCAATTAAAACTATTGTGTAGCTTCCTAAACAACAATGGAAAAATTCTATAATAATGTTGTGTGATTTACTTTTAGACAAGTGTGTATTGAGATAAAACTATTGTGTGATTTCCTTTCAGACAAGTGTGCATTCAATTAAAACTATTGTGTAGCTTCCTAAACAACAATGGAAAAATTCTATAATAATGTTGTGTGATTTACTTTTAGACAAGTGTGTATTGAGATAAAACTATTGTGTGATTTCCTTTCAGACAAGTGTGCATTCAATTAAAACTATTGTGTAGCTTCCCAAACAACAACGGTTTCTAAATCGACTGTTGTTGTTTCTGGCTATCAGACAACGGCGTCTAGAGATGCAGTCGTTGTCCCTCGCTCTAACACACAACAGTTTTCGAATCGTTGTCTGAGGCGTGTAACAGACGACACTCCGATAGACAACGGGGTTTGTCAGTATCAGACTACGGATAAAATCCGTTGTCTGAATCGAAATTCCTTGTAGTGTTGAATTTATTGTCAAATCCTGATGTCAAAAAGGGGGAGAAGGTTAGTCGGACAAAATGCACACCTGATCTAGTATTAAGGAATAATGATGATGATACTGGAGATGATGGTAGTGACAAAGTGATACAAGGAGAAGCCTCTGATACTGCTGTTATGAAGTCTACAATTCAAACTTCACAAAGTCAAACAACGCAGTCAACTCATGTTTCTGATTCTGGAGTAAAGACAGTAAGAACGTTGGTGCAATCTCAGATCCTGACGGAAGAACAAATCCTGACACCTGGTCATGGACATACTCTTGCTACAATTCCTGAAGGTGATAAAGATGTGATTATTGATAATCCTGAAGATGCATCAAATTTATTCCAGAAGTTTTCTACAAAAGATGGCAGAATTGTTACTCTATATCACACTGATAAAAGAGTTCAACAATTATTTGCTAGAAAAGCACTCTCTACATGAAGAATTCTTAAGACAACAGAGAGAAATGATGGAAAGCTTTAATAACCATGCTCCTGCTAGAGGTAGAGGAGGCAGAGGTAGGAGAGGAGCTAGAAGAAGTAGAAGAGGTTCTTCAACTCAAACAATACCTAGACAGACAAGGTCTCGAGGGTTAAGAATTGAAGAAATTCCTGAACCTATTCAAACTCTAGTAGTTCCTGACAGATCTACTTTTGGTGATGATGGAAATATTGAAGAAGAACCTGAATTGAGAAGAAAATCAAGAAAATCAAATCTCTGCAATACAAATCAAATTGAAGAATCTAATCCTGATGTTGTTCTTGATAATATTCAAGATCCTGATGATTCTGAAATTCTGCAAGAGATTGACTTGATAATTTTATCTACTGTTGTTGATTCTCACAACAAGGAGGTAGATGAAGAAGAAGAAGCCAGAAGAAGTGAAATTACAAGATCAACAAATAGAGATTTCAATCTCTATGTACAAAGGCTTAAACTCTCAAACAGAAGAGTGTGGAGGAACCCAAGCAGACAAGAATCTTCACTGGAAAGAAGCTATGCCTTTGAAAAGGAAAAGGATAAGAAGTGGAAACATATTAGCACATTAAGTTGTGATACACTTATCAATTTTCAGTCTGGAGGAATTATTACAAGCGCTTCAAGTGTTGTTGATTTATCTGGAATGGTTAGATCAAAAGCACTCTGGTTAAAGATGTTTTCAAATCTGAAGCAATTAACAAGTAATTCAAGAGGAGGTATTGGACACAGGGATGCTGAATATCTGAATATGTCATATGTTGATCCTTACTCCTTAACTGAAATTGAAGGTACTTTAACTTCTGAAAACCTGAACAATTTACTAGCTTTTGATATAGTTATAGATTGTCATGATGGTTTTGACAAGAAAGAAAAGCTTCTGTACTTTATGAAATATGGTAGTGTGAAGATTTTATCTATTCAAGATCTGCTGATGAAAACTACACAGGAACTGAAATATGTTCATTATCTTTTGAGATCGAAGAATCAAATATGAAAAGAATGGAGTGACATGATTTTGTCATCAATAAGAAGAATACTAGATGGAAACAATAATTTCAATGGTAATTATACTCCCATGTACTTAAATCAAAGAGGTCAGGATGTGGAAATGCAAAGGTGTACTGCTGTTAAAGAAGTAAATTTTGGCATGACTCATCTTTCTCTCAATCCTGATGGGAAGGAAATTGCTTATCTTTTGCTTGAAGAGCATAGTCTTCAGAGAAACTCCCTATTGAATCTCAGAGCAGCTATCTATCAGATTAATGAGGAAGATGAAGAACTCAGAAATCTTAAGGAAAGACTGATTCAAATTCTTGAAGAAAAAGAAGAAAATTTGTTATCCAACTTCTTGAAGATGAATTTGTTCTATCAAAGAATTTAAACAGATAAGTTGTTGCTGCAGATTCTGTACATTTTGTATATATGTTTTTGACATCATTGAATCTTAGGAATCTATACTTTATTTCACAAAGTATGAGATTGGGGGAGATTGTTAGATCAGAATTCAATGATCGTCAGGAGCTAGACTCAACTGATCAGGATTGCTGACGTCATCAGGATTACATGGTCGTCAGGATCAGAATGCATATCAGGACTGGATCAGGATTGATCATCAGGACTGGAAGCTGATCAGGATTCCTACTTCGAGTTATATTTGGAGTCTATTTAAACATGGAAGTTTATTCTGTGGGTTCCTGGTTTGTAGTATGTAGCTATCAATTATAGATAGGTTTCAATCTTTGTAATTGATTAGGACTTATCATTGATAGAGAAGCTGTGTAGTATATAAACACAGTCTTGGTTTCGATTTAGAGATTCGGAAGAGAGAGAAGCGAATCAAGATAGAAGCTCTTAAGATCATAGAATATCTTGAGAGAGTTTTTGTAAGCTAGCAGCTCTCAAGAACATCAGAATTTCTTGAGAGAGTTTGTAACAGTTTTATATCAGATTTAATAAAGCTGTTATCTTTCTTTCATATTTGTTATATATACATTAAGAAGTCGATTATCTTATACTATTGTATTCAACCCCCCTTCTACAATAGAGTATTACTGGGCAACAATGAATGTTCTTTTCTTCACCCCGGCGTCGTAGTACTGGGCTGCTTGGAGTTGATACTTCAAGTTCCTTAGGTGGGCTGCCTCTCTCTCTTCCTCCAGCAAATCCACGTTTGCCCGAAGGCCGAACTCATTTGATTCGACGTTAAACACCTCTGTTCGGTAGGAGTCAAGGCCGACTTCTATAGGGACTAAGGCATCCGTTCCAAATGCCAGCTTGAAAGGTGTTTCCCCCGTAGATGATCGTGGGGTTGTTCGGTACGCCCACAAAACCCAGGATAATTCTTTGGCCCAAAGCCCTTTGGCATCTCCCAGTCGCTTCCTTATCCCGTCGAAGATGATCTTGTTTGCGGCTTCGATTGATCCGTTTCCCTGAGGGTGACCGATCGAGCTGAACTTCTATTGTATTCCAAAGTGGGTCAAGAATTTCTGGAATTTGTTCCCGATGAATTGTGTCCCGTTATCGGATACGCACATCTTCGGAATTTCGAACCTTAGTATGACTTGCTCCAACATGAATTTCTTTGTTGCTTCTTCGGTTATGGTCTCCAGTGGCCTTGCTTCTACCCACTTGGTCATATAGTCGATCGCCACAATGCAGTACTTAGCTTGCTTAGTGCTTTTTGGTAGAATTCCCACGATATCCACGACCCATATGGCGAAAGGAATTGGACTCAAAACCGATGCCATTTCTTCGGGTGGTTGCTTCGGAATGGTGCTGAATAGCTGGCACTGTCGGCACTTTTTCGCACAATCAACTGCATCTGCTCGCAAAGTCGGCCAATAGAACCCTTGCCCGAGGATCTTAAAGGCAAGTGACCGACCATCAAGATGTTCCCCACATATTCCTTCGTGGACAATTTCCAAAGCCAGTTGTTGCTCTTCGGGGTCCAAACATCTAAGGAGGTTCTGTCGCCGATCTCCTATACAACTTATTCCCGATGATGGTGTAGCTTGCTGCTCTATACTCCACCTTTTGAGCTTCCTTCCGGTCTAGGGGCAAGGTACCTTTTTCCAGGTAGGCCCTGATCGGAGTCATCCAGTTGATGCCTTGGTGGATTTCCATGCATGGTTGCTTGTCGATTGAAGGAATTTTTACTTCGGTCAAGTAGATGGAACCCGTGAGATTCTGGGTTTCTGCCGAAGCCAGTCTGGATAGTGCATCGGCTCAGCTATTGTCCTCTCTCCCAACTTGGCTCAACTCGAAGGATTCGAATGAGACTGATAGGTCCTGTACCTTCATGGCGTAGGCCTTGATTCGGGGTTCCCTCTGTTCGTATTCCCCTGAAAAATGCTTTACCACTTACATGGAATCACTGAATGTTCTTAAGTTTCTTACCTCAAGATTCTTGGCTAGGTTTAATCCTGCTAGCAATGCTTCGTACTCGGCTTCGTTATTGGTTAATGGAAAAGTGAACCTTATCGCTTGGCAGATTTCGAAGCCGTCCGGGCTGGACAAAATTAACCCGGCCCCACATTTAGAACCTGCGACCGACCCATCTACAAACAAATTCCACTTTCCGGGTGACTGGATCAACTGTTCTTCGGGAGCCAGGTCCTTCGGTCCGGAAAAAGAGCATTCGACCATGAAGTCCGCCAATGCTTGTGCCTTGATGGAGGTCCTGGGGATATACTTCAAATCATACTCCCCCAACTCGATGGACCATGCTACTACCCTTCCGGACGCCTCCGGCCTTGTTAAAATCTTCTTGAGGGGTTAATCGGTTATGATTTTCATCGTTCGCCTTTGGAAGTAATGACGTAGCTTTCGGGTCGCCATTACTAGACCATATGCGAACTTTTCTGCATTTGGATACCTCGTTTATGCATCTTTCAACATGCGCGACACATAGAACACCGGGTGTTGACAACTTTCATGCTCTTTTACTAACACCGCTCCCAGCGTTCGGTCGCTCACCGCCAAGTATAGCTATAATGTTTCCTTCGGATCTGGTCTCATCAAGAGGGGCGCCTTGGTGAGATATTATTTCACTTCCTCGAATGCTTGCTGACAATTGGGCCCCCATTCAAAATTCTTCGATCCCCGAAGTGCTTCAAAAAAAGGCAGAGCTTTTTTCTGCTGACCGGGAAATGAATCTACGCAGGGTAGCCATTCTTCCAGTCAACTTTTGCACATCCCGAACTGTCTTCGGCTGCTCCATGTCGATTACGGCTTGTATCTTTTCTGGGTTCGCCTTAATTCCTCGGGCGCTAACCATGTACCCTAAGAACTTCCCGCTAGACACTCCGAATGTGCATTTTTTCGGATTAATCTTCAAACTGTGCTTCCTCAGTGTTTCGAAACATTCTTTAAGGTCTTCCATGTGATCTTCAAATTGTGACTTGACAATCATGTCATCCACATAGCACTCGATGTTCCTCCCGATTTGCTTATAAAAAATCTTGTTGACGACTCTCTGGAATGTGGCCCCCGCATTCTTCAGGCCGTAAGGCATTTTGATGTAGGCATATGTTCCTTTCAGGGTGATGAATGATGTATTCGGAATATCCTCGGCATTCATTGCTATATGATGATATCCTGAAAAAGCATCCAAAAAACTAAGTACCTGGTATCCTGCGGTAGCGTCTGCCAGATGATCAATGCTAGGTAGCGGGTAGTGGTCCTTCGGGCAAGCTTTGTTTAAGTCGGTGTAATCCACACACATTCGCCATTTTTTGTTGGCCTTCTTTACCACCACTACGCTGGCTAACCAATCAGGGTACTCAATTTCTTCGATGAACTTTGCTTCCAACAACTTTTCCACCTCGGCCTCGATAATTTTCTGCCTTTCGATGGCGAAAGTCCTTTTCCTCTGTTTCACTGGTTTGGACTCGGGCTTAACATTGAGACAATGCTTCGCCGTCTTTGGATCCAACCCAGGCATATCCTCGGGTCCCCATGCAAAGACATCGTGGTATTGTCTGACCATTTTAATAACTTTCTTTTTAGGCCGGGTTCCATATTTTTCCCGATCCAAACCATCTTTCCCGAACAACCTGCATATAATTCTACTTCTTCGGTTTCCGCTGCTGGTTCGGCGATCGGACTGGATAGGTTGGCCCCAAATTTTTCCAGCTCAATGTTCATAGTTTGGCGGCCTTCACTAGATTCGCCTTCAGTTATGTTCCTCTTGCCACCTTCGGTCAGTTCAAAATCCTGATCCTTCTCCAAGTCGTTTAGCATTATGATTCGGGCAGTTTTTTGGTCGCCTGTTCACACTTTTCCACGCAAGAGTACGCGATCGCAAGTAATATAGTCTGTAAAACAGAGTTCGTCCACATAGACTAGTTGTTGCTGTTTCGTTGATTTATGCACCAAGAATTAATATTATTCAATTCTCAAACAATTATCAAGGTTTGGGTTTAATTATCACTATACTAATTAACTAAGCAATTAACAAATATGATTTATCAAATAGAGAAAACACATGGGGTTTTTACCATCATCATATATGCAATTAACCAATTTAATTCCTTTTCCTCCTAACATGCAATTACACTGACACCTGATCGATTACACGAAACTGATATACGCCAAAGGTCTTTGTACGTATACCATCCTAATGAACATCCACAATTAAGATAGAAGTCAAATAGTCAATCAATTGTAGGCAGTCCCAACAGGTCTGCGGGATTTAACGTACAATGATTTTGAAACACAAGTAATCAATAAGATCACGTAGTCAATACCAAACGGGTAGAGTGATATCGCAAATAAGCCATGTCATCAGACACACCAAATTCCTACGCTAGCATGGCAAGTTCTAAATCTCTATTTTCAGTACGGTCGCTGCAATAGAGATTAACACACAATCACAGAAGTTGATCAGACAACTATAATTGAATATGCACAACCATACAAGGATATCAAATATAAGAACATGCAAGGAATAATTGAAATCAACCAGAAAACATTATATAAGCATCCGGTAAAACCCCATGATAATAAATTAGTTCATAATTGAACTAATCATCACCATGGGTACCATAGTTAACATCGTTAATAAACTAAACAAGATTCAATGTAATAACAATAAATATTATGAATAGAATTCAACCAACTATCCACCGCTAGAAGATTACGAAGGAAATTGAAGAACAAAGTGAATCCGTAAGCTTGATTTTGATCTCTTGAACTTAGGTATTGATCTCTTATTCCTCGGATAATAATGTTTTTTGATTGATAGATAGATAGATCCCCCAAAAATAACCTAATGAATAATGTTTATAAAGTATAAGATATTACATAATAAACCCAAGATACGAGCCCTAACAAATTAGGCCCAACACAAATTAACCCGGTTTGGAGTAAAATACATGAAGACTCGATGCATTCCAGGAGGAAACAGGCGCTCTTGCGCCTCTAAATGGCGCTCTTGCGCCTCCAACTCCCTGGATTTTCACTCTGAAGACTCACATAGGCGCTCTTGCTCAAGATTTTAGCGCTCTTGCGCCTCCTAAGGCGCTCTTGCGCAGGAAACTGGCGCTGCAGCGCCTCAGAGCTCCTGGAAATTTGCCCAGCAATGTAGAACATTTCCGTGGCTTCGCGTGAGCTGTTTAATCGTCAGAATCGGACTTGTAGAACTCCAGATATGGCCAAAACCGTGAGAGCTTCGCAACCTACCAGGAAAATCCGATTTTTAATCTCATTAACCTCCAACTCTCGGTTCTGCAAAACTTAATGAAAACACATTAAACACACCACATACTTGAGTTCAAGTCATCAATTTAAGCCGATATGAAGCATTCCAAGTGGATTAAAAATCCACTTATCATCGCCTCTCATCTCACCGATGCCATGCTCGGTCGGGAATTTTAACTTGAGACGAGTAATTGAGGCCACAGCTTGGAAGGATGTAAGAGCTGGCCTTCCAAGGATTGCGTTGTAGGGGCTCTCCACCCAAACCACGTATAATTTAACCTGCTTTTCTATAGTGTATGGAGCTTTACCTAAAAGAACAGATAAAGTAATGGTACCTTCTATGGGAACTGGCTGATTGCCAAAGCCATACAAGGGGGCTTCGTGGCATGGCTCCAACTGTTCGCCTCCAAGGTTCATTTTGCTGTAGGTCCGATGATAAAGAATGTTCACCGAACTTCCCCATCCACTAGTAACTTCCAAACTTTATTTTGCCCGATCACCGAATTGATGATCAGAGGGTCCTCGTGGGGCCAGATCACATCCTCATAGTCGTCCTCGGTAAACATGATCGGCATCGCTTGCTTGGCCGACTGAAACTGGTACAAATTGTATACCTGCTTTACGTACCTTTTCTTCGTCGTTTTACTGTCCCGGCCCAAGGTACTTCCTCCGGAGATAGTCTTCACTTCGCCTCTATACCTCTCGCCTTCCTCGGGCTCCTTCCGCTTGTCTTCTTTCAGGGCTAGTTTATCCCTCAGGTCTTTGACAAACTTGTTTAGTTCTCCGTCCTTTATCATCTTCTCGATCAACTTCTTCAGATGGTAACATTCATCGGTATTGTGGCCCTTGTCCTGATGGTAGTCACAATACTTGTTACCATTTTTTTGTAGTCGGGCATCTTCATTCGTGCTAGGCGAACAAAACCAGGCTTTCCTTTTATTTTATGGAGAATTTTAGAGATTGGTGTGTTCAAAGGGGTAAACGTTGTGCTATCTCTATCTCTTCTTCGTTCGGCTCCTTTATCTCGGCCATTTGCTTCGTCTCGCCTGTCCTCATATCTTCGGCCAGACTCATACCTGTCATGCCCTTTCTTCCCTCGGTCTTCTCTTCTATTCTCCTTGTATCCCCCAATAGATTCCATCTTCCTTCGGATGCTTTCTCCCCACAAGTATATATCATTAAAGGATTTAGGAGGAATATCGTAAAGAGAGGATCAAAGCTTTTTACCTTTAATGGGGTCCAATCCTGCCGACAAGAATCCAGCCGCCTTCACCTTGTCCAAGTTTGTCACCATACCGGCTTCCTCCTTAAACCCGGCCAGATAGTCTCCCAACTATTTGTTCGGCCTTTGTCGGCAGTGAATCAAGGCTTCAGTATCCTTCTCTCTTCGGCATAACTGAGAATAGTGCCTGAAGAATTTCCTTTTTAGTTGGTCGTATGAGTAGATGGATCTCGGTTTCATCGACCTGTACCACATGGTGGCAGCCCCCTTCAAGTACGTTTTGAACATCTTACACAACATGATATCGCAGAGTCCCATTCTAGTCATAAGGGACTCATATTTTTCGTAATGATCCTTAGGATCACCTTTCCCGTTGAAATCATTCATCTTCGGGAATTGTCCTCCCGAGGGAGGTCTATACTTCTCAATCTCCATAGATACGACCAGTTCATGACTAACTCTCTGGTCGCCAAACATCGCCTTTTCCATTTGACTTAATCCATCCTTCATACGAGGATCCCCTTCCTCATCGGTGTCCGAACGGACCGTAACTTTTGAACGAATCCTTCGGGGGTGTGATTCAGAGTCCGAAGACTCATCTTCATCATTATGCACCCTCTTTTCCCTTCTTTGATTTGACAATATCAGTGTCTGTTCGCCAGTTTCCATGGCGCCCTAAAGTGCTTTCTCTTCGGCTTCCAGCTCAGCCCTTCGTCGCTTAATTGCTTCTAATTTGGCGAGATCCTCCTCCATTTTCTTGGCTCTAACTTGAGCTTCTGCTTCCAGTCTTTCCTTTTCCCTTTGCTTTCCACTCTTCGCTGCAGTTTCCTCACGCCACTTGAGAATCATGGTCTTCTGCTCCTCAGGAGTGGGCATTGGACCTTCTTCCAGCTCAACATCAAAATTGAGGAATCGGTTTATCGGAGGCGTAGCCGTGGAAGTCCCTTGGCGATGAGTTTCAGTAAAACCCAGTGTCCTATCATCAACGCTATCAATTGCCATCGTTTTCTTACTGAAATTACAAGCTTATTTGCACATTCCCACAGACGGTGCCAAATGTTGGAACCAAATTTCTGTCGGGTCGGACTTCGAATGATCATTCGGGTTCACCTACAAGATGAGAAGAATGCGAGGGGTTTGACCCCCGATTCACCTCCGGTGTGAGAGTAAGTTAAAAGGTTCCGGTGAGTTTGAATTGAACGTGCAAGTGCTTGTAAGTATAAAATAAGTATTAACCTCTAACGAAACCTGATGTGAGCTTTTATAAGCATGGTTTGTAACGGTCGCCCGGAATTCTCGGGGTCACTTGCCCACGCATGTTGTCCGGTTCCTTCACCTAGAAAGTCGGAAGACTCCGTCATTCTGTAACGGCCAAGTGCAACTGACCGAACTGAAGTAATGGGCCTGACTTACCTAACTAACCCATTAGGTTTCGTCCTTCAGCCCAATTACTGTTCGGCTCAATTACTGTTGAGCCCCCAACAAAGTGTGGTTGAAATTGGAGAGAACCTACGGGCACTAGGGATTTACAAGAAGATAACACAACTCGATCATGATATGATAATTAATTAGAGAATGGAGAAAGAAAAGTGATACAATGGAAGTGTGAGAATCACCAAAGGTTGATCAAGAAGAAATTAAAAACATGAGAAAGTGACCACAAGAGAACAAAAAGAAACTCATTGACAAACAGACCCGGTGGTATCCAGAGTTAGTGATGGCTTTAATTATAATAATGATTTTGACTTTCAATTTTCGAAAATATATGATGAAGTGGACAACACCATAGAGGTCCCGTGCGATCGAACTTTGTGAATCCTCTTCAAAGATCATTGCAACAAAAAGAGACTCAAACCCGGATTTTGCTCTGAACAAGGACTAAGATTGGATTCCCAATGAATATGAGAATATAGATCAGTCTGAACAAAATTCAAAGCTATCTCAAATTATGTCCATTTTGGATAGTAGTGTTGAGCAAATATATATACTAATGCTATGTGTCTGATATAAACTGGAAAAACAAATATGCACATTAAGCGTACTTTTATTTATGAGCAACAATACAATATAAATAGCAGAATAAGGAAAGAAAATGGCAAGGAAATAGGAACTACTGAAAACAAAGTCCTAAAACATCTCTATTACTAACGTTTATTCCATAAACTCCTAAAAACACTCCTCCATCCGGAAGACCGCGTCCATCAGCTGAAACCTCAGTTTGAAGAGTGACACACATAGAAAACAAATAACCAAATAAAAACCCAAGCCGAAGTTTAGATTAAATCCCAACAAGTAGTTTTGGATATAACCTATTTGACAAACTCAGTACTCATTCCTTTTAAATGATCTAAAAAATGAAAGATCAAAAGTAGAAGCGGCGGACCAAGGCAAACAACAAAAGAGAGGAAATATAAGTTTTTCAAAGTCCCACTAAAGATAAAATTTTGAAAGAAATATCAAAAAATGCAAGCAAAAGTTCTTGAATAATGAGAAAACTAAAATGAGGTAAACACTACAAGCAATTCGGCTAAATTTCACTACATAAATCGACTGGCTTAAATTCAACTATTTCTGGTCGAATTTAGCGTCAACTTAAACAAATTGATGGTCAAACATAAAATCAACTGCAACCCGTCGATTTTAATAGCGGTCGAATTTAACCAATCAAATTTATACATCACATCGAATTTAATTGGTCAAAATTATTTTTCAGGAAAGGCTGAAAATTACCCAATCAACAAAATTATTGAACCGCACTAAATTCGATCGGAGGCAGTCATATTTATAAATTTGACTGCAGCAAGTCATATTACTTGTAATGATTAATTTTCAAAAAAATTAACGGACATTCCATTAATCTATAAATTTATAAAAAACAATTAGGACAACATCGTGGTAATAAATATTACATTCAAAATTTTAGTTTAGCCAGGTGATAAAATGATGATTTCATATTTGTTAAAAAAGTTCAATTTTTTTTAATAATTATTTACTAATTTTAAAAAATTATGATTTTTATAGTATCGTTTGATAACGTATTGTATCTAGTAAAAATAATTAGAGACCATAATGGTATGTTGTATGTGTGGAAAAAACCTCACTAATACGATATATTTGTTAAATGTGTAACGCCTTAGAATTTTTTTTTTACTTGTAAATTATTACCAATATGTGAATACGTTTACTTTTATATGTGCGTGTTAATAGGCTCTTTGTGTTAATTAGAGTAGCCTTAAATTTATTTTGTTAATAAGAGTTGTTTAAAATTATTTTACATTTATTTCTAAGTAATAGCAATTGAGATTTTATTCTTGATATTTTATTTAGCAATGATGATCTTGGTATGATGTGATTTATGTGTAAGCTCATATTTTAGTTATACTTAATTAGGATAAAAATATTTCTTTGATATAGTCCTATAATTATGAAATTTCTTTATGTGCCATAATTGTTACGTACTTAAAATGTCAATTATGTGCGTGGTGAATAATTAGTTAATTATGAATGTGGTTTCTAAATTTTATTTAAGTGCTCTGAGAATTTATTTGAGTCATAAAATATTTATATTAAATTTGGAGTATGCTTGAATTATTTATTTAGCAACATAAAATATTTCTTAGCATTATTTTATTTTATTTTAGTTTTAAAACTCATGATTTAAATTTTATAGATCATTCATTTATTTTTAATTAATTATTCTGAGAGATGCTGCACCATTAAAATATTTATTCACGGTGAGTATTTTATTTATTTATTCTAGTAAGTTGTTAATTTGTTCTTATAATTATTTTTGAGGTAAAATGCATTTTTATTTGATTATTTTCCTGTAAAGGCAATTTATTTATTTAAATTACAAAACTTATTTGTAAAAATATTATTTCATCAAATCTAGAGTGGGGATTATGAATTTACATCACAGACCTTGTTTTTATTAATTTGGCAATGGAGTTAGTTGGACAATTTTGTAATTTTATAATTTTTCTAAACTATTTAAGAGATAACATTACTTCTCTTTCTTTCTACACACTTCTCAAAGCTTGTTCCTCAACATCACTTCCATATTGTAAGCATATACATATATATATATATATATATATATATATATATATATATATATATATATATATATATATATATATGTATATTTTCCTTGAGATTGAATTCTTGTGGGTTGTTTATAATCTAAACTTGAAGTTTGTGTGTTTTAATGGCATGCAAGGCCTTTTCATGTGAGAAATAGTTCCTTCTTGATGAGACCCTCTAAATTGGGCTCCCCGGAGAAGAACTAGACTCCGGCAATGACTTACAAGGAGCCGAGAGTCTTGGATTCTTACATGCAACCTTTCTTTTTGATGGATCTTGAATACTTAGTGGATATGAGTCATTGCATGTAAGTAATCTTTGTGTTTTGTAAGAGGGTTTTAGTTTTTATGGTGTTTAAAGATTGTTTATTTGGAGTTTTTGTGTTGCATATCATTTTTATGAATAGATCTAGTAGAATTGGTTTATAAAAGTTATTGCATGTAAGGTGTTATCGTGATTTTGCCATTTTTCTCTTTGGAAGCAAGAGTTTTGAATTTGATAGAGATTAATTTGTATTACTATTGCATGTTAAAGATTTGTAAAATAGAGTTAGTAATTTCTTAGAGTTTTACATTTCATGTGATTAAATTTGTGATATTGATAAGTATAGTTGGAGTGTTGGCATTGGATTAATGGTGGGAGTTAAGGTGGATGGGATTAAAGGAAAGAGGTTATGGTCAAATTTAGGGAGAAGTAAGGTGTAGGAAATTGTGTTGTGTGCATGTGTGTGCTCTCGGGTGTGTGTGTGCAGCGTGTGTGTGGGTGAGTGTAGGTAATGTGTGAGTAGTGTGTAATTGTGTGAGTTGTAATTACATAAGTCGATAGTCGCTCAAATTTCTGCAGCAGCACTGCTATGTTGGAGCTCTGTTTCGAGCAGCTCAAGGTCACCCTTGGGTTGCAATTCTCTGAGATTCATGAGCTCCTCAGAATATTTGGAAGCAATCCGATTTTTGAGCTATTTATTATGATTATTTTGGTAGTGTACGCGCAGAGTATAAAACTGTTACGGTTTCTGATTTTCTAAGCTACGATTTAATTGATTAATCTTTGAATTTCAAGTTGAAACTTTTTCTGTAGCAAGTCATTAGGTTTATGAAGGTCTCATAAAAATTTCAAATATATATCATGAATTTTTGATTTATTAAAAATGTTTGTGTGTTGGTAACGAAGTTTTATAAAAATTCTGTTTTGATATTTTATTGGTAAATTGAGATTTTTCAAGTCTAACCCGCTAGAGTGGAATTTAAAACTCGTATGGAGGTTAAGTATATAGAATTTAAGAGTTATATAAGTCTTTATATTAAGGGTAGAGTAACTAATTATTAAAGGTATTCTTTTCCGTGATCGTACTAACTAGAACTCTGTGGCGAATCTGAGAACAATTATGTGTTAGTTGCTTAATTGTATTTTAATTGGTATAAGATGTCGCTATGATGTAGTTTGAATAATTACATATGTGTTGAACCAATATGGTTGTCTTTAATTAGAATTAGCATTGTTATAGTAAGTTGAATCTAGACTTGGTTAGTCAACTATAAATTGGTCGTAAGTTGTTATGTATTGGTTAACTAAACATGTTGTGAGTATAAGTGGCTTTATGTGATCAAGTGTTATTTATGGTCAAAAGGAACTAGATAGAAATGTTAGAAGTCTTTATCTTGAGGCCTTTCATCAATATGTTGAGGAAAGTCATGTGACGTCATATGGTACGTGTTAAATGATTAAAGGTCGGTTATGTCGTAAAGGTTGAATGTGTTGAAAGTCTATATGGTCATTTTGACTAGAATTGTTGATGTCATTAAGAAAATATGTGTTAAGTGACTACATGTCTAAGTGTTAATTAAAGTTGTGAAGACACTATGTACTTCTTGATTGTATATATATATAAGTACATGTGATTGTATGACGATGGGGTAGAAGTACTTAGAGATACGTAAACAAAGCTGAGGTACTAAGTTATAAAGACTAAGACGATATTATACCTTTATATAGGTACAAGTAGGAGGCCAGGAAAGGAGCCCGTGTACGTAAAGTCGGAGTGGTGTACAAGTTATTGAGTTAGTTATCGGCTTTTGAGGCAAGTGTCTATTCCCTCTACTTATTTTTCAAGTGGTAGTTCTCTTAAATTATGATGTGAATGTTACCCTTGAATTCTATTGCAAATATACGTCCTACTTTTCCTTATCCCTTACTTATCATCTTGCAATTGTTCTCAATACTATGTTATTGTACCCTTTTTACCTTGTTCTTTCATATTAAACCTACAATTGTTCCTTTACCTTTGCTTTGTCCATATAAGCCTTTTCCCTTGACTTATACTTTGTTGACCTCTATTAACTTTCGATACCCGAAGCGTACTTATTTCTTTGCTCACTTGCTTACCATGCCTTTCAATTATTCATTCTTTAAACCCTTGTGATAAAATCTTGAATTAGCTTATACCCTGAAATGATTATTGGAAATGTTGAAAGCCTCTTGTTCATTTAACCCCTTTTTGTTGGATTACTTATGAATGGAACGAACTTTGACCGTGGCGGCGGTCCTGGTTACTTATGTATGTATGTATTTTATGGCCAATGTGTGCCTATGGATCCTGAATGTTAGGACCTTGTGAAAACATGGTCTGGAGCTTTACGTGGCTGATCACCCGTATAGCTCGTACCGTCTTACCGGAAGTTCCAATTCAATTGCTTAATCTTATTCTTTGAACAAAAATGTATATCTTGAAACTTGTTACCAATTGAATACCATTTGATGATTATTTGATTACCAGTTGATTACCTTTGGATTACCAATTGATTACCATTTGATTACTAATGAATTTCTAGTTGATGGATTTATCAAATGAAAACTGCTTACATTGATTTCACTTGCTGGGCAATTTTTGGCTCACTCTTGTTTTTATTATTCCCTAACCTTTCAGTTAGGAATGGAGTATGCCGTTTTCGAGTAACCGCTAAGAGGACCGTGAGAAGGCCTGATTCGAGAATTTAGGCTCCATGTTGCCAGACAGATAGAATTCATGTTAGTTCTCACCAATGGTTAGATGGTGGCTTATGGTTTGTAATAAAACTGAATTAGATGTTGTAATAAACTTTGATATTTTAGATTCTTGTTTCATACCATAACCTGTGATCGATCCTTTGTTGAGGGGTCATCTGTATAATTATGTTTTATTCAGAGCGATAGTGGCACCAAATCCTGACCCCGGATTTGGGGGCGTCATAGGTTGGTATCAGAGCTACAGGTTATTGGTCACTGAAACAAGAATAGGTAGAAGAGTCTAAGATAGGAAAAACAATGAGAAAACTCACATAGAGTTTATGTTAGGATTTATGAATATAGTTTTGACCAATAGGATAGGTTCGCTCTAGGACTTAAGCTTCATAGGAAAGATAGGATTTGTAGATGTAGGTTACCTTTAGGATGAGTATTAGTAGAATTAAGATAACCCTTTACCGTTTAGGTATCTTCTTGGTTTATTATTGTGTGGTTACAGATAATGGCTGTTTTGAGAGATTAACCTTCAACTGAGATTCCTTTTCCTAAGCCAGAGTCGTCAATATCAGTATCAGTGCATGCACCCGACTAAGTGGAGATTTCCATTATCGCTTGGGTAAATTTATTTTTTTATAGTATAGTTGCATGTCAAGGCAGATTTATTTCTTACGTGTAGAATGAAAGGGATTGGATATGGATGGAATATTGAACGAATTATGGATTAAGTGTGGATGATTGAGTAAGTATTTGAGATATTGTTAAAACAGGGCATAGTCCATTTTACGAATAGGTCATGCTGAATTTTCTGTAGAAATATTAACTTAAGTTACGTACTTCCATGTTATATCGTATTCCGACATATCGAGAGAGTATACGCTGGAACCATCTGAAGATCGGGTTACGGACGGGGCAACTAATTCGAAGCTGGAGGAGTCAATCGGAGAGTCAGAGCTACCAGTTCGGGAGACATCAACTGCAGATCTTTACGTACTTTCCAGAATTTCATCTACGACTTCGGCTACATCGCGAACGCTATAGGAAACACCGCGCAGAGTTCCGAACCAAGTATAGTTAGAGTCGATTGAGAGTAGAAGCTCTAAGATAACGTCTAGAAAGACTTAGATAGATTCTTTGCGATATGATAACGATTTTACCCCCGTGATAGGGACATTCATCCAGAGGAGCGGCTAAAGTGTAAATTTCTTCTTTATACAAGATTGCACAAGTTGATTTACTAGCGGGACATACCTATAAGCTCATACTAGAAATTTACTTCCCTAAGGACCACCTACGTGAGACAAGGTGTGATTACCTCCATTCGTTCGATGTAAGGATAAGTCTATCCACAACTAGTCATTGATTTTATTCAATTTACCTTTTTCAAAGATTCAATTTTTCACTTCTATTATTGTATTCTTTACCAAATACCTCTATTGTTCAGGGGCTACTTGATCCAATATTATATAAACTTTTGAAACTCTTAAACCTTTCATATATTCCTCTTAAATTTTTGATCCTCCTTGTTGTAACTAAGATGAACAACCTTATATATATAGGGGATTCAGGGAGTTTCTATCTGCGTGATAGAAGTCTGGTGGGATGCCACTGGTTGTGTGTTTGTCATGAAAGTACTAAAGGTTGGCCACCTTCTATACTGTGTTGTTTAAAATGACAAATGCAACCTGATAAAGTTCGATGATCATCTTGATCTCTTAGTTAAATTCTTTTCACCAGAAATTCTTACTAAACATGCTTGTTATATTTCCATATTGTTGACACCTTCCTATCTATTGGTTCATTTTGTTGGAAACTCTTACGACTCTTAGAGGTATCAAAGATTGGAAGCCGCAAAGGCGAAAATGACGGTATTCTGAGTGTTAAGATGTACTTACATTGACTGGAAATTTGTTTTGATCGAGTTTGGGAAATTGTTTTAAAAGGAGGACTGAACGTCGAGCCAGATTGCTCATTAGGCTTACAACACGATTACAAGGTTTATTATTAACGAGAATTTGGTATGGATAAGGAGAAGGTAACAAGGATATACCAATACTAATCATGATGAAGTATGAAATAAAGTGATATTGGAGAGGCATTGGTTATTGTTTATGGAAGACTGTTATTCTACTTGTTAGGCAAGTATATATATAAGCACCTGTTTATTCTATACTTCACTTTGAATATGGTAGTTAGATCATTAGAAGGTTTTGAACGTCTTGAGACCACATATTGGATGTAAACTTTAGAACTGAAGCAGGATAAGTTGAGCATAGCGTAATATGAAGCAAAGTTTATAGAGCTAGCCAGGTTTGTGTTCGAATATGTGAACATCAATGAGGAAAGAGTTAAGAGGCTCCAGCAGCAAGTGAGGTTATGGATTAGGAGTAAATTTATTGATTACAAACAGAAGAAGCTAGAAAAGGGAAGGCGGAGACACAGGAAGAAGACCAATAATTAAGGAATTTTCAGAACCGTTTCAATATAAGGCCTGAGTATCAGTCAAATAGGAATGCTGGATATAGAAGAATAGAAACTGGAAGTGATGGTCAAAGGAACCGTCCATTAGATTTGGATCAACAAAGACCTATGAGACCTCCGATACCAGAATGTAGAACTTGTGGGAATAAACAACTGGGATTTTGTAATAAGATCAATATAGTACGTTACAAGTGTAATCATATAGGACATTACGCCAATGAGAGCTATAAACCGAAGGCTAGAGTTACGTGTAACTAGCGTGGAGAGGTGTGACGTTTCTTAAGAGATCGCAATCGTTAAGTCCAGTAAGCAAAATGTTAAGGATGAATGGACCACCATTTACTAAGCAACCAAGGACAAGAACCCTTAATATGACCATGAGTGATATAGTGAAAATAAGGATGCAGTTACAGATACGTTTCAAATAGATTACGGAAATGCCAAGTATTAATTTATTTTGGAGCTACCAAGCCTTTTATCTCTATAGAATTTGCTTATAAACCGCGTTGTATGATTCAACTACTGAGTAAAGCCTTGACTATAGGAATATCTAATCAGGAGCGTATATCGATTCATCTAGCTTTTCCTCAATGTGAGATTGATATGACAGATCACCATTTTCTTAGGATTACTTGATTCCCGTCAAGTCAGAGAGATTTGATGTAAATTCTAAGAATGGATTGGTTAACAGAGTATGGGAAAATAGAATTACGAGCCACCGATAAAGTAGAAGTTGTGTTCCTAGGTCAAAAACAAACAAAGAAATTCTAACTTGTCATGTAGGGAAGGAGATTATTGCGCCAAGGTTGTCAAGTATATCTAACACACGTGATTAACACCAGTAAAGAGACACCTAAGGGGAATAGATTCCAGTGGTTGATAAATTTCCGGAGATATTTCTCGACGATCTTTCAGGTTAACTCCCAAAATGGAAATAGAGTTTGTTGTAGACTTAGCACCCGGATTAGAACGAATTTCAAAGGCACCATATAGAATGGCACCAGTAGAAATGTAAAGGTTAGCAATTCAATTGCAAGATCTTAGGAAAAAGAGGATTTAAGTTGATTTTGTGTGTGTAAATTTAAAATGTACTTTTGTGTGTTTTCAAAATACGATTTTAAAAGTGTGTGTGTAATCTTTCATGAAGGTGTTGAGGTGTGGGTGTTGTTTAAAGAAAGTAGTAAGTTTTCATAAAGAAAGAGTTTTCTTAAAGGTATAATTTTAGGTAAAAATCTAAAGATGGGATTTTGAGTGAGTAGGTAGGTGTACTTTCAAAAACGTGTTTTTGGGTGTGTGTGTACTTTAAAATATGATTTTGGTGTGAGTTGTTCAAAAACATGATTTTCTAAAGGTGTGAGTGTGTTATTCAAAAATAAGATTTTATGAGTATGATTTAAAATACGATTTAAAAATGTGTGTGTGCGTATTCTTTTAAACGTGTTCTTTTCACAAATGTGACTCTGTGTGTGTGTGTGTCATTCAAAAACATAATGTTGTAAAAGTGTGAGTGTGTTATTTCAAAATATGATTTCGTATGAGTAAGTGTTTCACCTGTTAGAGAGTTAAAACCGAACATCAGAGATTTAGTGGACTATTACAACCATTGGAAATTCCTGAATTTAAGAATGAACATCTCATGATGCCATTTGAGTTATGATCGACGAATTTACCAAGTTGGTACCTTTCTTTCCCATCAACGAGAAACTTTCATTAGATAAATTGGTTTATCGACTATAAGAGATAGTAGTGAGGCATATGATTCAAGTATTAATCGAATTTGACCAAGACCCGCAATTTTATTCAAGATTTTGGAGAAAGTTGTTGGCATGTTCATAAACCAAGTTGAACATGTGTACCATGTATCATCCTCAAACGTATGGTCAAAGTAAATAGACTATTCAGACAATCGAAGACAAATTTAGAGTTGTACGATGACTTTTGAAGAAAATTGAGATGATCGTTTGTCATTAGTGGAATTCTTTTACCGCAATAGCTATCACGCGAATATTGAAATGCCAGCTTATGAAGCCTTGTACGAAGAAAGATGTAGATCTTCAATAGGTTGAAAAGAAGTTGATAAATGCACGAGATTGGAACCAGAGTTAATGTATCAGACCAAAGAACTATTGAGCTCATCCAGAAAGGATTAATAGCTACTCGGAATCGACGACTGTAATATGATGATTAAACCAGGGAAGGTATAGATTATAGAGTAAGAGAGTCAGTCATATTAAGTGTCACCATGGAAAAGACTAACGGGATTTGGTAAGTAAGGATGGCTTAGTCCGAAATTAGTTAGACCCTTTTTAGATATTAAAGCGAGTGAGTAAGATTTCGTATGAGCTAGCCTTATGCAACATATCCATAGTGTATTTCACGTGTCTACGCTTAAGACGTAGTATTTCGAATCTAACCATGTAATAGAATACGAGTCGATAGAGATTCAAACTTATTTGTACTATGTTGAGCAAACAGTAGAAAAATTTAGATCGGAAAGAGAAAGTGCTTAGAGATAAAATAGTTGTACTAGTAAGAGTGTTGTGGAGAAACCCCAGGGTTGAAGAATCAACTTGGGAGTTAGAAACTAAAATGTTAGAAAAGTACTCTCAGCTGTTTACGTAATAGATTCTGAGGACAGAATCCTTTTAAGGGGGGAAGGTTGTAACGCCTTAGAATTTTTTTTTACTTGTAAATTATTACCAATATGTGAATACGATTAATTTTATATGTGCGTGTTAATAGGCTCTTTGTGTTAATTAGAGTAGCCTTAAATTTATTTTGTTAATAAGAGTTGTTTAAAATTATTTTACATTTATTTCTAAGTAATAGCAATTGAGATTTTATTCTTGATATTTTATTTAGCAATGATGATCTTGGTATGATGTGATTTATGTGTAAGCTCATATTTTAGTTATTCTTAATTAGGATAAAAATATTTCTTTGATATAGTCCTATAATTATGAAATTTCTTTATGTGCCATAATTGTTACGTACTTAAAATGTCAATTATGTGCGTGGTGAATAATTAGTTAATTATGAATGTGGTTTCTAAATTTTATTTAAGTGCTCTGAGAATTTGCTTGAGTCATAAAATATTTATATTAAATTTGGAGTATGCTTGAATTATTTATTTAGCAGCATAAAATATTTCTTAGCATTATTTTATTTTATTTTAGTTTTAAAACTCATGATTTAAATTTTATAGATCATTCATTTATTTTTAATTAATTATTCTGAGAGATGCTGCACCATTAAAATATTTATTCACGGTGAGTATTTTATTTATTTATTCTAGTAAGTTGTTAATTTGTTCTTATAATTATTTTTGAGGTAAAATGCATTTTTATTTGATTATTTTCCTGTAAAGGCAATTTATTTATTTAAATTACAAAACTTATTTGTAAAAATATTATTTCATCAAATCTAGAGTGGGGATTATGAATTTACATCACAGACCTTGTTTTTATTAATTTGGCAATGGAGTTAGTTGGACAATTTTGTAAGAGATAACATTACTTCTCTTTCTTTCTACACACTTCTCAAAGCTTGTTCCTCAACATCACTTCCATATTGTAAGCATATACATATATATATATATATATATGTATATTTTCCTTGAGATTGAATTCTTGTGGGTTGTTTATAATCTAAACTTGAAGTTTGTGTGTTTTAATGGCATGCAAGGCCTTTTGATGTGAGAAATAGTTCCTTCTTGATGAGACCCTCTAAATTGGGCTCACCGGAGAAGAACTAGACTCCGGCAATGACTTACAAGGAGCCGAGAGTCTTGGATTCTTACATGCAACCTTTCTTTTTGATGGATCTTGAATACTTAGTGGATATGAGTCATTGCATGTAAGTAATCTTTGTGTTTTGTAAGAGGGTTTTAGTTTTTATGGTGTTTAAAGATTGTTTATTTGGAGTTTTTGTGTTGCATATCATTTTTATGAATAGATCTAGTAGAATTGGTTTATAAAAGTTATTGCATGTAAGGTGTTATGGTGATTTTGCCATTTTTCTCTTTGGAAGCAAGAGTTTTGAATTTGATAGAGATTAATTTGTATTACTATTGCATGTTAAAGATTTGTAAAATAGAGTTAGTAATTTCTTAGAGTTTTACATTTCATGTGATTAAATTTGTGATATTGATAAGTATAGTTGGAGTGTTGGCATTGGATTAATGGTGGGAGTTAAGGTGGATGGGATTAAAGGAAAGAGGTTATGGTCAAATTTAGGGAGAAGTAAGGTGTAGGAAATTGTGTTGTGTGCATGTGTGTGCTCTCGGGTGTGTGTGTGTGTGCAGCGTGTGTGTGTGGGTGAGTGTAGGTAATGTGTGAGTAGTGTGTAATTGTGTGAGTTGTAATTACATAAGTCCATAGTCGCTCAAATTTCTGCAGCAGCAGTGCTCTGTTGGAGCTCTGTTTCGAGCAGCTCAAGGTCACCCTTGGGTTGCAATTCTCTGAGATTCATGAGCTCCTCAGAATATAGTGTAAGCACGCGAAAATTTGGAAGCAATCCGATTTTTGAGCTATTTATTATGATTATTTTGGTAGTGTACGCGCAGAGTATAAAACTGTTACGGTTTCTGATTTTCTAAGCTACGATTTAATTGATTAATCTTTGAATTTCAAGTTGAAACTTTTTCTGTAGAAAGTCATTAGGTTTATGAAGGTCTCATAACAATTTCAAATATATATCATGAATTTTTGATTTGTTAAAAATGTTTGTGTGTTGGTAACGAAGTTTTATAAAAATTATGTTTTGATATTTTATTGGTAAATTGAGATTTTTCAAGTCTAACCCGCTAGAGTGGAATTTAAAACTCGTATGGAGGTTAAGTATATAGAATTTAAGAGTTATATAAGTCTTTATATTAAGGGTAGAGTAACTAATTATTAAAGGTATTCTTTTCCGTGATCGTACTAACTAGAACTCTGTGGCGAATCTGAGAACAATTATGTGTTAGTTGCTTAATTGTATTTTAATTGGTATAAGATGTCGCTATGATGTAGTTTGAATAATTACATATGTGTTGAACCAATATGGTTGTCTTTAATTAGAATTAGCATTGTTATAGTAACTTGAATCTAGACTTGGTTAGTCAACTATAAATTGGTCGTAAGTTGTTATGTATTGGTTAACTAAACATGTTGTGAGTATAAGTGGCTTTATGTGATCAAGTGTTATTTATGGTCAAAAGGAACTAGATAGAAATGTTAGAAGTCTTTATCTTGAGGCCTTTCATCAATATGTTGAGGAAAGTCATGTGACGTCATATGGTACGTGTTAAATGATTAAAGGTCGGTTATGTCGTAAAGGTTGAATGTGTTGAAAGTCTATATGGTCATTTTGACTAGAATTGTTGATGTCATTAAGAAAATATGTGTTAAGTGACTACATGTCTAAGTGTTAATTAAAGTTGTGAAGACACTATGTACTTCTTGATTGTATATATATATAAGTACATGTGATTGTATGACGATGGGGTAGAAGTACTTAGAGATACGTAAACAAAGCTGAGGTACTAAGTTATAAAGACTAAGACGATATTATACCTTTATATAGGTACAAGTAGGAGGCCAGGAAAGGAGCCCGTGTACGTAAAGTCGGAGTGGTGTACAAGTTATTGAGTTAGTTATCGGCTTTTGAGGCAAGTGTCTATTCCCTCTACTTATTTTTCAAGTGGTAGTTCTCTTAAATTATGATGTGAATGTTACCCTTGAATTCTATTGCAAATATACGTCCTACTTTTCCTTATCCCTTACTTATCATCTTGCAATTGTTCTCAATACTATGTTATTGTACCCTTTTTACCTTGTTCTTTCATATTAAACCTACAATTGTTCCTTTACCTTTGCTTTGTCCATATAAGCCTTTTCCCTTGACTTATACTTTGTTGACCTCTATTAACTTTCGATACCCGAAGCGTACTTATTTCTTTGCTCACTTGCTTACCATGCCTTTCAATTATTCATTCTTTAAACCCTTGCGATAAAATCTTGAATTAGCTTATACCCTGAAATGATTATTGGAAATGTTGAAAGCCTCTTGTTCATTTAACCCCTTTTTGTTGAATTACTTATGAATGGAACGAACTTTGACCGTGGCGGCGGTCCTGGTTACTTATGTATGTATGTATTTTATGGCCAATGTGTGCCTATGGATCCTGAATGTTAGGACCTTGTGAAAACATGGTCTGGAGCTTTACGTGGCTGATCACCCGTATAGCTCGTACCGTCTTACCGGAAGTTCCAATTCAATTGCTTAATCTTATTCTTTGAACAAAAATGTATATCTTGAAACTTGTTACCAATTGAATACCATTTGATGATTATTTGATTACCAGTTGATTACCTTTGGATTACCAATTGATTACCATTTGATTACTAATGAATTTCTAGTTGATGGATTTATCAAATGAAAACTGCTTACATTGATTTCACTTGCTGGGCAATTTTTGGCTCACTCTTGTTTTTATTATTCCCTAACCTTTCAGTTAGGAATGGAGTATGCCGTTTTCGAGTAACCGCTAAGAGGACCGTGAGAAGGCCTGATTCGAGAATTTAGGCTCCATGTTGCCAGACAGATAGAATTCATGTTAGTTCTCACCAATGGTTAGATGGTGGCTTATGGTTTGTAATAAAACTGAATTAGATGTTGTAATAAACTTTGATATTTTAGATTCTTGTTTCATACCATAACCTGTGATCGATCCTTTGTTGAGGGGTCATCTGTATAATTATGTTTTATTCAGAGCGATAGTGGCACCAAATCCTGACCCCGGATTTGGGGGCGTCACAAAATGAATGATTGAAATGTTTGGTTTAAGTTTTGTATTTAAGGGTTAGTAATTTAGTATCGAGGGTTAGTAATTTATATTTATAAAAAAAATTTGAATGACCCAACCATACATATGCTAAGTTTATTATATTTTAAAAGTTTATGCAAAAAAATTATCAATAAGAAATAATGCACATTAATCATTATAACAATTTTAAACTTTATTCGACTAAGAGCATCTCCAACCACCCAAAACCTTTAGCTAAAAGTGTATAGAAAATACCATAATTAAATATTTTAGATAATATGTAAAAAAAGTTTATCTCCAATGGCACAATGCTGTTAGCTAAAATTATAACTAGCCCCTTTGGTATTTATCGAACATCTAGGGACCTATAGTTAGACTCCACATCATTGATTACCATATTGAGATAATATATTCTATTTTTAACAACTTGAAATAATAATAACATACCATTTTTAAAATATAACCAATCATTATAGCCAACTCCATTAAAGTAAAACACCTTACAGATTCAGCAAATTTTACATAATCAGTATTTTATATCATTTTAGCTAACGTCATTGAAGATGCTCTAATGACAATCAAATTTGCAAATTCGACTTATGGCTGTCAAATTGTATCATATATTTGACAGAAAACTTTATTTAGTCGAATTTAAACGATCTGGATTTAACATATCATCCCATTAATCCAACGGCGAGTATTGTCATTCAATGAGTTGATTTTCCTAGAACCATTGATATATGAAGAAAGATAGAGATTGAGTGTGTATGAGGAATATAACTATAGTGTATAAATATATATATATATATATAGAGCTAAGTTCTATGAAGACCACATTTTTTGTGAAGACCTGAAGATCACATATGTTCTGCAATCTAAATTTGGTAAAATAGATCATATTTTGTAATCAAAAATTTGCAAAACATACTGTATATATATAGCTACAATTGATCTTCGGTGATCGAACCAATTTCGGCAACCGAAGCAAATCTGGTGACGGTTCCCGAAAACAAAACAATTCCGACAACCCAAGTATCTTCGGTGATTGTTTACGTTCAACTAAATAAGGAACAAAGTTGTAATATTATTACCCCGATTAGGAATCTTGAGTTGGATTTGTAAAACTCAATTTGTAATAAAAATATTCTCTAATAAATAATTTTAATTTTGATATGAAGCTATTGTTATTCTTGAATTAATTATATGATATGAATTGTGTTAAATTTATATTGATTCGTCCAATGCAATATATCAGCGAAGATAGCAAAATACACTCAGAATTATGCAGTTGAGCTGAATTTTCAAGATATGGTAATTAAAATTGACTAGTTTCGGTCGAAGTTATAAATTCGACATTTTTTAGTTAAATTTATAAATTTGACTGGGTCTGGTCGAATTTGAGGCGCTTTATATAGGAGCCGTATTAAAGAAAGTCAAAATTTTCAAAATATGTATAGCCTGCAGATCATGATCAACAAAATTCCCTCAGACTCATAAGGTTAAATCTCCTGATGTAATTTTCAAAAATCTTACTTTTCCTCTTTCTTAGGTGGAATGTAAGAGGAGCCTCGAACTACACAAACTGCAGGCTAAACATGAAAATGGTTGTTCTAGAAAATCGACTTCATCAAAGTAAACCTCTAAAGATCTGTCAAAGATTAGCTTGACAGAATTATTAAATGCATTATGGTACGAGAACAAATGATATTTATAATGATAGAAAGATATGTAGTAGAAGCATATCAAGCCAAATTAGAAAGCAAAAATGTTTAATAAGTAGGAAGATGGCAAAATAACAACAAACATCGAGGTTTTGCAAGTAACATAAATCAGAAATCAATCGAAACAAAAATAGGCAAATGTTTCTAGCTTTCTCTACGTAAATGTTAATAAAGTGTTGGTGGAGATGAGATGTTATAAAATGTCACAAGTCCAGTAGTTAGGGCAAATGACCTTTAGACAAGACTATAATAGACGGATAAAATCCGTCAAAAATAACCCCATTTTTGATAGATTTAGTGTAAAAAATCCGTCAAAAAAGCCTAATATGTTATAGTGTCAAGAGTTCCATGGAAAATCAAATGACATATAATCGGGAATTCGAAGGGAATCTTGATAAGATTATCATTTTCAAATTAGAGATGGAAATGAAGCTTATAGTTTACGAAAAGGAAAAAGGAACAACATAAATTCGAAGTCATACATGTTTGAAATAATATATGACATCTTGTATGCTCTTGAAATCAATAAAATCATTTGAGTGTTTCACAGTTGACAGAAAAAAGCTACAAAGTGTTGTTTAAACATAAATATTGTAAGAGTAAATACTCAAGAGTTTTTCATATTTTTGAAGATGATATGAAAGGCCAACAATTCACTTTGTATTTCATAAAAAAATAGGATATTGTTCAACACAAAGAGGATAACAACATAATCTTTTAGCATAAAAGATTGGCGTAGTTCCATCATGTTGGAATACTTTTTATGAAGGGGAACGTTATAGCTACAGGGTTTCATGCATGAGAGGAGCCACCCAAGTGTGTTCATGTAAGTACCGGAATCAAATAGGCTTCATTTTTGACATGAGGCAGGACCAATGAGAACACCATCATTAAATGGTAGTCAACATTATGTTGTCTTAATTTAAGATGAATGTGCTAGATTGATTTTGTGAAATAAAAATTAATTTACTGATATTTTTGGTACTTTTAAAGCTTGATTTAAGACTAAATCAGATCAAATGCAAGATCAGACTAAATCAGGTTGATTGGATCTGAATTACCTCGAGAAAATCTGACAAGTTTGGTATGCATTGAAATTCTGTTGACATCATCTTACACTATTTAACAGAATAGTGTTGTGAAGATAAAAAATTGGACGCTTATGGAGATGACAAGGTATTTACATCATAATAATGAGTTGACAAAGAATATTTAGGTCAAGGATGCAAATACAACGGTTTTCTTAATAAAAAGATTGTCAACAAAAAATTGATAAAATATGACTTCATTTAAAGTGTGGTATGTATACAACCCTAAATTCCTTAACTTGAGAGAGAAAAAAAATATGATGGGGAGGATGAACAGTTGGAGGAACCACGCCAATTTCCATTATATCCAAGATGCAATGTTTCTTTAATGAAACTTTAGGCTAACAAAACACCCATGACTGATCAGAAGTGTGTAGCTGCAATGAAGCAGGAACTAAAGATAATTTAAAAAATAAACATGGGAACTAGTGGATAGGCCCAAACACAAGAAATCTATAAGAGTCAAATGGGTTTAGGGGACAAAATTCAATCCCAATGTGTTGGAGGCCCAACATTAATTGGGCTGAACAACAATTGGGCCGAACAGTCTAGTTAAAAAGTCAAGCCCATTACTCCGGTCCAGTCAATCGCATATATCCGTTGAATGACCGAGTCTCCTGACTTTCTAGGCGGACGAACAGGACAACGCACGTGGGCGAGTGTCCCCGAGGAATCCGGGCGAGCCGATACCAAAAGTGCCTATAAAAGAACACAACAGGTTTCATTAGCAGGTTAATACTTACTTTACACTCACAAACACTTGCACGTTCTATTAAACCTTACTGGAACCTCTAATTTATTCTCACACCGGAGGTGAATCGGTGGCCAAACCCCTCGCATTCTTCTCTCTTGTCAGGTTAACCCGAAGAGACACTCGAAGTCCAACCCGGCAGAAAACTGGTTCCAACATTTGGCGCCGTTTGTGGGAATGTATAAGCAAGTTTTTGACATTAGCTAAGAGCGATGGCAATTGATAATTCTGATGATAGGGCATTGGGTTTCACTGAAACTCATCGCCAAGGCACCTCTACGACTACGCCTCCAATTAATCGAATTCTCAATTTCGATGACGAGTTGGAGGAGGGAGCAATGCCTACTCCCGAAGAGCAAAAGGTCATGATTCTCAAATGGGGTGAGGAATTTCTGCCAAAAGTGGAAAGCAGAGGGAAAAAGAAAGGCTAGAAGCAGAAGCCCAAGCTAGGGCGAAGAAAATGGAGGAGGATCTCGCCAAGCTGGAGGCGATTAAGAGGCGAAGAGCTGAGCTGAATGCTGAGGAGAAGGCTCTCCAAGGCGCTGTGGAGACCGGGGAACAAAAACTGGTACAGACCAGTCAAAGGAGAGAGAAAAGGGTGCATAATGATGAAGATGGGTCTTCGGACTCTGAATCACACCCCCGAAGGATCCGCTCAAAAATTACAGTTTGATTGGACACCGACGAGGAAGGGGATCCTCGCATGAAAGACAGGTTGAGTCGAATGGAGAAGGCGATGTTCGGCGACCGCAAAATTAGTCATGAACCGGTCGTGTTGGAAGAAATTGAGCAGTATAGACCTCCCTCTGGAGGACAATTCCCGAAGATGAATGAGTTCAACGGGAAAGGTGATCCTGAGGATCATTGTGAGAAGTATGAGTCCCTTATGACGGGAATGGGACACTGTGACATCATGCTATGTAAGATGTTCAAGAGATATTTGAAGGGCCCGACCACCATGTGGTACAGGTCGATGAAGCCGAGATCGATATGCTCTTACGACCAGCTGAAAAGGAAATTCTTGAGGGACTATTCACACTTGTGCCGAAGAGAGAAGGACACGAAAGCTTTGATCCATTTTCGGCAAAGGCCGAACGAAGAGCTGGGGGATTATTTGGCCAGGTTTAAAGAGGAAGCCGGAATGGTGACAAACTTGGATAAAGTGAAGGCTGCTGGGTTCTTATTAGCAGGATTGGATCCTATCAAAGGTAAAAAACTCTGATCTTCTCTTTATGATATTCCCCCTAAATCTCTGAATGATATATACTTGAGGGGAGAAAGCATCCGAAGGAAGATGGAATCGATCGGGGGGTACAAAGAAAGCAGGAAAGAAGATCGGGGAAGAAAGGGTCATGATAGGTACGATTCTGGGCGAAGATATGATGATAGGCGAGACGAGACGAAAGGCCGAGACAAGGGAGCCGAACGAAGAAGAGATAGAGATGGCACATCGTTCACCCCTTTGAACGCACCAATCTAAAAAATTCTCCATGAAATAAAAGGAAAGACTGGCTTCGTCCACCCAGCCCGAATGAAGATGCCCGATTACAAGAAGAATGGAAACAAGTACTGTGACTACCACCAGGACAAGGGCCACAATACTGATGAGTGTTACCATTTGAAGAAGCTGATAGAGAAGATGATAAAGGAAAGAGAGCTAAATAAGTTTGTCAAAGACCTGAGGGATAAATTGGCCCCAAAGGAAGACAAACAGAAAGAACCCGAGGAAGTTGAAAGGTACAGAGGCGAAGTAAAGACTATCTCCGGTGGGAGCACCTTGGGGCGAGATAGTAAAACGGTAAAGAAAAGGTACGCGAAGCAGGTTTAAAATTTGTACCAGTTTCAATCGGCCAAGCAGGCGATGCCGATCATGTTCACCGAGGATGATTACGAAGATGTGATTTGGCCTCACGAAGACCCTTTGCTCATCAACCTGGTGATCGGGCAAAACAAAATATGGAAAGCTTTGGTAGATGGTGGAAGTTCGGTGAACATTCTGTATCACCGGACTTATAGCAAAATGAACCTTGGAGGCGAACAACTGGAGCCTTGCCATGAAACTCCCGTGTACGGTTTCGGCAATCAGCCAGTCCCTATAGAAGGTACTATCACTCTATCTGTTCTTTTGGGTAAATCTCCATATACTGTGGAAAAACAGGTCAAATTCTATGTGGTTCGGGTGGAAAGCCCCTACAATGCTATTCTTGGAAGGCCAACCCTCACATCCTTCCAGACGGTGGCGTCAATTCCTGACCTCAAGCTAAAATTCCCGACTGAACATGGCATCGGTGAGATGAGGGGCGACCAAAAGACTACCCGAATCATTATGCTGGATGATCTGGAGAAGGATCAGGATATTGAACTGGCCGAAGGGGGTAAAAGAAAGAGGACTGAAGGCGAGTCTAGCGGAGGTCGCCAAACCATGAACATCGAGTTAGAAAAGTTTGGAGCAGACCTATCCAGCCCAATCGTTGAACCAGCAGTAGAAACCGAGGAGGTGGAACTATATAGGCGTAGTTCTGATTGAAGGATCAGGTCCTTTATATAGGCGTCTGGAGCCTTGTATTTATGGTACGTTTAGGAGACTTAGCGAATAAGTCTCCTTTTTGTTATTGGATAAACGTTGTATTGCTTGCTGAATAAGTCTTTTCCTTGTTGATAAAGACTATGACTCATTAATTGGGATTCTGGATCCTTCTTTGACTAATTTACCATATTTTGGACTCTTTTCATGAGCTCTATATTTTCCCTATTTATTAATTACGAAATTAATAAATAATCTGGGTTCTGGGCCTTAAATATTGGGCCTTTCCAATGAATCATTAATTATATTTCTATAATTACTTTTCTGACCATATCATTTGCCCCCCAATTTCTAGGGAAACTCTTCAAGCTTTCGTAGAATTTATATTGACCTTTTTCGAGGTTCGGGGTCTTTTTATTGTCATTCTTTATCAAGGGAATATTTAAACAATTCCCCTTGTATTTTTCCGTAATTTTCCTAATATTTTAGGAAGTTTTCTTGTACCCACAGGTATTTTTAGAAATATTTTTGAAATATTTCAAAAGTTCTAACTAGCATATAATATTTCCCAAAATTAAAAAAATAATTTTAAAAATAATTTTCTATTTTTCAGGAATTTTCTGAATTTTCTAGAAATTTTAAATAGTATTTTACTATTTTATTAAAAATTTCTGAATTTTCTTTTTACTTTGCATTTTTCTTATCTCTTCTTTCATACAACCAGTCAAAGCTCTGTCCCCTCACGGGGAACATATTTTTTCCTGGCCAAAAAAGAAAATCGTCAGTATGTCTTCAGTGCGTGGCTTGTCCCCGCCAACAAGGCATGTTCTCAAGCACCGCCTACAAGGCTGCCTCCTAGGCGTTGTTTACAATATATATATATATATATATATATATATATATTAAAACACGCCTACGAAGCAGTCTGCTGAGCGTGGTTCACAAATGGTCCTTCTAGGCGGTACTCAAACCCGCCCAGGTGGCGCCGTCTGTGGGAAGACAACATCAACCATGGCAAACACACGAAGAACAGCTCGGGATACTCAAACTCCTGAGGATCACCCTATCACCTCTGAGGCTGATACTCACGGAAATCAACCACCGCCGACTACTAGCACTCAAGGGGCGAATATCCCCACCAACACTCAAGGACCGGAAATCCCGATTTCGGTTGAAGGGACGAATCCCCTACAGATGGTCATTCATGGATCTAATCCAGCAATCGATCACGACCTCCTCACTGCTCATGAATGCCCCAAGTGGTCTTCAACTCCATACTACTGATCTCCCCCGATACGCTACTCAAACTTTGGGGATACCCATCTATGGTATGCCCCCTCGACCCATGGCGGGCGGTAGTGGTCTTAACCCCATCTACCATGAAGCATATGTCCCCCCTTATATACAAGGTCTTGGACCCCAAAATCAACAAACTCGACGAACCCCTTTGATTCAAGATTACTCGGGTCCCTATACCGAGGATGAGGATTATACATCTGGGGAAGAGAATGATGTTGCCCCAAGGAGGAAGCGTTCTTCCCAAACAAATCGGGAACAACCCCAAACTACTAAGGAGAAAATTGCAGCCCATGAGGCAGAGACTGCAAGACTCAAGAAACTCCTTGCTGAGGAGGAGGCCGCTCAATATCAAGGCCGATCAACTGGAAGAGTCCCGATAATTAACCTGGACCCAACACCAAGAAGAACCAAGAGGGCTGAAGCCCCAAGGGGTGATCCTAGTGTTTTGTTGCCGCTAGGAGATCCTGATGATCCTACACCACCGTTTACTCAAGACATCATGAAAGCTACCATATCCAGGAAATTCAAGATGCCAACGATCAAGGCTTATGATGGAACGGGGGATCCCGCAAATCATGTAAGGACCTTCTCCAATGCACTGTTGTTGCAGCCAACCAACGATGCAGTCAAGTGTAGGGCGTTTCCACAAACCTTGGCAGGCATGGCCCAACGCTGGTATAGCCGTCTTCCTCCCAACTCTATTGGGTCTTTTAAGGAACTAAGCAAAGCATTTATCAATCAATTCGTTAGTGGAAGAGTGTATGAGAAAAGCTCTGCATCACTCAAGGCAATCCAGCAAGGAAAGAATGAAGCCTTGAGGGAATACATAAATCGATTCACTAGGGAGGCTCTGAAAGTCCCGGACTTGGAGGACAAAGTAGCCCTGCAACAAGGAACTACTGATGATCACTTCAAGAGATCCTTGGCAAAGCATCCACCCGAAAACATGTTGAAGCTCCAAGATAGAGCCGGAAAGTATATCAAGGCCGAGGAAAGTATGAAGATGTTAGATATAATTGCTGATGTTTGTTTATCAGTGTTTAAAGTATCAGGATACTATCAGAGTTTAGCTGGAAGACTGGTCAGAGTTTGTTAAACTCTGATAGTCAGAGTTTGCTTAGCTGTCGGTGTTATACACAATGAAGATTCTAGAAGCGATATACTTTGAAGAAGGGAAGAAGCAAAGAGATATCGTGATGGCTAAGGAAACGGAACAGAAGACAGAAGCAATTCTAAATTGATATTAATTGTATAGCTGATTTATAGGAATATCAATTAAAGATTGTATGTAGATGTGTACTATATAAACACATATAGGTTAACCCTAAAAGGGATGCGAATACTTGAAAGATTATTTCTTGTAACCTAGCAGCTCTCTGTGATATTTTACATCACTGAGAGAGGAGTTATTAATTCCATATAGTTTATTATTCATAAACAGTGTTCTTATTGTTATTATCATACATATACTTGATTATATATTGTGTATTCGGCCTAACAATTGGTATCAGAGCCTAGGCTATTTAATATATACAGTTTTACTTTGATCCAAACACAAGTATAATCATGGCTGAAAATATCCAAGCAGGTTCTAATTCCGAAAAGGTTCAACCAACTTCTGTGAGTCGATACGAGACGATTAGGGTTCCAATTCTCAGACCAGCGGAATATCCAATATGGAAGGTAAAGATGACCAGGTTTCTGGAAGCCACAGATCCAGAATACCTTGATAGAATCAATGACGGACCTCATAAGCCAACTAAACTATCTCCTGTTGTTGCTGGTCAAGAACAAAAGACTGTTCCAAAGGAAAAGAAAGATTTGACTCCTGAAGACATCTCATCAATTGCAAAGGATGCAAAAGTTAGACATCTTCTCCATAGTGCCTTAGATAATGTCATGTCTGACAGAGTTATTGGTTGCAAAACTACCAAAGAAATTTGGGATGCTTTAGAAGTCAGATGTCAAGGAACAAGTGCTATAAAGAAGAACAGGAAAACGATACTTACACAGGAGTATGAACACTTTGACTCGAGACCTGATGAAACTTTGACTGAGACATATGACAGATTCTATAAATTGTTGAATGATTTATCTCTGGTTGATAAAGAATATGATCCTGAAGAGTCTAATCTCAAGTTCCTTCTATCTCTACCTGAAAGATGGGATTTAAAGACAACAACAATAAGAGATAATTATGAGCTTGCAGATACAGAACTTGATGAAATCTATGGGTTGCTTAAAATTCATGAACTTGAGATAGAACAAAGAAACAAAAGATCTGGTAAGAAGACAAAACACTGTTGGTAAAGCTAAGGGAAAGCTAAGGGAAAGGATTTGGTCATAAACTCTGAAAGTGAGTCATCAAACACTGATGATGACTCAAACACTGTTGAATCATCTTAATCCGAGGATGATGAAGAACAAATGATGCAAATGGCTGCTTTGATGGTGAAGACCTTCAAGAAGATGGGTTTCAAGAACTTCAAGAAAGGAAAGAGATTCTCGAGGAGAGATTCAAACTCTGAAAGGAGGAATTTCAGAAAGTCTGAAGGAAGGGATACCAAATCTGGGAAGAAAGACAAGTCTGAGATCCAGTGCTACAAGTGTAAAGAGATGGGTCACTATGCTCCAGAGTGCAAGAAAGGAAAATCTGAAAAAGCACTCATCACTATAGCGAGAGACTGGGCAGACACTTCAGACTCAGATGAGGGAGTCAACTATGCTCCCATGGCAACTGTTAAAGATGAATCTGAATCATCTGAAAACAAGGTACCCCTAACAACTTATGCTTATGATACTGATAATATATCTGAATTAAGAATTTATCTTAAAAGCATACATGTTAGTTATAGAGATCAGACTTTAGAAAATGAAAGAATTAAATATGAGAATCTAAAGCTTAAAGAGAGAAATAAATTTCTTGAAGAAGAACTTGTTAACATGCAACAAGTTCAAAAGGAAAGAGATGATGTTGTTTATGTTGAACAGGAGTTACTTAAGAGATTTAGGCAATTAGAATCTGAATTGGAAAAAGAGAGAAAGATAATTAAAACCTGGACAAACTCTGGAAAAGACACACATCAAGTGTTTCAAACAGATATAGTTGGGTTAGGTTACTGTGAGGAAGATGAACTTAGGTTTAAAGATAAAGTTAAAGCTAAAACACATCTTCCACCTATGAAATTTGTTCCTGAATCCAGTAAGTTAAACTCTGTACTTGAAAAAGAAACTGTTAAGGAAGAACCAGTAAAAACTTGTGTTAAACAGGCTAATGTTGGTTTAATGACAGAGAAAAAATTCAAGTATAAGCTCAATGAGGTAAAGTCTGTCATGAAACAGAAAGTGTCCAGGAAGAACAGAAATGGAAAAGTAGGCATTAATAATCTAGAAAAACATGTCATAATTGTGGTAGTACTAACCATCTTGCAAGTTTCTGCAGGAAGAACAAAGACATTAATTCTTTACCCTCTAAGTCTGGAGTAAAGAATGATTATGTTAGGGTTAGACCACAGAGTTTATGCACTCACTATGGGAGTACTTGGCATTCTATTTATACTTTCAAGAATTATCATGCTATTTATCATAACTATTATGAGTTGAAGCCAAATTTGAAATGGGTTAAAGTTGATTCTGCAAGTGTAAACTCTGATACTGTTAGCTTAAACTCTGTTGATAAGAATTCCGCTGCAAAAGCTAACAATGTTAAGAAAGCCAAAGGATCCAAGCAAGTCTGGATCCTTAAAACTAACTCTCAGTAATTGTTTGTGGTTGCAGGGCATAAGGGAGAGCACCCTAGTCTTGGACAGTGGATGTTCAGGGCACATGACTGGAAATAAAGCCCTGCTATCAGATTATGAGGAGAAGGCTGGCCCAAAAGTTTCCTATGGAGATGGCAACATAGGGCGTACTCTAGGATATGGCAATATCAATCTTGGAAGTGTCATCATCACAAATGTAGCTCTTGTCCCAGGACTCAAGCATGATCTGCTATCTGTGAGTCAAATCTGTGACAGAGGTTATCATGTAGATTTTCAACCTGAATACTGTGAGGTTGTTAGCAAATCTACAGGGAAAATTGTTTTAATTGGACACAGACGTAATAATATCTATGAAGCAAGTTTGGTAACAAACTCTGAAGGAAAATCTGTGTGTCTATCTGCAAAGATGTCTAGTGAAGAGAGCTGGAAATGGCATAAGAAGCTCTCTCATCTAAATCTAAACAACATCAATGAGTTGATTCGAAAAGATCTTGTAAGGGGACTTCCAAAATCTATACTCAGCTTAGATGGTCTGTGTGATTCTTGTCAAAAAGCCAAGCAAAGGAAGTCATCTTTCAAGAGTAAGTCTGAATCTTAAGTTGTGGATCCTTATCATCTTCTTCATGTTGATCTATTTGGTCCAGTGAATGTAATGTCTCTTGGAAGTAAGAAATATGCTTTAGTCATTGTTGATGAGTACACTAGATACACATGGGTGTATTTTCTAGCAAGAAGATACTTCGGGAACATCTCAACATGATGACTCACATTCTGGAAGTGAGTCAGCTGAAGAATCTTACACAAAATTTGGCTCAATCTCTGAAAGTTTAAACACTGAACAGTCCAATTCAGGGGGAGCCTCAGAAAACATAGATGGTCAACAAGAAAATCAGGAGAGCATGGATCAAAGGGGAGGATCCAATAATGATGAAAGAAGCCACTTACCTACATCAAGAAAGTGGACAAAGGCTCATACACCTGATCTGATTATTGGAGATCCAGATGCAAGTGTGAGAACAAGAAGTGCTACAGCAAATGAATGTCTGTTTCATGCATTCATATCTCAAACAGAGCCTAAGAAAGTGGATGAAGCTCTTCAAGATGCTAACTGGATAACAGCAATGCAGGAGGAATTGAATGAGTTTGAAAGAAATGAAGTCTGGACACTTGTACCAAGACCCAAGAATAGATCTGTTGTTGGTACAAAGTGGGTTTTCAGAAACAAGACTGACAGTGAGGGAGTAATTACAAGGAACAAGGCTAGACTTGTGGCAAAAGGATATTCACAGCAGGAAGGAATTGACTATGATGAAACCTTTGTTCCAGTTGCAAGGTTGGAAGCCATAAGGATTTTTCTAGCATATGCTGCTCACAAAAAGTTTAAAGTCTTTCAAATGGATGTCAAGAGTGCTTTTATCAATGGGAAACTTGAAGAAGAAGTGTTTGTTGAACAACCACCAGGGTTTGTGGACCCCAAGCACCCAGATTATGTCTACAGGCTTGACAAAGCACTTTATGGACTAAAGCAGGCACCTAGAGCATGGTATGAAACTCTGGCTCAATTTCTTTTAGAAAGTGGGTTCACTAGAGGTACAATTGATAAAACCTTGTTCTATTTCAATTCTGGTAATGATTTGCTTTTAGTTCAAATCTATGTGGATGACATAATCTTTGGGTCTACTAATGATAAACTCTGTAAGAAATTTGCCAAGCTTATGTAGTCCAGGTACCAAATGAGCATGATGGGAGAGCTTAGTTATTTTCTAGGCTTGCAGGTAAAGCAAACAGATGATGGGATTTTTATCAATCAAGCAAAATATACCAGAAATCTTCTCAAGAAATTTGGTATGCTTGATAGTTCATCTGCAACAACTCCTATGGCAACTGCAACAAAGCTAGACAAAGACATAGGAGCTTCAGTAGATATGACAAACTACAGGGGCATGATAGGGTCTCTTCTTTATCTGACTGCAAGTAGACCAGACATCATGTATGCAACCTGTCTTTGTGCAAGATTTCAAGCAGATCCTAGAGAGCCTCATCTAACAGCTGTGAAGAGGATTTTCAAATATCTCAAAGGAACCATAACCTTGGGTTTGTGGTATCCTAGAGAATCAGAGTTTAAGCTTGTTGGTTACTCTGATGCAGACTTTGCAGGTTGTAAGATTGACAGAAAAAGCACCAGTGGAAGCTGTCAATTTCTAGGTGACAGACTAGTTTCTTGGTACAGCAAGAAACATAAATCAATTTCCACATCCACTGCAGAAGCAGAGTATATTGCTGCTGGTAGCTGTTGTGCACACATTCTATGGATGAAGAATCAACTGCTGGATTATGGATTTAGGTACTCTAAAATACCTATTTTCTGTGATAATCAAAGTGCTATTGCTATGACAGGAAATCCAGTACATCACTCCATGACCAAGCACATCAGCATAAGGTATCACTTTGTCAGGGAACATGTGGAGGAAGAAAATATTGAGCTTCATTTTGTGTCTACAGATCAACAGCTTGCAGATATCTTCACCAAGCCATTGAGTGAAGCTACATTTACAAGACTGGTAAATGAACTAGGAATGATCTCTGGTTTCGACTAGAGATACTGGTTAGACTCAAAATTAACTCTTCTGTGATTTGTTGATCATGTTTCTATGCATATGTTAACTGTCATGCAAATCATGTTGTTAAACTCTGTTAGCATACTCTGTTGGTTAAACTCTGATGTTAGACTCTGATTGTGGTATTGTCTGAAACACTTACACCGATGAAGAAAATAGTATGAAGCATGATTCTCAGTAAGTAATCATGAATCCTTCTGAGTTATATATGCTCTGATCTCAAATGTGTGCAGAAGCTTTACACAGCATGATACTGTCTCTATATTTATAGCATCTCTTAGTTTATTGGTCCTATACACTGAGTCTGTATTAGCTATTTGCACTTTCTCTCATAAAGTATATGTGTTAAATGATGTCAGTCTAAACTCTTATAAATAGTTGCTGCTACTTCACCCCCAAGCAAAAGATGCAAAAACATGCACAAATTCCTTTGAGATCATGTTGTGCCTAGGAAGACCCAAGAATTTATTGTATGAAATAAGGGCTAAAATTTGAAATTTTTGGTGACTAGTGCTAATCTCTGATTACTGGAAAAAAAAAAATTAGACAGGGGGTGAAAATAATAAATACATAGGTACAGAGTTTAGATGACATCAGATTTTGTTTTACATATGAGATTTTGGGTAACCAGTTTTTACTAATTTAATTTGTGGATTTTATGCACTTTGAGATGCTCTAAATATTTACATTCAATAAACTCTGCTATTCACACACAAATACTCACAACTGTGCATTTTGAGAAAAGAGTACTGGAAAAAGAAAAAAAAAATTAGACAAGGGGTGAAAATAATAAATACATAGGTACAGAGTTTAGATGACATCAGATTTTGTTTTACATATGAGAGTTTGGGTAACCAGTTTTTACTGATTTAATTTGTGGATTTTATGCACTTTGAGATGCTCTAAATATTTACATTCAGTAAACTATGCTATTCACACACAAATACTCACAACTGTCACACACACATTTTCACAAACACTTTTCACTCTCCAACACTTTTCACTTTTCAAAGCTTATTCTCTGATCATTTTCAACTCTGTTTCTAATGGCAACCACTGTTTTTCACTATGTTGGTCTAGAGTTCGTTCCTAACAACTATGCAGCACCTTTGAGTAATGAGAACGCATCGGAGGCGTTTCATTTGTTTCAAAATTTCCTTGCTCAGTCTGATATTGGGCAAGCTCTTGTTGAACCAACGAAGCTTTCTGGATTGAAAATCAAAGCTTTCTGGGAGACAGGCGTCTATAATGATGGAGGAGAATCTGGGACTCCTTCAATTGTTTTTGAGTTTGAAGACCAAGAGTTTGTGATCACTCCAACCACTGTTCGTGATGCTCTGGGCATTGAAGATTTCAATGCTTATACAATCTCTGTTGGTGATGCTGAGCTACAGAGGATGATGAGGGATATTGGTTATAGTGGGTCCTTGGAAAGGACTGGTCAATTGAAGCGACCGCTCTTAAGGAAGGAATGGATTTTCTTCTTTGATTGTATAACAAGAGCGTTCGGGAACAAATGCACAAATTGGGATGTTATTCCAATTGATAGTCTGCAAATCGAGTATTCTCTTCTCTATGGTAATAACTTTGATTTTGCTAGACTAGTTCTTCATAACATAGGAGAAAAGATGACAGAAAATAGAAGCGTAGTATATTTTGCTCACTTTTGTCAATTGATAGTTTCTGCTTGTGTTGATAGGGTTGAGATTGCTGAGGATGATGTGATTCCCTCGTTTAAATTGCATAAGAGAATATTCTCTGATTTGACAAATAAAGATGTTAAGAAGGGAAATGTTGGGGACTTGTTACTTCCTGATTCAGTCCAACAGTTTCTACAACCACAACCTCAACCAGAGCCTCAACCATTAAACACTGATCCTCAATCTACTTCCCAAAGACCAAAATCTGGAGGTAGGACTAAGCATAGGGCTTTTAAATCTGTCAAGGCTTCTAAACCATCTTCTGATGCTGATTTACCAAAGACTGTTGGTACTTCAAGAATCAAGAAAAGGGCAAATAGACCACAATCTGATGCTGAGCCCTCACAGATCAAAAGAAGGAAGATGGTAGCTGATTACTTATTTGATGAAGTGGTTCAAGAATCCACACCTGCTGAAGCTCCAGAGATTGTCTCTCAAGATGTTACTGAGAATGCTACTGTGCCTGATGAAGCCAGAGCAAATGCTGATGAGATGGCTGACTTGAATGCTGAATAGCCTGAGCCAATCTTGGAAATGGAGATAGAAGAAAATTTTGAAGCACATCCCTCTGCAACTCTTGAAGAGTTTGATAGTGTTGATGAAACAGAGGATGTGGCAGCTGATCAACCAATAGTGATTCTTGATGAGTCTATGACTACTCACACAGAGCTATGCTCTGTTACTCACCAGGTTATTGAAAAGGGTGAGGAGGTTGATCAGACAACAAAGGCTGTACTTGAAGATGATGCAGAGACTGTTGTAGAGCCTATTGTTGATATTGTTGAGGTTGTTCAAGAAAATGAGGTTGAGAACTTAAACTCTGAAAAGATTGCAAATGAAGATGTCCAAGAAACTTTTGCTGAGAATGTTCCTAATTCTCCAAGTGCAGAGTCTGATGACAAAGCTGCTTCTTCATCTTCTCCAAGGATTTCAGTTCAACCGAATCCTAAAGTGCCTGAGTTTGGTGGTTCATCTCAACATAATACTGAAACTCATTTTCAGAATATGTACTTTGTAAATAGGTCGAGTCATGAATGTATCTTTCCTAATCAAAGGGCAGCTGAATTTGTGTCCAAGACTGCTGCTACTATCACAAATCCTGAGCTTCTTGCACATCTTCAAGCTACAATTGCACAAGTAAAGTCTCTTAACAACCATTTTGATGAAACTCAGAAAGATGTTACTGGGTTGAGAAATGATGTGGCTGCAAGGGAACTGACTTTGAAACAAGAAAAAATTTCTTTATCTAGAGATCAGGAGGCTATAAGAACCAGGATAAGCAAAGTTGAAGAAAATCAAAATGTCATGTCTGATAAGATTGATTCAATTGCTGCTTCACTTGAATTGCTCACATCAGTGTTGATTCCTGATGATGTCAAAACGGGGGAGAGAGTATTCAAAGACAAATGCAAGAAATCTCAAACTCTGAGCAAGAAGGATGATACTGGTGATGGTGGAGCAAAAGACAAAGAGTTTAGGTCAAAATCAATTCAAGAGCAAGGGAGACTAAGGTCAAACTCTGCTACTGCTAAGACAAACTCTGATAGAATAAACACTGCAGCTCAATCTTCTTCAAAAGCTAGAAGCTTATTGCTCACTTCTCAACCAAATACTGATGAAGAGATTGCAGCTCAGTTGTTTCTGGAAGAGCATGGTGCAGATGCAACGATTGAAGACATTTAAGCTGAAGAGAAGATGCTGGCTGAAGAGCATGAAAAGAATTTGAAGTCTGAAAAAATCAAGAAGGTTGTTAAAGTTTCAAGGCCTAAAGAGAAAGGGATTATTATCAAAGAAAATGTAAATTCTCAACAGAGTTTACAATATTCAAGAAGACCAGTTGAATCTAGTCTTGATAAAGGCAAAGGGAAGCTTGTAGAAGAAAAGCAAGTACTAAAGAAAGCTCAATCAACCTCTGACAATGCTCAAGTTGACAAATCGTTAGAAGCTGTGACAACCACTGATACTACTCAAGTTGTACAGACTCAGTTATCTTCTTCTCGACTTCAAAGGATGTTTGCAAAACCTATTATAGTTCAACATTCTCTGATTCCTGGAAATGAAAATATTCTTCAGAGCAGAACCATCATGGGTAAAGAATCTCGAGATAGATCTGGTTTGGGTGAATAACAGTCATATGGATCATACCTCATTAGCTGAACCTGGTATTGGTGTGACTCAAGAAAATCTTGATTCTTTGGAGTCTGTTCAGTTAATACATCATAGAGGTTTGAAAAGGGATTTTCTGTTATACTTCAAGACTGATGGAAGAGTATACAGAATTGGTGAAGCTGATATTGAGCTGAAGATGAAGGAGGAGCTGGAATATGTGCTGTACCTACTTAAAGTCAAAAATCAAAGAACTCAACAAGCAGCTGAGGTATTAAGAGGAAGAATGATGAAAGCTAGAGCTCTTAGTGGCCTAAAGTCTGTAAGTTCTTATATACCAAAGTACAAAGATTATAATGGAAAGCTTGTGGAGATGAAGAGGAATAGTGCAAAATTTACAACAGCTCTTGGAATAAAGGTGTTGGAATTTAATTTGGATTCAGATAAATCCTTCATGATAAAGCTAGGTAATGAGATGAAAAAGAATAATATCTATGCCTTGAGAGCTGTTATCTATCAAACTGGAGAGAATGATCCAGAGTTAAAGGAATTGAAAGAAATTATGGTAGCTGAGCTAGAAAGAGCTTAAAGAAGACTGCTTACAGATTATCTGAGAACTGTACCTGAAGTTGAAGAGATTAAGTAAATATAGTCTGTAAGTTTTTAAGTTTTCTGTTCTAAGTTAAATATAAACTCTGTGATTTTACAAACACTGCATTTGTTATATGTTTTGACATCATCAATTATCTGTTAACTTGTACATTTTTTTATGCACAAGTTGGGGGAGATTGTTAGATATAATTGCTGATGTTTGTTTATCAGTGTTTAAAGTATCAGAATACTATCAGAGTTTAGCTGGAAGACTGGTCAGAGTTTGTTAAACTCTGACAGTCAGAGTTTGCTTAGATGTCGGTGTTATACACAATGAAGATTCTAGAAGCGATATACTTTGAAGAAGGGAAGAAGCAAAGAGATATCGTGATGGCTAAGGAAACGGAACAGAAGACAGAAGCAATTCTAAATTGATATTAATTGTATAGCTGATTTATAGGAATATCAATTAAAGATTGTATGTAGATGTGTACTATATAAACACATATAGGTTAACCCTAAAAGGGATGCGAATACTTGAAAGATTATTTCTTGTAACCTAGCAGCTCTCTGTGATATTTTACATCACTGAGAGAGGAGTTATTAATTCCATACAGTTTATTATTCATAAGCAGTGTTTTTATTGTTATTCTCATACATATACTTGATTATATATTGTGTATTCGGCCTAACAAAAGAAATATGAACTGAAAGGCATATGTATAGGCCTATTCTTAAACACCGAGGATTCTACTCAACTTAAATTAAGATGTAATAAGTAAATAATAAAAATCAAATGTCACAGGAATCTCAAAAGATTATATCTGTCAAAGAATGAAGATTAAAGTCATCTACAGACTTGAAGTTATTCTACATTGAAAGAAGTTCAATTTATTGTTGAAGCCTCAGTGAAGTATTCAAGGAAGTGGAACTATTTAAAGGTGACAGAGATTTCAGAAGTGTGACGGAGAAAAAGTACAGGTTACAGTCCTTTGTTTAAATAGAATGAGAAAAGAATCACAGCTTAAAGTTAAAGATGAAGAACAGTCACTAAAGTTAGTCACTCATGAACCAGACAGTACATGGAGTGTCAACGTCAGCCAGTGGAAGTTCGTCATCAATTATAGTGATTCTAAGAATTAGTTTAATTCTCTTTTAATATTATTCTATAAGATAATTAATTTAATCTATGAATTAATTCTTTCAGAATTAATTCATATATTAAAATAATCAATCTAGATCTTAAATAATTTAATGTATAAATTAATTCTCAAGAATTAATTTATTTATTAAATTATTTGAGTCATTTAATTAATTTATTTAATCAGTGAATTAATTCTAAAAGAATTAATTCATTTGTTAAATCAATTAAAAGTAGAATTTTATTAAATCTGTTTTATCCTAATTCTATTTATACTAGTAGTATTATCTGTGTTAGTACTACCGATAGTACTACCAATTCAAATTGATAGTACTACCGATAGTACTACCAGGTATAACTGGTTAGTACTATTAGTGTAAATCAATTCAGTGGTTTTGGCGCGTGGGAATTATACTTTGTGACTTGTGTTAAATACATTGATTGATCAAACAAGGCAGAGTACTTCAACAATTAACAAGACAGAAAGAATACAGCTTCTCATTTCATTTCTTCTGCCATTAAACGCAAGCCAACTGCAAAGCTTCATTTAATTCTTGTAATAAATTCTAGCCATCAAAGTTATATCCAATCAACTAGAATTCAATTACTTGTACTGCTTTGACAATCTAGCGGATCATAATCCCTATAATTTCAATCGAACTACTTTTTAGTATTCGATCCTTTTATTACAAATATAGATAAATTAATGTCGAATTTATTCTAGATTTGTTTTAACAAGAACTCTGTAATCTGTACACAGAATTGTAACACCCTTCAAGTTCAATAGAGTTTTATTTAACTTGAATCTTGTTTCATTTTATTCCGCAGATAATTTGTTATTGTAACTGTTAAATCTACTATCAATACAAATTCGATTAAACGGTACTGTTTGTATTCAACCCCCCTTCTACAAACATATCAGGACCTAACAATTGGCATCAGAGCCTTTTGATTGATATACAAATCAAAGATCCAATTGTTTTGAGATTTTTTTCTTAAACTCTGAAATTTTCATTATTCCTAAAAATCTCAAAAGATGTCTACTACACAGAAAGTGGGTACAGTCAAAATCCCCATGTTCAGCAAAGAGCATTATCCTATGTGGAAGAAGAAAATGCTCCTATTTCTTAAAGTTGTTAATGTTAAATACATTGATGTGCTGAAGAATGGTCCCAAAGTCCCTATGATTATCGAGGGAGAACTAATAGAGAATCAGGTTGTTACTAGGGCTGCTAGGATGTACCCTAAGGATCCCAAGGACTACACTCCTGATGAAAAAGAGGATGTTACCTTGGATGGCTGTCTACAGTTGATCCTTGTTGATTGTCTTGATCCTATCATGCATAATCATGTCCTAAACTGTGATACTGCCAAACACATTTGGGAAACCATAGAGATAATCAATGAGGGGACAGAGGAAGTTAGAGATAATAAGCTGGAAATTCTCACCTCTCAATATGAGCATTTCAGATCAAACCCTGGTGAAGGTATCTCTGAGGTTTTTGAGAGATACAACAAATTAATCAATGATCTGAATCTCAATGGGAAGCGCTACACTTTCAAGAAAATTAACAAGAAGTTCCTACTTACACTTCCACGTCATTTGGAGCACAGAATATCTGCCATTAGAGAAGCAAGAGATCTGGGAGAGATTGCTTTGGAAAGACTGTATGGTGTTCTGAAGACCTATGAGCTGGAGCAGATTCAACAGGATGAGTTATATGGAACCGGGAAGATAGTTAGTACTTCTACTGCATTGGCTGCTGAAGTCCCACAGAAACTGGAAGTGAAGGCTGTTCAACCTTCCAGTTCTAACATGAATGTTATTGATGCTGAATATGGATTAACATCCATTGATCAATCTAGTGGTGACTTCTATTCTTTAGAGGAACTTGATCAGCTGGAGGATGGTGATTTGGCTTTGATAGTCAGGAAGTTTGGGAAGTTCAGATTCAAAAGGAATCTCAATCTTAAGTTCAGGCCCAGATTTCAGAGAGGTGGATCTTCCTCTTCAAGTAGCACAAGGGGTGGCTACAAAACTGGAACTGTGGAAAGGAGCACAATAAGGTGCTACAATTGCAATGAGTTGGGTCACTTTGCTACAGAATGTAAAAAGCCAAAGCAAGTGAGAAGGAACTCATTTGATTCTAGCAAGAAGAACAAGATTGAGAAAGCTTATGTTGCTGAAGGACAGAGTTGGGATGACACTGATAGTGATGAAGAAGCAGGTGAGATTGGGAACCTTGCTTTAGTGGCTAAAGAGGCAAGCACTTCATCTGCATACATGTCAGAGGTAAAGTTCATTGACACTGAAATGATTCATCATCTTAGTGGTACTATTTCTGATAAGAGTTATCCACTATCAAGGAGGTTACTTGGCCACCAAGTAACCTAACCCTAGCACGATTCTAAGGCTCCAGACGCCTATATAAAGGGCCTAACCCCTCAATATTAGAACTACGTTTTCTTGGTTTGATTCTCACTGATAATTGAGATACGTAGGCATCTTGTGAGGACCTGTTTAGTCACGAAACACGAGAGCAACCATTAAGACACGTTTGTCCACAACCTAGCATTAAATATTCGCTGTCACTATCTAAATCTACTTTTCGTTCCACAACAATTTTAAAGGCAATAATATTAAATATAGTGTATTTTGTTTCCTCCATTAATAAAAATTTTAGAGGCAATTGAGATATTTTCGAATCTTTAATATTAATAATTCAAAAATTCAAGAAAATTAAAAATTTATGAGAAAATAAAGATTTTAAATTGTATATTTACTTTCCTCCTTTTCTCCATTAATAAAGATTTTAAATGCAAGAATATTAAAATTGTATATTTAGTTTCCTCCATTAGTAAAGATTTTAAAGGCAATTGAGTTTTTTTTTAGTTTCCTCCATTATTAAAGATTTTAAAGGCAATTGAGACTTTTTCCTAATATTTAGTTTACTCCATTAGTGACAGATGAGATTTTTATCTAAACTTTGATACTATTAATTCAAAAAATTGAGAAAATTAGAAAAATAGATCAAAGCGATTTGAGAGCGGCCACTTTACCACCCTCGTCTTCTCCTTTATATAAGTACTAGTTTACTAAGTCGTGATTCACAGCGGCTTTATAATAATTTCTCTAAATTTTTTTAAATATATTTATAGATAAATTAACATTTCTAGAAAAAACTTAATGTTTAATTTGAATTTTCCGTTTCATCTTGGTCATTTATAAATAATTTTTTTCGCCCCTGCAGCTGGGAACTCTACATCAGTGACACAACATGCAGCTTATTCGAAAATCAATAATCAACATATTTTATAAATTTAACGGTTTGTAAATCAATGAACAAACAATACACAGTAGAAATCACAATTAAAGATAATGATCTAAAAAAGACAAAAAGGATAGAAATTAGCATTGAACGCATAAATAAATAAAAAAAACTCTTACTACATGCCTAACTGGAACATCTATATATAGTATATACAACGAAGATGAAAAAAAAAAAAAATTGCCATAACTTGTGATGGAATTGGTGTTGAAAGCACACTTGTAACCTAAGTAATACTCAATAAATTCATCTAGTGTATAGATGTTGTAAAAAGTTACTCTCTTGTATTTACATCAACCAAACTATCAATATATAATACATATCATATATAATTTTTTGAGGCTTACCGGTATTTGTTTTCCTTGCCGTGAGAGAGAAACCTGCATGAGTGATGAAAGAGACATAGTCGATGAAAAGGAGTGTATAATATATAGAGGGGTGATTTTTCTTTATATAATATAAAGACAAAAATAAAGATAAAAAAGTTAAATTTAAGTAGGATTTTAGTTGAGACTGATGATAATATTTGTTTAATAAAATTCTAAACATGATTGATTTTTATATATTTATTTTATTCTTTCGAATTCGAATGTAAAAAGAAAATTTGATTTTATTGAATTAAAATTAAAAAGCTTTATATGAAAAGATAAATATGTTTCAGACGATTTGAGAGCGCGGAAGAAGTTTTTTATATAATATAAAAAATATTGATGATTATTGATTTATCGATAAAAGCAAAATTTAAACTGATAATTCATGCAAACTTAAGCCCACCTCTAAGCTTCTTTTAGAACAAAAACCTTTAATTGCAACAAACCAACCACAGAGGAATTCTTAAATTTTAGAATATACTCATAATACATTATAGACATTCATAAAAAGACAAAAATACGATTATACTTGATAGGCTCATATGGAGGAAGCCCAAGAATAAAGCAATTTTATTATCCCTGTAAAATTCTAAAGAAAAGAACATTAATAATCCATCAAATAAGAAGTAAACATTCGTACAATGACGGTCTTGGAGGCTGAGGCTAGAGCAGTGTATGAGGCGCTGTTTTGGATCGAGAAACTACAGCTCAGGAATGTTAGCATTGAAAGTGACTCGGAGACGGTGGTCAAGGCAGTAAACAAAGGATTGCACTATTATCTGGAGGTGGGAAATATCCTGGACTTTTGTCATTCTAAACTTAAACAAAGAGATGATTTATCTCTTAGTTATGTTAGGAAACAAGCAAACTATGTAGCTCATCTTTTGGCTAGAGTTCCATGCTTGTTGGGTAACTCTAATGAATATTTGGCTCTTCCGGATGTTCTTTTGGAGACTCTATGTAGCGAGTTAGTTGATTAATAAAATCTTTTGCGTTTCAAAAAAAAAAAAAGTAAACATTCGTCAAAAGAATGCATAGACAAAATCTAGTTTTGGTGTAAATCTAGTTTTATGGATCCATTTCAGGCAAAAATATAAGAAAAAAAAAATTAAAGTTTATAAAATAGAACAATTACATGGAACCTTCTACTATATGAATCCAAATATATATGATGATACATAAATAATCTTATAAACTTGTGAGACTTTGGTTCCGTATATATAGATGTAAAATGAGAGAGTTTTGGAAAGTTGATTATATTATGAAAAGGTTTTTTCCTATAAATTCAAATATAAATAAGGAAAATTAATATAAAATTGATTTTATATATTTATATCTTAAATATGATATGATTGACTTTTATATATTTCTTGTCTTTTCTACAAATTTGAATATAAATAAGAAAATTTAATTTTACTGAATTAAAATTGAGAAAGGAAAAAATTATAGAATTGTATATTTTGTTTTCTCTATTAGTACAAATTTAAAAGATAATTGATATTTTTTCTGTCCTATAAATTCGAACTTAAATAAGGAAAGGAAAGAATATTAATATTGTATTTAGTTTACTATATTAGTAAAGTTTAAAAGGCAATTGCTATTTTTCTATCCTATAAATTCGAACTTCAATAAGAAAATTTAATTTCATTGAATTAAAATTCAGAAGCTCTAGAAAAATAAATAAATAACTTTCGGACCATTCTAGAACTCCCGGAAATTTTCCTTTATATATATAAAGATATTGACTTGTTATGCATGTTTTATATTTTACCGAAGAGAGCATAGTTATGGTAGTCTTAGAGTTGAGAAACTCTTAGCTAAAAAGTGAGTAATATATGTCATAAATAAATATTATAGTTAATATGTAAAACTTTCTCATCTCCGATGGAACATTAATTGTCGTATTGATTTAATTTGTCGAACCTCTTTGGACCTGTAGTGAAACTCCACATCATATATTATTATATTTTAATAATATATTTTATTTTTAACAACTTAAAATAATAATAACATACTATTTTTAAAATATAAGTATTCATTATAGCCAACTCCGAGTACAGCACCTTGGAACATCTCGAACGATAATAGCGAAATTGATTGGCTAAAGTAGTTGACTATTATTAAAATTTAAAAATTTAGCTAAGAGGAATAGTAATTGCTCCGATGGTATTAACTATCATGCTAGTCAGGTAAAATTATACCTAAAAACATCGGTCTACAACCTTTAGCTAAAAGTAAATGTGAATTGCCATAAATAAAAAATTTAGAGAACGTGTAAAATTTTCTTCCCTCAGATAAAACTGTTAGCTAAAATTCTAGTCAACCCCTCCATGTTGACTATTTTTTGTCGAACTCCTAGGTATATGTACTAAAACTTCCTATCATTTATTACCATATTCAAATTATATATTTTATTTTAACAACTTGAAATAATAATAATATTTTATTTTTAAAATATAGCAAATTAGTATAGTCAACTCCATTGGAGTACAATACGTTAGAAGTTCAGCAAATTTTACATAATCAGCATTTTATATTATTTTAGTCAACGATTTTAGCCAACACTGTTGAAGATGTTCCAATGGAAATATTGGTTCGACAAATTTAGTTAACGAAAAATGCTTATCTATTTTTTTGTTAAGGGAAAAAAATGGGTTAGAGCTCAACATATTTTATATATTATCTCAATACCTGCCACATAAATTATTTTAACTAAGGATTTGTTCCCATTGAAGATGCTCTTTTACTTGTGAAATAATAATAATACGGGTGTAGAATTATATTTTATAGGAGCCTTAAAACTATAAAGAAATGAGACGGGGAGAGGGAGTAGTTTATAAATCCATAAGAGCTTATGAGGGTGTTTGTGTACTTAGATTATTTGATAACTTATAACTTATAAGTTCATAAGTTGAATGTTAAAAATCACCAACATTTTACTTAACTTATCAACTTATTCTTTGATTTCTTTATTTTTCTAATATTTTATATTTTTACATTTGTGTTTTTAAATATTTTTCTAATTTAAAAGACAAGTGTTGAAATCATTGTATTTAAAAATTATTTTTTCAAATTTAATTTAGCAAATTCTTCACTAACTTATAAGTAAATTTATCAAAACACTCGTATAACTTATAAAAATTCATCAACTTATAATTTATATGACACTTACTCATTTTAAATTATAAATCAACTTTTTTTGATACCCGAAAAGAAGAGATAAATTGGTGCTACATCGAGTGAGAAACTGATAGTAAATTAAGAGAGTCACCTAGGTCTGTGCCTCCTGTTAAATCAAAATACATTCAAATTCAAATGGCCAAAGGAAAATGAAACCAAAATCAATTTGATACTTGCACCTACACGTTAGAGAAAATTCAAATTCAAACAGATTTTTTTAACTGAAAACCAAAGTGCGAACCGAAAGTTATTAAAAGTCAATTAGAAAATTGCAAAAAAAAAAAAACTCAATATTTAAAATCTAAAAATCAACTTGATACTTGCACGTACACGTTAATGAAACTTAAATGATACGGAATTACTATAAATCTGTAGACTATAAAGTAATACACCTTCGGTTTCTTTTTATATGATGCTTGATTTTTTACGCACATTTCAAAATGTTTTGATCGAGTATTTAAAATTATTATTTTTAAATTAAACTATCATTTATATATTTTTATTTAATTTTTTTTTTAAATAATCAATTTAAGTACCCGATCAAAACAGTTTATGTGCAAAAAATCAAACTACATATAAAAAAATGGAAGGAACAACAAGTTGTTGCTTCCGATTCATTTCCATGTTTGTAGTTTATCTGACTACCATAAATATACAACGGCCCGACCAGACTTAACATAAATGTAGCCGCTGAACACCATTCTGAAGAGGTAGACATTAATAGGTTCTTTTAAAATCAATTTCAAACCATCTGCTAGAGGTCGTAACAATCCCTTTCGACGTTGTGGATTGAAAGGAAGTTGGGGATGAACATAAATAGATCCTTCTCCGCCTATCCCGAGTGTTGGAAAGAAATTAAGCACTGTTTTTTGTATTTATTATTTCCCGAATCATTAGAAGCAATCTTCACAGGCACAAGGATCAAACAAATTCACGAAACTGAGTAATATTAAATCTATTTTATAATTAACAGAAGTAATATTGGAAAATATTTCAATTTTATTCTGTACGACACCGCCCAACTGTCACCAGTTCAAATGGAAATATAATATTTCAATTTTGGTTCTCACCAGAAATTCAAGGTTAGACTGGTAAGTAAGTAATGCCTCAGGTCAAACGTGTATCATGTACTCCGTTTTCCAAAGGAGAATACTATGTGTATATATATATATCTCAGACTGTATTCTTATGGTGAAAGAAGAAGCTGTTTAGCCATGACGAAACATAGCACGAAAACACACTCAACTATATTGATTCTCTACATTCTCCTGATAAACCTTTTCCAACTATCAGTGTCACGGTCATTCATCACCTCTCTTCCAGGATTTCCTGGCAAATTGCCATTTAAACTCGAAACTGGGTACGTATGCAATGTGATCCCGACATGATTTTATACTATTCAACATTGAGTATCCATGGAGACACCATATATTAATGGAAAAACCTATAAATTAGTCTAAAAAATTAATCCTGTGTTGTTTGACAGATATGTGGGTCTCGGAGAGGAAGATGATCTGCAGTTGTTTTACTACTTTGTGGAGTCTGAGCGTAATCCGATTGATGATCCCCTCTTGATCTGGATAACCGGCGGTCCAGGTTGTTCAGCTCTCCGGCCCTTCTTTAATCAACTCGGTAAAAACTTACTACTTATCCTTGTATATATTAAAATATGAGAATTCTCACTTTGGTATTCATAAATAGCCTCTGTCACATCAGGTTCGGATCGAATCTATCTAATTTTGTATTCATTAAAAAGGTCTCTGATCGAATAGCTTGGGATCCGATTTGGGGTCCATTGACAACCTACACGTACTATTTTAAGCATAGGTTTGTAAATGAAATTTAACTTAGTTTCTAAAACAGGTAAGATTTTAGAAAAAGTTAAAAATTTACTTTCTTTCATTTACCAAAATGCCAATAAGCTGGATTGATAAAAATAATCGACAGATAAAAATAATCAAATTGAAGAATTGCTTAATTAAGTAACTAATTATACGTTTGCGTTTTATGCAGGGCCCTTGATATTTGACTACCACGATACATACGAGAAAATACCAAAACTGCTGGTTAATCCATACTCATGGACGAAGGTGCATGACTGTCCCATACCTCACTCACCCTAGATTTATTAAATAGTTTTTTTATCTAGACTTGCATGACACGCACGTTCTTTGCAGGTGGCCAGCGTCATATTTGTTGATGCATCTGGATCTGGCTTTTCTTATGCAAATACGAAGGATGGTTTGAAAACCAGTGACACCTTAACCTCTGCATCTATCTATGAGTTTCTTAGAAAGGTGACTACTAGTTATTTATACTGCATGTGTCTGCTGCAGTCTTCCAAAAATTTTGACCTTTTACTGTGGTTAATCAATAATTCCTCTGAACACGATAAGTTTCAATTTATCTTTTGCTGATGCAGTGGCTCACTGATCATCCTGCATTTCTCAACAACCCGCTGTATGTTTCTGGCCTTTCATATTCTGGCATTACAGTTCCAGTTATGGTCCAAGATATAATAAATGGTAAAAAAGATTTTTACTAGATAAATTGAAACTTTAATAATTTATCTATATAACAGTTGTTACAATTCCTTTCCAATCCCTTATTAGGAAATGAAGCTGGAAATGTTCCCGGGTTGAATATTAAAGTGAGTACAACACTCGCCCTGGAAGTTTATGGTTAATGCCTATGTTTTGTCGTTGGTAATAATGTTTAAATATGTAACGATATATTGCTTGTTGCAGGGATACATGATCGGTAATCCTCTAACGGATAGGTTTATTGACTTCAATTCAAGAATCAAATTTGCTCATAACTTTGCACTTCTATCTGACGAACTCTATGAGGTAATTTAAAAAAAAAACAGTATATAATTTGAGCTTGGAAATGTGATTAGTTAATCAACTTATTATGATCATTAAACCTAATTGTATGTATGATTTATATTTTCAGTCGACAAAAGCAAGCTGCAATGGTGATTACGTAAATGTCAATCCCGCGAATGGATTCTGTAATAGGGCTCTAGCAGAAGTAGATAAGGTGATATACTTATCTTTCACCATGTAGACTGTTTTGTGTCTCGCTTTATGGCATTTCCGTCTATTAATTGTTTATTCTTATATGTGCAGTGTCTCAAGGACTTAAACGAGCATCAAATACTGGAGCTGAATTGTGATCACATGACGGTGCTACAACAATGGAATAAAAACTCTTTTAAGAGAAATCCTGTAACTGGTCGTGTGTTGGCTCAACTACAAGATTCAGATACATGGTGTCGGGTAATAAGCACTCAGACACACGTCAAACGTATTCTCTTTTTATGTTTATGTAGCCACGTTACGGTGTTCTCGAGGGATTCCATTATTGTTTTGTACTTGAAATCTAAAGAATTTACTATTTTCAGTTGATTGCTATGTTTGAAGGTGGATGATTATGAGCTAGTGATTGCTTGGGCCACAGACGAAGCTGTGCAGAAAGCTCTTCATGTGCGAGAGGTATAAATATTGCTTTAATGCAACACTCTTATTACATATGTTGCAACACTCTTATTACATATTTCTATAGCAGCATATCTTCGTTATTTTCGATAATCGGAGTTTATCATTTTTGATGAATCGCGTCTAGCTGTTAACTAACTTACCTGAGAATATCAGGGCACAACAGAATGGTCGAAATGCAACACAGATCATTATTATCTTGGTCGAAACGACACAGATACTTACAAATATGACATTCCTAGCAGTATTGCTTATCATCGCAACCTGACCAAAAAGAACTGTCGAGCTCTAATATATAGGTAATTACTTCATTTGTATTGAACAAAACTACTATTACAAGTTGTTCTACTATTATGCTAAATAAAATGATGAGAGCACCCACCCTGGCAATAATGCTAATATTGTTTTTTTCCTAAACCAGCGGCGATCATGACATGGTTTTCCCATACATTGGAACAAGACAATGGATCCGCACCCTTGGATTAACTGTTGACAGAACTTGGAAGCCGTGGTTTGTTAAAGGTCAAGTGGCAGGGTACGTGTCTAGTTCATATGATGAAATTTATATGTGTATTTCCCCCCATGAAAGCTGTTATCTCAACTGTGATTTTTGTACCCAGTTACACTGAATTATTTTCACATGATGACTACTCTTTGACATACGCAACGGTGAAGGTATTTTGTCATTAGAATCTTGATTACACTGCTTATGAAATTAATTTGATCTGAATTAATGTCTTTCCCTCGTATTTTCGAAAAACAGGGTGCAGGTCATGCAGCTCCTGAAACCAAGCCAGAACAATGCTTGGCTATGGTGGATAGGTGGTTTGCTGATACTCGTCTATGATTCAATAAATTAAGCTTTATATGGTTATTCTTCAAGTATGGATACATGAAACCAGGTGGTTCAGTTGTAAAATTAGCTTATAATTGTAGCTTCTCTGTCTGTATTCAACTTCATAATTAAAATCTTCTTTCGTTCAGCTTATGCAACATTCCATTATATACGTATACTAGCTGCACCTCATTCTTTTAATATAATATAATATTTCTTTTGTATTAGAAGTATTATCTGAATTTTACATGTATTATTTAGAATTTAGAACTTATAATATAAATTCGTAATTTAAATTTTTTGTTGGTGGGTTTTGAATCCCAAGTATTTAGAGTATCTCTCATGGTAGTGGTTAAATTGGTTGGCTATTATGAAAATTAAAAAAAAAAATTACTTTAGAGAAATGGTACTTGTTCTAAAGGTGCATGTTAGCTAATATACCAGTTAGGTATTATTATATATACAAGAGGAATATTGTTTTGACAAATTCATCCTATGAAAGATGATTTATCTAAATGTTTTGTTAAGGGGAACTGTATTTACTGAAAATCTAAGGGTCATTATTATTTTTAGAGTAAATAACATTTTGTGTACCTAAACTATACAATTTCTGCATTTTGTGTACCTAAACTATCAATTGTGCACTTTGTGTACTTGAAGTATGCAAAAACAAACAAATTTGTGTATTTTCGTTGTTTATTTATTCAAATGATGCATTTTGTGTATTTTAACTATTAAAATTGAACAATTTGTGTACTTGAAGTTTGTTAATATAATTGATAACACATTTTTTCTATATATTTAATTATATGTATATTAATGGAATATCAAAAAATAAATACTAAAAAATAATATGAGGTACAAATATAACATAACTTGGTATAATAGAAGTAAATAATATTAACTAATAATATTACTATTTTGACTTATTAAATACATTAAAAAAAATTATATACACAATTTTTACGAAATTTTATTATTATATTGTGTAATTATATTAAATAATGTTTTAAATTTAGTTACAATTAAATTAAATAAAGAATTTTATAGTATTTATCCTTAATTTTTTTAATCATACTTTATATGTTAATGTAATTTATTTATTTTTTGAATAATAACTTTTTAAAAAATTATTCAAAAAATAATTTTTTGTATATACATGCAAAGTTGAGATACACAAAGTGCAAATATAAAGTTTAGGTACACGAATTGATGATTTTTATATAGTTCAAGTACACAAAATGCACAATTGGTACTATAGGTACACAAATTGCAGATTGTGCATACTTGAGGTACACAAAATGCATTTAACTCTTATTTTTATGGTTGAACCGTTGAAAAAAATTACAAACAATTATACCCATGTTTACTTACAATAGTTTAGTATAGATTACACAAATTCTGATTCAAAAACATGAAAAACATAAGTATATGACAGAGAGTATGATTTTTGGGAAAATTTTATCAAACTAACATTTTTCTTAATATATGCGTTATTTTTTCATAAGGAGTGCGGAAAATCGGACGAATGGAGCATTGATTAGTCAAACTTGTTGCAAAAAGGCATACTCAAATTGAATGATCTTTAATGCGAATATATTATTAATTGCAAAAAATCAAGGGATCTGTTTGAAAATATTTAGTCAAAGGCATCGACCCACAATATTATTTTGTACAGTGAAGAAAGAGAAATCTTTGAAGTGATTTTGACATGTTACAAAATGAATAAGGTATCTTGAAAAGGTGGCAATGCGCATATCATAGATTTACGAAATGATTTTTCCTCTAGTGAAATATAGCATCATTACCACTCTAAACGCTCTCATGCAATTACGCATGACATACAATCTTGACTTGGAAACAGTATATTGAATGATACCACAATTTATTAAAATTGAATGAGATGTGAAAATTTAAATTTTTTATGATGCCTATTGAAGCATATTGGACGTTTTCATTAGCAAATAATTGGGAGAATCAATGTAATCTCATACCTTGATCTTGATGATCTTGATGATGAACTTGAAAGCTTGAAGATGACGGAAATTCAAAGAAAACTTTGACGAAGCCTTGCTAAAATGGCGAAAAGGCTTACACTACACCAAAAATTGACTTTTCCTACCAACTATTTTCTACCGAAGCATTTTCTATCGAGTATTTCCTACCAATTTTCAAGTCAAAGGGTCATTTCCTACTGTCCCCGCATACGGTAGGAAATGACCCATGGGACCCACCCATTTCCTACCGTCGACGGTAGGAAATGGGTCATGTGGACCCATAATACCACGTCAACTGAGAAACGATGTCGTTTTGATTCACCTATTTCCTACTAAGGTTGGTAGGAAATAGGTGTTGTGGGTCCCATAAGCCACGTCAGTTGTTGTCGTTTTGTTACCCATTTCCTACCGCCTCCTATGCGGTAGGAAATGGGTCGTCTATTCACCACACCAAATATAGCGTGTCATCCTCTGATTGGTTGACATGCCACGTGGCCATTTTCTACCGCTTATCGGTAGGAAATGAGCTATAACAAAAAATTAAATTTTATCTATATATACACTGCCTTCTGATTTAAAACCTACCGTCATACATCATTTCCTACCGCCGAACATTTATAAATTAATTATTTAATAATTACAAAAATAAAAAAAATTATTTTCATATCGTAAATACACCTTAGACTCTTATAAAATTATAATGTATGCAAAAAATTAGACTCTTTAATTAACTTCATTTGCCATGAATTTATATTGAAAATGTTTATTTTTAATAATTTAGATTACATATATGGTTAAATAAATCTTGGATAATATTTTTATAGAGTGGTTGAAGTGTTAGATTTTGTTCAGTAGATCTAAGTTTCGATTCCATGAGGAACTAAATTTATTTTTAGGCAAATTTTAAAAATGGCGCCCAAATTTCACAAAAATTTCAAAAATGGCATCAAAAATTTCTCGAAAATTTCAAAAATGGCGCCTAAACTCATTTCCTACCGCATGACGGTAGGATATATTAACACTATTTCCTACCATTTTCAGCAATTCCTACCGCCTTCTATTTATTAATTAATTTTAAAATAAAATTTATAATTTAGGGGTTAGCTAGGGTTAGACAAATGTTTTTCAAAAACAATAATTTCGATGATCCAACCATACGGATATCAATATCACTAAAATTACATCTTGTATGCAAAGAATAATTTTTTTTTTTAACTCCATTTGCAAAGATTTAATAATGATGAAAAGTTTTCTAATAAATAGTTAATTGTTACAGAATAAATTCTAAGTTTTTTAATTTATTTTGTTAAACATATTGTATGTTATTGCATGAAGCTACAAAAACAAAATGACATTTACAATTTTTTTTAAAAAAAAATTATTCACATTCTTCAATAACTGAACTTCCAAGGTTAAGGGTTGTAGTTTAGGGTTAAAATTTAGGGGTAACTCTAGGGTTGGACCTCATTTAAAAAAAAAAAATTGAACGATCCAACCGTACAGATCTCAAAATCACTACAAATTACTCGCGTGTACCAAAAATTGTGATTTTTAAAATTGATTTGATGTGATTTTATAAGGAATCACTGCAAATTAGTCACATTTTACTAATATTTTGTATTGGTTCATTTTTTAAAAAAATAATTTTTAATGATCCAACCGTACAAATCTCAGTATCACTATGAATAAATCATGTATGCCAAAAATTATAAATTTTAAAGGTTATTTGTAACGACTTTTTAATGAAAAAGTATAAAATAATGTGGTATTGTCATGTAATTTAGAATGACCATACAACACAAGAAACACCTTGGCATAGTGGTTGGGATGTTGTGTGAATTCGTTGTGCACCGGGGTTCGATTCCTTGTGAAATCAACATTTTTTCAGCAAACAAGTACCAAAACCTACCGCATGTTGGTAGGAAATGGGTATAATTTCACAAAAAGTTCAAAACAAGGCGCCAAAAAATGAAAAATTAAAAATTCCGCCCAAACTCAAAACCTACTGCATCTCGGTAAGAAATGGTCTATAATTTCACAAAAAATTCAAAAGTGCGCCCAAACATAAAAATTCAAATTTTCCGAAAATTGAAAAAATCCGCCCAAACTCAAAACCTACCGCATGTCGGTAGGAAATGGTCCATAATTTCACAAAAAATTCAAAAGTGCGCCCAAACTAAAAATTTAAATTTTTTCCCCAAAATTATAAACTACTTCTCCACTTTCACTTTCATTTTATCTCTATCTATTCATCTACTTCACCAATATAAATCTCTTCATCTCCTTCACTTTAATCATCTTAATTTCCTCATTCATCTCATATAAATCTTTCATCTATTTCATTTCCACTTTAATCATCTCAATTTCCTCCTTCATTTCAATCATTTGGGTATAATTTTTTTTTCTTTTATATATGTACTTCATTTACATATAATATGTGTGCGTTTGTGTTTTGTTTTCTAATTAGTTCTTTTTTATATATCCTTACACTTAGTTTAAATTTTGTGTATTGATTGTTCTTTATTTGTTAATTGGTTTCACTTCTTATGTAAATTGTAGGATTTGAAGGCAAAAGAAATGGGAAAAACGAGATTGAAAGCAAGTTTGAGGGTGATGGCAATTTAAAGGATGAAGGCCAAGGAGATTGGTTAAGTTTTAATTTTTTGTTGTTGTTGTAATGGTTATAATTATAGTATGTTAGAACAAATATGTATAACACATATGTATTTGTTGTAAAGAGATTATATATCATTGTGTGATAAGGAGAAACTTAATGTAATGGTCTTTTGATGTAATGGATGGTTATTTTGTTATTGAGTGTTTTTGCTATAAAATGGAATTGTGTGTTCTTTGTATTAGATTTTGTTTTGCAAGTATGATTTGTATTATTAGGAGGGTAAACAATAATTGAAAAAAAATCAAAGTAAATGCCACCAATTACAACAAAACAGGGCATTTACGACGGAATTTTTACACTGATTCCGTCGTAAATGCCACCAATTACGACGGAATCGTTCCGTCGCTTTTGCTCAAGTAGAAAGTTCAGATTGCGTCACAAAGTCCAGATGCGTCGCAAGTTCAAGACAAGGGGCCCACCGAACTTACGACGGAATATGGCGTCGTAAATATGAAAGTTACGACAGAAGTTCCGTCGTATTTACAAGCGGGGGACCCACTTACTAAAATTTTGAAACAAACTTGCGACGGCCATATTACGTCGTATCTTAGTTATTTACGACGAAAAATTCCGTCGCAAGCTATTTAAATGGGGCCCACCAGCTTGATAAAATATGGAAAACAAACAAAAAATAAAGTTATTTAATTACGACGGACTATGAACATTTGTCGTAAGTTAGCCCAGTTTTACGACGAACTTCTTCTGATGAACATGCGTCGTAAGTTAGCCCAGAAATACGACGGACTTTCCTTTCCGTCGCAAGTTACCCAGAACTCCCATAAATCGACGGAATTCGTCGTAAGTTAAGTATTTAATTAAACAGAATTTGCTTGTTTTTCAAATTCCCAGCCATTTTCGGCTTCAAAAATCAATTCCTAAACCTGTCCAATCATCCAAACAGAAGCCAACACTCTAATCTTAATATGCAACCAACCATTATACTCAATAAATCAAAATAACAAATGCTACATAATGAAAATACTCCATATTTACATAAAATAAGTCTTAAATTTAGAACTTGTTCAAACCAAATGTCAAACCATGCATCGTACAACAACAACAAAGTTAACTTAGCATACAAACATCAAAAGTCAAACATAAAAGTCACCCCTTAATAACAGGACCACCGCGAGAGACAACTTCATAAGGAGCACTCATATCATGATCATTATCGGATTCGGTACTCTCGTCATCGTTCGCATCATCATCGGGATCATCATCCTCAGCCGCTGGAGCCTTCCCCTACAAAAAATACAAGAAATATATGAAATGCAAGAAATGCAAGGAGTTGTATAGCCTAATTAATGTGACGGTAAAAACACTAGAGAGGTTTTACCTTAGCTGCTCCTGGTCCGTCCCTCTTATATATATTGTTTAGCACATCAACCGCAACCTGGATAATGGCATGTCGAGTCTCTCTAGCAATCGGATGGTCTGCAGGCAGCGAGGAGTCTCCTTCCACCACATCTCGTGCTAAGAGACGGATCTGCTCGGGTGTCAACATAAACTCCTCTGGATTGGCTCGGGCCATTGCTAGGGTCTCATCCACGACTCGCATGAACATGTCATCCTGTAAGCGAGCCAATGCAGATCTGCCGGAGCTTCCCTCGCCTTTTCGAGGCCGCGGGGGATGTCCATCAGACTCTGTGACTATATAACATAGATGTTTTAGTACCATGAACCAAAAATATGGGAGAATTGCATGTGAAATATATTAAGTAATATAACAGAAAAATACCATAAACATCAGAGGCTCGAAGTTGAGGATGTCCAACAATCTTGTTCTTTCGAACACCTCCTACCGCCTCTATCCAAGCCTGGATATGGGTTTTTGTGGGATCAAGGCCTTTCTTTTCACAAATGCTAATATAACGCTCCTGAAATACAATTAACATTATATATAAAAGGTTAATTCATATTACTACTAGGAATTTCATACATATACAACTAGGAATTGGTACATATGATTATACTACTAGAATACATATTACTCGATAAAATAGGTGTAATCTGAATACTTACAATGATCAATTTAGCCTCTTCAGTAATCCACTCACCCTTCCTCTCCTCGTCTTTCAAAGTGTGACACTCCTTATAGACCGCAAGTTCATCCAACTTGCCATTGTGTGCCTCGATATAATCCTGTTTAAAGGTTTTATAAACAAACACCAATTAAATTGTAAATATAAAATAAAAGTAGACAATAAGATTCATTGTAGTCTATAATTAAGTTAAGTGTTATGCTAAAAACTGCATACCCGGCGACGACGATCAAATGAACGCGCACCAGATGTATGGGGCGCTTTTACAGCTTCTCGGGCCTTCTTACCAGCGATAGACTTCTTCTTAAATTCATCACTCACCCAATACTCAGCTAATCTGGACCAAACACCAGGTTTCATATACAGGGGCCTGTGATCTGCATAAGTAGTCCCTTTAGCATCTGCAATCTTAATATCAGCTCTCGCCCTATCGTCAGAAAGTGTACGCCGCAAGTTATCACGCATGTGCGCACGTATGGAAGCCCTTGCCTCATCTTCAGTGGCAACTCTCGGATCATATGTGTAGTAGCGCTGCAAAAAAGAATAAGCGAAAGGCATAAGACAAAATAAAAAGACCATAAAACAAACATCATCTAATATATTTATATATATCAAAGATGTATGACGTACCAAGAACTCATTTATACACTTATTCCAGAATTCAGGAGATTTCCTATCAATTTCCAAGGCACCAAGACAACCATCTGGCCAGAACATGCGCATAATCGCCAGTAAAGTTCGCAACGCCTGTGGACAATCTATCCTGAAATGTTGACAGAGATATTAATGAGAGGGGGAGTGTAAGAAAGTAATATTACGCATAGGATATTCACATATAATCATTAGTTTCAAGCAACCAAATTATTACGCAGAGAAGAGCAAATGTTGTTGGATACCTTCAAGCAACCAAATTATTTTTCATATATAAAGACAATAAACGACACAAGCTAAGGCTTCTTCTCCTCTGGAGCTAACACGTAGCGACACTACACGTACAATTTTAAGACACATACACTATACGTGGCATGCATGCAGATCAGATAATCCCAAAAATATCGTAGTATATGAATTGGTAACGACCAAGCAAAAACATAACAAAAAAACAACAAATCTGATATCATAGAAATGGAGAAAAGTAGTACTACAGGAGATCAAAAGAGTGGAACTGCAACTGGTGAAGATAAATCAAAATTAGAGAAAGGACTGCCAACAGAAACAAGTCCATACACGCAGTACAAAGATTTGGAAGATTATAAGCAACAGGGTTACGGAACGCAAGGTCACATGGAACCTAAACCTGGTCATGGCGCAGCTAACTCTACTGATGCACCTACAGATAGTGTTTCTTGGAACCAATTGTTATTTTTCTTCTTGGAACCAATTGTTATTTTTCTTCAAGGCTCGATCTGAAACCTATTCTAATGAACCATTTAATTTGGACCATTTTCATATTGATAAGTGTGTTCTAAAATAAGTGAGGTAGGACGATTATTAAAATAATTGTAATAAAAAAGAACCAAAATTTTACTTTCTTTTGTAATTTTTGCTTGGATAATAAATGGAAAAGTTTCTATTATTTATTTTACAGACCAAGGCAAATGTATAGTACTGGTGATCAAACAGGATACAGTACGTAATAAGTATAGAGTACTAAATCATAAACTTAAACCAGTTAATTATGAATGAATAAAAATGACAGATACCAAAGGCATCGATAAAAAACCTAAACTAGGACTAATCAAACTCAAATTCTAAAAATTAATCTTACTCCAAGTAAAAGATAAGTACTAAAATAATCATCTCGATTCCAGAATATTTCTAGACAAAATAGCTATAGCTATGTTTAAATTTTGACACAAAAGAAGTAAGTTTGGGTGCTAAAATATAATATATACTCCAATGCTAATTCTAGAATAGCTATAGCTGATGTTATATTCAAGTTGAAGAACATAAACCAACGACATTTTCCTCCTTACTTTCAGTTGGTTGATAATGTGGCAAGGATAACTATAGCTACTGTAATTCTATTTTTACAACCAATTATACACTTAGACTGATTTTCATTCAATTATAGATGTGCATTCGACTTGCTCGTGGCACAAAATACTAGAGCTAAATGTTTGTTTGACACTACTCACACTATTATAGATGTGCATTCGACTTGCACTGCACAACAGATATATGCTGTGAACTATTTGTCACGGTCAAACTTCGAAGGAAGAAAAAGCTGAAGTTCTTTTTCACATTAGTCTGGAAATTCAGTTCTTGAGTCCAGTGTGAATTGCTAAATTCAGCAGTCCACAATTATATCCTGATGCAATTCAGTAATTTAAGATTCATCTTCTTATCCTCTCTTTTCCGATTTCCAGAAAATAAACATATGCAGGTACTCAGTGAGTGTGTCTAAATTATTAATTAATATTAAGCAGAAATATAAAATACATTTAGAACCAAGCATGTTGAAGGGCATTATATGTTGGCTCACATGTTTATTGCAACATAAAATAGATTTTATGTCAAGGGCATTCTTCTTGGCAGTACACTGCCTGCCATGCACTATCGGCCAGCGAAGCCAAAAGATAGAAATTTATTAAAAATACTTTTAACTCTTAAATTTAAACCAAGTCAATGCAAGGCAGGATAGTACAGAAAAACAAACACAAACCCTAGTATGTTCATGTTCGTGTTTTTATTTTTTTGAATAAAGTTCTAATTATCCAGGTTATAACATCATTTACACTTGTCAGGGGTGTGTAGTTTAATAAACAACTTAAAGACATGCTCACACACTAAAAAGTATGCATAAATAAGATTTTAATTTACACACCAGATCTAGTTAATTAACATAAGCATATAAAAAATAATAAGAATCGAGAAAGTTGATAACTTACAAGTTACCCGCAATCCGAACAACCTTCCGCTCATGCTGATTGGGGTATTTACCAAATCCACCAGGAGAATACCCGCGTGTCTTATGTTTACGAGGATCAGAATCCTCCCCCATTGCAAGAATCTGCCTCCCATCATCGTCCCAAAGAAGACACTCAGAATTCATATCATCTACAGGCCGACGTTGGCGTCGTCTTCTTGCACCTCCCCTCACAGCTTCACTACCACCTTCCCTGGCACCCTCAGTACTACCGCCTTCCCTAGCACCAGTACCACTACCCTCTCCGTCGTTGACCCTCTGATCACCATTTTCATTGGTGTCCCCCTGGCCACCATTGCCATCAGTGTCCCCCAGACCACCACCACTACCACTGCCACTTCCTGGACCACCACCGCTGCCACTTCCTCGACCACCAGTACCACGACAACTATTATCACCTCGACCATTACCAGAACCCCTGCCACTAGAAGCCCTCCTCCCCGCCATAATCCCTACAACACTGAAATGAAGTTCAAACAAAATAATGAGTAAGATATTACATATATGACATTTGAGTCTCACAAACGATAACGTAGCCTCTACGGCATGTAGCAATTGTACGATATCTTCATTAATCCATATATAATTTGCAAATGGAATACCAATCTGACTTACTAGCACTACTATAACACTGTCTAACTTAATCTCCCAAGCCTACCTTAATTCAAGTTTTCTTGCTCTTAAAAATAAAATTCCAGAAAAAAATACAAACACAATTACTAGTACATTAGTAAGACTATATATATCACGAACATATATCACTATTTATAATAAAGAAATCTTTTGTAAAATATACCTCGATCAAGACATCAAATTATATTCTTACACAGTAAGGCGTAAAAAGAAAAAACAACGAATATTGCAAAAATAACTTCAATATTCTTTTACCCAGTGAATAAACATTGAAAACCACTGATAAATATTGAAAATATTAATACCCAGTGATAGATCTACATACCCAGTTATAGATATATATGCATACCCATCAACAGATAGATCGATTAAAAGCAAGTAATACCCAGTGTAAGTACTTGTAGTTAATAATACGACGGCGTATATATATAGACTTGCATGTGATCAGTTAAAAGGTAACAACTAGATACAAGCACAAAAGAAATTGTACCTTGAAATCACTAAGACGAGTGTAAGAATCATTTTGCTTGCAATCGATTTGTACCAGGAAGAAAGAAAAGCTCACTTTTACTTACAGAGAGGGTTTGCGCAGCTGTGAGACTTTTACTAACTAAAAAGTAAAAAGGGGAAGGAGGGGCGGGGCGGGGACTTTTTAGGGTTTTTTAGCCGATAACGACGTCGTATAGTGGGCGGTTATTCAATTTTTCCCCAAATTTTAACCGCCACAACTTACGACGGATTCCGTCGTATTTTAATGTTTAAATTACAAAAACGCCGTTAGGACTCGAACCTTGGTCTAATGTGTAGAATTAGGAGTTACAAACCACCTGCAACAATATTGCTAATTGTGAAGCTTTCTTGATTATTTGGCCTATAACTTAATAATTTATTTTCCTAATTATTTATAATTATATAATTTATTAAAATAAAAAAAATCAATTACAAGCTTATATATAATATTTCTTATATTTTGTATATACTTTACCAACATATCAAATTTGTAGATTAATTTAAAAAAAATTATATATTTTTAATTAGCTATATAATATATTTCCATTGCATTGATGACAATTATAATATATTTTTGAGAATGAATAAGTAGGAATTCTCCTGAGAAACTTACGACGACAAAACATAGAACATTCGTCGTAATATACCCAGAAAATGTTGAACTTCCGTCGTAATATAAAAGAACATCCGTCGTAAGTTTCCCAGTATTACGACGAAATTCAACCTCCGTCGTAAGTTACCCAGAAAAAAAAATAATTACACAAATTTTGAATGGTTAAAAGAAGCTCAACGATGGCGATATTGTCATTCACGTAACACTACATGTAACGAATTTTGATATTTGGTCCTCAGTGTCCCATTGATACATATAAACATACAGTACTTACAATTGTTGTTGTGATATGTTAATTGATATTAACTAAAATATGTAAATTAAAATAATAACACAAATCTTTAATGCTTAAAAGAATCTCAACGATGGCGATATTATCATTCACGTAGCACTACATGTAACGAAATTTGATATTTGGTCCTTGATGTCCCATTGATACATATAAACATACAATACTTACCATGGTTGTTCTGATATGTTAATTGATATTAACTAAAATATGTAAATTAAAATAATAACACAAATCTTTAATGCTTAAAAGAATCTCAACGATGGCGATATTATCATTCACGTAGCACTACATGTAACGAAATTTGATATTTGGTCCTTGATGTCCCATTGATACATATAAACATACAATACTTACCATGGTTGTTCTGATATGTTAATTGATATTAACTAAAATATGTAACTTAAAATAATAATACAAATATGCTTAAAAGAATCTCAACGATGGCGATATTGTCATTCACGTAGCACTACATGTAACGAATGTCGATATTTGGTCCTCGTTGTCCCATTGATACATATAAACATACAATACTAACCATTGTTGTTGTGATTTGTTAATTGATATTAACTAAAATATGAATTAAAATAAAAACACAATAGATCTTGTTTGCTTAACCCGATGTACAATAATTTATATGATATTAACGAATTTCGGTTGAAGACGTTTGCTAATGATTTCTTGTTAATCTCGTTGTAGATTTTTAATTAGCTATATAATATATTTTTATTGCATTGATGACAATCTAACATGATGTCTGTGATCAATCTATACCTTTTAAGAATGAATAAGTAGGAATTCTAAAGAACCCTAGTGAAACTTACGACGGAAAAAGAATAGAACATCCGTCGTAAGGTACCCAGTATTACGACGATATATTCAATATCCGTCGTAAGTTACCCAGTATTATGACGGAAGTCAAACTCCGTCGTAAGTTACCCAGAAAAAATTGCAGCAGCCTGGAGTTTTTTTTTTCTTCTCCTCCTCTTTCTTATCTTCAATTTCTCATCAACTTCAGTAACACAATTACACAATTAAGATAAATTACAATTAAATCAAATAAATGACAGAATAAATATCTTTACAAATAACAATCATTAATAAGGTTCATATAATTCAAATAAATGATGAAAAAAATATCTCGAAAATCCTATTAAGTCAAATAAAAATAGAAATATGCCTAGAATGACATTAAATTCCAACTTTTTTGCACCAACACATCATATTATTTATTTGCAAGATTCCCTAGCCTTTGAATCAATTAAAAAATTTGAATCGTGAAAAAAGTTAGTTTTAAATAGAGTTAGTGAGCCGAAAATCCTATTAATTCAAATAAAAATAGAAATATGCCTAGAATGACATTAAATTCCAACTTTTTTGCACCAACACATCATATTATTTATTTGCAAGATTCCCTAGCCTTTGAATCAATTAAAAAATTTGAATCGTGAAAAAAGTTAGTTTTAAATAGAGTTAGTGAGCCGAAAATCCTATTAATTCAAATAAAAATAGAAATATGCCTAGAATGACATTAAATTCCAACTTTTTTGCACCAACACATCATATTATTTATTTGCAAGATTCCCTAGCCTTTGAATCAATTAAAAAATTTGAATCGTGAAAAAAGTTAGTTTTAAATAGAGTTAGTGAGTCAAAAATCCTATTAATTCAAATAAAAATAGAAATATGCCTAGAATGACATTAAATTCCAACTTTTTTGCACCAACACATCATATTATTCATTTGTAAGATTTCTTAGCCTTTAAATTTTTTACTCATCTTCCACTTCAATGCTATCATAACCGTCTTCTTCTTCTTCTTCTTCTTCATTTTCCCTTGCATTTTCTTCATCTTCTTCAGTTTCCACTTCATTTTGTTGCACTTGTTCTTCTTCTGGACCTTCTTCCATTTCGTACTGCGAAAAGTCAATGAATAACGACCTCGAGGGAAAATCTAATGCAATGGTATTTGAGATTTCTTCTTGAAGAGGTTCTGCATCAACCTCTTTTGTTCTTCCACTCAACAATTGAGGCCTACATGTGATGATTGTGTGAATATTACTACCGGGGTTCTTCACACTAGGAGCATAGTACACTTGAGTGGCTTGACTTGCTAGAATAAAAACATCATCCCCTTTTAGTTTTGAAGTAAGATCAATTAGGAGCACTCCATTCTTGTCTTTCTTTACTCCTCTAACATGATCATACCAATGACATTTAAATAAAATCACTTGATTTCCGCCACCGTATGTTATTTTGAGAATCTCTTGCAAAGTCCCATAGTAATTGCTTCCACTATCACCATAACAATTACCTTTCACAAGTACCCCAGAGCTTGATCTTCCTAGATTGAATGAGTATCCATTGACTTTGCATCTTTTATAAGAAAGCACATAGGAAGTTGGGCCTTGCAACAAATATTGAAATTGTTTGTAACGATGGTGTACCTGAAATGAAATAGTTTCGTCAAACACATGTATATGAACAAATTTAGAAATTATAGAAGTTATTGTGTATAATAAAATACCTTGTTATGCAACCATGTAGCTAAATGAGCCTTTAACATTGTATCCATCTCAGTATCACTCAATATATGTGCACTATGATTGCGAACCTCTTCTTCGAACATACTGAAAAAGTGACCATGTTAGTGCTGAATATTTAAATGTATTATAAATGAAAGAAAATATTTGAATGCTTACGTGATATAAGGTGCCAATTCATGTATGTTAGTGAGAATGTAATGAGCTGCGACCTTTAGGGAATCTTCATCTAAATTGTAACCGGTACATGCTCCCAAAAGCTCTACTGGATATGTGAATGCATCTAGTTTATTTGGATCCCGTGAGTGATCATCCACCACATTACGACCTAACAAGTTATGTGCTGTCTCAACTCCAGACTCGAAGTACATGGAGCAGAAATGTGTTAACTCTTCATGTACATACTTTTCTGCAATGGAACCTTCAACTCGTGCTTTGTTCCCCACTTTCTGTTTCATTTTACGTTGTAGCCTTTCAATGTTATACATCCATCGTGTTGGGACAGGGCCAGCGAGTCTACACTCTTCAGGCAAATGAACAGGAAGATGCTCCATTGGATCAAACATGGCTGGAAAGAATTTATTCTCTAAAGTACAAATAATCCCAGCTATGTTTTTTTCCATTTGCCTCAAATTTGATTCGAGTAGTGTAGTTGAGCACAAGTCTTTGAAAAAATTTGAAAGATCACAAAGTACTTTGTTTATATCATCCGGAAGAAGTTCACGAAATGCAGAAGGCAACAACTTCTGCATAAACACATGACAATCATGGGACTTCATGCCTTGGAATTTCAGCTGAGTTATCTTACAACATCTCTTCAAGTTTGATGAACAACCATCTGGGAGTTTCAATCGATGCACCCATTTACATAACAATTTCAGCTGATCTCGGGTGAGTTCGTATCTAGCTCTAGGCCTCTGCTTACCATTCATCCATAGCTCTTGCTTGATGCCCATTGCTTTCAAATCATCTCTTGAGTTTGTGGTATCCTTTGTTTTAGCACTACAGAGAATAGTATGAAAAATGGCTTCAAACACATTTTTCTCTGTATGCATGACATCAATGCAGTGACGCAGGCGCAATGAATCCCAATATGGCAGCTCAAAGAAGCTAGTGACATGTGTCCAGTTGTGTGAATCACCAAATCCAATTGCCCTTTCTTTGCTGTGTGGTTTCCCAGGTGGTGGAAAAATGATACCGGCAATCATGATTCGAACAGTCCGACCTTTTCGTCGAATATTTCGGCGTTTGTCTAGGAATCCATTATGTAAACCATAAAAACTGGACTTCTTGCTGTGAGGTAGTTGCTTAGCTTTGACATCACCCATACAAACATGACATGCCATCTTCCCATGGGTTGACCACCCACTGACCATACCCAATCCAGGAAAGTCACTGATAGTCCATAGCAAAGCTGCACGCATCATGAAATTAGTCTTCGTAGAAGTATCAAAAGTTTGCACCCCAACTTGCCATAAATTAAACAACTCATCAATCAAAGGCCTAAGATAGACATTCAGATTCCTCACAGGATCATTTGGTCCAGGTACTAGTAGTGTCATGAACATGTATGGCTCCTTCATGGACATGGTATGTGGAAGGTTGTAGACAAGTAACACAACAGGCCAGACTGAGTATATAGTAGAAGTAACATTGCTGTACGGGGGAAATCCATCAGTTGCAAGACCAAGTCTAACATTACGAATCTCTGCTGCAAAATCCGGATAGTTCTTATCAAATTCTTTCCATTCTTCTCCATCTGCAGGGTGACTAAGAACCCCTTCAGTCACTGTTCTGTTTTTGTGATACTTCATATGCTCAGCTGTGTGGGTACACATGTACAAACGTTGTAGGCGAGGAGTGATTTTGAAGTATCTTAAGATCTTTCTCGGAATGGTAATGCTCCCGCCATTAGTTGCATCTTTGTATCGGCTCAACTCACAATACTTGCAGTTTTCCAAATCATTATCATCACCATAGAACAACATGCAGTCATTCTCACAAGCGTGTATTTTTTCGTATCCCAAGTTCAACTTCTTGACCATCTTCTTCACAGCATAATAATTAAAAGGAAGTTTATGCCCCTCCGGAAAAACATCACCAAGTAAAAGGAGCAGCTCATCAAATGACTTATCACTACATTTATTATGATTCTTCCAATGTAGTAATCTCGTAACAAACTTCAGTTGCGAGTATTTGGTGTTGCCGGGATATATTGGTTCCCCGACACTATTCACATTGTCTAAAAAATTAGCCGCTTCCTCGTTCGGGTCCTCGTGATTGCTATATTCCTCTCCAAAATCTTCCCCTCTAAAGGCATCCCTCAACATTTCAAATTCATCAAACACATCTTCATGATAAATCATTTCTTCATCTCCCGGCCCACTTTCTTTTTCATGATAATGCCATACGGTGTAACTCTCAAGAAAACCGGTTGCAAATAAGTGAAACTCGACATTGGGAACGAGTTGAATGAGTTGATTCCTACATGTATTACACGGACATCGAATTAAAAGTTCCGGATTATTCGGATCCTTACTATTGTTTTTTGCAAATGTCAAAAAATCTTGAACTCCTTTAGTATATTCTTCCGAAAAACCATAACCACCGGGTTTAATTCGTTTAGAGATCCAACTAGTATCATAAGACATCTACAAATATATAAAAAATACAAATCAATAACACTAGTGCACACATATATATTGAACATGTAATGAACTTCAAAATAAAATACAAGCATATATATAGATGCATCAAAATAAAGTAGAGTGATTAAAAATTAAATTCTTACATTGATGATTGTTGTAATCACGTTTCTTATGCCATTATATGAACTAAAATGATATGAGAAAGTGTTTTGTTAAAGAAAGAAGAGGGGAGAAGCGGGTACTGGTTTTTTTACAGAGGCTAAGTTACGACGGATTTTATTGATTCCGTCGTAAGTTGATTTTAAAATATAATTTAAAACGGCTAATTATGTAGGATAAGCAGTGTGTGGCCAATTTTGCACAGGATAATTTACGACGGAATTCATAGATCCGTCGTAAGTTCAGTTACGACGTAAATTTCGTCGTATATTCGTTAAACAAACGACGTCGTTATACTCCCACGAAATATTTGTTTTCTGTTAAATAATAAAAAATTCAACTTACGACGGAAGAAGTAATCCGTCGTAAATTAATACGACGTCGTTTTTCTTGGCGCGCTACTTTCCCTCCTTTTTATTTCGCTGATGTGAAAATTTATTATTAAAATAATAAACTTGCGACGGATTTTCGTTCCGTCGTAAGTAATTACGACGGTTTGCTTGATTCTGTCGTAAATTAGGCGCGCTTTTTTTCCGTCGTAAGTTGGCCGTCGTAAATGCCCTGTTTTGTTGTAGTGTATGCGTTATTTTTTCATAAGGAGTGCGGAAAATCGGACGAATGGAGCATTGATTAGTCAAACTTGTTGCAAAAAGGCATACTCAAATTGAATGATCTTTAATGCGAATATATTATTAATTGCAAAAAATCAAGGGATCTGTTTGAAAATATTTAGTCAAAGGCATCGACCCACAATATTATTTTGTACAGTGAAGAAAGAGAAATCTTTGAAGTGATTTTGACATGTTACAAAATGAATAAGGTATCTTGAAAAGGTGGCAATGCGCATATCATAGATTTACGAAATGATTTTTCCTCTAGTGAAATATAGCATCATTACCACTCTAAACGCTCTCATGCAATTACGCATGACATACAATCTTGACTTGGAAACAGTATATTGAATGATACCACAATTTATTAAAATTGAATGAGATGTGAAAATTTAAATTTTTTATGATGCCTATTGAAGCATATTGGACGTTTTCATTAGCAAATAATTGGGAGAATCAATGTAATCTCATACCTTGATCTTGATGATCTTGATGATGAACTTGAAAGCTTGAAGATGACGGAAATTCAAAGAAAACTTTGACGAAGCCTTGCTAAAATGGCGAAAAGGCTTACACTACACCAAAAATTGACTTTTCCTACCAACTATTTTCTACCGAAGCATTTTCTATCGAGTATTTCCTACCAATTTTCAAGTCAAAGGGTCATTTCCTACTGTCCCCGCATACGGTAGGAAATGACCCATGGGACCCACCCATTTCCTACCGTCGACGGTAGGAAATGGGTCATGTGGACCCATAATACCACGTCAACTGAGAAACGATGTCGTTTTGATTCACCTATTTCCTACTAAGGTTGGTAGGAAATAGGTGTTGTGGGTCCCATAAGCCACGTTAGTTGTTGTCGTTTTGTTACCCATTTCCTACCGCCTCCTATGCGGTAGGAAATGGGTCGTCTATTCACCACACCAAATATAGCGTGTCATCCTCTGATTGGTTGACATGCCACGTGGCCATTTTCTACCGCTTATCGGTAGGAAATGAGCTATAACAAAAAATTAAATTTTATCTATATATACACTGCCTTCTGATTTAAAACCTACCGTCATACATCATTTCCTACCGCCGAACATTTATAAATTAATTATTTAATAATTACAAAAATAAAAAAAATTATTTTCATATCGTAAATACACCTTAGACTCTTATAAAATTATAATGTATGCAAAAAATTAGACTCTTTAATTAACTTCATTTGCCATGAATTTATATTGAAAATGTTTATTTTTAATAATTTAGATTACATATATGGTTAAATAAATCTTGGATAATATTTTTATAGAGTGGTTGAAGTGTTAGATTTTGTTCAGTAGATCTAAGTTTCGATTCCATGAGGAACTAAATTTATTTTTAGGCAAATTTTAAAAATGGCGCCCAAATTTCACAAAAATTTCAAAAATGGCATCAAAAATTTCTCGAAAATTTCAAAAATGGCGCCTAAACTCATTTCCTACCGCATGACGGTAGGATATATTAACACTATTTCCTACCATTTTCAGCAATTCCTACCGCCTTCTATTTATTAATTAATTTTAAAATAAAATTTATAATTTAGGGGTTAGCTAGGGTTAGACAAATGTTTTTCAAAAACAATAATTTCGATGATCCAACCATACGGATATCAATATCACTAAAATTACATCTTGTATGCAAAGAATAATTTTTTTTTAACTCCATTTGCAAAGATTTAATAATGATGAAAAGTTTTCTAATAAATAGTTAATTGTTACAGAATAAATTCTAAGTTTTTTAATTTATTTTGTTAAACATATTGTATGTTATTGCATGAAGCTACAAAAACAAAATGACATTTACAATTTTTTTTAAAAAAAAATTATTCACATTCTTCAATAACTGAACTTCCAAGGTTAAGGGTTGTAGTTTAGGGTTAAAATTTAGGGGTAACTCTAGGGTTGGACCTCATTTAAAAAAAAAAATTGAACGATCCAACCGTACAGATCTCAAAATCACTACAAATTACTCGCGTGTACCAAAAATTGTGATTTTTAAAATTGATTTGATGTGATTTTATAAGGAATCACTGCAAATTAGTCACATTTTACTAATATTTTGTATTGGTTCATTTTTTAAAAAAATAATTTTTAATGATCCAACCGTACAAATCTCAGTATCACTATGAATAAATCATGTATGCCAAAAATTATAAATTTTAAAGGTTATTTGTAACGACTTTTTAATGAAAAAGTATAAAATAATGTGGTATTGTCATGTAATTTAGAATGACCATACAACACAAGAAACACCTTGGCATAGTGGTTGGGATGTTGTGTGAATTCGTTGTGCACCGGGGTTCGATTCCTTGTGAAATCAACATTTTTTCAGCAAACAAGTACCAAAACCTACCGCATGTTGGTAGGAAATGGGTATAATTTCACAAAAAGTTCAAAACAAGGCGCCAAAAAATGAAAAATTAAAAATTCCGCCCAAACTCAAAACCTACTGCATCTCGGTAAGAAATGGTCTATAATTTCACAAAAAATTCAAAAGTGCGCCCAAACATAAAAATTCAAATTTTCCGAAAATTGAAAAAATCCGCCCAAACTCAAAACCTACCGCATGTCGGTAGGAAATGGTCCATAATTTCACAAAAAATTCAAAAGTGCGCCCAAACTAAAAATTTAAATTTTTTCCCCAAAATTATAAACTACTTCTCCACTTTCACTTTCATTTTATCTCTATCTATTCATCTACTTCACCAATATAAATCTCTTCATCTCCTTCACTTTAATCATCTTAATTTCCTCATTCATCTCATATAAATCTTTCATCTATTTCATTTCCACTTTAATCATCTCAATTTCCTCCTTCATTTCAATCATTTGGGTATAATTTTTTTTTCTTTTATATATGTACTTCATTTACATATAATATGTGTGCGTTTGTGTTTTGTTTTCTAATTAGTTCTTTTTTATATATCCTTACACTTAGTTTAAATTTTGTGTATTGATTGTTCTTTATTTGTTAATTGGTTTCACTTCTTATGTAAATTGTAGGATTTGAAGGCAAAAGAAATGGGAAAAACGAGATTGAAAGCAAGTTTGAGGGTGATGGCAATTTAAAGGATGAAGGCCAAGGAGATTGGTTAAGTTTTAATTTTTTGTTGTTGTTGTAATGGTTATAATTATAGTATGTTAGAACAAATATGTATAACACATATGTATTTGTTGTAAAGAGATTATATATCATTGTGTGATAAGGAGAAACTTAATGTAATGGTCTTTTGATGTAATGGATGGTTATTTTGTTATTGAGTGTTTTTGCTATAAAATGGAATTGTGTGTTCTTTGTATTAGATTTTGTTTTGCAAGTATGATTTGTATTATTAGGAGGGTAAACAATAATTGAAAAAAAATCAAAAAAAAATGTCCAGTAATTCCTACTGTCTTCAACTCATTTCCTACCATCCTTACCATTCGAAATCCAATATTTCCTACCAATTTTGGTTCATTTCCTACCGTATGGTAAGGACGGTAGGAAATGACTGGTAGAAAATGCTAATAAAGATGGTAGGAAATGGTTGGTAGGAAATGACATTCTACATGTCATCTGAAATAATTCCTACCAATGTGCTCAAAGATGCTCAGTAGGAAATGGGTTCGCCGACGTGGCATCTGACATGTGGCAGTCCGCGTCGGCGTGTGGGGCCCTCGTTGACCCGGTCATTAGCATTTCCCACCAATGACATTTCCGACTTAAGCAATTCCTACCAACGTGCGTTGGTAGGAAATAGGTCATTTCCTACCTATTTCGGGCCTTTTCCTACCGATTCGACGGTAAGAAAAGGCCATTTTTGGTGTAGTGTTAAAGATCTTCTTCTTGATGAAGAAGGCATTCAAGAATACTACTAGAGTGAAGATTTAAGAAATGATATTTCTACGAATGAAGAAGTGAGAAATTGAAGCTCACACCTTCCATAATTTTATAGATGGGGGACATGCACTTACAGGTATCAGGTCATCACCGAAGAAGTAAAAAGTGATGGTTACCTACACTACCATGTAATAACCTATAAATGCTAAAAGAAACCACAAGTGAACAAAGAAAATGGATTAGAAAAATAACAATTTACAGCCCATATGGAGAATTTTAAGGCTTGAAACCCACAAGAAAGGTAAAAATCTCAAAATTTTGAGGAACCCATAGAAATGGCTAAAAGACCACTTTAATGATGAGTTCAATTGAAAATCAATTACGCCCCCTAACATTGAAGACTAGGGAATGGCAATCCGAAGTCCCAATTTCGACTAAGGGATCTTAAAGAGTCTTAGTCTCAAATACACTCCCTAACATTGGCGACTAAGTGGTGGTGACCCAAAGGTCTAATTTTGATAAGAGGATCTTATACACTGTACCGTGGCTTAATCTTAAATATTCCCCATAACAGTGTTGACTAGGGGGCGACCCGAAGGTCCAATTTCGACTAGGGGATCTTAAAGACCTCCTGTCTTAGTCTCAATTGAGTCCATTAATATTGGCGACTAGGGGACGACGACCCGAGACTTTATTCGACTAGGGGGTCTTGGAGACTTACACTTTGGCCTTGGAAGTAATTTCGAATCAATATATAGCAATTAAGAAGTATCAACTGCAACAAGCAATTTCAATTAAGAAGAAGCAAGAGTTGTTCTCTATCATAATTAGTTGGGAAGTCAATAAAATCCCCTAAATTGTTAAGCTATATACAATAAGGAACAACTCCCACGAGTAATAAAATGGAGAAAACCGAAAGAAAAACACACCAGATTTAGGCCCGAAATTAAGGTCCGTAACCACAAAAGAAAAAATTAAACGATTTTTACAAACCAAGGATCGATTCCCCTAATAGAACTCTAGAAGACCGAATCGTCGCAAAAATTTATGTCGATCTAAATATTGTGCTGAAAACAATACCCACGCTTAGAATCAGCAAGTATCGATTGCTCGTTAAAGCCTCGATTAGGGCCGAAAAATAATGAAAATCCGGTCTACGATTGTAACACCCCCATCTATAATTAAATGAGGGGCTACTATTTAAATCATAAACCTGTATGCAGAGTACTAAAATACAACAAATAATAATTAAACAACCTAATAAATTTATAATTGCATAATTCCTAAGCAACAGATTGTAGGGTAGCTCTCCATCACTCAGCCCAAGTCACCCTAAGTACCTGCCAGAAAAAGAATACGGCATGAGCCAAAATAAGTCGTTTTAAAGAAATTACACAAAATCAAAGACTAAAACATTACTATTATTATAATTTTGTGTCCTAAAATATCATGTATAAACTATATAGCCACATGCAAACAATCATATAGAAAAAAAAAACACAAGTCAGTAGTCTCAAACAAAATTATATCCTGAAGCACAAAATTAAATATTAAATAACATGCATATAATATATATTATAACAAAGAATATAATAATTCAAGTCTCATTGAACTTATTAAATTATTACACTTTAGACACAAAGTATTAAAGAAAATAATTGTCTACTTGCACAACAAGTAAGGAATTTGATTGTTAAAGCACATTAAGCTAAGTTATTGGACTTTGATAATATTTCTTGATACTAGCAAATCAAAAAGTAACAATTAAAATAAATTAAAAAGATATGTATGATTTTAAAATCTATTCAGGATACCAAATGTTGACAGTTAGTCAGCGTGCAATACATTAATACTAGAAAGCTAATTCTAAATGCCTTGAAACTTGTCCAAATAAATAAATAAATAAAATTTTAAAATATATAGCACTTATATTCCTTATAGAATTATTAATTTCAGGCGTTCCTAAAATTAATAATATCACTTCATTTAATTACTTATTTTGAGTGTTCCCAAAATAAAATAATTAAATACTAAAAATAATTTGGAATATGAGTGCTTTAAGTATAATTCGCATTAGACTGAGAAAAAAAACTCTGTTATTAATATTTTAAAAGAAATTGAGGCAGTATCGAAACAATGTGAATATCATATATACAGGTAAACTGCTAAAAAATATACAAAAATTACAAATAATAATAATAATGGACTGAGAATACAAATTCCAAAAGACGTGAAATTAAGTTAATTTGAATAAGTAGACAAACGTGCATAGTAGACCTTTTTCTATTATACCATTCAAAATGTAATAGTGAACCATAAACATGAAACATGTAAAAAAATATATTATTTAAAATTTAAAATAATCTATAAAAATAAATAAGAAGATAATGTTAGTACTCCAAAGATATTTTATTATCAAATATGTAACAGAATACATGTACATAATACCAAAATTTCAAAATCAGATTGCTTAAGACTATCCATACGAAGTCAACCCACAACTCACATGGCTAGAAATGGTCTATAGAATCACACTCTAAGATCATGCCATCTTATCCTTTGATAAAATCTATAGTTAACAAATTCATAATCTAAAACGTTTCTCTCTTGTGAAATTAACAAAATTTTAAAACTCAGGATTTAATGCTCTCGTTAAAAGTATTATTATATATTCGCATCGCCAAATATTATTCGATTTCCTTATCAATCAATTGTAAATAAATATATATACATAGGCTTTTGTTCAACTAGAAACTAAAATTAAAATAGAAACTAAAAACTAATCTAAGCCCTTAGATTAATCTAATCTAATGGTCCTCTACTGTACCACACACAGTTAAAATACACCCTCACATACACAATCCGACCTAATTCACTTCATTTTTAATTTGATTTTTCCCGTGAATCGGTGAACTTTTTTTGAAATCCGACTTCACTATATTTTTCTCCATCTTCCAACGATCAATATGCATACCATATGTGCTATATTACGGAGTACTAAAATTTTACTGGTTTCTGTAATAATAAATAGTGATTTCAGCATAGATCCAGCGATTTATTTTTATATACGTATAAATTTAGTGATTTTGCAGTACAAAATTTGTAATTTACGTATAGGTCTGGAGAAAAAATCACTACATTTACGCAGAAATCACTATTTATTCTTACATGAATCACCAACATTTTAGTGATTCTCGCAAGCATAAATAGTGATTTATCGTCGAAATATATCAAATATGGTATGCAAACTAATTGTTGCGAGATGAAAAAAAATATAGTGAAGTCAGATTTCAAAAAAAGATCACCAATTAACGGGAAAAATATAATTACGAATGGAGGGGATTAGGTGGGGTTGTATGTGAGAGGGTGTATTTAACTGTGTGTGGTGCAATTTTTAGTTTTTAATTAGTACAGGTTTCTAGTTGAATAGGACCCTATATACATATACACTCAACCAAACTATAATTTTAAAGTCATGCTTCATCAAGTACATGTACTCCCTACAGTTCCTACATTTAAAAGCTATTAAACACTCTCTATACTTATCTAAACTTATAGCAAAATTACCTATCATGGTAGTAAGACACAAAAATCGATTCGATCATGATAAAAAAAATCCTAAAGTTCTAAACAAATGATGACGAGTGACAGATTGAGTCGAAGCACATTAAAATAACTCGAAATTTTATAGTTCAAATATGAACCAAAATATCAAATATCGATACGAATGAAGCTCAAAAGAAATTAATAAGCTGAAGTATTTAATAAATATAACAGAAGTAAAAAATTTATCAAATGAACATGATTGATTAAAATTCTTAAACTGAATACCCATCCTAATATCTACCCAAGCTCACAGGTCAATCTAAATAGGTTTCTACAAAAAATAACCTACAGCTCCGATACCATCTTTGTAACACCCCATCTATAATTAAATGAGGGGCTACTATTTAAATCATAAACATGTATGCAGAGTACTAAAATACAACAAATAATAATTAAACAACCTAATAAATTTATAATTGCATAATTCCTAAGCAACAGATTGTAGGGTAGCTCTCCATCACTCAGCCCAAGTCACCCTAAGTACCTGCCAGAAAAAGAATACGGCATGAGCCAAATGCCCAGTACGGATATGGAATACATTTTATAAAACAGGAAACAGATATACGTAATTAACAGCTTATAATAAAACAATTATTTTAAAAATAAGTATGGCTGAAACAACGAAAGGGTAGGATATTTCATACCGAGATCAGAACAGATACAGATACAAATACATACATCATAGGGTACCGTAACGTATGCAACAAATCGGATAACGTGTACGACATATAGAACGTCACCGTCAAATCAAATCAAATCACAAATCACAAACTCTGGGTGCACCCACGTATCCTGAAATAAATATCAACTGCGCAAAAGCTCGCCTCCTGAGCTATCAGAAGGATACGCCGTGACCAATCACACTGTCACGGAAGTGTCATGCCACTGGTGCCGCAATGACATGGCTGTAGTACCCCTACAGCTGGTTAGCTTGGTATACCCTATATCACTAAGGGTCCAAATAAAATATTTCGCACAGGCTAAAAATATATTTTTATTATAGAGAGACAAATACTCAAAGCAGATAATTAATATTCACAATTTTCTGAAAATCACTGATACATATGTTAAGATATTTCGTAATAGAACTGAGAAAATACATAAATGTTTCGGAACAAAATTCAGAGGTATTCAAATATTCTAAACAGATACTTAATATACACTACAAGAAAAACTGAAACAGACGACACTTATCAGACAACGGTCGGCAGTAAAAGCATTGTTTGAAATTTTCACACAACGGTTTTTGTTTTTGCAAAATCTGTCTGTTGTCTGAAAGACCTTCCACAACGGTTTCTAAAACCATTGTCTATTAGAAGGAGTAAAGCAGAGGCTTTACACAACGGAATTATAAAACCGTTGTCTGAAGAAAGGTCAGACAAGTGTTTCATAAACCGTTGTTAAAAACAGACAAGTGTTTTTTTTTTTGTTACTTAAATGGATGTCACACAACAGTTTGAATAAACACTTGTCTGATTCTAACAACGGTTTACAAAACCATTGTCTGAAGAAACTTCAGACAATGGTTTTGTAAACCGTTGTTAGAATCAGACAAGTGTTTTACTTGTATGTGGACTATACTTAATTCACACAACAGTTTCTGCATACCGTTGTCCAATTGAAATCTTAGGGGGGGACAATTATTTTGGAGGAGTTAATGAGGGGGGACAAAGATTCGGACAATTATTATAAAAAATTTTATAAAAAAAACACACAACGGTTTTACAACTTAAAAACAGTTGTGTGACGTTTTTTTTTTTTTGAATTTCTCGTTCGTGACAAACTTTAATTGTGAACTTTGTTTGAATAATAAAGTTTATGTTTAATTGACACACTTAATTATAGGATAATATTCTTAATTAAGCCGGATATCATAGTTTGTAGTTCTCTTATCATATTAAGACTTTCGTATTATCCTCGTTATTATACTTAACAACATATAAAATGTACATATTTTTCTTTGTCGGACCAAGGACACCACACAATTTACTAAACATACAAGTCGGGAATGGCGTACAGTCTCGCTTATACATGACTTACATAATTTCGTGTGTAAACTAACATAACCCCTAAGTCGTAACCCCTAAATCGTAACCCCTAAACCACAAAACCCTAAGCACAATCTATTATTATAAGTATTATTTTATAAAATTTTCAATCAATAACATGTTCGGTATATTCAAAGAAGTGTAAAAAATAAGTTAGGCAAAGGTATTAACAAAATTTTTATAAAAAAAACACACAACGGTTTTTTTAAGAATAAACCTTTGTTGTACTTTACTTTCCACGACGGTTTTTTTGTAGAAACCGTTGTGTTATTACCACAACGGTTTTTTATTTATAAACTGTTGTCTGAATGATTTTACTACAACGGTTTTACAACTTAAAAACAGTTGTGTGACTTTTTTTTTTTTTTTTGAATTTCTCGTTCGTGACAAACTTTAATTGTGAACTTTGTTTGAATAATAAAGTTTATGTTTAATTGACACACTTAATTATAGGATAATATTCTTAATTAAGCCGGATATCATAGTTTGTAGTTCTCTTATCATATTAAGACTTTCGTATTATCCTCGTTAATTATTATACTTAACAACATAGTTAAAAAAATAAAAAAAACCATAAAATAGTTGTGAAGCATGCTCAATATTTTTATCATTACCCTCCACAATCATTGTATCGGCTTGTACACAGACGCCGCTACATTGAACTTGACAAAAACGTACAAGGTCCGGTTGTGCCGCATCTTTTCAAAAACGTTGGAACACTACTACTTTTGGGAACGAGACACGTGTCAGATTCAATGAATATTTTTTTTAAATGATTTCTTCGACGATCCAACCGTACGGATGTTAATCAGTACTCATTCTAGTGTTGGGAAAAAATAATCAAAAAATAACAAGGCCCGGTTGTGCCGCATCTTTTCAAAAACGTTGGAACACTACTACTTTTGGGAACGAGACACGTGTCAGATTCACTGAATATTTTTTTTAAATGATTTCTTCGACGATCCAACCGTACGGATGTTAATCAGTACTCATTCTAGTGTTGGGAAAAAATAATCAAAAAATAACAAGGCCCGGTTGTGCCGCATCTTTTCAAAAACGTTGGAACACTACTACTTTTGGGAACGGGACACGTGTCAGATTCACTGAATATTTTTTTTAAATGATTTCTTCGACGATCCAACCGTACGGATGTTAATCAGTACTCATTCTAGTGTTGGGAAAAAATAATCAAAAAATAACAAGGCCCGGTTGTGCCGCATCTTTTCAAAAACGTTGGAACACTACTACTTTTGGGAACGGGACACGTGTCAGATTCACTGAATATTTTTTTTAAATGATTTCTTCGACGATCCAACCGTACGGATGTTAATCAGTACTCATTCTAGTGTTGGGAAAAAATAATCAAAAAATAACAAGGCCCGGTTGTGCCGCATCTTTTCAAAAACGTTGGAACACTACTACTTTTGGGAACGGGACACGTGTCAGATTCACTGAATATTTTTTTTAAATGATTTCTTCGACGATCCAACCGTACGGATGTTAATCAGTACTCATTCTAGTGTTGGGAAAAAATAATCAAAAAATAACAAGGCCCGGTTGTGCCGCATCTTTTCAAAAACGTTGGAACACTACTACTTTTGGGAACGGGACACGTGTCAGATTCACTGAATATTTTTTTTAAATGATTTCTTCGACGATCCAACCGTACGGATGTTAATCAGTACTCATTCTAGTGTTGGGAAAAAATAATCAAAAAATAACAAGGCCCGGTTGTGCCGCATCTTTTCAAAAATGTTGGAACACTACTACTTTTGGGAACGGGACACGTGTCAGATTCACTGAATATTTTTTTTAAATGATTTCTTCGACGATCCAACCGTACGGATGTTAATCAGTACTCATTCTAGTGTTGGGAAAAAATAATCAAAAAATAACAAGGCCCGGTTGTGCCGCATCTTTTCAAAAACGTTGGAACACTACTACTTTTGGGAACGGGACACGTGTCAGATTCACTGAATATTTTTTTTAAATGATTTCTTCGACGATCCAACTGTACGGATGTTAATCAGTACTCATTCTAGTGTTGGGAAAAAATAATCAAAAAATAACAAGGCCCGGTTGTGCCGCATCTTTTCAAAAACGTTGGAACACTACTACTTTTGGGAACGGGACATGTGTCAGATTCACTGAATATTTTTTTTAAATGATTTCTTCGACGATCCAACCGTACGGATGTTAATCAGTACTCATTCTAGTGTTGGGAAAAAATAATCAAAAAATAACAAGGCCCGGTTGTGCCGCATCTTTTCAAAAACGTTGGAACACTACTACTTTTGGGAACGGGACACGTGTCAGATTCACTGAATATTTTTTTTAAATGATTTCTTCGACGATCCAACTGTACGGATGTTAATCAGTACTCATTCTAGTGTTGGGAAAAAATAATCAAAAAATAACAAGGCCCGGTTGTGCCGCATCTTTTCAAAAACGTTGGAACACTACTACTTTTGGGAACGGGACACGTGTCAGATTCACTGAATATTTTTTTTAAATGATTTCTTCGACGATCCAACCGTACGGATGTTAATCAGTACTCATTCTAGTGTTGGGAAAAAATAATCAAAAAATAACAAGGCCCGGTTGTGCCGCATCTTTTCAAAAACGTTGGAACACTACTAATTTTGGGAACGGGACACGTGTCAGATTCACTGAATATTTTTTTTAAATGATTTCTTCGACGATCCAACCGTACGGATGTTAATCAGTACTCATTCTAGTGTTGGGAAAAAATAATCAAAAAATAACAAGGCCCGGTTGTGCCGCATCTTTTCAAAAACGTTGGAACACTACTACTTTTGGGAACGGGACACGTGTCAGATTCACTGAATATTTTTTTTAAATGATTTCTTCGACGATCCAACCGTACGGATGTTAATCAGTACTCATTCTAGTGTTGGGAAAAAATAATCAAAAAATAACAAGGCCCGGTTGTGCCGCATCTTTTCAAAAACGTTGGAACACTACTACTTTTGGGAACGGGACACGTGTCAGATTCACTGAATATTTTTTTTAAATGATTTCTTCGACGATCCAACCGTACGGATGTTAATCAGTACTCATTCTAGTGTTGGGAAAAAATAATCAAAAAATAACAAGGCCCGGTTGTGCCGCATCTTTTCAAAAACGTTGGAACACTACTACTTTTGGGAACGGGACACGTGTCAGATTCACTGAATATTTTTTTTAAATGATTTCTTCGACGATCCAACCGTACGGATGTTAATCAGTACTCATTCTAGTGTTGGGAAAAAATAATCGAAAAATAACAAGGCCCGGTTGTGCCGCATCTTTTCAAAAACGTTGGAACACTACTTTTGGGAACGGGACACGTGTCAGATTCACTGAATATTTTTTTTAAATGATTTCTTCGACGATCCAACCGTACGGATGTTAATCAGTACTCATTCTAGTGTTGGGAAAAAATAATCAAAAAATAACAAGGCCCGGTTGTGCCGCATCTTTTCAAAAATTATTAAAAATTAAATAATTATTTGCTTCTAGAACTAATTAAAAATAACCAATAATTCATTTCCCCCTTAATGAAAATTTCCTTTCCCTCTTCCCCATCATTTCATTTCCCCTTCTGCATCCCCTTATTTTTCAACAGCCGCCTAACAAATTTTATTTCCCCCTCTCTGTTCTCCCTCATTTTCCCCCTTTTTTCTAATAATTTGTTCCCCCCCTTAACAAAAATTTCAACCTCTTCTCATTCCCTCTCATTCTAATTTTATCCGCCTCATAACATTCATGTCTAACACTCTCCGCCTCACTTTATCCCCTTCCCTCAACATCTCATCTCAAAACCCTAGCAGGTCTTCTCTCTTCCTAAATTCAACTTCTGGGTTTTGTTTGTAATCATCTATAGGATTTACTGGGTCTTGTTGAATTACAGGTATTACCAATTCTTTTCTCTATTGAATTTCTTGTTGTAATTTATGTTGGTTTTGTTAATTAGTGGGAGTTTTGAAGAATTAGGGGTGTAAATATATGTACTTATGTGTGAATTTTTGTGCGTTCTGCATGAACTTGTGTGTTGATTTTTTTGTATTTTTTGTTTCTTGATAATCATGATGATGTAATTAAGTGATTTTATTATGTGGGCTTTAATGATCTTTTTTATGAAGTAGATGAATTACTAATGAGTATTTGAATGTGTGTGTGTGTTTATAGGACTTTTACTGAATGTACAATCTGTTGAATACATTTGTTGGCTTCTATTTTCTTGCTTTTATTGTCATTTTCTTGGGTGTTAATTGTTCAAGTAAGGGGATTTCAATGAGCATGTGTATACAGGGTTTTTCTGATCTTATAGATATATGTAATCTTGGTTATCTGTTATGGCACTTGTATTTATTAACAAGAGGTGTTTGAATAGGATTAGCATCAGAAGATACTTGTATAAATCAGTAGATATATGTAATTGATTGGTTACTCTCTTTTAGACTAATGTGTAATTTTCTTTACAACTCCATGTAAATTGATGGGTGTAGTTGACTAGTTTCAGCACTGTTCTCACTCTGCAAATGGACATGATACATAGATATCATACTACCAGAGGGTTCATGTAAATGTATAAAGTTTGTTACCTGGGGTGCCCATTTGTGTGCGAGGAGATTTCACTGAATATCTTACAAAATATGAAGCACTTCTGTGATGACCTGTTTCTTTTTTGTTTATGTTGTGCTCCTGTTTTCATTCATGAACTTATCCAAAATTATTGCCATTGGTGACTTGCTGAATTTTATTGTCATTCTTGCTTTCTTCTCCTTAATCTCCTTTTATTTTCTCTTGCTGATCTAGGGAAGTCCGGTGACTCTGAAAGCTGATGTGGTAACATCTTTTACTTGCTGAATTTCTATTGTCATTCTTGCTATCTTCTCCTTAATCTCCTATTATTTTCTCTTGCTGATCTAGGGAAGTCCGGTGACTCCGAAAGCTGTTGTGGTAACATCTTTTACTTCACCAGGATTGTCGAGTGTAAAAAGATCCAGATCAGGTTAGTTTGTTCCAGGTTAAGATCAGCTCCTTTCCCACTGCTTTTTCCGATTCCATTTTAGTGCAAGTTAAGAACAAAACAAATAGGTGAATTTGACTTTGAGCAAGTTATATATGTTATATGGGTGTTTTCAGCATTACCTTCGATTTTAAATACTTCACTTCATTTTTCTCGTGGCCTTTATCGTTCTGCTTAATTTGTCTTTGTAGGGAGAATACTTCTTCCGACCTTAGAATATTGGCGTAACCAGACGGTAGTATATGATCCGGTATGTTCTTATTAGATTTATGATTTTACTATTTATATATTAGTTTGGTAGACTGACTTGTGCTCTGCAGTATGCATATATTGCACAGAACAAAGATGACCATAGACAAGTTTTGTGTTTTCTAGGTGTAACTAGAAGTAGTCTTATTTAGCTCATTGGCAAGCAGCAGGCTCAGATAAAATTTGTAAACACGTGAAAGTTTGTGAAGTATTCTAGTGTCTGATTTATAAAAATAATTAGTTAAAATATAGTACAAGTTTGTGGAATATTTAAGTGTTTGATTTATTACAAACGTGTACTACAGGTCTTAGGGTGCACGCTAGCAATTATAATTCTTTTAATTCCAGTTCCTAGAATTTGTATCTTTAATTTCTAGCAGTGAAATATAAACTGGTATGTCCAATGTTGACTACTTTTGTCTCATAAATGCCACTCACTCCTACCTTTCTCATGCCATTTAGTGTTGTACTTACCTCTACTTTGTATTCCTCTTTCTGACTCTTACCGCCTGCTAATTGTTTATCACCTTGTAAACATGATGTTTTTTGTTGTCATCCGCAACTTGCCAGGAATCAATCATCATAACCTCCTCAGCAGATTTTTTTTAATAATGTAAACTGCACAGGTTGTTTCTGATATGGGTCCAATTTAATGTGAAAAAACAATTTACATGGTGAGATTGTCACCCCTTTTAGCTTAACCTGCATTGATTAATGTTGCAGTCTATATCAGTAAGCGTTAGTAAGTGCAAAAGCTATAGGTTACGCAACAGGGAAATGTCTGATATCTTACACAGCTTTATCCTCTATTGGTGTAAAGAGGCTGTTGTTATAATTTGGACCTGTGACCTACCTGATAACATCTAGGCATCGACCAGAAGGCTATTCCGAAGCAACTATAAATGGCTCAACACTTGCTACTTTAAATACTTTCATTTCAATACTCTGTCAGTTTTCAAGTTATTGATTCATTTTGTGTGTTTCATTGTAGGAAAGCCAGGAGGCAGAAATTAAAAGATTAAGGAAGAGCTTGAAATTTAAAGCCACTCCTATGCCAAGTTTCTATAAAGAACCTCCTCCTAAAGTTGAACTAAAGAAGGTGACCATCTTCCTGGCCACCGAGAACAGGACAGGTCTCCCAAACTGTCCAAGACGAAGAAGAGGCTAACTGATATGCTATGGACATGTAATGGCGTAACTATTTAACTTAAGTGAAGGTTTCAGTCTCTACTTTTGGAGTATGTGCATCCGAAAATCTGATGTTGTTGAACATATTTAACTTAATTAGTTCGTGAATTTTACTTGGTTGGATGTGTTGGTTGTAATGGTTTATTGAACACGATGGAATGGAATGACTGTTTGTTTTGGTTTTAGTTTGGCTTCTTTATATTGTCAGTTTGGTTTCTTTATATTGTCGTAAACACTTCAGACAACAGTTTTTTGTCCAATACCGTTGTCTATCAAAATCAGAAACAAGTGTTTTAGAAACAAAAACTGTTGTGGTTCTGCTAATGTTCAAACATGTTTATCTTTTTAAACCTTTGCCTAACAGCTTTCAGACAACAGGTATTTAAAGAAAACAATTGTGCAAGTCAAGAATAGACAACAGTTTTTAGAAAGGAAACCATTGTGTTAAACTATTAAGACAATGGGGTTGTTCTACTAAAACCGTCATAAATATTTAGATCACACAACACTCTTTTGGAAAATAAAGCCTTGTCTGAAAATTAAAATAACAACATTTTCTAGTTAATAAACAATTGTTGATTTATTTGTCAGACAATGGTTTCTACAACAACCGTTGTTGTTCACGCGTTTCAGACAACGTTTTCTAAGACCAAAACCGTTGTCTGTAGGGAATCAGACAACGGACGCGTCCGTTGTCTGAGCTGCGTAACAGACGGCATCTCAATAGACCACGGTTTTCTAGGGCATCAGACAACGGGCAAAAAGCCTTGTCTGATTCAATTATTCTTGTAGTGATAATTAAATTTTGGAAACTGTAGAAAAAGTTTTTAAAACATTTCAAAACATTTAATCTTTTTAAAATAATCTTAAAGAGTCAAAACTGTCAAGACAGATAAGAGTAAAACCGATTTGAGAACTTATCGAAACAAATATAAGTAGTTCTAACATGAGTAGCGCTGAATAAAAAGGAGGGAGAATCCGTACCTCGAAAATGGCAAACTCAAATACTATCAAAATCCGCAAATTATCCTCTAAGCTCTCGACTCCTGATCTAAATATCAAAATATAATTTACAATTAACATACATTTATTACTTACACTTATTTAAAACTTATTGTCATTAACTGCGCCCAACAAGATTAATATGACATTGATTTGTATTAACGGGTGGATGCACTCGAATTATTAGGCTAATATTAACCATTGGAATATTAATTTTATAATAAATCTTGATTAATGCTACGAGAAGCAAAACTCTAGTTCAGTGATGATTTTAACATGGCAACACTGTAATTTATACTTTTAATTATTAAACTTATATTAACTTTAACATTCAAAAGCAATACTTAGACTCCAATGATCGAGTAACGTAAGTGCTTCAGGTAGGTTCACGGTAGACAATAAGTTACTGACTTAACTTAACTTGTACTATCACTAATGCATCATTATTCTATTTAGTTTTTAATGCATTGATGTATATGAATTACACGTTAATTACCTCACAATTAAATAAAAGAGCACAAGTATAAAGTTTGTGGGAGAAGTCTATTTTTAACTCTTAATGCTTAATCTATAAGAAGATAGACTCCAAAATTTGTTACCCATATAATCTTTTGGACTATATTAATTTATGTTCATAATTACCTGTTACATATGATTGAATCCTTAGAAGCCAAAGCCTTGTTTAACGAATCAAACCAACTCCTTTGTTCTTCCGCTTCCCACGGCAACCTTCCTTTAGGGTTCTGTTATTAGACTTAGGTGCGTTGATATGTAGTATTTTTATCCTACAAATTTAGAATTTTAATAAACACATTATTGTTAATTATAATTTTAATTCCAATTCTAAATCCAATTTCTAATCAGTATTAATATTATTATTATTAATAATAATTAAAATATCTAAACTTCATGTATATTACATAAAATTTGTAACACCCCAGTCCCACATCGAGGAGATTTGGGACTTCTTTTCAGTTTATAAGACAAAGTACTACTACTAACTAGCACCAACAAAATCATGATATTTTGGGGGCCTGTGGTGGGCTAGTCGTTACCCAAGTTGGCTGCGTTTGGGCCAGTAGGCTTCGGTTTATTCGGACTCGGAATCGGGATTTGACCGGATTTTCGAAAAAGGCTCGGGATTTGACCCGGGTTGTCACATATGGTATCAGAGCCAGGTTCTCGAAAGCTTGTCGAGGCAAGTTGCCGGAGGTGGGGACACAAAGGCTGGTGGTATTATCCCACAATGGACAGAGGTCCGGAGGTGGGGACACGAAGCTAGCCGGTATTATCCCACAATGGCTAGGGAGGAACGATCTTGGAACCTATGGGCTATCCGATCAGGCTTGACGAGGACGTCAAGAGTTTAAGTGGGGGAGTTTGTAACACCCCAGTCCCACATCGAGGAGATTTGGGACTTCTGTTCAGTTTATAAGACAAATTACTACTACTAACTAGCACCAACAAAATCATGATATTTTGGGGGCCTGTGGTGGGCTAGTCGTTACCCAAGTTGGCTGCGTTTGTGCCAGTAGGCTTCGGTTTATTCGGACTCGGAATCGGGATTTGACCGGATTTTCGAAAAAGGCTCGGGATTTGACCCGAGTTGTCACAACGATTTACTAACGTCAAAGTATAAAGTCAACGAACATTAAAAACCCCGAATTAGGGTTGAGAATTATGAAATAAGGAAAGACCGAATGCAAAACCCGAGTCTCGTGAATATAACTTCTACAAAATCTTAAAAGATTATTCTAGGCGTTGGGGGCCAAATGAAATGGGTTAAAAAATTATCCTCGAAAAATAATAAATATTACATTATTTAGACCTAGGTCTAAACGGTAGGCCCAGAATTAAAGCCCCGAAGCCCTGATTAGATATCAAGTTGATAATTAATATTATGGCTAATTAAATCGCCCATTTAATGTGTTCAAATCAGAGATAGCTATCACACAGAATAGCTCTAAAAACACCAATTCACATAAGGAATCAGTTTACGACATGGAAGTCTCTAGATTCATAAAATTTCGAAACAAAGTCCCCTAGTCAGCTCCTTCCCAAACCAAATACATAAATTCATTTTTCCACTTGTGATTATTATCAGGGATAGATTTAGGGTGAAAAATATGGGGATTGGCAGCACGATGATTGATATAAACCGAACCAGGAGAAGAAGTAGAACTATTTTTAAACTGAAATATTTTCCTAAATAAAGGGACACAGAGCGGGAATTTGTTTTTTAAACACAAAACCATGAAAAATAAAATTATCCTCCATGCATTTAGGGATAGTAGACAAGGATGAATTTGAACATCAGCCAAAAGTCTAGGAATGAATTCGTGAAAGGGAAACCTAAGGCCTATTAAGATATAGTCTCTATAAACACAAAGGGCGTTAGGTCTCCAGTGACAAGAACGATCACCGGGATCGGCATGAACAAGTTTTAAGGGAGCATTAATCCTATACAGCTTGTTATAATCCTTAATCATGTCAACATCATGAAATCTATTACTACAATAAAAAAGAATCTATTGCAAAAATGGATGGATACTCATCTCCACGTTCATTGATCATATTGAGTAAAGCCATATATGGAGAACGAATGTTGATAGTACCTCATTTCAGAGATGAACTAATGTTATTGAAATGATAGGCCGCACGATCTTGTTCCAGCATTAATATTCAACGGATGAATGCTCGAAATGAAGAAATTAAACCAGGAATATGAAGATTCAACGGAATCTTCAAAGAAAACCAAGAAAGCGGTGATGATTGATCGGAAAAAACCGTGCCGGAAATCGTTTGCTGTGGAGATTAAAGGGAAATCCCTGCCGGAAATCGCCTAGAACAAAAAAAAATTTGAGAGAGAATTTTTTCAGAGTAACTTTATGTGAAAGTGAATTGAGAAATGAAGTCTCACTACACTCTCTTATATAGATTATATAGCCGGTAAAATAGTCGGTCGATTATCATGGCAACCGGTAGTAGGATGTAAAAGCCCAACACCTACCAAATGGGCCTAGCTACAGTACAACCCATGAAGAAAAAAGAGGGGGCCCAATTAAAGGCCTGCATTATGACCTCATAATATATATATATATATATATATATATATATATATATATATATATATATATATGGGAAAATTTGCGGCTTTGATCTAAAGTGAGGTCAGTATCTTTCGACTTGTTCGTTTAAAAAAGTTTTTTTTTGACTTAAAACCAAGTCTTTTTCGACCTCAATCCAGGTCATGATCTTTCGACCTCGAAGCCTAAAAGGCCATTTTTTCGATCTCAAATGAGGTCGAAATAAAAAAAAAGGGGAATGGGGGGTCAAGTCTTTTTCGACCTCAATTCAGGTCATGAGCTTTCCACCTCAAAAGCTAAAATGGCCATTTTTTCGATCTCAAATGAGATCGAAATAATAAAATAAAGAAAGAAAGAAGGAAAATAAGGTCGAGTACCCTTTCGACCTCAAACTAGGTCGAACCCTTTCGATCTCGGTGTCGTTAAGCCAAACTTTTCGACCTCAAACCTGGTTGAAATTATAGGCAGCTTTTCGACCTAAAACGAGGTCGTGGAGTGTCGACCTAGAGGCCAAAATGATCATAATTTCGATCTCAAGTGAAGTTGAATAAAAAAGAAAAAAGAAAAAAGAGGAAGGATTTATGTTTCGACCTTAAATGAGGTCGAGGACGTTCGACCTCGACGCCAAAATAGGTAATATTTCGACTTCAAGCCAAGTTGAAAAAAAATGAGTTTGTTTCGATCGCAATCGAGGTCGTAACCTTTCGACCGGGGGTGAAAATGGAGAATTTTGACCTCAAATGAGGTCAAAAATTTATTCTTTTATCTCAATTATATTTTCTTAAAAATAGGAAAATAGGTGAAATAATTAGAAAAATTTTAGAAAATTACAAGGAAAAAATTTATAATATTTCCTTGATAATGGGAGATAATAATTTACGAACGCTCGTACTCCCTCCATCCCATGAAATTATATACATTGGGTTGGGACACGGAGACCAAGAAAATGTATAAAAAATGAGTAAAGTTAGATGAAAAGTGAGTAAAGTGGTGGGACCTATCAATATTTAATAATAGATTTGAGATAGTAGAGGAAAGTAGTGAGTGTAATAGTGTTTTAAATTATTATAGAATAGAGATAGTGGAGAAAAGTAGTGGGTGTAATGTGTTTTATATTATTAAAAGTTACTATTTTTGGAATGTATAGAAATGATAGGCACATCCCAAAATGGAAACTGTATAGAAATGGATGGGACAGAGGGAGTAATTGCTAAGAGAAAGCACGAAAAAGGGATTATTTCCTGTAAGACTCTCAAGATATAGTATTTCAATCAAGAATTACCAACAAATTTATCAAAATAAAGATAGTATGAACTATAAAAAGGTCATACAAAAGTCAAATCAGCCTCGAATAAGGCAAAATCGTCGTAAATATGTAGGTCGCTCCACACTTTACAAACAAGACGATACTCGTGAAACACTAGTGTACACAAAATCCTAGATAAATGATAAAAAGGACCCCAAATCTCGGAAAAGATCTATATAACTTTTATAAAAACTCGAAAAGTTTTCTTAAAAGTTAGAGGACAAATGATATGGGTTAGAAATAAACCTAAGGACATAATTAATGATGTATTAATTATACCTAGATTGGTCTGTAAGTTAAGCCTAATTAAATTCGTAATTAATTAAGGAGCTAATAATACATTCCATTAAATGTGTCCAAGTTATGACCTACTTCTACAAGTAGCGTTGAGGGACACCAAATCCTAAGAGAAGTCAGCCTCCTACAAAAAAAGATTTAGAATCAGAGAGGTGACTTGTCCTCCAAGTCTTTCAAACCTAGTCTAACTCTTAGACTCTCAAAGGCTATATAAGCACCCACAACCCTTATATCAGAATTACGTTTTTTGAGTTGATTCTCAGTATTCATTGAGATACGTAGGCATCTCACGAAACACGAGACCAGTCAATAAATTAGCTCGAACCTCTAAAACTCTAGCATTAATTACAACCTAGTTTTTATTCCATGACATTTAATTACACCTTCTTTTTTTGCGCTACAACAACATTTAAATTTTATTTATTTTTAATAATTCAGTTACAGTTAATATTCATATATTGAATTATTTTTTTGTTAAATATGAGAATATTGCGGAAAATAATGGAATATCGGGACGAGAACCCTAGTTTCCCCTAATTACATATACTAGACGATAACCCGTGCAAAGCACAGACCTAGTTAATTTATAAAAAAATTTAAATTATTTATATAATATAAATCTATACTCTATATTAATATGTGAAATCCTTTTTAACGGTATTTTATTAAAATTGCACATATTTTAGCTTGATCAAACATGAAACTAAGTATTATACTCAAAATATACTAAGGAGAGTTAGGAAGAAAACGAAATCTAAAATTTTGAGGGTGGGTAGATGCTTCATACAAAAATAATTTAAGATAACTAATTTAGGGGTATAAAATATATTGAGATTTGTATCTTGATTTAAATAATTATAATCGGGTCTGGTGTTTGATCTAATTGTGACGTTGATGGATAAAATAATAATATAATACATTTTGTACAATAATAATACTAAAATATATTTAAAGGTCACCCATTTGGTGCCGGATTTGTTGCAGGAGTGGTCGTTTGACTCTCTTGATTTCCTTTTTGGTATATTATTTGCAGACTCCGGTTGATTAATAGAAAGTTTTTATTTTCAATATATATAGCTCATGTTTGAAAGTTAGAGGTTTGGGAGAAAAATTAGAGGTTTGGGTCAAATTAGATGTTTGACTCTAATATTAGTGTTAGGTAGTTAGCAGATTGAAATAGCTTTTTGGACTCAAAAAGCTAATTTTCAAAAAGCTACTTTGACGAGCTTTTTTAATTAGGTGGTTGTGGTGTGTCTAGTTGTTATACAAACAGTTAACTCAAATAGCTAATTACCAAACAGTTTTATATAAAACAACTAATTGAATCTGCTAGTCAAAACAATTAACCCAATCCGCTAGTCAAAACAGCTAACTCAATCAGCCAACAGCTAATTGCCAAATAGGGATATATTAGATTAATATTATTCAATTGTATAAAGTAGATTGAGATTAGAATCTTTGTCCAAATTGGGTCTGTTGGGTGATCTGACATGATGCTGATGGTATAAAAATAATATAATATATTTTAGTATAATAATAATATTATTATATATTTTAGATTAATATTCTTTTAACAACATAGAATATTCTATGTTAGATAATATTTCTACGTGAGATAGGATTTTATGGGTGAAACCAAAAAAAAAGTGCGAACCAAATTTGGTGTCGTACTATTAGAAAGTGGTTTCGCTTATTAATAAAGTTTATAGATTATAGATTATGTTATTTAGAAAAACAAATTAAAAAACACAAATTATGGGTGAAACCAAAAAAAGGTGCGAACCAAATTTGGTACATGTTAAAAGGGGTTTCACTCATTAATAAAAGTTAAGTTAAGTTATAAAAGTTGTAGATTAGGGAGGAAACCAAAAAAAAAAGATGGAACCAGAAAAAAGTGTGAATCAAATTTGATACAATATTAAAAGGGGATTTCACTTTGAGTTAAGATTGGGGTATTATATATTTTATTTTAAATTAGATAATTTAAAATATAGGTACAATGTTAAAAGGGGATTTCACTTTGAGTTCAGGTACAATATTCGAACATTTTATATGAAATTTATTCGCATGCAGATGGGAACAACTTGGAATGCTGAAAAATGAATTTACTTCTAGACAACTTGTACTAACAAAAACTTGGCATGCTGAAAAGTAAATTTACTTGTCCACAACTTGTATTCGATTAGTAACTTTTTTTGTACTTGATGGACAATGATCGTAATAATGACGTACAATCATATTCATTAATGTTTCATATTTTAAGTTCAATTCACCAAGACACTAAGTTTATAAAAGAATTAGAACTACAATAAGAATAAAAATTTCAGATGGCCTAAACTACTTTGCTTACAACAACATTTAATTACAACCTAGTTTTTATTCCATGACATTTAATTACACCTTATTTTTTTGAGCTACAACAACATTTAAATTTTATTTATTTTTAATAATTCAGTTACAGTTAATATTCATATATTGAATAATTTTTTTGTTAAAAATGAGAATATTGCGGAAAATAATGGAATATCGGGACGAGAACCCTAGTTTCCCCTACATATATGTGTCATCCTATGCGCATTAACTGCAAAACTTTCTCATCGGAACATATACCGGTGATCCAATTCAACAAGTGAAATGCCAACCACTATCTAAAATGCCGGCCAACCTCCACGCAACTTTCAGTTGTAGCCATCTCTGATTTGAATATAATCGCTTTCATTTGTCCAACAACTGTAGTACAAACTTAAAACTTTTATCGAAATGTATTAATCTCAGTGCAAGCTCTAAATTCGACGGCCTTGTGAACTCAATTTATTTTTTTGTGTTAATTGTTATAAACGAATTAATTAATGATACAAGTTCTAGTAAAAAAATTAAGCATACAGGTTTGCCCCCACACTAGAATACAATTATTTTGTTCCTATTACACTTAATAATTATATAACTGTATAAATAGAATATGTTATTTATTTATTTGTGAAGTGAACAAAACATACAATTTTTACTCATCAAATTTCAAATTTTGTTCACATATACAGTAATTTTTAAGATGACTTAGGCTCTGTTTGAGATTGCTGTTAAAAATTGCTGTGCTGTTGAAAAAAGTGCTGTTAAAATAAGTGCTGTTGTGAAAATCAGATAACTGTTTGGTAATATTTTTGATATATGCATGTTTTGGTGTATAATATAAAAAAATAATGTTTTGGTGAGTTTTGATGTTGAAACCAGTAGCTGCTTCCCGCAAAAGCTGAAAAACAGCTTTTTTCAAAAGCATGGGGGGACCTGCTTTCTCTAAAAGCAGCTTTTGAGCCAAAAGCGCTTTTCAGAAAAGCAGCTTTTAAATTTTACCAAACACTTTTTTAGCTGCTTTTCAGAAAAAAGCTGCTGTTGCTGTCTGCAACAGCAATGCCAAACGGACCCTTAGTTTTAAATTATTTAAGTTAATATTACAAGTCAATTTTTACCCCCATCTAACAGTCAATTTTGTGTGCACCGTACTACTTTATCCTTTCTATTAAGGGTATACAGTTCCACTGAAAACAATGCGCACTTTCGTTAAATTTGGCACATTCTAGGATACGAAATATTAAGCCTGCACGTTCAAAGTAGGGCAATACAGATTATTTTTCTAATCCAGTAATCCTCGTCTAAGAGCAAGTCCAACAGCTTACTTATATCATGTTCAAAGCTCAAATATAAGTAATTTAGTAAAAAATAGTGCTCCAACAATGTTCTAGTGGTTACCTAAATCACTAGGACATCCATCTCATTACCTATTAATAAGTAACCACTAACCATTACCTATTTAATTTCCATGAATAAAAAATTCACTTCCCTCCTTTTCTACATTTCTTTTCTCTGTCTTTCTTCCACTTTTTTTATATCTCTTTTCAAATCTATACTCTTTATTAATAAGCAAAACAATGTGAAAATGGCGCGCGGTACTAGAGTACCAAAGTACCAAAGTACCAAATTTGGTTATCACTTAACCCGGGTTCGATTCCTCGCAACTACATAATTATAAAAGATTTATTTACTTTAAATTCTTTAGCTTCATCCAGGGTTCGATTCCTTACAACTACGTAATTATACAAGATTTATTTATTTACTTTATATTCAATAGGTTATACTAAAGTACCAAAGTACCAAATTTGGTTATCACTTAACCCGGTTTCGATTCATCGCAACTACGTAATTATACATGATTTATTTACTTTAAATTCTTTAGCTTCATCCAGGGTTCGATTCCTTGCAACTACGTAATTATATAAGATTTATTTATTATTACTTTATATTCAATAGGTTCATCGAGCGTTAGATTCTTTGCAGCTACGTAATCATACAAGATTTATTTATTTATTTTAATTTCTTTAGCTTTATGCATAGTTCGATTGTCTATAACTACATAATTAAATAGTTATTTATTTATTATATATTTTTATCATTCAATTCTCGAGAAATACATTTTTAAATAATATTTATTAATAATTTATTAATACTAATATTTTAATGTCGACTCATGCTCGGCCCGTGCTTGGCACGGGTTATAAGCTAGTATATTATTATAATAATAATAGGGAATAGATATAAGTAATGTTGTTGAAGTTTTTACAAGAAATCAAGTCCCTAAATCACTAGAACACATTATTATATAATATTTATAAATAACCAACTAGAACATTGTTGGACTGGCTCTAACAGTCAAGAATCCAAATTTTCCTTATATAAACAACACCTAACAAACTGAATCTTAGGTGTAATTTTTTGTGCACTGTGCTACGTAACTCTATATATTATATTGGTACATTGATATACTGAAGACAATGCGCACTTTCTTTAAATCAAAAAACCAACATGGCAAAAAATGCGAAATTCATCACAAGAGTTTTGCTTCTTCTTGTTGTTGTATTAAATCTATCAAACCCTACTTTTTCACAGACGATCGTCAAGGCTTTGCCAGGGTTTCCCGGGGAACTTCCCTTCAAACTTGAAACCGGGTACGTATTAGGGTTTCCCGGGGAACTTCCCTAATTTGTGTATATGTACATGTACGTATTGAATTTTTTGTTTTTTGGTGTTGAAGATATGTTGAAGTTGGAGAGAAAGAAGATATGGTTTTGTTTTATTATTTTGTGGAGTCTGAACGGAACCCGACCGAGGACCCTCTCTTGATCTGGATTGCCGGCGGCCCAGGTTGTTCTGCTCTTCGTTCCTTCTTCTTTCAGATCGGTGAGTTACTTTTATATTCTTTCACTCTTCTAATATTTACAGCTGAGCGTAAAAATTGTCTAACAAGATAGGAAAAATGATTAAGTAATACAGACTGAGATTGAGATCGAGATCAAGTGTATAAATAATTGTTAATTTTCGCAAAATATTATATGAATGGATATATTTTACATGCATTGTGGACCATGGCAGGCTAACCACGGCATTATTTGTCAACGTAAACGTAAACGTAAAAATCAATAGTTCTGATATTGCGGATTCTCGGCATCTCGGTCAGATTTTATAAAAAAACAAATTGGTGTGAGTAACTGTTGTCATAACGTTCACGTTCTAAAACAATAAAATAATATTCGGAAATTTGTGTTCTAAAAATCGGCGATTATCGCCGATTAATCGCTAGACGGTGGGCTACCGAACTATTAAGCGAAAATCGGTTAATTAATTGTTTTTTGAGAAAAACGGTCAAAAATCGGGATAATTATTTAAAAATAATAAAAAATAGTTAAAATTAAAAAAAATAATTAAAAATTTAAAAGGTAGAAATTTGATTAAACAATAGGAAAAAATATTATTTTTGTACATATAATTATAATTTTAGATGCCTAAATCATAAATTCTCTTTATTTTTTCTCTTAAATTGATTTCTAATTAAAAAGTTAAACCTTCAAAATTTTATTTATTACAATTATATAACATTTTTAACATATTTGCATAAATATATGATAATAACATATGTTTACTTGAAATAACGAAACAATTATATATATGAATATAATTGTATATAAAAATATTATTAAATTTATTCCGATTAATGATCCGATTAATCATTCCGATTAATCACCGATTATCCGATTAATCCATGAACGATGCCTTCGCCGATTAACTCCGATTCGGGCTTTGTACGACCCTGCTTATGAATAAGGTTCTTTTTGTTCTAATTATTTATTTACTTTTTCCACGGAAATCGTGGTAAACCCAACTCTATTTTTATACTCCCATTTCATACTTCATTCGTTTATATTGATTACCTCCATACTTTATCGGTTTATATTGATTACAATTTTTTTTTCCCAATAACTTTTTTTCGAGAAATTTTTCTCAAAAATATTTTCTCGTGAATTTTTTTTTTGAATTTTTTTCTCGATAAACCTTTTCCGAAAACTTTTTCTCTTGAATTTTTTTCCAAAACTTTCAAATTTTAATTTTAATTAATTTTAAAAAATATTATAACATTTACATATCCAACCCTTCTTCCCAACCACTCTTAATCCTTTACCCAAATAAGGTAACACTTCAATCCCTCTTGACTGTCTCTTTTATAATGATAGCTTATAACCTCTGTTTCTTGTAGTGTTACATAATTCTTACATCCAAATAAGGGTTCAATCCAACCTAAGCTAACTCAACCTAGCCTAACCTAACCTAGCTTAGTCGAACCTAACCCAACCTAACATAATCCAACCCAACTCTTCCCTGCTCAACCTCTCGTATTGAACAACAACTTCGAGAGAGATGGCATTCGGACATGCTATTACCTATGTATGGCTCTAACCCAGTTAAGATTAATAATGATGAAGTTCCGGAACTATTAGCTCTACTCGAGCTATGCCGTCTCTTGCCTTTGGGCCGCTGCCCCTCTTCCATAGGTTGGAGATGGGGTTCCCAGTTGTTTTAGTACTTATCATCTATTTGATCTCACATGCCCGACATGGCATGCCATCACTCTTTCGTTGTGAACTCCGTTTCACTCGTTGAGTTGTTAGTTCTTGTCCCCTTTTCTGACCAGGAAAGTGAACCTTGCATAAGGATATCCCATCTCGAAAGACATTTCCTTAAAAAAAGAGAATTTTTTTGGTTGGAAAATAAGGTATTTCGTTCTCTGGCTATTTACTTTATAATAGCACTTCAAAGGTATAGCAACTTATGAGGAAAACACCTCCATGAGGTCGCGAATTCAGGTTCCTACTACACAGCAGTTATAAACACATACAGCAACCACGATCACATATATAGGATACTAACATGAAATTTTGTGACAAAAAAGAAGGCCATTCTCAGTATTTAGAAACATAGAGCAAAAAGTTGTTTGATATAAAGTTGAATACGTTTGATAGTATGAAACCTTTAACCGAATAGGGCACCAAGCCAGCTTCCACTTGTGTCTCCTGGCCCGGTTGACCCTTTACCAAACCAAATAAGACAGGTCCTACCTAAAAGGCAAGTTCCTAACTAAGAAAATTAAGCTAAAAGCACAAGTGGAGTGTATCTATAATCGACTTTGCCGCTTCATAGCTCCGCAATCCCGCTTTATCTAAGCTTCGTAAAGTGCACTCTCAGTTCCCTTCGTACGACAGGGCCCCTGCCCCATTCTTCCCTCTATTCCCTCTATGGAACCAGGTCGAATCCTCAACTACATTCTAAAAGTTAAAGGGGTCTTGACAATCTGCCCAATAAAGTCTAAAGTTGCTGCTACTTCGTCCCCTTCCTTGCCTGCTTCAATCAATCATATTTATTTCGTGAAAACGGAAACGTACTTTATTAAGACCAATGCTTGTACCCTGCCGAGTGAAGGAGAGATTGTCATACTTATGGGGATCAAAAGTGACTAGTCCTGATCTGAGAGTCCTGAAAATATTGAATACAAGAAGGTATCATTTAGTATCTGTTGACCGGATAGGAAAATTAATGATCAAGTAGTACAGATTGTGATTGAGATCGAGATCAATTGTATAAACAATTCTTCTCGGCAAAATATTATATGAAAGAACACGCCATTGTCGACCATGCTAACCACGAGCTATTAAAAAGTCCTATGAAGACATTAGCTGTTACTACCACTTGAAAATACTATTTATTAATGACTACATGATGTATATATAATTATATATATTATAAAATTATCTGACTCCTTGAATATTCATATTTCACTTTTGAAGGTCCACTTACAATTGAATATCCAGATACCGGCAAAGAAATACCAGATTTGCACTTAAATCGATTCTCTTGGACAAAGGTACACATTTTTCCTTCTTCACGTAACTAAATTTACCAAGTGGAGAAATCAAAGTCATAAATATACATATATGTTAATAATTTTTTTATTTCTGTATGAAACTAAACTTCGCATGTGATGATTTTTATTTTAGTTGGCTAATGTGATCTTTCTCGATGCGCCTACATCTGGATTTTCCTATGCAAAATATCCAGAAACTTACAAAAATGGTGACACTTTATCAGCAAAATACACTTATCAATTTCTTACTAAGGTTTGATTTGTCGCTAAAAAGTTGACATGATCATCTCGCTAAAATTTATATGAAATTCCGATCTACATTGGTTTCATTTGTTATCGATATTTGAGCAGTGGCTCGAGAAACATTCTAAGTTCATCAGCAATCCTTTGTACATCACTGGTCTTTCCTACTCAGGAATAACTATTCCGCTCATTGTTCAAGAGATATTTAACGGTATTGGTGCTCGAATTCTGACTGAATTCATGCTTTGATTGTATTTAATGTATATATGTATTAAGTTGTCTTTGATTGTTATGTGTAGGTAATGAAGCTGGAAATGAACCAAGAATGAATATTGCAGTATGTAGTTTGTGTAACCTACTGACAATCAATTCTTATCAGCTTGTTTTGTTCTTTCATTCTAAATAGTTGATGTACTCAGGGCTATATCATTGGCAACCCACTAACAGATAAGAATGTCGACTTTAACTATCGGATTCCATATGCTCATCAGGTGGCGCTTCTATCAGATGAAATTTATGAGGTAAAGGTCAACACTAACATGAATACTGAAACTAGAGTCACAAACCACTGTATAATACCGGTTGTGCTTCCTCCTTTCCAAATTTAGGCAGTGGAATTAAAGTCAAATTTAGCTTGAATCGTCTTCGTGCATTTTAAACTGATATCATTCACCGATTTCAACGTAACATCGGATAAATCACTGAAGTCACTATAAATATAAATAGATACGTCTAAATATGTGTTGAAAAAGTGATAACAACTTTTTACTGTTTACTAAATTTTACACCTTTGTTTTGCATGCTGCATCAATCAAATGAAAAATTGTAAATTCTATAATCTAAGATGACATAATCAGATTTTAAAATTTTTATATACTAGTATATTTTACAGTTCTTTTTCTTTAATTTTGCTTGAATCGTCTTTGTGCATTTTAAACTGGTATGGTTTGTGCATTTCAAACTGATATGATGTCGTCCGATTAGCATATGTAATTCTGGTAACTGTAAATCATCATGTATATTCTGCATATTAATTTTTTTTTTAAAAGCATCCGTGTGAATGATTTCTTTGTAAAAATGTTCAATTACTTGGACTGATCTTTTGTGAAATAATAGTTGTTGAAACACAACTTAGAAGATTCATTTGTATTTTCAGTCGACGAAAGCCAATTGCAATGGTGAATACGTCAACGTGCCTGAAAGCAACAAACTATGTCAAATTGATCTTCAAAAAGTTGACGAGGTTGCAATCTTAATTTTTATCTTTGCTAGATTTTGAGTTGCAAATAATTTATTATTGTTTACATATGTATACATTTTCATATGCAGTGCCTGGAGAACGTGTATATGTATCATATATTGGAACCAATCTGTACTTCAGATACTAGCACCAGGAGCTTGCTTCAAAATACTTATATGGTACCTCTCCCCAGGGAAGCCAAATTGAAAGGCCAACAATGGTGTCGGGTAACTTTTATTATAAAGTCTCTATTCGTCGAACTTTGGAGACATGTGTTAAGTAAAACTTTCCTATTTGACATTGTATGAACGAGTTTTTGACAGAATGGTATTAGAGAATGAATAAGTAAAACAATATGGATTCAAAATATCTTTTCTATATAGGACACAAAGATATAAACTGATCTGTGTACTTTTGTGTTTAGGAAAGTACTTATATGTACACTGATGTTTGGGCAAACATTCAATCAGTACGAAAAGCTCTGAATATCCGGGAGGTATGGAATTCATTTGCATGATTTGGAAATATCGCTGTTTGCTGCAATCTTAATTGTAAATGATTACAAATTAAATTTTGTAAACACCAGGGAACGATTGGAGAGTGGGCTCGATGCAACACTGATCACCATGCTGCTGGTAAAAATGATACGGTTCACTATGCATACGATGTCTCTAGTAGTCTTGATATTCATCGAAACTTCACCAAAAAAAATTGTCGAGCACTTATAATTAGGTAAGCTTCATTAATTAATTAGTGGTAGCATTACCTTCACTTTTTTTCGTTTAATATTTGTTTCGGCAAATACTTATGATGTTTTGTAAAACAGTGGGGATCATGACATGGTTTTTCCACACATAGGCACTGAGCAGTGGATACGTGATCTACATTTAAATGTTGATAGTACCTGGGCACCATGGTTTGTCAAACAACAAGTAGCAGGGTATGTAATGTTGCTGGGTAAAGATGGGTGAAAGAGGATTCTTGATTTTCAATTTCTGGATCCTAAGCACGCGTTCTAAATTTCCTAATCTTTTACAGATATACGGAGTCGTTTTCACATGATGATTTCACATTAACATTTGCGACTGTTAAGGTATGAAATTATGCACTGTTAAGGTATGAAATTATGCACATAAATAAATTTCGTCAGACTTGTCCATAACTTTTAAAATTAATCATCTATTCTTAAAAATAGAAGTATCATCTGCAAAGGGTTGCCTGTTGCATACCAGAATAACGATTCCTCACAAATTCATAACTTTTCTTTAAATGATGATGATGAATTAATCCAGGAGAAGTAAACAAATAATAAACTCATACTTCTGCCTCACTTTCACAGGGTGGAGGTCATGCAGCTCAAGAGTTCAAGCCTGAAGAGTGTCTAGCTATGGTCGATAGATGGTTTGATCATAATCATCTCTGAATATTTAGTTTCTAATACTAAGGTATGCAACTTCTTGGGCAACATTGAGCATGCAGCAAACAGGGAAATTGTAATTATTTTTACGCTATATTTCATCTGAAAATGTGTAATAATAACGGTGAGATGCAGACGCAATTGATACGCATATTAAATGATAGCAAAACGTGTTTTAACTTATTGGTTGTGAACTAGAATAAGAGTCCATGCGAGTCCCGGTCCATTCTCTAGCATTGTACGAAAATGCATATCATTTTAGATTCAAGTTGTTCGAATGAAATAGTTTTCCCTAAAAATACTGTTACATGTACTTATAGCCCCTAGTGAAACTTGAGAACAAGATCACATGCCGACCAACAGTAGCAACTACATAACCACGCAACTACATAACCACGCCTGAGGCTATAAAAAAAATTGTTACAAAGATTTGACTTAGTTAAAGACCAATTTTTTTCAATCTAGAGTGACTCGGTGCGCTCTATAGAGCACCAAGCATCAACCTAAAAATAGTATGCTCCCAAACAATAATTATCGTAATATTTCTAGGTTGGGGGCATCAATTTTCGCCAAAGCAGTGAAATTTTAAGGAAAGTTATGGAGCCATACAACCTAAGACTCATTAACATTACAATGTGCTATCACATGTGCCAGAGTATTACTTTCCCTGCTCACATGACGACACCTAAAGGACATTAATTGAGACTTCATCCAACCTATATCCTCATAACGTAATAGGAGAGTAGCTACCACTATCAATAGACCGAACCGTATCAAGGGCATCGCATTTTAGCTCAATGTTCATAGTACCAACCTCCTAGCCAAATGTAGTCCAAACCGCACAACTGCTACTTCCACCACGATACAAGAAAAACGCAATCAGACAAGACAACACTGATCAGACAACACTTGGTCGAAAAAGTGTTGCCAAGAATTAACTGACAACGGTTATTTTTCAACCTAGAAAAAGCATTGTCTAACCGAGGGTGATTACAACGGTTTAAAAACCATTGTCTAGAAAATTGAATTAGACAAGGATATTTTTAAAGTGTTATTGCGTAAGCATGACCAATAGACAACTATTTTCAGCAGTATTGTGTGAATAAACCTAAGACAATGCTACAGAAAACCGTTGTTATAATGATACAACTGTTTTCTTAGCCGTATTGTTTGAATAATCCTGAGACAATGGTGTAGCAAACCGTTGTGGGTTTAAGAAGTCTACAAACAACGGTAGTTGTAGAGTGTTGTCTGAATTAGAGTACTTTAAAAAAAATTAATAGGGATATACCAATCTTAGAATAAAATCCAAGTAACATACCCAATATTATTAAAAACAATATTGTCATATTCAAATTATTACATGAATATCAAGATCTATGTATTTTGATGATATTACAAAAATTTCAAAAAAAAAATAAATTTATTTGGTTTGAGATCTTAATGGTCAACTACTGATTTGACTAGTACTCATGTATGTTTTGTTTATTCGATTTCATGAATGTTTAAGACACTGATTTTTTTAAAAAAGTGTTGTAAGTTATAATACTTAACAATGGTTTTGGTCAAAAAAGTGTTGTATAATATATACAATGGTTTTTGTTTTTATACGTTCGTTGTTGAATATTCTTTGTAACAATTGTTTATGTTGTTAAACCATTGTATGATATACACAATGGTTTTTTTTATAAAATCCATGTGTGAGTAATTACGTTATAACAGTTTTATTAGCTAAATCGTTGTCTATATCAAAATCGTTGATTTTTCTTTTATAAATTTTATTTGTTGTCCTTAATACATAAGTGTCACACACTTGATTCAATGTTATCATAGGAATCTTGAATATTTAATATTATCACACACTTGTTGCATTCGATTCTTTGTAAAATATTTATTTGGTTTGAGATCTTAACGGTCAACTAGTGATTTGACTAGTAATTCTAACTAGTGTTTCGTCCCAGATTGACGTTTCGATTTTTTTAAAAATACTTATCGATGATCCAACCGTATGGATATCAAGATCCATGTATTTTAATGATATTAAAAAAATTTAGAAAAAAATAAATTTATTTGGTTTGAGATCTTAACGATCAACTACTGATTTGACTAGTACTTATAACTAGTGTTTCATTCCATATTGATATTTCGATTTTTTAAAAAATATTTCTGGACGATCCAACCTTATGGATATCAAGATCTATTTATTTAGATGATATTACAAAAATTTCAAAAAAAAATAAATTTATTTGGTTTGAGATCTTAACGGTCAACTACTGATTTGACTAGTACTCACGTATGTTTTGTTTACTCGATTTCAAAAATGTTTAAGACACTGGTTTTTTTTCAAAAAGTGTTGTAAGTTATAGTACTTAACAATGGTTTTGGTCGAAAAACTATTGTAAAATATACACAAGGGTTTTTGCTTTGATCCGTTCGTTGTTGAATATTCTTTGTAACAATTGTTTATGTTGTTAAACCGTTGTATAATATACCCAATGGATTGTTTTATAAAATCTTTGTGTGAGTAATTACGTTACAATGCTTTTATTAGCTAAATCGTTGTCTGTATCAAAATCGTTGATTTTTCTTTTATAAATTTTATTTGTTGTCCTTAATACATAAATGTCACACACTTGATGCAATGTTATCATATGAATCTTGAATATTTAATATTATCCCACACTTGTTGCATTCAATTTTTTTAAAAATATTTATATGGTTCGATATCTTAACGGTCAACTAGTGATTTGACTAGTAATTCTAACTAGTTTTCGTCCCGGATTGATGTTTCGATTTTTTTAAAAATACTTATCGACCATCTAACCGTATGGAAATCAAGATCTATGTATTTTAATGATGTTAAACATTTTAGAAAAAAATAAATTTATTTGGTTTCAGATCTTAACGATTAACTACTGATTTAACTAGTACTTCTAACTAGTGTTTCCTCCCAGATTGATGTTTCGATTTTTTTAAAAATATTTATCGACGATCCAACATTATGGATATCAAGATCTATGTATTTTAATGATATTACAAAAATTTTAGAAAAAAATAAATTTATTTGGTTTGAGAACTTAAAGGTCAACTACTGATTTGACTAGTACTCACGTATGTTTTGTTTACTCGATTTCAAAAATGTTTAAGATACTGGTTTTTTTTTCAAAAAGTGTTGTAAGTTATAGTACTTAACAATGGTTTTGGTCGAAAAACTGTTGTAAAATATACACAAGGGTTTTTGATTTGATCCATTCGTTGTTGAATATTCTTTATAACAATTGTTTATGTTGTTAAACCGTTGTATGATATACACAATGGATTTTTTTATAAAATCCTTGTGTGAGTAATTACGTTACAACGCTTTTATTAGCTAAATCGTTGTCTGTATCAAAATCGTTGATTTTTCTTTTATAAATTTTATTTGTTGTCCTTAATACATAAGTGTCACACACTTGATGCAATGTTATCATATGAATGTTGAATATTTAATATTATCCCACACTTGTTGCATTCAATTTTTTTAAAACTATTTATATGGTTTGATATCTTAACGGTCAACTAGTGATTTGACTAGTAATTCTAACTAGTGTTTCGTCCCGGATTGATGTTTCAATTTTTTTAAAAATACTTATCGACCATCCAACCGTATGGATATCAATATCTATGTATTTTAATGACGTTAAAAATTTTAGAAAAAATAAATTTATTTGGTTTGAGATCTTAACGATCAACTACTGATTTGACTAGTACTTCTAACTAGTGTTTCGTCCCAGATTGATGTTTCGGTTTTTTTTTTAAAATATTTATCGACGATCCAACCTTATGGATATCAAGATCTATGTATTTTGATGATATTACAAAAATTTCAGAAAAAAATAAATTTATTTTTGATGATCTATGTATTTTGATGATATTTCAATTTTTTTAAAATACCCTTGATAATAAATCATACGGATTTCAAAATTTATATATTTACAAAAACTTTTAAAATAATAATTTTTTTTTTTTTTAAAATTTATCTTAACCCAATTTTTGTTTCGCTCTTATTCTTTAATTTTCACCTTGATCAATAATTCATTTCCCCGGTATGAAAAGTTTGTTTCCCCGCCTTACCAATAATTCGTTTCCCCCCATATGGAAATTTATTTTCCCCCTTACTCTATCAGATACAAAACTAAGACCAAAACCTTATCGCCAAAAACTAATCTCCCTCCTCTCTCTCTATCACTCTCTATCCCTCCCACTCTCTTTTTTTCTCTTGTATTCTGGATCCTCATATATACTTCAATTGCCCTTCGATTAAGGACTTCTTGGACTTCCGATTTTTTCGGTTAAAGGGGCTTCTTCGATGAGGACTTAGGTTTGGGTTTGATTTGGCATCTGGGCTTGTTGAGTTTGGATGAATGCAAGGTTTTCTTGGAAAAATCTCAAGTCAAGTTGACTGAGTATTCATTTGTTTATTTGGGTTCAGAGTCATCTGATGATGTTGTTTATTGGGCAATTGATATGTCTGATGCTGGTGATCTGGAGAATGAATTGAGTAGTAGGCAGGTTAGCTTTGTGGATGCAATGAGTTTGATGGTTGCCACTGATTGGGCTAACCAGCTAGTATGGCTGATCTTGCTATTGCCGGCCAGGTATGCTTTTGATTAACTGACGTCAATTTCATAATTACTATTTATTGTTGAGTCTCGGAGTAAGTTTAGATCATAACATTGATTTCGGTTTCGTTGTGTTTATAAACTTGTCAATTTAGTGTTGCTCAAAAGCTTATTGAAATTTTGTAAAATAAATATGTAGACTTTAAAGTAATAAAATATAACATTGTGAAGATCATTTTCCATATTCAACTGGAATTATATGTAAACAGAAAGAAATTCCACATATGGGAGTAGGCTCTTTAAATCTCCACTACTAGGGAAGGCTCGTTAACTGTTGCGCTATTAGTTTAAAACTGGGTCATATATGTTAATCCAGTTTACTAGGTTATTGTTCAGGTTTATTCAACATTAGAAGAACAATAAAAGACGCAGTGATATCCAGTTTGGGTGGTTGCCTTTTGACTACCACTAGACCTTTGATCCTTGAAATATGTTCTTTCACCTAGATTTTTGGAAATATTTTCATAGATACTCTAATGTAATTCATAACCTGATTATTCACAATTTATAGTGCCAAGTGTGAAGGTTTGATCTTGAATCAACTGCAAGTTTAAAATTCAATTTTTAGTCTACTGTAACTTAAACCACGAACTACTTAAATGTGGTAGCCTGATGTTATTAAATGAATAGATTTATCTGAATTAATATTGATGTGGAAACTTGAAGCCCATTTTACTTTGAACATTTACTTAAATTAGGCTACAACAGCATTTCCTGTTTCTGAGTTGCCTCTCAATTTTTTTTGTCCAATTCTTATATTAATAACGTTTAAACAGGTTAAAAATGAGTAGTAGTTTACCATCATTACAGTTACTTTGTTCTTTCATTGCATGAAGTGCGTTGGGAGTTTTCAAGCAAGGAAAGATGATAAATACCATTTGTACAATGTCCAATACGATCCTATTCATTACTTTTAAATATTCTTTAGAAGTACCTATATACCAACTAGTGTGAAACATAAATGTTCTTGAACCATTGCATCTGATCTTCACTGATGACTTTGAATCAGGCTAAAGCTTTGTTGGAGTGGCATATTACATCACAGTTTTGCGGGAATTGTGGAGAGAAAACTATGCCAATAGATGCTAGGAGACGAAAGCAATGTACAAATGAGTCCTGCAAAAAAAAAAGTTTTACCCTCGAGTTGATCCGGTAGGATGATTCTCGAATTTCATTACTTATGACTGTTGTTTTCTGCATCTTGATTTTCCTGGACTTCTAAATTTTGCTCTCTGCATCTGTGATTCCATAATCAGTTTGTCATTATGCTAGTCGTAGATAAACAGAGAGACCATGCACTTCTAAGCAGACAGTCAAGATTTGTGCCACGAATGTGGAGTACTCTTGCTGGGTTCATAGAGGTATCATTTTCAATCTTACTCCTAAAATAAGGAAATCAACATATTCTGTTTTTTGAGGTCCTTTATGACCTAGAGCGAGCTTCTCTTTATTAAGGTAATCGCTCTATATTAGATTGAATAAAAACAAGTAACTTAAAATTTTTGAAGTAATTGTTTGTGCTTCAGTGGATATAGATAATCAAGCATATACTTTCACCATGTTTTTATCTATATCTAATCTCTTTGAGTTACTAAAACCTAACGATAAATTGCTATTTGTAATTCTGTCTTTAAAATTATGCAGGACAACCTAAATGACATTTTCTAACTACTGGATGGAGTTTGTTTGTCAATGCAAAAAGACTTGTCGTTGGAGATTATGGTTGGTAGCATCAAGAGATGGTGCATGTAGCATTTAAACTAGTTTGAATAATTGTTAATGTAGTTCATTAATTTTAGTTTTTGTATTATTGTGATGTATTTGGATTTATGGTCTTGAAAGTTTAAAAAAATTTCATACTTGTAAGATTGTAAGGATTGTTTGTTTTATTGAACGTTTGAATGCAATAATTGTTAGATATTCATACAACATCTTAACAAAAGAGAACCATTGTCTAACTTCTTAAACGCAATAGAACAAAATACTGTAAGTTGAGTGCAATGATCTCAGACAACAAATTTTAAACAACAAACCGTTGTCTAAAGCAACAAACACAACAATTCTCGAACAAGAAAACCATTGTTAAAATCCAAAGCAAACAACGATTTGAGTAGGAGAACCATTGTACAACGAAATCTAAAACAAGTGTTTTTCAATTGAAAACTGTAGTCTTCTTTGGTTAACAACAACAAAACTTTAATAAAAACGTCTTATTGGAGATGAATCTTTACAACACTTTTCTAAAAAAATGTGTTGTTTCTAGTTATTACACAACAGTATTATAAGTACTGGGTGTTGTTGTAGGCGAGTCACACAATGATTCCGCACCGTTGTATGATATGCGTAAGAGACCGCGTCGCAATAGACAACAGGAAAACTGGGTGTTACACAACGGGCATCCCCCATTGTGTGAAGCTGTTTTTCTTGTAGTGTTCTGTTTGCTCAACCTTTCCCTTGACCTGCAACTTTTGTACAACTGCTACTATAATACGCCCATGCACATCTGAAACAATCCCACATCTATTCCGGTTAACACATTAGCATCAAAATGCATGGTTAGCATGTACTTGAAGGTGTCAAGGCCCTTTGATTAGTAGCCAACTGACCAACGGTACTACAAGGAGTCATAAAAACATGGTTAGCATAGTCTAGATAGTCATCAGCCAATTCAGAAAAAATTGTCGAATGCATTGTGCATCAACAATGTATCCTTTGAAAATATATATGTTCCGACAAAACCATGCTGCCCCTAAGAGGGAATAGAACTCCCTTAAATCGTCTTTTCCTAACTTTTTTGCTACCCATAAAAATCGTTTATACAAAAGATGTTGATTGGTGTCTCCAGTAACAAGCCCGGAAAATTACTAGGCAACCAAATAACAGGAGTTGTAGTACAATCAAAAAAAGAGTGAAAGATGGTCTCATTTTCATCTCCACACACTTTTAGTAGTCATAAGACAATTGTTATGGTGTTCTTTAACAGCTAAACCGCCCTTACATGCCCTCAATATAAAATGTTGAAATTTTGGAGGGATATTGAGACTCAACACACTTTTTCACAGATAGTCAATATTAAATACATGCGTTAATAACCACCAGCTATTATCGCCTAGTTTTGCTAGCTAGTGGCCTGATTTCATATTTGTCAGCCACCAATAATGTTAATCATCTTGCCTACATACTTCCATGTTTGGGGCATACTATTTCTAGGTTGGGGGCATCTGCTCTAAAGGCATAAAATTCACGAATACTTACAGTATTATTCCTTTAGTGGTCTGAACTTTCCACATAGCAGTGTTTGATATTAGTTCGATGCCCATTTTTTCACTACAAGAAACAGGGGTCATAAGCGACCGAAAAAAATGGTCGTAATTGATACTTGACGGTGGCAAATGTACTCAAAACCGACTGACGACCGACCAACTAATTTGGTCGTAAAAAGTCTGGTCGCTTTTGAAGCAACAGTCGCAAATAATGATCATTTACGACCATTATTGACAGTCGGTTACGAAATTCCAGTTTCGTGAGTGTTGGTCCCACATGCCAATGTGGCAAGCCAAGTCAGCAATATTTACGACCAATACTGAGTCACAAATAATTGGTCGTAATTGAGACTAGCATTTGCAACCAAATTTAGTCGCATTAATTAGTCGTAAATAGAAGTTGTAATTCCAACCAATATATAGTCGCAATTAATTAGTCGTAAACAGAAGTTGTATTTCCAACCAATATATAGTTGCAATTAATTAGTCGTAAATATGAGTTGTATTTCCAACCAATATATAGTTGCAATTAATTAGTCGTAAGTAGAATTTCTATTTCCAACCAATATATAGTTGCAATTAATTAGTCGTAAATAGAAGTTCTATTTCCAACCATTGTTGTAGTCGTAAATATATTTACATTTCCAACTAACTTCCAGTTACAAATAAACGGTTGGTTATGTCAAAAACGACCAACTTTTGGTTGCTTATGTTGAAGCAGATGGTTGGAAATAACATGAATTCAGTCGCTTATGTTAGTAAGAAAATGACAACAAATTGGTCAGTTTTAAAACTACGCCCAGAAAAATCTGCACACTTTTTTACCTACAATGCATGCACATACCAAATCTCTATTTACAGAAATCACACCTGATTAAATATAAATCTTAAAGCACAACTAAATTTAACAAAAGAAACATATGTGGATTAATTAACAAAGTTAAATAAATCCTAGTATGGCATCACACCGGCCACCAACCAAAAGTACTAAATATTCGCTACGAGTTCACAAATCCACATATCAACTATCTTAGTTAAATTCAGTTACAACATCTCAAGTTAAGAGCTACTATTAATAGTTACTTGAGATATAGTTTTAAACTACATCTACTTATCACTAGCACTGTCATTCCTTAGGTTATCACCACCAACATCACCATCCTCTCCGGCATCATCACTGCCATCATTATCCTCCCCTATACCATCACTGCCATTTTCATCACCAGTGCTAGAACCTTCTCCATCACTTACTTCCTCGTCGGTAGTGTAATCTTTGTTAGCTTCATCGATGGCCTGAAATGAAATGAAAATTTCACAGCATATTACTTAATTGAATTGAAACTAGATGCCATTTTACAAATTTATATAGGTCGCCTTTAGAATGTACATAAAACATATAGACAGGGATGCAGTTGGTGTATAAAATATTCTATATTTGGCATTCAAGAGTAACATGAAATGCATTACCACAAAACCAAGATATTGAAGTGGAGGGTAGATACACGTCAAACACACAGTAAACAGAAAATGACTTTGTATCTTTTGGATCCAATTAGGCAGATTAGACAAATAAGATTCAGGAGTTGGATATATATCTCAATAGTAAATAAAACTTGAAATCTGTAATAAGGAAATATCCAGAAATCTGTAATTGCTATATGACACATACATTGTGAAAACTCGTATTTAATTATAGCTCATTAACATTTCTAGGCTAACAAAAACAATGAGAGCACCTGATGGGAGTCCTGATGCAGGAACACCTCAGGTCTTCTTTATCATGCTGCTACCTTGTTAAAGTCGATGTCTATTAGAGAATTTATCTGGAAGATGATTTTTCTTCATCGACAGAAATAATTTCATTTTCTAAATTAAAAGTTAATTGTCCAGATCGTCTTTTCGTCCAAATTACATTTATTTATTTTTCTGTTTTTAGCAGTAAAGAATCACTAGTGATAAAATTATATACAACTTTAACTTTATTTATATTTGCTAACTTTATTTATTTTTCTGTTTTTTTATTTACTAAACTTTTTCTCAACCAAGTAGTGCAAATGTTCTCTTCATCACTTAAAATAAATTAATAAAGAACTAACATAATACTAAATTAAAGAAGACTTACCTTTTGTGTTTCATTGCAAATACTTTTAAAAATTGTGGTGACAACGTTCACCACCTCTCGAAAGAAAACTTGGTTAAAGCTTCCTCTACTAGCAGGATCTGAAACCTCAATAATATTCCTTGCAACTTCTTCCATTTCAGAATTATTTAGATTTCCGAACTGGTCAGGGTTGGCTTGTGCATTTGTTACTGCAGTTTGAACAATTTGCAGAAATGCCTGATCTGGAATGATAGGTCGGTTACCGCTTGAAGAAGAGGAGCTAGCACCGCCTCTTGACCTTTCTCGAAAGCGGTGAGCCAAGTTTGACAGAAGTTGAGTTGCTGGGATAGTGGGGAAGCCAACGATTCTATTCCTTTGTGGCCTCTCGGTTGAGCCGGTAGTTGCTGCCAACCATAACTCAATAGGCTCATCCACTTCTGAGGTAGCAGTGAGTTCAGTAAGGTTAACTCCTCGAGCCTCCAGGATAGCCCCATACCTTGACTGCACACATAATTAAAGATTAATTTAAATTACAAGTCCTTCAGCCATTCCAATATTAGCTGTAATTCCAGCTATGAATAAATCAGGTAATCAGGTAACACTGCATTAATAAAATGAAATTACTATAGAAAATTGAAAATACTATATGAGAAATAAAAATGTGAAATAAAATGTGATAAGGGTTTGACAAGATCTGGTATGGTCTTCCATATTACTCGCTCTCTCTGGTCTCTTTATTAGGGAGATGACAATCAAGGTAAATTAACGAAATCTGAGATGTTACATTGGTAATTTTGGTGTATTTCTGCGTTCTTAACAAATTTTTGCAGATATTTAGATGTTCTTGTTCGAAGGAGAATATTCTACTAGAAGCTGACTAAAAGCCTACCCTAGAATATTAGATTAATTTTTTTGAAATAGTATTAGATTACTTTCAAAAAAAAATATTATTAGATTATTTTGCTTGATATTAGATGACTACAAGCCCTGTATATTTTTGTGTCAGGGCTACAAAATTTTTGGAGAATAACATAATAATGGAAAATAAAAACTTTATATATCCCCTTTAATTAATAATAACAGAATGATAAATATATTAATCCCCGCAAGTTAAGATGCTCCGGAAATAAAAATATTCTAGAAAATTTATTACCACTTTGGAGGATACTGGAGACCTAACCCTATATTGGAGGATACAAGTATACAAGATGGATTCAACTGTAAATGCGGTATGTAAATTACACTGCCATTTAAATTTTTATCCTAAAAGACCTGAATTATACAGCCTATCATCTTACGACATCATATATGCTGGTGCAGTTGGCAATAGCCAAGGACCCTGAAGCTGTTTTTTTCAAAAGGTTGGAAGGGCTACAACCTTAAAAGAAATAAATCCTGTAACAAAGAATAGTTCAACTGAGTATACAAGTCCAAATTCAAATACTATTTTTATTATTCCTTATTCTTTTGTCGAATCGTAGGTTAGTTATACAAAGAATTCAACACTGTTTTTTACACAAAACACAGTTTCAAAGTCGTATATACAAGAGTACATTCAGCATGGCAATTTTAACAAAAGTCTGGTTGACAAAATACCAAAAACTTCTCTAAAAATAAAAGTTAAAATTGAGCAAATATGATTTTAATGTCTAAGTACATATATTCTTCTTGATTTATAGATGTAATTAGAATATGATCTTGATCAAATAATGTACTAAATTTGATTGGCAAAAGCCAAATTTGATCTATGGTCTATCGCTGTTTGACAGAGGCAGTAACTTCCTACTGATTCTACTAGACAATATTATACACAACTACATTAAGCAATAAAAATAGTTTCACATCAAACATTTGTTAACAACATTTAAAGTCCTGTAAACTTGCACAATTTATGATCTATCCAAAAAGTCCAGAGGTTTACCGCTATTTCCATAGCATGGGGAGTGGTGAACTCCAGAGGTTTTGTTGCATCAGCCTCTTGCGCCCTTCTCGAGGCAGCAGTAGTGTGGGTTCGTTCCCACAATTTGAGAAGTGGTGGCTTCTTACCATTGTTTTGGTTCATCATATCCTACAAATATGTTGATGTTCAATTTATATACTAGATGACATAAAATATAAAGAAACTAATCAATAAATGCAGAAGTTGGCCCAAAAATTCAGTACATGTACATAAATATGATTACCATTTCATGAGCTTCAAAAGCCTTCGCGCCAGCACTATGCAAAGTATCCACCTTCTGTCGATTTTTCGATCCAACTTCAGCTCGATGTTTGTGGGTCTCGCTATTCCAAAATTTGAGCAGCCCATCCCAAAAATTTGGATGAAAATACGATGGGCACAACTCCTCATCCGACAATCCCGTTCTGGCCTTCTTTTTCTTCCAACGATCTTTTTCATCACTTATCAATCTTTTGCATGTGTTCTTCGCATGCAATTCAATGCTCCAATCAGCTTCTGATTCGCTTTGTCCTTTTTTATGCCTATAATAATTCTGGAAAATAAACAATTGTGTTAGATATTAACTGATTTGCCAAACATGCACAATGTGTGTGTGTTTGCTTATGTTGAAATAATAATGCATAAATATACCTTAAACTCATCACATATGTCGTCCAACCAATTTGGATACCTAGCATTTATATCCCTGTACTGGTATACCCCTTCTGGCCAGTAATTCCTGATAGTTCCAAGCAATGTTTTCCTGGCTTTGTTGTCAAATATGCTGCATATTATTAAATATTTAGAAATTATTAAACAAGTGCATTACATTAAAATCAATTATTTCAAGCTAAACAAAACTTATCAGCGTCTAATGATTTACGATCAATTTAATATAATATTTCAAGCAATCAAACAGGAGCTTAAAAAAACTTACTGTCCCCCGTGAATATCCACTCGTGTGGGTCTACTAGGATAATTTTTACCCGCATCTCCCTGTGAATGTGACCTGGGCTTTGGCCTCCTAATTACATGTTGTGTTCTCGAGTGTTGTGGACTTGGCGGACTTGGTGGACTTGGTGGACTCGGACCTGGACTAGGCGTTCTTTCAGTAGCTCGACTTGGTGTTCGCGTAGTAGCTCGGAATGAAGTGCTGGACCTTTGTCCCTTCTCTTTCCCTTTCCCTTTTCCTGTTCGTTTTCCTTTTCCCTTGTCTTTTCCTTTACCATTTCCCCGTCCTCCAGATTCTCTCGATATGCGTTTACCTTTTCCATTATCACGCGCCATGTAGACTGTCAACCATATAAACTTAATAATTAGAGACCAAATCACACGTAGACCAATGGTTGCAGACAGAGTGTACCATTTTAACATTTCTGCATGTATAACTAAATCACACGTAGGCAAAATGCTGACATTGAACACAATATTTGCTACATGGTTTGTAAACAAACTGATGCAACCAAGAATCTAAGTTGACAGCACACACATGCCTCTTGTAATCTCATTTCCTTCTATAATCAAAAACTATCTACATAGCTACATGAGTTTCAGTTTCACCTAAACTCAGCTAGATAGAAGCAGTGCACCAACCAATAGATAATATCAAGCTTTTTTACTTTTCAAAATGCAACCATGATTATTTAACAGAAGAAATTATTTTTAAGCAGGCTACCAAGTGCTAACTGCTAAGCTTATGCAATAATAGAATTCAAGAGAACAGAAACTACAAATATATAATAGGCTCGCCAAAATTCTGACCTGGGTTTACATGTTTGTAAACATGAAATCCTGATATTTAAAAACATTCATTCTAACCTTTAAACAAGAACTTTTTAACCCTCGCTGTCTCTACTCATGCGCCTTGTACGGAGTAAAAGCTATACACAGGTTTCAATTATATAAATGGCTAAACTTTTCCGTTTAAAGCACATGATATCTAAATGTGTAAACTTTTAAGGTAAAATATGCAACATACATAGAAATTTTATGTCCCATATTTACATATTCTGTGTAAATTTATTATTCACAATTGTGTCAATGAGATTTTAAGAAGTACACTACAAAATTGAGCATATAAAATTAAAACGTTAATGAAATACTGATGTCAGAACATACTACCATGAATTTAAATCGAAATCAGTTTCAGTTTCAACCACAAAAACAAGCATACAAAATATAAGCATACAAACAAGTAGTAAACAATTAGTACAAACAAATTAAACACTGTAAACAAATTAAACAATTAGTAAAAACACTGTAAACAAATTAAACAAGTAGTACAAACCAACAACTATGAAAGGGAAGAAACGAAAATTGGGGGAAACATAAGCATACAAACAAAATCAATTTATATACAAACTTTCAAGCATAGAATTAACAACTACATACAATATACATATACATATACATATATAAACAACTATACACAATTAACAACTATATATACATAACTACATCTATAAATCGAGAAAGAACGATACGAAGTAGGGTTATACAGAGCTACAGATGAGAGATGAGATGAGAGATGAGATGAGAGATCCCGATCTATACCTTGAACTAATCGAACAGAGCTGTACAGAGCTGAATAGAGTTTGGTTATACAACGGCGCAAAATAGGGTTTTGAGCTCAATTGATGGATTTATTTTTAATAATGAGCTCAATTGATGTCAATTGTTTGGTCATATCGACCAAATTACGTCCCGAATTTCGAAGTAAAATTAAAGAAATGTTTTTATATAAAAAAGTAAATAATTTGTCAAATTTCATTTTATTAGGCGGGTGTTTCAAATTTTTGGCAAAATTTTTAAATTCCCGGTAAATCTAAAAATGACTGAATTTGGTCACTTATGCCAAAATATTTGAATCATTTTTTTATATTAATAACAAAATAAATAATTTTCCCATTTACCTAATGTTATTATGACTAAATATGAGACAAACTCACTAGAAAATTATTTATTTATATTTGCTAAATAATTCAGTCGTAAATGGGTTCAAAACCGAACGATGTAAAACCCTAGTTAGTCGTTTATGTCCTACATAACATCATTTTCGATATAAAATATAAATTAGAAAATATAAATCACTCTAATTTTTTCCATACAAGTTCAATTATTGATGATACTAACATCTTTAAGGTTAAATCATCAAAAAAATGAATTAATATTTTTAAAAATTCCAACCCTATTCAAATCCCTGAATTTTAACCTTAAACCAAAAACTGGTGTCCCGTGTTCATAAATATCTTGCCTATGTCACAAAAAATAATTAAGAAAATTTTCAATTTTTTAATTGTTGTTATCTTTTTAACCTCATTTAAGATTGTTGTCTGAAATATTTTGTTATTTATATTTTCAAATAAAATCTTAATATTTTAACTAAAATATTTCGGTCGCAAATGTGATCAAAACCGACCAATATTAAACCCTAATAGTCGGTTATGTCCTACGTAAAATCGTTTTACATTACAAAATATAATACCAAACGTAGATTACTGTAACTTTTCTTCAAACATGTAAATTTATCAACGAAAATATTAATATCAATAAGATTGGATAGCTAAAATAATAAATTCACATAAAATTCTAGTCATAGTCTAACTCTAAACTTTGAAACTAATTAGTCCGGATCATGTTATTTACCTTTCACACATATCTTACATTAATGTATACAATTTTTTTAGAAAAACATTTTTGTTCTCGTTTGTAATATCTTTTTCATCTTTTTTAAGATCACTGTATAAAAAATATAATTATTAATTTTCTAAACAATAATTAAACAAATTAACTCGGTCGCTTATGGATAGAAACAGTCGCTTTTAATTGGTCACATTAAAAGTTCAATTATCAAAAAAACACTCTATTTTTTCCATACAAGTTCAATTATTGATGATACTAACATCTTTAAGGTTAAATCATCAAAAAAATGAATTAATATTTTTAAAAATTCCAACCCTATTCAAATCCCTGAATTTTAACCTTAAACCAAAAACTGGTGTCCCGTGTTCATAAATATCTTTCCTCTGTCACAAAAAATAATTAAGAAAATTTTCAATTTTTTAGTTGTTGTTATCTTTTTAACCTCATTTAAGATTGTTGTCTGAAATATTTTGTTATTTATATTTTCAAATAAAATCTTAATATTTTAACTAAAATATTTCGGTCGCAAATGTGATCAAAACCGACCAATATTAAACCCTAATAGTCGGTTATGTCCTACGTAAAATCGTTTTACATTACAAAATATAATACCAAACGTAGATTACTGTAACTTTTCTTCAAACATGTCAATTTATCAACGAAAATATTAATATCCATAAGATTGGATAGCTAAAATAATAAATTCACATAAAATTCTAGTCATAGTCTAACTCTAAACTTTGAAACTAATTAGTCCGGATCATGTTATTTACCTTTCACACATATCTTACATTAATGTATACAATTTTTTTAGAAAAACATTTTTGTTCTCGTTTGTAATATCTTTTTCATCTTTTTTAAGATCACTGTATAGAAAATATAATTATTAATTTTCTAAACAATAATTAAACAAATTAACTCGGTCGCTTATGGATAGAAACAGTCGCTTTTAATTGGTCGCTTATGGATAGAAACAGTCGCTTTTAACTCGGTCGGTTTTGCTTTGGTCGGTTTTGCGTTGGTTGGGTTTGTGACAGTGGCCTACCCGAGGTGAAGGTTACGAAGCCATTTCCAACCAAATAACACCGACCAAATATTTTACAGAATTGGTCGGTTTTATCAAGAACATGGTCGGTTTTGATTTGAATTTGGTCGGTTTTGCTTTGAAATTGGTCGGTTTTGATATGAATTTGGTCGGTTTTGCTATGAATATGGTCAATTTTCTGGAATTTAGGTATTAAATTTAACTAAATTCTTTCAATATCAACCATAAAATATCAAATCACTAACAAAATCAATACCAATCCAATAAAAGTATCCAAATTACAATTTGAAATACAAAATCATTATCAAATCCCATAAATTAAAATATCCAAATTAAAACAATAACATTTTTTTCAATCAATATCTTCGTAACCTTCATTATCGCTATCACTCATATCTTCATCTTCTTGGTCACTTTCTTCTAACTCTTCAATATTGTCTTGATTGTCATCTTCATCATTGTCATCATCGTCATCGTCATCATCATCATCATTATCATCTTGGTATTGAATTCTAGGAATCGGCTCGTATTGCGCAAAATCAACAAATAAGGAAAATGATGATGATGATGTCGATGCATTGGAAATAACTTCTTGAAAGGCATCTTCCATATCCGAACCTTTAGTGGATTCATCAAGTGGTTGGTTTTTGATTGAAATGACCGTATATATGTTACTACGGGGATTCAACACACTAGGTGCATAATACACTTGTGTGGCTTGACTTGCTAAAACAAATACTTCGTTGGATCTTAATCTTGATTTCATATCGACGGTCACAACTCGATTATGATTAACACGCACACCATTTCCGGTGGAGTCAAACCAATGACATTTAAACAAATACACATGATTACCTCCTTGATAATTAAGTCTAATAATTTCTTCTAATTGTCCATAATAATTTTCAAGGATATTGGCATGTGACGTACCTTTGACAAGAACCCCGGAATTATCATTACAATGAAATTTGTAACCATTAACTTTACAACCTTCATAAGTGAAGACCGTACGAGCGGGACCATTAAGCAAGTACTTGAATCGCCGATAGACCACGTCATCATTTTCAATCTATTTAAACATTATAATATATAAATTTGTTAAAGAATATCCCAAAAATGTTGAAATTAATACATAGTGCTTGTAATTACCTTTTTCTTAAACCATTGCTTAAAGTGAGTCTTAAGAAGTGACTCCAATTGTTCGGGTGTTGCACGTGTGTAAGATGCATATTCCCTGAAACACATATATAAATCAAGTTAATATCAATCATGAGAACATTACAAAATTATTCAATAAATAAGAGTATATATACCGAATATATGGTTGAATCTCCGGCATATTTAGTAGTACGTAATATTCCGCAATGATAATTTCATCCTCATCCAAGCACCGAACATTACTTTTTCCTATATATTCAATTGGATATCTAAAAACTTCCAAAATACTCTCATCGATGTTTGCAACCACAACTTCATTCCGACCGACGGTATTATGGATCGTGTCAATGTTGGAACTAAAGTACAATGAACAAAAATTCACGGTCTCTTCCTCAACATATGCCTCCGCAATTGAACCTTCAACTCGTGCCTTATTCTTTACTTTATCTTTCATGTACTTCAACAATCGCTCAAAAGGATACATCCAACGATAATGAACGGGTCCCCCAAGTCTACATTCTTCGGCCAAGTGTAGAACCAAATGCTCCATAATGTCAAAAAAACTTGGAGGAAAAATAGTTTCCAACACACATAGTGTCTTAACTATGGATTTTTCCAAAGCTTCCAAATCACTACGAATTAGAATTGTCGAACAAATATCCACGAAATAATTAGCAAGTGCCGCTAGGGCATCCAATATATCACGTGGCAAGAACTCACGAAATGCAATAGACATCAACTTTTGCATGAAAATGTGACAATCATGTGATTTCAAACCATGAAATTTAAGAATGTCCATTTTTATGCACCGACTAAGATTAGAGCAACATCCATCCGGAAGTTTCAATTTCGAAACCCATTCACACAAAAGTCGAAGTTGAGGTCTAGTAAGTGTATATCGCGCTTTAGGCTTGACTCCATCTTTTAACCACAACCCGGACATCACGCCAAGTTCTTTACAATCCAACCTTGATTTTTTGTGATCCTTTGTCTTTAACCGATCATCCACGATTGTAAAGAGTAAATTTTCAAACATATTTTTCTCGGTATGCATTACATCAATACAATGGCGCAAACCAAGCGTTGTCCAATATTCAAGTTCAAAGAACATTGGCATGTTAGTCCAATGATGTTCTTTTCCATAACCCAATGCCCTACGTTGAGAAAGTCTTCCGGGAGGAGGGAATTCCAACCCTTCACAAAAAGACTTCTCATATTCACCACTTACCCGACCTCTAAATACCTTTCGTTCCGTAGTTGCAAACTTAGAGCCTTTTTTTCGTAGATAATCATTTGCATCCAAAAAAATTCGGTTAGTACCATAAAAACAACATTTTCCACAATTTCTAAGTTGAAAACCATTAACGCTTCCAAGACAAACCGGACATCCCATCTTTCCTTTTGTTGACCATCCTTTAAGTTGGGCTAAAGCCGGAAAATCACTAATGGTCCACATTAGTGCCGCCCTCATGTGAAAATTGTTTTTTTGTGATTGATCAAATGTCTCGACTCCGTTATGCCATAATATTTTTAACTCATCGATGAGGGGTCTTAGATATACGTTGAGATCTTTGCTAGTATTATATGGACCCGGAATAAGGAGAGTTAAAAACATAAAAGGTCTTTTCATACACATCGAAGGTGGAAGATTATAGACAACAATTACCACCGGCCAAACCGTGTAAACTTTATTCCCGGAATTGCTAAAAGGATTAAAACCATCGGTCGAAAGTCCAAGTCGAACATTTCGAACCTCTTTAGCAAAAGATGGGTGTTGTTTATCAAAATTTTTCCAATCATCCCCATCCGAAGGGTGACTAAGTTGCCCCTCTTTTACTTCTCTATCCTTATACCATGTCATATGTTTCGCGGTATGCTCCGACATAAATAACCTTTGTAGGCGAGAAATAAGAGGAAAGTGTCTTAAGATCTTCTTTGGAATATTTCTAGCACTTTTTTTCTTTGGCAAATCTTTGTAGCGATCCTTTTGACAATGATCACATAAAATTTTATCTTTGTCATCCCCGTAAAATAACATACAATCATTCTCACATGCATCAATCTTCTTGTATGATAAATTCAAATTTTTCATCATTTTTTTCACTTCGTAGCAAGTACTTGGTAATGTATGTTTCGGTGGGAGCATATCACCAATAGTTTGAAGTAACAAATTGAATGCTTTTTCACTACAACGGGAGACACTTTTAAAATGCATCAATTTCATAGAGAATGAAAGTTTTGTATACTTTATGTTGCCGGGATAAATGGGGGATCCGGATTTGTTAACCTCCTCAAAAAAATTAGAAGCACTCTTATTAGGGAGTTCTTCTTCTCTACCATCCACATTATCGGCAAAATTATCATTTTCAATCCCGACATCTCGTAACATTGCATTCATATCTACCGGTGGTTCTTCCTCATTAGATACACGTGGGCGTTTACGTGATCGTTGTGCTTGTCTTTTTTCTAATTTTTCACCATGGTAATTCCAAACCTTATAATCCAAACAAAAGCCACTAGCAATCAAATGATACCTAACGTTGTCAAGAGTTTCCCAATTCGAGTTTACACAATTTTTACAAGGACATTTTGTCAAATTTCCATGCATTCCATATTTTTTCGCACAATCTAAAAAATATTCAACTCCTTCTTTATACTCTTTAGTAAGTGTAATACGATCAATTTCTAACCGACGTTGCATCCAACTACGATCATTGATAGACATCTACATGTACATAAACAAAAAATACTAACTCATTATATTTATTTAACCAACAAATGAAAATATCATAATATTTAAGATTCAAACAAATTGAGTAGTATAATTACTTGTGACATGCATATAATGTACAAATTTAGCATTAAATGATGAGGAAATAGCTCTACCATGTTCCATGTTCAAAAGAGAAATTGAAATGAACAACTACTTCAAATATATTTCACAATTCAAATTATTAACAAAATGCACAATAATATATATATATATATATATGTTTAAGTACATACAAAACTTTAAAACTTACATTTAATGAGCTCAATCCCCTCTTTATATATGTCTTATGGCTTGTACTCCCCAACTTCTCTTCTTTGCTTTAAATTTGAAATTTCATAAATGTTTTAACAAGAAGATAATAATGATGGGTGTATATCTTATTTATTACTCAGGATACAAAACCGACCGAATTTCTATCGAGAGCGACCAATTTTGGTCGCTTTTGAAAAGGCGTGTGCCGACTCATTTCACGGACCAATCACATTGCGACACTACACTAAAATGTTGTTACATGCATTAAATGCACGTAGTAGGCATTTCTGACCCACTTCGGTTGGTATTATTCGGTCGCTTTTATAATCGACCCATTTCTGACCAAAAGTTAGTTGGTTCTATTCAGTTGGAAATGAGAGCATAACCGACTGAAACATAGTCGGTAGTTGGCCGGTTTTGATTTATTTCCAACCAAACATATCGGTTGGTTTTAGTCGGTCGTGTTTGTAGTCGACGTGGAAAGCCACCTGGGTTGCTACTTACAAAATGGGGCCTACTACTTACATAACCAACCGATGGTTGGTTGGTTTTGACGACATTATCGACCAAACTTTAGTTGGTTATATTCAGTTGGAAATGAGATCATAAGTGACCAAAATTTAGTCGGTAGATGGTCGCTTTTGATATATTTCCAACCAAACTTGTTGGTTGGTATTATTCGGTCGCTTTTCTAATCGACCCATTTCTGACCAAAAGTTAGTTGGTTCTATTCAGTTGGAAATGGGAGCATAACCGACTGTAACTTAGTCGGTAGTTGGCCGGTTTTGATTTATTTCCAACCAAACCTATCGGTTGGTTTTAGTCGGTCGTGTTTGTAGTCGACGTGGAAAGCCACATGGGTTGCTACTTACAAAATGGGGCCTACTACTTGCATAACCAACCGATGGTTGGTTGGTTTTGACGACATTATCGACCAAACTTTAGTTGGTTATATTCAGTTGGAAATGAAAACATAAGTGACCGAAATTTAGTCGGTAGATGGTCGCTTTTGATATATTTCCAACCAAACTTGTTGGTTGGTTTTGTTCAGTCAGAAATAGCCGTCATTTCCAACCAATCCTTGACGGTCCCTTTTGTTCGGTCGCTTATGACCCCTGTTTCTTGTAGTGTTTTGTTTGAGTTTGATAGCCATCTTATCTGTAGGGGAACAGTAATGGATATTGTAATGACAAGCAAATTCATGATTTAGGTAGTTGTTTGAATGTTCCTACTAATACATGTTCACATGTAAGCATGCTATAGAGGGCGTGGACAATATTGTCATCAATCTCATCATTTTTACCTATGAAATTCAACGATAATTTATTTTCTCTTCTCCATCATACATGTACAATTTTTTGCGAATTTAGGCGCCATATGGCACCCGCCTTATGAGATTAAGATCCACATAGCCAAAGACATATGGACGTCCTTTATCATTATTTATGGAGTTGTCAATAAATTATCCAAATGAGGAGAATGCAAAAATGTTGTCATGATAAGAAATGGATAATTATATGAATATTTGATAAATAAAATACAAATTTTATTAATCAAACTTCACTGTTACGAGAGATAAATATATAAGTTACAAATTTTTATTTTATACTATGTTAAATAATTCTTTTAGCCTAATTGTTTGTAGAGCCAAGTTGGTTGTAGATGTGAGTTAATATTAGAGGTACGATTAAAAGTCTCAATCAGCATACGAGCTTCAAGAATTCGCTCATTTCTAACTGCAGCTCTATAAGTCCCACGTTCCACAGCAATAGGAGTCCCAACAGCTAGACCCAGCATGCAAATCCTTTCACAGTCCAGTATAAAAAAAGGAACTCGGGAGAAGCGTACCCAAACTCGCACCTTATCATTAGTACTGCTATTTGAGAAATATTTATGCCAAGCTTTGAAATGAAACATGATGTGTAAAAATCATAATAACTGCAAGCGCAATGTTTAGTTGTAGCAATCACAGATCGATCCATAGAGACTATGAATTTTCAAAATTCTAGCAATTAACTCAGGCGAACTAAACAATAAGATTTGAGGTGGGATTTGTTTAACCTAATTAACAATTAAAATCAAATAAGTAAAACCTAGAAATTCGAATCCATTAATCAATCACAATTAATATCAACTCGCCCTAAAAATCAATTCTCTTTCCTTCACAAATAAAATATATCAATTAACGAGACAAACATATACTATGAAACTTGTTATCTAACAATAACCTATCAAAACTTCAAGGAGCAAGCATAGGTTATGAAAAATAAATTTGGTAACAATAATATATCAAAATCACTTTGAATATGTGAACCAATTAATAGGAACGAGAAGATATCAAAAATAATGAGAACCAATTAATAGGAACGAGAAGATATCAAAAATAATAAAATTAACTTCATTTTCATCCTAGGGCAAGAGAATTAGCTACTCATAATTATTAAACAAGCAAAACAAATATATATATATTAAAGGCATGGCAGTAGGCGAATAAAAGCTAAACTAGAATTCAGGGTACGCTAATCAAAATAAAGTTAATAAATTTATCTAAACCTAGTACAAAACAAATAAACCTTGGATAAAGCAAACATATTAATATAAACTAACAAGAATATAACTCCCTGGACATTAACAAAACACCGAGCAAATATAAGAAGACAGAAAGTAAGATGCTGGCATCGGAAAACAAATAACGAACCAAAAATCGCTGAATTAAAAAAATAGAAAAAGTGTTTGAATGATAAAAATTGTTTGAATTGAAAGACAATTAAATTTACTCATACTTCTAAATTATCAGATCTAGTATAAATTGATGTCTCAAATACAAGAGAGGATACCCATATATAGGAAAAAATAATGGGGTTGGGCTCTTTGATTACAAATCGGATTCTAAAAATATTTACTCATTTCACTTTTCTTCTCCGATAAGTTTTCCAATTTTTCTCCAATTTCCTTTTGACTTCAAGTATTTCCACCTCCTTGCCTTTTTTTCACCTTTTTCTGCTTGAAATCTGATTTTATTTATTTTCCTAGAAAACAAAAGAAAACAATTTATTAAATAATAAAATTACGAAAACGGACATAAAATAGGTATTAAAAATGTATTAAATTATAGACCTATCAAATGCCCCCATACCTATCTTTTGCTCATCCTCAAGAAAAACTAATATTATATAAACTACTATCTAATAGATAATACCACTTCTGTAGGTGATCACGGTTGCATTTGACGTATGCAACAAGCCCTTTAAACCCCTAGGCATTCCTAGTGGACGAGTGAGGTCTCGTGAGGGCCTATAGTGAATGTACCCACAAAATTCATCTAGCTCATATAAAAGATTGTATGGCAATGTAACGCCACACATACAAGTCCTCTCATGCTACATCAACTCAAGAATCAAAGTGAATTTGCAATGCTTGGTGTGGAAGGTGCAAGGATTCACACAGTCTACTCAAAGAAATATGCATAAGTGCTCAAAAGTCCATGTCAAGTGTAAGAATAAGTTGGTAACCATGCTAAGCCCACAAGAGTACACATTTGAGTCAAAACTTGTGATCTCAAATATAGAAACAAGTAATAACTCACCTTTCACTCACAAAAGAATATTCACTCAAGAACAAGGATAAGTGTATCACTCTATTCCAACAAAATCATAAGCATGTTTGACATTTGGTATCAATTTAACTTTAACACAACATACACTAATGATGATAATCAAAAGGTCTTCATTTGAGTTGTAATGGGGCTAGAAACAAGGTATGTCAAGTAAGGCCAAATAAGGTGAAGAGTCAAAAGCTAGCAGGCACCATAATTAATCATACACATCACCAAACATCCTCCCCACACAATGAATTTTCTACTTTTTCTTTCAACAAAAAGGCTTGATTAGTCAAATGAAGAAGGATCACAAAAACATAAGTATGCTCTCTTATAATATTATTTTTTTTCATTTTTTTATTTGTTTTTTTTGGAGAGCTAAGAGATGTAAATATATAATCAACCACAATCCTCCTTCAAAAATTTCTTGAACAATGACTATCAAGTAAGCAATCAAACCAAATATTTCCTCAAAAGTAATGAACAAAAGTAAACTCATCTCACACACCTTATTACTCCCTCAAATTCCTACTAGCCTTTGACAATTTGGGATCAAGCATAAGTAAGGCTAAACAAGAAAAAGGTCTGAGGCAAGTAATGTGGTGTGTCACCGAAAAAATAGGATTAAGCTCAAGGGGGTAACTAATTGATCCTATATAAATGGTGTGATAATTTGGAAAATATAGGTTATTCCTAAATGCCTTTATCATCTTATCATCAAATAATGTCATGCTTTCCAATAAAGGTCTCAAACAAGTGCTAGCAATGCAAACAACATGTGGACACTCAAGCAAACGAATATAAAATGCAAAAGATATGCATATAGGCTCAAAAACTCACTTGTTGGTAAAACATAATCAATCCCAAGTAAAAATCTCTTCAATGCACCAACTTGTACTCAAAGCATGAAAACCAAATTATTTTGCACATATTCATCTCCTTCTAATTACTTGCAACATTTAGTAAGTCTACTAGTTTCAACTCGCTAGTGTATGTGTGTGGACAAGAACTTAGCAAATCACTTCTCAATCAAAAGTATCAGAAACACAAGATTACTATAGCATGTAAGGGTGCATCAAGCAACAAACAATCGTTTTACAAGGCTAGAATTCTACAATTTACAAGACTAAAATTCTTTTTGGGATTTTTTTCATTTTTCAATTTTTTTGGATTTTTTTTTATAATAATACTACTAAACCCCTCCCACATACCTAAATCATGCATTGTCCTCAATGTATGTAAATGAGATAAAAATGACGAAGTAAAAGGACGAGAATGCCTGATAAGAACATGACGGAGATACATAAGAATACCTAACACACACACATAATAAGCACACTCACACAATCCCCCATACCTAAACTTCACTATGGGAGACACTTACAAAAAACACTTACTAACCAATACCAGATCGAAGGAAAACTATCTTCGTGACACAATCAACAAACATGTGAAACTCGCCGACAGAAAAGACCTTATCCACTAAAGAAATATGATCTTGATTCAGAATAAAACTCATACTATTAACATCATTCATAGACCAATTAGACGCTACTTTTTGTTGTTTAAGCAGATTAATGACTTGAAATTCTTGGTTATGAACTTATAAGTCACTAGAGATAACAAAATGATGAGTTTCATTAGTAAGTACCAAAGACTGATCAAGAGTGGAAAAGATAGATTATGAACGAATAGGGGTGGCTCACCAACATATTTCTTAACAACTGACTTAGGATTAAAAGAACTATCCTCAAGTTGGGTTTCATGCTTACAACAAATATCATTCAATTTATCTAACATCTCCTCAGAAGAAAAATTCTTATAAAGCACATGAAGTTCTTTATTACTCTCACACTCTAACAAAATATTATTCTCAAGAAAAGACTCAATTGCACTATCCTCAAGATTCGACCATGAAACAAACTCCTCAATCAAATTAACTTTTACGGGTTGAATTGACATGATTATTATGTTATCCTAAAAACAATCTAGACCTTACTCCTAACAATAAGATACTACTAAAAGTAACAGCTCAAAAAGCATTCGTCGTGACTGGCTAGGCAGGTGGAAGTAGGGGTGTACACGGTTCGGGTTGGGCGGGTTACGAGATTTTAACAACCCAACCCAATTAAATCGGGTTTGCAAATTTTCAATCCAACCCACAAAAAATAAATTCGTAATCCAGCCCATTTAATATACTTCGGTTTGGATTGGTTCGGGTCGGAGTGGTCGGGTTAATAAATATATAAAATATATTTTTATCGAGCAGTAAGTACTAAATTAATAAATCAAAATTGAAAGTCAGCAAAATATTACATATCCATCTCAAATAAATCTCAAATATTTAAGTTAAAACACACCAAAAGACTGATAAAGTACTAAACATAGTCTTTCAGTTTAAACGTCAAATTTGTGTTATTAGCATAGTCAGTGTGCTAAATTTGCATTACAACCACGAATGGACAAAGACAGTAAGAACATTTGTCTCAAATGATCTCAACACACAGTTTTGTAGAAGTTTTGTACAATATTGATGTACACAGTTCTGCTGCTATGTCCTTGATAACGAACAACTTAATGTAAAAATGATGATTCTTAATGTAAACTGGCCTTAAAGTACTGATACAATATTAACAAACATAGATAATATCATGTATGGATAACCCTAGGCAATGCAAGCAATGAAGTTTTCTTCACATGGTCTATGGTCTAGAACAAAAGAGTTCAAAGAATGTGTTTCAATAATTAAAAGTGTACACTCCAAAACTGTTAACTATTTTAACTAAATGTGTTTCATATATTTTAATTAAATTTATTATTTTTAATCGGGTTGGGTTGGTTCGGCTTAAAAAAATCGAAACCCACCGTGGAAGCATTGCCACAAGGTTAACCTATACTAGCCTATAACTCGAAAACCAAAACTTTCAATGTTTCGGTTTTAATAATACTAGCCTATAACCCGTGCAAGGCACGGGCTTAAAAAAATAATAAACTAAAAAATTTAATTTGAACGGAAATTATTAAAATAAAAGTAAAAATTAATATGATAAATTATAAAATCAGAAACTTAAATATTAATTGGAACATACAAAAATATAAAAAAATACAGATGGGGCTTAGGAAGATAAATGAGGTATTATTAATATTATTTTATAATAAAATAATATTAATAATAAGGACAGATAGAAAATCTAACATGTTTTAATTAAAAAGAAGTAATTGTCCGTGATATTTTTAGAAGTGCTTTAATTATATTAATTGTATTTATTAAAAAAATACCTTGACATGTTAAAATAAGTAAGTTTTTTTTAATAAGGGCAAATAGAAAAACTAACATGTTTTAATTAAAAAAAAAGTAACTGCCCGTAATATTTTTAGATGTGTTTTAATTATATTAATTGTATTTGTTAAAAAAAATACGTTCACTTGTTAAAATAGGTAAGCTTTTTAAAATAATTAAAATTATTAAAATAGGTTTTAAAATATATAAGTAAGTGTTGCACTTGATATTTTTGGAAAATAGAGATTTTAGTGATAACAAATATAAAAGGTAATATATTTTAATCTAAAGGTAATTGCCGGTGATATTTTTGGAAAAAAAGTAGATTTTGTTAGAAAAAAATGTTTTAACTATAAAAGACAATCAGCTAGTTACTATTTTTATATTATTTTATTATTTATTAAATATTGTATTAAAATAGGTTTTAAAATAAATAAGTAAGGATTGCAACTCATATTTTTGGAAAATAAGGATTTTAGTGATACCAAATATAAAAGATAATATGTTTTAATTTAAAGATAATTGTCATGATATTTTTGGAAAAGGATTAGATTTTGTTAGTTTTTTTTAATTATAAAAGATAATCAGTTAGTTACTATTTTTATATTATTTTATTATTTATTAAATAGAGTATTGAAATAGGTTTTAAAATAAATAAGTAAGGATTGCACCTCATATTTTTGGACAATAGAGATTTTAGTGATAAAAAAATATAAAAGGTAATATGTTTTAATTTAAAGATAATTGACATGATATTTTTGGAAAAGAGTAGATTTTGTTAGGAAAAAAATATTTTAATTATAAAAGGCAATCATCTAGTTACTATTTTTATAATTTATTAAATAGACTAAAAGACCGAAAACTCAAAACCAAAATTTTCAATGTTTCCGTTTTAATAATACTAGTTTAAAACCCGTGCGATGCACGGATTGTTAATTGTTATTTTATTAATATTATTTTAATATTTCAACAATTCTAATTGTGCAAAAAATAAGTATGCATGTTAAAATAGCTAAACACTTTTAATTAATTAAAAACATTAAAACAAAATTTAAAATAAATAAGTATGGGTTTGCCCGTTATATTTTAGGAAAATGAGGGGTTTTAGTAAGAAAAAATATAACATATATTAGTTTAAAAAGGTAAATGCCCGTGATATTTTTGGAAAATGAGGTTTTAAAATTTAATAATTAAAAGTATTTAAATACGTTTTAAAATAAATAAGTAAAGGTTTCCTGTGAAATTTTTGGAAAAAAATGGATTTTAGTGAGAAAAATAGAAAAAGTAAATTGTAAAAGGCAATTTCCCGTGATATATTTAGAAAGGGAGGAACTTTGTTAGAAAATATATATAATGTGTTTTAGCTGAAAAGTTAATTGGTTATAAATAGGTATTTGATTATTTATATTTTAATATTTTTAGTAATTGCATTTGTTAAGAAAAATAAGTAGACATGTTAAAATAGGTAAACTTTTAAAAAATATTTATAATATTAAAATATGTTTAAAAATAAATAACTAAAGGTTTGTCCGTGATATTTTTGGAAAAGGAGGGGTTTTAGTAACGAAAAATAGAAAAACTAACATGTTTTAGTTAAAAAAGATAATTGTCCCTCATATATTTGAAAAAGTAGGGGAATTTGTTAGAAAAAATACAAAAATAATGTATTTTAGGTGAAAAATGTAATTGGTTATATATAGGTAATATTATTATTTAATAATATATTTCTATAAATAAGTAAGGTTAATTAAGTAAAAACACGAAATATAGTTAATTAAGGGCAATTAAGTAAAATCACAATGTACCATACTGACCAAACTTTTAATGTGGTGAAAAAGGTAATTGGTTATAAATAGGTAATATTATTATTTAATAATATATTTCTATAAATAAGTAAGGTTAATTTAGTAAAAACACGAAATACGGGCAATTAAGTAAAATCACAATGTACACCAACCAAACTTTTAATGTTTCGTCTATTATATAATAGTATTGATTGATAGTATAGATAGTATAGATATTATCAATATTCTTATACTTTGCTAATTATTATCGTGAATGTTGTACAGATTTTACAGATTATAACCTAATTAGGTACGAGCATCATTAGGATAGTCGTTTAAGATTTATAAATTAAGCTATGTGTTATATTAAAGTTACAATGCATTTTGATAGATCTATGCTATTACACTAAGTCAAATCTAACGTTTTCCCTTAATTATATTAAGTCTGAAATAAAATCGGGGTAAATTAGTGGTTTTCGGATTATTAAAATCTATATATTAATCACTCGAAAGATTTTAAATTTTTTAACTTTTGATATATATTGGAATATATTTAAAGTGAATTAGTTTTTAAATTTTACAAATATAACTAAAAGTATTACGAGAAAAATTATGAACTCATTAATATATAATTAAGTTATAGATACATAATTGTTATTAAATTAAAATTTACTAATAAAAAAAATTTATATAACTTTGACGTTGGATAAAATTATAAATTTAAATATGATATGGGGTCTAAATATTTTAATAAAAATATTGTAACGCCCCCAAATCCGGGGTCAAAGGATTTGGTGGTCACGCTAAAATCTCAATTAAAAACAACCTGTTAAATATTAAACAAATTCAAATATACATCTGCGACCCCAACTAAACCAAGATCTTTTAGGTTATAGTGCTAGAAACAAGAATCCAAAATTTCACAACTTTAACTTCGTTTTTCAACAATACTCTTTGCACAAATTCTATAACACTAGTATAAATATATCAGGCAAAACTAATCTTATATAATACAATATATGATAGATAATAACTTTAAACAATACTCTTACGCTAGCTCCAAATATTCTGGATCATAACATCTTCACGCTAACATGTTTTTCCTTTTCTGTCCAAGCTACGCAGACAACTTCCGCTAATTTACCTTCTTACTGAAAGGCTAAAATATAAATAAAACAAGTATGAGCGAAAGAAATGCTCAGCCAGTGCGATAAAGTATAGCTCTCAATATCAATGTATGATTCAATAAATATGCATTTTAACTCAAAAATACGGAACAGATATTTGAAAAGGATCTATGGAATGTAAGAGCAATGAAACTTGATTATCAATACCAATACATAACTTTAAAAGTAATCTAATACATATAAGTAACTTTTCTCACTGTATCATCAAAATAAATGAATTGGAATCTACTAAACGCTACTAGCTAATCCGACGATCGATCGCTCTTAGCTCGCCAACCATATTGTGGTCCACAGCAGGTTAAACTGGGGATCCGTGGGAAACACAATAAAAAATCAGCCCATTTTGGCACTTATTGACCATGGCCAAAATATCATTCAACATTCAAAATTTCGCGACCGGCGTACGGTGAAAGGCATATGTTTAAGCCTATTTGTTTACATCGAGGATTCAACTCAACTTAAACAAGTTTGTAATAAGTAAGTAATAATTCAATTGTCACAGTCACAGGAATCTCAGAGGATCATATCTGTCAGAAGAATACAGATTAAAGTCATCCTACAGATTTGAAGAAATACTGCATTGAAAGAAGTTCAATTATTTGTTCAAGCCTCAGTGAAGTCTTTAAAGAAGTGGATTTATTAAAGTGATAGAGGTTTCAGATTTGTGACGGCAAATGTACAGGTTACAAAGGTTGATCAACAGTCAAAAGCAGACAATGGACCACAACTTAAAGTCAAGATGAAGAACAGACGTTGAAGTTAATCATTTATGAACCAGACCGTGCATCAAATGACAACCTCTGACAATGGATACTCTTCAGCAGTTCAAGTGGTTCAAGAATTGGTTTTTCTATGTTATAAGAATTTACATTCTCTTTGAAATTAGTTATTAATTTATTTATTAAATTAATTCTTCTGAATTAATTTAACAAATAAATTGAGTAATTAATTTATTGAATAAATTAAATTCATCAGAATTTAATTTATGAAATAAATTAATTAATAGAATTAATTTAAATTAGAATTAGAATTAATTCAGAATTTCTTAATTAAAATGAACTGGAATGACTATCCAGGATAGTCATCCCGATAGTCATTCCAAGTTTATTTATATTAAAAATGTACTGGAATGACTATCAAGGGATAGTCATCCCGATAGTCATCCTAGTACATTTCTAGAAATTCTGATTTCATTTATGTAAATTATCATAGTCATTCCAGTTCTTTTGATAGTCATTCCAGGCTTTTAAGATAGTCATTCCAAGACTATTTTGATAGTCATTCCTAGTGGAATGAAAAGCAGAAACATGCAGATTAGTTTGTCAAGTGGATTACCTTTTCTAAAAAGGTGATTAGCTTTATGAAAAAAAAGATCAGTTGACAGAAGCATTATACATTACAATTTTACATCAAGAACAGCTCTTGAAAAGACAAACGAAAAAGACTCTGCAGATCATTTCTTTTTCAGTGAATTAATTCTAGAATTATTCTGTTAAATCTAAACCACTAGAATTCATTTACTTGTACTGCTTTGACTATCTAGCAGATTTTTATCTCTAGAACGTATCTCAAATTATCAAATATTGTTATATCTTTTTATTACAAAAATAGATAAATTCATGTCGAATTTATTCTAGATTTGTTTTAATTAGTTTGAGATTCAATCTTGTAATCAGTACCTCATTTGTAACACCTTTCAAGTTTAATATAAGTTATATTTAACTTGAATTCTGTTTCATTTAATTCTGCCATAATTTGTTCTTAAACTGTTTGATTCTAAATAGAACAAATTCGATAAAACGGTATAGTTTGTATTCAACCCCCCTTCTACAAACTTATCAGGACCTAACAATTGGCATCAGAGCCTTTTGATTAATATACAAATTAAAGATCCAATTGTTTTGAGATTTTTTTTAACTCTGAAATTTTTATTATTCCTAAAAATCTCAAAAGATGTCTACTACACAAAAAGTGGGTGCAGTCAAAATCCCAATGTTCAGCAAGGAGCATTATCCTATGTGGAAGAAGAAAATGCTCCTATTTCTTAAAGTTGCTAATCCTAAATACTTTGATGTGCTGAAGAATGGTCCCAAAGTCCCTATGATTATTGAGGGAGAACTTATAGAGAATCAGATTTTTACTAGGGCTGCTAGGATGTACCCTAAGGATCCCAAGGACTACACTCCTGATGAAAAAGAGGATGTTACCTTGGATGCCTGTCTATAGTTGATCCTTGTTGATTGTCTTGATCATATCATGCATAATCATGTCCTAAACTGTGATACTGCCAAACACATTTGGGAAACTATAGAGATAATCAATGAGGGGACAGAGGAAGTTAGAGAGAATAAGCTGGAAATTCTCACCTCTCAATATGAGCATTTCAGATCAAACCCTGGTGAAGGTATCTCTGAGGTTTTTGAGAGATACAACAAATTAATCAATGATCTGAATCTCAATGGGAAGCGCTACACTATCAAGGAAATTAACAAGAAGTTCCTACTTACACTTCCACGTCATTTGGAGCACATAATATCTGCCATTAGAGAAGCAAGAGATCTGGGAGAGATTGCTTTGGAAAGACTGTATGGTGTTCTGAAGACCTATGAGCTGGAGCAGATTCAACAGGATGAGTTATATGGAACTGGGAGGATAGTTAGTACTTCTACTGCATTGGCTGCTGAAGTCCCACAGAAACTGGAAGTGAAGGCTGTTCAACCTTCCAGTTCTAACATGAATGTTATTGATGCTGAATATGGATTAACATCCATTGATCAATCTGGTGGTGACTTCTATTCTTTAGAGGAACTTGATCAGCTGGAGGATGGTGATTTGGCTTTTATAGTCAGAAAGTTTGGTAAGTTCAGATTCAAGAGGAATCCCAATATTAATTTCAGGCCCAGATTTCAGAGAGGTGGATCTTCCTCTTCAAGTAGCACAAGGGGTGGCTACAAAACTGGAACTGTGGATAGGAGCACAATCAGATGCTACAATTGCAATGAGTTGGGTCACTTTGCTACGGAATGCAGAAAGCAAAAGCAAGTGACAAGAAACACATTTGATTCTAGCAAGAAGAACAAGATTGGGAAAGCCTATGTTGCTGAAGGTAAGAGTTGGGATGACACTGACAGTGATGAAGAAGCAGGTGAGATTGGGAACCTTGCTTTAGTGGCTAAAGAGGCAAGCACTTCATCTGCATACATGTCAGAGGTAAAGTTCACTGACACTGAAATGATTCGTCATCTTAGTGGTACTATTTCTTGTGCACGTACTGAAAATGATAGAATAATTCTTTTGAACACAGCTCTTGAACATGAGATAAAAGAATTAAAACTAGTGCATGTTAATCAGGATAAACTTACTGAGAAAATAGAATTTCTTGAGAATAGGGTTAAATGTTATATTCAACTGGAAACCATTCTCAAGGAAGAGAATAGTGAGCTGAAGACTAAAACTAATGCTTACTTCAACTCTTGTAAGACTGCTAAAAAATTATCAATAAACAAAGTATTGATCATACAACAGGAATAGGGTATGATTACAATGAGTCTATTGGTAAATTAAGCATAAATACCCCTAATAGAGTCAGTGCTGAAGAAAGGGGTATACCATATGTGCTTAAGGGTATTGAAACACCTTTCTTTAGAGAGTCCCAAGCAGATCCTCTGAATGAATACTCTATCATCATTGCAGAGGAGATACTTGAAGAAGATCTTGCCTGTAAAGTTGAACAGTCCAATAAGTGTGTGTCTGACAAACCAGTCAAAGTTGTTTCTGCAAAGAAGACTAAGTCAGACATTCATAAAGTGGATCAAAACAACTGTAAAACTAACATGCCTGCTGTTAATTCTTCTCATAAAGCATGTGGTGTGATTAATTGTATGTCTTGTGCTTTCAATGTTCTGTATGCTTATTTTAATAGTAAGAATGTATCTAGTGATAAGACTGCTCCACGTCAACATGTTAATAATAAGAAGCATGTTAAAGCTAAGACTACTAGTCCTCCTAAGACTAGAGTGGATTCATTTATCCCTAAGCCTACTCAGAAATGTGTTAAGGCTGTCTATAAATGGAAACGCTCTTTTGTGAACGAGATTGAAGTAGTTGTAGCTAAAAAGGTTGTTTTGCCTGACAAAGGCCAGTTCTTTAAGTATGCCGGACCCAATCAAGTTTGGGTTCCGAGGAAGGACTAATCAATTTGATATTGCAGGGAGTTAAACAGGTAAACCGGGTTATATGGATTCTTGACAGTGGCTGTTCAAGGCATATGACCGGAGATAGAGCCCTGCTATTAGATTTGGTTGAGAAAGCTGGCCCAGTAGTTACCTTTGGAGATAACAGCAAGGGTATTACGAAAGGATATGGTTGTTTGAAGTATGGAAATGTTATCATCGAAAATGTATCATTTGTGGAAGGTCTGAAGTTCAATCTTCTCAGCATCAGTGTTAGGCCGATTACACAATATATAATCAATATTAATATGATAATAACACTCAAGAACACTGTTTATGAATCAATAACTGAATTATATAAAATAACTCTTCTCTCAGTGATGTTAAAGAATCACAGAGAGCTGCTAGGTTACAAGAATAAATGTATTTAGTATTCGCATCCCTTTTAGGGTTAACCTATCTGTGTTTATATAATACACAGTTACATAATCATTCTCTAATTGATATTCCTATAAATTAGCTATACAATTTATATCAAATTAGGATTGCTTCTGTCTTCTGTTCCGTTTCCTTAACTGTTTCAATATATCTTGCTTCTTTCCATCTTCAAGATATATTGCTTCTAGAATCTTTATATTAGCACCGACAGCTAAGGTAAACTTTGTCCCCGTCAGACTTTAATAAACTCTGACTGGCTTCCAGTAAACTCTGATGAGTACCTAGTACTTAAACACTGATAAACAATCATCAGCAATTATATCTAACAATCTCCCCCAACTTGTGCATAATGAAGATGTACAAGTTAAATAGATAATTGATGATGTCAAAACATATAACAAATGCAGTGTTTAAATATAACAGAGTTTAACTTTAACTTAGAACAGAAAACTTTAAAAACTTACAGTCAGACTTTACTTAATCTCTTCAATATCAAGCACTGTCCTGAGATAATCGATGAGAAGCCTCCTTTCAGCTTTTTCCAGCTCATCTACCATGATCCCTTTCAATTCTTTAAGCTCTGGATCACTTTCTCCAGTCTGGTAGATAGCAGCTCTCAGAGAATAAATGTTGTTCTTCCTCATTTCATTCCCTAGCCGGATATAGTAACATTTGTCTGACTCCAGATTGAATTCCAAGACTTTAATACCCAGTGCAGTATTGAACTTAGCACTGTTTCTCTTCATCTCAACAATCTTTCCATAAGCATCTCTGTACTTAGGAATATATGCACTAGAAACACCTCCTCCAAGCATAGCTTTTGTCTTCAGCATCCTTTCTCTTAGAACTAGAGCAGCATTGTGAGTACTTCTATTTTTGACTTTTAGAAGGTATAAAACATACTCAAGCTCTTCCCATAGCTTCAATTGAACATCAGCTTCTCCTACTCTGTAAACTCTTCCATCAGACATAAAGTATAACAGAACCTCTTTCTTCAATCCTCTATGATAGACCATCTGTACAGACTCTAGTTTATCAAGGCTCTCTTGAGATACCCCAATACCAGCTTCTGCCAGTGATGTTTGATCTAAAGGTCTGTTATTTATTCTCTTTTCCCTGTGTGAACCTAAACCAGACTTGTCATAAGATTCTTTTCCAAGTACTGTCCTGGTTTGAGAAAAGTCCACAGGTTCTAGCGTCAGAGTTTCAGAAAGTACAGGTCTTTAGAAACCTTTGAGTTGTGGAGCTAGCTGAGTTTGTACAACTTGAGCCTTGTCAGAGGTTGTCACAACTTTAGTAGAAATATCAACATGAGCAACGTCAGAGGTTGATTTGTTTATCCTTGATTCAACTTGAGCAACGTCAGAGGTTGAATAATTCTTCTTTGGTAACTATCCTTCTTATACCAGTTTACCCTTTCCTTTATTAGTATTTGCAATCACAGGTCTCCTTGTGTATTGTATACTCTGTTGAGTATTTTCTTTGATAGAAATTCCAATTTCTTTCTTTCTAGGAGCCTTTACTGATTTCTTCTTATAAGTACCAGAAGCAACTTTCTTTTTATGTTCTTCAGACAGCATCTTCATTTCTGCTTCCAAATCCTCAACTGTCACTTCACCATCATGTTCATCTAAAAACAGTTTGACTGCAATCTCTTCATCAGTTATTGGATTAGCTGAAATCACTAGACTCTTAAGTCTTGAAGAAGATTGAGCATGAGTACCAGAACCAGTAGCACCAGAGTTTATCATATCAGAGTTTGTCTGTCTAGCAGAGTTTGACCTAAGTCGCCCTTGCTCTTGAGAAGACTTTGACCTTTTCTCTGTTTCCCTGCTTCCACCATCATTTGAATCATCCCTCAGTCTCAAAGTTGGAGTCCTTCTGCATTTGTCTTTAGGTATCTTCTCCCCCTTTTTGACATCATCAGGAATAAAAACTGATGTCAGCAACTCTAGTGATGCAGCAATAGAATCAATTTTTCCAGACATCAAAGTCTGATTCTCTTCAACCTTCAGTAACCTGGAGCTAAAATCCTTTTGTTCTTGACACAGGGAAAGATATAAAGATTTATCCTTTTTCAATGTAACTTCCCTGGCAACTATGTCATTTCTCAGTCCATCAATAACCTTATCAGTAGTATCAAAGCGATTATGCAATGATTTGACTTGGACAATTGTGGCTTTGAGATGAGTTAAAAGTTCAGGATTTTGAATTTCCTTAGAAGACTTGGTCACAAAATCAGCAGCTCTTTCATCAGAAAAGATAGTTTCTCTGCTTGACCAATTAGAAAAATACATTTCCTGAAAGTGAGCGTCTGTAGCATGTTGAGCAGCAACTCTTTGAGATGTATCAACAGAGTTTGCAGAAGAAGCAGCATTAGAAGAAATAGAAACATCTTCGTCAGCATTATCTTGTGCTCTCTCAGGAAGATCAGAGTTTACAACTACATTTTCTGCAGCTTCTTCAACAATATGCTCTGCAGTAATGTCAACATTCTCTGCTACAACATCATCTTTCTCAGCATCTTCTTCTACTACTGGAACAGCTTCTTCTACTATAATCTGCTTCTCAGCATTTTCAACAATCTGCTCAGAAGAGACAGATCTTGCTGCCTGATTAACCTCTTCACCAACTTCAATAACTTGATTAGTGACAGAGAGAATCTCTGTATGAGTTGCCATTGACTCTTCAATTACCAGAGTGGCTTGATCAGCTGCCACATCCGCAGTGTCACAAATACTGACAGTAGGATGTGCTTCAATCTCTTCTTCATTGTCCATCTCCAATATAGGTTCAAGGAACACCTCAGGAGCTTCATCAGAATTTACTCTGTCCACTATAGGCACAGTAGTGTTATCATCGACAACAATCTCCTCAATAACAACATCAGCCTCATCAGCATGTGCTCTGGTCTCATCAGTAACAACCTCCTGATTTTCAACTTCAGGAGCTTCAGCGTTTACAAAAACTATGTCCTCATCAGCAGTAGTTACAACATGCTCCTCAACAAAATCTCCTGGAGCTTCATGCTGGACAGCTTCAGAGTCTGGTGCAGACTCATCCAAATCATCAAAAAGATAATTTGCTACCAATCTTCTCTTTTTCTGATGAATAATTTCATGATCATCAGCAGCTTCATCATTAGACTTTGGCCTGTGAGCTCGAACTTTTCTCTTTAAGGCCCTTTTCTTAAATCTACCACCAGAAAGTGGTTGTTGAGAAGTAGAGGGTGGAGGTTCAGTAGTCAGAGTTTGAGGTTCTGGTTCAGGTTGTAATTGTGGCTGTGGAGGATTATTTGCAAACTGTTGCACTCTCTCAGGTAATAGCAGAGCACTAACATCCCCTTTCTTAAGATCCTTGTTTGTTAAGTCAGAAAATATGTGTTTATGCAATCTAAATGACTGAATAACATCATCCTCCAGAATCTCAATGTCAGGAACACAGAACGAAAATAGCAGTTGACAAAACCGAGCAAAATAGACAACACCTCTATTTTCTGTCATTTTCTCACCAATATTATGTAAAACTAATCTAGCAAAATCAAAGTGAGTACCATAAAGTAATGAATACCCGATTTGCAGACTATCTGTAGGAATGGCATCCCAATTGGTGCATTTCTTCCCAAAAGCTCTTGTGATGTAGTCAAAGAAAAAACTCCACTCCTTCCTCAAGAATGGACGCTTCAATTGACCCACCTTGGTCAATGACCCAGAGTAACCAATTTCCCTCATCATTCTTAGCAAATCGCCATCTCTAACTGAAAGTGTATAAGAATTAAAATCCTCAAAGTTCAAGGCATCACGAACAGTCACAGGAGTAACCACAAACTCCTGATTTTGATACTCAAAGACAATCGACGGAGACCCAGCCTCTCCTCCATTATCATAAACACCTGTCTGCCAGAAAGCTCGAATTTGAGACCCAGACAGCTTCATTGGTTCAGTAAGAGCATGACCAATATCAGAATTTGTCAAGAAACGCTGAATCAAGTGAAACGCCTCTGGTGCGTTGGCAGTGTTTAGTGGTGCAACATAGTTATTAGGAACAAACTCTAACTCAGAAAAGACAAACGTTGTAGTTGCCATTAGTAAGATTTGAGAGAATAACAAAGAAACTGATGCAAAAGCTTCGAAAGAGTTTGTAAGTAGAAAGGTGTTTGTGAATATGTGTGTGTGACAATAGATGTGAATTGAAGTAAGATGTGAAAGGTTTAGACGTATGTGTGTGTATTGTATAAATATGAAATTCAAAATTAAAAACTGAATAGTTTTTAATCATTACTACACAACTGTCTTACTCCGTTAACTGTGTGAGTGGGACACGTGGCACACATGCAATGACTGACAGCAGTAATTGGCAGTTTCTAATGCGCATGCGCAGTAAAAACAGCAATAATTACCGCCTTTGACACTTTTCTAGACACTCAACCTCTCTCCTCTGTTTAATACAAATTAGAACCGTTACCAATCATACTCTTTTATTTTCAAGAATGTTTTCTCAAAATTGTTAACTGTCTGAAACAAATAATTAATTTTAATCATCAGAGATTAAAATAAAATTACCTCAGCGTAGAGTACACAGTTCATCAGTGTTTACCAATCCTCCTCCTTTATAAATAAACTCTTTTCACAAACTGTACAGGTGTGAGTATTTGTGTGTGAATTAGCAGAGTTTACTCAATATGCATATTTAGATCATCTCAAAGTGCATAAAATCCACAAACTAAAGCAGTAAAAACTGGTTGCTCAAACTCTCATTTAAAATAAAATCTGATTTTTATATCTAAACTCTGTATACTGATATCCTTTCATTTGAATATATCTTTTATTTTCACCCCCTTTAAATTTTTTTTTTATTTTTTTTTGTTTTTCCAGTAATCAGTGGTTGGCACTAGTCACCAAAAATCAGAGATTTTAGCCCTTATTTCATACAATAAGTTCCTAGATCTTCCTAGGCACAACATGATCTCAAAGGAATTTGTGCTCTTTTTGGCATCTTTTGATTTGAGGGTGAAATATTTGTAACTAATTTTCAGAGTTTAGACTTTTTATCAGTTAATACAATTAATTTATGAGAGAAAATGCAAACAGCTAATACAAACTCAGTGTATAGGATCAATAAACTAAGAGATGCTATAAATATAAAGACAGTATCATGCTGTGTAAAATTTCTGCACATTTTGTAATTTAGAATTTATAATACTTAGAAGGATTCATGATTACCTACTGAAAATCATGCTTCATACAAATTTCTTCATCGGTCCATGTGTTTCAGACAAAAATCACAATCAGAGTTTAACATCAGACTTTAACCGACAGAGTATTACTGACAGAGTATGACTAACAGAGTTTACTATCAGAGTTTAACATACTGGTACACATAACAGTTAACATATGCAAAAAACCATGAGCATAAAATCAATCATGTATAGATTTTGAATCTAACCAGTATCTCTAGTCAAAACCAGAGACCATTCCAAGTTCGTTTACCAGCCTTGTAAAGGTAGCTTCACTCAAAGGTTTGGTGAAGATATCTGCAAGCTGTTGGTCTGTAGACACAAAATGAAGCTCAATATCTCCTTCTTCCACATGTTCCCTGATAAAATGATACCTTATGCTGATGTGCTTGGTCATGGAGTGCTGTACCGGATTACCTGTCATAGCAATAGCACTTTGATTATCACAGTAAATAGGTATTCTAGAGTACCTTAATCCATAGTCCAGCAATTGATTCTTCATCCATAAAATCTGTGCACAACAGCTACCAGCAGCTATATACTCTGCTTCTGCTGTGGATGTGGAAATTGATTTTTGTTTCTTGCTGTACCAAGAAACTAATCTGTCACCAAGAAATTGACAGCTTCCACTTGTATTTTTTATGTCTATCTTACAACCTGCAAAATCTGCATCAGAGTAACCAATTAATTTAAACTCTGATTCTCTAGGATACCACAAACCAAGAGTTATGGTTCCTTTGAGATATTTGAAAATCCTTTTTACAGCTGTTAGATGTGGCTCTCTGGGGTCTGCTTGAAATCTTGCACAAAGACATGTTGCATACATGATATCTGGTCTGCTTGCAGTGAGATAAAGAAGAGACCCTATCATTCCTCTATAGTTTGTCATATCTACTGAGGCTCCTGTGTCTTTGTCTAGCTTTGTTGCAGTAGCCATGGGAGTTGTAGCAGATGAACTATCAAGCATACCAAATTTCTTGAGAAGATTTCTGGTATATTTTGCTTGATTGATAAAAATCCCATCATCTGTTTGCTTGACATGTAAGCCTAGAAAATAACTAAGCTCTCCCATCATACTCATTTGATATCTTGACTGCATAAGCTTGGCAAATTTCTTACAGAGTTTGTCATTAGTAGACCCAAAAATTATGTCATCCACATAGATTTGAACTAACAGCAAATCATCACCAGAATTAAAATAGAACAAGGTTTTGTCAATTGTACCTCTAGTGAACCCACTTTCTAAAAGAAATTGAGCCAGAGTTTCATACCATGCTCTTGGTGCCTGCTTTAGTCCATATAATGCCTTATCAAGCCTGTAGACATAATCTGGATGTTTGGGATCTACAAACCCTGGTGGTTGTTCAACAAACACTTCTTCTTCAAGTTTCCCATTGAGAAAAGCACTTTTCACATCCATCTGAAAGACTTTAAACTTTTTGTGAGCAGCATAGGCCAGAAAAATCCTTATTGCCTCCAATCTTGCAACTGGAGCAAAAGTTTCATCATAGTCAATTCCTTCTGGCTGTGAATAGCCTTTTGCCACAAGTCTAGCCTTATTCCTTGTAATCACTCCATCACTGTCTGTTTTGTTTCTGAAAACCCACTTTGTACCAACAATAGATCTGTTCTTTGGTCTTGGTATAAGTGTCCAAACTTCATTCCTCTCAAATTCATTTAACTCTTCTTGCATTGCTGTTATCCAATTAGCATCTTGAAGAGCTTCTTCCACTTTCTTGGGCTCTGTTTGAGATAAGAATGCATGAAACAGACATTCATTATTTGTAGCACTTCTAGTTCTTACACTAGCTTCTGGATCTCCAATTATCAAGTCAGGTGTATGGGATTGTGTCCACCTTCTTGTTGTTGGTAATTGGCTTCTATTATCATTATTAGATCCTCCCCCTTGATCCATGCTCTCCTGATTTTCTGCTTGACCATTTGCATTCTCTGAGACTCCCCCTGAATTGGACTGTTCAGTATTTGAACTTTCAGAGTTTGACTCAGAGTTTCTGTTGGATTCTTCATTTGACTCTCTTTCAGAATTTGAGTCATAACTTTGAGAAGTTTCTGAAGTTTCTTCACGCTCCCCCTCAACTGGTTCTTTATTTTGTTCTGTCAGAGAAAATTCGTTAGTGTTTACCAGTAGAGGATCAGAGTATGCTTCGACAGAGTTTGTTGGATTTGCTTCATCAGAGTTTACATTTTCAGAGTATAGATCTTCATTTTTAAAGCGAAGTTGATCATGATATCCTTCATCTTCTATTCCAGTTATTTTCTTGTCATCAAATGACACATGTATAGATTCCATGATCACTTTTGTTCTTAGATTGTAGACTCTGAATGCTTTAGTTGATAGTGGGTATCCAACAAAAATTCCTTCATCAGCTTTTAAGTCAAACTTGGTCAACTGTTCAGGATGAGTTTTCAACACAAAGCACTTGCATCCAAAAATATGAAAATACTTCAAATTTGGCTTCTTATTCTTCACCATCTCATATGGTGTTTTCCCATGCTTGTTGATCAGTGTAGAATTTTGAGTAAAACAAGCAATTTGAACAGCTTCTGCCCAAAAATAAGTTGGCAATTTTGCTTCATCAAGCATTGTTCTGGCAGCTTCGATAAGAGTTTTGTTCTTTCTCTCAACTACACCATTTTGCTGTGGAGTTCCAGGTGCAGAAAATTCTTGCTTCACTCCTCTTTCCTTGCAGAAAGCTTCCATTTCAGAATTTTTGAACTCAGTACCATTATCACATCTTAGAATTTTCACTTTGTACTGTGATCCTTTGTCCAATAGCTTCACATGATCCATTAGAATTGAGGCAGTTTCATCCTTCTTTGCTAAGAAATACACCCATGTGTACCTAGTGTACTCATCAACAATAACTAGAGTATATTTCTTTCTGCCCAATGACATTATATTTACTGGACCAAAAAGATCAACATGTAGAAGATGATAAGGTTCCACAACTGAAGATTCAGATTTACTCTTGAAAGATGACTTCCTTTGCTTGGCCTTTTGACAAGAATCACACAGACCATCTAAGCTGAGTATTGACTTTGGAAGTCCCCTTACAAGATCTTTTCGAATCAGCTCATTGATGTTGTTCAAGTTTAGATGAGAGAGCTTCTTATGCCATTTCCAACTCTCTTTGATCACTAGACATTCTTGCTGATAGACACACAGTTTTTCCTTCAGAGTTTGTTACCAAACTTGCTTCATAGATGTTATTGTGCCTTTGTCCAACTAGAACAACTTTCCCTGTAGATTTGCTGATAACTTCACAATGTTCAGTATAAAAATCTACATGGTATCCTCTGTCACAGATTTGACTCACAGAAAGTAGATCATGCTTGAGTCCTGAGACAAGAGCTACATGTGTAATGATGACACTTCCAAGATTGATATTGCCATATCCCAGAGTATATCCTATGTTGCCATCTCCATAGGAAACTTTTGGACCAGCCTTCTCCTCATAGTCTGATAGCAGGGCTTTATTTCCAGTCATATGTCCTGAGCATCCACTATCCAAGATAAGAGTGCTCTCTTTTATGCCCTGCAATCACAAACAATCATTGAGTGTTAGATTTAAGGATCCAGACTTCACTACGCCATATATGGGCAATAGCTACGCCTAAAAAAGTGTGCTTATAGCCCAAAAAGTGTGGCTAAAACAAAAAAAACAGGCTACGGTTACACTTTGACCAAATTTGAGGGTGTTACAAAAACGGCCGCAACCATAGACCCCTATGCTGACACTTTTTTGGTTTCTGGTGACACGAGTATATTATGTAGCTGTAGACCCCTATGCTTACACTTTTCTTTTCTGTGGCTACATCTTGAAACTTGTCGCTGTAGACCTATGCCAACACAATTATCAATATGGTAACACCATTAAAAGTATAGCCGTAGACCTATGCCTACACCTGTTGAGTATAACTGTAACATGATACTGTGAAACAGTTTGATATTTTTGGCAACAACTTTATCACTATGGCTACACTTTTATCTTTAACAGTTTAATATTTTGCCTACACTTTATTATACTTTTGCCAACACTTTAAATACAAAAATGGAATATATGATATTGAAATATAAAGCTTCCCATTAAAAATATTGTCAAACATCCCAAAACACAAACAACCATCCAAATTACACAAGACTGTCAACAAACCATTCCAATACAACCAACCATCCAAATTTACTACAAAAACCAACAAACCATCCAAATTAACTAAACCAACATCCAAAAGCTGACTTAATTAATACCATCAGCTCCACACATCAAGCCCTTCAGCAGCCGTTACCGAAGAAATTCTCATTTGTATATAAGGGCATCGCATCCAGGCCCTATACCTATGTAATAAACGGGTACACCAACAAACTCTTCTATTCTTTCCACGTAGTCACGTGCAGCCTTTGGCAGATCAGAGTAGTACTACTTAACTCTTTGATACACCAAGGGAAACAACTAGCAATGTCATAGCTATAGATTGTTTTTGTTATAAATTCCTCAATGTTGAGTGCTGAGAGACCGCACAAATGATTGTCTGCAGAGATCAGCCAGTGATTGTATTTCAGATGAAGTTACGTGGTGGCTTGTAGCTTCAAATGCCAGAGGTGAATAGAGGGGACCTGCGATCAAGTGATGAGTCATGTCCAGGCGCAGAATAGCTACAACCATAAATAGAGTACAAGCAGCAATATAAGTGCAAGATCAGAGCAGAGGCTCTTGAGCAAAGAAACACGGTTTGAAAAAGATCTTGTCTACCCATGTGAATATGAGTCTGAAACCTTCATTCTCAACATCCTTTCGATCTACTGGTACATCTATATATAAAAATTCATAGCTTTAAGATTAAAAGGCTCACCTTCACTTGAGTACCAAGGAGCAGATCCTACAAAGCAGCCTTTTCCAGAAGATTCTGACCAGTATCCCTGTAGCAAGAACATCAATCTAGCAGGCATCCTGGGATGTCCAGATGATCTTCCGTAAGTTGAATTACTTGCAGCATGATACATATTTTTATTATACACCCTGAAAATCAACTCTGCATCAACCTTGTAAACCCCGTGAAGATCTGTTGCATATATATTTCTTGACGAGTGAAAACCAAAGAAAGTTAGAGAAGTATGGGATGAGTTCTTTCCCAAGATTCTTTCACCGCCTGTTATAAAAGAAGTTAATGTTTGCAGACAAGGGAAATCAATTTCTGCATAAGTTGTTGGAGTAGCCTCAGGGACAACAGAACCACATTGTTTGGAGTAAGAGACTGATGATTGACTTGTCGAAATTGTAAACTTGTACAGAATCAACAAGACAAATATACAAGTACGAGGCCATGTAAATTGGCAACAAAAACTTGACATTTGTAATAAGAAAGCTGGAAATATGAAAAATTTTACTGGAAGAATGTATACATCTCCAGAAATTTAGTTTATTTCTTGTGCTTGTTGCATTGTACCAGAACTACATTTGCCTAAACATACTTTTTTTTTTCGCTATGTGCCTAAACATACTTTTTAGCTATTTGCACGTTAAATTATGTTGTATCAAGTCAACTGATAAGTAGGATTTTTCTATTTTTTTTTGTTATAAATTGTTGTATAATACATAGCAACTTCCTAACGCAAGCACTTGGACATATTTTACAGGATAGAACAAACAACGGAAGGTTTCTGTTGACTTCAGTTTAGTGCTCGGTTTGTGACAGAATATATAAATGAATTTTGAATTTTTAATGAATAGTATAAGAGATTATACACTTGAATTTTGACAGAATATATAAATGAATTTTGAATATATAAGAGATTATACAGGTACATCTCAAACTCTCCATAACTCCATTTCTACTTCATAATCTATATATAAAACAGTATAAATTATGGGAATTAATTCTACATACATTTCCAGAATACAAGTAAGACAACGGTTCAAGCAAGATAGAGACAAGCTGAATCAATAAAACAATTATTCAGCCTACTAATATTTCATGTTCTATTATCTAATTGTCGACTGGCTTCATCCCTGTCCAATCCCAAACGTTAAACATTTTACACAATATTTAGGATTCTACTGCACATTTTCCTAGGATTTTCTGTGCTAGATTACAGTAGCAGATACTAGGTATGTTCCATCATCAATTTAGCACCAAATCAATCTAGTTCACCATATTCATCTCAGAACAATTGCAGTTATATAGATTATTAGTAAGCCTTAGGTAGAGTACACAATATAATTAAGTTACAGATTGATTACCTTAGTTCTGTACAGTGTAGACAATCAGGGAGCTTCACACCTCCTCTTCCGGCTCCAATAACCAAAGAAAAACACAGAGAGTACCATAGGCAGGTAACCATGGCTTATAAGCCACTGTATGCATCTATTGTAATAAAAAAATGAACTTTTACAAGTAAAAGAATCAAATTACAAGTCTAGTGCTTCAGAAACCTTTTGCAATAGTATAAAAGAATAACAATAAGCAGAGTCGTCATAATTCAAGTGCCACAAACTGAAGCAAACAGAAAAGCATCTATTGATTGTGATTTGAAATCAGGTAGAAAAATACTATACTACTTCGCAAAACCACCTTCCCCGGATTGGACTCTAATGAGCCACAAAAGCAAAAGCCATCAGAGAACCAGGGAGCCAATTGGCTGACTCCTGTACTTCTGCAGGTAGAATACTACTTCTGAAACAGATTAATATACATACTACACTTTCTCTTGTTCCAAAAAAAATAAAAAAAATTAAACCGATATAACAACAAAGATAATGCTACTATCACTTACCACTCCGACAATATCACCAAGGACCCTAGGTGCAACACCAAGCCCAGTGCAGATTCCACCAGCATATGGACTGGAGGATGTAACGAAAGGGTAAGTCCCGAATAAAGACTAAATACTCCATTTACTTACCATTTAAACCAACCAATATTGCTCTAATACATCTTTCAAACCCGTAACTAAATCTAACTTAAGAAAATCATAATCGATACATATAAAAATACAAAAATAATGAATCAAAACATGTTATAAGCATGTTATACACAAACAAATATTCCTAATCGAAGCCCCAATCATGAATCGAGGCCCCAAACCAGCAAATAACCATGTAATACACAAACAAGAACAAGGAAGTAAGAATGTAAAGAACAATACCCGAAATTAGGCAGTAGAAAATTTAATCAAACACGAAGAACCTTGAAAGAACCCAATAGAACCTGAATCGAACCCTAACCCGTAATCGAAGCCCTAATTGAACCCGAAGAGAACCCTAATCTACAAGCCCTAGTTGTAGAGAACTCGTAGAGAGAGAACCTGTAAATAATCAGTAGAGAGAAAGCTCTAATTGAGATTTGAGAGAGACAGAGAAAGTTGAGACAGCGAGGGAGAGTACTTGAGAGATAATGAGTGAGAGATAATGAGTGAGAGATGATCGAGAGAGGGAATAATTGAAAGAGAATGAAATTTGACCCGCCTAATTGAAATATTTGGACAAATATTGAGGCCGCCTGTTTAATTTCACCCGCTTAAATGAAATATTGAGCCGCCTAATTCTCTTTTTATTTTTAAAGACCAACGGTTACACTTTTATTAAAGACCAACGGCTACACCGAATTTGGCGTTAGCATAGATACTGAATCACGTTTATCGTAACACTAATTTATAGAAATGCTAACATAGAAAAAAAGTGTAGGCGTAGATCCATTTTAAGGCATATATGGTTACACTTTTGCTTTTTACTCTGAAAAAAGCGTAGCTATTGCCCACATATGGCGTAGTGCTTGCTTGGATCCTTTGGCTTTCTTAACATTGTTAGCTTTTGCAGCGGAATCACTATCAACAGAGTTTAAACTAACATTGTCAGACTTTACACTTGCAGAGTTTGCTCTAACCCACTTCAAGTTGGGTTTTAGCTCATAATAGTTGTGATAAATAGCATGATAACTCTTGCAAGTATAAATGGAATGCCAAGTGCTCCCACAGTGTATGCATAAAGTCTTTGGTCTAACCCTAACATAATCATTCTTTACTCCTGATGTGGAGGGTAAAGAGATAATATGTTTGTTCTTCTTGCAAAACCTGGCAAGATGGTTAGTACTACCACAACTATGACATGTTTTTCTAGGAGCAGCAGAATTAGGCAGATAATCATTTCTTTTATTAATGCCTACTTTTCCATTCCTATTCTTCTTAAACATTTTATGTTTGTTGACAGACCTTACTTCTTTGAGCTTATGTTTGAATTGTTTTTCTGTCATCAAACCAACATTAACCTGTTTATCACAGGTTCTTACTGGTTCTTTAACAGCTTCTATCTCAATCTTATTCTCTGTTATTGAACCAATATTAACCTGTTTTACACAAGTTTCAACTGGTTCCATAACAGCTTCTTTTACTACAACAGACTTTAGCTTACTGTATTCTGGAACAAATTTCACAGGTTTAAGTTGTGGTTTCACTTTAACTTTATCTTTAAACCTAAGTTGATCTCCCTCACAGTAACCTAAGCCTACAGTATCTGTCTGAAAAACCTGATGTGCGTCTTTTCCAGAATTGGTCCAGGTTTTAATCACTTTCCTCTCTTTTTCCAACTCAGATTCTATTTGCCTATATCTTTTAAGCAATTCCTGTTCAACATAAACAGCATCATCTCTCTCCTTTTGAACTTGTTGCATGTTAACAAGTTTCTCTTTAAGAAATTTATTCCTTTCTTTAAGACCTAGATTCTCAGATTTTATTCTCTCATTCTCTAAAGTCTGATCCCTATAACTAACATGTATGCTTTTGAGATAAATTATTAATTCAGATATGTTATCAGTATCATAAGCATAAGTTGTTAGGGGTACCTTGTTTTCAGATGACTCAGCTTCATCTTTAACAGTTGCCATGAGAGCATAATTAACTCCCTCATCTGAGTCTGAAGTGTCTGCCCAGTCCTTGCCTTTAGTGATGAGTGCTTTCTCAGATTTTCCTTTATTGCACTCTGGAGCATAATGATCCATCTCTTTACACTTGTAGCACTGGATCTCAGACTTGTCTTTCTTTCCAGACTTGGTATATTTTCCCTCAGACTTTCTGAAATTTCTCTTATCAGAATTTGAATCTTTCCTTGAGAATCTCTTTCCTTTCTTGAAGTTCTTGAATCCCATCTTCTTGAAGGTCTTCACCATTAAAGCAGCCATTCTCATCATCTCTTCTTCATCATCCTTAGAATCAGAAGCTTCATCATCAGTGTTTGAGCCATCATCAGAGTTTGATGACTCACTGTCAGATTTAATGACTAAAGCCTTTCCTTTGGTTTTCTTTCTTGATGATTCCTTCTTGACAGGCTTTTCTTCAACTTTAAGAGCAACATATTTTGTCTTCTTTCCAGATCTTTTGTTTCTCTGTTCTATTTCAAGTTCATGAGTTTTAAGCAACCCATAGATTTCATCAAGATCTGTATCTGCAAGATCATAATTGTCTCTGATTGTTGTTGCATTTAAATCCCATCTTTCAGGTAGGGATATAAGAAACTTGAGATTTGACTCTTCAAGTTCATATTCTTTATCAACCAGGGACAAATCATTCAACAATTTACAAAACCTGTCATATGTATCTGTTAAGGTTTCATCAGATCTCGAGTCAAAGTGTTCATACTCCTGTGTAAGAATAGTCCTCCTATTCTTCTTTATAGCACTTGTTCCTTGACACCTGACTTCCAAAGCATCCCAAATTTCTTTGGCAGTTTTGCAGCCAATAACTCTGTTAGACATAACATTATCTAATGCACTGTGTAGTAGATGTCTAACTTTTGCATCTTTTGCAATTGATGAGATGTCCTCAGGAGTTAAGTCTTTCTTCTCTTTTGGAACAGTCTTTTGTTCTTGACCAGAGATAATAGGAGACAGTTTAGTTGGCATATGAGGACCATCATAGATTCTATCAAGGTATTCTGGATCTGTGGCTTCCAGAAACATGGTCATCTTCACCTTCCATATTGGATATTCAACTGGTCTGAGAATTGGAACCCTTATAGTCTCATATCGACTCATAGAAGTAGGTTGAACCTTCTGAGCATTAGAACCTGCATTAGAACCTTCCTGAGAGTTGTCAGCCATGATTATACTTGTGTTTGGATCGATAAACTGTATATATTAAACAGCCTTAGCTCTGATACCAATTGTTAGGCCGATTACACAATATATAATCAATATTAATATGATAATAACACTCAAGAACACTGTTTATGAATCAATAACTGAATTATATAAAATAACTCTTCTCTCAGTGATGTTAAAGAATCACAGAGAGCTGCTAGGTTACAAGAATAAATGTATTTAGTATTCGCATCCCTTTTAGGGTTAACCTATCTGTGTTTATATAATACACAGTTACATAATCAATCTCTAATTGATATTCCTATAAATTAGCTATACAATTTATATCAAATTAGGATTGCTTCTGTCTTCTGTTCCGTTTCCTTAACTGTTTCAATATATCTTGCTTCTTTCCATCTTCAAGATATATTGCTTCTAGAATCTTTATATTAGCACCGAAAGCTAAGGTAAACTTTCTCCACGTCAGACTTTAATAAACTCTGACTGGCTTCCAGTAAACTCTGATGAGTACCTGGTACTTAAACACTGATGAACAAACGTCAGCAATTATATCTAACAATCAGTCATTTCTGTGACAGAGGATATGTTGTTTCCTTTGAAAGAGAGAAGTGTCAGATCCTTCACAAGAAGAATGGAAAGCCTGCTCTTCAAGGAGTAAGGAAAGGTGACTTGTTCATAGCTGATCTGCACTCTAGATCCAAAGATGAAGTTAATTGTTTTTATGCTAAAGCTTCATCAGATGAAAGTTGGCTATGGCACAAGAAGATGTCTCACCTTAACTTCAAAACCAGGAACTCTTTAGTCAAGAGGGAATTGGTTAGAGGTTTGCCTCAGATGGAATTTACACATGAAGGACTGTGTGAGGCATGTCAGAAAGGAAAGTCAAAGAAAGCTTCTCACAAGGGCACTGACACATCATCAATAACTGAACCACTTCAGCTGCTGCACATGGATTTGTTTGGTCCAGTTAATGTGATGTCCATGTCAAAGAAACAATATGCACTTGTGATTGTTGATGACTTTTCAAAATGTACATGGGTTTTATTCCTACATTCCAAGGATGATACCCCACACCTGGTGATTGACCATGTAAAGTTGATTGAGCTGGATTCAAGAATGCCATCCTAAATGACTTTTGTGCTGATAAAGGAATAACAAGACAATATTCTGCCCCTAGAACTCCTCAACAGAATGGAGTAGTGGAAAGAAAGAATCGTACATTGATTGAAGCTGCTAGGACTATGTTAAGTGAGTCTAAACTTCCAACGTGCTTTTGGGCTGAAGCAGCGAATACAGCTTGTTATACTCAGAATCGAACTTTAATCAACAAGGACTTAATGAAGACTCCGTATGAGATCATGAACAACAAGAAACCAACTGTCAAGTACTTTCATGTATTTGGAGCAAAATGCTTTGTGCTTATAGATGACAATGTGAAACGTGGCAAGTTTGATGCCAAGGCACAAGAAGCTATTTTTGTTGGTTATTCCAGAAGATCTTACAGGGTCTACTTGGTTGGCAGTCACACAGTAAAGGAAAGTGTCAATGTTACTTTTGATGACACTAAGTTCCCTAATATCCATAAAGAAGACTCATCTGAAAAGCTGAAGTTTGATAACTTGCCAGACTCAGAATCAGATGATGTAGCCCCACCTGAAGTTATTGCTGGTAATGATAATAACAATGATGATAATGATCATGGTGGTGGTGGTGGAAACACTGGTAACAATGGAGATACCACTAACACTGGAGAAGAATCATCAAGGCAATCAAGCAACAACTTAGGGAGAGCAAATGAAGGATCATCTAGTCACTCACAACATCAAAGTGAATTTCAAGGCGAATCATCAAGATCAAATCTTCCAAGACAGACTGTATGGAATAGATCTCATCCTTTTGAGCTGATCATTGGTGATCCAGGTGTTGGAGTTAAAACTAGAAGTGCAACTCAGAATTAATGTCATTATTCAGCATTTCTATCGGAAATGGAGCCAAAGAAAACTGAGGAAGCACTGACTGATCCAGATTGGGTGATTGCTATGCAAGATGAACTCAATCAGTTTGAACAACAGCAAGTCTGGAAGCTGGTACCCAGACCAAAGAACAAGAAAGTAGTTGGTACAAGATGAGTATACAGGAACAAGCTAGATGAAGATGGCATTGTTACAAGGAACAAGGCAATACTGGTTGCTCAAGGGTATTCACAAGCTGAAGGCATTGATTATGATGAAACCTATGCACCAGTGGCTAGACTTGAGGCCATCAGGATGTTCTTAGCATTTGCAGCTTACTCCAATTTTAAAGTCTATCAAATGGATGTTAAGAGTGCATTCCTGAATGGTGAGCTAGATGAAGAAGTTTATGTGGAACAGCCCCCTGGCTTTGAAAATCAGGAGCTGCTGGACTTTGTGTACTTTCTCTTCAAGGCTATCTATGGTCTCAAACAAGCCCCAAGAAAATGGTATGACACTCTCTCTGGTTTTCTTTTAGAAAATGGTTTTGTTAGAGGTATCATAGACAAAACTCTTTTTTCAAAGAAACACAAAAGTGATATGATATTAGTCCAAGTCTATGTGGATGACATCATATTTGGGTCTACTAATGATAATCTCTGTAAGAGATTTGCTGAGCTAATGCAGAGTAAGTTTGAAATGAGTATGATGGGTGAGCTGAAGTTCTTTCTTGGATTACAAGTAAGTCAAAGGTCAAATGGAATATTTATTTGTCAATCCAAGTATCTTAAAGAACTCCTCAAGAAGTATCACATTGAGGATTCAGCATCAGCAAGGACTCCATCTTCAACAGCCATCAAACTTGGAGCTTCTGACAATTCTATCAAGGTAGATGTTACAAGCTACAGAGGTATGATTGGCTCATTAATCTATCTTACTGCTAGTAGACCAGATATTATGTATGCTACATGCTTATGTACAAGGTTCCAAGCGGACCCTAGAGATGTACATCTTGTTGCTGTTAAAAGAATCTTGAGATATCTTAAGGGTACACCTAATTTAGGTATCTGGTACCCTAAAGATTCTGGTTTTAATCTTGTTGGATATACAGATTCTGATTATGCAGGTAGTGTTGTGGATAGAAAGAGTACCTATGGGAGTTGTCAATTCCTAGGAGGTAGATTGATTTCCTGGTATAGCAAGAAACAGCAAACAGTTTCAAATTCAACAGCAGAAGCTGAATATATTGCTGCTGGAAGCTGTTGTGCTCAGATCTTATGGATTAGGAATCAATTAAAGGACTATGGCTTTACATTAGACAAAATTCCCATTTTGTGTGATAATACAAGTGCCATAGCAATCTCCAACAACCCTATGCACCACTCGAGAACGAAGCACATTGATATCAGGTATCATTTTATCAGAGAGTGTAACGATTCTAAATTTCGACTTAAATATTTTAATGAAGCGTACATTTTATTGTTAGGTGTTTATTATGTGAAATAATTGTTATGTGCTTAGAATTGTGAATTATTCACTTTGTGAGTAATTAGTTAATTGCGTATCTGGTTTCTAAATTTTATTTAAGTGCTCTGTAAATTTATTTAAGTCATATAATAATTATATTAAATTTAGAGTATGCTAAATTATTTAATTAAGTAGCATAAAATATTTCTTAGCATTATTTATATTTTAATTTAGTTTTAAACTCATGATTTCAATTTTTATAACCACTTCATTATTTTAATTAATTATTTTGAGAGATGCTACACCATCTAGATTATTTATTTTCAATAGGTAATTTATTTATTTACCTAGTGAATGGTAAAATTCTATTTAAAATTTATTTTTGGGATTAAAAGACATTTTATTTGATTATTCTTTGTAAATGTAATTTTATTTAACTAATCTACAAAAGTTATTTGTAGAATAATATTTCTATTGGATCTAGAAATGGGATTATGAATTTACATGAAAGCCCTTGATTTTTATCATGTTAGTATTTTATTTAATTGGACATTTTTGTCATTTAATAATTAAATAACTAAAAAGTGTTTACTTTTACATTACTTTAATTCCCCTATAAAAACCCCTAACCACCCCCCATCGGCTCCCCCCACCCCGTTCTCTCTTCTTCTTCTCTCCCGGACACCCATTTCTCTCTCTTGTTCTGCATCTCTTACAAAATCAAAACCACCATAACTTGTGTTTCTCTCACCCAAATTACAAGTGTGAGTAACCAAAACACTCCTCTCTCAAATCTCTACAACCCTCTTGTACTAATTTCGAGTTTTATCATGATTTCAAAATTTGGAATTTTCGGATTTAAGGGTCTTTATGCATAAAGCTTACATGCAAAGGTCGATTGTGTGTATTTAGGGTCATTCTCGATGAGACCCATTGTTTTGGGCTCATCCGAGAAGAAACCCGACCATGGCAATGATCCTTGTGAGCCATGGTCTTGATTTTTGTGTTTAAAAGTTGAACTCAAGTTCATTTTGTTGATGCATGTCACTAATTTTATGATCCATCATGATTTTGATTAAAGCTTGTTAGTGGGTTTCGATTTTTATTTATTTTGTATGTTGTATGTGATGTGGATAGTAAGAATTTGAAATATTATAAGTTGCATGTTAGTTTAAAAGAAAGTATGATTTTATTTTGTTTATAGATGTTAGTTGCAATTAAAACATTTGTTGTTTGAACTTTGGCTTGAGGTGGAAATGATTGTGGTTTTAAGGATGGGAGTTAAGGTGGAAGGAGGATAGTTAAAAAGAGAGGGAGAGAGAGGCCGGAAGAGAGAGAGAGAGGCCGAGAGAGGGAGAGAGAGGCCGAGAGGGAGAGAGAGGCCGAGAGAGAGAGAGAGGGAGAGAGAGGCCGAGAGAGAGATGAAGTTAGAAGGGAAGGATTTGATTTAAAAACTTTGAGTTTGGAAGTGTGATTTTCAAGATGTATAAATAGGTGTGTGTATTTTCAAAATGAATAGGTGTGTGTAGTTTCAAAATGTATTCATAGGTGTGTATTTTCAAATTAAATAGGTGTGTGTATTTTCAAAATAAGTAGGTGGGTGTATTTTCAAAGAGTGTCCATAAGTATGTATTTTAAAAATATATGGTGTATGTGAGGGGGTGAGTGACTAAAAGAGTGATTTTCAAGGTGTGCGTGAGGATAAAAATATAGACTTAGGTAATGTGTGTTTTCGCAAAGGTTGTGTAACTTGAGATTAGTGTATGTGTGCGTGTGCGTATTCTTTTAAAATGTGTTCACCATTGGGTTCTTATGTGAGTGTACTTGTTCGTGTGTGTGATTAGGTGTTAGTGTAGTGAGAGAGTGAGAAAAAGGAGAAAGGCCGAGAGGCCATGAAGAGAGGAAGAAAGAAAAGAGGAAGTGTTGAGGGTAGTGTGGTAATGTCATAATTTTATTTATCTTAAGTGGTATACATGGTCCCTTCTATGCTAATTGTTTAGTTGAACTTTAATTGAGATAGGTTGTCGTCAATGGAATAAGTATGTGGTATAATTCTTGAGGTACGTATACATGGCTTATATGATTAAGTGTTAAGGATGTCATGTGATGTTAAGTGACTACATGATTAATGTTAATTGAGTCGTTAAAGTATTATGTGCTTCCTAAGTGATTACTTAGTTAAATATATATATAAGAATATATGATTGTATAACGATGGGGTAGAAATACTTAGAGATACGTAAACAAAGCTGAGGTACTAAGGAATAGAGACTAAGACAGTATTATATTCTTGTATAGGTTCCAGTAGAAGGCTAGGCAAAGAGCCAGTGGAAGTAAAGTTGGAACCCTGAGATTCAGATACTGAGATATTTTCATCTTAAGGCAAGTATACGTTAAACTCTTACTTGTCCTTTAAATTATTATTATGCAATCAATTTCCATACTACGTTATTGTATCCCTTTTTATAAAACCTACAATTGTTCCTTTAACTTTGCTTTGTCCATATAAGCCTTTTTCCTTGACTTATATCTTGTTGGCCTCTGTTAACTTTTGAATACCCGGAGCATACTTATTCCTTTGTTCACTTATTTACCATGCCTTTCAATTGTTCATTCTTTAAGCCCCTGCAATAAAATCTTGAAATAGCTTATGCCCTGAAATGAATATCGGAAATGTTAAAAGCCTCTTGTTCATTTAATCCTTTTGTTTGAATTACTCATGAATGGAACAAACTTTGGCCGTGGCGGCGGTCCTGGTTACTTATGTATGTATTTTTAGTCCAATGTGTGCCTATGGATCCTGAATGTTAGGACCTTGTGAAAACATGGTCTGGAGCTTTATGTGGCTGATCACCCGTATAGCTCATACCGTCTTACCGGAAGTTCCAATTCCATTCCTTAAATCTTTTCCTTTGAATAGAAATGTATATCTTGAAACTATTGATTACCAGTTGATTACCATTTAATTACCATTTGACTACCAGTCGATTACCATTTGATTACTAATGGATTTCTAGCTACATATGTTGTTGATTATACTTGCTGAGCATTCTTTGGCTCATTTTCTCGTTTTTACCTTAACCTTTCAGTGAAGTCAGAAGATGGTCCGTACATTCCGCACTGCTAGGAAGTCTTTTTCTAGAGAGTTTGCTGCTAGGAGCGGCCCGTGGTTTGGGTTCCCGACCCATGCACAGGTTTTAGATGCTTAAGTACTTTTGATTTCCTAATAGACTTAAGGCATTTGGTTTAAGCTGTAATATTTAAATCGTTTAGACTTGTAAAACTTAATTAGTAACTCATTTAAATGTTGGAACTTAGATATGTTGTTTCATACTTCGACCTGGTAGCGATCTTGGCTTGGGGTATGGTTTCCATTTATTAGATGCATGCCTAGGTTGTATGTTATATTATGTTATATTATGTAAATGTTCGTGACACTGGTTTGGGGGTGTCACAGGTTTGGTATCAGAGCGACGGGTTGAAGTCACTGAAACAACGTAGGAAAATTGAACATAGGATAGGAATTATAGATCACTAAAGATAGGAATTAGCTATAAGTCATACTAAGTTAGATAGATTATCAAGAATAGGATTTATCACTTAAGGATAGGTTAGATAAAGGTTTTCACCTAGGTAGGATTTTATTATTAGCGCAGTAACTATTATTATGTATGTGTTACGTTATTATTGCAGTACCCGGATGCTAGTGTAGATGAGTCAGAGAGACGTCGTAGGAGAGGGGGATCCCCAGATACCCCACTTGAGGTTGATTCTGATGCTGAGACCGATCCATTTGACGATTCATCCTTTGATGGCTCTGATGAGTCTGAGACTGAGCTAGTGTTCCAGCCACCTCCCCGGGTTGCTAGATCACCGTCACCACCTGTTGTTTCCCCATCAGTTTTGCATGGAGTTCCTGTTCATCCATCCAGCCACACTAGTGTTCCGCATACCGTCTATGTGTTGCTAGCTCGTCAGAGTGATACTCTCTTTGGACGGGATTCAGAGGTCCGTGCTTTGGTCGACTCCTTAGTGGGTGGAGCCCCTGCACCATCTCCTTCCTCAGGGTTAGGTGTTAGACTCCAGTCATTAGTGGATGTGACTAACCGTGGACTTCGTGGACTTGAGACTTGCACCGACAGGGATAGAGGTTTTGATGAGGTTGTCAGGATGGTTCGTTTCTTGTTGACTAGGATAGCTAGGACTTTGGCAGGAGAGGGCTCGACCGCTGATGACTAGAGATGGTTCCTGATGCTGCTGTGAGGTTGCCATAGTTGTTTAGTGGCAGACCTATTTACTTTATGTTATGATTAGCTGTTTGGTGGCATGGCCATCGTATTAGACATTATTTATGGGTTGTACTATTATCGTTGACTCTTTTATTCGTACTCTGTACCAGATTCGTACTGTTGGTGACTGTTTTTCAGTCAATGGTTTATTTATGTGATTTCCTTTTTATCGTACCCATACATACCTCTATATATCGACATCCTGTTTACATTCCAGTACCATATTGCTTATATACTGCCAAATTTCGATATTATAGAACTGTATAACCAACTATTTTCCTCTTATCAGTAAGATGCCTCCAAAAAGAAATACTCGTACCAGAAACCAGAACCCGCCTGAAGGGCAAGACAACCCCAACATGGCTGAAATGATGGAACTTCTCCGACGACAAACAGCTGCCCTTACCCAACAACAACAGCTACTTCAACAACAGTTTCAGCAACAACCACAACAAAATCAACCACCACCTGCACAGACTGTAACCTTCAAGACTTTCCAAGGTGTTAAACCCCCAGAATTTGAAGGTACCACTAACCCAATTGCAGCCAAAACTTGGTTAAAAGAAATAGAAAAAGCTTTTGCCTTAGTGAATTTTGGAGCTGACCAGAAGACGATATTCGCTAGTTACTTGTTGAAGGGAGAAGCTACTTATTGGTGGGAATCTGTTAGCGCTTTAGAAGGAATTGCTGTGATATCATGGGATAGGTTCACCGAGTTGTTCTTAGACAAGTACTTTCCAAGGTACATTCAAAATCAGATGGAGTTGAAATTTTTCGAACTTAGGCAAGAAAACTTGAGCGTCGCAAAATACGAGAAGAAATTTACGGAGTTAGCAAGATTTGTACCTGAGTATGTGAATACTGAGGAAAAGAAAGCTAAGAGATTTCAGCAAGGACTTAAACCGTGGATCCGTAGTAGAGTGGCAGTTTTTGAATTAAACACGTATGCAGGAGTGGTTCAGAAGGCAAGTATTGTGGAGAGCGAGAGTGAGTACTCCCAGAAGGAAAAAGAAAGCAAGAAAAGGAAGACAGGTCTGTTAGATCAAGGACAAGGAAGTTTCCAAAACAAGGACAGAGGAGCACCCTTTCGAAGGCAAAAAGGGGGAAATATGAACTCAGGGAATCGCCCACAGAACCACCCACAAAACCGACCACAGAATACCGAGCAACCAAGATTACCAAGACCTCCAATAATGGAATGCAAGACTTGTGGGAAGAAGCACGCCGGAGTTTGTAACAAACCTAGCATGGTGTGCTATAGATGCAACCAGAAGGGCCACTTTGCTAATGAATGTCGCAACCCGAGACCGAACGTCACGTGTAACAAGTGTGGAAAGATCGGACACATTGCCAGGGAATGTAAGACTCCAGTTCAAAGTGGGAATCTGTTAAGGCTAACAGCGCCTCCTCCGCTTAATCAAGCTCAAGCAAGGACATTTAATTTGAATATCAGAGATGCAGTTCAGAACTCAGATGTAGTTGCAGGTACGCTTTTCGTCAACACCATAAGTGCCAACGTGTTAATTGATTCTGGTGCTACTAGGTCTTTCATTTCTAAGGAATTCGCTGCTAAATTGAATTGTGAAACTCAAGTATTAAACAAGTCCTTAGATATTGTGATAGCTAATCAAGATCGCATACCCGTAAATCAAATTTGCCCCAGTTGTGAGATAGATATCTCTGGAACTCTTTTTCTTGTGGATTTGATACCTTTCAAGTTAGGAGAATTTGATGTAATCCTAGGAATGGATTGGTTGGCTAAAAATGAAGCACAGATCGATTGTAGGAATAAGAGGATGACTTTGCGAACTCCGACTGGCGACACCGTAGTATTTAAGGGTCAGAAACAGACCAAGACCTTTCTCACCATCATTCAAACAAAGAGATTGCTACGTCAAGGTTGTGAAGCCTATCTTGCACACGTGGTAGATACAAGGAAAGAACCACCCAGTATGGACGAAATCCTAGTGGTCAATGAGTTTCCCGACGTATTTCCAGAAGAACTTCCAGGATTACCCCCTGACAGGCAATTGGAATTCGCCATCGAATTAATACCCGGCGCGGAACCAGTTTCGAAAGCTCCTTATAGAATGGCACCCATAGAAATGAAGGAATTGGCAACCCAACTGCAAGAACTTTTGGATAAAGGCATCATAAGGCCAAGTGTTTCCCCGTGGGGCGCACCTGTGTTATTTGTAAAGAAGAAGGACGGAAGTATGAGGTTATGCATCGACTATCGAGAATTGAACAAGTTGACAATCAAGAATAAGTACCCTCTTCCCAGGATAGACGACTTGTTTGACCAACTGAAAGGAGCATCATATTTTTCCAAGATTGACTTGAGATCCGGATATCATCAGCTGAAGATCAAACCCGAAGACATATCGAAAACAGCCTTCAGAACAAGGTATGGATACTATGAATTCTTAGTGATGTCTTTTGGATTAACTAACGCACCTTCTGCTTTTATGGACTTAATGAATCGAGTCTTCAAGAAGTATTTGGACAAGTTCGTGATCGTATTCATTGATGACATACTAATATATTCTAAGACGGAAGTAGACCATGTTGAACATTTAAGGATAGCTCTGGAAATCTTGAGAAAGGAGAAGCTGTACGCAAAGTTCGCTAAGTGTGAGTTTTGGATGAAAGAAGTGCAGTTTCTCGGGCACATAGTCAGCAGTGAAGGAGTAAGAGTGGATCCAGCCAAGGTAGAAGCAGTGGTAAATTGGGAAAGACCAAGAACCCCGACAGAAGTAAGAAGTTTCATGGGATTAGCCGGATACTACAGTCGATTTGTTAAGGACTTCTCCAAGATAGCCACACCCTTGACTCAGCTTACCAGAAAGAATCAGAAGTTTGAATGGAGTGATAAGTGTGAAAAGAGTTTTCAAGAACTAAAGAAAAGATTGGTGACTGCACCTGTTTTAGCACTACCTGACGACCAAGGAAACTTTGTGATTTACAGCGATGCTTCACATAAAGGATTGGGATGCGTATTGATGCAACGTGACAAGGTGATATCGTATGCTTCTAGACAATTAAAACCCCATGAGCAAAAGTATCCCACACATGACTTGGAACTAGCTGCTATAGTGTTTGCGCTAAAGATTTGGAGACACTACCTCTATGGAGAAAAATGCGAGATTTTCACCGACCATAAGAGCCTGAAGTACATCTTCATCCAAAAAGAATTGAACATGAGACAAAGAAGATGGTTAGAATTGATCAAGGACTACGATTGCACCATCAATTATCACCCGGGCAAAGCAAACGTGGTAGCGGATGCGTTAAGCCGAAAAGAGAGGTTGAACATGTTGACCATGACCAAGGAGTTGTCTAAGGAATTTGAGAAGTTGAACTTAGAGGTTTATGCCCCAGGATCTACCAGTGAGATGTTGTATACCATGACATTTCAACCAGAACTATTGGAGAAGATTAAAAGATGCCAAGAAGAAGTGATGAATCATGAGGTCAATGATTTGACCAGAGAAGAATTGTGCACGCAAAAAGATGACAAGAGAATTTTAAGATTTTCTTCAAGAATTTGGATACCCAATGTGACAGAACTGAAAAGCAAGATTTTTCACGAGGCTCACAACTCGAAGTATTCAATTCATCCCGGAAGCACTAAGATGTACCATGACTTAAAAGAAAACTTTTGGTGGCCTGACATGAAGAGAGAAATTGCAGAATGGATTAGTAAATGTTACACTTGTCAAAGAGTCAAAGCAGAACATCAGAGACCGAGCGGATTGCTACAACCACTAGAGATTCCCGAGTGGAAGTGGGAACACATTGCGATGGACTTCATTGTGGGATTACCGAGAACTAAATCAAATCACGACGCTATTTGGGTTATCGTGGATAGACTGACGAAATCAGCTCACTTTCTTCCGATCAACTAAAGATTCTCAATGGATAAGCTCGTTCACTTGTACCTGAAGGAGATAGTGGTACGCCATGGAGTTCCCGTGTCTATTGTATCAGACAGAGATCCCCGATTCAACTCAAGGTTTTGGAGACAATTTCAAGAATGCTTAGGGACTCAACTAAAGATGAGCACAGCTTCCCACCCACAGACTGACGGTCAAAGCGAAAGAACCATTCAAACAATTGAGGACATGCTAAGGGTCTGTGCCCTGGATTTTGAAGGTAGTTGGGACGAACATTTGCCTCTAGTAGAGTTCTCGTACAACAACAGTTACCACGCCAGTATCGGAATGCCTCCCTACGAAGCTTTGTATGGAAGAAAATGTCGATCGCCAATATGTTGGGACGAAGTTGGAGAACGCAAGATATTTGGACCAGAATTGATTCAGCAAACGAAAGAAACCGTGGAACTCATCCAGAAGAGATTGATAACTGCTCAAGATAGACAAAGGAAGTACGCAGATCCAACCAGGAAGAATGTAGATTTTGAAGTAGGTGAACCCGTGTTACTAAAGGTGTCACCGTGGAAAGGTTTGACTAGATTCGGAAAGAGAGGAAAGCTTAGTCCGAGATTTGTCGGCCCTTTTGAAATTCTAAGACGTATAGGGAAAGTTGCGTATGAACTAGCTTTACCACCCCATATGCAGCACATTCACAATGTATTCCATGTTTCGATGCTCAAGAAGTATCATCCTGATTCCAAGCATGTAGTTGAGTATGAATCGATAGAAATTCAGACAGATTTATCCTATGTAGAGCAACCAATCGAGATATTAGATCGTAGAGAGAAAGTACTTAGAAATAAAACAGTTGTATTAGTGAAAGTATTGTGGAGGAACCCCAAGGTTGAAGAATCAACTTGGGAGTTAGAAAGCGAAATGTTAGAAAAGTACCCTCAGCTGTTTACGTAGTAGATTCTGAGGACAGAATCCTTTTAAGGAGGGGATGATGTAACGATTCTAAATTTCGACTTAAATATTTTAATGAAGCGTACATTTTATTGTTAGTTGTTTATTATGTGCAATAATTGTTATGTGCTTAGAATTGTGAATTATTCACTTTGTGAGTAATTAGTTAATTGCGTATCTGGTTTCTAAATTTTATTTAAGTGCTCTGTAAATTTATTTAAGTCATATAATAATTATATTAAATTTAGAGTATGCTAAATTATTTAATTAAGTAGCATAAAATATTTCTTAGCATTATTTATATTTTAATTTAGTTTTAAACTCATGATTTCAATTTTTATAACCACTTCATTATTTTAATTAATTATTTTGAGAGATGCTACACCTTCTAGATTATTTATTTTCAATAGGTAATTTATTTATTTACCTAGTGAATGGTAAAATTCTATTTAAAATTTATTTTTGGGATTAAAAGACATTTTATTTGATTATTCTTTGTAAATGTAATTTTATTTAACTAATCTACAAAAGTTATTTGTAGAATAATATTTCTATTGGATCTAGAAATGGGATTATGAATTTACATGAAAGCCCTTGATTTTTATCATGTTAGTATTTTATTTAATTGGACATTTTTGTCATTTAATAATTAAATAACTAAAAAGTGTTTACTTTTACATTACTTTAATTCCCCTATAAAAACCCCTACCCACCCCCATCGGCTCCCCCCACCCCGTTCTCTCTTCTTCTTCTCTCCCCGACACCCATTTCTCTCTCTTGTTCTTCATCTCTTACAAAATCAAAACCACCATAACTTGTGTTTCTCTCACCCAAATTACAAGTGTGAGTAACCAAAACACTCCTCTCTCAAATCTCTACAACCCTCTTGTACTAATTTCGAGTTTTATCATGATTTCAAATTTTGGAATTTTCGGATTTAAGGGTCTTTATGCATAAAGCTTACATGCAAAGGTCGATTGTGTGTATTTAGGGTCATTCTCGATGAGACCCATTGTTTTGGGCTCATCCGAGAAGAAACCCGACCATGGCAATGATCCTTGTGAGCCATGGTCTTGATTTTTGTGTTTAAAAGTTGAACTCAAGTTCATTTTGTTGATGCATGTCACTAATTTTATGATCGATGATGATTTTGATTAAAGCTTGTTAGTGGGTTTCGATTTTTATTTATTTTGTATGTTGTATGTGATGTGGATAGTAAGAATTTGAAATATTATAAGTTGCATGTTAGTTTAAAAGAAAGTATGATTTTATTTTGTTTATAGATGTTAGTTGCAATTAAAACATTTGTTGTTTGAACTTTGGCTTGAGGTTAAAATGATTGTGGTTTGAAGGATGGGAGTTAAGGTGGAAGGAGGATAGTTAAAAAGAGAAAGAGAGGGAGAGAGAGGCCGAGAGAGGGAGAGAGAGAGGCCGAGAGAGGCCGAGAGAGGCCGAGAGGGAGAGAGAGGCCGAGAGAGAGAGAGAGGGAGAGAGATGAAGTTAGAAGGGAAGGATTTGATTTAAAAACTTTGAATTTGGAAGTGTGATTTTCAAGATGTATAAATAGGTGTGTGTATTTTCAAAATGAATAGGTGTGTGTAGTTTCAAAATATATTCATAGGTGTGTATTTTCAAAATAAATAGGTGTGTGTATTTTCAAAATAAGTAGGTGGGTGTATTTTCAAAGAGTGTCCATAAGTATGTATTTTCAAAATATATGGTGTATGTGAGGGGGTGAGTGACTAAAAGAGTGATTTTCAAGGTGTGCGTGAGGATAAAAATGTAGACTTAGGTAATGTGTGTTTTTGCAAAGGTTGTGTAACTTGAGATTAGTGTATGTGTGTGTGCGTATTCTTTTAAAATGTGTTCACCATTGGGTTCTTGTGTGAGTGTACTTGTTCGTGTGTGTGATTAGGTGTTAGTGTAGTGAGAGAGTGAGAAAAAGGAGAAAGGCCGAGAGGCCATGAAGAGAGGAAGAAAGAAAAGAGGAAGTGTTGAGGGTAGTGTGGTAATGTCATAATTTTATTTATCTTAAGTGGTATACATGGTCCCTTCTATGCTAATTGTTTAGTTGAACTTTAATTGAGATAGGTTGTCGTCAATGGAATAAGTATGTGGTATAATTCTTGAGGTACGTATACATGGCTTATATGATTAAGTGTTAAGGATGTCATGTGATGTTAAGTGACTACATGATTAATGTTAATTGAGTCGTTAAAGTATTATGTGCTTCCTAAGTGATTACTTGGTTAAATATATATATAAGAATATATGATTGTATAACGATGGGGTAGAAATACTTAGAGATACGTAAACAAAGCTGAGGTACTAAGGAATAGAGACTAAGACAGTATTATATTCTTGTATAGGTTCCAGTAGAAGGCTAGGCAAAGAGCCAGTGGAAGTAAAGTTGGAACCCTGAGATTCAGATACTGATATATTTTCAGTTTAAGGCAAGTATACGTTAAACTCTTACTTGTCCTTGAAATTATTATTATGCAATCAATTTCCATACTACGTTACTGTATCCCTTTTTACCTTACCCTTTTTATAAAACCTACAATTGTTCCTTTAACTTTGCTTTGTCCATATAAGCCTTTTTCCTTGACTTATACCTTGTTGGCCTCTGTTAACTTTTGAATACCTGGAGCATACTTATTCCTTTGTTCACTTATTTACCATGCCTTTCAATTGTTCATTCTTTAAGCCCCTGCAATAAAATCTTGAAATAGCTTATGCCCTGAAATGAATATCGGAAATGTTAAAAGCCTCTTGTTCATTTAATCCTTTTGTTTGAATTACTCATGAATGGAACAAACTTTGGCCGTGGCGGCGGTCCTGGTTACTTATGTATGTATTTTTAGGCCAATGTGTGCCTATGGATCCTGAATGTTAGGACCTTGTGAAAACATGGTCTGGAGCTTTATGTGGCTGATCACCCGTATAGCTCGTACCGTCTTACCGGAAGTTCCAATTCCATTCCTTAAATCTTTTCCTTTGAATAGAAATGTATATCTTGAAACTATTGATTACCAGTTGATTACCATTTAATTACCATTTGACTACCAGTTGATTACCATTTGATTACTAATGGATTTCTAGCTACATATGTTGTTGATTATACTTGCTGAGCATTCTTTGGCTCATTTTCTCGTTTTTACCTTAACCTTTCAGTGAAGTCAGAAGATGGTCCATACATTCCGCACTTCTAGGAAGTCTTTTGCTAGAGAGTTTGCTGCTAGGAGCGGCCCGTGGTTTGGGTTCCCGACCCATGCACAGGTTTTAGATGCTTAAGTACTTTTGATTTCCTAATAGACTTAAGGCATTTGGTTTAAGCTGTAATATTTAAATCGTTTAGACTTGTAAAACTTAATTAGTAACTCATTTAAATGTTGGAACTTAGATATGTTGTTTCATACTTCGACCTGGTAGCGATCTTGGCTTGGGGTATGGTTTCCATTTATTAGATGCATGCCTAGGTTGTATGTTATATTATGTTATATTATGTAAATGTTCGTGACACTGGTTTGGGGGTGTCACAGAGAGCATGTTATGAATGGAACTGTGGAGTTACATTTTGTACCCACTGAACAACAGACTGCAGATATATTCACTAAATCTGTTGACGAATCCACATTTACCAGGTTAGTAGGTAAATTGGGTATGTTGAACAGTATTAGTGATTGACAATGTCTCTAGTAGGTTTGTTCTTATCTAAATCATTTTCTCTTGTTGATATTAGATGTTAAATAGTGTCAATCCATGTTTATTATGTGAAGCTTGTTAATTTAAATATTCTGAATAATTTATTTTCTTTAAAAATATTTTTCTCATATTTTTTAGTGGAGAAATGTGTATTTATTGAAAATTTATTTATTTAGAATCATTTAAGTTATTTTCAGATTGTAAATATTGTTGTTTGAATTTTTCTGGAGGTCTATATATTTTTATTGCATTTCTATAATATTCTGCAATTTTATTTTGTTTGTGCCTAATTTTCTGTTTTATATTGCATTTTCTGTTAAAAATATTATGTTGTTTAGTTTTTATTCTGCATGTTATTTTTAATCTGTGAATTTTAGGCTGTATTTTATTTTGTTAGTTGCATTTTTCTGTAACAGGTTTGATTTTTATTTTATTATTTTAATTCTGTTTTTCTGCTAGTTTTTGCTTACAGGTTTGTTTATTTTGTTTTTGTAATAGCATGACTATCGGAATGACTATCTTACATAGTCATTCCAGTAGTCATTGTAGTTTAGTTTTATTTTAATTCGTTTTAATTACTTTTTCTGCCTTTTATTTCAGTAAATTTGATTTTTGTACTGGAATGACTATCGGTATGACTATCCATAGTCATCCCAATAGTCATTCTAATAATATGTATTTTTTGATTATTTTCTCTGATTATTCTGTTAGTATTTAAAGTCATTCTCAGTTTAATACTGGAATGACTATCGGTATGACTACCTGGTAGTCATCCCGATAGTCATCCGAGGCTATTCTGAGATTTTGTCTATAAATACTAAACAGAATGTCATTTCTTCTCATTCCTTTCAAACTCTTGTTTTTACAAAGTTTCTTTTCTCTCTAGTTTGGTTCTTTATTCTCTAAAGTAAAGAACTGCTGTCATTTTTTTTATTTTACTTGGATCGACATAAATTGATTTAATTAATTTCTGATATAATTCTTATTTCTTGGAATTTATTCCCTAAATTAGAATTAATCTAAAATTAACTCTATTAATTTGTGTTAAAATGGCCCAGCAATTTGAGATTGTTCTTACTAATTACCATGGCTATTTTGATCCCCTGAAATGTTCACTTGAACGTTTTAGGCCTTGGATCTCCTTTCTTAATCAACATTCTTGTGTTAATTATGCTATTTGTTCTAATGTTGATTTGAAAGTTGATCCTTTATATTTACTTTGCTCCACTGATGTTGTCTCTGATGATTTCTCAACTATCTCTTTCAATATTCAGGACACACATTACATTATCACTGAGGAAACATTTTGTAATGCCTTGCAGTTTCCTCGGGATAATTTTGACAGACTCCCCACTGAAGAAGAATTAGCTAGGTTTTTCTTCAGTATTCACTATCAAGGTCCCCTAACTATGACTAAATTACTTAAAGGGAATCTTGTGTGTGAATGGGATTTATTCGTTGATACCTTGGCTAAGGTCTTTGGCAATTGCACGAAAAATAACTTTCAGAATATTCCTTATCTTTTACAAGTTATTGGTTATGCAATTGTCTTCAACAAAAGACTCAATTTTGGCCACCTTCTATGGGAAATTGTTGTTAGGAGGGTGTTTAATGCTAGAAAGGAATTTGACAATGGTAGAAAGATTAAATGTTTTTATCCTCGTTTTCTATCACTTGTTCTTAATTCTTTACTTTCTAATGAGCATCAAGAACTGTTCAAGAATGGTCGTTTTTTTATTTCTCCGACCACTGACAAAAAGTTCTTTCAAAGATTGGAAACATCCTCCAAGTATAGCAGTGTTCCAGTTCTCATATCCAAATACATGACAAACTTCATCAACCTACCATCATTTGAACCACCAGTTCCCGAGCAAAGGATAGTTACATCAGCTGGAACTGAAGAATTCATACAACCACAGGTAAGGACTTCTATCCCTGGTTCTTCTGGTACTGTTTCTGAAACCCAAGAGGTTGATAGGGCTGACCAAGAGTTTGTAGAACCACAAACTCTATCCCCGATCATAGAGACAAACACTTAGTCAAATCCAAATCAACCTGAACCTTATCTCTATACCAGAAACAGAAATAGTAGTGATGAAGAAACAATGAGTGATCCCGCAGCTCTATCTCCACCTCATAAGAAAAGAAGAACATATAGGGAGACATCTGTAAGCCCTTCTGTATCCTCCCAACAGGATATGGATTTTGAAATGGCCAATACACAGTCTCTGGAGACATCCTCTCAACAGGGTGAATCTATTGAAGTTCGCCATAGGGCCATGGCATTTTGTACCGAGTCAAACACACTCCTGTTACTCACAATGGGAGAAAACATAACTTTAGATGCAACTCAGGACACTTTGCTAGGAGAGCACTTAGGACATGAGACAGTGCCTACCATTGTAACGGTAGAAGTGCCTTCACAGGCATCTGAGGGAAAATCTGATTCTTCGCCAACTCAAATAGAATCATTTTCTCCCCTCCCAGAGGGAACATCTCTGGCTCCCTTAAGGGATTTTCCACTCGCAGTTTTTACTGGAGAAAGTGGAAGGCAACCTAATGAATCCAACACTGAAGCAATTCAGTTTCAAATTCAATCAGATTTGGATTTCATTGGGGATTGGGAATTGCGAACTCCCATTGCACCACCACTGACCTCTCAAGAAGGGGCTAGGGTGATTTTTCCTACAGGTACATCAACTCCTAATATGGATACACAGCTAGTGGTTAGATCTGAGAGACAAACACAAAGCGATACACAAGCACGTGAGCAGAGTGAAACACCATCGAGAGAAATTGAGATGAGTGCACACAATGACACATACATTGCTTCTTTATTGGCTCAAATAGCTGGTCTACAGAAACAACTTCAACAAACCCAGGCTGAAAAAGATATTCTCAAGGCACAAGTGGTTGAACGGTCTTCTTCTTCCACCTCTGTAACTAATCAGCTGGGTACTATCAAGGATGAAATTGAAGGATTGAAGACTACTCTTATCCCCAGGATGAATGTCATTCAGGAGTCCCAGGTGTTAGTGGCTTCAGACATCTCTGAGGTAATGACTTCAAATGCTGAGATAACAGAGAGTGTCAAACAGATTGCTTCCATTTCAACTCAAGTGGACTACATTCAGGAGACTGTTGATGAAAATCAGTGGTTCAATGATGAGAGGTTTGCAAGGATTGAAGGAGGGATGCAACATCTGAATGAAGGCATGAAGCATCTGTACAACATGATCAAGAACTCACATCAACCCAACGCTGAACAGAAGAAATTCTTTGAGGGTGATGATGATGAAGAGGACAATGATGGCAAGGATGGAGAAGGAGAAGGAGGAAGTAAAGAGGAGGATCCTAAGGCTGATAAAGTTAAATCTATAGAGGATTCCTCAACTAAGGGGGAGAATAAGGAGGAGAAGCTGGAGGTTCTGGTTCTGGAAAGGACAAAGGGAAGCAGAAGTTAACTTTTTCTGATGCTGACTACTATCAAGGTGAACAGGGAGATTTTGACAATATTGAATCTGAAGAAACCCCTGAAGATATCTTTGGTGAAGTGGAGGTTGAAGGAGAGGCTGACTATGCTGACTGGGAAGATGAACCTGAAGTGGATCCTGCTTTTGAAGCTGAGCTGTTAAGACAGAAAGCTGATCTGAAGAGAAGAGAGGAAGAGAATGCTAAAGTGTCTGACATCATCTCAAAGCATCTAGTTATCCAAAAAGCTGAACATCAAGAAAAGCAACGGCTTCATGATATAAAGGTCAAGGACAGGAAGTTATATGTGAGGCTGAAGCTTGGAGAAGAATGGGATAGAGCTAGAGAGATGTTCTCACATCCGACAGGGTCAGACAATGATGGAAAGTTCTTTAGCATGTTGGAAAGGTACAGAAAGGTCAATCCAGACAACACAATCTATATGAAAGCTCTTCATGCGAAGATTTCAAGAATTACTACTGGATATGACAGAGTCAGAGAGGAGTTGAAGATCTACATCTACACTCATAATGAGGGAACTCTCATAGTTTCTCTCAATCTTCTGGAAAGTAGAACTCTCTCTGAGCTTTGGGTTTTCATGACAAAGATTAAAAGGTCTTCACCTCTATGTGAGCTGTTGCATGATCAGCTTAGAGATTTTGCCATGAAAGCTAGTCCTCAAGTTGTGGATGTGCCATATGAAGTTAAATTTTATAAAGGAAGGGCACTTCAAACTTGTGGTGTGGATCCCATCTCTTTGAAAGATTATCCTGCCAAGCATCTTGTCTATATGGAGAACATGTTGAGGACAACAGGGTTTGCTACACAAGAAAAGACAGAAGTTGCTGATTTGATTCAAGACTATTGCATTGCCAATATCAAGAGATATCATCAAATGAAGAATAGGCTGAAGAAAGTTACAACTCAACCTGTCAGACCAAGTGGCATTACTTCTGAATCTGATCGTGTTCTGGACAAGGATTTGCTTGAAGCTCTTGAAGAAGGAGAGATGATGGATGAAGAAATTTGAAGAAGCTCTGATCTGTAAATGTTAAATGTATAGAGCTTAGGTAAATCAAGCTAGGATCAATGTAAACACATGTTCGGTATAGAGGAACATCTATCTTGTATTTATCTTTACTGTTTGAATCTGGAAAATGTTTAATGAAATCCAGAACTTTGTGTTATTATTTACTTAACTTTTAAAGTCTTATTTTTACTTGTTTAGTTAGTTGAGTTATCCTCTAGGTATTTGCTTGTTATTCTCTAACAAACAAATAGGGGGAGATTGAAAGGCATATGTTTAAGCCTATTTGTTTACATCGAGGATTCAACTCAACTTAAACAAGTTTGTAATAAGTAAGTAATAATTCAATTGTCACAGTCACAGGAATCTCAGAGGATCATATCTGTCAGAAGAATACAGATTAAAGTCATCCTACAGATTTGAAGAAATACTACATTGAAAGAAGTTCAATTATTTGTTCAAGCCTCAGTGAAGTCTTCAAAGAAGTGGATTTATTAAAGTGGCAGAGGTTTCAGATTTGTGACAGCAAATGTACAGGTTACAAAGGTTGATCAACAGTCAAAAGCAGACAATGGACCACAGCTTAAAGTCAAGATGAAGAACAAACATTGAAGTTAGTCATTTATGAACCAGACCGTGCATCAAATGACAACCTCTGACAATGGATACTCTTCAGCAGTTCAAGTGGTTCAAGAATTGGTTTTTCTATGTTATAAGAATTTAAATTCTCTTTTAAATTAGTTATTAATTTATTTATTAAATTAATTCTTTTGAATTAATTTAACAAGTAAATTGAGTAATTAATTTATTGAATAAATTAAATTCATCAGAATTTAATTTATGAAATAAATTAATTAACAGAATTAATTTAAATTAGAATTAGAATTAATTCAGAATTTCTTAATTAAAATGAACTGGAATGACTATCCAGGATAGTCATCCCGATAGTCATTCCAAGTTTATTTATATTAAAAATGTACTGGAATGACTATCAAGGGATAGTCATCCCGATAGTCATCCTAGTACATTTCTAGAAATTCTGATTTAATTTATGTAAATTATCATAGTCATTCCAGTTCTTTTGATAGTCATTCCAGGCTTTTAAGATAGTCATTCCAAGACTATTTTGATAGTCATTCCTAGTGGAATGAAAAGCAGAAACGTGCAGATTAGTTTGTCAAGTGGATTACCTTTTCTAAAAAGGTGATTAGCTTTATAAAAAAAAAAATCAGTTGACAGAAGCATTATACATTACAATTTTACATCAAGAACAGCTCCTGCAAAGACAAAAGAAAAAGACTCTGCAGATCATTTCTTTTTCAGTGAATTAATTCTAGAATTATTCTGTTAAATCTAAACCACTAGAATTCATTTACTTGTACTGCTTTGACTATCTAGCGGATTTTTATCTCTAGAACGTATCTCAAATTATCAAATATTGTTATATCTTTTTATTACAAAAATAGATAAATTCATGTCGAATTTATTCTAGATTAGTTTCAATTAGTTTGATATTCAATCTTGTAATCAGTACCTCATTTGTAACACCTTTCAAGTTTAATATAAGTTATATTTAACTTGAATTCTGTTTCATTTAATTCCGCCATAATATGTGCTTAAACTGTTTGATTCTAAATAGAACAAATTCGATAAAACGGTATAGTTTGTATTCAACCCCCCTTCTACAAACTTATCAGGACCTAACATACGGCCCTGTATTTCCCAATTCACGGGTTCAATATAAAACCCTCATTTTTCCAAATCACAACTTTACCCTTGTCGGGTTCATAACTCAAATCACAGTTTCAACAAAATAAGTACACTTTTCTCATTTAACATGGCAATATGAATCTGATAAGTAAGAATACCAATCAGAGGATTTATTGAATACTGAAGGAAATAGTTTAAGTCCTTCAAAAAGTATACTTATAACAGATAAGCCTTACATCCTGAAGGAAATAAACCGGATTATACATAACATATATGAGTTCGAATAAGGAACTGAATCTGATAACTGCATTAACAAGAAATAATAATAATAACAATTGCAGTTCAGTGTAAAAGAACCAACACTTGGAAATTAAGTTAAGAGTATAAATACTTGCATAATAATAATTCAAGAGAATATTACTCGAACAATACGTGAAGGGTATAGACACTTGCCTGATCAGCGATAATAAATCCTGGTCATTTTCGCTCGTCAAACATTTCTATAACATAAAAAAAAAAAATATCCAAGTCAACGACCTCGTAAACCTCATTTACTGGTAATACTGACATATTCTTATTCTAACTACCCATCGTGATGATATTAAACACGACTAAAACATTTAAATAAGTCTCAAAACAATTCTTAGTATTTATGAGTCAATAACCAGATAGTTCACATAATTTGCATAGCACATATCGTTATTTAATTGTGATAAATAAATCACGTAAGTCTCGTAACATCTAAGAAATAATTTTAGAAAAATATTCAACTCTCGTTTCAAAGGAATTAATCCTCAAAATATTTTTAGGTCAAAATCGGATCATTCACATCATTTATGTAGCACATATTGATATTTAAATGCACTAATTACATCACATATGTCATGTAACGTTCGAGAAATAATTTGTAATTCGAAAGAAAGGCCTAAAATGATTTTATAAATCATTTAGGAATTTTAAATAATTAATAAAACATTTTTAGGAATATTTTTCCTAATTTAAATCACTTTTAAATCATTTTCAAAAATAATTAAAGAATTTTGGAAAATAAAAATATCAAAATAATTCCTCAAATAATTAAGGAATAATTAAATAAAAATTTCCAGAATTTAAAAGAAATTTTTAGAATTTAAAAGTCATTTTTAAAACTATTTTTCAAAATTTAAATAAACAAAACAAATTTTTATAAATTAAAAATAAATAATTTAGAAATTAATTTTGGTCAGGGGATCAATTTGCAAATTTGTAAAACTTCAGGGGCCAAACTTCATCATCTTCAAAACTTGAGGTACTAAACTGTAAAAAGCTCCGTCGCCAGCTTTAAACGAAGCTTGAAAACACGCCCAATCTAACCCACATATCCACATACACAAACAATCAACAGATTTTACGGACTAAAGGTTTGAAAATTCGAAAAAACTTAACAATTCGATCTAGCAATTCTAGGAATATAACGACTCAATTAAACATGCAAATCGATTACCCATGATCATATGAAGCTATAGGAACCATCAAAATCAACGGATAAACTCTAAATCAAAAAGCTCCAAATTTCGAGCTCAAGAACCCTAATTTTTGAATTGGACAATCCGGGAATCAAACAATGAAATTGAACACATATTTGTTATCCTTACAACCATACGAAGCTATACATATCATCAAATCACATGAACAAGCTCAAAATCAAAAAGCCCCAAATATTTCATGAACCCTAATTTTCCAGAATTAAAGAAAGCTTCGTACAAGGTTTAAAAATTACCCCACATGAATTCTGATGGTATATTATGAAAATAGATTCCAAGACCTTCGATTCGACTACTAGAACGTTGAAAACGGATTCCGGTAACGCCTCCAAAAGTTGGTTTCATTCTCAAGAACACGAAGAACGCGAAGAACATTATTTAGGGATTTCGGGTATTTTTAGATAATTATCGGTATATTATACGCTTGATTATACGTAAAATAATTACGATATGGCTATTTATATTAAACAGAAAATAATACCCCAAACGATATTTTTGGTTCAATATTGATCCGTTGGATCGTTTTTATTCGAATATAGCGTACTGGTTACAAAACGATAATCATTAAAGTACGGATAATTGCGAGAGTAATTTAACAATATCTATATATACGAACCAAAATATCTTTATAACAATCTCAAAAATATCCCCTATCTTAACGAATGAATTATTGGTACGAATGATGTACCAATTTCCCGAACAATTACGAAATTAACGGAATTCTTCGTTCAAAACTTTACGATAATTATAAGATAAAAATAATTTCACTCTGAAAAGAAATTTTTCAATAATCACATAATTCCACATATCATTTATAAGGCATGCATATATGATCATTTAAACGAAACATTTCCCTAATTAACACATAATGTACTTAAATCCACAAATAACGTAAAAGAAATTATATTAAACTCTAAAAATATACCCACGGTTTCCCGGTTCTTACAAATATGTTATATAATAAGTTCAATAAATTATAATTTTAAAAGGACTAACTTTTTTTAATAAATTTTTCTTACTCAAAATTATTAAAATTAGCTAATATTAATTTATCCAGATTTCACTGAACTAATCTATACTATATTATTAAAGCCGGAATATTGAAAGTTTTGGTTTTCGGTTTTCGGTCCTTTATTCTATTTAATAAAGAAAAAAAAATAGAAAAATAGTAACTAGATAATTGCCTTTTATAATTAAAAAAAAATTCTTAAAAAATCTACTTCTTTTACAAAAATATCACGACAATTATCTTTAAATTAAAACATATTATCTTTTATATTTGTTATCACTAAAATCTCTGTTTTCCAAATATATGACGTGCAACCCTTACTTATATATTTTAAAACCTATTTTAATACTTTTAACAAGTCAACTTATTTTTTTAACAAATACAATTAATATAATTAAAACACATCTAAAAATATTACGTGCAGATACTTTTTTTTTAGTTAAAACATGTTAACTTTTCTATTTGTTCTTATTAAAAAAAACTTATTTATTTTAAAATTTCAACGTTTTTTTTAATAAATACAATTAATATAATTAAAACACTTCTAAAAATATCACGGACAATTACTTTTTTTTAATTAAAAATGTTAGTTTTTCTATTTGTCCTTATTATTAATATTATTTTATTATAAAATAATATTAATAATACTTCATTTATCTTCCTCAACCCCATCTGTATTTTTTTATATTTTTTTATGTTTCAATTAATATTTAAGTTTCTCATTTTATAATTTATCATATTAAGTTTTATATTTATTTTAATATTTTTCATTCATATTAAAAAAAATTATTCTAAAGCCCAACACGGATTATAGGCTAGTATATGTAGAGTGTTGTAGATAATCGATGGTATAATAGATAACTTCCAAGGCCTTTTATAGGCTCTACAAGTATAGGTTACATAGGCAATGAAAAGCCAAAGGTTGTACTAAATAGGGGGTAATATGAAGGGGTATAGTCATCCATTACATAACACTCCCCCTGGATGACTCATACAATTATCATGCCTCGTTAAAACCTTACTAGGAAAAACCCAGTGGGAAAAAACCTAGTGAAGGAAAAAGAGTACATGAGTTTTAAAAATAAAAATTTTGTCTCCCCCTCGTTACGATATGACTATAAACTTTAGCAAATATCTCGAAGACTGCGCATCCCGATCTTGTGCACTAATTTCTCGAAAGGAGTTGTGGGAAGTGCCTTTGTGAACAGATCTGCTGGATTCTCACACGATCGAATTTGACAAACATCTATTTCTCTCCTTTGTTGAAGTTCATGTGTAAAGAAGAATTTTGGATCAATGTGCTTCGTCCTGTCTCCTTTAATATAACCTTCTCGCGTCTGAGTGATACATGCTTCGTTATCTTCAAACAGAACAGTAGGACTTCCCTTATTGACTGAAAGACCACATGATTCTCGAATATGATGGACCAAAGACCTTAGCCACGCGCATTCTCGACTGGCTTCATGAAGTGCTAACAATTCAGCATGATTCGAAGATGTTGCTTCTAGAGTCTGTTTTGTAGACCGCCAAGATATCGCGGTGTCACTATATGTGAATATGTAACCTGTTTGTGATCTTCCTTTGTGAGGATCAGATCGATATCCTGCATCTGCATAACCAACTAATTCCACTTGTGAGTCTTTAGAATAAAACAAACCCATATCCATTGTTCCTCGAAGATATCTAAATATTTGTTTCACACCAGTCCAATGTCTTCGAGTTGGAGCAGAACTATGCCTTGCCAATAAATTAACAGAAAATGGAATATCAGGACGTGTGCAATTGGCAAGATACATTAGTGCACCAATAGCACTAAAGTATGGTACTACAGGACCAAGAAGTTCTTCTCCCTTTTCTCGTGGGCGAAATAGATCCTTTTTCTTTTCAAGTGAGCGAACAACCATGGGTGTACTCACAGGATATGCTTTATCCATTATAAATCTTTTAAGGATCTTTTCAATATATGATGACTGGTGGACAAAGATTCCTTTAGATAAATGTTCAACCTGAAAACCAAGGCAAAGCTTCGTTTGGCCTAAATTTTCATTTCAAATTCTATTTTCAAATATTCAATCATCTCATGAAGTTCATCTGGAGTCCCAATGATATTTAAATCATCAACATAAATTGCAATGATAGTAAACCCCATATTTGTCCTTTTAATAAAAACACATGGACAAATCACATTATTAACATAACCATTTTTCAAAAGATACTCACTGAGACGGTTATACCACATTCGACCTGATTGTTTCAACCCGTACAATGATCTTCGTAACTTAATTGAGTAAATATCTCGGGGTCTTGAACTACATGCTTCAGGCATTTTCAATCCATCAGGGATTTTCATGTAAATGTCATTATCTAGTGACCCATACAAGTAAGCAGTCACAACATCCATTAAATTCATGCGGAGCCCTTCCAAAATTTGATAAACTTAGTAAAAATCTGAATGTTGTTGCATCCATTACCGGGGAATAAGTCTCTTCATAATCAATTCCCGGTCTTTGTGAGAAGCCTTGTGCAACAAGGCGTGCTTTATATCTCACAACTTCATTTTTCTCATTTCTTTTGCACACAAATACCCATCTATATCCAACGGGTTTCACACCTGCAAGTGTTTGGACAATCGGTCCAAAAACTTGATGTTTTTCAAGTGATTTCAATTCTGTCTCAATTGCATCTTTCCATTTTGGCCAATCATTTCTTCTTTTACATTCATAGATCGATCTAGGTTCTTGATCCTCAATTTCTTCAGAAATGTCAAGAGCAGCTGCATATGCAAATATTTCATCCAAGACAATTTCTTTTCGATTCCACCTCTTTCCTGAAACGATATAATTTATCGAGATCTCTTCATTGTCAACAAATTCAGGTGTTTGATCATCTTTTGAAGACGTCTCTTCAGTGATCAATTCTATTTCATTTGGAATGATGTCATTTGATGTACCAGCTTGTTCATCAAGTCTCCTTGATTTTCTAGGATTTTTATCTTTGGATCCAATAGGTCTACCACGCTTCTGGCGTGCTTTAGACTCATTTGCTAGCATGATTTTATTCCCTTCATCAGGAAGTTTAATTTTACAAGGAACATTAACAACTGGTATATGTGACTTCGTCACTGTTTTGACATCAGTAAATGCATCTGGCAATTTATTTGCCACTTCTTGTAGGTGGATAATCTTTTGAACTTCAAGCTCACATTGATTTGTGCGAGGATCATAATGAGACAGAGATACTGCATTCCACAAAATTTCTTTTCTTTCTTTTTCAAATTTTGACTTATCTCCCCCTAATGCAGGAAAAGCTGTCTCATCAAACTGACAGTCGGCAAATCTTGCCTTGAATAAATCACCAGTTAAGGGCTCCAAATATTTGATAATCGAGGGAGACTCAAACCCAACGTATACCCCTAATCTTCTTTGAGGTCCCATTTTTGTACGTTGGGGAGGAGATATTGGAACATAAACCGCACACCCAAAAACTCTTAAGTGCGAAATATTTGGTTCTTGACCATTTACAAGCTGCAATGGGGAATTTTTATGATAAGCAGTCGGTCTTAAATGAACAAGTGATGCAGCATGTAATATTGCATGTCCCCAAGCAGTATTTGGTAAATTTGTTTTCATAAGTAAGGGTCTAGCAATCAATTGTAGTCTCTTAATAAAAGATTCTGCTAGACCATTTTGGGTATGCGTGTGCGGAACCGGATGTTCCACATCAATCCCAATTGCCATGCAATAATCATTAAAAGATTGAGAAGTAAATTCTCCTGCATTATCCAATCGAATTTTCTTGATTGCATGATCAGGGAATTGTGTCCTTATACGGATTATTTGGGCAAGAAGTCTTGCGAATGCAACATTACGAGTGGACAATAAACTAACATGCGACCAACGTGTCGATGCATCTATAAGTACCATAAAGTACTGAAATGGCCCACTTGATGCGGTAATAGGTCCACATATATCTCCTTGAATTCGCTCTAAAAATGATGGACATTCAATTGCAACTTTCATGGGTGATGGCCTTGTTATTAATTTTCCTTGGAAACAAGGAACACAAGAAAAATCCTTGGACAATGGGACAATCGTGTTCTTTAAAGGATGCCCATTTGAATTTTCTATAATTCTTCGCATCATTGTTGAACCCGGATGGCCTAAACGATCATGCCATGTAAGAAAAAATTTTGGGTCTGATAATTTTTGGCTCATCACCATATGTGTCTCTACTGGATTAATAAAGGTATAATATAATCCAGATTTATATGATGGGAGTTTTTCTATTATTTGTTTCCTCCCAGAGACTATGGACGTGATACATATATATTCATCGTCATTTTCATTTGTTGTCTCAATATGATAGCCACTGCGGCGTATATCTTTGAAACTCAAAAGGTTTCTTTTTGATCGGGTGGAAAACATTGCACTCTCAATAAATAAATGTGTACCATTAGGTAGCACTATATTTGCTTTTCCGGAGCCTTCAATAAGATCTGATGCACCCGATATTGTATTTACATTAGCTCTAGCTAGTATGAGATGCGAAAAATATTCTTCATTTCTTAAAATCGTATGTGTCGTTGCACTATCCGCTAGACAAAATGATCCCTCATCTTTTGCAACACATGATGAGAGAGTACTTGCCATATTTCAGATTTGGCCATCTCATCATTCCCATCTTCAAAGAAGTCACCAACTTCCATGTGAGTAAAGCCCAAAGGGTCAACTTGATCTCCACCTCCAAGGTGTGCTTCCAAATGGGAAATTCCCAAAGGATCATTTTGTTCGGTGAAATTAGTTTCAACATCTTTCAATGAGGCTTCATAAAGGTCAGCAAGATGCTTTGAGGTACGACATGTACGTCGCCAATGACCTTTTATTCCACAACGATTACAAATACTTTCACCTCTTTTAACCATTGCACTACCTTCATGTTTCTCCTCATTTCTTGTCCACTTGTGGTGGTGAGGCTTCTTTTTTAAGTTGGAATAGTTTTGATGATTATAACTTCGACCATGCCCAAAACCACGACCACGGGCACGTCCACGACCATGTCCACGTCCATATCCACGCCCACGTCCATATCCACGCCCACGTCCAAATGGTTGATTTTGTCCATATTCATTACTAGTCACAACATTCACTTCAGGGAATGGTGTTGAGCCAGTTGGACGTGTTTGGTGGTTTTTCAACAAAAGTTCATTGTTTTGCTCGGCAAGAAGTAGTACCGAAATAAGCTCAGAATATTTTGTGAATCCTCGTTCACGATATTGTTGTTGCAAAAGCATATTATTGGTGTGGAAAGTGGAATAAGTCTTTTCCAACATATCTTTATCAGTGATATTGTCCCCCACATAGTTTCAATTGAGATGTAATTTTAATCATTGCAGAGTTATACTCGCTCACACTTTTATAGTCTTGCAAACGCAAGTGTAGCCAATCATAGCGAGCTTTGGGGAGTATCACCATTTTCTGGTGATCATACCTCTCTTTTAGATCCTTCCAAAGGGGTGATGGATCTTTAATAGTCAAATATTCGGTTTTCAAACCTTCATCAAGGTGGTGGGGGAGAAATATCATAGCCTTTGCCTTATCTTGATCGGAGGCTTTATTTCCCTCTTTTATGGTGTCACCAAGACCCATAGCACTAAGATGGATTTCGGCATCTAGAATCCATGTTAAATAATTTTTGCCAGTGACATCAAGTGCGTTGAATTCAAGCTTTGTAAGATTTGACATTGCAATTACTAAAATAAAAATTATAGTTAATATCAAGTGATAAACAATAATTCTATCCACATGGTGACATAAAGCATGACAGATCAACATGCTGGCATACATATACATGATTGTTCACTAGTAACAAATACACTTAAAACACTTAATTTAAAACACAGACAAGTAATTAATCAAAATCTAATACAAATACAAATTATATTAAAAATTTTGAAAATCGAAATTTCTTAGACTACTTAGAGAGATCTTCTAGTTGCCTAAAAATTTTGAAGATATGAAGTGATTTAATGAGTTTTATGTTTACTTAGATTTGTAATTTTGATCAGTAATAGTTTTTGGGAGAACTAGTAGGTTTTTGGAAGAACTAGCAGGTTTTTGGACAATTAGTAGGATTTTAGAAGAACTAGCAGGTTTTTGGACAACTAGTAAGGTTTTTGGACAACTAGTAGGATTTTAGAGAAACTAGCAGGTTTTTGGACAACTTGTAGGATTTTAGAGAAACTAGCAGGTTTTTGGACATCTAGTAGTTTTTTTTTAAACAAATAAGCTATGCATATGAGTTGGTTAGGAATACTCATTTAGAATAAATTCAATATAACATAAACACATGAATTGTAGCATAACACATACATATATTAAAAGGTAAGAACAACATACCTTAGATGATAAATTTCCGTTGTACTATTAGACCTTATGAATACACTTGGTGCAAGTTGGATACTGAACAACTTAGATGCACAGAATAGCTCCTGATGCTTTCAAAGGTGATCAACTAATTTCATGCTCAAACTTTAAACAAAACAATATTTATCGTGCTGATAACGTGTTGTAGATAATCGATGGTATAATAGATAACTTCTGAGGCCTTTTATAGGCTCTACAAGTATAGGTTACATAGGCAATGAAAAGCCAAAGGTTGTACTAAATAGGGGGTAATATGAAGGGGTATAGTCATCCATTACATAACATAGAGGCCGTTATTTCAAAATTTTGGGCTGAGTCAACACTATACGTAAGTAACCTATACTATACACTGAAGTGTCATATTTATGACTTCTCAATTCTTTATATGATTTGTTGTCTTAAATATTTAAGAGTAAAGTGCATTTTGTGTACTCGCACTTTAGTCAAGACAGCACTTGCAATACTATAGTTCAAAATCGAGCAGTTGCAATATCAATGTTTGTATTTCAATGCACTTTGTTGCATTCCGTTAACTGCAGTTAACTCCGTTATTAATTTAGGGAGTAAAGTGCACTTTATGTACTCGCACTTTACTCTAAAGTGCATTTTGTGTACCCGCACTTTGCTCAATACATCATCACTTGCAATACTTTAGTTCAAAATTTAGAGTAAAGTGCGAGTACACAAAATGCACTTTAGAGTAAAGTGCGAGTACACAAAGTTCACTTTACTCCCTGAATTAATAACGGAGTTAACCTCAATTAACGGAATGCAACAAAGTGCGATGAAATACAAACATTGATATTGCAACTACTCGATTTTAAACTATAGTATTTCAAGTGGTGTCTTGACTAAAGTACGAGTACACAAAGTGCACTTTACTCAATATTTAATTATATTTTATGTTTTAATTGTAATTTATGGAGTAATAATGGTGACCGTTTTCTAGCTAAATTTTATGCGGGTTTTAATTTTAATTAATAAATCATGTTTTAAATGTTTCTTAATAAGTTTAAGTTACAGATTCAATTCTTAATTTATAAAGAAAATCATAATTTTCTACCCCTCCGTCCCGTCCAATTGTTTACATTTGGGTTGGGCATGGAGATCAAGGAATATAAGTAAAGTATGAGAAAAAGTAGGAAGAATGAGTAAAGTGGTGGAACCGTCAATATTTAATATATAAAGTAAGTAAAGGGGAGGAAAGTAGTGGAAGTAGTTTTTTGGAATGTTTTGAAATGTAAAGAAATGGATGGGATAGCCCAAAAAGGAAAGTGTAAATAAATGGATGGGACGGAGGGAGTAATTAGCTTTTCTAATTTTTTTTCTTAAAAGAAAATGCTATATAAAGATTTTTGATTTTAAAGTATATCTTTTTTGTTAACAAATTCTTTCAAAAAAACTGTCTAATCACAAATATTTATAATATATTTATGCTACTTCTTTAGTCTCGTTAATTATATATTTTAAATCTGTATCTAATCAAAAGGATCCCCTTTGATTAGATTTCTTACTTTATTTTATCACCTTCTATTGTACTTAGTGTACTAATATTGGGTATGTTTGGCAACAACCGTTTATGTATTATAAGTTGATAAGAGCTTACGAGGGGGGTTTGTGTACTCAGCTTATTTGATAACTTATAATTTATAAGTTGATAAGTTGAATGTTAGAAATCACCAACATTTTACTTAACTTATCAACTTATTCTTTGATTTCTTTATTTTTCTAATATTTTTACATTTGTGTTTTTAACTATTTTTTTAATTTAAAATACAAGTGTTGAAATCATTGTATTTAAAAATTATTTTTTCAAATTTAATTTAGCAAATTATTCACCAACTTATAAGTAAATTTATCCAAACACTCGTATAACTTATAAGAATTTATCAACTTGTCAACACTTACTCATTTTAAGTTATAAATTAACTTTTTTGTGATACCCAAACACTCACTTCGATCTTTTACTTTATTGTATCATTTCTTTTATTGTAAACAACAACTACGGGAATAAACAAAATGAAGCACATGTCAAATTTATGTAGTATTTCCTTTTATTTTACCTACTCTACCGAATCAACATATGATACAACTATATTAACAAAATAATTTAATATCAAGTTGCCTAAGAACAACAAAAATTTTAATATCAACTATTTTCTGGGCATTAGGGGATCTCCGATTATGACGAATCTTTAGTAAAAGCTTGTGTAGCTTGCATAAATACAATTTTTAGAGAATGTGTAAAAATAACTTATATCCAATAAAATAATATAGTTAGCTTAATTTTTAACCAATCCCTTGAATTCTATCTTTAACAATTTAAAATAATAAAAATATACTATTTCTAAAATATAACGAGTTATTATAGTCAACTCTATTCGAGTAAATTGAACAAATTTTAGATAATCATTATTTTATATTATTTTAGCTAATTAACCATTTTAACTAATATCATTGAAGATGCTTTTACAAATTTTTGTGCAATATTTTACTTTTTTTTTATTACATCATGTTATTTTTTTTTTGTGCGCCGCATATTTTTCTTATTCAAATTTTTTTCTATTTTGTAAGTATATCACATAATTTTTAACTTTAATTCGTAAAAGCTAAGTTGTTTATGGTATACAATGGATATGGTAAATAAAATATATAATAAAATTTAAGAATTTTAACTTGATAGTTAAAAAATGGAAGGGGCTAATTTTCTATAAAGAGGAAAACCCTGCACCTATTTTATCCTCATCTAACAGTCAAGAATCTAACTTTTCTTCGTGTAAACAACACCTAACAAATGGATCTAAAGTGTAATTTTTTTGTGCACTGTACTACTTACTCCTTTCTATAAAGGGTACAGTATTATAAACTGAAGACGATGCGCATTTCGCAGTTTCTTTAAATTAAGTAATAGCTAGAGCCTAGACGTCGAATAACCAACATGGCAAAATATGCGAAACTCATCTCTAGGGTTTTGCTTCTTAGTTTTGTTTTATTAAATCTATCAAACCCTTGTTTTTCACAGACGATTGTCAAGGCTTTGCCAGGGTTTCCCGGCGAACTTCCCTTCAAACTTGAAACCGGGTAAGCAATAGTTTTTAGTTTTGTTTGTGTATGCATATTATGTGCATGTATGTATGTACTGAATTTTGTGTTTTATGGTGCAAAAGATATGTTGAAGTAGGAGAGAAAAAAGATGTGGTTTTATTTTATTATTTTGTGGAATCTGAACGGAATCCGACCGACGACCCTCTCTTAATCTGGATTGCCGGCGGTCCAGGTTGTTCTACTCTCCGTTCCTTTTTCTATCAAATCGGTGAGTTTGTAAACATGTTATACATAGTTACATAGCCACTCAAAAGTAATTTATATTTTTTTTCATGTGTTACTGTAATATTCCCTCCCTTCCATCCATTTTTTTATACTTTTTTTTTTGATTTCTTATCCATTTTTTTACATTCCAAATTTTTTCAAAAATAGTAAAGTTTATAATATAAAAATTAACTACTTCCAATATTTTCCTCCACTTTTACTTACTTTATAGCTTAAATATTGACGGTCCATCACTTTACTCATTCTTATGTACCCAATTCAAATGTAAACAATTATGCGGGATGGAGGGATAGAGGGAGTATATTTTACACCGTTTGAGTTCTAACATTACATTCATTCGTAATTGTAAAATTACACTAGAATAAAATATAAATATTAAAGATTGAATTCTGATCTTGTTTTGATCGGAATCTTGGTCAAATATTATACTACTACAAAACAAATAGCTGTGAATTAACTCTTGCCATAATGGTCACGTATCTAGATAAATAAAATAATGTTTCTTTTTTTCTAAGTTAAAATAATGTTTCTGAGCACTGATTCTATTCAAGACTCAGCAAAATATAAAATACTCCTAAACACACCTAATTAAATATTAGGATTGGTTAAAGTACTGCTCTTTCGTTGACTCAACAGTAACTCAATTACATTTCTACTTTTATCCACTATAGTTATATACGTCTTATACAAATGTAACAATTCAGGTATTTACGGTCAATGTATTTCTTTTTTTGAGGGCGATGAAATTTCATTAACTCCTTATATATAATAAACGTAAGTGGAATTTTATCCAAAACTTTGATCGGTCACTGTACTATCAAAAATATAAGATTCGTTCAATTATAAAACTATAAATATTCAAATCGATGAGTACCGTCAGATATAATATTAAAAATTGTATTTGATTAATAATAGAATGCTATTTAAATACTAAAAGGTGTATTTTGATAATTTAAACCTATTATAAATGGGTTTTCTATATTTAATAGAAATCTTTATGTAAAAATTCGTAATTATCGTTTCTCTTTTTTTTATGGATAGTTCCAGTTAGATAATAATTATTAAACCATCATTAAATTAAAGATAATTTTGTAAGCTTCGTGTGGGCTGTAAAATCGTTAAAATATGTTGTCTAAAACTCAAGATAGAGCCCAAGAGCCCAAACAGTAAAGTTATTATCTAAATTTTAATAATTTTTTTATTATTATTGTAGCACCAATTTAATTTTTTTTTCCTAATTCTTTTAAATTTATAAATTCTTTGTTTATTTCAATAAAATATTAAAATCAATTTAAGAAAAAATTAAAATCGATCTGGTCCGTGTACGATCAGTATACGACCAAATTAATAATTATAGATCGATGAGAATTGTTAGATCTAATATTAAAAAGTGTATCTGATTAATAATAGAATTATATTTAAATACTAAAAAGTGTATTTTGATAATTTAAATTTTTTCTATGTAAAAATTCTTAAATATCTTTTCTCTTGAATTTATGTATAGTTCCAGTTAGATAATAATTGTTAAACCAAATATCAAGATAACAATTCATATCGATTACAATGATACCCTATAAGAGACTTAGAATAACTCATGTACATGAATAAATGTAAACACTTTTTTTTCTGAAGGAACATAACGATTCGATTAATCCAAATTATAATTATATTATTTTACATATAACAAACATAAAAGGATAATATCAAAATATTATTAAAATGTTGAGGGTTTCATATTCATAAACGATAATTTTGAATATAATACTTATATTAAAATGTGTATTTGATTAAATGTAGGATTATATTTAAATACTAAAAAAGTGTGTTTTGATAATTTAAACCAATTATATATTGATTTTCTATATTGAATTAAATTCTTTGTGTAAAACTTCTTAACCATCTTTTCTTTTCAGTTTATTTTATGGGTAGGTCAACTGATCAAGTTAGATAATAATTATAAAACCATCATTAAATTAAAGATAATTTTGTTAGTTTCGCATGAGTTGTAAAATCATCAAAATTCAATTTCTAAAACTCAGGATAGAACCCAAATATTAAAGTGAGTATCTAAATTTTAATAATTTTTTATTATTATTGTAGCACCAATTTATTTATTTTTCCACTAATGCTTTTAAATATAGAAATTTTATGTTTCTTTCAATAAAGTATCAAAATTAATTAAGAACAAATTCAAATCGATTAAGAATATAATAATATGAGAATAAAATTTTATATAATCATAACATAATTTTTATTATATTTATTAATTTTTCAGTAATAATGTATTTTAAAATTTTATTTACACCGTAAATAAAACCGAAACATTAAAAGTAAAAGCAGTTAGTAAGATACTTTTATCAGTATATACTTGATATCATTATTATATTAAATCCTTATATATAATAATCATAATAGGGATATTATCCCAAATTTTGGTCGTAAAAAACCAAATTAATAAGGACCATTAGATCTTAACTAGATAAATGAAAATCTTTAGATCAAATATTAAAAAAGTTTATTTTATTAATAATAGGATTATATTGAAATTCTAAAAGGTGTATTTTGATAATTTAAACCAAATATACCAAATATAAATAAGTTTTCTATATTCAATATAATTCTCCATGTAAAAAATTCGTGACTTTATTTTCTCTTCCATGGACGATTCCACCTAGATAAAAATTGTTAAATCATCTTTTAATTAAAGATAATTTAGTTATCTTCATGTGGGGTGTAAAATCGTCAAAATCTGATTTTTAAAACACAAGATAAAACCCAAATTAATAAAGTGAATATTTAAATTCTAATAATAATTATTATGTCATCATTATTTTAACACCAATTTAATTACTTTTTTTTACTATTTTAAATTTAGAAATCTATGTTCAAAAATTAAAATCAATCTAAGAAAAATTCAAATCAACAAAGAATATAAAAATACGAGGATAAAATTTTATAAAATTGTGCATATTTTTAATCCTATTTTATTAAGTTTTATATCATAACGAATCAAATATTATTTATTATTAAATAATAAATTATACGTAAATGGTGATTTTGTTTTATAAGAACTCATAGAGACCTAATTTCATTGTTAGCGAAACTATATTCATATTAAAAAAAATCTTATTTTGAAATTTTAGACTCAGCTATAGAAGAGGCCAAACTTTTTAAACCTATATACAATGTAAATTATTAAATTCGAAACTTTAAAAATTTGCTAATCAATTAGTATAGTACTTTTCTGAAAAATCGTATTTTACAAAAAATATTATCAAATAACATATGTTTGCAAGAAAAAATGACAAAATTCTTATTTTTCAAAAAAACCTATAAATTTTAATATGTTGTTGGTAAATTCAAACCTTAGATCATTCTACATGATAATTTTACTGGTACATCTAACGTTTTTCAACAATTTAATTTGAAAGATTCAACTATTATGGATTGAGTGATCAAACAAAGCGACCAAACTTAACTTAAGCTTTCATTATTTAGTCTTTAATATAATAACATAGATATTTACCGGATATACTATAAAAAAATGAAATTTATATAGAATTTTGATCACGGTGTACTACTTTAAAAGAAGAACTATTACAAAAAAAATTAGATTTTAATTGATAATTTATTTTCTCAAAAGTTCAAAATTTCCGCATCTTTAACATATTACAAAAAAGAGTATATTATATTTTAGCAATAAATATTCTCAACCGTTAGATCCAATACTTTTAAAAATACCGTTAGATCCAATACTTTTAAAAAGACATGATCAAGATTATATCATATAAAAAGAACTTATTATCTAAAAATGATATAAGTTAAAAGATATTATATTAGGATTGGATTTTCTAAAAAGTCAAAACATAAAAATAGTTGTAATTAAATAAGGAAACTCATTTAATACCAAAATAATAAAAATCGTTTAATGTTAAATAGATAGGTGAAAACCGTTAGATTTAACATTAAAAACTGTATTTGGTTAATAAATTGTATTTTAATAATCTAAACTACATATAAGTAGATTTCCTAAATAGAATAGAATTCTCAACATTAAATTTCGTCAGTTTATTTTCTTTTTAGTTTTAGAATAGTTTTTAATTGAAAAAGAACTATTAAACCATAACTAAATTAAAGATTATTTTGTGAATTTCATGTGGACTATAAAATTGACAAAATCTAATTTTTATCACTCAATATAAACAAATATTAAATTGAGCGTGTAAGATATAACAAATATCAAATTTTTAACCATAATTTTTTTGGCTAAATCTTTTTTAACAATAGTTTGATCATGTAAACTAATAACTTTTAAATATTAAAATATTCATAAATAAATATAATTATAAATATTAAAAAAACAATCGTGTGTTGCATGGGTAATAAAAATATAATTATAAATAAAATTTAAGTAATCGTGCATTGCACGGGCTATAAGCTAGTATATCAGAAAAGTAGGGAGCCCATTGGTAAAAAATTTATTGACTGTACCATTCACCCAACTAGAGTTGAGCAAAACCGAACCAGAATAGAAAAATCGAACCGAATAGTGTAATTTCGGTTCGGTTATAATTTTTTGAAAATTCAGTCTTTTTGGTTCAGATCGAATAGACCGAAATAAATATCGGTTCGGTTCGGTTCTTTCACAAAAAAATCGATCTGAACCGAATAGACCGAAATATATTAATTTTATATTTATATAATTTTTATATATTAATTTTATATGTATGTATGTATTTAAACTTTTACATGGCTTATTTTTTGTTCAAGATTTGAAGTTTGAATTATTATATTTACATTTTATACTTGTATTTCATTAGCTAATATTTTTGTTTTTAGAAAAATTATATTTTTTGGATTTTTTTGAAATACAAATTTTTTATTTGAAAAAATTTTGGTTCTTTCATGAAAGGACCGAACCGAATAGCATTATTTCGGTTTGGTTCGGTTCCTGTCCGATCCAAAATACAACTTCAGTTCGGTCCAGAAAAAAATGATAATTCAATTTTCAATCTATTCAGTTGGGTCCGGTTCTAGACCGAACATACCGAATGCTCGGCCCAGCACCCAACATTGTTCATCAATGAATGACTCTAATATTCTTACATAGTTACATAGTTTTTTTTTAAGGAAATTAGTTACATAGTTAATACGAGACCAACACTAAGATTTCTATATGGTAAATAAATACTTAGTTACATAGTTATATCGAGTCTAAAATCAAAAGAGGGAAACTAAATAAATAAATATTTTATATATAACTATGTAGTTGCAGATAGAGTGAAACTAATGAATTTAATTACACATTGATAACTAAAATGTGGTGTTTTGTTACTTTAATATTATTGTAGGTATTCCATCGAAAAATCATCAATATACGCGGGAGGTGAGGTGGCGCCTCTAAATCTATTTTTCTAATTTTTTAGAATTTTTGAATTTTAAATAATAATAAATAAAAAATATCCTTCAACCTATTAGAAGTGGAATAGGTGTTCGAATTTATTGAGGAGAAGATTCGAATTAACAGGGAAAACATATAAATAAAAAGTTTGATTTGAAATAGAATAGATGTTTGAATTTATAAAGAAAAATAATTTGAATTTATATGTAAGATCCTCTAAGATTGTCTCAATCTATTTTTCTAATTTTTTAGAATTTTTGAATTTTAAATAATAATAAATGAAAAATATCTTTTGATATGGGCTAAAAATAACCCTAGAAATATAATTAATGACGTATTAATTAGACCTAGATTGGTCCAAGAGTTAGGCCCGATAAAAAGGCCCGAAACCCTAATTATTTATTAATTTCGTAATTAATAAATAGGAAAAATATACAGCTCATAAAAAGAATCCAAAGTGTGATAAAATCATCCAAAAAGTCTGACTTCTACAAAGAAAGATCTAGAATCTCAATCAAAGTAAATAACTAGTCACAGTCTTTATCCTACGATAAGGATAAGACTTATCCTTCAAGAAAGTCAATACTTATCCACAGTTAAGGATAAGACTTATTCTTCAAGAAAGTCAATACTTATCCACCGTCAAGGATAAGACTTATCCTTCAAAGAAATCAATACTTATCTATTAGGCTTTTAAACGACTATATAAAGGGTCTGACCTCTCATCTCAGAACTACATTTTGGACGTAGCTCCATACGTCATCTACTACGTTTTGGACACAACTCCATACGTTATCTACAACGTTTTAGACTTCATCCTCGAATAAGGACATACAAGTCACTACGTCCTTGGTGTGCCCTTGCCGCCATAACCCCGAGGGCAACACCAAGAACTATGTTTTTATTGGCTTAATTCTCTAAACACTAGAGATACGTAGGCATCTTGTTAGGACCGAGTTAGTCCCCGATAACAAGAGCATCCATTAAAGCTTGAAGCTCACAAACTCTAGCAGTAAATTTACAAGTACGTTTTTTATTCCACAACATTTGGCGTCGTCTGTGGGAAGAGAACATCAACCATGGCAAACACACGAAGAACAAACTCGAGATACTCAAACTTCTGAGGAGCTTCCTATAACCTCTGAGGCTGATACTCACGGAAATCAACCACCGCCAACTACTGGCATTCAAGGGGAGAATATCCCCCCACCATTACTCAAGGACCGGAGACCCAATTTCGGTTGAAGGGACGAATCCCCTACAAATGGTCGTTCATAGATCTAATCCACAAGAGACCACTCTCCAGCAACCAATCTCTCCACTGCTCATGAATGCACCAAGTGGTCTTCAACTTTACAATACGGATATTCCCCAATATGCAACTCAAACTTTGGGGATGCCAAGCTATGGCATGCCTCCTCGACCCATGGCGGGCGGTAGTGGTCTCAATCCCACTTACCATGAGTCATACGTTCCTCCTTATATACAAGGTCTGGGACCCCAAAATCAACAAACTCGACGAACCCCTCTGATTTAAGACCACTCGGGCCCCTATACTGAGGACGAGAATTATACATCTACAGAAGAAAGGGATGTTGCCCCAATGAAGAGGCGTTCTTCCTAAACAAATCGGGAACAACCCCAAACTACTAAAGAAAAGATTGCGGCCCATGAGGCGGAGGCTGCAAGGCTCAAAAAATTACTGGCAGAACAGGAGGCCGCGAAAGCACAAAGCCAAGCAAGTGGAAGAGTCCCGATAATCAACCTGGACCCAACACCGAGAAGAACCAAGAGGGCTGAAGCCCCAAGGGGTGATCCTAGTGTTTTGTTGCCCCTAGGAGATCCTGATGATCGTACACCACCGTTTACTCAAGACATCATGAAAGCTACCATATCCATGAAATTCAAGATGCCAACGATTAAAGCTTATGATGGAACGGCAGATCCCGCAAATCACGTAAGAACCTTCTCTAATGCACTGCTGTTGCAGCCAACCAATGATGTGGTCAAGTGTAGGGCGTTTCCACAAACCTTGGCGGGCATGGCCCAACGCTGGTATAGCCGTCTACCTCCCAATTCCATTGGGTATTTCAAGGAATTAAGAAAAGCGTTCATCAATCAATTTGTTAGTGGAAGGGTGCATGGGAAGAGTTCTGCATCGCTCATGGGAATCCAGCAAGGAAAGAATGAAGCTTTGAGAGATTATATAAATCGATTCACTAGGGAGGCTTTGAAAGTCCCGGACTTAGAAGATAAAGTAGCTATGATAGCTCTGTAGCAAGTAACCACTGATGATCACTTCAAGAGATCATTGGCAAAACATCCACCCGATAGCATGTTGAAGCTCCAAGATAGAGCCGGAAAGTATATCAAGGCTGAAGAAAGCATGAGAAAGTATGAACCCACTGTTGGTGGCAGTGGAAATTCAAAGAAAAGAAAGGAAACTCAGGAGTACGACGTCAAGGAAAAGTTTCCTAGAACGTCAAAGGATTCTGATTCTCCACCCAAGAGGAACAATTTTGGGCCAAAATTCACGGAGTATGCAAGATTGAACGCTCCTAAGAGTCAAATTCTGATGGAAATTGCAAAGGAAGAGGATCTACGATGGCCGAAGCCACTAAGGACTGACTTGTCTATAAGAAACCAGAATCAATTTTGTCGTTTCCACAAAGAAGTTGGTCACAACACGGATGATTGCAGACAACTGAAAGATGAGATTGAGTTTTTGATACGAAGAGGAAAACTCAATAAATTCACCAAGGATGGAAATCAAGGGATTCAAAGAGGAAACTATGAAAGGAAGGATAATAAAAGAAGGGACAACGATCAAGATCGAAATCCCAAGCCTCGAGGGCCAGTTATCAACATGATATTCGGAGGACCAACTGCTGCTGGGTCCTCCCGAAACTCAAGAAAGGCCTATGCCCGAGAAGTAATGACTGTGAACGGAGAAGCACCGAAACATGCCCGGACAGAAGTATCAATAGGTTTTGATGATTCTGCCTTGGAGGGAGTGAAGTTTCCCCGTGATGATACCTTAGTCATCGTACCTGTGATAGGGAATTCTGAAACAAAGAGAGTTTTGGTCGATAATGGAGCTTCAGTGGACATCTTATTCCATGATACTTTCATCAAGATGGACTATACTGACTCTCAGTTGACACCCTCGAATATGCCCATATATGGATTCAATGGGGTGGAGTCGAAGGTGGAAGGCACTATCCAGCTCCCAATGACAATGGGCCAAGGGTCAAATACGTCTACTCAGATGTTGAACTTCATAGTTATAAAGGCCACTTCAACCTACAATGCAATCCTGGGAAGGACGGGTCTTCATGCGTTCAAGGCCGTTGCCTCATCTTATCATCTGAAAATCAAGTTCCCAACAAGGAATGGGATTGGTGAAGAACGAGAAGACCAAAAGATGGCTAGGAGTTGCTATATAGCCGCGTTAAGGCCTGATGGAATCGGGGGCAGGTTCTCCCAATCGAGGTTATGGATTCAAGGGATGATGAAGATAGAAGGGGAAAGCCAACTGAGGATTTGATCCCTATTCCCTTAGTTCCAGGAGAACTAGATAAAGTCACTTACATTGGAGCACTGTTGCCTGAACCCTGGAAAGGCAAGATTATATCTTTCCTCCAAGAGAATGAAGATGTTTTTGCTTGGACAGTAGCTGATATGCCAGGGATTGATCCCCAATTGATAACTCACAAGTTGAACGTTGATACCGAAAGGAATACGGTGAAGCAAAAGAAGAGGAACTTTGCTCCAGAAATATAATTAATGACGTATTAATTAGACCTAGATTGGTCCAATAGTTAGGCCCGATAAAAAGGCCCAAAACCCTAATTATTTATTAATTTCGTAATTAATAAATAGGGAAAATATATAGCTCATAAAAAGAGTCCAAAGTGTGATAAAATCATCCAAAAAGTCTGACTTCTACAAAGAAAGATCTAGAATCTCAATCAAAGTAAATAACTAGTCACAGTCTTTATCCTACGATAAGGATAAGACTTATCCTTCAAGAAAGTCAATACTTATCCACCGTCAAGGATAAGACTTATTCTTCAAGAAAGTCAATACTTATCCACCATCAAGGATAAGACTTATCCTTCAAAGAAATCAATACTTATCTATTAGGCTTTTAAACGACTATATAAAGGGTCTGACCACTCATCTCATAACTACGTTTTGAACACAGCTCCATACGTCATCTACTACGTTTTGTACACAACTCCATACGTCATCTACAACGTTTTAGACTTCATCCTCGAATAAGGACATACAAGTCACTACGTCCTTGGTGTGCCCTTGCCGCCATAGCCCCGAGGGCAACACCAAGAACTACGTTTTTATTGGCTTGATTCTCTAAACACTATAGATACGTAGGCATCTTGTTAGGACCGAGTTAGTCCCCAATAACAAGAGCAACCATTAAAGCTTGAAGCTCACAAACCCTAGCAGTAAATTTACAAGTACGTTTTTTATTCCACAACATCTTTCAATTTATTAGAAGTAGAATAGGTGTTCGAATTTATTGAGCAGACGAGTTCGAATTAATAGGGAAAACATATAAATAAAAAGTTTGATTTGAAGTAGAATAGATGTTTGAATTTATAAAGAAGAAAAATTTGAATTTATATGTAAGACTTAGAATTAAAAGTTCTATTTAAAGTAGAATATGTGTTCGAATTTATAGAGGAGAAGAGTTCGAATATATAAGAGATGCTTGCAATCAAAAGTTCTATTGGATGTAGAATAGGTGTTCGAATGTATAGAGAAGAAGAGTTCGATTTTATATAGAGACTTTATACGTTAGACATATAATTAAAAGTTCCATCGGAAGTATAATAAGTTTTCAAATTTATAGAGTAGAAGAATTCGAATTTATAAGAAATACATATTAAAAAAAAGTTTTATATTAGAAGTAGAATAGGTGTTTGTGAATTGTAAGGCATGTATAATTAAAAAATTTATTGAAAGTAAAATAGGAGTGCGAATTTATATAAGTGTTTTTTCAACGAGAGGGCGATTCATTAGAAAGGAGTATGTAAATAAGAAAATTAATATATGAGAAAAGTAATCAATATATCAAATTTGCAATTTCGATCTTAACAAGGAAAATGTGTTTAACGGGAGGACGGCTTATTAGGGCGAAATGACTGATTGTTGTAATTTTATAGACAGAGTTTTTGTAAAAAAATATAACGCCGCCGCGAAGTGCGGCTTTATCAACTAGTTATTATACTAATATAAAGGAGAAGACGAATACAGTGAGGTGTAGCTTCTTAAATAGTGAGGTGTAGCTTCTTAAATCGTTTCGATCTATTTTTCTAATATTCTCAAAATTTTGAATTATTAATATTAAGGATTCGAAAATATCTCAAATAAATAAAGAGAATCGGTTGAGCAATGAAATCAAATAAATAAACTTAATTATATGATGATAACCAAAATTCCATAAGGTGATAATTTGGTTAAAAAAAAGAGTATTTCTCATTAATAAAGATATAGATTTATCAATTGTTACAGGATGCTTTTTCAAACTATTTTTTTTTTTGTGTAAGCATACAAAAGATCTAAACTCACCCAACACCCAGATATATCTCCCTCGCTCGATATGTGAGTGTGTTTAATTAGCTGAACAAAATAATCTAAACCCCCCTCGTGTGTTCATGTTTCACTTCTGAAGGTCCACTTACAATTGAATATCCAGACACCAGCAAAGAAATACCAGATTTGCATTTAAATCCCTACTCCTGGACAAAGGTACAGATTTTCATATTAATTTACTTCTTTATATACGAAACTCAACTTACAAAGTGGAGAAAGCAGAGTCATTAACTTCTGTACTTAATTACTGAACTTTGCATGTGATGATTTTTTTTCCATAGTTGGCTAATGTAATCTTCCTGGATGCGCCTACATCTGGATTTTCCTACGCAAAATCTCCAGAAACTTACAAAAATAGTGACACTTTATCAGCAAAATACACTTATCAATTTCTTAGCAAGGTATGAATTAACGTCTTTACTAAAAAAGTTGATATCATGTTGCTAAAATTAATATGAAATTTCGATCTGCATTGGTTTGATTTGTTATGGAATTTGATGCAGTGGCTCGAGAAACATTCTAAGTTTATCAGCAATCCTTTGTACATCACTGGTCTTTCTTACTCAGGAATAACTATCCCGCTCATTGTTCAAGAGATATTTAATGGTACTGGTGCTCGAATTCAGGCCATGCATGCTTTAATTGTATTATTGTCTAGGATGATAGTCTAGAGCAGAGATGATTGTTATAATATATTATCTATCAAATCGCAGTATGTGTAAAGTAGGATAAATCAAGTGTTGCAGTTGTTGTGGATCGGGACTCGAGTCGTTTAGAGGAATGCTTAATTGGATCACATTATATTCTTAACAGTCCCCTCACTCGAAAGTAAGGGTTTTAGGGAGTCGAGCTTGGGTTTCCCCACCAATCAAAGCTCTAATACCACATTAATTAATCGGTCACTCTAAAACCTTAAGCTGTTACAAGAAGGCTTAACTCGATCTTTATATTATATTCTAAGATATTTGCCTTATCTATATAAATTGTCTTTTATACTTTACTGGTATGGTGCACTTGTGTAGGTAACGAAGCTGGAAATGAGCCAAGAATGAATATTGCAGTATGTAGTTTCTGTGACTCATCGACAATCAATTGTTATCAGCTATTGTGTTGTTCTTTTTTCCCTAATAGTTGATTTACCCAGGGCTATGTTATTGGCAACCCACTGACAGACAGGCATATCGACTTCAACACCCGGATTCAATATGCTCATCAGGTGGCGCTTCTATCAGATGAAATTTATGAGGTAAAGGTTGACATTAACACAAGTACTGAAACTAGCTAGAAATATAAATTAGAATAACCATTTAATATTTTACTGGCTGTGCTTCTTCCTTTCTAAATATCAGGCAGTGCAAAGTCGAATTTTAGTTTGAATCTTTGGGCATTTTAAACTGATATCATGTGTCGTCTGATTAGCACTTCTGTTTTTGGTAATTACAAATCACCATGTACATTCTGCAAAGTAAAAATGTCTATAACCTCAGTGTGAAGAGGGTAATGTTTTTTTTTATAAAAATGTTCAATTACTTCGACTCTAATTGTGAAATACGTAGACATGAGTATACGTTGTTGAAACACAACTTAAAAGAATTAATTGGTATTTTCAGTCGACGAAAGGCAATTGCAACGGTGAATACGTAAACGTGAATGCGAGCAACAAACTATGTCAAAGAGATCTTCAAAAAGTTGACGAGGTTACAATCTTGATTTTTAATACTACTAGTTTCTGAATTACGAAAAATCTTTAAATATCTCCAATTGTAGCACCCTATTACAAACAATTTATTGTTGTATACATTTATATACATTTTCATTCATATGCAGTGCCTGGAGAACGTATATGTATATCACATATTGGAACCAATTTGTACTTCAGACACTACCACCAGGAGTTTGCTGCAGCAAAAGTTTGGTAGCTCTACTAACAAGTATCCAGTACCTCTCCCCCGGGCAGCCAAATTGAAGGGCCAACAATGGTGTCGGGTAACTTTTGAAATTTACTAAGCACAATATATAAAAGTCTGTCTCAATTGATAAAGGATCTGCCTCTTTGTTAAATTGGACTGTCTCAATAGGTTATATATAAAACAAAACTGAATATAAATATTCTGCACAAATTAACTCCTTATACATAAGCGTAAGAGAGATCTTATCCAAAACTTTGGTCGGTCACTGTACTACCAAAAGTATACGATCCGTTGGATTATTAAACTATAAATCTTCAAATCAATGAGGACCGTCAGATATAATATTAAAAATTATATTTGATTATTAATAGGATAGTATTTAAATACTAAAAGATGTATTTTGATAATTTAAACCAATTATAAATAGGTTTTCTATATTGAATAGAAATCTTTATGTAAAAATTCGTAATTATCTTTTCTCTTTAGTTTATGGATAGTTCCAGTTAGATAATAATTATTAAACCATCATTAAATTAAAGATAATTTTGTAAGGTTCGCGTGGGCTGTAAAATCGTTAAAATCTGTTGTCTAAAACTCAAGATAGAGCCCAAACAGTAAAGTTATTATCTAAATTTTAATAAATAAAAGATGTATTTTGATAATTTAAACAAATTATAAATAGGTTTTCTATATTGAATAGAAATCTTTATGTAAAAATTTGTAATTATTTTTTCTCTTTAGTTTATGGATAGTTCCAGTTAGATAATAATTATTAAACCATCATTAAATTAAATATAATTTTGTAAGCTTCGCGTGGGCTGTAAAATCGTTAAAATCTGTTGTCTAAAACTCAAGATAGAGCTCAAACAGTAAAGTTATTATCTAGATTTTAATAAATATATTTTTATTATTGTAGCACCAATTTAATTTTTTTTCCTAATTCTTTTAAATTTATAAATTCTATGTTTATTTCAATAAAATATTAAAACCAATTTAAGAAAAAATTAAAATCGATCGTCCGTGTACGATTACTGTAATATCCGTGAATTTTATTATTTGATTAAATGATATATTTAATCTAAAATATTTATTTTGGAATATTGGAATATTATTATATGATATTTAGTGTGTGATTATGTGCTAAATGGTGAGTCGGAAGCCCCTTTCAAAAATTTCGTCATTTGGAATTTTCTTCAAATTTGAGTCGTTTTGATAATTCAAGAGCCCGTTGAAATTTCGTACATTCATTTTTAATTCTTCGTCTTTCGTATTCGAATCGTTATCGAAAGGGTTATGGGATTCTATTTAACCCTACCTATTTGATTCTGCAAATTAATTTCAATTTTTGATCCGAAAAAGGAAAAATCGTTCCGAACCCTAATTGCTTAAGGGGACGGATTTATCGTTCTATATCAATATTGAAGTTGTTATAGCCCTAGTATTCTTGAGCATTAGTTATATAATGATATATATCAATTTGGATAATCATCAACCTTTTTAACCCCTTACTTTTCGTAAAACGTGTTTTTGACCTAATTAGGGTTTTTAAACGATCTAACGAATCAATATCGATCCAAAAATGTTATTTGGGGTATTATTTTTCCAAAAATATAAAATGACCAATCAGACTTCATAACCCTAGCAATTCTTCAGAAATTACTCAAGAAATCCGAAATTCCCAAATAATTATTTTGTGTTCTTGATCTTCAATCAATTCGTTCTAAGGGTTATTGAAGTCCAAATTTGAAGTTCTTATACTCAAATCAAAGCCCCAAAAATCTAGTTTCAGAATCTTCCAACCTCATCATCATCTGGTAAGTATTCGATTTTATATTGATTTTACAAGTTTCGAATTAAAATTAGGGTTCTTGATTCGATTTGGGGATTTTCATTCTGTTGATTCTCTGTTCAATTGGTTGCTTCTAACATGTTCCTAGGGTTCTAATTAGCAAGAATCCATGCTTTAATTTCATGTTTATGTTCGATTTAGTCGGGTTTGATTTTCGGGTTTTGACCCGAATTCTTCTTTTGAATAGTCCGTTCATATGAATGATCTGACATTGTTTTTGGTAGAGGGCTTTCATTGTATGTGTTCTTAGCTTCATTTTAACATAAAGAACGTAGAGTTTCATGTAGGATTTTTACAGATCGGAAAATTTGTTTAAGCTCGCCGGAAAATAGTCGGGTTTTTGATTCCGGCGATGTTTTTGGTACGTTTTTGATCGGAATGGATTGCTGTGTTTATTTGGAACGTTTTGATATAAAAATCCCCAATTTTGGATGTGTTTTTGGCTCGCCGGATTCTGGGCAGGTCGCCGGATTCTGGAAATTTTCCGGCGAGTTCTTGGCGACCCGTTTCAGTTCTTGGCGACCCGTTTACCCAATTCCCCGACCCGGTTTTGATTTTCAAAAACCCTAATCCATTTCCAGAAAAGTGTTTCTGGGTTTTTATTTTATAAATAATTCAAAAATTGTTTTAAAAATTCTAAAAATCATATCTTTGATTTAAAAATATATTTTATTATTCCGAAAATTTTATAAATTCATAAATATTTATTTAAATTCGAAAATTGATTAAATTTAATTATTTTAATTATTTTTGATTAATAATTAATTAATTTAATTAATTGATTAATTCTTTTAATCAGTTAATTCTTAAAAATTAATTATTAATTAGATTTAATTAATTAAAATTAAGTTTAATTATTTTCTAGCTTGGTTTATTTATTTAAAAATAGTTTGAGCATTTAAAGAGTGTCAATTAATTTTATTAATTGATTTATTTGCATTTAAAATACTTATATTGGATTTAAAAATCCGATTTTTGATTTAAAAATTGTTTGTGGCTTATTTAAATTCAAATAAGCTTTGTGTGATGTTTTAAAAATAGTTTTAAGTGCTATGTGATTCGTATGAGTTGTGTAATGTGTTTTATAGTCAGTATATGCCCGTACTAGGGCTAGTGTCTGAGTTTTAAATATCGTAAATTATACCGGACGTCCGATACGTAACCGGTCACTTGTTTAAATGTGTTATGTGAACAATGTGAATTATCTGTGTGAGTCATGCATGCGAATAAATTGTGTGGAGACTTGTTTGAGTAATTGGTTGTGTCTAATGTTATCACGAGGGGTAGATAGGATAGAAATTTGTCGGTTATGTTAGAAAGTGAGATTTACGAGGCCGTTGACTTGGATGTTGACTTTTTTATAGTATGGGGATTGTCGTCAAGCGAGTTACGTGGATTACTTATGTGGTTGATTGCGATTGGTCTATCAATTGAGATGTGGATGTTTATGCAACAGAGATATCGGTAAGGTCGGTAAGTGCGTCGAAGTTAAGTTACAATCATTTATGGAATGTGAAATCATACGTTGAAGACTAAGTACTGTCTCATGTTTGACTATCGAGGCTGGCACGTGGATTCGAAATGGTAGAAGCAGACTAGTGGTATTCGCAAGAGCGTTAAAGCAAAGAAGGACGGAAGTCGAGAATCGTGCGATAAGACAGAATAAGGAGGGATCGTATTGTTTCAGCGTTACGAAATAGCTAAGGACCAGAGGCAAGTGTTTATACCCTTGCTTATTAATTAAGGGATATTATCTTGAATTATTAGTATGCATGTTGAATGCTTATTACTGAATTTTCAAATGTTGATTTCTTTTGCATTGAATTGCAAGTATGTTATTTAATCTCGTAAATTGACGAGTACTCTTTTATACCTTTTTAGTTTAGATTCATATTTTCATATTGATCGGAGAGATATAATTTCTTATATTGAAATGATTGAAAAGATAATTATGGGCCGTATACTAAGGCTTTCTTTTAAAAGACATGATTTAAAAATGCTAAGTTGGAATATTACCAACCCTAGATGAGCGAGAACTTGTGAACCCTATGAGGGAAAACTTATTCTAAAATTCTGAAGTTGTGTTGCTTACCCTTCCAATATTCCATTTTTCACCTTGCACCTATGCAAACCTTGTTATCCTTTCTTGTTATAAACAATTATCTGATCCAGCCCCTGATTCAAATTCTATTACGTTGTGTATGAGTTGGTTTACTTCTTTCAAACGTGAGGCTTATCCGTTATAAGTATACGTTCGAAGGATCTAGACTAATTCTGTCAGAAGCCAGTAAACCCTTGTTTTTCTCTAACTATAAACTTACCTTGAATTTTCCTTAGACTTAAACTTGACTTTCTTGTCACTTACCAAATTGGTGAACTTTGACTAATTCTTCCACAATGTGTTAAATCATACTGTTGAGGCCATCTAGAGCCTGTTCTTTGAACCCTACTCTATATTAATCTAATAAAATTTCTGTTGACATCCTAATGCCTGTTTCATATCAGACTCGATCTTATTGAGCATGTTATTGTTTATTCTTCATTGCTATTCCAGTTGTTGCATCGATCTTGTCAATGTTTATTATGTTGTTACTTGTGATACGTATTCCCCATTGTTGTGTCGATCTCGTCGATACTAGATTATATTGCTATTCCTTATTGATTCTTCATAATTGAACTGTTTCCTGGAACGTGAGTTTTCCAGCAATTGTTGTATTAGGTTGTCGATTCTTCCGACACCTGATTGTCGAAGTAAGGTTGTCAATTGTTCTGACACCTGACGTATATAATATAGAATTGGAGTGTTTTTAAAAATGGACCAATTATTGGTTGATGTAATTAAGGCCCAGATTGGCCTAGGATCCAGTAGAGGACTATGACATGAGCTAGTCCGGGGTTGATGCGTGGCTGGCCAGCAGCACAACCTTTGTATTTGATAATTGTTAAAAATCCAATTCTAATATGAATTTTCATTTCTAGGATGAGTTACATCCATATACTTTGTACTTGTGAGATATGACCTGATTCTCAGGTTTATTCGTTGCGTGAAGTTGTTGGTTTGTTGATTATTAATAGTGGTTTCAATCTTGCTGAAATCGCTTACTCTTAATACATTCGGATTCCAAATAGTTGAAATCCACTTCCTTGATTCCATTGGCAGTCGTGAGATATCTATCTTGTTGAGTTTTATTCATACCGCATATCCAGTCGGTACCCTGTTGAAGTCTTGAAGTGCGTTCTTTATTTCTTAACCGAGCGTGTTGGCTCATTCTTGCCCCTTGATTATTCTAACCTTCCAGAGTTGTTGATTTCGGAAAATGTCGTGAATAGACCTGTTATCTTCAAATTAGTATTTTTGTACAAACTATGGTCTTGAAGACGTACGAGTTATATTTATTTCATATTTTCTACATACTATTGTAGTTATTGTTGATTCGGTCATCGTAACGACCTATATAAATCTTTTGTGTTTTAAAACTATTCGGTTGCGAGAAGCTAAATGAGATATTGTGATAAATTACCAAACTTACTTTGAAAATATTAGAGATTACAAATGTTTAAGCCATAGGCTTGTTTATTTGAAAGTCCAAAGTTTATTTTGGAAACCTTTCGTATCATATTTAATAATACGCTTGCTGAGCAATTCATTCGCTCATACTTGTTTTATTTATATATATTTTAGCCTGCCGGAAAGAAGGTGTATTGGCGAGAGTTGTCCGCGTAGCTGATCAGAGATGTGGAAAGATATTAGCGTGAAGACGTCTTGATCCAGAGCATTGGAGCTAGTGAGAGGTTTTGTATATAGATGTTTTCTATTGCTTAATATATTGTATAAGATTAGTTGCCTGGTATACTTCTTATCGAAGTTATACTAGTATATTAGAATTTTGTAAAGAGAATGGTTGTAAAGAAGAAAGATTGTTGTAATGAATTTGGATTCTTGTTTCTAGCACTATAACCTTTAAAGATTCTTGGTAGAGTTGGGGTCACAGATATTATTATTATTGTGTTGATTTTATATTGAACAGGTTGTTTGGATTAAGAGTGCAGTGTGACGGCCAAATCATTGACCCCGGATTTGGGGGCGTTACAGTTGGTATCAAAGCAAGGGTTATAGTAAAACTAGAACGAGAGCGCGTGGGAGTGTATATAGTTATATAAGGAACGTCAGAGCTCATTTAGAATTCGTGTTGGACTATTGGATATAGTACCACTGAGTGAGTTAAGATAGAGGTATACGATTAAGATGATTGTGCCGAGGTGGATAGAATTTCATACGATTGTAGATGTCTACGGCGGAATCTTCGAGGACTATTACGAGTTGACGGCGACGTACGATATCGATAACCTTGCGACGTGGAAAAGAAGGGCTGAAATCGAATAACGTGGAGAAGAAGGGCTGAAATCGAATAACGTGGAAAAGAAGGGCTGAAATCGAATAACGTGGAGAAGAAGGGCTGAAATCGAATAACGTGGAGAAGAAGGGCTGAAATCGAATAACGAGCTATCGAAGGAGTCGACGGAGGAGTCATGTGTGAAGACCCTGGTAATACCCTCCCATCCTAAGGAAATATTCGACATTTCTTTAAGCGAAACTTGTGTTGGTGAATATATTCCACCTTTTGACTTTGTACTTGATACTTTTGATCAATCATGATTGCAATTGCATCAGAGGTTGTTGCGACATCTATTTCAATTTGTAAAGCCTGTTGAAAATATGTTATTTAAATTCCAACTCCTTCATTCTTCCGGAGTGGATAACTCTAATTGTGATGTAACACTATTTGTTGATACTTCCTTTCTGGTTGTTCTTCTTTTCTGAAATAACACCTTTGGAATTTATTCAATTTCAATCCAAGGTGTGTATTTGAGAATTCTTATCGAAAGGCCCTGATTGTTATTCTGACTCTAAATTTCTTTCATATTTCTCTACTCCAACTGAGATAGACAACCCTATTTATAGGGGACACAAGGACTATCTGTCTATGTGATAGAAGTCTGACGGGACGCCGTCACTTGTGTGTTGTGAAATACAAGAAGGCTAATTACCTTTAGTACTGTCTTAATAGAGACACACAACATTGAGTTCATGTGATCAAATTGGTCTCTCAGTAATCCTTTCACTTCCAATAATGTTGCTTTGGAATATACAGATTTGGTAACCCCAGTTGTGGGACATTTGCTACGATATAGAATCTTTTCACTTCAAACTATCATGAACTTCTTACTTCAAATAATCTGGGAGGTATGCCATTAGGGTGAACTGGAATTTACCCTACCTTACCGAACGAAGAATTTGCGATTGAATTACCATGAACGAAAGCGGACTACGATGCGATTAGAATACTAGTAGCATATAACGGGGCCAGTTGTTCTCTTTCTATCGATTAACGTTACGATGTGGAAAAGGTGAAGTTAGATAATTCAAGAGTTGATTGGAAATTGGGGAAAAAGGTGTAATTGTGCTGATGTTATCCTAGGTTGTGGAAAATGGACATAATAGATTTTTGTCTCAATGAGAAGAACTTTTAAGAATGGATGATAGGCTAATAATGGAGAATGAGTTAATCTTTGAGTATTTCAGGATTGTATGATACGGTTGCAAGTCTATTGCTCACTATAGATAAGATAGATCTTACCAGTCGATGTGGATGAATAGAATGAGAATCAAGATAATGTCGAGTTGATCAAGCTGTTTGGGAAATGAGATGGAACCATGGAAAAAGGTGTCATGAGTGTTACTGTGAAGATAGGAAAAGAAGATGAAGAGGTGTTAATAAGGATTTAAAGACAATGGATGAGGTAATGAGGGATTGTTTTAAGCTGGAGAGTTAAATTGGTATGAAAGGTATGTGACTGTTGAGAGCAGTTGATAGATATATTGGAAATAGGTAAAGTTGACCCAAGGATATGGATGGCTGATAGTATGAGTAGTAAAGGAGAGAATTGAGATGTAAATATCTTCGGTACAAGGATTAGAAGGGATGGAGTTTTAAGGTTATAACAACAAGAGATTAATTAAAAGAAATGACGGACATAAGGATTCAACCAGGATTGATTAAAGAGAAAGGGCTACATAAAGGAAACAGTTATGGAAAGAGAAATGGAATTCAATTACAGGAAGGAGCAAGAAAGAATAAGGGATAAGAAAGAAATGTAAGGATATATTAGAGACTTAAAAGAATATTGATGTTAGTGAGTGTTTAAGTACTTGAGGTGTTGGAAAATGAAGACAGAATAACAGAGGTATAGTAGACGATTACAACTAAAGAGATTCCTGAATGGAGACGAAGACATGTTGAGATAAACTGTGGTATGGAGTTGCTAAGGCCTAGAGCTTATCATGATGTTATTTGAGTTATTATTGACCGATTAATGAGAGATAATGGTACGGCATGGAATGACGAGTTCAATTGTATTTGACAGAGATCCGCGACGTAATTGAAGGATTCAGACAGACTATGATTGTGTACTAAATTTTGAAGGTAATTGGGAGGATCGTTTACCGCTGATTAGATTCCCTTACAACAACAGTTACTATGACGATTTTGAAATGCTACCTTACGACGATTTATTGAGTGTTGGGAAAGTGCGTATAAGTTTGCTTGCCACCCCGTGAGTGGTATATTCATAGTGTATTTCGTAGAATATGAACCTATAGAGATCTAGTTAAATTGTTCTATGTTGAGTAACCGATTGAGATATTGAGTCAGTATGAGAGAGTGATGAGTAATAGAGGAGTCAAATTAGTATGAGTATGAGGAGAAATCCTAAGGTTGAAGAGTCAACCTAGGAATTTGAGAATGAGATGTTGGAAATTATCCACCTGTGTTTACGCGAGCTGATTCTGAGGACAGAATCCTATTAAGGGGGGAAGGATGTAATATCCGTGAATTTTATTATTTGATTAAATGATATATTTAATCTAAAATATTTATTTTGGAATATTGGAATATTATTATATGATATTTAGTGTGTGATTATGTGCTAAATGGTGAGTCGGGAGCCCCTTTCAAAAATTTCGTCATTTGGAATTTTCTTCAAATTTGAGTCGTTTTGATAATTCAAGAGCCCGTTGAAATTTCGTACATTCATTTTTAATTCTTCGTCTTTCGTATTCGAATCGTTATCGAAAGGGTTATGGGATTCTATTTAACCCTACCTATTTGATTCTGCAAATTAATTTCAATTTTTGATCCGAAAAAGGAAAAATCGTTCCGAACCCTAATTGCTTAAGGGGACGGATTTATCGTTCTATATCAATATTGAAGTTGTTATAGCCCTAGTATTCTTGAGCATTAGTTATATAATGATATATATCAATTTGGATAATCATCAACCTTTTTAACCCCTTACTTTTCGTAAAACGTGTTTTTGACCTAATTAGGGTTTTTAAACGATCTAACGAATCAATATCGATCCAAAAATGTTATTTGGGGTATTATTTTTCCAAAAATATAAAATGACCAATCAGACTTCATAACCCTAGCAATTCTTCAGAAATTACTCAAGAAATCCGAAATTCCCAAATAATTATTTTGTGTTCTTGATCTTCAATCAATTCGTTCTAAGGGTTATTGAAGTCCAAATTTGAAGTTCTTATACTCAAATCAAAGCCCCAAAAATCTAGTTTCAGAATCTTCCAACCTCATCATCATCTGGTAAGTATTCGATTTTATATTGATTTTACAAGTTTCGAATTAAAATTAGGGTTCTTGATTCGATTTGGGGATTTTCATTCTGTTGATTCTCTGTTCAATTGGTTGCTTCTAACATGTTCCTAGGGTTCTAATTAGCAAGAATCCATGCTTTAATTTCATGTTTATGTTCGATTTAGTCGGGTTTGATTTTCGGGTTTTGACCCGAATTCTTCTTTTGAATAGTCCGTTCATATGAATGATCTGACATTGTTTTTGGTAGAGGGCTTTCATTGTATGTGTTCTTAGCTTCATTTTAACATAAAGAACGTAGAGTTTCATGTAGGATTTTTACAGATCGGAAAATTTGTTTAAGCTCGCCGGAAAATAGTCGGGTTTTTGATTCCGGCGATGTTTTTGGTACGTTTTTGATCGGAATGGATTGCTGTGTTTATTTGGAACGTTTTGATATAAAAATCCCCAATTTTGGATGTGTTTTTGGCTCGCCGGATTCTGGGCAGGTCGCCGGATTCTGGAAATTTTCCGGCGAGTTCTTGGCGACCCGTTTCAGTTCTTGGCGACCCGTTTACCCAATTCCCCGACCCGGTTTTGATTTTCAAAAACCCTAATCCATTTCCAGAAAAGTGTTTCTGGGTTTTTATTTTATAAATAATTCAAAAATTGTTTTAAAAATTCTAAAAATCATATCTTTGATTTAAAAATATATTTTATTATTCCGAAAATTTTATAAATTCATAAATATTTATTTAAATTCGAAAATTGATTAAATTTAATTATTTTAATTATTTTTGATTAATAATTAATTAATTTAATTAATTGATTAATTCTTTTAATCAGTTAATTCTTAAAAATTAATTATTAATTAGATTTAATTAATTAAAATTAAGTTTAATTATTTTCTAGCTTGGTTTATTTATTTAAAAATAGTTTGAGCATTTAAAGAGTGTCAATTAATTTTATTAATTGATTTATTTGCATTTAAAATACTTATATTGGATTTAAAAATCCGATTTTTGATTTAAAAATTGTTTGTGGCTTATTTAAATTCAAATAAGCTTTGTGTGATGTTTTAAAAATAGTTTTAAGTGCTATGTGATTCGTATGAGTTGTGTAATGTGTTTTATAGTCAGTATATGCCCGTACTAGGGCTAGTGTCTGAGTTTTAAATATCGTAAATTATACCGGACGTCCGATACGTAACCGGTCACTTGTTTAAATGTGTTATGTGAACAATGTGAATTATCTGTGTGAGTCATGCATGCGAATAAATTGTGTGGAGACTTGTTTGAGTAATTGGTTGTGTCTAATGTTATCACGAGGGGTAGATAGGATAGAAATTTGTCGGTTATGTTAGAAAGTGAGATTTACGAGGCCGTTGACTTGGATGTTGACTTTTTTATAGTATGGGGATTGTCGTCAAGCGAGTTACGTGGATTACTTATGTGGTTGATTGCGATTGGTCTATCAATTGAGATGTGGATGTTTATGCAACAGAGATATCGGTAAGGTCGGTAAGTGCGTCGAAGTTAAGTTACAATCATTTATGGAATGTGAAATCATACGTTGAAGACTAAGTACTGTCTCATGTTTGACTATCGAGGCTGGCACGTGGATTCGAAATGGTAGAAGCAGACTAGTGGTATTCGCAAGAGCGTTAAAGCAAAGAAGGACGGAAGTCGAGAATCGTGCGATAAGACAGAATAATGAGGGATCGTATTGTTTCAGCGTTACGAAATAGCTAAGGACCAGAGGCAAGTGTTTATACCCTTGCTTATTAATTAAGGGATATTATCTTGAATTATTAGTATGCATGTTGAATGCTTATTACTGAATTTTCAAATGTTGATTTCTTTTGCATTGAATTGCAAGTATGTTATTTAATCTCGTAAATTGACGAGTACTCTTTTATACCTTTTTAGTTTAGATTCATATTTTCATATTGATCGGAGAGATATAATTTCTTATATTGAAATGATTGAAAAGATAATTATGGGCCGTATACTAAGGCTTTCTTTTAAAAGACATGATTTAAAAATGCTAAGTTGGAATATTACCAACCCTAGATGAGCGAGAACTTGTGAACCCTATGAGGGAAAACTTATTCTAAAATTCTGAAGTTGTGTTGCTTACCCTTCCAATATTCCATTTTTCACCTTGCACCTATGCAAACCTTGTTATCCTTTCTTGTTATAAACAATTATCTGATCCAGCCCCTGATTCAAATTCTATTACGTTGTGTATGAGTTGGTTTACTTCTTTCAAACGTGAGGCTTATCCGTTATAAGTATACGTTCGAAGGATCTAGACTAATTCTGTCAGAAGCCAGTAAACCCTTGTTTTTCTCTAACTATAAACTTACCTTGAATTTTCCTTAGACTTAAACTTGACTTTCTTGTCACTTACCAAATTGGTGAACTTTGACTAATTCTTCCACAATGTGTTAAATCATACTGTTGAGGCCATCTAGAGCCTGTTCTTTGAACCCTACTCTATATTAATCTAATAAAATTTCTGTTGACATCCTAATGCCTGTTTCATATCAGACTCGATCTTATTGAGCATGTTATTGTTTATTCTTCATTGCTATTCCAGTTGTTGCATCGATCTTGTCAATGTTTATTATGTTGTTACTTGTGATACGTATTCCCCATTGTTGTGTCGATCTCGTCGATACTAGATTATATTGCTATTCCTTATTGATTCTTCATAATTGAACTGTTTCCTGGAACGTGAGTTTTCCAGCAATTGTTGTATTAGGTTGTCGATTCTTCCGACACCTGATTGTCGAAGTAAGGTTGTCAATTGTTCTGACACCTGACGTATATAATATAGAATTGGAGTGTTTTTAAAAATGGACCAATTATTGGTTGATGTAATTAAGGCCCAGATTGGCCTAGGATCCAGTAGAGGACTATGACATGAGCTAGTCCGGGGTTGATGCGTGGCTGGCCAGCAGCACAACCTTTGTATTTGATAATTGTTAAAAATCCAATTCTAATATGAATTTTCATTTCTAGGATGAGTTACATCCATATACTTTGTACTTGTGAGATATGACCTGATTCTCAGGTTTATTCGTTGCGTGAAGTTGTTGGTTTGTTGATTATTAATAGTGGTTTCAATCTTGCTGAAATCGCTTACTCTTAATACATTCGGATTCCAAATAGTTGAAATCCACTTCCTTGATTCCATTGGCAGTCGTGAGATATCTATCTTGTTGAGTTTTATTCATACCGCATATCCAGTCGGTACCCTGTTGAAGTCTTGAAGTGCGTTCTTTATTTCTTAACCGAGCGTGTTGGCTCATTCTTGCCCCTTGATTATTCTAACCTTCCAGAGTTGTTGATTTCGGAAAATGTCGTGAATAGACCTGTTATCTTCAAATTAGTATTTTTGTACAAACTATGGTCTTGAAGACGTACGAGTTATATTTATTTCATATTTTCTACATACTATTGTAGTTATTGTTGATTCGGTCATCGTAACGACCTATATAAATCTTTTGTGTTTTAAAACTATTCGGTTGCGAGAAGCTAAATGAGATATTGTGATAAATTACCAAACTTACTTTGAAAATATTAGAGATTACAAATGTTTAAGCCATAGGCTTGTTTATTTGAAAGTCCAAAGTTTATTTTGGAAACCTTTCGTATCATATTTAATAATACGCTTGCTGAGCAATTCATTCGCTCATACTTGTTTTATTTATATATATTTTAGCCTGCCGGAAAGAAGGTGTATTGGCGAGAGTTGTCCGCGTAGCTGATCAGAGATGTGGAAAGATATTAGCGTGAAGACGTCTTGATCCAGAGCATTGGAGCTAGTGAGAGGTTTTGTATATAGATGTTTTCTATTGCTTAATATATTGTATAAGATTAGTTGCCTGGTATACTTCTTATCGAAGTTATACTAGTATATTAGAATTTTGTAAAGAGAATGGTTGTAAAGAAGAAAGATTGTTGTAATGAATTTGGATTCTTGTTTCTAGCACTATAACCTTTAAAGATTCTTGGTAGAGTTGGGGTCACAGATATTATTATTATTGTGTTGATTTTATATTGAACAGGTTGTTTGGATTAAGAGTGCAGTGTGACGGCCAAATCATTGACCCCGGATTTGGGGGCGTTACAATTACGACCAAATTAATAATTATAGTTAGATCTTAAATAGATCGATGAGAATTGTTAGATATAATATTAAAAAGTGTATCTGATTAATAATAGAATTATATTTAAATACTAAAAAGTGTATTTTGATAATTTAAAATTTTTCTATGTAAAAATTCTTAAATATATTTTCTCTTTAATTTATGTATAGTTACAGTTAGATAATAATTATTAAATCAAATATCAAGATAACAATTCATATCGATTACAATGATACACGTGGACCCTACGTGGAGAACTCTTGTATAAATAACAGCAAGAATTTTCTCTTGGTTCGGTCCCTACCAGTATCTATGGCCTACGTCCAAGTCCCTATGCCAACTAGCACAGAGAATATATTATTAACAATAATAATACACTTACAGTTTATCCCGATTACAAAAATGATAACCTCTTGGAAGAACCCTTCCCTTGACACAACTGTCCACTAGCAGCAGAAACCCTAGCTCGCTAGTACCTTAGGTTGAATTTTGTAATCCTATCTATTTGCCACAACCCGGCACAAGTATAGATAAAGTAAATTAATACAACTTAACAATAATGAATCTTCTAAAACAAAACTGATTTGATCTCGAAAGCTTAGTAGAAGAATGTAATTTGATTGCTCGAAGTTGTTGTGTTGTCACACCATCTGAATGAAATATATATCTTCCTGAAAATAGCTGTTTGTAGAATTTGAATTGAAATGTCATGTGACGAGAGCACCCGCTGTCTATGATCCATTTGTTTCTGGGAATATGAGCCTTCAAACAAATCTGCAAAACAGTTATATTTTAACTTTAGGTACCCATATCATTTTGGGTCCTGATTTGTCAGTGTCTACAATTTTATATAAATGACGATCAACTTTTCTAATCCACATTTGAACAATATTACATGTAGAGTAAGAGTTAGTAATGTGGTCCTTGATACCACAAAGATTGGATTGAGCAGATATATGCCCTATCTTTGCACAGTCTTTGCATTTTTCATAAGGCATTGAGTATTTCAAGACTGTTCTCTTATTTCCTCGTTGAAAGACAGATTTTCTGACTGAGCTATAGCCTAAACCTTCTTTATCCAAGGATGATTTCTGTTCCGCTAATAGTGCATCAAGAGTACCTTCACCATGAACAAATTTGGATAGATCTTTCTTTAGGAGTACAATCTTATTTTGAAGATCAGAAGACTGTTGATCTGTATTCGCCGTCTTGCTTTCAGTAGTTGTTTGCTGTTTTAGAGTGATCAGACAAGCATCCTTCATTTCTATTTCGTTCCTCAAATACTCATTTTCTTCTGATAGTTTTGAAACTTTTTCAGATAGAACTTTGATTTCTTCTGTAAACAATTCATCTTTCATAGAATCATCCATTTCATTTAGAACTTCGTTGAGAGTTTGTTTTAGATAAGCATTTTTCTCTCGTAATTTCTTGTTTTGTCCCTGCAAAAATGCAATATTTCTTGCAATATCATAATTTGAAGAGTTAGAAATAGTATTTACCTCTTCATCATCAGAGATGTTGTTTTCAATGCCATCCAGACATAATTGAGCTACTTCATCATCAGAATCTATTTCAGCTTCAGATTCATCATCACTCCAGGTAAGAAAAGCTTTATTCTTTCTTTTGTCTTGAAATCCAGAAGCTTTCTGTTTTGCCTTAAGCTTGAAGCAGTTCTTCTTGTAATGACCTTTCTTTCCACATTCAAAGCATGCGTCATCTTTAGAACTATTTTTGACATCCTTCTTCGGAGAATTAAAGTTAGTGAATCGACTTGCAGATTTCTTCTTGGCCAAAAATTTCTGAAATTTCTTTGTGAGAAGTGCAATGTCTTCATCAGAATCTTCATCAGAATCGTCAGCACGAAGAGCAAGTGTCTTCTTTCTAGGAATTTCGTCTTCTTCGTCGTACCTGCGTAATTGATTTTCAAATTCTTCCAATTCACTAAGAGTAAGTGCCTCCATAGCAGAGATTAAAGTAGAATCTTGAAGAGTGGTAACTTTAGGTGCAAATTTCTTAGGCAGTGATCGAAGAATCTTTCTATTGATTTCAGCTTGTGGAATATGTCTTTCGAGTAGAGCAATAGAGTTCATCAATATAAGAAAACGTCTCTGAGCTTCTTTAATACTTTCATCTTTTTCAAGTCTGAAGCTTTCATAGTCACTTAGTAATAGATCCAGCTTCACTTCACGAACTTTGGATGTCCCTTCATGACTGACTTTGATAGTATCCCAGACTTGTTTAGCAGATGTGCATGCCGAGACTTTTCTTAGTTCAGTAGAGCTTAAACCATTTAGAAGAGAATTCATTGCTCGAGCATTGTAGTTTAGAGAATTGACTTCATCAGTAGTAAGTTCTTTGACTGGTGTAGGCTTTCCATCTTTCATAGGAATGATAATTCCATTTTCAACAGCATCCCATTCATAGGCATCCTTCTGGAGAAAAAATTTCATCTGAAACTTCCAATCATTGTAGTTTTCAGCTCCAAGAAGAAGAGGAGGAATGTTGTTTGAGTGACGCTCTTGCCAATTAGATTGTGCCATTGATCGCTAGCAAAATAAACACTTAAAAACAAATGTCAATTGCACCTGCTCTGATACCAATTGAAATTTACTAAGCACAATATATAAAAGAGTTTGTCTCAATTGACAAAGGGTCTGCCTCTTTGTTAAATGGGACTGTCTCAATAGGTTATATATAAAACAAAACTGAATATAAATATTCTGCAGAAATATAAATAACACCAAGAATTTTCTCTTGGTTCGGCCCCTACCAGTATCTATGGCCTACGTCCAAGTCCCTATGCCAACTAGCATAGAGAATATATTATTAACAATACACTTACAGTTTATCCCGATTACAAAAATGATAACCTCTTGGAAGAACCCTTCCCTTGACACAACTGTCCACTAGCAGCAGAAACCCTAGCTCGCTAGTACCTTAGGTTGAATTTTGTAATCCTATCTATTTGCCACAACCCGACACGAGTATAGATAAAGTAAATTAATACAACTTAACAATAATGAATCTTCTAAAACAAAACTGATTTGATCTCGAAAGCTTAGTAGAAGAATGTAATTTGATTGCTCGAAGTTGTTGCGTTGTCACACCATTTGAATGAAATATATATCTTCCTGAAAAAAGCTGTTTGTAGAATTTGAATTGAAACGGCTAGAAAACAGAAGATAAGGATTAACAGAATCTGTTAGTAAAGATAAGACAATTGATATAAACAGATTTGAATAAGTCTTGATTGATTTAATATCTTAGGATAATCATCAATAACAATATTAGATTTGAACAATTCAAATCTCCTGAAATCAAGTAAGATCAAATCAATTATTTTAAAACACTCATTTTTCTGATTAAGTTATATCAATCCCTGAGATAAACTTATATCTCAGACATTTATCATCATTAAAATCCGGGTATTAACAACTTTTAGAATAAAATCCCTATCCTTCAAACTTTGTAGACATGTGCTAATTAGAACATTCCTATTTGAGAGTAAATTAAGTGAAGGAGTAAGTCTTAAACTGATTCCTCAATTCTCTTATACATATCCTTTTGTGTCTAGGACAATACTTATCTGTATACTGATGTTTGGGCAAATATTCAATCAGTACGAAAAGCTCTGAATATCCGCGAGGTATGGAATTTATTTGTATGAGTTAGCGATCCTTGTTTGCCAGGATCTTAACTGTAAATGATCATAAATTAATTGTTGTAAACATCAGGGAACAATTGGAAAGTGGATTAGATGCAACGATGATCACTATGTTATTGGTAAGAATGACACCGTTAACTATGCATATGATGTCTCTAGTACTCTGGATAATCATCGAAACTTCACCCAAAAAAATTGCCGAGCGCTTATAATTAGGTAAACTTTCTCCTAATGAACTTTTTTTCTAATCATTAGTGGTAGCATTAGCCTTTTTTCCGTTGATCTTTATGATATACTTAAATATACTTAAAATGTTCTGTAAAACAGTGGGGATCACGACATGGCTTTTTCACACTTAGGCACTAAGCGGTGGATCCGTGATCTACATCTGAATGTTGATAGCACCTGGGCACCATGGTTTGTCAAACAACAAGTAGCAGGGTATGTAATTTTGTTGAGAAGAGATTGGTAAAAAGAGGATCTTGATTGTCACTTTCTCTATCCTAAGCACGCATTTATATTTCTTAATCTTTTACAGATACACGGAGTCATTTTCACACGATGATTTCACATTAACATTTGCGACTGTTAAGGTATGAAATTATGTATAAAATTAATTTGTTTGTCAGACTTGCCCGATCATGCCTCAAAATAAATTATATATTCTTAATAAAAAAAAGTTTCATCCTGGAAATGGTTGCTAACCAAAATAATGATTTCTCACAAATCCAAAGCTTTTCTTATACGGTATTAATCCCGGAGAAGTAAACAAACTATAAATTCATACTTCTGTCTTGACTTTCACAGGGTGGAGGTCATGCAGCTCAAGAGTTCAAGCCTGAAGAGTGTCTGGCTATGGTCCATAGGTGGTTTGATCATAATCCTCTCTGAATTTAGTTTCTAATAATAAGGCATGCAGCTTCTTGGGCAACATTTCGCAAGAAGCATACAGGGTATGGCATTCGTAGTTAGTTCCCAGCCTAGGTTGATTTATACATTTACATGCATATGTATGTGTATGTGTTTCTAGGGAATATTTACGAGTTTTACCTACCAAATGAAGAGCACGCACAAAATCAAATAATTAGTTGACATGCACTGAATCATGGTCACTCCTTGTTCAAATTATCACTTCTACTTCTTTTCAAATCAAATGAGTAAGTAAAAGGAAAATAAGAACAACGAATCTAACATGGAAACAATCACGTCTCTACTTGTATCGTTAATTACAAAACAATTATAAATAATACGATCAATGAATCACACCTCACTGGTGTTTTCAAACCTATATTGTCATTCATATCAATTACTAATAACATAATCAATCTCACCTTGCACGGTGTTTCCGTGAAACTATTTTTCGGATTACATAAGCACTTCCATTCAAAAGTAACATCACTACTATTTGAAATACGATAATTCAAAAGAATTATAATCCAAGTGATTATAAATAATGTGATTATTATACTCGGATAATAATTTCGGGATTATAATTCCTCGAAACAAACATGATCAAAGGCAAAGAGTATACATGTGTACTTTTCTTTGCAAAAGCGTACTTGCTTGGGCAACAGACAAAAATGTCCAGAAAGTTCTTCATAAGGGCGAGGTACCTCTATGTTAGACATAAAAAATTGATAAAGAAGTTCCTTATTTAATACTCGATCAGCTCCAAACTCACAATCATGGACGATAGGACTTGGACGCTGTGGGCTGTGGCTTAACAAAAAACGAAGCTTAATTTAATGGACTGTTATTTAACCACCTGTCAATCATGGCTAGAGTTTGTTCAGGCTTGGTCTCATGAGGATTGTGACCTGCTCCCTGCATTCTGCAATAAAAAAAATTATCATCAAGGTCTGAAAAGTTATGTTTTATATGATTTTGATTAGGCCTGTCAAAAATATTCGAAAACTTTGATATATGTTGGGAATATCTGTATTCGTATTCGAAAAGAGTAAGGGCCATCCGTAGCATTCATCCAAATCCTTTGAAGATACGTAGTAGGAGTACAACTTTAATCCTTTGAGTGATACCTTAATGGCTGAGTATGTCAACCAATAATCACCATGTACGAATGCCTCCTTATATCTGCATCGAAAAGAAATGCTGAAATGGTCATATTTTCCATTCTGTTCTTGCTGAAACATACTGTAATTATTTATTATCAAGAGTGTAAGATTCACGATCAACGTATGGTAATAATTTCAGCTGCGAAATTGTAAAAACCATACCCTGCTACTTGGTTATTGACATACCACGGCGCCCAAGTATGGTCGACAGATAAATTCAGAGAGTGTATCCATTTTCTTGTACCCACGTAGGGAAAGGCCGTGTCGTGATCACCACTGTATGATCCAAATAATCGTAAATTTTCATCTGCTTGATTTCGTTTATATACATTTTTTTATAAATGGTTTTATATCAATATTTAAATGTGACACTAGAATTAGTGAACGTAAAAAGAAAAGGGTCATGATCCCTGTCATTCGATGGTTGAAAACATCTATCGGTTGAAAGTTTCCGCGAATAAGATAAACACTCAATGTATATGTGAATGCAGGCTCTATCCTTTCCTATCCCTGCTTATTTTATCTCTTTTAGGGTTTCACCTATCCAGGAAAAAAATGTGTCTACCTGTATACTAGAGCTCGAATACTTTTTTCGGTAAAATTTTTGTGATAAGCCACAGAACTTGGAACATTGTAGCTGTAAGTAGCTGAATCATTTCTACCAAGCTGATAATGCTCACTGTTACATTTCGTCCATGCATCTGTTACTGTCCCCTGGTGCTCACAAAAACATAAATATGTGATTAGTCAATGAGGACGTTGGTGGAACTAGGGAGCAATTGAGGCTTCACCCCAGTTGATCTACGAAATATCATCGAAAAAATGTAAGCCTTCGGTCTGCCTGGATTTGAACTTCCATTGTTTTGAATTATTTTACTCCAGAGTCCTTTAAAATCAAACTGGTTTTGTCACTAATTCAGGACTTCTCTAACTGATTCTGTGATGAATCATACCTCTTTAATATTAAGAGCATTTTGAACAGCTTTGCGGTTTGCCCAAGTTATCATATACTCGTAAGTCTTGTCCTATTAATAGAAAATAACATGCAGAGATCAAAATGTTACATTCATTCAATAAGGATAAGTTTCTTTCACACAAGAAACATTTTGATCATTCAAAATGCAGAGATCATTGTTTACAATTTGAACAAGGATGAGTCTTTTTATCAAGCTCTTAAGATGAAGCATTTTGTAGTATAAATTAGTTACTAGTATTGAGATAGTTCGAAAAGAAAAGATATTCAGACATATAGAGAGGGCAGAGATTACCCTGCACCAGTCTTCAGGGGCTTGGGGAAACTGAAGAGGATGGTGAACTCCATTTCGTATCTCGGAACTTCCATCAGATTTTAGCAGATCATACGGGCCAGTAGTACAAATAGGCATTAAAATGTCGTAAATGTATATATTCTCAAGGCACTCCATAGCATATAAAACAAAGAAAACACTACAAGAATCAGCCATTATGCCAACAGAATTTAGTAACGGAAACCAACCCGTTAGTAGTTACCAACAGATTGATAACGGATTTCAAATATTTGAAAAGTCCTTACTGTACCAACCGATACCTAACGGTTCACTAACGGATATTTACCAACGGAAAATCCCGTTGGCAAAATAGGCGCTTCCCAAACGTGTCAACGGAAATGCTAAGGATTTGCCAACCAATTGTTTCCTACGAAATAGTAACGACACAATAACTGTTTAGTAAGGGATTGCCAACCCCATAGCAAGGGAAATGACAAATATATTTTCATTAGTAATCTGTTACTATTTTAGATCGGTTAAATTTATTCCGTTACTAATTCGTTGTAATAATAGATCGGTTAAAATATATTCGTTGGTAATATTAGTCTTGAAGTTAATATCTGGGTTGTGTGTTGACACGTGGCCATACTTCATTGGATTAGAGCATCGCACGAGGATTGCCATCTTGTAGTCAATTTATAGCCCTTGATTACAAGAAGGAGACATCGATTAAACGGCTGTGATTAAGAAAATGAACACATAATTATCTCCCCATGTATTTATCCCCCACTCATATTCTCTCATCCTCATCTCTCATCCCCACTACTCACTGATCCCCCTTAATCACTTTGTTCTTTAACTTGACTTCCTCAACAATATTTTCACATGTCATAAGTAACTTATAATTTCAATTGCATAAAATGCATATCTGCGTATATACACACGCATTTACTTATATATTCTTAATTTTTTATCTCCCTAATTCTTCACCCACGGACATTGATATATTTAGTTTCATACATGACTTCGAGGCAAGAAAAAAGAAAAGCTTAGAACAAAAACAGTGTCCACCCTTAGTTTTAAAATAGCTTGATTTTGTGGACAAGAAGAAGATAGATGAAACTTTTCATTGTGTGATTTTGTAGTCATTATTTATGGTACTTTGTCTCAATTTGAAGAAACCTAATCCAATCTTAAGGCAAAATAAAAGTAAGCAAATACGATCTTTACTAAAGAGACTGAAAATTATAAATTCCACCCTCTTATAAACTGTCATCATTTTCCGGTGAATTTTAACCATTTTCTTGTAATGTAATAGTGGTAATGGAATAATCCGTTACTACATTTAACAACAGAAATTTCATTGACATGTAGTTGCTAATAATTGTGACAGAATATTCCGTTACCAAATTGGTCGTATCCAAAAAAAAGATCTTTGTTATTAGTTTGTTAACATTCCGTTGTTAAGTTTTGTGACGAAAACATTTCCGTTACTAGAGACTTCCCAACGACGTTTATACCAACGGACCAGTTCCGTTATCATTCTGTTAGTATCATGTCTTACTAACGGATTTTCTTAATCTGCCAACGGAATTTTCTGTTATTAAAATGAGATTTTCTAGTAGTGAAATTTGTTTTGGTATATCATTTTCATTGATACACTACTGAACGTATAGACTGTACAGCTAGAGAGACAGAAACAAATTAAAATTTGTTTTAGTATATCAAATCTGATTCTATGAATTCAGGGATTCTTACAAGTTACAACCATGGTACAGTCTCTTGACACAATCAACAGATAAATATATGTATAGTATAGCTATTTATGATTTGTAAAGCAAGAACAAATACTCAGAGATATGCACAAGGCTGTTGTCACACCTTCTTATTCAGAATGGAAACATACAAAACTTATAAATGAAAATACACGAGCAACATGTCCTAAAAGAAAGGAACTAACAGATACTGACTTCCTGGCAAATCTCCACCACCTCACGATCCTAAAAACACTCCTCTGATTATTTGACTAACTCAACAAACTAAAGACAAACATTTATTTAGAATAAACTAAAAACAAACTTATAAAATTTAAGATTAATCCAATAATCTCCCATTAATCTTAAACTCCATCAGGCTAACTCGCGAACACCCAGAAGCTTTCTCATCTTCTCAAACTTGGCCACGCACAGTGCTTTCGTCATGATATCAGCTCGTTGGAAATCACTTGCTATATACTTAATTTCTATCTCCCCACGTTCAACACATTCCCAGATGAAATGAAAACGAACATCGATATGCTTGCTGCGACCATGGAACACTGGATTCTTTGCAAGATTTATAGCAGACTTGTTATCAACATATAAGATCACTGGACTCACATCTTCACCTGTTATTTGACTCAGCACATTTCGCAGCCAAATACTTTGACACGCAGCAACAGTTGCAGCCATATATTCAGCCTCACAGGAATACAATGCCACGCACTTCTGTTTCTGGGACATCCATGTAATAACACTATCGTTTAAATATAACACAAGGCCTCCAGTGCTCCTTCGATCATCATAGTCTCCTGCCAGGTTACTATCAGAGTATCCACTTAGAATATTATTCCCACCATTCTTCGAGTACACAAGTCCATAGTCTAATGTTCCTTTGACATATCGAAGAATCTTCTTCACAGCATTCAGATGCATATCAGTTGGAAACTCCATGTATCGGCTCACAATGCCTACAGCATAAGCAACATCAGGCCTGGTATGAACTAGGTATCGAAGACATCCCACCAAGCTTCTGGGCTGCGTTCCATCAACCAGCTTTCCCTGTTCATCTTTGGTTAACTGTTCTTTAGGGTCCATCGGGAATTTTGACGAGTTGCAGCTTGACATACCAGCCTTTTCGAGCATTTTCTTGGCATAGCCAGTTTGTCTTAACTCAATGTAACCCTCTCCTTGCTTTACTTCAATACCCAAATACTAAGATAGTAAACCCATGTCACTCATCTCGAAGTTGTGGTTCATCTGTTCTTTGAACTCCTCGATGAGTTTTAAGTCCGTGCCCGTAATCAGTAAATCATCCATGTATACCCCAACGATCAAAACCCCATTCCCGTCTTTCTTTACATACACAGCATGTTCATGTGCACAACGTTTAAAACCCAACATCTCCAGGCACCTGTTGAGTTTAGCGTACCAGGCGCGAGGAGCCTGCCGTAAACCATATAAAGCTTTAAGTAAACGATACACCAGTCCCTCTTCTCCTTTCTTTGCATATCCTTCTGGTTGAGAGACGAAGACTTCCTCACTAATTTCCCCATTCAAGCATGCTGTCTTGACATCTAGGTGGTGCACTTGCCAACCCCTTTTTGCTGCCAATGCAAGCAGTAGTCTAACTGTTTCCAAGCGAGTTACAGGTGCAAAGATCTCGTCGAAATCAACTCCTTTCTCCTGTACATATCCCTTTGCTACTAGACGTGCCTTGTGCTTAATTATTTTCCCATCTGCATCCCTCTTTAACTTGTAGATCCACTTCAAACCAATCTCTTTATGTCCTTCCGGTAGCTTTGTTAACACCCATGTTTCATTCTTCTCAATGGACTCCATTTCTCTGTCCATCGCCTGTCTCCACTCTCGACTTCCCTTTGCTTGACTGTAGTTCTCAGGTTCTTCTATCCCCATGAGCATCAGTTGTTCATCCTCCATGTCAAGCGCATTATATATGTCACTGATTCTCCTGGTACGTCTTGGTTCACAGCTATCATCATAGTTTTCAGGGTCCAACACAGGTGTTGGCGAGTCTGGTGGTGTATTCCGATCATCTCCCCCTGGCTCTTGATCCTCTTCCCCACTTCGATTGTTCTCATCATTATTTCCAGTCTGGTTGTCACCTTCAGTTGAAATCTCAACATCTGGAACATTGAAATAGTTGGGATCTTCGTCGTTATTTGCTTCAGAATAGTCCCATGACCAACCTTTCATTTCTTCAAACTTCACATCTCGACTTATGTATATACATCCCTCTGTTGGATCATAAAGTCTATATGCCTTTGTACCCTGTTCTCTGCCCAGGTTAATCACTTTCAAGCTACGATCATCTAGTTTCTTCGAGTGAATTTTTGGAACCTTCATATGTGCGATGCAACCAAAGACACGCACATGATCGATATTTGGCTTGCTCCCCTTCCAAATCTCATATGGAGTTTTATTTGACAAAGCTCGAGTAGGTAAACGATTTAGTAGGTACACCGAGTGTCGAACGGCTTCACCCCATAATTCCCGAGGTAGTTTCTTATCTTTCAGACAACTACGAGCCATTTCAACAATAGTACGATTCCTTCTCTCCACGATGCCGTTTTGTTGTGGAGTATAAGGGGCTGTGTAATGCCTCTCAATACCGTTTTCCTCACAATATGATGTGAACTCTTTGGAATTAAACTCACCTCCCCTATCAGTTCTGAACACCTTTATCCTTTTTCCTGAACCATTTTCAACCAGTGCTCGAAAGCGCTTGAACATACCAAATGCCTCGTCTTTACTCTTGATACAATATATCCACATATATCTACTAAAATCATCTACTAACAGAAGAAAGTACTTGTTACCTCCCATCGTAGCAGGTTCGATTGGTCCACACAGATCGCCATGTATCAGTTCCAATGCCTTAGTAGCAGAGTAATTTTCCTTTGACGGAAAGGGTTTCCTCGTCTGCTTCGACATCAAATAGCCAGAGCAAATTTCTTTGACCTCTTGAATACTAGGAAAACCACGTACCATGTTTTCTTTATGCATCAATGCCATAGACCTGAAATTAACGTGACCCAACCTCACATGCCACAACTGAGAGAGTTCATCAGCCTTTGACAAGAGACAATTATGCTCAAAAGTTTCGAGTATTATTTTATACAGCCTATTGAAAGACCTCTTCACCGTCATCAACAATTTACCTTGCTTTTCATAGACCCACAAATGGCTGTTGTTCATCACTACCTTATTTCCTTCTTCAGCCAGTTGTCCCAAGCTCAAGATGTTACTACGTAGTGTTGGTATAAAGTAGACATCACGGATCATTCTCTCCTCCCCATTCTTGCATTTTACGATCATTGAGCCCCTTCCTTTTATCTCAACTGCAGAACCATCGCCAAACTTGTACCTCATTGGATTAGTATTGCCCAATGATCATAAATTACCTAAGAAGTACTACACTGTGCGAAAGATGATTAAAGGGTTGAACATGGAGTATAAAAAGATTGATGCTTGCGAGAAACAATGAAGGCAATTCAAACTACAAAGGGAGAGGAGTCCGTGACAAAAGCAAAGTTCGATGTTTTAATTGTCAACTGCTGGGGCACTTCGCAGCTGAGTGTAGAAGGCCACGTCGAGCGAGGGAAACACATCAGGAGGCTCATCTAGCTAAGCTTGAAGAGGATGAACCAGCTCTCCTACTGGCAAGTCATGTGAAGACAGAGGCTGAGATGGTGCTGTTGAATGAAAGGAACATAAGTCCAAAGCTGAACATTGACAGCAAAGGTAATCAAACCGAGTCAAATGTGTGGTATTTAGATAATGGAGCAAGCAGCCATATGACAGGAATAAAATCGAAGTTTTGTGAATTGGATGAATCAGTCACGGGTCGTGTCAACACTAGTAGAAAACTGGTCTTTTACGTCGGTTAAAAAGGCCTTATACGTCGCCAAAAAGGCGACGTAAACAGGGGGGACGTATAAAGTGACAAGCTTTTTACGTCGGTCCAAAATGCGATGTATAATGTGTAATACGTCGGTTTAAAATGCGATGTAAAAGACCAACAAAACTGACGTATAAAGATACAAAAGACCGACGTATAAGATGTGTTCCAGCGTCATATAAGGTTAGAGAACCGTCGTATATTAGTTGTAATTTTACGTCGGTTTTTAATTTCAACCGACGTATATATCAGTTTTATACGTCGCAACAGTTTTACAAGAACCGACGTATATGTATGTCGTATACGTCGCATTAGTTTTACAAGAACCGACGTATATGTCTGTTTTATACGTCGCTTCAGTTTTACAAGAACCGACGTATATTGTTAGAGGAAAAATTGAAATGTCTGCCCTGTTTTTAATAATACCCAAAAAAACCAAAAACCCTGTTATAACATACCAAAAATATAAAACCTGATGTGAGTAAAACATACACTCCAAAATTCTCAACAAAATCTTTAATTTAAATTAAAATTGGTGACTAGAAAATATGTCCACAATAATGTTTTAAAATTCCTTGTACAATTAACTGCATCATACATTTAATTCAACACATATCGTTACGTTCATATGTCTATCCTAAATCCATAATATAATATCTATTTCAGAATTGCTGCAAGCTAAAGCTAATATCTCATCAGATCATGTCCTTGTTGCAAGCGCTCAGCTAATATCAGACCATACTCATCACCAACGCTACTGCACAAACATATGTTCGAACAAGTTAGCACATAGTAGAACACAATATATTTGAGATTGTTTTGAAATTAAGGTGTACCTGATCACATGTATTCGCGAGTAAAAAAATTTGCCCAAATATCTCGAACTTCTCCAATTTGTTGGTTTGCGTATTTTTTTCCAAGACCCTGCCAAAAGAAATGTTAACTACTTATAAATTTAATGTTAGGTTTTTTATATCTTTAACAATATATACCATTTTATATAGTACCTCTATCCACTTAGTTTTAGGATCTTTACGAGATAACATTACTATGTCATGCATGTATCTCATCACAAAATAACCAAACTCGGTACCTCCTTTTTGTTGAGGACACTACAAAACAAACTCAAAAAATTTAAAACTAGATAAATAAATAAGAAAAAGACTTTCAAGACTAAAAACAATATTGTACGATACCTGAACAGCTTCGTGGAACCAAAGTAGGTTATTTTGATTATTTTTCTTACCACCATATTTAGTATATACTTTATATGCGCTGTTATAGAAAAACAAAAAAATTTAATACATAAAAAAGGTTTTAACTACTTAAAGGAGGAAATTAATATTTCTATATTAGTTTTCAAAATTAAAATTTTTCTTACGTTTCGAAAGGATCCTTCACGTGTATGTGTCGTTTTTGCTTAAGTGGATCAAACACGTAGACAGCACTTTCGTCAACACAAAACATAAGCAACATCCAGTGCTTACTGCAGTTTAACAATATACCAAATTAGATTAAAATATCACTAAAAAATATGCCAAATTGGAATGTTAACGAATGTGTATGTTCTTACCTTTGGATGTACGGTGCAAGGACAAAACGTTTCTCCTTAGCGCCTGTCATAACCTCACACATGTATCTAGATGTATCATTATGATACTTAGATTCACGTGCCAATGCTAACACAGATGGACACATGAATGCAAATGAATTATCTTCCAAGTCCTTGCACAACTTGTGAATGTACCTTTGATGTCATATGGATTATGCACAGTTAGTTTCTATGCACATTGCACAATAAAGATATAATTAGATCTTAAAAAAATGAGTAAAGAATTATAGCCTTACATCATAAAAATCTGCAGAATCGGTATATTAAGCCAACTTAACCTCAAAAACTCATAGACATCTTGGTTCGTGACATATATCGGAACTTTTGCACTTTCATGAAATTTGAATACCTCCACATCTTTATCAACGGCTTTAGTATCCAATTCAGGAGGCATACTATCAACCAAGAAACGTAAAGTTTGACATTTTTCACTAAGTTGGTCCTCACTAAAAGAATTAGCTTGATTCTTGAGGATAGGCGTTGCTGATTCTTTACTGACAACCTTATTTAGTTTCCGAGAACCTGGCTTAACTTTCTTGTTCTCAGGTTCCTAATTACAAACAATTTAAGTGAAGACTGGAATTATTAATGAAACAAAATGAATGGCACTATTAATTATATTTTTATGTAAAGATATTACCTGCCCTAGGATCACAAGATCCTTTGGCCATTCAACAAAGCTACCAGCTGTATTACCTACAGTTTCATGTTCGTTACATGGCACCGGAAGGGGACTAAGCTGAAATTCGACTACAACTTCATCAACACACACTTTCACATTATGTGTCGCAATCGGTTTGCCATGAATAAAATTACCACCCTCGTTACTTAATGGGAAAACTTGTCCCCTTGCCACTACAATCCTTCCTTTGTCAGGATGTTTAACACATAGACGACATAAGGTCGGAATCTGCATTGATTAGAATACACTTTAGCAATGCTCTAATATAGAAAGACCTGTGAGATATAAAGATCCAGCAAACATAAATAAAGCTCAGAAGTAGAATTACCTTGATATCTAAAAAATTATGTGGCTGGTCCACAGAATGACAACTACTTCGAACCAATTCATTTGGTGGTGTACTATTCTTGTTTTGCCCAAAAATATCATTTGGAAGTGGCAATCCCATCTGCTTTAAATGATCATATATCCCTTGAAGCTGGACATTCATCATTTCTTGGCACTCTTCCCTCACTTTCTTGGTAATTTCTTGTTTAATTGTATCCAATTCTTCCGTAGAGATGACCCCGCTCTGTTTGCTTTTTTTTGATCCAAACACACTCTTTATTTTTGCTCTTCCTCCGACCCCTCTAACGCGTCCTCCATGCTCCTTATTCCCAAGTGCACGAGTCAATACGTCATTGTGACCACATGGGGTCCATGACCCGTCAGAAATTTGCCTTTGCAACTCTCCCTGTCCATAATACGACATGCTTTAGATTAAAGTTAATTCATTAACAAGATATGATAGTGATCTAAGATAACAACAGTTTTCAAATTAAAAACTTTACTCATCTGACATCCTCAATAATCAATATATTCCGAAAGCAGATCAGATCAGTTCATAATATAGTTTATGTAGTGTTACTGTTGAATATATTTTCGTACTTCTATAAAACAAAAGCAGATCAGATCAGTTCATAATATAGTTTATGTAGTGTTAGTGTTTATAAAACATCACTTACCATTTTCTCAAACACTTCTCTAGTATGCTCGTTAGGGATGTAAAAACTTCCATCTTCCTTTTTTTTTGCTCGTGCTCTTATCCAATCGTAACTACGCTCAGTCGATAGAATGGATGATTCTGATGTGTCTAAAGAAGCGATGGGGTCATTATCACGCCACTTGCTCCTATATGATTTATATCCAACTTTTCCAACAAAATGTGGATCTTTGTTGTGTTTTTGACTTTCCTTTGCTTTTTCGCTAATTTCCTATATATAAGAATGTAAAATTGAAAGATGTTTGCATGAAAAAGCTCTAGAGGATAATATTCACCTCAATGAAATACTAATGTTTACCTTAAACTCTTCAGTCTCGTGTGTCTTTTTAAAAGTTTCCCAGTCATCTTCTGTGATGTAAGGATATGTATCACATGGGTTCCTTCCTGTTCGTAAAAAATATCTAACCAGATTCCCCTTGAAATCCTTCCAACTCTTTCCTGCAGCTTCCATCACTTGTTTTTTTAATTGATCATCCTCCAATTTCCAGTGCATCTATTATAACTGATTTTAATTAGTACAGCAAATAAGGCAGTAAAGAGAAAATGTAAAATGCATTGAAAGAATATATCTATATACCTTGATATCTTCCCAAAGCATATTCTTTAAACCCTCGTTAACTAAATTCCAACCCTTGATATTTATGTTAACATGTAGTCGAACCTCTGTTCCAATATAAGACGCAAATTGGGAAGCCATATCCCCCACAGCAGTACCATCTTCATCAAACTCTATTTTGCTCTCTGTTTTTTTATTTTTTATTTTTTCTTTTAATTTTGTGCACAACGTTGGACCTCGTGGCTTTCTCTTCTTTCCTCGACTAGAATTTGAGTCACTCTTATCCCCATCCATGGAAAATATATACCTATATCATGATTGCAATTAAAGCAGATTATCTAACAGATCAGATTTCATCAAAGCATATTTGTAAATACAGAACATAAAAACTAACTTTTGTTAATACAGAATATGAAAGTCTGATCTTATAAAAATGAAAAACATGAGCATTTTTTTAGTTTAATTTCAAAATGCTTGGTCTCATTTCGATGTTTATCTTACTGTATGACCAGAAAAGGTCAACGGAGGGAGGAAAGCAAGGTACATCTTTAAAAAAATTGAAAAAAGACAAAGTTGTTGGTGCTGCAGCAAAAGCTGCCAAGACCGAGGGAAATGTATCTGCGGCACCGCGTGTCAAACCAGAGCTTTCTTTGCCAGTAATGTATTTTCCAAACCTTTTTTTATATATACATTCTGGCCTCATTTCTGATATTTGAAAAGCTGATTAATAATTTTAGATTTCTGTGCGTGTGGGTTTTTGTCTAATTTATTGAAGCATACTAGGACAAATGCGTAAAATTATATCTTACAGAAATCAGAAAAATAGTAATACTAATACTGACTCAGGAGGTCGCTATCAGAATAAAACCCCAAAATTCTAGCTGCACATACGTTATTATCACAAGTATGAAAAAGTTGCGACTAAAGAAAAAACCCTCCAAGGCGTACCTGATAAGTTATTATCACAAGTACATCGAACAGATCAAAGGAACAGTCACATTTAGGACTTTTATGTCATCGTATGGTTTGTCTTGCTTGTCTGCCTTGCTTCTTTCTATAGCCTGCAAGGACATAGATTAATGAAAAGGTTAAACATATGACAGATTTATACAACAATATAAACAAGAAATTAAAAGGATCCCATCTACCAACATGGCAGCAGAGTACTCCCAAAAAAAACAAAATTTCAGCTGTTTTACACTTCTGACAGACTGACATGTCATATATCAGTGTATCACCTAGCATCAAATAGTGGTTATAGCTTGTAAATGCAGTGAAAAATATATATAATCGCAAACTTCATGCCAGAATTACAAATGTTTATTCTAGTTGTCAAAGGGAAGTGCTTCATATTAGAATGGTAACCAACTAACAGAATCCATTATAAAACCTTTCACAGGCAATTCACTGATAATGCAGATCCACAAGTGGATATTGTATGAATAATATATCAGCTTTTTTTTATTGCAGGCATTAGTTGAATTGGTAATGAAGTCTACTCATAACTCATGTATATATGAGCAGTAATTAGCACAATTAAATTGGAATCAGCACTTTAAACCCTAAGTAATGACATAATCATTGTGAAAATGATGTTAAATTGCTTTCACATAATTCTAAAATTTTATGAATTCAGTTATTATAAACTTATATAGCAACGGGAAATATATAGTATTTATTATTTCTTTTTTTTATTATTTGTAAAATGTAAAATTTAACTCCTAATTATATATATATTTTTTGAATTTAAAGGTAACATTTTAAAAGCACACCATTGTTGAATCTCGTAACACCCCTCATACTTGGCCATCAATCCATACTCCTTCATCATGGTCATTACGTATATAATCCGCATCCACAAACTCGTTCTCATAGGAGGTTGATACACCCATTGAGAAAGGGGGGTTCTCATCAAATTGGTCATACTCATCCTCGTCCTCGACATTTTCAATACCAAGAATACGTCTCTTACTTTCAAGAATAATAGACCACTTCGAATCAGATGGGTCTCGGATATAAAATACTTGCTTCACTTGTGTTGCGAATATAAATGGGTCATCTTCATGGCCAACCCGGCTAAAGTCTACCATAGTAAATCCTGACTCATCAAGCCGCACACCCCGCTTAACGTCAAACCATCTACATCTAAAGAGAGCAATATTGAAATCTTTGTAACTGAGCTCCCAAATTTCTTCAATTACCCCATAGTATGATTGTTTCACATCTCGTGATGCACGATCATTACCTCTACCAAATTCTGTTGATGAAGCTTCTACAGAAACGCCGCTGTTCTGCATAGTGCTCTTAGCATCTTGACGTTGTGTATAGAAAGTATACCCATTCACATCATAACTTTCATAAGATCTCACAGGCATGTCAGGGCCATATGCCAACCATTTTAATGTATTGGAAACAACATCAGGCCTTTGAGACAATTGAGACATCACTCGTTCTTTGAACCATCGACCAAATGAACGATTGTGTTCATTCGTAACCCACTTTCCACTCTTTAAAGGATGCATCTGGCGAATCAGGGCTATGTGTTCTTTTAAGTAAGGATCTACTTCAGTCATGTGTTGTAGGACAAATAGATGGGCTCTGTCGCACAACTCAGCACTAGGGGAGATCATTTTACTTCCCAATGTACCATGACCTTCAAGTCTTCCCTCGTGGCGAGATTTGGGAATTCCAATAGGATCAACAGTCGCTAAATACTCAGTGCAAAATTCAATAGTCTCTTCAATAGAATATCCTTCAATTATGCTACCTTCTGGCCGGTACCAATTCCTTACATATGCTTTCAGGGTACACAAGAATCTCTCGAAAGGATACATCTGCCGCAAATGTAACGGACCACATAGTTTAATCTCTCTCACCAGGTGAATAACTAAATGTACCATAATGTCAAAGAATGTAGATGTAAAATACATTTCAAATTCGCAAAGTGTCACTATAATATCAGATTGCAATGTATCCAACATTATAGGATCAATCACCTTGCTGCATATAGCATTGAAGAAGAAACATAATTTTGTAATGACTATTCTCACATGCTTTGGCAATATCCCTCGAATGGCAATCGGTAATAGATGTTGCATTAACACATGACAATCATGTGACTTCAACCCCACCAATTTCAAATCTTTCATCGACACAAACCCTTTAATGTTAGAAGAATATCCAGATGGAACCTTAACACCTGATAAACACTCACAAAAGCTAATTAAGTTTCTCCTTCCTAGACAGAGTAAAACAGGCCGGAGGCAAATATGAACGTTTTCCCGAGACTTGTGGTGCTAATTCTGTACGTATTCCCATTTCTTGCATGTCTAGTCTAGCTTTGATCCCATCCTTTGTCTTTCCAGGTATATTCAACAATGTCCCAATAATGCTTTCACAAACATTTTTCTCAATATGCATAAAATCAAGACAATGTCTAACCTGCAAGTGTTCCCAATATGGAAGATTCCAAAAAATAGATTTCTTCTTCCAAATTTTGCTTTGGCCGGGCTTTTTATAAAGCTTCCCTAGTACAACATCAATATCTTTGACCCGTTCAAAAACTTGCCTTCCAGATAAAGGCAAAGGAGCAACTCGAGACTCAATATTTCCATCGAAAGACTTTCTTTTTTTCCGATAAGGGTGATTAGGAGGAAGAAATGCTCGATGACCCATATATACATTTTTTCTGCAATTGTTTAAGCGTAGATCCATTGTACCCTCTTCACAAATTGGACATGCTTTAGCTCCTTTAATGGTGTACCCTGAAAGGTTTCCATAGGCAGGAAAATCACTAATTGTGCAAAATATCATGGCACGCAAAGTGAAATCAGACTGACTGTACGCATCATAAACCGTCACACCTTCATCCCACAAAAGTTTTAAGTCTTCAATAAGGGGCTGAAGATAAACATCTATGTTATTCCCCGCTTCCCTAGGACCGGAGATTAGTAATGTCAACATTATGTACTTGCGCTTCATGCACAACCATGGAGGCAAATTATAAACCGTTAAAAGAACTGGCCACGTGCTATGGTTAGAGCTCATAGTGCGATATGGATTCATGCCATCTGCACACAATCCAAGTCGTAGATTTCTAGGTTCCTCGCCAAATTCAGGAAACTTTCCATCAATGGTTCTCCATTGTGGCGAGTCACCAGGGTGTCTGAGCATCCCATCAGATTTTCTCCCTTCAACATGCCATCTAAGAAGCTTTGCATCTTTTGAACTCGCAAAAAGACGTCTGAATCGCTGCACTATAGGTAGATACCACATTACCTTAGCAGGAGGCCTTTTCTTATCATGTTTAGAAGTATTATTGATTTGTCGCCTGTATCGAGATACTCCACACTTGGGACACATGTCTAAATCTTCATGCTCATTTCGGAACAACACACAGTCATTTGGACAAGCATGTATCTTTTTTACATTCATGCCCATGGGACACAGTATCTTCTTCGCCTCGTAGGTAGAATTAGGGAGCTCGTTACTCGTAGGAAGTATTTCTCCTAAAAGTTGAAGCATCTCAGTGAAACTCTTGTCACTCCAGTTATGCTTTACTTTTAGCTTACACAACTTCAAGGTTGTTGACAACCTAGTAAATTGATCCTTGCACCCATGATACAGAAGTTTCTTGGAATCATCAACCAAACTATTAAGGATGTCTGGTTGGTTCATGAAATGATCTTCCATATCTTGTATCATCTCTTGTACCCTGTCATTCTCCATATCTTCTTCATCATTCTTTTCCATACTATCTTCCTCCCTTCCACGTTTTGTACCTAAAGTCCTCGTAGAGTCTAGTCCTTCACCATGCCAGATCCACTTCTCATAACCCTCCTTAAAACCACGACGAAAAAGATGATCCCGCACTGTATCAACACTACGATACTTTTTAAAATTATTACAATCACGACATGGACATAAGATCATTTGTTCTTTTCCCTCTTCCTTATGCTTCTTTTCTAGGTATAGCATGGCATAAGTAATGAAGTCTTCAACACCTTTAATATAATCGGCCGTTGCACGTGGAATTTTGTACATCCATGTATGTCGATCCATCATTTATTACTACAAAAATGGAATAAAGTGAAGATTTAAATTACCGGAAAGATTTTTATTAGCCATGTGCATGTGTTTTAGAACATTATTCTGACGTGGCTGCAAAAGGATGAACATGTACCTTAAAAAAATCAAAATCTCTTCATCCTATATTGAGATTATTTAATTATCTATTATGATCATCACTTTGAAATTCAGCTATCTTTATATATTATGCAATATATAAAGAATTAGAAATAATAACCTATATTATGATATTATAGTTATCCAATTTTTTTATTTTTAATTAATTTTAAACCGGTACCTACACGTATAATATCTGATTATCAATTTGTGCATTATATAACTTTTTATTAAATTAAACTTTGTATTATCATGGATAATTTATATTCTCTTTATCTTATTAATTTCTTACCGTACTTTATTTTAAGATGTTTTATACTTTTTTTAAAATAACGTAACTTTTTAAAAAGCTAATTTGCAAATTAGAATACTGGAAGAAGATTAGTACAGTACTTAATAATTCAGATTGTCTCAGAGCAACTGTAAGGACAGTACCATTCCTTGAACAAGCCATTAGCCAACATGAAATACAGCAAGGGAGTTCGGAGGTATTAGACTTTAACGAAATATATGCCTGTTTTTAGCTTATATACGATAATCCTTGCAAGACTCTAAATGTTCCAATTCAGGACATGTGAACTCCAGTATCCACTTTATTGTGATCATGCATGCACACTCTAAGGATATTAGAAAGACTAAGAGAGAAGAACATGAAATCCAACCAGTTAATATGACAAGTGACAGATTTCGTCCATAAGATAATTAGCTTCTGTTAGAACAAGATTATTCTTTTAGAAAATGTTTCAATCTGCAGATTAACTTTTGTAGTTTATGTTATTTAGGTCAAATGTACTTCTACTTTCAATGTGTAGAATGATCCTCTTACATATTGACATTCTAGCACAAAACTCTTTTGATCATGTAAACTATGCTTATTACGAATTAATTATCATCTATGATCCAAAACATTACAGTCTGATCATCCAAGTGAGAGTTATCATGTCTCCTGTTGTCCAACAAGTCAGGTTCAACATTACGTTTTCCTCATGATGGAAAACACCGACGTAAATTGTGAGTTTATACATCGGTTAAAAGCTAACTGACGTATATGTTCACCATATACGTCTTCTTTTCAAACTAGACACCATTCCATTCCATAGAACATTTTAATATTTGGGTTAAATAACTGGTTCGTCCCTAAATTTTGCACTTATTTAAAAGTAGGTCATCAAACAGAAAAAGGTTTTCTCCAATCTTCAACGATTCCTTCTCAGTTATATTTAACAACAAAAATAAACTTCTTTTCATCAACCAAACCGGCTAATATAACAATAAATTTATAATATTCAATTCTACAGCCGAATACATATTGTATTTCACAATCCATCGCAGATTTGATATACATTGGATACTTGTCCTTAAAAAAGTCACAAACACTTTTAACGTCATGTGTAATTAATTTTATTAATAACTTAATATAATTTTAAGGTTATTCTATCACTTAGCCAAACACATAAAACATTTAGTAAACTTACCAAATATAGTACATACTTTCCAGATTATCACTTAGTATTAGTATTAGTATCCAAATTATCAAGGCTCAGATCTATAAAAACAGAGGGCAACACTGCCATGGTTGCAACAAATTGCCCCTTATATTCCTATTTACCTTGTACTTAGGTCTAGTCAGAATTTGTTATAATATTGCATCCTATCACAAACACAGAGATGGTATTAGTTATAGATCAATGTTTAACAGCAAGACGGTTTCATGAATTCGGCCAAAAATTGCACATTAAATTTTAATAAACCTACAAATTTATATATTAAATTAATACCCTTTACAAACACAAGATTAAGAACTATAGTAAATCTAATCTGATTATGCTACACCGAAAACAATAAAATTAAAGAAAATAACAACCCAAATTCATATTGTTTGTAACAGAATTAAAATTAGGAAAATTTATTTGTAAAAAAAAATATGAGAGGGAGCAGGAGAGAAGGAGGGAGAGAGAGGGAGAGAGAGAGAGAGAGAGAGAGAGAGAGAGAGAGAGAGAGAGAGAGAGAGAGAGAGAGAGAGAGAGAGAGAGAGAGAGAGAGAGAGAGAGAGAGAGAGAGAGAGAGAGAGAGAGAGAGAGAGAGATTACCAACGCGAGAGAGAGAGAGCAACCAGATAGGAGAGCAGCTGTGGTGTCAATGCAATCGAACCCAATTGTAAAGCTATATAAGAGTGTGTATATATAAACAATCCGATTCTTCAAGAGTGTATATATAAACAATCCAATTCTCCAAACCTTAATTATAAAGTATAAATCAAGAGTGAATAACAGTTGAAATTTCTTAATTGAAATCAGTGAGGAGGTTTTAGGGTTTAGTCGAAAGAGAAAGGGGTTTGGTTGAATTGGGAAATATTAGATTAAAAATGACTGAGAGTACTAAATAGTCTATTAAATTGTTTTTTTTTATTTTAATAAAATTATTATGTACGTCGGATTAGAGAAAGCCGTCATATATTATCGATTTTATATGTCGCGTATTAAAAACACCGACGTATATGTGCAGCAATTTTAAATGTCGGGTGCAAAAAGGCGACGTAAATTTAAATTTTATACATCGGTTAAAATCAAACCGACGTATATGTCCACCATATACATCGCTTTTTTATGAACCGACGTAAAAAGTCACCCACGCAGGGTAATATACATCACCTTTTTAGGAATCCGACGTATAAAGCATATATATACATCGCCTACTCTAATGTGCGATGTAAATTAGGCGACGTAAAAGGCCAGTTTTGTACTAGTGGGTGAAGCAACTCATCAAAGCCATTGTTACTGCAATTATGCTTGTTTTTCCATTCAAGCAACTCCATTACGAACTCTAATGTTGTAAAATTGGTATTGTTTGGATAAATTGGTTCAGAAGCAGTATTCACCATCTTGTAAAAATCTTTTGCTGTTGCATTTGGTTCTTCCTCGAAATCTTCACAATCCTCAAAATCATCATCATGTGCATCATACATAGCATCATCATCATCATCATCTCTGTAGTTAGTGTTAACAGAACTCGTTCCAACTTCATCATGTGGCTCATCTTTCTCTCCATGACAATCCCATATAGTATACCATTGCATGATACCATGTCGATACAAATCAAGTTTCACGGTACTAGGCTTCTTATAGGTACCATTTCCACAATTTCTACACGGGCATCTCATAAGACCGTTGTCTTCTTCTCGTAAATGATTTATAGCAAACTCGATGAAATTATCTACACCAATTTTGTATTCATCCGTTAAGTATTTTGCCTCATTATATCGATTACGACCAATCCAACTACGATCGGATGCCATCTACAAATGTACACACATTAATACAAGACAAATGCAATTATTTATATATCAAGCTAAATTACCTATATAATTGGTACCAACTAATAATATCTTAAGTTACTCAACATATAATTGTCAACATATTTCACTCATTATCATACAAATGTGGCCAACACAAAATTAAAAATAAAAATCATAATTATATTATTTTTACTAACAAATTTAAACTACTCAAATTCATTCATAAACACATAAAATTATCATAATTACACTAATAAAAAAAAACAATCACATTTTTATTATTAAGAATTTAAAATTTCACTTACTTGATGATTTAGGATTGTCACATGAAGCAAAAATGGTGGAAGAAGAGCAAAAAACGATGAAAGAGGAAGAACACGGCAAAAGCGGCTACTGGAAAGATGGAAAGAAACAAGCAGTAGGGTTTCTAAATTTGACTCGGGTAAATTCGACCGTGTTCGGTCGAATTTAGAGAACGACTAAATATGACCGAATTTAGTCGGCTTTTATATTCAACTAATTTTAGTCGAATTTAGAAACAATTAAAAATGTAATAAAAAAATTTCGACTAAAACTAGAAAAATCCCACCAAAAATTTCAAAACCTCTGGCGGCAAAATTCTCACCAAAACTAGAAAAGAAATTCGATCGACTTCGGTCGAATTTATATCATTTTTGGCGGGATGTTTCCCTCCTTTATTTAGCGGGTTTTGAATTCGACCGAAATCGGTCGAATTTAGCCGCTGACCATATGTTTGACTGATGTCAGTCGAATTTAATCGTAGTCGAATTTGTTCAGTCGAATTTATCCTGAAATTCGACCGATTATATTCGACTGCTCATAATGTCGACCGAAATCGGTCGAATTTAGCCGATGACCATATGTTTGACTGATGGCAGTCGAATTTAACCGTAGTCGAATTTGTTCAGTCGAATTTAGCCTTATTTTCTTGTAGTGTAGTGCAGAAAGTAGTGGGTGTAATAATGTTTTATATTACTAAAAATTATTATTTTTGAAATATATAAAAATGAGAGGGACATCCAAAATTGAAACTATGTATAGACATCAATGGCATAGAGGGAGAGTATTTCCTTTTATTTTACCTACTCTACCGAATCAACATATGATACAAAATAATTTAATATCAAGTTGCCTTGAGAACAACAAAAGCTTTAATATCAACTATTTTCCGGGCATCAGGGGATCTCCTATTATGACGATTTTTTAGTAAAAGCTTGTGTAGCGTGCATAAATACAATTTTTAGAGAATATATAAAAATAACTTATCTTCAATAAAATAATACCGTTAGCTAAAATTTTAACCAATTCCTTTTGGTTATTTTTGTCGAGAGACCTGTAGCAAAATTTCACATCACCTATTATCATATAAAAATAATAAAATAATAAAAACATACTATTTTTAAAATATAGCGAGTCATTATAATCAACTTCATTCGAGTAAATTGGGCAAATTTTAAATAATTATTATTTTATATTATTTTAGCTAATTAACCATTTTAACTAATATTATTGAAGATGCTCTTACAAAATTTTGTGCAATATTTTACTTTTTTTTGTTACATCATGTTATAATTGTTTTTTGTGCGCCGCATATTTTTCTTATTCAATTTTTTTTCTATGTTGTAAGTATATCACATAATTTTTAACTTTAATTCGTAAAAGCTAAGTTATTTATGGTATACAATGGACATGGTAAATAAAATATATAATAAAATTTAAGAATTTTAACTTGATAGTTAAAAAATGGAAGGGGCTAATTTTCTATAAAGAGGAAAACCCTGCACCTATTTTATCCTCATCTAACAGTCAAGAATCTAACTTTTCTTCGTGTAAACAACACCTAACAAATGGATCTAAAGTGTAATTTTTTTGTGCACTGTACTACTTACTCCTTTCTATAAAGGGTACAGTATTATAAACTGAAGACGATGCGCATTTCGCAGTTTCTTTAAATTAAGTAATAGCTAGAGCCTAGACGTCGAATAACCAACATGGCAAAATATGCGAAACTCATCTCTAGGGTTTTGCTTCTTAGTTTTGTTTTATTAAATCTATCAAACCCTTGTTTTTCACAGACGATTGTCAAGGCTTTGCCAGGGTTTCCCGGCGAACTTCCCTTCAAACTTGAAACCGGGTAAGCAATAGTTTATAGTTTTGTTTGTGTATGCATATGTGCATGTATGTATGTACTGAATTTTCTGTTTTATGGTGCAAAAGATATGTTGAAGTAGGAGAGAAAAAAGATGTGGTTTTATTTTATTATTTTGTGGAATCTGAACGGAATCCGACCGACGACCCTCTCTTAATCTGGATTGCCGGCGGTCCAGGTTGTTCTACTCTCCGTTCCTTCTTCTATCAAATCGGTGAGTTTGTAAACATGTTATACATAGACATAGTAACACAGCCACTCAAAAGTAATTTATATTTTTTTCATGTGTTAGTGTAATACTCCCTCCATTTCATTCATTTTTTTACACTTTTCTTTTTGGATGTCTTATCCATTTTTTTACATTCCAATTTTTTTCAAAAATAGTAATGTTTTATAATATAAAAATTAACAACTTTCACTATTTTCCTCCACTTTACTTATTTTATACCTTAAATATTGACGGTCCAACCACTTTACTCATTATTCTCACTTTTTCCCCTACTTTACTTACTCCTTCCGTCCTATTCATTTCTATAAACTTTCCATTTTGGGATGTCCCTCTCATTTCTATACATTCCAAAAATAGTAACTTTTAATAATATAAAACACTATTAGACACACTACTTTCTCGACTATCTCTATTCTATAATAATATAAAACACTATTACACCCACTATTTTTCTCCACTATCTCAAATCTATTATTAAATATTGATAGATCACACCACTTTACCCACTTTTTATCTAATTTTACTCATTTTTTATATTTTTTCTTGGTCTCCGTGCACAGCCCTCATGTATATAATTCGTTGGGACGGAGGGAGTATATTCCTTAACCTCCGTGCCCAATACAAATGTAAACAATTGTGCGGGACGGAGGGAGTATATTTTACACCCTTTGAGTTCTAACATTACATTCATTCGTAATTGCAAAATTACACTAGAATAAAATATAAATATTAAAGATTGAATTCTGATCTTGTTTTGATCGGAATCTTGGTCAAATATTATACTACTACAAAACAAATAGCTGTGAATTAACTCTTGCCATAATGGTCACGTATCTAGATAAATAAAATAATGTTTCTTTTTTTCTAAGTTAAAATAATGTTTCTGAGCACTGATTCTATTCAAGACTCAGCAAAATATAAAATACTCCTAAACACACCTAATTAAATATTAGGATTGGTTAAAGTACGGGTTAATTATCTTGTTGATCACTAAAGTGAGCCTAGAGTATCAAGTTGATCACCAAACTGAAAACGGTTTCAAACAGGTCACTAAAGTGAGCTACAGGTACATTCTATTATATAACTTACTTTTTTCTGGACGGAAAACACTAGTATTAATGCTAATTTCTTCGATTTTATGGTCTGAAATGAATATATTACCCTACCATGTAGATATCACATTAAATATTTTTTAATACATAATCTTTTTTCATTTAAAAAAATTATTTATTTAGCGGAGTGTACCCTTTAGCCGACTTTAGTGACCTGATTGAGACCATTTTCAATTTGGTGACCAACTTGATACTTTAGGCCCACTTTAGTGACCAACAACATAATTAATCAGTTAAAGTACTGCTCTTTCGTTGACACAACAGTAACTCAATTACATTTATCCTTTTGTCCACTCTATAGTTATATACGTCTTATACAAATGTAACAATTCAGGTATTTACAGTCAATGTATTTCTTTTTTTGAGGGCGATGAAATTTCATATATCAGAAAAGTAAGGACCCCATTGGTAAAAAATTTATTGACCGTACCATTCACCCAACTAGAGTTGAGCAAAACCGAACCAGAATAGAAAAATCTAACCGAATAGTGTAATTTCGGTTCGGTTCGGTTATAATTTTTTGAAAATTTAGTCTTTTTGGTTCGGATCGAATAGACCGAAATAAATATCGGTTCGGTTCGGTTCTTTCACAAAAATTCGATCCGAGCCGAATAGACCGAAATATTTTTATTTTATATTTATATAATTTTTATATATTAATTTTATATGTATGTATGTATTTAAACTTTTACATGACTTATTTTTTGTTCAAGATTTGAAGTTTGAATTATTATATTTACATTTTATACTTGTATTTAATGAGCTAATATTTTTGTTTTTAGAAAAATTATATTTTTTGGATTTTTTTGAAATACAAATTTTTTATTTGAAAAAATTTCGGTTCTTTCATGAAAGGACCGAACCGAATAGCATTATTTCGGTTCGGTTTCCGTCTGATCCAAAATACAACTTCGGTTCGGTCCAGAAAAAAATGATAATTCGATTTTCGATCTATTCGGTTGGGTCCGGTTCTGGACCGAACATACCGAATGCTCAGCCCAACACCCAACATTGTTCATCAATGAATGACTCTAATATTCTTACATAGTTACATAGTTTTTTTTTAAGGAAATTAGTTACATAGTTAATAGGAGACCAACACTAAGATTTCTATATGGTAAATAAATACTTAGTTACATAGTTATATCGAGTCTAAAATCAAAAGAGGGAAACTAAATAAATAAATATTTTATATATAACTATGTAGTTGCAGATAGAGTGAAACTAGTGAATTTAATTACACATTGATAACTAAAATGTGGTGTTTTGTTACTTTAATATTATTGTAGGTATTCCATCGAAAAATCATCAATATACGCGGGAGGTGAGATGGCGCCTCTAAGATTGTCTCAATCTATTTTTCTAATTTTTTAGAATTTTTGAATTTTAAATAATAATAAATGAAAAATATTCTTCAACCTATTAGAAGTAGAATAGGTGTTCGAATTTATTGAGGAGAAGAGTTCGAATTAATAGGGAAAACATATAAATAAAAAGTTTGATTTGAAGTAGAATAGATGTTTGAATTTATAAAGAAAAATAATTTGAATTTATATGTAAGATCCTCTAAGATTGTCTCAATCTATTTTTCTAATTTCTTAGAATTTTAGAATTTTAAATAATAATAAATGAAAAATATCTTTTGATATGGGCTAAAAATAACCCTAAAAATATAATTAATGACGTATTAATTAGACCTAGATTGGTCCAAGAGTTAGACCCGATAAAAAGACATGAAACCCTAATTATTTATTAATTTCGTAATTAATAAATAGGGAAAATATACAGCTCATAAAAAGAGTCCAAAGTGTGATAAAATCATCCAAAAAGTCTGACTTCTACAAATAAAGATCTAGAATCTCAATCAAAGGAAATAACTAGTCACGGTCTTTATCCTACGATAAGGATAAGACTTATCCTTTAAGAAAGTCAATACTTATCCACCGTCAAGGATAAGACTTATTCTTCAAGAAAGTCAATACTTATCCACCATCAAGGATAAGACTTGTCCTTCAAAGAAATCAATACTTATCCATTAGGCTTTAAAACGACTATATAAAGGGTCTGACCCCTCATCTCAGAACTACGTTTTGGACACAGCTTCATACGTCATCTACTACGTTTTGGACACAACTCCATACGTCATCTACAACGTTTTAGACTTCATCTTCGAATAAGGAGATACAAGTCACTACGTCCTTGGTGTGCCCTTGCCGCCATAGCCCCGAGGGCAACACCAAGAACTACGTTTTTATTGGCTTGATTCTCTAAACACTAGAGATACGTAGGCATCTTGTTAGGACCGAGTTAGTCCCCGATAACAAGAGCAACCATTAAAGCTTGAAGCTCACAAACCCTAGCAGTAAATTTACAAGTACGTTTTTTATTCCACAACATTTGGCGCCGTCTGTGGAAAGACAACATCAACCATGGCAAACACACGAAGAACAAACTCGAGATACTCAAACTTCTGAGGAGCTTCCTATAACCTCTGAGGTTGATACTCACGGAAATCAACCACTGCCAACTACTGGCATTCAAGGGGCGAATATCCCCATCACCACTACTCAAGGACCGGAGATCCCAATTTCGGTTGAAGGGACGAATCCCCTACAAATAGTCGTTCATGGATCTAATCCACAAGAGACTACTCTCTAGCAACCAATCTCCCCACTGCTCATGAATGCACCAAGTGGTCTTCAACTTCACACTACCGATATTCCCCAATATGCAACTCAAACTTTGGTGATGCCAATCTATGACATGCCCCCTCGACCCATGGCGGACGGAAGTGGTCTCAATCCCACTTACCATGAGGCATACTTTCCTCCTTATATACAAGGTCTGGGACCCCAAAATCAACAAACTCGACGAACCCCTCTGATTCAAGACCACTCGGGCCCCTATACTGAGGACGAGAATTATACATCTATAGAAGAAAGGGATGTTGCCCCAAGGAGGAGGCGTTCTTCCCAAACAAATCGGGAACAACCCCAAACTACTAAGGAAAAGATTACGGCCCATGAGGCGGAGGTTGCAAGGCTCAAAAAATTACTGGCAGAACAGGAGGTCGCGAAATCACAAAACCAAGCAAGTGGAAGAGTCCCGATAATCAACCTGGACCCAACACCGAGAAGAACTAAGAGGGCTGAAGCCCCAAGGGGTGATCCTAGTGTTTTGTTGCCCCTAGGAGATCCTGATGATCCTACACCACCGTTTACTCAAGACATCATGAAAGCTACCATATCCAGGAAATTTAAGATGCCAACGATTAAAGCTTATGATGGAACGGGAGATCCCGCAAATCATGTAAGAACCTTCTCTAATGCACTGCTGTTGCAGCCAACCAATGATGCGGTCAAGTGTAGGGCGTTTCCACAAACCTTGGCGGGCATGGCCCAACGCTGGTATAGCCGTCTACCTCCCAATTCCATTGGGTCTTTCAAGGAATTAATCAAAGCGTTCATCAATCAATTTTTTAGTGGAAGGGTGCATGAGAAGAGTTCTGCATCGCTCATAGGAATCCAGCAAGGAAAGAATGAAGCTTTGAGAGATTATATAAATCGATTCACTAGGGAGGCTTTGAAAGTCCCGGACTTAGAAGATAAAGTAGCTATGATAGCTCTGCAGCAAGGAACCACTGATGATCACTTCAAGAGATCATTGGCAAAACATCCACCCGAGAGCATGTTGAAGCTCCAAGATAGAGCCGGAAAGTATATCAAGGCTGAAGAAAGCATGAGAAAGTATGAACCCACTGTTGGTGGCAGTGGAAATTCAAAGAAAAGAAAGGAAACTCAGGAGTACGACGTCAAGGAAAAGTTTCGTAGAACGTCAAAGGATTCTGATTCTCCACCCAAGAGGAATAATTTTGGGCCAAAATTCACGGAGTATGCAAGATTGAACGCTCCTAGGAGTCAAATTCTGATGGAAATTGCAAAGGAAGAGGATCTACGATGGCCGAAGCCACTAAGGACCGACTTGTCTAAAAGAAACCAGAATCAATTTTGTCGTTTTCACAAAGAAGTTGGTCACGACACGGATGATTGCAGACAACTGAAAGAAGAGAGATTGAGTTTTTGATACGAAGAGGAAACTCAATAAATTCACCAAGGATGGAAATCAAGGGAGTCAAATAGGAAACTATGAAAGGAAGGATAATAAAAGAAGGGACAACGATCAAGATCAAAATCCCAAGCCCCGAGGGCTAGTTGTCAACATGATATTCGGAGGACCAACTGCTGCTGGGTCCTCCCGAAACTCAAGAAAGGCCTATGCCCGAGAAGTAATGACTGTGATCGGAGAATCACCGAAACGTGCCCGGACAGAAGTATCAATAGGTTTTGATGATTCTGACTTGGAGGGAGTGAAGTTTCCCCATGATGATACCTTAGTCATCGTACCTGTGATAGGGAATTCTGAAACAAAGAGAGTTTTGGTCGATAATGGAGCTTCAGTGGACATCTTATTCCATGATGCTTTCATCAAGATGGGCTATGCTGGCTCTCAGTTGACACCCTCGAATATGCCCATATATGGATTCAATGGAGTGGAGTCGAAGGTGGAAGGCACTATCCAGCTCCCAATGACAATGGGCCAAGGGTCAAATACGTCTACTCAGATGTTGAACTTCATAGTTATAAAGGCAACTTCAACCTACAATGCAATCCTGGGAAGAACGGGTCTTCATGCGTTCAAGGCCGTTGCCTCATCTTATCATCTGAAAATCAAGTTCCCAACAAGGAATGGGATTTGTGAAGAACGAGGAGACCAAAAGATAGCTAGGAGTTGCTATATAGCCGCGTTAAGGCCTGATGGAGTCGGGGGGTCAGGTTCTCCCAATCGAGGTTATGGATTCAAGGGATGATGGAGATAGAAGGGGAAAGCCAACTGAGGATTTGATCCCTATCCCCTTAGTTCCAGGAGAACCAGATAAAGTCACTTACATTGGAGCACTGTTGCCTGAACCCTGGAAGGGCAAGATTATATCTTTCCTCCAAGAGAATGAAGATGTTTTTGCTTGGACAGTAGCTGATATGCCAGGGATTGATCCCCAATTGATAACTCACAAGTTGAACGTAGATCCCGAAAGGAATACGGTGAAGCAAAAGAAGAGGAACTTTGCTCCAAAAAGGCAAGAGGCCATAAAGCAAGAGGTAGATAAGCTCTTAGAAGCAGGATTCATTGAAGAGATTCAATTCCCTGAATGGTTGGTTAAACTGGTAATGGTCAAGAAAGCCAATGGAAAGTGGAGAATGTGCGTAGACTTTACGGAATTGAACGATGCATGTCCTAAAGACTATTTTCCCCTACCAAGGATCAACACTTTAATAGATGCCACTACAGGGCACACAATGCTAAGCTTCATGGATGGCTTCAGTGGATATAACCAAATCAAAATGCACAAAGATGACATCTCCAAGGTATCATTCATTACTGATTTTGGTGTTTACTGCTACTTAGTTATGGCCTTTGGACTCAAGAATGCAGGTGCCACGTACCAAAGGTTAGTGAACAATATTTTCAAACATCTCATTGGCAAGACCATAGAGGTTTACGTGGATGACATGTTAGTCAAAAGCCTCGATAAGGCTTATCACATAGAGCACCTTTGAGAGGCATTTGAAATGCTGAGACACCATAAAATGATGTTGAATCCTGCCAAGTGCGCCTTTGACGTAGGGTCAAGCAAGTTTTTGGGTCTGATGGTCTCTAAACGAGGAATTGAAGCCAACCCCGACAAAATTAAATCAATTATGGATATGGAACCACCGCACTCTGTTAAAGATGTTCAGAAACTCACTAGGAGAGTGGCAGCATTGGGAAGGTTCATCTCCAAGTCAGGGGAAACGTGTCTACCCTTCTTCAAAGCATTGAAGAACATGAAAAAATTTTAGTGGACGGTAGAAATCCAAGAAGCCTTTGAGGCCTTGAAAAAATACATGACTGAAGCACCATTGTTGGCAAAACCAAAACCTGGAGAAACGCTCTATCTATACTTGGCAGTTTCAAACACCGCCTTGGGAGCTGTTTTGGTGAAGGAAAAATCAAAGGTTCATAAACCCATCTACTATGTGAGCAAAATTCTACACGGAGCAGAAGTAAACTACTCTCTGATAGAAAAGTTTGCTTTAGCCTTGATCATGGCGTCAAGAAAATTACGCCCGTACTTTCAGGCGCATAATATAGAAGTCTTGACTGACCAACTATTAAGAAACATCCTGCATAGTCCTAAGGTCAGCGGAAGACTGATCAAATGGGCGATTGAGTTGGGAGAGTTCGACATCAAGTATAAGTCTCGAACGACCATTAAAGCACAGACGCTTGTTGACTTCATGGTTGAATGTACCATCGACAACCAAGAAGTTAGGGGCAGGAGGTAGTACCCTTGGAGGGCAAAGAAGTTGAAAAACAAGATGAAGAGATGGTATTTAAGGAATACTGGGTGCTCTATTTTGATGGGGCATCAAAAACAAAATCAAGCGGAGCAGGTTTAGTGCTACAAATTCCCGATGGATTTCTCATTGAGTATGCACTAAAGTTGGACTTTCTAACAACAAACAATGAAGCTGAGTATGAAGCCCTGATAGCCGGCTAAGGTTTGGCTAGGGCCTTAAGATTTAATACTCTCAAAGTCTGCGGCGACTCGAGATTGGTAGTCTCACAAATAAATGAAGAATTTGAGGCTAAGGATGAAACCATGGCCAAATATCTGAAGCTTATGAAAGCCATCATGACCCAGTTTGATGAATGCTATATGGAACACATCCCTAGAGAAGAAAACATGAAGGCCGATGCCTTTTCAAAATTTGCTTCTTTTGAGATAGAGAATTATGTCGGAAGTGTATACTTCCAAGTCTTGAATACCCCGAGCATCAATGGAAAACTATTATCACCTATTGACATAGGTGGCTGTTGGATAGACCCCATTAAGGCTCATCTTGAAACCGGTTGGTTACCAAATAATGCCTTAGAGGCACGAAAGTTGATAGTGAGAGCATTGAGGTACGCCTTGATCGAAGGGATCTTATACAAAAAGTCTTTTCTCATTCCTTACTTGAAGTGTCTACAACCCCAGGACGCGGAGTTAGCCTTGAAAGAAGTTCATGAGGTAATTTGTGGGCAGCACTTGGGGGACAGGGCCATTGCTCATAAAATCACCCGTCTAGGCTTCTACTGGCCAGATATGCTTGCTAATGTGAAAGATTATGTGAAGAAGTGTGAACGCTGCCAAAAGCATGCACCGGTGGTTAGGCAACCACCAGAGATGATGACATCCATAAACTCACATGTCCCATTCATCATGTGGGGAATGGATATACTTGGACCATTTCCAATGGCAAGTGCGCAAAGAAAGTTCTTGATAGTAGCAATCGACTACTTCACCAAGTGGATTGAGGCTAAGCCTTTAGCCAAGATAACCACCAAGCAGGTGATGCATTTCTTCTGGGAAAATGTGATATGCAGATATGGGATTCCACGTATCTTGGTCACAGACAATGGAACTCAGTTCAACAATGATGAATTTAAGAAGTATTGTGACGAGAATGATATCAAGTTACGCTTCACTTCTGTTGCCCATCCTCAAGCAAATGGGCAAGCTGAGGTTTCCAATCGAATTATCCTGGATGGACTAAAGAAAAGAGTTGAACGTTCTACAAACACTTGGGTAGACGAATTGATCCCCATACTATGGGCATATCGTACTACTTGTAAAGTCACCACTGGAGCAACCCCCTTCCTGTTGGCATATGGGGCAGAGGCAGTGGTTCCAGTGGAGATTACTCACACATCTCCAAGAATCGAGGCTTACGAGCCAGAAATAAATGAAGAAAGCATGAGGTTGGCTTTAGATCTAATTGATGAAGTTAGAGATGAGGCAAATGCCAAGATAGTTGAACATCATAAACGAGCATCTTTCTACTATAACCTAAGGGTTAAAGAGAGATTCTTCCGTCAAGGAGACTTAGTCCTCTGAAAGATTGAGGCATCCGGAGTTGGACAAAAAGGCAAGTTGGCCCCAAATTGGGAAGGGCCCTACAAAGTCAAGAATGTGTTTGAACGAGGCTCGTATAAGCTAGAATACCTCAAAGGGCATGAGGTGCCAAGGACTTGGCATGCCTCAAACTTAAATGTTTATTATGTTTAGCGCATCCTAAAAGGATCCGCTAGTAGGACAAGTAGAAATAAGGTTCGATGAAATCATGATTTTCCTAGAAAGTAGATGAAGGGTTGAGCCCGTTTTGATTGGTAGAAACATCCTTAAAGCATTGCCAAGACAAACTACAAATGAATGCAAAGGAAAGCATACAAAATATGCATGTCAACTGCACAAATAGAGTTGAATACAACGAACCCCGAAGGGTGAATGTTGCTAATAAACATACAAAAGAAAGCCTAAAATGCCTATTGTTAATTAGCGAAAATTTCAAGCTCGTGAGAAGTTTGATATGATACACTTGAGAATGAATCACTACGAGTGAAGCCATCAGTAAGAGCTCGTAAGGGTGAAGAGTTGAAACCCCATAAACCTAAGACATTCAGTCCAAACCCCATCATTCGATATGCTCAATTAAAGGCTTGAAGCCAAAACAAGACGGCATAAGACATTAAAGGCTTATGCAAATGTCAAGTTAGCCTCGAATAAGGCAAAATCGTCGTAAATGTGTAGGTCGCTCCACACTTTACACCAAGATGATACTCGTGAAACACTAGTATATATTAAAATCCCCAAAAAAGGGTAGTAAGTCCCGGGTAAGGGATAAATAGACCCCAAGTCTCGAAAAAGACCGGTATAACTTCTATGAAATCCTACTGCATTATCATAGAAGTTGGGGGGCAAATGATATGGACTAAAAATAACCCTAGAAATATAATTAATGACATATTAATTAGACCTAGATTGGTCCAAGAGTTAGGCCCGATAAAAAGGCACGAAACCCTAATTATTTATTAATTTCATAATTAATAAATAGGGAAAATATACAGCTCATAAAAAGAGTCCAAAGTGTGATAAAATCATCCAAAAAGTCTGACTTCTACAAAGAAAGATCTAGAATCTCAATCAAAGGAAATAACTAGTCACAGTCTTTATCCTACGATAAGGATAAGACTTATCCTTCAAGAAAGTCAATACTTATCCACCGTCAAGGATAAAACTTATTCTTCAAGAAAGTCAATACTTATCCACCATCAAGGATAAGACTTATCCTTCAAAGAAATCAATACTTATCTATTAGGCTTTTAAACGACTATATAAAGGGTCTGACCCCTCATCTCAGAACTACGTTTTGGACACAGCTACATACGTCATCTACTACGTTTTGGACACAACTCCATACGTCATCTACAACGTTTTAGACTTCATCCTCGAATAAGGACATACAAGTCACTACGTCATTGGTGTGCCCTTGCCGCCATAACCCCGAGGGCAACACCAAGAACTACGTTTTTATTGGCTTGATTCTCTGAACACTAGAAATACGTAGGCATCTTGTTAGGACCGAGTTAGTCCCCGATAACAAGAGCAACCATTAAAGCTTGAAGCTCACAAACCCTAACAGTAAATTTACAAGTACGTTTTTTATTCCACAACATCTTTCAATTTATTAGAAGTAGAATAGGTGTTCGAATTTATTGAGGAGAAGAGTTCGAATTAATAGGGAAAACATATAAATAAAAAGTTTGAGTTGAAGTAGAATAGATGTTTGAATTTATAAAGAATAATAATTTGAATTTATATGTAAGACTTAGAATTAAAAGTTCTATTTAAAGTAGAATATGTGTTCGAATTTATAGAGGAGAAGAGTTCGAATATATAAGAGATGCTTGCAATCAAAAGTTCTATTGGACGTAGAATAGGTGTTCGAATGTATAGAGAAGAAGAGTTCGATTTTATAGAGACTTTATACGTTAGACATATAATTAAAAGTTCTATCGGAAGTAGAATAAGTTTTCGAATGTATAGAGTAGAAGAATTCAAATTTATAAGAATTACATATTAAAAAAAAGTTTTATATTAGAAGTAGAATAGGTGTTTGTGAATTGTAAGGCATGTATAATTAAAAAATTTATTGAAAGTAAAATAGGAGTGCGAATTTATATAAGTGTTTTTTCAACGAGAGGGCGATTCATTAGAAAGGAGTATGTAAATAAGAAAATTAATATATGAGAAAAGTAATCAATATATCAAATTTGCAATTTCGATCTTAACAAGGAAAATGTGTTTAACGGGAGGACGGCTTATTAGGGCGAAATGACTGATTGTTGTAATTTTATAGACAGAGTTTTTGTAAAAAAATATAACGCCGCCGCGAAGTGCGGCTTTATCAACTAGTTATTATACTAATATAAAGGAGAAGACGAATACAGTGAGGTGTAGCTTCTTAAATAGTGAGGTGTAGCTTCTTAAATCGTTTCGATCTATTTTTCTAATATTCTCAAAATTTTGAATTATTAATATTAAGGATTCGAAAATATCTCAAATAAATAAAGAGAATCGGTTGAGCAATGAAATCAAATAAATAAACTTAATTATATGATGATAACCAAAATTCCATAAGGTGATAATTTGGTTAAAAAAAAGAGTATTTCTCATTAATAAAGATATAGATTTATCAATTGTTACAGGATGCTTTTTCAAACTATTTTTTTTTTTGTGTAAGCATACAAAAGATCTAAACTCACCCAACACCCAGATATATCTCCCTCGCTCGATATGTGAGTGTGTTTAATTAGCTGAACAAAATAATCTAAACCCCCCTCGTGTGTTCATGTTTCACTTCTGAAGGTCCACTTACAATTGAATATCCAGACACCAGCAAAGAAATACCAGATTTGCATTTAAATCCCTACTCCTGGACAAAGGTACAGATTTTCATATTAATTTACTTCTTTATATACGAAACTCAACTTACAAAGTGGAGAAAGCAGAGTCATTAACTTCTGTACTTAATTACTGAACTTTGCATGTGATGATTTTTTTTCCATAGTTGGCTAATGTAATCTTCCTGGATGCGCCTACATCTGGATTTTCCTACGCAAAATCTCCAGAAACTTACAAAAATAGTGACACTTTATCAGCAAAATACACTTATCAATTTCTTAGCAAGGTATGAATTAACGTCTTTACTAAAAAAGTTGATATCATGTTGCTAAAATTAATATGAAATTTCGATCTGCATTGGTTTGATTTGTTATGGAATTTGATGCAGTGGCTCGAGAAACATTCTAAGTTTATCAGCAATCCTTTGTACATCACTGGTCTTTCTTACTCAGGAATAACTATCCCGCTCATTGTTCAAGAGATATTTAATGGTACTGGTGCTCGAATTCAGGCCATGCATGCTTTAATTGTATTATTGTCTAGGATGATAGTCTAGAGCAGAGATGATTGTTATAATATATTATCTATCAAATCGCAGTATGTGTAAAGTAGGATAAATCAAGTGTTGCAGTTGTTGTGGATCGGGACTCGAGTCGTTTGGAGGAATGCTTAATTGGATCACATTATATTCTTAACAGTCCCCTCACTCGAAAGTAAGGGTTTTAGGGAGTCGAGCTTGGGTTTCCCCACCAATCAAAGCTCTAATACCACATTAATTAATCGGTCACTCTAAAACCTTAAGCTGTTACAAAAGAAGGCTTAACTCGATCTTTATATTATATTCTAAGATATTTGCCTTATCTATATAAATTGTCTTTTATACTTTACTGGTATGGTGCACTTGTGTAGGTAACGAAGCTGGAAATGAGCCAAGAATGAATATTGCAGTATGTAGTTTCTGTGACCCATCGACAATCAATTGTTATCAGCTATTGTGTTGTTCTTTTTTCCCTAATAGTTGATTTACCCAGGGCTATATTATCGGCAACCCACTGACCGATAGGAATATCGACTTCAACTCTAAGATTCCATATGCTCATCAGATGGCACTTCTATCAGATGAAATTTATGAGGTAAAGGTTGACATTAACACAAGTACTGAAACTAGCTAGAAAAATAAATTAGAATAACCATTTAATATTTTACTGGCTGTGCTTCTTCCTTTCTAAATATCAGGCAGTGCAAAGTCGAATTTTAGTTTGAATCTTTGGGCATTTTAAACTGATATCATGTGTCGTCTGATTAGCACTTCTGTTTTTGGTAATTACAAATCACCATGTACATTCTGCAAAGTAAAAATGTCTATAACCTCAGTGTGAAGAGGGTAATGTTTTTTTTTATAAAAATGTTCAATTACTTCGACTCTAATTGTGAAATACGTAGACATGAGTATACGTTGTTGAAACACAACTTAAAAGAATTAATTGGTATTTTCAGTCGACGAAAGGCAATTGCAACGGTGAATACGTAAACGTGAATGCGAGCAACAAACTATGTCAAAGAGATCTTCAAAAAGTTGACGAGGTTACAATCTTGATTTTTAATACTACTAGTTTCTGAATTACGAAAAATCTTTAAATATCTCCAATTGTAGCACCCTATTACAAACAATTTATTGTTGTATACATTTATATACATTTTCATTCATATGCAGTGCCTGGAGAACGTAAATTTATATCACATATTGGAACCAATTTGTACTTCAGACACTACCACCAGGAGTTTGCTGCAGAAAAAGTTTGGTAGCTCTACTAACAAGTATCCAGTACCTCTCCCCCGGGCAGCCAAATTGAAGGGCCAACAATGGTGTCGGGTAACTTTTAGAATAAAATCCCTATCCTTCAAACTTTGTAGACATGTGCAAATTAGAACATTCCTATTTGAGATTAAAGTAGAATCTTGAAGAGTGGTAACTTTAGGTGCAAATTTCTTAGGCAGTGATCGAAGAATCTTTCTATTGATTTCAGCTTGTGGAATATGTCTTTCGAGTAGAGCAATAGAGTTCATCAATATAAGAAAACGTCTCTGAGCTTCTTTAATACTTTCATCTTTTTCAAGTCTGAAGCTTTCATAGTCACTTAGTAATAGATCCAGCTTCACTTCACGAACTTTGGATGTCCCTTCATGACTGACTTTGATAGTATCCCAGACTTGTTTAGCAGATGTGCATGCCGAGACTTTTCTTAGTTCAGTAGAGCTTAAACCATTTAGAAGAGAATTCATTGCTCGAGCATTGTAGTTTAGAGAATTGACTTCATCAGTAGTAAGTTCTTTGACTGGTGTAGGCTTTCCATCTTTCATAGGAATGATAATTCCATTTTCAACAGCATCCCATTCATAGGCATCCTTCTGGAGAAAAAATTTCATCTGAAACTTCCAATCATTGTAGTTTTCAGCTCCAAGAAGAAGAGGAGGAATGTTGTTTGAGTGACGCTCTTGCCAATTAGATTGTGCCATTGATCGCTAGCAAAATAAACACTTAAAAACAAATGTCAATTGCACCTGCTCTGATACCAATTGAAATTTACTAAGCACAATATATAAAAGAGTTTGTCTCAATTGACAAAGGGTCTGCCTCTTTGTTAAATGGGACTGTCTCAATAGGTTATATATAAAACAAAACTGAATATAAATATTCTGCAGAAATATAAATAACACCAAGAATTTTCTCTTGGTTCGGCCCCTACCAGTATCTATGGCCTACGTCCAAGTCCCTATGCCAACTAGCATAGAGAATATATTATTAACAATACACTTACAGTTTATCCCGATTACAAAAATGATAACCTCTTGGAAGAACCCTTCCCTTGACACAACTGTCCACTAGCAGCAGAAACCCTAGCTCGCTAGTACCTTAGGTTGAATTTTGTAATCCTATCTATTTGCCACAACCCGACACGAGTATAGATAAAGTAAATTAATACAACTTAACAATAATGAATCTTCTAAAACAAAACTGATTTGATCTCGAAAGCTTAGTAGAAGAATGTAATTTGATTGCTCGAAGTTGTTGTGTTGTCACACCATCTGAATGAAATATATATCTTCCTGAAAAAAGCTGTTTGTAGAATTTGAATTGAAACGGCTAGAAAACAGAAGATAAGGATTAACAGAATCTGTTAGTAAAGATAAGACAATTGATATAAACAGATTTGAATAAGTCTTGATTGATTTAATATCTTAGGATAATCATCAATAACAATATTAGATTTGAACAATTCAAATCTCCTGAAATCAAGTAAGATCAAATCAATTATTTTAAAACACTCATTTTTCTGATTAAGTTATATCAATCCCTGAGATAAACTTATATCTCAGACATTTATCATCATTAAAATCCGGGTATTAACAACTTTTAGAATAAAATCCCTATCCTTCAAACTTTGTAGACATGTGCAAATTAGAACATTCCTATTTGAGAGTAAATTAAGTGAAGGAGTAAGTCTTAAACTGATTCCTCAATTCTCTTATACATATCCTTTTGTGTCTAGGACAATACTTATCTGTATACTGATGTTTGGGCAAATATTCAATCAGTACGAAAAGCTCTAAATATCCGCGAGGTATGGAATTTATTTGTATGAGTTACAGATCCTTGTTTGCCAGGATCTTAACTGTAAATGATCATAAATTAATTGTTGTAAACATCAGGGAACAATTGGAAAGTGGATTAGATGCAACGATGATCACTATGTTATTGGTAAGAATGACACCGTTAACTATGCATATGATGTCTCTAGTACTCTGGATAATCATCGAAACTTCACCCAAAAAAATTGCCGAGCGCTTATAATTAGGTAAACTTTCTCCTAATGAACTTTTTTTCTAATCATTAGTGGTAGCATTAGCCTTTTTTCCGTTGATCTTTATGATATACTTAAATATACTTAAAATGTTCTGTAAAACAGTGGGGATCACGACATGGCTTTTTCACACTTAGGCACTAAGCGGTGGATCCGTGATCTACATCTGAATGTTGATAGAACCTGGGCACCATGGTTTGTCAAACAACAAGTAGCAGGGTATGTAATTTTGTTGAGAAGAGATTGGTAAAAAGAGGATCTTGATTGTCACTTTCTCTATCCTAAGCACGCATTTATATTTCTTAATCTTTTACAGATACACGGAGTCATTTTCACACGATGATTTCACATTAACATTTGCGACTGTTAAGGTATGAAATTATGTATAAAATTAATTTGTTTGTCAGACTTGCCCGATCATGCCTCAAAATAAATTATATATTCTTAATAAAAAAAAGTTTCATCCTGGAAATGGTTGCTAACCAAAATAATGATTTCTCACAAATCCAAAGCTTTTCTTATACGGTATTAATCCCGGAGAAGTAAACAAACTATAAATTCATACTTCTGTCTTGACTTTCACAGGGTGGAGGTCATGCAGCTCAAGAGTCCAAGCCTGAAGAGTGTCTGGCTATGGTCCATAGGTGGTTTGATCATAATCCTCTCTGAATTTAGTTTCTAATAATAAGGCATGCAGCTTCTTGGGCAACATTTCGCAAGCAGCATACAGGGTATGGCATTTGTAGTTAGTTCCCAGCCTAGGTTGATTTTATATCAATCTATTTTGCTAAGTGATTTTATACATTTACATGCATATGTATGTGTATGTGTTTCTAGTGAATATTTACGAGTTTTACCTACCAAATGAAGAGCACGCACAAAATCAAATAATTAGTTGACATGCACTGAATCATGGTCACTCCTTGTTCAAATTATCACTTCTACTTCTTTTCAAATCAAATGAGTAAGTAAAAGGAAAATAAGAACAACGAATCTAACATGGAAACAATCACGTCTCTACTTGTATCGTTAATTACAAAACAATTATAAATAATACGATCAATGAATCACACCTCACTGGTGTTTTCAAACCTACATTGTCATTCATATCAATTACTAATAACATAATCAATCTCACCTTGCACGGTGTTTCCGTGAAACTATTTTTCGGATTACATAAGCACTTCCATTCAAAAGTAACATCACTGCTATTTGAAATAGGATAATTCAAAAGAATTATAATCCAAGTGATTATAAATAATGTGATTATTATACTCGGATAATAATTTCGGGATTATAATTCCTCGAAACAAACATGATCAAAGGCAAAGAGTATACATGTGTACTTTTCTTTGCAAAAGCGTACTTGCTTGGGCAACAGACAAAAGTGTCCAGAAAGTTCTTCATAAGGGCGAGGTACCTCTATGTTAGACATAAAAAATTGATAAAGAAGTTCCTTATTTAATACTCGATCAGCTCCAAACTCACAATCATGGACGATAGGACTTGGACGCTGTGGGTTGTGGTTTAACAAAAAACGAAGCTTAATTTAATGGACTGTTATTTAACCACCTGTCAATCATGGCTAGAGTTTGTTCAGGCTTGGTCTCATGAGGATTGTGACCTGCTCCCTGAAATAAAAAAAATTATCATCAAGGTCTGAAAAGTTATGTTTTATATGATTTTAATTAGGCCTGTCAAAAATATTCGAAAACTTTGATATATGTTGGGAATATCTGTATTCGTATTCGAAAAGAGTAAGGGCCATCCGTAGCATTCATCCAAATCCTTTGAAGATACGTAGTAGGAGTACAACTTTAATCCTTTGAGTAATACCTTAATGGTTGAGTATGTCAACCAATAATCACCATGTACGAATGTCTCCTTATATCTGCATCGAAAAGAAATGCTGAAATGGTCATTTTTTCCATTCTGTTCTTGCTGAAACATACTGTAATTATTTATTATCAAGAGTGTAAGATTCACGATCAACGTATGGTAATAATTTCAGCTGAGAAATTGTGAAAACCATACCCTGCTACTTGGTTATTGACATACCACGGCGCCCAAGTATGGTTGACAGATAAATTCAGAGAGTGTATCCATTTTCTTGTACCCACGTAGGGAAAGGCCGTGTCGTGATCACCACTGTATGATCCAAATAATCGTAAATTTTCATCTGCTTGATTTCGTTTATATATATGATTTTATATCAATATTTAAATGTGACACTAGAATTAGTGAACATAAAAAGAAAAGGGTCATGGTCCTTGTCATTCGATGATTGAAAACGTCTATCGGTTGAAAGTTTCCGCGAATAAGATAAACACTCAATGTATATGTGAATGCAGGCTCTATCCTTTCCTATCCGTGCTTATTTTATCTCTTTTAGGGTTTCACCTATCCAGGAAAAAAATGTGTCTACCTGTATATTAGAGCTCGAATACTTTTTTCGGTAAAATTTTTGTGATAAGCCACAGAACTTGGAACATTGTAGCTGATAGCCGTAGGGAAGTTAAGTCCAATCCGTAGCGATCATCGGAAGAATCATCTCTCTCTCCTATTCTCCTATTCTACTCTCCTTTTTTGGTCCCCTTTTCGGTTCGCTTTCTTCTCATTTTATCCGAAGTTTCTCCTTTCGCCGTCTGGCAGTCTAGGCCTAGACCGGGTGACTGGCGGAAGCTACTCACCCAGGTGAAGGGTTTCTAGGCCGGTTCCTGGGCCCCGGGGGATGACTGGTCCACGTTGGGCCGACACGTGCCTGGGACACGGGAGGGTGCCTTACTGGGGAGAAAAGTCTACGGATTCCGCATATTGGGACCTGCCCTGGTCCGTAGGCCGCAAGAACTACGGTTTTGGAGGCCATCATTTGCCCCCTCAGCGCGGGAGTCTTCTTTAGGAGGCCCATCCAGCGCGTGGCCTTAGGCCGAAATATGTGCACCCTTTTAGCGGTCATTTTTCCCCACGATGAGCACTCCCTCAACCCATTTATTGCTTGGTTTTACTTTTCTGCCCTTCAACCGAACGGGGCGGTTGGTCTTCCTCTGCGCACGTGCGTGCCCACCCTTATATATACACACTCGTCGCCTGGGCGCACTCACATAACTCACCTTTTGCCTTTGCAAACTCGATTATTAGTCGACTTTCACGGGAGGAGAGAAGGAGGGGGATTCTTCTTAAGTTGGGCTCGAAAGGCAGTGCACGCGTTCCTTGTATCTTCATCCAGGTAACATTGCTCTCTCCCCGTCATTCTCGATTTCTCTTACCCCCCCCCCCCCTTTTCTTTTTTTTTTTCTTTTTTTTTTTTTTTTTTGCCAAATGTCATGTACTTGTCCTTCTTTCTGGGTGTCCGTGTCTTTCCTTCTTTTCTTTCCCTCCTGGGGCTACACATACCGTATGCGGGAAGCGAAGAACTGTCACTATGAGCCTTCCCCTTTTTTATCTGAAAAGCGACCAATTAGTCTGTTTAAGTATAGGTATTCAGGTCGAGGGGCAGGAACTGGCTAGGGCTTTGAAACGGGTATTAAGGCGTATAGTGACTGTTCTTTCTTTCGTATGTGTAGTTTCCCACCAATTCGTCGGATGGCCAAGAGGAAGAGAGGTGCGATTTCAGGGGAAGAGAGCGCTACGGACTCAGACAACGAGCAAGTGTCAGATTCAGGCGACGCAGGGGGCTATGGAGACGATGATGTTTCGTTGGAAAGCTCTACAGCTGCCATCTCTCCCGAGACTGACCGCAACTGGAAAGTTCCTGCGGGTAGGAAGGTAGTCGTAACGAAAACCCCTAGGGGGAAAGTGTCCGCAGGGGTTGCCAAAACCAGCTTGGAAGGTGGGCGAAAGGGGAAGGAAGTAATGACTGAGGGAGACGCTGGTGGTAGGGATCCTAGGTACTTCAGGGTCGAGGGTTTGGTGGTCCCGACGAAAAGTTGTCTGGGGGAGTCGGGGGGATGGTTGGATCTTTCCCAAAATTTTGTGAACTCCCCGCCTACTGCCCGAAGGGAGGACTATTTTAGGACCCACGGACAAAAGTGTTATTACAAACCGGGGGACGGCATTATACCGGGGCATGTTTTACAAAATCGTCTGAAAGGTCTAGAGTATCTTCACAAGAAGTGCTTGTTCAATGAAGGTTTCTATGGGTCGGTGCGGCACGCTTTTCAAGTACCGGATGAATACGAAATTGGCCTGCCGGAGGAAGGGGAGTTCATATATTCCAGGAGGGATGATCTGTGGGTAGGGATCCCCCTGGAGCACTTTAGAGCAGGGCTGAGGCTGCCAATGCACCGGTTCTTCCATACTCTAATGGTCAACATGAGACTGGGTTTGGGGCAGCTCGGTCCTAACTCCATTCGAAAGATTTGTGCCTTCATCGCTAGGTGTACAGAGTTAGGCTTAGAGCCTACACTTACTCTGTTTTGGTCTCTTCATAGCCTTCAAGCCTCTCGGGATTACCAGCCCCTGTTCGAGCTTCATTGGAAGGGGGCCAAGAGTTTAGGGGGTATATTGGTAGAGGTTCCCTCATCCAACAAAGGCTGGCATGTCGAATGGTTGCTGTTTCGGGGGGGGATTTGGGTTACTTCCCCGAATACCGGAGGCCCGATGGGGTGAGCGGGGCCGTCCGCAGGTCCGAAATCTTGGAGCCTGGTGAAAGGGCCACGGCGTCTCTCTTTGTTGGAGGGCAGATTAAGGGTTTGTGGACGGAAGGGGATTTCTGGAAGGTTCCCTTTTTGGTGAACCACAATTGTGAGGCCTATTTAGCGTATTTTGATTTACTTGCTTACTTTTTAATGTGTGTGACAGCGGCGTCACTTGTAGACTTGCTTCTCACCCCGTGTTTCCTTTTGCAGTATTGCTCAGGGACCTGCCCGCTCCTCCTCAGATGGATAAGAGTCGAATTTTGGCTTTGGCTCGAAAGAAGCAGGTGGTGAAGGAAACCGAGAGCAAACACAGCGGGGGAGACAGCACCGCGGTTGGAGAGTTTTCTGCGAAGCCTGCAATCCCAACCGGGGGAACCCACACGGCTGCCCCCTCTGGGGCTACGGATTCCGAGAACATATCTCTCCAAACATTGCGTCTCAATAAAAGGGGTCTTAAAGCAGGGGAAAGGGGAAAGTCAAAAAAGGTGAAAGTAGGAAGGGGGTCCGGGCTTCAGCTGAGGGATGAGCCCGATGAAGACGGTAGTGACGTTGAAGTCCTCCCAAACTTTATGATAGCGTCTCGCGGGATTCGAATCGATCCTGCCGATGGGGGCCGTTCGGGTTCCGACCTACTCCCAGTCCCTTTGACCCCTTCGGCCGAAGGTATGGAGGGCTACACTCTGATTCGATTCGAAGCCCGTCAAGGTTGGCTGGGGGAAGATCCGCAAGTCGAGCCCCCTCTAGAAGCCTTGAGTGCTTTTACCTTGGCTTTGGATCGGGCGATGATCGAGAAGGAGAATGACGAGGATTTGATCAGAAAGGTCAAGGAGGCTTACGGGAAGGTAATTTCCGTTCTATACGGCATCCTTTTTATTGATCTCTTGCTCTTGGATATCCCTACCGGCATGCTTCTCCATGTCTATTAACATCAGTCATTATGTACATACACCCTTAATCATTTATTTCTCCAGTTGGGCGCTTATCTTATGGGGGCTACGGAGAGGGCCACGAGCAATCGTCGTATGGCTACGGCGGAGCACAGGAGGGCCCTTAGTGAAAAACAAGCCAGGGACGAGGCCCTAAGCTTATTGAAGGATTCTCAAGCGAGGGAGGAGGCCGCAGGGCTGGAACTGAGCAAAGAAAGGGAACTACGGACGCGTGCTGAGAAGCGTTCGGTAAAGCTAAGGGAAGAGCTTGAAGTCGAAAAGGGAATTTCTGCCAGTCTGCGGACGACCATCGACCAACGGGAGAAGGGGCTCAAGGATTTAACCGAGGAGTTGGCCCGTACCACCCAGTTGCTGGAACGAGTTGAAAAGGAGGCTGACATCACTTTTGAGGACTGCGTGAACCGATATAAGGGTTCAGAGGCCTTCATTACCGAGTTGGAGACGAAGGCCGGGGAATTCCACGAGGAAGGTTATAATGACTGTTTGAGGTTTGTGGGCGCAGGCAACTCATTGGATCTTTCGGCCCACTCCATAGAAGCTTTCCGCGATTTCGAAATAGAGCGGTTGGAAGCTGAGAAAGTCGTGGGAGACAAGGATGGGGAGGCGCAGGAGAGGGAGGTGCGCGAGCCGAAAAAGTCCGAAGGAGGCCCGGCAGGTGGTTCTGACCCAACGAAGGAGTCCGACGGGCCTCTCCCGTAGGGTCCAGGATGTTTGGCAGATATCTAGTTTTATGCTTTATTTTTAGCTTCTCTTTCGGCCCTTTCGGCATTTAGGTTTATTTAGTGGACTGTAATCCTTTTGTAACTTTATTTCCTTTTGCGGATTAGGATGTTTGGGACTTCCTTTAATTTTTTGTTTTCGAGATTTGTCTTTTTGTCTAACTGTATTCCATCGTTGCCTTGGATTATTTTCATTTGTTTATTTTGACTTTCCAAAGGTTGATGGGAATGCTGTTCTGGGGAAAGCGCGAACGGAAGGGCGGTCTTTGAGTAAACAGTTTTGACTTTTTGACTGCCTTGGGACTTTGCCAGTCATTTAATGCTGACTGACTCCCAAAGGTCTGAGGCCTGTCGCATGCTCCTGTGCGGGTCTATAAATAACCAAGGTTTTTCTTTCTCCTCCTTTATTCATTCCAAAACCCTTTTTCCCGTTCGAATTCTAACCAGGTACTGTCCCGTTTACTGCTTTCCTTTCTTCTCCCTTCTTTCTTTCCTTTTTTTTTTTTTTTAATCTTTTCATTTCCCTTTTGTGTTCAGGAAAGATGTATAACGGAAGGAACGTACTGGCCATGACTTCGGAAGAGCTCGACGAGATTGCGAGGAACGATTGGGACGAGTATCTGGACGTTATGTTCGCAATGCTCCAGGCGGCCCTTGATGAGGATCGTCGGGACGAGGCTGCCAAGAAGAGGAAGGCGGAGGAGGAAAAGGCCGTTCGCAAAAACGGTGGGGACGGGAAAGGGCCTCCTGGTTCGGGTTCAGCTACTGCTGCAGCCTAGATTTGGTTTCCCATAATGGACCCAATCGATCATGTGATGGGTCATTCCCCTCTATTTTTTATTTTTATTTATTTTTTAAATGAATGGAGTGGATATTTTATCTTTGTTTTTGGCTTCCTATGCGTAGATGTTTTAAACAACGATGCCGATTTATAATTCATAAATGATAACTTCAACCACCAAAAATGTTGCTCGAGCAGTTTAAAGTGGCAAGAATCGGTTTAATGTGTATAGTTTTATCCGACGTGGTGTTTTCATCGTTTAGTAATAGGGAGACGCGATAATAATAATAAAAAGAATTGAAGTGCTATTCGCGGGTTTAAACCATTGCCTCCTGTTCTAAAGCATGAACTGGGAATCGGTGTGGGCTGCTACATTTTCGTAGGCCACAGGGTTTCGGCCTTGTTCGCCGTGCCTTAGACACAAAGAGTGGTAGTGTTTTCTGTAGAATGGACCGGTGCGAGCCGTAGTTTTACGTGGTCTGTGTATATGGTCTTCTTAATGAACCGGTGTTTATCCGGGACCCTTTTCATGCCGTAGCTTAATGTGAGCTACAGGTATAGGCTTCTTGATGAAATGGCGTTTTTTCTTGAAACCTTTTCATGCCGTAGCTTTATGTGAGCCACATATGTCGGCTTTTTGATGAAAGGATGTTTTATTTGAAATCCTTTCATGCCGTAGCTCCATCTGAGCTACATATATCGGCTTTTTAATGAAAGGATGTTTTACTTGAAATCCTTTCATGCCGTAGCTTTTTGTGAGCTACATACATCGGCTTTTTAATGAAAGGATGTTTTACTTGAAATCCTTTCATGACGTAGCTTTTTGTGAGCTACATACATCGGCTTTTTAATGAAAGGATGTTTTACTTGAAATCCTTTCATGCCGTAGCTTCATGTGAGCTACATATATCGGCTTTTTAATGAAAGGATGTTTTACTTGAAATCCTTTCACACCGTAGCTTCATGTGAGCTACATACATCGGCTTTTTAATGAAAGGATGTTTTACTTGAAATCCTTTCATGTCGTAGCTTCATGTGAGCTACATATATCGGCTTTTTAATGAAAGGATTACCTGAGCCATGCCCGTAGTCGTAGTGAATCGGTTAGTGTTACGGGTGTTTTATCGCAAACATACTGATGCGGTCCAGTCGATAAGCCGAATTTCTGCCGTAAGGTGGTGGCATATATGTACTATGCTGGTGTTACATTCTGAAAAACAAAAGCAGTAACTTTTAGGTTACTTGAGTCATTACATCAAAGTCGCTAAAGCGTAAAAAGATGCCAGCGGAAGGATACTTACGGATAGAAACGCCGGAGATGAGTGGCGTGCCAGGTATTGGGGAGGACTGCTCCATGAAGGTGGGCCAGCATGTATGTCCCAGCCTTGATAACCCGATGGATTACATACGGACCTTCCCACTTGGGATCCAACTTCCTGTTGTGAGTGGGGTCGGAGACCGCCGACGACCGCAGCACTTTATCCCCAACCTGGAATTCTCGGGGACTGATTCTTCCAAAATATTTAGCCGTGGTTTGTTTGTAATGGGCCATTCGGATCACCGCGTTCTCCCTTCGTTCTTCCAACAGATCCAAGTTGGTGCGGATCCCTATCTCGTTAGCATCGGGGTCATATTGCTGAACCCGTAAGGACGGCTCGCCCAACTCCACCGGGATCACAGCTTCAGTGCCATAAGTGAGTCTGAAAGGGCTCTCTCCCGTGGGTTTCCTGTCATCAGTGCGGTAAGCCCACAGAATGTTGGGGAGTTCTTCAGCCCACATATTCTTTCGGTCTTCAACATTCTTGCGGAGGCTCTGTAGCAGGCTGCGGTTGGTGACCTCCACTTGGCCATTGGACTGAGGGTAGGCCACCGACGACTTTCTGTGTTGGATCAGGTAAGCAGAGAGATATTCTTCGAAGTCGGTGTCAACAAATTGCCGGCCGTTGTCCGTGACCAGGACTCGTGGGATGCCAAAACGCGTGACGACTGATTCATGAAAGAATTTACGGCATACTATCGCCGTGATGTGCGCCACAGCTTTGGCCTCTACCCACTTGGTCATGTAATCTACGGCCACAATGATGAATTTCAGCGCTCCTCTGGCAGGTGGGAAGGGTCCCATAATATCCATACCCCACATGTCAAAGGGGACGGGGGAGAGCACAGAGGTAGGAAGAACCGGAGGAAGCCTAGGGACGGAAGCAAACAGTTGGCAGTTGACGCAAACTATGGCATAGTTGAGGCAGTCCGAACGCAAGGTGGGCCAAAAATAGCCCTGGCGCAGAATTTTATGGGCCAGGGCCTCCCCGGAGGAATGACTCCCACATATCCCTTCATGTACTTCCAACATGCAATAATCCGCCTCGGGACAATCCACACACTTGAGCAGGGGTACAAGGAAAGATCTTCGGTACAACGCTCCATCGATTAGGGTATAATGGGCCGACTTTCCCCGCAGAGTTCGGGCTGATTTGCGGTCTTCGGGCAATATCCCCTCTTGGAGGTACAAAATAATTGGGGTCATCCAATTGGGACCGTAAGCGAGGACCATGATTTGGGTCGAAACGTGTGTGGTCGATTCGACTGAGGGGCTAAGCAACACAGTGTAGTGGACGTTAGAGCCAGGGGGAGAGTCTTCCCCGGTGGCCAACCTTGCCAGGGCGTCGGCCCGGGAGTTCTCTTCTCTCAGGACGCCTTCGAGTGCCACGGTAGCGAACCGGGCGAGTATTTCTCGGGTTTCTTGGAGGTACTTGATCATCAGAGGAGACTTAGCAACAAAACTTCCCAGGACCTGGTTAACCACCAGCTGAGAATCACTGTAGGCTTTGAGGTGTTGAACTTGAAGAGCCTTCGCCAATCGGAGCCCTGCGATCAACGCTTCGTATTCTGAACAGTTGTTGGTAGTCGGAAACTCGAAGCGGATGGCCTGCTGAATCTCAAAACCTTCCGGACTGATGAGGAGCACCCCGGCTCCGCTATGATTGGTCGTAGACGACCCATCTACAAACAGTGTCCAAGGTAGGGGGTTCCTCTTTCGATAGCGGTGCCGACCACCGTGGGTTCGGACCCGGAGCCTTCTGAGATAGAGCATTCTACCAAGAAATCAGCCAGAGCCTGACCTTTGATGGCCGTTCGGGGGAGGTAAGAGATGCTGAACTGACTGAGTTCGACGGCCCAGTTTACTAGTCTCCCGGATAAGTCAGGCTTATGCAATATTTTCCGCAAAGGATGGTTGGTGTACACCCTGATTTCGTGGCTCTGGAAATATGGTCTCAGCTTCCGGTTGGCCAATAGCAAGGAGTAAGCCATCTTTTCGATCACGGGGTATCGAACTTCAGCATTCCGCAAAACATGACTGACGTAGTATACAGGCAATTGCTTCCCCCCTTCTTCCCGGAGGAGACATGAACTAACCGCTTCTTGGGCTACCACAAGGTACAGATATAGAGGTTCCTCCGGAACGGGAGAAGACAGGACTGGAGGAGAGGTCAGATATCTTTTCATCCGTTGAGGGACTGAACTTGCTTTGGGGTTGTGGGGGGTTGCATCCCAAGGATTGCTTTAATCTTGTCGGGGTTCATTTCAATGCCCTGCCCGCTAATGACATGTCCCAAGAATTTCCCGCTGGCGACCCCAAAAGTGCACTTGCTCGGATTGAGCTTGAGGCGAGACTTCCGCAGGTTCCCAAATGTTTCTTCCAAGTCACGCAAGTGATCCTCCTTTCTACGGGACTTGACGATCACATCGTCTACGTATACTTCCAAATTTCTGCCGATCTGAGGGGCAAAGATCTTGTTCATCGCTCTCTGATAAGTAGCTCCTGCGTTCATGAGACCCATCGGGAGTACGCGATAAGCATACACTGCGCGGTGGGTGATGAAGGATGTCTTCGGCCGATCTTCGGGGGCTAGTGTAATCTGATTGTACCCCAAGAAGGCATCCAAGAAACTGAAGAGGACGTGCCCTGCGGCGGCATCTATGAGTTGATCTATGGTGAGCAAAGGATAGTAGTCTTTGGGTGTAGCTTTGTTGAGGTCGGTGTAATCAATACATACTCTCCATTTCCCACTAGATTTTTTCACCATTACCACGTTCGCGATCCACTCCGGGAACTGAATCTCATAAATGAACTTTGCTTTTAACAGATTGTTAATCTCCTCGTCTATAGCTCTCTGTCTTTCAGGGGCAAAATTTCTCCTCTTCTGTTTTACCGTCCCCGTTCCGGGGTCAATATGGAGCCTATGAATGGCTACGTCGTCATCCAATCCGGGCATGTCCTCCGGATTCCAAGCAAAAACATCGGTGTATTCCTTCAATAGAACCACCAACCTTTCCTTTAGGGCGGGGTCGAGAGTGGATCCTATGGTTATTAATTTGGAGGGATCTCCTTCATGCAATTCCACCGACTCCGTGGGTTCTCCGGGAATGGCTCGCGGGAATTGAGAAAACCCGCAGTCTTCTCCGGGCTTCCGGGGTTCTTCCTCGGCTTCATCGACCAAGAGGATCTGCGGGGAATTGGTTCCGACAGACTCAGCGTCGTTTTCAGAGGTACCTTTCCCTCTCGGTTCCCCATAGTATTTCTTTTCCGGGGATTGGTCTGAGCTAAGCATAACGAAACCGAGTAGCATAGGCGGGAAGCTTCGCTATCTGACTTCAACTCTCCCGGACCCCAGCCCGTGGGGAACTTTACCTTCATATGAGGGGTGGAAATGATAGCCCCCAGGAAAAACAAAGTAGGCCGTCCTATGATGACGTTGTAGGAGGAAGCAATATCAATGATGTAATATTTGACTAGAGCCGTTACCTCCTGCGGGGCGGTTCCGAATGTCGTGGGCAAGTCGATGGTCCCTTGAATGGGCACAGCGTTGTTCCCGAAACCGTAGAGGGGTCCCCGAATGTCCTCGGCCTTTGATTCCTCTCGCACGCCCCCCAGGTCCATCCTTATCAAAGTATGCCGGAAGATTATGTCTACCGAGGAGCCATTGTCAATGAGCACTTTCCTGACATCCTGATCGGCAATGTCAAGCTGGACCGTAAGGGGACCGCTGCAGCACACGCCTCCCTCTGGGTAGTCCTCATCCGAAAAAGAAATAGGAGTCTTCGAATACCTAAACGCCCTCTTCGGCGCTTCTAACTGGAGCACTTCCTGCAATTCCCTCGGTGGAGGGTCCCCTCCGCCTATGATCATATCAATCACTCGCCTGGGCCGGGGGTTGGCAGCAGGAGGCCGAGGTTGTGACGGAGCTTTGCCAGTCCCGCAGAGATAACTCCCCATCACTCCCCTGTTCACCATTTTCTCCAGGAAATATTTGAGAGAGGTGCACTCATCAGTGTTATGCCCAATGTTGGCGTGATAGTCGCAGAACCGCGACCTATCTCTCTTCTCCGTAGGAGTCCTCATGGGGGGAGGTGCCTGATAAAAATCGAGTCCGCGGATCTCCTTCAGAATGATCGAGGGACTCTTGCTCAATGGTGTGAAGTGGGGCTCTTCCCGAACCTGACGAAGAGGAGGCCACCTGTCCAAAGGGAAATTCTTTTGCCCTCTTCCTCGAAAGTTCTCCATTCCGTCCACTTGCATAGCTGTATGACCTGACCCGGAGGCCTCACTCCTGGAACCAGGATAGTAGGCTCTAATTCTTTCATCTGTTGCGATGTATATATGCTGAGGCGATCCCGTAGGCTTCATAAAGATCCCCCGGCTCTTTGTTGCACAATTCTTTGCAGCAATCTCTGCATTCCTGATAATTCATATTCCTAATGAAGGAGTCTACGACGTTAGTCGGCCGAAGCTCTTTCACCTTGGAGGCCGCCGTCTTAAACTTCTCGATGTAGTCTCTCAAAGACTCTCCTCGCTCTTGCTTTACATTCTCTAAAGATATGGTGTGGACAACGTAGGGAGTGTTAATACGGAATTTGGACAAGAAAGCCGTCTTGAGCCCTTCCCATGAGCTGATACTCCTCGGGGGGAGTCCGGAGAACCAAGTCCTTGCATACGCCTTGAGCGTGGAGACGAACAATCGGCACTTGGTGATGTCGTTGTACCTGTGGCAAATCATCAAGTTTTCATAGTAACTTAAGTGATCGTTAGGATCCGACGTACCGTCGTAAGATTCAAGGCCAGTTATCTTCACTCCTTGATCCACCTGCGCTGCTTCCAGGATCTCCGCGAAAGGCGACCTACCCGTACTCGTCTCCGGGAAAGGGCTTGACGCCAGCTTTTCCAACCTGGCCAATCTGACCATCAATTCCTCCTGCTCCTCAGGTTGGCGAGACTGAGTATTCTGCTGGATAATAATGGGGGGTGTTCGTCTACGGCGTACGGGAGTCCTCTCTCTTCGTCTTTGACTGGATGCAGGGGTGTTGCCCCGTTGTGATCTGTGTCTGCAGGGCCTTCTACGCCTGGAGGATTCTGGAAATGCTGTCCTCTGGGATCCCGAGGAAGAGCGACTTCCGAGATAAGGAGTGCTCCGACTTCCTGTCGACGAGCCGGACTGATATGAGCTTTGGTGCTCTTCCCGGCGGGAGTCTGCCCTCCCACCGACATCTTCCGGGTAATACGGTGGATGGTGGTCTTGGTAGTGGGTTCCGGCCATCTGCGCTATCAGTCGGTCCATTTGTTCTTGCATGTGCCTTTGTCGGGCCCGTAAATTGGGGAGCTGGCTCCCTGTGGGGGATTCGGGTGGAGAGGAAGGCGACGACCTTGTCGATCCCGACGAACGACCCCTCTCACTTGAATCGTAGCTCATGCTCTTGTGGTTACTGTGGTTGGTGTTTATTAAACTTCCTGCACTGTCTGTGGTCGTTGCTGTGATGGTGGTGAGTATCCTGTTCCCCGGCGGCGGCGCCAAATGATAGCCGTAGGGAAGTTAAGTCCAATCCGTAGCGATCATCGGAAGAATCATCTCTCTCTCCTATTCTCCTATTCTACTCTCCTTTTTTGGTCCCCTTTTCGGTTCGCTTTCTTCTCATTTTATCCGAAGTTTCTCCTTTCGCCGTCTGGCAGTCTAGGCCTAGACCGGGTGACTGGCGGAAGCTACTCACCCAGGTGGAGGGTTTCTAGGCCGGTTCCTGGGCCCCGGGGGATGACTGGTCCACGTTGGGCCGACACGTGCCTGCGACACGGGAGGGTGCCTTACGGGGGAGAAAAGTCTACGGATTCCGCATATTGGGACCTGCCCTGGTCCGTAGGCCGCAAGAACTACGGTTTTGGAGGCCATCAGTAGCTGTAAGTAGCTGAATCGTTTCTACCAAGCTGATAATGCTCACAATTACATTTCGTCCATGCATCTGTGACTGTCCCCTGGTGCTCACAAAAACATAAATATGTGATTAGTCAATGAGGACGTTGGTGGAACTAGGGAGCAATTGAGGCTTCACCCCAGTTGATCTACGAAATATCATCGAAAAAATGTAAGCCTTCGGGTCTGCCTGAATTTGAACTTCCATTTTTTTGAATTATTTTACTCCAGAGTCCTTTAAAATCAAACTGGTTTTGTCACTAATCCAGGACTTCTCTAACTGATTTTGTGATGAATCATACCTCTTTAATATTAAGAGCATTTTGAACAGCTTTGCGGTTTGCCCAAGTTATCATATACTCGTAAGTCTTGTCCTATTAATAGAAAATAACATGCAGAGATCAAAATGTTACATTCATTCAATAAGGATAAGTTTCTTTCACACAAGAAACATTTTGATCATTCAAAATGCAGAGATCATTGTTTACAATTTGAACAAGGATGAGTCTTTTTATCAAGCTCTTAAGATGAAGCATTTTGTAGTATAAATTAGTTACTAGTATTGAGATAGTTCGAAAAGAAAAGATATTCAGACATATAGAGAGGGCAGAGATTACCCTGCACCAGTCTTCAGGGGCTTGGGGAAACTGAAGAGGATGGTGAACTCCATTTCGTATCTCGGAACTTCCATCAGATTTTAGCAGATCATACGGGCCAGTAGTACAAATAGGCATTAAAATGTCGTAAATGTATATATTCTCAAGGCACTCCATAGCATATAAAACAAAGAAAATTTGTTTTGGTATATCATTTTCATTGATATACCAATGATATGTACTTCACTGGATACAGAAACTTAAGCGTTAATCCAGATAAGATGTTAAACTACAATTCTGTGGTTCTGCCCCGTCCTAATATCATGATAGTTTCGTTGTTTTGAAGTAGAAAGTTGGAGGACTAGGAATTTACCATTAGACCAATCTCGATTCTCCTCTGTTTCTGAATTATAGTTTTAAGAAAAAATTGATCTGTAACACTTTTATCAGTTTAAAGCCAATAATAAACATTACTACAATTGATTACTATACTCTGAGATAAAAATTACAGTATAAAAGATGATAGGTCAACAATATCTAATGTAAAAAACACAAATGTATAAACAGAGATAGATCAGCTACCAGGGACGCACTTTAATATTTATTGGCGGCTCAGTTCCAGCTTCATTGCCTTCAGAAACAAGGTGGACAAATGTAAGTCGATCAATACCGTTGAAGATATCTTGGACTAGGATAGGACCAATTATGCCGGCATAGGAAACAGTTGCAACATACACAGGATTGTGTTTAAACTTGGAATGACTATTAAGCCACTACAACAGATATATAGATTTGGAGTCAAATTCCGAAATTTCTTTTGATAAGCATGTACAAACATGATACATTTATTTGTTATGTATAGAGAAGCTCTTTAGTAGTTTTACCTTTCTGAGAAATTCATGTATATACTTTGCTGTCAAGGTGTCACTATTTTTGTAAGTTTCTGGAGTCTTAGCATACGAAAATCCAGCTGGGGGTGCATCAAAGTATAACATGTTTGCTGCCTGTTATTTCAAAAAATGCAATAAGAAACGAATTTATCAATAACATCAAGATAAGCTGCAGGACAGATTTCCGAACAAGTTTTCTGGCTATGCTCACAGTCACAGTTTGTTGAAGATGCATAGTTTTAGCTCGTCAAGGCCAGTCAATCCTACTTCAGGCACATATAATATCTAGCGACCATTATGTTACCCATTTTTTTTCTCTCGGGCTCTTACTTGATTACTGTGTTTTAACAACAAACCGTATTCTTGATCCAAAAATGGTTCATGGTAAGACATACCTGAGTCCACCCAAATGGCTGATACTCCAGGTTATGTAAATCGTCACTAGATTTTGTATAATCGAACGCAAGGGGTTCTATTAAAGTATCATCAATCTGTTATCTGGTCAGTGTATATACATAATGTACGTACTTAAATACAACTTGATTAAATACGGATCAGTAGCGGTACAGAAATGTTTAGTTCCCTTTCGCTATCTACACACTAAATTTGAAATATTTTCTGTAAATTGAGACCTACCAGTTCCGTAGAAGAAGCCTGGAAAATCAGAGCAACCAGGGCCACCGGAAAGCCTGATTATGAGGGGATCGTCTTTCGGATTCCGTTGAGACTCTACAAAGTAGTAGAACAGCTGCAAATCTTCGCGCTCCCCGACCCCGATGTAACTTTGCAACAAAAATTAAACCATTACCATACATTACGTATACAGATTGCAAGAATACATCCATAATTCCATATTTATGTAACATCTATAATTGCGTACCCTGTTTCGAGTTTAAAAGGGAGCTGGCCAGCGAAGCCTGGTAAGGTCTTGATGATTGTTTGCGAATGTGAAGGAAAAAATACATGTAGAAAAATAAGAATGAACCCTAAAAGCCCTGTCATCCTGCCTTGCTGAAGTAGAGTTAGCAGCTGAGATCTCTACTGAATATAAAATCATCTAAAGTGCACGTTTTTTGGCACGGCTGAACGGTAGCTTGAGTGGGGCAGGGAATTTAAATTTGTTAGAGGTCGTTGGTGCGCCATAAACAAGGAAGATACAGACAGGACAAGAGTATTTATTGAAGTCCTATGTTTACATAGTTTTCGTGCATTATTGAACTCAGTCTAAACCAACCATAGGAGTAACACTTCTGCCTCTGTTTCGGTAATTTGTATTAGAGCAAGTACAATGCAATGTCAAATTTGATGTCATTGTTATAATTTGGTATCAAATGCAAAAAATATCAACTCCAAAGGAGTTATATTTGGATACACATATATACTCTTTATTAATACTAGAAGATAACTGGCGCAAAGCACGGGCGAGTGATTATTTTTGGAAATTTATTTTATTTATAGTATTTTTTTTATTAATATTATCAATTATGTTATTTTAAATTTTGACTTAAAATTATTTACAATTACATTATTTTTTCATGAAATTAGTTACTGAATTTTAAAAATATTTTACTCATGAAAATATTATTATTATTCAGTTAATTATAAAAAATTTATATGTTATCCCTTTACAACATAATAGAATCTCAATGAAATGTGGAGCACTGTCAAATGAAATGTTAATGATAGATTATTTATATTTCAATATCGAAAGCAAAATCATTTTAAAATCTAAAACACCAACTTGTGTTTAGATCCAAAAGATTCTCATCCAAATGAATTTCTTTATTTTCAGCAACAACTTTCTATTATATAGAAAACGTAAGAGATTAATAGTTGTAATTTTTTAATTATATATATAAGTAAGAGAAACTATGTCACCAATACGTGTGTCATATATCTTTTTTGACGTTTCAGCTCAATACGTTTATTTCGCTACTCATTAATTCAGAATATCTTGTTTAATGACATCTTTTTATTCCAGCAGATCTTTTAGCTTCCAATTTTGAAAGCATAGTTATAAGGGATAATTATATGGGTAATAACAAATTAGCCAAATGTAGTATACACTATGTATGTATACATATAATTAAAATTTTGTTTATTCAACCTGGTATAAGATCTACAAGATTTTCATCCAGTTGATTTTCTTTATTTCTAGAAATAGTTTTTTTATTATATAGAAAACGTAATTAAAATCAAATTAATTTTAAAACTGAAACACCAACTTGTATATAGATCCAAAAGATTCCCATTCAATTGAATTTTTTTTCCATAAACAACCTTCTTTTATATAGAAATTATATAGAAATGTAAGAGGTCATTAGTTGAATTGAAAAATTATATAAAAATAAACAAAAAAAACTTCGTCACCAATACATGTGTCATATATTTTTTGAGATGTTTATCATTATGTTTATTCTACTGCTCAATAATTTAAGAATCTCTTGTTTGACGATATCTTTTTCTTCCGATAGATCTTAACAATTCCAATTTTAAAGGGGTAACTGTAAGGGATAATTATAAGGGGACTAAGAAATCAGTCAAATACAGTGTAAACTATGTATATATAATTAAAATTTTGTATATACAACATGGGCCAAAATTTAGAAGATTGATATCCAGTTGAGTTTCTTTATTTCTAGAAACAACTTTTTATTTATACATAAAACACAATAGATCATTATCTGAATGGAATAATTCTAAAAATTAAGTAAAAAGAAACTTTTGATAGTAATACCTGGGACATAATTTTTTTGTGAATTTAATCATTACGTTCATCTCACTACTCAATAGTTTCAGGATCTCTTGTTTGATGATTTTTTTTGTATGCATACCTTTTGTCTTTCAATTATAAAGGCATAGCTAGAAGGAAAAACTATAGAGGACTAAGAAATTAGCTCAATATCGTACAAAGTATGGATGATTTAAATATTTTAAGTCTATTCATGAATTAACTAACCGTACATGATATATAGTTAAATTCATTTGGGACTATTTAAATATAATAAGGCTAGTCATGAATAAAGAATAAATATAACATGACAAATATAATTGTATTTAATTTATGCACTTGTGATTGGTGATGTAAATATTTGAACCTTTTCTATGAAATTGATTCGCATGCAGATGGGAACAACTTGGCATGCTGAAAAGTGAATTTACTTCTACACAACTTGTATTAACAAAAACTTGGCATGCTGAAAAGTAAATTTACATGTCCACAACTTGTATTCGATTAGTAACTTTTTTTTGTACTTTGGTGATGGACAATGATCACTTCATCGGTAATGACGACCTACATTCATATTCGTTGGTGTTTCATATTCTAAGTTCAATTCAGCAAGACACTAAGATTATAAAAGAATTAGAACTACAATAAGAATACAAACTTCCGATGGCCTAAACTACAAATTACACGTATTATAATTTGCTTATGTTGTGATCTTTTTGTGGGCCTGTATGACAACCTAAATAAAAGGCAACTTATAGCTTATAATAACATAATAGCTTATGTAGGGTGTTTGCCAATCCAATTTATAAACCAGCTTATATGTTCATAAGTTGAATGTTAGTAACGTATATTTTCCATAATTTATTGACTTATTACTTGATTTCTTTGTCTTTTAATACTTCTTATTTTTACATTTGTGTTTTTAAATATTTTTTTAATTTAAAATGTATGTGTTTAGCTCATTGTATTTAATAATTATTTTTAAAATGAAAATTATCAAATTTGTAACTAACTTATAAGTAAATTTATCCAAACACTTAAAAATTCATCCACTTATCACTTATATGACACTTATTCATTTTAAGGTACAAATCAACTTTTTAAAGATACCCCAAACACGCACCGTAACTCCTCCGGCATGGGATAATATCTATTACATGATATAAAATATAATAATATAATATATTTCGGTACAATAGTAATATAATTTAATAACAATATAATATATTCGTACAATAACAATATAATTTATTGTAGATTTAAATTAGATTATTATTATTATTAAAAACAACATAGAATTTTACGTAAAATAAGAGTTTATGGTAAAATAACAATATAATCTATTTTAGATTAGATAATTTTTTTTTAAAATTTCAAAACAATAGAGAATTAATTTTTTTTGAAAAAAATTAGAATTTTACATGAAGTAGAAGTTTAGAGTACAATAATAATATAATCTATTGACAAGGCTGTCGCGTGCCTATCAAATAATAATAATATCTAACAAATCCTTCTAACTATGTAGTAGGGCAAGTTAGAGTCGATCCCACAGAGACAAACGTATCAATCACTAGTTATTCTTGATTCAATTCAACTAAGCAAGTAACACAATAAATTGTTGAGAGATTATTAATCTAAATATTATACTAAAGCAAATATGTGGTATTTATCAATTAACTAAAAACATCTAGAATTAAGTATCCCCACTAGCATGAATCGATGCAATCATGATTTTCCACCCCAATTAATCATACACTACTCAAGAGGAAAGATGCGCCCTATAAAATACCAATAACCTCTCTCGAGTATTAATGGCTTCTCTAAAAATACACTCAAGCCTATTTTCATGGTATCATGCAATTTAGAGACATTAAACACAGCATCCTAACTTCCTAACAATCCGTTCTACCTATTTTCATGGAGAAGTTCATGTCCTTATTGGATAAATCACAACCATCTAAGTCCAACTTTCGATGATAAATAGATATTAGGTTCAAACAATACGCATAATCACGTCTGACATGTTATTGTTAATTAAGCACAACTCAATAAGCAAGAGCATTCAACATAACTAAACTGGGGGTTATGGAAAATCATACATCAATCATAACTAGGGTTCAACTTAACCCTAGATTAAATAACTACTCACTCATAATTAAACTAACAAAACACATAATATAATAAGAACACATAATAATAATATTAAGAACAGAGAAGAAAACCTTCAATCTTTCTCCAAGAAGAAAAAGTACAAGATCCGTTCCCTCCGTATGTATCTATGTATCTATGTATATCTCTGTATATCTATGTATATCTGTCTCTCTCAGATCTGATGTTTATATACATATTCTCAAATATTTTAATGCCTTGAGAAAAGTACAATTACGTTTCCTAAACTGATTATGTTTTACAAGGAAAAATCGTAGCTGCCTTTTATTCAGTAATTCTGAGCCGTTCCTGATGTAATTTGATAATTGGACCACTTTGGAATAAAAGAGATTTCCATTATCTTCGCGTGGGCTGTTAAATCGTCCAATTCTGACTTCTAGAACTTAAGATATGACCCAAACAATGAATTATGTGCAGGCAGCCCAACAAATCCGAATTTCCTTCTAATAAATCTCCAAATTAAACTCTTTATTCTCCAATCCTTCCAAGTTTAGGATTTCCTTACTTCCTACAATAAAACATTAAAATTTATTAAATAAAAATCCAATTAAATGCAAAATATAATAAATATGAGGAATTAAATCATATAAAATATATATAAATATATACTCTATCAAACATCCCCACACTTAGCATTTTGCACGTCCTCGAGCAAATAAAGAAATAAAAATAATACTAACTAATAGGACCACCACTTTCGTAGATGACACGATTGCATTGAGCATATGCAACAAGCCGTTAAACCCCTAGGCAGCCCTAGTAGGACGAGTTTTGTCTCGTGAGGGTTTATAGAAGATATACCCACAAAATCAAATATTTTCAACCACCAAGTCTCTCAAACATGCAACATGTCATAGTACTCCACACATTGCAAATTTCAATCACATAACAACCTGAAAGTGTCTGAAAGTACAAGTACTCTCACTTTAAGCATCATTAACACAAAATAATCCAAGTATGCACACAATGTCTAGATAGACAAAAATATCATGAGATAGACATCAAAGTCGCATTCAACAAGTAAGCATGCTATGGATAAATCTCAAATTGCTCTCACTTCACACAAGTGTATGGGTATAAGTGTATCGCTCAAGTTCAATCAATGTACTCATGTGCTACCATATGCTTGGTTGTCCACCAAATCTCCACCACCTCGTATATATGCATACATGAATCAAAAGGTCTTTGTTAAAGGTTGTAACGGGGCTTAGGTACGGGGTATGATATCAAAGAAACAGGCTAACAAGTGGCTAAACTTGATAACTAATAGAGCATAATGTTCACTTTTAATTAAAGCACCCAACATGAAACTTAGATTATGTAAAAGTTGATCAAGCTTTCACAAACATTAAACTTCAAAGCACATATACCCCATGTACTTTCCCACTTTCACATTGTATCAATCAAATGAACACAACTCTACATTATCTTCCTCTTGCTCATAACTTCTTTTTTATTTTCCTTTTTTTTTCAAAAGTCAAGTCATTCTCCAGTAACCAAGGGCAGTGAAAAGTCACCAAGAATGTACTTAATACCAGCACACATGGATCGTCCCTTTAATATGACATTGCACTTGCCACCCATTGATCTCAAAGGAGTACTTGATACTTGTTTGCAACTTTCATACCATATTGTATCCCACCAAAATGTAACCTTTAACCAAAAGAAATCCCCACACTAAATATTCACCAACCCTTGAATTGAATCAATATGCTCTACCAGTAAATCAAGACAAGAATAAATAAGTAGGCTCAAAAAATTTTAGATTGGTGATATACGAAAGAAACGGGTATAAGCTCAAGGGGTTCACTAAGGATTATTTTTCATATGGGTACTGTTTGGGTAAATGAGGTTAATCCTAGTGCCTTTATCATATTCATGCATACACATATCATGTAGTCTCAAAACGGTTTAAAACAAGTTCTAGAGCAACAAGAATCATGATGAACAACACACAACAAAAAAATGGATTGATAAAAAATGCATCAATCATAAATTAGGCTCAAATCCTCACAAGGTGAAAGCATGCTTAACTCAGTAAAATTGACCAAGAAACATCTCAAGTTTTCAAACTTTCGCAAGTCCACACAAGGAATTATCAAGCATCAAATGATTTTTCATGAATGCGACACTCAGAATTAATCATGCGAAATTAATCTACACAATGTGTACTTATCCATGCTAACATGCTTTTTAGACTAGGCAATTATATACAAAAAGTTTTAAAATTTTCAATTTTTTTTGGAATTTATACTATATAATTTTTTTTTGTTTTTTGAAATATATTATTATTAAGAACACGTCCCCACACTTAAGCGGTTCATTGTCCCCAATGAATAATATATATATAAATATGCAAAACTAACAAGATCCTAAAAGAAATACAAAAAGAATAAGAGTGAAAAATTATACAAAGAAAGGTTAGAAATACTCCCCTAGTGCATGAAGTCTCGGTTGGAAAATGTGGGAGAGTGTTCCTCCTCCAAAATCTTGGGTTGCCTCCCAAGAAGCGCTTTTTTTAAGGTCTTTAGCTCGACCTTCTTCTCAATCAACCTGGTGAATGGATCGAAAGTGGAGCATCCACTTTCTCAACATATTTTCTTATGATCTCTCCCAAAAACTTATAACTTTCATCCATGGCTTTATCCAACAATACTATTTTTCTATCTCGAGCAAAGTTTAAGAGTGCAACAACTATCCTTGTCGTTTCAGCTCGTGAGACAAACTTAAAAAGAAATTTAATAAGTAAGTCTTCCCAAGTGGTAATGGAATTTGAGGGTAATGAAAATAACCAATTTTTAGCTCCATCCCTTAAAGAGAAAGGGAATAATCGAAGTCGAATGACCTCATCAGAAACTCCATCACACTTGATAGTATCACAAATCTTCAAAAAGTTTTCAATATGAGCATCAGGATCTTCAACAGATAATCCACCAAACTGAATTTCACCAATAGATTTCATTGTTGAAGGCTTCAAATCAACATTAGTGACATGTAAATCTCTCACCAAAATTGCAGGAGGTTTAGAGAGAAAAATATCAGCCTTCATATCTTCATCTCCTCCCAAGGTCTTAACCATAAGAACAGCTTCATTACTCTTTTCAAGATCACTCTTCTTCAGAGAAGGGCTAAGCGAAGAGTTGGAAAATTTAAATTCCAATTTCTCATCTCCAACTTCAAAAGAAATCTTTTGTTGCATCATATCAACTTTTGCACCAGCTGTAGCTAAGAAAGGTCTTCCAAGAATAATAGAATTTTGTACATCTTCCTCCATCTCCATGACAACAAAATCACATGGAATAAAAAACTTTCCTACCTTGACAGGAACATCTTCATGTATTCCAAGTGGAACTTTTACACTTCTATCTGCAAGTTGTAAAGATATACGTGTGGGTTTGAGTTCACCCATCTGAAGCTTATTGTAGATTGATAAGGGCATCAGACTTACACTTGCCCCAAGATCACATAGAGCTCTTTTGATTTCAAAATTCCCAAGTTTCACAGGAATAGAATAACTACCTGGATCAGCTAGCTTTTTAGGAAGACTATTCTGCAAGATGGCACTGCACTCTGCCGTTAATGAGATAATAGAACTTTCTTCAATCTTCCGTTTGTTTGACAATAATTCCCTAAGGAACTTCCCATATGAAGGCATCTCCTTGATAGCATCTAAGAAAGGGATATTAAGCTCTAACCTTTTCAAGATATCCATAAACTTCATAAACTTCTCTCCAAGCCTAGCTTGCACTAATCTTTGCGGAAACGGAACAGGTGGTACATAAGGTCTGACTGGAGCAACTGTGGGTTCCTTCTTCTCTTCTTCAATCGCTTCTTGCAAAACCACATTTTCAGATTGAGTTTTCTCCCCATCTTCTTCAACAATAAAATTATCACTAATCATCTTCATCTCTGGCCCTTGAAATTCTTGATTACTTCTTAACGTTATAGCATTCACGTGGGCTCTATGTGGTTGTTCAGTTTGGCCAGGAAGTTGGCCTGAAGACTTGCTAAGTTGATTCAACTGTTGAGCAATTTGAGTGATTGTATTCTCCATCAACTTGTTATGAGCCTTTATCTCATTGATACTTGATTCAAAGTAATCATTCTTCTTTGCCTGTGTAGAAATAAATCCTTCCAAAAGATTCTCCAAGTTGGATTTTTGTGGCTGAGCTGGTTGAAAACCTGGCGGCTGAGAAAAATTATTTTGTGGAGGTTGAGCTTGAGCCTGACTATTGCTGTAGGAGAAATTAGGATGATCTCTCCAACCTGGATTGTATGTGTTGGAGTAAGGATTATATTGTGGCCTTTGATTTTGGTTGTAGAGGGCATTTGCTTGTTCCATTGTTGTTCCAGAGGGATTGTATTGACAAGCATGTTGAGTGTGTCCAACTACACCACATATTTCACATGAGGCAACTGTAGATGAAGTTCTAGAATCCAATTGCTCAATCTTCTTAACCATTGCCTGCATAGTAGTATTCAACATGGTTAGAGCATCAACATCATACTTACCACCCTTCTTAGGATGATTTCTGTCACTATAAGGATAATTATCATTAGACGCAATCTCGTCTAACAAAGTTTTTGCATCCTCCGTACTCTTTTTCATAATAGATCCACCAGAAGAAGCATCAACAAAATTTCGAAACTCTTGTGTTAACCCATTGTAGAATGTTTGGATCAACAACCAGTCAGGAATTCCATGGTGAGGGCATTGTCTCTGAAGTCGTTTGAATTTTCTCTAAGCATCATGAATTGACTCGTCATCATCTTGACGAAAGTTAGATATTTCATTCCTGAGCTTTGAAGTCTTCTTTTGACTAAAGAATTTAAGTAGAAACGCCTTTGCTAGACTATCCCAAGTAGTGAATGTGTTTGGTCCTTCATCCTTCAACCAATCTTTTGCTGCATCTCGGAGAGAGAATGGAAATAAGCGCAGCTTTATAGCATCATCACTAACATTGGTCAGCTTTATAGTATCACACTTTTCTAGAAAACTCTCAAGATGATCAACAGGATTTTCAGTTGATAATCCTGCGAAAGAATCATTAGAGATGAATTGTATGAATTGTGGCTTGAGTTCAAAGTGGGTAGCCGTGATTGTTGGTCTGACAATACTGGAGAGTACGTTTGTAGCGTCTGGCATACCGTGCTCCCTGAGAGCTTTTGCTGTTGTCTCACCCATAACTTCCTTGTCTTTAATTTTCCTTCGTAATCCTGCTTGTCTTCTTGCTGTAGCTTCAATTTCAGGATCAAAAGCAATCAAATTTTCTGTACCTGAACTTCGAGTGTGCATGCAACAAGAAAACTAGAAACAAAGATCAAATAACAAGGGAATAATAGCCGAAGCAATACAACCAAAAGACTTAGCTAAACAAACTCCAAAAAAAACTAATCTAATACCGCTTTGTCCCCGGCAGCGGCGCCAAAAATTTGACAAGGCTGTCGCGTGCCTATCAAATAATAATAATATCTAACAAATCCTTCTAACTATGTAGTAGGGCAAGTTAGAGTCGATCCCACAGAGACAAACGTATCAATCACTAGTTATTCTTGATTCAATTCAACTAAGCAAGTAACACAATAAATTGTTGAGAGATTATTAATCTAAATATTATACTAAAGCAAATATGTGGTATTTATCAATTAACTAAAAACATCTAGAATTAAGTATCCCCACTAGCATGAATCGATGCAATCATGATTTTCCACCCCAATTAATCATACACTACTCAAGAGGAAAGATGCGCCCTATAAAATACCAATAACCTCTCTCGAGTATTAATGGCTTCTCTAAAAATACACTCAAGCCTATTTTCATGGTATCATGCAATTTAGAGACATTAAACACAGCATCCTAACTTCCTAACAATCCGTTCTACCTATTTTCATGGAGAAGTTCATGTCCTTATTGGATAAATCACAACCATCTAAGTCCAACTTTCGATGATAAATAGATATTAGGTTCAAACAATACGCATAATCACGTCTGACATGTTATTGTTAATTAAGCACAACTCAATAAGCAAGAGCATTCAACATAACTAAACTGGGGGTTATGGAAAATCATACATCAATCATAACTAGGGTTCAACTTAACCCTAGATTAAATAACTACTCACTCATAATTAAACTAACAAAACACATAATATAATAAGAACACATAATAATAATATTAAGAACAGAGAAGAAAACCTTCAATCTTTCTCCAAGAAGAAAAAGTACAAGATCCGCTCCCTCCGTATGTATCTATGTATCTATGTATATCTCTGTATATCTATGTATATCTGTCTCTCTCAGATCTGATGTTTATATACATATTCTCAAATATTTTAATGCCTTGAGAAAAGTACAATTACGTTTCCTAAACTGATTATGTTTTATAAGGAAAATTCGTAGCTGCCTTTTCTTCAGTAATTCTGAGCCGTTCCTGATGTAATTTGATAATTGGACCACTTTGGAATAAAAGAGATTTCCATTATCTTCGCGTGGGCTGTTAAATCGTCCAATTCTGACTTCTAGAACTTAAGATATGACCCAAACAATGAATTATGTGCAGGCAGCCCAACAAATCCGAATTTCCTTCTAATAAATCTCCAAATTAAACTCTTTATTCTCCAATCCTTCCAAGTTTAGGATTTCCTTACTTCCTACAATAAAACATTAAAATTTATTAAATAAAAATCCAATTAAATGCAAAATATAATAAATATGAGGAATTAAATCATATAAAATATATATAAATATATACTCTATCATCTATTTAGATTAAATAGTTATTTTTTTAAAATTTAAAAACAACATAATAATATATAATATATGAGTCGAACATTGAAGTAGTAAGTGAGTAGTAAATTTATACTTTCAAAAAAAACTTGATAAGATTGTTTAAATTTTATGGCTTAATTATCTATGCGATCACTGATAATATTGACATGTGTATACCAGTGTTATGACAATGACAAAGAAGTGACAAAGAAGAAAGGTAACCTTTTATAATGTAGACTTTTAATTGCTTGTATGTGCAAGACGAAAAGTCAAAAATAAAATATTATTTTTTGTAAGCCGAAAAAGTCAAAATAATAATAGAATTGTTAGAAGATTGGTGAAAGTAGAGCATTGAACAAAACAAAAATAAGTTAAAAATAACATAAAGTTCTACTACGTGAAATAGAAGTTTAGGATATAATAATTCTACTACGTAAAATAGGAGTTTAGGGTATAATATAATTTATATTAAAATAGATAATTATTTATAAAAAAAAATTAGGGGTGAAACCAAAAAAAAAAGATGGAACCAAAAAAAGTGTGAACCAAATTTGGTACCATGTTAAAAGGGGGTTTCGCTTATTAATAAAGGTTATAGAAGCAAAACAATGTGAAAATGGCGCGCGGTACTAAAGTACCAAAGTACCAAAGTACCAAAGTACCAAATTTGGTTATCACTTAACCCGAGTTCGATTCCTCGCAACTACATAATTATACAAGATTTATTTACTTTAAATTCTTTAGCTTCATCCAGGGTTCGATTCCTTACAACTACGTAATTATACAAGATTTATTTATATACTTTAAATTCAATATACTCTTTATTAATAAGCAAAACAATATGAAAATGGCGCGCGGTACTAAAGTACCAAATTACCAAATTTGGTTATCACTTAACCCGGGTTCTATTTCTCGCAACTACATAATTATACAAGATTTATTTACTTTAAATTTTTTAGCTTCATCCAAGGTTCGATTCCTTACAACTACGTAATTATACAAGATTTATTTATTTACTTTAAATTCAATAGTTTCATCGAGCGTTAGATTCTTTGCAACTTATTTATTTACTTTAATTTCTTTAGCGTTCGATTCTTTAAAACTACGTAATTATACAAGATTTATTTATTTACTTTAAATTCAATAGTTTTATCGAGCGTTAGATTCTTTGCAACTACGTAATCATACAAGATTTTTTTATTTACTTTAATTTCTTTAGTTTTATACACAGTTCGATTGTCTATAACTACATAATTAAATAGTTATTTATTTATTATATATTTTTATCATTCAATTCTCGAGAACTACAGTTTTAAATAATATTTATTAATACTAATATTTTAATGTCGACTCGTGATCGGCCCGTGTTTGGCACGGGTTATAAGCTAGTATGCATAAATGCATACTTTGTGCCAAATTTGCATCGATGGACGCATATATGCATCTATTCACATGATTAATGAACCATAAAGTTCGTCTACTTTATATGGAATTTAGGTGAGTTGGACAAAAAATTAGTTAAATATAAAAATATTTGATTATAAAATGCAACTAGCATTGGAGTATATCTTATTTTTTAGCACCAAAATTCACTTTTTGGTGCCATATTATAGAAATGGCTATAGTCATTTTGCATCTTGCATTGGACTTGCTCTCAGAGTAATGCTAATGCTAGGGAACCCAACAAAATATCCCAAAATCTCAAAACTTGTATGTAATGATGTGGCTGACAGGGACATTTTGTTGCGATGTCTAGCATTTTTCTTTGTATTATAGCTAACTTATGAGTTATTGAAAGTATTAAAATTACATTAAATTTAATTAATAGTATATTTGAATGATAATATTAATTTTTATTAAATAAATTCACAAAAATAAAATAAGTTGTTCAAAAAAGTTTTTTATACCAACTTTTAGCTATAAACTGTTTTTGTTTTTAATTTTAAGCCACTTTATGACTTACTATCTTATAGACCGTGCAATGCACGGCTATTTTTTTAATATTTTTTATTATATTAATTCACAATTTCATTAGTATTCATATTCCTTTTAATTTTTTTAATATTTATGATACTAAAATATAATATTTTTAATATATTTTTGGCGAATTTCGAAACTTGGACTTTTACAAAAATAATTTATCTATTAATTTATAAAATATTACTTGACATTATATTAAACGATTCTAATCTATTTATTTTAAGATCCAATGATACTTACTTTTTTGTAGTATTATCGTACCTTAACGATCAAAACTATGGACTTTCTTTTTTAATATATTTAAAGATAAAAATATTAATTTTTATATTTCATAAGTCTTTGATGTAGTTAGAACACCTCACGATTGTCATCTATTTATTTTAAAGTTGAACTATTCTTATTTTTTTATGTTATTGTACCATGACGACCAAAATTATGGATAAAATATATTCCCTTTATCCCAACAGATTGTCAACACTTTGTTTTTTAAATGTCTCATCCAATTATTAACATTTCTTAAAATAGTATATTTTCTTCATTAATTTTAACAAGTCTCACCAACTCACCCACTCTTTCTTTCCTTTTCTTTTCGTGCCCCCACCAAAATGTGACGGAGGAAGTGTAAGAATATATTTTTGGATAAATTATTTTGTGTTGAATTTACGTTGTGCAAAAGACAAATACTTTATATGTATCAAATTTATATTATTCAAAATTTTAATTCTTTGTTAATTTTTGAAATATGTAATTTTAATATGTTATTGAGTTGATTCGAAACTTAAATTTTTGTTAGTATGTTATGAATATAAGAATAAAGATCCATATTCATGAGATAGTGTAATTGATCATTTGAGTGTATTATATCAACTATCTAATTACTCCACTTTTCTAATTTAACAATAGATGATTAAATTTATTTTTTTACATGTATTGTGATCTTAGGAAAAGTATGGTGAGATTAACCTCATGATCCTTTTTCTCTAGAAGTCTTATATTTAAAATTATCGTTAATAAATATGAAACTCTCAATTTTTAATAATATTTAACATTATCCTTTTATATTTGTTATATGTAAAATAATATAATATAATATGGATGAATTAAATTGTATGTCCCTTAAAAAAGTGTTAGGTTAATATTAATTAACTAAGTCGTTTTACTTGTAAATTCTAGAGTAAAATTTGCAACATAAATTCATGTACATCATTTCTCCTACGTCTCTTATAACATAGGTGCATGTGTATTATTGTTAGTCATGGTATACATGAGCATCATATTGAGAATTTTTTAATAACGTAATTGATATGATTTTTGGTCATGGTATACATGAGCATTTATATTGAGAATTTTTTAATAATGTAATTGATATGAATAGATATCTCAAAATTTGGTTTGATGATTATTATCAAACCGGAACTACTCATAAATTAAAGAGAAAAAAGAGTTACCAATTTTTATATAGAGAATTCTATCTAATATATAAAACTCAATTATATCTGGGTTAGATTATCAAAATACAATTTTTAGTTTTAAAATATAATTCTACTATTAATCAAATACACTTTTTAGTTTTTAAATATAATCCTTCAATTAATCAAATACATTTTTTTATATTAGATTTAACTATTCTTATCTATCATTTAAGATCTAACGATCCTTATTAATTTGATTGTACAATGATCGTACAGGAACCGGAGTATCAAAGTTTTGAATAAGATTCTTTTACGGTTATTATATATAAGGATATAATTTATTCGATCGAGATTTGACAAATAACATTATTTACAGAAATACTAATAGTTATTGCTTTCACAAAATTGTTGTATTAATTGTCCATGATCGTACTTTTCAACACACAAATTCATTCGGTCATCTGCCATTCCAAGGCAATTTGGAGTAGGTTGGTTGTTTAAGGCTTTTAATATCTATTACTATTTATTAAACTACAACACAAGGGTAAAAAGTGTCACTTTAATGCTTGTGAAGTAACGATTTTGCCCCTATTTTTTGAAAAATTACAAAAACGCCACCCCTTTAATGTTTATGAAAAAAATAAATTAAATTATGTTAGTCTTGAGTTTGCTTTCAAAATATTAATAGATAAACCACATCTTCTCCCATCTTTTTTTATTTTTATTATAATGTAAATAAATATTGATTTTGATTATTTCTAGAATATTGCACAATATATAATTACAAAAAATATTTTTATCGATTGAGCATAATCTACAATTCTCTTTTGTCAATTTAAATGATTGATATATGTCATTTTTAATACCTATGAATTTACGATTTTGCTCTTATATGTTAAAAAATTACAAAAACACATTACATTTTATATTTATGCAAAGAATAGATGAAATTATGTGTTGAGAATCAAACCACTAACCTTCTCTAATCAAACTCATACCATAACTATTATACTATACGTTATTTTGAGTGTTCTTTAAAAATATTTTTAGATAAATCACATTTTCTCCTCTTCTACCTTTTTCTTTATTTTAACTTTTGATTAAATAAAACGTTGGTTTATATTATTTATAGAATGTTTCATAGTCTATAAACGTTGGCTTATAGAATGTTTCATAGTAAATATTTTAATGGATTTAGTATACTTTATAATTCTCTTTTGCCATTTTAATGATTGATATAAAAAATAAAATTTTAAATTTTAAATTTTAAATAATATAAAATTATACATTAATGTAATCGAGTCCTAAAAAAATATGAATTTGTTTACATTCTCATATGTGTAGATATTAAACTATTGAAATAAAAAATAAGATTTGGTTTTAAGAAATATTTAATTTTATTTATAAAATTATACATAATAAATGATTGTCTCACATAATTTTTAGGTATAGAAAAATTTTAAATTTGCGAGTCATATTAGAGATTTTTGGTGGATCAACTATTTAGACTTTCAGTGATTTAAAAGTGTGATTGCTCTAAAAAAAATAATCAAAGAAAAACTAAAATAATTGAATTTATGTTAAAAAAATAATAACTTTAAAAAATAGAATTTCTGTTGTATATATAAAAAAATAACGTAATTAATATTCAATATACAATGAAAAAAATATGTTTTTTTGAATTATAAATATTACAAAATTGCAATAATTATTAATAATAATCAATTAGACTATAACTCAAAGTATGGTGATATGAATTTTATATAGTATACTAAATTGATCAAACAATCAGCATAATATATGATGGTTGAATTATAATATATACTTAGATTATGTTAAATATAATTGCTGACGTTTGCTCATCAGTGTTTAAGTACCAGGTGTTAATCAGAGTTTACATTGAAGCCAGTCAGAGTTTGTCAAAGTCTGACGTGGTAATAGTTGAATTAGCTGTCGGTGCTGAATTGAATATTCTAGAAGCAATATATTCTGAAGATGGAAAGAAGCAGAATATATTGATACAGCTAAGGAAACGGAATAGAAGATAAGAAGCAATCCTTAATTGATATGAATTGTATAGCTAACTTATAGGAATATCAATTAGAGATGGATTGTATGTAGCTGTGTAATATATAAACACAGATAGGTTATCCCTAGAAGGGATGCGAACATAGAATTATTATTCTTGTAACCTAGAAGCTCTTTGTGGTTCATTAACATCATAAAAAGAGAAGCTGTTAATACAATTACAGTTTATTGATTCATAAACAGTGTTCTTGATTATTGTTATTCTCATATATATTTGATTATACTGTATTCGGCCTAACAATTGGTATCAGAGCCAAGGCTGTTTAATATATACAGTTTATCGATCCAAACATAAGTATAATCATGACTGATAACAACCAGGTAGGTTCCAATGCTCAAAAGGTTCAATCAGCTTCTGTAAGTCGATATGAGGCAATCAGGGTTCCAATTCTCAGACCTGTGGAATATCCAATATGGAAGGTAAAGATGACCATGTTTTTAGAAGCCACAGATCCAGAATACCTTGATAGAATCAATGATGGTCCTCATATGCCGACTAAATTGTCTCCTGTTGTTGATGGTCAAGAACAAAAGACTGTTCCAAAGGAAAAGAAAGATATGACTCATGAGGACATCTCATCAATTGCAAAGGATGCAAAAGTTAGACATCTACTCCACAGTGCTTTAGACAATGTTATGTCTAACAGAGTAATTGGCTGTAAAACTGCCAAAGAGATATGGGATGCTTTAGAAGTCAGGTGTCAAGGAACCAGTGCTATAAAGAAGAACAGGAAAACTATACTCACTCAGGAGTATGAGCACTTTGATTCAAGAGCCAATGAAACCTTGACTGAGACATATGACAGATTCTGTAAACTGCTGAATGATTTATCTCTAGTTGATAAAGAATATGATCTTGAAGAATCAAATCTCAAATTTCTCTTATCTTTACCTGAAAGATGGGATTTGAAGACAACAACTATAAGAGATAATTATGAACTTGCTGAAACTGAACTTGATGAGATTTATGGGTTACTGAAAACTCATGAATTGGAAATAGAACAAAGAAACAGAAGATCAAGCAAGAAGACAAAATATGTTGCTCTCAGAGTCGAAGAGAAACCCATCGAGAAGAAAATCTCAAGGAAGAAAATCAAAGGAAAGGCTTTAGTCCTTAAATCTGACAGTGAGTCATCAAACTCTGATGATGGCTCAAACACTGATGATGAAGCTTCTGACTCTGAGGATGATGAAGAAGAGATGATGAGAATGGCTGCTTTAATGGTGAAGACCTTCAAAAAGATGGGATTCAAGAATTTCAAGAAAGGAAAAAGATTCTCTAGGAAAGATTCAAATTCTGAAAGAAAGAATTTCAGAAAGTCTGATGGGAGGGATACCAAGTCTGGAAAGAAAGACAAATCTGAGATCCAGTGCTACAAGTGCAAAGAGATGGGTCACTATGCTCCAGAGTGCAAGAAAGGAAAAACTGAAAAAACACTCATCTCAAAAGGCAAAGACTGGGCAGACACTTCAGACTCAGATGAGGGAGTGAATTATGCTCTCATGGCAATTGGTAGAGATGAAGCTGACTCATCTGAAAACAAGGTACCCCTAACAACTTATGCTTATGATATTGATGATATATCTGAATTAAGAATTTATCTTAAAAGCATACATGTTAGTTATAGGGATCAGACTTTAGAGAATGAGAGAATAAAATCTGAGAATCTAAGTCTCAAATAAAGAAATAAATTTCTTGAAGAGAAGCTTGTTAACATGCAACAAGTTCAAAAGGAGAGAGATGATGCTGTTTATGTTGAACAGGAATTGCTTAAAAGATATAGGCAAATAGAGTCTGAGTTGGAAAAAGAGAGGAAAGTGATTAAAACCTGGACTAATTCTGGAAAAGACACACATCAGGTTTTTCACAGATACTGTAGGTTTAGGTTACTGTGAGAAAGATGAACTTAGATTTAAAGATAAAGTTAAAGTAAAACCACAACTTAAACCTGTGAAATTTGTTCATGAATCCAGTAAGCTAAAGTCTGTAGTTGTAAAAGAAGCTGTTATGGAGCCAGTTGAAGCTTGTGTTGAACAAGTGGATATTGAATCTACAACAGAGAAGCCTATTGAGCAAGAAGCTGTTAGAAAACCAGTAAAAGTCTGTGAAAAACAGGTTAATGTTGGTTTAATGACAGGAAAACAGTTCAATCATAAGGTCAAAGAGGTAAAATCTGCCATGAAACCAAAAGGGTCCAAGCAGAATAGGAATGGAAAAGTAGGCATAAATAAAAGGAATAATCATCTGCCTACTTCAGTTGCTCCAAGAAAAACATGTTATAACTGTGGTAGTGCTAACCATCTTGTCAGCTTTTGCAGGAAGAACAAAGATATTAATTCTTTACCCTCCAAGTCTAGGGTAAAGAATGATTATGTTAGGGTTAGGCCACAGACTTTATGTACACACTGTGGGAGCACTTGGCATTCCATTTATACTTGCAAGAGTTATCATGCTATTTATCATAACTATTATGAGCTAAAACCCAACTTGAAATGGGTTAGAGCAAACTCTGCAAGTGTAAAGTCTGACAATGTTAGTTTAAACTCTGTTGATGGTGATTCCGCTGCAAAAGCTAACAATGTTAAGAAAGACAAAGGATCCAAGCAAGTCTGGATCCTTAAAACTAACAATCAGTGATTGTTTGTAATTGCAGGGCATTAAAGAGAGTACACTTATCTTGGACAGTGGATGCTCAGGACATATGACTGGAAACAAAGCCCTGCTATCAGACTTTAAGGAAAAGGCTGGCCCAAAAGTATCCTATTGAGATGGCAACATAGGACGTACTCTGGGATATGGCAATATAAATCTTGGAAGTGTCATCATATCAAACGTAGCTCTTGTCTCAGGACTCAAGCATGATCTGCTATCTGTAAGTCAAATCTGTGACAGAGGATATCATGTAGATTTTCATACTGAACACTGTGAAGTGATCAGTAAATCTACTGGAAAAGTTGTTCTAGTTGGACACAGGCGCAACAACATCTATGAAGCAAGTTTGGTAACAAACTCTGATGGAAAAACTGTGTGTCTGACAGCAAGAATGTCAAATGAAGAGAGTTGGAAATGGCATAAGAAGCTCTCTCATCTAAATTTGAACAACATCAATGAGATGATAAGAAAAGATCTTGTAAGGGGACTTCCCAAGTCAATACTCAGCTTAGATGGTCTGTGTGATTCTTGTCAAAAGGCCAAGCTAAGGAAGTCATCTTTCAAGAGCAAGTCTGAATCTTCAATTGTGGAGCCATATCATCTTCTACATGTTGATCTCTTTGGTCCAGTAAATGTAATGTCTATGGGCAGAAAGAAATATACTCTAGTAATTGTTGATGAGTATACAAGATACACTTGGGTTTATTTCTTGGCAAAGAAGGATGAAACTGCTCAGACTCTGATGGATCATGTAAATCAACTGGATAAAGGATCACAGTACAAAGTAAAGATAATAAGAAGTGATAATGGAACTGAATTCAGAAATTCAGTATTGGAAGCTTTCTGCAAGGAAAGAGGAGTGAAGCAAGAGTTTTCTGCACCAGGGACTCCACAGCAAAATGGTGTAGTTGAAAGAAAGAACAGAACTCTAATTGAAGCTGCCAGAACAATGCTTGATGAAGCAAAGTTACCAACCTATTTCTGGGCAGAAGCTGTTCAAACTGCTTGTTTTACTCAGAATGCAACATTGATCAACAAGCATGGAAAGACACCATATGTGATGGTGAAGAACACGAAGCCAAATTTGAAATACTTTCATATATTTGGATGTAAGTGTTTTATTCTGAAGACTCATCCTGAACAGTTGACCAAATTTGAGTTCAAAGCTGATGAAGGAATTTTTGTTGGCTATCCATTGTCAACAAAAGCATTCAGAGTATACAATCTGAGAACAAAGGTGATCATGGAATCTATACATGTGTCATTTGATGACAAGAAAATAACTGGACTTGATGACTTAGATGAATATGATCAACTGCGCTTTGAAAATGAAGATTTATTCTCTGATGATGTAAACTCTGATGAAGCAGTACCGACAAACTCTGATGAAGCGGTTCTGATAAACTCTGACGAAGGATACTCTGAACCTTTACTGGTAAATAATGAAGAAACTGAAAATTCTCAAAACAGAGAACCAGTTGAGGGGGAGCGTGAGGCAGCTCAACATGGTGACTCAAACACTCAAAGTGAGTCTGTTGAGGAAGCTGATTCAAACTCTGAAAGCTCAAACTCTAAGCAGTCCAATTCAGGGGGAGCCTCAGAAGCTGCAGAAAGTCAACACATGAATCAGGAGAGCATGGATCAAGGGGGAGGATCCAATACTGATACAAGAAGCCACTTACCAACAACAAGAAAGTGGACACAGGCACATACACCTGATCTTATAATTGGAGATCCTGATGCTAGTGTAAGAACTAGAAGTGCTACTACAAATGAATGCTTGTATCATGCTTTCTTGTCTCAAACAGAACCAAAGAAAGTGGAAGAAGCTCTTCAAGATGCTAACTGGATAACAGCTATGCAAGAAGAGTTGAATGAATTTGAGAGGAATGAAGTTTGGACACTTGTACCTAGACCAAAGAACAGATCTGTAGTAAGTACAAAGTGGGTTTTCAGAAACAAGACTGACAGTGATGGTGTGATTACAAGGAATAAGGCTAGACTTGTAGCAAAAGGTTATTCACAGCAAGAAGGAATTGACTATGATGAAACCTTTGCTCCAGTTGCAAGATTGGAAGCAATAAGGATTTTTCTGGCCTATGCTGCACACAAAAAGTTCAAAGTCTTTCAGATGGATGTAAAGAGTGCTTTTCTCAATGGGAAGCTTGAAGAAGAGGTGTTTGTTGAACAACCACCAGGGTTTGTAGATCTCAAACATCCAGATTATGTCTACAGGCTTGACAAGGCTTTATATGGACTAAAGCATGCACCAAGAGCATGGTATGAAACTCTGGCTCAATTTCTTTTAGAAAGTGGGTTCACTAGAGGTAAAATTGATAAAACCTTGTTTTATTTCAATTATGGTGATGATTTGCTTTTAGTTCAAATTTATGTAGATGATATTATTTTTGGATCTACTAATGACAAACTCTGTCAGAAGTTTGCAAAGCTTATGCAGTCCAGGTACCAAATGAGCATGATGGGAGAGCTTAGTTATTTTCTAGGCTTATAGGTCAAGCAAACATATGATGGGATTTTTATTAATCAGGCAAAATATACCAGAAATCTTCTGAAGAAATTTGGTATGCTTGATAGTTCATCTGCCACAACTCCCATGACAACTGCAACAAAGCTAGACAAGGACAGTGGGGCACCAGTCGATATGACAAACTATAGAGGCATGATAGGGTCTCTGTTGTATCTTACTACAAGCAGACCAGACATCATGTATGCCACATGTCTTTGTGCAAGATTCCAAGCAGACCCCAGAGAGCCACATCTAACAGCTGTGAAAAGGATCTTTAAGTATCTTAAAGGAACCATAACCTTGGGTTTGTGGTATCCTAGAGAATCAGAGTTTAAGTTAATTGGTTACTCTGATGCAGATTTTGCAGGCTGTAAGATAGATAGAAAGAGCACAAGTGGAAGCTGTCAATTTTTAGGTGACGGGTTAGTTTCTTGGTACAGCAAGAAACAAAAGTCAATCTCAACATCCACTGCAGAAGCAGAGTATATAGCTGCTGGTAGCTGTTGTGCACAAATTCTTTGGATGAAGAATCAGTTGCTGGACTATGGATTAAGGTACTCTAAAATACCTATTTACTGTGATAATCAAAGTGCTATTGCTATGACAGGTAATCCAGTACAGCAATCCATGACCAAGCACATCAGCATAAGATATCATTTTATCAGGGAACATGTGGAAGAAGGAGATATTGAACTTCATTTTGTATCTACAGACCAACAGCTTGCAGATATCTTCACCAAACCTTTGAGTGAAGCTACCTTTACAAGGCTGGTAAATGAACTTGGAATGATCTCTGGTTTTGACTAGAGATGCTGGTTAGATTCAAACTCTATACATGATTTTATGCTCATGATTCTTTGCATGTGTTAACTGTTATTTGCACCAGCATGTTAAACTCTGATAAGTAAACTCTGTTAGTCATACTCTGTCAGTCATACTCTGTCGGTTAAAGTCTGATGTTAAACTCTGATTATGATTTTTGTCTGAAACACATGGACCGATGAAGAAAAATGTATGAAGCATGATTTTCAGTAAGTAATCATGAATCCTTCTAAGTATTATAAATTCTGATTACAGAATGTACAGAAATTTTACACAGCATGATACTGTCTCTATATTTATAGCATCTCTTAGTTTATTGATCCTATACACTGAGTTTGTATTAGCTGTTTGCATTTTCTCTCATAAATTAATTGTATTAACTGATGAAAAGTCTAAACTCTGATTATTAATTGTAAATAATTCACCCTCAAATCAAAAGATGCCAAAAAGAGCACAAATTCCTTTGAGATCATGTTGTGTCTAGGAAGATCCAAGAACTTATTGTATGAAATAAGGGCTAAAATCTTTGATTTTTGGTGACTAGTGTCAACCACTGATTACTGGAAAAAAAAATATATAAATAAAAAATATATATATATATATATATCATAAAGGGGGTGAAAAATAAAAGATATATCCAAATGAAAGGATATCAGTATACAGAGTTTAGATATAAAAATCAGATTTTTTTTGTAATACATGAGAGTTTAGGCAACCAGTTTTTACTACTTTAGTTCGTGGATTTTATGCACTTTGAGATGGTCTAAATATTCATATTCAGTAAACTCTGCTAATTCACACACAAATACTCACATCTGTACAGTTTGTGAAAAGAGTTTGTTTCTAAAGGAGGAGGATTGGTAAACACTGATGAATTATGTACTCTACGCCGAGGTACTTTAATTTTAATCTCTGGTGATTAAAATCAATTTTGTTGGTTTCAGACATATTATAATTTTGAGAAAAAGACATTTGTTTTGAAAATTTAAAAAGAGTATGATTGGACAGTTGATCAAGAATGTTTTAAACAGAGGAGAGAGGTTAATTTCCTAGAAAAGTGTAAAAGGCGGTAATTATTGCTGTTTTTACTGCGCATGCGCATTGGAAACTGTCAATTACTTGTTGTCAGTCATTCCATATGTGCCACGTGTCCCACTCACATAATTAAAGGAGTAAGACAGTTGTGTATTAATGATTAAAAACTGTTCAGTTTTTAATTTTGAATTTCATATTTATACAATACACACATATACGTCTAAACCTTTCACATCTTACTTCAATTTACACACACACATACTCACAAACACTTCCCTGCTCACAAACTCTTACGAAGCTTTTGCATAAATTTCTTTGATTTCTTTCAAATCTTACTAATGGCGACTACAGCGTTTGTTTCTTCTGGGTTAGAATTTGTTCCAAACAATTACGCAGCACCACTAAATACTGTTAATGCCCCAGAAGCTTTTCATATGATTCAAGATTTTCTTGCTCAGTCAGCGATTGGGCGTGCTTTAGTTGAACCAGCAAAACTCTCTGGTTTACAAATCAAGGCGTTCTGGGAGTCGGGGATGTATGATGATGGTGGTGAAACTGGGAACCCATCTATAATCTTTGAATATGAAGAAACAGAGTATGTGATTACTGCTGGAATCATTCGGGCTGCAATGGGGTTTCCTGAGTTTTCGTCGTATACTATTGGAATGGGTGATGAAGATTTGATAAGGATGATGCGAGAGATTGGGTATTCTGGACCCTTGAACAAGATTGGACAGTTGAAACGACCGTTCTTACGGAAGGAGTGGAGCTTCTTCTTTGATTGTATTACAAGGACGTTTGGAAAGAAATGCACAAACTGGGATGCTATTCCCACAGACAGTCTGCAAATCGGGTATTCTCTTTTATATGATAATCATTTTGATTTTGCACGACTTGTCTTGAATAATCTAGGAGAGAAAATGACAGAGAATAGAGGAGTAGTCTATTTTTCAAGATTCTGTCAGATTTTATTTTCTTACTGTGTTGAAGAAGTAGAAGTAATTGAAGAAGATGTTTCTTGTTTTAAATTACATAAAAGGATATTCTCTGATCTTAGTAATAAAGATGTTAAGAAAGGGGTTGTTGGAGATTTGTTGCTACATGTCTCTGTGCAACAGTTTTTAAATGATCAAGTTAATCCACCTACCCAAGCTCCTTCTCAGCCAGAACCTCAACCTGAGCCTTTACAAACAGAGCTACCTCCATCAACATCTGTCATACCTGCAAGGGGTGGTAGGACTAAGCACATTGGTACTAAACCTGCAAGGTCTGTGAGACCATCTACTGATGTAGGTGTGTCTAAGACAAATGATGAGCCCAGGGGTCATTATAAGAAGAGGAGAGCAAATCGATCAAAAGCTGATAATGAAGATGATCTTGATAATGAAACTCTTCATAAGAGGAAGAGAAGATTAGTAGCCAATTATCTTTTTGATAATGTGGATGAAGCTGTCCAGCATGATGCTCCTGAAATTATTGCTGAGGAGCCTGTTGTTAATGCTGATGATGAGGACAGGATTTTTGTAAATGTTGAAGCTCCTGAGGTTGTGATTGAAAATCATTCTGTAAATGCTACTGTGCATGAAGAAGCCAGAGCAAACACTGATGCTACTTTTCATGATGATTTTCTTGAACCAATATTGGAGATGAATGTTGAAGAAGAATTTGAAGCACATCCTAGTATCAGTATTTGTGATACTGAGGATGTGGCAGCTGATCAACCCACCCAGATCCTAAATGAGTCTCTTGCCACTCATACAGAAATTCTTTCTGTCAATAATTCAAATCCAGAAGAGGGTGAGGAGGTTGATCAGGTTCTTGAAGCTGTTCAAGTAGTTCTTGACACTACTGTACATACAGAAGATATTGTTGCAGAGGCTGTTCCTAAAGAAGCAGAGGTTTTTGTAACCTCTGAGAATCTTGTTGCTGCACAGCTAAATGCTGAGAAAGATGAAGCTATAGCAGAAAAAGTTAATGATGAAGCTGCACAGTTAAACACTGAAGTCACTGCAGAGAATATTGCAAACTCTGTTCATCATGAGGGAGCACAAGATGATGCTGAAGAAGATGTTCCTGCTCAACATGCTACAGACGCTCACTTTCAGGATATGTATTTCTCCAATTGGTCAAGCAGAGAAACTATCTTTTCTGATGAAAGAGCTGCTGATTTTGTGACCAAGTCTTCAAAGGAGATTCAAAATCCTGAACTTCTAACTCATCTCAAAGCTACAATAGTCCAAGTCAAATCTTTGAATAATCGTTTTGATGGTACTGACAAGGTTATTGATGGTCTAAGGAATGACATAGCTGCAAGGGAACTTACACTGCAAACGGATAAATCTCTATATATCTCTTTGTGTAAAGAACAGAAGGCTTTTCACTCCAGATTGTCAAAAGTTGAAGAGAATCAAGCTGAAATGTCAAATAAGCTGGATGCAATTGCAAATTCCTTGGAACTGCTCACATCAGTATTGATTTCTGATGATGTCAAAAAGGGGGAGAGAGTATCTAAAGACAAATGCAAGATCTCTCAAACTCTGACTCGGAAGGATGATACCACTGATGGTGGTGCAAAAGATAAAGAACAAAGGAAAAAGAATGTTCAAGAGCAAGGGAGGAGGTCAAACTCTGATGCTAAGACTAATGCTGGAAAAGGAATAAACACTGGTGGGCAGTCTTCTTCAAAAGTAAGAAGTTTACTTCTTTCTTCTCAATCTCCAATTACTGATGAAGAAGTTGCAACTCAGTTGTTTCTAGCTGAGCATGGTCAAGATGCTACTGTTGAAGATATTCAAGCAGAAGAACAAATGCTAGCAGAAGAACATAAGAAGAAAGTTGCTTCTGGAAATTATAAGAAGAAATCAGTAAAGGCTCCTAGAAAGAAAGAAATTGGAATTTCTATCAAGGAAAATACTCAACAGAGTATACAATACACCAGGAGGCCTGTAATTACAAATACTGATAAAGGAAAAGGTATACTGGTAGAAGAAGGACAGTTACCTAAGAAGAATTATTCAACCTCTGACATTGCTCAAGTTGAATCAAGGATAAGTAAATCAACCTCTGACGCTGCTCATGTTGATGTTTCTACTAAAGTTGTGACAACCTCTGACAAAGCTCAAGTTGTACAAACTCAGCTAGCTCCTCAACTCAAAGGTTTCTTAAGACCTGCACTTTCTGAAACTCTGACACTTCAACCTGTGGACTTTTCTCAAACCAGGACTGTACTTGGAAAAGAATCTTTTGATAAGTCTGGTTTAGGTTCACATAGGGAGAAGAGAATAAACAACAGATCTTTAGATCAAACTTCACTGGCAGAAGCTGGTATTGGGGTATCTCAAGAGAGCCTTGATAAACTGGAATCTGTTCAGATGGTCTATCACAGGGGTTTGAAGAAAGAGGTTCTGTTATACTTCATGTCTGATGGAAGAGTATACAGAATATGAGAAGCTGATATTCAATTGAAGCTATGGGAAGAGCTTGAGTATGTTTTATACCTTCTCAAAATCAAAAACAAAAGTACTCATGATGCTGCTCTTGTCATAAAAGACAGAATGATGAAATCTAAAGTGCTTCTTGGAGGTGGTGTTTCTAGTGCATACATTCCTAAGTACAGAGATGCTTATGGAAAGATTGTTGAGATGAAAAGAAATAGTGCCAAGTTCAAGACAGCACTGGGTATCAAAGTCTTGGAATTCAATTTGGAGTCAGACAAATCATATTATATAAAACTTGGAAATGAAATGAGGAAAAATAGTATTTATTCTCTGAGGGCTGCCATATATCAAACTGGTGAAGGAGATCCAGAGTATAAAGAACTGAAGGAGATTATGATTGCTAAACTGGAAAGAGCTGAGAGAAGATTACTTACAGACTATCTCAGAACAGTGCCTGATATTCAAGAGATCAAATAAAGTCTGACTGTAAGTTTTTAAAGTTTTCTGTTCTAAGTTAAAGTTAAACTCTGTTATATTTTAAACACTGCATTTGTTATATGTTTTGACATCATCAATTATCTTTTTAACTTGTACATTTTAGTATGAACAAGTTGGAGGAGATTGTTAAATATAATTGCTGACGTTTGCTCATCAGTGTTTAAGTACCAGGTGTTAATCAGAGTTTACATTGAAGCCAGTCAGAGTTTGTCAAAGTCTGACGTGGTAATAGTTGAATTAGCTGTCGGTGCTGAATTGAATATTCTAGAAGCAATATATTCTGAAGATGGAAAGAAGCAGAATATATTGATACAGCTAAGGAAACGGAATAGAAGATAAGAAGCAATCCTTAATTGATATGAATTGTATAGCTAACTTATAGGAATATCAATTAGAGATGGATTGTATGTATCTGTGTAATATATAAACACAGATAGGTTATCCCTAGAAGGGATGCGAACATAGAATTATTATTCTTGTAACCTAGAAGCTCTTTGTGGTTCATTAACATCATAAAGAGAGAAGCTGTTAATACAATTACAGTTTATTGATTCATAAACAGTGTTCTTGATTATTGTTATTCTCATATATATTTGATTATACTGTATTCGGCCTAACAGATTAATCTATGATGAAACCAAAAAAGTTTGATCTTAGATTTTATATTGATGCACAGTCATTAAGGGCATCGATGCACAGTCATTAATGGTGTGTAATCATAATTTACAGTGATCAAAATATTTGTTTTTTTTTTTTGAAGAACAGTGGAATTAATTCATTAATGAAAAGCCATACGGCATCTACAAAGATAGTCGAGTCGAACAAACATAAAATAGAAACAATCGTCTATCCTCCTTAAGTCTATCCTCCTGAAGGAAGTCTATCCTCCTGAAGAGATAGTCAAACGATATGTTGAAAATGATAAATTTACATGTACCCGCTTCACCGCAACCTGTTTGAGCTATCGACCAAAATTGCAATTCCATACAAACTTTTATCACTAAATCAAAACTAGCCCTCACAATAAAGGAGAGAAAACAACACCCTCTCGCCATGGAGAGAAAAACAAACCGAAATTGCAAACTAAAAAACCAAATTAAAAGAACTTAGATCTGAAAAACCCCACCCAAAGATGAAGATTATTGAAAATTATTGAAGGAGAAAACAAAAAGGAAATCAGGAGAAATGAGAAAATGGGTCTCCTGCGGTGGCTATGATTATTAGGTAAGGAGTGGAGGGGGAGAGGAGGCGACGGGTGAGGAGAGAGATGGGAGAGAGAGGAGGTCGACTCTCCTAACCTATTGTCTATTATTCCTATTGGCTATGATTATTAGGTAAGGAGTGGAGGGGGAGAGGAGGCGACGGGTGAGGAGAGAGATGGGAGAGAGAAGAGGTCGACTCTCCTAACCTATTGTCTATTATTCCTTTCTTCTTGTTTGATCAAAATATTTGTTAAAATTTAAGTTAAGTTTAAAAGTAATTCATATTATAAGATAAAAAAAATGTTTCAATTTATCAAAATTTTAAAATAGAATTTGATACTGTGTAATAAACTTTAGACTAAAACTAAACATTTGAGTTTACAAATGTAAAAATATGTATGTAATATATAAAAAAAAAATGAGCTAGACACCGTAATGATGACTTTCACATAATATTAATAGTTTCATAATATGTCTCTGTCTTACGTATATATCGATTCTTTATAAATGTACTCTAACTAAGTTAAAATCATGTTGCATATGTTATATATTGACAATTTTGCAAAAATATTTACTTATTTTATACACAAATGTTCAATTTGATAAAGTTCCGTCATCGAAAACCATATTATTTTATACTCAAATGTTCAATTTGATAAATTTCTTATCACGTAATCTAAAATCATATTAATATTTTAGCAATTAAAAATAATCATGTGATTATTATCGTAGGGATATTTATCCAAATTTTATGAAATTTAATCAAGTTATATAATATCTGGTTAATGTAATTGGTATGTCATATTACAAAAATACTATTAAAATATAAGATACAATCGAAATCTTATTCTTTTTCGAATTTTAAATTACAAAATTATCTCAATATATAAACAATTTCGGACGAGAAATTATTGTAGTGTTCGTGCCTCGCACGGGCTTTTATGCTAGTTAGTATCTTATAACACATTCAATTCATGGTTTTTTTAATATTTATAATTATATTAATTTATAATTGTTTATAATTTTATGTTATTAGTTTTTAGACTTTATTTATTATGTTTCATACGCTTAATATATTACTTATGTTGTGTTTTGAGTTATAAACATAAGACTTAAACAATTTTACAGCCCACATAACTCACAAAATAATCATTAACTTAGTGATGGTTTAACAAAAAAAAATTCTAATTAAAACTACCCTGAAACTAAAGAAAAAATAAAATGACGAATTTTAACAATAGTTATATTCAACTTAGGAATATAATTAAAATAAAGAAAATTTTCTCAACTTAGAATTAAAGTATAGACCAACAATCAAATAGACCTACCCAACTTAGAATTTGAACTTACGAATTTTTATATTGAGAATTATAGTCAACTTAGAAAACCTACTCATATTTAATTTATTTTATTAAAATAAAAGTTTTTAATATTAGATTTAATGGTTCTCATTCATCTACTTTTAGATCAACAGTCCCTATTGATTTGGTAGTATAGGACCAAAGTTTTGGATACGATCTCTTTTACGCTTATTATATATAAGGATTTAATTTTGATATTATCCTTTTATGTTTGTTATATGTAAAATAATATAATTATAATTTGGATTAATCGAATTGTTATGTTACTTTAGAAAAAAAAGTGTTACATTTACTACTAATAAAAAAAGTGTTATAAATTCATTCATGTGCGGGACTTCTCCTACGTCTCTTATAACGTAGGGTCCACATATATTATTGTTAGCATCGTATATATGAGCATTATATTGATAATTTTTTATATTGTAATCGATATGAATTGTTATCTTGATATTTGGTTTAAAAATTATTATCTAACTGGAATTACTCATAAATTCAAGAGAAAAGATATTTAAGATTTTTTACATAATTTTTTTTAAAATTATCAAATTAAACTTTTTAGTATTTAAATATAATCCTATTATTAATCAAATACACTTTTTAATATTAGATCTAAAAATTATCATCTATCTATATAAGATTTAACGGTAATTATTAATTTGGTCGTATAGTGATCGTACACGGACCAGATCGATTTGAATTTTTTCTTAAATTGATTTTAATATTTTATTGAAAGTAACATAGAATTTTTAAATTTAAAAGGATTAGGAAAAAAAATTAAATTGGTGCTACAATAATAAAAAAATATTTATTAAAATGTAGATATTCGCTTTACTATTTGGGCTCTATCTTGAGTTTTAGACATCGGAATTTGACGATTTTACAGCACACGCGAAGCTAACGAAATTATCTTTAATTTAATGATGGTTTAATAATTATTATCTAACAGGACCTACCCATAGACTAAAGATTAAAGATAATTATGAATTTGTACATAAAGATTTTTATTCAATATAGAAAACCCATTTATAATCGATTTAAATTACCAAAATACACCTTTTAGTATTTAAATATAATCATACTATTAATCAATATACACTTTTTTATATTTTTTATATAAGATCCAATAGTTCTCATTTATTTATTTAAGATCTAACGGCTCTTATTAATTTGGGGATCATACATGCGGACAGATTACCAAAATTTTGGATAAAATCCATTTTACGCAAATTATATATAAGAATTTAATTTAGTTATATAAATCCTTCCTTAAAGAGTTAAAAAAGTGGTTGCCAAACAGACTATTTGACCCGGGTTGTCACATATGGTATCAGAGCCGACTTTCGAAATCTTGATTCGTCAAATTGCCGGAGGTGGGGACACGAAGGCTGGTGGTATTATCCCACAATGGACAAAGGTCCGGAGGTGGGGACACGAAGTCAGCCGGTATTATCCCACAATGGCTAGGGAGAAACGATTTTGGAACCTAGGAGATATCCGTTCAGGCCTGACGAGGATGTCATGAGTTTAAGTTGGGGAGTTCGTAACACCTCAGTCTCACATCGAGGAGATTTGGGACTTCTGTTCAGTTTATAAGGCAAAGTACTACTACTAATCAGCACCAACAAAATCATGATATTTTGGGGTCTGTGGTGGGCTATTCGTTACCCAAGTTGACTTTGTTTGAATGTGTGTCTAATTAAACAGATCAGTAAGTTCATAGTATAATTATTTATACCGTGAATTTGACATTTGAAGAGGGAGATGAACTTTTTGTTTCAGAAATTTTTTAGCGACTCTTTAAATTATTAAGAGTTTCTTCTATCTCGTTACTTTTAAGAGTTTCATTTACTCTCTTAACTTATAATATAATTAAATAATATGTTTAGAACAATCTTTTTCTTTTTTGTATCATATAAATTCAATTTATTTTTATAATTAAAAAAAATAATGAATATTAAAAATATTATTGAAGATGAATCTACAAAAATCATTAAGAACATCTTCAAAAACCTTTTTATCTTCCTCTTAAATTGTAGAATGACTGTAATTGTTTTTTTTTCAAAAGACTCTTCGTAGTTCTTAAATTTCCTTAATTTTAATTTCTCTCCTTAATTTTAAGAGTATTATTCACATTTAACTAATATTATATTTGAACAAACACAGGTCAGACACTCTCTCTCTCTTCACTTTTCTTTTATAATAACTTTATGAATATAATTTAAATTTAATAATATTAAATTGAATTTGAATTTGAATTTCGTACACCACGTTTAAATATATAAATTCTAAAATCGCCATGTTTCAGGTAATAAATTTTAATAAAGTCTGATAAAAAATAAACATCAATAATAAGTACATTGAGAATAAACTTTTTTTATTATGCATTTCTAAATTTATTTACATGTCCAAAACTATATTTTACATAAATTTTACATTTGAAGTCAAATTTATAATTGTATTCATATTTCAAAAAAACATTATTATAACTAATTTTAGTTTAGCACATTAATGGGTCGTTTGGTTCGCGCAGTGGTATGGGTTTAGAATCAGGAATCGGGTTAAGGTGGTATGAGATTCAAAGTTCATTTACGATATTTTGTGTTTGGTAAAGTGCTGGAATGATCTTTAAAATAATATTAAGTTATAGATTAAATTGATTTATTATATTATATAAAAAAATATTATTATTAATAACATTTGTTTGTATATAAAAATAATTATTAATATTTATAATATTTTTTGCATGAAATTAAATAAATGATTTTAGATATGATACATACCCCCATCTCATATTCACCTCCTCATAGGACTCCTATGGTATCTTGGGGGTTTGAGATATGAGTTTGATAACAAATATTTTTTGAACCAAATATTATGTATGAGTTTTTCTCATTCTAAACTCATTCCTGATTCCTAAAATCAGCAAACCAAACGACCTTTAAATAATTCTTAATTCTTAGTTGGAAGAGGTAACAATAAAAGGTGGGTAATAAAATTTTCGTTTCCCGGAGTGAGAGAATTGTATAGTTAAATATCTTGACCAATCAATTTTTCATATAAAAATGCTTTTTCACAAATTTATTTATGTACTACTTTCACAAATTTTTATGACTTTTTTCCATTTATATTCGTTTAATTTTTTTTGCACGTAATTTAAGGTATGTAAAAAAGTATTTTTTAATACCGCTTAAATTATGTGCAAAAAATAAAAGAAACCTCTAAAATGATACAGAAGAGAGTATTTTTCGTTAACTGTGCATATTTAGGATAATTATTTTTTATCTCTTCGATATAAGACGGGGTTTTAAAATATTGTATACAAATATCCTCTCCATTCAAGAATCACCAACGTTAAGAAAGGCAGCATGATCATTGTGGTATAAACTCAGATGCCATTGTGGGGTCATGTAATATTCCTCGACTTCCCGTCGGGTACCAAATTGGGTATCGAATTTTGATACCAAATGATCTGACATGGGTGATATGGAAGTTTAAGATGATTTTATTGGAGAAATTAATGTGAATGCAGGGGGTCCATTATTATTAATAAAGTTGTAGCAAATAAGAACATGATATATGACATTTGAGATCAATTTTGGGATCCAATTTGGTACATCTAACATTATTCTTAATAATATATGTTATACTCTTTCTATTGGTCCGATTCGAAAATAATTTTTATATTAATAAAATTTTAATTGATTACTTAGATTTAAAATAATAGTTCTTTTGTCCCTCTCATTTCTTTACACTTTCATTTTTGATATGTCCCTCTCATTTATTTACATATAAAAAATAGTACTCCCTCCGTCCCTCTCCCTCTGGGTTCTATACATAAAATTTGGGCACGGAGACTAAGAAAAAATATAAAAAATAAGTAAAATTAGATGAAAAGTGAGTAAAGTGGTGGGACCTATCAATATTTAATAATAGATTTGAGATAGTGGAGGAAGTAGTGGGTGTAATAGTGATTTATATTGTTATAGAATAGAGATAGTGGAGAAAGTAGTGGGTGTAATAGTGTTTTATATTATTAAAAGTTACTATTTTTGGAATGTATAGAAATGAATGGGACGTCCTAAAATGGAAAGTGTATAGAAATGACTGGGACGGAGGGAGTAACATTTTATAATATAAAATTCAATCATATTCACTACTTTCCTCCACTATACCTACTTTATACTCACTTTATACATTAAATATTGATTGAGTCCATCACTTTACTCGTTTTTCTTATTTTTCTCTATTAATTTATACGTTTTCTTAATTTTCGTGTCGTTCCCTCAATATAAAGAATTGAGGGAGACGCAGGGAGTACAGTAGAACCTCGATAAATGAATACTCTTGGGACCAATAAAATATATTTATTTAGCGAGATTATTTATTTATCGATTAATGAATATTTTATTCAATTATCGATAAATGAATATTTATTCATTTAGACAATATTTTTATTTTATTTTATTATGATAATGATGTTTTAAAATTTAAAATACAAATGTATCTAGAAGATAATATTTAAAAAATTAAAATTTTATTATATATTATCTTCACACTCAATAATATGCATACATGAATTATACGTATAAATTAAGTATAATTTACTTGAACTATTTTAACCTTGAGACTATTCATAAGATTGTAGGCCATTGTTCTAGAGAGAAAGAATATTAGCATATACAAACTTTATAAAAAAATTAACATTTAAAATTTGAATAAAAACATTGATTTTAAATTCGGTTATATTGTAGAATCGTTTTGGATAGAATTGATTCTGCTGTAAAATCACTTTGGACTATTTGACTAATTTTCAATTATTTTTTTATAAAAAAAGTAGTTTAATTTCGTTTTTTGATTTAATAATTGAATTTTATAATCATATCTAATAAAAAATATGTATTATGAATATTTATGTAATGGTTCTCTGCCGGACTCTATATAAGAAGTTCTCTCTTGAATGTCACCCAGTATTAATATACTTAAGAGTCTATTAAAATATATTTGAATTTTTTGACTAGAAGACATATATCATAAAATTTATATCGCTTTAATTTTAGTGAATATTCATTTATATTTATATAGGGCTTTTAAAGATTCCAATAAAATTTATTCATTAATGTATTTAGCGAGATTATTCATTTACTCCATTGTCCCAAGTTGGGACCGAAAAATATTATTCATTTGACGAGGTTATTCGTTTATCGAACATTCATTTATCGATGTTCTACTGTATATTGTATCACCGCGATACGTAATTGATCTTTGAAGTGTAAAATCAATTTCTTAACTTTTAACTGTTATTTTTTTTTTGAAGGCTCTGAACTTTCAACTGTTACATAACTTCGTTAGTTTTAACTACTTAAAGAAGTATTAATTAATAGCAATAATCTAACATCTCATCTACTAATAAACTACTCCCTCCGTCCCTTCAATTTTTTACATTAAGGAGACGACACGGAGGTTAAAAAAAATATAAATTAATAGGGAAAAGTAAGAAAAATGAGTAAAGTGATGGGACCAATCAATATTTAATGTATAAAGTAGGTTTAGTGGAGAAAAATAGTGAATGTGATTGGATTTTATATTATAAAATGTTATTATTTTTGGTGTGTAAAGAAATGAGAGGAACGTATCAAAAAGGAAAGTGTAAAGAAATGAGAGGGACAAAGAGAATATTATACACCGTCAGTTGATATAAACTGAACTGAAATTATGTATAAATTTTAGTTGTATTAAATTATAACATCCATGTAAACAAAGGTTTTATTATGTGATTTGAATGTGAAAATGTGATTTAGATGTAAAAAATGAACACATTAATCGAAATTGGCCAAGTAAAATGATAATTAAATGATTAGGGAACAACTCATGCACATGGGTTTACATTCTTTAATGGGCCAAAGAAGTATGTCATTAGACTCATTACCATAAAATAGCTATCTTGCTGGGCAGGTGCATGCTGGGAAGCATAAAAGTATGGTGGAGCATTCGGTCGGTTCGGTCCAGAACCGGACTGAACCGAATAGACCGAAAACCGAATTATCAATTTTTTCTGAACCGAACCGAAATTGTATTTTAGACCGGAACCAAACCGAACTGAACCGAACCGAACCGAAATAATGCTATTCAGTTCGGTTCTATTATAAAAGAACCGAAATTTTTTCAAATAAAAATTTTTTATTTCAAAAAAGCCAAAAAATAGGATTTTTCTAAAAATAAAAATATTAGCTAATGAAATACAAGTATGAAATGTAAATATAATAGTTCAAACTTCAAATCTCGAACCAAAAATAAGCCATGCAAAATTTTGAATATATACATACATATAAAATTAATATATTATATCTATAAAAATTATATCTATATAAAATAAAAAAAATTCGGTCTATTCGGTTCGGACCGAATTTTTTTTGAAAGAACCGAACCGATATTTATTTCGGTCAATTCGGTCCGGACCGAAAAGACCGAATTTTCAGAAAATTAGAACCGAACTGAACCGAAATTATACTATTCGGTTCGGTTTTTCGGTTCTGGTTCGGTTCTGCTCAGCCATGCATAAAAGTCTAAATCCAACAATCTATTTCAAGAATAATTTTAAATTCATTTAGGAGTCCCTAGTATTGTGTGTTTGGATAATCATAAAAAAGTTGATTTATAATTTAAAATGAGTAAGTGTCATATAAGTGATAATTTGATGAATTCTTATAAGTTAAACGGGTGTTTGAATAAATTTACTTATAAGTTAGTTAAGAATTTGCTAAATTAAATTTGAAAAAATATTTATTAAATACAATGATTTCAACACTTGCATTTTAAATTAAAAAAATATTTAAAAACACAAAGGTAAAAATATAAAGTATTAAAAAACAAAGAAATCAAGTAATAAGTCAATAAGATCAGGAAAATGTATCTCATTATTAATATTCAACTTATCAACATATAAGTAATAAGTTAAGGTCATAAGTCGGGTTGACAAATAACTTATAAGCTCTTATTAACTTATAATGTATAAATTAAGTCACCCAAACAGACCCATTATTTCTTCTTATTACCTAAAACCTCTTATTAGTGCCCAATTATTTTGAATAATATTTAAGTTTTACTTGCTAAAGTATAATGTGCACATAATAAATTACATATTTTTTTTTTGCCATAAAAGAGGTGTACTTTATTAGCTTAAATCTTCCAGAAGTACAGTATGAAAATCGAGATGGACATCTCCCATCCTCCAAACACGATCAACAACAGAACAGTTGTATCTCGCTAAATAGTGAGCTACTCGGTTCGCAGACCGTTTTACAAATCGAAAACAAATGTTTTTGGTAACCAAACTTGCTAGCATGTCTCGACACTCCTGAACAATCTGTCCCAAGTAAGAATAACCAGGAATGGAGCTACGGATTGCCTGAACAAGCAGCAAACAATCAGTCTCAACTATCACATTACTCCGACCTTTGTCAATAACCCAGCTCAGAGCTTCTTTAATGCCAACAGCTTCCGCGAGCTCAGGATTTGTTTGTCCGCTGCTGCACTTAGACATAGCTTCTATGAGCTTTCCCTCATGGTCACGAACTACTACTGCATAGCTAAATCTGTTAGGTTCCTCGAAGGTAGCTGCATCAGTATTAATCTTAATACTATTGACGTTTGGTTTGCTCCAGCGTTCTGCACCATCATTTTGAGTCATAAGACCCATAACATGGCTAAATTTTTTGTCTTGAACGCTTCTCCATTGATTAAGAAGAGAGTATGCTGACCGTACAACCTCCGTGATTTCCAAGCCACGCTGATTCCAAACAAGATTATTGCGATGTTTCCATACCGTCCAGCAGATCATTACGGTGACATCTATATGTTCTTCATTTTGCTGTTGAAAAACTGACCATAGCCAGGAGGAAAATACCTGGTGTTCTGCAACTGGGGCTGCTATATTCGCAGCTGTCAGACAACTGCTTGCATATGGGCATGTGACTAAAGAGTGCAGAACTGATTCAGCATGTTCGTTACACGTTGGGCATAATACGTCCACTTCTACTCTTCGACTACGCAGCAAATCTTTGGTTGGAAGTGTATTCGTAGATGCCCTACATAAGAAATTTTTAACTTTGGGAGGAATTTTAAGATTCCAGAGTTTTCTCCAAAATCCAGAATTCGGAGTGAGATTCTGACCATGCTTATTTTCTAGCAGAATATGATAGGCACTTTTTACAGTGTAGTTTCCCAGTTGGTCTTGACGCCAATACCATGAATCTTCAACACCGTTATGGACTGGAATATTCAGAATGATATCAGCATCACGTTGATCAAAAATATCATTAATAAGATCAACATCCCATTATTGGTGATGGTCCATTAAAGCTGAGACCTTCTGTCCTTGCAGAGACTGGCTTCCTGAACGAACATATGGATCCTGGTAGAGAGGTAGCCACGGGTCAGTTAGAACATGGATAGATTCACCATTGCCAACTCGACACCCTATACCTTGTTGGATCAGTGATTGAGAGGCCAGAACACTTCGCCATATGTAACTGGGGTTACTTCCGATGTTTGCATCTAGGAAAGAACCATGAGGGTAATAGCGGGCTTTAAATACCTTGCACATCAATTTCTCTGGATGCTGTATCATACGCCAACCCTGCTTCCCCACTAAAGCAACGTTAAAATCGTGAAAGGACCTGAATCCCATACCTCCCTGAGATTTCCTTTTGCACATGTTGTTCCAGTTGAGCCAATGAATTCCTTTATCCTTTTTTGCGTCTGTTCTCCACCAAAATTTGCATATAGCTCTTTCCAGATCTTGACATAGGGACAAAGGAAGCAGGAACACTCCCATTGTGTAGTTGGGCAAAGTCTGAGCTACGTGCTTTAGTAAAATCTCCTTTCCGCTTTTAGACAACGATTTCTTGTCCCAACCTTGAACATGATTCTGCAGTTTGTCTTTCATGAAACCAAATACTCTTGTTTTATTCCTACCAATGAAATTTGGAAGGCCCAAGTAAAGAGTTTGATCATTGGCTTCTTGGAAATTTAGTTGATGACAGATGGATTCTCGCAAATCAGCAGGAGCGTTACTGCTAAAGAAGACTGAGGATTTATGCACATTAATTTGTTGCCCGGAGGCCTGCTCGAACAACTTAAGAACTTGAATGATAGTATCAGCAGTATCTGTATTCGCTTTGCAGAAAATATAGGCATCATCTGCAAAACATATATGCGAGATCATAGGAGCATTACGTGCAACTTTAAGACCTTTAAGCAACTTTCGTCTTTCAGAGTCCTGTAGAAGAGCTATCAAGCCTTCCATACACACCAGAAACAGATATCTTGAGAGAGGGTCTCCTTGACGGAGACCTCGTTCAGGAGTAATGTCACCAAAGCGTTTACCTGCATGAGTAATTTGATAGTGCACATTTGACATACAGGACATGAACAGGCTTACTACCTTACTGTCAAAACCCAGCTTTAACAGGACAGCTTTTAAAAAGGACCACTCCACTCGATCATAAGCTTTGGACATGTCCAATTTTAAAGCCATCCAACAGTCGTTGCCACGTTGCTTACGCTTCATGTAATGCATGACTTCAAAGGCAATCATAATGTTATCGGTTATCAAATGACCCGGAATGAAAGCGCTTTGATTTTCCGAAATGATAGAGTCTATTACCACCTTAAGTCTGTTGGCGAGCACTTTTGAGATAATTTTGTAGACCACATTACAAAGAGAGATGGGTCTAAGATCAATCATGTTCTTCGGATTTGGCTTCTTAGGAATGAGAGCTATGTTCGTATTTCTGAGATGAACATCTAACTCACCTGTGGCAAAAAATTGTTTGACAATACCAATAATATCTGATTTTACAATATGCCAACATTTTTGAAAGAAACCAGGGCTCATACCGTCTGGGCCCGGGGACTTATCCGGGTGCATGTGAAACAAAGCTGTTTTGACCTCATTTTCTGTCACTTCTGCTAGCAGTTGGGCATTTTGATCTGGCGAAATTTTACTAGAGAGGCTGTTAACAATTTCTTCCCATCTTGTCTCTGATGCTGTGAACAGACGAGTGAAATAATCTGTCATTGTTTCTTCCAGGCCATTACCCCACTCCACTGTATGATTCTGATCATCCAAGAGAGAAGTAATCTGATTAAACTTTCTTCGAGTGCGAGCTGTAGAATGGAAAAATTTACTATTTTGATCGCCTTCTTGAAGCCATAACTGTTTGCTTCTTTGACGCCAAAATACCTCTTGCTGCACATACACTTCAGCTAATTTCTTTCTCTCTATCTGAACTAGTTCAATTGCCGCATTGTCTCTTCGACCCTTCAACTGTTTAAGGATTCGTTTACTCCGGTTTACTCGCCCCTTGAAATCTCTTGTAATCTCTTTGCCCCAAACTGAAAGGACATCTGAGCAAATGGTGAGTTTGTCGTAGAAGGAGCTAGTATCATTGTTATCCCACACTTCTTTAACTAGGAAATAGCACATTGGATCATGCAACCATGCATTCTCAAATCTAAAAGCTTTCTTACAGGTAACTTGTCGAGATGCTTGAGTTTCCAACCAAATAGGGCAATGATCTGAGGTTGACACCTCAAGATTAATAAGTTTCGCATCTTTGAACAAGTTAATGAACTCCTGATTTACTAGAGCTCTGTCCAGGCGAACTTCGACATGATGATTTGTACCGTATCCGCGTTCCCAAGTGTATTGATACCCACCTAGGGGCATATCAATAAGATCACAATCATGTAGCACGTCCTGGAAACCTTGCACCAGCCGATGAGGGTAAGGTCTGCCTCCAACTTTGTCATTTTGAGAAAGAACATTATTCATATCACCTATTAGACACCAAGGAAGAGAATTACCTTGTGCTAGGGTTCGAAGCAGCTCCCATGTTTCTCTCCTTTTAGACCTGTCTGGTTCTCCGTAAACTCCAGTTAGTCTGTAATGATGCCCTTGCTTCGTAGAGACATTGACATCTATATGGTTCTTGTTAAAAGAGTTAAGAGACACTTCTTCTTTGTTCCTCCATATCAGTGCTATTCCACCACTATGACCTTCAGATTCCACTACTATCATGCCATCAAAATGCAACAGATTTCTAGCTCTCTCCACGGTTTTATTTTTACACAATATTTCGCACAAGAATATAAAATCGGGTTTCTTTTGGAGGACAATCTCCTTAAGGAATTGTAAAGCCCATGGGGTCCCAAGCCCATGGCAATTCCAGCTTAATATACTCATAACCCTAGGCGAGTACTCTCCGGAGTACTCGCCTCTTGTCCGTTTTTTGAACTTGTGTTGTCATTGTTGTTAGGCCCATCGTCTGAGTCCATGAGTTCTGTGCTAGGGCCCAAGTTTTCTGCTATATCTGAGGCCCCATCTGTTTTACGCTTCTTGTTCTCTATAATAGAGTTCTCCTTCCTTACAATTACTGGAAAGATTGTAGGGTTGTTAGGATAAGGACCATTTAAACCTGTAATCCCGCCAACATGATCAGTTGGAAAAACTTGTTTTCCTGATTTTCCTCTTTCCATACCAGATGATTGATTTGCATGCGCATTTTGTGGATCTTGATTACTCCGAGTGTCACCAGCATGTGCCTGACTGCTGCCGGAACCAGCACTTGTTCCGTTTGTGACTATTCCATTATGCAGCCACTTTGCTCCTATGGGTTTCACATGACGTTTAAACGGTGCCCTCATGAACTCACCATAAGGTTTACTGATTTCCATTTCCGGTGTTGTAAATAGTTGGCTGCAGAACTTCTCAGAATGCCCCAAAACTCCACAAATAAAACAGAAGGTAGGGACATTTTCATATTTGAAATTGATCCAAAACCACTCTCCCCCTGCACTTCGAATCTTCATCCTTCGCTTAAGAGGCCTAGTAACATCTATAGTTACTCTCACTCGTAGATAATCACGCCAAACACCTACAAAATTGGTGTTTGCAGAAGCCACGAAAGTGCCAATGTAATTGCCAACCTCCTTAATGATTCTCTCAGTCATAAAGCCTGGCTTCAAGTCGTATATCTGTACCCATAGGTCTAGTGAGTTTAACATGACACATCGAGGATTTTCTCCTTCTTGCAGTCGTGACATGATCAAGGCTCTTCTATTGAAAGACCATGGACAACCCTCCATCACTCTCTTAACATCAACTTCATGGTAAAACTGGAATAAATAGAGGTTGGCCTCCAGATCCTTAATGTAAACTCCCATACCTGGTTTCCATAAAGCTGCAAGAGTCTGTTGCATTGCTTGGAAATCTATGTTGCCTTCTGTTAAGAATCGTGCCACTATGCATAATTTGGCGTCAAAGCCTGTGAATACCTGATTTTCATCTTGAAGGACTCCATCCTCTACTGCTAAAGCCCCATGTTCTTCTTCTTCCAAAGTGATGTTGTTCAAGGCGTGAATCAACCCGTTTTCAGAATCCATAGAGTACTTTGAGAACACAAAGAAAGAAACACGAGAATACCAATGACAGTAAACTATATCACCGTGTCAAAAGACAAGACAATAATAACTTTTTGATGTTTTAAAAATATTGTAAGTAGTATAAATTACATATTTTTAGAATACAAAGTGTTTACTATTTTCATAATTACATTATCATATTATTTTAAAGGTATGATTTTTCTAGTATGAAAAATATCTCGGTGTCCTAATCCTAAATAATATCGTAGTTCAGTCACTTCAGTGATATCTTATTTAGTTGTTTTTAATAATTAGAGCTTTGGTTAAAATTATTTACTTTAATTATGTAAAATAATTGAATCAGAGAAAGGAAAATACTAATTAGAGCTTTGGCTAAAATTACTTACTTTAATTATGTAAAATAATTGAATCAGAGAAAGGCAGATAAAAACTTTAATACAGAAACAAGGATGGTGACTCCTGAGGACAACGAATTAACTGTGTATGTTGTGCAGCATGATGCTGAAAACCGAAAGAATATGGTTCATATTAGAAGACCTTTTGATAGAATCATGGAAATATGAAATTCTAACATGAGACTGGGAGAAATTGGTCCACAATTTGAAGTAATTTTGGAGGAAGATATTAATATGGATATAGCCCACAGGGAGGTTGAAGACCGTCAAGTAGACCAGGGTGATGCTTCCGGAAGCAGTGGTGAAAGCAATGATTTAGGACACGAGGATCCAGAAGATTTGAACTTGTTGGATGCAAATTTGGTAACGCAGGAGTGACAAATTGAAATTTTTTTAGGCAGTTAGTCTATTGATTTTGTCTTGATGTGTTTTAAGTCATATGTTAAGTTATTTGTTACGTTTGGATGAACCTGTACTCTATCGAACCTTTTGTGGTTGGCCATTTCGGTTTGTACTCTTTTATCTAATTTATTTTCTTGCTCTTCAAAAACAAAAGTTATAATAATAAATTATATTTTTAAAATAATAATTTTACAATTATATTTATTATAATGAGAGATGTGTGAAATTTGCTACTAAAGTTTTGGGTGTTTAGCCAATATTAAACGATTAACTACAATTTAGTTAAGATTAACATTTCACTAGAGCTATACAAATTTTAGAAACTTTTTATAAAATTGATATATGTTAAATTAAGGAATTTCAGATTTGGAAATACTCTTAAAAAACCTTCAACGAAGGTCAAATTTATTTATCAATCGCCTTATTTTAATAGAAGTGCATGAGGAATTTGTATAACATAGTTTTATGAAATAAAAAGTTAAAAGCTTTATATTTATGTTATATACTAGATAAACATGTAGGCATACTATTTGTAATTTGAGTAATACGTTAGTTTTTATTATTACTTTTTATTTTAGTTATAACTATTAAATTTTTAAAGTAAAATTAAATAATCTGTTAAGTACAATATTAAAAATTATCCCACGCACAAGTTTAAGTTTTAGTTCTCATTAATAATATACTAGCTTATAGCACGTGTAAAGCACAGGTAATTTTTGATATTTTAATTTTCAAACTTAAAATTTTGTAATAAAACATACACTACAAGAATAAGCTATTATACCAACGGAATTTGGCAACAGAAATCCATCTGTTGATAGTTATTAACAGATTGCTAACGGATTTCAAAAGTTTGAAAAGTCAAAATTTTATCAATCAAAGCCCAACAGATCAATAACGGATGTTTAATAACGAAATATTTTCGTTGGCAGAATAGGTGGGAAAAATGCATGCCCAAATGTGCCAATGGAATAGCTATAGTTGTCAACGAAATATTAATGACATAATAACTGTTTAGTAACGAATTGTCAACCCATTACTAACGGAAGTTACAACTCTTGTTCCGTTAGCAGTGTGTTACCATTTTTAGATCGGTTAAATTGTATCCGTTACAATTTAGTTGGTAATATTAATTCTAAAAAAATTTCCCTCGAATTGGTCTTTCGATTTTTTTTAAATATTTATCGACGATCCAACTGTACGGATGTGAAAATCTATCAATTTTAATGATATTTCAAATTTTTTGGGAAAAAAATAATTCATTTGGTTTAATATTTTAAGAGTCATTTAGTACTTTGACTAGTACTTCTAACTAGTGTTTCCTCCCGAATTGGTGTTTCGATTTTAAAAAAAATATTTATCGACGATCCAACCGTATGGATGTAAAGATCTATCTATTACAATGATGTTTCAAAATTTTCGAAAAATAATAAATTTATTTGGTTTGAGATTTTAAGAGTCAATTAGTACTTTGACTTGTACTTCTGACTAGTGTTTCCTCCCGAATTGGTGTTTCGATTTAAAAAAAAATATTTATCGACGATCCAATCATATGGATGTGAAGATCTATCTATTACAACGATGTTTCAAAATTTTTGAAAAATAATAAATTTATTTGATTTGAGATTTTAAGAGTCAATTACTACTTTGACTTGTACTTCTAACTAGTGTTTCCTCCCGAATTGGTGTTTTCCTTTTAAAAAATATATTTATCAACGATCCAACCATATGGATGTGAAGATATATCTATTATAGTGATATTTCAAAAAAATTCAAAAATAATAAATTTATTTGGTTTGAGATTTTAAGAATCAATTAGTACTTTGACTTGTACTTCTAACTAGTGTTTTGTCCCGAATTGGTGTTTCAATTTTAAAAAAATATTTATTGACGATCCAACAGTACGGATGTGAAGATCTATCTATTTTAATGATATTTCAAAAAATTTGGAAAATAATAAAAAAATTTGGGTTGAGATTTTAAGAGTCATCAATTAGTACTTTGACTTTTACTTCTAACTAGTGTTTCCTCCTGAATTAGTGTTTTTATTTTCTTAAAAATATTTATCGACAATCCAACCATATGGATGTAAACATCTATCTATTCTAAGGATATTTCAAAATTTATGGAAAATAATAAATTTATTTGGTTTGAGATTTTAAGAGTCAATTGGTACTTTGATGTAATATCCCTGATTTTTCTTATAATTTTAATAGATTTAAATTTGCTAGAGATTAGAATTAGAAGTGGATTAAAAATAAGATAATTATATAATATGACTTTAGAATACAATTGGATTAACGGGCCGTACTAATTTAATTTTTTTGGATTTTAGTTGAAAATTTTAGTTGGCCCAGTTTTATTAAAATGGACATATACATTTATAGATACAAGCGTGTTAAAAAAAAGAGATGAAAACCCTAGCAAAAATTCGGGTGAGAGAGCGAGAGAGAGAGAGAGGGAGAGAGACGCCGAAAGAGAGAGAGGAGGAGAAGAAGAAGAAGAGCACGAGAGGAGGTCTCTTAACAAGTTTAAAAAAAGGGGTAACGATTCTTTAATTCTCTTGTTATTCGTGTTATTTCACGTGTATGATATTTGATTTATTTTTATTATTTCAAGGATCTTTATATGTTCTCTGGAGTATTTGTATATGTGTATAATTTGATGTATATCCATGAGTTATTTGTTATATTAATTGTCGTCGCATGATTACTCCAATTTCATATGTATAGTATGTTTGGATTCTGAATTCTTATAAAATTCGTATCTGATTCGTTATTAATTGGATTCTTATGATATTAGACTTTCTGAAAAGGTATTTGCATTATCTACAACTTTTATTCTTTGTGTTTTTTGAAATTAGGTCGGTAGATATGAGTTTTTCTGGGATTTATTGACTAGCCAGTATGTTTTTGAAGCTAAGATGTCTAACTTTGAAAATTCATAGTAAATTGAGTTTTTAACAAAATATTATGAGTAATATCATTATGGAAAGGTATTTTCGAGCTCTACGTGTTTATTTGCATTATTCAATCAAATTCTGTCATTTGGAAGTCTTAATCAGCATAATACTAGGGCAGTCAGGGTCTGATTCTGTTTTGCAGTACGCATTTGTTTGAATTCTGAATTCGGTACTTGTTTGTTTTAATCGAGCCTTACCATTCTGGAAAGGTCTCGGAATTGTCTACGTTTTTTGTGTTTTGTAGTTTTTCAGATAGAGTCATTTTCATAGAGTAATTTGTCAATTTATAGAACTGGTCAGAACTGATTTTGTTAATAATGGTCTATTTTGCAAGATGTTTTGGTGTCTGATTTTTGAAATTTCTTTGAGTAAGTTATATGTAAGCGTCACATGGGTTCTATTAAGGCGGTGTGAACATTATTTGACTTTGATTGATTTAATAAAATTAGAGGATTTGCTCGCATTGATTTCGGTATTTGATCGCTTTTGAGGTAAGTACTTTTTGACTTACGTTTATTTTTGGAAAAAATATTTTGATTCTATTTTGAATTTCGTATAAGATATAAGAATATTGTTTCGAACTGTATAAGATATAAGATACGAGAATCTTCGAATCCCTGAGTCTTTATGTTTCGAACTCGTTCGTAATTTACGCTATAGTTCCGGAACTAGCCTTAGATACCCTTAGTAGGTGCACAAGTGTGCAACTTAGATACCTATTAAGGGGGCGTAATTATTGAACTTTAGATTCCGGTCACTGGTAAAGTGTGGCGTATAAGAATAAGACTAAGATCACGACTACTAGGAAATTGTGGTCGTAGAGCAAGACTGTGGTACTTGTGATTTTCGTTCTGTTTCTGCTTCTGTATCTGTTTTAAATTCTGCTTCTGTTTTAAATTCTGGATTTTTAAATATAAACTTTGGGTTGGATCTATTTTCGCAAAGACTTTTAAAATTATCATTGTTTTGAGAAAATTTGTTTTATTAAAATGCCTAATGATTTTGAGAATATCCGTAAACCAGACTGTTATTTGTTGAGCTTTGTAGCTCACCCCTTTCTAATATTTCAGGTTGGTACGTTGTGGAAGCTTATTGAGAATATGGATGTGAACTTGTGAATTTCGTGCTACGTGTTTTGATGTAAATGATTGGTTAAGAATAGTTGTGCTATTAGAATCAATTTTGTTAAATTGCAAGAAATGTATTATTGAAATTGTGGAGTTGCGTCTCCGATTTTATGTTTTTTAATTATTTGAGTTAGACCGCTGCTTTAAATTTTGTGACTTATGGAATATTTGCATTATCGAATAAGTGATTAAGTTTTATTAAAGTTTAGTATTTAGAATAATAGTCCAAAAAGTCGGGCTGTTACATTTGAGTTGTAGTTCTAACTAGTGTTTCCTCCTGAATTGGTGTTTGGATTTTTTAAAAAATATTTAACGACGACCCAATCGTACGGATGTGAATATCTATCTATTATAGTGATATTTCAATTTTTTTGGAAAATAATAAATTTATTTGGTTTGAGATTTTAAGAATCAATTAGTACTCTGACTTGTATTTCTGACTAGTGTTTGTCTCGAATTGGTATTTCGATTTTTAAAAAATATTTATTGACCATCTGACTGTATGGATGTGAATATCTATCTATTTTGATGATATTTCAATTTTTTTTTGAAAATAATAGATTTATTTGGTTTTAGATTTTAAGCATCAATTAGTACTTTGACTTGTATTTCTAACTAGTGTTTCCTCCTGAATTAGTGTTTCAATTTTTAAAAACAATATTAATCGACGATCCAACGCATGTATGTGAAGATCTATCCATTTTAATGATATTTCAAAAAATTTGGAAAATAATAAATTTATTTGGTTTGAGATTTTAAGAGTCAATGAGTATTTTGACTAGTACTTCTAACTAGTGTTTCCTCCCGTATTGGTATTTTGATTTTTTAAAAATATGTATCGACGATACAACCGCACGGATGTGAAAATTTATCTATTTTGATGATATTTCAAATTTTTTGTAAAATAATAAATTTATTTGGTTTGAGATTTTAAGAGTTAAATACTACTTTGACTTGTACTTCTAACTAGTGTTTCCTCCTGAATTGGTGTTTCGATTTTTAAAAAAAAATATTTATAAACAATCCAACCGTATTTTATTAAAATATAAGTAAATTTGAATATAAAATCTTTTTAAAATATTTTATATTTTCATAATTGTAATTGGAAAAATTACATAGAAAAAGATAAGTTTTATACCATTTTTACTAAAAGTAGATAAATCTCTTATAAAATTTTATTATGTTTACATATTGAACTCCAAAATATTTTAAAATATATAATTTATTTAACAAATTTTGCTAATTGCTAATATACTATATGCAACTAATAATAAATTTTGCAAATGCTGAATATTTTATTTTGTTAATAAAATGACATATGTGTTGAGTGTAGCCAACGTGGCAATTTATTATTGGAGAACATCATAGCACTCGGATTGACATCCTATAATCAACTTATAGCCCTTGATTAATTGAAGAGGACATCGGACGGTTGTGACTTTGAGCAAATTAAAGTAGAAACCCACAATCTCTCTCATATAATTCACCCCGTCTCATGTTCTCTCCTCCGTTATTATCTCCCCATCTCCAACTGCTCACATTCATATTTTTTTATTTTAACTTGGTTGTCTCAACAACATTTTTGAAGGTCACAACTCATAACCACAATATACGCACATGTACACAGGCAATTCTATATATTTGCAGTTGTATTATCTCTCTAATTCTCCACACACAAGCAATTCTATATTTCATCCAACTGCTCACATTCATTTTTTTTATTTTAACTTGGCTAATTCAACGACATTTTCGAAGGTCACAACTCATAACCACAATATACGCACATATACACAGACAATTCTATATATACGCAGTTGTATTATCTCTCAAATTCTCCACACACAAGCAATTCTATATTTGATTTCATAAAATGACTTTAAGGCAAGAAAAAGACCGGCTTGAAAGAGATATAAGTTCAAGAAAGACGGCGCCTACCCTCATTCTCTAAAAATCAAGATTTGGCTGACAAGAATAAGATAAATGAAACCTTTTCTTGTTGTAGTTTTGTAAAAATTTAATTATGTCACTACTAGAAAAAGTAGAATAGACATCACCGATTTAACATCGGTTAGAAAAGCCACCGATGTAAAATGATTTAATGACATCGTCCTTATTAAAAGCGATGTCTTTTATTTGTTTAAACATCAGTTCATAGTACAACCGATGTGTTAGATACAATTTTAAAAAACAAATATCCGCGCGTTCCCAATTTCTTTTCCCCCTTTACAAAATTTATTTCCCCCGTTCACCAAATTTTGCTTTCCCTCTTTCTTACATTCATAGTTAAACAAAAAAAAAACTCATAAAATACATAAAACTAAAAACTCCTCTCTCTCTCTCTCACAATCAAAAATCTCAACTCATCATCAACATCAGATCCATCGCCGAAAAATGGCGATTTCTAGGGTTTTCACACTCCTCTTACTCCTCTTCACAGTTTTCAACTTCTCTCACTCTCTCCACGAAGATCAAGTCAGCCTCATGGACTGGTTTAGACTTAAAACTTACAATCCATCCTGTATCTATCTCACACACTTTATTTAATTATTTGTAATTATGTAATTGAATTGTGATTTAGGCATCAACAGTATATTGGTAAAGTGAAGCAAGCGGTGTTCCAGACTCAAAAAGCGGGTCGAAAGCGGGTTATTGTGGCTACTGAAGAGAATGTTGTCGCTTCTCTTGATCTCCGTCGCGGCGAGATTTGTATTGATTTGTTTTAGCTGGTGGAATTGAGTGTTTGTTTGAGTTTGTGGATATGATTGATTTGATTGAATTTTGTTGTGTTTCGTGTTTTTTTGTAGTTTGGAGGAAGGTTTTGGGAGCGAAGGATGCGGTTGATGAGATTGATTGGCGCTCGGAAAATGTAATTATATTTAATTTGCTCTTGTGTTGATTATTTGTTGCGGAATTGTTAGGTAATTAGTGGTGATTGGTAATGGTTTATGTAGTTATGTCTAGTTTGTTTAGGCGGTTAGAAGTTAAGAACGGATGGATTAGGTTACTTTTTTGGTTTCGGAGTATTGGCAAATAATCAAAGAATTTGTGCAATCATAAGTTTGAATTTTCCAGATTTTCTTAGTTGCTAAGGCTTTTCATTTCCTATGTGTATATATACTAGATTTTCTTATCTAACAAATCTGCATTTTCTCCACTGTTTCAAGTTTCAACATCCAACTTCATAATATGGTGAGCTGATCACTGATTACATTCAAGATTCAGGTATGTAATGTTCGTTTAATTACATTCAAGATTACTTTTGCAGTTACATGTAAATGTATCACCTGTTAAGCATCACAGTATCTGATGAATTATAGTTAATGTATGCAGAACGAATTTGATCGACGATCCGAAAGAGTTAAGTGTGTGGATTTGCATCCAACACAACCATGGTAAGTTCAAAGTTGAGAATGCCAACTTTTGTGGATGTTCTTATTACTAAATCACATGCATTGCATGGTAAGTCCGATATCCTCTTAGTTTTATTATACTAGAACAATGAGGATGATGTTCCTGTTCTTTGTGCAGGGCACTAATAAGTTTATACTCAGGAACTGTGTGCATCTGGAACTATCAGTCCCAAGTTAATGTCTTGTGTTTCGAGTTGTGACTGTGTTTTCTTCACTATATAAACAAATATTTTAACTGCCTGCTCAAATTCTGTTTAATTTTATAGGAAATAGAGAAGTCCTTTAAACTCACTGAATCACCAGGTACATTTCCCATCTCCTTATATCTTGATGATCTAACTTTAGTTGCCTATAAGTTTATTACTCTTTTAATTTATGACGGGTATTAAGACTAAGTATGAATTGTCTATAACTGTTTGCAGTAAGATGTGCAAAGTTTATACGTGGAAAAGATTGGTTTATCGCTGGAGCTGATGACAAAATGATTCGTGTATACAACTATTGCACAGCAGAAAAGTTAAAGAATTCGAAGCACACGCAGACTACATCAGGTCAGTGGATGTGCATTCAAGCCTTCCACAATTCTTGAAGCAACACCTGAAGCTTCAAGAGAAGAATTGATAAAGTATATAATCTCAATTCTTGTATTGGATGTACGTTCGATTGGTTTTGGATATGTGATTTAAACATTTTTATGTACATTATGAAGTGGTTTGGTTTAGAATTAGCTTGCTTGTTGAAACCATATTGATTTACTTATTTATGTAAGAGTACTACATTTCTGGCAATGACAAATATTATTTCTGGCAGAAAACTGATGTAAAAATGCATGGCATACATTACTTCTGAAAAAATACTGATGTTCATGTAAGTAAAAACAATAAGTTTATAAAAGAAAAAGTTGTTTTATCATAGTAAAAGAAAACGGTTAATTGGAATCAAAGTGATGTGGAAAAGCAAAACTGACATCTGTTTCTTAAATCAGATTCAATGTTAAATGTATACTAAGACACCATATATTTAGGAATAAACTGATGTCAAATGCTAATTTAGACAACAGGTATTTAAAAAGAAACCGATGTAAAATGAATGTTTTCACATCAGTCAAAAAATGATGTCTAAAATGGGGACTTTTAACATCACCGACAAAGACATCGGTCGAAAAAGTGAATGACATCGGCCAAAAACCGATGTCTATTACAATTTTTCTAGTAGTGTGTTATTGTATATCTCAATTTGAAGAAACTTTAATCCTATCTTCCTGAAATTTTATATCTGAGCTTGTTAATTCAATTTTGATATTTTTTGGTTAGTTTGATATTTGTATGTATGAATTGTATTTGTTAATGGAATTCATTGCAGACATGTGTAAGGATTGAAATGTGATAAACGGAATCTGGGTTCATAAATATGCATATTTAGATATTGTTTTTGGTATAATATGATCTATTTAATTCAAATATGGTTTATCTGTTAGGAAATTGTCACTAAATTTAACAACGAAAATTTCATTAATTTTTGGTTGCCAATAATACCAACATATTATTCGTTAGGTAATTGTTACTAAAATTAACGACATTTTCCGTTGGCATTTGGTTGCTAATATTGTCAACATAATATTTGTTACAAAGGTGGTTGGAGTATGGTTATTTCTGAAAGCAAGAATTCTGTAATTCGGATGCTAGTATTTCGTTGTTAAGTTTACTAATGAAAATCAATCCGTTAGCAAAGACTTCCCAACAGCGTATATACCCGCAGATGCTATTCGTGGTCATTCTGTTGGCATGCTGGTTTACTAATGGATTTCCTTAACTTACCGACGAAATTTTTCATTGTAAGAACTGGATTTTCTTGTAGTGATAAGATAATAATGTGTGTTTGATGTAATTTTTTTTGATATTTTTAAAACAAATATAATAAATATTAACTTTAGTATATTTATAATAAATAATAATTTTAATACGAACCTTAGACCTCTTAATTATATCAATAAGAGTAAAAAGAATAATCGTTTCACGCATGTTCGAATTGGCGGTGTTATTTCTAAAAATTATCAAGTGAAAGAAGAAAAGGTCCTGCAAAGGGTTAAGCTCAATCCATGCAATGCTCAAAATGTGTTATAGGTATGCGGGGATACAGACAATATCTAATGTTAGCACCAGGTAAAGGGAATGAGCCTGCTGGAAATTGTTCAAGAATTTGTAGTATAATCATAGATATAGATAAATTTTTATTTAATATGTTTAGAAGAGTATCGAATTCGTACTCCTTAATTATCTCTCTTATTATTATTATATAATATTATATAATTTAAAATTCAATCAACCAAGTATATTGTACTTTACAATTATCAAAAAAATAAAAATGATATAAATTATTTAAAATTATTGAAATAATGAATGTTTTAAAATAATATACATGACGGGAGTTATAAGTCAATAAGTCAATATTTATAATTCAAAGTAAAACAAACAAATCTACACCATAATTTACCGGCATGTTAACTAATGTAAAATTCATACAAGAAGGAAAAAAAACTAATCTAAAAATGGGTAAATTAACATATCAATGTTGATTAGATGAGAGATAAAATAGTACAATTGATATTTTCAGGCACGTTTTAAAAAATAATATAATTTAATTAAAAATAATATGTTTTAAATATAAAAAACAATCGAACAATTATTATTATTCATATTATTTTATTATTTCTAATTTAAAATGAAATTGATAATTCAAAAATATAGAATATACGATTGACGACACATAATTCAACGTGTAATAAAATTACGTTCTTAACTTTTTTATGTAATCGGAATAATGATATAATTAGTTCCCAAAATAAATTTCGAATGCTATATGTGTTTTGATGGGTTATAACTACTAGCTTTATACCCGTGCTGCACGGGACGCTTAATAAGTTATTTTATTTTAGTATTTTTATAATTTTATTTATTTATTGATATCTTTGTGTATTTTCATAAAAATATAAATTCATTAAGTTAATAATATATTTTTTCATATGTATATATTACTTCGGTTTATGTTGTACTTCTTGAAATGATAAAAATTACGAATTTTTTATATATACAAATTCACTAAAATAATGATTATTTAAATGTTTATTCATTGTTTTTATAAATTTAATTTGAATAAATTTTAGTGTAAATATTTAAAATATTAAAATTATACTACTTCTATTATTCTTTATTTTTATAGAAATATTAATTTTTTTCTAAAGTAGAGTATTATTATTAACTCTAATTGTGTAATAACTCTAATTGTGTAATTGTTTTATAGTAGAGAGTTTTTAGTTATGTAAGACCTGCATGTAGGACCCGCGACCACCAACCAAACCATACATTAAGTGCTTTACACTAATTATATATAAAGATATAATTCATATTAGTTCCACCAGTGAAATTATTTCAAATTGTCATCAATGTCATTAACTAATTAAAGACATTAACTAAAAGTTTTCTCATAAGAAATTCTGGAATATCCAACTTAATATCAAATTCAATATCCTTCATACTCGTTTTTGATGTACTAGCTTAAAACCCGTGCGATGCACGGATTGTTAATTATTATTTTATTATTATTTTATTATTGTATTTGTTAAAAAAATAAGTAGACATGTAAAAATAGCTAAACACTTTTAATTAATTAAAAACATTAAAACTGATTTTAAAATAAATAATTAAGGGTTTGCTCGTTATATTTTTGGAAAAAGAGGGGTTTTAGTATGAAAAATAAAAAATGTAACATATATTTAGTTTAAAAAGGTAAATGCCCGTGATATTTTTGGAAAATGAGGTTCTAAAATTTAATAATTTAAAATATTTAAATATGTTTTAAAATAAATATGTAATAATATTATCATTTTATATATATGTTACCTATTTTATTTTTAGAAAATGGGTTGTTTTGGTTAGAAAAATAAATAAAAAAGGTAATGTGTTTTAGCTGAAAAAATATAAAATAATATTACCTTTTTTTATATATATGTTGCTCGTTTTACTTTTAGAAAATTAGTTGTTTAAGTTAGAAAAAAATAAAAAAAAGTTATGTGTTTAGCTGAAAAAGGTAATTGGTTATTTATTAATAATTATATATAACAATATTATCATTACATATTTATTTTCCATGTGTTATGTTTAGAAGATGAGTTGTTTTAGTTAGAAAATGTAGAAGAGATAATGTATTTTTGCTGAAAAAGGTAATTAGTTATAAATATGTAATAATATTACCATTTTATATACATTACCTATTTTATTTTTAGAACATGAGTTGTTTTTGTTAGAAAAATATATAAAATAGGTAATGTGTTTTAGCTGCAAAAAAAATAATTAGTTATAAATAAATAGATTATAGATAGGCCCGACCCAAATTATTGATAGGTCCGGCCCAAATACCGACCGACCGACCGACCGACCGACCAAAACTTTTAATGTTTCGTCTTTAATAATACTAGCTTATAGCCCGTGCGATGCACGATTACTTAAATTTTATTTATAATTATTCTGTTTATAATTATATTTTTATTATCCATGCAACACACGATTGTTTTTTAAATATTTATAATTATATTTATTTATGAATATTTTAATATTTAAAAGTTATTATTTTACATGATTAAATTATTGTTAAAAAAGATTTAGCCAAAAAAATTATAGTTAAAAATTATATAGGTTTTTTTTTTAAATAAAGAATTTTTTTCATTTTTTTTCTTGCAGACATAGGTTATTTGATAATATTTTTGTAAAGTACGATTTTTCAGAAAAGTACTATACTAATTGATTAAGAAACTTTTAAAGTTTCGAATTTAATAATTTACAATGTATATATGTTAAAAAAGTTTGGCCTCGAGTCTAAAATTTCAAAATACGGTTTTTTTTAATATGAATATAGTCCTGCTAACAATGAAATTAGGTATCTATGAGTTCTTATAAAACAAAATCACCATTTACTTATAATGTATTATTTAATAATAAATAATATTTGATTAGTTATTATCTAAAACTTAATAAAATATTATTAAAAATATGCACAATTTTATAAAATTTTATCCTCGTATTATTATATTCGTTGTTGATTTGAATTTTTCTTAGATTGATTTTAATTTTTGAACATAGATTTCTAAATTTAAAATAGTTAGAAAAAATTAATTAAATTGGTATTAAAATAATGATGACATAATAATTATTATTAGAATTTAAATATTCACTTTACTAATTTGGGCTTTATCTTGTGTTTTTAAAAATCAGATTTTGACAATTTTATACCCCACATGAAGATAACTAAATTATATTTAATTAAAAGATCATTTATCTAGTTAAGATCTAATGGTCCTTATTAATTTGGTTATCTACGACCAAAATTTTGGATAAGATCCATATTATGATTATTATATATAAGGATTTAATATAATAAGGATATCAAGTATATACTGATATAAGTATCTTACTAACTGCTTTTACTTTTAATGTTTCGGTTTTATTTACAGTGTATATAAAATTTTAAAATACATTATTACTTAAAAATTATGTTATGATTATATAAAATTTTATTCTCATATAATTATATTCTTTATCGATTTGAATTTATTCTTAATTAATTTTGATACTTTTTTGAAAGAAACATAAAATTTCTCTATATTTAAAAGAATTAGTGGAAAAATAAATAAATTGGTGCTACAATAATAAAAAAATATTTATTAAAATTTAGATACACACTTTACTATTTGGGTTATATCCTGAGTTTTAGAAATTGAATTTTGACGATTTTACAACACGTGCGAAACTAACGAAATTATCTTTAATTTAATGATGGTTTAATAATTATTATATAACTTGACCAAAATAAATAAACTGAAAATAAAATATGGTTAAGAAGTTTTACATAAAGAATTCAATTCAATATAGAAAATCAATTCATAATTGGTTTAAATTATCAAAGCACACTTCTTAGTATTTAAATATAATCCTACCTTTAATCAAATACACATTTTAATATAAGTATTATATTCAAAATTATCGTTTATGAATATGAAACCCTCAATATTTTAATAATATTTTGATATTATCCTTTTATGTTTGTTATATGTAAAATAATATAATTATAATTTGGATTAATCAAATTGTTATGTTCCTTCACAAAAAAAGTGTTTAAATTTATTCATGTACATGAGTTCTCCACGTAGGGTCCACGTGTATCATTGTAATCGATATGAATTGTTATCTTGATATTTGGTTTAATAATTATTATCTAACTGGAACTATACATAAATTCAAGAGAAAATATATTTAAGAATTTTTACAAAGAAAAATTTTAAATTATCAAAATACATTTTTAGTATTTAAATATAATTCTATTATTAACCAGATACACTTTTTAATAGTATATCTAACAATTCTCATCGATCTATTTAAGATATAACTATAATTATTAATTTGGTCGTAATCGTACACGGACGATCGATTTTAATTTTTTCTTAAATTGGTTTTAATATTTTATTGAAATAAACATATAATTTATAAATTTAAAAGAATTAGGAAAAAAAATTAAATTGATGCTACAATAATAAAAATATATTTATTAAAATTTAGATAATAACTTTACTGTTTGGGTTCTATCTTGAGTTTTAGACAACAGATTTTAACGATTTTACAGCCCACGCGAAGCTTACAAAATTATCTTTAATTTAAATATGGTTTAATAATTATTATCTAACTGGAACTATCCATAAACTAAAGAGAAAAGATAATTACGAATTTTTACATGAAGATTTCTATTCAATATAGAAAACCTATTTATAATTGGTTTAAATTATCAAAATACATCTTTTAGTATTTAAATACTATCCTATTAATAATCAAATACAATTTTTAATATTATATCTGACGGTCCTCATTGATTTGAAGATTTATAGTTTAATAATCCAACGGATCGTATACTTTTGGTAGTACAGGGACCAACCAAAGTTTTGGATAAGATCTCCCTTACGCTTATTATATACTAGCCTACCGTGCAAGGCACGGGCCTTATTAAATAATAAATTAAAAATTTAATGTGAACGAAAAATATTAAAATAATATGATAAATTAATATGATAAATTATAAAATGAGAAACTTAAATATTAATTGGAACGTAAAAAATATATTAAAAAATACAGATGGGACTGATGAAGATAAATGACATATTATTAATATTAATTTATAATAAAATAATATTAATGATAAAGAAATATAGAAAATCTAACATGTTTTAATTAAAAAAAGTAATTGTCCGTGATATTTTTAGATGTGTTTTAATTATATTACTTGTATTTATTAAAAAAATACGTTGACATGTTAAAATAAGTATGTTTTTTAATAAGGACAAATAGAAAAGTCAACATGTTTTAATTAAAAAAAATTAACTACCTATAATATTTTTAGATGTGTTTTAATTATATTAATTGTATTTGTTAAAAAAATACGTTTACTTGTTAAAATATGTAAGTTTTTTAAATAATTAAAAGTATTAAAATAAGTTTTAAAATATATAAGTAAGGGTTGCACTTGATATTTTTTGAAAAGAGAGATTTTAGTGATAACAAATATCAAAGGTAATATATTTTAATTTAAAGGTAATTGCCCGTGATATTTTTAGAAAAGAAGTAGATTTTGTTAGAAAAAAAATATTTTAATTATAAAAGACAATCAGCTAGTTAATATTTTTATATTATTTTATTATTTATAAAATAGAGTATTAAAATTTAAAAATAAATAACTAAGGATTGAACCTCATATTTTTGGAAAATAGGGATTTTAGTGATAACAAATATAAAAGATATTATGTTTTAATTTAAAGGTAATTGTCGTGAAATTTTTGGAAAATGAGTAGATTTTGTTATATTTTTTTTAATTATAAAAGGCAATCAGTTAGTTACTATTTTTGTTTTATTTTATTATTTATTAAATAGAGTATTAAAATAGGTTTTAAAATAAATAAGTAAGGATTGCACCTCATATTTTTGGAAAACATAGATTTTAGTAATAACAACTATAAAAGGTAATATGTTTTAATTTAAAGATAATTGTAATGATATTTTTGGAAAAGGAGTAGATTTTGTTAGAAAAAAATATTTTAATTATAAAAGGCAATCATCTAGTTACTATTTTGGTAACTTGACAATAATACAATTACATAAAAGATTTAATTTGTAGTAGCTTTCGTTATCCTAAAAATAAAGAAGTATATTTGTAGCAGTGTATCCTAAATTTAAACAAATTAGATCCCACATTTCCATTTTTTTGATTAGATTTCAATATTATTTGATTTTTATGTAGTGAAATATAGTGAAATATTAATGTAGAATAAAACTTTACCGAATTTTAATTATATTATTAATTTATTAATTAGAAAAAGTACCGAAAACCAAAAACTAACCGAAAACCGAAAACCAAAACTTTCAATATTTTGACTTTAATAATATAATACTAGCCTCTAACCCGTGCAAGGCACGGGCCTTAAAAATAATAAACTAAAAAATTTAATGTGAACGGAAAATATTAAAATAAAAGTAAAAATTAATATGATAAATTATAAAATGAGAAACTTAAATATTCATTTGAACATAAAAAAATATAAAACAAATACAAATGAGTCCGAGGAAGATAAATGAGGTATTATTAATATTATTTTATAAAATAATATTAATAATAAGGACATATAGAAAATCTAACATGTTTTAATTAAATAAAGTAATTGATCGTGATATTTTTAGAAGTGTTTTAATTAGATTAATTGTATTTTATTAAAAAAATATGTTGACATGTTAAAATAAGTAAGTTTTTTTAATAAGGACAAATAGAAAAGTTAACATGTTTTAATTAAAAAAAAGTAATTGCACGTAATATTTTTAGATGTGTTTTAATTATATTAATTTTATGTGTTAAAAAAATACGTTCACTTGTTAAAATATGTACGTTTTTTTAAATAATTAAATGTATTAAAATAGGTTTTAAAATATATAAGTTGCACTTGATATTTTTGGAAAAGAGAGATTTTAATGATAACAAATATAAAAGGTAATATATTTTAATTTAAAGGTAATTCCCCGTGATATTTTTGGAAAAAAGTAGATTTTGTTAGAAAAAAATGTTTTAACTATAAAAGGCAATCAGCTAGTTACTATTTTTATATTATTTTATTATTTATTAAATAGAGTATTAAAATATGTTTTTAAAAAAATAAGTAAGGATTGCACCTCATATTTTTGGAAAATAGGGATTTTAGTGATGATGTGTTTTAATTATATTAATTGTATTTGTTAAAAAAAAATAAGTTCACTTGTTAAAATATGTAAGTTTTTTTTAAATAATTAAAAGTATTAAAATAAGTTTTAAAATATATAAGTAAGAGTTGGACTTGATATTTTTGGAAAATAGAGATTTTAGTGATAACAAATATAAAAGGTAATATATTTTAATTTAAAGGTAATTGTTCGTGATATTTTTGGAAAAGAAGTAGATTTTGTTAGAAAAAAATGTTTTAATTATAAAAGGTAATTAGCTAGTGAATATTTTTATATTATTTTATTATTTATTAAATAGAGTATTAAAATAGATTTTAAAATAAATAAGTAAGGATTGCACCTCATATTTTTGGAAAATAGAGATTTTAGTGATAACAAATATAAAAGATATTATGTTTTAATTTAAAGGTAATTGTCGTGATATTTTTGGAAAAGGAGTAGATTTTGTTACATTTTTTTTAATTATAATAAAAGGCAATCAGTTAGATACTATTTTTATATTATTTTATTATATATTAAATAGAGTATTAAAATAGGTTTTAAAATAAATAAGTAAGGATTGCAACTCATATTTTTGGAAAACATAGATTTTAGTAATAACAAATATAAAAGGTAAAATGTTTTAATTTAAAGATAATTGTAATGATATTTTTGGAAAAGGAGTAGATTTTGTTAGAAAAAAATATTTTAATTATAAAAGCCAATCATCTAGTTACTATTTTGGTAACTTGACAATAATACAATTCCATTGAAGATTTGATTTGTAGTAGCTTTCGTTATTTAAAAAGAAAGAAGTATAGTGTATCCTAAATTTAAACAAATTAGATTCCACATTTTCATTTTTTTGATTAGATTTCAATATTATTTGATTTTTATGTAGTAAAATATAGTGAAATATTAATGTAGAATAAAATTTTCCCGAATTTTGATTATATTATTAATTTATTAATTAGAAAAAATACCGAAAACCAAAAATCGACCGTTAACCGAAAACCAAAACTTTCAATGTTTCGGCTTTAATAATATAGTATAGATAAGGAGTTAATTTATTTAAAATATCAATTTATGCAAAAGTTGGATTGAAATTTAACAATATAATTATCTTTAAATATATTTATTATCACGATAGAAATATTATTAAATTTTAATAAAAAATATTGATCTAATTTGAGATCATATTCTTTTATCATTTCAGATAAAATTTTACTTTTAAATGATATATTAAATCTTTTTTGAAAGTAAGAGTAGTATATTAATATAACTGAATAACTAATATTTTATGACTTTGTTTTCTGTTATTATTAAAAGTTATTGTATTATGAAAAAAGAATATTAGTAAAATAAGTAATGTTACAAAAAATTAATATTAAATAAATTTTTTGATATGTTCATATTCTGATATATAAAATCAATAAATTTAATGATTTAAGGGAAATTTGATGTTAAAATCACCATCTACTCCCCCGAAAAACGTTAAATTACAATTTTTTTTGGGTTCCTATTTTCTCTAAAAGTAATTTTTAGACTAAAAATACTCTTTAAAAAATCCATTTTTGAAGTTTATTAATTAATATTTTAGGTATTTTTGGAAAAGAAAATTGGGATGACTCAAAAATTTGGGTTACCCAAAAGGAGAGTCCTTTGGATGAAGTAAAGAACAAACGCGGATTCAACGCGCCTAAGCAAAGAATACATGAAGCCATGTATATTGCTCCTCTTTCCAGTGCATTGTGACAACCGCCACCCACAATATTTCCCAATAAATACATATACACACAAAACAATATCCCCTGTATCTATCTATATCTGTATATCTTTTTCATTAAACCACTCCACTATCCCCCTATAAATACACACACCACCCTGTGTCTATCTTTTTCATTACTTCTTCTCCCTTTAATTATCTTCTAAGCTTTCTCGAAAAGAATAATAAATATGAGTTATTACAATCAGGGTCAGCCCCCAGTTGGTAATCCTCCTCCCCAAGGTTAGTCCATGGTTTAAGATTTTATTTTCTTATATGTTTGTTTTTTGATTTATCGAGACTCTGTCTTAAGCCGGATATATTGGGTACGTTTGTTTTATTTTTTGATTTTTGTAGATATAAAAATTTTCGGGTTTTGATTATGAATTTGTAATAGGGTATCCTCCGCAAGATTATCCAAAGGATGCGTATCCGCCACCAGGGTATCCTGCACAAGGCTATCCACCGCAGCAGCCTGGTTATGGCTATCCTCCTCAAGGTGGCTATCCTCCTCAGTATCAACAGCCGCCACCTCAGCAACAAAAAAGCAGTGGTGGCATGTTAGAAGGCTGGTATGTTTTTTATTTATTTTTACATTTTTGTTGTGGGTTTTTACTTTAGTGAATGCATGTGTGATTATTACATAAGATCTAGGATGAGTTTCGATGGGGTATACTTAAATGTTTGTATTGGGTTTTGTAAGAATGGCGAGGGGGAAGTTGGGTGGGATTTTCAGATCTAGTTTGATCTGGGGTTTTTGAGTTTGATGTGTTGTGTTTGGTTTTTTGACCGGGTCGAACCGATTTGCAGCAGCCGGGTTGGTCTCGGGTCAATCTTTATGTTTTCTTTGACAGATATGGGAGTCGTGTCACACCTGATTATGTTGCTGTTTCATTTATGTTTGACTATATATATATGGCATCCATCAATGACCGAGACCAAATCCATATATATATATATATATATATATATATATATGTGTGTTGATTTGTTGTAAATTCAAAAAAAATGTTAGATGTTTTAAAAATTAGTTTCGAAGAAACAATTTCTTAAAAATCAAACCAAATATACAGAATCGAAGAGGTTTTAGTGATATGTTTCGGGTTGGTTTAGGAATTGTACTGAGTGAAGTACAAAATTAGAGATGAATTATTTTATTTATCTATATTGATTTTGTTTTGGTTGTAAATCAATTGGTTTTTGTGTTTATGTGCACAGTCTGGCTGCTCTCTGCTGTTGCTGTTTGTTGGATGCTTGCTTCTGATGAGTAAATGGAAGAGAACTATTGTTAATGGCAGCATTACATGCCTTGATATCGCGCTGCCGTTTCTAGTTCTTTGAATAATAAAAATTCTGACTGTGTTTTTCGTTTGAACTGATTTAGTTTTGTAAATCCCCTCAGTGATTTATGGTTTTCATTATTTACATGGATATCTTCACCTGATTCTCAATCTTGTTCTTGCTATGTTTTTTTTTTGTTTTTTTGTTTAATTGGTTTAAATCAATATGGATACAAGACACAAAATATGGGTAAATGCACTGGAATGCAAATTTGCAAGATCACTCTGGTATTCTGTTTTAGCCCTGAACCTTAAAACGTGAACTTTACATAGAAAATAAATGTTATAAGTACTTGTAAGTTGTGTTTGGTCAATAACCGGTGTTCTCATCAAATCAGCTACACGTTCGGAGGCCTTGTAAGTTGTATTTGCAAGGACTTGTTTAGGTATAGTTGTCTAGGGAACCGAGATCATTGAGGAGCAAGTGATTAGCTGAATGTCTTCTAGACGTCCGTCTTGAGGTGTCCTGTCCTGTCCATTCGGTTTGATGGGGTGGTTTGTGGTTTAAGGTTATAAGGTCACAGTTAACGTTTTTTAAGGTGACTGACTTTTGTGTTTTGAGCGGTGGTGAAGTGATACCCGGCTGATCTGGGAAAACACTAGCAATTTTTTTTGTCAAAACTGATGATGAAAAAAATGATTAATCAACAGATATTACCACTGTCCCTGTTGTTTTAAAGTTATGAATCTTGACCACAGCCCCGTGCTCCATTGCTTTCAGGTTTGTCTTGTGTCCCTGTCCCACCCATTTCTTTACACTTTCTTTTTGGGGATGTCTCATCCAATTTTTTACATTTCAAAACTTTTCTAAAATAGTAAAGTTTTATAATATAAAAATCAACTACTTCCACTCCTTTCCTTCACTTTACTTACTTTATACTTTAAATATTGACGGGTCACACCACGTTACTCCCTTTCTTTACTCTTCTCCATTACTTTATCTATTTTTCTTAAATTCCGTGCCCAACCCAAATGATAACTATTGGACGGGACGGAGGGAGTACTAAACTTGGAGTACGATGTAAGTAATGGGTACATTCTTTTACAAGTAAAAGAGCGATTGATGACAGTTAACCAGAAAGAGTTTGTTGACCACGAAGTCCAACCTTTTGTACCATTAGAAAAATATGAATTTGGCCGTGAATTCGGTTTTTGCTGTTGTAATATCTATGGCAGAAAATGAACATGGTTCACCAACTGCAGTCCCGGCCTTGAATCCTATGTTTGCCTAATATGTGCTATGTTCGAAGTTCAGTCCTTGGAGGACTGCAGATGTCACCATGAAGCTCACAATCATCATCCATCCATTAGCCTTGGTCCAGCGTCCCTCGTCTTTCAAGTGTAATGCTTGCAAAGCCGGGAATAATAGTAAAGACTTGCCTTATATATGCACCACCCACCGGATGTCCATCTCAGATGCACAAGTGTTGTGTTGATGCTCCTACTTCCCTCCGGTTTCGATTCACCGGGAAATGCAAATTTTTGTCCATTTTCAATGTACTAGAACAGGTCCGGTACTGAGGTGATACTTTGTTTTCTCATCAACATTTTACCTTTATTGTAAATACCAGAAGACCTTAGGTAACCAGAGGAGGTTAAAAGGTCTTCTTGTAAATACAAGAAAACTTGCCCTCATTCGGTCATTCTAAACATAGTAGATGGTGTCTTGAAAATACAAAAACGACTAATAAAAAGAAATTCAAACTTGGTTATCGAACGTCTAACATAAAGGAACGGAGGGAGTATTTTAGCGTAGCTATATCTGTATATTGCCAACACTAGTTTCCCCTTTACCTTCGGTGTTGTCAGATCTAGTGAAAATGAAGTAAATGAAATATTATTGCTATGTGATGCATGGCTGTGCCCAATCCATCACAACATATCGCAATCTGCTCTATGATTGTGTGTACCTTTTAAATACTTTTTTCATAAATTTTGTGCGAAGTTGCCGAAACAGATTGACAATGTTTGGTATCATAATAAGTTTTACACGAAAGTGCAGTGAACCAGACAAGTTATCATGTTTCTTGGTGTGAAGTTTTAATTACAAAGACCTGTCTAAAATTTTCTCTACGTATTTTGTTTGAAAGAAAATATAAGGTACAACCAAAGGTAAACTTATTTTATTTGAAAGGTACAATTAAAGTTAAAAATTTGAAATCTTGAACAGAAATGTAATTTGCAAAAGTAGTAATGATTTTAGGATGTTGATATACACCCCTTAAATTTAGTATTGCACATTTGCACCCCATTTTTCACTAATTTAATGGAAATAGCAAAAAAAAATCGATAAAATCGATTTTTATGTACTTATGTACTAGATTTTGTTAGTTCGGTACTTATGTACTAGATTTTTATCTAATAAAAAGGTACGCATTCTTTAAATTTCAAATTTTGATATGGTTCTTATATGTGTATATATGTATCGTTTAATTTTAATCTGATTGTGAGTAAATATATATCACATACTATTTTTTGTTGCACTAAGTCGGAGTTTTCACGAAAACAGTCTCCTTGTAGGGGCATGGTGTGCGTACATCTTACCCTACCCAGACCAAGTAGGGAGATACTGGGTACGTTTTGATTTAGTTTGGTTTAATGAAAATAAAAATATGCTCGTACTTGGAACTAGGGGACTAATTCTTAAAAATTAGGAATATTGTTCACGCTAGAATTAAAAAACTACGTAGACTTGATTCTATATATAAAAAACTACGTAGACTTGATTATATATATAAATATAGAGATACATAGGCAACTTGAGGGAGATCCAATACCTAATATTCTCGAGCTCCTGTTTTAGAATAACTCTCAAGGTCAGTATAAAATCTCCAAAAACTCCAATCTCCTCCATTAATGGCCATGAAAATATATTAAAACTCTATACGAATACCCTTTATTCTGATGTCCTGTTCATGAAAAAAAATAGCATCAACATTTAGCGTCGTCTGTGGGAATCGTGTAGAGAAAAGCTAATTTTTTATCGGTTAAAAATTGACTGAAAGTTTAACAGTGAGAATGCTTTAACGAAGAAGAAGTTAGAGCTACATTCAAGAACATACATCTGTACAACATTACATATTTCACTAACTGTGAAATGAAGACTACTACTGAGACTTTATACTGTAGAACCTACTTCCTGATGAAGCTACTAACAAACTTAACAAGCTAACAAACTATCCAGCTGTGTATCCAGCTCAGCTGATGATGTGGATGACATCGTAACATCCCCCGCAAGTTAGATGGGGCAAGAAGATTGACAACACCTAACTTTGACTGAAGAAGATGCAATTGAGAAGAAGATAATGCCTTTGTAAACATATCTGTAGCTTGGACATGAGTGGACAAATGGCAAGTGGAGATAAGACCTTCATTCAATTTGTCACGAACAAAGTGACAATCTATTTCGATGTGTTTAGTGCGTTCGTGAAACACTGGATTGGAAGAAATGTATAATGCTGACTTGTTGTCACAATGTAGAGGAACATGTAGAGGAGATGGGGACTGTAATGCAGTTAGCAAGTTGACAAGCCACATAATTTCACAACAAGTGTCAACCATTGATCTATATTCAGATTCAGCCGAAGATCTAGACACTGTGTGTTGTTTCTTGCACTTCCAGGAAATCACAGAAGATCCCAACATGACACAATAGCCTGTTAAAGAACGTTTGGTTTCCTGACAACCACCCCAATCGGAGTCACTGAATGCTTGTAGCTGAAGAGAGGTATCATGAGGAATGAACAAGCCTTGACAAGGAGCACCCTTGATGTATTTAACCATTTTGTAGGCAGCACTTAAGTGATCAACTCTAGGACAAGAAATGAATTGGGACAACACATGAACACCATAAAAGAGATCAGGCCTAGTAATGGTCAAGTATAATAACCGACCTACTAGCCGTCTGTAGGTAGCTGTATCCTTGACACTGAGGGGAGCAGAATCATTATCTATTAACTGATGATTCTTCTTAATAGGAACCAAAGAAGGTTTGACAGCAGTCATACCTGTATCAGAGAGAATATCACAAGCATACTTTCGTTGGTTCAGAAAAATACCAGTAGGGGAGCGAGCAACCTCCAATCCCAGAAAATACTTTAAAGGACCTAAATCCTTGATGTTGAACTGAGAGTGCAAATACTTCTTGACTGTAGCTAATAAATCTGACGAGTTGCTAGCCAAGAGAATGTCATCGACATCGACAATAACCACCACCAACTGTGAATTAGTAGAGAAAGTGAACAAACTGTGATCACAAGGAACCTGAGTGAAACCAAAATCACAAAGAGAAGAGGCCAATTTCTTATTCCACACTTGAGGAGCCTTCTTGAGCCCGTAGATGGACTTTCTAAGGCGACAGACTAGATCTGTGCCAGGAGGAAACACAGAATGAACCATACTGAGTTGCAAAAAACCTGGTGGGAGTTTCATATAGATTTCTTCAGCTAAAACTCCATGAAGAAACACATTATTCACATCCATCTGATGAATATGCCAATTGTACTTAGCCGCTAAAGCCAAAACAACTTGCACTGTTGTCATCTTAGCTATTGGAGCATACGTTTCAAAATAGTCTTCTCCAATGGTTTGTGTGAAGCCCTTAGCCACAAGCCTGGCCTTGTATTTGTCAATATCTCCTTCAGGCGTATACTTCACCTTAAACAGCCACTTACAGTCCACAATGTTTTTGTGAGGGGGTCGAGGGACTAAGTCCCAAGTATGATTAGCCTCAAGAGCCCAAATTTCAGCAAGCATGGCATCAGACCAATGTTTATGAACAACAGCCTAACCAAACGTATAAGGGACATGAACCTTACTAATATTGGTCAAGAAGGCTTTATGAGAAGGTGTAAACACATGATAAGCAAATATCTGTGTAGAGGATAGCTGCAAGCCACACTAGCAGTTGATGTATTTGGTAACGATGGTAGACCTGTATAATCCTTAAATTTGGCAAGTATTTTAGACACCCTAGTAGGTCTACTGTGTGGAACCAGAGTAGACTGAGAAGTAGGAGCAGTAGCATTGTTATCCAACTGTGATGAAGGAACCGTAGGTGATGATGGCGCCTCAATAATGTTAGGAGAATTGTGTGAAACAGCAGAAGGCGTGGCAAGTGAGGGAGATAAATTGGATAAAGGACAATTTAAGTCGAGACTAGGAGAAGTAGGAAACAACTGAGAACTAGATGATAGTGATGAGCATGAAGCGAACGGGAACACATTTTCTACGAAAATCACATCTCGAGAGACATAGCATTTTTTTGTGTCTAGATGCATAACTCTATAGCCTTTTTGGCCAAACAGATACCCTAAAAAGACACACTTGAGACCGCGTGGATTTAGTTTATCAGAGACACTATAGACATCAGCAATATAACACAAACACCCAAACACTTTCAGAGATTGATAATCTGGAACTTTGTTATAAAGAATTTCCAGAGGGCACTTATACTGGAGTTGTTGAACATGAGTCATATTGATTAAATGAACAGCTGTCAACAAACAATCTCCCCAGAAGAATTTGGGAAGATTAGATTGAATTCGCAAAGATCGGGGTACATTTAATAAATGCTGATGTTTTCTCTCCACTACCCCGTTTTGTTGGGGAGTGTGAGGACAAGACGTGTGATGGACAATCCCGACTGTTTTGAAGAAAGTTTGTAAAGAATTATTTGTGAATTCTGTACCATTGTCAGATCTCACAACCTTGATGGTGGAGTGGAACTGAGTTGTAGTATATTGAACAAAATTCTGAATTAGAGTAGACACTTGTGTTTTACTCGAAATTAAAAACACCCAAGTACACTTTAACAAGTCTTCGACAATAATCAGAAACTGGTTACAATGACCATGGGTAACTTGTTTATAGGTTCCCCATAGATCACAATGAATGAGATCAAACAATTTCATACAAGTCCTAGAACTATCATGAACAGGAAATGGAAGTCTGTGATGTTTAGCTTGAAAGCAAACATCACATGTACTAAACAAAGAGGTATGTACATTAGGCATAAGAGCCAACTTATTAAGGATAGTATCAGGAGAATGCCCCAATCTGTTGTGCCACAGCTGTGCCTCAACAGAAGGAGTAGTATGAATCCTAGAACACTGAAGAACATTACTAGGACTGGACTGGAGAACAATGTTGGAGGAAGAAAATTGATAGAGACCATCCGTTAGCCTACTAATCTCGACCATCTTATTCAGGGAATGGACCTGTAGAAGACAAGAGGAGTTGGTAAACAAAACAGAAACAGAGGAATCAATATTGAGTTTGGAAATAGACAAGAGATTAAAGTGAAATGAGGGCACACATAAAACATTAAAAAGGACAATATCTGAGAAAAGATGAAGCTCTCCGACATGTGTTATAGGAACTGTATGACCATTAGGCAAAACTTATTTTCTATTAAGATGGTTTTGATTTTGGAGGAAGGAATTAGAAGATTGAATCGTCATAGCTATCAAATCGTCAATATCAACCAGGCCATTCAAAATCTACTCCACTCTTAGTGCTCTGCTGGACTCGAATTCGAAGAGGAACAAAAAAGAACCGGGGTTATTGTATAGAGATATATAAGGAGAAGCATTGATACCAAAGAACAATACATGAAGTACTCTATGAATGTATTTTCAATGCTCTTGAATTACAAAAAAATGGAAAAGAACTTGAACTATGGTATCATCAAGCCGCAAGAAGCAGGAAAGAAAACATCATGTCTTGTGTCTTACGTCAGCAATAAATTTGTGTCGAGGATCATCCTATTGGTTGAAGCTCTTCCTGCACTACTCACTTACTACTGGAGAATGAAGAAGCCAGAAACATCTCAATGCACAGCTTTTGTAGCGAAGAACACGGACCAGGCTGCATCAGATTTGTCAAAGGTATTGCACGTTGAAATTGAGGCTGAACCAATAAAGAAGCACCACGTTGCAAAGAGAATAAGGGTGCTGAATTGCAGTGGTGAGTTCTGCAGCAACATATGGAGCACTGTATTTGAATGGAGGATCTTGTACTGGCCTATTACATCAAAGTGGAATGCAGAACCAGTTCTCATTCAGAAATTTGGAAAATCTTAAGGCAGCCTCTAATGGTGATATATCCTGAAAATCATCATATGTACATCTAGGCATCATCAACATCAAAGAATATCATCACTTCGGCCAGAGAGAACAAACTCAAGAAATAAATGAAGTGGCTGGCCAGAATCTTTGGCAAGGGCTTCCAGAAAATTAAAAGTAAGCTGCAAGAGTTTAGTGAAAAAGGGAAAAAATATAATTGTGCGGTATGCAAGGTCCAACACACCAAGCATTCGTTGTCAGGCAGCTACACTTATAATGTACGTATGCTAAAGTTACTGATATATACAAGCCCGACAAATGCAGTTAATAGTGATTCGATACCATAAAAACCAGAAACACTGGCGCCAGATTTATATTAATAAGTGTAATTCAACAAGAATTCGGAACACATAAAATTGAATTCACTGGAACACATTGGTAACCTGCCATGTAACCTGGTTCACAAATTCATTTCTGAATTGAGAAGCATGCTGCACTAGACTATGGTTTACGGGATCAATATGGAAGTCCACCATCATATGGCATACCACAACTATGAGCTACTAGCTGGAAGAAAAATACTCACTGGCATTGGCATGTCAGAAGAAAGGAGCACAAAGAATCAGGGTACAATAAAAAATAAAAAACAACTGAAGGAATGCCAACTCCAACGAAACACGAGAGTACATATGTAGATGATACTTCTCAAAAATGCATATTGCATGGAATACCAGCTTCAAAGACATAACAAAGACATGACAAAGACAAGTGACAACGCTGCAAAGAGAGACGTACCAGCTTCGAAATCACGACTTACAAGCCACATGAAAGCCACACAAATCAACTGAATCTGACTCAATCATCTAATCAACTCGGGGCTTTTAATTTCTGCGCATGTCAACGAATAACCAGGAAAACAGTTGTGAAGCTGGGGACCTGCTTTCCCTGTGGCTTTATCGACATCCTGCTACAGTCTTTTATTTTCAAACCATTCAGCCAAGTGAGTGCAGTGAGTTCTCTTATACCGAATCAACAACAATGCTAAGTCGCAATCAAGAAGAAGCAAACCACATTCAACACCAGATCTGATTTCATCAAGCCTCTGGTTCAACAAATTCAGCAGAAAAAGTCGAGGATATAAAGTGGTGTATGTGGACAAAATATGTGGATTAGTATTAATCACAACTGCAATCATGATGCCAACTCGGTCACGGAAAAAAGAGCACAAACAAGCTACAGAACGTTGGTCTGGATGAAGTATTTTGTTCCACGAGTGCCAAGCTGCATAAGTCTTCATTAGATCAAATTAAGCGAAAAGCTTCACGAACCAGCCTTGGTGGCAAGGACATATCACAGACTGAAGGTTCAACATAATTTTATCAACAACAATGTATTGCTGTTATCCAATGATTTATACAATCATAAGCAATCTTGATTGAACTCTAGCAATCGTGCCACACAATCAACTCAATAAACCTCTTTTCAACCCAACGGACTTATCTTAACACAAAAAAGTTGAAAGAGAGAGTGTGGCCATTGCAAGCAGATCAGTTTGCGGAAGTCACGCCACATGCATGCAGAGGAACAACAGATTTGCACAGGCTGTGCCTGTATAAGGAAGTTAAAAAAGGTCAGGGTAAAGAAAATCACCGGCTGTGATAAAGCGAGCAACAGAGAAGAACCTAGATAGAGCGCCTTTACAAAATTGATTAAAAAAAAAGTAGCAGGAGCTATAAAAACACTGCACATCAGCAGCCAGGAACCATGACCTCTCAAACAAATACAAACATTCAGATGCAGTACAACTGTGTAGGATGCAATGTTAACTTAGTGACTTGTCAGCCTACCACAGCTATGGAACTGACAGCTATCATCAGATCACGTCAACCACAGCTATACAAGAGCAATTCAGCACAACTAAAAGCATACAGGGAAATAGTTTGTAGCAATTTAACTTTGTGATGAACACATTACAAAAATTGTTGCTAAAGTTGTTGCTTGAAAAAGACACGAGTGACAGGATGCTCCAAATTTAGGAAGAAAAAGTTACCAGTCAAATAAGATTGTGTAATTTAAAGAGAGAAAAATAGTGTGGAATATGCAGATCAAAACAGTTGCGTGGTCTGATAAACGAAAGGTTGATAAGCCGCAGCAAAACTCAAAAGAAAGCCTGAACAAGCGGAAAATAAAATTTGTTAATTGCAAGCCTCAAAGAATTACATCAGCAAACACATGCAGCAGAGCAGGGAATACTTTAAATCATCATTTTTGGCCCCGAATCAACCAGCAGCTCATATAATCGGAAGAATAACTTAGCCAAACTTAGTTTTGTGTTGAGAACTATAACAGGAATCAAATGTCTTATTCTATCAAATTAAAAAGAAAATGGAATTTGCAAAACCAAAAGCTTTAAGCTAGCCCATATCTATGGGAATTGAAGGCCCTTTAAGGAAGACAACTCAAGGAAGATGCGCCAGTTGTTATGAAAAATTGAAAAAGGGAATTCTGGTGTCATAGCAGGAAGCAAGAGATGATTATCAGGAAAAACCCCAGAGTTTCATACAAATGGAGAGAAATTAAAACTATTATGCTGATCAGATGAACAATTTTAGGAAGAGATGGTAACTGCATTCGGTAGAACCAGCCAGAGGAGTCGAAAGAAAACAAAAAGAATGGTGAACTGGGGCGACCCAGTGTAAGCATATGGATATTAAAATCATCTCATATGCATATTAAAAAAAAAACTAAAGAGTTTGCAGCAACAGAGAATAGATTACGGAAGTACAGCTGCTACAGAATCGCTGCAGAAAATGGGAACCTCTTTACTGGTTTTTGGATCCTCTTCACTGCAAATTTGCAGCAGTAGTACATAGCAGAGGCCGTCGGTTAACTAGATTATAGTTGATAACTGACTACCAGGCAGAAAATTTTCGCAGATTGTTGAAGATCAAATCAGAACATGTTCATGAAGCTACTTGGGAGTTCAGTAAATAAAAAAAATGGTATCAAAGAAAAAAAGACCTTTTACAAACAAGGGAAAAAAACTCTCTGCAGCAGAAATAACTTCTAAGAATCTGTGCAATTCGCATGGGTTATATGTTCCCAGAAACTTAATGCATGTCGAAGGCTAACAAAGCTCACAGTAGTGATCATGCATATGTACAGGTTAAAATAGAAGAAGCTGCATGAGTTAACTGCACAAAGAAAAAGGAATGTAAAAGACGCATGAGAAGAAATATTTAATTACAAATTCTCGATGTTAAAATCCGGCATCAGATGAAATTATTTACGGAGATGATTTGCCTGAACACTTTTATTCATGGCATTCTGTTATAACAGAGTAATATGTCAAAGTAAATAGCAGAGGAGGGGCAGATCAAAAATTAATGAAGTAAAGGAGCAGAAGTAACAAGCTGAAAGCCTTGCAGCAATTGAAGACACCGAAAATTTGTTACTGGAAAAAATCGCAAGCATTCATATATATCTTGTAGAGTTTGCACGTGTACCAATAAGCAAACATTGTGCCAAAATGATACGGAGCTAGGGACATCCTGCTGCTATTTCAGTACATTCAAATTGGCGAAGCAAATCAAGTTCAACCTGAATATTAAATAGTACAAGTGGATTTTGGTCACAAACTTAAGCAAACTTAAGATAAGTATTATTTTTAACGCTTTTAATTAATTAATGTCAAGAATAATATATTGTGCGGTTCATCTTCACTATCTTAACTTCCTAATCAGTTGATAAGATACTCGGGCAACCAAATTTGATCTGACCTAAATCAATGATTTGTTTCATCCATCTCATCCGACAATCACCGTGGGGTCAGGATAATGCCAACAAGGGCGGACCCAGGATTTTTAAACTGCATGGGCTGGAGTAAAAAAAATCATGTCAACGATCTTGACTAACATTAGAGCTCTAATTCGAGCGAAACTGCTTGCGAGTTGCTCGAGCTCATATATGAGCCGAGTTTGATTACAATTTCAAACTCGTTAAGTTATACGAGTCGAGTCGAGTATACGTGAGTCAAAACTCGAACTCGGCTCGACTCAAGATCCAACTCAAACACGTGTAAAATTATATAAATTATAAAATAATCACATTTAATAAAATAAATAGCATATCAAAAACACAATATAGAGTAAATGAATAAATTATTGATATGTATGATTGCAAGATGTATATAATTGACATGTCAAAACATAACATGTAGTAAAAGAATAACATGTTTATACTATATTATTGAATAGGAAACCTTATACGTTTGGTTGAGGAGTCAATATTGTTTTTGATATTTTGTATTTTTACTTTATAAATTTTACTTGATCACCTTTTAATTTTTATTTTGGTCCTAAAATAATATATAACCACATCTTGAGGAGATTATTTTAAATTATTAAAATGGGTCTACTCTTTTACAAATTTATTGTAACTAAAAGCACTTGAAATACATTCGACAATCAACATTCAAAAAATAAAAAAAAATAGAAAACAAAATTTTGAAATAATCATAAATTGCACATAATATAAGTTAGTATAATTAAAGAATAAACATGTATAATTGTAAAATAAATATGGTTAACAAAGATACGTAAAATTTTTGAAGAAAAAAACAATCAAATTAATAAACAAATAAATAAAGTTAATGAAATTTGAGCAAATTAATTTTGTAAACACATATATAAAGCTAGTAAATAAATATGTAATTTCAAGTTGTAACTTTTCGAAAACCATTGAAAAAAACATGCATATGCAGACAAGTATTTTACGAGAAAAGTGGGCATAAAACTAGCACTATACATTATGACAGGGAGTTAAAGTAGTGGGATGTACTTTTGGATGACTTTAACTATTTGGCATGGGCTACACCGATCTGTATTAATAGGCATTAATCTTATTCACCCGGGCTGGAACAACCTGTAGCTTGCATGTTATAAAGGTTGACAGATTTTGACCTAGGCTGGAGCTAACCCTAGCCCAACCCAAGGTCCTCCCCTGAATGCCAAAATATGGATCGAAAAATCGCCTTTGAGCTATGATGGTACATAAAAAGCCGGTACTGGCAACCGGAAGATGAGAAACTGGTAACCAAAGTCTTTTGACAAAATTTGTGGCTTACGGACGACCTCTCATCCGTACTTCCGAGAAAAGTTAGCTACTTAATATTTTTTGGCTTAAAAGCACAGGCTTAACTAGTCGAACCATAAGGCGGTTTGGTTAGTTAGAGCTCTAGCTAAATACTTAGCCCGATAGCTTGGTATATGGGGATTGATGAATCCAACTTTGCTCAAGTTAAAAACAAGCAATTTTAAGGCCGAAATATGTTATGGCTAACATAAGGTGTTACAGGGCCCAGTCAACACCAAAAGAAAACCCGATCATTTGATAAACCAAAGCCATTAATATAAAAAAAAAATTATAATGTCTAAATTGATGTAACCATCATCAATAATTATTCGAGGTGTTACCGATTGACATATTGTTTGATCGAAAAAACTTAATTTCAAGACAAAGTTGATCAAGAATTGTAAAGGCGCACAAATCAAGAAAAAAAATACTTGAACTAAGTATTCACCGAAGGAAACCTTCGATAAATACTGGGGACATGTTGGTGCGAGATATAAATCCGATCATTTATGGGTATCGGCACATATTAAATAAGTACAATAGTGGGAAGTATTATACACGAGAAAACTCACTACAACTAGGTGACTAATACCTAAAGATTAGGATTATTGTTCACGCTAGAATTCTCCTCGAAATAGGTAGTGGATTCTAAAAGAACTACGTAGACTTAATTCTCTATAAATACAGAGATACGTAAACAACTTGAGGGGGTCCAATACCTGATATTCTGGAGCTCCTCTCTTAGAATAACTCTCAAGGTCAGTCTAAAATCTCCAAAAACTCCAATCTTCTCTATTAATGGACATGAAAATCTATTAAAGCTCTATACGAATATCCTTTATTATGATGTCTATTCATGACGAAAAATGACATCAACATTTAGTAAGTATAAGTAAGAGTAAAGTGCACTTTGTGTACTCGCACTTTGTGTGTCAGATCATTTGAGATACTGAACTTCTAAAACTACCACTCGCTATACTGGACTTCTAATGTTTTTACAAAACGTGTACTTCCGTCAAATATAACTAATTATGTTAATTTTTTCAAGGATATTTCAGTCTTTTTGTCATCATCTTCTTCCTCAAACCTATTTCCACCATTGTTGAAGCTTTTGAGAAATTAAAAGTTGAATATCTCTTTCATTTCTTAACGAAATCAAGTTATTCAAGTTGCAACATAATCATCTTTTCATCCTCTACAAATAGATATTGATTTTCACTATCAATATTTTAATTTTGCGAAAATAATTTAAAAGGACATAACTTAACAAGCTAGACATGAGTTGAAGTTTGTTAAATATATAAATTCTTGAAAGCAAATCTTTAATAGTTATAATTGATATCACATTGTAAAGGAGAAAAAGACGATTCTAGTGCAATTTAAATGACTCTATTTCGTTATAAAACGAATGATAAATTCGAGGTATAAGTTTTTACGAAGATTATCAATGGTGAAAATGAGTTTGAGAAAGAAAATGATTGATAAAAGACGAATATACCCCTAAATATTTTAACAGCGTCAAATGAATTTAACGAAAGTACACACATTGTAAAAAAGTTAGAAGTCAAGTATAGCAAGTGCTAGTTTTAGAAATTCAGTATCTCAAGTGGTCTGACAACCAAAGTGCGAGTACACAAAATACACTTATAAATAATTCTAATTACAAGTAAAAAAAAAGAACGTAACATACATTTTAGGTAGCTTTTCGTAAGATATAAATACAATTTACTATATTTTTGATATACAACATAACATTTGATATAGATACATTTGAGTTCCTTTTTCTCTTAAAAAAAAGTCCATTTGTTAAATATTTTACATAAAAATATATATGTAACAACTTTAAGTTAAATGTTAATCGTTTAATATCCATTTTAACGTTATATAGTAGAAGAATTAAACCAAAAAAATAAGTTAGAACGTCCAAAAATCTTAGTTTGTATCGAAGTAAACTTTATATCAACCATTTCACCCCTTGATATGGGCTGAAATATAACCCTAGAGATAATTAATGATATATTAATTAGACCTAGTTTGGTCCAAGAATTAGGCCCGATAAAAGGCCCGAAACCCTAATTATTTATTAATTTCGTAATTAATAAATAGGGAAAATGTACAACTCATTAAATGAGTCCAACACATATTAAACTCTTCAAGAATCAGCAATCAAGATACACAAATCAACTAGGAGTCAGCCTCCCACAAAATAGGATTCACAATCCTGATCTAAGAAGGCTACTTGGCCTCCAAGTCACCTTCTTCTACTCTAAATACAAGGCTCCTGACGCCTATATAAGGACCCCTCGTCCTTCATTCTAGAACTACGTTTTGGGCACAGCTCCATACGTCACAACGCCTCGAAGGCGCAACAAGCCACAAAGGCACTCATAGACCTACGTTTTAGACTTCATCCATGAATAAGGACATACAAGTCATCTACAACGTTTTAGACTTCATCCTCGAATAAGGACATACAAGTCACTACGTCCTTGGTGTGCCCCTGCCGCCATAGCCCCGAGGGCAACACCAAGAACTACGTTTTTTGGCTTGATTCTCTACATAACAGAGATACGTAGGCATCTTGTGAAGACCTGTTTAGTCACGAACCACGAGAGCAGCCATAAAGACACGATTGTTCTCCATCATTCATTGAATACAGCCGTCAACATCTAAATCTACTTTTCATTCCATAACATTTGGCGCCGTCTGTGGGAATCCTTACATCAACCATGGCTAGAACACGAAGAACAACCGCTACTGAATCAACTGTCACCACCACTACTCCAATCACCACGGAACTAGGATCGTTACCCCTCACTACAGAGGTGGTTTCTCAACCAGCAGGGACGACACCACTCACCGCGGAGATGGTTTCACAGCCACAAGGGACGAATCCCCAAACTTCCATACCTCAGAATGAGACGAACCCTCTTCAAATGGTTGTCTCACCCCTCGACTATAACCTTCCCCATGGAGCACAGATCTCCACTACTGTGCTTCCTGTGAGCACAAATCCGGCTTACGGATTGCCCAACTATCCCCCTGAAACCGGAGGGAGTGGCCATGCAAATCAGGGACCATACATTCGAGGATTGGGACCCATCCCTGAAGGAAGATACTTGGATTATTCTGGGCCCTACTCTGAAGACAACTCGTCTGATGAAGGACAAGATCGAGCACCCAGAAGAAGAAGAGCTAGCAAAGAGCCCCTTGGAAGGAGGACTCGGGGGGCAACTGGAGGGGCACCTATGACTGCCATGGATAGGATAAAGGCTCATGAGGCCGAGATCCAGAAATTAAAAAGAAGCATGGAGATGGAGCAACAAAGGAAGCAGACTCAGCCTTCAAATCAAGGGACAGGGGAAATCCCCTTAATTGATTTAGGAACACCTTCAAGAAGGCAGGAAGGAGCTAGAAGGACGGAGATTCCCAGGTCAGACCCCCGTGTTTTAACACAGCTGGGTGATCCAGACGATCCTATTCCACCTTTTACTGAAGAGGTAATGGACGCTCATGTATCAAGGAAATTCAAGATGCCTACTATCAAGGCATATGATGAAACGGGCGATCCCGCAACCCATGTGAGAACTTTTTCGAATGCACTGTTGCTGCAACCAGTCACTGATGCTCTAAAATGTAGGGCTTTTCCACAAACCTTGGCCGGCATGGCCCAAAGGTGGTATAGCCGCTTGCCACCCAACTCTATCAGTTGTTTTAGAGAGTTGAGCACGGCCTTCATCAGTCAGTTCATAAGTGGACGGGTACATGAGAAAAGCTCTGCTTCACTCATGAACTTGACTCAAGGAAAGAATGAGACGTTGAGAGATTATCTCAAGCGCTTCACCAAGGAGACATTGAATATACCTGATCTAGACAATAAGGTAGCTATGATAGCTCTTCAACAAGGAACCACGGATGTCTTTTTTAAGATGTCGTTATCCAAACACCCCCCCGAGAGCATGGTTGAACTCCAACAAAGGGTGGGAAAGTATATAAAAGCTGAAGAAAGCATGAAGAAAACCGATACCCTCGCAGCAGGAAGTGGAAATAATGGTGGTTGGAAGAAGCGAAAGGCGGAGCAAGAGTATGATGTCAAGGACAAATATCCTCGTATGACTAGAGACTCTGATTCAGCTCCAAAGAAGAGCGTGCCGAGCACAAAGTTTACTGAATATGCAAGATTGAATGCCCCAAGGAGTCAAATCCTTTATGACATTGAGAAAGATAGGGACTTTCGATGGCCGAAGCCACTAAGGGGAGATCCTGAAAAAAGAGATAAGAACAAGTACTGTAGGTACCATAAAGATTCAGGACATGATACTGATGACTGCAGACAACTCAAGGATGAGATCGAGTTTCTGATTCGGAAGGGGAAGTTGAATAAATTCACCAAAGATGAAGACAGGAACCTCCCTAGGAGGGACTATGATCGAAGGGATGACCGAGATCAAGGTCGTAACCCGCCAACCCGAGGACCAGTGATCAATATGATCTCAGGAGGACCAACCGCAGCTGGAACTACAAGAAACTCTCGGAAGGCTTATGCACGAGAAGTAATGCATATTGTTGGAGAAGCACCCAAGCGTGCAAAAACCGAGGTAACAATTGGGTTTGATGATTCTGATCTGGAAGGGGTGAAGTTCCCCCATGATGATCCTCTGGTGATAGCCCCAGTGATTGGAAATAATGAGGTAAAGCGAGTCTTGATAGACAATGGGGCTTCTGTTGATGTCCTTTTTCATGACACATTCTTGAAGATGGGGTATAATGATTCCCAACTAATCCCCACGAACATGCCCATTTACGGGTTCAATGGGGTGGAGTCTAAAGTAGAAGGCACAATTCTGTTGCCTGTAACTATTGGTAAGGAACCAAAGGAGGTAACTCAGATGTTGAATTTTGTGGTAATTAAGGCATCTTCGACCTACAACGCCATCCTTGGAAGGACTGGCCTTCACGCTTTTAAGGCTGTGGCCTCAACTTACCACCTAAAAATCAAGTTCCCAACCAGGAATGGTGTAGGAGAAGAAAGAGGTGATCAAAAGACAGCTAGGAGCTGTTATGTAGCCGCGTTACGGCCAGACGGAGTCGGGGGGCAGGTTCTCCCAATTGAAGACTTGGACATTAGAAACGAAGAAGAAAGGAGAGGAAAGCCAGCTGAGGATCTTGTTCCCATTCCCCTCATTCCTGGAGAACTGGACAAAGTCACTTATATCGGAGCTCTACTACCTGAATCTATGAAAAGCAAGTTGACATCCTTTCTTCAAGAAAATAGTGATGTATTTGCCTGGATAGCAGCTGATATGCCAGGGATTGATCCCCAATTGATAACCCACAAATTGAACGTGGATCCTGAAAGGAAGACAGTGAAACAAAAGAAAAGAAATTTTGCCCCAGAAAGACAAGAAGCCATTAAGCAGGAGGTAGGAAAACTTTTGGAAGCAGGCTTTATTGAAGAAATTCAGTTTCCTGAATGGCTGGCTAACCCTGTGATGGTCAAGAAGGCTAATGGAAAATGGAGAATGTGTGTGGACTTCACAGACTTGAACGATGCATGTCCTAAGGATTGCTTTCCCTTACCAAGGATTGACGCGTTGATAGATGCCACTGCTGGGCACGAGATGCTAAGTTTTATGGATGGCTTCAGTGGGTACAACCAAATCAAGATGCACAAGGACGACATCCCCAAGGTATCATTTATAACCGACTTTGGTGTTTTCTGTTATTTAGTCATGGCTTTTGGACTTAAGAATGCAGGGGCAACATACCAAAGGTTGGTAAACAAGATTTTTGAACCACTGATTGGCAAAACAATGGAAGTTTATGTGGATGACATGCTAGTCAAGAGCCTCGATAAGGCAGACCATATAAAACATCTCAAGGAAGCGTTTGAAGTGCTGAGGCACCACAAAATGATGTTAAATCCAGCTAAGTGTGCCTTCGGGGTAGGCTCAGGGAAGTTTTTAGGCCTGATGGTCTCCAAAAGAGGAATCGAAGCTAACCCTGACAAGATCAAGGCAATCCTAGACATGGAACCGCCCAAGTCTGTTAAGGATGTACAGAAATTGACAGGAAGAGTTGCAGCATTGGGAAGGTTCATTTCCAAGTCAGGAGAAAAGTGCTTACCTTTCTTCAAGGCACTCAAAAATGTGAAAAATTTCGAATGGACATCTGAAAGCCAAGGAGCCTTTGAGGCCCTGAAGAAATACATGGCTGAAGCACCACTTTTGGCAAAACCCAAGCCAGGAGAAATTCTCTATCTATACTTGGCAGTCTCCGACACCGCCCTGGGTGCTGTTTTGGTAAAAGAGGAACTAAAGGTTCAGAAACCCATCTACTATGTGAGTAAGATTTTGCATGGGGCAGAAATAAACTACTCAGTGATTGAAAAGTTTGCCTTAGCCTTGATCATGGCTTCAAGAAAACTGCGTCCCTACTTTCAGGCCCACAAGATTGAGGTCATGACTGATCAACCTCTGAGAAACATCTTGCATAGTCCTCAAGTTAGTGGAAGGCTGATCAAATGGGCTATTGAATTGGGCGAATTCGACATTAAGTATAAGCCTCGAACGGCCATAAAAGCTCAGGCACTCGCTGACTTCATGGTTGAATGTACCATTGACAACCAAGAAGTCGGGGGGCAGGAAGTATTGGTGGAAGATAGCAAAAATGAGGACATGGTGTCCAAAGAATGCTGGGTGCTCTATTTTGATGGAGCATCAAAAACAAAATCGAGTGGAGCTGGTTTAGTGCTACAAAGTCCCGATGGATTCATAATAGAGTATGCACTAAAACTTGACTTCCCAACGACAAACAATGAGGCGGAGTATGAAGCTTTGATTGCTGGCTTAGGGCTGGCTGGAGCCCTGAGGGTCAAAACTCTGAAAGTATGTGGAGATTCAAGGCTGGTGGTTTCTCAAGTAAATGGGGAGTTTGAAGCAAGAGATGAAGTCATGGCCAAGTACTCGAAACTTGTTAAGGCCATCATGACTCAGTTTGATGAATGTTATGTGGAGCATGTTCCGAGGGAGGAAAACGTGAAGGCTGATGCCTTGTCCAAGTTTGCCTCATCTGAAATTGAAAATTATGCAGGGAGTGTATACTTTCAGGTCTTGAAGACCCCGAGCATCAACGGAAAGTTGGTAGCACCCATTGATATTACCAGCTGTTGGATAGATCCCATCAAAGCACATTTGGAAACTGGGTGGCTGCCCGACGACACTTCAGAAGCACGAAAGCTGTACGTCAGAGCATTAAGGTATGCCCTAATTGAGGGAATCCTATACAAAAAATCTTTCATCATTCCTTATCTAAAGTGTTTGAGACCCCAAGAGGCGGAGTTGGCCCTAAAAGAAGTACATGAAGGCATCTGTGGGCAACACTTGGGGGGCAGAGCCCTTGCACATAAAGTCACTCGTCTAGGCTTCTATTGGCCAAGCATGCTCACTGATGCTAAGAGCTATGTGAGAAAATGTGAACGATGCCAGAAACATGCACCCGTGGTTAGACAACCACCTGAGATGATGACGTCCATTAACTCTCCTATCCCTTTTGCTATGTGGGGAATGGATATACTTGGGCCATTTCCAATGGCAAGTGCTCAAAGAAAATTCTTGATAGTTGCGATTGACTACTTCACTAAGTGGATTGAGGCTAAGCCATTAGCCAAGATAACCACCAAGCAAGTGATGCAATTCTTTTGGGAAAGTGTGATATGCAGGTATGGAATACCACGAGTCCTTGTAACGGATAATGGAACTCAGTTCAACAATGATGAGTTCAAGAAATATTGCGATGAAAATGATATTAAGTTGCGCTTCACTTCTGTTGCCCATCCTCAAGCAAATGGGCAAGCCGAGGTTGCAAATCGGATAATCCTAGATGGACTGAAGAAAAGGGTTGAACGCTCCAGAAATACTTGGGTAGATGAATTGCTCCCCATTCTATGGGCGTATCGTACTACTTGCAAAGTCACTACTGGGGCAACCCCATTCCTATTAGCATATGGAGCAGAAGCAGTGGTTCCTGTAGAAATCACTCATGCATCTCCTAGAGTTGAAGCATATGAACCAGAGGCAAACGAAGAAGGTTTGAGGTTAGCATTAGATCTAATTGACGAAGTTAGAGATGAGGCAAATGCCAAGATGGTGGAACATCAGAAACGAGCATCTTTCTACTATAACCTAAGGGTTAAAGAAAGATTCTTTCGTCAAGGTGACTTGGTACTCAGAAAGATTGAAGCATCTGGAGTTGGACAAAAGGGAAAGTTGGCCCCAAACTGGGAAGGACCCTATCGGGTTAAAAATGTTTATGGACGAGGCTCATATAAGCTGGAAACTCTGGAAGGGGTTGAAGTGCCTAGAACTTGGCATGCTGCAAACTTGAAAGTTTATTATGTTTAAGGGTGTCCTAATTGGACTCACTATTAGGACAAGTAGAAATAAGGTTGATAAAACCAATCCAAGCTTTTAGACTTGAGATAGAAGTAGTATATTATGTAAGGGTTGAACCCATTTTTCAAGTTATGAATTTATTTGGAAATATCAAGAATATTCCACATGCATTGTGTATTGATGTTTATATATGATTCAAGGTACTAAGTAAGTATGCAAATGCGAGAAATTAAAAGGCAAATAAATTAAACAACTTAAAATAAAGTTTAAGTTATGCCCGAAGGCAGAATTACAGAGAATAAATATAAACTAAAAGCAACTATGGCTGAGTGCCATCCCCTCCATGCTCGTCCTCGGAGCCAGACTCCTCTTCAGACTCCTCTTCCTCAGCATCCTCCTCCTCACCAGATTCCTCCTCACCAGACTCCTCCTCGCCGGAGCTGGATTCTTCTGACTCTTCACCAGGTTGGGGAGCAGGTTCAGGATTAGGAATCCTGTCATCCTCATCCATAACATCCTCTCCAGCCAAGGCCCTCTCCAACTGGTTAGGAGCATGGGGACTGGGGAAGTCTGAGATAGTGAGAGATCCAGGCATTCTCTTCGAGACCTCAGCCAAAGCCTCGTCCCATCCTTTGGTGAACTGGACAGGGAAAAGGAGATCATCATGCTGAGTAATGATATCCTGATACTCGGCAGAATCAAAATACTCATCAATGATAAGTTCTTTCCCCTTCCTAAGCTCCACCAGCTCCGCTTGAGCATCCAACAGCTCCTTATCCCTTCGATTCAAGGAAGCTTTAAGTGAACCCACCTCCAGCAGGGCTTGATCATACTTAGCCTTGTTGGCCTCAGAAGATGAACGCCAGGCTTTGGCTTGGAACAAAGCCCCTTGATAATTGGCATTGACCTACAAGCAAGTTACAAGTCAAATACTTAAACTTGAAATACATGGTTAAACTACAAAGAAAAGAAGAGAAAAATACTTACAGCAGCCATTGCTTGAGATCCAGCATGCTCCACCCCTTCGATGGTGGAGTTGGAAACAAAGTCCTTGTAGTCACAAGGAGTCAATGAATGGTGTGACCATTCAACAGCATGAGTAGACACCCCCACTATGGTGTCCTTTTTCCTTATCCCCCAGTTGGGGCGCCATACAGAACTCTTAGCTGAGCCCTCGACCTCATCTACCTCAGCCGCATGAGGCCTCAAAAAGGCAGGGCCTTTCTCGACCAGCCTAGGATCAGTCAAGCAAGCCCTCTTGATCCTGGCTGTCTGCCCGCCTTCTGGCTCATTCTGCTTGTTGATAAACTCAGCAGCTGCAAACAAAAGTCAAGAAAAATAATTGGTATAAGGCAATCTTAATACAACAATAAGAAAATAAGAAAAGGAATTACCCTTGTCAGAAACCCTTGAAAGTCCCAGAGACTTAAGTAGAAACTCGTCCAGGAGCTCCCAAGCCTTAGTGGCATAGTCATCCTTGGTGAGTTCAGCATAGGCAAAGGCCTCCTCCTCAGTCAGAACTATGTCACCAGGACTACCATCCGAAACTCTACTAAATGAGCTTTGGAATAAGGTGCCCCAGTCCCCTCCATCCCAAACCAAATACATAAATTCATTTCTCCACTTGGGATTGTTGTCGGGAATGGATTTTGGGTGGAAGATAGGGGGTGTTGTGGGTCGATGACTAATATATACCCAACCCAAAGTTTTGGAGGAGCTATTTTTAAATTGAAAAATCTTTCTAAAGAGAGCAACAGAAAGAGGAAAGTTGTTTTTTAAGCACAAAACGATAAAGCACATAATAAGTCTCCAAGCATTGGGAGGGAGTTGACAAGGGTTGACTCCTACATCAGCTAAAAGTTGAGGAATGAAAGGATGGAATGGGAATCGAACACCTGCGGCAATGACCCCCTTGTAAATGCAAAGAGCATCTGGGCGCCAATGGCAGGAACGATCCCCGGGACCAGCAAGGACTAGCCTATAAGGTGGCCTAATTTTGTACATATTCTTGTAGTTAGAAATTGCATCAGCATCATTAAATCTATTACTATGGTTATATGCATCTAAATGCGACACTGAAGGATATTCATCACTACGTTCTAAAATCATATCTTGTAAAGACATAGTGGGAGAACGAATGATGATACCTCTTTTGGACGCTTGGTTCATTCTTTGAAGACGGCTAGCAGAACGATCGGCCATTCTTAAAATCTTCAACCTATGAAGATTGAAACCCAGAATCTTCTTGGGAAGGAGATCGAACCCAGAAAAATCTTCAACCTATGAAGATTGAAACCCAGAATCTTCTTGGGAAGGAGATTGGAACCCAGAAAATCTTCAAACTATGAAGATTGAAACCCAGAATCTTCTTGGGAGAGATATTAAAACCCAGAAAAATAAGAGTGCTACCGCAAAAACTCGCCGGAAATCGCCTGACTACGGAGAAAGAGAAGAGAGATTTAGAAAGTAATTTTTGGAAAAATTTGAGTGGAGAGTAAGAAGTGAAACCTCACTCTTTTATAGGCAAGGTAACTGGAAACTCAACCGGTTAGGGAAGTCTAACCGGTTGTAGCCAGTCAAAGCCCACAATCACTTCTTGGGCTTCTGGAATCAAGGCCCAAAGTGTTATAATCAATAAAAGACAAGGCCCATGGCCCAAATAAATGAAAGGCTTAGAAATTAAACCTAAAAAAGGTTTGAGAACTAGGCTTAGGGCCCAATATAAAATCAAGGCCCAAAAGGTTGGAAATTTAAAATTTCAGAAATAATTCTAAGGCAATAAAACGAGTTCAAATATACCAAAAATGGGAAATTGAGTTCGAAAATTCCTATTCGAATCCATGCTAAAAATCTTGGTCGACATAATCGACCTTGTTCCTATTTCAAGTCGAAAAAAGCCTGCGGAATCCGGGTCGAAAAATGACCTAGAGATTCCTGATTAAAGAATCCAGGTCGAAATATCTTGTATTCCTGTTCGAAAAATCCTGTTCGAAAAATAGCTAGGATTCCTGGTCGACATAGTCGACCTCGCCATCCTTTTCTGGTCGATGTCGACCAGGACTCTTGCTCGAATTTACATTGCATCCTGGTCGAAGTTTTGAGCTCGAAGTTGCACTACAAAATGAGGTCGAAGTGGTCGACCTCAACTATATTCCTGATCGAATTTCTGTTCGAAATCATACAGAATCCTAGTCGAAATGTTGAAATCGAAATTACAAAAAATAAAGTTTGAAAAAAATCGAGGTCGATTTTGCATCAAGGTTTCTGGTCGAATATTCCTATTCGAAATTGAACTAGAAATCCAAGTCGAGGTAATCGACCTCGTCTCAATCCTGTTCGAAAACCTGTTCGAAATTATACAGGTTTGAGTTCGAAAATTTCAGTTCGAAAATGAACTGTAATTTCTGGTCGAACATGTCGACCTCGTCTCAATCCTGTTCGAAAACCTGTTCGAAATTATTCAGGTTTGAGTTCGAAAATTTCAGTTCGAAAATACACTGAAGTTTCTGGTCGAACATGTCGACCTCGTTCCTAATCCTGGTCGAAAATGACCAGGATTCCTGGTCGAAATTGGCTTAGTTTCTGGTCGAAAAAACCCTGAAAAAATGGAAAATTCCGGGGAAAAAATGAAATAATTTCTACAAAAATCTTGAATGATTTTTCCAGAAATTGGGGGGCAAATGATATGGGCTGAAATATAACCCTAGAGATAATTAATGATATATTAATTAGACCTAGTTTGGTCCAAGAATTAGGCCCGATAAAAGGCCCGAAACCCTAATTATTTATTAATTTCGTAATTAATAAATAGGGAAAATGTACAGCTCATTAAATGAGTCCAACACATATTAAACTCTTCAAGAATCAGCAATCAAGATACACAAATCAACTAGGAGTCAGCCTCCCACAAAATAGGATTCACAATCCTGATCTAAGAAGGCTACTTGGCCTCCAAGTCACCTTCTTCTACTCTAAATACAAGGCTCCTGACGCCTATATAAGGACCCCTCGTCCTTCATTCTAGAACTACGTTTTGGGCACAGCTCCATACGTCACAACGCCTCGAAGGCGCAACAAGCCACAAAGGCACTCATAGACCTACGTTTTAGACTTCATCCATGAATAAGGACATACAAGTCATCTACAACGTTTTAGACTTCATCCTCGAATAAGGACATACAAGTCACTACGTCCTTGGTGTGCCCCTGCCGCCATAGCCCCGAGGGCAACACCAAGAACTACGTTTTTTGGCTTGATTCTCTACATAACAGAGATACGTAGGCATCTTGTGAAGACCTGTTTAGTCACGAACCACGAGAGCAGCCATAAAGACACGATTGTTCTCCATCATTCATTGAATACAGCCGTCAACATCTAAATCTACTTTTCATTCCATAACACCCCTCTTCTCGACTATTCAAGGAAATTGATTACTTATTTTGTATGGAAATAGTATAATTATTCAATAAATATTTTTATAACTATAGTATTTTAAATGAAGGATATTATTTTTATAAAACCAATAGCTCCTAAAAATAGATAAAAATAACTCGAATTTTATTTTTAATAATAATTTAATTACACAAAATTAATTCTTTTTATATCCATAATAATAATTTTAAAATAATAAATCATTCATTCTGTTTTACTTGAATAGGGCATCTCATTAGTTTCACATTCGTTAATATTAAAAATGTGTTTATGATATTTGAACAAATTTTATAATTAGTTTTTCAATACATTGGAACTTGGAAGGATAGTCGACTAATGAAATTTAGAAATATAAATTTTAGTAATTCGAAAATTTGAGCTCCACACAAAAAAGTCTCCTTTAGCCGGAATATTAGAAAAGCAAAGGCAGAGTCAACGCTCCAAGTAAAGAATACAGTGATGCCATATAACTGTGACAGCCGACAACGCACACAGTCAACGCACACCTTCCCTGTAAATACACACACCATCCAGTATCTATGTTTTTCATTCTTCTTTTGCTTTAATTCTTTGCTAAGCTTTCTCAAGAAAATATTACAAATGAGTTATTACAATCAGAATCAGCCCCCAGTTGGTAACCCTCCTCCTCAAGGTTAGTCCATGGTTTAAGATTTATTTTTCGTGTTTTTTTTTATTATTTTTGTAGATATAAAATTTTTAAGAATTTTCGATTATGAACTGGAATAGGTTATCCTCCACAATATTATCCAAAGAATGCATTTACATCACCGGGATATCCTGGACAAAGTTACACACCACAATATTATCCACAGACTGCATATACACCACCGGGATATTATCCTGCACAAGGTTACCCACCACAACAACCTGGTTATGGCTATCCTCCTCCTCCTCCTCAAGGTGGCTATCCTCCTCCTCCTCCTCCTCAAGGTGGCTATCCTCCTCAGTGTCAACAGCCACCACCTCAGCAAAAAAAGAGCAGTTGCATGTTAGAATGTTGGTACGTTTCTTCGTATATATATATATAGAGAGAGAGTTAAACCTCTTTTTTTTTAAAATAATATTAATACTAGACTCAGAAAAATATTACTTTTATTATTTTATTAATATAATAATAAAATATTAATTTATCGTTAAAGTATTAGTTTAATATTTTTTAAATAAAATTATATACATGATCTTTTTGAGCTCAACCAAGTCATAAATTTCAAGCTCGAAGTTCGGCTCGATCAAAGTTCGATATATTCAAGCTCGACTCGAAAACTCGAATAGACTTTACTAAATTTTGAGAAAAGGTCGAATGCAATAAGTTCAGCTCGAGTTTGACTCGATTAAATATGCATAATATATATAAATATTAAATATTTATATAATAATATATAAATAACATATAAATATTAATATTAGTATAAGCTCGATTAGGCTCGCGAGCCTCACGAACCGAGTAATTTGAAACTCGAGCTCGGTTCGATAAATTATTCGAATAGCTCGAGCTCGAGCTCGGTTCGATTATTATCGAACTGAATTTGAATATTTTACGAGCTGAGCTCGAGTAGGTCACGAACCGTTTGGCTCATTTACATCCCCAGACTATAGAATAGATAATACGTTTTTAGCAATATGCCTAATAAGTTATTAAAGTATATAAAACCTTATAATAAGTTTTTAACAGAAAAAGTCCATAAAAAACTCAAGTTATTAAAGCACATAAAATCCGGCCCAAAATATCAATTAACGTCCGACTACTAAATTTTTAATGTTTTATTTTTAATGATATATATATATATATAATTTTTGAAAAGTAAATTTAGTTTGACCGTGAAAGTAAATTTAGTTTGACCGTAAACTCAGCATACATAATCGAAAATGGTTTAATGATATGATTTGAATTGTGAACGGTAGTGAGAGTAAAATATAAAATAGCGATGAATTATTGTGTTTATTTTTATTCATTTTCTTGGTTTTTTTGATTGTGTGTGCAGTTTAGATGCTCTTTGTTGCTGTTATTGTTGCTGTGATTATTGCTGTGAGTGAAATATAAATTATACATGAATTATTGTATTTATTTATATTGATTGTTCTGTGTTGCGATTTGATTGGTTTTTGTGATTATCTGTGCAGTTTAGGTACTCTATACAGTTGATGCTTAATTCTGAGGAGTGTTTGGAAAAAGAACTTTTGTCATTGGCCCATCATTTACTTATATCTGCCATTGGCCATTGGACTAAAATGCAATTTACAATCTAGATTTATACTTCATATTTCTAAGTAAATGGAAAGGGATTTAAACCCTTGACCTTGAAACGTGAATGTGCAAGGTAGATGTTAGATGTATTTGGATTTGTATTTGCATTTTAATTAAGGGACTTGTTTATGTAGTTGTTAAGGAAATGTTGCGATCACTGAAGAGTAAATTGTTTAGCTGAATGTCTTGTGAACGCATGTCTAGAGGTGTCTTGTCCATTCGGTTCGATGGGTCTCAGGGGTTATTTGTTAAATCTGAACAAAATTTTCTGAATCATTAGAATTCCTGAACGATTAGTAATCTGGATGATCTGGTCGATTAATAAATCTGGATGATTTGAACGATTAATAAATCTGGATGATCTGAATAGTTAATTTTTTCTTAGTTTTCTGAATGAAATAAATGAATAATTGATAATAACATTTATTAAGCTTAAAATAATTTATCATGTCCAATTTTCAAATATATCATAAAATACAATTTATAAAAGGAAAAACGCTTTAGTCCCTGAATTCGTTCTCAAAACTGTCCCGAATGATGAGGTGTCGTATTATTACATATTCTCTCATAAATGTGATATATCTCTCATGTATAAATATGAATCCTACCAATAAAAAGATGGCATGTCTCATTCATGAACATATTTAGGATTAAATTTGGAATATGTAATTAATTTGGAATAAAAAGATGGCACATCTCATTATAATAATAATAATAATAATAATAATAATAATAATAATAATAATAATAATAATAATAATAATAATAATAATAATAATAATAATAAACAAAGCGCAAACAATTAAGTAGTCAAATATTTGATAAAGAATTAAGTAGGCAAACATGAATTTTTAGCACAAGAGTTAGCTAATGTTAGCAAAAAAAAAAAACTAATATGCAAGAACCATCCGGCTGGAATTTTGTGACGATACCAGCCAGAAGAATAGCCCTGTCGTCCAGTAAAAAATGTAATCTAACAAATACACTGAACCAGTTAACACCAATAGTCCGGTTGGTAGAATTTTTTAACAAACAATCTGAATTGCTGAATCGTCCATATCCAGAGATTTGTGTATGGTTCAGTTGTTAACAAATGGGGCCTTAGTTTGGTGCGAAGGCATCTTAAAGTCTATTAAACAAATGGTTCATGAAATATAAATCATTCATTAAAATGGAAAATTTGGTACTCCCTCTGTCCCTCTCATTTATTTACAGTTTTTTACACTGTCTGGCACGCATTTTAAAGCTCCTATAAAGTATAGCTCTACAATTTATTTTTAAAACTTTCTTTTTCTAAATAAAAATTTAAACATTATATTTTTATTCAGAAGAAGAAAAAATTTAAAATAATTTATCAAAATATATATTAAATGAGACTTAAAATGCGTGCCAAGCCCCCGTCCCCCAATGTAAAGAATTGAGGGGGACGGAGGGAGTATTATACACATATAGGCCAAGTTGTAGAAAAGCTAACCAATTTTTTTAGGGAAATTCTCAATGGTACCATCGTGGTATTAACTTTTCCTGATGTTACCGTCTCGTATTTTTGACTTATAGATGGTACACCTAAACTTTTGACTTGTTAGTCTTATATTCTTATTATTTTATCAAGGTAAGAAATTCCTTAATTATCATTTAATATTTTAAAAATAAAGATCAAGATAAATTCAGTTCGATATTCTTTGCTTCTCGAACAACAAGTAATTTAGTACATTGTTATTCAATTTTCTAATTTTTACTATCTTCTCTTTAACCATCTATGTGTTTACAATTTTTCTTATATTGTTGTTGCAATTAGAGGATTCTCAATGGTACCGTTGTTACCATTCGGAAAAAAATCAATATTATGGGAAAATGGTACCATTTGAAAAAGTCAAAAGCACAATGGTACCATTAAGAATATCCCAATTTTTTTATTATAGCATATATACTTCGCTTGTGTTGCCGGAGGAATTTGGTAACAACATGGATCAGAGGTGTGCTGAAACAGTAGAGCGATTTTGTAGGTATGTGGCTGTTTTTAGGGGGTTTAGGGTTTATACGAAAAAGAGGGGCGGGACTTGAGAGTTGTCTCGATTTGTCTCATGTATCGGATCCATTTTACCAAGATGGTTGTGTACCAATTTATATTGGATCAAGCCCACGCAATTCTATAAAATTGTGTTTATCCCTGAGAGACTTTAGAGATAAACTTTGTTAATGTGGTCAATTACTGATATTATCTTAGCGTTGTGATTCTTTCATGATTTGATTTTGTAGAGCGATTTTGTAGGTATGTGGCTCTTTTTAGGGGGTTTAGGGTTTATACGAAAAAGAGGGCTGAACTTGGGAGTTGTCTCGTGTATCGAATCCCTTTTGCCAAGATGGTTGTGTACCAATTTATATTGAATCAAGCCCACGCAATTATGTAAAATTGTGTTTATTCCCGAGAGACTTTAGAGATAAACTTCGTTAATGTGGTCAATTACTGCTTTTATCTGATATTATCTTGGCGTTGTGATTATTTCATGATTTGTAAGAATCGTTTGGAGATATTTTTCGTAATTCGTTGATTGAAATTGATTGTTTACTCATTTTAGAGAGAGGATAAAACTTAATAGTCAAGTAATTAATATTAATCTGAATTAATAATTAATGAAAAGGAGAAATTTGAGATTATGCCAAAATGTGGCATGACAGTTTGATATATGTTGATCTAGTAAAACATTAACTAATATGAGTACGTGGGTGTATATGTCGATATAATGTACATTTGAAAGTGTCAATTTTAAAATTTTACGGTGAAACCTTTTTTAGGGAAGCCGTGATTTATTTTTGTGTTCTGAGTGGTGGTTAAGAATCAATATAATTTTTTGACGGTTTCGAAAAATATAAGCAACTTTTTTCGTCCAAACTAATTTTGATGAAAAAATAAATAAATGAGTTATGAATAAAAATTCTTTTTCCTAACTTTTTAAGCTTTGAAGTTTACCATAACCACAAACTCTATTGTTTTAGATTTCTTATGTCTCTTATGTCTCTGTAATGAATAGTCTATTTAAATAAATTTTAAATTCCTCAGTGTTCGGGAAATAAACTTGGAGTACTTCTAAATTAACGGGTTAATTCTTTAACAACTAAAAGGTCAATGATTAATAACCGTTTTATAATCTCTCTACTGTTATTTCTAAAAGTTGTTCTTATAATCTCAAATATGGTAAGTAGAAGATAAGAAGTCTCTCACTTTTTTACTTTGATCCATTTATCTTTTTTCTTTACTTTATCAAAGTTTTTTTAAAGGGCCAACAATGTTATAGAATATATTAGAAAGGGAACCAACATCAGGACTGATGTGAAAACTCTCTAAGTTTTGATGATGTATTGTTAGTGTTGTTGGAGAAATTTCGTAACAACCCAAATCGGAGGTTGCTGGAATAATGAATTATGAAAATAGGGGATATGAGATTTTTGGATGTTTTGGGGCTGAGCTCGTATGATGACTCCTCAGAAATTGAATAGAGAATGAGTTCTTTCTCTTCCTCTTTCCGGAGTGTCAATTGTCGTATCATACAAGGTGCCTACGTACCCTTTTATATAGGGATCAAGCCTCACGTAGTTCTTGGAAAATAAGTCATTAGATAAGCACATTCAGTCCAAACCCATAAATAGTCAAAGTTTATCCATCCAATGTTCCCATAAATAGTTCAAGGATTATCAATCCGGCCACCTCACGTTCCCATAAATAGTTCAAGGATTATCAATCCACCTCACGTTCCCATAAATAGTCTGGTCTTCACATGTTTTCCTACAATCTTGCGGCATCTCCGCATTTCTTTCCATGATTTGAAGAATATCGTTTGGAGATATTTTCCGTTATTCGTCGATTGAGATTGATTCTTTCCTCATTTTAGAGAGAGGATATTGCTTATTGGTTAAGCAATTAATTATTAATCTGAATTAATAATTATTAAACGGAGAAATTTGGACTATGCCAAAACGTGGCATAACAACAAGCCCCTAGTTCTTCAGTGTAGCTTGCTGTAGTGGAGAACTAAAAATCTTCGAGATTCCAAATTTCTTCGGTCGCTTAGAGTTTTGTATATAATCCGAATTGGCGTACACGTTTTTCAAGTGTTATTGCCCACATAAGGATGTGTTTTCGATCATCCGCGAGCCCCCGAGCTGAGGCTTTAATAAGATACCAAATTTCTGTTAGACAATCTGTGCAAATATACAGAACCGTGTTTGTGCGAATTAAATAACAGAAGATATAATAAGCGAAAGAGACAGGAGAAAACGAAGGATATTGACTATAATCCGAGTCCAGTGCGTAACTGTCTCCTTAAAGCGTATTTGCCCCTCACCGTATGTTCGGAACAATAGCCTCCCAGGATAAAACGGATTTCCGATGCAGCTATGCAGCACCTTCAACGAACCAGAACAAGTATCGAAACTATCACCGACAGAGGCAGAGAAAAAGGAACGGCTGTGTATTGTGTGTATATTAACCCTAATCTATACTGAAATTATATATACAAGGGAAGACCTGTGTACTACTCCATTTAATTAATTAAAACGCGTTAATTAATTAAAACGGTTACAAATTATATCCGTAAACATATCGAATTAATTTGAACCAAATCAATTAATCCGAAATCAAATCAGATTAATTTACAGTCAATTTATTTGAGCCAAAACACAATGGAAATAATAAAAACTAGCAAAAACTGGTCCGTAATTATTCGGGCCAAATATTTCTGCATTCGTGTCCGCAGGTCGCCCACGAGCGAGCCCGAGGCTTGCGAGGTAACGAAATCCTCTTCGATCTCCCACAATTTGCACCCCCCCTGCGCGCCCGCGTAGGTGATGGAGCAACACATGACTAACACAAGTAAACAAGTCACATGTGTTTTGCTATATAAACATAAAGAAGCTCTATTATGTTTTCTATGTGGGATCTTGCAACAACACTTTAAATTTCCATTCTAAGGGGGCAACTTTGGATCATCTTATCTCATCCATCCCTTAGTCGTTTTGAGTGATTGAACATGCCTTGGAAAGCTCTCGTAACGGAGAACACAACCCAAGCATAACTCGTTACGAACACGCAACCGAGACTCACTCATCCTTATGCTCAAAATGACTCATCAATGTGGGACTTGAACCCACATTTTCCAACAATGCCCCACATGGGTGAGATTGATGATTTAGTAGCACACACCAGACAGACAGACACGTGGTTTGGCTTGGTGATAGATTCTGTGATTCGATATAGCATACGATAGGTAGAAATTGTTCTTTGAACCTTCGCTTGAACAAGCATACCGACTTTACTAGTAGACAGTAGACACGATGTCCTTGAACTGTTCGACCGTTTGTGTAAACGATGATATACTTGTCACCATATCTCTTCTAACTTGTTCAGTTCTCATGAGTATGTCCATTTTGGCCATGGACATCGTCCTGGTTCTGCGGGAGTTTCTAAAGAATTGTGCCTCGCAATTCTCCTTTGAAGCGGCCCCACTTCTCTCCTACATAGGTGATCTTTATCTTAAAGAGTAACCCGCGTTTACTCAACCGAATTACAAGTGTTCAACCCTGAACTGCATGTATTCGTCAAAGATCATTAAAAGCTCAAAGCTTACCCTTATACCGTACGGGTCTCACTGTTTCTACATCATAGGAACAGGCCAGGGGTTTCCCTCACAGTGATTTGGTCATCATGATTTAGTTGGCCCATTGAACCATGTTCTTGGGACCTCTAGTCAGCAATGGTTGGGTGTCCACCATGACGCCGTTAAGCAATAGGCTTAAGGCCCATCCCTCTAGATGATTTGTCAACCAGTTCTCTTGATAACCCTTTGGTTAGCGGATCCGCGATATTATCCTTTGACGGTATAAAGTCAATAGTGATAATTCCGGTTGACATTAACTGTCTAATGGAACTATGTCGTCTTCTTATGTGACGGGACTTTCCATTATACATCGTGCTTTGTGCTCTGCCAATAGCAGACTGACTGTCACAGTGCAGTCCTATTGCAGTCACAGGCTTTGGCCATCTTAGAATATCCTCCAAAAATTGGCGTAAGTATTCAGCCTCTTCAGCGCATTTATCTAACGCCACAAACTCAGCTTCCATCGTGGAGTGAGTTATCACCGTTTGCTTAGAGGATTTCCATGATATTGCCGCTCCAGCTAGTGTAAACACATAGCCACTCGTAGACTTTAGTGTTTTCTTACTAGATATCCAGTTTGCATCAGTATACCCTTCTAATACTGCTGGGTAACCGCCATAATGCAGCCCATAGTCTCGAGTTCCTCTTAAGTACCTTAGCACTCGAATGATTGCTTTCCAGTGATCAGTACCCGGATTACTCGTAAATCTACTCAACTTGCTAATTGAGTAGGCAATGTCTGGTCTTGTACATCTCATTAAGTACATCAGACTTCCAATTATCCTCGAGTATTCTACTTGGGAAACTGCTACACCTTTATTCTTGGATAGATGCAGGGTCAGATCCACAGGTGTTCTAGCTTTCTCAAAATCATCCTTGAGAAACTTGTCAACATAATGCGGTTGACTTAGTGCGAGACCCTCAGATGTTCTAGAAATTTGAATCCCTAGAATCACATTTGCCAGTCCCATGTCTTTCATGTCAAATCTTGCTTTTAACATGTCCTTTGTAGATTTGATCACTTTATCATTGCTTCCAGCCATAAGTAGATCATCTACATATAATGTCATCATGACATATCCATTCTCGTTCTCTCTGTAATAGGCACAGCTATCACATTCATTGATCTTGAAGCCGTTAGCCAACACAACTTCATCAAATTTTTCATGCCATTTCATTGGTGCTTGCTTTAAACCATATAAAGATTTCACCAATCTACAGACTTTTCTTTCTTGTCCAGGGACCACAAACCCTTCAGGTTGTTCCATATAGATTTCCTCGTCTATATCTCCATTTAGAAAAGCCGTTTTCACATCCATTTGATGTATTGTTAGATTTCGCATAGCAGCGATAGCAAACATCATCCTTATGGACGTTATTCTCGATACTGGAGAATATGTATCAAAGTAATCAAGGCCATACTGTTGCTTGTATCCTTTGATTACAAGTCTAGCTTTATATTTATTGATCGTTCCGTCAGGTTTCAACTTCTTCTTAAAAACCCACTTGCTACCTAACGGTTTACTACCTTTTGGCAAGTCCACTAATTCCCAAGTATGATTCTGTAAAATAGAATCAACTTCACTTTTGATGGCCTCTTTCCACATAGGTCCATCAGGTGATGTTACCGCTTCTTTGTAAGTTGTCGGATCACCTTCTTCGAGCAGATATGTCAGAAATTCTGACCCCAAATGATTTCTCCTTTCTTTGTCTTTTGCTCCTTCTCACCCCCCCCCCCCCCACATCTTCGTCTTCACTATCAGCATTCTCATTATTGTCTTCTATAGACTCATAAGTGCGTTTAGACGTTGTAGGGCGTTCAGAATTACAAGGAAATACATTCTCGAAGAATGAGGCATTCCTTGACTCCATTATCGTATTCTTTTGAATATCAGGAATCTTCGATTCATGCACAAGAAACCGATATGCTATATCCGATGAAGATACAATCCACAGTCTTTGGACCAATCTTCACCTTCTTAGGTGCTGGGATTAGTACCTTCGCAAGGCACCCCCACACTTTCAGAGTTTGGTAACTTGGTTTCTTTTTCTTAAACATCTCATAAGGACTCATATCCTTATTCTTACGAATCATCATATTTAAAATATGGTTCGCACTTAAGATGGCTTCCCCCCACATCGACTGCGGAAGACCAGAGCTTAGCAGCATCGCATTCATCATCTCTTTGAGAGTGCGATTCTTCCTCTCAGCCACTCCATTTGACTGAGGGGAGTATGGTGCAGTGACCTCATGGATTATACCATGTTGTGTACAGAATTCCCCAAAGGGTTCAACATATTCACCTCCACGATCACTTCGTATCGTTTTGATTTTCTCTGTTTGTTGTGTCTCAACTTCTTCCTTATAGATTTTAAATTTATCTATAGTCTCATCTTTGCTTTTAAGCAAGTATACATAGCAGTATTTCGTACAATCATCAACGAATGTAATAAAATACTTATTTCCTCCTCTAGTTGGAGCATATTTTAAATCACATATGTCGCTCTGTATTAGGTCTAACACTTTGGTGTTTCTTTCAACTTGTTTAAATGATGATATCGTTAATTTTGCCTCAACACAAATTTCACATTTATGTTTTGAATCAATAGTCAATTTTGGTATGTATTCTTTTGCACTTAAACGTCGTAAAGTGTCATAATTCATATGTCCTAATCTAGCATGCCATAAATTAGGAGACTCAAGCAAGTAAGCAGAAGAATTCTTCATTTCATTATTGTCTTTAATAGACATTACATTTAGCTTAAAAAGCCCATCAGTTGCATAGCCCTTGCCTACAAACATACCACTCTTAGACAAAATAACCTTATCCGACTCTATTACAATACGAAAACCATGTTTACTCAACAAAGAACCAGACACAAGGTTCTTGCGAATATCAGGCACATAAAGTACATTCTTCAAAGCCAGATTCTTTCCAGAGGTCATCTTTAGAACCACCGTGCCTTCCCCTTCAATGGTTGAAGTTGCTGAATTTCCCATATACAGCTTCTCACCAGTATCGGAAACTTTGAGGTTTGAGAAAGTCAACTTGTCGGAACAAACATGTCTTGATGCTCCAGTATCAATCCACCATTCCCTTGGATTGGAGCCAACCAGATTCACTTCTGAGACCGTAGCACATAGGTCTATGTCAGACATGTCCTTGGAAATGTCCTCCACCATGTTTGATTCCTTCTTCTTGTTGGCTTTCTTCGGCTTCCTGCAATCAGCAGATCTATGACCCACCTTGTCACAGTTAAAGCACTTTCCTTGGAACTTCGAAGCTTTTGAAATTCCTCCCTTGGGCGCCAGCTTCGCCCCTTTACCAGAATTATTTTTCTTGGGCTTGGAGCTTTGAGCGTGCTCCACCATGTTTGCCTTTTCAGTGGCAATCCTGAATTTTCCCTCAGATTTTCTATTGTCTTCTTCAATGCGAAGTCTGAGAACCAAGTCTTCCATACTCATCTCCTTCCGCTTATGCTTCAGGTAGTTCTTGAATAAACTCCATCCAGGTGGTAGTTTTTCAATGACAGCAGCAACTTGGAAAGACTCGCTTATCACCATTCGCTCAGCATGAATCTCATGAATGATTAGCTGCAACTCTTGCACCTGACTGACCACGGTCTTGGAATCGACCATCTTAAAATCAAGAAAGCGGCCAACAATCCACTTCTTGGCTCCAGCATCTTCGGTTTTATACTTATGTTCAAGAGATTCCCATAAGTCCTTAGACGTTGGCTTTGAGCAGTACACGTTATATAACGTGCTAGACAAAGCATTGAGCACAGAATTTCGACAGATGTAGTCGGAATGCTTCCAAGCATCAACTGCATATACCTTATGCAGATCACTGGTATCAGTGACAACTGGTGTCTCCTCTTTCAAGTAGCGAGACAAGTTCAGTGTGGTCAGGTAAAACAGCAACTTCTGCTGCCACTCCTTAAAGTTCGTACCATCAAACTTTTCAGGTTTGTCCACATGTGCGGCAGGCACAGTGGGCAGAACAGGTGCAACAGGCACCACAGGCGTATGTACAATAGTGGATGAAGTCTGTACAGTAGAGGCCTGTGACATCGTTGGAATCTGGCCAGTAGGAAACGATCCAAACTGACTTGATCCAACCGGAAACGTAAACTGTCCAACAGTTACGTTCCCCATAGACCCCTGAGAACCCACATCTGGCAGAACCAGTGCGTTAGGGTTCACCGGCGGCGGCTGTCTCCCATCTGGTATAACCAGTGCGCTGGAAATAGGAGCCACGCTTGAATTCACGTTCATGCTATCGCTTTTCTCCATCAGTCGATTACTGAAGCAAACACCACAAACAAGATCCGATTAGTCACAGATTAATTAAAATAAAATACGCTTTAAGATTGTTAGACAATCTGTGCAAATATACAGAACCGTGTTTGTGCGAATTAAATAACAGAAGATATAATAAGCGAAAGAGACAGGAGAAAACGAAGGATATTGACTATAATCCGAGTCCAGTGCGTAACTGTCTCCTTAAAGCGTATTTGCCCCTCACCGTATGTTCGGAACAATAGCCTCCCAGGATAAAACGGATTTCCGATGCAGCTATGCAGCACCTTCAACGAACCAGAACAAGTATCGAAACTATCACCGACAGAGGCAGAGAAAAAGGAACGGCTGTGTATTGTGTGTATATTAACCCTAATCTATACTGAAATTATATATACAAGGGAAGACCTGTGTACTACTCCATTTAATTAATTAAAACGCGTTAATTAATTAAAACGGTTACAAATTATATCCGTAAACATATCGAATTAATTTGAACCAAATCAATTAATCCGAAATCAAATCAGATTAATTTACAGTCAATTTATTTGAGCCAAAACACAATGGAAATAATAAAAACTAGCAAAAACTGGTCCGTAATTATTCGGGCCAAATATTTCTGCATTCGTGTCCGCAGGTCGCCCACGAGCGAGCCCGAGGCTTGCGAGGTAACGAAATCCTCTTCGATCTCCCACAATTTGCACCCCCCCCTGCGCGCCCACGTAGGTGATGGAGCAACACATGACTAACACAAGTAAACAAGTCACATGTGTTTTGCTATATAAACATAAAGAAGCTCTATTATGTTTTCTATGTGGGATCTTGCAACAACACTTTAAATTTCCATTCTAAGGGGGCAACTTTGGATCATCTTATCTCATCCATCCCTTAGTCGTTTTGAGTGATTGAACATGCCTTGGAAAGCTCTCGTAACGGAGAACACAACCCAAGCATAACTCGTTACGAACACGCAACCGAGACTCACTCATCCTTATGCTCAAAATGACTCATCAATGTGGGACTTGAACCCACATTTTCCAACAATTTCAAATGTCAGGCTTTCAGCCCATATCACATCCGGTCCCACGCGTTTTCCTACAATCTTGCGGCATCTCCGCATTTCTTCCCGTGATTGTAGGAATGTCTCGTGTCAACCATATCACGTCCAGTCCCACACGTTTTCCTGCAATCTCGCGGCATCTCCGCATTTCTTCCCGTGATTGTAGGAATGTTCCGTGCCAACCAAGAAATATCCATCTACCAATGGACCTTCAATAATGTAATTTTATTCATGGACTCTCCTCTGAGAGTAGGGTCTTCAATATTAATCCTCCTTGTAAAAGAGAGCTTTCGAAAACATTACCCTTATCAGATAAGGACCTGCCACACTTATTTTTGTCCATGCACGAGCTAGTGAAGTAATCAAATCACGCGCTACGAATATTGCATCACAATTCTTTAACATCTCCATGATTCAGATTCTGTCCAGATCTGTTTTTTACCTTTCTGACCCTGTAAACGATGTTTTCTTGGAAAACACAAAACATGAAAGTTGTAGAAAACGAAAAGAGCTTTCCGATGATATATGGCTCGTCAGAAACAGACTTATAATGAATCGGGAATCAAATAAAACATCTGCTGAGATTAAATTCTCAATACTGAAAAACAGGATCTGATTATGTTTTGTGATTTCGAGAATAGATCGAAACATAATCAGAGAAAACACCAAGAACGAAAGTTGCAGGAAATCGTAAAAGCTTTTCGGATCATAAAAAATCATCAAAATCTGACATGTATTAAATTTACTACGAATTTTATAAGATAACTTATGTATACGGACAAAAGCATAAGAAAACTTATCTTAATTTTGAAAAGAATCATGAATCACCGCCTCCATCGTTCTGCTCCTCCATTAAAGCCGCTCCAGATCCATAATAACACCCTTGCGTATGATGTAGATGATTTTATTGTCCTCCACAATCAAAAAATAATTCTCTCCTTCTAGCGCCAATTGTTGTTGGAGGAATTTCGTAACAACCCAAATCGGAGGTTGCTGGAATAACGAATTATGAAAATAGGGGGATCTGAGATTTTTGGATGTTTGGGGGCTGAGCTCGTATGATGACTCCTCAGAAATTGAATAGAGAATGAGTTCTTTCTCTTCCTCTTTCCCGAGTGTCAATTGTCGTATCATATAAGGTGCCTACGTACCCTTTTATATAGGGATCAAGCCTCACGTAGTTCTTGGAAAATAAGTCATTAGATAAGCACATTCAGTCCAAACCCATAAATAGTCAAAGTTTATCCATCCAATGTTCCCATAAATAGTTCAAGGATTATCAATCCGGCCACCTCACGTTCCCATAAATAGTTCAAGGATTATCAATCCACCTCACGTTCCCATAAATAGTCCGGTCTTCACATGTTTTCCTACAATCTTGCGGCATCTCCTCATTTCTTTCCATGATTTGAAGAATATCATTTGGAGATATTTTCCGTTATTCGTCGATTGAGATTGATTCTTTCCTCGTTTTAGAGAGAGGATATTGCTTGTTGGTTAAACAATTAATTATTAATCTGAATTAATAATTATTAAACGGAGAAATTTGGACTATGCCAAAACGTGGCATAACAGTTAGCGAATAAATTTTGGCATCATTACAAAAATCACTACTCCCATTTTAGGAGTTATTAACTACCTTACAATGACAGTTACTATTATTATATTAAGTACATACACATAACTTCTAAAAGATGTGCGCCACTATCATTACTAAAATAAAAATATTGATTGATGACATATACATAACTTAAAAGAGATTTCTAAAATAAAAGTAGCAGTGACTTTTGTATTAATTTTTTGTAGTGATGCCAAGATTTACTCATTGTTAGCAAGCTGTTAACAACTCTATGATATAAAACAACATGCTGTTTCTATATGTTTCTAACATTATCTTGCATGACATATACTTTTTTTTTGTCAACAAGCTAACAATGCAGAAACAGAACAGGGTTTGACAGCAAACTACCAGTCTTGGTATAGAGCATGTCAACAAGCCGTCAGAACTCCGCCCAGAAGTTATAGGACTTGATTTTTAAGGAATCTAATATTTATTTAAACGTTATATATAATATTGGAGCTCTGGTTTTTTGAAATACTTTTTCAAAATTGTTTTCCTATCTTTTAGGAGTTGTTATTTTTCAAAGTCTATCTTTTCAACAACTCTCCTAAACTTGATTTTGAACTATATACTGAAGTGTTTTGTTTTAAACGTTTTATCCTCCTAAACTTCAGTATGAGATTGTTAAGTAAACATTTGATTTTCAAATTGTTCAACAAACTTGAACGTGAGAATAACATATTCAAGACCGTTGCAAGTTGTGTGATAATTTGAATATTGATTGTTTATCTTATATATTCTTGGAAGTGTAGTACTCCCTCTGTCCCATTCATTTCTTTACACTTTCCTTTTATGGATGTCCCTCCCAATTCTTTACATTCCAAAACTTTCCAAATATAGTAAAGTTTTATAATATAAAAATTAGCTCCACCCACTACTTTCCTCCACTATACTCACTTTATACATTAACTATTGATCGGTCCCACCACTTTACTCATTTTTCTTACTTTTCATCAATAATTTACACTTTTTCTTAACATTCGTGCCCAAACCCAATGTAAAGAATTGGGCGGGACGGAGGGAGTATTAGTTTTCCAGTCGCTACATTTGAACAAAAACAGAAAACACTACAGGGACTCCAAGAAAACAACTCGGCGCTTTCCTTCAAAATCTTTCTTACTTGAGCTCTAGTATTCATATGCATTTATATTCTTATTTTGAGTTCATAGTTTGAGTTGTATTGATTAATATCGATTGTATTGATCATTGTGTAAATGTTGTTGCTGAGTAGTAAGCTGTGACACAAGGATTCAGGGAACTAGTTAGATATAGAAGTTTATACTTGGGAAGTATAGTACTTAGAGGTCTTTTGGTTCAGGTAACAGGGTTGTCAGCAAGCTACTATCAGTGACAGGGAAAAGGGAGATATATTGATTAATCTTGTAATTGGGAATTATTTGCGATTAATAATATATTCTCTTACCAGGTTTGGTAGGGGACCAAGACGTAGACCATAGAGACTAGAGGTCGAACCTAGCTAAAATTCTTGGTGTTCTTTACTTGCTGTTTATTTACTATATGCACTGCATATTTCTTATCAGTAAGATGACAGACTAGTTTACATTCGTAACATCAAGCTGACTAGTTTAGTTAAATATTCGATAAAAATTTAAAATCGGAAATAGTTAGCCTAACACACCTATTCATCCCCTCTAGGTGTAATTTCATGATGGAGTAACATACGGGTTAATGGAGTACTTCTGGACTCTCTATGCATGAGATCTATATATAGAACATATGTTCTACATATTCCACTCACTTTGTTACAATTAAGAGCAAGATGAATGAGAAATAGTTACAAAAATGAAGCACTTTAGCCACTATCATCGACTTCCACTACTAGAAAAAGTGCAATAGACATCAGCTATAAACTGATGTCTGGGAATTTTCGAACCGATGTCTTTGTCGGTGTAGAGAAAAGTCATCACCTTTGACATCAGTTTTTAGCCGATGTCTAAGAGCGTGTAAAACATCGGTTTTTTGTAAATAACTGATGTTACTTTTGACGTCAGTTTTTAGCCGATGTGTAAGAGCATCTAAAACATTGGTTTTATGTAAATAACTGATGTTATAAATGTTCTTAGACTTCATCCATGAACCGACGATGTAAAAGACAAGGAGCTTTTGGATATTGTTTTATTTAAACTGATGTCTATGTTTACAAATTTACCCGCTCTAATCATGCAGATATGCACCAAAAAATACCAAAAACAAAGACAAACTGAAGTGATCACATATAAATAACCAAAACTTTGATTATTATTACCAAACCAATCTAAAGTGTTCCAGTATAAAACAACAATGAAACTGAAAACATAATTCTCAAAGCTATTACATTCTGGTCAAAATGGCATTCTAGTAGTAGTTCTTTTACAAGAGAGCTTTGATATCAAGCTCCATATACGCGTAAGACTTCTGACTCTTTTCATCCACTACAAAATGTTACAGACCAATCTCCAACTGCTTCTGCAATTGTCTGCAACAATGTACATATTAACTGACTGATCACCGTTAGGCGTTAACCTTAGTACAATTGTTTTGGAAGAAGAAAAGAATAGTTGTGAACCTTATTGTTTACTCCTGGGGAGTCTGCTCCAGACCATGTGTCCTCTGACTCGCTTTGGCAATGAGCAAAACAAGAATTTATAAACAATCCCCCTAGACATGAGTCCATGAATAATCTCAAAGCATTAAGCATTTCATGTCTGAATCCTAAATTACAAAATTTATTCAAGTAATCAGCATCCGTTGATGATAAATAACTGACAAATGTGGTAAGGATACGATGCAATAAGAGAAAACTCTTGATAATGGCTTACACAATTAGATCTAGACTTATGCAGCAGAGGTTCTATGTTTTATACATCTATTAAATGATTAAGCAGCAAACAGTGATCATAGTAAAAATGGAAGGGACCAAAAGCAACCTTGTAGAACATCTATCTAATTTGGTGAACATGCTGCCGGGTTCTGTTTGCACTGATTCCAAACTCCATGCCGATCAGCTCAAGTTGGCACGAGTATGTTATGAAACTGTCCAGTGAATAGGGTCAGATATATATGTATCTAGGACAAAAGAGAAAGTAAAACAAGTCAACACATAGCTGCATCTCCCAAGTTCAAAATGACAATTTTGATAATCAAATATTCTCCATGATCCATACATCTACAATGTTGACCCTCATAAAAGATAAACAGCTTATGCAAACCTCTAAATTCTAAAACACTTTTCTAAGTTAGACCATCAAACAATTAGGAGGAAAACTACTTAAAATTTAAAACATGAAGGACTTCAAAGTACCTGCACGTAAAAGAACATTGGTCGATCTGGCACAGGCCAAGGAAAATCAATGCATGTCGACTGCCTTTCATTTATTGTAACTCCATTCTGGAGTGTACCTTCATAGAAGCTATTAGAGGGGAATTCAGAAAGGGATGGATGCATATGATATTGAACCTGTTCAAGATCGAACAAAAAAATTCTTTGTGGTTTGTCACTAATTAACCCCATCTAAAAGTAACCATAACTAATTACAATGCACCTGACTCAGATAAACCATAAACATGTCAATATACACTAAATCTTCCTAGCCAGCACAATTAAAGAAAGCAGTAGACAAAAGATTATAACCTGTAATCTGATTGGTTTCACACCTAGTAGCACCAGTCGCTCAAACAAAGACTGTGCTAGTCCAGCACGAGCTGCTTTCTTGCACATGATGACAGGACCAAGTTGGCAATGATCACCAACAAGAACAACCTAATGAAAAAAATATGGGAAAGAAACAATGAAAGATAGACATAAAAGGTTCACTCGTTTAGTAAATATATAACAAAATTTTCAAATAAACCTGCAGATTATAATACATATAAATTATTGTTGAGTGCTGGTACTGGTTGCATGTGTTATATAATTTACAACACAAGACTCCCCGCCACATTAGACAATGTCAAGAACTGTCTGCCACTTGTAGCCAGTCAAATTTACTCTCTGGATATTGGGGTATTCAGTCACCCTTATTCTTCTCACTTGTGACAGTTAGTTTTTATGTAGATAATGATGGAGTAAATCATAAATTTACTGTCTGGAGCCTATAAATTAGTATATGGACAGCACTTATATATAATATGAATGTCTACTTCTGGATTTATTAGCCGCATATCCCACATAAGATGTGCTTATTGATAAGTAATACTTTCGAAGCATGTGGCTGGTGACATATTAGTGTGTAGATTGGATTGTATTATAACCTGATTGTTTAATGATTGAGCACATCCAAGTCGGTCAGACGTTAGATTATGACTCTCCTTTTGTTCAGACTATAACTTGCCTTGGTATATAGATTATCAGTAAGTTTTAAGTTGATGTCTAACTACCTTGATTTAAGTTCCAGTAATACACCTTTTGTCTATACTTTTATTTAGTTTTATAAAAATCTGGTAAACATGCTTGATATTATTAGCTAAAACTTCAAAATCCTGGTGCGGAGTGAGTACATTAGTAGTTATTAACCTTTTTGAATAATTTTTCGAAACACAAGGTATCAGGATGATGTATGCTTGTATAAATAACTATATGTACAGGTATAAATAATTTTGAATAATATGTATTTTTCAAAAAAACACCCCACCAAGTATAATCTCAAAACAAGCGTTGTTCATTTGAGCATAATTCATTCACAGAGAATGAATTTCCTAATTCATTCATACAGAACACACCACAGAAGCACATAATCTCGAAACAAGTATTAATAAAATTTATATAAACTTCCACCATTTCAAGAATCAATCCAAGCACAAAATTCATGTTCAAAACAAAGTACACATAGACATTTATAAATTGAAAACATATAATTAATTGAAAATCACCAATTAATATGTTCAAAAAACTAAAATCAAACAACAAAAATAAAACTTCAAAATAAATTTGAAATACACTTACAAATTAGAGCTCGGTTCGTGTTATAGAGATCGATTAGAACTTGTATAGGCTTTGAGAGTATCGTCTTCTAGAGAATCGAAATTCAATTGCTCAAATTAGGGTTGCTCGATTCAGGGCTTCTGTGCTAGTAGCTGGAATTAGGGCAGTGAATGTGTGCCTGATTGAAAGAGACGGTAGAAAGAGCAGTGAGAGACTAGAGAGAGACAAAAAGAAGAGAAAGGGGTTGTTCTTCAGTTCTTCTCGAGAGAGAGAAGGGTGAGGGAGAGAGAGAGGGGGTGAGTGAGAGACAGGGTGTTTTTCAGTTTAATTAGTTTTTGTTTTAATTATATTATTTTTTTTACTTTTGTATAATTTAGGGGAGAGGGGTACATCAGCTTAAAAAATGGGAGGAAGAAAAATTGGCTAGGGGGAAATTGTAGAGGGAATACATTTGGTATAAGGGGGAAAGTATTAGCGGGCCTTAAAAAATTTTAAAGACAACGTTTATACATCGGTTCGTATGTTATATGATGTTGTAACAATACAAAAACATCAGTTATTTTGAAATTGATGTTAATTAGGATCTTTTACATCGATGACCCCAACAACCGATGTTATATGGACGATGTTTATTGACCTTTTTCTAACGGCGCTCTTAAATAAAAATTACGATGTTAAGAGGATAATGTGTGTCGTGTCTAACATGAAAAATGTGATAACAATTGCAGCTACATCTAAATGCCCGACATTGCTAATTCAAATACTTTTTCAAATGTATTTAAGGAATTTATTATCAGTTATTTATTATATTTGTCTGATTTTGGAGTTATTGTAAGATATTTAGTATGTGTTGTACTTATTTTCGTGCAAGTCCCTGTAATATATTTGGGTAGTATTTTACTTATGTCGTGCAAGCCCCACAAAAATTTGAGTAATATTTATCTGCGTTATGCAAGCCCAGTAAGTTTTGATAAAGTATTTCTGGAAAATTGAAAATATAGGACCTCTACTGAGTGTAAGATTGTCTCACATATTAATAAGTAAGTTATACTTGTAGAGTGGGTGTCAACCCAAGTCCCACATCGATAAGATAAAGAAGAATTATCTTGAATATAAGCAGCCAAAAACAACTCCATTAGTATGAGGCCTTTTGGGAGGAGCCCAAAAACAAATCCGTGCGGGCTTGGCCACGGCCCAGAGCGGACAATATCATACTAATGTGGAGTTAACAGGTGTTGCGCGGCCTAACAAGTGGTATCAGAGCCGATGGCTAAGAATTGATCCTGGGGTTGCGGGCTGCAAGTTGTGTGGTGTGGGGGAGGCTCTCCAAAACTACGGTCGGAGATCTTGGACAACTTGTGTCGAAAGTCTTCCTGACACTAAGGTGGTTGGGCGGCGTGTTCCGCAAGATGCGTAACAGATGAATGGCGGCGGTACAAGAGTTACAAGATTGGTGGTTCTTGGATTGAGGGGAGATTGTAGAGTGGGTGTTGTTAATCCCAAATGACCTAACAGAATTGTAGAAGGGGGGGTTGAATACAATTCTTGATATTTCTTTAAACTTAAAACAACTTACAAATAAAAACTGAACTTAAAGTAAAAATCACAAGCACATAAATAATTTCAGTTGGATTGTTTGATGATCCAACTGAAGTGATTTTTATTGCGGAAATAATATGTGATACAAAAGTACACAGCTGCTCAGTTACAAGGTTGTAGAGAAGAATGCTCTCAAGGATAGCTAATACAAACTATTTGTTTTTCTTCTCTATTATTAAAGTAACTGCTACACTTGGTTATATATCCCCAAGTTTACAACCCTATTTTTGGCTACACTTAAAGTACAATGAGTAACCGCCAATAGTTTGCTTTTCATCCCTTTGTCCAGTGGTCCTTGGAGATCCTTGCTTTTGTCTTCATGCTTATTATGATCACTCCCAAGACCCAATTGGAAACTGGGATGTTTCCTTATTCCCCATGTCCATTTTAATGGTTTCCAATGCAAAGTACACTTCCACATCACCTTTAGATCTGTTCAGTAAACTGTCACTATCACTTTGTCAACTATTCAGAAAAGCAATAATGATTCGTTGATAGCAGGGAGATGTGTTTCGTTGATAGCTTTATTCTTCATTCCGTTGATGGTGTTTCCCTCGTTTCGTTGATGAGTAAACTCCATACCGTTGACAGAGTAATCTTCATACCGTTGACATGTCTTCACTTAGGCAAAATTACAAGGCCTAATATATTTACAATTAACCAACCTATTTTGCCTATCTAGTACTTAGTCAACATGACTTAGAAAACCTATCTTATAACAGAATGCCTATCATTTGAGAAGTATTGTACAATGCAATTGCTACAACACTCATTTCGTTGATGAGCTTCCTGTCAACGGAATGCTGTAAAGCATGCCATTTCGTTGACAGCTACAAAGTGACTTTACACAAATTCTACTAAGTGTTTTATGTTTATCATCAAGAACAACATATTCCTAACAATCTCCCCCAATTTATGACTGATAGAATAACAGCCATAAATCAAGAGACTTGATGATAACAAAAACACTCATATACATTCTAAATTACAAAAGTAGAAAATGCATTAAGCTTCATAATATTTTGAATAAAATACAAGACTTACAAGACTAATGCCAAGAAGTGCTCCTCTAGACTGAGCAAATGATTCATCTTTGTCTTCTTTGTGGCATAGTCTTCCTCCCTCTCTTAGAGTTGTTTTCCTCAATCTGAACCTGTAGCCTTCTGTAGAAGATCTTCTCTTCCTCATCTTGACCACCAAGCTTGGATTGCATAAGCTTTAGAGTTTGATTAGATGCCTTATCCAGCTGGTCTTCCATTCTGAAGAACCTTCTGCAGTTGTCCTTGTCCTTAAATTCCATCATCCAGTAGGGTTGAAGATGGATCTTCTTTCCTGTTGAGGGCACTCTAAGCATCCTGGGAAGAGCCTCAGGCTTGTTCCAGCTAGCCTTTATTTGACATATTTTGGAGACCACCTCAGACTTGGCTGTTTTGGTGAAGCCAAAGTCTTTCTTCAAGCATCTAAACACTTTGAGTAGTGTTTGGTAGTCTTCTCCTAAAATTCTGTAGAGAGGCCATGTTTGTTCTCTACCACCCTTGAATGTGAAAACTAATCTTTGAGGCATCTTTTGAGAAGCTGCAATGCCCCTTACTTCCACCAGGTTGTCTAAATCAAGATGTAAGCTAGATTCTTCCCTGATGTCAGCAATGTACATGCAGTCCTCTGGATTTGTAGGGGGTTTCTGAGGTTGTGGCTTTCTCACAAATACTGGCTTTTCCTTGACAGCCCTTTTCTTTGACTTTGTTGGCTGATCCTTTTCAAATAGGAATTTTGGAAAATAGGCTTCATCAAATTCAATAGGCTCCTCCTTTGGCATGATTGGTTGATCATGATAGTTGACAGGGTGTGCAGGATCACAGGCCAACTTTCCTTCAATAGGTAGACCAGTAGGAATTTGATGTGCACTTGTTGTGGAAGAGGCTTGAGCAGTTTCCTGAGAGTCCTCTTTATCAAAGTCCAGATTCCTCTTAGCTCTAGCCTTTGGTTGCCTTATACTTTTCCTTGCTTCCTTAGCTCCATCCTTGGCTTTATCTTCCTGTAGAGTTTCTTCATCTTCAAGTGCTTGAGCAACTGTCAATGCTTGCATTGCTGCCCTTTCAGATTCTTCAGCTTTGGCCTTAGCAAAATTTGGGTGACCAACCCAAATGCAGATTTCCTTGCTGTCCCTGTAGATGATGGCCCTTTGATTCCTTATGCTTGGATGATTGCTTTCCTTGCACTTAGTGATCAGCTTCCCTAGGACTTTGAACTCATCTGGCTTTGGTGGAGGATAAAATGTCCTTTCAGTGTTCTTACCTTTGGGTTTGATAGGTGACACTGGAGAAATCCCTCTTGCATCCACATTCCTAAAGCATGAAGATTGGCCTTTCTCATTTCTTGAATCTTGAAGGATTCCATGCTGAAGGGGCTCTATAGCATAAGAGCTCTTGAACTGTGGCTCCATTTGTACTGTCACCATTGCATTTGTTGATGGCTGATCTGTCTTTGAAGAATCAGTAAATTTCTTGAACCTTGCTTCTATGTTGGACCAGTGATCTTTGATCTGTTCTGCAAGTTTCATCCTCATAGAAGCTTCCTTAATTAGATCAATACCATCCTTTTGCTTCTTTCCACACTCCCCCATTGCTAATGGCTCTTCTGGTAAGGAGATGGCTGGGACCAAAACCTTTGTGATTTGTATCTCTAGCTCCTTAGTTTTCTCAGTTTTCTCCCCCTTTTTGTTATCATCAAGTGAGATGATAGGGAGTCCTTGAGCTGCCAGAAGCTGGGTAAGTAGCTGAGTTTGCTTCTCCTGTTCCTTCTGCATGTGAGAAAGTGTAGCCTCAACTTTGTCCACTCTAGAGGAGAGAGTTTTCAAAGATGAGGACACTTCAGGTTCCTTGGTGAAAAACCTTGACATCTTGGAGACAGTGTGAAGAGGAAGCTTTTCATCTAGCCTCCTGTCAGTAGCATCCCTAAGGTTGCTAATTGAATCCTTAATTTCTGTAGCTTCAATCCTTGTCTGCAACATTTGTAGCCTTTGAATTTCCAGAGAATCCATTATGGCCTTATAGAATTTCTTGTCCCTTGCAGTTGCTGACTCATGAGCTAGATATGCCTCATTGTATTGCCTTGTAATAGCAGCATCCAAGTTGGATCTACCATGCATATCTTGAGAAAGCCAGTTTGGTGTAGGAGGCACCACAGAAGTCCCAGTCTGTGTAGTAGTGGCCACCTGTAGATTGTCACCAAAGCTGTCTTCATCATCAGAAAACTCAAATTCTCCACTTGCTGCAGCTCCTGGAGGTAGATTGGTCAATGCATCCTTTGCTCTTTGCATTGATGCAGTAGTATGAATTAAGTTGAGTGACCTTTCTGCCTCCACATTGCCCTGTTGAGCCATAACGTGATAGGCTGACACAGGATGAGTAAAGGTCTCAGGATCCAGGGAAATACTATCCAGAGTTTGTTGATAATGCTCTTGGAAGGTAAGTTCCCTTTCTCCCTCACTGACCCCCATTAACTCACTTGCAATGGCTCCTTCCATCCTTATTGCTCCTGTAGTCCCTTCTCTCTCTCCACTCTTTTCTTGCATCATGGGCTCCCCATGGCTCACACCTCTCACACCCTCACCTTCACCTACTAAGGTGGTACTCTCAATCTCTCCTTTTGCCTGGCTGGAAGAAATAGCCAGCCTCTCACTCTCAGACTCTCCTTTTGCCTGGCTGTAAGCCAGCCTCTCAGTTTCACTCCCTTTCAAACCTAAAAGTGTCTCAACTACCACCAGGTCATCTACACTAGTTGTGGAAACAACTGGATTTTCAATAAGGGGTGTAGATTGACCTATCAACGGAATGGTAGATTGAACTGTCAACGGTATGGATACCGTTGATGGAGAAACACTTGTCAACGAAAGAAGCTGTTTCGTTGATGAAGTCAATAAAGCACTTTGAGAAAGTGAAATTACAGTAGAATCTGTGGTGATTGATTTTAGAGATTGGTCCACAGATCCTCTTGCAACTTCAGAAAAAATTGGTTGATGGCCCAACAAATCACTTAACAAGTGATGGCCACCAGCTTCAGAGTGGGGCTTCTCCAAGATTAGAGTTGGAGAATCAGGAATAGATGTATGGATCATGTCCACATCTAGAGATAAAGTTGGTGAATTTGATGGAGATTGTTCAAGGTTGATGTTTAGAGAATGGGACTGTAACCCCAGAGTAATGATAGGGGTTACATCAAACTGAATTTGTGAAACTGGAAGTGTAGCTTCCAGAGTGTGTGCACCCTGTGAACCCTTGGATTTTTGTTTCACCCTCCTTTGGTATTGGGAAAAAGTAGACTGTGGGCTTGAAGTGTCCCTTACCCTCTTGGAGTGTGCTCTTGGAGAAGAGCTTGTTTCAATAATTACATCCTTTTGGGAGGATGCAATTAGACTTGTGCTTAAATCCATATTACTCATTGTGCCTTGTTGGGAAGACACAATGGGGCTTGGCTGGATCTCGCTCATCTTTCCTTCCTTATCCTTAGGGTTTCTTTTATGTTCACCCCTTCCCTCACCTCTCACAGCACCTACAACACTCCCCTTAGGTTGTGTAGTGGATTTTACAACAGGTGCTTTTTGGGAAGCACCTGAGGTTGGCTTGGAGGATTTCTTTGATTTTGGTTTTGTTGCTGGGGCAGGAGCCTGTTGGGTCACAACTACAGACTCCACAGCAACAGTACTGGGTGACACAGTTGAAGTAACAATTATACTAGAAGGGATAGCAGTAGTTACCTCAATTACTGGCAGATACACCACTGGAACCTCACCATTGTGGTTCAGCCTCAGTATGTCTGTCAGTACTCTCTTTTCTTGCACAAAACACTCAAACTTGGAAACAGGGTTAGAAATAACTAATGGTGTTGGACTAACATGATTAGCCAACATCATCAGAAACCTAGCATAATAGATATTCTTTTTCCTATTAGCCTTATCACCCAACTTAGCACCAATTTCATACATAAGTTGGGTGCTAAAGTTGTAATATCTATCAGTTAGGAGCATGGTAAAAAGAATCAACATGGAATTAGTTAATGCATCAAAATTACTAATCTTACCAGAAAAGACCTTGATAAATGCATCAGCTAAATAACTATATTCCCTAACCAAACCTCTCCTAATTATTTTACCCAGATTATCAGTAGGCAAAGAGTAGTTTATGGAATTTAGCAAGTTAACCATTTCAGTGATTGTAGGCAAAGCATCACAGTTATTTTCAGGAATATGTAAACATGCTTGCAATACATCAGAATTAACTATGTACTCTTTACCTTGTATGGTGAATTGCAGTGTGCAGTTTGTTCCACTATACTCACACGAGGTCCAAATCTCCTCGATTATCTCATTATAGAGAGGAGTTGAGTGAAACATTGCATAGCTCAATTTGCAGTTCTTCATGAAGTCCATCATCTTGAAAAAGATACTGTTTGGACCCTCCTTGACAACAAATGGGATTGAGTTGTTCTTTTCGTAAATGAACCCTCCAGCAGACATAAGCTTGACTATGGGTGCCATTGTTGTGTGAAGAAAAGCTTCGAGCTAAATTGCTTGTTAGAGAGAAGAAGAGAGAAAAGCCTTTGGAATTTTTGAGAACAGGTAAAAAGAAAATAAAGAAAATAGAATTTCTTAAATACTCCCCCAAAAATTCTCAGAAAAAGAGTCCAATAATAAATGTAAATTACTGGATTGGCTTAAAAATTTAACCGTTACTTTTAAAGAATTACCATGATTTATACTTACAGGGGTGTATGCACAGATCGTGGTAACGGACGTGTCAAATATCAACGGTTCAGATTAAAAGCGCTAAATCAACGAATCAGGATTGGGCGGTTAAAGTCCCGTCTTATTTCGTTGATAAAGCTGTGTTTCGTTGATATAAAAGAGCTATCAACGAAACACCCAGAAAAATGCTAAGACTGTCAACGAAATGATTCGTTTCGTTGACATAGTAATTTTGACTTAGACAAAATTTCACTTTTTCCTGAGAAAATTAATTCACAGAAAAACATAGCAAGTTTCTGGCTGCATTTTAACTTGCAAAAATCTCAAAATAATTAAGAGAAATTTAGCATACCTAGCTCACTTACTAATCTTGAGAATGTGGATTCATCAAGTGGCTTGGTAAAGATGTCTGCAAGTTGTTGTTCACTTGGAACAAAATGTAACTCCACAGTACCATTCATAACATGTTCTCTAATGAAATGGTACTTGATGTCAATGTGCTTGGTCCTTGAATGCTGCACTGGATTCTCAGTAATGGCAATGGCACTAGTGTTGTCACAGAAAATAGGAATTTTCTCAACTCTCAATCCATAATCAAGTAGTTGATTTTTCATCCATAAGATCTGTGCACAACAACTTCCAGCTGCAATATACTCAGCCTCAGCTGTGGAGGTAGAAACTGAGTTTTGTTTCTTGCTGAACCATGAGACAAGCTTGTTTCCTAAGAATTGACAGGTGCCTGTTGTGCTTTTCCTGTCAATTTTATATCCTGCAAAATCTGCATCTGAATAACCAATTAGTTCAAAGCCAGATTCTCTAGGATACCAAATGCCAAGGTTTGGTGTTCCCTTGAGATATCTGAAAATTCTTTTGATAGCAACTAAATGGGATTCCCTAGGATCAGCCTGAAATCTAGCACATAGACATGTAGCAAACATAATATCAGGTCTACTAGCTGTTAAATATAAAAGTGAGCCTACCATGCCTCTGTAACCTGAAATGTCCACAGATTTTTCCTTAGTATTCAATTCAAGTTTGGTGGCAGTAGGCATGGGAGTTTTGGCAGGAGAGCATTCCATTAAATTAAACTTCTTTAATAAATCATGAATATATTTTGTTTGACTAATGAAAATGCCTTCATTAACTTGCTTCACTTGAAGCCCAAGAAAGTAAGTTAATTCTCCCATCATGCTCATTTCATATTTACTTTGCATAAGCTTGGCAAACTTTTGACAAAGTTTCACATCTGTAGACCCAAAGATTATGTCATCTACATAAATTTGAACAAGTATAGTAGAGCCATTCACAACCCTGTGAAAAAGAGTTTTATCTACAGTACCTCTAGTGAAGTGATTCTCAAGGAGGAACTGTGAAAGTGTGTCATACCAAGCTCTAGGTGCTTGTTTCAAACCATAGAGTGCCTTGAGGAGGAAGTATACATATTCTGGAAAATCATCATCTTCAAAACCAGGAGGTTGACTTACATACACCTCCTCTTCCAATTCCCCATTCAGAAAAGCACTCTTCACATCCATTTGATAGACTTTGAAATTGGCATGGGCTGCATAGGCTAGGAAAATCCTTATTGCTTCTAGTCTTGCAACAGGAGCAAATGTTTCATCAAAATCAATTCCTTCTTCCTGTGAATAGCCTTTTGCAACCAGTCTTGCTTTGTTCCTTGTGACTATGCCATTTTCATCCATCTTGTTTCTGAACACCCATTTTGTGCCTATGACACTCCTGTCCTTAGGCTTGGGCACCAGCTTCCAAACATTGTTCCTTTCAAATTGGTTTAGCTCTTCTTGCATAGCCAAAACCCAATCTGGATCTAGAAGTGCATCCTCAACTTTCTTTGGCTCATCTTGAGACAGAAAGTTGCTATATAGACATTCTTCTTGAGTTGCTCTTCTAGTTTGGACTTTTGAAGAAACATCACCTATAATAAGTTCAAAGGGATGATCTTTAGTCCATTTCCTTGAGGGAGGTAGATTTGCTCTTGAAGAGGTAGCTTCATGATCATGATTGCCTTGATTGGATATTTGTCCTTGAGAAACTCCCCCTGAGTTTGTTGTCCCTAAATGATCACTTCTAGAAGCATTTCTATGACTGTCAACGGTATTACCATTTTGACTGTCAACGAAACGCTCATTTTGACTGTCAACGAATCCACCATCATGACTGTCAACGAAATGACCATTTGGTCTGCTAGCAGCTATTCTTTTCAATCTTAATGCAGCAATTTCATCTTCACTGCTGCTTTCATATGTGCTAGATACAACAACTTTAGGCTGTTTCTCAGTAGCCTTAACATGATTCACTTGATCTCCTTCCTCATTTTCAAAAGAAAGACTTTCATGGAAACCTTCATCACAGAGACCTTGAATTTTGAGATCATCAAAAACAACATGTACAGATTCCATAACAATGTTGGTTCTGAGATTATAGACTCTGTAGGCTTTCCCTGCTGCATATCCCACAAATATTGCTTCATCTGCCTTTGCTTCAAATTTCCCCAAATGCTCAGCTTGATTTCTCAGAACAAAGCACTTGCATCCAAAGACATGAAGAAAATCCAATAGTGGCTTCTTTATTTTGAGTAGCTGATAAGGGGTCATTCCTTTGGCCTAATTAATCAAAGAAATATTCTGAGTGAAGCAAGCTGTATTAACTGCCTCAGCCCAAAAATAAGTTGGTAACTTTGATTCATCTAGCATTGTCCTTGCAGCTTCAATAAGTGTTCTGTTTTTCCTTTCAACTACACCATTTTGCTGTGGTGTCCTTGCTGCTGAAAACTCATGCAAAATACCATTTTCTTCACAGAACATCTTCATGCTTGAATTCTTGAATTCTGTCCCATTGTCACTCCTAATCCTTCTTACTTTCAAGTCAGGATGATTGTTTACCATCTTGATGTGATTGATAATGATTTCACTTGCCTCATCTTTGGAGAGCAAAAAGAAAGTCCATGTAAATCTAGAAAAATCATCAACAATCACAAGACAATATTTCTTCTTTGAAATAGACATGACATTTACAGGGCCAAACAAATCCATATGAAGCAACTCAAGCTGATGGACAATTGATGACTCTGTCTTGCTTTTGAATGATGTCTTCCTTTGTTTCCCTTTTTAACAGGCATCACACAAACCATCCTTGGAAAACTCCACCTGTGGAATTCCTCTAGCAAGATCTTTCCTCACCAAGTCATTCATAACTTTAAAATTCAAATGAGATAATTTCTTGTGCCATAGCCAACTTTCATCCTTGCTTGCCTTGCTGAAAAGACAAGTGATGGTTTCTGGACTTGTGCTACTAAAGTCAGCAATGTACACATTCCCTCTTCTAAATCCAGTCATTACCACATTGTTGTTTCCTCCTTTAGAAACAACACAGGCTTCTCTAGAAAAAGTAACTAAAAATCCTTTGTCACAAAGTTGACTGATGCTAAGAAAATTGTGCTTAAGACCATCCACCAATGCAACCTCATCTATGATGACATTCTCTTTTGAAATCAAGCCATATCCCTTTGTGTAGCCTTTGCTGTCATCTCCAAAAGCAATACAAGGGCCAGCTTTTTCCTGAAACTCTGTGAGCAGGGTAGAATCACCATTCATGTGTCTTGAACAACCACTATCCAAGTACCAAAGATTCCTTTTGTCTCCCTGCACACAATAAAATCAAATCAAGTTGATTTTGGTACCCAAGTTTCCTTGGGTCCTGTTTTGTTAGCCTTTGCTTTCCCTTTTACATTATTTTTCTCCTTGGGCTCAGATTGATTTAAATCAATCTTTACCCTTGGTGTTGATTTCTGAGGGTTGCTCACATCTTCATTCACAGCATGCATAGTTGGAGGAATAAACATGTTATTCATATTCCATGGCATTTGTGGCACATTAAACATATTCATGTATGGATTAGACACAAATGGCATGCTGGCATATGGATTTTGAAATTGTGCATATGGAGCAAACATGTTAGGCATAACAGGCATTGTAGGCATAGAACTATTCATTGCAGGCTTGAGAATTTTCACTTTAACAGTCTTCTTAACAGATTTGCAGTTAGTAGATAAATGACTAACACTTCCACAATTAACACATGTCTTTCTAGGAGCACATTTATCAGGTGTGTAATTGTTGTGTTTGTTAAGTTGTTAGGCCGAATACACAATATAATCAAGTATGTATGAGAATAACAATAATTAATAACACTGTTTATGAATCAATAGAACTGTAATCTTATTAACAGCTTCTCTCTTTATGATGTTAATGAATCATAAAGAGCTTCTAGGTTACAAGAATAATATCTCAATGATCGCGTCCCTTCTAGGGATAACCTATCTGTGTTTATATAGTACACAGCTACGTACAATCCTTATCTAATTTATATTCCTATAAATTAGCTATACAAAACTTATCAATTAAGGATTGCTTCAGTCTTCTGTCTAATCTCCTTAGCTGTATCAATATATTCTGCTTCTTTCCATCTTCAGAATATATTGCTTCTATAATCTTCAATTCTGCACCGACAGCTAATTCAACTATCACCTTGTCAGACTTTAAATAAACTCTGACTAGCTTCCTTTAAACTCTTCACCCTATCAGAGTTTAACTAAACTCTGATCGGCTTCTGATAAACTCTGACCAGTACCTGTTGCTTAAACACTGATAAACAAACATTAGCAATTATATCTAACAATCTCCCCCAACTTGTTCATAATAAAATGTACAAGTTAAACATATAATTGATGATGTCAAAACATATAACAAATGCAGTGTTTAACATATAACAGAGTTTAATTTAAAACAGAGTTTAAATTTGACTTAGAATAGAAAATATTAAAAACTTACAGTCATACTTTATTTGATTTCTTGAATATCAGGCACTGTCCTGAGATAATCAATTAGAAGTCTTCTTTCAGCCTTTTCCAGCTCTTCAATCATGATTTCTTTCAGTTCCTTGAGTTCTGGATCAGATTCACCAGTCTGATAAATAGCAGCTCTCAGAGAATAGATGGAATTCTTCCTCATCTCATTCCCTAGCCTAATAAAATGTGCTTTATCAGATTCTAGATTGAATTCTAAGACTTTAACTCCCAGATCAGTCCTTAGTCTTGCACTGTTTCTCTTCATTTCTATAACATTTCCATAAGCATCTTTATACTTAGGAATGTATACCTTTGAAACTCCTCCTCCAAGCATCACCTTAGATCTTTGCATCTTTTGTCTGATAAATGTAGCAGCATTGTGAGTGTTTCTGTTTTTGACTTTTAACAAGTACAGAACATACTCCAATTCTTGATAAGATTTGAGATCTATATCAGACTCTGCAACTCTGTAAACTCTTCCATCATTCATAAAATACAACAGAAAATCTTTCTTCAAACCCTTGTGAAATATCAACTGAACAGAGTCTAGCATATCAAGATTCTCTTGAGTAATAATGCCAGATACTGCCAATGATGATTGATCTCCAGATCTGTTGTTTATTCTCTTCTCCCTATGTGAACCTAAACCAGCTTTATCAAAAGTTTCTTTTCCAAGTACAGTCCTGGTTTGAGAAAAATCCACAGGTTGAAGTGTCAGAGCTTCAGATAGTACAGGTCTTCTAAAAATACCTTGGAGTTGTGGAGCTAGCTGAGTTTGCACAGCTTGAGCCTTGTCAGAGGCTGGCTTAACTTCAATAGTATCATCAACTTGAGCAGCGTCAGAGGTTGATTTTGGTAATCTTGTTTCAACTTGAGCAATGTCAGAGGTTGAATATTCTTTCTCCTTCAGGTTAGGCTCTTCAATCATTTTGCCTTTACCCTTATCAGAGTTTCTAATCATAGGCCTCCTGGTGTATTGTATACTCTGTTGAGTATTTTCTTTAATAATAATTCCAGTTTCTTTCTTTCTAGGAGCCTTGATTTCTTTCTTTTTGTATATCCCAGCTTCAAGATTCTTCCTGTGTTCTTCAGCAAGCATTTGCTCTTCAGCTTGGATATCTTCAATTGTAACATCTTTTCCATGTTCTGCTATAAATAATTTAGCAGCAACTTCTTCATCAGTGCTAGGCTTATCAGTGTTTATCAAACTTTTGAGCCTTGAACCACTGGCAGAAATTACTTTTCCCTTACCAGAGTTTGATCTTCTCTCAGAGTTTGATCTTGATCTTGATCTTAAGCCTAAACTCTTTTCAGATTCACCTCCCTTGCTTCCACCATCATTACCATCATCCCTCCGTCTCAGAGCTTGAGTGTCTTTGCATTTGTCACTTGGTACACTCTCCCCCTTTTTGACATCATCAGAAAGTAGTACTGATGTCAGCAACTCCAGAGCATTAGAAATTGAAGTTAGTTGAGCAGACATAGCAGTCTGATTCTCCTCAACTTTCGACAATCTAGAATTTAAAGTCTTTTGCTCTTTACACAAAGAGATGTATAGAGATTTGTCCTTCTGCTGTGTAAGCTCTCTTGTAGCTATATCATTCCTTAACCCTTCAATCACCTTATCAGAAGCATCAAAACGATTGTTTAATGATTTGATTTGAACAACAGTTGCTTTGAAATGACTGAGAAGTTCAGGATTTTTAATCTCTTTAACAGAGTTAGCAGTTAAATCAGCAGCCCTTTGTGAAGTGAAAATACAATCTGCTTCTGTCCAGTTTTTGAAGTACATATCTTGAAAATGTTTTTCAGTAGCCCGATTGAACTCTCTTTCTTCATCAGAGTTGGCTTGAATGTCAGATATGTGTGAAGGTGAATGAGCAGGACTAGCATTAACATTGTCATCCTCTCTTGCAATCTCTTCAGGAACATGTTCAGCAGTGATTTCATGTTCTAACTGTGCAGCTTCATCATTGACTTTCTCTGCAACAGTGTCAGGAATATCAGAGTTTGCTTTAGCAATTACCTCTGCTTCTCGCTGAACAATCTCAACAACTGATTGTTGTAGAGCTTCAAGAACAAGAGCATCTTCAGAGTTTGAAACAAACTCTGCTGCTACAGGAACATTCTCTGTTGCATCAGCAGGTACAGCAACAGCTTCTGTAGGATGATCAATTCTAATCTGATCAACTTCCTCACCTTTCTCAAAATCAAGAGAAATGATTTCTGTGTGGGAAGCAATAGTTTCTACCAATTCTGTAGTAGCTTGATCAGCTTCTCTTACATTTTCTTCAAGATCAAAAATTCTGCTGTCAGAATGAGCAGCAGCTTCCTCAACTACATCATTAGCCTTTGATGTAGGAGCTTCTCTATCAAAATCCATTTCAATATCATCAGTATTTAGCCTGTCTTGATTGACAGCTTCTGGATTTGCAGCTTCCTCCTGAACAAAAGCTTCAGGAGCTTCAGTTTCCTCAGGAACTTTGTCCATATTGGCAATGATATCAGCAAAAAGATATTCAGCAACTTGTCTTCTCTTTCTCTGATGAGGATTTTCTTCATCAGTTTCAGTTTCTGATTCTGCATCAGAATCAGCAGTAACAGACTTTGCTCTTTGAGCTCTCTTTTTCTTCATTCTTTTTCTCTGAGGCAGTTCTTCAGTGCTTAATACCCCAGCTTCAGCATTTGACTTAGCAACCCTAGCAGGTTTAGTACCAACATTCTTAGTCCTACCACCCCTTTTAGGTTTAACAGAAGTTGAAGGAGGCAGTTCTTGTTGTAGAGGCTCAGGTTGAGAAGAAGCTTGTGTTGGTGGATTGACTTGAGCATTTAAAAACTGTTGCACAGATTGAGGTAGCAACAAGTCTCCAACAACTCCTTTCTTAACATCTTTATTAATAAGATCAGAAAATATTCTCTTATGTAATTTAAAACAAGAAACATCTTCTTCACCTACTTCTACTCCTTCAACACAGTAAGAGAACAAAGTCTGACAGAATCTCGAGAAATAGACTACTCCTCTATTCTCTGTCATTTTGTCTCCTAGATTATTCAAAACAAGTCGTGCAAAATCAAAATGATTATCGAATAAAAGAGAATACCCGATTTGCAGACTGTCTGTGGGAATAGCATCCCAGTTTGTGCATTTCTTGCTAAAAGTCCTTGTGATGCAATCAAAGAAGAAGCTCCACTCCTTCCTTAAGAATGGTCGTTTGAGCTGTCCAATCTTCGACAAGGGTCCAGAATACCCAATCTCTTGCATCATTCTTATCAAATCCTCATCACCCATTCCAATTGTATACGAAGAAAATTCAGGAAACCCCATTGCAGCACGAATGGTTCCAGCAGTTATTACATACTCTGTATCTTCATATTCAAAAATAATCGATGGGTTGCCTGTCTCACCACCATCATCATATATTCCTGTTTCCCAGAACGCCTTTATCTGTGAACCAGAAAGTTTTTCAGGTTCTACCAAAGCACGCCCAATCGCTGACTGAGCAAGAAACTTTTGAATCATATGAAATGCCTCTGGTGCGTTTGCAGTGTTTAGTGGTGCAGTATAGTTGTTTGGAACGAACTCTAATCCAGACGAAACAAAAGCTGTGGTTGCCATTAGAAGATTCTGAATTGATGCGAAAGACAGCAAAGTTTATGTGTAGAAAGGTGTTTGTGAAAAAGCGTATGAAGAGTTAAGGTTCGTAAAAAATTGAACCGTTTATGTGTAGTGTATTTAAATAATAACTGAAAAGATCACGATACACAGCAAGCGTCCTTGAAACGTGTGTGAGTGGGACAGATGTCAAACGTGCATACGCTGACAGTTGTATCCAATACACACGTGCAATCGTGCAAACATTTAGACACCTGGCAACACATAAAACGCTCAAAATATCCACTTTAATAAAAATCAATAATAATAAAATTATCAATTTTAATCTCTCAGAAATACAATAACGAAGTACAAAGCAACTCAACAGTCAGTATAATAATGACTGTCTTGGAACTCCGCACGTTACTGTTTCCAAAAGCTTCAAAAACCTTTCAATCTCCAAGAAAAACCTTTCAGATACCCTGTTTGAATGCTTTAAATACCAAAGCAATGTAACAACAGGCTTCAATACCTTAAACTTACTATACACCAAAATGGCTGGGACTTTCGAATTCATGGATGTGGAAGAGTTTTTGAACATGAACTGGCAGCAACAAGAAAACTATCTTATCGATGAGTTTCTTGTTCTTTCATTCTTGAATGATGAAGGCCTTATCGTAGATGATGAAATAGCCGAAGGACCTTTCTCCAACCCTCATGTATACATCTTCCGTCCAGGACCATATGATGCACCAATCCTCGCAGATGAAGATGCCATGGAGATCTGCTTTATGCTTTTTCAACTGAGTTTCTTGTCGGGGTCAAAAGAAAATCTCTTCTTACAATCCTGCAAGCTGCAAAGCAGAAAGAGATCCCGAGAAGATGATGATGATGATTCATCATTAGGAGGATTTCAAGCTATCCCAAATGGTATAATGACCAGATGAGCAACTGGGTAGCTATCATCAGAAGTAGTAGAGCACAATAGCTTCTGGCTCTAGCTCTTCTGCTTCGATGTTGGATAGCATTCAAGTACTTATCCTGGTTAAATAGATCTTCACTTTTGTAACCATAGAAATTAATATGTACCAGAAAGATTAGCTAAGCATGAGTATGTAATTGACTGAATGTAAACAGAGTTTGAATCAATTAATGAAAAAGACTCATTTTATTGCTTTACTTTCAGTATTATCAATTTTACCTAGTAATTGTAAAGTGAAAGACATGATATCACTTAAAACAATAAACTAACATACTCATCAGTACTACTGATCACTATCAGTACTTATCAACCAAACTCTTTCTTTTCTCTGTTCAATCATACTTTGCCTAAGAACAAATGACTAAACCCAAAATCATAAACTGTCTGAGACAAGAAAATTATTTTAACCATCAGAGATTAAAATAAAGTAACCTCGGCGTATTTCACACAAAACATCAGTGTTTACCATTTGTCCTTCTTTGTCAATAAACTCTTTTCTCAATCTGTACAGTTGTGAAAATATGTGTGTGTAGTAGCAGAGTTTACCGAAATCAGTATTGAGACCATCTCAAAGTGCATAAAATCCACAATCTAAAGTAGTAAAAACTGGTTGCCTAAACTCTCATGTATAACATAAAATCTGATTTTATATCTAAACTCTGTATTACTGATATCCTTTCATTTGGATATGTCTTTTATTTTTCACCCCCTTTATTAATTTTTTTTTCAATATATATTTTTTTTTTTTTTTTTTTATTTTTCCAGTAATCAGTGGTTGGCACTAGTCACCAAAAATCTAAGATTTTAGCCCTTATTTCATACAATAAGTTCCTGGATCGTCCTAGGCACAACATGATCTCAAAGGAATTTGTGCTCTGTTTGGCATCTTTTGAATTTGAGGGTGAATTATTTGAAATTAATAATCAGAGTTTAGACTTTTCATCAGTAAATATAATTAACTTATGAGAGAAAATGCAAACAGCTAATACAGACTCAGTGTATAGGATCAATAAACTAAGAGATGCTATAAATATTGAGACAGTATCATGCTGTGTTAGCTTACTGCACATTTTTGAGATCAGAGTCTATACAACTCTTAAGGATTCACAGTTACTTACTGAGAATTATGCTTCATACAAATTTCTTCATTGGTCCTTATGTTCCAGACAAAATTACAATCAGAGAATAGCATTAATCTGTAACATTCAAAGTATGACCAACAGTTTATTACTAACAGAGACTAACATCAGATTTTAACCAACAGAGTTTATCACACTGGTACTCATAACAGTTAACACATGCAAGAAATCATGAGCAACAAGAATTAAACATGTATAAATTTTGAGTCTAACCCGTATCTCTAGTCAGAACCAGAGATCATTCCAAGTTCATTTACCAATCTTGTAAAAGTAGCTTCACTCAAAGGTTTGGTGAAGATATCTGCAAGTTGTTGGTCTGTAGACACAAAATGAAGCTCAATATTCCCTTCTTCCACATGTTCTCTGATAAAATGATATCTTATGCTGATGTGCTTGGTCATGGAATGCTGTACTGGATTTCCTGTCATAGCAATAGCACTTTGGTTATCACAGAAAATAGGAATTTTAGAGTACCTTAACCCATAATCCAGCAATTGATTCTTCATCCATAAAATCTGTGCACAACAGCTACCAGCTGCTATATACTCTGCTTCAGCTGTGGATGTGGAAATCGACTTCTGTTTCTTGCTATACCAAGAAACTAATCTGTCACCTAAAAATTGACAGCTTCCACTTGTACTTTTTCTGTCTATCTTACAGCCTGCAAAATCTGCATCAGAGTAACCAATCAACTTAAACTCTGATTCTCTAGGATACCACAAACCCAAGGTTATGGTGCCTTTGAGATATTTGAAAATCCTTTTTACAGCTGTTAGATGAGGCTCTCTAGGATCTGCTTGAAATCTTGCACAAAGACATGTTGCATACATGATATCAGGTCTACTTGCTGTAAGATACAGTAAAGACCCTATCATTCCTCTGTAGTTTGTCATATCTACTGAGGCTCCTGTGTCTTTGTCTAGCTTTGTTGCAGTAGCCATGGGAGTAGTAGCAGATGAACTATCAAGCATACCAAATTTCTTGAGAAGATTTCTGGTATATTTTGCTTGATTTATGAAAATACCATCATCTGTTTGCTTGACCTGTAAGCCTAGAAAATAACTAAGCTCTCCCATCATGCTCATTTGATACCTGGATTGCATAAGCTTTGCAAACTTCTTACAAAGTTTGTCATTAGTAGATCCAAAAATAATATCATCTACATAAATTTGAACTAACAGCAAATTATCACCAGAATTGAAATAAAACAAAGTTTTATCAATTGTACCTCTTGTGAACCCACTTTCTAAAAGAAATTGAGCAAGAGTTTCATACCATGCTCTTGGTGCTTGCTTTAGTCCATATAATGCCTTGTCAAGCCTGTAGACATAATCTGGATGCTTGGGATCTACAAATCCTGGTGGTTGTTCAACAAATACCTCTTCTTCAAGCTTCCCATTGAGAAAAGCACTTTTCACATCCATCTGAAAGACTTTAAACTTCTTGTGTGCAGCATAGGCCAGAAACATCCTTATGGCCTCCAGTCTTGCAACTGGAGCAAAGGTTTCATCATAGTCAATTCCTTCCTGTTGTGAATAACCTTTTGCCACAAGTCTAGCCTTATTCCTTGTAATCACACCATCACTGTCAGTCTTGTTTCTGAAAACCCACTTTGTACCTACAATTGATCTGTTCTTTGGTCTAGGTACAAGTGTCCAGACTTCATTTCTTTCAAATTCATTTAACTCTTCTTGCATTGCTGTAATCCAATTAGCATCTTGAAGAGCTTCCTCCACTTTCTTTGGTTCAGTTTGAGACAAGAAAGCATGATACAGACACTCATTATTTGTTGCACTTCTGGTTCTTACACCAGCATCAGGATCTCCAATTATGAGATCAGGTGTGTGTGCCTGTGTCCACTTTCTTGCTGATGGTAAGTGGTTTCTTGCATCATTGTTGGATCCTCCCCCTTGATCCATGCTCTCCTGATTCATATGTTGACTTTCTACATTCTCTGAGGCTCCCCCTGAATTTGATGACTCAGAGTTTGAATTGTCAGAGTTTGAATCAGTTTCCTCAACTGACTCACTTGCTGTGTCATGTTGAGCTTCTTCACGCTCCCCCTCAACTGGTTCTCTATTTTGTTCAATTTGAGAATTATCAGTTTCTCCAGTATTTACCAGTAGAGGTTCAGAGTATGCTTCGTCAGAGTTTGTCAACCCTGCTTCATCAGAGTTTATATCATCAGAGAGTAGATCTTTATTTTCAAAACGTAGTTGATCATATCCATCCTTGTCTTCAAGTCCAATTATTTTCTTGTCATCAAATGACACATGTATGGATTCCATGATCACTTTAGTTCTTAGATTGTAAACTCTGAATGCTTTTGTTGACAGTGGATAGCCAACAAAAATTCCTTCATCAGCTTTTAACTCGAACTTTGTCAACTGTTCAGGATGAGTCTTCAACACAAAGCATTTGCATCCAAATATATGAAAATATTTCAAATTTGGCTTCTTATTTTTCACCATCTCATATGGTGTTTTCCCATGCTTGTTGATCAGTGTAGCATTTTGAGTAAAACAAGCAGTTTGAACAGCTTCTGCCCAGAAATAAGTTGGTAATTTTGCTTCTTCAAGCATAGTTCTGGCTGCTTCAATTAAAGTTCTGTTCTTTCTTTCAACTACACCATTTTGCTGTGGAGTGCCAGGTGCAGAAAATTCTTGTTTCACCCCTCTTTCCTTGCAGAAAGCTTCCATGAATGAATTTCTGAATTCAGTTCCATTATCACTCCTTATTATTTTGACTTTGTGCTGTGATCCTTTGTCCAGTAGATTTACATGATCCATTAGAATTTGAGCAGTTTCATCCTTCTTTGACAAGAAATACACCCATGTATATCTAGTATAGTCATCAACAATTACTAGAGCATATTTCTTTCTGCCCATTGACATTATATTCACTGGTCCAAAAAGATCAACATGTAGAAGATGATAAGGTTCCACTACTGAAGATTCAGTTTTGCTCTTGAAAGATGACTTCCTTTGTTTGGCCTTTTGACAGGAATCACATAGGCCATTTAGACTGAGTGTTGATTTTGGGAGTCCTCTTACAAGATCCTTTCTTATCAGCTCATTAATGTTGTTCAAATTGAGATGAGAGAGCTTTTTATGCCAATTCCAACTCTCTTCATTTGACATTCTTGCAGTCAGACACACTGTTTTTCCATCAGAGTTTGTTACCAAACTTGCTTCATAAATATTGTTGCGCCTGTGTCCAACTAGAACAACTTTTCCAGTAGATTTACTGATAACTTCACAGTATTCACTATGAAAATCTACATGGTTTCCTCTGTCACAGATTTGACTCACAGATAACAGATTGTGCTTGAGTCCTGAGACTAGAGCTACATTAGTGATGATGACACCTCCAAGATTAATGTTGCCATATCCCAGAGTATGTCCTACGTTGCCATCTCCATAGGAAACTTTTGGGCCATCCTTCTCCACAAAGTCTGATAGCAGGGCTTTATTTCCAGTCATATGTCCTGAGCATCCACTGTCCAAGATAAGTGTGCTCTCTATTATACCCTGCAATCACAAACAAACACTAAGTGTTAGTTTTAAGGATCCAGACTTGCTTGGATCCTTTGCCTTTCTTAACAGTGTTAGCTTTTGCAGCGGAATCAACTTTCTCAGAGTTTAAACTAACATTGTCAGATTTTACACTAGCAGAGTTTGCTCTAACCCACTTCAAGTTGGGTTTTAGCTCATAGTAATTATGATAAATTGCATGATAACTCTTACATGTGTAAATAGAATGCCAAGTGCTCCCACAATGTTTGCATAAGGTCTGTGGTTTTACTCTAACATAATCATTCTTTACTTCTGAAGTAGAAGGTAAAGAATTAATATGCTTGTTCTTAGTGCAAAATCTAGCAAGATGATTAGAACTACCACAACTGTAACATGTTTTCCTTAAAGCACCAGCATTAGGCAAATGATTATTTCTATTGTTTATGCCTATTTTTCCATTCCTATTTCTCTTGGACCCTTTAGGTTTCATGGCAGACTTAACCTCTTTGAGCTTATGTTTAAACTGTTTTCCTGTCATTAAACCAACATTAACCTGTTTCTCACAGACTCTTATTGGTTCTTTAACAGCTTCTATCTCAACAGGCTTCTCTGTTTTAGATTCAGTATCTACTTGTTCAACACAAGTTTCAACTGGCTCCATAACAGTTTCTTTCACAACTGCAGATTTTAACTTTCCAGATTCAGGAACAAATGTTACAGGAGTTGAATATGAACTTGTGAAAGCTCTAAACTTAATTTTATCTTGAAATCTAAGTTCATCTTCCTCACTGTATCCTAAACCTACAGCATCTGTTTGAAAAACTTGATGTGTATCTCTGCCAGAATTAGTCCAAGTTTTAATTATTTTTCTTTCCTTCTCTAAATCAGATTCTAGTTGCCTATACCTTTTAAGCAACTCCTGTTCCACATAAACAGCATCATCTCTTTCTTTTTGAGTCTGCTTCATATTCTCAAGTTCTCTTTCAAGAAACTTGTTTCTTTCTTTAAGACTAAGATTCTCAGATTTAATCCTTTCATTCTCTAAAGTCTGATCCCTATAACTAACATGTATGTTCTTAAGATAAATTCTTAATTCAGAAATATTATCAGTATCATACGCATAAGTAGTTAGGGGTACCTTATTTTCTGATGATTCAGTCTCATCTTTGACAGTTGCCATAAGAGCATAATTTTCTCCATCATCAGAATCTGAAGTATCTGCCCAGTCTTTGCCTTTAGAGACGAGTGCTTTTCCAGTTTTTCCTTTCTTGCACTCTGGAGCATAGTGACCCATCTCTTTGCACTTGTAGCACTGGATCTCAGATTTGTCCTTCTTTCCAGACTTGGTATCTTTTCCATCAGACTTTCTGAAATTCTTCTTCTCAGAATTTGAATCTCTCCTTGAGAATCTCTTTCCTTTCTTGAAGTTCTTGAATCCCATCTTCTTGAAGGTCTTCACCATCAATGCCGCCATTTGCATCAACTGTTCTTCATCATCCTCAGAGTCAGAAGCTTCATCAGAGTTTGAGTCATCATCAGAGTTTGATGACTCACTTTCAGATTTAATGACTAAAGCCTTTCCCTTGGCTTTCTTCTTTGATGATTCCTTCTTTTCAATGGGCTTCTCCTCAACTTTGAGAGCAACAGATTTTGTCTTCTTGCTTGATCTTCTGTTTCTTTGATCTATCTCAAGTTCGTGAGTCTTTAACAAGCCATAAATCTCATCAAGATCTGTATCATCAAGATCATAATTATCTCTTATTGAGGTCGTCTTCAGATCCCATTTTTCAGGTAGAGATAAGAGAAACTTGAGATTTGACTCTTCAAGATTATATTCTTTGTCAACCAGAGACAGATCATTCAGTAATTTACAAAACCTGTCATAAGTCTCAGTCAAGGTTTCATTAGATCTTGAATCAAAGTGCTCATACTCCTGTGTGAGTATTGTCTTCCTGTTCTTCTTTATAGCAGTGGTTCCTTGACACCTTACTTCCAAAGCATCCCAGATTTCCTTTGCTGTTTTGCAGCCAATTACTCTGTTAGACATAACATTATCTAAAGCACTGTGGAGTAGATGTCTAACCTTTGCATCCTTTGCAATTGATGAGATGTCTTCAGGAGTATAATCTTTCTTTTCCTTTGGAATCAGTGTCTGTTCTTTATCACCAACAGCAGGAGATAATTTAGTTGGCTTATGAGGACCATTATTGATTCTGTCAAGATATTCTGGATCTGTAGCCTCCAGAAACATGGTCATCTTCACCTTCCATATCGGATACTCTATTGGCCTGAGAATTGGAACCCTGATAGTTTCATATCGACTCACAGAATTTGGCTTAACCTGTTCAGCCGCAGGAGGAACTTGATTTTGATTTTCTTCAGACATGATTATTACTGTGTTTTAATCGTAAAACTGTATATATTAAACAGCCTTGGCTCTGATACCAATTGTTAGGCCGAATACACAATATAATCAAGTATGTATGAGAATAACAATAATTAATAACACTGTTTATGAATCAATAGAACTGTAATCTTATTAACAGCTTCTCTCTTTATGATGTTAATGAATCATAAAGAGCTTCTAGGTTACAAGAATAATATCTCAATGATCGCGTCCCTTCTAGGGATAACCTATCTGTGTTTATATAGTACACAGCTACGTACAATCCTTATCTAATTTATATTCCTATAAATTAGCTATACAAAACTTATCAATTAAGGATTGCTTCAGTCTTCTGTCTAATCTCCTTAGCTGTATCAATATATTCTGCTTCTTTCCATCTTCAGAATATATTGCTTCTATAATCTTCAATTCTGCACCGACAGCTAATTCAACTATCACCTTGTCAGACTTTAAATAAACTCTGACTAGCTTCCTTTAAACTCTTCACCCTATCAGAGTTTAACTAAACTCTGATCGGCTTCTGATAAACTCTGACCAGTACCTGTTGCTTAAACACTGATAAACAAACATTAGCAATTATATCTAACATAAGTCCTACTTTGCCATTCCTGTTATTCTTTTTATTTCCCTTAGCCTCAACTTGAACATTCTCTAACTTATCTTTCAATTGCTTGTTGGACAAGTGACCTACATTAGCTCTCTCAACAGGCTTCTCAACTTTCTTTGATTTACTAGACTCACCTTGAACAAAGTTCTTGGTGACAGGACCATACTTATTATTAAGTCTAGTGAGTTCATCTTTTCTTTTCTCTGTCAACGAAACACCCTGATCGGTTGATGGTTCATCTGTCAACGAAACATTGCATTCCGTTGACATATCAACCTTCAACAAATGATCATTGTTGTTTGTTGACTCTGTTTCTGATTCTAAGGTTTCACAAACATACCCTAGTTTCTCTTTGTTCTTTTTCCATGATTGTTCACAGAAAGATTCCATACCTTGAACATTAATGATGTTGGTAGCAACATTCCTGGCATCTTTCCATTTAGCAATCACACTTTGTTCTATTTCAAGTTGTGTCTTAAGAATTTCTTCCCTTTGTAACACGTTCTCAAGTTCCTTCTTAGCATCCCTACTAACACATCTCATTTTCTCAAATTCAATGAGTTGTGCTTCTAACATTGCATTCCTATCACTTAAGAGCAAATTAGTCTCTTTTATTCTTGAATTCTCTTTGGTAAGTGATTTAAGAGTAACACGTAAATTATATAATACAGTAGACATTTCATTTACTGCACTATCGCATTCCTCTTTAGAAAGCTCAGAAAGATTAGTAATTGTTACCTGGTTGCTTGAGGAGCTTGCTTCCTGCTCATGATTGTTAGCCATAAGAGCCAAGTTGACATATTCAACATCATCATCAGAATCTTCACCATTACCAGCCCAATCATACTCCTGAGACATGAAAGCCTTTTCTTTTTGCTTGAGAAGTTCAAAGTATTTCTTTTTATAATCAACAGGTTCAAATTTCATGTTGCCCTTCTCAATCTTGGGCTTTCTGCAGTCTCCAGCAAAGTGACCAAGCATTCCACAATTGAAACATTTAGATTTAGACTTTTCAATCCAGTTACTTTTGTTAGGTTGAAAGTCTCTCCTTGGTGGCCTTGCTTCTGAGTTTCTCTTGAACTTGAACTTAGAGAATTTTCTTGACAGAAAAGCAATGTGTTCATCAATCTCATCTAAGTCATCCAAGTTGGCTGGTTCTGGTTCTTCTTCTTCTGTCATCTTGCCTTTACCCTTGCTAACATCACTTCTACAACTAGCTCGACTAGTTGTGGCCTTTGCAGCTTCTTCAGTGTCATCTTCCAGTTGGTTCACAGATGCAATCAATGCAATAGATCCACCCTTCTTTTGTACCTTTTCAATTTCTTCATCTTGCTCCATTTCCAACTCATATGTCTTCAAGGTTCCATAAAGCCTTTCAAGAGTGTAGTCTTTGTACTCTTGAGTGTTTCTGAGAGAAACAGTCATAGGCTTCCATTCTTTTGGAAGAGCTCTAAGAAATTTAAGGTTTGAATCCTTGGTTTGATAGATCCTCCCATACAGCTTTAATCCATTCAAAAGCTTCTGAAACCTACTAAACGTGTCATTTAGGGTTTCACCAGCTTTAAAATAAAAATGCTCATATTGTTGTATAAGGAGTTGCATTTTATTTTCCCTGACTTGCTCAGTTCCTTCACAGAGAGTTCTAACAGTGTCCCATACTTCTTTGGAGGTTGTACAGTTTATGACATTGTCAAACATCTCTTGCTCCAAACCATTAAACAGAATGTTCATGGTTCTTTTGTCTTTATGGACTTCTGCAACATCTTCAACAGTCCATTCTGAGACAGGTTTTGGAATCTCTACATCAGGAGCATCATCTGGCAGTCCAACTCTAGAATCAAGCTTTATGGGAACGTGTGGACCTTTCTCAATGCAGTCTACATACCTCTCATCCATAGACATGAGATGTAAATGCATCTTTACTTTCCAGTGAAAGTAATTGTCCTTATCAAGAACTGGTATCTTCACACCTGCATCCTTCTTTACCATGGTTTCTGTTTTTGGTCTTGATCTTTAAACTTCTTGTATGTTAGAAGCTCGCTTTGATACCAATTGTTAATCCCAAATGACCTAACAGAATTGTAGAAGGGGGGGTTGAATACAATTCTTGATATTTCTTTAAACTTAAAACAACTTACAAATAAAAACTGAACTTAAAGTAAAAATCACAAGCACATAAATAATTTCAGTTGGATTGTTTGATGATCCAACTGAAGTGATTTTTATTGCGGAAATAATCTGTGATACAAAAGTACACAGCTGTTCAGTTACAAGGTTGTAGAGAAGAATGCTCTCAAGGATAGCTAATACAAACTATTTGTTTTTCTTCTCTATTATTAAAGTAACTGCTACACTTGGTTATATATCCCCAAGTTTACAACCCTATTTTTGGCTACACTTAAAGTACAATGAGTAACCACCAATAGTTTGCTTTTCATCCCTTTGTCCAGTGGTCCTTGGAGATCCTTGCTTTTGTCTTCATGCTTATTATGATCACTCCCAAGACCCAATTGGAAACTGGGATGTTTCCTTATTCCCCATGTCCATTTTAATGGTTTCCAATGCAAAGTACACTTCCACATCACCTTTAGATCTGTTCAGTAAACTGTCACTATCACTTTGTCAACTATTCAGAAAAGCAATAATGATTCGTTGATAGCAGGGAGATGTGTTTCGTTGATAGCTTTATTCTTCATTCCGTTGATGGTGTTTCCCTCGTTTCGTTGATGAGTAAACTCCATACCATTGACAGAGTAATCTTCATACCGTTGACATGTCTTCACTTAGGCAAAATTACAAGGCCTAATATATTTACAATTAACCAACCTATTTTGCCTATCTAGTACTTAGTCAACATGACTTAGAAAACCTATCTTATAACAGAATGCCTATCATTTGAGAAGTATTGTACAATGCAATTGCTACAACACTCATTTCGTTGATGAGCTTCCTGTCAACGGAATGCTGCAAAGCATGCCATTTCGTTGACAGCTACAAAGTGACTTTACACAAATTCTACTAAGTGTTTTATGTTTATCATCAAGAACAACATATTCCTAACAGGTGTCAACCCAAGTCCCACATCGATAAGATAAAGAAGAATTATCTTGAATATAAGCAGCCAAAAACAACTCCATTAGTATGAGGCCTTTTGGGAGGAGCCCAAAAACAAATCCGTGCGGGCTTGGCCACGGCCCAGAGCGGACAATATCATACTAATGTGGATTTAACAGGTGTTGCGCGGCTCAACAATACTTTAGTTAAGTACTAGCTTAAAACACATGCGATTTACCTATTGTTTTTAACGATTGTTATTTTTATTTTTTACTTTTTAATATATCATTAATTGCATTTGTTAGAAAAAATAAGTAGGCGTTTAAATTTTTTTTAATAATTAAAATTATTAAAATAGGTTTTAAAATAAATAAGTAATTGTTTGCCCGTGATATTTTTGAAAAAAGAAGGGGTTTTAGTAAGAAAAATAGAAGAAGTACATGGTTGAGTTGAAAAAAATAATTAACCGTAATTAAAAGTATTAAAATAGGTTTTAAAATAAATAAGTAAGGATTTTTCCATGATATTTTTAGAAAATGAGATATTTTAGTAAGGAAAAATAGAAAAAATAACATGTTTTAGTTATCAAAAGGTAATTGCCCGTGATTATTTTAGAAAGAGGAGATTTTGTTTGAAAAAATTAGAAAAAGTGATATATATTAGCAGAAAAGTTAATTGGATATAAATAATATTATTTAATAATTGTTTTTAAATAAATAAGGGTAATTAAGTAAAATCACTAAGTAACAACCAACCGACCGACCGACCAAACTTTTACTGTTTCGTCTATTATAAGATAGTGTAAAATAAAATAAGTAGACGTGTTAAACTTTTTTAAATAATTGAAAATATTAAAATAGGTTTTAAAATAAATAAGTAACGGTTTCTCCGTGATATTTTTGGTAAATGAGGGATTCTAGTAAGAAAAAAAATAGAAGAAGTACATATTTGAGTTGAAAAAGATAATTAACCGTAATTAAAAGTATTAAAATATGTTTTAAAATAAATAAGTAAGGATTTGTCCATGATTTTTTTAGAAAAGGAGGTATTTTAGTATGGAAAAATAGAAAAAACAACATATTTTAGTTAAAAAGGTGATTGCCCGTGATTTTTTTAGATAAAGAGGGAATTTTGTTGGAAAAAATTAGAAAAAGTGTTATCTTTTAGCAGACAAGTTAATTGTTATAAATAATGTTATTATTTAATTTTTTTTAAAAAAATAAGTAATGATAATTAAGTATAATCACTAATTACCAACCGACCAAATTTTTAATGTTTCGTCTATTATAAGATAGTATATAAATTTTATGATTATTATGCGCAAGTTGTAAGAACATTTGTAATAGTAACATTATTATTGATTAGAAATCATTTATTTTTATATTTTTATTTGAATATCCATTCTATATTATCGCATTCATTATGTCTTATTGTTCTTTATTTAGATATTGAATGTAAATCTTAGTGCTTGTTTGGTATTCAATAGGAATTAACTTCCTAAGATAAGTTTAATTTCCCGTCTATATAAAATTCCTGGTAGTGGAAAATATTGTTTGGTTAACATGCAGAAACTTGTATTTGCAATAATATATATACACATCTATACACATATAGGTGTACACATATGTGGTCTATAGCTAAGTGTGGATAATCTAGGTGGGGGTGGGTAAGTGACTTCTCACGTTTTACAGTATTTACACTTCCTAAATAATTTCAAATACCCACATAAGTATTTATCAACCAAACGACCTCTTAATCTTGTTATTCTTTGTTCACTTTGACATTGTGTTATATTTGCACATGATTATTTTGCTCCTTCCGGGCCTTTCTTTCTTTACTCATGTATTTTACGAAAAAATTGTGTTTAATTTTCTATTTATTTAGAAGATCAATATTGTAAAAATAAATTTTTTAATATTTATCTTCACATTTTTAGAGAAGCTAACAAATGTATAAACTGAAATGCAGTAACTTTCTTTTTTATGGTTAGTTTTGAGGATGTTTATAAGGATGTTCATTGGGGTGTGTGGTACAGATTTCGTGTGTGTATTGAACTATTTATTTATTTTTATAATTTTATTTGGTAAAAATTAATTTAATTGTTCAAATGTTCAACTTAAAAATTGTTTTTTATAATTTTAATAACTCATTAGTTATACATAATACAAAATTACGCAAATAAATATTTACTTAAAATTTTTGCTTCTCACTTTAAGCAACTTTAAGTCATAAACAATTCTTGTAAGCTAACCCAAACGGGATCTATAATCTCAAAAAAAGCAGCGGAAGTGATTTTTTTGTATCATATTTTTTTTGGTCTTGCAACGGGTCATAAACAAAATATACAATGAAATATCTTCATCTTACTTATGATTTGTCAATTTCCCATGTATGTTTCGTATACGTCAATCTGTTTAGTTTGTCAAAGACGGAGGTGGTCATTGAACCAATATAAAAATTTAGAAATAGAAATGAATATGAGACGTAAAAAAATATAAAATTTATATAACCTTAAAAATAAAATTAAAATAATTAATATATCTATGAAGTTAATATTTTGTGTACCCGTTTACCACATGAAATTTACATATACTCAACTACTTGTACATTTAATTTAATATCAAATTCAATGTGGACCTACTAAGTAATTTTCTTTACGTTCCTGGATTTTTAATTAATATTAAACCACAAAACAATTTGAGGAAAAATATTTAAAATGCTAATAATGGGAAAAAATGGATGGTTCTGATTTTAAAAGATAATTATGAACTGTATATTTAACTATTTGTACATCTAATTTAATATTAATTTTAATACGAACTTTCTAATTAATTGTATTTTCATTTTTGGATTTTTTTAATTAATAGGAAACTACAAATTTCAGGGAAATCATTAAAATGATATTATAGAAAAGTGAATGAGTTTGGTTCTAAATGATAATTATAAAAAAAAAAGTGGTTCAAAATGAATGATAATTAATGGTTTTTAGATTGTTTTTGTACCTTAGGTCAGTCATTTATTTTGTAGAGTCAAGATGCATCCTGAATGGTTTTAATCATTGATGATATATCTTTGAGAATTAAGTTGGCAAAGTAGCAATATATACAACGTTAACTCCATTATCAGTTAAGTTGATGAATATATGCATATATATTTTTGATTGATGTATCAAAGAAAAATACTTGTGTGTTTTTCTCAAGAATCAATTTCTACGGATCTACAAAAATTCTGCTTCCGAGGATTTGAGAAACTAATCTTATACGGGAATTCGAAAACTATGAATTATTGATGCTCCTTTTTGAGAATAAATTTACCTTATTTTTTCTTGTTGAAAGTCTAAATTAAGACTTTTTATCTATTCTTTTTCTTTTTGGTTTTTGCGTTATTTTAAAGGCATTTTGTTAGGTATCGTGTCTTTTGACATGGTAGTAGTCTCTCTGTGATAGGGAGTTTTTGAGTTATTATTGGTGTTATCCATTGATGGTGTTTTAACTTTACTCTACTACAAATGGCGTCCAATAATAAGGATATGGAGGAACTGACAGAGAAATGGTGCAATATCACATTGGGAGAGGAAGAAGAAGGGGGACTGTTTATTGAGGGAGAGGAAACTGAGGGATTGGCCATTGATACCAGGTGGTGTCTCGTGAGTAAGCTTTTAACTGGCCGAGTTTCAGACTTTAATGTCTTCCAGAATGTATTAGCATTTTTTTGGAAGCCAGGGAAGGGGTATGTATGTTAGAGAATTAAGTCACAATCTGTTCTTATTTCAATTCTACCATGAAATAGATATCAAAAGGGTTCTTGAGGGATCCCCATGGACGTTTGATCGAAACCAACTTATAATTGCATGACTAAGAGAGGGGGAAAATCCCCGTGAAGTACAATTGAACCACTTGGATATGTGGGTTCAGTTACATGACCTTCAACTAGGGTTCATGTCTGAAAGGGTGGTTAAAGCAGTTGGTAATTACATTGGAGAGTTCTTTGCATCGGATCTGAATAATTTTTTAGGAGTTTGGAGAGATTACTTGAGAATTCGAGTTCGCGTCAACATCGAGAAACCATTGAAGAGGAGAATGAAAATTGGGAAGTCAACAACTTCTTGGTTTTGGACAAACTTCAAGTATGAAAAACTCCCAACATTTTATTTTATCTGTGGAATTATGGGTCATTCCGAAAATTTTTGTCCTAAGTTATTCGATACTCCGGAGCACATGATAGAAAAGCCATACAGATTGTGGATGAGGGCGATGCCAAAGAAAAATCTAGGAAGGATTGGGGGAAAATGGCTTAGATCAGGAGTGGCGGAGAACATGGTCGGTGGTGCTAGCAGGGGTGATGACGGAGGTTCAGGTGGAGTGGAGAGAGGGAGCCAACTCATAGATCCTAAAATTCAGGAGAGAAATAAGGAATCAAATCAGCAGATGAGCTACAATCATGGGAGCGAGATAGTTGTGTTGTTGGAGAAAAATAAGGAAGAAGTTAACAAGATAAGTGGAGAAGGAGAAAATTGGGGTTCGAAGAGGGATTCAAGCGGGAATGAAAATATTTTAAATGAAACGGACGTTGTAGTTGTGGATAATAAAAAAAGATGAATGGGCTTAAGTACAGATAATGGGCTAGAGCATGAAGAAGATATTATGGATCAGGATATAAATAACGGGTCAAAAAACGGATTACTGGCGGGTTCTGGATCTCAGGCCCGGCTTTCATCAAGAGTACATTTAGTTGGAATTGTCGTGGGCTTGGGAACCCATGGGTCGTTCAATTCCTCAGGAATGCTATAGTCCAAAATAAACCCAGTTTGGTGTTTTTATGTGAAACAAATTGTAGAAAAGAAGTGGTGGAAAGAGTTAGGGCCCATTTAGGTTTTGAGGGTTGTTTTTTCGTTGAAGCCCAAGGTCAAAGCGGGGGTCTGGCCTTACTCTGGAAGTGTGAAGATGGTGTAGAGATTAAATCATTCTCCCAATATCATATAGACGCAGTGATTAGTATTGTAGGGATGGAGCAATGGAGACTCGCATGCATTTACGGGGAGCTAGAGAGGACTCTTAGGAGGGAAACTTGGGATTTGCTTCGAAGATTGAAAGAGGCATCTTTATTGCCGTGGTGTTTAATTGGAGATATGAATAATTTAGGAAGCAACTCAGAGAAAAAAGGTGGACGACGTTATCCGGAATGGTTAATCTCGGGATTTCTTGAAGTCTTGGGAGACTATAATCTTCAAGATTTAGAGATTCAAGGCCATCAATTTACGTGAGAGAGAGGAAGAGGAACAATGGGATGGGTTGAAGAAAGGTTGGATAAAGCCCTGGTGTCAAGTGATTGGATTCAACTTTTCCCCTCAGCTAAGTTGTATAATTTAGAAATATCTACTTCAGACCACTTCCCTATTTTATTGGAACCCGTTCAGAAGACTAACTTCAGTGGAAAACCACAATTTCGTTTTGAAAATTCTTGGCTCCGGGAACCGATGTGTAAAGAGATTGTTGAGAACTGTTAGGTCAACATGGGGGTTGTTGGGATCCAGAATAAAATTAACTTGTGTGGGGAATTCTTAAACAAATGGGGAGCTGAACTCACAGGTAATTTTAAGTGTCGCATAGCTCTTTCCAAGAATCAAATTCAGCAGTACAGGGGAGGGAGAGATGATGCGTCTCTTAGGAAATATAAGGAGAGCAAAGATTGTCTTTTTGAAACTCTAGATCAACAAGAAGTGTTTGGAAACAACGTGCAAAACAATTTTGGCTAAATTATGGTGATAAGAATACGAAATACATTCATGTGGTTGCTAGTGCGAGGAAAAGGAACAATACCATTCAGCGACTTCAAAATGAAAGTGGTGACTGGGTTGACTGGGGAAGTGGTTTACAGGAGATGATGGTGAACTATTTTCGGGAGCTTTTAACTGCCTCCAACACGGAATATGAGGAAGTGATAGAGGAAATTCCCTCTTCGATTTCCAGAAGTCAAAACGAGGAACTCCCTAAACCAATCTCAGAGTGTGAGGTGAAGAAAGCGATGTTTCAAATGCATCAGGATAAATCACCGGGTCCTGATGGGATGAGTCCCGGCTTTTATCAAAAAATTTGGAAAATTATGGGCACAGATCTAGTCAAGTACGTGAGAGATTTTGTCAAATCAAGAAACATACCGAATGGGATGAATGATACACATATTGTGCTAATTCCAAAGAAGAAGTCACCAACACAGATGGGGGACACTACACCATATATGGACAATAATAATGCTTTTTTCAGTGTTACAAGCAAAAGTGTAACCATATATGTCTTAAAAATGATCTAAGCCTGCACCTTTTTTCAGTGTTAGCATTACTATAAACCGGTGTTACCGTAGACCTCATTTAGTATATGTGCTAACACCAAAGTCAGTGTACCCGTTGCTCTTAAAAAATGTATTACTAATTAATGTGAAAAAAATAGACGGGCTAATCAATTTGTCCAAGCGGGTCATTTTTTTTCAAAAAATTCACTGAAGTAAGGCGGGCCAATTTTTGTGCAAATATTTTTAATTAGGCGGGTCAACTCTCAATTATTCATTTCTCACTCTCAGTTCTCAGTTCTCTCTCTCTCTCAAAACTCTATCTCTCTAAGCTCTCTATCTCTCTAATTCACAACAAATTAGGGCTTGTTGATCTCTACGGGTTCAATAACATTATCTACGGGTTTAATTAGAAGAAATTAGGGCTTGTTCGAGTACAATCTTCTTCGTGTCTTCAAAAAAATTAGGACTTGTTCGAGTACAATCTTCTTCGGGTCTTCTTCGGGTTCAATTACAAAATATCAATGGCACTATTCTGCAATTAGGGCTTGTTCAGAAGAAATTAAGGATTGTAGATTGGTTTCAATTAGGGCTTGTAATTGGGTTCAACTGGGTCTTCAATCGGGTTCTCTACGCTCTCTTCACAAGAAATTAGGCTTGTTTATGTCTTCTTCTTACTAACTCCTCAGATCTTCTTCTTAATTATTTCGATTTTAAATGTTTTGAGTATATTTTGGGTTGTTTTTATGTTTTTTTGACAATGTGAGATATCTGGGAGATGGGCTTTTGGGAGTTTAGTGATTGTATATTGATTTGGTATGTTATTTGCCTAGAAATTTGATTTGTATGCACACACACATGCACACACTCCTCTGTATCTATACACATCTATCCATCTGAATCTTATGTTTGTTAATTACATATCCACTCACCTTCTATTTTTCTTTACTAATTTTCAACTTGTATTTACTATTTTTGTTTGTTTTTTTATAGGAACGGTTCAATTGAAATATTTAAATCAATTTAATTGTGTGTAAACTTGATAATTGTTTTAATTGGATGATATGATTTATAATTGTTTGTGTTGTTTATGTTAGTTCAGTTGGACTGGAATTTTGATATTTTATAGCAGTGTATTGTTTTCGTGGTTTTCGTCGTTTTCGTCAAAAGTTGATATATTGTGTACTTATAATTGAGGTGTGCGAAACATTTTTCGCATGATTGTTTAAAATGAGACAAGTTGAGCAAATTGGGGCATTTGATAGTTGACTGTTTTTTCAGGCTGGTGATGTCGATCACATTGCAACAGCATTCCTTACCTGTCAAAATATTGCCCATGGAATCAGTTTGAGGAAATCTCCCCTGCTTCGATATTTATACTACATGTCCCAGGTGAAAAAAATATACTGTCTTTTTTAAAATCTGCAATGACCTAATAATTTTTTAGTCCATCCTGAGTGTTGCCATCAGAATTCAAACAAGTCAATTTCCATTTTACAGGTTTGGAAGTTAAGCTCGTGTGATTAGTGTGAGATTGAACGCAATTCAGTTTATCAATCAGGCTTCTCGCACGTTTTAAAGGTACAACTTCATCCCGAAACTCTGTGAGCTTTTTTCTGTGTCCATGTTATGTAATGTGCTCCAAGCAGTTGAAAAGATACAGAATAGAAGATAAGGGGTGAGATATCCATGTCAAAATGTTTGGTCGGTACTTTCAGTTTCCACTAAAATAGGGACAACTTAGGGGATGCTTGCAAAATGTATTTTGACATGTCCAGCGTTTTTTAATATGTTTTGGGGACATATAGGGTTCTCAAAACCTAGCTTCAGGTGTATAATGTTTTCCTGTGAGTGGTCTTCTTGAAGTATTTGCTTTATATGCGGTCGACGTAAAAAATATTGACATTGGTGCATTATGTTGTTTCTCGTATCTGAACTAGAGTTAAGGTCTCATATAGAGCTTAATAGAACTAGGCAAAGCATATCTAAAACAAAACAAAATATTACAGTTTTTCTTTGACACCTACCCTCAAGCAATGTCGAAAAATCTTGGAATAAAAGGCTATGTAGTCATTGTACTTCAACAACTGAAAAATAGATTAGTTAAAATGTATGTAAAATTGAGTGTGCTTTACTGTGTGCTACTGGTTTGTGTTTGTAGTATAAACAATATACAAAGCTTTGTGTGAAGATTGTAATTAGACTTGTAAAGTCGTAAAAATTATGTATTAGAATCACATTACTGTTTTCATTAACTAGATTGAAATCCACTGATACAAGTAGTCCCCAAATGTGTCTAGCTTGCCACTAAATTTCAGAAGACTAAGAAATTTAATTGATGTTTAGCCGGTAGACTAAATCTTAAACAATACAAGTACACAAATTAATAATGCAAGTATAGAATAACAGGTTGCAAAGAAAGCAGCAGTGCAGATTAGAATCAGAACCAGACTCCAATGACAGAAGTTTCACCAGCACTACACCATATATGGTATTCACCAACATTAACTTTTGTGTTACCAGCCAAAGTGTTACCTTAGATGACTTAATATTGATATACAGTAATACAATTTTTTAGCGTTGCCGTTTATATAATTTTGTGTTACCTTAAATATAATAAATTTTTTTATTGTAACATAAACCAAGGTGTTACAGTTGAGGACTGAAAAGCGTTACCAAAACAAATAAAAAATAGGCGGTAAACCTTCAGCAAAAATTAGGAGAAGGGCGGGCAATATATTTAGTCCAAAAAAGACCAAAATATTGGGCGGCCAAAATAAACCCGCTCCAAACACCAAAATATTTTGAGACCAAAACATATTACTCAAAACACTCACGGCCTCTCTCAAACATTACTCTCAGACACTCAATTATTACTCTCAAATATTACAACACTCTCATGGCTGCTACGATTCTTCACGGGTTCTTCAATTAGGGCTTCTACAAGTTTAATTAGGGTTCTTCACGTGCTATATTAGTGTTTTTCATGGTTAAATTAGGCCTCTTCACCGTTTAATTAGGGTTCTTCAATTAGGGTTTTTACCGGTGTTCACGGTTTGGGTCTTCATGAATCGGGTCTTCAACAAGGTAATGCATCTCTTCTTCAATTAGGGTTTAATTGGTCTTCATGTTTTGGTCTTGTATATGAGTTTAATTGGGTCTTCATGTTTTGTTATTGTATATGAGCTTAATTGGGTCTTCATGTTTTGGTCTTGTATATGAGTTTAATTGTATACACTGTTTTCAGATTTTTGTGTTTTTATATGAGCTTAATTTGTGTTTCTTAACTTTACTAATTTAGATGCATAATTTATATGATCTTTATTTGTGTTTGTGTTTCTTTAATTTGTCTCAAAATTTCATAATTTATCGTTTCGATAAATTATCTCTATCTTGTTTGAGCCTTTATGTAATAATTTTGTCGCAGTATTATCTCTCTCTTGTTTTAGTTTTATATGTGTTTTGGATCTGCATTACATACTCAGTTTCTGTTTGCTATGTATATGATTGTGTGCTTTTAGGTTACTCACAGTTATAATGTTGCTCTTATGATTAGCAATGTCTTTCACGTATATGTACTCAAATCCGTTGCATAAAAATCTGTATAGGATTTTTAAATAATCGCGCTATAGCTTTTGAGATTTAAGACTGCGGATGTTTAATATGGTTGAAGGTTTGTTGACAAAGAAATTTATTAGCTTGATACACGAGGCCAAGGATGGAACACTTGACTTGAACAAGACTACAGATGTGTTAGAGAGGTATGTTTGGATCTATTATAATATTACTGATGGTCTGAGTTATTTTTCCGGTGGTCTGGATTTAACATAGCTAGCTAATTTGTTGTGACTATTAAATTAACTTTAGGCAACTATACTAGGGTCTTACTTCAGTTTGGTTATTTTGGTACCATATATTGTAATGACATTAATCGAGTATAAAATTTGCAAACTTCTAATATAGGGGTGTCAGCTATTGTAATTAACTGGATTAGCATAAACCGATTGTTAATAAGCGGGGTCTTGCACGTTAGAGCTATTGATATAGTTCTTAATCATATTAAGAAACTAATCAATTGTTAATGTTATTTGTACTTTGTTTTTATTTACAGCCTTTAGAGGAGCTACTGCTTCCAGAGGATAAACTTTGGTCGTTTCTTCTTCGTTATCCGATTTCTTCATTTGGTTTATGCCTTGGTCTCAGCAGCCAAGCCATAATGTGGAAAAATCTAGCCACGAGTACTTCTATGGAATTCCTCCATGTAAGCCTGAAAGTAAACCTCATTTTGTGGATCTTATCAATTGCTCTTTTTTGCATAGTCGCTCTCATCTACATCCTGAAGATTGTATTCTACTTTGAGGTTGTTCGTCGTGAGTACTACCATCCCATGCGTGTGAACTTTTTTTTTTGCTCGATGAATAGCCTTGTTGTTCTTAGCGCTTGGAGTTCCGCCATCTGTAACAAAAGAACTGCATGCTGCTCTGTGGTACGTCCTAATGAAACCTACCTTAATCCTCGAGCTTAAAATATATGGACAATGGATGTCAGGAGGACATAGACGACTTTCAAAGGTGGCCAATCCCTCAAACCATCTGTCAGTTGTTGGGAATTTTGTGGGTGCATTACTGGGTGCATCAATGGGGCTAAAAGAAGGCCCAATTTTCTTTTTTTCCATTGGACTGGCTCACTACACAGTCCTGTTTGTCACACTTTACCAAAGGCTCCCAACAAATGAAACACTCCCAAAGGAACTCCACCCTGTGTTCTTTCTTTTTGTTGCTGCACCTAGTGTTGCTTCTATGGCTTGGGCAAAAATACAAGGATCATTTGATTTTGGGTCAAGGATTGCATACTTCGTTGATTTGTTCCTTTACTTCTCACTGGTTAGTTTTCTCGCCTCTTTAAAGAATAATCCTCTGCTGATAAGAATTTTGCCTGAATTTCTTAAGGCAGATCATTGCTTCTAAAATTCACTCGTGACAACTTTAGATGTTTATTCATTAGGTAGATTTGTAGTCCATCTACAATCTAGGATGAATGAATTTTCTTAGAAATTAACAATCACTTTTCCTATCGTTCCCCGGAATATTTGCTAATAAAAAGATCCCAGACACTGAATCAAAGTTTGCACAATCTCCACATTTTAAACTGACCAAGTTGCTCAATTTAATTGAAGTCTGATGACTAATTGTCCTTGCCTTGTTATTTAATTTGCAGGCTGTTCGAGTTAATTTCTTTAGAGGATTCAGGCTGGGTAATAGCTATTAATCCAGGATTTTTGTGAGTCGATTTAGTAGTTTAGTTGTCACGTGATTCAAACATATCTTTTTGTTCCACAGATCATATCAAAGGACTTGTCTGATCCAGTTCGTTCACATAAAGATTTGGACAAGGACGCATCACCTTATTTTAGAAAAGCTGTCCAATATTATGAAGAACTTGCGAAGCATGCCAGGGGCACGTTTTGGACCTTTTTGCCTCTGCACTTGATCAGGTCAGTTGCAGCTTCCAAACTGACCCATGTTTATAATGTATAGATTTACCAATTTGATAGGTGACTTCAGGTTTGGTCTTTTGGCCTTGTGATGTTATTAAAGAAAACTTGAAAAGTTGTGTTATGTTTGTATATTATCTATATACCGTAGCTACAACTTGAGCCTAGAATCTGTAAACATAGGTTATTAGTAACAACTAGGAACACGTGTCTGGCTCTTAATTTCAGCTTATTTTCCTTCATAAAGTTGACATGATCAAACAAAAAATCAAACATGTTCTGCCTGACTTTCTTTATAAACAAAATATCTCCGCAGACTGCTACCTTCTAGGCTTCTTCACAATATCCCTTCAAACCTAGTCAACTTTCTTTTATTACCATCAATAAAAAATTAAACAAAATATAACAGATGTAAGTTTATTTATATACTATAATTTAGTTTCGATAAAAAATATTTACCAAACTAATCTTTTTTATTTATTAACAAAAACTTAAACATTATTTGTACCCGGTTCAACAATATCATTTGTCAAATATTTATATACTGAAATACTATTGAATTTTTTATTAATAAAATGCATCATTAGTTTCACATTTTTTATTAGAGTGCCTCTAAATATTGTTCCTGTTATAATGGAAGATTTTAATTGGTACAATAAAAGGTATAAATTTTCTGTACCAAGTTAAGTGATACTGTCTCGAGAGAAATTGGGAAGGCTTATGGGAACACAGCGTAAGTAACACCTTCCTTTGATGTACTAAAATTCCTCTTTATTTGTTTATGTTTACTTTTCCTGTTAGCACAGTTTTAGGAACATGTATATAAATTTAAAAGGATTATGAGCACGATGGAACTCATCTCACACACGAAGTCCCCCTCTTTGGTCTGCACGATGGAACTCATCTCACACACGAAATGTCTTAATGGATAGATCCACTTTCTATTTACCTGCTGAATCATAACAAGTCTATATTCGACTTTAGTTCTTGTTAGTGTCCGCGTGTTTAATAACAAAACTATTGAAATGTCATATTTGTTCCTAAAGGTCCCCTTAGTTGAAGGACATAATTGCAGTGCCTCGATACAAAACTACTTGGGGTTCAACATCAGTTAAAGATCAAGTTCTGGACGTTGAAGCTTAGGATTACAAATTTCTGGTACCTGCCTTCGATAGTTTCTAAAATAAAATTTCAAGCAGGTTAATGTTTGTTTATTGTGTAGTCATCTCAAAGTACAAGGAAAGACTTATATGCTCATTAATTTATATTTCAATCTCCAGATAATTAAATATGTATTTACTTAGAAAATTTTGTGCAGGAATGGTTCCGTTTGCAATTGGTTTAGAGACTGCTGGGTCCATGATGTACCACCCTATTGATCATTCTAAGGTTGTTGAGTGCATTGGTTTAGAGGCTTACCCTATTACAGCTTTTTTAATTAATTAGCTTCCTCTCTTTTTTTTCTGCGCAGACGAAGAGAATCCTGTCATTAGATAAAGGTCTACTAATCTCAGGAGCAAAAGAGAGATGAGATCTAGAGGGACATGTAACTACGTTGATCAAGGAAATAAACGAGTCAAGTGTTTCCGTTCGAGATGAAGATGACGACGATACTCCGTGACTCGTCTACTTTTGAAAGATTATTTAAGTAGTCTTTTCTAACCAATATTGTGATAATACTTTTTTGAACAATATTGTGACGGTACTTTATTAGTGTGACTGTAAAACTAAGTAGGTATTGCTTTTGGAAATTTGTTCTGGGTAGTTCTATCTAAGTATCTTTTGGTGTATGTTTATAGTGATGCTAATCCAATGCATTTGGTTTTTGTTGGTTTACAAAATGTTACTAAAACACGAAAATGTGTTGGCAAAAAATGAATAATGTTGAACAAATTAATGTAGCAATAAAGTAAAATGGTGTTGCCAAAATACAAAAAAGCGTTTCACAAATAAGTGTTGGAATAGAATACTGGGTGTTTCCAATTATAGTGCTAGGTATTGCAACACATGCTTTATCGAGTACTTGTGTTGGCGTAGGGTCTATTCCAACGTTTTTCTTAGTGTTGGTAAAGACAAGAAAGTATTGTCATTGGGGTATACGGTAACAGGTTTTGCATGTGTTACTACAGGTTCATCAAGTGTTGGCATAGACCCCTACGGCCACGGTGCAAAGTCCAACACTTCAAAAATTGGGAAAAGTGTTGGCGTAGGCTATTTTTTGGCTTTTAGCAACAGTATTCATGATTTTTCACACTTTTTTTAGGTGTTGGCAAATGTCATATATGGTGTAGTGCAGGTACAAATACATCCTTTTATTACAATTCACTTATGTAAAAATCTTGTTCTTTCTGTTCAACCTATTTACTCATTACAGATTCTGGAGCACCAGTTCAGAAAGAGAAAATGAAGGTCAACACAAGTGAGTGGACTTGATCAGCACCTTTTGTATTAATCATTTATAACCAAATTTTGCTATCTAAAATTTGAAAACTATCATCCATTTCGATAGTTTCTGAAAACTAAACAAATGGTTAATGGCTGACCATTTTTGTTAAGAGCATTACCACTTCGATAGTTTAAAAAAAACTATCGAAGTCACCATACTACTCAGACTCAAAATTGGCCACCTAAATTGACTACAATTCACAAATTCTAAGGGGTCTCTTTAGCACACTACAAATTGCTCTGTGCCGCACCTCTAAAATAAATTCATAACATAAATTAAATTTACTTAAGTTTAAAATATAAATTTATTTAACTTGAATTTATAAAATAAATTTATTTAAATTAAGTTAATCAAATAAACTTATTCAAGTTTAAATAATAAACTCATTTAAATTAAATTTATAAGATAAATTCATTTTAACTTAAATTTATAAAATAAACTTATTAAAATATAAATTCATAAAATAAATTTATTTAGAAGTTGGCCTCCTCAGAATTCTTGTCTGACTGGTCTGAAATACCCGGATCTAATCTGTATGTCGATTAACAAGCTCTGATACCAATTGTTAGGTCCCGAAGTATCGTAGAAGGGGGGGTTGAATACGATACTCACAAATAATTCAATTTCGTTCGCGGATAATTCATACAGTTCTTTAACGAAATCAAACACACCAAACCAAACCAAGAGTCGGGGAATATATCGTTTTATAAATATAAACCTCGAGGGGTGCTACAATTTCTAATCCGTAGATTAGCTACAATGAGTTCTAGGTTATTCACAATCAATACAATGAAAGAATTCTGAGCACTATAAATTTCTATGATCTTCTCCGGCTCAAACTTCTCTCTCAGTAGTTGCTACTATGAACTAACCTGACTGAGGAAGACACTACCTCTCTCTGTGTAATTATAGACTTAGTTTTAGAAAACTATCGAACCTTAATTGTTAAAACAATCTTGGTCGTCCAATTCTCATCAACCTGTCAGACAAACAAACTTTTCACCTGCTTTCTAATTTGAAAAGTATCGAATGAATAAAGTAATTATTCAATTCGATAGTTTTTAAATAAAAACTATCGAATGTAATACTTACTTTATTAAAGTATTCATTTACTTTATGCTTTTCATTCGATGGTTTTCTAATTTAGAAAACTATCGAATCCTTTTCTTTTTGTTTTCTTTATGTCACATTCGATGGTTTTTATAAACAATAAAACCATCGAACTCTTTTCCTTGTCCTTGACCTTTTAGAAAATACTTTTGAGTTCCCAGGTGTTTCAGTTTTAGACAGTATCAATTTCTTCTGAGACAATAAAACAACTTGATCTTTTTAGTGCCGTCACCTCGTGCAACTGGTCTGGTTCACAGATGAATAACACTTGATCAATTCTTCTTTTATGTCTTCAATTCAATGCTGCTGATACGTCCCTTGTCGTTCTGGTTGCTTCATCACTGGAATCCTGTGGTACTGAACCCTAAATCATTCACATACTTCTGTCGTCTTGAAAGTCTTGTTTCTTTTGCTGTCACTGAGGCTTGAACATTTTCATGAACTTCTTTCCGTGACCTGTTTACGGACTTCAAGAATACATAACGTATTTTGATTTTTTGAGTTTACCTTTTCTTTTTTGATTCTGGATTTCTGTGCTTCTGTTAATATTATTGTCTGTCTTGTCCTTTGTTGAGTTGTAGTTATCTCTTTTACATCTTATGTTACATTATTCTTTACAAGATGGACTCAATTAATTCTCAGCTGTGTTGATACGGTTCGTTATGATATAGTTCACGGAGGTCGGAGGATGGGGCCGTTTATATTTAGAGATAAAAATATTAATTTTTATATTTGATAAATCATTGACGGAGTTCGAACACCTCACGATTATCACATATTTATTTTAAAGTTGAACTATTCTATTTTTTTTTTGCTATTATACCGTAATGACCAAAATTATGGATAAAATATACTCTGTCCCACAAGATAAAATGTTAAAAATTGGGTGGGATGAAAGGAGTGTAATGATATATTTTTGAATAAATTATTTCGTGTTGCATTTATCTTATGCAAAAGACATATATTTTATGTGTATTTATTCCAATACACTTTTTAGTTTTTATATATAATCATACTATTAATCAAATACACTTTTTAGTTTTTAAATATAATCGTACTATTAATCATGTACAATTTTTAATATTAGATCTAACTATTCTCATATATCATTTATGATCTAACGATCTTTATTAATTTGGTTGTAAGAAACCGGACTGCCAAAATTTTGAATAAAATTCTCTTACGATTATTATATATAATATATAATTTATTCGATTGGGATTTGTCAAATCACATTATTATAGAAATACTTGCACATACAGTAGTATTGCTTTCACAAAATTGTTGTATTAATTCCCCGTGACAATACTTTTCAACACACAAATTCCCTCAGTCATCTCCGCAATTTAGAGTAGGTTGGTTGTTTAAGGCTTTTATTATTAGTAGCTTATAACCCATGTAGTATATGATTTTTTTAATATTTATAATTATGGTAATTCGTAATTTTTAAATAATTTTATGTTATTAGTTTTTAGAATTTATTTATTACGTTTCATACGCTTAATACATTACCTATGTTGTGTTTTAAGTTCTAAACATAAGATTTAAACGATTTTATAGCCCACAAAACCCACAAATAATCTTTAATTTAGTTATGGTTTAACAATTTTTTTTCAATTGAAATTACCTTGAAACTGAAGAAAATAAATAAATTGACGAATTTTAACTATAGTTCTAGTCAAATTAGGAATAGAATTAAAATAAAAAAAACATAATCAACTTCGAATTAAAGTATAGACCAACAATAAAATAAACCTAATCAACTTAGAATTTGAACTTATGATTTTTATATTGAGAAATCTAGTTAACTTAGAAAACCTACTCAATATTAAATTATTTTTATCTTTAATTAATTATTTTATTTGAATCGAAAGTTATAAAAATTTATGATAACATGGATTAATAAGTTTAATATAATAATATTATCATTATATATATATATATATATATATATATATATATATATATATATATATATATGGCTCCCGTGTTATTTTTAGATAATGAGTTATTTTAGTTAGAAAATATAAAATAGGTGATGTGCTCAAAAAGAAAATCAGTTATTTATTGATAATTATATAAAATTATATTACTTTTTTATACATGTGTTGTCTGTGTTATATTTACAAGATTAGTTGTTTAAGTTAGAAAATATAAAATAGATAATGCATTTTAGTTGAAAAAGGCAACTAATTATTTATTATAATTATAAATAATATATACTAGCCTATAACCCATGCAAGGTAAACTAAAAAATTTAATGTGAACGAAAAATATTAAAATAAAAGTAAAAATTAATATGATAAATTATAAAATGAGAAACTTAAATATTAATTGGAACATAAAAAAATATAAAAAATACAAATGGGGTTGAAAAAGATAAATGATGTATTATTAATACTAGCCTATAACCCGTGCAAGGCACGAGTCTTAAAAAATAATAAACTAAAAAATTTAATGTGAATGAAAAATATTAAAATAAAAGTAAAAATTAATATGATAAATTTTAAAATGAGAAACTTAAATATTAATTGGAACGTAAAAAATATATTAAAAATACAGATAGGGCTCATGAAGATAAATGAGGTATTATTAATATTAATTTATAATAAAATAATATTAATAATAAGGAAATATAGAAAATATAACATATTTTAATTAAAAAAAGTAATTGCCCGTGATATTTTTAGAAGTGTTTTAATTATATTACTTGTATTTATTAAAAAAATACGTTGACATGTTAAAATAAGTAAGTTTTTTTTAATAAGAACAAATAGGAAAGCTAACATGTTTTAATTAAAAAAAAGTTACTACCTATAATATTTTTAGATGTGTTTTAATTATATTAATTGTATTTGTTAAAAAAATACGTTCACTTGTTAAAATAGGTAAGTTTTTTTAAATAATGAAAAGTATTAAAATAAATTTTAAAATATATAAGTAAGGGCTACACTTGATATTTTTGGAAAAGAGATATTTTAGTGATAACAAATATAAAAGGTAATATATTTTAATTTAAAGGTAATTGCCCGTGATATTTTTGGAAAAGAAGTAGATTTTGTTAGAAAAAAAATGTTTTAATTATAAAAGGCAATCAACTAGTTAATATTTTTATATTATTTTATTATTTATTAAATAGAGTATTAAAATAGATTTTAAAATAAATAAGTAAGGATTGCACCTCATATTTTTGGAAAATAGAGATTTTAGTGATAACAAATACAAAAGATATTATATTTTAATTTAAAGGTAATTGCCGTGATATTTTTGGAAAAGGGGTAGATTTGTTTAGATTTTTTTTAATTATAAAAGGCAATCAGTTAGTTATTATTTTTATATTATTTTATTATTTATTAAATAGAGTATTAAAATATGTTTTAAAATAAATAAGTAAGGATTACAACTCATATTTTTTGGAAAACATAGATTTTAGTAATAACAAATATAAAAGGTAATATGTTTTAATTTAAAGATAATTGTAATGATATTTTTGGAAAAGGAGTAGATTTTGTTAGAAAAAAAAATATTTTAATTATAAAAGTCAATCATCTAGTTACTATTTTGGTAACTTGACAATAATATAATTCCATAAAAGATTTGATTTGTAGTAGTTTTCGTTATCTAAAAAGAAAGAAGTATATTTGTAGCAGTGTATCCTAAATTTAAATAAATTAGATCCCACATTTCCATTTTTTTGATTAGATTTCAATATTATTTGATTTTTATGTAGAAAAATATAGTTAAATATTAATGTAGAATAAAATTTTCCCGAATTTTGATTATATTATTAATTAGAAAAAGTACCGAAAACCAAAAACTAACCGAAAATCGAAAACCAAAACTTTCAATGTTTCGTCTTTAATAATATAGTAAGTATAGATATTATAGATAAGTAAGGTTGCACATGATATTTTTAGAAAAAAGGAGATTTTAGTACATAATATTTCAATATCTATACTATATTATTAAAGACGAAACATTGAAAGTTTTGTAGTCTGGTCATGAAAGTTATAATTGCTAATAACTAACTCATTACCTTTTTAGCCAAATTGTATATTCTTTTTTATTTTTTCTAACTAAAATTTTTACTTTTCTATTTTTCCTAACTAAAACCTCTCATTTTCCAAAAATATCACGAACAGATCTATTTAATAAAATAAAATAATAATATTATAATTATTAATGACTAACCGATTAGTTTTTTTTTCAAAACGTATATTCATTTTTATATTTAATAACTAATATTTCTCTTAACTAAAACCTCAAAAATATCACGGATTATTCCATTTAGTAGCATAAAATACTAATATTATAAATCTATCTATCTATCTATACTATATTATTAAAGACGAAACATTGAAAGTTTTGGTACCTATTTTTTTGTACGGTATTTGCCTTATTTAATTATTATAAAAATTATTATAATCAGTTACCCTTTCAGTTAAAATGCATTACCATTTTTTGCTAAAAAAATCACGAGCAATTTCTTTTCAAGCTAAAACATGTTACTTTTTCTATTTACTTTACTAAGATCCCTCATTTCCCAAATATATCACGAGCAAACCCTTACTTATTTATTTTAAAACATATTTTAATACTTTTAATTGGTAATTACATTTCCCCTCTTTTTCTAGAAAAATTCTAGAAAAATCACGGGCAATTACCTTTTCGGCTAAAACATGTTATATTTTCAATTTTCCTTACTAAAATCTCTACTTTTCCAATTATATCACGGGCAAACCCTTGCTTATTTACTTTAAAATCTATTTTAATAATTTTAATTGACAATTATCTTTTTCAACTAAAACATGTCACCTTTTGTATTTTTCTTACTAAACCCCCTCTTTTTTTTCAAAAATATCACGGGCAAATCATTACTTTTATATTTTAAATTCAACGAAAACATGTTACTTTCTATTTTTCTTACTAAAACCCCTCTTTTTCCAAAATATCACGGGCAACCCGTTACTTATTTATTTTAAAATCTATTTTAATACTTTAAATTATTTAAAAATATTTAACACGCCTACTTATTTTTTTAACAAATGCAATTAATAAAATATAAAATATAAATAATAAAATTAACAATTATTAAAAACAATTCGTGCATCGCATGAGTTTTAAGCTATATTATTAAAGACGAAACATTATAAGTTTGGTAGTCGGATGGACGAACTGTCGGTACTTAGTGATTTTATTTAATTGCTCTTACTTATTTTTTTAAAAACTATCACAAAATAATAACATTATTTATAACCAATTACCTTTTCAGCTAAAATACATTACCTTTTTTTATTATTTTTTCTAACAAAATCTTCTCTTTTTCTAAAAAAAACACGGGCGGTTATCTTTTTTAACAAAACATATTACTCTTTCTATTTTTTCTTACTAAAACCCCTCATTTCCCAAAAATATCACGGACAAACCTTTACTTATTTATTTTAAAAATCTATTTTTTTATTTTAATAATAAAAAGTATTAAAATCTATTTTAATACTTTTAATTATGAGCACTTTTTCAGCTGAAACATGTTACTTTTTCAATTTTTTCATTTTCTAAAGAAATTATTATTAAATAATAACATTTTTATAACCAACTACCTTTTCAGCTAAAATACATTACTTTTTCTATTTTTTTTCTAACAAAATCCTCTATTTTTCTAAAAACAATCACCGGCAATTATCATTTTCAACTAAAACATGTTACTCTTTTTATTTTTCCTTACTAAAACCCTCATTTTCCAAAAATATCCCGGGCAAATCCTTACTTATTTATTTTGAAACTTATTTAAATACTTTTAATTACGGACACTTACCTTTTCACATAAAACATGTTACTTTTTCTATTTTCCCCTACTTTTACAAAAATATCACGGATAAACAGTTATTAATTTATTTTAAAATTTATTTTAATACTTTTAATTATTTAAAAAAGTTTAACACGCCTACTTATTTTTTTAGCAAATGCAAATTAATAAAATATTAAAACATAAATAATAAAAATAATAATTATTAATAACAATCTGTGCATTGCACGGGTTTTAAGCTAGTATATAATTTAAGCACAAAAAAGTAAATGCCTATGATATTTTTGTAAGTGTTTTAATTATACTAATTGTATTCGTTAAAAAAATATGTTGGCATGGTAAAATAGGTAAGTTTTTTTTAAATAATTAAAAACATTAAAATATGTTTTAAAATAAATAAGTAAGGGTTGCACATGATATTTTTGGAAAAAGGAGATTTTAGTGAGAACAATTATAAAAAGGTAATACTATGTTTTAATTTTAATTGTCCGCGATATTTTTGGAAAATGAGTAAATTTTGTTAGAAAGTTAAAAAAATACGTTGGTGCGTTAAAATAGGTAAGCTTTTTTTAATAATTAAAATCATTAAAGTAGGTATTAAAATAAATAAGTAAGGGTTGCACATGATATTTTTGGAAAAGAGAGATTTTAGTGAGAACAAATATAAAAGGTAATATGTTTTAATTTAAAGGTAATTTTCCGTGATATTTTTGGAAAATGAGTAAATTTTGTTAGAAAAAAATATTTTAATTAAAAAAAGTCAATAATCTAGTTACTATTTTTATATTATTTTATTATTTGTTAAATTGAATAAATAACCGAAAACCGAAAACCAAAACATTCAATGTTTCGGCTTTAATAATATAGTATAGATTATTTATAATAAAATAATATTAATAATAAGGACATATAGAAAATCTAAAATGTTTTAATTAAAAAAAGTAATTGCCCGTGATATTTTTAGAAGTGTTTTAATTATATTAATTGTATTTATTAAAAAAAATACGTTGAAATGTTAAAATAAGTAAGTTTTTTTAATAAGGACAAATAGAAAAGGTAACATGTTTTAATTAAAAAAAAGTAACTACCCGTAATATTTTTAGATGTATTTTAATTATATTAATTGTATTTGTTAAAAAAATACGTTCACTTGTTAAAATAGGTAAGTTCTTTTTAAATAATTAAAAGTATTAAAATAGGTTTTAAAATATATAAATAAGGGTTGCACTTGATATTTTTGTAAAAGAGAGATTTTTGTGATAACAAATATAAAATGTAATATATTTTAATTTAAAGGTAATTGTCCGTGATATTTTTGAAAAAGAAGTAGATTTTGTTAGAAAGAAATGTTTTAACTATAAAAGACAATCAGCTAGTTACTATTTTTATATTATTTTATTATTTATTAAATAGAGTATTAAAATAGGTTTTAAAATAAATAAGTAAGGATTGCACCTCATATTTTTGGAAAACATAGATTTTAGTAAGAACAAATATAAAAGGTAATATGTTTTAATTTAAAGATAATTGTCCGTGATATTTTTGGAAAAAGATTAGATTTTGTTAGAAAAAGCTGTTTTAATTATAAAAGGCAATTATCTAGTTATTATTTTTATATTTTTATATTATTTATTAAATAGAATAAAAGACCGAAAACCGACCAAAAACCGAAAACCAAAACTTTCAATGTTTCGGCTTTAATAATACTAGTTTAAAACACGTGCGATGCACGGATTGTTAATTGTTATTTTATTATTATTATTTTAATATTTTCCATTAATTGTTATTGTGCAAAAAATAAGTAGGTATGTTAAAATAGTTAAACACTTTTAATTAATTAAAAACATTAAAACAAAATTCAAAATAAATAAGTTTGGGTTTACCCGTTATATTTTTGAAAAATGAGGGGTTTTAGTAAGAAAAAATAAAAAATGTAACATATATTTAGTTTTAAAAGGTAAATGCCCGTGATATTTTTGGAAAATGAGGTTTTAAAATTTAATAATTAAAAGTATTTAAATACGTTTTAAAATAAATAAGTAAAGGGTTTCCGGTGATATTTTTGGAAAAAGAATAGATTTCAGTGAGAAAAATAGAAAAAGTAAATTGTAAAAAACAATTTCCCGTGATATATTTAGAAAAGGAAGGACTTTGTTAGAAAAATTATATAATGTGTTTTAGCTGAAAAGTTAATTGGTTATAAATAGGTATTTGATTATTTATATTTTAATATTTTTAGTAATTGCATTTGTTAAGAAAAATAAGTAGACATGTAAAATAGGTAAATTTTTAAAAAATAATAATATTAAAATAGGTTTAAAAATAAATAACCAAAGGTTTTTCCGTGATATTTTTGGAAAATGAGGGGTTTTAGTAAGGAAAAATAGAAAAACTAACATGTTTTAGTTAAAAAAAGGCAATTGCTCGTAATATATTTGAAAAGGTAAGGGAATTTGTTAGAAAAAATAGAAAAAATAATGTATTTTAGGTGAAAAAGGTAATTGGTTATAAATAGTTAATATTATTATTTAATAATATATTTCTATGAATAAGTAAGGTTAATTAAGTAAAAATACGAAGTACAGTTAATTAAGGGCAATTAAGTAAAATCACAACGTACCATACCGACCAACCAAACTTTTAATGTTTCGTCTATTATATAATAGTATTGATAGTATAGATTATTATTTTATATATACATCCCCCGTGTTACTTTCAGAAGATGAACTATTTTAGTTATAAAATATAAAGTAGATAATGTGTTTTCACTGGAAAAGATATGATATGTGATTATAAATATATAATAATATCACCATTATATATATGTTGTCCGTATTTTTAGAATATGGGTTGTTTTAGTTAGAAAATATAAAACAACAATGTGCTAAAAAAGGTAGTTAGTTATTTATTAATAATTATATTAAATTATGTTACTTTTTTTATATACGCCCGTGTTATCTTTAGAAGGTGAATTGTTTAAGTTAGAAAATATAATTCACATAATGTGGCCGTATTATTTTTAGAAAATTGGTTGTTTTAGTTAGGAAATATAAGATATGAAATGTGTTTTAGCTAAAAAAAGTAATTAGTTAGTAATTTGTAATTAAAATATTATTATTTTATTTTATTAAATAAATTAATTATAGTGTTTTTAGAAAAAGAGTAATTTTAGTTGGAGAAAATATAAAATGTACCATATATAATAATTTTTAGTAGTTTATCCGGACTCTCATTATATTCATTATATTGATTTGGAATATCCAAGTGACCAAAATATGGAGGACTAAAAAGTAATATATTTTAGCGGAAAAAGATAATTAGTTATAAATAGGTAATATTACTATTTAATAATATTTTTTATTGATAAGTAAGGGTAATTAAGTAAAATAGGAATTTCCAAAAAATTGTACCGACCGACCAAAGTTTCGTCTAGTCTATTACAAGATAGTATAAATTTTATTTTATTGAATGGAATTGGTCGTTATATTTTTGGAAAATGAGAGCTTTTAGTTAACAGAAATTTTAGTCATAGAATATAAAAAAGAATATATGATTTGGCTAAAAAAACTAATCGGTTAGTTATTAGTAATTATAAGATTATTATTTTATTTTATTAAATGGAATTGTCCGTGATATTTTTGGAAAATGAGATATTTTAGTTAGGAAAAATAGAAAAGTGTTAGGTCCTGATAAGTTTGTAGAAGGGGGGTTGAATACAAACTATACCGTTTTATCGAAATTTGTTCGTTTAAGATTAAACAATTTAGAACAAATTAATGCGGAATAAAAACTGAAACAATATTCAAGTTAAATAGAAACTCTATTAAACTTGAGGAGTGTTACAACTTTGATCACTGATTACAAAGAACTTAATAAAACAAATCTAGAATAAATTCGACATGAATTTATCTATTTTTGTAATAAAAAGGATCGAATACTAAAAAGTAGTTCGATATAAAATCTAGGGATTATGATCCGCTAGAAAGCTAAAGCAGTACAAGAGAATCAGTTCTTATGAATTAAATGTTATGAACTAATCAAGATTTAATTCTCCTGCAGAAATTTAGAGCTTTGCAGTTGAAGAAATAAAGACAGAGCTTTTAATGGAATGTCTGTTTGCTTTTGTCTTCTGTTTTAAATCTGTGTAGTGGAATGTCAACTGCCTAGCTTTGCATTTATACAATTTACTTGTATATCTTTCCACGCGCCAAACCACTTGCAGAATGCTTATGGAAGACTTGCTGGAAAACATTTCTTTTTGCCTTGGAAGACAATCGGGAAAACAAGCATTGTATTAAGAAGACATTCGGGAAAACTTAACTTTGGCTTAGGAAGACAATCGGGAAGACTCACTTGTGAGTCTTCCTAGTTTAAAAACTAAGTCTTCCTAGTGCAAAATCTAAGTCTTCCTAGTTCAAAAATATTCTAATTTAAATAATTAACTAAATAAATTATGTATTAATTTAATTCTTTGCAGAATTAAATTAATAAATAATATACTTAATAATATTAATTATTTATAAGAGAATAAATAGAATTAGTTGACTTCTCAATTAATTCCAGAATCACTTAAATATTAGATAAATAACAAACACAATAGTACGTTGACACTCGATGTACTGTCTGGTTCATGAGTGACTAACGACAATGTATGTTCTTTATCTATTTAACTTTAAGCAGTGATTCACTACCTTCTCATTCAAGAACTCCGTAATCAGTATCTTTTTCTGTCACCACTTGAAATCTCTGTCACTTTAATAAATCCACTGAGCTTGAATACTTCATTGAGGCTTGATCAATAAATTGAGCTTCTTTCAATGTAGAATCACTTCAAGTCTGTAGATGACTTTAATCTTCATTCTTTGACAGATATAATCTTCTGAGATTCCTGTGACAATTGATTTTTATTATTTACTTATTACATCTTAATTAAAGTTGAGTAGAATCCTCGGTGTTTACAAATAGGACTAGACATATGCCTTTCAATCTCCCCCTATTTGTTTGTTAGACAATAACAACCAAATACTCTAGAGGATAACTCAACTAAAACAAGAAAAGATAAGACTTTTAAGAGCCAAGCAAATAATAAAACGTTCTGGATGAAATATAACAATTTCCAGATTCAAACAGTAAAGATAAATACAAGATAGATGTTCCTCTAGACTGAACATATGAATACATTTCCCTATCTTGATTTACCTAGCTCTAAAGATATAACATTTACAAATGAGCTAACTACATCATGCCTTTAGTCTCTAATTTCACCTTCTTCAGCTTCTTGTAAGGTGACTAGAAGATCTTTGTCAAGGACACGATCACTTTCAGAAACCACACCACTTGGCATTACTGGTTGATTGGTGATCTTCTTCAATCTATTCTTCATCTGAGCATATCTTGGAATTTTCTCCGTGCAGTAGTCTGAAATCATATCAGCAACTTCAGACTTCTCTACAGAAGCAAACCCAGAAGTTCTAAGAAGATTCTCCAACTTCACCAGTTGCATAGCAGTCTGTAGCTTTATGGAATCAGGATCCAGCCTCACAGTTTCTAAAGTTGTACCTCTATAGATTTTGACTTCATAAGGAAAATGTACAACTTGAGGACTGGCCTTCATAGCAGAATCTCTAAGCCGGTCATATAGAAGCTCATTCAAGCAAGAAGATCTCTTTACTTTACTCATCAGAATCCACAATTCAGATAGAGATCTTCTTTGTAGGAGGTCAAGAGAAATGGTGAATGACCCTTCAAGAGCACTTGAGACATAAATGAACAGTTCTTGCCTCACTTGATCAAATGCAGACGTAATCCTTAGGATATCTTCCTTCAATGCCTTCATATATAATGAGTTGTCTGGATTAACCGTTCTGATCTTCTCAAGCAGCTTCAGAAAAGTAGCATCATTGTTTGTGCCTCTCTGAGGGATATCAAACATCTCCCTTGCCTTATCCCACTTGCTTCCTTGCTTCATCCTCACATCCAATCTCCTTTCTTTGACATGAATACTATGAAGACGTTGTTTGTCTTCATGTTCAGCCTTTTGAATTTTCAGCTTCTGAGATATGATGTCTGAGACCTTGGCATTCTCATCCTCCTTTCTCCTTAGCTCTGCTTGTTGTTTCTTCAACTCCTTCTGAAACAAAGGGTCAGGTGTATATAGATCAGCTTCATCCTCCCAATCCTCAAAGTTTGCTGCCTCCTCAACCTCCTCCTCACCAAAAGCTTCTTCAGGTATGGTCTTCTCCAGATCACCAGATGTGTCATAATGGAAGTCATCCTGTTCACCATGGTAGTAGTAGGCATCATCAAAGACAGTATCCTCCAGTGATTGTTTACCTTTTCCCTTATCCTTTCCAGAAGCTCCTCCTTCTCTGTTTCCTCCTTCTTTCTCCTTCTCCCCCTTAGTTGAGGAATCCTCTACAGTTTGAGCTGTGGAAGCCCTAGGATTCACCTCAGATGTTCTCCTTATCTCTCCTCTTTCTCTCCCATCTCCTCCTTCATCAGCATCATCATCCTCATCATCATCTCCCTCAAAGAAAGTTCTTTGATCTTCAGTAGGTTGATGTGAATTCTTGATCATATTGTATAGGTGCTTCATCCCTTCATTGAGATGCTCCATTCCTCCTTCTAACTTAGACATCCTTTCTTCATTAAACCTCTGGTTTTCATCAGTTGTTTGCAGAATAAAGTCCACCTTGGTAGAAATAGCAGCAATCTCCTTGACACTCTCCGATATCTGAGCATTTGACGTTGTAAGATCAGAGATGTCTGAAGCCACCAGTACTTGAGATTGTTGGATTGAATTCAGCCTTGGGAGTAAATTATTCTTCAATCCTTCCAGGTCATCTTTCACAGTACCCAGCTGATTTGATACAGAGGTGGTAGATTGAGCAACCACTTGTGCTTTAAGAAGATTGTTCTCAGCCTGGGTTTCTTGTAACTTCCTTTGTAGATCAGCTAGCTGGTTCAACAAAGCAGTGTTTGTGTCAGTGTGTGCACTCACCTCAATTGCTCTCAGTGGTGTTTCACTCAACTCACGTGCTTATGTTTCACTCGGTGTTTGATTCATATCTCTCACCACTAACTGTCTGTCAAGATTCTCAGTAGATGTACCTGCAGGAAAAATCACCCTAGCCCCTTCAAGAGAGGTCAGTGGTGGTGCAATGGGAGTTCGCAATTCCCGATCCCTGAATGAGTCTGTCAAAATATTTGACATTGTATACTGAATTTCTTCAGGGACAGACTCATCAAGTTGCCTTTCACTTTCTCCAGTATAAACTGCGAGTGAAAAATCCCTTAGGGGAGCCAGAGATGTTCCCTCTGGGAGGGGAGAAAATGATTCTATTATTGGTGGCGAAGAATCAGATTTTCCCTCTGATGCCTGTGAAGGCACTTCTACCGTAACTATGGTAGGTTCTGTTTCAAAGTCAAAAGTAAAGTGCTCTCCTGGCATGGTGTCCTGAGTGTCATCTATATGGATATCTTCTCCCATTGTGAGTAATGGGAGTGTGCTTGACTCAGTACAAGATGCCATGGCCCTATGGCGAATTTCAATAGATTCATCCTGTTGAGAGGATGTCTCCAGAGACTGTGTAGTGGCCATATCAATGTCCATATCCTTTTGAGAGGATATAGATGGGCTTACAGTTGTCTCCCTATAGGTTTTTCTTTTCTTTAAGGGTGGAGACAGAGCTGTGGGAACACTCATTTCAGGTATATCACTAACCTTTCTTGAACTGGTTTGAACATTAGGCTCAGATTGTGTTTCAGGAGTGTTTGACTCTCTGTTTGGCTCTATGACCTGGGTCAGAGACTGTGGTTCTACAATCTCTGGGTCAGCCCTAACAACCACTTGGGTTTCAATTGAAGTACCAGAAGAAGAACCAAAGTTAGGAATAACTACCTGTAGTGGTACTGGATGTGGTTCGGGAACTTGTTCACCAAAGATAGGAAGATTAATGAATTGACTCATCAATGGTGAAACAAGAACAGGTATATTGAGGAATTTGGATGAGACGTCAAGTCTGGTGTAGAATTTGGTGTCTGTGGTTGGAGAGGTTTCAAATCTAGCTTCTCGAAACAGTTCTACCTGCTCAGCAGTGAAAAGATGATTAATGATAAGAGTTAGAAAGCGAGGGTACCAACACCTTACTTTCACACCATTATCAGAATCTCTCCTAGAGTGAGCAAGCCTGTTGAGCAATAGGTTCCACAGAATCTCAGCAAAGTTCAATCTACGACCAAATACTATAGCATAGGCAATATATTGATTAAGACTGGTAATGCAATGAAAGTTTGTTTTTGTGCAATTACCAAATACCCTAGCTATAGTATCAAAGAACAGATCCCATTCCCTTACAACAAAAGTTTTTGACAATTTCACCATTTGAAAGGGACCCTGATAATGAATATTCACAAAGAACTGTGTTAACTCATCATCAGTGGGTAATGGATCAAACCCGTCCTTTGGAAAATGCAACACATCACAAAATAAATCAAAAGTAACTGTATATTGCTGGTTTAAAATAATGAAAGTAAAAGATTTTGAATCTTCAGCAATAACAACACTTGAACACAACATCCTTAATGGATCAATTTTCAGAAGTGCATTGGCACAAATAGCATAACTAACACATGTATTGCTATTTAAAAATTGAATCCACGGTCTAAAACGTTCCACTTTACACCTAGCCGGATCAAAATACCCAACAAAATTATTTAACACTAATTCAAAATTATTAGGATCCATTTTAAATAAAACACTTAAAATTTTAATTAATTTAAAATAAAAATAAAATTTTAGGGATTTTTAGAATTAATTAAAATTACAAAAATCCACAAAATTAAATTTTACCAAAATTAATTAATTTGCAAATTTTAGATCCTAAAAATTCGAATTACACTTGAAGAACAGAAATGAATTGGGCAAATGAATCTCAAGAACACACACAGTAAACACACACAGAAAACAAACAAGGATCAGTTAATCACTCAAGAATCACTTAGAAAACCAAGAATACTCAAGTCGAAATTTTGACAGCAATTCGACTCAAAACTTGATTTTGAAGAATAAAATGATTTTGCTAAGTAAAAACTTGAGCAATATGAACAGAGATCAAAGATAGGTTCTGCAGGAATGAATGAATTCGAAGAGGGGGAATTTGAAAAACCAAGAAAAACTGATAAGGCAAAAATAAGAAGTGCAGTGTATGTACGTGTGTATCTATATATATTAGAATAAAAAATAAACTGTAAAGAAAAGGATTTGAACGGTTTTTTTTTTAAATTTGAACTGGGAAGACAATCGGGAAGACTTAGGATAGTCTTCCCGGTAGTCTTCCTAGTTCAAATTAGGAAGTCTTCGGAAAAATAATAAAAGAAAAGAAAATAAAACAGAAAATAAAACTGATTAAATCATAGTCTTCCCGAGAGTCTTCCTAGTTCAAAAAACTGGGAAGACTTCGAAAAAGACTTAAAATAAAAAGGAAAAAACAAAAAAACAAAAAGAAAATATCCCTTGTTTTCCCGGTAGTCTTCCTAGTGTAAAACTGGGAAGACTTAGAAAAAAATTCAGAATTTAATATGAATATTTACAGAAAATGCTGAAAAACTTAGAAAAATGCATGAAAAATATATAAAATTCTAGAAAAATTCACAGAAAATTCCATAAATCCTAGAAAAATATGCAGAATATTAGAAATGCATAAAATTAATATAAACTTGCAGAAAAATTCAAACAACAATATTTACAATCTGAAAAATACCTAAATAATTCTAAATAAATATATTTTCAATAAAAAATACATTTCTCTACTTAAAAAATATGAGAAAAATATTTTTAAAGAAAATAAAATATGTAGAGCTATTTAAATACACAAGCATGTACTATTAAATGAGAATTGGCAGTAAATATCAGTTAAATGACAAGTGAAAATGAATTTTAAAAGAACAAACATGATAGAGATATTGTTAATCACTAAGACTGTTTAACATACCCAATTTACCAACTAACTTGATAAATGTGGATTCGTCAACAGATTTAGTGAATATATCTGCAGTCTGTTCTTCTGTGGGTACAAAATGTAACTCCACAGTTCCATTCATGACATGCTCTCTGATAAAATGATACCTGATATCAATGTGCTTCGTTCTCGAGTGTTGCACAGGGTTGTTGGAGATTGCTATGGCACTTGTATTATCACAAAATATGGGAATTTTGTCTAAGGCAAAGCCATAGTCCTTTAATTGATTCCGTATCCATAAGATCTGAGCACAACAGCTTCCAGCAGCAATATATTCAGCTTCTGCTGTTGAATTGGAAACTGTTTGCTGTTTCTTGCTATACCAGGAAATCAACCTACCTCCTAGGAATTGACAACTCCCAGAGGTGCTTTTTCTATCCACAACACTACCTGCATAATCAGAATCTATATATCCAACAAGATTAAAACCAGAATCTTTAGGGTACCAGATACCTAGATTAGGTGTACCCTTAAGATATCTCAAGATTCTTTTCACAGCAACGAGATGAACATCTCTAGGGTCCGCTTGGAACCTTGCACACAAGCATGTAGCATACATAATATCTGGTCTACTAGCAGTAAGATAGAGTAAGGAGCCAATCATACCTCTGTAGCTTGTAACATCTACCTTGATAGATTTGTCAGAAGCTCCAAGTTTGATTGCTGTTGAAGATGGAGTCCTTGCTGATGCTGAATCCTCCATATGATACTTCTTGAGGAGTTCTTTGAGATACTTGGATTGACAAATAAATATACCATTTGACCTTTGACTTACTTGTAATCCAAGAAAGAACTTCAGCTCACCCATCATACTCATTTCAAACTTACTCTGCATAAGCTCAGCAAATCTCTTACAGAGATTATCATTAGTAGACCCAAATATGATGTCATCCACATAGACTTGGACTAATATCATATCACTTTTGTGTTTCTTTGAAAAAAGAGTTTTGTCTATGATACCTCTAACAAAACCATTTTCTAAAAGAAAACCAGAGAGAGTGTCATACCATTTTCTTGGGGCTTGTTTGAGACCATAGATAGCCTTGAAGAGAAAGTACACAAAGTCCAGCAGCTCCTGATTTTCAAAGCCAGGGGGCTGTTCCACATACACTTCTTCATCAAGTTCACCATTCAGGAATGCACTCTTAACATCCATTTGATAGACTTTAAAATTGGAATAAGCAGCAAATGCTAAGAACATCCTGATGGCCTCAAGTCTAGCCACTGGTGCATAGGTTTCATCATAGTCAATGCCTTCAGCTTGAGAATACCCTTGTGCAACCAGTCTTGCCTTGTTCCTTGTAACAATGCCTTCCTCATCTAGCTTGTTCCTGTATACCCATCTTGTACCAACTACTTTCTTGTTCTTTGGCCTGGGTACCAGCTTCCAGACTTGTTGTTGTTCAAATTGATTGAGTTCATCTTGCATAGCAATCACCCAATCTGGATCAGTCAGTGCTTCCTCAGTTTTCTTTGGCTCCATTTTAGATAGAAATGCTGAGAAAAGACATTCATTCTGAGAAGCTCTTCTAGTTTTAACTCCAACATCTGGATCACCAATGATCAGCTCAAAAGGATGAGCTCTATTCCAAACAGTCTGTCTTGGAAGATTTGATCTTGATGATTCACCTTGAAATTCACTTTGATGTTGTGAGTGACTAGCTGATCCTTCATTTGCTCCCCCTGAGTTGTTGCTTGATTGCCTTGATGATTCTTCTCCAGTGTTGGTGGTATCTCCATTGTTACCAGTGTTTCCACCACCATCACCATGATCATTATCATCATTATTATTATCATCACCAGCAATAACTTCAGGTGGGGCTTCATCATCTGATTCTGAGTCTGGCAAGTTATCAAACTTCAGCTTTTTAGATGAGTCTTCTTTTTGGATACTGGGGAACTTAGTGTCATCAAAAGTAACATTGACACTTTCCTTTACTGTGTGACTGCCAACCACATAGACCCTGTAAGATCTTCTAGAATATCCAACAAAAATAGCTTCTTGTGCCTTTGCATCAAACTTGCCACGTTTAACATTGTCATCTATAAGCACAAAAGCATTTTGCTCCAAATACATGAAAGTACTTGACAGTTGGTTTCTTGTTGTTCATGATCTCATACGGAGTCTTCATTAAGTCCTTGTTGATTAAAGTTCGATTCTGAGTATAACAAGCTGTATTCGCTGCTTCAGCCCAAAAGTACGTTGGAAGTTTGGACTCACTTAGCATAGTCCTAGCTGCTTCAATCAATGTACGATTCTTTCTTTCCACTACTCCATTTTGTTGAGGAGTTCTAGGGGAAGAATACTGTCTTGTTATTCCTTTATCAGCACAAAAATCAGTTAGAATGGCATTCTTGAATTCCGTACCATTATCTGACCTTATGGCTCTAACAGGGAATCTAGAATCCAGCTCAATCAACTTTATGTGGCCAATCACCAGGAATGGGGTCTCATCCTTGGAATGTAGGAATAAAACCCATGTATATTTTGAATAGTCATCAACAATCACAAGTGCATATTGTTTCTTTGACATGGACATCACATTAACTGGACCAAACAAATCCATGTGCAGTAGCTGAAGAGGTTCAGTTATTGATGATGTATCAGTGCCCTTGTGAGAAGCTTTCTTTGACTTTCCTTTCTGGCATGCCTCACACAGTCCTTCCTGTGTAAATTCCATCTGAGGCAAACCTCTAACTAATTCCCTCTTGACTAAAGAGTTCATAGTTTTGAAGTTAAGGTGAGACATCTTTTTGTGCCATAGCCAACTATCATCTGATGAAGCTTTAGCATAAAAACAATTAACTTCATCTTTGAATCCCGAGTTCAGATCAGCTATGAACAAGTCACCTTTCCTCACTCCTTGAAGAGCAGGCTTTCCATTCTTCTTGTGTAGGATCTGGCACTTCTCTCTTTCAAAGGAAACATAATATCCTCTGTCACAGAACTGACTGATGCTGAGAAGATTGAATGTCAGACCTTCCACAAATGAAACATCTTCAATGATAACATTTCCGTACTTCAAACAGCCATATCCTTTCGTAATACCCTTGTTGTTATCTCCAAAGGTTACTACTGGGCCAGCTTTTTCAACCATATCTGATAGCAGGGCTCTATCTCCGGTCATATGCCTTGAACAACCACTGTCAAGAACCCATATAACACGGCTTACCTGTTTAACTCCCTGCAATACCAGATTGATTAGTCCTTCCTCGGAACCCACACTTGATTGGGTCCGGCATACTTAAAGAATTGGCCTTTGTCAGGCAAAACAACATTTTTAACTACAACTACTTCAACCTCTTTCACATAAGAGCGTTTCCATTTATAGCCAGCCTTAACACATTTCTGAGTAGGCTTAGGGATAAATGAATCCACTCTAGTCTGAGGAGGACTAGTAGTCTTTGCTTTAACATGCTTCTTATTATTAACATGTTGACGTGGAGCAGTCTTATCACTAGATACATGCTTTTTATTAAAGAAAGCATACATAACATTAAAAGCACAAGACATGCAATTACTCACACCACATGCTTTATGAGAAGAATTAACAGCAGGCATGTTAGTTCTACAGTTGTTTTGATCCAACTTATGGATATCTGATTTAGTCTTTTTAGTTGTAGCAACTTTGACTGGAATATCAGATATACACTTTTTGGATTGTTCAATTTCCAAAGCAATATCTTCTTCACGAATCTCCTCTGCAATGATGATAGAGTCTTCATTCAGAGGTTCTGCTTCGGACTCCTTACAGAAGGGTGTTTCAATACCCTTAAGCACATATGGAACAACCTTTCCTTCAGATTTGAATCTACAAGGGGAATTAATTCCAAGCAATCCAATGGCCTCATTATAACCATAACCTATACTGACATGATTACCAATAGCTTGTTTATTGAGAATCTCTTTAGCCGTCTTACAAGAGCTAAAATAGGCATTAGCTTTAGTCTTGAGCTCACTAATCTCTTTCTTAAGAATGGTTTCCAGTTGAATATAACATTTAACCCTATTCTCAAGAAAAGCTATTTTCTCAACAAGTTCATCCTGATTAACATGCACTAGTTTTAATTCTTTTATCTCATTTTCAAGATTTGTGTTCAAAAGAATTATTCTATCATTTTCAGTGCGAGCACATTCTAAGGTGCCACCAAGATGACGAATCATTTCAGTATCAGTAAACATTACCTCTGACATGTGTGCAGATGAAGTGCTTGCCTCTTTAGCCACTAAAGCAAGGTTCCCAATCTCACCTGCTTCTTCATCACTGTCAGTGTCATCCCAACTCTTTCCTTCAGCAACATAAGCTTTCCCAATCTTGTTCTTCTTGCTAGAATCAAATGTGTTTTTAGTCACTTGCTTTGGCTTTCTGCATTCAGTAGCAAAGTGACCCAACTCATTGCAATTGTAGCATCTGATTGCGCTCCTTTCCACAGTTCCAGTTTTGTAGCCACCCCTTGAGCCACTTGAAGAGGAAGATCCACATCTCTGAAATCTGGGTCTGAACTTAAGATTGGGATTCCTCTTGAATCTGAACTTCCCAAACTTTCTGACTATCAAAGCCAAATCACTATCCTCCAGCTGATCAAGTTCTTCTAAGGAATAGAAGTCACCACCAGATTGATCAATGGATGTTAATCCATATTCAGCATCAATAACATTCATGTTAGAACTGGAAGGTTGAACATGCTTCACTTCCAGTTTCTGTGGGACTTCAGCAGCCAATGCAGTAGAGGTACCAACAATCTTCCCAGTTCCATACAGCTCCCTTTGTTGAATCTGCTCCAGCTCATAGGTCTTCAGAACACCATACAATCTCTCCAAAGCAATTTCATTCATATCTCTTGCTTCTCTAATGGCAGAAATTTTGTGCTCCAAATGAGGTGGAAGTGTAAGAAGGAACTTCTTGTTAATCTCCTTGTTGGTGTAGTGCTTCCCATTGAGGTTCAGATCATTTATTAATTTGTTATATCTCTCAAAAACCTGAGAGATACCTTCACCAGGGTTTGATCTGAAATGCTCATATTGAGAGGTGAGAATCTCCAGCATATTCTCCCTAACTTTCTCTGTCCCCTCATTGATTATCTCTATAGTTGCCCAAATGTGTTTAGCAGTATCACAGTTGAGAACATGATTATGCATGATTGGATCAAGACAATCAATAAGGATCTACTGAAGACAGGAATCCAAGGTAACATCCTCTTTCTCATCAGGAGTGTAATCCTTGGCATCTTTAGGGTACATTCTGGCAGCCCTAGTCACAACATTATTCTCAATGAGTTCTCCCTCAATAATCATAGGGACTTTGGGACCGTTCTTCAGCACATCAATGTATTTAGGATTTGCAACCTTAAGAAATAGAAGCATTTTCTTCTTCCACATTGGATAATGCTCCTTACTGAACCTAGGGATTTTGACAGTACCAACTTTCTGTGTAGTAGACATCTTTTGAGATTTTTAGGAATAAGATAAAAAATCAGAGTTTAAAAGAAAAATCTCAAAACAATTGGATCTTTGATTTGTATATCAATCAAAAGGCTCTGATGCCAATTGTTAGGTCCTGATAAGTTTGTAGAAGGGGGGTTGAATACAAACTATACCGTTTTATCGAAATTTGTTCGTTTAAGATTAAACAATTTAGAACAAATTAATGCGGAATAAAAACTGAAATAATATTCAAGTTAAATAGAAACTCTATTAAACTTGAGGAGTGTTACAACTTTGATCACTGATTACAAAGAACTTAATAAAACAAATCTAGAATAAATTCGACATGAATTTATCTATTTTTGTAATAAAAAGGATCGAATACTAAAAAGTAGTTCGATATAAAATCTAGGGATTATGATCCGCTAGAAAGCTAAAGCAGTACAAGAGAATCAGTTCTTATGAATTAAATGTTATGAACTAATCAAGATTTAATTCTCCTGCAGAAATTTAGAGCTTTGCAGTTGAAGAAATAAAGACAGAGCTTTTAATGGAATGTCTGTTTGCTTTTGTCTTCTGTTTTAAATCTGTGTAGTGGAATGTCAACTGCCTAGCTTTGCATTTATACAATTTACTTGTATATCTTTCCACGCGCCAAACCACTTGCAGAATGCTTATGGAAGACTTGCTGGAAAACATTTCTTTTTGCCTTGGAAGACAATCGGGAAAACAAGCATTGTATTAAGAAGACATTCGGGAAAACTTAACTTTGGCTTAGGAAGACAATCGGGAAGACTCACTTGTGAGTCTTCCTAGTTTAAAAACTAAGTCTTCCTAGTGCAAAATCTAAGTCTTCCTAGTTCAAAAATATTCTAATTTAAATAATTAACTAAATAAATTATGTATTAATTTAATTCTTTGCAGAATTAAATTAATAAATAATATACTTAATAATATTAATTATTTATAAGAGAATAAATAGAATTAGTTGACTTCTCAATTAATTCCAGAATCACTTAAATATTAGATAAATAACAAACACAATAGTACGTTGACACTCGATGTACTGTCTGGTTCATGAGTGACTAACGACAATGTATGTTCTTTATCTATTTAACTTTAAGCAGTGATTCACTACCTTCTCATTCAAGAACTCCGTAATCAGTATCTTTTTCTGTCACCACTTGAAATCTCTGTCACTTTAATAAATCCACTGAGCTTGAATACTTCATTGAGGCTTGATCAATAAATTGAGCTTCTTTCAATGTAGAATCACTTCAAGTCTGTAGATGACTTTAATCTTCATTCTTTGACAGATATAATCTTCTGAGATTCCTGTGACAATTGATTTTTATTATTTACTTATTACATCTTAATTAAAGTTGAGTAGAATCCTCGGTGTTTACAAATAGGACTAGACATATGCCTTTCAAAAAGTATATATTTTACTTAGAAAATATAAAAAAGAATATACAACTTGGATAAAAAAAAGGTTATTGGTTAGTTATTAGCGGTTATAATATTATTATTTTATTTTATTAAATGAAATTGTCCGTTATATATTTGGAAAATGAGATATTTTAGTTTGAAAAAATAGAAAGGCTACTCTATATTTAACTTATTAATAAATATTATATTTTATTAAATGGAATTGTCCGTGATATTTTTGGACAATGTGAGCTTTTAGTTAGGAGAAATTTTAGTTTAGAAAATATAAAAAAATAAGTTTTTGCTAAAAAAGCTAATTGGTTACTTATTAGTAATTATAATATTATTATTTTATTTTATTAAATGGAACTGCTTGTGATATTTTTGAAAAATGAGAGGTTTTAGTTAGGAAAAATTGAAAAGTAGAAATTTTAGTTAGAAAATATAAAAAAGAATATACACTTTGGCTAAAAAAGGTAACTTGTTAGTTATTAGCAATTATAATATTATTATTTTATTTTATTAAATGGAACCGCCCGTGATATTTTTGGAAAATAAGATGTTTTAGTTTGAAAAAATAAAGAAGATACTCTATATAATAATATTTTGGATTTTATCCAACGGTTATTATCGATTTGATCAAAAAGATTTACGTGTTGTGAATTGAGTGACCAAACAATGAGGACCAAACTACAAACCGACTACAAAATTTTCAATGTTTTATCTTTAATATAATAGTATATTTTTGAAAAATAAGAGGTTTTAGTTAGGAAAATTTGAAAAGTAGAAATTTTAGTTAGAAAATATAAAAAAAATATACACTTTGGCTAAAAAAGGTAACTGGTTAGTTATAGCAATTAAAATATTATTATTTATTTTATTAAATGGAACTACCCGATATTTTTGGAATATACACTTTCAATGTTTTGTCTTTAATATAATAGTATAGAATAGTATAGATAATTACAATTTAATTTAATTACATACTCTAAACCTTTTTAGGAAAATAGAATATTCCAAGAAAAGAAAATAAAATTACAAACAATTAAACCTTTTAATCTACCCAGAATCCACGTGGCAGAAAAAGAATAGATCCACCGGTTACCTATATACATAACAATCGATACACAAATTAGGGCAAATATATACAAAAGGGGTTCTTTAATTTGCCTCCTGCAAGCTCAATTCGATCGATCTCTTGGTAATTATCTTCCCTTTTATGCATCATATCTGTTTCTTTTTGAAAACCCAGCTCTTAATTTTTAATTTTCTTATGAAATTATGTAAAGATTGTTGTTTGATCTGAAATCTAGGGTTTCGATTTGATTTTGTATTGTGAGTAATTAATTTGTGTTAATTATTGATTAAAGTTTTGATCTTTTGATGTTTATTAGTATTTATCAGTTTGTGTATGTGTTTGGATGATGTAGTTATAGTTTTGTGTATGTAGATTTGTGAGTTGGTGTTAATTGGTTGAGGCTTTTTTATGATGGTTTTGGTTATTTGGTTAGAGAAATAGGGATAAGCAAAACAAACTAAAGAACCCCGTGTATTGCGTTTTCGGTAGAGACCCCGGATTTTGACAGTAATGAAACAGAGCACAGGAACACGTAGAAGACGGGAGATAGTTATTGCGATAAAGTAAAATAGATATGTGTTATGTGAAGATCTTTTGTATCAAATTATATGGGGATAGTGCATTTGAATTGGATTTATTTTACGGATACAGGATTTATTTGATGATTTCTGTCAGTCCTGACCAAAGGTAGTGGTTAGTTTTGTATTTTACGTGTGTGAGTCTGTAAATATTAATGTAATATGTCACATTAAGCTAAAAAAGCAACAAACAATCAGTAGTTGGCCACTTCTGTTACCAGTACGGTTTAACGTGTGTTTGATGTGCAAGGCCATGTACATTCAAGTGCTTGGTTGGTATTAGCTTAGTTCACTTAAAACTTTTCATTGGTATAGGTCATTATACTCTAATGAATGTTGTACATCATGAACATCACACACTACCTTTTCATTTGTACTAGTTTATTAGGTTTTCCCCCCCTCAATTTTGGATCTTTAAAACAGATTTATGCTGTAGTATTTTAAATATCTTGGAAATAACTTTAAAGACACCAGTATCGGCATTTCTCTGTTTTACTCTTTCATAATGGAAGTAAGGAGGATTGTCTCGTGTGTTCGAGGATTAATATGAAATCCGGGGCAGAGAGTTTGGAGTACTAATCTTGATGATTATATATCAGTTTTCCTATTAAAGTCTTATATATTGAACGGGTTTGTCTTCCCTGCTACTTACACAGTAAAGCTGCACATAGGCGTTATTTCTAGTTCAAACTCAGATGGGTCTGTCATCCCTGCTATTTACACAGTAAAGCTGCACTTAAGCAACTAGGCGTTATTTATAGTTCAAACTCAGACGTCCATTTGCTAGGTATATCACTAGTAGATAAATATTTCCACGTGCAAGGATAATCTCAATTTTTTAAAACTCACTCTGCCCCTTATTCTGGCATATAATTTTTTCTTCGGTAAAACGTGTTATTGGTAGGAAAAGATACCCAACAACATGGTCTTATAACTATTTCTGTTACCTAGTCATAAGTTGTAGTAACTCTTTGTTAATGTCTGTACCTGTTTAAGGTATAAAATAGTCTTTTATGGAGGGAGGGAGGGGGGGGGGGGGGGATAAAGCATATTGATGACGGACAAGGACGAAGTGGAATGTGTCAAATATAATTCCGGTCTGGCGAGGTTTTTTGTCTTTTTTCACACTGGCATTAACCAATCCTAGAGATGGTTAAGAGAAACATAATTGCCTTTCTAAGATTGGAAGAAAAGCTGTTATATGATACTGAACCTTAGCTGTCCTTGCTGTTTCTTGACTTTTAATTGGAAAGTCTAGTGAAATAGAGCTATGAAGCTTCAAGTGCTACAATGTTGTGTCTTCTTAAGCTCTATATTGCATCAGACTGGCTTCTTGCTGCTTTTTACAATATAAGTTGAAGGAAGTTCAATATTTGTTCAAATTGTTGTAACAAGGATTCTAAACACTTGAAAACAATATTTATCCCTGGAGAAATTTCCAGCTATACCACTTATCTTCTTATGTAGTTTATTTACTATTTTAAAAGGTTTGTAGTTGGGTAAGGGTTGTTTTTGTTGATTCAATTTTCTAGGTCGTTCTGGTAGGCACTTGCGAGCTATTACCAATGGGTGCCCCCAAGCAGAAATGGACATCTGAAGAAGAAGCTGCTCTTAAGGCTGGTGTCAAAAAGCATGGTGCAGGCAAGTGGCGTACGATCCTAAAAGATCCAGAGTTTAGTGGTGTGTTGTATCTGCGCTCAAATGTGGACCTCAAGGTATATAATTCACCTCAACATGATATTTAATTATAACTAGATAACTTGAATCCAATTATCCAGTATTTGTTTGTTTTACTTCTGGGGTTTTCTTGCACAAGTGATGTTCTTTTGTACATGTCATTAGGACAAGTGGAGGAACATGAGTGTCATAGCAAATGGATGGGGTTCTCGAGAGAAGGCTAGGTTAGCACTTAAAAGAATGCACCAGACTACTAAAGATGATGATAGTTCTACGGCCCTTGCTCATTTAGATCAGAGTGATGACGAAATGCTCGATGAGCAGTGTCTTGCAGTTTCTATGGGTTCTCCTCCACAAACCGGTAGTTCTAAGAGATCTATTATAAGGTTAGATTGTTGTATCTGTGTAATATTATTTTCTTGTGTGAACTTTTATCATTGTGCATATAAGACTTGCAATGATGCAGGAAGCTCAAAGATGCACTGACAAAGTTGGTCAGGAATCTTAGTTTGGTTGTAGAATGCTTAAATTCTGAAACTTTCCCATCTGGCTGTTGAAAGCCTCTTTTACGAGATAATATATACAATACATTATCATGAGTGTCAGGAGAGAGTTACTTGTACAGTTTAGGTCTGTACCAGAAAGTAGGATTCAATGCGAACTTTTCTTAAAATATGAAGCTCTGACATGATAACTTGCTGTCAGGAGAGTCACATGTAATGTTAGGATCAGAAGACCTATGAGTATCAGACTAGGTTCTGCACTGTTATTCTTGATTTTGTTAGGATATGATATACCTCTGTAATTCGACTGTCCAACTCCTAAGTGTTGTCCTGGTCCAACAGTATATGATTGAAATTACCCTCCCTTTTTAGTCATACATTTTTCTCTTCATAATATTATAAAAGGAATTATCTAATGTGTGCCCATGGGCACACAATAAGAGCTTAGTTGGCATTTTTTGATTAGTTTTATTTTCATTAATAATAGTGACCCCCTGCATGCACAAAAATCTCACCCAATAAAAAAAAATTAGCCAACTCATGAAAAAGTAGTTGTTAGAGTGTGCCCATGGGCACACACTAGAAAGACCCATTATAAAAAGATGTGATTAGTTTCTTAAAGTTAAGGCCGAAACCCAATGAGCGTAGTGTTCTCTTGAGGTTCTTTGTTGGGCTTAGACGAATAGCTACAAAGGATGACACTTCTTATTACTATCCTCACTGAATATATGTTTTAAGAATGATAGTATGGTAATATGATTTTAGTGGTTGTTAATGCATGCTCACTGTTTACAGGCTGGACAATCTTATAATGGAAGCTATAACAAACTTGAAGGAACCTGCTGGTTCTAATAAGACTACTATTGGAACATACATAGAGGTAATTTTATTAGATATACTTAGCGACCCCTCAGAAATATCTGTCAAGTCCTAATCTTGTAGAGGAGTGGGTCAACAATATGTGATATTCTCTATTTTTTAATGTACCTTTGCCAGTAGATGTTTCACTATAGTCTTTTCCTGTTCAAACTGAAATGTGTGTCATTATGCAGGAACAATACTGGGCACCTCCAAACTTTAAAAGACTCCTTTCTGCTAAATTGAAGTTCTTGACTAATACTGGTAGACTGATCAAGGTAATTCTGATGGAATCTGTATGCAATGTGAGTGGTAGTGCAGTAGTGCTGAACTATGTTGCTGAGTGGCTGCTATTTTTGTTGGATAGATTTTAGCAATCACAAATCTGTTACACATATATTGAGGGCTTGTGAAAATTTGTTAATAGTACTGTTTGTCAACTAATTTTACTATTTTAGGCTGCTTTGATTCAAGTATTAAAAAGCTGATCTATAATAATAATTAATAATAGTTTCTGAGATTGTGATTTTTTAAAGGGTATTCAAAATATCTCATCTTTACAGTTAGAATGCTCATTTGGACTTTTTGTGGTTCAAAGTGAATATTTTGTTTTTCTTTTCCTGTTTGAAATATAACATAGAATGATTTAGGACAACAAAATAAGAAAAGAGGATAAATCATGGAATTGTATACAGAACAGTTTAGGAGAAGAATGCAGGTTTAGAAGAGATTACTGGCTGTATCCTCTTTAATTTCATTATTTGATAAAGATATATTATTTTAAGTGTATGGGTGACTGAACTCGACGATTGTTGATGAACAAAGAAACCCAGTGAATTTGTCAGATGTTACCAGGATGATTACTTGCTGCTTGTTAAATATGTAGTAAAAGAGGTAGTCTCCTTTATTCATTTTTGTCTACAACATATGTTTGGTACATGGATTGGTGAGTATGCAATGATCCGTCCATACTGGACAGTTAACATAACTGTCAAGTACAAGTGGAGCGTAAGCAGACACTTGCATCTTTATTAAACGTAAATGATAAGTTCTCTGAAACTTTATCTACTCCAAATCAGAAGAGAATGATTATGTTTTAAAGAATGCATTATTTGACAGTTTTGCTTCATAAGTTCACCTCAAATATTATACAGAACATGTATCTGGTTGTTTTCTTCTCAATTGATAACAACGAAGTAATTCCGATTTCTAATCTTGGTTAAGTTGCTTTGTTTTTCTGTAAGAAGTTAAAATCCCTTTCTGTTTTTTCGTTCTGTTAATTTTTATGTTTTTTGTTGCAGATGAAAAGGAAGTACAGAATTGCACCCACTTCAGTTTCACCTGACAAAAGGAAACAGCCTTCCATGTTGCTTCAAGAGGGAAAGCAGAGGTCTTCTCTTAAAGCTGATAGGGATGAGGTTTATGCACCTACAAAACCTGAGATTGATGCAGAGTTGGCCAAGATGAGGAGCATGACTCCGGAGCAGGCTGCTGCTGTTGCTGCTAGAGCAGTTGCTGAGGCAGAAATTGCTATGGCAGAGGCTGAAGAAGCAGCAAGGGAGGCAGAGGCAGCAGAAGCTGATGCAGAAGCTGCGCAAGCTTTTGCAGAAGCAGCAATGAAGACACTGAAAGGCAGAAGCAGCAATCCACGAGTTGTAAGATCAGACAATACCCTTCTACATTTCTTTCAAGTTGGTGTATAGTTTGACCAGTTAAATTGTAATGAAAAAACTTACAGAATTTGCAGATGATTCGTGCTTGATGAAAATAACAACGGAGCAACCTGGATCTCAGTTCAAACTTCTTGGCTCTTGCTGGACCAAACTCTGAATAGGTTTTTGACGCAGTTCGTGAGACATCTTTGTTTGTAGTTGTAAATAATGTTTAAGGCCTGTTGTCAAATCCAAATGTTGAAGTAAATTATGCAGACATCTAGTTCCCGTTATTATGGAAAAACTTTGAATGCAAAATTACTATTACTAGGCCGTTCATGGGTGTTGGTAATTGGATTTTGATTTACTATGCCGTTCATGGGTCATGCTAAATTACTATTACTAGGAGTATATATTAAGAAACCTATTTTAGTGTATATGCAGATTTTTTTTCTAGAGTGACATATATATTGAGAGCTATTATAGTGAGACCCTGTTATCATGAGAATTGCATATTGGGCCACAAAATTAGGTCCGTTATTGTTATTATTGTTGTCATGAGAATTGCATATTGGGTCACAAAATTAGGTCTAATAACTAAACGGGTGTTCCTCGGTCAATCTAACAAACATTCAATTTAATTTGAAATTAAAAAAAAGCTGTTGATTCCTAACTATCGTCTTTACTATTCACCGTTACCAATGAAACAATCTCACATCTCTTCCTTTTTGCTCTAAAACTTCAATTCACTTTTAAATTATCACCGATCACAATTACCAAAAATCAAGTTATCATATATAATCAATCACGCCTCTGTAATTACATATCACTATCTTACCCCTAACATTCCTTGCACCACCACCACTACCTTTCTTCCATATCCATCACAATCATCATAAATAATGTTGTCATCACCATTTGCTCTATTTGCTCACCCACGACACCATAACCACATTCATCACCATCAATTCATTGCCACCATCGCAACCACTAAGATTAATTGTGCCTATAATCGTCTCCAGAAAATACAAAATCATCGTCACTCTATCACTAGCTTAATCTATAGAATCACCAAATTCAAAAATAATTTACCAAAAAAATCAACACAAATCACCGAATTTCAACAAAATAATCACTATCTTGATCTACAAAATCACCAAATTCAAAAATAATTTACCAAAAAAATCAACACAAATCACCGAATTTCAACACAAATCACCAAAATATTTTAAAACAAATCACCAAAAGTCGCTACCTCTATCATATATACCACCACCATAACCACCATCTTAGACATAACCTACATCCCCTGCATCTCTACCACCAGTCCATCACCATATCCTCCAAAACCCCATTATTTATTGAAATAATTAGATGTGAATAGTTATGTATCTCAAGCAGTCCATACCTGACACATATTTCTGTTTAGGCTACATCGGTGAAAAAAGAAAAGAAAAGCAACGACGATCGTAGGAGAAACGGTGGCAGGTCGAAAGGATACAGATCGGAAGTGGTGTAGCGATATTGATGACTTATCATTCATGACGTTTTTCAGTGATAATGATGTTTTGATAGCGAAATGATGGTCAGGAGTGAAGTTTAGCGAAGTAGAGAGAGAGAGAGATGAAAATGGAAGTCGTGAGAGTGATGAGGGAGAAAAAAAAATCAGATTTTATAATTGTATGACTACGATTTAATTAATTAGGTATAAAATATATGGGGTTGAGATTGATTCTCAGTTCTCATTTTAAGGGTGGGTCTAATTTGAGCACTTGCTTATATATATATATATAGAGAGAGAGATATTCTAGTGAGACCCTGTTATTATGAGAACTGCATATTGGGCCACAAAATTAGGCCTAATAACTAAACGGGCGCTCCTCAGTCAGTCCGACATACATTCAATTTAGTTTGAAATTAAAAAAAGCTGTTGATTCCTAACTATCTTCTTTACTATTCACCGTTACCAATGAAACAATCTCACACCTCCTCTTCCTTTTTGCTCTAAAACTTCAAATCACTCCCAAATTATCACCAATCACAATTACCAAAAATCAAGTTGTCATCAATAATCAATCACGCCTATGTAATTACATATCACCATCTTACCCCTAACATTCCTTGCATCACCACCACCACTACCTTTCTTTCATATCCACCACAATCACCATAAATTACTGTTGTCATCACCATTTGCTCCGCCACGACACCATAACCACAATCATCACCATCAATTCATTGCCACCATCGCAACCACTAAGATTAATTGTGCCTATAATCGTCTCCAGAAAATACAAAATCATCGTCACTCTATCACTAGCTTAATCTATAGAATCACCAAATTCAAAAATAATTTACCAAAAAAATCAACACAAATCACCGAATTTCAACAAAATAATCAATATCTTGATCTACAGAATCACCAAATTCAAAAATAATTTACCAAAAAAATCAAAACAAATCACCAAAATATTTTAAAACAAATCACCAAAAGTCGCTACCTCTATCATATATACCACCACCATAACCACCATCTCAGACATAACCTACATCCCCTGCATCTCTACCACCAGTCCATCACCATATCCTTAAAACCCCCATTATTTATTGAAATCATTAGATGTGAATAGTTATGTATCTCAAGCAGGCCATACCTGACACATATTTCTGTTGAGGCTACATCGATAGAAAAAGAAAAGAAAAGCAACGACGATCGTAGGAGAAACGGTGGCAGGTCGAAAGGATACAGATCGGAAGTGGTGTAGCGATATTGATGACTTATCATTCTTGACTTTTTCCACTGATAATGATGTTTTGATAGCAAAATGATGGTCGGGAGTGAAGTTTAGCGAAGTAGAGAGAGAGAGATGAAAATGGAAGTCGTGAGAGTGATGAGGGAGAAAAAAAAATCAGATTTTATAATTGTATGGCTACGATTTAATTTAGGTATAAAATATATGGGGTTGAGATAGATTCTCAGTTCTCATTTTAAAGGTGAGTCTCATTTGAGCACTTGCCTATATATATATAGATAGAGATATTCTAGTGAGACCCTGTTATTATGAGAACTCCATATTGGGCCACAAAATTAGGCCTAATAACTAAACGGGCGCTCCTCAGTCAATCCGACAAACATTCAATTTAATTTGAAATTAAAAAAAGCTGTTGATTCCAAACTATCTTCTTTACTATTCACCGTTACCAATGAAACAATCTCACACATTCTCTTCTTTTTTGCTCTAAAACTTCAAATCACTCCCAAATTATCACCAATCACAATTACCAAAAATCAAGTTATCATCAATAATCAATCACACCTATGTAATTACATATCACCATATTACCCCTAACATTCCTTGCACCACCACCACTACCTTTCTTCCATATCCAACACAATCACTATAAATTACTGTTGTCATCACCATTTGCTCCGCCACGACACCATAACCACAATCATCACCATCAATTCATTGCCACCATCGCAACCACTAAGATTAAACGTGCCTATAACCGTCTCCAGAAAATACAAAATCATCGTCACTCTATCACTAGCTTAATCTACTGAATCACCAAATTCAAAAATAATTTACCAAAAAAATCAACACAAATCACCGAATTTTAACAAAATAATCACTATCTTGATCTACAGAATCACCAAATTCAAAAATAATTTACCAAAACAATCAACAAAAATCACCGAATTTCAACACAAATCACCAAAATATTTTAAAACAAATCACCAAAAGTCGCTACCTCTATCATATATACCACCACCATAACCACCATCTCAGACATAACCTACATCCCCTGCATCTCTACCACCAGTCCATCACCATATCCTTAAAACCCCCATTATTTATTGAAATCATTAGATGTGAATAGTTATGTATCTCAAGCAGGCCATACCTGACACATATTTCTGTTTAGGCTACATCGATAGAAAAAGAAAAGAAAAGCAACGACGACCGTAGGAGAAACGGTGGCAGGTCGAAAGGATACAGATCGGAAGTGGTGTAGCGATATTGATGACTTATCATTCTTGACTTTTTCCACTGATAATGATGTTTTGATAGCAAAATGATGGTCGGGAGTGAAGTTTAGCGAAGTAGAGAGAGAGAGATGAAAATGGAAGTCGTGAGAGTGAGAGTGATGAGGGAGAAAAAAAAATCAGATTTTATAATTGTATGGCTACGATTTAATTTAGGTATAAAATATATGGGGTTGAGATATATTCTCAGTTCTCATTTTAAAGGTGAGTCTCATTTGAGCACTTGCCTATATATATATAGATAGAGATATTCTAGTGAGACCCTGTTATTATGAGAACTCCATATTGGGCCACAAAATTAGGCCTAATAACTAAACGGGCGCTCCTCAGTCAATCCGACAAACATTCAATTTAATTTGAAATTAAAAAAAGTTGTTGATTCCAAACTATCTTCTTTACTATTCACCGTTACCAATGAAACAATCTCACACATTCTCTTCTTTTTTGCTCTAAAACTTCAAATCACTCCCAAATTATCACCAATCACAATTACCAAAAATCAAGTTATCATCAATAATCAATCACACCTATGTAATTACATATCACCATATTACCCCTAACATTCTTTGCACCACCACCACTACCTTTCTTCCATATCCAACACAATCACCATAAATTACTGTTGTCATCACCATTTGCTCCGCCACGACACCATAACCACAATCATCACCATCAATTCATTGCGACCATCGCAACCACTAAGATTAAACATGCCTATAACCGTCTCTAGAAAATACAAAATCATCGTCACTCTATCACTAGCTTAATCTACTGAATCACCAAATTCAAAAATAATTTACCAAAAAAATCAACACAAATCACCGAATTTCAACAAAATAATCACTATCTTGATCTACAGAATCACCAAATTCAAAAATAATTTACCAAAACAATCAACAAAAATCACCGAATTTCAACACAAATCACCAAAATATTTTAAAACAAATCACCAAAAGTCGCTACCTCTATCATATATACCACCACCATAACCACCATCTCAGACATAACCTACATCCCCTGCATCTCTACCACCAGTCCATCACCATATCCTTAAAACCCCCATTATTTATTGAAATCATTAGATGTGAATAGTTATGTATCTCAAGCAGGCCATACCTGACACATATTTCTGTTTAGGCTACATCGATAGAAAAAGAAAAGAAAAGCAACGACGATCGTAGGAGAAACGGTGGCAGGTCGAAAGGATACAGATCGGAAGTGGTGTAGCGATATTGATGACTTATCATTCTTGACTTTTTCCACTGATAATGATGTTTTGATAGCAAAATGATGGTCGGGAGTGAAGTTTAGCGAAGTAGAGAGAGAGAGATGAAAATGGAAGTCGTGAGAGTGATGAGGGAGAAAAAAAAATCAGATTTTATAATTGTATGGCTACGATTTAATTTAGGTATAAAATATATGGGGTTGAGATAGATTCTCAGTTCTCATTTTAAAGGCGAGTCTCATTTGAGCACTTGCCTATATATATATAGATAGAGATATTCTAGTGAGACCCTGTTATTATGAGAACTCCATATTGGGCCACAAAATTAGGCCTAATAACTAAACGGGCGCTCCTCAGTCAATCCGACAAACATTCAATTTAATTTGAAATTAAAAAAAGCTGTTGATTCCAAACTATCTTCTTTACTATTCACCGTTACCAATGAAACAATCTCACACATTCTCTTCTTTTTTGCTCTAAAACTTCAAATCACTCCCAAATTATCACCAATCACAATTACCAAAAATCAAGTTATCATCAATAATCAATCACACCTATGTAATTACATATCACCATATTACCCCTAACATTCCTTGCACCACCACCACTACCTTTCTTCCATATCCAACACAATCACCATAAATTACTGTTGTCATCACCATTTGCTCCGCCACGACACCATAACCACAATCATCACCATCAATTCATTGCCACCATCGCAACCACTAAGATTAAACGTGCCTATAACCGTCTCCAGAAAATACAAAATCATCGTCACTCTATCACTAGCTTAATCTACTGAATCACCAAATTCAAAAATAATTTACCAAAAAAATCAACACAAATCACCGAATTTCAACAAAATAATCACTATCTTGATCTACAGAATCACCAAATTCAAAAATAATTTACCAAAACAATCAACAAAAATCACCGAATTTCAACACAAATCACCAAAATATTTTAAAACAAATCACCAAAAGTCGCTACCTCTATCATATATACCACCACAATAAACACCATCTCAGACATAACCTACATCCCCTGCATCTCTACCACCAGTCCATCACCATATCCTCCAAAACCCCATTATTTATTGAAATCATTATATGTGAATAGTTATGTATCTCAAGTAGGCCATACTTGACACATATTTCTGTTTAGGCTCCATCGATGGAAAAAGAAAAGAAAAGCAACGACGATCGTAGGAGAAACAGTGGCAGGTCGAAAGGATACAGATTGGATGTGGTGTAGCGATATTGATGACTTATCAGTCATGACTTTTTTCAGTGATAATTATGCTTTGATAGCGAAATGATGGTCAGGAGTGAAGTTTAGCAAAGTTGTTGGGATTTATGGGTGATAACATAGAAACAACTTAACTTTGAATGTACTTAATTTTTAATTAAGTAGAACATACTGTCACAGCCAAAGTATGTTCTTGTAATCAGTATGTAATGTTATTCTAGTTGTATAATTTGAAAGAAGTTCACTTGCTGTGTTCAAGCCTCAAAGGATGCATAATTAGATGACAACATGAATAAAGGTTACTGTCCTAAAGCTTCGACAGTAAGATTACAAGAAGACAGAATGTTGCAAGTCAAGACAGCATATTCACTCTGACAGCAACATTGGCGGAAGACTACGCGACAGCAACTTTAGCCCTCGACAGCAAGTTTGGAAACCTCGACAGCACACTATGCGGGGAACTCCTACTGTCACCAAAAGCACATTCCTGTGACAGCAAGTTTTGTGGCAAAAGTAACTGTCTCGAGAAAGACCCTTGTTCTAAGTATCTTTCTCAGTCAAATCCCGTGACAGTTTCAATGTTCAAGAAACAGGCGTGTTACAGTATCCCTAAGCTGCACCAAGTCTGCAAGACTACGACAGAAGCTTCAAGCACTGCAAAACAAAAGAGAATTAATTCAAGAGCAAGGTCAAGTCTTTGTTTGCTGAATTGCTTAAGCTGGAAATAGAATGAATCTAGGTTGCTTTCTTTATAATGTATATCTGACATGTTAGCAATTTAGGAAAGTCACATGGGTAAGACAATCTGTAAGAAGCTGCCACTTGACAGTGACAGCAGCTTCACAAACCCGTGACTGATAGTGATAGGATTAGTCTTATACATACTATCAATTCATTCTAGATATGTAACGAAGACAAGCAAGTGTCTTGAAGAAAAACTGTAGCTCAAGAATTCTCTCTTGAGGTTGTAGCAACACTTTGAAAAATAAATAAAACATTTATTTTGTGAATCCTGTCTTCTCGATTACACTGTTTGTGAATGCATACATATTATTGATAACATTAAATATTAGTTTTGGTTGTTGAAACTGAGATTGAATTTTATCAGTATTGCATTCATCCCCCCCTTCTGCAATACACAAGGACCAACAACTGGTATAAGAGCAATCAGATTAACATACATATCTGAGATCCCGACGACAATACAGAAATCAAATAGTATCAAGATCCCAGCTTTTGATAAAGAAAACTACAGCATTTGGAAAAGAAAAATCTTGTTGTTTATCAAAGCTGCGAATCGACTATACCCAGGTACACTCGAGAATGGTCCTTTCATACCAAGGAAGGAAATTGAAGCCACAACAGTAAATGGTGAAATCATTCCTGCACATTGGGTTCCCAAAGATCCCTCGGAAATTTTGGAACCTGAGAAGGAGAAAATGGTGCTAGATGATCACTTGCAACTCATCTTGCTCGATTCTCTTACATTGGATAAAGCCATGTGTGGAAGTGTGATAAGCTGCACATCAGCCAAGGAGATGTGGATCAGGTTAGCCTTACTCTGTGAAGGAAGTGAAGAAGTTAAGGGCAACCAAAGGCAAATACTTATATCTCAATATGAGGCATTCATGGCCAAGCCTGGTGAAGACTTAACTTCAATGTTTGAAAGGTTCAGTGAGCTCTTAACTGAACTACAGATACATGGCAAGTACTATGACAGAAAAGAATTGAATGTCAAGTTCTTGCTTACACTGCCTGATCATCTTGAACACAAGACAACAGCCATACGAGAAGGAAGAGATCTCAACAATATAACCTTTGAGACACTTTATGGCATTCTGAAATCTTATGAACTTGAACTCTTTCAAAAGAGAGCCATACAAAGTGGAACAAGGAACAAGATGGCTAACATGTCAAGTGCCCTAGTAGCACAAGTGCCAAGGATCACACAACCTAGTGAAGCACTACAAATCACACAACCAACCCCTGTACAATCCTTGAAGATAGAAGAGGTTGTTGAAGATGATGAGAAAGTAGTACTACAACTCAAGGATGTGGAAGATGAAGACTTCTACACAATGGAGGAACTGGAAAGCATGGATAATCCTACTATGGCTTACATGGCCAAAAAGTTCAAGAACTTTAGGTTCAAGAAGGATAGGTCATTCAGGCCCCAAGGCCAAGCATCCAAGTTCACCAAGGGAAGCTCATCAAAGGCTGCTGTGGGAAGTTCATTCAAAGGAGGATACAAGACTGGATTTGTGGATAGATCTAAATTCAAGTGTTACAACTGTGGTGAACCTGGTCATTTTTCTACTGAGTGCAAAAGACCCAAACATGTTCAGAGATTTGAGAAAGGAACTGGTGGATACTCTAAGAAGAATCAAGGTAGAGCCTATGTGGCTGAAGGAAAGTGTTGGGATGAGTCTGATGATGAAGATGAAGAAGAATATGTCAACCTAGCTCTCATGGCTAGCACTGATGAAGTAACATCAACATCTTCAAGTCAGGTACCTTCACTTGTCTTACTTGATATGTCCATTGATGAGTATAAGAAAACCATTAAAGACTTAAGTGCTGAAATGTTCAATGTCTATACTAGCTTATCTGCTACCAATGAGGAGATCACTAGGCTGAGTAAGCTAAATGAAACACTAAAGTCTGAAAATGAATCTCTTGTTCTTAAAACCAGTTCACTAGACTCTTTAGCTCAGGAGAATACTAAACTTAAAAATGAATTGAAATGTGCTAAAGAGGTTGAGGAATTCCTGAGAAATGAGATTGCTGAAAATGAATTTAAAATCAAGGCTTATAAAAACTCATCAAAGATAGTTCAGGATTACAATGATAAGCATACAGAAAATCAGTCAGTTGGTATAGGTTTTTCATATGGTAGAAGACCTGGAAAGGAAACTGTGATTCAAGATTGTCCTGGAAATGCTGCTGTCAAACCCACCATTCTCAAGAAAGTTAAAACTCCCATTTTCAAAGCTGCAGAAATTGAGTTTGATGAAGAAGCCATGCTCATCAAACAAGAAATTCTTGATGAGGATGAAGGTGTTGACAGCACATTCAAGGATGGAAAGGATACTGTCACAATCCCCAAGACAGTAAACTTACCAAGAAATCAGACAGTAAGTTCAAAAGATGCTGTCACAGTTGGCAAGACAGAATCTTCCAAAGATACTGTCAAGAATGGTTCCAAGACAGCAACTTTAAAACCTTCTGTCAAGACAGTAGGAATAAAAGATACTGTCAAGGAAAGTTCGACAGCAACTTCTGAACATACTGTCAATCCAGTAACTCCCAAGTCTAAGAATAGGAATGGAAAGGTAGGAGTCAACAAAGGAAATGGATACACTAATGTTGGAGGTGCTTCTAGGAAACTATGCAATAACTGTGGATCTACTCATCACTTAACACATGTTTGTAAGAAACCAATTGAGGATAAGATCAATGCAACTGAACTCAATGGTAACTTACACAGAACCCCCCTTATGCATAGAACTATGAGTGTCTGTAATAACATTGAATGTATGCCATGCAAAATCACTGCCATGAGTACATGCTTTAACTTGCCTATTCTCACTACTGAAAAATGTTCATACATAAACACTGTTGAGACTTCTGAGCCTGCTGGCAACAGCAAAAAGGCTCCATCCACTAAGAAAAGGACCAAGTCCAATTCTAAACCTAAGTGGGTGAAAAGAGAAGTCAAACAGGAGATTACTGATAATGCTTGTGATTTTATGACTGAAAGAAACTCAGGAGACACTGAAACTGCAGGACCCAACAAGGATTGGGTACCATATGCATCTTAGACACATTCTGTTTTGCAGGGCAAGAAGAAAGATCAAGTCATGTGGATCATTGACAGTGGTTGCTCAAGACACATGACAGGTGATAAAGCCCTGCTATCACATTATGTTGAGAAAGCTGGCCCAATCATAACCTTTGGAGACAACAGCAAGGGTTACACAGTGGGATATGGTTGTCTTGAAATTGGAAATGTTGTCATTGAAGACATTGCTCTTGTGGATGGATTGAAGCACAATCTACTCAGTGTCAACCAATTCAGTGACAGGGGATTCAAGGTTGATTTTGACATGATACTGTGTAACATCTATCAGAAGAAGAATAGTAGCCTCTCTCTAAAAGGGGTTAGAAAAGGAAGCTTGTTTGTTGCTGACTTAAATTCAACAAAGAAGGATAAGGTTTACTGTTTTTACAGTAAAGCTACTGTTGGTGACAGTATGCTTTGGCACAGGAAGCTCTCACATCTCAACTTCAAGACAATGAATATTCTGATGAAGAAGGAGTTAGTGAGAGGTTTGCCCCAACAGGAATTCTGTCAAGAAGGACTGTGTGAAGATTTTCAAATGGACAAACTAAGAAGAGCTGTGCACAAATCCAAGCAATTGAACACCAACATAGAAGCACTCAAGTTGATTCACATGGATCTCTTTGGACCAGTCAATGTACCATCAATGGCCAAGAAGAGATATGCCTTAGTTATGGTGGATGATTACTCAAGGTACACTTGGGTGAAGTTTCTTGAATCCAAAGATGAAGCTGCTCAAGTGATCATTGATCAAGTCAGAGTTCTTGATAGAACTCCAAACTCAAAAGTTCAAATCTTGAGGAGTGACAATGGTACAGAATTCAGAAATGCCACTCTTGGAAATTTCTGTAAAGATGAAGGAATTGTACAACAATTCTCTGCTACAAGAACTCCACAGCAGAATGGAGTTGTAGAGAGAAAGAACAGGACTCTCATTGAAGCAGCTAGAACTATGTTGCATGATGCCAAACTGCCAACATATTTCTGGGCTGAAGCTATCAACACAGCCTGTTATACTCAGAACAGAACCATGATCAACAAAACTCATGCAAGTACACCTTACTGTCTGTTAACTGGAAAGAAACCTACTGTCAAATATTTTCATGTGTTTGGGAGCAAATGCTTTATGATGAAGGATAACCATGAGAAGAAAGGAAAATTTGACACCAAGGCTTTTGAAGGACTATTCATGGGTTACAGCACAGAAATGACTGCCTACATAGTTTATGTTATGGAACACAGGATTATTGAAGAAAGTGTTAATGTCACATTTGATGAAACCAAGTTTCCAGGACTGCATGAAGAAGGAAAGATGCAGACATTCAGATTTGAGAATCAAGGATACTTGGAAGCTGAGGAAATTGTGGATGAAGAACCTAGCTTCACTCAAATTGTTGAAGTTGATAAAGATACTGTCAATACCACTACTGTCAACCAAACTCCAGCTCAGTCACAGACCATAACCTCTAACATTCATAACAGTGGTGACTCTGGAGACAATGAAGAACATGGTGAAGACAATGAGATTGGTGATCATTCAACACAACAAACTGAAGCAAATGTTCCTGTTCAGTCAAGTAGCTTGCCCAGAATCACCAAGTGGAACAAGGATCACTCAAGTGACCTCATCATTGGTGACCCTAATTTTGGAGTGAGGACAAGGAACAAAGTCTCTGCTGACAGCATGTTTTTATGCTTCCTGTCTCAAATGGAACCCAAGACAACTGATGAAGCATTGTTGGATTCTGACTGGGTGATAGCCATGCAAGAAGAGCTAAATCAGTTTGAAAGGAACAATGTATGGAAGCTGGTTCCAAGACCTAAGGGAAAGTCAGTCATTGAGACCAAATGGGTTTTCAGAAACAAGCTTGATGAAAATGGATCAGTGACAAGAAACAAAGCAAGGCTAGTAGCTAAGGGTTACTGTCAACAGGAGGGAATAGATTATGATGAGACATTTGCACCTGTTGCAAGACTTGAAGCTATAAGAATCTTTCTAGCCTATGCTGCACACTGCAACTTCAAAGTATTTCAGATGGATGTCAAAAGTGCCTTCCTAAATGGAGAATTGGAAGAAGAAGTGTATGTTGAACAGCCACCAGGGTTTGAGGATGCTGAAGTGTATGATTTTGTATACAAACTCTTCAAAGCTTTGTATGGACTAAAGCAAGCACCCAGGGCTTGGTATGACACACTTTCCACTTTTCTCTTGGACAATCAATTTACTAGAGGAGTTGTGGACAAGACACTTTTCTACAAACACCATGGCAAGGACATCATTCTGGTACAAATCTATGTGGATGATATCATTTTTGGTTCAACAAATGAGAGGCTGTGTGAGAAGTTTTCCTCTCTCATGAGTAACAAATATGAGATGAGTATGATGGGAGAATTGTCATTCTTTCTGGGATTACAAATTCTTCAACAATCTGATGGAATCTTCATTTGTCAAGCTAAATACATCAAGGAACTTCTCAGAAAGTTCAACTTGGAAGATTCATCACCTGCAAAGACACCAATGTCCACCTCAACTAGTCTGGATCTTGATCCTAAAGGGAAGAAAGTTGACTCAAGCACCTATAGAGGCATGGTAGGATCTCTCCTATACCTAACTGCTAGCAGACCTGACATCATGTTTGCTACATGTCTCTGTGCAAGGTTTCAAAGTGATCCAAATGAGTCTCACTTAGTAGCCATCAAGAGAATCTTTAGATACCTAAAAGGCACTCCTAACCTAGGTCTTTGGTATCCCAAGAACAATGGATTTGATCTAATTGGCTACTCAGACTCAGACTATGCTGGATGCAAGATTGACAGAAAGAGTACTACTGGTAGCTGTCAATTTCTTGGTGGAAGATTGGTCTCATGGTTTAACAAGAAGCAGCATTCAGTTTCTACCTCAACTGCAGAAGCTGAATATATTGCTGCAGGCAGTTGCTGTGCACAAATTCTATGGATGAAGAATCAACTTCTGGATTATGGTCTAGTGTTAAGTGAAATTCCTATCTACTGTGACAACACTAGTGCCATAGCCATTTCAGACAATCCAGTTCAACACTCTAGGACAAAGCACATTGATATAAGACATCACTTTATCAGAGAGCATGTTGAACAAGGAACTGTGAAGCTGATCTATGTCCCAACTGACAAGCAACTTGCTGACATCTTCACTAAGCCATTGGATGAAGAAACCTTCAACAGGTTAGTAAGTGAATTGGGAATGCTGAACCTGGTATGTTGATTTACTCAGTTTTCTATAATTCCAAATTCTCTATTGAAGCTCATGACAGCAACTTCAAACCTGCTATCAAGAGAAGTTACTGTCTACTTGGTCTATGTCTGTTATGTGACAGCATGTGTTGATTTGACTTTTCATGTCAGTATTTTGTGCCAGTCTCATACTTTTAAACCGTGTATGACATTAATGTGGTTACTTGTTAAGTTTGAGAGATAAAAATCTGTTCCATTGGACTTTCACACCTTTTTGCATTAATCTGTAGGATTAAAGGAGGACACGACCATTAATTACTTTTGTGGTAGTTGTATGGGTACTCTAACGGTTGACCATTAGACTTTAATCCTTAGACGGTTTTGCCTATAAATTAACCTTAGGTTTCACCAGTCTGCTCTCAGTTTTAAAGTAAATAATGGAAAACAAAGTAGGAATTGAAGTTGGGCTAAAGAAGTGTGATAGTGAACCCTACAATGAAGAGATTGAGGAGCTCTTCGAGGTGCTGTTGGATGCCCTCGATGAGATAGATGAAGAAAAGAAATAGGAAGAGGAGGCCAAGGCTCAGGAAGAAGAGAAAGAGCTTCAGGCACTTCTCAAGGAAGAAGGTCGCTCTGAAGAAGAGATTAAGGCAGAGACTTTAGAACTAGTTGATAAAATCATAGAATAATGTACTCAATGTTCTATTTTAATGATTTTATAAATAATGATAAAAGTTCTTGTTTTTCTTTGTTACTGAGTTTATGACTTGTTTGTGTAATTTGCTTAATATCTGTGTTCAAACGATTACATTGCTAAATCCATAATTTGTCAATATTAAGTTAAGTGTATGAATAAAGCATTCTAATAAGTTCATGACAGAACCAATTTTCAATCGAAGTTACTGTCGTTAAGAAGGGTACTGTCGTGTGTTTCTTGACAGCAACCTTCTTGACAGCAGGAAAAGACTTTCTGTCCAGACTTGTAAAGGATACTGTCATTCATATGCTTAACGGTGACAGCAAGTTTTTGCGCAATAGTTGCTGTCGCGCAAAACCTACTGTCACCACCCCTTATTACTGACAGATTGTTTCTAGCGCACAGGTTACTGTCAACAATAGTGGACCGTTGAAATTGGATATTTATCCCACGTTGGTCAGTGAATAACGGGCAGTAACTCACGTGGTTAAGAGTGGGTTAAGACACGTTCCTGAAATCCACTTTTTATGCACATAACGTTTGAGATATCCCTATTTATTCCACAGTTACTCAGACATATCTTTCTCTTTCTCATCAAACTCAAGGAAAAATACCTTTCTTCCAACAAAAAGCAACTTTCGTACTTTCTTCTTTTCTTGAAATCTCCATGGCCCCCAAACAGACTCTCTCTCAAACAAACTTTGCTGGCATCTTTTCCCCAAATGATGCTGGTGAAGGCTTCAAAGGACTCGTGTTTTTCTTGAACAAGTCCTATCTCGGTTATGCCATCACCTCAACCCCCATTCTCGACTTAGACAAACTTGAGGCGTTTTGGCAAACTGCTGTTGCTCAAACTGAGGGTGTGAACCCGGGTATTCAATTCACAATCTCTGGGCAACAATACACTCTTACAGTTGAGGTCATCAACACTGCTCTTGGAATTACCCTTGAAGCAAGACAAAAATTTACTGAACTTGCCAATGATGACACTCTCAAGAAGCTCTTCTTGAAGATTGGGTATGCAGGCCCTATTCTCGAAGAGGGGACTACCAAATGGTATCCAACTGGTGAAATGGATAGAAAGCATCTGAGAAAGGAGTGGAGCATGATATTTGATGTGATGGTCAAGGTGTTCTCTACCAAGTCCACAGGCTGGAATGGAATACCCTCCTACATCAAGAAACTGACACATTCTCTTGTCCATGGATACAAGGTGAATGTTGGAGCTCTCCTCATGGCACACCTCAAAGCTGCCATAGGTAAGAAGGTATCAATCTACCCTCGCTTTCTTATGATGTGCATTAATTCATTCTGTGATTTTAATGATGCTGCCTCTCGTTTAGAGGCTTGCTCAGTTTTGAAAAAGAACACACACACACTGTTATCATCACAGGATCTTAATGCACACATTCCACTCTGTTTCACTCAGCACATGGTTGATCAAGTGTCCAACCTTGATTATCCATTAACTTCTGGTTATGATTCCTTTACTCTTGTGAATGAAACTGAATTAGACCCAAATTCAGTTAACCCACATTCAACACCATACACTCAGCTTAGGCCCTCTAGACTTCCCAAAGCCCAAAGAGAAGCCTTGCCAGAATCCAGAAAAAGGCCCTTAGCAGCTGATGTTGGTGGTAGCTCTGTTAGTCAAGAGGGAGACACTGCACCTAGTGCAGCAAATAAGGAAGGTAGTCAAACAGAACCCCCAGTGGTTCCCCCTGAGCCTAAGAAGAAGAGAGCTAGGAGGACCAAAACCACTGTTAGCCAAGCTGCAGTTTCTCAACAGACTGTAGTTACTGAAAGGGATTCAAACACCTCCCTAGATGTGCCTTCTCAACAAGGTGCATCTATTGAAATTGGCCTGTCTCCCAAGGCACCCCGTACAGAGTCTGCACAAACTCATGGTTCACAACCTGAGATACCCCCACTTGAAGAAACACACAGTGAGTTAGGGCACAGTGAGGATTTCTCTACTCCTATTGATGGTTCACATGTTTCATCTGTGAATCAGCCCCACTCTCTGCTACACTTTCACCTTCTTCCTTCCCTACACATTCTTTTGTTTCTTCTCAACAACCTAGAGAAGGGGAAAGTCCCAACCCTTCCGGTTTTGATCATCCATCTCCAATCATGGATGAGCCCCCATCTAGTGGTCCACAAGAACCCATTTCTCAAAGTGAGATGGACACCATTCCTCCAAACACTGAGCTAGGGCAAAGTGTTATTTTGTCAGAAAATGAAACAACCAATACTTTGTCTGAACTCCAAGGAGCATCTTACCTTCAGGAAGATGCTGTCACAGCCTCTGTTGCTGTCAAAGACACTGGCAATGTTGCTGTCCTGGACACAGCTGCTGTCATGGGTGGAGAGAAAGATACTGTCACTACAGAACCTACTGTCACTCCACCTCCCAAAGTTGCTGTCATGCCAGAACCTGCTGTCCAGACTCCAACTGACAGTAACATTCCTGCCAAAGATGCTGTCCAGTCCTCTCAGCCTGATTTTGATGCTGTAATCATTGAGGATGCCTCTGATGATGATCTACCTCTTGCCAAACTCTTAAAGGTACATTCTAAATCTACTCCTTCTATGCATGTTAGTACTGCTCATACCCATGCATCTAGGTTGAGTGAGGGTGTGCAAAAGAAAAGAGAGATAAAAGAAAAGAGAGGTGAGCATAAAAATGAGAGGCAGCCAAATGAGCTGGCAAAAGGAGAGGGACTTGAGCATGTCCAGAGAGACATTGAGGGAGCCCACACTATTCAGGCATTAGGCCTTGAGAGTCAATCTGTGAGGGGTGATGAGATCACTCAAAAACACCCTGAGAGTGTGAGAACTCCCATAGCCTCCAAGCCCCTTTCTTTTCCTTCCCCTCCAAGAAGGTTAAGGTATGGTGGCCCCTCTGCTACTTATGGTAACAGGATTGCAGCTCTGGAAGGACAGTGTGCTACATTGAACTCCAAGATGGACTCTCTCTCTCAACTGGTGGTTGATGGTTTTGCTGCTACTCAACTCTCCATCCAGTTCCTTACTGACCTAGTAGCTGCCAACTCAACTAAGGGGGAGAAGGTAGCAAGATCAGAATCATTGCCTATTCAGGAATCAGGTGGAACTCAGGGGGAGCCAGTATCTGTGAAGACCAGAGGGGGAGCTAAAGGGAAAGCAATGTCTAAGGGGGAGCAAGTCAAACCAAGCAGTGGACAACCAAAGGATAAAGCTGAAGAGCTTGTTGAAGTGGACATGGATGGTGAAAGGGTGTTAATGTCCAAGGCAACTCAAGATGCACTGCAAAGAAGACCTGCATCTAAACACCCAATCTTGCCTCCTGTGGTAATTAGAGAGCCAACTCCAGAAACTCAAGAAACTACTCTACAGAAGAAATGGAGAGAAATGGAGGAACAAAACAAGCTTGGGAAAGGTAAAGGGAAACTGCCTGAATCCATCCAAAAGGGAATTATTTGGTCAAATGGCACTGAATTTGATCAAGAAGAAGCCAATGTTTTGATGGTGGATTACAGGGAGAGCACATTACTCAACCATGACAGTGAATTTAGCAGTTTGGTGGAAGAAGCAATGAATGCTCCAAGCAACCGTCCAACCAACACCACAAAACTGTTAAAGGATCAAATCACTAGTGTCAGTGTAATGGTGAATGATGAGAAAAGATGGGCTTTAAGTATCTATTTCACTTCTGGCATATCTTATTTCATCACAATGCAGTTATTGCAGAGTCTGCCAGCAAAGGTGTTGTGTGCTATGAAGGGAAAGATCAGGGCAACTCAAACACCATTCAATGAAATATTGGATATGCAAATCCAGAACCTTCTCACACAAAAGCTACCTGAAGTCTACACAAATCCACCAAGTGTTTTCTACAGATCTATAACTAAGGATGGCACAAGAAGGAACAGCTTCATGAATTTGGTTGGCACATCCAGAATGGAAACCAAGTCAATTCTGAAAGTGTTAGATGGAATACTCAATTCAAATGCCAATCCAGGAAGAGTTTATGCTGTTCAAGAGATCTACAAAATGCTGGTGTTGAGAGACAAGACACTGGGAGCTAGAGTGAAGGAACTAATCTCTAGAGCCAATGCCAAAAGAAATGATCAAGGTGGAAGCTGTCTCTATAACCTTCCTCCTCAGGATGATGATGATGATGATGATGATGAGGTTGGAGGTGGTGAAGCTTCTGGAAATGCTGGAAATGCTGGTGGAAGTAATTCTGGGAATACTGGTATTCAATCTCAGAATGAAGGTAATGAAGAAACTCCTAGTCAGGAAAAGAAAGATGCTGGTGCAACAGATGAAGAGGAGTCAAGAATACTGGAAGCTTTGGAGGCAAGCATTCTTACATGTGCTATTGACTGCATAAATGTAGAAAAAGATGCTGTCACCAAAGGTACTGTCGACAAGGAAACTGTCAAAGAAGATGCTGTCATAGAAGATACTGTCGACAAAGGTACTGTCAAGGAAGGTTCTGTCAAGGATGAAGCCAAAGCTGCTGTCAAGCCCAAGAGACTGAAAGCTAAAGCTAAGGCATGGTTTTCTAGACAGAAACCTGCAGGAAAGCACATGTGCTCAGGAAAGGAAAAGGCCACTGGATTAGGCAGAAATCTGAAGATGCCAATTCAATCAATACCTCCCAACAGTCTTAAGGTACAACAAATGCAATCAAAAGAAATCAAGAGTGTTGAGATTAAGCTGGATGCTAATCAAGAGGTTGCTGAGTACATTCTGTGGTGGCCAGAATCAAGATCTATCAGGATGAACAAGGACTTTGATCTTGTAGCCACATCACTCAGTGGTAACATGATGGAAATAGATAAAAGAAGAATTGATTTCTTCTACTTGGAAAGGATGGTAGAGTTGATGGAAAGCTATGATGATGTTCCAGAGCCTGTCATGGAACATATTCTGAAATATCAGGCTGATAGGGATGGTGAATTCTATCAGAAATTTGGCTACAATTTTGCAGATTTTGATGATGCTGATATTCTCACTGATCTACCACCTTCTCCTATACCATACCACTGGTACTATGAGTTGTAGGATTTACCCACAGAAGAATGGCAAACCCAACCAACTCAGGAAAGGGAACCCAAGCCAAGCAAAAGACTTGAATCTTCTCAATATTCTCAAACTAAGTCAGAACTTGATAAGAAGGAAGCTGAACTACTGGAAAGATGCAAGGTCTCCAACAAGGCAGAAAGTGAAGCTCCAAATTATCAATCATGTATGCTGGAAAATCCCCTAAGAATGAAGTATCTAAAAGAAGAAATCTATGTTTGCAGCTTTCACAAGCTAAAAACAACTATTCTGAAGGATTTACAGTATATGGTAGCTGGATCAATTCATCCCTTGGAGAAGATTTGTTCTGATGAAATAGAGAAATTATTGGAAGGGAGAAAATGAGAAGACTCAAAGCTGGACAAGCAAAGGAGAAGGACTCTCAATGCTTATCCTGGAAGTAGATTCAAGCTCATTCTTGAAGAACTTCACTTCAGAAACTATCCATATGATATAGAGCAATGGCTGAATCTCAGGGATGCTGGTTCTCTCCTCTCTCCTACCATAAAGAAGATCATTGAAGAAGTAGAGGATGCTGCAGTTTCTGCTGCTGAAATTTCTCTTATAGAAGGTCTAAGAGGCTGCTTGGTAGAAGCTCTCAAAAGAGAGGATGTAGCAAGGCAGAAGAGGAAATCTCAAGCTAAGTAAAAATTCTTAATCCATTCTGATCTTGTTAGTTAAGTTGTCAGCACATATTGTAAATTTGTTGTTATTTTCCATAAAAACAAATTGGGGGAGATTGTTGGGATTTATGGGTGATAACATAGAAACAACTTAACTTTGAATGTACTTAATTTTTAATTAAGTAGAACATACTGTCACAACCAAAGTATGTTCTTGTAATCAGTATGTAATGTTATTCTAGTTGTATAATTTGAAAGAAGTTCACTTGCTGTGTTCAAGCCTCAAAGGATGCATAATTAGATGACAACATGAATAAAGGTTACTGTCCTAAAGCTTCGACAGTAAGATTACAAGAAGACATAATGTTGCAAGTCAAGACAACATATTCACTCTGACAGCAACATTGGCGGAAGACTACGCGACAACAACTTTAGCCCTCGACAACAAGTTTGGAAACCTCGACAGCACACTATGCGGGGAACTCCTACTGTCACCAAAAGCACATTCCTGTGATAGCAAGCTTTGTGGCAAAAGTAACTGTCTCGAGAAAGACCCTTGTTCTAAGTATCTTTCTCAGTCAAATCCCGTGACAGTTTCAATGTTCAAGAAACAGGCGTGTTGCAGTATCCCTAAGCTGTACCAAGTCTGCAAGACTACGACAGAAGCTTCAAGCACTGCAAAACAAAAGCAAATCAATTCAAGAGCAAGGTCAAGTCTTTATTTGCTGAATTGCTTAAGCTGGAAATAGAATGAATCTAGGTTGCTTTCTTTATAATGTATATCTGACATGTTAGCAATTTAGGAAAGTCACATGGGTAAGACAATCTGTAAGAAGCTGCCACTTGACAGTGACAGCAGCTTCACAAACCCGTGACTGATAGTGATAGGATTAGTCTTATACCTACTGTCAATTCATTCTAGATATGTAACGAAGATAAGCAAGTGTCTTGAAGAAAAACTGTAGCTCAATAATTCTCTCTTGAGGTTGTAGCAACACTTTGCAAAATAAATAAAACATTTATTTTGTGAATCCTGTCTTCTCGATTACACTGTTTGTGAGAGTGATGAGGGAGAAAAAAAATCAGATTTTATAATTGTATGGCTACAATTTAATTTAGGTATAAAATATATGGGGTTGAGATTGATTCTCAGTTCTCATTTTAAGGGTGAATATAGGCAAGTGCTCAAATGAGACCCTATCTTAAAATGAGAACTGAGACTGAATCCTAACCTCACATTTTTTATACAAGTATTAAATCCTGACCATAGAAATATAAATATAAAATTTATTCTCTCATCATGTATATCATCGAGCCCCATTTCTATTGTTCTTCCCTTTCCTTCCCGCCACCCATTTCAGTCTCACCATCGCAGTTGCCGGAGTAACATCATCACCGGAAAAACGCCGTCATCGAGAAGTCATCACCATCGCCACAACCACTATAGATCTGTAATCACTACGTCTCATTCCATCGTTGCTCCACATTTCGATTTCTAATCGATGTAGCCTAATGAGAAACGCAGAAACACATACCAGGTCTAACTTGTACTTGTTTCAGATTCATAATATCTAAGATATTATGGATTTCGTAAAGAAGGTGGTTATGGTGGTGGTATAAATGTGTAGACGAAGGTTGGGACAGAGAGGGTAGTAATGGTAGTACTGGTGGTGGAGTTGACATCTTTTTGGTGATTTGCTTTATAAAAAATTGGTGATTTGTGATGAAATTTTAGTGATTTCTACATAATTTTAGGGATTTGCGATGAAATTTTGGTGATTTATGCATAATTTTAGTGATTAGAATTACCAAAAAATAGAAGCAAATCACCAAAATTTACAAGAAAATTACCAAAAAAATCTGAACCTAAAATCATTAAAAAAAACAATTAGATACGAGTAGGTGGTTTTGTGGTGGTGTCCAACATCGTTCTCGATTGTGACATATGATTTAGGTGAATATTGGATCGAATATCAACACCATCGTTGAAATATTCAACAATCATAGTTGATTGGAGATGAGATGAAAGAGGAAGTAAGATGCGATTGGAGATGAAGAAAGACGTTCAGATATGGAGTTTTGTCTATTCATGGAGGTTGGGTGTGACCAAAAAGAGGCAGTGGAATAAGGTGAAGATGGAGGCGAGAGAGAGAGAGAAATGGAGGAGTGAGGGAAATGAAGGGGATGAGTTTATTCAAATCTCAAAATTTCTGTGGTTTATGGAGGTTGGTAGTTGCCGGAAAGAGGGGTGATGGAGTTTAAGTAGAAAGGGTAAGTGGAGGATGAGGGTGATACGTACATGTGTGTATCTATGTCATTTAATTAAGTGGTTCAGATTAAAAGAAATAAATGGCTGAGATTGAGTCTCATTTCTCATTTTAGGATGGGTTCTCATTTGATCATCTCCCTATATATATATATATATATATATAGAGAGAGAGAGAGAGAGAGAGCTATTCTAGTGAGACCCTGTTATTATGAGAACTGCATATTGGGCCACAAAATTAGGCCTAATAACTAAACGGGCGCTCCTCAGTCAGTCCGACAAACATTAATTTAATTTGAAATGAAAAAAAGCTGTTGATTCCTAACTATCTTCTTTACTATTCACCGTTACCAATGAAACAATCTCACACCTCCTCTTTCTTTTTTCTCTAAAACTTCAAATCACTCCCAAATTATCACCAATCACAATTACCAAAAATCAAGTTATAATCAATAATCAATCACGCCTATGTAATTACATATCATCATCTTACCCCTAACATTCCTTGCACCACCACCACTACCTTTCTTTCATATCCACCACAATCACCATAAATTACTGTTGTCATCACCATTTGCTCCGCCACGACACCATAACCACAATCATCACCATCAATTCATTGCCACCATCGCAACCACTAAGATTAATCGTGCCTATAACTGTCTCCAGAAAATACAAAATCATCGTCACTCTATCACTAGCTTAATCTATAGAATAACCAAATTCAAAAATAATTTACCAAAAAAATCAACACAAATCACCGAATTTCAACAAAATAATCACTATCTTGATCTACTGAATCACCAAATTCAAAAATAATTTACCAAAAAAATCAACACAAATCACCGAATTTCAACACAAATCACCAAAATATTTTAAAACAAATCACCAAAAGTCGCTACCTCTATCATATATACCACCGCCATAACCACCATCTCAGACATAACCTACATCCCCTGCATCTCTACCACCAGTTCATCACCATATCCTCCAAAACCCCATTATTTATTGAAATCATTAGATGTGAATAGTTATGTATCTCAAGCAGGCCATACCTGACACATATTTCTGTTTAGGCTCCATCGATGGAAAAAGAAAAGAAAAGCAACGACGATCGTAGGAGAAACAGTGGCAGGTCGAAAGGATACAGATCGGAAGTGGTGTAGCGATATTGATGACTTATCATTCATGACTTTTTTCAGTGGTAATTATGCTTTGATAGCGAAATGATGGTCAGGAATGAAGTTTAGCGAAGTAGAGAGAGACAGAGAGAGAGAGAGAGAGAGAGAGAGAGAGAGAGAGAGAGAGATGAAAATGGAAGTCGTGAGAGTGATGAGGGAGAAAAAAAATCAGATTTTATAATTGCATGGCTACAATTTAATTTAGGTATAAAATATATGGGGTTGAGATTGATTCTCAGTTCTCATTTTAAGGGTGAATATAGGCAAGTGCTCAAATGAGACCCTATCTTAAAATGAGAACTGAGACTGAATCCTAACCTCACATTTTTTATACAAGTATTAAATCCTGACCATAGAAATATAAATATAAAATTTATTCTCTCATCATGTATATCATCGAGCCCCATTTCTATTGTTCTTCCCTTTCCTTCCCGCCACCCATTTCAGTCTCACCATCGCAGTTGCCGGAGTAACATCATCACCGGAAAAACGCCGTCATCAAGAAGTCATCACCATCGCCACAACCACTATAGATCTGTAATCACTACGTCTCATTCCATCGTTGCTCCACATTTCGATTTCTAATCGATGTAGCCTAATGAGAAACGCAGAAACACATACCAGGTCTAACTTGTACTTGTTTCAGATTCATAATATCTAAGATATTATGGATTTCGTAAAGAAGGTGGTTATGGTGGTGGTATAAATGTGTAGACGAAGGTTGGGACAGAGAGGGTAGTAATGGTAGTACTGGTGGTGGAGTTGACATCTTTTTGGTGATTTGCTTTATAAAAAATTGGTGATTTGTGATGAAATTTTAGTGATTTCTACATAATTTTAGGGATTTGCGATGAAATTTTGGTGATTTATGCATAATTTTAGTGATTAGAATTACCAAAAATTAGAAGCAAATCACCAAAATTTACAAGAAAATTACCAAAAAAATCTGAACCTAAAATCATTTAAAAAAAACAATTAGATACGAGTAGGTGGTTTTGTGGTGGTGTCCAACATCGTTCTCGATTGTGACATATGATTTAGGTGAATGTTGGATCGAATATCAACACCATCGTTGAAATATTCAACAATCATAGTTGATTGGAGATGAGATGAAAGCGGAAGTAAGATGCGATTGGAGATGAAGAAAGATGTTCAGATATGGAGTTTTGTCTATTCATGGAGGTTGGTTGTGACCGAAAAGAGGCAGTGGAATAAGGTGGAGATGGAGACGAGAGAGAGAGAGAGAGAGAGAAATGGAGGAGTGAAGGAAATGAAGGGGATGAGTTTATTCAAATCTCAAAACATCTGTGGTTTATGGAGGTTGGTAGTTGCCGGAAAGAGGGGTGATTGAGATTAAGTAGAAAGGATAAGTGGAGGATGAGGGTGATACATACATGTGTGTATCTATGTTATTTAATTGAGTGGTTCAGTTTAAAAGAAATAAATGGCTGAGATTGAGTCTCATTTCTCATTTTAAGATGGGTTCTCATTTGATCATCTCCCTATATATATATATATACCACCACAAAACCACCTACTCGTATCTAATTGTTTTTTTAAATGATTTTAGGTTCAGATTTTTTTGGTAATTTTCTTGTAAATTTTGGTGATTTGCTTCTAATTTTTGGTGATTCTAATCACTAAAATTATGCATAAATCACCAAAATTTCATCGCAAATCACTAAAATTATGTAGAAATCACCAAAATTTCATCACAAATCACCAAATTTTTATAAAGCAAATCACCAAAAAGACGTCAACTCTACCACCAGTACTACCATTACTACCCTCTCTGTCCCAACCTCCGTCTACACACTTATACCACCAACATAACCACCTTCTTTACGAAAACCATAATATCTTAGATATTATGAATCTGAAACAAGTACAAGTTAGCCCTGGTATGCGTTTCTGCGTTTCTCATTAGGCTACATCGATTAGAAATCGAAATGTGGAGCAACGATGGAATGAGACGTAGTGATTACAGATCTATAGTGGTTGTGGCGATAGTGATGACTTCTCGATGACGGCGTTTTTCCGGTGATGATGTTACTCCGGCAACCGCGATGGTGAGACTGAAATGGGTGGCTGGAGGGAAAGGGAAGAACAATAGAAATGGGGCTCGATGATATACATGATGAGAGAATAAATTTTATATTTATATTTGTATGGTCAGGATTTAATACTTGTATAAAAAATGCGAGGTTATGATTGAGTCTCAGTTCTTATTTTAAGATAGAGTCTCATTTGAGCACTTGCATATATATTGCATATATATATATATATATAGGGTCGCGCTCAAATGAGAACCCCATATTATGGTGAGAACTGAGACTAAATCTCAGCCCTTTATTTTTCACATCTTAAACAAATCTCGACCGTATAAACTAGATCGGAATTTCATTTCTCTTTTTACTATTTCTCTTCTCCACCTTCCTCTCTCATCAACCTCTGCCACCAACTACCTCCACCAGACTACCTTCACCGCCGCCATCGTAATCAAGCACTATTATCGTCGTTCTTATTTCCTTCATTTCCTTCATTACCGCGAGTCTCCTCCTCCGATGTTATCAATTTCAAAGCGCTCTGATCAATTCATCGGAGTTTTTAGATCCGATGATTACATACATACATACACATAAAAATGCATACAAACATATATTAAATCTATAAAAATATATAATTTTGAACATGAGAAAGGAGATGTGTCGTCGTTGTTGTTCTTCACATTTTTTCACCGCCTTACTCTGTTGTCACAACCTCTATAATGGAAGCACGACCCCGGTCTAAGTTTTTTATGATTTGCCTCTAAAAAATTGGTGATTTGCGTTCTGAATTTAGTGATTTTATTCATATTATTTAGTGATTTGAGTTCAATTTTTGATGGCGTGGGTCTGATTTTAGTGATTTGTGAGTTTTGGTAGTGGTGTTTATTTTTAGTGAGATTAGTGTGATTTTGGTTATTCTATTGTATTGATAATAGTTTAAATTATTGGATTTTGATGGTGGTTATAGCAGTATATCTACATACACGAAATCACCAATTTCAAATTAAAACCAGAGCCACTACACCTACAGAATCACCAAAATATAAATCCCAATCACCAAAGTTTTAACACAGATCACTAAATCTCTACAAAAATCACCATATCTTTAAAATTAAATCATCAAAACATGTTATCTCCACCATACATACCACACCGCCGCCGCATCTTCCACCTCTACAACCACCATATCCACCATATCCTCCATAACCATCACTCTTCCAAAGCATCAGATTTAATGAGTTATGATTCTGAAAAAACCGTACCTATATATTTATTTATTCCGACCAATTCGATCGGAGATAGTAGTCGAGAACAACATAACATAAGAAGCATTCATAGTAAATCAAAAATGACACAGATCCATGCAGTGATTACTTTGATGATTGTTTTCCTATTATAACTCGCGGCGAAGTGGCGACAACGGAGAGGAATCGCGGTGAAGTGGCGGCAACGGAAAGACTGTTGGTGGCTGAAGGTGAACAAAATAAAAATAAAAGTGCGAGTGGGAGTGGGAGTGGGAGTGGGATGGGAGAGAGAGAGTAAGGAAAGTGGACAGATTAATTATCGTGTGGCTAGGATTCGATATTGATATGAAAAATGTGGGGCTGAGATTCAGTCTCAGTTCTCATTTTAAGTGGGGTTCTCATTTGAGCACTCTCCCATATATATATATATATATATGTATGTATGTAGAGTTGCACTCTAGGAAGAACACCTTATATAAAGAACAATAAAGAACACCATCATAAACACTTTATTTTTCATAAACATTGATTTTTTAAAATTAGAATCATAAAATTGAACAACAATTAAGCCTAACATATCGAATTTAACGTAGAATCTCATCTAAATTTAAAAATTAAACATCACATATAATCCAGTATAGAATCCAATACAGAATCTTGTATATATATTTATCACAATGAAATTACATGTAATCATGGTTTATTTGATTCTAATTTTTTGTTAGATTATATTTTTATTCGTAATAAACCTTTTTTGGTGAGAAAATTAGAATCAATATGCAATTTATGTAAGATTCTATGATGTTATTTATTGTTCTTTATAAGAGTGTTTTTCATAAAGTAATGGTCTATATGTGTATGTAAAGAGAATGAGGACCTAAGGTTAACTTTAGTATATTTAGAACATTTCTTTGAAATTTTTGTTCGGTATTGGGCTACTTTGTTTGTTGTGTATTCGAACCCACAAATCCACAATCATTCCATTAGGTTATGACCAGATTTAATGTCTACTTTTTCGTGGCTGAAATTCTTTTCTTATACGAACCAATTGTAGTTGGGCATTTACTGCCTGCACCTACGTCTATTATATTTCTATGCTAAAAAATTCATAATATTGAAATATTACATTTTAAAAAAAATATATTATATAATTCTTTTTATCAAATAAGAAACATGTACGTATGTCTTGTGTTTAGTGCTGAAATAACTCGCAAAATGATTAAAAAAGAAGTTTCTTAATGGTTAAGCTAGATGTTTTTATCTCAGCCATTAAAAAGAATTTTAACGCTTAAAAAAGGAAGAAACAAAAACCAAACAATCTTAATTTTTTAATCATTAAAATAAGCACCATTAAGTTCAGTTAAAATATAAACAAATGACCCCTAAATGTGAAATCACCAACTTCTACCTTCCGCTCATATATTAAAAATGATCATCTACATAAGAAAGAAGTAAATGCCTTTATTATCAATTTGGAGTTAAAATGTTTCAAAAAAATATAACGCGGTCTCACGTATCACTCGAAAACGTTTAATTATGTTTCGTTTTTGTATATTAGCTTTTGACAGCTGGTTTTGTTATTTACGTTTTTAGAAACACAACATGAAGTTCCATTTCAAAAATGATATTTGAGTTTTTTTTTTTTTTTTGAATTATACTGTTTGAGACTATTTTTCTTCGATTACGACGGAATTTGTCGTGAATTTGTATTAAGTATTAATCAAATCTCCTTATAAAAGACGGGTACATATTAAATTTTTAATACCTACACATGCAGCTAAAGCAAGCGGAGGCTACGAGAACAATCAAACATGTATATAACGACTCTTGCTTTTAGTAATTCCTATTTTTCTGGTATTATTATATTATTATAATATATTATTTTCAAGAATTCAAAATATTAAAAGAATTTAATGAAACTTTTTAAGACCGAGTGGGTTTGTTTCTTATATTATACAAAAATTATAAGAGAGTCAATGTGATTTATGGATAGGTATAAAAACTGCCATTTCAGGAGTAGTAGGAAAGTGATGCTGTTCGATTTTTCACAAATACTGATATTGACTTGATTTTATTGTTATAGAACTCGTACATAGTTCAATTTATATATAGGTAGAAAGGTGTTAACTGCTCCCTGTAAAACAAAAGTATTAGTTGCTTAATAAATCTTGGTATATTTTTTTGAAGGAAATTAATTTAATAATGAAAAGTCATGTGATATTTAAAAAAATAATCGAGTTGAATAAATATAAAACAAATCATATCACTGATTAATTCAGTTTTCATGAAAAGATAATTCAACAGTTTGTTGAAGTTGATATATCTACATGTACCTATGTTCTAAAAGTCGGTGATTAATCGGGATTAATCGCCGATTAATCGCTAGACGGTGGGTCACCAAATTGATTAAGCGAAAATCGGTTAATTAATCATTTTTTCATAAAAAACGGTCAAAAATCGGCTGAATCGGTCAAAAATCGGATTAATCGGTCAAAAATCGGGCTAATTATTAAAAAATAGTAAAAAATAGTTAAAATTAAAAAAAATTAAAAATTTAAAAGTTAGAAACTTGATTAAACAATAGAAAAAACATTATTTTTGTACATATAATTATAATTTTAGATTCCTAAATCGTAAATCTTCTTAAGTTTTTCTCTTAAATTGATGTCTAATTGAAAAGTTAAACCTTCAAAATTTTATTTATTACAATTATATAACATTTTTAACATATTTGCATATATATATGATAATAACATATGTTTAGTTGAAATAACGAAATAATTTTATAATTGTATATAAAAAATATTATTAAATTTATTCCGATTAATGATCCGATTAATCTCCGATTACCCGATTAATCCCTGAACGGTGCCTTCACCGATTAACTCCGATTCCCGCTTTTTACAACACTGCATGTACCTGATTCGTCGTAATTTTTTTTTTTTGACTAATTAGGCTTATATGCCTTTACATGTGAGTATCTGTTCTCAGAAATCTCGGGATGAGCGAGAATCGAACCCAGGACCTGGGATGACAAGAGATAAGCTCTTACCACTTGAGCTATCTCATCGCGCTCTGATTCGTCGTAATTAGTTTAAACTATCGAGCATAATTTCATTTCCCTGGACAGACTCGACAGAAAGCTAGCATTAGGTCTAAAGACGAGTTTACCGGAACCAAGTCTTCCTCTTGGAATTATATCTTTATATATAATTGGTGTAAAGGGGTTTAGGTGGTATGGTATGGCGTGGTCGTCAGTTCCTACCTTTTAAGTTCAGGTGGTACATTTTAGTAAACAACATAACTAAAAATAAAATAATTAAATATGTATATTAAAAAGTTAAAATCAATGAAACATCTTTTATATGTATAATTTATGACTTTTGACTTTAAGCAATTTAAGTTATAAGCAATCATTTTAAATTTACCCAAACAAGCTCATACTCCCACATAGAAAAGTGAAAATAATTTAAAATAAGATTTAAATATAAAATAAAGGTTAGATATACTTAACATTATAATCACCATGCTCCAACAAATATTTAACATTTTGAAACAAAAAATCACTAAAACAAAGAATACAATTATAATTAATTATAATGAAGATCAAACAATGATCTTTAAAAACTAAAAAATTATATAAATATTATCTATAATCAGAAAAGATAAATCTTGAAATTAATAATCAACAAATTATGGTCAATATTTAGCTAAAAACAATTAAAGATAAATTTTTAAATGATATATATATATATATATTAGCATATGTATTACTTTAATGTAAATTAGTTTCATTTACAAATATGTCTCTTATTTTGAATTAAAAATAAAACAAAATCTCAATTTGTATGAAATTCAAATTATTAAATAGAAAGATAACTAAAATGTCCTATTCTCATTATAAATGAACAAGAAATTAAAGATAAAACTTAAATCTAAAATATGAGTTAGATATGTTTAACCTTGTGATTACTAATATAATTACAACAAAAATTAAATTAAAATAATAACTATAATATAAAAAAATAATATTGGTGTTTATTTTTTTTCAAAAAAATTAAGAAAATGATAACTATAATACAAAAATAATTAATTTATGACATGGTATGATCAGTATATCTTTAGCTATATAATATTTTAAGAAAAAAATAAGTATATAAATAAAATAATTAAAATTAAATTATTAAAGTAAACAAATAACAAACTAAATTAAATAAAAAATGTAAACAGATAACTTGATATAAGACAAACACATAGCAAACTAAAATTATCAAAGTTAAATTTAGGAAAATAATAAATGATTACACACAAATAGTGATTTTAAAAATATAAAAATAAAAAACAAGTATCATTTCAAAAATACGACATAAACTTAAATAAAATATATGTGAAATTTATATGTTTTCAAGTTTGGTTATCATTAAAAATTTATAAAGTTGAAATTAAATCAGAATAATACTTTTAGAAAAATTAAAAATAACAATTTAAACAAAATTAAAATATATACAAATGATATATAAAGTATCCCGTGCATTGCACGGGTATAAATCTAGTATCTCTTTATTATTGTATTGATTTGAAAGTGACAAAGTCATAAAAAACTTGCAGATTTAACATTTCGGATATTAAACTACGCACCATAACATATCAAGCGGAGAGAATAAATAAAATTTAAATAAATTGGGAACACACTCACCAAGAAGAAATTTAATTAAACAAACAAAACAAAAAACAGAAATTCTTATCAGAGAGAAAAATTATTGAAAAAACAAATCAAAAAATTAATTAATTTGGGGTTTTTTCACCGTGAAAACAATGAAAGCCCCTCGGTTATGCAAATAAGAAAGAGGAAGAGTTTTTATATGGTTTATAATTTGTGTCCGTAAATTATTGTGTTATTAACTAATAAATTAGTTGACAAAGCCGCGAAGGTGTTATAATTTTTTTTAAAAAAATCTATCTATAAAATTATAATAATCAGTCATTTCTCCTTAATAAGTTGATAGAGTATATATTTATATATATTTTATATGATTTTATTTCTCATATTTATTATATTTTGCATTTAATTGGATTTTTATTTAATAAATTTTAATGTTTTATTGTAGGAAGTAAGGAAATCCTAAACTTGGAAGGATTGGAGAATAAAGAGTTTAATTTGGAGATTTATTAGAAGGAAATTCGGATTTGTTGGGCTGCCTGCACATAATTCATTGTTTGGGTCATATCTTGAGATCTAGAAGTCAGAATTGGACGATTTAACAGCCCACACGAAGATAATGGAAATCTCTTTTATTCTAAAGTGGTCCAATTATCAAATTACTTCAGGAACGGTCCAGATTTATTGAAGAAAAGTCGGCTACGAATTTTCCTTGTAAAACAGAATCAGTTTAGGAAACGTACTTGTACTTTCCTCAAGACATTAAAATATTTGAGAATATGTATATAAACATCAGATCTGAGAGAGACAGAGATACATATATACAGATATACATAGATACATACAGACATAGAGAGACTTGTACTTTTCTTCTTGGGAGAAAGATTAAAGGTTTTTTATTCTCTGTTCTTAATATTGTCATGTGTTCTTATTATATTATGTGTTTGGTTAGTTTAATTATGAGTGAGTAGTTATTTAATCTAGGGTTAAGTTGAACCCTAGTTATGATTGATGTATGATTTTCCATAACCCCCCAGTTTAGTTATGTTGAATGCTCTTGCTTATTGAGTTGTGCTTAATTAACAATAACATGTCAGACGTGATTATGCGTATTGTTTGAACCTAATATCTATTTATCATCGAAAGTTGGACTTAGATGGTTGTGATTTATCCAATAAGGACATGAACTTCTCCATGAAAATAGGTAGAACGGATTGTTAGGAAGTTAGGATGCTGTGTTTAATGTCTCTAAATTGCATGATACCATGAAAATAGGCTTGAGTGTATTTTTAGAGAAGCCATTAATACTCGAGAGAGGTTATTGGTATTTTATAGGGTGCATCTTTCCTCTTGAGTAGCGTATGATTAATTGGGGTGGAAAATCATGATTGCATTGATTCATGCTAGTGGGGATACTTAATTCTAGATGTTTTAGTTAATTGATAATACAATACAATTTGCCTTAGTGTAATATTAGTTTAAAAATCTCTCAATAATTTATTGTGTTACTTGCTTAGTTGAATTGAATCAAGAATAACTAGTGATTGATACGTTTGTCTCTGTGGGATCGACTCTGACTTGCCCTACTACATAGTTAGAAGGATTTGATAGATATTATTATTTGATAGGCACGCGACAGCCTTGTCAAATTTTTGGCGCCGCTGCCGGGGACAAAGTAGTATTAGATTAGTTAATTTTTGAGTTAGTTTAGCTAAGTCTTTTAGTTGTGTTGCTTCGGCTATTATTCCCTTGTTATTTGATCTTTGTTTCTAGTTTCCTTGTTGCATGCACACTCGAAGTTCAGGTACAGAAAATTTGATTGCTCTTGATCCTGAAATTGAAGCTACAGCAAGAAGACAAGCAGGACTACGAAGGAAAAATAAAGACAAGGAAGTTATGGGTGAGACAACAACTAAAGCTCTCAGGGAGCATGGTATGCCAGACGCTACAGACGTACTCTCCAGTATTGTCAGACCAACAATCACGGCTACCCACTTTGAACTCAAGCCACAATTCATCCAATTCGTCTCCAATGATTCTTTCGCAGGATTGTCCACTGAAAATCCTTTTGATCATCTTGAAAGTTTTCTGGAAAAGTGTGATACTATAAAGCTGACCAATGTTAGTGATGATGCAATTAAGATGCGCTTATTTCCATTCTCTCTTCGAGATGCAGCAAAAGATTGGTTGAAGGATGAAGGACCAAACACATTCACTACATGGGATAGTCTAGCAAAGGCGTTTCTACTTAAATTCTTTATTCAGAAGAAGACTTCAAAGCTCAGGAATGAAATATCTAACTTTCGTCAAGATGATGACGAGTCACTTCATGATGCTTGGAGAAAATTCAAACGACTTCAGAGACAATGCCCTCACCATGGAATTCCCGACTGGTTGTTGATCCAAACATTCTACAATGGGTTAACAAAAGAGTTTCAAAATTTTGTTGATGCTTCTTCTGGTGGATCTATTATGAAAAAGAGTACGGAGGATGCGAAAACTTTGTTAGACGAGATGGCGTCTAATGATAATTATCCTTACAGTGATAGAAATCATCCTAAGAAGGGTGGTAAGTATGATGTTGATGCTCTAACCATGTTGAATACTACTATGCAGGCAATGGTTAAGAAGATTGAGCAATTGGATTCTAGAACTTCATCTACGGTTGCCTCATGTGAAATATGCAGTGTAGTTGGACACACTCAACATGCTTGTCAATACAATCCCTCTGGAACAACAATGGAACAAGCAAATGCCCTCTACAACCAAAATCAAAGGCCACAATATAATCCTTACTCCAACACATACAATCCAGGTTGGAGAGATCATCCTAATTTCTCCTACAGAAATAACCAGGCTTAAGCTCAACCTCCACAAAATAACTTTTCTCAGCCGCCAGGTTTTCAACCAGGCCAGCCGCACAAATCTAACTTGGAAAATCTTTTGGAAGGATTTATCTCTACACAAGCAAAGAAGAATGATTACTTTGAATCAAGTATCAATGAGATAAAGGCTCATAACAAGTTAATGGAGAATTCAATCACTCAAATTGCTCAACAGTTGAATCAACTTAGCAAGTCTTCAAGCCAACTTCCTGGCCAAACTGAACAACCACATAGAGCCCACGTGAATGCTATAACGTTAAGAAGTAATCAAGAATTGCAAGGGTCAGAGATGAAGATGATTAGTGATAATTTTATTGTTGAAGAAGATGGGGAGAAAACTCAATCTGAAAATGTGATTGTGCAAGAAGCGATTGAAGAAGAGAAGAAGGAACCCACAGTTGCTCCAGTCAGACCTTATGTACCACCTGTTCCGTTTCCTCAAAGGTTGGTGCAAGCTAGACTTGGAGAGAAGTTTTTAAAGTTTATGGATATCTTGAAGAGGTTAGAACTTAATATCCCTTTCTTAGATGTTATCAAGGAGATGCCTTCTTATGGGAAGTTCCTTAGGGAATTATTGTCAAACAAAAGAAAGATTGAAGAAAGTTCTACTATCTCATTAACGGCAGAGTGCACTGCTATCTTGCAAAATAATCTTCCTAAAAAGCTAGCTGATCCAGGTAGCTATTCTATTCCTGTCAAACTTGGGAATTTTGAAATCAAACGAGCTCTATGTGATCTTGGGGCTAGTGTAAGTCTGATGCCCTTATCAATCTACAATAAGCTTCAGATGGGTGAACTCAAACCCACACGTATATCTTTACAACTTGCAGATAGAAGTGTAAAAGTTCCACTTGGAATACTTGAAGATGTTCCTGTCAAGGTAGGAAAGTTTTTTATTCCATGTGATTTTGTTGTCATGGAGATGGAGGAAGATGCACAAAATTCTATCATTCTTGGAAGACCTTTCTTAGCTACAGCTGGTGCAAAAGTTGATATGATGTATGGAAAAATTTCTTTTGAAGTTGGAGATGAGAAGATGGAATTTAAATTTTCCAACTCTTTGCTTAGCCCTTCTCTGAAGAAGAGTGATCTTGGAAATAATAATGAACCTGTTCTTATGGTTAAGTCTTTGGGTGGAGATCAAGATATGAAGGCTGATATTTTCCTCTCTAAACCTCCTACAATTTTGGTGAGAGATTTACATGTCACTAATGTTGATTTAAAGCCTTCAATAATGAAATCGATTGGTGAAATTCAGTTTGGTGGATTATCTGTTGAAGATCCTGATGCTCATATTGAAAATTTTTTGAAGATTTGTGATACTATCAAGTGTGATGGAGTTTCTGATGAGGCCATTCGACTTCGATTATTCCCTTTCTCTTTAAGGGATGGAGCTAAAAATTGGTTATTTTCATTACCCTCAAATTCCATTAGCACTTGGGAAGACTTACTTATTAAATTTCTTTTTAAGTTTGTCTCACGAGCTGAAACGACAAGGATAGTTGTTGCACTCTTAAAGTTTGCTCGAGATAGAAGAGTTGTTTTGTTGGATAAAGCCGTGGATGAAAGTTATAAGTTTTTGGGAGATGTCATGAGAAAATATATTGAGAAAGTGGATGCTCCACTTTCGATCCATTCACCAGGTTGATTAACAAGAAGGTCAAGCTAATGACCTTAAAAAAGCGCTTCTTGGGAGGCAACCCAAGATTTTGGAGGAGGAACACTCTCCCACATTTTCCAACCGAGACTTCATGCACTAGGGGAGTATTTCTAACCTTTCTTTGTATAATTTTTCACTCTTATTCTTTTTGTATTTCTTTTAGGATTCTTGTTAGTTTTGCATATTTATATATATATTATTCATTGGGGACAATGAACCGCTTAAGTGTGGGGACGTGTTCTTAATAATAATATATTTAAAAAAAACAAAAAAATTATATAGTATAAAATCCAAAAAAATTTGAAAATTTAAAACTTTTTGTATATAATTGTCTAGTCTCAAAAGCATGTTAGCATGGATAAGTACACATTGTGTAGATTAATTTTGCATGACTAATTATGAGTGTCACATTCATGATAAATCATTTGATGCTTGATAATTCCTTGTGTGTACTTGCGAAAGTTTGAAAACTTGAGATGCTTCTTGGTCAATTTTACTGAGTTAAGCATGCTTTCACCTTGTGAGGATTTGAGCCTAATTTATGATTGATTCATTTTTTATCAATCCATTTTTTTTTGTTGTGTGTTGTTCATCATGATTCATGTTGCTCTAGAACTTGTTTTAAACCGTTTTGAGACTACATGATATGTGTATGCATGAATATGATAAAGGCACTAGGATTAACCTCATTTACCCAAAACAGTACCCATATAAAAAATAATCCTTAGTGAACCCCTTGAGCTTATATCCGTTTCTTTCGTATATCACCAATCTAAAAATTTTTGAGCCTACTTATTTATTCTTGTCGTGATTTACTGGTAGAGCATATTGATTCATTGATGGGTTGGTGAATATTTAGTGTGGGGATTTCTTTTGGTTAAAGTGTTACATTTTGGTGGGATACAATATGGTATGAAAGTTGCAAACAAGTATCAAGTACTCCTTTGAGATCAATGGGTGGCAAGTGCAATGTCATATTAAAGGGACGATCCATGTGTGCTGGTATTAAGTACATTCTTGGTGACTTTTCACTGCCCTTGGTTACTGGAGAATGACTTGACTTTTGAAAAAAAAAAGAAAAAAAAAATAAGTTATGAGCAAGAGGAAGATAAAGTAGAGTGTGTTCATTTGATTGATACAATGTGAAAGTGGGAAAGTACATGGGTTATATGTGCTTTGAAGTTTAATGCTTGTGAAAGCTTGATCAACTTTTACATGATCTAAGTTTCATGTTGGGTGCTTTAATTAAAAGTGAACATTATTCTCTATCAGTTATCAAGTTTAGCCACTTGTTAGCATGTTTCTTTGATATCCTACCCCGTACCTAAGCCCCGTTACAACCTTTAACGAAGACCTTTTGATTCATGTATGCATATATACGAGGTGGTGGAGATTTGGTGGACAACCAAGCATATGGTAGCACATGAGTACATTGATTGAACTTGAGCGATACACTTATACCCATACACTTGTGTGAATTGAGAGCAATGTGAGAATTCTATCTATGGCATGCTTACTTGTTGAATGCGACTTTGATATCTATCTCATGATATTTTTGTCTATCTAGACATTGTGTGCATACTTGGATTATTTTGTGTTAATGATGCTTAAAGTGAGAGTACTTGTACTTTCAGACACTTTCAGGTTGTTATGTGATTGATATTTACAATGTGTGGAGTACTATGACATGTTGCATGTTTGAGAGACTTGGTGGTTGAAAATATTTGATTTTGTGGGTATATCTTCTATAAACCCTCACGAGACAAAACTCGTCCTACTAGGGCTGCCTAGGGGTTTAACGGCTTGTTGCATATGCTCAATGCAATCGTGTCATCTACGAAAGTGGTGGTCCTATTAGTTAGTATTATTTTTATTTCTTTATTTGCCCGAGGACGTGCAAAATGCTAAGTGTGGGGATGTTTGATAGAGTATATATTTATATATATTTTATATGATTTTATTCCTCATATTTATTATATTTTGCATTTAATTGGATTTTTATTTAATAAATTTTAATGTTTTATTGTAGGAAGTAAGGAAATCCTAAACTTGGAAGGATTGGAGAATAAAGAGTTTAATTTGGAGATTTATTAGAAGGAAATTCGGATTTGTTGGGCTGCCTGCACATAATTCATTGTTTGGGTCATATCTTGAGATCTAGAAGTCAGAATTGGACGATTTAACAGCCCACACGAAGATAATGGAAATCTCTTTTATTCTAAAGTGGTCCAATTATCAAATTACTTCAGGAACGGTCCAGATTTATTGAAGAAAAGTCAGCTACGAATTTTCCTTGTAAAACAGAATCAGTTTAGGAAACGTACTTGTACTTTCCTCAAGGCATTAAAATATTTGAGAATATGTATATAAACATCAGATCTGAGAGAGACAGAGATACATATATACAGATATACATAGATACATACAGACATAGAGAGACTTGTACTTTTCTTCTTGGGAGAAAGATTAAAGGTTTTTTATTCTCTGTTCTTAATATTGTCATGTGTTCTTATTATATTATGTGTTTTGTTAGTTTAATTATGAGTGAGTAGTTATTTAATCTAGGGTTAAGTTGAACCCTAGTTATGATTGATGTATGATTTTCCATAACCCCCCAGTTTAGTTATGTTGAATGCTCTTGCTTATTGAGTTGTGCTTAATTTACAATAACATGTCAGACGTGATTATGCGTATTGTTTGAACCTAATATCTATTTATCATCGAAAGTTGGACTTAGATGGTTGTGATTTATCCAATAAGGACATGAACTTCTCCATGAAAATAGGCAGAACGGATTGTTAGGAAGTTAGGATGCTGTGTTTAATGTCTCTAAATTGCATGATACCATGAAAATAGGCTTGAGTGTATTTTTAGAGAAGCCATTAATACTCGAGAGAGGTTATTGGTATTTTATAGGGTGCATCTTTCCTCTTGAGTAGCGTATGATTAATTGGGGTGTAAAATCATGATTGCATTGATTCATGCTAGTGGGGATACTTAATTCTAGATGTTTTAGTTAATTGATAATACAATACAATTTGCCTTAGTGTAATATTAGTTTAAAAATCTCTCAATAATTTATTGTGTTACTTGCTTAGTTGAATTGAATCAAGAATAACTAGTGATTGATACGTTTGTCTCTGTGGGATCGACTCTGACTTGCCCTACTACATAGTTAGAAGGATTTGATAGATATTATTATTTGATAGGCACGCGACAGCCTTGTCATAAGTCGTGCTCTCGTTAAACACGTTTTTCTTGTTAAGATCGAAATCGCAAATTTTATATACTGAATACTTGTCTTATATATTAATTTTCTTGTTAACATACTCCTTTCTAATGAGTCGTTCTCTCGTTGAAAAAACACTTATATAAATTTGTATTCCTATTTTACTTCTAATAAAACTTTTAATTATATATGTCATAATATGTCTTACAAACACCTACTCTACTTCCCATAGAATTTTTTTTAATATGTATTTCTTATAAATTCGAATTCTTCTACTCTATGCTTTCGAAAACTTATTCTACTTCTGATAACTTCTGATAGAACTTTTAATTATACGTCTAACGTATAAAGTCTAACGTATAAAGTCGAACTCTTCTCCTCTATAAATTCGAACATCTATTATACGTCCAATATAACTTTTAATTGCAAGTATCTCTTATATATTTGAAATCTTCTCCTCTATAATTCGAACACATATTCTACTTTAAATAGAACTTTTAATTCTATGTCTTACCTATAAATTCGAATTATTATCCTTTATAAATTCAAACACATATTCAACTTCAAATCAAACTTTTATTTATATGTCTTCCCTATAAATTCGAACTCTTCTCCCCAATAAATTCGAACACCTATTCTGCTAGTTAAAGGATATTTTCTGATTGATTAGTATTGAAAATTCAAAAATTCTAGAAAATTAAAAAAATAGATTGAGATAATATTTGAGGCGCCACTTCACCTCACGTACGCTTCCTAGCGGCGTTATAAATTTTTAAAAAGAAATTCAATATATATTTATTTTCCATTATGTCATCAATATTAAATTTTAACAATTATTACGAGTCTCTCTAATGAACTGCGCCATCCTTAAACACAATTTTTCTTATTGAGTCGCTTTAAAACCGAAACTCCAACTTTAACACATTGTATTAATACCTGTGAAATAATTTTTGTCAATAAAAATTGAAATTTATAAATAAAATTAAATTTATAACATCAACTCTACACCTATTTTACTTCCGATTAAATTTAATTTATCCGATAGAACTTTTAATACTATGGCTTACAAATACCTACTTTATTTCCGATAAAATTTTAATTATATACATTTCTTATATATTCGAGTTCTTCTTCTCTATAAATTGAAACACCTATTCTATTTTCAAAAACCTTTTAATTATATGTCTTTTCAATAAATTTGAACTTTTCTCCTTTGTAAATTGGCACACATATTCTAATTCCAATATTCTCCTCTATAAATTTGCACACTCATTTTACTTCCAATAAAAGTTCTAATTGTGGCTTACAAACATCTATTTATATAATTTTCGAATATGATAAAAAAAAATTAATTATATATCTTCGCATAAACTTGATTTCTCCTTGTTTATAAATTGAAACCGTTAACATATATTTTAAATTTACAATTAACCATTTTCTCGTCGAACACATCTATCTATTATCTATTATCTATCTGTGGCCGTCTATGATTTGATTATCTGCCTACATTTTAAATAAGGAAAATGTTGAAAAATGTTAGGTATACCAAATATTGTATCAATTTTCAGGTAAAATTTTTGAGATACATAATAAATAAACCACAAAAAGGCAAGTATCATGCAATTTCACAGTTTTAGTATCATTTTAAATATTTAATAGATATCTTTTTTCATCATACACATCCACAAAGATATATAAAGACTGAGACCACAAGTATCAGTTAATCTCTAATGAAAACAAAACATGTACAGGTTGCCAACTAAACGGGCTGGCTATTAATTAATGCATGTCATAGTCTTGCCCTCTCAAACTTCCGGTGGAGGATGAATCAAGAGGAGGAGATTACGTAATTATGTCTACCTAAGACATCTTAAGCAAAGAAACATGTCCTACCTAAAAGGCTAGAAGAGATTTTAATTAACGAAATGTTATTGTGTTGTTGTGTATGACGGATGTCTTAGATAAATTTGGTATTCAAAAATTTATTTAATAATATTTCAAAATTAATATGTCAATACATACATGTGTGTATATATTAAACTGTATCGTTAAACTCGAAATATTAAAAAATTATCGATCATGTCAGACTTTTAGTTTTCGTTACATCTTATATATTTCAAAACCAAAAAGCATACACTCTGAACACTGCAGGTGGCTGACTCTCACACATTTGATGGAATTAATGAGAGACAGTTGTTAGCGTGTATATTACAGACACAACATATAAAATTAAGACAACTGATGCAAATCAACTCACTTTCTTCTTAATCCATTAACTATCTCTTCCAAACTAATGAACGTTCATATTCAATCACGACTACTGCAAAATTCAAAACTTCAAAATTCTTACATTTTTTGTTTTTCAATTAGCTAAATGAAACTGAGGACCGGAGTGCAACTTTGATCAGTTGATGCTGAAAGGAGTAATATGTTATTGTGTGAAAAGAAAGAGACATTTGAGATATCTTAGTGCATGGCGGATGACCTAGATAAATTTAGTATTCAAAAATTTACTTAATAATATTTCAAAATTAATATGTCAATACATACGTGTGTGTATATATATATCTCTGTGTGTGTGTATTAAACTGTATCGTTAAACCCGAAATATTAAAAAATTATCGATCATGTCAGACTTTTAGTTTTCGTTACACCTTATATACGCCAAAATCAAAAAGCATACACTCTGAACAGTGCAAGTGGCTGACTCTCACGCATTTGATGAAATTAATGAGAGAGATGCTAACGTGTATATTACCGACACAACATATAAAATTAAGGCAACTGATGCAAATCAACTCACTTTCTTCTAAATTCATTAACTATCTCTTTCAAACTAATGAACGTCCATATTCAATCACGACTACTGCAAAATTCAAAACTTCAAAATTCTTACATTTTTTGTGAACAAGGGTAGGTCATATTAAAAATTGGAAAAAAATTAATTTAAAATGACAAGTAGTTCATTTCTTAAACATATAAGAAACTAGTTGATAAAGCCGCGCTTTGCGGCGGCGTTATAATTATTTGCAAAACTTTTTTAACATAAATTTATCTTATATAATATTACTAATATTAAAATTTAAAAGTTACACATTATTCTATGATGAGTCGTTCTCTCGTTAAATATGATTCTTCTTATTGAGCCGCTCTTTTGTTAAAACGGAAACCCCAACTTTAACATATTTTATGAATACTTCTTTCGTTAAAATCGAAACCCCGATTTTAACACATATTATGAATACTTGTATAATCATTTTTATCCATCAAAGTCAAAACCTAAATTATATCTTTATATATAATAAGCGTAATAGAGATTGTATCCAAAATTTTGGTCAATATACCGCCAAACTAATAAAGATCGTTGATTTTAAAATAGATGAATGAAACAGTTAGAACTAATTTTAAAAAGTATATTTGATTGTTAGTAAAATTATATTCAAATACTAAAAAATGTATTTTAATAATATAAACCAAATATGAGTAGATTTTCTAAATTGAATAAAATTCTCAAAATAATAAGGATTGTCAGATCTTAGAATAAATATATAATAAACATTAAATATAATATTTAAGTGTATTTGATTGTTAGTAGATATATTCCAATACTAAAGGTATTTTGATAATATAAATCAAATATAGTATATTTTCTAAATTGAATAAAATTCTCAACGTAAAAGTTCATCAAATTTTTCTCTTTTCAGTTTCAGGGTAGTTTTAATTGAAAAATAATTGTTAAACCATCGATATATTAAAGATTATTTTGTAAGTTTTACGTGGACCGTAAAATCGTACAAATCTATTTTTTAGAACTCAAGGATACAATACAAACCTAATAAATATCAACTTTTAACTATAAATTGATTATGTAAACTATATAAAAAAAAATTGTAAATAAATATATTTATAAATATTAAAACAATTGTGTATTATACGGATTATAAACTAATATGAAATAAAACTTATAACATCAATATCAAAATATAATAGTAAATACGATCTTTCCTAGTGAGCCTTTTTTTCGGTAAACACCTGTTCTACTTCCAACACAACTTTTAATTACACGTCTTTTGTATAATTGAGTGAATCGTCTTCTCTTTTAACACATATTCTATTTTTAATAAAACTTTTAATTATGTCTTTTATATAGATCGAACTCCTATTCTACTTTCAATAAAACTTTTAATTATAGGCGTTACAAAACATTTATTCCACTCCAATAAACCTTTTAATTATACATCTTTTCTATAATTTCGACCACCTATTCTACTTTTAATAAAAATTTAATTATATGTCTTACCTACAAATTCGAAATATTCTCCTTTACAAATTCAAACATATATTCTATTTTCAATAAAAGTTTTTAATTATATGTTGTTTCTGTAAATTCAAAATTTTCTCCTTTATAAATTTGAACACTTATTCTACTTATAATATATTAAAGAATATTTTTATTTATTAGTATTTAAATTTTAGAACAAATTATATATATATATATATATTATATATTATAAAATATATTGATTTCAAAAATTATAAAATATTAAAAAAAAAATTGAGAGAATTTTAGAGTCGCCAAAAATAACCTCGCACTTGTGCAAATATGTTGAAGTAATCTTAGGATACTTTTTTCCATAACAAATAAAGCGACAAAATATTGCTTATTTGGAAATTGGTAAAATACGAATAAGAACTAAGACACTTTTTCACCAATAAGACTCCGTTTTAATCTGAAGACCGCCTCTTCCTTGGATAAAATTGCATCATCTGCTATCAAATATGGCAGCAACAAAAACTTATCCAATCTAAATTAATGTATTCAATTCAAAATATTTGTAGGAAACCGACCCACCTTGTGTTCCTGCGAACTGTGAAAACGCGTGTCAATGATGTCTAAGTTGTTTGCTAAATACTGTAATCAAATGTCTAACGCTATTAAATTTCGTCTTCTTGGCAAAAACGTATCATAAGTATATAGTAAATCATAACACATACTTATTTACTTTATAATAAAGTCATTATATATAAAGATTAGTCATTATTATCTACCAAATCAAATCAGCGAGCAAGGACTATGATTGAATAAAAATTAACACCGTGATCATATTCTACTGATTTTTCATAAGCAAAAAGACATTAACATGGATTAGCAAAAACAAAAGGGCATTAACATGCAATTTGTATGAATTTGTAGCCACGCTGAAAATAAAATACATGGTCAAGCTTGAAAACTAAACACTACATCTAGGTCGGAACCTTTTGGTTGTTAAATAACGTAGATAATACAATTTTTAAAATAAATTATATATTTTATTATAAATTTACTTTCTTCTCTATAAATTCGAACTCCTATTAAAGTTGAAATATAACTTTTACTTATATGTCTCCGCTACAAATTCTAACTCTTCTCCTTTATAAATACATGTATTCTACTAACATATAACTTAATTATTCTCATTTATAAACTCAAACACTTATTATACTTTAAAATTTAAATATAACTTTTATTTATATGTCTTCTCTATAAATTTGAACTATTCTCCTCTATAAATTCGAACACATATTTACTTGTAATATGTTAAATGATATTTTTTTATTTAATAGTATTTAAAATTCTAAAATTTTAAAAAATTAGAAAAATAGATTGAGACGACTCCTTTATAAATTCAAACAACTATTCTACTTCAAATAGAACTTTTAGTTATATGTTTTCGCTATAAATTCGAACTCTTCTCCTTAATAAATTCGAACACCTATTCTACTTCTAATATGTTAAAGATTTTTTTTTTTGATTTATTAGTATCTAAAATTCAAAAATTCTAGAAAATTAGAAAAATAGATTGAGACAATCTTAGGAGCGCCACTTCACCTCTCGCGTATCCTCCTTTATATATATATATTGATTCAGCAAAATGTGAATTTAGATCATACCCATGCCTGTATAAAGCTAGTTATCTATTAAAATACATTTAAAAGCAATCTCTAGAATCCCAAAAGGCCAAAACTCTTATTGTGTTATTTATATTCACACATTTTCTTCTTACAATCTTTATCCAAATACACAAAATAAATTTAATAATAAAATTTATTCCATGATGAAAATTAAATCATTGTCTTCGTCATTCTCAATTTTTTTTCACATGTAATGTTTTTTATTTTATGTATTTCGTATTCTTGTAATGTGTTTTTATTAGGTAATTCAATAAAATTTTAAGTTTTCTTAATAATTTATTTTATTTTAAAATTATTGTTTACCATTTAATTTATATCATTATAATTTAATTAGAAATAATATTTAAGCTTTAAATATTTATCTATCAAATATAAAATACATAAAAGAAGTGAATGGGACCTACTATTTAACTGAGTCGGGCTCGAATGCATGGGGAAAGCTGGACAGTTTTTTACAAAACCCAAGTGTGGCATTAAAATGGGGCCAGAAAAGTTGGACGCCGGATTATAAAGTATAAACCACGAAATAATAAATCTATTTAAAAATGTACAGAAAATGGGGCCAGAAAAGTTTACATAAACCACGAAATAATAAAGCTATTAAAAAATGTACAGAAAATGTAGACGAAGAAAAAACTCGTATAAATACAAGGAGATTCTTCATACCTTGGCAAGCCTACACTTGCATTGTGAATTGTTAATCAAACACGAACACACGCCAAAAGCCAGATAAAATGGGGTCCATAGAAAATCTTACTCAAAATTTAGCTTCCAGGTTTCCAATGAATCCACTTGAGCCTGAAGAATTCCGAAGGCAAGGCCACCTGATGATTGATTTTCTTGCTGATTACTATGGTAAAGTTGAAAACTATCCAGTTAGAAGCCAGGTCTCACCTGGTTATCTTGGCGAAATTTTACCAGAATCTGCTCCATACAATCCCGAATCCCTCGAAACAATTCTTCAAGATGTACAAACCAAAATAATCCCTGGCATCACACATTGGCAGAGTCCCAACTTCTTTGCTTATTTCCCTTGTAATGTTAGTACTGCTGGTATTCTCGGTGAAATGCTTAGTACTGGTTTTAATGTTGTTGGCTTTTGCTGGATGGCTTCACCCGCTGCTACGGAGCTCGAAAACATTGTCACCGATTGGTTTGGAAAAATGCTTCAACTTCCCAAATCCTTTCTTTTCTCCGGTGGTGGGGGTGGTGTTTTGCAAGGGACTACTTGTGAGGCCATATTGTGTACACTTGTGGCAGCTAGAGACAAAAATTTGAGGCAACATGGCATGGATAATATTGGCAAGTTAGTTGTTTATTGTTCTGACCAAACTCATGCTTCCATGCAAAAGGCTGCCAAAATTGCTGGGATGAATCCCAAGAATTTTCGTGCAATCGAAACTAGCAAATCCTCTAATTTTCAGCTCTGTCCTAAGCGACTGGAATCGGCAATTTTGTACGATGTGCAAAATGGGCTTATTCCATTGTACTTGTGTGCCACTGTTGGCACAACATCATCAACCGCAGTTGATCCGTTGGCATCCCTTACAGAGGTGGCGAAAAAGTATGAACTTTGGGTTCATGTTGATGCTGCATTTGCTGGAAGTGCTTGCATTTGCCCCGAGTTTCGACAGTATCTTGATGGTGTGGAAAATGCAGATTCTTTTAGCTTGAATGCACATAAGTGGTTTTTGACAACATTGGAATGTTGTTGTCTCTGGGTGAAGAATCCGAGTGCTCTTATCAAATCTCTTTCCACTAATCCCGAGTACTTGAGGAATAACGCTAGTGAAACAAACAAGGTGGTGGATTACAAAGACTGGCAAATAATGTTGAGCAGGCGATTTCCAGCATTGAAATTATGGTTTGTATTAAGAAGCTACGGAGTTGGTCAGCTGAGGGAGTTTATAAGAGGGCATGTAGGCATGGCCAAGTATTTTGAAGGGCTAGTGGCCATGGACAAGAGGTTCGAAGTTGTGGTGCCTAGGCTGTTCTCAATGGTCTGTTTTAGGATCAAGCCATCTGCGATAATCGGAAAAAATGATGAAAATGAGGTAAATGAAATCAACCGGAAGTTGTTGGAGTCGGTGAATGAGTTTGGTCGGATTTATGTTAGTCACACAGTGCTAGGAGGGGTATACGTAATCCGATTTGCCATTGGAGCAACCCTAACAGACATTAACCATGTGAGTGAGGCTTGGAAGGTGGTCCAGGACCATGCAGGCGCCTTGATTGTTGATGCTTTCCTGTCAAAATAGCTCGTGGATTACTAGCTTTTATTTGTACAAGAACAAAATGGCCAGTTTATCATTACCAAGTAAAAAAGTTTCTTTTTATTTTTTTACTTTATCGTGTTTTTCATCCGCAAATAATGTACTGCAACTATTATCGAATAATACTTGAGAATTTTAAATTTATATTTTACCATCCACATACGCATTTACTAGAAATGATATCATCCGGTACGCACCTTGAGTTTTTGTTATTTTGATGATAGTTTTCATGTTCTCTGCAACAGCACGCACACTGAAAGTAAAGGTTTTATTTAGTAGATATTAATTTGTACTAGATCATTCCTTTTAAGGGGCCGTTTGATTCTTGAAGTGTCAACTTGGTTGACTGGATTGTGAATGAGATTATAATATATTTTTATATTGAATTCTCATTCTCATTTCCGTTAACCGGATTGGAACTCATAATCCAAATAGACACTTAGTTCACTACGATGGATGCTTTGTTTTCATTCCTGAAGAAATTATGAGGATCAACAGAAGTCTTAACTTTTAACAACCTAACATAATTTCCCTTGAAACACTTTACCCTATAAACAGCTCCTTCAATGTAACTATTCTTCGCATTATGGTTAACTCCTATGTCAAGATCTCTGTAGTTGAGAAATGCTTCGACACAAATGGGGTCATGTAACGGTAGGGCCGCTTTAAGGAATTGGTTTTTTCAAGTAATTCTGTTGAGATGAGCTCACACTTGAGGTACGCAGCTAAGAAGAACATTAGGTGGTGTTCCATCAGGGAAACTTGTGGACCAAACTACTGAATCAAACCAACTCATTTCTTTACAATCTGAACTTTGAAAGCGTAATTCAGGAAAGCTCTCATTCATGAGTTTCACAAGTCGATTAGCATCTCCGAGAAATAGGGTTATGAATGATGCCCTGTTTATCTCTTTCCGGTTTCAGTACTATTAACAACATCAATAGACATCGATACAACTTATACGACATCGATGGCGTTTTTCTGTGTTGTCCATTCAAAACCACCATCAGAGAAATGTCCACCAACACCAACAGTATAGCAAACTCCAGCAGGAAAGCTCTCATTCATGAACTTTGAAAGCGTAATTTAGGGAGTCAATATAAAATTATTAACAAAGAATCAATCAATATTTTCTCCTGGTGATTTTTTAATGGTTTACACAGCTAGCAACGTGGTCCAGTATTAAACTACCTGTTGATACATAAGGTGCAGTGTTTGGAGGACGACGTGATGTATACCTTTTAACTGACTCAATATATTATATGCCAATTGGCTTTTCTAACATTGACTAAATTTTGTTAGTAATGTTGTGTTCTGCACTTAGAATTGTGTATATTTCTTCCAACTCGGCCATAAACTCGTGTCATCTCTCTTCTTGTAAAAGAAATGACTCGGGTATTAAGCCTGCAGTCCTTTACCGCAAATGTACTACCCTTTGCTGTAATGATAATGGCAGAGTGCATGGAAGTGACATTTCTAAGTCTTGGCAAAGCAGCTATGAACAACGGGATCAGCTCCTTTGTTTTTGTTGCTTATTATAACTCCTTGGCTACCCTTATCTTCTTTCCGTTTTTCGTTCTCCATGTCTGGAGGTTTGCGATCCTTACTTCGTTTCTTTTATTATTATGAGTATGATTTCAGCACTAATACGACTAATCTACTGATCTTAAATTTATATATTCTTTTTTCCAGAGGTAATCAGCTTCCACTTACTTTCTCTTTAGTGTGTAGATTCTTTGTACTTGGGCTAGTTGGGTAAGAATAAGAATGTAATCAACTTATCATTTGTTTGCTCATTTCAATTTATGGTATGCAATTGTGTAAACTGATAAAAAGTTTTCTGCAACAGAATTTGTCTTCTGCAGATATGTGGTTATGTAGGTATGGACTATGCCTCTGCGACTCTAGGAGTTGCCATGGGTAACTTGATACCCGCGTTTACATTCTTGCTTGCAGTTATCCTGAGGTAGGATCTATCAATATTGGTAGGATACATATTAATAGATTTGTTGCAAGCAGATTTCTTTTATATCATATTTTGTATTTTAATTTATTTTCTGATATTGTACAAAGTCTACATGAATACACTGGCCTTTTTCGTTAATCAAGTACTATTAAAACGGAGCTGTTCATGATTTTTAGTTCTCATAGTTTTGAATGCTATGACATTTTAGCATGGAGAAGGTTGATCTAAGACCATTGAGCAGCGTATCAAAAGTTGTAGGCACAGCAATAGCAATATCTGGAGCATTTCTGATAATTTTTTACAAAGGCCCGGCAATATATATGGTTGTGTCTTCTTCAGGTTCAGCTCAACAGCTCCTACTCTCAAAGCATTCAAATTGGGTACTTGGTGGTGGTTTTCTTACCATCACGTGCCTTTCTTCAGCCATCTGGAACATTTTACAGGTACAGATTAACACTGTCTTCGAATATCTCAAATGTTTCAATCATGCATTTCAGATAAATATCCACTATATAATCCACAATTATCTGCTAATTTAGTCTCTAACACTCAGGCGGCAACCATTAAGGTATACTCTGGCGTAACTACTGTAAACTTTTTCTTTTGTTTATTTGGATCCATCCAATGTACAACAATTGCTTTATATGTGGAGAGGAACAGAGGTTCTTGGGTGCTTAACCCTGGTATCGAGATGATTGCTATGGTTTTCGCTGTAAGAATATTATTAATTGACACAATCTGATTTTAGGGTCATCTTTTGTTTCTCGGCTGATTCAATCTGTTTCATTGCAGGCTGTGAATTGTGTAACCGGTGCCAGTATCTTGACATGGTGCCTGCACCGAAAGGGTCCAGTTTACGTGTCAATGTTCAAGCCAGTATCGACTGCCATTGCAATGATCACAGGGATCATCTTCCTTGGTGATACTCTTTATATTGGCAGGTATAATTATCAAAACTCACAATTGAAATGCCTGTGTCTGGTCTATATTGAATTTAGTGGAATTTAATTGTGTGTACTACAGAAATAATATAGTTTTAGATTGGGGGAAACTATAAAACACAAAAAAACTGTTACTGCTGAAAACTTAATATCAAGCATGTGTAAATATATTGATCATCGTTTACACCAATTTATCTTAGACTTTTAGCTCCAACAAAAAATTTATTGTAGGTCACAGTATATAATATCAAATTGTTGCAACAAGGATTCTAAACATCTGAAAACAATATTTATCCCTGAAGATGATGATAGTTCTACGGCCCTTGCTCATTTAGATCAGAGCGATGACGAAATGCTCGATGAGCAGTCTCTTGCAGTTTCTATGGGTTCTCCTCCACATAACAAAATAAGAAAAGAGGATAAATCATGGAATTGTATAATGTATACAGAACAGTTTAGGAGAAGAATGTAGGTTTATAAGAGATTACTGGATGTATCCTCTTTAATTTCATTATTTGATAAAGATATATTATTTAAAGTGTATGGGTGACTGAACTCGACGATTGTTGATGAACAAAGAAACCCAGTGAATTTGTCAGATGTTGCCAGGATGATTACTTGCTGCTTGTTAAATATGTAGTAAAAGAGGTGGTCTCCTCTATTCATTTTTGTCTACAACATATGTTTGGTACATGGATCGGTGAGTATGCAATGATCCGTCCATACTGGACAGTTAACATAACTGTCAAATACAAGTGAAGCGTAAGCAGACACTTGCATCTTTATTAAACGTAAATGATAAGTTCTCTGAAACTTTATCTACTACTCCAAGGCAGAAGAGAATGATTATGTTTTAAATAATGCATTACTTGACAGTTTTGCTTCATAAGTTCACCCCAAATATTATAGAGAACATGTATCTGGTTGTTTTCTTCTCAATTGATAACAATGAAGTAATTCCGATTTCTAATCTTGGTTAAGTTGCTTTGTTTTTCTGTAAGAAGTTAAAATCCCTTTCTGTTTTTTCGTTCTGTTAATTTTTCTGTTTTTTGTTGTAGATGAAAAGGAAGTACAGAATTGCACCCACTTCAGTTTCACCTGACAAAAGGAAACAGCCTTCCATGTTGCTTCAAGAGGGAAAGCAGAGGTCTTCTCTTAAAGCTGACAGGGATGAGGTTTATGCACCCACAAAACCTGAGATTGATGCAGAAGCTGCGCAAGCTTTTGCAGAAGCAGCAATGAAGACACTGAAAGGCAGAAGCAGCAATCCACGAGTTGTAAGATCAGACAATACCCTTCTACATTTCTTTCAAGTTGGTGTTTAGTTTGACCAGTTGAATCTTAAAGAAAAAACTTACAGAATTTGCAGATGATTCGTGCTTGATGAAAATTACAACGGAGCAACCTGGATCTCAGTTCAAACTTCTTGGCTCTTGCTGGACCAAACTCTGAATAGGTTTTTGACACAGTTCGTGAGACATCTTTGTTTGTAGTTGTAAATAATGTTTAAGGCATGTTGTCAAATCCAAATGTTGAAGTAAATTATGGAAAAACTTTGAATGCAAAATTACTATTACTAGGTCGTTCATGGGTGTTGGTGATTGGATTTTGATTTACTATGTCGTTCATGGGTCATGCTAAATTACTATTACTACGAGTATATATTAAGAAACCTATTTTAGTGTATATGCAGGGTTTTTTTTCTAGAGTGACTATGAAACTTTGTTGGACATATATATATATATATAGGCTAGTGATCAAATACAAACCTTTTTTAAAATACAAACTAAGAACCAATTTAAACCCTTAGATTAATCTAATCTAATGGCCCCCCTATATGCACAACACACAACTAAAATACACCCTCCTACACACAATCACACCTATTCCCCTTCGTTTTTAATTTGACTTTTCCCGTCAATCGGATAGTTGTTTTTGAAATCCGACTTCACCGTATTTTTCTCCATCTCCCAACGATCGATTTGCATACCATATTTGATATATTCCGACGATAAATCACTATTTATGTTTGCGAGAATCACTAAAATGTTGGTGATTTCTGTAAGAATAAATAGTGATTTCTGCGTAAATGTAGTGATTTTTTCTCTAGATCTATACGTAAATTACAGATTTTGTATCGTAAAATCACTAAATTTATACGTATATAAAAATAAATAGCTAGATCTATGCTGAAATCACTATTTATTCTTACAGAAATCACTAAAATTATTTAGTTTGTAGGTTTGTAGTCTAAGAGTGGTTTGTAGTAGAATAGCCCCCTATATATATATATATAAGTAAGGTTGCAGAGAAAACCATTATATCAAGAGAACCGAGAGAACCCTTCTAAGACCGTTGATATATTATAATATAATTAATGAATCTTAATAAAACACTAAAAAGAATCTTAATTATCAATTAAATTTATTATAAATAAATTTTATGTTGAAATATATTATAAAACACTTTATAGAATACTTAACAGAATCCTAATTTAATATAATTATTAAAACACTTAAAAGAATCTTATAAAATTATTAAAACACTTAAAAGAATCTTAAAATACTAATAGAAGTATAATAGAAAATTTTTAAAACATATCAGCCGTTGGATGGTGTGGTAAATCAAGTGTGATTGGTTAGTTCTCTCGGTTCTCTCAGAAAGATAGGTTCTCTCTGGAGGTTCCAAAGAGAACCATTATATCAAGAGAACCGAGAGAACCCTTCTAAGACCATTGATTTACTATAATATAATTAATTAATCTTAATAAAACACTTAAAAGAATCTTGATTATCAATTGAAATTTATTATAAATAAATTTTATATTGCAATATATTATAAAACACTTTGTAAAATACTTAAAAGAATCCTAATTTTAATATAATTATTAAAACACTTAAAAGAATCTTATAAAATTATTAAAACACTTAAAAGAATCTTAAAGTACTAATAAAAGTATTATAGTAAATCTTTAAAACATATCAGCCGTTGGATGGTGTGGGAAATTAAGGGTGATTGATTAGTTCTCTCGGTTCTCTAAAAAACATAGGTTCTCTCTGGATATTATGTAAAGAGAATGATGACCTAGGGTTAACTTTAGTATATTTATGTTTCATTTTTGTATATTAGCTTTTTACAGCTGGTTTTGTTATTTACGTTTTTAGAAACGCAACATGAAGTTCCATTTCAAAAATGATATTTGAGTTTTTTTTTTTTTGAATTATACTATTTGAGACTATTTTTCTTCAATTACGACGGAATTTGTCGTGAATTTGTATTATTTTTTTTTTTGCCAAAAATAGAGCAGATTTCATTAATACTTTGAAAGAGATTCAATCGGGACAAACCCCCAACTGATCATGCAACCAGGTTGAAAAACAAATAAACAAACTAAGTAATTAGTTGTTTTGTTTCCGGATTGCTTAACTAATTGAATACAAATATTCTTAAAATTAAAAATGAAGATAACAGTTTCCCGAGCAATCCAGCTTGCATCTCCCCTGAAAACAGTAGCTTCACAATTGACCTTCACATTAACTTCATGGATAGTGCAATGTTTAGAGGACTCAGTTGCAAAAACTAAGCTTAGATACCTCATGTTATGAACAAATATTTTTTGTGAGAGGTGAGCACATGCGATTTTCACCACCGTTCCAAACGCACCCCAGCTATCTACTTGCCGGACACCAGCTATAGATCTGCCTAAAGTGGTGTTGATGCGAGATATCTAGATCTCCCAATACACCGCAAAATTCATTTTCAACACAACCAACACATCGCACAAAGTGAGACACATCGCACAAAGCGAGATAATCAAACACACACCTAATAACTCAAACAGAACGAAACGAAAAAACCCAAAAATTCAAGAGATTTTGAATCCAAAACTGAATTTTATTATAAAATCCGAGCTCTTAACCGTAGCAGATCTGAAAACTAAAGTGAAGAAACTCAAATGGATTTTGCGAGTTTTGTGGAACAAATCTCGATTTTATTGAAAGAAAATTGAAAAAACAAGAGAAGATGTGTTGTGTGGACAAAGATGGGAAGAAAGGGGATGTGGATGGAGATGGAGATAGGAAGAAAGAGGATGAGGATGAAGATGTTGGGGTTAGGGTTAGGGGAAGATGGGTCGGCCTAAGTATTAATCAAATCTCCTTACAAAAGACCGGGCCTAAAGCAAACGGAGGCTATGAGAACAATCAAACATGTATATAACGACTCTTGCTTTTAGTAATTCCTATTTTTCTGGTATTATCTACTTATATATATTAAAGCCCGTCTAGGGGCAATTTGAGCCAAGAAATTGGCTGTGAAATGACAAATTTGCCCTTATTTATTGAAAAATTACAAACTTGCCATCCATCTATCATTTATATAAAAATAAAAGATTTTTGTTGCTCTTAGGAATCGAACCTCCGAACTCCTCTTAGAAAACTCATGTTATAACCATTGTGCTACACTTACTTATTGGTTTAACTTAAAAATCTTATTAGATAAGCCACATCACCTTTTTTTGTCCTATTTTTTTTGTTTAAGTAAAATGTCGGGTTATATTATTTATATAACTTGATTTTTTTAGTTTCAAAATCTTTATGTATAATTATATTTTATCTACTTTGTATATATTAAAAGTCAACCAAGGACAAAAAAAAGTAAGAAAATGGCAATAAATTTATTATTATATTCTTATATTTTTAAAAATTACAGAATTGTCAACCTTTTATTATTTAAGCTAAAGTAGATTAGATTTGTGTGACCATTGATAATCGTATTCCAAACTTTCTCATATAATTTCATCTAATACCCAAGTACGTAACATTGAGTTTGAGTTTATTATAAAAATATTATTATATAAACTACATTATCATATATATATATATATATATATATATATATATATATATATATATATATATATATATATATATATATATATATATATATATATATATATATATATATATATATATATATATATATATTAATGTTTGAGCAAATAACATGTTGTTTTATATTATTGATAAAAATATGTTTATTCAATTTTTTTAATTTTAGATTCTCAGTAAATTAAATGTTAGTTCATATTATTTATATAGCTCCATTTTTCAAATTTTCGTTATTCTACATATAATTATGTATTCAATTATATTTATAAATTCTTATTTCACTTGTATTTTTGAATTATATATTATTTATACTGTAAAATTTTATATGATTTATACTTTATATAGGTTATTTAGGTATTGATACACAAATATAATATAATTTAGAATATATTTAAAATTAGTATCATAAAAAGTGTGAATCGGAGTTAGGGGTGTTTATGGGTTGTATTTGCCGAGTTGAAAGCATTTTTGCAATCTGGCCCAATTAAATCGGTTTGAAAAAATTTCATCCCACCACACAAAATATTAATTTGTGACTCAACTCTTAATCGTACATCGATTTGGGTAAGGTTGGGTCGGTTTAATTGGATTAAATTATATATATATATATATATATATATATATATATATATATATATATATATATATATATATATATATATATATATATATATATATATATATATATATATATATATTATGTAATATCTTTCGAAAATTAAAAAACTGCTTTTAAACTCGATAAATATATATATATATATATATATATATATATATATATTACTCTTTTCGTTCATGTACAAGTATGGAGTAATGATATGCGGTTCTTTTATGTAAATATTAACACTTAAATATCAAATATTTGACGAAGGATAAATGTTTAGTAAATCCGATTAATCACCTATTATCAGGAGAGTAATCACTATAAGGTAACTTTACCGACTAATGTCGATTTCCATATTTAAGAACATTGTAAAATAGGTATAAATTGGGATTTTAGTACTAATATTTTAGTTTGATTAACATTATAATTTTAGTAATGTAAATTATGTTGTAAATCGTGTGCATATGCATAAAATGTAAGCACATCTATAATTCAAAGTACGATATATCATATAATGTATGGTAGTATATAATTTGTATATATATATATATATATATATATATATATATATATGTGCGCGCGTGTGTATAAATATTATTGAACAAAATTTGTAACTTATATCGGGTTGGGGTAGGGTCGGCCGAAAAAATAAAAAAACTCATACCCAGCCTATTTAAATTGGTTGGGTAGGTTTGGCTTGGTTGGCCGAAAATAGAGCGACGGTTAGTTCAGTTTGATCAGGTTGGTAAATCATGAACAATCAAAATATCATAATTGGAGTAATATGTGGATGTATTACTTATGTATTAAATCGGATAATTAAAGATTATTAGAATTATTAGTGGGAATCAATTTAATATTATATATATATATATTGTGTAATAATTTTAATTATATGTATATTATCACATAATTTAAATTTATTTAAAAACATATTATGATTGAAAAAAATAAAATTTATAGATTTAAATTTTGGATTAGTGATCAAGTTGTGAGATAAAATTAAGAGAATTCGTGATTTTGACCGTCTAAAATAAGAACTATGTATACAAAAAAATGTTGTTATTATTTTTTATTCAAATTTCAACATTTTAATTTTGGAACTTTTACCTATAAATTTCCTAAAATTTACAAATCAGGCCAATATTGGAAGGATTAGACTGAATTTTATAACATTTTCACCAACTTTTATCAAAACCTATTTTGACATAATCAAAGGATTAGTTACCGTCTAACGATTATCGGGATTATTAAACACCAACTTTTAGAACATAGATTATACATAAAAATATAATTGAGTATGGATTAAAAAATTTGTTTAATTATTTTTATTATATTCAATTTTTGAATTTGATAAAATTCATTTTACAACATTTAAAACTAAATATATATTTTGTTAATTAAAAATAATCATTTGATCTTTATGTTATAGAAATTAATTCAAATTTTATGAAATTAAAAAATATTTAAAAAATACTAAACAAATATAAGGTAAATTCGAAATATTATCTCTTACCACATTTCTTATTATAAAACGTATTTCAATATATATACATGTTGGTGTGAGAAATTATTCGAGTGTATAAACAGGCCCGTGCCTCGCACATAATTGAGTATGGATTAAAAAATTTGTTTAATTATTTTTATTATATTCAATTGTTGAATTTGATAAAATTCATTTTACAACATTTAAAACTAAATATATATTTTGGTAATTAAAACTAATCATTTGATCTTTATCTTATAGAAATTAATTCAAATTTTATGAAATTAAAAAATATTTAAAAAATACTAAACAAATATAAGGTAAATTCGAAATATTATCTTTTACCACATTTCTTATTATAAAAATCATTTCAATATATATACATGTTGGTGTGAGAAATTATTCGAGTGTATAAACAGGTCCGTGCCTCGCACGGGTTTTTATGCTAGTTATATTATTATAATATATTATTTTCAAGAATTCAAAAAATTAAAAGAATTTAATGAAACTTTTTAAGACCGAGTGGATTTGTTTTTTATATTATACAAAAATTATAAGAGAGTCAATGTGATTTATGGGTCAGGTATAAAAACTGCCATTTCAGGAGAAGTAGGAAAGTGATGCTGTTCGATTTTTCACAAACACTGATCTTGACTTGATTTTATTGTTATAGAACTCGTACAGCTGATAGTTCAATTTATTGGTAGAAAGGTGTTAACTGCTCCCTGTAAAAAAGAGGTATTAATTGCGTAATAAATCTTGGTATATTTTTTGAAGGAAATTAATTTAATAATAAAAAGTGTTAATCCCAAATGACCTAACAGAATTGTAGAAGGAGGTTGAATACAATTCTTGATATTTCTTAAACTTAAAACAACTTACAAATAAAAACTGAACTTAAAGTAAAAATCACAAGCACATAAATAATTTCAGTTGAATTGTTTGATGATCCAACTGAAGTTATTTTTATTGCGGAAATAATCTGTGATACAAAATGTACACAGCTGCTCAGTTACAAGATTGTAGAGAAGTATGCTCTCAAAGATAGCTAATACAAACTATTTGTTTTTCTTCTCTTACTCTTAAAGTAACTGCTACACTTGGTTATATATACCCAAGTTTACAATTCTACGTTTGGCTAAACTAAAGAACAATAGTAGTAACCATCAGTAGCTTGCTTTTCATTCCTTTTGTCCAATGGTCCTTGGAGATCTTTGCTTTTGTCTTCATGCTTATTTTAATCATTCCCAAGAGCCTTATTGGAAATTGGAATGTTTCCTTATTTCCAGTAACCATTTTGATGGCTTCCAATGCAAAGTACACTTCCATATCTCCTTTAGATCTGTTCAGTAAACTGTCACTATCACTTTGTCAACTGTTCAAAAAGCAATAGTGATTCGTTGATAGCAGGGAGATGTGTTTCGTTGATAGCTTTATTCTTCATTCCGTTGATGGTGTTTCCTTCGTTTCGTTGATGGTGTTTCCCTCGTTTCGTTGATGGGTAAACTCCATACCGTTGACAGAGTGATCTTCATACCGTTGACATGTCTTCACTTAGACTAGATTACAAGGCATAATATATTTACAATTAACCAACCTATTTTGCCTATCTAGTACTTAGTCAACATGACTTAGAAAACCTATCTAATACATACAACAAAATGCATATCAAACTGTGAAGTATTGTACAGTGCAATTGCTACATTACTCATTTCGTTGATGAGCTTCCTGTCAACGGAATGCTGCAAAGCATGCCATTTCGTTGACAGTTACAAAATGACTTAATACAAAATCTACTAAGTGTTTTTATAATTATCATCAAGAACAACATATTCCTAACAAAAAGTTATACGATATTTAAAAAAATAACCGAGTCGAATAAATATAAAACAAATCATATGATTAATCCAGTTTTTATGGAAATACAATACAACAATTTGTTAAAGTTTATATATCTACATTTACCCATTTCGTGTTTAAACTATCGACCATAATTGCAATCCCATAAAAATCTTGTTGATCTAACATCTCAGATATTAAATTACACATCAAGCGGAGAGAATAAACAAAATTTAAATAAATCGAGAACACACTCACAAAGAAGAAATTTAATTAAACAAACAAAATAAAAGACAAAAATCCTTGTCGAGAGAGAAAAATTATTTAAAAAATAAATGAAATAAATTAATTAATTTGATACTTTTTCACCGTGAAAACAATGAAAGCCCCTTACGGTTATGCAAATAAGAAAGAGGAAGAGTTTTGATATGGTTTATAATTTGTGTCCGTAAATTATATGTACAAAAATTATATTTTTTCCTATTGTTTAATCAAGTTTCTACCTTTTAAATTTTTAATTATTTTTTAAAATTTTAACTATTTTTTACTATTTTTAAATAATTAGCCCGATTTTTTACGGATTCAGCCGATTTTTGACCGTTTTTCTGAAAAAACGATTAATTGACCGATTTTCGCTTAATCATTTCGGTAGCCCGTCGTCTGACGATTAATCCCGATTAATCACCGACTTTTAGAACATTGTTTCTTCCTAATAAGTCATGCTCCTGTTAAACACGTTTTTCTTGTTAAGATCGAAATCTCAAATTTTATATACTAAATACTTGTCTTATATATTAATTTTCTTGTTAACATACTCCTTTCTAATGAGTCGCTCTCTCGTTGAAAAAGCACTTATATAAATTTGTATTCCTATTTTACTTTCAATAAAACTTTTAATTATATATGCCATAATATGCCTTAAAAACACCTATTATACTTTCGATGTAACTTTTTTTTTAATATTTATTTCTTATAAATTTGATTTTTTCTACTCTATACATTCAAAAACTTATTCTACTTCTGATAGAACATTTAATTATATGTCTAACTTATAAAGTCTCTATAAATTCGAACTTTTCTCCTCTATAAATTTGAACACCTATTCTACGTCCAATAGAACTTTTAATTGCAAGTGTCTCTTATATATTCGAACTCTTCTCCTCTATAAATTGGAACACATATTATACTTTAAATTTAAATAGAACTTTTAATTATATGTTTTACCTATAAATTCGAATTATTATCCTTTATAAATTCCGACAACTATTCAACTTCAAATCAAATTTTTATTTATATGTCTTCTCTATGAATCGAACTCTTCTCCTCAATAAATTCGAACACTTATTCTGCTTCTAATAGGTTAAAGGATTTTTTTTTTGATTTATTAGTATTAAAATTCAAAAATTCTAGAAAATTAAAAAAATATATTGAGATAATATTTGAGGCGCCACTTCACCTCCCGCGTATGCTTCGCAGCGACGTTATAAATTTTTAAAAAGAAATTCAATATATATTTATTTTACATTATGTTATCAATATTAAATTTTAACAATTATTACGATCCTCTCTAATAAACTGCGCCATCCTTAAACACAATTTTTCTTATTGAGCCGCTCTCTCGTTAAAACCGAAACTCCAACTTTGACATATAGTATTAATACTTGTAAAATATTTTTTGTCAATAAAAATTGAAATCTATAAATTAAATTAAATTTATAACATCAACTCTACACCTATTTTACTTCCGATTAAATTTAATTTATCCGATAGAACTTTTAACTTTGGCTTACAAATACTGACATGGGATGAAAATAACCCAAAAGACATAATTAATGATACATTAATTAAACCTTGATTGGTCCAAGAGTTAGGCCCGATAAATAAGGCCCGGAACCCTAATTATTTATTAATTTCGTAATTATTAAATAGGAAAAATCTACAGCTCATGAAAGGAGTCCAAAGTCGTGCCAATTACATCAAGGAGTAGCCTCCAAGACATACAAACCCAAAAGGAGTCAACCTCCTACAAAACAGGACTCACAGTTCTCATCAGAAAGGGTGACTTGACCCCAAGTCACCTGATTCTACCTTAATACTAGGCACTTGACGCCTATATAAAGGACCCGGTCCTTCAATCAGAACTACGTTTTTTGGTTTGATTCTCAATTACGAATTGAGATAGGTAGACATCTTGTGAAGACCGATTTAGTCACGAAACACGAGAACAACCATTAAATCTTGAAACTCTCTAACCCTAGCATTGAATTCAAAGATACAGTTTTTATTCCATAAAATTTGGCGCCGTCTGTGGGAAGACAACATCAACCATGGCAAACACACGAAGAACGACTCGAGAAACTCGGACTTCTGAAGGACTTCCTCTTACCTCTGAAACCGAGACTCATGGAAGCCAACCGCCGCCAACTACTGGCACTCAAGGGGCGAATATCCCCCTCACCACTACTCAAGGACCAGAAATCCCAATTTTGGTTGAAGGGACGAATCCCCTGCAAATGGTCGTTCATGGCCCTAATCCTCAAGATGCAACTCTCCAGCAACCAATCACAACCTCTCCACTACTCATGAATGTTCCATATGGCCTTCAACTTCACACCACGGATCTTCCCCAATACACGACTCAAACTCTTGGGATGCCAACTTATGGCATGCCACCTCGACCTACAGTGGGGAGTAGTGGTATCAATCCAACCTACCACGAAGCATATGTGCCCCCTTATATTCAAGGTCTGGGACCCTAAAATCAACAAACTCAAACTCGATAGACCCCCTTGATTCAAGACTACTCAGGTCCATATACTGAGGATGAGAATTACTCAACTGGAGAAGAGAGGGATGTTGCTCCAAGGAGGAGACGTTCTTCCCAAACAAATCAGGAACAACCCCAAACCACTAAGGAAAAGATTGCGGCCCATGAGGCAGAGGCTGTAAGACTCAAGAAAATACTGGCAGAAGAGGAGGCTGCAAAAGCTCAAAGCCAAGCAACTGGAAGAGTCCCAGTGATCAATTTAGATCCTGCACCGAGAAGAATCAAGAGGGCTGAAGCCCCAAAGGGTGATCCTACTGTGTTGTTACCCTTAGAAGATCCTGATGATCCCACACCACCTTTCACTCAGGATATTATGAAAGCTAACATATCCAGAAAAATCAAGATGCCAACAATCAAAGATTATGATGGAACAGGAGATCCCATAAATCATGTAAGAACTTTCTCTAATGCACTGTTGTTGCAGCCTACCAATGATGCGGTCAAATGCAGAGCGTTTCCACAAACCCTGGCGGGCATGGTTCAACGTTGGTACAGTCGTCTCCCTCCCAATTCTATTGGGTCTTTCAAGGAACTGAGCAAGGCGTTTATCAATCAGTTTGTCAATGGAAGGGTGCATGAGAAGAGTTCTGCATCTCTAATGAGCATTCAACAAGGTAAGAATGAATCCTTGAGGGAATACATAAATCTATTCACTAGGGAGGCTCTGAAAGTCCCGGACTTGGAGGACAAAGTAGTTATGATAGCCCTGTAACAAGGAACCACTGATGATCACTTCAAGAGATCCTTGGCAAATCATCCACCCGAAAGCATGTTAAAGCTTCAAGATAGAGCCGGAAAGTATATCAAGGCCGAGGAAAGTATGAAGAAATATGAACCCATTGTTGAGGGAAGTGAAAACGGAAAAAAGAGAAAGGAGACTCGAGAGTATGATGCTAGGGACAAATATCCCAGGATAGCGAAGGATTCTGACTCTCCACCTAAAAAGAACAACTTTGGACCCAGGTTCAATGAGTATGTAAGGTTGAACACCTCAAGAAGTCAAATTCTGATGGATATTGAGAAGGAAGAAGATCTTCGATGGCCAAAGCCACTAAGATCCGACTTGGAGAAACGAAACAAGAATCAATTCTGCCGTTTCCATAAAGAAGTTGGTCATGACACCGACGATTGTAGACAACTGAAAGATGCACTACACCATAGATGGCCTATCGCAACAAATTGGCGGGGGGGGGGGGGGGGTAGGTGGGGTGTTACCATACTGGATGTTACTATAGCTATACAATTTTTGTGCTATCGTAACGGAGTGATTTTGGATGTTACCAAAGGCATGAAACTATGTTACTATACTTGTACAAGGTGTTACACTAGGCAACACAGTGAGGTGTGTTAACTTATAGTATAGTCTTAATGAATAAATTAAGTTAAATTAAAAAGTAATATTCCATCAAATTATTGAATTATTTATATTTCATAAATATTAAAATATTTTTAATAAACTTAGAATAAAAATATTTTTGAATAAAAAAATATTAAAGAATTATTAAATTTTGATTAAAATCATTATAATTATAATTTTATCAGAGAAAATAAAAATTTGTAAAAACTGTGAATAATTACAAAATAATGAAAATAATTAATTTAATAACATTAATTTAATATAAAGAAATTAAAATAGATTTATAGTACAGTCTCGGTTATTGACTAAGGCCGAGCGGGAAAAAAAACACAAAGCGGCAAAACGAAAAATTAGAATTGGGCGAAAGAAGGCGGGGGATTGGGCTAAAATAAAAGTACTCTCGCTTTTCACTTCTCTCACTTCTTTCACAATTAGGCATTCCATTAGGGTTCGGAGCGTGGAGCAATTAGAGTTCAATTAGGGTTCAACGAGATTAATTAGGGTTCAAGTTTTGATTCAATTTGCAACAGATTCAGGTTCGAGCTTTGTTTGGGTTTAATCTACCGTTTAATTTTCATTTGGTTTTGATTTTGTATATGATTGTTTATATATATGCGATTGTTTGTATACCCCTCTTTTCGCTTTACTTCAACATCATAATTTCTCAATCTTTCAGCTTCGTTTTCTCGATTATTACAAATATATTTAAATATAATCGTATTTGATTGGTAAAATCAATTACAGATGGCTTCGTCAAATTTAATATGCGAAACACTGCCCTAGAAAGATTTGAAGGTCAATTATCATATATGTGTGTGTTTTTGTGTGTGTATTCCTCTGTTTATATATGATATCATTTTATTTGATTATATGAAAGCTGAACAGTGTTTAAAATTGATGAACGTGCTCACCTGGATGAAATTAAAAACAAACATTTACGTAATTTGATGTCTGATACTGAACGCTACAAGTCAATAATGCTGTATGTTTTTGTATATCTATATATTCTTTTTAATTTTTATGAATTATGTTATAATTTAGTAAGTTAATGAAATAATGGTGAAATTGTAGCGAATTCGGTAATCTGTTCTTGGATTACCTGAGGCAGTGTGCCACTACTGACACTATTGATAAGCGCGCCTCAAGTTGGCTGAGGTGTGTTTATATTAATTTTTTAGGAACAATTTTTAGGAACAATTAAGATGTTGTGATTGTGTATATTTAGGAACAATCTGCTGTGAAAATGAACAGCCATTTTGAAAGGCTCAAAACATGCATGTCTTCCGGAAGCATGACTGCTATAGCAGAGTTGTTGTGTGCTTTATCTCAATCTCTGGCCAAGTAGGTTGCCTAACTTTGTTTTCATAAATCATTACCATCTTATTAAGTACTATTTCTGTTATTAGTAATATTTCATGAACTCTGACATTAACTGTGCTTGTTAACTATAACATAAGCTTTTTCCTACTCTTGTCTTTTTGCCTTACCTGAATATTGATTAAGTAATTTTATATGGTCAAGATCCCGATCATATTAAAGCATTGTGCAAGCACGAAGAGACTGTAAAACGGAATCACGAGTTTATTTTGGATATTTTAGTGTAATTGGATTGACTAGTTGATTAATGTAATCGTAATATTACATCGAACAAGTCAGGAGAGTACGGAGTATACGCTTTGTTCGAGTTTATTATGATTTTGGTATTATTGCTTATGAGTCATTGTTGCCCAGTAATACTCTATTGTAGAAGGGGGGTTGAATACAATAGTATAAGATAATCGACTTCTTAATGTATATATCACAAATATGAAAGAAAGATAATAACTTTATTAAATCTGATATAAAACTGTTACAAACTCTCTCAAGAAATTCTGATGTTCTTGAGAGCTGCTAGCTTACAAAAACTCTCTCAAGAAATTCTATGTTCTTAAGAGCTTCTATTCGATTATGTTCCCCCCACATAAATCGAAACCAAAACTATGTTTATATACTACACAGCTTCTCTATCAATGATAAGTCCTAATCAATTACAAAGATTGAAACCTATCCATAATTGATAGCTACATACTACAAACCAGGAACCGACAGAATAAACTTCCATGTTTAACTAGACTCCAAATATAACTCGAAGTAGGAATACTGATCAGCTTCCAGTCCTGATGATCAATCCTGATCCCAGTCCTGATATGTATCTCAATCCTGACGACAATGTAATCCTGATGACGTCAGCAATCCTGATCAGTTGAGTCTAGCTCCTAACGATCATTGAATTCTGAACTAACAATCTCCCCCAATCTCATACTTTGTGAAATAAAGTATAGATTCCTAAGATTCAATGATGTCAAAAACATATATACAAACTGTACAGAATCTGCAGCAACAACTTATCTGTTTAAATTCTTTGATAGAACAGATTCATCTTCAAGAAGTTGGATAACAAATTTTCTTCTTTTTCTTCAAGAATTTGAATCAGTCTTTCCTTAAGATTTCTGAGTTCTTCATCTTCCTCATTAATCTGGTAGATAGCTTCTCTGAGATTCAATATGGAGTTTCTCTGAAGACTATGCTCTTCAAGCAAAAGATAAGTAATTTCCTTCCCATCAGGATTGAGAGTAAGATGAGTCATGCCAAAATTTACTTCTTTAACAGCAGTACCCCTTTGCATTTCCACATCCTGACCTCTTTAATTTAAGTACATGGGAGTATAATTACCATTGAAATTACTGTTTCCATCCAGTCTTCTTCTTATTGTTGACAAAATCATGTCACTCCATTCTTTGCATATTTGATTCTTCGATCTCAAAAGATAATGAACATATTTCAGTTCATGTGTAGTTTTCATCAGCAGATCTTGAAAATCTTCACACTACCATCTTTCATGAAGTACAGATGCTTTTCTTTCTTGTCAAAACCATCATGACAATCTATAACTATATCAACAGCTAGTAAATTGCTCAGGTTTTCAGAAGTTAAAGTACCTCCAATTTCAGTTAAGGAGTAAGGATCAACATATGACATATTTATATATTCAGCATCCCTGTGTCCAATACCTCCTCTTGAATTACTTGTCAATTGTTTCAGATTTGAAAACATCTTTAACCAGAGTGCTTTTGATTTATCCATCCCAGATAAATCAACAACACTTGAAGCGCTTGTAATAATTCCTCCAGACTGAAAATTGATAAGTGTATCACAACTTAATGTGCTAATATGTTTCCACTTCTTATCCTTTTCCTTTTCAAAGGCATAGCTTCTTTCCAGTGAAGATTCTTGTCTGCTTGGGTTCCTCCACACTCTTCTGTTTGAGAGTTTAAGCCTTTGTATATAGAGATTGAAATCTCTATTTGTTGATCTTGTAATTTCACTTCTTCTGGCTTCTTCTTCTTCATCTACTTCCCTGTTGTGAGAATCAACCACAGTAGATAAAATTATCAAGTCAATCTCTTGCAGAATTTCAGAATCATCAGGATCTTGAATATTATCAGGAACAACATCAGGATTAGATTCTTCAATTTGATTTGTATTGCAGAGAGTTGATTTTCTTGATTTTCTTCTCAATTCAGGTTCTTCTTCAATATTTCCATCATCACCAAAAGTAGATCTGTCAGGAACTACTAGAGTTTGAATAGGTTCAGGAATTTCTTCAATTCTTAACCCTCGAGACCTTGTCTGTCTAGGTATTGTTTCAGTTGAAGAACCTCTTCTACTTCTTCTAGCTCCTCTCCTACCTCTGCCTCCTCTACCTCTAGCAGGAGCAGGGTTATTAAAGCTTTCCATCATTTCTCTCTGTTGTCTTAAGAATTCTTCATGTGAGAGATCAGGATATTCTTCACTTGCTGTAGAGAGATATAATTGTTGAACTCTTTTATCAGTGTGATATAGAGTAACAATTCTGCCATCTTTTGTAGAAAACTTCTGGAATAAATTTGATGCATCTTCAGGATTATCAATAATCACATCTTCACCACCTTCAGGAATTGTAGCAAGAGTATGTCCATGACCAGGTGTCAGGATTTGTTCTTCCGTCAGGATCTGAGATTGCACCAACGTTCTTACTGTCTTAACTCTAGAATCAGAAACATGAGTTGACTGCATTGTTTGACTTTGTGAAGTTTGAATTGTAGACTTCATAACAGCAGCATCAGAGGTTTCTCCTTGTATCACTTTGTCACAACCATCATCTCCAATATCATCATCATTATTCCTTAATACTAGATCATGTGTGCATTTTGCCCGACTAACCTTCTCCCCCTTTTTGACATCAGGATTTGACAATAAATTCAAAATTAAGGAAAGAGAGGCTTGAATGTCAGTTACCTTGGTATCCAGAGAATCAATCCTTCTGTTGATAGAGGTTTGTTCAGAAATAACAGATTTCACTTGGGATTCTACTACCCTTAGCTGAAAAGCAGTAGGCACCTTTGTAAATTTTTGAGAAATATCATTCCTCACCAACTCAGTTGAGTTCTTGATAGAATCAATCTCACTTTTTAGACTCTTGGATAACAAAGTTGTAGCCTTCAGATGATTCTTCAAGTCTTGATTCTCTATAGATTTCACTGCATCATAGGCATGTTCCAAAGCAGAAGAATAACTTACAGATTCAGCAGATTTGTGCCATGAATTGTTCCATTCATTCTGTCTAAGTGCCTCAGCAGGATTAAAGGAAGGAATAGAAAAATCTTGTCTCTGATCTTTCCCAGTGGAAGCTTTGCCAGCCATATATGTACTTGATGAACCAAAATTAGTTCCAAGACTAATTTTGAGTGCTGTAGCAAGCTGTTCCTTCTCTTTTCGATTCTCATCATCATCACTATCATCAGAGTCATCATCATCAGTACTATGAGTATCATCAGGATCAGGAATAGCTATACCTTTCATTTTATCCTGTGAATCTGTGATAGGATGATCCATTGGTCTTGAACGAAGTGGCTGTATCAGGATAGGTTCAACTTCAGGAGCACCACTAGCGTCAGGATGAACACCGTCAGGATTTGATATGCTTGCATCAGTATTTGCTACCAATGGTTCTTGTGGAGCTTGAGGTTCAGAAGCTTCTTCAACACTTTGAGTCAAAGGTTCTTGTGTGCTTCCCTCATTGACAGTGTCCTCGACCAATCTTTGAACTTCATTTGCACCAGAATTCCCTTGAGCATTGTCAGGAAATTTCTCAGAAACTGTAGCTTGGCCTGCATCTTCACTTTGAGAAGATGGTTCTTGTGTAGCTGGAATGTAGATGTCTTCATTCTCCCTTTGAGAAAATGGTTCTTGTGAGACCATTCCACGAGCTAAGCCTTCACTCAAACTTTGATTGAGTGGTTCTTGTGTGGCTGGATCATCAGAAAGAGCTGCTGAACCACTTTGAGGTTCAGGTTCTTGTGGGCTTGATCCTTTCAGTTTCTTCTGTCTCTGATAGACTAACTCTTCTGCCTTCCTTAGCTTTTCCATTGGATGTTTTATCCCAAGATTGGAAGCAGCAGCACCATACTTCTCCCATGAAATATCAACAAGTCTTTTTGTTGGAGAGTCCTGTGCTGGAGAGTCTGAAATATTAACCACTTGACTTGGTGCAGCATCAGGAATACTAACATCAGGATTTGCTTGAGCAGTAGAAACTGATTGCTCATTCAGAATAGAAGTGTCATGTACATCAGTATCCTGCTTCTTTTCTAAAGGAATATGATACCTGCTTTTTGATAACTTCCTTTTCTTCTGTGGTGTAGACAATGGAACCATAGCTGCAGTAGCAGTATCAGCAACTTCCTTATACACATTCATCACAGAGGATATAGGTAAATCATCCTCTGAGTCAGTCTCATCCCAGAGCACTAACTTTCTTTTAACAGAAACAGCCTCACCTCCCTTTGCAGCTTTCTTCACAAGGACCCCTTGTACACCCCCTTGTAACTTCTTTTTAGTGATAGGTGTAGAGGTAAAGTCCTTTGAACCTGATTGCCTTCCCGACACATCACTTCTAGCTGACTTCTTTGCTTTTACAACTAAAGTCTTTTGAGAGACATTAGAGGTGGCAGTTGACTGTTTAGACTGTTTAGGATGAATGCTTGGGTTAGGAACAAGGTGTGATTGGCCTTGCCCCATAGCATTAGAAATTAAACCATAACGAGTAGGCATTTTCCTATGTAAGAAAAACCTAACCTCATCAGGAATAAAAGCATTTCCTATGAAACCATTTGCCTTATCAGGATTGAAAAACACAAAAATTTTAATATAAAGTAAAATAAAATTTTATTTATGAAAACAAAATTTATTTTGACAATCCTGATAAATGCTGTTTTTTTAAAAAATGATTACAGAACAAATAGCATAATACCCATGTAACCATTCTTACCAATTACCGAGGCAAAGTAATTATGAGAAACTGAACAGTCGCCTCGATAAACAAAAATGACCTGCATCCTTAACACACATTCTCTATAAAATAGAACTGTTAAGCATAAACATCATATATCTATTAAAACACAAACCCTCTCCAAAGAAAAACTTACAAAACCTTTCACCTTCTTTGTTTTTCAATGGCTGCCAACCAACAACAAAACAACATACCTGATGCTGAGCTCGATATCATATGGCAAGAGATGGAAGAGGCTCTTGCTGACATTGAGCCACAACCAGTTCCTGACCCTCAGGAACATGAAACGTTTATTAACGCAATGTTTGATGTGGTTTGGCACAACTTCCTGCAGCAATGTACTCAGCTTCTGCAGTTGAAGTGGAAATGGATTTTTGCTTTTTACTGAACCATGAAACTAGTCTTCCACCCAAAAACTGACAGCTTCCTGAAGTACTTTTCCTGTCTATTTTGCATCCTGCAAAATCAGCATCTGAATAACCACACAACCCAAAATCTGATTCCCTTGCATACCAAAGGCCAAGTGAAGAAGTGCCTTTGAGATATCTGAAAATTCTTTTGACTGCAATCATATGGGGTTCTCTAGGTTTTGCTTGAAATCTTGCACACAGACAGGTTGCAAACATGATATCTGGTCTACTTGCAGTGAGATACAATAAAGAGCCAATCATTCCTCTGTAGTGAGTTACATCTACCTCAGCACCTTGATCAGGATCAAGTTTGGTAGCTGTAGCAATGGGAGTTGTAGCAGGAGAACAATCTTGCATGTTAAACCTTGTCAATAAATTCCTTGTATATTTAGACTGATTGATAAAAATCCCTTCATCAGTCTGTTTAACTTGAAGACCAAGAAAGTAACTCATTTCTCCCATCATGCTCATTTGATATCTTGACTGCATAAGCTTGGAAAACTTTTCACAAAGCTTATTGTTTGTTGACCCAAAAATGATATCATCAACATAAATATGAACTAACAACAAGTCCTTACCATGATTCAAATAAAATAGAGTTTTATCAATAGTACCTATTTTGAATCCACTTTCCAGTAAGAATAGAGCTAAAGTTTCATACCATGCTCTTGGAGCTTGCTTTAGTCCATAAAGTGCCTTATCCAATCTGTAGACATGATCTGGATAGTTAGGATCAATGAAACTAGGAGGTTGCTCAACATAGACTTCTTCCTCCAGTTCTCCATTTAAGAAAGCACTTTTAACATCCATCTGGAAAACCTTGAATTTCTTATGTGCTGCATAAGCAAGAAATATCCTAATGGCTTCTAGTCTTGCAACAGGAGCAAACGTTTCATCATAATCAATTCCCTCTTGTTGAGAATACCCCTTTGCAACTAGTCGATCTTGCTTTGTTTCTGATTATTACTCCATCAGAATCAGTCTTGTTCTTGAAAATCCACTTTGTACCAACAATTGATCTATTCTTTGGTCTTGGTACCAGTTTCCAGACTTCATTTCTTTCAAATTCATTCAGTTCCTCTTGCATTGCAGTAACCCAATCAGCATCTTTAAGTGCATCTTCAACTTTCTTTGGCTCCTCCTTGGATAGAAAGTTATTGTATAGACATTCATTCTGAGTTGCACTTCTTGTTTGAACACCTGCATCAGGATACTCAATGATCAAATCAGGAGTATGACTTGCAGTCCATTTCCTTGCTGGTGTTAAATTGTTTCTTGAAGTAGATGCTCTCCCTGGATTGGTGTTATCTTGATTTGAAGAACTTGCTTGTCTTGAAGCTCCCCCTGAATTATTGCTATTTCCTCCTGATAAGTTATCAGGATCATCACTTGAATCAGTATCTGAAGAATTATGTCCTGATGATTGTGTTGACTCTGAACTTGTAGTAGAATGATGTTGCTCCCCCTCAACATTAGCACTACTAGAAGTATTACTATTGATTGCATCATCAGTATTTGCACCATCAGCATCTGGTGTGTCATCAGGATTTGGTGACCCATCAGGATCTGATGTATGGACAGGATCTGATTCACTTTCTTCAGGTTCCTTGGTAGCTTCATTTTCAAAAATCAATCTATCACGAGAGTCTTCATTGATTCCAGCTATCTTCTTGTCATCAAAAGATACATGTATTGACTCCATGACAGTCCTTGTCCTCAAATTAAAAACTCTGAAGGCTCTTGATGCAGGATAGCCTATGAAAATTCCTTCATCAGCCTTTGTTTCAAATTTCCCTAGTTGTTCAGGATGAGTTCTGAGAACAAAACATTTACAGCCAAACACATGCAGATGTTTCAAACTTGGTTTCTTTTCCTTGAGTGACTGATAAGGAGTAACACCATGTCTGTTTATTAATGTGAGATTTTGAGTGTAGCATGTTGTGTTGACTGCTTCTGCCCAGAAATATGTAGGTAATTTTGCTTCTTCCAACATAGTTCTGCCAGCTTCAATAAGATTTCTATTTTTCCTTTCAACTACTCCATTTTGCTGAGGTGTGCCAGGAGCAGAGAATTGTTGAATGATTCCTTTGTATTTGCAGAACTCTTCCATCTTTGAATTCTTAAATTCAGTACTATTATCACTTCTCAGTATCTTGACTTTGTACTTTGTGGTTGTCTCAATCATTCTTACATGATCCAACAGAACTTCAGGAGTCTCATCTTTTCTGTGCAGAAAATACACCCAGGTGAATCTAGAATATTCATCAACAATTACAAGAGTGTACCTTTTCTTACTGATGGTCATGATGTTGACTGGACCAAATAGATCAAGATGTAGCATGTGATATGGTTCTCCAATAGAGGATTCTGATTTACTCTGGAATGATGTCCTTCTTTGTTTTGCTTTCTGACATACATCACAGAGTCCATCAGGAGTATATAACACTTTTGGTAATCCTCTCACTAAATCTTTCTTAACCAACTCATTGATATTGCTGAAGTTGAGATGAGAAAGCTTCTTGTGCCAATTCTAACTTTCATCTACTGAAGCTTTACTGATCAGACAGGTAGGGGAGTCATCAGTATTTGATTGAATGTTGGCTTCATATATGTTACCATGCCTGTAGCCAGTCAGTGCTATCTTGCTTGTTGCCTTACTGACTACTTCACAATGAGTGGAATAGAAGTTGACATGATAACCTCTGTCAGTGATTTGACTAATACTCAACAGGTTGTGTTTTAGTCCCTTCACTAGAGCTACTTTTTCAATGATGACATTTCCAATGATTATATTGCCATATCCCAAGGTTTGTCCAATGTTGCCATCTCCATAAGACACAGTTGGGCCAGCTTTTTCCTCATATTCTGATAACAGGGCTTTGTTTCCAGTCATGTGCACAAAACATCCACTATCCATGACTAACACATTTTTCTTTTTACCCTGAAATCAGAATAGAAACACACTAGTTAGAACATTTAGGAACCCATACTTGTTGGGTTCCTTTTCCATGCAATTTATTAACTTTCATAGCAGAAGACTTTCTAACCTTAGCAGTCCTGACATGATTTACTTCATCAGGATTTGCTTTGTCAGTATCAGTATTAACAAAAGCATGTTCCAACTTGACATTCTTAATGCTACCAGAGTTTGCACTATTTTTATCAACTTTAGGCAATGGATCATAAAAGTTATAGTACAACTCATGATAATCTTTACAAGTATAAATAGAATGCCATATACTACCACAATGAAAACAGGACTTCTGTGGTTTATAAAATACTGATCTATTCCTAACATCAGACTTAGGAATATCAATAATCTTCTTCTTACTCTTCTTACAATCAATAGCAAGATGATTAGAGTTACCACAGTTAAAACAACACTTTCTAGGTGCATTTGGGATATATTTGTAACCATTCTCTTTGTTGATCCCAACTTTACCATTCCTGTTTCTCTTAACAGTAGATTCCTTTTTCTTATCTGTCACCTCACAGATTTTATCCTTAAGCTGTTTCTGAGACAATAGACCTACATTCTTAATGACTTTATTCAAGACAGGTTTAGACTTTATGATTTTAATTCCTTGAGTAGAAGTAGATCCCTTTTCAAAAGTAGAATTGGAATTGTAATAACCCAAATTTTTGGAAAAATTAAAACTTTTCTTATTATGATAAAGTACAACAGTGAATAGTGAATTTGGTGGATGAATAGTGATTTTGAGGATTAACAAAGTTTTTCATGCCACCTATGTACGAGACGTGGTGTGGATATTCCGAAGTCATATTAGTGATCTACGGAGTAAATAAGTGAATGCAAAGACGATCGGAATTCAGAAATTCCAAATTTTATTTTGATGAAGTATTTGACCGGGCAGCGAATTATATATTATTATATTCAAGAAATGAGATATTAAAATTGAGGATTTGAGGATTTAATATTTTGGAATTTATTAGTTTATTAAAGTCGATTTAAGGATTCGATTATTGGAATGAATAGTGAATAGTTACTATTCACTGCGAGAATCGCGTAGAGTTTTATTCACCCATTTTGGGAAATATTTCGAATCGTTTCAAGAGGAACAAGGCAACATTTACAGGATTGAATATAGACATGGAAGTAACATGTAACAAGATTAATTCGAGGGATGCAACGTTTGGATCATCCATGTGAAAAGAAACGAACTAGTAAAGCTGCTTTGCCACCATGACCCTCCAGTGCTTGACACGTGTCCTGCTTTGCCACCATGATATCTCATGGATCAACATGTGTCCTGATGATAAGGCTTAATGCTGATGACTCACCAAAACAAAGACTTGACCACAAAATATCATTTCAATTATCAAAACAACCAAAAGTAAAACCATTCCATTTTTCTTCATTTTCGGCAAAAGTAAAACTTCCGAATTATAAAGTTCATACCTCCTTCATTTCTTGGTGGAAAATGGCGAGCTATAGCTTGTTGGAAAGGTCTTGAGATAACCTACATTTCCTATTTCACAAGTGTCTTACATTTGAGCAAGGTAAGACCTTCATATTTCCAGTTCTTTGAACCGGTGTATAGTAACTCCGGGAATTCATAACTTGTTCTTGATTTTCTTTTGCAAGTTTAAGGATGATAACCATGGATAAAGACTTTCTTAAGGCTTACCAGCTCGTGTGGTGTGTTTAAGGATTCAAGGAAGGTATACCACTCATCCACCCATTTGATTTATGTTGAGATTTAAGTGAAGTTTCTAGTAATGTTTAAGAATAAGCATGTTTATGGAGTTTGGAGTATGTATGGTTAATTCTTGATGAATACTTGTTGTTGGTTGATGTTGGTGATGTGTTCTTGAAGTATATGAACTGGTTATGTTGTAAAAGTTGTTGGGTTGTTGAATTCATTTGGTTTTAAGAGGTTTTGACATAACAAAAACCGGGAAATGTTACGATTATAGCCGTCGTAATGCCCATTTGATTTAAGACTGTTTTGAGCAAGTATTACGAGCTGGTCTTGGAACCTTTTTGAACAACACTGAACATGAACATGTAGGTCTTGTTTTAAGGTTTGTTTTGGTATAAAGATCATGTCTATACGAATTACGGTTTAGGAGAAAAGTGAGTTTTAGTAAACGTCGTTCGGAGAAACAACCCCTCTCTAGTCAGTCACTTTGAGGCTGTATTTGGACCACTTAGAAGCCATATTAAAATGTGAAACTTTGAGGAATAATACTAGAGACAGTTAGGAAGGCTCACGAAAAAGATTCGTATTAAAAAGATTATTTTTCGATTTTATAAAAATGCGACAGCAGAGGTTGCGCAAGTGAAAACCACTAAGAACATGACTTAGAAACCAATGTTGTAAATGATTAAGTATAACTTGTATTCGAGGATCGATTTCGGACTAAACCTACGACTTAAGAAATTGTCGATTAACATGGACTTATTCTGAGCCTATAATGAGCTAGTAATGCCTTGGTTGTGTTTCGCTTACGTGTTTAAGCATTGAGCAAGTGGATTATCCAGGGGATTAATCGTACGTTTTCTTTGACTTTGTCTAGATTATCCGGCATCGTCGCGAACCCCTATCACTTCTCGAGCATCAGGCAAGTTTACTAAACCTTACTCTATTGTTCAGAGTAGGTATATTTTCAAATATTCAATACTGGTGTATTCCCAAGTTATATATATCAAATCCTTGTTGTGAGTATTGTGGCAAGTTTTCTCATTTCAGGCTTTATTTTAAGTTATAATATTCTGATGATGCATATGGTATTATGCATGCTTTCAAACCTCACGTCATATATAGATGTGATGGTATAAAATTGTTGAGATGAAATATATGCATATGATAGATGCATGCAAGTTTTCTAAATCTATACTTTGAAGTATTGATTATATATTGCTGCTTTTGCCATGTTTGGAGTTATACAGTTTTGCGATGCATGTCATATATTGTATAAAATAGAGTTTGATTTTGGTTTATATATGAGCTTTGAGATAAAGTAGTTATAAACCGGTGTACTTTGTAGCTCTAGAGATAAGAGCATACTTCTTGTTTTCGACTCTAGACCGGGAGTCAGTATTTTGAGATATAGAGATAGCCGTGGAAACCCGGAGGGATTCCAGCGGCAGTGTACTAATTATTTTGAGGACTGCTATTATTAAACATTAATTATATTTCTAGAAAGTATTAATTACCTGGAAATGATTTGAGGAATGTTATTTGAATATTACCTCATTCGAAGGTTATTATTTGAAAATGATTTGGTAACTGGCTTATAAGTTAGATATGGGATATCAGTTATAAGCCAGGTTTTTATAAATGCCCTAGGATAAGGGCGGGTGATTTTCTCTAAGATCAGAAGTAATTATATTTCTGTATATGCTAAGGTTATTTTCCGATAATGATATCGGGTGATTGTTATTCGAGGATTAATTATTTTATTTAAGGAATATTATTTATTAATATTCTTTTGAGGATTTTCGACTTACAGAATATTATTTATTAATATTCATTTGAGGATTATTGACTTTAAGAATATTATTTATTAATATTCATTTTAAGAATATTATTTATTAATATTCATTTGAGGATTATTGACTTTAAGAATATTATTTATTAATATTCATTTTAAGAATATTATTTATTAATATTCATTTGAGGATTTTCGACTTACAGAATATTATTTCAGATATTCATTTGAGGTTTACTTAATCGAAGAATATTATTGTGAATATTATCTGAGGATTATTTAATGAATATTATTTTGAATATTCATTTGAAGATTATTTATTTATTTAATGAATATTATTTTTGAATATTCATTTGAGGATTATTTATTAATGAATATTATTTTTGAATATTCATTTGTGGATTATTTATTAATGAATATTATTTCTAAATATTCATTCGAGGTTTGTTTATTTGATGAATATTATTTTCGAATATTCATTTGAAGGTTTACTTGTTTAATAAATGTTATTAATTGTTTTCCAATCAAAAAGAGGTTCCCAAAACAATGTTTTCCCATTTAAATCTGTCTTTTATAGGGGATTTAAATGTTCGCTCAACTATCAAAAATATGGGAAACCTGATTTAAGTGACTAATACTTTTTTTAAAAACTCTCAATTCAAAAACTGTCAAGAGACAGATATTTTCTTGGAGCAATTTAATTGCTGCCAGTCAAATATTGTGTTACCACCTCAATGATCGAGGGGTAAATTCATGGAACAAGTCGATATCCATTAACAAGCATAGCTTGGGAAATATTGGAGAATCTTCCTTTCCAACCTAGATATAACTACTTAGTGGAGTCGTATCAACAAGTGTTACACTTGGGGAAAGGAGGACGATCTTTACGTTTCAGAGTCATGGATTCCATCTGAACTAGGAGTGGTGTAAGTGGTCTAGTTGCGCGGACCCATCCAATTTTTATTGCCCCAAATGGGCCGGGAGGTCACAGTAAGGCGGTAGACAATGTCAGGCTGTCGTGATTCTTCCATCTACATGTAGAAAACTATTTGAGCGGTGCGACCTGCTACTGATCATAGCAAGGTTAGGCACAGCGGGCGCGGTAGCAACTCCTGTATTGGTTCATCATCCAATTTGGATATTCCTGCAACATGTATTGGGGTGAAGAACCGATCATATTGGCAGGAGGTCGAAAAGTGTTTGGAAATGAAGTGTCAATAAATTCTTGCAACTTCATCTTTTATTTTATGAGTTATGACTCTGTGGATACCTTACATAACATGAGTTATGGTAAGGGAGTTGTTTATACGGAATCATCTTATAACTTAATCTTTTAAGATATGTGTTGATATTCTGCTTACATAGCAGATATTTTTGGAAAGGTTATATTGGTTTACTTTGAAACCTCATCTTCTATATTATACTAGAACTTTGTTCATAATATAGCAAAAGTTTGCAGAAATATTATGAAATGATATTTGAAGTACAATAATGGTACTGTTTTTGGGAATACATTCCGATAAGGATATAATTTCAGTATCGAGATATTTTGACAAATTATTGTCTTATACCCGCTTTATTCTGGGTTGAGTTAAAGGCAGAATTATGCCATACTTTTATTTCCTTGCTGAGCTATCGCTCACTCTTGCTATTGTTTTATATATATTATATAGCAGCGAAGCAGGATGCCAATGGGACGGCACATACCCCGCAAGGCGTTTTCATAAACAGTTTCTAGCAGTGATCCCGAGAGTAGTACGAACCAATCGAATCAGGCTACAACTTTTGGTATTCAACTTATGTATAGATATGAATGGTATGAGAGGATTGTGAGCATCAGAAGGCTAAGTTGGTAATGTAACATTACTTAGAAATTATATCAGTGACAGATTCAAAGACATTTGGGTATTGTAATAAAAATTATTTATTCCGCAGTTGTTATATCGTGTCGTTTCTGAGACTCTAACCTGTGTGTGTGTGAGACATATATTTTGGGGTCATGAGCAGGTGAATTATGAACGTTGTGAGTAATACAGGTAAGGCAAGGAGTAAATGGATCGTGACTACTCTAAATCCCTGACCCCGGATTTGGGGCTGTTACAGAAATGGTATCAGAGCGTTAGGTTACAGTCTTCAGAAACGATAGGAGATCGAGTCTTACAATACCCTTAATAAGGATAATAACATCTAGAGCTCAGAGTGAGTTCGTAGTCGGGTTAGGGGACATGACCCTGACTGTTTAAGATGAAGCCCGAGAGGGGACTTCTTCTGGGAAACCGTACTTAGGACTTCGTGATTAGTCACCTCGATTCGTATGAGTTATAGATTGATGGGATTCTGAGATACCAGACCCCGAGGCCTTCGAGTAGGCAATTGCTGATGCGTTCCTTGATATGGACGGAGACCCGATAAAGGAAGATCCATAGGAGGATCTAGAGGAAGACCCCATAGTGGGTCAAGGAAAGAATCTTATAAAGGATGTGCCGATTGATAAAGATGTGATGTGTTACTTGAGGTCTTATAATAAGACCGGACGAACCTTCAGAGGTCAAATAAGTGCCGATACGAGAGTTTAGAATCGTTATGATTCATCAAGAGATATGACAAAGAAATGGAGTAGAATCTCCAAAGCAGAAGGTGTAGAGGCAGTATTGCCAGTATCAGTGGATTGATTCGACTCGAACAAAACCTGTTACTCGTAGTCGGTTATAGTTGCCCATAAGGAGGCGGCGTACGTAAGAACCAAGATGTTCAGATTTTCACGAACGATTAGGGGTACTTAGTTGCCTAGAATAGTGGAAGGAATTGTTTTGGGCTATGAGATTTCAATCCCCCACGACCAGCGATTCCACTGGAAATAGTGTCTATTACATCATTGAGAGATTCTATTATCTCGAGGAGAATTTTGGGTATATGTACCATGCAAATGTTATTGTAAGACAAGCACGCTAAGGCGGAATCGAGAACGAGATTTACCACCCTCAGGAAACCAGGGAGGAATTATGAGGATAGAACAGAAAGGTCGGAAATCAGATCCGAGTATTACTAGTGGGTAAATAGATTGATCAAATTTCCCTGATTTTGGAAAGAAATTCAGCAAATTTTGGCAAACCTTGTCTTTCTGATTACCAGAGGATGTCACCAAAGAGAGTGGAAACTAGAGCGAACCCTGTGGATTGGGTAAGGTAGCCGCTATATGGGTTGGTGGACAGACCTTGATTGCTACAACTGATTGTAGAGATAAAATGATGAAGTTGAGATTGAACGGTAAATGCGAAATGTATTTAAGGACCAAGACGGACTGAGAATTCCGGGATTGATATGGGAGAAGGAATATTGGGTATAAGGATGATTGAAATAGAGACCGAATTTAAGCTTGTAATTTCTAACGATCTTCCGGAGTACCGCCCAGTCGACATGTGAAATTGTCATTGCTATGGGCGACAACGGTATCGAAGTCTTCTTATAGAACAGAACGCTTACTTGAGACGTTTGCGCCTAGTCGAATAGAATTCCCTGCGATTGCAAAGGTCGATGGTTGGATCCTTAGCGACTATTATAAATCGGCAATGGCGTAAGTATCGAACACCTTAGGATGCGTGGAAAAGAAAAGCTTCGGAATTGAACGATTATCCATTAGAGGAGCCGACGTAAAAGGCATCCGTAGAGACCTTGGTAATACCCTCCCCCTTTGCAAATTATGTGGGATACTTCCCCAATCTATGATCTATCTTGACCTCTCTCTGGGGAAAGAATTCTGATAAAGGGTATATTCCCTCTTCGAAGTGGTCTAATAACACTTGTGTTAAACCATATTCAGTTTCAACTGTGCCAGAGGCTATCACAATGCCTACTTTCAGGTTTTCGAAGCCCTGTCAAATAATGTTATTTAAGCTTTTACTTTTCTTCAAATAATGAATGACCCTATGGTGATACCTCACCACTTGTTGTTAAGTACCAGTATCTTTTGGTTATTCTTTTCTTTGTATTTTCTTTGGAAACCGCACCTTTGGAATCTGTTCAATTTTAATCCAATGTGTTCCTTTAAGAAATATTGTCGAAAGACGATAATCATTAAATTGATATCAAATTGCTTTCATACTTTTCAACTTCCACTAAGACGAACAACCCTATACTTATAGGGGCTACAAGGACTATCTGTCTATGTGATAGAAGTCTGATGGGACGCCATCACTTGTAAGTTGTGAAATACAAGAAGGCTAATTACCTTTAGTAATGTCTCAATTGAGGCACACAACGTTGAGTTCTTATGATCATGTTGATCTCTCGGTAAATTTCTCTTACCTCCAATAAGGTTACCTTAAAACTCATAACCTTATAATCATCAGTGTGTGATGTTTTCCTTAATATGGGAGCTATCTTTTCAAAGCTCCATGATTCTTGTTACCTTTATTGAATTTCAAAGGGAGGCCAACCAGGTCAAATAAATCAAAATTCGCTGATAGGAATTAGATTCGCAACGAAATCGCCTATGACAGGAGCGAATCCCTAAGACGACTAGAATGTTAGTGACATATCAATGAATTGGTTTATTCTCCCAAGGTTATTATGATAATGGAAAGGGGGTCAATCGATATATGTGAAAGGAATAGCGATGTGCCGTGAACTCCAGTGACGACGGTGTTAGATAGATGCCCTATAGTGGACTTGAGATTTTGGAGGAGTGGTTTACGAATGGACACTACCTCTGGGTTAGCAAGATAAGTACTGACGATGGAGTCAGAGGGATCTGGTATTGTGACTTATGAGAGGTGCAACGTTTGTTGTTTTAAAGGAATAATTTCCGGAAATATATGGAGACCCGGATGAAAATGAAAATTAAAGAGTTAAAATAAGAAACCATGACTGTGACCGAGTATGAGGTCGACATTTTTGATAGACCTGATCCATTTCAAGTTGGGAGAAGTTGATATTATAATAAGGATGGGTTGGTTGACACCCAATGGAGCCCAGACTGATTGTAAGAGAGAGAGAGAGACAGTAATAAATAAAGGATAGAGGCAGACTCAGAGATTCTTGGATATAGTTCAGACTAAGAAGTTATTGCGCCAGAGATATGAAGCTTAATTAGCTCTTATGGTTGACGCCAAGAAAAGAGATACCAAGTAAAAAAAAAGGGGGGGGGACTACAATGGTTTTGGGAGATTGTACAAGGTTTTAATGAGCTACCAGATATCGATTTGGATGACATGAGAATGAATACCGAGTATTCCGAGTATAGTGGGAATGAAAGAGTTAGAGACTCAGTTACAAGAGTTGTTATATAAGGGTATGATAAGACCCAGTGTATCACCGTGGGAAGCCCCGGTGTTGTTCATAAGAAAGAAAGATGGTAGTAGGAGATTATGTATCGAATCTCGAGAGTTGTATGAGTTCGACATGGAGAATAGGTACCCTTGTAAATGATTGTTTGATCAGCGAAAGAACGCTGTGTATTCCAAATTTATTTAAGAACTTGATATATATATATATATATATATATATATATATATATATTTATGCAGAAGGGACTGCACATGCGACAGGCCAGACAACATTCCCCGCAAACGAATTCCCCAAGAGACTCGCCTTTCTTTCTGAGAGAGGAGAGATAAGATAATAGAGAATGACTGAATGCAGAAGGTAGATTGGCTTCTGTAAAATGATTAAAGAGAGGGCTGGAACAGCAAGGGGTTGATAGTAGATAACATGAGATGGAGAAATGGCTAGAATTGACATAGGATTATGACTGTGAGATACACTACCATCCGGGGAAGGCCAATGTGGTGGCCGATACCCTTAATTGAGATGAGACAGAGATGGATTCCGAATGATCGGGAATCAAGGATGAGATTTTACACAAAACCCAAGTTAGTCCAACAAACTGGAAAGGCAAAAGATTCCACCAACAAGCGGCTAGTAACAGCCAAGATAGACAGAGAAAGTATGCGGACTAAGCCCGCGAGTATAGAGATAGTACTGCTATTGATAAGCTAAATGACATGTGGATGGATGACAAGCAATTTTATGTTGGTGTATTTTCTGTGCAAACAAGATAGAGAATATGAGGTTAGAAATTCGTGATGCTAAAAGATATCCTCGTGGAAGGAATTAATGAGATTTGGAAAGAAAGGGAAGTTGAGCCCGAGATTGTAGAATGGTCATAACAGGGTTCATGTGTCGATGCTACGTCAGTATACTATAGATGCCCGTCATATGTTAGAATACGAGCAGGTAGATATACAACCTGGTCTGACTTACAAAGAACAGCCTGTGGAAATCACGGATAGACAAGAACAAGTGTTACGAGACAAGGTTGCCAAGCTAGTGAGAGGTTTGTGGAAAATCAAGAAGTGGAAGAAGTACCCCCAGTTATTCCTAAGCTGATTCCGGGACGGAATCCTTTTAAGGAGGGGAGACTGTAATAACCCAAATTTTTGGAAAAATTAAAACTTTTCTTATTATGATAAAGTACAACAGTGAATAGTGAATTTGGTGGATGAATAGTGATTTTGAGGATTAACAAAGTTTTTCATGCCACCTATGTACGAGACGTGGTGTGGATATTCCGAAGTCATATTAGTGATCTACGGAGTAAATAAGTGAATGCAAAGACGATCGGAATTCAGAAATTCCAAATTTTATTTTGATGAAGTATTTGACCGGGCAGCGAATTATATATTATTATATTCAAGAAATGAGATATTAAAATTGAGGATTTGAGGATTTAATATTTTGGAATTTATTAGTTTATTAATGTCGATTTAAGGATTCGATTATTGGAATGAATAGTGAATAGTTACTATTCACTGCGAGAATCGCGTAGAGTTTTATTCACTCATTTTGGGAAATATTTCGAATCGTTTCAAGAGGAACAAGGCAACATTTACAGGATTGAATATAGACATGGAAGTAACATGTAACAAGATTAATTCGAGGGATGCAACGTTTGGATCATCCATGTGAAAAGAAACGAACTAGTAAAGCTGCTTTGCCACCATGACCCTCCAGTGCTTGACACGTGTCCTGCTTTGCCACCATGATATCTCATGGATCAACATGTGTCCTGATGATAAGGCTTAATGCTGATGACTCACCAAAACAAAGACTTGACCACAAAATATCATTTCAATTATCAAAACAACCAAAAGTAAAACCATTCCATTTTTCTTCATTTTCGGCAAAAGTAAAACTTCCGAATTATAAAGTTCATACCTCCTTCATTTCTTGGTGGAAAATGGCGAGCTATAGCTTGTTGGAAAGGTCTTGAGATAACCTACATTTCCTATTTCACAAGTGTCTTACATTTGAGCAAGGTAAGACCTTCATATTTCCAGTTCTTTGAACCGGTGTATAGTAACTCCGGGAATTCATAACTTGTTCTTGATTTTCTTTTGCAAGTTTAAGGATGATAACCATGGATAAAGACTTTCTTAAGGCTTACCAGCTCGTGTGGTGTGTTTAAGGATTCAAGGAAGGTATACCACTCATCCACCCATTTGATTTATGTTGAGATTTAAGTGAAGTTTCTAGTAATGTTTAAGAATAAGCATGTTTATGGAGTTTGGAGTATGTATGGTTAATTCTTGATGAATACTTGTTGTTGGTTGATGTTGGTGATGTGTTCTTGAAGTATATGAACTGGTTATGTTGTAAAAGTTGCTGGGTTGTTGAATTCATTTGGTTTTAAGAGGTTTTGACATAACAAAAACCGGGAAATGTTACGATTATAGCCGTCGTAATGCCCATTTGATTTAAGACTGTTTTGAGCAAGTATTACGAGCTGGTCTTGGAACCTTTTTGAACAACACTGAACATGAACATGTAGGTCTTGTTTTAAGGTTTGTTTTGGTATAAAGATCATGTCTATACGAATTACGGTTTAGGAGAAAAGTGAGTTTTAGTAAACGTCGTTCGGAGAAACAACCCCTCTCTAGTCAGTCACTTTGAGGCTGTATTTGGACCACTTAGAAGCCATATTAAAATGTGAAACTTTGAGGAATAATACTAGAGACAGTTAGGAAGGCTCACGAAAAAGATTCGTATTAAAAAGATTATTTTTCGATTTTATAAAAATGCGACAGCAGAGGTTGCGCAAGTGAAAACCACTAAGAACATGACTTAGAAACCAATGTTGTAAATGATTAAGTATAACTTGTATTCGAGGATCGATTTCGGACTAAACCTACGACTTAAGAAATTGTCGATTAACATGGACTTATTCTGAGCCTATAATGAGCTAGTAATGCCTTGGTTGTGTTTCGCTTACGTGTTTAAGCATTGAGCAAGTGGATTATCCAGGGGATTAATCGTACGTTTTCTTTGACTTTGTCTAGATTATCCGGCATCGTCGCGAACCCCTATCACTTCTCGAGCATCAGGCAAGTTTACTAAACCTTACTCTATTGTTCAAAGTAGGTATATTTTCAAATATTCAATACTGGTGTATTCCCAAGTTATATATATCAAATCCTTGTTGTGAGTATTGTGGCAAGTTTTCTCATTTCAGGCTTTATTTTAAGTTATAATATTCTGATGATGCATATGGTATTATGCATGCTTTCAAACCTCACGTCATATATAGATGTGATGGTATAAAATTGTTGAGATGAAATATATGCATATGATAGATGCATGCAAGTTTTCTAAATCTATACTTTGAAGTATTGATTATATATTGCTGCTTTTGCCATGTGTGGAGTTATACAGTTTTGCGATGCATGTCATATATTGTATAAAATAGAGTTTGATTTTGGTTTATATATGAGCTTTGAGATAAAGTAGTTATAAACCGGTGTACCTTGTAGCTCTAGAGATAAGAGCATACTTCTTGTTTTCGACTCTAGACCGGGAGTCAGTATTTTGAGATATAGAGATAGCCGTGGAAACCCGGAGGGATTCCAGCGGCAGTGTACTAATTATTTTGAGGACTGCTATTATTAAACATTAATTATATTTCTAGAAAGTATTAATTACCTGGAAATGATTTGAGGAATGTTATTTGAATATTACCTCATTCGAAGGTTATTATTTGAAAATGATTTGGTAACTGGCTTATAAGTTAGATATGGGATATCAGTTATAAGCCAGGTTTTTATAAATGCCCTAGGATAAGGGCGGGTGATTTTCTCTAAGATCAGAAGTAATTATATTTCTGTATATGCTAAGGTTATTTTCCGATAATGATATCGGGTGATTGTTATTCGAGGATTAATTATTTTATTTAAGGAATATTATTTATTAATATTCTTTTGAGGATTTTCGACTTACAGAATATTATTTATTAATATTCATTTGAGGATTATTGACTTTAAGAATATTATTTATTAATATTCATTTTAAGAATATTATTTATTAATATTCATTTGAGGATTATTGACTTTAAGAATATTATTTATTAATATTCATTTTAAGAATATTATTTATTAATATTCATTTGAGGATTTTCGACTTACAGAATATTATTTCAGATATTCATTTGAGGTTTACTTAATCGAAGAATATTATTGTGAATATTATCTGAGGATTATTTAATGAATATTATTTTGAATATTCATTTGAAGATTATTTATTTATTTAATGAATATTATTTTTGAATATTCATTTGAGGATTATTTATTAATGAATATTATTTTTGAATATTCATTTGTGGATTATTTATTAATGAATATTATTTCTAAATATTCATTCGAGGTTTGTTTATTTGATGAATATTATTTTCGAATATTCATTTGAAGGTTTACTTGTTTAATAAATGTTATTAATTGTTTTCCAATCAAAAAGAGGTTCCCAAAACAATGTTTTCCCATTTAAATCTGTCTTTTATAGGGGATTTAAATGTTCGCTCAACTATCAAAAATATGGGAAACCTGATTTAAGTGACTAATACTTTTTTTAAAAACTCTCAATTCAAAAACTGTCAAGAGACAGATATTTTCTTGGAGCAATTTAATTGCTGCCAGTCAAATATTGTGTTACCACCTCAATGATCGAGGGGTAAATTCATGGAACAAGTCGATATCCATTAACAAGCATAGCTTGGGAAATATTGGAGAATCTTCCTTTCCAACCTAGATATAACTACTTAGTGGAGTCGTATCAACAAGTGTTACACTTGGGGAAAGGAGGACGATCTTTACGTTTCAGAGTCATGGATTCCATCTGAACTAGGAGTGGTGTAAGTGGTCTAGTTGCGCGGACCCATCCAATTTTTATTGCCCCAAATGGGCCGGGAGGTCACAGTAAGGCGGTAGACAATGTCAGGCTGTCGTGATTCTTCCATCTACATGTAGAAAACTATTTGAGCGGTGCGACCTGCTACTGATCATAGCAAGGTTAGGCACAGCGGGCGCGGTAGCAACTCCTGTATTGGTTCATCATCCAATTTGGATATTCCTGCAACATGTATTGGGGTGAAGAACCGATCATATTGGCAGGAGGTCGAAAAGTGTTTGGAAATGAAGTGTCAATAAATTCTTGCAACTTCATCTTTTATTTTATGAGTTATGACTCTGTGGATACCTTACATAACATGAGTTATGGTAAGGGAGTTGTTTATACGGAATCACCTTATAACTTCATCTTTTAAGATATGTGTTGATATTCTGCTTACATAGCAGATATTTTTGGAAAGGTTATATTGGTTTACTTTGAAACCTCATCTTCTATATTATACTAGAACTTTGTTCATAATATAGCAAAAGTTTGCAGAAATATTATGAAATGATATTTGAAGTACAATAATGGTACTGTTTTTGGGAATACATTCCGATAAGGATATAATTTCAGTATCGAGATATTTTGACAAATTATTGTCTTATACCCGCTTTATTCTGGGTTGAGTTAAAGGCAGAATTATGCCATACTTTTATTTCCTTGCTGAGCTATCGCTCACTCTTGCTATTGTTTTATATATATTATATAGCAGCGAAGCAGGATGCCAATGGGACGGCACATACCCCGCAAGGCGTTTTCATAAACAGTTTCTAGCAGTGATCCCGAGAGTAGTACGAACCAATCGAATCAGGCTACAACTTTTGGTATTCAACTTATGTATAGATATGAATGGTATGAGAGGATTGTGAGCATCAGAAGGCTAAGTTGGTAATGTAACATTACTTAGAAATTATATCAGTGACAGATTCAAAGACATTTGGGTATTGTAATAAAAATTATTTATTCCGCAGTTGTTATATCGTGTCGTTTCTGAGACTCTAACCTGTGTGTGTGTGAGACATATATTTTGGGGTCATGAGCAGGTGAATTATGAACGTTGTGAGTAATACAGGTAAGGCAAGGAGTAAATGGATCGTGACTACTCTAAATCCCTGACCCCGGATTTGGGGCTGTTACAGGAATCCTTACCAAAAACAAAATTAACAGGAGTAATCTTAGATTTGGTTGCATCTATAACATGTCTATAGGTCTTTGGACTGACTGTCTCATCAATGACAATTTTCTCTTTCAATTTCTTATCCTCATCTGACTTATATCCTAGACACTCTTTCCAATTCTTAGAGGTATTAATCTCATGAAATTTCCTACCAGAGTCTGTCCAGGTTCTGATTTTCTCATTACCATTTTCAAGTTCCTTTTCAAGAGCAGTACATTTGGATTTCATCTCTAAATACATGTGATTCACATTATCACATTCTTTTTGTACTTCTTGCATACGAGAAAATTCAGCTTCTAATATATCATTCATTTTTCTAAGTTCAAACATCTCAGATAAGATCCTAGTATTTTCAGCAGTTTGACTTCTAAATCTAATATGTAATGACTTTAGAAAATGTCTTAACTCAGAAGCATTATCAGTATCAAAATCAAAGATAGTATTTAGTACCTTATCATCAGGAGCAGTAGTTACATCAGCATTGGCCATTAGAGCATAGTTGACCACCTCAGTATCAGATTCCGAGGAAGAGTTCATCCAATCCTTGCTTGATGTGATAAGTGCCTTTGTCTTCTTGCACTCAGAAGCAAAGTGACCCATACCATTGCACTTGTAGCATCTAACCTTTGACTTGTCAAATTTGCTACCCTTGCTGTCCTTTTTGATATACTTATCTTTGTTTGGATTGAAAGCCTTTTTCTGAAAGTTGCCTTGTCTTCTATTCTTCCTGAACTTCATCCTTCTGAAGTTTCTGACAATCATAGCAACCATCTCTTCCATGTCTGAGTCAGAAGAATCATCATCAGTATTGGCATCAGCATTGCCATCAGTATCTGATGAAGAGTCATCAGGATCTGACTCATCTATTCTTGTTTTACTTCTAGAGACCTCCATAGCTTTTCCTTTTGATTTAGCCTCTGCTTTCAAAGCAATTGATTTTGCCTTGCTGCTTTTCTTGTTCTTTCTCTGTTGAACTTCAAGATCATGAGTTCTTAGCATCCCATAGACTTCATCAAGAGACACAGTGTTAAGATCATACTGATGTCTAATGATCGAGGTCTGAGTGTCCCATTCTTCAGGTAAAGCTCTTAGAAACTTGGTGTTTGAATCTTCAGTTTCATATTCCTTGTCAACTAAAGATAAACTGTTCAATAGTGTCAGAAATCTATCATATAGATCAGTTAGGCTCTCATCGGGTCTTGCATCAAATTGTTCATATTCTTGAATCAAAAGAGCCCTTCTGTTTTTCTTGACAGATGCAGATCCCTGGCACTGAGTTTCCAAAGTATCCCAGATTTCTTTTGAAGACTTGCATGCAATCACTCTGTTTGACATGACACCATCAAGACTACTGTGTAAGATATTCTTTATCTTTGGTTCCCTGAGTACATGAGCTTTTCTTCTGGAGTCCATTCACTTTTAGCCTTGACCACATAATGTTCAGGTACTGTATCTGTTCGTTCTACAATCCTTGTAGGAATATATGGTCCATCACGAATCCTGTCCAAATAGTCAGGATCCATAGCCTCCAGGTACATCAGCATCTTTACCCTCCATGTTGGATATTCTGATTTCTTCAAGATGGGAATCTTCATGCTTTCATACTTGGTTGTCGACATCTTTAGATCGTATCTGATTCAGAATTAAATCAGTTTGCTCTGATACCAATTGTTGCCCAGTAATACTCTATTGCAGAAGGGGGGTTGAATACAATAGTATAAGATAATCGACTTCTTAATGTATATATCACAAATATGAAAGAAAGATAACAGCTTTATTAAATCTGATATAAAACTGTTACAAACTCTCTCAAGAAATTCTGATGTTCTTGAGAGCTGCTAGCTTACAAAAACTCTCTCAAGAAATTCTATATTCTTAAGAGCTTCTATTCGATTATGTTCCCCCCACATAAATCGAAACCAAAATTGTGTTTATATACTACACAGCTTCTCTATCAATGATAAGTCCTAATCAATTACAAAGATTGAAACATATCCATAATTGATAGCTACATACTACAAACCAGGAACCGACAGAATAAAGTTCCATGTTTAACTAGACTCCAAATATAACTCGAAGTAGGAATCCTGGTCAGCTTCCAGTCCTGATGATCAATCCTGATCCCAGTCCTGATATGTATCTCAATCCTGACGACAATGTAATCCTGATGACGTCAGCAATCCTGATCAGTTGAGTCTAGCTCCTGACGATCATTGAATTCTGAACTAACAGTCATGTTCATTGGCATCAGACACACCTGTTGGGATAAGATGTGTCTGTTGGCATTAGACAAAACTGTTAGAATAAGATGTGTTTGATGGCAAAAGACACATCTCTGTTGACATCTATATATAGGTGTTGCATTGATCATTTTTTGGAGTTGATTATTTGGTTCATTTTTGACATTCACAACAAAAACACATTCTCTCTTCTTGCAGAATTTCTGACTTTATCCGATTGATTTATTTGGGTGAACCACAAATAACTTTAATCTGAAAGTGTTCACACGACTTCAGAAAAATCCAAGTTAATACCAAATTTTTCCCTAACAAAGATTGAAGTTATTTAATTCTGAAGATGACGAACGAAGAATCTGCAAAAGATATGACAAGCAAGTTTGCAAAACTGGACAGGTTTGAGGGTCAGGATTTTAGAAGATGGCGGAAGAAGATGCATTTTCTGTTGACCACGCTGCAGGTTGTGTATGTTCTGAGTACCTCCATGCCAGAAGTGATCGAGAATGAAACTGTTGAACAGACAAGGAAGCACTGCAAATGGGAAAACGATGACTACATTTGCCGCGGTCACATCTTAAACGGTATGTATGATTCCCTTTTCGATGTATATCAAAATGTTGAGTCAGCGAAAGAATTGTGGGATTCTCTTAAATCCAAGTACATGGCAGAAGATGCTTCTAGTAAGAAGTTTCTGGTCATTAATTTTATGAACTATAAAATGGTCGATTCTAGACCGGTGATGGAACAATACAATGAATTGTTAAGGATTCTTGGACAGTTTGTTCAACACAATCTGAAGATGGTGTTATAGAAAAACTGCCACCATCATGGAAGGATTTTAACACATCTTGAAACATAAAAAAAGATGATATGACGCTGGTTGAACTTGGAAGTCACTTCAGAATTGAAGAGGCTTTGAGGACTCAAGAATTTGAGAATAATCCTAAGGGAAAGAACCAAGTCGGTAACTCTCCTGTGAATATGGTTGAAGATGGTGGATCTTCTAAGAATTCTAAAAATAGCAAGGGTGATAAACGGAAATTTAAAGGAAACAACAACTCTTCCAACAAAAAGCCTAAGATGGCATGTTGGAAGTGTGGCAAACCTGGACATTTCAAGAAGGATTGTCGGGTTGGTAAAGGCAAGCAGGAAAGGCAAAATGCTGGTCCAAGTGGATCCAAGGATCCAGAAAAGCAACAAGGTCAGATTTTAATAAAAAATAGTAATTCTGGTCAGAATTATGTATCACTAATATCTGAGGCATTTTATGTGCAGGATGATAATGTTGCTTGGTGGATTGATTCAGGAGCAACGAGTCATGTATGTAAAGATCTTCGTTGGTTCATAGACTTTCAACCAATCGAAGATGGATCTATCTTAAAGATGGGAAATGTTGCAACTCAACCGATCAAAGGACTAGGAAATTTCAAGCTAGTTTTTACTTCTGGAAAATGTATATTATTAAATAATGTGTTGTATGTTCTTGGGATTCGAAAGAATCTCTTGTCTGGTGTTGTATTAAATAATTGTGGATATAAGCAAGTTTATGAAAGTGACAAGTATATCTTGTCAAAACATGGCACTTTTGTTGGCTTTGGCTATTTATGTAATGGTATGTTTATGTTAAATGTAAATACTCCATTTAATGATGAATCTGCTTGCATGGCTTCTACTAGTACTAGCAATAATTTGAATAAACCAGAATTATGGCATGCTAGACTAGGACATGTACATATAAAAGAATAAAGGAAATGTCTAAAATGAGTCTCATACCTGATTTTGATTTAAACAATGAAAAATGTAAAACATGCATGTGAACAAAGATAACTAGAATGCCCTTTAAAGTTGCTAATAGGGTGTCTGATGTATTAGAACTAATACATAGTGATTTATGTGATTTTCATTCTACACCATCATTAGGAAATAAAAAGTATGTAGTTACTTTTATTGATGATGCTTCTAGATATTGTTATTTATATTTGTTGCATGCAAAGGATGAAGCTCTTGACTTCTTTAAAGTATATAAAGAAGAAGTAGAGCTACATCAGAGTACCATGATTAAAAATCTACGTACTGATAGAGGAGGTGAGTATTATGATCTGGTATACTTTCCATCTACTGGTATAATACATCAAACCACCGCTCCTTATACACCACAACAAAATGGTGTGGCAGAAAGAAAGAATAGGACTTTGAAAGAAATGGTTAATTCCTTGTTATCCTACTCGGGTTTGAGTGAGGGTTTTTGGGGTGAGGCAATGTTGACAACCTGTTATTTATTCAATAGAATTCCTAGTAAGAGGAATAAGATTACCCCTTATGAACTTTGGTATAAAGAGTCACCAAAATTGAGTTTTCTGAGAGTTTGGGGATGTAGAGCAGTTGTAAGACTCACTGAACCCAAAAGAAGAAAATTTGGGTGAACGAGGTATAGATTGTATCTTTGTTGGTTATGCTGAGCATTCCATCGCATATAGATTCTATGTGTTAGAATCTAATGACTATGTGTCTGTGAACTCGATTATCGAGTCAAGAGATGCTATCTTTGATGAAAACAGATTTACATCTATACCTAGACCAAGGGACTTCTAGTAGGAACTCGGTTTCTACTAAAGATGTTCATGGACCGTCTGAACCAAGGAGAAGCACTAGAGCTAGAAAAGCAAAGTCTTTTGGAGATGATTTTCATCTTTATCTAGTTGAGGGTTCTAGAGATGAAATTGAATATCAATATCAATATTGTTTTATTATTGAGGAGGATCCAAATACTTTTATCGAAGCTATGACATCGAGGGATGTTGCATTCTGGAAAGAAGCTATCCAGGATGAAATGGATTCTATCATGAATAATAATACATGGGAATTGAGTGATCTGCCCCCTGGCTGTAAAGCATTGGGAAACAGATGGATCTTCAAAAGGAAAATAAAGGTGGACGGTACAATAGATAAGTTTAAAGCCAGATTGGTAATCCAAGGCTTTAGACAAAAAGAAGGGATTGATTATTTTGATATTTATGCTCCTGTTGCTAGAAATTCCACTATTAGGTTGTTAATAGCACTTGTTGCTATACACAACCTTGTCATTCATCAAATGGATGTGAAAACTGCATTCTTGAATGTTGAATTGGATGAAGAGATTTATATGAAACAACCCGAAGGGTTTGTTATGCCTGGTTGTGAGAACAAGGTGTGTAAATTGAAGAAATCAATTTATGGTCTAAAACAAGCACCAAAGGATTGGCATGATAAATTTGATAATGTGGTCTTGTCTAATGGTTATTTTCTTAACCAAGCAGACAAGTGTGTATATAGCAAATTTGATGCTTCTGGTAAAGGAGTTATAATTTGTTTATATGTGGATGACATGTTGATTTTTGGTACTGACCAAAATCAAGTGGATAAAACCAAGAAGTTCTTGTCATCTAATTTTGATATGAAAGACATGGGGGAGGCTGAGGTGATTCTTGGTATAAGGATCAAGCGTGAGAACAATGGTATTTCAATTTCTCAATCCACTACACCAAAAACGGCCTTTTCCTACCATATAAATCTTACCAAAAAAACTTGGTACGAATTGACCCCCCATTTCCTACCGACGACGAATATGGTAGGAAATGGTCCGTGTGGGGCCCGATTTCTGTAAAAGCGAGGACAAATTCCTACCGATTGTTGGTAGGAAAATAAAACCTACCAACATCGGTAGGTTTTGCCTGCATTTTCACAAAAATAAGACCCCACCATCCTAATCATCAGCCTTGTCATATTTTTAAATAATAAACAATTTTTATAAAATAAAAAATATTTTCAATATGTTGTAGTCATTTCCTACCATATATGGTAGGAAACTAAAACCTACCAAATCCGATAGGTTTTATTCGTGATGGTACCCCACCATCCACATCATCAGCCATATCATAATTTAAGTAATAAATAATTTTTTTAAAATAAGAAAATTTTTCATTCTGTCATGGTCATTTCCTACCATATATGGTACGAAAATAAAATCTACCAAATCTGGTAGGTTTTATTCGTGATGGTACTCCACCATCCACATCATCGTCCCTATCATATTTTAAAGTAATAATTTTTTTTTTAATAAGAATTATTTTCATTCTGCCAAGGCCATTTCCTAACATATATGGTAGGAAATGGTCACTGACGAATTTTGGACCCCCACCACCTTTTTGCTTTTGTACTGTGTGGTGTTAAATCGGCCCAGACAAATCGGCCCATTTCTGTACAGTTTTCCTACCAATAATGGTAGGATTTGATCGAATAATAAAATAATAAAAAAATAAAATTAGGGTATAAAGTGTTTTTATTATATTTTTTGTTGATCGGTTATCATTTTTTTGTTAATCAAACTCTACAGACATAAAGATCTACTCATTTTAGTCGTGGAGGATAAAAATTAGTTGATTTAAATTATATTCTTATGTTTTATGTTCTTCGCTAAAACCTAATTATAGCGAAAAAAATTAAAAATAAAAGATGTATGGCTAAATTAAATTTTTTTTATATGAAACGTTTTGTAGTTTGATGAAGCTAAGGAAAAAAATTTAGACAAAAAAAATTATAAAAAGTTAAAGTCGTTTAGAAAACGAAAGGGTGTTTAGAAGATTGAGTTAGAGTTTATACTCATGTTTTAGGGGTTGTCTAGGGTTACAGTTTTTGTTTTGTTTTTTTTTTCAACAATCTAACCTTACGGATGATTAAATATGTTGATTTCTTAGCTGTATGTAAAATTTTAGAATTTTTTAATTTAAGATTCTATATTTTTATAATGTATCTATCAAACTTATAATTTACAAAACTTGAACTGAAATATGATATATAAGTAAATTGCATATTTAGTACAAACAATGATGTTGGTGTAGTGGTTGTGCACTTGGTTGTTCTCAGAGAGGGCAGTTGTTCGAATCCACAGAACCCATTTTCTTTTGGCAATTTCCGCCAAATTTTTATCAAAAAATAGAAATTACCACGCACAACTAATAAAAGAATATAATTAAAATAATAAAAGAAAAAAAATCAGGGTAACAACTCATTTACCCTCTGACATAAATCAATAGATCTTAATTATCATTATGTTTCGATCGTCGAAAATATTATTTAAAAATATTAATATGTTTATTTTTTTAAAAAAAAATTGTGCCAAAACCTATACCCTACCATTATCGGTAGGAAATAAGCTACAATTTCACGAAAAGTTTAAAAATTGCGTCTAAAACTAAAAATTCAAAAATTGCGCCCAAACCAAAAATTCAAAAATTTCGCTGAGAATCATAACCTACCATTATCGGTAGGAAATAAGCTACAATTTCCCGAAAAATTCAAAAATTACGCCTAAAACTAAAAATTCAAAAATTTCGCTGAGAATCATAACCTACCATTATCGGTAGGAAATAAGCTACAATTTCCCGAAAAATTCAAAAATTGCGCCCAAACCAAAAATTCAAAAAATTTGTTGAGAATCATAACCTACCATTATCGGTAGGAAATAAGCTACAATTTCCCGAAAAGTTCAAAAATTACGCCTAAAACTAAAAATTCAAAGATTGTGCCCAAACCAAAAATTCAAAAATTTCGCTGAGAATCATAACCTACCATTATCGGTAGGAAATAAGCTACAATTTTACGAAAATTTTAAAAATTGCGCCCAAACGAAAAATTCAAAATTATTTTTCATCTTCTTATTACTTATAATACAATCATTTTTTTTCTCATTTCACTTCAATTTTCTTCTTTATCTCTTCATCTTCTTCTCTATATCTTCATTTTCTTCAAATCAATTTCACACATCTTATTCACTTTGTTCATCTTCTTGCTTATTTAAGTAATTTTATCTTCATGCTTATTTTGTTATTTAATTAGCTAATAATTCTTAATTATTAGGTGTACTAATTCTTGCTTCTTATGTAAATTTTAGGCACTTGATGAAGATCCAAAGACAATGATGAGGAAATAGAGAAAATGATTGTGAAGAAAATAACATGAAGATCCAAACGAAAAAGATGAAGACTTTGAAGATAATTAGTTAAGGCTTGTAAATAATTTTTGTTTGTAGTTTTGGTGCATAAGAACAACTTCGAATATTATGATTTATGTGTAAGGAATGTTTGAATTTTTATATACAGTGAATGTTTGATTATTTGTTATGGTTGTATACTTGTGAATTATATATCGATCTATTTTTTTATAATGATTTGAGCAATTTGTTAGATAGGGGAAGTAATGAAAACTTTATTTTTTATTTTTGAAACAATTGTCTAGTAATTCCTACCACCTTCAAAGCATTTCCTACTATCTTCATAAGATTTCCTACCGCCTTCATAGCATTTCCTACCGTCTTCATAACATTTTCCAGAATTGATGAATGCGGTAGGTTTTAACTAGTAGGAAATACTGAAGGTGATAGGAATTGCTTGGTAGGAAATAGCTATTTTTATGTGCTTCTGTTATAAAACCTACCAATTTGGTGCCCCTTGAGTTGGTAGGAAATGCGTTGGTAGAATTTGGTTGGTAGGAAATAGTCCTTGACCGGGGTCAAATGTGACCCCACAAAATGACGTGACAGTGACCCCCACTCGTGACATGTGGCATGACATGTCAACCTCGTGGCAAGTGACGTGTCGGGGTCCACCGCCATGTGGCCGTCGATGTGGCTGTTGATGTTGCTCGCCACATGGGCAGCCATTTGGCATGTGGGGCCGTTTAAGAAACAGACCACCAATTCCTACCATCACCAATTCCGACCTGAGCAATTCCTACCATGTCGAATGGTAGGAATTGACACCAATTCCTACCGATTTACCCCCAAAACCTACCATTTTCGTGGTAGGAAAAGGCCGTTTTTTGTGTAGTGATCTCATAATATTGAGAAGATTCTGAAAAGATTTAATTTTAAGGATTATTCTCCAGTTAGCACTCCTCTTGATCCTAGTATTAAACTCCTACCTAATATAGGTGTTGCTGTATCTCAACTTGAATACTCAAGGGCTATTGGTAGTCTTATGTATGCCATGATAAGCACTAGGCCAGATATCGCCTATGCTGTTGGAAAGCTTAGTAGGTACACTAGCAAACCAAGTTCCCATCATTGGCAAGCCTTAAGCCGATTGTTCAAGTACTTGAAAGGAACCATGGATTATGGTTTGACATATACTGGATTTCCTTCGGTTATTGAAGGTCATTCCGATGCAAGTTGGATTTCCAATAAGGAAGATCATTCTTCCACAAGTGGATGGGTATTCCTTCTTGGGGGAGGTGCTATCTCTTGGGAATCAAAGAAACATAGTTGCGTTACAGACTCAACAATGGAATATGAATTTGTGGCATTATCAGCCGCTGGTAAAGAAGTTGAATGGCTAAGAAATCTGATTTATGAAATTCCATTGTGGCCTAAACCGATATCACCCATATCAATCAGGTGTGATAGTGAGTCTGCCTTGTCTAATGTTTATAGACAAGTGTTCAAAGGCAAATCTAGACACTTAGGTGTTAGACACAGTATGATTCGTGAGCTTATCACACACGGTGTTATATCAGTGGAGTTTATAAGAACTCGACATAATTTAGCCAATCATCTAACCAAAGGGTTGAGTAGAGATCTTGTGCACAAATCGGCTGTAGGGATGGGATTAAAGTCCATCTAAAAGTCTCTCATGTTGAGAAACCCAATTCTCACCTAATATTACATTAGGTGCTGAATTCAATGTGGAAAGCTTAACATCTAGATATTGGAACACATTAAAGCATCATCCCAAGGTATGTGTTCAGACCTGCAAGTTGAAGAGGTTGAAGTTTATCTTCTTAATAGTTTTTTTGAAAAATTGCATATGCAGGTGCGAGAGTAAAAGAACTACCTATTTGAGCATGAAGTTTAGCCGCTTCAAGAAGCTTGGACTTGGCTTTGATATTCTTAAGAAGGATTAGGACACTAGGCTAGTTAAATATAGTGTCGAGTAAGACCATTTGAGAATGTAAATTTATGTGTATATTATCTTCATGTATTCACTATGAATAGTAGAGGTTCAATCCATAGTGATACCTTGATATTCGAATATTTGAAATGTGTATTATACTAATTTGAAATTCAATCGTCAGGATATTTCATTTATGCATAACTTTGTTATTTGTTGTGATTTTGTTTAGTTAATCATGGATTAGGCTAAAATGGGGGAGGATTGTTGGATATTTTAGTGTAATTGGATTGACTAGTTGATCAATGTAATCGTAATATTACATCGAACAAGTCGGGAGAGTACGGAGTGTACGCTTTGTTCGAGTTTATTATGATTTTGGTATTATTGCTTATGAGTCATGTTCATTGGCATCAGACACACCTGTTGGGATAAGATGTGTCTGTTGGTATTAGACAAAACTGTTAGAATAAGATGTGTCTGTTGGCAAAAGACACATCTCTGTTGACATCTATATATAGGTGTTGCATTGATCATTTTTGGGAGTTGATTTTTTGGTTCATTTTTGAAATTCACAACAAAAACACATTCTCTCTTCTTGCAGAATTTCTGACTTTATCCGATTGATTTATTTGGGTGAACCACAAATAACTTCGATCTGAAAGTGTTCACACGACTTCAGAAAAATCCAAGTTAATACCAAATTTTTCCCTAACAGTTTAGTGGCAAAACATTGTATAGAACAACTTTGAGGCTATGCAAGATGAATACCAGTTTAGAGATACTTTTATGATACCAAGCTGGATATGATATTATCGTTGTTATACAAAACATTCAAGGGATCATAAGAAAGTTTGTTTTTTTCTTATCGGGGATCACTTAAAATCTTACATGTAAAAAGCAAAACTTAAGAAGGAAAGCTTGAAGCTCAGCCAGAAGGAATCTGATCGCTTTAATCCTGTAAGTATAAGTGATATCACCTTTAGTTTCCAGAACATAGGTATTTTTCATATTTATTGCATAAACTACAATGTCCATTTGGTCCATGATATTGAAGTATGCAATATCAGTTTAATTTTGCTAATAACGTTCATATTAGATAGCAATATAGCAAATCGAAAAGGTTGTGCCAAATGCTGTGAAAGATTAGTTTTAATGATTAATAATGATTAATAGAAACTACATATAATTTGGAGATAAGAAGAAGATCAGCTGCCAAATAACAATAGTAATTTATTTTTATATCAGTCTCATTATACTTGTCCATTTCGTTTCTTTTTTTCCATATCCAAGATCCTCATTAAGTTTATGTGTAGGTTTATGCTTTTCCAGGTGATACTGTGATCTTAGTCGGGTTCTCAATCTACTTAGAGGTATTCAAGAAATCCTTTTGTGCTTCTCTATGATTTTAACTGATTTTACTGATCTAATTAATAATTGACATCTATTCAAGGCTTTCATCTATAATGAAGTTTCACATAAACTATGTGGATATCATTAGGCCGTTCGCTGAATCTGTTTTACAATGGCAGGTATGTTATGCATTAGAGGTTTTTACTTTTGTGATCCTTGCCTCCTGTTAACTTATGTAACTGTTAAATAAGCTGCTTTCAACAATATTGACAATGGCCAGAGATCAAATGAGCAATGGGTACGAAACATCCCTATTCATTCTGAAGCAGAGGCGAAATTGAGGCACTTATTAGTTGATCTTGGGAATGCTGATGAAATTCTTGGAATACAGGTATATCTTTGTGTATATACACATGAGCCTCTCTCACTTCACTCGGTTATAATGGAACGTGATAGAAGATCTGTAATACTTTGAAATATGTGAAACATGGACGTGCCATTGCATGCATCATAAAGTAGTTGACTTTAGTCTCAACACAATTGCTCATATGAATCTTAAGTTCATGAGGTCTCCTATTTCTTAAGTTGCAGATGGTGTTTTGATTTGTGTTTATAGTCACTTTTCTTGTGTATTTATGAATTCAGAATGTAGGTACACATTTTGAGAGGTGGAATGCTGGAGTTCTAGGTCCAGTTACTCTCAATGGGCTTAATGAAGGAAGGAGACACTTGACATGGAAGAAATGGTCTTACCAGGTTGGTCTGAACGGTGAAGCTTTGGGTCTTCACTCTCTGACTGGAAGTTCTACTAGTGAGTGGTCTGAAGGTTCAGTTCTACTAGTGACATGGTACAAGGTGAGTAACTCAATTTCAGAAAAACATCAATGTATATGAAGTGATCTCTACCTGACAACATTGAGGAACTCAATTTTCGTGCTTCTGAACAGAAAGAGAGTATACAATAAAAAAGAACTAAAATAAGAGTAATCTTGAGTGCTAACGATACATTATTCATGTTTCCAGACAACTTTCAATGCTCCAGTTGGAAATCATCCACTGGCTCTGGATATGAACACCATGAGTAAAGGCCAAGTATGGATAACTGGGCAAAGCATCAAACAATACTGGCCTACATATAAAGCCTCTGGTACTTAGGTGGAAATACTTATGGTATCACCTTGGCGAAAAGAGAAGTAGCAAGCGTGTGTGCTGATATTTACGAATGGCAGCCAACCCTAATGAATTATGAAATGTAACATTCTGGTAAAATGTGAAAAGAGAAGTAGCAAGCGTGTGTGCTTATGAATTTGCAATGTGGTTGTTAAAAATGAACATGTAATTTTCTTGTAGTACTTGTACGTTTTAATTTATGTTATCTAGTGTTGGTGGATATTATTAGGTGATGTGGTTGGTTTGTTACTGGATTGGTTATCTTATTGGTGAATGAAATTAGGACTTGGTTTGGTTGTTGGTTAATTTGGTGGGAAATATAATATTTAAACAACATATTTTTATTTTGTTATACTTAGGGTGTTATTATAGGTATAATTGTGTGTTGCAATTGATAATATAACACGTGGGCCCCATATGTGGGACCCACTTTTTTGCAAAATTTTAATATCTTTGGTAACACAGAAGGTATGTTGATGTAGAATGTTTATTGCGTTGCTGTAGATATCTTTAGTAACACAGTTTGCTATGTTACCTTAGGGGTCCTCAATATGTTACTATAGACCCCTATAGCAACTGCTGAGAACCTAACACGGCTCTGATGTTACCATAGCCCTTTTTGGGGCTATAGCAACGCGAAACTGAGCTTATAGCAACATAGTTTTGTGGTTGCAAAAGGCCATTTATGGCATAGTGATGAGATCGAGTTCTTAATCCGAAGAGGAAAACTCGATAAGTTCACTATGGATGGGAATCGAGGAAATCAACAAGGAAACTATGAAAGGAAAGACTATGATAGGAGGGACAATGATCAAGATCGTAATCCTAAGCCCCGAGGGGCTGTCATCAACATGATATTTGGAGGACCGACTGCTGCTGGGTCCTCCAGAAACTCAAGGAAAGCTAATGCCCGAGAGGTAATGACTGTTGTAGGAGAAGCACCGAAACGTGCCAAGACAGAGGTAGCTATTAGCTTTGATGATTCTGATCTTGAAGGGGTGAAGTTCCCCCATGACGACTGATTGGTCATTATACCTGTAATAGGCAACTCTAAAACCAAGAGGGTTCTAGTAGATAATGGAGCTTCCGTGGACATCTTGTTTCATGACGCCTTTATCAAGATGGGATATACTGATTCACAGCTGACTCTTTCAAACATGCATATATACGGGTTTAGTTAATGGGGTTGAATCTAAAGTAGAGGGAACTATTCAGCTCCTTATGACAATAGGTCAAGGTTCACAAACGGCAACTCAAATGCTGAACTTCTTGGTGATAAAATCAAACTCGACTTATAATGCAATCCTTGGGAGGACAGGCCTTCATGCATTCAAGGCTGTTGCCTCAACTTACCATTTAAAAATTAAGTTCCCAACAACGAACGGGGTTGGTGAAGAACAAGGAGATCAAAAGATGGCTAGGAGTTGCTATTTAGCCTCGTTAAGGCCTGATGGAGTCGGGGGGCAGGTTCTCCCAATCGAGGTTATGGATTCAAAAGACGATGAAGAAAGAAGGGGAAAACCAGCTGAGGATCTAATTCCTATCCCCTAATCCCGGGAGAACCAGACAAAGTCACTTACATTGGAGCATTATTGCCTGAACCCTTGAAGGGACTGAGGTGCCAAGAACTTGGCATGCCTCAAATTTGAAAGTTTATTATGTTTAAGTGTTTCCTTAAGGGATCCACTAATATTACAAGTAGCAATAAGGTCGACGAAACCATTCTGAGCTCTTAAGCTCTTAGTAGGAAGTAGAGTACTATATAAGGGTCGAACCCTCTTTTTTTATAAAAAAAAATATTTCAAGTTCTTTTTCACTACTTTATTACTTATCTTTGTTTGAGTATTTCCTTATTGTTTTACTAAAGAGCAAGTTGTACGAATAGCACTAGATCAAAGTGCCAGCCCATTCAAGAGGCCAAGTACTAGGAATTGCCTTACAAAAGATAAGCTAAATAAATATAAGTGAATGCAAGAATGAAGAAACAGAATATGCATAAATAAGTTGCATTAATCCCAAAGAAGAAGTATCGAAAAGATAAGACTACAAGATATAACATAAATAGCATGCATGGATAGAAGATCCCGAAGGATCAAAGAGTTATGTTACAAGCATCAAATAAAGTCCTAAAGTCCATGAAAGGACCTGAATAAAAGCAAGATATAGATAAATAGAGCCACGCAGGGCCAATAAAATCTACTCTAAGTCATCAGACGGGTCCTTGTCAAGGACAAGGGCATTCCTACGAGGGGCATCTAAGTCCTCTATGAAGTCATCAGTAGGCCCGGACTCCTCCATTGGCAAGAAGAAGTATCAGAAGTATGCCAAAAAGGCAAGTTGTCTCAAAATGGGTGATCCTATAAAACATGAAATGAAGACTCGAATATTAGTTTTGAAAATTTTGAATCCTAGGCTTGAAGACCTCAACTTAATTGAATACTTGATTTTGTCCTATCTAGATCCCCAATTTAGATTAAAAAGTCATGAAGACCACGATTCTTAAAATCGGAAGATCAATTGTAGTCCTAAAGACCTCAAACTCAACTAAAAACCTAAAGAGGCCTATTGGAAGAAAGTTAATATACGGGTTGAAACCCCTGAAAATTTGAGGAAGTAGAGCTCAGAACGAGCTTCGATTCGATATACTGAAAGCTCAAATTAAAGAAACGAGTGAAACTTTATGTTTGTCTTCGTTCATGAAGACCTCTCGATTGATGTGAAAATTAAGGTGTTAGACCTCAAATCAGGTCTTCTACCCATAAGCCACGTTTGGCATTGTTGAAACCTCAAACGAGGTCGAAGGGCCACAACCTCAAGCCAGGTCGATTTGTTCGACCTAGAAGCCAAAATGGCCAAAAATTCGAGCTCAAATGAAACCCATCTTCGACCTCAAACGAGGTCGAAGGGCCACGACCTCAAGCCAGGTCAATTTGTTCGACGTAGCTCACTACTAGAAAAAGTACATATAACATCGGTGCTTTAACATCGGTTGAAAAAACCACTGATGTTAAAGGATGTTTCAACATCGTATTTTTTTTAAAACGATGTTAAACTACTTTTCAGACATCAGTTTATAGAATAGCCGTTGTCTATTCTTATTTTTTTAAAAATTGAAAAAATTCGTGCCAATACATCCCCTTAATACACAAATATTTTCCCCCTTGAACTAAAATTTTATTTCCCCCCTTTAACAAAATTTCTATCCCTCTTCCCCCGATGATAATCTCTCTCTGTTCTCTCTCTCACCATCTTTGTGAATTCTACCTCTATTCATCCCAATATTTATGTCTAATAGTGCTCACTTACAAATTCAAACCCTAATTGTAGAATATTTTCAATTAATCGAAACCCCAGTTTGGTGCTAAATAAAAATCTGTTATGCCTTATGTTGTTTGTTTTGTTTCAATTGGGATCTGCAGTTCTTGGGCTTGGAATTTGTAAGTTTAATTCAAATTTAATTTTGAATTTTAACTCTATTTTTTAACATATCTTGTTTGTTTTGTTTCAATCTATGGTCATCCATGTCAAGAATCAATGGGTCTACTTGTCAAGGTAGTCATTGTCAAAACGGTACATTTACTTGCTGTTTTGTTAACAAATGTTAGCCATGAAGTTGATATGCCAGTTCCTCTTTTCAAGTAGCTTGACTACTCGCCTATTAGATCTTATAGACTTTTAGGAATTTTGAGATTCTAAACTCACCTTCAAAATTTTTGTCACAAGAAATGTACCCCCCAGTTCTGGAATGCATGTCCTGCTTCAGTACTTGTCATTAAGAAGTTTCTTACCATACCCTGTAAATTTTCAATTATTGGTAGTATTTTAGATGCTCATAACCTTGTGTAGGTCTCAAGTGCCACGACTACTTTTGCAATGATGTTCTCCTCTTCAATGTCTGTTGTGGAATACTACCTTCTAAAGCGTTTTCATGTTCCTTATGGTAAGTGCATAATCTCAATTAACTTCTTTTCAGGCTCGTATATACAAATTTATTATGATGTCCTTCCAATATCATAAACAGCACAATTACTGAATAATTAGGGTATAGTAAAGGTGAAAGTGAAACACATAAGTTGAGATGTATGAAAGGACGAGCCTTATTGTGTTAGTAGAAATATTGAAACTTCAAAATTCCGTAAATGATGTTTTTACGTATGTTCCAGCTCTCTACTTGGTTCTTGTGGCAACTATTGCTGCTTTTGTCGGACAACACGTGGTGAGAAGGGTAATCAATATACTTGGAAGGGCCTCTATAATCATCTTTATTCTTGCTTCTACTATCTTCATAAGTGCCATCTCATTAGGTAAGCAACCTCCCTCGTGCATTGAGGCAGTGAAATTCATATTGTCATACATATCTTTTACTTCATTGGATATACTTTCTTTTATTGTTTGACAGGCGGAGTTGGAATAGTGAACATGATTGGAAAGATTCAGAGGCATGAATATATGGGTTTTGAGAATCTCTGCAAGTACGGAGCCAAAATAAAGCTTATCTTCGACCTTAAACGAGGTCGAAGGGCTACGACCTCAATCCGGGTTGATGTTGTTCGACCTGGAAGCAAAAATTGTCATTTGTTCGACCTCAAACGAGGTCGAATGGCTTCAATCTCAATACAGGTCGTTACTATTTGACCCAAAAACAAAAATCTGAGCCCTCATTGAAACCTCAAACGAGTTCTAAGGTGTTAGACCTCAAGTTAGTTTTTATATTTGTAAGCCACGTTTGGCGTTGTTGAAACCTCAAATGAGGTCTAAAGTGTTAGAACTCAAGTTAGTTCTTTTATCTGTAAGCCACGTTTGACGTTGTTAAAATCTCAAATGAGGTCTAAGGTGTTAGAACTCAAGTTAGTTCTTGTATCTGTAAGCCACGTTTGGCGTTGTTGAAACCTCAAATGAGGTCTAAGGTGTTAGAACTCAAGTTAGTTCTTGTATCTGTAAGCCACCTTTGGCGTTGTTGAAACCTCATATGAGGTCTAAGGTGTTAGAACTCAAGTTAGTTCTTGTATCTGTAAGTCACGTTTGGCGTTGTTGAAATCTCAAATGAGGTCTAAGGTGTTATAACTAAGGTCTGAGGTCGAAGGGTCACGACCTCAAACCCAGGTCGATTTGTTCGATCTGGAACCAAAATGAGACCTCTGTCGACCTCAAGCGATGTCGAAAATACCTCAAAAAAAATTGGGTAAAATAAATATTATTGTAATATTTATTTATTCAAAAAAAAGAGGGAAAAATCGAGTCTTTTTCGACCTCAATTTAGGTCATGAGCCTTCTACCTCGAAGCCAAAAGGTCCTATTTTCAAACTCAAACGTGATCGAAATAATTAAAAAAATTGGGTAAAATAAATATTATTATTCAATAATAATATTTGAAAAAAAATATTATTATTTCGAAATCGACCTCAAATGAGTTCATCAAATGAGGTCCTCAAATTGAGGTCATTACGTTCGACCTCACCCACCCCAAAATGGACAATTCTGCCAAAGTGTAGTTTAGTACCCCAAGTTCTGGATAGTTGACAAATTCTCCCCTGAAGTTTAGAAACTAACAGATTCTCCACTAAAGTTTAGAAACTGACAGATTCTCCACTAAAGTTTAGAAACTGTCAGATTAACCCCTGAACTTTATAAACTGACAGATTCTTTCTAGACGTTTAGAATCTAACAGTTTCACTCTTGTGCTTTGGAAAATTATGAATTAGCCCCTGAAAAATTATGAAAAGGTGTCTATAATTTTGAAATTCTTGCAAAAAATATATATATTTGCAAAAATTATTAAAAATACATGTGGATACATGGAAATTCCTTAAATATTATGAATAATTATTAAAAATACCTGTGGGTACATGGAAATTCCTTAAATATTAGGAATAATTATTAAAAATACGTGTGTGTACAAGAAAAATCCTAAAACATTAGGAAAAATATGATAAAATGTGAGGAAAATTATTAAAATATTTCCTTGGTAATGTGAACAACAATGAATGAATGAGTTTTATAACGAGCTCTATACAATAGTAGAGATTGATAAAAAACAAGCACAATTATGAACTGTTATTTATAAAAAGTCCCGGATTAGGATGTCTCGTTTAAGGGAAATCAAAAGCGAGCCATTAAGAGGCCAATTAAAGATAACATAAGCCATAGAAGGCTGGCACAAATGTCAATTCAGCCTCGAATAAGGCAAATCATCGTAACTGTGTAGGTCGCTCCACACTTTACATTAAGATGATACCCGAGAATCGGGCCGATAAGCATTAATTGATCATAAAATCTTGAAATAAAAATTGAAAATAGTAAATTAAATCCCAGGTAAGGGAGCGTTGACCACAATCCCGTTAAGGATATTTATAACTTCTACGAAAACTCAAGAAGTTTTCCTAGAAGTTGGGGGGCAAATGATATGGGCTGAAAATAACCCAAAAGACATAATTAATGATACATTAATTAAATCTAGATTGGTCCAAGTGTTAGGCCCGATAAATAAGGCCCGAAACCCTATTTATTTATTAATTTTGTAATTAGTAAATAGGGAAAATCTACAGCTCATGAAAGGAGTCCAAAGTCGTGCCAATTACATCAAGGAGTAGCCTCCAAGACATACAAACCCAAAAGGAGTCAACCTCCTACAAACCAGGACCCATAGTTCTCATCAGAAAGGGTGACTTGAACCCAAGTCACTTGATTCTACCCTAATACTAGGCTCCTATAAAGGACATGATCCTTCAATCAGAACTATGTTTTTTGGCTTGATTTTCAATTACGAATTGAGATACGTAGGCATCTTGTGAGTCGATTTAGTCACGAAACACCAGAACAACCATTAAAGCTCGAAACTCTCTAACCCTAGCATTGAATTCAAAGATACAGTTTTTATTCCACAACAAATACCTACTTTACTTTCGATAAAATTTTAATTATATATATTTCTTATAAATTCGAGTTATTCTTCTCTATAAATTCAAACACCTATTCTACTTTCAATTTTTTTAATTATATATCTTTTCAATAAATTTGAACTCTTCTCCTCTGTAAATTGACACACCTATTCTAATTCCAATATTCTCCTCTATAAATTTGCATACTCATTCTACCTCCAATAGAAGTTCTAATTGTGGCTTACAAACACCTATTTATATAATTTTCGAATATGATAAAAAAATTAATTATATATCTTCGCATAAACTGGATTTCTCCTTGTTTATAAATTAAAATCGTTAACCTATATTTTAAATTTCTAATTAACCATTTTCTCTTCGAACTCATTTATTTCTAATATACCGTTCTCTCGTTAATTTAAACTATTTGAACTCCTTAATAACTAAAATAATATTTAAAGTTAAGTTAAAAATAATATTTTAGCAATTTATCTTTGAATGAATAAGTAATACATTTCATATATTATGATGAATCATGTTTACTTACTTTTCTCTACTGGTATCAGTAATTTTTAATTAAAATAAACAATGTTTCCCATATGACTTGAAGATTTCTGGTTCATCTCTGTGGCCGTCTATGATTTGATTATCCGCCTACATTTTAAATAAGGAAAATGTTGAAAAATGTTAGGTATCCCAAATATTGTATCAATTTTCAGGTAAAATTTTTGAGATACTTAATAAATAAACCACAAAAAGGCAAGTATCATGCAATTTCACAGTTTTAGTATCATTTTAAATATTTAACAGATATCTTTTTTCATCATACACATCCACAAAGATATATAAAGACTGAGACCACAAGTAGCAGTTAATCTCTAATGAAAATCTCTAATGAAAACATGCACAGGTTGCCAACTGAACGGGCCGGCTATTAATGCATGTCATAGTCTTGCCCTCTCACCACTTCTGGTGGAGGATGAACCAAGAGGAGGAGATTACGTAATTATGTCTACCTAAGACATCTTAAGCAAAGAAACATGTCCTACCTAAAAGGCTAGAAGAGATTTTAATTAAAACAGTCCATCATATAAACAAATAATGGTTATTACACAAAAAATTCATAGAAGATTAAATTAGCTATAAAGAAATCATAAAAGGTGTAGGGAAAATTTGGTAGTAACTTGGATTTTTCTGAAGTCGTGTGAACACTTTCAGATTGAAGTTATTTGTGGTTCACCCAAATAAATCAATCGGATAAAGTCAGAAATTCTGCAAGAAGAGAGAATGTATTTTTGTTGTGAATTTCAAAACTGAACCAAAAATCAAAAACCAAAAATGATCAATGCAACACCTATATATAGATGTCAACAGATATGTCTTTTGTCAACAGACACATCTTATTCTAACAGTTTTGTCTAATACCAACAGACACATCATATCCCTACAGGTGTGTCTGATGCCACTGAACATGCCTCATAAGCAATAATACCAAAATCATAATAAACTCGAACAAAGCGTACACTCCGTACTCTCCCGACTTGTTCGATATAATATTACGATTACATTGATCAACTAGTCAATCCAATTACACTAAAATATCCAACAATCCTCCCCCATTTTAGCGTAATCCATGATTAACTAAACAAAATCATAACAAATAACAAAGTTATGCATAAATGAAATATCATGACGATTGAATTTTGAAGGGTTTCGGGCATGAAAACGCAACGGAAAAACGCGTAAAATAGAAAATTTAACGAAACCCTCTGCAGGATCCATGCGAAAAACGATATTTAATTCGTGAATAGAATCGTTTACCTTTTGAAGCTTTACGAACGGCTGACTAATACAGGTCCTTTGATATGATCACCACGTGTCCCGCCTTGCGATACCCGTCTCTAATTAGTCCACACGAACGCCCGATCGTCCAACGATCACCGGAGTTGGTACTAGCCAAGAACTGCCCTCGGAACTCTCTCTCTCTCTCTCTCTCTCTCTCTAGCCTCTCTTTGATGTAGAGCAGCTAGGGTTTTTTAAGAAAAACGTTTTTTCAATTTCTCGACCCTAAAATAATACATCTTAATGTATTTATATGGAGAGAATTCTGGGCCTATACCTAATCTGATTGGGCTTCCAAAACCCAATCTGATTATTAGTAGTATTATTTATTATATTCGAATTATAATATAATTAATCAAGTCCTACTTAATTAATCCAATAATTCAATAATAATAATAATTCAATTAAATTCGAAATTTAATTAATGCTCCGTTTAAAACGTTCTTTATGTGTAACCCTTTAGGTTATTATTACGTTGGCAATAATTTTAATATCTCATAATAAAATTATAAACAATGAGCGGCATCTAGTAATACATCATTGCTACCCAAGTAATAATAATAATTGGTGATCCAATTAAACATTTAATGAATAATGTTCCATGTAATATAATCCTTTTAACCTTATATTATAGATTAAACTCGAGGCATGGTTTATGTCATCCTCTTCAACATTTAATCCCGGTTTACTTGATCGATGAGTAGACTATTAAACAAATCACAATTTGAGCATGGCCATGCATTTCATAGTCTCACTCAATCAAGAGGCCAATAATATCACTCCTAAAATAGGAGGGTTAAATCCTATATCTATCATTCATATTTCTCATATGATTCATAATATACCCAATGTCCACCTTTATCATTACCCGGTCAAAGGTAACTTTGAGTAGAATCAAAGTATATTAATTCTCATATAGAAATATAATGATTTCAAGTCTAAGGATCATTACACCATTATCATTGTGAGAATTGCTTATGACACTTGATAACATTTACCATGAAGAATTCACACGGTGGGTCTATCCAGTGCCATGTTCTGTTAACATGCACTTATGTCTTTGACTTTAGTATCACCATACTTATAACCAATGAGATGTGGTCATCAGTCAACAAACATACTAGTCTTAATGCATTATTATTGTCCTCAAATAATAATACTCGACTAGGGATCTTTTAGGATTATAAACACTACTCATATAATCTCATTTCTAAGTCACATACTTAGAGATATAGAATTCATGCTTATATTCCAAGAACATTTATTATTCTAATATTTATATCGCAGTTAATAAAGACATAATAAATAATTGAAAGAAAATCCATAGAACATATTTATTAATAATCAAAATGTCTTCCCTAAGAACATTATAGTATTGTCTCTAGGGCACAAGCACTAACAAATTTCACATTAGTATATTACACATTTCAAATATTCGAATATCAAGGTATCACTATGGATTGAACCTCTACTATTCATAGTGAATACATGAAGATAATATACACATAAATTTACATTCTCAAATGGTCTTACTCGACACTATGTTTTACTAGCCTAGTGTCATAATCCTTCTTAAGCATATCAAAGCCAAGTCCAAGCTTCTTGAAGCGGCTAAACTTCATGCTCAAATAGGTAGTTCTTTTACTCTCGCACCCGCATATGCAATTTCTCAAAAAAACTATTAAGAAGATAAACTTCAACCTCCTCAACTTGCAGGTCTGAACACATACCTTGGGATGATGCTTTAATGTGTTCCAATCTCTAGATGTTAAGCTTTCCGCATTGAATTCAGCACCTAATGTAATATTAGGTGAGAATTGGGTTTCTCAACATGAGAGACTTTTAGATGGACTTTAATCCCATCCCCACAGCCGACTTGTGCACAAGATCTCTACTCAACCCTTTGGTTAGATGATCGGCTAAATTATGTTGAGTTCTTATAAACTCCACTGATATAACACCGTGCGTGATAAGCTCACGAATCATACCGTGTCTAACACCTAAGTGACTAGATTTGCCTTTGAACACTTGTCTATAAGCATTAGACAAGGCAGACTCACTATCACACCTGATTGATATGGGTGATATCGGTTTAGGCCACAATGGAATTTCATAAATCAGATTTCTTAGCCATTCAGCTTCTTTACCAGCAGCTGATAATGCCACAAATTCAGATTCCATTGTTGAGTCAGTAACGCAACTCTGTTTCTTTGATGCCCAGGAGATAGCACCTCCCCCAAGAAGGAATACCCATCCACTTGTGGAAGAATGATCTTCCTTATTGGAAATCCAACTTGCATCTGAATGACCTTCAATAACCGAAGGAAATCCAATATATATCAAACCATAATCCATGGTTCCTTTCAAGTACTTGAACACTCGGCTTAAGGCTTGCCAATGATGGGAACTTGGTTTGCTAGTGTACCTACTAAGCTTTCCAACAGCATAGGCAATATCTGGCCTAGTGCTTATCATGGCATACATAAGACTACCAATAGCCTTTGAGTATTCAAGTTGAGATACTGCAACACCTGTATTAGGTAGGAGTTTAATACTAGGATCAAGAGGAGTGCTAACTGGAGAACAATCCTTAAAATTAAATCTTTTCAGAATCTTCTCAATATAATGAGATTGAGAAATTGAAATACCATTGTTCTCACGCTTGATCCTTATACCAAGAATCACCTCAGCCTCCCCCATGTCTTTCATATCAAAATTAGATGACAATAACTTCTTGGTTTTATCCACTTGATTTTGGTCGGTACCAAAAATCAACATGTCATCCACATATAAACAAATTATAACTCCTTTGCCAGAAGCATCAAATTTGCTATATACACACTTGTCTTCTTGGTTAAGAAAATAACCATTAGACAAGACCACATTATCAAATTTATCATGCCAATCCTTCGGTGCTTGTTTTAGACCATAAATTGATTTCTTCAATTTACACACCTTGTTCTCACAACCAGGCATAACAAACCCTTCGGGTTGTTTCATATAAATCTCTTCATCCAATTCACCATTCAAGAATGTAGTTTTCACATCCATTTGATGAATGACAAGGTTGTGTATAGCAGCAAGTGCTATTAACAACCTAATAGTGGAAGTCCTAGCAACAGGAGCATAAGTATCAAAATAATCAATCCCTTCTTTTTGTCTAAAGCCTTGGATTACAAATCTGGCTTTAAACTTATCTATTGTACCGTCCACCTTCATTTTTCCTTTTGAAGATCCATCTGTTTCCTAATGCTTTACAGCCAGGGGGCAGATCACTCAATTCCCATGTATTATTATTCATGATAGAATCCATTTCATCCTGGATAGCTTCTTTCCAGAATGCAACATCCCTCGATGTCATAGCTTCGATAAAAGTATTTGGATCCTCATCAATAATAAAACAATATTGGTATTGATATTCAATTTCATCTCTAGAACCCTCAACTAGATAAAGATGAAAATCATCTCCAAAAGTCTTTGCTTTTCTAGCTCTAGTGCTTCTCCTTGGTTCAGACGGTCCATGAACATCTTCAGTAGAAACTGAGTTCGTACTGGAAGAATTCTGAAGCATGTCCCTTGGTCTAGGTATAGATGTAAATTTGTTTTCATCAAAGATAGCATCTCTTGACTCGATAATCGAGGTCACAGACACATAGTCATTAGATTCTAACACATAGAATCTATATGCGATGGAATGCTCAGCATAACCAACAAAGATACAATCTATACCTCGTTCACCCAAGTTTCTTCTTTTGGGTTCAGTGAGTCTTACAACTGCTCTACATCCCCAAACTCTCAGAAAACTCAATTTTGGTGACTCTTTATACCAAAGTTCATAAGGGGTAATCTTATTCCTCTTACTAGGAATTCGATTCAATAAATAACAGGTTGTCAACATAGCCTCACCCCAAAAACCCTCACTCAAACCCGAGTAGGATAACAAGGAATTAACCATTTCTTTCGAAGTCCTATTCTTTCTTTCTGCCACACCATTTTGCTGTGGTGTATAAGGAGCGGTGGTTTGATGTATTATACCAGTAGATCGAAAGTATACCGGATCATAATACTCACCTCCTCTATCAGTACGTAGATTTTTAATCATGGTACTCTGATGTAGCTCTACTTCTTTTTTATATACTTTAAAGAAGTCAAGAGCTTCATCCTTTGCATGCAACAAATATACATAACACTATCTAGAAGCATCATCAATAAAAGTAACTACATACTTTTTATTTCCTAATGATGGTGTAGAATGAAAATCACATAAATCACTATGTATTAGTTCTAATACATCAGACACCCTATTAGCAAATTTAAAGGGCATTCTAGTTATCTTTGTTAACATGCATGTTTTACATTTTTCATTGTTTAAATCAATAGCAGGTATGAGACTCATTTTTAACATATCCTTTATTCTTTTATAATGTACATGTCCTAGTCTAGCATGCCATAATTCTGGTTTATTAAAATTATTGCTAGTACTAGTAGAAGCCATGCAAGCAGATTCATCATTAAATGGAGTATTTACATTCAACATAAACATACCATTACATAAATAGCCAAAGCCAACAAAAGTGCCATGTTTTGACAAGATATACTTGTCACTTTCATAAACTTGCTTATATCCACAATTATTTAATACAACACCAGACAAGAGATTCTTTCGAATCCCAGGAACATACAACACATTATTTAATAATAGACATTTTCCAGAATGGTGGAAGTTTGTCTATAACACCATAAACAGAGATAGATTCATCCATCTTCAGATTGTGTTGAACAAACTGTCCCAGAATCCTTAACAATTCATTGTATTGTTCCATCACCGGTCTAGAATCAACCATTTTATAGTTCATAAAATTACTGACCAGAAACTTCTTACTAGAAGCATCTACTGCCATGTACTTGGATTCAAGAGAATCCCACAATTCTTTTGCTGACTCAACATTTTGATATACATCGAAAAGGGAATCAGACATATCGTTTAAGATGTGACCGCGACAGATGTAGTCATCGTTTTCCCATTTGCAGCGCTTCCTTGTTTGTTCAACAGTTTCATTCTCGATCACTTCTGGCATGGGGGGTTCAAATCCCTGCGCAGACATTTTTGTGTTAAATAGCACAGCAGAGCAGCAGCAGGTTCGGACTGAAACTTCAGCTACAGATCAACTCCAGGTTCGGAATTAGGTTTGGACAGTATTTCGTGAACAGGTTCGGGCGCAGGTCTGGGAACAGCAGGTTCGTATACATAACTTCAATCTTTGTAGGGAAAATTTGGTAGTAACTTGGATTTTTCTGAAGTCGTGTGAACACTTTCAGATTGAAGTTATTTGTGGTTCACCCAAATAAATCAATCGGATAAAGTCAGAAATTCTGCAAGAAGAGAGAATGTATTTTTGTTGTGAATTTCAAAAATGAACCAAAAATCAAAAACCAAAAATGATCAATGCAACACCTATATATAGATGTCAACAGATGTGTCTTTTGTCAACAGACACATCTTATTCTAACAGTTTTGTCTAATACCAACAGACACATCTTATCCCTACAGGTGTGTCTGATGCCAATGAACATGCCTCATAAGCAATATTACCAAAATCATAATAAACTCGAACAAAGCGTACACTCCATACTCTCCCGACTTGTTCGATATAATATTACGATTACATTGATCAACTAGTCAATCCAATTACACTAAAATATCCAACAAAAGGTTATCAATTTCAGGAAAAAAAATCTATTTTTCTTACATTTATAAAATAAATAAATTTGTTGCGTCTTGAATCGGATGCATCCTTTGGGCCCTGCAATTATTACACTATTATAATGGAAAAGTGAACGAAGCAAACATCGAACACATCAAACTGCTAAGGAAGAAGAAGGAAAAACAGTTGAGGGTCAGAATAAGACTAACCATCAAACTGTGAGAAAGGGTCAATTTCGTTCGATCAATATATATGAAACTCCTAAATTTTAACTTTTTTTTTTATAAATTCGAACACTTATTCTACTTATTCTACTTCTAATTTGTTAAATGCTAAATTCAAACTCTCTTTCTCTATAAATTCAAACACCTGTTATATTTCGAATATATTAAAACCTCACCTCCCGCGCATCCTCCTTTATATTATTTACTAGCTTATAACCGTGCGATGCACGGATTAATTTTAAAATTTTTTATCTTATTATCTGTATTTTGATTATATGATTCTATCAGAAGAAAATAAAATTTTAAAAAATTAATAATGTATGTATGATGTTATTGTAATCATTTGTTTGTATTTTGATGAAAAATGTTTTTAATATATTGTTAACGGGAATAATATCTTGAACTTCTGAATGTAGCTTAGAAAAATAGGTAATATAAATATTTAATAATAATATGTTGTTGACGAGATTCGAACCTTGAAGCCATGAGAGCAAGAAATATTTTTTTAACATTATATCCAACGGTTCTCCTTTTATCTATATTTCAATCTAACGGTTATTATCTAACGGTTGTTATTTAAAGTAGCAAGGAACGTATTGATATATATTGATGATTGATGATGATGCTATTTTAAAAAGTAGAGCCGCCTTGTATATTTATTACTCTTCATATGTAAAATTATGTTTCTGCATATGTTACGTAAATTTATGCCATATATAATTCCTTAGTAAAATAATATACTACAAAACACAACATTATTATTCCATTTGTTTGATAATATTCATGGTTTGATTTTATTCACACATTTTAAAGTGTTTTGATTATATAGTAAAAAAAAAATTATTTTTATTTTTTGAAAAATTATTGTAGTAGTTACATTTTTTATTCTTAAAAAAATTTAAAAATAATAATAATCACGACCGTACAATGGATATACTTTAAAATACATGTACAAAATTCTAACCTCAAATATTACCAAACACGAGTATATTACTAAAAAAAATGGTATGAGGGAAGTGTGACCATGTTTGCTTTATCCTTTTACTATTTTGGGTGAGTTAGTTATGGATATGTGGTGAGAATATCTTTAATCTGTTTTGTCGTATAGTAAATATATATAATACATTTTTTATCACATTTTTTATTAAATATAATCATAAATCTTAATTAATAAATCAAAAAACAAATACATAATTTGTTTAAAACAAAAATAATTATAAATTAATCAAATATTTCAAAGTGATTCTACAGTACAATCAAATTCATCCAAAATGATTCTGCACCAAATTTAAAATCAATGATTTTGTTTAAATTTGAAATGTTAATTTTTTTATAAAATTTGTATATGATTATATTATATATTAGAATTAAATTTTATACTTTGTGAAGAAAAACATTAAAATTATTTATGAAATTCCCATTAGAGATGATTCCCGGAAACAATGGCTAACATGTCATTGGTGGAAAAGGATAGTGAATAGCTGGTATTGTTGAAATTCTTCATAAAAAATATTTCCGTCATACCAAAATAAAAATGTCATTTTAATTTTCTGCACAAGTTTTAATGTTTGAAAAAATGGGATTTCCCTAAATTATTTTATTAATTTTGTTTTTCTAAATAAAAGCATAGATTCTATACTTATCAACAGGTCTTCCAAAAAATTATATTCTCAAATAAATCTTTAATTAGAAAGGAGTCCATATAAAAAAATTGAAATATACCAAACTTTCACTAAGTAAATATAAGAATAAAAACTAAAAAAAAAAATTATTTAACAAAAAACATATACTAAGAGAATATACTTTCAAACATATAATGAAAAACATATTAACTCCTTATATATAATAAACGTAAGGGAGATTTTATCCAAACTTTGGTTGGTCACTGTACTACCAAAAGTATACGATCCGTTGGATTATTAAACTATAAATCTTCAAATCAATGAGACCGTCAGATATAATATTAAAAATTGTATTTGATTATTAATAGGATAGTATTTAAATACTAAAAGATGTATTTTGATAATTTAAACCAATTATAAATAGGTTTTCTATATTGAATAGAAATCTTTATGTAAAAATTCGTAATTATCTTTTCTCTTTAGTTTATGGATAGTTCCAGTTAGATAATAATTATTAAACCATCATTAAATTAAAGATAATTTTGTAAGCTTCGCGCTGTAAAATCGTTAAAATATGTTGTATAAACTCAAGATAGAGCCCAAACAGTAAAGTTATTATATAAATTTTAATAAATATATTTTTATTATTGTAGCACCAATTTAATTTTTTTTCCTAATTCTTTTAAATTTATAAATTCTATGTTTATTTCAATAAAATATTAAAACCAATTTAAGAAAAAATTAAAATCGATGGTCTGTGTACGATTACGAGCAAATTAATAATTATAGTTAGATCTTAAATAGATCGATGAGAATTGTTAGATCTAATATTAAAAAGTGCATCTGATTAATAATAGAATTATATTTAAATATTAAAAAGTGTATTTTTATAATTTAAAATTTTTCTATTTAGAAATTCTTAAATATATTTTCTCTTGAATTTATGTATAGTTCCAGTTATATAATAATTATTAAACCAAATATCAAGATAACAATTCATATCGATTACGACCGTGGAGAACTCCTGTACATGAATAAATTTAAACACTTTTTTTTCTCATAACAATTTGATTAATCCAAATTATAATTATATTATTTTATATATAACAAACATAAAAGGATAATATCAAAATATTATTAAAATATTGAGGGTTTCATATTCATAAACGATAATTTTGAATATAATACTTATATTAAAATGTGTATTTGATTAAAGGTAGGATTATATTTAAATACTAAGAAGTGTGCTTTGATAATTTAAACCAATTATGAATTGATTTTCTATATTGAATTGAATTCTTTACGTAAAACTTCTTAACCATCTTTTCTTTTCAGTTTATTTTATGAGTAGGTCAACTGGTCAAGTTATATAATAATTATTAAACCGTCATTAAATTAAAGATAATTTCGTTAGTTTCGCATGAGTTGTAAAATCGTCAAAATTCAATTTCTAAAACTCAGGATATAACCCAAATAGTAAAGTTTGTATCTAAATTTTAATAAATATTTTTTTATTATTGTAGCACCAAATTATTTATTTTTCCACTAATTCTTTTAAATATAGAGAAATTTTATGTTTCTTTCAAAAAAGTATCAAAATTAATTAAGAACAAATTCAAATCGATAAAGAATATAATAATATGAGAATAAACTTTTATATAATCATAACATAATTTTTATTCTGTTTAATAATTTTTAAGTAATAATGTATTTTAAAATTTTATATACACCGTAAATAAAACCGAAACATTAAAAGTAAAAGCAGTTAGTAAGATACTTATATCATTATATATTTGATATCCTTATTATATTAAATCATTATATATAATAATCATAATAGGGATCTTATCCAAAATTTTGGTCGTAGATAACCAAATTAATAAGGACCATTAGATCTTAACTAGATAAATGAAAATCGTTAGATCAAATATTTAAAAAGTGTATTTTATTAATAATATGATTATATTTAAATTCTAAAAGGTGTATTTTGATAATTTAAACCAAATATACCAAATATAAATAAGTTTTCTATATCGATGGATAATTCCAGTTAGATAAAAAATTGTTAAATCATCTTTTAATTAAATATAATTTAGTTATCTTCATGGGGGTATAAAATCGTCAAAATCTGATTTTTAAAACACAAGATAAAGCCCAAATTAGTAAAGTGAATATTTAAATTCTAATAATAATTATTATGTCATCATTATTTTAATACCAATGTAATTACTTTTTTCTAACTATTTTAAATTTAGAAATCTATGTTCAAAAATTAAAATCAATCTAAGAAAAATTCAAATCAACAAATATTATAATAATACGAGGATAAAATTTTATAAAATTGTGCATATTTTTAATCCTATTTTATTAAGTTTTAGATCATAACTAATCAAATATTATTTATTATTAAATAATAAATTATATGTAAATGGTGATTTTGTTTTATAAGAACTCATATATACCTAATTTCATTGTTAGCAGGACTATATTCATATTAAAAAAATCGTATTTTGAAATTTTAGACTCAGCTATGACCAAACTTTTTTAACATATATACATTGTAAATTATTAAATTCGAAACTTTAAAAGTTTCTTAATCAATTAGTATAGTACTTTTATGAAAAATCGTACTTTACAAAAAATATTATCAAATAACCTATGTCTGCAAGAAAAAAAAATGAAAAAATTCTTTATTTAAAAAAAAACCTATAAAGTTTAATATGTTGTTGGTAGATTCAAATCTTAGATCATTCTACATGATAATTTTACTGTTATATCTAACGTTTTTCAACAATTTAATTTGAAACATCCAACGAATTGAGTGATCAAACAAAGCGACCAAACTTATAAGGAAACTTTCATTATTTAGTCTTTAATATAATAACATAGATATTTATAGGATATACTATAAAAATGAATTTTATACAGAATTTTGATCGTCACGGTGTACTACTTTAAAAGAAGAACTATTACAAAAAAAATTATATTTTAATTGATAATTTATTTTCTCAAAAGTTCAAAGTTCCCGCATCTTTAACATATTACAAAAAAGAGTACATTATATTTTAGCAATAAATATTTAAAAAAATTATAAATATTAAGAAAAATTAATGATGTTATCATGGTAGTTTGTTTCTAAATACCGCCAAAACATTCTCAACCATTAGATCCAATACTTTTAAAAATAGATGATCAAGATTATATCATATAAAAAGAAGTTATTGTCTAAAAATGATATAAGTTAAAAGATATTATATTAGGATTGAATTTTCTAAAAAGTCAAAACATAAAAATAGTTGTAATTAAATAAGGAAACTCATTTAATACCAAAATAATCAAAATCGTTTAATGTTAAATAGATAGGTGAAAACCGTTAGATTTAACATTAAAAACTGTATTTGGTTAATAAAGGGTATTCTAATAACCTAAACTACATATAAGTAGATTTCCTAAATCGAATAGAATTCTCAACATTAAATTTCGTCACTTTATTCTCTTTTTAGTTTTAGAATAGTTTAGCATGTAAAATATAATAAATATCAAATTTTTAACTATAATTTTTTTGGTTAAATCTTTTTTACAATAATTTAATCAGGTAAACTAATAACTTTTAAATATTAAAATATTCATAAATAAATATAATTATAAATATTTAAAAAACAATCGTGTGTTGCATGGATAATAAAAATATAATTATAAACAGAATAATTATAAGTAAAATTTAAGTAACCGTGCATTGCACGGGCTATAAGCTAGTATAAGAGGCTTCGCCTATGCCTATTCCTAATGATGATCAGGACGCGCCTTTTGAGGACGCGTCTCCCGGAAAAAGGGGAGGCTATTTCAACTGAACAAGAGGACAATCCTTCTAGAGCTAATACTACCAAGGACGTTCCTCCCACCGATCAAACCTAAGGACGGGCTTGTCTTCATGGGGACGAAAGCGCGCCCTTTAGGCCGTCCACTCCTTGAGGGCGCGTCCTCCCGGTTTGAAGATGCAACTTGATAATGAAAAATGGTTTCCTTGGTTTGGTATTGACTAAATATCGAAGAATTCCCTCCTAGGATGTGCCCTAGGAGGGGGATGTCCGTGACTGAAGGCCTCCTCCTGTATTCAATGGGCGCGCCCTCATTGGGGATGTGGGATTAATCTTGGTGTGTGCTTTGGGAGCTCTGTTCCTGTACTCAATGAGCGCGTCCTCATTGGGGAACTTTGGAGTAATCCTGCACTTTGCACCCAAACACTTGGGATCACTTGTCCTGTTATCTAGTGGGTGCTTCTTATTCGGGGGACAAGGATGCGTCTAGCATTTAAGGTAAGTCGTGGCTATACCTGCGTCTATGAATTAAGGAAATAGCTGGTAGTGGATAGGACTAGTCCTCGACAGGGGAAGTTTCTTTATCCATGAAGTCCTGACGTCATGGACGAGCCTTGGGCCTTTGTGACTAGGCCTTATCGTTAGACATTCCTAAAGTGAGCTAAAACTCTAAGTAAGGAAACAGATGGAAGTCCTACGTTCAAGTAAGGAAAGATAAGGAAGACATATGTTTAAGTATGGAAAGAATCCTATACATGGAAGGCGGTGGAAAAGTCTTACGTCTAAGCATGGAAAGGCAGTAGAAGACTTCGGATGGGCTCCGAAGATCAAAGACCAAGCCCATGGAGGAAACTTCCTCCCCAAGAACTACGTTGGCTTGATTCCCTATAAAAGGGATACGTAGGCAAATTGTAAGGGGTCGAAAGTTGAGAGCTCTGAGGCAGCCAACATAAACCCTAAGCAATCTCAGCCACCAATTAAACACAACCACCATACTCCGACGAATTCATCACCTAAGGACCACCGTTGTAGATCTTGATTCCGGTGACGAACCCGAAACTTTGTTAATACCAAATTCCTCCGTTAACAAATTGGCGCTAGAAGGAGGGGTGCTAATTAAGATCTAAGTCTTTGGAGGAAAAGATGTCACACCATCACAACGAACGTCCTAGGGATGAGGTCGTTTCAGATGACAGTGAAGGGCATGAGGAGTATGTTCCTCGTAGTGTCCCAAATCCATCTTATGGAACGCCTATCGTAGGGGGACAACCACCAGTACTCATAAGTAATTCAGACTTGATGGAACAACTCTATCGCATGGGTGATGCCTTGAATGGCTTCGAGGCAAGGCTGGATACGGTCGAGAGAAGCGAAGGAAGGGGAAGGGTCAGGCGACAACCCCATAATAACCATCGTACAGGTAGAGGCACCACAGGTCAGGGGAGGTTTCAGAATGTTACCCCAAGAAGGTTAGAGTATCAAGAAGATGGAGTTCCTATTGTTGAACTTCCTGATGATGAGACAGACAGTCAGGATCGACCTAGGGGAGACCAACGTCCATCCCCACATCCTCATAGGTCAGGGCGATCTGAGAGTGAGATTCGAAGGGCTGATGAACTCCACCGAGATCAAGAACGACGATTGAACAGGTTGAAGGATCGTCTTGGTATAAGGCTTAACAACGATGATCTCCGGTTGTTGTTGGTCGAATGGCAAAGGGACAGAGAAGTAAGAGGAGAACAACCTCTTGATCCACAGCGTGAGCCCCCTGTTGACAGGTCGAGGCCCCATGGACAAGATCATACTCAACCTCGCAATAATTCAAGACGTAACTTAGAAGTGCAACCTCATAATCCACAGCGAGAGCCCCCTGTAAACAGGTCGAGGCTCCATGGACATGAGCGAGCACCTTCACGAGATGACCCACGTAATGATCGAGATGCGAGGCCCCGTGATTCACAGCGAGCGCCCCCTGATCTCAGGTTGAGGCCCCGTGATCATGAGCGAGCCCCCCGATCAGAAGGGTCAGGAAGGAGAAGGGATATGGAGCTGGATTATAGGAGTAGGGATAACGATCGAAGGAATAGATATGATGCCCCTTACCATGGAGGACCCTTTGGAGGAAGGGATCTGCACATAACACCTGTCTCGTCCCAAAGTAGGTCAAGAGGAAGACAGGAAGAGCTAGGGACGCGCCCTCATAGTCAGGAGGAGAGGACGCGCCCTCACAATCAGGAGGATAGGACGCATCCTCATAGCCATGAAGTAAGGACGCGCCCTAATAGTCATGGGGGAAGGACGCGCCCTCCAAGTCCCAATCCAAGGATGCAAGAGACTCCTGCAACCCAAGTAGAGACCCAGCCTCCTCAACCACCACCTCAACCTCCGCCTACTGGTAATGCTCAGACTAATGTCCAAACTATCCCAGGTGTGGGAAGCTTCAATGTGGATGACCTGAAAAAACTCCTCACACATCTTGAGGGAGGAAGAGTCACTTCAACGGCTCAAGCTCCTTCTCCATTCTCTGCAGCAGTAAGGGAGGCACAACTTCCAACAGGATACAGGAATACAACCAACGACTTACGCTTCCATGGGAATGCCGACCCTATTGAGTTCTTGGGAAGATTCAATATAGAGATGGATGTATATCAAGTGCCTGACTTGGCTAGATGTAGTCTTCTGGCAGCAACTTTTAGAGAGAGTGTGCAACAGTGGTTTCAAAAGCTTGGACCAGGTGTGATTACTTCATGGGAAGTTATGAAAACTTTGTTCCTGACAAAATTCCAAGCTACTGTGAAGTATGCCCCCCCCCCCCCAGTGACTACTTTGGCCAACATCAAACAGAAGGAAGGAGAAATCTTGCAGTCGTACTTCAAAAGGTTCAATGCTGAGTCTACCATGGTCAGAGGGGCAACCGATGAGTCACTAAAAAGTTTCTTGATTGCGGGACTCCAAGTCGGAACTGACTTCTGGAAGCACTTGCAGGGGAAGGACCCAGCAACCTTAGCAGACCTCTTTGCCCAAGCTGAATACTTTAAGATCGTTGAGCAATCTCTTGCTGACAATAAAAAGTCCGACTCCCAAGGGAAGGGGAAAGGTTCTAAGAGGAAGGATAGGTCTCCAAGCCCTGACTACCGGAGGAGAGGGTATAGTCCGAACAGGGTGAATGTCACTAATGCAAGGAGAGGTTGGACTCCACCAGACTATGACAGATTGAATAGGTATCAAACAGGGAGTTATACACTAGCTGCTTCCGTTGAGCATATCTTTGAAGTAAATAAGGATAAGGGTTTATTCAAGAAGCCAGCACCGTTATCCTCATGGCAGAGCAAGGACAAAAAGAGGTATTGCTCATATCATGAATCTACTGGGCATAATACCCACGAGTGTCGACAGCTAAAGGAAGAAATTGAAGAATTGATCAAGGCTGGATACCTAACTGACTGGATTGTCAGAGAAGTGAAAAAGCATAAAGACGAAACTGACAGGAGGATGGAAAGAGAACATGCTCCTGAAAGGGATGATGACAGATCTAAGGACGTTCAGTTTGCCCGGGCTGGAAGCATTCATACTATATTTGGAGGACGCCATTTTGGTGGTGACAGTAACAACACACCGAAAGGTATGCCAGGGAAGCACGTCATAAACCCTTAACTAATGTGAACAGCTTGGAACTTAAACCTCCCAAGTTGTTCAGGGGGAATCAGTAGACATTACATTCACTGAGGAAGAGGCAAGATGGGTACATCACCCTCACAGTGACGCCCTAGTTGTTGCCATACAGATTGGTCCTATGAATGTACACCGAGTGTTTGTAGATAATGGAAGTTCGGTGAATATTCTCTACTACAGCACTTATAAGAAGTTGGGTTTGCCTGATAAAGATATTGTCAGAGAGGATGCTTGGATTTATGGTTTCACGGGAGAAGCTGTCAGAGTTATGGGTGCAATTAAGCTTCCGGTTACACTTGGTGAAGGTCCTCTATCTGTGACTCAAATGATAGAATTTATGGTATTGGATCAAGAATCTGCCCACAATGCCTTGATAGGAAGACCTTTGCTGAAAGAGATGAAGGTAGTTACTTCCATTTATCATTTGATAATGAAATTCCCTACTCCAAATGGGGTTGGTTCAGTTCGAGGGTCACAATATGATTCGAGGGAATGCTACCATAGAACTGTCAAGGGTTTTCGTCGTAATGGACTAGGAGGACGCGCCCTTCCCCAAGAAGATGCTCAGGGATTGCTCAAAAATTCTAAGGGAGAGATTCATGTTCATTACACAGTTCAAGAGCCAGAAGATGAAGTTCCTCAGCCTAGAGCGCGCCCTAAGATGTTACTATTGGAGGTGCCCCCTCTAATTGTTGAACATAAAGAAGGAATTGTTGAGGAGATGTCCACAGAGGATGAAGAAGAGTCAATTTTTATACAAGGAAAGCGGCAGCAGCTTTTTGAGAACACCTATATGTTAGTATTAGTGCCCTAGAGACAATACAATTGTACTTCTGGGAAACACTATTTTGTTATTTAATAATGATTATGTTCTATTGATTATTCGACAACAATTATTATGTCTTTATTTACTGCGATATTAATGTTAGAGTAATAAATGTCCTTGGAATATCGAACACGTATTCTATATCTTTAAGTATGTGACTTAAAAATGAGATTATAAGAATAGTGTTTATATTCCTAAATTATCCCTAATTAAGCATTATGAATTGGGACAATTATGATGCATAAAGATTAGTATGATCGTTGACTAAATGACCACATCTCATTGGTCATAGGTATAGTGATACTAAAGTCAAGAACATAGGTGCATGTAATATTCTATATGGCACCGGATTAACCCACAGTGATATTCTACATGGTAATAAAGTCATTAGAATAGCTCACAGTGATAATGGTGTAATGATCCTTAGACTTGAGATCATTATATTTCTATACGAGGATTAATATACTTTGATTACATTAAAAGTTACCTTTGACCGGGTGATGATAAAAGTGGACATCGGGTATATTATGAGTCGTATGAGAAATATGAATGATAGATATAGGATTTAACCCTCCTATTATTAGGAGAGATATTATTGGCCTCTTGATTGAGTGAGACTATGAAAATGCATGGCCATGCTCAAATATTGATTTGTTTTAATAGTCTACTCATTGATCAAGGAAACCTGGATTAAATGTTGAAGAGGATGACTAATAACATGCCTCGAGTTTAATCTATAATATTTGGTTAAAGGGATTATATTACATGGAAACATTAGTCACGAAAGGTTTTTAATTGGATCACCAATTATTATTATTACTTGGGTAGCAATGATGTATTACTAGATGCCGCTCATTTTTTATAATTTTATTATGAGATATTAAAATTATTGCCAACGTAATAATAACCTAAAGGGTTACACATAAAGAACGTTTTAGACGGAGCAATAATTAAATTTCGAATTTAATTGAATTATTATTATTATTGAATTATTGGATTAATTAAGTAGGACTTGATTAATTGTATAATAATTCGAATATAATAACTATTACTACTAATAATCAGATTGGGTTTTGGAAGCCCAATCAGATTAGGTATAGGCCTAATATCCCTCTCCATATAAATACATAATGATGTATTGTTTTTAGGTTTAAGTGACAAAATACGTTTTTCACACAAAACCCTAGCAGCTCTGCATATTAGAGAGGCTAGAGACATGAGAGAAAGGTTTTTCGAGGGCGGTTCTTTTGGCTAGTACCAACTCCGTAATCGTGTGTTCGTGTGGACTGCTTTGGCGACGCAGATCTTGAACAAGGTCTGCGTGGTGGTTTCAACAAGGACCTCCGTCTTTCTGAATTATATAAGCTCAATTAAGGTATGATTTCGTTTCTCCATAATTAGCCATGTCTTGTACACGGATCCTATGGTTAGGGTTTCGGATTTTTATTGTATTACGACTGTTTTCGCTGCGTTTGTTGCCCCGAAACCCAACACTATATCCTATAGGGCGCGCCCTTATTGAAGGAAGAGCTTGTTGACGATGCACCCTCGAGGAGGGAGGAATTTGCTGACATCTTCCCAAGGGAAGAAAGGTATGTGGAGAACGCGCCCTCAAGAGAATTTGTGGAGGACGCGCCCTCAAGGAATGAGATGCCTGTTGAAGATCCTCGCCTTTTTGACCTTGATCCAAGAATCTCCATCCCACATGAGAAGACAGGTCCGGCGGAAGACACGATCTCGATACCGGTAGACGCATCAGATCTCAGTAAGGTTCTGAAAATTGGATCACAGCTGAGCAATGAGTTGAGAATAGGCTTGACTAATTTTCTTATGACCAACCTGGATGTGTTCGCTTGGAGTCATGCCGATATGATAGGGATTGATCCTAATATCATGTGCCATCACCTAAACATATATCCTAATAGGAAGGGAATGCGTCAGAAGCGGCGTGCAATCAGTGGAGAAAGGGCAGTAGCTTTAAAGGAAGAGGTAGACAGACTCTTGGATGTGGGTTTGATCAAAGAATCCTTCTATCCTGAGTGGTTGGCAAACCCGGTGTTGGTGAAAAAGCCTAATGGGAAATGGAGAACTTGTGTGGACTTCACAGATTTGAACAAAGCTTGCCCAAAGGATAGTTTCCCACTCCCCCGGATTGATCAGTTGGTGGATGCTACGGCCGGACATGCTCTCTTGAGTTTCATGGATGCTTACTCAAGGTATAATCAAATTCCCATGTATGGACCCGATCAAGAACATACATCCTTTATCACTGACAGAGGTTTGTATTGCTATATTGGAATGCCTTTTGGTCTTATCAATGCCGGGGCAACATATCAAAGATTGGTGAATATGATGTTCAAAGAGCAGATTGGCAAAACCATGGAGGTATATGTGGACGATAAGCTGGTCAAGTCCAAGGAAGCAGTAGACCATGTGAGGCACTTGGAAGAAATGTTTGGAATTCTACGCAAGTACAGGATGAAGTTAAATCCTAAAAAGTGTGTCTTTGGGGTTGAGTCGGGAAAGTTTTTAGGCTTTATTGTGAATCATAGAGGGATTGAGGCTAACCCGGAAAAGATTAAGGCACTCCTTGAAATGAAGTCCCCTACTAGTGTGAAGTAGGTTCAAAGCCTTTGTGGACGGATTGCGGCTTTAAATCGTTTTGTCTCAAAGTCTTCTGACCGTTGCAAAGAATTTTTCAAAGCCATTAGGGGAGTTGATAAGGATTTTGTGTGGACTCCTGCTTGTGAAGATGCTTTTCAGAAAATCAAGGAGCAGTTAGGTAAGCCCCCACTCTTGGCTAAACCTGTGGATGGTGAAGTATTGATTCTCTACTTGGCCATCTCTATTTACTCCATTAGTGCTGTGTTAGTACGAGAAGAGGATAGTTTGCAGTCACCAGTTTACTATGTAAGTAAGAGGTTCTTGGATGCAGAAACCCGATATTCTAGCATAGAGAAGTTGGTTTATGCCTTGGTGCTGGCTGCACGAAAGCTACGTCCCTACTTTCAAGCTCATAAAATCGAGGTGCGAACTTCTTATCCCATGAGACACATTCTACACAAACCTGAAGCTTCAGGAAGGATGTTGAAGTGGGCAATTGAGTTGGGACAGTATGATTTGGAATATGTTTCTCGGACGGCAATTAAGGGGCAAGCCTTAGCTGACTTTATCCTGGAATTTGAAGATGATAATATGGGGCGAGAAATCATCCTGGTGAACCCTAGCCCTCTCGCTCAGGAGGTAAGCCCTTTGAGAGAAGAGTATCATTTTCCTTGGTGGACCATGTATGTGGATGGAGCAGTCAACAATGACGGGGCAGGTGCTGGAGTTGTCTTGACTTCTCCTGAAGGTCACCTTCTTATGAGTGCTATCAATTTCAAATTTGCGGTAACTAATAATGAAGCTGAGTATGAGGCATTGATTAATGGCTTGAAGTTGGCTTTGGAAATGAATGTGAAGAATTTGGTGGTGTTCAGTGATTCGAAATTGGTTGTTCAGCAGGTTGAAGGAGGGTTCCAGACTAGAGGACCAAAGACAGAGGCATACATGATGAGTGTACGTCGCTTGATTCAACAGTTCAACATAGTCAGACTTGAAGGAGTTCCTCATGAAGAAAATTCCAAGGCAGATACTTTAGCAAGGTTGGGTTCTCAAAGGGACACGGTGTTGATGGGAGATATTCCATTGGAAATTCAAGAAATTCCAAGTATCCCAGAAGTAGAGCTAATGGTTGTAGATGAATTACCAATGAAGACTTGGATGACTCCCATACAAGAGTATATACAAAAGGGAATTCTGCCCCGTGGTAAAGGAGAAGCTAGACGTTTAAAGTATCAGGCAGCCAGGTATGTGGAATATGATGCAGTGCTATACCGAAGAGGTTTTAATCAACCCTTGCTAAGGTGCGTTGATGGAGATGAGTGTAACTATGTCTTGAGGGAGGTTCATGAAGGAATATGTGGCAATCACTCGGGGGGTAGTTCCCTTGCTATGAAGGTGTTACGACAAGGATATTACTGGTCGACCTTGAGAGACGATGCTATGAAGTTTACAAGGGCATGTGACTAGTGTCAACGCTTTGCAAATTATTCATCTATTCCTGCTACAACATTGACCTCAATGGTGAGTCCTTGGCCTTTTTCTATGTGGGGAATTGATCTTATTGGAGAGCTCCCTATGGCCAAGGGGGGTGTCAAGTATGCCGTTGTGGCTGTGGATTATTTTACCAAGTGGGCAGAGGCTATGCCCTTGGCAAAGATAACGGCCAAGAAAATCAAAGATTTCGTTTTTAATTCCCTCGTGTGCAGGTTTGGGATTCCCTACAAACTCATATCTGACAATGGAAAGCAATTTGACAGCAAGGAATTAAAGAAGTTGTGTGAAGATTTGAAAATCAAGAAAGATTTTGCAGCAGTCTATCATCCTCAGAGCAATGGGCAGACTGAAGCTATCAACAAGATAATCAAGCACACATTGAAGACCAAGTTGGAAGAAAGTAAAAGTAACTGGCCTGAGGAGCTACCTATGGTACTATGGTCCTACAATACAACACCAAGATCTACTACTGGAGAGTCTCCATTCATGTTGTCTTATGGCTTTGAAGCAATGGTTCCTGTGGAGGTTGGATCTGGATCATTCAGGAGGGATCACTATGACAACACTACTAGAAATATAGCAATAGACATCGGCTAAAAACCGATGTCTTTCTAAATTTCGACCGATGTCTTCGCGTGTGATGTTAAAAGTCTGAATTTTAGACATCGGTTTTTACCCGATGTCTATTGCATATTTACACAACGATTTCCTTATAAATAACGATGTCCAAGAAGTGAATTAACATCGATTTTACATGATTCATGATATTAAAACAACTATCATACATGAGCTACTTTCAATCAACCGATGTAATGTAGTTTAAAGACATCGGCTTGTTTAAACAAACTGTTGTTGAACGGTACTTTTAACATCAGTGTCATTAATTTAACCGTTGTTAATTGTCCGTTTTAACATTGGTTTTTTAAAAATAACAATGTTATACACCCTTTTTAACATCGGTTTTTTAAATTGTAGTTGATGTATCAAGTCGTGTTTAACATCGAATTTCTTAATTTATAATGATGTCTTTGTTGCTTTTGGACATTAGTAAAAACTTGTTTCCACATCGATTTTTTAACTACTATCTATCATTACCAAATTCAATCCAAGATCAACAAACAAAATAACTTATATCCACAACTCAAAGTTACCATAATGCATAACCAACTAGCAAATATTTTAACCCAAAAACATCCAACAAATTCTAAACAAAATATTCTAGTACTGATTGATAACTACATTGTTAAAATATAAACCAAACTACAACACCCATCATCTACATTGCCAAAACAAAACTAATTCAAGAGTAACCACATAACCAAATGATTCACATCCCAAAATACCACTTTACGAATTGCATCCAGCTCGTAGAGAAGTATTTGATAAAATTGTCCTTCACTAACAACATCCCTGCATGTTGAGCATAATTAGGACAAAATAAGGATAAATTTAATTGATGAGCCCCAAGATAGACATGAGGAGCTCCCTATAGCACACAAAAACAATTGATAACAGATTATGGCGCAGATTGTAGAGTTCCTCGAAGGACTTAATTGATAACAATTGATAACATACATTAAACATTGTTAAAAGCTTTTTCTTCATTAGAAAGTTTTAAAATACAGAGTCCATGTCACAACCACCAATTTACGAAGGACTTAATGAAGCTACACCAAATGTTGCATGAACAAGGGTGATAGTTCTCTAGATGTTATTCACAATTATTACGAAGAATAACCAGACTCTTAATACGATGATCATGTCAGGCTATCTGCTAATTACTACTTTTTTGCTAATTCAAACCTGCTATTCAACTTTTATAAACAACATGCCAACATGAAACATCTATCTGGACACAAGGCAGAAGACTTGGCCTACCAGACAGCTACTTAGTTACCTGAATATTTCTCAAAGGATTCATATGATTCACTTCTTTGTGGTCCATAGTTTTTTGCATTTAAGGCAGCCTTCCGTAATAGGTTTTCAGCATTTTTTTTACTAGTTTTAGATTCCACAATAGGTCCATAGTTTGTGTTACTAGGTTTTATTATGTTTTGTGGTAAACAATCTTAAATAACTTGAAAGAGCAGGTCAAACCTCACTATGGGGGCAGGCGGTCTGTTGGTATCTTGTACAGAGATCTCTGTATTTCTGATCTTCAATCTGTTGTATCTGCCTATCTTTGAGATAGAAACAACTGTTCTTTTTATGTGAAGTCTTCCCTTGGTACCGCTTAGAATAGAGTTAGTGTTAGGTCCTGATAAGTTTGTAGAAGGGGGGTTGAATACAAACTGTACCGTTTTATCGAATTTGTTCGGTTCGTGATTTAACAATTCAAGAACAAATAAGTGCGGAATGAAATGAAACAAAATTCAAGTTAAATATAAAATATATTAAACTTGAAGGGTGTTACAATTTTGAGTACAGATTACAAGGTTCTTGATAAAACAAATCTAGAATAAATTCGACATGAATTTATCTATTTTTGTAATAAAAAGGATCGAATACTAAAAAGTAGTTCGATATAAATTATAGGGATTATGATCCGCTAGATTGTCAAACAAGTACAAGTAAATAACTTCTAGTGGTTTGGATTTAACAATAATGCTAGAAATGATTTACTGTGAAATATTTGAGCTCCGACAGTTGTTTTTGTTGAAGACAGTGAGAGAGATGTAATGTTTTTTGTTCTGCTGTCTTTTTGTAATGTTCTCACAAGTTTGGATTGTCGTGTGTTTTGTTAATATAAGACACTGCCTTGATTTTCTTTTACAAAAACACACGCGCCTTTCCACTAACTTGAAAAACATACACGGCAGTACTATGGTTTTAATACTGGCAGGACTATGATTATATATTAGTAATACTATTGTTTTGCTTAGTAGTACTATCAGTTTGAACTGGTAGTACTATCGGTAGTACTAAAACAGATAGTACTACTAGTACAAATCTGATAGTACTACTAATATAAATAGAATTAGGATAAAACTGATTTAATGCATTCTACTATTAATTGATTTAATAAATGAATTAATTCCTTTAGAATTAATTCACTGATTAAATAAATTAAATAATTGACTCAAATAATTTCATAAATAAATTAATTCTGGAGAATTAATTTATACATTAAATTACTTAAGATCTAGATTGATTAATTTAATATATGAATTAATTCTGAAGGAATTAATTCATAGATTAAATTAATTATCTTATAGAATAATATTAAAAGAGAATTAAACTAATTCTTAGAACCACTAAAATTGATGACGAACTTCCACTAGCTGACGTTGACACTCCATGTACTGTCTGGTTCATGAGCGACTAACTTTAATGGTTGTTCTTCATACTTGACTTTAAGTTGTGATTCTTTTCTCCTTCTATTTAAACAAAGGACTGTAACCTGTATCTTGTTTTCCCGTCACACTTCTGAAATATCTGTCACTTTAAATAGATCCACTTTCTTGAATACTTCACTGAGGCTTGATCAAATAAATGAACTTCTTCCAGTGTAGAATTACTCCAAGTCAGTAAATGACTTTACACTTTATTCTCTTGACTGATAAAACCTTCTGAGATTCCTGTGACATCTAATCTAATATTTACTTATTACATTCTTGTTTAAGTTGAGTAAAATCCTCGAATTACAAATAGGCTATTGCATATGCCTTTCAATCTCCCCCTATTTGTTTGTTAGAGAATAACAACCAAATACCTAGAGGATCACTCAACTAAAACCAAGAAAAAGATAGGACTCTTAAGCCTTAGTAAATACTAGAAAGTTCTGGATCAAATATGACATTTCCAGATTTCACCAGTAAAGATAAATACAAGACAGATGTTCCTCTAGACTGAACATATGATAACATTGAACCTGTCTTGATTTACCTAAGCTCTATACATATAACATTTACAAAACAGAGCTAACTTATCTTTTACCCCCCTGAAATTCCTCATTTACCTTTTATATCTTTTTCAGCTCCCTCTTCCTAGCTTCTCCAAACTTCTCTATAAACTTCTCCCCCTTTGTTGAGGAATTCTCTACAGATTTAACTTTATGAGTCTCTGAAGCCAGTAGGAGTTGAGATAGTTGATGGAGTTGATCTTGGGAAGTAAATTTGTCTTCAAGATTTCCTTGAGCAGTCCCAGCTGATTGTTGACAGAGGTGGAAGAAGAAGACCGTTCAACCACGTGTGCTTGCAAAATTTCTTTATCAGCCTGGGTTTTGAATATATGTTCCTGTAGATCAGCTATGTGAGCTAACTACATTGCAGTGTATGTGTCTGTGTGTGCACTCACTTGAATTTCTCTTGTAAGTGTTGTTGGGTTTGTGGAGTCTAACAAGTTTCAGAATTGGTTTCTGATTTGAGTTAGAATTTCCAGATCTGAATTCTAATTAGAGTTAGTAATTTCAGAATTTCAGAATTAGACTCTGATTAGTTTTAGGCCCAGTTTTTTCTCTTATAAATAGTCTCATGTAATTGTAAAACACCAACACATCAGAACACAACAGAACAACATAGTTGTGAGAGATCAATACAAAATTAGTGCGGCTTGTGGAGTAGGAATTTCCGAACCACGTAAATCTTTGTCTTGTGTGATTGTCGTTTATTTTCTTGTTCTTGTTTATTCGCTTTGGGTTTTGCTTTCGTTGTTGTATGCTCAACAAGTGTATCACTCATCTCACGTGCATGTGTTTCACTCAGTGTTTGACTCTTATCACTCAACATTAGCTGTCTGTTTGCTCCTTTTTGATCAGTACCTGCATTGAAACTCACCCTAGCCTCTTCAAGAGAGGTCAGTGGTGGTGCAATGGGAGTTCGCAAATCCCGATCCTCAATCATGTCTATCAAATCACTTGGATTTGAAATCTGAATTGCTTCAGTGATAGACTGACCAAGTTGCCTTCCACTTTCTCCAGATAAATCTGCGAGTGGAAAATCCCTTTGGGAGCCAGAGATGTTCACTCTGGGAGGGGAGAAAATGATTCTATTTGATTTGGCAAAGAATCAAATTTTCCCTCAGATGCCTATGAAGGCACTTCTACCGTGACAATGGTAGGCACTGTAACCAGTTGCAGGTGCTCTGCTTTCACTGTGTCCTGAGTTTCATCTAATGAAATTGTTTTCTCCCATTGTGAGTAATGAGAGTGTGCTTGACTCAGTACAAAGTGCCATGGCCCTATGGCGAATTTCAATAGATTCATCCTGTTGAGAGAATGTCTCTAGAAACAGTTCATTGGCCATTTCAAAGTCCATATCCTATTGAGAGGATACAGATGGGCTGACAGATGCCTCAGTATATGTTGAATTTCTTTATAGGAGGCAGAGCTGTGGGATCACTCACTGTTTCAATCAAAATACTTCTTTATTTAACAATTGATTTCTGTTCAGGCTGAGAGTTCAAGAAGGTTGTAGACTCATTGTTTGGCTCTAAGACCTGGGATAGAGATTGTGGATCTACATTCCCTTGGTCAACCTTAACAACCACTTGGGTTCAGCAACAGTAAAAGAAGTTAATTGAGAGATAGAAAGTAATACCTGAATTGGATTTGGCACTGAATTTCCAGCTAAGCAAGAGCTAGATCAAAAATAATATAAAATATATACACTATATTTACACAATCGACTAAGTCAAATAGAAAATAAAAGATAATAAATAATAAGCAATAAAAATAAAATACAATAAAATATATATATATAAAAAAATATTTACAGGAAACTATTTACAGGCTCTTATGCACAAACATTAGAAAACTGCAGAATATTATAGAAATGCATAAAAATAATATAAACTTGCAGAAATATTTAAACAACAATATTTACAATCTGAAACTAACTTAAATGATTCTTAAATAAATAAATTTTCAATAAAAATAAGTTTCTCCATTTTAAAAAATATGAGAAAAGTATTTATAAAGAAAATAAATTATTCAGAATATTTAAATTAACAAGCTTTATATTCTAAACAAGAATTGGCAAAATATATCATTCAATGTCAGCAAGAGAAAATGACTTTTTGAAAGAACAAACATGACAGAGATATTGTTAATCACTAAGACTGTTTAACATACCCAATTTACCAACTAACTTGATAAATGTGGATTCGTCAACAGATTTAGTGAATATATCTGCAGTCTGTTCTTCTGTGGGTACAAAGTGTAACTCCACAGTTCCATTCATGACATGCTCTCTGATAAAATGATACCTGATATCAATGTGCTTTGTTCTCGAGTGTTGCACAGGGTTGTTGGAGATTGCTATGGCACTTGTATTATCACACAAAATAGGAATTTTGTCTAATGCAAAGCCATAGTCCTTTAATTGATTCCTTATCCATAAGATCTGAGCACAACAGCTTCCAGCAGCAATATATTCAGCTTCTGCTGTTGAATTGGAAACTGTTTGATGTTTCTTGCTATACCAGGAAATCAATCTACCTCCAAGGAATTGACAACTCCCAGAGGTACTCTTTCTATCCACAACACTACCTGCATAATCAGAATATGTATATCCAACAAGATTAAAACCAGAATCTTTAGGGTACCAGATACCTAGATTAGGTGTACCCTTAAGATATCTCAAGATTCTTTTCACAGCAACGAGATGTACATCTCTAGGGTCCGCTTGGAACATTGCACACAAGCATGTAGCATACATAATATCTGGTCTACTAGCAGTAAGATAGAGTAAGGAGCCAATCATACCTCTGTAGGACCTTGATAGATTTGTCAGAAGCTCCAAGTTTGATGGCGGTTGAAGATGGAGTCCTTGCTGATGCTGAATCCTCCATGTCATACTTCTTGAGGAGTTCTTTAAGATACTTGGATTGACAAATAAATATACCATTTGTCCTTTGACTTACTTGCAATCCAAGAAAGAACTTCAGCTCACCCATCATACTCATTTCAAACTTACTCTGCATAAGCTCAGCAAATCTCTTACAGAGATTATCATTAGTAGACCCAAATATGATGTCATCCACATAGACTTGGACTAATATCATATCACTTTTGTGTTTCTTTGAAAAAAGAGTTTTGTCTATGATACCTCTAACAAAACCATTTTCTAAAAGAAAACCAGAGAGAGTGTCATACCATTTTCTTGGGGCTTGTTTGAGACCATAGATAGCCTTGAAGAGAAAGTACACAAAATCCAGCAGCTCCTGATTTTCAAAGCCAGGGGGCTGTTCCACATACACTTCTTCATCAAGCTCACCATTCAGGAATGCACTCTTAACATCCATTTGATAGACTTTAAAATTGGAGTAAGCAGCAAATGCTAAGAACATCCTGATGGCCTCAAGTCTAGCCACTGGTGCATAGGTTTCATCATAGTCAATGCCTTCAGCTTGAGAATACCCTTGTGCAACCAGTCTTGCCTTGTTCCTTGTAACTATGCCATCCTCATCTAGCTTGTTCCTGTATACCCATCTAGTACCAACTACTTTCTTGTTCTTTGGCCTGGGTACCAGCTTCCAGACTTGCTGTTGTTCAAATTGATTGAGTTCATCTTGCATAGCAATCACCCAATCTGGATCAGTCAGTGCTTCCTCAGTTTTCTTTGGCTCCATTTTAGATAAAAATGCTGAAAAATGACATTCATTCTGAGTTACACTTCTAGTTTTAACTCCAACATCTGGATCACCAATGATCAGCTCAAAAGGATGAGCTTTATTCCATACAGTCTGTCTTGGAAGATTTGATCTTGATGATTCGCCTTGAATTTCACTTTGATGTTGTGAGTGACTAGTTGATCCTTCATTTGCTCCCCCTGAGTTATTACCTGATTGCCTTGTTGACTCTTCTCCAGTGTTGGTGGTATCTCCATTGTTACCAGTGTTTCCACCACCATCACCATGATCATTATCATCATTGTTATTATCATTACCAGCAAAAACTTTAGGTGGGGCTTCATCATCTGAATCTGAGTCTGGCAAGTTATCAAACTTCATTTTCTCAGATGAATCTGCTGTTTGGATATTAGGGAATGTAGTGTCATCAAAAGTAACATTGACACTTTCCTTTACCGTGTGACTGCCAATCAAGTAGACCCTGTAATATCTTCTGGAATAACCAACAAAAATAGCTTCTTGTGCCTTTGCATCAAACTTGCCACGTTTCACATTGTCATCTATAAGCACAAAGCATTTTGCTCCAAATACATGAAAGTACTTGACAGTTGGTTTCTTGTTGTTCATGATCTCATACAGAGTCTTCATTAAGTCCTTGTTGATTAAAGTTCGATTCTGAGTATAACACGCTGTATTCACTGCTTCAGCCCAAAAGTACGTTGGAAGTTTGGACTCACTTAACATAGTCCTTGCAGCTTCAATCAATGTACGATTCTTTCTTTCCACAACTCCATTTTGTTGAGGAGTTCTAGGGGCAGAATACTGTCTTGTTATTCCTTTATCAGCACAAAAGTCATTTAGAATGACATTCTTGAATTTAGTACCATTATCTGACCTTATGGCTCTAACAGGGAATCTAGAATCCAGCTCAATCAACTTTATATGGCCAATCACCAGGTATGGGGTCTCATCCTTGGAATGTAGGAATAAAACCCATGTATATTTTGAAAAGTCATCAACAATCACAAGTGCATATTGCTTCTTTGACATGGACATCACATTAACTGGACCAAACAAATCCATGTGCAGTAGCTGAAGAGGTTCAGTTATTGATGATGTGTCAGTGCCCTTGTGAGAAGCTTTCTTTGACTTTCCTTTCTGACATGCCTCACACAGTCCTTCCTGTGTAAATTCCATCTGAGGCAAACCTCTAACCAATTCCCTCTTGACTAAAGAGTTCATGGTTTTGAAGTTAAGGTGAGACATCTTCTTGTGCCATAGCCAACTATCATCTGATGAAGCTTTAGCATAAAAACAATTAACTTCATCTTTGAATCCCGAGTTCAGATCAGCTATGAACAAGTCACCTTTCCGTACTCCTTGAAGAGCAGGCTTTCCATTCTTCTTGTGAAGGATCTGACACTTCTCTCTTTCAAAGGAAACAGCATATCCTCTGTCACAGAAATGACTGATGCTGAGAAGATTGAACTTCAGACCTTCCACAAATGAAACATCTTCAATGATAACATTTCCGTACTTCAAACAGCCATATCCTTTCGTAATACCCTTGTTGTTATCTCCAAAGGTAACTACTGGGCCAGCTTTCACAACCACATCTGATAGCAGGGCTCTATCTCCGGTCATATGCCTTGAACAACCACTGTCAAGAATCCACATAACACGGTTTACCTGTTTAACTCCCTGCAATACCAGATTGATTAGTCCTTCCTCGGAACCCACACTTGATTGGGTCCGGCATACTTAAAGAATTGGCCTTTGTCAGGCAAAACAACATTTTTAACTAAAACTACTTCAACCTCTTTCACATAAGAGCGTTTCCATTTATAGCCAGCCTTAACACATTTCTGAGTAGGCTTAGGGATAAATGAATCCACTCTAGTCTGAGGAGGACTAGTAGTCTTTGCTTTAACATGCTTCTTATTATTAACATGTTGACGTGGAGCAGTCTTATCACTAGATACATGCTTACTATTAAAATAAGCATACATAACATTGAAAGCACAAGACATGCAATTAATCACACCACATGCTTTATGAGAAGAATTAACAGCAGGCATGTTAGTTCTACAGTTGTTTTGATCCAACTTATGGATATCTGATTTAGTCTTTTTAGTTGTAGCAACTTTGACTGGAATATCAGATATACACTTTTTGGACTGTGCAACTTCCAAAGCAATATCTTCTTCACGAATCTCCTCAGCAATAATGATAGAGTATTCATTCAGAGGATCTGCCTCGGACTCCTTACAGAAGGGTGTTTCAATACCCTTAAGCACATATGGAACACTCCTTCCTTCAGATCTGACTCTACAGGGGGAATTAATTCCAAGCAATCCAATGGCCTCATTGTAATCATAACCTATACTGACATGATTACCAATAGCTTGTTTATTAAAAATTTCTTTAGCCGTCTTACAAGAGTTGTAATAGGCATTAGCTTTGGTATTAAGCTCACTAATCTGATCTTTGGGAATGGTTTCCAGTTGTTGATACAATTTAACCCTATTCTCAAGAACTGCTACATTTTTAGTGAGTTCATCTTGATTAATATGCACTAGTTTTAATTCTTTTATCTCATTTTCAAGATTTGTGTTCAAAAGAATTATTTTATCATTTTCAGTGCGTGCACAACTTAAAGTATCACCAAGATGACGAATCATTTCAGTATCAGTGAACTTTACCTCAGACATGTTGGGTGAAGATAACATGGACTGAAAGAGTTTGTCTCCTATTGCCATGAGTGCAAGATTCCCAATCTCACCTGCTTCTTCATCACTGTCAGTGTCATCCCAACTCTTTCCTTCAGCAACATAAGCTTTCCCAATCTTATTCTTCTTGCTAGAATCAAATGAGTTCCTTGTCACTTGCTTTGGCTTTTTACATTCAGTAGCAAAGTGACCCAACTCATTGCAATTGTAGCATCTGATTGTGCTCCTTTCCACAGTTCCAGTTTTGTAGCCACCCCTTGTGCTACTTGAAGAGGAAGATCCACCTCTCTGAAATCTGGGTCTGAACTTAAGATTGGGATTCCTCTTGAATCTGAACTTCCCAAACTTCCTGACTATCAACGCCAAATCACCATCCTCCAGCTGATCAAGTTCTTCTAAAGAATAGAAGTCACCACCAGATTGATCAATGGATGTTAATCCATATTCAGCATCAATAACATTCATGTTAGAACTGGAAGGTTGAACAAGCTTCACTTCCAGTTTCTGTGGGACTTCAGCAGCCAGTGCAGTAGAAGTACTAACAATCTTCCCAGTTCCATACAGCTCCCTTTGTTGAATCTGCTCCAGCTCATAGGTCTTCAGAACACCATACAATCTCTCCAAAGCAATCTCATTCATATCTCTTGCTTCTCTAATGGCAGATATTTTGTGCTCCAAATGAGGTGGGAGTGTAAGAAGGAACTTCTTGTTAATCTCCTTGTTGGTGTAGTGCTTCCCATTGAGATTCAGATCATTGATTAATTTGTTGTATATCTCAAAAACCTGAGAGATACCTTCACCAGGGTTTGATCTGAAATGCTCATATTGTGAGGTGAGAATTTCCAGCATATTCTCCCTAACTTCCTCTGTCCCCTCATTGATTATCTCTATGGTTTCCCAAATGTGTTTGGCAGTATCACAGTTTAGGACATGATTATGCATGATAGGATCAAGACAATCAATAAGGATCAGCTGTAGACTGGCATCCAAGGTAACATCCTCTTTTTCACCAGGAGTGAAATCCTTGGGATCCTTAGGGTACATCCTAGCAGCCCTAGTAACAATGTTATCCACTTTTAGCTCTTCCTCAATAATCATAGGGATTTTGGGACCACTCTTCATCACATCAATGTATTTAGGATTTGCAACCTTAAGAAATAGGAGCATTTTCTTCTTCCACATTGGATAATGCTCCTTGCTGAACATTGGGATTTTGACTGTACCCACTTTCTGTGTAGTAGACATCTTTTGAGATTTTTAGGAATAATAAAAAAATCAGAGTTTAAGAAAAATCTCAAAATAATTGGATCTTTGATTTGTATATCAATCAAAAGGCTCTGATACCAATTGTTAGGTCCTGATAAGTTTGTAGAAGGGGGGTTGAATACAAACTGTACCGTTTTATCGAATTTGTTCGGTTCATGATTTAACAATTCAAGAACAAATAAGTGCGGAATGAAATGAAACAAAATTCAAGTTAAATATAAAATATATTAAACTTGAAGGGTGTTACAATTTTGAGTACAGATTACAAGGTTCTTGATAAAACAAATCTAGAATAAATTCGACATGAATTTATCTATTTTTGTAATAAAAAGGATCGAATACTAAAAAGTAGTTCGATATAAATTCTAGGGATTATGATCCGCTAGATTGTCAAACAAGTACAAGTAAATAACTTCTAGTGGTTTGTATTTAACAATAATGCTAGAAATGATTTACTGTGAAATATTTGAGCTCCGACAGTTGTTTTTGTTGAAGACAGTGAGAGAGAGATGTAATGTTTTTTGTTCTGCTGTCTTTTTGTAATGTTCTCACAAGTTTGGATTGCCGTGTGTTTTGTTAATATAAGACACTGCCTTGATTTTCTTTTACAAAAACACACGCGCCTTTCCACTAACTTGAAAAACATACACGACAGTTCTATGGTTTTAATACTGGCAGGACTATGATTATATATTAGTAATACTATTGTTTTGCTTAGTAGTACTATCGGTAGTACTATCAGTTTGAACTGGTAGTACTATCGGTAGTACTAAAACAGATAGTACTACTAGTACAAATCTGATAGTACTACTAATATAAATAGAATTAGGATAAAACTGATTTAATGCATTCTACTATTAATTGATTTAATAAATGAATTAATTCCTTTAGAATTAATTCACTGATTATATAAATTAAATAATTGACTCAAATAATTTCATAAATAAATTAATTCTGGAGAATTAATTTATACATTAAATTACTTAAGATCTACATTGATTAATTTAATATATGAATTAATTCTGAAGGAATTAATTCATAGATTAAATTAATTATCTTATAGAATAATATTAAAAGAGAATTAAACTAATTCTTAGAACCACTAAAATTTATGACGAACTTCCACTGGCTGACGTTGACACTCCATGTACTGTCTGGTTCATGAGCGACTAACTTTAATGGTTGTTCTTCATACTTGACTTTAAGCTGTGATTCTTTTCTCCTTCTATTTAAACAAAGGACTGTAACTTGTACCTTGTTTTCCCGTCACACTTCTGAAATATCTGTCACTTTAAATAGATCCACTTTCTTGAATACTTCACTGAGGCTTGATCAAATAAATGAACTTCTTCCAGTGTAGAATTACTCCAAGTCAGTAAATGACTTTAAACTTTATTCTCTTGACTGATAAAACCTTCTGAGATTCCTGTCACATCTAATCTAATATTTACTTATTACATTCTTGTTTAAGTTGAGTAAAATCCTCGAATTACAAATAGGCTATTGCATATGCCTTTCAGTTAGTTACAGTAGCTCTTGTTTAGTTACTACCTTGGGATTATATGTAGTCGGTAAATGATGTTTGCCTTTATAACATCCACTTGAATATGCAATACTTCTCACAGCTGTGCCCGGAAGCATTATGGTTGAAATATGAAATAGGCATTTGATTGTTTGCTGATTTAGATTATAATTAGGTTGCTGATGCTTCATTCTATTATTAGAGGATTTGAAATACTTGGTTAATTGCAACTTTGCTAGTTATATTTCGACGCTCATGTCCAATGTGTGTTTTTTTATCAATTTTATGGAACATTTCTAATGACAATCTTATTGATATACCTAAGAAGATTTCCTGGTATTGTTTTGCAGATATTTATAGCTAGTCCAACTGGAAAAGTTTCTGCTCGTCATCTATCTTGGTGCTCTTATACTAATGCAGGCGTGATTTGTAGTGTTTTATGGCTGATTTTGAAGAGGTGGATGGTGTTCAAGTATTACAGAAAGTATTACAGAAGTAGTATGTATTTTTGATTTCAAACCAACGAAATAAACATTAAAGAATGCATGAATTATCTAGAACCAAATATATTCCAAATATTATGAATCCACTAAAAAAACATAAAGCGAATGTGCTTTTCTATTTTAAAAATATATAAACTATTAAGTAGATAGATTCTAAATGTTGTGGTGGATGATTATGAAGCTTCCTTAAATTATTATCCTAAGTAATTTAGGTGTCATGCTAATTTAATGGTGCATAAGTGAATATGATTACACATGTATTGGAAGAATATAAATACCTGATGCACTAGAAGTATGATCTTGCACTCCCTGAAAATTAATGTGAAACAACCTAATAAGTAGCTTTCAATATGCAATCCCTATTTTTTCCAACAAGTGCCTATGTATGCAAACAAGCTTCTACCTGTGAATAGATGACTCAGGCTGCTTCCAGTTGGGACATCTCTGTGTCAAAGGTATTAACCATTTCCAAGACTTCGGGTGTGCTAACAAATCGCACAAACCTAGAAAAAAATTATTAATACCAAAAGCCCAAACACAAGTCTAACAAAATTTAACAGCTGCATCACCATCACCTTTCAAATGTATCCTTAGTGAGCCACCTCTCTCCATCTCTATAATTCTCAGTCTCAAGTTTGATTGACTTAGCTGCCAAAGCAACTTGTTCCTCTACAATCTTTAATTGTGCCACAAATGGCTTCAATAACCCTGAAACAAGCTTCTCAATGTTCCCATCACGAGAAACAAACAATTCACATCTGCCAAAAGCACACATAAACAAAATTAACCACAATCATATCACAAAAAAATAATTGAAGTATACAAACATAAATTATTACTGGAAATTATTAATAAAGGCACCATTCTGAGCCAACTCACCATCAGATCCACCATTACTAGAAAATACCCACTTGCCTGAACCACCATTGATCGTATCAGAAAACACCCTTTTGGCACCAGATCAGTCCAAGCTCCAGATCTCCAGAAAAAGATAATCAAAAATTGAAACCGAAACTTACAAATTAAAGCACAATTAAAGAAAAATTGAAAGAAAAAGAAACCCAGTTAGGTCGATTCCTTTTATCTCGGTTGGGTTCCTTCAATTAGGTTTCAATTTGTGAAATTAGGGTTTCAATTAGGCTTGAGATGGTGAGATGTAAGATGGTGAAATTAGGGTTACAGAGATGGTGAGCGATGGAGAGAGAGCTGTCGGGAGAGAAAATGAGAGCGAGAGGGTGAGTGTGTGAGAAAGGGGGGAAATTGGGGGAATAGAAATTTCAGTAACGGGGGAATATTTGGTGTATTAAGGGGGAAATATTTTGAGAAATATTTGGTGTAATAAGGGGGAAAGTGTGGTATACGGGATTTTATAAATTTTTTAAAAATGAGAATTCACAACGGTTATTTTTTGAACCGATGTCTAAAACGAGTTTTAACATCGCTTTAAAAAATACCGATGTTGAAACACCCTTTAACATGGGTGGCTTTTGTAACCGATGTTAAAACGGCGATGTTATATCTACTTTTTCTAGTAGTGCAATGAATCTAATGAGGTCAACCAACGGTTTCATCTTGATTTTCTGGAAGAAACACGTGCAATATCATCACTAAGGGTACGTCGTCTCAAGGTTGGTGATTTGGTGCTACGAAGGGTGATGCCTCATACCAGAATTGCCAGACATGGGGTTTTTGGTGCCAATTGGGAAGGACCTTACAGGATCAAGTCTGTGCTTTGGGAAGGAACTTTTCACTTGGAAGATTTGGGTGGTAATCCTATACCAAAAGCTTGGAACGTGGAACATTTGAAGAAATACTACCAATAGGGAGTGGTTTTGTACCCCCTATGTTATCTATCTAAATAAACTAGAAGAAATAAATTTCCTCCTAGTCTAGGGGGGTAGTGCATGTACATCCTACCTTGGATAGTTGAGATTTTCAAGTTTTTATTTCCCCAAAGAGCATTAGCTTTGGGACCAGTGTGGCTTTCACACCGGAGCGCATTATTTATGAAGATCTTATCAAAAAAATTCAGAATTTTAAGTTTATTATGTTTGTTTGAGTAATATTTTGATTGCTTAATGAAGACGCGCCCTGAGATATATAATGTTAAGACGCGTCCTATGATGATTGATAAATTTAAAGAATAACACATGCTGAATATTTTGACACATGCTGAAGGGACGCGTCCTAAATGATTCCTTCAAAAAACACGATGTATTTTCAGCAAATTAACAGTGATATAAACAAGCAAGGCAGTTAAGAAAAGCAAGCATACTAATAATAAAAGTTGGGAACAAACCATTGTTGTTAACAAAAGAGAGCCTAAGTTAGTTTACAACTTGCAAAGCGTCAAAGGAGGGCCTGCACCTCATAATGTTTAAAGCAACAAGAACCTTAAGGCGTGTCCTTAGGTTTGATCGGTGGGAGGAACGTCCTTGGCAGTATTAGCTCTAGAAGGATTGTCCTCTTGTTCAGTTGAAATAGCCTCCCCTTTTCCTGGAGACGCGTCCTCAAAAGGCGCGTCCTGATCATCATCAGGCATAGGCGAAGCCTCTTCTAGTCCAAGGAAAACTCGTTTGGCTTTGATTTCAGCAGCTTCTTCGACTTTGAATTTTGAAATCCACAGCATGGTTTCTTCACCAAACTTTGAAAAATCATAGTCAGGATCTTGGGCAAGGAATCCTGAAGCATAGTTTCTAAAACCTTTCATGAAGGACGCGCCCTCAACTTTTTTCTTCTCCTTAGCCCAACCATTCTGCTGGTCCTCCACAAGCTCAGCCACTTGATTTTTTAGCTTGATGTTTTCTTCCTTGAGATCATTGACAATAATACCTAGATCATTTATCACCTCTTCTTGCGTTTTGAGTTCACTATCATAGTAATTCTGTTTCTGCAAAAGTTCATTCTTTAGTTTATCCAAGGCCTTGTTACGATCTTCAACTTGTTTTGAAAGTTTGCTTGTTTCTTTCTCAAGAGACTCAAAGCGCGCCTTATCTTTTTGGAGAGAGCTTTGGCAATTCAGAGCAGCGACAAGCATCTCAGAAGAAGCCTTAATGATTGCTTCATTTTCTTCTAAAGAATCCCTTTGTCTCCATTTGAGAATGTCATCATCAGAGACGAAAGGAATTGCTAGAGGACTTAAAGCAGCTGAGACCAAGGAGAACGATGAAGACTTCAACTTTTTAGAGGACGCGCCCTCTGTGATAACAACCACTTCAGCGTCCTCCTTCCTTTTTCTAGTTTTGTCCTTTTCCTGATCAAGTGCTGACTGAGGATTTTTAGTTTCAGTCGTAGGTTTTTTGACATCTTTCCTATGGGCACGCGTCTTAACCCTTCTTGCAATCTTTACAGTGGGAGCATTTCCCATTTCTAGACCCCAACCGCCTGGAAGACTGTCCATGCCTGAAATTTAATAAAGAAATTTGTTAGGACGCGCCTTCAGATATTAATTTTTAACATGGAAATGTATACGATGAATATAGTAAATTCAGATAAAGAATACCAGACTGTGAAGGCGCGCCCTTATCCATATGGGCACCCTCCTCAACCTCAATGTTTTCATCTTCAGAATCGTCAAATTTAGACCCCATGATGGGAATTCCTTTTCGAAAACGTTGAAAAGGGATTATGGATCCTACTTCCTTCCTGAGAATTCCGGCTCTCTTAAGGTTTTCTTCTGTAACTAGAGTTTTCAAATGAAAGCGAGAAGGAGGAAGGCAAGTAATTTTACTAGCACATTTTTTGGCCTCGCCAAAAAGTTCTTTGGTATTTCTGTTATCTAAAGAAAATGAAAACAAGGGATAAAATTATGGCGAAACATAAAAGGACGCGTCCTCACTAAATATATAATTAGGACTAGAGGGATTCTTACTGTGGTTGCTGTTAGGAATATGTTGTTCTTGATGATAATTATAAAAACACTTAGTAGATTTTGTATTAAGTCATTTTGTAGCTGTCAACGAAATGGCATGCTTTGCAGCATTCCGTTGACAGGAAGCTCATCAACGAAATGAGTAATGTAGCAATTGTACTGTACAGTACTTCACAGTTTGATATGCATTCTGTTGTATGTATTAGATAGGTTTTCTAAGTCATGTTGACTAAGTACTAGATAGGCAAAATAGGTTGGTTAATTGTAAATATATTATGCCTTGTAATTTTGCCTAATTGAAGACATGTCAACGGTATGAAGATCACTCTGTCAACGGTATGGAGTTTACCCATCAACGAAACGAGGGAAACACCATCAACGAAACGAAGGAAACACCATCAACGGAATGAAGAATAAAGCTATCAACGAAACACATCTCCCTGCTATCAACGAATCACTATTGCTTTTTGAACAGTTGACAAAGTGATAGTGACAGTTTACTGAACAGATCTAAAGGAGATATGGAAGTGTACTTTGCATTGGAAGCCATCAAAATGGTTACTGGAAATAAGGAAACATTCCAATTTCCAATAAGGCTCTTGGGAATGATTAAAATAAGCATAAAGACAAAAGCAAAGATCTCCAAGGACCATTGGACAAAAGGAATGAAAAGCAAGCTACTGATGGTTACTACTATTGTTCTTTAGTTTAGCCAAAACGTAGAATTGTAAACTTGGGTATTTATAACCAAGTGTAGCAGTTACTTTAAAGAAAGGAGAAGAAAAACAAATAGTTTGTATTAGCTATCTTTGAGAGCATACTTCTCTACAATCTTGTAACTGAGCAGCTGTGTACATTTTGTATCACAGATTATTTCCGCAATAAAAATCACTTCAGTTGGATCATCAAACAATCCAACTGAAATTATTTATGTGCTTGTGATTTTTACTTTAAGTTCAGTTTTTATTTGTAAGTTGTTTTAAGTTTAAGAAATATCAAGAATTGTATTCAACCCCCCCCCCCTTCTACAATTCTGTTAGGTCATTTGGGATTAACAGTTGCAGTTGAAAATAACTTTAGTTCTTTCCACGTTCCAGAGGTAAAAGAATGGCTCCTTCTAATTCTTATCATGGCTTACCTTTCCATTTGAAAAACCCATTTTATTATGCTTGTGTTGGGCTGTCAAGAAAAAATAACCTTTTGAACTCTTTCTAATGCTAAAAAAGTAGCTGAATTCTTCCATGGTTGGCGGGGTGGATATTCCTTCGTCCAAATATAGAATAAATAAAGCAAGGGCTAGCTTGTATGAGTTTGGAGATAATTGAATAGGCGCAATGTTATACCATTCTATTATATTTCTAAGGTAAGGATGAAGAGGCGCGCCCACTCCTAATGCCATCAATTTTGGGGAAGTAACCATTCTAGGTACTCTGAAAGGTTCTGCCCATTTGAAAATGTGTGGCCTCATTAGGGAAGGAGGACACGCCCACCTCCCTTCCATTCCGTAGTATGTCATGCACCAGGTTATTTCTTCTACAGAAACAGTAGATGACATTGCAACACAAAATAATTTGTTATTTTGTTTCCTCATTCTTCTCTTGTCAAGTGTATCTTCATATTGGCCCCAATCAATATCTTTTTCCTCTTCAGTAACCTCGGGATGAATAAATGGAATTGGAGAGCTTTCAGGGGGTGATATACAATCGTCTTCATCTATAAATGGGTATGGACTATCTGAGGACGCGTCCTCTGAATAAGAATCTTCATCGCCAGAATTGGACGCGCCTTCAGATTCTGAAGATTCTATTTGCTTTTCTTTTCTTTTTCGAGAAATCTTGGCTTTTTCATCCTCTGAAACACCTTCTTCTATATCTATAACTGGCCTAAATTCATGAGGACGCGCCCTGCTTAGCTGGCTGGTCACTTCAGGATTGATGTCATCAACATCGGGAAGAGATGAATTGGATACTGTGGCGGAAGACATAATTTCGGTTTCACCTCTAAACGGAGTCGCTTCGCGTAGCTGCTCTATTGCTTGGGTATGAAAAGATTTTATGGAAGATGAGCTTTGTGCCGGAAAAGAAAGTGAAGGTGGGGAATAGATTCCTAAGCGTTTGTTGAAGTCCTTAAAAGGGTGAAACGGGGAGGACGCGCCCTTACCCTCCAGCTGAAAAGAGAAAAGAAAAAAGGTAAGGACGCGTCCTGAAAAGAATAAATAAGAAAAGAATATGGTATCGGTGAATAAGATGAAGAAGACGCGCCCTAAGGATATCTACAAACAGAATTAAAGCCCCAAGTCGTATATATGTAACTTAAAGGCGCGCCCTAAGATTACATTCACTAATTGAAATGACAAACATAATTCAAATTTCAACAATGACGAAATATGAATCAAATACAGATAGATACACATACATACCCATCTTGAAATTCAAGAACACAAAAAAAAAAAAAGTTCAACGGTCACATACCAGTTCTGAGCACAATACATGGTAAAAACAAGAAATGAAGGTCTGAAATCGTACCTTGTAAGTTGCTGAGTGAAGATTTGAGAAGAGAAACGTTAAAAAGCAACGATTTGGCCGGATTTTTGCTAAAAAAGACGAAGTGCGGCGACTAGGGTTTTTCTGGAAAAAGAGTAAAGTGAAAAGGGAAAAGAAAACGATTTTAGGTATTTATAGACACAGCCACGCCTAATGGAAGACAGCTGTCAAACACGTGCGATATTATGATAAAGGAAGGACGCATGCTCATGCAGGACGCGTCCTATTTGTTAAGAAACTGGGAAATTTTGGAAAAAGCTGTAAGCAATTCAGTGTATTGTTTTTAACTTCACATTGAATTGGGGGGTAGTTGTTATAGCCAAAATTCGATAACGGGTTTTTAGGTTAGGATCGGGTAGAATATGGATTCAATTGGGGATATCCAAGATGTAATTAGGGTTAGAATTAATACAAAGAAAGATTAGGGCTTGCCCTCATAGGGGTAGGGGTGCACTTCTTTAGGTCGTCCACCCCTTGAGGGCGCGCCCTCATGGTAAAGACAGCTTGATGGATGATTTGACAAAGGATAACAGCTATATTGACATGGCATGACATGAGGAAGATTCAGGACTTGTCCTCTTAGGGGAGAGGGTGTGCCCTTTTGGCCATCAAACCTCTAAGGACGCGTCCTCTCGGGGTGAACTGACAACACTACATGGATGGAAGACTTGACAGAGAATAATGACTTCATTTACTTGAGACTGACACAAGGAAGATCTAGGGCTTGTCTTCATGGGGACGAAGGCGCGCCCTTTAGGCCGTCCACTCCTTGAGGGCGCGTCCTCCCGGTTTGAAGATGCAACTTGATAATGAAAAATGGTTTCCTTGGTTTGGTATTGACTAAATATCGAAGAATTCCCTCCTAGGATGTGCCCTAGGAGGGGGATGTCCGTGACTGAAGGCCTCCTCCTGTATTCAATGGGCGCGCCCTCATTGGGGATGTGGGATTAATCTTGGTGTGTGCTTTGGGAGCTCTGTTCCTGTACTCAATGGGCGCGTCCTCATTGGGGAACTTTGGAGTAATCCTGCACTTTGCACCCAAACACTTGGGATCACTTGTCCTGTTATCTGGTGGGTGCTTCACATTCGGGGGACAAGGATGCGTCTAGCATTTAAGGTAAGTCATGGATATACCTGCGTCTATGAATTAAGAAAATAGCTGGTAGTGGATAGGACTAGTCCTCGACGGGGGAAGTTTCCTTATCCATGAAGTCATGACGTCATGGACGAGCCTTGGGCCTTTGTGACTAGGCCTTATCGTTAGACATTCCTAAAGTGAGCTAAAACTCTAAGTAAGGAAACAAATGGAAGTCCTACGTTCAAGTAAGGAAAGATAAGGAAGACATATGTTTAAGTATGGAAAGAATCCTATACATGGAAGGCGGTGGAAAAGTCTTACGTCTAAGCATGGAAAGGCAGTAGAAGACTTCGGATGGGCTCCGAAGATCAAAGACCAAGCCCATGGAGGAAACTTCCTCCCCAAGAACTACGTTGGCTTGATTCCCCATAAAAGGGATACGTAGGCAAATTGTAAGGGGTCGAAAGTTGAGAGCTGTGAGGCAGCCAACATAAACCCTAAGCAATCTCAGCCACCAATTAAACACAACCACCATACTCCGACGAATTCATCACCTAAGGACCACCGTTGTAGATCTTGATTCCGGCGACGAACCCGAAACTTTGTTAATACCAAATTCCTCCGTTAACACTAACATTAAGAAAGATTACCTTCAAACAAAAAACATTAAAAAAGACTATTTAATAGAATTTTAGATTAAGAATATACTAAGAGTATGAAAGGAAGAGAATTAAATGTCAGAATAAAGAAGGGGCTCCAAAATAATGAATTAAACTTAGGGTTAGTTGGGAAATGATAGAGAGACATGCTCTACAGTCTACAGATATATAAAACGTGTTTGCCGACATTACATTCACCTTTTGTTGGCTTGTTGCTGGTACAATATCCTTTTCGTTTAATAAATTCCTTTTATTCAAATTTATTTGCTTAATAATTAATTTATTATATTTATTAATTTATCATATTTTTTATATATGATAAATATTTATTATAAAGAACGTATATAAAAATGATACTGTTATATTATTTTTAAATTCTTTTATTTCAAAGAATTCATTCGGTCTACTCACTGTGGAAATATACAAAAAATATTTTTTTAATCAACAACTGAGATTTATTTATTTTTCTACATTACACAATATTTTTAGTTTTTGCAGGCAATATTATTTTGTAAATTATAAAGTATAGTGTACTTATGCGGTACATAATAATTTTTTTCACTAAATTACAGATTTTTTTAAAGGATAAATTATTTTTCACATAATACAATTTGTACAAAACCATTATCAAATGTTTTAAAATATAAGTATGCAAAAAATAATTACAAATAAATGAAATACTATAAAATATATAAAATATTAATTTACTTTTTTGTCTTATAAGAAGAAGCGTAAGAGCCCCTAGTGCTGCATAGTTTTGTGTTTCTGCATAAAAGTTGGACCCGCCGGAGCTCAAGTTAGTGGCTGAGAAATGTGTTTTTTTTTTTGTTTTGTAGCGTGGCTACATTCCCCACCCACATTCTGTAAATGACATGATTGTGCCATCTGAATAATAACGTTAAAATATAGGTTGTAAAATTTTAAAAAAATGTAACGTTCAAAAAACAATTCCTATAAATACCAAGTTCATTCATCAATTTTTTGTCACACTGCATTCTCTTCTTAAAATCGACTTTACATTTTTTTTCATAAAAAATGAATCCAAACAATTATTCATCTTCAAACCCTCAAAATTCAAATCCCCAAAATTCTCCATTCTCCGGTACTCAATATCCATATTCATTTTCAAATCCGTATTTCATATTTTTGTAATGTGTTTTTATTAGGTAATTTAATAAAATTTTAAGTTTTCTTAATAATTTAATTTATTTTAAAATTATTGTTTACCATTTAATTTATGGGCGGGTAATTTGATGACGAAGACAATGATTTAATAGTCCAATAACGAATGCAGTGGAAAGATCTAGCAATTTTCGTAATACAGCTAACTCGTTGATGACACTAATACATGGTGTGGGCCTTATACAAATCACAACCATAAATGGGTATGTACTATGGTCTATGTACCTGAGCATGAATCCAAAAGTCATCTATTATTATCTATCTATCTATCTCTTCCCTGAAGAATACAAGGCTAAAAATAGCAAATAAAATCCTTGTGAAATTATAATTTTACCATTTTATATTTTGAAATTACATGACATGTCACTACTCTCTTATCTAAAAAAAAAAAAGTAAATAATGTTTTTGTGCAGAATCGAACCCCTAACATTCCCTAAGAAAATCATTCTTATAACCATTAAGATACATGACTTCTTTTGGTTTTGAATGAAAAATCACATTACATAAATTTCACATAATTCTTAATCCTATATTAATTATTATTTAAACTTTTAAGTAAAAATCAAGGTGATTTATAATATTTATTAAATTTTATTTTTAAATTCGTTTTTTAGAGTATGTTTGCAAAGGATATTTATAATATTTATTTTTTAATTATTAAAATATCATACAAAACTATATACTACCAATCTTATAAAAATTTTATATTAAGTGTGGTGTATATTTATCTTTCCTTTAGTTTAAAATAAATATTTCGGTTGTGTAACTTTGACTATAATATATTCTATTTTCTTATATAAGGGTCTAACTTTTCTTGTACTATACAATATATTTAAATTATTAAATCATACTTATTAATTTCTATAAAATGTCTTTAAAATTTTATAATAAAATTAGTTTGATAAATCATGATATATAATTTATATTTTAAATTTAATTTAATATTTTAAATAATAATTCAAATTAATATTTATTTAAAATAAGAGATAAAATAAATATTATTGTAATTTAATTGTATTCTACATGTGAAAACTTTGAATTACAAAAATGGATTAAAAATTTAAACTATAAGAATATATACAAATCATATTTATTCACAATAATTTATTTAATATACATGAAAATATATAATATTTTTTTTAAATATAGAGGGGATCGCGAAGCGTGGCAGGGAGACACTAATCCCTGACCCCATCCCGATCCCCGAAATTTTTACATATTTTTTCTCGATCGCCAAAAAAGTTCTCAATTCTCCGCCTGAAACGGGGCAGAGAATGGATCGAGGTTGGGCGGGAAGGGGTATCTCTACAATAAACATTATTATATAGCACATATCGATAAAATGTATAAATGATATTTATGAATATTCTTCTTATGTATACAAGCATACAGCCGGTGCAATGCAAAGATGACTTTTAAATGTGTTATTTTATATGTATTTTAATAATTTATTTTATATTTATACTTTTTTTAACGAAGATGAACCTAAATTTAAATAGTTTTATGTGATTGTTGAACTCGATGTTGAATTGACGTATGTGTTTGTGTTTGAGCGTGATTAAATTGTGTTTCAAGAATTTTGTGTTTAACAGTATTTAAAAAATATATTTTAATTAAAATTATTGTTTTTAATAAATCAAGGTCAAGTTGCAAAAGTAAAGGGATTAAAGTGCAAATATCAAAATATGGGTATCATTCTAACCGACCGACTACATTATATTTTGATCAAAATCGTTGTTTTTAATAAATTAAGGTTAAGTTGTAAAAACAAAAGAACTAAAGTGGAAATACCAAAATACGAGTACCGTACCGACTAACTACAAAACTTTCAATGTTTCGGTTTTAATAATACAATATAAATAGATAGATATAATAAAAATGAGTAGATTTATAATTAGATTGGATGCATTGTGTATATGAGACATTTTTAATTATTATCACATGAATTTTAATGTCATTTTATGGAAGAAAATAATTAGTTATTTGGAATTGGATTAATATATTCATATATATAACATATGAAAACTATTTGTTTTGAATTAAAACAATTTAAAAGATGAGATAATAAAAATAAATAGATAGTACAAAAAAACAATTAAACGAATTATATGGTCATGTTGAAAAGGTTAGATAATATAAACACATAAATTTGGGTTGGAAAAATACTTGGTGGTACTAATTTATGTAAAAAATAAATAGATAAAAATATATAGTCCAGTTAACAAATTTTAGAAAACAAAATATTATATAGCATACAAAAATATTATGATCGGGATCGATCACATTATACACCCCGAGTTATTTAAAATCATAGGCCCGATCAATCAAATTATCTATATAAATTAAAGTAAGTATATTTTAACGAGACGAACAAAATATGTACAAATATAACTAAATATAATATTTAAACAACAAATAATAAAATTTTATTTTAATCACTAGAAAATGACTGTGCCTTGCACGGGTTCATGCAACAAAATATGAGAATTGAAGTTATAATAATAAATAATATTTCACGAATGTTAATATTATTATCAGTTAGACATACCCAGGTCATTTAAACATAATTATGTTTTAAAATTTTAGTAGTAAAATAAAAAAATTTATTGTATTTGAAAATTATTTATATATATATATATATATATATATATAAAGAACTAATATTGACAATAGATTTAAATATTATTAAATTAAAACATATTGTAACACCTGAGTCTCACATCGAGAAATGTGGGGGTTTTAGTACAATTTATAAGACAAAGTACAACTACTAAGTGCACCAACAATCATGATCTTTTGGAAACCTCTGGTGGGTTTGTGGATTACCCACGTTATTGCATTTGGGCCAATTGGTCGACGGTTGATTCGTGAAGTTGCTGGAGGTGGGGGACACAAAGATTGGTGGTATTATTTCACAATGGACTGAGGTCCAGAGGTGGGGACATAAACTAGCAAGTATTATCTCACAATCGCTAGAGATGTACGATATTGGACCTATGAGCTATTCGTTCAGATCTAACGATGTCGTCAAGAGTTTAAGTGGGGGGGTTTGTACCACTCGAGTCTCAAAATCGAGAAGAGTTGAGACTTTAGTTCAGTTTATAACACAAAGTATTACTACAAATTGCACCAAAAAATCATGATCTTTTGGGAACTTGGGGTGGGTTTGTGGATTACCCAAGTTGTTACATTTGGGTTAATTACTTGGCACTGAATTATTTGATGATTTGAAAGTCTGAAAGATAGAGGAATCAAACAAAGGAAAAGAATGCTTAAAATCAACAAATTGCAAGAAAAGATATGAACGAGTCAGAAAGAAAGTTTTAAGAACCGAAAGCGCAATACCTAAGTAGAGTATTAGAAGATTTACGAAGGCTTTTGATCAAAATCAGTATTAAAACCTACTCTCCAGAATGTAACATCTTGAAGAATCGGAAGAAAATTTAGGATTGCAATGTTCTAAAACTCATATAGAACACTCAGTATCTATTTTATCCCGCAAAAAAATTGTAAACTAACATGACAGCTATTAGTAATACTCGTATTAATTTCTAAATTAAAAACTTGAATATACTTAAGTAAACACCCGATAACTACATATATCATCAATAAAAAAACTCTATATATATCAATCATATACTTGAAACGATAAATTATACATAGAATAATTTATAAACATAATTTAAGCTAGAGGCCCATGCCTCGCACGGGCTTTTATGCTAGTTACTATATATTATATGCCAACACAAGTGCAAAAGTTGCCAATTAAATGGCCGCGAAATTACTGTTTTACCCTCTTTTTGTTTGAAAAATAACAAAAATGCCACTCGTATATTATTATAAAAAAATGTTTTAATAGATGTGTTACTACAAAGAATCGAACCTCCAACCTCTTTCCAAGATATCCATGGGCTTAACCACTATGCTACATGCCTTTTTGAGTTTATTTCGTATATTATTATACAAAAATGTTTTAATAGATGTGTTACTACAAAGAATCAAACCTCCAACCTCCTTCCAAGATATCCATGGGTTTAACCACTATGCTACATGCCTTTTTGAGTTTATTTCAAAAAAACTTATTAGATAAGCCACGTCTTTTATCTCTTATATTATTTTTTTTTACTTTGATGTTTGAATAAATAAAATATTGGTTTGAATTATTTATATAAATTTGTTTTTCTTTTTTCCTTTTCGTAATTTTATATATCTATATATTCAATCACTATATATTATTACAGTTGTATGTTTTCAATTTAATATATATTAGTTATGTTGATTATAATTCATAATTTATATTATATATTTATATTATACTTTATTTGAATAAATTAATTATTCATGCATAAAATATACTATTAAACTTCGATCTAATATAAGAAGTATTATACACATTATATCTCTCATTTTTAGTTATTTCTATAATTTTTAAATTAAGAAAATTAGCATTCAAATTATACAAAAAATTTGTCTATCTACTCTGTTCGTCACATCCATTTCTTAACAATTTTCTTTTCCAGAATGTATTGTTCATTTGTTAACATTTTATAAAGTAACATGTCATTCTTTATTAACTTATCTATATCTTTTTTCACCTTTCTAACCCCCTCCCCCTCAACCCCAGTGACGTCCGTGTCAAAAATCGGGGTGAGTTTTTAAAATATAGGATATTACATAGTATATAATTACATAATGATCAGTCGGACTGTTAGTAGACGATTAAGTTTGGAAAAATTGAAAATTACAAGTTTTGAAAATAGAATTTCAAATTGTATTCCAAAAATTATTGTACGATGTTAAAAAAAGTATAATCTTTCATAATAATAATAGAACTTTATAGAATACATTAAATTGATTCGTTATGTCATATAATCATTTTAATAAAATGAAATTCTAAATAGGGTTTGTGGGTACTTGACGACATCCTCTACAACATATACAATATTTCTTATATTAGGTCGAATTTCAAAAGTATATTTTATGTATGAATAATTAATTTAATTCAAATAAAGTATAATAAAGATATATAATATAAAAGTATGAATTTTAAACAACATAATTAATATATATTTAATCGAAAACATACAACTGTAATAAAATTCAGTGATTGAATATATAGGTATATAAAATTACAAAAAGAAGCCTCCGGACCTGTAGATGAGTTGGTGAAAGCACTGGTTATTGACCAAAGCATTCAAGGTTCGATTCATGGGAGCGTGGGGAATTCTTCATGCGCTTTAGGGTCTGGCGTGATACTGGTTGGGGTGTCCGGAAAATACACTTTTTGACCAAAATTACGAAAAGATGAAAAGAAAAACTGATTTATATAAATAATACAAACCAATATTTTATTTATTTAAAAATCAAAGTAAAAATACTATAAGATAAGAGAGGAAAGACATGGATTATCTAATAAATTTTTTGAAGTAAACTCAAACAGGCATGTAGAATAGTGGTTAAACCCATGAACATCTTAGAAGGAGGTTGGAGGTTTGTTTCTTTGTATAACAACTATTAATATATTTTTGCATAATAATATATGAGTGACATTTTTGTGACGGCCATTTAATTAGAAACTTTTGCCCTTGTGTTGAGGTTTAATATATAGTAATAAATTGTATTAAAATTTGTAACTGTAAAACGATATTCCAAACACATTATTAATGCATTTACTAAGTGTGTTAATATAATTTAATATAAAGACGAACACAAGAGAGGAGTGCAGAATCAGTTCCCAAGTAAAAAACTAAAAACAAATAGGTGACATGAATACTCCAAACTGTAATAGGTGTTCATCTCCCAAAGTGTTTATCACAAACTTGAGTGATGTGAGAGTGTGCAAAGATGCGTCGGCCTTTAGCTTCGTTTTAAAATCCTCTATCTCATTCATGCATGTTCGATTATATTACAACAACATTGCATGCATATAACCTATTCATAATCTAGATTGCAAAAAAAAAAACCAATCGATTCCCGAAAAACAGATAACAACCGCTCTCTAACGCAAATTACCAATCTACAAACTATCATTTCTCTAACACACAAAAATCAGGTAAACCTGCTTATAATCGCAGGAAGAACAATAGTACACTCGTGCTTCAAATTCTACACTATTTCAATCTGGTCTCAAAATCAATAATAGTCACTTTAAACAAGTCTTAGAGCCTTGGCATAGTTACGTTTGTGATTCAAAGTAATTACACTATTCGCCAACAAAATTCTTTACTCCTCACTATGCATGAACCATACTTCTCATTTTACGCTCTCAAACTTAAGACTACACAATCCTTAAGCTAATAAATCGATCACGACCTACTTTTTCACAATAAAAATTATTGACATCTCTATGCAGGCCCGTGCCTTGCACGGGCTGTTACGCTAGTTACTATATATTATATGTCAACACAAGGGCAAAGTTTGCCATTTTAATGCTTGTGAAGTTACGATTTTACCCCTATTTTTTGAAAAATAACAAAAATACCACTGTTATATTAACATGTAAAAATATGTTAATATTTGTTAATGTAGAGGATTGAATCTTCAACCTCCTTCTAAGAAGTCCAAAGCATAACCACTAAGCCACATTGCTTTTTGAGTTTATTTTGAAGATTTTATTAGATAAGTCACATCATTTCCTCTAATTCTATATTCTTTTTTTATTTTGAACCTTTGAGTAAAGGAAATATTGGTCCATATTATTTATATAAATCTGTATTTTTTATTTACGTTATTATATATATATAGGTAAATGATCGATCATCGTTATAAATTTTTATTATAGTTGTATATTTTTGATTAAATATACTTTAGTTATGTTGTTGATAATTCACATTTTTTTATAATATATTATATATCACTATTTTACATTATTAGAATTAATTAATTATACATAAAATACAGTAATGAACTTGATCTAATATAAGAACTATTGTATATGTTATGTATCTCATTATTTGTTAAGTTTATAATTTAAAATTAAGAAAATTAGTATCAAAATTATGTAATGCTAATGCTTATACACTCTGTTCGTCACATTCATTTCTTAGCAAATTTCTTTTCAAAATGAACACTTCTGTTAGGAATATGTTGTTCTTGATGATAAACATAAAACACTTAGTAGAATTTGTGTAAAGTCATTTTGTAGTTGTCAACGAAATGGCATGCTTTGCAGCATTCCGTTGACAGGAAGCTCATCAATGAAATGAGTGATGTAGCAATTGCACTGTACAATACTTCTAGTTTGATATGGATTTTGTTAGATATAATTGCTGATGTTTGTTTAATCAGTGTTTAAGTAACAGGTACTGTTCAGAGTTTAGTCTGAAGTACTTATCAGAGTTTACTGGAAGCCGGTCAGAGTTTGTTAAAGTCTGACAGGGTGAAAGTTGATTTAGCTGTCGGTGCATATCATGAAGATTCTAGAAGCAATATATTCTGAAGATGGAAAGAAGCAGAATATATTGATACAGCTAAGGAGACTGGACAGAGGACTGAAGCAATTCTAATTGATTACAAATTGTATAGCTAATTTGTAGGAGTATCAATTAGAGATTGATTGTAACTGTGTACTATATAAACACAGATAGGTTATCCCTAGAAGGGATGCGAACATAGAATTATTATTCTTGTAACCTAGTAGCTCTTTGTGATTCATTAACATCATAAAGAGAGAAGCTGTTAATATAATTACAGTTTATTGATTCATAAACAGTGTTCTTGATTATTGTTATTCTCATATATATTTGATTATACTGTAATCGACCTAACAATTGGTATCAGAGCTAGAGATGTTTAATATATACAGTTTTACGATTCAAACACAGTAATAATCATGTCTGAAGAAAATCAAACTCCTCCCAAGGTTGAACAGGTTAAACCTAATTCTGTGAGTCGATATGAAACAATCAGGGTTCCAATTCTCAGGCCAGTGGAGTATCCAATTTGGAAGGTGAAGATGACCATGTTTCTGGAGGCTACAGATCCAGAATATCTTGACAGAATCAATGATGGTCCTCATATGCCGACTAAATTGTTTCCTGTTGTTGATGGTCAAGAACAAAAGACTGTTCCAAAGGAAAAGAAAGATATGACTCCTGAGGATATCTCATCAATTGCAAAGGATGCAAAAGTTAGACATCTACTCCACAGTGCTTTAGACAATGTTATGTCTAACAGAGTAATTGGCTGTAAAACTGCCAAGGAGATATGGGATGCTTTAGAAGTCAGGTGTCAAGGAACCAGTGCTATAAAGAAGAACAGGAGAACTATACTCACTCAGGAGTATGAGCACTTTGATTCAAGAACCAATGAAACCTTGACTGAGACATATGACAGATTCTGTAAACTGCTGAATGATTTATCTCTAGTTGATAAAGAATATGATCTTGAAGAATCAAATCTCAAATTTCTCTTATCTTTACCTGAAAGATGGGATTTGAAGACAACAACTATAAGAGATAATTACGAACTTGCTGAAACTGAACTTGATGAGATTTATGGGTTACTGAAAACTCATGAATTGGAAATAGAACAAAGAAACAGAAGATCAAGCAAGAAGACAAAATCTGTTGCTCTCAAAGTTGAGGAGAAGCCTATCAAGAAGGAATCATCAAAGAAGAAAGCCAAGGGAAAGGCTTTAGTCATTAAATCTGAAAGTGAGTCATCAAACTCTGATGATGACTCAAACTCTGATGAAGCTTCTGACTCTGAGGATGATGAAGAACAGATGATGCAAATGGCTGCATTGATGGTGAAGACCTTCAAGAAGATGGGATTCAAGAACTTCAAGAAAGGAAAGAAATTCTCAAGGAAAGATTCAAACTCTGATAAGAGAAGTTTTAGAAAGTCTGATGGAAGGGAGACCAAGTCTGGCAAGAAGAATAAATCTGAAATCCAGTGCTACAAGTGTAAGGAGATGGGTCACTATGCCCCAGAGTGCAAGAAAGGAAAATCTGAAAAAGCACTTATCTCTAAAGGCAAAGACTGGGCAGATACTTCATACTCTGATGATGGAGTAAATTATGCTCTTATGGCAACTGTCAAAGATGAGACTGAATCATCTGAAAATAAGGTACCCCTAACTACTTATTCTTATGATACTGATAATATATCTGAGTTAAGAGTATATCTGAAAAGCGTACATGTTAGTTATAGGGATCAGACTTTAGAGAATGAGAGAATTAAATCTGAGAATCTTATCCTTAAAGATAGAAACAAGATTCTTGAAGGAGAACTTGAAAATATGAAGCAGATTCAAAAAGAAAGAGATGATGCTGTTTATATTGAACAGGAGTTGACTAAGAGATATAAGCAGCTAGAATCTGATCTAGAAAAAGAAAGAAAAATAATCAAGACTTGGACAGACTCTGGAAGAGACACTCATCAAGTGTTTCAGACAGATTCTGTAGGTTTAGGCTATTGTGAAAATGATGAACTGAGGTTTAAAGACAAGATTAAGGTTAAACCACAACTTAAACCTGTGAAATTTGTTCCAGAGTCCACTAAGTTTAAATCTGTTGTAGTAAGAAAAGCTGATATGGAATCAGATGAAACCTGTGAAAGACAGGAAAATATTATAACAGAAAATCTTATGGAAGTAGAAGCTGTTAGAAAGCCAGTAAAAACTTGTGAAAAACAGGTTAATGTTGGCTTGATGACAGGAAAACAGTTCAATCATAAGCTCAAAGAGGTAAAGTCTGCCATGAAACCAAAAGGGTCCAAGAAGAATAGGAATGGAAAGATAGGCATAAATAAAAGAAATAATCATTTGCCTACTGATGTTGCTCCAAGGAAAACATGTTATAACTGTGGTAGTACTAACCATCTTGCTAGATTTTGCAATAAGAACAAAGATATTAATTCTTTACCTTCTACATCAGGAGTAAAGAATGATTATGTAACGGGTTAAACCACAGACTTTATGCACACACTGTGGGAGCACTTGGCATTCTATTTATACTTGTAAGAGTTATCATGCTATTTATCACAACTACTATGAACTAAAACCCAATCTGAAGTGGGTTAGAGCAAACTCTGCAAGTGTAAAGTCTGACAATGTTAGTTTAAACTCTGTTGATAGTGATTCTGCTGCAAAAGCTAACAATGTTAAGAAAGCCAAAGGATCCAAGCAAGTCTGGATTCTTAAAACTAACTCTTTGTAATTGGCTGTGATTGCAGGGCATAAAAGAGAGCACCCTTATCTTGGACAGTGGATGCTCAGGACACATGACTGGAAATAAAGCCCTGCTATCAGATTTTGAGGAGAAGGCTGGCCCAAAAGTTTCCTATGGAGATGGCAACATAGGACGTACTATGGGATATGGCAATATCAATCTTGGAAGTGTCATCATATCAGATGTAGCTCTAGTCTCAGGACTCAAGCATAATCTGCTATCTGTGAGTCAAATCTGTGACAGAGGAAACCATGTAGATTTTCATACTGAATACTGTGAAGTTATCAGTAAATCTACTGGAAAAGTTGTTCTAGTTGGACACAGGCGCAATAACATTTATGAAGCAAGTTTGGTAACAAACTCTGATGGAAAAACAGTGTGTCTGTCAGCAAGAATGTCAAATGAAGAGAGTTGGAAATGGCATAAAAAGCTCTCTCATATAAATTTGAACAACATCAATGAGCTGATAAGAAAAGATCTTGTAAGGGGACTTCCCAAGTCAATACTTAGCTTAGATGGCCTATGTGATTCTTGTCAAAAGGCCAAGCAAAGGAAGTCATCTTTTAAGAGCAAATCTGAATCTTCAGTAGTGGAACCTTATCATCTTCTACATGTTGATCTCTTTGGACCAGTGAATGTGATGTCTATGGGCAGAAAGAAATATGCTCTAGTAATTGTTGATGAATATACTAGATATACATGGGTGTATTTCTTATCAAAGAAGGATGAAACTGCTCAAACTCTGATGGATCATGTAAATCTACTGGACAAAGGATCACAGCACAAAGTCAAAATTATAAGGAGTGATAATGGAACTGAATTCAGAAACTCAATCATGGAAGCTTTCTGCAAGGAAAGAGGAGTGAAACAAGAATTTTCTGCACCTGGAACTCCACAGCAAAATGGTGTACTTGAAAGAAAGAACAGAACTTTAATTGAAGCTGCCAGAACAATGCTTGACGAAGCAAAATTGCCAACTTATTTCTGGGCAGAAGCTGTTCAAACTGCTTGTTTTACTCAAAATGCTACACTGATCAACAAGCATGGGAAAACACCATATGAGATGGTGAAAAATAAGAAGCCAAATTTGAAATATTTTCATATATTTGGATGCAAATGCTTTGTGTTGAAGACTCATCCTGAACAGTTGACCAAGTTCGAGTTAAAAGCTGATGAAGGAATCTTTGTTGGCTATCCATTGTCAACAAAAGCATTCAGAGTCTACAATCTGAGAACTAAAGTGATCATGGAATCCATACATGTGTCATTTGATGACAAGAAAATAACTGGACTTGATGACTTAGATGAATATGATCAACTGCGCTTTGAAAATGAAGGTTTATTTTCTGATGATGTAAACTCTGATGAAGCAGTACCGACAAACTCTGATGAAGCGGTTCTGATAAACTCTGACGAAGCATACTCTGATCCTCTACTGGTAAATACTGGAGAAACTGGAAATTCTCAAATTGAACAAAATAGAGAACCAGTTGAGGGGGAGCGTGAAGAAGCTCAACAAGACACAGCAAGTGAGTCAGTTGAGGAAACTGATTCAAACTCTGACAGTTCAAACTCTGACAGTTCAAACTCTGAGCCATCCAATTCAGGGGGAGCCTCAGATGCTGCAGAAAGTCAACATATGAATCAGGAGAGCATGGATCAAGGGGGAGGATTCAATAATGATGCAAGAAACCACTTACCAACAGCAAGAAAGTGGACACAGGCACATACACCTGATCTCATAATTGGAGATCCTGATGCTAGTGTGAGAACTAGAAGTGCAACAAATAATGAGTGTCTGTATCATGCTTTCTTGTCTCAAACAGAACCAAAGAAAGTGGAGGAAGCTCTTCAAGATGCTAATTGGATAACAGCAATGCAAGAAGAGTTAAATGAATTTGAAAGAAATGAAGTCTGGACACTTGTACCTAGACCAAAGAATAGATCAATTGTAGGTACAAAGTGGGTTTTCAGAAACAAGACTGACAGTGAAGGTGTGATTACAAGAAACAAGGCTAGACTTGTGGCAAAAGGTTATTCACAACAGGAAGGAATTGACTATGATGAAACCTTTGCTCCAGTTGCAAGATTGGAGGCCATAAGAATTTTTCTGGCCTATGCTGCACACAAGAAGTTTAAAGTCTTTCAAATGGATGTGAAAAGTGCTTTTCTCAATGGGAAGCTTGAAGAAGAAGTGTTTGTTGAACAACCACCAGGATTTGTAGATCCCAAGCATCCAGATTATGTCTACAGGCTTGACAAGGCATTATATGGACTAAAGCAAGCACCAAGAGCATGGTATGAAACTCTTGCTCAATTTCTTTTAGAAAGTGGGTTCACAAGAGGTACAATTGATAAAAACTTGTTTTATTTCAATTCTGGTGATGATTTGCTTTTAGTTCAAATTTATGTAGATGATATTATTTTTGGATCTACTAATGACAAACTTTGTAAGAAGTTTGCAAAGCTTATGCAGTCCAGGTACCAAATGAGCATGATGGGAGAGCTTAGTTATTTTCTAGGCTTACAGGTCAAGCAAACAGATGATGGGATTTTTATCAATCAAGCAAAGTATACCAGAAATCTTCTAAAGAAATTTGGTATGCTTGATAGTTCATCTGCTCCAACTCCCATGGCTACTGCAACAAAGCTAGACAAAGACACAGGTGCTACAGTGGATATGACAATCTATAGAGGCATGATAGGGTCTCTTCTGTATCTCACAGCAAGTAGACCTGATATCATGTATGCCACATGTCTTTGTGCAAGATTTCAAGCAGATCCCAGAGAGCCTCATCTAAGAGCTGTAAAAAGGATTTTCAAATATCTCAAAGGAACCATAACCTTGGGTTTGTGGTATCCTAGAGAATCAGAGTTTAAGCTAATTGGTTACTCTGATGCAGATTTTGCAGGCTGTAAGATAGACAGAAAAAGTACAAGTGGAAGCTGTCAATTCTTAGGTGACAGATTGGTTTCTTGGTATAGCAAGAAACAGAAGTCAATTTCCACATCCACTGCAGAAGCAGAGTATATAGCTGCTGGTAGCTGTTGTGCACAGATTCTGTGGATGAAGAATCAGTTGCTGGATTATGGGTTGAGGTACTCTAAAATACCTATTTACTGTGATAACCAAAGTGCTATTGCTATGACAGGTAACCCAGTACAACATTCCATGACCAAGCACATCAGCATAAGGTATCTTTTTATCAGGGAACATGTGGAAGAAGGGAACATTGAGCTTCATTTTGTGTCTACAGACCAACAACTTGCAGATATCTTCACCAAACCTTTGAGTGAAGCTACCTTTACAAGATTGGTAAATGAACTTGGAATGATCTCTGGTTTTGACTAGAGATACGGGTTAGACTCAAAAACTATACATGTTTGATTTTTATGCTCATGATTCCTTGCATGTGTTAACTGTTATGAGTACCAGTGTCATAAACTCTGAAAGTAAACTCTGATGTTAAACTCTGTTAGTCATAAAGTGTTGGTCATACTCTGATAGTTATAGTCTAATGCTATACTCTGATTGTAATTTTGTCTGAAACATATGGACCAATGAAGAAATTTGTATGAAGCATAATTCTCAGTAAGTAATTATGAATCCTTAAGAGTTGTATAGATTCTGATCTCAAATATGTGCAGTAAGTTAATACAGCATGATACTATCTCTGTATTTATAGCATCTCTTAGTTTATTAATCCTATACACTGAGTCTGTATTAGCTGTTTGCATTTTCTCTCATAAATTAATTGTATTAACTGATAAAAAGTCTAAACTCTGCTAATTAATAGCAAATCTTTCACCCTCATATCAAAAGATGCCAAAAAGAGCACAAATTCCTTTGAGATCATGTTGTGCCTAGGACGATCCAGGAACTTATTGTATGAAATAAGGGCTAAAATCTTTGATTTTTGGTGACTAGTGCCAACCACTGATTACTGGAAAAAAAAACATATATATATATATATATATATATATATATATATATATATATATATCTATATATATATATATAAAGGGGGTGAAAAATAAAAGATATATCCAAATGAAAGGATATCAGAATATAGAGTTTAGATATAAAAATCAGATTTTATGTTAGATGAGAGTTTGAGCAATCAGTTTTTACTGTTTTAGTTTGTGGATTTTATGCACTTTGAGATGATCTAAATATTGATTTCGGTAAACTCTGCTATTGCACACACAATTCTTCACACCTGTACAGTTTGAGAAAAGAGTTTATTGACAAAGAAGGACAAATGGTAAACACTGATGTATTGTGTGAAATACGCCGAGGTAACTTTGTTTTAATCTCTGATGGTTAAAATGATTTCTTTGTTTCAGACATTTTATAATTTTGAGATTAGACATTTGTTTAGAAATTCGAAAGAGTATGATTACAAACGGTTCATATTTGTATTAAACAGAGGAGAGAGAGGTTGAGTGTTTTGAACAATGTGAAACGCGGTAATTATGGCTATTTTTACTGTGCGTGTGTATTGGAAGTTGTTACATACAAATGTCAGCGTATGCCTGTTTGACATCTGTCCCACTCACACATTTTTCAAAGACGCCTGCTGTGTGTAGTAATGATTAAAACGATTGGGTTTTAATTTTCACAGCTATTATTTAAACTTACTACACATAAACGGTTCATTCTTTTACACACTTCATCTTTTAATCAGAAACACTGTCTCAAACACTTTCACTGCATACATTCTACACTTTTCTCTGTCTTATTCCTTACTTACTTCTAAAATGTTCTAATGGCTACTACAATGTTTACTACTTCTGGGTTAGAATTTGTTCCTAATAACTATTCAGCTCCATTGGCAAATGAGAACGCACCGGAGGCGTTTCATTTGATTCAGGATTTCTTGTCAAACTCTGATATTGGCACTGCTCTCACCGCACCATTGAAGCTGTCTGCATCTCAAATCAGGACTCTTTGGCAGACAGGCACTTATGATAATGGAGGAGAGTCTGGGTCTCCGTCCATAATTTTTGAATTTCAAGGCGACGAATTTACAGTTACTCCAACAACTGTTCGTGATGCTTTGGGTCTTGAGGATTTCAATGCGTTCATAATCCCTGTTGGCGATTCTGAGTTGGTTAAAATGATGAGAGAAATAGGCTACTCTGGACCATTGACAAAGATTGGTCAACTGAAAAGGCCGTTTTTGCGCAAGGAATGGAGTTTCTTTTTCGATTGCATCACCAGGGCTTTTGGAAAGAAGTGCATAAACTGGGATGCGATTCCCACTGATAGTCTGCAAATTGGGTATTCTCTTCTTTATGGAGGTAATTTTGATGTTGCTAGGCTAGTTCTAAATAATATAGGTGAAAAAATGACTGAAAACCGAGGTGTAGTCTATTTTGCAAGATTTTGTCAATTGATATTCTCTGAATGTGTTTCTGAAGTAGAGATAGCTGAGAATGATGTGATTCCCTATTTTAAATTACATAAACGCATATTCTCTGATCTAACTAATAAGGATAACAAGAAAGGAGATGTTGGTGTTTTGTTGCTACCTGAGTCTGTGCGACAATTTCAAGTAGATTCACAACAACAACAACTTGCAAACGCTGAAGCTGGACCTTCTGTGTCTCAATCACAGAGGTCAAAGAAGACTAAGTTACGAGCTGTTAAGTCTGCTAGAGTGAATCCGTCAAATACTGAAGCTGGGGTATCAAACACTGATGATATGCCTCAGAAGAAAAAGTTAAAGAAAAGAACGGCCAACAGGTCAAAGACTGCTGATGTTGATGAGGAGAGTGAAACTGATGATGAAACTCTTCATCAAAGGAAAAGAAGATTGGTAGCAGCACAATTATTTGGTGCTGAGAATGTTTCTTCAAAAGTTGTTGAAACTCCTGAAGTTGAGTTTCAGGAGGATGAAGCTGTCACTGAGGACAGAGTTACTATGGAAAATGTAGCTCCTGAAGTTGTTCTTCAAGAGGAGATTTTTGACACTTCTGTGCCTACTGAGGACAGAGTAATTGAGGAAGCTGTTGGTCATTTTGACAGCAGAGTGTTTTTGAAAATGAAGCTGGGGCAATGGATTTTATTGTTGATGAAGATATTCAAGATGCACATCCTACTATCAGTATTTGTGATACTGAGGAGGTAGCAGCTGATCAAGCCACCTTGGTCATTGAAGATTCTGTTGCTTCTCACACAGAGAATCTTTCTGTTCATAATTTACATTCTGACCAAGGTGAGGAGGTTGATCAGAGGATAGCAGTTGCTACAGAGACAATTCTTGATGAAGCTGTAGCAGAGAATGTACAAGAGGCTGCTGATAAGCTAAACTCTGAGGATCTAATTCTTGAAGCTTTGCAACAATCTGTTGTTGAGATTGTTCAAAAAGAAGCAGAGTTTGATACTAATGCACACTCTGATAATCCAGAAACAATGGCAGAGAATGTTTCTGCAGAGAATACAGCAGAGGATGACAATGTTGAAGATAGTTCTGCTCATTCACAAGAGGAGTTATCTGATATTCGAGTACACTCTGATGAGGAAAGAGAGGTCAATCGAGCCACTGCTGAGCATTTTCAGGATATGTACTACAAAAGATGGGCAGCTGCAGATTGTATCTTTTCTGCACAGAGGGCTGCTGATTTTCTTAATGATTCTGTGAAGCAAATTTCAAACACTGATGTTCTTACAAGTCTGAAGGCCACTGTGGTTCAAGTCAAAGCCTTAAACAATAGGTTTGATGAAACACATACAGTGGTTACAAATCTTAGGAATGAAGTTGGTCTAAGGGATCTTATCTTAAAGACTGATAGATCTTATTATTCTGCTATGTTCAAGCAGCAAGCCAAGGATTCTGATGAACTTAAGAAGAGGCTTGGGAAAGTTGAGGAGAATCAGACTGCAATGTCTGCACAATTGAATTCTATTTCTACTGCTCTAGAATTGCTGACATCAGTATTACTTTCTGATGATGTCAAAAAGGGGGAGAGTGTACCAAATGACAAATGCAAAGACACTAAAACTCTGAGACGGAGGGATGATTCTGCTGATGGTGGAAGCAAGGAAACTGAGAGGAATTTAATTTCTGCTCAAGGGAAAGGAAGATCAAGATTAAACTCTGATAGGTTGACAAACTCTGGTAAAGGAATCTCAAACTCTGCCAGTGGTTCAAGACTTAAGAGTTTAATTATTTCAGCGAATCCACTTACTGATGAAGAAATTGCTATGAAGATGTTTTTAGAAGAACACGGTAATGAAGCTACAGTTGAAGACATGGAAGCTGAAATGCTGAGTCTTGCTGAAGAGCATGAGAAGAAATTGAAGGATGGTACTTACAAGAAGAAAGCTGTCAAGGCTCCTAGAAAGAAAGAAATTGGAATTTCTATCAAGGAAAATACTCAACAGAGTATACAATACACCAGGAGGCCTGTGATAGCAAACGCTGATAAGGGCAAGGGTAAACTGATAGAAGAAAGACAGTTACCAAGGAAGAATTATTCAACCTCTGACATTGCTCAAGTTGAATCAAAATTTATTAAATCAACCTCTGACGCTGCTCAAGTTGATGTTTCTACTAAAGTTGTAACAACCTCTGACAATGCTCATGTTGTGCAAACTCAACTAGCACCTCAACTCCAAGATACTTTTAGAAGACCTATACTTCCTGAAACTCTGAATCCAGAAACTGTTAACTTCTCAGAAACCAGAACTGTGTTGGGTAAAGAATCTTATGATAAATCTGGATTAGGTTCACACAGAGAGAAGAGAATAAACAACAGGCCTGGAGATCAATCATCACTGGCAGTATCTGGTATTATTACTCAAGAGAATCTTGATATGCTAGAATCTGTTCAGATGATATTTCATAAAGTGTTAAAGAAAGAGTTTTTGTTGTATTTTATGGCTGATGGAAGAGTTTACAAGGTTGCAGAGTCTGACATCAATCTTAAATCTTATGAAGAATTGGAGCATGTTCTGTATTTGTTAAATGTCAAAAATAGAAGTACTCATGATGCTGCTTTAGTTATCAGAGAAAGGATGCTGAGATCAAAGATAATGGTTGGAGGAGGAGTCTCGAGTGCATATATTCCTAAGTACAGAGATGCTTATGGAAAGATTGTAGAAATGAAAAGAAACAATGCAAGACTAAGGACTGATCTGGGAATTAAAGTCTTAGAATTCAATCTAGAATCTGATAAATCATATTTTATTAAGCTAGGGAATGAGATGAGGAAAAATTCCATCTATTCTTTGAGAGCTGCAATTTATCAGACTGGAGAATCTGATCCAGAGTTGAGAGAGTTGAAAAAGGTTATGGTTGAAGAGCTGGAAAGGGCTGAAAGAAGACTACTCATGGATTATCTCAGAACTGTTCCTGATATTCAAGAAATCAAATAAAGTCTGACTATAAGTTTTTAAAGTTTTCTGTTCTAAGTTAAAATTAAACTCTGTTATGATTAAACATTGCATTTGTTATATGTTTTGACATCATCAATTATCTGTTTAACTTGTACATTTTTATTATGCACAAGTTGGGGGAGATTGTTAGATATAATTGCTGATGTTTGTTTAATCAGTGTTTAAGTAACAGGTACTGTTCAGAGTTTAGTCTGAAGTACTTATCAGAGTTTACTGGAAGCCGGTCAGAGTTTGTTAAAGTCTGACAGGGTGAAAGTTGATTTATCTGTCGGTGCATATCATGAAGATTCTAGAAGCAATATATTCTGAAGATGGAAAGAAGCAGAATATATTGATACAGCTAAGGAGACTGGACAGAGGACTGAAGCAATTCTAATTGATTACAAATTGTATAGCTAATTTGTAGGAGTATCAATTAGAGATTGATTGTAACTGTGTACTATATAAACACAGATAGGTTATCCCTAGAAGGGATGCGAACATAGAATTATTATTCTTGTAACCTAGTAGCTCTTTGTGATTCATTAACATCATAAAGAGAGAAGCTGTTAATATAATTACAGTTTATTGATTCATAAACAGTGTTCTTGATTATTGTTATTCTCATATATATTTGATTATACTGTAATCGACCTAACAGATTTCATTGTAGATATTGGATAGGTTTTCTAAGTCATGTTGACTAAGTAGTAGATAGGCAAAATATGTTGGTTAATTGTAAATATATTATGCCTTGTAATTTTGCCTAAGTGAAGACATGTCAACGGTATGAAGATTACTCTGTCAACGGTATGGAGTTTACTCATCAACGAAACGAAGTTTACTCATCAACGAAACGAAGATTACTCATCAACGAAACGAAGAATAAAGCTATCAACGAAACACACCTTACTGCTTTCAACGAATCATTATCACTTTTCTAAATAGTTGACAAAGTGATAGTGACAGTTTTCTGACAGATCAAAAGGAGATGCGGAAGTGTACTTTGCATTGGAAACCATTAAAATGGACATGGGGAATAAGGAAACATTCCAATTTCCAATCTGGTTATTGAGTGGGATCACTATAAGACTGAAGACAGAAGACAAAGATCTCCAAGGACCATTGGACAAAAGGGATGAAAAGCAAGCTATTGAAGGTTACCTTTAGTGTACTTTAGTGTAGCCAAAAATAGCTTTGTAAACTTGGGAATATATATATAACCAAGTGTAGCAGTTAAAATAGAAGTAAGAGAAGAAAAACAAATAGATTGTATTAGCTATCTTTGAGAGCATACTTCTCTACATTCTTGTAATTGAGCAGCTGTGTACTTTTTGTATCACAGATTATTTCCGCAATAAAAATCACTTCAGTTGGATCATCAAACAATCCAACTGAAATTATTAAGTGCTTGTGGTTTTTATTTTATAAGTTCAGTTTTAATTTGTAAGTTATTTTTTAAGTTTGAGAAATATCAAGAATTGTATTCAACCCCCCCTTCTACAATTCTGTTAGGTCATTTGGGATTAACAACTTCATTTGTTGATATTTACTAACATTACATGTCATTCTTTATTAACTTCGGTATATCTCTAATTTACTCATTTTTTCGTCAATTTTTTCATTTTTTCCACCATTTTAATCCCCTCGTTGATATCCGAGTCAAAAATCGGGGTGATGATTTAAAATGTAGAATATTATTACAAAAAAGGTTTTCTTTCATTATAAATGATAAATGTAAAAAATAAAATCTTTAAACTCTCTTGGTCATGATAAATGATGAGTATGTAAAATAAAATTTATATGATATAATTTCACATGTTACATATGAATGTAAATTATTCCGGATAAAAAAAATATTTTTATTTTCATTTTTCTCTTTGTATATATATAAATGTATTATATTATTTAAATAAAAATATATAAATTCTATCTATAAAATCATACATAATATATAACTACATCAAATATGAACTATATATAATAATTTTTAAGTATATAAAATATAAAATATTTGAGTTAAATTAGAAATGTTTTATTGATCAAACATTTAGACTTTGAGGGGTTTAAATGTATAATTCGACTAAAAAGATAAATATTTGAAAATGTAGAAGATACAATTGAATTGATTCCAAAAAGACGATAACTCAAAAACATGATCTATGTTTAAAATGAAAAAATAACCATGATTAATATTCAATAGATGAAAATAAGATATGATTTTTCTCGATCATAAGAATTATAAAATTGTCTAACTATTAATGACGACCAGTTAGACTATAAGTTTTAACAATAAAAATTTAAATTGTATGTAAAAAAATTATTGAATAATGTTAAAAAAAAGTATAAGTCTTTAATAATAATTGAATTTTATATAATATATTAATTAGATGCGTAATATCATAAAATCATTTTGATAAATGAAATTCTAAATAGGGTTTGTGGGCTTTGAGGATATCGTCGAATTACAACACTGAAGTTAATACACAATAAAATACATGTAAAGTTTATTTTTTGTATATGAAAAGGTTGAGTTTATTATTACAAAAATATCATTCAATATTTGTATTGAAAAAATAGTATAACCTCGTATAAGTCTTCAGGTCAAAATCATGGTCATTTTTCACTTTTAAATAGATGAATAATTTCTAAAAATTTATAAAGTTATCACATTTACATTACTTTTTTAAAAACAAATTAGTCTTAAAAATGATATATTTATCAGTATATATTTTTTTATAACACGTGCAAAGCACGTGTTATTTTTTGTATTATTTTTCTTTTTTATTTAAATTATTATAATCAAATTAAATATAGTAACAAGTGGTTCACATATTTTACCTTTATTTATGTTGTTAATTTTTGAGTTGTTCTGACGGATCAGTCGCTCAGAGTAAATGTTAATTTTAACATATTTGTAATAAATATTTATTTTAATATATTGTTGATGGGATTCGAACTTTAAACTTCTATGTAGTATAACTTTTAGTAATACATCTAGATGTTCCAATCAATTTGACTTCAAAGACCTATCAGTATCGAGTGTGATTGAAAAAGATAATCAATATGAGTTGTGAACTAAATGATAAATTATACCCCATTTTGTTTATTATAGTTTAGTATAGATTGTAGTTGATTCAGAATTCATTAATTTGTACCATATATTTATAAAATTATATAACTAAGCAAAATACATGAATTTTGAGAAATATATATGATACTTCAATTTGACTTATATATGAATTTTTAAAATTTAGGATTTCAATTATTTATGATGATTGAGTTGAAACATTTACTTACGTAATTATAACATGGACCCACTCTATATGAAGGAAAAAAAAGAAGATGAAACCAGAAAATAGTTGTTTCAAAATTATATATATGCACAAGTCATTAATGTTGTATAATCATTCTTACATCGATAAAAATAATCATGTGCCTTTTATCATATAGATATTAGTTGAATATTACGAAATCTAATCAAATTTACAAGTATTTGATTCATGAAAACGGTACGCAATATTACAAATTTATGATAAATTGCAAATATTATCATCTAATGTATTTTTAATTATAAAATTATTTCGATATGTGAACAAATTCTGCGAGAAATTATTTAATTAATATATGAACAAGTCTGAAAACCTGACAGGGGTACGTTCGTCATTCAAAGTAGTTACATTATTCGCCAACAAAATTTCTTACTAATCTGCACAACTCACACTTCTCATCTTACACTATCAAACTTACGATTACACAAACCTCACGTTAATAAATCGACCTCCTTGCAAAAAAATTATTGACGTTTTTATTGGAGACCCGTGCCTTGCACGGGCTGTTACGCTAGTTATTATATATATAATAGAGCAACTAGGGGTTGTGGAAGACAAAAAAATCAGAGTGAAATTACGATTATGCCCCCAGTTATTCGGTCTCAATTTACTAAACTACCCCTACTTATTATATAATAATAATTCTGTAATTAATGCATATATTAATTACATCTAATTCATTAATCGTCATTAATACCTATATATTTATTATCCATTAATATTAAATACAATAATTTATAATTATATTTTTACAAATACTTAAATGATTAGATAATTAATATCGTCTATTAAACTTTTAACATTACATTTATAACGAAAAGGGATTTAAATTTGCACATAAACAGATAAAAAAGAATATTTACTTAAATTATAACATTTAAACAAATTAACTAATGACAACACATACTTTTGTCAACATTCGAATAACTCATTTATCACACTAAAAACACATAAAATTTAATAAAATTTGCGAATTCTGAATATATTCGTGCTTTTGGTTACTAAAATTAACATACTTTTTAATTAGCTAAATGAAACTGAGGATCGGTGTAACGCCCCCAAATCCCGAGGTCAGAGGATTTGGTCGTCACGCTAAAATCTCAATTTAAAACAACCTGTTAAGTATTAATCCAACTCAAATATGACATTTATGACCCCAACCTCTACCAAGAATCTTTAAAGGTTATAGTGCTAGAAACAAGAATCCAAAATTTTATAAACTTTAACTTCCTTTTTACAACAATCTCTTTTCATATGTCCTATAACACTAGTATTACTTCGATGAGAAGTATACCAGGCTAAACTAATTATATACAAAATAATAAGTACTAGAATCAATTTCATACAATAACCTGACCGCTAAATACACAGAGTTTATTGGTAGGTAAAATCTCTGACGTAGCTCCCATGACAGCAACTTTGAAACATTGATGATACTCCAAGTCAGTGCCTTGCAGTATATTCTTCTCCCCTTTAGCTCTGTATCGGAATGAATCGTCTTTTTCCTCTTTAACTGTAAAAATATGATTAACAACAAGGGTGAGCAACTATGTGCTCAGAAAATTCCATCGACTCGCTCTCTCATACTAATCACAAAAGAAATGTGAAGGAAAATACTTTTCATACAAAGGAATTCAAATTATTGACAATTTACTCTGATAGGAAAGTGGTCTGTGAACTGACCGTATCATTTGACTCAACACAATTGCACTTGAACTTTGAAATAATGTAGCTACTGAACTTTGAATAATGTAGATACGGAACTTTGAATAATGTAGATACAGAACTTTGAATAATATAGATACTGGTCTTTCTCCTTTTACGATACCCCACGGCTCGATCAACTACCGTGTCTCAAGTACCGTACACCTGTGATACCCCATAGCACGATCACTACTATGTCTCAAGTATCACCAAATCGTTTTGCTAGCAAAAAGGGGGTCGAATAATCAACCCGGCAACATTTGTGCCAAAATAAAATATATTCCTCTTTTGATACCACGAGTTCATATCTCGTGTTGATCAGAAAGAAAATTCCATGGGCCACTCCCATGTTGACCAGTGGAGTAAAGATTCTTCTCCAGAATAAAAATGAACAACAATTGAGTATAAGTGATTTATCAAGTAATCCTCGTTGATTATGGCCGACCGCCAGTTACTATTTATACGGTATCGACCCGAACAATGGGCTGTTGCAACCTTTGACAAATGAATGGTTACGTTGACACGAACAAGGTGTCACACCAGACAACAAGATAACAAACCTCGAACAAAAGAGGTTTATTGAATAGAATAAAACATTTTGGGTCTTCTTGAAAGATAAGAACGACTCAAATCATCAAGACACTACACAAATGCGTTAAGATGACTGTTTAGGATGAAGTTCTGAGGAAATTATATTCATCTATCCACTATTATGCGCGTATCTACTTTGATCCGAACAATGAATCAAATCTGAGTTTTTAGAAAAAATTTATCGGATTCAAACAATAAATCCGATTGAAGTCAACAAATGTCTAACTACTTCGAACTATGAGAGTAGTCATAGCTGAATAATTTTAGAGGGTCATCTTGAACAATTAAGATGCCCGAGGAATTTAAATTAAATACTCTTTACGACAAGGAATTAATTTCATGGGGAACTAGCATGATAAACAATATAAACATTCAGCAACGAATCTTTCATAAAATAATTCAGCAATAAACAAGCATCATCATTTCTCAAATAATTAGCAAGATTAAGGGTCAGAAGGAACTTACCTCGACCGCACTATGCACAAAATCAATTAATAATTATACTCTACCCGCGTGTCTGCCTTCAATTACGGGCCAGGGGAAATTCTCCTCTTTTTCTTTTCTCGGCCGGCTGTGTAAATGAAACTGCTAGGGGGTTTGGGAGAGGATTAGATTAGCCTTCGTACTATAACTTCCACATAATATAATTGTTTATAACTTAAGCGCATGTATTTCCTACAGAAAATCGGGCATGACCTATTCGTAAAGTGGACATTGCCCTGCTTTCAAACACCAAAACTTTCTAACTTAATCATCCACAATTGAATCCACAATTTACTTAATGCTCAAAAATTCTGCCTCGACTTGCAGTAAGCATATAAGAAAATAATTCTGCATTGACTTGCAGTTACTTTATCCAACAATCAGCAATCACATTCAACATTTATCACATAGCACGTCAATTAACTAATTCACATGATTTCTATACTTCACGTAACACATAGAACAATATGTTTGGACTGAATCTCCTATAATGATACAAATTACTAGCTACACATTTAACACATAAACATATCTTATTCACGTATGCATTCAAACCGTCATATCATGTCATATACATTTACCAAATAGTGTTCATTTAATAGTTCTACCAGAAATTCGGCAGCACTTCCTCTATTTATATAACAATCCACCTGTTTTAAACTAATATCAATAGCCAATAATCAATTTACAAACTAACATATTTACATAACTTAACTTAATCAATCTCAACTCACAACTACAACATAACATACTCAACTCGATATATCATCCAAACACATAGGACTTATCACTTCATATGCCGCTATACAATACCAACTTATTATTAGAAATAAACATATAACTCCCAAAACAATCCTAAAACCAATTAGTAGCTCGACTCTAAATGTCAACCTTTTCATAGCATTTATAAACTTGGTTAATTAAAATCAATCAAAAGCAATTATAACTAGTTTAAACGCTAAATGCACATAGAAGATAGCAGGAGATTATGCATTACTCAACACTAGCATACTGATTAAACACTTAACTTAGTAGCATACATAATAGCATGTAGCATTTAATCACTGATATAGGTGTGTGTGTGTGCATATATATTTATATATATATATAGCACAGAGTCAGAAATAATTGATTACAATCAAACAACTCATTGACTTGACCAAATCAATCAAGTTAGACAGATAAGGAATAAATAAATACTAAAATAATAAAATAGTTTGAAAATAATAATAATCAAATTTGATTTATAAATAATCAAAATTAAATAATAACCAATTAATAAAATTCACCAATTAATTCTCAACTTAATTGGTCAATTAAATCAATTTCATTATTATCTAAAATTGATTAACATCCGAGGAGCAATCCTTAAACCTGGAGAACCACTGCACTATCCAACAGTGATTGATTATCAAGCTGCTAACTCCGATCCAATGATTGAAGAAGGTGAGATTGGAATGGACTGAATGATGAAGCAAAGAACAAGAGAACTATCAGCTCAGACTAGAGGAGCAACTTCATTGTATAAAGTTTAATTGTTTTTGGAATTATGAAATCTGGAAATGTATAAATATCTGATCCAAAATGCATTAATATTATTACGCTGTCTTACTTTAAGTAGTTTCATGTTTCCTTAGTTAGTTGAGTTATCCTCGAAGTATTTGCTTGTCGAACTCTATCCAATCAAATAGGGGGAGATTGTAAAGCATAATGTAACATAAGATCTAAAAGAGATAACTACAACTCAACAAAGGACAAGACAGACAATAATATTAACAGAAGCACAGGAATCCAGAATCAAAGAAGAAAAGGTAAACACAAAAAATCAAAATACGTTATGTATTCTTGAAGTCCGTAAACAGGTCACGGAAAGAAGTTCATGAAAATGTTCAAGCCTCAGTGACAACAAAAGAAACAAGACTTTGAAGACGACAGAAGTATGTGAATGATTTAGGGTTCAGTACCACGGGATTCCAGTGATGAAGCAACCAGAACGACAAGGGACGTATCAGCAGCAATGTATTGAAGACATAAAATAAGAATTGATCAAGTGTTATTCATCTGTGAACCAGACCAGTTGCACTAGGTGACGGCACTGAAAAGATCAAGTTGTTTTATCGTCTCAGAAGGAATTGATACTGTCTAAAACTTAAACACCCAGGAGCTCAGGAGTAATCACTAAAGGACAAAAGACAAGGAAAAGTATTCGATAGTTTTTCAATTGAGAAAACTATCGAATGGTGGTTAAAGTAATTATTGGCAAACCACTTTTACTTTATTTAGTATTCGATAGTTTTGAATTAAAAACTATCGAATGGTAAATAAAGTAATTCCATTCGATGGTTTTTTAATCCATTCGATGGTTTTGCATTTCAAGGAGCAGGTGAAAAGTAACTTGTTGTGAACGGTTGATGAAGATCCAATGGCCAAGAATATTCTATTCTAAATGGTTCGATGGTTTTTTAAATCAAGTCTACAATTAATACTGAGAGAAGAGTGTGTCTTCTTCAGTTAAGGATTCTAACATAGAGACATAACTGAGAGAGAGAAGAGCCGGAGAAAATTATCAGAGAAATTAATAGTGCTCAGAACTTGATTATTGTTTTGTATTTGTGTTACCTTAAACTCATTGACGCTAATCTACGGATTAGAAATTGTAGCACCCCTCGAGGTTTATATTTATAAAAAGATATATTCCCCGAAACTTGATTTGGTTTGGTGTGTTTGATTTCGTTATAGAACTGAAAGATTAATCCGCGAACAAAATTAAATTATTTGTGAGTATCGTATTCAACCCCCCCTTCTACGATACTTTGGACCTAACAATTGGTATCAGAGCTACTTGATTGATATACAAATCAGATCCGGTGAATGAGACCAAAATCAAACGTAGCGTGAAAATTCGAAGCAAATTTTTTAACTTTCAAAATTTTTCATTTAATTGGAATTTCTTGAATTTTAAACAATTTGAAATTTTCAGAGACCATGAGTGCTCCAAAGACAACCGCTGGTATTAAAGTTCCCCCGTTTACTAGAGATGATTTCGGTTTGTGGAAGATGAAGATGTTGTTATTCATCAAGGCATCTAATCCGTTGTATATTGGCATATTAGAAAACGGACCGTTTGTACCAATGAAACCAGTTAGTGAATCTACAGCTCCTGATGGTAGCAGGATTCCTTCAGGCACCCAACCTAAGGATATAAGTGAATTTACAGATTCTGACAAAGAACTGATTCGATTGGACACCGGTTTAATGTTGATATTGGCGGACTCCGCAGACAAGGAAATGAGCTATCAGTTGATGAACTGTACAAGCGGGAAACATATGTGGGATACCATTAACCTAATTATGGAAGGAACTGAAGACGTGCAGGAAAACAGATTGGACATTCTGACTTCTCAATATGAAGCGTTTAGGTCCCTGCCAGGAGAAAGTATAACTCAAGTCTTTGAGAAGTATACTAAGCTCCTCAATGAATTGGCAATGAAAGGAAAGACCTATCCACTGAGAGAATCGAACAGGAAGTTCATGATGACGCTGCCCCATCATGTAGAACACAAGTCATCATCCATTAGGGAAATAATTGACTTCACAAAGATGTCATTAGAGATGATCTATGGCAAGTTGAAGACCTATGAGATGGAACAGGAACAAAGGGTGATAATCTACGGATCAGGGACAGTGGACAGCAAGCACAATGCACTTGTGAGATCAGCAGCACTTGTAGTGGATGAACCAATAACTTCTGAGATTCAGGTTCAAACCCCTAGAGCTGGAAAGGAGGTGATAATAGAAGCAAAAATGGATTCTGTGAATCTGGGTGTTGATGAAAGTGATTACTACACCCTAGAAGAGCTTGAGCAAATGGAAGACAAAACCATGGCGTACTTAGCTGCAAAGTTTAGTCATATTCGTTTCAAGAGAAACCCTAAGTACAAGTTCAAGGGCTCAACCAACAGATTCCAGAAGAGCAATTATACACCTAGTACAGGCTTTAAGGGAGGCTACAAGACTGGCATGATTGATAGAAGCAAATCAAGATGCTATAACTGCAATGAGTTAGGGCATTTCGCCACTGAATGCCGGAAGCCTCGTCAAGCCAGAGACATGAAAGATGTCTATGGAAAGAAGGATTCTTATGATGAGTTGAAGAAGGAGAATGCCAAGCTTAAACAGCAGTTGGAGGCATTCTCTGGAAAGCAGAAAGGGAAGGCTTACATAGCAGAGGGAAAGCACTGGGATGATACTGATTCGGATGAAGAGGAGGAATATGTAAATGTTGCTCTAATGGCTGACTCTTCAGAGGAATCACCTCAATCATCTCAGGTACCTATCTTAACTACAATTGATATGTCTAATTCTGAGTACAAGAAAACTGTGCAAAATCTTAGTGTAGAATTGTTTAATGTACACACAAGCATGCTAGCATCTGAAATGGAAAATGCTAAACTAGTTCTTAAGATTAAAAGGCTAGAATCTAAAAATGAAGAACTAGAGCTTGTAGCTGTAACATTAGAAGATCTTAAGCAAAAGAATGCGTACTTAGAGAACAAGGTCAAGTGTAATGATGAGATAGAGACTATCCTCAGGAAGCAGATTTCAGATCTAGATTTGAAGCTGAATGCTTTTAAGAATTCCGCTCTAGTGGCTAAGGAAATCATTGATACTCAGGCCGTAGAGAATAAAACTGCTATAGGATTTGACTATAACAAGAAAGCTGGTAAGAAGATTTTGGAATTCCCTGTGACACCTTCAGTTGTCAAAAGGAATACTCCACATGTTCTTAAGAATGTTGATTGTCCAGTTTTTGTTAAGCCGTTTCCACCTCTCTTTTATGAGGATGATCTTTTCATAGCTCAAGAATTGCTTGAGGAGGATTTAGTGAAGGAAAAAGAGGTAAAGACTAAGTTACCTAGGAAATCAGTAAAGAATGTATTACCTAAACCTGATTTACCTAAAACTGAAGTAGGTTCCTTAGCTAGTAATGTTAAAAAGAACAGGAATGGGAGGAAAAAGATTGTTAATCAGGAATTGGTTCCATCTTCTCCCATTGCATCTAGGAAGTTGTGTTCTATTTGTAATTCTGCTGGACACCTTACACATGCATGTAAAAAGGTTAAAGTAGAAACTGCTAATACTTCTGAAATGCATAACATGTCTGACATGCCTGATAATCATGAGCCCTGTGGAAAGAAAGAGTGTTTGCTATGTAAGTACAACATCATGCATGCCTATTTTAAGTTGATGTCTGATAGTAGCAATAGCTCTAGTAATGTTAAATCCACAGATACTATGAATATCAAACAGGGTAAGACTAAATTGAATGTTACTCCTGTTAAATCATCTAAACCTTCTGGACCCAAACAATTTTGGGTACCAAAGTCCGCTTAATCAATCTGTGATTGCAGGGTAAGGTTAAAAGCTCAAAGGTTGTGTGGATTCTGGATAGTGGCTGTTCTAGACACATGACAGGTGAAGAGTCCCTGCTTACAGAGGTGGTTAAGAAGACCGGCCCGATTGTAACCTTTGGAGATGACAGCAAAGGATTCACTACGGGATATGGTAAATTGAAAGCTGGAAATGTCATCATTGAAAACATCTCTCTTGTTGAAGGATTAAAGCACAATCTTCTAAGCATCAGTCAGTTCTGTGATAAAGGCTACAATGTAGATTTCAGAAAGGACAAGTGCTTGATCACCAACAGGAAGGATGAGAAGCTTACTCTACTGGGAGTGAGAAAAGGAAATTTGTTTATAGCTGACTTAAGTTCTACCAGTGAAGGAGAAGTTACATGTTTCTATGCAAAGGCATCTTCAGAACAAAGTTGGCTATGGCACAAGAAGCTCTCACATCTGAACTTCAAAACTATGAACTCTTTGGTAAAGAGAGAGTTAGTGAGAGGGTTGCCCCTGATGGAATTCAATCAGGAGGGACTATGTGAAGCATGTGAAAAGGGGAAGTCGAAGAAAGCATCACATGGAAGCAAAGGAATGACAAGTATTACTGAACCATTACAGCTGATTCATATGGATTTATTTGGTCCAGTTAATGTTATGTCACTTTCAAGAAACAGATATGCATTGGTGATGGTGGACGACTACTCCAAGTACACGTGGGTGTTGTTCATACAAACAAAGGATGAAGCAACACAACTAATCATTGATCACATCAAGAAGATAGAAGTGGAAGCTAAGCTACCTGTGCGGACAATCAGATCAGACAATGGAACTGAATTCAAGAATGCAGTTCTAAATGATTTCTGCTCAGAGAAAGGAATATCAAGACAGTTTTCAGCACCAAGAACTCCTCACCAGAATGGAGTAGTGGAAAGGAAGAACAGGACCTTGGTTGAAGCAGCAAGGACCATGTTGAGTGAATCAATACTTCCCACTTACTTTTGGGCTGAAGCAGTGAATACAGCTTGCTACACTCAGAATCGAACCCTGATCAACAAAGATCATGAAAAGACTCCGTATGAGTTAATGGCCAACAAGAAGCCAACACTGAAGTATTTTCATGTGTTTGGTGCAAAGTGCTTTGTACTTAAAGATGGAGAACATCTTGGCAAGTTTGATGCCAAAGCAGATGAAGGCATTTTTCTGGGCTATTCTCTGGAATCTAAGGCTTTCAGGGTATATGTGATTGAAGATAAGAAGGTGTTGGAAAGCTTTAATGTAACATTTGACGACACTAAAAGACCAGACCTGCAAACTGGAGAGAACTCTGAATCCTTGGTATTTGAAAATCTATCAGGAGATCTCTCTGACAATGAAGAAGTACCTGAAGTTGTTACAGTCATTAATAATAATCATAATGATAATGATTCTGGACCAAGTGGTGACCAAAGTGGAAATCCTCAACATACAGGATCCACTAGTCAGTCTTCAGAATCAACAGATCAAACCGTCAACAACTCAGGGGGAGCAGGAGAAGGATCAACTAGTCACACTCCACAACATCTAGAACAAGGAGAATCATCAAGATCGCATCTGCCAAGACAAAGGGTATGGAATAGAGATCATCCCTTTCACTTGATCATTGGTGATCCAGACACAGGAGTGAGAACTAGGAGAACATCACAAAATGAATGTCACTATTCTGGGTTTCTTTCAGAAACAGAACCTAAGAAAGTTGAAGATGCTCTAGATGATCCAGATTGGGTAATTGCTATGCAAGAAGAACTCAATCAGTTTGAAAGGCAGAAAGTTTGGAAGCTGGTACCCAGGCCTAAGGGAAAATCTGTTATTGGAACAAGATGGGTATTCAGAAATAAGTTGGACGAAGATGGCATTGTAACGAGAAACAAAGCCAGACTGGTTGCTAAAGGTTACTCTCAAGAAGAGGGTATAGATTATGATGAAACCTATGCACCAGTAGCAAGACTTGAGGCCATCAGAATGTTTCTGGCATTTGCTGCACATTCCAATTACAAGGTATATCAAATGGATGTGAAGAGTGCTTTTCTGAACGGGGAGTTAGAAGAAGAAGTGTATGTGGAACAACCTCCAGGTTTTGAGGATTCAAAACTGGCAGACTTTGTGTACTTTTTATTCAAAGCTCTCTATGGACTCAAACAAGCTCCAAGGACATGGTATGACACTCTCTCTGAATTCTTACTTGAAAATGATTTCACAAGAGGTGTTGTAGACAAAACTCTCTTTGTCAAAAAGCATAAAAATGATTTGATATTGGTGCAAGTATATGTTGATGACATAATATTTGGTTCTACTAATGATGATCTATGCAAGAGATTTGCTAAGTTAATGCAGAGTCGTTATGAAATGAGCATGATGGGTGAATTGTCATTCTTTCTTGGATTGCAAGTATACCAGAAACAAGATGGTATATTCATTTGTCAGTCCAAGTACATCAAGGATCTTCTTAAGAAGTATCAAATGGAAGACTCATCTACAGCAAAGACTCCTATGCCAACTGCCACTAAGCTTGATAAGGATGAAACTGGTAAGAAGGTTGACATCACAGGCTACAGAGGTATGATAGGCTCATTACTTTATCTCACTGCAAGTAGACCAGATATAATGTTTGCAACATGCTTGTGTGCTAGATTTCAGTCTGATCCTAAAGAATCTCATCTAATAGCTGTTAAGCGAATATTTAGATATCTTAAGGGGACCCCAAATCTTGGAATTTGGTACCCTAAAGATATAGGATTTGATCTTATTGGATACACAGACTCTGATTTTGCAGGTTGTAAGATTGATCGGAAGAGTACTTCAGGAAGCTGTCAGTTTCTTGGAAGAAGATTGGTTTCCTGGCATAGCAAGAAGCAGCATTCAGTGTCCACATCAACAGCTGAGGCTGAATACATTGCTGCTGGTAGCTGTTGTGCTCAGATATTGTGGATGAGAAACCAACTCCGTGACTATGGACTTTTGTTGACAAAGATTCCAATCTTTTGTGACAACACAAGTGCCATAGCAATCTCTAACAATCCAGTCCAACACTCGAGGACGAAGCACATCGACATCAGGTATCATTTTATCCGAGAGCATGTCATGAATGGAACTGTGGAGTTACACTTTGTACCCACAGAGGATCAAATTGCAGACATCTTTACTAAACCGCTTGATGAATCCACTTTCAATAAGCTGGTTGGTGAACTTGGGATGTTAAATCTTTCTAATTGATTTTGATTAGAAGTCAGTAACTGCAGAGAGTCCTGGTGAATACATGAGTTTAAGAATCGCTATATCCTTAGGACTCGTGAATTTATTTTCTGGAGCAATTCTCGTAGTTAGGATTACTGTACTAATTTCATGTCACGGTTATGGATGATATATCTTCTGGCATTTAATTAGTTATTAATTCTAAAAATTATTTAAGTGCTAATATTTGTTCTAAATATTCAAGCATTTATTTAGTTGGAATTAATTTACTTTGTTTTTAACATTGTAGATTAATGCAGCACAATTGATTAGTTGTTAATTGGTTAATATCACTCAATGATATTTAATTGATTTTATTCTAAGAAAATTGTGAATTTTCTGTTAAGAATTGATTTTGGTAAATTTGAAATAATTTATTAGAATTAAAATTTGACAGGAGATACAAAAAGTCTGATTTTTAGAACATGAACAGGTTTTAAAATGAAGACAGAAGCAAAAAGTATCGAATTTAGGAAATTCGATAGTTTTTCAAGTACATAGATAAATCTATCGAAATTAATTTTCGATAGTTTTTGAAAAGGAAAAGAAAAACTATCGAAAACAATTCTCGATAGTTTTTGAGTTTAATTTAAAATGTATCGAAGTGGATTTACTTTATTCAATATTTAAATCCTCGATAGATTTTGAAAATTAATAGAAAAAGTATCGAAGAGAATTTATGTAATTTAAATATTTAAATTCTCGATAGTTTTTCTAAAAAACCCCCGATAGTTTTTGTGGTTTTGCAAAGGAAATAAGTTCGATAGTTTTCAAGAAAACTTTTAGAATTCTGATTTCAAAAATCTTCGATAGTTTTCAAAAATCTGTCGAAGGTGAGTTGACAGTTTTGCCCCTTCTGAAAACCATCGAAAGCTATTTTAAAAACTATCGAAACCTGTAAAGACAGTTTTGCCCCTGCAGTTTCAATAGTATATAACGTTGCCTTAGTAAACTTCTTTTCTTTTTTCACAGATCTGAAAATACTTAAGCTTTCGTTTATATACATACAAGCTATATACACAATCCAAGAACATCACCATCGATACTTTCTTCAGTTTTTAACCGATTAAAACTCAAAATTTTACTGTTCTTTCACAGTTACTTGTTTTTAACCGTGAAAGTGTGAATTGTTTTGTGTTTTCTCTCTCCTGTGAAGAAGAAACCATCGAAAGTGTGTTGATTTTTTAAATCCTAAGTTCTGTTAACACTCTTCTATTCTATAAAGAAATTGGTTGTCAATTGATTTCTTTAGTGATTACAGAGAAGGTTGTTTTCTAAAAGTTAACAAATTAGGGTTTCTGATAAAAGTGTTCGAATTTGTGTATCTTTGAGAAAAAGGGTAATTTTGTTTTTAGGGTAATTTTGTTGAGTTTGATTAATTAGTAATAATTAATTAAATTTAAAAGGAAAAATTGTTTTGGTTATTTGAATTTTCTGAAAATTTTAAAATGGCTGGAGAATTTATTGTTACCAAGACTAATCATGTCTCGTTTCAAAATCTGCAATCCATAACGAATCCTCAAATTCGTGCATGGGCAGAGTTTTTGAATACACGTTCGTTAGTGGCATACGCTGTAAGTACTCCCGTGGTCCTTTGCATTGATCAATTGACTGCGTTGTACACAACCGCCACGGATACAACTGAGAATAACATACGGTCCTTCAGTTTTGTTGTGCCAGGGGGCAGAACAATAAGGGTGACGGAACATGACTTCAATAGAATTCTACATTTTCCAACAGAAAACCTTGTTCCGGATCCCACAACTGAGGAAATACATGCTTTCTTCACTCTTATCAGAAGTCAACAACCTAACTTCTTGGTGGGAGAGTTCCTAAAGCATTACCTGCCAAAGCCATGGAATTTTTTCTTTCATACCCTGATACATGTTTTTACTGCCAAGCTAACAAATCTGCATGGCATTCCCTTATTCCTTCAAAAGATAGGGTTTGCCATTGCGAACAATAGGCATATTAACATAGGACGGACAGTGATTGATCAAGTAATTCTGTGCATGGGACCACTGGATGAGAGAACAGGCATAAATGAAGATGTGCTCTGTTTCTATCCTAGGTTCCTACAGCTAATTCTCAATGATGTCTTAACAGATGATGAACGTGAGACATTTGAAGCTGAAGACACAATGGAGTGTATGAAGATGAAGAGCAATGCCATAACCGCTCTAATAAGGAAGAACAACTATCTTCCAGCGGTACCCACTGTTCTCACTGAATATCTAAGAACGGTGCCCCTACCTCTTCTACCCCCAGGGGAACAGGTAAATGAAGGTAACTTTCCTCAACCTGAACCTGAACTTGGTCCTGAACCAATGGATGTTGATCCAGAGCCCTCAGTGGCCATTCCTGACCAGGAGGTTGCAAACCCACAACCTCTAACCACGGTCGAAGAGCCTTTGAACGAGCCAAATGAAAACATAAATGATGCTCCTTCTCCTCCTATACCCAGTAAAGAAACATCCCTAAGTGTAGAGGGAGATAGTGCCAAAGCAGCACCACATAAGGAGATACACCCTTCAACAGCAGCTCTGCCTTCCTCTAAAAGGAGAAGAACAGAAACTGAGGCAACTGCAGATACTTCATTTCTCTCATTCAAAGAGCCCTTTACTGATTTTTCTGATGCTGATTGGGCTACGCTAACGAAAGCAATATCTGAACCAATAGCTCAATCAAGTAAGGAGGAATTGACGGAAGCAACTAGTGTTCCCACCATATTACGGTCAGGTTCACTGGTTGAAGGTTCTCTGAACCAAGGGTCTTCACAGACGTCGAGAGAAGGCTTTGACCTAAATGCACAATCTAAAAGGTCATTGTCTACCTCCCCAGATGGAACATATCTGGATCCTGCGGGTAAAGGGTCTGACGTAGGTGCAGATCGGCAACTCGTTGACAGTGAATCAATTACTATTGAGGAGTCAACTGAGGTGAAGTCTTTACAGACTCACGGGGAAGATTCGGGATCTCTGCTGTTAAAAGAGCCTGTTTCTAACCCCCTAGAGATTCAAACTCTAGATCCTACAAAGGATATATCGTCTAAGGATGATCAGCAACTTGGTTTAACAAAGGACGGGGACTTGCGAAGCCCCATTGCACCACCGGTGACCTCCTTAAGGACGGCTACGGTGTTTTCTTCTGCAGGTACAACCAGCACAATGGATTTGAGTGAAACACAAACACTTACACCTGGCCTGAGTGGGAAAGGAAAAATGAGTGAAACACTAACAGAAACTGTGAGTGAACACCCAGAGCCAAACGTGAGGAGTGACACCCAAACCCTAACTCATATTGATGATCTGCTGTTACCAACAGAAAGAGAGCTACAAGTTCAATCTTCCCTCAAGGAGATGACAGTTCATGATAAAGAAGGAAATCCATTATTCAAGGTTCCACTGCGACCTTCCTTTGACCAAGGGATCACCTCCAGTCAAGACAATGTTTTTTTAAAGTCTATTCAAGAGAAAGTTGACTTGGCTGCAGCTGATTCCAGAAGAACATTCAGGGTCATTGGCAGTGCATCTGGCACTATAACAGGTACGAAGCAGGCAGTGGACTCCTTAAAGAAGGAAGCTATGGAAGAGCTGGTCGATTTGAGGATGGACGTAAGGGAGCTTAAAGATGGATTCATGAATGAAGTAACTGCACTGTCCCAGGGACATGAAGCTTTGAAAGAGGACGTTCTGGTTATCCGGGATGGTAAAGCGCGGGTGAAGGATGCAATGGACAACCTTTCAAGAGTGGAGTCTAGACTCAACAGGAGGCTGGATCATATGGAAAAGACTACCAACTCAAGATTGGAAAACATTGACCTGTCGTTAGCTTCTATAAATGACTTTAATAAGCAGCTTATGGATTTCTTGGAGAATCAAGGCGATGGAGTACAGTCTATATGGAGTATGCTGAAAAACCAACAATCTGGACAACCTGGTCCCTCCTATCAACAACCTGATCCTTCTAATGTCTTTTATGCTGAGGATGCTTTTATCGAGGATTCCTCAACTAAGGGGGAGAAAGTTGGAGAAGGGGAGAAGGAGCAAACTAAGGATGGATGGAGAGTTTGGGAAACAGTTGAAGCTATTCCTATCAGGCAGTACTGGATAGAAGAACTTGTGGAGGAAGAGAAGAGTGAAGAGGAATTTGAATTCATGCAAGAGCAACCTATTCAAGAGGAGCATGAACCATATTATCCAGAACCAATAGAACATCCTATCTTGGATGAGGATATTATGGAAGAAGAATCAATTTCTCTGTCACCAGAAGAAGAAGCTGCCTTGGAAGCAATAAAAGCTCAGAGAGCTGCAATAGATGCCAGGCAAGCTGAGAAAGAAAAACAGCAAGCAATTCTGAGAAGCGAAAAGCTAAAGAGGTTGAAGGTGTATAATGAAGTGAGGAAGAAGAAGATGATAGATCTGGCAAAGAAAGATGATACTGAATGGGAAATGGCTTATAAAACCTTTTGTGGAGTTGAAGACGGATTACAAGTCAACGACAATGCGGAGGTGGAAGTCATTATTCAGGACATCAGAAGTGCTAATCTTGATGATCAGACTTACTTCAAAGCACTGAGAAGCTCTATAATCTGTCTGAATGCTGGGGTTAAAGCAAATGGTGCCTGGAGCTTAATAATCAGTTTTCTGGAGAAAGGTACATTTGTGATTTCTACTAAGTTTTTAGAACAGAGGACATATACAGAATTGCAGGCTATACTCATCAAGATCCAAAGAACTACAAGGCTAAATGAACTGCTTCGAGAGCATGTTAAGGAGATCGTGATGAAAGTCAGTCCAGAGATTACTGAAGATCCTCCAATGGTTAGATTCATGACGAATGACTTGTTCAGAATCTGCTATTTGGCTGAGGACAAACTGAGGGACTACCCAAGCAACTATCTAATCTCAGTTGAGAAGTATCTTAGATCCACTGGATTCTCCTCAACGGAGAAGGACAAAGCAGCAGACACTCTTAGAAGATTTCTAATGGAGAATGTTCCTTACTATAGGAAAAGAGTGGAAAGAGGATTGGAAGTGCATACCAGACTGCCAAACATGCCAAAGCCAAACAAGAAAGATGTTAACATTGCATGGTTGTGGGCTGGAGTGGGTCAAGAGGTTGAGTATATTGGAAGACACATCCGAGGAGCAATCCTTAAACCTGGAGAACCACTGCACTATCCATCAGTGATTGATTATCAAGCTGCTAACTCCGATCCAATGATTGAAGAAGGTGAGATTGGAATGGACTGAATGATGAAGCAAAGAACAAGAGAACTATCAGCTCAGACTAGAGGAGCAACTTCATTGTATAAAGTTTAATTGTTTTTGGAATTATGAAATCTGGAAATGTATAAATATCTGATCCAGAATGCATTAATATTATTACGTTGTCTTACTTTAAGTAGTTTCATGTTTCCTTAGTTAGTTGAGTTATCCTCGAAGTATTTGCTTGTCGAACTCTATCCAATCAAATAGGGGGAGATTGTAAAGCATAATGTAACATAAGATCTAAAAGAGATAACTACAACTCAACAAAGGACAAGACAGACAATAATATTAACAGAAGCACAGGAATCCAAAATCAAAGAAGAAAAGGTAAACACAAAAAATCAAAATACGTTATGTATTCTTGAAGTCCGTAAACAGGTCACGGAAAGAAGTTCATGAAAATGTTCAAGCCTCAGTGACAACAAAAGAAACAAGACTTTGAAGACGACAGAAGTATGTGAATGATTTAGGGTTCAGTACCACGGGATTCCAGTGATGAAGCAACCAGAACGACAAGGGACGTATCAGCAGAAATGTATTGAAGACATAAAATAAGAATTGATCAAGTGTTATTCATCTGTGAACCAGACCAGTTGCACTAGGTGACGGCACTGAAAAGATCAAGTTGTTTTATCGTCTCAGAAGGAATTGATACTGTCTAAAACTTAAACACCCAGGAGCTCAGGAGTAATCACTAAAGGACAAAAGACAAGGAAAAGTATTCGATAGTTTTTCAATTGAGAAAACTATCGAATGCTGGTTAAAGTAATTATTGGCAAACCACTTTTACTTTATTTAGTATTCGATAGTTTTGAATTAAAAACTATCGAATGGTAAATAAAGTAATTCCATTCGATGGTTTTTTAATCCATTCGATGGTTTTGCATTTCAAGGAGCAGGTGAAAAGTAACTTGTTGTGAACGGTTGATGAAGATCCAACGGCCAAGAATATTCTATTCTAAATGGTTCGATGGTTTTTCAAATCAAGTCTACAATTAATACTGAGAGAAGAGTGTGTCTTCTTCAGTTAAGGATTCTAACACAGAGACATAACTGAGAGAGAGAAGAGCCGGAGAAAATTATCAGAGAAATTAATAGTGCTCAGAACTTGATTATTGTTTTGTATTTGTGTTACCTTAAACTCATTGACGCTAATCTACGGATTAGAAATTGTAGCACCCCTCGAGGTTTATATTTATAAAAAGATATATTCCCCGAAACTTGATTTGGTTTGGTGTGTTTGATTTCGTTATAGAACTGAAAGATTAATCCGCGAACGAAATTAAATTATTTGTGAGTATCGTATTCAACCCCCCCCCCCCTTCTACGATACTTTGGACCTAACAGCCTTGCAGTATATTCTTCTCCCCTTTAGCTCTGTATCGGAATGAATCGTCTTTTTCCTCTTTAACTGTAAAAATATGATTAACAATAAGGGTGAGCAACTATGTGCTCAGCAAATTCCATCGACTCGCTCTCTCATACTAATCACAAAAGAAATGTGAAGGAAAATACTTTTCATACAAAGGAATTCAAATTATTGACAATTTACTCTGATAGGAAAGTGGTCTGTGAACTGACCGTATCATTTGACTCAACACAATTGCACTTGAACTTTGAAATAATGTAGCTACTGAACTTTGAATAATGTAGATACGGAACTTTGAATAATGTAGATACAGAAATTTGAATAATATAGATACTGGTCTTTCTCCTTTTACGATACCCCACGGCTCGATCAAGTACCGTACACCCGTGATACCCCATAGCACGATCACTACTATGTCTCAAGTATCACCAAATCGTTTTGCTAGCAAAAAGGGGGTCGAATAATCAACCCGGCAACATTTGTGCCAAAATAAAATATATTCCTCTTTTGATACCACGAGTTCATATCTCGTGTTGATCAGAAAGAAAATTCCATGGGCCACTCCCATGTTGACCAGTGGAGTAAAGATTCTTCTCCAGAATAAAAATGAACAACAATTGAGTATAAGTGATTTATCAAGTAATCCTCGTTGATTATGGCCGACCGCCAGTTACTATTTATACGGTATCGACCCGAACAATGGGCTGTTGCAACCTTTGACAAATGAATGGTTACGTTGACACGAACAAGGTGTCACACCAGACAACAAGATAACAAACCTCGAACAAAAGAGGTTTATTGAATAGAATAAAACATTTTGGGTCTTCTTGAAAGATAAGAACGACTCAAATCATCAAGACACTACACAAATGCGTTAAGATGACTGTTTAGGATGAAGTTCTGAGGAAATTATATTCATCTATCCACTATTATGCGCGTATCTACTTTGATCCGAACAATGAATCAAATCTGAGTTTTTAGAAAAAATTTATCGGATTCAAACAATAAATCCGATTGAAGTCAACAAATGTCTAACTACTTCGAACTATGAGAGTAGTCATAGCTGAATAATTTTAGAGGGTCATCTTGAACAATTAAGATGCCCGAGGAATTTAAATTAAATACGCTTTACGACAAGGAATTAATTTCATGGGGAACTAGCATGATAAACAATATAAACATTCAGCAACGAATCTTTCATAAAATAATTCAGCAATAAACAAGCATCATCATTTCTCAAATAATTAGCAAGATTAAGGGTCAGAAGGAACTTACCTCGACCGCACTATGCACAAAATCAATTAATAATTATACTCTACCCGCGTGTCTGCCTTCAATTACGGGCCAGGGGAAATTCTCCTCTTTTTCTTTTCTCGGCCGGCTGTGTAAATGAAACTGCTAGGGGGTGTGGGAGAGGATTAGATTAGCCTTTGTACTATAACTTCCACATAATATAATTGTTTATAACTTAAGCGCATGTATTTCCTACAGAAAATCGGGCATGACCTATTCGTAAAGTGGACATTGCCCTACTTTCAAACACCAAAACTTTCTAACTTAATCATCCACAATTGAATCCACAATTTACTTAATGCTCAAAAATTCTGCCTCGACTTGCAGTAAGCATATAAGAAAATAATTCTGCATTGACTTGCAGTTACTTTATCCAACAATCAGCAATCACATTCAACATTTATCACATAGCACGTCAATTAACTAATTCACATGATTTCTATACTTCACGTAACACATAGAACAATATGTTTGGACTGAATCTCCTATAATGATACAAATTACTAGCTACACATTTAACACATAAACATATCTTATTCACGTATGCATTCAAACCGTCATATCATGTCATATACATTTACCAAATAGTGTTCATTTAATAGTTCTACCAGAAATTCGGCAGCACTTCCTCTATTTATATAACAATCCACCTGTTTTAAACTAATATCAATAGCCAATAATCAATTTACAAACTAACATATTTACATAACTTAACTTAATCAATCTCAACTCACAACTACAACATAACATACTCAACTCGATATATCATCCAAACACATAGGACTTATCACTTCATATGCCGCTATACAATACCAACTTATTATTAGAAATAAACATATAACTCCCAAAACAATCCTAAAACCAATTAGTAGCTCGACTCTAAATGTCAACCTTTTCATAGCATTTATAAACTTGGTTAATTAAAATCAATCAAAAGCAATTATAACTAGTTTAAACGCTAAATGCACATAGAAGATAACAGGAGATTATGCATTACTCAACACTAGCATACTGATTAAACACTTAACTTAGTAGCATACATAATAGCATGTAGCATTTAATCACTGATATAGGTGTGTGTGTGCATATATATTTATATATATATATAGCACAGAGTCAGAAATAATTGATTACAATCAAACAACTCATTGACTTGACCAAATCAATCAAGTTAGACAGATAAGGAATAAATAAATACTAAAATAATAAAATAGTTTGAAAATAATAATAATCAAATTTGATTTATAAATAATCAAAATTAAATAATAACCAATTAATAAAATTCACCAATTAATTCTCAACTTAATTGGTCAATTAAATCAATTTCATTATTATCTAAAATTGATTAAAAATAATCAAATTCAATTACTCTTTAAACTCTAATGACTTTAAAACAAATAATAAAACAATTAAATAGATTTTATGAAATTTCGGCATGACCCGTTCGTAAACAAGACTAGCCAGAAATTTTGCATGTACTATGTTGCGTCCCCAGTCACAGGACGGATCACATAGTACAGCACAATAATCACCTGTATAATTAATAGAAAATAACATCACAATACCTCAGTCAACAATCATCATAATTCCCCAAGCTGGGAATCAAACCAGAATATCAGAATCACTGTCCCAACTATCTTACAACTCAAAATCTTAAACTTCAAATTACAATTAAGCTTCGACTATCACAATTCACAATATACTACTGCAATTACTCGAAATATTCACGAGCTAGGAAAACATAACCCAAAATCATGCTCGACATACAAAATGGATTATTTAAGAAGAATTACACTACTAACCACCTAAATCCATTCACTAACCACTGAAATTATATAAAATATATACAACTTCGCATCACACTCTTCTTTTATTAAAACATCCTGCACAACCAATAAAATATTAAATATACCAATTCAAATATCAAAACTAAATCTCTACACTAAACCACTTTACTATAATCAAACTTCATAAAGGAAACAGGACTAAACAAAAATTATACTCACCATAATAAAACCATTTAAACACGCAATATAGGTCAAGTAGGCGAATTACCCAAACAAGACTTCCAATTCTCAATTCAGAATTAAACTCTAGAATTCTCACGAAATTTAATACTGTATTTAAATCTCGTCACAGCTTAAATAGATTCATAATCATAGCTAAGCTACTAACAAATGAAGTTTATCGAAAACACTTAAATTCTCAGTAAAACTTATTTAGCAATTTTAACAACCATTTAGCACATAAGTAACACGAACAAAACGAACTTATAATTAATATTTCATGAAAAACGAATTTATATATATGTATAATTTCCCCCAAAAATTCGAATTATTAGCCATCACCATTTAATCACAAAACGAATTATTAATATTATGACTTAATAATCAACAACGATTTTATTACTTAATACTACAAAATCCGAATTATTAAATATCATCGTTTAATCACAAAAACGAGTTATTAAGTTATAATAACCCGAATTTTTGGAAAAATTTAAAACTTTTCTTATTATGATTAAGTGCATCAGTGAATAGTGAATTTGGTGGATGAATAGTGATTTTGAGGGTTAAGAAAATTTTTCATGCCACCTATGTACGAGACGTAGTGTGGATATTCCGAAGTCATATTAGTGATCTACGGAGTAAATAAGTGAATGCAAAGACGATCGGAATTCAGAAATTCCAAATTTTATTTTGGTATAGTATTTGACCGGACAGCGAATTATATATTATTATATTCAAGAAATGAGATATTAAAATTGAGGATTTGAGGATTTAATATTTTGGAATTTTATTATTTTATTAAAGTCGATTTAAGGATTCGATTGTTGAAGTGAATAGTGAATAGTTACTATTCACTGCGAGAATCGCGTAAAATTTTATTCGCTCTCTTTAGGAAATATTTCGAATCGTTTCAAGAGGAACAAGGCAACATTTACATGATTAAATATAGACATGGAAGTAACATGTAACAAGATTAATTCGAGGGATGCAACATTTGGATCATCCATGTGAAAGGAAACGAACCAGTAAAGCTACTTTAGCTAAGCTCTTGCATGTGCGACACATGTCCAATGACTAAGCCAAAAAGGTGATGACTCATCCCCTTTTTAACCACAAATATCAGCATTCTTATCATTATTAACCAAGAGAAAAGAAAAGAAAAAGGGAGAAGAACTCTCCCCAGATTTTCTGCTCAGCAGAAACAGAGTCCAAAGAAAAATCCATAACTCCATTTATATCCATCCTTAAATCACCAAATTGTAACCATAGCTTCTCCACTCCATGGATAACATTCTTCCAAAATTTCATGGCCAGCAAAGGAGTGTAGCCTAGCCAAATCGCTTCCCCAAGTTGGAGAATCCAAACTGTCCAGTTTCTGTCCAGCGGGAAGATGGGACTCAAAACCCTAGCTAGGAAGCTTTAAATTTGGCGATCTATAGCTCAAAAGAAAGCTTATGAAGATTACAAGGTCTGGTAAACATCTTAGCACGAAACTCTTGTTTTTCGATTTTATATGTATTTTACAAAGTGATGATGAATAGTAACTCCGAAATTTGTTAACTTGTTTTCTTGATTGGATCTAAGGTTTAAGCTTTGTAAGGAGTATTTAAGGCTTGTTGAGTGATTGTGACCACTGGTTAGTGTTGGTAGAGCATCAAGGAAGGTATACCACTCATCCACCCTTTGATTCATGTTGGATTTTAAGTGAAGTTTTTAGTAATGTTCAAGAATAAGCATGTTTATGGAATTTGGAGTATGGATGGTTAAATCTTGATGGATACTTGTTGTTGGTTAATGTTGGTGATATGTTCTTGAATTATATAAACTGATTATGTTGTAAAAATTGTTGGGTGGTTGAATTTATTTGGTTTTAAGAGGTTTTGACATAACAAAAACCGGGAAACGTTACGATTATAGCAGTCGTAATGCCCATTTGATTTGAGGCTGTTTTGAGCAAGAATTACGAACTGGTCTTGGAATATTTTTGAACAACACTGACCATGAACATGTAGGTCTTGTTTTAAGGTTTGTTTTGGTATAAAGATCATGTCTATACGAATTACGGTTTATGAGATATGACCATTTTAGTGAAAGTGGTTCAAGGAACGAGATTAACGAGATTGCAGAAATGTACCAACTTTGAGGCTATATTTGGACCACTTAGAAGCCATATTAAAATGTGAAACTTTGAGGAATAATACTAGAGACAGTTAGGAAGGCTCACGAAAATGATTCGTATTAAAAAGATTATTTTTCGATTTTATAGAAATGTCTTATCCGAGGTTACGCAAGTGAAAACCACTAAGAACATGACTTAGAAACCAATGTTGTAAATGGTTAAGTATAACTTGTATTCGAGGATCGATTTCGGACTAAACCTACGACTTAAGTAATTGTCGACTAAACGTGGACTTAGTATGAGCCTATAACGAGCTAGTAATTCCTTGGTTGTGTTTCGCTTACGTGTTTAAGCATTGAGTACAAGTGGATTATCCAGGGGATTAATCGTGCGTTTGCTTTGACCTTGTCTAGATTGTCCGGCATCGTCGCGAACCCCTATCACTTCATGAGCATCAGGCAAGTTTTCTAAACCCATGCTATATTTCAGATTACATTATATTGATGATGCATATGATATGATAGATGCATGTTTTCAAACCTCACATCGTATATAGATGTGATAGTATTAAAACTATTGAGATTATAGTATATGCATATGATAGATGCATGCTTTCAAACCTTACATCGTATATAGATGTAACGGTATTAAAAATGTTGAGATATAATATATGCATATGATAGGGGCAAGTTTTCAAACCTATTCCTCTATAAACTGTGGTTGTGATAAATAAAAGATTTTGTGATATATGCTATGTGTTCATGATTTCGAAATGATATTTATGATGTTAAGTCTAAGTTGGAATTACAAGCTATGGTTGTGGCAATATTCAATATGTTAAGAAAATCCCTCACTAGGGGGTATATACTCTATATTTATACTACGGACCGGGAATGGTATCAGTTGTTATCTAGGGTTATATTATTATTATTTTATCCATTCTTTTGTTAAGAGAGTATTTGAGAATTACTTCTAAATAAATATTCTTTATTAAATATAGTTTTCATTAATTATTTAAAGCCCTACTTCTTAAAGAAGTATTTTGTGAAATCTATTCTTTAACCCTAGATAACTAATAAAGTTTTATTCAGGCAATCATAAATATAATTAGAGAAGGTTCCCAAATCTATTTTCCTTTTAAGTCTATATTCTGAAAGACTTAAATGTTCGCTCAAACTACAAAGACTCATGGGATCCTCCTCAAGTTTTAATGTTTGTTCCAAGTGGACTGCCAGGTCCTAAATCTTTTTGAAACTATTCATTTAACAGCTTTGTATGCTACCATCAAAATGATTTTGATTACTTCCTCAAGACTCGAGGAGTAAGATCAGTGGAATAAGTTGTATCCATGAACAAGCATCAGCTTGGGAAATATGGGTGAATTTTCCTTTCCAACCAGATATGACTACTTTGTGGAGTCGTATACTAGGGGAAAAAAGGAAAGGAACTTTATGTTTCAGAATTATGGATTTTCTTGAACTCGGAGAATATGTAAGGGACTGAGTGGCGCCTGTCCCCTAAGGGAACTACGCATAGACCGACGGTCTATGAACGGGTCTGTTCTTCCCTTAGATTATCAGTATGTGCCCGACCGTAGGGTAAGAGGAGGGTGACAGACCGACGGACTATGATCGGGTCTGTTCCGCCCCCCCCCCAAGAGAAGAGTATCAGACCGGCGGTCTACGAACGGGTCTGCTCTTCACCCTACAACCGAAGGCGGGGAGGTAGGTCAGTTAGCGTCTGTCTATTCTTCCCTTCTACGTAGAAAAACAGCAGTGGGGATTCGCCTTGCGACTGATCATCGCAGGGGTATCCCTGTCGCCTAGAATCTCCATCTATAGTTCATCATCCATGAAAGAACATGTTTTAAGCAAGTTTCCAGAAAAGAAAAGTTATTCAAGTTATTCAAGTTTATTCAAGTTATTCAAGTTTATACAAGCGTATGAGTTATAAGAAAGCATATGAGATTACAAAAAGGTATATGATTTTATGGAAAGATATATGGAATCAGATGAGTTTAGAAAATGGATTGGAAATATTTTACATTGCCTTTATTTCCAAATTATGATATGAGGTAAATGTTTGATATGAAAGATGATATGGAATTTTTTCCTTATAACTTCATCTTTTAAGTTATATGTTGATAGTCTGCTTATATTCTATATAGCAGATATTTTACGAAAAGGATATACTGAGTTATCTTGCTACTTCTTCGTTTATAATATACTAGAACTTTGTTCATAGTATGAATATCGAAAGTTTGCAGAATATTATGGAGATGATATTTGAAATACAACAATGGTATTTTTGGAATACATTCCGATAAGGAAATGATTTCAGTATCAAGATATTTTGACAAATTATTGCCTTATACCCGCTTTATTTCTGGGTTGAATTAAAGGCAGAATTATGCCATACTTTCATTACCTTGCTGAGCTATCGCTCACTCTTGCTATTATTTTATATATATTATATAGCAGCGAAGCAGGATGCCAATGGGACGACACATACCTCGCAAGGCGTTTCCATTAAACAGTTTCTAGCAGCGATCCCGAGAGTAGTACGAACCAATTGAATCAGGCTACGGCTTTTGGTATTCAACTTATGTATAGACCTGAATGGCATTAGAGGATTGTGAGCATCAGAAGGCTAAGTTGGTAATGTAACAATACTGAGAAATTGTATCAGTAACAGATTTAAATGACATTTGGGTATTGTAATAAAAATTATTTATTCCGCAATTGTTGTAGTGTGTCGTTTCTGAGACTCTAACTTGTGTGTGTGTGTGTGTGTGTGACATATAATGTGGGGTCATGAGCAGGTGAAATATGAATGGTGTGAGTAATACAGGTAAGGCAAGGAGTACATGGATCGTGACGACCCTAAATCCCCGACCCCGGATTTGGGGCTGTTACAAAGATGGTATCAGAGCATTAGGTTACAGTCCTCAGAAACGATAGGAGATCGAGTCTTACAATACCCTTAATAATGATAAGAGCATCTAGAGCTCAAATTGAGTTCGTAGTCGGGTTAGAGGACATGACCCTGACTGTTTAAGATGAAGCCCGAGAGGGGACTTCTTTTGGGAAACCGTACTTAGGACTTCATGGTTAGTCACCTCGATTCGTATGAGTTATAGATGGATGGGATTCTGAGATACCAGATCCCGAGGCCTTCGAGTAGGCAATTGATGATGCGTTCCTTGAAATGGACGGAGACCCGATAAAGGAAGATCCATAGGAGGATCTAGAGGAAGACCCCATGGTGGGTCAAGGGAAGAATCTTGTAGAAAATGTGCCGATTGATAAAGATGTAGTATGTTACTTGAGGTCGTACGATAGGACCGGACGAACCTTCGGAGGTCAAATAAGTGCCGATATGAGAGTTTAGGATCGTTCATGATTCATCAAGAGGTATGATAAAGAAAATGGAGTAGAGTCTCCAAAGCAGAAGAGGTAGAGGCAGTATAGCCAGTATCAGTGGATTGATTCGACTTGAACGAAACCTGTTACTCGTAGTCGGTTATAGTTGCCCATAAGGAGGCGGCATACGTAGGAACCAAGATGTTCAGATTTTCACGAACGATCAAGGGTACTTAGTTGCCTAGACTAGTGTAAGGAATTGCTTTGGCTATGAGGTTTCAATCCCCCACGACCAGCGATTCCACTGGAAAGAGTGTCTATTACATCGTTGAGGGATTTTATTATCTCAAGAAAAATTTTGGGTATATGTACCATGCAAATGTTATTGTAAGGCAAGCACGCTAAGGCGAAATTGAGAACGAGATTTACCACCCTCAGGAAACTAGGAAGGAATTATGAGGATAGAACAGAAAGGTCGGAAATCAGATCCGAGCATTAATAGTAGGTAAATAGATTAATCAAGTTTCCCTGATTTTGGAAAGAAATTTTGCTATAATTGATTGTAGAGATAAAATGATGAAGTTGAGATTGGACGGTAAAGGCGAAATATATTTAAGGACCAAGACGGACTGAGAAGTTCCGGGATTGACTTAAATGAAAAGGCTATTGTGCCAAAAGTGTTAAGCTTAGGTAGCGCACATGATTGATATGGGAGAAGGAATATTGGGTATAAGGATGATTGAAATAGAGACCGGATTTAAGCCTGTAGTTTCTAACGATCTTTCGAAGTACCGCCCAGTCGACATGTGGAATTATCATTGCTATGGGCGACAACGGAATCGAAGTCTTCTTATAGAACAGAACGCTTACTTGAGATGTTTGCGCCTAGCCGAATAGAATTCCCTGCGATTGCAAAGGTCGATGGTTGAATCCTTAGCGACTACTATGAGTCGGCAATAACGTAAGTATCGAGCACCTCAGGGTGTGCCTGGAGAAGAAAAGCTTTGGAATGGAACTATTATCCGTTAGAGGAGCCGACATAAAAAGGCATCCGTAGAGACCTTGGTAGTACCCTCCCCATTTGCAAATTATGTGGAATACCTCCCCAATCTATGATCTTTCTTGACCCCTCTCCAAGAAAGAATTCTGATAAAAAGGGTATATCCCCTCTTCGAAGTTATTTTATAACACTTGTGTTAAATCATATTTAATTTCAATTGTGCTAGAGGCTGTCACGATGCCTATTTTCAGGCTTTCGAAGCCTTGACATATGATGATATTTAAGCTTTCACTTTTCTTCAAATAATGAATGACCCTATGGTGATACATCACCACTTGTTTGTTGAATACCAGTATCTTTATGGCTATCATTTTCTTGTAAATCGCACCTTTGGAATATGTTCAATTTTAATCCAAGGTATTCCTTTGAGAAATATTGTCGAAAGGCGATAATCATTAAATTGATCTCGAATTGCTTTCATACTTTTCAACTTCCACTGAGACGAACAACCCTATATTTATAGGGGCTACAAGGACTATCTGTCTGTGTGATAGAAGTCTGATGGGACGCCATCACTTGTAAGTTGTGAAATACAAGAAGGCTAATTACCTTTAGTAATGTCTCAATCGAGGCACACAACGTTGATTTCTTATGATCATGTTGATCTCTCGGTAAATTCTTTTACCTCCAATAAGGTTACCTTAAAACTCATAATCAGTGTGTGATGTTTTCCTTGATATGGGAGCTGTCTTTTCAAGACCCCATGATTTTTGTTATCCTCATTGAATTCTAAAGGGAGGCCAATCAGGTCAAATAAGTCAAAATTCGCTGATAGGAATTAGATTCGCAACGAAATCGCCTATGACAAGAGCGAATCCCTAAGACGAATAGAATGTTAGTGACATATCAATGAAATTGGTTTATTCTCCCAAGGATATTATGATAATGGAAAGCGTGTCAATCGATATATGTGAAAGAAATAGCGATGTGCCGTGAACTCCAGTGACAACGGTGCTAGATGGATGCCCTATAGTGGAATGGAGATTTTGGAGGAGTTGTTTACGAATGGACCCTACCTCTGGGTTAGCAAGATAAGTACTGACGATGGAGTCAGAGGGAGCTGGTGTTGTGACTTGGGAGAGGTGCAGCGTGTGTGGTTCTAGAGGGATAATTTTCGGAAATATATGGAGATCCGGATGAAAATGAACGTTAAAGAGTTAAAACAAGAAACCATGACTGTGACCGAGTATGAGGCCAAGTTTTCCGAATTATCGAGGTTTGTTCCGGAGTTTGTGAACACAGAAGGAAAGAAAGCCAGTAGGTTTCAACCAGGGCTACCTCCAACAAGCAGCCCACTGTCAGGACCTTTAAATAGCAGGTGCCCTTCTATACTGTTTAGACAGAGCTAATGTATCGTTGTATATCAAGAAATTGCATGACAATTAAACCTTAAGGCCGAGCCGCTAAGGGAATAATTACAAGTAGAAATAGTCAATCGAGGGATTTTCCCATAAGACTGGTACATCCAGGTTGTGAACTAGAAATATGAGGTCGACACTTTTGATAGACCTGATTCCTTTCAAGATTGGGAGAAGTTGATATTATAATAAGGATGGGTTGGTTGACACCCAATGGAGCCAATTGATTGCAAAGAAAGAGAGTAATAAATAAAGGATGGAGACAGATTCAGAGATTCTTGAATATAGTTTAGACTAAGAAACTATTACGTCAGAAATACGAGACTTAATTAGCTCTTATGGTTGACGCCAAGAAAAGAGATACCAAGTATAAAGGAAACTACAATGGTTTTGGGAGATTGTACAAGGTTTTAATGAGCTACCAGATATCGATTGGGATGACATGAGAATGAATACCGAGTATTCAGAGTATAATGGGAATGAAAGGGTTAGTGACTCAGTTACAAGAGTTGTTGTATAAGGGTATGATAAGACCCAATGTACCACCATGGAGAGCCCGGTGTTGTTGTAAGAAAGAAAGATGTTAGCACAAGATTATGTATCGAACCTCGAGAGTTGTACGAGTTCGACATGGAGAATAGGTACCCTTGTAAATGATTGTTTGATCAGCGGAAGAACGCTGTGTATTTCCAAATTTATTTAAGAACTGGGTATCACCAGTTGGAAGTTAAACCCGAGGATATACCCAAGACTGCGATTCGTACTAGGAATGGACACTTCGAGTTTTCAGCGAGGTTATTTTGGGTTGACTAATGCACCCACAAATTTTATGGAATGTAATGAATTGGCTTTGGGTTACCCGTGATAGTAGATAGCATGAGATGGATAAATGGCTAGAATTGACCTAGGATTATGACTGTGAGATACACTACCATCTGGGGAAGGCCAAGGTGGTGGCCGATACCCTTGATTAAAATGAGACAGAGATGGATTCCGAGTGATCGGGAATTAAAGGATGAGATTTTACACAAAACCCAAGTTAGTCCAACAAACTAGAAGGACAAAAGATTTCACCAACAAGCGGCTAGTGACAACCAAGACAGACAGAGAAAGTATGCGGACTAAGCCCGCGATTATAGAGATAGTACTGCTATTGATAAGCTAAATGGCAGGTTGATGGATGACAAACAAGTTTATGCTAGTGTATTTCTATACACACAAGATAGAGAGTATGAGGTTAGCGATTCGTGATGCTAAAGGTATCTCCATGGAAAGAATTAGTGAGATTTGAAAAGAAAGGGAAGTTGAGCCCGAGATTCATTGGGCCATCTGAGATGGTACAAAACTTGTAGAATGGTTATAACGGGGTTCATGTGTCAATGCTACGTCAGTATTCTATAGATGCCCGGCATATGTTAGAATACGAGAAGGTAGATATACAACCTGGTCTGACTTACAAAGAACAACCTGTGGAAATCACGGATAGAAAAGAGCAAGTGCTAAGTGACGAGGTTGCCAAGCTAGTGAGAGGTTTGTGGAAAATCAAGAAGTGGAAGAATCCACTTGGGAGTTAGAAAGTGCAATGGGAGAGAAATACCCCCAGTTATTCCTAAGTTGATTCCGGGACGGAATCCTTTTAAGGAGGGGAGACTATAATAACCCGAATTTTTGGAAAAATTTAAAACTTTTCTTATTATGATTAAGTGCATCAGTGAATAGTGAATTTGGTGGATGAATAGTGATTTTGAGGGTTAAGAAAATTTTTCATGCCACCTATGTACGAGACGTAGTGTGGATATTCCGAAGTCATATTACTGATCTACGGAGTAAATAAGTGAATGCAAAGACGATCGGAATTCAGAAATTCCAAATTTTATTTTGGTATAGTATTTGACCGGACAGCGAATTATATATTATTATATTCAAGAAATGAGATATTAAAATTGAGGATTTGAGGATTTAATATTTTGGAATTTTATTATTTTATTAAAGTCGATTTAAGGATTCGATTGTTGAAGTGAATAGTGAATAGTTACTATTCACTGCGAGAATCGCGTAAAGTTTTATTCGCTCTCTTTAGGAAATATTTCGAATCGTTTCAAGAGGAACAAGGCAACATTTACAGGATTAAATATAGACATGGAAGTAACATGTAACAAGATTAATTGGAGGGATGCAACATTTGGATCATCCATGTGAAAGGAAACGAACCAGTAAAGCTACTTTAGCTAAGCTCTTGCATGTGCGACACGTGTCCAATGACTAAGCCATAAAGGTGATGACTCACCCCCTTTTTAACCACAAATATCAGCATTCTTATCATTATTAACCAAGAGAAAAGAAAAGAAAAAGGGAGAAGAACTCTCCCCAGATTTTCTGCTCAGCAGAAACAGAGTCCAAAGAAAACTCCATAACTCCATTTCTATCCATCCTTAAATCACTAAATTTTAATCATAGCTTCTCCACTCCATGGGTAACATTCTTCCAAAATTTCATGGCCAACAAAGGAGTGTAGCCTAGCCAAATCGCTTCCCCAAGTTGGAGAATCCAAACTGTCCAGTTTCTGTCCAGCGGGAAGATGGGACTCAAAACCCTAGCGAGGAAGCTTTAAATTTGGCGATCTATAGCTCAAAAGAAAGCTTATGACGAGTACAAGGTCTGGTAAAAAGCTTAGCACCAAACTCTTGTTTGTCGATTTTATATGGATTTTACAAAGTGATGATGAATAGTAACTCCGAAATTTGTTAACTTGTTTTCTTGATTGGATCTTAAGGTTTAAGCTTTGTAAGGAGTATCTAAGGCTTGTTGAGTGATTGTGACCACTGGTTAGTGTTGGTAGAGCATCAAGGAAGGTATACCACTCATCCACCCTTTGATTCATGTTGGATTTTAAGTGAAGTTTTTAGTAATGTTCAAGAATAAGCATGTTTATGGAATTTGGAGTATGGATGGTTAAATCTTGATGGATACTTGTTGTTGGTTGATGTTGGTGATATGTTCTTGAATTATATAAACTGATTATGTTGTAAAAATTGTTGGGTGGTTGAATTTATTTGGTTTTAAGAGGTTTTGACATAACAAAAACCGGGAAACGTTACGATTATAGCAATCGTAATGCCCATTTGATTTGAGGCTGTTTTGAGCAAGAATTACGAACTGGTCTTGGAATATTTTTGAACAACACTGTCCATGAACATGTAGGTCTTGTTTTAAGGTTTGTTTTGGTATAAAGATCATGTCTATACGAATTACGGTTTATGAGATATGACCATTTTAGTGAAAGTGATTCAAGGAACGAGATTACAGAAATGTACCAACTTTGAGGCTATATTTGGACCACTCAGAAGCCATATTAAAATGTGAAACTTTGAGGAATAATACTAGAGACAGTTAGGAAGGCTCACGAAAAAGATTCGTATTAAAAAGATTATTTTTCGATTTTATAGAAATGTCTTAGCCGAGGTTGCGCAAGTGAAAACCACTAAGAACATGACTTAGAAACCAATGTTGTAAATGGTTAAGTATAACTTGTATTCGAGGATCGATTTCGGACTAAACCTACGACTTAAGTAATTGTCGACTAAACGTGGACTTAGTATGAGCCTATAGCGAGTTAGTAATTCCTTGGTTGTGTTTCGCTTACGTGTTTAAGCATTGAGTACAAGTGGATTATCCAGGGGATTAATCGTGCGTTTGCTTTGACCTTGTCTAGATTGTCCGGCATCGTCGCGAACCCCTATCACTTCACGAGCATCATGCAAGTTTTCTAAACCCATGCTATATTTCAGATTACATTATATTGATGATGCATATGATATGATAGATGCATGTTTTCAAACCTCACATCGTATATAGATGTGATAGTATTAAAACTATTGAGATTATAGTATATGCATATGATAGATGCATGCTTTCAAACCTTACATCGTATATAGATGTAACGGTATTAAAAATGTTGAGATATAATATATGCATATGATAGGGGCAAGTTTTCAAACCTATGCCTCTATAAACTGTGGTTGTGATAAATAAAAGATTTTGTGATATATGCTATGTGATTTCGAAATGATATTTATGATGTTAAGTCTAAGTTGGAATTACAAGCTATGGTTGTGGCAATATTCAATATGTTAAGAAAATCCCTCAGTAGGGGGTATATACTCTATATTTATACTACGGACCGGGAATGGTATCAGTTGTTATCTAGGGTTATATTATTATTATTTTATCCATTCTTTTGTTAAGAGAGTATTTGAGAATTACTTCTAAATAAATATTCTTTATTAAATATAGTTTTCATTAATTATTTAAAGCCCTACTTCTTAAAGAAGTATTTTGTGAAATCTATTCTTTAACCCTAGATAACTAATAAAGTTTTATTCAGGCAATCATAAATATAATTAGAGAAGGTTCCCAAATCTATTTTCCTTTTAAGTCTATATTCTGAAAGACTTAAATGTTCGCTCAAACTACAAAGACTCATGGGATCCTCCTCAAGTTTTAATGTTTGTTCCAAGTGGACTGCCAGGTCCTAAATCTTTTTGAAACTATTCATTTAACAGCTTTGTATGCTACCATCAAAATGATTTTGATTACTTCCTCAAGACTCGAGGAGTAAGATCAGTGGAATAAGTTGTATCCATGAACAAGCATCAGCTTGGGAAATATGGGTGAATTTTCCTTTCCAACCAGATATGACTACTTTGTGGAGTCGTATACTAGGGGAAAAAGGGAAAGGAACTTTATGTTTCAGAATTATGGATTTTCTTGAACTCGGAGAATATGTAAGGGACTGAGTGACGCCTGTCCCCTAAGGGAACTACGCGTAGACCGACGGTCTATGAACGGGTCTGTTCTTCCCTTAGATTATCAGTATGTGCCCGACCGTAGGGTAAGAGGAGGGTGACAGACCGACGGACTATGATCGGGTCTGTTTTTCCCCCCCAGAGCAGAGTATAAGACCGGCGGTCTATGAACGGGTCTGCTCTTCCCCCTACAACCGAAGGCGGGGAGGTAGGTCAGTTAGCGTCTGTCTATTCTTCCCTTCTACGTAGAAAAACAGCAGTGGGGATTCGCCTTACGACTGATCATCGCAGGGGTATCCCTGTCGCCTAGAATCTCCATCTATAGTTCATCATCCATGAAAGAACGTGTTTTAAGCAAGTTTCCAGAAAAGAAAAGTTATTCAAGTTATTCAAGTTTATTCAAGTTTATACAAGCGTATGAGGTATAAGAAAGCATATGAGATTACAAAAAGGTATATGATTTTATGGAAAGATATATGGAATCAGGTGAGTTTAGAAAATGGATTGGAAATATTTTACATTGCCTTTATTTCCAAATTATGATATGAGGTAAATGTTTGATATGAAAGATGATATGGAATTTTTTCCTTATAACTTCATCTTTGAAGTTATATGTTGATAGTCTGCTTATATTCTATATAGCAGATATTTTACGAAAAGGATATACTGAGTTATCTTGCTACTTCTTCGTTTATAATATACTAGAACTTTGTTCATAGTATGAATATCGAAAGTTTGCAGAATATTATGGAGATGATATTTGAAATACAACAATGGTATTTTTGGAATACATTCCGATAAGGAAATGATTTCAATATCAAGATATTTTGACAAATTATTGCCTTATACCCGCTTTATTTCTGGGTTGAATTAAAGGCAGAATTATGCCATACTTTTATTACCTTGCTGAGCTATCGCTCACTCTTGCTATTATTTTATATATATTATATAGCAGCGAAGCAGGATGCCAATGGGACGGCACATACCTCGCAAGGCGTTTCCATTAAACAGTTTCTAGCAGCGATCCCGAGAGTAGTACGAACCAATTGAATCAGGCTACGGCTTTTGGTATTCAACTTTTGTATAGACATGAATGGTATTAGAGGATTGTGAGCATCAGAAGGCTAAGTTGGTAATGTAACAATACTGAGAAATTGTATCAGTAACAGATTTAAATGACATTTGGGTATTGTAATAAAAATTATTTATTCTGCAATTGTTGTAGTGTGTCGTTTCTGAGACTCTAACTTGTGTGTGTGTGTGTGAGACATATAATGTGGGGTCATGAGGAGGTGAAATATGAATGGTGTGAGTAATACAGGTAAGGCAAGGAGTACATGGATCATGACGACCCTAAATCCCCGACCCCGGATTTGGGGTTGTTACATAAGTCCTCATTTAAACACAAAAATCAAATTTTTACCTAGTAATTAATAATAACAAGAAACGAATTTATTTATATAATTACTACCAAAAATCGAATTATATATATCATACTAATGACCAAAAACGAATTATAAACATACACATAAACAAAACCATGAATCCAATTTACATATAACTAACTAAAGAAAAGAAACATATCGGTAATAGAGGTTTGTTATTACCCCCAAATTCTAGAATCAGCAAAACTGGAACAGAGGTGGTTGTGGCCGGAAGGACGCCGGAAAATGCATTGACAGCGGCTGTTGCTCGGAAACGCAGAAGAAGGCGGCGGCAGAAGGAGGCCGGAAAAATCTGGCGGCGGCCGGAGTTGAACGGGAAAGAACCTGGTGGCGCAGTCTGCAGGAACCGCAGGGGTGGGGGTTCGCGCGGAGGAGAGGTCGCAGAGGGGTGTAGGGGTTCTGTTTCCGGATTCTCCCGATGTTCTCCTTTTTGTGTGTGTGTACTGTGTGCGTGCGTGTGTGTGTATATACTGGGGTGTGTGTGAGTGTGGTGTGTGTGTTTTTAATTAGGTAGAATTAGATTTTAATAGATAAGGATGAAAGCACTGTTTTTGATAAGGCTGATGACTACTCTACTTTAATTAGCCCACTGACTGAAAATAGTGGAACTCATTGCGATGCTAAAAATAATAATTTTTTTAAAACAAAACGATTCTAAATTAATTAAATCTCACTAATAAAATTATTTATATGCCCAAATTATTCTAAAAACATTTAAATGCACAAAATTCATAATTAAATGAATTTTGAACTAATTTACTTAAAATAATTTTATCGGGCTCAAATTTACTAATAATTGTCAAAATAAATTTTTAAACACATAATACCACCTCACATCTTCACATAATATTATTTAAACATTTAAACACAGAATGCAGCCAATTTTTAAATAATTAAATATTACTATTTTTATTACTCAAATAAATAGGAAATTTGCACCTAATTTCCCGGTTGTTACAATCGGAGTGCAACTTTGATCAATTGATGCTGAAAGAAGTAATATGTTATTGTGTGAAAAGAAACAGACATTTCAGATATCTTAGTGCATGACGGATGGCTAGATAAATTTGGTATTCAAAAATTTACTTAATAATATTTCAAAATGAATATGTCAATACATACATGTGTGTGTATATATTAAACTGTATCGTTAAACTCGAAATATTAAAAAATTATCGATCATGTCAGACTTTTAGTTTTCGTTACACCTTATATATGTCAAAACCAAAAAGCATACACTCTGAACACTGCAGGTGGCTGACTCTCACACATTTGATGGAATTAATGAGAGACAGTTGCTAGCGTGTATATTACAGACACAACATATAAAATTAAGACAGCTGATGCAAATCAACTCACTTTCTTCTTAATCCATTAACTATCTCTTCCAAACTAATGAACGTCCATATGCAATCACGACTACTGCAAAATTCAAAACTTCAAAATTCTTACATTTTTTGTTTTTCAATTAGCTAAATGAAACTGAGGACCGGAGTGCAACTTTGATCAGTTGATGCTGAAAGGAGTAATATGTTATTTTGTGAAAAGAAAGAGACATTTGAGATATCTTAGTGCATGACGGATGACCTAGATAAATTTGGTGTTCAAAAATTTACTTAATAATATTTCAAAATTAATATGTCAATACATACGTGTGTGTGTGTATATATATATATGTGTGTGTGTATTAAACTGTATCGTTAAACCCGAAATATTAAAAAATTATCGATCATTTCGGACTTTTAGTTTTCGTTACACCTTATATACGCCAATATCAAAAAGCATACACTCTGAACAGTGCAAGTGGCTGACTCTCACACATTTAATGAAATTAATGAGAGAGCTGCTAACGTGTATATTACAGACACAACATATAAAATTAAGGCAACTGATGCAAATCAACTCACTTTCTTCTAAATTCATTAACTATCTCTTTCAAACTAATGAACGTCCATATTCAATCACGACTACTGCAAAATTCAAAATTTCAAAATTCTTACATTTTTTGTGAACAAGGGTAGGTCATATTAAAAATTGGAAAAAAATTAATTTAAAATGACAAGTAGTTCATTTCTTAAAGATATAAGAAATTTATCAAAATGTGAATTTAGATCATACCCATGCCTCGCACGGGTTATAAAGCTAGTTATCTATTAAAATACATTTAAAAGCAATCTCTAGAATCCCAAAAGGCCAAAACTCTTGCTGTGTTATTTATATTCACACATTTTCTTCTTACAATCTTTATCCAAATACACAAAATAAATATAATAATAAAATTTATTCCATGACGAAAATTAAATCATTGTCTTCGTCATTCTCAATTTTTTTCACATGTAATGTTTTTTATTTTATGTATTTCGTATTCTTGTAATGTGTTTTTATTAGGTAATTCAATAAAATTTTAAGTTTTCTTAATAATTTATTTTATTTTAAAATTATTGTTTACCATTTAATTTATATCATTATAATTTAATTAGAAATAATATTTAAGTTTTAAATATTTATCTATCAAATATAAAATACATAAAAGAAGTGAATGGGACCTACTATTTAACTGAGTCGGGCTCGAATGCATGGGGAAAGCTGGACAGTTTTTTACAAAACCCAAGTGTGGCATTAAAATGGGGCCAGAAAAGTTTACATAAACCACGAAATAATAAAGCTATATAAAAATGTGCAGAAAATGTAGACGAAGAAAAAACTCGTATAAATACAAGGAGATTCTTCATACCTTGACAAGCCTACACTTGCATTGTGAATTGTTAATCAAACACGCACAGACGCCAAAAGCCAGATAAAATGGAGTCCATAGAAAATCTTACTCAAAATTTAGCTTCCAGGTTTCCAATGAATCCACTTGAGCCTGAAGAATTCCGAAGGCAAGGCCACCTGATGATTGATTTTCTTGCTGATTACTATGGTAAAGTTGAAAACTATCCAGTTAGAAGCCAGGTCTCACCTGGTTATCTTGGTGAAATTTTACCAGAATCTGCTCCATACAATCCCGAATCCCTCGAAACAATTCTTCAAGATGTACAAACCAAAATAATCCCTGGCATCACACATTGGCAGAGTCCCAACTTCTTTGCTTATTTCCCTTGTAATGTTAGTACTGCTGGTATTCTCGGTGAAATGCTTAGTACTGGTTTTAATGTTGTTGGCTTTTGCTGGATGGCTTCACCCGCTGCTACGGAGCTCGAAAACATTGTGACTGATTGGTTTGGAAAAATGCTTCAACTTCCCAAATCCTTTCTTTTCTCGGGTGGTGGTGGTGGTGTTTTGCAAGGGACTACTTGTGAGGCTATATTGTGTACACTTGTGGCAGCTAGAGACAAAAATTTGAGGCAACATGGCATGGATAATATTGGCAAGTTAGTTGTTTATTGTTCTGACCAAACTCATGCTTCCATGCAAAAGGCTGCCAAAATTGCTGGGATGAATCCCAAGAATTTTCGTGCAATCGAAACTAGCAAATCCTCTAATTTTCAGCTCTGTCCTAAGCGACTGGAATCGGCAATTTTGTACGATGTGCAAAATGGGCTTATTCCATTGTACTTGTGTGCCACTGTTGGCACAACATCATCAACCGCAGTTGATCCGTTGGCATCCCTTACAGAGGTGGCGAAAAAGTATGAACTTTGGGTTCATGTTGATGCTGCATTTGCTGGAAGTGCTTGCATTTGCCCCGAGTTTCGACAGTATCTTGATGGTGTGGAAAATGCAGATTCCTTTAGCTTGAATGCACATAAGTGGTTTTTGACAACATTGGAATGTTGTTGTCTCTGGGTGAAGAATCCGAGTGCTCTTATCAAATCTCTTTCCACTAATCCCGAGTACTTGAGGAATAACGCTAGTGAAACAAACAAGGTGGTGGATTACAAAGACTGGCAAATAATGTTGAGCAGGCGATTTCCAGCATTGAAATTATGGTTTGTATTAAGAAGCTACGGAGTTGGTCAGCTGAGGGAGTTTATAAGAGGGCATGTAGGCATGGCCAAGTATTTTGAAGGGCTAGTGGCCATGGACAAGAGGTTCGAAGTTGTGGTGCCTAGGCTGTTCTCAATGGTCTGTTTTAGGATCAAGCCATCTGCGATAATCGGAAAAAATGATGAAAATGAGGTAAATGAAATCAACCGGAAGTTGTTGGAGTCGGTGAATGAGTCTGGTCGGATTTATGTTAGTCACACAGTGCTAGGAGGGGTATACGTAATCCGATTCGCCATTGGAGCAACCCTAACAGACATTAACCATGTGAGTGAGGCTTGGAAGGTGGTCCAGGACCATGCAGGCGCCTTGATTGTTGATGCTTTCCTGTCAAAATAGCTCGTGGATTACTAGCTTTTATTTGTACAAGAACAAAATGGCCAGTTTATCATTACCAAGTAAAAAAGTTTCTTTTTATTTTTTTACTTTATCGTGTTTTTCATCCGCAAATAATGTACTGCAACTATTATCGAATAATACTTGAGAATTTTAAATTTATATTTTACCAACCGCATACACATTTACTAGAAATGATATCATCCGGTACGCACCTTGAGTTTTTGTTATTTTGATGATAGTTTTCATGTTCTCTGCAACAGCACGCACACTGAAAGTAAAGGTTTTATTTAGTAGATATTAATTTGTACTAGATCATTCCTTTTAAGGGGCCGTTTGATTCTTGAAGTGTCAACCTGGTTGACTGGATTGTGAATGAGATTATAATATATTTTTATATTGAATTCTCATTCTCATTTCCGTTAACCGGATTGGAACTCATAATCCAAATAGACACTTAGTTCACTACGATGGATGCTTTGTTTTCATTCCTGAAGAAATTATGAGGATCAACAGAAGTCTTAACTTTTAACAACCTAACATAATTTCCCTTGAAACACTTTACCCTATAAACAACTCCTTCAATGTAACTATTCTTCGCATTATGGTTAACTTCAAGGAATTGGTTTTTTCAAGTAAGAAGAACATTAGGTGGTGTTCCATCAGGGAAACTACTGAATCAAACCAACTCATTTCTTTACAATCTGAACTTTGAAAGCGTAATTCAGGAAAGCTCTCATTCATGAGTTTCACAAGTCGATTAGCATCTCCGAGAAATAGGGTTATGAATGATGCCCTGTTTATCTCTTTCCGGTTTCAGTACTATTAACAACATCAATAGACATCGATACAACTTATACGACATCGATGGCGTTTTTCTGTGTTGTCCATTCAAAACCACCATCAGAGAAATGACCACCAACACCAACAGTATAGCAAACTCCAGCAGGAAAGCTCTCATTCATGAACTTTGAAAGCGTAATTTAGGGAGTCAATATAAAATTATTAACAAAGAATCAATCAATATTTTCTCCCGGTGATTTTTTAATGGTTTACACAGCTAGCAACGTGGTCCAGTATTAAACTACCTGTTGATACATAAGGTGCAGTGTTTGGAGGACGACGTGATGTATACCTTTTAACTGACTCAATATATTATATGCCAATTGGCTTTTCTAACATTGACTAAATTTTGTTAGTAATGTTGTGTTCTGCACTTAGAATTGTGTATATTTCTTCCAACTCGGCTATAAACTCGTGTCATCTCTCTTCTTGTAAAAGAAATGACTCGGGTATTAAGCCTGCAGTCCTTTACCACAAATGTACTACCCTTTGCTGTAATGATAATGGCAGAGTGCATAGAAGTGACATTTCTAAGTCTTGGCAAAGCAGCTATGAACAACGGGATCAGCTCCTTTGTTTTTGTTGCTTATTATAACTCCATGGCTACCCTTATCTTCTTTCCGTTTTTCGTTCTCCATGTCTGCAGGTTCGCGATACTAATTTCGTCTCTTTTATTATTATGAGTATGATTTCAGCACTAATACGACTAATCTACTGATCTTAAATTTATTTATTCTTTTTTCCAGAGGTAATCAGCTTCCACTTACTTTCTCTTTACTGTGTAGATTCTTTGTACTTGGGCTAGTTGGGTAAGAATAAGAATGTAATCAACTTATCATTTGTTTGCTCATTTCAATTTATGGTATGCAATTGTGTAAACTGATAAAAAGTTTTCTGCAACAGAATTTGTCTTCTGCAGATATGTGGTTATGTAGGTATGGACTATGCCTCTGCGACTCTAGGAGTTGCCATGGGTAACTTGATACCCGCGTTTACATTCTTGCTTGCAGTTATCCTGAGGTAGGATCTATCAATATTGGTAGGATACATATTAATAGATTTGTTGCAAGCAGATTTCTTTTATATCATATTTTGTATTTTAATTTATTTTCTGATATTGTACAAAGTCTACATGAATACACGGGCCTTTTTCGTTAATCAAGTACTATTAAAACGGAGCTGTTCATGATTTTTAGTTCTCATAGTTTTGAATGCTATGACATTTTAGCATGGAGAAGGTTGATCTAAGACCATTGAGCAGCGTATCAAAAGTTGTAGGCACAGCAATAGCAATATCTGGAGCATTTCTGATATATATGGTTGTGTCTTCTTCAGGTTCAGCTCAACAGCTCCTACTCTCAAAGCATTCAAATTGGGTACTTGGTGGTGGTTTTCTTACCATCACGTGCCTTTCTTCAGCCATCTGGAACATTTTACAGGTACAGATTAACACTGTCTTCGAATATCTCAAATGTTTCAATCATGCATTTCAGATAAATATCCACTATATAATCCACAATTATCTGCTAATTTAGTCTCTAACACTCAGGCGGCAACCATTAAGGTATATTCTGGCGTAACTACTGTAAACTTTTTCTTTTGTTTATTTGGATCCATCCAATGTACAACAATTGCTTTATATGTGGAGAGGAACAGAGGTTCTTGGTTGCTTAACCCTGGTATCGAGATGATTGCTATGGTTTTCGCTGTAAGAATATTATTAATTGACACAATCTGATTTTAGGGTCATCTTTTGTTTCTCGGCTGATTCAATCTGTTTCATTGCAGGCTGTGAATTGTGTAACCGGTGCCAGTATCTTGACATGGTGCCTGCACCGAAAGGGTCCAGTTTACGTGTCAATGTTCAAGCCAGTATCGACTGCCATTGCAATGATCACAGGGATCATCTTCCTTGGTGATACTCTTTATATTGGCAGGTATAATTATCAAAACTCACAATTGAAATGCCTGTGTCTGGTCTATATTGAATTTAGTGGAATTTAATTGTGTGTACTACAGAAATAATATAGTTTTAGATTGGGGGAAACTATAAAACACAAAAAAACTGTTACTGCTGAAAACTTAATATCAAGCATGTGTAAATATATTGATCATCGTTTACACCAATTTATCTTAGACTTTTAGCTCCAACAAAAAATTTATTGTAGGTCACAGTATATAATATCAAATTGTTGCAACAAGGATTCTAAACATCTGAAAACAATATTTATCCCTGAAGATGATGATAGTTCTACGGCCCTTGCTCATTTAGATCAGAGCGATGACGAAATGCTCGATGAGCAGTCTCTTGCAGTTTCTATGGGTTCTCCTCCACATAACAAAATAAGAAAAGAGGATAAATCATGGAATTGTATAATGTATACAGAACAGTTTAGGAGAAGAATGTAGGTTTATAAGAGATTACTGGATGTATCCTCTTTAATTTCATTATTTGATAAAGATATATTATTTAAAGTGTATGGGTGACTGAACTCGACGATTGTTGATGAACAAAGAAACCCAGTGAATTTGTCAGATGTTGCCAGGATGATTACTTGCTGCTTGTTAAATATGTAGTAAAAGAGGTGGTCTCCTCTATTCATTTTTGTCTACAACATATGTTTGGTACATGGATCGGTGAGTATGCAATGATCCGTCCATACTGGACAGTTAACATAACTGTCAAATACAAGTGAAGCGTAAGCAGACACTTGCATCTTTATTAAACGTAAATGATAAGTTCTCTGAAACTTTATCTACTACTCCAAGGCAGAAGAGAATGATTATGTTTTAAATAATGCATTACTTGACAGTTTTGCTTCATAAGTTCACCCCAAATATTATAGAGAACATGTATCTGGTTGTTTTCTTCTCAATTGATAACAATGAAGTAATTCCGATTTCTAATCTTGGTTAAGTTGCTTTGTTTTTCTGTAAGAAGTTAAAATCCCTTTCTGTTTTTTCGTTCTGTTAATTTTTCTGTTTTTTGTTGCAGATGTAAAGGAAGTACACAATTGCACCCACTTCAGTTTCACCTGACAAAAGGAAACAGCCTTCCATGTTACTTCAAGAGGGAAAGCAGAGGTCTTCTCTTAAAGCTGACAGGGATGAGGTTTATGCACCCACAAAACCTGAGATTGATGCAGAGTTGGCCAAGATGAGGAGCATGACTCCGGAGCAGGCTGCTGCTGTTGCTGCTAGAGCAGTTGCTGAGGCGGAAATTGCTATGGCAGAGGCTGAAGAAGCAGCAAGGGAGGCAGAGGCAGCAGAAGCTGATGCAGAAGCTGCGCAAGCTTTTGCAGAAGCAGCAATGAAGACACTGAAAGGCAGAAGCAGCAATCCACGAGTTGTAAGATCAGACAATACCCTTCTACATTTCTTTCAAGTTGGTGTATAGTTTGACCAATTAAATTTTAATGAAAAAACTTACAGAATTTGCAGATGATTCGTGCTTGATGAAAATAACAACGGAGCAACCTGGATCTCAGTTCAAACTTCTTGGCTCTTGCTGGACCAAACTCTGAATAGGTTTTTGACGCAGTTCGTGAGACATCTTTGTTTGTAGTTGTAAATAATGTTTAAGGCCTGCTGTCAAATCCAAATGTTGAAGTAAATTATGCAGACATCTAGTTCCCGTTATTATGGAAAAACTTTGAATGCTAAATTACTATTACTAGGCCATTCATGGGTGTTGGTGATTGGATTTTGATTTACTAGGCTGTTCATGGAATTACTATGCCGTTCATGGGTCATGCTAAATTACTATTACTAGGAGTATATATTAAAAGCAACTGCAAGAGGCGCCCTATGCCCCTATCCGGCCTCCTAAGTCAAATTACAGTGAAATTGATACAAATATCAACTCCAACAGGCTCCTAATCTCTCCCTAAAAACTTAAGAGCTCTAAATCTCTCCTCAGTACTGAGGAGCATATATTGTCTCCTAAAGTAGTTTTATATTAGTATATGATTTCCCTCCAAAATCTATCCATCGTTTCCCTCTTTTTGTTACAGGCTTACAACAGATCCCTCCTTTTACAACTCATAGAGAGGAGGATTATTGAAGTCCAGACTTACTTTTACATGTTAAATGACTTGACAGCCTATTTAATAATAATTTTAGTGAGGAGTATGCCAAGCAACTCTTGGAGTTGCTCTAAGAAAGCTATTTTAGTGTATATGCAGATTTGTTTTTGGACTATGAAACTTTGTTGGACCAATATATATATATATATATGTAAAGAGAATGAGGACGTAAGCTATTTTAGTGTATATGCAGATTTTTTTTTGGACTATGAAACTTTGTTGGACCAATATATATATATATATATAGAGTAAGGTTCAAGAGAGAACCCTCTTAAAAAGAGAACCAAGGAACTTTTTTTAAAAATCATTTTAGCATAGAAAGAAAAATAGAATTAGTTATATATCATCCTAATAGTCCCAAAAAGTTAATTACTTACAAACAAATATTCATTTTTAAATTTAAAAAAATATATGAAAAAATTATGAATCTGCTTATGAATCTCTTATAAATTCTAATTTCGGATCTACTTTTTTGAATAAAAAAAAACAATCTAAAAATGAATCTGTTTATACACAACTCATTTATACATCAAAATTACACCAAATTTAGAAATCTACAGTCAAGCTATTCGTTACCTATTCGTCGAAACATTTTGAACAGAGTTGATTCCAGTGTAACAAGCTAAAATCTACCTGAAAATAAATAAGAACAGATAAATAAACTTGAATCTAGTTAGGAATCACAATTTATTAGTATGAAACCCTAAATTAAACAGTACAATTCATTACCTCATTGATTATATAAGAGATTCAAAAAGAGATTCATAATTTTTTCATATATTTTTTTAAATTTAAAAATGAATCTTTGTTTGTAAGTAATTAACTTTTTGGGACTATTAGGATGATATACAACTATTTATATTTTTATTTTAATTTAAAACTAATTTTTAAAAAAAGTTCCTTGGTTCTCTTTTTAAGAGAGTTCTCTCTAGAGCCCTGGCCTATATATATATATATATATATATATATATATATATGTAAAGAGAATGAGGACGTAAGGTTAACTTTATTATATTTTTTCTAAAATCACAAGAAATAGATGTAAATGAATATAGTTAGTTGGGCACGAAGGTAAGGAATATGAGTAGATTAGGGAAAAAAGTAAGAAAAATAAGTAAAGTGGTGAGATTCATCAATATTTAAGGTATAAAGTAAGTAAAGTGGATGAAAGTAGTCAAAGTAGTTAATTTTTATTTTTTAAAACTTTACTATATTTGAAAAGTTTTGGAATGTAAAGAAATGGATGAGATATCCAAAAAAGGAAAGTGTAAAGAATTTGATTAGACAGAGGCGGTATTAAAAATATTCATTTTCTTACTAATCAAGAAATTGTATTATTTATTTATTTTACGGAGTAATGCTAGAGGAAAAAAAAATATTTCCAAAAATTTCTTCAAAATAATGTGCTATCGCATGATAAAATAAAGAATTTTGATTGGTGGAATATATATAAATGCACAGGGAGGCCATCTCTTTTACAACCAATCAAATAAAGCACATTTAGAACATTTCTTTGAAATTTTTGTTTGGTTACTTGGCCACTTAGATTGTTGTGTATTCGAACCCGCAATCATTATTATATTATGACCAGATTTAATGTTTACTTTTTCGTGGCTGAAATTCTTTTCTTATACGAACCAATTGTAGTTGGGCATTTACTGCCTGCACCTACGTCTCCCTTCTCATCGCCTCCAGAATCCATGCATAGAAGCGGTGACTAGGTTGCTCCGTCGGGTAAAGAAAAGTCATATTATTATGTCAAGTCTGAAATCACCAACTTCTACCTTCTGCTCATATATTAAAAATGATCATCTACATAAGCAGGGACGGAGGTAGAAAAATAATTTCACCTAGACTAATAAACTTGTAACAAGTAATAAGATGAATAGAAAGTTTACTGTTTATTAGCAAAATGGTAGTAGCAAAACCGGAGCGCAGCAGTACTGCAGTAGCAATCATGAACAACAACAAAATAGGAGAAACATCAACAGACCAGCATAAGAAGACATTAGTTGTTTCATAACTGCAAAACAAGAATGAAAATCAAAGCCTAGCTAATAATAAACAGACCATCACAAATTAATCACGAGTATTGAAATCTACGATGTTGTGTCTATGACACATATTTTGTTCTCGGATACTCTACTAACTTAGGTTGATACGCACCCATTTTAATATAAGCTCGTCTTATTTTATCTCGTTGATTTACGGGATGCTGCCATATAGGTTTTCGAATTCCAAGATCTCGTTCAAGAGTATTAAGATCAATTTCAACTCTTGGAGATTTACAAATTGGTTGGTCACACTAATTTTCCTCGATATCAACACTAGATGGATTTTCCTCAATATCGATATTAGATGAACGATGTACCTCATTAGTAGGTGTAGACGCAATTGGTTTGAAAAAATGAAAACAATGTTTTCCCCTCTTTTTTTCCTTGAGTTGCCATTATATTGTCCTATAAAAAAGAGTAAAAGAGATTAAACAAGATTACAAATTAGAAAAACCTAAATAAGAAGAAGATAAATTATGAATAACCCTAATTGAACAATTGGGTTTTTTTTGTCTGTTTCTGTTGCATTTGTTGCGTGTCTTTGTATTTTTTCCTCAAGTCTGAAATCAAAAAATAATAAAAATTAATTGGGCTAAATATGAAATGTCACCGGGACTGACTTCAAATTTTTTGGACTGGACTATAGAAAAATTTTGACTATTTTTTTTTTCACCTGGCTACAGCCCACCACAGCCTTTGCTGTGCCTCCGCCCTGGTACATAAGAAAGAAGTAAATGCCCTTATTATCAATTTGGAGTTAAAATGTTTCAAAAAAAATATAACGCGGTCTCAAATATCACTATAAAACGCTTAATTATGTTTCGTTTTTGTATATTAGCTTTTGACAGCTGATTTTGTTATTTACGTTTTTAGAAACACAACATGAAGTTCCATTTCAAAAATTATATTTGAGTGTTTTTTAAATTATACTATTTGAGACTATTTTTCTTCGATTACGACGGAATTTGTATTAGGTATTAATCAAATCTCCTTATAAAAGACGGGGCCTAATTTTAGGCACATATTAAATTCTTAATACCTACACATGCAGCTAAAGCAAGTGGAGGCTACGAGAACAATCAAACATGTATATAACGACTCTTGTTTTTAGTAATTCCTATTTTTCTGGTATTATTATATTATTATAATATATTATTTTCAAGAATTCAAAAAAATAAAAGAATTTAATGAAACTTTTAATTAAACAAACAAAACAAAAGACATAAATCCTTGTCGAGAGAGAAAAATTAATGGAAAAATAAAATAAATCAAAAAACTAATTAATTTTGGGCTTTTTCACCGTGAAAACAACGAAAGCCCCAGACGGTTATGCAAATAAGAAAGAGGAAGAGTTTTTATTTGGTTTATAATTTGTGTCCGTAAATTATTGTGTTATTAACTAATAAATAGGTTGACAAAGCTGCGAAGGTGTTATAATTTTTTTAAAAAAATCTATCTATAAAATTATAACAATTAGTCATTTTTTCTTAATAAGTCGTGCTATCGTTAAACACGTTTTCCTTGTTAAGATCGAAATCGCAAATTTTATATACTAAATACTTGTCTTATATATTAATTTTCTTGTTAACATACTCCTTTCTAATGAGTCGTTCTCTCGTTGAAAAAACACTTATATAAATTTGTATTCTTATTTTACTTCCAATAAAACTTTTAATTATATATGCCATAATATGCCTTACAAACACATATTCTACTTCCCTTAGAACTTTTTTTTAATATGTATTTCTTATAAATTCCAATTCTTTTACTCTATGCATTCGAAAACTTATTCTACTTTCGATATAACTTTTAATTATATGTCTAACGTATAAAGTCTCTATAAATTCGAACTCTTCTTCTCTATAAATTCGAACACATATTCTACGTCCAATAGAACTTTTAATTGCAAGTATCTTTTATATATTCGAAATCTTTTCCTCTATAAATTCGAACACATTCTACTTTAAATAGAACTTTTAATTCTATGTCTTACCTATAAATTCGAATTATTATCCTTTATAAATTCAAACACCTATTCAACTTCAAATCAAACTTTTATTTATATGTCTTCCCTATAAATTCGAACTCTTCTCCTCGATAAATTTGAACACCTATTCTGCTTCTAATAGGTTAAAGGATATTTTTTGATTTATTAGTATTGAAAATTCAAATATTCTAGAAAATTAAAAAAATAGATTGAGATAATATTTGAGACGCCACTTCACCGCCCGCGTACACTTCACAACGACGTTATAAATTTTTAAAAAGAAATTCAATATATATTTATTTTACATTATGTCATCAATATTAAATTTTAACAATTATTACGATCCTCTCTAATGAACTGCGCCATCCTTAAACACAATTTTTCTTGAGCCGCTCTCTCGTTAAAACCGAAACTCCAACTTTAACATATAATATTAATACTTGTAAAATAATTTTTGTCAATAAAAATTGAAATCTATAAATAAAATTAAATTTATAACATCAACTCTACACCTATTTTACTTCCGATTAAATTTAATTTATCCGATAGAACTTTTAACTATGGCTTACAAATACCTACTTTACTTTCAATAAAATTTTAATTATATACATTTCTTATAAATTCGAACTCTTATTCTCTATAAATTCAAACACCTATTCTACTTTTAAAAAAACTTTTAATTATATGTCTTTTCAATAAATTTGAACTTTGTAAATTGGCACACCTATTCAAATTCCAATATTCTCCTCTATAAATTTGCACACTCATTTTACTTTCAATGGAACTTCTAATTGTGGCTTACAAACACCTATTTATATAATTTTCGAATATGATAAAAATTATATATCTTCGCATAAACTTGATTTCTCCTTGTTTATAAATTGAAATCGTTAACATATATTTTAAATTTATAATTAACCATTTTCTCGTCGAACACATTTATTTCTAATATACCGTTCTCTGGTTAATTGAAACTATTTGAACTCCTTAATAACTAAAATAATATTTAAAGTTAAGTTAAAATAATATTTTAGCAATTTATCTTTAAATAAATGAATAAGTAATACTTTTCATATATTATGATGAATCATGTTTACTTACTTTTCTCTACTGGTATCAGGGTAGGCGCATAGATTGATGTAGTTTTTGACTCTCAGTAGTAATAGGTTCAAAAGGTTCAAAATCAGCTCAAAGTCGACGAATCAAGCCTAGTTGAAAATCACATATTGGCTATTATTGCATGTCATAGTCTTGCCCTCTCAAACTTCCGGTGGAGGATGAACCAAGAGGAGGAGATTACGTAACTATGTCTACCTAAGACATCTTAAGCAAAGAAACATGTCTACCTAAAAGGCTAGAAGAGATTTTAATTAAAACAGTCCATCATATAAACAAATAATGGTTATTACAGAAAAAATTCATACAAGATTAAATTAGCTATAAAGAAATCATAAAAGGTTATCAATTTCAGAAAAAAAATCTATTTTTCTTACATTTATAAAATAAATAAATCTGTTTCTTGAATCGGATGCATCCTTTGAGCCCTGCAATTATAATATTATTCTAATGGAAAAAGTGAACGAAGCAAACATCGAACACATAGCAGATCAATCAATCGTAAGTGCTAATGAAGAACAAGGGAAAACAGTTGAGGGTCAGAAGAATAAGACTAATTGTTGTGCCCAAAATCTCACATGGGCTCAATTTAAGGCCCATACTTGTTATAGGACCAGTAGGGATGTATTGGGCTAGGATTGTATGGACCGAGGTGTAGGTTAAGGGTGCCGAGGTGCAGGTTAAGGGTATCGAGATGTAGGTTCAGGACGCTATGGTTTAGGTGCAGGGTACCCTGATAGGTCCAGGGTGCCAAAACAGGTTCAAGGTATCGAGGTTCAGGTGAAGGGTATTGAGGTCCAGGTGGTCTGAACCTAGAGACTGGTTTCAGGTGTCGAGCAGTCGGAACCTCAGGAAGGCAGAGTGCTAGTTGGACAAGGACTCAACTACCTATACTTTAGAGGCACGGAAGTATAATTGTCAAAGGACTTCTAGGCTTACTAAAACGTACTGAATGGAGTAAACACAATCAATATAGGACTTGTACTGATTGTTTTGGATATACATTGCATGCAGGAGGGTTTATAGGATTTAGTGATGGATGTGGATTAGGACACTGGAAAGCTCGGCTGGAGCTACTTAATTCGACTATAACTCTAGGATGGATTATCCTGGAATGGCCGAATTCATAGAAAGGAAGAAGTATAAACCTAATAGAACTACATGGGGCTTGATTCCTATAAATAGGATATGTAGGCACTTGATTAAAGGATTCAGATTTTCACTCTCTACACGCATAAGGCTCGTGTACTTTTTGTGATTCATATTCCGGTGAACTGACTGGCTGTGTAGGATTTACGCCGCCCACTTCAACCGGTGGTTTTGTCAACTCAGCCCCCCGGAGATATACTTCTATTGTTATGTTCCTATCATGAGCTACAGGTTTCTAGCTGCAAACCTACAGCTCCGTCCGATAACCAAGGACACATTCTGCGAATATTCCAGCGAGATTCTCTCGATTGTGTTGTACCAAATTTCTCTCACAACATAAGTGGCGCTAGAAGGAGGGGAACTCCATCAAAATCTTGAGAGAGAAAAGATGTCGGATGATTCCGGTAATACGCAAACACCAACTAATGGTGAAGATGATCGTGGAAGGGGTCCTCAAGGCGAGGTTACGAACAAGGATATTTTTGATCACCTTAAGAAAATTGGCGAAAGGGTTGATTCTTTAGAGAGAAAGTCCGAAAAGATGAAAAATTGGCAAAAAAAGCAAAGGTCCTCGGAAAAGCGCTCTAAGGCACCGAAGGTTACACCAATTCGGCTGGATTTTGGTAGTGACGAAGAAGGGCCTGAGAAGGAGAAGGCCAAAAAGACTTTTTTTGATGTTGAAACTGATCAGAGTAATCCAGACTGGGACTCTAAAGCTGAACCTAAAGATAAGGAGGACCCTGAACCTTCAGCTACGAGGAGTATAACGGTATTCAACCGAATGGGAAAGAAGCTCACGAATAAGGATTTAAGGCATAAGCTTTTGGAGGCAAAACAGAAGGCTCCCAAGAAAGTGCAGAGTGAGAAATCACAATCTAAGGGATCGAGGAGTTATAAGGAAAAGTCTCACTCGAAACCTGAAGATGAGCATAACTCTAGCTCATCCTACAAAGCTGATGATAGCTCCGATGGAAGCTCTAATGATGAAAAGGACACGGATGACACCTCTGAGTCAGCTGAGGGTGATGGAAAGTATAAGGAGAAGGATCTTAGAAAAGTCCTCGAGAAGATTATGGCAGAAAAGGGTCCTCAGTCAGGGTTGACCGTAGGATCACCTTTCACTAAAAAAGTGCGAGATTCACCTTTACCCCGTAGCTACAAGGGAGTGGGAGACCTGAAGTTCGATGGGACTATGGACCCCGTGGAGTTTCTTAGCCGTTTCAACACGGAGATGGAAGTTTACCAAATCAAAGATCACACTAAATGTCGCCTGCTGGCTGCGACTCTGAGGGATAGTGCTCACTAATGGTTCAAGAGGCTTCCGTCCAATTCAGTCAAGTCATGGAGGCAGATGGGTGAGATGTTTGTGACCCAATTTAGAGCTTCAGTCACATTCGCACCTCCAGCCAACACACTCGCGAACATTAAACATCGTGACAATGAGACGCTCAACGAGTATTTCAAGAGGTTCAACGCTGAGGTCCCAAGGGTGAGGAAAACCACAGACGAAACTTATAAGAATTTCCTGATAGCTGGTGTCAAGCCTGGGACTGAGTTCTGGAAGGAGCTGTAGAGTAAGGAGCCTACTACCTTGGCCGATTTCTACGCAAAGGCAGAAAGGCATAAGGTCGTGGAACAGTCCTTGGAGAATTTGAAGAAGGATAATGCTTCACGAGATTGGAACATGAATAAAAGGAATAGGTCGTATAGCCCAAAGGATAGAAGCTACAACAAGCGGACAACCTACAACACAGCTTCAACTGATGGCCGGGATGCAAGCAAAGAGGTGAAGACTGCACCTCTGTCAGTAAACACCACAAGTGCAAAAAGGACCGTGGAATACAAGTACCCATCTTCAAAAGGTAGTAGGAGGTACTCCGAATATACTCCTTTGGCTTCTCCTGTTGAGCACATATTTGAAGTTGGTGATAAGACTGGGATGTTCAGGAAGCCCTCCCGGACGGGACCTCCTGGGAGAAAAGATTTGGCTAGGTACTGTGCCTTCCATGATGCTAACGGGCATGAAACTGCCGACTGTCGACATCTCAAGGATCATATTGAGGACTTGATTAGAAAAGGATTCCTCACAGAATTTGTGGCCCAGGAGGTGAAAAAATACAAAGATGAGATGTCCAAGAGAGATGAAGAGAAGTCTGCACCTGAACGAGCTACCAGGGCTGGTAGTATCCACACAATCATTGGTGGACCATACATTGGAGGCTTCAGCAGGAATGCAATGAAGAATTATACACGTGAGGCTAGAGGAAACCCACTCACGAATGTTTATCACTTGGTCGACAGGCCCCCGAAACTATTTAAAGGTGAAGCTGCGGACATCACCTTCACTGAGGCCGATGCAAGGCATGTGTATCACCCCCACAATGATGCGTTGGTGGTGACTATCACGATCGGAGGGCTCAATATGCATCGAGTTCTAGTGAATAATGGAAGCTCCTGCAATATACTGGCCTACGACACTTATCAGAAAATGGGATTGGCGGACAAGGAAATGTCCCCTGCTTACAATGACTTACATGGATTCACTGGCGGACCAGTACAGGTCGTAGGAGGGGTGAAGCTCCCTGTTGTGTTGGGGGCTGAACCTCTAAGAGCTATGCAGGTAGCAGAATTTATGGTGGTAAATGAAGACATTTCCTACAATTGCATTGTGGGCAGGCCTCTCTTGAAGGAGATGAGGGTGGTAACCTCTATCTACCATCTCTCCATGAAGTTCCCTACCCCTAACGGGACCGGATCTCTAAAGGGTTGTCAAGTAGATTCCAGGGAATGCTATAGTAAAGCTTTGCGCACCGCTGAGCAAGCTTCGAAGCATTTGTTGTTAGTGGATGGAGGCACCACGGATAATTGTTATAGGTACTTGGAAGCATCAACAAAGAACGAACCTCTACGATAGGTAAAGGATTCGTGCAATATGATTATGATCATCCAACATCCAGGTGAAGAGGACTCCACGGATATTGTTTTTTCTTCGGGGGTAGATACCCAGAATAAGGTACGGATGCTGGAGGCACCCCCACCGAAAGTTTTGGAAATCAATGAACCTCTTGTCGAAGGTATTGTTGAGGAAGCAAACGATAGTGATTTCGAGGATGGCCATGTGGAAAGCTCGCCTAAGGTTCCATCACAGCTTAGGAAGGTTGACACAAAGGTTCAGGTAAAGATCGATCTAGATCCTCGGATGCCTGAAGCCAAGGAAACAGAAGGCGCTGCTGGTGACACCTTGTCAATTCTAGTGGATGTAGCTGACCCCTCTAAGGAGTTGAAGATCCCCACCAGTTGGAACCTGAAGCTAGGGAGACATTGACTCATTTCTTAAGGGATAACCTAGATGTTTTTGCCTGGTGCCATTCTGACATGGTGGGGATTGATCCTAGGGTAATGTGTCATCGCCTTAACATTGACCCCGAAAGGATTGCTCTAAGGCAAAAACGGAGGGCAATCAACGGTGAGCGAGCTTTAGCCCTCAAGGAAGAAGTTGATAGGTTGTTGGAAGTTGGATTGGTAAGGGAATCATTCTACCCGGATTGGCTAGCGAACCCGGTGCTTGTCAAGAAACCCAATGGAAAGTGGCGAACTTGTGTGGATTTTACAGATTTGAACAAGGTGTGCCCTAAAGACAGCTTTCCACTTTCACGCATTGATCAGTTGGTTGATGCGACAGTTGGGCATGCTCTTTTGAGCTTCATGGATGCTTACTCGGGATATAATCAAATTCCCATGTTTGAACCTGATCAGGAGCATACGTCCTTCAACACGGATATAGGTTTATATTGTTACATTGGCATGCCTTTTGGGCTGTTGAATGCTGGAGCTACCTACCAAAGGCTGGTTAATAGGATGTTCAAGGACCAGATTGGAAAAACTATGGAGGTTTATGTGAATGACATGCTGGTCAAGTCTAAAGCTGCAGCTGATCATGTGCTGCACCTATCAGAAATGTTCAACATACTACGAAGGTTCAGAATGAAGCTCAACCCTTAAAAATGTGTCTTCGGTGTGGAGTCAGGAAAATTTCTAGGCTTCATTGTCAATCACCGAGGAATCAAAGCGAACCCCGCAAAGATTAAAGATTTAATTGAGATGCGGTCTCCTCGTAACATAAAGGAGGTTCAGAGTCTTACTGGTAGGATTGCAGCTCTGAACAGGTTTGTATCTAAGTCTTCGGATAAATGTAGAGAATTCTTTGCAACAATCAAGAAAGGAAAGAACTTCGAATGGAGCCCAGAGTGTGAAGCTGCCTTCACAAAAATAAAGGAGCAATTGGGCAGTCCTCCATTACTGTCTAAACCCCTCGATGGAGAGATCCTCATACTATACTTGTGTAAAGCATAATGTAACATAAGATGAAACAAAGATAACTACAACTCAACAAAGGACAAGACATACAATAATATTAACAGAAGCACAGGAATCCAGAATCAAAGAAGATAATGTAAACTCAAAAAATCAAAATACGTTATGTATTCTTGAAGTCCGTAAACAGGTCACGGAAAGAAGTTCATGAAAATGTTCAAGCCTCAGTGACAACAAAAGAAACAAGACTTTCAAGACGACAGAAGTATGTGAATGATTTAGGGTTAAGTACCACAGGATTCCAGTGATTTAATCGAAGCAACCAGAACGACAAAGGACTTATCAGCAGCATTGAATTGAAGACATAAAAGAAGAATTGATCAAGTGTTATTCATCTATGAACCAGACCAGTTGCACTAGTTGACGACACTAAAAAGATCAAGTTGTTTTTTCGTCTCAGAAGAAATTGATACAGTCTGAAACTTAAACACCCTGGAACTCAGAAGTATTTTCTAAAAGATCAAGGACAAGGAAAAGAGTTCGATGGTTTTTTGTTTATAAAAACCATCGAATGAGATTAAAGAAATCCATTATGAAAACCATAATAAAGTATTTGTCATTCGATAGTTTTATTTATAAAACTATCGAATGGAAAATACCTTTATTCAATTCGATGGTTTTCAAATGAAAAGAGCAGGTGAAAAGTATTTGTCGTGTCAGGTTGATGAAGATCCAACGGCCAGGAATAAACCAATTCTTTTGGTTCGATGGTTTTTCAAATCAAGACTATAAATAGAGTTTGAAGAAGTGTTCTTCTTCAGGTAAGGCAGAACACAGAAAGATCATTTACGAGGAGAGAGTTCTTGACAGAGAAATTTACAGAGAAATTAATATAGCTCAGAATTCTATTATTGTAGTGATTGTGTTTAACCTGAACTCATTGTAGCTAATCCTACGGATTAGAATTTGTAGCACCCTTCGTGGTTTATATTTATAAAACGATATATTCCATGACTCGTGTTTTGATTTGGAGTATTTGATTTTGAACTATATCACAAAGAATTATCCGTGAACGAAATCGAAGAATTTGTGAGTGTCGTATTCAACCCCCCCTTCTACGATACTTTGGACCTAACAATTGGTATCAGAGCTACTTGATTGACGTACAAATCAGATCCGGTGAATGAGACCAAAATCAAACATAGCTTGAAAATTTAAAGCAAATTTTTTAACTTTCAAAATTTTTCATTTGATTGGAATTTCTTGAATTTTAAACAATTTGAAATTTTCTACCATGAGTGCTCCAAAGACAACAGCAGGTACCAAGGTGCCCCCGTTTACAAGAGATGACTTTGGTCTGTGGAAAATGAAAATGCTATTATTTATAAAGGCATCAAATCCTTTGTATCTTGGCATATTGGAGAATGGACCATTTGTTCTAATGAAATCAATTGAAGAATCTACAACTCTAGATGGTACTAGAGTTCCTAGAAGTTCTATTCCTAAGGAATTATCTGAGTACACTGATACAGATAAAGAATTGATTAGATTGGATACAGGTCTGATGCTTATATTGACAGACTCTGCAGACAAAGAGATGAGCTATCAGACAATGAGCTGTACAAGCGGGAAGCACATGTGGGATACCATCAATCTAATAATGGAAGGAACTGAAGACGTGCAGGAAAACAGATTGGACATCCTGACTTCTCAGTATGAGTCATTTAGGTCTCAACCAGGAGAAAGTATAACTCAGGTCTTTGAGAAGTATACTAAACTTCTGAATGAATTGGAAATGAAAGGAAAGACCTATCCTCTGAGAGAATCAAACAGGAAGTTCATGATGACGCTGCCCCACCATGTAGAACATAAGTCATCATCCATAAGGGAAAGAATAGACTTCACAAAGATGTCATTAGAGATGATCTATGGCAAGTTGAAGACTTATGAGATGGAACAGGAACAGAGAGTAATAATCTACGGACAAGGGACAGTAGACAACAAGAGTACTGCACTCGCAAGATCAGCCGCACTTGTAGTGGATGAACCAACAACTTCTGAAGTTCAGGTTCAGATCCCTAGAGCTGGAAAGGAGGTGATAATAGAAGCTGAAATGGATTCTGCAAATCTGGGTGTTGATGAAAGTGTCTACTACACCCTAGAAGAGCTTGAGCAAATGGAAGACAAAACCATGGCGTACTTAGCTGCAAAGTTTAGCCACATTCGTTTCAAAAGAAACCCTAAGTACAAGTTCAGGGGACCAACCAACAGATTTCAGAAAAGCAATTATTCACCAAGTACAGGAACTAAGGGAGGCTACAAGACAGACATGATTGATAGAAGCAAGTCAAGATGCTACAACTGCAATGAGATAGGGCATTTTGCTACTGAATGCCAGAAGCCTCATCAAGCAAGAGACAAGAAAGGTGGTTATTATAGAAAGGATTCTTATGTTGGGTTGAAGAAAGAAAATGCTAGGTTGAAACAACAACTGGAAAACTCATCTGGAAAGCAAAAAGGGAGAGCTTATATAGCTGAGGGTAAAAGCTGCGATGATACTGATTCGGATGAAGAGCAAGAGTATGTGAACATGGCCCTGATGGCAGACTCTTCAGAGGAATCACCTCAATCATCACAGGTACCTATCCTAACTACAGTTGACATGTCTAATTCTGAGTTCAAGAAAACTGTGCAAGACTTAAGTGTTGAATTGTTTAATGTACACACAAGCATGCTAGCATCTGAAATTGAAAATGCTAAACTAGTTCAAAAGGTTAAGGATTTAGAATCTATAAATCAAGAACTAGAGCTTGTAAGTGTCACAATAGAAAGTCTGAAACAGAGGATTGAGTACTTAGATAACAAGGTCAAGTGTAATGAAGAGATAGAGACTATCCTGAGGAAGCAGATTTCTGACCTAGAGTTGAAACTGAACGCTTATAAGAACTCCGCCCTGATTCAAAAGGAAATAATTGATAATCAGACCATAGGGAAGATGACTGCAATAGGTCTAGACTATAGAAAGAAAGCTGGCAAGAAAGTTTTGGAATTTCCTCAGACACCTAAACCTGTCAAGAAGAACATTCCACACGTTCTCAAGAATGTGAGTTGTCCAGTTTTTGTTAAGCCTATGTCAGGACTTTTTGAAGAAGAAGACTTAGTCATAACACAAGAATTGCTTGAGGAGGATGTAAGGAAAGAAAAGGAAGAGTCAACTGAGTTGCCTAGGAAGTCAGTGATTAAAGAAAAACCTAAAACTGAGATAGGCAGCAAGGTTAGAAGTGGAAGCTAGGCTACCTGTGCGGACAATCAGATCAAACAATGGAACTGAATTCAAGAATGCAGTTCTTAATGATTTCTGCTCAGAGAAAGGAATATCAAGACAATTTTCAGCACCAAGAACTCCTCAACAGAATGGAGTAGTGGAAAGGAAGAACATGACCTTGGTTGAAGCAGCAAGGACCATGCTGAGTGAAGCAAAACTTCCCACTTACTTTTGGGCTGAAGCAGTGAACACAGCTTGCTACACTCAGAATCGAACCCTGATCAACAAACATCATGAAAAGACTCCGTATGAGTTAATGGCCAACAAGAAACCAACACTGAAGTACTTTCATGTGTTTGGTGCAAAGTGCTTTGTACTTAAAGATGGAGAACATCTTGGCAAGTTTGATGCCAAAGCAGATGAAGGCATTTTTCTGGGCTATTCTCTGGAATCTAAGGCTTTCAGGGTATATGTGATTGAAGATAAGAAGGTGTTGGAAAGCTTTAATGTAACATTTGATGACACCAAAAGACCAGGCCTGCAAACAAGAGAGAACTCTGAATCCTTGGTATTTGAAAATTTATCAGGAGATCTCTCTGACAATGAAGAAGAACCTGAAGTTGTTACAGTTATTAATAATAATCATGATGATAATGATTCTGGACCAAGTGGTGATAGTGGTGGACATACTCAAACTACTACTGGATCCACTAGTCAATCAACAGGGTCAACAGATCATACCGTCAACAACTCAAGGGGAGCAGGAGAAGGATCAACTAGTCACACTCCACAACATCTAGAACAAGGAGAATCATCAAGATCGCATCTGCCAAGACAAAGGGTATGGAATAGAGATCATCCCTTTCACTTGATCATTGGTGATCCGGACACAGGAGTGAGAACTAGGAGAACATCACAAAATGAATGTCACTATTCTGGGTTTCTTTCAGAAACAGAACCTAAGAAAGTTGAAGATGCTCTAGATGATCCAGATTGGGTGATTGCTATGCAAGAGGAACTCAATCAGTTTGAAAGGCAGAAAGTTTGGAAGCTGGTACCCAGGCCTAAGGGAAAATATGTTATTGGAACAAGATGGGTATTCAGAAATAAGTTGGACGAAGATGGCATTGTAACGAGAAACAAAGCCAGACTGGTTGCTAAAGGTTACTCTCAAGAAGAGGGTATAGATTATGATGAAACCTATGCACCAGTAGCAAGACTTGAGGCCATCAGAATGTTTCTGGCATTCGCAGCACATTCCAATTACAAGGTATATCAGATGGATGTGAAGAGTGCTTTTCTGAACGGGGAGTTAGAAGAAGAAGTGTATGTGGAACAACCTCCAGGTTTTGAGGATTCAAAACTGGCAGACTTTGTGTACTTTCTATTCAAAGCTCTCTATGGACTCAAACAAGCTCCAAGGACATGGTATGACACTCTCTCTGAATTCTTACATGAAAATGATTTTACAAGAGGTGTTGTAGACAAGACTCTCTTTTACAAAAAGCACAAAAATGATTTGATATTGGTGCAAATATATGTTGATGACATAATATTTGGTTCTACTAATGATGATCTATGCAAGTGATTTGCTAATTTAATGCAGAGTCGTTATGAAATGAGCATGATGGGTGAATTGTCATTCTTTCTTGGACTGCAAGTATACCAAAGACAAGATGGTATATTCATTTGTCAGTCCAAGTACATCAAAGATCTTCTTAAGAAGTATCAAATGGAAGACTCATCTACAGCAAAGACTCCTATGCCAACTGCCACTAAGCTTGATAAGGATGAAACTGGTAAGAAGGTTGACATCACAGGCTACAGAGGTATGATAGGATCATTACTTTATCTCACTGCAAGTAGACCAGATATAATGTTTGCAACATGCTTGTGTGCTAGGTTTCAGTCTGATCCTAAAGAATCTCATCTAATAGCTGTTAAGCGAATATTTAGATATCTTAAGGGGACTCCAAATCTTGGAATTTGGTACCCTAAAGATACAGGATTTGATCTTATTGGATACACAGACTCTGATTTTGCAGGTTGTAAGATTGATCGGAAGTGTACTTCAGGAACCTGTCAGTTTCTTGGAAGAAAGTTAGTTTCCTGGTATAGCAAGAAGCAGCATTCAGTGTCCACATCAACAGCTGAGGTTGAATACATTGCTGCTGGTAGCTGCTGTGCTCAGATCTTGTGGATGAGAAACCAACTCCGTGACTATGGGCTTTTGTTGACAAAGATTCCTATATTTTGTGACAACACAAGTGCCATAGCAATCTCTAACAACCCAGTGCAACACTCGAGGACGAAGCACATCGACATCAGGTATCATTTTATCCGAGAGCATGTCATGAATGGAACTGTGGAGTTACATTTTGTACCCACAGAGGAACAAATTGCAGACATCTTTACTAAACCGCTTGATGAATCCACTTTTTCAAAGCTGGTTGATGAACTTGGGATGTTAAATCTTTCTAATTGATTTTGATTAGAAGTCAGTAACTGCAGATAGTTCTAGTGAATACATGAGTTTAAGAATTTCTATATCCTTAGGACTCGTGAATTTATTTTCTGGAGCAATTCTCGTAGTTAGGATTATTGTACTAATTTAATGTCATAATTATGGATGATATATCTTCTAGCATTTAATTAGTTATTAATTCTAAAATTATTTAGGTGCTAATATTTGTTCTAAATATTGAAGCATCTATTTAATTTGAATTAATTTACTTTGGATTTTAATTGGTTAATATCATTCAATGATATTTAGTCGATTTTATTCTGAGAAAATTGTGAATTTTCTGTTAATAATTGATTTTGGTAAATTTTAAAAGATTTATGCAAAATAAAACTTGACAGGAAATACAAAAGTTTTGAATTTTAGAACAAGAACAGGTTTTAAAATTTGAAAAGAAGCAAAAAATATCGAATTATAAATAATTCGATAGATTTTTCAAGTACAAGATAAAAACTATCGAAAGCTTTTTTCGATGGTTTTTTAAAAGGAAAAGAAAATATATCGAAGACATTATTCAATGGTTTTTGATATTTAATGAAATTACATCGAATTGAATTTAATGAAATTAAATATCTAAATTCTCGATGCTTTTCATAAAGATGTTCGATAGTTTTTCAGTTTTTAAATGAAACAGAGTTCGATAGTTTTTCATCAAAACGTTTTACATTCTGTTTTTCAAAAAGTTCGATAGTTTTCCAAAAAGTATCGAACGACAATTGACAGTTTTGCCCCTAAATGAAAAATATCGAACGTACATTCTAAAACTATCGAACAAAGAAAGACAAAAATACCCCTGATAAATCAGTAAATATTTAAATAGCACTTAAACGTTTTCTTCTTCTCATTTTTCAGATCTAAGGTGCAATACAGATACTTACATATATTTTTGAAGAAAAAGTTAAAAAAAAAAACTCGATAGTTTTTCAGTTTTGACCAAGATTTAAACATAGTAAACTCAGTTTTAACAGTGGTATCATTTTCAACAGTGAAATCTCTGTGAATTGTGAAATCTGTGTACTCAAGTGTGGTTGTAGTTAAACCGAATACTATTGAAAGAAACTTTTGAACCTTAAACAATTGCAATTGTTCTTGATTAGTACTCTTTGATTGAGATCAGTTTCAATTAAAATTGCTTGTCTTGATTTAGAAAATTAGGGTTCTTAATTTGGGAGTTTTTAGTAGTTCGAATTTGATTAAGTGATAAAAAGGGTAATTTTTGTGAATTTTTTGATTAATTAGGGATAATTAATTAAAATTAAGTGAAAATTAGTTTTGGTTTAAAATTTAATTTTTTGGAAATTTAAAATGGCTGGAGAATTTATTATTACCAAAACTAATCATGTCTCGTTTCAGAATCTGCAAGCCATTACGAATTTACAATTTCGTGTATGGGCAGAATTTCTGAACACACGATCATTGGTGGCATATTCCTTGAGTACTCATGTAGTTCTTTGTATTGATCAATTGACTGCATTGTACACTACAACCACTGACACATCTGCGAATGGTATTAGTGCATTCAGTTTTATTGTGCCTGGCGGCAGAACAATAAGGGTGACGGAACATGATTTTAATAGGGTTTTACAATTTCCAACAGAAAACCTTGTTCCTGATCCCACAACTGAAGAAATACATGCTTTCTTCACTCTCATTAGAATTCAACAACCTAACTTCTTGGTGGGAGAGTTTCTGAAGCATTATTTGACTAAGCCATGGAATTTCTTCTTTCATACACTTATCCATGTTTTTACTGCTAAGCTTACAAATCTGCATGGTATTCCCTTATTTCTTCAGAAAATAGGGTTTGCCATTGCTAACAATAGGCATATAAACATAGGAAAGTTAGTGATTGATCAAGTGATTCTGTGCATGGGACCACTGGATGACAGAACAGGCATGGACGATGTGCTTTGTTTCTATCCTAGGTTCCTACAACTAATTCTCAATGATGTGTTAACAGACGATGATCGGGACACATTTGAAGGTGAAGACACACAGGAGTGCATGAGAATGCAGAGCAATGCCTTAACCGCTCTTATAAGGAAGAACAACTATCTTCTAGGGGTACCCACTGTTCTCACATAATATCTAAGAACGGTGCCCCTACCACTTCTACCCCCAGGGGAACAGGTAATAGAAGGCAATATTCCTCTACCTCAACCTGAAATGGCACCTGAACCAATGGATGATGATCCAGAGCCCTCAGTGGCCATTCCTGACCAGGAGGTTGCAAACCCACAACCTCTAACCACGGTCGAAGAGCCTTTGGACGAGCCAAATGAAAACATAAACGAACCTCCTTCCCCTCCTATACCCAGTATACAAACATCCATGAGTGTAGAGGGAGATAGTGCCAAATCAGCACCACATAAGGAGACACGCCCTTCAACAGCAGCTCTGCCTACCTCTAAAAGGAGAAGAACAGAAACCGAGGCAACTGTTGATAATTCATTTCTTTCATCCAAAGAACCCTTCACAGATTTTTCTGATTTTGATTGGGCAATGCTAACAAAAGCTATATCTGAACCCTTAGCTCAATCAAGTAAGGAAGAATTGACGGAAGCAACTGGTGTTCCGACCATATTACGGTTAGGTTCACTGGTTGAAGGTTCTAAGAACCAAGGGTCTTCACAGACGTCGAGAGAAGGCTTTGACCTAAATGCACAATCTAAAGGGTCATTGTCTACCTCCCCAGATGGAACATATCTGGATCCTGCAGGTAAAGGGTCTGACGTAGGTGCAGATCGGCAACTCGGTGACAATGAATCAATTACTATTGAGGAGTTAACTGAGGTGAAGTCTTCACAGACTCAAGGGGAAGGTTCAGGATCTCTGCTGTTAATAGAGCCTGTTTCTAACCCCCTAGAGATTCAAACTCTAGATCCTTCAAAGGATATATCATCTAAGGATGATCAGCAACTTGGTTTATCCAAGGACGGGGACTTGCGAAGCCCCATTGCACCACCGGTGACCTCCTTAAGGACGGCTACAGTGTTTTCTTCTACAGGTACAACTAGCACAAAAGGATTGAGTGAAACAAAAACACTTACACCTGGCCTGAGTGGGAAAGGAAAAATGAGTGAAACACCGACAGAAACGTTGAGTGTACACCCAGAGCCATATGTGAGGAGTGACACCTTAACCCTACCAAACATAGACGATCTGCTATTACCGACAGAAAGAGAGGTACATGTTCAATCCACCCTCAAGGAGATGACAGTTCACGACAAACAAGGAAATCCACTATTCAAGGTTCCACTGAGACCTTCCTTTGACCAAGGGATCTCCTCTGGTCAAGCCGATGCTTCTTTAAAGACAATTCAAGAGAAGATTGACTTGGCTGCAGCTGATTCTAGAAGAACATACAGGGTCTTAGGCAGTGCATCTGGCACTATAACAGGTACTAAACTGGCAGTGGACTCCTTCAAGAAAGAAGCTATGGAAGAACTGGTCGAACTGAGGACTGATGTCAAAGAGCTTAAGGATGGATTCATGAATGAAGTTAATGCTCTGCAACAAGGACAAGAAGCTTTGAAGGAAGACGTTCTGGTTATCCGGGATGGTCAAACTAGGGTAAAAGATGCAATGTACACCCTTTCAAGAGTGGAGTCTAAACTAAACAAGAGATTGGATCACATTGAAAAGACTACCAACTCCAGATTGGATGACATTGACCTGAAGCTGGCTTCTGTGCATGAGATGAATAAGGAGCTGATGGACTTCATGGAGAATCAAAGTGACAGAGTACAGTCAATCTGGACTATGCTAAGAAACCAACAAACTGGACAACCTGGTCCTTCAAATCAGCATCCTGATCCTTCTGCTGCCTTTTATGCTGAGGATGCTTTTGTCGAGGATTCCTCAACTAAGGGGGAGAAAGTTGGAGATGGAGAGAAAGGTATGGATGGATGGGGAGTTTGGGAAACGGTTGAAGCTATTCTAGTTAGACAGTACTGGATTGAGGACATGATGCAAGAAGAGAAAAGTGAAGAGGAATTTGAGGTCATGCAAGAGCAATCATTTCAGGAGGAGCATGAGCCATATTATCCAGAGCCTGTTGAATATCCAATCTGGGAGGATAATATGGAAGAAGAAGCAAATTCTCTGTCACAAGAAGAAGAAGCTGCCTTGGAAGTGGTGAGAGCTCAAAGAGCTGTAATAGATGCCAGGCAAGCTGAGAAAGAGAAACAACAAGCAGTTCTGCGAAGTGAAAAACTGAAGAGGTTCAAGATGTATAGTGAAGTGAGGAAGAAGAAGATGATGGATCTGGCAAAGAAAGAAGGAAGTGACTGGGAGATGGCTTATAAAACCTTTTGCGGAGTTGAAGACGGATTAGAAGTCAACGACAATGCTGAGGTGGAGGTTATCATTCAGAACATCAGAAGTTCCAATCTTGAAGATCAGAATTACTTCACAGTATTGAGAAACTCTATGATCTTTCTGAAAGCTGGGGTTAAAGTAAACGGTGCCTGGAACATAGTAATCAATTTTCTTGAGAAAGGTACCTTTGTGATTTCCACTAAGTTTTTTGAACAGAGGACATACACAGAATTGCAGGCGTTGCTCATCAAGATACAAAGGACTACAAGGCTAAATGAACTGCTCCGTGAGCATGTTAAAGAGATCTTGATGAAAGTCGGTTCAGAGATTACTGAAGATCCTCCAATGGTTAGATTCATGACGAATGACTTATTCAAAATCTGCTATTTGGCTGAGGACAAACTGAGAGACTATCCGAGCAATTATCTGATATCAGTTGAGAAGTATCTTAGATCCACTGGATTCTCATCAACGGAGAAGGACAAAGCAGCAGACACTCTAAGAAGATTTCTAATGGAGAATGTTCCTTACTATAGGAAGAGAGTGGAAAGAGGATTGGAAGTGCATCCCAGACTACCAAACATGCCAAAGCTAAACAAGAAAGATGTTAACATTGCATGGTTATGGGCTGCAGTGGGACAAGAGGTAGAGTACATTGGAAGACACATCCAACGAGCAATCCTTAAACCTGGAGAACCACTGCACTCTCCTTCTGTGATTGATTATCAAGCTGCTAACTCCGATCCAATGATTGAAGAAGGTGAGATCGGAATGGACTGAAGACAAGAAGAAAAAGACAAAAAGAACTATCAGCTCAGACTAGAGGAGCAACTTCATTGTATAAAGTTTTATTGTTTTTTGATTCATGAAATCTGGAAATGTATATATATCTGATCCAGAATGCATTTAATATTATTCAAGCTGTCTTACTTTAATTAGTTTAATGTTTCCTTAGTTAGTTGAGTTATCCTCGAGGTATTTGCTTGTCGAACTCTATCCAATCAAATAGGGGGAGATTGTAAAGCATAATGTAACATAAGATGAAACAGAGATAACTACAACTCAACAAAGGACAAGATAGACAATAATATTAACAGAAGCACAGGAATCCCGAATCAAAGAAGATAAGGTAAACTCAAAAAATCAAAATACGTTATGTATTCTTGAAGTCCGTAAACAGGTCACGGAAAGAAGTTCATGAAAATGTTCAAGCCTCAGTGACAACAAAAGAAACAAGACTTTCAAGACGACAGAAGTATGTGAATGATTTAGGGTTAAGTACCACAGGATTCCAGTGATTTAATCGAAGCAACCAGAACGACAAAGGACTTATCAGCAGCATTGAATTGAAGACATAAAAGAAGAATTGATCAAGTGTTATTCATCTGTGAACCAGACCAGTTGCACTAGTTGACGGCACTAAAAAGATCAAGTTATTTTATCGTCTCAGAAGAAATTGATACAGTCTGAAACTTAAACACCCTGGAACTCAGAAGTATTTTCTAAAAGATCAATGACAAGGAAAAGAGTTCGATGGTTTTTTGTTTATAAAAACCATCGAATGAGATTAAAGAAATCCATTATGAAAACCATAATAAAGTATTTGTCATTCGATAGTTTTATTTATAAAACTATCGAATGGAAAATACCTTTATTCAATTCGATGGTTTTCAAATGAAAAGAGCAGGTGAAAAGTATTTGTTGTGTCAGGTTGATGAAGATCCAACGGCGAGGAATAAACCAATTCTTTTGGTTCGATGGTTTTTCAAATCAAGACTATAAATAGAGTTTGAAGAAGTGTTCTTCTTCAGTTAAGGCAGAACACAGAAAGATCATTTACGAGGAGAGAGTTCTTGACAGAGAAATTTACAGAGAATTTAATATAGCTCAGAATTCTATTATTGTAGTGATTGTGTTTAACCTGAACTCATTGTAGCTAATCCTACAGATTAGAATTTGTAGCACCCTTCGTGGTTTATATTTATAAAATGATATATTCCCCGACTCGTGTTTTGATTTGGAGTATTTGATTTTGAACTATATCACAAAGAATTATCCATGAACGAAATCGAAGAATTTGTGAGTATCGTATTCAACCCCCCCTTCTACGATACTTTGGACCTAACAATTGGTATCAGAGCTATTTGATTGACGTACAAATCAGATCCGGTGAATGAGACCAAAATCAAACATAGCTTGAAAATTTGAAGCAAATTTTTTAACTTTCAAAATTTTTCATTTGATTGGAATTTCTTGAATTTTAAACCTACAGCCCCGGAGGAGATGGTTGAAAATTGTTCACCTTGGTGGACACTCTACGTGAATGGAGCAGTAAATGAAAACGGGGCAGGAGCCGGTATTGTCCTCATAAGTCCGGAAGGTCATAAGCTTCAAAGCTCCATTCACTTTGCTTTTTATGCGACTAACACTGATGCAGAGTATGAAGCTCTAATAGCTGGATTGAAGCTCGCGTTAGAGATGAAGGTGGAAAACCTGACCGTCTTCAGTGACTCTATGTTGGTGGTGTGGCATATCCGAGGAGGATTCCAGGCTAGAGGTCCTCGTACAGACCTCTATATGAGGTATTCTCAGGAACTAATAAGCAAGTTCAAGGAGGTGAACCTCGAGCAGATTCCAAGGGCACAAAATGCTGATGCTGATGCACTTGCAAAATTAGGTTCACAAAAGGAAGCTACTATGCTAGGGGTTATACCTCTGGAGATTCAACTTCAGCCTAGCATTCTTAAACTTGAGGTATGAGCTTGGAACCTGCGACTGAGGTATTGTGGACAACACCTATCATGGAGTACATCACAAAGGGAATCGTGCCAGAAAAGAAGGAGGAGGCCAGAAGGATAAAATATCAAGCTGCAAGGTATGTTATCTATGATGGTTCTTTGTACAAAAGGGGATTTAACAAGCCACTGTTAAGGTGCATATCAGGTGACGAGTGCGAGTACATCATGCGAGAAGTCCATGAAGGAATTAATGGTAATCATTCGGGTGGAACCTCTTTGGCACATAAAATACTTCGTCAAGGATATTATTGGCCCACGATTCAGAACGAAAGGTTCACTCGGGCATGTGATCGTTGTCAAAGGTTCGTAAATTTCAATAGCACTCCAGCTGTCCCGTTGAAACCTCTCACCATCCCTTGGCCTTTCGATGTATGGGGAATTGACTTGATTGGGGAGCTACCTCAAGGGAAAGGAGGTGTGAAGTATGTTGTTTTAGCTGTGGACTATTTCACCAAATGGGCTGAAGCTGAACCTCTTGCTAAGATAACAGCGACAAAGATCAAGGAATTTGTGTACAGGGCAATCGTTTGTCGATTCGGAGTTCCCTACAAACTCATTTCAGACAATGGAAAGCAATTTGATAGCAAAGAGTTACGAAAGCTGTGTGATTACCTGGGGATTCAAAAGGGCTTCACGACAGTTTATCACCCTCAAAGCAATGGTGAAACGGAAGCTGTCAACAAGATCATTAAGCATACTTTGAAGACCAAACTGGAGGAAAGTAAAGGGTGTTGGCCTGAGGAACTCCCTATGGTTTTGTGGTCATACAACACAACACCGCGAACCACTACTAGGGAGTCACCCTTCACCTTAACCTATGGTTGTGAAGCTATGGTGCCCGAAGAAATTGGGGCTGGATCATTCAGAAGGGATAACTACGATCCTGGGAATAATGAGGTAAATCATCGATTGTACTTGGATTTGGTGGAAGAGGTTCGAGCTACCGTGCAGCTGAAGCTAGCCGCCTATCAGCAGCGTACTCGGAAGTACTTTGACGGCAAGGTTCGCGCTCGCCCGTTGAAGGTTGGTGATTTGGTTATAAGGAGGATGATGCCCAACATGAAGGTTCATGGTCATGGGGTGTTTGGTGCAAACTGGGAAGGACCGTACCTCATAAAGGCTGTCTTATGGGAAGGTACTTACCATCTCACGGATTTGGATGGAAAGCTCATTCCGAGGGCATGGAATGGTGAGCATCTTAAGAAATATTACCAGTAAAAATCATCAGGTACTATTTCTGTAGGCCTCTTTCAGGCGTAGGAATAATAGAAGCGGTTTATTAGTTGTAACTTCCATGCTTAGGTATAGCTTCATAGTTGTAAGCTCCAGCTTTACAGCTGTTTGGCACATCTTCAAAGCAATTTGTTTCAGATTCATAATTGTTTATTGTCACTTGTTCTCTGAACACTCGGGGGGTAGTGTATGCACACCCTACCCATTTGATGTCTTTTGACAAGGTTTATAGTATTAATGAAACCTCTATGTTTGGTTCATGTGTTTGTTCTTGTTTGAAGGAATTGTTATTCTTTATGTGTTTACTGTAAGAATTACATGAAGATAAAAATCGAATGCATGACTATTTTTGTTCAGTTCTTCACCATACATGAATATATGCTAAAGAACTGGGGGGTAGTGGATATACTCTATACATGTTTAAAATGTTAAAATTCAGAAACAAAATGTCATTGGATTGGATTTAATGGATTGGATTTAATTGGATTGGACTTAATGCCGCTGGATCGGGTTTAATATTATTGGATTGGATTGGAGATTCACACTCATGAATTATGAGGTAAAGGTTAAGACTTATGGGTTAAACATATAAGCTTATTAACAACTCATGTAAGTCCTAGGGACACCAGGCATAAATATCATGGTAAAGTGTGGGAGCCAAACACAGGCCACACTCTGGATTAAACCCCTTTGCACGATTGCGAGATGGAACATTAAAAAGGTCAAGACTACAGTAGGGAGGTTCAAGGTTGTTGAACCCCTGGAGCTGTAGCATGGTTTAAGCTTCATACGGATTTATGAAGTATATGGAATTTAATGGCGCCTTACCCTAGGCAAGGATATACATGGATAATCGGTTTTTTCTAAGGTATCGAATAAAATGGCGTATGGATATTTTAATCTATGGAATATGGACTATGTACCTAAGGATTTTAGGTGGAAGAGTGGTTTGCTTGTACATCAGATTATTGGAATAATTCTGTTGGGAATAATTTTTATCATACATGGTTTATATCTCCGGTCAAGAGGTAGACAATAGCTCGGGAGAGCTTCAGGTTTGTGGATGCAATAATGCAAATATGCGTGTTGGTGAACTTTATGTAAAGTGTGATCTTATGGTGTAGATCCTATTGGCTACCTACATGGTATATATCATGGATATTCTGGGATTGACACATAACTATTTATTAGCACATACATGTTAGTGATCTAACGATGCAGGACAGGTTTGGCTTGCGTACTTGGGATTTCGCATGAAGCTACAGCTGCCTGCATGTGAACTCAATATGGTGACCTAGTGATTATCCGGAAGAAATAACACGGCAAGTATAAATATGGATTTTGGGCATAAGGAAAATATAGTACGGTAAAATTAAAAAGATGAAAACCAAAGTTAAAGGTTACATCTCACGTGGTATTCTGAGGTACCCGCACCCTCATCCAAATGTTTGAAACTTATGGCGCGAACGCCAGGAATGTTATCAAAATAAGAACCATAAAAGTTAACCCTTACAAGGGTGTAAATGTTTTAAAAGGAACTGGTAATCAGTAATCATGGAGCGGGATTGTCAGGAGAAGCATCGAGAGCGTCCTGAGCAGAAGCTGGATCGGCTTTCTCCACATCTTCCATTTGAACCTCTAGGCTGGTGCCGTCCACACCCTGAGCCTCACCTTCAGGTTCCAACTGGACAGCTTTTTCCTGATCTACCGCAACATCAGCTTCCTTCTTCTTAATTTCCTCCACCATCTTCACCGCATCATCACCGAGTAAAGTCTAGTCCAAGGACGGGAAATGATCATATGTAGTCTCGATGTAATCATTCACCCCTCGCCTATACCCGACTTCAAACTTCTCACGCTTGGCAGCTTCAGATAGGCTCATCTTATCCCACTCAGCGATTGCTTCTTCTGGGATATGGTTTCCAGCCATAGTGAAGAACTTACAGATCAAGGGGTTCGAACCTTCACCAGAGGCTCCAGGAGTAGAAGGCTTGAGTTTTTTACTAAGACGAGAACCTGAACCTTTGGCAGAGTCAACAACGGTAGTCAGTGGCAGTTTTCTTTTCGAAGAAGTGGTGGACTTATCTTGGGAAGCGGCAGTTGATTTCATTCTGGAGATGGGAGTAGCTTCAATAGTGACAAGGTCTTTTTCTTCGTCACCGAAGAGATCGTCATAACTGGTTGTTTTGTTGACAAAGGACGGCACACTGGAAGCCATATCTGCAAAAGAGGCCAAGGGTTACCCAATGAACAATTAAACATATATATAATATGAATATGACATGGATGCATAGAGAATGCAGTAAAGCATAAAGGCACAATTGGAAACCTATTATGTTAAAGGCTCCAGCTTCAGAGTCCTCCACTGAAATCAAATTCATGGTTCTCTCATTTCACATAAAGCCACATTTAATAAGGTTCTGATTCGTCAGCAGACTAGCACCATCCCCTAGTGTTGCTGATAGTTTCAAAGCTTCTTGAGCGATTTCTAAGGAATGACCCTTAAGAGCTGTCTTACTTGGAATCTCTATATAAGGGTTAGGTGTGAGTTAGATCGTACCATCCAAATTATTCAAACAAAAACAAGGAATACTGGAGTTACGCACACAGTACTTACTAGGATTTCTGTTAAACTCAGTTCTATAGGCTGGACAATCATAACAATACAAAAATTTAGGTAACCAATCGGTCATTCCCTTCCTGTTTCCCTTGATACACTGGCCATCATGGATGCCCCAGGCAGAGAGATAGAAAAAACCAGAGTTTTTTCCCGTCTGCTTAAGCTAGTAAAAGAAACCCAACTCGCGGGCAGACATTTTCTTCTCAAACTGTTGGTCATAAAGGATGAACATGCACATTGCCATTCGATAGGCGTTTGGAGTCATATAAAGCGGGGCAATATCATAATAAGTGATAATGTCATGAATAAAAGGATGAAGAGGGATGGACAAACCCATTCTGAAAAACGTAGCAGAAAATACGGCACAAGGTATCTGTTGGTCAGGTTCAAAGTTATCAAAGCGGTGACACCTTTCCCCAGGGGAAGGTATCACCAAACGACAATTGGGCTGATGTTTTTGAAGAAGGAGTTTTAATCTATTGGCATTCATTGAGGTATCAAGTTCTTCACAGGCCGGGATAATGCCTTGGGATTCAGAAGGGGCTTCTTCGTCCACCGAGGTCTCCACCTCAACCTCAGAGCTAAGTTCAGGACGAATGGAGGTTCTAGTCTTAGCAGATGAAACTTCTTCCTCAAAAGAACGATACTTTGAGAGTGGACAAGTTTTGGTTTCCAGGATTGGGTAGTTCTTAGAGGATGTTTGTTGAATTGCCATGGGTTTTGTATCTTTGATCTTATGAGAAAAAAGGTTGGTTCGAACTGATGTAATAGCTCTATCGGGAATTGACACCTTAACCTTGGAACGGGTTCTGGTGCTAACTGGCTTAATAATAGACACTTTTGGCAAAGGGGTTCTGGTTAACGAGGTATCAGAATCTAGGAGGTCAATGCAATTCTGAGCCTCCTGGGCGGTTGATTGCTGTGAGCTGGCCGTAGTTGAGCTCCCTGACATCTGCAAAGGATAGAGCATGGTAAGTTAACGGCCAACAGGTTTCTTCTCAATCAGGCAAGCAAGAGGACAAGTAAACCGTAAAGTTTATAAGGGTTTCCGATTGGGGTTCTTTGCGAGTTATCATTGGGGATTTAGGTCGAACAGATGGTGACCTGAGTAATTCCAAGGATTTGGGGATTACAAATTCCGAAGATGTTTCTATACCTAAAGGACAGATAGAGGTCCATAAGGGTCTTCACCTCGGGAGAGGCCTCAGTAAGCAGAAATTTAAACTTAAAACTAAAGGAAAGGGTTTCAATTATTAACTTAAATCCTTTTATATGATGGCATATCAACGTTAATATTCCGGGATGCATGTGGTATATGTTATCGAATACACATACGAGCGAGGACGGCAGGAAGACGGATAGACACAGTGTTGTATGCGATTCATGGCACCGAAAAAGACACGAGTTAAAGGGTTTTTATGATTTCTACTTAATTATATGGTAGCATAAAGAATAATATCGAGCAGTTATAGTTCACAAAAGGCGAGTATACATGGCATCTTGGATTCCAATTTGATTGAGCTGATGATATAAATGTGTGAGTGTGCATACATGATTGTGTATGTATGTATATGTGCATATATATATACAAGATGAGTACATTCAAGGACGACATGCAACAACAAATAGGGGTTAAAATTGGCAGAGGAAGACAAATTCATACCTTGAGGAGTGTTACGGGTTGAGGATCGTCAGAAATTTGGGTATCGCCGGAAAATCAAGCTGCCTTGAAGCTTTTCTTCGGGAGAGAGAAAGTAGAGGGTTGTGGAGTTTTGTTTTGAGAAATAAAAGAAAATAAAGGATGGAGGGAAAATGATGAAAATATGAAGGGTTCATGAATGGTTCAAATTTCTAGGATGAATGCAAAAGGTTAGCTGCTCATTAATTTGAATTTGAAATCTTGTCGAAAGGATAAGGGGGAAGTAAGTTGAGGTTTATGTTACAATTAAATTATAATACGGGATTGATTTTTGGTAAAATAAGGAAGGAATGTAAAGGGCTCATTCGGGTGAATGAGGTCCAGCTGCGCACCTATAGCTGGATATAAGGTTCAGGGTTGTCTATCGAAGAGCAAAATGGATGCTGATTTTACCTGAATCTCTTGTTTCTTACATAGGGTTTTTTCACGTAAGCTTAGAGGTTCCAAGTATGGGAAGCTTGGTTTATTCTTTGGATTTATGTGATTAACAACTTGTGAGTGGAAGGTTTTGGTTCCTTTTGTATTCAATACTGCAAGGAACCAGGGGTAGTTGTTGTGCCCAAAATCTCACACGGGCTCAATTTAAGGCCCATACTTGTTATAGGACCAGTAGGGATGTATTGGGCTAGGATTGTATGGATCCCGAGGTGCAGGTTAAGGGTGCCGAGGTGCAGGTTAAGGGTACCGAGATGTAGGTTCAGGACGCCATGGTTTAGGTGTAGGGTACCCTGATAGGTCCAGGGTGCCAAAACAGGTTCAAGGTATCGAGGTTCAGGTGAAGGGTATTGAGGTCTAGGTGGTCTGAACCTAGAGACTGGTTTTAGGTGTCGAGCAGTCGGAACCTCAGGAAGGCAGAGTGCTAGTTGGACAAGGACTCAGCTACCTATACTTTAGGGGCACGAAAGGACTTCTAGGCTTACTAAAACGTACTGGATGGAGTAAACACAATCAATATAGGACTTGTATTGATTGTTTTGGATATACATCGCATGTAGGAGGGTTTATAGGATTTAGTGATGGATGTGGATTAGGACACTGGAAAGCTCGGCTGGAGCTACCTAATTCGAATATAACTCTAGGATGGATTACCCTGGAATGGCCGAATTCATAGAAAATGAAGAAGTATAAACATAATAGAACTACATGGGGCTCGATTCCTATAAATAGGATATGTAGGCACTTGACTAAATGATTCAGATTTTCACTCTCTACACGCATAAGGCTCGTGTACTTTTTGTGATACATATTCCGGTAAACTGACTGGCTGTGTAGGATTTACGCCGCCCACTTCAACCGGTGGTTTTGTCAACTCAACCCCCGGAGATATACTTCTATTGTTCTGTTCCTATCACGAGCTACAGGTTTCTAGCTGCAAACCTACAGCTCCGTCCGATAACCAAGGACACGTTCTGCGAATATTCCAGCGAGATTCCTCGATTGTGTTGTACCAAATTTCTCTCACAACACTAACGTCCATGAAACTGTGAGAAAGGGTCTCGATTTCGTTCGATCAATATATATGAAATTCATAAATTTTAACTTTTTTCCTCTATAAATTTGAACACTAATTTTACTTATTCTACTTCTAATATGTTAAATGCTAAATTCAAACTCTCTTCCTCTATAAATTCAAACACCTATTTTATTTCTAATATGTTAAAAGACATATTTTTAATTAGTAATATTTAAAATTCTAAAATTTTAGAAAATTAGAAAAATAGATCGAGAAGATGTTAAAGAGCCACCTCACCTGCCGCGTGCTCCTTTATATATATACTAGCCTATAACCCGTACGATGCACGTAGGAATTTTAGAATTTTTTTATCTTACTATCTGTATTTTGATTATATGATTTTATAATAAGAAAATAATTTTTTAAAAATTAATAATGTATGTATGATGTTATTGTAAGCATTTGTTTGTATTTTGATGATAAATATTTTTAATATATTGTCAACGTGAATAATATCTTAAACTTTTGAATGTAGCTTAGAAAAATAGGTAATATAAATATTTAATAATAATATGTTGTTGACGGGATTCGAACCTTGAACCCGTGGGAACATTTTGAATATCAAGAAAGAAATATTCTTTTAACATTACATCCAACGGTTCTCCTTTTATCTATATTTCAATATAACGATTGTTATTTAAAGTACCAAAGATCAACGACCAACCAAATAGAGGCTAGTTTGCTTATAATAATATAGTATAAATATATAGGTCATTGTTCTAGAGAGAACCATCTTATATAGATAATCGGGAAAAATCATATATTCTATTATAGAATCTCATAAATAATATTTACTTCATACCAAAATAAAAATGTCATTTTAATTTTCTGCACAAGTTTTAATGTTTGAAAAAAATGGGATTTCCCTAAATTATTTTATTAATTTTGTTTTTCTAAATAAAAGCATAGATTTTATACTTAAGCAAATTTTGGCTTCTTGGCGGGAAATTTCCTTCTTTTTTTTTGGGGCACTGAGTTGATTAAATATGACCGACATTAAATGTGACCGCTGTTGGTCAAATTAATCTCAAACATTTTTTTGTCATTGGCGGGAATTTTCTCACCAATTTTTTGTGTGTCTCGTGTACTAAAAATGACCGACTAAATATGACCGGCCTGAAATATGATCGACGGCGGTCAAATTTAAGGCTGACCGGTAATCAACTGAGGTTGACCTTAAATGTGACCGCTGATGGTCACATTTAGCCGCGGTCATTTTTAGTCGGTTAAATTTACCCTTGTTTTCTTGTAGTGGGTCTTCCAAAAAATAATATTCTCAAATAAATTTTTAGAAAGGAGTCCATATAACAAAATTGAAATATACCAAATTGTCACCAAGTAAATATAAGAATAAAAAGAACCTCGTTACACTTTATAACATTAAAAAGAGAATTAAATGTTAGAATAAAGAAGGGGCTCCAAAATAATGAATTAAAGTTAGGGTTTGTTGGGAAATGATAGAGACTAGAGAGGCAGGCTGTACGTGTTTGCCAACATTACATTCACGTTTTGTTGATGGTATAATGTCCTTTTAGTTTAATAAATTCCTTTTATTCAAATTTATTTGCTTAATAATTAATTTATTATATTTATTAATTTATCATATTTTTTATATATGATAAATATTTATTATAAAGAACGTATATAAAAATGATACCGTTATATTATTTTTAAATTCTTTTATTTCAAAGAATTCATTCCGTCTACTCATTGCGGAAATATACAAAAAATATTTTTTTAATCAACGACTGAGATTTATTCATTTTGCTACATTACACAATATTTTTAGTTTTTGCAAGCAATATTGTTTTGTAAATTATAAAGTATAGTGTACTTATGTGGTACATAATAATTTTTTTCACTAAATTACATATTTTTTTAAAGGATAAATTATTTTTCACATAATACAATTTGTACAAAACCATTATCAAATGTTTTAAAATATAAGTATGCAAAAAATAATTACAAATAAATGAAATACTATAAAAAAATGTGCAGAAAATGTAGACGAAGAAAAAACTCGTATATGTGAAGCTATATATAAATACAAGGAGATTCTTCATACCTTGACAAGCCTACACTTGCATTGTGAATTGTTAATCAAACACGCACAAACGCCAAAAGCAAGATAAAATGGGGTCCATAGAAAATCTTACTCAAAATTATCCAATGAATCCACTTGAGCCTGAAGAATTCCGAAGGCAAGGCCACCTGATGATTGATTTTCTTGCTGATTACTATGGTAAAGTGGAAAATTATCCCGTCAGAAGCCAGGTCTCACCTGGTTATCTTGGCGAAATTTTACCAGAATCTGCTCCATACAATCCCGAATCCCTCGAAACAATTCTTCAAGATGTACAAACCAAAATAATCCCTGGCATCACACATTGGCAGAGTCCCAACTTCTTTGCTTATTTCCCTTGTAATGTTAGTACTGCTGGTATTCTCGGTGAAATGCTTAGTACTGGTTTTAATGTTGTTGGCTTTAGCTGGATAGCTTCACCCGCTGCTACGGAGCTCGAAATCATTGTCACTGATTGGTTTGGAAAAATGCTTCAACTTCCCAAATCCTTTCTTTTCTCGGGTGGTGGTGGTGGTGTTTTGCAAGGGACTACTTGTGAGGCCATATTGTGTACACTTGTGGCAGCTAGAGACAAAAACTTGAGGCAACATGGCATGGATAATATTGGCAAGTTAGTTGTTTATTGTTCTGACCAAACTCATGCTGCCATGCAAAAGGCTGCCAAAATTGCTGGGATAAATCCCAAGAATTTTCGTGCAATCGAAACTAGAAAATCCTCTAATTTTCAGCTCTGTCCTAAGCGACTGGAATCGGCAATTTTGTACGATGTGCAAAATGGGCTTATTCCATTGTACTTGTGTGCCACTGTTGGGACAACATCATCAACCGCAGTTGATCCATTGACATCCCTTACAGAGGTGGCGAAAAAGTATGAAGTTTGGGTTCATGTTGATGCTGCATTTGCTGGAAGTGCTTGCATTTGCCCCGAGTTTCGACAGTATCTTGATGGTGTGGAAAATGCAGATTCTTTTAGCTTGAATGCACATAAGTGGTTTTTGACAACATTGGATTGTTGTTGTCTCTGGGTGAAGGATCCGAGTGCTCTTATCAAATCTCTTTCCACTAATCCCGAGTACTTGAGGAATAACGCTAGTGAAACAAACAAGGTGGTGGATTACAAAGACTGGCAAATAATGTTGAGCAGGCGATTTCGAGCATTGAAATTATGGTTTGTATTAAGAAGCTACGGAGTTGGTCAGCTGAGGGAGTTTATAAGAGGGCATGTAGGCATGGCCAAGTATTTTGAAGGGCTAGTGGTCATGGACAAGAGGTTCGAAGTTGTGGTGCCTAGGCTTTTCTCAATGGTCTGTTTTAGGATTAAGCCATCTGCGATAATCGGAAAAAATGATGAAAATGAAATCAACCGGAAGTTGTTGGAGTCGGTGAATGAGTCTGGTCGGATTTATGTTAGTCACACGGTGCTAGGAGGGGTATACGTAATCCGATTCGCCATTGGAGCAACCCTAACAGACATTAACCGTGTGAGTGAGGCTTGGAAGGTGGTCCAGGACCATGCAGGCGCCTTGATTGTTGATGCTCAACTAGCTTCTTGTGAGGCAAATAAATTCTAAATAATACCTATTATTTGTACAAGAACAAAATGGCCAATTTATCATTACCAAGTAAAAAAGTTTCTTTTTATTTTTTTACTTTATCGTGTTCTTCATCCGCAAATAATGTACTGCAACTATTATCGAATAATACTTGAGAATTTTACATTTTTATTTTACCATCCGCATACGCATTTACTAGAAAGGATAATAGTTTTAATGTGCACTAAATCTTGCACATTATATAACACACTGAAATTAAAGGTTTTATTTAGTAGATATTTGTACTTGATCATTAAGGAGCAGTTTGATTCATTGAATTACAACCCAGTTAATGGGATTGTGAATATTCAGTTCTCATTTCCCTTAACCGAAGAAATTATGAGGATCAACCGAAGTCTTAACTTTTACCAACCTATCATAATTACCCTTGAAATACTATACCCCATAAACAGCTGACAGCTCCGAATACCGAACTCTAGGCCGCTTTTAGGAATTGGTTTTGTTTCAAGTAATCTGACTTGCTGTTGAGACGAGTGAGCACTTGAGGTACGCGGCTAAGAAGAACATAACTCATCTCTTTACAATCTGAACTTTGTAAGCCTAATTCAGGAAAGCTCTCATTCATCATGAGTTTCATAAGTCGATTAGCATCTCCAAGTTATGGGGTTACGAATGATACCCTATTTATTTTCTTTCTGGTTTAGTACTATTAACAACATCAATAGTTAGTCCTATCACCTATCAAATGTCTTTATGCAACTTATTTGCTATTCTTGCCATTTTATACGACATCGATGGCGTTTTGCTGTGTTGTCCTTCTTGCCACCCTAAAACAGTGACAGTAGATGGGACACGAACTAAGTTAATCTTATAATAAAGAACAACTCCAAAACTAACACCACTACCTCCACCTCCAGTAATGGCCCAAAACAAGTCTTCTCCCATGGTGGTTCGATTCAGAACCACCATCAGAGAAATGGCCACCAACACCAACAGTATAGCAAACTCCAGCAGGAAAGCCATGAATTTTACTTTCTCATAAATTCTATATATTTAAACTTCACCAAGAATTTAAACTTCATATTTAAGGTCAAACTCAATTGATTACCGGTCAGTCTTAAATTTGACCGCCGTCGGTCATATTTAATGTCGGTAATATTTAGTCGGTCATTTTTAGTACTGGAGACCCACAAAAAATTGGTGGGAAAAATTCCGGCCAAGGACAAAAATTTGCTTGAGATTAATTTGACCAGCGGTCACATTTAATGTCGGTCATATTTAGTCACTCATTTTTACTAGCCCAAAAAAAAAGAGGGAAATTTCCCGCCAAGTAGCCAAAATTTGCTAAAGTATAAATTTGACCGTCGGCCGTCAAATTTAAAGCCGGGTTTTGGCGCCAAAACTCCCTCCAATTCTCAACCAAAATAATTGGAAAATAAATTTAATCGATTTTTTTTTAAAATTTAACATAAATACTTAAACAATTTTTTTAATTCCAAAAAAAATAATGGAGTACCCCAATGACAAAAACTACGTGTAAAAAATTATTTTGTGCACTAAACATATATATATTTGGGAAGAGATCAATAAACGTTGATGCTATATTTATTCAAGAAATTTTCAAAAAATAAATAAATAGTTACTAACTTTTAAAATTCACAATTAATTTATATATTTAGAGTGACAACATAGTCTACACATTAAAAATTGATAGATATTAAAATAATTATCATTTCAAAATAATCTCGGCAATACGTTATATTGTTCAAATTTTTTGATGAAATACGTGGTTTGAGATTTGGATTTAGGGGTTAGGCGGTTAACGTCTACGGTTACTAGTTTCGTAATATTTAATTAATAATTTGAACGATTTAACTGTACGGATGTTTACCTTTTTACTTTTGAAGAGCCTATGCAAAAAATTATTTAATAATAAACATTGCATCCTAATTATTATAATGAAAGAAAATTTTATCAACTTCATCAATTTGACCACTGTCAGTCATATTTAGTATTTTTGACCACTTTTGGTCAAATTTATATAAATTCAAAATTTTCAAAAATATAAAATAAACACTTGATCATTTTTTAAAATTATGAAAAAAATATTAGAGTATTCACAATATTAAAAAAATACATGTTAAAAATTATATGTGGCACTTAACAAAATTTTAAATTTGAAAATGGTAAAAAATTATTGATTTGTCATAGATTCAAAAAGTTTGAATATTTTTAATAAATGCTCACTAATTTTTAAAAATTACAAATATTTTTATGGGCGTAGTGTGACAACATTTTATGTACATTAAAAAATGTAAGAGATAATAATAATGTTTGAGTAACAATATGATTCATAATTCAAATTATTCCTTGAAATATGCATGGTTTAGGATCTGAATTTAGGGGTTAAGCATTTACTGACTAGGGTTAGTAATTTTGTGTTATTCAAATTAAAATTTGAACGATCCAACCGTATGGATGTTAACTTTCTTAAATTTCAAGAGTTCATGCAAAAAATCAAATTATTATAAGTTTTGCATAATAATTATTATAACAAATTGAATTTTTATCATCTTTATAAAATTGGCCATTTTCAGTCACATTTATAACTTTAACCAACGGTAGTCAAATTTAATTACAAATTTGAATTTGACCGCAAACCCTAATCAGTCAAATTTACTAAATTGACTGAAACCAGTTAAATTTATAAATTTGACCCAAGGTAGTCACATCGGTAAATTTCCCGCCAAAACTACCCTAAAATATTTAAATGTAATTTTGACCAAAAATAGTTAAATATATATATTTGACCGCCCTCGGTCAAATTTATATAAATTCAAAATTTTCAAAAATATAAAATAAATAATTTATCATTTTTTGAAATTATAAAAAAATATTAGAGTATTCAAAATAACAAGAACTACATGTTAAAAATTATACGAGGCACTTTAAAAAAAATTAAATTTGAAAATGGTCAAAACTTGTTAATTTTTCGTATATTCAAGAAGTTTGAATATTGTTAATAATTGCTCACTAATTTTTAAAAATTACAAATAATTTTTGGGCGTAGTGTTACAACATTTTATGTACATTAAAAAATTAAGAGATAATAATGGTGTTTGAGTAACAATGTGATACATAGTTCAAATTATTTATTTAAATATGAATGGTTTAGGATTGAATTTAGGGGTTAAACATTTAGTGACTAGGGTTAGTAATTTTGTGTTATTCAAATTATAATTTGAACGATCCAACCGTATGGATGTTAACTTTCTTAGATTTAAAGAGTTCATGCAAACAATCAAATGATTATAAGTTTTGCATAATAATTATTATAACAAATTGAAATTTTATCATCTTCATAAAATTGACCAGTTTCGGTCATATTTATAAATTTGACCGACGGTAGTCAAATTTAAATACAAATTTGACCGCAAACACTAATCAGTCAAATTTACTAAATTGACTCAAACCAGTCAAATTTAAAAATTTGACCGAAGGTAGTCAAATTTAATGTCATGTCAGCAATCCGCGTGAAACACATTAAACGGTCCAGATTAGCAAACCAAAATTGCAATCCAATGGTCCAGATTTATTACAGCAAACCCATCTCGTATATATACACTCATTACATACATACATCATTCATTATCTCTCCCCTCTCTTCACCCCTTCTTCCACCCTCTCTCCCTCCTTCTTTCCACCCACACATACAAAAATATATACACACACATCTATATGTATACACCTATATATTTATACTTACTTATTTATCTATTTTTTACAAATCAACTTGTGGAATGATATTTCCGGTGATAAAAAGAATTCCGGCAATAAAACAACTCCGGCGGTCAAAGTGTCAAGCAAAATATCTCCGATGTCCATTTTCATTAAACTAACTAACAAAAATAGTTTCGTAAAATCCAATTTTGAACCGTTAGTTGAATTTAGATAACCATATTCGTAAAGAAATCATCATTAATAAATATTATATATGATATGAAATTATTTTGATTCTTGAACTATTTATTTAAGATAAAATATGGTGATGTTTGTGTTAATAATGGACACCAAATCAACAAGATATAATGTAGTATTTACCAGAATATTTTTAAAAAATCTAGCAGAATGTAGCAGAAAGCTGCTGGGTTTGTTGAATATGTGTTATAGTTAAATTTGACCGCTTTCGGTCAATTTTATAAATGTGACCGTTTTCGGTCAAATTTATAAATTTGACCAACGCCGGTCAAATTCGATGGATGTTAGGCGCCAAATTCAAAAAATTTCAAATTTCAAAATTTTGAAAATTTCGGTCAAATTTAATCGGTCAAATTTAAGCGGTCAATTTTAGTCGGTCAAATTTAACATAAATATGACCGATTTTGCTAAATTTGACTAGCTTAAAAATGACCGACACAATTCGGTCAAATTTGACCAAATATGACCGCTGGCGGTCAAATTTAGCTAAATATGACCAAAAATTTTCGGTCAAATTTAGCCGTTTTTCTTGTAGTGAAACCTTCACTAAGAATTGCCCCAACTTGAACCCATGCAGTTTCTTGTCAATATTTACGTCGATTGACCGGAGGTTAAACAAGTCAAGAATACAGAAGGGTTTATTATAAACATACGATAAACCCTCATAATTGTGGCCTTGGCCATAAATGCAGTGTCCCTGATCCAGTTATCGTCCACGGGACCACGGGTAATCTTTTTATTCACTACTAGAAGATAACCCGTGCGAAGCATGGGCTGAGTATTTTTCTTGGAAAATATTAGTTTTAAAGTATTGTTATTAATTTAAATATTTTATTAATATATTTTTTCCGACGTTTATCGTTACGTTCATTCCGCTGCTTAGTTTCAGAATCTCTTATTTGACGATATCTTTTTTGGTCAGCAGACCTTTTGGCTTCCAATTGCAAAGGTATAGCTAGAAGGAAAAATTATAAGGGGACCAAAATTAGGTCAACATAGTACAAAGTACGAATGATTTAAATATTATAAGTTTATTCATGAATTAACTAACCGTAACAGGATCTATATAATTAAATTGACTTGGGCATATCTAAATATAATAAGCTAGTCATAAATAAGTATAACATGACATATATAATTGAATTGAATTTATGCACTTGTGATTGGTGATTAAATAATTTAACCTTTTTTTTGTGAAATCGACTCGCATGCAGGATGCTATAACACCTTTCCTTGCTGGTGAAAATTGTCAAATGTACAATCTACAATCAAATCAATAAGGCATATGCAGATAGGCACGACATGGCATGCTGAAAGTGAATTTACCCCTTCACAACTTGTATTAACAAATGTGATAGTAATTTTTTTTTATACTTTGGTGATGGATGATGATCACTTAATCTATAACAATTGTTTTTAATTATATTTGTTGGTTGTAATTATATTTGTTGGTGTTATATAAGTTTAGAATTGTACCCAGAATATACTCAGGAGATAGGATGACAAGGATATCTAGAGTTTTGAGCTGGGTAGATGCTGCGTACAAAGGTAGATTAAGATAACCAATGGTGATAGGATGATGATCACTTAATCTATAACAATTGTTTTTAATTAGATTCGTTGGTTGTAATTATATTTTTTGGTATTATATAAGCTCAGAATTGTACCGAGAATATATTAAAGAGAGATAGGATGAGAAAGATATTTAGAGTTGTGAGCTGGGTAGATGTTGTGTACAAAGGTTGATTAAGATAACCAATGATGAGATGCATGAGTAACTATATTATAAGATGCTTTTTATAAGATGTTATTATGAGTAGTTAATTTATGGCTCATGAGTACGTACATAAGTTCAAGGGAGGAAGATTAGGTGTTATCCTTGGTGGCCTGTGCAGATTTACCGTGCTTCTGATGCATCATATGGTCTTAAGCTAAAGCAGAAAGATCACTTTCTTGTTGCGTATTTTGGGTGTAGCTCATCACAGTTGAAGCCTTTTGTTGAAAATTTTAAGGTTATGTCTAAGCAAACCAATTCTAAGATTTTTATGTATGCTGTAGAGGCTGCCTTGAATGAGGTTAGTAGAGTTGTGGAGCTACAGATGACTTGCTCATGTTTAGCTGAAAAAAATGGTAAACTTCAACCTAGTATGGCTCTGGAGTTAAGGTAGGAGTTTTTGTTCCTGTAGGTGTTTGGAAATCTTTTATTGTTTAAAATCTATTACATAATACAATAAACAAAACGTAGGTGTCAATCAAATTGAAGAACAGTAAAACATTAAACAAAAGTGTTTAGCTATAAAATTTGAATAAAGGACAGCTTGGAGGGGGACAAAGCTCGAAGGTGTTTAATATTAAGTAGGGTTATTTTAATTGACGTAGGGAGCAGTTCTTTTTAGACTTGTACACCTAGTAGAACTAAATTATTATTCTTTTTTAAAAACAATTTTAAAACAAAAAAAGAGGTGTGAAACAAAAAATTTAAAAACAATATTAAAACAAAAAAAGAGGAGTGAAACAAAAAATTTAAAAACAATATTAAAACAAAAAAAGAGGAGTGAAACAAAAAAAGAGTGTTATTATTGAGATAGGATTTTAGGGGTGAAACCAAAAGAAAGTGTGAACCAAATTTGACACATCTTAAAAAGGGGTTTCGCTTATTAATAAAGGTATAGATTCATGTTGGGATGTTTGTAATAAGGGTGGACACTTTAGGGCTTTAATGTCCGTAAAATGTCCTCCAAGTGATCTTGCAGTTGAAGGGCAGACAGTTTTTATTTGTTGCTACAGCAAGAGAAGCGAATTATTATGCGACCTGTGAACGAATTTGAGAAGTTCAAATGGGGTGTTAATAGAGTGGTTGAGAATCTCAATTTTTCTGCATTTGACCTGAAATTCAATTATTTTAGTTTTAAACATCTGCATTTAGGGAATCAATCAAAATTTTCCAAATCAGTTTGAACTTAGAAAAGCATTTACATAAATTTAGGTACTTTGCGAAAATTTACTCTTACTTATTTTTTTTTGGAATTTTTATAATTATATAACTAATCAAACACTTATAACGACTGTACTGTGGTGCAGTGTTATTGGAGCAGCCATGATTTTCGTGGGGTTCTATGCATTGGTTTGGGGCCAAAATCAAGAGAAGCAAATGGTCGCGGTGGACTTTGCTTGTGAATCAGAATCATCAACCCAGACTTCCCTACTTTTGGATTAGGAAGTTGTTTTGACAGCATATAAGAATTTTAATTAGGCTTAATGACCTTTTAGCCCCTGAGGTTTACTCTCATATACCCATCAACCACTGTCTTTTAAAAGTGTACCTTTTAGCCCCCGAGGTATGAAATTCGTACCTTTCAACCCTTAAACCCAGTTCAGTTAAAAAAATCGGATTTTAACTGAGGGGCAAAACTGTCTTCAGGGGCTAGAAGGTACACTTTTAAAAGACAGGGGCTAAAAGGTACACTTTCCTCCTTGAACTAGTAAGTTCTATATGGATTTCTTAATTTGGTAAATTCTTTGGTTCACTTTGTTTAATCTTTTGCGAGCATTGACTGATAAAGTTATACACTACTAAGATATAGTGCCATATATAGTGCCATATATAGTGTTTGGTGAATAAATTAGTAAACCTGACAGTGTTTCTTTGGGAATGTTAGTGCTGAGACTAGTGCTTCAATTTTGTCCTTAACTGGTTTCTCTCGAGGCAGCTTTCCAGTAAAGTATTTAGGTCTCCATCTTATCTCGGCAAAGCTTAAAAGTCGTGACTGTGTTCCTTAACTAGGGCATCTCTGTCGATGTACTGGATATCGACCCATTGTAGATGCTTGTAAAAGTTTTGCTTCTGATGTTGATATGGAGGATTTGGGAATTAATTCATTTTGGAAAAAGGGAGAGAGTGATGAGGCCAAAATGAGTAAATTGCCTTTTTACAATCCAAAAGATGACATTTGTACCTATCCCGAATTCTTAAAACATGAACTGGAGTCTGAAATGTGCTTAAATATTAACAGAAAATCTTGGTGTGGTCCTCTTACTCTCAAGGAGCTTGAAAGCTCCATTATAAAAAATATGGCTGCTGATGGTACACAGACTAAATTAGTAGTTGGTGACACAGGTAAGGGCTATTACAAAGAACTGGACCATTATGATAATTACATTGATCTAAAAAAGGTCTCTGAGCTCTCGTCTATTAGAAGGGACCATACTGGCATTTTAATTAATGTATTATTTTGATAGTATGAGTTATGTGCAGCATATAAGCACCTGAGGAATAATTTTAGCAAGAAACAAAATCAGAACTTTTATGGTGATATATATAGATAGGTAGCCTACAAACGAATGGAAAATACATGTAGTTTCAGTGGCATAGATCATGTCTACACAGAATGAAAGTTAAATAATGGAACACAAACAGGAAACATCGATGATTGATCACTAAACGAATAGTAGAATACAGAAAAGTTTGATCTGAGCCGGATCTGATCAACTTGCAAACATTAGGTTGGAGTTAAGAAGAAGGTGGCTGCTCATCGGATCCCTCGAGCTGGCTTAAGTTGCCTTTCTCCTTGATGAGTTGTGTGTGGTGGTATTTGCAGTAAGGCTTATAGTGCAACCTCCATGTATACATTTGAAGCATCCGCGGTGGTATGCAGTTTTGTTGACCCAAATCTGTATACAAATTCAATGTAATTTATATGTTCTAGATGCTGTAAAATGTCTTTATGCAAGGAAAATTGATTGTGCTTCTTACCTTCTCAGTCGGATAAACGGTTTTGTTGCACACGACACATTTCTCTGATGTGTCACATTTCTCTCAGTCGGATAAACGGTTTAGTACTCAAATATGTTTTAGAACTTGTAATGAGACTGTGAAATATAATGACATGAGCTTAATATTACATCAGGGTCAACAACTCTTTCGGGTTTTGGAAGCTATAATGGAATTTAGGATAATGGAAGCTATAACAAACTTGAAGGAACATGCTGGTTCTAATAAGACTACTATTGGAACATATTGTTTGTCAACTAAGTTTACTATTTTAGGCTTCTTTGATTCAAGTATTAAAAAGCTGATCTATAATAATAATTAGGCTTTATGACCTTTTAGCCCTTAAAGTTTGACGATTTATACCCATCAGCCCTAAAACTTTGAAATCATACATTTTAGCCCTTGAAGTACTTATTGAAGTTCAATTAGGGTTGTTCACGAACCGAGCCGAGCCGAGTTTTGATGGAAACGAGCCGAGCTTTACTTTTTTCTCTGACAAATCGAGCCGAGCCGAGCTTTCTTATCGCACAAAATTCGAGCTCGAGCTCGTTAACTAACGAGCCGAACACGAGCTTTTATCGAACAAAAACGAGCCGAGTCGAGCCGAACCGAGTCGAGCCGAGCTCATTAGAACTTACAATTTTTATAGATAAAAAAGCCCAATTTTTCTTGGCCCAACGAATTAAAACATTTTTTTTGGAAACCCAACCCAAAATCCCAATCAATTATCAATAAACTTAAAATACACGTACTATAAATTGAAAATTTAATTTAAAATGTTAGAAAATACAACGAATAATATAAAAATATGTCGAATATATCTTAATTTTTTCGAGCTTTATCGAGCCGATCTCGAGCCGAACGAGCTCGAGTCGAGCTCGAGCTGAGCTCACTAATAGCTCGGCTAGAGCTCGTTTTCTTAACGAATAATTTTTTGTGTTCGAGCTCGAGCTCGAGTTCTTAACGAACCGAGCCCTTAACGAGCCGAGCTCGAGCTTGTTCACGAACAGCCATGTTCGTGAACAGCCCTAAGTTCAATTAACCCTTTTTTCTATTTTTCTTCCAATAATACCCCTGCATGATATATATACCTTTTAGCCCTTGAATTATGCAAAAAGAGTACCTCTTAGCCCTTGTAGAGTCTTATGCGAATGGATGTTTTTTCGGAGAAATTTATATAAATTTGGTTAACCTTCAATGTTCTTTTTGTTATCTAAACTGCTAAATCTGAAGTTTCACCAGGTTGCCATTTTACATAGTGTCCACTAACTCGAAAGCTTGGACCCTCAAGTTGTACGAAAGCTTGGACCCTCAAGTTGTACAATCTGTAAAGGATTTACATCACTACGATCAAACCCTCCCCTTGTTTCACAAGGGGTATAGTTTCTTAGTGGATCAGCTGGAGGTAAGGGGACAAGTTTACGATCTTCAAAATCAAGAACAAACATGTTCTGCATATCAACTAGTACATATATGCCTTCTACTGGGCGTGCATAACCATTTTCCATGGGACAATCACTTTCTGTTCTACAGAAAATAAGTTGCTTAGCGAGTCTACGGTTAGGAGCATCAACGTCACTATAGTAACCAACACACCTGTTGAGATTTAGTGTACACAGTTAAGCACAACATAGATAATAATAATGCTTCAGTGCATGAAGTATCATCGTAAAGATTAAACTTACCAAGCATCGACCATTACAAGATCCATATCTTCAATACCACGCTTCTCCATATCTTCACGGAAAGAAGGATACTCTTTTACAACTACTTCACACTCAGCATATTCTATGGCATCCTAAAATAGCCGAAAGATATTCTCAAGATCTTTTAATTTTCAATCAGAAACAGGACCAATTGATTGGAAATTCGAGGGTTGAATTTAGCTGGAATGGTTATATTATTTCTCTAAAGATGAATGACATATCAAAAAACACTTAATATTAAAGTTGACGAGGATAAGAAATTACCATTGGTGGCTGTACATCAGGAACAACTTGTGAGGAAATCACCTTTCTCCTATGATGTCCACCTCTAGTTGTTGCATGTACTTCTGACAGTTCTACGATCCATATGTGTTGACAGGTCATCATGACGTGCAACAGAATTCAGTTAGGAATCTAGATATAAACTGTATACGTATATGAGTTTGTTACAAGACTTAGATATATAAACTCTGTAATCCTTCATGAATCAAAGTATCAATGAATATTCTCTGGCATTTCATCATCTATACATACATTATCAGTTCATATGGTATCAGAGCTGTATGTATAGATTCTCAATAGTTCAATTGATCATCGTGTTCGTCTTCAACATCTGTTTGTTCGATTTGATTTGTTAAAGATCTCTGTTAAAGTTTGTTGCTTTACTGATGGAGACTACTGGAGGTCGATTTACGTTTGTGGATCTACAAAATCCATTTTTTTTACACCCATCGGATGGTCCTTTATCCATAAGTGTTCCAAAGCTGCAAGGTTCTGTGGATTATCGGTCTTGGAAACGCACGTTCGAGATTCAACTCGCTACGAAGAGAAAATTAGGTTTTGTTACTGGAACTGTTCTACGGAGCGCAGATGATGAAACTAATGGCATTCAATGGGATACATGTAATAATCTGGTAATTGCTTGGATTCATAATAGTGTTTCTGAATCTATTCGTAAACCCATTCTCTATATTGAAACTGCTTATGAAATCTGGCTTCAATTAGAAAAGTGTTTTCTGTTAACTAATTGATCGCGTAAATACAAACTCAGTAAGGATCTGTTTGCGTTGAAGCAAAATAAGCGTTCTGTTACTGATTATTATACTGCAATGAGTGAAATTTGGGTGTTGAGTAACCAGCTCATCTAAAACCTTAAGGTGTTAGAGGAAGGCCCCAAATGGATCTTATGCTATATTTCAACACTCCCCCTCACTCGAAATCCCATTTTTTGGGTTGAAGAGTGGATCACGGGCGCCCATCTTTGGGGCATTAATTTGCCTTCGTGTCCCTCATAAATTGTGAGAATATTGGGGGTGGCAGAGAGTCGAACTTGTGACCTCCGCCGACCAGAGCTCTGATACCATGTTGAGTAACCAGCTCATCTAAAACCTTAAGGTGTTAGAGGAAGGCCCCAAATGGGTAGCTTGTTCTGTTATTCAACAAGAGGAATCGCAAAAGGATATTTTAAAGCGTAGTTCTGTTAATGATTTTGCTAGGTCTGCGATGTCAAGTCAAAATGTTGGGTCCAGGCCATTATTTGAGTGTACAGTTTGTCATGGTAAAGGTCATACATCTGATCGTTGTTGGACAGTTATTGGATTTCCGAAATGGCATCCAAAATTTAAAGCTAAGCCATTACAGAGAGCTGGAAATTCTGGTAATACTGGTAACAGATGGCAATCTAAAAGATCTGTTACTTCTGGTTCAAAAATGAGCAATAATGCTCAATTAGTGGATTCTTCAGGTGCTCCTTCTGCTTCTTCCAGCACTCAGTTACAAAATGTGTCTTTAACTGCACAACAAGTGCAGCATTTGTTGAAATTGTTACCTCAAAATGCTCATGATAATCCAGACGAAGACCTGGATAGTTTTTTCTCTGGCATGGTAACTTGCTGTATGATAACAGTAAATGATTCAAAGTGGATCCTGGATTCTAGTGCTAGTGACCATATGGTTGCTTCATTGGCTAGGCTGCAAAATGTGAAAGCAGCTTCAACTACTAGTTCTATTAATCTACCTACGGGTGAGGTAGCATCTATCACTCATATTGGAGATTTGATGTTGCGTAATGGTTTGTTTCTCAAAGATGTTCTTTATGTGCCCTCTTTCAAACACAATCTTGTGTCCATTCATAAACTCTCTCAGGATAATGGTTGTCATGTACAGTTTTATCCTGGTATTTGCAATATCCTTGCCAATGAAACTAACATCATTTTGGCTCAAGGACTACTGGAGAATGGTTTATACTATCTTACTGATATTGTTGGTGATTCCAATGAGTGTTTGCTTGCCAGTAAAACAGCTAATGCAGCATCCAAAGATTCATTTCAACTCTGGCACAACAGGCTTGGTCATGCCTCTAAGTCTACATTGTCTCACATTCATTTTTTGGGTCGTCATGTCACTGCTCAATCTCAATCTCAGGTGTGTATGACTTGTCCCTTGTCTAAATTTACTCAATTACCTTATGAATTGAGTGATAGCCATGCTTCCAAACCATTTGAATTACTACATCTTGACACATGGGGTCCATATCGAGTTCCTACTCAAGGTAAATTTCGGTATTTTTTGACCTTAGTAGATGACTATTCGCGTATGACTTGGGTTTATCTGATTGTCCACAAGTCTGATTTTCTGGAGGTTTTTAAGATGTTTTTTCAGTATGTTTATACTCACTTTAATACGCCTATTCAAACCATACGGTCGGATAATGCGTTAGAATTTCAAGATGCATACTGCAAAAAGTTCTATGCCAAACATGGTGTGGTGCATCAACTGTCTTGTCCTTACAGACCTCAACAGAACTCTAGAGTTGAGAGAAAACACCGACAAATTCTAGAAATTGCTCGAGCTCTTAAACTTCAATATGGTCTTGCTGCACAGTACTGGGGTGATTTTGTTCTTACTGCAGTGTACATAATGAATAGATTGCCAACTGCTGCCTTGGCTCATGCTACTATGTTTACAACTCTCTATAAGTCTGCTGTTGATTATGATTATATGAAATCTTTTGGATGTCTAGTTTTTGCTTCTAATCCAAGAGTTACTGGAGATAAGTTGGAAAACAGAGGGGTGGCTGGTGTGTTTATGGGATATGCACCCTTTCAAAAAGGTTATAAAGTCCTGAACATTTCTACAACTGAAGTGTTTGTTATGAGAGATATCAAGTTTTATGAAAATGAGTTTCCATTTAATCCGACTACTAATGGTTCATATCTTGAACCATTGCCACTTGTTCTACCTGCTTCAACACCTGTAATATCAGATGATGAGTTCATGATTCCTGTTGGAGACAGTCCTGATACAATTGATCCTGATACAACTAATCCTGATGAAATTAATTCTGATACAACTAGTCCTGATACACCTGTTGTTTCTACTGTGGAAACTGATAATGTGAGACGATCTTCTCGTATATCCAAACCACCTGTTTGGCTATCAAATTATAAGACGAGTTTTCCAGGTGCTTCTAATATATCTCCAATTGTTTCTCTCATGGTGCAGAGTAATTTCCACTGTTTTCTTGCCTCCTTAACTACTTCCAAAGATCCTCTTTATTTTTCTCAAGCTGTTCAATCTCCTCACTGGATTACGGCTATGAATACCGAATTGGATGCTTTGGAACGTAATGGTACTTGGGACATTGTACCCCTTCCACCAGGCAAGAAGGCTATTGGGTCAAAATGGCTTTATAAAACAAAGTATAAATCTGATGGAACAATTGAGAGATATAAAAGTAGACTAGTGGTACTGGGATGCAAGCAGCAGTTTGGTGTTGATTACTTGGAAACGTTTGCACCTGTAGTCAAGCTTTCTACAGTCTGGACGGTGTTAGCTCTTGCTGCTGTATATGATTGGAGTGTGGTACAAATGGACGTCACCAATGCATTTTTGCATGGTGACTTATATGAGGATGTACATATGACACTTCCTCAGGGTTATACTCATCTTGGGTGTCGAATTTCTACCACCTCGCTTGCTCATCCTGTTAAGACAAATCTGGTATGCAAGTTAAAGAAAAGTTTGTATGGCTTAAAGCAGGCTCCACGTATGTGGTTTAGCAAATTGTCCGATACATTGTTATGTGATGAGTTCGTGCAGTCCAAAAGTGATCCCAGTTTGTTTACTAAAAGCACTAACTCGACTATTACACTGATCCTGGTATATGTCGATGATTTACTTCTAGCTGGTAACTCTACAGATGTTATTTCTGCCCTCAAGCAAATGTTATCTCGAGCATTTCATATGAAGGATTTGGGAGATATCAATTATTTTCTGGGTTTGGAAATTACTAGGAATGAATCTGGCTTTTTCATTTCACAGAAGAAATATGTTTTAGACCTTCTCAAAGAGTTTCATATGGAGAATGCTACTCCTCTCAAAGTTCCTCTTGACAGTCATTTGAAACTCACTCCTCAGACTGGTGATGTGTTACCTGATTCTCAACCTTATCAACGGTTACTGGGTAAATTGATTTATCTGACAGTCACACGTCCTGATATCACGTTTACTGTACACATTCTGAGTCAATATATGCATCAGCCTACATCTGCTCATATGCAGGCTGCCAAACAGTTACTTCGTTATCTTGTTGGTACTTCTGATCAAGGCCTTTTGTTAGCGTCTTCTTCGGCTGTTCAGTTGCAAGCTTATTGTGATAGTGATTGGGCTAGCTGCTCAACCACTCGCAGGTCTACCACAGGATATTGTGTGTTGTTGGGCAATTCTCCTATTTCCTGGAAGAGTAAGAAACAACAGGTTGTTGCTCGTTCAAGTGCTGAGGCAGAGTATCGGGCTATGGCTATGGCTACGTGTGAAGTTACTTGGCTCACAGCTTTGTTACAAGACATGGGTATCTCTGATTTGCCTCCTACTGTATTGCATTGTGATAATAAAGCTGCTATCTCTATTGATGCAAATCCCGTCTTTCATGAGCGAACAAAGCATATTGAAATAGATTGTCACTTCATTCGTGACAAGCTCAAAACCGGTTCTTTACTGACTCAGCATGTTCCTTCGCACGCACAGCTAGCTGATATTCTGACTAAGGCACTTCCTGTGAAACAACACAATTATTTGTTGAACAAGCTTGGTGCTTCTCGAAGCACAGCTTGAGGGGGTGTGTTGACAGGTCATCATGACGTGCAACAGAATTCAGTTAGGAATCTAGATATAAAATGTATACGTATCTGAGTTTGTTACAAGACTTAGATATATAAACTCTGTAATCCTTCATGAATCAAAGTATCAATGAATATTCTCTGGCATTTCATCATCTATACATACATTATCAGTTCATAATATGCTTGTTTCATTTGACTTCTTGTTGTAAACCACAAGTCTAGCTCGCCTTAGAGGTAGCTTAGTAGGAATTACAGCTCCACCCTTACAGTTCTACGATCCATATGCTTGTTTCATTTGACTTCTTGTTGTAAACCACAAGTCTAGCTCGCCTTGGAGGTAGCTTAGTATGAATTACAGCTCAACCCTTAGTTCTCGGCAGCAACGAGGGTTCAAATGGAGGGAAGAAGTAAGCATCTGCCAATGCAACAATATTTTTACTTGGTTCTGACAGAACAACTTCAACAAACCGCATACCATCTCTGACTTGAAGGAGAGAAGAATTATAGTCACTGCAGAGTTACCAGTAAGGCGTGTGTTCCCCTCAACATATACCAATAATGCATAGTTAATCACTCAGAAAATAATTGAAACCTCAGGGGTAGCTCTAGCTGCTCTAACAGTTGCTACGGCCACTGAGATCTCAGCTGAAGATAAAGGGTCTAAAGGATGACTACTTTGTGCCCTTAGCATAATCTGGATTCCTATACAAGCAATAAATGGTTTAGCAATTCAGTAAATATATTTTGCACATAATTTAGTTTAGAATAGACTACCTTGCATTTAAAAACTTCGAAACATATATGTTTTCTTTTTGCATTCGCATAAGACTCTACAAGGGCTAAGAGGTACTCTTTTTGCATAGTTCAAGGGCTAAAAGGTATATATCATGCAGGGGTATTATCGGAAGAAAAATAGAAAAAAGGGTTTATTGAACTTTAATGGGTACTTTAAGGGCTAAAAGGTACGATTTCAAAGTTTTAGGGCTGATGGGTATAAATCGTCAAACTTTAAGGGCTAAAAGGTCATAAAGTCTAATAATTAATAATAGTGTCTGAGATTGTGATTTTTTAAAGGGTATCAAAATATCTCATCTAATTTACAGCTAGAATGCTCATTTGGACTTTTTGTGGTTCAAAGTGAATATTTTGTTTTTCTTTTCCTGTTTGAAATATATACATAGAATGATTTAGGACAATAAAATAAAAAAAGAGTATAAATCTTGGAATTGTATACATAACAGTTTAGGAGAAGAATGTAGGTTTAGAAGAGATTACTGGCTGTATCCTCTTTAATTTCATTATTTGATAAAGATGTATTATTTTAAGTTAATGGGTGACTGAACTCGACGATTGTTGATGAACAAAGAAACCCAGTGAATTTGTCAAATGTTACCAGGATGATTACTTGCTGCTTGTTAAATATGTAGTAAAAGAGGTGGTCTCCTTTATTCATTTTTGTCTACAACATATGTTTGGTACATGGATCAGTGAGTATGCAATGATCCGTCCATACTGGACAGTTAACATAACTGTCAAATACAAGTGGAGTGTGAGCAGACACTTGCATTTTTATTAAACGTAAATGATAAGTTCTATGAAACTTTATCCACTACTCCAGGGCAGAAGAGAATGATTATGTTTTAAAGAATGCATTATTTGACAGTTTTGCTTCATAAGTTCACCTCAAATATTATACAGAACATGTATCTGGTGTTGTTTTCTTCTCAATTGATAACAATGAAGTAATTCTGATTTCTAATCTTGGTTAAGTTGCTTTGTTTTTCTGTAAGAAGTTAAAATCCCTTTTTGTTTTTTCGTTCTGTTATTTTTTTGATGTTTTTTGTTGCAGATGAAAAGGAAGTACAGAATTGCACCCACTTCAGTTTCACCTGACAAAAGGAAATAGCCTTCCATGTTGCTTCAAGAGGGAAAGCAGAGGTCTTCTCTTAAAGCTGACTGGGATGAGGTTTATGCACCCACAAAACCTAAGATTGATGCAGAGTTGGCCAAGATGAGGAGCATGACTCCGGAGCAGGCTGCTGTTGTTGCTGCTAGAGCAGTTGCTGAGGCAGAAATTGCTATGGCAGAGGCTGAAGAAGCAACAAGGGAGGCAGAGGCAGCAGAAGCCGATGCAGAAGCTGCGCAAGCTTTTGCAGAAACAGCAATGAAGACACTGAAAGGCAGAAGCAACAATCCACGAGTTGTAAGATCAGACAATACCCTTCTACATTTCTTTCAAGTTGGTGTTTAGTTTGACCAGTTAAATCTTAATGAAAAAACTTACAGAATTTGCAGATGATTCGTGCTTGATGAAAATAACAACGGAGCAACCTGGATCTCAGTTCAAACTTCTTGGCTCTTGCTGGACCAAACTGTGAATAGGTTTTTGACGCAGTTCGTGAGACATCTTTGTTTGTAGTTGTAAATAATGTTTAAGGCCTGTTGTCAAATCCAAATGTTGAAGTAAATTATGCAGACATCTAGTTCCCGTTATTATGGAAAAACTTTGAATGCAAAATTACTATTACTAGGCCGTTCATGGGTGTTGGTGATTGGATTTTGATTTACTATGCCATTCATGGGTCATGCTAAATTACTATTGGGTTAAATCTCAAAGTGATCACTTAAGTCAGGGTCATATATCAATTTACTCACTCAACTTATCGGGGACTCGTTTGCACCACTCTAGTAAAGAGTAATGACAAAGCCGTTAGTCGGGCATGTTGACCTAACGGGAGAAACTATGTGGCAGCTTGGACTTGGACAGGGTGGAAGCCAACGACTGTTTTTTTGACGTGTCCAATACCAACGGGAATATTTCATATGTGTGTATATAGTACTCGCAACTGAATTTGTTACGAGATTACTACATTGGAAGAATCATAATAAATGTAGTGATAAGGCATTTGATGAGCTGCTTTTTTTACTTGGAGACGTGTTTCCGGAGGGGCATAAACTTCCTTTTAATTATTATGCTGTGAAGAAGATGGTCAAGAAGCTGAACTTGGGATACGAAAAAATACATGCATGTGAGAATGACTGCATGTTGTTCTACGGTGATGATAAAGATTTGGAAAACTGCAAGTATTGTGAATTGAGCCGATACAAAGTTGCAACTAATGGTGGGAGCGTTACCATTCCGAGAAAGATTTTAAGATACTTCAAAATCACTCATCGTCTACAGCGCTTGTACATGTGTACCCACACAGCTGAGCATATGAAGTATCACAAGAACAAAACAATGACTGAAGGGGTTCTTAGTCACCCTGCAGATGGATAAGAATGGAAGGAATTTGACAAGAACTATCCGGATTTTGCAGCAGAGATTCGTAATGTTAGACTTGGTCTTGCAACTGATGGATTCCCCCCATACACCAATGTTACTTCTACTATATACTCGGTTTGGCCTGTTGTACTACTTGTATACAACCTTCCACATACCATGTCTATGAAGGAGCCATACATGTTCATGACACTACTAGTACCCAGGCCAAATGATCCTGTGAGGAATCTGAATGTCTATCTTAGGCCTTTGATTGATGAGCTGTATAATTTGTGGCAAGTTGGGGTGCAAACATTTGATACTTCTACGAAGACTAATTTCATGATGCGTGCAGCTTTGCTATGGACGATCAGTGACTTTCCCGGACTGGGTATGGTCAGTGGGTGGTCAACCCATGGGAAGATGGCCTGTCATGTTTGTATGGGTGATGTCAAAGCTAAGCAACTACCTCACAGCAAGAAGTCCAGTTTTTATGGGTTAATTAAGGGATTCCTAGACAAACGCCGAAACATTCGACGAAAAGGTCGGACTGTTCGTATCATGATTGTCGGTATCACTTTTCCACCACCTGGGAAACTACACAGCAAAGAAAGGGCAATTGGATTTGGGGATTCACACAACTGGACACATGTCACTAGATTCTTTGACCTGCCATATTGGGATTCATTGCGCCTGCGTCACTGCATTGATGTCATGCATACGGAAAAAAATGTGTTTGAAAACATTTTTCATACTATTCTCTGTAGTGCCAAAACAAAGGATACCACAAACTCAAGAGATGATTTGAAAGCAATGGGTATCAAGCAAGAGCTATGGATGAATGGTAAACACAGGCCTAGAGCTAGATACGAACTCACCCGAGATCAGCTGAAATTGTTATGTAAATGGGTGCTTCGATTGAAACTCCCAGATGGTTGTTCATCAAACTTGAAGAGATGTTGTAAGATACCTCAAATAAAATTCCAAGGCATGAAGTCCCATGATTGTCACGTATTTATGCAAAAGTTGTTGCCTTCTGCATTTCGTGAACTTCTTCCGGATGATATAAACAAAGTACTTTGTGATCTTTCAAATTTTTTCAAAGACTTCTGCTCAACTACACTACTCGAATCAAATTTGAGGCAAATGGAAAAAAACATAGCTGGGATCATCTATGGAAAAAACATAGCTGGAAAAAAACTCGCTGGCCCTGTCCCAACAAGGTGGATGTATAATATTGAAAGGCTACAACGTAAAATGAAACAGAAAGTGGGGAACAAAGCACGAGTTGAAGGTTCCATTGCAGAAAAGTATGTACATGAAGAGTTGACACATTTCTGTTCCATGTACTTCGAGTCTGGAGTTGAGACAACACACAACTTGCTAGGTCGTAATGTGGTGGATGATCACTCACGGGATCCAAATAAGCTAGAGGCATTCACATATCCAGTAGAGCTTTTAGGAGCATTTACCGGTTACAATTTAGATGAAGATTCCCTCAAGGTTGCAGCACATTACATTTTAACTAACATGCATGAACTGGCACCTTATATCACGTAAGCATTCAAATATTTTCTTTCATTTTTAACACGTTAAAATATTCAGCACGTTAAAGTATCAATTTTTTAGTATGTTCGAAGAAGAGGTTCGCAATCATAGTGCACATATATTGAGTGATACTGAGATGGATACAATGTTAAAGGCTCATTTAGCTACATGGTTGCAAAACAAGGTATTTTATTATACACACAACTTGTGTAATTTTTAAATTTGTTCATATGCACGTGTTTGACGAAACTATACCATTTCAGGTACAACATCACTACGAACGATTTCAATATTTGTTGCAAGGCCCAACTTTCTATGTGCTTTCTTTTAAAAGATGCAAAGTCAATGGATACTCATTCAACCTAGGAAGATCAAGCTCTGGGGTACTTGTGAAAGGCAGTTGTTATGGTGATAGTGGAAGCAATTACTATGGGACTTTGCAAGATATTCTCAAAATAACATACGGTGGCGGAAATCAAGTGATTTTATTTAAATGTCATTGGTATGATCATGTTAGGGGAGTAAAGAAAGACAAGAACGGAGTGCTCCTAATTGATCTTAATTCAAAACTAAAAGGGGATGATGTTTACATTCTAGCAAGTCAAGCCACTCAAGTGTACTATGCTCCTAGTGTGAAGAATCCCAATAGTAATATTCACACAATCATCACATGTAGACATCAATTGTTGAGTGAAAGAACAAAAGATGTTGATGCGGAACCTCTTCAAGAAGAAGTCTCAAATACCATTGCATTAGATTTGCCCTCGAGGTCGTTATTCGTTGATTTTTCGCAATACGAAATGGAAGAAGATCTAGAAGAAGAACAAGTGCAACAAAATGAAGTGGAAAGTGAAGAAGATGAAGAAAATGCAAGGGAAAGTGAAGAAGAACAAGAAGAAGATGGTTATGATAGCATTTAAGTGGAAGATGAGTAAGAAATGTATAATATGATGTGTTGGTGCAAAGAAATTGGAATGTAATATCATTCTAGGCATATTTCTAATTTTAAATGAATTAAATGGATTTTCGGCTCACTAACTCTATTTCGAACTAACTTTTTTCACGATTCAAACTATTTAACTGATTTAAAGGCTAGGAAATCTTACAAATGTATAATGTGATGTGTTGGTGCAGAAAAATTGGAAAGAAATATCATTCTATGTGTATTTTTAATTTTAAATGAATTAAATGGATTTTCGGCTCACTAACTCTATTTCGAACTAACTTTTTTCACGATTCAAACTATTTAACTGATTTAAAGGCTAGGAAATCTTACAAATGTATAATGTGATGTGTTGGTGAAGAAAAATTGGAAAGAAATATCATTCTAGGCGTATTTCTAATTTTAAATGAATTAAATGGATTTTCGGCTCATTAACTCTATTTCGAACTAACTTTTTTCACGATTCAAACTATTTAACTGATTTAAAGGCTAGGAAATCTTACAAATGTATAATGTGATGTGTTGGTGCAGAAAAATTGGAAAGAAATATCATTCTAGTCGTATTTCTAATTTTAAATGAATTAAATGGATTTTCGGCTCACTAACTCTATTTCGAACTAATGATTGTTTTTGTTTGTCAAGATATTTCTTTAGTCATATATTTGATTTCATTATGTAATTTATCTTAAAATGGTTAGGCTAGTGTTACAAAAATTGATGATAATAAAGAGCAGGAGAAAAAACTGCAGGCTATAATTTTTTTTTCTGGGTAACTTACGACGGATCTTGAATTTCGTCGTAATACTGGGTAACTTACGACATATGTTCTTGGTAAATTACGACGGACTTTGAATCTCGTCGTAATTCTGGGTATCTTACGACGGATGTTCTTTGTATATTACGACGGACTTTGAATCTCGTCGTAATTCTGGGTATCTTACGACGGATGTTCTATGTTTTTTCCGTCGTAAGTTTCTTTAGGGTTCTTTAGAATTCCTACTTATTCATTCTTAAAAGATATCGATCGATCACATACATCATTTTAGTTTGTCATCAATGCAATGAAAATATACAATATAGCTAATTAAAAATCTACAACGACATTTACAAGAAATCATTAACAAAAGTCTTAAATCGAAATTCGTTACAAATAATATCATATAAATTATTGTACATTGTGTAACGTTTAAAAGTCTATTAAGCAAACAAGATCTATTGTGTTATTATTTTAATTTACATATTTTAGTTAATATCAATTAACAAATCACAAAAACAATGGTAAGTATTGTATGTTCGTATGTATCAATGGGACACCGAGGACCAAATATCAAAATTCGTTACATGTAGTGCTACGTGAATGACAATATCGCCATCGTTGAGATTCTTTTAAGCATTCAAAATTTGTGTTATTATTTTAATTACATATCAACTAACATCACATAATAACAATATTAACTATTATATGTTTGTTAGTATTGTCGTTGTTCTTAAAATTTCAACTATAAACACAATTCCAACTTAAATATATTATATAAAATTTTAAATTAATTTTTAAATTTCATATGTTGGTGAAGTATACACAAAATGTAAGAAATATTATTTATAAGCTTATAAATGATTTTTTTTAATTTTAATGAATTATATTATTATAAATAATTAGAAAAATAAACTATTAACCTATAGTCCAAATAATCAAGAATCTTCACAAGTAACATTTGTCGTAAGTGGTTTGTAACTCTTTATTGTACACAGGAGACCATGGTTCGAGTCCTAGTAGCGTTTTTCTAATTTAAACATTAATATACGACGGAATCCGTCGTAAAGTTTGGCGGTTAAAATTTGGGGAAAAATTGTAATAACCGCCCAATATCCATACGACGTCGTTATAAATTAAAAACCCTAAAAAGCGCCCCTCCTCCCCCTTTTTTACTTTTTAGTAAAATTCTCAAACCCTTACACGGCTGCTGCGATACAAACCCTTTGAATACAAACCTAAAATTGAGCTTTTCATTCTTGATTTAGTACAAATCGATTGCAAGCAAAATGATTCTTACACTCGTCTTAGTGATTTCAAGGTAAAGTTTCATTTTGTGCTTCCATCTAGTTGTTATTTTTTAACTATTGATCACATGCAAGTATACACCGTCGTATTATTAACTACAAGTATCAACACTGGGTATTACTTGTTTTGGTTCAAAATCATCTTTTAATCGATATATATGTTGATGGGTATACATATCTATAACTGGTTATGTAGATCTATCAGTCGGTATCAATATTTTTCAATATTTAGTAGTGGGTTTTCAATATTTATTCATTGGGTAAAAGAATATTGAAGTTCTTTTATAGCAATATTCGTTGTTTTTTCTTTTAGCTATATGTTAATGTTTTTTCAATACTCTTTTCAAGATTATAATTTGGTATAGAGTAGTCTTAATCTAAGGTATATTTTTTAATTTGATATATGTGCTAGTCAATTTGTATTTTTTTCTGGATTATTATTTTGTTAATGTTTGATATATGTTGGTATGCTTGGGAGATTAAGTTAGACAGTGTTCTAGTGCTAGTGTGTCAGATTGGTGTTTCATTTGCAAATTACATATGGATTATGGAGATAAATGTATAATTCTACATGCCGTAAAGGCTACGTTATCTTTTGCAAGACTCAAATGTGATATATATGTTATATCTTACTCAAATATTTTGTAATACTTACCATAATTGTATCATTAGGTCGTAAAATGTATATGTTTATGAAGTGTTAGACAATAGTAAACTAATGATTTGTTTTGTTTGGACTTCATCTCAGTGTTGTAGGAATTATGGCGGGAAGGAGGGCTGCTAGTGGCAGGGGTTCTGGTAGTGGTCGGGGTGATAATGGCGGTCGGGGAACTGGTGGTGGTCGAGGAAGTGGTACTGGTACTGATGGTAGTGGTGTTAGGGGGCAGAGTAGTGGTTCCTCCTGTGGTGGCGGGGAGGGTAGTGGTACTGGTGCTAGGGACGGCGGTAGTACTGAGGGTGCTAGGGAAGGCGGTAATGAAGGTGCTAGGGGAGGTGCAAGAAGAGGACGCCGATGTCGACGTGTAGATGATATAAATTCTGAGTGTCTTCTTTGGGACGATGATGGGAGGCAGATTCTTGCAATGGGGGAGGATTCTGACCCTCGCAAACATAAGACACGAGGTTATTCTCCTGGTGGATTTGGTAAATACCCCAATGAGCATGAGCGGAAGGTTGTTCGGATTGCGGGTAACTTGTAAGTTATCAACTTTCTTGACTTTTAATAGTTCTTTTAATATCTCGTTTCTTCATCAAGTCAGCTTTAGAGTTTATTTAGAAATTTATTATAACAGTTTTTTTAGTTTCATGTCTTTTTCATCAAGTCAGATTATGGGTTTTATCCAGTAACCTATATGTTAACTAGGGGTTCATACATTGTACACACCTCTGTAGTCTTCTCTCTTCAATTAGTTAATTAATCAGGAACTTGTTTAATTGACATGATGGGAGGCTGACTCTGTTAATTGTTTATTAAATCTGTGTTGAGATCATTAACATGTAATGGCAGTGGAAGGCAGTTGGTGCATACATTAGCTGTTTATGCTTTTGGAGATAAATGTCCTTTTGATCTACTGGTTTCTATAAATAGTATTCCTAGTCTAAGAGAAGAACAATGATATGGAAATAAGTTGTGTTTTACAGAGTTATGTGATATGATTATGAGGCAGCTTTAATTGGGTGATTTTATACTTCTGAGAAGTGTTTGACTAATGGGTACAAGTTTAAAAAGTATGTACAGATTTCAGAAACTATCGTAATGCGGGTCAGATTTAAGTACAGGTAATTTGCAGGACTATATGGTTGTTTTGGTGATACAGGTAAGTTATTCTATAGATTCGATACAAGTAAATAAACTGTCTTGAATATTAATCGTACTTTGACTCTAGGTGTCAGTTATTTGGGACGAGTTTTGGAGATTGATGAAGGATCGAGTAAGGGTTTGAATTTTATATGCGAATCTGGATACCCAACTTATAAGCTAATTTGGAAATAATACGGGAAGCCAGGCTAAAACTTAGTAGCTTGTGAGATAGAAATTTCGTGTATGTGGATGAACCTATGCAATCAAAGATAGAATATAGAGACCATAGTATAGAATTTAAGGTTTCCTATCATGCAATTGGTATACAAGTAGTCAGTAATTATAGTTATAGTACAAGATTGTAAAAATCAAGAACTTGTTTAATTGACTAATCGGGAATTAATCGAAATGAGAAATTGAAATAAATTTGAATATGGTTTAAAAGAATTTGAATAATTTTGTCAACATATATATATCTACCATATATCAAGGACAACTGAATGTAAATACCAAGTACTATAATTAATACTTGTTGCTTTATGCTTTCAATGCACAATATATGAAATTATTTGTCAAGGACAATTATTTGTTAGATTATGAGTTAAAAGTATGTATTTTTCAAAAAAACAGATATCAATTTAGATTTATGACTTGGTTTGCATCTCATTAATATCTATGACAACATTTCAGGATAGATTGTCCAATGGCGTTACGAAATTTACTGGCGATTATGCGCATGTTTTGGCCAGATGGTTGTGTTGGTGCCTTGGAAATTGATAGGAACTCCCCTGGATTCTGGAATAAGTGTATAAATGAGTTCTTGGTATACCATACATCATTGATATATATAAATATATTAAATGATGTTTTTTATGGTATTTTTATTTTGTCTTATGCCTTCCACTTATTCTTTTTTCCAGCGCTACTACACATATGATCTGAGATTTGCCACTGAAGCCGAGGCAAGGGCTTCCATACTTGCGCACATGAGTGATAACTTGCGCCGTACACTTTCTGATGATAGGGAAAGGGCTGATGCGAAGATTGCAGGAGCTAGCGGGACTACTTATGCAGATCACATGCCTTTATATATGAAACCCAGTGTTTGGTCCTGATTAGCTCAGTATTGGGTAAGCGAGGAATTTAAGAAGAAGTTTACCGCTGGTAAGAAGGCCCGACAAGCTGTGAAAGTGCCTCATACATCTGGTGCGCGTTCATTTGATCGTCGTCGTCGGGTAAATTTCATCTCCTCAAGACTTTCATGGTACATACTTTTCATGGTATATGCTACAATACTTGACTTGCATGTACCATGAAGATGGATTAGCCGTGGTGCACAATATAAATTGACAAAGCATAGTTTCGTGAACAAAGACAATATGATAAATTTATGTTCAATAAAACACTGGATCCTTCTAAGTATATAACAAACAGGAGTACAGGACCTTCTCCAACATAGGCATAGCTAGTTTCCCTCCCCATCTTGTCATCTAATATCGAAAACGTGCTAGAAAGTCATTGTAATTACATTTTTTATGCTGGTACACACGACCTTTTTCGGACCCTGTAGTATTCTAACAAACCAAACAAAGTTGTAGTTGTTTATATTATTGGCAAGGTGTACAAGTTTAGGGAAAATGAAAGATGTAATATACATATATTATAAAAAATTTGTAGAGTTCTTGTTGCATTCAAATAGCCAGATAAGTCTTTCTCCAGCTCACTCTCATAATTTTGTGAATGTGAAAGTCAGAGAACGTACCGCCCGACAAATAAAACTGCAGCATCAGCTAGCAAGTTTGCAGCTCTCATAAAAAACCTATCTTTTCTTTCTCCTTTCCCTCAGAAAGAATACATATATTTATTTACTCACTCATGAGTACTTGTACTAGAGATTGCAATGCATCTTACTTTTAATGGAGTTTGTTTATAAAATTCTTGAACAGGATTATATGGAAGCGCACGATGGAAAATTGGATGAACTTGCTGTCTATAAGGAGTGTCACACATTGAAAGAAGAGGAGAGGAAGGGTGAGTGGATTACCGAGGACGCCCAAAAGATCATTGTAAGTGTTCAGATTATACTTACTCCACGTATTATTATTATTAAAGCCCACTGAGCAACATATCAGTTAGATAGTGTAAATGAGTGCATGCCTTCTACGTACAAGTACATTCACTGGAAATACAGTGGAACTACAAGTACATACAGTGCAGAAATTTAAATATGCAAGAGTATATGATTTTAGTTATATTTAAAGAGATTAAACCTTGCAAGAGTATTAGGTTACGATTTAATCACCCATTAGCATTTAATCTTTTTTTTGCTATATTTTCCTACATCAAATGTGAATTTAATTGTTTCAAAATTAACTTTATCCTCGCCAAGTATAGTATCAAAATTAACCTTGCAAGAGTATATTAGGTTTTTACTGCTGAAATTTTCCGTTGGAATCTCAAGTTCCCTGAAAATGAGAACTTTTTTGAATTTCCTATACATTTAATGCTTTAGACAATCAGGATATATTGAATCAAGCAATCCTTTGACATTCAAAAAAAACTGCCCAAATCCTTTGGCAAAGAGGTTTATCTCTGAGAATAATTGCATTTCTTCAAACTATTGTAGACATTCAATTCTATTATTGCATGTCCTGTATATTTTTCAAGAGGGCTAAAGATTAGTGAATTTCACCATTGAATATATTATCAGAAACTTTAATTTGTTAATTTGTTTTCTTTAGTTAATTTGTTAATTTGTTTTCTTCAGTTAATTTGTTAATTATATGGTACATTTAATTTGTCTGACACAATCGATTTTTTTGACTTCTGAACTAAATAATGAGAACCGATAACTAGCTTTCAGTATATTGCTAAAATATCCTTATAATTATATTTTTTTTGTAAACTTTCAACCTTTACCATAATTCCTTAATCTGATATATATACATATTACATTTCTATATCTTTTATCTATATAATGTTAATTGTGTTTCAGGAGCGTTACATTAGCATTTGTCAAAAGAAAGGCATTGATCCCACGAAATCTGACATCCAGTGTTGGATAGAGGCGGTAGGAGGTGTTCGAAAGAACATGATTGTTGGACATCCGTAGCTTCGTGTCTCCGATGTTTATGGTATAATTCTGTAATATTACTTGAAATGTTTCACATGCCCTAATTATCCCATGTCTTTTGTTCATAGCTACTAATAAGAAATCTATGTTATATTGTCACAGAGTGTGATGGATGTCCCCCGCGGCCTCGAAAAGGAGAAGGAAGCTCCGGCAGGTCTGCCTTGGCTCGCTTACAGGATGACATGTTCCTGCGAGTCGTGGATGAGACCCTAGCTAGCCAATCCGGAGGAGTATATGTTGACACCCGAGCAGATCCGTCTCTTAGCACGAGATGTGGTGGAAGGAGACTCCTCGCTACCTGCAGACCATCCAATTACTAGAGAGACGTGACATGCCATTATCCAGGTCGCGGTCGATGTGCTAAACAATATATATAAGACGGATGGACCGGGAGCAACTAAGGTAAAACCTCTTATTAAAACATCTTACTGGAATAACCACAGAACTAGCAAAAAACATCTTCTTAAAACATCTTACTGGAATAAAGATGAGTACGACCTGCCAAACATCAATCATCACGTAACTCTTCAACCCTACCCCATGCAAAAACACGACAAATATATTTTTGTGACCACAATTCATTACTTTGCGGATGGTCTTTTTCTTAAGAAATCAAAGGTAGAACTTAGAGATTACTTAATTTACCCACCAAATCAGTGACTGGATGACTACCATAAGTGTTTATTTTCCCTTCCAATTTTTGTAATTCACTAGTAGTTACTAAAATATATGAAGTCAACAATTGCATCTACAATTTCTGTCAAAAATAAAGAAGTTTGCATCTAGAAGATCAAAATGTAGATGTTTGGAAGTAGTAAAAGCACTGCTAGGATATTATTTGTGATTCTAAAATTCTACTTAGACTTTGGACTTGACTGTCATTATATCACGAGCTTGCCAACTTATTTGCTCAGCAACATTTCTTGTGGCCACATTCAGGACGGATACGTTCTAGAGTTCGTTCAAACAGTTGACATTTTACACAGAACTAGCAAAAAATATCCTAACTGTAACATGGTCTGGTCATATTGTTTAGATTTGTCTTTCTGATATTTATAGCTAATTTTCTATGTTTAAATATTGTAGGGGAAGACTCCAGCAGCTGAAAATGATGATGGTTTGGGCAATGGTGAGAGTACCGACTCCGATAATGATCATGATATGAGTGCTCCGTCCTATGATGTTGTCTCTCATGGTGGTCCTGTAATTAGGGGCTGATGTTTAATGTTTGTATGACGATCTAAGTTTATGTAAGATGGTTTAACATTTGGTGTGAACTACTATGAATTTGTGACTTAATTTATGTAAATTATGGAGTATTTTGATTATGTAGTATATTATATATTTTATTATGTTAAGTAATGTGGTTGATTGCATATTGAGATAAGAGTGTTGGCTTGCGCTACACTTGATTGGGCAGGTTTAGGATTTAATTTTGGAAGCCAAAAATGGCTGGGAATTTTAAAACCAGCAAATTCTTTTTTTCTGTAATAATCAACTTACGACGAATGTTCATCATTCATATTCCGTCGTAATGTAGCATTTAATCATTTTTTAAATACATTTGTTAAATTTTGGTTTTTGCAAGCAGGTGGGTCCCGTTCACTATCTTGTGACGGAAAATTCCGTCGTAAATAATAAACATACGACGTATAATACCGTCGCAAGTTGGATTAGAATTTTCTTGTTGGAGGGTCCCACATTCTAATTTACGACATCTTTTCTGTCGTAAGAACGATTCAAACGACGAAACATTCCGTCGTAAATTACATTAATTTTTTTATTACAGATCGTGGGCCCGCGCTCAAACATACGACGAAATTTCACTTTTTGACGAAATCTGAACTTTCTACTTGAGCAAAAGCGACGAAACAAATTCGTCGTAAATGGTGGCATTTACGACGAATTCAATGCAAAAATTCCGTCGTAATTGCCCTGTTTTGTTGTAGTGTTAGTGCCCATTTGAATTATGAGTTCTAATCCGGTTAACGGAAATGAGAACTGAATATTCAATATAAAAATATATTAGAATCTCATTCACAATCCCATTAACCGGGTTGAAATTCAATAAATCAAACTGCTCCTTATAAGGAATGATCAAGTACAAATATCTACTAAATAAAACCTTTAATTTCGGTGTGTTATATAATGTGCAAGATTTAGTGCACATGAAAACTATCATCAAAATAACCAAAACTCAACGTGCGTACCGGATGATATCATTTCTAGTAAATGGGTATGCGGATGGTAAAATAAAAATGTAAAATTCTCAAGTATTATTCGATAATAGTTGCATTACATTATTTGCGGATGAAAAACACGATAAAGTAAAAAAATAATAGGTATTATTTAGAATTTATTTGCCTCAGAAGAAGCTAGTAATCGGCCACGAGCTATTTTGACATGAAAGTATCAACAATCAAGGCGCCTGCATGGTCCTGGACCACCTTCCAAGCCTCACTCACATGGTTAATGTCTGTTAGGGTTCCTCCAATGGCGAATCGGATTACGTATACCCCTCCTAGCACTGTGTGACTAACATAAATCCGACCAGACTCATTCACCGACTCCAACAACTTCCGGTTGATTTCATTTACCTCATTTTCATCATTTTTTCCGATTATGGCAGATGGCTTGATCCTAAAACAGACCATTGAGAAAACCCTAGGCACCACAACTTCGAACCTCTTGTCCATGGCCACTAGCCCTTCAAAATACTCGGCCATGCCTACATGCCCTCTTATAAACTCCCTCAGCTGACCAACTCCGTAGCTTCTTAATACAAACCATAATTTCAATGCTCGAAATCGCCTGCTCAACATTATTTGCCAGTCTTTGTAATCCACCACCTTGTTTGTTTCACTAGCGTTATTCCTCAAGTACTCGGGATTAGTGGAAAGAGATTTGATAAGAGCACTCGGATTCTTCACCCAGAGACAACAACAATCCAATGTTGTCAAAAACCACTTATGTGCATTCAAGCTAAAAGAATCTGCATTTTCCACACCATCAAGATACTGTCGAAACTCGGGGCAAATGCAAGCACTTCCAGCAAATGCAGCATCAACATGAACCCAAACTTCATACTTTTTCGCCACCTCTGTAAGGGATGTCAATGGATCAACTGCGGTTGATGATGTTGTCCCAACAGTGGCACACAAGTACAATGGAATAAGCCCATTTTGCACATCGTACAAAATTGCCGATTCCAGTCGCTTAGGACTGAGCTGAAAATTAGAGGATTTGCTAGTTTCGATTGCACGAAAATTCTTGGGATTCATCCCAGCAATTTTGGCAGCCTTTTGCATGGCAGCATGAGTTTGGTCAGAACAATAAACAACTAACTTGCCAATATTATCCATGCCATGTTGCCTCAAGTTTTTGTCTCTAGCTGCCACAAGTGTACACAATATGGCCTCACAAGTAGTCCCTTGCAAAACACCACCACCACCACCCGAGAACAGAAAGGATTTGGGAAGTTGAAGCATTTTTCCAAACCAATCAGTGACAATGTTTTCGAGCTCCGTAGCAGCGGGTGAACCCATCCAGTTAAAGCCAACAACATTAAAACCAGTACTAAGCATTTCACCGAGAAAACCAGCAGTACTACCACTAGAAGGGAAATAAGCAAAGAAGTTGGGACTCTGCCAATGTGTGATGCCAGGGATTATTTTGGTTTGTACATCTTGAAGAATTGTTTCGAGGGATTCGGGATTGTATGGAGCAGATTCTGGTAAAATTTCACCTAGATAACCAGGTGAGACCTGGCTTCTGACAGGATAATTTTCCACTTTACCATAGTAATCAGCAAGAAAATCAATCATCAGGTGGCCTTGCCTTCGGAATTCTTCAGGCTCAAGTGTATTCATTGGAAACCTGGAAGCTAAATTTTGAGTAAGATTTTCTATGGACCCCATTTTATCTGGCTTTTGGCGTGTGTGCGTGTTTGATTAACAATTAACAATTCACAATGCAAGTGTAGGCTTGTCAAGGTATGAAGAATCTCCTGGTATTTATATATGAGTAGTGTTATGCATCCCAAAAATTGTTCCCAAAATATTTACAAAATGATGTGGACGACAGATGGCTTTTTTTAATTCGTGGGCGCATATTAATGCACGCGGGTCCTATATTATTTTTTGGAAACTTACTATTCTAAACTTATTTGGTAACAATTTTTGGGAATAATTTTGGGGTCTCTAACATTCCTCTTTATATATAGCTTTACTTATACGAGTTTTTTCGTGGTTAATGTAACACCTACCTGTTTTAAAATTTTGTGATTATTTTATAGCTGTATATATTTATGATTTGTGTAAAACGTGTTAATTGTCTTTTTTTTTTTATGGGTGGTAAGTTACACTTCTTCTTATAAAACAAAAAAGTAAATGAATATGTTATATTTTTTTATAGTATTTCATTTATTTGTAATTATTTTTTGCATACTTATATTTTAAAATATTTGATAATGATTTTGTACAAATTGTATTATGTGAAAAATAATTTATCCTTTAAAAAAAATATGTAATTTAGTGAAAAAAATTATTGTATACAACATAAGTACACTATACTCTATAATTTACAAAAAAATATTGCCAGCAAAACTAAAAATATTGTGTAATGTAGCAAAATGAATAAATCTCCGTCCATTAAAAAAATATTTTTTGTATATTTCCGCAATGAGTAGACTGAATGAATTCTTTGAAATAAAAGAATTTAAAAATAATATAGCGGTATCGTTTTTATATACGTTCTTTATAATAAATATTTATCATCTATAAAAAATATGATAAATTAATAAATATAATAAATTAATTATTAAGCAAATAAATTTGAATAAAAGAAATTTATTAAATGAAAAGGACATTATACATTTTATACCAGCACCAAAACGTGAATGTCATGTTTGGGAAACACGTTTTATTTATCTGTACAGCCTGCCTCTCAATCATTTCCCAACAAACCCTAACTTTAATTCATTATTTTGGAGCCCCTTCTTTATTCTAACATTTAATTCTCTTCCTTTCGTATTTTCTTAATCTAAAATTCTGTAAAATAATCTTTTTAATGTTTTTTTAAGGTAATCTTTCTTAATGTAGAAAGTGTAACGAAGTTCTTTTTAATATTTACTTAGTGAAAGTTTAGTAACGAGGTTCAATTTTGTTACTTAGTGTAACGAGATTTATTTGAGAATATTATATTTTGGAAGACCCGTTGATAAGTATAGAATCTATGCTTTTATTTACAAAAACAAAATTGATAAAAAATTTAGGGAAATCCCAATTTTTCAAACATTAAAACTTGTGCAGAAAATTAAAATGACATTTTTATTTTGGTATGAAGGAAATATTTTTTATGAAGAAATTCAACAATACCAGCTATTCACTATCCTTTTCCACGAATGACATGTTAGCCATTGTTTCAACGAATTCGGAGAGAAGCATATATTTTATATAGAATTTCATAAATGATTCTAATTTTTTTCTTCACAAAGTATAAAATTTAATTCTAATGTAGAATATAATCGTGTACAAATTTTATAAAAAATTCAACATTAAAAATTTAAACAAAATCATTGATTTTAAATTTGATTCTGGTGCAGAATCATTTTGGATGAATTTGATTCTACTTTAGAATCACTTTGAACTATTTGATTAATTTATAATTATTTTTGTTTTAAACAAATTATGTAATTTTGTTTTTTGATCTATTAATTGAAATTTATGATTATATTTAATAAAAAATATGATAAAAATATGTATTATATGTATTTGTGTAATGATTCTTTTTCGGGACTCCATACAAGAAATTCTCCTGACATGTTTATTTGATCTATGTTATTATATTCTTTTTTTTTTAATTTTTACTTATTTTGTGAGTTTTTAATAAACTACATTAGTTTCAAAAAATGTTAGCAAACACTGTCACACTTCCCTCGTACCATTTTATAGTAATACTAACTTAAAATCCGTGAGTTGTTAATTGTTAATTTATTATTATTTTTTAATATTTTATTAATTGTAATTGTGCAAAAAATAAGTAGTAAAATAGCTAAACACTTTTAATTAATTAAAAACATTAAAACAGATTTAAAAATAAATAAGTATGGGTTTGCTCGTTATATTTTTGGAAAATAAGGATTTTAATAAGAAAAAATAAAAAATGTAACATATATTTAGTTTAAAAAGGTAAATGCCCGTGATATTTTTGGAAAATGAGATTTTAAAATTTAATAATTAAAATTATTTAAATACGTTTTAAAATAAATAAGTAAATGGTTTCCTGTGATATTTTTGGAAAAGGAATGGATTTTAGTGAGAAAAATAGAAAACGTAAATTGTAAAAGGCAATTTTCCGTGATATATTTAGAAAAGGAGAGACTTTGTTAGAAAAAATATATAAATAGGTATTTGATTATTTATATTTTAATATTTTTAGTAATTACATTTGCTAAGAAAAATAAGTAGACATGTTAAAATCCGTAAACTTTTAAAAAATAATTATAATATTAAAATAGGTTTAAAAATAAATAACTAAAGCTTTGTCCGTTATATTTTTAGAAAAGAAGGGGTTTTAGTAAGAAAAAATAGAAAAACTAACTTGTTTTAGTTAAAAAAAAAGGTAATTGGCCGTGATATATTTGAAAAAGTAAGGGAATTTGTTAGAAAAAATAAAAAAAAATAATGTATTTTAGGTGAAAAAAGTAATTGATTATAAATAGGTAATATTATTATTTAATAATATATTTCTATAAATAAGTAAGGTTAATTAAGTAAAATATGAATAACAGTTAATAGGGCAATTAAGTAAAATCACAACGTACTATACCGACCAACCAAACTATACTCGTGTTTGGTAATATTTGTTGTTAGAATTTTGTACATGTATTTTAAAGTATATCTATTGTAGAGTCATGATTATTATTATTTTTAAAATTCTTTATGAATAAAAAATGTAACTACTATAATAATTTGTCAAAATATAAAAATAAATTTTTTTATTATATAATCAAAACACATTAAAATGTGTGAATAAAATCAAACCATAAATATTATCAAACAAATGGAATAATTATATTGTGTTTTGTAGTATATTATTTTACTAAGGAATTATATATATGTGGGGAAACATAATTTTACAAAGAGTAATAAATATACAAGGTGGCTCTACTTTTTAAACTATCATCATCATCGATATATATAATATGGTCAATGTTCTAGATAACCGTAGAATCTGGAAGAACCGTATATTTTATTATAAAATTTCATAAATATTTTTAAATATTTTTACATAAAATATATAATCTGATTCTAAGATTGAATATTAGCATATACAAGATTTATAAAAAAAATTAACATATAAAATTTGAATAAAAATATTGATTTTAAATTTGATTCTGCTGCAGAATTATTTTGGATAAATTTGATTCTGCTGTAGAATTACTTTAGACTATTTGACTAATTTTCGATTATTTTTTTAAAAAAAAAAGTAGTTTAATTTTGTTTTTTGATTTAAAAATTGAAATTTATAATCATATCTAATAAAAAATGTGATAAAAATATATGTTATGAATATTTATGTAATGTTCTCTCGGACTCTATATAAGAATTTCTCTCTATATATATATATATATATATATATATATATATATATATATAAGATGAGGTGGCTCTTTAACATCATCTCGATATATTTTCTAATTTTCTAGAATTTTAGAATTTTAGATATTACTAATTGAAAATATATAGGTAATTATTTGCACACTCATTTTACTTCTGATAAAACTTTTAATTGTGGCTTACAAACACCTATTTATATAATTTTTGAATATGATAAAAAAAAAATTAATTATATATCATTGCATAAACTTGATTTCTCCTTGTTTATAAATTGAAATCGTTAACATATATTTTAAATTTCTAATTAACCATTTTCTCGTCGAACTCATCAATATATATCAATATATATATATATATATAAAGGAGGATACACGGGAGGTTATGTGGCGCCCCTAAGATCGTCTCAATCTATTTTTCTAATTTTCTAGAATTTTAGAATTTTAAATACTGATAAATAAAAAAATATTCTTTAACATATTAGAAGTAGAATAGATGTTCGAATTTATTGAGGAAAAGAGTTCGAATTTATCGAGGAGAAGATTTCGAATTTATAGCGAAGAGATATAATTAAAAGTTCTATTTGATGTAGAATAGGTGTTTGAATTTGTAGAGGAGAAGAGTTCAAATATAAAAGAAGTACTTGCAAAGTTCTATTTGAAGTAGAATAGGTGTTTCGATTTATAGAGGAGAAGAGTTCGGATATAAAAGAAGTACTTGCAATTAAAAGTTCTATTGGAAGTAGAATAAGCGTTTGTAATACATAACTAAAATTTCTATTTGAAATAGAATATGTAAAGTTATATAAGTGTTTTTTCAACGAAAGAGTGTCTCATTAGAAAAGAGTATGGTAACATAAAAATTAATATATAAGACAAGTATATATTCAATATAATAAATTTGAGATTTTGATATTAAAAAGAAAATTTTGTTTCACGGGAGGACGGCTTATTAGCGAGGATCGAGTAATTTTCGTAATTTATTTGATAGAGTTTTTTTTTTAAATTATTACACCGCCGCGAAGCGCGGCTTTTTCAACTAGTATATATATAAAGGAGGATACGCGGGAGTTTAGGTGGCGCCCTAAGATCATCTTAATCTATTTTTCTAATTTTCTAGAATTTTAGAATTTTAAATACTGATAAATAAAAAAAATATCCTTTAACATATTACAAGTACAATAGATGTTCGAATTTATTGAGGAGAAGAGTTCAAATTTATAGCGAAGACATATAATTAAAAGTTCTATTTGAAGTAGAATAGGTGTTTGAATTTGTAGAGGGGAAGATATCAAATATAAAAGAAGTACTTGCAAAATTATATTTGAAGTAGAATAGGTATTTCGATTTACAGAGGGGAAGAGTTCGGATATAAAACAAGTACTTGTAATTAAAAGTTCTATTGCAAGTAGAATAAGCGTTTGTAATACATAACTAAAAGTTCTATTAGAAGTAGAATATGTAAAGTTATATATGTGTTTTTTCAACGAAAGAGTGTCTCATTAGAAAGGAGTATGATAACATAAAAATTAATATATAAGACAAGTATATATTCAATATATTAAATTTGAGATTTTGATATTAAAAAGGAAAACGTGTTTCACGGGAGGACGGCTTATTAGCGAGTACCGAGTAATTTTCATAATTTATTTGATAGAGTTTTTTTAAAAAATTATTACGACGCCGCGAAGCGCGGCTTTTTCAACTAGTTTATTTCTAATATACCGTTCTCCGGTTAATCGAAACTATTTGAACTCCTTAATAACTAAAATAATATTTAAAGTTAAGTTAAGTCATAGTCTTGCCCTCTCAAACTTCCGGTGGAGGATGAACCAAGAGGAGGAGATTACGTAACTATGTCTACCTAAGACATCTTAAGCAAATTAGAAACATGTCTACCTAACAGGCTAGAAGAGATTTTAATTAAAACAGTCCATCATATAAACAAATAATGGTTATTACACAAAAAATTCATACAAGATTAAAATAGCTATAAAGAAATCATAAAAGGTTATCAATGGATATAAAATAAATAAATCTGTTGCGTCTTGAATCGGATGCATCCTTTGGGCCCTGAAATTATTACACTATTATAATGGAAAAAGTGAACGAAGCAAACATCGAACACATAGCAGATCAAATATAATAATAATCACGACAGTACAATGGATATACTTTAAAATACGTGTACAAAATTCTAACCTCAAATATTACCAAACACGAGTATATTACTAAAACAATGGTACGAGGGAAGTGTGACCATGTTTGCTTTATCCTTTTAATATTTTGGGTGAGTTGGTTAGGATATGTGGTGAGGATATCTTTAATGAGTAAATATATATAATACATGTTTTTATCATATTTTTTTATTAAATATAATCATAAATTTTAATTAATAAATCAAAAAACAAAACTACATAATTTGTTTAAAACAAAAATAATTATAAATTAATCAAATATTTCAAAGTGATTCTATAGTACAATCAAATTCATCCAAAATGATTCTGCACCAAATTTAAAATCAATAATTTTGTTTAAATTTTAAATGTTAATTTTTTTATAAAATTTGTATATGGTTATATTCTATATTAGAATTAAATTTTATACTTTGTGAAGAAAAATATTAAAATTATTTATGAAATTCCCATTCTCTATATAGAGGTGATTCCCGAAAACAATGGCTAACATGTCATTGGTGGAAAAGGATAGTGAATAGCTGGTATTGTTGAATTTCTTCATAAAAAATATTTCCTTCATACCAAAATAAAAATGTCATTTTAATTTTCTGCACAAGTTTTAATGTTTGAAAAAAATTGGATTTCCCTAAATTATTTTATTAATTTTGTTTTTCTAAATAAAAGCATAGATTCTATACTTATCAACAGGTCTTCCAAAAAATAATATTCTCAAATAAATCTTTAATTAGAAAGGAGTCCATATAACAAAATTGAAATATACCAAACTTTCACTAAGTAAATATAAGAATAAAAACAAAAAACAAAAAAAAAAGATTATTTAACAATCGTCTATCCTCATGAAGAGATAATCAAACGATATGTTGAAAATGATATATTTACATGTACCCGCTTCACCGCAACTTGTTTCACCGCAACCTGTTTGAGCTATCGACCATAATTGCAATTCCATACAAACTTTTATCACTAAATCAAAACCAACTCTCACAATAAAGGAGAGAAAACAGTACCTTCTCACCATGGAGAGAAAAACAAACCGAAATTGCAAACTAAAAAACCAAATTAAAAAAACTTAGATCCGAAAAAAAACGAAACCACAATAGGGGATAATCGGTCCACTCTCGAATCCAAAAGCCCGCTTGAATTGAAGAATAACGAAACTGAAAGCTCCAAAAATTTAGATCTAAAAAACAAACCAAACAAACTAAATGGATAGAAAACTCTACCCTTAATTGAAGAAAATAAGAAATAAACTAAAAAAGGAAAAAGATTGGGGCTTTCCACCGGAGAGAAACCGATGGAAGCCCCGTCGGCTATGTTAAAGAAGAAGAAAGAAGGGCAGCGGCTGAGGAGAGCGAGAGAGAGTAGGGTATTTTTTGGGTTCGAAAACTTGAATTAATTTTACTTTAAGGTAATCTTTCTTAATGTAGAAAGTGTAACGAGGTTCTTTTTATTCTTATATTTTACTTTAAGGTAATCTTTCTTAATGTAGAAAGTGTAACGAGGTTCTTTTTATTCTTATATTTACTTAGTGTTGGAACCAGTTTTCTGTCGGGTTGCACTCCAGGAAGCTCTTCGGGGAGACCTGTCAAAAGAGAAGAATGCGAGGGATTGGGCCCCCGATTCACCTCCGGCGTGAGAATAAATTAGAGGTTCCAATTAGGTTTAAATGAACGTGTAAGTATTTGTGAGCGTAAAATGAGTATTCCCCTTTCATTCAAACCTGTCAGGTGCTTTTATAGGCACTCTGGTAACCGTTCGCCCGGATTGTTCGGGAGCAGCAGCCACGTGCGTGGTCCTGTTCTTACGCCTGAATAGTCGGGTGACTCGGTCAAGCAACGGTCAGATCCAACGGACCTAGACGAAGAAGTGGGATGTGACCGTTCGGCCCAATTACTTCTCGGCCCAATCACTATTCGGCCCGATCTCGGTTGGGCCCCCAACATGTCCCTGGACTTCGGTCCGATGTCAATGCTTCCGGAGTCCTAGCTCTTTACTTCTCTTCGGGATAGACTCCAACGGTTCCGTGTCTATCCGTTTATGACATGTCACCTAGAGAATCGTGTCGTAATTAATGATGACAGCCGTAATTTCTCGAGATTAGTACTGGATCATCACCGTCGAATCCCAAACGACTTGGATCGTGTGATCGAGATTAAACGCTTACATTTTACTGTCCAAACGTCACATATCTTTCTGTATAAATGCCAAATTTCCCCCCAATCGTCGTCACTCACATATTCAAAAGCAAAGACATTCTGCCAGTTTCTCTCCAGCCCATCTATTTGCCGTTATCAACAATCTCCATTGTCTCGGGTTCAAATCCTCCTCCAGCTCGTATCACAAGTAAGTTCTCTGTATCTTTTTTCGCGATTTCCCATTTCACGTTGAACTTTTCCGATTATGTCCACTATAATTTAGGTATAATAGTATTTTTTGCTTTGGGTTATACTTGCTGTTGAAAATGTAGCCATAATTATGTCGGTAGTCAGACCAGTAGGTAGATTCATCCTAAGAACAATTTCTGAGGCCAATTTGTCCCTAGAACGATCTTCGGGATGAATTCGTCCTTAGAACAACCTTCGGGACGGGTCAACCCTTAGAACAGTCTTCGGGCTGCGTAGCTCCTTTAGAGATTACTCCTTTTTTCATTGGCTTAGAAGCTAGTAACTCCCCGACCGATCCAAGCCCCCTGTACTCGGCGACCACTTTTCCTTTCTTCTCTTTCTTGTCCATGTCCGAGTACAAGGCTAATTTCTTCATATTAATGCAGGAATTATGGATCGGTCGGCTTCTACATCGGGACAATCTCCCAGATCTATATCTCCGGACAGATACCCGTTTCATGATGTCGATGAATTCCCCGCGGCGAATCATCCGACTCGGTTGTCTGAGGACAGGGTGGCTAAGTTACCGAAAGAGTTCGATATCCCGACCGGTGCCTGGCATACGTATCTGCCGAGAGCTGCCGACCGGATATGGTTCAATCCTCCTGTCCCGAAGGGCTATGGTGATGTGGCCACCGGAATCTCTGAAGCCGTTTTAAAATGCGGTTTTCGGGTTCCGATGCTTCCCATAGTGAATCAACTATTCGCCCAGATGGGGATAGCTTTGGGCCAAATGGATCCAAATGGATTTTTGCATATGAACGGCTTCCAATGCCGATGTTTGGCGGCCAACGTTGACCCAACTCCCGCCCTGTTCTGGCACCATCACGACTTCCGGAAGAATGGTAAGAGCAAGGGTTTCTACTCCATCGTTCGCCGTACTAACAGGGCCGAGTGGGTAGAGACCAATTCTAACAACAAAGGCAGTCATGACAAGTGGTGCTTTATCTCGGGCCCTAAGATCGGTGCTGCGTCTCAGTGGCAGGTGGTCGATCCTTCGACCAAAATAGTTAAACCCACCCTTTCGGGTGGCGAATTGCATGAATACCGAAGGTTGTGCAATTTTGATATGGGCCGGATTCCCTTAGAGGACCTTAGGGATCGCCAATGGCTTTTCGCCCTATGGGGTAATGGTAACATTCCTCGTCCCTTGCACTAGATTTTTACTTTTCTTTCTTCTGTGCTTCTGTCTTCCTTTGTATGTTGTCTTTTAAAATGTCTAACACCTTTTTCTTCCTTTTACAGTGTCTTCTCGCCAGGCTATCGTTGAACGAAAGAGGGCCAAGTTTGAGGCGGAGCAGGCAGCTTTAGCGGCTAGGATGGCTGAAGCGGCCGAGGCAGCCGAAGCGGCCGGGACGGGGGCTGCGACTAATGAGGATCGCCAGGAGGGCGATAAACGGGCACCTGAATAATCGGTCCCGACGTCTCCCTCTCGAACCGAGAATGCGGAGCAGGTGACCGAGACTCCCCTGGTCAGGAAGAGGGTTCGGCGGGGGGACGTTCTGAAGACGTACGTTCCTCAGTGGGCGATCCTGGAGTCTGATGCTGTCACCTCGGCCGACCCTAAGGCGATCAAGGAAATAGCTCCTGATTTATGCTGGGCTTTGGTGCTTCCGGTTGATCGCCCTAACTACGATCGGTTGGATATCGCCGATGCCTGCGCCGACATGATGGCCTTCCTTTCTTTGGTAATATATTTGCTTTTCCTTTCAATTTCTTGTTCTTGCATTTTTCTAACCAAGGTCTTTTTCTTTATTTTAGGCGACGCCGATGGCTGCTGTCATCACTGACAAGGTGAAGGATATGCAGGGTAGATTCGACCAACTTCGGGAACTGGAGGTTCGGTTGGTCCGATCGGAGGCTGCTCTCCGCCAAGCTGTTGGCGATGTGGAAAGGCTAGAAGGCCAATCTATGGCGCTAAGGGCTGACAAGGAGGCGATGCAGAAGGAGCTGGATTCCCTTCGGGCTAGGCTGACTCGTCGGAACCTGTCCCTCAAGGCTTCGAGGAAGCTGGCTCGTAAGGAGACCAAGCTGCGGCTGATCGCCGAAGAGCGGTGCTACCAGATGGGCCACGACGAAGTCGTGAGGAGGGCGGCCGCCATGGGCTTGGATCATCAGCCCCTGATAGAGCCTGGTTTCAGCGATCCCGTCGGTCGCCCTGATGAGGACGAGCTTCCGGCGGTCTCCTCAGGCGAAGACGAGGATCTGTCAGATTAGGCCTTCGGGCAGTAATATTTCCCTTTGTAGCTTGTACTTTATTAAGCCTTCGGGTTTTAACTCTTTGTACTTTATTAAGCCTTCGGGCCTTTTATTAATGAGTTTTCGGCTTTATTCCGCCTTTAACATAATTTATAAATTTTATGCATCTTCGGCCTTCAATCATTGCCTTCAACATATTTTGTAAAATTTACGTGTCTTCGGCTTATCAACTTCGCCTTAACGTAATTCAATCAGTTTTATGTGTCTTCAGCTTCATTTTGCCTTAACATAATTAATAAAATTTACGTGTCTTCGGCTTATCAACTTCGCCTTAACGTAATTCAATCAGTTTTATGTGTCGTCGGCTTCATTTTGCCTTAACATAATTAATAACATTTACGTGTCTTCGGCTTATCAACTTCGCCTTAACGTAATTTAATCAGTTTTATGTGTCTTCGGCTTCATTTTGCCTTAACATAATTAATAAAATTTAACCATGATATGTATCTTCGGCTTTCTTTTTCGCCTAACATGTCTGGATTCTCCCAAAGTTTGGCTGTTTGGTTATCCGATCGCCAAATTTATGAAACATTATTCAAGAAGTCGTGGCATTTATCGTTTCTGGTCGTCCCCAGATAAATGTCTGACTTATAACATTATAATGCATAACTGGTAAAATAAGTAGAACAGGGGAACATGTATTTTATTGATAAATTATTCAACTTTACATGCTTTTCAGAGAAAAAAAAAACTTAGTATGAAGTGAAAACAAGAACTTGAGTGGCGAGCACCTTTTGTTCGGCCATATTCCTCTAGATTGGATGAAGGCTACTGGTAATATCTTCGTAACCTAGAGGCGTGCCATGTGTTCTTGATCGGGTCGCCAGACGTGGTTGCTAATTTGTAGGTACCAGGTCGAACCACCTCAGTTACTTTATACGGGCCTTCCCAGTTTGGTATTAGTTTTCCCTGCTTAGCTGGCATAGAAGTAGCCAATTCCCGCAGCACCAAATCTCCCACCATGAAGGTCCTTTTCTTTACTCCGGCGTCGTAGTATTGTGCTGCCTGGAGCTGATATTTCAAATTCCTTAGGTGAGCCGCCTCTCTCTCTTCTTCCAATAAATCCACATTGGCCCGAAGGCCGAATTCGTTTGCTTCGACGTTGAATACCTCCGTTCGGTAGGAGTCCAGTCCGACCTCAACAGGAACCAGGGCGTCGGTCCCGAATGCCAACTTGAAAGGTGTTTCTCCGGTTGATGAACGTGGGGTTGTTCGGTATGCCCACAACACCCAGTTTAACTCTTCTGCCCAAAGGCCCTTGGCGTCTCCTAGTCGCTTTTTTATTCCATCGAAGATGATTTTGTTTGCAGCTTCGATTGCTCCATTTCCTTGAGGATGACCGACCGAGCTAAATTTTTGTTGTATTCCGAAATGCGTCAAGAACTTCCGGAATTTGTTCCCGATGAATTGGGTCCCATTGTCGGATACACAGACCTTCGGGATCCCGAACCTGAGTATGACTTGCTCTAACATGAATTTTTTTGCTGCTTCTTCGGTTATGGTCGCCAGAGGTCTTGCTTCAACCCATTTGGTCATATAGTCGATCGCCACTATGCAGTACTTGGCTTGTTTCGTGCTCTTAGGTAGAATTCCCACGATATCTACAGCCCACATGGCGAAAGGAATGGGGCTTAGGACTGATGCCATTTCTTCTGGTGGCTGCTTCGGGATAGTACTGAATAACTGGCATTGTCGACACTTCTTTGCGTAATCGGCCGCATCTGCTCGCAAAGTCGGCCAATAAAACCCTTGTCTGAGGATTTTGAAGGCAAGTGACCGACCGGCAAGATGTTCTCCGCATATTCCTTCGTGAACTGTTTCTAAGGCCAGTATTTGTTCTTCGGGATCCAAACATCGGAGAAGGGGTTCTGTTGCTGACCTTCTATACAACTTGTTACCGATGATGGTGTAGCTTGCTGCCCTGTACTTCACTTTTTGAGCCTCTCTCCGGTCCAGGGGCAAAGTATCTTTTTCTAGATAGGCCCTGATCGGGGTCATCCAGTTAATGCCTTGGTGGATTTCCATGCATTGTTGCTTGTCGATTGAAGGGCTTTTCACTTCCGTCAGGTAGATGGAACCTGTGAGGTTGTGTGTTTCGGCTGAAGCCAATCTTGACAGAGCATCGGCTCGGCTGTTATCCTCTCTCCCTACTTGACTTAATTCGAAGGATTCAAATGAGACCGATGAGTCCTTTACCTTTGTGGCGTAAGCCTTGAGTCGAAGCTCTCTTTGTTCGTACTCTCCTGAAAAGTGCTTCACCACTAACATAGAATCACTAAATGCTCGCAAATTTCTTACCTCGAGATTTTTGGCCAGGTTTAAACCGGCTAGCAATGCTTCGTACTCGGCCTCATTATTGGTTAGCGAGAAAGTGAATCTTATTGCTTGGCAGATTTCGAACCCGTCTGGACTTGAAAGGATTAATCCTGCCCCACACTTTGACCCGGCTACCGACCCATCTACGAACAATTTCCACTTGCCTGGCGATCGGACCAGCTGCTCTTCGGGAGCTAGGTCTTTTGGTCCTGAAAAATAGCATTCGACCATGAAGTCTGCCAATGCTTGGGCTTTGATGGACGTTCTGGGTATGTATTACAAATCATATTCTCCCAGCTCGATGGACCAAGCTACCACCCTTCCGGACGCCTCTGGTCTTGTCAAAATTTTCTTGAGGGGTTGATCGGTTATAACCTGTACCGTTCACCCCTGAAAATAATGACGTAGCTTTCGGGTCGCCATTACAAGGCCGTAGGCGAACTTTTCTGCATTTGGATATCTTGTTTCCGCATCCTTCAGCATGTGGGATACATAAAACACCGGGTGTTGAGAGCTGTTATGTTCTTTAACTAGTACTGCTCCAAGAGTTCGGTCGCTCACTGCTAAGTACAGCTGTAAAGTTTCCTTCGGATCGGGCCTCATCAGGAGAGGCGCCTTGGTGAGATACTCCTTCACCTCCTCGAATGCTCTCTGGCACTCCGATCCCCATTCAAAATTCTTCGATCCCCGGAGTGCTTCAAAGAAAGGCAGGGCCTTTTCTGCTGATCTGGAAATAAATCTTCGCAGGGCGGCCATTCGACCGGTCAATTTCTGTACATCCCGAACTGTCTTCGGCTGTTCCATGTCGATCACTGCTTGTATTTTTTCCGGGTTTGCCTCGATCCCTCGGGCACTGACCATGTACCCTAGGAATTTCCCACTGGAGACTCCGAAAGTACACTTGTTCAGATTAATCTTCATGTCGTGCTTCCTTAATGTCTCGAAGCACTCTTTGAGGTCTTCCATGTGATCTTCGAACTGGGACTTAACAATCATATCATCCACATAGCATTCCATGTTTCTCCCAATTTGTTTATGGAAAATCCGATTGACCACTCTTTGGAATGTGGCTCCTGCATTTTTCAGGCCGAAAGGCATTTTGATGTAGGCATATGTTCCTTTCGGGGTGATGAATGCTGTCTTTGGAATATCCTCGGCATTCATTGCAATCTGATGGTATCCTGAAAAAGCATCCAAAAAACTAAGTACCTGATATCCAGCAGTGGCGTCTGTCAGCTGATCAATGCTGGGAAGTGGGTAGTGGTCCTTCGGGCATGCTTTGTTTAAGTCGGTGTAGTCCACACACATTCGCCATTTATTGTTAGCTTTCTTTACCACCACCACATTGGCTAGCCAGTCCGGGTATTCGATTTCCTCTATGAATTTTGCTTCCAAAAGTTTTTCCACTTCCGCTTCAATGATCTTCTGTCGTTCCATGGCGAATGTTCTCTTTCTTTGCTTTACTGGCTTTGCCTCGGGTTTAACATTGAGACAATGCTTCGCCGTCTTTGGATCCAAGCCAGGCATATCCTCCGGCCCCCAGGCGAAGACGTCGTGGTATTGTCTGACAACTTCGATCACTTTCCTCTTGAGGTCAGGTTCCATATTTTTCCCGATTCGCACCATTTTTCCCGAACAGCCCGCATATAGCTCTACCTTTTCGGTTTCTGCTGCTGGTTCGGCAATTGGGTTGGATAGGTCCGCACCAAATTTCTCTAACTCAATATTTAGGGTTTGGCGACTTCCGCTGATTTCGCCTTCGGCCCTTTTTCTCTTACCTCCTTCGGTCATCTCAAAATCTTGATCCTTGTCCAGATCGTCCAACATGATGATTCGAGCAGTTTTTTGATCGCCCCTCATTTCCCCGATTCCATGCTCAGTCGGAAATTTCAATTTAAGATGGGGTATTGTTGCTACCGCTTGAAAAGAAGTAAGAGCTGGCCTTCCGAGAATGGCATTGTAGGGGCTTTCAACCCGAACCACATAGAACTTGACCTGCTTTTCCACAGTATATGGAGCTTTACCCAAAAGGACAGATAGAGTGATAGTACCTTCAATAGGGACTGGCTGATTCCCGAAGCCGTACAGGGGAGCTTCATGGCAGGGTTCCAGCTGTTCGCCTCCAAGGTTCATTTTACTATACGTCCGATGATACAGAATGTTCACCGAGCTCCCCCCGTCTATCAGAGCTTTCCATATTTTGTTTTGCCCGATTACCGGATTGATGAGCAAAGGGTCTTCATGAGGCCAAATCACATCCTCATAGTCATCCTCGGTAAACATGATCGGCATCGCCTGTTTGGCAGATTGAAACTGGTACAAATTGTAAACCTGTTTTGCGTACCTTTTCTTGGCCGTCTTGCTATCTCGTCCCAGGGTGCTTCCACCGAATATGGTTTTTACTTCGCCTCTGTACCTTTCGACCTCTTCGGGCTCTTTTCGTTGGTCTTCCTTCGGGGCTAGCTTGTCCCTCAGGTCTTTGACAAATTTATTCAGTTCTCCCTCCTTGATCATCTTTTCTATCAGCTTTTTTAGATGGTAACACTCATCAGTGTTGTGACCCTTGTCCTGATGATAATAGCAATACTTGTTACCATTTTTCTTATAATCGGGCATCTTCATTCGTGCTGGGCGAACGAAGCCAGGCTTTCCTTTTATCTCGTGGAGAATCTTCGAGATTGGTGCATTCAGAGGGGTAAATGCTGTGCCATCCCTATCTCTCCTTCGTTCGGCAACTTTATCGCGACCCTTCGCCTCATCACGCCTATCATCGAATCTTCGCCCTGCATCGTACCTGTCATATCCTTTTTTCCCCCTATCTTCTCTCTTGGCTTCTTTAAACCCCCCGATGGATTCCATCTTCCGTCGGATACTCTCACCTCTCAAGTATATATCATTCAGGGATTTAGGGGGAATATCATAAAGAGAAGATCGGAGTTTTTTTACCTTTGATGGGGTCTAGTCCTGCCGATAAGAACCCAGCAGCCTTTACTTTGTCCAAATTTGTTACCATTCCAGCCTCTTCCTTAAACCTAGCCAAATAATCTCCCAACTCTTCGTTCGGCCTTTGTCTACAGTGTATTAAAGCTTCGGTATCCTTCTCTCTTCGGCACAGATGCGAATAGTGCCTCAAGAATTTTCTTTTTAGTTGGTCGTAAGAACATATCGACCTTGGTTTCATTGACCTGTACCACATGGTAGCTGGACCCTTCAGATATGTCTTGAACATTTTGCAAAGCATGACATCACAGTGCCCCATGCCTGTCATAAGGGACTCATACTTCTCGCAATGGTCTTCAGGGTCGCCTTTCCCATTGAATTCGTTCATCTTCGGGAATTGTCTTCCAGGGGGAGGTCTATACTGCTCGATTTCCTCCGACACTACCGGCTCGTGACTAATTCTACGATCGCCGAACATCGCCTTCTCCATTCGGCTCAGCCTGTCTTTCATGCGAGGATCTCCTTCCTCGTCGGTATCCGATCGTACAACCACCTTTGAACGGATCCTTCGGGGATGTGATTCAGAATCCGAAGATCCATCTTCATCATTATGCACCCTCTTTTCTCTCCTGTGACTGGTCTGTACCAATAGTTGTTCTCCGGTCTCCACAGCACCTTGGAGAGCCTTTTCCTCAGCATCCAGCTCAGCCCTTCGCCTTTTAATTGCTTCTAGCTTAGCGAGATCCTCCTCTCTCTTCTTCGCCCTAACTTGGGCTTCGGCCTCCAGCCTTTCCTTTTCATTCTGCCTTCCTCCTTTGGCAGCAGTTTCTTCACGCCATTTAAGAATCATGGCCTTTTGCTCTTCGGGTGTGGGCATCGGTCCCTCCTCCAAATCATCATCAAAATTGAGAACCCGATTAATGGGGGGTGTAGTCGTGGAGGGACCCTAGCGATGAATTTCAGCAAAACCGAGCACCCTGTCCTCAGAACTATCGATTGCCATCGTTCTCAGCTAACGTCACGAATTGGCTTACACGTTCCCACAGACGGCGCCAAATGTTGGAACCAGTTTTCTGTCGGGTTGCACTCCAGGAAGCTCTTCGGGGCGACCTGTCAAAAGGGAAGAATGCGAGGGATTGCGCCCCCGATTCACCTCCGGCGTGAGAATAAATTAGAGGTTCCAATTAGGTTTAAATGAACGTGTAAGTATTTGTGAGCGTAAAATGAGTATTCCCCTTTCATTCAAACCTGTCAGGTGCTTTTATAGGCACTCTGGTAACCGTTCGCCCGGATTGTTCGGGAGCAGCAGCCACGTGCGTGGTCCTGTTCTTACGCCTGAATAGTCGGGTGACTCGGTCAAGCAACGGTCAGATCCAACGGACCTAGACGAAGAAGTGGGCTGTGACCGTTCGGCCCAATTACTTCTCGGCCCAATCACTATTCGGCCCGATCTCGGTTGGGCCCCCAACACTTAGTGAAAGTTTAAAAACATATACTAAGAGAATATACTTTCAAACATATAATTAAAAACATATATAAGATTACACTTTCTAACATTAAGAAAGATTACTTTCAAACAAAAAACATTAAAAAAGACTATTTAACAGAATTTTAGATTAAGAATATACTAAGAGTATGAAAGGAAGATGTTGTTGGAGGAATTTCGTAACAACCCAAATCGGAGGTTGCTGGAATAACGAATTATGAAAATAGGGGGATTTTGGATTTTTGGATGTTTGGGGCTGAGCTCGTATGATGACTCCTCAGAAATTGAATAGAGAATGGGTTCTTTCTCTTCCTCTTTCCCGAGTGTCAATTGCCGTGTACCACTGTACCACTGTACCACTGTACCATACAAGGTGCCTACGTACCCATTTATATAGGGATCAAGCCTCACGTAGTTCTTGGAAAACAAGTCATTAGATAAGTCATTCAGTCCAAGTCCATAAAATAGCCAAGATTTATGTTCCCATAAACAGTTCAAGGATTATCAATCCACATCATGTTCCCATAAATAGTCCAAGGATTATCAATCCAATGTTCCCATAAATATTTCAAGGATTATCAATCCACCTCACGTTCCCATAAATAGTCCGGTCTTCACATATTTTCCTACAATCTTGCGGCATCTCCGCATTTCTTTCCATGATTTGAAGAATATCGTTTGGAGATATTTTCCGTTATTCGTCGATTGAGATTGATTCTTTCCTCGTTTCAGAGAGAGGATATTTCTTATTGGTTAAGCAATTAATTATTAATCTGAATTAATAATTATTAAACGGAGAAATTTGGACTATGCCAAAATATGGCATAACAACAAGCCCCCAGTTCTTCAGTGTAGTTTGCTGCAGTGGAGAACTAAAAATCTTCGAGCTTCCAAATTTCTTCGGTCGACGCTTTTCAAGTGTCATTGTCCACGAGCCCCCGAGCTGAGACTTTAATAAGATACCCAATTTCAAATGTCAGGCTTTCAGCCCATATCACGTCCAGTCCCACATGTTTTCCTACAATCTCGCGGCATCTCCGCATTTCTTCCCGTGATTGTAGGAATGTCTTGTGACAACCAAGAAATATCCATCTACCAATGGACCTTCAATAATGTAATTTTATTTATGGACTCTCCTCTGAGAGTAGGGTCTTCAATATTAATCCTCCTTGGAAAAGAGAGCTTTCGAAAACATTACCCTTATCAGATAAGGACCTTCCACACTTATTTTTTTCCATGCACGAGCTAGTGAAGTAATCAAATCACGCGCTATGAATATTGCATCACAATTCTTTAACATCTCCATGATTCAGATTCTGTCCAGATCTGTTTTTTACCTTTTTGACCCTGTAAACGATGTTTTCTTGGAAAACACAAAACATGAAAGTTGTAGAAAACGAAAATATCTTTCCAATGATATATGGCTCGTCATAAACGGACTTATAATGAGTCGGGAATCAAATAAAACGTCTGCTGATTAACTTCTGAATACTGAAAAACAGGATCAGATTATGTTTTGTGATTTCAAAAATAGACCTGAACATAATCTCAGAAAACACCAAGAACGAAAGTTATAGGAAATCACGAAAGATTTCCGGATCATAAAAAATCATCAAAATCTGACATGTATTAAATTTACTACGAATTAAAACTTATCTTAATTTTGAAAAGAATCATGAATCACCGCCTAATTCTTTCTTCTCCTCCATTAAAGCCGCTCCATAGATGATTTGATTGTCCTCCACAATCAAAAAATAATCCCCTCCTTCTAGCGCCAATTGTTGTTGGAGGAATTTCGTAACAACCCAAATCGGAGGTTGCTGGAATAACGAATTATGAAAATAGGGGGATTTTGGATTTTTGGATGTTTGGGGCTGAGCTCGTATGATGACTCCTCAGAAATTGAACAGAGAATGGGTTCTTTCTCTTCCTCTTTCCCGAGTGTCAATTGCCGTGTACCACTGTACCAGTGTACCACTGTACCATACAAGGTGCCTACGTACCCATTTATATAGGGATCAAACATCACGTAGTTCTTGGAAAACAAGTCATTAGATAAGTCATTCAGTCCAAGTCCATAAAATAGCCAAGATTTATGTTCCCATAAACAGTTCAAGGATTATCAATCCACATCATGTTCCCATAAATAGTCCAAGGATTATCAATCCAATGTTCCCATAAATAGTTCAAGGATTATCAATCCACCTCACGTTCCCATAAATAGTCCGGTCTTCACATATTTTCCTACAATCTTGCGGCATCTCCGCATTTCTTTCCATGATTTGAAGAATATCGTTTAGAGATATTTTCCGTTATTCGTCGATTGAGATTGATTCTTTCCTCGTTTCAGAGAGAGGATATTGCTTATTGGTTAAGCAATTAATTATTAATCTGAATTAATAATTATTAAACGGAGAAATTTGAATTATGCCAAAATATGACATAACAGAAGAGAATTAAATGTTAGAATAAAAGAAGGGGCTCCAAAATAATGAATTAAAGTTAGGGTTTGTTGGGAAATGATAGAGAGGCAGGCTCTACAGTCTACAGATATATAAAACGTGTTTGCCGACATTACATTCACGTTTTGTTGGCTGCTGGTACAATATCTTTTCGTTTAATAAATTCCTTTTATTCAAATTTATTTGCTTAATAATTAATTTATCATATTTTTTATATATGATAAATATTTATTATAAAGAACGTATATAAAAATGATACTGTTATATTATTTTTAAATTCTTTTATTTCAAAGAATTCATTCGGTCTACTCATTGTGGAAATATACAAAAAATATTTTTTTAATCAACAACTGAGATTTATTTATTTTTCTACATTACACAATATTTTTAGTTTTTGCGTGGCTACATTCCCCACCCACATTCTGTATCTTTTCTTTTATTTGTAGTCTCTTTTCTTTTATTTGCATGGGAGAAATGATATGACCTTGTCATCTGAATAATAATGTTAATATATACGTTGTAAAATTTTAAAAAGAATGTAACTTTCAAAAAAAATTCCTATAAATACCAAGTTCATTCATCAATTTTTTGTCACATTGCATTCTCTTCTTAAAATCGACTTTACATTTTTTTTCATAAAAAATGAATCCAAACAATTATTCATCTTCAATCCCTCAAAATTCAAATTTCCAAAATTCTCCATTCTCCAATACTCAATATCCATATTCATTTCCAAATCCGTATTTCGTATTCTTGTAATGTGTTTTTATTAGGTAATTTAATAAAATTTTAAGTTTTCTTAATAATTTATTTTATTTTAAAATTATTGTTTACCATTTAATTTATGGGCGGGTAATTTGATGACCAAGACAATGATTTAATAGTCCAATAACGAATGCGGTGGAAAGATCTAGCAATTTTCGTAATACAGCTAACTCGTTGATGACACTAATACATGGTGTGGGCCTTATACAAATCACAACCATAAATGGGTATGTCCTATGTAGGCACCTAAGTATGAATCCAAAAGTCATATAGGGAGATGTTATCCAAAATTTTGGTTGGTCGCTGTTGATTATAAAATTATAAATCTTCAAATCGATGAGGACCGTCAGATATAATATTAAAAATTATATTTGATTATTAATAGGATAGTATTTAAATACTAAAAGATGTATTTTGATAATTTAAACCAATTATAAATAGGTTTTCTATATTGAATAGAAATCTTTATGTAAAAATTCGTAATTATCTTTTCTCTTTAGTTTATGGATAGTTCCAGTTAGATAATAATTATTAAACCATCATTAAATTAAAGATAATTTTGTAAGCTTCGCGTGGGCTGTAAAATCGTTAAAATATGTTGTCTAAAACTCAAGATATAGCCCAAACACTAAAGTTATTAACTAAATTTTAATAAATATATTTTTATTATTTTAGCACTAATTTAATTTTTTTTCCTAATTTTTTTAAAATTTTAAATTCTATATTTATTTCAATAAAATATTAAAACCAATTTAAGAAAAAATTAAAATCGATCGCCCGTGTACGATTACGACCAAATTAACAATTATAGTTAGATCTTAAATAGATCGCTGAGAATTCTTAGATCTAATATTAAAAAGTGTATCTGATTAATAATAGAATTATATTTAAATACTAAAATATGTATTTTGATAATTTAAAATTTTTCTATGTAAAAATTCTTAAATATCTTTTTTCTTAAATTTATGTATAATTCCAGTTAGATAATAATTGTTAAACCAAATATCAAGATAACAATTCATATCGATTACAATGATACACGTGGACCCTACATTATAACACACTTAGGAGAAGTCATGTACATGATTAAATTAAAACACTTTTTTTTCTGAATTAACATAACAATTTGATTAATCCAAATTATAATTATATTATTTTACATATAACAAACATAAAAGGATAATATCAAAATATTATTAAAATATTGAGGGTTTCGTATTCATAAACGATAATTTTGAATATAATACTTATATTAAAATGTGTATTTGATTAAAGGTAGGATTATATTTAAATACTAAGAAGTGTGCTTTAATAATTTAAACCAATTATGAATTGATTTTCTATATTGAATTGAATTCTTTATGTAAAACTTCTTAACAATCTTTTCTTTTCAGTTTATTTTATGAATAGGTCAACTGGTTAAGTTAGATAATAATTATTAAACCATCATTAAATTAAAGATAATTTCTTTAGTTTCGCATGAGTTGTAAAATCGTCAAAATTCAATTTCTAAAACTCAGGATAGAACCCAAATAGTAAAGTGCGTATCTAAATTTTAATAAATATTTTTTTATTATTGTAGCACCAATTTATTTATTTTTCCACTAATTCTTTTAAATATAGAGAAATTTTATGTTTCTTTCAAAAAAGTATCAAAATTAATTAAGAACAAATTCAAATCGATAAAGAATATAATAATATGAGAATAAAATTTAATATAATCATAAAATAATTTTTATTCTGTTTAATAATTTTTAAGTAATAATGTATTTTAAAATTTTATATACATTGTAAATAAATCCGAAATATTAAAAGTAAAAATAGTTAATAAGATACTTATATTAGTATATACTTGATATCCTTATTATATTAAATCCTTATATATAATAATCATAATAGGGATTTTATCCAAAATTTTGGTCGTAAACAACCAAATTAATAAGGACCATTAGATCTTAACTAGATAAATGAAAATCGTTAGATCAAATATTTAAAAAGTGTATTTTATTAATAATAGGATTATATTTAAATTCTAAAAGGTGTATTTTGATAATTTAAACCAAATATAAATAAGTTTTCTATATTGAATAGAATTCTCCATGTAAAAAATTCGTGACTTTCTTTTCTCTTCCATGGACAATTCCGGTTAGATAAAAATTGTTAAACCGTTATTTAATTAAATATAATTTAGTTATCTTCATGTGGGGTATAAAATCGTCAAAATCTGATTTTAAAACACAAGATAAAGCTCAAATTAGTAAAGTGAATATTTAAATTCTAATAATAATTATTATGTCATCATTATTTTAACACCAATTTAATTACTTTTTTCTAACTATTTTAAATTTAGAAATATACTGTTCAAAAATTAAAATCAATCTAAGAAAAATTCAAATCAACAAAGAATATAATAATACGATGATAAAATTTTATGAAATTGTGCACATTTTTAATCCTATTTTATTAAGTTTTAGATCATAACTAATCAAATATTATTTATTATTAAATAATAAATTATACGTAAATGGTGATTTTGTTTTATAAGAACTCATGGATACCTAATTTCATTGTTAGCAGGACTATATTCATATTAAAAATTCAATAAAATTCAATAAAATTCAATATTATTTCCTTGTAATGTGTTTTTATTAGGTAATTCAATAAAATTTTAAGTTTTCTTAATAATTTATTTTATTTTAAAATTATTGTTTACCATTTAATTTATATCATTATAATTTAATTAGAAATAATATTTAAGCTTTAAATATTTATCTATCAAATATAAAATACATAAAAAAAGTGAATGGGACCTACTATTTAATTGAGTCGGGCTCGAATGCATTGGGGAAAGCTGGACAGTTTTTTTACAAAACCCAAGTGTGGCATTAAAATGGGGCCAGAAAAGTTGGACGTCTGATTATAAACCACGAAATAATAAAGCTATTTAAAAATGTACAGAAAATGGGGCCAGAAAAGTTTACATAAACCACGAAATAATAAAGCTATTTAAAAATGTGCAGAAAATGTAGACTGAAGAAAAAACTCGTATAAATACAAGCCTACACTTGCATTGTACACTTGTGGCAGCTAGAGACAAAAATTTGAGGCAACATGGCATGGATAATATTGGCAAGTTAGTTGTTTATTGTTCTGACCAAACTCATGCTTCCATGCAAAAGGCTGCCAAAATTGCTGCGATGAATCCCAAGAATTTTCGTGCAATCGAAACTAGCAAATCCTCTAATTTTCAGCTCTGTCCTAAGCGACTGGAATCGGGAATTTTGTACGATGTGCAAAATGGGCTTATTCCATTGTACTTGTGTGCCACTGTTGGCACAACATCATCAACCGCAGTTGATCCGTTGGCATCCCTAACAGAGGTGGCGAAAAAGTATGAACTTTGGGTTCATGTTGATGCTGCATTTGCTGGAAGTGCTTGCATTTGCCCCGAGTTTCGACAGTATATTGATGGTGTGGAAAATGCAGATTCTTTTAGCTTGAATGCACATAAGTGGTTTTTGACAACATTGGATTGTTGTTGTCTCTGGGTGAAGAATCCGAGTGCTCTTATCAAATCTCTTTCCACTAATCCCGAGTACTTGAGGAATAACGCTAGTGAAACAAACAAGGTGGTGGATTACAAAGACTGGCAAATAATGTTGAGCAGGCGATTTCCAGCATTGAAATTATGGTTTGTATTAAGAAGCTACGTACGGAGTTGGTCAGCTGAGGGAGTTTATAAGAGGGCATGTAGGCATGGCCAAGTATTTTGAAGGGCTAGTGACCATGGACAAGAGGTTCGAAGTTGTGGTGCCTAGGCTTTTCTCAATGGTCTGTTTTAGGATCAAGCCATCTGCCATAATCGGAAAAAATGATGAAAATGAGGTAAATGAAATCAACCGGAAGTTGTTGGAGTCGGTGAATGAGTCTGGTCGGATTTATGTTAGTCACACAGTGCTAGGAGGGGTATACGTAATCCGATTCGCCATTGGAGGAACCCTAACAGACATTAACCATGTGAGTGAGGCTTGGAAGGTGGTCCAGAACCATGCAGGCGCCTTGATTGTTGATGCTTTCATGTCAAAATAGCTCGTGGATTACTAGCTTCTTCTGAGGCAAATAAATTCTAAATAATACCTATTATTTGTACAAGAACAAAATGGCCAATTTATCATTACCAAGTAAAAAAGTTTCTTTTTATTTTTTTACTTTATCATGTTTTTCATCCACAAATAATGTACTGCAACTATTATCGAATAATGAGTAGTGCTAGAGGCACAAAATTTGGTACATAAATTTGTTACCAAATGACATGTCATAGGTGATGTGGCAATTTGGAATGTTTTGATTGGTGTTGTTGGTGTGAATGCAGGGGTCCACTTATTATTACAACGAATCAGGAATTGCCACGTGTATTTGGGAAGAATTTTGGGAACAAATTTTGTGCCTCTAGCATTTTCCTCGAATAATACTTGAGAATTTTACATTTTTATTTTACCATCCGCATACGCATTTACTAGAAATGATATCATCCTGTACGTAACTTGAGTTTTATTTAGTAGATATTTGTACTTCATCATTCCTTATAAGGAGCAGTTTGATTTATTGAATTTCAACCCGGTTAATGGGATTGTGAATGAGATTCTAATATATTTTTATATTGAATATTCAGTTCTCATTTCCGTTAACCGGATTAGAACTCATAATTCAAATGGGCACTAAGTTCACTGGATGGATACCTGGGATGCTTTGTTCATTCCTGAAGAAATTATGAGGATCAACCGAAGTCTTAACCTTTACCAACATATCATAATTTCCTTTGAAATACTTTACCCCATAAACAGCTGACAGCTCCTTCAATGTAGCTATTCTTCGCATTATGGTTAATCCCTATGTCAATATCTCTGTAGTTGAGAAATGCTTCGACACAAATGGGGTCATGTAACGGTAGGGCTGTCTCGTCAAATTTAAATGTCGATTCGCAGTTTCAACACCATCTTCGGCCCAGTTGGTTGCGTACTGAATTTTACATATGTTTCCAGCACGAAGTGAAAATGGATTTGCGATCGAATGGGAAAATTTCAGCCATTCTACCTCCGTATGGAATGAACGTTAGAGCCGGAGTGAACAAGCTCTATCATTTTCTCGAATACAAACTCTAGGCCGCTTTAAGGAATTGGTTTTTTCAAGTAATTCTGGAATATATATGGTTGTGTCTTCTTCAGGTTCAGCTCAACAGCTCCTACTCTCAAAGCATTCAAATTGGGTACTTGGTGGTGGTTTTCTTACCATCATGTGCCTTTCTTCAGCCATCTGGAACATTTTACAGGTACAGATTTTTAGACACAAAAGTTTTCTTAGCTGACCTTTGTTGCCTCTTGGCAGGATAGTTGAGCACATTCTACATAGATATCGCATATACATTGATATAGTCCTGCATATGTCATGATTCATGACTATGATACCCTTTCCTACTGGTTTCTTTTGTGTTCTCAGACTGCAAATTTACGAATTGTAAAGTTTACCACGACAGAGTTGTTTTCGGGGGCACATATATGCCGTTTTTATTGTAAGGTGTTTTACTTTAATGGAGTTGGCTATATGATTGATTATATTTTAAAAATGGTATGTTATTATTATTTCAAGTTGTTAAAAACAGAATATATTGTTTTAATATGGTAATAGATGATGTGAGGTTATACTACAGATCCCTAGCTATTCGACAAATATAGCGGGTTGACTATAATTTTAGCTAACACTAATGTCCTATTGGAGATGATTTTTTTTAACATATTCTCTAAAATATTTAATTATGATATGTTTTAAACACTTTTAGCTAAATGTTTTGGATGGTTGGAGATAGGGGTGTTCATCAAACTGCATAGACCACATAAACCGCCCGCACCACACCACGCCGTACCGCTCCGCGTGGTTTAAAATTTTTGTGGTGCGGTCGTGGTTTGCATTTTAGCCAAACCGGGCGGTGCGATGCGGTTTGTGGTTTGAGGATTCGTTTTCGCGGTTCAAATCGCACCGCATCGTATATTACTATAATAAAAATATATTTATAAATATATACATATATTTGACTTTTACGTGTTCTATTTATTACTTATGTGTAATGTTTGGCCGGTCCACTTTTTTCTTTCCTCTATTGGAAGGTACTTAAAATTGGCTTATATATGTTACCTCTATTGCACATAATTTGTATATTTCACATAAGCTATAAATAATGAATATCTTAGTAGCAAATGATACATATTTTGAACAATGCACTATGATGAAGTGTGTAAATTCATTCAGGTTCTTGTGATAAAAGACAATAAACTTTCTGCTGAAATAAAAATGCTAAAAGCAAAATGTGTGTAGGCAAAAAAGAAAAGAGCCTAGGAGCTAGGTCATGCAACTGGAAGGAGTTGTGATAATAATTCACACAGTTTTGTTGAAATTTATGGTAATTTTTATATTGATATTGTTAGATCGCACAAACCGTACCGTATTTATGTAGTGTGGTTTACACGGTTTTTGAGTTACGCGGTGCGGTTGCGGTTTGAAATTTTCACCAAATCGCAATATGTCAATATGAAGAGGTTTCCTAAATTTTACGCTAAGAGTTATGACCGTACCAAAATTTTTACAAAATTTCTATTTTTTTTATTTAAGGCATGTCAAATAAAATTTTAGTTAAGAATAATGCTAGAGGTACCGAATTGGGTACAAAAATAGGTACAAAATGACATGACATTATTCGATTGGTTATAAATTAATAGACCACTTGCATTCACATCATTCTGATCAATTAAAATATTTCAAATTGACATATCAGCAACTCCACATCATTTTGTATCTCAATTTTGTATCATGTTTCGGTACATTTAATATTATTCTTTAGTTAAAAATTTGTCAGATTGAAATTGAAATTAACTTTTTACATTTGAATATTGAAACCTCTTCTGTGTATCATGAAAAACTCCTCTCATATTTTTTGTATAATTTGGAGTTATAACATTAATGTAGTTACACGATCATAACTTCGTTCATTTATCTTCACTTACATTGTTAAATTAGTATTGTTGAAATATTGACACAAAAGTAATATGTAAAATATGATAATTTTTATAAATAATTTAAATTTTAAGTTATTAAATACCAAAAAAGCTTCTGGTGAGAAAAAAAAATAATTTTAAAACATTAAACAATCTTTATTGTTCATAAATTATATTATCTTTTATAATTACATACATTTAACTCTTAAAAATATCTTATTTATATTTAATTATTATATAAACTACCTCGTACCTCTAAAAGTAAAATGATTAAAAAAATGCAAATTGAAGTCTTAGTATAATGAAAAGTACAAATAATGCTAAAGTTTATATGAACTAAGAGGCCGTTTGGGTAAACTTAAAATTATTGCTTATGACTTAAAATTATTTAAGTGATAAATGAAAAGTTTATTCTGTCCCGGTTGAGTGGCAAAAGAGTACGTTTCTTATATCTGAGGGGCGAAAATATAAGCTTTAATACTTGAAGGGTTTATGGGTACAATGGTCCATACTTGAAGGGCCAAAAGGTCATAAAGCCTTAAAATAAAATAAATTTAATAAATAGTACATTTAAATGATAATATTAACTTTAATTAAATAAAATTACAAAAATAAAATAAGTTGTTCAAAAAAGTATCTGCTACCAACTTCTGGCTTTAAGCTATTTTTTTAACTCTAAGTCATTTCCTGACTTATTAAACAAACAAACAATTTTTAAATTAAAGTCAAAAATCACTTTAAACCCCCGTGATTGCCAAACAGCCAAACAAACTCTAAATGACAATCTCTTTTCTCACCTACATTAAGTTATACTACTCAATTAGTCTTTTAAATTAGCTTTTAAAATAATTTAGTTAAATTTTTTAAGATTGTAGTTAAGATAATAGAATACGAAATTCTTAATTAATATTGTAGTCATTTCTTCCAATAGTATTTTTTAAATAATATAGCAATTAATTTTAAATAAATGTAACTTTAAAAAGGGATATGTATTAAGTCAATGTTTTAATATGTCAACAATTTAATTATATTATAAATTCTTTTATTTAAAAATAGGTTCAATCAATGAATTATGTACTCTAACACGGTTTTTCACTATCCTCCACGATTAATGTTTCAACTTGTTATTAATAACATATTAATTTATTTTAGCAAACCATATAATTTCAACTTATGTACAAATTCTTTTGATAATTAAATTAGCTATTTATTTACATATGAAAAATGAAGTCTCTTTTCTTTTTTTTCTTTTTTATCATGTAAACCACTCTCATATATCTATACTATCATGAAACATTAAAAGTTTTGGTATCTATCACGAAACATTAAAAGTTTTGGTATCTATCTTTACATAAAAATATTAAAAATTTAATTTAAATAATCAAAATTAGTTACTTTAAAAACATGACATGTTATATTCGCATCAAAGTTAAATATTCTAATTATCAAGTAAATAAACATGCTCTTGCTTGCATATACACATACATATTATATGTTTTTAAAGAGAAAAATCATTTAGACCATATAATAGTACCCAGATTGACATACTACCGGCTTAAATTTTTAATCAAACAAAACATAGTACTCTCCAGAATTTTAGATGCAAAAATAACTGACCAAATATAAATTTGAAAGACATTAAATGATAACAAAGGACTAAACTAAAACTTTAAATAATAAGAAATGTTGATCATTCCACGGGAGCAACTCTGGCCTGACCATTGTGGATATGAATACTCTCAGAACCTTGATTGCAGTACATGTCTTTTACAAAACCTATACCACCTGGGAATTAACACCTAATGGAAAAGCACCCGCAAAGCTGCCAGTCAAAATTTTCAAAATCAGTTGGGTCAGGCTTCCTGTTTTGCGTGAAATATTATGGTATCTCCCGTCATAAAGTCATAAACCTATGTCATAGTTCAGATACATAAGCCGGGCAGCTCATTAAGAAGTACAACCTAATATATTTAGTGCTTCTCATCAAGCTAAGTAGCAGTTTTATTTCTCCCTCGATAGACTTAAGTAACAATGCATTTATCCTTTGTGCCAGAGTTGATGAGTAGCCACTTATTGACCTCTGCATACACATAATAAACATATGCACGCAAACAAATTAAAATTTTAAGATTTATAAACCATAAATTTACTAAAAGTTACTTATAGAAATCTGTCACTAAAATTGACTTGTCACCGATTACTATGGACTCTGAATTGTATTATTACTTATCATTTACTTATTGTTAAAAGTTCACAGACCATCGGAACGAATAGGTCTCCTTGATACTGCACTCCCTGAAAGAAGTAAAACATACACAAAAATTAATAAAACATCGCCAACTACTATCTATAAAATAAACAGCCATGGGGATTCAAAGGAGCATACCATAAAACATGCTCTTGCACTGCCTTTTAGAGAACCTACTCTACATCAGTAATCTCCCCAAGCATGTTTTCAAGATCTTTCTCTGTTAAAACTTCCACTCCAGAAAATTCTTCAAAAACACATCCCTCAAGCTCATGTTACAGAACAAAATCATCATCTATTCCATTAAGCAAGAACCACTCACCACGTCTCCACCCAAATATAAAAATTTGTAAATATAAAAATGTTCACTTGTATTAATATTATGTTTTACGTAAATCAAACATAGAATATTTAAATGTCGAACTCTTGGTAAATGCATCAAACAATTGGAGTGCATGTTAGGCTCAAGGCATGTCTGAATACCACTATTTACAAGCCTACACCTTGTGACTGTGTCACTCTACATGACCTAGTGAAGTTTATCACTGGGATATAGTATAAGTCTCTATTGTACTTGTCTTGTAATCATGTACTTAGATTTATTCTGTATGCTCAATTCTATGATGAGCTTAGTGAGTTTCTAGCAACTAGAATGTATATTGCCCATGAAATAATCATCCTGGAAGAAGTTCAATTTGTTCATGCAGCAGGATAAGAATGAATAAGGCCATGAAGAAATAAGTTGCAGAAATTTGTCTAAGTCCCTAGATCGTGAAGTCAGAATGAACTATGTCGTGAAGTCCTCAAAGGCCATGTCGTGAAGTGTTGAGATCGCATAGTCTGAAATGTACTATGTCGTGAAGTCCTCAGAGGCCATGTCGTGAAGTGTTGAGATCCCATAGTCTGAAATGTACTAAATCGTGAAGTCCTCAAAGGCTATGTCGTGAAGTCTGCATTATGCCATATCGCATACTCCTGAGATGGTCATATAGCAAAGTCCTCATATTACAAAGTCAGAAATGCTCTATGTCGACAAGTCACAGGTTAAGGAGTATACTGGAGTTCACGATATCAACACTTAGGAATTTTACAACAAGACAAATCAAGGTACAGAATCAAAGTTCATGGAGACAAATACTGAAGCATCTATTACGGTTAAGTGGTCCAAAGACTGATGGCAAATCTACAGCATAACTTGGAGAGAAAGAATAGAGACAATCAGTTAAAGATAAGGGAAAGGACAACAGAAAGCAAGTGGTCCTTCCTGACACAGTTAACCTCTTATGGAAAAAGAAGATGGAGTTACAGTTAGGGGTAGCTGTGTAATTAGGTCTGTGCACCAGTTTATATAGGTCATATATATTGTGCACACCCTATAGTTAGATGCAAGAGAGATACACATAGAATTATTCAAGCACTCTTTTCTCTGTAAGAAAACAAGAAAGCACTGTTCTTGTTTAGAAGCCAAAATTTCAGTTGTGAAATTTTGGAAGCTGTAGTATTTGATTTACTTTATACAAAGTAGATTAAAGTGATTGTGTGTGTTCTGTTTATTTTTATTTCCGCATTCTCTTACATATACAATCAAACACAGATCTAAGCTTCAAGAAACGAAAAACATTCAAACTATCCATTCACCCCCTCTCTCTAGTTTACTGGTGATATTCATTACAAACAAGTGGTATCAGAGCTGGCTGTTGAAACACAAATAGTAAAAGATCAAAAATGAGTAACAATGAAGTGGATAATCTAAGTAACCATTCTGTTGGCATTAGAGAGTGTTGAAGATGCTATGATACGGTTAGAAGAATTGCTCCAGGAGTTGCATGTTTCAAGTGATAGTTCCTGAAAAGAGCATTTGAAAGCTGCTTGTTCTGACCTAGAAAGGATGAGAAAACTCAAAAAAGAGGCCGAGTTTCTTGAGGCATCATTTAGGCTTTCTAGTCTTTATATTCCATGATTGATATAGGTGAAACTTTGGTTGAGAACAATTCTATTCTTTTTTGCCCACCTATTTTGGAAAAAATATAGAAACTAATTTGGTTTGTGTGGACCTACTAATATCAACAAGAAGCAAAGACTGTAACAATTAGATAGAATTAAATGTCAGATTAACCTCATTTAAGCACTAGACTTAAATCAGGTTAAATGACGTTCCACTCACAAAACAAATGGTAAAACGACAGATTATATATTTACAGTCTCTAACTGCTTTCCCTGTTTTTGTCCACTTAAATCAGTATTTTGTCATTTTTTTATTTATGCTCATTTAGTAAATATAAAAGCTTTATCACAGATTCACAGTAAAGTACATACTTCTAGCAGCACTTCTAATTATAAAGCGGTGTATAAAATAATAACTAAAATTTAAGCTGATATTATAAAAGTTTCTTCAATCACATGTACTTGTTTATCCCTCACTTCATAGTGACATTATTGGCAACCATGATCATATGACTTGTTTAAAAGATAAATTTGTATTCATATATTATTTTTTGCAGTAATTATTCTCAACCTATAACAAGTATAACAAGTATAATATTTTGTAGCCAACAGAAAATTAAGATTGTATTCTCTGAAAAATATGTCTTTGGGAGGCATGTGTGTAAAATCTAATTCATGTATATATGACTATTGATTCCATTGTCATATCATGGGTTGTTATAGGAAACACTGCACATTCATCGTGGAATACAAGGTGATGCAGCTGATGGGAAGGGTGTAATATGCAAGTCTGATGTAGATGGAGTAATTCATCATGGAATACAAGGTGATGCAGCTGATGAGGAGGATGTAATATGCAAGTCTGTTTGTAGTTTGTACTTAATGAGATTGTCTAACAATTAGTTTTCTTGTTGGAGTACAGTTGGTTTATAAGCTAGTTTGGTACATTGTTTGATGTATTGTTTTGGTTATGCTAGTTGGTGTAACGATTGTATGTTCGGTGTTTGGTTATGGCAACTGCTTAACTATTTTCTTATGTTGGTGTTTTAGTTTGATTTGAGTTTTGTTTGCATATATATAAAGAATACTGTATGCTAAAACATGAACTTGAGACATAAAATATTAAAAAGAAACTGATATCATTTGATGAGCAATTACAATGAAAATATTAAAAAACCGATGTAAAAGAGGGGAAATGATGTTATCTCTTTATACAAAACCGATGTAAAAGAGGGGTAAAGACATCGTAAATTTGGTAGAAACTGATGTCTGGAGACTTCTAATACATCGGCTAAAAACCGATGTCTATAGTCCTAACCTTTCTCTACACCCACATACACATCGGCCGAATTTTTTCCAGACATCGGTTTTTAGCCGTTGTCTATTAACGTTTTTCTAGTAGTGAAAGTGTTTGTACCTGAGCAACACAAAGTAATGGAGAGCATGAATGTTACTTTTAATGACAAGAAATTCCCTGGACTTGAAACAAATGAAAAAGACAGTGTGCCATTGAGATTTGAAAATCAAGGATATCTTGAAGATTCTGAAAGTGAAGAAGAGACACCCGTTCTAACTGTTCCAAATGATGAAAGAAGTGGATTTGATGACAATTCTCAAACACATGTGCAAGGAAACAATAACACAGGGGGAGAAGAAGATAATTCCAATACTGGTGATCAAAATGACTCTGAATCAAGCCAAAGAGATGAACAGGGTCATACAAGGAAATGGGACAGAGCCCACACTAGAGAACAAATCATTGGTGATCCTAGTGAAGGTGTTAGAACAAGGAGAGCTACAATGAATACATGTCTTTATAGCTGCTTTCTATCACAGGAAGAACCAAAAGTAATTGAAGAAGCTTTAAAACACTCCGATTGGATTGTTGCCATGCAGGAAGAATTGAATCAATTTGAGAAGAACAAAGTTTGGGAATTAGTACCACCTCTTGAAGATAAGAATGTCATCGAAACCAAATGGATATTTAGGAACAAAATGGATGAAGAAGGTGTAGTTGTAAGAAACAAAGCAAGGCTGGTTGCTAAAGGATACTGTCAACAAGAAGGCATTGATTATGATGAGACATTTGCACCTGTAGTTAGACTGGAGGCTATCAGGATATTTTTTGGCCTTTGCAGCTCATTCAGACTTCAAGGTGTATCAAATGGATGTGAAAAGTGCTTTTCTCAATGGTGATCTTGCTGAGGAAGTATATGTGTCTCAACCTCCAGGCTTTGAAAATGAAGAATTTCCAAATTTTGTGTACAGATTGCTCAAGGCACTCTATGGACTCAAACATGCACCTAGAGCCTGGTATGAAACCCTTTCTCAATTTCTTCTCGAGCATCAATTCACAAGAGGGACAATTCCTGAGTTGGTGGCCGAGACAAGTGAAGCAGCTTTTTCCCTTTTTTTTTGTAGCGTGACTAGATTCCCCACCCACATGCTATATCTTTTCTTTTATTTGTAGTCTCTTTTCTTTTATTTGCATGGGAGAAATGACATGACCCTGCCATCTGAATAATAACGTTAATATATACGTTGTAAAATTTTAAAAAAATGTAACGTTCAAAAAAAATTCCTATAAATACCAAGTTCATTCATCAATTTTTTTTCACACTGCATTCTCTTCTTAAAATCGACTTTACATTTTTTTTCATAAAAAAATGAATCCAAACAATTATTCATCTTCAACCCTCAAAATTCAAACCCCCAAAATTCTCCATTCTCCAATACTCAATATCCATATTCATTTCCAAATTCGTATTTCGTATTTCGTATTCTTGTAATGTGTTTTTATTAGGTAATTTAATAAAATTTTAAGTTTTCTTAATAATTTATTTTATTTTAAAATTATTGTTTACCATTTAATTTATGGGCGGGTAATTTGATGACGAAGACAATGATTTAATTGTCCAATAACGAATGAGGTGGAAAGATTTAGCAATTTTCGTAATCTATATAATCTTAATTCATGAACACAAAGAAACTGGAAAATTACCTTTTCTATCCTTTCCAAATTTAAATTAACATTAGCTATCATGTCCATTTTTGTCCAAAATTTTACAGTTGGGTCGCTCCATTTAGAATCGGATATGATCCATTACTAAATTCATTAACAAATCAGTACAAATCACATTGACCCGGATAGAAATGGATAATACCCATTTTCATCTCTACCCATATCTAAAACATAACTGATACAAAACACACGTCGTATACAAAGCTATGAATATCTTTGCATTTTCAAATTCTTCAAGATCCACAATTTCAGCCAAAATTTCTGTAACCTGTAATTTGAATTAGGCTATCGCTATGTATTATTTTCATCATCTCCATTAGAATTTTAATTGGATTTTGATCTCACTACACACACATTAGATGAGAAATCGGAAAAAAGTATGTCAAGAACAATTCAGACAGGTTAGTACGTGAATATATTTTACATTTGGGAGGTTAACATGCTATCTATGATCTTTAGTATTTATGTATTTATATATGCTAAGGTGTCTCAAAATTTGATAATCGAGATATATGTATTTAATTATCCAATTCATCCTTAGTCTCAACCTCCTGATTTATAATTGTATTTCCAGGCTTCATAAATTGTGGAGTTTTCGACACAAGAGTCAAGTGGTAAGTCAGTCGGTATCTGTAGCTTTTATATGATTATTAGTATTTTTGTGTAATTTTAATATATTGTTTTAATTCTTTCTTTATTGTTTGTATTATACATATATGTTTGTGTATATGTATGTATGTGTGTAATGTAATCACGTATTGGATATTTGATCTGATGTTTGCATGCAGATGAATCAACGATTGATATTAGGATTTGATTATAGAGAGTATTTCAATATCTGGCTACGAATTAATCCATGTTTATAAATTAATGTTTACATACATGTGTGTCTTCTAATTATCAAAAACTCTTGGGTTTTAATTCTGTTGATGTTAGCGTCTCATGGTATAATCATGTAGTTATTTATGTTTGTCTCCTTTTCAATTGCAGATTTGGTATTTCAGTTCTCTGTTGGCAATGTCCCGGATAATTCTCTATTGGTAAGAAAATCGTGTTTATTTGGTCATAGGTTTCATTGATTTTAAGGTATCACGTATTTTATTTAATTTATGATGCTTACATGCTCTTTCATTGCAGATAGCACGTAAATATACATGATTTTGTTACTAACAGAGAATTTTGCAGATGCACGTATTTTATTTTCAATGATTTAGGTGTTATCATGGCGGAGCTTAGCAATTGTTTGTAACTAACAATAATCATATATTAAAATACGGGTTCAACCGAATCAGGTAGTATTTCTTTTAAGATTTTTTTCGTGATTTGTTTATCAATTTTTATGAGTGTACATATTTGATTGAAATTTTTGATAGAGGTATGAATGTTTTTTGGGGTGTACATGTTTGATAAAATTTTCGAATGAGGTATGTTTTTTGCTTTCTTGGGCTCATTTACGTTCCTCGCTATATATTTTTATCAAGTTTGTATTTTTCTGTTTTATATAGTTTAATGAAGTGCACTTTTTCAATTCTCGCTCTCCCCCCTCTCAGTGAACCCAAGCTTCAAGTTTGGTTGTGCATTTTACATCTATATGTGTTGCTTTTTGGTGCAGGACACATGCTAATGAATTACTATTTTTCTCTACTGCACAAAGCTTCACAGGCTGACATATAGAAGGGAAAAAAAAGTAAAAGTAAGGATTACTTGCATCTCGCAAACCGCATAAAAAGTAACCATGGGTAGTATAAAGATTAATTTTGTTGCCACTATTGTTGGACATATATGATCTTTTGCATCATTATAGAAATGGCTTACAAATGGAGCCAGTCTCACACCGTCAAATGGGAGCGGGTATGCATTCTAGCTATACTAACTGGCCTCTTTTTTTAACCGTGTTGCAATGGTATATGGCACATTACCTATAACCGTATAGATGAATTCAGGCACATTACCTCTTTTTTTAGGCACATTACCTCTTTGGTGTATTACCTCTTTGGTATATGGCACATTACCTCTTTTTTTATTTACTGCTATTTAGGTAGATTTCATTCTTATTTTTCATCATGATACTGAAATTTTTAACTTATGCGCTGATTGACCTTATCTTATTAAAATTATGATAACTTTTTGTAGAAGATGGATATTGATCCACCGTCAATTTTGTAAGAAACTAGACTTTTGTATCTTTCCAATGGTATATGGCACATTACCTATAACCGTATAGATGAATTCAGTTTTTTATGCCAAGTTGGGTCATTAAGAGCCTGAAATAACTTCTGCGCAGATTTACCTCACCTTACTAAAACAATGATAACTTTCTGTATAAAATGTGTATTCATAAACCGTTAATTTTTTAAGAAACTAGACTTTGGTATCTTTCCAGTGGTATGTGGTACATTGCCTATAACCTTCTAGATGAATCAAGTTTTTCTGTCAAGTTAGATCATTAAGAGCCTGGAATTTTGAACTGATGTGCTAATTGACCTCATCTTACTAAGATTATGATAACTTTCTGTAGAAGATGTGTATTCATGAACCGTCAATTTTGTAAGAAACTAGACTTTCGTATCTTTCCAATGATATGTGGTACATTACATATAACCTTCTAGATGAGTTCAGTTTTGTTTTGTCAAATTAGGTCATTAAGAGATTGAAATTTTTAACTTAGGCGCTGATTGACCTTATCTTACTAAAATTATGATAACTTTCTGTAGAAGATGGGTATTCATCCACCGTCAATTTTGTAAGAAACTAGACTTTTGTATCTTTCCAATAGTATATGGCACATTACCTATAACCATATAGATAAATTCAGTGTTTTCTTCCAAGTTGGGTCATTAAGAGCCTGAAGTAACTTCTGCGCAGATTTACCTCGCCTTACTAAAACAATGATAACTTTCTGTATAAAATGTGTATTCACAAACCGTCAATTTTATAAAAATCTAGAACTTTGTATCTTTCCAATGGTATAGATCACATCACCTGTAACATTATAGATTAATTCAGTTTATTCTGCAAAGTTGGGTCATGAAATGCCTGAAAATTTTATCTTCTACGCAAATGGACCTCCTCTATCTAAAACAATGATAACAGTTTGTAAAAAATGTGTATTTTCAGGATAATGGATTCTGGAATCATATTCTTGGTGAAGAGGCAGTCGAGATAGATGGGATGGTACACAACAAGTAATTTTGTTTTCTTTACAATTTATTTAGTCCGGTATTGCATTAGGTGTATATGCTAACATGTCCCTCTTATTATAGCTGAAAATAATGTATGGGGCTTTAATGTGGTCCCTGAGAAAAGTTTTAAACATGCCTGAAGTTGTGCGCATTTATGTTGGGTAATTTTTTATCTCTCACACTGTGCATGTTTGTTTCACAAAATCATATGATCCAGTTTAGTTGTAGATTATACTGACATGCTCTAAAGGTGACATGGTTTCTTGGACGTACAATTTATGTTGGTAAAGTAGCTAGCATAATTACACCTATGTATAAGTATTTGAAATTGTTGTCAAGTGCATCAGTGTATGTTGAACTCCGATGTCTGAACTCGATATCCCGATTCCTAATGCTTTTGGTATGAATGTTTAGTGTGCCTTTTTTTGTTAGCTCATTGTATATTTAATTGAGTCTTTATTTTAACTCTTTTGGTTTTTAATGTATGTGTCGGAAAACCAGATCCCAGTTTTATATGTAAAAGAGATGGAAAATAGTTTGAGATTAGATAACTCAAATGCTAACATGACTTATTTAGTAGAAAATCAGTTTATTCCATTTTTATATGTATGCATATGAATCAACGATGGATATTAGGATTTGATTATGGAGAGTATTTCAATATCTGGCAATTTTTATAAAATGTGTATTCACAAACCGTCAATTTTTATAAAAACTAGACTTTCGTATCTTTCCAATGGTATGTGGTACATTGCCTATAACCTTCTAGATGAATCAAGTTTTTCTGTCAAGTCGGATCATTAAGAGCCTGAAATTTTGAACTTATGTGCTAATTGACCTCATCTTACTAAGATTATGGTAACTTTCTGTAGAAGATGTGTATTCATGAATCGTCAATTTTGTAAGAAACTAGACTTTCGTATCTTTCCAATGATATGTGGTACATTACATATAACCTTCTAGATGATTTCAGTTTTGTTTTGTCAAATTAGGTCATTAAGAGCCTGAAATTTTTAACTTGTGCGCTGATTGACCTTATCTTACTAAAATTATGATAACTTTCTGTAGAAGATGGGTATTCATCCACCGTCAATTTTTTAAGAAACTAGACTTTTGTATCTTTCCAATGGTATATGGCACATTACCTATAACCGTATAGATAAATTCAGTTTTTTCTGCCAAGTTGGGTCATTAAGAGCCTGAAATAACTTCTGCGCAGATTTACCTCGCCTTACTAAAACAGTGATAACTTTCTGTATAGCTGAAAATAATGTATGGGGCTTTAATGTGGTCCCTGAGAAAAGTTTTAAGCACGCCTGAAGTTGTGCACATTTATGTTGAGAATTGTTTATCCCTCACACTGTGCATGTTTGTTTCACAAAATCATATGATCCAGTTTAGTTGTAGATTATACTGACATGCTCTAAAGGTGACTTGGTTTCTTGGACGTACAATTTATGTTGGTAAAGTATCTAGCATAATTACACCTGTGTATAAGTATTTGAAATTGTTGTCAAGTGCATCAGTGTATGTTGAAACTCGATATCCAGATTCCTAATGCTTTTGGTATGAATGTTTATTGTGCCTTTTTCTGTTAGCTGATTGTATATTTAGTTGAGTCTTTATTTTAACTCTTTTGGTTTTTAATGTATGTGTCGGAAAAACATATCCCAGTTTTATATGTAAAAGAGATGGAAAATAGTTTGAGATTAGATAACTCAAATGCTAACATGACTTATTTAGTAGAAAATCAACCGAAATATAATGGTCATAGGAATTATATCAACTATTTCATGGTGTAACTTAATATTAGCAACATTCCAATGGTGATTAGATTCAGTGGTAATGATTTAAAGTGTTTAGCATGTACTGAATTTTCATCAAATCTATTAGTATGTAGTGTGTCTATGGAATGTTAGCGCAAGCGCAGTGGGTTACAGTTATGGCTCCATTCCCTTGAATGCATCATGTTTAAAGTATTAAACTTTAATGTTTGCCATGTTTCACTACAAGAAAAACGGGTAAATTCGACTGGTCTAAAGCAGTCGAATTTAGCTAAATTCCACTGTTTCCAGTCGAATTTAGCTAAATTCGACTGCTTTTTTCTCGTCGATTTTAACCGAGTGGAATTTAGTATATGCAGTCGAATTTAGCTAAATTCGACCGCATAAATTCGACTGGTTAAATTCGACCGCTTAAATTCGACTGCTTAAAATCGACCGCTTCCAGTCGCTTCAATTTTTGGTCAAAAAATTTGAATTTTTGGTGAAAATTTAAATTTCCCGCCTAATGAACTTACTTTCGACAGTTTCCAGTCGAATTTATAAATTTGACTAGAAGCTGTCGAATTTATAAATTCGACCGAAACCAGTCAATTTTAGAGTACCAGATCTTGAAAATTCAGCAGCTTTCTGATGCTCTCAAATTCAAAATTTTGAATGTATTTTGCTGCTATTGCTGATATATTGCAATGAACTAATCAACATAAATATAACATAATTCATATTAAGTAACTAATTCAAAGACAACAATAAATTGATATCAAATATAATAACATTCATTGAAAGAAACTTTTATTACAAATTGAGTTTTACAAATTCAACTCAAGGATCCTAATCGGATTTAACAATATTACGACTTTGCTCCTCGTTTAGTTTGACGGAAAAAAATTTCGGAGATATTTGGGTTGTTGGAATTGTTTTATTTTCCGGAATTACTTTGGTCGCCGGATTTGCTTCGATCGCCGGAATTGCTTCGTTTGCCGGAATTGTTTTGGTCACCGAAGTTGCCATTGCACGGGTTGATTTTCTTGGTGTAATTCTTGTTCGAACAATTGATTTCTACAAAAATTTAGAGATTAATATATAATATATTTTTGTATTTGTGTATGTATATATATGTATATATGTGTGGGTATATGTAAGAGAAGGGTGGTGAAGATGAGAGTGGATGAAGAATGTAGGTATGTATATATATAGATATATCTAATTTACTAGGATGAATACTGACCGTTGGATTATTGTGTTGATATGTTAATCTGGATCGTTGGATGAGTTTCACGTGGATCAGTGACATGGCACTAAATTCGACTGTCTCCAGTCAAATTTATAAATTCGACTGGTTGCAATAGAATTTATAAATTCGACTTACTAGGGTTTTCCGTCAAATTTATGATTATATTTGACAGCCAGCAGTCGAATTTATAAATTTGATTGGCAACAGTCATATATATACATCAAGTAAAATTTAAACTTGCTATAATAATTAATGTGCAATATTTTTCATGTATTGATTTTTTGCATAAACTTTTAAAATATAACAAACTTAGAATCCGTACGGTTGGATCGTTCAAATTTTAATTCAAATAACTCGAAATTACTAACCCTTGATACTAAATCACTAACCCCTAAATACAAACATTAAACCTTAAATTTCAATCATCCAATTTAACAAAGGCATCGTATTACTAAGATTTTTTTTACCCATGCTATTATGATCTCTAATAATTTTTATTAGATATGATATGTTATAAAACGATACTATACAAAAATTCATAATTGTTTAAACTTCGTTAGTATTTTTAAAAAAAATTCAAACTTCTTCAACCAATACAAAATGAACAATTTCTTACTTCTGTTAAAATATAATTATCGTAAGTGGCTAAACTAAATTTTAATATGTAATTCATCTTACCACGATGTTGTGGTAAATTTTTTATTAATTTATTTGTTAATCAAATATTTTTTAAAATTTTTGAAAATTAATTATTATAATTAATATGACTGGGTGCAGTCAAATTTATAAATATGACTGGTTCTAGTCAAATTTAAATTTAAAAATTTTGAAAAATTTGAGGCGGGAATTTTCAAATTTATAAATTCGACTGCCTCCAGTCAAATTTATAAATTCGACTGGTTGCAATAGAATTTATAAATTCGACTTACTAGGGTTTGCCGTCAAATTTATGATTAAATTTGACAGCCAGCAGTCGAATTTATAAATTTGATTGGCAACAGTCATATATATACATCAAGTAAAATTTAAACTTGCTATAATAATTAATGTGCAATATTTTTCATGTATTGATTTTTTGCATAAACTTTTAAAATATAACAAACTTAGAATCCGTACGGTTGGATCGTTCAAATTTTAATTCAAATAACTCGAAATTACTAACCCTTGATACTAAATCACTAACCCCTAAATACAAACCTTAAACCCTACATTTCAATCATCCAATTTAATAAAGGCATCATATTACTAAGATTTTTTTTCACCCATGCTATTATGATCTCTAATAATTTTTATTAGATATGATATGTTATAAAACGATATTATACAAAAATTCATAATTTTTTGAACTTCGTTAGTATTTTTATAAAAAATTCAAACTTCTTCAACCAATACAAAATGAACAATTTCTTACTTTTGTTAAAATATAATTATCGTAAGTGGCTAAACTAAATTTTAATATGTAATTCATCTTACCACGATGTTGTGGTAAATTTTTTATTAATTTATATGTTAATCAAATATTTTTTAAAATTTTTGAAAATTAATTATTATAATTAATATGACTGGGTGCAGTCAAATTTATAAATATGACTGGTTCTAGTCAAATTTAAATTTAAAAATTTTGAAAAATTTGAGGCGGGAATTTTCCCACCAAGACATAAATTCGACCGACTTTAAATTCGACTGGATCCGGTCGAATTTAATGCAGTCCAATAATTTTATCGGGCGGGAAATTTCCCGCCTTCCCTGAAAAATAATTTCGACCGATTAAATTCGACCGGAAGTATAAATTCGACCGCTTAAATTCGACCGCTATTAAAATTGACCGCGGCCAGTCAATTTTAAGTTTGACCATCAATTTGTTTAAGTTGACTCTAAATTCGACTGGAAGCAGTCGAATTTAAGCCAGTCGAATTTATGGAGTGGAATTTAGCCGAATTTTCTTGTAGTGTTTGGGGTGCTTGAGGTAGTGAAGTTGAATGTATCTGCCCCGTAGTAGAGCCCTACTAGGGAAGTCTTATATATATAAACATGAAGGCATGTAGTTAATGCGATGGTTGTCTATTAATCAAATTTGGCTTAGTGTTTTTGTAGGCTAGATTATAGTTTGTTTGGTTCACGATTAGTGCTATTATAACTTGGTTTTGGTTAAAAAAAATTTGATTTTTAGTAGGAAGAATTTCTTTGCAAATTGTGAATTATTAGCACGGTTGCATATTTAATCAAATTTGGCTGAGTATGAATGAATGGTCAGAGCAACAACAGCCCTGACATATATAGATGGTGTTACTATATTAGGTTTTGATCATTTTGTTCCAAGATGGACAATTTATGATCGTATTGTAATAGGTACATTGGTAGTCCACCCGCTTCACATAGATAGCTCACCTGTTTGATGTCATTTTCACTGCATAAACTACCTCCTCAAAATGATTCTTGATGATTTTTTTTTCTGTAGTGACTTTAAATTTTATTTGCTCCAGATTTGTCAAAGTAAGCTAAATTGTGTAGCTCATTTTTTTCAATTTTTTGTGGTGTTCAGAGTGGGAGTTGTTTTTGTCCTTTTATAGCTTTTATTTATTTTCTTTTGCCTCGATATTTTTCAATAATATTCAATTAGTAAGATTTTAAATTTTACATATAATAGAAATAAGAAATTATGTTGATATTTGGATGTAACTTTAATAGTTACTTATATTATTACTTAATTACTTAATTCCTAATTTTAGTTTTGGTCATAGTTAACGTTTATTATTTTTTGGTATTGTTACATTCATTTTTAGCTACACATTTCTTGAATGGAGGCCTGAACAAAAAAAGGTATTTGGATTGAGAGATTGTGTTCTTAACTTTTGATGCATACACAAAATAAAGATGCAAACATACTTTATTTTCGTTGTATTATTTGTAGCATATTCGAGAAAAATTTGTATTGTTATTAATTTAAATTGTGTCTTATTTGTAATATTAAAGTTTTTTTAACAAATTTTGTTATATAAAGATTCTGTAAAAGAAAAATACAAGCTCATATTTTGTTATATCATGTTATTTAATTTAATGTATCATAAAGCCTTTGCCCTGACGATTTCAAAAGATTTTGAATAATATATTTATCAATTAACAATAATTTTAGTTTATTGTCTTTAATAAAATAATTTTGTTATTGCTATTTTTAAAAAAATTACTTTTAAATTGACCTATTTTTGTTATATTATTTTGTACAAAAAGGTTACCGTGATTATTCTACTCCCCCCATTTTTCACACTACTTTGTGATAAATTCAAAATCTAATATAAAAGTTAAGTATATAAATTGTCAATTTTTTTTACTTTTATTAATATAAACGAGTCAAGGGGTCGCTGTAACACCCCCAGATCCGGGGTCAGGAATCTGGGTTGTCACGCTCCATCAATGATACAATACCTGCATTACTTACAATATTCTCGTAATACAACTCCAAAGACCCCAATCACTTACGCACACACACAAGTTATAGCATTGGAAATGAGCAACAATAATCAACATTTGTTATTACAACCCAAATGTACCTGGATCTCATCTATTATTTATAACCTCTATCTGAAGTTACAATAATAGACCTCACAATACTATACAAGGTTTAGTAATACAAACCCACTCAAAATCATTCTTACTAATTCCAGCTGCAACTATTTAGCTCACACTGACAGTATCCATCCTGCATCAACTAACTCCAGGGTGGTCTCTCCATTCCCTTGCTCTCGTAACACGAGGTGGATTTGACAATGTTTTCCTCATGCTGAAATATTTAATAAAGCAAGAATGAGCTAATAGTGCTCAGGAAGAAATCTATCTCAGTTTAAATCTTTAAACCTTTTAGGGAGATAATCCATAAGGGATCAAAGCTTTTAACACTACTAGGGTCTAACCCCAAAATAGTATACCGTTTAAAATACCGTATGACTTATAATCATACTCATATACTCTTCGTAATCATTTGGAAATCCTGGGTATCAATATGATAAACCAAGACTCAAAACATATCTTTTTAAAATAGATATCAAATATTGGAATCAAGGCTTAAAGCCTATTTATTGATTCAAAATACCATACAGTTCAATAATTTATAACCACATACTCCGCATTAAACGGATAAAACACTAGTATAACATAAAAGATGAAGTTACAAGGATTTATTGTAACTACAGTTTAATAACAACAATTACCCAATCACTCTTTCAACAATCAACATCAGCCTCCAAGCTGTTTCAATATCAATCAATCTTAACAGTTCAATCTGTTGTTGAGATAACATAATTAGTTACTCTATTTATTAACAACATTTATCTGAAACAATTCACTTTTAAAACATTTTCATTATTATCTTATCCGAGGGACTGGGACTTTCAAGCCACTGGATATGATTAAACGATGATCAGTCGCTTCAATCATGTCCTTCCGAGGGACCTTTTTACTACTAGTAGATGGACAAGAACACTTTTCAAACTTGACCAGGCCAAGAACACTTTTCGAACCTGACCATGACATGAATGACTTTTCAAACTTGTCTTGATGATGCAAGAACACTTTTCGAACTTGTCAATCATCCTTTGGCAGCACATGGGCCAGAAATAAAAAAAGGCTGGACCGACTAGATACGGTCACTTACGCAGGATTACCGCATATCCGGTATTCTCAATCCGAAGTAACGACATTCAAGTTGACCACAATCTAGTTGCAATAGTACACTGACCCATCCGGTCACATCTGCTAGGACATCATATACAATGATCCCTGCACTAACAAGTCCCCTTAATAACAGGAAAAAAAATATTTACTCATATAATGTTCGAAGGAACAATCTTCGAACTATGATAACTATTACCAACAAAATACTTAGTTCATCTAAGTATCATTCATTTGAGTTCACTTCACTTAATTACACTTCCCTATTCTAGGGATTCACAAGTCCTTATACATATATATTACTTAGGGTAGCCATGCCTACCTCAAAATATTCCTCAACTCATATTTAGTTTATGCATATATATCTATATATATATAAGTATATACACTTTATCACGAGCAATAATACAGCTTAGAATATCCTTCGTAAATATTGAAGGTCAAGGATAAACTCTAAATAATATAACTCATTTTAAAACGGGTTAAAAGTATTTAATAAATAATCGAATAATATTTATTAAATAAGTAAACCTTAACGAATATTCGAAAATAATATTCATTAAGTAAATAATGATTAAATGAATATTCAAAAATAATATTCATGAAATAAATAAGGATTAAATGAATATTCAAAATAATATTCATTAAATAAATAAAACTTAAATGAATATTCAAAAATAATATTCATTAAATAAATAAAGATTAAATGAATATTCCAAAATAATATTCATTAATTAAATAACCTTGAATGAATATTCAAAAATAATATTCATTAAATAAATAATGACTGAATGAATATTCAAAATAATATTCATTGAATAAATAATCATAAAGCAAGTATCACAATATACTTTCGAAAACAGTTATGCCTTCCATTAGCATATATAACGAAAATAGCATTCAAATAGTATTTCTGGACTGAGATAATACTCAAATAACATTCCTTAAAAGATATAGTAAGCAAATATCATTCCTCGAATGATATCATAATCGAATAACAATCCTCAAAGTACATAGTATTCTGCCGATGGAATCCCTCCGGGTTTCCATGGCTATCTACATATCTCAAAATACCGACTCCCGATTTAGAGTCGAAAACAATGAATATGCTCTTATATTTAGAGCTACCAGGTAAACCGGTTCATAAGTACTTAACTCAAAAGATTTTATATAATCCAAAGATCAAATCCTATTTCAACAATTTTATACTGTCACATCTATATACGATGTGAAGTTTGAAAGCATGCATAATACATATCACATGCATCATCCGAAAATAAAGCATGGAATGAGAAAACTTGCCTGGAAATCCCGAAGTAGCAATAAGTCTCAGGTTGGTCCAGTAATCTAGAATCAACACAAGGTTCAAGATTAATAACTTAAACGCTTTCACCATACTAAGTATATACTAACTCAAGTACAACTCCATTTTCAAGTTAACTCCTTAAGATCCTCTACTCGAGCATGCTTGCTCACGCATTTTTATAAAATTGAGATTTAATCCTTTTAACACGAAATCTTTTCGAGGGTCTTCCTAAACGTACCTAGCATGTTATCACAAAGTTTCACCTTTTATTATGACCTCTAAGTGGTTCGATCATAGCCTCAAAGTTGACTAAGTGGTGCGGTTTGGTTTTACGAACGTCTTTCACTAAAACGCAGGTTTCTCCTAAACCGTAAATCGTAATGACATGATTCTTGGGCTCACGTAAACTAGAAACAAATCTCTACACAAACATGGGCAGTGGTCATTTTTAAAAGTGGAGGATACTCTCGGAGTTTTAACTCAAAACAGGGCTATGCAAAATCGGGCATTACGACGGCTTAAAACGTAACGTTTCCAAAACTTAAAACTCAACCAAACCAAGCAATCAAACTCACAATCCACCTTATACTCCCTCTACTCAGTCAAATCCTCCATAAATATTCAAGATAATTTCATAACCCATCCTCCAATATTATTTACTAAGTCAAAACCATTAAAACGCGCAATATAAACTCACGAAACGATTATAACCACAAATAATTATAAAAGCGATTTTCTTATACCTTCATTGCACTTACCCAATGCAAACTAAATCCTCAAATCCTCAAGCCTTAAGTCCCCTAAGAAAACCGAATTTAAATATAGAAATTATTTAGCAAAATCGAATTAAAAACGAGGATTACGAAATGGCGAGTTTATACCTCTAACGTTTCTTTAATAACGATCCAAGCTTCGATCGAACTCCATCACTCCAAACCCATGATTTGAGCTAAAGAACCAGTGGATAACTCTTCAAGAATCCATGGAATAGTTTGTGTTTTTGGTGGGTGTTGATGGATTAAAGTTTGTAAGCTTTAGTGGTTAGTAATCTAATGGAAGGTGATGATTTTATCAAGCTTTAAGAACATAAAAACAAGCCAAGCAAGATGAACTCTTCTTCCTCTTTTTCCCCTCTTTCTTGCTACTGACCCCTTCAAGAAATGGATGAGAATTGGTGTGTTTGTGGATGAGAAGTTGACTTGTAGTTTACTTTGTTTTATCTTTTAATGTAATACATGCTTATGTCATAATTAAGTGAAATATCTACAAGGCTTCTCATGGAAGCTTCCCACACTTGCAAGCATGATTCTTCTTTATTTTATAAGTAATAGAAAACGTCCAAAGTTGCTCCTTCAAGCGGATTTTCGATTCTCATTTTCGTTTGCGATTTCTGACTACGCGATTAGTAACCGTTTATTATTCCTAAACTTCCGCTGAAATATAGGATCAATCGGAGACTATAAAATTTTAATATTCACCTTGGAGTAATATTCATCAATGTTACTATTCATCCTTGTTTTTGTTCCTCTTGAAACGATTCGAAAATATTTCCTAAAAAGAGCGAATAAAACTCTACGCGATTCTCGCAGTGAATAGTAACTATTCACTATTCGCCCTAACAATCGAATACTTAATTAAAATGGTTCGAGCTTGAATCTTGGAATATAAATGGGATTTATATACTCTCATTTGTGTCGCCTTGTTCTGTTACCGCTTTAATCTCGTTGAACGCTCGCAGGGATTTCTTAAGTGTTCTATCGAAGTAGTTTACCGTAAACGTTCTTGATATCTTAATAACTTTGCTAAATCCATATCCCTGGAATTGATAATATAAAATCCTCCAATATATTTATATAATGATTAATCCATCATTAATAGGTGAAATTTCGGAGAAAACAGAAAATGCTCTTTTTCTGATTCTGACAGCTTTTGCATTCCTTCATTTTCATAGTAGATCACTAATACGACTTCGAAAGTTCATTATCCCGACTCGTACATAGGGTGGTCTGAAAATCTTTTTCGGTTCAGAAATTTACTATTCATCAAAATAAAAAAAAAAATTAACTAAGTCCAAAATTTGGGGTTATTACAGTCTCCCCTCCTTAAAAGGATTCCGTCCCGGAATCTAAGAAAATAGCTGAGGTTACTCTTTCAATATAGAAATCTCCAGTTTCCAGGTTGACTCTTCAACCCTCTAGTCTCATTACAACACTTTCTCATTCCGGTCTGTGATATCTACCGGACGCTTTATATAAGCCAATTCTGGTTATGTTCATATACACCCATTTTCTATCAACATTCGATTATTCTTGCAATCGGCGGTACAACACTTACCGTAACTTCGGTTGTCTGAAATGTTTCTTTCGGTCGGTCAGTCGGTCTGCGGATCCTAGGTAGTAATCGCACTCAATCTCGTTGCCAAACATGTTTGGTAAACTTCTCCCGAATCGGGAGTTCAATCATTGGTTCTTATCTGACACGATGGTGACTGGAACTCCACGTCACCCAACTATCTATTTCGTAACTCTTCGGTTAACGATCTCTTGCTGATAACAAAATATGAGTAGACTCATTTGATCCATCAATTATAGCTCAATTAACGTCATAGTCCGACTTGATTCTTGTTGATCCAATCACAGAATCCATTATAGTAAAATTACATTCCTAATCAGGAATCTCTATTAACTGTGATAGTCAACTAGGTCTTTGTTCTGCCTTCATTTTCTGACATATCCAATATTTGTTTACCAATCGATAAATCCTTTTATTTATCAGACCACTTATAACATTTCCTTAACTTTCTTTACCTTTTTATACTCTCGGTGTGGCTGTTTTTTTATGACAGATCTTTATTCCTTAATTCGTTCTGGCTCATTCAGGACCTTTAAATAATCCTTTATGTTCTCGTGACTTCAAACTTCATCCTTTCAGTTCCTCTTATTAGTCCTTCTGAAAAACTAGGATCCTTTCATTTCTTGAACATTTGGAATCCCAACTTGGTAGAAATACCTTATGATTCCTTTATCATCTTTCTCAGTCTTTAATTCTTTCTTCAACATTGACTTTATACCTTCACTCGTCCTTCGTTCTTGACACAACTTAATCTTCTGCATCGATTTCGGTCGTATTGCAATCTCAAATAGTCTCTCAATACCATTTATGGTTATCTTAACCTCAATTTCCATTTCCTCACATTTCTCGGTCCATTCAACTTTTCAGTCTTTCGAGTAAGTCAAGTCAGTGGGGCTGCTATTTTAGCAACATCTTGTACACATCTCCGGTAACATCCGGCTAAATCCACAAAATTACTCACCTCGGTTGGTGTGGTTGGTCTTTCTAAATTCGAAACAGCTTTTATCTTAGGGGGTCAACCAGCACCTCTTCACTGCTGACCATATGTCCTAAAATTGTACTTCCCTTAGCCAAAGCTCACACTTTGAGAACTTGGCATATAACTTTTTCCTCCTCAGTGCTTCTAGCACTATCCTCAAATGTTCTGCGTGTTCCTCCTCTGTCTTGGAGTAGACTAAATATCATCGATAAAACTATGACACACTTGTCCAAATACTTCTTGAAAATTCGATTTATCGTGTCCATGAAAGCTGCAAGGGCATTCGTCAACCCAAACGTCATTACTAAGAACTCGTGGTGTCCATACCTGGTACGAAACGCAGTCTTGGGTACGTCCTCAGGTTTAATATTCAAATGGTGGTATCCAGTTCTCAATCAATATTCGAAAATTTAACTGCATCATGCAGCCGATTGATCAAATCACCGATCCTTGGCAGGGGTATACATTCTTAACAATTAGCCTATTTAGCTCTCGATACTCTATGCACAGCCTCATGCTGCCGTCCTGTTTCTTCCCCAATAACACGGGTGCATCCCACGGTGACACACGTGGTCTTATCATTCCTTTCTCTAACCAATCCTACCATGGAGAAACTAATTTCTTCATCTTGACCGGAGCTAGTCGGTACGGGGCCTTCGATACTGGCACCGTTCTTGGAGCTAATTCTATATCAACTCTATTTCTCTATCAGGTGGTAACCCTGGGAGATCTTTTTGGAAATACATCCTCGAATTCGTTGATGACAGGGATATTCTGTATACTAGGTACTTCCCATTTCATATCTATCACCGTCGCTAAATAAGTTTCACATCCTTGGAGCTGTTCTTTCTCGTCCACTTTGCTTCCATTTCTATCACAGTCGTTTCATTAACCAAGGTAACATAATCAGTCATTTCGAACACTTCGTTCTTCTGAATTCGCATCATGCGAAACAAACCTTGGCAATTTCCGTAAACTTCGATTCATAGTTGTCGTACTCATTTATCTTGGCTCTCAGCTTCAACACTCTCCTTCTTCCAAATACTAAGGAAAATACTTGCATGGTACCAAGAATACTTCAAGCAACAGAATGCTTTATGTATATAAAAAAAAACTTTGTAAAAATTCTCGCTGAGGGGGCAACCTGGTTAGCTCTCAATCAAATTATCGTTTGAAAATCTTCCCACCATACTTCACTGCATACAAATGCATCGTGAATTCACTTATATAAATTTGACCGAAAGTTGAACTTAGTGAAACAATAACTAGTTCATTTCGAGAAAATTTTAACAACTAGCTGAACAAAATTTGCTAGTTCGATTAGTTTGGGACGCAACATCTAGCTAGGATAATTAGCTAGATTTTCATCATATCATTAAAATTTCAACTAGTTAGAACAATTAACTAGTCACTCATTATGGCACATACAATTAGCCACCTTCAATCTACTAGTACGAAATCTCGACATCATAGTCGAAGAAAGAAGAAAACAAAATTTTGACTACTTGGATAATGAATTGAAAAAGAAGGATAAATAAGTTTGGGACAAACAAGGTAATTACAACCTTTGAATAAAATATATGATATGAATAGGAAATTCTTGGTATCGGAACAATCGCTAACCTCCCACCAAACATTTCTCATCAGTGAAACGGTCTACCCAAAGGTGTCTCCGTATATAAACTTTATCAAATTTTCCAATAGAATTGAATTCGGAATATCAATATCAAATTGATATCCTTTCTACGATTTCAACGTCTGATGTGCAAATCTCTCCTTAATAGGAGAAAAGAATTCCCGAGTAATCTCTGAAATATACATCATCTATGTTTTAGACACATAGCTAGATATTTATGAACTCGACTGAGGAGTCCAAGTATGAAAAAAAGAAATCGAATATCAAAATAATCGTTAAAGAATATTCGTCAAATAATTAAGGAAGCATTAATTGAACATTCATTAGATAATTGAAAGAATACGAAATAAATTATAGACCTGGAAGGATAGATGAATAATGGTTCCCTCTTCAGGTCGTCCTGGAACATGAACAAAACGCTCCGGTGAGTAATGGTAAGTTAACTCTGCGTATATAACCCTCAAAGGTAATGAGAGGAGAAAAGAAAAGAAATAAAATGAATATAGCAATTGTTGGTTGCATCCCAAGTTGAAGTAGGAAACTAGAAAGGTTACCTGACATGAATTATTCAAGGTAACACGGGCATGAACAGTTTTAGATTGAGGAGTGTACCAGCAAGTAGATACCAAAAAGTCAATGGTCAACAAAATTTCTATCATCACCTTTTACAAGGATGATCCTATCTTTCTGCCTTTATGGCTTATGGTACTAACTAACAGTACCTCAAAATCGTACAAGTCCTTAAATAGGTCGGGAGTTCGAAACATATTCGCCATTCCCCGATAATCGTCAGAGATTGGGCCTCCTACGACCGCATCAACGCATCCTCAAAAGATGGAGGTCCATTAACGTGTATGTAATTTCTCAACACTAGTCGTATCGAATGAATCCAACCCCAGGCCACCATAGGTCTCGTTCCTCGTAGGTTCTGAGATTGTCGCATTGCTCGTTGCAACCATACGTGTCTTTATCAGAATCACGCTATTCATTTTTCATATCTTTGATTTCTGAGTTGAGCCATCATGGCCTATCGTACGAAATGTACTCGCGATGCGATTTAGCGCGTTCGTCTCACGATAACGTTCTAGTACTACACGTACGCAACAGTCTTCCTCTTAGGTAACAAAATACCCATCGACGGAAAAGACACCAACTCTGGTGGAATCGTTGTTCTCAAGGCTTGGACTCTATAGACAAGATAATGCCTTCACCAGTCCACGCAATTTGGTAATCCGGATCCCGTAAAGAAATGTTAACGTCTTGATCCTCACATGTGCTGCCTTCTCGTGGCAAACTACGATGAACTTCAAACACTTAGGTTCTTACTAAGTCAAGTTATCCATTGGTATTGGCCATTACGACATTACCCCAACTACAACCGAGACTCTGCTTCGCGTCTTATCTTAATGTTTTTTATAATCCGTGTACAATTCTAAACGTCCTTCTCATCATTATGATGATCTTCAACGGTCCTATCGGTTCTCCGATAAGTCCTCAACTAAACTCTTTAATCTTAACATCCTCAGTGGCACTACTTCCGGTAGTCCACTTAACGAACTCTATATGAGTCCTCTCGTCATTCTCTTACTTCGATATAACTCTTAACACTCTCATATCCAAGTTTATAACTTAACGCTCTGATACCATTTCTGTAACACCCCCAGATCCGGGGTCAGGAATCTGGGTTGTCACGCTCCATCAATGATACAATACTTGCATTACTTACAATATTCTCATAATACAACTCCAAAGACCCCAATCACTTACGCACACACACACAAGTTATAGCCTTGGAAATGAGCAACAATAATCAACATTTTTATTACAACCCAAATGTACTATCCTGGATCTCATCTATTATTTATAACCTCTATCTGAAGTTACAATAATAGACCTCACAATACTATAAAAGGTTTAGTAATACAAACCCACTCAAAATCATTCTTACTAATTCAAGCTGCAACTATTCTGCTCACACTGACAGTATCCATCCTGCATCAACTAACTCCAGGGAGGTCTCTCCATTCCCTTGCTCTCGTAACACGAGGTGGATTTGGCAATGTTTTCCTCATGCTGAAATATTTAATAAAGCAAGAATGAGCTAATAGTGCTCAGCAAGAAATCTATCCCAGTTTAAATTATTTAAACCTTTTAGGGAGATAATCCATAAGGGATCAAAGCTTTTAACACTACTAGGGTCTAACCCCAAAATATTATACCGTTTAAAATACCGTATGACTTATAATCATACTCATATACTCTTCGTAATCATTTGGAAATCCTGGGTATCAATATGATAAACCAAGACTCAAAACATATCTTTTTAAAATAGATATCAAATATTGGAATCAAGGCTTAAAGCCTATTTATTGATTCAAAATACCATACAGTTCAATAACTTTATAACCACATACTCCGCATTAAACGGATAAAATACTAGTATAACATAAAAGATGAAGTTACAAGGATTTATTGTAACTACAGTTTAATAACAACAATTACCCAATCACTCTTTCAACATTCAACATCAGCCTCCAAGCTGTTTCAATATCAATCAATCTTAACAGTTCAATCTGTTGTAGAGATAACACAATTAGTTACTCTATTTATTAACAGCATTTATCTGAAACAATTCACTTTTAAAACATTTTCATTATTATCTTATCCGAGGGACTGGGACTTTCAAGCCACTGGATATGATTAAACGATGATCAGTCGCTTCAATCATGTCCTTTCGAGGGACCTTTTTACTACTAGTAGATGGACAAGAACACTTTTCGAACTTGACCAGGCCAAGAACACTTTTCGAACCTGACCATGACAAGAATGACTTTTCAAACTTGTCTTGATGATGCAAGAACACTTTTCGAACTTGTCAATCATCCTTTGGCAGCACATGGGCCAGAAATAAAAAAAGGCTGGACCGACTAGATACGGTCACTTACGCAAGATTACCGCATATCCGGTATTCTCAATCCGCAGTAACGACATTCAAGTCGACCACAATCTAGTTGCAATAGTACACTGACCCATCCGGTCACATCTGCTAGGGCATCATATACAATGATCCCTGCACTAACAAGTCCCCTTAATAACAGGAAAAAAAATCTTTACTCATATAATGTTCGAAGGAACAATCTTCGAACTATGATAACTATTACCAACAAAATACTTATTTCATCTCAGTATCATTCATTTGAGTTCACTTCACTTAATTACACTTCCCTATTCTAGGGATTCACAAGTCCTTATACATATATATTACTTAGGGTAGCCATGCCTACCTCAAAATATTCCTCAACTCATATTTAGTTTATGCATATATAAGTATATACACTTTATCACGAGCAATAATACAACTTAGAATATCCTTCGTAAATATTGAACGTCAAGGATAAACTCTAAATAATATAACTCATTTTAAAACGGGTTAAAAGTATTTAATAAATAATCAAATAATATTTATTAAATAAGTAAACCTTAACGAATATTCGAAAATAATATTCATTAAGTAAATAATGATTAAATGAATATTCAAAAAACATATTCATTAAATAAATAAGGATTAAATGAATATTCAAAATAATATTCATTAAATAAATAAACCTTAAATGAATATTCAAAAATAATATTCATTAAATAAATAAAGATTAAATGAATATTCCAAAATAATATTCATTAATTAAATAACCTTGAATGAATATTCAAAAATAATATTCATTAAATAAACAATGACTGAATGAATATTCAAAATAATATTCATTGAATAAATAATCATAAAGCAAGTATCACAATATACTTTCGAAAACAGTTATGCCTTCCATTAGCATATATAACGAAAATAGCATTCAAATAGTATTTCTCGACTGAGATAATACTCAAATAACATTCCTTGAAAGATATAGTAAGCAAATATCATTCCTCGAATGATATCATACTCGAATAACAATCCTCAAAGTACATAGTATTCTGCCGATGGAATCCCTCCGGATTTCCACGGCTATCTACATATCTCAAAATACCGACTCCCGATTTAGAGTCGAAAACAATGAATATGCTCTTATATTTAGAGCTACCAGGTAAACCGGTTCATAACTACTTAACTAAAAAGATTTTATATAATCCAAAGGTCAAATCCTATTTTAACAATTTTATACCGTCACATCTATATACGATGTGAGGTTTGAAAGCATGCATAATACATATCACATGCATCATCCGAAAATAAAGCATGGAATGAGAAAACTTGCCTAGAAATCCCGAAGTAGCAATAAGTCTCAGGTTGGTCCAGTAATCTAGAATCAACACAAGGTTCAAGATTAATAACCTAAACTCTTTCACCATACTAAGTACATACTAACTCAAGTACAAGTCCATTTTCAAGTTAACTCCTTAAGATCCTCTACTCGAGCATGCTTGCTCACGCATTTTTATAAAATTGAGATTTAATCCTTTTAACACGAAATCTTTTCGAGGGTCTTCCTAAACGTACCTAGCATGTTATCACAAAGTTTCACCTTTTATTATGACTTCTAAGTGGTTCGATCATAGCCTCAAAGTTGACTAAGTGGTGCGGTTTGGTTTTACGAACGCCTTTCACTAAAACGCAGGTTTCTCCTAAACCGTAAATCGTAATGACATGATTCTTGCGCTCACGTAAACTAGAAATAAATCTCTACACAAACATTGGCAGTGGTCATTTTTAAAAGTGGAGGATACTCTCGGAGTTTTAACTCAAAACAGGGCTATGCAAAATCGGGCATTACGACGGCTTAAAACGGAACGTTTCCAAAACTTAAAACTCAACCAAACCAAGCAATCAAACTCACAATCCACCTTATACTCCCTCCACTCAGTCAAATCCTCCATAAATATTCAAGATAATTTCATAACCCATCCTCCAATATTATTTACTAAGTCAAAACCATTAAAACGCGCAATATAAACTCACGAAACGATTATAACCACAAATAATTATAAAAGCGATTTTCTTATACGTTCATTGCACTTACCCAATGCAAACTAAATCCTCAAATCCTAAAGCCTTAAGTCCCCTAAGAAAACCGAATTTAAATATAGAAATTTGTTAGCAAAATCGAATTAAAAACTAGGATTACGAAATGGCGAGTTTATACCTCTAACGTTTCTTTAATAATGATCCAAGCTTCGATCGAACTCCATCACTCCAAACCCATGATTTGAGCTAAAGAACCAGTGGATAACTCTTCAAGAATCCATGGAATAGTTTGTGTTTTTGGTGGGTGTTGATGGATTAAAGTTTGTAAGCTTTAGTGGTTAGTAATCTAATGGAAGGTGATGATTTTATCAAGCTTTAAGAACATAAAAACAAGCCAAGCAAGATGAACTCTTCTTCCTCTTTTTCCCCTCTTTCTTTCTACTGACCCCTTCAAGAAATGGATGAGAATTGGTGTGTTTGTGGATGAGAAGTTGACTTGTAGTTTACTTTGTTTTATCTTTTAATGTAATACATGCTTATGTCATAATTAAGTGAAATATCTTCCAAGGCTTCTCATGGAAGCTTCCCACACTTGCAAGCATGATTCTTCTTTATTTTATAAGTAATAGAAAACGTTCAAAGTTGCTCCTTCAAGCGGATTTTCGATTCTCATTTTCGTTTGCGATTTCTGACTACGCGATTAGTAACCGTTTATTATTCCTAAACTTCCGCTGAAATATAGGATCAATCGGAGACTATAAAATTTTACTATTCACCTTGGAGTACTATTCATCAATGTTACTATTCATCCTTGTTTTTGTTCCTCTTGAAACGATTCGAAAATATTTCCTAAAAAGAGCGAATAAAACTCTACGCGATTCTCATAGTGAATAGTAACTATTCACTATTCGCCCTAACAATCGAATACTTAATTAAAATGGTTCGAGCTTGAATCTTGGAATATAAATGGGATTTATATACTCTCATTTGTGTCGCCTTGTTCTGTTACCGCTTTAATCTCGTTGAACGCTCGCAGGGATTTCTTAAGTGTTCTATCGAAGTAGTTTACCGTAAACGTTCTTGATATCTTAATAACTTTGCTAAATCCATATCCCTGGAATTGATAATATAAAATCCTCCAATATATTTATATAATGATTAATCCATCATTAATAGGTGAAATTTCGGAGAAAACAGAAAATGCTCTTTTTATGTCTATGACAGCTTTTGAATTCCTTCATTTTCATAGTAGATCACTAATACGACTTCGAAAGTTCATTATCCCGACTCGTACATAGGGTGGTCTGAATATCTTTTTCGGTTCAGAAATTTACTATTCATCAGGATTTTACTATTCATCAAAATAAAAAAAATTAACTAAGTCCAAAATTTGGGGTTATTATAGTGGCCGTGAGGCGACGCCGAGAAGCTGTTACTGTATAATTTACTCTTTCCATCCCTCTCATTTTTTTTCTTTAGAAGTTGGGCACCAATGTTAAGAAAAAATGTTAAATAATAAAGAAAAATAAGAAAAGTGGGTTAAGTGGTGGAATCATCAATACATCAATATATAAAGTGAGTGTAGTGGATGTAATTAGTTTTTATAATAACTTTATTATTTTTGAAAAAATTGGAATATAAAGAATTGAGAGGTACATCCATAAAAGAAAATTGTAAATAAGAAGAGGGGCCGGGGGAGCAATAATCAAGCTTATTTTGTTTAATTTTTTTTTATATAATTTTATTAGTTTTGATCGAATATTTTTGTAGTAATATTTAACTAATAGTAAAATAAAAACCTGGAATACAATATTTGTATAATGTACAAAATTTTATATTAATTAATTACACTATAGAGTTAAGTTCTATGGACACCACCTTTTTTGTGAAGACCTGGAGACCACATACGTTCTGCAATCTAAATTTAGTAAAATATAATATTTTATAAATTATGTTCTATGAAAATAACTATTTTCATTTAAAATCTTTAAAATTATTTATGTTTTGCAACTAAAACATAGCAAAACATATTGTTTTGCAAAACATGTTCGGTTTGCAGAACATTCATGTTTAGTTTGTAGAATTTACATGATTTTCAAGATTTTCAATAAAATAGTGACTTTCATAAAATATACTTTGCAAAACAGTACGTTTTGCAAATTTTTGATTTCAAAATATGATCTATTTTGCCAAATTTAGATTGCAGATATGTGGTCTCCAGGTCTCCACAGAAAAGGGTCTCCATAGAACTTAACTCTTACACTATAAATCATTTATACATGTAAACATTGTTATAGAGCGACAATGATACAATGGTAACCATTTTTTTCCATATATAATATTTTTGTCTACATAATTTTCAAGTATTTATATTGTTATGTATAATATTTGGCTAATATAATTTGAAATTATAGTTAATTATATTATAAATAGATAACTTTTCTTGCATATTTCACAACAAAGTAGTACCATAATAATATTAAAAATGAAAAAGAAAAATAATCCTTATAGTGCAATGTGTTTTGTAAGTTTGTATTTGTAAGCTTAAAAATTAGATTCTTGCTTAATTAAAGATATTAAGGTATAGTAAATGAAATGATTATATTTTATTTTCTATTGGCTGGGCATATTTAATCACCCACATAAAAACTAAAGTATTCATTATATTATTTTGTATAAAAATGGTGTAGTGATTATTTTTCTTCCTCGAATTTTCACTGTACTTTGTAATACATTTAAAGTGAAGTATATAAATTGTCAAAAAAATCTATTTTATTTTTATTAATATGAACGATTCGAGGGGTCGCCGTGAGGCGACGCCGAGAAGCTGTTAGTATATAATTTAATAATTAAGCTTATTTTATGTAAAATTATTTTTTTATAATTAATTTTGAATATTTAGGATAAGTAGCAAAGATGTCTGGTTTTAAAGTTAAAATCTTAAGTTTGTTTGGTTTTAAGTTAAGTACGAGGTGCAATCTCCTTCATTCTTTATTCATTTCATTCCAAATCACCTAAATTATAAATTAAAACACCGTAATTTTTGAAAGTTGCAATCTCCTCTGTTTTAATATTACACGTGCTCTCTCTCTCTAATGAGAGTCGACCCCCTGCCACCATAGCCGCCGCCTCCCCCTTCTTCTCCATCTACAGCTTCGTTTCCCCATCAATCCATTCTCCAATCCTCCCCTCAATTATCTAAAGCTTTTGTTCCAGTTTTTTGTTCAATAAAAATCGAACCAAAACCAAACATCTGAAATTTATTTCTCAGATCTATCTTGATTTTGAGTCCGATTCTGCAAATAAAAAATACCTTTAGATTCAAATTCTCCTCCTTAACATCATACCAAAATTTGGTGTCATTCTGAGGTATTTGAATTTTTGGTGTTAGTCTCGCCTATTGGCGTGTGTCCGCCTATTGGCGTGTGTCTGGCTTGTTACCCTTTTATTGGGATGTTAAGGTATGTTCTTTTGATGTTGGTAAGTGTTTTGTTCCTCGTTACTTTGAAAATGATTTATGTGGTTTTGTGGGAGATCTGTAATTCGTGCATTGGATTTGGGCTGGTGTCGGATATTGCAAGAGCTTACTTTTCACAACTAAAATTTGTTCATCTTATGAGATCTTTCACCTGCGGCATGTCTATAGCTGGTTTTCGGCATGTAGATAGCTGGGGTGTGTCTCAACATTGGGCTACAGGTGGTGCGTACGTGAAGGTCATTTGTGATATTACTGGTTCCAGGATTGGTGCAGGGTTGATAGATCGGGAAGCCATTTTAATCTTTTCTAGTTCAAAGAATTTAGAAATTCATGATGTTAAACAGTCTGAAAACATAAGCGGCTATTTGTTTAGCTTGTTTATTTGTTTTTATTCAGGTTGTAGTGTCAGTTCAGGGATTTGTCCTGGCTGTGATTCCGTCGATGCAAGTTAATAAAATCTCTTTGTTTGTCAAAAAAAAAAAAAAAGTTAAGTACGAGGTTAACGTTATTATGTGAGAGATGTGTGATATTTTTAATTTCTCCAATAACGAATTTAAAATTAAGTACGAACGTCGAACATGTGATATTCATAATTTGTATGTTAGAAAGAGATAGTATAAATCTAATAAAAATACACTTATAAAATATGAAGATAGAATATTAAAAAATCAAATATCGATTATTAAATAAACAGATATCGTGTGCGAAGCATGTGTCATATTTACTCCACGTTGCTCACACGTACAAATTTTCAAATAACTATTTTTAAAATTACATTATTGTAGGCACTGAGCCATATTTCATTACTTTTTGTAGTTTTTTTTAATTGTTTGTATATTTCGGATAAGTACGAGGGATGTTTGGTGTTTAAAATTAGAATAATAATTTTGTTTGCTTTTAAGAATGTTTAGTTTTAACGTCAAAATCTTAAATTTGTTTCATGTTAAATTAATTACAATCTCCTTAACATAAAAAAAGCGAACTCAACGTTACTATTACATGAACATATGATATTTTTACTGTGAGATGGACGTATAACATTGTTAAAATTAAGTACGAGCCAACAATTACAATTGCACGAAAGTGTGATAGTGTTAATATGTATATGAGAGAGAATGATATCAATGCCGTAATATAGGTCATAATATATAAAATATAAGGAATCAATAAATTAAATAATTAAATAATTATTATTAAAAATATATATATTATTCCGTATGCGAAGCACAGACATATTACTAAAAATATGGCAAGAATCTACACATATTTTTAAATATTATATTAATTTTTTTATCAAACATTTTAACAATATTTCATAATCTTATATTTTTTAGGAATTGAGAGTATACATAAAAGGATATTAAAATTTTAGAAATGTTTTGTAAATAAATTCTCTAATTCGGTATCATTAGCATTATTGTTTGAAAAGTGTAAATCATATTATTTAATAGAATTATTTTGTTCTTTTTCAATAAATTACACATTTTATCAATTAAATATTGTATTAGTTTATTATTCTCAAGAAAGTTATAAATTTATAAATCGTAATACGAAGAAAATCAAATTTTACATTTATTAATCAATTATTCTTCTTTACGATGGGATTTTCTAATATTTCAATTCTTTAAAATGCGAGACGTCGTCGATAGCTGACGACAAAAAATTTACTTTTATTAATATAAACGAGTAAAGGGGTCGCCGTGAGGCGACGCCGAGAAGCTGTTAGTATATAATTTACTCTTTCCCTCCCTCTCATTTCTTTTCTTTAAAAGTTGGGCACCAAGGTTAAGAAAAAATGTTAAATAATAAAGAAAAATAAGAATAGTGGGTTAAATGGTGGAATCATCGATACATAAATATATAAAGTGAGTGTAGTGGATGTAATTAGTTTTTATAATAACGTTTTTATTGTAATTATGTTTCGTATTAACAAAAATTAAGTACGACCTCAACATTACTTTGAGATGGACGTATAATATTATTACTCTGAGAAGGACGTAATTAAGTACGACTTCAACATTACTTTGAGATGGACGTATAATATTATTACTCTGAGAAGAAAATAATTAAGTACGACCTCAACATTACTTTGAAAGGGACGTATAATATTTTTACTCTGAGAATAACGTGTGATATTGTTACTTTGACATGAATGTTACAATTGCAAGAACGTGTAATATTGTCAGTATATTTGTCAAAGAAAACGAAATCAATGCCATAATATATATCATAATATAAATATAATATAACAAATCACTTATATAAAGTCAAGATAGAAAATTAGAAATTCAATAAATAAAATATCATTACGTATGCGAAGCACTGGTATATTACTAGTACAGCTAATTCGTTGATGACACTAATACATCGTGTGGGCCTAATACAAATCACAACCATAAATGGGTATGTACTATATGTACTATGTAGGCACCTGAGCATGAATCCAAAAGTCATTATCTATTAAAATACACTTAAAAGCAATCTCTAGAATCCCAAAAGGCCAAAACTCTTAGTGTGTTATTAATATTCACACATTTTCTTCTTACAATCTTTATCCAAATACACAAAATAAATTTAATAATAAAATTTATTCCATGACGAAAATTAAATCATTGTCTTCGTCATTCTCAATTTTTTTTCACATGTGATGTTTTTTATTTTATGTATTTCGTATTCTTGTAATGTGTTTTTATTAGGTAATTCAATAAAATTTTAAGTTTTCTTACTAATTTATTTTATTTTAAAATTATTGTTTACCATTTAATTTATATCATTATAATTTAATTAAAAATAATATTTAAGCTTTAAATATTTATCTATCAAATATAAAATACATAAAAGAAGTGAATGGGACCTACTATTTAACTGAGTCGGGCTCGAATGCATTGGGGAAAGCTGGACAGATTTTTACGAAACCCAAGTGTGGCATTAAAATGTGGCCACAAAAGTTTACATAAACCACGAAATAATAAAGCTATTTCACAAAAGTTGGACGCCGGATTATAAACCACGAAATAATAAAGCTATTTAAAAATGGGGCCAGAAAAGTTTACATAAACCACGAAATAATAAAGTTATTTAAAAATGTGAAAAAACTCGTATAAGTAAAGCTATATATAAATACAAGGAGATTCTTCATACTTTGACAAGCCTATTGCATTGTGAATTGTTACTCAAACACGCACACACTTCAAAAGCCAGATAAAATGGAGTCCATAGAAAATCTTACTCAAAATTTAGCTTCCAGGTCTCCCATGAATACACTTGAGCCTGAAGAATTCCGAAGGCAAGGCCACCTGATGATTGATTTTCTTGCTGATTACTATGGTAAAGTGGAAAATTATCCTGTCAGAAGCCAGGTCTCACCTGGTTATCTAGGTGAAATTTTACCAGAATCTGCTCCATACAATCCCGAATCCCTCGAAACAATTCTTCAAGATGTACAAACCAAAATAATCCCTGGCATCACACATTGGCAGAGTCCCAACTTCTTTGCTTATTTCCCTTGTACTGTTAGTACTGCTGGTATTCTCGGTGAAATGCTTAGTACTGGTTTTAATGTTGTTGGCTTTAGCTGGATAGCTTCACCCGCTGCTACGGAGCTCGAAATCATTGTCACTGATTGGTTTGGAAAAATGCTTCAACTTCCCAAATCCTTTCTTTTCTCGGGTGGTGGTGGTGGTGTTTTGCAAGGGACTACTTGTGAGGCCATATTGTGTACACTTGTGGCAGCTAGAGACAAAAACGTGAGGCAACATGGCATGGATAATATTGGCAAGTTAGTTGTTTATTGTTCTGACCAAACTCATGCTGCCATGCAAAAGGCTGCCAAAATTGCTGGGATAAATCCCAAGAATTTTCGTGCAATCGAAACTAGAAAATCCTCTAATTTTCAGCTCTGTCCTAAGCGACTGGAATCGGCAATTTTGTACGATGTGCAAAATGGGCTTATTCCATTGTACTTGTGTGCCACTGTTGGGACAACATCATCAACCGCAGTTGATCCATTGACATCCCTTACAGAGGTGGCGAAAAAGTATGAAGTTTGGGTTCATGTTGATGCTGCATTTGCTGGAAGTGCTTGCATTTGCCCCGAGTTTCGACAGTATCTTGATGGTGTGGAAAATGCAGATTCTTTTAGCTTGAATGCACATAAGTGGTTTTTGACAACATTGGATTGTTGTTGTCTCTGGGTGAAGAATCCGAGTGCTCTTATCAAATCTCTTTCCACTAATCCCGAGTACTTAAGGAATAATGCTAGTGAAACAAAGAAAGTGGTGGATTATAAAGACTGGCAAATAATGTTGAGCAGGCGATTTCGAGCATTGAAATTATGGTTTGTATTAAGAAGCTACGGAGTTGGTCAGCTGAGGGAGTTTATAAGAGGGCATGTAGGCATGGCCAAGTATTTTGAAGGGCTAGTGGCCATGGACAAGAGGTTCGAAGTTGTGGTGCCTAGGCTTTTCTCAATGGTCTGTTTTAGGATCAAGCCATCTGCGATAATCGGAAAAAATGATGAAAATGAGGTAAATGAAATCAACCGGAAGTTGTTGGAGTCGGTGAATGAGTCTGGTCGGATTTATGTTAGTCACACAGTGCTAGGAGGGGTATACGTAATCCGATTCGCCATTGGAGCAACCCTAACAGACATTAACCATGTGAGTGAGGCTTGGAAGGTGGTCCAGGACCATGCAGGCGCCTTGATTGTTGATGCTTTCATGTCAAAATAGCTCGTGGATTACTAGCTTCTTCTGAGGCAAATAAATTCTAAATAATACCTATTATCGTGTTTTTCATCCGCAAATAATGTACTGCAACTTATTTGCTATTCTTGTTAGAAAATGGAAAGTTTGAGGCATATTTTATATATGTTCTTGATGGAATTTCCGGAAACTAACAATTGGAGGTTGTTCCTTGTAATGAGGATTTAAACTTTCATGTTTGGATCTAAAGACATTTTGTTAGTGTAATCCATAAATAAATTGAGTTGAAATAGGTTCCTTGAAATGGGTTATGTGGGTTGGTTATATTGAAATAACTTGTATACCACATAGAAATGGAAATGAGAGATTGGTGGGTTTATATAGAACCATGTGCAAGAGTAGTGTACAACTACTAAGGCATGTGGGTGTGCATGGTGTTAGTATGTGCCTCACGCGCGCGCCGTCGCCGCCCGCCTCGCCACGCCACGGGTCTGGTCGAAGGGCGTATGTCTCGGCATCTCGTGTACGCGAGTCTGTTCTTTTTTGTCTTGTTATTTTCAGTCTCTGATTATACTTTTGTTTCGACCTTCGTGTTTGTTTCGTTTATTGGTATATTTGTTTGTTCTTGTTAATACAAAATATATAACTATCCTATTGTTGTTGTTGCTGTGTAGTTAGTGTATTATATCCAATAATTCTTGCCATTTTATTCGACATCGATGGCGTTTTGCTATGTTGTCCTTATTGCCACCCTAAAACAGTGACAGTAGATGGGACACGAACTAAGTTAATCTTATAAGAATGGTTGAGAATCTCAATTTTTCTGCATTTGACCTGAAATTCAATTATTTTAGTTTTAAACATCTGCTGGTGATTTTTTAATGGTTTATACAGCTAGCCTTTATAACGTGGCAGAGTGCATGGAAGTGACATTTTTAAGTCTTGGCAAAGCAACAATGAACAATGGGATCAGCTCCTTTGTTTTTGTTGCTTATTATAACACCTTGGCTACCCTTATCTTCCCGTTTTTCTTTCCCCATTTCTGCAGGTTTGCTATACTTATTTCGTTTCTTTTATTGTTATGTGTTCGATTTCAGCATTAATCCAACGAATTCACTGAGCATTAATTTATTTATTCTTTTTCCAGAGGTAATCATCTTCCACTTACTTTCTCTTTACTGTGTAGATTCTTTGTACTTGACCTAGTTGGGTAAGAATGACAACGTTATCAGCTTATCTATTGTTTAATTTTATTAATTTATAATATGCATATTTGTGTAAACCTGTGAAAAAGATTTCGGCAACAGAATTTGTCTTCTGCAGATATGTGGTTATGTAGGTATTGACTACGCCTCTGCTACTCTAGGAGTTGCCACGGGTAACTTGATACCAGAGTTTACATTCTTGCTTGCAGTTATCCTGAGATAGGATCTATCACTATTGGTAGGTTACATATTAATAGATGTGCTACAAGCAGATTTCTTTTAAGTCATATTTGGTATTTTAATTTATTTTCTGATATTGTACAAAGTCTACATTTTACAGGTACAGATTTTTAGACACAAAAGTTTTCTTAGCTGACCTTTGTTGCCTCTTGGCAGGATAGTTGAGCACATTCTACATAGATATCGCACATACATTGATAGAGTCCTGCATATGTCATGATTCATGACTATGATACCCTTTCCTACTGGTTTCTTTTGTGTTCTCAGACTGCAAATTTACGAATTGTAAAGTTTACCACGACAGAGTTGTTTTCGGGGGCATAGACCACATAAACCGCCCGCACCGCACCACGCCGTACCGCTCCGCGTGGTTTAAAATTTTTGTGGTGCGGTCGTGGTTTGCATTTTAGCCAAACCGGGCGGTGCGATGCGGTTTGTGGTTTGTGGTTTGAGGATTCGTTTTCGCGGTTCAAATCGCACCGCATCGTATATTACTATAATAAAAATATATTTATAAATATATACATATATTTGACTTTTACGTGTTCTATTTATTACTTATGTGTAATGTTTGGCGAGTCCACTTTTTTCTTTCCTCTATTTGGAAGGTACTTAAAATTGGCTTATATATGTTGCCTCTATTGCACATAATTTGTATATTTCACATAAGCTATAAATAATGAATATCTTAGTAGCAAATGATACATATTTTGAACAATGCAGTATGATGAAGTGTGTAAATTCATTCAGGTTCTTGTGATAAAAAGACAATAAACTTTCAGCTGAAATAAAAATGCTAAAAGCAAAATGTGCGTAGGCAAAAAAGAAAAGAGCCTAGGACCTAGGTCATGCAACTAGAAGGAGTTGTGATAATAATTCACACAGCTTTTGTTGCAATTTATGGTAATTTTTATATTGATATTGTTAGATTGCACAAACCGCACCGTGTTTATGTAGTGTGGTTTACATGGTTTTTGAGCTACGCGGTGCGGTTGCGGTTTGAAATTTTCACCAAATCACAATATGTCAATATGAAGAGGTTTCCTAAATTTTACGCTAAGAGTTATGACCGTACCAAATTTTTTACAAAATTTCTATTTTTTTTATTTAAGGCATGTCAAATAAAATTTTAGTTAAGAATAATGCTAGAGGTACCGAATTGGGTACAAAAATAGGTACAAAATGACATATGTCATTATTCGATTCGCTATAAATTAATAGACCACTTGCATTCACATCATTCTGATCAATTAAAATATTTCAAATTGACATATCAGCAACTCCACATCATTTTGTATCTCAATTTTGTATCATGTTTCGGTACATTTAATATTATTCTTTAGTTAAAAATTTGTCAGATTGAAATTGAAATTAACTTTTTACATTTGAATATTGAAACCTCTTCTGTGTATCATGAAAAACTCCTCTCATATTTTTTTTTATAATTTGGAGTTATAACATTAATGTAGTTACACGATCATAACTTCATTCATTTATCTTCAGTTACATTGTTAAATTAGTATTGTTGAAATATTGACACAAAAGTAATATGTAAAATATGATAATTTTTATAAATAATTTAAATTTTAAGTTATTAAATACCAAAAAAGCTTCTGGTGAGAAAACAAAATAATTTTAAAACATTAAACAATCTTTATTGTTTATAAATTATATTATCTTTTATAATTACATACATTTAACTCTTAAAAATATCTTATTTATATTTAATTATTATATAAACTACCTCGTACCTCTAAAAGTAAAATGATTAAAAAAATGCAAATTGAAGTCTTAGTATAATGAAAAGTACAAATAATGTTAAATTTTATATGAACTAAGAGGCCGTTTGGGTAAACTTAAAATTATTGCTTATGACTTAAAATTACTTAAAGTGATAAATGAAAAGTTTAAATTTTCTGTTTGGGTAATTTTGTATTATGGCTAACTTATGGGTTATTAAAAACATTAAAATAAGGCTTTATGACTTTTTGGCCCTTCAAGTATGGACCAGTGTACCCATAAACCCCTCAAGTAATAAAGCGTATCTTTTCGTCCCTCGGGTATCAGAAACGTACTCTTTTGCCACTCAACCGGGACAAAATGAAATATCGGCGTATAACGTTACAAACTGCAGGGGATAATATCGGAAAGTTTGTTTCGGATAAGCCTCTTATCATAATAGCTTGTCCATTATGTTGGGCGTAACTCCTTCGTGTAATTCTCCTGCATCACTCGATTTTGGCAAATTACTCCATGGCTGGCTGATAAAACTAGGTTATCTAAATAATATGCTTGTTGTTACTTCCCTCATGTTCATGTATATAAACCGTGGAGACTTGAAAACGTGTTTTTCTTTGGTCTGGAGATACTATGCTATTATGGATACAGCTTGTTGGAACGCTGTCATTGTAGGCTGCACACAGAATGGATACTACTTGGATTCTTTAAGAACTTTTAACCTAATGAGGAGAGAAACCCAAGTCTCTCATGATTCCATTACCTTGGTAAGCGTAATATCAGCTTGTGGGAATTTTGAGTTGTTTCTTGAGGGACAAAGGTCTCATGGGCTCGCTGTAAAAACTTTGGTAGATGCAGATATTCGTGTTCAGAATGCACTAATTTCCATGTGTGGAAAATTGGGTGAGGTCCACAGTGCACATTTAGTGTTCAACTTTTGCAACAATCGAAATTTATGTTCATGGAATTGCATGATCTCTGCTTTGTCTCAGAATAACGATGCTAAAGAAGCACTAGCATTGTTCCGTTCTCTTGATTTTGAACCTAATGAGACCACAATAGCTACCATTATATCAGTTTGTACCCAACTTGGACTAGCAGGATTCGGGAAACAAATCCATGGATATGTTTTTAGGTTTCAATTCCCCACAAATTCATTTGTAATAGCTGCTCTTGTGGATTCATACAATAATAGTGGCAGGCTTGAGAGAGCTGCAACAGTTTTTTGACATTCATCATAAAAGTCAGTTGCAACATGGAATTCTATGATGTCTGCATATGGATTCCATAGTAAAGGTCAAGATGCAATCAAACTTTTTCATGAAATGATCCTATCAGGAACTAGACCAAACAAAAGCACGTTTATTCTTCTCCCTCCAAACACAAGTGGAGGGAAAACAGAAACAAACTTTCTGATATTATCCCCAGCAGTTTGTAACGTTATAAGCTGATATTTTATTCTGTCCCGGTTGAGTGGCAAAAGAGTACGTTTCTGATACCTGAGGGGCGAAAAGATACGCTTTAATACTTGAAGGGTTTATGGGTACAATGGTCCATACTTGAAGGGCCAAAATGTCATAAAACCTTAAAATAAAAATAAATTTAATAAATAGTACATTTAAATGATAATATTAACTTTTATTAAATAAAATTACAAAACTAAAATAAGTTGTTCAAAAAAGTATCTGCTACCAACTTCTGGCTTTAAGTTATTTTTTTTCAACTTTAAGTCATTTTCTGACTTATCAAACAAACAAACATTTTTTAAATTAAAGTCAAAAATCACTTTAAACCCGCGTGCCAAACACACTCTAAATGACATTCTCTTTTCTCACCTACATTAAATTATACTACTCAATTAGTCTTTTAAATTAGCTTTTAAAATAATTTAGTTAAATTTTTTAAGATTGTAGTTAAGATAATAGAATACGAAATTCTTAATTAATATTGTAGTCATTTCTTCCAATAGTATTTTTTAAATAATATAACAATTAATTTTAAATAAATGTAACTTTAAAAATGGTTATGTATTAAGTCTAATATGTCAACAATTTAGTTATATTATAAATTCTTTTATTTAAAAATAGGTTCAATCAATGAATTATGTACTCTAACACGTTTTTCACTATCCTCCACGATTAATGTTTCAACTTGTTATTAATAACATATTAATTTATTTTAGCAAACCATATAATTTCAACTCATGTACAAATTCTTTTGAGAATTAAATTAGCTATTTATTTACATATGAAAAATGAAGTCTCTTTTCTTTTTTATCATGTAAACCACTCTCATCTATGTATACTATCAAGAAACATTAAAAGTTTTGGTACGTGTGTTTTTTGGTACGGTACTTGCTATATTTAATTATTTTAACAAATTTTTTTTATTACTATCATATAATAGCCGAAATATTAAAAAAATTGGTTTTCGGTCATTTATCTAGTTAATTGCGTTTTATAATTAAAACATAATTTTTTCTAACAAAATCTACTCTTTTTCTAAATATATCACGGACAATTATCCTTTTTAATTAAAACATATTATCTTTTTAAATTTATTCTAACTAAAATCTCTCTTTTCCCAAAATATCTTTTTAAATATATTTTAATACTTTTAATTATTTAAAAAAGATTATCTATTTTAACATTCCTATGTATTTATAATTAAACACATTTTTTTATTTTTTATAACAAAATCCACCCCTTTTCCAAAAATATCACGGGTAATTACTTTTTCAATTAAAATATGTTACCTTTTCTATTTGACCTTACAAAAATCTCTCATTTTCAAAAAATATTATATTATAAAAGAAATATATAAAAATTTATATTATATTTTTACTATAAAATAAATATTATAATATATTAAAAGAAACTCGTGTGAAGCACGGATTATAACCTAGTATTATTAAACACGAAACATTAAAAGTTTGGTACCTGTTTTTTTGGTATGGTACTTTCCTTATTTAATTATTATAAACATTATTATAATCAGTTACCATTTCAGTTAAAATACATTACTTTTCCTATTTTTTCTAACAAAATCCCCTCTTTTTCTAAAAAAATCACCAACGATTACCTTTATCAGCTAAAACATGTTACTTTTTCTATTTTCCTTACTAAAATCCCTCATTTTCCAAATATGTCACTAGCAAACCTTACTTATTTATTTTAAAACCTTTTTAATACTTTTAATTGGCAATTACATTTTTCCTCTTTTTCTAAAAAAATCACAGGCAATTATCTTTTTCTGCTAAAATATGTAATTTTTTTCTATTTTACTTACTAAAATCCCTTCTTTTCCAAATAGATCACGGGAAAATCCTTATTTATTTATTTTAAAACCTATTTTAATACTTTTAATTGTCCTATTTTTTTTTTACTAAAACCCCTCTTTTTCCAAAAAATATCACGAGCAAACCGTTACTTTAATATTTGAAAATTCAACGAAAACATGTTAGTTTCTATTTTTCCTTACTAAAGCCCCTTCTTTTCCAAAATATCACGGGCAAATCGTTACTTATTTATTTTAAAATATATTTTAATACTTTTAATTATTTTAAAAAATTGAACACGCCTACTAACATTAAAAGTTTTTGGTACCTGTTTTTTGGTAAGGTACTTGCATTATTTAATTATTATAAACATTATTATAATCAGTTATCCTTTCGGTTAAAATACATTACTTTTCCTATTTTTTCTAACAAAATCCCTTATTTTTTCTAAAAACAATCACATGCAATTACCTTTATGAGCTAAAACAGGTTATTTTTTCTATTTTTCTTACTAAAATCCCTCCTTTTCCAAATATATCACGGGCAAACCTTACTTATTTATTTTAAAACCTATTTTAATACTTTGAATTCGCAATTAACTTTCCCCTCTTTTTCTAAAAAAATCACGGGCAATTACTTTTTTTAGCTAAAATATGTTATTTTTTCTATTTTCCTTACTAAAATCCCTCATTCTCCAAATATATCACGGAAAAACCCTTACTTATTTATTTTAAAACATATTTTAAAACTTTTAATGTCCTACTTTTCTTACTAAAACCCCTCCTTTTTCCAAAATATCACGGGCAAACCATTACTTATTTATTTTAAAATATATTTTAATACTTTTAATTATTTTAAAAAGTTTAACACGCCTACTTAATTTTTTTAACAAATGCAATTAATAAAATATAAATAATAAAATTAATAATTATTAAAAATAATCCGTGAATCGCACAAGTTTTAAGCTAGTACTCTTAAATTTTGGAATGGTAGTATTCAATTTAGAGTGCCTTTAAATTACATTGATATATAAATATCTACTTCTAATAGAATATTGAAATGAAAATCTATGTATGAAAATTAGTTTTATTAATAATTAAAGAAAATAATATATAGTAATTTATGTTTCCTCATCTATATAAGAATAGTTTTAAAAGAATAGGTTGGTTAAAATATATTGTAATGATTATTGGTTTAAGGTTGAATAATTAGATTTGTGCTCTCTAAATTCAAACGTGTGACAATTTTTTCTGTGAATTATGCAAAAAAAAATCCTATTGAATTTATTATATACAATGTCAAAAGTTGAAGAAGCATGGCCAGATTGTGAATGAATTATATTTAAATTTATTAAATTGTTCAGGTTTTGTGTTAAAAGTATATAATAGTTGAAGAAATATTAAACTTATAAACATATACTTTTATTTATGTACAAATTCAATAAAAATATTAAAAATTTAATTTAAAGAATCAAAATTAGTTACTTTAAAAACATTACATGTTATATTGGCATCAAAGTTAAATATTCTAATTATCAAGTAAATAAACATGCTCTTGATTGCATATACACATACATATTATATGTTTTTAATGAGAAAAATCATTTAGACCATATAATAGTACCCAGCTTGACATAGTACTAGCTTAAATTTTTAATCAAACAAAACGTAGTACTCTCCAGAATTTAAATAACTCACCAAACATAAACTTGAAAGACATTAAATGATAACAAAGGACTGAACTAAAACTTTAAATAATAAGAAATGTTGATCATTCCACCGGAGCAACTCTGGCCTGACCATTTTGGATATGAATACTCTCAGAACCTTGATTGTAGTACATGTCTTTTACAAAACCTATACCACCTGGGAATTAACACCTAATGGAAAAGCACCCGCAAAGCTGCCAGTCAAAATTTCCAAAATCAGTTGGGTTAGGCTTCCTGTTTTGCATGAAATATTATGGTATCTCCCGTCATAAAGTCATAAACCTATGTCATAGTTCAGATACATAAGCCGGGCAGCTCATTAAGAAGTACAACCTAATATATTTAGTGCTTCTCATCAAGCTAAGTAGCAGTTTTATTTCTCCCTCAATAGACTTAAGTAACAATGCATTTATCCTTTGTGCCAGAGTTGATGAGTAGCCACTTATTGAGCTCTGCATACACATAATAAACATATGAACGCAAACAAATTAAAATTTTAAGATTATAAACCATAAATTTACTAAAAGTTACTTATAGAAATCTGTCACTAAAATTGACTTGTCACCGATTACTATGGACTCTGAATTGTATTATTACTTATCATTTACTTATTGTTAAAAGTTCACAGACCATCGGAACGAATAGGTCTCCTTGATACTGCACTCCCCGAAAGAAGTAAAACATACACAAAAATTAATAAAACATCGCCAACTACTATCTATAAAATAAACAGCCAGAACATGGGGATTCGAAGGAGCATACCATAAAACCTGCTCTTGCACTGCCTTTCAGAGAACCTATTCTACATCAGTAATCTCCCCAAGCATGTGTTCAAGATCTTTCTCTGTTAAAACTTCCACTCCAAAAAATTCTTCAAAAACACATCCCTCAAGCTCAAGAACAAAATCGTCATCTAATCCATTAAGCAAGCACCACTCACCACGTCTCCACCCAAATATAAAAATTTGTAAATATAAAAATGTTCACTTGTATTAATATTAAGTTTTACGTAAATCAAACATAGAATATTTAAATGTTGAACTCTTGGTAAATGCATCAAACAATTGGAGTAAATGTTAGGCTCAAGGCATGTCTGAATACCACTATTAACAAGCCTACAGCTTGTGACTGTGTCACTCTACATGACCTAGTGAAGTTTATCACTGGGATATAGTATAAGTCTCTATTGTACTTGTCTTGTAATCATGTACTTAGCTTTATTCAGTATGCTCAATTCTATGATGAGCTTATTGAGTTTCTAGCAACTAGAATGTATATAGGCCATGAAATAATCATCCTGGAAGAAGTTCAATTTGTTCATCCAGAAGGATAAGAATGAATAAGGCCATGAAGAAATAAGTTGCAGAAATTTGTCTAAGTCCTTAGATCGTGAAGTCAGAATGAACTATGTCGTGAAGTCCTCAAAGGCCATGTTGTGAAGTGTTGAGATCGCATAGTCTGAAATGTACTATGTCGTGAAGTCCTCAGAGGCCATGTCATGAAGTGTTGAGATCCCATAGTCTGAAATGTACTAAATCGTGAAGTCCTCAAAGGCTATGTCGTGAAGTCTACATTATGCCATATCGCATACTCCTAAGATGGTCATATAGCAAAGTCCTCATATTGCAAAGTCAGAAATTCTCTATGTTGACAAGTCACAGGTTAAGGAGTATACTGGAGTTCACGATATCAACACTTAGGCATTTTACAACAAGACAAATCAAGGTACAAAATCAAAGTTCATGGAGATAAATACTGAAGCATCTGTTACGGTTAAGTGGTCCAAAGACTGATGGCAAATCTACAGCATAACTTGGAGAGAAAGAATAGAGACAAGTAGTTAAAGATAAGGGAAAGGACGACAGAAAGCAAGTGGTCCTTCCTGACACAGTTAACCTCTTATGGAAAAAGAAGATGGAGTTACAGTTAGGGGTAGCTGTGTAATTAGGTGTGTGCACCAGTTTATATAGGTCATATATATTGTGCACACCCTATAGTTAGCTTCAAGAGAGATACACATAGAATTATTCAAGCACTCTTTTCTCTGTAAGAAAACAAGAAAGCACTGTTCTTGTTTAGAAGCCAGAATTTCAGTTGTGAAATTTTGGAAGCTGTAGTATATGATTTACTTTATAAAAAGTAGATTAAAGTGATTGTGTGTGTTTAGTTTATTTTTATTTCCGCATTCTCTTACATATACAATCAAACACAGATCTAAGCTTCAAGAAACGAAAAACATTCAAACTATCCATTCACCCCCCCCCCCCCCCTCCGTCTAGTTTACTGGTGATATTCATTACTAACAAGTGGTATCAGAGCAGGCTGTTGAAACACAAATAGTAAAAGATAAAAAATGAGTAACAATGAAGTGGATAATCTAAGTAACCATTCTGTTGGCATGAATGATCTCCATGATTCTTTCTGTGGTAAATCTAACTACATGACATGCTATGTGACTGTGATTGCTAATTGCTTATCTTTGAAGCAAAAACTCGACTCTGGACACTCATGTGAATCACACACACATATGCACACTCACAAGACAGGATCCCCAATCAAAGTTGATAGGGTAAAGACTTCATGTGAACCTAAGAGTGTCAACTCTAAGGCTTCCAAAATAGTGAAGTCCCCTACTGTGAAGAAGGCTGACTATGACAGAAGAATCAATTACAAACATGTTTCTAAATCAACTGGACCCAATCATGTGTGGGTACCAAAAACAACTTAATCATATTGTGAATGCAGGGCAACAGGAATAAAAGAGTCATATGGATCTTGGACAGTGGATGCTCAAGTCACATGACTGGTGATATAGCCCTGCTATCAAATTTTGAGGAGAAGGCTGGCCCATCAGTAACCTTTGGAAATGACAACATTGGTTATACAATGGGATATGGCAATGTTGAAGCTGGAAATGTCATAATTGAAGATGTAGCATTTGTTGAAGTACTAAATCACAATCTCTTGAGTATTAGACAATTCACCAATAGAGGATTCAAAGTTGAATTTGTTGAAGATCAATGTCTAATCTCCAAAAGAGAAAGTGGTGAAGTTGCTTTAACTGGTGTAAATAAAGAAAACTTGTTTGTGGCTAATCTGAAGTCTGCAGATAAGGGGAAAATTTGTTGTTTCTACACAAAAGCCACAAATGAAGAATTTTGGTTTTGGCACAAGAAACTGTCTCACTTAAATGTCAAGGCAATAAATTCTCTAACAAAGAGAGAACTCATCAGAGACATGCCTACTTTGGAATTTGTTCAAGATGGAGCTTGTGAAGCATGTCAAAGAGGAAAGATAAAAAGGTCAAGTCACAAGAATAAACTCCTCAACTCAAACTCAAACTCAAAACCTCTGCAGTTAATTCACATGGACCTATTTGGCCCTGTAAATGTAATGTCTCTTTCCAAGAAGAAATATGTTCTAGTTATGGTAGATGATTATTCAAGATACACTTGGGTGGAATTCCTATTTTCCAAGGATGAAGCCCCTCAAGTCATTATAGAGCATATCAAGAGAGTTGATAGAGAAGCACAAAACACTGGTTCCTCTGTAGTTGCTCTGAGAAGTGACAATAGAACTGAATTTAGAAATGCCACACTGTATGAATTCTGTAAAGACAAGGGCATTTCTCAACAATTTTCAGCTCCTAGAACTCCACAGCAAAATGGAGTGGTAGAAAGAAAGAATAGAACTCTCATTGAAGCTACAAGAACAATGTTGTTGGATGCAAAGCTACCTACTAGCTTTTGGGCTGATGCTGTTAACACAGTATGTTATGTGCAAAATAGAACATTAATCAATAAGAGGTCTGGAAAAACTTCTTACTCTTTGATGACTGAAAAAAGAGCATCCTTCAAGCATCTTCATGTATTTGGAAGCAAGTGTTTTGTGATGAAAGATACATATGAGCATGTTGGAAAATTTGATGCAAAGGCATTTGAAGGTATCTTCATTGGATACTCTCTGGAAAGGACATCATACAGACACTACTAGAATTAATGGAATAGACATCACGCTTTTAACATCGATAGGAAAAACCACTGATGTTAAAGATAATTTTAACATCAGTTTTTAGAAAAACGATGTTAATTACTTTCTCAGACATCAGATCTTAAAACAACCGATTTCTTTTTTAATTTTTAAGAAAATCAAAACACGCGGCTTAGTTTCCCCCTTTGAAATAAAACATAATTCCCCCGCCCCAGAATTTTTTTTAGCCACCCTCTTCCCAAATATTATTTCCCCCCAAATTAATTTACCTCTCTCTCACACAACCTAACCCGACTCTCTCTCTCTCCCTCCCCTCTCTAACCCTCTTTTCACATCTCTGTCGCTCTACTCTCTCTCCTCACATCTCTCTCACTCTACTCTCTCTCATAGCTCTTAGAACCCTAAATCAAAACCCGAACATGTCTTCTCGTATCTCTCTCCAATCGGTGGAATAGCTAAAGAACCCTAAATCGGTGGAAGCTCAAGAACCCTAAATCGGCGTAGGAGAAGCTCAAGAACCCTAAATCGGTGAAGGAGAAGCTCAAATCAATCATTCTCTCCAATTACTAGCTCGAATTTGTAAGTGGGTTTTCAATTTTTTGTTCAAATTTCAGTTTTTATGTTTTAATTAGGTTTTCTTTTTATAGATTGGGTGGATTCTTGAGTTAGTCATCTGCAAAGTAAGTTATTGTTCTGTGTTTGTGTTATATATATATATATATATATATATATATATATATATATATATATATATATATATATTGTATAACATATATGTAAACACACACTGTTGCTCTCTGTTTTTACATGATAAATGTTTGTATAATATACTATATGTATATTAAGTTTTTATGTTTGTATATCATATCTTGTTGAGTCCTATTTTTTAATTGAGATTCTTGGTTTCTGGATTTTGGTGTGTTTTCGATAGGTTGGGGATTCGTTTTTTTAACAGTATTATCATATACTCCATCAATCACCAGCTCTCATTCATCGTTTTTATGAGGATATACACTACTAGAAAAAAGCTAATAGACATCGGTTTCTGGCCGATGTCTGTGTTTTTTTTTACCGATGTCTTTGTCGGTGATGTTAAAAGTCCCCCTCTTAGACATCAGTGTTTTACCAATGTCTAGAAAGCGTTTAGACATCAGTAAAAAGTACATTTCTGATGTTTATGTATAGTTGTTTTTGCTAAAATTGCATGAGCCAAACTTTTATATTATTATATTACCAATATTAGATTCCATTAAACATATGGCACACAGAATATAATTCGACATAGACATCATTGTTTGGCAACAAAATGATGTCTAATGAATTATGAACATAGGTACTTGTCATGGAACTGATGTGTAATGTGTCATTAGACATCGCTTTTGAATTAAACTTTGTTGTCCAAGTAGTTATTAGAAATCGGTTTTGTACTACATTAATGTTGTATGTGTTTCTATTATACATCGATTTTTTAAATGTTTTACATCTGAAATTGATGTTGTTTTCTATATTGTTACAAACAGAAACCATAAAAACTGATCATGCCCAGAAAAATAAAAATAACCATAATTACCCAATTTGTCATTGATAACATTTATACCAAACATTTATACATTGTCATTCAAACAAACATAATCCAAACATTCACACTTTAATTCAAAACATCATCCATACCATAATCCAAATTAATCTATAATCCACAAAACCAACAAAATTGTTTTCCATAAGCTACAATCCACCAAAACAACCAAACTCCTAGAAAGTTACAGAACCATCATATACTAATAGTCAAAAGTACATCCAACAACAAAATTGATCTTGTCAAAGCCAATGGCAAATATGATCTTGGATAAACTTGAGAGCTTCAATACGCACCTCATCAAGCTCAATCTCATTGTAAGACCTTCGAATCTTGTTCAATCACTACAATGTGCAAAAAACAAAAAACTAATTATTTAACATAAACAAAATTCCAACATAGGAAGTAATTTAATCACGACTTATGTACCTTTTCTGCAATGGTAAGAGCTGAACAACAGAGAACTAATTTTGTTGATAAACCATGATAGTTCCATCGAAAACTTGTAGTATCATCCTATCTAACTGCTAATTTTGGTTGGCTAATAGGTAGTTGTCTGTAAATTAATATAAGGAAGACGAGGAAGCTAGTCGTAAGCATAATTTAAACTAATTTCATAACCAAGCCAAGGAAATAAGTAAAATAATAGGATCATTTTGTAAATAACTTTCTAAGAACATGTATTTTTGACAACATTTCTCACCAGACTAATCTAGAAAAGACATGCATCATCCCATCGACATTGTAGAGTTAACTTCGTACAGGGAACATGAAAGCTTCTGCGACAACTCTTTTCATACAAATATGGCTAACTCTTATTTTGAACAGTTCATACAATAATCTCTATCCTGATTACTTCACAATACTTTTTCTATATTTGCCTTTACAGAATCACATTAACAAGATCCTAAGTATTTTTTAATTCCCATGACTACAAGATAACGTTGTGCTCAGTGGCCCTAGTACCTATTTTAGCAAGTCAAGTGTAATTTTGTTTTTGGATGCAGTCATTGTCAAATATGCATCAATGTGTATATTATGTCAAACTAACTCAAAAGTATTTTAAATGAGCTTGTCTTATTAGTAACTTGACATATTGCTCCTTATGAATCTACAATCCTATGATTTATTAGGTTGATTTGAAACACACCCATGGTACAGTTTTCGAAACACATATATTTGAACATGTGCCCAAATACAAACAAGAAGCAGAAACAATAAACTGATTAAGTCACATTCACTGAATAACATGCAAGCCAAATCTAATACAAAAGCCGACAAACTTACTGTATATTGATCTGGACGGCGACTTTTAAAGGCTAGAAATTGCAACCTCATAGTAGCTACAATCTGGTTGTAAATTTTATACCATGTCTAGAAAGAGAAGACATATGCCATTCCTATATGAACTCAAAACCTGATCACCAGTGAAAGTTACCACATAAAAACACTTGTCGACATACGGTGAAGTACTGGTGCCAACAAAAGTAAATTTCCAATCATCAAGTGGTTTAAGATTCTCTTTAAGCAAATTACACATTCAAACATTGCAAGATAACGCGAGATTTACGAGCACAGACCAATATGCAACATCAAGACACCTATCAAATTTAAATGCATAACCTGTTCCATGAAACTATAAACTAAAGGCAAGATGAAATTACTATTACAATGAAACATATGAACCATAAATACAGATTAAACTTGGCAGGCATGCAATGAGACTCTTTTCATACAAATATAGAAAAATTATTATGAAGTAATCGGGATAGAAAATGATACCTCTGTAAATCACAAATATGGCTTACTTTTTGCTCAAGAAAAACACACTCCACTGATACACACTTATCCGTTGCATCCTACCAAATAAACCATGAATATATTAAGATTCATAGTGTATATTGCAAACAAGCCAATAACACTTAACACAGAGAAATAAATGAAAGATATCAGTGACTATTGCCTCACCATAAGTGTCTATTAGTACCAGAGTCTATATTTTGTATAAGATTCGAGCCTATCAGAATGACTTTTCTGATAATATCACTGTCGTCGCCTTTCCACGAGTACAGTGTAATATTTTATCATACATGATGCTTGAAAGTCTCAAATCTGGTGACAAAAAAAAGGGGGGGGGAGTCAAAATAAAGTTTAAAAACTCGTAAAGCATTTGGTAAACACATAAGTAAAAAAATCTCCAATTGAAAACATTAAAGCAATTGAAAAATTAAAACAATAAACAAATTAGCTAAACATTAAAGCAAATTAGGGTTTCTAGCTCAAAAATCCCCAATTGAAAACTAAATCACACTAATTGAAAACAAATGCAAGTTTAGGCACTTACAAATTCGAGCTTCAAACAAATTGAATTGAGATTACAGTTTTGTAGCTTCGATTGGCGCCGAACAATCTGATATCGAATTGATTTTACATCTTTGAGCTTCGAGAAAGAGAGGGTTTTAGTATAGAAAGAGAGAGTAGGGTGAGATTAGAGAGAGAGGGAGAGGGAGGGAGGGAGAGGGAGGGAGGGAGAGAGAGAGAGAGGGAGAGGGAGGGAGGGAGAGGGAGGGAGGGAGGGAGAGAAGAGAGAGAGAGAGAGAGAGAGAGAGAGAGAGAGAGAGAGAGAGAGAGAGAGAGAGAGAGAGAGAGAGAGAGAGAGAGAGAGAGAGAGAGAGAGAGAAGGGTGAGATTTAGGGTTCTTGAGAGAGGGGTGAGTGTGTGAGTCGAGAGAGTGAGAGATTGAGAGAGGGGGTTATTTTCATCTATTTTGATTTTATATTTTATGTTTTCAATTATTGTTTATTTGTGTGGAGGGAATGTTTTTGTTCACTATGGGGGAAATCAAAATTTGACTAAGGGGGGAAACATTTTATAAGAAGGGGGAACATTTTAAAAGAAGGGGGAAATACATATTAACGGGGAAAAATACGGAGAGGCGCGAGTCAAATTTTTTTAAAGCTTATCTTAGATATCAGTTGTACTAACAAGCGATGTCCTAAAACCACAAAGACATCGGTTTTAAAAAAATCGATGTTGTACACTCTTTTTACATCAGTGACAGTAGTGACCGTTGTCTAATCACTGATGTCTATTAACACTTTTCTTGTAGTGATATCAGCAAACTTGGTAGCGTTTATGTTGGCTCCAGTAGGTACTCAGTAGCATGGTTTTCTTAGTCTACCTATTGACAATAAGGTAAATACTGATTCTTTTTCTCGTACAGTGATACTGGAGCATTGTGTGCAATGAAATAAGTAGCATTGTGTTCAAATTCGAGATTGGTACAAGTACAGGTGGACTAGCCCTCCATTTCATTGATACACCTGATCAAGCTTGCTCATTTGATTACTAGAGTAAGTACTCTGTACTTTTTAGTATCATTGTGTGTTGTGAAGAAATCTGTTACACGTATTAGATCTGGGAGAGAGTTAGATTCTCTTGATAAGGTAGGCAATTGGTTATTCTTTCTATAGGCGATTATTATATAAGGATATAAGGTTAAATATTACTTGTAGAATGTTTTGACTTGCTAACCTTAGTCTATCTGAGCCAAATAAAAATCTTCTTTTCTTGCCCTTATAAAATTTGTAGTTTCTGATTGTGACTCATTTCGATTTGTTCACATATTAAGCGTAGGCATTAGAGAGTGTTGAAGATGCTATGATACGGTTAGAAGAATTGCTCCAGGAGTTGCATGTTTCAAGTGACAGTTCCAGAAAAGAGCATTTGAAAGCTGCTTGTTCTGACCTAGAAAGGATGAGAAAACTCAAAAAAGAGGCTGAGTTTCATGAGGCATCATTTAGAGCAAAGGCAGCTTCCCTTCAAGAGGTATGGTTCTGCATTTTTTCATAACAATTTTGTGAATTTCTTTTGTATAATCTTCTGTGTGTTATGTATTTCTATATCTGTTGTGAACTTGTGATGTCTGTTCAGTTATATTCTTCACATTTTGGATTGCTTTCTACCTATTACTTTGTCCATAAAATGGAGGCAGTTGGATATTCTGAAGCCTTTAAGTTTTCTTTTACTTATTATTTCTTCTGTGTAGATTAATGAGCTATCTGTTAAGTAATAACAAGACTACAAATTAGGCTTTCTAGTCTTTATATTCCATGATTGATATAGGTGAAACTTTTGTTGAGAACAATTCTGTTCTTTTTTGCCCACCTATTTTGGAAAAAAGATAGAAACTAATTTGGTTTGTGTGGACCTACTAATATCAACAAGAAACAAAGACTATAACAATTAGATAGAATTAAATGTCAGATTAACCTCATTTAAGCACTAGACTTAAATCATGTTAAATGACGTTCCACTCACAAAACAAAAGGTAAAACGACAAATTATATATTTATAGTATCTAACTGCTTTACCTGTTTTTGTCCACTTAAATCGGTATTTTGTCATTTTTTTATTTATGCTCATTTAGTAAATATAAAAGCTTTATCACAGATTCACTGTAAAGTACATACTTCTAGCAGCACTTCTAATTATAAAGCGGTGTATAAAATCATAACTAAAATTTAAGCTGATATTATAAAAGTTTCTTCAATCACAGGTACTTGTTTATCCCTCACTTCATAGTGACATTATTGGCAACCATGATCATATGACTTGTTTAAAAGATAAATTTGTAGTCATATATTATTTTTTGCAGTAATTATTCTCAACCTATAACAAGTATAACAAGTATAATATTTTGTAGCCAACAGAAAATTAAGATTGTATTCTCTGAAAAATATGTCTTTGGGAGGCATGTGTGTAAAATCTAATTCATGTATATGTGACTATTGATTCCATTGTCGTATCATGGGTTGTTATAGGAAACACTGCACATTCATCATGGAATACAAGGTGATGCAGCTGATGGGAAGGGTGTAATATGCAAGTCTGATGTAGATGTAGTAATTAATCATGGAATACAAGGTGATGCAGCTGATGAGGAGGATGTAATATGCAAGTCTGTTTGTAGTTTGTACTTAATGAGATTGTCTAACAATTAGTTTTCTTGTTGGAGTACAGTTGGTTTGTAAGCTAGTTTGGTACATTGTTTGATGTATTGTTTTGGTTATGCTAGTTGGTGTAACGATTGTATGTTCGGTGTTTGGTTATGGCAGGTGCTTAACTATTTTCTTATGTTGGTGTTTTAGTTTGATTTGAGTTTTGTTTGCATATATAAAGAATATTGTATGCTAAAACATGAACATGAGACATCAAATATTAAAAAGAAACTGATGTCATTTGATGAGCAATTACAATGAAAATATTAAAAAACCGATGTAAAAGAGGGGAAATGATGTTATCTCTTTATACAAAACCGATGTAAAAGAGGGGTAAAGACATCGTAAATTTGGTAGAAACTGATGTCTAGAGACTTCTAATACATTGGCTAAAAACCGATGTCTATAGTCCTAACCTTTCTCTACACCCACATACACATCGGCCGAATTTTTTTCAGAAATCGATTTTTAGCCGTTGTCTATTAACGTTTTTCTAGTAGTGAGAGTGTTTGTACATGAGCAACACAAAGTAATGGAGAGCATGAATGTTACCTTTAATGACAAGAAATTCCCTAGACTTGAAACAAATGAAAAAAACAGTGTGCCATTGAGATTTGAAAATCAAGGATATCTTGAAGATTCTGAAAGTGAAGAAGAGACACACGTTCTAACTGTTCCAAATGATGAAAGAAGTGAATTTGATGACAATTCTCAAACACATGTGCAAGGAAACAATAACACAGGGGGAGAAGAAGAGAATTCCAATACTGGTGATCAAAATGACTCTGAATCAAGCCAAAGAGATGAACAGGGTCATACAAGGAAATGAGACAGAGCCCACACTAGAGAACATATCATTGGTGATCCTAGTGAAGGTGTTAGAACAAGGAGAGCTACAATGAATACATGTCTTTATAGCTGCTTTCTATCACATGAAGAACCAAAAGTAATTGAAGAAGCCTTAAAGCACTCTGATTGGATTGTTGTCATGCAGGAAGAATTGAATCAATTTGAGAAGAACAAAGTTTGGGAATTAGTACCACATCCTGAAGATAAGAATGTCATCGAAACCAAATGGATATTTAGGAACAAAATAGATGAAGAAGGTGTAGTTGTAAGAAATAAAGCAAGGCCGGTTGCTAAAGGATACTGTCAACAAGAAGGCATTGATTATGATGAGACACGTGCACCTGTAGTTAGACTGGAGGCTATCAGGATATTTTTGGCCTTTGCAGCTCATTCAGATTTCAAGGTGTATCAAATGGATGTGAAAAGTGTTTTTCTCAATGGTGATCTTGCTGAGGAAGTATATGTGTCTCAACCTCCTGGCTTTAAAAATGAAGAATTTCCAAATTTTGTGTACAGATTGCTCAAGGCACTCTATGGACTCAAACAGGCACCTAGAGCCTGGTATGAAACCATTTCTCAATTTCTTCTCGAGCATCAATTCACAATAGGGACAATTGATAAAACTCTATTCTTCAAGAAGCATGATAATGATATCATTCTAGTTCATATCTATGTGGATGATATTATCTTTGGCTTTTCAAATGAAAAACTTTGTCAAAGGTTTTCCAAATTGATGCAAATCAAGTATGAGATGAGTATGATGGGAGAGTTAACCTACTTCTTAGGTTTGCAAGTAAATCAAAGGAAGGATGGCATCTTCATAAATCAATCAAAGTATGTCAAAGATCTTTAGAAGAAATATGGTTTCAAAGATTCATCCCCAGCAAAAACTCCAATGTCAACTGCAATTAAGCTTGATGAAGATAAAAGAGGAAAGAGAGTTGACATTAAGTTTTACAGAGGCATGGTTTGATCATTACTCTATCTCACAGTTAGCAGGCTAGACATCATGTTTGCCACATGTCTGGGTGCAAGGTTTCAATCTGATCCCAAGGAATCTCACATGATGGCAATCAAAAGGATTTTCAAATATCTGAAGGGGACTCCTAATCTTGGCTTATGGTATCCAAAGGGCACTTCTTTTATTTCAAAGATTCATTCAGTCTACTCATTGCCGAAATATACAAAAAATATTTTTTTAATCAACGACTGAGATTTATTTATTTTGCTACATTACACAATATTTTTAGTTTTGCAGGCAATATTTTTTTGTAAATTATAGAGTATAGTGTACTTATGCGGTACACAATAATTTTTTTCACTAAATTACAGATTTGTTTTAAAGAATAAATTATTTTTTCACATAATACAATTTGTACAAAATCATTATCAAATGTTTTAAAATATAAGTATGCAAAAAAAAATTACAAATAAATGAAATACTATAAAAAAAATATAACATATTAATTTACTTTTTTGTCTTATAAGAAGAAGTGTTAGACCTTCTCCAATGCCGACCCGAGTGCTGCATAGAAGATTGTGAAACGGCTCTAGTTTTGTGTTTCTGCATGGGAGTAAAAGTTGGACCCGGCCAGAGCCCGAGTTGGTGGCCGAGACAAGTGAAGCAGTTTTTTTCTTTTTTTTTGTAGCGTGACTAGATTCCCCACCCACATGCTATATCTTTTCTTTTATTTGTAGTCTCTTTTCTTTTATTTGCATGGGAGAAATGACATGACCCTGCCATCTGGATAATAACATTAATATATACGTTGTAAAATTTTAAAAAAATGTAATGTTCAAAAAAAAAATCCTATAAATACCAAGTTCCTTCATCAATTTTTTTCACACTGCATTCTCTTCTTAAAATCGATTTTACATTTTTTTTTCATAAAAAATGAATCCAAACAATTATTCATCTTCAAATTAATCCTCAAAATTCAAACCCCCAAAATTCTCCATTCTCCAATACTCAATATCCATATTCATTTCCAAATCCGTATTTCGTATTCTTGTAATGTGTTTTTATTAGGTAATTTAATAAAATTTTAAGTTTTCTTAATAATTTAATTTATTTTAAAATTATTGTTTACCATTTAATTTATGGGCGGGTAATTTGATGACGAAGACAATGATTTAATAGTCCAATAACGAATGCGGCGGAAAGATCTAGCAATTTTAGTAATACAGCTAACTCGTTGATGACACGTAAATAGATGGTGTGGGCCTAATACAAATCACAACCATAAATGGGGGGTACGGCACCCTGCATGAATCCAAAAGTCATTATCTATTAAAATACACTTAAAAGCAATCTCTAGAATCCCAAAACTTTTACTCTGTTATTAATATTCACACATTTTCTTCTTACAATCTTTATCCAAATACACAAAATAAATTTAATAATAAAATTTATTCCATGACGAAAATTAAATCATTGTCTTCGTCATTCTCAATTTTTTTCACATGTAATGTTTTTTATTTTATGTATTTCGTGTTCTTGTAATGTGTTTTTATTAGGTAATTCAATAAAATTTTAAGTTTTCTTAATAATTTATTTTATTTTAAAATTATTGTTTACTATTTAATTTATACAACAAATTTGATTAAGTTAAGAATAAGTAAAGAAAAACAGACATAACTATCTTTGCTGGTGTGGAAGAGAAAAACGGGAGCAAAAAACTCAAGCTACTGGCTGAGGTAGGAGGTTGGCTATCTTTGTTACTGTGCATCTGTCAACTTTTTAGCTAAGGGTTTACACAAAAAAGACAATTAACACGTTTTACACAAATCATAAATATATACAGCTATAAAGTAATCACAAAATTTTAAAACAGGTAGGTGTTACATAAACCACGAAATAATAAAGCTATATAAAAATGTGCAGAAAATGTAGACGAAGAAAAAACTCGTATAAGTAAAGCTATATATAAATACAAGGAGATTCTTCATACTTTGACAAGCCTACACTTGCATTGTGAATTGTTAATCAAACACGCACACACGCCAAAAGCCAGATAAAATGGGGTCCATAGAAAATCTTACTCAAAATTTAGCTTCCAGGTCTCCAATGAATACACTTGAGCCTGAAGAATTCCGAAGGCAAGGCCACCTGATGATTGATTTTCTTGCTGATTACTATGGTAAAGTGGAAAATTATCCTGTCAGAAGCCAGGTCTCACCTGGTTATCTAGGTGAAATTTTACCAGAATCTGCTCCATACAATCCCGAATCCCTCGAAACAATTCTTCAAGATGTACAAACCAAAATAATCCCTGGCATCACACATTGGCAGAGTCCCAACTTCTTTGCTTATTTCCCTTGTACTGTTAGTACTGCTGGTATTCTCGGTGAAATGCTTAGTACTGGTTTTAATGTTGTTGGCTTTAGCTGGATAGCTTCACCCGCTGCTACGGAGCTCGAAATCATTGTCACTGATTGGTTTGGAAAAATGCTTCAACTTCCCAAATCCTTTCTTTTCTCGGGTGGTGGTGGTGGTGTTTTGCAAGGGACTACTTGTGAGGCCATATTGTGTACACTTGTGGCAGCTAGAGACAAAAACTTGAGGCAACATGGCATGGATAATATTGGCAAGTTAGTTGTTTATTGTTCTGACCAAACTCATGCTGCCATGCAAAAGGCTGCCAAAATTGCTGGGATAAATCCCAAGAATTTTCGTGCAATCGAAACTAGCAAATCCTCTAATTTTCAGCTCTGTCCTAAGCGACTGGAATCGGCAATTTTGTACGATGTGCAAAATGGGCTTATTCCATTGTACTTGTGTGCCACTGTTGGGACAACATCATCAACCGCAGTTGATCCATTGACATCCCTTACAGAGGTGGCGAAAAAGTATGAAGTTTGGGTTCATGTTGATGCTGCATTTGCTGGAAGTGCTTGCATTTGCCCCGAGTTTCGACAGTATCTTGATGGTGTGGAAAATGCAGATTCCTTTAGCTTGAATGCACATAAGTGGTTTTTGACAACATTGGATTGTTGTTGTCTCTGGGTGAAGAATCCGAGTGCTCTTATCAAATCTCTTTCCACTAATCCCGAGTACTTGAGGAATAATGCTAGTGAAACAAAGAAAGTGGTGGATTATAAAGACTGGCAAATAATGTTGAGCAGGCGATTTCGAGCATTGAAATTATGGTTTGTATTAAGAAGCTACGGAGTTGGTCAGCTGAGGGAGTTTATTAGAGGGCATGTAGGCATGGCCAAGTATTTTGAAGGGCTAGTGGCCATGGACAAGAGGTTCGAAGTTGTGGTGCCTAGGCTGTTCTCAATGGTCTGTTTTAGGATCAAGCCATCTGCGATAATCGGAAAAAATGATGAAAATGAGGTAAATGAAATCAACCGGAAGTTGTTGGAGTCGGTGAATGAGTCTGGTCGGATTTATGTTAGTCACACAGTGCTAGGAGGGGTATACGTAATCCGATTCGCCATTGGAGCAACCCTAACAGACATTAACCATGTGAGTGAGGCTTGGAAGGTGGTCCAGGACCATGCAGGCGCCTTGATTATTGATGCTTTCATGTCAAAATAGCTCGTGGCCGATTACTAGCTTCTTCTGAGGCAAATAAATTCTAAATAATACCTTTTTTTTTTTTACTTTATCGTGTTTTTCATCCGCAAATAATGTACTGCAACTATTATCGAATAATACTTGAGAATTTTACATTTTTATTTTACCATCCGCATACCCATTTACTAGAAATGATATCATCCGGTACGCACATTGAGTTTTGGTTATTTTGATGATAGTTTTCATGTGCACTAAATCTTGCACATTATATAACACACTGAAATTAAAGGTTTTATTTAGTAGATATTTGTACTTGATCATTCCTTATAAGGAGCAGTTTGATTTATTGAATTTCAACCCGGTTAATGGGATTGTGAATGAGATTCTAATATATTTTTATATTGAATATTCAGTTCTCATTTCCGTTAACCGGATTAGAACTCATAATTCAAATGGGCACTAAGTTCACTGGATGGATAACTGGGATGCTTTGTTCATTCCTGAAGAAATTGTTATAGCCAAAATTCGGTATCGGGTTTTTAAGCAAGATTCAAGTCAAGTAATAATCAATTGGGGATATCCAAGGTGCAATTAGGGATTGAACTAGTACAACGGAGGCTCAGAGCTTGTCCTAATAGGGGTGAGGGCGCGCCCTCTGGCCGTCCAACCCTTGAGGACGCGTCCTCTTGGTGTGGACTAACAACTTGACATGAATGGATGACTTGACAGAGAATAACAGCTAGACTGACATGGGATTATCATATGGAAGACTTAGGGCTTGCCCTCAGAGGGGTAAGTGCACGTTCTTTTAGGTCGTACACCCCTCGAGAGCGCGCCCTCTTCGTTTGAAGTAGCTACTTGGTGGTGAAGGACGACTCCCTTGGCTTGATACTAGCAAGATATTGAAGACTTCTCCCTTAGGATGAGCCCTAAGGGAGGGATGTCCATTATTGAAGGCCTCCAGGGGTTTGCCTGATGATTGAAGAATTCCCTCCTAGGATGTGCCCTAGGAGGGGGATGCCTGTGGTTGAAGGCCTCCAGGGGTATGCCTGATGATTGAAGGCCTCCTGTATTCAATGGGCGCGTCCTCATTGGGGATGTGGGGTGAACCTTGGTGTGTGCTTTGGGAGCTCTGTTCATGTACTCAATGGGCGCGTCCTCATTGGGGAATTTTGGAGTAATCCTGCACTTTGCACCCAAACGCTTGGGATCACTTGTCCTGCAATCTGGTGGGTGCTTCTCATTCGGGGGACAAGGATGCGTCTGGCATTTGGGGTAAGTCATTGCTATACCTGCAACTACTTTGGTCAGGGAGATAGCTGGTAGCGGTTAGTGTCGGCTCCTAAGTTGGGTTGATGCCATATCTGTGAATTCCCTAGACTGTAGTTGAGCCTTGGGCCTTTGTGACTAGGCCTCATCGTTGGACATTCCTAAAGCGAGTCGAAGATCAGTTCCAGAAGACGGATCAAGTATCCTAGTGGGCCTTGGAAATCTGAGACCAGCCCATATAGGTTCCTTGCTCTCCAAGAACTACGTAGGGCTTGATCCCCTATAAATACGGGGTACGTAGGCACATTGTAAGAGGTTGGAAGAGAAGAGTTCAGCGAGCCACCACCAAGAAACCCTTACAATCTCAGCCCCCAATTCATCATAACCACCACACTCTGGCGACTTTTCGGAGAAGAACCACCGTCATAGATCTTGATTCCGGCGATAAACCTCAAACTTTGTTAATACCAAATTCCTCCGTTAACAAATTGGCGCTATAAGGAGGGGTTGCTGATCAAGATCATAATCTCAGGAGGAAGAGATTACTCATCATGATGAAAGTTATCAGAAGAAGGTCTGCCACGATTCAAAGGATGGTCATGGCTACGACTTCATGTTGGCGGCAAGGAGGAAGATCCAAAGATGGTGATTTCAAGACGATGATTCCTGACTGGGAGTTCGAAGAAGATCTGGAGAAGAATATATCAAGGCGATTCATATCTGAAGGCAGCAGTTTCCATGTATACTGGGGGGTGATTCCGAGCAAGATCCTAAAAAGAAGGCGCAATTATCGGGAGCACGTCATCATCTTCTTGACACGCCCTCAAGGTAACACCTAACTTTCTTTGTTGTGGTTCCTGTTATCTGTTCCTTGAATTATTGCAGGAAGAAGATTGTGAAGGAAAATTCCCAAGAACCCTTAGGGCGCGCCCTAAGAGTGATGCTCGAGGGTCAAATGACTTCCAACAACTGTTGGAAGAATTCGATGATGGAACACGTCCTCTTCTCCAAGACGCGTCCTCCAGGTACTTTTTGAAATTTTCGATTATTGAGTTTTTTGACAGGTGAAAAATTCCTACTTGGAAGAATATCTCAAGAATTATCAAGCTATACATCCCAACCCGAAAGGACGCGTTCTCTGCTTCAAAGATGCCCTCTCAGCATGTCAAAGGTCCCAATGATCGTTTCTCCCCGAGGACGCGTCCAATGGAAAAATGTCTACGAACAACTATAATGAAGATAAATAATAATCAGACAAGCTCCAATACTTGAGCCCCCTTGTCGTCTCTCAAGTGTGTCCTTTCTTCAGGGCGCGTACTCCGAAGATACTCCGATATGCGGCTTCCTGGTTTTTCAGGACGCGTCCTTCCTCCATGGCGTTCCCTTAGGAAAAAGAACTACTGCTTAACATGAACTCCAACGATTTTTAGAGGAAGATAATAGGGAGGCGAGGTCCCATGATCCAAAGAGAGTGCCTCCTGATTACAGGTCGAGGCCCCATGGACATGAGTGAGCCCCATCACGTGACAGTTCAATAGATGATATGGGAGAGCGGCCCCATGATCCAAAGAGAGTGCCCCCTGGTACAGGTTAAGGCCCTATGGACATGAGTGAGCCCCCTCATGTGACAACTCAATTTATAATATCGGAGAGCGGCCTCGTGATCCACAAAGTGTGCCCCCTGATTCTTGAAAGAATTACAGGTTGAGGCCCCATGGACATGAGCGAGCCCCTCCGTGTGAAGAATTCATTACTTGAATTTCAGAGGAAAGGAAGCTATTGGAAGCAGAGGCCCCGTATTCCATAGTGAGAGCCCCCTGATTACAAGTCGAGGCCCCATGGATATGAGTGAGCCCCTTCACGTGATAATTCAATGGATTATATAGGAGAGAGGCCCCCTGGTCCACAGTGAGTGCCCCCTGCTTACAGGTCGAGGCCCCATGGACATGAGTGAGCCCCTCCGAAAAGAAAAGACTTTTATCTTCAGAGAACGCATCGTCATACCCTCAATAATAGAAGATATGCCCTTCAAGGCGTGTCATAATGGTATCGGCCTCATATGTTAAGGCCTCGACTTTAAACATGATTGTACAACCCTCATGTTGCAATAAGAAGAAGAATATTTGGAGTAGAGGCCCCATGGATCTTCAGATGCGCCCCCTGACCAGCAGGATGCGGCCCCAAGGTCATGAGTGAGCCCCTCCACAAGATAATGCTATTATAAAATGGATTAGAAGATTAGAAGGAACTTTGACATTGCCCTCGTCCATATAGGCCGCTCTACGCAAGAGTCAGGAAGGAGGAGAGGACTCCTCTCCTCATATCAGCAGAGTGGACTCCTCCACCTCATATCAGCAGAGAGGACTCCTCTCCTCATATCAGTAGAGTGGACTCATCCACCTCATATCAGTAGAGAGGACTCCTCCACCTCATATCAGCAGAGAGGACTCCTCCACCTCATATCAGCAGAGAGGACTCCTCCACCTCATATCAGCAAAGAGGACTTCTCTCCTCATATCAGCAGAGAGGACTCCTCCACCTCATATCAGCAGAGAGGACTCCTCTCCTCATAACAGTAGAGAGGACTCCTCCACCTCATATTAGTAGAGAGGACTCCTCTCCTCATATCAGCAGAGTGGACTCCTCTCCTCATATCAGTATAGAGGACTCCTCTCCTCATATCAGAAGAGTGGACTCCTCCCCTCATATCAGCAGAGAGGACTCCTCCACTCATATTAATATAGAGGACTCTTCTCATCGTATTCGTATAAAGGCCTTCTCCCATCATATTAGTAAGAAGCCATACAAGAAGAGAAGACGTCTCTCCTCATATTAAATAGGAGGAACATGCGACAGGAGAGGACTCCTCTCCTATACTAAAAAAGAGAAAGACTTATGTGACAGGAGAGGACTCCTCTCCTCATACTAAAAAGTAGACAGACAAAAGGAGAGAACTCATCTACTTCTCTCATCATATCAACAAGAGGCCTTCTCTTATGATACTTTAAGAAGACTTGAAGATACATGTGGGAACATAAGCTCACATGTTAGCTGGAGAGAAAATATTATTGTGATAACTTTTGACTACAAGGCCCTACGAGGTCGCTTCACAAGGTCCCTACGAGACTGGTTTGCGCTTTTAAGGACCCTTCGAGGGCATCACTTACATATTCTTAAAATTACATGACATGAAGACATCTTTACAAGACATCTCATAATATCAAGGCAAGAATGCCCATTGATAGACCCTCAAGGGACGCATGAGTGTGTCATTATTGGAATTTTTGAAAGAGGACGCGCCCACATTTTAGGACGCACTCAAAAGATAACTATTCTGGAATGAGAGAAAAAAAATTATAAGGAAGGGCAAAGGAAGATATTAGGTGGAACACGTGGCAGCCATCAGATGAAATAGTATGACTAATTAGACCACCGTACAAGTATATATATACAAGGTTGTATCTATATTTACACAAGCTACTCCTTTTTTTTTTAATCTTAAGATAAATGAATGAATATGATGGAAGAATTAAAGGACGCGTCATCGGGAAGGATGCGCCCTCTTCACAACATAAAAGAAGGAAGAAGCTCGAGGACACTTCTTGAAGAAGAAAAGGTTACAAAGAGATTTTGGCACTTTGGAGATTAAAAATTCCATGCTTCATCTCTGATTTCACATGGAATTGGGGGGTAGTTGTTATAGCCAAAATTCAGTATCGGGTTTTTAAGGAAGATTCAGGTCAAGTAATAATCAATTGGGGATATCCAAGGTGCAATTAGGGATTGAACTAGTACAACGGAGGCTCAGAGCTTGTCCTTATAGGGGTGAGGGCGCGCCCTCTGGTCGTCCAACCCTTGAGGACGCGTCCTCTTGGTGTGGATTGACAACTTGACATGAATGGATGACTTGACAGAGAATAACAGCTAGACTGACATGGGATTATCATATGGAAGACTTAGGGCTTGCCCTCAGAGGGGTAAGTGCACGCTCTTTTAGGCCGTCCACCCCTTGAGAGTGCGCCCTCTTGGTTTGAAGTAGCTACTTGGTGGTGAAGGACGACTCACTTGGCTTGATACTAGCAAGATATTGAAGACTTCTCCCTTAGGATGAGCCCTAAGGGAGGGATGTCCATTATTGAAGGCCTCCAGGGGTTTGCCTGATGATTGAAAAATTCCCTCCTAGGATGTGCCCTAGGAGGGGGATGTCTGTGGTTGAAGGCCTCCAGGGGTATGCCTGATGATTGAAGGCCTCCTCCTGTATTCAATGGGCGCGTCCTCATTGGGGATGTGGGGTGAACCTTGGTGTGTGCTTTGGGAGCTCTGTTCCTGTACTCAATGGGCGCGTCCTCATTGGGGAACTTTGGAGTAATCCTGCACTTTGCACCCAAACGCTTGGGATCACTTGTCCTGCAATCTGGTGGGTGCTTCTCATTCGGGGGACAAGGATGCGTCTGGCATTTGGGGTAAGTCATGGCTATACCTGCAACTACTTTGGTCAGGGAGATAGCTGGTAGTGGTTAGTGTCGGCTCCTAAGTTGGGTCGAAGCCATATCCGTGAAGTCCCTAGACTGTAGTTGAGCCTTGGGCCTTTGTGACTAGGCCTCATCGTTGGACATTCCTAAAGCGAGTCGAAGATCAGTTCCAGAAGACGGATCAAGTATCCTAGTGGGCCTCGGAAATCTGAGACCAGCCCATATAGGTTACTTGCTTTCCAAGAACTACGTATGGCTTGATCCCCTATAAATACGGGGTACGTAGGCACATTGTAAGGGGTTGGAAGAGAAGAGCTCAGCGAGCCACCACCAAGAAACCCTTACAATCTCAGCCCCCAATTCATCATAACCACCACACTTTGACGACTTTCCGGCGAAGAGCCACCGTCATAGATCTTGATTCCGGCGATAAATCTCAAACTTTGTTAATACCAAATTCCTCCGTTAACAGAAATTATGAGGATCAACCGAAGTCTTAACTTTTACCAACATATCATAATTTCCCTTGAAATACTTTACCCCATAAACAGCTGACAGCTCCTTCAATGTAGCTATTCTTCGCATTATGGTTAATCCCTATGTCAATATCTCTGTAGTTGAGAAATGCTTCGACACAAACGGGGTCATGTAACGGTAGGGCTGTCTCGTCAAATTTAAATGTCGATTCGCAGCTTCAACACCATCTTCGGCCCAGTTGGTTGCGTACTGAATTTTGCATATGTTTCCAGCACGAAGTGAAAATGGATTTGCGATCGAATGGGAAAATTTCAGCCATTCTACCTCCGTATGGAATGAACGTTAGAGCCGGAGTGAACAAGCTCTATCATTTTCAGGAAAGCGTAATTCAGGAAAGCTCTCATTCATGAGTTTCACAAGTCGATTAGCATCTCCGAGAAATAGGGTTATGAATGATGCCCTGTTTATCTCTTTCCGGTTTCAGTACTATTAACAACATCAATAGACATCGATGGCGTTTTTCTGTGTTGTCCTTATTGCCACCCGAAAACAGTGACAGTAGATGGGACACGAACTATAAGTTAATCTTATAAGAAAGAACAACTCCAAAGCTAACACCACTACCTCCACCTCCATTAATGACCCAAAACAAGTCTTCTCCCATGGTGGTTCCATTCAGAACTCGACCATAAACATCAATGATCTCTGCATCAAGAATATTATCGGCTTAAAGTCCACATTTTCATGTCATCTTTCTTTTTATTTTTTTACTTTATCGTGTTTTTCATCCGCAAATAATGTACTGCAACTTATTTGCTATTTTTGCCATTTTATACGACATCGATGGCGTTTTGCTGTGTTGTCCTTATTGCCACCCTAAAACAGTGACAGTAGATGGGACACGAACTAAGTTAATCTTATAAGAAATGGCCACCAGCACCAACAGAATAGCAAACTCCAGCAGGAAAGCCATGAATTTTACCAAGAATTTGTGACAAAAAAACCTTCACTAAGAATTGCCCCAACTTGAACCCATGCAGTTTCTTGTCAATATTTACGTCGATTGACCGGAGATTAAACAAGTCAAGAATACAGAATTATTATGCGACCTGTGAACGAATTTGAGAAGTTCAAATGGAGTGTTAATAGAGTGGTTGAGAATCTCAATTTTTCTGCATTTGAACTGAAATTCAATTATTTTAGTTTTAAACATCTGCATTTAGGGAGTCAATATAAAATTATTAACAAAGAATCAATCAAAATTTGCTGCTGGTGGTAGGTATTAAACTACCTGTTGATACATAAGGTGCAGTGTTTGGAGGACGACGTGATGTATACCTTTTAACTGACTCAATATATTATATGCCAATTGGCTTTTCTAACATTGACTAAATTTTGTTAGTAATGTTGTGTTCTGCACTTAGAAGTGTGTATATTTCTTCCAACTCGGCTATAAACTCGTGTCATCTCTCTTCTTGTAAAAGAAATGACTCGGGTATTAAGCCTGCAGTCCTTTACCACAAATGTACTACCCTTTGCTGTAATGATAATGGCAGAGTGCATGGAAGTGACATTTCTAAGTCTTGGCAAAGCAGCTATGAACAACGGGATCAGCTCCTTTGTTTTTGTTGCTTATTATAACTCCTTGGCTACCCTTATCTTCTTTTCGTTTTTCGTTCTCCATGTCTGCAGGTTCACGATACTAATTTCGTCTCTTTTATTATTATGAGTTTGATTTCAGCACTAATACGACGATCCACTGAGCATAAATTTATATATTCTTTTTTCCAGAGGTAATCAGCTTCCACTTACTTTCTCTTTACTGTGTAGATTCTTTGTACTTGGTCTAGTTGGGTAAGAATAAGAATGTAATCAACTTATCATTTGTTTGCTCATTTCAATTTATGGTATGCAATTGTGTAAACTGATAAAAAGTTTTCTGCAACAGAATTTGTCTTCTGCAGATATTTGGTTATGTAGGTATGGACTATGCCTCTGCGACTCTAGGAGTTGCCATGGGTAACTTGATACCCGCGTTTACATTCTTGCTTGCAGTTATCCTGAGGTAGGATCTATCAATATTGGTAGGATACATATTAATAGATTTGTTGCAAGCAGATTTCTTTTATATCATATTTTGTATTTTAATTTATTTTCTGATATTGTACAAAGTCTACATGAATACACTGGCCTTTTTCGTTAATCAAGTACTATTAAAACGGAGCTGTTCATGATTTTTAGTTCTCATAGTTTTGACTGCTATGACATTTTAGCATGGAGAAGGTTGATCTAAGAACATTGAGCAGCGCATCAAAAGTTTTTGGCACAGCAATAGCAATATCCGGAGCATTTCTGATAATTTTTTACAAAGGCCCGGCAATATATATGGTTGTGTCTTCTTCAGGTTCAGCTCAACCGCTCCTACTCTCAAAGCATTCAAATTGGGTACTTGGTGGTGGTTTTCTTACCATCACGTGCCTTTCTTCAGCCATCTGGAACATTTTATAGGTACAGATTAACACTGTCTTCGAATATCTCAAATGTTTCAATCATGCATTTCAGATAAATATCCACTATATAATCCACAATTATCTGCTAATTTAGTCTCTAACACTCAGGCGGCAACCATTAAGGTATACTCTGACGTAACTACTGTAAACTTTTTCTTTTGTTTATTTGGATCCATCCAATGTACAACAATTGCTTTATATGTGGAGAGGAACAGAGGTTCTTGGGTGCTTAACCCTGGTATCGAGATGATTGCTATGGTTTTCGCTGTAAGAATATTATTAATTGACACAATCTGATTTTAGGGTCATCTTTTGTTTCTCGGTTGATTCAATCTGTTTCATTACAGGCTGTGAATTGTGTAACCCGTGCCAGTATCTTGACATGGTGCCTGCACCGAAAGGGTCCAGTTTACGTGTCAATGTTCAAGCCAGTATCGACTGCCATTGCAATGATCACAGGGATCATCTTCCTTGGTGATACTCTTTATATTGGCAGGTATAATTATCAAAACTCACAATTGCAATGCCTGTGTCTGGTCTATATTAAATTTAGTGGAATTTAATTGCCTGAAAAGTGTGTACTACAAAAACAATGTGGTGTTAGATTTGGGGAAACTAAAAACCACAAAATACGGTTGCTGCTGAATGTTGAATAATAGAGTATAAGATCTTGTTGGGGCCTTCCTCTAACACCTTAAGATTTTAGATGGATTGGTTACTTTACACTGAAAACTTAATCAAGCATGTCTAAATATATTGATCATCGTTTACAACCATTTATGTCAGACTTTTAGCCCCAACAACAATTTATTGTGGGTCACAGTACATAATACCAAATCACCGGGTATGGTATGATATTACGGATTAGTAGCGGTTACAGTAATGTATATCCATCGATGTCAATGATGCAACTTACCAATGTATAGTTTACACACCAAATCAGTTTGAACTTAGAAAAGCATTTACATAAATTTAGGTACTTTGCGAAAATTTACTCTGACTTATTTTTTTTGGAATTTTTATAATTATATAACTAATCAAACACTTATAACGACTGTACTGTGGTGCAGTGTTATTGGAGCAGCCACGATTTTCATGGGCTTCTATGCATTGGTTTGGGGCCAAAATCAAGAGAAGCAAATGGTCGCGGTGGACTTTGCTTGTGAACCAGAATCATCAAACCAGACTTCCCTACTTTTGGAATAGTTAGTTGTTTTGACAGCATATAAGAATTTTAATAAACGTATTATTTTGATATTGTTAACGGAGGAATTTGGTGATAACAAATTTCGGGGAGGGTTGCTGGAATTGTCGAAGATGATGTGTAGTGTAGGTTACAGGGATTAGGGTTTATGATTTGGGGATGGCTGAGATTGTATGTGAGAATAGGTCGCAATTAAGATTGAATATTGAATTCTCTCTTTGTTTGCAAGTTTGCATCGTACCATACAATGTGCCTACGTACCCTATTTATAGGGATCAAGCCATACGTAGTTCTTGGGTAACAAGCAACCCATGGGCCAAGCTTCCTTTTTTAACGACGGAAAGATCAGGATCAACGCCTTTAATACGTCATTTATGAGTTATCATGGTCTTGCTATTATCTCGGGATAGGATGAGATAATGATTGATCCGAGATTATCGGGGTCAATACTTATCTAATAAGAGATAGCGAAAGACCAGCTCTATGCGTAATAAAAGCGGAAATATTCCACAACTTTCCTAGTAAAGTTCATCGACCTGGATGTCATTAAATATTTTATTTATTCTAAGTAAGATTATCCACCTTTCTAGGCGAAGTTGTTTTCAAACCTTTTCAGGTGAAATTATCTTCGAACCTTCCTAGGCGAGATCATTGAACACGGGCGAGATATCTAGATGGGCGAGATACCATAAAAGTGACAATGTTTACCAAGCAAAACCATTTGGACTAGGCCCAAACCATACCTAGCCTACAAGGAGGGCGAGGCCCACAGACAAACAAACTATTAGGGCGACGCCACATATTAGGGCGAGATCTAGCCATTCCGTTTTCGGCGATAACAACTACCCCCCAATTTCTTGTAATGAAAATTCATAAAAGAAAATTTATTCGAATGAGGTCTTTACAGGCGTCGCCTCCTTGAAAATCTCTCTCCCTCTGTGTGCGAGGCCGTAATCATAATTTCTTTCTTCTAAATTATTTACCCAAATTTTCAATTTCTGTCAAAAATGTGCAACGGTCAAAAAATGAGGACCTAATCAGAAACGGCCACGTGGCACCTTTCACAGTCTATATAAAGCAGAAATTTTCATTTCCACTTATCACTCACAAACAAACAAACTGCTGTCAAAATTTTTCTCTAGACCAAGAAGGCGAGACCTCATTATTAGAAGGCGAGACTCTCAAATCGGAAGGCGACTCTCAATCTCCTGCAAGGCGATCTCCTCAATTTTTCAAAGGTACGACTCCCCCACTTACTTTTAAACATTGCATCATTAATATCATTGATAGGAGAAACCATGAAAAAACTAGATCTAGGATAAACGGTTTGTAGACCTAGGACTCCCATCATACATTCCTCAGGGCGAGGACTTTCAATCCCTTGACCAACACCCGAAGCCTTTGTCTAACGAGGACGCGCCTTCTGTGACTCATTCGGCGTCGCCTTCCAAAGCTCAATCCCTTAGACCTGAGGGCGAGAGCATCGAAAAGTTTTTGAACCCTCAATGGTTGCGAGCCCATCAAAAGAATGCCAATATCTCAAAAATTAAAAACCATGTCACGGAGATTGTAAACCTTTCTGACAACCTCCCTTCCAATGAGGGCGTCGAAGATCTTACAAGCACATTTCATGCAGATGAAATGGGGGAGGAAAATGATGATGACCTTCTCGACCTATTTGCAGACCTCGACCCCCCGCAAACTGGTCCTTCTAGATTAGGAAGGGGTCGAGGAAAAGACTTGGCAAAGTATGAAGAATTTCTCCGTGACCGAGCCGATTCAGAGGGCGAGAAAGCAAGCAATAACGACGAAGACGAGGCATCTGATGGCGAAACAGAGGACGAGGACGAGACTCTTTCCATTTCCCCCATTAGATATGCCATGGAAATGCCCTCTCCACAACACAATCCTTACAAAGCTACCATCTTTGAACACGAGTTAGATCTAGAATTTGAAGAAGGATTTACAGAGAAAGAAATGGCAGACGTACGTCTAGAAAGGAGAATCATCTCCTGCGCAGGTTTAAAGTCCAGAATCTCGTCCGAGGAAATCATGTATCTGATCGAGTACTACAACCTAGCTGGTAGATGGCTAAGACCTCGCTCCTTTATGAGAATGCACCTTTTTGACACAGTAGGGCTTCCCACACCCAGGATGGTTTTAACGAACAAATTGGTAGAACTAGGATTGGGATGGCCCATGCATCCCTTCCTCCAAGAGTTGATCAACTACTACCAGATCGCCCCGATTCAGTTATCGCCTAACAGCTATAGGGCAGCTATTGGGCTGTACATGATGTATAAAAATAGCGGGTTCGAGGCCCCCTCCATGGGCGAGGTTAGCCACTTTTTGTCCATAAGAAATAGCGGCAAAGATCTAGGCTTTTACTACCTCGCCTTCTGGGCAAAACACAACAAGAAGGGATTCGCTACTGGGAATCCAAGTAACATGAAAATATGGAAGGACGGGTTCTTCTACTTGTACGACGTCCCAAGAGTGAGGACTCAATTTAACTTGGAAGTCTGTAAGTATTCATAATCCTTGCCTTTCATCAATAACTCGCCTTTATCGTTTCCTCAACCACTTGTTAATATTAAATTGTCAATGTTATGTTTTCTTAGTTAAGCCTTCCCAAACCGTGCTGCAAGGCGACGCGTTCGTACGAGCCCAAACTATCAACAACCTTTCGCGAGACGAAAAAGATTTGAACATATTAGTCAAACCCGAAAACCTTCTTGCCCATGGTTTCTACAACGAAGGGTTTGGCAAAGTTGCCCCAATAAAATTTGTACGGAATTCTTCGAGAAGAATTCGTCAAAAACAAATAGAGAACCTCACTGGTCAAGGTATTTTCAACAGCATCGCCCTCCCAGGGAACGTCGCCCTTTAATCGAACATCTATTTACACATAATTTTTACTCAACTGATCATTCTCTAACATCTTTTCTGTTTGTACTTACAGGACTAATGGCTGCTATACCATTCGGCAAGAATCCTTTTTCCAAGTCAGGAACTACCCCAGCTACGACTACTGCAAGTCAATCTCGCCCCTCCATTTCTGTGTTAGGGAACTTCCCTCCTCCACCTCCCAATCAAGTTGCTGAGAAGAACAAGAAACGGGATGGGGCAGAGACTACGAAGAATCCTCAGAAGAAACTCAAAACAACAGTTACACAAGAGTCGCCCATTGATTCTGTGGCCTCGCTCTTCGGATCAATCGCTTCTGACAACTACTCTGATCAAGATGCTCAGACTTGGTTGACCCGCAAGGAGGATGATGATGAACTTAATTTTAAGATGGGTCTGGGTGATGTGTTTGTGCATGGCTTATCCATCCTCGCCCAGAGGAATGCAAAAATTAGGGAGCAAGACAGGTCTCTCAAGAAGCTAAAAGGCGAAGCCTCTTCTTTTTCTAGCACGCTGTCTGAGACGCAGAAAAAGTTGACCGAGGAAACCAAGGCTAGGAAAGACGAGGTTGGGAAACTCCAGGCTTCTCTGGAGAAGCTATCTTCAGAAGCAAAATTAATGGGCGAGGCCCTAGAGGAAGAGAACACCGCCTTGAAAGAAGAGCTAGGAAACATGAAGGCAGGGCGAGACAAAGAACTGAGCGACGCCTACAACCTGGGATTTCTCGGCTACCTCCAAAACTTCTTGGCCGCGGACCCGGATTATAATTGGTCCACGCACTTTGCCCCTTCAACTTCTGACTATATGGTCAAGTTTAAAGCTGACAATGCTACGGATATCGCGGAGGCCAGGGAAGAGCTGCTAAAAAAGATTGAAGCAGAATTAGCCGCGAAGGAGGCGAAGAAGAAGGCGATAGGCGAGGCTGACCAAGCGAACAAGACAACGGCGTCGCCCTCTGAGACTGCAGGTTCCTGACTCGTTGATTTATTTATAATTGCAAACACTATTGGAGTGCGAATGCGCTGTTAACTTTTGGGTATTTTTAACTTGGAGAAGCGCACCCTCCATTTATAGGCGTCACCCGTGTAATGTCTTAACTTATTTTTCATTTACGCCGAGCTTATTTCTACTGTCATGTATCGTTTTAAATGAAGAAAATATAACCTCGCCTAACATAATACCTGCTGACCATCGGTAGAGATATGACAAACTAAGACCTGTAGACGCTTAACCTCGCCCCTATGTATTGTAATCTCGCCTTCCTTAGGACTTGCAGATTTTATGAGGAAAATCAATGACCTCGCCCTTGACGGAATAGAAAACAGTTAATGAACATAAACCAACTTCGCCCACCTTCATATTCTATGCAATTTGCAGAATTTAGGGGGGTGAAGGTAATCTCGCCCACCTATTTATTCCATGCCTTGGCAGAATTTAGGGGGGTGAAGGTATCTCGCCCACCTATTTATTCTATGCCTTGGCAGAATTTTAGGGGGGTGAAGGTATCTCGCCCACCTATTTATTCTATGCCTTGGCAGAATTTTAGGGGGTGAAGGTATCTCGCCCACCTATTTATTCTATGCCTTGGCAGAATTTTAGGGGGGTGAAGGTATCTCGCCCACCTATTTATTCTATGCCTTGGCAGATTTTAGGGGGTGAAGGTAATCTCACCCACCTATTTATTCTATGCCTTGGCAGAATTTTAGGGGGTGAAGGTAATCTCGCCCACCTATTTATTCCATGCCTTGGCAGAATTTAGGGGGGTGAAGGTAATCTCGCCCACCTATTTATTCTATGCCTTGGCAGAATTTTAGGGGGGTGAAGGTATCTCGCCCACCTATTTATTCTATGCCTTGGCAGAATTTTAGGGGGTGAAGGTATCTCCTTGGTGAGCTTTCCGGAAGTACGGATAAGCACCCCGGAAGTACGGGTTTACCAAGGTTTTTGTAAAGCATAACAGATTGGATTCATTAAAGATTATAAACCAAGAAAAGAGTTCTGTGAAAGGATAAATGCATGTTTTATTCATAAATATAAGATAGGACTTGTCGGAGGAGAAGTACATGCACTACCCCCCTGAACTTTATTGCCAATGAAATAAAATAAAGTTTACATAGTATAGTTAGAATGGCGTACGCTACTGATAATACTTCTTGAGATGTTCCATGTTCCAAGCACGAGGAATATCCTTTCCATTTAGATCAGCAAGATAGTAGGTTTCACTCCATAACACAGCTCGAACTCGGTAAGGTCCTTCCCAATTTGCTCCAAAAACTCCATGATTGTGAACTTTGGTGTTAGGCATAACCCGTCGCAGGACATAATCACCGATCTTAAGAGGCCTCGCCTTTACTTTGGTATTGTAATGCCTAGCCACCCTTCGATGATAAGCTGCCAACCTAGTCTGAGAGGTAGTCCTAAGTTCTTCCACCATATCCAAATAGAGACGATGATTTACCTCATTAACCTCTGGTTGAAAATGATCCCTCCTAAACGATCCTGCCCCAAGCTCGACTGGAACCATGGCCTCACATCCATAAGTCAAAACGAAAGGAGTTTCTCCAGTTGTGGTTCTAGGAGTGGTATTATAACTCCAAAGTACATTAGGCAATTCCTCAGGCCAGCTACCCTTGCTATCTTCCAACTTCGCCTTCAAAGTATGTTTGATGATCTTATTGACGGCTTCTGTTTGGCCATTTGTTTGAGGATGACTAACAGCAGAGAAACTTTTTACAATGCCAAGGTTATCACATAGCTCACGCATCTCTTTACTATCAAATTGCTTCCCATTGTCAGATATGAGCTTATAAGGAATTCCAAACCGACAAACAATTGAACGATACACAAAATCTACCAACTTCTTGGCAGTAATTGTAGCCAAGGGCTCGGCCTCTGCCCACTTGGTAAAGTAATCCACAGCAACCACAGCATACTTAACACCTCCCTTCCCTTTAGGTAACTCCCCAATCAGGTCAATTCCCCACATTGAGAAAGGCCAATGACTAGTAATAGAAGTAAGTGGAGCAGCAGGGTTATGAATGTAATTAGCGTACCTTTGACATTTGTCACAAGCTTGGACAAACTGAGACGCATCCTCCTTCAAAGTAGGCCAAAAATACCCTTGCCGTAATATCTTCTGGGCTAAAGATCCACCCCCCGAGTGATTGCCACAAATACCCTCATGAACCTCTCGGAGAACGTAGGTACAGTCATCACCATCCAGACATTTAAGTAGGGGTTGATTGAAACCTCGCCTATAAAGAACCCCTTCATAGTTGACATATCGGGCTGCTTTGTAGCGTAACCTTCGAGCCTCTCCCTTGTCTTCAGGAAGAGTTCCTTTCGTCAGATATTCCCAAATCGGGGTTTTCCAGGTGGGGAGGACAGGTTCCTCCACCTGCATCACATCGGCTTCTGGCACACTAGGTTGTCTTCTTATTTCCAAAGGAATGACCCCCAAGAGCGAAGCACCCTTTTGAGAACCTAGCTTAGCCAAAGCGTCCGCCTCTGCATTGGCATCTCTAGGAAGTTGTTCCAACCTAGCCTCCTTAAACAAGTTCATCAACCGTTGGGTGCATCTCATATATAACTCTGTACGAGGTCCTCTTGCCTGGAACCCCCCATTAACTTGGTGTACAACCAGCATAGAATCACTCCAGATATTTATATTCTCCACTTTCATCTCGAGTGCAAGTTTCAAGCCAGAAATCAAAGCTTCATACTCAGCATCATTATTTGTAGCATAGAACATGAAGTGTATGGCGCTTTGTAAGTGATGTCCTTCTGGACTGACCAAGACTATTCCTCCTCCAGCTCCTTCATTATTGACAGCACCATCAACATATAAAGTCCACCATGGGGACGAGTTCTCATGTTCAACTTTAGCTTCAGTCGCAGGGATTGAGACTACGGCGAGGTTGTCACCTTCTCGCTCAAGAGGGAACTCTAGAATGAAATCAGCCAAGGCTTGGCCCTTGATAGAATTCTGAGGTTTGTATTCCACATCAAACTGTCCTAACTCAATAGCCCACCGGAGCATACGTCCAGAAGTTTCTGGCTTATGCAACACCTGCCTCAGAGGATACGTTGTTCGGACCTCTACCTTGTGTGCCTGGAAATAAGGCCTCAATTTTCTGGAAGCTAAGATTAAGGCATAAACTAGTTTCTCCATGTTGTTATATCTAGTCTCCGCATCCAATAGTCTTTTACTCACATAGTAGACTGGGAATTGAACCTCGCCTTCCTCTCTAACCAGGACCCCGCTTACTGAATATTCTGAGACAGCCAGATACAAAATAAGGGTTTCGCCTTCCAAAGGTTTTGATAAGAGAGGAGGAGACCCCATGTGATCTTTCAGCTGTTGAAAAGCCTCCTCACATTCAACTGTCCATTCGAACCTCTTTCCTGCACCTTTGATAACTTTGAAGAATTCCCGGCACTTATCAGAAGATTTGGAAACAAAACGATTCAAAGCCGCAACCCTGCCAGTTAAACTCTGAACTTCCTTCACTATTCTGGGTGACTTCATATCAAGAAGAGCCTGTATCTTTGCTGGGTTTGCTTCTATTCCTCTATAATTCACCATGAATCCCAAAAAAATTCCGGATTCAACTCCAAACACGCATTTCTGAGGGTTAAGCTTCATTCTATACTTTCTTAATATCTGAAATGTCTCATCCAGGTGAATTATGTGATCCTCTGCCCGCTTAGATTTTACAAGCATATCGTCCACATAAACCTCCATTGTCTTGCCGATCTGCTCTTTGAACATCATGTTGACCAGTCTTTGGTACGTAGCTCCTGCGTTAATCAAGCAAAAGGGCATTCCTACGTAACAGTACAACCCCCTATCTGTGATGAACGAGGTATCCTCTTGATCAGGCTCATACATGGGAATCTGATTATACCCTGAATAAGCATCCATAAAACTGAGAAGAGCGTGCCCAGCGGTGGAATCTACCATTTGATCTATTCTGGGCAAAGGGAAGCTATCCTTCGGGCATGCTTTGTTTAAATCTGTGAAGTCTATGCAAACTCTCCACTTTCCATTTGGCTTCTTTACTAAAACAGGGTTTGCCAGCCAGTTAGGATAGAAAGACTCTTTAACCAGGCCGACTTGCATAAGTCGATCAACCTCTTCTTTCAAAGCTGTTGCTCTTTCTCCACTAATCGGGCGCCTCTTTTGCCTGAATCCTTTCTTCCGCAAGGGGTCAATGTTGAGATGATGACACATGACTTCTAGATCGATTCCTACCATATCAGCGTGACTCCAGGCGAAAACATCCAAATTTTTCTTCAGAAACTCAATCAACCTCGCCCTCAAGCCTGGCTCAAGCCTAGCCCCTATCTGAAGTACCTTTGAGGAGGACGTTTCCTCCATCAAAATTGAGAGGGTATCTTCTGCTGGTGCTAGCTTTTTGTCATCCTCAGGAAGACGGGGATCTAGATCAACTTCGACATCTGCTGTGCCACTTGATTCTCCTATTTCTTGGACGGACATTACCTCGCCCTTCCTAGGTAGCTGAGAGGATAATGCTTCCGATACTTCTGCAGGGAATTCTATCAAAGGTTTCAAGCTATCTTCCATGATCATTTTACCTTTCTTTGCTCGTGTTCTACGCTGATCTGCTTCATCGTCACTGGCATCTTCAACAATTCCCTCATAGAAAGGGTTTGGTGGGGGGGCTTCGATCATTAGCACCCCATATTTCCGGTTCAAAGGAGCCTCGTCTCCTTGCAAAACCTCTTTTGCCTCCAACATGTCAGCAGTTCCACCCACAGGTGGTGGGGCTTCCAAAAAGAAAATTGGAATTCCATTTTTTGCCAAAGCTTCATAATCCTGAAGCTTTTCTTCTTCTGGGAACTCAATTGTATAAACCATATTAGTATTAGCATACGGGGGTTTGAAAGATGTTTGAGTTTCCTGAGTACTTTCTTGATCAAACTCAAGCATATCGGAGTCCTCCCCTATGCCTTTACTTCCTTTACGAGATGATTTGATCATTCTGCTGTAACAGTCGCGAGAATCGTATTGACACCCTTTGATGCAACCAACGCCATTTGGAGTTGGGAACTTCATGGACAGATGATAAATTGAGGTGACAATCCGCATTTCCTTTAGAACTGGTCGTCCTAACAAGGCATTATAGTGCGTAGGTTGATCGATTACCAAAAAATCAAAGACTTGAGTGGCAGATAGAGAACCCTCCCCTAGAGTAAGAGGTAGCCTGATTGTTCCTTTCACTCGAACAGAGTCTCCCGTAAAACCATAGATATGGGTCGTTCCTTGAGTCAGCTCCTTATCCATCAACCCCATCTTCTTAAATGTTCCATAATAGAGGATATTCACTGAACTCCCTGTATCAACAAACACCCGGTGAACATTTCTAGACCCAATACGGGAATTGACTACCAGAGCATCACTGTGAGGATGATGTACCCATCTAGCATCTTCTTCAGAGAAAATTATCTGAATGTCTTCTCCCTTAAATAATTTAGGAGGTCTTTCCGATAGATGGTTGACATTGGTCAAAGGCGGATGCTGAGCCTCCCGAACGTATCTCTCCATTGCATTTCTCCCGTTTCCCCCAATATGAGGTCCTCCAAAAATAGTATGTATGCTTTCCTCTCTTACGAACACAGGCTTCTCAAGTTCCTTTCCTTCCGTAGAGCCTTCAATCACTTCGGTTACTTTAACGGGAGCCTCTTCTTTGTATTTCTTTACTTCCTTGACTACCCAGTCAGTAAGCTTTCCTTCCTTTATCAACTTTTCAATTTCTTCTTTCAGCTGCCTGCAAGCATAGGTATGGTGTCCATGAGACTCATGATATGCACAGTACCTGCCTTTATCTTTCATAGCGGCCCTTGACAATGGTGCAGGCTTCTTATATAGGCCTTGACTCTTGGTGATCTCATAGATATAATCAATAGATGCTGTGAGAGGAGTGTAATACTTGCTAGGCATAGTATGATTTTCTCGCCGATTCGGAGGCGGAGGTGGACAACTTGGGGGGCTAGGTGATCGAGATCTGACAAATTTATCCCTTCCTTTGTTCTCCTTTGGACTAAAGGACTTCGAGCGGGTCGGTCCACTATCCTCAACTAGATTCACATCTCCTCTCCCGTTCTTTTTTTCTGTTTTGGGGCTAAGAGATCTTTCTTTCCGTTTATTCCGTCGTGGTGCATCTCCATAGTCACTCCTCTTCAAAGCCTCTTCCTCTCGTTTGAAAGGCTCTGCCTGTAAGTACAAGGCTGCCAACGTTGAAGGTTCTTCTCTTTGCAGATTTTTCCAAAAATCAGTACCCACACGAACCCCAGCAATCAAAAAGTTCTTAATGGTTTCCTCGGATGCTCCTCGCACAGTAGGGACCTCTGCATTGAAGCGTTTGAAGTATTCTTGGAGAGTCTCTCCATCTCGTTGTTTGATGTTAGCTAGAGTTGTAACAGGTGGAGCATAATGAATTGAAGACTGAAATTGAATTAAAAACATCTTACGCATTTGTTCCCAGGACGTGATTGATGCTGGTCCTAGCTTTTGAAACCATTGGTGAGCATTTCCTCTCAATGTTGAGGCAAGGAGTCTACACTTCGTTAAGTCCTCCACTTGATAGAGTTCCATTTCTGTATTGAACCTACCTATATACTCTGCGGGGTCTATGCTTCCATTAAAGCGAAGATCTCCTGTACCTCTAAATGCCAGTGGGAGAGGAGCCTCTCGTACAGCTGCAGAAAAAGGAGAAGGTGCTGCATCAGGTATTGCCCCTCCCTGACCTTCTGACTGAGCAATAAGCCTTCGTAGTGCATTCACATTGATGCCTTCCAAGCCTGGGATTGTTTGAGTTCTACCTCCTAGTTCCGCATGAGGTGTAGGTTCCCGTTGCAAGGCACTGGGCACTGGTAAGTAAAGGTTCTGTCCTTGCTGAGGTATGGGTCTTCGGGGTGTAGGTTCCCTCTGATGATAGGTTGGTTCTCGGGGTGTAGGTTCCCTCTGATGATAGGTTGGTTCTCGGGGTGTAGGTTCCCTCTGATGATAGGTTGGCTCTTGGGGTGTAGGTTCCCTCTGATGTCGTCGGCCACTACCATGATTGTCGTGATGTCCGCCATGGTTGTGCTGGGAAAATATTATTCCTCCGTCTCCCATTCTTTCATACGAGGAACCACGCTCGCCTACTCTCCCTTGATTTATAGCTTGATTTTCCTGAGGGCGAGGTCTCCTAGAATCCTGCGTTCCCTGATTTGCACGTTCGCCCCTATAGATAGTTTGAATCGGATCTATTATCACAACATCGTCATCAGACTGGGAATTTCTAGGACGATCTCTCACTTGATTGTCTGTTCTCACCCACGGTGGAGAGTGTCGCTCTCCACCATATCTTGCTCGGTAGATCTCTATCCTCCTATGTGGGTCATCGGGTGAAACCGGTCTAGAGCATCGCCTATACGGTTCGATTCTTAATTCACCTGGATCTTGACTTCTTGGGGTAGGAGGTCTTGAGGGGTTTCTGGGACGATCAGGGGGGAACTCCACGTACGGGGTGAGATTATCTTCATAGGTCAATTCCCTTGGGGTTACAGCTTGAAATCTTCGGTTCTGACGGGTTTCCTCAACTGTGCGGATTTCTCTCTCGGGAGGAGTATCCTTCCTTGAAGATCGTCTATGGTCGGTGATAGGTTCTTTTCCGGGGCGATGAAGCCTTCTGGCTGTATACTGATGTCGGCTGTTGGTACGTGGGGGACGTCTGTCCCTAACAGAGGTACGTCGCCTATCTGGGCTTCGACGGGCCCGCTCAGGTAACCTTCTTTCTCTCTCAAGTGACTCCATACGTTCTGCCATTCTATTCACCGTGTTTCCCATGTGAGCAATCTGGCTCAACAACTCAGTATTGCTCATCAAGACAGGAGGATCCCCTCCAAGGCGAGGAGTCGGGTTTGCATAGTTTGGTGTGGAAGTCTCTCTTTGATTTGATGGTCGTGGTGGTGGTGGTGGTAGATTTGTTGTATGGATCTCAACCTCTCTTGCGTCGTTGTCTACATTAGCTGGTTCTTCGGTATGATGCGACATCTTTCCTCCAGAGATGTCAAAGCCCCTCCTTCTAGCGCCAATTGTTAACGGAGGAATTTGGTGATAACAAATTTCGGGGAGGGTTGCTGGAATTGTGGTAGAAACCGAAGATGATGTGTAGTGTAGGTTACAGGGATTAGGGTTTATGATTTGGGGATGGCTGAGATTGTATGTGAGAATAGGTCGCAATTAAGATTGAATATTGAATTCTCTCTTTGTTTGCAAGTTTGCATCGTACCATACAATGTGCCTACGTACCCTATTTATAGGGATCAAGCCATACGTAGTTCTTGGGTAACAAGCAACCCATGGGCCAAGCTTCCTTTTTTAACGACGGAAAGATCAGGATCAACGCCTTTAATACGTCATTTATGAGTTATCATGGTCTTGCTATTATCTCGGGATAGGATGAGATAATGATTGATCCGAGATTATCGGGGTCAATACTTATCTAATAAGAGATAGCGAAAGACCAGCTCTATGCGTAATAAAAGCGGAAATATTCCACAACTTTCCTAGTAAAGTTCATCGACCTGGATGTCATTAAATATTTTATTTATTCTAAGTAAGATTCTCCACCTTTCTAGGCGAAGTTGTTTTCAAACCTTTTCAGGTGAAATTATCTTCGAACCTTCCTAGGCGAGATCATTGAACACGGGCGAGATATCTAGATGGGCGAGATACCATAAAAGTGACAATGTTTACCAAGCAAAACCATTTGGACTAGGCCCAAACCATACCTAGCCTACAAGGAGGGCGAGGCCCACAAACAAATAAACTATTAGGGCGACGCCACATATTAGGGCGAGATCTAGCCATTCCGTTTTCGGCGATAACAGATATTATGAGTTCTTTGCAGCATTTTAGCACCGGAGGAATAATTTTAGCAAGAAACAAAATCAGAACTTTTATGGTGATATATATAGATAGGTAGCCTACAAACGAATGGAAAATACATGTAGTTTCAGTGGCATAGATCATGTCTACACAGAATGAAAGTTAAATAATGGAACACAAACAGGAAACATCGATGATTGATCACTAAACGAATAGTAGAATACAGACAAGTTTGATCTGAGCCGGATCTGATCAACTTGCAAACATTAGGTTGGAGTTAAGAAGAAGGTGGCTACTCATCGGATCCCTCGAGCTGGCTTAAGTTGCCTTTCTCCTTGATGAGTTGTGTGTGGTGGTATTTGCAGTAAGGCTTCCCATCATGTGACATATAATTGGTAAGGCTTATAGTGCAACCTCCATGTATACATTTGAAACATCCGCGGTGGTATGCAGTTTTGTTGACCGAAATCTGCATACAAATTCAATGTAATTTATATGTTGTAGATGCTGTACAATGTCTTTATGCAAGGAAAATCGATTGTGCTTCTTACCTTCTCAGTCGGATAAACGGTTTTGTTGCACACGACACATTTCTCTGATGTGACAGGGAAGTTACTGGCAACTTTGTTCTGTAAAATGTCTTACATTAGTACTCAAATATGTTTTAGAACTTGTAATGAAACTGAGAAATATAATGACATGAGCTTAATATTACATCAGGGTCGACAACTCTTTCTGCTTTTGGCCTCGACGATGTGCCTGTAACATTAATTTAGGATACCATTAGCTGAAGATAATTGATGATTAGCTAAACAAAATTAATCTGCAAGGACTCCTACATACGAAATAGCCAGATTATTGGTTTTTACCTTCGAAACTCTTTTCTAGGCTACCAGTTTGCTTGTAGAGCTGATCAAAATGAGGCTTGCAATACAAAGTTCCATCAATTGAGTTAAAGTTGGCAATCTGCAAGTTCAGGAAGAAATGCCACCAGTATCAGTTATAACTATTAAACTACATCCATAAAATTGGTAACTTTCAGATCCGCGCAACTAACACTAGTTGCAGACCTATTACCTAGACTGCTAGAAAGCGGCTACACCACCATCTAATCAAGAATCGGATGACCAAGATCAAAATATAAATTTTTCTAAACTTTCCGCGCATAAAAACAAGAAAGAGTGCCTACATTCGCCTTTTCATACGTAAAACAGAGAAAACACTACTTGATACTTTCCGCGAATAATAAACAGGTAGCGAATACATGACCTTGAGGGTGTTATTGCAATGAGTGCAGCGGAAGCAAGCTCTGTGATAAACCTGCTTGTTGTCAGGAGCTACACGATCAACTGGATACACAGTTTTGTTACATGCCAAGCATAGTTGTGTTCCTCCTACAAATGCCATGTCTGAAATTTAAGAATTTTTGGTAAATGGGGTGCAAAATCTAAGCAAGGTATGAAAATTCTTTTAGTACTTCTGCATGTAGTTCATTATAATCTCCCTCCTTTGGTCATACTTAATTTTCTCAACCTCTTTTTTTCTAACCATTCATTAATTTTAGTAAACATTATTAATTAACTACCACCACTTGATTTTATTTGCATGTATAGACACATAACTTGATTTTATTTCATGTATGTCTATAAATATATTTACTTATTTCGTAAATACCTACATAAGTTTATTTGAAACAAGAGTGTACCTTTTATCATTTGAAATGTTAACGGAATAGAAATGTATATATTTAAAATATTGAAAAGTTGAACAACCTGGGCATTTGGTCTAGTGGTATGATTCTCGCTTCGGGTGCGAGAGGTCCTGAGTTCGATTCTCGGAATGCCCCCTTTTTTTTATTGTTTATTTTTTATACTTGCTGTGGGAAGAGCTTAGAGCCGAACTGCCAGATTGATATAGAAAATGCTCAGAATCGACTTGTTTCACTTGGTGGCACCACTACACAATACGGTATACACGTCGAAATCCACAATAAACTCACACAAACTAATTGAGAAAGTGTTGATTGTAACTGCCAAAGTAGAATGCTGTTTTGCCAACTAAATCACAAAAGCAGGGAATTCAGCAAATACTGTGACTTCGGAAACAAAGAGATACAGATAGATTTTCTTGCTATAACCTTTTGTTTTTGAGTGAGTTCATAAGCTTTTAGATTAATAAAAAATCTATAATGATTCTAGAGTGAACGCAAATGGAATTTAGGACACGGGACTTAAGGTATTATGACGCCAGAGATATAGCAGCAACAGACAAACAAAATTTTAACTTAAATAATGCATGTGGGAAGGCTCGAACCTAAAAATTCTTCCTAAAGATACAATGTTAAGTAACTAGCTCATCTAAAATCTTAAGATATTAGAGGAAGACCAACATGATCTTATATACAGTAAAACCTCTATAAATTAATAATGTTGGGACCGGGATATTTTATTAATTTAAAGAGATATTATTATATCGATAAATTAATAATTTATTAATTTAAAGAGGATTTACATAAGACCTTTAAATTTTCAAGTCTAATGTACTAGTTACAATATATATTAGTTAGAGATGAAAAATAAATTACAAAAATAAGTTCCAAGGCACATTCTATGAATGTACATTCACAAGTTAAAGATGATTCATAAGTTGAGGATGATTCAATAGCTTTGGAACCGGTCACTCGGAAAGAAACATTGCAAGCGGCAACAACTCTTCACAACTTTTTGTTGCAATACGAGAAGACAATGCCTCAACTCTTAAGTGCAGTGAGGAGATTTAAAGATTAAGTCAATATAGATTTGAAGTTCAACAAAAAACAAGTGACTATAGATTCATTTTTTACTAGACAATCTTAGAATATGTATGGAATCTTTTAATGATTATTAATTTATAGTTTCGTTGGGACCAATATATATACTTTGGGATTTCAAAAAAGTTATTATCTTATTATTTTATCGATTGTGGTCCAATTTTATACTGGTTCCAAGTTGGGACTGGACAAATTATTAATTTTATCGAGATTATTAATTTATCGAGTATTAATTTATAGAGGTTTTACTGTGTACTCCTATGATATTATAATATTCAACACCCACAACTTTTCCGAACATTAAACAATACTAAATCTACATTTATTCCACTTTTCCCCTAACACCTTTACCCCTACCTTACCTATTATTTACACTAATATGCCACTCTCCAATCCTATAAATACCTAAACACATCAAACACTCTCTCTCTCTTCTTTTAATTTATAGCTGCTAGATAATCCGTCTAGTACGAGCTTACATTATGATATACGAGCTTACATTATGATAGCTTCAGGCAAGGTGGCAAGGTCAGAATAGGTCGCCCTCGTACTTCTCTATTCTTTCATTCATTTCGGGTGAGTCAGGTTAATGTTTGGTTGGGCCTGTAGCCATCGAAATTATAGCTACGAGTTTATTCGGTCGTTGATTCAGCAACAAAGAAAGCTCATCTACCTCAAGTGTTACTTTGTCTTTGTAAACTTGAGAGAGATTATAACCATTATTTTATTTTATTTTGAAAGAATTATAACCATTATTATTATTATAGTGGAATTACTCGGATTACGTCCCATGATTTTTACCTCTTTACTTTAAGGGAGTTTTTCACGTATAAATCTTTGTGTCCATCTATCTTGATTATTATTTATATTTTGTTATTATCTATGATAAATTATTAAATTGACATTACACAAAAAGGAAAAACATAAAATGGTTTTAAATCATAACACTGCCCCATCACATGAACGTGCTATAAGGTATAAACAACATATTTTCATGAGGACACAGGAACACTCAAGTTTTTGCTTCTTGATTCTATCTACAAGACTACAAACAGATGACTAGGTTGTGTATCCATATATAAATTATCTATTACTATATATTAAACCTAACAGAAGGGCAAAGATTGTCATTTTAATAGTTGTAAAATTATGATTTTACCCTTATATTTTCTAGAATTACAAAAATACCATCATTTAATAATTATGTAAAAAATAGTCAAATCATGTTACTATTGAGAATTGAACCAATAACCTTTTAATATCAAAGTCATATCATAGCCAACTAAGCTATACTTTGCTTTGAAGTTACTTTCAAACTCTTATTAGATAAATCACCTCTTCTCCCATTTTTTTTTGAGTAAATAAACATTGCTTTCTATTATTTCTAGAATATTGCACAATATGTATTTACAATAGATACTTTTAGCGATTGGGCATAATTTACAATTCTTTTTTGTCAATTTAAATTATTGATATATGTCATTTTAATATCTGCGAATTTATTATTTTGCCCCTACTATGTTAAAAATTACAAAAACATCACTCATTCAATATTAATGCAAACAATAGATGAAATTATGTTAGTGTAGGAAATCGAACCACTAACATTCTCTAATGAAGCTCATACATAAGCACTGTGTACTACATTTTATTTTGAGTTTTCTTTAAAAATTCATTAGATCAACCACATTTTCTTTCTTCTCCCATCTTTTTTTTTTAATTTTTTTTAAATAAATAAAATGTTCGTTCATATTATTTATAAAATATTGCATAGTATATAATTACAAAAAACATTTTATGGATTGAGCATGTTGAGAGCATACTCTACAATTCTCTTTTGCCATTTTAAATGATTGATATAACAATTAAAATTTTAAAATAATATAAAATAATTAGATAAATGTAAACGAATCCGAAAAAAATATGAATTTATTTACATTCGTCTCTGTGTAGATATTAAATTATTGAAATAAAAAATAAGATTTGATTTTGATAAATATTTATTTTTATTTATAAAATCATATATTATAAATGAATAAATGATTGCATCACATAATTATTAGGTATATAAAATTTTAAATATGCGAGTCATATTCAAGATATTTGGTCGATCAACTATTTAGACTTTCAGCGATTTAGAGGCATGATTGGTCTAAAAACATAAAATATAAAAAAGACAAAATAATTGAATTTATATTATATAAACACTCACACTAGTTAGACTACAAGTCGAATAAAGTATAATAATATTGATTTTTATATAATATAGTAAATTGATCAATAAAATATGTAATGGTTAACATATGCTTAGATCAATCTATGATGAAATCAAAAAATTTGATCTTAGATATCATGAAGATGCACATGCCATTAAGGTCGTCTAATCATAATTTGCATTAATCAAAATATTTGTGAAAATTTAAAGTCAAGTTAAAAAGTAATCGAAATTATAATATAAAAAATGTTTCAATTTACCAAAATTTTAAAATAGAACTCCAATACTGTGTAATAAATATTAGACTAAAACTAACTATTTGAGTTTAAAAGTGTATGAATATGTACAAAAATATATGAAAAAAATGAGTGAGACACTGCATAGATGACTTTTACATAATATTAATAGATTTCGTAATGTGTCTCAGCCTTACGTATATATCGATTTTTTAAAAATATAATCTAGCAATGTTAAAATTACATCGCTTATGTTATATACCGACAATTTTGCTAAAATGTTTATTTTTTAATACTCAAATAATCAATTTGATAAAGTTCATATCACGTCATTGAAAACCATATTAATATTTTAGCAATTAAAAGTAATCATGTGATTATTATCGTATGGATATTTATCCAAATTTTATGAAATCTAATCAAGTTATAAAATATTAGGTTGATGTAATTGGTATGCTATATACAAAAGTACTATAAAATATAAGATAAAATCAAAATCTTATCCTTTTTCGATTTTCTAATTACAAAATTATGTCATTATAAATAATTTTGAGCGAGAAATTATTTCCGTGTCCGTGCCTCGCACGGGCTTTTACGCTAGTTTGTAATCAATATGTAAATGTTACTTAAGTAAAAAACACAATCTTAGTGTTTTAGTGATTCTTCTTTCGTTTTTTTTTTAAAAAACAGTTTGGTAATCAATCAAAAAAAACATAAAAGATGCTGAAATAATTTTAAGCGTTCATATAGTCATTTTAAGAACAATACAGGAGAAAACAACAGCGGCAAATGAATCTGTTGTTGGAGGAATTTCGTACAACAGTGTGTTGGAGGTTTATGGAAAGTGGTGGCTGAACTTGTATGATGACTCCTCAGAAATTGAATAGAGAATGAGTTATTTCTCTTCCTCTTTTCCGAGTGTCAATTGCCGTATCATACAAGGTGCCTACGTACCCATTTATATAGGGATCAAGCCTCACGTAATTCTTGGAAAACAAGTCATTAGATAAGTCCATTCAGTCCAAGCCCCTAAATAGTCAACGTTTATCCATCTAATGTTCCCATAAATAGTTCAAGGATTATCAATCCACCTCACGTTCCCATAAATAGTTCAAGGATTATCAATCCACCTCACGTTCCCATAAATAGTCTGGTCTTCACACGTTTTTCTACAATCTCGCGGCATCTCCGTATTTCTTTCCATGATTTGAAGAATATCGTTTGGAGATATTTTCCGTTATTCGTTGATTGAGATTGATTCTTTTCTCGTTTCAGGGAGAGGATATTACCTAGTGGTCAAGTAATTAATTATTAATCTGAATTAATAATTATTAAATGGAAAAATTTTGACTATGCCAAAACGTGGCATAACAACAAGTCCCCAGTTCTTCAGTGTAGCTTGCTGCAGTGGAGAACTAAAAATCATTGAGCTTCCAAATTTCTTCGGTCGCTTGGCGTTTTGTATATAGTCCAAATTGGCGTACACGCTTTTCAAGTATCATTGTCCACATAAGGATGTGTTTTCGTTTGTCCACGAGCCCCCGAACTGAGGCTTTAATAAGATACCCAATTTCAAATGTCAGGCTTTCAGCCCATATCACATCCGGTCCCACACGTTTTCCTACAATCTCGCGGCATCTACGCATTTCTTCCCGTGATTGTAGGAATGTCTCGTGCCAACCATATCACGTCCGGTCCCACACGTTTTCTTACAATCTCGCGGCATCTCCGCATTTCTTCCTGTGATTTTAGGAATGTCCTTTGCCAACCATATCACGTCCGGTCCCACACGTTTTCCTGCAATCTCGCGACATATCCGCATTTCTTCCCGTGATTGTAGGAATATCTCGTGACAACCATATCACGTCCGGTCCCACACGTTTTCCTGCAATCTCGCGGCATCTCCGCATTTCTTCCCGTGATTGTAGGAATGTCTCGTGCCAACTATATCACGTCTAGTCCCACATGTTTTCCTGCAATCTCGCGTCATCTCCGTATTTCTTCCCGTGATTGTAGGAATGTCTCGTGCCAACCATATCACGTCCAGTCCCACACGTTTTCCTGCAATCTCGCGGCATCTCCGCATTTCTTCTCGTGATTTGTAGGAATGTCCCGTGCCAACCAAGAAATATCCATCTAGCAACGGGCCTTTCTCAGAAAAGGACCTTCCACACTTATTTTTATCCATGCACGAGCTAGTGAAGTAATCAAATCATGCACTACGAATATTGCATCACAATTCTTTAACATCTCCATGATTCAGATTCTGCCCAGATCTGTTTTTACCTTTCTGACCCTGTAAACGATATTTTCTTAGAAAACACAAAACATAAAAGTTGTAGAAAACGAAAAAAGATTTCCGATGATATATGGCTCGTCAGAAACAGACTTATAATGAATCGGGAATCAAATAAAACATCTGTTGATTAACTTCTCAATACTGAAAAACGGGATCTGATTATGTTTTGTGATTTCGAGAATAGATCTGAACATAATCTCAGAAAACACCAAGAACGAAAGTTGTAGGAAATCACAAAAGCTTTCCGGATCATAAAAAATCATCAAAATCTGACATGTATTCAATTTACTACGAATTTTATAAGATAACTTATGTATACGGACAAAAACATAAGAAAACTTATCTTAATTTTAAAAAGAATCACGAATCACCGCCTTCATCGTTCCGCTCCTCCATTAAAGCCGCTCCAGATCCATAATAACCCCCCTTGCGTATGATGTAGATGATTTGATTGTCCTCCACAATCAAAAAATAATCTCCTCCTTCTAGCGCCAATTGTTGTTGGAGGAATTTCGTACAACAGTGTGTTGGAGGTTTGTGGAAAGTGGTGGTTGAACTTGTATGATGACTCCTCAGAAATTGAATAGAGAATGAGTTCTTTCTCTTCCTCTTTCCCGAGTGTCAATTGCCGTATCATACAAGGTGCCTACGTACCCATTTATATAGGGATCAAGCCTCACGTAGTTCTTGGAAAACAAGTCATTAGATAAGTCCATTCAGTCCAAGCCCCTAAATAGTCAACGTTTATCCATCCAATGTTCCCATAAATAGTTCAAGGATTATCAATCCACCTCACGTTCCCATAAATAGTTCAAGGATTATCAATCCACCTCACGTTCCCATAAATAGTCCGGTCTTCACACGTTTTTCTACAATTTCGCGGCATCTCCGTATTTCTTTCCATGATTTGAAGAATATCGTTTGGAGATATTTTCCGTTATTCGTTGATTGAGATTGATTCTTTCCTCGTTTCAGGGAGAGGATATTACCTAGTGGTCAAGTAATTAATTATTAATCTGAATTAATAATTATTAAACGGAGAAATTTGGACTATGCCAAAACGTGGCATAACATAATCCAAAAATTTTAGTGTCAGATTATGCCTTATGATCTCGGTGACACATTCTTTTAACATCTTAATATTTTAAAAGAACTATTTATTTAACATGGTAAAAAAAAGCAGAATAAAAATTAAAATAGCAAGTTTTAGAATAAATTATTTAGATAGCGCTTCGAAAAAAGCTCGGTAAATGGTAGGTTGCTTAACTAAAAGAATAGAGTAGGCCTTGCACTTGCATAACACTTACTTAAATAGCACTTACGAAAACGTTGTTCAAGTACATCACTTTCATTGCGTTTTAAACTTAATCCTCAAATAAGAACATAACAGTTACTATGTCTTTGGAGTGGTCTTACCGTCTTAACCCCAATGACTTCATCAAGAATTACATTTTTGTGGTTTGATTTTCTATACGATAAAAATACGTAAGCATTTTATTAGGATAAGTTTTGGGTCTCCAATATTTTTACTACAAATTTGTTTACCTCTTTTAGTGCGATTTCAATATATTTGAGTTAGATTGGGCTCCCCAATTTTGGGGATCTTGATTAAAAATACATGAGTTATTAGTCTAGATGAAGGCGATTCTCAGCGAAAATTATCCTTATCGTACATGTTTCCATAAAAAATTTGTCCCATATTTGTTTCATTTTTAGCAAGAATACTTGTTCAGTATCATTTATATTATTCATTATTTTGTATTTTCTTTGTCCCAAAATTATTGTTCATATTTAATTAATATGATATATTATGTGTTAGTTGTGTCAACTTTTATAAATAATAATAAAAAAATTGATAACTATCGATTTATTTACTATTATTAAATAAAAATGGATTTTGCGGACTGGTGGAGTATTATTTATCATTTTCGTCGCACAAGACAAGATACCCCGTTCACTCTGTTATACCTCACCTCATGTAATAATTAATATTTTCAAAATTTATTTTCTACTTAATACTATATTTTATTAAAAAGTATATATATATATATATATATATATATATATATAATTTAAAACACATTATACCTTACACCCTTTTAAAGAAAAAATGACGAAAATACCTCATTTTTGATATTTATTTACCCAAAATAAAAAATTTCTGAAATAGTAACTAAAATACCCACGTCAGGCGGATACTCCATTTCCAGTGGAGTATCAAAGGTGATACTCCTCACCCAGTGGAGGGTCAGGAGTGATACTCCACTGTCACTATCGATGGAATATCCGACCTGATACTCCACTGTCACTGGATTATCCGACCTAATGCTCCACCACTAGTGAAGTATATCCCTAATACTCCTTTGGGAGTAGCGTATCATCCTAATACTCCAATACCAATGTAGTATCTAGTGGGTATTTAGGGTTACTGAATATTGGTAAATTTGGGTATGCTTTGTCGGAAAATAGGTATTTTGGACTATCACCCTATTTTAAATACATTATAAATGAATTTTATACAATTAATTATCTATTACATGATATAAAAATAATTGAATTGTACTAAAACAGATTTTATATTAAGAATTAAGTTCAATGGAGACCACCACTTCATTAGAGACCAAATATGTTCTACAAGTAAATTATTACAAAAAGTAATACCTTGTAAATTATGTTTTATGAAAATAATTATATGATTGAAAATCTTTCAAAGTTATATATGTTTTGGTAATTAAAATATTGCAAAACATATTGTCCTATAAAACATGTTTAGTTTATAAAACATTCATGTTTAATTCGCAGAATATACATAATTTTCAAGATTTCTAATAAAATAATAATTTTCATAAAACATGTCTTGCAAAATAATACGTTTTGCAATTTTTTAATTATAGAATATTATCTATTTTGTAAAAAATTTATTACAAAACATATACAATCTCCAAAACTTCAATAAAATTGTGGTGTTCGTAAAAAATTTCTCTTACTATTAAATCCAAGATTGACAAATTTTCTTCAAAATAATCGTACAAATATACTGCCCCATATTTAAATAAGATGAAAATTAAATTCCGGTCATTATTTCATATTGCGAGGAAAACACGCTGTAACAGCCCGACTTTTCGGACTATTAAATCTAAATACAATACTTAAATAAAGTAATATACAATGGCAATGACAGACGGAAGCGTGACAAAAATTCAATTACAAACCTAACTATTACAAAACAGAGCTAACAATGATCCAAAAACCAATATATTCTGAACCTAAGATCCTCGAACTCCAAAGTTATCCCACTTGAGTTACACCGAACCTGAAAATTGTAAGGAATGAGCCATACAGCCCAGCAAGAAACCAATCGATCCAACTAGTCGGGCAAATAACATGTATACATACAAGATAATACGATATTCAATACGATACAATAACGATACACAATACATAACTTTCGATTCACATATTCTTATTCTTATTCGATAGATACGATACCACATAACAACAATAACTCGAAACCCAAAATTCATGCCACGACCACTACAACCCGGTGATAACGGTCCTAAATTTTCAGAAAACTATCACTATAACCCGGTGATAACGGTCCTTATTCTTATTCGATATTTTCACAAATCATGGCACAAATCAGAATCCCAAGACTATTATTTCTTACACATAACACATATCAAATAAACACATCACTTCAAAATATAATCTCACTTAGCCCAAGTTGTATAAGCAAATATATACATATAACACATAATTTCGAAAACACTAGGAAAATCAATCGGAAACTTACCTCAACGCGAAAAATCAAGAATCAAATCATCCTAGAGCACGTACCCAACTCTGACCAGAACTGTATTTACTCATTTTAACCCTCTAAACGACGTTTTATCGGAAAACGTAAACCACGAAAGTCGTAGAGAACGAAAAGACCTTTCTGAAAAGATATAACTCATCAGAATCGGACTTATAACGAATCAGAAATTGAATAAAACGTCCTCTGAATTTGAACAAAAACTGAAAAACGAGATCTGGTTGTGTTTTGTGATTTTAAGAACAGTTCAGAGCATAATTTGGAAAAACACTATGAAATAGATGTTGTAGAAAATTGAAAGAGCTTTCCGAAAAGTCCAAAATCAACGAATTCCGACTTACGATGAATTAACTACGAATTTTCTAAGACAACTGATTTCTGTATGTATAAAAACCCTACGAATTTTGAGTAAAAAGATTAGGAAGAAGACTATGATGTTTATATAAAGACTCGGAACCCTAATTCCAAACATACTACTTACCTGTGTTCAACTCTGATCCAAACTTTAGGCCCATTAGACTAATTTAATTTTAAATCATATTCTTTTTCAAATTTTAATCCTTTTTCCTATTTTCTAATATTATTATTATTCTAAAAATTACGGGATATTACACACGCCCCCAATTCGAGACGGGTTTCCAATTTTCCCGCCTCTCTAGAACCCTAGTCATGGCCTCCTAGTTAGAGCTGTCAATTTCGTACACGATACGATAACACGACACAATAATATTGGGTTTGTGTTCACCTTTTCGGTACACGAACACGAAAGTACACGAACACGATATTACACGAATAATTATAGTGTCGGTTTTGTGTTTAGCCATGGTTACACGACACGAAACGAAAGTACATGAAATAAATAATTAAATAAATAAATATTTTAAAATTATATGTAAATATTCTTTACAAATAAAAATTATATAAATAATTTTTGTAAAGAAAATTATTTAAAATATAGGTTTAAGAAAATATGACCGTGACTTCTTGACTTACTGACTTATTGACTTGAAATTGGAAACACTTAAGTATTAAAAATAAAGACTAAAGACTAAAGTAGTAAAGTTAACCGGGTTTCTCACTTAAGCCTTTGCCCTTTAGGGTTTCATTTTCTTCCCCAATTATTTCCTCCCCTAATCGACTGAACTGTTGTCTGCTGAAATTCGAAATGGAGGAAACTAACACCAATATTCCGGTAAGTTCATATCCCTAGTTTTAGATGTTTGTATTATAATATATATATATATATATATATATATATATATATATATATATATATATATATGCAGTTCTACGAATCTTTGAGTATTGTGAACTAAATGTGAATATTGTTTATGCAGTTGTACGAATCTTTGAGTGAAGATGAAGGTGATATGCACGATAAAGATCAAGAAGAGCCAAGTAACCCGACTGACCAAGATTATTTTTCGGATCGAAATATCCCACATCGAATTTGTACTTTCCAAATATTTTTCTGGTCCAACTTACATTAATGAAAGCGATTGAGGATAGGAATTATGTAGCGAGATCTTTGGCTATACAAATGAAGCCCAAATTTGATAAATATTGGGCAGAATTTAATATTATTCTTGCTATCGCTGTTGTCTTTGATCCATGTTATAAGACTCATTTTGTTGAGTTTTGCTACAAGATGTTGTATGGAGAATACAATGAACAGTATCCATCACTTGTTGAGACTTTAAAGCAAATATTCAATGTCTACAAAAATCGAATACCCACGTATAGTGTTGTTTGTGAACCTGAGCCTGGAACCTCACTTTAGATGGAGGGATCAGATGTGATGAAGGTAAATCTTCTATTTTAATAATTTGTCATATTGGAATAATCTGCCTTGAATAATCTTTCTTGTATTTCAGGAATTCGATGCCTTGGATATGGAATTGAATCCCACTTTAGAGAAAATTGAGTTAGATAGGTACTTAGAAGAGAAAAGGTTGAATAGGATCACTGATATCGATATTCTGGAATATTGGAACTCAAACCAGTTCAGATTTCCTAATCTCGCTCTTATGGCTCAAGATATCTTATTGATTCATATTTCTAACGTGGCCTCTGAATCTGCATTTAGTACCGGAGGAAGAATAATGGACCAATATCGAAGTTGTTTGGCACATGCAGTTGTTAAGAGTTTGATCTGCACTCGAGATTGGAGATTTAATGAAAAAGAAGGTAGTAAATACTAAATAACAATTAATATGGTATATTTTATACATGTTTATAATAGGAATAATAGCTAAATATTCCTTCTGCTCTTTTCTTTGTACTTCTGAATTATACTTTGGAAAAGCTTACTCAAGATATCATAAAATTATCGATTACGGATGATCCTGGTCCTGGTCCTAGTACTGGTCCTAGGAGTATGTGATAGTGCCATTTATGCATTGTATGACATTTATTGACATCCAGTTGTGGAAGGTGTGTTTCAGCTTATTTTTGATCACATCATTAGTACACACACTGCGCTTTAAATAGTTTCTCTTTGCCCGTGTTTTTGCATATGATTTAAGTTTTTGCCATTTTGTAGGCATTTCTCAAAGGAAAACAAGAGGAAAGTACCTTCCTGAAATTCTGAAGGTTTCGATAGTCAGTGTAGTGATGGAATTCGGAAGCATCTGTTCTGTTTCTTACTTTGCCAAGAACAAATTGATGTTATATATCTTCTTCTGTAAAAACTTTCTTGTGGAGATTTATTTGTGTTTTAATATGTTCCTCTGAATTCTCGGATGTAAACATTAATTTTAATATGTTTGGTGGACCGTGGACTATTTCTCTTCATTTTTGTGTAATATTTCGTTTTCTATAATATTTCAATTCTTTTCGTGTACTATTCATTTCGTTTTCGTTTCATTATCGGTTCGTTCCCATTTTGTTTCATGTACACGACAAATACACGAAATATGTTAGGTTGAGGGACTACACAAATTAGAGATTCACAACACACCAATGCAGAGCACACACATAACCAATCGATTAGTTGATAAGTAACAAACACACACATATATGACGTGGAAACACCCACGTCCCAACTTGTATTATTAATCAAAACAGTTATCAATAATACAATCAATCTCACCAACGGTGTATCACTCACACGATACTCAAGCCAAACAATGCTCAAGCATCTCCCAAACAATACCTAAGACGATTACATCTCTTAAGCACACATCTCAAACAAATACAATATGACTATGTTTATATAGCCACCCAAAACTTAGCCACCAAGACTTGCCATACTTGTTTTACAAGACTTACCATACTTGTTATACAAGACTTTTTATTCTTGGTACCTAATTCCCTAATTTAATCATGACCAAGACATACCATATATAATAATTGTCTATCCATACAATTATTACCATATATAATAATTGTCTACCCATACAATTATTACCAAAACAGTCTTAATCACCCAAATTCATATTACCATATTGGGTTGAACAACCGGTCAAACCCAACAATCCTCCCCTTCAACCCAATACCCATATCAGGTTAAACGGTATCCATCAACGACATCGACGTCCCTCCGCCATGCCTCCCCTCGAACAAGAATCCTCTTGCTCTTCCAAACCTTCAGTAACCATCAGAGACATCAACGTCCATCTGCTATGCCTCCCCTCGAACAAGAATCTCCTCCTCTTGTTCCTCCGATCTTGATAATCACTAAAACCCGTATAGTGACCTTCAAACCACCGTTTTTCAACATAACGATGTATCCATCTACAAAATCACGTGCATCATCCATCACGAGTGCCCTTCCATCAATTGAGTCACCCGATCCTTGCTTCCTCAATCTTTCGGCCAGTAGAAGAACACTAATATCATCTAACTCGTTCACCTGGTTGATCAAGCCATTAAAACAATTGTGATGATCTCTTCCATCTTCTTCCATCTCGTGCCCGAACAAATTGATCCACGGTGCAAGTCAACCGCCATACCACACGTAACTTTGTCTCCTCCCACGTTAGTAGGATTCTTGTCAACCAATCCTTCATTGTACTCCGCCATATCAATTGAATCTCGATCTTTCCCTCTAACCCCATCCATCACGATTCATGAACCTTGGCTCTGATACCACTTGTTAGGTTGAGGGACTACACAAATTCGAGATTCACAACACACCAATGCAGAGCACACACACAACCAATCGATTAGTTGATAAGTAACAAACACACACATATATGACGTGGAAACACCCACGTCCCAACTTGTATTATTAATCAAAACAGTTATCAATAATACAATCAATCTCACCAACGGTGTATCACTCACACGATACTCAAGCCAAACAATGCTCAAGCATCTCCCAAACAATACCTAAGACGATTACATCTCTTAAGCACACATCTCAAACAAATACAATATGACTATGTTTATATAGCCACCCAAAACTTAGCCACCAAGACTTGTCATACTTGTTTTACAAGACTTACCATACTTGTTATACAAGACTTTTTATTCTTGGTACCTAATTCCCTAATTTAATCATGACCAAGACATACCATATATAATAATTGTCTATCCATACAATTATTACCATATATAATAATTGTCTACCCATACAATTATTACCAAAACAGTCTTAATCACCCAAATTCATATTACCATATTGGGTTGAACAACCGGTCAAACCCAACAAAATATGTTCGTGTACTTAACAGATCATTACGTGTAGACACAAATAATTTCGTTTCATGTAACGTTTTGTAATATTAGTACACGATTAGTTATCGTTTCGTTCATAAATTACCCTTTTCAAACACGAAACACCAAAGTACACTAACAACGCGAATTTTCAGGTCACTCCGAGGCAACTAATAATCGGTTCGGTTCTAAGGACCCGACCCGAATACACCCATTATCGTCCCCTTCACACTTCATCGTCATCATTTCATTAAACCCCAACAAGTAGTATAAAATCACATTAATTTAATTTAAAATTAACAAAATCACATACAATTCACAATGGAGAAAACAAAAATGGCAGCCAAAGATAGTGAAGAAACACCAACATCTCGTCCATGGCAGACTTATCACACTGTCTTTACTAATGCCAAAGCAGGTATTTTATTATTTAATGGGTTTTTCTTTAATTATTAAATTGTCTTGAAAAAACAATTATTACAAAGTGATTGTATTTAAATTTGGATTGTAATTGAATTTAATTTGTTTTAGTGAATATATAGTTTGTGTGTTTTTGTTGAATTGAGGGTTTTGTTATAGTTTGATGTTGTGTGTGTGTGTGTGTGTGTGTGTGTGTGTGTAGGGATGGAAGGAGTGGACAAGGAGAAAGTGCAGAGAATAGTGTATGAGATGAGTAAAGGTTCTAAGTATTTCGAGAATGAGGCGAGAAAAGAGGCTGAGATGAAGGTTAAGATTGAAAATATGCGGTTGCAGTATGCAAAGCTTACTGCTTCCGATATATGTCATTATCAGAAGGTATATGTGTAGTGTAGCTTATGTTTCCGATTATGTACATTTTTCTGCATTATTTATTGCTCGTTATTCTTTAGAGTTTTGAAATGCTTATTTTGTTACTAAAATGTTAACGTTTGAGTAGAAAGTTTGTGTTGTGGAGTCACATTGTTCGTAGAGGAGTCCAGTTAGGATTTTCATTTTGAAAATTTGATCGGGGTGGGTGGGAGTGTTAGACTAATGTTCATTAACATCGTTTATATTTATGAAAACTTTTACCAATTTATGACACAGGCTGCAAGTTTTGTCTTCTGAGAAGTTCACGAATTTGTTTGTCACCTTGTGCAAATTATTAGTAGAAATGATAAATGCTTTTTTTGTACAAAACGACTAAGTTGGAGGTCTAGGGGTTGAACAGCCATATGATCCAACATTAGCGCGTCAAAACTATTTTTTAATCTGTTTGCTAAAATGCAAAGCAAGGAAGTTTTGGGCAGTTTTAAATAGCTCTTTCTTATTGGTAATCTGAACCAGTGTAATGAATTCTTACAATTGCTTCTAGACTTGTTTGAAAAATTGAGTTTTTTTTTTGGTAAAGTTTACAGAATGGGCAGTGTCCAGATTACAGAATCATTGCAATAATATTATTCTTTACTTACCTGATCACATTGACAGATGTAGGAAGTGGAATTGTCATCCACCTATGAAAATGTTCACTTTCACGTAGTGTTATATGTTGACTGAGGACCCACTTTCTGAAAAACATGAAATAACCATAATAACTCTGCTACAATGATCTCAGAGTATATCTATACATGTTGATTTTAAGTAAAATACTCATAGTTGATTTTAGGCTGATTCTTCTGGGAGATGTTTTAGATTTCCTAAAAGGTATTCTCTTGGTATAGGTTGCTGATAAAAGAATTGTAGAATTAGAAATTACTCGGGATCTCTCAAGGATTTGGCTGCATATAGATATGGATGCATTCTATGCAGCAGTTGAAACATTAAGTAATCCATCACTAAAAGGCAAGCCAATGGCTGTAGGCGGCATGTCCATGCTTTCCACTGCTAATTATGAGGTTTGGATTTCTATCTGTAAGTTCTAATGGTGTTGACTGACATATTTCCGAGCTGTTTTGGCTTTACTCTATTTGTTTAATTTGGTGAAAGATGTGTTATTTCCTCAGAACTCACCCATTCAGTTTCCGTTTGTTTCTTTAATTTGTCAATAAAATGATTTTGCTTTGTAGGCTAGGAAATTTGGGGTTCGTGCTGCAATGCCTGGTTTCATAGCACGTAAATTATGCCCCGACTTGATATTTGTTCCGGTTGATTTTAGAAAATATACACATTACAGTGATTTAACTAGAAAAGGTCAGTTGATACTTCGATATAATAAATCTGTGCATCTTTGATTAGTTTGCATTTACTGATGGAATTTTATTTAATTAGTGATGTCTTTTTGTCTAAATTAGTATTTCAGAGGTATGACCAAAATTTCATGGCTGCCAGTCTGGATGAAGCCTACTTGGACATAACAGAAGTCTGCAGCAATAGGGGCATAACTGGTGGAGAAGTAAGTTGGAGTACGTGTTAAACTTATAACTTGCTGCTCAGACCATCATTTTCAAGAAAATAAAAGTTGTTTAGGTTTTAAAAATATTTTAAGACCCTTACATTGTTTTTATGAAGGTTGCCGAAGAACTCAGGGAAATAGTATATGTGGAGACTGGTCTTACCTGTAGTGCTGGAGTGGCACCGAATCGTTTACTCGCTAAGGTTAATACTTTATGCTAACATTACAGCACTGCCATTAAGCACGTTCTCACCAATTTAACATAAAGAGAGCAAACGATGCCTATTTTGTTGTTATACATTTGTTAGAGCTGTGCCTCTTCCATAGATAATATATGTGTTATATCAGCATATGCTGGCTGATAATATTTCGATTCTCTCCCCGCTCCAAAAAGTAACTTTTGAATTTTAATGTGATACATCTGCAAAATATGGAAATCAAGTTTGTTATGAAGTTAGTTGTTTTTGAATTATGTGAGTTCCAAACTTATAAATTTCCTTAAAATTTAAAGACTAATTATTGTTACTAATGCGGTCGTACTAAATGCCTCATTATCTTAATGCAAGGGGAAGGGGGCTGAGAGGGGATTGTGAGGATCAAACTAGACCAAACACTGGGAGTTGGTTGTCTAACACTGCGCCACTCCCTGATCCTATACTATTGTGCGTGAATAATAAGAAATATTGCAAATATAGTCCGAAGAAACTGAAGTAGGACTCCTTAGTGAAGCAGAGAGAGAATTTTCATTGAATAAATAATGTCTATTTAGAGCAGGCCATCTGTCTTAACATGTATTCTGGAAGTAATCCTCGTGAATATCCGCATTTTATTGGAAGAGGTCCTCGTGAATATCCGCATTTTATTGGAAGAGGTGCCGTTTATATTCCTCTTTATGTTTTTGTTTTTCTGAACGATGTTGTCCGTGCACCTTGCTTCTATCAGGTCTGTTCAGATATTAACAAGCCAAATGGTCAATTTATTTTACCCAATGAGCGGATTGCTGTCATGACATTTATATCATCACTTCCTATAAGAAAGGTAGTCCTGCTACCATCAATTTCGTTTATTTAAACAAAAACCGCCCTTTATAGTTTGCCATGACATTTATATCATCACTTTCTATAAGAAAGGTAATCCTACTGCTGATTTTTTTTGTAAATTTCTTTTATCATCCCACCTATTATAGTTTGTCCTTCTGTAATTTAACAACCTCATCGGGTGTACAACTTTTTCAGATTGGAGGTATAGGCAAGGTTACTGAAAATATATTAAAAGAAGTTTTTGGAATTACTACTTGTGAGGAGATGCTGCAAAAGAGTGGCTCTCTCTGTGCATTATTTTCCCGTTCCTCAGCTGGTACATTTGTTTCTCAGTGTTTAATACTCACACTTAGAGAAATGCACCCCTCCAGTTTCTTTGTGTTATTTATTTCTCTTTTGAGGAGGAAAGTCAAGGGAGAAAAACGTGTTTTATTGAATAGTAACAAATAACCAGCAACCCAATGCAATTCTGTTCTTTACTTATGAATTAAAGCTCGTACTTAATGATTGGATGAGCATACTGGATGCAAAGCTTTATGCTGTTAACTCCTTACACACCACGCATAGTGGCTTCTCTTAGCTTGTACTATCCATGATTCAACTACCAGTTATGCATAACTTAGCATTATTAACCAGTTAAACCTTCTACGTAAATCAAGAATATATGTTGATTTGCCATAGTTGTTTTTTTATTTTTTCCGCTTGAATAATCTGTTTCTGGCTTAAAGCGTACTGAAGCGAAAATGCACTGAAGCTGTTGAAAATTAACTACAACTGATTGGAAGTTCCAAAATTAGTATTTCCATGTACATGTTTATATGTGTATAGTTAAGTTGTCTATCCTTTTTCTTACAGATTTTTTCCTTTCCGTGGGACTGGGACTTGGTGGAACAGACACCCCTCAAGTTAAGTTCAGAAAAAGTATAAGCAATGAGAGAACTTTCTCGGCCACTAAAGATGAGGCAGTGCTTTATCAAAAAATTGGTAAATTGCAATCTTGCAGATCCCCCTCCCCCCCCCCCCCCCCTCCAAAAAAAAAAAAAAAAGACGCACACACACACACTCAAAGACATCACAGTGGTGAATGGTCATTTCAGTCTTTGTTGTCTTTTTCATTTTGCAACATAAAGTCATGTCATATGATTTTGTTGTGTCCGTGTGTACAACATGGGTATGGTGCCCAAAACCAAAGAGTCCGAGCAACATAATTTACTAGTGATGGCTGCACTCAAATTATCATATGCAAAATTTGTGTATTTCTACAAGCCTGTTAAACATTATACACGTGATATTGCTCTCTCACCCCCCCTTCCCTCTCCTCACCCCTCCTTTCCATCCTCAAACCCAACCTGTTTCTGTTGGAAATGTATTCATACTCAATATACTTATAGAAATGAAACCCTGCTTGTATTGGTTATTTCTCTAGTGGTCTTATTTAAGTTTCTCTCAGATTAGCTATGTAATTGCTGTTGCAGTCGAACTAGCTGAGATGCTTTCTGCCGACATGAAGAAAGAAGGTCTAAGTGGGCGTACATTGACACTTAAGCTAAAAACAGCGTCTTTTGAGGTACAAGCTGTTCCATGTCAGTACCAATGCAGCCTCCCCTAATGCACATCTTTGAATGATGTGCCTAATCCATTTGAAAATAGTCACACTGTTGGTATTATCTGCAAGTTTATATCTCTCTTCTTTTTCCCTATCAATTTTTGGGCTTGGGGGCGGGGATCACCATATTGAAGAAAATATCGCTTTTGCAGTATTTGTAACTAGATAGTATGTTGCTCTGCAATTTTCAGGTTAGGACCAGAGCTGTGACTTTGCAAAATTATGTATATTCAAGTGAGGATATCTTGAAGCATGCTTCAAAGTTGCTAAAGGCTGAACTTCCAGTAGCTATAAGACTGATGGGTAGGTGCTCTATCTTCCCCTTTGACGTCATAATGTACAAATCGTGGTGCCATAAATGAGCTTCTATGGTTTGCATAGTTCTTTAATTAGAGAGGCTAATCTTCGGAAGAAATGGGTTAAAACAAATTAAACAGAAAGGTTTTTTTTTATAAAAAAAACAGTATCTTTATTGTGCTTACAGGTTTGCGTATGTCCCACTTCAGAGAAGATCATGATGGTTTCCTTGTTGATCCCACACAGAAAACTCTATCCAGCTTTTTTGGTTCAGGAGATGCTAGAAAAGTGAAAACAGATGACGATGTTTCTTTTGGCTCCAATGTTAATGCAAGTCTTTTAGCAACCAACGAAGAGACCGGTCTTCCTTTGGACAACCATGAGCTATGCTGTGATCTGACGGATCATCAGTCTGATACCAACCAAATATTGAATCATACAAGTAGCACTTCAAACAATTATTGTGTGGAAATGGAGGACAGTGACAGACTTCCAAGCAATGTAAGCGAAGTAAAGGTAAGCAATGCAGATCATACCCAAATTGACCATGGATATATTCCAAACTTAAAAGCATGAATTGAATAAAGAAACATATTATAATTCTACATATAATTGGAATTCTATCTTACGTTCCTACTCTATATTTAATACTTTTCTTATTAGATTTGTTCACAGTTTCGGAATTATATGAACCAGACTGCATGCAGCAATGTGGTTTGAGCAATTTCCAAAACTGCAATATCTCCTCATAGACCTTAAGCTGCACAAATACCCAAAAATGTGGCATGGTGTGGGTGGTTTACCTTTTGTCAGTTAAGTGAATAAATAAAACATTACTGTACTAGTTTACTACTCCCTCCGTCCCCCTCAATTCTTTACATTGGGACATTGGGGGACGGAGGCTCGGCACGCATTTTAAGTCTCCTTTAATATATACTTCGATAAATTATTTTAAATTTTTTCTTCTTCTGAATAAAAATATAATGTTTAAATTTTTATTTAGAAAAAGAAAGTTTTAAAAATAAGTTGTAGAGCTATATTTTATAGGAGCCTTAAAATGCGTGCCAAGCAGTGTAAAAAACTGTAAAGAAATGAGAGGGACGGAGGGAGTATAAGATACCAGCAAACAATCTAGTAAAATTTCATAAATTAAAGTGAAAGCATTTCAGCAGAAATAGAGAAAATGAAACTAATAGATATTTTCTAAATAATAGTGAAACAACCTAATAACCTTTTTGCACATGTAGCAAGCAAACTAGTAAAGTTTAGGCATATGTTTATGATGTATAAAAATTAATTATTTTGTAAAGGTGTGGTGTAATGTGATGTGATGCTGTTTGAACCACATTAATAAAATTTTGACCCGCCTTCCAAATAAAAAAGAAAGATGGAGAACCGTAAACAAGAATCTCACCATGCTGATTGATGGGGGATGGGGGCTGATTTTAGGGTCCTACATCACTGATTGGGGAAAACTCAATTCGCAACCATACCGCAGAGGTATATGATACAGTGCAGACGGCTTGTGGCTTTGTGTTGTGTTGGCTGTACATATATATATTGAAGTTCAGAAAAATTGACTCTTCTACAATAAAGTTTATCTGTCATTTTCCATAATTATTGTTATCCTTTTCTCTTGCTTTTCTCCAACATCTTCAGATACCAAATCTAGCCTGAAATCAATGTCTCTCTCAAGTTCAAAGAGTTCATATCAATCTCTTACATCAGCTTTTTAAACATGCCTTTGATTTGTGCAGGTTAACTCCCTGAATACAAAAATAAGGGATTATCCCAAGTCTTATGAATCAGATGAATCACAAGAAAAGAAAACTCTATCTAGATCGGTGGATGAAAGCAGCAATTATCAACGGAGTCAAGAAATTGCAGGGTCTTCATCGAATCATAAAGATTTTTCTTTGTGGGTGGATGACTACAAGTGTTCACTTTGCGGGGCCGAAATACCTTCTAATTTTGTTGAGGAAAGACAAGATCATTCTGATTTCCATCTTGCTGAGAGGCTGCAGGAGGAAGAATCAAACAATTACAATGCAAATCTTACACTGAAGAAGAGGTATCATAACTTTCTTGCCTTCTATAACTATAAGCATCATATGTATGGTTATGTAGGTAATGGACAAGCATTAACTGTTAACTGTTTTTTCCGTTGAGAATTGATGCCAAATATATAACCCTCAAATGGGTACTAAGCCTTGCAACATTGTTTTGTGTCCAACGTTTGTTCCTCTTTTTTTTTTAACATAATAATTAAAATCCCTAGGCACGCCTAAGATTCTGTCTGACTTGTCGAATGTCTTTGACTCTTGGATCACTAGGCTCAACTTTGAAGTACTGTTTAAAGTTAATAAATTAACCATAATACTGTTGAGGTCTTGATCATTTGAAAAGTGCTGGAATCGATCTCTAAACAATTCTCATGCAATTTTCAATCTCGGCTAGTTTACAGTCAGCATTTGAAATGGTTTCAAAGATTATAACATGGATCTGCTGTTTCTTTTACAAATATGTATCTTGCAAGTTTAGACTGCCAGATGCATTAGAACCCCGTAACGAAAAAAGCAACATGATCAAATGATTTGCTTTTATCCTGTGATACTTTTGAACCTATTGTCCTTTGAGAAATTTGAATCCTCATGACTGTACCACAAGTGACATTAAAATGGTCATAATTAAGTACTCGGTTTGTGCACTGATGGGCGATTGCCCTCTTTGTTCAACACTGCTGGTGTTATAAATTATTAGAGTCGGTGTAATGGATTGTGTGTTGTTTCAGGGTTGTCGAGAAAGAACTTGTTGCAAGTCAAGGTAAAGGTAAGAAGAAGAAAAAGCAGTCACCCTCGTCCGGGAAACATCTTCCAATAGATGTGTTTTTCAGCAAGAGAACTTAGGTTCTGTAGAAATGGTATACTAATCTGATTAAATTTGTAAATAGTCAATAATTTAATTTTTCCCAGTGATTTAGTTTCCCCCATTTCCTCAATACCAACCATCTTTTTACTAAATCAATGTATATAAACTCCGTGTACCTGACCTTGAAATTTTGGTCAACATTGACCTTGAAATTTCTCAGATTGCTTAGACCTTCGGTAAACCATAAAAGAAATCCTCTTCTACAAACACGAGATAAGAACATTAATACAGAGGTTTATGAAGAGAATAATGCTAGTTCAGCTGATATGGCGAAGAAAATAAAGACTGCATTGTGTAAGAACAGTGGTTTGCGGTCGTCATCGTTTCCTCCTGATATTGTAAATTTGGTTGCATATGTCTCTGTCACAATTTAGGCCACAACAATGGCTGATGATGAAGTGTCCTTCAGCCATTGTTGTGTTTCTTTGAGTAGCTCTTTCTGTGTCACTAGTGAATCCCATTTTCGGTGTATTGTTGTTATCTTCAATCAAGGCTTTCATTGTGTCAAGGTTGCAGACATCAGTATCTGTCGAAGCAAAACTACGAGAGTTAGAATAGACAATCATTATCATTAAGATGAGCAGATTAAGGTATCCTAATTAGGTAAGCAAGAACTCGAAACCCAATTGGCTAGGTCAGTTGGATCTCAAAGCATTACATTGTTGAACAAGATCTGTTATTTGCTTCTTACTGCCTTATAGATCAGATTCAAGTTGTCCTTATATATGAATATAGATCAGATTCAAGTTGTCCTTAAAGATCTGTTCCGATCTTGTCTTTGAAGACTAGATCATCATCAACAAAACTTTGAATAAATCCTTTGACTGACCTGGAAATAACACACTTCACGCAAGCAGCTGTCCGAAGAAGCACAAGAGTGGATTAAGGATACATTATCACGAGCCATTTTTTCAGCTGCTCCTCTTATTGTGACCATGACATCTGCAGCCAGATTTACAATGCCGGGTGGAAACAATGACGATGGCAAACCACCGTTCTTAGACTATGCAATCTTGTTTTCTTCGCCATATCAGATGCACTCGCATTATTCTCTTCATTAACATCTCTATTAATCTTCTTATCTGTACTTTTTTCGCGTTTTGCAGAAGAGGATTTTCTTTATGCTTTACCAAAAAGTAAAAGCAATCTAAAAAAAACTAATAAACATTTTCTTCCGCAACATGATAGTGGAGCGGATTATTTGCAACTACGTGCATAATCCGCTCCACTATTTCTTCTACACAGCGGAGAGAATTGTTTGCTCCCACAGCTGTGTAGAGGGGTCTCCAAGTTGTATAAATCTATCTTTTTTTCTTGGAAGAAGCAGCCTTGCAGTTTCCTGTGGCTTGCTAGCGCTGTATTAAAAGACACTCCATGTCTCCATCTAACCGTATCTTACTACTACTTTGTCATGGGATGGTCTGTTAAAAACTTACGAGCATCATTTTGTGCTTTTATTTTACAAAATGCCAACTCCATTATTGATTATAATTGTACTATTGTTTCATCGAAAATGGAAAAAGCAATAAGCACCGTCTATTTATACTTATAAGTTCTTAATTTATACTCCCTTTGTCCCCCTCAATTTTTTACATTGAGGGGACGGCACGGAAATTAAAAAAAAGTGTAAATTAATAGGGAAAAATAAAAAAAATGAGTAAAGTGGTGGGATCAATCAATATTTGATAAGTGCTACACTCGTCCTCCCGCTCCTTTTACTGTTCCGGTGGTGGTAATGACTTGTGCTGTCGGGCGTGACACTGTTCCGGTGGCGGTTGCGACCTGTGGCGGGGAACCTGCAAAACAATGCTTGCCCGGGGGTGGTGGCCGTCAAGCACCTCCGGCGTGATAATCAGTAATCGGAGCGAAGGAGTATGGAATGCAGTAAATATCAGGGAGAGTGTTTATGTGTCTGCGTTTTGTGAGAGTGCATATATTTTTGAGAGTTTGTGCCTGTGAGAGTCCTTGTATATTTGTGTGTGTGTGTATGTCCTGTAGTGTTTGTGTGTGTGAATCCCTTTGTGTCTTGTATGAGGACAAAGTATTTATAGGCCTAAAAACCTGTCCTTGTGGCATGGGCGCCGCTTACTGTGGCTACAGTGGGCGGGATGGACCATCTTGCTACAGTTGAGATGTACAGTTGAGGTGTACAGTTGATGTGTACAGTTGAGATGTACAGTTGAGTGGTTGTACTTGTTGTCTACAGTTGAGCGTCCTTTCGGTATGGTGTGATGCTGACGGCCGTTGCTTTATTGAGACTTGTGCTTTGCTTGTAATTTGCTTTTCGGGATATCAATATCTCAAATGGATGGAGACGGTGGCATGTTGTGATCTTTGAGGAAGCGGTAGCTTGACGCGACTGTGATGCTTTGGTGACGGTGTCTTGTGGATATGGCGACAACGGTTGCTTGAGGCGACTGTGATGCTTTGGTGGCTGAAAAGGTGGGTATATATCATTGCCCCCCACTCCCTCTAGCCGCTTTAGCGGGTAGGGGGAGTAGAGAAGAAAAACTGTCGAAGAATAAAAGTGGTTGCCTCTCAAGTGTGTTGAGCGACACACACTTGGAGATAGAAAATTTTTGTGGAGAAATTTGTGGTTGCCCCCCAAGTGTGGTGAGCGACGCACACTTGGAGATGAAGAAAATTGTGGTTGCTCCCCAAGTGTGGTGAGCGACCCACACTTGGAGATTGAGAATTTTGTGAAGAAATTTGCGGCTGCCCCCCAAGTGTGGTGAACGACGCACACTTGGAGATTGAGAATTTTGTGAAAGGGTTTGTGGTTGCCCTCCAAGTGTAGTGAGCGACTCACACTTGGAGATAGAAAAATTTGTGAATTTTTGTCTTTTTTTGTCAATCGTTGATAAAAGACATATGGGTAATGTTGGTCTTTGATGTTTGCATGAGAAAGAGATGGTGGGTGCTTTATTGTATTTCGACTTTGTAGCTTTTGTGACTTGTCTTGTAGTTTTGTTGAGTTGTCGGTTTGAAAGATTGTTTTGTACGAGACTGTTGCCTGTGATGGGTGTGCATCCATAAGTTGAGTTGGCGCTCACTATGTTGATGTTAGATTTGCCAGGTGCCGCTATGTTGATTTGTGTTTGATATGTTGATATGTTGATGTACGCGCCGCTGTGTTGGAATGTTCTTTGATAAGTTGAGTTGTTTGTCGCTATGTTGACATTTGCTTTACCTCTTTGAGGTTCTTGTTTCTATGTTGATTTGTGCTCTGCTGCTTTGAGATGTCGCTCTGTTGATATTTGGTTTGTTGATTCAAGATGTTGCTCTACTGATTTTTGCCTTGTTGCTTCAAGAAATCGTTCTCGCTATGTTGATATTTGCTTTGTTGCTTCAAGATGCTGCTCTATTGATTTTTGCCTTGTTGCTTCAAGAAATCTCTCTGTTGATATTTTCTTTGTCGCTGTAAGATGCTTGTTGATATTTGCTTTGTTGCTTTAAGATGATGCTTGCTCTTTTGTTGTAACTCGCTTTTGAGATGTTGCTTTAAGATGTCGCTTATTTTGTTGCTTTGCGATGTCGCTTGCTTCCATGCTTTAAGATGTTGCGCGCTGTTGAAATGTTTCTTGTTTTGTTGATTTAAGATATTGCTCGCTTGCTTGTCGCGCGCTTTTGAGATGTCGATTGTCTTGTTGCTTTAAGGAGTTGCTCGTTCTGTTGCTTTGAAATGTTGCTTTCTTTCTTGATGTAGGAAGTCGTGCGCTTGTAAGATGTCGGTTGTTTTGTTGTTGCTCGCTTCCTTGCTTTAAGATGTTGCTTGCTTTTGAGATTTTGCTTGTTTTGTTGACTTAAGATGTTACTCGTTTGCTCGCTGTAAGATGTCGCCGGCTTGTTCGCTTTAAGATGGCACACGCTTGTTTGATGTCGCGTGCTTTTTTGCTGTGAGATGTCGCTTTGTTGATATTTGCTTTGTCGCTCATGTTGAATTTTGCTTTGTTACTTTGAGACGTTGAGAAGTGATGTCATTTGCTATGTTGATGTGTTTGATTCGCTGGGTGCTGTACGCTTGTATACTGTTGCTTTGTTCTAAGATAGTAGATTGTTGCTTTACACTGAGAGATAGATGCATTTTGTTTTGTTTTGAAGTGTTCGATGTTGCTTTTGTTGCTTGTTCCTCTGAAAATTGTTGCTTGTGTCGCCTGTTGCTTAGTCGCTTGCTCGTTTATAGATATTTTGCCTTTGTTGCTTGTAGTTCCTTGAATACCTGCATATCATTGTGTTGAGATGAGCTGAGAGGCGGGTGATACCTGTCGATGTGACTTTGCTTTATTTTGCATGTTACGTTGCTTGGAGGTGAGCGACACCTCCCTGGTGACTTTGCTTTATGTTGCATGTTACGTTGCTTGGAGGTGAGCGACACCTCCCTTGTGACTTTGCTTTATGTTGCATGTTACGTTGCTTGGAGGTGAGCGACACCTCCCTTGTGACTTTGCTTTATGTTGCATGTTACGTTGCTTGGAGGTGAGCGACACCTCCCTTGTGACTTTGCTTTATGTTGCATGTTACGTTGCTTGGAGGTGAGCGATACCTCCCTTGTGACTTTGCTTTATGTTGCATGTTACGTTGCTTGGAGGTGAGCGACACCTCCCTGGTGACTTTGCTTTATGTTGCATGTTACGTTGCTTGGAGGTGAGCGACACCTCCCTTGTGACTTTGCTTTATGTTGCATGTTACGTTGCTTGGAGGTGAGCGACACCTCCCTTGTGACTTTGCTTTATGTTGCATGTTACGTTGCTTGGAGGTGAGCGACACCTCCCTTGTGACTTTGCTTTATGTTGCATGTTACGTTGCTTGGAGGTGAGCGATACCTCCCTTGTGACTTTGCTTTATGTTGCATGTTACGTTGCTTGGAGGTGAGCGACACCTCCCTTGTGACTTTGCTTTATTTTGCATGTTACGTTGCTTGGAGGTGAGCGACACCTCCCTTGTGACTTTGCTTTATTTTGCATGTTACGTTGCTGGGAGGTGAGCGACACCTCCCTGGTGACTTTGCTTTATTTTGCATGTTACGTTGCTTGGAGGTGAGCGACACCTCCCTGGTGACTTTTGCTTTATTTTGCATGTTGCTTGTGCTGAGAGGTGAGCGACACCCCTCGATGTGACTTTTGCTTTGAGAGATTCGCTTGTCGCTTTGATTTGAGAGATGTGTATGTAGCTTTACTTCGTGCTCTTTCGTCTTGATTTTTTGAGATTTGTTTGCACCGTTTGCCTTTTTGAGATTTGTAGTTTGTGTTGCGCATTCCTTTAACAGTTGTCGCTTGTTTTTCCTGCGCTTGATTGTTTTTGTCGCTTGCTCCTTTGAAATTGTTATTTTTGTCGTGTATTCTTCCAAGATTATTCACTTGCTTGTTTAGAACTTGTAGCTTGCTCTTTTAGGACTTGTCGCTTGCTTGTCTGGAGCTTGTAGCTTGTTCTTTTAGGACTTGTCGCTTGCTTGTCTGGAGCTTGTAGCGTGTTCTCTGCTCTCGTTGTTTGCTTCTAGAGAAGTAGTTCATTTTTGGTTGTTCGTGGCTTGCTTCGATTGTTGATGTTCTTGATTGGCAAGTTCTGAGAAGTTGATAGTTGTCCTCTTAACATAGGAACTAGTTAGATACTTGATGTCGTTTGATGGACCGTTGATGCCCTCCTATGGTGCAGGATAACCCGGACCACAGTTTGTAGGGACTTAGAATCTTTGAGCGTAGCTGTCGCCCTCCTATGGTGCAGGATAACCCGGACCACAGTTTGTAGGGACTTAGAAATTTTGAGCATAGTTGTCGCCCTCCTCTGGTGCAGGATAACCCGGACCACAGTTTGTAGGGACTTAGAATCTTTGAGCATAGTTGATGCCCTCCTATGGTGCAGGATAACCCGGACCACAGTTTGTAGGGACTTAGAATCTTTGAGCATAGTTGATGCCCTCCTATGGTGCAGGATAACCCGGACCACAGTTTGTAGGGACTTATAGTTGACGCCCTCCATTGATGCGGGGTAAACCGGACCTGGCGGGACTTAGCGATCATCATTGATCTAAAAAATGCTGGAATGTGATGTTCTTCTGGTGGAGGGTTTTCTCAGGGAAAAGGTCCCCTCCTTCTAGCGCCAAATGATAAGTGCTACACTCGTCCTCCCGCTCCTTTTACTGTTCCGGTGGTGGTAATGACTTGTGCTGTCGGGCGTGACACTGTTCCGGTGGCGGTTGCGACCTGTGACGGGGAACCTGCAAAACAATGCTTGCCCGGGGGTGGTGGCCGTCAAGCACCTCCGGCGTGATAATCAGTAATCGGAGCGAAGGAGTATGGAATGCAGTAAATATCAGGGAGAGTGTTTATGTGTCTGCGTTTTGTGAGAGTGCATATATTTTTGAGAGTTTGTGCCTGTGAGAGTCCTTGCATATTTGTGTGTGTGTATGTCCTGTAGTGTTTGTGTGTGTGAATCCCTTTGTGTCTTGTATGAGGACAAAGTATTTATAGGCCTAAAAACCTGTCCTTGTGGCATGGGCGCCGCTTACTGTGGCTACAGTGGGCGGGATGGACCATCTTGCTACAGTTGAGATGTACAGTTGAGGTGTACAGTTGATGTGTACAGTTGAGATGTACAGTTGAGTGGTTGTACTTGTTGTCTACAGTTGAGCGTCCTTTCGGTATGGTGTGATGCTGACGGCCGTTGCTTTATTGAGACTTGTGCTTTGCTTGTAATTTGCTTTTCGGGATATCAATATCTCAAATGGATGGAGACGGTGGCATGTTGTGATCTTTGAGGAAGCGGTAGCTTGACGCGACTGTGATGCTTTGGTGACGGTGTCTTGTGGATATGGCGACAACGGTTGCTTGAGGCGACTGTGATGCTTTGGTGGCTGAAAAGGTGGGTATATATCAATATTTAATGTATAAAGTATGTATAGCGAAGGAAAGTAGTGAATGTGATTGGATTTTATATTATAAAATGTTGTTATTTTTGGTATGTAAAAAAATAAGAGAGACGTACCAAAAAGGAAAGTGTAAAGAAACGAGAGGGACTGACGGAATACTTGCTTAAACTTGAAGCCACAATGCGATATGTAACCATCATCATTTTCATTTAGGAAAAAAAACCATCATCATTTCACAAGAATCTAACATTATGTTTTATTACTCTACTTTCTTAAAATTAATGTTTTAAAAAGTATTCAGGCACAAGATCTAGAGCTCTTCTGCACTTGTTATAGGAATGCTAAGCTAAAATGTTATCTAGTTGGTCAACACAAAATCTCGAAAATTTGTACTTAACTCTGCCAAATGAACTGCATCTAGCCTGAAAGAAAGTCGATTTCCCCGAAGGACTGAACATTTGGTCCGGTGGTAGAGTGCATTTGAGGGATGTTATTAGAAACTGTTCCTCCAGCTTGCCATGCATGGTTAAACTCTGTTTGGTTATTAAACGGACCTAAAACAGCAAATATGATCATCTCATTATTTGTATATTCTGCAGACATGTTTGAGACCTGAAAGCTAAGATCTCCTGGTTGCATGGAAGGATTATAATCGGATATCGGAGTTGTGTATGTGACAATACTTCCACTGCTGTCGTGAAAAGCCAGTAGTGCTTGTGATCCAACCATGCCAATTTCAGTTGGATTTATTGCCCATGCAATCCATCCACTGAGATCTTGTCCTGCTCGGTATGCCATATCAACTTTATTTGTAGATGGGAAATAGTTCCAGTGGATATGAGCATCAAGAAACGGAAGATCGATACAAGAATTGAAATGCTTGTTCGATATGAAGGTGTAGTTTGAGCATGGTACTTGAGCATATGAAAAGATGAAAAGAGAAGCAAAAATAGTGAAGGAGAAAACATATGCTAAGCTTATAGCCATTATTAAGTAAGAACACTACTTAATAATAAAGACACTTTTAACATCAGTGGCTTTTCTGGCCGATGTCTAATGTGTGATGTTTAATCTAGTTTTTCTAGTAGTGGAACTTTGTAATGGAGACGTTATTTTTTCGAGGTTGTGAATGCATTGCTAAGATTTATGTAGAAACAAGATGCAGAGAGGACAAGTCTAAGGGCGGAAACCCCTACAACATTGTATACTTCAGCATTCTAAGTTGTGCTATTAATTTCAGTATGAAAAACATAAAAAGGTTAGGAAAATTTCAATTAAAACAAGAATCACCGAAAATGGAATGAAGAAAAGATATATACACAATCACTAATCAGATAATGGTGGCATCTATTTCCTCTAGCAGGGTCTTTGATGAGATGCAGATGGAGTGGTAGGTTCAAGAGTTCAAATTTCTTTAACAACCTGTGATTTCTCTGTCTTGCCGTTCTCATCCTCTGAACCAAAACAAATTCAAGGAGCAGATTATGTAAAAGGGATACATAAAATGAAAAGAAAAGAGCAAATGAGTATAACATTAGCCGTGGTAGCTGTAATGAAATGTCTCAAGGATCAACTGTTTGTCGATTTCGTTGGCTGAAAGAGCCACCATCTTTTTAGACTGACCTTGAATCTTTAAATGATTGATGATACAGAGCATGTTCCATATATGTATTTCCATACAAATATGATGATTTGCTTATATGCATTTCCATAGTGTACGTAGCGAATCAGCTCTAGTTAGTTTGTCTAACTATACATTGTATTGACTAGGAGTGTGTTTGACTAAGCTTTAAAATTATTGCTTACGACTTTTTTAAAGTTATAAATAAAAAGTGAAAATTTTAAGTTAATATATGTTTGGGTAATTTTGTATTATTAGTAACTTATGAGTTATTAAAATTCTAACAATTAAAATAAATTTGATAAACAATATGATATAAATTTTTATCAAATAAAATCATTAAAATAAAATAAATCGTTCAAAAAAATACCTCCTACCAACTTATAATTTTTGCAATAGTTGCTGAAATATTTCTTTTGTTGAACCTTTACCACGTCATTTACTACATTTTTTTAAAATGTTTTTTGGGTTCTCTAACCATCCTCATGAAATAGAGAAATGATCCCAATTATCACAATTTTATAATAAAATGTTTAAAATGTTCTAAATATCACAACTTAAATAAAAAGTCTTTTATATCACTCCAAAACGAGAGATTAACATGTGTTTATAATTTCAGTTTGAAAAATATAAAAACACTGTTGCAAGCTACCTGTTGTATTCAAAAATGATAGGACTGATGGGACAGATTCACGTGGGTGGGGTCACTTGACCTGAATTTTGTTTTTGAAATTATAAATATAACGCAATGTAAATATGCGTTAACATGAAATGCATGAAAACGATGCGTCTCTCTTACCTTTTTCATTCGTGAAAACGAATATAAATGTTGCGTTATTGTTGAAAACGAAGATAAAAAACGCGTTTTGTGAAAACGCATTTTGTGAAAACGCATCTATACCTTTATTAATAAGCGAAACCCCTTTTTAAGATGTATCAAATTTGGTTCACACTTTTTTTTGGTTTCACCCCTAAAATCCTATCTCAATAATAACACTCTTTTTTTGTTTCACAACTCTTTTTTTGTTTTAATATTGTTTTTAAATTTTTTGTTTCACTCCTCTTTTTTTGTTTTAATATTGTTTTTAAAAAAGAATAATAATTTAGTTCTACTAGGTGTACAAGTCTAAAAAGAACTGCTCCCTACGTCAATTAAAATAACCCTACTTAATATTAAACACCTTCGAGCTTTGTCCCCCTCCAAGCTTTGTCTCTGCTGCCCCGCAAAAACTCTCTTAAGTAACAATCTGCACAAGCTCTCACACCACTAAGGTAATGCCCGAGGTCCTTTATTCAAATTTTATAGCTAAACACTTTTGTTTAATGTTTTACTGTTCTTCAATTTGATTGACACCTACGTTTTGTTTATTGTATTATGTAATAGATTTTAAACAATAAAAGATTTCCGAACACCTACATGAACAAAAACTCCTACCTTAACTCCAGAGCCATACTAGGTTGAAGTTTACCATTTTTTTCAGCTAAACATGAGCAAGTCATCTGTAGCTCCACAACTCTACTAACCTCATTCAAGGCAGCCTCTACAGCATACATAAAAATCTTAGAATTGGTTTGCTTAGACATAACCTTAAAATTTTCAACAAAAGGCTTCAACTGTGATGAGCTACACCCAAAATACGCAACAAGAAAGTGATCTTTCATGCTTTAGCTTAAGACCATATGATGCATCAGAAGCAACGGTAAATCTGCACAGGCCACCAAGGATAACACCTAATCTTCCTCCCTGTTGTTGAACTTATGTACGTACTCATGAGCCATAAATTAACTACTCATAATAACATCTTATAAAAAGCATCTTATAATATAGTTACTCATGCATCTCATCATTGGTTATCTTAATCAACCTTTGTACACAACATCTACCCAGCTCACAACTCTAAATATCTTTCTCATCCTATCTCTCTTTAATATATTCTCGGTACAATTCTGAGCTTATATAATACCAAAAAATATAATTACAACCAACGAATCTAATTAAAAACAATTGTTATAGATTAAGTGATCATCATCCATCACCATTGGTTATCTTAATCTACCTTTGTACGCAACATCTACCCAGCTCAAAACTCTAGATATCCTTGTCATCCTATCTCCTGAGTACAATTGTTATAGATTAAGTGATCATCATCCATCACCAAAGTATAAAAAAAAATTACTATCACATTTGTTAATACAAGTTGTGAAGGGGCAAATTCACTTTCAGCATGCCATGTCGTGCCTATCTACATATGCCTTATTGATTTGATTGTAGATTGTACATTTGACAATTTTCACCAGCAAGGAAAGGTGTTATAGCATCCTCCATGCGAGTTGATTTCACAAAAAAAAAAGGTTAAATTATTTAATCACCAATCACAAGTGCATAAATTCAATTCAATTATATATGTCATGTTATACTTATTTATGACTAGCTTATTATATTTAGATATGCCCAAGTGAATTTAATTATATAGATCATGTTACAGTTAGTTAATTCATGAATAGACTTATAATATTTAAATCATTCGTACTTTGTACTATGTTGACCTAATTTTGGTCCCCTTATAAATTTTCATTCTAACTATACCTTTGCAATTGGAAGCCAAAAGGTCTGCGGACCAAAAAAGATATCGTCAAATAAGAGATTATGAAACTAAGCAACGGAATGAACGTAACGATAAACGTCGGAAAAAATATATTAATAAAATATTTAAATTAATAACAATACTTTAAAACTAATATTTTTCAAGAAAAATACTCAGCCCGTGCTTCGAACGGGTTATCTTCTAGTAGTGAATAAAAAGATTACCCGTGGTCCCGTGGACGATAACTGGATCAGGGACACTGCATTTTTGGCCAAGGCCACAATTATGAGGGTTTATCGTATGTTTATGATAAACCCTTCTGTATTCTTGACTTGTTTAACCTCCGGTCAATCGACGTAAATATTGACAAGAAACTGCCTGGGTTCAAGTTGGGGCAATTCTTAGTGAAGGTTTTTTTGTCATAAATTCTTGGTAAAGTTTAAATATATAGAATTTATGAGAAAGTAAAATTCATGGATTTCCTGCTGGAGTTTGCTATACTGTTGGTGTTGGTGGCCATTTCTCTGATGGTGGTTCTGAATCGAACCACCATGGGAGAAGACTTGTATAAATAATACGTTTTTTTGTGATAAAAAAGGGTCATTTTTTTATATGTGATATTCTGGACTATATCTCCTCAAATTGTGATGAAAAGGGCCAACACCCCATGAAATAAAGGTAATTTGTGCTTCAAGAGTAAATTCTTTTATATTTTCTTTAGGATTTATTTTTAATATATAATTTTTTTAGAGTAGTGCTAGAGGTACCAAATTGGGTACCAAAAATTGGTACAAAATGATGTGGCAATGATGATATGACATTTAAAAATATTTTTATTGGTGCTATTAATGTGAATGTATGTGGGTCTATTAATATAGAGTCAATCAAATTATAACACATGTAATTCGGTACATTAGAGCAGTCCTACAGACTTGTATTCTTTATACCAAATTCGGTACCCCTAGCCTTATTCATTTTTCTATGGTACTAGTCATTTGGTGTTAAAAACATGAATATTCAATTCATGCATTAAATAGTGGCTCCAGTCTTCTGAGGTGGTGGAATCAGCATTCTCGGTCCATAACCAGTGGAAGAGATCGTTTTATAGGTTATATGACCTATGAAGACGGTGATGAACACTGGCATCCTCCCATGTCTAACGGAGTTAAGGTTAATACTGATGCGACCATTTTTGAAGAGATAAATTGCTACAATCATGCATTCGCAATCATGAAGGAGAGTTAGTTGAAGCAAGATCGAGTTGTATGAGAGGGCAACCTAATCCAGATTTAGTTGAAGCTATCAGAATCAGAGAGGCCTTGAGTTGGGTAAAGGAGAAAGCATATTGCAATGTTGCTATCGAATCTGATTGTTTGCAGGTATCCCTAGCTCCTTCATTTGTCTCTCGTATTTAGGGAGGGTGATTAAGGAGTGCCGAAATCCGCTTGCAAGCTTAAGCAACAAAAACATAACGTTTAGATTTGTTAAACGGTCTGCGAATAGAATAACTCACTATTTAGCGAAATACAACTGTTCGTATTTGGAGGGTGGGCGATGTCCACTCCAATTTGCATCATGTATTGTTGAATGATTTAAGTTTCTAATGAACTTTGATCCTTTCTTGTCCAAAAAATTAAAAAAAAAAACAAAAAACAAAAGCAACAGATTAACATAATGTTGTAGGGCCTTTGATAACGAAATGTGCATTTTACGAGTAATAAATCCGAAGTAGGACGAGAAATACAATATGGATGACCAATCTTCCAACAAGACTGAAAACAACAAACAATATGAGTTATGACTTATGACAAATCCTGAGTTAGGACACAGATGTGAAACACGAGTTGAGACGGACAAGTCAAGAACATTGTCAAATTTTAGTAGAATTTTATATCGTCCACATTACAGGACTAATAATTAATATATTATCTACCCCAACTTACACAATCATTCAAGTTCCTTAAATCACAGCATTACACAAGACTGATCAATTTGCATAACTAGAAAAAGTTACTTTTGATACTGTTTTTTCTACCTAGTATCCAGTTCTTGAAAATGGGTTGTGAAAAATCAAGATTTTTAGTATTTGCAGGGTTTATTTTGCTCATACAGTGCCAGTTGGTGATGAGTAAATTTGTGGTTGAGAAAAACAGCTTCAGGGTGACTTCACCAGAGAGTTTAAAAGGGACACATGACAGTGCCATTGGCAATTTTGGTATTCCTCAGTATGGTGGAAGCATGGCTGGGACTGTAGTTTATCCTAAACAAAACAGAAAAGGGTGCCAGAGTTTTGATGATTTTGGGATTTCTTTCGAGTCGAAATCTGGATCTTTGCCCACTTTTGTTTTGGTTGATCGTGGAGGTAATTACGCTTTACGATACTTGATTGATTTTGTTGATGTGCTATGTTAGAAGTATGTGATCTAAGTAGGCCTTATCCTGTCACTTGAAGGTTTCGGAAGAGTTGATAAGTTGCATAACATCGTAGCACATACGCAGGTCTAGGAGAGGTTTAGAGTTCAAACTATTCTATCCAATATTTTCAAAAATTATAATAATTTGGACATTTAGGCCGAATATATTCTGAAATAGGAGTTCCTGAGGATCCTTTTTTTTATCCCGGAAATGGGTAATCAATTGAGGAGAAATTTTAAACAATCTTAGTTTAGTTGAGCCGCAAGGTTGTGGGAGAGTTAGTAAATCAACATGCAACTTAAATTGGATGTTGATTGGTTGATGTATGAAGGTGTCTACTTTTTATTGGTTATCTTGTTATTGATAAATTAATTTATGTTTATAGATGACCTTTAAGTAAGCTTTTAATAGAAATTGAACTTGTTGATCTTAGGGTTTATCTTTGGGGGGGGGGGGGGGGGGGGGGGGGGGGGGGGGGTACTTATCTTCTAATAGTTAATTGATTTTTTTATGTGATTGGTGCTTGAGAAGGTGCCTACTAATTAGTTTCCCAGGTCCAGTAGTTTGTTTTGCAAGAGAAAGGGATTTATGGAAGATGGGAATAATTTGGTTCTACGTTCCTGTGTATGCAGATTGCTTTTTTGCTCTGAAAGCGTGGAATGTCCAAAATGCTGGCGCTTCTGCTGTTCTTGTAGCAGATGACATTGAAGAGCAATTGATAACTATGGACACGCCGGAAGAGGATGTTCAGTCTGCAAAATATATCCAGAACATAACTATTCCTTCTGCCTTGCTTGAAAAAGCATTTGGTGAGAAATTGAAGCAAGCACTTAGTAATGGAGATATGTTGAACGTGAATCTTGATTGGAGAGAATCTGTGCCTCATCCAGATGAACGTGTGGAGTATGAATTATGGACTAATAGCAATGATGAGTGTGGTATGAAGTGTGATATATTAATGGACTTTGTAAAAGATTTCAAGGGTGCAGCACAAATTCTTGAGAAGGGCGGCTTTACTCAATTCACTCCTCATTATATAACTTGGTTTTGTCCCATGGAATTCACTATAAGCAAACAATGCAAGTCCCAGTGCATCAATTATGGTAGATATTGTGCTCCTGATCCCGAACAGGATTTTAGTTCAGGTTATGAAGGAAAAGATGTGGTTATTGAAAACTTAAGACAACTGTGTGTGTTCAAAGTGGCAAATGAGACCCAAAACACATGGGTCTGGTGGGATTATGTTACCGATTTCCAAATTAGATGTCCCATGAAGGAGAAAAAATATAACAAGGAATGTGCGGACAATGTTATCAGATCTTTAGGTAGTAATTGTTGAATCTATCTCTTTCTATTTAGGATACCACTACATGTTTGTGACAGTATTATTGTTTTCGTTCTGTTTAGGACTTGACTTGAAAGATATAGAGAAGTGTATGGGTGACCCAAATGCTGATTCAGACAATCCTGTTCTCAAAGAAGAGCAAGATGCTCAGGTATACCAATTGTTAATTTATTTTTTTTATTTGGCACTACTGTGGTTGGCGGTCTTTTCTATTCCGTGTTCCTGTTTTATTTAACTGCCAAACTATGTAGGTTGGTAAAGGATCACGAGGGGATGTTACTATACTGCCGACCCTTGTTGTCAATAATCGACAGTATCGAGGTTAGTTTGTTGAATTTGTATTGGAAAATTAAGAGATCTGAAGTTCCTGACAATTTTACTTCTAGGAAAGCTGGCAAAAGGTGCTGTCTTAAAGGCTATATGTTCTGGTTTTGAGGAAACTACAGAGCCAGCTGTGTGTTTAAGTGGAGGTAGGCTTATATTTGGGTATCATAGTTATACTTGATTCTTAAACCTTTCAAGGAAAAACGGGTGCTCATTCGTGCTTCTTTTCTCAGATGTAGAGACAAATGAGTGTTTGAATAACAATGGTGGATGCTGGCAAGATAAATCAGCCAACATCAGTGCCTGCAAGGTACCTATCAGGCTATGCGGGATTCTGCCTTTAGTTGCTCGTGTTTCTAATAGTCGCATTCATGGTCTCAGGATACATTTCGTGGGAGAGTATGTGAATGCCCCTTCACTGATGGTGTGCAATTTAAAGGAGATGGTTACACGTCCTGTATAGGTAAAGTATATTACTTTGATCTTTTCTTGTATAAAATAAGCTACCGCCTTCACAAAACATCGATAGTGTTCACTTATGCACTTGGAGGTTTTAACCCAAATGAAGTGTCAAGTGACCTTACCATGTCTTTGAGTGTCGACTGACACCAGCACTCGAGTTGAAACGAAGATCTAGGTAACATAGCCGTTGCTAGTGGACTTGTGGAGGCTCATTGTTATACGTATTTATTAATACATGTAAGTGCACATTGTGCGCATAAGAAACATATGACTGACTGTTGTTAGAGATACTCTTAGGCAAGTACTCGTTCTGTGAATGAAACATGTAGGCACTCTAAGAGCTTACTCCTTTGAATATTAACATTTTTTCTTCTTATTTCTTATTGAACTTTTTTGATCAGAAAGGTTTAGAATTTCATTGTTTCATCAATTATATAGTCATGACACTAGACCCTAGTTACAATTTCTACTTTTCAATTCAGCAAGTGGACCAGGCCGCTGCAAGTTGAATAATGGAGGCTGTTGGAATGAAACTCGTGATGGACACACCTTCTCTGCTTGTATGGTTAGTGCGAAAACATAGCCTCTGATATTAAGGTTCCCACTGGTATTGGCTACTTTAACATTCTTTAATGACGATAACAGGATAACGGGGACACCAAGTGTGTCTGCCCTCCGGGATTTAAAGGTGATGGTGTGAAAAGTTGTGAAGGTTAGACACTTTGTGCGGCTTTCATATTGGCTACTTAGACACATAGTAGACATACTAGTTGCAGAAAGGTTATTAATATCCTAAACGCAAACTTACCAGTCACTGTTAATGAACATATCATATCTTCGGGGACAAATGTGATATCACTTACTGCTTATTGAGTAAGAGTCTCAGATACTGCATAAATAATTTCACACCTCTATTGCTATACTTAAACATGATATATAATGTAGTTAAGCCCTTACCCTAAGACCATGAGGTTTTAGGATAGCTGATATGGTATCAGTTCGAACCCTCCTGCCCCAATGTTCTCAAAATTTATTTGGACGGTAAAAGTGATACTGCCGCAAAATATGGGCTCCTAGTGATCAACTCTTCGACCCAAAAATGGGCTTTCGAGTAAATGGGGTTTAAGATATAATATATGATCAAATGAAATCATCCTCCTAAGCCCTTGAGGTTTAGGAGAGCCGGTAACTTAGCATCTACTGTTTATTTCACACAGATATTGATGAATGTGATGAGAAAAAAGTGTGTCAATGCCCCGAATGCAGCTGTAAGGATACATGGGGAAGCTACGAATGCACATGTTCTGAAGACCTTCTGTACATCAGAGAGCATGATACCTGCATAAGTGAGTTTACCGGCCTACTTTATCTCTATTCTATTATTTTGTTAATAAACCTGAGGATAAAGCTAACTAATTTGTGTTGTGTGGTTCTTCTGCAGGTAAGACAGCGGCCGAGCGGAAATCTTCATGGACAGCTGTTTGGTTCATTTTGATAGGTTTGGCAATCGCTGGTGGTGGGGCTTATACGGTGTACAAGTATAGATTGAGGGTATGTTTGGTGGATGGTAAATTTGTTGTTATTATTAACTCATCGTTGTTAAGTATATTAGTATGAGATAACTTTTAACTTGCTTTGGAAACGCAGTTCTTTTTCTGGTAACGACCAATTCAGAAATATAGATAATCAAACGTACGCCTCCGCTTAGGCTTGAACCCTCTTCTTAGGGGTTCTCACTGGACTACAATGCTAGGAATTAGGCACCATAATTCTGTAGTGATGATCTGGTACTGTAATCCAGACAGGCTTCAGCTTATCGTATTTATTTTGAACTAATATTTACTATCCCAAGTGTGAGCACCAATTATATCTATACTAGCAGATTCTTTTTAATTTCCATTTGACCTTAATTATATTATTATTTGGATAGTAAAGATCTGTTAGACATTTATCTGTGCATCTAGTTGCTTAATATATCTGAACCACATCTGCAGTAGGCACTACCACGGGATGTATCGGTTATTTAGTAATCTGAAAACTTGTATAATATCTATTCTGACAACTCTTTCCTGGATTTTGAATTTTTAGTCATATATGGACTCGGAGATCAGAGCTATCATGGCACAATACATGCCTCTAGACGGCCAAAACGAAGTTCCAAATCATCAAAGCGAGGATGGGGCATGATTGAAACAGAAACTAAAAGGGTTTAGACCATGCTTATCCTCAGAAATTTAGGTTAAGCATTGAATTATAAACCTTCCAGGTAAGAATTGTGACAAGGGCATAGTCAAAGCCAGAAATGGTTCAGATAGCAAACAAAAGCTGAAAACTGAAATTGGAACTGAGGTGCACTGAGAATGCAATTGGTGATCTGTATGATACTATATACTCGCATATTTTGGCCTGTCTTAAATATGTTGTGCTGTATTGCAACACTATATTTACATATGAGCTATTTTGCATATTCCTATGATGCTAGTTTAGGCCAACTCTTTGAGCTGCTATGTCGAACAAAGTTTGTAAATGATGAATCTCAAACAATTGTGTAGCGCTATTTCTGCTACCTCTTTAGACTTTGTTATTAAAGATAGTTTGGATTTTATTACTTGTTTCTTTGTCATTTTGGCATGCCCTTGGCCCCTTACTGAAAGTGGTAGTAACAGGAAGTTCGAAATTCTTGTTGGTAAAGCTGATTATACATAATGATTGGCACAAATAACTTTTTAGCTGAAATAACCATGTAGTTGAAATGTTGAATCAGTCACCAGCAACAGAGTGACAACTACGGTCCTTAGAAACGGAGTTGATTTAAAGAAAACTCTTCCAGTGTCAAAGAATGGTTTTTAGTCTATGCAACACTACATCTGTAAAACTGCAATTTAGCACCATCACTTGATTTCACGACCATCATTGCCATCATCTTGGCATAGTGACATTCAAATCTAGGCCGAGGTCCATCCCGTTGTAAGCAATAGGAGCATACATCCATAGATCATTAGAGCTTAAAAGCTGCAAATATACGCGAATAGGGAAAAATGAAACATGAGTCATGATATTGACATGTCCACATCTGAGTGTATCTGAATTGCATGCAAGTTAATCTTTTTCTTACCTTGATTTGGAGTTGCAAGAACTTGACATACTGAACAGCCTCTTCAAGCATTGTGCTAATGTCAACCTGTCATGTGAAACACAGTACTAGTTTAGGGTTTTTGACCTCTAATGGAAGCCTACAGTTGATCATTGTTGTAGTATTCTCAGTTAACTACTAGTTCCTACCTTAGTCCCATTAGGCACAAGGTTCTGTAACGTCCTTAATCGTTCATTTATTCTTTCTCTTCGTTTCTGCAACAGAAGTGTATAAAGGATCAGTTAATCAACTGCACAAATTTTGCAGGATTGATGGAGGCATATATGTATGGATTTATATAATCAGTTACCCTTGCATAGATGCTTTGGGGGTCATTAGCTATGCCTCCTTTAGTTCGTGTTTTTTTGCCATTTGTGTCGAGAGGTGCAGCCCCTATTGACCCTGAATTAGTTGAAGCCACCGAAAGTCCTCCAATTACAGCATTAGGTTCATCATCGTCATCTGAGCTGTAGCTGCTCAAGCTTTGTCCAGAGACCTCACGCTTCATATCTGTATCATTAATCTTGCTACTTGAGTCAATCTTCTGGTTCTTCCTCGGCTTCACAGTTCTTTTGTTCTTTTGAACCTGCATTATCAAACATCAATGAGAAAAAGGAAATTACAAATCAAAGCAATGCAACTAAATTCAATCAAAAGTACATTATCCCCCGTGTTGTAACATCGTTTCTTAGACTTCTGCACTGGATGCTTCAACTCAATTTCTTTGCATGGCTCTGGCAAATTCATGATCATCTCTCGGATCAAAAAGTCGTTGTTTTCCAGAACATCATCACTAGCTTCCTTCATGCAGCAATCCGACGACATGGAATCGTTGTTTGCCACCAGCATTTGGTTCCAATCACTAGCTGTACAATAGTTACCACAATTACTAGACATACTAGCATCAATCGAATCAATATCAACTGTATCGGAGATTTTAAAGTCATGATCAGGCCAAACAAAGCCTGAGCCTACATGAAAGTCACCAGAAACAGAAGAGTCATTAAACAAGTGTGCCATGAACTGAGACTCTTCATTAGAACACATAGCAGAACTGAAAGAACTCCATTCATTTTCGAAAATGGCTCCTAGTGACTCCATTTTAATCAATTCTGGATTCAAGATGGAACTAAATTTGAATAAAGAGAGTTGTTTTGGAGTCTCAAGCTGACTGATTATAATGATAACTAAACTCAACACATATTTATAGAAGAATGTTGCAGTGCATTAAAATATACAAGGTGTTGGACAACTCAGAGGAATTGAATTGAAGCAAATCTCAAAGATTATAATGCAATTTATTTTAAAAAAACAAATGATGAGATTATAAATAATAAATTTATAAAAATGAGAATAAGATCAAAAAAGGGCGGCTTTATAAAAATGATGGGAACTGAGTTCTGACAAAAATGAAAGTACGTACCAAACAGGACAATATAAATTCCAAACTGGATCTCTGTTTTGTCGTCTCAACCTAACATATATTCCATAAACTTGTAAGTTTAAGTAGTCTTCTAAATCTGGCTTTATCTAAGTATTGCACTAATGCTTGATTTACAATCGGTGACAGGATCGGTCCTGAAAATTTGAAAGCCCCAAACAAATTTTAATTTTGTGTCCAACTACAAATTAAAATCACATATGTACGATTTGTTTTATGACACTCTATTAAAAAATGTGTTCCTAAAATACATCATTTTTTCGGTATTCTCGTTCATTAGTATAAGTGGCTTAGGCTCGGGACCAGCTCTGATTGGTGGAGAAACTGAAGAGGACCTGATCATTCAGATCCCTGATAAACTTCTACGATGTAACTCCGGTATCGTTGCATAAACGTTACGTATCAGTTTTCAGTTTTGATCGAAACAAATTAGTTTTCAACTCGAAACACGAGCAGCACGAGTCAGTACAAATGAATAACCACAACGGAATAAACCAACATAACTTTCTCTGAACATTGTATTATTAGGGGAGAAATCAAATCCTCCAGTTCTTGTATAATTTTAGGCTCAGTTTTTTTCAACTTTCTAGTTACTACAATAGTTGATCAAGAAGTCGGGTTTAACGGAGGTGACCCCTTCGGCTAAGCTTAAAATTATTCTTTATGATTTAAAGTTGCTTAAAGAAGTAAAAAATAAAAATTTTAAGTTAATATTTGTTTGGATAATTTTGTATTATGAGTAATTTATGAGTTATTAAAATTGTAACAATTAAAATAAATTTGATAAACAATATATTTGAATGATGATATTAACTTTAATCAAATAAAATCATTAAAATAAAATAAGTCATTCAAAAAAGTATCTCCAACCAACTTCCAGCTTTAAGCTGTTTTTTCAACTTTAAATCATTTTTTGACTTATTACACAAACAAATATTTTTTAGTTTAAAGTCAAAAATTGTTTTAAACCCCAACTTTAAACCGAGACCAAACACAATCGGATACCAATACGAGGCTTATTGTAATATCCAACAGAGAGTGAGGAATAGTGGTGGCCAAATGGGCGGTCCGTGCGAGTCGGGTTGGGCTTGACACGGGTCGGGCTCGGCTCAGGCGAGCACGGAACCGGCACGTAGTGTTGAACGAGCCAAGCCGAGCCGAGTTCGAATCGAAAAAATAGAATTCGGGACCGGCACTGCGGGTTGTACGAATTAATGCGGGTTAGTCGTGTTTGGCGGGTTTTGGCAGGCTCTACGAGTTGGTCTGTGACTCTGTGCGGTTGTGCAGTGTGCACATCTTTTACTTGCAACTTGCAAGTGTTTTAATAAATAAAAGTTCGTTCGTGCGGGTTTTAGAAATTAAAATCATAACTGACACTAGCTCACATATGGATTGAATCGAATTATTCACGATTTAATCAGGCCGAATAATATTCAAATAAAGTATAGTGTCGGGCTGGGGGCTGAATAAACCCGCCCATTTAACCACCTCCGGTAAAGAAGCATGCATGTAAACATTTGAAATAACATTATAGAAATGTCAAATATGTATGTACGTGTCACGTAGAAGTTGACCTTTTTACCACATTGATCGATCAAAATTATGTCTTGGAAAGATATGATTCTTGGTATTTTCGAGTCATGCAATATTTACTTATAAATCTAATGATCCAATGTCCCATGCGGCCTAAAATCATGTAGTAGATTATCCAACGAATGAACAGCTACTTTGCAATAATTTACTTGAGTCGTCATATATTTTCGATATTCTAACAGTACACCGTGGAAGGAATATTAGTGAGGGTCACGTTCATGTTTCATCCCGATGATACCAACCACTTGAACCCAATTAGCAATTTCAATTACTACAAATACTTCTTCATCAACGAAATTACTACTATGTGTACCCTCAACTTGACGAGATAAAAGGATTATCTAAGTTGGAAGATATTTGGTTCTCTTTGAAAGTTAGAAATTTGAGGTAAATTAAAATGTTGACCGGATAAATTTTTTAATGGGGTGTTTAATAATTAGTGGATTAAAATAGCGGTTTAAACTCAATAAATAAATTTTGAAAAAACTATTTGTAGAAGCTTTTTCAATTAGAGTATTATAAATGTGTCTAGTTAAAATACAAAAAACTAATTCAAACAGCTAATTATCAAATTTTTTCATGTTTAACAGCTAATTCAATCCGCTGGTCAAATCTGCTAACTTAAATCCGTTAGTTAAAACAGCTAATTCAATACTTTACGGCTAACCGCTAATTGTCAAACAGGACTATATATTTATTTCTTCGTTTCATAATAAATATTCAAATATTTTCATGCTAATAAAAGATAATATATTTATATACTTTATTTTCTCATTTTTTTTGTATAAAAATAGAATGTTCAAACTCTTTTACAAAACAAAAATTTTAATAATAATAATAATATCTCCATTTATGTATTCTATAAAGCGTTAAATGAGTGAAAAAGTTTATGAATTTATTGTGGGCTGGAAGAAATTAAAATAATATACTTTGCATAATATTTTTTAATCATACTTATTATGGGTCGGAACTGGCTTTGTTTCTTGTAATGCTTCTTCCATTTTTGAACGTCCAAGTCATTATAATATAATCATTTATCATTTCAACACTGCTTTCGCTAAAGAACACATTTTTAAGTTTAATAAAGAATTACAATAGCTCATTTTAAAGTAAAAACTCTTCGATGGAAGTTCCCTTACAATATCAAGATGTCAGGCCGAGAATTCATATGAATCATATCCGTTACATAAGTTAACAATGAACACCCCTACTTGTTAGTCAAACTCGTGATCCTTTGCATCAATACATTCATCCCGTTCGTTAGGGACAGCTCGCTCGCTCACCCCTCGTGCTATAAAATATGTACAGCATTGAGGAGATGAAACGAGATGACAGGGGGGAGAAAAAAGAGAACATGCGGGAATCAGCTAGCTCTTACATTCCGGCGATGTTTTCGGGGGAAAGAATAAATATTATCCCCCAACACCATTATTGTTTTGTCTGAAATTTGCCAAGAAGCTTCTTCACCCCCTTCATTATATTTTTTCAGCCGTCTTTCCTTCTCCGCGCCGGCCATTGCACGATCTCATACCACCAAACGTTTTAGAATAAACTAATTAGAGAATATGTATTTTCTTTTAATTTAACAAAATTTTCTTTTCTAGATACCGAAATGAGTGCTTTTTTTTATCACAAATATCTTTTTTCCCACTAATTTTTTGCGTTTTTGTTCAATGCGTTTTTAATTTCATTATTATTTCTTGATACCGAAAATTAAATTTGGATGTATATATATATTTTATTTCTTCTTGCATGCCTGCATGAATTTTCATTTGAGTTTTAAATTTAGATCATGTTTCATAAAAAACTTAAAGTAATGCTAGAAAACCAAACAAATTTACTCAAAATTTGTACAAATGATGTGGCAAACAAATTTTATATTTTAATTTGTAGACGCATATACATATATGTACGAGGTCTCGTATTTTTATTACAAATGTTACCAATTAAAGGATAATACATAAGCATTTGAGTGATTTTATTTTTTTTTGAGAATTTGTTGGAATCTCTAACATTTCATAGCATTTTTTAGATTTTCTTTCACATTTTCACTAATCTGTTCTTTCTCTTGGTAAAAATCTAAGGATAGTACCAGTGTAAATAGAGCATTTTTTGTCCATTAAAAATATGTAAATAATTAAGTTTGCAGATTATCCAAAACCCTAGCTCGTGGCTCGTGTGTGACTATATATAATACCATGTACGCACATCTGATGATTAATGGAGAATGTTTGCGGCCCGACTAAGTGCGTGTTTGGCTGCAACTTTAAGTTGCAGCTTATAGCTTATAAACTTAAAACAGTTTATGGGGAGTGTTTGGCTGCAACTTGTGAAACCAACTTATGGCTACTTAAAATGGATAAGTTGAATGTTAAGAATCCTTAACTTTCAACTTATAACTTATAAATTATTCTCGATACACGCAATATATAATATCCTTCAAATCTTCAAAATCATATATCTTTTGATCCGTTCATTAAAAAATTGATATGTATATATCAAATTTCTCTACTCATCGAGATCTATCCATTGATATCCATTTATATATATTAAAAAATAAATATTTTAAAAATAATAAAAAAAAGTTAACTTATAAGTTATGATTTACCCAAACACTCTACTGCTTATAAGTTCTGATTTACCAAACACTCTAGGACTTATAAACTCAGCTCCACTTATCACTTATAAAGCACTTACTCATTTTAAGCTATAAGTCAACTTAATAAGTTGCAGCCAAACAGGCCCTAAAATAGCCATCTTAGTTGTAAAATTTTGCTGAGTATGCATGCATACAGGAATTTCTAATTCTGACTTAAAAGTTTAGAAGTTTTAGGAGGTGACTCATCTCCATAATATAATTTTTTTTCGACATGGAAAATGCTAGAGTCCACAAATTTGTTCCTGAATTTGTTATCAAATGACACATATCAGAAATTGATTGGCACTAATTCAATTAATTATGATGAATCCCCTGCATTCACATAAATTTCATTAATTAAAATTTTTCAAAATGTCATGTCAATTATGTCACATCATTCAGGAACTTAATTTGGGAACGGTTTCGGGGTACGTAGCATTACTCTTTCAACATTAAGCTAATTAATTAATTAAACTATCTATACATTAATTAGTGCCGTCACAATTAAGTATATGTTCGTGATGTATATGTTGTTTAAACTATTGGTATCTAGTTCATATGATCATATTTTGTTTATCGATACATTTGAATAAAATTAACTAAAATCTATTACATATAGATATGAGAAAACTCGTTCTGATGATGTACTTAGGCAGCTTTCCTGAGAATTGAGAGATTTTTAGTACAAATTTAAAAGAACAATTTTGTAATTACAAAACTCCTCTCTTGTATTTTCAAATATACCCCTGTTATATAGTATTAATTATTTTAATCCCAGGCAACCAGGGACGGATCTATAGCCAAAGCTATGGGTGCCCAGGAACCACTGAACTTTTCACTCAAAAGCAATTATATGGCAATTTTGAACAAGGAACTCACTTAAAATTATATCAGGAACCCACTTATATTACTAGAATCCTAACAAATAGTAGCCTAAAACCAGAAAACTACAGCTACTACTTCTAATTCCTATAATAGCAGTAGCCAAAAACGTGAATTTGATCATTAAACAAAACTCGTGTCCTTAAATGTGCTACAGTCGAATAACCGATTTAAGAGTGAAGAGCCGAGAGCGCAGCTCCTTTTATGCAAGGAACCCATTGAAAAGTATTTCTGGGTCCATCACTGCAGGCAACTCTCCTCAGAGTGACCTCAGGCCCAATACTCTTATTGATATTAATTATCATGTTAATTTCCAGTTGTATTCGAATTATTACAGTTTTAGCTCACATGATTTTTTTCTCTTTTACTCTATTAGCAAGAAAATAACACTTAATGATTATTTAATAATATTAGCAGAGTTTCATGTGTGTTAATAATTCAAGGCTCGATTAATTCTATTAATCGAGCCGGTTCGAACTCGATTTGATAAATGAGTTTGATTCAACTCGACACGGGTTTTGAGTTCAATTCGATTAGACAATTGAGTTTTATAAAAAAATATGAATCAGTTTGGATTGTTTAATGACTTCGATTCGGACTCAACTCCTTTTTATCAGTAGCACTTCTGGACTCAACTCGATAATATATCTTACTGTATAATGAATTTGACTTGATAATATTGAATTAAGTTTTTTTTAAAATTTTGTACGGGTATATTAATGTTCTGAGTAGTTTAAACTTGACTTGTGCTTAAATATTCTTTAAAAAACTCGAACTCGACTTGATTTGTGTATGAACTGGTCCGAACATAATTCTTATTTCTCGGACTCCATAAATTTTAAATTTTGTTATAAAAATTTCGTACTCATTCACGTTCGAGCATAACTCATAATATATGTCAATTTAACTCAAAAATAATTGAATCAAACTACAATTGTTACTTGAATATTAAATAAGCCAAGTTCCGATCATTAAATTACTCAATTTTTGAAACTCGTGAGTTTAATCAGATCTATCCATTTTATTTTTATAAATATAAGTATTTGTGAACATTTGATAGAATTAATTGAATTTTTTAACCCAACTCAAATATAATGACATTTTGTTATTTCAAATTTCGAGCTTGAAATTTAAAATTTTATAAAACTGAAATTCGAGAATGCCATTCTGCGGCTATCCTCGACCCGATTACACTTGCATAATGTGGATCATTCATGTTGATACGAGACAACATAGATCTATTTTCTGTAATTATAGAATACGCAAATGTGCTGTACAATAATACATCATATCTATATATATGTCTACAAAACTTTTCTCTCTTTTGTTTTCCATTTGAACTTCAGCTGCAGACTGCATTTATAGAAGACAATAATAATTGAAGTATATATACAAACATGGCATGCACACCACTTAGGTGTCGAGGCCGCAAATGCATTCCCTTCATGTAACTATTTTTTCTCTCATGCAGCAGAGTGTTAGTCGTAATCAAGTATTATGCATATTTTCATCTTAACACTGGTGGAAACTGAAATCCGCTAGAAAAGAAAATTATGCACTTATCAATCATCATGTATACCGGCTGAAAAGTTGTGACGCAAAATTATGAGTGTATTTTAAGAAAAAGATGGGAGAGTAAACTTAATAAACCCTAGCAATTCATCTTCTTCAGGGTGAATTAGCAAAATGCTAACAGTTAAGAAGCAACCTGTATTTATATTATAATTTGAGTACCTAAATTTGACAAAATGGAAACTAGAAAGGCTGTTGGAGGTGCTCTATGGAGTTGCATAACCACAAGAGACCATATATAACTTAATGCCCGATTATACACCAAAATGTCATTTGTCAGTTAGGATCATCTGTGAATTTACATAGAATTGTTGCAAACAAGTGATTTATAAAGCATTTAGCGGTACCACATGTAACGAATTACCAATACATGTCTACTTTTAAGACACCTTTGCTCATGTTACACAACATAATACCTGTTTGTCCCCGATGACAAGGCACTGGAACCCAAAAACTTGACCACCTTAATATAACACTTCGACATCAAGGATTGGCCACAACTGCATTTCAATTACCTAAATCCAGAGGGGGCGGCCTGAGGGTTGCCTGCTGTTCTACCCCTCATGGCCTTCGATTGTGCCAGTATGCCATCATAGTCCTGATCAACGACAAATAGTATGTGGTAAGACAGTGTATGTAGCCAGATACAAAGAGAAAAGAACTTCAGATAACCTACCCTTTTTTCGAAGGCGTTATCCCTGGAATCAATTATCTTGTCTGCAACACCATAATCAATTGCCTCCTGAGCTTGCATATATTTGGGTCGCTGAATGTCTTTCTCGATTTCTTCCTTAGGCTTTCCAATTCCTTTTGCTAGGAGCTCAAGATAATACTCAGTGTTTGCATCTAGTTCTTTTGCCTGATGCAATGTTACAACTCAGATGCTTTGTACATATGATATAAAACACACACACACACACACACACACACACATATATATATATATATATAGAGAGAGAGAGAGAGAGAGAGATAGAGAGAGAGAGAGAGAGAGAGAGAGAGAGAGAGAGAGAGAGAGAGGGAGAGAGAGAGAGAGAGAGAGAGAGAGAGAGAGAGAGAGAGAGAGAGAGAGAGAGAGAGAGAGAGAGAGAGAGAGAGAGAGAGAGAGAGAGAGAGAGAGAGAGAGAGAGAGAGAGAGAGAGAGAGAGAGAGAGAACCTTAATCCACATATCTATGACTGCACCGCTTGATCGGTTGACTTTGGGAAGATATAATTTTGCTGCAATGTCGATATAAAGAGGGTCAACCACATGCAGAAATTGATAAATCATAACTTATACTCAATTAAGACATTATATAGTCCATATTAGGATGTAACAAATGCAATCAGCTGTACACGAGATTGAAATTTTGGACTTTCGAGGGAAATGAGCAGAGGAAAATGTGTTCAATTTGTAAGCAGACCTTGGTATATTCCAGGGAGAGAGACAATGACAATGAAAGAGTAAACGGGCACTTAAACATAGATGTACATAATATGTTCGAAACACATCAGACTCTTCAGCTGTATGCAAATTCAGAGGGCATCCCCTCACAACGAACATATATATATACCTACGCCACTAACTATCCATACTGTAGAAAACATAAAAATATATTATGAATTCTAAAAATACTCATTAGTACGTCAACCAGCAATTTATATATTTCCTAAGTGGGAAGCGTGAACCTATACTTGTTTTCTGTTAGTGCAGCGTGCAGCTGGATGGGTGATGAGTGGAACAAAGTAGACTCATAAGGATCTAGATTAAACAATGTTAACAAATACTTCTTTTTTGTTGGCATAGCTGGATGGGTGCTGAGTGGAACAGAGTAGTCTGATAATAACATAGATGTACATAATATGTTCGAAACACATCAGACTCTTCAGCTGTATGCAAATTCAGAGGGCATCCCCTCACAACGAACATATATATATACCTACGCCACTAACTATCCATACTGTAGAAAACATAAAAATATATTATGAATTCTAAAAATACTCATTAGTACGTCAACCAGCAATTTATATATTTCCTAAGTGGGAAGCGTGAACCTATACTTGTTTTCTGTTAGTGCAGCGTGCAGCTGGATGGGTGATGAGTGGAACAAAGTAGACTCATAAGGATCTAGATTAAACAATGTTAACAAATACTTCTTTTTTGTTGGCATAGCTGGATGGGTGCTGAGTGGAACAGAGTAGTCTGATAATAACTAGATTAACTAATGTCTGTAGCATGCCATAACTCGCAATCTTCTAAGACTTGTAGCTCACCCCACGAGGCCCATGCCACTTCTTGATACTCGCAAAAGTTGGATTATAGTATAATAAAAATGAAACACTAAACTAGGGAAGCCAGTACCGAAGAACAGATGACAAAAGAATAGAACCAATATGAAAAATGACTGACGTGTCATATATAAGAAAACATGTTCTCTCATGGGTGATGAGTTCCATATATCTATCTTCTAGAAGCCTTGGAAGCCTACTTACCATTAGAACCTTCATACATCAAAATCTTGTCTTTTATCTGTTTTTAATTAGACTAATGAATCCCGGTGAACACTTGGACACAGTAACGATACATTTGACATCAGTGTAAATAGATATCCAATATGACTCGTGCTAATATTTTTCACAAAAAAATTGAGCTTACTGGAGGAATTTGGCTGCATAGCACGATAACCCTTGGTTCCGAGCGATAAAAGCATGGCTGCTTGACCAAAAGCCATGCCACAATTCACAGTATACACGTCTGATTTGCAATACTTGAAGTTCGAAGGGCCGCAGAGATGGAAAGAAGAACAGGATACGTTAGATTTTAAGGTAGTAATAATGTTAAATAATGGATAAAGTAATTAAACAGACAACCGGAAAACTTTTATATCACAATTATGGGGTAGAAGAATATCTCAAGATTCACTATCGATAAATTCTCAAGTACTTATTCTCAAGTACTTATTCTCAAGTAATTATCTGATGATTATTGTTGCTTCTGTATATGTTCATTAATAACTACTAATACTGCAAAATATACATATGCTTACAGCCATCATGTCTGCGATCGCATATGCCTCTGTTTCAGATCCAACAGTCTCCATCTTCTCATTCTGATAAATTGTTTCATGCAGAAGATAATTCAGATTGGTAAAAGACTATCATATAGATGAAAGTGCTTCAGGCAAGTCAGTATTCAGTGGAAGCAGCAGTGATACATGTGACAAAAGGAAAAGATAGACGAGTGCAACAAACTAAAAAAACTTACCTGTGTTCCTGATGAATTTATATAAAGATATATAGGCTTGGATGGATTATCAAAATCCAGCCACATAAACTGAGCAACAAGAAGCTCTGTCACTGCTGGTACAATCTACAGCACATATAAAAATACATGAAAGATTAAATCACCAGAGAGCAGAGTACATATTTCAATACTAGCAGAAACTATTGAAAGGAGCAATTGTCTTACAGGCATGCCTAGGTAGCAAATTCGAGCATCTAACAGAAGAGACGGCAGATCTGGAGGAGCAGATCTAGGCCTTCCGTTTCCTCTGCCTCCTCCTCCTCCACGGTACATGCTCACGCTCATACCATACCTGGAAGGCCCCCTTCCATTCCCATCAACACCTGATAAACTCCACATACCTCCTTGATTTATATAATTCTGGGAAGATGATATGCTTTCCTGTTGAAGTGTCAAGATAACAAGAATAAATGTAAAAGATAGAGAGCAACTTTGTGCATGTGCCACAATCAAACATAGTGATAGTTTCATGGACAGCGACAAGAGAGAGACACAGAAAAATCGTGTGATGCCTAAGGTTGGAGTCAACAACCGAATTAGATATGATAGTCTAGTTAGATGTATTACATTGTAATAATCATTCAAAAATATGTAGAATTGAAAACTGTGCATAGGATTTAACAAAAAACAAAAAAAACTGTGCTTAGGTTAAAGCCCATAAGAACTTGGGGGCAATTTTCCTCTTCATATGTATGTGAAAGATACATAGTCATCGCAATGGCCGATACCAACGTAATGCATAAAGTTGCTCGTAATATCATTTTTAGTAACAAATAAGTAAGATCTGCCATAATATGACATTATATAAACTGAGGAAAGATGTATAGCAAGAGACCTCTGTAACTTTTTCTGACTGCCTACGAACAGGATTATCTTCAGTCATGAACATGTCCATCTGTGAAGGACTGAGGCCGTATAGATGTTTTGGGGCATTGTTGTAATTGTCCATCACTACAAATGAGATGATTAGCAAGTAGTAATTACGAACTCGCATTCACTACAGTGAAGTGCAAAGAATTTGCTGATAGAAGCAAGTAAGCAACCAAATTATCAATGGAAAAAAAAGTTTAGAACCAACTAAATCATGCCTAAAGGATTATACAAGCATAATAAAGATAAGCTCTACCCTAAACAATATTAAATTGGTCTAAGTTTGATCATATTTTTGGATTTTCCATATATGCACAAAATCGATGTAAATTATAACATAGAAGCTTCATTCCAGAACTGCCTTTATAATCTAGATACAATGCAAGCATTAAAGTTTAATAAATGAAATTACTGGCAAGGTTTTCGTGTAATTGTGGACAACATAAAGCTAGCTACTGGTCGACTAGGACTAGGTGTGAAATCTGACTCAAAACAAATGATTTAGTACATTAATCCACTACATGAAAAAAGATCAAAGAAATGTATAACTAATTCTTGAAAATACATCCGAAAGGCATATGTCCTTCATAATTGCTCAAGCAATATGAAAAACCACTAGATTAAATTTGTCCAAATTAATATACTCCAACAGTAAAGTATAGAGCACAGACGCTATCTAAATCAAATCAAATTGAGTTTATCATGTTGCTCTCAAACAACCATACAGTTCTTTTACACGCTAATATTCTACTGCTTATGTACTTCCGAAAACTAGAATTCCAGTAGCTAAAATGACACTCGTCTTCGTAATCACAAATTAGCAATGAATAGCTAATCAAGCAAATCCCGAACATCAGCCTAACAAAGAACCCCCAAAAACAACCCGTACTAACCCAATATATTTATCGCATTTAACAACAAAAACATCCCCAATATAGAATCAAACAGCATAAAATTTGCCCTAAATACAACAGAAAATCGCAACAAGAAAAAACCCGAAAATTAGTTACAAAAAAATTATCCTATTTGCAACCAACATACAAACCCCAGAAAACCCAAAAACATATTTCATTTCACAACAAAAACCAACCCAACAAACAAAAAAACACCACAATTACAAATCTGACCCAAAATTGGACACAAAACAGACACATACATACATAAATACAAACATAAACATAATAAAACAAAGGGTCAAGGTAAAAACTAACATCCATCTTTAAGGTTTTCTTGTCTGAACTGCTTAGGAATATGGTCAAGAGAGTTAGCAGAAGCTGCAAGAGTCCTAAAACAACACCTATGAAGAATCTTCTTTGATGAAGAAACACCAAATAAGAGCTTTGTATTGTGAACAAAAGATGAAGTTTGGAGACAAACTCCACTGCCCATCTCGCGAGTTTCGAAGATTGGAGATGATGAGGAGAGAGAAGAGAGAGGAGAGAGAAGCAAAGACTTGGCCATTTTCTCACTACAATTTTTAGAATGAGAAGAAGATGAAGAGAGTTAATGGGTTGGGGCTTTGTTGCAGTCCACATGTTATTTTGGGCTTTTTGATTAAGATGGACTGGACTTGTGGGAGTATTTTTGGATCTTGTGTGGTCTAGGCTTGGTTTTTTTAGTTCATATAACGATAGATTGGATTGATGGATAAGTATCTAAATATCTAAATTAACTAGGCTTTAACTACCTATATGGATATTGACATAGAAAAATGCTAAGTAATCACAAAAAAAACTTTCATAAAAATTATCATAATTCACGTGTTTTCATTTTATTGGGTGTATAAATAATAAATTAATTAATCTCACATGTATTCATAATATTTCCATCCATTAAATTTTTTTTCCCCAAAAAAAAAGGACGGAACTATGGAAATTACTTAAATTATATAAAAATTTAGATTTCCAGTAAAAAAATTCATCTTTTATGAGAAAATACATAAATTTATGATATAAAATACTTGCAAATAAAATATATTGTAGAACTAGATGATTGTGTGCATGTATAGGTGTATTTTGTACTTAAATTTAAGTATTTGTAAAATACTTATAAAATAAATAAGTCAAATAGGGAACTAGGCGTATTGTGTGCTTGAGTGTAAAAGTGTAGTGTGTAAGCAAGGTGATCCAGGTAAATAAAATAATTAAGTGAGGATCCGAGTTGTTTGTTCATACACAGAGAAACATGGGCGGAACTAAGCGTAAGTTATTCTAGACTCTAAGTTCGGGCTAAACTGAAAATCATAGTAGTTTTTTTTTTAATAAAATCACGATTTTTAGCTAAAAATCAGTATAAATTTTACTTTCAGCCTCGACTAACTTCTAAAAATTAAAGATAATTTATTTTAACCCCGATCATTTTATAATCGTGATTCCACCGCTACAAAGAAAGGTAGTTATATGTACGAATGAGGTTGATCATGCACAGGTGGTGGGTTAAGAATTGTGATAAAAAGTATACATTTGGCCTAATTAAGCAGTTGATTACCAAACTTAATCACTTACCAAACTAAACAGATCAGTACTAATTAACCCAACACATGAAACCTCAACCTTTCGTTAAAGCTGGCTAGCTAGTTGCGTGTCCCTTGTACGTTAAGTATATGATTAGTGACTATTTAGATGTCCACGTGGCATTTACAGAACTTATCTTGCGGAAATGGGCTGTTACATCGCGGTTCACACCTAGCATCAAGGTCGAGGGGAGGGACACGTGTCTAAAACGGGAGGTGGGGATGAACTGTACCGTTTGGCGTGCCGTGAGAGTTCACACTTAACGTTTATACACATGATTAGATCCTTAATCCTAATTATTGATTATTATCCCCCGGCACATTAATTTTCTACGTTTGTTTCGTTATCTTTATTTTATAATGATATAAACTTTTATTTTTTTAAATATCTCAAATTTATTATTAAATATTGATAAATTTCATCAATCTATCCATTTTTCATCCAACTTTACCTTCTTTTTTTTTCGTGTCCAAACTCATTGTATACCACTCAATGGGACGGAGGGAGTAATAAACTAAATTTTTGACATTTGTTGAACGGGTCTTGAAACCCGGAATTATATACTAATAAGAAAATTATGAATCTATCTAATTACCAAATTTTATGAAATAATCAAATATTATACGTCACACAGAGAGTCTCATATTTGAAAAATGAAGATGACGTCCGACCCAGGCTTATTTATTTTCTTATATTTTGAAATTCTTTTCCTATAATTTATAAGGGCGTGTAAAAATAGTCTAATAATTCAATTCAATAAAAGTCGTGATTGTCTCTACCTGATTTTTTCATAATTTTTTTTTATAATATAAATGAGCTCCTTTAAAAAAAAGGAAAATGTAAAATGAAAGAAAATATTTAAGTCGAACATTTTAGTGGGTAAAGCATTTACAATATAATGTAAAACATGTTTGAGAATATTACTAGATTTGGAATTTAAAAAGAAAGATATTTTTAATAATAGAATATACTTACTGCGTATATGAAAATAATATACTGGGTTGAAGAAAATAAAAAATAGCAATGGCAGCATTGATCAAAAGAGTTTGAGCAGCTATCAGAATTCGACGTTGTCAAATTTTTTATAATTAATTTCTTACGCTATAATTATAAAAATTAAAAAATTAAAATGAAATTAGAAAACGTAGTCATACGGATCGGATTCAGGGGTAAATCCAAATATGTAAGTCTTGTACGGAAACAAGACTTCCACCTGCTTTCCAAACCCCCACCCCCCTTATAAATAAACCCCCCACCCCCATTTCTCTCATTCTTCTCAACTCTCTCCTTACAATCATTCTCTCTCTCTCTCTCCAATCTCTCTCAAAATCTCTCTCCAATCTCTCTCAAAATCTCTCTCTCTCTCTTTCTCTAATCTCTCTCAAAATCTCTCTGATCAATTTAACAAAACAAAACACAACAATGGCTCTCCAAGCCATAAATTCACCCACAACCGCAACTCAACCGCCTCTCTTCAACTACAAAACGCTCAATACCACCAATAACATGAACACAACCACTACTCTTCTCCCCTCTTCCGACCCATGGATGAGGAAGAAACGCTCTAAACGACCCCGTTCCGAAACTCCACCGTCGACCGAAGAGGAATATCTCGCTCTCTGTCTCATCATGCTTGCTCGCGGCGGTGCCGCCGCCTCCCCCACCCCCCTCGACCAATACCCACTACCACCTCCTCATCAATCTCTCGAAAAACAAGAAACCAGTACATACACGTGCAGTGTATGTAATAAGGCGTTCTCATCTTATCAAGCTCTCGGTGGCCACAAAGCTAGCCACCGCAACAAAACCCTTGCACCCGACAACTCCGCCTCCTCAAGCGCAACCCTGAATTTAGGGTTGAACCCTAGCGGTAGGGCCCACGTTTGTGCTATCTGTCACCGTTCTTTTCCCACTGGTCAGGCTCTTGGAGGCCACAAGCGGCGCCATTATGAAGGTAATATCAATGCCAAGGCGGCGAGTGGAAGCGCTGTTACGGTGGTATCTTCGTCGTCGGTACCGGTGGTTTCAAGCCAGCGGCGTGAGTTTGAATTTGACTTGAATTTACCTGCTACACCTGAAGAAGAAGTGTTGCCGTTTGAAGTTAGCGTTGACTTTTCCCGGATAAGTCAACTTTCGGGTGAGCAAGAAGTGGAGAGTCCGTTGCCTTCGAAAAAACTGCGTTTCTTGATTCCCAATTATTAAAATTTTCTCATCTCATTATTATTATGGTAAGGAATTAAAGTTAGTCCTTAGCTAGAATTATACAAAATTGATTTGTTAGTTTATGAAATTTTTGTATGCAAATTTTTGTAGAAGAGCTTATGTTGGTATTGTATTGATGGATGATTACAGTGATTGGATTAATTATACTTTATGTCATGTTACATATGCATGTTTGTGCTCAAACCATTAAGTTTGCATTCATTATACTCAGGTATCTCACTAACAACTCTCTTACTGGAAAGATTCCAGACTGGATAAAAGACAGGGATTCCATCGAGTATGCTTCCATACATTGTAACAGTTTCTTAATTTTTATTACTGTTTTTAATTTAGTGGTTTGTGTCATGTGCATACATACTGTGATACTGATGACATCATGGTATACATGTATCATAAGGGAATAACAATTCGTTTTAAGATTGCAGAAGAGGTTTCATTTAGCTTTAGCCTGGAAGATTCTGATTCAGAAGGAATAAACATCGTAAATAGATGTTACCTATGACAAGGTGTTTAGTTGCTGTGATGTTTAGGCGGGATATAGAGCAAGGAGAACCACATTCTTACTATGATTTAGTATACATAAAGATAGTCCTCTTTAACAATAATACAATGAACACAAGTAGTATACATAAAGTAGTGTTTACTTGATTGTAAGCTGTGAATTCTACATGTTATCCTTTCTTATTGACATTTACAAAAAATCAAGTACTAATACTTAATTGTTTTGGTTTTAAACAGAAACCTGTTCAGAAGCTATGGGAATAACTTGTAAGCTCCAAAATTGATTCTTATTGCATATGAGATCTTAATTTAAGTTTTAATACAACATAAATTGATTCTTATTGCATATGATATGAAGCTATATGATATAATGAACATAAATTCCTTATGTTGTATTATTTCAACTTTGAAGAATAATGTCTCAGTTAAAGCAGGTTATAATGTGACTAATTAAGGATATCATTATATCATATAATGTCTCAACTTCTTGCAGCAAGGCATAAGTAACTTCTGGGAAAAAGTTTCCTAATAAGGGTTAAGAAGTCGATCCTTCTGTCAAGTAAATAAAGGTTACTAAATTGTTGTTGTCAGTTTCTTTCAGTTTTTGTGAATTATCCCAAGTAAAATTTTCCTTTACAGGATAGATTATTACCTAGCATTCAGTAGTTTTTTGTCAAAATTTACAAAACCACCTGTGGAATAATGATTTTAACATTCCCCGCAAGCCTATATATATGAGTAGAAAGTAGTAAACTAAACTTCTACCATAGTTGAACGTGTCTAGAAGATGGTGACCAAAATTATATATAACAAACTTATGGAGCTCGATAATTATCAAATATATGAAATAATCAAATATTTTCATTTGTACACAGTCTGTGTAGAAAATGAAGTTGCTCAAGTCTGTGGAATAGCCTCCGTCCGACCGAGACTGGACTTATTATTTGCCATTAAAATATACTATATACTCATACAACTCCCCTAAGTACGTAATAAATCCCCTTTTAGACGTGTTACTGTGAGTCTATGTATGCACAGTATTTCAGAATATGTTCTAAGATAGTCGTATCACAAAGAATGTCCAACGTAGCTCTCCGTTGTAAACTTTGCTTCTAGCAGTTAGGGCTGTAGACGAATCAAATCGAATATCTTTGTGCCTGTGTTAAAGAAATTACAACTTCTTTTTCCCTCCGGCGTAACTATACCATTGCAATTTATGTTCTGCAGTGGAAGCACCGTAGTAGGAGTAGGCTCTGCAGATCGACCACGGTTTGTATATGACGATGAAGAATATCATGATGTTTTTTTGTCAGGTATGCTACTTATTTTCATTCTACAAAAAATTGAAAGTTCCTTTAAAGCAGGTTCACTTAAATTTTATTCAGTAGTCAAAGCAAACAACTTGCACTATTAACACATAATTTGTACGTTGGCCAGCCTCAAATGTACACCCAGGTTCCTAACGAAAATATCTCTGTGTTCAGATCTTTCTCCAAAGAGTTGAGATGAATTATTTTAAAAGAGACATGCTTTGAAATTTCTTAAATAACAAGCAAAAAAAGCATCAAGTAAAGCAAACAAAGATTTTGCTAGTTGCATAACCCATAAACAATGGAAAATTAAGAAACCCTCATGACCAGACTATAAATTCAGTCGCCAAAAAATTAAAATAAATGAAATAATAGAACAGGAACAGAGAAACTGGTAGGCTTTTAAGAATCAGAAATGGAACAATTTAGATGTTATGTTCTTACAAAGCTCTCCTTTATACTTACTATTGATTTGATTGTTTCTCCTGTTTTGCTGTTTTGTGAAATGCAGAAGCCAGGGCAGGTTGTGAGAAGGTGACAGGTACAAGAGGCAGATTATGTCTCAGAAGAAAACTTTTCATCGGCCAAAAGGCTTTGCTTTAGATTCACTACGTTTTTCATTGTTTTTTTTCTGTTCTGTTCTACTCACAAAAGCCATGGGTCTGGTGGGATTATGTTACCGATTTCCAAATTAGATGTCCCATGAAGGAGAAAAAATATAACAAGGAATGTGCGGACAATGTTATCAGATCTTTAGGTAGTAATTGTTGACTCTATCTCTTTCTATTTAGGATACCACTACATGTTTGTGACAGTATTATTGTTTTCGTTCTGTATAGGACTTGACTTGAAAGATATAGAGAAGTGTATGGGTGACACAAATGCTGATTCAGACAATCCTGTTCTCAAAGAAGAGCAAGATGCTCAGGTATACCAATTATTATTATTTTTTTTTATTTGGCACTACTGTGGTTGGCAGTCTTTTCTATTCCGTGTTCCTGTTTTATTTAACTGCCAAACTATGTAGGTTGGTAAAGGATCACGAGGGGATGTTACCATATTGCCGACCCTTGTTGTCAATAATCGACAGTATCGAGGTTAGTTTGTTGAATTTGTATTGGAAAATTAAGAGATCTGAAGTTCCTGACAATTTTACTTCTAGGAAAGCTGGCAAAAGGTGCCGTCTTAAAGGCTATATGTTCTGGTTTTGAGGAAACTACAGAGCCAGCTGTGTGTTTAAGTGGAGGTAGGCTTATATTTGGGTATCATAGTTATACTTGATTCTTGAACCTTTCAAGGAAAAACGGGTGCTCATTCGTGCTTCTTTTCTCAGATGTAGAGACAAATGAGTGTTTGAATAACAATGGTGGATGCTGGCAAGATAAATCAGCCAACATCAGTGCCTGCAAGGTACCTATCAGGCTGTGCGGGATTCTGCCTTTAGTTGCTCATGTTTCTAATAGTCGCATTCATGGTCCCAGGATACATTTCGTGGGAGAGTATGTGAATGCCCCTTCACTGATGGTGTGCAATTTAAAGGAGATGGTTACACGTCCTGTATAGGTAAAGTATATTACTTTGATCTTTTCTTGTATAAAATAAGCTACCCCTTCACAAAACATCAATTACTAGTATGTGGTTCCTGCATAGTAGCAAGATATGTATATAAACTTGTGAACCATAATACACAGATACACTAGATATGGACCTGTTTACCTTAGAAATATCCATTCAGATATCTTAATTGTTTCTTATTAGTGAATGTAGACATTACTTTGAGTTTTTAATTGGGGCTTAGTGGTGTGAATGGTGCTTCAGTGCATATATAAGTTTGGGAGTTCTGAAATAAATTTGGTATAAGCATACATCAATAGTGTTCACTTTGCACTTGGAGGTTTTAACCCAAATGAAGTGTCAAGTGACCTTACCATGTCTTTGAGTGTCGACTGACACCAGCACTCGAGTTGAAACGAAGATCTAGGTAACATAGCCGTTGTTAGTGGACTTGTGGAGATTCATTGCTATACGTATTTATTAATACATGTAACTGCACATTGTGCGCTTAAGAAACATATGAGAAGTTGTAAGTAGTGCACTGTTGTTAGAGATACTCTAAGCAAGTACTCGTTCTGTGAATGAAACATGTAGGCACTCTAAGAGCTTACTCCTTTGAATATTAACATTTTTTCTTCTTATTTCTTATTGAACTTTTTTGATACGAAAGGTTTAGAATTTCATTGTTTCATCTATTATATAGTCCTGACACTAGACCCTAGTTACAATTTTTACTTTTCAATTCAGCAAGTGGACCAGGCCGCTGCAAGTTGAATAATGGAGGCTGTTGGAATGAAACTCGTGATGGACACACCTTCTCTGCTTGTACGGTTAGTGCGAAAACATAGCCTCTGATATTAAGTTTCCCGTTGGTATTGGCTACTTTAACATTCTTTAATGACGATAACAGGATAACGGGGACACCAAGTGTGTCTGCCCTCCGGGATTTAAAGGTGATGGTGTGAAAAGTTGTGAAGGTTAGACACTTTGTGCGGCTTTCATATTGGCTACTTGGACATTATAAACCATAGTAGACATACTAGTTGCAGAAAGGATATTAATATCCTAAACGCAAACTTACCAGTCACTGTTAATGAGCATATCATATCTTCGGGGACAAATGTGATATCACTCACTGCAGTTTATTGAGTAAGAGTCTCAGATACTGCATAAATAATTTCACACCTCTATTGCTATACTTAAACATGATATATAATGTAGTTAAGCCCTTACCCTAAGACCATGAGGTTTTAGGATAGCTGATATGGTATCAGTTCAAACCCTCCTGCCCCAATGTTCTCAAAATTTATTTGGACGGTAAAAGTGATACTGCCGCAAAATATGGGCTCCTAGCGATCAACTCTTCGACCCAAAAATGGGCTTTCGAGTAAATGGTGTTTAAGATATAATATATGATCAAATTAAGTCATCCTCCTAAGCCCTTGAGGTTTAGGAGAGCTGGTAACTTAGCATCTACTGTTTATTTCACACAGATATTGATGAATGTGATGAGAAAAAAGTGTGTCAATGCCCCGAATGCAGCTGTAAGGATACATGGGGAAGCTACGAATGCACATGTTCTGAAGACCTTCTGTACATCAGAGAGCACGATACCTGCATAAGTGAGTTTACCGGCCTACTTTATCTGTATTCTATTATTTTGTTAATGAACCTGAGGATAAAGCTAACTAATTTGTGTTGTGTGGTTCTTCTGCAGGTAAGACAGCGGCCGAACGGAAATCTGCATGGACAGCTGTTTGGTTCATTTTGATAGGTTTGGCAATCGCTGGTGGTGGGGCTTATACGGTGTACAAGTATAGATTGAGGGTATGTTTGGTGGATGGTAAATTTGTTGTTATTATTAACTCATCGTTGTTAAGTATATTAGTACGAGATTACTTTTAACTTGCTTTGGAAACGCAGTTCTTTTTCTGGTAACGACCAATTCAGAAATATAGATAATCAAACGTACGCCTCTGCTTAGGCTTGAACCCTCTTCTTAGGGGTTCTCACTGGACTACAATGCTAGGAATTAGGCACCATAATTCTGTACTGATGATCTGGTACTGTAATCCAGACATGCTTCAGCTTATCATATTTATTTTGAACTAATATTTAATATCCCAAGTGTGAGCACCAATTATACTTTCCTCTCTTTACCTTGTAATTGTTGGCAAAAATAGCTTAGATCTTATGTTTGCTTTTAATAATAGGACTATTATACCTGACTTGACAAGAAATAGTTTGGCATCAGGCTCTGCATTAGAGACTGAGTCATTCCTTTTCGTAGAATAACTACGTAGCCAAAAGCAAGCTAGATAGAACTAATAACACTACCCCCTCCCCTCCCCTCCCTCTCCACTTGTCCTTCTCATATGCCTATTCAGCAATTTGTATATATATATTAGTTAATAAACAGATGAATAATATACATAATCCTCCCTCCTTTTTCCTATCCAGGCTGTGATATCCTATTACAAACTTACCCAAATACTAGCAGATTCTTTTTAATTTCCATTTGACCTTAATTATATTATTTTTTGGATAGTAAAGATCTGTAAGACATTTATCTGTGCATCTAGTTGCTTAATATATCTGAACCACATCTGCAGTAGGCACTACCACGGGATGTATCGGTTATTTAGTAATCTGAAAACTTGTATAATATCTATTCTGACAACTTTTTCCTGGATTTTGAATTTATAGTCATATAGGTTTTAGAATGGACACTTCCAACTGTTCCAAGACCAGGTTAGACTGGACAATCTAGGCCGTCAAATCATGCAGTTACAACATCCTCTCAGGCAAATGCATCCTCTGCTGATTGGCATCCTCTTACAACATCCTATGTCATATATATGTGCCTTTTAATTTTCTCAATTGGTATCATCTTATAATCTTTCATATTGCCACAGTTTATTAACGCACACAACTCTTTTTTAACTGTAGAAGGAGCGGGTCCTGATGAGACTGAAGATGACACTTCAGAAAGTTTTTCATTTGCTTTGCTAAATGGAGCACTTGGAGTTTTTCAAGTTCAAGGCTGAAGGATCCGAGACTTTAGGTACACTTGAAAGAACGTTAGTACTGAACTCCATCTATATATTATTTAATTATTTATTGCCTGTATGCAGACCAAAATGGCCTTCTTCGTCATTTGCTTTATCTGATGGACTGGTTACAACAATGGCTTACGATTTGCCTCGTGTAGTATGGCTTACCAAAATGCTGTTTATTGCTTGTCAAACTTTTCATTTAGGTGGGACTAACTCGTTCATTTTTTTTAGGTTACAACCTGCCCTGTTTTATACTTACTATTGATTTGATTGTTTCTCAGATTTTTTGTTTACAAATTTTGGTTAGAATAGCTTTTTGATTGTTCATATATGTATAACTTGTTATGTCTCAACTTCTTGCAGCAAGGCATAAGTATAACTTCTGGGAAAAAGTTTCCTAATAAGGGTCAAGAAGTCGATCATGTTTTTTAAGTAATTAAAGGTTACTAAATTGTTGTTGTCAGTTTCTTTCAGTTTTTGTGAATTATCCTTGATTAAATTATCCTTTACAGGATAGATTGTTACCTAGCTAGCACTGAGTAGTTTTTTGTCAAAATTGCGAAACCATCTGTGGAATAATGATTTTAACAATCCTCGCAAGCCAGAAACATTCTTTATACAGATGGTGAAGTTCTTGATACAGGCATCAAGAAATGATCAAGACTGTAATTCAGATGGTGAAGACCGGTACACTGAGAGGTGGAGTGATGGATGCTGTAGTGATGATCAGTAGGCTAATTTAGGTGGTATTGATGAATGATAAACTGATTAGATGTAATTGGATGAAAGTCCATGTGAGGGATGCGCATGTCAGTGACATGAATGTTGTTAGCCATTAGTGTTTTTGCTACCAAATATTAAGTGGAGATCAATCTTAATGGCCTTGTGTATTCTTCCTATAGTCATTCTCTAATATTACTTGAGTTAGCGAGAATCGAAACCGAAACGATAAGAGATAAAATCTGTCTCATCGTTGTTAATAATACGGAAAATTTATTAATCCACAATTTTTTAAGGGAAAATATATGTTGGGTTGAGGGTATATTCAAGATTTTCCAACTACAGAGGACACAAACTGGATACTACTACTCAGATTCTTGTTTGTTTTATGCCAAGCCCGTACGGACATTTTAGTGAACTGTAGTTGCTGCAAAAGCCTGTTAGGACAGCTAATTACGGCTGCACCCCCCAACTTGATAGTCGGATAAATTAAAGTATGTAAGCGGAAGAAAGGAAGCGGGGATAGTAATCGTTTAAGTTCGGTCATTTTGGGTAGAGTTTTAATATTAGTGCTTCCACATTTTTAAATTATTTCAAACAAAAAATTATTTTTAAGTTCAAAATTTAATACTCAAATTTAGAATTGGCTATCCGTAGCAAGGTTGTCATGACTTCTCCATTTGGCCAAGAGGTGATGGAGTGTCGAAGATTGTTAGGTGATCAAAACAATACTAAATTGGTATTTATCAAACGGTCTGCAAATATGGCAGCTCATGCCCTAGCTAGAGTGTCGTATTTTCACCCAGATCGAGTTTTTAGTGGGGGAGATGTCCCTACTGATGTCCCTACTGATGTCTTGAATGTGTTGGACAGTGATATGATTTAATAAAAATTACTTGTTTGTCAAAAAAAAAAAAAAAATTATTTTTAAGTTCAAAATTTAATACTCAAATTTAGAATTGGATTGCATTTCATTTCATGTATTGAAAAATTAAAAACTACTCAAGTTTATATCAGTTACATGTATGTACAACATTATTTACAGATTTTTTTTTATTAGGTTCAGTAACGGTTTTTTCTAATTTCGATCAAATTTTTAAATTTTTTAATTTGAATTTTATTTTAACATTTGTTATTAATTTTTTGAATGTTTACCTGTTTTGAGAGGTCAATGCGTGAGCGTAGCGGATCCCGCTCATAATATTTTAAAAATCAGCGCTAAATGATATCGACTTAAGTATTAGGTCAAAAATTGTTTTCTTTTTTAAAATGAGTCAAGAATCCATCAAAATTGGATTAATTGATCAAGAAGATTGGTAAAAATGGTAATTTCTGCGAGGAAAAAAAACGAAAAAGATAGAAACTGAATTAAAAAAATGTATTATGCTCCTATAAATAATTCATACTTTAGAAAGTCAAATGACGAATTTTCTTAATTTTTTCTCTTAAATTGATCCTATTTTCAAAAATTAGATCTTTAATTATTCGATTAATCCGAATTCGAGGTCCACTTTACTTAAGTCTGACTCCCATTAAATGTTATGTTTGATTAATTTTGTTCTGATATCTGATTCTTTAAATAATGAATGAGTAACACACATACATAGTGATCACAGTTTTGACTGTTAAAGTAATGACATCCTATTATTTCGAAAACTAGTGTGAAACCTATTATTTTTTCCTATGGTTATTATTAATTTTGTCTATTTTTTTATTTAGAAACTAGTGCGATATTTATTTTTTTTGTCCCTAATTAATATTCTTTTGCGCTATCTATTATTTTTGTCCCTGATTAATATTTGTTTGCTATCCAAAGGGGTCAACTTAAATTTATACTCTTCTTAAGAGAGACTAGAGCATTGACTAAACTCAAAATTATCAGTAAAAAAAATTTTATGCTCGAATTTTTATTATAAATATTGGAAAAAAAAAATCATCCCGAATAATTTTCAAATTTTAATATGAGATCCGGATAAAATTATTTCCTCATCCTGTCACTGTTCCCAGTTGTGTGACAAGGGTCTTTTTGGGTTGATATACTTATGTAAGCTTATTTGATAAGTTATAACTTATAAATTGATAAGTTGAATGTTAGAAATCACCAACATTTTACTTAACTTATCAGCTTATTCTTTGATTTCTTTATTTTTCTAATATTTACATTTGTGTTTTTAAATATTTTTTTAATTTAAAATACAAGTGTTGAAATCATTGTATTTAAAAATTATTTTTTCAAATTTAATTTAGCAAATTCTTAACTACCTTATAAGTAAATTTATCCAAATACCCGTATAACTTATAAGAATTCATCAACTTATCAATTATATGACACTTACTCATTTTAAATTATAAATCAACTTTTGTGTGATACCAAATTGTGTGACCAGAAGAGGTCAAAACAAAGAAGCACGCAACCGCTTCCAACTTCCAAGTGATAGTGCTACTACTACTTGTTTACTACATCTGTCCTTCTCTTAAATATACTAATAAAATAAATAAAGGTCGTTATCAGTGTTCTAAAAGTCGACAATTAATCGTGATTAATCGTTAGACGGCGGACCACCGAACTGATTAAGCGAAAATCGGTCAATTAATTGTTTTTTTCAGGAAAAACGGTCAAAATCGGCTGAATCGGCCAAAAAACGGATTAATCGGTCAAAAATCGGGCTAATTATTAAAAAAAAATTAAAATTTAAAAAAAACTTAGAAAATTTAAAATATAGAAACTTGATTAAATGATAGGAAAAAACATTATTTTTGTACATGTAATTATAATTTTAGATGTCAAAATCGTAATTTCTCTTAATTTTTCCTTCTTAAATTGATCTCTAATTAAAAAGTTAAACCTTCAAAATTTTATTTATTAAAATTATATAATATTTTTAACATATTTGCATAAATATATGATAATAACATATGTTTAGTTGAAATAACGAAACAATTATATATATGAATATAATTATATATAAAAAATATTATTAAATTTATTCCGATTAATGACCCGATTAATCATTCCGATTAATCTTCAATTACCCGATTAATACATGGACTGTGCCTTCACCGATTAACTCCGATTACCGCTTTTTACGACACTAGTCGTTATAGTAGTAAAAGAAATAAAAATAATAATTAAAAATGGAAGTCGTGTCCAACACTCCCTTGACCTTCACTCCTTTGTCAAACCTTCACTTACAAAGTCCCTTCACTTTCTTATTACATCATTTATACATTATAATTTAGAAATTAGTAAAATGAATTCTCCAAACAAAAAGCTAAAATTAATAATATTTTATTTGGTATAAAATATAACTAATTCTTCTCTAAATGTAAAACATGACGTGAAATACATTCAAATTAAAGGAAATTTTCATCAATTTTAAATGTTCAGTATCATGTAAACAAATTATTTCAATTATCTGATAAAATCAAAATTCAGGAATTAGATAATTTTATTTAATTCACTCTCTACCATAATAATGCATAAATATATAATATTAAAATAATATTAAAAACATCCATCAAGATTCTAAAAAAATGCTTAGCAAAAAAAAGAAAAAAAAGTTTCTAAAAAGATTAACGTAGGATGACGTCATTATGTAAGTCCAAATCAAAATATGTACAGATTCGATCTCTCTCATCCCTTTTCCACCTCCTTTCCAAACCCCCACCCCACTCTATAAATAAACCCCCCATCCCCATTTCTCTCATTCTTCTCAACTCTCTCCTTACGGTCATTCTCTCTCTCCAATCTCTCTCAAAATCTCTCTAATCTCTCTCTCTCTCTCCAATCTCTCTGAAAATCTCTCTCAATTTGGAAAAACAAAACACAATATGGCAGTCGAAGCCTTCAATTCACCCACAACAACAACTCAACCACCTCTCTTCAACTACAAAACCCTCAATTCCACCACCACCCACAACAACATCAACACCACTACTGCTATTTTTCTCCCCTATTCCGACCCATGGATGAGGAAGAAATGCTCAAAACGACCCCGTTCCGAAACTCCACCGTCGACCGAAGAGGAATATCTCGCACTTTGTCTCGTAATGCTTGCTCGCGCCGATGCCGGTGCCGCCGCCTCTCCCACCCCTCTCAACCAATACCCACCACCACCTCATCAATCTCTCGAAAATCATGAAACCAATACATACAAGTGTAGTGTATGTAACAAAGCCTTCTCATCTTATCAAGCTCTCGGTGGCCACAAAGCTAGCCACCGCAACAAAACCCTGGCACCCGAAAACAACGACAATTCCGCCTCCTCAAGCGCAACGCTGAATTTAGGGTTGAACCCTAGCGGCAGGGCCCACGTTTGTGCTATCTGTCACCGTTCTTTTCCCACTGGTCAAGCTCTTGGAGGCCATAAGAGACGCCATTATGAAGGTAAAATCAATGCCAAGGCGGCGAGTGGAAGCGCCGCCACGGTGGTGTCTTCGTCGTCGGTACCGGTGGTGGTTTCAAGCCAGCGCCGTGAGTTTGAATTTGACTTGAATTTACCAGCTTCATCTGAAGAAGAAGAAGTGGAGAGTCCGTTGCCGTTGCAAGTTGGCTTTGACTTTCTCCGGACAAGTCCGTTGCCTTTGAAAAAACTGCGATTCTTGATTCCCAATTATTGAATTTTCCTATCTCATTATTATTATGGTAAGGAATTAAAGTTAGTCCTCAGCTAGAATTATACAAAATTGAATTGTTAGTTTATGAAATTTTTGTATACAAATTATACGAGACTTACATGTATGATCTGTAGAAGAAGACACTCTGTTGGTATGGTATACTATTGATGGATGATTAAACTAATTTTGATTAAATTTTGTACTTTTTTTATTAGATTAAATTCCGGATGTTTAACTATTGTTTAATAACATTTTAATATTGCCAATTCATTTATTGCTGAAAAAATATTTGACGAAACGAAATGTTATAACTAGTAAAAATATCAAATATTATCATTTACTAGTGTTACTCGGATTAGCGAGAATCGAAACCGAAAAGAGAGATAAAAATCATTCTCATTGGCCTGTTTGCTGGATCTTTTGGCGAGACAGTTGTAAACTTGTACGTCACACATGTTCCTTGGAGATCAAGGATTATGAAGTCAAATTAACTGTTATTCCAATGATAACCATGTAGCAATAGTAGACCATACAACATTGCAACAATGCATCTACAAGGTCTTATCATCTTAAATTTCAGTCGCCTTGTGCCTAATGCCTGCCAATATTAACAGTAAAATCCAATTATTTATCTTCCATTTGTCTTCAGCTAGGTAGATTAGAAACCACAAGGTCATTTCTGCTTAAAATAATTGACGAGGTGTTTGAGAGACATAGACTTGTTGTACCTTTGTATACACTTTTGCATAATCGATAACCAAATTTTCACTTATGCCTCCAAATCAACAACCATTCCCATACCAATTTCCAGCTAGCTCTCGCAAGTTCACTGATGGCAAGTCCTTTAATGTCCTGCAACAATAAACATATTATAGAACAAAAGGCACAACCTATTTGCAAAATTCATTCAAATCTTAAACACACCATCCTATAATCATCACAGAGTCCCAACTAAACCTTAATCTGGTTCATTTGTGGACTCCAAAGATATCACCCCGCTTAGTAAGTTACTATTCAGATACCTATATCCAAAGCTACTAATCACAAATTGAGTAAAATATAGAGATTTATCTACAGTGAAACATAACCCGTTCAGGAGAATAAACATCCGGTAGCTAAAAGAAAATATAGGAATGAATTTAATGTATTCAAAAAACTTGCTACTGCTTCCATCAAAGTTATAGATATCTATTTTCAACTACGCACAAAAAGTTCAAACTGGACTCCAGAGGCTGAATTGAATCCGGAATTTGCCCAAATAGCCTATTAAAGCTCAAATCTCTGCAAAGAAAAGAAGTTAATATGACCCTAATAAAATAAGAACGATCATCCAAAATATTTTGCAGTTAATAAATTACTTTAGCTTAGAAAATTTCTGATGTCCTTGAGAATCGGCACTAAATGGAAGAATACTAATATGAAAGGATAGGTTAAAAAAATTAACATACAGGGTATTTAAACTTCTCATCTCGCTCTCGGCGATATATGCTGGAATGAAATCTTTTTATTAAGCAATTCCTCGGTATCCTACATGAAATAAATAGGAAACTGATTTTGCGTCAGAAGAACCACCAATTATAAACATAATGCATTTGTAGACATAATTAATTCCCCTAATCAGCTCACAAGTATTTCATATATGTCATATCTCGCAAGTTGGGGGAACTTGAAAAAGATCTCCTTAAATAAGATATCCTCCTGCAGATAAGAAACGCAGTAAATGACTTCATACATTCAGATTTCCATAAATATTTACTGATTCAGATTGTGCTTACAACTCCTGTACTTCTCAAAAGGGAGACACTGGAAGGAATATGACCCAAAAAAAACAATGAACTATTAAGAGCAAATTGGAATTGGTAAGGTGACGTTGGACACTGGACATAGAATTAATGTTCATCTCTGAGTTTGACTCCAAACAGCTAAAACAGCTTGCAGAGTTCACTTTGACCGTATTTTTATCATTTCTCTCATTAGACACACTTTCCTTATGCTAAAGTTTTACATAATTTTCTTGGTATGTAGTTGTACATCTAAACTTCTGAGAACATAACACATTTTCTCTATCTGAAAGCAGCTTTAAATATATTACGGTTATTATAAAAGATCAGCCAACCTTTTAGTTGTAAAGTTTCCTAGGAGTACCACACCTGAACACTAACAGTCCTCATGCTAAGTAGATCGACCATGTCAAGGATTCTATTTTTATTCCCTAAAGTTTCCAGTCGACATATTTTGTCTCGATCATTCAGATTAAATCCTCAAATCAGCAAAGAGAGGATCTACGTGGCACCTGCCTATGATTACCGTAACTATGACTAATATTTAGCCTAGTAGCAGACTATAATGAAATAAGTTAGTTGAGCTTCGGCAGAAGACATATATAGAAAGGTTCGTAATTACAGTCTTCTCAAGTTCCTCAAACTTCCAAGGGCTGTTGGAAGAGATCCTCCTAGCTGATTTTCTTCCAAGATCCTGCAGTATTTCAAACTAAGCTCAACAAATTGCAGTTGAAAGTATAATATATACAGATACGTGGGTGTACATATATTCTCTACTCACAGCTCTTCCAGTGTTAATATAATAGTTAATTCCCATGGAATAGAACCACTGATACGGTTATCCACAAGACTTTTGCAGCATAATTGCCAAGTTACCATCATATTAGATTTGTCATACGTAATAGCCGTTGGTGTTTAGACCTCAAACAGAAAATATTGCCTTAATACTAAGGTCCTATAATGAATTAAAAGCACTTACAGAGTTATAAGAGGAAGGCGACCAAAAGAAATGGGGATAGTTCCAGATATATAGTTTTGACCCAACTCTCTGCCAATGAAAATCACAATTCGGAGAAGTTCTGATTAGAAAACACAATTTTGAGATGAAAATCTCCTGCATGACAGCACGAGATGCAAAAAGAATCTCTTTCCTTGTGCTAGAATATTTTTGTCAAGAGATTTCTGTTAACGAATGCTCTGATGTAATGAGAACCTTCCTCCAGGATCCAATACAAACATAAGCAGTTTGAAACATTCAACATTTAACGCCTTCTAATACCACTAACTATGCATATTATATTTTAACGAAAGCATACTTTTCCCCAAATCATGTTCAACTGAGGGTTAATCATTTTCAATATGAACCTAGTCTACAAGATACAATTAGCACTCTGTATTAATGGACTATTATTTGGACCAATTCATGAAATCAAATTGAACAAAATTTCATTGTTAAATAATTGCAGGACTTACAATTTGCAATTCCTGTAGAAAGACAACTTTTGAAAATTCGGAAGGTAGTTCTCCTCTCAAATTCAGGCGCTTCAGCTGGCTGCAATACATGTGAATTGCTGCAATTAAAGACAAATTTGCTAACGCATACTTAAAATCTTTCTAGAGTATAAGTAATTAAGTATGACAAGAAAAATCAAGGCGAAGATAAATTAATTTGCAGAAAGAACGAACATAACATGGCAAACAGAACTGTTGCTGAATGTGCAATCGCAAGTCACGTTGCTAACGGGTTGAGCGATGTCGAACGCCACACTCAAACCTCCACTACAAGAATTCCTTTTAACGTCCGAATGTTTAATTTTTAGCTTCATTGCTATTGCTTCAAGAGTCTCAACTGTCACCACAGAAGTTCTTTTGCATTAGAATGTATTCGACATCATAAATGTATTTTGTTCTGTATACATATATAATGTAGATGAAAACCACATTAAGTTTCGGCTACAAAATTAGTACATAATAAAGTCAGCTAATTTCCGATAAGTTTAATGGCTTGCGAAGTAATAGTAACAGTATATTAAGAAGATCATTTTCCAAGTATAAGTAACACAATGGACCCTTAAAGCCTTTAAAAAGGTGAAATAGTAATCACTAAAATATTACCAAGAATTTATTAAGTATAAATTCTTTATAGATGTAACTTAGAACCTTCCATGTAACCTGATGAACTCAAAGATTCAATTTGTTTTTTAGCCTGAATCTTAAAGATATACTCCTTTACTTGAAGGTATATCCTTTTAAAGTAAATACATGTGCAATATCGGAATGAATTGCTCCTTAGCCCGTGCAAGGCATGAGCATGCTCTAAATTTACATATTTCACGGGCCAATTTTCATACGACATGGGCTCTTTTTCATTGTTACTATATATATTAATCATTAAACATGATAGATCCTGCTGATTTTTATTTGGTGCAACAATGCAGTAGATAAGCTTCAGATTGAATGTCTAATTTTGGCAAAATTTACTTACTCTATACCTCCGACATCATTACATTTTTTTTAATGCATTCTCTTATTTGATGCGTTCTCTTTATTGTCCTAATCTTGTCCTCAATAGAGCCGTTAAATCTTGATTCTTGCATGATAACACATTTTTATTAGAGGCCTAAAAGCCATCTGGGGTTTTAATATTCTCCCAATTAGATTATTTTCACAGAAGTCCTTCAAGTCCATTTCTTGGCAACTACTGTTACCTGTCATTTTCAATATATTTTTTGACCTTACCTTTTATGCCCATCCAATATGTCCAACCTGTGAACATGATATGCTTATAATATAGTTATGTATTGATAATTTTTTTATAGTTATTTAAAATGATATGACCATCATATGAAAGAAATGATATGAATGTTACTTTCGACATGTATACTGTCAAAAGGACATACAAGGGCTATAAAGCAGACTATGGTGATTGAGTTTTACAGACTATAAAGTAGAACATGTAAAACAAAATATGAACCTGAACTTGTATAAACTTGTGTATACAGGGCTACACATGTTTCTAATACTCACCAGAACATCACAAGGTTCAGACTTGAGGGAAATGATCCAGGAGAAAGAGAATTGGAAAACATAGTTAAGTGCTAATCTGAGAACTGCATGTTTGTAATACTCACCAGAACACGACAAGGTCGAGAGAAATAATCCAGTGCCATCATGAATATAAATTTATGTATGCAACATCATGGCTGCCTCTAGCAGGGTTTCTGGAACTATCAGCCATATCTATCGGAAAGCTAGCAATCCAACCACCACCAAATGATTAGATAACTAAAGAAAATCAGGCATTGAAAATTCAAAACAAACTCCTTTGAGATAAAAGAATAAGCTTGAAGGAGCTCGTAACTTCTTATAATGTTTCAAGTCTGGGTCTATCTTATATAGCACGCAAGGACCTCAAATAAAATATTGATTTGGATATCTACTTGCACAAAGGACCAAAGCACTTTCAAATGAGGTGATCTGCAGTGTATGCTAATTAATCATAAAGCCTTTCTCCAATTTAACAAATTAACAGAGTGCTCTTTACGAAATTTCTTAACCTTTTAACTCTGCATGCAGCATGCTCTATTCGACATTATTATGCCAATCACTAACTTAATGATGTTTATCCGCAGTTTTATCCTTGTCTTCGAGTATTTTAGGAACAACAGGGATTTCAGTTAAATGGTGGTAAGTTTGTGTACTGGAGACTAATTCACTTGATTCTCAGTTCACATGTCATCCTCTATTGTCTCACCTGATTCTCAATTCCCAATTCATATTGGAAGCTACCCTTTTTTCAGTCCCAACTTGATAGTTTGTTTATTTTTGTCCTTGCCTTCAGAATTTCAAAGAGAAACAATGAACTCAGCCAAAACTAAAGGTAAGTCATGTGTGCTGGGACATATCGCGAGGGTGCTCAGATCTTGACTTTATGACTTCACGTGATTTTCAAATTAACACGGTATTCTTAGCACTCTGAACACTCTGCTTACTTTGGGGAACTTATGTTATTTCATTGGCAAATTTAAATCTCATGCAATAGTTCTTTATCATCTAAACCTTCCTAATGACATTCAGGCCACATAATTTTTTTCGAGCTTGTGCTTCGAAATAGTTTGTCCTTGGAAGAAAGTAGTAAGTTCATAAAAGTTGACCTAGTTCATCAATTTTTCTTGGCATCACTAACGACACAAGCCAGTCAAAAAAATATATTTTCAGATAATAGTGTCTAAAGGTATTTGTTATTTTTGTACCATAATCATGTTTATCACTGAGATGCAGTAAAGCAATAAAATAGCCCTATAACTTTTGTCAAGATGGAGTCCTGTTTCTTCACACTGATAGTATTGTAAGGCTCTCATTATATACACACACACACACACACACTACACGTGATAAGCCAAGATCCTAAAACATGTCAGGCCAGAGTACGTTTCCTGTTATCTAATAAGACGAAAACATGCCAAACTAATATTTAAAATGAAAATTAATACTTCACGCTGCAAAAAGTTGGGTTCAGATGTTGCTTGATCAATGACAAAGTTCCTTTATGTAAAAAATTAAAATGAATTACATATCGGGAAGTCTATGGAGAAAGAATAGTAAATATGTTGCTATCAAGTCAAGCACATATGTTCCTATAACATTTTAAAATATCAAGCACATCCAAAATATGTTGCTATCGAATTAAGCACATCCAAAATCTACATTTATATCAAGGATAACCTAGTTTTTTCCTGGGACAATCGCCAAATTGGGCCATTGGATGATCAAGTGTTGTTCGACGAGTGTACAACCTTGATAATCGCACTTTCATGGTTAGTTTTCAGTTTTATATATATTGTTTCTAGATATAATCTGTTTAATTATGCAACCCTTTTTAACCCTTTTTTATGATCTGACCTCTTGAGCACTCCTCCTAGAGTTTTATCAGGTTTGTTTTAATGTATTTGCAAAAATATTGCAGCACTTGACCTAATACTTATATCTACCATGATTATATAATAAACAGAATTACAGCATTAAGGTTATATATAGCTAATGTATTTTATTGTAAGAAACTCGCGAGGTGCAAATGATCATGTCCACTCACCGTTCATTCATCAGCAACGGGGATCAACTGATTAGAAAAGGGGTTCAACACAGACAACCAGTCCAACATACGAACTTCAAACCCGCAACACAGCATTAACACAAAGACAAACACAACTAACATAAGCTTACGTGGTTTTTGGTTTTTTGAAGGATCGTGTTCAAGGCAAATTGCAGGGATGGTGTAATAAGGAGTTGTCGAAGCAAGGTAAAGTAACCTTGCTCAAGACAGCCGCACAAGCTGTCCCTAATTTTTGGATGAGCCTGTTTCTAATCCCAGCAAATATGTGTGAAGAAATAGAGAGAAAGATGAATGCTTTTCTATGGGGGCGTGGTTCGAATGGGAAAGGGATTAAGTGGATTTCTTGGAAAAATCTGAGTGTACCAAAAGCTTATGGGGGACTGGGTGTTCGTGATTTAAAAAATTTTAACTTAGCAATGCTTGCTAAGCAAGGATGGAGGTTGCTAAACGAAACAAATCCTTTGGTTTCTGCGCTTATGAAAGCTAAGTATTACCCAAAGTCCAGTTTTTTGAATGCAGAAGTTGGTGCCAACCCAAGCTATGTCTGGCGGAGTATTATGGCTGCTGTAGAGGGGGTAAGAGCAGGAGCTCGAAGGAAAATTGGGAATGGGATAGATACAAATGTATGGAGGATGCCATGGCTTCCAAGTATAACTGGTGGGTATCTGACTACGCCAATGCCAGAGTATCTGAATGATATAACAGTGAGTGATTTGATGGTTACTGGGGAACCTAGATGGGATATCGATGTGTTGAATGACATTTGCGAAAACAGGGATGTGGAGTTAATAAAGCGTATTCCAATTCCAATGATAAACAGAGGGGACTCATGGTTCTGGATGCTTGAGGAAGAAGGGGAATTTACTGTCAGGAGTGTTTATCGATGGCTGCAGGGTGAATATGTTAATGACTCTCAAATGTTTTGGAATCGTTTGTGGTCACTGCAAGTCCCAGGTAAAGTAATAAATTTTCTCTGGCGTGTGTGTAAGGGTTGCTTACCTACTGTCCATGCTCTGTCATTGAAACATGTCAACATTGATCCTCGATGTCCATGGTGCCACAGTGCTGTGGAAACAGATACGCATGTGTTATTTTCCTGTGGTTTTGCAAAAACTGTTTGGATAAATGCAGGTATGGATTGTTATGTTCAGAATTCAGAAGATGACACAGCTTTTAGGGTGATTAGTCGAGCGTTTGAGATGTGTACGAAGGATCAGTGTGTGTTTATTGGTTTGCTGTGCTGGAGTATCTGGAATAGGCGAAATAACTGGGTATGGAAGAAGGCCAATGGGTCGGTTTTTGGTGTAAGGGCTGCAGCTAGTAACCTTCTTAAAGACTGGAAGGAAGCACAGATAAAAGCAACTGGGGGTTTAGCACAGGGCTGTGTAGGTGCGAGAACCTGGAAGAAACCGGAGGTGGGGTGGGTAAAAATTAACATTGATGCTGCAGTTTTTCAGGATGGGAACATTGGGGTTGGTTCTGTAGTTCGAGATGCACAGGGGAGGTTTATTGCAGCAAGGTGTAAGAAGGTGGAGGGGGCGTGGCAACCGCGAGAAGCGGAAGCGATTAGTTTAAAAGAAGCTTTGTCTTGGGTAATAGAACGTAAGTATGATCACTGTGTCGTTGAAACGGATTCAAAATCTCTTGCGTTGGCTTGTAATGGAAAACCAGGTGAGGCTTTCTTTGGTACCATAGTCAATGATTGTATTCAGTTATTAAAGCACATTAATCCAGTGCTAGTTGAGTTTGTGTATCGATCTGCGAATAGTGTGGCGCACATGTTAGCAAAAGCTACCTATTCCATGTCAGGTCTAGAGGAGTGGTATGATAATCCACCTCAATTCCTCATTCATGTACTAGATTCGGATATTATTTATTAAATGCAAGTACGTTTTACTTCAAAAAAAAAAACTTACCCCCCAGAATCAATTCAACTCATCTAGACGGAGCTCCGATTCACCAACCCAGGTAGGACGGGCCCGCCTCCCTTCATTTACCAAAATTTTAAATAAATATAAAAAAAGGTAATTGTTTAATATATTTTATTATTTTTAATGTATATCAAATATTAGTATATTTATCGTATTTTTCTTCTCAAAATTCATATTGTAACTTCTATTTTAAAATATATAATATAACATCATTATTAAATTTTAGCATATGATATACTCATCCTTATGAATTGACTCTCGCTAAACATGTTTCCTTCCATGAACTTTTAATTATGTATGTCTTACGAACACTTATTTTACTTTTGATAGAACTTTTTTTATATGTATTTCTTATAAATTCGAACTTCGCGGTGCCGTTATAATATTTAAAAAAAAAACTCTATCTATAAATTTACAACAATAACTCATTTCTCTCTAATAAGCTGTCCTCCCATTAAACATGTTTTACTTGTTAAGATCGGAATCGCAAAATTTATAAATTGAATACTCGTCTTCTATATTAAGTTTCTTGTTAACATACTCCTTTCTAATAGGTTGCTCTCTCGTTGAAAAAACCATAATATAAATTCGTACTCCTATTTTATTTCCAATAGAAATTTTAATTATATCGCCTTATAAACACATATTCTACTTCCAATATAACTTCTTTTTTTAATATGTATTTCTTATAAATTTGAATTTTTCTACTCTATAAATTCAAAAATTTATTCTACTTTCAATAGAGCTTTTAATTATATGTATAACCTATAAAGTCTCTATAAATTCGAACTACTCTCTTCTATAAAATTCGAACACATATGCTACGTGCAATAGAACTTTTAATTATGTCTTACAAACGCCTATTCTACTTCCTATAGAATTTTTAACAAGTATTTCTTATATATTCGAATTATTCTCCTCTATAATTCGAACACATATTCTACTTTAAATAGAATTTTTAATTCTATGTCTTACCTATAAATTCGAATTATTCTCCTTTATAAATTCGAACACCTATTCTATTTCAAATCAAACTTTTATTTATATGTCTTTCCTATAAATTCGAACTCTTCTCCTCAATAAATTCGAATACATATTCTACTTCTAATAAGTTAAATGATATTTTTTGATTTATTAGTATTTAAAATTCAAAAATTCTAGAAAATTAGAAAAATATATTGAGACAATCTTAGAGGCGCCACCTAACCTCCCGCGTATTCTCCTTTATATATATATATCGATGATTATTAGATGATGGAAAGATATTGAAAAATTATAGATTACTAGTTTACTAAGTCGCGTTTTGCAGCGGCCTTATAATAATTTTTCTATAAGAATTTCACAAATATTTTACAAAAAATGTTTTTAAATAATTATATTCCTAACATAAGATTTATTGTAAAATTTAGTAGGATATTTAAATTTTATATTTACTTTCTTCCATTTGTCAAGATTTTAAAGACAATAATATTCAAATCGTATATTTAGTTTCCTCAATTAGTAAAGATTTAAAAGGCAAATGAGATTTTTTCTAAGTTTTGATATTATTAATTCAAAAATTTGAGAAAATTAGAAAAATGAATCGAAGCGAAATGAGAGCCGCCACCTCACAACCCTCGTATTCTCCTGTATATAAGTATATTGATTAAGCCGCGTTTTGCAGTGATTTTTTTAATAATTTCTCTAAATTTTTCGTAAAAATTTTACAAAATATGTTTTTAGATAACATGATATTTCTAACATAAAATTAGGTTTTATTTTGAATTCTCCGTTTCGTCTTGGTCATTTACCAAAATTTTTGGATAAATACAAAAAATGACAATTCTTTAATAATTTTCATTATTTTAATATTATATTAAATATTAGTATATTTGTCACCACTTTTATTTTTCTCAAAATTCATATTCCAACTTCTACTTTAAAATATATAATATAGTATCAATATAAAATTATAGCATATAATATTTTTCTCCTAATGAATCGCTCCTTAAACATGTTTCCGTCTGTTGACCTGCTTTCTCGCTGTTACTAAATCAAAACAGATAACAAATTAATTTAAACGTGTGGTTTTTTACAAAAAAATATGAGAACATAATTTCTAATAGTTTTTTAAGAGAATATTATAATGATAATCTGATTTCAAGATAAATTTTATAACTTCAAAAAAAATGAGAATATTAAGATGGTAACTTTGAGTTTAAGAGAAATTTTAAAAAAAATTATCAACATGTTGATTTGACTTGAAGAAAAATTTTAGGAAAATATTTAGTAATTTGACTTGAGAAAAAAGTTTAGGAGAATATTGGATAATTAAGATTTTCATTACTAAAGATTAAAAGGAAATTTAGATATTTCCTAACCTTCTATATTATTAATTCAAAATTTTTAGAAAATTAAAAAAACAGAGTAATACAATTTGAGATGCGCCACATTACCGTAATTGTATAAAGAAACATATGTGAGCAACGAGCTGACGTCTCTCAAATCGTCTCCTTTATTATTTTTCTCGATTAAAGTTAGTAAAAAAGAAATTAGGAAATAAATGAGACTTGTAGAGTAAGTTTAGTAGAATATTAATATAGTATACTTTGTTTACTCCATTAGAAGATAGTAGAAAGAAATTAGTAAATAAGTTGGACTTAAAGAGGAAGTTTAAAGAGAAAGTTTAGGTGAATATTAACATAACATATTAGCATATTGAGCTTCCTTCTTGAGATGGTAAGAACCAAATTAGTAAATAAATAAATTGGATCATAGTACGTTTTTTAGAATATTAACATAGTATATTTAGTTTTCTCCGTTAGAAATAGTAAGAAGGATATTGCGAATTTATCTAATATTTAATATTAATAATTCAAAATTTTGAGAAAATTGAAAAAATAGATCGAGTCGATTTGTGAGCCCCGCATAACCGCCCTCATCTTCTCCATAATATTTTTCAAATTTTTAAGCTCGGACTTAAATAAAAATTTAGAAGAATATTAAGATAATAGATTTAGTTTCCTATGTTAGTAAGTAGAATCATAAATAAAAAAATTAGGAGTATATTAAAATTGTATAATTAGTTTACTTCATTCGTAAAGATTCTAAAGGCAAGAATATTAAAATTGTATATTTAGTTTCCTTCATTAGTAAAGATTTAAAAGGCAATTGAGATATTTTCTAATAAAAAAATTAGGATAATATTAAAATTATATATTTAGTTTCTTGCATTAGTAAAGTTTTTAAATGCCAGAATATTAAAATTATATATTTAGTTTCCTCTATTAGTAAAGATTTTAAAGACAATAGAGATATTTTCGAATCTTTAATATTAATAATTCAAAATTTTGAGAAAATTAAAAAAATAAATCGAAGCGATTTGAAGGCGTCACCTCACCGCCCTCGTTTTCAACTTTATATAAGTATATAGATTGATTTTATCTGAAAAACTAAAAAAAGAGAGACTTTGAGTAATTTAATAAAATAGTAGACATGTTGGATTATGGTACGAATGATTTTATTTAACTAAAGGATTTAAGGAAGAACCTTATGGTAAATTTTGGACAATTTTGTGAGATGGAGAAATGGAGTTATGATTTTTGTTTTAGAAATAGAATAAAATCACTAACTAAATTATTTTGTGGAATTTAGAGATTTGGTTTAATTAAATTAGACACGAGTATGATGGAAAATTCTGAAAGTTGGTTGTTGGTCCTTGTGTATTGCAGAAGGGGGGGATGAATGCAATACTGATAAAGTTCAATCTCAGTTTCAACAACCAAAACTAAGATTTAATGTTATCAATAATATGTATGCATTCACAAACAGTGTAATCGAGAAGACAGGATTCACAAAATAAATGTTTTATTTATTTTGCAAAGTGTTGCTACAACCTCAAGAGAGAATTCTTGAGCTTCGGTTTTTCTTCAAGACACTTGCTTGTCTTTGTTACATATCTAGAATGAATTGACAGTAGGTATAAGACTAATCATATCACTATCAGTCACGGGTTTGTGAAGCTGCTGTCACTGTCAAGTGGCAGCTTCTTACAGATTGTCTTACCCATGTGACTTTCCTAAATTGCTAACATGTCAGATATACATTATAAAGAAAGCAACCTAGATTCATTCTATTTCCAGCTTAAGCAATTCAGCAAATAAAGACTTGACCTTGCTCTTGAATTGATTCGCTTTTGTTTTGCAGTGCTTGAAGCTTCTGTCGTAGTCTTACAGACTTGGTGCAGCTTAGGGATACTGCAACACGCCTGTTTCTTGAACATTGAAATTGTCACGGGATTTGACTGAGAAAGATACTTAGAACAAGGGTCTTTCTCGAGACAGTTACTTTTGCCACAAAGCTTGCTGTCACAGGAATGTGCTTTTGGTGACAGTAGGAGTTCCCCGCATAGTGTGCTGTCGAGGTTTCCAAACTTGTCGTCGAGGGCTAAAGTTGCTATCGCGTAGTCTTCCGCCAATGTTGCTGTCAGAGTGAATATGCTGTCTTGACTTGCAACATTCTGTCTTCTTGTAATCTTACTGTCGAAGCTTTAGGACAGTAACCTTTATTCATGTTGTCATCTAATTATGCATCCTTTGAGGCTTGAACACAACAAGTGAACTTCTTTCAAATTATACAACTAGAATAACATTACATACTGATTACAAGAACATACTTTGGTTGTGACAGTATGTTCTACTTAATTAAAAATTAAGTACATTCAAAGTTAAGTTGTTTCTATGTTATCACCCATAAATCCCAACAATGGTTATTAAATCAAGGAGAAAATGTAATAATTTTTTAATATACTAGCTTATAGCCCGTGCGAATGTATATAGGTTAAAAAAGTTAGGTCTGTTCTGTAGTTGAGTCTACAATTTCAAAATACGGTTTTTTTAATATGAATATAGTCCTGTTAACAATGAAATTAGGTCTCTATGAGTGCTTATAAAACAAAATCACCATTTGCGTATAATTTATTATTTAATAATAAATTATATTTAATTAGTTATGATCTATAACTTAATAAAATAGGATAAAAAATATGCACAATTTTATAAAATTTTATCCTCGTATTATTATATTCTTTGTTGATTTGAATTTTTCTTAGATTGATTTTAATTTTTGAACATAGATTTCTAAATTTATAATAGTTAGAAGAAAAATAATTAAATTGGCGTTAAAATAATGATGACATAATAATCATTATTAAAATTTAAATACTCACTTTACTGATTTGGGCTTTATCTTGTGTTTTAAAAATCAGATTTTTACGATTTTACACCCCACGCGAAGATAATTAAATTATTTTTAATTAAAAGATGGTTTAACAATTTTTATCTAACTGGAATTGTCCATGGAAGAGAAAAGAAAGTCACGAATTATTTACATGGAGAATTCTATTCAATATAGAAAACTTATTTATATTTGGTATATTTGGTTTAAATTATCAAAATACACTTTTTAGAATTTAAATATAATCCTATTATAAATAAAATACACTTTTTTAATATTTGATCAAACGATTTTCATTTATCTAGTTAAGGTCTAATAGTCCTTATTAATTAGGTTGTCACGATCAAAATTTTGGATAAATCCCTATTATGCTTATTATATAAAAGAGTTTAATATAATAAGGATATCAAGTACATACTGATATAAGTATCTTACTAACTGCTTTTACTTTTAATGTTTCGGTTTTATTTATAGTGTATATAAAATTTTAAAATACATTATTACTTTAAAATTATTAAACAGTATAAAAATTATGTTATGATTATATAAAATTTTATTCTCATATTATTATAGTCTTTATCGATTTGAATTTCTTCTTAATTTATTTTAATACTTTATTGAAAGAAAGATAAAATTTCTATATTTAAAAAAAGTAGTGGAAAAAAAAATAAATTGGTGCTACAATTATAAAAAAATATTTATTAAAATTTAGATACTCACTTTACTATTTGGGTTCTATCCTGAGTTTTAGAAATTGAATTTTGACGATTTTACAACACATGTGAAACTAACGAAATTATCTTTAATTTAATGATGATTTAATAATTATTATCTAACTTGACCACTGACCTACCCATAAACCGAAAAGAAAAGATGGTTAAGTATTATATTCAAAATTATTGTTTATGAATATGAAACCCTCAATATTTTAATAATATTTTGATATTATCCTTTTATATTTGTTATAATATAATTATAATTTGGATTAATCAAATTGTTATGTTCCTTCAGAAAAAAAATGTTTGAATTTATTCATGTACAAGAGTTCTCCTAAGTCTCTTATAACGCAGGGTCCACATGTATCATTGTTATATGATATACATGAGCATTATATTGATAATTTTTAATATTGTAATCGATATGAATTGTTATCTGATATTTGGTTTAACAATTATTATCTAACTCGAACTATACATAAATTAAAGAGAAAAGATATTTAAGAATTTTTACATAGAAAAATTTTAAATTATCAAAATACACTTTTTAGTATTTAAATATAATTCTATTATTAATCGGATACACTTTTTAATATTAGATCTAACAATTCTCATCGATCTATTTAAGATCTAATTGTAATAATTAATTTGGTCGTATAGTGGTCGTACACGGACCAGATCGATTTTAATGTTAACAAAATTATCTTTAATTTAATGATGGTTTAATAATTATTATCTAACTGGAACTATCCATAAACTAGAGAGAAAAGATAATTACGATTTTTTACATAAAGATTTCTATTCAATATAGAAAACCTATTTATAATTGGTTTAAATTATCAAAATACACCTTTTAGTATTTAAATATTATCCTATTATTAATAAAATACAATTTTTAATATTATATCTAACGGTCATCATCTATTTGAATATTTATAGTTTTATAATCCAACGGATCATATACTTTTGGTAGTACAGTGACCGACCAAAGTTTTGGATAAGTTCTCCCATTAGATATAAATATTTGAAAAAGGGGGAATGATGAAATTTCATGGATTTATTAAAAATAGACGGAGCATTAAATTTCTGAAGGAGTAGTTTTATTTGACCTATGGATTTAGTGAGAGATTTATTAATGATTTATATGTGAATTGAATGGTGATGGAAACAGCATTATAGAATTATTTAATAAAACGGTGTACATTTATTAATATTTTTTAAAAGAACGGTTAATGTGTTAATTGTTTTAAGTACTTCTCAAACTCAGATTTCGGTGTATAATATATGAGCGCGATCGTAATATAAAGATCTAGTTGATAAAAATGAGATTAAGAGAGTAGACCATTCAAATTATTAAGAGAATAAACAAATATCCAATAACTCCATTGGTACCGGATTCCTTAGCTATCCAACTTGCGTCACTGTATCCCTCGAGTACATCAGGGAATCTCCGGTAATGCAAACCAAGGGAAATAGTTCCCTTAAGATATCTAAGAACCCTATCCGGTACTTCCCAATGAGTCTTGTTCGGACAGCTTGTATATCTAACTAGCTTAGACACGGAATAAGAAATGTTTGGTCTAGTCACGTTAGCAAGATATTGAAAACTCTCAATAATCTGAGAATATCTTAGCTGGGACACAGGAACACCCGAACTATTCTTGACATGAGCAACTTTAGGATCGTACGATGTACTGGCGATTCTACAATTTGAATAACCATATTTCTCAAGTATAGATTTCTCTATATAATGAGATTGTGACAAGGTTATTCCATCAGTTGACTGAGTCAACTTGATTCCAAGAATCACACTATCCTCACCCATATCCTTCATTTCAAAGTGTCTTTTCAAGAACCTTTTTGTCTCCTTAATAATCTCAATATTGGTTCTAAACAATAATATGTCATCCACATATATGCACACAATAATATATTCATTTCCTTTAACCATGTAGTAGACACACTTGTCACTTTCATTAACTACAAACTCTGATTCTAAAACAGTTTCATCAAACTTTTTATGTCAGACTCTAGGAGCTTGTTTTAATCCATACATAGACTTGATTAACTTACAGACTTTCCTTTCGTTACCAGAAGCAACAAATCCCTCAGGCTGATCCATATAAATCTCTTCTTCAAGATCACCATGAAGAAAAGCTGTCTTAACATCCATTTGATGGATGATGAGGCCATGTACGGAAGCCAATGCTATAAGCATTCAGATTGTAGTCATTTTTGCAACAGGATAGTATGTATCAAAGTAGTCAATGCCTTCCTTTTGCCTAAAACCCTTAGCTACCAGCCTAGCCTTATACTTATTTATTGAGCCATCCGGGTTCATCTTCCTTTTGAAGATCCACTTACATCCTATAGTAGTACACCCAGGAGGGAGATCAACCAACTCCTATGTTCCGTTAGAAACAATAGAGTCGATCTCACTCTTTACAACGCCTTTCCAGTGCCTAGACTCCGAAGAATCCATGGCCTATCGAAAAGTCAAAGGCTCATCCTCGACATTGTAAGTGACAAAATCACTTCCAAAGTTCTTGACTACCTTGGCACACTTACTCCTTCTAGGTTCCTCTACTTCATTAGGAGTAAAACTACTAGCATCATCTGCCCCCATATTTGTCATCATTTCCACATGATCAAGAATCAAACTCGACGTGTGAGTGGGATCATCATCCCCGAGGTATACCAGTCTTTATAGGGAACACATCCTCAAAGAATGTTGCATCACGAAACTCAACTATAGTGTTAGCCACTATAACGTCTATATCAGATTTTAACACTAAAAATCTCATAGCCGTAGTGGTTTCAATATAGCCCAGAAAAATGAAATCAACATGTACTTTGGAAAGGAAGCCCCACACAAGAAGATACTTTAAACTTCTCTTTCTGCCTTTCCATAATTCATAAGGTGTCTTGTCCATATGTTTCAAAGGGACTCTATTCAGAATATGGCAAGCCGTATTCAGAGCATCTCCACACATGTACTTTGGCAACCTAGAATTAAGAAGCATGTTGTTAATCATATCTTTAAAAATTCTATTCTTTCTTTCAGCCACCCTATTAGACTTAGGTGTGTAAGGTGGAGTTACCTCATGAACTATACCATTGCTTGCACAAAATTCATTAAACGAGATACTAGTATACTCACCACCTCTTTCAGATCTCAAACATTTAAGTACTTTACCAGTTTGTGTTTCAGCTTCAGTTTTGAACATAATGAATTTTTCTAGTGCTTCGTCTTTATGCTTAAGCAAATAAACATAACAGTATCTACTACAATCATCTATAAAAGGTAATAAAATATCGTTTACTATCCTTAGTCAAAATGCACCAAATTCACATATGTCTGTGTGTACTAAATCTAATACTCCTGAATCCCTAAAAACATTATGAAAGGGTTTCCTAGTTTGTTTAGCAGTCACACATACTTGACATTTAGATTTTTTATTAATGACATGTTTTGGAATCAACTCTAAATTCATCATATTCTTTAGAGCACCAAAATTTAAGTGACCAAGTCGAGAATGCCACAAATCGGATGATTCAACACAAATAACAGAAGGTGCAACACTATCATTAATAAAAATGCCCAAAACAGGCTCAACATTTATTAAAAACAATCCATCAGACAAGTAACCTTTGCCAAAAAATACATCAGTATGTGTAATAACTACTTTATTATATTTCAAAGAAAGTTCAAATCCATTCTTAACTAAACAGCTTCCACTTATTATATTTCTACGAATATCGGGAACATGATGCACTCTAGTGAGGGATAGAACTAGACCTGGCAATGGACCGTGTCGTGTACTTTCGTGTTTTCATGTACTTGAATGTAAAACCCATATCCGACCCGTTTTGGATTCGTGTACTAAATTTGAAACACATATCCAATTCAAAACGTGTCGTGTACTTTACGTGTCGTATTCGTGTACATTAAATAAAAATTTAATTAAAATTTATATATTATAAAACTATTTTAATTATGTAAATTTTTATGAAATGTGTATTAAATATGTATTACATACAATTTTACAAAAAATTGTAAATATAACTTATATATATAAATGTATACTTCTTATATATAAATGTATAACTTACTGTCAATTAGTCGTGAAATTTTTATTTATTGTTCATATGTAATTGCTTATATATTTTCTAAATATGCAATACTATAAATAATATATATTTTTTAAAATTATTTATTTACTTCATTAATTCGTGTACTTTCGTTCCGTGTCGTGTACTTATTGTGAAAACCCAAACCCGACACTAATTATATTCGTGTTTTTTCATGTTCGTGTACTAAATTTTTGCACCCAAACACTAATTATTCGTGTCGTGTACCAAATTGCCAGGTCTAGATAGAACACGCCCAGAAGCAAACTTCAGGTCCACGTTTCCTATTCCAAGAACTTGAGCAGCACTAACATTCCCCATCGTCACTATCAATCCATGAGTCTGTTGATAAGATACAAATAGAGTAATATCAGCACAAATATGTACATTAGCTCCAATATCAATCAACCATTCATGAGACATATAAGTGGAAAGAAGTATAGGGTTGTAGGTAACATACCCGTCGTTGGTTCCAGAAGCAACAACCTCACCAACAACCATGTTAACCATAGGCCCATCAGTGGTTCCAAGAACAATATTAGCTTGTGCTCCCATAACAGATTTCTTTGCCTTCTTTGTTGGACAATCCTTGCTCCAATGACCAACCTGTCCACAAGACCAACAAGGTTTGTTTGCCTTTGGTTTCTTAGCCTTGTTCTTGTCATTTTTAGGCTTAGTGTTTTCCTTCTTAGTGACAGCCTTTCTTTTCTGTCCAACAGTCACTACATTCACCTTCGAACTCCCATGTTCAGCAGACATCACATGTCCCTGTTTGGACTTGTGTTGTTCCTACACAAAGATGTCCATCATAAGGTTTGTCTAGGTGATCTCTCCTTTCTGTCTTTTCAGGGAGAGAGCAAACTCTTCCCAAGACTTTGGGAGCTTTTCAATCACTGCCACAACCTAACACCCCCACCGAATTTATCAGGCATACCTGACAAATCGATAGGCTGTGGGAAATGGTACGTGGTCCAATCAATGGTTTGTGCAGTAACACCAGAACCAGAAGCAATAGCACCACTTGGAGTTTTCTCGGTTTCGTTAACCATCTTGCTAATTAACACTATATAACACGGATAATCTCTTCAAGATTGTTGGTTATAATACTATACTACACAACAACAATATGACAGTTATATATATTTATATTAACAAGAACATGCAAATTAACCAATTTAACAAAACAAACACGAAGGTCGAAATAAGAATATAATTAGAGACTGTAATTAATCAAGAAAAGAAGTACTTAGTTATCATTGTCGCTTTAACAAAATCAATATTGAACAGAACATCTGAGTTGCCAAGCCTTTCGAGAAGTCTTGATTGTTCTTGAAGAGATTATTGCCCCACTTACGTTGTGTTGGGTTGCAGCAATATCACTTCCAGGATAAAACAACTCAGATCAATCAACTCACAGTAATGTCATTGATCAACATCGACCCGCACCTCAGTTCGCCCAAGAACTATGTGTATAATCCGTATGTATGTATTCAGAGAGAAAACAGAGAAGAAGATAGTTGCTAGGGTTTTGATATAAGTGTACGTATATCTCTATCCGTGTCAAACGTTCAGTTTTGTATATATAATACAAAATAAAACGTAACAGACCAAAATAAAATCGTAATAACAGATATGACATTTAATACTAAATATTCTGATTTTTCATTTCATTAACAGATGTCATTAGGATTTAATATCAGTTAAAGCTTCTATCAGGATTTAATCCCATCAGGACTTAGAGCCATAAGAGTTTACTGGTCCATCATGATTTAAATACCATCAAGACTTAACAACGTACTGGTCCATCAGGATTTGAATTCCATCAAGACTTACTCAAGACAAGCCATCAGGATTTAACCCACATACTGGTCCATCAAGATTTACCGTAAATCCTGACCTAGTTCGTTCAGCTGTTATAAATAAATTCTGATATCGTTAAATTAAATCTATAAATAATTTTAAATAAACAGGTAATAAAATTAAAATTCCTCGCCCAGGTCGCCTCGCGTATGCGAGACGCCGATACATTCCCCCAAATCGCCCTTCGACCCGAGTCGAGTCGTGGCGTGGCGAAGCGAGGCGGGCGACGGTGGCGCGCGCGTGAGGCACACAATAACACCATGCACACTCACATGCCTTAGTAGTTGTACACTACTTTTGCACATGTTTTTATATAAAGCCATTAACCTCTCATTACCATTTCAATGTGGGATATACGTTCTTCCAACTTAAACAACCCACATAACTCATTTCAAGCAACCTATTTCAACTCAATTTATTTATGGATTATACTAAGAAAATGTCTTAGATCCAAACATGAAAGTTTAAGTCCTTGTATCAAGGAACAACCTTCAATTGTTAGTTATCGGAAATTCCATCAAGAACATATATAAAATATGGCTCAAAATTTTCATTTTCTAACAATAAAACTATAGCTCGGTAATTTATTTATTTTATAAATTTCCATACAGACATCATTTTTAGTCAAAAATTCATATTTAAGTGCAGTTTTTTTGTCATGATATTTAATTGCAAATCTAAAACTTGTTAATACGAAATTTTTTATACTCCCTCTGTTCCCCTCAATTCTTTACATTGGGGGACGAGGATTGACACGCATTTTAAGGCTCCTATAAAATATACTTGCATAAATTATTTTGAATTTTTTTTTCTGAATAAAAATATTATGTTTAAATTTTTATTTAGAAAAAGACAATTTTGAAAATAAGTTGTAGAACTATACTTTATAGGAACCTTAAAATACGTGCGAAACAGCGTAAAAAAACTGTAAAGAAATAATGGGGACGGGGACGGAGGAAGTAGTTCGCAAAAATCAATTTCTTTTTGCTAGTCGAATCAGTGTGTTTAATTAGAAAAGGAAAGTAGTAAATTTATTCAATTATTCATTTACCTTCTTTCCTAATCATTTCTTCTTTAGTTCTATTTTAAGGAATTTACCAATTGTAATGGCTAATGGGCCTAGTATGTAAATTCGAAAGACCAAGTAGTAGCAAGTACCAAACAAACAGGCAAAACAGGGTGGTGGGTCAGTATCTAGACATGCATGGCATAATTGTCGATAGTGGATACCCACTCCATAACATTCCCCTATCTAGATTTTCATGGTTCCAAAAGTTGAACAAAGGCCCCTTAGATTCACAAACAGTCATCCGTGACGATAAGTTGTTGGCCAAGAGCCATTTGGCTCGCCCCGGTCTCCGTTTAAAATTCGTGTTCTAAAAATCCAAACTCCGTTCAACTTAATCAAATTGAGTAATAAGTCGGAAGATATATTCGAAGAGTACTCAAAAGAAGTACTCAGTTACATATTAATATATTAATTTTATTTTTTACCTATTTTTAATTTTTTAATATTTTATAAATGATGTATTTATTACATAATTATTTCAATATTAGTTTTAGTAAGTCTTTTACTAATATCTCAGTACTTAAAATGTTTAATGGATTGTCTTTTATATTAAAAATTAGCATTCACTTTGAGTCTTTTTTTCTAGCATAACTCACTATTCTTTTTTTATTATAATCCGATATTTTTAAGTAATTTGATTTTTTGTCAAGTACTAACTTTGTTACCAACCAAGTATAACAAAAACCGGATCGACGACCGAGTTTGAGTGCTCCCCGAATACTTGGCCGAGTAAACCGAATTTCAGAATACTATTTAAAATATTATATAAGTGATTTATAATTTTAAAATTGAATATAAAATAATAATTACTTGATACCTTAATAATATTTAGGTCGTGGTATAAATTTAAAAGAAAAATAATTAAATGTTTATGTTAATATTCTGAAGAGCAATCATATAAGTTGGATGTTCTGTTTTTTTATTAAACAAAAACTCGATGACTCTTGTTATTAAAATTTTTTATATGTAATTTTTGTATCAAAATCCGATTAACAAATACGGAGATAAAAATGAACACAGAATATATCTTAAGAGTAATTTTCTCGAGTAAAATTAACTTATTTTATAGTAGGAATTAGACCCGGCAAAATGGGTCCGGATCCGAAGAACCGAACCGAAATTCATTGAACCGAATCCGATTTTGTATCCGAATTAGTTAAACCGATAATAATCCGAAAAACGATTTGAACCGATCCGAAAATTATCCGAACCGAAAATTTAACCGAAAATTATCCGATCCGATTATGATCCGAACCGATCATAACCGAATAATAAATTATCCGAACCGAATATGATTCGAAATACGAGATCCGATTTAAATCCGAACTAAAAAAATGGTGAATTCAGTTTTAGTTGAGTTATAATATTTACAGATCATAATCCACATATATTAGACCACTTTTAATTCAATAAATTAATCTATTTATAAGCAAAATTCTTAATTAGAATAATTTCATGTCAAAAATATCATAGATATTTAATCAATACTTTTGAAAAAGTACTTTATTTTATATAAAAAAATAATATATTTAATAATAAGATATTTTTAAAGTATTACAAATTAAAAAAAATGAATGTGTAATGATCCAAAAAGATCCGAACCGAATTCATCCGATTTTAATCCAAATTTCATCCGATTTTAATCCGAATGAGACCCGAACCGAATCAAATCCGACCCGATCCGAACTATACCAAAAATATATCATAACCGAACATTAATCCGATCCGAAATTGATCCGATCCGAAAACGAACCGATTATCCGATTTGCCAGGTCTAGTAGGAATACATCAGTGTTTTAAACACGTATTTATACATATAATTTTATATTTTACCGTTGAAATACGTAAATAATTCATTCAATTATGATATTTATTATGTTCTACCGCAGAGTTTAGTATTTTTCAAAATAGAATACATACACACGATGTTTTACATGTGTAATGTAAAAATTGACAATTATTTAATATAAAATGTTCTAATTTATAAAATTAAAGTAAATGTAGAAGTTCATTATTTAAATAAATTATAGTAAATTAAAAAGTGGCACAAAATATTTAATAAACATTTTTGTGTTGGGTTTGAGATATTTAAACGTTTTCCTTTTCGAATGATCCTATGTTGTCGAGCTCTTACATAATGCTATCAAGTATCAACAATCATGTCAATTACAGTCTTGTCAATCTACTAACTAATTAAAAATTTTGATCCCAATCATGGATATCAATTATCTGCCGCTATATTTCATTGTGAAGATGATTGGTATTCATAATAATGATAGAAGAGCACTCTTTGATATATCTTTTTACTAGATGTAAATATTGTTTCCAAGACATCCTTATAAATATGAGATTTAGGAGTATTTTGAGTAAAAAGAAACCATGAGAATACTTTGGAAAGAAATAATAATTATGCAAAATATTATGTTCAACGTATCAATACTCTCTCCGTCCCATTTTTTCAGTGTAGGTATAGAAATATAGTTTCATACTTAAAATGCGTGTAAGTCCTCCGTTCCAAATATAAAAAACCTGATGAACGGAGGGAGTACTATTTTACAGAATATATTTTTATTACAAAATTAAGCAAATTTTGTTGCAGATTATCTCAAAAACTGAACCTCGAATGAATTCTTATTTTATTCTACTAGTATTAATTATAGGCCTGCTTGCAAGTATAAGCAAAAAAATAAAATAAAGATGAGGATGGTGTTAATGGGGGGTCAATTGTAAAAGTAATGTGGGCACGTTAAAGAGAGAGCGGGGAAGGATGAAAAAAGCTGATTGTCAGCTTGGCGTGCATACCATACCAAGCAACCATATTGAGTGCGTCTCTTAATTCCTCCTTTAATCAGTACAAAATCCCAATCTCAAGTACTGACCCAAAGTTACCCCCCTCACATTTTTCACTTTTATCACAGCTATCGCTAGATTTATTGTTTAGGCCGTATCTCGTAAATACGTAAATTTCATATTTTATTTGATTTTTTATAGGTCGAATCTCGTAAATGCATACATTTTGTATTTTATTTAACCTTTATCGAACTTTAATAAAATAAATCTTTGAGTTATTCGTATCGTATATTTTCGATGTTTTTGACACTTTCTTTTGGCTAAAAACATGTACATTGCGGAAATGTTTGATTATAGAAAGAGGTAGTGCTGGTTTTTTAAAAACTGGTAAAGATGCAAGGCCTTAAGCAGCAAAAACAACTTTTAATCTTTTTAGGTGTGTGAGTATTTCTTATTTTGCTGCTGTTGGGTTGGTTACTTTAGTTTACACTAGAAAAAATGTGGAAAACCATTTGTTGTGTCTTTTAATGTGAGTTAATTTTTCTTGGTGGGCAGTGCCTTTATGCATGCTTTGTTGGTTTGTGTGAAAATGTATAATATTTGGTTTGGTCCAAGTAGATAAAAAGTTAACTAAAAAATAAGCCAATATTTTAAGTTGCATGTGGTGCTAATCTTGTTCACTTTTGTGCTTGATTCTTTAATCTTTTCTGGGTTGATTTTGATCTTTTTAGTACTTGCAGAATCTTGATGTTAAGTAGCTTACGTAGACACACAAATATGATGTATATATGTATGTAAAAGTATTGATGGGCTTGCTTTGTGTGTGGAAGAGTGACTTTTGGGCTTTGTGTTTTGTGAGATTGTGTCTCTAGAACTGGTTGCAACCTGTGGGATTCTCATAAATTGAGGTGAGTTTTCATGGTTTTTCAAGTTTCTGATGCAAAGATATGGTGTTGATCATGGTGGGTAATTTTTAAGAAGATTTAATGTGAGATCTCTGAAATGATTCTTTTGGTTCCTCAGATTTTGTTACTAGCTGTGTTTGATTGTGCTATTTATATAATGAGGTATTTACTTTGGTTCCTGATCTTCTAATTTACTACAGTATTCCCTTTATCTTAGGCAAATTTATTTATCAAGATAGATGCTTCTTGTCTACCATTTTGGTGGTTTCTTCAAAACTGATATCAAGATGCTTTCTTGTTGTTGGAATTTTGTTTTGAATTTTCTATTGCGAAATCTGAATATGTATAGTCACTGTAATGTATATTGGGTTTGGAACTTGAAGCTTTAAATGGCATTGAGGGTTTATGGCATGAATCTTTAAGCATTTCAAGTAGTTATAAGTAAAACTAGGAAGAAGAGAAAAACTAAAAAAATTAGACATAGTGAGAGAAAGAATGATAAAGAAATAGAGGGAGAGGTGGTGGGGTGGAGTCAGATTTGTGCTTGTGGCCTTGTGGCCTTGTGGGTGGTCTCTGGTTTTTGAGAATAATTTAGTATTGAGACTCTGTTGCTTCTGTCTCCTTGGCTTCCTCGGTGCGCCCGGGCTCTGTGGGCTTTGCCGCCGACCAAGGAAACACCCACTTCTGTTAATCACTTCCTATTGAAGTGATCCCTTTTTAAAAGAATTGCACAAACCACATTTCTCTCTCTCTTTGTCAAGATTCGGTCATACTAAGTAGCATATATCCGTTTTCCTTTCTTGAGATCTATTTTCTTCTCCTGAAGTCCTAAAAAAAGTCGCCCTATATCAAATTTTAGGTCCTTGACAGTTAGTAGTTTTTTTAGTTGGACTCTAATTGTTGTTGGTGGTTGTGCTAGTAACTCATAGAGGGGATGTCCAGTAACGAATGCAACTGTTTGTAGTTTTGGAGTGAGCAGCTGAATATTGGGAAAGTTTATTGCATATCACGAAGCAGAATCAGATCTTTTAGCTGCCAGGATGAAGTTCATGAAACTTGGATCAAAACCTGATTCCTTTCAGACTGATGGGAAGAATGTTAGGTATGATACTAGCGAACTTTATATTATCTGATGTCTTTTCATTTATGCTGTTATGTTTAAGTTTATCAAGTATAAGCCGTAATTTACTTCTACTTGTGTTAAAAAATAATAATATTTACTTCAACTTTCTCCAACGATTGTCCTGAGTGCATTTGATTTGAGTAACTCTTTCCATCATCTATTATACACCTTAGTAGCATTTCACACCTGGTTAGTGGCTATTAATCTAGGGGTCTGTAAGGGAAGTTTGAATATTGGATGCGTTTCCAAGTAATCAAGTCTTCTCTACTTAAACTTATATATCAACTCCTCAAGGTAATGTCTTTGCAGCCTTCATTTCTGGCTATTGAAATTATCTGGTTACAGGGATAGAGTTAACACCCGTTTGATCTGTTTTGTTAACAAGTGTATATCTTTTCATATGTTTGTGATGAAATATTATTATGTGCTTGTTTGTATCTGGTTAGTGCTGTTTGAGGTCAACTTTGAAGGTTGGATAGAGGTGTTAGGAACCGCATTAGCTATATATACAAATAGAAAGATTTTATCTACTCAAAGTTTTCTTAATTCCTCCCTTGTTTTTGTGAAGCTAATCTAGTCTCAACTGGACAAAAGATCTGTAGATGAGTTTGGGACACAGACTATAACTTCGTGTCGGTCCAGGCGTCCAGCCAATTATGACCCTTACTTTTCCCATGTTCTCTTATTTCCTCTAAATTGGTCCATCTTGTTTTTTATTCTCAAGCCTTTACTATTGGTTGGTAAGAGGTACTCCAGAGTGATTAGCTCAGAACTTATAATCAGTGTAGTGTAGACTTGTTATATAGAGCAATTCTCCTTATATAATTTTACAGCTAGAAGAAATAAAAACAAACAATGTCTAATTTCAAGGTCTGATGTTACAAGAAGATTTAAATGAAAAACTTTGTATGATTTAGTTGTTTTAAGCAGTTCGGCTAGAAGAAAGAAAAGCAAACAATGTCTATTTGATGATGATTCAAGGTCTGATGTTACAAAAATATTTAAATTAGAAACTTTGTATGATTTAGTTGTCTTAAGCAGTTAGGCTGATAATTTCCAAATTCCACAGAGTATGTGGTTGTCGCTTAAATATAGATGAATCTTTCCGTCTAGAGGCTTTGATCCTTCACTGCTTTTTGCTACACACAAGTTGAGCTTTTATAGAATAGAACATTTTAAGTTTGAATAAGCACGAGTCACAAAGACCACCAATTTTTATTTTTTGAAATGTATTGAGTGCAAGGCCTTAAAGAATTTCATGTGCAGGTATGTAGCAACTGAGCTGGCATCTGATGTGGTTATTAGTGTTGGGGATGTAAAGTTTTATCTACACAAGGTATGTACCCTACTCAATCACTTACATTCTCAAGTGTTTCTTCCATTTCAAGCTTGGTGGTCGCAAGCACAAGCTATGTCCAAAAGTCCTTTTAGTCTTTCTTTCTTCCGGATTTCTGCATAACAATTTCCAGTCAAACTGAAATTTAATAATTTATAAATATTATATGTATCAAAACTGGAGTAATAAGTATCTAAAAATCGTTAAAATAAAATTTTCTGTTGCTTACAAGTTGGTCCAGAGTCAGGAACGTGACAGCAGATGGTAAACCTGGACCCTGGTCTGTATAAATGATGATCCATTAAGTCTTATGTTTATCATGGTACCCTCGGCTTCGTGCTTAAAACATAATATGTTGTGAGATTTAATTAATGTCAGTTAATATGTGGAGGAATATGGTAGTGCTGGCTCAAAATTGTTGTTTTCTTAATAATTAAAGTTTACATTAAAGAAAAAGCGTTTAACTAAAAGTTGAAAGGACATTCATTGCCCGGATACTAATCCAATCCTTCTACATTTCCTGATGCTTCCGAATAAATTTATTTTCTTTGTAGTTTCCGCTTTTGGCCAAGAGTGCTCGTCTGCAAAAGTTGGTTGGAACAGTGGATGAAGGGAATGTTGATGAAGTTGACATTCATGATATTCCAGGCGGCCCTACTGCCTTTGAAATATGCGCCAAGTTCTGTTATGGAATGTCCGTCACTTTAAATGCTTATAATGTTGTTGCCACACGTTGTGCTGCTGAGTACCTGGAGATGCATGAGTCTGTTGAGAAAGGGAATCTTGCCTACAAGATTGATGTTTTTCTCAGTTCAAGCATTTTCCGAAGCTGGAAAGATTCCATTTTAGTTCTTCAGAGCACAAAGTCTCTATTGCCTTTGTTTGAAGAACTGAAGTTGGTTAGCCGCTGCATTGAATCAATAGCTTCAAAAGCCTCTGTTGATGTTTCAGACGTTGACTGGTCCTATACCTATAACCGGAAAAAATTGCAAGAGGAAAATGGGAATGATACCAACCACAATGGTGTCAGAAGTAGGTTAGTGCCACAGGACTGGTGGGTTGAGGACTTGTGTGAACTTGGAATGGATTTATACAAACGTGTTTTAGTTAATATAAAAAACAAGGGAATTATTTCTGATGAAGTCATTGGAGAAGCTTTAAAAGCTTATGCTCAGAGAAGGTTACCGGGATTTAGTAAGGACATGATCAAGGGTGGTGACATCCAAAAGATTTGCTCAATTGTTGAGATGATTGTGTGGCTACTACCTACCGAAAGAGGCAGTGTCTCTTGTAATTTCTTGCTTAAGCTACTAAAAGCAGCTATTTGGGTGGATTCAGGTGAAATGGTGAAAGATGAACTAACAAGTAGAATTGGTCAGCAACTTGAGGAGGCTTCTGTTCATGATCTTCTGATAAGGAATCGAACCGGGGATTCAACAACATATGATGTTGGTATTATCAAGAGAATACTAGATGAATTTAAAATGCAAGATCAGAATGGTGGAGCTCAAGTGGAAGGCGGCCATGAGATTCAAGAAGCAAGGAAGCCGGGGATTTTATCAGAAGCTTCAAAGTTGATGGTGGCAAAGCTGATCGATGGGTACCTTGCTGAGATATCAAAAGATCCTAATTTATCATTGTCGGCCTTTATTGACCTTGCAGAGATGGTGTCCACTTACCCTCGCCCTTCACACGATGGACTATATCGAGCCATTGACATGTATCTTAAGGTAAGAACTCTCAAGACTCAAGTTGGTATCATATGTTATTGAAAAGACTCTTGCTAAAGTGTCCCGTCTTATCTCGTATACATGAGAAATTCCACACTTTTCCAAGGAAAGCTCTAATACCTGGAGTTTTCACTTAATTTATGTATGTTAAGAGAAATGTCTAGTAAATAGCACATCCAGAACTTGTTTTAGTTATTATTACCAATTAGTGACCCAAGTGTGTCGAATATGTTGGTTACTAAAGCACACTTAGATGTCAGATGGGACATTCCTAAAGCATGTTGAATCTTTCCTTGCAATTTTTGTGTGTTTTCTTTTTGTGCTCGGTGAAGATGGAAGTCTATCAGATGTGAGCATCTTCACTAACAAAGAATTAATATAGTATATTTCTCGCAATCTCAAATAAGCTGTTTGGGCTTTGTACAGGAGCATCCTAAAATCAGCAAGAGTGAGAGGAAAAAAATATGCAGGTTGATGGACTGTAAGAAACTCTCAGCAGATGCTTGCATGCATGCCGTACAGAATGAGAGATTGCCTTTGCGAATAGTTGTGCAGGTGCTATTTTTCGAGCAATCCCGAGCAGCTGCATCCTCGGGTTGTAGCACTCCAGACCTTCCCAAAGCCATGAGAGACCTTAACAGTGGGTCTCATGGGAGCTCCAGAACAGCCACCACTAACACAGATGAAGACTGGGATGCTGTTGCCACAGCAGAAGAGCTTAGGGCCTTAAAGGGAGAGATTGCAGCCATGAGATTGGGAAATGGAATAGCGAGAAGCAACAGCAGCAATGGTAAAAGCAATGCAGATAAGGCTGTCATTAGTAAGATGAAAGGGCTGCTAATGTCAAAAAGGATGTTTTCAAAACTTTGGTTAAGCAAAGGCAAACAACAGGGTGAGAACAGCGGGTCTGATTCTTCAGAGAGTGTTGGTCTAGTCACCATTGAAGAAGCAAAGTCCACTCCTTCAAGAAAAGGAAAGCACCTGGTTTCTTAGTAGATGAAAATTACATGCATCTTTTTTTAATTATCGTTTTCGTATTTTTCCCCATAAAAGAGAGCTTATCTTAATTTAACATGTTAGAACTAGTGGGGTTTATCTTCTATTAATGCCAAATCGGAGCATATAATTTTTTTTTTTAAAAATGACCTGGAACAATCTCCACAGTCTCAGTAATGTAGACCATGTAAAAAGTTTGTTGTAGTCCAAATGTTGTTGATTGGTTAAGTTTGTGTGTCCTAGACTAGTACACTGGTACTGCAACTTAAGTTTTCACTACTTAAATAGATGTTAACATATTAAGGACTCATTAATATTTCGCAGGTTGTCAATATTCTTCTCTTTGTCACAGCATCGTATTAAGGCACATAGTATGCTAGATAGATTCCATGGTGCTGTTAGATTGTGATCCGAATGTACTTGAAAGTCGAAAGAAATTTACAAACACCAACAAAAGAATTGAACTGCAACAAACACTAATTCTTACAATTAGAAAATCAACCATCTTTCTCTATTGGAACCTGCTTAAATAAGTTTTAGAAATCTTCACTTCCCTTTGACAACACGGATCAAATATTCATGGTCAGTCTCTATGCTTGTAATTGGGAAGAAGCATGTACCTTTGAGCATCCTTGATGATGTACTAACTACACAACAACAAATTACACAACAACAATAGGGCAGTTATATATATTTATATTAACAAGAACATGCAAATATACAAAGTAACAAAACAAACACGAAGGTCGAAACAAGAAAATAATCAGAGACTGTAAATAACTAGATAAGAAAGAATTACTTATCTCTCTATAGCTTTTAACAAGTACTGATAGATAAAGAACAGCTGAGTCACCAAGCCTTAGAGAAGTCTTGATTGTTCTTGAAAAATTATTGCCCCACTACGCTGTGTTGGGTTGCAGCAATATCACTTCCAGGATAAAACAGCTCAGATCAATCCACTCACACTAATAGCAATGATCAACAACGACCTGCACCTCAGTTCGCCCAAAAACTATGTATATTCTGTATGTATGTAGGTATTCAGAGAGAAAAAACAGAGAAGAATATGATGTTAGGGTTTTGAATATCTAAGTACCATCTCACACACTATGTCAAACGTTTAATTTTGTATATATCATACAAAATAAAACGTAACAGACCAATTAAAATTGTAACTGAAGATATGACATTTAATACTAAATATTCTGATTTAATTTCATTAACGGACTTACTGTCCGTTAGGAGTGACATCAGTACTGGACCAACCATGAGGATTTACTGTCCGTCAGGATTGCCATCAGTCCTCCTATGGTATCTTTTTTTGGGTACTGTGTTGTTGAACCGCCTGTTTGATTGTGTTGTGGCTTTCGCCTCCGGATCTACTCTATCTTATCTTGGTTTTTCTTTCAATGCGACGGACCTACCGTCTGAAGATTACTACGACTACATCGTAGTTGGTGGCGGAACAGCTGGTTGTCCCTTGGCGGCGACATTGTCACAGAGTTTTCTCGCGTGTTGTTGTTGCTTGAAAGGGGTGGAATTCCGTATGGAAACCCTAACTTGATGAGCCTAGAATGCAGCTCTCTCTAGAAATAGAAAATATTTGTGTGTATAGAGAATTGTGAAATGAGTTGCAGGATCGTGTGAAGAGAGAGGAGGTTACAGGGTTCCAAGGATTGGTGGGAAGATAGTTGAATGACGAAAATACCCTCTTTTAGCTTCTTGCTTGGGTTTGTTCAGACTTCAGAACAGCTAACTTAAGGATGATAGGACAAGAATGCCCCTTTTGTGTCTTCAGAAAGCATTTACTTTTGTCTATCTAAAATACAGAAGATTCCAAGATAAACACAATAAATTCTTTTATAAACAATACATTAAAACTTAGCCTCTTCTAGGATTTTTTTGTCTTATCATTCATTTCTGGCTTTGTTGATTGTCGAGATTTCAAATGCTAATAAACTTACCTGAGGCGCGGCTTTTCCTTTACTAAAGTTATGGACAGACCCCTACAGACGACCTGTACAGACGATCTATACGGACGACCATACAGACGGTTGTTCGTTAACCAACCATCAGGATCAATCCAAGAATTTACTGTCCGTCAGGATTGGCATCAGTACTTGACCAACCATCAGGATCAATCCAAGAATTGGTCCATCAGGATTCGACCCGATTCTTGGCGGGCGGCGGCGCGCACGCGTGTGTGCGCGCGTGAGACACACAATAACACCATGCACACTCACATGCCTTAGTAGTTGTACACTACTCTTGCACATGGTTCTATATAAATCCACCAACCTCTCATTACCATTTCTATGTGGGATACAAGTTATTTCAATTTAAACAGCGCACATGACTCATTTCAAGCAACCTATTTCAACTCAATTTATTTATGGATTACACTAAGAAAATGTCTTAGATCCAAATATGAAAGTTTAAGTCCTCATAAAAAGGAACAACCTTCAATTGTTAGTTTCCGGAAATTCCATCAAGAACATATTTAAAATATGCCTCAAACTTTCCATTTTCTAACATATGCTTCCTTCTACACATGCCTCTTCTCATAATTCGAATGCACACAGCATAGTCCTACGGTAAGCACCCATTTTGATAAGTGGGTATTTTATTCACTTAGAACGTTTCCGTTTGGCTTAAAACGTATGTTTGTACTCGAGTTGTGGTATTTTTGATCTCTTTTGAGGGTTTTGTGCAGGTATATTGATCACAGGTGTACTAGGAGCAATCAGAATGAAATTTGGAGTTATAATGAAGAAAAGGGAAAAAGTCAAGTTGCTGGCCAGAGGTATTGGCGCGGCAGCGCCGTAATAGTGCTTGAAATTGGCGCGGCAACGCTGCAAGAAAAGCTGAACAGTGAAATTGGCGCGGCAGCGCCGTGTTCCTATATAAACTTGGCGCGGCAGCGCCGGGACGTCTGGAGGGAAAAGTCCTGTTTTGACCTAATTTCTGATTTTTCGAGGGAAAGCTAAAAAAGTCAATTCCATAAGAAGTGTTGCACCTAGAGGCATATAAAAAGAAGAAAAAAAACCCTAGATAAGGGAGAGAAGAGAGACATATCATATATCTACGGAATTTCAAGCACGAAGAAGCGAGGAAGAAGATCGATTCAATTTTATTCTTGTAAACTTTCTAGTTTGTGGATGCTTGGATTTGGTGTACTCTTTAAAAACCCTTGATATTTATAATAGTTATAATTCGTTTTCTTATATCATGATTTCAATAGAACCCATGGTGACGATTAGTTTGATTATGAACTAACTCGTTGTCATGGGGTTTTAGCGTAGTTATTCATGAAGTCTATTAGTTGAATCTTCTCGATGCCTATAGTGTGATTGATGCGATATCCTATCATGGTTGTTTTAATTCGTTATAGGAGAGTAGCTAACTCCTGTAATTGTGTGTTAATTCTTAATGAAGCGAAAGTGGATCTAAGAGTTTAGAACTTGCCATGCTAGCATAGGTTTATGCGTGAGAATATCATTCGTAATTAGTGTCGTAACTCTAACCGTTTTATGACGACTATGTGATTAATTGAATGCTTGTACTTAAACCATTATGTTTCCAATCTTTATAGACATATAAGGACTAAGCATAATTGGGAGACTAAGTGATTTCTATCTTAATTGTAGATATTATTTAGGATGGTATTGGTACAACGAAAGTTGGCTTATATCAGTTTTGTGTGTTCGATCAGGTATTAATAAATCACATGAAAGGGCTAGAGAATTGAAGACTTTAGATGGATTGTTTAATGAAGTTGAAATCCCATGTTTCATTCATATAAGTAATCAATATAAATCTCAGTTCAGTAGTGATAATTAGTCATAATTCTTAATTAAATTTTAGTGATAATCAAAACCACTTTGTTAATTGTTTTAGCATCGAATAATAATAGTACATTGGTGAGTGAATTAACTAGACAAACAACGAATCCCTGTTGGAACGAACCTTATTTGCTATCTGTATTACTTGAGATCACGTGCACTTGCGTGTTGAGTTTGGTCGTAACAAGTTTTTGGCGCCGCTGCCGGGGATTGCGGTTTTATTTGTTTAGTTTAACTATTTACCATCAGTGGTCATTAAAGTTCGGTGACTAGTACGTTTCTCACCAAATTTTCTAGTTGGTGAATTGCAGGTACTTATTGAGTGTGTATGCGTACACGAGCTAGAGCACGTAGAGAAGAACTAGCACGAAGGAAACTTGACTTTGAGAACATCAGAGTGGAAAACAATCTTGAATCAGAAGAAGATATGGCAGATGAAGCACAACCAGCGAAGGCTTTGAGTGAATTCTCTCAGCCAAAGGTGGAGGACATTCATACCAGCATTGTTCGTCCAGCTATTGGGGCGAATAACTTCGAGCTTAAGCCAAACATCATTCAGATGATTCAGAATACAGTTCAGTTTGGGGGTAGTCCTGCTGAAGATCCCAATGCTCATATTAGGGACTTCCTAGAGATCTGTGATACCTTCAAATTCAACGGCGTTACAGATGACGCAATCAGATTGAGGCTATTTCCCTTCTCTCTAAGGGATAAGGCCAAGAGTTGGTTACATTCTATGCCAGCAGGATCTATTAGAACTTGGGCAGACTGTGCTCAAAAGTTCTTGACGAAGTATTTTTCCATGGCGAAGACAGCAGCGTATAGGAATTCTATTTCTCAGTTTGCTCAGCAACCCCAGGAATCTTTGGGGGAATCTTGGGAAAGGTACAAGGAAATTTTGGCACGTTGTCCTCATCATGGAATGCCGGATTGGATGATAATCAGCAATTTCTATAACGGGTTGGGAGCTCAGTCCAGGCCTATGTTAGATGCTGCATCTGGAGGTGCGCTATGGGCAAAAAGCTATGAGGATGCCTATAATCTTATCGAGATGATGGCGGCCAACGAGTTTCAGAATCCTACTCAACGCTTGCCACCTGCTAAAGTGGCCGGAGTACTGGAATTGGATGCAGCTACTGCTATTGCTGCTCAACTTAAAGCATTGACAATGAAGGTAGATTCCCTTTCTAATCATGGGACTAACCAGGTTGCTATGGTGTGTGAGTTGTGTGCAGGAGCTCATGACACGAATATGTGTGCTATCTCATCTGAATCAGCACAGTTTGTTAGTAATTTTCAAAGAGCTCAGCAACCAGTGCCTAATGCTTACCATCCCAACAATCGAAATCATCCGAATTTCAGTTGGAGCAACAATCAGGGTGGTGTTCAGCAACCACAGAATCAGCAGTTCAATGCAAGGCCATATAATCAGAACTATCAACAACCACCCTATGCTCCAAGGCAACCATTCAATCCACCTGGATTTCAACCATCTCAAGGGAATTCTTTGAATCAGTCTGAAAAGTCCGAATTGGAAGAGCTGCGAATGATGTACAAGAGTCAGGCGGTGTCATTGAAAACTTTAGAGAATCAGATTGGCCAACTAGCCAATGCATTGCTGAACCGTCAACCAGGAACACTTCCGAGTGACACAGAGGTGAATCCAGGCAAGAAAGATCACAAGGAACAGGTCCAGGCAGTAACCTTACGATCGGGGAAGAATCTACAAGGTCAGAACGAAGAAAATTCAGCCGAGGAAAAGAATGATAATCTTGACGTTGGGGTCGAATCCGTTCCTGATTTGGTACCTAATGCTATTCCCTCGAATCCTAAAACTGCTAGGACTGATAATTCTAAGAAGGAAGTAGAAGAAAAGGTGTTTCCACCTCCTCCATTCCCAAAACGAGTTCAAAGGCAAAAGTTTGACAAGCAGTTTGCTAAGTTCTTGGATGTCTTCAAGAAGCTTCAGATCAACATACCATTTGCAGAGGCTCTTGAGCAAATGCCGAGCTATGCGAAGTTTATGAAGGGCATTCTTTCAAAGAAATTGAAACTTGAGGAGCTAGAGACAGTTGCATTGACGGAAGAATGTAGTGCCATCTTGCAACAAAAGTTGCCACCTAAGTTGAAGGATCCTGGAAGTTTCACCATTCCATGTACTATTGGAAATCTCTCCTTCAGCAAATGTTTGTGTGATTTGGGGGCAAGCATTAATCTCATGCCCTTATCAGTCTTCATGCAACTTGGTCTTCCAGAACCAAGGCCAACTACTATGACGCTGCAACTTGCAGACCGTTCAGTTACTTATCCTCGAGGAATAGTTGAGGATGTGTTGGTGAAGGTCGACAAGCTTATCTTTCCAGCCGACTTTGTGATTCTTGACTTTGAGGAAGACAAGAGGATCCCTATCATCTTGGGACGACCATTCTTGGCTACAGGTCGGACTCTTATTGATGTCCAAAAGGGAGAACTCACTATGAGGGTGCACGATCAAAATGTCACCTTTAATGTTTTCAATGCAATGAAGCTTCCAACTGAAGAGGAAGTGTGTTTTAAAATTGATATGGTGGACAAGGTGGTTAGCTCCGCAACTCAACACTTGATCAAATTTGATGTGTTGGAAAGAGTTCTTATTAATGACTTGGAGATTGAGAACGAAGAGGATGAAGAACAATTGCAATATCTTAATGCATCTCCATGGAAGAAGTTCGAGATTCCATTTGAATCTTTGGGGTTGTCAGAGCTGAAGAAGTCTCATGTTAGACTTAAGCCATCTATCGAGGAAGCACCTAAATTGGAACTTAAGCCATTGCCTGAACATCTAAGGTATGCCTATCTTGGTGATTCTTCTACCTTACCTGTTATTATATCCTCTAAGCTTTCAGGCATGGAAGAGGAAAAGCTATTGCGAATTTTGAGGGATTTCAAATCAGCCATTGGGTGGACTATAGCAGACATCAAGGGTATTAGTCCTTCCTACTGCATGCACAAAATTCCTTTGGAAGAGGGAGCTAAACCTACAGTTGATAATCAAAGGAGGCTGAATCCTGTTATGAAGGAAGTCGTGAAGAAGGAAATTTTTAAATGGCTTGATGCAGGCATTATCTATCCGATCTCTGATAGTTCTTGGGTGAGTCCGGTGCAATGTGTGCCTAAGAAGGGAGGCATGACAGTAGTGACCAATGAAAAGAACGAGCTCATTCCCACTCGAACAGTTACTGGTTGGAGGATTTGCATGGATTATCGAAAGTTGAACAAGGCTACTCGGAAAGATCATTTTCCACTTCCGTTCATTGATCAGATGCTCGACAGATTGGCTGGACATCAGTACTATTGCTTGCTTGATGGGTATTCTGGTTACAATCAGATTTGCATAGCGCCCGAGGATCAAGAAAAGACTACATTCACTTGTCCATTTGGTACATTTGCATTCAGACGTGTTTCTTTCGGGTTGTGTGGAGCACCAGCTACTTTTCAGCGATGCATGATGGCCATTTTTTCTGACATGATTGGAATTAATGTGGAAGTATTCATGGACGATTTCTCAGTCTTTGGGGATTCTTTTGATGAGTGCTTGGGAAACTTGAGTTTGGTTCTAAGGCGTTGTGTGGAGACAAATCTTGTGCTTAATTGGGAAAAGTGCCATTTCATGGTGCAAGAAGGTGTCATTCTGGGACACAAGGTTTCGTGTAAAGGCTTGGAAGTTGACAAGGCAAAGGTGGAGACTATTGAGAACCTTCCTGCCCCTGTTTCAGTCAAGGGTATCCGCAGCTTTCTTGGTCATGCGGGGTTCTACAGGCGTTTCATAAAGGATTTCTCAAAAATTTCTAAGCCACTTTGCAATCTCTTGGAAAAAGATGTTCCGTTCAGGTTTGATGAGTCTTGTTTACATGCATTCGAGATCTTGAAGAAGAAATTGATTTCTGCTCCAGTTATTACAGCTCCTGATTGGAGCCAACCATTTGCTTTGATGTGCGATGCTAGTGATTTTGCACTTGGGGCCGTTCTAGGCCAAAGGAAAGAAAAGGTGTTTCATGTTATTTATTATGCAAGCAAAACTCTTAATGATGCTCAGATGAATTACACCACCACTGAGAAGGAACTACTTGCTATTGTCTACGGTTTTGAGAAGTTTCGCTCTTATCTGCTTGGTACTAAGGTGACAGTTTATACGGATCATGCTGCTATTCGCTATCTCTTGGCGAAGAAAGATGCTAAGCCAAGGTTGATTCATTGGGTTCTTCTGTTGCAAGAATTTGACGTGGAAATCAAGGATAGAAAGGGGACGGAGAATCAGGTAGCTGACCATCTCTCTAGATTGGAAGATCACGGGAAGTCACCTAAAGATCATACGGTTATTAATGAGTTTTTTCCGGATGAGCAACTATTCAGTGTGGAAGATGTTGAACCATGGTATGCCGACATTGTGAATTATCTAGTAAGTAACATCATACCACCTGAGCTCTCTTATGCTCAAAAGAAGAAATTCTTACATGATGTCAAGCAGTACATTTGGGATGAGCCGTTTTTGTTCAAGCAAGGAGCTGATCAGATTATTAGGCGTTGTGTTCCTTACAGTGAGACCGAGGCTATTCTTAGTGATTTTCATGCTACAGCTTATGGAGGTCATTATGCGGGTGAAAAGACAGCCACACGTATTCTTCAAGCAGGTTTCTATTGGCCGACTCTATTCAAAGATGCTCATCAGTTTGTGTTGAGATGTGATCGATGTCAACGAGTTGGTAATATTTCTCGTAGGGACGAGATGCCTCTTAATGTCATGTTGGAGGTAGAAATCTTTGATGTGTGGGGAATTGACTTCATGGGACCGTTCATTCCGTCATGTGGTAATCAGTATATTCTGTTAGCTGTGGATTATGTGTCTAAGTGGGTGGAGGTAAAGGCACTTCCAACGAATGATGCTAAGGTGGTGCTTAATTTCCTTCACAAGAATATATTTACTCAGTTTGGCACTCCGCGAGTTATCATCAGTGATGAAGGTACGCACTTTTGCAATCGGAAGTTTACATCTCTTATGGCACGCTACAATATCAATCATCGAGTTGCTACAGCTTATCATCCTCAAACCAATGGGCAAGCTGAAGTGTCTAATCGTGAAATTAAACGGATTCTTGAGAAGGTGGTAAGTCCTTCTAGGAAGGATTGGGCTTTGAAGCTTGATGAAGCAGTGTGGGCTTATCGGACAGCCTATAAAACGCCTTTGGGAATGTCACCATTTCAGCTTGTGTATGGAAAAGCATGTCATCTACCAGCTGAGTTAGAACACAAGGCTTATTGGGCGTTGAAGAAGCTGAATTTTGATCTTACAGCAGTAGGTGAAAAGCGTATGGTTCAGTTGAATGAAATGGACGAGTTTCGATTGCAAGCTTATGAGAACAACAAGCTATATAAAGAGAAAGTCAAAAGGTGGCATGATCGTCGGTTGGTTCTTAAGACATTTGTGCCCGGGCAATTGGTGTTGTTGTTCAACTCTCGACTTCGGTTGTTTCCTGGAAAGTTGAAGTCACGTTGGTCAGGTCCATTCTCAGTTAAAACAGTTTTTCAGCATGGAGCAGTGGAGATCTTTGACAAGTCACCGGACCAGTCGTTCAAGGTCAATGGTCAGCGGTTAAAGCCATATTTTGGAGAGAAGTTGAATCGCGAAGTTGAGACCGCGGTTCTAATTTGCACAACGTAAGGAAATGAAGCTATGTCAAGCTCATGACTTAAAAAGAGCGCTTCGTGGGAGGCAACCCACGTGATTGTGTGATAGTTAAAAAAAAAAAAAAGAAAAAAAAAAATATAGAATTTTTTTTTTTAGCAGAAGTTCTGGCGCGGCAGCGCCGTGCTGTAGTGTATTCCTGGCGCGGCAGCGCCGTGGCGCCTGCTGAGAAAAATAAAAAAAAAGAAAAAAAAAAAGAAAAACTGAAAAAAAAAATTGCAAAAACAGAAATATTGTTGTTGTATTAGTGGCCCATTACCTAAACCCACTACCCAAACTCACTAACCCTAAATTCTCCTTATAAAAACACATCTCCTATCCTTACCTATACAACCTATACATACACTACTTACAAATCTCACAAATTCTCAAACATTCTAAACACTTTCTTCATTCAATTCAATGGCATCCAAGAGACAAAGGGTTGTAATTGGTGGTGGTAGTGAGGGCGCTAGTGGTAGTGGGGCTGGTGGAAGGCACCCTCGTTCTTCTTCTTCCTCTGATTCTGGTGGAGGTAATGGTGGACCTCAATTTGTTTCCAATGAGGCTCGTGAGGCTTATAACGAGTTGTTGGGGCGCCCTGTTGCTCGTGAGAGAGGTCTTTTGCCCACGGCATCGGATGGGTATATGTTGGAGAATATCGAGGAGAGAGGTTGGGAGCAACTTTGTGAGACTCCGGAGCCTGTTCCGATGACTGTGGTTCGCGAATTTTATGCGAATGCTGGTGTTGACAGGAATGGGATTAGCCAAGTTCGTGGGTTTCGAGTGGATTATCGGCCGCGTGCTATTCGGCGTGTTCTTGGTCTTCCGACTCCTAGGAGGAATCAAGAGGATTGGTCGGGAAGGACCCGTGATGCTGTGGACCTTCAGGATATAATTCAGAGGTTATGTGTTCCAGGTACACAGTGGACTGTGAGGCGTGGCACTACTGAGCCTACTTCGTTTTTGTCGACGGCTCTTAATCAGTATGCGCGTACTTGGCATTTGTTCATTTGTGCTAACCTCATCCCGACTAGGCATTCTAATGAGGTAACAGTGGAGAGAGCTATATTGTTGTTTGCTATCTGCAGCAGAGAATTGGTGGATGTGGGTAATTTGATCCACCAGGGGATTCTCCGTTTCATGCAAGGAAGTACCACTGCAGCGATACCTTATGGTTCGGTGATTGCTAGGTTGGCTAGGGATGGTGGTGCTATTTGGTCAGAAGCGGAGGTTGTGCAACAGCCACAGGCAGCCTTGGATCATCAGAGTATAATGAGGCTGAATGTGTGGGATGGCGGTGAGCCGGATTGGTGGGGCCTTGGTTATGTAGTTGAGGGTCAGCAACAGCAGCAGCAGCAACAACAACAGCAGCAGGGGGGAGAGCCTCAGGATGGAGGTTCTCTTATCAGTCAGAGGCAGTATCGGAGATTGGCGAGGCGTATCGATGCGGTGCACGATATGCAGGAAGGTTTTAGAGCAGATTTTGGTCAGTTTGCACAGACATTGAGCACGGCTCTGCGTGCAAGTGGAGTGGACGTGACTTTTCCGTCCTTTGGAGCTGGCGCTGTCTATCCGCCACCGGACACTCCTAATGGGAGTGGTTCGGACGACGAGTAGGTATGCTTTGCACTCTTTTTATTCTTACCTTCAATGTGGGCATTGAAAATTTTAAGTTTGGGGGTGGGGATGAAAGGTGCATTTGTATATTAGTTGTATTGCATATTAGGAGCATTGGTGCATGTTAGTTAATTTCATGTTAGTTTAGAGCATATAGGACATTCTGTTATTTTGTTATTTATGTGCATATAGTTGCATAAGCATGGCATGCATTTTCATGATCCCTTAGGACGAGCTATTTCTGTTTGGCAGGTAGATGTTGAATTGAGTGTGATAATCATGAATAGAGGGTTGATTTAGAGTTTCTATGAAATTGACATGCATGTTATGGGGACAAAAACAATTACACAACTCATTGTGTGCTTTTGGGCTAGATTGGGGGTCATGCTTGTTTGGAGGTTTGAGGTTTAATTACTTGCTTATATTAAGAATGTTCTTTATTCACTTGATAACGAAAGAGCACTAAAGTATAAGTTTGGGGGGAAACAGGATTTTCATGCTAGTTGTTTGTGTTTATGGCTAGGTGTCAAATGGCTAGTAGCCGGCTCATATTTATATGAGTAGTCTAGGGTTGGAATTGAGAATTTTCATTCCAGATTGTATAGAAAAAAAATTTTTTAAGAAAAAGAAAAAAAAAAGAAGAAAAAAAGAAAAGAAAAGAAAAAAAAAAGAGTCATGTAAATAAGTTAAATGCAAAATTAACCACGAGTGAGCTCTTTAATACTCGAGTAATTAAGTCTGAGGGGACTTAGTCCTAGTGACCTAAGGCTTTTATAGTCTGGGATCCACTGACCTAACACTCGCTACATGGGTATTATTGTATAAGCCTTTTGGGGTCTCACTCATTGCACGGTTAAATAAGCATATGTGTTGTGAATAGTAATATGTGTCGTGGTAATAAAGCATGAATTCTTGGTTATCCTGAATGAGTATGGAGGTGTTTCGAAGTTATGATGTGTCTACCGTTCATTCTTTTTATAAACTTGTGATTGCCTTGACTAAGAATCGGTATGATTTTTGATCTAGTGTTAGGAGTATATCTGATGAGTATTGCACACACCACGTTCCTATGCATGTATTGTTAGTATACGGGAATTCAGTCGAGCTCTGTTTGGAAGTTGTTGCATGATTTGAGATGTTTGCCTAATGAATGGTTTTGGTCAGTCTAAAGGGGGTCCTTGCATTTTCATATAGTTGCATTCATGTAGTTAGTTGCATTTGTAGTTGCATTGTTAGATGGATTTTGGGGGTACATTCGCTATAGGCCCTCACGAGACCTTACTCGTCCACTAGGGCTGCCTAGGGGTTTAAAGGGCTTGTTGCATATGCTAAATGCAATCGTGATCACCTACGGAAGTGGTAGTTTGTTTATGCTCGAGGACGAGCAGCGGTTTAAGTTTGGGGGTGTGATAAGTGGGTATTTTATTCACTTAGAACGTTTCCGTTTGGCTTAAAACGTATGTTTGTACTCGAGTTGTGGTATTTTTGATCTCTTTTGAGGGTTTTGTGCAGGTATATTGATCACAGGTGTACTAGGAGCAATCGGAATGAAATTTGGAGTTATAATGAAGAAAAGGGAAAAAGTCAAGTTGCTGGCCAGAGGTATTGGCGCGGCAGCGCCGTAATAGTGCTTGAAATTGGCGCGGCAGCGCTGCAAGAAAAGCTGAACAGTGAAATTGGCGCGGCAGCGCCGTGTTCCTATATAAACTTGGCGCGGCAGCGCCGGGACGTCTGGAGGGAAAAGTCCTGTTTTGACCTAATTTCTGATTTTTCGAGGGAAAGCTAAAAAAGTCAATTCCATAAGAAGTGTTGCACCTAGAGGCATATAAAAAGAAGAAAAAAAACCCTAGATAAGGGAGAGAAGAGAGACATATCATATATCTACGGAATTTCAAGCACGAAGAAGCGAGGAAGAAGATCGATTCAATTTTATTCTTGTAAACTTTCTAGTTTGTGGATGCTTGGATTTGGTGTACTCTTTAAAAACCCTTGATATTTATAATAGTTATAATTCGTTTTCTTATATCATGATTTCAATAGAACCCATGGTGACGATTAGTTTGATTATGAACTAACTCGTTGTCATGGGGTTTTAGCGTAGTTATTCATGAAGTCTATTAGTTGAATCTTCTCGATGCCTATAGTGTGATTGATGCGATATCCTATCATGGTTGTTTTAATTCGTTATAGGAGAGTAGCTAACTCCTGTAATTGTGTGTTAATTCTTAATGAAGCGAAAGTGGATCTAAGAGTTTAGAACTTGCCATGCTAGCATAGGTTTATGCGTGAGAATATCATTCGTAATTAGTGTCGTAACTCTAACCGTTTTATGACGACTATGTGATTAATTGAATGCTTGTACTTAAACCATTATGTTTCCAATCTTTATAGACATATAAGGACTAAGCATAATTGGGAGACTAAGTGATTTCTATCTTAATTGTAGATATTATTTAGGATGGTATTGGTACAACGAAAGTTGGCTTATATCAGTTTTGTGTGTTCGATCAGGTATTAATAAATCACATGAAAGGGCTAGAGAATTGAAGACTTTAGATGGATTGTTTAATGAAGTTGAAATCCCATGTTTCATTCATATAAGTAATCAATATAAATCTCAGTTCAGTAGTGATAATTCTTAATTAAATTTTAGTGATAATCAAAACCACTTTGTTAATTGTTTTAGCATCGAATAATAATAGTACATTGGTGAGTGAATTAACTAGACAAACAACGAATCCCTGTTGGAACGAACCTTATTTGCTATCTGTATTACTTGAGATCACGTGCACTTGCGTGTTGAGTTTGGTCGTAACACATTTCCACCTTGTTAAGACACCCCCATTAGTTTCGTATCAACACCATTTTCCCATGAATCCCTCACACATCCAGCCAGCAGGCCTCATTATTATCACAATCCTCCTCCCCGTGCACCTCAAGAGTCAAGAATCACAATGCATAAGTTATAAATACGTGTTTCCACTCTCAGTACTATACGTGAGCATTCCACTGTTTGGAGGAGCTTATGTGCTTATCCAGTAAAATTCAGAGCTTATTTGTCACTTCTCTAAAGATAAACTGGTTCTTATTGTGGATATGATTTAAACTTTCGAAATTACCTTGGTAATCTCACTCCTTTAACAATCTAGGCCACATTCCGAAATCTCATGGTATGCCACAGCTAACCTTCAAAAATCTGTCACATTACATCTAACGTTCTTGCAGATCTACAAGCATCACTACTTTGTGTGAATTCAAATTTATCGTGCTTTTCAGCTTGCTTTGGTCAAATTGGCTCTAATAGATAATTTAAAATTGTGAGAAATATATTCTATAATGCTTTGTTAGTGAAGATGCTCAAAGAACGTATTTCTTTTAGTACAAACATGTTTTGTAAATTGATTTAGTTCACTTTTTTTCCCAGCACTACGAGGTTTTTCTATATTCGACCAGGCCATGCAAGGGAGGTTGGCTTCCTTTGCACACGTGAAAACTCCCTACCCTCCTGATATGATGAAAAGGTATATATATCTGGGTTTTTTTTAATCTCTGAAGCTTGAGTGTAGTTTCTTGATTTTTCGTTTTTTTGTTTGTATTTTAGAGCTCTTGGGATGCAGTCTGAGCTCTCCGCGATTTTCAAGAATTCACGTAAGAATCAAGTGCTCTTTGTGATTGATTTGTATTTGTGATGAGTTAATTTAGTAGAGTAGCTTATGTGTGGAGAGGATATACATGAGCATAATAACATTTGTAAGGAATATATGCATAGCTGTCTACATTTTAAGTTTCATCCTTTTACTCTTTGATTGTTTCTATTATTAAAGCTAATATACCGTTGTTGCTCATGGTACTATAGGTCATCTCCCTGGAGTAGCTAAAGCAGTGGAAGCAATTTTTGCAATTCTGGCCATACACCATGTGAGTTTATTGTTCATTAATTTTGAGTTCATATATAGATATATTTTCTTCAGACTGTGGTTCTCATTTAGCTTCGACATTTACGAAGGTAGTACATCATGTCATCATTACAATTATCTACTATTTGAAGAGGTAATTTTAGCGACCAAATGATATTAAGAACATACAAATAACTTTCTGTTATGATATTGCTCGGGGAATCTCCTACCTTTTATTAGGAAAAAGTAACATTGGAGTTGGTCAATTAGGCTCTAGAGTTTGGACAATATCATTATGACCATTTGAGTTCCTTTTTGATTTCCTTTTTGTCCAGATTTTTCGGGCTTTAGAACTTGCATTCGCCAATCTTTTTTAATTCAAATTTATCGGGTATTTCAGCTTGCTTTGGTCAAATTGGCTCTAATAGATTATTTAAAATTGCGAGAAATATACTATATAATGCTTTGTTAGTGAAGATGCTCAAAGAACGTATTTCTTTTAGTATAAACATGTTTTGTAAATTGATTTAGTTCACACTCTTTTTTTCCCAGCACTACGAGGTTTTTCTACATTCGACCAGGCCATGCAAGGGAGGTTGGTTTGCCTTGCAAACGTGAAACCTCCCTACCCTCCTGATATGATGGAAGATTCTAGAAAATTCCGGGACAGAATTGGAGCTCCAAAACCCACAGAAGGATCCTCATCAGCATATACAAGTTAGCATCTTTCATGTTTTTTAGCTACCATTTGTAAATATCTGTTTCTAGTTTTACTTATTCTTTTTTTTTTTTCCTGTAATTGTAACAGGTAAAGACGGGATAGAGAAATTTGAGCTTAGGGTTCAATTATGCCCCCCTCCATGGTTTTACAATATCCATGAAGTATGGCTCATTGGACGAGTCAAAGGAGTGTGGGTGATTCACTGTGTTCCATCTCCAAAAGCATTGAAGGCAAAGAAAAGTGTAGCTAACCAGGTAAAAAAAAGTTTTTATGATCTTTCTTTCTTTATTTTGATGATTTAATTACCAAAACAATTGTGTTATCAACAATTTTCACAATTTGAGCCTATGTATGTATGGTATATGTGCAAAGTTAAAAACTCAAAATTCAATAACATATTTGATAGCATGATAAAGTTTGATCTATTAATTGCATTATGTTTAAAATTATGTTAGTACATGAGTGTCATCCATCTTGTTGATATAAGGGTTAAGAAAAAATAATACATTGTAAGTTAGTTTGATATATTATACACGCATTTCAGTAGAATAAACTTAAATTGTTAAAAAAATATATTTTTATGTATTTTAATATTGTTGTGATAATGAATCTTTTATCATATAAAATATAAGAGTAAGGATAAAAACTTGATTATGTTATTTTTATATATCATAAAATGCTTAAGGAAAGAAAATATTTTTTTTGTGGCATTTAGTCTTTTTCTTTAACTGAGATTTGACATCTTTGTTGTAATTGTATTATTTTGTCAGCAACTTGGGGGACTTAGGAAGGTGGATCTAAGTACTATTCTAATGATGAATGAGTACTGAAAGAGTATCCATGATGTGCCCAAGAATCCAATTTTGTGGATACATTAGAATGCAAAACACTCCTACTATGATCTTCTCGGCAAACAAATACCTGACTACTTCGAGCAAGTTGTTACCATCGGAAGCCAGATAATAGCACTACTATGGAAGTTGGGCTTTCAACCAGGTGTTTTTTTACGAGAGAGACCACTTTGTTGCAGTGTTGAAGAAAAATCAAGGTGTAGATGTATATCTTGATTTGGTTGAAGATAAGCAAACTGGAATTGTGTATCTCGAATCATATGGATTTTACTTTGAGAGGGCTCTAGTACCTGCAGGAGCTTGGACCAAGCATGATCACCCTAGTGTTTGGGTTAAAAAAAATGGGTGGTTTTATCTAACCTTCTGACTGATACCGAGTATTCATATGTTAGTAATTCTTTGGATGTTGTATTACTTTTTAATTTTTTAATCTTTCAATGAATCTTGCTATGATTGAAAGATTAAAAAATTAAAAAGTAATACAACATCCAGAGAATTACTAACATATGAATACTCGGTATCAGTCACAAGGTTAGATAAAACCACCCATTTTTTTGAACCCAAGCACCAGGGTGATCATGCTTGGTCCAAACTCCTGCACGTACTAGAGCCCTCTCAAAATAAAATCCATATGATTCGAGATACACAATTCCAGTTTGCTTATCTTCAACCAAATCAAGATATACATCTACACCTTGATTTTTCTTCAACACTGCAACAAAATGGTCTCTCTCATAAAAAAACACCTGGTTGAAAGCCCAACTTCCATAGAAGTGTTATTATTTGGCTTCCCATGGTAACAACTTGTTCGAAGTAGTCAGGTATTTGTTTGCCGAGAAGATCATAGTAGGAGTGTTTTGCGTTCTCACGTATCCACAAAATTGGATTCTTGGGCACACCATGGATACTCTTCCAGTACTCATCCATCATCAGAATAGTACTTGGATCCACCTTACTAAGTTGCCCAAGTTGTTGACAAAATAATACAATTACAACAAAGATGTCAAATCTCAGTTAAAGACAAACAAAAGAAAAAGACTAAATGGCACAAAAAATATTTTCTTCCCATAAGCATTTTATGATATTTAAAAATAACATAATCAAGTTTTTATCCTTACTCTTATATTTTATATGATAAAAGATTTATTATCACAATAAATATTAAAATACATAAAAATATATTTTTTTAACAATTTAAGCTTATCATTTTTCAAAAAAATAATAATAATAATTTAAGCTTATCCTAGTGAAATGCTTGTACAATATGACAAGTGCTCAAATAAGAACCCTTATAATAATGAGAACTGAGATCTAATCATGACCCTCCATTTTCTTTTAATCTTGACCTTTCATTTAAATTTATAGACTTTATCTGTATAACCCTCATCATCCATTTCAACCGCTCCACTTCTCTTTCAGTCACCGAAGGTAATGCTTCATCAACTAATTCCGGCCAACCTTGCTTCTTCTCCGTTCACCGACCCAAACATCTTTTTGTCGGTGAAATCGTCGCTCTCTTCACCTCCACCTTCTTTTATCTGCCCTCTTCAGTGACGTATCGTCATCGTTAAACTACTGCACTCCTCGTCTAATTATTTCTACCACCGCTGCTAGTCAGATTTCCGATCTATGTTTTGATTGTTCTCATATCTAAATATACATGGTGATTTTGTTTAAATTTCGGTGATGATTTTCTGATCGATTGTAGTGATTATATTTAAATCTGATAATTTTAGTATACTGTTCAATATTGTTTGGTGGTGGTCGGAGATATGAACGTGGTGGCGATTTGGTGATTATGATGATTTGATTGTAGTGTTTTATGTTTTAATTGTGGTGATTTTTCTTCAATGGTGGTGATTCTTTTTCTTATAGTTTCCGGAGAATGGCTGGATATGGTGGCGTTGTGGTGATTTAATTATGGTGATTTTTTTTTACGAAGGCGATTTTTCGATGATAGCGGTGATCTTTTACGAAGCCCGGAATTGGTGGCTGGTGGTGGCAATTGGTGGTGGTTCGGGAATGAGGATGTAGTTAAGATACATGTCTACTGTAAACTGTAAAATAAAGATGAGTAATAAAAATAAATAAATGGCTCAGATTAAATTATAGTATTAAAAATTAAAGGTCAAGATTAGATCTCATATCTCACATTATTGTGGGTTCTCAATGGAGTATGACTCTGTATAATATATTAAACTAACTTACAATGTATTATTTTTTTAACCCTTATATTAACAAGATGGATGACACTCATGTACTAGCATAATTTTAAACATAATGCAATTAATAGATCAAACTTTATCATGCTATCAAATATGTTACTGAATTTTGAGTTTTTAACTTTGCACATATACCATACATACATAGGCCCAAATTGTGAAAATTGTTGATAACACAATTGTTTTGGTAATTAAATCATCAAAAGAAAGAAAGAAAGATCATAAAGACTTTTTTTTACCTGGTTAGCTACACTTTTCTTTGCCTTCAATGCTTTTGGAGTTGGAACACAGTGAATCACCCATACTCCTTCGACTCGTCCAATGAGCCGTACTCCATGGATATTGTAAAACCATGGAGGGGGCATAAGTGAACCCTAAGTTCACATTTCTCTATCCCGTCTTTACCTGTTACGATTACAGGAAAAAAAGAATAAGTAAAATTAGAAATTGATATTTACAAATGGTAGCTAAAAAACATGAAAGATGCTAACTTGTATATGCTGATGGGAGTCCTTATGTGGGTTTTGGAGCTCCAATTCTGTCCTGAAATTTTCTAGAATCTTCCATCATATCAGGAGGGTAGGGAGGTTTCACGTTTGCAAGGCAAACCAACCTCCCTTGCATGGCCTGGTCGAATGTAGAAAAACCTCGTAGTGGTGGGAAAAAAAGAGAGTGAACTAAATCAATTTACAAAACATGTTTATACTAAAAGAAATACGTTCTTTGAGCATCTTCACTAACAAAGCATTATATAGTATATTTCTCGCAATTTTAAATAATCTATTAGAGCCAATTTGACCAAAGCAAGTTGAAATGCCTGATAAATTTGAATTAAAAAAGATTGGTGAATGCAAGTTCTAAAGCCCGAAAAATCTGGACAAAAAGGAACTCAAATGGTCATAATGATATTGTCCAAACTCTAGAGCCTAATTGACCAACTCCAATGTTACTTTTTCATAATAAAAGATAGGAGATTCCCCAAGCAATATCATAGCAGAAAATTACTTGTATGTTCTTAATATCATTTGGTCGCTAAAACTGCCTCTTCAAATAGTAGATAATTGTAATGATGACATGATGTACTACCTTCGTAAATGTCGAAGCTAAATGAGAACCAAGAAAATATATCTATATATGAACTCAAAATTAATGAACAATAAACTCACATGGTGTATGGCCAGAATTGCAAAAATTGCTTCCACTGCTTTAGCTACTCCAGGGAGATAACCTATAGTACCATGAGCAACAACGGTATATTAGCTTTAATAATAGAAACAATCAAAGAGTAAAAGGATGAAACTTAAAATGTAGACAGCTATGCATATATTCCTTACAAATGTTATTATGCTCATGTATATCCTCTCCACACATAAGCTACTCTACTAAATTAACTCATCACAAATACAAATCAATCACAAAGAGCACTTGATTCTTACGTGAATTCTTGAAAATCACGGAGAGCTCAGACCGCATCCCAAGGGCTCTAAAATACAAACAAAAAAACGAAAAATCAAGAAACTACACTCAAGCTTCAGAGATTAAAAAAAAACTAGATATATATACCTTTTCATCATATCAGGAGGAGGGGGGTAGGGAGGTTTCACGTGTGCAAGGGAAGCCAACCTCCCTTGCATGGCCTGGTCGAATGTAGAAAAACCTTGTAATGCTGGAAAAAAAAAGAGAGTGAACTAAATCAATTTACAAAACATGTTTGTACTAAAAGAAATACGTTCTTTTGAGCATCTTCACTAACAAAGCATTATAGAATATATTTCTCACAATTTTAAATTATCTATTCGAGCCAATTTGACCAAAGCAAGCTGAAAAGCACGATAAATTTGAATTAACAAAGATTGGCGAATACAAGTTCTAAAGCCCGCAAAATCTGGACAAAAAGGAACTCAAATGGTCATAATAATCTGCAAGAGTGAATCTAAAATCTTGCCAAGAGGAAATTCAAGAATTCGCCAGTGAATATGAATCATGTAAATTTACATCGGACAACAAGCAGCCTCAAAAGATTATCAAAATTTAGAAGTAAATTTTTATCATCTGTAATTTTTATTATCAGCATAGGCACTCCATTTTCTGATAATTTAGAAGATTGCAAAGGGGAAGCAAAGATTGCAGCCGGAGCATTACTTCCTCATGATATAATTGAGTCTTGTTTGAATCATGAAACTGAGGAAGAAAAGACTGTTGCAGAGCTGCAGCGGAAAAGGATGGTGGATGATATGTTAAAAAAAGGGAAATTAACAAATTGTATTGCAGTTTCTGATGTCTCAGGAAGTATGGAAGGAATTCCAATGGAAGTTTCAGTTGCGCTTGGTTTGTTAGTTTCTGAGCTAAGTGAAGAGCCCTGGAAGGGGCACATTATTACTTTTAGCGACTACCCACAACTTCATTTAATTGAAGGAAACAGCCACCTTGAAAAGAGTGAATTTATTAGAAAAATGGATTGGGGTAATCGTACAGATTTTCAGATGGTTTTTGATGAGATACTGAAGGTTGCTGTTGCTGCGAAGCTGAGTGAAAACCAAATGATTAGGACCGTGTTTGTTTTTAGTGATATGGAGTTTAATGAAGCATCAGAGAATCTGTGGGAGACTGATTACACGGTGATTCAGAAGAAATTCAAGAAAAATGGCTATGAGAGAGTGCCCAATATTGTGTTCTTGAACCTCAGGAATTCGTCTGCAACACCTGTAACAGACACAGAAAATGGAGTGGCTATGCTGATAAAAATTACGACTCCAGCTTCCTCTGTTAGTGATAACTCTCAGCATGATAACAAGTCAAGTTGGAAAGAATATGGAAAGTCTTTTGATTGTCTTCGTATCAAAATACCCTCCTTAATACTTAAAGAATTCCAGCGAACACTTAGATACAGTAACGATACATTTGACATCAGTTTAAATAGATATGCAATATGATTCATGCTAATATTTTTCACAAAAAAATTTAAGCTTACTTTTGGTTCTGAGCGATAAAAGCATGGCTGCTTGACCAAAAGCCATTCCACAATTCACAGTATACACGTCTGATTTGCAATACTTGAAGTTCAAAGGGCCGCAGAGAAGGAGAAAAGAACAGGACATGTTAGATTTTAATGTAGTAATAAGGTTTAATGATGGATAAAGTAATTAAACGGATAACCAAAAACTTCTACATCTCAATTATGGGGTAGAAGAATATTTCAAGATTCACTATCGGTATATTCTCAAGTACTTTTTGCAAGACAGCGCAGCATAATCTGAAGATTAGTGTTGCGTTTGTATATGTTCATTAATAACTACTAATACTGCCAAATATACATATGCTTACAGCCATGGTGTCTGCGATCGTGTATGCTTCTGTTTCAGATCGAACAGTCTCCATCTTCTCATTCTGATAAATTGTTTCATGCAGAAGAGAATTCAGATCGGTAAAAAGTCAGTATTCAATGGCAGCAGCAGTGATACATTTGACAAAAGGAAAAGATAGACAAGTGCAACAAACTAAAAATATTTACCTGTGCCCCTGATGAATTAATGTAAAGATATATAGGCTTGGATGGATTATCAAAATCCAGCCACATAAACTGAGCAACAAGAAGCTCTGTCACTGCTGGTACAATCTACAGCACAGATAAAAATACATGAAAGATTAAATCACCAGAGAGCAGAGTACATATTTCACTATTAGCAGAAAGTTATTGAAGGAGCAATTGTCTTACAGGCATGCCTAGGTAGCAAATTTGAGCATCTGACAGAAGAGACGGCAGATCTGGAGGAGCAGATCCAGGCCTTCCGTTTCCTCTGCCTCCTCCTCCACGGTACATGCTCACGCTCATACCATACCTGGAAGGCCCCCTTCCATTCCCATCAACACCTGATAAACTCCACAAACCTCCGTGGTTTATATAATTCTGGGAAGATGAAATGCTTTCCTGTTGAAGTGTCAAGATAAGGATAAATGTAAAAGATAGAGAACAACTTTGTGCATGTGCCATAATCAAACATTGTGATAGTTTCGGATTTTCCATGTATGCACAAAACTGATGTAAATTATAACATACAAGTTTCATCGCAGAACTGCCTTTATAATCTAGATCTAACACAAGCATTAAAGTTTAATAAAGTGCAATTACTGACAAGGTTTTCGCGTAATTGTGTACAATTTAAAGCTAGCTACTAGACAAATTGAGTTTATCATATTGCTCCCAGACAACCATAGATACTAACCCCATCATATTCATCGCATTTAACAACAAAAATATCCCCAATCTAGAACCAAACAGCATAAATTTGACCGAAATTCAACAGGGAATTACAACAAGAAAAAACCCAAAAATTATCCTATTTGCAACAGCATACAAACCCCAGAAAAACCCACAAACATATTTCATTTCACAACCCAAAACACAAACAAACCAACATAAATCTGACCCAAAATTGAACACACAACAGACAGATACATACACAAATACAAACCATAAACATAATAAAACAAGGGTCAAGGTAAAAAACTAACATCCATCTTTAAGGTTTTCTTGTCTGAACTGCTTAGGAATATGGTCAAAAGAGTTAGCAGAAGCTGCAAGAGTCCTAAAACAACACCTATGAAGAATCACCAAAAATGAGCTTTGTATTGTGAACAATAGATGAAGTCTGGAGATAAACTCCAAAACAATACTTTGTTGCTCTTTTTGATGCCATGAACAGATACAATAATTGAGAAGATGGACAGATGAAATGGGTTTTAGATTCAATAATTGAGGTTTATGCAGTGCATGTCTTTTGTAGTAAGGTTGCAGTTTGCTTTATGTACAGTATTTTGAAGCTAGTATCATTTTTGGAAACATTTTGAACATTCATATAAATAATTACTATTATAAAACTATCTTCTTTTTTTTCAAACATATAATAAAACTATCTTGATAAGTAATAAAAGAATATGTTTTTTTTTCAATAAATTTATTTGTTATCACTTTTACTTCTACATGTATAATTTTTATTGTTACAACTAAATATACTTATCTTTAGATGTTTTTCAAAAATTTTGAATTTTGAATTTTATTTTTTCTTCATTTTTTTAAGAAAAAAGAGACGTTTTTAAGAACCACAATTTGTATACAACACTGCAATAATATGCAATATCAAGCAACCAAAATGTAAAGTAAAGTTGCATTTTCTTACTGGACACACTATTATTTTCAGAAAATACGTTCCTTCTAATTCATTTAAATTCTCTATCTTTATTTGTGATATGGGCTAGAAAATAAACTTAAAATATAATTAATGACGTATTGTATTAATTACACTGGTCCAAATTTAAGCCCGCATCTTGGCGCATCCCACAGCCCATGAGGTCCGAAACCTAAATATTTATTAATTTCATAATTAATAATAAAAAAAAATCTACAGCACCAGTTAAAAAGAGTTTTGGTACTTCAGTTAGGTTGTGGTCCAAAATATCTTGAAAAGAAAATTTTCAAAACTTATCTTCAAGGTTATAAATGTAATATTTTGTAACGATTGTATTATATGTCAAAAATACAAAACAAATTTGAAAATCATGTAATTTATATAGTAAATTAATGTGTTATCTGTTAAATTTGATAATAACGCGACTCATTCTGAGGAGGGTGGTTCATTAGGAGCACGTATTATATGCTAAAATTAAATATTAATATTATATTATGTATTTTAAAATATAAGTTGGAATTTAAATTTTAAAAAATATATAAAATAGTAATTAATACAATATATTCAGCATAATGTTAAAACAATGAAAATATTAAACAATTTCTTTTTTGTATATTTATTCATAATTTTTGTGAATGATCAATACGACACGAAAATTCCAAAAGAAATCTTATGTTAGAAATATAATTATTTATTTTATTTAAAAATATTGTTGAATTTCTTTTAGAGAAATTATTATAAATCCGTACAAATTTGAAAATCATGTAATTTATTTAGTAAATTAATGTGTTATCTATTAAATTTGATAATAACGAGAAAGAAGCTCAAGGAAATATGTTTAAGAGGATGGCAGTTCATTAAGATCAATATATTATATGCTAGAATTGAATATTAATATTATATTATGTATTTTAAAATAAAAGTTGAAATTTAAATTTTGAAAAATATATAAATATAATCAATATAATATATTCACATCATCTTTTCAACTGCACAAATTAATTATATGTAAGTAAAAATAATAGGCTATGGTTTTTCAAGGGGGGTTTGATTTGGGTCTTTTTTAAAAGGCTCAAAGATTAAATTTTTATTGTTTTTTTTAGGTGGGTTTGATTTTTTTCTGTTTAAAATGCTGAAAGATTGAGTTTTTATTGTTTTTTTGAGGTGGGTTTGATTTGGTTTGGTTCTTTTAGTGCCTTCTTGATTTGTATTCAAGTTGATTTAAAGTTTGTATATTTTTTTTGTATAGACTTAATTATTGAGGAGCATCTTTTCTGGCTAATGGCTTGTGGAGTAGTTTTAAGGAGGAACAAGGTTATTTTCTCTGCTCGCTATATTTCCAGAGCACATAATCTGGGTCATGGCCACATTACTGAGGTTCGAGCTTTTACGAGTTTTAGACACGATCATAATCATGACAATGCTTGTGGGTTACTTAAATTGGGACTAATCAGGCGTAGCTGCTGCGGAAATATTATAAATGGGAATGGAAATTGTAAACTAGAATTTACTAGGACAGCTTCACAATTTGTTCGTTTTGCTTCCACAATCACAAACACGAAACCAAAGTTGGTTCTTAACCATGATAAATGTAATGGAGAAGAATTGGCTGATAAAAAGATAGTGGAAAAAGAAAATCTTGGCAGTGATCACGCGATTGAAGGCTCTAGTAGCACAAAAGCCAACCGTTGGCAAGAATCTTACAATGTTGCATCTAAAGTTTTATGTAGAATACGGAGCACCATCTCCGGTATAGGTCCCAATCTGAGAGCTGTGGCCGCTATGAGCAGGTTTGGAAAGTTTCAATGAGGAATTTTTGTTTTTGAATATCCGAGAATGAAAATTAACATTAATGATCGTTTTTGTGCTCTATTTTTATTTCAGGTACGACTGGGTCTTAATATTCGAAGACTGGAAAGATGAGTTTCATCATTTACGTGGAATATACCTGGATAGATATGAACTTATGTTTTCAGCTGCGAAGATCACTCTGAGGTTACTGGTTAAGATTTCCCGTGGGAAGAGACTATCTAAGAGGGAGAGGCAGTTACTTACCCAAAGCACAGCTGATTTATTCTCGCTTATCCCCGTTTCTATGTTAACTTTTGTTAAGTTCATTGAATTTATGTTGCCAGTATTCCTCAAGCTATTCCCAAGCATGATACCACCAACCTCGCAAGACATGATGATAGAAAAGGTTCCCATTCTCTTTTCTTTCAAGCTATCTTTTTCTGCATTCCACTCTAGCAATTCATGTGTGTATATATATATAATATGTCTTCATTGAATGTTTTCGACTTTTGAGCACATCAATCAGTAGGTAGCTTATTTATTGAGCATTATGGTTGATCTCTTATCATCTGTGCTTGCAGGAAGCATCGAAAAGGAAGGTAAAGGGCCTAAAGGCAAGAAGTGAATTTGCGGTTTTTCTTCAGGACACAGCTAGAGCAATGATCAAGTTAAACGTGAAGCAAACGGCTTGCGATCATGACCGTTTCATGAGCACTGTCAGTATGCAGTTTGAGTATCATCCATGGAAGTCTCATAATTTCAGTTTTCTTACGTCGCTAACCATTATTTTCTCCTGCAGCCCAGAATGGAAGAACCCGTATCTAATGAGGACATTTTGTTGTTCGCCAGGTTATACAATGACGAGCTTACTTTAGATAATATTAGCATGTAAGAGTTGAGCAAATTTTACTTACATTTCTTCTTGAAGTTCTGTTCGATATCATTAGTTTTATGAGTTAAAACTGTTGCCTTTTTCCCTGCCTAACAGAGCCCAATTAGTGAATATGTGCAATTGTATGGGAATCCCTCCGTGTGGAACAGATGAATATTTGCGTCTCATGCTTCGGAAAAGACTAAAAATGTAAGTCAAAATTGTTCTTCTATGTGAACTTATTGCTTATATGAAAAGTTATAAACTTGATAAGCTGTTTTCCTTTGTTTTGCTAATTAAAACCACATTTTAACCATTAAATTCAAATGAACTCTAATGTTGTATTGTTATTTATAAATTTCTTTGTTCTTTTTCTGGTTTGAACCCGTAGATATGCTTATACAATATAAATTTCTGTCTAGTTGAAGTATCGGGACATTTTGAACTGAAGAAGAAAAGTTCCAGGTGGTTTTCTTATCAGGGTCTTTACTCTTAAACGATTATTTAGTAAATTAAATTTTGAAAATCAGAGACTGAAGAAGTTAACACATTCAGATATCTTCATCTAAATTGATATTGGCAGTTATGTTACAACGTGTACATTTTTTATTTAAGTGGAGTAGCAGAGAGTTTATGATGCTAAACTCTACAGAATACATGTCTATGGGAGTACATAAATGTGTGTGTGCGCGTTTGTGTATATTTTTCTCCTTGTCTTTTGAATATCACGCATATTGTACATGTATTGGCCAAGTTTCAAGAGAGAACCCTCTTGAATAGAGCCACCTCGAAAATTAATTTGAAGATATTTTTTTCAACTTTCCTAAATCCTTATTTAAAATTAATTCTTGAAGTTTTGCGTCTCAGTTAACGCTTTGACAAAACTGGTATGAGTTCTATGCATTTTTATTTATCTTTTCATATCACAAATTATTTTAAGTTCTGTCACGATCTTAGAAATATATATCAAGTCCCTTGCAGAAGACATAATTCTAGAATTGTGTAAAACTTGCAACTAACTTGCAGATATCTTTTCTTGGTAAATTTTATTCAAGCAATATAATTGTGCATGTCTCAGTATTACTGACTATTTCTTCTGAATGCAGGATTAAAAAAGAGGATAAGTTAATTAACGCAAAGGGTGTGGAGTCTCTTTCCGAAGCTGAGCTTCATAAATATTGCAGGGAGAGAGGGATACATTTGGTGGAAGAAATGCGTCAACAGGTTTTTGAATAAATCTTGAAGCTGCATTTTTCTTTATTCACCCAATCGTTAAAAACATGAAATGTGAAATTTAGCTTGAACATTTTCGTAGTTTTCATTTCAGAATTACTCATAAAAATTTCATTGGTATGGTTACATTGCAAGGCAGATGTTTTAACTTTCTTGTGCAAGATACATGGCAGAACAATTAGTTTCTGAACAATCAAATCATGGTTGTGTAGTTGCAAGATTCAGATTTAGCTCATAGCCAATATTTTATGTTGATTGAAACAATAGCATGGGTACTTTTATATGATCTTTTTGACATACCACCTGTTAGTTGAGGAGCCTTGTAAAATACTATATGTTTTCATAAGAGTACACTTCAGCTATAGGTTAGAAACTGCTCTACTATATGTTTTCTGAACAATCAAATCATGGTTCTGCTTGCTTCTTGTTTTGTGGATGGGTATATATATATAATTATAAGATTGGACAAAACTGATTTTGCGGGATATATCTATTCCGTTGTGGTCATGTATTGGAATCTTAATCATTTGCTGTCTCTGTTGAACTTGCGGAAAAAAGTAAATGCTGAAAGTCTTTGTTGAAGTTTTGACACATCATCTAAACCTTACATGCCTAAGATTTTCTTGCAAGTTACCAGTTCATATTAACCGTAAGCTGTGCTATTTCATAGTGAATCATAAGAGCTTGGACATTATGTTTGACAAATTAGCTTCCTTTGTGCAGCTTTACGATTGGTTGGATTTATCATTGAATCATCATATACCATCTTCACTTCTCATTCTCTCCAGGTATGATATATAATTAACTCTTCCATATGTTCTTTTAAATTAAGATCCGATCTCACCAGTTTCTCTGCGAGTTACATGTGATCGGATACTTCTATCTTTTTTGTTTTGTAAGTATCATTTAATGTGATTTTCAGAACCTTCGCCATGACCGGAAAGTCAAAGCCTGAAGAAGCTATTTTAGCTACAATCGATTCATTTCCATATGAATTAGCTTGTGTTGCTAGCGCCAGATCCTTACCATGTCCAGATACTGCTTATGATAAGATTAGAAGATACGCCACCCTAAGAGCACAAAAGACAATAATCAAGGTTAATTTTCCTTTTACTCTGCAGGTTCATAGCATATTTGACATTGTTGTATGCAGTCAGTTTTTCGGCCTCTGCCGGTCTGTCATCACCACTCATTGGTGCAAGTTCACACCAAGACTGGGATGGTTAAGGCCGTGTTATTCGATGGAAATTGAAGGAAAAAATAAAATAAAATGGTGAAGTTTCGATTTAAGAAATAAGAAATTAGGACTTCAATTTCTTTAATTAGTAGACATGAGCCTGTTAGGTTCTTGCCTTGAGGAAATGCCTATTGTAAAGAGGTATATACATGTGTGGTTGGGGGGGGGGGGGGGGGGGGGGGGGGGCAGACAGAGGAACACACGAGTTCTGGCACAAGGTAAGTATGGCCCATATAAGTGCAGGAGAGGCCAAAGGAATAAGAGAATGACACAAAAAAAGTAAGTACTAAGCACATAATTATTGATCTGCAATTGCCTTATGACTTGCTTAAAGCATACTAATCATCCCAACTGAAGCAGTTGATATCATGCTTTGTAGGAAGAGAAGAGAAGGCAAAAAGTAATCTCAGAAATGAAGCAATCTGATGCTACTCACGAGTTTTGGCACAAGGTAAGTATGGCCCATATGAGTGTAGGAGAGGCCAAAGGAATAAGAGAATGACACAAAAAAAGCAAGTACTAAGCACATAATTGTTGATCTGCAATTGCCTTATGACTTGCTTAAAGCATACAAATCATCCCAACTGACGCAGTTGGTATCATGTTTTGTAGGAAGAAAAGAGAAGGGAAAAAGTAATGTCAGAAATGAAGCAATCTGATGCTACTCAAGATGATCTGGCCCTAGAAGAAATGATCATTCCAGTGGCTTATGCAGCGACGGAACAAGCTAAACAAGCTAAAGCAGGTGCTGGGGACAAACAGGAAAAGCTTTGTGAAATTAGTTATGCAAACGCTGCTTTTGCTACTGCATTAGTAAGTATCAAGATAACATGAAATTGCTTTGAACATTTTGACAAATATCTCATTACTGCCGTTCAGTAATAGCACTAATATTTTCGTGTTGAAATGTGTAGCCTGTGATTACAGAGTGTGAAAAGTTTTTGATGCTTGTCAAGAATGAGGTATGTCTTATTCATGAGCACAGAGAGTCATCTCTTTTGCAAAATGGACTACTTCTCGTCAAAAGTTGTTTTCTTCACTTTACCCAACAATTTCGAGTTAATTGTCTAGTGAGTCAACAATCTCAGTCCGATATATCGAGTAGATCGCCAAAGTTAAAATGGTATCTATTTGATCAGTGAAATTAATAAAAAGTATACCACATTAAGTCCAAAAAATATATTAATTAAAATTTTTGACATGCTTTCAAACATGGTGAACAGAGTGGTAATTCGCTGGGACAGAGAATTAAAAAATCTGAAACAAATTAGATTGTCATGTAATTACTGAATACAAGTTGAAAACGTATTACTAATAAATAATCTCATCTGGTACAAATTAAACATAATACATCAAATCATATATGATATTTTGTTATATATATTTATCTATATTAGACATAATGCACATCCACATGCTAATTGGTTAATATAAATTGTAATAATAAAATAAAGGGTTTCATGCTCCTGAGATCGTCCTTAGGTAAATACCTGAGGTTAAGTAGGTTTCCATATAAATACACGAGGGGTATTATTGTAATTACAATTTTATTAATTTACAAAATTGCGACACGTTTTGTACACTAAAAAACATCTTAACCTTAGGTAAGTTCCCTAATCTTGTGATGTGTAGTTTAATTTTATTAATGAATTAGTATTTTGAGTTACTGCTATGAATATTAGTATATTTGAAAATTGTCTAAAATAGAATAGTTAATGTCCACAAAATAAATTTGAGCAACTCCATACACATTTCTTTAATTTAATTTACCGATTTTATATTTTAGGCCGACTTTAGTGACCCACGTAATATTTAATATCTTTTGCAAAATTCCACATGTACACCATTTTAGCATTTGTATATATCATGTGCCACGTTAGTGTTTTTCGTCCATTAAATTTAGTGACCAAATAGTGAGTAAAGATGTTTTTAGTCACGGATAGATCAAGCTAAATTACTGACCCACTAGAAATTAAACCTAATTGTTTTCATGACTAGCTTGTTCTTGTTCTCAGAACTATAATAAAGCGATGATGAGTAAAATAGCAGTTTGCAAAAGTCAGACAATTTTTTATTACTTTCTACACTATTTTAATTATATTTCTCACAAGTTTCAAAATCATCTTCGTTCTTGTTTGTGCTGGATAACTTCCATCCACGGCCGACCTCAAATTTTGTTTAGGATTATTACATGTAACACTTATGTTGTTTAGTGTAATTGCCCTCCATTCTTTGCATCAGGTCATAGTCCTATCAAGCTATTATTATTTATATGTTTTGCCCAAAGGATTTTCCGCCATTAGGTTATATATGTACGTTAACATCTAGGAATCCCAAATTATTTAAATCGCTTTATTATGTAGATCTTTGAAAATGCCAATTATTCTGGAGTTGTTTGGTCATGATAGACCTTTTTTCTTTGTAGATAAATCTCATCAATAGCATTCATGACATAGAGGGTGAATATGATAAAATAATAGCCATGAAAGCAGATAGAGCTGTCCGTGAGGTGAATGAGCAAGATGATGTATTATGTACTGGTGATGAGGATGAGGTCTCATTAGTACTGGCAAAAAGGGTAAGCGTGGAAAATTTACGAGTTCACTAATTAACTTACTAGCAGATGTACCCGGCTTTGATTTGTTATTTATGCCCTTGGGGTATCCATAATTTTTTTTGTCATACTTACAGGCTGATGCCATGCTCCAAAACCTTGATAAAGAAATTGATGACGTAGATGCTGAAATTGGCTATCGTTGGCGAGGTCTTGACCGGTAAATAAAATACGTCTATATTATTTTGAGAATAGTTAAGCTACTCGATACACTTGGTAAACTGTGTCAGCTTATCTGATTGATTGATGTAGGTGGTTCCCAAAACATGCAACATCGAAGCTTATATATAAGATTAGAGTTATTGAAAACTTGAGATTTATGAATATGAAAACTCCTAGATCCATACATATGAGAATTATCCATGCTTTTTGTTATGGTTAAGAATAATTCAGCTACTCCATACACTTGGTAAACCGAGTTAGCTAAATATCTGATTGATTGATGTATGCAGTTCCCAAAATATGGAACATCTAAGCTTACATATAAGATTGGAGCTATTTCAAACTTGAGTGTTGTGAATATGAAAACTCCTATATCTATGCATATAAATATCCCCCCTCCTCCCCAGTTTCTCGTCTAAATATGTTGCGCAGACAATAAAAGTGATGGTGTACTTTTTTTTTAATGATTTTTTGACGAGACAGTAAGTTGTATGCAAAATGAATGACAGCTACTTGTGATGCTTGGATGCTCTCAAAGATGGAAATAAAGCACATGAAATCTTTAGAAAATACTCCTATCAATTCAAAATATGAGTTGTGATTATATTTTCCAATTTTAAAAAACAACATTCTGCAAAGTATAAATTTTATTTGACTTTTGAAAGTTTATAATTTAATTATTTATATAGTTACTAGTATTTGTACACGGTACCACATACTTGAAGAGTAATCAACTACAACAAAGTAAAGTTACATTATTTATTAATTTTTAAACTACATGTTGTAAAAGTTGAAACTCAATGTTTCGGTGAAGCTAAGGGAGAAATGTTAATATATATATGCAAGGTTGTGAATCTTAGAATTGTATATCTATTCACGGATACAACTTCTAAAATTGAATTTAATGCTAGACATAGCTTGAGAAAGGTGAAATGTTTTCTTTTTCATCCTCTAACAAACTACCTAATTTTGTTTGACTTTAGATACTGTGATGGGACAGTTAGTCCGGAGGTGGTTGCAGCTGCATCTTTGTACTTGAAGGATGCCCTGGGCAAGGAGGGAATTCAAAAACTTATTAGCAACATTTCAAAACATAATGGTTAGTATTATAAAGAATAGAATATTAAATTTGCATATTCATTAAATACATATATGTTGCTTGTCGTGTAAATTCCTTTGTCATTTTTGAACAGTGTAAAGTTTCTTCCGGGTTATCAGCCTGAGTGTTTTGCCTATAATTTTAAAGTCAATGTGATATATTTTAGTTCACATAGATGTGTCGTAAGTTCTTTTTTACTTCTTTATTCCCATGCTTTTGGAATTCATACTTTCTCCTTGGTGCTGGTTTGGTTTCATGTGGTTATTTAGTTCCATCAGAATTCTTATTGCGCTGATAAACATGAATGAAATGTAGTACATAGACTAAAAAGGTACATACAATTATTGTTTTATACTTCAAAGTGTGTTAACACTATCTCAAATTATATCTTATATGTCAACGTGAATAATAGAGTTTTGAAATATTAGTAACATAGAATAGAGAATTTTTAGTCAAAATGTGTGAGGTGATATGGTAATAAAAATGATTCTATAATAGAAGAAATAATATGATAGATACTACAGTACCCTTAAAAAAATATATGATAGATCCTACAGGATTATACAAACTATTAAAAATAATAAAAATGTTTCACATATACTAACAGAAGAGAGATGCATAATTTGTGATTACTTTGATAACCATAGTTAAAATTTGAAAAAGGAAATTTGAAAATGCAAATTTGATTGGTTTAGAATAGTATGGTCAATTCTGATTGGTTGTGAAATAGTTTTAGAATTTTAATCGGGTATTGTAGATTTATTAAATTTGGATGTCAGATTTTACTTTTAGGTTTTGTAAGTATGGAAGCTGTTTATAAAAAATTTAGAATTACAAATTAAAGATAGTATAGAAAAAAGATTAATTATGAAAGGTGTTTATGTAGAATTTTGAAAGATATACACTTAACATCACTAGGAGGATTTGTAGCTAACTAATGTGTGTGATATATTATGAGTGTATGGTACTTAAATATAATTCTACGATGAAAGAGAATCCTTTTTTACAAATAATCACAAATTCACCATTTTATTCTAAATCAATCAAATAATCAGTTTTATATTTTCTTTTTCAAAAATTTAACTAGGGTATTATAATAAAATAGATCATACATGCTCTCCGGTCTTGGCTAGGTTCTTCAAAACATAAGTTTGATGTTAAATAGTGTAAGTTGAGTATTGGCCCATATACCAATCAAATTTTCTCCATGTCGTTGTACTATGAATCCGGGGACTAATATAAGTGTTCGAAAGAGAGATTTTTGCCAACTTTTTTGGAATTCATGGAATGACGAGTTTTTTCTGGTCCTCTTGGTCACCCGTGGGTACGACTAGTCATGTTAGGAGTTAACATTGTTTGACACATTGATTTTTTGTGTCGGGTTCGCCGGAATTTTTTGGGATCTAGATAATTTTTTGTGTCGGGTTCGCTGGAATTTTTTGGGATCTAGATAAGTGGACTTAGACCCACAACCCGAAAACTTAGTGATGATTGTAATATAATATTTAGAGATGTTTATAATCTCAAATCTCTTTGCCCGAACCATACAGTTTTATATGAGATGGTATGGTATGAAACTATGGTTGTTAATATAAACAAAGATGACTTATTAAATTTTGGTGAAACTTAAATCAATTACCAAAATAACATTACTTAATTTCCTTAATTTTGGTACTTCGTGAATTTACTTAATTTCCCTTACTTATCTATAAAAAATATTATTAAATAATAACATTACTTATTTATAACCAATTACGTTTTTCAACTAAAATACATGACTTTTTCTATTTTTTTCTAATAAAATCCATGCATTTTCCAAAAATATCACGGGCAATTACCTTTTCAACTAAAACATGTTACTTTTCCTATTTTCCCTTACTAAAAACTCTACTTTTTCCAAAATATCACGAACAAACCCTTACTTATTTTAATGCTTTTAATTATTTAAAAAAGTTAACTATATTTCCTTACTAAAAACTTTTTTTTCCCAAAAATATCACAGGCAAACCCTTACTTATTTATTTTAAAACCTATTTTAAAATAACAACTATTTTTTCGTTAGGCTTTTTAACGGAACTAACAGTAATAACCAATTTGCAAGTTTTTAAGTACTTCATTAGTTGACTGAAAGTTTTTTTGACTTGGTGACTTACTTGCAAGTTATTACCGACTACAATGATGAATTAGTTATTTAACCCCATTTTACAGTATCAAGTTATGAGGGTATATTTGTAATCTGACTAATCTCATTGCTAGATTTGTATTAGTTATTAACAGATTCACCGTTGTGATGGTATCCATAAAAATGTTAAAACCTTGTGTACGTTCTCCAGGACAAAGGATCCCCTCAAGTCCATTATTCTCATGGTTTAGGAACCGGAAAATAATTGGGTTTATGATAAATAATTAGATCCTTTGTATACTTATTATATTTAAAAATCTAAATAATTAGATCCTACTTTTGTTTGTTGTATTAATTCTTCTTTATTTAAATCTTTATAAACGAATCAATGACATAGATAAAAAATTCCTTTATGCTCACTTTCTTTCCTCGTCACGTTGAAAAATCTTCTTTGCACCCTAACCGTCGTCAACATGTTAATCATTTTGACTTTGGTGTTCTTTTAGAAGTTTTTTCTCCATAACAAATTAAGTCCATCTTTGGTGTTTTTGTCTCGTAGTAACTTCAATTTGCAGGTTTTATTTGTAATATCTTGACTGTAATAATATTAGTATCTAGTCGAATTGCTTGGTACTGCTGCAAATGAGTATATTAAGTAGTCCAATGAAGTTAATATAATTAAGATGGCAAAGGTTGTACATGTCAAGAGTAGACGTACAATCTAAGTGTTAAATACTTTTTTTGTGAGTTCCAAATTTGATAGGATGTTTTTAAACATAGATGGACTTTATTGAGGTTGTAATTTAAAAAACAATTCTGTGAGCACCGATATATTATTATTATTATAACTTTTTAATATGGTAGTAATATGATATAAACACGTGGGGCATTATATATAGAATCACTTTTGCGCTTTATATGTATTTTGTATAAATTATATCTTTTGATCATATTTGGTGCATTGGGTGAAGTTGAATTTTGTTCTATTTGGGTTCTTTGCAGGAGTTGATTTGGTTCCTGGCGTTGAGATGTCGCGTGAGACCCTTATTACATGCAGTTGTGTAGGAATAGTGCCATACCGTGGTTTTCGTGGGTATTGTTTCTCATTCTTCCTTTTTAGCGTGCCTATATTTTTGTCTGCATTTTTTGATTTTGGTATAGTAGTGTCAATGGACAATGAACATAGTTTTTGGAGAATAAATAGGTAGAAATCGTAGCATCGGGCATATTTCTCTTTTTCTTTAAGCCATCTTCACTATCTAACTTCTCCTTCTGATCCCAAGACCACTAATTGAACGAGTAGGAATGAGAATAGCACATAGTGCCATTCCTGTATTTTCTGTGTGTGGCTAGTTAAACAATTGACGGAAAGAGCTTTAAATGGGGAATGCACTTCTTCACTCACGCAATATTGCTGGAACCCTCGTGTTCTTTCTCTTTTTTTCTAATATACGAAAAAGCTAATCCGATCAATAGTGCTGCTGGACTAAAAAACATGCCCCGTTTTTGGTAGTTTATGTCTTGCGTGCCTAGTTGCTGCTGATCTATCTTTGTTAGTTCACTTTCAGCTTTTTGTTTCTTTTTTATTTATGCATGTAAATTGTAGGAGTGACCTTGGTTTCGTGAGACCATGTCCAGTTAAGTGCCCGTCAAGGGTTTTTTTTTTTTTTTGGGGGGGGGGGGGGGGGGGCGAATAAGAGGATTTTGGCTGGTTGTAGCGTAGGGGTAGGTAGTTGTAAATTTAATTTAGTAACGCTGATTTGTAGCGTAGGGGTAGGTAGTTGTAAATTTAGTAACGCTGATTGGTAAATGCCTTTTGCAGAGGTGGATGTGGCGTTTGTGTCTCCAAGAGACTGGGTGTTTGGGGGGGGGGGGGTCAAAAAGGCTAATTGATTTAAGTTGTGGTTTTCTGAGAAATGGTACAAGTATTTGTTGTCCATGGACCTAGGACAAGGTAGTAGAATTTAATAGATGAGCTGGTAGAATTATGTATGTTAGCTTGGCTGGGGGGGGGGGGGGGGGGGGGGGGGGTGCGATGGGGGTGTGAATGTGTTTGTACTTATGCACCACAAGTTGGGTCTGAGTGAACCTGCCAAAAAAGTACTTCGAGGATTGTTCCCATGATTTGGTTCGTAGTGTACTCTGTGATCAATATTTTGGGGTGATTTCAATCAGCGCATTGGGGGAGAGGCGGACGGTTACACCGGGTTTGGTTTCGTCTTGGAATTTGCAGTTGTAAACGGTTTGGTGATTTCAAATACTTGTTTTAAGATTTTGGAGTGGGGGAGTACCACCTAATTGATTATCTTGTGCGTAGAAGAGCTACGGCAGGTGCAAGAGGTCTTCACGAATGAGGCTGAGGATGTTTTGAAGGAATTTGAAGGGAGGAGAAAGTGATAGGTATTACCAAAGAAGCTTGATCCTTCGGAATTAATACATTGATGACTCAGCCAAGGTTCGGAATGTGCTTCTGCAGTGCCTTTCTGCCTCCATCTTGCTTTCAAGGTAGAAACTTGGACTCGCTTGCCCGAGTAGAGGATGGTGGAGTGTATATGATATTGCTTTCAAGGTAGAAACTTGCTCCAGTGCCCGAGCGATCCCAATTGCCTACAAAATATCACAAAAACAAGTGCTTTCCTTTGTTTGCTTCTCCAATGAACACTTACCCGCATGACCCAACAGGAAAGATATGAAGTGGACCTCTTAGAACAACCTGTTTCCCCTTAACTCCTCCGTCTGCTGGCAGGTAAGCACTCATTGTGTTTACCTCCTCGTTCCCAAGGTCCCTCCCATTGCTCTAAGTGGTAGCTCCAGCTCACAACCACATGGGCTTCTTTGGCTGGGGGGGGGGGGGGGGGGTGTTCTTTTTTTTATTTATCGTAGCAACATATTTTCTTGGTAGTAATTATTATTTCCTTGTATGCAGGGGCGGTTGTGATGTTTTTTGTACGGGAAGATGTCGATACCTAATCACAGATGATACCACTAAGAACTAAAATATTGCTAACTTATGAAAATCCTGCTAGTAAATGTTATTTTAAAGTAATGAGAATGGTGAAAAAAAATCCGAGGTAATTACTGAATTATGATTGCATCTCAAATGCATGCATGAAGTCAAGTATGATATGTAAGCAATTTAGTATTTCCAGATGTGTGTCATTCTCGATCGCGTAGGAGGATTGATATTGCAGGTACATTCCCGTTTCTGTAAAATCTATGTTTTCTTTTTAATGAAAGCTCAAGCTACGCAAACAACACATAAAACATACTATGTGAAGGAGAATAAATATTTTATGAAATGTCAATCAATTTGTTGTCGGTCAGTTAATAATTAACCCAATTTTTAGAAAATAATGTTGTAGACTTGTAGTTACGTTTTGTTACATGTAAAGTCGACTTCGATTACATTTGTTGCGGGAATGAAGTACCAAACGGAATCCATCCGTACTTATTAAACACTAGTTGAGAAAGCCGTGATCGGCAGCAATGTTTTAAAGTGTTTTATAAAAAATTTATCAATAAAATTACAATAATTACTCATTCTTCTCTTATAAGTCGTTCTTCTGTTAAACACACTTTTTTGGTTAAGATCGAAATCCCAAATTTAATACATTGAATACTTGTTTTATATATTAATTTTTATGTTAACATACTTATTTTAAATGAGTCGCTTTCTCGTTTAAAAAAAACACTTATATAAATTCGCACTATTATTTATTTTTCACATAACTTTTAAGTATGTCTTGCAAACACCTATTCAACTTTCAATAAAAAATTTAATTTATGTATTTCTTATAAATTCAAACTCTTCTAACTCATAAATTCGAAAACCTATTCTATCTCTAATAGTACTTTTAATTTTATGTCGTATATATAAATTTGATTTATTTTTCTTTATAAATTCGAACATATATTCTACTTCAAATATAATTTTTATATATATGATTTTCTATAAATTTGAACTCTTCTCATCTTTAAATTCGAACACCTATTCTACTTGTAATATGTTAAAAATTATTTTTTTTATTTAGTACTATTTAAAATTCTAAATTCTAAAAATTAAAAAAATAGATCGAGACAATCTTAGAGGCGCCACATAAACTCTCTTGTATCCTCCTTTACAACAATAACATAATAAAATTAATAAAAATTTCTGTAATTACAATAATATGATAAAATCATCGTGTATTTATATAAAAAAAATTACTTAAACTCATGTAATTACTTAAAGAAACAAAACTCGATATATAAATGGAATACTTAATCGGCGGGCATATGCACAACAATTTTCAAGTTTTAGGGACCATTAATATAACATGTGAGTGATTATGTACAAACAGATTGTACAATATTATTAGGTATTCCAAAATTTTTATCAAAAATTTTACCAAATGAAATGGTGTAACACGTGACAAATTCTGGTTTGTGAACACATATGAATGTATTTAATAAAAATTTTGATAAATTTTTTGAAATTTTTAGCATTTTCCTATATAATAACATGAGTAGAGAATTGATATAACATTGAAAATTATACTTTTCATTTGCAATGGGGGTGGCTCTCTCACGATCACGGACAGAGTTCCCACTTTCTCACTGTACATGTACATATATATTATTGATTAGTGACATTATTATATAAACATATGGACATAAATATAAATATATAATAATATACTCCCTCTGTCCCATACATTTCTTTACACTTTTTTTTTGGATGTCCCATCTATTTCTTTACATTCCAAAACTTTTCAAAAATAGTCTAGTTTTATAATATAAAAAATCAACTACTTCCACTACTTTATCGCACTTTACTTACTTTATACCTTAAATATTGACGGGTCCCGTCACTTTACTCATTCTTCTTACTTTTTCTCCTATTTTATTTATATTCCTTGACCTTCGTGTTCAACCCAAATGTAAACAATTGAGCGGGAAGGAGGGAGTAATGTAGTAATAAATTAATAATAGGAGTACAAAACAAAAGTGTTAATGATCCCTAGTCGAACTAAAGATTAAAGGAAAATCAATATGCTTTTATTATACATATTTTCTAGATTGAACATGAAAATTGTGATGTTGAAGGATAGAAGCATTATATAATAATCGAAGCAAAATTATATTGTAATTTTTTTGAAAATTCGAACTCTCCTCTAATACAAATTTAAAATAGCTTTTGTACTTCTACTTTTACCATGTTAAGGAATATTTTAATTTATTATTATTTAAAATATTGTAGAGACTCATTTTTAATCTTTTCTATAAATTCGAATTTTTCTTCCCTATAAATTCGAATATCTTTTTTAACTTATAAATTCGAATTATTCTCCTTTATAAATTCGAACACTTGTTCTATTTCAAATAAAACTTGTATTTATATTTTTTTCCTATATTATTGGAACTCTTCTCCTCTATAAATTCGAACATCTATTCTACTTCTAATATGTTAAAGAATAATTTTTTATTTATTAGTATTTAAAATTTTAAAAACTCCAAAAAATTATAATGATAGATTGAAACAATTTTAGATACGCCACATCATCTCTCGTGTATCCTTCTTTATATATATATATGTATATATATGTATAGGTCATTATTCCAGAGAGAACCATCTTATATAAAGAATCGGAGAGAATCATATATTCTATTATAGAATCTCATAAATAATTTTAAATATTTTTACATAAAATATATAATCCGATTCTAATGTAAAATATTAGCATATACAAATTTTATAAAAAAAATTAACATATAAAATTTGAATAAAAACATTGATTTTAAATTTGATTCTGTTGCAGAATCATTTTGGATAGATTTGATTCTGCTGTAGAATCACTTTGGACTATTTGACAAATTTTCGATTTTTTTTTAAAAAGTAGTTTAATTTCGTTTTTTGATTTAAAAATTGAAATTTATAATCATATCTAATAAAAAAATGTGATAAAAATATATATATTATGAATATTTATGTAATAGTTCTCTCCCGAACTCTATATAAGAAGTTCTCTATTGAATGTCACCCTATATATATATATATATATATATATATATATATATATATATATATATATATATAGGGCTACTCTAGTGAGGACCTTTTTTATAATGAGAACTAGGAACCGAGGTTATTTTTATAATTAAAACTTAGCCACGTACTCATTATCTGAATTAAATTATATATTTGTTCCATGGACATCACTCCGATCATCACTTACATGGCTCCGGTGACTTTTCTCCGATCACCACTACATCACAGCTGCACACGCTATGATTACATCAATTCCCTTATCATCACCTTTTTCAAAATATGTCTTTTCATCTTCTTCGTTCTTTTTGTCATAATTATTCTTCTAATTCCTCAAAATCAAAACACACACATCAACCACATCATCAACCACATCATCAACACCCAGTCCAAACTCATTCAAAATCACTAAAAGACAAACGAAAATCACCAAAATCACCATATTTGCTCATTCTCTCCTTTATTTCTACTTTTCATTGTCGGAACTTGGTATATTATCTTACTTGAAATATGCAAAATAATAATATGTATCTCAAGTATATAAAAATAAAGATGACGGAAATTTTCGGTGACGAAGATGGTGGAGAAATGAAAGGGAAGGTGGATATGGACAGTGAGTGCAAAGAAACTCATAGATCGGTAAGGAATAGAGGTGTAAATGACTCTAAACAGAAAATTGAAGTGATAACTCGCCGAAAAAGATGGTTTCGTCGGAGAAGATCAACTTGACATATATGTTTATATGTATGTATTATGTACATAAACGTGAAGAGGGGGCATATATTTTAATAAGAATTATTATATTAAAGTTTGCGGTCCTGATTGAAAGTAGTTATAAAAAAAGTACGGCTGAGATTAAGTCTCAGTTCTCATTTTAATCTAGGTTCTCATTTGAGCATTTGCCTATATATATATAGGGTCTTACTCGGCTACAAAGCAAATTATAATAAAAACTAAAAACCAAGCCCAGTCCACTAAAATCTAATCCAGCCCGCCAAGTCCCCTCCCCCTTTTGCAAACAGACAACAGACAACAATATACATACAAAATATACACACAAAAACAAGTCATTCAGTATTCCAATCTTCAATTGCCGTCATCGTTACTAAATTACTCAAAATCACTAATACTTTTACCATAAATCAACGACTAACACATGATTCTCATCAATATTTCAAGATGTAACTTGATGATTATTGAGCAACTAGCTTTATAGCCCGTGCAAGGCACGGGCATGCGCTAGATTGTGTTAGTTATCGATTGGAGCACGGTTGTCTGTGTTGATATAGTAATCACTAAAATCCTCTAATGTGTTATAGTACAATCTCTTTCCAAGAAACACATCCAATAAGATAAACATTTGTAACAATTTTACAAAACTCCGTCACCATTGCACAATGTAACCTAAAATGAAATAAATAGTGTGATACATTCAACATTTAGTGCTAAGGATTCGCTTTGGTAGAAGCCCTTCGATCCATCTACCTTGTTTAGAACTTCAATGTTTTTAGCCGGGCATGAAAGAATGCAAAACATGTGGTTGAATCATAATAATTTTTTAGGTGCCACGTGATGGTTGAATCAGTTGTAATACCTAGCAATTAGTACCTGCAAAATATTTTAATCATATTATACACTCATTTGATGCAATTTTGTGGCCAGACAAATGCAATTTAAATTAAATAGCTAAATATCAACAATATAATCTAATGACATTTTTGTTGTTGTAATGACACCTAGTAACTATAGACTTCTATGTACTAATATGCCAGTAAATGCATTTTGGTCATAATGATGCAATATGTATAATGGTGTTTTTAATATACTTAAATGAGTACAATATAGCTTTTATTTATTTAAATGAAAGTAAGTTACACAATTTAGTCTGTATCAGAGTTGTATCTACCTAATTTTATTATAGCACCTCGCATAAATGTTGTGAAAGAAGTAACTACAGCAGGTAGCTTCACACATGCACGCGCATATTAGATGTGTAACTTATTTAAAATAACAAACATTAATATGTTAGAAAGAATAAGGGTTTTTATACCTCGAATTTTCTATTTATGTCGAATAAGACAATGTTAGCTTTCAAAATTTGCAGAACCTGAAGTACATCTGCACATGAGTTTAAAAGGCTTCAACTTACCATCAACCCCTTATTGGCATCGTCACTTTTGAAAGAAAAATTTCATAAAGATAGGCTCGTCTATGGTTGACCTAGAGAAAATGAAAAACATACTGAACAATGCTTTGATAGTGATAAGAGTTAAGTAGTAAATAAATAGAATTGTAGCAATAATTTATAATTATCTCATTTGTTCTAAAATTAATAATGAGGAAGCCTACTGGAGAGATGGTTGTTATTCAATATTCCTTGACTTAGCCTTCCATGTGATATTATTTTTCAAATTATTCATAAAGATAACTTTGTGGAGGCTAATGGTATTACTTACATGATGATTATGTACAAGGTGTAGGATGTTTGATGCTATTAAAAAAACCATATCCATGACCAGATGGAACCTTGAAATTGCTAAATTCTTGCTCGGGACAAAAGCAGAAGACTCAAAGCTAGCCTGCAAAATGCCTAATAACTTAGTTTATCAACATAAATTATAAGAGATCATTCCATACCTCCCAAACAAACAGAGCGTTAGTCTATCAACATAATTATTATAGAAGAATAGTCATTGAAATCAGCTGTAACTGGGGATATATCATTCCAAAGTATCTTTTTCTTTCCAATCGTTCCCCGTGCTTGTTGCCTAAACCTAAATGCACAAAAGAATCTCCAGTAGATCTCCGACCCTATATGTTAATCGAGATCAGTTGACTAATATCCCGAGAGCTCTTTAACATAAGTTTCAAACCATGGATAAATTCATTTTCTATAATGGTCCGGCGACGGTCGTTAGTACAATTATATGAGTCTGGTGATATTATTAAAAGTATGCTGCAATGACACATATATGCAGAAGAGCATGCAATTTTTTGTCATGTTTCGGTGAATGAAAGGTGGACGGGTATTATTAAATTTGCCCGACCAAACCACACAGACATTGTGTGTTCTTTTGATTTATATGAGAATTAGCATTTCAAGCAAAAGTTTCTAATTTCACAAACATTGCAATAAAGATATTTAAACACTGTAAGGACGACCATAAAATAAAAACAAGTTCATAGATAAGTGGACGCGATAGTTTAAGTATGAAGACATAATGAGAGCCTCACAGCACATAGATGGGCGCAAAAAAGACGAGTTGTAGAATGCGGCACTTACCACCACCCTGGCCCTGTCACTAACATGAAATACAGCTTGTGGCTCTGCACCAAGAAGCACGGGAGCTTCTAAGGAGTTGCGCACACCTGTAACGGGAACACGGTAATCAGCCTATGTCTACAAGACTGTAGAGGTCATAAGATGCATTACCTGCAGCATGCCTTGCATTCCGTTGTTGGGCAGCCATGCGCCACAAAGCGACTATCTGTGTAACCAAAATCCTAGGGTGCCTACACTTCCTCAATGACAGATATACGCACAGAAGAATCTCATAAACTCTTTAGAGGTTCAAGAACACAAACCCGAACAGACAATTTTGTACAGGCCAGAGATAGTGCGAAAAGTAGAATGAGGCTGCAGTTACAGCGAGCATGGCGGTGAAGGAGAGAAAGAGGCAGGAGTAGCAACAACTACTTTTCCAACGGAGTGAATCATTGTCAGACTTATACTGGTTACTGACTCGGTACTTTTTATAGAATATTGCTACCCAGTTCTGTTGCATTGAACCTATTCTCTTGGAACAATGTAGCTTTCACTTTCTCAACAATAAATCTTTTCAAGATTTAACAAATTTAATGTGTGATCAGTCTACTTTATTTGCAGTAATCATAATTATTTAAATACTTCTATGGTTTTTTTTGTTAAGTCGACATTACAAATAAAACAAAATTTAAACTCCTTATTCTGGATATCCACTACCTTAGATGCATGAGAATTAGATTTAATCTTTAGAGACATTAATAAAAAGACTGAGTCAAATATTGAGATTTGAGAATGTTGACCACCACCCATATGTAACTCCAAATTAAAATACTCGAACCTCTGATTTCCCTTGTACAAGCTTAGAAAAATACATCCAACTGACCACAGGTCAAAGGCTGGACCATACTTGGTAACACCAAGAAGCAACTCAGGAGCTCTGTTTCATATAGAGAAAACTTAATCGAATGGTTCAAACCAATAATAGAGTTCACGAGTTAGCATAATTCCAATAAATAAAATTTAAAGATCATGTTCAAAGATTCACCTATACCATAGAGTTATAACACGATTTGTGAGATTTTCATTACGATCGAAAATGACCGAACAAGTCCAAAATCTGCAAGCTTTAGATTTTCCTTGTTATCAATGAGCAGGTTTGGGCATAGAAAAACCGATCTTAGACGGGAACTTTTTATGCAGATAATCATGTTAGGAAAATGATAACAAATGTTCATCTAACAATCATCTTTGATATCCCTATGGGGTACTTGATTGACGTGATAATAATTAAGTGTTGTCAGTAATTGCTTCATATAAACATTGCATCACCTTGATCTAAGGGATTGTAAACCCCAGCCCAAGACAATCAGAAGGCCAGTTAGGTCATGGTCCATGTACCCAAAAACCTGGCAAGAATCCAATAATAATGTTTACAAAGAATATCAAGTAAAAAGTCAGACGGAAGTACGAATATTGCAAGAGAAGGGATATGGAACTTTAATTGTATTCCGGGTTTGAATCCAAAAAACCAATTGAAGTCATCACCAATCCGGACAATAAAAAATAATGACAACACAAAATAACAGGGATAAATGATCAATATCACCGTAAGTAAATTTCTTGAAAAGTAGGAACAATCATTTGGGCACATGGACACGCATCAAACATCATAACATGTCAGCCCCACAATCAAGATCATTATTATTTATTATAGCACAAAATAGTGAAAGAACAAAATATTCTACAATCAAAGACTCTAATTAGCCATTGAAAGTAGCAAATTCTTACTTCGCAGAGGTTTCAATCTACGACAATCAAGGGTTGAGAGAGTACATGAGGATGAGGTTTTAATGGCCGCTCTATACTCGATACAAATAACGGCTTGGGCGGTGGAGTTGTCCTCATCCCCATGGCAACACTAACGGCAGGTGCCTTTTGTCATTCCCATTCTCTAGCATCAGAGTAACGCAAACAGTGGGAGAGGAGAGCTGTGACTTTATAGTTTGCTGACGTGGCTGCTTAGATGGATCCGACCTGGCTGCTTAGCTGGAATAAAATGTTTCATCCAACCCCTATGTTGCAGTATTAAATATATAATAGATTTTAGAAGAAATCATGGCAAAATAACGATTCAAGTGATCAACAGGTCCATTACGATCACTCCATTACGATCACCAGAACAACGAAAAGGTATATTATTGTACTTTAACATATATAATGATGTAAAATTTAGTGATTTACTTACATATTAATTGACGATTTATCCATGATTTATCCATGATTTTATTTGATTATACATTTTGGTGATTGAATTATTGATTTTATTTATTTGTTCTCACTTTAATTATTTATTTTAGTACATTTTCAGGTGATTTAATAATTCTTATGTGATTTTACAATTTAGTGTTTTATTAGTTACAGTAGAAACATGTACAAGTTGTCAGATTATAGATGGATCGGCTTTTACGGTTCATTTTTTTGTGATTTGATATTATCGATCTTTTGATTCGTGTGGTACAGTTTCAATTTTGGAATAAATAATTATAGGTGAATAATTTATGCAACAAACTAAATATCAAATGTTTTACAAGATCAGTTTGTTTGCAAAAAAAAAGTGAGTAGTAGTCGGTGTAGTATTAGATTTATAGTTACCGGTTCCTTTTAAAGTGTTTTGTATTTGAATGATGTTGGTTTAGTTTAAGTTTTGACTTTATTGGAGGCAATAAAGATTGCACTGAATTTGGAATTCTTGATTATAGTAATACCGTGTTTAGTGACCATTCGGTAAGAAAGTAAGTACAACCTAGTCTCAACCTTGTCCCTTTTCTTGTTAAGATGTATGGTTTTTGTCACTGCAACTTATCCAATATTTTTGGCATATACGGACGAGATGCTCTATTATTGTTATAGAATATCAATAAACTACACTATACAAATCACTATTACTATTATTGAAATTCTTAAGTCACCCTGTACCACTCACTAATTTTAGTTATAGGAATCACTAAAATGTATTATAAAAATCACTGTATCACCTCTTTATCCTACCCATTAGTATATAAATTTATATAGAATAATTTGTGGGATATAGCAAGGTGGGAGAGGGAAGGTTGAAGTTAAAGAAAAAGGAAAGTTGTATACGTCCTAGTTCTATTTATATAATAATTAGAAGAAATTTGAGTTCTTACTTAATGTTGTACGATAATATTATTAATAATTATTCACAAGCACACAAAGGAATGTCATTAAAAAGTCAATTATGTGCATTTTTTTTCTACTTCGTCTACTAGTTGAATTATTTGTCAACACTTGATTTATTATTAATTTATCAACACAAATTATTAAGACCCTGGTTTCTTCTTTTAAAACTTTTCTTTTGGAATCAGACATATAGCTTGCATTGACATGGACGGAATAAAAGGCGTTGGGAGATTACAAGATCTTTACTATATAATTATCAAAATGATAATAGAAATTGGTAATTAGAAGTCCGCCCCAAAATAAATAAGATAATTCAATCCCAACATTCGAAACACTGCACAAATCACTGTTACTATTGTAGAAATCATTAAATTACACTATACAAATCATGTATATTAGTTATTAAGATCACTAAACTTTGTTTTTATATCAGGAAAGTGAAAGATTTCAAATCAAGTAGTACCTCAAGAAAAGTATCCTAAGGTTAACCTTAGGATCCTTATTCTCAAAAGAGAATACATATTTTTTTCAAAAATATAAATACATGTATCATCTCTTTATCTTACCCATTTTTTTTCCCAGTTGTTTGCAGCATTCTATTTTTGCCAAGTACTTGCAACAAAAGGGTCTTCAAAATTTGGATAAAACATTATGCAAGTTAAAGCCTTCTTACTTGAGAATGACGTGGCAAACTCAAGAAAACTCCAAGGATTATGATATATTTCTAATGCGACTTAAGATACCAATTTCACAACTAAATGGGTAAGCAATATCAAATCTTCACGTAACATACTATTAAAATGTTTGAAAGCAACAATATTTTACCTAAATATATTCAATTCATTATATTCTCTCTTCTCATTTGTATTTCAGATCGGTCAGTCTAATAAGATTATTAGGCTAAGGGACAAGTACAACACTACTATCCTATCGCCATATATCAATGAAAGAAAGATCAAATCATCAAAGAGTCGGAAGATTTGTACAACAATGGTGTAGTATAGCAGCTCCTAGATTTAGTCCTTAAAGCGCCAACAAGAAAAAGGGGGCCGACGCTGAATCAAGTAAAATAGCCAAAAAGAATGAGCAAGGACATTCTGTCAAACAAAAAAAATGTGACGTTTACCACACAATCGACTAACACATTTGTAGAAAGAAAAGATGGGGAAGAACCAAAAATGTAGAAACAACACATTTTAATCTTTTAAAATTTTGTAGTATGGGTTGTTGGTCATAAATATTATTTAATTTCAAGTATCTATTTCCTTCCAGTATAAATACATATTTTTCATATTGTTATCATGCATCTGTTTCAAATAACGCAATTTTTAAAATTCAATTGGTTAATATAATATTTATTCATCATTTTTAAGTAGGTTTTAAGGTCACAGGACTCCGATTTTAACAATGGTTGTCAAATTATATGGTATTGTTGTTTTAGTGTCAATCGATTACATTTAGTTTGTTTTGCATACTAGTACATTTTCTTTGTTAGTTGATATTTTGGTTTTTGTTATAGTAAATTTGTCAAATCTTAAAATTATGTTATAAATTCACATGATAATGTAGTTTGTAGTGTTTTTGAAATTTAAGGCTAAAAATTTGAATTTCTACTACTAGCCATTATTTTAAAACATTTGCTTCCGTGATCATTTCTTCTTCTTTGAACAAGTTCAGGATTCATGAATTGTCACCAAGCATTCTTTACATTTTCGGAGGGTCACGGCTTTAGCTCTTTCACTGATCAATCTCTTGAAATAGTTCTCTTTCTTCTTACAAATGTTAATCACTTGACAAAAATTAAACCAAATATCTACAAGAACACATGACAAGGTTTAGACTCAAGGACACCTGCAAAAAATACATAAGCAACCACATTTAGAAATCACTAATATATATAACAATCGCTAAAGTGAACTATAAAAATCACTAGTTCGTACAACATTAATCACTAAAATGTACTTCACAAACCACTAAAATATACTACAAAAATGAACCAAAAGCTATTGTCTAACTGGAAAATTTGAAAAAATTACATGATATATTTGTGTGCGATTGCGCGTGTTATAACTTATAACCTTTTCTTTTCCTATCAGTAGTCCCACCATCATTCTTTTCTGTTGTTTTCCGGACACTAAATCCGCCCAACCGAGCATACTCTTTTTAAAACTTGTAACCTTTATCTAAACTTTCAAAAACCTGATTGGTGAATGGTATACCAATCTCACCAACACAACTAGGTATATATAATACATTTTACCACCAGACGACATGGTGTAGCTTGTTACAGTTTGCTTTCTATTGAACAGAGATATGAATCGCCACAACTTGAACATGAAAATGAAATATGTTTACAATTAGCCTCAAATGCAACTAGGTTCAATTTAAAATCACAAAATGTAACCAATCAGATATGAGATACTGCTTTTACATTAACTTAATAGGACGTGTAGCGCAGTTTTCCTTGAACAAGTATACTACTGTACACAATGCAACTAAGCAGATATAATTGCTTAAAATGTTTGTTTCGTTGTATTGTAGTTGTGTGTTGACATAGCCACTGAGCAACTAAATAACAAAAATATAACACTTACAACGATAAATCATATTCCAAACAATTGAACGACAATAAAGTCAACATCTCACTTGCATAGCTACAAAGCAAAAACAGAAATTACAAACCTACATATCGACAAACATAGATATTTGTAGCACTAACACATCTACGTAGCTCATATATATGTTCAATTTGAACACCACATTACACCAAAAAACATTGAAATTATAAACAAATCACTGAATTTACATAAAAACATCGAGTATACTACGAATCAAAATATTAAAATCAATAAACAAACCTAATAATTGAACATCAAAATTACATTCATAATCACTAAATAGTTACAATTACAAAATCACTAATTTTTAATTTAAAAAGATAAGAAATTTAATCACAAATTTAAGCTCAGAAAAATAAGATATTATCTAGATTATCACTAATTTTAATCAAATTTGTTTTAATCATGTTGAAGAAACTGAAAAAATCCAAAAAACACAAATCGTAGCTTGTATACGTATGAAGAGAGAGATAGAGAGAGAGAAACAGAGAGAAAGAGATATATTTAACAAGACTACAAATACTAATTAAAGCTTAGAAAAAGAACATATTACCTTGATTATCCCTAATTATAATCAAATCTGTTGTAATCATGTTGTAGAAACTGAAAACGTCCAAAAAACACAAATCGCAGCTTGAGAGAGAGAGAGATTCGATAAGACTATACGAAAGAGATGACAAAAAACTCGGAGATTGACATCAATCCATGGCGAAGAACAGATGAGTGAGAGAGACAGGGTAGAGCGAGAGGCATGGAAAAAGCGCGGATGAGAGAGAAAGTAGAATACGGTTATGACGTATTCGATGTACAATATCTTTGTGTTTTATATTTTTTAAATTAAAAAAATTAATGGTCGAGATTAAAAGATGATAATATTAAAGCAATGGCTAGGATTAGTTTCTAGTTTTTACTTTAATTTTGGATTCTATTTGATCATTTGCCTATATATATACTAGCTTATATCCCGTGCGACGCACGGTTTTCTTTAATATTTTCTTATTTTTTCTTTAGATTTTAGTTATTATATATAATTTGATAAAATTTTAATATATATATATATATATTGGATTTATTAATCTAACAATATAATATTTAAATTTAATATATTCTTGACGTAATCTGTAGTAGTATTTTAGATATTAAAATATAAAATATTTTAAAATAACAGATCTAATGATTCGTATTTTTTTACTCTTAAAAATCTAAAAAGGGACTAAAGTGCAAATATCAAAATATGTGTTCGTGCAATATACCGAGTTTATTTGAATATACTATTACTTTTATTTTCAATAATTATCTCGTTTAAATTGAATGTTAAAAAAATTATAATAAACATGAATTTCATAAGTTTAATATAATAATATTACCAATATATCTATCTTTTGCCCGTGTTATTTTTAATTTGAACATGAGTTGTTTCAGTTAAAAAATATAAAACAGGTAATATTCTTAAAAAGACAATTAGTTACTTATTAACAATTATATAAAATCATATTACTTTTTATATATATATGTCGTATGCATTACTTTTAGAAAATTAGTTGTTTAACTTAGATAATATAAAAGAGGTAATGTGTTTTTAGCTGAAAAGAATAACTGGTTATTTATTAATATTTATATAAAATAATATTACTATTGTATATTTATTTTGCATGTATTATATTTAGAAAATAAGTTGTTTTAGTTAGAAAATATAAAACACATATTGTGTTTTAGCTGTCGGTTATAAATATATAATAATATTACCATTTTATATATATGTTGCCCATCTTATTTTTAGAAAATGATTTGTTTTAGTTAAATAGATATATGAAATAAGTAATATGTTTTAGCTGAAAAAGGTAATTGGTTATTAATAATTTGATTTCCATATATGTGTATTTAGAAGATGAGTTGTTTTAGTTAAAAAATATATAAATAATGTGTTTTAGCTGAAAAGGTAATCGGTTATAAATATATAATAATATTACCATATTTTATATATGTTGCCCGTTTTATTTTTAGAAGATGAGTTGGTTTAGTTTAAATATATATATAATAGGTAATGTACTGAAAAAGGTAATTGAAGGTAATTGGTTATTAATAAATTGGTTATAGATAGTGTTAGGCTCAAGACATGTCTGAATACCACTATTAACAAGCCTACACTATGTGACTATGTCACACTACATGACCTAGTGATTTCTATCACTGGGATATAGTATAGGTCTCTATATGTACTTGTCTTGTTCTCATGAAGATTAGCTTGATCATGTATGCTCAGACTTATAATGGGCTTAGTAGGTTTCTTGCACTCTGGAATGTATATAGGCCATTGAATAATTGTCCTGGTAGAAGTTCAGAAATGTTCATGTAGCAGGATAGAGATGAATAAGGCCCTGAAGAAATAAGTTGCAGAAATTTGTCTAAGGCATTATATAGCAAAGTCAGAAGAAAGCTATGTCGTGAAGTCACCAATATCCATGTCGAGAAGTGCTATATCGCATAGTCAATTTTGTACTATGTCGTGAAGTCGTCAAGACTCATATCGTGAAGTGTTGAAGTCAGCAAAGTCAAAGATGCCTAGATCGTGAAGTCCTCAAATGGCCTATGTCGCATAGTCCTCAAATGACCTATGTCGCATAGTCCTCAAATGGCTTATGTCGCATAGTCATCAAATGACCTATGTCGCATAGTCATCAAATGACCTATGTCGCATAGTCATCAAATGACCTATGTCGCATAGTCATCAAATGACCTATGTCGCATAGTCATCAAATGATCTATGTCGCATAGTCATCAAATGACCTATGTCGCATAGTCATCAAATGACCTATGTCGCATAGTCCTCAAAGGCCATACCGCATAGTCTTCACAAGGGACATCGCGAAGTCAGGAATAAAGTGGAGTTCACGATATCAACACTTAGCCATTTACAACAAGACAAATCAAGGTACATAACCAAGAATCAAAAGAGACAAATACTGAAGCATTTGTTCTGGCAAGGTGGTCCAAAGAACAGATGGCAAATCTACAGCTAAACTTGGAGAGAAAGATAAGAGACAAGCAGCTACAGAAACGGGAAAGACTCCGAAAAGCAGGTGGTCCTTCCTGACACAGTGAACTTCTTATGGCAGGACAAGTTGGACTTTCAGCAAGGGGTAGCTGTGTAATATTGAGTGTGCCTATTTTGTATAGGTGAATATATATATTGTGCACACACAACTGTAAGCTGTTAGAGAGATACACAAGGTTTTATCTTTAGCACTCTTTTCTCTATAAGCAAGCAAGATACAAATTGTTCTTGTTTAGAAGCCAGAAATTCGATTGTGAATTTTTGGAAAGCTGTAGTATTTAATTTACTTAATACAAAGTAGATTAAAGTGATTGTGTGTGTTGTTTACTTTCTGCATATAACATAGCATAATCATATACAGTTTATCTTGTGGTTTCAAGAATCGAAAAATATATCAAACTATCCATTCACCCCCCCCCCTCTGTATAGTTTCTGGTAGTATTCATTTCTAACAAGTGGTATCAAAGCAGGCTGTTATCATACAAACAGAAAAAGATCAAGAATGAGTTCACAGAAATTAAGCAGTATCAAGATTCCTCCCTTCAACAAGGAGCACTACAGCTTATGGAAGAAGAAGATGTTACTTTTCATCAAAGCTTCTAATCCCATGTACTTCGACATTCTAAAGCATGGTCCCTTTACTCCAATGACTGAGATTGCTGAAACAACAGTAGGCACTGAGATAATACCAGCAAGGCATGTTCCTAAAGACCCCTCAAAATACACTGATCCTGAAAAGGAGAAAATAGCACTGGATGGACATCTCCAACTTATCATCTGTGAATCTATGGATTTCAACATGTATGGCACTGTTGCTCACTGTAGTAGTGCAAAGAAAATGTGGGATCTCATAGAAGTGCTATGTGAAGGAACTCCTGAGGTAAGGAAGAACAAAAAGCATATTCTAGTCTCACAGTATGAAGCATTCATGGCTCAACCAAAGGAGGGAATCACAGAAGTATTTGAGAGGTTCAACAAACTGATAAATGAACTCAAACTCTATGACAAACACTATGAGACAGAAGAGCTCAACATGAACTTCTTACTAACTCTTCCAGATCACTTGGAACCAAGAATCTCTTCCCTTAAAGAAAGAGATCTAACAAAGATTGGTTTTGATGTTCTGTATGGTGTTTTGAAGACATATGAGCTAGAGTTGTTTCAGAAGAGGTCTATTCAAGCAAAACAAGGATTAATGGCCAATACCTCTTGTGCCCTTATTGCTGACAATCTAGGTCAAAGAATGGAATCTCTGAAAGTCAGTCAAGTCAAGATTGAGGAACTGGAAAGTGATGACACAAGTGATGAAACTCAGGTTGTTTATGATTTGCCTGAGGAGGATGAGTTCTACAGCATAGATGAGCTGGACAAGATGGAAAACAAATATTTTGCTTATATGGCTAGGAGATATCCTAACATCAGGTTTAAGAGGAAGCAGCCATTCAAGTCTAGATTCAATAGTGGAAATGCTGGTGGTTCAGGTAGCTCAAACTCTTTCAACAAAGGAAAAGGGATTGTTGGTGTAGCTAAAGGAGGATACAAATCTGGGAGTGTGGATAGGTCCAAAATAAGATGCTATAACTGCAATGAAGCCTAAAAAGGTCAAGAAGGATAAAGCATACTTAGAGCTTGAAGCCAAGTATGAAGCTCTACTCAAGAAACAACAGGGTAAAGCTTTTATTGCTGAGGGAAAGTGCTGGGATGACTCTGATGAAGAAGAAGAACAAGAGTACTCAAATTATGCCTTGATGGCATTTTCTGATGATGGTGATTCTTCAAGTCAGGTACCTATTCTTACTTCTCTTGACATGACTCCCTTTCAATACAAGCAGACTGTTGAAGACATGAGTACTGAAATGTTTAATATTCATACTAGCATGTTAGTTGCTAATGAAGAAATTGACAGGCTAACTGCTAAGAACCTTGAGCTTACAGAAAAGAATGAGGAACTTGAGTTAATGATGGTGAGCCTTGATGGTTTGAATAAGGAAATTGAGTATCTCAAAAATAAAGTAATTTGTGCTGAACAAATAGAAAAAGCTCTTAGAGAGCAGATTGCTGAAAATGAATTAAAGCTAAGAAGTTTCAAAAACTCATCTGAGCTTATTCAAACCTATCACAAGGAACACACTGAAGACTGCAAGGTTGGAGTTGGTTTTAACTATGAGAATGATAAAGGAAGGAAGAAGGCAAAGGGCAAAGGAAAATAATCTTTTACAAACAAAAATGCCCCAACCATTCTGTCTAGTGTTGAAAGACCCATCTTCAAAAAGAGTGTTGTTGAGTTTGATGAAGAACTATTGATCATCAAACAACAACTTCTTGAAGAAGATGAGGCTGCTAAAGACACTTCTTCCTCTCCTGAATCTGTCAGTCAGAAAGAGACCAAAGACAACCTTGTCAAGAGTCCTAAAGTAAAGAAAGAAGTTGTTAAGAAAGAGAAACAAAGCAGAAATGGTAAGGTAGGTGTCAACAAGGGTAACAACTATGCTTATGTGCCAAATGCTCCCAGGAAACAATGTCAAAAATGCCTATCTGTTAATCATTTGACTCATAAGTGTAGTAAGCCTGAGATTGCTGAAGTTGATAACCTGAGTAACCATTCTGCTAGCATAAATTCTAGTCATGATTCTTTTTGTGGTAAGCCAAACTGCATGACATGCTATGTGACTGTGATTGCTAACTGTTTATCTCTTAAGCATAAACTTGACTCTGCACAATCCTGTGAATCACACACACATGTACACACTCACAGGACAGGATCCCCAATCAAGGGTGAGAGGGTGAAAACTTCATGTGAGCCTAAGAGTGTAAACTCCAAAGCCACAGAAAAAGTGAAGTCTCCTACTGTGAGGAATTAAATTTATGACAGAAGAATTGTTAACAAAAATGTTTCTAAATCAACTGGACCCTACCAAGTGTGGGTACCAAAAACAACTTAGTTACTTTGTGAATGCAGGGCAACAGGAATAAAAGAGTCATATGGATCTTGGACAGTGGATGCTCAAGTCACATGACTGGTGATATAGCCCTGCTATCACATTTTGAGGAAAAGGTTGGCCCATCAGTAACCTTTGGAAATGACAACATTGGTTATACAATGGGATATGGCAGTGTTAAATCTGGAAATGTCATTATTGAAGATGTAGCATTTGTTGAAGGACTGAAGCATAATCTCTTGAGCATTGGACAATTTACCAACAGGGGTTTCAAAGTGGAATTTGATGAAGATCATTGTTCAATCTCAAAAAGAGAAAGTGGTGAAGTTGTTCTAACTGGTGTGAAGAAAGGAAGCCTGTTTGTAGCTGATCTCAAGGCTGCAGACAAGGGAGAAATTTGTTGTTTCTACACTAAAGCCACAAATGAGGAATTCTGGTTATGGCACAAGAAACTGTCTCACTTGAATGTTCAGGCAATGAACTCTCTAACCAAGAGAGAACTCATCAGGGATTTTCCTGCCTTGGAGTTTGTGCAAGATGGAGCATATGAAGCTTGTCAGAAAGGAAAGATTAAAAGATCAAGTCACAAGAACAAGTTGCTCAATACAAACTCAAAAACTATGCAGCTAATTCACATGGATTTATTTGGCCCTGTGAATGTAATGTCCCTTTCTAAAAAGAAATATGCTCTAGTGATGGTTGATGATTATTCAAGATATACTTGGGTGGAATTCCTATTCTCCAAGGATGAAGCACCTCAAGTCATAATAGAGCATATCAAGAGAGTTGATAGAGAAGCACTGGTTCCTCTGTAGTTGCTTTGAGAAGTGATAATGGGACTGAGTTCAGAAATTCAACATTGTATGAGTTTTGCAAAGATAAAGGAATTTCTCAACAATTCTCAGCTCCTAGAACACCTCAACAAAATGGAGTAGTTGAGAGAAAGAATAGAACTTTCATTGAAGCTGCAAGGACAATGCTATTGGATGCAAAGCTACCTACTAGCTTTTGGGCTGATGTTGTTAACACAACATGCTATGTGCATAATAGAACATTGATCAATAAGAAGTCTGGCAAAACTCCTTACTCATTAATGACTGGAAAAAGAGCATCCTTCAAACATCTGCATGTGTTTGGAAGCAAGTGTTTTGTGATGAAAGATACCTCTGAGCATGTTGGAAAATTTGATGCAAAGGCATTTGAAGGTATCTTCATTGGATACTCTCTGGAAAGGACAGCTTACAGGGTGTTTGTACCTGAGCAACACAAAGTCATGGAAAGCATGGATGTTACCTTTGATGACAAGAAAACTCTTGGACTTAAAACAAGTGATCAAGACAGTGTGCCATTAAGATTTGAGAATCAAGGTTATCTTGAGGATTCTGAAAGTGAAGATGAACCACCTGTTCAAACTGTTCTAGAAAATGAAATTCTTGAAGTTGACAAGGTACAAGTGTTTTGTACAAGTGTACAACAAGCCCTAACCCTGAACCCTACCTTGTATGTCGATGTGTTGGAAGGATTCTGGAGAACGGCGTTGGTATCAACAATGGCTAGGGAAGATGGAACCTCATTCCAGGAGGTTAATTGTTCAATTGGAGGCAAACACTTCCAGTTTGGGGAAAAGGAAATCAATGAAGCTTTGGGGTTCAAGGTGGAGGGTCATGACCAAGAAGCTAATGATGCTCAAATTGTAGACTTCATGACCTTCATTCTGTATGCTGATGAGATAGATACTGGAAAGCTCAATAAGAAGTTTGTGAGGAGGGAGTGGTCATTTCTGTTTGACGCACTCCAGAAGGTGTTTCTATGCAGGAAGACAGGATGGGACCATATCAGTCACATTTCTGTGAAGCTAGCCTACTCCCTGGCCAACAACCAGGAGATCAATGTGGGAGCCATAATTCTCAAGGAATTGGCTCAGAGGCTAGGCAGGACCGTTCGTGGTAGAGGTAATGACATCTTTTATCCTCGCTTTATTCAGTGTATTTTAAATTACCTTGATGCAAATATACATGAACTTGAGGGTATAGATAACAATAAAATGGCTTATTCCAAGTTCATGTCCAAGATATTATTTGGGTCATTGGACACAAGGAATCATGTTGATGTGAGGCTAAGTGTGACCCAGCATATGCAGGACACATTTGAATAATATCAACTTGCTAAGCCAATATACCATGCTCTTTCCTGGACAGGGGAGGCTGAGACTGAAGGAGTTACACAGTCTAACCCCAGCCTTCCCATCCCATCCAGTAACCCAATTGCAAACACCACTTTAGAAGTTAGGGAGACAAGTGCATCAATCTCTCAAAAGGTTGGTGTTACTAAAAAGAAGACCAAGAAGAGACCCCTTGCTATTGTAAATGAATCTGTAGAAATAGAAAGTGAGAATCCTGAGTCACCTCTCACCAGACACAGTAAGAAATCAAAATCAAAACCTACCACTGAATCCTCCCAACAGGATTCAGATGTGGAAAAAGGGGTACACCTGCTACTACCTATGGCCTCTCAACAGGTCATTGGCATTGAAAAGAGCAGCGCAACCTGTACAGAGTCTGCACAGGGTCAAGAACTCACTCTTGACCCTAGGAGAAATAAGGATGATCATACACAGAGTGGAGAGCACATCACTGTTGAAACTCCTCCTATTTCTCAGGGGGAGTTGCCAAAATTCAATCTACACCCCACTTCTCTATTAGATTCTTCCATAAAAATTTCTTCTGCACAAGAGAGTCATTCTAATGACAATCTTGCCCTTGATCAATCACAATCCACTCCTGTGATTGAGCCCATTTCAAGTGACATGGTGCATGACACTATGCTCACCACTCAGGACCCCCACTCAATTGGTCAGGGAATGCATGTTGAGGCATATCCTAATGACACCAACACAAAAATAGAGGATTCACCAGTTCTTACTGGAGACTCTATGCCAGACTCTCCATTTCTCATGGATTTGGATTTGCCTTCACAGGCATCTAGAGATGGTGCTGTAACACATCCCATTTCAATGGAGACAACATCAGACTCTATAGTCATTCCAAGACTGGAGGAAACTCATCAATCAATCACTCCTGAGGTGCCTAGCACCAGCTCTAACTTGGCTAAGGCCACATTGTCAGAATGGCTGAAGCATGTGCAACATGACATGGCTTCAGGATCATCTACTGTGCCACCACAATTGACGGGAGAAGAATTACAAAATCTTCATGTGGTACAGATAGATGAGTTCTCAAAGATAGCTCAACATCTCCTCACCTCAAATCTACCAAATGCTGATTATGAAGCTATCTTACTTTGCCACAAGGAGGATGTTGAAGCTCAGCAGGAGAAGATAGTGGATGAAGCTGAACCAGAGGGAAATGTGGATGCCTGGTTGGATGCAAAGAGGACTCTCAAACTCAAGGATGCCCTAGCTTTTCTAAGAGAAGATTACCTAACTTCTCTGGGCTCCAATGCAAAGGATCTCTCTCATGCTGCAATTTATGATGCTGTCAATGATATTTACAAGAATCAGTTGAAGGCTCTGCACTATCTTGGGAAAGGGCTTCAATCAGAGATATATACTATAAAGGAGGAGACAGATAGATCCCTCACTTAACTAAGAAACTCCTATCTCTCTGATTTTCCCAAGGTGGATGGCATCCTCAAAGAAGTCCAGAAAACCTCCTCTAATGTCAACATGATGGATCTTTCTCTTGCCATGGTCACAGACAACATCAAGAAACTGGCTACCACACTGGAAAATCAAGTCAAAGCCAACATAACCTCCAATGCTATGCTGAATGTCATGTGGAAGAATCAGTATGGTGAAAAATTGGTGGATGAGGTCCCTATGTCAAACATCTCCAAATTTGACTTTGCCAAGATCAAGGATCAATCTCTTAATTCTTTCAAATCTTAGCAACTATTCTCTAAAGTGGATGGTCTAGAAAGAGAAGTGGCCTCTCTAAAGGATGAAAACAGGATGCTTTCTGAATCCTTAAACAAGCTCAATGACAAGCTGGATGACCAAGGCACCAACACATCTAATATCTTGTTGGTGCAACAACAAATGATGACTTCCATGATGAGACACATGAACCTGCCTATCCCTGGTGAAGCTCAAGACATCTTGTCTGATTCCAAGCCTAAGGGGGAGAAAGAAAAGGAGGTCATTTTGAAAAAGAGAGGGGGAGTACCTGCCAAGCAGCAAAAGCTTGAGGGCATACTCACAGAAGAAACTATAAAGCCAATCACTCTTCCCTATGTGGATGTCATCAGTGCTCAAGGTCAAAGAAGCACAGTCACAACTACCTTCCATCCCTCTACCATGCCAAAGGACATTTCAGCTCCTCAACCTACTTCAAGTGCCAAACCTATCAAAGCCACAATCATAACTGAGGCCAAGCTACAGGAAGTTGCCAATTCAAACATCTATCATGATGAGGCCTTCCTGGAGTTTCTGAAAGCCATCTATAGCAATGCTCAAGAAGATGCAAGGGTCTACAGACAAAAGATCAAGGAAAGCATCAAGTACTTCACTGTGGCAGTAAGGAAAATCAAGGATGTACATCTAAGAGAAGTTATCATGGTGAGCAAGGACAACTGCTTGTGGCATCTAGCATTTCAAACTCTGGAGAAACTGAGATTTACTGAGCTGTCAATAATTCTGGATTTGATTGAAAAGGATGGGGCAAATAACAGGAGACTGTTTGATGACTTGAAGATAGACCAACATCAAAGATTGCCTGAGGTTATCTCCAAACCAAGGACAATAATCTTCCAAAGTCTATCTCAAGACAGCAGCATTGACCAATTGGTGATTCCCTCAGACTTGACAATGAAGAACAATGCTAAGATCAACCAGGTGTTGCAGATGCTGAGATCCAAGAGAGGAGCTAGGACAGCTGAAGAAATTGAAATGATCCACACTCTACAATCCTTCTTGATTCATGGAGTCATTCCTGAGTCACTCAAAGAAAGAAGCAAGAAGAAGGATGATGAGAATGATGATGAGGAGAAAACCTACAGAAGGAGATCTCAACCAAGGAGTAATAAGGATGGATCAAGTGACAGCAGCAGGAGCAAAACATCTAGAAGATCAAAAGGTGCTGATGATGATAAGAGGGATTCCAAGGGAACAAAAGAAAAAGTCAAGGAAACTAGAAGTGGAATTCAGCAAGTCAAGGACTTTGCTAGCAGTACTTTAACCACAACACAAGACTCCAAGTCTAGGGTGGGTACTGTTAGTAATGATCCTCCAAAATCTTTATCCAAGACTTCTGAACCTGAATTGCCACAGAAGAAAGATGAAGCCATAAAAGAACTATCAAGAAAACACTTCCACAAGGTCACAGCTAGTGGAGTGTTGCAGTGGACCAAGAGCAAAGGAATGAAGCTACTTCCAAATGATGTGGCAGTAAAGACAAAGTCACCTTGTTCCAGAAAGGTAACTCTTGTGAAGCATATGAAGATCAAGAGTGTACCCAGAAGAATAAGGATAACAAAGAAAACTGGAAAACTCACAAATTTTGTTGGCATCAATGTGTTTCCACTAGAGGAGGACTATGATGAAGATGCCCTAGCATTTTTGTTGGGATTTATGGGTGATAGCATAGAAACAACTTAACTTTGTATGTACTTAATTTTTAATTAAGTAGAACATACTATCACAGCCAAAGTATGTTCTTGTAATCAGTATGCAATGTCATTTTAATTGTGTAATTTGGAAGAAGTTCACTTGTTGTGTTCAAGCCTCAAAGAATGCATTTTAGATGACAGCATGAATAAAGGTTACTGTCATAAGCATTGACGGTAAGATTACAAGAAGACAGAATATTGCAAGTCACGACAGCATATTCACTCTGACAGAAACATTGGCGGAAGACTACGCGACAGCAACTTTAGCCCTCGACAACAAGTTTGGAAACCTCGATAGCACTCTATGCGGGGAACTCATACTGTCACCAAAAGAACATTCCTGTGACAGCAAGCTTTGCGGCAAAAGTAACTGTCTCGAGAAAGATCCTTGTTCTAGGTATCTTTCTCAGTCAAATCCCGTGACAGTTTCAATGTTCAAGAAACAGGCGTGTTGCAGTATCCCTAAGCTGCACCAAGTCTGCAAGACTACGACAGAAGCTTCAAGCACTACAAAACAAAAGCGAATCAATTCAAGAGCAAGGTCAAGTCTCTATTTGCTGAATTGTTTTAGCTGGAAATAGAATGAATCTAGGTTGCTTTCTTTGTAATGTTTATCTGACATGTTAGAAATTTAGGAAAGTCACATGGGTAGACACTTTGTAAGAAGCTGCCAATTGATAATGACAGCAGCTTCACAAACCCGTGTTGACAGTGATAGGATTAGTTTATACTTAGACTATCCATTCATTCTAGAAAAGTAACGAAGACAAGTAAGTGTCTTGAAGAAAAACCGAAGCTCAAGAATTCTCTCTTGAGGTTGTAGCAACACTTTGCAAAATAAATAAAATATTTATTTTGTGAAACTTGTCTTTAGATCATACTGTTTGTGAATGCATACATAAATACTGATAACATTAAATCTTAGTTTTGGTTGTTGAAATTGAGATTGAATTTTATCAGTATTGCATTCACCCCCCCCCCCCTTCTGCAATACACAAGGACCAACAATTTTTTAGGGCTCAAAGGATCTTTGAAGTCAAAGTGAAGCTAGACCATCTAGAGATCAAATACACTGATGGAAGAGAAATAATAATGAAGCAAGGGGGATGACAACATTTTGACACCTATGAGCAAGAAAGAATCAATGCCTTGTTAAATTTTGAAGAAAAGGAAGAAAGGTTGTGGAAAATAGAGATTGCCAGATTCATGAAGATGCACTCTGACTATAAAGAAAATCTAAAGAAGCTAAATGAAGAAAAGAGGTGTCAGAAAGAAAAGGAGATGGTTGAGATGGAAGAAAGAGCAAAGGAGCTGAGGAAGAAAGGGCTGTGCAGGGTAAAGCAAAATCCTTATACTGTGGAGTACAAAAATCATTATGGAGGAAAAAGCAAGATAAGGATGGAGTTTATATATTCATATGTGGAAAGTGCCCTTAGAACAGCAGCTGAAGATCTAAAAGACTCTCCTCTCATTGAAGAACTGATTGCAAGAGATGAAATTCTAATGGCCATCTCTGAAATAAAGAAAAATGAAGAAATAAGGAAAAAGAAGGTCTATGATGATTTCTTAGAGAAACAATTGGAAACTGAAGCTATGTAGCTCAAGGAGAAATTCTGTAAGCCTAAATTTCCAAGTTGTCATCAAATTTTGTTCTTAACTTTATCTTCTTTATATTTGTTCTTTTTATGTTAGTTAGGCTTGTTATCAGACATGAAATTGTGCCTAAAGGTCTTACTCACAATTTGGGGGAGATTGTTAGGCTCAAGACATGTCTGAATACCACTATTAACAAGCCTACACTATGTGACTATGTCACACTACATGACCTAGTGATTTCTATCACTGGGATATAGTATAGGTCTCTATATGTACTTGTCTTGTTCTCATGAACATTAGCTTGATCATGTATGCTCAGACTTATAATGGGCTTAGTAGGTTTCTTGCACTCTAGAATGTATATAGGCCATTGAATAATTGTCCTGGTAGAAGTTCAGAAATGTTCATGCAGCAGGATAGAGATGAATAAGGCCCTGAAGAAATAAGTTGCAGAAATTTGTCTAAGGCATTATATAGCAAAGTCAGAAGAAAGCTATGTCGTGAAGTCACCAATATCCATGTCGAGAAGTGCTATATCGCATAGTCAATTTTGTACAATGTCGTGAAGTCCTCAAGACTCATATCGTGAAGTGTTGAAGTCAGCAAAGTCAAAGATGCCTAGATCGTGAAGTCCTCAAATGGCCTATGTCGCATAGTAATCAAATGACCTATGTCGCATAGTCCTCAAATGGCTTATGTCGCATAGTCATCAAATGACCTATGTCGCATAGTCATCAAATGACCTATGTCGCATAGTCATCAAATGACCTATGTCGCATAGTCCTCCAAGGCCATACCGCATAGTCTTCACAAAGGACATCGCGAAGTCAGGAATAAAGTGGAGTTCACGATATCAACACTTAGCTGTTTACAACAAGACAAATCAAGGTACAGAACCAAGAATCAAAAGAGACAAATACTGAAGCATTTGTTCTGGCAAGGTGGTCCAAAGAACAGATGGCAAATCTACAGCTAAACTTGGAGAGAAAGATAAGAGACAAGCAGCTACAGAAACGGGAAAGACTCCGAAAAGCAGGTGGTCCTTCCTGACACAGTGAACTTCTTATGGCAGGACAAGTTGGACTTTCAGCAAGGGGTAGCTGTGTAATATTGAGTGTGCCTAGTTTGTATAGGTGAATATATATATTGTGCACACACAACTGTAAGCTGTAAGAGAGATACACAAGGTTTTATCTTTAGCACTCTTTTCTCTGTAAGCAAGCAAGATACAAACTGTTCTTGTTTAGAAGCCAGAAATTCGATTGTGAATTTTTGGAAAGCTGTAGTATTTAATTTACTTAATACAAAGTAGATTAAAGTGATTGTGTGTGTTGTTTACTTTCTGCATATAACATAGCATAATCATATACAGTTTATCTTGTGGTTTCAAGAATCGAAAAATATATCAAACTATCCATTCACCCCCCCCTTCTGTATAGTTTCTAGTAGTATTCATTTCTAACAGATAGGCCCGTGAATCGGCCTAAATGCCGACCGACCGACCGACCAAAACTTTTAATGTTTCGTCTTTAATAATATAATAACTAGCTTAAAACCCGTGCGATGCACAGATTATTATTAATAATTTTTATTTTTATTATTTATGTTTTAATATTCTATTAATCTGCATTTGCTAAAAAAAATAAGTAGGCGTGTTAAACTTTTTTAAATAATTAAAAGTATTAAAATAGATTTTAAAATAAATTAATAACTGTTTGCACGTGATATTTTTGGAAAATGAGGGGTCTTAGTAAGGAAAAATAGAAAAAGTAACATATTTTAGCTGAAAAGGTAAATGCCCGTAATTAAAAGTATTTAAATAGGTTTCACAAAATAAGTAAGGATTTGTCCAGAATATTTTTGAAAAATGAGGGGTTTAGTAAGGAAAAATCAGAAAGAATAACATGTTTTAGTTGAAAAAGGTAATTGTCTGTGATAATATAGTATCAAATATCGTATCAAAAAATAGGTACCAAAACTTTCAATGTTTCGTATTTGATAATATAGTATAGATAGACAGGTATATTCATAATATTAGTATTTTATGCTACTAAATGGAATAGCCCGTGATATTTTTGAGGTTTTAGTTAAGAGAAATATTAGTTAGAAAATATAAAAAATAATATAGGTTTTGGGAAAAAAACTAATCGGTTAGTCATTAATAATTATAATATTATTATTTTATTTTATTAAATAGAACTATTCGTGATATTTTTGGAAAATTAGAGGTTTTATTTAGGAAAAATAGAAAAGTAGAAATTTTAGTTCGAAAATATAAAAAAAAATATACACTTTGACTAAAAATGGTAATTAGTTATTTATTAACAATTATGACCTTATTATGTTATTTTATTAAATGAAACTGCCTGTGATATTTTTGGAAAATGAGATGTTTTATTTAGGAAAAATAGAAAAGATATTCTATATACTAATTTTAATATTTTATCTAATGGTTCTTAATGATTTGATCAAAAATATTTAACGGCTATGAATGGAGTGACACTACAAAAAATTTCATAACCAAACTACAAAACTTTCAATGTTTCGTCTTTAATATAATAGTATAGATATAGATTGATGATTATACAGTTTCTTTGTGTTTTTAGTTAATTATCTTTACTTATATCTATAAAAAATATTATTAAATAATAATATTAATTATTTTTAATTATTTATTTTTTCAGCTAAAATATATAATTTTTTAGACAAATTTTTTTCTTTTTTCATAAATATTACGGGCAATTATCTTTTTCAATTAAAACATGTTACCATTTTCTATATTTTTTTATTAAAGATTTTTCAATTTCAACTAAAACATGTTTCTTTTTTTTTACTAGAGACCCTCCTTTTCCAAAAATATTATTGGCACAACCTTTAATTACTTATTTTAAAACTATTTTAGTGTTTTTAATTATTTAAAAAAGTTTATCTATTTAACATACCTACTTATTTTTTTAAAAAACTCTATTATTAAATATGAAACATAGTTTGTATTTTTACTTAATTAACCTTACTTATCTATAAAAAGTATTATTAATAATAACATCACGCATTTATAATCAATTACTTAAAAACGCATTATTTTTTCTAACAAAATTACCTGCTTTTTCAAAAATATCATGTACAATTACCTTTTTCAACTAAAACATATTACTATTTTCTATTTTTCCTTAGTAAAATTTCTTTTTTTCCAAAAATATAATGGATAAATTCTTATTTATTTATTTTAAAACCTAATAATTTTAGTTATTTTAGAAATTTTACTAAATTTAACATGTCTACTTACTTTTTTAACAAATGCAATTATTAAAAACAATGTTTTAAGCTAGTAAGTATTTGTTTGCAAAATTGTATATTTACAAATTAATTTAAAAAGTCAATACTTTATACGAATAGATAAAAAAAATTCATAGTCTTGAAGTTTTATTAAAGACATATTTTAGGAATCCTCTAAAATATTTGAACTAGAAAAAGGTAAAATAATTTGAAAAATTGGACAACTTATTTATTTAGCGGTGTAATTTTAATGTAATTAAAAGGACCGTTACGAAACAGGGACGAGAGCATTTGCAACGGATACTTCTAATTTCAAATATTATACATATCAGATTTCTCCATATCTCTCTCTCTCTCTCACACACACACAATTCTCTCTCTCTCTCTCTCTCTCTCTCTCTCTCTCTCTCTCTCTCTCTCTTACATTCTTTCTTGATTGTCGTGTATATTAAATAGATACCAGTGTTTGATTTTGATTGTTTAAACATCAATACATATAAGATGGATCTTGGTTGTTTAGACATGGGTTGTATTGAAAAGCTCAAGAATCATCAATCTTCTTCTGATTCAACTGACTCTCCTCTCTCTTCATCTTCTAAATCCGGAAAGGTATGCCCCTTTTAATCTTCTTCAATTCTTTAATTATCTCTGTAATTTTATTTATTATTAATTTCTTGATTTGGGTTTTTTTTCTGTTAATTGGGTGAAAATTTATAAACCCTAAAATTGGGTTATGTCTATGTTGGGTTTCTTGATTGAAGTGCATAAATAGTTTTTTATGATTAATTTAAGTCATTTGATATGTTAGTGAAACATGGGTTTTTTATAGTACTAGTTATGTGCAGTCTATTGTTTTCGGACCCTTTAAGCGTGTGCAATTAGGAATTTACGATGTTTCGGTTATGTTTGGTTTTGTTGTATAGTAGATGAAGATGTTTTTAATGCAAGAATTTGGTATTGGCGAGTTCAAGGTGCGGTAATGTTTAATTAGCTACTGGTGGATTGCGTTAAGTCTATAAATAATGCTCATTTCATAAGGTATCTGAACATGTATTAATAATGCTTTTGGAGGGTTCAGTGGTTATACGGGTATCTTAGGATCAGAGTTGGCAAGAATTTGGTATTGGTGAGTTAAAGGTGTGGTAATGTTTAATTAGCTACTGGTGGGTTGCGTTAAGTCTATAAATAATGCTCATTTCATAAGGTATTTGAACATGTATTAATAATGCTTTTGGAGGGTTCAGTGGTTATACGGGTATCTTAGGATCAGAGTTGTGTTTATGCTGAATTGTATTTTGGCTTAAGTTAATATTTGGTTCAGATATAGTTGTTAGAGTGAGTGTACATCTAAAATTCAGATAGTCTATAAAGGTTGATTGTCTTCAACAATCTGTTTGAATTTGTTTGAGTTGTTTACATTTCGTTATATGATTTATAGTTTCGGAGGAGTATGGCGGCAAAATATGATTGTCTTCAACAGTGTCTGTAAATTTGTTTGTTGTGGTTTAAATTATTACATTTCAACTAGATTGGCATCGAGCCATAGATATTCACGGGCACATCTATGCCTATGCTATGGTCTGCTCAATTTTGACCATTTAACATTATAACACATATTTATGCTTTCGAGGACTTCATATTTTTTTTATTTGAGTTCTTGCTTAGTGATGGATAGTGATTGTGAGTCTGTGACTGGGGGCTGTCTTCTTATTTATATACCGCACCACTTGTATGAAGTCATTTTAGAACCTATTGATTTCTTCTGATGTTTGTTCTCTTATCTTTATCGTTGACACCTGCAGAAGAGAACAGTGAGAGATAGTTATTCAAGCTTGAATGGTCTCAGCAAAGTTACATCCCAAATTAGAAAACCCTCCCGCCGTAAAGGTTCGCCCATCAACTGGTTCCCACGCACGAAGGTTGAATCATACTTAAAAAGGAAAATAAAATTACTTCAGGAAGTAGATGGGATGAGTTCCACACTTGATGAAACACTGGGTGATTCAAATCCCCATTATTCAAGAGTTTTGAGAGAAAAGATCGCAGTAAGAGAGGCTGCGCAAAAGGCAATGGAGGCTCGAAAGGCTGCATTGGTTGAAGCTTCTTGGTGCCGCATACTTAAAGCATCCAGGTATGCATTTCCCCATTTGTTCTGAAGTGAAAAATGCTCAAGGGTTGATTAGCATCCCAAGTATGATTTTTAATTTTTTTAAGGTATAGATTTTCCTTCTGGAGGTGTTTCACCTTTACTCTTTGTTTCAAGCTACAATGAGGTTTGGACCCTTGACTTCCAGGTGTATAACTTATGTATTGCTGTCCGACTAATTAAATGGCAACACAATTTCTCACAGGATTCAAACTAAAGAAGCTGAAACTATGCTGTTGAAAGCAGAAAATATTGCAGCTGAAGCATTTGAAGCTGCAAAGGCTATCGGGGTAATCATGTATGACATACCAGAATATTCTCCAAAACATTATGAAATAGAAACATCAAATGTAAATGGAGGGGAATCTACAAGACATACTGTCAGGACATCTTTTGAAACTGCATTCGAGGTGGATAAACAAGTAGCTGCAGCTGTTAAAGCTGCATTTATTAAGCTTGTGAATTGCACATCTAAAGACGAAATCAAGGAGATGTTGCGAACTATAAGTCATAATCCAGAAATAGATGACAGTAATCTTCAAGGGTTATCTTCAGAATGTGAATCTGATACTGGATCAGAACTTGAATCAGCATCTGTCAATTCTAATATATGCTCTCAGGATGTCGATACTGTAGTGTTGGTTGGCAAGGCAAGACAACGAAAATACAAGAAGCAGTTCCCGGAAAAACATAAAAAGGCAAAGCTTGTCGACATTATGTTGGAGAGACTTAAATGCCTAAAAGATGAAGAACTTGCATCTTTAGCCACTATTGTTGCAACTTGCGGACTGAGCGCTGCTCTTGCTAAAGCGGAGAACATCAATCAGCATTCCTTAGACGCTGCTTCTAATCATGCACCAACTTCCAATCTTCCCAGGAGAGTATCTTCCTTTGGGACAGGAAGAATAGGGTCATATCTTACAGATGGGCAGCGGCATAATCAAGTTGAGACAGAACTTCCAAGCCTAGACAAGTTCTTGGTGAAGCGTTTGACCAGACTTGAAAGAGAGGTACAAGAAGCTAAGAACTCCAAAATCAACGAGGTGGATGAAGAGTACAGAGAACAACATGAAATGGATTGTTCTGAAGGTAATATATTAAATGCAGACTTGGGTAGTATTCTTATAAAACACAAGTCTAAGCTTGAGAAGGAAATTGAAGAGGCAAGGAAGAACTCCGGGAACATGCTTGTTAAGGATCACGTGATCGAGAAAAGCAGTAATAATTCATCTGAGGTTGTTCCAGACCTTGGAAGTGTTTTAAACAAAAAGCACGTCTCGAAGATTAAGAAAGAGATTGAAGAGGCCAAAAGGGAAAATGGTAAACTATATGAACCAAAAGGCAAGAAAGCCGAAAGAGAGAAAAATTGGTCTTTTGGCCAGACACAGGAAGATGGTTCAGAATTTCCAAGCTTAGATAAGACTCTGGTGAAACACATGTCTCGACTTGAAAGAGAAGTCCTAGAAGCAAAATATGAAAGAAATAGGGAGCCGGGTGAAAGAGATAAAGTTACTGGCAATGGTAATAATTCAGCTGAGGTTGTTCCAGACCTTGAAAGCATGCTAACGAGAAAGCATGTCTCAAAGTTTAAGAAGGAAATTGAAGAGGCCAAAAGGGAAAATGGTGAACTATATGAATCAAATGGTGAGAAAACTGAAAGAAAGCAAAATTGGGCATTTGGCCAGACACAAAAAGATGGGTCATTTCCAAGCTTAGATAAGGTTATGGTGAAACGCATGTCTAGACTTGAAAGAGAAGTCCTAGAAGCAAGAAATGGAAGGAAAATGCAGCCAGACAAAAGTGGCAAGGGCCTTGACAAGACTTCATTGCTGTCGATCCCAGATTCTTTGGAAAATTCATCATTTTCTTGTAATGATCAAGTGGGGAAAGAAAATATTGATCTGAATCAGAAAGGTACTCAGGAAGTTGAAACAACACGAAAGGGGATTTCTCTAGATTGTTCAGATGAGACTTTGATTCCCAGTGAACAATCAATATTGGAAGCTGCAGAAGGTCTATCACTTGATCACAAAGGACTAGAAAACAGCAGCGGATGTGAAAATAGCCTTGACAAGATTCTACTTAAACCACCAGTTCATAGGCTTCATCGGCTACAAAAGGAGAAAATGGAAGTGTTGCCTGTGGGAAGTGATAGAGGAAGCAATGTCGCAGATTGTGAAAGCTTGGATAAAGTTTTGGTAAAACATGTGTCCAGGCTTGAGAAAGAGAAAATGGAGTATGGTAGAAAGCAAGAAGTATTCAATATAAAGAAAAATACAGAAACTAACTCAGAGTCGGAAAACAGCGAAGGAAGTTTGGATCAAATATTGATTAAACCCAAGTCAAGGCTTGAGAGAGAAAAGATGGATGCTGCTCAGCAATTAGACAATCAGATAATGCATTCAGCGACTCGCCGGCAAGCAAGGGAGAAAGAAATGCAGCAAGCATGGGGAGGGATAAGCTTAGGAAATTCCATACGCCCACGTCAATCTCGACTTCAACATGAGAAGGTATTTGCTTATCTACGTGGCTTGTTTTTTTATTACTGTGATATACTGCTAAATGTTAGGATTTTTTTATAAATGCGCGACTTCTTTACACTACTTAGGCTGCTTGGCAAAAAGCTGAAGAAGAGGAAAGGATGAGAGCTACAGAGCATGTGTGACTTCTTTATTGACAATGCTTTTACCAAGAGGTTTCAGAAAGAAGTTATCGTGAAGCTCAGTGGACAGAATTGTTATACATAGCTTTCTCATTCTTGAATATTCCTTCTCTTCTTCTCTTAAAATTGTAAAGTACTGTACTTTTCTTTTAGGGAGCAACTGAATATAGCAGTTCATTTGAGCATTTCAACTGTATATGGGGAGCTGGGAGTGAGAATAAAATCTAGTATTCTTACTATTCTAGTCTGGAAGTACCTTTTTTCTGCTTGCATTTTTATGTTCAGTTTCGTATGTTACCCAGACTTTTGTTCTTCTTAACTTTTTGGTGTATACATTCATATCTGTTATCACTACTCATTTACAGGAATCATCAAAAAATTTAAAAGATCAGTAGTTTCAAGTGGAAAAACTGCGTACCAACTAAATGATCTGCTCAGGGTCTTTACTCTTGACATATTATATTATATGGGTTAAATATCAAATTGGTCACTAAGCGAAGCATATATCACTTTCATTTAGAGCTGGCAATTTGATACACGACATGTGAACACGGTACGAACACGACACGGATAATTAGTGTTGGGTGCAAAAATTTGGTACACGAACACGAAAAAACACGAATATAATTAGGGTCGGGTTTGGGTTTTCACAATAGGTACACGACACGAAACGAAAGTACACGAATTAATGAAGTAAATAATAATTTTAAAAAATATATATTATTTATAGTATTGCATATTTAGAAAATATATAAGGAATTACATATGAACAATAAATAAAAGTTTCACCACTAATTAGCAGTAAGTTATACATTTATATATATAAGTTATATTTACAAATTTTTGTAAAATTGTATGTAGTACATATTTAATACACATTTCATAAAAATTTACATAATTAAAATAGTTTTATAATATATAAATTTTAATTAAATTATATTTATATTTTTGTTTAATGTACACGAATACGACACGTAAAGTACACGACACGTTTTGAATTGGATATGTGTTTCAAATTTAGTACACGAATCCAAAACGGGTCGGATATGGGTTTTACATTAAGTACACGAAAACACGAAAGTACACGACACGAAAGTACACGACACGGTCCAATTGCCGGGTCTACTTTCATCATTGATTTCAACAGGTATCATTTCAATCACTAAAGTTATCATAAATATCAAACGAATACCTCTAAATATGTGTTTGAAAAGTAAAAATAATTTCTATTGAGTTCTACACTTGCCACAACCAAATAAACTGCTGTGAACTCTAGTATTTAAGATATTATATTTAGATTTTAAAAAATTTATTAACTATTAATTTTTAATTTTATAGTTATTTACTTTGACTTAATTAAAAATAAATAGTAAATGAATTTTTAAAATTTTTGCAGTAGCATTGAATAAATATGTGTAGAACTCAATAAAAGTTATTTTTACTTTCCTCACACATATTCAGAGTTATCTAGTTTATGATGACTTTAATGATTGAAACGATACCGTTGAGATCAGTAATGAAAATGATATCCGGACAAATTTGATATTTAACCCCATATTATATGGTATTGGAACTCCTTTATGTTTGCAGAGCATATGCAGCAGTAATATATTTAATCCTTGAAACGAATCAATGGATTTGCGGGGATTATTAATGCAATAGTTTTCATTGGTTCGTTAATAAAATCGAAGTCCGGACTTGGTGATGGATTGATGAACATCAATAGAGTTGATGGATCAAAAACCGCAGAGGTAAAATAATTTACCAAAACCAATTGTGGAGTAGAGCCTGAAAAATAATAACCAAAAAAACAAGAAAAGTGATGCAAATTTATAGTTGGGAGTTTGGGACCATAGCAATTGGTCCCCTACGTTGTACTTTGAAATGGGTTGTACTTTTACAGTTCAAAGTATGAGTCTTTTGTTGTTTGATGGGTTAAGTAGATTAAAGAAAAGAAAAAAAAAGGGAAAATTGACAAGGCCCCGATATAGAAGAATTTCCCAGTTGTTTCTTACAACTCAAAGATACCAAGTTGAAATCTTGCTTGTTGTATTTGGATGATTGCTCATTAGTCAGTGAACCCAACTTCACATGCCATGACTGCTGTACACATACAATCTTTAATCTTGTTTTCTTCTATTTGACAATTGACCTTTGAACTTTCAACACCCTTCTCTCTCTCTCTCTCTCTCTCTCTCTCTCTCTCTCTCCCTCCTTTAAAGTTTCTCTCTCTCTCTCTCTCTCTCTCTCTCTCTCTCTCTCCCTCTCCTTTAAAGTTTCAACTCATCTCTCTCTCTCTCTCTCTCTCTCTCTCTCTCTCCAATGGCTGCAACCTTTGTCCTCTTCTTCCTTTTTGTATCTGTCCCCTCCATTCTCTGCAACTCAGAAGGTAAAGTTCACAACTTTAAGTTTTGCTTCTAGAATTTTGAATTGCTATTTAATGTTTCAATCCGTGCCATTAAATCAAATTATCTTGTTTGTGGTGTTATTTAAATTTGGTTTCTTGAATTTTTTAAAATACTTATGTATTAAATCATGTTCTTGTGTTTATTTTTCAGGAGATGCTTTACATGTTTTAAGAACTAGACTTTCTGACCCAAATAATGTTCTGCAAAGTTGGGATCCAACTCTGGTCAATCCTTGTACCTGGTTCCATGTTACTTGTAACAACGAAAATTCTGTTATTCGATTGTAAGATCATTGCATTTGTTTTAATTGTTGCACTTTCGTTTCTTTTAGTTATTTTGGGGTTTTGTTAAACCTTTGGATCAAAAGGGTACTCTCAATATTGTGTTTATACCTTTTTTGACCTAGTGACATTATGCCATGGAGTTCATTTTGTATTGCTTTAATAATTTTCACTCCTAGAAATTGATTAACTCTTGCAGAATAGGAGTTTCTAATTTTATTGAAATTAGTGTTTCTCTTATATATAAAAAATCAAGTGCCGGGCTTGGGTAAGTGGTTGCAAAAGCAGTAGGTAGTATTATATACAGGCTTGTGCTCACCTAGAACCAATTTAACAATGAGAAATGGCGATTTAGATGCAAATCACTAGTGACGTTTTAGAATTTAGATACAAATCACCCCTTACGGTCGCACAAATCACTATCAATTTGCTAAATTAACAACTCTCTTAGTTTTAGTAAATGGGCTTAGTTGGAGCATATATATTTAACATTTTTTCTTGTGAATTTCAGGGACTTGGGCAATTCTAACTTTTCAGGATCCTTGGGTTCGGAGCTTGGTGAACTTAAGAACCTCCAATACCTGTACTACCTTAAACATTCTCCGTTAGTTATATACTGTGTTAGCCTGTTTTATAACATGCTTGGTACTCTTGGTTGGTATATATAAAGCTATAGTACTGATTGAATATTTAAAAAAACAGAATAGTTTTACTTTATTTTGATTTCTGCATTTTTTTTTCCTATTTGTCTCATTGTCTGATTCAGAAAAATATTCAATCTTTCATCACAGCAAATAGCTTGGTTACCTTAGATGAACAGTCCAAGGGTCTCTATTAGTGAACATAGCACTTCTCTTGTTAAGTAGTGTGTGCCATTTTGGTGAACAAATGTGTACTTTGTTGATTTCAGGGAACTGTATCGGAATAGCATTGATGGAAAAATTCCAAAGGAGTTGGGTAAATTGAAAAACCTTATCAGCATGGATTTGTATAACAACAAATTTGAAGGGAGGATCCCAAAGTCTTTTGCTAAATTGAAGTCTTTAAGATTTTTGTAAGCATTTTCTAGTTTAAGTTGTGATCATAAAAAGACTTGAAACTTTTAAATTACATTAATATCCTGCTTCAATGTTAATTTTACTCTTTTTATTACAGACGGCTAAATAATAACAATCTCTCTGGACCTATTCCAAGAAAACTGGCCAAACTTTCCAACCTCAAAGTTTTGTAAGTATAGATTAAGAACGCATCATTCACTTTTTGCCTATGAGATCTTGATAATTATGCTTTTATATGTATTGCAGTGATGTGTCTAATAACAATCTTTGTGGAACAATTCCTGTTGATGGCCCTTTTGCAAATTTCCCCATAAAAAGGTAAATTTTTTATTATTTTAAAAGCATATATTAGATGGTGTACATGTACATATAATACCAAACATACATGGTACAAGCAGAAATTGTTTTTGGATTTGAGGAATAAAATTTATACATCACACAAACGTCAATACCTTTGAAAATATTTGTTTGCATGCACAAGTTCATATTTGGAGATTAGTGTATCAAACTGAGAGATGTAAGCACTTTACCCTTCAAGAAGGCTATTAAAGGCGACTTTCAGTGAGCTTTGCTTCATAAAGAGCATTCTGCAAGTTGTTTTTAAGTCGCTGCAGTGAACAGTAAATGATCTTTAAACATAATCGGGACTTGTAGTTTGTTATTCCGTTTAAACGTGATTTATCTGATGTAATATTGACCTTTTCTTGTCAATCTTGGTAACTGAACTCCTGCTCTTTTATCTTGCAGCTTTGCGAACAATAGGCTCAACGGACCAGAGCTGAAAGGACTGGTTCCCTACGACTTTGGGTGCTAAAAACTGTGCAGAGGTTTACATGTTTGAGTTGATTACCACTCATATATACGTAACTTATCTAGCTTGTATGGACTTGGAAATAAGTTTATAGTGCTCAAAATGTTGTCTTTCTAGGGGTTTTTTATTGTGTAAGATCACAGAGTCGTTAACTTACACTAGATAAGGGCCTTTGTAGATTGCAAGTCTGCAACACCCCAAGGCACGGTATTGAGTTCTTTCTTTGCACGCTGAATACAATTGTCATTTATATTATACAATCATTTACATCGTAGTGACTCTGTTTTGGCTTTCATTGTATTATACTATTCTATGTCGCTACACATTCTCCTTCAACGAGCTGGCTGCTGTCTACACGAAAAACCCTTTGATTCCTTGAAATTTACTTGCATTTGTTCCGAACACATCTGATCCTCCTCATACTCTACTTCTGAGTACATCGTATCCCTACCGGGGTATGACCGTATGAGTACATCTCATCCCAAATCTCTACTGCCAGGACATACCAAATATTCATGTTGGTCATGGTCAAACAAGTTCCGGTCTTCCAGATTGAAATAAGCTGATTTGCTTCAAGTAGGCAAGAAAGTCACAAATTTTTAGCTTAAACAGATCTCATGTTAAACAGTGTTCTCACCATTTGAAGTGTTACTTGTTGATCCACTTGTTTCTTTAAAAAAAAGACTAATTTGCACTTCGCATCCCCTTGTTTTTGGCTTATTTCACTTCGCATTTAGTAATATAATTATATGCATTTTGCATTCCCTAACTTTCAAATCTCATGCAGTTTGCACTTTTTTTAATTAACACCGTTAAGTCTGACTGTTACATGAGGGTATTTTGGTCATTTATTATTATATTTAACATAATTTATTTTAAAAAAATAAAGAAACACAATTCAAAACTTGAATTTTTTATTAAAAAAACCGAAAAAGACGAAATTTTAAAGTTTTGATATATTTTTTATAAATAATATTTTGAAAATTATAACAATTATATTTTATATTTTAAATAATACTTTACAAGAATTTAGTAATGTATTTTTAAAAAAAATCTGTATTATAAATAATATTTTGAAAAATCTGTATATTATAAATTAGGATTTGATTAATCTAAAAATCATAATAATAATTGAGATAATTTAATTTTAAAAATTATTAATGATTATAATGACCGAAATATCCTTATTTTGACTAACGGTAATGGTCAAATTTAACGTAAAATCGTTAAAGGGGTGCAAACTGCGGGGCTTGAAAGTTACGGTTTGTAAAATGCATATAATTATACTACTAAGTGCGAAATGTAATAAAACAAACCAAGAGAATGCGAAATGCAAATTAGTCTTTAAAAAATAGAGTAGATATTTTCCTTGTTCAACTAATGTGACTGTTAACCAATTAAATGCATGCCAAGTAATTCGACCAATGATTTCGGAGTCCATGTGACTAGAAGCTCAAAAAAGGAGAAGCATGTGAAAATTGGATATTCAAGCAGCAACTAAAGAACTGACAAAAATAACTTCGCAAGCTACATTGAACAATATTCCATTGTATATATTTAGAATTAATTCAAAAACAAAAAATGAGTTAGAAACTTAAGAATTTAGGACTAAATATTCCCTAAAACTTGTCCGTTTATTTTGGTGTTGGAAGGATTTTAATTTGTCAGTTTGTCACCAATTAAACAGTGAGAGTGTGAGACTGAGATATAAGTATTTGGAACATTTAAATATGATTTTGATATAAATCATATTATTATTATTTATTATATTTATATTACAAATCTATAAAATGATGAGATTAAATGAAATCATCGATATCTTTATAGATATAAAGGAGGATACGCGAGAGCTGAGGTGACGCCTCATAGATTGTCTCAATCTATTTATCTAATTTTTTAGAATTTTTGAATTTTAAATACTAATAAATCAAAAAATATTATTTAACATATTAGAAATATAATAGGTGTTCGAATTTATTGAGAAGAAGAGTTCGAATTTGTAGGTAAGACATAAAATAAAAATTCTATTTAAAGTAGAATAAGTGTTTGAATTTATAGAGGAGAAGAGTTCAGGTAAGACATAAAATAAAAATTCTATTTAAAGTATAATATGTGTTTCAATTTATAGAGGAGAAGAGTTCAAATATATAAGAAATAATTGCAATTAAAAGTTCTGTGGGAAGCAGAATAGACGTTTGTAAGACATAATTAAAAGTTCTATTGAAAGTAGAATATGTGTTCGAATTTACGGAGGAGAAGAGTTCGAATATATAAGGACTTTATAGGTTAGACATATAATTAAAAATTCTATGGGAAATAGAATAAATTTTCCAATTTATATAGTAAAAGAGTTCGAATTTATAAGAAATACATATTAAAAAAAAAGTTCTACTAGAAGTAGAATTTGTAAGGCATATAGAATTAAAAGTTTTATTAGAAATAAAATAGGAGTGCAAATTTATATATATGTTTTTTCAACGAGAGAGCGACTCATTAGAAAGGACTATGTTAACAAAAAAAAATAATATAAAACAAGTATTCAATATGTAAAATTTGCGATTTCGATCTTAACAAGAAAAGCGTGTTTAACGGGATGACGATTTATTAGGGAGAAATGAGTGATTGTTGTAATTATATATATAGAGTTTTTAAAAAAAAAATTATAACGCCACCGCGAAACGTGGCTTTGTCAATTTGTAGGTTAGACATATAATTAAATTTTTTATCGGTAGAATATATTTATGAATTTATAGATTAGAAGATTTCGAATTTATAAGAAATACATATAAAAAAAAGTTCTATCAAAAGTAAAATAGGTGTTTATAAGGCATATATAATTAAAAAATTTATTGAAAGTAAAATAGGTATGTGAATTTATATAAGTTGCTTTTCATTTATATAAATTGTTTTTCATACATATAAAAAAAAGTTTTATCAAAAGTAGAATAAGTGTTCGTAAGACATATATAATTATAAGTTCGATTGTAAGTAAAATATTTGTGCGAATTTATATAGAAGTTTTTTCAATGAACGAGCGACTCATTCGAACGGAGTATGTTAACATTAACATGAAAATTAATAGATAAGACAAATATTCAATGTATAAAATTTAGGATTTCGATCTTAACAAGTAAAATATGTTTAACGGTAGGACGACTTATTAGAGAGAAATGAGTAATTATTGTAATTTTATAGATAGATTTTTAAAAAAAAATTGTAACGCCGCCGCGAAACGCAGATTTGTCAACTAGTATATCTTTATATATATATAAAGGAAAACCCCCATGAGCTCTAGAATCGCTCGATTCATATTTTTCTAATTTTCTAGAGCTCCTCAATTTTAATTCAATAAAATTAAATTTCCTCATTTACATTCGAATTTTTAGGGAAGACATTCAATAAAATTAAATTTTCTCATTTACATTCGAATTTTTAGGAAAGACATTCCTTATTTACACTCAAATTTTTAGGAAAAATAATGAATATATAAAAGTCAATCATAACTAAATATACAATTTTAATATTCTTCCATTTAAAATTTTTACTAATGACTTAATGAGAGAAAGTAAATATACAAAATTTTGAATTAATAATATCAAAGATCGGAAAAATTCTCAATTCCCTTTTAAATTTTCTGTATTACTTATTTCATTTAAAATCCAAAAGAAAACTTACGTTAGAAATCACAGGGGTGAGCAGAAAAAATCGAAACCGAAAAATTAACCGAAAAAACCCGACAAACCACACCGAAAAAAACCAAACCGAAGAAAAAATCGAAAAAAAAACGAACCGAAAAACCGAAACTAATGGTTCTGTTTTGCTTACGGTTTTTAGTCATAACCGAACCAAAATTAACTGAACCGCTATATTATATTTATATGTAATATATAGTATATATTATTATGATAACTCCGAACAAATTGGTTTTAATATTCATTACATAAATATATACTTTATATTAGTATAAATAAGTTATATAATATATCCCCATAAACTCTACAAGATCAATATTATATTAGTTTTGAATCATAATTTTTAAGATTTTTCTATTAAATTTGTATCAATTTTTTGACACACATGTTATAATCTTGTTTTCCATTGTTAAGGACATATATATTTGTCGTAAATGTTATTTTTATTTATCATATGAATTACATATAAAATATAATTTTATGAAATAAATTTAGTTTGGTTCACAAATTTGAAAATGACTATCTTTTAATTTTTATTAAAATATAATTATTGTACTTTGACTCTATTTATTTTACCAAATACATTACCAACGAAAATTTCGTACAAGTTAAAAAAACAATAATATTAAAAAACCGAAAAAAATCGAAACCGATAAACGGTTAACCGAAACCGAAAAAACCGCTCTATACGGTTTGGTAGCGGTTAATAGCAATTAACCGAATCGAACCGAATATATTGATTCGGTAACGGTTAATCCTAAAAACTGCACCAAACCGCACCATGCACACCCCTAAGAAATCATATTACTTATTTCATTTAAAAACATTTTTAAATTTTTTTAGAGAAATTATTATAAATTCGCTACGAAACGCGCCTTAGTAAAAATTAAATATTCCTCTAGATTTTTGATTAGAAAATATCGCAATTGCCTTTTAAATCTTTAGAAACTGAATATACAATTTTAATATTATTGCCTTTAAAATTTTTACTAATGAAAAAAACTAAATACACAAGTTTAATATTCTCGTAAGTTTTTATTTATGAATATACTTACCAACATAAAAAACTAAATATATTAACCAAATATGGACAAAGATGCGGTGAAAATGAATGGGACGGAAGGAGTATAAACGAGAAGACGTCGATAAATGCTAATCAATATAATAATATTCAATATAATATTAAAATAATAAAAATATTAAATAATTATATTTTTATATATTTATTTAGAATTTTCATAAATAATCAAGACGACACGAAAAATTCAAAAGAAACCTTATGTTAGAAATATAATTATTTATTTCATTTATAAACATTTTTTTTTTGAATGTTTTTGACATCGTTTTAGAAACATTATTATAAATTCGTTGCGAAGCACGACTTAATTAACCTAGTTAACTAACTAAACTGAGGGGTTTAGTTTAATTAAGAGAACACCCCTAACCCTCGCAAAACCATTAACTAAATAGAGGGGGTTGGTTTAATTAATACCTATCTCTCTCCCCAAAACCCATTTAGAGAGAGAAACCCACCTTCCTAGAGAGACAAACAATGCTCGCCGGAATTGTCAAAAATGGCCTCAAAAAATACAACTCCGGCGTGTACACACACCACAACCAATCAATTACTGACGCAATCAAAGCCCCCGTATACAAAAACGAGTTGTACAGACTCACCGAGTCAAGATTCTTTGTAACTCGGTCTAAAAAGAACATGGGGTTCTCTTTGATAAAATCACGATTTTGTTCAACGACGTCGTCTAAGTCAAAGAATGGGTTGGTGGGGTGGTACTTGGGGATGATTAAGTCACGCCCAATTCTTACAAAAGCTGTTACTTCTGGAATTATTTATACTGCTGCTGATTTTTCATCTCAGGTATTGTGTGTATATATGTATGTATTTATGTATATGTGTATATGTTTGCTATTTTGTGTGTATGTGCATTATGTATAAAGATTGAGTCTTGGGCCTATTTTTCGGGTGAGCGAGAATCGAACCTAAAGATAAATCTTTGTGTTTATATATATGTTAGTATGCGCATAATGTGTAAAGATTGAGTCTTGCGCTTATTTGGTTTGTATTGAATCAAACCTAAAGATGAATCTTTGTGTTTAAATTTGTATGTATATATGTTTGTTTTTTTGTGTGTTTGTGCATTATGTGTAAAGATTAAATCTTGGGCTTGTTGGTGTTGTATTGAATTTTTTTATGAATTTTTCGGGAGAGCGAGAATCGAACCTAAAGATAAATCTTTGTGTTTAAATTTGTGTGTGTATATGTTTGTTTTTGTGGGTGTATGTGCATTATGTGTAAAGATTGAATCTTGGCTTATTTGGGCTGCATTGAAGTTTTTTTCTTGTGAGCGAGAATTGAATTCTGGAACTACACTACTGGGCTATTGTATTGCACTCAATTTTGTTAATTCATGTTGGTAGATATAAAAATTATCTTTAATGTGTGTGTATTTATTTTCTGCGTAAAGGTTGGATATTGGACTTGTTTGGTTTGTATTGAATTTTTTGTTTGCTATTATTTGATGTTGGTAGGTATTGAAATCATTTTTTTGTTTGTGTGCGTATGATTTTGTGTGTAAAGGCTGAATCTTGAGCTTATTTGGTTTGTGTTGAAGTTCTTTTCTTTCATTTGATGTTGGTAGATATTGAAATTAGCTTGCTTTGTGTGTATTTATATGTGTCTTTGTCTATATACACATATGTTTAAAGGTTGAATCTTGGACTTATTTGGTATGTGTTGAAGGTCATTTATTTCGCTTGATGTTGGTAAATATTAATATCCGTCTGCTTTGTACACACACACACACACACACACACACTGTTCTTTGATGCTTTGTTACAACATGCTATTAAATGCTGTAGGAAAAAAATGTGGGTAAAGGTAATCTTTGTTGCCTAAATGCCTTGCCTTTGGTTTTTTGGAAAATATTAGTATAGGAAATTTTTTATAACTGGTGCGCCATTTGGTTCCTCTAATGACAACTTTTTCAATCATATTTGATAAAATTTAGCTATCATTTGATGTTGGCTCGATCTCTTCATTCCTTGTATTGCAGAAAGTTTGTTGTTTCTCTGTAGCCATAAATGGAACTTTACGATATGAAAGGTCAACCTGTAACTAACTTGCAACTTCATTTTGGCACTGAAAGATACTACTCCGGACAAAAAAAAATTAAAAATCTTGTCTAGCAAAATACTACTCGGACTATTGTACAATTGGAAATTAGCTGTACTATTTATAGCAGGCAACTTTGCATATGATTTGCTTGAATCATATAAACTTTTGTAGGTTTAAGATTCTTAGTGCATTTTCTAATCCTTATTCACATGGTAAAATAGTTAGTTTTGTTTTATTGCACCTCGTAGAAGCCAAATTTGTGTAATGAAACATATTATATCTCTGTCACCTTGTGATTCCTTTTTTTTTTTTTTGAAAGAATTTTCTCAATTTAAGTGTTAGCAACGTTACCTGACTTACTGCAGAGGAGTGTTTAATTGCCATCTACTTAAGTTGCAGCCCTGTCCTGATAATAAGGATCTGTTTGATAAATGTATCAACGCTCTCATTGCTTGTTGTTTTTCGTCTACGATTATTTCTGAATTTCACTAAATTAAAAAAACCCTTCAGGCAATTTCTCCGCAAACCTCAAAGCCATATGATCTAGTGAGAACACTGCGAATGGCTGGAATTGGGTTGATTTTTGTCGGACCATCGATGCATTTTTGGTTCAATACAGTATCAAAGGTCCTCCCAAAGCGTGACATTGCTACAACATTGATGAAAATTGTTATGGGTCAGACAGTTTTTGGACCAGCTATGACTGCAGGTTTCTTCTCGGTGAATGCAGGGTTACAGGGTATAATCTGTCTTACCTTCTTAATTTTAAGGAGACTAGTCTTGCAAACCTGATCAAGAAACATACTTAGTAATTAGAATTTGGAAGAGCTTGTTTTTGATGATATAGCTGTTTAAGTTCTTCTATTGATTATAGTGATGTTACCAATCTCAGGTGAAAATGGTGCAGAGATCATAGCCAGACTGAAGCGAGACCTGCTCCCTACAATGATAAGTGGGGTCATGTACTGGCCTTTTTGTGATTTTGTGACATTTAAATTCATTCCTGTTCATTTGCAGGTAGGCGTGATATCACACATATGTTTGTGAAATTATAACCCTATTGTGTTTAACAATGAAATTACTTCACATGTAATCAATTCTTTCTTTCTCTTTTTTCAGCCATTAGTGAGCAATTCATTTGCATATCTCTGGACTGTGTACTTGACGTACATGGCAAGCTTAGAGAAAGCAGACGTCTGATAGGTCCACGATAATCATATGGGTTTTCTAGAGCTTCACATAGTTTTGTTTTAGCAAAATTACACCACCTCTTGTGAATTTTGAATATTACACCCTGTAAATGGATTGTGGATTCTGGTAGAGATCATGATACAAGTGCAACTGAAGCAAAGCTAGAAATGCCTCACAGCTACAGTCTGCTTGACTAGACAGACACCCCTCATACGGGGTTTTGTATTCTTAATTTCCTAGAGTATGTTCCTAGCAATTCATTTAAAATCAACTCATTAGTTATTTTTCTTCAACTTGCACCATTTGAACTTTGACCTCTATACTGGTGGAATATACAAAAGTAATATCCTATTTATCGTAGGATTTGATTCTGAGAAGATGTAGTTTGACTATTTTCTACAAGACAATTAGGCTAGCAAGAAGAAACCACAGCTCTGTATGGAGTTGCATGGTTCAACCTCTGGTAAAGCTAGCAAAGAACTGTGTATGACCATGTAGCATGAAGCATTGTGTATGACATGACCCCTGTTGGCTCTCTGACGAAAATGTAAGGACGCTAAACGGGTGTTAATTTGGTATCCAAATGGGCACTCTTTGACAAGGGTGTCGACTACTTTTGTGGGATCAAATGTGATTTTAACTAATTAATTTCTTTTTAAAGGTGATGATGGGAGAAAATATAAAAATTTCTAATGATTTATTCGCCATCGGAGATGTTCTTAGAAATCACTCCAGGGCTAGAAAATCTTGGAGCGAATAACTTTTACGGACACAAACATAAGGCTAGAGGAGGCATCTCTTTACCAAAGCACTTCTTTTCTATATAACAAGGCCCCTAAACTGAGCAACAGATGTCCAAGCTAAAGGCATGACTGGTGACCGCCTACCAGTCGCTACAAGTTTTTTACTTCAAAAGAATGAGAACATGATGTAAAAGTTGTTGAAATCTTTCTGAGGTTTTGAAATGTTCACATCTGCTTCTAGTAAATCAGTAATAACAAACACAAATGCAATTTTATATGCAAAATCAATTTATACTAGAATCTACAATACATTGTTTCGAAACTTAGTGGGATAAACACTGTCTTGAGTGTTCCTAATCCAATTTAGAAACTCCTGCTTCTGAGTTCTGAGGCAACTGTTCTGTCAAAGATGAAGGATCTGACAGAAGGCTTAACGATTCATCTGCAACTTCTTGACGTTCCTTTGATAAAATTGGACGGCCTTCAATATCACAATCAAAAGGCTTTATTGACTGCTCTGTCTCAAAGTGCACCAAGTTTCTGTCCTTTGCAAGAATAACAATCGGGTACAAAACAAAACCCACAATCATAACTGCACCACTCACCAAGTATGTTTGCAGAGACGCCAAACACATTACAAGAACAAGCAACACTGTAGGAGGCAAACAAAGCATTGTTGCACCAAATGTTCCTACAGGAACCTTGTAAGGTCTTTGAAGATGTGGCTTTGTGATTCTCAATTTTATGAAAGCTGCAAACTCGAGAAGCATCCCTATAGAATATAGGAAGTTGAGGAACTCCAAAATTTCTTGAAAGCTCATCCATGACAAGAAGATAACACCAGTTGCCGAGCAGAGGATGCTTATAGTTGGTGTTCCGAATTTTGACCTATAAGATTAAAGAGGAAGGACAAATAAAGAATAAAGTTATAATGTAAACTTGCGTAATGTCATTGCAAACAAATTTCTGAAGCCATTGGTTTCGGAGTGGATGAATATATGTCAAGAAAATTGTGAAACGGATCACTTTTAGAATATTTATAGTTCTACTGCTAATTTAAGTATAGTCGAGTCTCACATATAATCATCACCTATTTGCTAGTATGTTTCTAAAAGGTGATGGGCAGGCATAATTTCAGGGCGTATGAGAAGTGACGGGGAAAAATAAAAAAAGGAAAGAAACTAAGTTAAAGGAGCTTTCCTCCTGTCATAAGGTTTTCCATGTAACTTCTTCCTCAGACTAGGTTCAGCTAGACAAACTCGAAAACTAATGGCAAGTCTCTGACACTTACAATTTATAAAATCCGTCTTTTGAATTGTTTGTTAAATTAGCTTATACCCACACTATGCACTGATCATTCATTAATTTTACCTTTATATTTATACTTGTATGGTATTGGTATATATATATATCTGTGATTCAGCGTGATAATTAAAAACTTATCTTCATGAGGATTGTTTCCCCTCTACATTCCCTCCCAAATTATAATACTTTAAGTTAAATTGTTTAAGATATACATACTATTCATATTACTATGATGACAACCTCTTAATTAGATTTAGTTTATTACTTCTTTAGTAATTTTTTGTTGGCATACATAAAATTATTTATTATAGTTAATAGATAAGATTAATATCCTAAAATTTTATACTAACCACGACGAGCAAGAAACCATCTTACATTTATTGTGGCACCTAGCAACTTTCTAGATGAAGTTCACACACCCTACCTAGCAACAGGTTAATAAAGACTTGCACACTGGAGAAAATCAAACACTACACCCAAAACCAATTTCTTTCTGTTTCTTTGAAGGAACTTTTGACTTTTGAGAGCCCTCATCCATCAGTTGCATACAGGTGGTGGCACTTAATTAGTTATGAGAAGAAACACAGAGAAATTGATAAATAATTTGTACTTGGTCCTCTTTGTCTCTAACACTGAAATTATATAAACTGAACCGCATGAAAAAGTAAGCATTCCCCTGCCCTACCAGCTTTTGCCTTAATTTCATTGTTCAACAATCATTAGCAAACCCTGAAGTCTGAGTTCAATTTTAGTTCCAAATATTTGACATAATAGGCTCTCATTCACAAAAGACAATATTAAAAGCAGTTGGAAACAAAATGGAGCTGCAGTTGCACAGTATTCACCAACCTTTTAGCAAATATAGCAGGAAGCATTCCTATCTCACTCATGCCAAGAAGTTGGAAAGAATCACTGCTCATTTCTGCTTCAAACAATCCCAGATTAGACATTGCAGCAGCAGCTTGAATCCACCACTTAAGCCAGAACCCTCCAATTAACATTCCAACTTCTGCAAAATATCCATCACTCCATTCATTTGAATCAGTCTTAACAGCCCCCGTGCCAGCAAGCAATGGGATCAAATATGAAGTAAAAACTACTACCACAGCGCCAAGGAGTGCCTTTGGGAACGTACGACTTGGATCTTCAACCTCTCCTGCAAGCGTACTAGCCTTGTCCCAATAGTTCAAATTCCAAAACATACTATTGAAGTATCCCCTCCAATCTATTTTCTTAGAATTCACAACTAACCACTGTTTAGGCCTAATTCGAGGAATCGAAAGCACACCCATTACTAAAAACGGCAAAAGTGAGAAACTTGCAAGCAAAACAGCCGAAATCCCCACAATCTGCAAACCTCTGTAATTCAAATAGGTCAAAGTAGCTGTAATCCCTAAAAGAGCTGGAATTCGAGCAATCAAGTTATTAAATATCGGTAAAGATCTCTTCAAGTAATCAAGAAACAGAACCGGATAAAGTGCATTGTCCAGAACCCCACTAAGCCATTTCCAATATCCTTCTTGAAAACCCCAAAACGGGCCAAAAGCCGATGATATCCAAATGACATAGCCACCATTTTTCGGGAAACTTGTGGCAAGCTCAGCTGTGATCAGAGCTTCCGGGACACTCCAAAACAAAGGAAAGATCAAGAAACCTAACAAAGAAAGAAGAGGACCACCTCCTGCTTTCACCGAATCTTCCACACCAAATGGACCCCCAGACACCTCATAAAAAATCAAAGCAATTAGAGGTAACAAAGTTAGCTTCGGGTTTGTCTTAGTTTCTTGATTTTCCACATTATCAACCTCCTCTTCCCCCATCCAAAAAAACAAGAATCCACCAACCTTTTTTTCCCTTCCCTATAATCAAATATCTATTGTACAAGATTGAATCTTTACTACAACAACCTCAAGGTAGAGTAAAAATTAAGCAAAAGATCAAAAAAATGAACTAAAAACACTAAAATTTATCCATGTAATCAAATATCTATTGTACAAGATTGAATCTTTACTGCAAAATTCTCAAGCTTGACCAAAAACTAAGCCAAAAAAGAACAATATGATCTAAAAACACTCAAATACTATCAATTTAATCAAATAACTATTGTACAAGATTGGATCTTTACAATATAACCCTTTAAAACATGGCATAGAAACACTAAAATTTGTCTATAAAATCAGAAAATCAATAGTTAAAGCAGAGATCAAAATACCCACAAGTCAAAGTATGTAACTTTACAAAATGTATATATGTATGTATGTAATTGTAATAAAATCTTGCACTTACCAGCAATCAAGAATTACATAAATTTCTTAATCTGTATATACAACGTATGACTGCGAAAATACACCACTTCTGTTGCTGTAAGAAAGTGAGGGAGAAGTACACGCCAATGACTTGAAACATAAAATAATTGAAAACCTTTCCAAATAAATGGGTAACCACCACTTTTATTGATTTGCGTGCGTGTAGATAACATACCCATCTTTAGTCTCTTGCGGATTATTGTTCTTATTTTCTGAAATTTCGATTTTCTCGATTCGGACCGAATAGATTTAAGTAAATCAAAATTTCGGTTCGAATCGAATATATCAAATTTTTGTTATCATATTTTTATAATGCATCAGTATCATTGTATAAGTCAATATCATTGCATAGTTACTTAATCAAATAATTATATATTACAATGCTAATTAAGTAGTTAATTATATACTCTCTCTAAATGAGAGTCGACTAACGTAGCCGCCGCCGCCCCCTACCTCTTCTCCGACCCTCCCTCCTCCTCCCTCACCATCCATCTCCTTCCCCGCCATCAATCCCTCTCTTTCTTTCAATAAAATCGAGTTTTATCCTCGAATTTGTTTCTTGTTTCAATAAGAAAAGCCCTAGATCTAACCATCAGAGCTTCCGTTGTCCTTCTTCTCAGATTCAAGCGGGTGGATTTTCGGTTCCTCTTGTTTTTGTGGTTTCGCTCCGGATCTAAGGATTGCTTATTTTAGTTGATCTAAAGTTAATTCGGATCTAAGGTTTTTAAGCCTTTTCCGATTGTAAGATCGATTTTGTTTTGTTGATTTTGTCTCACCGCTTGTTTGTGTGAGTTTGTTTTTGTCTCACCGTTTGTGTGAGTTTTGGTGCTGGATTATATTATCTTGGAGGCTTGTACGGATAATATGGATAAACACTTTGATGAAGTGTTAGTGTGTTACACACATAAGTCTGCGAATATTGTAGCTTATTGTTTAGCAAGGGCGACATATTCTATGTCAGGTCTTTCAGAGTGGAATGTTTCTGCTCGAGATTGTATCATCTGTTACTTTAAGATATTTTAATGCAAGTACGATTTTATCAAAAAAAAAAAAAAAAAATCAAATAATTATATATGTTTTCGTCTTTTACCATTATTGGTTCTTTTCTGTAGATGCCACCGTCCAACTTGAACATAAATTCAAAAGTTACAAAAGACTATACTCCTTTTGTCCCATTCATTTTTATACACTTTTCATTTTGGGATATCCCTCTCATTTCTATACATTCCAAAAATATTAACTTTTAATAATATAAAACACTATTACATCCACTACTTTCTACACTATCTCTATTCTATAATAATATAAAACACTATTACACCCTCTATTTTTCTCCACTATCTCAAATCTAATCTATTATTAAATATTGATAGGTCCACCACTTTACCCACTTTTCATCTAATTTTACACATTTTTAATATATTTTCTTGGTCTCCGTGTCCAGCCTCAATATATATAACTCACTGGGACAGCGGGAGTATTATTTTCTAATAAACAACAGTAGTGCCGGTATATTAGCTCCAGTACTAGTCAGGAAGGAAATAAAACCATATGTCAAGTATTGTATAATAATATGCCATATAGCTTTTTATTTGTTATGATAAAGTTTCAAGGAAGGGTTAAAACACTAAGTTTTCGATATTTTAAGTTCGCAGTACTGGTAAACTTGCGATACTGGTATCTGAAATTCTGAAAGTAGTCTATACTAGCGAGGATTTAAATCATAATTAACTCTTCTATGCTACACCAAATCAACTTCTATAAAAATACACTGTAAATGTAAATCAGGATGGTATACAAAATACTAACCCAAGCTAAGAGACAAGTAATCTTTCAATTTTTGTTAGAAAGAGTGGTACATGAAAAAATAAAAAAAGGGTTTACTACTTGAAGCAAGTATTGTGTTTTCATGTTCAATCAGTACTATCAAAAGAATTTGGTTGAAAGTCAAACATAATTTCACACAAGGATTACCCGTTGATGCGGTGTATAAATCTTTTGATAAATTATCATCAAGTTGTCTTAACAATGTATTTCTATCTCTACAAGCATGTATAAACATGTATGGTTGAGGTTATTAAGTCTTTTGGTAACAATGCTTATAAATTGCCTCATCTTGGAAAAGATAAGTTGGTTCATACTACTGGACTACCAACAACTTTAAACTATGACGTTGGTAGTGTTTAACAAGCAATTCAGTTTATGCAGACTGCTCACAATAGTTAGAGGAAGTGTGAAACTTTTGTTTAGAAAACAACTCTTGTATGCTGGGAAGAATATAAATGGAACACTCTATTTTGTACGTCACGGAAAAAAGTGACAAACTTTTGTTTAAAGTGTAATCTGCATGCATGTTTTTTGTTCAAGATGTATAGTAGTGATGATATCCACATATGTAAAAGGACTTGTACTTGTATGTACAATATTTAAGAATTGGTGAGATGTATTTTAAATTATATTAAAGTTACTTTTTGATAAAGGTAGGTTCAATTATATTGGGACATCCAAAAAAGGAAAATGTGTCAACCTTTTTGGGATGGAGGGAATAGATAATACCATTGGAGTGCATATCCTTACTGATAGTATATGATTTGTAAAAGGCCAATTTATAAGCAAATACCAAGCCCAAGTCCATAACAAGTCGAACAAGGTTACATTGCCTGTAAGGTTCACGATGCCGACAAGGCCCAACAATGCCTACAAGGTCCACATTGCCTACAAGGCCCAACAATGCCTACAAGGTCCACATTACCTACAAGGTCCACATTGCTTGCAGGGTTCACAATGCCTGCAAGGTCCACATTGTCTACAAGGTTCACATTGCCTACAAGGTCCAATAATGTCTACAAGGTCCACATTACCTGCAAGGTTCACAATGCCTATAAGGTCCACATTGCCTACAAGGTCCACATTGCCTACAAGGTCCAACAATGTTTATAAGCTCGCATTGCATGCAAGGTCCAACAATATTTACAAGGTCCACATTGCCTAGAAGTTCCATAAATGCCATAAAGGTATGTGCAAGGTTCACAATGCCTACAAGATCCAACAATGCAGTCGAGGTCCCCATTGCCTGCAAGGTCCAACAATGTATGCAAGGTCTACATTGCCTACAAGGTCCACATTGCCTGCAAGTTCCGCAAAGCCCACAAGGGTTGGACATGACATGTTGTACAATGGACAAGGTATGTGCAAGACAAAGCCAATGTAAGACAAGCCCAAGTTATAAACAAAACCTAAAATGTCCATGAAGCCTGCAAGGTCCACAAAGTCTGCAAGGTCCACAAGTCCCACAAAGGCTGGACATGACATGTTGTACAACAGACAAATTATGTGTAAGACAATTCTACTAACACCTGCAACAAAGCTGGCACAAGTACATGGTCCAAACATCATGACAAAATGCAACTGACACAAGGTTGACATTGAACCCCGACCAAGATCCTAATTTGTAGCCCTTGTCCCCTACGTGGACACTCAGTCATGTGAATTGCACATGACATGAGCCTATATATACCCCTTAGTCACTTCAATGCAAGAGGTTCACAACATTCATTACACTCACACCACATTCAAATTTTGATAGGTTTTGCTCTACCTTCTCTCTCTAGAAATTAATACACATTATATACTTGTATTATGTTTTTCGTCCACCGGATACTTATTCTCACGCCGGAGGTGCTTACGGGGACATAACCCCCCGCAGACATTTTCGTTTCAGGAAGCTTGGAGGCAATTCCGGCGAAGTTCAGACAAGACTCGCAAAGCTCAAAAGGCCCGACAAAGCCCAACAAGTCTGACAAGCTCAACAAGGCCGACAAAGCCAAACAAGCATTACGAGCCCAACAAGCCAAACAAGCATCTATTCCAGCATAATACTAAGGAAGTAGAACCAGACGGTAGAATGACTTATCACTTACCATTAGCAAAAATGATACAAAATAATTATAGTCAATCAAGATAGCCAACCATTTTATCTATTACCCTTGGAGATGCTCTTAGAGTGTCATTGAACACACACTAGAAAGACCTTTATTTTTATATGCTCATATTGTAGTTGAATAAAATAAGAAATTAACTAATAAGCAAAATAGAGTATTTTGGTCGGAATAATACATATGAATGTACAGTCTATATTATTAATTATTAAATCAATTAATTGTAGAATGACATAAAATACTATAAAGATTTTTATGAAATTTTTTATGATTCAGTGACAATTTTCAAAAATGATACTATTGTATATGATCGGGTCAATTCACAAATAAAATAGAATGATCTAATTTAGATCTTGATATTCATTTTCAATAAATTCTAAAAAATTTGAATACTACAGATACGAATACGATTTAAAAATCGAAATTCCCTTAGACTGTGTTTGGATACACATAATTCATTTCAAATATGGAAATTCAAATCCTAAAATTAAAATTCAAAATTTCAAATTTCAATATATTGTTTGGAAATTAATAGAAATACAAATATTGAATTTCAAATTTGGGCACTGTTTGGTAATGATTAGAATTTCATTTGAAATTTCTGGCAAAAAATAAAAAATAATTTTATTTGAAAACTTAATCTAAATTTTCACCTAATATTAATAAAATGCAATTTAATATTTTTTAAATCATTTCATTACATAACTATCAATTTTTTATCCCACTGTATAATAATTTTCATAAATTACTGTCCACTGATTGTGAAATTTTGAATTTTAATCAACAAAATTAATCACAAATCAAACAAATAAAATTAATCAAAAATAATAAAATTAACAAAATCAACCCACCTGCAGTGCACAGTCTATAGACACCTATATACTCTAACCCCTACTGCAACACCACCATCTTCACAAATCTCTTTCTCTCGCATATTGAAAATTATAAAATTGTACTCATATTGGAAGTTTGGGCAAGCAATAAGGGTTGAGAATGTGGCAGTACTTCAACAGATTTTCGAGGTCTCCCCCGCTTCTTTGGCTCATTAGTATCTAATTGTAATGACAACAAAAATATCATAAGTTTGTTTCACATTAATAATGTGTTCATAGTTATTGTTACTAAAAAGGTAATACTAACCACGAATATTAGAGATATTTCCAAGTGGGACTCCTTTTTAAAGATTGTAAAAACATCGAAAAATCGGACCGTGACAATAATTCAGTATCTTTCCGAGAACCACCACGCTCCTAGAGATTGGAGAATGCAACCTCTGTTCCACTGTTGGAGGCCCAAACGAGATTGGGCTGGTAGCTCGTAGGCCCAATCTAATGGACCGAACAAAGCCCGGCTAACCAGGCCCGAAGTTTTACATATAATCGTTGGACGTGTCTGACTCGGTCTTGGCCACTTACCGAGATGTGGGCATCCACGTCCCCTTCGAACGGATGCCTCCCGAAGAATACGGGAACGACTAACCGGCTCAAGAAGATCTAATTAAATCAGGTTCAACTAGAACTCATGGTTACTGACATTACATACAAGCTCTTGTACGTTAGAATTAGTACTTGGAGCCGATTAACTGATTCTCACACCGGAGGTGAATCGGGATGCGGGGGACACATCCCTCGCATTATTCTCTTTGCAGGTTAATTCGATGAACCTCGTGGGAGTCCGACCTGACAAAAATTTGGTTCCAACAACCTTCATCCATGCTGAACATGATGGGAAAATATCAACACATGTCAAAAGACATTCTCCAAAATTTATACTTTTCAATTCAATTTACCTCTTATATTCCAAAATTCGCTCATTTTCCAAAATTTTCGGGCAATTATCATTTTTCAATTAAAACATGTTATCCTTTTTATTTATCCTTACTAAATATCAAGGGTGTTGTGGATTAAAAAACGTACTTGCGTAATTAATGCTAAGGTTTAATGAGCTTCGAGCTTTAATGGTTGCACTCGTGTATCCGGACTAAATCGGTCCTCACAAGATGCCTACGTATCTCAATTCGTTATTGAGAATCAAGCCAAAAACGTAGTTCTGATTGTAGGATCAGGGACCTTATATAGGCGTCTGGAGCCTAGTATTTATGGTATGTTTGGGAGACTTAACGGATAAGTCTTCTTTTTGATGTTGGATAAGTATTGTATTTCTTGCTGAAGAATTCGTTTCCTTGTTGATAAAGGTTACGACTCATTGATTGCCTTTAATTGGGATTCCAGATCCTTCTTTGACTAATTTTCCATAATCAAGGCTCTTTTCATGAGCTGTATATTTTCCCTACTCATTAATTACGAAATTAATGAATAATTAGGGTGTCGGTCCTTAAATATCGACCTTTTGTTGGACCAGTCAATTATATTTCTATAATTACTTTTCTGACCATATCATTTGCCCCCCAACTTATGGGAAAATCTCCTTAGGGTTTTCGTAGAAGTTACAGCGTATTTTTCCTAAAGTTTTCCATTTTTCAGGGCATTTTTGACCTTAATTTAGGTCATTTTCGACCAGGAATTCGACCTGGATTTAGACCAGGATTTCAGTGTAAATTCGACCTGGATTTCGACCAGGACTGTCCCCAGGTCGATGGGCTCGACCTCGAATTCCTAGTCTTTTTCGACCAGGATCTTTCGACCTCGTTTTTGTCCCCAGGTCGATGGGCTCGACCTCGAATCGTAGGTCTTTTTCGACCTCGATGTGTCGACCTCAGTTTCATGTTTGTTCGACCAGGAATCCTTAAGTCATTTTCGACTTGAATTCCATGTTTTTTCTAGCTTTATTTTGGGAGCGAAGTCGAACAATACGACCTCAATTTCCCATGTATTTTCGATCTCACATGTTCGACCTCATTCTCATGTGTTTTCGACCAGGAATTCCAAGGTTAAAATAGAATTAATTTCTGGGCCATTCTCGACCTCGTTTCAGTATGAGGTCGAGTGATACGAACTCGATTAATAGTATATTTTCGATCTCATCCGTTCGATCTCGACCCAGGGTCTTTTCGACCTCATTTTGCCAACTTTTTGACTTGTTTTTGGTGCGAAGTCGATGGACACGACCTCAGTTTCGTGTGTATTTTCGACTAGGGTCATACGACCTCGATTTAGGGTCTTTTCGACCTCAAAACCTTTAATTGTTTCGTTTTATTTGGAAGTGAGGTCGTTTGATACGACCTCGTTTTCTCGTATATTTTCGACCAGGGTCGTGCGATCTCGATTTAGAGTCTTTTCGACCTTGGTTTTTTGATTTTTTGCCTTGGTTTTATCCCAGGCTTTTTGGGCTTTTAAATAGTCCAATTTTAATTTGGGACTTAATTCTTTCCAGCCTTGGGCCTTAATGGGCCTTTTTTGTTTGGGCTTCGAAATTACCTGAGTTCTAGTTTATTTGGGCCTTTGCCTTTGTAATCCGTAAATGGATTTATGGGCCTTACTGGCTATAGACGGTTGCTCTTCCTTAGCCGGTTGAGTTCCCGGTTATCTCGATTATAAAAGAGTGAGATTTCTCATTTCACTCTCACTTCTCACTTTTCACTTTCCAAAATTTCTCTCTAGTTATCATAGTTTTTTCTCTCTTTTATTCCATATCTGCATATCACATTTTCCCAGAAGAATTGCATCACTTGCTTGGTGGTTATCTTGGCTAATGGCTTAGCCTCAATCCACTTGGTGAAATAATCAATTGCTACTATCAAGAACTTTCTTTGAGCACTTGCCATAGGAAATGGCCCGAGTATATCCATTCCCCACATAGCAAAGGGGATAGGTGAGTTAATGGATGTCATCATCTCTGGTGGTTGCCTAACCACTGGTGCATGTTTCTGGCACCGTTCACATTTCTTGACGTAGCTTTTAGCATCAGCAAGTATGCTTGGCCAATAGAAACCTAGACGAGTGACTTTATGAGCCAGGGCTCTGCCCCCCAAGTGTTGCCCACAAATCCCTTCATGCACTTCCTTTAGGGCCAATTCTGCCTCTTGAGGTCTCAAGCACTTTAAGTATGGAATAACAAAAGATTTCTTGTATAGGATTCCCTCAATTAGGGCATACCTTAGTGCTCTGACGTAAAGCTTTCGTGCTTCTGAAGTGTCGTTGGGCAGCCACCCAGTTTCCAGATGAGCTTTGATGGGATCAATCCAACAACTGGTGATACCAATAGGGGCTACCAACTTTCCATTGATGCTTGGGGTCTTCAAGACTTGGAAGTATACACTCCCGGCATAGTTTTCAATTTCAGAAGAGGCAAATTTAGACAAGGCATCAGCCTTCGTATTTTCCTCCCTCGGAATGTGCTCCACATAGCATTCATCGAACTGAGTCATAATGGCCTTGACAAGTTTTAAGTACTTGTCCATGACTTCATCTCTGGCCTCAAACTCCCCATTTACTTGGGAAACCACTAGCCTCGAGTCTCCACAGACTTTCAGAGTTTTGACTCTCAAGGCTCCAGCCAGCCCTAAGCCAGCTATCAGAGCTTCATACTCAGCCTCATTGTTTGTCGTCGGGAAGTCAAGTTTTAGTGCATACTCTATTAGGAATCCATCAGGACTTTGTAGCACTAAACCAGCTCCACTTGATTTTGTTTTTGATGCTCCATCAAAATAGAGCACCCAACATTCTTTGAAGGTCGTTTCCTCATCTTTCTTATCTTCCATAGTCACTTCCTGCCCCCCGACTTCTTGGTTGTCAATGGTGCATTCAACCATGAAGTCAGCAAGTGCTTGAGCTTTTATGGCCGTTCGAGGCTTATACTTGATATCAAATTCTCCCAATTCAATGGCCCATTTGATCAATCTTCCACTAACTTGAGGGCTATGCAAGATGTTTCTTAGAGGTTGATCAGTCAAGACCTCTATCTTGTGTGCCTGGAAGTAGGGGCGTAGCTTTCTTGAGGCCATTATCAAGGCTAAGGCAAACTTCTCAACCATTGAGTAGTTTATTTCTGCCCCATGTAGGATCTTGCTCACATAGTAGATGGGCTTCTGAACCTTCACTTCTTCCTTTACCAAAACAGCTCCAAGGGCCGTGTTAGAAACCGCCAAGTATAAATAGAGAATTTCTCCTGGCTTGGGTTTTGCCAACAGTGGTGCTTCAGCCATATATTTCTTCAGGGCCTCAAAGGCCTCTTGACTTTCAGTTGTCCATTCAAAATTCTTCACTTTTTTGAGTGCTTTGAAGAAGGGTAAACACTTCTCTCCAGACTTGGAGATGAATCTTCCCAAAGCAGCCACTCTTCCCGTCAGTTTCTGGACATCGTTGACAGTCTTTGGTGGTTCCATGTCTAGAATCGCTTTGATTTTGTCGGGATTAGCCTCGATTCCTCTCTTGGAAACCATCAGGCCTAAAAACTTTCCCGAGCCTACACCAAAGGCACACTTGGCTGGATTTAGCATCATCTTGTGGTGTCTTAGCACTTCAAAAGCCTCTCGGAGGTGCTCAATGTGATCGGCCTTATCAAGGCTCTTGACTAACATGTCATCTACGTAGACCTCCATGGTTTTTCCAATCAGGTGCTCAAAGATTTTGTTCACCAACCTTTGATAGGTTGCTCCAGCATTCTTAAGCCCAAAGGCCATGACTAAGAAACAGAAGACACCAAAGTCAGTGATGAACGACACTTTGGCAATGTCATCTTTGTGCATCTTGATTTGATTATATCCGCTGAAGCCATCCATGAAACTTAGCATCTCATGCCCAGCAGTGGCATCTATCAAGGCATCAATCCTAGGTAAGGGGAAACAATCCTTAGGACATGCATCATTCAAGTCGGTGAAGTCGACGCACATTCTCCACTTCCCGTTAGCTTTTTTGACCATCACCGGGTTAGCTAACCATTCTGGGAATTGGATTTCCTCAATGAATCCAGCTTCCAAAAGCTTATTCACTTCTTGTTTAATGGCTTCAAGCCTCTCTGGAGCAAAATTTCTTTTCTTTTGTTTCACTGTCTTCCTTTCTGGATCCACATTCAATTTGTGAGATATTAATTGGGGATCAATCCCTGGCATGTCGGCCGCTGTCCAAGCAAAAACGTCATTGTTTTCTTGAAGAAAAGACGTGAGTTTGCTCTTCAATGGTTCTAAGCCATGATGTGGACACTTCCTCAATAGTGCCTTGAATCTCTCCCATGCCTGATATAGACCTTCACCCGGTTGTGCTTTAAAACTCATAATCATGGTCCTCAATTGCTGCGTCTTGTCAGAAGGATAGTATTTGGACAAGAATGCAGTAGAAAGACCCTCCCATGTAGCAACCGTAGCGTTTGGAAGTTGCTGAAACCATTCCAAAGCTCTTCCCTTAATAGAATAGGGAAACATATGAAGGCGAGCCTGATCGCTCGTAACACCATTAATTCTGAATGATCCACACATCTGCACGAAACGCTCAAGATGTCTGTGTGGGTCCTCTAGCTCAATATCACCTTCAAAAGCTTGATTGCTGATCATCTGAATTAAACTCGGATTAATGTTGAACTGGGCCGCACCAATCTGTGGAGTTTTATACATGCAATTAGCAGGATTTGGTGTCTCATGGTCCCAAATCGAAGTCTCATCCACATTAACAACTGCATGTGTTTCTGGCTCTCCCATCTTAGCTTTCTCTTTTCTTAGCTTTCTCAAAGTACGCTCGATTTCAGGGTCAAATTCCAATTTTCTAACGCAAGATGAACGTCGCATACACCTGAAAATCACTAACAAAACAACTTGTGGAAACAATTAAAATCTAAACAATAAGAAACAATTAACTTAAACTCAATTATACTGCCTTCCCCGGCAGCGGCGCCAATTTGTTGATGGTATTTTTGTTGTTCGTTCGCAGGGAAGGACTAATTTGTAGAATCAAGTTCAAGTATTATATTTCTCACAATTTAGAAGTGTGTAAAGAATGTTTGGTTTGTTTTTAAACTAAATTAAACTAATTATTAATCGAGAATAAAATATATGAGAAAACAATCCAAGAACTGGGGGTTCTTCACTTGGTATCAATACACATTCAATATTTTTGTGATATCTACGTTCTTACTCTGCTGAAAACAATTCTTCTAAGGTTATATTGTTCCCTTCCAAGACACAATATAATATTTACAACTACACCTTAATTGTCACTTCCGTGATACAATCAAAGTACAATCATAAATTATTACGCTCCAAGAATTATAAGTCTCACAACCCTCCTATTAACTTTCCAATCAAATATTCGAGTTATGTCCGTTAAATCATGTACTAAAAATGCAACTCCTCTTCCAATTCGTTACAATTCCTAAAATCCAATCAAAGGTTCATGACTCCCCTAATTGTATTAATCCCTCAATAACAGATCAGCAAGCAAGAACATCACAAATAATCAAACACACATGATAACCAAGGAGTACTACCCAATCCTCAGATTTGAGATTTAGTTACGCATAATTGAATTAACAAAACAAGAATCAAAAGAAATAGAATAAAACATAATTAAAAGAGTATAGAAAATAAACCTTTAATCTCAAATCTTGGAAGAAAGTAATTGATCTCCAAGAAATCCCTAAAAGATGAATGTTAATTGTATCTCTAGAAAAATATGTTTTTCGATCCCCAATATAATAACCTAGTTGTCTTTTTATAGTCCTAGAAGAAGTAATTAGTTGACCCAAATAAATTAGGCCCAACTAATATTTTACTAATTATAATACAAATAGGAAATATCCGAAAAATCAATTTCCAGGAGCTTCCTTGCGCTGCAGCGCTCTTTTCTTGCGCTCTTGCTCAAGATTTTAGTGCTCTTGCGCCTCCTAAGGCGCTCTTGCGCAGGAAACTGGCGCTGCAGCGCCTCACAGCTCCTGGAAAATTGCCCAGCAATGTAGAAAATTTCCGTGGCTTCGCGTGAGCTGTTGAATCGTCAGAATCGGACTTGTAGAACTCCAGATATGGCCAAAACCGTGAGAGCTTCGCAACCTACTTGAGTTCAAGTCATCAATTTAAGCCGATATGAAGCATTCCAAGTGGATTAAAAATCCACTTATCACCCAAATCATTGAACAATGCTCGATTTCTTTCAACTTGGCAAATATTTATTTCCTGCAATAAACTCCAATAAAACTTATTAAATCGACACGATTATTCGCAAAAACACCATAAATGTGGGAATAAAATCCTCTAAAATATATATAAAATATATTCTATCAAATATCCCCACACTTAGCACTTTGCGCGTCCTCGTGCAAACTAAAATAATAACTACACTAACTAATTAGTACCACTTCCGTAGGTGATCACGGTTGCATTTAACACATGCAACAAGTCCTTTAAACCCCTAGGTAGCCCTAGTGGACGAGTAAGGTCTCGTGAGGGCTTATAGCGAATATACCCACAAAATCCATCTAGCTCATGCAAAAGGTCACATATCAACACAACACCACACACACAAAGTCCTCTAGTGTCATATCAACTCAAGAATCAAAGTGAATATGCAATGCCTTGGTGTCTAAGGTGCAAGTATCCACATAGCACACTCAAATTACATGTATAACATCATAGAATTCCATGTCAAATGCAAAAATCATTGGTAAACATGCTAAGCACACAAGAGCACATCTTTGAGACAAAATCTGGGATCTCCTATGCAAAAGCAACAACTCACCGTTCACTCACAAAAGATATTCTCTTCAAACAAGGTGGTAAGTGTATCACTCAACTTCAACAATATCATAAGCATGCTTTACACGTGGTATCAATCTAACCCTCAACGCAACATACACAATCAATGACAATCAAAAGGTCTTTATTCGGGTTGTAACGTGGGCTAGGGACAAGGTATGTCAAGTAAAGCCAAAGAGGGTTAAGTAGGGTTAAGTCGAAAGCTAGTACTCAACAATAAAATTAACAACTCCCATACTTTCATCCCCACACTTGAACTTTTATTTATAACAACTTGACTAGTCGAATCAAAGTAGGATCATAAAATATAAGAATGCTCTCAAATTTATTATTATTTTTTTTTCTTTTTTTTTTCTTTTTTTTTTCTTTTTTTTTTCTTTTTCGAGAGAGCTAATAACAAGCACGAACAATGATCCCTTGATATTTAACAAATTTCGACTAACAAGCACACAACCCAACTCAATATTCCCCCCAAAGTTATGATCATCAATAACCCCCCTTCATGCACACCTTATTACTCCCTTAAGAACAATACTAGCCTTTGACAATTGGGTTCAAATTTTAATGTAAGGCCAATACAATAAAAAGGATAATGGCAAGTACGTGGTGTGTCACCGAAAGAATAAGATTAGGCCCAACGGGTTAAATAATGGATCATGTATAAATGGTTTGGTAATATGGAAAATATAAGGTTAAACTATTGCCTTTATCATGTTGTCATCAATTAATGTCATGCATCTCAAGAAAGACCTCAAACACGTGCTAGCAATGCAAATAACAAGTGGACACTCAAGCAAACGAAAAATAATGCAAAAGATATGCATATAGGCTCAAAACTCGCTTGGTGTGTAAAAGCACAATCAATCCCAAATAGAAGTCTCTCTAACATACCTACTTGTACTTAAAGCATCTAAACCAAATTATCTTGCACATATTCATGTCATTCTAATCCCTTACCACATTCAATAAGTCTACCAGCTTCAACTCGCTAGTGTAAGTGTGTGCACAAGACATCACATATCACTTCTCAATCAAAAGTCTCCATAAACACAAGATTTCTAACAGCATGCATGGGTGCATTAAAACACGTAAACTTCACAAGGCTAGAATTAGACTTACAACACATGAGACACATCCCCACACTTAAATGGGTCAATGTCCTCATTGACACACACTATAGAAAAACAATAAAGAAATACTCACAATACATGGGTTGCCTCCCACGAAGCGCTCGTTTAACGTCATTAGCTTGACGCCGATTCTCAACCGATGATAGGGTCTTGGAGGTGAAGAATGCTCATTCCTCGCTCCACTGTTTCTCCCAGCAGGTATGGCTTCAGTCTTTGCCCGTTCACCTTGAAGACATCTGACCCTTCTCTAATAATCTCACAAACCCCATTAGGATAGACCTTCACAATCTCAAAAGGTCCGGACCATCGTGATCTGAGCTTTCCGGGAAACAAACGGAGTCTTGAGTTGAACAATAGAACATGTTGCCCAACCTCAAATTCCTTCTTCAACTTGGAGAAATCCTTGATGAACCGTCGATAAAAACCAGCATGCCCAAGAAAGCTTCGAATACCTTTCACAGATGAAGGTGGAGGCAATTTTTCAATAACTTCAATTTTTGCTCTATCGACCTCAATGCCTCTACTAGAGATTTTATGCCCAAGCACAATGCCTTCCTTCACCATAAAGTGACACTTCTCCCAATTATGAACAAGATTCGTTTCAGTACATCTCTACAACACCTTTGATAAACTGGCTAGACATGAATCAAAGGAAGAACCATATACAGTGAAGTCATCCATGAAGACCTCCATGCCTCTCCCTATGAAATCTGAGAAAATGTGATTCATGAGCCGTTGAAATGTCGAAGGACCATTACACAAACCAAAAGGAAGCCTCCGATAAGCAAAAGTGCCATAAGGACAAGTAAAGGTGGTCTTCTCTTGATCTTCGGGTGCAATAGGAATCTGAAAATAGCCCGAGAATCCATCCAGAAAGTTGTAGTACTCATTACCTGCCAACCTTTCGAGCATCTGATCAATGAATGGGAGGGGAAAGTGATCCTTGCGAGTAACGTTATTCAACTTCCTGTAATCAATGCAAACTCTCCAACCTGTTACTGTTCTTGTAGGAATCAACTCATTCTTCTCATTTTGAACAACAGTCATCCCACCTTTCTTAGGCACAACATGAATAGGACTTACCCATTTACTGTGTGGAACTGAATAAATAATACCAGCATCAAGCAACTTAGTGATTTCTTTCTTCACCACCTCTTGCAAATTTGGATTCAGTCTTCTTTGGCCCTCTATCACAAGCTTATGATCATCTTCTAAGGCAATTCTATGCATGCAAAGAGCAGGGCTAATTCCCTTGATATCTTCAATTGACCAACCAATAGCTGATTTATATTGCCGAAGAACATGTAACAACTTTTGTAGCTCATCATCACTAAGTAAAGCAGAAACTATCACAGGATATGTATCATTCGGACCAAGAAAAGCATACCTCAAATTATCAGGTAGAGGTTTAAGTTCAACCTGTGGTGCCTCTGACAGAGTAAAAACCATCTCAACTTCTTTATCTCGTACAACGAGTGCTTCTTCTTCCACTACATCTTCTAACACCTGTTCAGCTCCCATGAAGTGTTCATTTTCAAGATGCACAATATCATCCACTATGTCAACTGTAAAACAAGTGGCTCCAAAAGGAGGCATCTTCATTGCTTTATTAAGATCAAATTCCACTTTGTCCTCGCCAACATTCAAAGTTAATTTCCCAGCTTTAACATCGATAGTAGTGCCAGCAGTAGCCAAGAATGGCCTTCCCAAGATTATGGGTATCTCGACATCTTCATCCATCTCTAACACCACGAAATCGCAAGGTATGACAAACTTATCAACTTTGACAACCACATCTTCAATGACACCCAACGGATATTTGACAGAACGATCCGCCAACTGAAGTGAAATCCGTGTCTTTTTTAGCTCTCCAAGACCAAGCCGTTTACAAATTGAATAGGGCATCAAACTTACACTAGCCCCTAAATCACACAAAGCTTTCATGTTCTCCATCTTCCCAATAGTGCAAGGCAAAGAGAAACTTCCCGGATCTTTCAATTTCTGAGGAATAGCTTTTTGAATGACTGCACTGCATTTAGCATTAAGAGTAATAGTTTCTGCATCTTCAAGTTTCCTCTTCTTTGTCAACATCTCCTTAAGAAATTTAGCATAAAGTGGCATTTGATTCAACGCCTCAGCCAAAGGAATATTAACATGCAACTGCCGGAACATAGTCAAGAACTTTTCATACTGCTTCTCTAGCTGCCTGTTGTGAAGTCTCTGTGGAAATGGAATAGGAGGAACATATGGTGGTGGAGGAACATATGGCTTTTCTGCTTCTTCTTCCTTCTTCTTCTCATCTTCTTTTTCTGACTTTTCTGCAGCAATCTCTACTTTATCATCTTCTTTCTCAGCATCATTCTCTTGAGGTTCAAGGACTTCAACATCTGGCAACTCTTTTCCGCTCCTCAAAGTAATTGCTTTGCACTGCTCTTTACTCGTCTGATCAGGTTGACTAGGAAGAGACCTTTGCTCACGAACACCCATCTTGGAAGCAATCTGTCCAATCTGTGTTTCTAGCATCTTTTGAGAAGATGTCATCTGATCTATCCTTGATTCCATATTAGCCAATGCACCAGAAGTTCCTTGCATGATTTTGTTTAGTGCAACCTCCCAATCAGCTGGTTCTTTCTTTGGCGGAGGTTGATACTGCTGCTGAGCTTGATATGGTGGTCGTGACTGAAAACCAGGAGGTTGATTCTGCCTTGGAAATTGATAAGAAGGATTTGCCGCATGATTGTTGCTGTAAGAGAGATTGTTATTTGGCCTTTGATTTGGATTGTAATAAGAATTATTCTGAACAGGCCATGGCTGTCTTCCCTGAATAAAGGATGCTTCTTCTGGAAATTGTTGCCCATAAGAGTTCTGACTAGTACCATAATCATGATACCCTTCCATAGGTGAAGAAATAGCATTCACATTTACCCTTTGTCCTCGCACCTCCTGAGTTAAAGTATCCAACTTTTGAGCCAGCATGTTTATAATCTCAGATTCTTGTGCTGATTTTGCTGAGCTCTTCCCACTAGGTGCCCAAGAATAGTTATTAGATGCCAATTCCTCAAGAAGTGCTTTAGCTTGTGTAGTAGGTGCTTTCTTGAAATTTCCACCAGCAGCCACATCCAAGCTCAAACGAATATCTGCATTCATGGCCCCATAAAAAGTGCTAATAATCTGCCAATCTTCTAAGCCATGATGTGGACACTTCCTCAATAGTGCCTTGAATCTCTCCCATGCCTGATATAGACCTTCACCCGGTTGTGCTTTAAAACTCATAATCATGGTCCTCAATTGCTGCGTCTTGTCAGAAGGATAGTATTTGGACAAGAATGCAGTAGAAAGACCCTCCCATGTAGCAACCGTAGCGTTTGGAAGTTGCTGAAACCATTCCAAAGCTCTTCCCTTAATAGAATAGGGAAACATATGAAGGCGAGCCTGATCGCTCGTAACACCATTAATTCTGAATGATCCACACATCTGCACGAAACGCTCAAGATGTCTGTGTGGGTCCTCTAGCTCAATATCACCTTCAAAAGCTTGATTGCTGATCATCTGAATTAAACTCGGATTAATGTTGAACTGGGCCGCACCAATCTGTGGAGTTTTATACATGCAATTAGCAGGATTTGGTGTCTCATGGTCCCAAATCGAAGTCTCATCCACATTAACAACTGCATGTGTTTCTGGCTCTCCCATCTTAGCTTTCTCTTTTCTTAGCTTTCTCAAAGTACGCTCGATTTCAGGGTCAAATTCCAATTTTCTAACGCAAGATGAACGTCGCATACACCTGAAAATCACTAACAAAACAACTTGTGGAAACAATTAAAATCTAAACAATAAGAAACAATTAACTTAAACTCAATTATACTGCCTTCCCCGGCAGCGGCGCCAATTTGTTGATGGTATTTTTGTTGTTCGTTCGCAGGGAAGGACTAATTTGTAGAATCAAGTTCAAGTATTATATTTCTCACAATTTAGAAGTGTGTAAAGAATGTTTGGTTTGTTTTTAAACTAAATTAAACTAATTATTAATTGAGAATAAAATATATGAGAAAACAATCCAAGAACTGGGGTTCTTCACTTGGTATCAATACACATTCAATATTTTTGTGATATCTACGTTCTTACTCTGCTGAAAACAATTCTTCTAAGGTTATATTGTTCCCTTCCAAGACACAATATAATATTTACAACTACACCTTAATTGTCACTTCCGTGATACAATCAAAGTACAATCATAAATTATTACGCTCCAAGAATTATAAGTCTCACAACCCTCCTATTAACTTTCCAATCAAATATTCGAGTTATGTCCGTTAAATCATGTACTAAAAATGCAACTCCTCTTCCAATTCGTTACAATTCCTAAAATCCAATCAAAGGTTCATGACTCCCCTAATTGTATTAATCCCTCAATAACAGATCAGCAAGCAAGAACATCACAAATAATCAAACACACATGATAACCAAGGAGTACTACCCAATCCTCAGATTTGAGATTTAGTTACGCATAATTGAATTAACAAAACAAGAATCAAAAGAAATAGAATAAAACATAATTAAAAGAGTATAGAAAATAAACCTTTAATCTCAAATCTTGGAAGAAAGTAATTGATCTCCAAGAAATCCCTAAAAGATGAATGTTAATTGTATCTCTAGAAAAATATGTTTTTCGATCCCCAATATAATAACCTAGTTGTCTTTTTATAGTCCTAGAAGAAGTAATTAGTTGACCCAAATAAATTAGGCCCAACTAATATTTTACTAATTATAATACAAATAGGAAATATCCGAAAAATCAATTTCCAGGAGCTTCCTTGCGCTGCAGCGCTCTTTTCTTGCGCTCTTGCTCAAGATTTTAGTGCTCTTGCGCCTCCTAAGGCGCTCTTGCGCAGGAAACTGGCGCTGCATCGCCTCACAGCTCCTGGAAAATTGCCCAGCAATGTAGAAAATTTCCGTGGCTTCGCGTGAGCTGTTGAATCGTCAGAATCGGACTTGTAGAACTCCAGATATGGCCAAAACCGTGAGAGCTTCGCAACCTACTTGAGTTCAAGTCATCAATTTAAGCCGATATGAAGCATTCCAAGTGGATTAAAAATCCACTTATCACCCAAATCATTGAACAATGCTCGATTTCTTTCAACTTGGCAAATATTTATTTCCTGCAATAAACTCCAATAAAACTTATTAAATCGACACGATTATTCGCAAAAACACCATAAATGTGGGAATAAAATCCTCTAAAATATATATAAAATAAAAAATAATTTCATTTGAAATTTCTGGCAAAAAATAAAAAATAATTTTATTTGAAAACTTAATCTAAATTTTCACCTAATATTAATAAAATGCAATTTAATATTTTTTAAATCATTTCATTACATAACTATCAATTTTTTATCCCACTGTATAATAATTTTCATAAATTACTGTCCACTGATTGTGAAATTTTGAATTTTAATCAACAAAATTAATCACAAATCAAACAAATAAAATTAATCAAAAATAATAAAATTAACAAAATCAACCCACCTGCAGTGCACAGTCTATAGACACCTATATACTCTAACCCCTACTGCAACACCACCATCTTCACAAATCTCTTTCTCTCGCATATTGAAAATTATAAAATTGTACTCATATTGGAAGTTTGGGCAAGCAATAAGGGTTGAGAATGTGGCAGTACTTCAACAGATTTTCGAGGTCTCCCCCGCTTCTTTGGCTCATTAGTATCTAATTGTAATGACAACAAAAATATCATAAGTTTGTTTCACATTAATAATGTGTTCATAGTTATTGTTACTAAAAAGGTAATACTAACCACGGATATTAGAGATATTTCCAAGTGGGACTCCTTTTTAAAGATTGTAAAAACATCGAAAAATCGGACCGTGACAATAATTCAGTATCTTTCCGAGAACCACCACGCTCCTAGAGATTGGAGAATGCAACCTCTGTTCCACTGTTGGAGGCCCAAACGAGATTGGGCTGGTAGCTCGTAGGCCCAATCTAATGGACCGAACAAAGCCCGGCTAACCAGGCCCGAAGTTTTACATATAATCGTTGGACGTGTCTGACTCGGTCTTGGCCACTTACCGAGATGTGGGCATCCACGTCCCCTTCGAACGGATGCCTCCCGAAGAATACGGGAACGACTAACCGGCTCAAGAAGATCTAATTAAATCAGGTTCAACTAGAACTCATGGATGATTACTGACATTACATACAAGCTCTTGTACGTTAGAATTAGTACTTGGAGCCGATTAACTGATTCTCACACCGGAGGTGAATCGGGATGCGGGGGACACATCCCTCGCATTATTCTCTTTGCAGGTTAATTCGATGAACCTCGTGGGAGTCCGACCTGACAAAAATTTGGTTCCAACAACCTTCATCCATGCTGAACATGATGGGAAAATATCAACACATGTCAAAAGACATTCTCCAAAATTTATACTTTTCAATTCAATTTACCTCTTATATTCCAAAATTCGCTCATTTTCCAAAATTTTCGGGCAATTATCATTTTTCAATTAAAACATGTTATCCTTTTTATTTATCCTTACTAAATATCAAGGGTGTTGTGGATTAAAAAACGTACTTGCGTAATTAATGCTAAGGTTTAATGAGCTTCGAGCTTTAATGGTTGCACTCGTGTATCCGGACTAAATCGGTCCTCACAAGATGCCTACGTATCTCAATTCGTTATTGAGAATCAAGCCAAAAACGTAGTTCTGATTGTAGGATCAGGGACCTTATATAGGCGTCTGGAGCCTAGTATTTATGGTATATTTGGGAGACTTAACGGATAAGTCTTCTTTTTGATGTTGGATAAGTATTGTATTTCTTGCTGAAGAATTCGTTTCCTTGTTGATAAAGGTTACGACTCATTGATTGCCTTTAATTGGGATTCCAGATCCTTCTTTGACTAATTTTCCATAATCAAGGCTCTTTTCATGAGCTGTATATTTTCCCTACTCATTAATTACGAAATTAATGAATAATTAGGGTGTCGGTCCTTAAATATCGACCTTTTGTTGGACCAGTCAATTATATTTCTATAATTACTTTTCTGATCATATCAAAGGGCAAACCTTTACTTCTTTATTTTAAAATATATTTTAATACTTTTAATTATCTAAAAAAGTTTACCTATTTTAACATGCCTACTTATTTTTTTTAACAAATACAATTAATAAAATATTAAAACATAAATTAAAAATTAATTTCATAATATAAAAATAGTAACTAGCTAATTGACTTTTATAATCAAAACACATTTTTCTATTTTTCTAAAAAAATCCACTCATTTTTTTAAAAATATAACGAACAATTACCTTTTTCAGTTAAAACATGTTTTTCTATTTTTCCTTACTAAAATCTCTCATTTTTAAAAAATATCACGTGCAACCCTAACTTATTTATTTTAAAATCTATTTTAATTATTTAAAAACGTTTACCTATTTTAACATGGCTACTTATTTTTTTAACAAATATAATTAATAAAATATTAAAACGTACATAATAAAATAATAACTATTAAAAATAATACATGCATCGCAATAATCGAAATATTGAAAGTTTTGGTTTTCGATTTTTGGTTATTTATTCTTATTAATAAATAAAAAAATAATATTAATTGTAGAATAATATTTTCAGCAAATATCAAACCCCTTTTAACCTGTTCTTAATACATAAAACCTATAATACATATCGAATTAAATTTTATTCTTTATTTATTAATTTCTATTCCAATTATAATTTTTAATTTTTCATTTTTTAAAATACATTTTTTGATAACCAGTATCTTGCACGAGTTATAGGTGAGTATATATAATAAATAAAATACATTTTCTTAAAATTCGAGCCCAAATATATATATATATATCCGAATTAAACAAAATCAAATTATTTAACCAAACTCAAAATCAAGATTGACCAATGTATAAGAGCCACGTGTCAAGTCAATTGCTTTATATACTGAGGGAATGTACTGAGTGAATTATCAATCAAGAAACTAGCGTAGAAGCCCGTGCGATGCACGAGCCTGTTCATATAAGAAAATAATTTTCGCACAAATCAGCATCTTCGAAATAATTTTATAATTAAATATATGGTAAATTATAGTATTTCAACTTTATTTTATATTTGTAAATTAATTTTATAATATTGTATGCCGTTTTCATGAACCAAATATTTTATAATTTGATCAGGTTTAAAAAGTTGGATCAATATATCTATACGATAATAATTACATGATTATTATTATTATTAATTTCTTAAATAATAATTAAATTTCTAATGTCGTGAAAAGAAATTTATTAAAATGACATGATTATTATTATTATTAATTTCTTAAATAATAATTAAATTTCCAATGTCGTGAAAAGAAATTTATTAAAATGATCAATTAAGTGTAACATAAATAATTATTGTAGCATAATTGTTCGTGTATAACATAGATGTTTGTAAACTCATGTGATTTTAATGTAATAAAAGTATATTTGTAAAAAAGATAATCATGTATGTGAGATTACATATTCAGATATATTACAAATTTTCTTAATTTTTTATATCTTATACATAATATTTTTTTTGATAATCAAGTAATTCATTAATAAACGGCCATACGACATCTACAAAAATAATCAAAATAGAACAAACACGTAATAAAATAGATCAAATCAGAATTTTCTTCACCCCGAACTATGATTGTTGAGCAAATCATTCATTGTAGCACATCACTCGTTCATATCGCTGAAGTTTGCAGCCTTTTTAGAGAGACAATCTAATAATCTGTTGTAGTCGTGCAATATAAATATATATATATATATATATATATATATATATATATCTAATTCGTCCATACGTATTCGAACAATTAATCGTAATTGCGACTCCATACAATCCAAATCAATGAACCACTATTACAAATCCTACAGATCTACGATCTCGGATACTAAAACAAATCAAACTCTCACAAGGAAAGAGAACAAACCCGAAGAATGGGTAGAGAAAATCCACTAAACGGGGTACTAAAACTCTCAATAATGAGAGAGACCTATACAAATCGAAAACAAAATCAAAAGAAAACAGTAAAGATGGGTCTTATCACCAACTTTTTGGTTAATGACAACCCCTTAAAAAAAAATTGTGAGTTAAGATTTTTTTGGCGGAAGTATAGATAATATATATGAGCTGTTATTGTATAATCACAAAGTCTACAATACATGTCAATAAGACATTTTACGTTTTTATCATTTATTTTCGTGTTCGTTTAATTTCATGCATCAAAAATTAAATCAAACACTAAATTTTCGTGTCATAAATCAAATTTTTGTGAAAGATGTGAACGGTGAAGGAATGATAAAAAAATGGACAAATTAGTGACATGTGAGATTTATTAAAGTTGTAAAGAATAATATGTCTTTTGGAAAGATAAAAGTAAAGGAGTGTACATTTCGAAAATAAAACTGTTAACAAATGAATGAGACGAACAAATTGTATAATAATTATTTCATAATTTAATGAAAAATATCAACGCTAACTTTCTTAATTTAAAAAATATTAACTAACGAATAATGAGATCCTTGTATCTAATATGTAATTTATATTAGATCAAATATTATTATTATATTTTATATATAAATACTTGACCAGTTCAAATAAATATAAATTATATCAATTAACAATATAATTGGTATTTTTTCATTGAAAAGAAACATGTATAATAAAAAATTTACAAACATGATCGGATATGTAGTTATATACAAAACTACAAAAACAAACATAATGGTATATAAATAATATAAGTCAACGTTCTATATACTTAAAATTTAAATTATGAAAAGAATAAAAGGAGATAATGTGATTTACCTAATAAAAATTCTAAATTACAAATCAAAAGTTAACTTAGCATAGTGGTTAAGACATGAAATTGCTAAAATGAAGTTAAGGGTTCGATTCTTAATGAGAACACAAATTAATTAATTTTTAGCATAACTTATATAAAGTGGCATTTTTGTGATTTTTCAACAAATAAGGGTAAAATTGTAATTTCACAGCCATTTTTTGGGCTCAATTTGTCCTTAGACGCCATTTAATATATATAAGTAGATAGATAGATTTACCTATATATATATATATATAATAACGTAAATAAAAAATACAAATTTATATAAATAATATGGACCAATATTTTATTTACTCAAAGGTTCAAAATAAAAAAAAGAATATAGAATTAGAGAAAATAATGTGACTTATCTAATAAAATCTTTAAAGTAAACTCAAAAAGCAACTTAGCATAGTGGATAGGCTTTGGACTTCTTAGAAGGAGGTTGGGGGTTCGATTCTCTACAATAACAAATATTAACATTTTTTTGCATAATAATATAACAATGGTATTTTTGTTATTTTTCAAAAAATAGGGGTAAAATCGTAACTTCACAAGCATTAAAATGGCAAACTTTGCCCTTGTGTTGGCCTATTATATATAGTAATAGATAGATAGATAGATGCATTTTGTCTTACATTTGCTCCTATAATCCTATTTACTTGTTTGTCTCTTAGCTTATCTCTAACCAGCAACCCTAATCATAACATATAACCAAACTCAAAATCAAGATTGACGGTTGTGTCCATTTTCCGACAAATTCCCCGTCCCCCGGCCATGTCAGAAAATCCAATACAATCAATTTTTAAAACGTTGGAAAAAATGTCCCTGTGTCTACAAACTCAATTATCCCAAATCGTTGGATCTCGACCCAATTCATCAACTCACAAATCTATTACTCCTTTATTTTCCACCGAGTCTACTCTCCCCGAGTCTGCACAATCCCATTTAAAGGTACTCCTCATTTGTGCTCGCCAACTGTTTGATTGAAGTCCTGAATGAAGTTCTTTTATCAATTGTGTTGTTTTATTGTTTTAAAACAACCCTTTTTATTGCATTAGCTGTAGCATTAGTGAAAAGAATTACTGTTATTTTTGTTTATAGAATTGTATTAAATTAAGTTTGACGTGGATAATTTTGATGCATACTAATATACTATATATATACTAGGAATTTTTATGAAGGCACTCATGTTGAGTATATGGCAAGACTGTATATTTATAAGAACTGGATATGAAAATTTTACAACACATTTTCGGAGACAAGATATGGGTTGTCTTTTACCTATCTTGGTATTGTTTTGAGCTGTGATGGTTGCGAGATGCATATTATTTAAAGAAATGTGATTATGTGATAACTTATTTGCAATGGAGGGTTTCAGCGGTGTATGCTTTTTGACAATGCCCATCTTCTGAATATATGTTATGTTTGTTTCAGATCAATAGTGCCAAACCCGTATCTAAAGAAGATCTTGGAAGGGCCACATGGACGTTTCTTCACACTCTTGCTGCACAGGTATTTTGATATAATTATACCTTGGCCTCTCTGTAATTGATTACTTTCCATTTTTCGCCTTGGTATTTTCTTCTCTAACTGGATGCAGCCAGACAATAGTGTGTTAAAGATGTTGTTAATGCTACGTGAAACCAACCAGTTCACCCATGGTCATATCACTAATACTAGAAACAGCTAAACAAAGAGTATCAAATAATTTCATTGTTATAATAAAGTGATTGCATTTCTTTTAGTGTGTTGTATGTTTTTCTATCCATCTTCTCTGAACTTTATTTCCGTGGTTGATTCTAGTTTCCAGATAAGCCAACCAGGCAACAGAAGAAGGATGTGAAAGAACTGGTATGATAATGTTTCATGCACAGGCATACAACTCTCTTTATATGTTTGGTTTGTAACTAAAAGTGAACAGTCGTTTTTATTTAAGAAATAGTTTACAAGGTGTGAAAGTATTTTGCTGAATTATAGTGTACTTCAGATTTGAGTTTAAAGTGCGCTAATCAAAACAAAATAACTAATTAAACTAAAATTGGTATTTTACTCATATGCAATCATTCAGCAAGTATGCATTTCTTATGCAGATGGCGATATTATCTTGAATATATCCTTGCAAGGAATGTGCAGATCATTTTAAAGATGTCCTAAGGTAACTTACTTTTTTACTTTTTGATTTTGACATCTTCTTAACAAGGTCATCCAAGCAAATTGTTGATCAAAACTTGTGATATTCGTATGTAAACTTCATAAGTGCATGTTGACGTTTTATTAATGATATACTTCTTCGATTTCATTGGCATATTGACAGATTGTGGTTTAGTTTGATTGCTTTTTCTGAAAAATATGGTCTTCTCTATTACTTTCTGGCCTTGACTCTCTTAAGAATTTGAAGAAAGTAAATCATTATACTACTCACTTTCAATTTATAGAAATTCTTTTTGTTTGTAGTTGTTATAATGCCTCTTCCTTATTTCAAATAACCTTCCTTTGATCAATGAAATTGCATGTCTTTGGTAGAGCAAATCCTGTGGAGGCAGGATCTCAAGCGCAGTTTTCGCAGTGGTTGTGTCGCACGCACAATGTTGTCAATAGAAGGTAATCTTCTGCATTTCATATAGATTGATTATATCTGGAAATAGAACATATAAACTACAACTCACAAGCCGTAGTCTTATTATAAACTGGTTAGTCTAATGAGGCCTTCCGATCATCTGTTGCTGGCTTCATCGTAGGAGTGTTTGGTTTTTACAAACCCATTATCCAATTGGTTTAGTTTAATTGTTCTCACTTAACAATGCAAGTTTTCTCCCATATACAACCCTCCAACCCTATACGAGCACTGACTGAGCCAGCAAGTTTTGCAACTAATTTGTCGAAACAAAATGGTAAATTTTCCATCTGTTTAATTCGTTGGAATTCCTTTACCAGCCTTGGAAAGTTGGTACTCATATTCAGTCCACACATTACATATCTATCAGGGACCTCGATTCAATTAGGTTGTATCAAATAACATACAAGAACACATTGTATCGTAAATAACATGAAAATGAATCAATCCATGTCGTAATATAATCATCAATGAATATTCCAAGCTGTTGAGCAGTTCAAAAAATTCCCAACACTCTTTCATTTTTTCCATGGAAGTAGTACAGTAGTTTGACAATAACAAAAAAATCACTTGGATATGTGCACTCCCAAAATTATGTATCAATATCAACAAATATTACTTGGATTCATTTCTCGGGCGGGTGACTTTGTAATACAACTTCACACATGTTCTGTACGCCCAGTTGCCTGGAATCTTTTTACTCCAATCCATTGCCTTGGACCAAAATTGGGATATGACATTTGAACTCGTGTTCATGCGTTTATTGTTGGGTTTGATCGATTGTTCAACCCAATATGGTAATATGAATTTGGGTGATTAAGACTGTTTTGGTAATAATTGTATGGATAGACAATTATTATATATGGTATGTCTTGGTCATGATTAAATTAGGGAATTAGGTACCAAAAATAAAAAGTCTTGTATAACAAGTATGGTAAATCTTGTATAACAAGTATGACAAGTCTTGGTGGCTAAGTTTTGGATGACTATATAAACATAGTCATATTGTATTTGTTTGATGAGTGCTTAAGAGATGTAATCGTCTTAGGTATTGTTTGGGAGATGTTTAAGCAGTGTTTGGCTCAAGTATCGAGTTTGGGACACCATTGAGGTGTTGTTGTTTTGATTGTATTATTGATAACTGTTTTGATTAATAATACAAGTTGGGACGTGGGTGTTTCCACGTCATATATGTTTTGTGTGTGTTACTTGTCAACTAATCGTGTGTTTGTGTGTGTACTCTGCATTGGTGTATTTTGAATCTCGAAAGTGTGTAGTCCCTCAACCTAACAAGTGGTATCAAGAGCCGAGGTTCGTGAATCATGATGGATGAGGTTAGAGGAAAGATCGAGTTTCAATTGATATGACGGAGTACAATGAAGGATTCGCTGACAAGAAGCCTACTAACCTGGGAGGAGACAAAGTTACGTGTGATATGGCGGTAGACTTGCACCGTGGATCAATTTGTTCGGGCTCGTGATGGAAGAAGATGGAAGAGATCATCACAATTGTTTCAATGGATTGATCAACCAGGTGAACGAGTTGGATGATACTAGTGTTCTTTCTATAGGCCGAAAGATTGAGAAAGCAAGGATTGGGTGACTCAACTGATGGAAGGGCACTCGTGGTGGACGATGCACGTGATTTTGTAGATGGATACATTGTTATGTTGAAGAACGATGGTTTGAAGGTCACTTTACGGGTTTTAGTGATTCTCAAGATCGGAAGAACAAGAGGAGGAGATTCTTGTTCGAGGGGAGGCATGGCGGATGGACGTTGATGTCTCTGATGATTACTGAAGGTTCGGAAGAGCAAAAGGATTCTTGTTCGAGGGGAGGCATGACGGAGGGACGTCGATGTCGTTGATGGATACCGTTCAACCTGATATGGGTATTGGGTTGAAGGGGAGGATTGTTGGGTTTGACCGGTTGTTCAACCCAATATGGTAATATGAATTTGGGTGATTATGACTTTTTTGATAATAATTGTATGGATAGACAATTATTATATATGGTATGTCTTGGTCATGATTAAATTAGGGAATTAGGTACCAAGAATAAAAAGTCTTGTATAACTAGTATGGTAAGTCTTGTATAACATATATGACAAGTCTTGGTGGCTAAGTTTTGGATGACTATATAAACATAGTCATATTGTATTTGTTTGATGAGTGCTTAAGAGATGTAATCGTCTTAGGTATTGTTTGGGAGATGTTTGAGAATTGTTTGGCTTAAGTATCGAGTTTGGGACACCATTGAGGTGTTGTTGTTTTGATTGTATTATTGATAACTGTTTTGATTAATAATACAAGTTGGGACGTGGGTGTTTCCACGTCATATATGTTTTGTGTGTGTTACTTGTCAACTAATCGTGTGTTTGTGTGTGTGCTCTGCATTGGTGTATTGTGAATCTCGAAAGTGTGTAGTCCCTCAACCTAACATTTATCTGCAGCGTTTTGTCTCACATACCAGGCATGGTACTTGTCCTCGTATGGTGCAGTCTACCCATTGTTAAACGGTTCGCCTGTCACATGAATAACAAATTATTCGCTGCAGAAAATTTTTTAACTTGGCATCGTATATCTCTTAACAGGACAGTAAAAAAAGCAAGTAAAACTAGTTAACTTTTTTTGCTTTCAGAATTAGTATTATTACCTTAAGGCAAAGGGCCCATGATATCTTCTAATTAATCAAGTTCTGAGTTTTCTATAACATACATAATGGGATTTGTCAAAGATATCTAATACATAATCAAAAACTAAAAGTTATCGTGCAGACTTGTGCTTCAAAGCGAAGTGTTGCAAAGACAGAGGATTGAAGAACAGGTAATACAGGGTCAAGCCCTAAGGATTGTAAGGATGGGCATCGTACTCTAAACACCTCTAGCATATAGACCGCAGCAACCTCAGGAATGTCCTCTTATTTTACATTCATCTGCATCATTTGCCAAAAATATCCTTATGCAAGAAGTCATTCAGATGATTCCTCAAGCATTGTTGGTTGCTCTTTTCGGGGTTTTAGCCCACCAATCTAAACCGACGCATTAAAACTGGGAATTTTCCTTGGTAAACTATTTGTTCAGGTCCAAACTCATTGTGTGCAGTTTTATCAGAAGTATCTCCGAAAATCATAATTTTTTTTTTGCTAAGTTGTTTATATATAAGAGAAAAAGATTTACAAGGGATTAACCCATGCTCTATGACAAGCCATAGAGAGGACTATCTACAGACAATCTACAAAAGGAAGATTGTGCATAGAAAGCAAAAAATAGAATAACCTAGCAAACTAAATAGAAGACCAATAAGAGAAATCATCTATACAAGCTATGTTTAAGAACCATTTTGAACTACTAAGCTTAGTTTTAACATCGAGGACAATGCCATCAAATAATTTAGAAGGGGCGAAGCAGGCTTTCCCGTGAGCACGGGCATTTCTTTCTCTCCACAAATGGTAGCAGAAGACTTGAAGGACCAAAAGGGCAAGCTGATTTGTGGCAGAATCTGCGGAGTTCCCCCATTCATTCAAAAGATCAACCCAAGTAGTAGCATGAAAAGTGAGATTCAACTTTTCGGCAAGGCAACGAAGGACATAAGAGCTATATGGGCATGTGACAAATAGATGAGCAGTAGATTCTGTCCCTCCAACACATAAGAAACAATGTTGGAGCACAGTTATCCCAAAAGAAGCAAGGCATTGTAAGGTAGGCAAACGATCCCAACAGAGCACCCATTGATGATGAGCATAGCGTGTAATGGCGAGCTTGTGCCAAACATACTTAGACCAAGGAACAGTTGGCATGTTGAACCTAATAGAATCCCAAATATGCCAAGTTTTGAGTTTATGTAGAGGCGTCCCATTCCATAGAATGACATCAGGAAGTTGAAGATTAAATCCAGGGAAATCAAAGTTTTCCAGCCAAGCCAAAAAGTTCTGCTGAACATGATGAAGCCTCATGTTGGGAGTTGGAAGAACACATTGGCCAGTGCAAAGAATATCATTAAGAGTAGCTGTGGAAGTGAGCCCTGACCGAGAAATAATGGGGTCTCGATGATTAGTTGCCAAGCAAGAGCCATTCCACCAAGGGTCGAACCAGATGGAGATGTGCGAACCATTGCCAATTTTATAGGAAATATGGTGCTGAGCCACATTTCTAAGTTGCATGGCTTTTCGCCAGATCCAAGAGCAATCTGTAGGTTCGAGCATGGTCCAAAAATGCTGTCTTTTAAGAACAGTAGTATTAACCCATAGAGGCCAGAGAGAGTTGGAGTGAGCAACTATGTGACAAAGATGCAATAGAATTTGGGCTTTGTTCCACTCCATCGATTTTTTGATCGAAAGACCTCCTTCATCCTTAGGCAAAGTTAAAGTGTCCCAACTGATTTTAGCACCCCCTTTTTTTTCAATGTCTCCTTTCCATAGGAATCTGGTGAAAATAGTTTGAAGTTGTCTATGAACTGCTCCCGGTAGAAGAAAGTGATTTGTCCAAAAAGATTACATAGAAAATTAGATAGCTCGAATCAATTGAGTTCTCCTTGCCATCGATAAAAGAATAGAAGTCCAACAATATATTCGAGCAGTTATTTTGTCAATCAAGGGAATGCAGTCATTGATACTTAATTTAGACGAAATTAAGGGCACACCAAGGAATTTTACCGGGAGTTGTCCATGGGGGATATGAAAAGTGCAACTAAAAGAAGGCAAGTGAAACTCATTTATTTTCATTTCAGAAATGTGATTACTGTAGGCTGAAGGGCCCTAGATATTTCGCAAAAATGAAACAAAAGATTGTTTGTATTTTATGCAACTTTTGATGTAATAACAGAAACAAATAACTTGTTATAAAACTTTAGTACACATTCATCAACTAGAACTTATTATGCATTAATAAAGAAATGTGCTGCAACTTGCAAGGACAGAAAAACGGAACAAGAAAGGCAGTAGATCAAAGTAGCTCCAGAAAAAGAAATTAAAATATAGATAGACGAGCAATTAATACAGGGTCAAGCCTAATGGCTAAAAAAAGGAATTGTATTATCATCTATCCGTCCTTGCACCTTGATCCGAATACACTGATCAACATCGACAATGTCATCTACCTAGTAGATATCTGCCTCACCTCCAAACCTATTTCTTATCAAGCTATTATACACACAAATCCTCAATCTACCTTGGTTGCGTTTACAGGGATTTGACCCAGCCAAACCATCTTTACTTCTCAAAGCAATTCTGGCAAACTTTAAATTAAGTCCTCTGTTACTGCATTACTACTCACAAAAGGCATCTGCAGACCATCTTTTGATGTGGTTTTGGGGTCCTAGGGTTTGGAAGACTGAGTGTTTCTTGGTTGGGGGATGAGGATTTAGAGGGGAGGTAATTGTTTTATGATTTAGCCCTAAAAATACGTTTATAATAGAATTACAAAAAAAGTGTAAATAACATGAAACTGAATCAATTCATGTTGCAATATAAACATTAATGAATATTCCAAGTTGTTGTACCTCCGTAGCTCTTTGAACCAGTAGCATAATAGATATCTGGAATCACACGCTCCACTTGTGGAACACCTGGGAAATGGAGGGAATTAATGAGAAATTCTCTTTTTTCGAAATACAAAAGGTTTTTCTAAATACAAGAACATCTATATTTAACTATACCTCTCAAATGCTTAGCAACATCTCCAGGGACATCAACTCCAAACTCAAAATAGTATTTGGTAGAAATGGAGTAGATCTTCAATCGAGCATCTGCATTGCTGCAAAATAAACTTAAATTCATAAAAAGGATAGAAAAAAGACGGACTACACAACTTAGTACAATATAAGCTTAAGCAAGCTATTACTACCTTCCAGTAACACTAGCTAAAATGTCTATGTAACTATTAATGATTTATTTTCGAGTGGGATCACCAACTGGTTTCCCAACCACAACCCGCCAGTGGTGATAATCTAACCCTATTTTCAAGTCATTAAAGGAAGGTTTGATGCAAGTATAGCACCATGGCTGTTGTGGGGTCGAGGTAGACAAAGTCGGACCACTAGAGAAATTTCGGTCCAATCGCTTGTTTTCGAGAAATGTGGCAATGAGACGAGGACGGAGATGAGCTAATCTGGAGATAATTCTGGTAATAAAACGACTTGCCATCTTACCTGTAATAAAACGGCACACACACTTTGAATGTATATTTGTTTTATTCTGTAAAATCTTTGGCTTGATTACATTGTTTAGTACTATTAATGTAATATACATGATGAATGTGTGTAATAATGGTTGATATATTATGAGAATTATAATTATAATGAGATAAACATGAGATACTAAAAAGCAGGGCTTCCTATTCATGTTCGACCAAATAACAAAAACCTATTATAATTCTCATAATATATCAACCATTATTACACACATTCATCATGTATATTACACTATTAGTACTAAACAATGTAATCAAGCCAAAGATTTTACAGAATAAAACAAATATACATTCAAAGTGTTTGTCGTTTTATTACATGTAAGATGACAAGTCGTTTTATTCCCAGGATTATCTCCAGATTAGCTCCTTTCCGTCCTCGTCTCATTGCCACATTTCTCGGAAACAAGCGATTGGACTGATATTTCTCTAGTGGTCCGGCTTTGTCTTCCTCGACCTCACAACAGCCAGGGTGCTATACTGACATCAAACCTTCCTTTAATGACTTGAAAATGGGGTTAGATTATCAACATTGGCGGGTTGTGGTTGGGAAACCACTTGGTGATCCCACTCGAAAACAAATCATTGATAGTTACATAGACATTTTAGCTAGTGTTACTGAAAGGTAGTAATAGTTTGCTTAAGCTTATACTGTACCAAGTTGTGTAGTCCGTCTTTTTTCTATTCTTTTTATGAATTTAATTTTATTTTGCAGAAGGCATATGCTCGATTGAAGATCTACTCCATTTCTACCAAATACTATTTTAAGTTTGGAGTTAATGTCCCTGAAGATGTTGCTAAGCATTTGAGAGTTATAGTTAAATATAGATGTTCTTGTTTTTAGAAAAACCTTTTGTATTTGGAAAAAAGAGCATTTCTCATTAATTCTCTCCATTTTCGTGGTGTTCCACAAGTGGAGCGTGTGATTCCAAATATTTATTATGCTACTGGTGCAAAGAGCTACGGAGGTACAACAACTTGGAATATTCATTGATGTTTATATTGCAACATGGATTGATTCAGTTTCATGTTATTTACACTTTTTTTGTAATTTTATTATAAACGTATTTTTAGGGCTAAATCATAAAACAATTACCTACTCTCTAAATCCTCATCCCTCAACCAAGAAACACTCACTCTTCCATACCCTAGGATCCCAAAACCACATCAAAAGATGGTCTGCAGATGCCTTTTGTGAGTAGTAATGCAGTAATAGAGGACTTAATTTAGAGTTTGCCAGAATTGCTTTGAGAAGTAAAGATGGTTTAGCTGGGTCAAATCCCTGTAAACACAACCAAGGTATATTGAGGATTTGTCTGTATGATGGCTTGATGAGAAATAGGTTTGGAGGTGAGGTAGATATCTACTAGGTAGATGACATTGCCGATGTTAATCAGTGTATTCGGATCAAGGTGCCGGGGCGGATAGATAATAATACAATTCCTTTTTTTTAGCCATTAGGCTTGACCCTGTATTAATTGCTCGTCTATTATATTTTAATTTCTTTTTCTAGAGCTACTTTTATCTACTGCCTTTTTTGTTCCGTTTTTCTATTCTTTCAAGTTGCAGCACATTTTTTTATCAAGGCATATTAAGTTCTAGTTGACGAATTTGTACTAAAGTTTTATAACAAGTTATTTGTTTCTGTTATTACATCAGAAGTTATATAAAATACAAATAATCCTTTGTTTATTTTTGAGAAATATCTAGGGCACTTCAGCCTACAGTAATCACATTTCTGAAATGAAAATAAATGAGTTTCACTTGCCTTCTTTTGTTATTTTAGTTAGATAGAGTCAAGTGCCATTTACCAACTTTTACTCCTAAAATCAGAGAGAATTGATGAGAAATATCAATTTTTTGAAGTCTCACAAGTCACAAGTGGCTGATTACTTCTCTTTGCTTAAGTATATTGTTAGGGTCGTTAATCCATATAGGGATCTTGGAGGTATCTCGAGTAGAATTTTGATAGTAGGGAAGATTGAATGTATTAGCTTACCTTAAAGCCATTGGGTCTAGAGATAAAAGATCAAAGCGATAGATAATTAGATGTATTACAGTGAGATCGTAGCCTTCCAAGTAAATGAAAATTTATGATTTTCGGATATACTTCTGATAAGACCGCACACAATGAGTTTGGTCCTGAACAAATATTTTACTAAGGAAAATCCCAGTTTTGATGCGTCAGTTTAGATTGGTGGGCTAAAACCCCGAAAAGAGCAACCAACAATGTTTGAGGTATCATCTGAATGGCTTCTTGCATAAGGATATTTTTGGCAAATGATGCAGATGAATGTAAGATAAGAGGAAATTCCTGAGGTTGCTGCGGTCTATGTGCTGGAGGTGTTTAGAGTACGATGCCCATCCTTACAATCCTTAGGGCTTGACCCTGTATTACCCGTTCTTCAATCCTCTGTCTTTGCAGCACTTGGCTTTGAAGCACAATTTTGCACGATAACTTTTAGTTTTTAATTATGTAGTAGATATTTTTGACAAATCCCATTCTGTATGTTATAGGAAACTCAGAATTTGATTAATTAAAAGATATCATGGACCCTTTGCCTTAAGGTAATAATACTAATTCTGAAAGCAAGAAAGTTAACTAGTTTTACTTGCTTTTTTTACTGTCCTGTTAAGAGATATACGATGCCAAGTTAAAGAATTTTCTGCAGCGAATAATTTGTTATTCATGTGGCAGGCGAACCGTTTAACAATGGGTAAGCAGCATCATACGAGGACAAGTACCATGCCTGGTATGTGAGACAAAACGCTATAGATAAACGCATGGACACGAGTTCAAATGTCATATCCCTATTTTGGTCCAAGGCAATGGATTGGAGTAAAAAGATTCCAGGCAACTGGGCGTACAGAACATGTGTGAAGTTGTATTACAAAGCAACCCGCCCGAGAAATGAATCCAAGTAATGTTTGTTGATCTTGATACATAATTTTGGGAGTGCACATATCCAAGTGATTTTTTTGTTATTGTCAAACTACTATACTACATTAATGGAAAAAATGAAAGAGTGTTGGGAATTTTTTGAACTGTTCAACAGCTTGGAATATTCATTGATGATTATATTACGACATGGATTGATTCATTTTCATGTTATTTATGATACAATGTGTTCTTGTATGTTATTTGATACAACCTAATTGAATTGAGGTCCCCGATAGATATGTAATGTGTGGACTGAATATGAGTGCCAAATAGAATGCTTAGCATTTAGTGTGATGATTAATGGGTATAAAGTTAGGTTAAGGAGGCATTAGAGATTATTAATAATATGCAGAGTAGTGGAGTGAGGGACGGATGTAGTACTGGGGGATAATTGCCCCCATTGACTTGTAAATTTTTACCATATTTGTGTTAAACATTTCAGCAAATTTTTATCTTTGTGCCCACCAGTGAACATGAGTCTGATTCCTTTTGGTTGAATTTCATATAATTGTATGTACACCTCCCCTCTAAATCCACATCCCCTAAACCAAGAAACATGGACTTTTCCAAACCCTAGGACCCCAAAACCACATCAAAAGATGGTCTGCAGATGCCTTTTGTGAGGCGTAATGCAGTAACGGAGGACTTGATTTTGAGTTTGCCAGAACTGTTTTGAGAAGTAAAGATGGTTTGGCTGGGTCAAGTCCCTGTAAACGCAACCAAGGTTGATTGAGGATATCTGTATGATGGGTTGCGGCGAAATAGGTTTGGAGGTGATAAGTGTATTCAGATCAAGGTGCCAGAGACGGATAGATGATAACACAATTTCTTCTTTTTCTTAGCCTTTAGGCTTGACCCTGCTGTATTAATTGCTCGTCTATCTATATTTTAATTTCTTTTGATGGAGGTACTTTGATCTACTGTCTTTCTTGGTTTTTGTTTCTGTCCTTGCAGCACATTGCTTTGATCTTGGAGGTATCTCAAGTAGAATTTTGATAGTTGGGAAGATTGAATGTAATAGCTTACCTTAAAGCCATTGGGTCTGGAGGTAAAAGATCAAAGCGATTGATAATTAGATGCATTACAGTGAGACCGTAGCCTTCCAAGTAAATGAAGATTTATGATTTTCAGATATAATTCTGATAAGACTGCACATAATGAGTTAGGACCTGAATAAATAGTTTACCAAGGAAAATCCTCAGTTTTGATGCGTCAGTTTAGATTGGTGGGCTAAAACCTGAAAAGAGCAATCAACAATGGTTGAGGAATCATCCGAAGAAAATAAAACTTAACTAAAAAATAAAAATTCAACCAGTCATTTTCACTGGCGAAAGAAAAATCTGAAGAGTCATTCACTATTATGTTATAATTTAGGATAGTGTATGTTGAACTCGTCAAGGCAACTTGGCAAGTGAAGTCTAACTACCAACGGAGTTACTGCAATCTTTGTTTTGTTTATTTTTCGAATTTTATGAGAAAGAACCTAATGTCTTATTTGATAAACTACGGGGAGAAGGTATTTTTCAATTATAATTAATTTTAGATTGATTTATAAAAAAATCCTGTAATTGTTAATTGATTTATAGTTATCAACAATTAAAGCATATCTTACAACATATTATTTTTGAATTAAAATTAATTTTAAATTGATTTATACTTATCAAAAATTAAAAAAGATCCTGTAAAATATTTTTGAATGATAATTGATTTGAGAATGATTTGTAGTTATCAACAATTAAAGCATATTTTTGAATTATAATTGATTTTAAATTGATTTATACTTGTAAACAATTAATTAAGATCCTGTAAGATATTTTTAAATGATAATTGATTAGAGATTGATTTATAGTTATCAAAAAATTAAAACGCAAGATATGTTTTAATGATAATTGATATAAATGTTTTAAATATATTAATGTAATTATCATAATTGGGGATTGATTGATTTGAGCCAAAATTAAGTAATGACTATATAATCTTATGCCTATAAATAGGTTCATATGTATTTGTTAGATAACTCACCAATTCCCAATTACACATCAATCATTTCTACACACATACAGTTGAAAATGCAAGGAGCTCGCTTTAATCGTATTGCTTCCTTGACATAAACAAACTGGCGAATCAACATGTGCTTGACAAGGATGTGGCATGGGATCAACAACGCTACAGGTGAGTTCAAAGGGCTCCATCTAATCTTACTTGAAGATGATGTAAGTACTCTTTTTACTCATACACAAATTTAATGACACACATAGATTCATACAACTTATGCGCTGGACCTGAATTTTGTAACGGGCAAGATTCGGAACATGATGCAATTTCAAATTTCAAAATTGCGAACTCAAAGCTTAACCATTCTCTTGTTAGCAACAAGAAGTGTATATTTTTTCCAAAAATATACTAAGATGGAACCAATAACAGTTGAGGATGAGATGATACCACACCACAAGTTTGAATTGGTCTCTCTTGGATGTTTACATGCAAGAGTTGGTGAATCAAAAGTTCTTACAGGTTTGCACATTTTTTATTCACAAACCTATATCTATATTGGCACTATTTCAAATATCTCTCTCATCTTATTACAATGCATATGTTATTGGAGTTTATGAGGGTCCGGGTACAACGTCACACAATACTCAATATGGTTCAAAATATATATATGTTTGACATCGTTGATGGGAGGTACTTGCACATTGTTGAATTTTTTGACATAACATATTGATGACGTATTTCTAATTATTTTTTAAATTTCTAATTATTGTTGAATTTTTTTGAAAAACATATTCTTAAGTCAATCAATAAATCAACCACACACCTGACGGAAAAAAAAAATCAATCAAACAAAATCTTATCTTCTTATATTTTTTTCAGGACCAGTTTCAATTATCAATCTACCATCATTAAAAATATACGTTAATCCTAATTTGTATGAGGTTTTCTCTATGAGATACTGGTAAAAATATTCTATAACTTCAAATTTCAATATTAAGTTTTTATTTTGACCTATTCATATTCTATATATTTTTCAGGCTTGTAGTTATTGGATATGATGGTCCTAACAATGATGCATGATATGAAATGATGTTTTTAAGGATGTTTAAAAATGTTATGCATTTTTAATTTTTATTTTAATTGGTGTTATGTTCAGATCCTGAACTACTTTTATCACATTGTTATCTATTTAAATTGTATTTCTTTAATTCTGTATTTCCATAAAATTTTGTGAACATAATTTTTCAAGTACATTCTTCTATGATAAGTGATAACATTACACATCTCGATAACAATTTTCAGTCTACGTGTCGAACAAATATTGTATATTATTGTAAATTACTAATAATGTAATTTATACAAGAAAAATATATAGAACAAAATGAGGAAAAAAAAATCTCGGTGCGAAACACTGGTAAAATACTAGTTTTATTATAATGAACTTGTTATCGATTACAATATAGAAAGGGCTTATATAGCCAATAACCAAACAATAACATAGAAAATTGTTCTAACAAAGGAAACTATTGTAATAACAAAACTATCCAATAATAATAATAATATTATATATGTTAACATCCCCCATCAAACTCACGATGAAAAATCGGGAATTTGCCAACAAAAAACTGAGTCACATATTCAAACAAATCCAAAGCTGCACCCACAAAACAAGTGAATCCAAAGCAACAACCGCAATCAAAACTTCAATCCAAGTGTATCATAACCAAAACCAGAGCGAAAAGCAAAGTCCAAACAAACCACAACCATGTGATACAATACCTATACCGAAACTAGAACTGAATAATCCAAACAAACTCTATCCATCAAAAACAATACCGATATCGAAATCAAGACTCAATCCAAAGCCATAAATTATATCATAATCCAATATCAAACCCAATGGCAATAACCGATTCAAACTAACAACCAATCCAAATTAACCAAATCTAACAGGAGGCTAATGTGCCTAGAGCAACAAACCATAATCTAACAACCACACGAAGGGCTAATGTGCCTAGAGCACTAGACCATAAAGAAGGTATACTGATGTGCCTAGGGCTACTCCCATCATAAACATGAGAAAGAAGAAGCGCAAGAGAAGAAAATGGATAAATGGAAAAAAAATCAACGAGCCAATACCATCAAATAGAGAGAAACATAGAGTGTGTACGAGAGTTCCAACCAAAATAAAACGAAACCAGCAAAAATATTCCAACCAAAATCAATCTTTACCCAAGAAAAACGTGTATGAAAAAAAACTAACCGATAAGAAGAGAAAAAATAAATCAAAACACATGTTTTAAATCCAACATGTGGCAGCCATCACATTTAACTATCAATCAACCTATCTCGGTTCGAACAAACCTCGCTCTTGATACCATGATAAAGTAAGGGGAGAAGAGAGAAAAGTAATATTTTATTATAATGAACTTGTTATCGCAATAGAGAAGAGGCTTATATAGCTAATAACCAAACAATAATATAGGAAATTATCCTAACAAAGGAAACTATTACAATAACGAAACTATTCAATAATAATAAAATTATATATGTTGACATTATTGACATTCACTAGTACTGCGAATACAACTATATATCCAATGTGCATCGCAAAGCCTCTTGGAGGAATAGGCACTCCAAGCATACTTGATAAATCATAATCCTGTAAGTTATTGGAAACTCAGAACTTGACTAATTAGCATATATTAAGGGTCATTTGGCTTAAGGTAATAATACTAATTCTGAAATCAAAAAGTAAATTAGTTTTACTTGCATTCTTTACGATTCTGTTAAGAGATATACGATACCAGTTAAAGAATTTTCTGCAGCGAATAAATAGTTATTCATGCCAAGGTATATTGCTGAGCTCGTTCACCCATATTACAAGAAGAGCAGGGCCGTCTCCGGTTATTTAGAGGTCCTAGGCCGTAGTTTTCAAAATAAATACAATTTTTTCTTTAAACATAATATTTTTTATTATTTGTAAAACTACATTTTTTAATATGGTTTAGAACTTAGTTTTAACTCCTTTTAACACTTTGGTGGTCGAGTTGCGAATTTGCAACATGGTTTCTAGAACTTAGTTTTAACTTTCGAGATTTTTTGTAACTCAAAAAAGTGGCACTTAGCCACCTTTTCGAAAAGTAAGAGCTATTTATGACCATCGAGTTGCAAATTTGAAACTCCGGCCTCCAAAGTGTTAATGCGGGTAATTAAATCATTACTCTAAAATTTACTCTGTTTCTAAGAATACCGGACATACTCATGCTAAATATTAACATTCTACTCTTTCAGAACTCCAATCAATACTGTATTATTAAATATTAACTAAAATTGATAATAAACAAAAAAAGTTGATAAAAGCTAGATAAGAAAATTATAATAAAATATAAATTATATATATATTTTTGGTTTGTAACTAAAAGTGAACGATCGTTAATATTTAAGAAATAGTTTACCAGGTGTGAAAGTATTCTGCTGAATTATAGTGTACTTCAGATTAGAGTTTAAAGTAGGACTATAGGCAATAGTGCGCTAATCAAAACTGAATAACTAATTCAGCAATCATTCAGCTAGTTTGCATTTCTTATGCAGATGGCGATATTATCTCGAATATATCCTTGCAAGGAATGTGCAGATCATTTTAAAGATGTCCTAAGGTAACTCACTTTTTTACTTTTTCATTTTGACATCTCCTTTAACAAGGTCATTGAATATATTTTAGTAATTTGAAGATTTTGATGCATACGTACATCTGTATTGTTTGATATATGTGAAAGAATTATTTGATATTGGTTTGAGCTATGATGGATGAGAGATGTATATTATTTGAACAAATGTGATTTAAGTGATACCTTATATGCAATGGATGGTTTTGTGGGAGTCACAACTTGTGTTCTAGGAATTATATATGTAGTATGTATTTTTAGGCGAATGCTATTTGAGAATGCCTATCTTCTGAATTTACATATTTGTTTTAGATAAACAATGCTCAACCAGTGTCTAAAGAAGAGCTTGGAAGGGCCACGTGGACGTTTCTTCACACTCTTGGTGCACAGGTATTTTGATATAATTATGCCTTGGCCTTTACTAATTGATTATGTCCTATTCTTAGGCATTGTATTTTCTTCTCTTACTGGATTCAGTCAGACAATAGTGTGTTAAAGATGTTGCTAACGCTATGTGAAACCGACCAGTTCACCCGAAGTCATATCACTAATACTAGAAACAGATGAACAAAAAGTATCATCTAATTTCATTGTAATAATAAAGTGATTGCATTTCTTTTAGTGTGTTGTATTTCTTATCCAACTTCTCTGAACTTTATTTCCATGGTTCATCCTAGTTTCCAGATAAGCCAACCAGGCAACAGAAGAAGGACGTGAAAGAACTGGTATGATGATGTTTCATGCACAGGCATACAACTCTCTTTATATTTTTGGTTTGTAACTAAGAGTGAACAATCGTTAATATTTAAGAAATAGTTTACCAGGTGTGAAAGTATTCTGCTGAATTATAGTGTACTTCAGATTAGAGTTTAAAGTAGGACTATAGTCAATAGTGCGCTAATCAAAACTGAATAACTAATTCAACAATCATTCAGCAAGTTTGCATTTCTTATGCAGATGGCGATATTATCTCGAATATATCCTTGCAAGGAATGTGCAGATAATTTTAAAGATGTCCTAAGGTACTTTTTTACTTTTTCATTTTGACATCTCCTTTAACAAGGTCATCGAAGCAAATTGTTGATCAAAACTTTTGATATTCATATGTGAACTCATAAGTGCATGTTGACGTTCTCTTAATGATATACTTTTGATATTCGTATGTGCATGTTGACAAATTGTGGTTTTGATTGATTGCTTTTACTTCTGAAAAGAAGTCGTGTTATATGGTCTTATCTCTATTACTTTCTGGCCCTGCCTCTCTTAAGAGTTTGAAGTTGATCATTATACTACTCGCTTTCAATTTATAGAATTTTTTTTGGTCTGTAGTTGTAATAATTCCATTTCCTAATTTCAAAGAATCTTCTTTTGATCAATGAAACTGCATGTCTTTTGGCAGAGCAAATCCTGTGGAGGCAGGATCTCAAGCGGAGTTTTCGCAGTGGTTGTGTCGCACGCACAATGTTGTTAATAGAAGGAAGGTAATCTTCTGCATTTCATAGATTGATTATATCTGGAAATGAAACATATAAACTACAACTCACAAGCCGTAGGCCTATTATAAACTGGTTAGTCTACTGAGGCCTTCCAAACATTTGTTGCTGGCTTCATTGTAGTAGTGTTTGGTTTTTACAAACTCATTATCCCAATTGGTTTAGTTTAATTGTCCTCACTTAACAATGCAAGTTTCCTCCTATATACAACCCTCCAAACCTATATGAGCAATGACTGAACCAACAAGTTTTGCACTTAATGTGGCGAAACAAAATGGTAAGTTTTCCATCTTTTTAATTCCTTCGAATTCTCTTACCAGCCTCGGAAAGTTGGTGTTTCCCTGTGAGCGAGTTGATGCAAGGTGGGGGAAGCTAGACTGCGAGCAGCCACGCGCATGTGATCTACAAGGAAGTACAGTACCTTGGCAGTGAAGCACTCCGCTTTTGAATGCCTGCATACTATGTAATTCATTAATACAAAGAATTAATAACTCGTTGAAGTATAATGCTGCAAGCACCTATCATTATGTACATAATGGTTCAAATTGTTTTGTCACATTCCAAATCATCTTTGAGTATCATGTTCCTGAGGTTACCTCAGGGAGTTACCTGAGGCAATTAAAAATTTTCCATACAAATACAGGCCGGTATTATTGTAATTTCAGAAAGATTAACATATTTACAAAATTGCCATCACTTTTTTGTACTTGAAAATAAGTTTATCTCAGGTAATCTTCCTGAGGTAACCTCAGGATCTTTTTTCTCATCATCTTTGATGCCATTGTCATCCACACCATGTATAATCTTTATTAATATTTCGTTGGGTAGACAAATAGTAGCTTCAACTCCTAGCAATGTTGTAGTTGTGCCTCTTGCAGCCTTGCTTCTTAAATTATAAATAAATGGGAGTAATATATAAATTAAAAATTGTATTTAAATAGCAAAAAATACATTTCAATTATTTAAACCAAATATAAATTATAAGTAGGTTTTCCTCGTTTAATAGAATTCTTAATGTAATTTGACTTTTTTCGCTACATTTGTTTATATATATTCGTTTTAACTCAATTTCCTATCATATTATATAACTAACTTATAAATTTTAATAAAATATAAAATTATATAAATATTGAAAAAATCTGTCAGACGGGATTATAAGCTAGTATTGAGGACATGTGATTTTTTTTCTTTTTCAAATTTTGACACTTAAATATCAATATTAGATTAATAATATAATTTATTTTCTCTTGTAAATATGTAAAAAAACTCAAATTGAATATAAGGGAGAATATATTATATAAATATAGTTATTGTATCATTAAAATTATTAAGTACGTATATAAAATTTAACCTTTTCTATTGAATATATTACTAACAACTAACGATAATAGTAAAAAAAAAACAATACTAGAATCATTCCGGGTTGGGCTAGATCAACTAGATCAACCCATTATATATACAGCCCATGTGAATCTCGTACGACGTCGTTATATTTGTGAATCTCGTAGAACGTCGTTATGTTTGCCCCCCATTTCCAATAGATGTCTCGCCTTTTCCAGTCGATGAAAAATCCTTTTTAAGGGGTTTGCTTGATGCTAACACACAATTGACGTCATTTGATCACCAAGCTCGCTTCTTTCCAAATTATCTTAAAACTCCGCTTGTTATTTTCCTATGTTTATTAGTATATTTAAATACCAAAAAATACATTTCAATTATTTAAACCAAATATAAATTATACGTAGGTTTTTCTCGTTTAATAGAATTCTTAATGTAATTTGACTTTTTTCGCTACATTTGTTTGTATATATTCGTTTTAACTCAATTTCCTATCATATAATATAACTAACTTATAAATTTTAATAAAATATAAAATTATATAAATATTGAAAAAATCTGTGTATCAGACGGGATTATAAGCTAGTATTGAGGACATGTGATTTTTTTTCTATTTCAAATTTTAACAGTTAAATATCAACATTAGATTAATAATATAATTTAGTTTCTCTTGTAAATATGTAAAAAAACTCAAATTGAATATAAGGGAGAATATATTATATAAATATAGTTATTGTATCATTAAATTATTAAGTACATATATAAAATTTAACCATTTCTATTGAATATATTACTAACAACTAACGACAATAGTAAAAAAAACAATAATACAATCATTCTGGGCTGGGCTAGATCAACTAACATTAGGATCAACCCATTATATATACAGCCCATGTGAATCTCGTACAACGTCGTTATATTTGTGAATCTCGTAGGAAGTCGTTATGTTTGTCCTTATTTCCAATAGATGTCTCCCCTTTCCAACTCAATGAAAAACTCTTTTTAAGGGGTTTGCTTGATGCTGACACACACTTGACGTCATTTCATCACCAAGCTCGCTTCTTTCCAGATTATCTTAAAACTCCACTTGTTCTTTTTCTATGTTTATTAGTACATTTAAATACCAAAAAATACATTTCAATTATTTAAACCAAATATAAATTATAAGTAGGTTTTCCTCGTTTAATAGAATTCTTAATGTAATTTGACTTTTTTCGCTACATTTGTTTGTATATATTCGTTTTAACTCAATTTCCAATCATATTATATAACTAACTTATAAATTTTAATAAAATATAAAATTATATAAATATTGAAAAAATCCGTGCATCAGATGAGATTATAAGCTAGTATTGAGGACATGTGATTTTTTTTCTTTTTCAAAATTTAAGACTTAAATTAGCATAAAAACCCGTGCAAGGCACGAGCCGCTAGCTTAGATTGTGATTTTAAACTAAACTACGCATTATTAATATCATTTGGCATATATGATTGTATATTTTTGATGTTCATAGAGTTTTTATTGTTAATGTTATGATTATGCTGTACTTGCTTAAATATGTTGAAGTTTATAATGTGAAAACTAATACGAGTAGTTTTGATAAATCATGTCTATTTTTAATTTTGTTGTGGATCATAGAATAGAATTAAAGTGTTCTATGGATGTTTTCTAATTAAGAAGACATTTTTTAAATTATAATCCTAAATTTTTTCCAGTTCTTCAAAAATGATGCATTCATTTAGTTCATCTCCGACAATATTCAAGATAGAAACTAAATAGCCTTCAAGATGATGCAGTATGAGATTATAGGTTTTAGTTCTGATTTTACTCAAAAGCTTTCCTAAATCTTCTAATACTCTACTTCGACCTTGCTTTTTCAGTTCTTAAAACTTTCTTTGTAACTCTTTTATGTCTTTTCTTCTGACCTCTTGATTTTAAGCATTTTGTATCTTTATTTCTCTTCCCCTGTCTACCTAACTTTCAGAACATAGGACAATGTAGCTAATTGACTCAAGTGGAACTACCTTGTGCCAAATCATTCTATTATTAAGTATGTTTGGTACCATTTCGATGTGTTTCAATTCTTTCAAACAAACAGACTTTTTTTAAACTCTGAACTTGATAATTGATCAATTATGCATGGATAAATATTTTTTGCTTATATCATCGTAAGTTAAAATTGCTCATATGCCTTCTGAGTTCTGTCCGTATTTTGACAATGAATTCATCCTTTATTTTTTTCAAAATACACATCTTTTTTTTTGCCACCAAAAATTAAAATACACATCTTTAATAATTAAAACACAGGTCATATTTCTAGCAATTAACATAAATTTCTATTTTTTGCGATTAATTTTTTTTTTCTAGATATGGTTGCACATTTTTTTCGTCTGTTACAATGTACTTACTTTAATTTATATAGATAATTTGATTGATCGGGGACTATAATTTTAAATAACCCGGTCTGTATAATGTGATTTGATCTGATCATAATGTACGATATGCAATATTATGTTTTTTTAAATTTGTTATGGACTATATATTTTAATCTGTTTATTGTTTACACAAATTATTATCAAAATTTTAGAATATATAATTCATTTTATTGTTTTGTTGTATTATCTATTTATTTTTATTATCTCGCCTTTTACAATATTTTTACTCAAAACAAATAGGTTTTCATATGTTTTATTTATATTTTTTAGTTATTTTACACACACACACACACACACACACACACACACACATATATATATATATACCAAATAACTAATTATTTTCTTTCATAAAATTAATTTAAAATTCATTTGATAATAACAAAAAATGTGTCATATATATAATGCATCCAATCTAATTATAAATCTAGTCACTCCTATTATATATATATATATATATATATATATATATATATATATATATATATATATGGTTATGAAATGTTGTACAACCAACCCATCACAGCCGTTTAAAAACGATCATACGGCTGAGAAAAAGCACTGCAACAATGTATCATTGCATCCCCCGCAATGTATCATTGCACCCCCCGCAATGATACATTGTTGGACCTCTTATATTTTTTTTTACCAAAACTACCCTTTTTGGTTCAAAGTCATATCCAAGGATCAAACTCATACCTCTCTTAAATATGTATGCAACATTACCACTGCACCAACACAAGTAACTTGTTTAAAAATGATTCGTACCAAATATATCCAAAAACAAGAATTTATTTATTATTTGTAAATTGAAAATTAATTGAATATCAACCTAAATAAAATGTAACTTTAGTCGTAAAGGTGTGTTGGATGTTTAAAGTAAATGAGCTAATGGACCCGGAGTCACGGATTTCGAACTCGACAAGTTTAATTTAATAAATAATATTATTTTTTAAGGTAAAATAATATAAGGTAAAATAAAAATAAGAATATAATAATATAAGGTAAAATAAAAATAAGAATAGTTAAAATTTTATTTTTTAAGTTTAAAATTGAAATATAACATTGCTAGTAATTGTAAACATAGTATTTTATTTTTTTACAATAATAAGTAACAACTAAGAAAGTGTATACATATTTAGGTCAATAGTCAGCAAGAAAACGATTGTTTCACATATATTTGAGTATATTTTGATTAAATAACTTAATTTAAATAATATGATAGAAAAAAATATCCACAAATTAGCATCTAAGATATTTTGAAATTTAAATGAATGTAATTTAATTTTTATATACATATTTAAAGATTAAAAGATAAAAAAGAATTAAAAAAAAAGTAAGCTCCCGCATTGTTACATTGCGGGGGGTGCAATGAAACATTGCGGGGTACTTTGCTGTCGCAATGTAACATTGCTGCTACCGCAATGTTACAGTCCCACAATTATTTACAATTTTTTTACTAGCCAACATTAATTACGGTAGTTAGGGTAGTTGGTTAGCATTAAATACACCACTGGAGCAATGATTCATTGTGAGGGGTGCAATGATTCATTGCGGCAATAGTTTATCCTACCCTACATAACAAAAAACAGAGGAACACTACTGAAGTTTCTGTCAAACTTTTTGCTGCCGCGTTGAAACATTGCACCCCCGCAATGTTTCATTGCTGCAGTAAGATGTAGGGTAAACTATTGCCGTAATGAATCATTGCACCCCCCGCAATGAATCATTGCTCCAATGGTGTATTTAATGCTAACCAACTACCCCAACTACCGTTATTAATGTTGGTTAGTAAAAAAAATGTAAATATTTGTGGGACTGTAACATTGCGGTAGCAACAATGTTACATTGCGGTAGCAGCAATGTTACATTGCGGCAGCAAAGTACCCTGCAATGTTTCATTGCGGCCCCCGCAATGTAACAATGCGGGAGCTTACTTTTTTTTTTTTTAATTATTGTTCGCACAAAATCACGCAAGCGTACGCGGTCAACAAGTAATATATGAAAGTAGAGTTAGTTCCCACAGAGACTGCTTTTGTTACTATAGTTATGCACTTATGCAACAATGTATGGCTATTGTTCAATGCTAAGACAAGTATCAAAGTTGTGTTTTGATTAACTAAATTAACTAAACAAATTATCAAGACTAAAATTAACTAAGGATTTTGTTGTTGAATTACTTATGAGAATAAAACATGGGATCCTAACTTCATTAAATACTTCATCTAGAGTCTTTTGTCTTTAATCAATGCATGTGACGGTTGTGACAACTAATCGGATAACACGAAATCAGTACACGCTACCTTTCAGTATACATATACCAAACCACTCAAACATCCACAAACGAGATAGAAGTTGGGCAGACACCAATTATGCTTAGACCCTATATGTCTATAAGATTTGAAAACATAACGGTTTAACGAGCAAGTTATCCATTCAGATTACATAGGGCATGTAAGATGGTTAAAATCACCTACGAATCATGCATGACAGACATACATAAACCTATGCTAGCATGACAAGTTCTAAATCTCTATATCCACTTTCGCATTCAATAGAGATTAACAAACAACTTAGATGTTAGCTACGCATCCAAGAATAATAATCACAACCAAACTAGGATATCAATTAGCCATCACACACACATCTTTAAAACAATTAACTACTAAAATCCATAAATAAATCCGTTAGAATCCCACGACAATGATTAGTTCATAATCGAACCGTTCATCATCGTGGGTTCTGATGAAAACATGATATTAAATATGTCTGAATACTGAATAAAGTACTAGAGATAAAGTTTAAGAAAAACAAAACCAACGAGAATCCAAAGTATCGCCTAATTAGAAGAATACAAAGAAAACTTGAAAACTTGATCTTCGTAATCAGCCGTCTTCTTGTTCTCCTCACCGGTGGATGAATATGTATATATATATGACAATGTATATCTCAGAATTCGTCCACCATTAGTTTATATAGGCTGCAGGGTTGACTGGTCTTCAGCTAATTTCCTTTTCAGAATCAGAATTGCCTTTTTCAGGATTTAGGGGAGCGCGGGCGCGCGTGATAGGGCGCGGGCGCGCCTGGTCTCTGTCCAGAATCTTCATTTTGCTTTTCTTTGACTTTTCCTTGCGCTCTCTCGCTCCGCAACCACTTGGCCTTCACAGAATTGCTCAAAACACCACTGCAAACCACAGGAACTTCACATCTCTGCTGACGAAACTACTCTGCATATATACTAACACAAAACATATTAAAAACACCACACACTTGAGAACAAACGATCAACTTAAGCCGATTTAGGGCGTTCCAAGTGAATATGAAATCCACTTATCACACCCTCAAACTTAAACCGATGCTTGTCCTCAAGTATAAACAGACTCTATATATCTATAATGCAATGCATGAATGCAACTAAATATGCTAATGCAAACAATCCCCTCAGACTAACCATAACCTATCAACAAGCAAACATCTCAAGGAATGCAATCTTTCAAACAGAGTTCGACCAAATTCCCGTATACTAACCAAACAAACACAGAAACGTGCGTGTGTGCAATGCTCATCAATATACTCCCAAACTAAATCAAGACCATATCCTATTCTTCACCAAAACAACCACAAGCTTATAAACAGAATGAACTCTAGACACAAGAAACCACTTAAAGACACCTCAACCTCGACTTGAGTTAGACAGGAAATCATGCTTTATTACTATACACATGCTTATTTGACCGTGCAATGGATGAGACCCCAAAAGGCTTATACAATAATACCCATGTAACGAGCGTTAGGTTAGTGGATCCCAGACCGGAAAAGTCTTAGGTCACTAGGCACAATGTCCCCTAGAACTTAATTGCTCGAGTATTAAAGAGCTTAACCTGATCAATTCTGCATAACACAACTCTTTTTTTTTTCTTTTTTTTTTATTTCGGAATGAGTGCGCTTTGCTTTTCCTCATCCCTCCCTAGACTACTCATTTTCATGAGCGGCTACTAGCCATTTGACGCCTAACCTTTATTAACAACTAGCATGAAATCCTTGTTTTCCCCCAAACTTAGACTTAAGTGCTTCTTTGTTTTCAAGAGAATAGAAGAAAATTCTAAATATAAGCAAGTGGTTAAATTCTAATATCCAAACAAACATGGTCTGATCAAATCTAACAGCAACCAATGAGACTTATGAAATTATTTTGTTTCTGGAATGCAAGTCAATTTCTTAGAAACTTAATCAACCCTCTATTCATCACTACCACAATCCAATCAACATCGACTCACCAACGGAAACAGTCAAGTCCTACGGGATCATGAATTATGCTATGCAAATGCAACTAAATGGACTCACATAATAGATATAAACAAATATGCAAACACAATGCTCTATATGACACAAACATGCAAAGATATGAATGAATTAACTACATATGAAATATGAATCCTATATGAACACACACACTAACACTACTATTCCTTAATTATCACTCCCAAACTTACAATATTCAATGTCCTCATTGAAGGTAATAAAAAGGAAAGTTGCAGAGAATACCTAATCATCAGCAGGACCACCCTCCTCGGGTGGTGTATCTGGTGGTGGATAAACAGAATCCGCTCCAAAGCTAGGCCAAGCGATATCAACTTCAGTGGCTCTGAATTCAGTACTCAAAGGACCTATCAACTTCACTCTGAATCCCAGATGGATCCTAGGGGGAAACAACACAAACTTTTTTCTGTTTTAAAAAAAAAAAAAACAGAATACTAATTCTGTATATTCGCGTGGGTTGTCTCCCACGAAGCGCTTGTTTTACGTCAATAGCTTGACGTGAATCCTTTTCCATCCAGTCGCAAGCACAGTGAACGTCGACTCACGGTTCACCGTATTACCAACGTCATACTTCAGCCACTGACCATTAACCTTGAACACTTCATCCGGAAACTTATGGAAAATCTCTACTGCATCATGCGGAAATGCTGATTTAACCGTGATAGGCTCCGACCACCTCGACTTACGCTTTCCTGGAAAAAATCTGAAGCGAGACTTGAAACGCAGAACTAGCTGACCAAGCACAAATGAATGTTTCACCACCCCTCTTTCATGCCAGTCCTTAACCTTCTCCTTATATAGCCTGTTGCTCTTGTAGACTTTACCATACCTCAATTGATCCTGCAGTGGTTGGAGTTCAAGTGTAGGAGCTTCTTCCATAGATGGTTTAAGTCGCTCCTGAGAATTGTTCAGCTCTGCTAATCCAAGAGATTCGAATGGCGCATCAATTTTTCTTTTCCACGGAGGTGCATTCAACAACTGAAGTTGCTCTTCTCTTTCTTCGTCTTCGATATCAGAATCCCCTATCAAGACTCTCTCCACTGTATCTGACTTCAGCGGTTGTTCAATCTCTGTATTGACGACAGAATCAACCATCTCCAATTTAAAGCACTCTTCTTCCTCAGTTGGAAATTTCATTGCCTTGAACACGTTAAAAGTGACCTTCTGACTTTGAACCCTCATTGTAAGCTCTCTTTTCTGCACATCGATCAAAGTACGACCTGTAGCTAAGAACGGTCTTCCCAAGATAATAGGAATCTTCTTGTCTTCCTCAAAGTCCAGAATAACAAAATCAGCAGGAAAGATAAGCTTATCCACTCTAACCAAGACATCCTCCACTATACCCCTTGGATATGTGATCGACCTATCAGCCAGCTGCAAGGACATATTAGTAGGTTTAGGCTCAGGCATCCCAAGTTGCATGAAGACAGACAACGACATCAGATTAATACTAGCTCCCAAGTCACACAAGCACTTGTTAAAAGATAGATTGCCGATTGTGCACGGTATGGTGAAACTCCCTGGATCCTTGAGTTTTGGAGGTAACTTCTGCTGTAGGATAGCACTGCACTCTTCTGTAAGAGCGACGGTCTCCAACTCCTCGAGTTTCAACTTCCGAGATAGAATACCCTTCATGAACTTTGCGTAGCTCGGCATTTGTTCAAGAGCTTCTGCAAAAGGTATATTGATCTGCAACTTCTTGAAAACCTCCAGAAATTTGGCAAACTGCTTGTCCAACTTCTGCTTCTGAAGACGTTTAGGGAATGGCGGAGGAGGATAGACCTCCTTGCTCTCTGTAGCTTGCTTCAGAATAGATTTCTCAGTAGAAAGGTCACGCTTTTCCGCTTCGTTTCCCCCCAAACTTGATTTTTCCACTTTTTCTTCATCTTCTGGCAGAACCTCAGGCGCGGGCGCGCCCACCTTCTGCTGGGAATCCAGAAATTTTTTCGTTTTGGCCTGTTTCTGAGTTCTGGTCACCCGTAACCTTTCCAGATCGTAAGGTAACTGCTTTAACATGTTCTTTGACCTCTCTTTTGCCAGGATTAGCTTCCGTATCACGAGGGAGAGTTCCCTGTGGTCTGTTCAGCAATGCATTGGCAATCTGACCGATTTGATTTTCCAGAGTCTTGATAGAAACAGCTTGGCTCTTGCACATTAGCCTCAATTCCTCCAATTCAGACTTTTCATTAGACGACTGACCAACGTTGCCTTGAGACGGTTGTTGAAAACCTGGTGGTTGATATGGTTGCCTTGGAGCATATTGCTGCTGAAAACCAGAAGGATTGAATGGCTTAGCTCCAAATTGCTGACCTTGATACTGCTGATACGGCTGTTGTGGTTGTTTCTGGCCTCCTTGATTGTTACTCCAACTGAAGTTAGGATGGTTCCTGTTATTCGGATGATAGGCATTAGGCACTGGCTGCTGTGGTCTCTGGAAATTGCTCACGAACTGCGCCGATTCACTCGATATGGCACACTGATTCGTGTCATGTGCCCCTGCACAAAGCTCACACACACTAGCCACCTGCTGAACTCCATAGTTAGTCAAAGAATCTATCTTCATAGACAAAGCCTTCAACTGAGCTGCTATTGTCGTGGCTGCATCCACTTCCAGAATTCCTGCCACTTTACCTTGTGATAACCTCTGAGTTGGATTCTGGTATTCATTAGCAGCCATCATCTCAATTAGCTCATAAGCTTCCTTGTAGCTTTTAGCCCAAAGAGCTCCACCTGATGCCGCATCAAGCATTGGTCGAGATTGACCTCCCAGCCCATTATAGAAACAATTAATCACCATCCAATCAGGAATTCCATGATGAGGACACTTCCTAAGCATCTCTTTGTAACGCTCCCAAGCTTCACATAAAGTTTCCCCTGAATGCTGTGCAAACTGAGTAAGAGCATTCCTGATTGCAGCTGTTTTAGCCATAGGGAAGAATTTCGTGAGAAACTTCTGAGCCAGATCCTCCCATGTAGTAATAGAACCTGCTGGTAAAGAGTGCAACCATCCCTTAGCTTTATCCCTCAGAGAAAATGGGAAAAGTCTCAATTTCACAGCATCTTCTGACACTCCGTTGAACTTGAAGGTGTCACAAATCTCGATGAAATCCCTAATATGCATATTAGGATCTTCCGTTGGAGCACCCCCAAACTGAACTGAGTTCTGTACCATCTGAATCGTGCCAGGCTTGATTTCAAAAGTATTAGCTGCAATGGCTGGCCTGACAATGCTAGACTGAATGTCATTGATCTTTGGCTGAGAATAGTCCTTCAAAGCCTTCGTTTCTGCTGCTTCTGGTTCTCCCATAACTAGACTCAATTCAAGTTCTTCTTTCCGAGATTGAGAACGTGTTCGCATACACGCTCACTAAAGTAACTGAAACACACCAAACAAAGTAAAATTGATGAGAAAATAATCTGAGTCAGTGAACTTTAACGACCACTGATGACAAGCACATAAACTATATAAATAACACCGAGTCCCCGGCAGCGGCGCCAAAAACTTGTTCGCACAAAATCACGCAAGCGTACGCGGTCAACAAGTAATATATGAAAGTAGAGTTCGTTCCCACAGAGACTGCTTTTGTTACTATAGTTATGCACTTATGCAACAATGTATGGCTATTGTTCAATGCTAAGACAAGTATCAAAGTTGTGTTTTGATTAACTAAATTAACTAAACAAATTATCAAGACTAAAATTAACTAAGGATTTTGTTGTTGAATTACTTATGAGAATAAAACATGGGATCCTAACTTCATTAAATACTTCATCTAGAGTCTTTTGTCTTTAATCAATGCATGTGACGGTTGTGACAACTAATCGAATAACACGAAATCAGTACACGCTACCTTTCAGTATACGTATACCAAACCACTCAAACATCCACAAAAGAGATAGAAGTTGGGCAGACACCAATTATGCTTAGACCCTATATGTCTATAAGATTTGAAAACATAACGGTTTAACGAGCAAGTTATCCATTCAGATTACATAGGGCAGGTAAGATGGTTAAAATCACCTACGAATCATGCATGACAGACATACATAAACCTATGCTAGCATGGCAAGTTCTAAATCTCTATATCAACTTTCGCATTCAATAGAGATTAACAAACAACTTAGATGTTAGCTACGCATCCAAGAAGAATAAGCACAACCAAACTAGGATATCAATTAGCCATCACACACATCTTTAAAACAATTAACTACTAAAATCCATAAATAAATCCGTTAGAATCCCACGACAACGATTAGTTCATAATCGAACCGTTCATCATCTTGGGTTCTGATGAAAACATGATATTAAATATGTCTGAATACTGAATAAAGTACTAGAGATAAAGTTTAAGAAAAACAAAACCAACGAGAATCCAAAGTATCGCCTAATTAGAAGAATACAAAGAAAAGTTGAAAACTTGATCTTCGTAATCAGCCGTCTTCTTGTTCTCCTCGCCGGTGGATGAATATGTATGTATATATGACAATGTATATCTCAGAATTCGTCCACCATTAGTTTATATAGGCTGCAGGGTTGACTGGTCTTCAGCTAATTTCCTTTTCAGAATCAGAATTGCCTTTTTCAGGATTTAGGGGAGCGCGGGCGCGCGTGATAGGGCGCGGGCGCGCCTGGTCTCTGTCCAGAATCTCCATTTTGCTTTTCTTTGACTTTTCCTTGCGCTCTCTCGCTCCGCAACCACTTGACCTTCACAGAATTGCTCAAAACACCACTGCAAACCACATGAACTTCACATCTCTGCTAACGAAACTACTCTGCATATATACTAACACAAAACATATTAAAAACACCACACACTTGAGAACAAACGATCAACTTAAGCCGATTTAGGGCGTTTCAAGTGAATATGAAATCCACTTATCAATTATTCTTTTTTATCTTTTAATCTTTAAATATGTATATAAAAATTAAATTACATTCATTTACATTTCAAAATATCTTAGATACTAATTCGTGGATATTTTTTCCCATCATATGTATTTAAATTAAGATATTTAATCGAAATATACTCAAAGATATGTGAAACAATCGTTTGCTTACTGACTATTGACCTAAATATGTATACACTTTCTTAGTTGTTATTTATGATTGTAAAAAAATAAAATATTTTGTTTACAATTACTAGCAATGTTATATTTCAATTTTAAGCTTAAAAAATAATATTTTAACTATTCTTATTTTTATTTTACCTTATATTATTATATTCTTATTTTTATTTTACCTTATATTATCGTAAAACCCCACTTGTTCTTTTCCTATGTTTATTAGTACACACAGACACACACCCTTTGAATGTATATTTGTTTTATTCTGTAAAATCTTTTGCTTGATTACATTGTTTAGTACTAATAGTGTAATATACATGATGAATGTGTGTAATAATGGTTGATATATTATGAGAACTATAATGGGTTTTTGTTGTTTGGTTGAACATGCATAGGAAGCCCTGCTTTTTAGTATCTCATGTTTATGTTTCAAGAGTTTAATCTTTCACTTGGATACTACTTTATTTAGTAACGGAGCCAGAAAGAATTTTTAAGGGGGTCGATTTTATATTATAATTTTAAAAATGAAAAATAATTTTATAATTTTAATTATAAAATAAATTGAAAATCAAAAAATTCTAAATTTAAACGTCGTAGAACAAATGTACACAAAAGTGGTTCTTTAATCTTTTCCTTTCTGCCTGATTTTTTATTTTTGAATTTTTTGGAATCTTAATGTAAATTTTTACGAACAAAATTAATTAATATTTGCAGTTTTTGGTAGGTTCAGTTGTAGTTACAACTTTAGTTGTAGATTGGTCTATTATTGGTATGCTTTGTTCAGCAATCAAAACAACAAAAAATATTGAAACGGAAGGTTAAAAATGAGCAGTAAAATTTGATTACAATAAAATGATAAGAGTTTTATTAGGCTCACGAGCCGAGAAACTTTAAGCTCGAGTTCGGTTGACAAAACATTCGAATAGCCCGAGCTCGGCTTGATTGCTATCGCGTCAAATTCAAATACTTTACGAGCCGAGCTCAAATGGTCGTTTACACCCTCCTTAATAGTTGAATCAAAGACTCTGTATTTTTCATTGTGTGGTTGAACTGACTATAATGAGTTAGTATGGTAGCCAGTAGCATGTATGTGTGACAGCATATGCATAGAAATTAAATTTTTTTTTTGTCAATTGTAATAAAAATGTTAAGTGTTAGGCTTGTTTAATCAATTGGGTGTATAATTTAATTGCATGTTGAACATATTCATGTGAATGTGTTAATGAAATCATTTGAAGAATTGCTAAGAATTTTTCGACATACTGTGAACTGTGCCTAAATATGTTTACGCAAAAACAATTATAGGTAAGATGGCAAGTCGTTTTATTCCCAAGATTATCTCCAGATTAGCTCCTCTCCGTCCTCGGAAACAAGAGATTGGATCGAAATTTCTCTAGTGGTCCGACTTCGTCTTCCTCGACCCCACAACAGCCATGGTGCTATACTGGCATCAAACCTTCCTTTAATGACTTGAAAATGGGGTAAGATTATCACCACTGTCGTGTTGTGGTTGAGAAACTAGTTGGTGATCCCACTCGGGAACAAATCATTGATAGTTACATAGACATTTTAGCTACTATTACTGGAAGGTAGTAATAGTTTGCTTAAGCTTATATTGTACTAAGTTGTGTAGTCCGTCTTTTTTCTATCCTTTTTATGAATTTAATTTTATTTTGCAGCAAGGTAGATACTCGATTGAAGATCTACTCCATTTCTATCAAATACTATTTTGAGTTTTGAGTTAATGTCCCTGAAGATGTTGCTAAGCATTTGAGAGGTATAATTAAATATAGATGTTCTTGTTTCTCATTAACAATTACCTCCCCTCTAAATCCTCATCCCCCAACCAAGAAACACTCATTCTTCCAAACCCTTGGACCCCAAAACCACATCAAAAGATGGTCTGCAGATGTCTTTTGTGAGTAGTAATGCAGTAACAGAGGACTTAATTTAGAGTTTGCCAGAATTGCTTTGAGAAGTAAAGATGGTTTGGCTGGGTCAAATCCCTGTAAACGCAACCAAGGTAGATTGAGGATTTGTCTGTATGATGGCTTGCTGAGAAATAGGTTTGGAGGTGAGGCAGATATCTACTAGGTAGATGGCATTGCCGATGTTGATCAGTGTATTCAGATCAAGGTGCCAGGACGGATAGATGATAATACAATTCTTTTTTTAGCCATTAGGCTTGACCCTGTATTAGTTGCTCGTCTATCTATATTTTAATTTCTTTTGCTGGAGCTACTTTGATCTACTTCCTTTCTTGTTTCGTTTTTCTGTCCTTGCAATTGCAGCACATTGCTTTATTAAGGCATAATAAGTTCTAGTTGATGAATGTGTACTAAAGTTTTATAACAAGTTATTTGTTTCTGTTATTACATCAGAAGTTGCATAAAATGCAAACAATCCTTTGTTTCATTTTTGAGAAATATCTAGGCCCTTCAACCTACAGTAATCACATTTCTGAAATGAAAATAAATGAGTTTCACTGGCCTTCTTTTGTTATTTTAGTTAGATAGAGTCAGGTGCCATTTACCAACTTTTACTCCTAAAATCAAAGAGAATTGATGCAAAATATCAATTTTTTGAAGTCTCACAAGTCACAAGTGGCTGATTACTTCTCTTTTCTTAAGTATATTGTTAGGGTCGTTAATTCATATAGGGATCTTGGAGGTATCTCGAGTAGAATTTTGATAGTAGGGAAGATTGAATGTATTAGCTTACCTTAAAGCCATTGGGTCTAGAGGTAAAAGATCAAAGCGATAGATAATTAGATGCATTACAGTGATATCGTAGCCTTCAAGTAAATGAAAATTTATGATTTTCGGATATACTTCTGATAAGACTGGACACAATGAGTTTGCACCTGAATAAATAGTTTACCAAGGAAAATCCCCAGTTTTGATGCGTTAATTTAGACTGGTGGGCTAAAACCCCGAAAAGAGCAACCAACAATGCTTGAGGAATCATCTGAATGACTTCTTACATAAGGATATTTTTGGCAAATGATGCAAATGAATGTAAGATAATAGGACATTCCTGAGGTTGCTGCGGTCTATGTGCTGAAGGTGTTTAGAGTACGATGCCCATTCTTACAATCCTTAGGGCTTGACCCTGTATTACCCGTTCTTCATTCCTCTGTCTTTGCAGCACTTGGCTTTGAAGCACAAGTCTGCACGATAACTTTTAGTTTTGAATATGTAGTAGATATCTTTGACAAATCCCATTCTGTATGTTATCGGAAACTCAGAACTTGATTAATTAGCAGATATTATGGGCCCTTTGGCTTAAGGTAATAATACTAATTCTGAAAGCAAAAAAGTTAACTAGTTATACTTGCTTTTTTACTGTCATGTTAAAAGATATACGATGCCAAGTTAAAGAATTTTCTGCAGCGAATAATTTGTTATTCATGTGGCAGGCGAACCGTTTAACAATGGGCAGGCAACACCATACGAGGATAAGTACCATGTCTGGTATTATTAAGACCAAAACATTGAAAGTTTTGTAGTCGGTCGGTACGGTACTCGTATTTTGGTAATTGCACTTTAGTTCTTTTGCTTTTACTACTTGACCTTAATTTCTTAAAAATAATGATTTTGATCAAAATATAATGTATTCGGTCAGTTAGAATGATACTCATATTTTGATATTTGCACTTTAATCCCTTTACTTTTGCAACTTGACCTTGATTTCTTAAAAACAATAATTTTAATTAAAATATATTTTTTAAATATTGTTAAACACAAAAGTCTTGAAACACAATTTAATCATGCTCAAACACAAACACATACGTCAATTCAACATCGAGTTCAACAATCACATAAAACTATTCAAATTTAAGTTCATCTTCATTAGAAAAATTATAAATATAAAATAAATTATTAAAATACATATAAGATAACAAATTTAAAATTCATATGTGCATTGCACCAGCTCAATGCTTGAATATATAAGAAAAATAATCATAAATATCATGTATACATTTTATCGATATGTGCTATATAAAAATGCTTATTGTAGATATAGGCATTCACCCCTTCCTGTCCAACCCCGATCCATTCTCTGTCCCGTTTCGGGCGGGAAATTGAGAACTTTTCTAGCGATCGGGAAGAAATATGTAAAAATTTCGGGGATCGGGATGGGGTCAGGGATTAGTGTCTCCCCGCCACGCTTCCCGGTCCCTAATTTCTATATTTAACAAAAATATTATATATTTTCATGTATATTAAATAAATTATTATGAATAAATATGATTTGTATATATTCTTTTAGTTTAAACTTTCAATCCATTTTTCTAATTCAAAATTTTCACATATAGAATACAATTAAATTACAATAATATCTATTTTATCTCTTATTTAAAATATTACATTAAATTCAAAATATAAATTATATATCATGATTTATCAAACTAATTTTATTATAAAATTTTAAAGAGATTTATTCAAGAGATTTTATAGAAATTAATAAATATGATTTAATAATTTAAATATATTGTATAGTACAAGAAAAGTTAGACCCTTATATAAGAAAATAGAATATATTATAGTTAAAGCTACACAACCAAAATATTTATTTAAAATTAAAGGAAAGATAAAAATACACCACACTTAATATTTTTTTTTGAAACTTAATATAAAATTTTTATAAGATTGGTAATATATAGTTTTGTATGATATTTTAATAATTAAAAAATAAATATACTAAATATCCTTTGCGAACATACTCTAAAAAAAAGAATTCAAAAAATAAAATTTAATAAATATTATAAATCACCTTGATTTTTACTTAAAAGTTTAAATAATAATAAATATAGGATTAAGAATGATGTGAGGTTTATGTAATGTGATTTTTCACTCAAAACAAAAAGAGGTCATGTAGCTCAATGATTATATGAATGATTTCCTTAGGGAAGGTCAGGGGTTTTATTCTGCACAAAAACATTATTTACTCATTTTTTTTCTTTAGATAAGAGAGTAGTGGCATGCCATGTAATTTCAAAATATATAAGGGTAAAATTGTAATTTCACAGGGGGTTTATTGGCTCAAAATGCTCCTAAATTATCCTCATGTTCTCCTATTATATATAGAACTAGCTTTGTAGCCCATGCGAGGAACGTGCATGCTCTAGCTAGTTTTTGTACTGTGGATCTCATTGTGTGGAGGAATGCAGGTAGAAGAGAAGACAAAAGTTGTAATAGTGTATCAGCAGGAAATAAAATGTTTTGTAGTACTGATGATACAAGTTTTGCAAAATCCAAGAGCAAAAGGATGTTATGTCAATTTGTGCACACAAACATTTTTTGTCTAATTAAGATGTTGTTATGGATTGATCTTTGTTTACTACAAGATTTCTTCGATCATAATTTTGCCAGTTGATTTGTATAGGATGATGGTTTCTGATGGAACATATAAATCACGGTGCTGCGTTTTATGATATAAATTAAAGAGTTCGAAAAGAAGATTAACCTTTATCGCTAAGGCGCAAGCGATTCAATTCCACGTCTTCTACTGAATTCCTTGATTCCCTTTGAGCGAAGTGTGGCCTTCGATCTCCCAAAGTTTCTGTGACAACCCGGGTCAAATCCCGAGTTTTTTTCGAAAATCGGGTCAAATCCCGATTCCGAGTCCGAATAAGCCGAAGCCTACTGGCCCAAATGCAGCCAACTTGGGTAGTCCACAAGCCCACTACAGGCCCCCAAAAGATCATGATTTATTGGTGCACTTAGTAGTAGTACTTTGCCTTATAAACTGAACAGAAGTCCCAAATTTCCTCGATGTGGGACTGGGGTGTTACAAACTCCCCCACTTAAACTCTTGACGTCCTCGTCAAGCCTGAACGGATATCCCATAGGTTCCAAGATCGTTCCTCTCTAGCCATTGTGGGATAATACCGGCTGGCTTCGTGTCCCCACCTCCGGACCTCTGTCCATTATGGGATATATAATACCACCAGCCTTCGTGTCCCCACCTCCGGCAACTTGACGAATCAAGCTTTCGAGAGTCGGCTCTGATACCAACTGTAACAGCCCGACTTTTCGGACTATTAAATCTAAATACAAAACTTAAATAAATTACTATACAATGACAATTACAGACGGAAGCGTGACCAAAGTTCTATTACAAAGCTAACTATTACAAAAGCACTGCTAACGATAATCCAAAAACCAATCTATTCCGAACCTAAGATCTTCGAACTCCAAAACTATCCCACTTGAGTTTATGTAATATCCCGTAATTTTAAGAATAATAATAAAAAAAGACTAATAAGAAAAAAGACTAAAATTTGAAAAAGAATATGATTTAAAATTAAATTAGACTAATGGGCCTAAAATATGGATCAGATTTAAGTTCGGATAAGTAGTAGATTTGGACTTAGGGTTTTGTAAGGATATATAAACACCATAGTCTTCTTCCTAATCTTTTTAATCAAAATTCGTAGGTCTCTTATATACAGAAATCAGTTGTCTTGTAAAATTCGTAGTTAATTCATCGTAAGTCGGAATTCGTTGATTCTGGACTTTTAGGAAAGCTCTTTTAATTTTCTACAATTTTTGTTCTTTCTAGTGTTTTTTGAAACTATGTGTTGTGTATATGTTTGATTATATAAATTTGGGCAAGTGATACTGTAACAACCCACACTTTTCGGACTATTAAATCTAAATTCAAAACTTAAATAAAGTACTATACAATGATAATTACAGACGGAAGCGTGACAAAAGTTCAATTACAAAAATATCTATTCCAAAAACGCAGTTAACGGTAATCCAAAAACCAATCTATTACAAACCTAAGATCCTCGAAATCCAAAACCTTGAACGTCTCAATAATTACAATCTGACCAGAACTGTATTTAGCCTTTTTGACCCTCTAAACGACGTTTTATTGTAAAACTCAAAGGACGAAAGTCGTAGAGAACGAAAAGACCTTTATGAAAAGATAAGACTCATCAAAATCGGACTTATAACAAATTGGGAATTGAATAAAACGTCCGCTGAATTTGAACAGAAACTGAAAAACAAGATCTATTTGTGTTTTGTGATTTTAAGAACAGTTCAGGGCATAATCCGGAAAAACACCGTGAAACAAAAATTGTAGAAAATTAAAAGAGCTTTCCTAAAAGTCCAGAATCAACGAATTCTGACTTAAGATGAATTAACTACAAATTTTACAAGACAGCTGATTTCTGTATATAAGAGACCTACAAATTTTGATTAAAAAGATTAGGAAGAAGACTATGGTGTTTATATATCCTTACAAAACCCTAAGTCCAAATCTACTACTTATCCGAACTTAAATCTGATCCATATTTTAGGCTCATTAGTCTAATTTAATTTTAAATCATATTCTTTTTCAAATTTTAGTCTTTTTTCCTCTTAGTCTTTTTTTATTATTATTCTTAAAATTACGGGATATTACATACTACCCTCCTTAAAAAGAATTTGGTCCCCAAATTCACAACAATCCTATACTTTAAAAGGTTCATGACACGTCTACCTACTAGTCTTCTACAAGTCAAACTTAATTTATAGTTCACAAGATCGCAACCTAGAGAATGTATTAGTCTCATACCTACCACACTCCGAAGGACAGCCTGCTCTGATACCATATGTGACAACCCGGGTCAAATCCCGAGTTTTTTTCGAAAATCGGGTCAAATCCCAATTCCGAGTCCGAATAAGCCGAAGCCTACTGGCCCAAACGCAGCCAACTTGGGTAGTCCACAAGCCCACCACAGGCCCCCAAAAGATCATGATTTGTTGGTGCACTTAGTAGTAGTACTTTGCCTTATAAACTGAACAGAAGTCCCAAATTTCCTCGATGTGGGACTGGGGTGTTAAAGTTTCCTCTCCTCAAAGCCTCGAAATTCCAAAACCCAAGCTGCGTGCGGCTGCCCCTAGGTCTCAATTTCGATTTCTGTTGTGTATTTTTTATCAGCTTTAACAAGAACGAGAATATATATAGGCTTCAGTAGGGATCATGAACAATTAGGCCGGGCCTTCCAATGACATTCCGGGTCAAGACCAATGTCATTAAATATTAATTCAATCCACTAAAGAATTAATATTTGCACTACCGTTCCTAATACCGCAATTATTTTATTATTTAATTCGGCTCCTATATTATTTGCTTATTAAATTCCCCATGTTTAAGATACCGCATGTCCATTAATTAAATTAATCACTGGCAATTAATTTAATTAATATCTTATTTATCCTTGATCATCCACTCAACCTTATAATTATGTGAAAAATTAATCTGCCTGCAGGGCTTCACATAATTATCTTTATGAGCTTTCAAGAGGACATCATCAACCCGAATATTATCAGGACATGGATTCCTTCTGTAATTAATATCCCACTCTGCATACAATGTCATTGCTCAACACATAATATTGTAATTAATAATTAATTACATCTTATATGAATCAAAGCATGTGCATTGCATACAAGTGTCAATCACTACATCCGGATTAAGAACCTAAGCAATAATAATATCATAGAATCTTAGTTCTTCTTAACTGTCAGAATAAAAGAACAATTCTAATATTTTGATCTTGTTCAATATACACAAAGTATACAAGTATTATTCAATAGTCAAGATAAATTATTCTCAAATAATACTTCAGTCATTCCATACAAGTATTATTCAATAGTCAAGATAAACTATTCTCAAATAATACTTCAGTCATTCCAGTGGGTTGTACCACTTAGACTGTGAACTTTTATTATATTATATATAGACACTGATAATCTAATCTCCTGTTATCCCATTTGATACTAGATTATCCATAATATATAATAAACAGACAATGTAATAATATGCAATCAAGATTCTCAATAAAATGGAAAATGTTATATACTTCAAACGAATAGTTCAATATAAAACCCAACAGGTTTCAACGTGACCTTGAAAGAGCACTGGGCGCCTTTTATCATTTCTAGGGCATGGGGGAAAGTTGGCACTCCATTTACCTGTTTGTAGTGCATGAGGTAGACGTTAAGTGGTGTGTGTTAATATTTGAGTGGTGTACATGATAGAGTGATAGTGCTGAAGTACAAGTTGTGTAAGTAAGTGTGCATGGATAAGTTAAAGGAATGCACACCACTCTTCCTGTTTGAAGCAGGGTTTCCCTGGAATGGCCAGTCAGATGTTCAAGTTCGCGGGCCTGTAGAGTGAATTTTGTTTTTCCAGTCCGGTCAACGACAAGCAGCACAAAGGTGGACCTGTTGTAAAAGTAGCGTGGAGTGATTTTAGTTAAGGTGTTGAAGGCAATAAAGTCATTAACATGCAATAATATGGATGCTTAAAATAACCTGCTTATTGGGGTTATGTAGTTCTTGCCACAATCTAAACAGTAGTATCTGGTACCCTCTGCTGACACATAGTCTTTGCAGCGAATACATCTGCCTTTATGACGGAAGCCTTTGAGCAGAATATCATGGATGATGACGTTGCAACGGACCTTAAACGGAATTGTTGGGTTGCTATTAGTTTGTGAGCCGTGCGATGCATATTCATTATTGAAAAGTGTTATTAAAGGGGCTTACATTTTGGTAAATCCACAACGGAGTCTGAAGGAGTTGTCACATTGTTGAGTATGGTGTTACAGTGTCCGTTTCCCGGAACCAACGATAGTGGTGACGCGCCTTTGCAGGGACGCGGCATATGAAATCGCCAAATGTAGAGATGCGACATTGCCGGGTAGGTGCTGGACCTGTTTGCACCTTGGATTGAAGAAGAGATCAGTTGCCGGTGCTGATGATAATTTTAGCCTCCCTGCGCGAAAAGAAAGAATCATAGTTAGAATTCTGATGGGTGGTATAGTGGACACAGATGGAATGTAAAGGTTATGGAAGCGGCATATATAAAATTTGTTTCCAGAGATATATAAAGAAGTCTTATACATGATCAGTATGCTTTCAAATGACTTGGATTAATTAATTACTCATACAGTCCGGCACGTGAAATGTACAAGGTGTACAAGGTGTTCCTACTATTGATTGTCCGAATATGTATAAGTGCACTTGAATGGAATATTGTGGCAGTAGTTTATGATCATTCTGACACTACAAGAATTCACGGTAATTGCGACGGAATTTAGCGACGGAAGGAATTCCGTTGCCTATGGGCGACGGATTAGCAACGCCTTACGATCAAAAAAAAGTCAAGCCTGCTACCAACAAATTAGCAACGGGTTTCCGACAAATATTTAGCGACGGAAGTATTCCGTTGCTAAATTTAGTACCAAAACATCCCGCCAGATTTTACTAACAGTTTAACAACGGAATTGGTAACGGAATTTAGCGACAGAAATAAGCCGTAGCTAAAATAGGCGCCAAATTATCCCGCTCAACCCTCGCGACGGACTTAGCAACGGATGGATTGGCGACGGATTAACAACAGATGTTACTAACGGAACAACGGAAATGTTTATCAACGATTGGGCTACGGATGTCCGTTACAAAATAAAAGGTCAACTATTTTTATTTCCGTCGCTAAAGTAGATCCGTCTTCCTTTTTCCGTAGCTAATCCATTGCCAAAAGTGACTGGTAGAATTTAATGCAGCAAACCTTCTCTCCCTTTCTTTTAGCGTGTAAACCGTCTGCCTTTTTCAATTCACATGTATACCATCTTCTTCCCCTCTTTCATTTCTCTCTTCAAATGATTTCATTTTATTTTAAAATTTAGTCCACCAAACTACACAAAATCTTGTCCAAAGTATAAGGTATGTTCCATTTATTTGTCAGTATTTTGTAATTTCATTTTTGTAGAGTATGTGCACTTTAATTTATGTCATTCATTTATATGTTTATTTTTAATTAATTGTGAAATTATGTATTTTCTTAAAATGTTAGTTAGTTTTGTTTTTAAGAATTCTTTTATGGAGTTGACATTGTTGTATTAGGTTCTATGAAATAATTATATATTTGTGTTGGTAGTCCTAATTAAATTGCTCGTTTATAAAAATTTCATTTATTTTAGCTAGTTTGTGATAGTTCTAATTTAATTTAGTAATTATATTTTATTTTATTTTTGTAGAATATTGATAACACTATCATGGATAATAATCGTTCTTGGATGTATCCAAGAACCGATAGTAGGGGACTTCTTAATCATGCTTTTGTTGTTGGATTAGCAGAATTTATGAATCATGCTATATCTCAACCATCATCCTTGAATGGGACGAGCGTACAATGTCCTTGTACTAAATGTGAATTTAAAAGGTATTGGGATGCAAAAACGGTAAAATTGCATCTTTTGAAAAAAGGATTCGTTGAAAATTATTATGTGTGGAATAGACATGGGGAGCCATACATTGTTGGAGGAAGTGCCGGACAATCCTCGACAAGTTATTCTAATATTTCTGGAGGAAGAAATGAGGATAATCTAATGTATAATATGGTCATGGATGTTGCTGGTCCAAATTTTGATCCATAGTCTGAAGAGATACCGAATGCAGAAGCACAGAAATTGTATGACATATTATATTCTTCAGAAAAAGATTTATGCGGTGGTTGTGAAACTTCTCAATTGTCTGCCATGGCTCGTATGTTAAGTTTAAAATCTGATCATCATTGGTCAGAGGCGTGTTATGATCAAACATCAGAGTTCATCAAGAGTATCTTGCCCGAAGAAAATACATTCATTGATGGCTTCTACAATACGAAAAAGCATATGGAAGGACTGGGTCTTCCATCAGTGAAAATTGATTGTTGTGTTAATGGATGTATGATATATTGGGGTGAAGACACTAATCTGGATTCATGTAAATTTTGTTCGCAGTCAAGGTACAAAATAAGAGTTAACAGATCCAACCGAGAAAAGAAGAAAGTGGCTGTTAAAAGGATGATATACTTTCCACTGGCCCCGAGATTACAGAGGTTGTATGCATCACCTGCGACTGCGAGTCATATGAGATGGCATGCTGAACATTATCAAGAAGATGATGTGATGCGACATTGTTCAGACTCCGAGGAGTGGCAACAATTTAACAGAGCACACCCCTCATTTTCAGTAGAGACAAGAAATGTTAGGCTCGGACTTTCTGCTGATGGATTTCAGCCATTTGGTCAATCAGGTAGTCAGTATTCTTCTTGGCCAATTGTAGTGACCCCGTATAATTTGCCACCATGGATGTGTTCGAAAGATCCATATATGTTTTTGTCTGTACTTGTTCCGGGACCGAAAAATCTAAAGCAGAAGATAGATGTTTATCTCCAACCATTAATTGCTGAATTAAAAATGTTGTGGGAAGTTGGAGTTGAGACATGGGATTCTTCTTTGAAGCAAAATTTTCAGATGCGAGCTGCATTGTTGTGGACTGTGAGTGACTTTCCTGCTATGTCGATGTTATCTGGGTGGACGACTGCCGGTCATTTAGCTTGTCCTCATTGCGCTCATGATCATGATGCTTATAATCTTTCGCATGGTGGAAAAACAACTTGGTTTGATAATCATCGAAAGTTTCTACCTGCTAATCATCCATTTCGAAAGAATAAAAATTGGTTTACAAAGGGAAAGACAGTGTCTGAATTATGAGTATCCCAATTCGCGACACAACTCAGAAACAGCATGTATAGGAACAAAAAAGAAAACCCAAAGTGCGTTAGATAATAGTAATCACTTATGTATAAAGTAAAAAGGGAAGGAATGGATGACCTTGTTTAGGAATATTGTTTTGCATAAGGAAGGGATCACTTATGTATTTGTAGTGTTAATATGGTTTTGTACATGAGTTTTGGTTTCCTCTTATCTGAGTGAATAAGCTAATCCACAAATTGCTATATAGCTGTCTGTCATTAATGGTACTCTAGATGTGGTTTTATTGCTTACTTTTCACCTGAACTGTCTGTATAAACAAAAGTTCACATTTTCAAAGTTGTCAGCTCTATAGGAATTAAATGTTGATCTGGGAAATAGACAGTAGTTCATGAATTTAATTCAGTATCAATATGAAACTTGCAAAAGTGTACTGATAAATTACACTTTCTGGAAAGTCCATACCTCCTTCTCGTACCAGACAAAGTGTACTATGTTAGAGGCAAGTAGCTAGTTTCTTACTAGCTACTGCTGGTTTGGTAAAGGGAAAAATTTGTTTAAGTAATGAATATCTGTGATCCCTCCATCCATGACTATAGAAATAATATATCTGGTGTATTCAACTCTTGTTACCTGTGTCAAATTTTAGTCAGGCTTCTGCTAAGGTTAAAATGATTACTCAGTTACCTGCTTATAACATAAGAAATTAAATTTTACAACAATAAATTACAAAAGTTTCTATTTGCTAGATGCTTGTGCCTCTAACAATTCTCTTATACTTCCCTTCACCTGAATGTATTGAAGAATATTATGTACTTCAAATATGCAAATAATTTGAGATCCTTCTCTTGTTTTGAGTATATGATGCCATGAACTTTCTGTAACCTCAAGAATTGACCTAACTCAGAATTCTGTTTTAACTCAGAATGATGAGGCGGCCTATATTTCACAAATCGCGCACACCTGATCAAACACAACAGCCGACACAACAACGCACACCACGAACACCAGAGCTGACTCAACATAGCACACCCGAGATGTCACAACATCACACACCTGATCAAACACCTCAGAACACACCACGACAAACTCCCGATCCTGACACGTCTAGTGAATCCTCCACCTCTATCATTAATGGTGCATGGAAAGTGGGAACAATGCATGATGATGGGTGTATTCGAGTTAAAGTTATCGAAGGAGTGTAAGTTTTATTTTTTAAACATTTCTTTTAAGTACTTATAACATATAATATGACTAATGACTTGTTTAATTTTAAGGTTGGATCCTGCTCAACCCAGATTACCAGTATCATGCATGAAAGACTTGAGCCTAAAGGGTTCGCCTGGAAATCAGTGTCTAAGGATGCTAAGAAGTTTTACTTTGAGGAGTTTAAGGTAGTTCCATACATTCCGTAAATTAAAAATTCTGGTTTCAACTCTGTTTTTCTACACTGAAGTTACTCCATTTTTCTGAATTCTTCTTTCTTTACTGCACTCCGCATTGTATTTTTATTTAGTTATGCGCTTTCATGTGTTAATACTTGCAAATTAAAAGAAAGTTTCAACCATTTAAATTAACTTATAGTATTAGTTGTTACTTAATGTTTTTTCTTTTATATTGCAGAAATGGTTTGTATGGAGACAAGAAGATAACTTGGTATATGAAGCATGGCAAAAAAGTGCTGCATATCGTTATAAGGATCTGCGTTCTAGAGCTCGTGGAAAGTGGGAAAAGAAAAAACAGTTGGATAATAGAATCGGAAAGGATGTGTGGCTGAGTTGGATCGAAGAGTGGAAAACCCCAGAATGTCAGAAGAAAACTGAAATAAAGAGAGATAATCGAAAGGGTGGAGTTGTTAGAAATGATTACCCCGCAACACACACCGCAGGTTCATCCTCTCACCGGAAGACGGAAGCTCGTTTGGTAAGCTTGTGGATGCAATATCGTAAAAGTTATCAGATAACTTTTTGTATTTTGTATTTTGTATTATCATATTTTAATATGCAAAAGGATTATATGTAGGCTGACGAGTATTTAAGAGATCCATTCTGCCCCGAGTTGTTTCTGTATACGCACACTAAAAATCACGATCTAAAGACGTTCATTGATGAAAAAAGTGCAAAATTATATGTAAGTCCATATTATCTTTGTCATTTATCATTGGTAATATTACGGCTAAGTGTTAATATATGCTGGTCAGTGTATATGTAATTGTTAATATGTGTTGGTCTATACATTTATTTTTTATGGTGAGTGTTGAAATTGAATTGACTTGCTTATTTTTTCAGGAGAAAATCAAATCCCTCCGTGCTGAGCGTTCCCAGCCTGCTGATGGCTCATCAACACCTCAACCTGTTGATGAAAATCAGTTGTTCTATGATGCAGTAGGCGGTCGAAACAGCAGGAACAAGATATATGGTCTGGGCTCATCGCAGGATCTCTTTTATGCACCAAGTAGTAGCACAATTGCACATTTCAGTAATTCCTCCCATCCTAATAGTCAAGATTATGAAAAGCTACAAACCGAGCTCGAAGTGATGAAAGAACGAATGAAAGAGATGGACACGATGCAGCAGCGGATGAAGGATATGGAGAATCTTTTAGCAAGGATGGCTGATAATCAGATGCAGTAGGCGGACAATGAAAAGCTCAAGTTTTGAGGTATATAAATTCTCGACTTACTTGAGAAGTTTTTTTCTGGAGAATCTTATATGTTTAATGATAAGCGTGAGCTTTATCGTAATTTGGTCCTTATATTTAAGTTATTTTGCACTGAATTGGATTTTTATTTAATAAATTATATTGTTTTATTGTAGGTATTAAGGAGATCCTATTTAATTTGAAGTGGAGCTTAAATTGCAATTTTTGGAGTGGATTAAAGCAATTTTCGGATTTTTGGGCTGGTTGCGCAGATTTTACTGTTTGGGCTCTATCTGGAGTTCTACAAGTCTGTTTTGGGCCCGTAAGCAGTCGTTGGAAAGCTTGGAAGAAGATCTTTACTTCTGAGTTGGGATCATATTTTATTACTGCTCGGAGCGGTCCAGAATCAGGAGGGAACAGAAGCCAACGAAATTTCCATTATAGAAATCTAATTCTGATTGGGAAATCTCCTTGTAATTATTTTAGTTAATTAAAAATACTTTATATTAGATATATTAGAGACATATTATTCAGACCTAGTATTAGACAGAGACATACGTATATTGTAAGAAAAGGAGGCTCAAGAACAAGAGAAGTTTTCTTTTGTCTTTTCTCCTTAGTTTAATTGATTTCATATTCAGTTCTCGTAATTAGTTTATTATTGAATTCAGATTTCTTTCTTCTATGCTTTATATTGTTTTAATCATGTTATCACTTGAACCCATGATGATGAGAAGTCCAATTATGGGCTAATCGTTATCATGGGGTTTTAATGGAGTTTTCCATGGATTCTAGTTATTAAATGTTTTTATGCCTTGGTGTGTGTTTGATATATTGTTAACCTAGTTTGGTTGCGCTTATTCGTTATGGGTGCGTCGCGAACATCCGTAATTGTTTGTTGAATCCTAGTGATTGCGAAAGTGGATATGGGGTTTAGAACATACCATGCTAGCATAGGTTTTTGCATGTGAAGAGCATGTATTAATTTGTGGTGTAATTATATCCGTCTCGCACCGACTATGTGATTATTTGGATTCTTGATTGTAAACCATTATGTTTTCAATCTCTATAGACATATAGGGATTAAGCATATTTGGTGACTACTTGACTTCTATCAATTGTGGATGATCAGTAGGATGATATATGTACAACGAAAGTTGGCGTGTGTCAGTTTAGTGCGTCTAATCAGTTATCATCGCTTGCACATGCTAGGCTAAGAGGCATAAGGTTCTAGATGAAGTGGTTAATGAAGTTGAAATCCCATGTTTGTTTATTTATAAGAAAATCGTTTAAGTCATTTTTCTAGTAAATTCTTAGTTAATAATAATCATTAGTATAATCAACCCAAATTTGTGATTGTTTTAGCAGTGGATAGAAATCGTAATCTGGTGTATAAGTGAACTAAAACGAACAATTCTAGTCTCTGTGGGAACGAATCCTACTTATCTCTATATTACTTGTGACCACGTGCACTTGCGTGTTTTTGTGCGAACAAGTTTTCCCACAAAATTTATATTTTCCTACCAAGTCTCAAGCATGCCAAACTAATATGAATGCAACTACATGAATATACAAAGATTCCAATCATGCATGTGTCCACCTTATTAACATATAATCCTCAGAATATACAACAGTCTAGGATTTCACCCATCTCACATATTAGTCATGCTACTTTTCCATTGCAAGTACGGTGTGCGTAGTGCGTGTTCTTCATGCTCTCTAGTGAAACAAACCAAACACCAACAAATCTCAATCGAGTCTCAACCATGAGCTAATAATCAGAATAACGCTTAAACACTTCGTTACTTAGAATGAACTCTCGCTTAGGGTTGTCAGGAGTTTCCATGCCTCTCAATTTTTTTCTATTTTGTTTTTTTTTTTTTCTATTAGCTCGTAAATCAAGTCTTTCTCCAGTAACCAATGGCTAGAACATTGTTACCCAATGACCTCAAAGGAGGACGATGATATGCTACATACAAAGGTCAAGTCTTTCTCCAGTAACCAATGGTTAGAACATTGCTACCCAATGGTCTCAAAAGAGGACAATGATACCTATTGTAAAATTTCTTATTATTTTTTTTTTTTTTAGAAAGGCATTTACACTCCCTCAACTTCCCCACACTTAAGCATTACTCATTCTAAACTCAAAAGGGAATACGCAAGATTCTACGTTCACTCATGGATAAGACTCAAGAATTAAGCTAGTCTAGGTCACGTCTCTAGAGCATTTTAATAGTGTTCTCAAAACAATTACCGCACAAACAACTTCTAAGCATGCACAACATCACATACGATCAAGACTACTAACCAAGACATTATGCACATAAACTCATCATAGGATATCAACTTGGTATTACACACATTCATGGAATTATGCAAATGCAACGTATACACAATGCTCTACTACACAACAATTATGTATGTAGAATTAAACAACTATATGCTCTACTTTTAATGCAGCTAACACAATTTTGAGACGAGGCATATACAATAATTTTATTAATACTATTCACGAGAACACCTCCCCACACTTGAATGGTTCATTGTCCTCAATGAACAAATAAACAATATATTAATATTAAAACTACACTAAAAAGAAAGGATAGAGAACTCCCCTACTGGCTTGTGCACTGTTCTCTGTTCTGATCATACTCAACTGATCTTCTGGACCTTCAAATCCGATCTCCACCGTTCAAAATTTAGATACTAGAGTCAGGAAGATGCTGTCCAAAATTCAGGACGATCCGACCGCTGGAACTCCGGGAAACTCAAAAACAAGACAGCTGAGTCGACCAGAATTTTTTTTTTTTGTGTGAACAGTACTTCAAGCGCGCCCGCGCCTGGATGAGCGCGCCCGCGCAGGGGTTACTGTTCACAGAAGCAAAAAAAAAAACAAAAAAAAAGAAGTTTGTGTTGTTTCCCTCTAGTATTCATCTGGGATTCAGAGTGAAGTTTATAGGTCCTTTGGGTACTACTTTTAGAGCCATTGGAGTTGGTATCGCTTGGCCTACATTTGGAGCTGATTCTGTTTATCCTCCACCGGATACACCACCCGAGGAGGGTGGTCCTGCTGATGATTAGGTATTCTCTGCATCTTTCCTTTTTATTACCTTCAATGAGGACATTGAATATTGTAAGTTTGGGGGTGGTAATTAGGGAATGTTAGTGTGTGTCATATAGGATTCATATTGCATTTTTAGTTAGTTTCATTCATATCTTTGCATGTTTTTGTCATATAGAGCATTATGTTTGCATTAGTGTTTATATATATTATGTGAGTCCATTTAGTTGCATTTGCATAGCATATTTCATGATCCCTTAGAACTTGGCTATTTCTCGTTGATGAGTCGATGTTGATGGGAGTGTGATAGTGATGGTAGAGGGTTGATTAAGTTCCTATGAATTGACTTGCAGGCCAGAAACAAAATAATTTCACAAGTCTCATTGGTTGCTTTTAGATTTGATCAGACCATGTTTGTTTGGAAGTTAGAATTTAACCACTTGCTTATATTTAGAATGTTTTCTATTCTCTTGAAATTAAAAGAAGCACTTAAGTCTAAGTTTGGGGGAAACCAGGGATTTCATGCTAGTTGTCAATAAAGGCTAGGCGTCAAATGGCTAGTAGCCGGCTCATTGAAAAGATGAGTAGTCTAGGGTGGGATGAGAAAAAGGCAAAGCGCACTCATTCCGAAATAAAAAAAAAAAGGAAAAAAAGAACAGAAAAAAAGAGAAAAAGAGTTTTGATATTTGTTTTATGCGAAATTGATCAGGTTGAGCTCTTTAATACTCGAGCAATTAAGTTCTAGGGGACTTTGTGCCTAGTGACCTAAGACTATTCCGGTCTGGGATCCACTAACCTAACGCTCGCTACATGGGTATTATTGTATAAGCCTTTTGGGGTCTCAACCATTGCACGGTCAAATAAGCATGTGAGTCGTAATAAAAGCATGAATTCCTGTCTAACTCAAGTGGATATTGAGGTGTCTTTAAGTGGTTTCTTGTGTCTAGAGTTCATTCTGTCTATAAGCTTGTGGTTGTTTTGGTGAAGAATAGTATATGGTCTTGGTTTAGTTTGGGAGTATATTGATGAGCATTGCACACACGCACGTTTCTGTGTTTGTTGGATAGTATAAGGAGATTTGATCGAACTCTGTTGGAAAGATTGCATTCCTTGTTATGTTGGCTTGTTGATTGGTTATGGTTAGTTTGAGGGGATCGTTTGCATTTTCATATTAGTTGCATTCATGCATTGCATTATAGTTAGTAGAGTCTGTTTATGCTTGAGGACAAACATCGGTTTAAGTTTGGGGGTGTGATAAGTGGATTTCATATCCACTTGGATCGTCCTAAATTGGCTTAAATTGGTTGTTTTGTTCTCAAGTTTGTGGTATTTGTGATATGTTTGGTGTTAGTATTTGCAGAGTTGAGTTGTCAGCAGAGATGTGGAGTTCTTGTGGTTTGCAGAGGTGTTTTGAGCATCAATGTGAAAGCCATGCAGTTGCGGGAGTTGGGAGCGCAAGGAAATCCTAAACTTGGAAGGATTGGAGAATAAAGAGCTCAATTTAGAGATTTATTAGAAGGAAATTAGGATTTGTTGGGCTACATGCGCATAATTCACGGTTTTGGCCATATCTGGAGTTCTACAAGTCCGATTCTGACGATTCAACAGCTCACGCGAAGCCACGGAAATTTTCTACATTGCTGGGCAGGGAGACAAGAGCGCCCGCGCTCTCCAAGGCGCGCCCGCGCTTCACCTGCTGGATTTCGTTTCTGCTATTTTCTATTTTGGGCCTAGGGTTTTGGTTGTTCAGCCCATGGGTTAATATGATGGCTTGGACGAATTTTAGAAGGGGGAATATCATAGAATAGACTTAGACATTATCTAGGAGAGCAAGAAGCAAGGAGAAAAAGGAAGGAAGCAAACTCGGAGATCTAGTTTTCAATTTTCATTCTTGTAATCATCTTTAACGTTGGATGCTTGGTGGTTTTCTTATACTCTTCTCAGTAATTTGTTAGGTTTATGATACTTTGTTTCTTAATCATGTTATCACTTGAACCCATGATGATGAGAAGTCCGGTTATGGGCTAATCATTATCATGGGGTTTTAATGGAGTTTTCCATGGATTCTAGTTATTAAATGTTTTTATGCCTTGGTGTGTGTTTGATATATTGTTAACCTAGTTTGGTTGCGCTTATTCGTTATGGGTGCGTCACGAACATCCGTAATTGTTTGTTGAATCCTAGTGATTGCGAAAGTGGATCTAGGGTTTAGAACATACCATGCTAGCGTAGGTTTTTGCATGTGAAGAGCATGTATTAATTTGTGGTGTAATTCTATCCGTCTCGCACCGACTATGTGATTATTTGGATGCTTGATTGTAAACCATTATGTTTTCAATCTCTATAGACATATAGGGACTAAGCATATTTGGTGACTACTTGACTTCTATCAATTGTGGATGATCAGTAGGATGATATATGTACAACGAAAGTTGGCGTGTGTCAGTTTAGTGTGTCTAATCAGTTATCATCGCTTGCACATGCTAGGCTAAGAGGCATAAGGTTCTAGATGAAGTGGTTAATGAAGTTGAAATCCCATGTTTGTTTATTTATAAGAAAATCGTTTAAGTCATTTTGCTAGTAAATTCTTAGTTAATAATAATCATTAGTATAATCAACCCAAATTTGTGATTGTTTTAGCAGTGGATAGAAATCGTAATCTGGTGTATAAGTGAACTAAAACGAACAATTCTAGTCTCTGTGGGAACGAATCCAACTTATCTCTATATTACTTGTGACCACGTGCGCTTGCGTGATTTTGTGCGAACATTTAATATTTAGCAACATGTCTTAGTATATACCTGTCAGCCGGTATTGAATTTATAACAGTCTTTATTTGTTCATCTTGATAGCATGATATTGTTGTAAAACTGAAACGTATTTGTGCCCATAGATTTCATTATGGAATTGCAATTTTTTTTAAAAGTATGCAGTCTTCGGTTTGTCTGGAGATGAAGGTGTATATATATGCTGTGCACTCTGGCGCAAACAAATTTCTTGACTCGTGTGTTGGCCAGACTTATGCTAGTGTCCATCTTTTGTTAAAAGTCTGATCATTGTTTTTTTTTTTTGCAAACAATCTGATTATAGTGGCTATATGTAAAATGTACTGTTGGAATCATGTGGTTTAAGGATGTATAAATCAACTTATGCAAGTGTTTTATTTTATTCAACATGCTTGTCAAATATAGGTTCAATTTTTTTAGAATGGCTTACTAATTTTTATGAAGCTCTAAGACTTGGAAGTACAAATTGAGAATTATAATAGATATGATAATATCGCGAAGTGGCCGCCTTTGCTCAATTGGGTTTAAATAATGCAGATATATCTCTTTGTTGGTTTAAGTCCCGAGATACGTGGATATTAATTTAGTTTCAAATTTGCTGAATGTCTAAATATATCACTGCATTGTATGAAAATATTACAGTATTGTTGCCTTCTGAGTGTCATAGAAAATATATGCCAGCACCTCAAGTTCAACTGAATTTTAATTTCTTCTTGAGATTTGGACAAATTGATAATTTAGTTGTATCGCCTTTGTAATATAGAGATCATTTTATTACCTGATGGTGTTATATCCAGTTAGTTGTTGATATCCAGATAATGGAGTTTAGATTATCTTTTTGTTACTTACCAATTTTACTCTTTTTGTTTGTGGGCATGTTGATTAGTTTTGCTTTTTTCTTATTCTAAAATGCAGGCAATTGGAGAATGGTAGCATGCTGCATTGTTGCTTTAGTTACTCTGGGAATGGTCTGCTCGAAATCTTAACCTACCATGTCTTACTATTAGCTTTGTATTAAATAGAACTTATTTGAAATCACATTGTGCTCCTTTTGTTATATTTGGATGTGTAAATTTGTCGCTATCTGAATGTGTAAACGTCTTAAGACCGAACCTTTGGCAAGTATTGAAGTTGTTGATGTCTGGTTTTCTTTTAGTTCACTTTTATAGTATTTCCAACATCAATTTTGAATATGCATTGGACCAGAACATGTTTTATAACACAACAAACAAAAAATATTCCTTTAATGTGCAAGAATTCTAAATGACAATATTGACAGAATTGTAATGAAAAAGATTTTAAAAGAATTAAAATTAATATTAATGACCGGTCAATACGAAAATAAAATTGGAGTCTGTTGAAGAAACCGTCGCTAATCAGCAATGGATTACCAACGGAGTAAAGGCGTTGGCAGGCCCCGACGGAAATCCGTTGGCCTGGAGTTGTTCAAGGTTGGTCAACAAGAAGAGGATTTCGTTAGTAGGTTGTCGTTGTTCCGTTGCTAAATTGCCAACGGAATTTATATTCCGTCGGGAAGACCTTCCCTACAACCAAAATTGCAACAAAAGATTCCGTTGGGAATTCCGTCGCCATCATGAAATGCCGACGGATTGCAGCCTCTACCGACGAAATTTTCCGTCGCAATTACCGGGAAATCTTGTAGTGTGAGATTTGAATAAAATGACCTGTACATAGGAGGGTATGCAGATTTTGCATCCGTTTGGATAATTCATGGGCTCCCTTTTTAATTAGTACACTTTATAAACTTAAGAGGAATTAAATCTGGTTTTAAGTGAAATATAGATGTGCGGTTAGATAATTTGTTGAATTTTTCTAAAGGGATAGAAGAACAATGAGTTAAAACATAAAGGAGAGGCTGTAATTCCATCTTAGACTATACAAACTCATAAATAGTTTACCAAAGTGTAATATACGTTGGATGCTGTTGAGTATACTTTGAAGGAGGCTGCTCTGATTAGGTCCCCAGGTTCACAACATTGTCCATGCAATTTAAGTGAACCAATTGTTTTCATTGTCCATGCAATTTGGAGCTCAAGCCGGAATATGTTAGCCGTCTTCCCCCATAAGGTGGTTTCCATTTCTTCAAGGCTGCAGTTTATAATGCATGAATAACATTAGACTAAGAGCTGTTTTGAAAAACGTGTGACGTTGAGTAATTGAGGTGGAGGTGGGGGTATATTTTGTGGTTGTTAAAGTCACCCGGTGCTGAGCAATGTAATGGCGACTCTCTCGATGCCATTAAGTTTGTATTCAATGTCCTCTTTATGTAGTATGACTCCAAAGGCACCTGAAAACAAATTGTATATGGGATGAAATGGTGGTAATTGTTGTGCATGTCAGTTATTTTAAAATTATGGTATTAAATTAAAGGGCAAAAGGAGACGAATACCAGCCATGGTTGTTGTGTTGGTAAGAGGGGAAATAGCATGTTTTCAAGAGTTAACGGGGAATGCAAACTGGGTCACTGAGCTTCCATAAAGACAGTCTTCGATTGAAGTCCCTTTATCAAAAATTAAAAGCTTGTCTGCAGTTGCGCAAACACACCGTGCACAGGAGCAACCTTAAAATTTTAATGTAGTAGAGGAGGCCTCTTCAGACTAAAGACTCCAATCGTTCTCCTTCCGCTCTTTCAGCAGTTGCGAGGTAGTGGTCATTCTTCTAATAATTATGCACTAATTACTGGATAAGCCAATTTTAACTATCTATCATGTACTAATATAACTTTGAATGCTGATACAGAGAAGGATACTGGCATGAATAATGAAATTGTCGAGGAAGTATGTAATGCAGAAGAAGTCGATATGTGTGTTGAAGAACTAAACGGCGTATCTGCAAAAATGTGTGAGACCCCTTCAAAGAAACACCAGAAGAGCAAAATCATGGATGTGATCGGTTGCATCACTCCACATTGATGTGAGCTTGGTACTTGACAAGTAAACCACGATTGTAAGGCACCACGTGCCTGTGTAAATAGGAGAAAAGCTGAGTTAGAGTGTTTCAATGCCTAGAATTTCACAAGGTGTTATGCGGGAGTTATTAAATTTCTAAAATACCATATGACAATTCTAGAGATATGTATTAGGGAATGAAAACACTTATACGAAATTATATACCTAAGTACGAGGAAAACCCCCATGCAGAACATTATCAGTTAACTAAAGGCTGAATACACTCCAAATTTCTGTTAGTTTCAGGGGGTAGTGGTGTAAGTAATTAAAGAGCATGCATTCAGCCAAACAAATAAATAATTAAAGAGAACATGGGACAATACCACCTCAACTTTCTACAAGACGACGATGATAATAAATGAGAAAACAGTTACGAGAAGAGGAGTGCTGACCAAAGTATTATCGGAAACCTAAAGCGCTCAAGAAATTAAAAAAATGTTTCTTGGAAAACTACATGTTGTCTAGGTGGATCTTGTTACATTCTACTGTCCTCCCTGTATCTCTCCTGCGGTATAAAGCATAGCCGTCTGAATCCATTGTAGTGCTACTTGTGTAAGTTTCGGATAGTATTTTGTGCATTTTCCGTTGATCATACATAGGCACCTAGGATTTGCTTCACTGCATGGTCCGTGCATCATGAACTGACTAACAACCTCATATCCAATCGGATCACTTTCCTTATCCGGGAGTTCTGCGCAAATAACGTTTTCAATCTGTTCTGAAGATATTAGCTTGTCTCCCTCAGCCAGCCATAGCACAATATGTGCGTGTGGAAGCCCACGCTTTTGAAATTCAATGGTATAAACACCTAAATATATGTTTAAGAAGTGGAATAGACGTGATGAATGCATTACTAAGCATATGAGGCAACAACAATTTATAAACTACATGAAATATGATTCCCTATTAATATCACGTGTGCAAATAATATTTTATGTGAGATCGACAATTGAGATTTCTATGATACTGCTACCTTTTACCGAACAAGAACTTGGTGGGTCCCAATTTAGTGGCACATCTACCAAATTTTGATTGTAATACAATTTCTATTTTATATAGTGCAATTCTAGAAACTGGAGGCTGTTGGGGGTGAGGTTGGCAAATGTATCCAAAGTCATACATGTTCTGCAGATTGGAGGGAGAATTGCAGACGCTACACAGCTAATATTTTTTAATTTAATTATAAGATATATTCATAAATCAGATAAACTCAGATAAACACACAGGTTACTTTGTTCAGAAATAATACAAAGAGTAACTTTCAGTTTCTTTCACATTACATGTCCCTCTATTAGAGATTAAAAGTAGTAATATTCAATGTAAGTCATTTGATATAACTTTACATCAGGTTATGAGAGGATATTAAGTTTTTCTTAAAGGTTTATGTGATGTTTTATTTTCATCATAATTTATTGCTTATAATTCATTCAAGTATACAAGGGTTGCTCAAAGCGCAAAGAGAGGGTAACCTGGGATGTTTTTTTTAAAGGAAGGGTTGTAGAATTTTCAAGTAGCTAAAAATGGTCCAAAATTGCAACCCAAATCCAATGAGATGTTCAAAAGGTGAAGGTAGCATAAAACAAAGAGAGGCAGCTGTGCAGGAAGATGGCATATTCTATTCTTATTGTTCCTTGGGCATACCAGCAAATGTATTGGTTACAAATTTCACAAACAATTAAAGTTTAGGGCGTAATATACTACTGTCAATATGAATCATTTTAAATGCTACTGAAAAGCCTGACTACAATTTTACTCAGGACAGTTTAAAGTTGTTGTAAGCAAGAGTGCATTAACAAATGGAGATGAAGTTTCAGAGTCTCACCTGCGAGGACACGGCCAACAACATCTTTCTTCATGAAGTCGGACATCATGGCGTCGAGTTTCAGCTTGAAAATGCAGGCTATAAGGTCTGGGCGCACAGAAGCATCTCCACTACCTGCAATTGCAAGTGAGCGCTGTATCTCCACCCATTTTGGATTGCATGTAAAGGTTACAAACAAATCTGGATGACCGTATTCCTTGCACAATGCCAATGAGTCCTGGAAATTTTGTTGCATGTTATCTAAAACCACCTGTAAAGCTCGATGGAAGCACAACACGCTTCCCCACATCAACTGCCGAGGTATCCCCATGGTGCACACTATCAACAATATTTTTATAGAGGTCTGATCTAATTATTGACTGGTGCATCTCTACCCACTTAAGCCTGCTGCGCTCAATACAACACCAGGCGTCCACAACATATTGTAAAAAAGCCTACCACCTAACAACAAAGTACGACCCTCTGAAGTGTGGAAATGCAACCTGAATGCTTGGAACTCTCTCATGCTAAATGTATTGCCACTGTTCTGGCTTGAATTAGAAGCTCAACGATGCCTAATACTTAACCGATAACTGTCTTCTCCATGAGGGAATAACAGAGGGTACTGCAGTGACATGAAACATGGGTGTATTTCAGTTATCTTCTCAAGGCCCCCTTGTTTGTAGTGAACAAGGATATCCCTATGGCTGTGCAAATCTTAATCCACTGCAAGGCCTGTGAACTCATAATCATTTCCTCCTGGGATGTTGACGTAACGACCATCACTTGACCTTCTTTCTAGTAGCCTTAGCTTTACAAGTATCTGCTGTGATATAGGATATCGCTCTCGCAACTGCTTGAAGATTCCCACCAGGGCATTTTCTCGATTTAGCATTTGTAACAACAGGGCAACAACATCGGGATCCAATGTGTCCCTGGTATGAGGGAAATGCAAACGATGCTCAATTACCTCTTGTCCATTGTACATGTAGAACTGAGCGTATTTAGGAGTCCGACCATCAGAGGGGAGCAGTGAACCAATACTATGATATACATGGTTGTTAACGCGGAAAACATATAGGCTGGAACCATTGTTTATGCTTTCGTCAACACTGCCACCAAAAGAGCAGAGAGCAAAAACATTATTATACATCCGAGAATTTCCGCGGAACTTAACCTCCTTCCTGCCACTCCCATTGAGTAGTTGTGCCAGCTCCGGGGGTGTGGGCTGAAGCAAAGGAAGGAGAACTTTGCCCTTGGAACAACATATGGAGTATCCCTTTGGTCCAGGGCCTACATGCCTCCCAGTAAATTCAGCGGCCCACACAACCGCGTCATAATACCCACATATTTGATCTTGGGCCCCAATATCCAAGATGGTATTGCTGGAAGCTGCAACATAAAGGTTATTAGGGTTAGTACGATCCTTATTTGAAGTAAATAATCTGATGTTGGATTCTTGCCAAACTCTCTTTTCCTCTTGTCAATATTGGTACGCTGCCGTGGAGTCTCCATTTCTGAGCCTGCAAGCACAAATAAATGTTTTGTATATGAGGGGACGAGGTCATTCGAGTTCAAACGATATAGTATTTAGCATTAACCAAAAGGTCTACACCTGGAATGAAAAACAGGCGACCGATAATGAAGAGCAAACACCCACCTGGTCTGTGAACATGTATTACGGGTGACGAAGTTATAGTCGAGAGGGGTGTTCTGGTTAAATGAGTTCCTGCAAATGTAAGGATATGCGTATTGAACTTGAAGGGCACAACAGTCTAACACACAAAAAAAATCCCCATACACAATCATCACATATCTCTAAGTTGAAGAGGTAACATTTTAGAGGAAAGTTATAAATTAAGCACCCTAGTGTCTGTTCATTTTCTAGTATATACTTTCCATCAACCATAAAAGAAGCTGTAATGAATCGACCCCCAAACAAGCTTTGTGGTGAGTTAAATCAAATTTGTTTATATAAATTACATCAAAAAACCTCTCAGGAACACACTGATGGCGCCTTTTCTATCAAACAGGGTTGTTTTTATAGTTTGTACAAATATAATTATATACCTTAATGCAACCGCCGTGCAACATAGGAACATGCAGACCTAAAGCCAACATACCCGCCAGGGGAAAATCATGCTATAGGCGTAATAAATATTAATATATTGCGAAACAACATTACTCTAAATACTGCTTAGTGTACGAGGCGAGGCTTAATACAAAATGGGTTCAAAAATTTACCTCCCCTTTGTTGGCGATTGCGCCGCTGTTTTGATAGCCTGCGTGCCTCGATTAGTTCTTCTGTTACAGGGAGCCTAGGCTGCCCTCTCTTCCGCGGTGTTTGTTCCATGAATGCAGGGCCAACTATTTTGCAAAGCACAACATGTTAAAGGATAAATAACCACAAACAACATGACAAACACAGACCCACCACACCAGGTTTGAAGATGGAAATAGGTAGATAAACCAACATAATTAGCATCTAGGCAATAGTATTTATAAAGCCAAATAGACATAGTTCTGAAACCAAATAAAGATGCAAGAGGATTATGCTAACATAGTTTGGTCTAATTGCACAAACATTCTCAAATTCAAACATAAGGTTTCTACAATCACAGAACAAGATGATTCATTAAAGTCTCTTCTACATCACTTATATATGTCCAATATATTCTTGTAATAGCCTGATTGTACCTAACAAAATATAACTAAAACCAATATCCTTTCCAATAATAGGCCAAGGTTGAGGAAAAGATTGGGAGCATACCTCAACTTCTTGCAGGACCAAAGCTGCATCCAACACCTTGAACGGACGGGGAATGGATATGCCTGCAACAGCAGCCTGGGCATGTATGTGACCGTATGCAGGGGTTAATGGAGCCGAAGCGTTGGCCGATGGTGTCACCAAATAGAAAGCGGTAATGCAATGGGGGCAGAAATATATTTTGAACATGGGATCTAGGGGCAAAACTATATTTTCGAATTAATTGTCTCGCAGCACCCCTTGTTGTGCTAGATAAACTCGTGCGAGGCACGGGCCGCTAGCTTAAATTTTGTTTACAAATTATCCTATGTATGATCGTTATCATTATCGTTTCAAGTATATGATTGATATGGAGTTTTTTTAATTGATGGTATATGTGACTATTGGGTCCTTACTTAAGTGTGTTCAAGTTTTTAATTTAAAAACTAATACGAGTATTACTAATAACTGTCATGTTAGTTTATAATTTTTTTGCGGGATATAATAGATACTGAGTGTTCTAGATGAGTTTTAGAACATTGCAATCCTAAATTTTCTTCCAATTCTTCAAGATGTTACATTCTGGAGAGTAGGTTTTATTACTGATTTTGATCAAAAGCCTTCGTAAATCTTCTAATACTCTACTTAGGTCTTGCGCTTTCAGTTCTTAAAACTTTCTTTCTAACTCGTTCATATCTTTTCTTGCAATTTGTTATCCTCTATCTTTCAGACTTTCAAAACATCGAACAATTCAGTGCCAAGTAATTAGCCCAAACACAACAACTTGGGTAATCCACAAACCCACCCCAGATTCCCAAAAGATCATGATTTGTTGGTGCAATTTGTAGTAATACTTCGTGTTACAAACTGAACTAAAGTCCCAACTCTTCTCGATTTTGAGACTCGAGTGGTACAAACTCTCTCACTTAAACTTTTGACGTCATCGTTAGTTCTGAACGGATAGCCCATAGGTCCAAAATCGTACATCTCTAGCGATTGTGAGATAATACTGGCTAGTTCATGTCCCCTTCTCTGGACCTAAGTCCATTGTGGAATAACACCACCAGCCTTCGTGTCCCCACCTCCAGCAACTTCACGAATCAATCGCATAAGCCGACCAATTGGCCCAAATGCAATAACGTGGGTAATACACAAACTCACCATAGGTCTCCAAAAGATCATGATTGTTGGTGCACTTAGTAGTTGTGGGTAATTGAAATATTCGTTTATTTTTTTTGTTCTACTATCTATTTATTTTTATTATCTCATCTTTTAAATTGTTTTAATTCAAAACAAATAGTTTTCATATGTTATATATATGTATATATTAATCCAATTCTAAATAACTAATTTTTTTTCTTCCATAAAATGACATTAAAATTCATGTGATAATAATTAAAAATGTCTCATATACACAATGCATCCAATCTAATTATAAATCTAGTCACTTTTATTATATCTATCTATTTATATTATATTATTAAGACCGAAACATTGAAAGTTTTGTAGTCGGTCGGTACGGTACTCGTATTTTGGTATTTGCACTTTAGTTCTTTTGTTTTTACAACTTGGCCTTAATTTATTAAAAACAACGATTTTTATCAAAATATAATGTAGTCGGTCGGTTAGAATGATACTCGTATTTTGATATTTGCACTTTAATCCTTTTACTTTTGCAACGTGACTTTGATTTATTAAAAACATCAATTTTAATTAAAATATATTTTTTAAATATTGTTAAGCACAAAATTCTTGAAACACAATTTAATCACGCTCAAACACAAACATATACGTCAATTCAACACCGAGTTCAACAATCACATAAAACTATTCAAATTTAAGTTCATCTTCATTAAAAAAAGTATAAATATAAAATAAATTATTAAAATACATATAAGGTAACAAATTTAAAAGTCATATGTGCATTGCACCGGCTCTATGCTTGTATATATAAGAAGAATAATCATAAATATCATGTACACATTTTATCGATATGTGCTATATAATAATGCTTATTATAGAGATAGACATTCAACCCCGATCCATTCTCTGCCCCATTTCGAACGGGGAATTGAGAACTTTTCTGGTGATCGGGAAGAAATATGTAAAAATTTCGGGGATCGGGGTGGGGTCAGGGATTAATGTCTCTCCGCCACGCTTCCCGGTCCCCAATTTCTATATTTAACAAAAATATTATATATTTTCATGTATATTAAATAAATTATTATGAATAAATATGATTTGTATCCATTCTATATATAATAGGAGAACATGAGGATAATTTAGGGGCATTTTTAGGAAATAAACCCCCTGTGAAATTACAATTTTACCCTTATATATTTTGAAATTACAAAAATTTAAAGAAAATTTTAAAGAGATTTTTTAAAGAGATTTTATAGAAATTAATAAATATGATTTAATAATTTAAATATATTGCATAGTACAAGAAAAGTTAGACCCTTATATAAGAAAATAGAATATATTATAGTTAAAGTTACACAACCGAAATATTTATTTAAAACTAAAGGAAAAATAAAAATACACTACTCTTAATATTGTTTTTGAAACTTAATATAAAAAATTTATAAGATTGGTAGTATATAGTTTTGTATTATATTTTAATAATTAAAAAATAAATATTATAAATATCCTTTGCAAATATACTCTAAAAAAAGAATTCTAAAAATAAAATTTAATAAATATTATAAATTACCTTGATTTTTACTTAAAAGTTTAAATAATAATAAATATAGGATTAAGAATGATGTGAGGTTTATGTAATGTGATTTTTCACTCAAAACCAAAAGAAGTCATGTATCTCAATGGTTATAATAATGATTTTCTTAGGGAATGTCAAGGGTTCAATTCTGCGCAAAAAATTATTTACTTATTTTTTTTCATTAGATAAGAGAGTAGTGGCATGCCATGTAATTTCAAAATATATAATGTGAATCACCATTATTTTTACTTTAAAGTATAGGACAAATAAGAGGTCGGGTTTATCTAAAAGGATTTTAAAGTAGAAATCAAATGACAATGTAGCACAATGGTTGAAAAGATGAATTGTTTATAGGACGTTAGTGGTTTGAATCACCACTTAAGCAAAATTAACTTTTTTTTTTCAAATTAAATAAGTGAATGACATATGCATGTAATTTTGTAACATGAAAGGGTATATCAGTAATTTCACAGGGGATTTTCTTGCTCAAATTACCCATGTGTTCTCCTATAATATATAGAAGAGATAATAGATGGATATAATAATGGATTTCATGGGTGATGGCCAAAACTAGCACAATTCTTAAATTTGGTGACCACAATATCACATTTTAAAAATCTGGCAAAAAATAACAGCGAAATACGCTTTTTTTAACTGAGTATCTCAAGATACGTTTTTGGGGACCGGGTATCTCAAAATACGCTTTTGAGAACTAGGTATTTAGCTCAATTTTTCTTTGATATGCGCTTTCTCAGACTGGATATTCTGAAATATGCTTTCCGAAACTGGGTATATGCCCATATACCCATTCTAGGACCGAGTATTTCACCCAAATTTTTGAATTTTTTTTTCGTAAAAATTCATATTTCACTAAAAGAGTAAAGTACACAGTGGTGGTCGTACTTTACACACATTTTCAAAAAAATGGCCCGAATTTTGACTTTGCAAAAAATTGGCCCTAGTTCATTTTCGTGTTTCAAATAAATGGTTGCCGTCAAATCATAACTAATAGAACTAACGAAAGGAAGGGTAAATTGGGATTTTCATAAAATCAAACCATTCAACTCCTTTCAAAATATCAACAATAATATTTGTCTACCCAAACAATTAATCTGATATAATATCTTGTTTGCACTTTAACACCACCCACCCATCTTTGAATTCAGTAGTATGAAAAACATTACATGACCATCACCATCTAAATTCAAGATTATTTTCTTGAATATCAGTTATGTTATGATTATCTTTGGAACTTTTGGGTGATTCAAACCCAACATCACCTTAATCTTCTTCATATTTGAATGATATTTTCATTTCTCAATTTCAGGATCAGAGGAGTCGCCATTGATTTTTTCATTTCGAGGAATTAAGATTTTCGTGATTATAAATTGTTTGCTAAGATGAAAATATAGTTCTAGGGTTCATAGTATTTTGGAGAAGTTTAATCTGCATCTAATAGGCTGGGGTTTTTTGGTTGATCAAAGATTGATAATTTCTTGGTTAATTGTTTGAGGTAGTTGAATTTTATAAATATCATTATTTACCCTTATCTCTGTTAGTCTCGTTAATGATGATTTAACAGTAGCTATTTATTTGAAATACAGAAATATACTTGAACCAAATCTTTTGCAAACTTTGAAATCGGGCCATTTTTTTGAAAATTAGTGTAAAATACAGCTAATATTATGTACTTTACTCCACCAAAATATAAAGAATTAACATTTTTTTGAGATACCTAGTTCAGAAATGGGTATTTGGTTGATAAAAATGACCAAAAACTTAAAAATAAATATTTTTGTTGCTTAACCATAAAAAATGGGATATTTTTGCGTTTGTTTCTAATTTCAATGAGCCAACAAAAAATACAATTTTTTAAAATACGCAGTAATTTGAGAAAAGCCGAAAAGGTGAGACTGAAGAAAGTTTTTGAGCTTCCTGTCTATCGGCAATGTCTGAAAATCCATTACAATCAATCGTTCAAACCTTCGAAAAAATCTCACAGAATCTACAAACCCACTTCTCACAACTCGTTGTTTCTCGACCCAACTCATTAAATCACAACAATAATACTACTACTAGTACTACTCCTTTATTTTCCATCTCAAACACCGAGTCTACTCTTTCCGAGTCCTCTCAATCCCATTTTAAGGTAACCCTTTTTTTCTTGATCGTAATAACATAAACCCATTTTATTAGAAGTTGTGATTTTAGTTTACAGAGCCTGATAAGCTAATGTGCACCAATTGTTTGATAAAAGTCCTGAATGAAGTGCTTTGTGAATTTGGTGTTTTTCTGTTTATTAGCATCTCTGTTTTGGTAGTTTCTTGAGTATTAGGACTAGAAAAGTACCCTTTTGTGTTTTGATAATAGAATTGTTGTAGAATTTTTTAAATTTGAAGATTTTGATGCATACGTACATCTGTATTGTTTGATATATGTGAAAGAATTATTTGATATTGGTTTGAGCTATGTTGGATGAGAGATGTATATTATTTGAACAAATGTGATTTAAGTGATACCTTATATGCAATGGATGGTTTTGTGGGAGTCGCAACATGTGTTCTAGGAATTATATATGTAGTATGTATTTTTAGGCGAATGCTATTTGAGAATGCCTATCTTCTGAATTTACGTATTTGTTTTAGACAAACAATGCTCAACCAGTGTCTAAAGAAGAGCTTGGAAGGGCCACGTGGACGTTTCTTCACACTCTTGGTGCACAGGTATTTTGATATAATTATGCCTTGGCCTTTACTAATTGATTATGTCCTATTCTTAGGCATTGTATTTTCTTCTCTTACTGGATTCAGTCAGACAATAGTGTGTTAAAGATGTTGCCAACGCTATGTGAAACCGACCAGTTCACCCGAAGTCATATCACCAATACTAGAAACAGATGAACAAAAAGTATCATCTAATTTCATTGTAACAATAAAGTGATTGCATTTCTTTTAGTGTGTTGTATTTCTTATCCAACTTCTCTGAACTTTATTTCCGTGGTTGATCCTAGTTTCCAGATAAGCCAACCAGGCAACAGAAGAAGGACGTGAAAGAACTGGTATGATGATGTTTCATGCACAGGCATACAACTCTCTTTATATTTTTGGTTTGTAACTAAAAGTGAACAATCGTTAATATTTAAGAAATAGTTTACCAGGTGTGAAAGTATTCTGCTGAATTATAGTGTACTTCAGATTAGAGTTTAAAGTAGGACTATAGTCAATAGTGCGCTAATCAAAACTGAATAACTAATTCAACAATCATTCAGCAAGTTTGCATTTCTTATGCAGATGGCGATATTATCTCGAATATATCCTTGCAAGGAATGTGCAGATCATTTTAAAGATGTCCTAAGGTAACTCACTTTTTTACTTTTTCATTTTGACATCTCCTTTAACAAGGTCATCGAAGCAAATTGTTGATCAAAACTTTTGATATTCATATGTGAACTCGTAAGTGCATGTTGACATTCTCTTAATGATATACTTCTTCAATTTCATTGAGCACATTGACAAATTGTGGTTTTGATTGATTGCTTTTACTTCTGAAAAGAAGTCGTGTTATATGGTCTTTTCTCTATTACTTTCTGGCCCTGCCTCTCTTAAGAGTTTGAAGTTAATCATTATACTACTCGCTTTCAATTTATAGAATATTTTTTGGTCTGTAGTTGTAATAATTCCATTTCCTAATTTCAAATAATCTTCTTTTGATCAATGAAACTGCATGTCTTTTGGCAGAGCAAATCCTGTGGAGGCAGGATCTCAAGCGGAGTTTTCGCAGTGGTTGTGTCGCACGCACAATGTTGTTAATAGAAGGTAATCTTCTGCATTTCATAGATTGATTATATCTGGAAATGAAACATATAAACTACAACGCACAAGCCGTAGGCCTATTATAAACTGGTTAGTCTACTGAGGCCTTCCAAACATTTGTTGCTGTCTTCATTGTAGTAGTGTTTGGTTTTTACAAACTCATTATCCCAATTGGTTTAGTTTAATTGTCCTCACTTAACAATGCAAGTTTCCTCCTATATACAACCCTCCAACCCTATATGAGCAATGACTGAACCAACAAGTTTTGCACTTAATGTGGCGAAACAAAATGGTAAGTTTTCCATCTTTTTAATTCCTTCGAATTCTCTTACCAGCCTCGGAAAGTTGGTGTTTCCCTGTGAGCGAGTTGATGCAAGGTGGGGGAAGCTAGACTGCGAGCAGCCACGCGCATGTGATCTACAAGGAAGTACAGTACCTTGGCAGTGAAGTACTCCGCTTTTGAATGCCTGCATACTATGTAATTCATTAATACAAAGAATTAATAACTCGTTGAAGTATAATGCTGCAAGCACGTATCATTATGTACATAATGGTTCAAATTGTTTTGTCACATTCTAAATCATCTTTGATGCCATTGTCATCCACACCATGTATAATCTTTATTAATATTAACATATTCCGGATTCTGGAACATCAGAACCTCTCCTTCATTGACAACAAGGATAGTTAAAATTCAGGGTTATGGAGAAGAAGAGTCACATGTTACTTTACAGGATAATAATAAATGTAAAGGATATTGTGCAAGTGTACTTGTTTTGGTTAGAACAAAATCACTTCATACAATTCAAAATTTTGTTTTACCATATATGAGAACTATCTAATCTGGCAAAAAATCATCAAAGATGCATAAAATCAACATATATAATAAAAAAGGCTACTATCATATATGGCATTATCTCACACCATACGACACAAAAAGATCATGAACGACACAAAAATTAAGAAAGAAGATTTGTAACAAAAATAATAAAATATTTATACAAAAATGATTCAAAAATATATTATTCTCTCAAATTGAATTACGGTGCAAGTATATTATATTCTTATTAACTCCTTATATATAATAAGCGTAAGGGAGATCTTATCCAAAACTTTGGTCGGTCACTGTACTACCAAAAGTATATGATCCGTTGGATTATAAAACTATAAATATTCAAATAGATGAGGACCGTTAGATATAATATTAAAAATTGTATTTGATTAATAATAGGATAGTATTTAAATACTAAAAGGTGTATTTTGATAATTTAAATCAATTATAAATTGGTTTTCTATATTGAATAGAAATCTTTATGTAAAAAATCGTAATTATCTTTTCTCTTTAGTTTATGGATAGTTCCAGTTAGATAATAATTATTAAACCATCATTAAATTAAAGATAATTTTGTTAGCTTCGCGTGGGCTGTAAAATTGTTAAAATCAGTTGTCTAAAACTCAAGATAGAGCCCAAACAGTAAAGTGATTATCTAAATTTTATTTTATTTTTTTAATTTAAACCAATTATAAATAGGTTTTCTATATTGAATAGAAATCTTTATGTAAAAAATCGTAATTATCTTTTCTCTTTAGTTTATGGATAGTTCCAGTTAGATAATAATTATTAAACCATCATTAAATTAAAGATTATTTTGTTAGCTTCACGTGGGCTGTAAAATTATTAAAATCTGTTGTCTAAAACTCAAGATAGAGCCCAAACAGTAAAGTGATTATCTAAATTTTAATAATTTTTTTTTATTATTGTAGCACCAATTTAATTTTTTTCCTAATTCTTTTAAATTTATAAATTCTATGTTTATTTCAATAAAAAATTAAAATCAATTTAAGAAAAAATTAAAATCGATCTGGTCCGTGTACGACCACTATACGACCAAATTAATTATTACAGTTAGATCTTAAATAGATCGATGAGAATTGTTAGATCTAATATTAAAAGTGTATCTGATTAATAATATAATTATATTTAAATACTAAAAAGTGTATTTTGATAATTTAAAATTTTTCTATGTAAAAATTCTTAAATATCTTTTCTCTTTAATTTATGTATAGTTCGAGTTAGATAATAATTGTTAAACCAAATATCAGATAACAATTCATATCGATTACAATATTAAAAATCATCAATATAATGCTCATGTATATCATATAACAATGATACATGTGGACTCTGCGTTATAAGAGACTTAGGAGAACTCATGTACATGAATAAATTTAAACATTTTTTTTCTGAAGGAACATAACAATTTGATTAATCCAAATTATAATTATATTATTTTACATATAACAAACATAAAAGGATAATATCAAAATATTATTGGGTGAGCTCCCAAAATACCCAACAAATCAGTTTTTTTGCCCAAAATACCCACCAGCGCACTGTTCCGCCCTTTTTACCCACAAAATACGCATATCGGACATGCGTATTCAGTTTTTACAAAGGATGCGCATTACTGAGATGCGTATTCTTTATAAATGATTTATGGAATACGCATGTCGGACATGCGTATACTGTTTTTGGAAAAACAAAGAATACGCATCTTACACATGCGCATTCTTTGTAAAAACTGAATACGCATGTCCGACATGCGTATTTCGTGGGTAAAAAAGGCGGAACAGTGCGCTGGTGGGTATTTTGGGCAGTCCACCCCGTTTTGGTAGGTATTTTGGGCATTTTCTCAATATTATTAAAATATTGAGGGTTTCATATTCATAAATAATAATTTTGAATATAATACTTAACCATCTTTTCTTTTCGATTTATGGGTAGGTCAAGTTAGATAATAATTATTAAATCATCATTAAATTAAAGATAATTTCGTTAGTTTCACATGGGTTGTAAAATCGTCAAAATTCAATTTCTAAAACTCAGCATATAACCCAAATAGTAAAGTAAGTATCTAAATTTTAATAAATATTTTTTTTATAATTGTAGCACCAATTTATTTATTTTTCCACTAATTCTTTTAAATATAGAAATTTTATCTTTTTTTCAATAAAGTATGAAAATAAATTAAGAACAAATTCAAATCGATAAAGACTATAATAATATGAGAATAAAATTTTATATAATCATAGCATAATTTTTATTCTGTTTAATAATTTTAAAGTAATAATGTATTTTAAAATTTTATATACACTATAAATAAAACCGAAACATTAAAAATAAAAGCAGTTAGTAAGATACTTATATCAATATGTACTTGATATCCTTATTATATTAAACTCTTTTATATAATAAGCATAATAGGGATTTATCCAAAATTTTGATCGTGACAACCAAATTAATAAGGACTATTAGATCTTAACTAGATAAATGAAAATCGTTTGATCAAATATTAAAAAAGTGTATTTTATTTATAATAGGATTAAATTTAAATTCTAAATAGTGTATTTTGATAATTTAAACCAAATATACCAAATATATATAAGTTTTCTATATTGAATAGAATTCTCCATGTAAAAAATTCGTGACTTTCTTTTCTCTTCCATGGACAATTCCAGTTAGATAAAAATTGTTAAACCATCTTTTAATGAAAAATAATTTAATTATGGTGTAAAATCGTCAAAATCTGATTTTTAAAACACAAGATAAAGCCCAAATCAGTAAAGTGAGTATTTAAATTCTAATAATGATTATTATGTCATCATTATTTTAACGCCAATTTAATTACTTTTTTCTAACTATTTTAAATTTAGAAATCTATGTTCAAAAATTAAAATCAATCTAAGAAAAATTCAAATCAACAAAGAATATAATAATACGAGGATAAAATTTTATAAAATTGTGCATATTTTTTATCCTATTTTATTAAGTTATAGATCATAAATAATCAAATATAATTTATTATTAAATAATAAATTATACGCAAATGGTGATTTTGTTTTATAAACACTCATAGAGACCTAATTTCATTGTTAGCAAGACTATATTCATATTAAAAAAAAATTGTATTTTGAAATTGTAGACTCAGCTACAGAACAGACCTAACTTTTTTAACATATATACATTGTAAATTATTAAATTCGAAACTTTAAAAGTTTGTTAATCAATTAGTATAGTACTTTTGTGAAAAATCGTACTTTACAAAAAATATTATCAAATAACCTATGTCTGAAAGAAAAAAAAATGAAAACAATTCTTTTTTTTTTTCAAAAAAAAACCTGTAAATTTTAATATGTTGTTGATAGATTCAAATCTTAGATATTCTACATGATAATTTTACTGTTATATGTAACGTTTCTCAACAATTTAATTTGAAAGATCCAACGATTATGGATTGAGTGATCAAACAAAGCGACCACACTTATAAGGAAGCTTTCATTATTTAGTCTTTAATATAATAACATAGATATTTACGGGATATACTATAAAAAAAAATGAATTTTATACAGAATTTTGATCGTCACGGACTCATGGTGTACTACTTTAAAAGAAGAACTATTACAAAAAAATATATATTTTAATTGATAATTTATTTTCTCAAAAGTTCAAAGTTCCCGCATCATTAACATATTACAAAAAAGAGTATATTATATTTTAGCAATAAATATTTAAAAAAATTATAAATTATAAATATTATAAATATTAAGAAAAATTAATGATGTTATCCTGGTAGTTTGGTCCTAAATACCTCCAAAACATTCTCAACCGTTAGATTCAATACTTTTAAAAATAGATGATCAAGATTATATCATATAAAAAGAAATTATTATCTAAAAATGATATAAGTTAAAAGATATTATATTAGGATTGGATTTTCCAAAAAGTTAAAACATAAAAATAGTTGTAATTAAATAAGGAAACCCATTTATAACCAAAATAATAAAAATCGTTTAATCTTAAATAGATAGGTGAAAACCGTTAGATTTAACATTAAAACCTGTATTTGGTTAATAAAGGTTATTCTAATAATCTAAACTACATATAAGTTAAGTAGATTTCCTAAATCGAATAGAATTCTCAACATTAAATTTCGTCACTTTATTCTCTTTTTAGTTTTATAATAGTTTTTAATTGAAAAAAAACTATTAAACCACAACTAAATTAAAGATTATTTTGTGAATTTCATGTGAACCGTAAAATTGGCCAAATCTAACTTTTATAACTCAATATAAACAAATATTAAATTGAGCGTGTAAAATGTAATAAATATCAAATTTTTAACTATAATTTTTTTTGGCTAAATCTTTTTTAACAATAATTTAATCATGTGAACTAATAACTTTTAAATATTAAAATATTCATAAATAAATATAATTATAAATATTAAAAAAACAATCGTGTGTTGCATCGTAATAAAAATATAATTATAAACAGAATAATTATAAATAAAATTTAAGTAACCGTGCATCGCACGGGTTATAAGCTAGTATATAATAAACATACAAGTAATTTATTCAAAATTTTGGTAGTCTTGTTCTTAATACGATTAAACAAATAAAATTTTTTAGATCTTAAAATAAATAGATGGGAGTTATATATAAATTAAAAATTGTATTTAAATACCAAAAAATACATTTCAATTATTTAAACCAAATATAAATTATAAGTAGGTTTTCCTCATTTAATAGAATTCTTAATGTAATTTGACTTTTTTCGCTACATTTGTTTGTATATATTCGTTTTAACTCAATTTCCTATCATATTATATAACTAACTTATAAATTTTAATAAAATATAAAATTATATAAATATTGAAAAAATCCGTGCATCAGACGGGATTATAAGCTAGTATTGAAGACATGTTATTTTTTTTTTCTTTCAAATTTTAACACTTAAATATCAATAAAAAAATACAATAATACAATCATTCTGGGCTGGGCTATATCAACTAACATTAGGATCAGCCCATTATATATACAGTCCATGTGAATCTCGTACGATGTCGTTATATTTGTGAATCTCGTAAGACGTCGTTATGTTTGTACCCCATTTCCAATTTTTTAAGGGGTTTGCTTGATGCTGACACACACTTGACGTCATTTCATCACCAAGCTCACTTCTTTCCGGATTATCTTAAAACTCCACTTGTTCTTTTCCTATGTTTATTAGTACATTTAAATACCAAAAAATGCATTTCAATTATTTAAACCAAATATAAATTATAAGTAGGTTTTCCTCGTTTAATAGAATTCTTAATGTAATTTGACTTTTTTCGCTACATTTGTTTGTATATATTCGTTTTAACTCAATTTTCGATCATATTATATAACTAACTTATAAATTTTAATAAAATATAAAATTATATAAATATTGAAAAAATTCGTGCATCGGACGGGATTATAAGCTAGTATTGAGGACATGTGATTTTTTTTTCTTTTTCAAATTTTAACACTTAAATATCAACATTAGATTAATAATATAATTTATTTTCTCTTGTAAATATGTAAAAAAAACTCAAATTGAATATAAGGGAGAATATATTATATAAATATAGTTATTGTATCATTAAATTATTAAGTACGTATATAAAATTTAACCTTTTCTATTGAATATATTACTAATAACTAACGACAATAGTAAACAAAAAACAATAATACAATCATTATGGGCTGGGCTAGATCAACTAACATTAGAATGTACCCATTATATATACAGCCCATGTGAATCTCGTACGACGTCGTTATATTTGTGAATCTCATAGGACGTCGTTATGTTTGTCCCCCATTTTCAATAGATGTCTCGCCTTTCCAACTCAATGAAAAATCCTTTTTTAAGGGGTTTGCTTGATGGTGACACACACTTGACGTCATTTCATCACCAAGCTCGCTTGTTTCCGGATTATCTTAAAACTCCACTTGTTCTTTTCCTATGTTTATTAGTACATTTAAATACCAAAAAATACATTTCAATTATTTAAACCAAATATAAATTATAAGTAGGTTTTCCTCGTTTAATAGAATTCTTAATGTAATTTGACTTTTTTCGCTACATTTGTTTGTAGATATTCGTTTTAACTCAATTTTCTATCATATTATATAACTAACTTATAAATTTTAATAATATATATATATATATATATACCATAATATTATAAGCAAACCACCCTCTATTTGGTTGATAGTTTGGTCATTTAGTTTGGTACTCTAAATACTAACCGTTAGATGTAAATATAGATAAATGAGAACCGTTGGATGTAATATTAAAAGAATATTCTTTTTTTGATATCTAAGATTCTCTCACGGGTTCAAGGTTTGAATCCCGTCAACAACATATTAAAAAATTTTAAGATCAAAATACAAATAAATGCTAATAAAATAAGATAAAAAATCATATTAAAAAATACTATTATAAGCAAACTACCATCTATTTGGTTGATTGGTAGTTTGGTTCTCTAAATAATAACCGTTAGATATAAATATAGATAAATGAGAACCGTTTGATGTAATATTAAAAGAATATTATTTTCTTGGTATCTAAAATACTCCACGGGTTCAAGATTCGAATCCCGTCAACAACATATTATTATTATTAAATATTTATATCATCTATTTTTCTAAGCTACATTCAAAAGTTCAAGATATTATTCCGTCGACAACATATTAAAAATTTTTAAGATCAAAATACAAATAAATGATAATAAAATAAAATAAAAAATAATAATAAATCATATAAAAATACTAAAATAATAAATTAAAAATACTAAAATTCACACGGGTTATAAGCTTGTATATATATGAGAAAATGTGACCCTAAAACTTTTGGTAGGCAGACTCCCCTTTGAAGAAGAGCAAACTACTACTTTTCTATCGTTTGCTGGTGAATTCTCCCTAGAGCATGAAAACTCAGCCCCTTCACATTCCTCCTTATCCAAATTCTCGATAATATCAGTAGGTATCTCGGCCAATCATCGTACCACTCTACTGGTTTGTTACGCGCCTTATGCAATTCTGGTTCTCTTTGCATAAATTAAAGAAATTACGATTAAAAAATTTTGAAGTCTTTAGTTTTAAAATTCAAGCACATTAGTGAGAAAAATAAATCGCAGTATGATCATATATATCTTTGAGATCTTCAGAGAATTGTCGTTCAACACTTTTATATATACTAGCTTATAACATCGCAGATATTTTTTTAATATTTATAATTATATTAATTCATAAATTTTCATAAATATTCATAAATTAATTAACTTTTAAATATAGTTAATATTTTTAATTATAATAATATAAATATTTATTTTTAATATATTGTTCATATAATTTTAAACTTTTATAAAAGATTTTTACCTATTAGATATAATATTATTTTTTTATTAAAAATTTGATTATATTAGAGCTAAAATAAGTAAAAAAAAATCGATATTTTATTAGGTTTTAAACGCATATTTTACTCTTTGCGATATCTCTTGTGTTCTAAAAATTATATTGAACAATTTTATGGCAAACACGAAACTTACAAAATAATTTTTCATTTAGTGATGAGTTAACAATTATTATCTATTCGGAACTAACTGAAACCGGAAATTTAAGAAAAAAGAAGTTGCAAATTTTTATTTTATGAATTCAATTCAATTTTTCCTTATATTTGATTTATATTGATAAACCTTTTAATAATTAGATTCAAAGGTACTCATGTATCTATTTTAAAATTTAACAATCTTTTTTTTGTGGTATATGACTAAAATTTTGTATAAGATATTTACTAAATCTATTATATCTTTATATATAATACACGTAACGTAAGAGATATATTCATACCAAGAATTTCCTACCACGAATAATTTGTTATTCATATTAAGATATACTACTGAGCTCGTCCACCCATATTACAAGAAGATCAAACTACTACTTTTTTTATTTGGCTCTCTTTTTCGTCTTGTCGTTTGTCGGTGAATTCTCAGTATAGCATGAAAATTCAGCACCTTCACATTCCTCTTTATCCAAATTCTCGATAATATCAGCAAGTTCCTCGGCATCTTCTCGAGTACCTTTGTCCTTTCCAAAAATGCGTTGTCAATCATCGTGCTACTCTGCTAGTTTGTTAAGCATCTCGAATGATTTTATGTATATTGATTATGTAAAATAGTGGTTTTGTAAAATTTGTCGAACCTGTAACACAAACTACTCCAATGGTGTTAGGTAAAATGATTGGCTATATACTATAAATACATGTAAATAATGATTTCATGATGATTTGTTTACTTTAGAGCTTGTGTAAAAAAATTTGGATATTGGCTATATATGACCAACTAAGAGCATCTCCAACCATATAAAGCCCTTGGCTAAAATTGAATAAAACTTACCATAAATAATAATTATAGAGAATATGTAAAACTTTCTTCACTCCAATGGGTCATTTCTGTTATCTAAAATTTTAGCCAACCTATGCATATTGGCTAAATTTGTCGAACCTCTGGAGACCTGTAGTAAAAAGCCATGTCATTTATTTCCATATTCAAACAATATATTCTATTTTTAACAACTTAAAATAATAATAACATTCTACTTTTAAAATATAGCCAACTAGTATAGCCAACTCCATTGGAACACAACACCTTACAGGTTCAACAAATTTTACATAATCATCATTTTATATGATTTTAGCCAACGATTTTAGCCAACACTGTTGGAGATGCTCTAAGAGCATCTCCAACCAAGAGAAACCTTTAGCTAAAATTCAATGAAACATGCCTTAAATATAAATTATAGAAATTATGTAAAAATATTGGCACTCCAACGGGTCATAACCCTTAGCAAAAAATATAGCCAATGTCTTTATATTGGCTATATTTGGCCAATCTCTAAAGACCTGTAACATAATTACAAGTCATCTCTTACCATATTAAAATAATACATTCTATTTATAACAACTTGAAATAATAATAACTTGCTATTTTTAAGATATAACTAATCAGTATAGCCAACCCCGCTGAAGCAAAACACTTTACAAGTTCAACAAATTTTACATAATCAGTATTTTATATCATTTTAGCCAATCATTTTAGCCAGTCCTATTGGAGATGCTCTAATAACAAATTATCTAAATTTTTAGACAAGGGGAGAGATAGTTGGAGATGAGAAAAATAAAACTCTTAGATAAAATCAATGCCATATCATTATTTTAGTAAGAGGAGTGTAGCATTGGAGATGCTATTACACAACTTATGCAATTCGAATCTCTCAGCATATATATATAATATTTAAGTACATAAATGCAAAAAATAAATCACATTATAATTGTAACGGCCCATACTTTTTCGGACTATTAATTCTAAATTCGAAAATAAAATAAAATACTATACAATGACAATGACAAATGGAAGCGTGACAATGATTCAATTACAAAATATCTATTACAAAAGCGCAGCTAACGATGATTCAAAAGCAAATCTATTCCGAACCTAAGATCCTCGAATTTCAACGTTATCCCACTTGAGTTACACCGAACCTGAAATTTGTAAGTAATGAGCTATACATCCCAGCAAGAAACCAATCGATCCTATTCTTTATCAAATTTTAATCTGTTTTTCTATTATTGTGCTATTATTATTATTCTAAAAAAAACGGAATATTACAATAATCATACATATCTTTAGGATCTTCGGATAATTGTCGTTCAACACTTTCGTATATATATACGAGAAAGCTGTTCTTCAGGATGATGACCTCGGGAACTTACATAATGTAAAAAGAAAATTGCATAGAGATCATAATGTCAATTTAGTAAATTTAGAATACACTTCCTATATTTACAATTATATCCTCGTCAATTAATGTAAAAAACAATTGCCTGAGAACACCCTCGGAAATATCAAGTCCTATATATATATAGGGTCCTATTCAACTAGAAACTTGTACTAATTAAAAACTAGAAACTGCACCACACACAGTTAAATACACCCTCTCACATACAACCCCACCTAATCCCCTCCATTCGTAATTATATTTTTCCCGTTAATTGGTGATCTTTTTTTGAAATTTGACTTCACTGTATTTTTTTTCATCTCGCAGCAATTAGTTTGCATACCATATTTGATATATTTCGACGATAAATCACTATTTATGCTTGCGAGAATCACTAAAATGTTGGTGATTCATGTAAGAATAAATAGTGATTTCTGCGTAAATGTTGTGATTTTTTCTCCAGACCTATACGTAAATTACAAATTTTGTACTGCAAAATCACTAAATTTATACGTATATAAAAATAAATCGCTAGATCTATGCTGAAATCACTATTTATTATTACAGAAACCACTAAAATTTTAGTACTCCGTAATATAGCACATATTGTATGCATATTGATCGTTGGAAGATGGAGAAAAATATAGTGAAGTCGGATTTCAAAAAAAGTTCACCGATTCACGGGAAAAATCAAATTAAAAATGAAGGGAATTAGGCGGGATTGTGTATGTGAGGGTGTATTTTAACTGTGTGTGGTGCAGTAGAGGACCATTAGATTATATTAATCCAAGGGCTTAAATTAGTTTTTAGTTTCTATTTTAATTTTAGTTTCTAGTTGAACAAAAGCCTATATATATATAGGCTTTTGTTCAACTAGAAACTAAAATTAAAATAGAAACTAAAAACTAATTTGTGATCAAATAGAAATCAAATTTAAAATAGAAACTAGAAACTAATTCAAACACTTAGATCAATCTATTCTAATGGTTTCCCTAGAGGCACTACACACAACTAAAATAAACTCTCTCCCATACCTAACCACACCTAATCCCCTATTTTTAATTTAATTTTTTCCGTCAATCGGCGAGCTTTTTTTGAAATCCGACTTCACTGTATTTTTCTCCATCTCCCAACGATCAATTTGCATACCATATGCGATATAAAAATTAATTTGTAAAACTTAATATAAAAATTAATTTTATGGGTTGCACTTTAGAATAACAATTTATCTAAAGAACAATAAAGAACACCATCTTAATACTTTATTTTTCATAAAAATTAATTTGTTAAGAATAGAATCACAAAATTTAACAACAATTAAACCTTATTGTGGAACGAAAAGTAGGTTTTGATATTGACGGTGAGTATTTAATGCTAGGTTGTGGACAAACGTGTCTTAATGGCTGCTCTCGTGTTTCGTGACTGAACAGGTCCTCACAAGATGCCTACGTATCTCAATTATCACTGAGAATCAAGCCAAGAAAACGTAGTTCTAATGTTGAGGGGTTAGGCCCTTTATATAGGCGTATGGAGCCTTAGAATCATGCTAGGGTTAGGTTACTTGGTGATCAAGTAACTTCCTTGACAGTGGATAACTCTTATCAGAATTAGTTTCCATGTTGGAGTTGGTTTCCTTGTTGGACGTTGCCTTAGAAGCTTCCTAGTGGTTTTCAACCACTGGGTTGTTTATGAACCAAGCCCACGCCTTAGTGGTTTAAGACAAGGGTTGGACCTTCACCCAATTGTTGACCACGAATTTAATACCACAGTTAGGGTTTTGGACCTCATTAATGGGCCTCGTATTTGGACCATCCTAGGCCTAATTTATGTAGCATTAAAAGTGTTCTTAGGGCTTTATTTTAACCCACATCAAACCTAATCTATCGAATTTAGCATAGAATCTCATCTAAATTTAAAAATCTAACATTACAGAGAATCCAGTATACAATCTTTTATATATATATTTGTAACAATGGAATCATGTGTAAGTTGTAACCATGTTATATTTGATCATAATTTTTTATTAGATTTTATTTTTATTCATAAAATAGCTGTTTTAGAGTGAAAACTAGAATTCAAATGCAATCTATCTATTATATATCTTATACTGCAACAAGCACTTTGTGAATCATTTTATTCAACACTTAAAATTACATAACTGCCCCTCCAAAGTCAAATGTTATAAAAATGTAAGAAAATTTTGATCTTGATGGGAATCGAACTTAAGACATTTCAATACTAATTACTAAGAATTTCAAGTCACCAATTTAACCATTAAGCTACTTGGGCTTTTTTGTTGTAGTATAGAACCCATTAGTGTGGTAATATCTTTCACAAATATTATTTTACACTTTAGTTTTTATTCAAGATTCTTTCATGATAATTTCATTTGTCTGATTATTGATAAAAGTGGTTATTGGTATAAAGTATATCCAATAGACTCGTATCTCTTTAATTAAATTTAATTATGTTTCTTCCTTTGTATTCACAATTTTAAGACAAAGTACAAATGCATTTTTAGTCACATAATATCACTTTTTAGTCCGAGCATCCAATAATATAAAATAATACAAAATAGTAATCATTTTGTCTCAACTATATTCATACATATCAGATAATATAAGTAATAATATAAGCACCTCTATAGTTGTTACCCTGAATAGAGATACATAATCCGGATTCAGGTCAGATTTTTCGATAACCGATAGGGCCGGGCTTTTTTAAATCGAGACAAATTTTCTCTAAAATATTTATACATGTAGATAGGGTCGGGTCAGGAGGGGCCAAATCGGATTTTTACAAATTATTTTAGATATTGATAACTTTAACTTTAACTTTACCTTTTTTTTTATTTTTTCGGATTTAATTAAAAAAATTAAGCTTTTATCTGATATTTAATTGAAAATTCTAGCTTTTTGGATTGGACTTTTATCCTGATCAAGACTACGTCCAAATCGAGATATTATTTGGGTTTATTCGGCTCGAACCGGATCTGGGTTTTGTGAAAAATATGCGATTCGTTTAAGCCTGCGGGCTGGATCCAATTGAGGTGGACTTTTTTTTAATCAGATTTTTTCCGATTTTTTTAACCAGTTTGAACAGTTTTTTTCGAATACGAATTTGTGTGCATCTCAATCCCGCCACCTCATGCATTAAGGACATGTATACTACTCCGGCCGCTTATAGAGAATTATGGAGCCCGGAGAGTATTGGTACTTTCGAAATGGAGCATTTATTTGACACCTTTAACTAATTTCTATCTGATTATTAATTAGCTTATAAAACTAATCATCAAATACATTCAACTAAGAACAAAATCTTCTTCGGACTAATACCAAACCGATCTTCCTTGCAAATCTTCTCAACCATGTCACATAGTGTCACCAACAAGTTCAAACCGGTGGCAGGATCACCACAACAAACTGAAGAATACTTATCATCACAAAATTAAACTGACGTGAACTAGAAAATATCGTCACCAAATAACATCAAGTTCTGTCGGTTAGAGCGATCCCGTGCCTTGCACGGGGGGTTCGTGAGACAATTTATTCATCATAAAATTACTAAATTACCCCTATATAATAACACAACAAAAAAAATTGTTTCTGATGGAAATTAAACCATTGACCTCTAAATTAGAAGTAACATACCTTACCACTATTTTAGACATCTATTTTAATTGTATTTTGAAACTTTTTATTAATATGCACAAATACTCAATATGTTATACTCTATTTTAGTACAAAAAAATTGTTTCTGATGGGAATTGAACCCTTAATCTCTAAATTAAAAGTAACATTCCTTACCACTATGATAGACATCTATTTAGATTATATTATGAAGTTTTTTATTAATCTGCGCAAACACTCAATATGTTATACTCTATTTTGGTCTCTTTTTGTAATCTACTTGGTAAGGTAGATAATTTATTTTCGCAAGTGCCTTAAATAAATATTTCTAACCATATTTGAGAAAAACTTGCGCAAAATGTTATAAAATTGTATTTTAAAAAAATGTTATAAAATTGGAATTGATCCATAAAAAAAGATTATATTAATATTCTTATATTATAAATCATGTTTATTTGCATTAAGTACATAATGGCTCATATTATATATACTATTTGATTACAAATTCTATATACTATCAGATTATATATATATTAGATTACTAAATTACCCTTTCAGTATTATATTGATGATATTAGATTAATAAATTATCCCTCCAATTGTATATTGATGATAAAAAAATTTCTTTTTAATGTGAATTGAACCATGACCTAGGTGATAGTGTGACAAATATTGACATCTATATCCAATATCACTCATTATATTTTTTTTTAATATTTTTTTTAAATTTAAAACTATCAACATATTTACTTCTTTTCAATTATATCCTTATATATAATAAGCGTAAAAATGGATTTTATCATTATTTTACATTTATTATTGTTTAATTATAAGATATTAACAACTTATAATTATATATGCAATTTTGAAATTTTAGCTACTAATAAAATTAAAACTGTAGTTTTATTATGATCCAATATATTATAAATCTCGTCTTCAATAGATAAATTTTATACGTTGGTCATTTTCGAAAAATCCACTATAGTATATAAAGTATTGAACCCAAAAAATGCAAAAAAGTTTTATATTTGTATATAAATAAAAAAGTTTGTGTTGAAGATTTTTACAAGAAAGTTGAAGTTGTCATCGTACGACTAAATCAAATCTAAACTAAATTGGTTTAATTTTTTTGAATATCTATGATAAAATATTAAAAGTACTAAATGTTAAATTATTTGTGTCAAGTGGCAATTGTAAGGTGAAACGAGTAACTTATCACGAATCAGTTTAGCATTATCTTGAAAGGTATAAGTAATAGTTTTCTAAAATAAATTATATCCACACCTGTACAATTATTGTATTCAACGTGTCTGCAAGGAGACCCTTCTTAACACGGGCAAAGTGGTATGCATTCGTTTAAATAGTGTATCCACACATACTAATACAACTTGTACTTCTACATTTTTACTCTATTATGCACACCGATCAAATTTTACAACACCCACTTAACGACTACCCCATGAACTACAAACAGGTAAATGGAGTGCTAACGTTCCCCCTGCAATGAAAATGATAAAAGGCGCCCAATTCTCTTTCAAAGTGACACTAAAACCATCTTCTCATTCAAATACAATTGGAAAAATTATAATCGCCGAAATCTTGCAGTACACAAGGTCACGACTACCCCATGAACTACAAACAAGTAAATGGAGTGCCAACGTTCCCCAGGCAATGGAAATGATAAAAGATGCCCGATATTCTTTCAAAGTGACACTAAAACCATCTTCTCATTCAAATACGATTGGCAAAATTATAACCGACGAAATCTTGCAGTACAGAAGGATCGTGCGTGCTAACAAAACATGTTAATTAGTCAAAATATTTGCGCCTACTCAGGTCATAATAACAACCTTATAGACTGGGATTTTATAAAACATGTATCATCAAACCTTCGACATATTTCCTACTGATATACCGTTACATGCTTATGTCTTTTCTTCTACATGCATTCCATCAAACGATGAGACCAACATAACCGAAAATAACTAGAGCATGCCCGTGCCTCGCACGGGCTATAAAGCTAGTTTTATATAAAATTTTATGATATTCTTTATACAAGAGTGATGGAGCAATGGCCTGGGTTCAAGTAGGAACTGGCATGTGTCTTGTACAGTGTAACCAAACCCCAGACATGTGTCACATAACCTCCTATTTAGATATCCAAAACACGTTTTTTCATTCATAAAAAATAAAACAAAAACAAAAAATTTAGAATTTACAAAGCACATAAAAAATTTCAAGAGTTTGAATTTGTAATTTCTGTATTTCAGTCCAAACAAATTGATGCATATAAATACGGAACTTAGAACTTTAGTTTAATAAATATAGAACCTAAATTTATTTAAGTATAAAACATAGAATTTATTTATTGAAATACATAGTACAATTTTTTTATTAAATAAAATACAGAATATAACATAATTTGAAATTATAGAACACATGAATTCAATACATTAAAATACAGAACATAGAAATTCAATTCATTAAAATAAAAAATATAGAAATTTAATTTACTAAAATACAAAACATATAAAATTGTTTTATTAAAATACATAATTTAGATATATGATTTAATAAATACATAATTTAACATATTTGAAAATTACAAAACTTAGCTATTTAGTTTAACAAAATACAAAAAAATACATTTGCACATTACAAAATATGAATAATTGATTAAAAACACCATCGAATAAAATGCAAAATATAACCAACGGTTAAGGAATACAGTACACATTTGTTCTATAATTAATTAAATACAATAAAATTTAAGACACCTTTTTTGTTTTGATGCCAGTGTAAACGGGGGTGAGTAGTTTTGTCGAAAGAAATGAGGAGAAAAAAATGTGGGCTTTTTTAGTTTCTAATCTAAAAGTTACTCTCTCCCTCCCCTCAATTCTTTACATTGAGGTTGCACACGGAATTTAAGAAAAAATGTAATTTAGTGAAGAAAAGTAAGAAAAATGAGTAAAGTGGTGGAAACAATCAATATTTAATGTATAAAGTGGAGATAGTGAGGAAAAATAGTGGATGTAGTTAATTTTTATATTATAAAATTTTACTATTTAGAAAATTTTTGGAATGTAAAAAATTGAAAGGGATGGAAATAATATTATTTAATTACTAGGTTACCCAAATTAAATGGTTACTCACCGAACACTCCCTTGTATATATATAATCACTACTTGTTCGGACTACTTAACACTTGATTTTAGGCTACACCATACAAGGACAAGTACCACACCTGGTCCTGGTTTGTGAGACAAAACACTGCACATAAACACATTGACACGAGTTTAAATGTCATAACCCCATTTTAGTCCAAAGCTCTGGATTGGAGTAAAAAGATTCCGGGTGTAGAGTGGGTGTCAACCCAAGTTCCGCATCGATAAGATAAAGAAGAATTATCTTGAATATAAGCAGCAAAAAACAACTCCATTAGTATGAAACCTTTTGGAGGAGCCCAAAAACAAATTCGTGCGGGCTTGACCACGGCCTAGAGCGGACAATATCATACTAATGTGGAGTTAACGGGTGTTGTGCGACCCAACAAGTGGTATCAGAGCCGATGGCTAGGAATTGATCCTGGGGTTGCGGGCTGCAAGTTGCGTGGTGTGGGGAGGCTCTCCAGAACTACGATCGGAGATCTTAGACAACTTGTGTCGAAAGTCTTCCTGACACTGAGGTGGTCAGGCGACGTGTCCCGTAAGATGCGTAACAGATGAATGGCGGTTGTATAACAGTTACAAGATTGGTGGTTCTTGGATTGAGGGGAGATTGTAGAGCGGATGCCAATCCAAGTCCCACATCGATAAGATAAAGAGGCCAACACCAGGCACCGGGCATACAAAACATGTGTGATGTTGTATTACAATGTGACACTCTCGAAAGATGAATACAAGTGATGTTTGTAGATTTTTGGGAAGAGAGTAGTGTTCCTAATGAATTTTTTGTTATTTTATTTTTAGGGCTTAGCATTCACTCGATTCGGCAGCGAAAATCGAATTCTGAATATTTTTGGAACTGAACCAAACTGAATTTATATTACTATAAACAACAATTGTATATTGAAGCAACAATTGTATTTTGAAAAATTATGATACAAACTAATAGAATATGTAAAATTAATGTAAAGTATGATACAATTGTATTTTGTGCTTCATACTTGTCAATTGTAATTTTAATTAATGTAAAATTTATTTCTATTACATAAACCTTTATTGAATTATAAAAACAAACATATATTATCAAGAACGAAACTCTTTTAAAATATTCATATTTAGTCATCATAAATACATGATTCAAATTAGTAAAATAAATAAAAAAAATGTGAAGTTCAATTGCGATGCTTCCATTTTTATATCTGAAAATAAACATGGTTGGGGATGGCTAGCTAGAGATCATGACGGTCGTATTTTGGAGGCTGAGGCAGCTGTTAGGAGGGGTAGAATTGAGGATCACTTAGCAGAAGCTATTGGTTTAATTCTGCAGTCTTTAACCAGGTCATGAATCCCTGGATCCCTGTGCAAACAGATTGCCTCCTTGTGGTTTAAGTTCTCTCTATGACAATATCATTACTTTCTCCTTTTGATTTAATTATTCAAGATTGTAAAAATCTATTACAATCTCTCTAAAAGGTTCCTGTTAATTTCGTAAAACGATCCAGGAATAAGGCGGCTAATTGATTGGCCCATTCTGCTTGTTCTTCTCTTGGTCGAATTTCCTTCGAGGACACGATTTCTGTGGAACTCGAGGCGGCTAATTGATGTTAGAAAATGGAGTTTTGGAGCATAAGTATTTATATGTTCTTGATATTAATTCCAGATTTTAACGATTGGAAATTGTTCCTTGTTATGGGGACTTAAATTTTCATATATGTATCTAAGTAATTTTCTTAGTGAAATCCATAGAGAAATAGAGTTGAAGTTAGTAGCTTGAAAGAGCTTGAAATGAGAATGTGTATTTGTCCCACATTGAACTAAATAAAGGGCGTTTTGGGCGAATGTCTCGGCGTCTCACGTACGCGAGGCGACCTGGGCGAGGGATTTTATTTAGGTGATTTAATATTTTAATTAGAATTAATTTATCAAAATTGGGTTCGAATGAACCTGGACAAGATTTGATATTCGAATGAACCTGGACAGGATTTGATATTCGAATGAACCTGGACAAGATTTGATATTCGAATGAACCTGGACAGGATTTGATAGATATATTCGAAAATATTAAATTGATATGTGGATTAAATATGTATTAAATGTAAATCGTAAGTTACGATTCTAATATTAATTATGGTGGTATCAGTTACGTTTAGCCTCTACTATAAATAGAGAGCTAAGTTGCTGATTATTTGCAGTTGCACCACACCTTACATTCTCTACACCACTTTATGCTCTCCCCTCAATATTTAGTTTGAAGCTTGTCTGCTTGTAGTTTCTCCAGCGACTGAGGTGCTAGTCGAAGTTGAGCATTGGAGTTGCTGTGAACCCGTTGCTCGGAGCTGTTTTATCCTGGAGGAGGTGTTGCAAGCATCCCAACACAGTAAGTGGAGGCAATTATCTCTTCAAGAGCAGTCAGGACTTCTTGCAAGGACTGGCGACTCAGCTGATTTTTGTTTTAAAACTTCTTTTGTACACTGTTATGGCTATGGCTCCTGGTATACCTCTATTCTTTTCTTTGTTTATTCAGTCACTGATATGCATGTTATTTACCTTCATGATTTGTTTCGTTAATTGTTGTCTTGGCCTGGACTTGTTAAATAATTTATATAACTGCCTCAATGTTGCTGTAATTGTTACTATTTCCAACATTCTTGAAGAGATAATTGGTTATATATTATTTAGCATAATGGTTAACGAGAGTGAAGTTCCTGCTAGTGGTAGTTCTGGTGCATCTGCTGGGGTCATTGATTGGACCACTTACAATTTTCCACAACCCGTTGAATTAACTGGCTTGCCAGAGATTCAATGGAGGCATCGGCTTTTATCGTTGGCAGAAAAGGATGAAGTTGTGGTTGACTGTAAAGGGTTTGTGGCCTGTTGTGGAGTATGAGAAGCCGGTTGTGGATCAAGAAAAGGCTGACACAGTTAAGGCTTTTGCAAAGTGGGGTGAGAAGGACGGGGTGGCTAGGGTGGCTATTTTGGCTGCTCTAACGAACACCTTGTTTGATGTTTACTCATCAGATGACTACTCTGCAAAACTCTTATAGGAAAAGCTGGACCAGACACATAATACTGACTCACAAGGTCTGGAAAAGTAATCTGTGGCTAGGTTCCTTGAATTCAAGCTGGTGGACAATAAGTCCATGACTGAGCAAGTGCATGAATTCGAGATGATAGTGCATGCTTTGAAGGAGTCCGGAATGGATCTCCCTGAAAAGTTCAAGGTTATGAGCGTGATTGAAAAACTCCCGAAATCTTGGGAAGAGTTCGCTCGCTCCCTGAAAAGACAGAAATGAGAGATCACTTGGACCAACCTTATGCTGGACATCTCGGTGCAAGAACAACACAAGTCCAAACAGGGACATGTGTGATGCCAACTGAGCACGGAAGCTCGAAGGTGAATGTAGCGACTGTAGGACAGAAGAGGAAGGCTGTCGCTAAGAAGGGTAATAGTAATAAACCTAAGAATGACAAGGACAAGGCCAAGAAACCAAAGGCAAACAAACCATGTGGGCAGGTTGGGCACTGGAGTAAGGACTGTCCTACAAAGAAAGCGAAGAAAACCGAGGTGGTAGCGCAAGCAAATGCTGTGCTTGGAACCGCAAGTGGGCATGTAGTGAACATGGCTGTTGGTGAGGCTACGGCTTCTGAAACCAATGTGGACCGGTATGTTACCTACAACCCTGTACTATTTTCCACTTATCTGTTAAATGAATGGTTGATTGATACTGGAGCTAATGTGCATATTTGTGCTGACATTAGTTTATTTGTGTCTTATCAACAGAGTCATAGCTTGACAGTGACGATGGGGAATGCTAGTGTTGCTCAAGTACATGGAGTAGGAAACGTGGACCTGAAGTTCCCTTCGGGTCGTATTCTATCCCTGACTAGAGTGCATCATGTTCCCGACATGCGTAGAAACATAATAAGTGGAAGTTGTTTAGTTTCTAATGGTTTTGAAATCTCTCTCAAGTGTAATAAAGTAGTTCCTATTCATACTGGTACATTTTTTGGCAAGGGTTACTTGTCAAATGGTTTATTTGTAATAAATGCTGAGCCCGTTTTGGGAACGTTGATTAAAGATATTACTCCTTCTGTTAACTGTGTTGAATCTTCAAATTTATGGCATGCTAGACTTGGTCACTTAAATTTTGGTGCTCTTAAGAATATGATGAACTTAGAGTTGATTCCAAGACATACTATAGAAAAGAATTCTAAATGTCAAGTATGTGTGTCTGCTAAACAAATAAGGAAACCTTTTCATAATATTGTTAGGGATTCAGACTTGTTAGATTTAGTACAGACTGATATTTGTGAATTTGGTGGTGTGTTGACTAAGGACCAGTTTAGATATTTCATTACCTTTATAGATGATAGTAGCAGATACTGTTATGTTTATTTACTTAGACATAAGGATGAAGCACTTAGTAAATTCATTATTTATAAAACTGAAGTTGAAAAACAAACTAGTAAGGTACTTAAACGATTGAGATCTGATACAGGTGGTGAGTATACGAGTAACTCCTTTAATGAATTTTGCGCAAGCAATGGTATAGTTCATGAAGTTACTCCACCATACACACCTGAGTCTAATGGGGTTGCTGAACGAAAGAACAGAACATTTAAAGATATGATTAATAGTATGCTTATTAATTCTGGGTTGCCTAAATACATGCGGGGAGAGGCTCTGAATACGGCCTGCCATATTCTGAATAGAGTCCCTCTAAAACACATGGACAAGACACCCTTTGAGTTATGGAAAGGCAAGAAGACTAGTCTTAAGTATCTTCGTGTGTGGGGGTGCCTTGCTAAGGTACTTGTCCCTGAACACAAGAGAAAGAAGCTAGGTCCGAAGACTGTTGATTGTATCTTTCTGGGCTATCTTGAAACCACTACATCTATGAGATTTTTAGTTTTAAAATCTGACATAGACGGTATAGTGGCTAACACGATAGTTGAATTTCGTGATGCTACATTCTTTGAGGATGTCTACCTTATGAAGACTGGTATACCTCAAGATGCTTCTGAGGAAGATCCTGCTCACACATCGAGTTCTATTCCTGATCATGTGGAAAAAAAAATGACAAATGTGGGGGCGGAACCTAGTAGTAGCTCTAAAACTATGGAAGTAGAGGAACCAATGAGAAGTAAGCATGCAAAGGTAGTCAAGGATTTTGGAGGTGATTTTATCACTTACAATGTCGAGGATGAAACTTTAACTTTCCGACAAGCTATGGATTCTTCAGAGTCTAGGCACTGGAAGGGCGCTGTAAAGAGTGAAATTGACTCTATTGTTTCTAATGGGACATGGGAGTTAGTTGATCTCCCTCCTGGGTGTTCTACTATCGGGTGCAGATGGATCTTTAAAAGGAAGTTGAACCCTGACGGCTCAATAGATAAGTACAAAGCTAGACTGGTAGCTAAGGGTTTTAAGAAAAAGGAAGGCATTGATTACTTTGATACATACTGTTAGAAATATGTTGTTCTTGATGATAATTATAAAAACACTTAATAGATTTTGTATTAAGTCATTTTGTAACTGTCAACGAAATGGCATGCTTTGCAGCATTCCGTTGACAGGTAGCTCATCAACGAAATGAGTGATGTAGCAATTGCACTGTACAATACTTCACAGTTTGATATGCATTTTGATGTATGTATTAGATAGGTTTTCTAAGTCATGTTGACTAAGTACTAGATAGGCAAAATAGGTTGGTTAATTGTAAATATGTTATGCCTTGTAATTTTGCCTAAGTGAAGACATGTCAACGGTATGAGGATTACTCTATCAACGAAACAAGGATACACCATCAACGGTATGGAGTTTACTCATCAACGAAACGAGAGAAACACCATCAACGGAATGAAGAATAAAGCTATCAACGAAACACATCTCCCTGCTATCAACGAATCATTATTGCTTTTCTGAATAGTTGACAAAGTGATAGTGACAGTTTACTGAACAGATCTAAAGGTGATGTGGAAGTGTACTTTGCATTGGAAACCATTAAAATGGACATGGGGAATAAGGAAACATCCCAGTTTCCAATTGGGCTCTTGGGAGTGATCATAATAAGCATGAAGACAAAAGCAAGGATCTCCAAGGACCACTGGACAAAGGGATGAAAAACAAACTATTGGCGGTTACCTTTAGTGTAATTTAGTGTAGCCAAAAATAGTATTGTAAACTTGGGGAATATATAACCAAGTGTATCAGTTAAGATAGAGTAAGAGAAGAAAAACAAATAGTTTGTATTAGCTATCCTTGAGAGCATTCTTCTCTACAACTCTGTAACTGAGCAGCTGTGTACTTGTGTATCACAGATTATTTCCGCAATAAAAACACTTCAGTTGGATCATCAAACAATCCAACTGAATTATTTATATCTTGTGTTTTTATTTATTCAGTTCAGTTTTATTTTATAAAGTGTTTTAAGTTTAAGAAAATATCAAGAATTGTATTCAACCCCCCCTTCTACAATTCTGTTAGGTCATTTGGGATTAACAATTGGAATCAGAGCAAGCTTCTAACACACAAGAAGTTTAAAGATCAAGACCAAAAACAGAAGCCATGGTGAAGAAGGATGCAGGTGTAAAGATACCAGTTCTTGATAAGGACAATTACTTTCACTGGAAAGTAAAGATGCATTTACATCTCATGTCTATGGATGAGAGATAGGTAGACTGCATTGAGAAAGGTCCACACGTTCACATGAAGTTTGCATCTAGAATTGGAGTGCCAGATGATGCTCCTGATGTAGAAATTCCAAAACTTGTCTCAGAATGGACTATTGAAGATCTTGCAGAAATCCATAAAGATAAGAGAACCATGAACATTCTGTTTAATGGTTTGGAGCAAGAGATGTTTGACAATGTCATAAACTGTACAACCTCCAAAGAAGTATGGGACACTGTCAGAACACTATGTGAAGGAACTGAGCAAGTAAGGGAGAACAAAATGCAACTCCTTATACAACAATATGAGCACTTTCACTTTAAAGCTGGTGAAACCCTAAATGACACGTTTAGTAGGTTTCAAAAGCTTCTGAATGGATTAAAGTTGTATGGGAGAATCTACCAAACTAAGGACTCAAACCTTAAATTTCTAAGAGCTCTTCCAAAAGAATGGAAGCCTATGACTGTTTCTCTAAGAAACACTCAAGAGTACAAAGACTACACTCTTGAAAGGCTTTATGGAACCTTGAAGACTTATGAGCTGGAAATGGAGCAAGATGAGGAAATTGAAAAGGTACAGAAGAAGGGTGGATCTATTGCATTGATTGCATCTGTGAACCAACTGGAAGATGACACTGAAGAAGCTGCAAAGGCCACAACTAGTCGAGCTAGTTGTAGAAGTGATGTTAGCAAGGGTAAAGGTAAGATGACAGAAGAAGAACCAGAATCAGCCAACTTGGATGACTTAGATGAGATTGATGAACACATTGCTTTTCTGTCAAGAAAATTCTCTAAGTTCAAGTTCAAGAGAAACTCAGAAGCAAGGCCACCAAGAAGAGACTTTCAACCTAACAAATCAAACTGGATTGAAAAGTCTAAATCTAAATGTTTCAATTGTGGAATGCTTGGTCACTTTGCTGGAGACTGCAGAAAGCCCAAAGTTGAGAAGAGCAACAGGAAATTTGAGCCTGTTGATTATAAAAAGAAATACTTTGAACTTCTCAAGCAAAAAGAAAAGGCTTTCATGTCTCAGGAGTATGATTGGGCTGGTAATGGTGAAGATTCTGATGATGATGTTGAATATGTCAACTTGGCTCTTATGGCTAACAATCATGAGCAGGAAGCAAGCTCCTCAAGCAACCAGGTAACAATTACTAATCTTTCTGAGCTTTCTAAAGAGGAATGCGATAGTGCAGTAAATTAAATGTCTACTGTATTATATAATTTGCGTGTTACTCTTAAATCACTTACCAAAGAGAATTCAAGAATTAAAGAGACTAATTTGCTCTTAAGTGATAGGAATGCAATGTTAGAAGCACAACTCATTGAATTTGAGAAAATGAGATGTGTTAGTAGGGATGCTAAGAAGGAACTTGAGAACGTATTACAAAGGGAAGAAATTCTTAAGACACAACTTGAAATAGAACAAAGTGTGATTGCTAAATGGAAAGATGCCAGGAATGTTGCTACCAACATCATTAATGTTCAAGGTATGGAATCTTTCTGTGAACAATCATGGAAAAAGAACAAAGAGAAACTAGGGTATGTTTGTGAAACCTTAGAATTAGAAACAGAGTCAACAAACAACAATGATCATTTGTTGAAGGTTGATATGTCAACGGAATGCAATGTTTCGTTGACAGATGAACCATCAACTGATCAGGGTGTTTCGTTGACAGAGGAAAGAAAAGATGAACTCACTAGACTTAATAATAAGTATGGTCCTGTCACCAAGAACTTTGTTCAAGGTGAGTCTAGTAAATCAAAGAAAGTTGAGAAGCCTGTTGAGAGAGCTAATGTAGGTCACTTATCTAACAAGCAATTGAAAGATAAGTTAGAGAATGTTCAAGTTGAGGCTAAGGGAAATAAAAGGAATAACAGGAATGGCAAAGTAGGAATTAACAAACACAACAATTACACACCTGATAAATATGCTCCTAGAAAAACATGTGTTAATTGTGGAAGTGTTAGTCATTTATCTACTAACTGCAAATCTGTTAAGAAGACTGTTAAAGTGAAAATTCCCAAGCCTGCAATGAATAGTTCCATGCCTACAATGCCTGTTATGCCTAACATGTTTGCTCCATATGCACAATTTCAAAATCCATATGCCAGCGCCATTTGTGTCTAATCCATACATGAATATGTTTAATGTGCCACAAATGCCATGGAATATGAATAACATGTTTGTTCCTCCAATTATGCATGCTAAGAATGAAAATGTGAGCAATCCTCAGAAATCAACACCAAGGATAAAGATTGATTTAAATCAATCTGAGCCCAAGGTGAAAAATGATATAAAAGGAAAAGAAAAGGCTAACAAAACAGGACCCAAGGAAACTTGGGTACCAAAATCGACTTGATTTGGTTCTATTGTGTGCAGGGAGACAAAAGGAATCTTTGGTACTTGGATAGTGGTTGTTCAAGACACATGACTGGTGATTCTACCCTGCTCACAGAGTTTCAGGAAAGAGCTGGCCCTTGTATTGCTTTTGGAGATGACAGCAAAGACTACACAAAGGGATATGGCTTGATTTCAAAAGAGAATGTCATCATAGATGAGGTTGCATTGGTGGATGGTCTTAAGCACAACTTGCTTAGTATCAGCCAACTTTGTGACAAAGGATTTTTAGTTACTTTTTCTAAAGAAGCCTGTGTTGTTTCTAAAGGAGGAAACAACAATGTGGTAATGACTGGATTCAGAAGAGGGAATGTGTACATTGCTGACTTTAGTAGCACAAGTTCAGAAACCATCACTTGTCTTTTCAGCAAGGCAAGCAAGGATGAAAGTTGGCTATGGCACAATAAATTATCTCATCTGAACTTTAAAGTTATGAATGATTTGGTGAGGAAAGATCTTGCTAGAGGAATTCCACAAGTGGAGTTTTCCAAGGATGGTTTGTGTGATGCCTGTCAAAAGGGGAAACAAAAGAAGACATCATTCAAAAGCAAGACAGAGTCATCAATTGTCCATCAACTTGAGTTGCTTCATATGGATTTGTTTGGCCCTGTAAATGTCATGTCTATTTCAAAGAAGAAATATTGTCTTGTGATTGTTGATGATTTTTCTAGATTTACATGGACTTTCTTTTTGCTCTCCAAGGATGAGGCAAGTGAAATCATTATCAATCACATCAAGATGGTAAACAATCATCCTGACTTGAAAGTAAGAAGGATTAGGAGTGACAATGGGACAGAATTCAAGAATTCAAGCATGAAGGTGTTCTGTGAAGAAAATGGTATTTTGCATGAGTTTTCAGCAACAAGGACACCACAGCAAAATGGTGTAGTTGAAAGGAAAAACAGAACACTTATTGAAGCTGCAAGGACAATGCTAGATGAATCAAAGTTACCAACTTATTTTTGGGCTGAGGCAGTTAATACAGCTTGCTTCACTCAGAATATTTCTTTGATTAATCAGGCCAAAGGAATGACCCCTTATCAGCTACTCAAAAGAAAGAAGCCACTATTGGATTTTCTTCATGTCTTTGGATGCAAGTGCTTTGTTCTGAGAAATCAAGCTGAGCATTTGGGGAAATTTGAAGCAAAGGCAGATGAAGCAATATTTGTGGGTTATGCAGCAGGGAAAGCCTACAGAGTCTACAATCTCAGAACCAACATTGTTATGGAATCTGTACATGTTGTTTTTGATGATCTCAAAATTCAGGGTCTCTGTGATGAAGGTTTCCATGAAAGTCTCTCTTTTGAGAATGAGGAAGGAGAACAAATGGATCATGATAAGACTATTGAGAAACAGTCCAAAGTTGTTGTATCTAGCACAGATGAAAGCAGCAGTGAAGATGAAATTGCTGCATTAAGATTGAAAAGAATAGCTGCTAGTAGACCAAATGGTCATTCCGTTGACAGTCAGAATGAGCGTTTCGTTGACAGTCAAAATGGTCATTCCGTTGACAGTCACAGAAATGCTTCCAGGAGTGATCAATTAGGGACAACAAACTCAGGGGGAGTTTCTCAAGGACAAATATCTAATCTAGGCAATCATGATCATGAAGCTACTTCTTCAAGAGCAAATCTACCTCCCTCAAGGAAATGGACTAAAGATCATCCCTTTGAACTTATTATAGGTGATGTGTCTTCAAAAGTCCAAACTAGAAGAGCAACTCGAGAAGAATGTCTATATAGCAGCTTTCTGTCTCAAGATGAGCCAAAGAAAGTTGAGGATGCACTTCTAGATCCAGATTGGGTCTTGGCTATGCAAGAAGAGCTAAACCAATTTGAAAGGAACAATGTTTGGAAGCTGGTGCCCAAGCCTAAGGACAGGAGTGTCATAGGCACAAAATGGGTGTTCAGAAATAAGATGGATGAAAATGGCATAGTCACAAGGAACAAAGCTAGATTGGTTACAAAAGGCTACTCACAGGAAGAAGGAATTGATTTTGATGAAACCTTTGCTCCTGTTGCAAGACTAGAAGCAATAAGGATTTTCCTAGCCTATGCAGCCCATGCCAATTTCAAGGTCTATCAAATGGATGTGAAGAGTGCTTTTCTAAATGGGGAATTGGAAGAGGAGGTGTATGTAAGTCAACCTCCTGGTTTTGAAGATGATGATTTTCCAGAATATGTATACTTCCTCCTCAAAGCACTCTATGGTTTGAAACAAGCACCTAGAGCCTGGTATGACACACTTTCACAGTTCCTCCTTGAGAATCACTTCACTAGAGGTACTGTAGATAAAACTCTTTTTCATAGGATTGTGAATGGCTCTACAATACTTGTTCAAATATATGTAGATGACATAATTGTTGGGTCTACAGATGAAAAACTTTGTCAAAAGTTTGCCAAGCTTATGCAAAGTAAGTATGAAATGAGCATGATGGGAGAGTTAACTTATTTTCTTGGTCTTCAAGTAAAGCAAGTTAATGAAGGCATTTTCATTAGTCAAACCAAGTACATTAATGATTTATTAAAGAGGTTTAACTTAATGGAATGCTCTCCTGCCAAAACACCCATGCCTACTGCCACCAAACTTGAATTGAATACTAAGGAAAAATCTGTGGACATTTCAAGTTACAGAGGCATGGTTGGCTCACTTTTATATTTAACAGCTAGTAGACCTGATATTATGTTTGCTACATGTCTATGTGCTAGATTTCAGGCTGATCCTAGGGAATCCCATTTAGTTGCTATTAAAAGAATTTTCAGATATCTCAAAGGAACACCAAACCTTGGCATTTGGTATCCTAGAGAATCTGGTTTTGAACTAATTGGTTATTCAGATGCAGATTATGCAGGATGTAAAATTGACAGGAAAAGCACAACAGGAACCTGTCAATTTCTAGGAAACAATCTTGTATCATGGTTCAGCAAGAAACAAAACTCAGTTTCCACCTCCACAGCTGAGGCTGAGTATATTGCAGCTGGAAGTTGTTGTGCACAGATTTTATGGATGAAAAATCAACTACTTGATTATGGAATAAGAGTTGAGAAAATTCCTATTTTCTGTGACAACACTAGTGCCATTGCCATTACTGAGAATCCAGTGCAGCATTCAAGGACCAAGCACATTGACATCAAGTACCACTTTATTAGAGAACATGTTATGAATGGTACTGTGGAGTTACATTTTGTTCCAAGTGAACAACAACTTGCAGACATCTTTACCAAGCCACTTGATGAATCCACATTCTCAAGATTAGTAAGTGAGCTAGGTATGCTAAATTTCTCTTAATTATTTTGAGATTTTTGCAAGTTAAAATGCAGCCAGGAACTTGCTATAATTTTTCTGTGAATTGATTTTCTCAGGAAAAGGTGAAATTTTGTCTAAGTCAAAATTACTATGTCAACGAAACGCACCATTTCGTTGACAGTCTTAGCATTTTTCTGGGTGTTTCGTTGATAGCTCTTTTATATCAACGAAACGCAGCTTTATCAACGAAATAAGACTGGACTTTAACCGCCCAATCCTGATTCGTTGATGTAGCGCTTTTTAATCTGAACCGTTGAAATTTCACGTTCTTTATCACGATCTATACATACACCCCTGTAAGCATAAATCGTGATAATATTTAATTCTAACGGTTACTTTTTAAGCCAATCAGGTAATTTAGATTAATTATTGGACTTAATTTCTGAGAATTTTTGGGGGAGTATTTAAGAAATTTTAATTTCTTTATTTCTTTTCTACCTGTTCTCAAAAATTCCAAAAGTTTTTCTATCTTCTTCTCTCTAACAAGCAATACAGCTCGAAGCTTTTCCTCACTCAACAATGGCACCCATAGTCAAGCTTATGTCTGCTGGTGGGTTCATCTATGAGAAGAACAATTCCATTCCATTTGTCGTTAAGGAGAGTCCGAACAGCATCTTTTTCAAAATGATGGATTTCATGAGGAACTGTAAGTTGAGCTATGCGATGTTTCACTCTACACCACTCTACAATGAAGTAATCGAGGAGATTTGGACCTCATGTGAGTATAGTGGAACAAACGGCACACTGCAATTCACTCTTCAAGGTAATGAGTACATAGTTAATTCTGATGTTTTGCAAGCATGTTTACATATTCCTGATAATAACTGTGATGCTTTGCCTACTAACACTGAAATAACTACCATGCTAAATTCTATAAACTACTCTTTGCCTACTGATAACTTAGGTAAGATTATTAGGAGAGGTTTGGTTAGGGAATACAGTTATTTAGCTGATGCATTCATTAAGGTCTTTTATGGAAAGATTAGTAATTTTGATGCATTAACTAACTCTATGTTAATTCTCCTAACCATGCTTCTAAATGATAGATATTACAACTTTAGCACCCAACTTATGTATGAAATTGGTGCTAAGTTGGGTGATAAGGCAAATAGGAAGAAAAATATCTATTATGCAAGGTTTCTGATGATGCTGGCTAATCATGTTAGTCCAGCACCATTAGTTATCTCTAACCCTACTGCCAGGTTTGAGTGCTTTGTGCAAGAAAAGAGAGTATTGACAGACATACTGAGGCTGAACCACAATGGTGATGTTCCAGTGGTGTATCTGCCAATCATTGAGATAACTACTGCTATCCCTGTTAGTATAGCTGTTACTTCCATTGTTTCATCCAATCCAGTTGCTATGGAGTCTGTAGCTGTGACCCAACAGGCTCCTGCCCCAGCAACAAAACCAAAATCTAAGAAATCCTCCAAGCCAACCTCAGGTGCTTCTCAAAAGGCACCTGTTGTAAGAACTACAACACAAACTAAGGGGAGTGAGTCTGGAGTTGTGAGAGGTGAGGGAAGGGGTGAAAGTCAAAGAAACCCCAAGGATAAGGAAGGTGAGGTACGTGTTTCCCAGCCTAGCCCCATTGTGTCTTCCCAATAAGGCACAATGAGTAAAATGGATTTAAGCACAAGTCTAATTGCATCCTCCCAAAAGGATGTAATTATTGAAACAAGCTCTCAACCTAGAGCACAGTCCAAAAGGGTAAGGGACACTTCAAGCCCACAGTCTACATTTTCCCAATACCAAAGGAGAGTGAAGCAAAAATCCCAGGTTTCACAGGGTGCACACACACTGGAAGCAACACTTCCAGTTTCTCAAATTCAGTTTGATGTAACCCCTATCATTACTCTGGGGTTACAGTCCCATTCTCTAAACATCAATCTTGAATTATCTCCATCAAATTCACCAACTCAATCTTTAGATGTGGGCATGATCCATACATCTATTCCTGATTCTCCAACTCTAATCTTGGAGAAGCCCCACTCTGAAGCTGGTGGCCATCACTTGTTAAGTGATTTGTTGGGCCATCAACCAATTTTTCCTGAAGTTGCAAGGGGATCTGTGGACCAATCTCTCAAATCAATCACCACAGACTCTACTGTAATTTCTCATTCTCAAAGTGCTTTCTTGACTTCATCAACGAAACAGTCTATTTCGTTGACAAGTGTTTCTCCATCAACGGTATCCATACCGTTGACAGTTCAAACTACCATTCCGTTGATAGGTCATTCTACACCCCTTATTGAAAATCTAGTTGTTTTCACAACTAGTGTAGATGACCTGGTGGTAGTTGAGACACTTTTAGGATTGAGAGGGAGTGAAACTGAGAGGCTGGCTTGCAGCCAGGCAAAAGGAGAGAATGAGAGTAAGAGGCTGGCTATTTCTTCCAGCCAGGCAAAAGGAGAGATAGAGAGTTCCACCTTAGTAGGTGAAGGTGAGGGTGTGAGAGGTGTGAGCCATGGGGAGCCCATGATGCAAGAATATAGAGGAGAGAGAGAAGGGACTACGGGAGTCATAAGGGAGGAAGCATCCATTGCTAGTGAGTTAATGGAGGTCAATGAGGGAGAAAGGGAACTTACCTTCCAAGAGCATTATCAACAAACTCTGGATAGTATTTCCCTGGATCCTGAGACCTTTACTCATCCTGTGTCAGCCTATCAAGTTTTGGCTCAACAGGGCAATGTGGAGGCAGAGAGGTCACTACAACTAATACATACAACTGCATCAATGCAAAGAGCAAAGGATGCCTTGACCAATCTATCTCCAGGAGCTGCAGTAAGTGGTGAGTTTGATTTCTCTGATGATGAGGACAGCTTTGGTGACAATCAGGTGGCCACTACTTCACAGACTGGGACTTCTGTGGTGCCTCCTACACCAAACTGGCTTTCTCAAGATTTACAAGGAAGGATCTCCCTGGATGCTGCAATCACAAGGCAGTACAATGAGGCCTATCTGGCTCATGAGTCTGCAAATGCCAATGACAAGAAATTCTACAAGGCTATTATGGATTCACTGGAAATCCAAAGGCTACAGATGATGCAGACAAGGATTGAGGCTAGAGAAATCAAGGACTCAATTAGCAATCTCAAGGATGCTAATGACAGGAGCCTAGATGAAAAGCTTCCTCTTCTCACTGTGTCCAAGATGAACAGGTTTTTCACTAAGGAACCTGAGGTGGCTACCTCCTTGAAGACTCTCTCTTCTAGAGTGGACAAGGTGGAAGCTACTTTATCTCAGATGCAAAAGGAACAGGAGAAGCAGACACAACTATTGGCCCAGCTAGTGGCAGCTCAAGGACTCCCAGTCATCTCTCTTGATGATAACAAAAAGGGGGAGAAATCTAAGGAGCTAGACATTCAAATCACAAAGGTTATGGTCCCAGCCATTTCCCTGCCAAAGGAGCCACTAGCTATGGGGGAGTCAGGTAAAGCTAAACTGGACAGCATTGACCTGATTCAGCAAGCATCTATGAAGCTACAGCTTGCTGAACAAATTAAAGACCACTGGTCCAGGATAGATGAAAAAGTCAAGAAGTTAGCTGGTACTGCAAAGAGTTCAAATCCATCAACGGATCAAGCTTCTTCTACAGAGCCATCAACGAATGCCATGGTCTTAGCATCAACGGAATGGGAGCCACAGACCAATTCTTCATATAAGGTAGAGCCCCTTCTACATGGAGTCACTCAAGGATCAAGGAAGGAGAAAGGACAAACTTCATGCATTAGGGATGTGGAAAAAGCTACATTGCAAAGAAGCCTATCTCCCAAGTCTCCTGCTAAACCAAAGGGCAAAAATACAGAAAGGACTTTCTATCCTGCACCTTATCCAGATGAGCACAAGCTTCTTGGTCTTCTCATCACAAAAAGCAAGGAAAGCAATGACTATGAGATAAGGAAGCAAAGGGCAATTGTCTACAGGAATGGACAACAAATCTGTGTTTGGGCTGGTCACCCAAACTTTGCTGAAGCTAAAGCTGAAGAGTCAGAAAGAGCAGCAATGCAAGCACTTGCAGTTGCTCAATCTCTTGATGAAGAAGAAAGACAGCAAGAAGAAAAAGCTAGAGAGGAAAGGAGTGCAAAGAAGAGCACAAGGCAACCAAAGGCAAGAGCTAGGAGAAATATAGCCTTTGAGAATGATGACTCTCAGAGTATTGCATCAGACTCTTCTGTACCAACTGCACCTCCAACAATTCCTGATCCAGCTCTAGGGGAAAAGTTAGCCTGTGATCCTAAACATCCTGTTAATTTCCATGATCAGCCAATTGAGCCAAAAGAAGAGCCAATTGAGTTTGATGAGGCCAACTTTCCAAAATTCCTCTTTGAGATGGATCCAAAGAAGAAATCTAAGCAAAGGGCTACCAAGGCTAAGCCAATTCTAGTAAGGAGACCACAAGCTGAAAAACCTCCTACCAACCCAGAAGACTTCATCTACATTGCTGATATCAGGGAGGAGTCTGACCTACACATCAATCTTGATGACCTAGTTGAAGTGAGAGGAATTGCAGCTTCTTACAAACTACCAGAGAGATTGGTGTTTGTCTACAAGGGTGGGAGAGAACAGGTTTGGCCTCTACATAGAATTCTGGGAGAAGACTATCAGACACTGCTTTCTGTGTTCAAATGCCTGAAGAAATATTTTGGTTTTACCAAAACAGCTAAGTCTGAAGTTGTTTCCAAAATCTGCCAAATCAAAGCCAGCTGGAACAAGCCTGGTGCACTTCCCAGAGTATTGAAGGTCCCTCAAACAGGAAAGAAGATTCATCTCCAACCTTTTTGGATGATGGAATTCAGAGACAAGGACAACTGTAGAAGATTCTTCAGAATAGAAGACCAACTGGAGAAGGCATCCAATGAAACTCTAAGAATAATGCAATCCAAGTTGGGGAATGAAGATGAAGAAGAGAAGATTTTCTACAGAAGACTTCAAGCTCAGATTGAGGAGAACAATGCAAGGAAAGGGAAGAAAACAAGACCACAGAGGCAAAGATGAAAAATCTGCTCAGTCTAGAGGAGCAACTCTGTGCACTTGTTTAGTAAGATTTTCTACTTTGTATTTTAATTAAATTCAATGAAGCTCAATGCAATTTCTACTTTTATCATGTGTAATTTGACTGAGTGTTTTTGTTATCATCAAGGCTCTTGATTTATGGCTGTTATTCTATCAGTCATAAATTGGGGGAGATTGTTAGGAATATGTTGTTCTTGATGATAATTATAAAAACACTTAGTAGATTTTGTATTAAGTCATTTTGTAACTGTCAACGAAATGGCATGCTTTGCAGCATTCCGTTGACAGGTAGCTCATCAACGAAATGAGTGATGTAGCAATTGCACTGTACAATACTTCACAGTTTGATATGCATTTTGATGTATGTATTAGATAGGTTTTCTAAGTCACGTTGACTAAGTACTAGATAGGCAAAATAGGTTGGTTAATTGTAAATATGTTATGCCTTGTAATTTTGCCTAAGTGAAGACATGTCAACGGTATGAGGATTACTCTATCAACGAAACAAGGATACACCATCAACGGTATGGAGTTTACTCATCAACGAAACGAGAGAAACACCATCAATGGAATGAAGAATAAAGCTATCAACGAAACACATCTCCCTGCTATCAACGAATCATTATTGCTTTTCTGAATAGTTGACAAAGTGATAGTGACAGTTTACTGAACAGATCTAAAGGTGATGTGGAAGTGTACTTTGCATTGGAAACCATTAAAATGGACATGGGGAATAAGGAAACATCCCAGTTTCCAATTGGGCTCTTGGGAGTGATCATAATAAGCATGAAGACAAAAGCAAGGATCTCCAAGGACCACTGGACAAAAGGATGAAAAACAAACTATTGGCGGTTACCTTTAGTGTACTTTAGTGTAGCCAAAAATAGTATTGTAAACTTGGGGAATATATAACCAAGTGTAGCAGTTAAGATAGAGTAAGAGAAGAAAAACAAATAGTTTGTATTAGCTATCCTTGAGAGCATTCTTCTCTACAACTCTGTAACTGAGCAGCTGTGTACTTGTGTATCACAGATTATTTCCGCAATAAAAACACTTCAGTTGGATCATCAAACAATCCAACTGAATTATTTATATCTTGTGTTTTTATTTATTCAGTTCAGTTTTATTTTATAAAGTGTTTTAAGTTTAAGAAAATATCAAGAATTGTATTCAACCCCCCCTTCTACAATTCTGTTAGGTCATTTGGGATTAACACATACTCTCCAGTTGCTAGGATGATAACAATCTGAATGCTTATAGCATTAGCTTCCGTCCATGGTCTTATCATCCATCAGATGGATGTAAAGACAACTTTTCTTCATGATGAACTTGAAGAAGAGATATATATGGATCAGCCTGAGGGATTTGTTGCATCTGGAATTGAAAGGAAAGTATGTAAGTTGATCAAGTCTATCTATGGCTTGAAACAAGCTCCCAGGGATTGGCATAAAAAGTTTGATGAAACTATTTTGCCTTTCAGTTTTACTATTAATGAAAGTGACAAGTGTGTCTACACCAAAGTTAAAGGTAGTGAATATGTCATCTTGTGCATATATGTAGATGACATATTACTGTTTGGAACCAATATTGAGATTATTAACGAGACAAAAGCTTTCTTGAAAAGGCATTTTGAAATGAAGGATATGGGTGAGGCTAGCGTGATTCTTGGACTCAAGCTGACTCAGTCAGCTGAGGGAATAACTTTATCACAGTCTCATTATATAGAGAAATCTATACTTGAGAAATATGGTTATTCATAGTGTAGAATCGCTAATACACCGTATGATCCTAAAGTTGCCCTTGTCAAGAATACTTCAGGAGTACCTATGTCTCAGTTAAAGTATTCTGAGATTATTGGGAGCTTGCAGTATCTTGCTAACTGTACTAGACCAGATATTTCATACTCTGTGTCTAAGTTGGCTAAATATACAAGCTGTCCAAACAGAACTCATTGGGATGCTCTTGATAGAGTACTTAGATATCTAAAAGGCACAATGTACCTTAGTTTACACTATAGGAGATTTCTTGGTGTACTTGAGGGGTACAGTGATGCAAGTTGGATAGCTAAGAAGTCTGGTTCCAATGGAGTGACTGGATACGTATTCACCTTAGCGGGTGCAGCAATATCCTGGAAGTCAACTAAACAGACTATTGTTACTCTGTCTACTTTTGAGGCTGAGTTGTGTGCACTTGATGCCACTGGGACGGAGGCTGAGTGGTTACACAGACTTATGTCTGCGATACCTGGAGTAAGCAAACCGCTTCCTGCGATTGCTATTCATTGTGATAGTCGAACAACTATCGACAAGATTAGCAGTAAAAAGTATAATGCTAAAACAAAGAGACACATCCAAGTTAGACTCAAGTCTATAAGGGGTTTAGTGTCTGATAGGATTATAGCTATAGAGTTCATAGGAACTAAGAATAATATAGCTGATCCTTTGACTAAAGGACTGGAACCTGCAGTGGTCCTTAAGTCAAGGTTGGGAATGGGACTGTCAACCCATCATGATTCATCAACAGTGGAAACCCAATACACATGAGAGGAGATCCCTTGAAAGTGTATTCAATGTGGTAATAACAAGCTGTAAGGATGAATTGGTATTACCTTTGCTACATAAATGATACTTTTTGTATCTGTGTCTATTCCCTGAAAACCTAGAAGGTACTGACACTGCTATGAAAGCAAGAGTTTTATAACTCTGAATGGGGTCAAGTCATTTGACGAAATGGTAGCAGTACATCTCTGGAGATGCCCAGCTAAGTGAATGTAATTGTGTGGTCGCAATTAGGGGAAAGGGTTATTCTCTGAAGCATTCGACGAACAGGATCGAGACAAGACCATTAATGTCTCAAAGCCGTAAATTGGCATCATAGCCTTTGACTTGTCGTCGTTTATGGAACATGGTTACATCAAACGGATTAAGATTCAAGGTGAAACATTCCATCTGAATCCGGTAGCCATCGAAGTAGGGGACTCAGGAGGGTTCAAACCCCGAAGGGTACCGACTCTGAAAAACAAGTCATGACGAGAAACCTGAATGCATTTCTGTATGGATTTGTGGGGGATTGTTAGAAAATGGAGTTTTGGAGCATAAGTATTTATATGTTCTTGATATTAATTCCGGATTTTAACGATTGGAAATTGTTCCTTGTTATGGGGACTTAAATTTTCATATATGGATCTAAGTAATTTTCTTAGTGAAATCCATAGAGAAATAGAGTTGAAGTTAGTAGCTTGAAAGAGCTTGAAATTAGAATGTGTATTTGTCCCACATTGAACTAAATAAAGGGCGTTTTTGGCGAATGTCTCGGCGTCTCACGTACGCGAGGCGACCTGGGTGAGAGATTTTATTTAGGTGATTTAATATTTTAATTAGAATTAATTTATCAAAATTGGGTTCGAATGAACCTGGACAGAATTTGATATTCGAATGAACCTGGACAGGATTTGATATTCGAATGAACCTGGACAGGATTTGATATTCGAATGAACCTGGACAGGATTTGATAGATATATTCGAAAATATTAAATTGATATGTGGATTAAATATGTATTAAATGTAAATCGTAAGTTACGATTCTAATATTAATTAGGGTGGTATCAGTTACGTTTAGCCTCTACTATAAATATAGAGCTAAGTTGCTGATTATTTGCAGTTGCACCACACCTTACATTCTCTACACCACTTTATGCTCTCCCCTCAATATTTAGTTTGAAGCTTGTCTGCTTGTGGTTTCTCCGGCGACTGAGGTGCTAGTCGAAGTTGAGCATTGGAGTTGCTGTGAACCCGTTGCTCGGAGCTGTTTTATCCTGGAGGAGGTGTTGCAAGCATCCCAACACAGTAAGTGGAGGCAATTATCTCTTCAAGAGCAGTCAGGACTTCTTGCAAGGACTAGCGACTCAGCTGATTTTTGTTTTAAAACTTCTTTTGTACACTGTTATGGCTATGGCTCCTGGTATACCTCTATTCTTTTCTTTGTTTATTCAGTCACTGATATGCATGTTATTTACCTTCATGATTTGTTTCGTTAATTATTGTCTTGGCCTGGACTTGTTAAATAATTTATATAACTGCCTCAATGTTGCTGTAATTGTTACTATTTCCAACAATTGATTGGCCCATTCTGCTTGTTCTTCTCTTGATCCAATTTCGATCGAGGACACGATTCCTGTGGAACTCGAAACTATCTCGTTATCTGATTTGGTATAATGAAATTGTTTCTTTAGTTTCACAAAAAAACAAATTATTTATAATTTATTGTTAGGCTATAAAATATGGAAAATGCGTCTTATTCTATCTACACGTCAGACTATGCAATGCTGTAACCAATATTTATCTAAACTCACTCAAACAAAATTCATAAAATTTTGAGAAATACTATAAAATCATAAAAAATTCTCAAAAAAATCATCATAATATCATGTATTTCTTATCAATTGATTGATACGATAATTAATAAAACAGACCCGTACATTCATATAAATCTTTGAAATCAAAACATTTTATTTTTTCACCTTACAGGTCATTACAATTTTTATGAGAATTTTTTATGATTCCGATCATTTCTCTCAAATTTTACTACAAAGATAAAAAAGAAAGAACACTTAACAAAAATGTCTCCACACTTTATAAACTTGCCCGTATTTTCCCAATTTTCTTTCACATTTATCTTGTTCATCTCTCCACCGAACGGTAATAAAAAAACCAAAAAATCCCCTTTTTCAATTCCAAAAATCACAGAAAATTAAATTAAGTCGCTTTCAATTCGTAATCTTCTCGCCTCTTTCCACTCCATTTCACCACCTATACTTACATTCATCCTTTACTATCTGTGTCTATATGTGTGTGTAATTACTCTCATCTTTTGTGTTAATTTCATCAGGTCAGGGCATGAATTGAATGACGAGCGCTTCTGAGTTGTTTAATAACCGACGGTACCGGTTTGGCCGGAACCCTAACGAACTTGGAGGTTTTGATTCCGGCGACGGCGCCGGCGAAGGGCATTCTTTTCATCATAATCGGCGCCGGAATAATCATCATAGCCATGGCTCGCGCCGACGTCATCATGACGTGGAGGGATGTGATCACCCTAGGCGAGGCGATAATCACGTTAGTCGTCGAGCTAGTTTGGTATGTTTTCTTGTTTTGTTCTCGAAAAAGTTTGGATTTTTATTTGTTTTAGTGTGCTTGATTGATGTATATGTATGTGTGTGTATGTGTGTGTGCTAATTTGTGATATGAGGTTACTGGGATTGAATTTAGAAGTTTTGATGTTTTTTCCGGAAATGGATTTAGATACTATTTGTGTTGATAAGTGGGATTAGGAGAGGAAGGATAACATAAATGTAGTTAGTTATGGTTTGTTTAGTATGGAAAATGGAAAGTGAGGGCGGGAAGTTTAAATGAAGGATTGACGGTTATTTTGGATGTTTTGGTGCGGTTTTTTGTTTCCTTACGGAGTAGGTGTACTAGGCTATTAGCCAAGAGGGAATAAAAGATGGCCTACTTATCCGCCACCAACGTGGAGGAAAAGGATTTTGGGCACACGTTGCATTTTTATATTTGCCCTCTTTTTTTACACGTGTTCTGATGAAAATTAAGATGAATAGGATGACGATTGATGGCGGAGTTATGGATGAGGTGGCTTATAGGTCTTTACCTTCCTGCTATTATATTATTACAATTTGTGAATTCACACCGGAGATGATCATTTTGTATTACCAATTAAAGGATTGGCGCGGAACAGGTTTTTGGATCATTTCGATTTTCACGATCTCATTCTTATTATTAAATATTTACCATAAAAACTTTAGGAATTTTCCAGATTACAGGAAGATAAGTTGCTTAGGCCTTTAAAGCATCATCAGCCATAATAATTCGCTCTGTTGACTATGAATTCTCATCTTACAACACTGGAAGCTGCTTATTTGATGTATAGAGTTGGCTGCAATTACAGGCTAATAGGAAACCTTAGACCCAATAGGGAATTTTAATTCACAACTTACCACTTGCCCAGCATTTGTCTTTTATTAACTCTAATTTATAGCTCATTGTTTATACAGTGTTGATTGTGTTGTGCAGCTAGGTGGACCACCCCCGCTCTCAATAATTCAATATCGTTAGGGCGCGTAGATTTAAGAGATGTACATACCTCGCCCCCTTTTAAGGCATGTGTAGCCAAGTTGCAACCCCGTTAAGTGACGCACATTTTTTTCTTCAAAGGAAAGTTTGAACTAGAAGATTTATTATCGTATCGAATATTGTATCTGATTTCAGCTATCAGTTTTAGGTTAATTTGTGATATGAGTGAGTTTGTTGAGATTGATTTTAAAAGTTTTGTTGTATGTTTTGGAAGTGGCTTTAGATACTATTGGTGTTGATAAGTGGGATTAGGCGAGGAAGGAAAACGTAAACGGAGTTAGTTATGGTTTGTTTAGTATGGAAAATGGAAAATGAGAGCGGGAAGTTTAAATGAAGGAGTGACGGTTATTATTTTGAATGTTTTGGTGCGGTTTTTTGTTTCCTTAAGGAGTAGGTTTACTAGCCAATAGAGAATAAAATATAGTCTACTTATCCACCACCGACGTGGAGGAAAAGGATTGTGGAGACACGTTGTGTTTTTATGTTTGCCCCCTTTTACATGTGTGTTATGATAAGAGATTAAAATGAATAGGATGACGATTGACAGTGGAGTTGCGAATGAGGTGGCTTTTAGGTCTTTACCTGCCCGCTGTTATGTTATTACAACTTGTGAATTCCCACACCGGATGATCATTTTGTATTACCAATTATAGGATTGGCATGAACAGGTTTTTGGATCATTTCGATTTTCATGATCTCTTCATATTATTTAATATTTACCATAAAAACTTTAGGAAAATTCCAGAATACAGGAAGATAAGTTGCTTTAGGCCTTTAAAGCATCATCATCCATAATATTCGCTCTATTGACTATGAATTCTTATCTTACAAGTTACAACACTGGAAGCTGCTTATTTGATGTATAGAGTTGGCTGCAATTACAGGCTAATAGGAAACCTTTGACCCAATAGGGAAGTTTAAATCACTACTTACCACTTAGCCATTATTTGTCTTTTATTAACTCTCAAATCTCAATTATAGATCAGTGTTTATACAGTGTTGATTGTGTTGTGCGGCAACCTCGCCTCAATATGCTTAAGGCGCGTAGGTTTAAGAGATGTGCATACCTTGCCCCTTTAGGCTTAAGGCATGAGTAGGCAAGTTGCAACCCTGTTTAAGTGATGCACAGTCTTTTCTTTAAAGGAAAGTCTGAACCATAGGTTTTATTTATTCGAAGATATTAGATCTGATTTCAGCTATCAATTGGAGGCCTAGTTAGTTACTCAGAAGCAAAGCTCCAAGTGATTCTACGAATTCCTTTGGTCTTATCTCTCTAATTTTCTCTTCTATTTTATGCTCTCTATGGTATGTTTTAACTTCTATTTGATTTGGTTATTCATAAACAACTTGTGCACTTCACTTTTTCTGTATTCTTAGTTAGTCTATTTTTGATTTTAAGCACATTGCCCTTTGTTTGACTTTTCTGAAAGTAATTTGTCTCTGGTTTTACTTTTTGTTTGTACTTTTGATTATACTGAAAAGATAATTTCTCTGTCTTCTATAAATATCCTGGAAAATTATGAAATTATAGTTTGAAGTTGTGACTTGTGATGTTTAAAACAAGCAACGGATTATAAAATGATTTCCTCCTAGATCAGTGCATTCTTCAAATATGACTCTTGCAGTTAAGGCAGCTAGAATCATTCTGCTGCAACTTAGAATGGTTGTTTGCATCATGTCGTGGTGTTTGTATCTATGTTTTGCTGTTTGTATCTATAATTTGCTGTTTGTTCCTTTCTGAAATCGATCCACTGAAGACTTATGGCTTGAGTGAATATCTGAATTCTTGCAATAATGTGATACTTCATTCCTTTTTTGTACAATTTTGGCCAATTTTTAGAATTCATTGTTTTATTGTGGAAATGCTTTTCATGAACTTTTTAGTTAAGTGGAACTTTATCTTTTATCTTGGATTACTGAGTTGCACTATTGTTCTCAGGAGCGTGAATCAGTTAGATTTGATCAAGGGGGTGGCTCTTCTAGCAGTCTGTCTATTCCAGCCAATGTTGACTTGGAAGCTTTTACAAGCATACCCAGTCGTGAGAGGTTTGTTCGGAGTGACAGGCTTCCTGGAGATGTATTACTTGCAAGAGAAAGGCTTCTTGAGAGATTAAGAGGCATTCAATTAACTGGACGAAGGTTTGTAATACATCTTCTGCATTCTTCTTTTCGCTGTTTCTATTATTTAGATAAGTTCAGCTGCTTTTGTATGACAGTTCTTAATTTGGTGTTAGTAATTTTATTTGTTGTCATGACCGATTTCTGATGTATTCAAGGGCTTGTAACTAGGAGAAGTTAATCTTATAATAAGGTGTTGTAACATGCGGTATTATGTGGAAGTGAATTGTTTCACTTATATGTCCTATTTCCTTGAAGTGATCCTAGGGGAAACATTAGAGCCTCATACCTTACCTTGCATAGGAATATGAGGGATGTTGAGGAGTGGCGCATGTTGGCCGGGCTTAACCCATCTACCAGATCTAACGCTGACATGGGATTAATTTTAACATCAGACGCTACAAAATACCGTCCTCCTGGACTTGCTCAAGATGATTTGGATCATTTGCACATTGAGGTTTTCACAGCTACGGAGAAGGGCGATGAAGAAAATACCTCTAGGGCGTCACTTGAGTGTAGCATTTGTCTGGAGACTTTTGTGGAGGGAGTTGAACTTGTATGCTTGCCTTGTGGGCATAAATACCATCAGTGTTGCTTGTATCCATGGGTTCGGGCTTGTGGGGACTGCCCTTACTGTCGAGCAGCTATAATTGTTACTGATTATAAAGCTGTTGAATGACTTTGTAGTTTGCCATGGCAATTTTCATCTGTCTCGTTTTGTATACTTTTCGGCTTAGATGTGTAACTTGCCTCTAACAGTGTGAAACTTAAGCATAGATCAGGGATGTTTTGTAATTTATCCTTTTGCACTACTTTGTTGTAAATCATTGTAATCTTATAAATTTATATGATGTTGTTTACACATTTTGCTCCATTTTGTTTTAATTATGTCTATATATTTAGGATCTACTACATTGTAATCATTGTTTTTATATTTATACTATATTATTTATTTACATGCTATGATATTAATTTTAGTAGACTATATTAATTAGTTGTGCTTCATATATATATATATATATATAATTAGAATGTATAAATATATTGGCAATTTTGGGTACTAACCATTGTAGCAAATTTTGGGTACTAACCATTGTATAAATATATTAGGTTACTGCATTACTTGTATTGACTGATTGATGATTGAACAAATGATCTGCATTGCCAATGCTTTCCTTTTTATGCTATGTAGTTTATTGAACACAACAGAACTTATAAGCACAAATACAAATCATACACATTAAACATTAAACATGAAAACACCAGAAAGAAGTTAAAACTAAGGAACGATTTTGGAATCTTTGAGCTCATCTATCCAACGAATGAATGAGGATTTGGAATTCCTAAAACCCATGAATCCGTGCTCCTTGCTTTTGTTCATAGTATCTAAAGGATACTCAGAGCCAAGTATGTAATCAACAAACCACCACATGCCAATATCTTTTAATTTAGTTGGCACTAAATTGTTCTCTTTCACAATCTCATCCCACACACACTCTTTATCCTTCATTAACTCTACTAATGTCAACCTCTCTCCGCCCTCAAATTCTCCACATTCCACCTCAAATAGCTCGGCCAACACCTTCCAGAAATGCTTCCACATGAACACATCTCCGTTGCTGCAATTAAACGCTTCATTCTTCGCGTATGGATCCACAGCAGCCCATATCTCTTGCTCAGCAATTAAGTCAGCATCCGAAGCTTCTGAATAGCTACTCCAACCTTCCTTAGTCCCTGGAAACCTCAAAGCCGCGCCCTCATGTTTGCATATTGCAGCATAAACACACAGTGTACAGATTATATTCATCATACTGTAAGGTGAAAAACCAAATATAGTTCCAGGCCTATGAACCGACCAAGTCAAGCCATCTTTCTTGGCCACTTCCTCAAACAAGATATCCTCAAGATTATAGTAAAAATTTGGAGCATTCAGCCTCGGAAGATCTTCACTGTATGGAGGATCATGTGCTACCATCCCATATGAATCAAAAGACCCAAAGTAATGTTTTTTCCCAGTTTGTAGACAAATATGTTGCAGCTTTGGCGCATTAGGAATGATGCAGTTCAACAAATTTTTGAACATTTTACTGTTGATTTCGCAGTTTTCAGCTTCAGTCGATCTACTAGCCCAAGTGACATAAAAGAGGTGAGTCACATCTTTAAGGCCGGAGAGTCTTGATTGAGTTTCCACAGGATTGGAAATGTCACACTGGATGTACTCAACAGGGTGGTTTGCATCCCATGGTGGTCTTGGCCGACGAGCAACACCATAGACTTTCCATGGGCCTCCCGGGGTGTCAGAGAGAGGAAGAATCTCAGCCAGACTGTTGCCGACGATGCCAGTAATGCCCACAACTAGGGCCACACTTTCGTAGTTCAACGGAACATTTTCTTGATTCAGAGTTTTCTAAATTAAACATACATGTGCATGAAGGATTGAATCAGTACAGAACAAAAAATGGACAACTGATCACAAAACTATGCATAAGTAAAAATAGAAATTAGAGGATTACCCTTGTAGCACCAACTGCACCGGACCACCACCAGCTCATTGTTTGTTTAATTGTCTTTGCTTTAGAATTCTGATAAGATATATGAAAACATATATAGACAATAGTTAAGTTGAAAATTAACGCCATAATAGACTTTTTGTTGTGAAATATTCAAGAAGGTTGGCGAGAATATAAGGTTAATAGACTTTCTTGCCTAGTTGATGCAGCTTCTGATGTGACCCGGAAATACAGCAACCTCGTTTGGAAAATGAGTTGGAAGAACAGTTTTGGGATCCCCGGCATCTCTCGAATTTATATTCTCATTAAAAGAAACTATGATGCAAGAAAAAGTGCAGTCGAAAGAACAGTAACCTATATTTTTGGTGCAAAACCCTGATAACGATTGCTGCATTCGTCCTGTTTCAGCAGAGACTTCTTAATTTAATGATCAATTTGGAACTTTATTCGAAAGGTTGGAGAATCGTTTACATATTTAAGCTGATCAGCATTGATCTATCTTCAAAAGTAATTAGACTTGAGGCATGTGAATATTTCATTCTATTTTTTAGCCACGCTAAAATGTAACTAAAAAACTAGCTTATTGCATTGATCAATCTTCAAAAGTAATCACACTAACCTTATTATAGCTTTTACGTTATCAGGACCAGAAATCAAGAAAATAATGATCCGTGATGAGAAACTGAAGGAAATTTTCGTTAAGTGGAGGTGGTCTAATGTTTTACGAGTCGAGTCGAGTCGTGACATGGCGTGGCGAGGCGGGCGGCGGCGGCGCGCGTGTGTGTGCGCGTGAGGCATATAATAACACCCACCATGCATACCCACATGCCTTAGTAGTTGTACACTACTCTTGCACATGGTTTTATATAACCACCAACCTCTCATTACCATTTATATGTGGGATACAAGTTATTTCAATATAACAAACCCACATAACCTATTTCAAGCAACCTATTTCAACTCAATTTATTTATGGATTCCACTAAGAAAATATCTTAGATCCAAACATGAAAGTTTAAGTCCTCATAACAAGGAAAAACTTCCAATTGTTAGTTTCCGGAAATTCAATCAAGAACATATTTAAAGTATGCCTCAAACTTTCAATTTTCTAACAGAAACTATGATGCAAGATATCAGCTGCTTGAGGCCCGAGGGTTGTCAGCTACTTGAGCCTGTGGTTTTCCCATACCCGCTGCACTTGCAGCCACTATGGTACCGTATTCATCATCTCTCACAGGAATGCGTATTCGTCATCTCTCACAGGAATGCATGTACAATTTTTTCACCAGAAAAATCTCAATATGTTAAAACTTGCTGATTAAAAAATCATTAACCTTTTTTCTAAGAGAAGCAAGTGCAACTTACACGTGTTACGAATTCTGTCTAGAACAATAACCTATTTTTTGGGTGCAAAAGTCTGATAACGATTGCTGCATTCGCACTTGTTTAGGGAAATCAAGTTATGTCCTGTTTCAGCAGAGACTTCTTAATATAATGATCAATTTGGAACTTCATTCGAAAGGTTGGAGAATTTTTCGTGATCCGTGATGAGAAGCTGAAGGAAATTTTTCGTCAAGTGGAGGTGGTCTAATGTTTTACTGCAACTTGAATCCTCAAAAGCTTTATTATGTTAAATGTGAAATGATAAACACTCGTCAGTTCTTGGTGACTGATTTTACTGACAAAACTCTTACTACTCTCTCTTTAACTCTTCTTACAGTCTATGAGTGCTGCCTAGTCAAGAAAACTGTTTTAACATCTACAAATGCAATTTATATGTTTCTTACAAATGTTTACAAGCTTGTCTGATTTATATGAAGCAGAACATAGCATCACGATGTAAATACATCTTCCATCAGTTCTTGTTCTTCGACTAAATCATGCCGAGTTTATGGAAGACCTGTTCGATTTAATGATTAGTTTCTGCTCTTAGCTAGTGCAGTTCGTGAATTGCTCTGTATTTTATTCTTCAAACCTTGCGCTTATAAGCATTAATACTCCTTTGCAAAGTATGTGGTATGCGCTTTCCATTTTCGTTTATATTTATTTCTTTCCTTCTGTCATAGGATTGTTGATAAATTATCCGGAAGATTGATCCTTATGTGACCAGTTATACAATGAAGCTAAAGTTGTTATGCTTTTGACCTTTTCTTGTCATGAGGACCCTGAACTAAAAGATAATCATCTGGCGATATGAGAAGCTGAAGGAAATTTTCAAAGGCAACTAACGTGTTGGGTTCCTTGAGGTTGCGGGGCTGATTAGTCCTCACTTTCTTTGAGTAACAGCTATCTGCATGGGGTATATGGACCTGTTCTTTTGTAAATGGTGTTCTCTACTCGTTTAGTTCATCAGTATAGCTACTGATGTTCGTCAAAAGTTCTAGCTCTTGGTTTTTGTTCTGCAGGTTCCTCTTGATATTCTATTAATGGCGTTAACCTCTTACTGATGTTTCTTGTTGTGACTGCAACTCTCTGGTCTATCTATGTAATGCCGATTTAGCTCTTTACGTGTCGCTTGTTCTTTAATCCATTAAGTTGTTAGCCAAGCAGTGGGGCATTTCTCCAGAAAAGCTTATTCAAAGAAGGATTTGACGATCAAGATCAAAGGTTTTGTTGAGCAGAAGGATGCTTGTTTTGGGCCGAATTGATGTTTTTGAGATAGAAAAATGACAAGAATCAGGATTACTTAGATTGCCTAGTGACACCCTCCTCTGATATCCAAAGAATATGTAACCAAATACCAAAAGAATATATTCTGCATCTAATTCTGGAAGAAGTTGTGGATTCGTAGTCTGCTGATGGTATATTCTGCATCTAATTCAATGAGTAAGAGTAAGGAGCATAATGGTTTTGGTTTTTCGAATTCGAAATCCGACTTCATATATTGGAAGGATAAGATATTTAGAAGAGAGGATTGGTGTACCTTACATGAATATGGTCATGTTTAATTCATGTAAGACTTTTTCTATTAAGGAATGTTAAGTGACATCCATGTGTTTGAATTGTGCTGTTGGTTGTTTGTAAATTTTTCTTATTAGGTGTACTGAAAAAATTTCTAAATCTTACTTCTATTTTTATTTTAAATAATCTTTCTTATTTCGTTGGGGACAGATAGAATCAAGAAACAGATGCTATCTTTGTTGGTCAGTCCATAGGCCTGGAGCTATATTTGGTTTTTAGCCTTCCAGTATGATGAATGTAATATGTACTCTGTGTGTTTATGCTTCAATATGCAAACATGAGGGTGCAGTTATGACATTTCCAGGGACTAAGGAAGCTTGGGGAAGCTATTCGGAAACTACGGATGCTAACTTGATTGCTGAGCAAGAGATACGGGCTGCAGTGGATCCATATGCAAATATGAAGCGTGTAATTGCAGTAATTGAGATGTGTTCAACTGGAAGCATTTCTAGAAGGTGTTGGCCTAGGTATTTGAGATGGAATGCGGAGAATTTGAGGCTGGTGAGAGGCTGGTGGAAGGTGTCAACCTCTCCCCGTCTTCAAATTCTCCGCATTCCACCTCAAATTGCTCAGAAAAGTCAGCATTCGATGCTTCTGAATAGCTACTCCAAGCTTCACAATGCATGCTCATGTTTGCATATTGGAGCATAAACACACAGACTACAGATGATATTCATAATACCGCGACGCGAAAAACCAAATATAAGTCCAGGCCTTGTGGACTGGTCAAATTAAGCCATCTTTATTGGCTACATTTTCCAACAATACATCCTCTCGATTATAGTAAACGTTTGGAGGATCTTGGGCTGCTATCTCAAGAGCTTCAAAAGTCCAAAAATAATGTTTTTTCCCAGATAAACAGTAGCTTAACATGAATTAAAACAGTTATTCCAACCGGAAAATATTAATCATCATCTTGATCAAGATCCTCAAGCTCTTTCACTTTAGCTGCGTACTCATCATTATTCTTTTCAATTGCATCTCGATACTCCTTCTCCGAGATCATCCTTCACATAAAAGTATCATGTATTGGTTTATACTTCTCACAAGCGGAGTTAAGCAATGCCATGTTTACTCCATAAACATCATAGTATTCCTCCTTAGTTGGGACCCAATCTTTTCCCTTTCTATCCTCTTTGTTCTTCCTCCTACGCATCTTCCCACAGAATCTCTTGTTCTCATATTCCCTTTGAATCTCTCGTTCCTCAGTAGCAAAATATTTTTTTAAGCACTCTCTTACCAATTGCTGCAAGGCCACCATCTGTTATCTCAAGAAATTTTTGATGATCATACTTTGTCCTATCGTTATTTTCCGAACCCGAATTGACCGGCCTCTTTCCCTTATCCATTTGATGTAAACTGACCTAAACAAAAAAAGGAACTACGATTATGCATAAGAGAGAAGAACTATTTATAGGGAAAATGTTTTGATTAATATTACACTACAATAATACAAGTGCATTATTTTTGTCTGCAATTTGTAAGATGTGAGGTGACAACTCAACTTTGTAACTTAATTTTAAATTTGATGTGATCACTCGTCTTTAGTGTCTTGCAGAGTTTTGCAGTGTCAGCAACTTTGCTTTATTGTAATTTTGATGTGAAAACACACTTTGGTGAATTCTTACTGTCCCTGCCCCGCCACATCGAACAAGATGTGACTACTCAACTTTAATATCCTGCAAGACAGTAAAGAAATGTCTGTAATTTATTAAAAATCACTAAAAAGCTCTGAACAATAAAAAGATGAGTAGTCTTGTAGTCACGAGATCAATTCCACAGTATGTACTAATTTACATGTGAAGCTTATATAAAGACTCATCTCTGCCATTACTTCTTCACCCAAATACTTCAAATATATCTACCACTTATTTGTTATAATTAAGATGTCTAACGTTCCTGATCCGGATATTTGCTTTTGCAATAAGTTGATGGTTGAAAGGATCTGCTGGTACGGATCCAATGCTGGAAGAAGGTCCGTGAACTGTCCAGATGGATCAAATGGATGTAGATACATTTGTTGGATTGAAGAATCACTGGAGGAGCATGCAACAATTATCATTGGAGATCTTAAAAAGCAGATAACAAGGCAAGCAGATCACCATGAGTATGAGATGGAAAAAATTATGCAAAGTTTCAACATACAACAAATAACTGACTCCGGGGATGAAGTCCAAAATGAGGACGACGATAAGGATGATGATGAGAATCAAAACGAGTACGAGTATTACGATGATGAGGAAACAAATGAGGATGATTACGAAGATTAAGTTGTTCATGATGTATGCGTTTTTAAATTTTTTGTTATTTGTTTTTCAAGAATGTACATTCTTTCTCGTAAAGAATGTCGGTTATGTTGTTTTCATGTATTGTCATGTTGTTCTTCTTTATGCATTGTTGTGATGTACATGTTCTTATTATAGTGAATCTTTCATCAAACTACTAAAAAGAGTAATCATAAATACCAAATTCATACATTAATAGGGTATTCAGGATACAACAATACAAAATAAGAACATTTGGTCATAATTAAAAGACAACAATATAACAATACATAATACGCAAATCACTCTTCTTCCGTTTTGTCGGATATGGCTCGATCGGAGACATAGTTCGGATTATGTTGAAGATGATATTTCTCGCGTTCTATGAGCTCTCTGCCCATAGCACGAACGAAATCTGTGGCAAGTTGATACATATACTGACGACCTCTACGCACCAACATTAGATTATTTTCAAATCGTATCTGTGACACAGCACCAATCACTCTTTTCATATACTTATTCCAATTGCCACATTCCCCGGAATCAGGATACATGATAAGCGAATCACGAGTGGGAACCCTTGCACCAATACGAATGAGGTCATTTCTCAATCGTTCGGATTCCTCACGCCTATAGGCCCATTCTCGATGAACGCCAGCAAAATACTCTTTTGGATCGCTTCGTTTTAACCTACGGTAATCGTCATCTCTTTCAACAAGAAACCAAACACGACACTCCTACTCACCCATTTTTTGTATTCCAAACCAGGGAATAGGCACTGAATGAAGCGATAAGCGTCAAGTATATAACCTACTGGAAAGTGGAGTTGTCATGTCTTTCTGAAGTAACCACTCATCTTTTCCAGTGTTAGATCAGGATTCAATGATCATTAGTATCTGGACTGCTGGTCAGGATTGTGATGCTGACGTCATCAGGATTTCACATCGTCAGTATTAAGATTGCTATCAGGACTGAGATCAGGATTATCGTCAGGACTGGAAGCTGATCAGTATTATTTCAAGATAACTATTGAATCCAGAAAAATAGGAAAGATTGATTTGTCGGTTCTTAGTTTGTAGGAACGTAGCTGTCAAATAAGATATAGTTTGTAATTGATTTTAACTTATCTTGTATTTGATAGAGAAGCTGTGTGTACTATATAAACACATTTTATGTTTTGCATATTGCAATCGCTTACACGAGTATCATTGTAACCTAGCAGCTTTCAAGAACATCAGAATTTCTTGAGAGAGTTTTGTAACAGTTTATATCAGAATTAATAAAGCTGTTATTATTTTCATATTTGTGTCTTATATTACTCTAAGTCGAAAATCTTATACAATTGTATTCAAACCCCCTTCTACAATTGTTAATTACTGGGCAACAATTGGTATCAGAGCAAACTGATTTAATTTAATCAGAAACGATTCAAGATGTCGACAAGCAAATATGAAAGCATCAAAATTCCAATCCTGAAGAAAACTGAATATCCTACATGGAAGGTAAATATGTTGATGTACTTGGAAGCTACAGATCCTGATTATCTGGACAGGATCAATGATGGACCATATATCCCTAAGAGAATTGTTGGTCAAACAGATACTGTCCCTGAACACTATGTGATCAAGGTGAAAAGTGAGTGGACTCCAGAAGAAAAGGCTCACGTTCTCAGGGATGCTAAGGTAAAGAATATCTTGAATAATAATCTTGATGTTGTCATGACAAACAGGGTGATTGCATGCAAGTCTGCAAAGGAAATTTGGGACACCTTGGAAACTCAATGCCAGTAATTCCGCATCTATCAAGAAGAATAGAAGGGCTCTACTCAGTCAAGAGTATGAACAGTTTGATGCTAGACCTGATGAGATCCTTACTGACATGCATGATAGATTCCTGACTCTACTGAACAATCTATCTCTAGTTGGCAAAAAGTACGTTACTGAGGATTCAAACACCAAGTTTCAGAGAGCTTTACCAGAAGAATGGGATACACAAACGTCTATCATTAGGCATCAGTATGATCTTAACACTGTGTCTCTTGATGATGTGTATGGAATGCTTAGAACCTATGATCTTGAGGTTCAACAAAGGAAGAACAAAAGAAGCAGCAAGCCAAAATCTGTAGCCTTGAATGTTGAGGCAAAATCAAAAGGAAAAGCTGTGGAGGTCTCTAGAAGAAGGACAAAAGCTGTGGAGTCAGATCCTGATGACTCATCATCAGATACTGATGACAATCCTGATGCTGATAGTGATGATGATTCTACTGACTCTGACATGCAGACGATGGTTGCTATGATAGTCAAGGGCTTAAAGAAGATGAAGTTCAGGAAGACTAGAAGATAAGGCAACTTTCAGAAAAAGAGATTCAATGCTGACAAGGACAGATGCAACAAGAAGGACAACAAGAGTAGCAAATTTGACAAGTCAAAGATTAGGTGCTACAAGTGTAATTGAATGGGGCACTTTGCTACTGAGTGCAATAAGACTAAAGCACTCATTACATCAAGCAACGATTGGATGGACTCTTCTTCAGAATCTAAAAATGAGGTAGTCAACTATGCCCTGATGGCCAATACTGATGAGACTGCTGTTCCTGATGAAAAGGTATCAAGTACTATTTTTGATTTTGATAAAAATGATGTCTCTGAATTAAGATCTTTTCTAAAGTCATTACATATTAGCTTTAGAAGTCAATCTGCTGAAAATATTAGGATCTTATCCGAGATGTCTGAACTTAGAAAAAGAAATGAGCATCTAGAAGCTGAATTTTCCTTCATGCAAGAAGTACAAAAAGAGTGTGATAATGATAAGCACATGAAACTTGAAATGCAATTTAAATGTACTGCTCTTGAAAAAGAACTTGAATATGCTAATGAGAAAATCAGAACTTGGACAGACTGAGGAAGGAAATTTCATGAAATCAATACTTCTAAGAATTGGAAAGAATGTCTAGGATACAAGTCAGAAGAAGATTAGAAAATGAAAAAGAAAGTTGTTATTGATGAGATAGTTAATCCAAAGACCTACAGACATGTTATAGATAAAACCAAATCTAAGATTAAACCTGTTGATTTTGTATTTGGTAAAGATCCCAATTCAAATTTTGAAAAGAGATCTACATCTGCACAACCAGTCACAAATTCTCAGTCTAAACCTGTCAAGAAGAATGGAAATAAGAATGTAGGTCTATTGTCTCAAAAACAACTTAAGGATAAAATTTGTGATGTGACAAATAGACAAAAGACACCTATTGTCAAAAGAAACAGGAATGGTAAAGTTGGGATTAATAAAAAGAATAATTATAAGTTTATCCCAAATGCTCTAAGGAAATGTTGCTTTACCTGTGGTAACTCTAATCATCTTGCTATTGATTGCAGGAAGAGTAAAAAGAAGGTCACTGAAATTCCTAGGTCTGATGTTAGGAATAAATCAATATTTTATAAACCACAGAGTTCTTGTTTTCATTGTGGCAGTAAATGGCATTCTATTTATACTTGTGAAGAATACCATAATTTGTACTACAACTTTTATGATCCTTTACCTAAGTTTAATAAAAGTGCAAATTCTGGTAAACTTAAGAATGTCAATGTTATGCATGCATCTTACAATACTGATACTGACAAAGCAAATCCCTATGGACTCAATCCTATCAGGATTGCTAAAGTCAAAAAGACTTCTGTTGTTAAATCTAAGAAAATGCATGGAAAAAGAACCCAACAAGTGTGGGTTCTTAAATATTCTGACTAGTGTGTCTTTGTCTGATTGCAGGGTAAAAATAAAAATGTGTTAGTCATGGATAGTGGATGTTCTGTACAGATGACTGGAAACAAAGCCCTGCTATCAGAATTTGAGGAAAAGGCTGGCCCAACTGTGTCTTATGGAGATGGCAACATTGGACAAACTTTGGGATATGACAATATAATCATTGGCAATGTCATCATTGAAAAAGTAGCTCTGGTGAAAGGACTAAAACACAATCTTCTGAGTATTAGTCAAATCACAGACAGAGGTTATCATGTCAACTTTTATTCTACTCATTGTGAAGTAGTCAGCAAATCAACAAGAAAGATTGCACTTACTGGCTACAGGCATGGTAATATATATGAAGCCAACATTCAATCAAATACTGATGGCTCCTCTACTTGTCTCATCAGTAAAGCATCAGTAGATGAAAGTTGGAATTGGCACGAGAAGCTTTCTCATCTCAACTTCAACAATATCAATGAGTTAGTGAAGAAAGATTTGGTTAGGGGATTGCCTAAAGCTTTGTATAGTACTCCTGATGGACTCTGTGATGCTTGTCAAAAGGCTAAACAGAGAAGGACATCATTCAAGAGTAAATCTGAATCCTCTATTGGAGAACCATATCACATGCTACATCTTGACCTATTTGGACCAGTCAATATAATGTCCATCAATAAGAAAAGGTACACTCTTGTAATTGTTGATGAATTTTCCAGATTCACTTGGGTGTATTTTCTACACAAAAAAGATGAGACTCTAGAAATACTGTTGGACCAGGTGAGAATGATTGAGACAGACACAACGTATAAAGTCAAGATTCTGAGAAGTCATAATGGTACTAAATTCAAGAATTCAGTAATGGAAGAGTTCTGCAAATTCAAAGGAATAATACAACAATTCTCTGCTCCTGGCACACCCCAGCAAAATGGAGTAGTTGAAAGAAAGAATAGAACTCTTATAGAAGCTGGCAGAACTATGTTGGAAGAAGCAAAGTTACCTACATATATCTGGGCAGAAGCGGTCAATACAGCATGCTATACTCAAAATCTCACACTGATAAACAGACATGGTGTAACTCCATATCAAATGATCAAAGAGAAGAAACCTAGTCTGAAGCATCTACATGTGTTTGGCTGTAAATGTTTTGTTCTCAGAACTCATCCTGAACAACTAGGAAAATTTGAAACCAAGGTTGATAAGGGAATTTTTATTGGCTATCCAACCTCTAGAGCTTTTAGAGTTTTCAACTTGAGAACAAGGACTGTCATGAAGTCAATACATGTATCTTTTGATGATAAGAATATTACTGGAATTGCTGAAGACTCTCATGATAGTTTGATCTTTTCTAATGAAGCTACCAAGAATCCTGAAGAACAAGAATCAGATACTGACACTCCATCATATACTGATGGGTCACCATATCCTGGTGATACACCAAATACTGATGGTGCACCAAATACTGATGGTGCTGAAGGGTTTCGTGCATGAAAACGCAACAGAAAAATGCGTAAAACAAAAAAAATTAACGAAACCCTCCGCAGGATCCATGTGAAAAACGATATTTAATTCGTGAATAGAATCGTTTACCTTTTGAAGCTTTATGAACGGATGACTAATGGAGGTCCTTTGATATGATCACCACGTGTCCCGCCTTGCGATACACGTCTCTAATTAGTCCACACGAACGCCCGATCGTCCAACGATCACCGGAGTTGGTACTAGCCAAGAACTGCCCTCGGAACTCTCTCTCTCTCTCTCTCTAGCCTCTCTTTAATGTAGAGCAGCTAGGGTTTTTTTTAAGAAAAACGTTTTTTCAATTTCTTAACCCTAAAATAATACATCTTAATGTATTTATATGGAGAGAATTCTGGGCCTATACCTAATCTGACTGGGCTTCCAAAACCCAATCTGATTATTAGTAATATTATTTATTATATTCGAATTATTATATAATTAATCAAGTCCTACTTAATTAATCCAATAATTCAATAATAATAATAATTCAATTAAATTCGAAATTTAATTAATGCTTCGTTTAAAACATTCTTTATGTGTAACCCTTTAGGTTATTATTACGTTGGCAATAATTTTAACATCTCATAATAAAATTATAAACAATGAGCGGCATCTAGTAATACATCACTGCTACCCAAGTAATAATAATAATTGGTGATCCAATTAAACCTTTAATGAATAATGTTCCATGTAATATAATCCTTTTAACCTTATATTATAGATTAAACTCGAGGCATGGTTTATGTCATCCTCTTCAACATTTAATCCCGGTTTACTTGATCGATGAGTAGACTATTAAACAAATCACAATTTGAGCATGGCCATGCATTTCATAGTCTCACTCAATCAAGAGGCCAATAATATCACTCCTAAAATAGGAGGGTTAAATCCTATATCTATCATTCATATTTCTCATATGATTCATAATATACCCAATGTCCACCTTTATCATTACCCGGTCAAAGGTAACTTTGAGTAGAATCAAAGTATATTAATTCTCATATAGAAATATAATGATTTCAAGTCTAAGGACCATTACACCATTATCATTGTGAGAATTGCTTATGACACTTGATAACATTTACCATGAAGAATTCACACGGTGGGTCTATCCAGTGCCATGTTCTGTTAACATGCACTTATGTCTTTGACTTTAGTATCACCATACTTATAACCAATGAGATGTGGTCATCAGTCAACAAACATACTAGTCTTAATGCATTATTATTGTCCTCAAATAATAATACTCGACTAGGGATCTTTTAGGATTATAAACACTACTCATATAATCTCATTTCTAAGTCACATACTTAGAGATATAGAATTCATGCTTATATTCCAAGGACATTTATTATTCTAATATTTATATCGCAGTTAATAAAGACATAATAAATAATTGAAAGAAAATCCATAGAACATATTTATTAATAATCAAAATGTCTTCCCTAAGAACATTATAGTATTGTCTCTAGGGCACAAGCACTAACAATCTCCCACTTGCACTAGAGCCAATCACCCATGTATCTAATACCCATGGAACTAGTGTGGCCTTCGTGCTTCTGCTGCGACAAAGCCTTAGTTAGTGGGTCTGCAACGTTATCATTAGTATGCACTTTACATATATGTATATCTCCCCTCCTTGTAATCTCTCGAAGTAGATGATATCGTCTAAGTATATGCTTTGCTCGGGAATGGGACCTTGGTTCCTTAGCCTGTGCAATAGCTCCATTGTTATCGCAATAAAGATCAACTGGATCTGCGATCGATGGAACTACTCCAAGTCCCTCAATAAATTTCCGAAGCCAAACAACCTCTTTGGCCGCTTCACTGGCAGCAATATACTCAGCTTCCATTGTAGAATCAGCTACTGTCTCTTGCTTCGAACTCTTCCAGCTTACAGCACCTCCATTTAGACAAAATACAAACCCAGATTGAGACACAGTATCGTCTCTGTCTGTTTGGAAACTAGCATCAGTGTAACCTCTTACAACTAGCTTCTCATCTCCTCCATATACCAAGAATGAATCTTTAGTTCTCTTGAGGTACTTAAGAATATTCTTGACTGCCGTCCAGTGACCTTCACCTGGATTAGACTGGTATCTGCTCGTCATGCTCAAAGCATACGAAACATCAGGTCGAGTACATATCATTGCATACATTATTGAACCAATTGCAGAAGCATATGGTACCTTTTTCATACGGTCCTTATCATCTAATGATTTAGGACAGTTTTCTTTTGAGATCACTATCCCATGAGACACAGGGACAAATCCCCTCTTTGCCTCTTGCATCCCAAAACGATGCAATACTTTGTCAATGTATGTACTCTGACTTAAGCCGATTAATCTTCTAGATCTATCTCTATAGATCTTGATCCCTAATATATAGGTAGCATCGCCTAAGTCTTTCATTGAGAAACTTTTTCCCAACCAAGTCTTAATAGCCTGAAGAGAAGGTATGTCATTCCCTATTAGTAATATATCATCAACATATAATACTAGGAATGCCACTTTTCTCCCACTAACCTTCTTGTAAACACAAGGCTCATCTTCATTTTGAATAAAGGCAAACTCTTTGACTGTTATATCAAAACGAATGTTCCAACTCCTTGAGGCCTGCTTCAATCCATAAATAGATCGTAGTAGCTTACAGACCATTCTAGCAAATCTCGGATCGACAAAACCTTCTGGTTGTATCATATACACATCCTCTTCTAAGCTCCCATTTAAGAAAGCGGTTTTGACATCCATTTGCCAGATTTCATAGTCATAGTAAGCTGCTATCGCAAGCAAAATCCTGATGGACTTGACCATAGCTACTGGTGAGAAAGTTTCATCATAGTCAATACCATGAATTTGTTTGAAACCTTTCGCCACTAGTCTTGCTTTGTAGGTCGTTACATTACCATCCATGTCTGTTTTCTTCTTGAAAACCCATTTGCACCCAATAGGTTTTACCCCTTCAGGTGGTTCAACCAAAGTCCATACTTTGTTTTCATACATGGAATCCATCTCAGATTTCATAGCTTCCAGCCATCTCTCAGAATCTGGACTATTCATAGCATCCTGATAGGTAAGATGCTCATCTTCATCCATAAGCATTACATCGCCAGTCTGAGTTAAGAGAAATCCATAATATCTCTCAGGCTCGTGGCGAATTCTACCAGATCTACGAACAACCTGTGTTTCTTGAGCAGTAACATTTTCATGTACTTCGTGCTCATGTTCCAACTCTGGTTCAATGTCATTCTGTGGTTCTCGAACTTCATCGAGATCTATTATACTCCCACTGTTTTTTCTTATAGAACAGTTCTCTTTCAAGAAATACAGCAGTTCGAGAAACAAACACTTTGCTCTCGGTACGATTATAGAAATAATACCCTTTAGTTTCTTTTGGGTATCCCACAAAATTACATTTGTCTGATTTCGGTCCTAGCTTGTCAGTGACTACACGTTTCACAAACGCTTCACATCCCCATACTTTCAAAAAGGACATGCTATGACGTTTCTGAAAGGCATATGTTTAGGCCTATTAATATTCCGAGGAAACAACTTAATCTAAACAAGTATGTAATAAGTAAATAATAAGTTAATATGTCACAGGAATCTCAAAGAGTTTTATCTGTCAAGAGAATGGAGGATTAAAGTCATCTACAGACTTGAAGTTATTCTACATTGAAAGAAGTTCAATTTATTGTTCAAGCCTCAGTGAAGTATTCAAGTAAGTGGATTTACTACAGTGACAGAGATTTCCAGTTGGTGACGGAAGAAGTACAGGATACAGAGTTTAGTCAAAGCTAAAGAAAAGAAGCCACAGCTTTAAATGTTTTAAAGATGAAGAATTATCATCGAAGTCAGTTATTCATGAAACCAGACAGTGCATCGAATGACGACATCAATCAATGAAATTAAATCATCTATATTCATTGGTTTTCAGAAGATAGAGGAATTCAAGGATTTTAAGTTATCTTCTTTAATTTATTAATTCAATTTAATTAATAAATTAATTCTATCAGAATTAATTAATTTATTAAATTAATTAAGTTAGTTGTTTAAATTATTTATTAAATTAATTCTATAAAAGAATTAATTTAATCTAGAATTTAATCTATCTAAATAAATTAAAAGGATTTTCTTTTTAAATCTCGGTATGACCTGTTTAGAAGACTCGGTATGACCTATTGTTTTAATACCCTAGGTTCTACCGAATTATACTTCAGGTCATACCATACAATTCTGTCAGGTCATACAGATTGCTTTTCCAGGTTCTATTGAGAGTTGGTAGAAGAATGCTAGGTCATACCGGACAGTTTTTGCAGGTCATACTGATGAAGCTAGGTTCTACCGAGCTTTATATGTAAGGTCATACAAGTGTATGAATTGTTTTATTAAATCTTTTTGATTTAATAAACAGGTCATACAAGGCTAATTGCAATTGTATTAAAGACATGGCAGTACAGACAGAACAGGGCAGTTAATCAAAAAGAAGATACAGAAGCATTTACTCTCAAGAACTAAAGAAGCCATTAAATCTCATTTCTTCTCAAGCAATTAATTCTAGTTTGTATTGTTAAATCCAAACCACTAGAAGTTGATTACTTGTATTGCTTTGATTATCTAGCGGATTTTTATCCCTAGAATTTATCTCGAACTTGCTTTTAGCATTCGATCTTTTTATTACAAATATTAGAAAAGTTCATGTCGAATTTATTCTAAATTTGTATTAATTAGTTTGAGATAAATACTTTGTAATCCTTATTGTATTTGCAACACCCTTCAAGTTTAATATTAGTTATATTTAACTTGAATCTTGTTTCATTTATATTCCGCATTAATTTGTTCTCAATTGTTATTTTATTCAAAGGACAAATTCGATAAATCGGTATAGTTTGTATTCAACCCCCCTTCTACAAACTTATCAGGACCTAACAATTGGCATCAGAGCCTTTTGATTGATATACAAATCAAAGATCCAATTGTTTTGAGATTTTTCTTAAACTCTGATTTTTTATTTTTCTTAAAAAAATCTCAAAAGATGTCTACTACACAGAAAGTAGGTACAGTCAAAATCCCAATGTTCAGCAAGGAGCATTATCCAATGTGGAAGAAGAAAATGCTCCTATTTCTTAAGGTTGCAAATCCTAAATACATTGATGTGCTGAAGAACGGTCCCAAAGTCCCTATGATTATTGAGGGAGAACTCATTGAGAATAATGTTGTGACTAGGGTTGCTAGAATGTACCCTAAAGATGCCAAGGATTACACTCCTGATGAGAAAGAGGATGTTACCTTGGATTCCTGTCTTCAGTTGATCCTTATTGATTGTCTTGATCCTATCATGCATAATCATGTCCTCAATTGTGTTACTGCCAAACACATTTGGGCAACCATAGAGATAATCAATGAGGGGACATAGGAAGTTAGGGAGAATATGCTGGAAATTCTCACCTCACAATATGAGCATTTCAGATCAAACCCTGGTGAAGGTATCTCTCAGGTTTTTGAGAGATACAACAAATTAATCAATGATCTGAATCTCAATGGGAAGCACTACACCAACAAGGAGATTAATAAGAAGTTCCTTCTTACACTTCCACCTCATTTGGAGCACAAAATATCTGCCATTAGAGAAGCAAGAGATATGAATGAGATTGCTTTGGAGAGATTGTATGGTGTTCTGAATACCTATGAGCTGGAGCAGATTCAACAAAGGGAGTTGTATGGAACTAGGAAGATTGTTAGTACTTCTACTGCACTGGCTGCTGAAGTCCCACATAAACTGGAAGTGAAGGCTGTTCAACCTTCCAGTTCTAACATGAATGTTATTGATGCTGAATATGGATTAACATCCAGTGATCAATCTGGTGGTGACTTCTATTCTTTAGAAGAACTTGATCAGCTGGAGGATGGTGATTTGGCTTTGATAGTCAGGAAGTTTGGGAAGTTCAGATTCAAGAGGAATCCCAATCTTAAGTTCAGGCCCAGATTTCAGAGAGGTGGATCTTCCTCTTCAAGTGGCACAAGGGGTGGCTACAAAACTGGAACTGTGGAAAGGAGCACAATCAGATGCTACAATTGCAATGAGTTGGGTCACTTTGCTACTGAATGCAGAAAGCCAAAGCAAGTGACTAGAAACACATTTGATTCTAGCAAGAAGAACAAGATTGGGAAAGCTTATGTTGCTGAAGGAAAGAGTTGGGATGACACTGACAGTGATGAAGAAGCAGGTGAGATTGGGAATCTTGCACTCATGGCAATAGGAGACAAACTCTTTGATTCCATGTTATCTTCATCCAACATGTCTGAGGTAAAGCTCACTAACACTGAAATGATTCGTAATCTTGGTGGCACCTTAGAGTGTGCACACACTGAAAATGATAGAATAATTCTTTTAAACACAAATCTTGAAAAGGAAATAAAAGAATTAAAACTAGTGCATGTTAATCAGGATGAACTTATTGAGAAAATTGCATTTCTTGAGAATAGGGTTAAATGTTATATTCAACTGGAAACCATTCTTAAAGAAAAGAATAGTGAGCTTAATACTAAAGCCAATGCTTACTTTAATTCTTGCAAGACTGCTAAAGAGATTCTCAATAAACAAGCTATGGGTAATCATGTCAGTATAGGTTATGATTATAATGAGGCCATTGGATTGCTTGGAATTAATTCCCCTTGTAGAGTCAGATCTGAAGGAAGGGGTGTTCCATATGTGCTTAAGGGTATTGAAACACCCTTCTGTAAGGAGTCCGAGGCAGATCCTCTGAATGAATACTCTATAATCATTGTTGAGGAGATTCGTGAAGAAGATATTGCTTTGGAAGTTGAACAATCCAAAAAGTGTATATCTGATTTTCCAGTCAAAGTTGCTTCAACTAAAAAGACTAAATCAGATATCCATAAGTTGGATCAAAACAACTGTAGAACTAACATGCCTGCTGTTAATTCTTCTCATAAAGCATGTGGTGTGATTAATTGCATGTCTTGTGCTTTCAATGTTATGTATGCTTATTTTAATAGTAAGCATGTATCTAGTGATAAGACTTCTCCACGTCAACATGTTAATAATAAGAAGCATGTTAAAGCAAAGACTACTAGTCCTCATCAGACTAGAGTGGATTCATTTATCCCTAAGCCTACTCAGAAATGTGTTAAGGCTGGCTATAAATGGAAACGCTCTTATGTGAAAGAGGTTGAAGTAGTTTTAGCTAAAAATGTTGTTTTGCCTGACAAAGGCCAGTTCTTTAAGTATGCCGGACCCAATCAATTTTGGGCTCCGAAGAAGGTCTAATCAATTTGATATTTCAGGGAGTTAAACTGGTAAACCGTGTTATATGGATTCTTGACAGTGGCTGTTCAAGGCAAATGACCGGAGATAGAGCCCTGCTATCAGATTTGGTTGAGAAAGCTGGCCCAGTAGTTACCTTTGGAGATAACAGCAAGGGTATTACGAAAGGATATGGCTGTTTGAAGTACGGAAATGTTATCATTGAAGATGTTTCATTTGTGGAAGGTCTGAAGTTCAATCTTCTCAGCATCAGTCATTTCTGTGACAGAGGATATGCTGTTTCCTTTGAAAGAGATAAGTGTCAGATCCTTCACAAGAAGAATGGAAAGCCTGCTCTTCAAGGAGTAAGGAAATGTTACTTGTTCATAGCTGATCTAAACTCAGGATTGAAAGATGAAGTTAATTGTTTTTATGCTAAAGCTTCATCAGATGATAGTTGGCTATGGCACAAGAAGATGTCTCACCTTAACTTCAAAACCATGAACTCTTTAGTCAAGAGGGAATTGGTTAGAGGTTTGCCTCAGATGGAATTTACACAGGAAGGACTGTGTGAGGCATGTCAGAAATGATAGTCAAAGAAAGCTTCTCACAAGGGCACTGACACATCATCAATAACTGAACCTCTTCAGCTACTGCACATGGATTTGTTTGGTCCAGTTAATGTGATGTCCATGTCAAAGAAGCAATATGCACTTGTGATTGTTGATGACTTTTCAAAATATACATGGGTTTTATTCCTAGTTTCCAAGGATGAGACCCCATACCTGGTGATTGGCCATATAAAGTTGATTGAGCTGGATTCTAGATTCCCTGTTAGGGCCATAAGGTCAGATAATGGTACTGAATTCAAGAATGCCATTCTAAATGACTTTTGTGCTGATAAAGGAATAACAAGACAGTATTCTGCCCCTAGAACTCCTCAACAAAATGGAGTAGTGGAAAGAAAGAATCGTACATTGATTGAAGCTGCAAGGACTATGTTAAGTGAGTCCAAACTTCCAACGTACTTTTGGGCTGAAGCAGCTAATACAGCTTGTTATACTCAGAATCGAACTTTAATCAACAAGGACTTAATGAAGACTCCGTATGAGATCATGAACAACAAGAAACCAACTGTCAAGTACTTTCATGTATTTGGAGCAAAATGCTTTGTGCTTATAGATGATAATGTGAAACGTGGCAAGTTTGATGCAAAGGCACAAGAAGCTATTTTTGTTGGTTATTCCAGAAGATCTTACAGGGTCTACTTGGTTGGCAGTCACACGGTAAAGGAAAGTGTCAATGTTACTTTTGATGACACTACATTCCCTAATATCCAAACAACAGATTCATCTGAGAAAATGAAGTTTGATAACTTGCCAGACTCAGATTCAGATGATGAAGCCCCACCTGAAGTTATTGCTGGTAATGATAATAACAATGATGATAATGATCATGGTGATGGTGGTGGAAACACTGGTAACAATGGAGATACCACCAACACTGGAGAAGAATCATCAAGGCAATCAAGCAATAACTCAGGGGGAGCAAATGAAGGATCAACTAGTCACTCACAACATCAAAGTGAAATTCAAGGCGAATCATCAAGATCAAATCTTCCAAGACAGACTGTATGGAATAAAGCTCATCCTTTTGAGCTGATCATTGGTGATCCAGATGTTGGAGTTAAAACTAGAAGTGCAACTCAGAATGAATGTCATTTTTCAGAATTTTTATCTAAAATGGAGCCAAAGAAAACTGAGGAAGCACTGACTGATCCAGATTGGATGATTGCTATGCAAGATGAACTCAATCAATTTGAACAACAGCAAGTCTGGAAGCTGGTACCCAGGCCAAAGAACAAGAAAGTAGTTGGTACTAGATGGGTATACAGGAACAAGCTAGATGAGGATGGCATTGTTAAAAGGAACAAGGCAAGACTGGTTGCACAAGGGTATTCTCAAGTTGAAGGCATTGATTATGATGAAACCTATGCACCAGTGGCTAGACTTGAGGCCATCAGGATGTTCTTAGCATTTGCTGCTTACTCCAATTTTAAAGTCTATCAAATGGATGTTAAGAGTGCATTCCTGAATGGTGAGCTTGATGAAGAAGTGTATGTGGAACAGCCCTCTGGCTTTGAAAATCAGGAGCTGCTGGACTTTGTGTACTTTCTCTTCAAGGCTATCTATGGTCTCAAACAAGCCCCAAGAAAATGGTATGACACTCTCTCTGGTTTTCTTTTAGAAAATGGTTTTGTTAGAGGTATCATAGACAAAACTCTTTTTTCAAAGAAACACAAAAGTGATATGATATTAGTCCAAGTCTATGTGGATGACATCATATTTGGGTCTACTAATGATAATCTCTGTAAGAGATTTGCTGAGCTTATGCAGAGTTAGTTTTAAATGAGTATGATGGGTGAGCTGAAGTTCTTTCTTGGATTGCAAGTAAGTCAAAGGTCAAATGGTATATTTATTTGTCAATCCAAGTATCTCAAAGAACTCCTCAAGAAATATCACATGGAGGATTCAGCATCAGCAAGGACTCCATCTTCAACAACAATCAAACTTGGAGCTTCTGACAAGTCTATCAAGGTAGATGTTACAAGGTACAGAGGTATGATTGGCTCCTTACTCTATCTTACTGCTAGTAGACCAGATATTATGTATGCTACATGCTTGTGTGCAAGGTTCCAAGCGGACCCTAGAGATGTACATCTCGTTGCTGTGAAAAGAATCTTGAGATATCTTAAGGGTACACCTAATCTAGGTATCTGGTACCCTAAAGATTCTGGTTTTAATCTTGTTGGATATACAGATTCTGATTATGCAGGTAGTGTTGTGGATAGAAAGAGTACCTCTGGGAGTTGTCAATTCCTAGGAGGTAGGTTGATTTCCTGGTATAGCAAGAAACAACAAACAGTTTCCAATTCAACAGCAGAAGCTGAATATATTGCTGCTGGAAGCTGTTGTGCTCAGATCTTATGGATAAGGAATCAATTAAAGCACTATGGCTTTGCATTAGACAAAATTCCCATTTTTTGTGATAGTACAAGTGCCATAGCAATCTCCAACAACCCTGTGCAGCACTCGAGAACGAAGCACATTGATATCAGGTATCATTTTATCAGAGAGCATGTTATGAATGGAACTGTGGAGTTACACTTTGTACCCACTGAAGAACAGACTGCAGATATTTTCACTAAATCTGTTGACGAATCCACATTTATCAGGTTAGTTGGTAAATTGGGTATGTTGAACAGTCTTAGTGATTGACAATATCTCCGGTAGGTTTGTTCTTAACTAAATCATTTTCTCTTGTCAATTTAGGATGTTAAATATTGCCAATCCATGTTTATTGTGTAAAGCTTGTTAATTTAAATATTCTGAATAATTTATTTTCTTTAAAAATATTTTCTCATTTTTTTTGTGTGGAGAAATGTATTTTTATTGAAAATATATTTATTTAGAATCATTTAAGTTTTTTTTCAGATTGTAAATATTGTTGTTTAAATTCTTCTGCAGGTTTATATTAGTTTAATGCTCTTTTATAATTTTCTGCATTTGATTCAGGTTTTATAAAATATTCTGTGAATATTTTCTGTTGATTACTACTTCTTTTCAAATAACATTCGGTATGACCTTCTGTTTGGTCATATTGGCATTTTAGTTTAATAATCTTTTATTTTTTAAGAATTCGGTATGACCTTCTCCCAGGTCATATTAGAACTCGATATGACCTCTCTTAAGGTCATACTGGTGTGTAATTTTTCTTTTATTTTTCAGTTTATTATTTAGTTTTTCTCGGTATGACCTGAAGAAAAACTCGGTATGACCTGAAAGAAAAACTCGGTATGACCTGCCCTTAGGTCATACCGAGCCCAACAGAACCCTCCTGTATAAATAGCTGATCACCTCAGGTTCTTTTCTCTCATTCCTTTCTAACTCAAGTTTTTACTTAGTTAACTTTGCTCTAGTTTGTGTTTTATTCCTAGAACAACGAACTATTGCAAATTTTTCTTGTGAATTACTTGGGATTTTATTTCTTCTCTGTTTAATATTATTATTAATTACTGCTTTATTTTATTTTATTTTCTTATTTTTTTAAATGGATGTTGAGTTTGTTGTTGAACGTTTTAATAATTACGTTGGCTATTGTGATCCCCTTAAGTGTTCTGTTGAACGTTTTAGGCCGTGGATTCGATTTTTAAATGAACAATCAATTGTTAGCTATGCTATCACTACTTCTGTTGATTTAAAGATTGAACCCCTTCGTCTATTATGCTTAACTGCTGTTGTTGCTGAAGATATGCAATCTTTCACGTTCAATATTTCTGATGCTCAGTACACAGTAACTAAGGAGATCTTTTGTCAAGTACTTCATTTTCCACTTGATAATCTTGTTGGATTCCCTACTGATGACGAGTTAGTTCAATTTTTCTCTAGTATTGATTACCAAGGAAATATTGTTCTTCCTCGTCTGAATAAGGGTAATCTAGCATGTGAGTGGGATTTGTTCTTTGACTGCCTAGCCAAAGTTTTTAGTAATTCTATCAAAAACAACTTTCCAGTCATCACTTCTGTCTTACAAAACATTGCCTATGCTGCTGTTTTCAACCTAAGATTGGACATAGGAACTCTTGTGTGGGATCTATTGATAAGGAGGATTTTCAATTACACTAGAGATATTGAGAATGGAAAGAAAGTTAGATGCTTTTATTCTCGTTTCCTTTCTCTAGTGTTGGATCATGTTCTTTCTGATGAACATAAAACACTTTTTCAAAACACTCCTTTTCAAGTCCCCGCACACACTAATCCTTCCATATATTCAACTTTGTCCACCAGTTCCAGGTCTGGAAGGAGACCCGTAGTTCCACAATCATATCTGCGAGAGATTCTGCAACCACAGTTACCTCTTCTCTTTATTGAACATCCAGTGGTTGGATCATCGTCAGCAGGAACTTTAATGGTGCCTCCTAACACCATGGCACTTCAGGTAATATATCCTCTCTCAACTGCTCCACTAACCCAAGAGGTTCTTAGGATTGACCAAGGGATTGTAGAACCACAATCTCTGTCCCCGGTCATAGAGCTACACACAGAGTCAAATCCATTGACCGCTCCCCTAGAACAACCAGCTACAACAAGATTGAGAGAACAACTTGAAGTAGATTTTAATGTGAGTGATCCCATAGCTCTGCCTCCTCCACTAAAGAAGAGAAGAACACTCCTTGAGGCATCTGTAAGCCAGTCTGTATCCTCCCAAAAGGATATGGATTCTCAAAAGGCCAATGAACAGTTACTAGAGACATCCTCTCAACAGGATGAATCTATTGAATTTCGCCATCAGGCCTTGGCATTCTGTACAGAGTCAAGCACTCTCCCATTAATCACAATGGGAGCAAATACTTCTGAAACTATCGTAGAGACTCATGCACATGACACTCTGAGAGGAGAGCACATAGGAATGCTTGTTGAAACAGTGCCTACCATTGTCACGGTAGAAGAGCCTTCACAGGCTTCAGAGGGAAAATCTGGTTCTTTGCCCACTATAACAGAACCATTTTCTCCCCTCCTAGAGGGAACATCTCTGGCTCCCCTAAGGGATTCTTCACTCGCAGTTTTAACTGGAGAAAGTGAAGGGCAACATGGTAAGTCCATCCCTGAAGCAATTCAGTTTTCAATTTCGGATGAATTTTTGGACTTTACCATGGATTGGGATTCGCGAACTCCCATTGCACCACCAGTGACCTCTCAAGAAGGGGCTATGGTTATTTTTTCTGCAGGTACTTCAACTCCAAACAAGGATGGACAGCTAGTGGGTAGTTCTGAAAGACAAACACAGAGCGATACACAAGCACGTGAGGTGAGTGAAACACCATCGAGAGACATTGAGATGAGTGCACACAATGACACATACACTGCTTCTTTATTGGCTCAAATAGTTGGTCTGCAGAAACAACTTCAAGAGACCCAGGCTGAAAAAGAAATTCTTAAGGCACAAGTGGTTGAGCAGTCTTCTTCTTCCACCTCTGTAACTAATCAGCTGGGTCATATTAGAGATGACATAGAAGGAGTGAAGGTCACATTGATCCCCAAGATGAATGCTGTTCAAGAATCATAGGTATTAATGGCTTCGGATATGTCAGAGCTGCTGGTTTCTAATGCTGAGATCAAGGAGGCTGTCAAGCAGATTCCTATTATTTCAACTAGGGTAGACTCAATTCAGGATACTATTGATGAAAATTAGTACTTCAATGATGAGAGGTTTTCCAGAATTGAAGGAGGGATGCAACATCTGAATGAAGGCATGAAACATCTGTATAACATGATCAAGAACTCACATCAACCCAATACTGAACAGAAGAAATTCTTCGAGGGTGATGATGATGAAGAGGGCAATGATGACAAGGATAAAGCAGGAGGAGAAGGAAGTAGGAATGAGGATCCTAAGGCTGATAAAGCTAAATCTGTAGAGGATTCCTCAACTAAGGGGGAGAATGTGGAGAAACAGAGAGGAGGAGAAGCTGGAGGTTCTAGTTCTGTAAAGGACAAAGGGAAGAAGAAGTTAACTTTTTCTGATGCTGACTACTATCAAGGTGAACAGGGAGATTTTGACAATATTGAATCTGAAGAAAACCCTGAAGATATCTTTGGTGAAGTGGAGGTTGAAGGAGAGGCTGACTATGCTGACTGGGAAGATGAACCTGAAGTGGATCCTGCCTTTGAAGCTGAGCTGTTAAGACAGAAAGCTGATCTGAAGAGAAGAGAGGAGGAGAATGCTAAAGTATCTGACATCATCTCATAGCATTTAGTTATCCAAAAAGCTGAACATCAAGAAAAGCAACGACTTCATGATATAAAGGTCAAGGACAGGAAGTTATATGTGAGGCTGAAGCTTGGAGAAGAATGGGATAGATCTAGAGAGATGTTCTCACATTCGACAGGGTCAGAAAATGATGGAAAGTTTCTTTGCATGTTGGAAAGGTATAGAAAGGTCAATCCAGACAACTCAATCTATATGAAAGCTCTTCATGCGGAGATTTCAAGAATTACTACTGGATATGACAGAGTCAGAGATGAGTTGAAGATCTACATCTACACTCATAATGAGGGAACATTCATAGTTTCTCTCAATCTTCTGGAAAGTAGAACTCTCTCTGAGCTTTGGGTGTTCATGACAAAGATTAAAAGGTCTTCACCTCTATGTGAGCTGTTGCATGATCAGCTTAGAGATTTTGCCAATGAAGCTAGTCCTCAAGTTGTGGATGTGCCATATGAAGTTAAATTTTATAAAGGAAGGGCACTTCAAACTTGTGGTGTGGATCCCATCTCCTTGAAAGATTATCCTGCCAAGCATCTTGTCTATATGGAGAACATGTTGAGGACAACAGGGTTTGCTACACAAGAAAAGACAGAAGTTGCTGATTTGATTCAAGACTATTGCATTGCCAATATCAAGAGATATCATCAAATGAAGAATAGGCTGAAGAAAGTCACAGCTCAACCTGTCAGACCTAGTGGCATTACTTCTGAATCTGATCGTATTCTGGACAAGGATTTGCTTGAAGAACTTGAAGAAGGAGAGATGATTGAGTCTGAAATTTGAAGAAGCTCTGTTTGTAAATTTTAAATGTTTAGAGCTTAGGTGATTCAAGATAGGATAAATGTATTCATATGTTCAGTCTAGAGGAACATCTATCTTGTACTTACCTGTAAAGTTTGCATCTGGAAAATGTTAAATGAAATCCAGAACTTTTCTTGTTATTTACTTGGCTCTTAAAAGTCATTTCTATTTCTTGTTTAAGTTAGTTGAGTTATCCTCTAGGTATTTGATTGTTATTCTCTAACAAACAAATAGGGGAAGATTGAAAGGCATATGTTTAGGCCTATTAATATTCCGAGGAAACAACTTAATCTAAACAAGTATGTAATAAGTAAATAATAAGTTAATATGTCACAGGAATCTCAAAGAGTTTTATCTGTCAAGAGAATGGAGGATTAAAGTCATCTACAGACTTGAAGTTATTCTACATTGAAAGAAGTTCAATTTATTGTTCAAGCCTCAGTGAAGTATTCAAGTAAGTGGATTTACTACAGTGACAGAGATTTCCAATTGGTGACGGAAGAAGTACAGGATACAGAGTTTAGTCAAAGCTAAAGAAAAGAAGCCACATCTTTAAATGTTTTAAAGATGAAGAATTATCATTGAAGTCAGTTATTCATGAAACCAGACAGTGCATCGAATGACGACATCAATCAATGAAATTAAATCATCTATATTCAGTGGTTTTCAGAAGATAGAGGAATGCAATGATTTTAAGTTATCTTCTTTAATTTATTAATTCAATTCAATTTAATTAATAAATTAATTCTATCAGAATTAATTTATTTATTAAATTAATTAAGTTAGTTGTTTCAATTATTTATTAAATTAATTCTATAAAAGAATTAATTTAATCTAGAATTTAATCTATCTAAATAAATTAAAAGGATTTTCTTTTTAAATCTCGGTATGACCTGTTTAGAAGACTCGGTATGACCTATTTTTTTAATACCCTAGGTTCTACCGAATTATACTTCAGGTCATACCATACAATTCTGTCAGGTCATACAGATTGCTTTTCCAGGTTCTATTGAGAGTTGGTAGAAGAATGCTAGGTCATACCAGACAGTTTTTGCAGGTCATACTGATGAAGCTAGGTTCTACCGAGCTTTATATGTAAGGTCATACAAGTGTATGAATTGTTTTATTAAATCTTTTTGATTTAATAAACAGGTCATACAAGGCTAATTGCAATTGTATTAAAGACATGGCAGTACAGACAGAACAGGGCAGTTAATCAAAAAGAAGATACAAAAGCATTTACTCTCAAGAACTAAAGAAGCCATTAAATCTCATTTCTTCTTAAGCAATTAATTCTAGTTTGTATTGTTAAATCCAAACCACTAGAAGTTGATTACTTGTATTGCTTTGATTATCTAGCGGATTTTTATCCCTAGAATTTATCTCAAACTTGCTTTTAGCATTCGATCTTTTTATTACAAATATTAGAAAAGTTCATGTCGAATTTATTCTAAATTTGTATTAATTAGTTTGAGATAAATACTTTGTAATCCTTATTGTATTTGCAACACCCTTCAAGTTTAATATTAGTTATATTTAACTTGAATCTTGTTTCATTTATATTCCGCATTAATTTGTTCTCATTTGTTATTTTATTCAAAGGACAAATTCGATAAATCGGTATAGTTTGTATTCAACCCCCCTTCTACAAACTTATCAGGACCTAACAGTTTCTCAGTCCATATCTCATATGGTGTAGTTTGAACCGATTTAGTAGGAACTCGGTTAAGTGTGTGTGCAGCCGTTTCTAGAGCATAACCCCAAAAACTAATTGGAAGATCCGCTAGACTCATCATCGATCGCACCATGTCCAACAAGGTACGATTTCTCCTTTCAGATACACCATTCCACTGTGGTGTTCCAGGAGGTGTGAGCTGTGATACAATACCACACTCCTTTAAGTAATTCTTAAATTCTAAGCTTAAGTACTCACCTCCACGATCAGATCGTAGAGTTTTAATACTTCCGCCTATTTGCTTTTCCACTTCTGCCTTGTACTCTTTGAATTTTTCAAATGATTCGGATTTGTTCTTCAAAAGATACACATATCCGTATCTACTAAAATCATCAGTAAAGGTTATGAAGTAATAAAAGCCACCTCTTGCCATCGTACGCATTGGACCACATACATCACTATGTATGAGTTCTAATCGTTCGGTGGCCCTCTCACCAGTTCCGGTAAAAGGAGCTTTAGTCATTTTTCCAATGAGACAAGGTTCGCATTCTTCGTATGATTCAAAATCAAACTTATCCAAGTATCCATCCTTATGTAACTTGGAAATGCGTTTCTCATTTATATGGCCTAAACGACAATGCCAAAGGTATGTTTGATTTGAGTCATTAGCCTTAATATGTTTATTATTTACATTATAGACAGGAATATCAAGATCAAGAACATATAAACCATTAAATAAACGTGCAACCCCATAGGTAACATTATTCAAACCAAAGGAACAACTATTGTTCTGAATTGTAAAGGAAAAACCTTTCTTGTCCAAACAAGAAACAGAAATAATGTTTCTGCAAATCGCAGGCACGTAAAAACAGTTCTCAAGTTCTAAAATAAGCCCAGTGGGCAACGATAAATTATAAGTCCCTACAGCCAAAGCAGCAACCTTTGCTCCATTGCTAACGCGTAGGTCGACTTCTCCTTTCGCCAAAGTCCTACTCCTTCGTAGTTCCTGCACATTTATACAAATGTGAGAACCACATCCAGTATCTAATACCCATGATGTAGAAGTAGACAAATTGACTTCTATAACATACATACCTGAATCAGAAATCTTCACAGACTTCATTCCCTTCAGGTTCAAATCTTCCAAATAAGCTTGACAATTACGCTTCCAATGACCCGGCTTCTTGCAACAGTGACATACATCACCCTTTGCAGCACCTTTTGCAACACCTCCAGTAGGCTTCAAAGCCTTTTTGAAAGCAGGCTTCGGATTAGCAGATTTAGATCCAATCTTCTTCTTGCCTTTCCATTTCCCCTTTCCTTTGGCATTCCCTTTATTCACCATCATTATGGGAGCAGGGTTAGCCTTTGACATATTGGTCTCAGCAGTCCTCAATAATGCCAATAGTTCGGTAGGTGTTTTGTCTATCTCACTCATAATATAGTTTATTACAAATTGAGTGTAGTTGTTGTTCAAAGACTGCAAGATCAAATCTGCTGGGTGTTCCGGTAAAACCGGGTAACCCAAATTCTCAAGGGTTTCCAAATACCCTATCATCTTTAGAACATGCGGTCCAACCGGGTCACGATCTCCCTATTTGCATGCATACAATGCTTTGCTTACATCAAACCTCTGTTGACGAGCTTGACCCTCAAACATCCTTTTAAGGTGCTCTATCATGTCATAAGAGTCCATACGCTCATGTTGTTTCTGAAGCTCAGGACTCATAGTCGCTAGCATCAAACAACAGACATCCGTAGAATCATCAAGATGCTTCTGATAAGCATTTTGTTGAGCCTCGGTTGCTTCAGCAGCAAGAGGTCCAGGGTGAGGAATATCAAGGACATAAAGCTTTCGCTCCTGCCTGAGGACAATCCTCAAATTCCTTTGCCAATCAAGGAAGTTGGTTCCTGTCAGCTTTTCCTTCTCAAGGACTGATCGCACAGAGAAATTGTTTGAGTTTGCCATTTAGATATCTACAATGTTAAAATGCATAAAATAAGTTAGTTGCAGATTAAATTATGTTCAAGTGATTATCCATATATATTCACAATATATATCTCCCACTATTTTTATCAAATCAATAGCCCTAACTATTAATTTGGAAGGCATTACTCTAAATCCTTCTAGTGAGCCAAGATCCATATTTCGTCACACTTAAGGTCAGCTTTGGCTTTTTCTCCCAAAACATGATTTATTTAGGTAGACAACTCTTGTCAATTATATCATATATAACTCTTGGAAAGTTTGGTAGAACAACATTTGTCCATATTTATCCAATAAATCATACCAAACTCCATGCCTCTAAGTTCACAATCCTATTGTGGTAACTTAGTTAAGTCTAACCCAATGGTCTAACAGTTAAGTATCAGATTTACTTCATCGCGCCATACCACGATAGATTGGAGTGCTTCGCTTTGGCGAACCCACTCTTTCTCGATCTAGGTCTTGACGAGTGTTGCCCATTGGAAGGCATCTAAGTGACTTAATATTTTAAATTTAGGGATTTTATTATTAAAACGACCATGATCCCATCATCAAGAGATTCCCAATTTTTCCTTGAACTAAGTACTTCAATTCAAAATTCATCAATGGTTTGATTTCCAGTCCAACGGAGGAGTCACAGTGGTCTCACTTAAAACCCGCCTTTCTTACAAGCGCTGCTTGTATTTTTTGTCAAAATCGCCCCATATCAAAAAATCGAAAATTCATACTTATTTCCGTGATTCATAAACACAGGAATCTCATGTTCGTTTTGTTCAATTTTAAAATCTTGAATCGTTACAGATTTTATCTTGTTTAGCAGGCATGGCATGGGTGATGTATCTAATACATACATGTTTAATCTAATTAAAACAAGCATCATTATCACTACGCATACATATCATCATCACATGCATCATATATGTAAAGTGCGTAAAGTAAACGTGCTTGGTTATGGCCCAATCCTATGCGATTTTTCCAAGCTAAGGAAAAACCAAGGTCAATCTATGGTGGTATCCATGTCTTCATATCATCAATTACATAATATGAAAAGCTAATCTAATAAACTTACAAGAGAAACTCGAGTTACATTCGAGATTTAATCATTACAAGAATGAACGACATGCAAGTCGTATTTAAAACCAAAACCATAATCAAAAACCACTAACCTATGGGTCTTATGGCCATAACCATACACCATGCTCAATTAACAGTTAAGAACATCTCATATTGCATCAACATATCACACCATATCATATTTTTCATGATCCAATCACAAAATCAAATAAAGTGTAAATCAGAAAATTAAAATCAGAATTATGAAAACAATGAATCGCTATTTACAGACAGTAAACGACGTCAAACGCCTTACAGATGAACGAATGACAAAGTCAGTATTGTTCAGACGCCCGTTTCCCTTTCCGAAGAGGTATTTTCGGCGAAATTCTGAAACAGTATGCAAATTTCACCAAATCTGCGCAACCAATCAGAAATCGTATCGAATACGATTCTCATAACAAGAACAAAACTATATCATGTATATATCAGTATACATACAGATTATATGATCATCATATGATCATCTCAATCATCATTATTATACATCAATACAATATTCATGTTTTCCTAAAAACAACGCATCAATCATGATAGTCACAAACATGATTTTATCATCAAAACAGTAAACATATAAATGAATTAAACACTTTTCGCAAGTAGCTCTGATGCCATTGAAGGGTTTCGTGCATGAAAATGCAACGGAAAAACGCGTAAAACAAAAAAAATTAACGAAACCCTCCGCAGGATCCATGTGAAAAACGATATTTAATTCGTGAATAGAATCGTTTACCTTTTGAAGCTTTACGAACGGATGACTAATGGAGGTCCTTTGATATGATCACCACGTGTCCCGCCTTGTGATACACGTCTCTAATTAGTCCACACGAACGCCCGATCGTCCAACGATCACCGGAGTTGGTACTAGCCAAGAACTGCCCTCAGAACCCTCTCTCTCTCTCTAGCCTCTCTTTTATGTAGAGCAGCTAGGGTTTTTTTTAAGAAAAAAGTTTTTTCAATTTCTTAACCCTAAAATAATACATCTTAATGTATTTATATGGAGAGAATTCTGGGCCTATACCTAATCTGATTGGGCTTCCAAAACCCAATCTAATTATTAGTAGTATTATTTATTATATTCGAATTATTATATAATTAATCAAGTCCTACTTAATTAATCCAATAATTCAATAATAATAATAATTCAATTAAATTCGAAATTTAATTAATGCTCCGTTTAAAACATTCTTTATGTGTAACCCTTTAGGTTATTATTACGTTGACAATAATTTTAACATCTCATAATAAAATTATAAACAATGAGCGGCATCTAGTAATACATCACTGCTACCCAAGTAATAATAATAATTGGTGATCCAATTAAACCTTTAATGAATAATGTTCCATGTAATATAATCCTTTTAACCTTATATTATAGATTAAACTCGAGGCATGGTTTATGTCATCCTCTTCAACATTTAATCCCGGTTTACTTGATCGATGAGTAGACTATTAAACAAATCACAATTTGAGCATGGCCATGCATTTCATAGTCTCACTCAATCAAGAGGCCAATAATATCACTCCTAAAATAGGAGGGTTAAATCCTATATCTATCATTCATATTTCTCATATGATTCATAATATACCCAATGTCCACCTTTATCATTACCCGGTCAAAGGTAACTTTGAGTAGAATCAAAGTATATTAATTCTCATATAGAAATATAATGATTTCAAGTCTAAGGATCATTACACCATTATCATTGTGAGAATTGCTTATGACACTTGATAACATTTACCATGAAGAATTCACACGGTGGGTCTATCCAGTGCCATGTTCTGTTAACATGCACTTATGTCTTTGACTTTAGTATCACCATACTTATAACCAATGAGATGTGGTCATCAGTCAACAAACATACTAGTCTTAATGCATTATTATTGTCCTCAAATAATAATACTCGACTAGGGATCTTTTAGGATTATAAACACTACTCATATAATCTCATTTCTAAGTCACACACTTAGAGATATATAATTCATGCTTATATTCCAAGGACATTTATTATTCTAATATTTATATCGCAGTTAATAAAGACATAATAAATAATTGAAAGAAAATCCATAGAACATATTTATTAATAATCAAAATGTCTTCCCTAAGTATAACGACTCAGAAAAACGCTTGTACAGTATTAATATTTAAATGATATTTGAGATCTATGATATGTGAATATTGTGTGAAAGGTGGATATTTGAAAATGTGATAAATAGATGTTTACTTGGTGAATGGTATGGATTAAAATATATGTGTATTCTTTTAAATGCATTTTATATGAATTTCTTATTAAAAATTAGTTCTTTTTGACCTTCCGGGAATTTTATAAAATCATCGGAGACTCTTTTTATTGTGAAATCTTTTTCACAACCTTTATTTTATATTCTATTATTTTCTAAAATTAATGGAGGAATTTATTTTTGAATTTAAGGATTTAAAAACGATTTTATGAGTTAAATGTCCTTTATGTGATCAAAACTTTGAAAATTCATATTTAATTCAATTTTGATCATAAAAATATTTTAAAAATATGGGTGAGCTTGTAAATTTGTATTCGTTGTTTGAAAAATAAAATTGTGATTTTTAGATATTATCTTCATTTTATTTCGAATTTTAGAAAGGGTATTTATGTTGGTTTTGTTTATTAGAAATCAGATTTTTAATTAGCAAATTACTATTTTACCCCTGGGCTTATAAAACCCCTGCATCCATTTTGCCCCTTTTCTTCATTCACCGCTCAACTCTCTCTTCTCTCTTTCTCTCGGCAAAATCTCTCTCTCTCACTTTGTAAAATCTCTCTCCCTCATTCTCTCTCATTCTCTCATGGATATTGATGATTATATGTATATATATAATCATGTATGTGTGTGAGTGTATGGCCGTGTGTATATGTGTGTGTATCGGTTTTGCATGCAAAGGATTTGGGTGATTTTGATTTTTGATTCAATCCCGAACCTTTGTTTTGTGATGATTCCGTGATAAGGAGATTGTTTGATTTGTATTGGTGAGGTTTGTTGAAGGAAACCCGATTTTCCGGGCACCTCTGAACCATGCCGCCGTCGGCAATGAGCTCCGGCGAGTCGACGGGGACGATGATGATGTTCTTGAGTCCAAATTATGTATTAATAGCTATGTTCAGTTAAGATTTTGGTTGCATGTAAAGAAATCGAAATGCATGTGTATATTTCGATTTTTCCTTTTAGTAAATTCGGTTTGAAAATTGTTTATGTTGATGATTGATTGATAATTTCAAGTTATAGTGATTGCATGTTGATTAATTGTGTTAAGTTTAATTAGTTCGAAATTTTGATGTTAAAGGTTTTGATTTGGGAATTTTAGTGAAGTTCCAAGTATTTGGATTGTTGACTTATTAGTTTTGGTATTTGATAATTGCATGTATAGATTCTAGTAGTTTCTTGAGGTCATGAGTTGATTGGTAAAACCTTTTTCAGCTAAGGAAGAGTTTTAGTTTTGATATGAGATGATTAGTTGCGGTAGAGATTATAATGGTGGAATGGTTTTGGATAGACATATGCCATGCTGAATTTTCCAGAAATACTGCCTGTTCTGTTTTGATTGTTTGCATATGGTTGCTGCTTGTTTTAGAAACAGAGCCTAGGATGTCACTGTTCTAAATTGAATCTAGTTTGTGCACGCGCTAATCTTGTATCGATAGAGTTAACGAATAAAAAAGTTATGCTTGTTTTACTAAAAGTTGCGCAGCAGGGATTTTTCTGTGTTTCAATACCTAGTTTATACAGTTCGTTTTTAATATAATTAAAGTGTTCTGAAGTTGAAACTTTTATGCTAAGTTTAGTTAGTAATCAGGAAGTAGCCTGTCAAATTTGGTAATTGTTTGATTATTTTTGGATTTATGAAAAATGTTTTAGTAAAGTATGCGCAGCAGATTTTTCAGCTTTTTGAGATGAAAAACATTGTTGTAAGTGTTAAGGATATGGTTGGCATGATCAAATTGATTTAAGGAATACCAAGTGTGGTATGATTTGAAAGATATATTATCATATAAGGAGCATGTTATGTGTATCTAAATGACGATGTGAGATTATATGATTGATTGCCTATTACATGATTATAATTGTTTTATGGTATAACTATAATGTGTTTACGCGCTTAGGATGCGTTGGGTAGTTTAGAATAAAGGATTGGCATTTGAGAAAGGGCATACTAAGATAGAATATATTCTTTTGTAGAGTCCAAGGAAGAGGAACTTAGAAAGTCCAAGGAAGAGGAACTTAGAAAGTTCAAGGAAGTGGGACTTAGAGATAAAGGAAAGACTAAGGTGGAGAATCAGTGATTGTTCATTACCCCTTTTTAGCTACCTAAGGCAAGTAATACAAACTTGCTTTCGTATTTCAATTCCATTGTTTCATTTTGACATATATGAATTGTTATCTTGCCTTGACATACTTTTAATTCTGAAAACACTTATCGTTCATTGATAACCCTTATCTTTGTTCTCATATACCATGTTGAACTATATACCATGCTTTGTTTAGTTCTTTATCCCTAAACCTTTATACCCTGTTCATACCCATGAATTGAAACCTGATGACCTATGATTCTATAACCTGAATTTGATTATATACTTATGCATTCTCTTTTATACCTGAAAGTGAACACACATAACTCTCATTCTAGTACATTTCCAGAACAGACCCGATGATAAATATTTCTGATATTCCACTAATAGAAATCCAGATTGTTTTGATTGAACTTATCTGATTTCCAAAAGACTTCTTTATATCTGAACATGTTTTAAAAAGGAATAAAGTTTAGACTCATTTAAATTTTGATTTATGGTTTCCACGGATTCCTAAGATTGGAGGCGTAAGAGGCTGAGTAACGCCGGTCCAGTACTTTTTAATTATAATAAATGGACTAGGGATGGACTAGTCTAAAGGCCAATATGTTGCCTAATGGGACCCAATACAAGGACCAGAGGGACTGTGTGTCCGGTATGGGGACTTTACGTGGCTGATCACCCGTATTGTCCGGTGCGTTGTGAAAAATCTCCAAAAAATTACTTAATGCTTTTCTTGAAAACGGATATCTTGATAATGAAATTGGTTTACCCTTTGAAATTGCATATTTCTGTTATTGTTCTGATAATCCTTTGATATGGATTCTGCTTAAACCATGCCATATATATATTGATATTGGAAACTGCTTTGAAACTGTATATTCAATTCATTATTCTGATAATCCCTTGATACAGATTTTGCTATACCCATGTCATACATATTGATATTGGAACTGTTTCCCAGTGGATAACTGTTTGGTCATATTATTACTTGCTGGGCATTTGGCTCATTCTTTTCCCCTATTCTAACCCACAGTTAAACGAGAAGATGGTACGCACTTTTCAGACAGCTAGGAAGTCTTCCTATAGGGTTGTTTTTGGGATGCCAGCTCAGGTAGGTGATGACCACTGGTAGAAGGTGTTTTGTAAGGAGAGGACATAGAACTTTTAAGTCTTGGTTGTAATAACTTTTGAGACTCATGTTTATGTATTAATGAATTAGATAGTGGATGCTTGTTTCACACCATCAACTGTTGAGATCCATTGGTAGAGTTGGGGTCTAGTCTGCATGTTTATATTATTGTTTATGGGTTTAATTATGTATAGAGTTTGTAGTGACTCCCCGATCATGACCCCAGATTGGGAGGGCGTCACAGGTTGGTATCAGAGCGGTCAGTTTTTGGTCACTGAAACAAGCCAGGATTAGGATCCCTATTAATAAAAGATTAGGATCCCTATTAATAAAAGGTGATTAAGATAGTTATGTAAGGAGTAGGAATATGTTAGGATATTAGATTGATAGATGCTAAGTAGCAACGGTAGGCGTAAGTACTTTCCATTTAAGTTAAGTCTTTAGGATTAAGATACCCTGTTATTATATAAGTATCTATATCTATATTGTTATCGCAGGAGATGGACGTTATTGGTGGAGACACACCCCCTCACCCATCTATCACATCATCTGACCCTATGCATACTTTGTCTGATCATGAGGAGGATCCAGTGGAGATAGGTAGTCCTAGTGTTCAGCCCGTTGAGCTACCATTTGCACCTGTAACTGTTCAGACTACTATCCCTTGGAGAGCAGCATCTGTTGATTCTCGTATTTCAGTTTTGGGAGATCCTGCACCTATCTTTCTTCATGCTCATGTAGACCTTGCTAGAGACCTAGAGACCCTTTCCGGACAGAATGCCGAACTTCAGGCCCTTGTAGACCAGATGTCTGATGAGGCGGACCGTCGTGTTGCTGTTATTGAGGCGGAATGGGAGGATAGGATTCGTACTGTAGAGGAGTCAGCGAGAAAACGCCTAGCCGAAGGACCCGTTACTGTTGATGCTTTAGAGGAGGCCAGGAGAGTGACTAGGATTGTTAGCTGGATGCTGTGTGAGCTGGGAGCTGTTCGTGGCGGACGAGACTAGAGATGGTTGGATTCTGAGAGTGGGACATCTGTTAGAGCCCATTGGTTTTAGTATTGATTATTTGCACGGATGACTACTAGCTATTAGGATATTTTCCCTTTTTCCTAGTAGACATTATTATATTATCTGCTTTGGCATTGGCTTTGCTTTGACTTTATGGGGTGATCATGTACCCTATCATCTATTGTACCTGACTCTTACCTTTATATTATGCACGTACTTTTCTTATACCTTGCTTTAAACTGTTACACCATTTATTGTTAACCTGTTCCTATAATACCTATGTTTACCCTGTTTACCCTGTTACGGAGACAAGCAAGTTATCTAACAATATGGCTAAAAGTTTTAAAATTTTCTTTATGTTGCATACAGTTTTATAAACGTTTTCAAAAAGAGTTTACATTGTGGTATATATATATGCATATTGTTTCATAAATTGCTTATCTCTTATCAGAAAAATGCCACCAAAGAAAAAGACTACTGCTTCTACTCAACAAACAACCGATACCGAGGCTCAGAACCCGGTAGACCCAACTATAACTCAGATACTTCAATTACTCCAACAACAAACTGCTACCTTGACTCAACAACAACAACGAAATGTTCAACCTTTGACAACCTTTAAATCATTTCAAGCTGTCCACCCACCTGAATTCAAAGGTACTCTAAACCCTGTTGAGGCGAAATCATGGTTAATCGACATTGAGAAAGCGTTTGCGTTAGTTAAGGTTGGGGAAGATCAGAAAACTGAATTTGCTAGTTACTACTTGAAGGCAGAAGCTAATTTTTGGTGGGAATCTGTGAAGTTAGGAGAAGGAGAAATTACTTGGCAAAGATTTACGGAACTATTTCAGGAAAAGTATTTACCAAGGTACCTACAAGATCAGTTGGAAGTTCAGTTCTTAGAATTAAAACAAGAAGGGATGAGTGTGGCAGATTACGAAGCCAAATTTACGGAATTTGCAAGATTTGCACCTAGGTACGTATGAGATGATGTCAGTAAGGCTAGAAAGTTTCAACACGGATTAAAGCCATGGTTAAGGAGTAGAGTTGCAACTTTTGAGTTGAGAAATTATACTGCGGTAGTACAGAAAGCGATGATCATTGAGGGCGAAAGCGAATTAGTTCAAAAGGAGAAATTTGGAAAGAAACGAAAGTTTGGAGGATCTGAAAGAAGCCAAGGTGATGAAGGACAAGGAAGTTCTCAGAATAGAAAAAGGTTTGGAAATCAACCAGGAGGAGATAGGAATTTTCAGAAACAGAGGAGTGGATTTGGAAGTTCAGACAAGAAACCTCAAGGAAGAAAGCCGCCAACTATCACGGGAAAGCCGTCTATACCAGAGTGCAAGACGTGTGGTAAAAGACATTCAGGAATCTGTAACAAGTTGAACATCACATGTTTTAAATGCAACAAGAAGGGACACTATGCTGATGGATGTCCAAGTTCAAAACCAGGAGGACTAACATGTTTCAAGTGTGGAAAAGCGGGACATTTTGCGCGGGAATGTAAGGAACCGGTCCAATCTGCTAACGTACTTAGGCTCACTGCACCACCAACACGGTCACAGTCATCTCAACCTCGAGCAAGAACTTTTAATATGTCAATCAATGAAGCAGTTCAAGACAGAGATGTAGTAGCAGGTACGCTTCCTGTGAATTCTGTTAAAGCTAAAGTGTTAATTGATTCTGGAGCGACTAGATCTTTTATATCTGAAAGATTCCTTGATAAATTGCAATGTGAGGTAAAACCATTGGAAAGGACGTTAGTAATAGAAGTGGCTAACCAGGATAGAGTTCCCGTAGACCAAGTGTGTCCTAACTGTAAGATAGAGATCGGTGGATATCTTTTTCATGCGGATTTGATACCGTTCAAAATGGGAGAATTCGATGTTATCCTAGGAATGGATTGGTTAGTAGATTGCGATGCACAGATTGAATGTAGGAAAAAGCAAGTAAGATTGCGTGTGGACGAAGATCAAGAAGTGGTGTTTCAAGGTCAAAGACAAACTAGGAAATTCTTAACGTTTATGCAAACGACACGACTACTGCGACAAGGTTGCGAAGCTTATTTGGCTCATGTTGTGGATGTGGAGAAACAAGTGTTGAAGATGGAGGAGATACCAGTTGTAAATGAGTTCCCTGAAGTTTTTCCTGACGAACTACCCGGATTACCTCCAGATCGAGAAGTAGAATTTACGATTGATTTGGCACCTGGAACGGAACCAGTGTCAAAGGCACCTTACAGAATGGCACCGGCAGAAATGAAAGAATTGGCTACGCAGCTACAAGATCTTCTGGATAAAGGAGTTATAAGGCCTAGTATATCGCCGTGGGGAGCGCCAGTATTATTTGTCAAGAAGAAAGATGGGAGTATGAGATTGTGTATAGATTATCGAGAACTCAACCAGTTGACTATAAAGAATAAGTACCCGTTACCGCGAATCGATGATTTATTTGATCAACTCAAAGGAGCAGCCTATTTCTCAAAGATTGATTTAAGATATGGATACCATCAACTGAAGATCAAACCTGAAGACGTTTCGAAGACTGCTTTTCGCACGAGATATGGACATTACGAATTTTTAGTGATGCCATTTGGATTAACTAATGCCCCGGCTGTGTTTATGGATTTGATGAATCGAGTTTTTTGAACGTATTTGGATAAGTTTGTGATTGTATTTATTGATGACATCCTGATATATTCAAAGTCTTCGGATGATCATGCGGAACATCTAAGGATTGCATTGGAAGTCTTGAGGAAGGAAAAGTTATATGCGAAGTTTTCAAAGTGTGAATTCTGGTTGGAGGAAGTACAATTTCTTGGACATGTTATTAGTCGAGAAGGAGTAAGAGTGGACCCTGCCAAGATTGAAGCTGTGGTTAATTGGGAAAGACCAAAGACCCCTACTGAAGTGAGAAGTTTTCTCGGATTAGCTGGATACTATCGGAGATTTGTTCAAGATTTTTCAAAGATAGCTACACCATTAACTGCACTGACTCGGAAGAATGAGAAGTTTGTTTGGACTGAGAAATGTGAAGAAAGTTTCCAAGAGCTGAAGGGAAGATTAGTGACAACACCAGTGTTAGTCTTACCAGATGATCAAGGAAATTTTGTTATCTATAGTGATGCTTCACACAAAGGATTAGGATGTGTTTTGATGCAACATGGAAAAGTGATCGCGTATGCTTCACGACAACTCAAACCGTACGAACAGAAGTACCCAACTCATGATTTGGAATTAGCAGCTATCGTGTTCGCGCTGAAAATTTGGAGACATTATCTATACGGAGAGAAGTGTGAAATCTACACGGATCATAAAAGCTTAAAGTATATATTCACTCAGAAGGAGTTGAACATGAGGCAACGAAGATGGTTGGAGCTAATTAAGGACTATGATTGTAGTATTAACTATCACCCGGGAAAAGCGAATGTTGTGGCAGATGCGTTAAGTCGAAAGGAGAGATTGAATTTGTTCACAATACCTAAGGAATTGCTTCAAGACTTTGAGAAGTTGAAACTAGAAGTTTATGATTCGGAAGTTACCAACGAAGTTCTCAACGCTATGACGTTTCAACCAGAATTGTTGGAAAAGATACGAAGATGTCAAGAGGAGGTTATGAACCAAGAGATGAACACATTGACTGGTAAAGAGATCTGCACCCAAAAGGATGACCAAGGAGTTTTGAGATTTTCTACAAGGATATGGATTCCAAATGTGACAGAATTGAAGAATGAAATCTTGCGGGAAGCCCATAGTTCACAGTACTCAATTCACCCTGGTAGCACGAAAATGTATCGAGATTTGAAGGAACATTTCTGGTGGCCTGATATGAAAAAAGAAATTGCCGAATGGATAAGTAGGTGTTATACTTGTCAACGAGTCAAAGCCGAACATCAAAAGCCGAGCGGACTATTGCAGCCATTGGATATTCCTGAATGGAAGTGGGAACATCTTGCTATGGATTTTATTGTTGGACTACCGAGGACAAAAGCTAATCATGATGCCATATGGGTAATTATAGACCGTCTGACCAAGTCTGCACATTTTCTCCCAATCAATGAAAGATTTTCACTGGATAGATTAGTACAGCTATATCTGAAGGAAGTTGTGACACGCCACGGAGTTCCAGTAACCATTGTGTCGGATCGTGATCCAAGGTTTAACTCCCGATTTTGGAGACAATTTCAAGAATGTCTGGGTACCAAGCTTAAGATGAGTACCGCTTATCATCCACAAACTGATGGCCAGAGTGAACGAACAATTCAAACCATTGAAGACATGCTTAGAGCTTGTGCGCTGGATTTTAAAGGAAGTTGGGATGAGCATTTACCGTTAGTAGAGTTTTCGTACAACAACAGCTATCACGCGAGTATTGGAATGCCACCGTATGAAGCTTTGTATGGAAGGAAATGTAGATCGCCTGTATATTGGGAAGAAGTTGGAGAACGAAAAGTTTTAGGACCCGAGCTAGTACAACAAACGAAGGAAAAGATTGAAATCATTCGGAAAAGACTAGTTACGGCACAAGACAGACAACGGAAGTACGCGGACCAAGACATGAAGGATATAAGCTTTGAAGAAGGAGACCAAGTGTTGCTAAAAGTGTCGCCATGGAAAGGAGTTACAAGATTTGGCAAGAAAGGGAAACTTAGCCCGAGATATGTTGGACCGTTTGAGATACTGAGACGTATTGGAAAAGTTGCATATGAGTTAGCATTACCACCACACATGGAGCACATTCATAACGTTTTTCATGTTTCGATGCTTAAGAGATTTAATCCTGATACAAATCACGTGATCGAATATGAACCTTTTGAGATTCAACCTGATTTGTCTTATGTAGAACAACCTATAGAGATTCAGGATCGTATGGATAGGAAATTAAGGAATAAGATTGTTAAGCTAGTTAAGGTTTTGTGGAGGAATCCTAAAGTTGAAGAATCAACTTGGGAACTTGAGAGCGAGATGCTTGAAAAGTATCCGCACCTATTTTCATAAGGTTAGATTCTGAGGACAGAATCTTTTTAAGGGGGAAGGTTATAACGACTCAGAAAAACGCTTGTACAGTATTAACATTTAAATAATATTTGAGATCTATGATATGTGAATATTGTGTGAAAGGTGGATATTTGAAAATGTGATAAATAGATGTTTACTTGGTGAATGGTATGGATTAAAATATATGTGTATTCTTTTAAATGCATTTTATATGAATTTCTTATTAAAAATTAGTTCTTTTTGACCTTCCGGGAATTTTATAAAATCATCGGAGACTCTTTTTATTGTGAAATCTTTTTCACAACCTTTATTTTATATTCTATTATTTTCTAAAATTAATGGAGGAATTTATGTTTGAATTTAAGGATTTAAAAACGATTTTATGAGTTAAATGTCCTTTATGTGATCAAAACTTTGAAAATTCATATTTAATTCAATTTTGATCATAAAAATATTTTAAAAATATGGGTGAGCTTGTAAATTCGTATTCTTTGTTTTAAAAATAAAATTGTGATTTTTAGATATTATCTTCATTTTATTTCGAATTTTAGAAAGGGTATTTATGTTGGTTTTGTTTATTAGAAATCAGATTTTTAATTAGCAAATTACTATTTTACCCCTGGGCTTATAAAACCCCTGCATCCATTTTTCCCCTTTTCTTCATTCACCGCTCAACTCTCTCTTCTCTCTTTCTCTCGACTTTTCTCTCCGCAAAATCTCTCTCTCTCACTTTGTAAAATCTCTCTCCCTCATTCTCTCTCATTCTCTCATGGATATTGATGATTATATGTATATATATAATCGTGTATGTGTGTGAGTGTATGGCCGTGTGTATATGTTTGTGTATCGGTTTTGCATGCAAAGGATTTTGGCGATTTTGATTTTTGATTCAATCCCGAACCTTTGTTTTGTGATGATTCCGTGATAAGGAGATTGTTTGATTTGTTTTGGTGAGGTTTGTTGAAGGAAACCCGATTTTCCGGGCACCTCCGAACCATGCCGCCGTCGGCAATGAGCTCCGGCGAGCCGACGGGGACGATGATGATGTTCTTGAGTCCAAATTATGTATTAATAGCTATGTTTAGTTAAGATTTTGGTTGCATGTAAAGAAATCGAAATGCATGTGTATATTTCGATTTTTCATTTTAGTAAATTCGGTTTGAAAATTGTTTATGTTGATGATTGATTGATAATTTCAAGTTATAGTGATTGCATGTTGATTAATTGTGTTAAGTTTAATTAGTTCGAAATTTTGATGTTAAAGGTTTTCATTTGGGAATTTTAGTGAAGTTCCAAGTATTTGGATTGTTGACTTATTAGTTTTGGTATTTGATAATTGCATGTATAGATTCTAGTAGTTTCTTGAGGTCATGAGTTGATTGGTAAAACCTTTTTCAGCTAAGGAAGAGTTTTAGTTTTGATATGGGATGATTAGTTGTGGTAGAAATTATAATGGTGGAATGGTTTTGGATAGACATATGCCATGCTGAATTTTCCAGAAAAACTGCCTGTTCTGTTTTGATTGTTTGCATATGGTTTCTTCTTGTTTTAGACAGAGAGCCTAGGATGTCACTGTTCTAAATTGAATCTAGTTTGTGCACGCGCTAACCTTGTATCGATAGAGTTAACGAATAAAAAGTTATGCTTGTTTTACTAAAAGTTGCGCAGCAGGGATTTTTCTGTGTTTCAATACCTAGTTTATAAAGTTCGTTTTTAATCTAAATAAAGTGTTCTGAAGTTGAAACTTTTATGCTAAGTTTAGTTAGTAATCAGGAAGTAGCCTGTCAAATTTGGTAATTGTTTGATTATTTTTGGATTTATGACAAATGTTTTAGTAAAGTATGCGCAGCAGATTTTTCAGCTTTTTGAGATGAAAAACATTGTTGTAAGTGTTAAGGATATGGTTGGCATGATCAAATTGATTTAAGGAATACCAAGTGTGGTATGATTTGAAAGATATATTATCATATAAGGAGCATGTTATGTGTATCTAAATGACGATGTGAGATTATATGATTGATTGCCTATTACATGATTATAATTGTTTTATGGTATAACTATAATGTGTTTACGCGCTTAGGATGCGTTGGGTAGTTTAGAATAAAGGATTGGCATTTGAGAAAGGGCATACTAAGATAGAATATATTCTTTTGTAGAGTCCAAGGAAGAGGAACTTAGAAAGTCCAAGGAAGAGGAACTTAGAAAGTTCAAGGAAGTGGGACTTAGAGATAAAGGAAAGACTAAGGTGGAGAATCAGTGATTGTTCATTACCCCTTTTTAGTTACTTAAGGCAAGTAATACAAACTTGCTTTCGTATTTCGATTCCATTGTTTCATTTTGACATATATGAATTGTTATCTTGCCTTGACATACTTTTAATTCTGAAAACACTTATCGTTCATTGATAACCCTTATCTTTGTTCTCATATACCATGTTGAACTATATACCATGCTTTGTTTAGTTCTTTATCCCTAAACCTTTATACCCTGTTCATACCCATGAATTGAAACCTGATGACCTATGATTCTATAACCTGAATTTGATCATATACTTATGCATTCTCTTTTATACCTGAAAGTGAACACACATAACTCTCATTCTAGTACATTTCCAGAACAGACCCGATGATAAATATTTCTGATATTCCACTAATAGAAATCCAGATTGTTTTGATTGAACTTATCTGATTTCCAAAAGACTTCTTTATATCTGAACATGTTTTAAAAAGGAATAAAGTTTAGACTCATTTAAATTCTGATTTATGGTTTCCACGGATTCCTAAGATTGGAGGCGTAAGAGGCCGAGTAACGCCGGTCCAGTACTTTTTAATTATAATAAATGGACTAGGGATGGACTAGTCTAAAGGCCAATGTGTTGCCTAATGGGACCCAATACAAGGACCAGAGGGACTGTGTGTCCGGTATGGGGACTTTACGTGGCTGATCACCCGTATTGTCCGGTGCGTTGTGAAAAATCTCCAAAAAATTACCTAATGCTTTTCTTGAAAACGGATATCTTGATAATGTAATTGGTTTACCCTTTGAAATTGCATATTTCTGTTATTGTTCTGATAATCCTTTGATATGGATTCTGCTTAAACCATGCCATATATATATTGATATTGGAAACTGCTTTGAAACTGTATATTCAATTCATTATTCTGATAATCCCTTGATACGGATTTTGCTATACCCATGTCATACATATTGATATTGGAACTGTTTCCCAGTGGATAACTGTTTGGTCATATTATTACTTGCTGGGCATTTGGCTCATTCTTTTACCCTATTCTAACCCACAGTTAAACGAGAAGATGGTACGCACTTTTCAGACAGCTAGGAAGTCTTCCCATAGGGTTGTTTTTGGGATGCCAGCTCAGGTAGGTGATGACCACTGGTAGAAGGTGTTTTGTAAGGAGAGGACATAGAACTTTTAAGTCTTGGTTGTAATAACTTTTGAGACTCATGTTTATGTATTAATGAATTAGATAGTGGATGCTTGTTTCACACCATCAACTGTTGAGATCCATTGGTAGAGTTGGGGTCTAGTCTGCATGTTTATATTATTGTTTATGGGTTTAATTATGTATAGAGTTTTTAGTGACTCCCTGATCATGACCCAAGATTGAGAGGGCGTCACACTAAGAACATTATAGTATTGTCTCTAGGGCACAAGCACTAACAGGTGCTACTGATGATGCTACTGACAATGCAAATGTTGAGGGGGAGCAACCGCAAACTGTTACTATTTCTGAGAGAACTCAACCATCATGAGGGGAATTATCAGATACTGATTCAAGTGACAACCCTGATAATCCATCAGGAGGAGACTACAATAATTCAGGGGGAGCTTCTACTGATTCAAACTCTTTTATATATTAATGAGAACACCAATCCAGGGGGAGCATCCACTTCAAGAAATAATTTACCACCAGCAAGGAAATGGATTAAAAGTCACACTCTTGATTTGATAATTGGGGATCCTGATGCAGGTGTTAAGACAAGAATTGCAACTCAAAATGAATGTATGTATCATAACTTTCTGTCCAAGGAGGAACCTAAGAAAGTTGAAGATGCACTTAAGGATGCTGATTGGGTTACTGCAATGCAAGAAGAGTTGAATGAATTTGAAAGAAATGAAGTCTGGAAACTGGTGCCAAGACCAAAGAACATGTCAACTGTTGGTACAAAGTGGGTATTCAAAAACAAGACAGATTCAGATGGAGTAATTATCAGGAATAAAGCAAGGCTAGTTGCAACGGGGTATTCTCAGCAAGAAGGAATTGACTATGATGAAACTTTTGCTCCTGTTGCAAGACTAGAAGCCATCAGGATCTTTCTGGCATATGTAGCCCACAAGAAATTTAAAGTTTTCCCGATGGATGTGAAAAGCTCTTTCTTAAATGGTGAACTGGAGGAAGAAGTTTACGTTGAACAACCTCCTGGTTTCATTGATCCAAAATATCCAAATCATGTCTACAGATTGGATAAAGCACTTTATGGACTAAAGCAAGCTCCAAGAGCATGTATGAAACCCAAGCTCAATTCTTACTGGAAAGTGGATTCAAAAGAGGTACTGTTGATAAAACTCTGATTTATTTGAATCATGGTAAGGATTTGCTTTTAGTTCAGATTTATGTTGATGATATCATTTTTGGGTCAACAAACGATAAACTATGTGAGAACTTTTCAAAGCTTATGCAGTCTAGATATCAAATGCGAATGATGAGAGAAATGAGTTACTTCCTTGGTCTTCAAGTTAAATAGACTGATGATGGCATCTTTATCAATCAGTCAAACACTACAAGAAAAACTGAATCAGACGACACCTTTCAGACAACGGACGACCGAAAAAGTGTTGCCTAAAATTAACGGACGACATGTTATTTTTTGGCTTGAAAAAGTATTGTCTAATCCACTACATTACAACGGTTTATAAACCGTTGTCTAAGAAAGTGAAAAATAGTGAATATAGATGACACAAATGAATGGGTTTAGACAACAGTTTTTTTAACTCTTGTCTAAATAATATTAAGACAATGTTTTAATTTAACCGTTGTTGGATTGAGACAACGGTTGTCTTAGTCGTATTGTGTGAATAAATGTAAGACAATGTTACAAAAAAATCATTGTGTAAATTTGATATAATTTTATTATAAAATTGTGAGTAAATTATTGGATAATAATTTTTATATAATAGGATGTTGACTAACTTTGTTTCATTTATTCAATTTATAAAAGTATAAAACAATGGTTTTTGTTTAACAAAGTCTTGTAAGTTGTAAGACTTAACAATGGTTTTGTTCCAAAAACCTGTTGTATATTTGTATAATATACACAAGGGTTTTCGTTTTAATCCGTTCGTTGTTGAATAATATCTGTAACAATTGTATATGTTGTTAAACCGTTGTATGCTATAGACAATGGTTTCGTTTTATAAAATCCTTGTGTGATTATTTACGTTACAACGTTTTGTTTAGCTAAACCGTTGTCTATATCGAAAGCGTTGATTTTTAAAAAAAAACTTTATTTGTTGCCCTTAATACATACATAAGTGTTACACACTTCATACAATGTTATTGTATAAATATCTTATTTGGATATTTAGTATAAAAAATTGTTAAATATATAAAAACACTTAAATAAAGGTTAATGATAATAATAATATCATTGATAGATAGAATACGATCATATTTCAGATATTTTGTTATACGCGTTGTAGATGTGGACATCATATATTGTATGATTTACGATCCTTGATATTTGTTTACAAGGAAATATTAATAATTATAACATTACTAATTCCAAAGTTAAACGAACATTATATAATAACTATACTATTAGCGAATAAGTGACATATCAATACTATTAACAACAATGTTGTCATATTCAAATAACACATTTTACATATCAGTATGACATAATTTAATTATAAAGTCGTCATTAAGTTGTCTTGTATTAATTTTATATATGCGAGTCGAGACTCACGTATGTTTTGTTTATTCGATTTTATAAAAGTATATGACAATGGTTTTTGTTTAACAAAGTGTTGTAAGTTGTAAGACGTAACAATGGTTTTGGTTCAAAAAACGTTGTATAATATACACAAGGGTTTTCGTTTTGATCCGTTCGTTGTTGAATAATCTCTGTAACAATTGTTTATGTTGTTAAACCGTTGTATGATATAGACAATGGTTTCGTTTTATTAAATCCTTGCGTGATTATTTACGTTACAACGTTTTGTTTAGCTAAACCGTTGTCTATATCAAAAGTGTTGATTTAAAAAAAATACTTTATTTGTTGCCCTTAATACATACATAAGTGTTACACATTTCATACAATGTTATTGTATAAATATCTTATTTGGATATTTAGTATAAAAAATTGTTAAAATATATAAAAACACTTAAATAAAGGTTAATGATAATAATAATATCATTGATAGATAGAATACGGTCATACTTCAGATATTTTGTTATACACGTTGTAGATGTTGATATCATATATTGTATGATTTACGATCCTTGATATTTGTTTACAAGGAAAGATTAGCTAGCTAGGAAAATGTTAATAATTATAACATTACTAATTCCAAAGTTAAACAAACATTATATTATAACTATACTATTATCGAATAAGTTAAAAGATTGGCTTGTACTTTTACTAGATTTTGTTAAAAAATTGTACAAGATAAAATTTTTTATTTTATAGATAATTTTTGTAAATCACTAATTTTTAATTTTTAATGAATTTTTGTTAAAAAATCGTAGTGCATAATTTTTGTAAATCGCTAATTTTTGAACGTCATTGTTCTAAAATAACGGATAAAAAATTGCAATTTTTAAAAAGTATCACTATGAATATTTCATTAACTCTCCCTACCGAATTGTTCGGCCTTCCTAACAATACATTTCCCCCTTCGATATTTCGTTTCCCCCCTTCTCATTATTTCGTTCCCCCCTTTTGTTTTCAACAACTTAAATGCAAACACACCCACAAACAAAACACAAAAACACTTTGTCTCCCCAAAAAAACTCTCACTCATTCTCTCTACTTCTCTCTCTCGGTACACTCTGCTCCGTATTGATAAAATCGAAGTAAATATTCTAGATCGGAATTATAAGCTCTAACTGGTAATTACATATTCATTTTCTTGCTTTTGATTTTCTACTATAGACTTATATATATATATATATATGTGTGTGTTTCATTTTGTAGGTGATTAAATTTGGGGTTTTCATTTTAGAGCTTTAATTGTAGGGCTTTCGTTAAGGTATTCAATCTCTAACTCATATGGGTTTTGTATTTGACTGTTTGAGTTTTGCTTGATGTGTGCTTGATATTCGATTAGGGATTCAAATTAGGGTATATATTTGCTTCTATTTGTCTCTCCCTCTCTCTCTCTCTCTCTCTCTCTCGATTCTATCTTTTTTTTGTGATATTAACATATTTGGTATTTAATGTTTGTGGTTTGGTTATTACTTATTTATTTTTTATAATTATCCTATGTTTGTTTGTAGGTGTTTGATATATGACCAGTGATGAATCTGTGCACCCAAATACCCCACAGCGTTCTGTCCATTCTGTGCATTTGGATCAAGAGTTATTCCAGAAAATCAGAACGGGACATCACCTTATTGGTTTGTATAATTTTGTACCTTTCTTTTCTTTTTTCCGTAAGCTTAGTAATCATCATATGTTCTTATATTTGTATTTGTGTATTGAAGACTACTTCATCGAGTATGAATTGATGTCATTTATCAAATGTACTTATTTGCGTTTACCTTGTAGAACGGAGTGTTCGACTTTGTTTGTTTTTGATTACCGGTTTTAATTGCTGATTAGAGATGTTTTAGTAACAAAAAACTATAAGGATATCTTGTTTATGATATTCATGACAATACTCATGACTTATTCTACTGGATAACTAGGTCATTAGGTTTGTCTGTTTCTGTTTCTGTCTGAGGTTTGTTTGACATGTCTCTGTTTCGTAATTCCATAATTTCCGTGGTGAAATTGCTGGTATGTATTTATATACTCTAGAGTGGTTATAACATTAAAGTGGATTTATGTTTCATTTGAATCTACATTAATTAGTTTAATGTGCCTTGCCCTACTGTCCTATTAATGTGCGTTGTCTCAGTGTTATTCTGATGTGTTATCAGTATGAAACATGCATCTTGCTGCATTGTCTGGGAACACCGGCTCTCGTGACAAACTAACAAAATTTTCGTCGTGCTAGACTGCTAGTTATAGTTAACACTTTGATACTGTAGAAGGATACAAGAATTGCAGTTTGTTCTTTCAGTAGCAGGCCATGACATTCCTTTTCGAATTCTAAATTTTCATAGCTGCTGGATCTAAAATCTCTGTATGCAATTCATGTATATGCTAATTATACTTTTTCATGTTAAGCATTAGATATTTACATAAACTACTGTGTTAGGTCCAAAGTATCGTAGAAGGGGGGGGGGGGTTGAATACGATACTCACAAATAATTTAATTTCGTTCGCGGATTAATCTTTCAGTTCTATAACGAAATCAAACACACCAAACCAAATCAAGTTTCGGGGAATATATCTTTTTATAAATATAAACCTCGAGGGGTGCTACAATTTCTAATCCGTAGATTAGCTTCAATGAGTTTAAGGTTACACAAATTCAAAACAATGATCAAATTCTGAGCACTATTAATTCTCTGATAATTTCTCCGGCTCAGTTCTCTCTGTGTGTAGAATGCCTTAACTGAAGAAGACACTATCTTCTCTCGTATTAATTGTAGACTTCATTTGAAAACTATCGAACCAAGATTAAAAGAATTAATCTTGGCCGTCCAATTTCCATCACCCTGTCAGACAAAACAAAACTTTCCACCTGCTCCAATTTGAAAACCATCGAATGATTAAAAAGAATTTATCATTCGATAGTTTTTAAATAAAAACTATCGAAATCTAAATTCCTTTTGAATTGAATTCAGATGGATTTCTTTTATCACTTTCGATGGTTTTCTTAAAAGAAAAACCATCGAACCATTTCTTGTCCTTGATCTTTTTAGTAAGTCTTTTAAGCTCCAGGGTGTTTCAGTTTTAGACTGTATCAATTTCTTCTGAGATGATAAAACAACCTGATCTTTTTAGTGCCGTCACCTAGTGCAACTGGTCTGGTTCACAGATGAATAACACTTGATCAATTCTTCTTCTATGTATTGAATTCAATGCTTCTGATAAGTCCTTTGTCGTTCTGGTTGCTTCGTTTAAATCACTGGAATCCCGTGGTACTTAACCCTAAATCATTCACATACTTCTGTCGTCTTGCAAGTCTTGTTTCTTTTGCTGTCACTGAGGCTTGAACATTTTCATGAACTTCTTTCCGTGACCTGTTTACGGACTTCAAGAATACATAACGTATTTTGATTTCTTGAGTTTACCTTTTCTTCCTTTGATTCTGGATTCCTGTGCTTCTGCTAATATTATTGTCTGTCTTGTCCTTTGTTGAGTTGTAGTTATCTCTTTTACATCTTATGTTACATTATGCTTTACAATCTCCCCCTATTTGATTGGATAGAGTTCGACAAGCAAATACTTCGAGGATAACTCAACTAACTAAGGAAACATTAAACTAATTAAAGTAAGACAGCGTAATAATATTAAATGCATTCTGGATCAGATATATATACATTTCCAGATTTCATAAATCAAAAAACAATAAAACTTTATACAATGAAGTTGCTCCTCTAGTCTGAGCTGATAGTTCTTTTGTTCTTTGCTTCAATCTTCAGTCCATTCCAATCTCACCTTCTTCAATCATTGGATCGGAGTTAGTAGCTTGATAATCAATCACTGACAGATAGTGCAGTGGTTCTCCAGGTTTAAGGATTGCTCCTTGGATGTGTCTTCCAATATATTCAACCTCTTGACCCACTCCAGCCCATAACCATGCAATGTTAACATCTTCCTTGTTTAGCTTTGGCATGTTTGGTAATCTGGTATGCACTTCCAATCCTCTTTCCACTCTTTTCCTATAGTAAGGAACATTCTCCATTAAAAATCTTCTAAGAGTGTCTGCTTCTTTGTCCTTCTCCGTTGATGTGAATCCAGTGGATCTAAGATACTTCTCAACTGAGATTAGATAACTGCTTGGGTAGTCTCTCAGTTTGTCCTCAGCCAAATAAAAGATTCTGAACAAGTCATTCGTCATGAATCTAACCATTGGAGGATCTTCAGTAATCTCTGGACCGACTTTCATCAAGATCTCCTTAACATGCTCACGGAGCAGTTCATTTAGCCTTGTCGTCCTTTGAATCTTGATGAGAATTGCCTGCAACTCTGTGTATGTCCTCTGTTCTAAAAACTTAGTGGAAATCACAAATGTACCTTTCTCCAGAAAATTGATCAGGATGTTCCAGGCTCCATTTGCTTTAACCCCAGCTTTCAGAAAGATCATAGAGTTTCTCAATGCTTTGAAGTAAGTCTGATCTTCAAGATTGGCACTTCTGATGTCCTGAATGATAACTTCCACCTCAGGATTGTCGTTGACTTCTAATCCGTCTTCAACTCCGCAAAAGGTTTTATAAGCCATCTCCCATTCATTACCTTCTTTCTTTGCCAAATCTATCATCTTCTTCCTCCTCACTTCATTATACACCTTGAATCTCTTCAGTTTTTCACTCCTCAGAATTTCTTGTTGTTTCTCTTTCTCAGCTTGTCTGGCATCTACTGCAGCTCTCTGAGCTCTTATTGCTTCCAAGGCAGCTTCTTCTTCAGGTGATAGAGAATTTGCTTCTTCTTCCATATTATCCTCCCAGATTGGATGTTCAATGGGCTCTGGATAATATGGATCATGCTCCTCCAGAATAGGTTGCTCATGCATGACCTCAAATTCCTCTTCACTCTCCTTCTCTTCTTCTACAAGTTCCTCTATCCAGTACTGTCTGATAGGAATAGCTTCAACTGTCTCCCAAACTCCCCATCCATCCTTAGGCTTCTCTTTCTCCCCTTCTCCAACTTTCTCCCCCTTAGTTGAGGAATCCTCGACGAAAGCATCCTCAACATAAAAGGTAGTAGAAGGATCAGGTTGCTGATTTGAAGGACCAGGTTGGCCAGTTTGTTGGTTCTTCAGCATAGTCCAGATCGACTGTACTCCATCACTTTGATTTTCCATGAAATCCAATAGATCCTTATTCATCTCTTGCATAGAAGCCAGCCTCAGGTCAATGTCATCCAATCTGGAGTTGGTAGTCTTCTCAATCTTGTCCAATCTCTGGTTCAGCTTAGACTCCACTCTAGAAAGGGTGTTCATTGCATCTTTTACCCTAGCTTGACCATCCCGGATAACCAGAATGTCTTCTCTCAAAGCTTCTTGTCCTTGCGACAAAGCATCTACTTCATTCATGAAAACATCTTTAAGTTCCTTGACGTCCGTCCTCAACTCGATCAGTTCGTCCATAGCTTCCTTCTTTAAGGAGTCCACTGCTTGCTTCGTACCTGTTATAGTGCCAGATGCACTGCCAATGACCCTGAATGTTCTTCTAGAATCAGCTGCATCCAAGTCAACCTTCTCTTGAATAGTCTTTAAAGAAGCATTGGCTTGACTAGAGGAGATCCCTTGGTCAAAGGAAGGTCATAGTGGAACCTTGAATAATGGATTTCCTTCTTTGTCATGAACTGTCATCTCCTTGAGGGAAGATTGAACTTGTAGCTCTCTTTCTGTCGGTAACAGCAAATCATCAATATTAGGTAGGGTTAGGGTGTCACTCCTCAGATTTGGCTCTGGGTGTACACTCAACGTTTCTGTCGGTGTTTGAATCATTTTTCCTTTCCCACTCAGGCCAGGTGTAAGTGTTTGTGTTTCACTCAATCCCTTTGTGCTAGTTGTACCTGCAGAAGAAAACACCGTAGCCGTCCTTAAGGAGGTCACCGGTGGTGCAATGGGGCTTCGCAAGTCCCCGTCCTTGGATAAACCAAGTTGCTGATCATCCGTAGATGATATATCCTTTGAAGGATCTAGAGTCTGTGAAGACTTTACCTCAGTTGACTCCTCAATAGTAATTGATTCATTGTCAACGAGTTGCCGATCTGCACCTACGTCAGACCCTTTACCCGCAGGATCCAGATATGTTCCATCTGGGGAGGTAGACAATGACCCTTTAGATTGTGCATTTAGGTCAAAGCCTTCTCTTGACGTCTGTGAAGACCCTTGGTTCTTAGAACCTTCAACCAGTGAACCTGACCGTAATATGGTCGGAACACCAGTTGCTTTCGTCAATTCTTCCTTACTTGATTGAGTTATTGGTTCAGATATAGCTTTCGTTAGCGTAGCCCAATCAGCATCAGAAAAATCAATAAAGGGCGCTTTGGAAGTTTGAAATAAAGTATCAACAGTTGCCTCGGTTTCTGTTTGTCTCCTTTTAGAGGAAGGCAGAGCTGCTGTTGAAGGGTGTATCTCCTTATATGGTGCTGCTAAGACACTATCTCCCTCTACACTCACGGATGTCTGAATATTGGGTATAAGAGGGGAAGGGGGTTCGTTTATTGTTTCATTTGGCTCTTCCAAAGGCTCTTCGACCGTGGTTAGAGGTTGTGGGTTTGCAACCTCCTGGTCTGGAATGGCCACTGAGGGCTCTGGATCAACATCCATTGGTTGTGGTTCAGGAGCCAGTTCAGGTTCAGGAATGTTACCTTGATTTACCTGTTCCCCTAGGGGTAGAAGTGGTAGGGGCACCGTTCTTAGATATTCAGTGAGAACAGTGGGTACCCCTGGAAGATAGTTGTTCTTCCTTATGAGAGCGGTTATGGCATTGCTCTTCATTCTCATGCACTCCATGGTCTCCTCTTCGGCGAATGTCTCGCGCTCATCATCTGTTAAGATATCATTGAGAATTAGCTGTAGGAACCTAGGATAGAAACAAAGCACATCGCCATCTATGCTTGTTCTTTCATCCAGTGGTCCTATACATATGATTACTTGATCAATCAGTAACCGTCCAATGTTAATGTGCCTATTGTTGGTAATGGCAAACCCTATCTTTTGAAGGAATAAGGGAATACCATGCAGATTTGTTAGTTTGGCAGTAAAAACATGGATTAGGGTATGAAAGAAAAAGTTCCATGCCTTTGGCAAGTAATGCTTCAGAAACTCTCCCACAAAGAAGTTAGGTTGTTGACTTCTAATGAGAGTGAAGAAAGCATGTATTTCCTCAGTTGTGGGATCCGGAACAAGGTTTTCTGTAGGAAAATGTAGGATTCTATTAAAATCATGTTCCGTCACCCTTATTGTTCTGCCCCCTGGCACAACAAAACTGAAGGATCTCACATTATTCTCACTTGTATCCGTGTCGGTTGTGTACAACGCAGTCAATTGATCGATGCAAAGGACCACGGGAGTACTCACAGCATATGCCACTAATGAACGTGTGTTCAAAAACTCTGCCCATGCACGAAACTGTAAGTTCGTTATGGATTGCAAGTTTTGAAACGAGACATGATTAGTCTTGGTAATAATAAATTCCCCGGCCATTGTTTGTTCACACTTTCCAGAAAATTTAAAATAAAAACCAAAATTAACCTTAAGTTAATTAATTAATTATTTTCTAATTAATTAACTTCTTCAAAAATTACCCCCTTTTTACCTTAAGTACACAAACTCGAACAGAATTATCAAGAACCATAATCTGGTAACCTCAATATCAACAAATAAGAAATCAATTGAAAAACAATTTCTTTCTAAACTTGAACACAGTCAACAATCCTTAGGATTTAGAATATTCACTTTCGATAGTTTCTTCTTGAAAGGAATTAAAAACTCAAGATACTCACACTTTCACGGTTAATCAACAAGATACAGTGAAAGAAAAGTAACTTTATGAAGTTTTAATCGGTTAAAAAGCTTTAGAAAACTATCGATTAAGATGTTCTTGTCGTGTATCTCTCTGTAAGTATATAACACAACTGCTTAGATCTAAAAATATATAAAAAAAAACACCTAAGGCAGTGTTTTATACTTTTTGAATTGTCAGGGGTATTTTTGGTATTACAGTGTTCGATGGTTTTTTAAAGAGCTTTCGATGGTTTTTTCAGAGGGGTAAAAGAGTAAAAAGGACTTCGATGGTTTTTGAAAAACTATCGAAGTTGACTTCTTTTGAATTTCAACAATCCCTTGAACAAAACTATCGAAAACTTTAACATTATAAATGCCAAAAACTATCGAACTGCTGTTACCAACATCTATCGAGAACATTAACTGTCTTCGATAGAATTTCTCAAATATTTGAAAAAAAAATATCAAGGAATTTAATTATTGAAAAACTAAACCCTTCCGATAGATTTTTCAATTCAATTTCAAAAACTATCGAAAATTGTTTTCGATGGTTTTTCTTTTCCTTTTCAAAAACTATCAAGCTTGAGTTCGATAGTTTTCTTCTAGTACTTAGAAAAACTATCGAATTTCCTAAAAATTCGAAATTTTTGCTTCTTTTCCAATTTCTAAAACCTGTTCTTGTTTTAGGAATCAGAAACTTTTATTTCCTGTCTAGTTTTAATTCTAATAAATCTTTTCAAATTTACCAAAATCAATTCTTAACAGAAAATTCACAATTTTCTTAGAATAAAATCAATTAAATATCATTGAGTGATATTAACCAATTAAAATCTAATGAATTATGCTGCATTAATCTACAATGTTAAAAACAAAGCAAATTAATTGAAATTAAATAGATGCTAAAATATTTAGAACAAATATTAGCACCTAAATAATTTTAGAATTAATAACTAATTAAATGCCAGAAGATATATCATCCATAATTATGACATACAATTAGTACAATAATCCTAACTACGAGAATTGCTCCAGAAAATAAACTCACGAGTCCTAAGGATATAGAAATTCTTAAACTCATGTATTTACTAGGACTATCTGCAGTTACTGACTTCTAATCAAAATCAATTAGAAAGATTTAAGATCCCAAGTTCACCAACCAGCTTATTGAAAGTGGATTCATCAAGCGGTTTAGTAAAGATGTCTGCAATTTGATCCTCTGTGGGTACAAAATGTAACTCCACAGTTCCATTCATGACATGCTCTCAGATAAAATGATACCTGATGTCGATGTTCTTTGTCCTCGAGTGTTGCACTGGGTTGTTTGAGATTGCTATGGCACTTGTGTTGTCGCAAAATATTGGAATCTTTGTCAACAAAAGTCCATAGTCACGGAGTTGGTTTCTCATCCACAAGATCTGAGCACAACAGCTTCCAGCAGCAATGTATTCAGCCTCAGCTGTTGATGTGGAAACTGAATGCTGCTTCTTGCTATACCAGGAAACTAACCTTCTTCCAAGAAACTGACAGCTTCCTGAAGTACTCTTCCGATCAATCTTACAACCTGCAAAATCAGAGTCTGTGTATCCAATAAGATCAAATCCTGTATCTTTAGGGTACCAAATTCCAAGATTTGGGGTCCCCTTAAGATATCTAAATATTCGCTTAACAGCTATTAGATGAGATTCTTTAGGATCAGACTGAAATCTAGCACACAAGCATGTTGCAAACATTATATCTGGTCTACTTGCAGTGAGATAAAGTAATGAGCCTATCATACCTCTGTAGCCTGTGATGTCAACCTTCTTACCAGTTTCATCCTTATCAAGCTTAGTGGCAGTTGGCATAGGAGTCTTTGTTGTAGATGAGTCTTCCATTTGATACTTCTTCAGAAGATCTTTGATGTACTTGGACTGACAAATGAATATACCATCTTGTTTTTGGTATACTTGCAGTCCAAGAAAGAATGACAATTCACCCATCATGCTCATTTCATAACGACTCTGCATTAACTTAGCAAATCTCTTGCATAGATCATCGTTAGTAAAACCAAATATTATGTCATCAACATATACTTGCACCAATATCAAATCATTTTTATGCTTTTTGACAAAGAGAGTTTTGTCTACAACACCTCTTGTAAAATCATTTTCAAGTAAGAATTCAGAGATAGTGTCTGTAAGACCCCAGATTTTGGGTAATTAAAACTTTTATTATATGTTGATGTATATATGGATAGTGGTAATGATTTTGAGAATCAAGTTAGGAAATGAATATGGATTTCAGTTTTCAAATATTTTGTGAATAGTGAGAATGGAGTGACCATCTAGATAAGAATAATCTCTCTGGAAAATAAGAATATAACACCCCAAGGAAGAAAAGTATTTTTATGTCATCCAAATCGATATCTGGTATGCATCCGACAACTCCGTAAACAAGATAGCGTATGCCCGAGAAAGCTCTAGAACATTGTCTAAGTACAAGAAATAAAGAGGAAATAAACCAGGAATATTGGAACAGATATTGATCCAAATGAATTATGGTGAATAGTAGATTCCTTAAGGTAAGAAATGGATCACACCACCCTATATACGGGACGATGTAATAAACTTTCGAAGTCGTATTAGTGATCTACGATGTAAATGAAGGAATGTAAAAGCTGTCAGAATTGGAAAAATAGCATTTCTGTTTTCTCCGAAATTTCACCATTAACGGACGGATTAATCATTATTTGGGAATCACACCGCACTATATGCGAGTCTACAAATGGAATTATAATATAAGGTTTTACTTAAGATACTCAGGACATTCAGAGAAAACATTTCAAGGGGATTATAGAGAAACCACTGGAAACATTTACGAAGCAGAGCAGTATCGGATCAACAAAATACGAATAAATAAATGCGACGTACAAGTATATTACTATTTTGTTACAGGAATAAAAGAGAAGCTAGTTGGTAAAAGAAGGAAACTCAAGAGTGACCAAAGTGAAAGTCAACTAAAAGATGAGGGACTAGAATGCAAAATGGATAAAGTAAAAGCAATCAAGGATAATCCAACAAGTGGATGGCCAAGATGAACCCAACACAAAAGTAGAAATTCAATCCAAGGGCTAGCATTTGGTCTTGCAAAAAGTAGAGATATATACATGATAAAACATGTAATAAAGTGGAAAGAAAAGAGAAGCACCACCACCTCTCCATTAGAGCTCTCGGCCAAAGCTTCAAGGAAGGGAAAATTTGGAGATTTCTTCCACCAACAATTACAACCTAGAGCTTAAAACAAAGCTAGTGAGTAGTACAAGGTAATCCATGAATCTTGTAGCCATCCTTTAAGTATTTCATGTTCAAATAAATGGATGAAGATGATGAATGAATAGTAACCAAGTTTTTGTTTGGTTTTGATTTTGAATCTATGGCTTCTAAAGGTTATATCAAGCAAGAATCCAAGTTTATATAGGTGTATTGGAAGTAAACAAGCTTGGAGGAGGTATGAACTTTGAGCCCTTGAATGTTTTAAGTGATTTTTGAAGCTTTGAAGATGTAAATGCATGTTTATGATCTTAGTAGCTATGTTTGGGCTTTGTTATAAGTAATATTGAGTATTAAGAACGTAAAGGCATTGCTTGGCCTCATTTCTTGGTTGAATAAGATGTATATGTTGAGTGGAGTGATTGATGAGCAAATTGAATGGTTTGAATTTTGGGATTATCCGATTCATAGCCGTCGTAATGTCGAAATTTCTAAAACCTTTAAAAACAGAGCTTAACAGTCGGGATAGGTCTCTGACCTTGAGGATTATATGACTTGTACTTATAGATTTTCGAATGTAGATCGTTTTGGCGTGAAAATCGAAACTATTCGACTTACGGTTTAGGAGATATGGCCAAATTAGCAAAAGTGGTTCTAAAACGAGAAGAAAAGTTCGCAACTGAAATTGAGCTCTCTTAACTCGGTTATAGCAGGGGTTAATTTTGATAATAAAATATTAGAGACAGTAAGGAAAGAGTGGGAGAAGACCTTGTGTGAAAAAGATCGTTTTTCGATTTTATAAAAATGTTCGAAGTAAGGTTAAGCGTGAGAAACCCCTTAAAACAAGTACTTGGACATAACTTTAGAAACACTTTGAGAAACGAATCAAAAACCTTGAAATGGATCATAAGAGGTTGACTCTAGAGCATTTATAACCTCAAGTCAGATCAAGGGCAAGTTGGGGTGATGTCCCTTGATAGCAAAACAAGTGCCTAATTATAAGATGTTAGTAGAGATTACAATGGTTATGATCATATAGTTGCATTGGTGTGGCGTTTAAGTTTAAGAATAGTATTTGTTTGATTCCTAAGTATGAGTTACTGATAAAAGGTATCTTTATTGTTGATAGATTACCGGACCACTGCCAGGCACCACCCTCAGACACAGAGATCAGGCAAGTTTTCAAACCTATGCCCCTTTAAACTGTTGTGGTGATAAATACAAGATTTTGAGGTATATGCTATGTGTTTATGATTTCGAAAGGATACTTATGGTGCTAAGTAAAAGTTATTGATATGAGTTGAACTGATAAGCTATGGTTATGGCAATATTTATAAGCCGATATGTTAAGAAAGACCCTCAATAGGGGGTATATACTCTGTACATATACTATGGACCGGGAATGACATCAGTTGTTATCTAGAGATATATTATATATCCTCCGTATTTATTTTACGTACTGAGAAAGGTATCAGTTTCTATCTAGGGTTATTTTATTATTTTATCATATTATTATAATTAATCCAGTTAAATGATTTATAAACTGAAGATTATTTGAGTTTAAACTGCTAAGGATGTACCTAAGTATAAGGTGACTAATTATTTTCCATTCTTTTGTTAGGAAAGTACTTGAGAATTATTTCTAAATAAATATTCCTTATTAAATATAGTTTCCATTAATTAATTAAAGCCCTACTTCTTAAGGAAGTATTTTGTGAAAACTATTCTTTAACCCTAGATAGCTAATAAAGTTTTATTCAGTCAATTATAAATATAATTAGAGAAGGTTCCCAAAATCTATTTCCCTTTTAAGTGTATATTCAGAAAAACTTAAATGTTCGCTCAAACTACAAAGACTCAGGGGACCTTTCTCAAGATTTTATGTTTGTTTCAAGTGGACTGCCCGGTCCTAAATCTTTTTGAAACTATTAATTTAACAGATTCGTATGCTACCATTAAAATGATTTTGAGTACTTCCTCAAGACTCGAGGAATAAGATCAGTGGAATCAGTTGTATCCATTAACAAGCGTCGGCTTGGGAAATATGGGTGAATTTTCCTTTCCAACCAGATATGACTACTTTGTGGAGTTGTATACTTGGGGAAAAAGGGAAAGGAACTTTATGTTTCAGTGTTATGGATTTACTCGAACTTGGAGAATTTGTAAGGGACTGAGTAGCGTCAGTCCCCTAAGGGAATTACAATAAGGCCGACGGACTATTGCAACGGGTCTGTTCTTCCCTTAGTTTATCAGTAAGTGCCCGACCGTAGGATAAGAGGAGAGTAACAGACTGACGGACTATTGCAACGGGTCTGTTCTTCCTACCTACAACCGATTGGCGGGGAGGTAAGTCGGTGTGAGACTGATTATCTTCCCTTCTACGTAGAAAAACAGCAAGGGGATTCGCCTGACGACTGATAATCGTAGGGGTATCCTCGGCGCCCAGAATCTCCGTGTACAGTTCATCATCCATGAAAGAGCATGTGCTATGCAAGTTTTCAGAAAAAAAAAAGAAAGTTTACTCAAGTTATTCAAGTTTATACAAGTATATGAGTTTATCAGAAAGCATATGAAATTACAAAAAGGTATATGATTGTTTTGAAAAAGGTATATGGGATCAGATGAGTTTCAAAAATGGATTGGTAATATTTTACATTGTCTTTATTTCCAGATTATGACATGAAGTAAATGTTTATTGTGAAAGATGATACTTGGATATATATATATATTGTTTATCAGTTCAGTATTATTTTGGTGGGCTTCGTTGCTCACCCTTGCTTGTTTTATATATATCACCACAATAGATAAAACAGATGGCTCGTACCGAAACCACCATGCGCAAGAGGGCGCGGGTACCCAGAGGACTCTCCCCTGACACTATTGCCGCCATAGCTGAGGTAGAACTTACTAGTGATATAGACTGGTAGTTGGATTCAGCTTTTGATTATATGTATGACATAACTTAAAGAAGTGGCAGCAAACCTAAACTTGTAAATTATAATTTGGGCTTGTAAACACTTATGACATGTATGTGGATCCTGTCAGCAGTACTTATTTCAAGTTCATCTCTGGGACTATAACTTGTTTGTGTGTAAGCTTAGATTGCGGGGTCATAGCATGTTATTTATTTATATTTATTTAAGTCAAGCATGATGTATGGAATAATGACCGTAACGACCAGATCTCCGACCCCGAATCTGGGGCTGTTACAGTGTCATACCATGTCCTTGGAGCTTGTTTGAGTTCGTAGAGAGCTTTGAATAGAAAGTACACAAAGTCTGCCAGTTTTGAATCCTCAAAACCTGGAGGTTGTTCCACAGACACTTCTTCTTCTAACTCCCCGTTCAGAAAAGCACTCTTCACATCCATTTGATATACCTTGTAATTGGAATGTGCAGCAAATGCCAGAAACATTCCGATGGCCTCAAGTCTTGCTACTGGTGCATAGATTTCATCATAATCTATACCCTCTTCTTGAGAGTAACCTTTAGCAACCAGTCTGGCTTTGTTTCTCGTTACAATGCCATCTTCGTCCAACTTATTTCTGAATACCCATCGTGTTCCAATAACAGATTTTCCCTTAGGCCTGGGTACCAGCTTCCAAACTTTCTGCCTTTCAAACTGATTGAGTTCCTCTTGCATAGCAATCACCCAATCTGGATCATCTAGAGCATCTTCAACTTTCTTAGGTTCTGTTTCTGAAAGAAACCCAGAATAGTGACATTCATTTTGTGATGTTCTCCTAGTTCTCACTCCTGTGTCTGGATCACCAATGATCAAGTGAAAGGGATGATCTCTATTCCATACCCTTTGTCTTGGCAGATGTGATCTTGATGATTCTCCTTGTTCTAGATGTTGTGGAGTGTGACTAGTTGATCCTTCTCCTGCTCCCCCTGAGTTGTTGACGGTTTGATCTGATGATTCTGTTGACTGACTAGTGGATCCTGTAGAATTTTGAGGATCTCCACTTTGGTCACCACTTTGTCCAGAATCATTATCATTATGATTATTATTAATAACTGTAACAACTTCAGGTACTTCTTCATTGTCAGAGAGATCTCCTAATAGATTTTCAAATACCAAGGATTCAGAGTTCTCTCCAGTTTGCAGGCCTGGTCTTTTGGTGTCGTCAAATGTTACATTAAAGCTTTCCAACACCTTCTTATCTTCAATCACATATACCCTGAAAGCCTTAGATTCCAGAGAATAGCCCAGAAAAATGCCTTCATCTGTTTTGGCATCAAACTTGCCAAGATGTTCTCCATCTTTAAGTACAAAGCACTTTGCACCAAACACATGAAAGTACTTCAGTGTTGGTTTCTTGTTGGCCATTAACTCATACGGAGTCTTTTCATGATCCTTGTTGATCAGGGTTCGATTCTGAGTGTAGCAAGCTGTATTCACTGCTTCAGCCCAAAAGTAAGTGGGAAGTTTTGATTCACTCAACATGGTCCTTGCTGCTTCAACCAAGGTCCTGTTCTTCCTTTCCACTACTCCATTCTGTTGAGGAGTTCTTGGTGCTGAAAACTGTCTTGATATTCATTTCTCTGAGCAGAAATCATTAAGAACTGCATTCTTGAATTCAGTTCCATTGTCTGATCTGATTGTCCGCACAGGTAGCTTAGCTTCCACTTCTATCTTCTTGATGTGATCAATGATTAGTTATGTTGCTTCATCCTTTGTTTGTATGAACAACACCCACGTGTACTTGGAGTAGTCATCCACCATCACCAATGCATATCTATTTCTTGAAAGTGACATAACATTGACTGGACCAAATAAATCCATATGAATCAGTTGTAATGGTTCAGTAATGCTTGTCATTCCTTTGCTTCCATGTGATGCTTTCTTCGAATTCCCCTTTTCACATGCTTCACATAGTCCCTCCTGATTGAATTCCATCAGGGGCAACCCTCTCACTAACTCTCTCTTTACCAAAGAGTTCATAGTTTTGAAGTTCAGATGTGAGAGCTTCTTGTGCCATAACCAACTTTGTTCTGAAGATGCCTTTGCATAAAAACATGTAACTTCTCCTTCACTGGTAGAACTTAAGTCAGCTATTAACAAATTTCCTTTTCTCACTCCCAGTAGAGTAAGCTTCTCATCCTTCCTGTTGGTGATCAAGCACTTGTCCTTTCTGAAATCTACATTGTAGCCTTTATCACAGAACTGACTGATACTTAGAAGATTGTGCTTTAATCCTTCAACAAGAGAGATGTTTTCAATGATGACATTTCCAGCTTTCAATTTACCATATCCCGTGGTGAATCCTTTGCTGTCATCTCCAAAGGTTACAATCGAGCCGGTCTTCTTAACCACCTCTGTAAGCAGGGACTCTTCACCTGTCATGTGTCTAGAACAGCCACTATCCAGAATCCACACAACCTTTGAGCTTTTAACCTTACCCTGCAATCACAGATTGATTAAGCGGACTTTGTTACCCAAAATTGTTTGGGTCCTGAAGGTTTAGATGATTTAACAGGAGTAACATTCAATTTAGTCTTACCCTGTTTGATATTCATAGTATCTGTGGATTTAACATTAACAGTGCTATTGCTACTATCAGGCATCAACTTAAAATAAGCATGCATGATGTTGTACTTACATAGCAAACACTCTTTCTTTCCACAGGGTTCATGAAGATCAGGCATGTCAGACATGTTATGCATTTCAGAAGTATTAGCAGTTTCTACTTTAACCTTATTACATGCATGTGTAAGGTGTCCAGCAGAATTACAAATAGTGCACAACTTCCTAGATGCAATGGGAGAAAATGGAACCATTTCCTGATTAACAATCTTCTTCTTCCCATTCCTGTTCTTTTTAACATTACTAACTACGTCACCTACTTCAGTTTTAGGTAAATCAGGTTTAGGTAATTCATTTTTTACTGATTTCCTAGGCAACTTAGTCTTTACCTCTTTTTCCTTCAACAAATCCTCAAGCAATTCTTGTCTTATGAAAAGGTCATCCTCATGAAAGAGTGGTGGAAAAGGCTTAACAAAAACTGGACAATCAACATTCTTAAGAACATGTGGAGTATTCCTTTTGACAACTGAAGGTGTCGTAGGGAATTCCACAATCTTCTTACCAGCTTTCTTGTCATAGTCAAATCCTATAGCAGTTTTATTCCCTATGGCCTGAGTATCAATGATCTCCTTAGCAATTAGGGCGGAATTCTTAAAAGCATTCAGCTTCAAATCTAGATCTGAAATCTGCTTCCTGAGGATAGTCTCTACCTCAGCATTACACTTGACCTTGTTCTCTAAGTACGCATTCTTTTGCTTAAGATATTCTAATGTTACAGCTACAAGCTCTAGTTCTTCATTTTTAGATTCTAACTTTTTAATCTTAAGAACTAGTTTAGCATTTTCCATTTCTGATGCTAGCATGCTTGTGTGTACATTAAACAATTCTACACTAAGATCTTGCACAGTTTTCTTGTACTCAGAATTAGACATATCAATTGTAGTTAAGATAGGTACCTGAGATGATTGTGGTGATTCCTCTGAAGAGTCAGCCATTAGAGCAACATTTACATATTCCTCCTCTTCATCCGAATCAGTATCATCCAAGTGCTTTCCCTCTGCTATATAAGCTTTCCCTTTCTGCTTTCCAGAGAATGCCTCCAATTGCTGTTTAAGCTTGGCATTCTCTTTCTTCAACTCATCATAAGAATCCTTCTTTCCATAGACATCTTTCATGTCTCTCGCTTGACGAGGCTTCCGGCATTCAGTGGCGAAATGCCCTAACTCATTGCAGTTGTAGCATCTTGATTTGCTTCTATCAATCATGCCAGTCTTGTAGCCTCCCTTAAGGCCTGTACTAGGTGTATAATTGCTCTTCTGGAATCTGTTGGTTGAACCCTTGAACTTGTACTTAGGGTTTCTCTTGAAACGAATGTGACTAAACTTTGCAGCTAAGTACGCCATGGTTTTGTCTTCCATTTGCTCAAGCTCTTCTAGGGTGTAGTAATCACTTTCATCAACACCCAGATTCACAGAATCCATTTCTGCTTCTATTATCAGCTCCTTTCCCGCTCTAGGGGTTTGAACCTGAATCTCAGAAGTTATTGGTTCATCCACTACAAGTGTTGTTGACCTCACAAGTGCATTGTGCTTGCTGTCCACTGTCCCTGGTCCGTAGATTATCCCTCTTTGTTCCTGTTCCATCTCATAGGTCTTCAACTTCCCATAGATCATCTCTAATGACATCTTTGTGAAGTCAATTCTTTCCCTTATGGATGATGACTTGTGTTCTACATGATGGGGCAGCGTCATCATGAACTTCCTGTTTGACTCTCTCAGTGGATAGGTCTTTCCTTTCATTGCCAATTCATTGAGGAGTTTAGTATATTTCTCAAAGACCTGAGTTATACTTTCTCCTGGCAGAGACCTAAACGCTTCATATTGAGAAGTCAGGATGTCCAATCTGTTTTCCTACACGTCTTCAGTTCCTTCCATTATCAAGTTAATGGTATCCCACATATGTTTCCCGCTTGTACAGTTCATCAACTGATAGCTCATTTCCTTGTCTGCGGAGTCCGCCAATATCAACATTAAACCTGTGTCCAATCGAATCAGTTCTTTGTCAGAATCTGTATACTCAGTAATATCCTTAGGTTGGGTGCCTGAAGGAATCCTGCTACCATCAGGGGTTGTAGATTCATCAACTGATTTCATTGGTACATATGGTCCGTTTTCTAATATGCCCATATACAACGGATTAGATGCCTTGATAAATAACAACATCTTCATCTTCCATAAACCGAAATCATCTCTAGTAAACGGGGGAACTTTAATACCAGCGGTTGTCTTTGGAGCACTCATGGTTTCTGAAAATTTCAAATTGTTTAAAATTCAAGAAATTCCAATTAAATGAAAAATTTTGAAAGTTAAAAAATTTGCTTCGAATTTTCACGCTACGTTTGATTTTGGTCTCATTCACCGGATCTGATTTGTATATCAATCAAGTAGCTCTGATACCAATTTTTAGGTCCAAAGTATCGTAGAAGGGGGGGGGGGGGGGTTGAATACGATACTCACAAATAATTCAATTTCGTTCGCAAATTAATCTTTCAGTTCTATAACGAAATCAAACACACCAAACCAAATCAAGTTTTGGGGAATATATCTTTTTATAAATATAAACCTCGAGGGGTGCTACAATTTCTAATCCATAGATTAGCTTCAATGAGTTTAAGGTTACACAAATTCAAAACAATGATCAAATTCTGAGCACTATTAATTCTCTGATAATTTCTCCGGCTCAGTTCTCTCTCTCAGTAATGTCTCTGTGTAGAATGCCTTAACTGAAGAAGACACTATCTTCTCTCGTATTAATTGTAGACTTCATTTGAAAACTATCGAACCAAGATTAAAAGAATTAATCTTGGTCATCCAATTTCCATCACCCTGTCAGACAAAACAAAACTTTCCACCTGCTCCATTTTGAAAACCATCGAATGATTAAAAAGAATTTATCATTCGATAGTTTTTAAATAAAAACTATCGAAATCTAAATTCCTTTTGAATTGAATTCAGATGGATTTCTTTTATCACTTTCGATGGTTTTCTTAAAAGAAAAACCATCGAACCATTTCTTGTCCTTGATCTTTTAAGTAAGTCTTTTAAGCTCAAGGGTGTTTCAGTTTTAGACTGTATCAATTTCTTCTGAGACGATAAAACAACCTGATCTTTTTAGTGCCGTCACCTAGTGCAACTGGTCTGGTTCACAGATGAATAACACTTGATCAATTCTTCTTTTATGTCTTGAATTCAATGCTTCTGATAAGTCCTTTGTCGTTCTGGTTGCTTCGTTTAAATCACTGGAATCCCGTGGTACTTAACCCTAAATCATTCACATACTTCTGTCGTCTTGCAAGTCTTGTTTCTTTTGCTGTCACTGAGGCTTGAACATTTTCATGAACTTCTTTCCGTGACCTGTTTACGGACTTCAAGAATACATAACGTATTTTGATTTCTTGAGTTTACCTTTTCTTCCTTTGATTCTGGATTCCTGTGCTTCTGCTAATATTATTGTCTGTCTTGTCCTTTGTTGAGTTGTAGTTATCTCTTTTACATCTTATGTTACATTATGCTTTACATACTGTTACTGTATAATCAGTCGTAAAGAACCAGCTACCTAGCCATGTAAAAGTCCTTCAATCAACAGCTTGCCTGCTTGCAGCTTTAGATAAATGTCTGCAACGTATCTGTTATTTCATTGTTTTTCATTAATTTGGTTTAATTTTCTACAACAGGTCATCCTCGGATAATCCATCGAGATATTAAGTCATCAAATAGTCTTTGTGATAACAACTTTGATTCGCAGGTATGCTAATTCTTCATTAACTTCCTTTAGTTAATTTCTGAATGCATGCTTGAATTTTTTTAACATATTACAACTAGAGTTCAACTAGAGTTCATACTGGTCAAGCCACCCGAATTTGTCAAAGTATTTTAAGAGATGAACAAGATTTCTATGAGCCTATTGTGGAGTTGGGTTGGAGAATTTTTGCAACAGCCTGACACAAAATAACATCTGCTATCATGGCACAAAATTGAATTAAACACCATTGCTTCAATCCGATTTTTTATGGTTGTAGTTTTCATTTTAAAAAACCCCATAAAAAAAAGTCTTAGAACTTTATTTTTATTTACATCCAAGTACTAACATGATACCGCATATTACATTGCATATGTTAAATTTTAGATTGTTACAGGAATCATTCAATAATTTACGAGCTAAGAACATTATCGCAAGTGATGTTTAATTTAATATAATCTATGATATTATATTAGCTTAAAACAAATGCAAGAGTAATTAGCTTCAAGATCTAATGATCATGCAATGACCTCAATTGCAGACTGAGACTGGCCAAAAAATATGGTTCTTCAGCCACTTGACATCAACAGTCTCTTTTTAAGGTGGAATCTCTCAAAGTATAAATTTGCACTCTGAAATGAAACTGTGCGTATGTAATTCTATAACAACAGGAGTGCTTGATATGCATTATATATTTATATTGGATACTACTCGATCGATACATGGGTCAACAAAAAATTCAAGCATCATAACTTCTAAGGAGCTATACACATACACTAATACTGTTGCCCAATAATAATCTATTGTAGAAGGGGGGTTGAATACAATAGTATAAGATAATCGACTTCTTAATGTATATATCACAAATATGAAAGAAAGATAACAACTTTATTAAATATGATATAAAACTGTTACAAACTCTCTCAAGAAATTCTGATGTTCTTGAGAGCTGCTAGCTTACAAAAACTCTCTCAAGAAATTCTATGTTCTTGAGAGCTTCTATTCGATTATGTTCACGTACGTGTGTTGTGTACATAAATCTAAACCAAAACTGTGTTTATATACTACACAGCTTCTCTATCAATGATAAGTCCTAATCAATTACAAAGATTGAAACCTATCTATAATTGATAGCTACATACTACAAACCAGGAACCGACAGAATAAACTTCCATGTTTAACTAGACTCCAAATATAACTCGAAGTAGGAATCCTGATCAGCTTCCAGTCCTGATGATCAATCCTGATCCCAGTCCTGATATGTATCTTGATCCTGAAGACCATGTAATCCTGATGACGTCAGCAATCCTGATCAGTTGAGTCTAGCTCCTGACGATCATTGAATTCTGAACTAACAAATACAGACAGGTGAGACCTACTACTAGTACACCTCAACTTTGTATACACTGACCTGCACTCAAGAAAAACAAGTTAGATGTTGTAAGTGGTTAGAATTCATATACTGGCTCTCCAGACATGCACTCCTGCCGGCCAGCATATTCCGTAGTGAAAGAGAAGCATCAACACAGACTTCGAACTAGAAGAACCAGCTAGCCGGTTATGCAAAAGATTTCAGGCTGGTACAGGTCAAGCCATCCGATTTTGATAAAGCATTTCACCAGATGACCAAGGTCTTCTACAAGTCCACAGAGGAGTTAGGTTCGAATTTTTTTAATGTGTTTCATATTAGCTGGTTGAACTCTAGTTGGTTGATGATGAATATTGGTTGTAGTAGTGAATTTTAGTTCGTTGTAATAACAAATATTGATTGTAATGAATATAGCTGTTCCTTTTTGCGTATATAAAACCATTGTCTAGCCTATTTTTAGACCATGGGAGCATTTATAAGAAGAGTTGTTATAAATAATATCTTACAACAACCAAGCTTTATAAAAGTGTTGTGTGTTAAAAATACGACAATGACTTATAAAAACTAAATCATTGTATGAAGGAATTACATACATGAGATGAAAAAAAATAAACCGTCATTTGAAAGTAAGAAAGACAACAATTTGGAAAACAAAAACTGTTGTATAAACTGCTTCCTAGAACGGTATTTGAATCGATTAATACATAAATTGTTGTGTACTAAGCAGTTCAACAACACAAACCAATTAAAAATCTCTTGATACTAATGTTTTCCGACAACATTTTCTTTAGTGCCCTGTTGTTGTTTCTAGCTATTATACAACAATTTATATTTACTCGTATGTTGTGTTCATCACCTTATACAACATAATTTTTGGTAGGAAACTGTCGTCCTTTCTGGCTATTATACCACACTTTGTTAATCGGTGACTGTCGTGTCAGTGCTTATACACAACATTTTTTAACCGTTGTCTGAGGTCCATCTGATGGCATCTCAATAGTCATCGGTTTTTAGGGGTAATTGACAACGGGACTGGGTGAGTCGTCTGTTTCAGTTTTTCTTGTAGTGAAAGTATACCAAGAATTTATTGAAAAGGTTTAACATGCAAGATAGTGCAACTGTAAGTACTCCCATAGCTACAACTACCAAACTTGATCCCGATCAAGGTACTGAGGTAGATGTAACTCACTACAAGAGAATGATTGGCTCTCTTCTATACCTAACTGCAAGTAGACCAGATATCATGTATGCAACCTGTCTTTGTGCAAGATTTCAAGCAAATCCCAGGGAACCACACTTGATTGCAGTTAAAAGAATTTTCAGATACCTTAAATGCACTCCTTCACTTGGCCTTTGGTATGCTAGAGAATCAAATTTTGGTTTGTGTGGTTATTCAGATGCTGATTGAAAGGCATATGTCTAGGCCTATTTGTAAACACCGAGGATTCTAGTCAACTTTAATTAATATGTAATAAGTAAATAATAAAAATCAAATGTCACAGGAATCTCAGAAGATTATATCTGTCAAAGAATGAAGATTAAAGTCATCTACAGTCTTGAAGTGATTCTACATTGAAAGAAGATCAATTTGTTGATCAAGCCTCAGTGAAGTATTCAAGCTCAGTGGATTTATTAAAGTGACGGAGATTTCAAGTGGTGACAGCAAAAGATACTGGTTACAGAGTTCTTGAATGAGAAGGAAGTGAATCACTGCTTAAAGTCAAACAGATAAAGAACAGACATTGTCGTTAGTCACTCATGAACCAGACAGTGCATTGAGTGTCAACGTACTATTATGTTTATTCTTTATCTAAGTTTTAAGTGATTCTGAAATTAATTGAGAAGTCAACTAATTCTATTTATTCTCTTATAAATAATTAATACTATTAAGTAAATTATTTATTAATTTAATTCTGTAAAGAATTAATCTAATACATAATTTATTTAGTTAATTATTTAAATTAGAATAAAAATGAACTAGGAAGACTTAGGTTTGAAATAGGAAGACTTAGTTTATTAAACTAGGAAGACTCACAAGCGAGTCTTCTCGATTGTCTTCCTAAGCCAAATCCTTGTCTTCCCGGTTGTCTTCCCTATTCATTTCATTGTCTTCCCGAAAGTCTTCCAAGAGTAAATGACAGTTTTCCTCTAAGTCTTCCTAATGCAATTTCTTTTAATAGTATTGCACGTGGGTTGATTAAATGGATGCTGTGTATATAAAAGGAAAGACAGAAGACATTACATTCTATTACAACAACTCAAGACAGAAGACATTACATTCTATTACAACAACTCAAGACAGAAGCAAAATAGACAGAACTTTTCAACATCAAATACTTCTCTGTCTTCTTTACTTCTCAACAGCAAAAGCATTCAATTCATCAAGTGATTTATTTCTTGACTTGATCTTAACATTAAATTCATAAGGATCATTTCACTTGTACTGCTTTAGCTTTCTAGCGGATCATAATCCCTAGATTTTATATCGAACTACTTTTTAGTATTCGATCATTTTTATTACAAATATAGATAAATTCATGTCGAATTTATTCTAGGTTTGTTTTATTTTTATTAAGAACCCTTGTAATCAGTGATCAAATTGTAACACTCGTCAAGTTTAATATAAGTTATATTTAACTTGAATATTGTTTCAGTTTTATTCCGCATTAATTTGTTCTTAATTGTTAAATTATTCAAAGGACAAATTCAATTAAACAGTATCGTTTGTATTCAACCCCCCTTCTACAAACATATCAGGACCTAACAATTGGCATCAGAGCCTTTTGATTGATATACTAATCAAAGATCCAATTGTTTTGAGATTTTTTCTTATACTCTGAAATTTTTAATTTTTCAAAAATCTCAAAAGATGTCTACTACTCAGAAAGTTGGTATAGTCAAAATCCCCATGTTCAGCAAGGAGCATTATCCTATATGGAAGAAGAAAATGCTCCTGTTTCTTCAAGTTGCAAATGTTAAATATCTAGGAGTGCTGAAGAATGGTCCCAAAATCCCTATGATTGTTGAGGGAGAGCAGATAGAGAATGATGTGGTTACTAGAGCTGCTAGGATGTACCCCAAGGACCCCAAGGACTACACTCCTGATGAGAAAGAGGACTCTACACTGGATTCCTGTCTACAGTTGATACTGGTTGATTGTCTGGATCCTATCATGCATAATCAGGTCCTAAACTGTGCTACTGCCAAACACATTTGGGACAATAGAGATAATCAATGAGGGGACATAGGAAGTTAGAGAGAATAAGCTGGAAATTCTCACCTCTTCATATGAGCATTTCAGATCAAACCATGGTGAAGGTATCTCTCAGGTTTTTGAGAGATACAACAAATTAATTAATGATCTGAACCTCAATGGGAAACACTACACTATCAAGGAGATTAACAAGAAGTTCCTACTGACACTTCCAATTCATTTGGAGCACAGAATATCCGCAATCACAGAAGCAAGAGATCTTGGAGAGATTTCTCTGGAAAGACTATATGGTGTTCTGAAGACCTATGAGCTGGAGCAGATTCAACAGAATGAATTATATGGAACTGGAAAGATAGTTGGTACTTCTACTGCATTGACAACAGTAGTCCCACAGAAACTGGAAGTGAAGGTTGTTCAACCTTCCAGTTCTAACTTGGATGTTATTGATGCTGAATTTGGTTTAACATCCATTGATCAATTTGGTGGTGACTACTACTCTTTGGAAGAACTTGATCAGCTGAAGGATGGTGATTTTGCCATGATAGTCAGGAAGTTTAGGAAGTTCAGATTCAGAAGGAATCCCAATCTTAAGTTCAAGCCCAGGTTTCAGAGAGGTGGATCTTCCTCTTCAAGTAGCACAAGGGGTGGCTACAAAACTGGAACTGTGGAAAGAAGCACAATCAGGTGCTACAATTGTAATGAGTTGGGTCACTTTGCTACAGAATGTAAAAATCCAAAGCAAGTGAGAAGGAACTCATTTGATTCTAGCAAGAAGAATAAGATTGGGAAAGCTTATGTTGCTGAAGGCAAGAGTTGGGATGATACTGATAGTGATGAAGAAGCAGGTGAGATTGGAAACCTTGCTTTAATGGCTAATGAGGCAAACACTTCATCAACTTACATGTCAGAGGTAAAGTTTACTGATACTGAAATGATCTATCATCTTAGTACTACTATTTCATGTGCACGTAGAGAAAATGATAGAATAATTCTTTTGAACACAGCCCTTGAAAAGGAAATAAAAGAATTAAAACTTGTGCATGTTAATCAGGATGAACTAACTGAGAAAATAGCATTTCTTGAGAATAGGGTTAAATGTTATATTCAACTGGAAACCATTCTTAAGGGTCAGATCAGTGAACTTAAAGTCAAGGCTAATGCTTATTAGAACTCTTGTAAGACTGCTAAAGAAATCATCAATAAACAAAGTATTGGTCATACTGTAGGAATAGGGTATGACTATAATGAGTCTATTGGTGAATTAAGCATAAATACCCCTAATAGAGTCAGTGCTGAAGAAAGGGGTAATAAGATTGCTCCACGTCAACATGTTAATAATAAGAAGCATGTTAGATCTAAGACTACTAGTCTTCCGAAGACTAGAGTGGATCCATTTATCCCTAAGCCTACTCAGAAATGTGTTAAGGCTGGCTATAAATGGAAACGCTCTTTTGTGAAAGAGGTTTATGTAGTTAAGGTTAAAGATGTTGTTTTGCCTGACAAAGGCCAGTTCATTAAGTATGCCGGACCCAATCAAGTTTGGGTTCCGAAGAAGGTCTAATCAATTTGATACTGCTGGGTGTGGTACAGGTAAACCGTGTTATGTGGGTTCTTGACAGTGGTTGTTCAAGGCATATGACCGGAGATAGAGCCCTGCTATCAGATGTGGTTGAGAAAGCCAGCACAGGAGTTACCTTTGGAGATAACAGCAAGGGTATTACCAGAGGATATGGTTGTTTGAAGTTTGGAAATGTTGTCATTCAAGATGTATCTATTTTGGAAGGTCTGAAGTTCAATCTTCTCAGCATCAGTCATTTCTGTGACAGAGGATATGCTGTTTCCTTTGAGAAAGATATATGTCAGATCCTTCACAAGAAGAATGGAAAGCCTGCTCTTCAAGGAGTAAGGAAAGGTGACTTGTTCATAGTTGATCTGCACTCTGGATCCAAAGATGAAGTAACTTGTTTTTATGCTAAAGCTTCATCAGATGAAAGTTGGCTAAGGCACAAGAAGATGTCTCACCTTAACTTCAAAACCATGAACTCTTTAGTCAAGAGGGAATTGGTTAGAGGTTTGCCTCAGATGGAATTTACACAGGAAGGACTGTGTGAGGCTTGTCAGAAAGGAAAGTCAAAGAAAGCTTCTCACAAGGGCACTAACACATCATCAATAACTGAACCACTTCAGCTACTGCACATGGATTTGTTTGGTCCAGTTAGTGTGATGTCCATGTCAAAGAAACAGTATGCACTTGTGATTGTTGATGACTATTCCAAATATACTTGGGTTTTATTCCTACATGCCAAGGATGAGACCCCACAGATGGTGATTGATCATATAAAGTTGATTGAGCTGGATTCGAGATTCCCTGTTAGTGCTATAAGGTCAAATAATGGAACTGAATTCAAGAATGTAGTCCTAAATGATTTTTGTGCAGATAAAGGAATAACAAGACAGTATTCTGCCCCTAGAACTCCTCAACAGAATGGAGTGGTGGAAAGGAAGAATCGTACATTGATTGAAGCGGCTAGGACTATGTTAAGTGAATCAAGACTTCCAATGTACTTTTGGGCTGAAGTTGTGAACACTGCTTGTTATACTCAGAATCGAACTTTAATCAACAAGGATTTAATGAAGACTCCGTATGAGATCATGAACAACAAGAAACCAACTCTCAAATACTTTCATGTATTTGGAGCAAAATGCTTTGTGCTTAAGGATGACAATATGAAACTTGGCAAGTTTGAGGCTAAGGCACAAGAAGCTATTTTTATTGGTTATTCCAGAAGATCGTACAAGGTGTACTTGATTGATGGTCACCATGTGAAGGAAAATGTCAATGTAACATTTGATGACACTAAGCTCCCTAATATCCAAACAGAAGACTCATTTGAGAAACTGAAGTTTGATAACTTGCCAGACTGAAATTCAGATGATGAAGCCCCACCTGAGAATGTTGCTGGTAATGCAATAACAATGATGATAATAATCCTGGTGGTGGTGGTGGTGGAAACATTGGTAACAATGGAGATACCACCAACACTGGAGAAGAATCATCAAGGCAATCAAGCAACAACTCAGGGGGAGGAAATGATGGATCTACTAGTTAGTCACAACACCACAATGAATTTCAAGGCGAATCATCAAGATCAAATCTTCCAAGACAGATTGTATGGAATATAGCTCATCCCTTTGAGCTAATCATTGGTGATCCAGGTGTTGGAGTTAGAACTAGAAGTGCTACTCAGAATGAATGTCATTATTCAGGGTTTCTATCTGAAATGGATTCAAAGAAGACTGAGGAAGCATTGACTGATCCAGATTGGGTGATTGCTATGCAAGATGAACTCAATCAATTTGAACAACAGCAAGTCTGGAAGCTGGTACCCAGACCAAAGAACAAGAAAGTAGATGGTACTAGATGGGTATACAGAAACAAGCTGGATGAGGATGGCATTGTTACAAGGAACAAGGCAAGACTGGTTGCACAAGGATATTCACAAGTTGCAGGCATTGATTATGATGAAACCTATGCACCAGTGGCTAGACTTGAGGCCATCAGGATGTTCTTAGCATTTGCAACTTACTCCAATTTTAAAGTCTATCAAATGGATGTTAAGAGTGCATTCCTGAATGGTGAGCTAGATGAAGAAGTGTATGTGGAACAGCCCCTGGCTTTGAAAATCAGGAGCTGCTGGACTTTGTGTACTTTCTCTTCAAGGCTATCTATGGTCTCAAACAAGCCCCAAGAAAATGGTATGACACTCTCTCTGGTTTTCTTTTAGAAAATGGTTTTGTTAGAGGTATCATAGACAAAACTCTTTTTTCAAAGAAACACAAAAGTGATATGATATTAGTCCAAGTCTATGTGGATGACATCATATTTGGGTCTACTAATGATGATCTCTGGAAGTGATTTGCTAAGCTAATGCAGAGTAAGTTTGAAATGAGTATGATGGGTGAGCTGAAGTTCTTTCTTGGATTACAAGTAAGTCAAAGGTCAAATGGTATATTTATTTGTCAATCCAAGTATCTCAAAAAACTCCTCAAGAAGTATCACATGGAGGATTCAGCATCAGCAATGACTCCATCTTCAACAGCAATCAAACTGGGAGTTTGTGATAACTCTATCAAGGTAGATATTACAAGCTACAGAGGTATGGTTGGCTCCTTACTCTATCTTACTGCAAGTAGACCAGATATTATGTATGCTACATGCTTGTGTGCAAGGTTCCAAGCGGACCCTAGAGATTTACATCTCGTTGCTGTTAAAAGAATCATGAGATATCTTAAGGGTACACCTAATTTAGGTATCTGGTACCCTAAAGATTCTGGTTTTAATCTTGTTGGATATACAGATTCTGATTATGCAGGTAGTGTTGTGGATAGAAAGAGTACCTCTGGGAGTTGTCAATTCCTAGGATGTAGATTAATTTCCTGGTATAGCAAGAAACAGCAAACAGTTTCCAATTCAACAGCAGAAGCTGAATATATTGCTGTTGGAAGCTGCTGTGCTCAGATCTTATGGATAAGGAATCAATTGAAGGACTATGGCTTTGCATTAGACAAAATTCCCATTTTGTGTGATAATACAAATGGCATAGGAATCTCCAACAACCCTGTTAAGCACTCGAGAACGAAGCACATTGATATCAGGTATCATTTTATCAGAGAGCATGTCATGAATGGAACTGTGGAGTTACCCTTTGTACCCACAGAAGAACAAACTGCAGATATATTCACTAAATCTGTTGACGAATCCACATTTATCAGGTTAGTTGATAAATTGGGTATGTTAAACAGTCTTAGTGATTAACAATATCTCTGTCACGTTCTTTCAAAAATTCATTTTCTCTTGTCATTTAAATGATATTTATTGCCAATTCTCATTTAATATTACATGCTTGTAAATTTAAATATTTCTGAATATTTTATTTTCTTTAAAAATATTTTTCTCATATTTTTTTAAGTGGAGAAATGTAATTTTATTGAAAATGTAATTATTTAGAATTATTTAGGTGTTTTTCTGATTGTAAATATTGTTGTTTAAATTATTCTGCAAGTTTATATTAATTTTATGCAATTCCATATTATTCTGCATATTTTTCTAGGATTTATGGAATTTTCTGTGAATTTTTCTAGGCTTTTAAATATTTTTCATGCATTTTTATTATTTTTCTGCATTTTTCTGTAATTATTTTAATTAAATTCTAAGTTGTTTCTAAGTCTTCCCAATTTTGTACTAGGAAGACTACCGGGAAAACTAAGGATTTTTCATTTTGTTTTTTCTATTTAATTTTAAGTCTTTTCCTAAGTCTTCCCAGTTTTTTGAACTAGGGAGACTATCGGGAAGACTTAGAATTACTTATTTTAGTTTTCTGATTTTCTTTTATTGTTTTTCCGAAGACTTCCTAATTTGAACTAGGAAGACTACCGAGAAGACTATTCTAAGTCTTCTTGATTGTCTTCCCAGTTCAAATTTAAAAAAAAACCGTTCATATTTTTTTCTTATTACAGTTTATTTTTATTCATATATATATATATATATACACACATACAATACATACGCACTTCTTTCTCATTTCCTTATCAGTTTTCTCTCTGTTTTTTCAAAACCCCCTTCGAATCCAATCATTTCTGCAGAAACAATCTTTGATCTTGTTCATATTGCTCAAGTATTTACTTAGCAAAATCATTTTGTTCTTAAAAACAAGTCTTTTAGTCGAATTGCTTTCCAATTGTTTTTAAAAAATTTAAATCATTCGACTCTTGAGTTTTTATTGCTAAGTAGTTCTTGTGTTTGAGTGATCTTTACTGTTTCTGTGTATTGTGATCTGTGTGTGTGTTAGACTGTTTGTGTGCTTTAAAAATCATTTACCCATTTCATTTTGCATTTCAAAGTTTAAGTTCGAAATTTTTAGGATTAAAAATTTTAATTTTAGTTAATTTTAATATAATTGTGATTTTGTGGATTTTAAGTAATTTTAATTAGTTCTAAAAATCCCTAAAATGTTCATTTTATTTTAAATTGATTAAAATTTCTTGTTTTACAAAAATGGATCCTAATTTTGAACTTGTTTTAAATAACTATGTTGGGTATTTTGATCCGTCTAAATGTAAGGTGGAACGTTTTAAACCTTGGATTCAATTTTTAAATAGCGAGACTTGTGTCAGTCATGCTATTTGTGCCACTGCACTTCTTAGGATTGATCCATTGAGGTTTTTTATGTTCAAGTGCTGTTATTGCTGGAGATTCAAAATCTTTCACTTTCAATATTCTAAACCAGCAATATACAGTCACTTTTGAGTTATTTTGTGATGTTTTACAATTTCCAAAGGACAGGTTTGATCCTTTACCCACTGATGATGAGTTATCACAGTTCTTTGTGAATATTCTTTATCAGGGTCCCTTACAAATGGTCAAATTGTCCAAGAGCTTTGTTTTAAGGGAACATGATCTGTTCTTTGATACAATAGCAAGAGTATTTGGTAACTGCACAAAAACCAATTTTCATTGCATTACCAGTCTTAATCAATATATTGCTTATGCTATTGTATTTGGTCGTAGATTAAACTTTGCTGAAATTCTGTGGAACCTAATGCTTAACAGGCTTGCTCACTCTAGGAGAGATTCTGATAATCATGTGAAAGTGAAGTGTTGGTACCCTCGCTTTCTCACTCTTATCATTAATCATCTTCTTACTGCTGAGCAGGTAGAACTGTTTAAGGAAACTAGATTTGAAACCTCTCCAACCACAGATACTAAATTCTACACCAGACTTGATGTCTCATCCAAATTCCTCAACATACCTGTTCTTGTTTCACCATTGATGAGTCAATTCATTAATCTTCCTATCTTTAGTGAACAAGTTCCTGAGCCACATTCAGTTCCACTACAGGTAGTTATTCCTAATCTTGGATCTTCTTCTGGTACAATAATTCAAACCCAAGTGGTTGTTAGGGCTGACCCAGAGATTGTAGAACCACAGTCTCTGACCCAGGTCATAGAGCCAAACAGAGAGTCAAACACTCCTGATACACAACCTGAGCCAAATGTACAAACCAGTTCAAGAAGAGTTAGTGAAATAGCTAAAATGAGTGCTCCCACAGCTCTGTCTCCACCCTTAAAGAAAAGAAAAACCTGTAGGGAGGCATCTGTAAGCCCATCTGTATCCTCTCAAAAGGATATGGACATAGATATGGCCACTGAACAGTCTCTGGAGACATCCTCTCAACAGGATGAATCTATTGAATTTCGCCATCGGGCCATGGCATCTTGTACTGAGTCAAGCACTCTCCCACTACTCACAATGGGAGAAGATATCCAAATAGATTATACTCAGGACACTATGCAAGGAAAGCACTTTACTTTTGATTTTGAAACAGTGCCTACCATAGTTACGGTAGAAGTGCCTTCACAGGCATTAGAGGGAAAATCTGATTCTTCGCCACCAATAATAGAATCATTTTCTCCCCTCCCAGAGGGAACATCTCTGGCTCCCCTAAGGGATTTTTCACTCGCAGTTTATACTGGAGAAAGTGAAAGGCAACCTGGTGAGTCTGTCCCTGAAGCAATTCAGTATACAATGTCAAATATTTTGACAGACTCAACCAGGGATCGGGAATTGTGAACTCCCATTGCACCACCACTGACCTCTCTTGAAGGGGCTAGGGTGATTTTTCATGCAGGTACATCTTTTGAAAACATGGATAGACAGTTAGTTGTGAGAGATGAGAGTCAAACACAAGCACGTGAGTTGAGTGAAACACCACTGAGAGAAATTGAATTGAGTGCACACACAGACACAAACACTGCTTTGTTGTTGAACCAGCTAGCTGATCTACAGAGAAAGTTACAAGAAACCCAGGCTGAGAACAATCTTCTGAAAGCACAAGTGGTTGCACAATCTTCCACCTCTGTCTCTAATCAGCTAGGTACTGTTAAAGATGACCTGCAAGGATTGAAGAATAATCTACTCCCGAGGCTGAATTCAATCCAACAATCTCAAGTACTGGTGGCTTCAGACATCTCTGATCTTACAACGTCAAATTCTCAGATATCGGAGAGTGTCAAGAAGATTGCTTCTATTTCTACCAAGGTGGACTTAATTCTGCAAACATCTGATGAAAATCAAAGGTTTAATGAAGAAAGGATGTCGAGGATAGAAGGAGATATGGAGCATCTTAATGAAGGGATGAAGCACTTGTACAATATGATAAAGAACTCACATCAACCTACAACACAACAAAGAACATTCTTTGAGGGAGATGATGAAGATGAGGATGATGATGCTAATGAAGGAGGAGATAGAGAAGAAGGAGAGATAAGGGAACTTCCGAGGTGAATCCTAGGGCTTCCAAAGCTCAAACTGTAGAGGATTCCTCAACTAAGGGGGAAAAGGAGAAGAAATGAGATAACAGAGAAGCTGGAGGAGCTTCTGGAGTTAGAAAAGATAAGGGGAAAGGGAAACAATCTTTAGAGGAGACTGTTTTTGATGATGCCTACTACTACCATGGTGAACAGGATGACTTCCAATTTGACACATCTGGTGATCTGGATAAGACCATTCCTGAAGAAGCTTTTGGTGAGGAGGAGGTTGAAGAGGCAGCCAACTTTGATGATTGGGAAGATGAAGCTGATTTATACACCCCTGACCCTTTATTTCAAAAGGAGCTGAAGAAGCAGCAAGCAGATCTCAGAAGAAAGGAGGATGAAAATGCCAAGATCTCCGACATCATTTCTCAGAAGCTGAAAATTCATAAGGCTGAACATGAAGACAAACAACGTCTTCATAGTATTCATGTCAAAGAAAGGAGATTGGATGTTAGGATGAAGCAGTGAAGCAAGTGGGATAAGGCAAGGGAGATGTTTGATATCCCTCAGAGAGGCACAAACAATGATGCTACTTTTCTGAAGTTGCTTGAGAACATCAGAATTGTTAATCCAGACAATTCATTATACATGAAGGCATTGAAGGAAGATATCCTAAGGATTACATCTGCATTTGATCAAGTGAGGCAATAGCTGTATATCTATGTGTCAAGTGCTCTTGAAGGGTCATTCACTATTTCTCTTGACCTCCTTCAAAGAAGATCTCTCTCTGAATTATGGATTCTTATGAGTAAGGTAAAGAGATCTTCATGCTTGAATGAGCTTCTATATGACCGACTAAGAGATTATGCAATGAAGGCCAGCCCTCAAGTTGTACACTTTCCTTATGAAGTCAAAATCTACAGAGGTACAACTTTAGAGACTGTGAGGCTGGATCCTGATTCTTTGAAGCTACAGACTGCAATGCAATTGGTGAAGTTGGAGAATCTTCTGAGAACTTCTGGGTTTACTACTGTAGAGAAGTCTGAAGTTGCTGATATGATTTCAGACTACTGCACAGAGAAAGTTCCAAGGTATGCTCAGATGAAGAACAGATTGAAGAAGATCACCACTCAACCAGTAATGCCAAGTGGTGTGGTTTCTGAAAGTGATCGTGTCCTTGACAAAAATCTTCTAGTCACCTTGCAAGAAGCTGAAGAAGGTGAAATTAGAGACTAAGACATGATAGAGTTAGCTCAAATTTGTAAATGTTATATGTTTAGAGCTAGGTAAATCAGGATAGGGAATTGTATCATTTGTTCAGACTAGAGGAACATCTATCTTGTATTTATCTTTACTGTTTGAATCTGGAAATTGTTATATTTAATCCAGAACTTTTTATTATTTGCTTGGCTCTTAAAAGTCTTATCTTTTCTTGTTTTAGTTGAGTTATCCTCTAGAGTATTTGGTTGTTATTGTCTAACAAACAAATAGGGGGAGATTGAAAGGCATATGTCTAGGCCTATTTGTAAACACCGAGGATTCTAGTCAACTTTAATTAATATGTAATAAGTAAATAATAAAAATCAAATGTCACAGGAATCTCAGAAGATTATATCTGTCAAAGAATGAAGATTAAAGTCATCTACAGTCTTGAAGTGATTCTACATTGAAAGAAGATCAATTTGTTGATCAAGCCTCAGTGAAGTATTCAAGCTCAGTGGATTTATTAAAGTGACGGAGATTTCAAGTGGTGACAGCAAAAGATACTGGTTACAGAGTTCTTGAATGAGAAGGAAGTGAATCACTGCTTAAAGTCAAACAGATAAAGAACAGACATTGTCGTTAGTCACTCATGAACCAGACAGTGCATTGAGTGTCAACGTACTATTATGTTTATTCTTTATCTAAGTTTTAAGTGATTCTGAAATTAATTGAGAAGTCAACTAATTCTATTTATTCTCTTATAAATAATTAATACTATTAAGTAAATTATTTATTAATTTAATTCTGTAAAGAATTAATCTAATACATAATTTATTTAGTTAATTATTTAAATTAGAATAAAAAAGAACTAGGAAGACTTAGGTTTGAAATAGGAAGACTTAGTTTATTAAACTAGGAAGACTCACAAGTGAGTCTTCTCGATTGTCTTCCTAAGCCAAATCCTCGTCTTCCCGGTTGTCTTCCCTATTCATTTCATTGTCTTCCCGAAAGTCTTCCAAGAGTAAATGACAGTTTTCCTCTAAGTCTTCCTAATGCAATTTATTTTAATAGTATTGAACGTGGGTTGATTAAATGGATGTTGTGTAAATAAAAGGAAAGACAAAAGACATTACATTCCATTACAACAACTCAAGACAGAAGCAAAACAGACAGAACTTTTCAACATCAAATACTTCTCTGTCTTCTTTACTTCTCAACAGCAAAAGCATTCAATTCATCAAGTGATTTATTTCTTGACTTGATCTTAACATTAAATTCATAAGGATCATTTCACTTGTACTGCTTTAGCTTTCTAGCGGATCATAATCCCTAGATTTTATATTGAACTACTTTTTAGTATTCGATCCTTTTTATTACAAATATAGATAAATTCATGTCGAATTTATTCTAGGTTTGTTTTATTAAGAACCCTTGTAATCAGTGATCAAATTATCACTAGTACAGAAATGCTTTTCAGTGTCGCACTTAAAGCGTCGCTCTCTTGACCGACGCCTTAGGCCTATACCTATAGTGTCGCCTACATATACTACGCCCTTTAACCGACGCCTTAGACCTATTTTGACCGACGCTGAAGGTCCATTTTGTACTAGTGTGTAACACTCGTCAAGTTTAATATAAGTTATATTTAACTTAAATATTGTTTCAGTTTTATTCCGCATTAATTTGTTCTTAATTGTTAAATTATTCAAAGGACAAATTCGATTAAACGGTATTGTTTGTATTCAACCCCCCTTCTACAAACATATCAGGACCTAACACTGATTTTACAGGGTGCAAAATAGACAGGAAAAGCACTTCAGGAAGCTGTCAGTTTTTGGGTGGTAGACTAGTTTCGTGGTTCAGTAAAAAGCAAAAGTCTATCTCTACATCAACTACAGAAGCTGAGTACATTGGTGCAAGAAGTTGTTGTGCTCATATAATGTGGATGAGAAATCAGTTGTTAGATTATGGCCTGTCATACTCCAAAATCCCTATTTATTGTGATTACCAAAGTGCTATTGCAATGACAGGAAATCCAGTTCAACATTCTCTTACTAAACACATCAGTATCATGTACCACTTTATAAGAGAACAAGTACTTGAAGGAACAATTGAACTGCATTTTGTTCCTACTGATCAACAGCTAGCTGACATATTCACCAAGCCACTGCCTGAAGCTACTTTCAACAAATTGGTGAATGAACTTGGAATGATGAACTTTGAGAATTTCTGAGAAAAGCATCAGAGAGCAAGTCCTGATGACTATCAAATCCTGATGGTCGTTCTGAAAGGTATGTACATTTGACCAAATACTGATGGGACAAAATCCTAACAGGAAGTCAACTGGTTAATCCTGATGGACAGGTCAACATTTTTAATTTTCTTAATTCGTGCCTAATTTTCTATCAGTATTCGATAGGAAATGTTTGAGTTTTAGTTAGACAACTGTATGCGCGTGTGTGTCACACTAATATATATAGACATATAGATACACTTAAAAAGCGGTGTAGTTATGTTTAATTTCACACGTAAATTGGTCCACTAATTATTTGAGCACGAATCACAATTTGCCACCTCTCATTGAGAGTAATATTTTGTTTTAACAAAATACAATCACTTTTCTATTTTACGAATTACTCTCAATATTCATCAGTTTTCTACCTTCTTCTTCTTCTCTCTGTGCTTACAAACCCTAATTCCCAAATCTCAAATCTCAATTTTCTAAATACTTCTTCAATGGCACTTCATAATTCATGAACAAACAGACTATGATTAGTGGTATTACTTTCGCCAAAAGAGTTTCACATTATACAAGATTTATTGGCTTCACGTCCATTGAAGTATGCTCTAACAGAACCTGCAAAAGTATCTCTTAAGTCTGTGATGCAGGTATGGATCACAATAGTCTTTGGTAAAGGACTATCAGGATCAGACTACTGTTGTTGTTGAGGAGGCACTTCACTTTCCTGCCTTGCAAGATCAGACTGTTGCTGTTATTACTGATTCGACTCTGTTCGAGTTTGTCACAAAGTTGCGGTATAATGGAGAAATAAAGAGATATGGCAATCTCTTCAGGACAAAGCTAAAGAGGAAATGAAATTTCTTCTTCGACACCATAAGTCGATGTTTCCTGAACAAGACATCTAATTTTGATGCTCTACCATCAGGATCTCTCAAAATAGGGTACTCTCTTATTTACTCTACTTTTTTGATTATGTGTCATTTGTTTTAAAAGTTTTAAGTGATAGGAAATTAGATAAGTGTGGCTATGTCTGTTTTCATAGATTTTTCCAATTGATATTTTGTCACTTATGTCCTGATGCCTATTTGTAGAATTACATAAAATAATGTGAAGTCCTTAGTCAACAGTGATAAGGCAAATGGTTTCCAAGACAATGCCTTTATTCCTGATGAGGTCAGGCTTTTCGTGAAAGAGAAAATGCCTACTAAATATGGATCAGATACTGATGTTATGGGACATGGCCAAACACACCATGTTCCTGACCCAAGCATCCAACCCAAACAATCTATTAAACATTTTACAACCACCTCTACTGTATCTCAAAAGACTTTAGTTGTAAAAACAAAGAAATCAACTAGATCTGATGTGTCTAGAAGGCAACCAGGATCAAATGATTTCTCCTCTACACCACTCACCAAAAAAAAGAAAAAAGGGGGTGTACAAGGGGTCCTGGTTAAAAAGGCTGATAGGGTTGAGGATGTTTCTGTGAAGAGGAAATTGATTTTGGGTGCTGCTACTGATTCTGAGGATGAAATGCCACTGTCCTCCAAATTTAAGATTCAGAAGGAAGTTGCTGATACTGCTACTTAAGCCGTGGCACATATTTCTAAGCCACAGAAGAAAAGAAAATTGATCAAAAACAGGTATCATATTCCTTTAAGGATGCAGAATACTGATGGTCAGACAAAAAATCCTGATGAGCCATCAATTCCTGATGCTCATGCAAATCCCGACGTCAGTACTCATGATGCATCACCAAGCAAGACTGTCTTAATCTCAGATTCTCCAGCCAATGCTTCTCCAACTTCAAGGATTCTTGAAATTTCATGGGAGAAGGTTGCTGAGACTGCTTCCAAGGTTGGACTTATACCTCCACTACAAAAGAAAAGGAAGGCAACTGAGATTGTTTTTCACATGCAGAAGAAAGTGAAAGGATCAAACCCACAAGAACCTGAACTTCAAAGTAGTTCAGCAGCTATTGAGGATCCTACCACACAAGAACCACTCACTCAAAGTGTGAGTGAAGGCAAAATGATGGAATGGTCACACAAGAACCATTTTCTCAAAGGGAGAATGAAGACATCTACATTCCTGCCCCACAAGAACCATCTTCTCAAAGTCAAGATACAGGCAAAACAACTTCAGTTTGTAAGGAACTTCCTGACACTGCTCAAGGGGTTTCTGGTGCAAATGAAATGGAGATATTGGTTGAGAACACTGTCAATGAGGGAAGTACACAAGAACCTTCAGCTCAAAGTGTTGAAGCAGCTTCTGAACCTCAGGATACACAAGAACCATTGGTAGCAAATACTGATGCAATCCAATCAATTCCTGACAGTGTGGCTCCTAATGCAAGTGGTGCTCCTGATGCTGAGCCAATCCTGATACAACCACTTGACTCAAGACCAATGATGGATCCTATCTCAGATCATCAGGATAAACTCAAAGGTATTTCTATTCCTGATCCTACTAATGATGATGATTCTGATGATGTTGAGAAGGATGAGCTTGCCACTGCACTTAAATCAAGTCTTGGAACTACTCATGGTTATTCAAGTACTTTCATGGTTGGCAAGGCTACCACAGGAAAAGCTACTGTTCAAGATTTTTCTAGTCCTTCTGCAACAGATTATGCTGAACAATTAAGAAGACATGAATGAGATAATGAATGGTACAGGTCTGCTGATCCCGCGAGTTACCAATGTGCACTTCATCATGCTTCTTATGCAACCAATTTGATTGAAAATGAAGATTTAAAGAATCACTTGAAGGCTACAACTCTTTTAAGCAAGAGCCTCAAGGCTGAGATTGATTCTGTTAAGGCTGATAATGCTTTGGTGAGAGCTGACATATCTCGAAGTTTAGAAAAGGCACCTACTACTCTACAACTCAGAGTTTTAGACTCTCATGTCAAGTCTCTTATCACTAACCAGTCTTCTCTCAATAGCATAATTGACTCTTTGGATTCAAAGGTAAACAACATTGAAGCCTCTCTCTCTTTGATCTTGAATTTATTATCTAATCCTGATGCCAAAAAGGGGGAGAAGGTAAGTAACTCAAAATGTACACCTAATCTAGTATTAAGAAAGGATGATGATGATGATACTAGAAATGATGGCGATGACATGGTAAGAAAAGGAGAAACCTCTGGTGCTGCTATGATGAAGTCTTCAAGACAAACAACTCAAAGTCAATCCATGCAGTCAACTCATGTTTCTGATTCTGGAATAAGAACAGTAAGAACCTTAGTGAACTCTCAGATCCTGACGGAAGAGCAAATCTTGACAGGTGACCAAATCCTGACACCTGGTCATGGACAAGTTTTATCTACAATTCTTGAAGGAGATGAAGATGTATTCATTGAAAATGCTGAGGATGCTGCTAATCTTTTCAAGAAGTTCAAGACTAAAAGTGGTAATGTTGTTACTCTTTATCATACTGATAAGAGAGTTCAACAGTTGTTTGCTAGAAAATCTCTCTATATTTCAACTGAAGAATATCATGATCTATCTCAAGAAGAATTTCTAAGACAACAAAAAGAGATCATGTAAAGCTTTAATAATCCTGCTCCTATTAGAGGAAGAGGCAGAGGTAGGAGAGGAGCTAGAAGAGAAAGGAGGTCAACTCAATCAATGCCTAGACAAACAACGTCTAGAGGAATAAGAATTGAAGAAATTACTGAGGGTACACCTATGCCAAAGGTTCCTGATACTCAAGTTGTCAGGACTACTTTTCATGAAGAAGAAGGTGAAGAATATGAACCTCAGGTGGTTTTGAGAAGAAGACCAAGACAATCATCTCTAATCTGTAATACAACTCAAGTTCCAGATTCTAATCCTGACATTGCTCAAGATCCCGATGAATCTGAAACTCTACAAGAGATTGATTTCTTAATATTGTCTACTGTGGTTGATTCTCACAATAGAGAAGTTGATGAAGAAGAGGAAACAAGAAGAATAGAAATAAGAAGAACAACAACAAGAGATTTTAATCTCTATGTGCAAAGGCTGATCAAGTCTAATACAATGTTGTGGAAGAATGATAGAAGACAACAACATAAGCTAGATCTGAGCTATGTTCTTGAGAAGGAAAAAGATAAGAAATGGAAGCATATTGACACTGTCGAGTGCAATAGGCCTATCAATTTTCAACCTGGTGGTATTATGGAAAATCTTCCTGATGCTACAGAAACTACTGGTTCTCAAAGATCCAAGGCACTATGGACAGAGATGTACTCAAGTTTGAAGCAGATGCCACATAATTCTAGAGGAGGCATAAGTCATAGAGATGCTGAATTCTTAAACATGCCATATGTTGATCCTCATGCATTGGTTGAAATTGGAGGTAATTTAACTTCTGAACACCTGAACAATTTACAAGCTGTTGATATAGTTTTAGATTGTCATGATGGTGCTGAAAAGAAGGAGAAGCTTCTTTATTTCATGAAGGATGGAAGTGTAAAAAGAATGTCTATCCAGGAGCTGCTAGTTAGAACTACAATGAAACTGAAATATGTTCATTATCTGCTCAAAGATAAGAATGAATTGTGCAAGAAATGGTCTAATATAATTTTATCAACCATTAGACAGAGATTTGATGGAGGAAGGAAATATGAAGGTAAATATACTCCCACATACTTAAATCTTAGAGGTCAAGAAGTGGAAATGCAGAGAGGCAGTGCTTTCAAGGAAATGTCTCTAGGCATGAAACAATTGTCTCTTAATCCTGATGGGAAGGAATTTGCTTATCTATTACTTGAAGAGCTTGATCTAAAAAGAAGTTCTCTCAAAAATCTTAGAGCGGCTATCTACCAGATTAATGAGGAAGATGAAGAACTCAGAAATCTAAATGGGAGACTGATTCAAATTCTTGAAGACAAAGAAGAAGGTTTATTATCAAACTTCTTGAAGATGAATTTGTTCTACCAGAAAATCTGAAGATAAGTTTGCTGCTGAAGTCTCTTGTACATTTTGTAAATATATTTTTGGCATCATTGAATCTAGGAATCTATACTTTATTTTACAAAGTATAAGATTGGGGGAGATTGTTAGATCAGGATTCAATGATCATCAATATCTGGACTACTGGTCAGGATTGTGATGCTGACGTCATCATGATTTCACATCGTCAGTATTAGGATTGCTATCAGGACTGAGATCAGTATTATCGTCATGACTGGAAGCTGATCAGTATTATTTCAAGATAACTATTGAATCCAGAAAAATATGAAAGATTGATTTGTCGGTTCTTAGTTTGTAGGAACGTAGCTGTCAAATAAGATATAGTTTTTAATTGATTTTAACTTATCTTGTATTTGATAGAGAAGCTGTGTGTACTATATAAACACAGTTTAGGTTTTGCATATTGCAATCGCTTACACGAGTATCATTGTAACCTAACAGCTTTCAAGAACATAAGAATTTATTGAGAGAGTTTTGTAACAGTTTTATATCATAATTAATAAAGCTGTTATTATTTTCATATTTGTGTTTTATATTACTCTAAGTCGAAAATCTTATACAATTGTATTCAACCCCCCTTCTACAATTGTTAATTACTGGGCAACATCCAGAAAATTCAAGCTTTGTATTAATTGTCATCTTTTTCAGAAATAATTTATCTCAAATGTAGATGAAAAAGATGTCTAGTCACGTCAAAATAAAAATGAAGCTGTTGTGGAACGAAAAGTAGGTTTAGATATTGACGGCGGGTATTTAATGTAAGGTAGTGGACAAGCGTGTCTTAATGGCTGCTCTCGTGTTTCGTGACTGAAGATGTCCTCACAAGATGCCTACGTATCTCAATTATCACTAAGAATCAAGCAAAGAAAACGTAGTTATAATGTTGAGGGGTTAGGCCCTTTATATAGGCGTCTGGAGCCGTAGAATCGTGCTAGAATGAGGTTACTTGGTGGCCAAGTAACCGCCTTGACAGTGGATAACTCTTATCAGAATTAGTTTCCATGTTGGAGTTGGTTTCCATGTTGTACGTTGCCTTAGAAGCTTCCTAGTGGTTTCCAACCACTGGGCTGTTTATGAACCAAGCCCACGCCTTAGTGATTCAAGACAAGGGTTGGACCTTGGCCCAATTGCTGACCACAAATTTAATGCCACAATTTGGGTTTCGGGCTTCATTAATGGGCCTCGTATTTGGACCATCCTAGGTCTAATTTATGCAACATTAAAAGTGTCCTTAGGCTTTATTTTAACCCACATCAGAAGAAGCTTTCAGCTGTCATGCTATGAGAATACAACTGTTGATATTATTATTGCTTTGAAAATGTAAAAGTGGTGTAGTCACGTCAACGGTCTCAACAGTAACATAAAGCTTTCATTATTATCATGCTTCGATATCTTGAGTGGTAAATTCACAGTATTTTATGCTTATTTTTAGAGTTTATGTTTGCATTTTACTAAATATGTTTGTGATGAAGTTTTGTTTTAGTCATTTTCGGACCTCAAAATACTAGTATTCTACATAATAATTTTCTCATAATTTCAGCTCGTATCACATAAATATAAGAATTATCCCGTGCAAGAATATTTTTTATACCACTAAAACTACCTACAAAAATTATAATTTTGTGTAATTATCATTTTTGGACCAAAATTTTACATAGTTACGTTTAATATAGAAAATAAAAAATGAAATTTTAAATTTTGAAACTACATTTTTTAAACCTCTAAAATCGATTGTTGAAAACCCTTTTTTACTACTCACCGATCATTTTTTACTAAGTAACAACCAAGAACAATTGACAGGAAAAGGAAAAAACGAAAAAAAAAAAAAGCGAAGGAGCCTAACTCGACTCTGTACCAGAAGTGAAAAGTTGAATGTTAATGTACCATTTTTTCATTTCTTGTACATAAATGTAGCAGAAATGCGAAGGAGCCTAACTTGACTCTCTTAACGGTTTGAAACTTGAACATAGATCAGGGATGTTTTGTAATTTGTCCTTTTGCACTACTTTGTTGTAAATCATTGTAATCTTATAAATTTATATCATGTTCTTTATACATACCCTGCACTGCTTTGTTTAAATTATGTCTACATTTTCTTATTCTGATTGAGCATACACCTACGCATTTTGCCTTTGACAAGACTTAAACTTCAGCATCCAGTAATGGTTACCCTCCTCGGAGCCGGGTGAAGGCAATATTGTCGAAAAAGTACACGAACAGTCAATATTTGTTGAACATCTTCAATCCGGAAATTCCAAAACGTGAAACTTCTATAGCAATCTGGCTACGTATTTCATTCGAAACTAATTAGTCTTCTTGTAATATTTGTATGTTTTTGTATTCGATCATGAGAAATGAGGGAGCAAACTCTTGTCAGTTTTAAATCGACTTAAGACTCAGTAGGTAAAATATTTAGATCCTCAAAAAGGAAAAATAGTTGGAGTCCAGAAATGCCAATTTTTGTAATTATTAATCATGCTCTTGTGGGAACGTGGAATCACCAAATAAGACTTCAGTTTTTAAACGGGTAAAATGTGAAATTGCAAAAGTTGGAAAGGGTAAGTATTTTTTTTATAGCTTTTAGGGCTTACAACGTACTTTTATATTATTGATCAAATCGAACAAATAATCTTCATTTTTAGTTGTAATACAAATTACAAGTTCAAGGTTTAACGTACGTCAGTCTTCCATTTTCTTTGTCGATTCTTTTTTAGTTGTAATACGATGCGAGTTTAAATTCATGTATACTCTTTATTAATAAGCAAAACAATGTGAAAATGGCGCGCGGTACTAAAAAGTACCAAAGTACCAAAGTACCAAATTTGGTTATCACTTGACCCGGGTTCGATTCCTCGCAACTACATAATTATACAAGATTTATTTACTTTAAATTTTTTAGCTTCATCTATGGTTCGATTCCTTACAACTACGTAATTATACAAGATTTATTTATTTACTTTAAATTCAATAGTTTCATGGAGCATTAGATTCTTTGCAACTACGTAATCATACAAGATTTATTTATTTAATTTAATTTCTTTAGCTTTATGCACGGTTCGATTGTCTATAACTACATAATTAAATATTTATTTATTTATTATATATTTTTATCATTCAATTCTCGAAAAATACATTTTTCGATTGTTTATAACTACATAATTAAATATTTATTTATTTATTATATATTTTTATCATTCAATTCTCGAAAAATACATTTTTAAATAATATTCATTAATAATTTATTAATACTGATATTTTAATGTCGACTCATACTCGGTCCGTGCTTGGCACAGGTTATAAGCTAGTATAAATTAATATCGATTACATGTCCAAAAATGTTTACAAAAATGACAACAATATAATGGTAAAAATCAAACGTCAACCTTCAAGAATAGCAACTCCAATGCAATGTCATATTCGGTGTCATTGCTAAAATTTGGCACCAAATGCAAAAAATATCAACTCTAAAAAAGTTGCATATTTGGATGCAAATATGCATGCATAAATGCTTATTTGATGCCAAATTTGCATCCTGGGATGCATAAGATCTGAGATGCATAAGATGCATATATGTAGTTAGCCAAATCATCAACCAGTTATAAATGTAGTACAAGTTGTTTTACTTTAAATGAAATTTAAGTGAGTTGGAAAAAAAGTTAGTTTAATATAAAAATATTTGATTGCAAAATGTAACTAGTATTGGAGTGCATATTATTTTTTAGCACCAAAAATCACTTTTTGATAATTATAGCAATGACTATAACTATTTTGCATCTAATGGACTTGCGGAAAGTAATGAATGTAACTAAAAAAATAGAATGAGACAATCACCTGCTTCAAAGATGATGAGTTTAAAAAAAATAAACGATATCCAACTTTAAACAATATATAGAATCGATAATTAAGTTGGGAAAGTCGTTCCCAAAACAAGAAATAATCCGATTTTTCTGAACAAGTATGAACACAATAATCATTATCAGGCTTTTGCACACAAGATAAGTAATAGTTCTACGCTTTTGCGCACAAAATACGCGCTCTAAAAAAGAAATATCACTGAAGACGACCCTTAAGAGAAAATCTCATATGAAAAGACAAAGCATTTTTTTATTATCATGTAGTTCATTCAAAACACAAGAAATCTTACCAGAAACACAAATCAAACAAAATAAGCATGAAAACACCACACTCCTAAAGAACAGGAAAATACCCGGAGGAAGTTGTAACTAATTAAGGAACAATTTTGGAAGCTTTGAGCTTCTCAATCCAGTGAACGAATGAAGATTTGGAATTCCTAAAACCCAAGAATCCATGCTCCTTGCTCTTGTTCATAGTATCTAAAGGATACTCAATGCCTAATGTATGATCAGCAAGCCACCAATCTCCGACTCCTTCTAGTTTAGTAGGCACCAAATTGTTTTGTTTTACAATCTCATCCCACACACTCCCTTTATCCTTCATCAGCTCCACAAATGTCAGCCTCTCTCCTTCAAATTCTCCGCATTCCACCCCAAATTTCTCCGCCAACACCTTCCACAAATGCTTCCACTTAAACACATCTCCATTACTGCAATTAAACGCTTCATTCTTGGCGTTTGGATCCACTGCAGCCCATATCTCTTGCTCCGCAATCAAGTCAGCATCCGAAGCTTCATAATACGAACTCCAAGCTTCCTTAATCCCTGGAAACCTCAGAACCGCACCCTCATGTTTGCATATTGAAGCATAAACACACAAAGTACAAATAAAATTCATCATACTGTAGGGTGAAAAACCAAATATAACTCCAGGCCTATGGACTGACCAAGTTAAGCCATCTTTTTTGGCTACAGTTTCGAACAAGATATCCTCAAGATTGTAGTAAAAATTTGGAGCATCTAGCCTTGGAAGATCTTCGGTATACGGAGGATCATGTGGTGCACCCATAAAAACATCAAAAGAGCCCATGTAGTGCTTCTTCCCAGTTTGTAAACAAATATGTTGCAGTTTTGGTGCATTTGGAAGGATACAGTTCAACAAATTTTTGAACATTTTGCTATTGATTTCACAGTTTTCAGCTTCACTGGATCCACTACCCCAAGTGACATAAAAGAGGTGAGTCACATCTTTAAGGCCGGAGAGTTTGGATTCAGTTTCCTCTGCATTGGAAATGTCACACTGGATGTACTCAACATGGTGGTTTGCATTCCATTGTGGTCTTGGACGACGAGCAACGCCATAGACTTTCCATGGGCCTCCCGGGGTGTCGGGGCGAGGGAGAATCTCAGCCAGACTACTTCCAACAATGCCCGTAATGCCCACAACAAGGGCCACACTTTGGTAATTCAACGGACCATTGCCTTGATTGAGAGGTTTCTAAAGTAAGCGTGCATGAAGAAATAAATTAGTTGTGAATGAAGAAAAGATGTAAAACTCGCAGGGCCACATAAAATGATCAACGAAAATTAGTAAAATGAAAGAGAGATTAGAGGATTAACCCTTGCAGCGCCATCTGCACCAGAGTACCACCACCAGCTCATGCTTTCGTCAGATCGTCCGTGGCTTATTTATCTTGTGCTTTTCTGTTAAGATATACTAGTACGTATGTTACTATTTATAGTACAAAAATGATGGAGAAAAAAAAGACTATATATGTGGTTTAAAAGTTTAACACGTACTAGCTATTCCAATATTGTGACCTGACTTTGAAATCAATAAATTCAAAATTTTTGAAAAATACCAAAATTTAGGATTGTTCTTGCAAAAATACCATATTTTTTAAGTATTTTGAAAAAGTACAAATTTTAATTTTTTTAACATACTAGTACCTATGTTACTATTTATAGTACAAAAATGATGTAGAAAAAGACTATAGCTATTCCAACATTGTGACGTGACTTTAAAATCAGTAATTTAAATTTTTTCAAAAATACGTAAAGTTAGGATCATTTTCTGCAAAAATATCATCTTTTTTAAATATTGATAAAGTACAAATTTTAATTTTCTTTTACATGCGTTTCGCAACTTCTCAGTCATTGGAATTATTTGCATAATACGTCCTTAACAAGCATTGATCAAATGAAATGCAATCAAAAACAATTTCAATTACATTCGAGACAGGAATTGAACTTTTTTTTAGCATTTAGTTACTTTTAATTGCTAAAGATATTTTTATATATATTTTCATAAAACAGTAAAATCACAAAAATACTTTAAAAAGTGATATTTTTTCTATTAATTAGTTAATTCGGATAGGATTGAAGAATTCAAAACATCAATAAACGAATATATAATAATTCTTAATATATAATAATTCTTAATATATTAATCATATTTGTAATAAAATTTTCAAATTAAAAGTAATTAGAAACTAATCAAAATTTGAAATATATATAATTGATAAATTAGTTTCGAAAATTAATGAATATTCATCAAGAATTTTAAAACATGATAAATTAAGTGAAGAAACAATCCCTGCAGCTATGTAACGCCGTATTAAATCAGATCGTTCGTTGGTGTTGATAAATTTGAATGAATGGGAGTGGGTGGCAATTGGGACTTGCCGACTTTTTAAGTGCGTCTAGGAAGTTCTTTCTATTCAATTCGGCACTCGTCCAATTTGAAACAACAAATTTTGCTCCACACCATAGAAATCTCCCCCCGTCAATTTTGTAGTGTAGATCTAGGGGAGAAGTTTTATCGTACCGTTTGTTACATGCGTAAACTTTTGACATGTGTTAACTTTAGTTTTTTTTAAGAGTAAAGTGCATTATGTGTACTTGCAGTTTAGGTGTGAGACCACTTGCGATACTCAAGTTCAAAAACTAGCACTTGATATACCTTCTAATTTACTAACACTTTTCGTGATTCCGTCAAATTTCCGTAACTCCGTCTATTTCCTTGAGGACAATTCAATCTTATTCGTTTTGTACGCATATTACACATATATCTGATACATTTACTTTACCAATTCATTAAACTCATTTCACTGCACTTCCCCCTTTGTTCACTCTCACGCCAATTGAGTTCTCCCGCTGCATTGCTGACAATGGTGTGGTTTCGAAGAGATCCGAATGACAAAGACGTTTACACACCTAATGAATATCCCGATTATGGAGGTAAGTTCTGTCACTTTAAATTAAATTAGGGTTTGAACCGTTTGTATATGAAATTAGGGTTTTTGTAATGTTTTTTGTGTTTACGAACTTAGGGTTTTGGTATTGGTTGCTAGTTGTAAAGTTAGTGTAACTTATTCTGATATTTTTGGTTTAATATGTTGGTGCTCCCATGTGATTCAATGTCTCCTCTGTGGTCCCTTATGGAGCCTATATGTGGAGAAGAAGAATGGGAGGAAACAAGGTTCCCAAAGCCTTTGCCTCCTAATGGTAAGCCTCAAACTGGCAGACCTAAAAAAAAGAGAAACAAGAAGAATGATGTTGTTGGCACAAATCCAACAAAAATGAAAAGTCAAAAGACCAAGGTCAAGTGCGCCTACTGTACTGAATACATCCATAATATAAGAACTTGTCCAGCTAGGGTAAGAACTTCTTCGATCGGAGTTATATTTATTTGTAGTGCATATATAAATAACTCATACCATGATCTCTATATTTACAGGCAGCTGACAGAGCTGCTGGATGTGAAAGACAAGTTAAAACAAGGACTAAGAACTCAAACAAGACACTTACAGGAAAAAACAATGGTGCAAATGAAGCTGGTAGGAGTGAAACTCGGGGGAACCAGACTGCTGGGAATGAAGCTGGTAAGAGTGAAACTGTGGGGAATCATATTGTTGGGAATGAAGCTGGTAGGAGTGAAACTATGGGCAATCAAAGTAGTGGGACTCCTAAGAATGTGCCTACTAGGATTGGTAATGCTGGAAGCCAATGTGGTATCTTGTCAAAGAAGCCTAGAAAATACAAGAAGAATACTCCTCTTGGTATTCAACCATAGAGAGTCAATTCAAAAGGCAAGGGGACCACAACTACACTGGCAAATATTGAGGCTACAAGGAGACAGATGCAAGCTAAACTAAGGGAGAATCCAGTTTGGAAAATATAGTCTATTATGCCTCTACTGACGACTCCTTTTTGTTGACAAACTACTATAACCTTTGTCAATGTCATGACTATTTAGTAAAGCAGGGAATGTTATAACTTTTGTCAATGTATGTGATATCACTGATGAAGTGAACTAGGATTTTGTGAACTTTATGATGTACCAAGCTATGTTTTTGTGAATGTAATTAAGACTAATTATTGGTTGAAGTATATTCTTATCATTTTCTTACTCTTTCTTTTATTACTGCAATTCAGTATTTCACTACACCATAGATTGCATATTGCAACAACACAAATATATTGCCTTAATGCCTATATTTGTTGCATTAGACTTAATTGAAACGAATGTCCAAAATTCACCGTTGCATCCGCCCCTGTTGCAATAGAGCCATTTAGCAACGATTTCAGCTCCATATAGCAACGCTAAAAATCATTGCAATATAGGCATGTAACAACGTTTTATGGTCTTCAGCAACATTTGAAAATCATTGCAGTAGCAAATGGTTGGCAAACAAGTCACTTTAAGGCAACAAATATTAGTATAATTGCAATGAATTTATTAGACAAATTGCAACAGTTTAAGCCCTTATTGCAATAATTTTATAGCAGTTTTAACATTATTTGCAACATCTTTTTGGCACAATTGCAACAATATTTAAAAATAAAATTGTGTGATTTCATTTGAATATTAAACTAGCCAGGCAAACCACAAATCCAAGCAATACCAAACATCAATGTCATTTCATACAGAACACTAATTACCAACAGTTCGAAAGCAGCACCATGACTACTACTACGTACGACATCATCGTATAAACCATCCGAAAATTAAGTCTAAGAAAAACGACAAAGTGTTGTATGCGCATACACTTAATTACTTAGCAAAACATGCTAAGTCACATACACCTACTTGTACAAAAGGAGTTAGCCAACTATTACATATAATTTAAACATAAGGTTATCATGTGGCAGCTTCATCTCCATCTGCAGTAGCCTCATCGTCTGAATACCTTCTAGGTGACCCATTTGTTGAATATACTTTTGGAGTAGTAGTTAGAGTAAGTTGGAGTAAGCGGGGGTGTAATATATGCCACCAACACTCCCTAAAGTAGCGCCAAGGATTCCAATTATAGTACCGACTATGATTCTCCAGCCAAGTTTCATTTCCTGTAAAGCCAAATAGCAGGTGTTAGAGTTGCAAATTTCTGAAAACGGATCGACAAAAAACAAACATGTCAGTTAACCTTTATAATAACAGTGTGTATCTACAAATAAAACAAGCAACTAAAAGTTGTACATATATGGTTAGAACCAGTCAGAAGACTTGAAAAAAAATATGAAGGAGGTTGACAAACTTAAAGATTAGCTCTAGAAAAATTTACGAGCCAAAAATATGTTACTGATGGAATATTCATAAGGCTTTTTTTTAGCAACTACATTGACAACTATAACTACTTTTGGAAAACCTATCTCCAAGGATAAACACGGGCCTTTTAAATAAAGATATAGTGATGGAACACACTACATATTATTTTTTGTAAAGTTGGGCAGGGAGCAAAAAACATGTCAATGAAAAAATTAGACATCAATCCTACCAAGGTGCTCTGGTCGCTGAAAAGGGAGGATGACTTCACCCCTCTCGGAGAACGTACAACAACAGTTCTTGTTCCGCTTGCAGCCAAATCATCCTGTAATTTCAATTTAAGTAAGGTAATGGAAATAAGAAGCAAAATAGTCTACTTTGCTGCTTTGGCATCAAAATATGGAATTGAATCAGTTAATCAGAAGCCTGCCCTTCTGCTACAACTATCAGAAAGAACATTCTATACGGGAAAGATGATGCTACTCTTATAAAAGGGTCTGGGTCCTGGAAGACGATTATTGCGCTTATGCCTTTGTTAATAGCAGTAAGGTATAACATTTGTTATTAAGCTGTGAATATAGAGGATCGCAGTTATTCTTACCGTAAAACAACATTCTGTAACTTTCCTTAGTTGTCTAAATCAAGCAATGTTGGTCCTCTAATGTCAGTCATCGCTGTTCAAGTAGTTTTAACATCATACATACACTAGTGTAGATTGTCCCCACTTTATATTCACAAGCGTTTTGCTACTTCCAAACCAGCATTTTAATGTTTATTGAAATCCCAGATGTATGTTGCTGGTTCTGCATAGATTAACAAGTACAAGCTTAAACCACAAAAAATAAGCAGACATATATCTATTGACAGGTACATGTAAGATAATTATGTTTTAATCTGAGGATGGTTTGGGTCATACAAGAAAAGAGTAACATTTAGCAAAAAAGGATTGCATGATTGCAAAGGTTTTTACATTCGCGATGGCCGAAGAATAACAAATGTTTGACAGAAAAATAACACAAGAAGTCTAGAGACTTTATACTAATACGTACCAGTTTAATTTCAGATATGTTATTTGTACTTCCAGAAGAAGTCTAATGGTTTCTCCATCTTCCTTTATTTGGAACTTTGGTGGTGTCTTATCTTCATATGTTACTTTCCGACCATAGTGCCCCATACTTCGCTCTACATTGTACTCTGAGACCATATCTATAAAAATCTCCAGGCCTTCCTTCAATAGTCCAGCATGGCTGCATGCTAATAAGACATCCATGCAATGCAAACAATATATCAAGTTACATTATACAAGGGCAGTTGCTCACCTTGCTGTCAACCCATCTGATAAGTTTATCAAAAGTTGTCATATCAGGACATAATATAAACGCTAAAGAAAGGGCTATGCTGGATAGCTTAACGTACATGGACAGAAGACAAAATGAGAGGTTTTCGAGAAATCAAGGTTCTCATGCTTCATGAAGGCAGAGACATGGCCAGACATCAAATTTATTGAACTCTACTTGCATAGAGTTGTTAAAAAAAACTTCTTCATTGTTTATTAATTATATTAATGTTCAAAAGAAATTACAACCAGATAGGCAGATTATAATTCAATCATTTAAACTTTCGTCCAGCAAATAACAACCATGTTGTTAACGTATATTAATAGCAATAAGAAAACAATCTCACCAATTCATAGTCCACAAATCAAACTATAACAACGCACCATCATCGATATCCAAAACTACACCTTCTCTATTCTAAATACACAATTTCACATTAATAAAAAACACATCATTCTAATCAGAAACTTACAATGCAATACTAATTACAAACACCCAATTCAATAATTCTTCAAAAAGAACAGAACATTACATATAAATCACATAATCAAACTCAATACAAAGAACAGAAAAACATACAAAAATGTACCTTATTAGAAGTAATCGGAACAATCTTAAGAGTCTGTGTATCCTTATCGAGAACCCAAAGAGCATAAGTGCAGAGCTGAGGAACAGCAGCTTCACCTGAATAATTAGTCCCAACAAAATTAACCTCAGACCCCCTTGGCTTCAAAAGCACTTGAAACCTACTACTCCTCTTCACATTCTGGTACACATTAACCTCCGAAGAATCCCCAGAATCCTTAAATGGGTCAAAACTGGTCGGAAAGTAACCAACCAGCGGCGAAATCTTGTCGGGGTCAGTGTGGACTGTCTGAAACACCAAAACTAACACAATCTAAAAGCAATATTACAATTCAAAACCCCTAATTAACAAAATGTTGGAATACCTAATTTTGAAAATTGGCTTAAAGAAAATCTCATTGTAAAAGCTTTAAAAGAACATAATTGATACCCTAATTGAATACCTAACAAAAAAGAACAGAAATATACTCCTGTTTAAAAACAAGCACAAATTAACGAATAAATCCTAATTGATACCTTTTAGGAAAAATTCATCTAAATAGCATATTTTAAAATCAATTTAGGGATACAAGATACCTTTTTCTAGCTTCAGTGTTCAAGCTTGAGTGTTCTTCGAGCTTGAATTTTTGAGCAGTGCTCGAGTTTGAGTTCTCTCCCGCCTTGTCTCTCTCTCTCGTCTCTCTCTGTTGTATGTTGTGTCTCTGTTGTATTTGTTTGTAGTATTTGTTTTAGTCAAAATCCTCTTTTAGAAAACCCGGGCAAACAAAAATTACTAAGCCCGATTAACTTTTTAAAAGCCCGCCATATATTGGCCCAAAATTTTGAAGTTAATGGCAACGTTTATCTATATTCGTTACAATATAATTCAAATTTTGCATAAATTATATTGAATTGCAACAATTTTAAAAAACCGTTACAATATTTCTAAATTTTTCAAAACTTGTCATTAGTAGCAACAATTTTTGAGCAATTTTTTCAGTGCGTAGCCAATCTATGGTGTAGTGTTTGTTAAGTTTTTTGCACAACAAAACAGGAAAAACACATTGTAATTTTGAAACTTAGGACTTTTCATTACATATTAAGACAAAGTACATCCTTCATTATCAACTCCAAATTACACAATAACATAAACTACAACAAAAACACAGAAATTACACAACTCCAAATCAACCTAAAGCTCATCAAGTGAATCATACTCATCATCCTAAACTACCCTGTCCTGACCCACTGTGGTGAGCACCATATTCATCATTGCAGAGAAAAGTATGAACATTGCAACAACTTTGAACTGCTATTTCTGCTTCATATTGTTTAGCTCAGCTTCATGACGGTCGCACATTCGGTCCATCCTGCGCTTCAACTTGTCAACTAAATTTCCAATGCAGTCATGCAGCTCTTTAATCGCGTCTACTGCTCGACGTCCAAGTGGTGGGTTGATCCCCTTGTGAAAGCCACAGTTATCATCCGCACATTCCCTGAATCTCCTACCTGCGTTTTCTCCAAACCAACGTGTGTTCATCGCGCTCATTCGATCACAATCACACATTAGATCCAATACATCATCCACAGCAGCCATTTCGCAAGCCATTTCTATTTGGGGGGGGGGGAGTTATTTGCTTAATTAGGGTTTACTATGTTACAATACTACAAAGGGGGGAATGGAAGTGTCAACCGTTGGAAAATGAAAAAGACTGAATTGCCCTTCAGTAACACCCCCAGATCCGGGGTCAGGAATCTGGGTTGTCACGCTCTATCAATTATACAATACCTGCATTACTCACAACATTCTAATAATACAACTCCAAAGACCCCAATCACTTACGCACACACACACAAGTTATAGCCTTGAAAATGAGCAACAATAAGTAACACTTGTTATTACAAACCAAATGTACTATCCAGGACCTCATCTGTTATTTACAACCTCTACCTGAAGTTAAAATAATAGACCTCACAATTCTATACAAGGTTTAGTAATACAAATCCACTCAAAATAATTCTCACTAATTCAAGCTGCAACTATTCTGCTCACACTGACAGTATCCATCCTGCATCAACTAACTCCAGGGTGGTCTCTCCATTCCCTTGCTCTCGTAACACGAGGTGGATTCGGCAATGTTTTCCTCATGCTGAAATATTTAATAAAGCAAGAATGAGCTAATAGTGCTCAGCAAGAAATCTATCCCAGTTTAAATCTTTAAACCTTTTAGGGAGATAATCCATAAGGGATCAAAGCTTTTATCACTACTAGGGTCTAACCCCAAAATAGTATACCGTTTAAAATACCGTATGACTTATAATCATACTCATATACTCTTCGTAAATCCTTTGGAAATCCTTGCTATCATTATGATAAACCAAGTCTCAAACATATCTTTATAACCACATGCTACGCATTAAACAGATAAGTTGCTAGTATAACATAAAATATGAAGTTACGAGGAAAATTAATATAAGGTTTCCGTAACCCAAAATCCACTTATGCATATATAATCCGAGTAAGGTTTTATCAGAGTCATAACTCATAAAATAAAAGATGAAGTTGCAAGGATTTATTATAACTACAGTTTAATAACAACAATTACCCAATCACTCTTTCAACAATCAACATCAGCCTCCAAGCTGTTTCAATATCAATCAATCTTAACAGTTCAATCTGTTGTAGAGATAACACAATTAGTTACTCTATTTATTAACAGCATTTATCTGAAACAATTCACTTTTAAAACATTTTCATTATTATCTTATCCGAGGGACTGGGACTTTCAAGCCACTGGATATGATTAAAAGATGATCAGTCGCTTCAATCATGTCCTTCCGAGGGACCTTTTTACTACTAGTAGATGGACAAGAACACTTTCCGAACTTGACCAGGCCAAGAACACTTTTTGAACCCGACCATGACAAGAACGACTTTTCAAACTTGTCTTGATGATGCAAGAACACTTTTCGAACTTGTCAATGATCCTTTGGCAGCACATGGGCCAGAAATAAAATGGATGGACCGACTAGATATGGTCACTTACGCAGGATTACCGCATATCCGGTATTCTCAATCCGCAGTAACGACATTCAAGTCGACCACAATCTAGTTGCAATAGTACACTGACCAATCTGGTCACATCTGTTAGGGCATCATATACAATGATCCCTGCACTTACAAGCCCCATTAATAACAGGAAGAATCTTTACTCATATAATGTTTGAAAGGCATATGTCAAGGCATATTTGTAAACACCGAGGATTCTACTCAACTTTAATTAAGATGTAATAAGTAAATAATAAAAATCAAATGTCACAGGAATCTCAGAAGATTATATCTGTCAAAGAATGAAGATTAAAGTCATCTACAGACTTGAAGTTATTCTACACTGGAAGAAGTTCATTTATTTGATCAAGCCTCAGTGAAGTATTCAACAAAGTGGATCTATTTAAAGTGACAGAGGTTTCAGAAGTGTGACGGGAAAAAGTACAGGTTATAGTCCTTGTTTAAATAAAAGGAGTAAAGAATCACAGCTTAAAGTTTAGAATGAAGAACAACCATTAAAGTTAGTCGCTCATGAACCAGACAGTACATGGAGTGTCAACGTCATTCAGTGGAAGTTCGTCATCAATTTCAGTGGTTCTAAAAATTAGTTTAATTCTCTTTTAATATTATTCCATAAGATATTTAATTTAATCTATGAATTAATTCTTTCAGAATTAATTCATATATTAAATTAATCAATCTAGATCTTAAGTAATTTAATGTATAAATTAATTCTCCAGAATTAATTTATTTATGAAATTATTTGAGTCAGTTATTTAATTTATTTAATCAGTGAATTAATTCTAAAAGAATTAAGTCATTTATTAAATCAATTAAAAGTAGAATAAAATTAAATCAGTTTTATTTCTATTAGTAGTACTGTCATTTTATACTAGTAGTACTATCTGTATTAGTACTACCGATAGTACTACCAATAAAAATGGTTAGTACTACCGAGAGTACTATTAGTTTTAATAGATAGTACTTCTAGTAGAAATGCAGGGAGTTCATTTTGGCGCGTGGAATGCAATGCTTTGACTTGTATTAAATACAAGTTTGATCATTTCAACAGACATAGAATTGAACACAGAAGCAAAAACACAAAGTATCATTTCTCTCTTCTGCCATTAACGCAAGCCAACTGCAAAGCTCAATTAAATTCTTGTAATAAATTCTAGCCATCAAAGTTATATTCAATCCACTAGAATTCAATTACTTGTATTGCTTTGACAATCAAGCGGATCATAATCCCTAGAATTACTATCGAACTACTTTTTAGTATTCGATCTTTTTATTACAAATATAGATAAATTCATGTCGAATTTATTCTAAATTTGTTTTAACAAGAACCTTGTAATCTGTGCTCTGAATTGTAACACCTCTCAAGTTTAATAGAGTTTCTATTTAACTTGAATATTGTTTCAGTTTTTATTCCGCAATAATTTGTTCTAAACAGTTAAATCTTTTAAAGGACAAATTCGATAAAACGGTATAGTTTGTATTCAACCCCCCTTCTACAAACTTATCAGGACCTAACAATTGGCATCATAGCCTTTTGATTGATATACAAATCATAGATCCAATTGTTTTGAGTTTTTTCTTAAACTCTGATTTTTTATCTTTCTTAAAAAATCTCAAAAGATGTCTACTACACAGAAAGTGGGTACAGTCAAAATCCCAATGTTCAGCAAGGAGCATTATCCAATGTGGAAGAAGAAAATGCTCCTATTTCTTAAGGTTGCAAATCCTAAATACATTGATGTGCTGAAGAACGGTCCCAAAGTCCCTATGATTATTGAGGGAGAACTCATTGAGAATAATGTTGTGATTAGGGCTGCTAGAATGTACCCTAAAGATGCCAAGGATTACACTCCTGATGAGAAAGAGGATGTTACCTTGGATTCCTGTCTTCAGTTGATCCTTATTGATTGTCTTGATCCAATCATGCATAATCATGTCCTCAACTGTGATACTGCCAAACACATTTGGGCAACTATAGAGATAATCAATGAGGGGACAGAGGAAGTTAGGGAGAATATGCTGGAAATTCTCACCTCTCAATATGAGCATTTCAGATCAAACCCTGGTGAAGGTATCTCACAGGTTTTTGAGAGATACAACAAATTAATCAATGATCTGAATCTCAATGGGAAGCACTACACCAACAAGGAGATTAACAAGAAGTTCCTTCTTACACTTCCACCTCATTTGGAGCACAAAATTTCTGCCATTAGAGAAGCAAGAGATATGAATGAGATTGCTTTGGAGAGATTGTATGGTGTTCTGAAGACCTATGAGCTGGAGCAGATTCAACAAAGGAAGTTGTATGGAACTGGGAAGATTGTTAGTACTTCTACTGCACTGGCTGCTGAAGTCCCACAGAAACTAGAAGTGAAGGCTGTTCAACCTTCCAGTTCTAACATGAATGTTATTGATGCTGAATATGGATTAACATCCATTGATCAATCTGGTGGTGACTTCTATTCTTTAGAAGAACTTGATTAGCTGGAGGATGGTGATTTGGCTTTGATAGTCAGGAAGTTTGGGAAGTTCAGATTCAAGAGGAATCCCAATCTTAAATTCAGGCCCAGATTTCAGAGAGGTGGATCTTCCTCTTCAAGTGGCTCAAGGGGTGGCTACAAAACTGGAACTGTGGAAAGGAGCACAATCAGATGCTACAATTGCAATGAGTTGGGTCACTTTGCTACTGAATGCAGAAAGCCAAAGCAAGTGACTAGAAACACATTTGATTCTAGCAAGAAGAACAAGATTGGGAAAGCTTATGTTGCTGAAGGAAAGAGTTGGGATGACACTGACAGTGATGAAGAAGCAGGTGAGATTGGGAACCTTGCTTTAGTGGCTAAAGAGGCAAGCACTTCATCTGCACACATGTCAGAGGTAAAGTTTACTGATACTGAAATGATTCGTCATCTTGGTGGCACCTTAGAATGTGCACGCACTGAAAATGATAGAATAATTCTTTTAAACACAAATCTTGAAAATGAGATAAAAGAATTAAAACTAGTGCATGTTAATCAGGATGAACTTATTGAGAAAATAGCTTTTCTTGAGAATAGGGTTAAATGTTATATTCAACTGGAAACCATTCTTAAGAAAGAGATTAGTGAGCTGAAGACTAAAGCTAATGCCTATTTCAGCTCTTGTAAGACGGCTAAAGAGATTCTTAATAAACAAGCTGTTGGTAATCATGTCAGTATAGGTTATGATTATAATGAGGCCATTGGATTGCTTGGAATAAATTCCCCTTGTAGAGTCAGATCTGAAGGAAGGGGTGTTCCATATGTGCTTAAGGGTATTGAAACACCCTTCTGTAAGGAGTCCGAAGCAGAACCTCTGAATGAAGACTCTATCATCATTGCAGAGGAGATTCGTGAAGAAGATATTGCTTTGGAAGTTGAACAATCCAAAAAGTGTATATCTGATATTCCAGTCAAAGTTGCTACAACTAAAAAGACTAAATCATATATCCATAAGTTGGATCAAAACAACTGTAGAACTAACATGCCTGCTGTTAATTCTTCTCATAAAGCATGTGGTGTGATTAATTGCATGTCTTGTGCTTTCAATGTTATGTATGCTTATTTTAATAGTAAGCATGTATCTAGTGATAAGATTGCTCCACGTCAACATGTTAATAATAAGAAGCATGTTAAAGCAAAGACTACTAGTCCTCCTCAGACTAGAGTGGATTCATTTATCCCTAAGCCTACTCAGAAATGTGTTAAGGCTGGCTATAAATGGAAACGCTCTTATGTGAAAGAGGTTGAAGTAGTTTTAGTTAAAAATGTTGTTTTGCCTGACAAAGGCCAATTCTTTAAATACGCAGGACCCAATCAATTTTGGGCTCCGAAGAAGGTCTAATCAATTTGATATTGCAGGGAGTTAAACAGGTAAGCCGTGTTATATGGATTCTTGACAGTGGTTGTTCAAGGCATATGACCGAAGATAGAGCCCTGCTATCAGATTTGGTTGAGAAAGCTGGCCCAGTAGTAACCTTTGGAGATAACAACAAGGGTATTACGAAAGGACATGGCTGATTGATGTACGGAAATGTTATCATTGAAGATGTTTCATTTGTGGAAGGTCTGACGTTCAATCTTCTCAGCATCAGTCAGTTCTGTGACAGAGGATATGCTATTTCCTTTGAAAGAGAGAAGTGTCAGATCCTTCACAAGAAGAATGGAAAGCCTGCTCTTCAAGGAGTAAGGAAAGGTGACTTGTTCATAGCTGATCTGAACTCGGGATTCAAAGATGAAGTTAATTGTTTTTATGCTAAAGCTTCATCAGATGATAGTTGGCTATGGCACAAGAAGATGTCTCACCTTAACTTCAAAACTATGAACTCTTTAGTCAAGAGGGAATTAGTTAGAGGTTTGCCTCAGATGGAATTTACACAGGAAGGACTGTGTGAGGCATGTCAGAAAGGAAAGTCAAAGAAAGCTTCTCACAAGGGCACTGATACATCATCAATAACTGAACCTCTTCAGCTACTGCACATGGATTTGTTTGGTCCAGTTAATGTGATGTCCATGTCAAAGAAACAATATCCACTTGTGATTGTTGATGACTATTCAAAATATACATGGGTTTTATTCCTACATTCCAAGGATGAGACCCCATACCTGGTGATTGGCCACATAAAGTTGATTGAGCTGGATTCTAGATTCCCTGTTAGAGCCATAAGGTCAGATAATGATACTGAATTCAAAAATGCCATTCTAAATGACTTTTGTGCTGATAAAGGAATAACAAGACAGTATTCTGCCCCTAGAACTCCTCAACAAAATGGAGTAGTGGAAAGAAAGAATCGTACATTGATTGAAGCAACTAGGACTATGCTAAGTGAGTCCAAACTTCCAACGTAGTTTTGGGCTGAAGCAGCGAATACGGCTTGTTATACTCAGAATCGAACTTTAATCAACAAGGACTTAATGAAGACTCCTTATGAGATCTTGAACAACAAGAAACCAACTGTCAAGTACTTTCATGTATTTGGAGCAAAATGCTTTGTGCTTATAGATGACAATGTGAAACGTGGCAAGTTTGATGCAAAGGCACAAGAAGCTATTTTTGTTGGTTACTCCAGAAGATCTTACAGGGTCTACTTGGTTGGCAGTCACACAGTAAAGGAAAGTGTCAATGTTACTTTTGATGACACTAAGCTCCCCAATATCCAAAAATAAGACTCATCTGAAAAGCTGAAGTTTGATAACTTGCCAGACTCAGAATCAGATGATGGAGCCCCACCTGAAGTTATTGCTGGTGATGATAATAACAATGATGATAATGATCATGGTGATGGTGGTGGAAACACAGGTAACAATGGAGATACCACCAACACTGGAGAAGAATCATCAAGGCAATCAAGCAACAACTTAGGGGGAGCAAATGAAGGATCAACTAGTCACTCACAACATCAAAGTGAATTTCAAGGCGAATCATCAATATCAAATCTTCCAAGACAGATTGTATGGAATAGAGCTCATCCTTTTGAGCTGATCATTGGTGATCCAGGTGTTGGAGTTAAAACTAGAAGTGCAACTCAGAATGAATGTCATTATTCAGCATTTCTATTTGAAATGGAGCCAAAGAAAACTGAAGAAGCACTGACTGATCCATATTGGGTGATTGCTATGCAAGATGAACTCAATCAGTTTGAACAACAGCAAGTCTGGAAACTGGTACCCAGGCCAAAGAACAAGAAAGTAGTTGGTACAAGATGGGTATACAGGAACAAGCTAGATGAGGATGGCATTGTTACAAGGAACAAGGCAAGACTGGTTGCACAAGGGTATTCTCAAGCTGAAGGCATTGATTATGATGAAACTTATGCACCAGTGGCTAGACTTGAGGCCATCAGGATGTTCTTAGCATTTGCGGCTTATTCCAATTTTAAAGTCTATCAAATGGATGTTAAGAGTGCATTCCTGAACGGTGAACTTGATGAAGAAGTGTATGTGGAACAGCCCCCCTGGCTTTGAAAATCAGGAGCTGCTGGACTTTGTGTACTTTCTCTTCAAGGCTATCTATGGTCTCAAACAAGCCCCAAGAAAATGGTATGACACTCTCTCTGGTTTTCTTTTAGAAAATGGTTTTGTTAGAGGTATCATAGACAAAACTCTTTTTTCAAAGAAACACAAAGGTGATATGATATTAGTCCAAGTCTATGTGGATGACATCATATTTGGGTCTACTAATGATGATCTCTGTAAGAGATTTGCTAAGCTAATGCAGAGTAAGTTTGAAATGAGTATGATGGGTGAGCTGAAGTTCTTTCTTGGATTACAAGTAAGTCAAAGGTCAAATGGTATATTTATTTGTCAATCCAAGTATCTCAAAGAACTCCTCAAGAAATATCACATGGAGGATTCAGCATCAGCAAGGACTCCATCTTCAACAACAATCAAACTTGGAGCTTCTGACAAGTCTATCAAGGTAGATGTTACAAGCTACAGAGGTATGATTGGCTCCTTACTCTATCTTACTGCAAGTAGACCAGATATTATGTATGCTACATGCTTGTGTGCAAGGTTCCAAGCGGACCCTAGAGATGTACATCTCGTTGCTGTGAAAATAATCTTGAGATATCTTAAGGGTACACCTAATCTAGGTATCTGGTACCCTAAAGATTCTGGTTTTAATCTTGTTGGATATACAGATTCTGATTATGCAGGTAGTGTTGTGGATAGAAAGAGTACCTCTGGGAGTTGTCAATTCCTAGGAGGTAGGTTGATTTCCTGGTATAGCAAGAAACAACAAACAGTTTCCAATTCAACAGCAGAAGCTGAATATATTGCTGCTGGAAGCTGTTGTGCTCAGATCTTATGGATACAGAATCAATTAAAGGACTATGGCTTTGCATTAGACAAAATTCCTATATTTTGTGATAATACAAGTGCCATAGCAATCTCCAACAACCCTGTGTAGCACTCGAGAACAAAGCACATTGATATCAGGTATCATTTTATCAGAGAGCATGTCATGAATGGAACTGTGGAGTTACATTTTGTACCCACAGAAGAACATACTGCAGATATATTCACTAAATCTGTTGACGAATCCACATTTATCAAGTTAGTTGGTAAATTGGGTATGTTAAACAGTCTTAGTGATTGACAATATCTCTGTCAGGTTTGTTCTTTCAAAATTCATTTTCTCTTGTCATTTAAATGATATTCACTGCCAATTCTCATTTAATATTACATGCTTGTGTAGTTAAATAGCTCTGAATAATTTATTTTCTTTAAAAATATTTTTCTCATATTTTTTAAGTAGAGAAATGTATTTTTATTGAAAATATATTTATTTAGAATTATTTAGATATTTTTCAGATTGTAAATATTGTTGTTTAAATATTTCTGCAAGTTTATATTAATTTTAGGCATTTCTATAATTTTCTGCATATTTTTCTAGAATTTATGGAATTTTTCTATGAATTTTTCTAGATTTGTATAAATTTTTCATGCCTTTTTATTCATTTTCTGCTAAGTTTATTAATTCTCAGCATTTTTCTTTTTATTTAAATCTGATTTTTGTTAGTATTACTAGTTTTATACTAGTAGTTCTATCGGTAGTACTATCCCTTGATAGTACTACCAGTTCTTTTTAATAAGTACTACCAGCATTTTTGTTTTGTTTTTGTTTTTTCCTTTTATTTCATAGTACTACTAGTTCTCTTTAGATAGTAGTGTCGTGTTTTTCTTTTTTATTATTACTTATAGTACTACCGAATTTTGGATAGTACTACTAAGCATTTTCTTTAGTTTTTATTTTTATTTTTATTTTATTTTATTTTTATTATTTGATAGTACTACCGTGTTTTGTTAGTACTACTAGGCATTTCCTTTATTTTTTTATTTTTGCTTTTCTTTTTAATAACTGATAGTACTACCGTGTTTTTACCTTAGTACTATCAGGTCAAATATATATATATTTTCTTCTTTTTACTTTTTACCATAGTCTTTCCAGTTCAAGTTTTAACTTAACTGTTTTGTTATTCTCTCTCTTTTATTCTTAAGGCTAATTAACGAATTGCTGTCCATTTCTTTTTCACTTTCCGGATTCGATTCTTGTTAGTTTTAAATTCTAAGACCATCACTGAACAGATCTTCTCAAGCCCATTAATTCGACTACTTAAAATCCAAGTTTCATTGAGTTTTAATTTTTCGAGTTTTTGAATTTCAAAGGGTTTTGTGATTCGTTTTTAAGGTTTTAATAAGTGTTTTTGAATTCTAAAAATAGTAGTGTGTGTGGTTTGTGTCAAGGATTAACATACTAAAATTTGGTAATTTTTTGGAGAACTTTGAAAATTTGGATTTTTAATTAATTTTTAATTAATTTTAAAATCCTTAAATTCGAATTATTCATAATTATTTGAGTTTTTGATTTTCTGTGTTAATTCTTACTTAGTAAATTATGGCTCAGAATTTTGAGGTTGTTAAAAACAATTATATTGGATATTTTGATCCGTTGAAATGCCCGATTGATCGTTTTCGACCTTGGATTCAGTTTTTAAATTCGCAGTGTTGTGTGAGTCGTGCTATATGTTTATTTGCTGATTTAAAGATTGAACCACTTAGATTATTGTGTTCTACTGCTGTGATTTCTGAGAATTTAAATTCTATATCTTTCACTATTGAGCACACACAGTACACTATTACTGAGGATTTGTTTTGTGAAGTTTTTCAACTTCCTAGGGATAACTTTGATAGGACTCCTTCTGATATTGAATTAATCCAGTTTTTCAACAGAATTCATTATCAAGGTCCTTTGGAGTTGCCCAAACTCAGTAAAGCTAATTTAGTCTGTGAATGGGATATCTTATTTGATACTTTAGCTAAGGTTTTCAGCAATTGTACTAAGAGTAATTTTCCTCATATTCCATCTTTGTTGCAGTACATTGCTTATGCTATTGTGTTTAATGTTAGACTTAACATTGGTCATCTAATCCGGAGTCTTATAGTTAGAAGAGTATCCAATGCCAGGATTGATCATGATAGTGGTAGGAAAGTCAGGTGTTTCTATCCTCGATTTCTCACTATTTTAATCAATCATGTGCTATCTGATGCTCACAAGGAGTTGTTTTCAAATGCTTTATCTGTTAATTCTCCTTCTACTAATAGTAAGTTCTATCAAAGACTCCATACTTCTCTTAAATGGAATATGACACCAGTGGTTGTAAGTCCATTCATGGCTCATGTCATTAACCTTCCTACTTTTGAACCTTTTGTTCTTGATCAACAACTAGTCATTACAGCTGGAACTTCAGAGGAACTGCCAATACAGGTAATACATCCTATCTCTGGATCATCTGGCACCTTTGCTGAAGCCCAAGTGGTTGATAGGACAGACCAAGAGGTTGTAGAACCACAATCTCTAACCCAAGTCAGAGAGCCAAACACTGTGTCTAATCCTTTAACCTCTCAACCTGAAACTGCTTCTTTAATAAGACAAAGGTCAAGTAGTGAACAAACACTGAGTGCACCCACAGCTCTGTCTCCACCACTAAAGAAAAGGAAAACCTATATAGAGACATCTGTAAGCCCATCCATGTCCTCCCAACAGGATATGGACTTTGAAATGGCCACTGAACAGTCTCTGGAGACATCCTCTCAACAGGATGAATCTATTGAAATTCGCCATCGGGCCCTGGCAACCTGTAATGAGTCAAGCACTCTCCCATTACTCACAATGGGAGAAGACATCCAAATAGAAGAAACTCAGGACACGTAGTTAGGAGAGCACTTAGGATCTGAAACAGTGCCTACCATTGTCACGGTAGAAGTGCCTTCATAGGCATCAGAGGGAAAATCTGATTCTTTGCCACCTATAATAGAATCATTTTCTCCCCTCCCAGAGGGAACATCTCTGGCTCCCTTAAGGGATTTTTCACTCGCAGTTCTTACTGGAGAAAGTGAAAGGCAACCTGATGAGTCTGTCCCTGAAGAAATTCAGTATACAATGTCAAATATTTTGACAGACTCATTCAGGGATCGGGAATTGTGAACTCCCATTGCACCACCACTGACCTCTCTTGAAGGGGCTAGGGTGATTTTAAATGCAGGTACATCTAGTGAAAATCTTGAAAGACAGTTAGTGGTGAGAGATATGAATCAAACACCGAGTGAAACACAAGCACGTGAGTTGAGTGAAACACCACTGAGAGCAATTGAAGTGAGTGCACACACTGACACAAACACTGCTTTGTTGAAACTGCTAGCTGATCTACAAAAGAAGTTACAAGAAACCCAGGCTGAGAATAATCTTCTAAAAGCACAAGTGGTCTCTCAAACTACCACCTCTGTATCAAATCAGCTGGGTACTGTGAAAGATGACCTCGAAGGATTGAAGAATACTCTGGTCCCGAAGCTGAATTCCATCCAACAATCTCAAGTACTAGTGGCTTCGGACATTTATGAATTAACCATGTCAAATGCTCAAACTTCAGAAAGTGTCAAGGAGATTGCTGCCATTTCTTCCAAGGTGGACTTTATTCTGCAAACAGCTGATGAAAATCAAAATTTTAATGAGGAAAAGATTTTTAGGATAGAAGGAGGAATGGAGCATCTGAATGAAGGTATGAAGCACTTGTATAATATGATCAAGGAATCACATCAACCTACTGAAGAGCAAAGAACATTCTTTGAGGGAGATGATGATGAGGATGATGATGCTGATGAAGGAGGAGATGGAAGAGAAAGAGGAGAGATAAGGAGAACATCTGAGGTGAATCCTAGGGCTTCCACAGCTCAAACTGTAGAGGATTCCTCAACTAAGGGGGAGAAGGAGAAGAAAGGAGAAGACAAAGAAGCTGGAGGAGTTTCTGGAAAGGATAAGGGGAAAGATAAACAATCAATGGAGGAGTCTGCTTTTGATAATGCCTACTACTACCACGGTGAACAGGATGACTTCCAATTTGACACATCTGGTGATCTGAGGAAGACCATACCTGAAGAAGCTTTTGGTGAGGAGGAGGTTGAGGAGGCAGCCAACTTTGATGATTGGGAAGATGAAGCTGATCTATACACACCTGACCCTTTGTTTGAGAAGGAGTTGAAGAAACAACAGGCAGAGTTGAGAAGAAAGGAGGATGAAAATGTCAAGGTCTCTGACATCATTTCTCAGAAGCTGAAAATTCAAAAGGCTGAACATGAAGACAAACAACGTCTTCATAGTATTCATGTCAAAGAAAGGAGATTGGATGTTAGGATGAAGCAAGGAGTCAAATGGGATAAGGCAAGGGAGATGTTTGATATCCCTCAGAGAGGCACAAACAATGATGCTACTTTTCTGAAACTGCTTGAGAAGATCAGAATTGTTAATCCAGACAACTCATTATATATGAAGGCATTGAAGCAAGATATATTAAGGATTACGTCTGCATTTGATCAAGTGAGGCAGGAACTTTTCATCTATGTATTAAGTGCTCTTGAAGGGTCATTCACTGTTTCTCTTGAACTACTTCAAAGAAGATCTCTCTCTGAATTGTGGATTCTGATGAGTAAAGTAAAGAGATCTTCTTGCTTGAACGAGCTTCTTTATGACCGGCTGAGAGATTCTGCTATGAAGGCCAGCCCTCAAGTTGTACATTTTCCTTATGAAGTCAAAATCTACAGAGGTACAACTTTGGAGACTGTAAGGCTGGATCCTGATTCCATGAAGCTACAGACTGCTATGCAACTGGTGAAGTTGGAGAATCTTCTTAGAACTTCTGGGTTTGCTTCTGTAGAGAAGTCTGAAGTTGCTGATATGATTTCAGACTACTGCACGGAGAAAATTCCAAGGTATGCTCAGATGAAGAATAGATTGAAGAAGATCACCACTCAACCAGTAATGCCAAGTGGTGTGGTTTCTGAAAGTGATCGTGTCCTTGACAAAGATCTTCTAGTCACCTTGCAAGAAGCTGAAGAAGGTGAAATTAGAGACTAAAGGCATGATGTAGTTAGCTCAATTTGTAAATGTTATTTGTTTAGAGCTAGGTAAATCAAGATAGGGAAATTTATCATTTGTTCAGGCTAGAGGAACATCTATCTTGTATTTATCTTTATTGTTTGAATCTGGAAATTGTTATATTTAATCCAGAACTTTTTATTATTTGTTTGGCTCTTAAAAGTCTTATCTTTTCTTGTTTTAGTTGAGTTATCCTCTAGAGTATTTGGTTGTTATTGTCTAACAAACAAATAGGGGGAGATTGAAAGGCATATGTCAAGGCCTATTTGTAAACACCGAGGATTCTACTCAACTTTAATTAAGATGTAATAAGTAAATAATAAAAATCAAATGTCACAGGAATCTCAGAAGATTATATCTGTCAAAGAATGAAGATTAAAGTCATCTACAGACTTGAAGTTATTCTACACTGGAAGAAGTTCATTTATTTGATCAAGCCTCAGTGAAGTATTCAAGAAAGTGGATCTATTTAAAGTGACAGAGGTTTCAGAAGTGTGACGGGAAAAAGTACAGGTTATAGTCCTTGTTTAAATAAAAGGAGTAAAGAATCACAGATTAAAGTTTAGAATGAAGAACAACCATTAAAGTTAGTCGCTCATGAACCAGACAGTACATGGAGTGTCAACGTCATTCAGTGGAAGTTCGTCATCAATTTCAGTGGTTCTAAAAATTAGTTTAATTCTCTTTTAATATTATTCTATAAGATATTTAATTTAATCTATGAATTAATTCTTTCAGAATTAATTCATATATTAAATTAATCAATCTAGATCTTAAGTAATTTAATGTATAAATTAATTCTCCAGAATTAATTTATTTATGAAATTATTTAAGTCAGTTATTTAATTTATTTAATCAGTGAATTAATTCTAAAAGAATTAAGTCATTTATTAAATCAATTAAAAGTAGAATAAAATTAAATCAGTTTTATTTCTATTAGTAGTACTGCCATTTTATACTAGTAGTACTATTTGTATTAGTACTACCGATAGTACTACCAATTCAAATGGTTAGTACTACCGAGAGTACTATTAGTTTTAATAGATAGTACTTCTAGTAGAAATGCAGGGAGTTCATTTTGGCGCGTGGAATGCAATGCTTTGACTTGTATTAAATACAAGTTTGATCATTTCAACAGACATAGAATTGTACACAGAAGCAAAAACACAAAGTATCATTTCTCTCTTCTGCCATTAACGCAAGCCAACTACAAAGCTCAATTAAATTCTTGTAATAAATTCTAGCCATCAAAGTTATATTCAATCCACTAGAATTCAATTACTTGTATTGCTTTGACAATCTAGCGGATCATAATCCCTAGAATTACTATCGAACTACTTTTTAGTATTCGATCTTTTTATTACAAATATAGATAAATTCATGTCGAATTTATTCTAAATTTGTTTTAACAAGAACCTTGTAATCTGTGCTCTGAATTGTAACACCTCTCAAGTTTAATAGAGTTTCTATTTAACTTGAATATTGTTTCAGTTTTTATTCCACAATAATTTGTTCTAAACAGTTAAATCTTTTAAAGGACAAATTCGATAAAACGGTATAGTTTGTATTCAACCCCCCTTCTACAAACTTATCAGGACCTAACAATGTTCGAAGGAACAATCTTCGAACTATGATAACTATTACAAACAAAATACTTAGTTCATCTCCGTATCATTCATTTGAGTCCACTTCACTTAATTACACTTCCCTATTCTAGGGATTCACAAGTCCTTATACATATATATTACTTAGGATAGCCATGCCTACCTCAAAATATTCCTCAACTCATATTTAGTTTATGCATATATATAATATTCATTAATAAATAAGCCTTAAATGAATATTCCAAAATAATATTCATTAAATAAATAAAGATTAAATGAATATTCCAAAATAATATTCATTAAATAAATAAAGATTAAATGAATATCCCAAAATAATATTCATTAATTAAATAACCTTGAATGAATATTCAAAAATAATATTCATTAAATAAATAATGACTGAATGAATATTCAAAATAATATTTATTAAATAAATAAAGATTAAATGAATATTCAAAATAATATTCATTAAATAAATAAACCTTAAATGAATATTCAAAAATAATATTCATTAAATAAACAAGGATTAAATGAATATTCAAAATAATATTCATTGAATAAATAATCCTAAAGCAAGTATCACAATATACTTTCGAAAACAGTTATGCCTTCCATTAGCATATATAACGGAAATAGTCTACAAATATTATTTCTCGACTGAGATAATACTCAAATAACATTCCTTGAAAGATATAGTAAGCAAATATCATTCCTCGAATGATATCATACTCGAATAACAATTCTCAAAGTACATAGTATTCTGCCGATGGAATCCCTTCGAGTTTCCACGGCTATCTACGTATCTCAAAATACCGACTCCCGATTTCGAGTCGAAAACAATGAATATGCTCTTATATTTAGAGCTACCAGGTAAACCGGTTCATAACTGCTTAACTCAAAAGATTTTATATAATCCAAAGGTCAAATCCATTTCAACAATTTTATACCGTCACATCTATAAACGATGTGAGGTTTGAAAGCATGCATAATACATATCACATGCATCATCCGAATATTATAACTTAAAATAAAGCATGGAATGAGAAAACTTGCCTGGAAATCCCGAAGTAGCAATAAGTCTCAGGTTGGTCGAATAATCTATAATCAACACAAGGTTCAAGATTAATAACTTAAACGCTTTCACCATACTAAGTATATACTAACTCAAGTACAAGTCCATTTTCAAGTTAACTCCTTAAGATCCTCTAATCGAGCATGCCCGCTCACACATTTTTGTAAAATTGAAATATAATCCTTTTAACACGAAATCTTTTCGAGGGTCTTCCTAAACGTACCTAGCATGTTAACACAAAGTCTCACATTCCAATAAGTCACTTAAGGGGTTTGACCACTATCTCAAAGTTCATGCAATGAACTACTTAGTTACGCGAAACCGCTTTTACTAAAACGGACGTTTCTCCTAAACCGTAAATCGAAAAGATACGATTCTTTCGCTAAAACAAACTAGGAAACAGGGTCTACATGATCATGGTCAGAAACCTTATGTTTATGCCCTTTAAAGTATTCGGGATTTCTGTCCAAACTTCCTAAGTAAAATTTGACATGGTAACGACGCTTAAACGCGATTCCCGTGTTTAAAACACTCTAATCAATTCATCAATCCACAACCAACAATCACAACCCAAGGATCTCCTCCAAATCACTTTATTTCTGTCTGAACATACTCATAACACTAATCACTAGTTCAACCATCAATCAATCCATTAAACCTCATACATATCATGTAAATCATCTCTAAATCATACTATCACTAACAATCATCCATTTATACACTAATATCAAATCATAAGTAAACGTGTGAGAGGGTTTATACCTTCCTTGGTACTTAATATAGACTATAGATGGCTAGTATACCCTTCCTTGCTCCTTGATTATCCTTTACAAGCCTTAAACTTGAAGATCAAAACAAGAAACCACTTGAAGTTACTATTCATCCTCATCTTGTAAAATCCATAACAAATCGAAAAATAAGAGTTTGGTGCTAAACTTTTTAGCAGACCTTGTGATCTTCATACGGTTTCTTTTGAGTTATAGATCATCAAATTCTAAGCTTCCTAGCTAGGGTTTTGAGCCCCATCTTTCCGCTGGACAGAAACTGGACAGATTGGGTTCTCCAACTTGGGGAAGATATTTAGCTAGGCTACACTCCTTTGTTGACCATGAAATTTTGAACGCATGTTACCCATGGAGTGGAGAAGCTATGGTTAAAATTTGGTGATTTAAGGATGGATAGAAGTGGAGATATGAATTTTTATTTGAGCTTGGTTTCTGCTGGGCAGAATTGTTGAAGAAATGGGGTTTCTCTTTCTTGCTTTTTGCCTTGGTTGCTTTTGATAAAAAGTGTGATATTTTGTAGTAATGTGGTGAGTCATAGCTTACTTGCCTCATCATCGGACACATGTTAGGCAGTGGGAGGGCATGGTGGCAAAACCGCTTTACTAGTTTGTTCCCTTTCACATGGATGCTACAATTGTTGCATTCCTTGGATTAATCTTGTTACATGTTACGTCCATGCTTTTATTTAATCCACTAAGTGTCACGTTGTTCGGTTACGGCTTAATCTCGTTGAACGTTCGCAGGGATTTCTTAAGTGTTCTATCGAAGTAGTTTACCGTAAACGTTCTTGATATCCCTAATTCTTTTACTAAATCCATATCCATGGAATTGATAATTTAAATCCTCCAATATTTTCAAATAATGATTAATTCGTCCGTTATTGGTGAAATTTTGGAGAAAACAGAAAATGCTATTTTTCTGATTCTGACGGCTTTTGCATTCCTTCATTTACATCGTAGATCACTAATACGACTTTGAAAGTTCATTATCCCGACTTGTACATAGGGTGGTCTGAAAATCTTTTTCGGTTCAGAAATTTACTATTCATCAGGATTTTACTATTCATCAATTTTTTTTAAACTAAGTCCAAAATTTGGGGTTATTACAGTCTCCCCTCCTTAAAAGGATTCCGTCCCGGAATCTAAGAAAATAGCCGAAGTTACTCTTCCAATATAGTAATATCCAGTTTCCAGGTTGACTCTTCAACTCTCTGGTTTCATTACAACACTTTCTCATTCCGGTCTGTGATATCTACGAGACTCTTTATATAAGCCAATTCTGTCTATGTTCATATACACCCATTTTCTATCAACATTCGATTATTCTTGCAATCGGCAGTACAACACTTACCGTAACTTCGGTTGTCTGAAATGTTTCTTTCGGTCGGTCCGTCGGTTTGCGGATCCTACGTAGTATTCGTACTCAATCTCGTTGCCAAACATGTTTGGAAAACTCCTCCCGAATCGGGAGTTCAATCATTGGTTCTTATCTGACCCGATGGTGACTGGAACTCCACGTCACCCAACTATCTCTTTCGTAACTCTTCGGTTAACGATCTCTTGATGATAACAAAATATGAGTAGACTCATTTGATCCATCAATTATAGCTCAATTGACGTCATAGTCCGACTTGATTCTTGTTGATCCTAGCACAGAATCCATTCTAGTAAAATGACATTCCTAATCAGGAATCTCTATTAACTGTGATAGTCAACTAGGTCTTTGTTCTGCCTTCATTTTCTGACATATCCACCATTTGTTTACCAATCGATAAATCCTTTTATTTATCCGACCACTTATAACATTTCCTTAACTTTCCTAGTTTGAAACGTCTCCTATCTTTGCAGGGTCAACTAGTACTCCTTTACTGTTGACCACATGTCCTAAAATTGTACTTCCTTTAGCCAAAACTCGCACTTTGAGAACTTGGCATATAACTTTTCTCTCCTTAGTGCTTCTAACACGATCCTCAAATGTTCTGCATGTTCTTCCTCGGTCTTTGAGGTAAACCTAAATATTGCCGATGTCACTATGACATACTTATCCAAATACTTCTTGAAAAGTCGATTCAGCACGTCCATGAAAGCTGCAAGGGCATTCGTCAGCCCAAACGACATTACTAAAAACTCGTAGTGTCCATACTTGGTGCGAAATACAGTCTTGGGTACGTTCTCAGGCTTAATATTCAATTGATGGTATCTAGTTCTCAATCAATATTCGAGAATTTAACTGCATCATGCAGCCGATCGATCAAATCACCGATCCTTGGCAGGGGTATTCATTCTTAACAATTAGCCTATTCAGCTCTCGATACTCTATGCACAGCCTCATGTTGTCGTCCTTTTTCTTCACCAATAACACGGGTGCATCCCACGTTGACGCACTTGGTCTTATCATTCTTTCCCCTAACAATTTCTACAATTGAGCGACTAATTTCTTCATCTCGACTAGAGCTAGTCGGTACGGGGCCTTCGAAACTGGCGCCGTTCCTGGAGCTAATTCTATACCCGACTTTATTTCTCTATCGGGTGGTAACCCCGGAAGATCTTCTGGAAATACATCCTCGAATTCGTTAACCACGGGGATATTCTGTACACTAGGTACTTCCCGTTTCGTATCCATCACAGTCGCTAAACAAGTTTCATCTTCTTGGAGGTCAAACGTTTCCTCGTCCGACAATCTGAATTCTTACTTCCTTTCTTTCTGAATCTATTCACGTTTCATACTCTATTTTCTTTATGCCCATTTCTTTTCTTGTCCACTTTGCTTCCATTTCTATTATAGTCGTTTCATTAACCAAGGTAACATAATCAGTCGTTTCGAACACTTCGTTATTCTGAATTCGCATCATGTGAAACAAACCTTGGCAATTTCCGTAAACTTCGATTCATGATTTGTCGTACTCATTTGTTTTAGCTCTAAGCTTCAACACTCTCTTTTTCCAAATACTAAGGAAAATACTTGCATGGTACCAAGAATACTTCAAGCAACAGAATGCTTTATGTATATATATATATATATATAAAACTTTGTAAAAATTCTCGCTGAGGGGGCAACCTGGTTAGGTCTCAATCAAATTATCGTTTGAAAATCTTCCCACCATACCTCACTGCATACAAATGCATCGTGAATTCACTTATATAAATTTGACCGAAAGTTGAACTTAGTGATACAATAACTAGTTCATTTCAATAAACATTGACAACTAGCTGAACAAAATTTGCTAGTTCGATTAGTTTGGGACGCAGCATCTAGCTAGGATAATTAGCTAGATTTTCATCATATCATTAAAATTTCAACTAGTTAGAACAATTAACTAGTCACTCATTATGGCACATGCAATTAGCTTTTTTCAATCTACTAGTACAAAATCTCGACATCATAGTCGAAGAAAGAAGAAAACAAAATTTTGACTACTCGGATAATGAATTGAAAAGAAGAGTAAATAAGTTTAGGATGAACAAGGTAATTATAACCCTTGAATAAAATGTATGATATGAATAGGAAATTATTGGTATCGGAACAATCGATAACCTCCCACCAAACATTTCTCATCAGTGAAACGGTCCACCCAAAGGTGTCTCCGTACATAAACTTTATCAAATTTTCCAACAGAATTGAATTCGGAATATCAATATCAAATTGATATCCTTTCTACGATTTCAACGTCTGATGTGCAAATCTCTCCTTAATAAGAGAAAAGAATTCCCGAGTAATCTCTGAAATATATATCATCCATGTTTTAAATAAACAGTTTGATATTTATGAACTCGAGGAGTCCAAGTATGAAAGGAGAAATCGCTTTTCAAGATAATCGTTAAAGAATACTCATCAAATAATAAGGGAAATATTAATTGAACTTTCCTTAGATAATTGAAAGAATACGAAATAAATTATAGACCTGGAAGGATAGATGAATAATGGTTCCCTTTTCAGATTGTCCTGGAACATGAACAAAACGCTCCGGTGAGTAATGGTAACTTAATTCTGCGTATTTAACCCTTAAGGTAATGAGTGGACGAAAGAAAATGAATAAACTGAATATAATAGTTGTTGGTTGCATCCCAAGTTGAAGTAGGAAATTAAAGGGGTTACCTGACATGAACTATTCAAGGTAACATAGGCAGGAATAGTTTTAGAATGAGGAGTGTACCAGCAAGTAGATACCAAAAAGTCAATGGTCATCATAATTCCTAACATCACCCGTACGAGGATGATCTTATCTTTCTGCCTTTATGGCTTATGGTACTAACCAACGGTACCTCAAAATCGTACAAGTCCTTAAATAGGTTGGGAGTTTGAAACATACTCGCCATTCCCCGATAATTGTTCAGATATTGGGCCTCCTACGGCCGTATCAACACATCCTCAAAAGACGGAGGTCCGTTAACGTATATGTAATTTCTTAACACTAATCGTATCGGACGAATCCAACCCAGGCCACCATAGGTCTCGTTCCTCGTAGGTCCTGAGATTGTCGCATTGCTCGTTGCAACCATACGTGTCTTTATCAGAATCACACTATTCATTCTTCATATCTTTGATTTCTGAGTTGAGCCACCATGGCCTATCGTACGAAATGTACTCGCGATGCGATTTAGCACGTTCGTCTCACGATAACGTTCTGGTACTACACGTACGCAACAGTCTCCTTTTTAGGTAACAAAATATCCAACGACGGAAAAGACACCAACTCTTGTGGAATCGTTGTTCTCAAGGCTTGGACCTCATACACAAGATAATGCCCTAACTAGTCCACGCAATTTAGTAATTCGGACCGCGTAAAGGACTGTAAACGTCTCAATCTTCACATGTGCCGCCTTCTCGTGGCAAACTATGTTGAACTACAAACACTTAGGTTCTTACTAAGTCAAGTTATCCATTGGTATTGGCCATTCCGAACTTACCCCAACTACAACCGAGACTCTGCTTCGCGTCTTATCTGAATGTTTTTGATAATCCGTGTACCATTCTAAACGTCCTTCTCATCATTATGATGATCTTCAACGGTCCTATCGGCCCTCCGATAAGTCCTCAACTAAACTCTTTAATCTTAACATCCTCAGTGGCACTACTTCCGGTAGTCCACTCAACGAACTCTATATGAGTCATCTCGTCATTCTCTTACTTCGATATAACTCTTAACACTCTCATATCTAAGTTTATAACTTAACGCTCTGATACCATTTCAGTAACACCCCCAGATCCGGGGTTAGGAATCTGGGTTGTCATGCTCCATCAATTATACAATACCTGCATTACCCACAACATTCTAATAATACAACTCCAAAGACCCCAATCACTTACGCGCACACACACAAGTTATAGCCTTGAAAATGAGCAACAATAAGTAACACTTGTTATTACAAACCAAATTTACTATCCAGGACCTCATCTGTTATTTACAACCTCTACCTGAAGTTACAATAATATAACTCACAATTCTATACAAGGTTTAGTAATACAAACCCACTCAAAATAATTCTCACTAATTCAAGCTGTAACTATTCTGCTCACACTGACAGTATCCATCCTGCATCAACTAACTCCAGGGTGGTCTCTCCATTCCCTTGCTCTCGTAACACGAGGTGGATTCGGCAATGTTTTCCTCATGCTGAAATATTTAATAAAGCAAGAATGAGATAATAGTGCTCAGCAAGAAATCTATCCCAGTTTAAATCTTTAAACCTTTTAGGGAGATAATCCATAAGGGATCAAAGCTTTTATCACTACTAGGGTCTAACCCCAAAATAGTATACTGTTTAAAATACCGTATGACTTATAATCATACTCATATACTCTTCGTAAATCCTTTGGAAATCCTTGGTATCATTATGATAAACCAAGTCTCAAACATATCTTTATAACCACATGCTACGCATTAAACGGATAAGTTGCTAGTAGAACATAAAAGATGAAGTTACGAGGAAAATTAATATAAGGTTTCCGTAACCCAAAATCCACTTATGCATATATAATCCGAGTAAGGTTTTATCAGAGTCATAACTCATAAAATAAAAGATGAAGTTGCAAGGATTTATTGTAACTACAGTTTAATAACAACAATTACCCAATCACTCTTTCAACAATCAACATCAGCCTCCAAGCTGTTTCAATATCAATCAATCTTAACAGTTCAATCTGTTGTAGAGATAACACAATTAGTTACTCTATTTATTAACAGCATTTATCTGAAACAATTCACTTTTAAAACATTTTCATTATTATCTTATCCGAGGGACTGGGACTTTCAAGCCACTGGATATGATTAAATGATGATCAGTCGCTTCAATCATGTCCTTCCGAGGGACCTTTTTACTACTAGTAGATGTACAAGAACACTTTCCGAACTTGACTAGGCCAAGAACACTTTTCGAACCTGACCATGACAAGAACGACTTTTCAAACTTGTCTTGATGATGCAAGAACACTTTTCGAACTTGTGAATCATCCTTTGGCAGCACATGGGCCAGAAATAAAATGGCTGGACCGACTAGATATGGTCACTTACGCAGGATTACCGCATATCCGGTATTCTCAATCCGCAGTAACGACATTCAAGTCGACCGCAATCTAGTTGCAATAGTACACTGACCAATCTGGTCACATCTGTTAGGGCATCATATACAATGATCCCTGCAATAACAAGCCCCATTAATAACAGGAAGAATCTTTACTCATATAATGTTCGAAGGAACAATCTTCGAACTATGATAACTATTACAAACAAAATACTTAGTTCATCTCCGTATCATTCATTTGAGTCCACTTCACTTAATTACACTTCCCTATTCTAGGGATTCACAAGTCCTTATACATATATATTACTTAGGATAGCCATGCCTACCTCAAAATATTCCTCAACTCATATTTAGTTTATGCATATATATATATATAAGTATATACACTTTATCACGAGCATTAATACAGCTTAGAATATCCTTCGTAAATATTGAAGGTCAAGGATAAACTCTAAATAATATAACTCATTTTAAAACGGGTTAAAAGTATTTAATAAATAATCGAGTAATATTTATTAAATAAGTAAACCTTAAACTGATATTCAAAAATAATATTCATTAAGTAAATAATGATTAAATGAATATTTAAAAATAATATTCATTAAATAAATAAGGATTAAATGAATATTCAAAATAATATTCATTAATAAATAAGCCTTAAATGAATATTCCAAAATAATATTCATTAAATAAATAAAGATTAAATGAATATTCCAAAATAATATTCATTAAATAAATAAAGATTAAATGAATATCCCAAAATAATATTCATTAATTAAATAACCTTGAATGAATATTCAAAAATAATATTCATTAAATAAATAATGACTGAATGAATATTCATTAAATAAATAAAGATTAAATGAATATTCAAAATAATATTCATTAAATAAATAAACCTTAAATGAATATTCAAAAATAATATTCATTAAATAAACAAGGATTAAATGAATATTCAAAATAATATTCATTGAATAAATAATCCTAAAGCAAGTATCACAATATACTTTCGAAAACAGTTATGCCTTCCATTAGTATATATAACGGAAATAGTCTTCAAATAGTATTTCTCGACTGAGATAATACTCAAATAACATTCCTTGAAAGATATAGTAAGCAAATATCATTCCTCGAATGATATCATACTCGAATAACAATCCTCAAAGTACATAGTATTATGCCGATGGAATCCCTCCGGGTTTCCACGGCTATCTACATATCTCAAAATACCGACTCCCGATTTAGAGTCGAAAACAATGAATATGCTCTTATATTTAGAGCTACCAGGTAAACCGGTTCATAACAGCTTAACTCAAAAGATTTTATATAATTCAAAGGTCAAATCTATTTCAACAATTTTATACCGTCACATCTATATACGATGTGAGGTTTGAAAGCATGCATAATACATATCACATGCATCATCCGAATATTATAACTTAAAATAAAGCGTGGAATAAGAAAACTTGCCTGGAAATCCCGAAGTAGCAATAAGTCTCAGGTTGGTCCAGTAATCTATAATCAACACAAGGTTCAAGATTAATAACTTAAACGCTTTCACCATACTAAGTATATACTAACTCAAGTACAAGTCCATTTTCAAGTTAACTCCTTAAGATCCTCTACTCGAGCATGCTGGCTCACGCATTTTTGTAAAATTTAAATATAATCCTTTTAACACGAAATCTTTTCGAGGGTCTTCCTAAACGTACCTACCATGTTAACACAAAGTCTCACATTCCAATAAGTCGCTTAAGGGGTTTGACCACTATCTCAAAGTTCATGCAATGAACTACTTAGTTACGCGAAACCGCTTTTACTAAGACAGACGTTTCTCCTAAACCGTAAATCGAAACGATACGATTCTTTCGCTAAAACAAACTAGGAAACAGGGCCTACATGATCATGGTCAGAAACCTTATGTTTATTCCCTTTAAAGTATTCGGGATTTCTGTCCAAACTTCCTAAGTAAAATTTGACATGGTAACGACGCTTAAACGTGATTCTCGTGTTTAAAACACTCTAATCAATTCATCAATCCACAACCAACAATCACAACCCAAGGATCTCCTCCAAATCACTTTATTTCTGTCTAAACATACTCATAACACTAATCACTAGTTCAACCATCAATCCATTAAACCTCATACATATCATGTAAATCATCTCTAAATCATACTATCACTAACAATCATCCATTTATACACTAATATCAAATCATAAGTAAAAGTGTGAGAGGGTTTATACCTTCCTTGGTACTTAATATAGACTATAGATGGCTAGTATACCCTTCCTTGCTCCTTGATTATCCTTTACAAGCCTTAAACTTCATGATCAAAACAAGAAACCACTTGAAGTTACTATTCATCCTCATCTTGTAAAATCCATAACAAATCTAAAAATAAGAGTTTGGTGCTAAACTTTTTATCAGACCTTGTTCTCTTCATAAGGTTTCTTTTGAGTTATAGATCATCAAATTCTAAGCTTCCTAGCTAGGGCTTTGAGCCCCATCTTTCCGCTGGACAGAAACTGGACAGATTGGGTTCTCCAACTTGGGGAAGAGATTTAGCTAGCCTACGCTCCTTTGTTGACCATGAAATTTTGAACGAATGTTACCCATGGCGTGGAGAAGCTATGGTTAAAATTTGGTGATTTAAGGATGGATAAAAGTGGAAATATGAATTTTTCTTTGAGCTTGGTTTCTGCTGGGCAGAATTGTTGAAGAAATGGGGTTTCTCTTTCTTGCTTTTTGCCTTGGATGCTTTTGATAAAAAGTGTGATATTTTGTAGTAATGTGGTGTGACAACCCGGGTCAAATCCCGAGCCTTTTTCGAAAATCGGGTCAAGTCCCGATTCCGAGTCCGAATAAACCGAAGCCTACTGGCCCAAATGCAGCCAACTTGGGTAACGACAAGCCCACCACAGGCCCCCAAAATATCATGATTTTGTTGGTGCTAATTAGTAGTAGTGCTTTGCCTTATAAACTGAACAGAAGTCCCAAATTTCCTCGATGTGGGACTGGGGTGTTACAAACTCCCCCACTTAAACTCTTGACGTCCTCGTCAAGCCTGAACGGATAGCCCATAGGTTCCAAGATCGTTCCTCTCTAGCCATTGTGGGATAATACCGGCTGACTTCGTGTCCCCACCTCCGGATCTCTGTCTATTGTGGGATAATACCACCAGCCTTTGTGTCCCCACCTCCGGCAACTTGACGAATCAAGCTTTCGAGAGTCGGCTCTGATACCATATGTGACAACCCGGGTCAAATCCCGAGCCTTTTTCGAAAATCGGGTCAAGTCCCGATTCCGAGTCCGAATAAACCGAAGCCTACTGGCCTAAACGCAGCCAACTTGGGTAACGACAAGCCCACCACAGGCCCCCAAAATATCATGATTTTGTTGGTGCTAATTAGTAGTAGTGCTTTGCCTTATAAACTGAACAGAAGTCCCAAATTTCCTCGATGTGGGACTGGGGTGTTACATGTGGTGAGTCATAGCTTACTTGCCTCATCATCGGACACATGTCAGGCAGTGGGAGGGCATGGTGGCAAAATCGCTTTACTAGTTTGTTCCCTTTCACATGGATGCACAATTGTTGCATTCTTTGGATTAATCTTGTTACATGTTACTTCCATGCTTTTATTTAATCCACTAAGTGTCACGTTGTTCGGTTACGGCTTAATCTCGTTGAACGTTCGCAGGGATTTCTTAAGTGTTCTATCGAAGTAGTTTACCGTAAACGTTCTTGATATCACTAATTCTTTTATTAAATCCATATCCATGGAATTGATAATTTAAATCCTCCAATATTTTCAAATAATGATTAATCTGTCCGTTATTGGTGAAATTTCGGAGAAAACAGAAAATGCTATTTTTCTGATTCTGACGGCTTTTGCATTCCTTCATTTACATCGTAGATCACTAATACGACTTTGAAAGTTCATTATCCCGACTCGTACATAGGGTGGTCTGAAAATCTTTTTCGGTTCAGAAATTTACTATTCATCAGGATTTTACTATTCATCAAAATATTTTTTTTAAACTAAGTCCAAAATTTGGGGTTATTACACCTTCAAAAAATAGACGGAGTTATCATAAATACACGGAATCACGCAAAGTGTTGGTAGTTTGGAGTGTCAATATAGCAACTGCTAGTTTTTCAACTTGAGTATCCTAAGTGGTCTGACACCTAAACTGCAAGTACACATAATGCACTTTATTGTTTTTTTTAATTCAAAACAGAGATCAGATGTCTGTTTAGTTCGTTTCTTTTTGGAAAAATAAATTAAATCATCTTTAAAATATTATCATTTTATTATTTACGTCTCTAAAGTAAAGATTTAGTATATGAGGTAATTTAATGTTCAAATTTTTCTGGATGAAGCCCTTCGGTTAAAAATGTTAACATATATGATATTATTATTATTGAATAGTTCCGTTATTGTAATAATTTCTTTTGTTAGGACAATTTCCTTTTTTGTGTTTGCTTATTGGCTATATAAACCTCCTGTCTATTGCAATCGAAAACATGTTCATTATAATAGATTACCCAACCATAAAAAAACCCTCTCTTCTCTCTATAATTCGTTAGCCGCCTTTGTATTTCCCCCTCCCGCGATGGCTTCTTCATCGGTCGGAGGCCTTCATTCTTACTTTAATCTTGCTTTTATTTCAATAATACTAATCTTTAGGTGAGGTTTGTACCCAATTTTTTGGGTTGTTTGATGTCTCTCTCCTTGCGAGTGTTTAGTATGTTTTGAGTTATTTTGTGTTGGTTGTTTAGTTGTGAATGATTAATATGGTGTACTGGGGAATCTGGAATGCTCGCATCGAAGTGATGTGGAATGGACTGATAGTGGAAATCGCAAAAGCTCACCTTTCACAACAGAAGATTGTTCGTACTATGGGGGGATCTGTGCCTCCGATTTTAGTTAGTGCAACTGAAAGATCTGAGCAATGGACTACATCTAGATTTAATTGTGTGAAGGTCAATTGCGATGTTACCGTTTTTAGGAAGACATCGAAAGTCGGTGTAGGTTGGATTGTTCAGGAGACCATTGTATTCATTTTTAACTTCAAGAATATTTGTATTCAGTATGTTAAGCGATCTGGAAACAAAACGGCTAAATGTTTAGCTTGTTTATTTTTTTTTTCAACCTAATTGCGTAGCCGGTTGGGGATTTGTCCCGACTGAGTTCTTTTCAAGTTAAAGAAATTTGCTTTAAATTTGTCAAAAAAAAAATACTTTTCTTCTCTTCTCTCCATACTTTATCATGGTCTCAAGAGCAAGGTTTGTTCTATCCGGGATCGGTTGATGAAGAGTTAAACGTGATCTTCTACATGTTGGGTTAAGACATGTTTTTTTTCTTCTACTTCTTCAAGTTGGTTCTATCTTTTTCTTGGGTAATACTGATTTCTCTTCGCTCCGATTGTTTCAGTTTGAGTTTTTTTTCCCTCGTGTCTTTTTACTTCGTATTGGTTGAGTTTTTCTTGGGTAAAAATTGATTTTGGTTAGGATTTTTCTGCTGATTTCGTTTTGTTTTGGTTGAGACTCTCATACACACTATATATTTCTCTCTCTGTGATGATATTGGCTCGTTGATATTTTTTTTCTTTTTTTTCTTTCTCTTCTCTTCCCCTTTTCTTGTGCGCTATGATGAGAGTAGTCTTAGGCACATCTGTATATCTTCTTTTCTTGTGCGCTATGATGGGAGTAGCTCTAGGCACATTGGCCCTTCATGGGATTTGATTATGCTATAGTGCACTAGGTACATTAGCCCTTCGTCGGATTGTTAGATTATGGTCTGGTGCTCTAGGCACATTGGCCCTTCATAGGATTTGAGATTATGGTCTAGTGCTCTAGGCAAATTAGCCCTTCGTGGGATTGTTAGATTATGGTCTGGTGCTCTAGGCACATTAGCCCTTCGCAAGATTTTAAAATTATGGTCTGGTGCTCTAGGCACATTAGCCCTTTGTGGGATTGTTATATTATGGTCTGGTGCTCTAGGCACATTAGACCTTCGTGAGCTTTTAAAATTATGGTCTGGTGCTCTAGGCACATTTGCCCTTCGTGAGATTGTTAGATTATGGTCTAGTGCTCTGGGTAAATTGGCCCTTCGTGGGATTGTTTTTTTTCTCGTGTTCTATGATGAGAGTAGCCCTAGGTACATTTGTTTACCTTCTTTTCTCTTTCTCTCTCTATTGATTTAGGTCGTGTGATTGTTTTGTTACCCTTAATTCTCTCTTCTTCTTTCTACTGGTTTAGGATTGGTTTATCGGTTATAATTTGGATATGGATTTGGATTGTTGGTCAGATTTGGATATTGTTTAGATTGGATTTGGAATTGGAGTTGGTTATTGGGTTTGATATTGGATTAGGATAATTTATGGCTTTGGATTGAGTTTTGACTTCGATATCAGTATTGTTTTCAATGGCTACAGTTTGTTTGGATTATTCAGTTTTGGTTTTAATATTGGTATTGTTTTTTATGGTTGCTATTTGTTTGGCTTTTACTTACTTTATTGTTCGTTGGTTCTTTTGTTTTGTTGATGATTGGATGTTGAAAGGCATATGTATAGGCCTATTTGTAAACACCGAGGATTCTACTAAACTTTAATTAAGATGCAATAAGTAAATAATAAAAATCAAATGTCACAGGAATCTCAGAAGATTATATCTGTGAAAGAATGAATATTAAAGTCATCTACAGACTTGAAGTAATTCTACATTGAAAGAAGCTCAATTTATTGATCAAGCCTCAGTGAAGTATTCAAGCACAGTGGATTTATTAAAGTGACAGAGATTTCAAGAGGTGACAACAAAGATACTGGTTACAGAGTTCTTGAATGAAAAGGAAGTGAATCACTGCTTAAAGTCGAACAGATAAAGAACAGACATTGTCATTAGTCACTCATGAACCAGACAGTACATTGAGTGTCAACGTACTAATATGTTTATTCTTTATCTAAGTTTTAGTGATTCATAAATTAATTGAGAAGTCAACTAATTCTATTTATTCTTTTATAAATAATTATTACTATTAAGTAAATTATTTATTAAATTAATTTTGTAAAGAATTAATTTAATACATAATTTATTTAGATAATTATTTAAATTAGAATAAAAATGAACTTGGAAGACTTAGGTTTGAACTGGGAAGACTCAGGTTTTTAAACTAGGAAGACTCGCAAGTGAGTCTTCCCGATTGTCTTCCTAGGCTAAACCCTAGTCTTCCCGATTGTCTTCTCTTTGCAATTGTTGTCTTTCCGATTGTCTTCCAAGGTAAAAAGGATAGTTTTCCTGCAAGTGGATTGGTGCGTGGAAAATTGGACATGACATTTGTATAAAAGCAAAAGGTGATCAGTTGACAAAAGACATACAAGACATTACAAAAAAAAGACACAGAAGAACAAAACATTACAATCCTTCACTATCTTAACTATCTCAACTGTCCGAGCAATTCATTTCTGCCAGAGAATTAATTTCTTGTTTGTTCATAACATTTAATTCATAAGAAGTGATTCTCTTGTACTGCTTTGACTTTATAGCGGATCATTATCCCTAGATTTTATATCGAACTACTTTTTAGTATTCGATCCTTTTTATTACAAAAATAGATAAATTCATGTCGAATTTATTCTAGGTTTGTTTTATTAAGAACCCTTGTAATCAGTGATCAAATTGTAACACTCGTCAAGTTTAATATAAGTTATATTTAACTTGAATATTGTTTCAGTTTTATTCCGCATTAATTTGTTCTAAATTGTTAAATCTTTAAATTGACAAATTCGATTAAATGATATAGTTTGTATTCAACCCCCCTTCTACAAACATATCAGGACCTAACAAATGTCATGGATGGTTTTCCTCTTGCTGATTGGATGATTGTGGTACAGATACACTTGGATTGCAGTTTTGTTGCGTTCACTGTTGGATGTTATGGATGCTCGATGTTCTCTTCTTTTGCGATTACAACTTTGAATTCGTTTGGATACATGACTCCTTTTATTGCTGACAAACTCTTGATCTTTCATCGTGAGTTTGAGGGGGATGTTAACATATATGATATTATTATTATTGGATACTTCCGTTATTGTAATAGTTTATTTTGTTAGGACAATTTCCTTTAATATTGTTTCGTTATTGACTATATAAACCTCCATTCTATTGTAATCTAAAACAAGTTCATTATAATATAATATTACTTTTATTCTCATCTCTCTATACTTTATCAAAAAAGATTCTAACATACGTTAGAATCTTACTGACGTGACACGATTGTTTGACAAATCATATATTATATTGACCAATAATTAGAAAAAAATAAATTAAAAAATGGCAGAAACACATAAAAAATGTTCAACTTCAATGTTCTTCTCGAGGTTCACAGCTTTATCTAGGGTCGAGTATTCGGCCGATTCGATCCAAAACCAGGCAAAACCGAATTGTCAATATTTTTGAAACCGAACCGGACCAAATTTATATTGTGGACCGAAGTAGACCGAATTATTTCAGTTCGATCCGGTTCTTGAAACCGGTTTATTTTTTAAGAAAAATAGAAATCAATTCATGTGAATTTATGATAGAACATGAATAAAAATACCTGAGGAGAATCAAGTAGATTCTTATATAGGCATATTTAATTAGTAAGACAACAATCAATATTAAATATTAGGTTTAGATATATATATCAAGAAGAAACATCTATATTGAAAAAGTTTGATACAAACTGATATAATATGAAAATTATTCAATTATATAAGAATAAGTTGGCGATATAGCATTGGAGAAATGTTGCATTTGTCCAATATATCTATAACCTTTATTAATAACTGAAACCCCTTTTTAACATCGTACCAAATTTGGTTCGCACTTTTTTTTGTTAGCATCTTTTTTTGGTTTTACCCCTAATTTTGTTTTTTTAATTTGTTTTTCTAAAAATTATAATTTTCTAATCTAAAATAGATTATATTACCCTAAACTCCTATTTCACATAGTAAAATTTTATGTTATTTTTAAATTATTTTTGTTTTGTTCAAGGATCCGCTTTCATGGATCTTGTAACAATTCTATTAGAGCATCTCCAATGGTATTAGCTAAAATGGTTAGCTAAAATAGTATAAAATAATGATTATGTAAAATTTGTCGAATCTGTAAAGTGTTGTGCTCCAATGGAGTTGGCTAAAATGACGGGCTATATTTTAAAAATAGTATATTTTTATTAGTTCAAGTTGTTAAAAATAGAATATATTATTTTAATATGATAATAGATAATGTGAAATGTTGCTACAGGCTAGCCAACATGAAGATGTTAGCTAAAACTTTAGCTAAATAGTGATGTCCATTAGAGATAAGTTATTTTTACACCTTCTCTAAAATTTGTATCTATGACATGCCACACAAGCTTTTAGCTAAGGGGTTTTGATGATTCGAGATGCTGTTATTATTTTTGACTTTTTCATCTTATGCAAACAATTTTATTATTTTTTTTGACTATTTCCTGTTCGCAGATACAAGCAATTAAATCATCAATATTCAAAAATCTGCATAATGAAAGGTTACTTCACTGATATATATGTCAATGTTATCTATGCCTAAAATCCTATGTCACGTAAAAATCCTATCTCACATAGAATTTTATGTTGTTTTTTTTAAATATAAAATTCTACCTCACATAAAAATCTAATCCAATCTCACATGTAGAATTGTATGATGTAAAAAATTATTAATATAAGCGAAACCCCTTTTTAATAATAATATTTGTACCAAATTTGGTTGGCACCTTTTTTTGGTTTCACCCCTAAAATCATATCTCATGTAAAAATCCTATACCACATTGAATTATATGTTGTTTTTTTTAAAAATAAAATCCTATTTCATGTAAAAATTCAATCTCACATAAAATTCTATGTTGTTAAAAAAATATTAATCTAAAACATATTATAATGAAATCGTGTACCTGAAGTCATCCACAGGGTTGTACATGAGGTTATAACATGATCTCATATAAATATGCAAGGGAAAAATTATAATTGCCCCATGCATTTTTAATATTTACAAAAATGCCATTAAAATTGTATGGGAAGAGGTTATAACCTAGGGAGTTACCTCAGATCATCCCCAGACCTATTTTTGTCTATTATTATTGTACTAAAATATATTATATTGTTATACCCCTCAACACTAACTTACTACCGCTTTATAACACAAAATAATATTAATCTATAATATATTATTATATTATTATTGCACCAAATATAGTATGTTATTATTGTATACTTGTTATAATTATTGGACTGAGCCGTAATACTTGGTTATTATTTCTCAAGTTATTGTCAATTTTGCCTCACTGAACATGGATTTTCTAGAAACATAGAGGTGTACATGGAATGATCACAGATTTGATAAATTTTAACTGCCCTTTGGAGTCGACTGTTGGAAGTTAATTTCAAACATGTATTTAATAAATAACGTTCAGTTTGATTTGGTCATCAGTTTGTTATCGAGTTTGTAGGCTAGAGGAATAAGCAAGTAGTGCAAGTTGTGGGTTTCCTATTTTGTTGTTCAGATCCTGATTTGTAGGACTACAGTTGTAGTTCCATTCTATATGTATCTGTTTCTTTCATGTAATAGAAGTAAGTCTTTTAGACCAACAACGTTTGTTTTCTCAGTTTTCTATCTATTTCAAGTTAAGTAAAGAACATATATCTATCTATATATATATATATATTAACTACACTTGGTATCAGAGCGTGGTTAACAACCTGGTGAACACAGAAGACAGATGAGTACGGAGGCTAACAAGACGACGAAGAATGGGTCGATAGGCTTGACATATCCCATGCTTGATCGGAGTAACTACACAGCATGGGCTATGAAAATGAAGGTGTTTATAAAGGCACAAGGGGCGTGGATCGCCATAGAACCAAAGGACCCAAAGGCTGAAGTCGACGACAAAATCGATCAGATTGCATTGGCAATGATCTATCAAGGAATTCCAGAAGGAATGTTGTTGTCACTCGCAGATAAAGACACAGCAAAAGGTGCCTGGGAGGCAATTAAGACACTTTGTCAGGGAGCTGATAAGGTGAAGAATGCTAGAGTTCAGACTCTGAAAGATGAGTTCGAAGGCATGACTATGAAAGAAGACGAGACGATTGATGATTTTCACATGAAGCTGAACGGAGTTGTGACTAACATCAGAGCCCTTGGAGAGAAAATGGATGAGTCATACACAGTGAAGAAATTGCTACGTGCCGTCCCATCAAAGTTTTTGCACATTACATCCACCATTGAACAATTTGGTAATCTTGACACGATGACAATGGAGGAGGCTGTGGGTTCTTTAAAGGCCCATGAGGAACGAGTTAAGGGAAAGATGGAGTCGAAAGAAAGTCGACTGTTGCTGACCGAAGAGGAGTGGGCAAAGAGAGAAAAAACTGAAGGGAAACTGCTCTTGACTCGAGAAGAGTGGCTTAAACGGAGTACCAAGGAAGGTGCCAAAGAAGGGTCGTCTAACTACAAAACCAGGTTAGGACGTTTCGACAAAAGCAGTATGAAGTGCTATAATTGTAACATTTACGGTCACATTGCATCAGAATGTCGTAGGCCTAAAAAGAATAGAGATACTAGACAGGAGGCACACATGGCTCAAGTGGATGACGACGAGCCTACCTTATTGTTGGCAAAGTGCGTGAAGGAGGAAGGTGTGGTAATGCTCACAAACGAAAACAAGGCTATACATTCAGCAGTCATAAAGAACAACAAGAAGGCCATAAGTTCAAACGTGTGGTATCTCGACAATGGGGCGAGTAATCATATGACAGGGTTCAGAGAGAAATTTACTGATTTGGACGAGACAATCACAGGAGTGGTTCATTTTGGAGATGATTCAACTGTTAAGATCGAAGGGAAAGGGACTGTCACGATGCTGTGTAAGAATGGTGAGAAAAAATATTTATTTGATGTGTATTACATTCCTAGCCTGTGCAACAATATTATAAGTCTGGGACAAATGTCTGAGGATGGAAATAAGGTAGTGCTAAAGGGGGATTTGCTGTGGATCTATGATGAGAAGGAGCGACCATTGATGAAGGTCAAACGATCATCAAATCGTTTGTATAAATTGATTATTGAAACTGACAAGAAAGAATGTTTGTTGGCTAAAATGGATGAGACATCAAAGCTTTGGCATCTGCGTCTCGGACACGTAAATTATCAGGCAATGCACATGATGACAAAAGAGCAAATGGTGACTGGAATGCCCAAAATAAATCAACCATCGAGTGCTTGTGATGGCTGCCTAATGTCAAAACAGGCAAGAAAGAAGTTTCCATCCAGGACCAGTTATGAGGCTGGAGGAATTCTCGAACTGATTCATGGCGACTTGTGTGGTCCAATCACCCCAGAAACAGCTTCGGGCTACAGGTATTTTTTCCTTTTGGTTGATGACTACAGTAGGTTCATGTGGGTTTACTTCCTTAAATCCAAGGATGAAGCTTTCAAGGTGTTCAAATGCTTCCGTGCTCAAGTAGAAAAGAGTACTGAAAGGAAGATTAAGGTGCTTAGAACGGACAAGGGGGGTGAGTTCACCTCGAAAGATTTCAAAGATTATTGTGAGAGTGCTGGAATAGAACGTCATTATACAACTCCTTATACGCCGCAACAGAATGGCGTAGTGGAACGACGTAATAGAACAATTGTGGAGATGGCGAGAAGTTGCATGAAAGAGACAAATTTGCCAAAGAGAATGTGGGGAGAAGCGGTTCGACATTCAGTGTATATTCTCAATAGAGTCCCTATTGCACATGATGACAAAAGAGCAAATGGTGACTGGAATGCCCAAAATAAATCAACCATCGAGTGCTTGTGATGGCTGCCTAATGTCAAAACAGGCAAGAAAGAAGTTTCCATCCAGGACCAGTTATGAGGCTGGAGGAATTCTCGAACTGATTCATGGCGACTTGTGTGGTCCAATCACCCCAGAAACAGCTTCGGGCTACAGGTATTTTTTCCTTTTGGTTGATGACTACAGTAGGTTCATGTGGGTTTACTTCCTTAAATCCAAGGATGAAGCTTTCAAGGTGTTCAAATGCTTCCGTGCTCAAGTAGAAAAGAGTACTGAAAGGAAGATTAAGGTGCTTAGAACGGACAGGGGGGGTGAGTTCACCTCGAAAGATTTCAAAGATTATTGTGAGAGTGCTGGAATAGAATGTCATTATACAACTCCTTATACGCCGCAACAGAATGGCGTAGTGGAACGACGTAATAGAACAATTGTGGAGATGGCGAGAAGTTGCATGAAAGAGACAAATTTGCCAAAGAGAATGTGGGGAGAAGCGGTTCGACATTCAGTGTATATTCTCAATAGAGTCCCTACACGAGCACTTACAAATCTGACTCCATATGAAGCAAGGTACAAACGCAAACCAAATCTCAGTTATATTCGTGTCTTTGGTTGTTTAGCGTATATGAAAACGTCTAGTAAAGGTGTGAGAAAGTTGGATGATCGTAGTAAACGAGTTAAAGGGTATCGGCTCTATCATCCTGATAACGATCAAGTGAGTGTAAGCCGAGATGTCACCTTCGAGGAGTTGGAGTCATGGCCTTGGAATGAAACAGGCAACGAACGAGAAGTGACAAAACAGTTCGATGTGCAGCTTGCAGATGAAAGTGATTGTGATGCTCAGTCACCACCTATAGAGGAACCTGAAGAGAATTTCTCACAAGAGGACACGCCACCTACTCCAAATGATCGATCTACTATGATTCGTCTAAATCCTGAGGACTACGATGACAGCCATGAGCCGAAAAACCAGAGACTATTAAGTGATATTTATGAAGCAACAGAAGAAATAAGAGATGAGTTAAATCTTATGGGAGTTGATGAACCAGGGAGCTTCAAACATGCTGTTAAGGATGACAATTGGAAACAGGCTATGGAGCAAGAGATGGAATCCATTGAAGAAAATGACACCTGGGAATTAACAAAGTTACCACCTGGAAAAAAAATCATTGGCCTCAAATGGGTTTACAAGCTGAAGAAGGATGCTGAAGGAAGGATTGTTAGGTACAAGGCACGGCTTGTAGCTAAAGGCTACGCACAGGAACAAGGTGTTGATTACGACGAGGTGTATGCTCCAGTTACTCGGCTCGAAACAGTAAGGCTGCTGCTGGCTTTGTCTGCAAAGAAAAATTGGGGGGTACATCACCTCGATGTGAAAACGACATTTCTCAACGGAGACATAAAAGAAGACGTCTACGTAGCTCAGCCAGAAGGTTTCGAAAAAACTGGTAAGGAAGGTTTTGTCTATAAATTGAAGAAAGCTCTCTATGGATTACGACAAGCACCCCGTGCCTGGTATGCGAAGTTAAGTTCGTATCTGGAAAAGCTTGGTTTTGTTAAATGCCCGTATGAACCTGCAGTGTATGTAAGAAAGGAACACGATGAAATACTGATTGTAGCAGTGTACGTTGATGATTTGTTAATCACAGGCTCAAGCAAAACTATGATTAATAAGTTCAAAGCAGAAATGAATCAAAGGTTCCAGATGAATGACTTGGGAAGGTTAAGTTATTATTTGGGTATTGAAGTAGAGCAGAAAGATGGCTGTATTGTGCTGAAACAGTCCGGTTATGCTCGGAAAATTCTCGAGAAAGTAGGAATGATGGAGTGCAACCCAACAACTTATCCAATGGATCCGAAAGTTTTGATCACGAGTGATGAATCAGGTGAGGCAGTAGATGCAACAATGTTTTAAGAGTATGGTGGGAGGCCTTCGTTATTTGTTGCATACAAGGCCAGATATCTCGTTTAGTGTGGGCGTTGTTAGTCGGTATATGGAAAGACCAACAAAGATGCATTTGGAAGCTGTGAAACGAATCATGAGATACGTAAAGGGGACAATCCATTATGGTTTGGTTTATTCTGAAGACAGCAGGAACAACGTCTTGAATGGGTTTTGTGACAGTGATTTAGCAGGTCATTTGGACGACAGAAGGAGTACTAGTGGGATGGTGTTCTACTTGAACGAGAGTGTTATAACGTGGGTTTCTCAAAAACAACGCTGTGTAGCTTTGTCGTCGTGTGAAGCAGAGTTTATGGCTGCTACAGCAGCAGCCTGTCAAGCAGTTTGGCTTCGAAATGTTCTCAGTCAGATTACTTCAGAGTTGATTGGTCCAGTGAAAATATGCATTGACAACAGGTCGGCTATAGATTTAGCGAAAAATCCAGTCTTCCATGGGCGAAGTAAACATATAGATGTGCGTTACCATTTTATTAGAGAGTGTGTTGAAAGGGGTGAAGTCATTTTGCAGCATGTAAGTAGCAATGAGCAGCGTGCGGACATAATGACTAAGGCACTGATCAAGAACAAGTTCGAAGATATGAGGAAGCTTTTGGGTGTCAAGAATCTGGTGGAACATGTCTGAAATTAAAGGGGGGAATGTTGGAAGTTAATTTCAAACATGTATTTAATAAATAACGTTCAGTTTGATTTGGTCATCAGTTTGTTATCGAGTTTGTAGGCTAGAGGAATAAGCAAGTAGTGCAAGTTGTGGGTTTCCTATTTTGTTGTTCAGATCCTGATTTGTAGGACTACAGTTGTAGTTCCATTCTATATGTATCTGTTTCTTTCATGTAATAGAAGTAAGTCTTTTAGACCAACAACGTTTGTTTTCTCAGTTTTCTATCTATTTCAAGTTAAGTAAAGAACATATATCTATCTATATATATATATATTAACTACATCGACTACTAGGAATATTGGCTCGCCACCAGCAAAATCTGTTTCAATTATTGTGGCCCTGCCTGCTAGGGATAATGAATCGGCCCTTTCAATCTGTTTTAAACATCTCAGAGAAGCCCTGCTTTCTGCGCCAACTGCACCAGACCACCAACTGCTCCTTTCTATGTCAGAGCGCGACTGAAGCTTTCTTTTGTTATATGGTCTTGTACTTTCTATTAATGTACAGAATTGATGAACGTGATGCAATGATAGACTTTCTGTGGTTAAAAATTAAAAACATGTTAAATTTAAGTGGCGAAGAAATAATTAACTCTCCTGCAGCTACGCCAGTAGTTTGAGATCAGGTCGGTGGTAGCCCAGCAGGTGGCAGTTACCAATGATAGTAATCCTGTAGGGTCGATTTTCTTTTTAAGTCTGAAAACCCAAACAACAATATAGGTGGTTAAGAATTTATGATAAGTCCGACTTAATATGAGCATGGGCGAAAAGGTGGGCACTTACAAAACTATGATTTAAGCTCATGGCCAATATTACTTACCGTGATAAAAATGATAGTCTTCAAGGCCTGACTAGATATCAATTTTGGGTAAGAATAAACAACCAGAAAAAAGCTAAACTAGTGTTTTTTTCCCACTACTTTAGTATATATCTCTCATTCATAATTTAGAAGTATCCAATCACATACATGAAACAAAATGAGAAACCATATATTGATTTATGACATATTTCGTTACTAAGTAGTCTTTTTAACACAACAGGTCATGTCTAGACATATATAAGAAAGTTCAAACAAATTAAGGAACAATGCTAGAATCTTATGACTTTTTTTAATCGAGTTGATGAACGAGTATTTGATAGGGAGCTGATATGTGCACACCCAAAATCTATACTCTTTTATTAATAAGGAAAACAACGTAAAAATGATACGCGATACCACACTACAATGAAACAGGACAAAACCGACCACTACAATTGGTCGGTTATGTGTACATTCGGTCGGTTATAGCCGTAAAACCGACCATATATAGTGGTCGGTTAAAGCCCGGTCGGTTACGTCAACATGGTCAGGTTTACGGTTATAACCGACCACTACCATCGGTCGGTTATGTGTATTTGGAGACTATATGTGTGTGGGTCCACTTACTACACGTAGCACAACGTGGCACCACGTCAGCAACCTAAAACCGACCACTGGCGGTCGGTTATCGCAATACGTAAAATGTTGACCGACACACATAACCGACCGTGGTCAAATGTGCATAATCGGTCGGTTTTCTAGTAGAACGTTTTTAAGTTTCATAACCGACCACCTTATAACCGACCACTCCTAGAACCGACCACCTTATAACCGACCACTCTTTAAGGAGACAGTCGGTTTTACACTTTGAATGTGGTCGGTTATGTGCTTAATCGGTCGGTTTTCTGGTAATGGAATGGTAAAAAACGGTCGGTTATGCAGCATAAACGATCGGTTTTCTGTGTTCATTTTTTTTTTTAAAATTGCAGGTTCTGCTGTATGTCAGGTACCATTCCAATACCAATAACCAATATCAACTATAACATTCAATCCTATACCACTCACTACAACAAAATCAAGCACAAAACATAATTGATAAAATATAAACCATTAAAACCAAATTCAAATATCTGATAAACGGATAAACCATACAATGTTAAGTCCGATATTTCGGACATCCAACGAACAAAGTAACATCATTACAACCAACAAACATTGTTCAGATTTGAATTGCATAAAACAAGACATAAATAACTACGACGACAAAGAAACCGGAGAGTCGTCGGATCCATTCCCATCTTGGCCATCCCCACCATTGCCTTCACCGTCGCCAACCTCCACGTCCAAGGCCACGTCTGAGGCCTCGTCCACATCCGTATAATCTTTTTCTTCCAAAGCAAGTCAATTTGCCGCTTCCTATGCACATATAAATCAATTAAAATGAAATACTATATTCTAATGGACACAAATACAAAATAGGAGCTAATTATTACCGCTTCCACACGCGCTTCAGTTTTTTGAAGGACATCATCAATCAAGGTCCCGATAATATGTACAATCTCACCGCTAATGAGACTATTCCATTGAAGTCTTTGAGTTGGATCGGCGGATGGATCAGAGTCTTTGAGGGCGGTGCATGCAAAGTTTGCTATCTCTTCATCGGATAGCTGGCGAGCGAATCGATCAGGATTGGCGCAAATCTCCGTGAGCACATTTCTAACAATCGAGATATACACATTGTCGGGGAGGACTTCACGTTGTCTTGGAGCGGATGAAGATGAGCCGGCTTCACCTCGGGTGGAATCTCTATAGCGGGTGGCAAGTGTGGGAACAAGATCACTAGATCGAAGAGTGGGGAACCCGACAACATAATTCTTTTTAGGTTTTTCACCTTCGGGAACCCCCATTGCTTCCATCCACCAATCCCATGGCTCATCTCGGTCACCCGTTTGAGTTATCTCCATCGGCATACGATCAAGAATAGCGGCATATCTTTCCTACACTTTTTTCAAGTTTTATTAGAACAAATAAACTTTTTTTACACTTATAGTAAAGGTGAAAAAAATAAAAATTTGAGATTACCGCAATGCGCATGGCGCCCGGAGTAGTGTATTGCGGGTTATTCATATCGGATCCAACTTTCTTATGGCATTTATCCCACACCTCAAGTCTAGTTGGAGGCTTACAGCTTTTCCTCACTAGTACAGAATTGACCTACAGCGTCGCACTTTTAGCGTCGGTTCTAGAGGCAAGCGACGCTTTTACATGTTTTATGCGTCGGTTGGTAGCATAACCGACGCCTATTGTCAGTTTTCCTTGATCTAAGGCGTCGGTTGTCCACATTAACCGATGCTTTTAATACTTTTATGCGTCGGTTCTGAAAATGCCGACGCAATAGATAACTTCTAGCGTCGGTCTTTATAACACTGACACTTCATCTTCACTTATATGCGTCGCTATTGTGAAACCGACGCTATAGAGTGCATTTTAAGTGTCGGCCTTCGCCGAACCGACGCTGTAGAGATCATTTTTAGTGTCGGTCTCGTGAAACCGACGCTATAGAATGTGTTTTTTGTTTTATAAAAAATTAATCGCTTGAGTATAGGTTCGAACCCCTGTCCATCTGCAATAAGCCAATATCTATATTTCCCTCTCCTAACCAATTGTGCTGGGTTTGTTTTGGTTTATTTTGTTGACTGAATTATTTATGCACTAAAAATTTGGCATGAAGTTTTTGGACTTAGGGGCACCTATTTCATAATTCTTTCCGAGAGCTGCTTCATGTTATGAATATTAGGCTAAATATGATTTGTTAGTCAAAAATGCTAATTTTGAGTTTTATTTATTTTACAACATCAAATTTTGTACATAAATATTATAATATTCTTTTAAAATAATATTTTTTTTAAATAATACAATATTTTTAAAATAATATTTTAATATTTTCATTACAGAATAAAAAACATTTTTTTTCTTAAGGGTATTTTTTTGTATAAGTATGTTTTTTTGAAATTTAACAATTGAATATATTAAATTTATTTTTTAAAAATGCGATAAAAATATTTATCATGACAGTGTTTTTATATCAATTTTTTTCTAATTAACCGGGTTTTCAATTCCTCTTCTTTTAATTTCTAATTAACAGTGGTGGGATTGGGGTTTTGGTTTTATTAACCGGGTCTTCAATTCCTCTTCTTTTACCCGTTTATTTTTTTCGTCAATCAACTCTCAACTCTCAACCCTCAACTCTGTGGCTCATCTGCCTCTTCACTCTCAAGTCTCAACTCTGTGGATATTGTTGGGGCCTATTGTGTTTATTATTGTTGAAGGGATTCACTTAGGAATTGTTGATTAAGGGATTCGATTAGGGATTAACTCTCAACTCGATTTGGGGATTCAATTACAGGTATTCTTTAATTATTTAGTCTCAGAAGTTGTTATGTATTCTCGATTAGGAATATCTTGATTTGGTTGCTTGTGTGTGTTTAATTTGGATATGTGTGTGTATGTATTTGTGTGGGAATCAAATATGAACGGTTTATTCCTACGTATAATTTGCTTCTTTCTGTATATTCCATGTTTACAATTTCGTGGAAGTATTATTGCTGGACTTGTGTAGATATTATTATTCTTGTGTTTATAATTTGTGTGTATGTGTATGTTGTTTATTCTTGTGTGGATAGCAGAATCTAAATATACCTTTTTTTGGTAGTTTACAAGTATTTTTGGTTGCTGCTCTTTTATTCAGGTTCCTATCCATTTGGTAACTTTTGATAAAATACGCTTGACAACACCTGCACGAACGTAAGTTAAATATGGGTTTAAATTTCATGTGTATTGTGTATATTCTAATTTAGCAAGATTATACTTATTTCACAGGGCATTTAAATTATATGTACCTGAAGGGGGACTGAGGAATAATAGAAAAGAATTTCTTTGGCATCATACTGAGGTTCAGGTATAACGTGCTTGTTTTTAAATTTAATTTTTTTGCTCATTTGTTTAGATTCAATAAATCTTGTTGGTTTATATGTAGTGCCCTCAGCAAGAAGGAGGTACAGAGTGTGGTTTTTATGTTATGAGGTACATGCATGACATAGTCATGCTTTCTCAAAAGAATCCTAACATGAATTGGAAAGTGGTATGAGAAACAACTAAACTATTGTTTTAGAAATATTGAATTCATGAATTTTTTCAAATATGTTATCTTTTATATTTGGAAGGGTCTCGGTTCAAGAAGCTATACCAAAAAGGAAATCAACGAGATTCGGGAGCTTTGGGCCAAAGTTTTTACTCTAGAATGCTTATGATCAGGTATGATAGTCAATTTTAAATGTTATGCTCTTACAATTATTTGACTCTTCGACTATTTGTAAGTCCATGGTATTATAAATAAGACGATCTAGAAGGAAGTTGGTTAGTAAATAGTACAACAGATTTATATGAATTATACTTGAAAATAAAAATTTGTTATCAATTTGCAGAGCTTTTCACATTGGAATTTAACCTACATTTGCAATACTTATTATGTTGTAGGTGTGTTTGCCATGGATCACAAAATGGTTAGTTCATGGAGGGAGTATATCCAAGGGAAAGTACCACATGTTCAAAGATGTGCAAAAAGTTCAACTACTAGCTACAAGGACATTTTCACTTAAATTTTTGTGTTGGACGATTTTTAAGATAACATGTTTCATATTGTAAGGATCACGCAGTACTAGAAAGAATTTCTGTTAGTATTTTTAATATAATGTATCTTTTCTTCTAATTTTTTTCAATGAAATCTTCAGTCAGAATTTAGTTATGATTTTATTTTTTGTTTCATTGGTTGATTTTTGGTGGTTGTGCATGTATTGGTGGTAATATGTGAAGCAGGGGATATCAATAAAACAAAAAAAAAAATTTTAAAAAATTAACCTAAGGCGTCGGTTGTTTATGGCGACGCTGGAAAAATTAACTTAAGGCGTCGGCATTTTAAAAGACCGACGCTGTTGTCATAGACTTAAGGCGTCGGCATTTTAAAAGACCGACGCTGTTGTCATAGACTTTATGCGTCGGCATTTTGAAAGACCGACGTTGTTGTCATGGACTTTATGCGTCAGCATTTTAAAAGACCGACGCTGTTGTCATGGACTTTATGCGTCGGCATTTTAAAAGACCGACGCTGTTGTAATGGACTTTATGCGTCGGCATTTTAAAAGACCGACGCTATAGTTAGACCTAATGCGTCAGTTGTTTATCTTTTTGCGTCGGTTATTTAGCCGACACCACAATAGTTTTAGCGTCGCCCAATTGACCGACGCTATAGGCCTAGACCTATAGCGTCCCCTTCATATACTACGCCCATTAACCGACGCTTTAGGCCTTTTTTGACCGACGCTGAAAGTCATTTTTGTACTAGTGCCTTGTCATTTCCTTACAAATATAAAATAAGCTTATATTAGTATATTCGTTATATGTTATAAAATGAAATAACGTTGTGTGTGTGTGTATACATATTTAAATATTATTACCCTTCTCACGGTGTTGAATGACCGAGCACCGACACTATGCAACCTTTCAACATTTTCGCTGTTTGAAGCTCCAACCTTTGCCCTATGCAAGTGCCCTTCATCCGTCTCCCAATAATTTAAAAGATCCTTCCAAAATGCAAGAGACCAATAAGGGGGCTTTAATGACAACTTCGAAACCCCGGTCTCCTCCACTTTTGTCTTCACTCTCTTCTTAAGCTCATTCATAGTCCTTTTTATTGTTTTCTTTATGTGATCTTCGACAATCCTTCTTGATTGTGAACGGCTTTGTCCCCTTTCATGCTTATAAAAATCCTACAAAATAGAAACAAGTGATATGGTCAAATTCATATTCAAATCAAGTTCATAACTAAATAAAAAAACAAATATAATAAAAATTAACATTGTATTACTTACAAAAAACTGATTAGTCCTTTGCTCCAACCATTTTGGATAAGTCGCGTCAATGTCACTAAAAGTGTAATGACCCATCGGCCATTTATCACGAATCATCCCAAGCAAAGTCTTTTTTGCCGTATTATCTTCGATACTATATAGAACAAATTAAATTATTAACACAACATACATATCGAAGGACTTTTTATTTATTTATAAGTTTTTCCCAATTCAATTCATTAACATTAACTATTTTTAATATTTGGTGCAAAATGCTCTTCAAGTGGACAACTTTGATTTCAACACTCTTTATGGTTTTAAATTTCAATATTTCATGTATTTAAAATACTTTCAAACTTATTCAAGAATTGTAATTTTTGTATTCCTTTTGTAAAGTTATTATAAAAGTTAAGTGTTCATAAATCTAAAATATTGTTAATACAAAAAAGAAACACTATGTATGATCCTAGTACAAAATCTAGACTTACTATAAATATCATATGCCTCCTATAAATATGTTTATTCATTATCTTTGCATAATTTAAATAAGAGACAAAGTACGAAACTAATAGAAACAAAACTATTAAACAACTCATTATACTAGGACAAATAAATAAAATTAGACTTACTGTCCATCGAAGATATTGATACGTTGCGGTTTAAGTGGTTTTTTAGCCCTGAAAATTCCGCTTGAATGTGATTGCGGTCTCCTTAGTCGATACACATGTTACTCTGCATTTGTTGGGTCTGAATCGTCATCCGAATCCGTTGGCTCATCACGCAAGGCCAACGTGTTCTTTCTGTTTCCCTTGCTCTTTCCCTTTTCATTTCCCTTGCTCTTGCCCTTTCCCTTTCCCTTATCTTTTTCAACTTCCTTGCCTTTCCCTTTCCTTGCCATCATCAATATCACCATTCCAATCACTACGGTAAACACTAGCCAACCAAAGATCCCCTAAAATTTAAAAAAAACACGAAAATAAGTACATAACAAGTTAATATCATAAAACCACAAGTTCATATTTCTATGTCACAAGTTCATGTTTTGTAATCAAATGAATCATAAATATTTCACATTATATAAATCAAATCCAAAACATTATATAAAAACAAATAATGTTTTTTGCAAGAAAATCGAATCCTTAAATCCTATCCAATTACAAACCTTAAATCGAGCAAAAATACAAATTAAACAAAGCGAAACAAATATCTCAATATCAACATAGACTAATAAAACAAATACATATCAAATGGTAGTATCATTACCGACCGATACATGCATTGTTATTCCCAAATGACCTAACAGAATTGTAGAAGGGGGGGGTTGAATACAATTCTTGATATTTTCTTAAACTTAAAACACTGATAAAATGAAACTGAACTGAATAAACAAAAACACAAGATATAAATAATTCAGTTGGATTGTTTGATGATCCAACTGAAGTGTTTTTATTGCGGAAATAATCCGTGATACAAAAGTACACAGCTGCTCAGTTACAGAGTTGTAGAGAAGAATGCTCTCAAAGATAGCTAATACAAACTATTTGTTTTTCTTCTCTTACATCTTTCTAACTGCTACACTTGGTTATATATATTCCCAAGTTTACAATACTATTTTTGGCTACTCTAAAGTACACTAAAGATAACCGCCAATAGTTTGCTTTTCATCCCTTTGTCCAGTGGTCCTTGGAGATCCTTGCTTTTGTCTTCATGCTTATTATGATCACTCCCAAGAGCCCAATTGGAAACTGGGATGTTTCCTTATTCCCCATGTCCATTTTAATGGTTTCCAATGCAAAGTACACTTCCACATCACCTTTAGATCTGTTCAGAAACCTGTCACTATCACTTTGTCAACTATTCAGAAAAGAAATAATGATTCGTTGATAGCAGGGAGATGTGTTTCGTTGATAGCTTTATTCTTCATTTCGTTGATGGTGTTTCTCTTGTTTCGTTGATAGAGTAATCCTCATACCGTTGACATGTCTTCACTTAGGCAAAATTACAAGGCATGATATACTTACAATTAACCAACCTATTTTGCCTATCTAGTACTTAGTCAACATGACTTAGGAAACCTATCTAATACACACATCAAATGCATATCAAACTGTGAAGTATTGTACAGTGCAATTGCTACAACACTCATTCCGTTGATGAGCTTCCTGTCAACGAAACACTGCAAAGCATGCCATTTCGTTGACAGTTACAAAATAACTTAATACAAAATCTACTAAGTGTTTTTACAATTATCATCAAGAACAACATATTCCTAACAATCTCCCCCAATTTATGACTGATAGAATAACAGCCATAAATCAAGAGCCTTGATGATAACAAAAACACTCAGACATATTACCCATGATAAAAGTAAAAATTGCATTGAGCTTCATAAAGTTTTAGACATAAAACAAGACTTACAAGAATAATGCCCAAATGTGCTCCTCTAGACTGAGCAAATGATTCATCTTGGTCTTCTTTGAGGCATAGTCTTCTTCCCTCTCCTAGAGTTGTTCTCCTCAATCTGGACCTGTAGCCTTCTGTAAAAGATCTTCTCTTCTTCATCTTGATCACCAAGCATGGATTGCATGAACCTTAGAGTTTGATTAGATGCCTTATCCAGCTGGTCTTCCATCCTGAAGAACCTTCTGCAGTTGTCCTTGTCCTTAAATTCCATCATCCAGTAAGGTTGAAGATGGATCTTCTTTCCTGTTGAGGGCACTCTTAGCATCCTGGGAAGAGCCTCAGGCTTGTTCCAGCTAGCCTTTATTTGACATATCTTGGAGACCACCTCAGACTTGGCTGTTTTGGTGAAGCCAAAGTCTTTCTTCAAGCATCTAAACACTGTGAGTAGTGTTTGGTAGTCTTCTCCTAAAATTCTGTAGAGAGGCCATATTTGTTCTCTACCACCCTTGTATGTGAAAACCAATCTTTCAGGTAACTTTTGAGAAGCTGCAATGCCCCTTACTTCCACCAGGTTGTCTAAATCAAGATGTAAGCTGGATTCTTCCCTGATGTCAGCAATGTACATGCAGTCCTCTGGATTTGTAGGGGGTTTCTGAGATTGTGGCTTTCTCACAAATACTGGCTTTGCCTTGACAGCCCTTTTCTTTGTCTTCATTGGTTGATCCTTTTCAAATAGGAACTTTGGAAAATAGGCTTCATCAAATTCAATAGGCTCCTCCTTTGGCATGATTGGTTGATCATGAAAGTTGACAGGGTGTGCAGGGTCACAGGCCAACTTTCCTCCAATAGGTAGATCAATAGGAATTTGATGTGCACTTGTTGTGGAAGGGGCTTGAGCAGTGTCCAGAGAGTCCTCTTTTTCAAAGTTCAGATTCCTCTTAGCTCTAGCCTTTGGTTGCCTTACACTTTTCCTTTCTGGTTCAGCTTCATTAGCTCCATCCTTGGCTTTTTCTTCCTGAAAGGTCTCTTCATCTTCAAGTGCTTGAGCAACTGCCAATGCTTGCATTGCTGCCCTTTCAGATTCTTCAGCCTTGGCCTTTGCAAAATTTGGGTGACCAACCCAAATGCAGATTTCCTTGCTGTCCCTGTAGATGATGGCCCTTTGATTCCTTATGCTTGGATGATTGCTTTCCTTGCTCTCAATGATCAGCTTCCCTAGGACTTTGAACTCATCTGGCTTTGGAGCAGGATAAAATATCCTTTCAATGTTCTTGCCTTTGGGTTTGGTAGGTGATATTGGAGACATCCCTCTTGCATCCACATTCTTAAAGCATGAAGATTGACCCTTCTCATTTCTTGAATCTTGAAGGATTCCATGCTGAAGGGGCTCTATAGCATAAGAGCTCTTGAACTGTGGCTCCATTTGTACAGTCACCATTACATTTGTTGATGGCTGATCTGTCTTTGAAGATTCAGTAATGTTCTTGAACCTTGCTTCTATGTTGGACCAGTGATCTTTGATTTGTTCTGCAAGTTTCATCCTCATAGAAGCTTCCTGGATCAGGTCAATACTATCCTTTTTCTTCTTTCCAAACTCCCCCATTGCTAGTGGCTCCTGTGGTAGTGAAATGGCTGGGACCAACACCTTTGTGATTTGAATGTTTAGCTCCTTAGATTTCTCCCCCTTTTTGTTAGCATCAAGAGAGATGACTGGGAGTCCTTGAGCTGCCACTAGCTGAGTGAGTAGCTGAGTTTGCTTCTCCTGTTCCTTCTGCATTTGAGAAAGTGTAGCTTCCACCTTGTCCACTCTTGTAGAGAGAGTTTTCAAGGATGTAGCCACCTCAGGTTCCTTAGAGAAAAACCTGGTCATCTTGGACACAGTGAGAAGAGGGAGCTTTTCATCCATCATCCTGTAGTTAGCATCCCTGAGATTGCTAATGGAGTCCTTGATTTCTGTAGCCTCAATCCTTGTCTGCATCATTTGTAGCCTTTGAATTTCCAGAGAATCCATGATGGCCTTGTAGAATTTCTTGTCCCTTGCATTTGCAGACTCATGAGCTAGATAGGCCTCTTTGTACTGCCTTGAGATAGCAGCATCTAGAGTGACTCTTCCATGCATACCCTGAGAAAGCCAGTCTGGTGTAGGAGGCACCACAGAAGTCCCAGTCTGTGAAGTGGTGGCCACCTGTAGATTATCACCATAGCTGTCCTCATCATCAGAAAACTCAAAGTCTCCACTTGCTGCAGCTCCTGGAGGTAGATTGGTCAAGGCATCCTTTGCTCTTTGCATTGATGCAGTAGTATGAATTAAGTTGAGTGACCTTTATGCCTCCACATTGCCCTGTTGAGCCATAACTTGATAGGCGGGCATAGGATGAGTAAAGGTCTCAGGATCCAGGGAAATACTATCCAGAGTTTGTTGATAATGCTCTTGGAAAGTAAGTTCCCTTTCTCCCTCACTGACCTCCATTAACTCATTAGCAATGGCTGCTTCCACCCTTATTGCTCCTGTAGTCCCTTCTCTCTCTCCACTCTTTTCTTGCATCATGGGCTCCCCATGGCTCACACCTCTCACACCCTCACCTTCACCTACTAAGGTGGTACTCTCAATCTCTCCTTTTGCCTGGCTGGAAGAAATAGCCAGCCTCTCACTCTCATTCTCTCCTTTTGCCTGGCTGCAAGCCAGCCTCTCAATTTCACTCCCTTTCAAACCTAAAAGTGTCTCAACTACCACCAGGTCATCTACACTAGTTGTGGAAACAACTTGATTTTCAGTAAAAGGTGTAGAATGACCTATCAACGAAATGGTAGTTTGAACTGTCAACGGTATAGGTACCGTTGATGGAGAAACACTTGTCAACGAAAGAGGTTGTTTCGTTGATGAAGTCAATAAAGCATTTTGAGAAAGTGAAATTACAGTAGAATCTGTGGTGATTGATTTGAGATTGGGGTCCACAGATTCTCTTGCAGTTTCAGAAAAACTTGGTTGATGGCCCAACAAATCACTTAATAAGTGATGACCATCAGCTTCAGAGTGGGGCTTCTCCAAGATTAGAGTTGGAGAATCAGGAAAAGATGTATGGATCATGTCCACATCTAAAGATTGAGTTGGTGAATTGGATGGAGATAAATCAAGATTAAGGTTTAGAGAGTGGGACTGTAACCCCAGAGTAATAATAGGGGTTACATCAAACTGAATTTGAGAAACTGGAAGTGTTGCTTCCAGTGTGTGTGCACCCTGTGAACCCTTGGTCTTTTGCTTCACTCTCCTTTGGTATTGGGAAAATGTAGACTGTGGGCTTGAAGTGTCCCTTACCCTTTTGGACTGTGCTCTAGGTGAAGAGCTTGTTTCAATAATCACATCCTTTTGGGAGGATGCAATTAGACTTGTGTTTAAATCCATTTTACTCATTGTGCCTTGTTGGGAAGACACAATGGGGCTAGGCTGGGAAACACTTACCTCACCTTCCTTATTCTTGGGGTTTCTTTGATTTTCACCCCTTCCCTCACCTCTCACAACTCCAGACTCACTCCCCTTAGGTTGTGTGGTAGTTTTTACAACAGGTGCCTTTTGAGAAGCACCTGAGGTTGGCTTGGAGGATTTCTTTGATTTTGATTTAGTTGCAGGGGCAGGAGCCTGTTGGGTCACAGCTACAGACTCCATAGCAACAAGGTTGGAGGAGACAATAGAAGTAACAGCTATACTAACAGGGATAGTAGTAGTTACCTCAATGATTGGCAGATACACCACTGGAACATCACCATTGTAGTTCAGCCTCAGTATGTCTGTCAATACTCTCTTTTCTTGTACAAAGCACTCAAACCTGGCATTAGGGTTAGAGATAACTAATGGTGCTGGACTAACATGATTAGCCAGCATCATCAGAAACCTTGCATAATAGATATTTTTCTTCCTATTTGCCTTATCACCCAACTTAGCACCAATTTCATAAATAAGTTGGGTGCTAAAGTTGTAATATCTATCATTTAGAAGCATGGTTAGGAGAATTAACATAGAGTTAGTTAATGCATCAAAATTACTAATCTTTCCAGAAAAGACCTTAATGAATGCATCAGCTAAATAACTGTATTCCCTAACCAAACCTCTCCTAATTATTCTACCCAGATTATCAGTAGGCAAAGAGTAGTTTATAGAATTTAGCATGGTAGTTATTTCAGTGTTAGTAGGCAAAGCATCACAGTTATTATCAGGAATATGTAAACATGCTTGCAAAACATCAGAATTAACTATGTACTCATTACCTTGGAGAGTGAATTGCAGAGTGCAATTTGTTCCATTATATTCACATGAGGTCCAAATTTCCTCAATTATTTCATTGTAGATTGGTGTAGAGTGGAACATTGCATAGCTCAACTTGCAATTCTTCATGAAATCCATCATTTTGAAGAAAAGTCTGTTCGGGTTTTCCTTTGCAACAAAAGGGATGGAGTTGTTCTTCTCATAGATGAACCCTCCAGCAGACATAAGCTTGACTATGGGTGCCATTGTTGAGTGAGATAAAACTTCGAACTGAGTTGCTTGTTAGAGAGAAAGAGAGAGAAAAGCCTTTGGAATTTTTTGAGAGCAGGTAAAAAAGAATTAAAGAAAATAGAATTTCTTAAATACTCCCCCAAAAATTCTCAGAAAATGAGTCCAATAATAAAAGTAAATTACTGGATTGGCTTAAAAATATAACCGTTACTCTTAAAGTATTACCATGATTTATACTTACAGGGATGTATGCATAGATCGTGGTAAAAGACGTGTCAGTTTTCAACGGTTCAGATTAAGAGCGCTAAATCAACGAATCAGAATTGGGCGTTTAAAGTCCCGTCTGTTTCGTTGATACAGCTGTGTTTCGTTGACATAAAAGAGCTATCAACGAAACACCCAGAAAAATGCTAAGATTGTCAACGAAATGGTTTGTTTCGTTGGCATAGTTATTTTGACTTAGACAAAATTTTACTTTTTCCTGAGAAAATTAAATCACAGAAAATCATAGCAAATTTCTGGCTGCATTATGACTTGCAAATATCTCAAAAAATAATTAAGAGAAATTTAGCATACCTAGCTCACTTACTAATCTTGAGAATGTTGATTCATCAAGTGGCTTGGTAAAGATGTCTGCAAGTTGTTGTTCACTTGGAACAAAATGTAACTCCACAGTACCATTCATAACATGTTCTCTAATGAAATGGTACTTGATGTCAATGTGCTTGGTTCTTGAATGCTGCACTGGATTCTCAGTAATGGCAATGGCACTAGTGTTGTCACAGAAAATAGGAATTTTCTCAACTCTTAATCCATAATCAAGTAATTGATTTTTCATCCATAAAATCTGTGCACAACAACTTCCAGCTGCAATATACTCAGCCTCAGCTGTGGAGGTGGAAACTGAGTTTTGTTTCTTGCTGAACCATGACACAAGCTTGTTTCCTAAGAATTGACAGGTGCCTGTTGTGCTTTTCCTGTCAATTTTACATCCTGCATAATCTGCATCTGAATAACCAATTAGTTCAAAACCAGATTCTCTAGGATACCAAATGCCAAGGTTTGGTGTTCCCTTGAGATATCTGAAAATCCTTTTAATAGCAACTAAATGGGATTCCCTAGGATCAGCCTGAAATCTAGCACATAGACATGTAGCAAACATAATATCAGGTCTACTAGCTGTTAAATACAAAAGTGAGCCTACCATGCCTCTGTAACTTGACATGTCCACAGATTTTTCCTTAGTATTCAATTCAAGTTTGGTGGCTGTGGGCATGGGAGTTTTGGCAGGAGAGCATTCCATTAAGTTAAATTTCTTTAATAAATCATGAATATATTTTGTTTGACTAATGAAAATGCCTTCATTAACTTGCTTCACTTGAAGACCAAGAAAGTAAGTTAATTCTCCCATCATGCTCATTTCATATTTACTTTGCATAAGCTTGGCAAACTTTTGACAAAGTTTCACATCTGTAGACCCAAAGATTATGTCGTCTACATAAATTTGAACAAGTATAGTAGAGCCATTCACAATCCTGTGAAAAAGAGTTTTATCTACAGTACCTCTAGTGAAGTGATTCTCAAGAAGAAACTGTGAGAGTGTGTCATACCAGGCTCTCGGTGCTTGTTTCAAACCATAGAGTGCTTTGAGGAGGAAGTATACATATTCTGGAAAATCATCATCTTCAAAACCAGGAGGTTGATTTACATAGACCTCCTCTTCCAATTCCCCATTCAGAAAAGCACTTTTCACATCCATTTGATAGACTTTGAAATTGGCATGGGCTGCATAGGCTAGGAAAATCCTTATTGCTTCTAGTCTTGCAACAGGAGCAAATGTTTCATCAAAATCAATTCCTTCTTCCTGTGAGTAGCCTTTTGCAACTAGTCTTGCTTTGTTCCTTGTGACTATGCCATTTTCATCCATCTTGTTTCTGAACACCCATTTTGTGCCTATTACACTCCTGTCCTTAGGCTTGGGCACCAGCTTCCAAACATTGTTCCTTTCAAATTGGTTTAGCTCTTCTTGCATAACCAAAACCCAATCTGGATCTAGAAGTGCATCCTCAACTTTCTTTGGCTCATCTTGAGACAGAAAGCTGCTATATAGACATTCTTCTTGAGTTGCTCTTCTAGTTTGGACTTTTGAAGAAACATCACCTATAATAAGTTCAAAGGGATGATCTTTAGTCCATTTTCTTGAGGGAGGTAGATTTGCTCTAGATGAGGTAGCTTCATGATCATGATTGCCTTGATTGGATATTTGTCCTTGAGAAACTCCCCCTGAGTTTGTTGTCCCTAAATGATCACTTCTTGAGACATTTCTATGACCTTCAACGGTATGACTGTTTTGGCTGTCAACGAAACGCTCATTTTGACTGTCAACGAAACCACCATCTTGACTGTCAACGAAATGACCATTTGGTCTACTAGCAGCTATTCTTTTCAATCTTAATGCAGCAATTTCATCTTCACTGCTGCTCTCATCTGTGCTAGATACAACAACTTTAGGCTGTTTCTCAGTAGTCTTAACATGATTCATTCGATCTCCTTCCTCATTCTCAAAAGAGAGACTTTCATGGAAACCTTCATCACAGAGACCTTGAATTTTGAGATCATCAAAAACAACATGTACAGATTCCATAACAATGTTGGTTCTGAGATTATAGACTCTGTAAGCTTTCCCTGCTGCATATCCCACAAATATTGCTTCATCTGCCTTTGCTTCAAATTTCCCCAAATGCTCAGCTTGATTTCTCAGAACAAAGCACTTGCATCCAAAGACATGAAGAAAATCCAATAGTGGCTTCTTTCTTTTGAGTAGTTGATAAGGGGTCATTCCCTTGGCCTGATTAATCAAAGAAATATTCTGAGTGAAGCAAGCTGTGTTAACTGCCTCAGCCCAAAAATAAGTTGGTAACTTTGATTCATCTAGCATTGTCCTGGCAGCTTCAATAAGTGTTCTGTTTTTCCTTTCAACTACACCATTTTGCTGTGGTGTCCTTGCTGCTGAAAACTCATGCATAATACCATTTTCTTCACAGAACATCTTCATGCTTGAATTCTTGAATTCTGTCCCATTGTCACTCCTGATCCTTCTTACTTTCAAGTCAGGATGATTGTTTACCATCTTGATGTAATTGATAATGATTTCACTTGCCTCATCTTTAGAATGTAAAAAGAAGGTCCAAGTAAATCTAGAAAAATCATCAACAATCACAAGACAATATTTCTTCTTTGAAATAGACATGACATTTACAGGGCCAAACAGATCCATATGAAGTAACTCAAGCTGATGGACAATTGATGACTCTGTCTTGCTTTTGAATGATGCCTTCTTTTGTTTCCCTTTTTGACAGGCATCACACAAACCATCCTTGGAAAACTCCACCTGTGGAATTCCTCTAGCAAGATCCTTCCTTACCAAATCATTCATAACCTTGAAATTCAGATGAGATAATTTCTTGTGCCATAGCCAACTTTCATCCTTGCTTGCTTTGCTGAAAAGGCAAGTGATGGTGTCTGGACTTGTGCTACTAAAGTCAGCAATGTACACATTCCCTCTTCTGAATCTAGTCATTACCACATTGTTGTTTCCTCCTTTAGAAACAACACAGGCTTCTTTAGAAAAAGTAACTAAAAATCCTTTGTCACAAAGTTGACTGATACTAAGCAAATTGTGCTTAAGACCATCCACCAATGCAACCTCATCTATGATGACATTCTCTTTTGAAATCAAGCCATATCCCTTTGTGTAGCCTTTGCTGTCATCTCCAAAAGCAATACAAGGGCCAGCTCTTTCCTGAAACTCTGTGAGCAGGGTAGAATCACCAGTCATGTGTCTTGAACAACCACTATCCAAGTACCAAAGATTCCTTTTGTCTCCCTGCACACAATGAAACCAAATCAAGTTGATTTTGGTACCCAAGTTTCCTTGGGTCCTGTTTTGTTAGCCTTTGCTTTTCCTTTTATATCATTTTTCACCTTGGGCTCAGATTGATTTAAATCAACTTTTACTCTTGGTGTTGATTTCTGATTGTTGCTCACATTTTCATTTACAGCATGCATATTTGAAGGAACACACATATTATTCATATTCCATGGCATTTGTGGCATACTAAACATATTCATGTATGGATTAGGTACAAATGATATGTTAGCATATGGATTCTGAAATTGTGCACATGGAGCAAACATGTTAGGCATAACAGGCATTGTAGGCATAAGATTATTCATTGCAGGCTTGGGAATTTTCATATTAACAGTCTTCTTAACAGATTTGCAGTTAGTAGATAAATGACTAACACTTCCACAATTGACACATGTCTTTCTAGGAGCATATTTATCAGGTGTGTAATTGTTGTGTTTGTTAATTCCTACTTTGCCATTCATGTTATTCCTTTTATTTCCCTTAGCCTCAATTTGAACATTCTCTAACTTATCTTTCAATTGCTTGTTGGACAAGTGACCTACATTAGCTCTCTCAACAGGCTTCTCAACTTTCTTTGATTTACTAGACTCACCTTGAACAAAGTTCTTGGTGACAGGACCATACTTATTATTAAGTCTAGTGAGTTCCTCTTTTCTTTTGTCTGTCAACGAAACAGCCTGATCGGTTGATGGTTCATGTGTCAACGAAATATTGCATTTCGTTGACATATCAACCTCCAACACATGATCATTGTTGTTTGTTGACTCTGTTTCTGATTCTAAGGTTTCACAAACATACCCTAGTTTCTCTTTGTTCTTTTTCCATGATTGTTCACAGAAAGATTCCATACCTTGAACATTAATGATGTTGGTAGCCACATTCCTGGCATCTTTCCATTTAGCAATCACACTCTGTTCTATTTCTAGTTGTGTCTTAAGAATTTCTTCCCTTTGTAACACGTTCTCAAGTTCCTTCTTAGCATCCCTACTAACACATCTCATTTTCTCAAATTCAATGAGCTGTGTTTCTAACATTGCATTCCTATCACTTAAGAGCAAATTAGTCTCTTTAATTCTTGAATTCTCTTTGGTAAGTGATTTAAGAGTAACACGCAAATTATATAATACAGTAGACATTTCATTTACTGCACTATCGCATTCCTCTTTAGAAAGCTCAGAAAGATTAGTAATTGTTACCTGGTTGCTTGAGGAGCTTGCTTCCTGCTCATGATTGTTAGCCATAAGAGCCAAGTTGACATATTTAACATCATCATCAGAATCTTCACCATTACCAGCCCAATCATACTCCTGAGTCATGAAAGCCTTTTCCTTTTGCTTGAGAAGTTCAAAGTATTTCTTTTTATAATCAACAGGCTCAAATTTCCTGTTGCTCTTCTCAATCTTGGGCTTTCTGCAGTCTCCAGCAAAGTGACCAAGCATTCCACAATTGAAACATTTAGATTTAGACTTTTCAATCCAGTTTGTTTTGCTAGGTTGAAAGTCTCTTCTTGGTGGCCTTGCTTCTGAGTTTCTTTTGAACTTGAACTTAGAGAATTTTCTAGATAGAAAAGCAATGTGTTCTTCAATCTCATCTAAGTCATCCAAGTTGGCTGGTTCTGGTTCTTCTTCTTCTGTCATCTTACCTTTACCCTTGCTGACATCACTTCTACAACTAGCTCGACTAGTTGTGGCCTTTGCAGCTTCTTCAGTGTCATCTTCCAGTTGGTTCATAGATGCAATCAATGCAATGGATCCACCCTTCTTCTGTACCTTTTCAATTTCCTCATCTTGCTCCATTTCCAGCTCATAAGTCTTCAATGTTCCATACAGCCTTTCAAGAGTGTAATCTTTGTACTCTTGAGTGTTTCTTAGAGAAACAGTCATAGGCTTCCATTCTTTTGGAAGAGCTCTTAGAAATTTAAGGTTTGAGTCCTTAGTTTGGTAGATTCTCCCATACAACTTTAATCCATTCAGAAGCTTTTGAAACCTACTAAACGTGTCATTTAGGGTTTCACCAGCTTTAAAGTGAAAGTGCTCATATTGTTGTATAAGGAGTTGCATTTTGTTCTCCCTTACTTGCTCAGTTCCTTCACATAGTGTTCTGACAGTGTCCCATACTTCTTTGGAGGTCGTACAGTTTATGACATTGTCAAACATCTCTTGCTCCAAACCATTAAACAGAATGTTCATGGTTCTTTTATCTTTATGGACTTCTGTAACATCTTCAATAGTCCATTCTGAGACAAGTTTTGGAATTTCCACATCAGGAGCATCATCTGGCACTCCAACTCTAGATGCAACCTTCATGGGAACGTGTGGACCTTTCTCAATGCAGTCTACATATCTCTCATCCATAGACATGAGATGTAAATGCATCTTTACTTTCCAGTGAAAGTAATTGTCCTTATCAAGAACTGGTATCTTCACACCTGCATCCTTCTTCACCATGGTTTCTGTTTTGGTCTTGATCTTTAAACTTCTTGTATGTTAGAAGCTTGCTCTGATACCAATTGTTATTCCCAAATGACCGAACAGAATTGTAGAAGGGGGGGGGTTGAATATAATTCTTGATATTTTCTTAAACTTAAAACACTGATAAAATGAAACTGAACTGAATAAACAAAAACACAAGATATAAATAATTCAGTTGGATTGTTTGATGATCCAACTGAAGTGTTTTTATTGCGGAAATAATCTGTGATACAAAAGTACACAGTTGCTCAGTTACAGAGTTGTAGAGAAGAATGCTCTCAAAGATAGCTAATACAAACTATTTGTTTTTCTTCTCTTACATCTTTCTAACTGCTACACTTGGTTATATATATTCCCAAGTTTACAATACTATTTTTGGCTACTCTAAAGTACACTAAAGATAACCGCCAATAGTTTGCTTTTCATCCCTTTGTCCAGTGGTCCTTGGAGATCCTTGCTTTTGTCTTCATGCTTATTATGATCACTCCCAAGAGCCCAATTGGAAACTGGGATGTTTCCTTATTCCCCATGTCCATTTTAATGGTTTCCAATGCAAAGTACACTTCCACATCACCTTTAGATCTGTTCAGAAACCTGTCACTATCACTTTGTCAACTATTCAGAAAAGCAATAATGATTCGTTGATAGCAGGGAGATGTGTTTCGTTGATAGCTTTATTCTTCATTTCGTTGATGGTGTTTCTCTTGTTTCGTTGATAGAGTAATCCTCATACCGTTGACATGTCTTCACTAAGGCAAAATTACAAGGCATGATATACTTACAATTAACCAACCTATTTTGCCTATCTAGTACTTAGTCAACATGACTTAGGAAACCTATCTAATACACACATCAAATGCATATCAAACTGTGAAGTATTGTACAGTGCAATTGCTACAACACTCATTCCGTTGATGAGCTTCCTGTCAACGAAACACTGCAAAGCATGCCATTTCGTTGACAGTTACAAAATAACTTAATACAAAATCTACTAAGTGTTTTTACAATTATCATGAAGAACAACATATTCCTAACATGCATGCAAAAAAAGAAAAATAGCACAAGTTAATCGAAATATTTACGTGTTTCCAACCAATTTATACAAACCGAGCAAGCAAACAACTAATCGAAACCATAAACAAATAATCAAAACCATAAATCGAATCAAACCAAGCAAACCTTCATAATCAAACTAATAAACCCAACAAAAAATACACATACATACATACATACATGCATAATCGAAACAAAGAAAACAAATAATCGAAATTGAATTTAAACCCAACAAAAAATACAAGCAAAATTTTTATCATGCATACATGAATTCATACACACACACACACACACACACACACACACACACATATATATATATATATATATATATATATATATATAAAGGTTTAAAACTCACATCAAGTTGAGAAAGTGGGGATGAGGAAGCACGAAATTGATTTGCACGAATTTGAGTTGAACGAACTGATTTTGCACGGGTTGAACGGATTATTTTCGCCATTGATTGAGAGAGAAAAAAGAATTAAGAGTTGAGAGTTTAGAGAGTTGTAAAAGAGAATGTGAGTAGTTCTTTTTTCTCTTTATACCCAGACTAAAACCGACCGACGTAGTGGTCGGTTATGTCATTGGGCTTTGTAAAACATGCAAAACGACGTCGTTTTGTTAAAGGCGGGGGGTTTAATTTTTCGTGAAAATTTTTCCCCAAAAAAATTGACGGTCGGTTTAATGCTATTCGGTCGGTTTTAGCGAACCCTAGAAACCCTAATGATCAATTTTAGTGAACCCTAGAAACCGCTAAAACGAAATAAACCTTAGAAAAAGAATATAGCGTAATTTTTCGTACATAGATCAATTTTCATTGATTCTAAAAATTGGTACGGTTGGATCATGTAGATCGTGTAATTTAATTTTTTTTTAATTATTTCTTAGTTTTAGGTGATATGTTCATATATTTATTATACAAATGTGTTTGTAATCATCAAAATAGGCTAATTTTTTGTGTATAAATATATTTTTCCGTGATGATAACATCCGTACGGTTGGATCATTAAAATAATATTTTAATTTTCTATGTCATGTTTATTGAGGGTTACATTCAACTGAAAGTGCATACCTAATAAGCGAGATATGCATTTGAAGAGGTACTGTTCAACATGATATTATGTTTATTATATTTTTAAATTTTACTTACACTAGTACAAAAATGACTTTTTACATCGCCTATTTTACGTCGCACTTATAAAAAAGCGATGTATATGCTATTATTATACGTCGGGTTGTTAAAAAACTGACGTATATTACATTTTATATTTATGTTTTATGTCGGTTCAAGAAAATAACCGACGTATATAATTATCATATACGTCGGTTCAGCAAACATCGATGTATAAATATCCTTTTTATGTCGTCTTTTTTGAGACCCGACGTATAAGATTATAACTTATACGACACTTTAGTGTTAGCCGATGTATAAAAGTTTTAAAGGAATATATAAAAATTAAAAAGAAAAGTTCTGTTTTTCTTTAATTTAAACGTACTGGTACGTACTCTCAACTATTATTACCCCGTCATCCCATACTTGACTATCCCCAAATCAAACTCTGTCTCTCAAACTTCTTCTAAACTTTAGCCCCTAATTTCAACTCCAAACGCAGCTTCTCACACGAAGAACCCTGCTTTTCTCTGAATTTTATCAAGCCCTAATTGGGTTCGGGTCTAGTGAGGCAAGGGCTCTGCTAGGTATTATATCTCGTGCCCTAACTGAATCGCTACTCTTCAATCATGATTGATTACTTATTTTACAGACACCTGCTAATTGGGTTCGGATTTTACCTCAAGGTTCTTACTTTATGTATATGTGACTTTATGTTACACACACATATGATTGCATATGTATGTGTGCATATCGTTTTTTGCTTATTTTTAATTATATAATTATTATATTTTCTGAGAGAATATGGTTGATTATATGACTGTGTACGATTGCATATGGATGGGTTCAATTATCTCGATGTTATAATTAATATGATTCATTATTCTCCCCTTTTAGGTTCATTTTTATTGTAGAACAACATAAAAATTAAGATGTATCTAATGAATAAAGTGAAAGTTTAGTCCATAGAACTTGTGTAGTAGTTCTATCCAAAAAAACATCTGGGGTTTGTATTTGTAAATTAAGTTTGTGAGTTTGGATATGTAAGGAATGTAATAACTTGAGCATGGGATTGATGAACAATCGTTTGCAGCATCGGAGCCCAGTACTGGAATTTTCATAGATGTCAAGAGGCTTAACCAAGTAGGGTTGCAGGTGCACAAGGAATGGCTTGTAAGATGATCCTGCTACCCTTTTTCATTGTTATTTTGCTTTTTTCTGTCTTGTGCACTTCTTATTTCTTTGTTTAATCTAATTCTTAGTTAACTACTGATGATTTATGTTCTAACTTTTGACTACAAATGCTGCTATGTCCAGGACAATAAAGGAGATGTCGAAACCAATCCTAAACAGAAAAAGAAACTCGGAGGAGTAAAATCTGCTCTGTTTATATATGGTACTTTCTACTTTGTTTTCTTAATACTATACAATAATAGTTTTGTTAAGTTTTTTCTAATTTTCTCGATCTTGGATGTGAATTCTATGTTTCTATCTTCCATTATTTCGACTCCTTTCTATTTCTCTTTACCACTAAAATCTAGAAAGTCTTTGTAAAGACTTTACAATATCTTCTTTGACATATTGCAGGTATTTGTGGTTGCAATTATAAACCGAAATCTTTCTTTCCCAGAAACTGCTGACGGCTTCCATGACGTAAAACATGGAACTGGAGATGAGATTCTCAAGAAAACAGAGCAGTTCAAGTAAGTGAGTGATGCAATATGTTATAATTCATCGTCCTAGCTGGCTTGTACTAGTACTTAACGGGAAATTTTAATTATACGCATTTTCTGTTAACAGAACTAACATTATTATGAACAAAATGTGGCAGGTTCTTTGATCGTGCAACAATTATCAGGAACACAGACTCATCCAATTCTTGTGCACTTTTTATTGGTTATGTGATAGATTCCTGTATCATTGTATGTGTTGTAGTGAAAAAGCTCGAGTCCTCCGGTCTCAGGTTACTCCATTTACATGTAGGGGAGATGCAAGTAAGCAGCCAAAAAAAGCTTGAATTTTTGTTGTGGTGATTACAGAGATTCCTGTAGGAGAGTTGTAAAAGGAAAAAATGGTGAACAATAGTTGCCACTACATCATCGCAACTTTACTTGTATTGTCTCTCTTGTAGGACATGGTCAGTGCCTTGTACCGACAATTTTTAAACATTGTTCATGTGCAGATTGTGCATTTTTTAAATTATGTAATTTTTAAACATTGTGCATTTTTTAAAGTATGTAATTTATAATTATGTTAATTGTGCTCATATTAAATTTGAAAGCTGGAAAATATTGGTTATCGTTTGTCTTTAGTTGTGCAGATTTTGGTTCGATTAATTTGGTAATTATTCAATAGGTTCATGGGCATTGAGAAACTAAAAAAATAGTTTTTAATTTTTTTTTTGATAATATACGTCGGTTCTCTATGGGCGACGTATAAATAGGTATATACGTTGGTTGTTTTGTCTTTATACGTCGCCTTTTTTGTATCATATATGTCGGGTTTTGGGCTTTTTACGTCGGTTAACAGTCTACGTTTATTCTACCTTTTACGTAAAAGACCTCTAAGTTTATATGTCCCCCTTCTATACGTCGCCATTTAGCCGACGTATATGACCTATTTAACCGACGTAAAAGGTCATTTTTGTACTAGTGAATTAAATGATATGAAAATAACTTTCACAATATTCGTTTATGTTGATATTTTATTATATAATAAATTTTAATTTCAATTTAATTCACAATTAAATGTACTAATTTTACATTTTTAAATATTATTTAAACCGTAATTCAAGCAATGAGATCCGGTAAAATATTGGTTTTAAATTTACTATTACAATTATAATAATGAAAAGCGAGTGTAAATTTATAAAAAAATTTCAAGAAATTTATTTATTTATTTATTTAAAATATAGAAAGGTTGACTGAGAAAGTCATAATCGACCGAGGTCAAAATGCGCAATCGGTCGGTTTTCTAGCAGTTTGTCATTAAAATTTTATAACCGATCACATCATAACCGACCACATGTTATAACCGACCACGTCATAACCGACCACATTATTATGAAATCGGTCGGTTTTCTGAGAAGCTTATTATGAAATCGATCGGTTATGTTCCACATCGGTCGGTTTTCTGGGAATTCCTAATGGTAAAAAACGGTCGATTATGTGTAGAATCTGTCGGTTTTCTGGGAAGTCCTTATAATTAATCCTTCGTATTGCCAATACAACTAAGAACAATTGATCATTCATTATAAGGTCAAATTACAACCAATAACAATTAATCCTTCATATTGCCAATACAACTAATAACAATTGATCATTCATTATAAGTTCAAATTACAACCAATAACAATTAATCCTTCATACTGCCAATACAACTAATAACAATTGATCATTCATTATAAGTTAAAATTACAAACAATATTATTCAATATTATAAGTTCAAATTACAAACAATATTATTCAATACTAATTCCAATGACACAAAAGTTTAAGTTTTTTTTAATTTAAGGAATACGGTGCTTTTGGCATTTTCCATTTTCATCGATCCACAAATGACGCAACACATCAAAGTGTTTGCAATCTGACCTTGCTTTCTTGTGATCCTTTGATTTTGCCGCATTTACAATAGTAAAAAATATGTTTTCAAACACATTTTTTTCGGTATGCATGATATCAATTGAATATCGTAAAGTATGTGATGACCAATAAGGGAGTTCATAAAAAATTGGAACATGAGTCCAATGATGCTCTTCCCCATAACCAGCACTCCTTAATTGGAATTAGTCTTTCCGGGTGGTGAAAAAATTATACCGTTAAGCAACTCTTTTACATCCTCCCCGGACAAACGACCACAAAACAATCTTCTTTTCTCATTATCAAACAAATTACTTTTTTCGCGCAATGGATCATTTGGTTCAAGAAATATTCGGTTCGTGCCATAAAAACTACATTTTCCGGAATGTTTTAATTGAAACCCTTGCACACTTCCACCACACACTTGACATCCCATTTTTCCTTTACCCGACCACCCACTTATCATACTCACAGCGGGAAAGTCACTAATAGTCCACATAAGAACCGCTCGCATTGTAAAATTTTGCTTTAAAGATTGGTCATATGTTTCCACTCCGGTATTACACAATATCTTCAATTCATCAATGAGAGGCCTTAGACAAACATTAATATCTTTGCCGATGCTATTCGGACCCGGAACTATATCGGTCATAAACATATAAGGCCTTTTCATACACATTGATGGTGGAAGATTATAGACAACAACCACCACGGGCCATGCACTATATGTTTTCTTTCCGGTAGGGCCAAATGGGTTGAAACCATCGGTTGCAAGGCCAAGCCTTATATTACGAACCTCATTAGAAAATGATGGATAACGAAGGTCAAAGGAAAATGTCTTAAGATTTTGTTTGGTATTTTTTTACCATTTTTCCTCGAAACATCCCGATAAAGATCTTTAACACATATATCACATACAATTTTGTCTTTGTCATCTCCATAAAATAACATGCAATCATTCTCGCACATATCAATTTTTTCATATTCAACCCTCAAACCCTTCATAATCTTTTTCATTTCATAATTGGTTTCGGGAAATGTGTGTTTCTTTGGTAACACATCCGCAAGAAGTTCAAGCAAACTATCAAAAGCGTTATTACTACAATTTGAATAGTTTTTGAATTCTAATAATTTTGCGGTCAAGCTTAATCTTGTATACTTTATATTGCCCGGATAAATAGGGACTCCATTTTCAACAATTAACTCATAGATTTTTTTAGCACTATCATTTGGAGCTTCTTCTACATTACTAGTTCCCGTATCCGTGGTGTCATAATATTCATAATTTGCACCGGCAAAATCATGTAACATAGCATCAAAATCAACCGGTTCTTCCACCCTTGGAGGTTCCCGATGATGTGATTTTCGACTCTCATTTCTTTGCACAACTTATTCACCGTGCGATGTCCACACCGTATAACCTTCAAGCATCCCTTTAGATAACAAATGAAATCTAATTTCACCAATGTCTAACCAATTCAAATTTTACAATTCTTACAAGGACACTTCATTTTACCATCCTCCTCCACTTTTTTCTCCTTTGCAAAATTTAAAAAAACCTCTACACCATTCCTATATTCGGGAGTTAAAGAAATTTTATCGCTTTGTATTTGATTACCTATCCAACTTCTATCCATATTTTCCATCTACATGATATATGTAAACAAATGATTACCTTGACTACCTCGACATTGTAAGTGACAAAATCACTTCCAAAGTCCTTGACTACCTTTGCACGCTTACTCCTTCTAGGTTCATCTACTTCGTCAGGAGTAGAACTACTATCAGGATCTTCCCCCACATTTGTCATCTTTTCCACATGATTAGGAATAGAACTAGATGTGTGAGTGGGATCATCATTACAAATATCTTGAGGTATGCCAGTCTTCATAGGGAACACATCCTCAAAGAATGTTGCATCACAAAACTCAACTATAGTGTTAGCCACTATACCGTCTATGTCACATTTTAACACTAAAAATCTCATAGCCGTAGTGGTTTCAATATAGCCCAGAAAGATGCAATCAACAGTTTTCGGACCTAGGGTCCGTTTGGCATTGCTGTTGCAGACAGCAACAACAGCTTTTTTCTGAAAAGCAGCTAAAAAAGTGTTTGGTAAAATTTAAAAGCTGCTTTTTTGAAAAGCGCTTTTGGCTCAAAAGCTGCTTTTAGAGAAAGCAGGTCCCCCCATGCTTTTGAAAAAAGCTGGTTTTCAGCTTTTGCGGGAAGCAGCTACTGGTTTCAACATCAAAACTCAACAAAAACATTAATTTTTTATATTATACACCAAAACATGCACATATCAAAAATATTACCAAACAGTTATCTGATTTTCATAACAGCACTTATTTTAACAGCACTTTTTTCAACAGCACAGCAATTTTTAACAGCAATCCCAAACAGAGCCCTAGTTTATTTCTCTTGTGTTCAGGGACAAGCACCTTAGCAAGGCACCCCCACACACGAAGATACTTTAAACTTGTCTTTCTACTTTTCCATAATTCATAAGGTGTCTTGTCTATATGTTTCAGAGGGACTCTATTCAGAATATGACAAGCCGTATTCAAAGCCTCTCCCCACATGTACTTAGGCAACCCAGAATTAATAAGCATGTTGTTAATCATATCTTTAAAGGTTATGTTCTTTCGTTCAGCCACCCCATTAGACTCAAGTGTGTATGGTGGAGTCACCTCATGAACTATACCATTGCTTGCGCAAAATTCATTAAACGAGGTACTAGTATACTCACCACCTCTATTAGATCTCAAACGTTTAAGTACTTTACCAGTTTGTGTTTCTGCTTCAGTTTTGAACATAATGAATTTTTCTAGTGCTTCATCTTTATGTCTAAGTTAATAAACATAACAGTATCTACTACAATCATCTATAAAGGTAATAGAATATCGTTTATTATCCTTAGTCAACATGCCACCAAATTCACATATGTCTGTGTGTACTAAATCTAATACTCCTGAATCCCTAACAACATTATGAAAGGGTTTCCTAGTTTGTTTAGCAGTCACACATACTTGACATTTAGATTTCTTATCAATGACATGTTTTGGAATCAACTCTAAATTCATCATATTCTTTAGAGCACCAAAATTTAAATAACCAAGTCTAGAATGCCACAAATCAGATGATTCAACACAATTAACAGAAGGTGCAACACTATCATTAATAAAACTGCCCAAAACAGGCTAAACATTTATCAAAAATAAATCATCAGACAAGTAACCTTTGCCAAAAAATGTACCAGTATGTGTAATAACTATTTTATTACATTTCAAAGAAAGTTCAAAACCATTCTTAACTAAACAACTTCCACTTATTATATTTCTACTAATATCAGGAACATGGTGCACTCTAGTTAGAGATAGAACATGCCCAGAAGCAAACTTCAGGTCCACGTTTCCTATTCCAAGAACTTGAGCAGCACTAGCATTCCCCATCGTCACTGTCACTCCATGAGTCTGTTGATAAGATACAAAAAGAGTAATATCAGTACAAATATGTACATTAGCTCCAGTATCAATCAACCATTCATGTGACAGATAAGTGGAAAGAAGTACAGGGTTGTAGGTAACATACCCGTCATTGGTTCCAGAGGCAACAACCATGTTAACCTTAGGCCCATCAGTGGTTGCAAGCACAGTATTAGCTTGTGCTCCCACAACAGCTTTCTTTGCAGGACAGTCCTTGCTCCAATGACCAACTTGTCCACAAGACCAACATGGTTTGTTTGTCTTTGGTTTCTTAGCCTTGTTCTTGTCATTTTTAGGCCTAGTGTTATCCTTCTTAGTGACAGCCTTTCTTTTCAGGGAGAGAGCAAACTCTTCCCAAGACTTAGGGAGTTTTTCAATCACAGCCATAACCTGAAACTTTTCAGGAAAAGGTCCATTCTGGACGCCGAGACATTCGCCCAAATCACCCTTCGACCCGACCCGAGTCGAGTCGTGACATGGCGTGGCGAGGCGGGCAGCGGCGGCGCGCGCGTGTGTGCGCGTGAGGCACATAATAACACCATGCATACCCACATGCCTTAGTAGTTATACACTACTCTTGCACATGGTTTTATATAACCACCAACCTCTCATTACCATTTCTATGTGGGATACAAGTTATTTCAATATAACAAACCCACATAACCTATTTTAAGCAACCTATTTCAACTCAATTTATTTATGGATTCCACTAAGAAAATATCTTAGATCCAAACATGAAATTAGTTTAAGTCCTCATAACAAGGAACAACTTCCAATTGTTAGTTTCCGGAAATTCAATCAAGAACATATTTAAAGTATGCCTCAAACTTTCAATTTTCTAACAGAAACTATGATGCAAGATATCAGCTGCTTGAGGCCCGAGGGTTGTCAGCTACTTGAGCCTGTGGTTTTCCCATACCCGCTGCACTTGCAGCCACTATGGTACCGTATTCATCATCTCTCACAGGAATGCGTATTCGTCATCTCTCACAGGAATGCATGTACAATTTTTTCACCAGAAAAATCTCAATATGTTAAAACTTGCTGATTAAAAAATCATTAACCTTTTTTCTAAGAGAAGCAAGTGCAACTTACACGTGTTACGAATTCTGTCTAGAACAGTAACCTATTTTTTGGGTGCAAAAGCCTGATAACGATTGCTGCATTCGCACTTGTTTAGGGAAATCAAGTTATGTCCTGTTTCAGCAGAGACTTCTTAATATAATGATCAATTTGGAACTTCATTCGAAAGGTTGGAGAATTTTTCGTGATCCGTGATGAGAAGCTGAAGGAAATTTTTCGTCAAGTGGAGGTGGTCTAATGTTTTACTGCAACTTGAATCCTCAAAAGCTTTATTCTGTTAAATGTGAAATGATAAACACTCGTCAGTTCTTGGTGACTGATTTTGTAGAATATAAGATATATAATTATATATTTTGGATATGTAAACACAACAGCAATGAGCAAAGCTCTTTTTATTTTCTTGTTGTCTCCCTTGAAACTGAAGGTACATACATAATATATAGACTAATAACTACACGAAACTGGAGCCTAAAAGATAGCAACTAAAGTCCTATTTTATCTCCACTACACCCATACTCCTCATACTACTGAAACAACCTACTGACCACGTCCACTGCATCTATAGGACTGGAAATTACATTTATTAATGCAAACAAATAATTAATAACTAAGTAAATTTAAGATTATTTCCAACAATCACCCCCTTAATCTTAAATTTATTTGAACAGAATTTATGAAGCACTTCTCTTCATCTGTGATGCACTTCTCACCACCTTCAATTTTGTTGATGCACTTCTCATCAACACCATTTTGTTGATGCACTTCTCATCAACACCACAATTTTTGGAGCACTTCTCTCCAGGGTGCACTTCTCACCCACCATCTTCTTTGTCTACCACTGTTCTTGCAGCAGCACTGTCCACCTGGTAATTATGTTTTTTTTCATCACCTTTGATGGTATAGGCACATGCATATATATATACACACACACTTCTCATCTTCTTCGACCCCTGCTGGCATTAGCTTTCTTCCCTGCAGTACAGCCACTGTAGAAAAACACCATATGCATCCCATACTACACATGATGATATCTCCCATCTTTTGAAATACACCCGACAGTAGCACCTTCATTTTCGCAGCCACCGTCGCTTCATGCCACTGCCTGCGACTACCCTCAAGGATAAGAGGGAAAGCTGTTAAGCCTTGAACCCCTTCCCCAGGCTCTGATACCAAGTGTAGAATATAAGATATATAATTATATATTTTGGATATGTAAACACAACAGCAATGAGCAAAGCTCTTTTTATTTTCTTGTTGTCTCCCTTGAAACTGAAGGTACATACATAATATATAGACTAATAACTACACGAAACTGGAGCCTAAAAGATAGCAACTAAAGTCCTATTTTATCTCCACTACACCCATACTCCTCATACTACTGAAACAACCTACTGACCACGTCCACTGCATCTATAGGACTGGAAATTACATTTATTAATGCAAACAAATAATTAATAACTAAGTAAATTTAAGATTATTTCCAACAGATTTTACTGACAAAACTCTTACTACTCTCTCTTTAACTCTTCTTACAGTCTATGAGTGCTGCCTAGTCAAGAAAACTGTTTTAACATCTACAAATGTGCAATTTATATGTTTCTTACAAATGTTTACAAGCTTGTCTGATTTATATGAAGCAGAACATAGCATCACGATGTAAATACATCTTCCATCAGTTCTTGTTTATGAATAAATCATACTGAGTTTACGGAAGACCTGTTCGGTTTAATGGTTAGTTTCTGCTCTTAATTAGTACAGTTCGTGAATTGCTCTGTATTTTATTCTTCAAACCTTGCGCTTATAAGCATTAATACTCCTTTGCAAAGTATGTGGTATGCGCTTTCCATTTTCGTTTATATTTATTTCTTTCCTTCTGTCATAGGATTGTTGATAAATTATCCGGAAGATTGATCCTTATGTGACCAGTTATACAATGAAGCTAAAGTTGTTATGCTTTTGACCTTTTCTTGTCATGAGGACCCTGAAAACTAAAAGATAATCATCTGGCGATGTGAGAAGCTGAAGGAAATTTTCAAAGGCAACGAACGTGTTGGGTTCCTTGAGGTTGCGGGGTTGATTAGTCCTCACTTTCTTTGAGTAACAGCTATCTGCATGGGGTATATGGACCTGTTCTTTTGTAAATGGTGTTCTCTACTCGTTTAGTTCATCAGTATAGCTACTGATGTTCATCAAAAGTTCTAGCTCTTGGTTTTTGTTCTGCAGGTTCCTCTTGATATTCTATTAAGAGTAAATTACAAAATGGTGGCTGTACTTTACCCGCTTTAGCACTTTAGTGGCCAGACTTTCAAATTTGCAATTTAGTGGCCAGATATTGCTTTTAGTCTTCAAAAAGGTGGCTAAGAGAAATTTTTTAAGAACTTTTTTTTCAAAAAAGTGGGCCGTAGCCACCTTTTTGAAAAATAAAAGTAATGTCCAGCCACTATATTGTAAATTTGAAACTTTGGCCACCAAAATGCAAAATGAGGTTAAGTATGGCCACAAATTTGCAATTTACTCTTCTATTAATGGCGTTAACCTCTTACTGATGTTTCTTGTTGTGACTGCAACTCTCTGGTCTATCTATGTAATGCCGATTTAGCTCTTTACGTGTCGCTTGTTCTTTAATCCATTAAGTTGTTAGCCAAGCAGTGGGGCATTTCTCCAGAAAAGCTTATTCAAAGAACGATTTGACGATCAAGATCAAAGGTTTTGTTGAGCAGAAGGATGCTTGTTTTGGGCCGAGTTGATGTTTTTGAGATACAAAAATGACAAGAATCAGGATTACTTAGATTGCCTAGTGACACCCTCCTCTGATATCCAAAGAATATGTAACCAAATACCAAAAGAATATATTGGATTCCTTATAGCCTAGGGGTACGACTTCTGGTGTCTAGTTATAATACGACTATTGTCCCTGGTTAATATAATTGCTTCCCTGGTGTGTAGTTAAAATTCAATTATCGTCTATGGTTAAAATACTTGCTGCCTTCGTTGATAGCTTAGTGTCAAGATTGCTATGGATCTTAGGAAATACTGTAATTTAACTAGTGTAATTAGGAAATAGTGTAATTTAACTTTTCAGTCTTCCGGATGTAAATATTCTCCATGGATCTTAATTTTAAAATAAAGTTACCCACATAGAATGAGACAATCACCTGCTTCAAATCAATTACTTTCGAAGATTTATCAAAGATGATGAGTTTAAAAAAAAATAAACGATATCCAGCTTTGAACAATATGTAGAATTGATAATTAAGTTGGGAAAGTCGTTCCCAAAACAAGAAATAATCCGATTTTTCTAAACAAGTATGAACGCAATAATCATTATTAGGCTTTTGCACACAAGATACGTAACTGTTCTAGGCTTTTGCTCATTGTTGTTTGATTGTTGAAACGAAATTAATACTATTTTACCGAGGTTAAAGCCATGAAACAATATATGAATTTCAAATGTCATATATGTTGATACATCTCCATCACTGCAACCCATATCTTTTGTTCGGCAAATAAGTCAGCATCCGAAGCTTTTGGATACAAACTCCCAGCTTCCTTGATCCCTGGAAATCTCATAACTGCACCCTTACGTTTGCACATTGCAGCATGAACATACAGAGTACATCAACTATATGGAATAAGTAATATTTTTGAATTTAACCAAACACACTCTAAAAAAGAAATATCACTGAAGACGACCCTTAACAGAAAATCCCATATGAAAAGACAAAGCTTTTTTTTATTATCATGTAGTTCATTCAAAACACAAGAAATCTTACCAGAAACACAAATCAAACAAAATAAGCATGAAAACACCACACTCCTAAAGAACAGGAAAATACCCAGAGGAAGTTGAAAGTAATTAAGGAACAATTTTGGAAGCTTTGAGCTTCTCAATCCAGTGAACGAATGAAGATTTGGAATTTCTAAAACCCAAGAATCCATGCTCCTTGCTCTTGTTCATAGTATCTAAAGGATACTCAATGCCTAATGCATGATCAGCAAGCCACCAATCTCCGACTCCTTCTAGTTTAGTAGGCACCAAATTGTTTTGTTTTACAATCTCATCCCACACACTCGCTTTGTCCTTCATCAGCTCCACAAATGTCAGCCTCTCTCCTTCTTCAAATTCTCCGCATTCCACCCCAAATTTCTCCGCCAACACCTTCCACAAATTCTTCCACTTGAACACATCTCCATTACTGCAATTAAACGCTTCATTCTTGGCGTTTGGATCCACTACAGCCCATATCTCTTGCTCAGCAATCAAGTCAGCATCCGAAGCTTCAAAATAGGAACTCCAAGCTTCCTTAATCCCTGGAAACCTCATAACCACACCTTGATGCCTACATATTGCAGCATAAACACACAGAGTACATATTACATTCATCATACTGTAAGGCGAAAAACCAAATATAACTCCAGGCCTATGGACCGACCAAGTTAAACCATCTTTATCTGCTACATTCTCAAACAAGATATCCTCAAGATTATAGTAAAAATTTGGAGCATCTAGCCTTGGAAGATCTTCGGTATACGGAGGATCATGTGGTGCAACCATAAAAACATCAAAAGAGCCACTATAGTGCTTTTTCCCAGTTTGTAAACAAATATGTTGCAGTTTTGGTGCATTTGGAAGGATACAGTTCAACAAATTTTTGAACATCTTGCTATTGATTTCACAGTTTTCAGCTTCACTGGATCCACTACCCCAAGTAACATAAAAGAGGTGAGTCACATCTTTAAGGCCGGAGAGTTTGGATTCAGTTTCCTCTGCATTGGAAATGTCACACTGGATGTACGAAACATGGTGGTTTGCATTCCATTGTGGTCTTGGACGACGAGCAACGCCATAGACTTTCCATGGGCCTCCCGGGGTGTAGGGGCGAGGGAGAATCTCAGCCAGACTATTTCCAACAATGCCCGTAATGCCCACAACAAGGGCCACACTTTGGTAATTCAACGGACCATTGCCTTGATTGAGAGGTTTCTAAAGTAAGCGTGCATGAAGAAATAAATTAGTTGTGAATGAAGAAAAGATGTAAAACTCGCAGGGCCACTTAAAATGATCAACGAAAATTAGTAAAATGAAAGAGAGATTAGAGGATTAACCCTTGCAGCGCCATCTGCACCAGAGTACCACCACCAGCTCATGCTTTCGTCAGATCGTCCGTGGCTTATTTATCTTGTGCTTTAATGTTAAGATATACTAGTATGTTACTATTTATATATAGTACAAAAATGATGTAGAAAAAAAAAGACTATATATGTGGTTTAAAAGTTTAACACGTACTAGCTATTCCAATATTGTGACCTGACTTTGAAATTAATAATTCAAAATTTTTCAAAAATACCAAAATTTAGGATTGTTCTTGCAAAAATACAATCTTTTTTAAGTATTTTGAAAAAGTACAAATTTTAATTTTCTTTTACATACTTTGGCAACTTCTCAATCATATTTGCAAAATCAAAACAATTATAACTCTAAAATTTTGTGACTGAAATCATTTGCATAATACGTCCTTAACAATCATTTAAATAAAATGCAATCAAAAACATATTCAATCATAATGCATAGTAGGTATGTTACTAAGAAAAAGACTATAAATGTCACTACGTCATAAGTGCTCTTATGCAATGATTTTTATGAGGGTTGCAAGTAAAGCGTTGCAAAAGCTATGCTTAGTTTTGGTCTTCTGCAACAGAACTAAAAAAGCATTGCATTAGACGTGAATGCAGCGTTGCGATGAGAATTCTAGTGTTGCGACGTGAATGCACAGTTGCAATGTGAATGCATGCGTTGCATTATACTACTTAATTTTTATAATTATGAAAAATATATATATTATCAAAATATATACAATTACCATGGTTGTAGATTTAGGAAATCAGAACAAATCGATTGAGGTACCGTATAGCGATTTATCGGCAAATCGAGGATTTATCGAAATGATAAATCGGAACAAAAATCGGATAAATTTTAATATTTTAAATATATTAAATATATTAGCCTTATATATAATATAATAAACCATTTAAAAAAAAATCATTGCGATATATCGGATTTCGAAAATCGAAACGGTCAAATATTTTTAAACGATAAATCGGCTATTTATGAAAAATCGGACGATTTTTAGAACACTGACAATTTCTTTAAATTTCAACTTTTTTAATACTTTAAAGTTTTAAAATAATTTATTTTAAAATAATTTATTTTAAAAATTAAACTATTTTTAGATATGCTTTTTCATATGTATCTATTATTTTCTTATTATTTTCTAAATTTTATAAGTTAAAGAAAAAATATAAAATATAAAATATAGAATATAACAAGGCTTAGCATAAACACGTAAATAATAGACCGTGCACTGGTCCCGAGGTGAAAATTTTGGGCGGAAATTTTCCCCCTTCACAAAATTCAGACGGACTCCAAAATTTCTCTATATAGACGTCTGGTATTGGAGAAAGGAGAGACTGGGGAATTATTCGGTCAAAACTGCATATGTCTTGATTCAGGAAAGCAAAGGAAACAATTCTGTGAGTGATAATAATCGCCAATGGAAGCGTATGTGGAATCTGAAAATTCCACCGAAGGTGAAGAATCTTATGTGGCGGGCTGCTTCAGGGTGTTTACCTACAAAGGTTCAGCTAAGAACAAAGCAGGTAAATGTAAATGACTTATGTCCTATGTGTAATGATGAACCTGAATCAATATGTCATGCCCTGCTATATTGCTCTTTCGCTAAGGACTGCTGGAACAAAATTGGGGTTGACATTTCAAGAGAAACACAGAATTCGTTCCTAGAGTGGTTTTCAAAAATTTTTGACCCCTGGTCTGTTGAGCAGCGACAGTTGGGTTCTATGGTGTGCTGGGCTATATGGAAATGTCGAAATGATTTGGTTTGGAGTCAAAGGGGTATGGAGGTTATCGAAGTTGTAGATTCAGCGAGAACGGTCCTTAATCAATGGCAAATAGCTCAAGATAAATCATTTGATAATTTCATGGGTCTCATGACTCATGCAGATGGTGACGAGCATTGGAAGCTACCATCCGAAAATAAGATTAAGGTGAACACTGATGCTGCGATTTTTGAGTCCTCTAACTGTTTTAGCTTCGCTTTTGTAGCCAGGGATTGTAATGGCATCTTAATAGAGGCAAGATCGAGTTGTTCTACAGGCTGTATTTCACCGGATTGCGCTGAAGCCATAGGTATCAGGGAAGCACTTAGCTGGATTAAGAAGAGTAGTCACACGCAGGTCAGAGTTGAGACGGACAGTCTTGTTGCAGTACAAGCCATCAGAAGCAACGGTGCTCTTCTGTCTTATTTTGGGCGGATTATTAAGGAATGCAAGGAGCTGCTGTCGAGTTTAAAGGATAGAGAGGTGTCAGTGAATTTTGTCAAACGGTCTGCTAACAATGTAGCTCACTGTGTAGCGAGATATAATTGTTATGTAGCTGATCGTGTTTGGAGGTTGAGTGATGCTCCTCCGGAGTTCATTAATGTATTGATGGACGATTTGAAGTTATAATGAAATTTATTTCTTCTTGGCAAAAAAAAAAAAAAATCTGTTCTCTCTCAAAAAATCTCTCTCTTAACTGCCTCCTCACTACTCTTTCTCTCCCTCTTTCTTATTGAATTCTCACTACAGACTCTGTAATTATAAACTCTGTAATTGAATTCTCATTTCTCCATAAACTCATTTCTCATTTGAACTCTTACTCATTTCAAAAAAAAAAATTAATTGGAGGTAATTTAGGGCTTCAATTTTGGGGGTTTCTTGTGGGCTTCAACTTTAGGGCTTAAAATTTGAAATTCTTGGTTGCAACTTTGGGGATTTGAAATTACAGGTAATTTCAACTTTGGGGGTTTAGGGTTTTTTGTATTTATATGTTTGGGCTTGTAATTGTATTTTTGTATTTTTGATTTTGCAATTGGGACTGAAATTGAAGAAGAAGAGGAGTATACGAAAGCTAGAGCTGAGGTTAAGAGAAAAAGTGTTGATTTGGGTGGGTTTTCAGTGGAGTGATTGTCTGTTGGTGGACATGAAACTTATGTGTTTGTGCCTGAGTTGAAGTCGGCTTTCGATATCGGAAGGTGTCCTCCTAAAGCTGTTCAACAAAATTTTTTGTTTATTACTCATGTTCATCTTGACCATATTGTAAGCTTCCTTTTATTTGTGTGTGTTTGAATTATTTGTGACCATCTTTGATACTTTTATTTAGTTGATGTGCATTGTTTATTGTAATTGAATTGGCCTTAAAATTTCTATTTGATGTGCATTTTACGAAAAAACTAGGTAGTAATGGAAGATATTGAAACTAGGTAGTAATTATGTGTGACCATCTTTTCCAAAAGACTAACGTGTTCTTTGAGCAAAATTCAAGTGCTTCATTACTACCTAGTTTGCAAAATTCAATGTTCTTTGGCAAATAGGATGTTGTGCCTCATTGAGCATTTTGTTTTCCCTTTTGATTTCTTGTTGAATAAAATAATTGGATAAACATTGAGTTGTACTTTTACAGCGGATTCATTGTTTCAAGGAATTAAGGAAAACAAAGGTGGCATGGTTTTTGTTATAGTTTCTTTTTTCAGTTTTCAGTATGAGTCCTGTTCTTTAATGATATCTAATTTTTTCTGTTTAGAAATTTTGCCGAGGTAGAAGAGATGTTGACTCAAGCATTGACTAAAACTGAAGAACATTTTGGTGTGTTGGTGACTTGGACAGATTTCAATAGATTTCTAGTAAAGTATGGAAACTCTGTCTCACGTTAATTAATGTTTTTAGTTTTAATATAGGCTCACCCCATCCCAAGGTTGGGGTTGTTTTAACCTGCATAGCTCTTATGTTTCGACACAAAGCAGCAATGGAACGGTCAAGTTCCATTCTGATTCAAGAGGTTGTATACATATTAAACCTTTGCATTTTGGCTCTATTTAAAAACACACTGGTTTTTTTGTTGCAAGAAATTTATTGTAGCAAACAAGACTATTAGTTAAGTTTTAACTTTGTAATTTAGTTGATGTTATATATGGGGTTTTTTTCCTTATAACTAAAAACTAGTTCTTAAACAGATACCTAAATTTTACTCCTAACTAAATTCACTGGGGTTTAAATTTAGTTTTAACTTTGTAATTTAGTTGTTTTCATGCATGTGTAGAGTAAAATTAAAGTGATCGAACAACTCTCCATAGTGTAGTCTTTTTAAGGGGTCACTCGACTGAACACCTGGGTAGTGAGGTATTATAGAAGATGATGTGAGGTAAGATTACCTGGAAAGTTACATTGGTCATGATGCTCCACAGAACATGAAACATACTGCTCATACTAAAGAAATATCAAATTTGTTATTATATCATGGATTTTTTCAGTTGTGCATAAGGTTTGATGAACCAACATGGGCCACCTTAGCTTCTCATGTTACATGGTTGTTAAAAAACTTGAAGCTAATCTCAGGAGGCTCTTTTTCTACCGTATCAAGTGATCAAGACAACAGTGACTCAAGGCGGCGCTACTTAGCAATTTAATTATGTAATTGGCACTAGTATTTAAACTTGGTTGTTTGTTACTTTTGAAGTTAGGCTTTGTCGCATGTCCATGATTTTAGTACTTTGTAAGTATTTGTTGAAGTATTAGTTGATCGTATGTGCTTGGTGTTGGCACTTTGGATCTTTAGGTATTTATGTACAAAATTGGTATTGTAGAAATTTTAAATAAAGTGTTGTATTTTTTCCTTTTTAGTGTTGCATTACAGAATATAATGGTGTTCCATCAATAAATTTAGTGTTGCCTTAAATATAATATTAGTGTTTAACAATGTATTACAAAGCGTTGCATTACAACATGTGGGTCCCGCAGCTGACATGGCATGTGGGTCCCTTTGCTGACGTGGCATGGCAATGGGCTCCTTGCTAACGTGGCATGCTAGTGGGCCCCGCTTTGGTGACCTCGAAGCCAGGCTTCGGTTCATGTGTATGGCAACGGTAATTGATGTTGCATTTATATGGTAGTAGTGTTGCATTATGGTTGTAATGCAATGCTTTCTTGGTGTTGCAGTAGATGGCAAAAAGCGTTGCATTACATATCAAAGGCCACGCCCGCGGATGCAACGCCCGTTTCGTGTTGCATTTTAGAAAATTAAGCTGAATGCAACGCTTTTTTGGTCTACAACCACATTAAAAAAGCATTGCATATGAGCACTTATGACGTAGTGTGTGGTTTGAAAGTTTAACACGTACTAGCTATTCAAACATTGTAACGTGACTTTAAAATCAATAATTCAAATTTTTTCAAAAATACCTAAAGTTAGGATCATTTTCTCCAAAAATACGATCTTTTTAAAATATTGATAAAGTACAAATTTTAATTTTCATGCGTTTCGCAACTTCTGAATCATATTAGCAACTATAATCCATCAAAATCAAAACAAATGCAACTCTAAAATTTTGTAATTGGAATCATTTGCATAATACGTCCTTAACAAGCATTGGTTAAATGAAATGCAATAAAAAACAATTTCAATTACATTCGAGACATAAATTGAATTTTTTTTAGCATTTAGTTACTTTTAATTGCTAAAGATATTTTTGTAAATATTTTCATAAAACAGTAAAATCACAAAAACACTTAAAAGGTGATATTTTTTCTATTAATTAGTTAATTCAGATAGGATAAAAGAATTCAGAACATCAATAACCGAATATATAATAATTCTTAATATATTAATCATATTTGTAATAAAACTTTCAAATTAAAAGTAATTAGAAACTAATCAAATTTTGAAATATAATTGATAAATTAGTTTTGAAAATTAATGAATATTCATCAAGAATTTTAAAACATGATAAAATTAAATGGCGAAACAACCCCTGCAGCTACGTAACGCCGTATTAAATCAGATCGTTGGTGGCAGTTGGGACTTGCTGACTTTTAAAGTGCGTCTAGGAAGTTCTTTCTATTCAATTCGGCACTCGTCCAATTTGAAACAACAAATATGTAGTGTAGATTCAGTGGAAAAGTTTTATCGTACGGTTTGTTACCTGTGTAAACTTTTGACATGTGTTAACTTTAGTTTTTTCAATTCAAAACTGAGATGAGATGTCTGTTTAGTTCGTTATCTTTTTGGAAAAATAAATTAAATCGTCTTTATAATATTATCATTTTATTATTTACATTTCTAAAGTAAAGATTGTGTGTTTATTATTATTTAAACTGAGATGAGATGTCTGTTTAGTTCGTTATCTTTTCGCTCCAATTGTTTCAGTTTGTGTTTCATTTTTTTCCCTCGTGTTTTTTACTTCGTATTGATTGAGTTTTTCTTGGGTAAAAATTGCATTTGGTTAGGATTTTTCTGTTGGTTTCGTTTTGTTTTGGTTGAGACTCTCATAAACACTCTATATTTCTCTCTGTGTGATGGTATTGGCTTGTTGATATTTTTTTTTTCTTTCTTTCTGTTCTATTCTCTTCTCATTTTCTCATGCGCTATAATAGGAGTAGCCCTAGGTACATCTGTATATCTTCTTTTCCCGTGCGCTATGATGGAAGTAGCTCTAGGCACATTGGCCCTTCATGGGATTTGATTATGGTTTGGTGCACTAGGCACATTAGCCCTTCGTGGGATTGTTAGATTATGGTCTCGTGCTCGAGGCACATTGACCCTTTATGGGATTTGATTATGGTCTGATGCTCTAGGCAAATTATCCCTTCGTGAGATTGTTAGATTATGGTCTGGTGTTCTAGGCACATTAGCCCTTTGTGGGATTGTTAGATTATGGTCTGGTGCTCTAGGCACATTAGCCCTTCACGGGATTTTTAAATTATGGTCCGGTGCTCTAGGCACATTAGCCTTTCGTGGGATTGTTAGATTATGGTCTGGTGCTCTAGGCACATTGGCCCTTCGTGGGATTATTTTCTTTCTCGTGTTCTGTGATGGGAGTAGCCCTAGGCACATATGTATACCTTCTTTTCTCTTTCTCTCTCTATTGATTTAGGTCGTGTGATTGTTTCGTTACCCTTAATTCTCTCATCTTCTTTCTACTGGTTTAGGATTGGTTTATTGGTTATAATTTGGATATGGATTTGGATTGTTGGTCAGATTTGGATATTGTTTAGATTAGATTTGGAATTGGAGTTGGTTATTGGGTTTGATATTGGATTAGGATAATTTATGGCTTTGGATTGAGTTTTGACTTTGATGTAAGTATTGTTTTCGATGGCTATATACAATTTGTTTGGATTATTCAGTTTTGTTTTCAATATTGGTATTATTTTCGATGATTGCTCTTCATTTGGCTTTTACAAACTTTCTTGTTCGTTGGTTCTTTTGTTTTGTTGATGATTAGATGTCATAGATGGTTTTTCTTTTGCTGATTGGATGATTGTGGTACAGATACACTTGGATTGCAGTTTTGTTGCGTTCGTTGTTGGATGATATGGATGCTCAATTTTCTCTTCTTTCGCGGTTGCAACTTTGAATTCGTTTGGATATTTGACTCCTTTTACTGCTGACAAACTCCCGATTTTTCATCGTGAGTTTGAGGGGCGATGTTAACATATATGATATTATTCTTATTGGATAGTTCCGTTATTGTAATAGTTTTATTTGTTACGACAATTTCCTTTATTATTGTTTGGTTATTGGCTATATAAGTCTTCTTTCTATTGTAATCTAAAACAAGTTCATTATAATATAATATTAATTTTATTCTCTTCTCTCTCCACACTTTATCAAAAAAGATTCTAACAGACGTTAGAATCTTACTAATGTGACACGATTTTTGACAAATCATATATTATGTGGACCGATAATCAGAAAAAAAAATGACAAAAACACATAAAAAATGTTCAACTTCAATGTTCTTCGCGAGGTTCACAGCTTTATCTAGGGTTGAGTATTCGGCCGATTCAATCCAATACCAAACAAAACCGAATTATCAATATTTTTGAAACCAAACCGGACCAAATTTATATTTGGACCGAAGCAGACTGAATTATTTCAGGTTGGTCCGGCTTAAAACCGATTTCTTTTTTAAGAAAAATAGAAATCAAATCATGTGAAATTCTGATAAAACATGAATACAAATATCTGAAGAAAATCAAGTACATTCTTATATAGGCATATTAAATAAATAAGACCACAATCAATATTAAATATTTATTTTAGAGATATTTATCAAGAAGAAACAACTCTATATTGAAAAAGTATGATACAAACTAATAGAATCTGCAAATTAATCAATTAAGAATAAGTTGGCGACATAGTATTAGAGAAATAGTGCATTTGTCGAATCTATACTCTTTATTAATAAGCAAAATAATGTGAAAATGGCGCGCGATACCAAAGTACCAAAGTACCAAATTTGGTTATCACTTAACTTAATCCGGGTTCGATTCCTCGCAACTACATAATTATACAAGATTTATTTATTTTAAATTCTTTAGCTTCATCCAGGGTTCGATTCCTTACAACTACGTAATTATACAAGATTTATTTATTTACTTTAAATTCAATAGTTTCATCGAGCATTAGATTCCTTGCAGCTACGTAATCATACAAGATTTATTTATTTACTTTAATTTCTTTAGCTTTATACACAGTTCGAACTACATAATTAAATAGTTATTTATTTATTATATATTTTTATCATTCAATTCTCGAAAAATACATTTTTAAATAATATTTATTAATAATTTATTAATACTAATATTTTAATGTCAACTCATACTCGGCCCGTGCTTGGCACGGGTTATAAGCTATTATATAAATATTTGTCGAATAACATCTCAAGGCACGCCAATCGGTACCGTTCATCCCCCACCACCGTTCACAGACACGCCAGTCTGTACGTACAAGGGACATGCATGTCGAGATCATTTTGATATTAGTTCATTTTCAAATCTTTTATAGTAAACATCCTAACTAATTTATTTTGCACATATATATTAGTGCTCGGTGCTCTATTTTGCAATTATCCGTTATGGTCATCTTTTTCTTTATCGTTATTTTTGCTTTCACACCCAATTATCTTTTTCTTTTCAATTAATGTAACTCAATTTCAAATTTAAATCTCTATTGATATCAAATTATATAACAAAGTTATATTTATGTACATGTATGTGTGTATTAAAATCAAGGCTTTATGACCTTTTAACCCTTAAAGTTTGACGATTTATACCCATCAACCCTAAAACTTTGAAGTCGTACCTTTTAACCCTTGAATTACCCATTAAAGTTCAATTAACCCTTTTTTCTATTTTTCTTCCGTTAATACCCCTACAAGGGCTAAGAGGTACTATTTTTCATACTTCAAGGGCTAAAAGGTATATACCCTTTTATACTTCAATGTGTGCATTTAAAATTCAATCCTCATTGCCACAACACCTTGAAGAGAGTATGCTCTTGGATATCAGAGGGTGAAGCTTGCAGTAGCATTTGGTCTTCATAAAATGAGGCAGACATGACCATAACAATTGTGAAGAACCTTCGGATGTTGTGTTTTTTGTGTTTTACTTTAGGGAGTAGCTGCAAAAAGGGTAACTAGCTATATCAGTACATCAGCATACTAGGTTCCAGTGCAAAAAATAATTCAATAAATTAAACCACAGCATATCGTTTTCTTCTTTTTACAGGTTGCGAATAAGGCTAGTATGTTTGATGAGGTGTTTAGCAAAATCTAAAAGGATTATACATATGGGTTAATGTAATAGGACCACAATTTAAACAACCCCCCACTAAAAAGTGGTTCAGACCCCTTGCATGTGAATGATATGTACTATTATTGTTCTTATGATAATTTTAGCATTTCACTAAAAAAATAAGAGAATTATTTATGATAGAATTATTCCTGGTTCTGACTTGCTAATATGGCTCTTATAGTAAAATAACTAAATTCAGTTTCTACTGAATTTGTGAACTACATGTGTAAAGTGAAGTTTACATATAGAATGAAACCTATACAGGTGGGCAAGTTTAAGATAATCCCACATTACCACCATCTTTTCACGGTCTATTTGATCAGAATCTTTTTCTATTATCTCCTGTCTCTAGATCCCAGAGAGTGAGTGCATTTCTAAAGTTGGACAGACAAAGTTCAAATACCACTTACTAATCTCACCAATCCTAATTAGCCTCGTGCATTAGTGTATGATTGATTATGAGTCATGGGATGATTCAGATTCAGGGAAGGTGCCTAGAGCCCACCAAATAAGCCTTCTACCATTTCCCTCCGTTGCTTAATGAACTTGGGTATTATTAGTGCATGATTGACTATGATAGTATTTGCTAGACAGGGGATGTGCATAGAGCCCACAAACTAAGCTTCCCAACAATTCTGTTTAATGCTTAATACATCTTTCTTTAGGAAGAAATATATCTATCTACCTACAAGGCTCCAGAGAATATGATTCTAATATGCACAAGTTTACGTTTATTATGTATTAAGACATTTAACTATCGCGTCAAACAATAAAATAGTCTCTGAAATGAACAGAGCGAATCCGGGAAGATTGAGAATCAGGGAATGTAATAAAGTTCAGATCCTTCTGCAATCTTTTACCCCCCACATTTTACAGATTGCAATACCTTAACTCCAACATACTTCTTCCCTCCACTAAGTATTTTCAGAAAGTAAAAGTTATGACATAAAGCAAGGAGGAGACAGAAAAACGAGGAATTTGAAAGTTTGATATTGAAGTTTTTCACTAGTTGATATAATATTATGTATACTGCATATGAAGGTAAAGTGTATTTGATCGTTAATAGGATTATATTAAAATATTAAAAGGTGTATTTTTAATGATATGAACCAGAGTACATAACATATGAACACTATGAGTAGAAATGGAACATAGGATGATGAAAGTATGTACCTTTGTTGAAACATTGAAGTATAAAAGTCCAAATGTGTTGAAACAATCCTCACACATCCGAAGGTTCTTCACAATTGTTATGGTCATGCCTACCTCATTTTCAGAAGACCAAATTCTACTGCAAGCTTCACCCTCTGATATCCAAGAGCATACTCTCTTCAAGGTGTTGTGGCAATGAGGGTTGAATTTTAAATGCACACATTGAAGTATAAAAGGGTATATACCTTTTAGCCCTTGAAGTATGAAAAATAGTACCTCTTAGCCCTTGCAGGGGTATTATCGGAAGAAAAAATAGAAAAAAAGGTTAATTGAACTTTAATGGGTACTTCAGGGGCTAAAAGGTACGACTTCAAAGTTTTAGGGCTGATGGATATAAATCGTCAAACTTTAAGGGCTAAAAGGTCATAAAGCCTAAAATCAATTACGCATTTGGTAACACTAGTATCTCGTTGATTATTACTGAGATTTTTGCTCTAATTCTTCATTGAGAAAGCAAAGGTCCATAATTGAACTTGAAGGTTAGTTTTGCCGCAAATTGGTGGTGGGATTCAGAGGTTTCCAGGTACCTGTCTTCGTAGAGATAGAAGACACCGCGCAGAACCTTGTTATAATTATTGGACTGAGCCGTTATAAATCCTATGTAGAAGTCCTAGAATTCAATGTTGTTTTTTGTGTTTCCGAAAATAAAAACAGACACGGGTTTTTTTAAGCAAGACGAGTCCTTGTTCTAGCAAAACAAAGTTATTACATACAAAACGTGTATTTAAGACATAAAATACTCTCATACTCCTACTAAAATTTTACTCCTACTAACATTTAGGACGAAGAAGGACCGTCAAATAATTTGGCATTGTGATTAATTTAAATCTTTTGCTAGGTTTTCTCCGCCATACATAAGTAACATAGCCCCATTCAAAATTAAGATACAGGGACCAAGTTGTAAAACCAAGGCAGGCATTGTCAGATGGAAGCTGTAGAATCAACTTCTGCTCAATTTAATGCTTTTCATTCATCCAAATTTAGATAAATTTGAGTGCTGTGTCTGCCCAACTGAGATACTCGTGTACTAAACATGAAAAAACTTACATAACAAACTATTTTTGTCCCCTTCTGACCCAGAATGTGAACATTGCGGCTCCAACTACATGTAACACAGCTTGGTCCGCTTAGATACAAGTGATATAGATAGATGTAGTATAGAACCACCCATTCTTCATAAGTAAGCATCAAACAAATATATTTTCCACCATTAGTACAATAAATTCAAAGCCGAGAAGATATGGGAACACCAGGAAGAGTTGTGCCCGAATCAACAATGAAGATGTTGCCAGTGATATACTTAGACGAGGCATTAAGTATCTGATCACTTCGGTCAATGCTGGATCAACCGTGGCTGTGTACTGCAGGGGAAGAATTTTCTTCACTACATTTTTTAGCCACTCTTGTTGGAAAAGTTCTTTGGTGATCTCGGACTGGAAAATTGAAGGCGCAATGGCATTGACCCTGATGTTGTGTGCGCCAAAATCCAAGGCCATTACAGTAGTCATGGCGTGCATTCCTGCCTTGAAATGTTGATGATTGATCCTTTGATGCCTGCATCACGCATCCTAATCCCGATGTATTCTGAACACAACCAGGCCCCATCTAAGTTTGTTTTAAACACATTATCCCCCTCCTCTTTTGTTAATTCAATTGTAGAACTCGTGCTCCCTGATCAATACCCAAATTGACATGTTATGAGCCATCTTTCACAATATTTAATAATTATATTGACTGTATTTTCAATATTAAATAGTACATCGTGATGAAGACACAAAATTGAAGGCCGTGCAGCTGTACCAATGATATTAATCCTGTAGGGTATATTTTCTTTTTAAATCTGAAAAGCCAAACAACAATATAGGTGGTTAAGAATTTATGATAAGTCTGACTTAATATGACTATATGAGCAAAGGTCCATAATTGAACTTGAAGGTTAGTTTTGCCGCAAATTGGTGGGATTTAGAGGTTTCCAGGTACCTGTCTTCCTAGAGATAGAAGACACAGCGCAGAACCTTGTTATAATTATTGGACTGAGCCGTGATACTTGGTTATTATTTCTTCCTGTCGAGTTTGCTTTCAGTTTCTTCTGGATTTGAAATGTCACACTGGATGCACTCAACAGGGTGGTTTGTAATCATCACTTTTTGATGAATATAACAATGACTATAACTATTTTGCATTTAACATTGGACTTGCGGAAAGTAATGAATGTAACTTAAAAATAGAATGAGACAATCACCTGCTTCAAGTCAATTACTTTCGAAGATTTATCAAAGATGATGAGTTTAAAAAAATAAACGATATCCAGCTTTGAACAATATGTAGAATCGATAATTAAGTTGGGAAAGTCGTTCCCAAAACAGGAAATAATCCGAATTTTTTGAACAAGTATGAACGCAATAATCATTATCAGGCTTTTGCACACAAGATACGTAACTGTTCTAGGCTTTTTCTCATTGTTGTTTGATTGTTGAAACAAAATTAATACTATTTTACCGAGGTTAAAGCCATGAAACAATATATGAATTTCAACGGACCATTGCCTTGATTGAGAGGTTTCTAAAGTAAGCGTGCATGAAGAAATAAATTAGTTGTGAATGAAGAAAAGATGTAAAACTAGCAGGGCCACATAAAATGATCAACGAAAATTAGTAAAATGAAAGAGAGATTAGAGGATTAACCCTTGCAGCGCCATCTGCACCAGAGTACCACCACCAGCTCATGTTTTCGTCAGATCGTCCGTGGCTTATTTATCTTGTGCTTTTCTGTTAAGATATACTAGTATGTTACTATTTATACTAGCTTATAACCCGTGCCAAGCACGGGCCGAGCATGAGTCGACATTAAAATATTAGTATTAATAAATTATTAATAAATATTATTTAAAAATGTATTTCTCGAGAATTGAATGATAAAAATATATAATAAATAAATAACTATTTAATTATGTAGTTATAGACAATCGAACTATGCATAAAGCTAAAGAAATTAAAATAAATAAATAAATCTTGTATGATTACGTAGCTGCAAAGAATCTAACGCTCGATGAACCTATTGAATATAAAGTAATAATAAATAAATCTTATATAATTACGTAGTTGCAAGGAATCGAACCCTGGATGAAGCTAAAGAATTTAAAGTAAATAAATCATGTATAATTACGTAGTTGCGATGAATCGAAACCGGGTTAAGTGATAACCAAATTTGGTACTTTGGTACTTTAGTATAACCTATTGAATATAAAGTAAATAAATAAATCTTGTATAATTACGTAGTTGTAAGGAATCGAACCCTGGATGAAGCTAAAGAATTTAAAGTAAATAAATCTTTTATAATTATGTAGTTGCGAGGAATCGAACCCGGGTTAAGTGATAACCAAATTTGGTACTTTGGTACTTTGGTACTCTAGTACCGCGCGCCATTTTCACATTGTTTTGCTTATTAATAAAGAGTATAGATATAGTACAAAAATGATGTAGAAAAAAAAAGGACTATATATGTGGTTTAAAAGTTTAACACGTACTAGCTATTCCAATATTGTGACCTGACTTTGAAATTAATAATTCAAAATTTTTCAAAAATACCAAAATTTAGGATTGTTCCGGCAAAAATACCATCTTTTTTAAGTATTTTGAAAAAGTACAAATTTTAATTTTTTTTTACATACTAGTACGTATGTTACTATTTATAGTACAAAAATGATGTAGAAAAAGACTATATATGTGGTTTGAAAGTTTAACACGTACTAGCTATTCCAACATTGTGACCTGACTTTAAAATCAATAATTCAATTATTTTCAAAAATACCAAAATTTAGGATCATTTTCTGCAAAAATACCATCTTTTTTAAATATTGATAAAGTACAAATTTTAATTTTGTTTTACATGCGTTTCGCAACTTCTCAATCATATTTGCAACTATAATCCATCAAAATCAAAATAAATGTAACTCTAAAATTTTGTAATTGGAATCATTTGCATAATCCGTCCTTAACAAGCATTGGTTAAATGAAATGCAATAAAAAACAATTTCAATTACATTCGAGACATAAATTGAATTTTTTTCAGCATTTAGTTACTTTTAATTGCTAAAGACATTAAAAGTAATTAGAAACTAATCGAATTTTGAAATATTTTTGATAAATTAGTTTTGAAAATTAATGAATATTCATCAAGAATTTTAAAACATGATAAAATTAAATGACGAAACAACCCCTCACTACAAGAAAAACAGCTTCACACAACGGGGGCAACCCCCGTTGTGCAACACCCTGTTTTCCTGTTGTCTATTGTGACGCGGTCTCTTACGCATATTATACAACGGTGCAGAATCGTTGTGTGACTTGCCTACAACAACACCTAGTACTTACAACACTATTGTGTAATAACCAGAAACAACAACACATTTTTTTTTAGAAAAGTGTTGTAAAGATTCATCTCTAACAAGACAATTTTATTAAAATTTTGTTGTTGTTCGCTAAAGAGACAGTAGTTTTCAATTAAAAAGAACTTGTTTTAATTTTTGTTGTACAACAGTTCTCGTGCTCAAATGGTTGTTTGCTTTAGATTTCAACAATGGTTTTCTTGTTCTAAAATTGTTGTGTGTGTGCCATCTAAACAACGTTTTGTTGTTTAAAATATGTTGTGTGAGTTTATTGCACTCAACCCAACAATATTTTGTTCTATTGCATTTTAGGAAGTTAGACAATGGTTTTTTTGTGCAAAATATTGTATGAATATCTAATTCACAACTGTTTCTCTTGGACAACTTCTTGTTTTTTTGTTTTCAACAATGATCTTTTTCGTAGAGAATGGTTGTGCTCTTATTGGCTAAAAACAGACTCGCCAATGATATATATGCAATATGACGAACACATCAAAAGAAGACCAAACTAATATTTATTATTACGATCAATATTCGCTATTACAACAAACTAAAATCCACCATTACAACCAATATTAATCAACCAACTAAAATTCAACCACCTAATATTTACCACATTAGAAGAAACTAGTTTAAAATTTATTGAAATCGGCAACCGCGAATGTTGGAGTATCATCTGGGCAAGAAGCCAACAACTAACCAGTAGGATCCCACTTGATTGCATTCACGTCACCCTATTACTTGTTCATGACGACATCCAAAACGGACCAAAATTGCTACAACATTGAAGACCACCCCAAAGACATATAACAAAAATTTCTGGACATTAATGTTCCTGGAAGGTTGCTTCTTAATGATAGCCTGCACCACAGAATCATATAATGAACATTTGTTGTTTGAACAATGAATTTTAACTTTGTTGATGAGATAAAACTTTAAGTTGGTGCACTGATTAGAAGTTAATGCTACAAGCTTTCTTGATTACTATCTAGACTATTGTGGCACGATCTGAAAAATCTAGTAGGTAGAAAATCTATTTGTTGAAATGAATTTTAACTTTGTTATAGGAACACAAAGATTGATTGCTAGAACATGTATAAAGTATAGGCAACAAATGAGAATTATTAAAACGAAATAACTCATTACTTGTCTAGTGACCACGAGCAAAGTTGTTTACAGCATCTTCTTTGCCACTGATCAATTGCTCAGGGTGGAAGAGCTTGCGGTAAGTTCCAGTCCTGACTTCATCAATCACTATGGGTTCAAGATCCACAGACACACCCCGGGGAACATGCTTCCCTGCACCAGTTGCACCAGTATTTTGAGATTCTTTTTTTTTTATTTGAGATTGCTTTTCTAGGCCTGGTCCAGTAAGGTAGCCTTGAGCCCAACTTAATTCTTTGTTACACATATATTAGTTGTCTCCTCTTATAGACCGGAAATGGCAAACTGAAAACAAGAATTTCCTTATTTACAGTTTAATGTAATTTCAGGTATTTTTTTTATCTAAATTATACTTAAAATTTTATTTATATATTCCTTGCATAAACGATGAGAAACCAACCAGATTAAATATCACGAATATATTATATTAATAATTGATTAAAAAGGTCTTTTCCATCTTGTTTTTAGTTGATAATTTCATTGAATATGAAATTAATTTATAGTATTAAGCTTTGTTAATGTACTGAATTAATTTTTTTTTCTGCCCATAGTAAGTATTAATTAAAGGATTTTTCGATAAGAAAGTATTATTCTAAGTTTGCATTCATTTTCTTCTCCCATTAAAATATTATTATAGGTATATTTTTAAATATTTTTTAATTATGTATTTATATATAGACATTTTAATTCAGTATGATTTTTTAGTTCTAAAAATTTGGCTCACCTTGGACACAGAACCTAGCTCCCCCACTGGTTTGAAGCTCCCCTACTGGTTGAAAGCATCATCACCTCAGCCAATTGTCTTGTCCCTTGGCATCTGGCCATCAGGTTGTACATACCAAGACAAATAGAAAAACTCAGAAAATATTTCAAAATACAAATAGCATTTCTCGTACAAGTAGTGTTTTTGCAGTTGGTGCTATCCAGAGACTAAAATCATACTGTATTATAAATCTACATAGTTTAAAGAAAATTTAAAGACTGCCAAGTTTCCAAATTTTATAGGGATTCATATAAGATCAATTCTAACATTTTTTGGCGAATAACAAGAAGAGCATCCATACGACATTCCAATCCAATTGAATCATACATATGAAAGGAGCAAGCAATACCAAGTTCAAACCTATAGACAACAAATAATCAGAACAAAAGCTCTGTTCCTGATACAATATACACTTGACTAGAAGCAATCAAATCTACACAAACTTGTGACATTTATCTTCCAATCCGATTAACAACAAACTAATAAACATATGTTCAACCACTAACTAACTTGCAGATAACACTCTCAGCTATCTCTAGATCAGTTCCTAATAAAAAATAAACCAATAACCAACAAATTAATCATATTTGATTCAATACATTCACAAACTTAAAAGAGAACAATATTGAATGGATAAAAACCAAAAGCCTCTTTAAATAGGAACTTGTAGCCAGATTTATGTTTTTTTTTTGAGAAACTTGAGCTGATTTAAAAACTTTTCGGAGTCTAGAGAAACCACTAGACGAGCATGTAACTGTAGAGGGAAACAAAAATAATCTTGAGCCAATAATGGGGAGAAAAACAAGTTATCAATCAGTGAAGGATCCTCAAATAGTAACATGTAAATATATACCTAAAAATCCAATTAATGTAATAATCGAAGAAGCCCTTAATCCAAAGTAGCTCACCTGCAAAACCTAAATTCAAGCCCTGCAACGAAAATAGACTAATTAAACCAATTGAAAGAAGCATTAAACCTTAAAATTGTAAAAGTTGTAGAATCAAACCAATTTTAATTGAGGAATCCCTAAATCTAGGAAGTCCTAAATCAAAGAGTACTAGTTGAAAGGAGCTATAGTGAAGGAGAGCATCGTATATTTATGTGTGTGTGTGTGTGTGAGTGAGTGCGAGAGAGGGATATATCTTGAAATCGAAGGTAGAGAGGTCCTGATTCGAATGAGAAGAAGAGTGGGAGCCCTCGAATTAGGAAAAGTGTGGGAGGTTTATGATTTTCAGAGAACTCAATTTAGGGTTTGTGAGAGGTTGACCGGTGTTGCGCTTATGAGTCGATATAATTTGTGTGTGTTTTGATTTTTTGGAGACAGGAGGGAAGTGAAACTTCAAATTAAGGGGGAGGTGAAATGAATGGGAGAAACTGAAATAGGTGAAATGAAGGGGGGAAATGAAATATTGACAAGAGGTAAAATGAATTAGGCTAACGAGGGAAGTCAAATTGGGATGAAAAAATTATGGAATTTGTAAAAAATTAATAAATTTTACAAATATTTTTATGGACATGTAAAATATATTTTTTCTTTTATTTTAATTCTATATTTTTTTTAATGATGTGAAAAAATAATCAATATATACTTATATAAAGGAGAAGACGGGGGCGGTGAGGTGGCGCCTCTCAAATCGATTCGTTCTATTTTTCTAATTTTCTCAATTTTTCACAATTTTTAATATTAATAATTACAACTTCCTTTATTATTTTCGATTTTGTAGGAAGAAAATTGAAAAATTACAACTTCCTTTATTATTTTCGATTTTGTAGAAAGGGAATTGGAAAATTACAACTTCTCATATTTGTAAGATCTAATGTCGATTTCTTTATTCCTTCCGAACTTTTAGGATCTAATGCTTTATAATTATTTAGAATTTTCTTTTATTATTTTCAAATTAGATAGAACTTTCTTTTATTATTTTCAAAATTGATAGAACTTTCTTTTATTATTCTCAAACTTCTCAAATTTGTAAGATCTAATGTCGATTTCTTTATTCTTTTCGAACTTTTAGGATCTAATGCATTATTATTTATAATTTTCTTTTATTATTTTCAAACTAGATAGAACTTTCTTTTATTATTTTCAAACTTGATAGAACTTTCTTTTATTATTCTCAAATTTGTAAGAATGGAGGAATTAGAAAATTACAACTTCCTTATTATTTTCTATTTCAAAAAAAATAAAAAAAATACTTATTATTTTCGAATATCTAGGATCTTATTTTAATAATTGCAATTTTCTCTTTTATTATTTTCAAACTTGATAAAACTTTTTTTATTATTTTCAAACATGATAGAACTTTCTTTTATTATTTTCAAATTTTTACGATTGGAGGAATTAGAAAATTACAACTTCCGTATTATTTTCAAATTTTTAGAATCTTATGTTAAAAATTTCTTATTATTTTCAAATTTGATAGAATTTTCTTTTATTATTTTCAAATTTTCTCTTTTATTATTTTCAAACTATCATGTTCTAATATTATCTTTTCTAATAATACTATATAAATATAAAAGTAATATTATATGTTTATATTGATTTTTATTAATATTATATATATATATATATATATATATATATATATATATATATATATATATATATATATAGCAATGGTATCCGTCCAAGAAAATAAAAAATCAAACTATATAAATAAAAAGAATATGTAAATAATTTATAATATTATCTACCCAAATGCAAATTTTACAGAATTTATTTTATTTGATAATTTATATAAATAAGTCATGTGTACATTAAAAAAACAAATAAATAAAAATTACATAAAATCACTAACATATAACACAAAATCACCACAACATTCTATACTATTTCAAAAAGCATAAACTACATCGAATCATCGGTATGTTACAGAAAGAATGAATTACAAAATTATTTACAAAAAATGACTATTAAAAGAATGAATCGAAATCAAATAAGCAAAATAATGAACGAAGAAGTAACGAAGTCGATTCCTTTACCTTGATTTGAGCTCATCTTAAGTAAATCTTCGATAATCATGATGAACAAAACGTAATTTTGAATTCAAATTGAAATTTTAACCTCCGGTGAAACGTATGTGAAAATATACGAATAAAGCAGCCTTATTGAGATGAAATTCATCAAGAAACATAAAAGATCAAAGCAAAAATCGATACAAATAGAGAGAAGATATCGAGAGAGAGAGACGAGAGAGAAAATAGAGAGGAGACAAATTCAATGCTAATCAGTATACGAAATCTTTGTATTTGTCTTCATATTTTTCTTTTTATTTTTGTAAGATTGTGATTAAATGGAGGGGATAATATTTGAATGGCTGAGATTAGATCTCATATCTCAAATAAATAATAAACAAGGGTTCTCACATGAGCACAAACCTTATTATTATTATTATTATTATTATTATTATTACTAGTTTATAGCCCGTGCGATGCACGGTTACTTAAATTTTATTTATAATTATTTTGTTTATAATTATTTTGTTTATAATTATATTTTAATTACCCATGGAACACACGATTGTTTTTTTAATATTTATAAAAAAGAGAAAGGAGACTCAAGAGTATGACGCTAGGGACAAATATCCCAGGACAGCGAAAGATTCCGACTCTCCACCTAAAAGGAACAACTTCGGACCCAGGTTCAATGAATATGCAAGGTTGAACACCTCAAGAAGTCAAATTCTGATGGAAATTGAGAAGGAAGAAGATCTTCGATGGCCAAACCCGCTAAGATCCGACTTGGAGAAACGAAACAAGAATCAATTCTGCCGTTTCCATAAAGAAGTTGGTCATGACACCGACGATTGTAGACAACTGAAAGATGAGATCGAGTTCTTAATCCGAAGAGGAAAACTCGATAAGTTCACTAAGGATGGGAATCGAGGAAATCAACAAGGAAGCTATGAAAGGAAAGACTATGATAGGAGGGACAACGACCAAGATCGTAATCCTAAGCCCCGAGGGCCTGTCATCAACATGATATTTGGAGGACCGACTGCTGCTGGGTCCTCCCGAAACTCAAGGAAAGCTTATGCCCGAGAGGTAATGACTGTTGTAGGAGAAACACCGAAACGTGCCAAGACAGAAGTGGCTATTAGCTTTGATGATTCTGATCTTGAAGGGGTGAAATTCCCCCATGACGACCCGTTGGTTATTATACCTGTAATAGGAAACTCTAAAACTAAGAGGGTTCTAGTAGATAATGGAGCTTCCGTGGACATCCTGTTCCATGACGCCTTCATCAAGATGGGATATACCGATTCACAACTGACTCCTTCAAACATGCCCATATATGGGTTCAATGGGGTTGAATCCAAAGTAGAGGGAACTATTCAGCTCCCTATGACAATAGGGCAAGGTTCACAAACAGCAACTCAAATGCTGAACTTCGTGGTGATAAAGACAACCTCGACTTATAATGCAATCCTTGGTAGGACAGGCCTTCATGCATTCAAGGCTGTTGCCTCAACTTACCATTTGAAAATCAAGTTCCCAACAAGGAACGGGGTTGGTGAAGAACAAGGAGATCAAAAGATGGCTAGGAATTGCTATGTAGCCGCGTTAAGGCCTGATGGAGTCGGGGGGCAGGTTCTCCCAATCGAGGTTATGAATTTAAAAGACGATGAAGAAAGAAGGGGAAAGCCAGCCGAGGATCTAAATCCTATTCCCCTAATCCCGGGAGAACCAGACAAAGTCACTTACATTGGAACATTGTTGCCTGAACCCTTGAAGGGACTGAGGTGCCAAGAACTTGGCATGCCTCAAATTTAAAAGTTTATTATGTTTAAGTGTTTCCTTAAGGGATCCACTAATAGTACAAGTAGCAATGAGGTCGACGAAACCATTCTGACCTCTTAAGCTCTTAGTAGGAAGTAGGGCTGTCAAAAAAATCCGAAAAATCCGAGATCCGTCCGAAATATCTGTATTTGTATCCGGAATAAAGCGGATTTTATCTGTATCCGAAATAAAGCGGATATTATCCGTATTCGAATTTGGTAGTTTCGGATACGAATATGGATAGAGGCGCATCCGTATCCGGTAATATCCGAATCCGAAATTAAATAAATATGATAAATAAATAATATATATAGTTATATATATAGTTACATATTATTTAGAAATTATATTTTAAGTTTACAGAATATATATATATATAATTTAATCATTAAACAATATATTTATATAAGTGGTAGATAATTGTAAACATATATATATATATATATATATATATATATATATATATATTACAAATTTAATATTTTAAAATAAACAAAATTATACTAAAAAATAATTTTTTGAAAAAAAAAATAGACTTTAATAAATTTAAGTTTTAGTTAGGTTTACTTTTTTTTTAAAAAATAAAATTTTTATTATTTTTTTCAATTTTATTGAATTAAAATTTAATATAAAAACTAAAAAATTCTAACTGAAATTCGGATTCGGATATTATCCGTATCCGGATAGTATCCGACGGATTCGGATTCAGATATTTTTATTTAAATATTTTTGGATTCGGATACGGATTCGGATACGAATTCAGATTTTCGGATTCGGATTCGGATACAGGCAGATCCGTATCCGAATTATCCGTTTGACAGCCCTAGTAGGAAGTAAATCACTATGTAAGGGTCGAACCCTCTTTTTAAAAGGAAATATTTCAAGTTCTCATTCACTATTTTATTACTTATCGTTGTTTGAGTATTTCCTTATTGTTCTACTAAAGAACAAGTTGTACCAATAACACTTGATCAAAGTGCTAGCCCATTCAAGAGGCCAAGTACTAGGAATTGCCTTACAAAAGATAAGCTAAATAAATATAAGTGAATGCAAGAGCGAAGAAACATAATATGCATAAATAACATGCATGGATAGAAGATCCCGAAGGATCAAAGAGTTATGTTACCAGCTCAACTAGAAGCCTTTGAGGCCCTGAAGAAATACATGGCTGAAAGAATTGAAAGTGCAGAAGCCCGTCTACTATGTGAGTAAGATTCTTCATGGGGCAGAAATAAACTACTCTACCATAGAGAAGTTTGCCTTACCCTTGATAATGGCCTCAAGAAAGCTACGCCCATACTTTCAGGCTCACAAGATAGAGGTCTTGACTGATCAACCTTTAAGAAACATCTTGCATAGCCCTCAAGTTAGTTGAAGATTGATCAAATGGGCCATTGAATTGGGCGAATTCGACATCAAGTATAAGCCTCGAACGACCATAAAAGCTCAAGCACTTGCTGACTTCATGGTTGAATGTACCATTAACAACCAAGAAGTCGGGGGGCGGGAAGCAATAATGGAAGACAAGGAAGTTGGAGACATAATGTTGGGTGCTCTATTTTGATGGAGCATCAAAAACAAAATCAAGCGGAGCCGATTTAGTGCTACAAAGCCCTGATGGATTCATCATAGAGTATGCACTAAAACTTGACTTTCCAACGACAAACAATGAAGCCAGAGATGAAGTCATGGCCAAGTACTTGAAACTTGTCAAGGCCATCATGACTCAGTTCGACGAATGCTATGTAGAGCACATTCCAAGGGAAGAAAATGTGAAGGCTGATGCCTTGTCTAAATTTGCTTCTTCCGAAATTGAAAACTATGCAAGGAGTGTATACTTCCAAGTCTTGAGGACCCCAAGCATCAACGGAAAGTCGGTAGCACCCATTGATGTCGCTAGTTGTTGGATATATCCCATCAAGGCTCATCTGAAAACTGGGTGGTTACCCAATGACACTTCAGAAGCACGAAATCTATACGTCAGAGCACTAAGGTATACCCTGATTGAGGGAATCCTATACAAAAAGTCTTTCATCATTCCATATCTGAAATGTTTGAGACCTCAAGAGGCAGAATTAGCCCTGAAGGAAGTACATGAAGGAATTTGTGGGCAGCACTTGGGGGGCAGAGCCCTTGCCCATAAAATCACTCGTCTAGGTTTCTATTGGCCAAACACACTTGCTAATGATAAAAGCTATGTAAAGAAATGTGAACGGTGCCAGAAACATATCACTACGCCATAAGTGCTCATATGCAATGCTTTTTTAATGTGGCTGTAGACCAAAAAAGCGTTGCATTCAGCTTAATTTTCAAAAATGCAACACGAAACGGGCGTTGCATCCGCGGGCGTGGCCTTTGATATGTAATGCAACACTTTTTGCCATCTACTGCAACACCAAGAAAGCATTGCATTACAACCATAATGCAACACTACTAGCATATAAATGCAACATCAATTACCGTTGCCATACACATGAACCGAAGCCTGGCTTCCAGGTCACCAAAGTGGGGTCCACTAGCATGCCACGTCAGCAAGGAGCCCATTGACATGCCACATCAGCAAAGGGATCCACATGCCATGTCAGTTGCGGGACCCACATGCTGTAATGCAACGCTTTGTAATACATTGTTAAACACTAATATTATATTTAAGGCAACACTAAATTTATTGATGGAACACCATTATATTCTATAATGCAACACTAAAAAGGGAAAAATACAACACTTTATTTAAAATTTCTGCAATACCAATTTTGTACATAAATACCTAAAGATCCAAAGTGCCAACACCAAGCACATACGATCAACTAATACTTCAACAAATACTTACAAAGTACTAAAATCATGGACATGCGACAAAGCCTAACTTCAAAAGTAACAAACAACCAAGTTTAAATACTAGTGCCAATTACATAATTAAATTGCTAAGTAGCGCCGCCTTGAGTTACTGTTGTCTTGATCACTTGATACGGTATGTTGTCTTGATCACTTGATACGGTAGCAAAAGAGCCTCCTGAGATTAGCTTCAAGTTTTTTAACAACCATGTAACATGAGAAGCTATGTCGAAGGTGGCCCATGTTGGTTCATCAAACCTTCTGCACAACTGAAAAAATCCATGATATAATAACAAGAAAAAAGCAAACAAAAAAAAATCTTTAAGAGCAGTATGTTTCATGTTCTGTGGAGCATCATGACCAATGTAACTCTCCAGGTAATCTTACCTCACATCCTCTTCTATAATACCATTTTCAGGGAGTACACCAACCCTAAGTGCTTTGGCCTCATCAGGTTCGTCCAGATTTGCTTTGAGAGAAGCAAAAATCTCAGCAGTGGCATGTAGTCTCCAACTTCCAATGTCACTGGAACAATTAGGTCAGTCAATTGTGCCATCTACTGAAGCAGTTATCATGCAGTTGTCCTTTGGGGAGTATAGTATGAGCTGCTATAAATTTGTAGAGTAAAAGCTATAAAATTTATTGTTATGTATGTTATCACCTTATCGGTTATTTGTAAGCCACCACGCCCTGTCTGCTAGATAGTTTCTGTAATTCTTACTTTTTATCTTGTATATTTTTAATTGTAAACGAGCTTATTGTCTATATGCAGCTTGCACCTGGTACAGTGTGATAATACATCTATACATGATGTCTCAATATACGGAGATTTCAATTCACCTAACAATGATGGCATAGATATAGATGATTCAAATAATACATTCATTACTAGATGCAACATCAACACTGGAGATGATGCTATCTGCCCTAAGACATATAATGGTCCTCTTTATAACCTTACGACTACTGATTGCTGGATTCGAACAAAATCTTCAGCTATAAAATTTGGGAGTGCTAGCTGGTTTGATTTCAAGGGTCTGGTTTTCAATAATATCACCATAGTGGAATCTCACAGAGGACTTGGGCTACAGATTCGAGACAGAGGTAACATTTTTTTTTTTAATATATCCTGAGAATTTATGGGACCTTTTCCTAACCAATGCTACTAGCCTTTTTTCAAATGGTGCACTATGTATTGAAATGATAGTCTATTTCCTGTTCTGAGATATCTGAGAATTTCTGGGACCTTTTCTTAACAAATGCTACTGAAATTTACTATTTTAGTACTTGATTTTAGAGGTTATGTGGCGATGCATACAGATAGAAAGTATTACTATACTCCCCTGGTCTGAGTGATAAAACATTACAGCATAAAAAGAAGCATGACATCAGATATAAAAAAGGACAGCGGTCAGATTGAGGATTGATATAGGACCTTACTGCAGTAAAAACAGCTACCACAAGGCATTATGAAAGCCCCGACAACATGAGCTCCAACAGGAAATCTGAAATTCACCCATTCTGTCACTTACTGCAAATCTGCTAATTCTGGCCATTAATGCAGCAATTAAAGGATGACTGAAGCCCTTTAACATATCATCTTGCAGAGTACTTGTACTCCAGACTCATCGATACTGGGTATACAGTGTCAAATACAACCCTTGCAAATACATGTCTAACTTCCTCCAAACTACCTAAAGTTAACAATTCATTATCAATCTTACTACCTTGCTTTGCTACAAAATCCTTTTGCTACAAAATTACCATATAAAATTTTTAATTGTTAATATTGCACATCGACAAAAAATTGAGAGGAGCTAAATGACCAATTACCAGATCTGATTTTGGAGCTTTCAGGAAGGCTGACATAGCCTTTGCAACATGATACTCGTCAGTCATATGAGACAATGCCCTCCTAACTGCCATATCCTCGCCATTATAAACGGCAAGGCTGTATGCAGCTACCACCACAGGGTCCCTGGGTTCATCGCAACCCTGAAAGCATACAAAATTTTAAAATCACAACAGATTCTAGCCCTGAAGAGAAGTACTGTATGTTTCCTTATACTTCAAATAAAAGCAAAATGACAAATTTATCATAACCTGCCTACGACGGGGGAAAAAATCATGAAATCAAGTTGCAAATCTGTATCATGATTTAAACACATAAATACAAAATTTCAAACACAATATTCAAATACAAAACCCCAAACATAAACATTCAAATACAAAATAAGCAAAAAATCCCTAAATATCTAAATCAATGAATTGGGTATACCCAAATCACACAGAGAAATACTTTGAGTGTATACTGAAATAAGTTAAAGATGATTTACCTAAATAAAACGCAAGCTGAATCCCTAATTGTCTGCAATTTCATATTACAATAGGAATGAGTCGGGTTATCTAATTAATTGAAAAGAAGAATTTTGTATTCAATTACCAATTGGAATGTACAGTTTGTAAATCGAGTTTGTGGAGAGAGTATTTGGATAGAGTTTGTGGAGAGAGTATTTGGATAGAGTTTGCAGAGAGAGTTTGTCGAGAGAGAGAAATAAGAGCCCCCAAGAGTGTTTGAGTTTTTTTTGGGGAAAGTTGAATGTCCTTTGTCTGTCTCAAAATTTCATTAAGGGGGAAAATAGTCCGCCCAAAATTTTATCTCGGGACCGGTGCAAAGTTTGTAGTGTGTACATGTATATGCAATGTTGTTATTATAATGTTTAAAATTTTAAATTTTTAGACTTTAGAAAAATTAATAACATTATAGATATATTTTTATTTTTTATTTTTCTAATTTTGTCATTTTTAATTCTATAAAATTTAATTAGAAAAATAAGAATATGATAAATATTTATACAGAACAAATGTAAAAATAATTTGGATTTTAAAATATATTATTTTAAAAAGATTTAAATTTGAAGACATTGTATATATTTTGATAATATGTATATTTTTCATAATTCTAAAAATAATGTAGTATAATGCAACGCTTTTTAATGGTGTTGCACGTCATTACACTAGCATTCACTCTGCAACGGTGCATTCACATGAAATGCAATGCTTTTTGAGTAGTGTTGCAGAAGACCAAAACTAAACATAGCTTTTGCAACGCTTTGCTTGCAACCCTCACAAAAAGCATTGCATATGAGCACTTATGGCGTGCACCAATGGTTAGGCAACCACCAGAGATGATGACGTCCTTTAACTCACCCATCCCCTTTGCCATGTTGGGAATGGATATACTTGGGCCATTTCCAATGGCAAGTGCTCAAAGAAAGTTCTTGATAGTAGCAATCGACTACTTCACCAAGTGAATTGAGGTTAAGCCATTAGCCAAGATAACCACCAAGCCAGTGATGCATTTCTTCTGGGAAAATGTGATATGCAGATACGGGATTCCACGTATCTTGGTCACAAACAATGGAACTCAGTTTAACAACGACGAGTTTAAGAAATAGTGTGATGAGAATGATATCAAGTTACGCTTCACTTCTGTCACCCATCCTCAAGCAAATGGGCAAGCTGAGGTTGCAAATAGAATTATCCTAGATGGACTGAAGAAAAGAGTTGAACGCTCCAGAAACACTTGGGTGGACGAATTGCTCCCCATACTATGGGCATATCGTACTACCTGCAAAGTCACCACTGGAGCTACCCCCTTTCTGTTGGCATATGGGGCAGAGACAGTGGTTCCAGTGGAGATTACTCACACGTCTCCAAGGATTGAGGCTTATGAGCCAGAAACATATGAGGAAGGCTTGAGGCTGGCCTTAGATTTGATTGATGAAGTTAGAAATGAGGCAAAATGCCAAGATAGTTCAGCATCAGAAACGAGCATATTTCTATTACAACCTAAGGGTTAAAGAGAGATTCTTTCGACAAGGAAATTTAGTCCTATGAAAGATTGAGGCATCCGGAGTTGGACAATAAGGCTAAAGGCCCAAATAAGGCTAAGGCCCTAATAAGGCTAAAGGCCCATAACATCCATTTATGAATTATAAAGGCTAAAGCCCAAATAAGTTAAGTATCAGGCAAATTTGAAGCCCAAAACAAACAAAGCCCAGAAAGTAAGCCCAAGAGAGTTCAAGGGCCAACATAAAAAGACCCAATATAAAATGGAGTCCAAGAAAAAGCTAAGGCTCGAGGTAGCTAAGGCCAAAAATATTTTTCGAGGCTCAAGGCCCAAATAAAGACTAGGCCCAATCAAGCCCTAGGAACAGCCCAAGAAGGGTCAAGGCCCATGAATCGAACCCAAGAGGATTCGAGGCCCAATATTTGAAAAAAGGCCCATAGAGGCCCAAGGTAAGATTAAGGACCAGAAAGTGAGCCTAAAAGGTTTCAAAGTCCAACAAAAATTAAGCCCAGTATGGGTCAAGGCCCACTAATTGAATTCAAGAAAATTCAAGGCCCAGCTTAAAAATAAATTAAATCCAAAGAATGTTCAAGGCCCAAATTGATTTTCAAAATCAAGGCCCAAAAGCTAGGCTCAGGACAAAGCCCATTAATAAGAATTAGGCCCACAGAGGATTCTAAATCAAATTTAGAATTCAAGGTCGGAAAAAATGAGATTGAAAACAAACTAAAAGGTCACTATGGTTTGAGGTCGAAATTATGATAAAAAGTTAAGGTCGAAAAGACACTAATATGAGTTCGACCAATCCTGATCGAAAAATAGCTCTGAAACCAAGTCGAGCTATACGACTTCGCAACAAAATGAAGTCGAAATTGACCTGTTATTTCTGGTCGAAACCATCGACCTCACTATCATTCAAGGTCGACATATGAAGTCAAATTCACCCTAATTCTGGTCGAAGATCCTATTCGAAAGAACACAGATCGAGCTCGAAAAGCTGAGAAGAATTTTTAGTCGAAATAATACATGGACTTTCTAGTCGAAAACGAACAGATATGAGGTCGAACGATCCTGTTCGAAATTGAACTGAGGATTCTAATCGACGCTGTCGACCTCGTCTCCGTTTCTGTTCGAAAATGGCCTGAGAAGTTCTGGTCGGAAATCCTGGTCGAATTCATAAGAAATTCCTGTTCGAACGATCCTGTTCGAAATTGAGCTGTAGATCCTGGTTGACGTCGTCGACCTCAACACCTATTTCTAATCAAACTTTGACCTCAGATTCTGGTCGAAAAAAGCTTGCATTTTCTGTTCGAAAAAACCAGTTCGAAATTGAACTGAAATGTCTGGTCGACACTGTCGACCTCAGCACTTGATCCTGGTCGAATTCGACCTGGATTCCTGGTCGAAATTGACTTGGAATCCTGGTCGAAAATGATCTGGATTTCCAGCCAAAAAATGACCTAATTTTGGTCGATTTTGGGTCAAAAAATGCCTCGAAAAATGGAAAAATTCAGGGAAAAATACGAAGTAACTCCTGCCAAAATCCTGAGGAATTTTCCCAGGAGTTGGGGGGCAAATGATATGGGCTGAAATATAACCCTAGAGATAATTAATGATATATTAATTAGACCTAGCTTGGTCCAAGAAATAAGCCCGACAATAGGCCCGAAACCCTAGTTATATATTAATTTCGTAATTAATAAATAAAGGAAAATATACAGCTCATAAAAGAGTCCAAATATGATAATATCTTAATAGAAGGATCCAGAATCCCAATCAAATAAAATGATGAGTCACAACACTTATCAGATAGGGATAATACTTGCCTGCCAAGTAATATACTCCTTATCAGTTATCAATAACGAGGCTTATCAGTTAAGACTCCTAAACATACCATAAATACAAGGCTCCAGACGCCTATATAAGGACCCTGATCCTACAATCAGAACTACGTTTTATTGACTTGATTCTCTATACAGCAGAGATACGTAGGCATCTTGTGAGGACCGATTTAGTCCCGAAACACAAGAACAGTCATTAAAGCTTGAACGCTCACAAACCCTAGCCTTTGATTCACAAGGTACGTTTTTTAATCCATAACAATCGTCTATTTTTAAAAGTATTGGATCTAACGGTTGAGAATGTTTTGGTGGTATTTAAGACCAAACTACCACGATAACATCATTAATTTTTTTAATATTTATATTTTTTTAATTTATATATTTTTTAAATATTTATTGCTAAAATATAGAAAACCCATTTATAATTGGTTTAAATTATCAAAATACACCTTTTACTATTTAAATACTATCATATTATTAATCAAATAGAATTTTTAATATTATATCTAACGGTCCTCATCTATTTGAATATTTATAATTTTATAATCCAACGGATCATATAGTTTTGGTAGTACAGTGACCGACCAAAGTTTTGGATAAGTTCTCTCTTACGCTTATTATATACTAGCTTAAAACCCGTGCGATGCACGGATTGTTAATTGTTATTTTATTATTATTTTGTTTAATATTTTATTAATTGTAATTGTGCAAAAAATAAGTAGTCATGTTAAAATAGCTAAACACTTTTAATTAATTAAAAACATTAAAATAAATTTTAAAATAAATAAGTATGGGTTTGCCCGTTATATTTTTTTGAAAAATGAGGGGTTTTAGTAAGAAAAAATAAAAAATGTAATATATATTTTGTTTAAAAAGGTAAATGCCCGTGATATTTTTGGAAAATGAGATTTTAAAATTTAATAATTAAAAGTATTTAAATACGTTTTAAAATAAATAAGTAAAGGGTTTTCTATGATATTTTTGGAAAAAGAACGGATTTTAGTGAGAGCAATTGAAAAATTAAATTGTAAAAGACAATTTCCCGTGATATATTTAGAAAAGGGGCTTTGTTAGAAAAAATATATAATGTGTTTTAGCTGAAAAGTTAATTGGTTATAAATAGGTATTTGATTATTTATATTTTAATATTTTTAGTAATTGCATTTGTTAAGAAAAATAAGTAGACATGTTAAAATAGGTAAACTTTTAAAAAATAATTATAATATTAAAATAGGTTTAAAAATAAATAACTAAAGGTTTATCCCTAATATTTTTGGAAAATGAGGGGGTTTAGTGGGAAAAATAGAAAAATTAACATATTTTAGTTAAAAAAGGTAATCGTCCGTGATATATTTGAAAAAGTAGGAGAATTTGTTAGAAAAAAATAGAAAAAAATAATGTATTTTAGGTGAAAAAGGTAATTGGTTATAAATAGGTAATATTATTATTTAGTAATATATTTCTATAAATAAGTAAGGTTAATTAAGTAAAAATACGAAGTACAATTAATTAAGGGCAATTAAGTAAAATCACAACGTACCATACTCACCAACCAAAATGCGGGCAATTAAGTAAAATCACAACGTACCATACCGACCAACCAAATTTTTAATGTTTCGTCTATTATATAATAGTATTGATAAGGAGTTAATTAATGAAGCTCTTATTGGGAATGGAATAACCAGATAAGCCTTCACTTTTTTTTTTTTTTTTGAAAGAAAGATAATCTTCATTAAAAGATCAACAATAAAAAACAATACACATGTATGCCTGACCACCATACTTTTACCTCATCTAATGAAAGGGTTAACTTAGCTAATGAATGGGATTATCGAAGAGTATAAGATACTTTTGGGGCTCCAACACGTTAAGATGTTAGAGGGAGGCCCTTGTCAGGATTTTATTTTGTATTCTAAGAAGGCTGTAGCATTGTTAACACGATTCCAGTGATGAACAAATATTGCCTAAAGGCTTAAACATAGGCATAAGAGAATATACATCTTGTAACATCATCCCAAATATTATAGTGACCAAAAGCATGTTGTTTATGGTCTTACTAACTCGCAGACAATCAGTCATTACCCGAATATATCTATATCCCATACGGATGCATGGCAGGAGACCTTGGACCACTGCACATGTTTCAGCAACATGAACTTCACCGGTTGAACCCTCCCTTGTTCTGAAAAAATTGCAGCACTCATGCCCATTTTATATCGGTGTCCATCAAATCATGCATCTGTGTATAACGGTTACAACACTCTATTCAATTCCATCTCCTCGGTAATATGTAAAATCCAGTTCAAAATAATTTAATTAATATATAACATTTGAAACTGCAAAAGTCGAAAAGTGGTCACTATCTTTCTTTTTAGACTTTTCTTGGATTCGTAGTCTCTTTTTGTTTTTTGTTTTCTTAACTTTCCTTTCACAATTGATGTTTTTACTGTTACATGTTACTGCACAACTTGTATTGACTGACTGATTATTGAACAAATGATCTGCAACAAATGTTATCTGGAAAGAACATTTATATTAGAAATTAAAAACTAATTCAAAGTTAAAAATGGGAAAAAGAAACATTTACAGTATGTTAAAACTTACTGATTAAAAAATCATTAACCTTTTTTGAAGAGAAGTAAGTGCAACTTATATGTTTTAACATCTACAAATGTGCAATTTATATGTTTCTTACAAATGTTTACAAGCTTGTCTGATTTATATGAAGCAGAACATAGCATCACGAACACACAATATTGCCGAGTTTATGGAAGACCTGTTCGGTTTAATGATTTGTTTCTGCTCTTAGCTAGTACAGTTCGTGAATTGCTCTGTATTTTATTCTTGAAACCTTACTCTTATAAGCATTACTACTCCTTTGCAAAGCATGTGGTATGCGCTTTCCATTTTCGTTTATATTTATTTCTTTCCTTCTGTCATAAGATTGTTGATAAATTATCCGGAAGATTGATCCTTATGTGACCAGTTATACAATGAAGCTAACCTTGTTATGCTTTTGACCTTTTCTTGTCACGAGGACCCTGAAAACTAAATGATAATCATCTGGCGATATGAATTTCAAATGTCATGTTCATACATCTCCATCACTGCAACCCGTATCTTTTGCTAAGCAAATAAGTCAGCATCCGAAGCTTTTGGATACAAACTCCCAGCTTCCTTGGTCACTGGAAATCTCATAACCGCACCCTTACGTTTGCACATTGCAGCATGAACATACAGAGTACATCAACTATAAGGAATAAGTAATATTTTTGAATTTAACCAAACGCGTTCTAAAAAAAGAAATATCACTGAAGACGACCCTTAAGAGAAAATCCCATATGAAAAGACAAAGCTTTTTTTTATTATCTTGTAGTTCATTCAGAACACAAGAAATCTTACCAGAAACACAAATCAAACAAAATAAACATGAAAACACCACACTCCTAAAGAACAGGAAAATACCCAGAGGAAGTTGAAACTAATTAAGGAACAATTTTGGAAGCTTTGAGCTTCTCAATCCAGTGAACGAATGAAGATTTGGAATTCCTAAAACCCAAGAATCCATGCTCCTTGCTCTTGTTCATAGTATCTAAAGGATACTCAATGCCTAATGTATGATCAATAGGCCACCAATCTCCGAATCCTTCTAGTTTAGTAGGCACCAAATTGTTTTGTTTTACAATCTCATCCCACACACTCCCTTTATCCTTCATCATCTCCACCAATGTCAACCTCTCTCCCTCTTCAAATTCTCCGCATTCCACCCCAAATTTCTCCGCCAACACCTTCCACAAATGCTTCCACTTGAACACATCTCCATTACTGCAATTAAACGCTTCATTCTTGGCATTTGGATCCACTGCAGCCCATATCTCTTGCTCAGCAATCAAGTCAGCATCCGAAGCTTCAAAATACGAACTCCAAGCTTCCTTAATCCCTGGAAACCTCAGAACCGCACCCTCATGTTTGCATATTGAAGCATAAACACACAAAGTACAAATAAAATTCATCATACTGTAGGGTGAAAAACCAAATATAACTCCAGGCCTATGGACTGACCAAGTTAAGCCATCTTTTTTGGCTACAGTTTCAAACAAGATATCCTCAAGATTGTAGTAAAAATTTGGAGCATTTAGCCTTGGAAGATCTTCGGTATACGGAGGATCATGTGGTGCAACCATAAAAACATCAAAAGAGCCAATATAGTGCTTTTTCCCAGTTTGTAAACAAATATGTTGCAGTTTTGGTGCATTTGGAAGGATACAGTTCAGCAAATTTTTGAACATTTTGGTATTGATTTCACAGTTTTCAGCTTCACTGGATCCACTACCCCAAGTGACATAAAAGAGGTGAGTCACATCTTTAAGGACGGAGAGTTTGGATTCAGTTTCCTCTGCATTGGAAATGTCACACTGGATGTACTCAACATGGTGGTATGCATTCCATTGTGGTCTTGGACGACGAGCAACGCCATAGACTTTCCATGGGCCTCCCGGGGTGTCGGGGCGAGGGAGAATCTCAGCCAGACTATTTCCAACAATGCCCGTAATGCCCACAACAAGGGCCACACTTTGGTAATTCAACGGACCATTGCCATGATTGAGAGGTTTCTAAAGTAAGCGTGCATGAAGAAATAAATTAGTTGTGAATGAAGAAAAGATGTAAAACTCGCAGGGCCACATAAAATGATCAACGAAAATTAGTAAAATGAAAGAGAGATTAGAGGATTAACCCTTGCAGCGCCATCTGCACCAGAGTACCACCACCAGCTCATGTTTTCGTCAGATCGTCCGTGGCTTATTTATCTTGTGCTTTTCTGTTAAGATGTACTAGTATGTTACCATTTATAGTACAAAAATGATGTAGAAAAAAAAAGGACTATATATGTGGTTTAAAAGTTTAACACGTACTAACTATTCCAATATTGTGACGTGACTTTGAAATCAATAATTCAAAATTTTTCAAAAATACCAAAATTTAGGATTGTTCTTGCAAAAATACAATCTTTTTTAAGTATTTTGAAAAAGTACAAATTTTAATTTTCTTTTACATACTTTCGCAACTTCTCAATCATATTCGCAAAATCAAAACAAATATAACTCTAAAATTTTGTGACTGAAATCATTTGCATAATACATCCTTAACAATCATTTAAATAAAATGCAATTGAGCGCGCGATGAGATAGTTCAAGTGGTAAGAGCTTATCTCTTGTCGTCCCATTCTGACGAATTTTGGCAACGAAACAAATTTTGTTGCTAATTAGTGACGGATTTCCAACCATTTTCGTAACAGAAAAAGTCAACACTTTACTTCTGTTGGTAAAGTTTACCATAAAAAAATTCCACCAAAATTGCCTATGAATTGAATTACAGACAATTTAGCAACAAAAATATTTGTAACGGAACATCAAAAAATTACTAACGAAATAGTACTGACAAACTGACAACGAAAGTTTATAAAATGCTAAATGATAAAGACTGCTGGTGATTATTTGTTGCTGATTCATGTCATTGTTATTAATCTGATAATAATTTTGTAAGTACATTTTTTTGTAAAATATCGAAGTGACTGTTTTTTTTTCATTTTCTATTTCAGCTTTTAAATTTTTAATAAAAATTAAATAGTAAAAGATATTTTTTATGTAATTATGTTATGTTTGATTTAGTGTATAATAATATCACATATCTTTATAAGTGGGACTATATATGCTCAAACGTGCACCCTAGAATTTTCTAAAATTCTGGTTATCAACCCTCACACCAACAACAACCGCGACTAAGTCAAATATAATCAAAGTGAATAAATAGAAAAAAAGAAACAAACTCAAGACTTATTTATGTTAGATATAATTGCTGACGTTTGTTCATCAGTGTTTAAGTACCAGGTACTCGTTTAATAGAAGCCAGTCAGAATTTGATAAAGTCTGACGGGGTGAAGAGTTTATTAACTGTCGGTGCTAATATGAAGATTCTAGAAGCAATATATCTTGAAGATGGAAAGAAGCAAGATATATTGAGACAGTTAAGGAAACGGGACAGAAGACAGAAGCAATCCTAGATTGATATAAATTGTATAGCTGATTTATAGGATATCAATTAGAGATTGATTATGTAGATGTGTACTATATAAACACATTTAGGTTAACCCTAAAAGGGATGCGAATACTGAATACATTATTCTTGTAACCTAGCAGCTCTATGTGATTCTTTAACATCACTGAGAGAAGAGTTAAATATATAATTCAGTTATTGATTCATAAACAGTGTTCTTAAGTGTTATTATCATATTAATATTGATTATATATTGTGTAATCGGCCTAACAATTGGTATTAGATCCAAGGCTGTTAAATATATACAGTTTTTGATCTAAACACAAGTATAATCATGACTGATAACAACCAGGTAGGTTCTAATGCTCAAAAGGTTCAATCAACTTCTGTAAGTCGATATGAGGCAATCAGGGTTCCAATTCTCAGACCTGTGGAATATCCAATATGGAAGGTAAAGATGACCATGTTTTTAGAAGCCACAGATCCAAAATACCTTGATAGAATCAATGATGGTCCTCATATGCCGACTAAACTGTCTCCTGTTGTTGATGGTCAAGAACAAAAGACTGTTCCAAAGGAAAAGAAAGATATGACTCCTGAGGACATCTCATCAATTGCAAAGGATGCAAAAGTTAGACATCTACTCCACAGTGCTTTAGACAATGTTATGTCTAACAGAGTTATTGGCTGTAAAACTGCCAAAGAAATATGGGATGCTTTAGAAGTCAGGTGTCAAGGAACCAGTGCTATAAAGAAGAATAGGAAGACTATTCTAACACAGGAGTATGAACACTTTGACTCTAGATCTGATGAAATTTTGACAGATACATATGACAGATTTTGTAAATTGTTGAATGATTTGTCTCTGGTTGATAAAGAATATGAACTTGAAGAGTCAAATCTCAAGTTTCTTCTATCCCTACCTGAAAGATGGGATTTAAAGGCAACAACAATCAGAGACAATTATGATCTTGCAGATACAGATCTTGATGAAATCTATGGGTTGCTTAAAACTCATGAACTTGAAATAGAACAAAGAAACAAAAGATCTGGAAAGAAGACAAAATATGTTGCTCTTAAAGTTGAAGAAAAGCCTGTCAAGAAGGAATCATCAAGAAAGAAAACCAAAGGAAAGGCTTTAGTCATTAAATCTGACAGTGAGTCATCAAACTCTGATGATGGCTCAAACACTGATGATGAAGCTTCTGACTCTGAGGATGATGAAGAAGAGATGATGAGAATGGCTGCTTTAATGGTGAAGACCTTCAAGAAGATGAGATTCAAGAACTTCAAGAAAGGAAAGAGATTCTCAAGGAAAGATTCAAATTCTGATAAGAGAAATTTCAGAAAGTCTGATGGAAAATATACCAAGTCTGGAAAGAAAGACAAGTCTGAGATCCAGTGCTACAAGTGTAAAGAAATGGGTCATTATGCTCCAGAATGCAAGAAATGAAAATCTGAGAAAGCACTCATCACAAAAGGTAAGGACTGGGCAGACACTTCAGACTCAGATGAGGGAGTCAATTATGCTCTCATGGCAACTGGTAGAGATGAAGCTGACTCATCTGAAAACAAGGTACCCTTAACAACTTATGCTTATGATACTGATAATATATCTGAATTAAGAATTTATCTTAAAAGCATACATGTTAGTTATAGGGATCAGACTTTAGAGAATGAGAGAATAAAATCTGAGAATCTAGGTCTTAAAGAAAGAAATAAATTTCTTGAAGAGAAACTTGTTAACATGCAACAAGTTCAAAAGGAGAGAGATGATGTTGTTTATGTTGAACAGGGATTGCTTAAAAGATATAGGCAAATAGAATCTGAGTTGGAAAAAGAGAGGAAAGTGATTAAAACCTGGACCAATTCTGGAAAAGACACACATCAGGTTTTTGAAACAGATACTGTAGGTTTAGGTTACTGTGAGGAAGATGAACTTAGGTTTAAAGATAAAGTTAAAGTGAAACCACAACTTAAACCTGTGAAATTTGTTCATGAATCCAGTAAGCTAAAGTCTGTAGTTGTAAAAGAAGCTGTCATGGAGCAAATTGAAACTTGTGAAGAACGGGTTAATGTTGGCTCAATAGCAGAGAATAAGATTGAGATAGAAGCTGTTAAAGAACCAGTAAGAATCTGTGATAAACAGGTTAATGTTGGTTTAATGACAGAGAAACAATTTAAACATAAGCTCAAAGAAGTAAAGCCTGTCAACAAACAGAAAATGTTTAAAAAGAATAGGAATGGAAAAGTAGGCATTAATAAAAGAAATGATTATTTGCCTAATTCTGCTGCTCCTAGAAAAACATGTCATAGTTGTGGTAGTACTAACCATCTTGCCAGGTTTTGCAAGAAGAACAAAAATATTAACTCTTTACCTTCCACATCTGGAGTAAAGAATGATTATGTTAGGGTTAGACCACAAACTTTATGCACACACTGTGGGAGCACTTGGCATTCCATCTATACTTGCAAAAGTTATCATGCTATTTATCACAACTATTATGAGCTAAAACCCAACTTGAAATGGGTTAGAGCAAACTCTGCAAGTATAAAGGCTGACAATGTTAGTTTAAACTCTGTTGATAATGATACCGCTGCAAAAGCTAACAATGTTAAGAAAGCCAAAGAATCCAAGCAAGTCTGGATCCTTAAATCTAACACATAGTGATTGTTTGTGATTGCAGGGCATAAAAGAGAGCACCCTTATCTTGGACAGTGGATGCTCAGGACATATGACTGGAAATAAAGCCCTGCTATCAGACTATGAGGAGAAGGCTGGCCCAAAAGTTTCCTATGGAGATGGCAACATAGGATGTACTCTGGGATATGGCAATATCAATCTTGGTAGTGTCATCATCAAGAATGTAGCTTTAGTCTCAGGACTCAAGCATAATCTGTTTTCTGTGAGTCAAATCTGTGACAGAGGATACCATGTAGATTTTCATAATGAACATTGTGAAGTAATCAGCAAATCTACAGGGAAAGTTGTTCTAGTTGGACACAGGCACAATAATATCTATGAAGCGAGTTTGGTAACAAACTCTGAAGGAAAATCTGTGTGTCTATCTGCAAAAGTATCTAATGAAGAGAGTTGGAAATGGCATAAGAAGCTCTCTCACCTAAGCTTGAACAACATAAATGAGTTGATTCGAAAAGATCTTGTAAGGGGACTTCCAAAGTCAATACTTAGCTTAGATGGTCTGTGTGATTCTTGTCAAAAGGCCAAGCAAAGGAAGTCATCTTTCAAGAGTAAATCTGAGTTTTCAGTTGTGGAACCTTATCATCTTCTACATGTTGATCTTTTTGGTCCAGTAAATATAATGTCTCTGGGCAGAAAGAAATATGCTCTAGTCATTGTTGATGAGTACACTAGGTACACATGGGTGTATTTCTTAGCAAAGAAGGATGAAACTGCCTCAATACTAATGGAACATGTAAAGCTACTGGACAAAGGATCAGAGTACAAAGTGAAAATTATAAGAAGTGATAATGGTACTGAATTCAGAAATTCTGAAATGGAAGCTTTCTGCAAGGAAAGAGTAGTAAAGCAAGAATTTTCTGCACCTGGAACTCCACAGAAAAATGGTGTAGTTGAAAGAAAGAACAGAACTCTAATTGAAGCTGCCAGAACAATGCTTGATGAAGCAAAATTGCCAACTTATTTCTGGGCTGAAGCTGTTCAGACTGCCTGTTTTACTCAAAATGCAACACTGATCAACAAGCATGGAAAAACACCATATGAGATGGTGAAAAATAAGAAGCCAAATTTGAAGTATTTTCATATTTTTGGATGTAAGTGCTTTGTGTTGAAAACTCATCCTGAACAGTTGACCAAGTTTGACTTAAAAGCTGATGAAGGAATTTTTGTTGGATACCCACTATCAACTAAAGCTTTCAGAGTCTACAATCTGAGAACTAAAGTGATCATGGAATCTATTCATGTGTCATTTGATGACAAGAAAATAACTGGAATAGAAGATGAAGAATATCATGATCAACTTCGCTTTAAAAATGAAGATCTAAACTCTGATGACGTAAACTCTGATGAAGCAAATCCAACAAACTCTGACGAAGCATACTCTGATCCTCTACTGGTAAACTCTGAAGAATTTTCTCTGACAGAACAAAATAGAGAACCAGTTGAGGGGGAGCGTGAAGAAACTTCAGAAACTTCTCAAAGTGATGACTCAAATTCTGAAAGAGAGTCAAATGAAGAATCAAACAGAAACTCTGAGCCAAACTCTGAAAGTTCAAATACTGAACAGTCCAATTCAGGGGGAGCCTCAGAGAATGCGAATGGTCGAGAAGAAAGTCAGGAGAGCAGGGATCAAGGGGGAGGATCTAATAATGCTAGTAGAAGCCAATTACCAACAGCAAGAAGGTGGACACAATCCCATACACCTGACTTGATAATTGGAGATCCAGAAGCTAGTGTAAGAACTAGGAGTGCTACAAATAATGAATGTTTGTTTCATGCATTCTTATCTCAAACAGAGCCCAAGAAAGTGGAAGAAGCTCTTCAAGATTCTAACTGGATAACAACAATGCAAGAGGAGTTAAATGAATTTGAGAGGAATGCAGTTTGGACACTTGTACCAAGACCAAAGTATAGATCTATTGTTGGTACGAAGTGGGTTTTCAGAAACAAAACAGACAGTGATGGAGTGATTACAAGGAATAAGGCTAGACTTGTGGCAAAAGGCTATTCTCAACAGGAAGGAATTCACTATGATGAAACTTTTGCTCCAGTTGCAAGATTGGAGGCAATAAGGATTTTTCTGGCCTATGCTGCACACAAAAAGTTTAAAGTCTTTCAGATGGATGTGAAAAGTGCTTTTCTCAATGGGAAACTTGAAGAAGAAGTGTTTGTTGAACAACCACCAGGGTTTGTAGATCCCAAACATCCAGATTATGTCTACAGGCTTGATAAGGCATTATATGGACTTAAGCAGACACCAAGAGCATGGTATGAAACTCTGGCTCAATTTCTTTTAGAAAGTGGGTTCACTAGAGGTACAATTGACAAAACCTTGTTCTATTTTAATTCTGGTGATGATTTGCTGTTAGTTCAAATCTATGTGGATGACATAATTTTTGGGTCTACTAATGACAAACTCTGTAAGAAATTTGCCAAGCTTATGCAGTCGAGATATCAAATGAGCATGATGGGAGAGCTTAGTTATTTTCTAGGCTTACAGGTCAAGCAAACAGATGATGGGATTTTTATCAATCAAGCAAAATATACCAGAAATCTTCTCAAGAAATTTGGTATGCTTGATAGTTCATCTGCTACAACTCCCATGGCTACTGCAACAAAGCTAGACAAAGACACAAGAGCCTCAGTAGATATGACAAACTATAGAGGAATGATAGGGTCTCTTCTTTATCTCACTGCAAGTAGACCTGATATTATGTATGCAACATGTCTTTGTGCAAGATTTCAAGCAGACCCCAAAGAGCCACATCTAACAGCTGTGAAGAGGATTTTCAAATATCTCAAAGGAACCATAACTCTTGGTTTGTGGTATCCTAGAGAATCAGAGTTTAACTTAATTGGTTACTCTGATGCAGACTTTGCAGGCTGTAAGATAGACAGAAAAAGCACAAGTGTAAGCTGTCAATTTTTAGGTGACAGATTAGTTTCTTGGTACAACAAGAAACAGAAATCAATTTCCACATCCACAGCAGAAGCAGAGTATATTGTTGCTGGTAGCTGTTGTGCACAGATTTTATGGATGAAGAATCAATTGCTGGACTATGGATTAAGGTACTCTAAAATACCTATTTACTGTGATAATCAAAGTGCTATTGCTATGACAGGTAATCCAGTACAGCACTCCATGACCAAGCACATCAGCATAAGGTATCATTTTATCAGGGAACATGTGGAAGAAGGAGATATTGAGCTTCATTTTGTGTCTACAGATCAACAGTTTGCAGATATCTTCACCAAACCTTTGAGTGAAGCTACCTTTACAAGACTGGTAAATGAACTTGGAATGGTCTCTGGTTTTGACTAGAGATACTGGTTAGACTCAAAATCTATACATGTTTGATTTTATGCTCATGATTCTTTGCATGTGTTAACTGTTATTTGTACCAGCATGTTAAACTCTGATAGTAAACTCTGTTAGTTATACTCTGTCAATCATACTCTGTCGGTTAAATTCTGATGTTATACTCTGATTGTGATATTGTCTGAAACATATTGACCGATGAACTAAGCTGTATGAAGCATGATTTTCAGTAAGTAATCATGAATCCTTTTAAGTATTATAAATTCTGATTTCTTTGAAAGATCTAATGGCAACAACCATGTTTCAGTCTCTTGGTCTCGATTTTGTTCCTAATAACTATGCAGCCCCACTGTCTATTGAAAACGTTCCGGAGGCGTTTCACCTGTTTCAAAATTTTCTTGCACAATCTGATATTGGCCAAGCTTTAGTGGAACCAACACGGTTATCTTGTACTCAAATCAAAGCCTTCTGGGAAACAGGTGTTTATGATGATGGAGGTGAATCAGGAACTCCCTCAATTGTCTTTGAATTTGCTGAACAAGAGTATGTGGTTACTCCAACCACTGTTAGAGATGCTCTTGGATGTGAAGACTTTAATGCGTTCACCATTTCTATTGGTGATTCTGAACTTTAGCGTATGATGAGGGAGATTGGATACTCTGGGTCTTTGGCAAGGACAGGGAATTTGAAGCGACCATTCTTGAGGAAGAAGTGGAGTTTCTTTTTCGATTGCATTACAAGGGCATTCGGGAAGAAGTGTACTAATTGGGATGCAATTCCAATCGACAGTCTACAAATTGGGTATTCTCTTCTCTATGGTGCTCATTTTGACTATGCTAGACTTGTTTTGAACAATATAGGTGAAAAGATGACAGAGAATAGGAGTGTTGTTTACTTTTCTCGGTTCTGTCAATTAATCTTTTCTATGTGTGTTGCTGGGGTTGAGATAGCTGAGGAGGATGTCATTCCCTCATTTAAATTACATAAGAGAATATTCTCTGATCTAACAAACAAGGATGTTAAGAAAGGGAATGTTGGTGACTTGATGCTTCCTGCTTCAGTCCAACAGTTTTTAAATCCACAACCACTACTAAACTCTGAACCTCTTCCATCTACTTCTCAAAAGCCAAGGGCTGGGGGTAGGACTAAGCATAGAGCTTTTAAGGCTGACAAGGTTGCAACACCTGCAAATGCTGATGATTTACCACACTCAGTTGGTACTTCAAGGAAGAAGAAAAGGGCAAACAGACCTTCTGATGATGAGAATAGAGTTTCTGATGAACCAGAATCTGCTAATGCTAAGAAGAGGAAGCTAGTTGCTGCTTACCTATTTGATGGATTGATTCTTGGTTCTACACCAGTTGAAGCTCCTGAGGTTATGATTGAAAATCATTCTGCAAATGCTACTGTGCCTGAAGCAGCCAGAGCAAACACTGATGATAATGCTGCTTTTTCTGATGATTTTCTTGAACCTCTATTGGAGATGGATATTGAAGACGAAATTGAAGCACATCCTAGTATCAGTGTTTGTGATACTGAGGATGTGGCAGCTGGTCAACCCACCCAGATAATAGATAAGTCAATTGCTACTCATACAGAAATTCTTTCTGTCCATAATTCAATTCCAGACCAGGGTGAGGAAGTTGATCAGGTAGTGGAGACTGCTCAAATAAATGCTGAAGCTGCTGTAGATAAAGTAAATGAAGCTATAGCAGAGGAAATAGTTAAGTCTGTTCCTGAAGAAACAGAGGTTTTTGCCACTGCAAACTCTGAACATGTTGAAGTTGTTAAAAAGTCTGTTCCTATAGAAGCAGAGGTTCTTGTCAATCTAAACTCTGAGAATCTTGAAGCTGCACAGCCAAACGCTGAAGCTACTGCAGAAAATGTTGCTGAAGATAATGAAGATAGAGTTGTTTCTGATAATGCTGATCATACTTCTGCAAACTCTGTTCATTCTGATCATGCAAACTCTGGGATCAATGCTGACATTTCAAATTCTGATGAATCCATATCTTTTCTAAGGGATCCTACATCTGAGCATGTCAAGGAAAATATAGCTGCCACTGAAGCTCATTATAGAGATATGTACTATGCTAACTGGTCAGGGGCAGATTGTATTTTCTCCAAGCAAAGGACTGTTGATTTTGTTGCTCAATCTGCAAAGGAGATTTCAAATCCTGAGCTAATGACACATTTCAAGGCTACAATTGTTCAAGTCAAATCATTGCACAATCGCTTTGATGAGACTCACAAAGCAGTCATTGGATTGAGTAATGATGTTGCTGCTAAGGAGTTAGTCTTGAGAAATGAAAGAACTAGATTGTCTTCTTTGATCCAAGATCAAGTGGAAATAAAACAAAGGCTAAGCAAGGTGGAAGAGCATCAGACTGTTATGTCTTCTCAACTTGATTCTATTGCTGCCTCACTGGAGTTGCTGACATCAGTGCTTATTCCTGATGATGTCAAAAAGGGGGAGAGAGTTCCTAAAGACAAATGCAAAAGGACTCCAACCTTGAGATTGAAGGATGATGCAAATGATGGTGGAAGCAAGGAAGCAGAGAGAAGGTCAAAGACTAGTCAAACTCTGCTAGACAGACAAACTCTGCTAGACAGACAAACTCTGAGAGGTTAAACTCTAGTGGTCAATCTTCTTCAAGACTTAAAAGTCTAGTGATTTCATCAAATCCAACTACTGATGAAGAGATTGCTGCTAAACTTTTCATGGAAGAACATGGTGGTGAAGCTACAATGGAAGATATGGACATTGAGATGAAGCTTCTTGCTGAAGAACACCAGAAAAATATTGAAGCTGGTACTTACAAGAAAAAGGCTAAGGCTCCTAGGAAAAAGGAAATGGGAATTTCTATTAAAGAGAATGTGAACTCTCAACAGAGTTTACAATATACAAGGAGGCCTATGATTGCAAAGTCTGATAAAGGAAAAGGTAAACTGGTAGAAGAAGGAGAGTTACCAAAGAAGAATTATTCAACCTCTGACATTGCTCAAGTTGAATCAAGGATAAACAAATCAACCTCTGACATTGCTCAAGTTGTTCAAAAATCAGAAGCTGTGACAACCTCTGATACTACTCAAGTTGTACAGACAAAATTATCTTCACAATTACAAAGGACTTTTGGCAAGCCAGTCACTGTTCAACACTCTTTGATTCCAGCAAATATAAATCTTCTCCAAAGCAGAACAGTCATGGGAAAAGAAACAAGAGATAAATCTGGGCTTGGATCTCATAGAGAGAAAAGAGTAAACAATAGTCCAATGGATCACACTTCTTTAGCTGAACCTGGTGTTGGAGTAACTCAAGAAAATCTTGATACTCTAGAATCAGTTCAGTTAATATACCACAGAGGGTTGAAGAAGGATTTTCTGTTATACTTCAAATCTGATGGCAGAGTATACAGAGTTAGTGAAGATGATATTGGTTTAATGATGAAAGAAGAACTGGAATATGTGCTGCATCTGTTGAAAGTTAAAAATCAAAGAACTCATCAAGCAGCCGAAGTGTTAAGAAGCAGGATGATGAAAGCTAGAATTCTTTCTGGTTTAAAGTCTGCTGGCTCTTACATACCAAGGTACAGAGATTACAATGGAAAGCTTGTTGAGATGCAAAGAAACAGTGCAAGACTCGGAACAGATTTTGGCATAAAAGTGTTGGAATTTAATCTGGAATCAGATAAATCCTTCATAATAAAGCTAGGAAATGATATGAGGAAAAACAACATTTTTTCACTAAGGGCAGCTATCTACCAGACTGGAGAAAGTGATCCAGAACTCAAGGAACTGAAAGAAATCATAGTAGATGAGCTAGAAAAGGCTGAAAGAAGACTTCTCATTGATTATCTCAGAACAGTGCCTGATATTGAAGAAATTAAGTAAAGTATGACTGTAAGTTTTTAAAGTTTTATGTTCTAAGTTAAAGATAAACTCTGATTATATTTAAACACTGCATTTGTTATATGTTTTGACATCATCAATTATCTATTAACTTGTACATTTTTATTATGCACAAGTTGGGGGAGATTGTTAGATATAATTGCTGACGTTTGTTCATCAGTGTTTAAGTACCAGGTACTCAACAGAGTTTAATAGAAGCCAGTCAGAATTTGATAAAGTCTGACGGGGTGAAGAGTTTATTAACTGTCGATGCTAATATGAAGATTCTAGAAGCAATATATCTTGAAGATGGAAAAAAGCAAGATATATTGAGACAGTTAAGGAAACGGGACAGAAGACAGAAGCAATCCTAGATTGATATAAATTGTATAGCTGATTTATAGGATATCAATTAGAGATTGATTATGTAGCTGTGTACTATATAAACACAGATAGGTTAACCCTAAAAGGGATGCGAATACTGAATACATTATTCTTGTAACCTAGCAACTCTCTGTGATTCTTTAACATCACTGAGAGAAGAGTTAAATATATAATCCAGTTATTGATTCATAAACAGTGTTCTTAAGTGTTATTATCATATTAATATTGATTATATATTGTGTAATCGGCCTAACAATTTATCTTGTGCTTTTGTGTTAAGATATACTAGTATGTTACCATTTATAGTACAAAAATGATGTAGAAAAAAAAAAGACTATATATGAGGTTTAAAAGTCTAACACGTACTAGCTATTAAAATATTGTGACGTGACTTTGAAATCAATAATTCAAAAAATTTCAAAATACCAAAATTTAAGATTGTTCTTGCAAAAATACCATCTTTTTTAAGTATTTTGAAAAAGTACAAATTTTGATTTTGTTTACATACTAGTACGTATGTTACTATTTATAGTACAAAAATGATGTAGAAAAAGACTATATATGTGGTTTGAAAGTTTAACATGTACTAGCTATTCCAACATTGTGACGTGACTTTAAAATTAATAATTCAATTTTTTTCAAAAATACCTAAAGTTAGGATCATTTTCTCCAAAAATACCATCTTTTTTAAATATTGATAAAGTACAAATTTTAATTTTCATGCGTTTCGCAACTTCTGAATCATATTAGCAACTATAATCCATCAAAATCAAAACAAATGCAACTCTAAAATTTTGTAATTTGAATCATTTGCATAATATGTCCTTAACAAGCATTGGTTAAATGAAATGCAATCAAAAACAATTTCAATTACATTCGAGACAGAAATTGATTTTTTTTAGCATTTAGTTACTTTTAATTGCTAAAGATATTTTTGTAAATATTTTCATAAAACAGTAAAATCACAAAAACACTTTAAAAAGTGATATTTTTCTATTAATTAGTTAATTAGGATATGATAAAAGAATTCAGAACATCAATAACCGAATATATAATAATTCTTAATATATTAATCATATTTGTAATAAAACTTTCAAATTAAAAGTAATTAGAAACTAATCAAATTTTGAAATATAATTGATAAATTAGTTTTGAAAATTAATGAATATTCATCAAGAATTTTAAAACATGATAAAATTAAATGACGAAACAACCCCTACAGCTACGTAACGCCATATTAAATCAGATCTTTGGTGATGATATATTTGAATGAACTAGCGTAACAGCCCGTGCAAGGCACGGGCCTGCATAGAAACGTCAATAATTTTTTTGCGAGGAGGTCGATATATTAACGTGAGATTTGTGAAATCGTAAGTTTGATCATGTAAGATGAGAAGTGTGCGTTGTGGAGAGTAGTAAGAAATTTTGTTGGCGAATAATGTAACTACTTTGAATGATGAACGTACCCTTGTCAGGTTTTGAGACTTGTTCATATATTAATTAAATAATTTCTCACTGAATTTGTTCATATATCGAAATAATTTTATAATTAAAAATACATTAGATGATAATATTTGTAATTTATCGTAAATTTGTAATATTGCGTACCGTTTTAATGAATCAAATACTTGGAAATTTGATTAGATTTCGTAATATTCAACTAATATCTATATGATAAAAGGCACATGATTATTTTTATCGATGTAAGAATGATTAGACAACATTAATGACTTGTGCATATATATAATTTCCAAACAACTATTTTTTGGTTCCATCTTTTTTCCCCCTTCATATAGAGTGGGTTCATGTTATAATGACGTAAGTAAATGTTTCAACTCAATCATCATAAATAATTGAAATCCTAAATTTTAAAAATTAATATATAACTCAAATTGAATTATCTTATATATATTTCTCAAAATTCATGTATTTTGCTCAATTATATAATTTTATAAATATATTGTACAAAATAATGAATTCTGAATCAACTATAATCTATAATAAACAAAATGGGGTATAATTTATCATTTGGTTCACAACTCATATTGGTTATCCTTTTCAATCACAATCGATATTGATGGGTCTTTGAAGTCAAATTGATGGGAACATCTAGATGTATTACTAAAAGTTATGCTACATAGAAGTTTAAGGTTCGAATCCCATCAACAACATATTAAAATAAACATTTATTACAAATATGTTAAAATTAACATTTACTCTGAACGGCTGATCCGGCAGAACATCTCAAAAATTAAAAACATAAATAAAGGTAAAATACGTGAACCACTCGTTACTATATTTAATTTGATTATAATAATTTAAATAAAAAAGTAAAATAATACAAAAAATAACTCGTGCTTTGCACGTGTTATAAATAAATATATACTGATAAATATATCATTTTTAAGACTATTTTTTTTTAAAGTAATGTAAATGTGATAACTTTATAAATGTCCAGGGATTATTCATCTATTTAAAAGTGAAAAATAACCATGATTTTGACCTGAAGACTTATACGAGGTTATACTGTTTTTTCAATACAAATATTGAATGACATTTTTGTAATAATAAACTCAACCTTTTCATATACAAAAAATAAATTGTACTTGTATTTTACTGTGTATTAGCTTCAGTGTTATAGTTCGACGATGTCCTCAAAGCCCACAAACCCTATTTAGAATTTCATTTATTAAAATGATTTTATGATATTATGCATCCAATTAATATATTATATAAAATTCTATTATTATTAAAGACTTATACTTTTTTTTAACATCATTCAATAATATTCTACATACAATTTGAATTTTTATTGTTAAAACTTATAGTCTAACTGGTCGTCATTAATAGTTAAACAATTTTATAATTCTTATGATCGAGAAAAATCTTATCTTATTTTCATCTATTGCATATTAATCATGTTGATTTTTTATTTAAAACATAGATCATTTTTTTGAGTTATCGTCTTTTTGGAATCAATTCAATTGTATCTTCTACATTTTCAAATATTTATCTTTTTAGTCGAATTATACATTTAAACCCCTCAAATTCTAAATGTTTGATTAATAAAACATTTCTAATTTAACTCAAATATTTGATATTTTATATACTTAAAAATTATGATATATAGTTCATATTTGATGTAGTTATATATTATGTATGATTTTATAGATAGAATTTATATATTTTTATTTAAATAGTATAATACATTTATATATATCCAAAGAGAAAAATGAAAATGAAAATATTTTTTTATCAAAAATAATTTACATTCTTGTGTAACATGTGAAATTATATCATATAAATTTTATTCTCCATACTCATCATTTATCATGACAAAGAGAGTGTAAAGATTTTATTTTTTACATTTATCATTTATAGTGACAGAAAACCTTTTTTTTAATTATATACTCCGTAATATTCTACATTTTAAATCATCACCTCGATTTTTGACCCGGACATCAACCGGGGGATTAAAATGGTGGAAAAGTGAAAAAATTGACGAAAAAAATGAGTAAATTAGAGATATGCCGAAGTTAATAAAGAATGACATGTAATATTAGAAAATATCAACAAATGAAGTGTTCATTTTGAAAAGAAATTTGTTAAGAAATGAATGTGACGAAGAGATTGTATACAACAATAATAAAAATTTAAAATGATGATTGATCATTTACCTATATATATATAATAACGTAAATAAAAAATACAGATTTATATAAATTATATGGACCAATATTTTAATATGGACCAATATTTACTCAAAGGTTCAAAGTAAAAAAAGAATATAGAATTAGAGGAAATAATGTGACTTATCTAAGAAAATCTTTAAATTAAACTCAAAAAGCAATGTAGCAAAGTGGTTAGGCTTTGGACTTCTTAGAAGGAGGTTGGAGGTTCGATTCTCTACATTAGCAAATATTAACATGTTTTTGCATAATAATATAATAGTGGTATTTTTGTTATTTTTCAAAAAATAGGGGTAAAATCGTAAATTCACAAGCATTAAAATGGCAAACTTTGCCTTTGTGTTGACATATAATATATAGTAATAGATAGATGGGAGTGAGTGGCAGTCGGGACTTGCCGACTTTTAAAGTGCGTCTAGGAAGTTCTTTCTATTCAATTCGGCACTCGCCCATTTTGAAACAATAACTTTTGACAAAAATCTCGCCCCCGTCAGATATGTAGTGTAGATTTAGGGGAGAAGTTTTATTGTACCATTTGTTACCTGTGTAAACTTTTGACATGTGTTAACTTTAGTTTTTTCAATTCAAAACAGAGATGAGATGTCTGTTTAGTTCGTTATCTTTTTGGAAAAATAAATTAAATCGTCTTTAAAATATTATCATTTTATTATTTACATCTCTAAAGTAAAGATTTAGTATATGAGGTAATTTAATGTTCAAATTTTTCTGGATAAAGCCCTTTCGTTAAAAATGTTAACATATATGATATTATTATTATTGAATAATTTCGTTATTGTAATAATTTCCTTTGGTAGGACAAATTTGCTTTATTATTGTTTGGTTATTTGCTATATAAGTATTCTCCTTATTGTAATCGAAAGTAAGTTCATTATAATATAATATTACTTTTCTTCTATTCTCTCCATACTTTATCATGATATCAAAAGTATGTTTGTTCGATCCAGGATCGGTTGATGTAGAGTTCAACGTGATATCTTCTGCATGTTTGGTTAAAACATGATTTTTTTTCTTTTACTTCATCAAGTTGGTTATGTCTTATTTTTTTTTGGTAATACTGATTTCTCTTCGCTCCGATTGTTTCAGTTTGAGTTTCATTTTTTTCCCTCGTGTTTTTTACTTCGTATTGATTGGGTTTTTCTTGGGTAAATATTGCATTTGGTTAGGATTTTTCTGCTGGTTTCGTTTTAATTTGGTTGAGACTCTCATAAACACTCTATATTTCTCTCTCTGTGATGGTATTGGCTTGTTGATATTTTTTTTTCTTTCTTTCCTTTTTATTCTCTTCTCATTTTCTCGTGCGTTATAATAGGAGTAGGCCTAGGTACATCTGTATATCTTCTTTTCGCGTGCGCTATGATGGAAGTAGCTCTAGGCACATTGGCCCTTCATGGGATTTGATTATGGTTTGGTGCACTAGGCACATTAGCCCTTCTTGGGATTGTTAGATTATGGTCTCGTGCTCTAGGCACATTGTCCCTTCATGGGATTTGATTATGGTATGATGCTCTAGGCAAATTATCCCTTCGTGGGATTGTTAGATTATGGTCTGGTGCTCTAGACACATTCACTAGTAGAAAACAGGCCTTTTACGTCGGTTAAATCGACCTTATACGTCGGTTAAATGGCGACGTATAGAGAGGCGACGTATAAAGTCACAGTCTTTTACGTCGGTTAAAAAGGCGACGTAATAGGTAGAATATACGTCGGTTATTAAACCGACGTAAAAGACCAAAATAACCGACGTATAAAAGTCTGAGTAACCGACGTATAAAACAAAAAGGCGACGTATATTGTTATCTTTTTACGTCGGTTCTTCTAAACAACCGACGTATATTGTCCAAAAAATTTAAAAAAAAATATTTTGTTCCTCTGTAATCTAATCATACCTAGAAACCTGTGCAATAATAAAAAAAAACATACATTAACAAAATTTTGTACAACCAAAAACTACAATAACCAAAATGTTTACAAATTCCCGATCTAATGGGTCAACCATGTCATGTAATTAAGATTGTACAAGTTACACTGAGATTGAATGATAATTCCACTATAACATATTAACTATACAGAAGCTTCAAAAGGTTGCTTTCTAACCCTGACTTCCTGCTCGTCCAGAAGAGCTGCCTCATTGCAATGACAACTCGATGGCTTCTGCAAGGCCAGTTTCTGGTAAAACAGCTTGAGGTATCCCTAGAGCAGCAATAGTGTAGAATATATTGTATTCACTCGCTAGTGTAAGAACACAATTTCAAGAGCCTACGTCACCTCTGTTATCCACTGAGTAATCTTCAAGAGCTTCAAGTAAACTATGCATCACTTCATTCATAATCATATGATACAAAGATACAATATCTTCCTCAGGAAGCAACTGTGAACATTCTTTGGTAGCACATAAGGTTTCACATGCTGAGACAAGTCCTTTAACCGCATTAACCCGTGCTTCAGCATCCCTGTCTTCTGGTTTCTCCTAGTACATTCGACATTTGTTCAGTTAGGTCGTCACATAATTTAAAGAATTCTTTACAAACCACAAGACGGATGTATGTTCAGTTAGGTATTGATCTAGTAATCCCTTAGATAACATAAGAAAGAGAACAACATCAAGTACTAAATTATATAGAGGCGTTAATGGGAATAAAGATCAAAAATGGAAAGGATATGGAATCTTATGGAATCTTATGGAATCTTATGGGGTAAGTGGGGAATAAGTGAACTACTTGAGCAGAATGACTTATTTCAACCAATTAATCATCTGCACTTTCTCACCATTTTATTTACTTAATCATCTTTTTATAAATATGTTTAACTTATTTTATTCTCTTTCTTTTCTTACATATGTTATTACTGTATTCAATTTCAACCTACCTTAACAAACATCTGGTAAGGAGAATTCAGTAGAGGGAAAAAGAAGAAAGAGTCAGATCTTTGCAAAAAGCAGGAGAAGGTTACCTCAACTGCACAAGAACTGCACAGCTTTGAAAGCACTGACTCCCACTTTGTCACCAAAAACTCAAGGCACCTTTATTAGTTGTCTTACCAAGGTATGCCAGAACAAAGTGTTTAAAGGCTTCAACAGCCACATTCTGCAAATTAAAAGGGAAATCAATTTATACTTGGCGGTATGGTGAGAAGATTCCAAAGAAGTTTAGCCCAAGTTCATTAGTTAACCAAGGAAAGACCTGAATCTGACTATTAGGATGCCTCATATTTTCATTCAGAGTATCAAGCAGACTGTGCTTTATTTTTTCAGGCAAAGAAATGTTTGACAAAGATACACATTCAATGAAGCGGGAAACTGCAGAACGCATAATCTCTCCACCCTTTCCGCGATACAACCGTGCTTTCTCAATTGCAGGTACCAGACCAGCAATACTTTTCTGCTTATCTGCATGCTAATAGTTAGAATCAGTAGGAAATGACTAATGAAGCCATTATGTAAAAAATCTAAAAATAAAAAATTCTCACTCTATTTTATAATTGTAGAAGCTGGCAGGTACGAACAACAAAACGCACTATCTATCTACTTTAAAACAAGTTAACTTAACTACGAAACAAGGTAAATCACATTCGTACAATGCCCTGTCTAAGTGTTTGGTTCATAGATGATAAAAATTTCAACCGAAAGGTCAATAAAGACTACTAACAGGTTTTTTTAAAAGTTAAAGGTCAAGGTCATTTTCATCCTTAAAAGATAATAATAGCTTCTTTAATTCTGTAAGGCTTATCAATGTGTAAATAACATCACAGAGTTATAACAAAAAACTGAAGAGGCCGACAAGTATTGCATCCACCCAGCATAGAGTGATACAACCCCCTGGCACCTTGCAAAAAATTCCAAAAGTTTCCCTGACAGTCATTTATATTCAGAACGCATTCAAAGTCCATTTTAAAGTTACTAGAAGTAAATTACTGAAATCCACAACTTAATTATCTACGTCAATTACACAAACACATAGCATATAAACAACCAAGTCTCGAACCACTCCAATTTAGTACATACATAAATAAACAAACACTAGTGATATCAGCTAACGATCTGCTTGAAGCACATACGTTACAATAACAGTATCAAAATCTACTAACAAATAAATTTCCCAAAATTGCTCAACATATACTCGAACTCAGCTTCAAATTGCACAATAAACTAAATCGATAACCTCAATTCAAAACTTACTTCCTGTAAAATCTTGCTCTTATGCGATTTATCGACGCTCTTTATCGCGAAATACTCGATACTCTTCTTCTTCCTCCCCTTATACACAGTCTACAATCAAAACACATAAAATACTTACATAATACTAAATTGATTGCAATAAGCATAAATTGAAAGCAAGAGGTTGAAATCGAAAGCGATACCGAGTATTTTCCATGGCCGATTGCTTCGTAGATGTGAAAATGATTCATTTCTAGGGTTTCAAATTAATGTAAAATTAGATGCAAATTCACATATCGGAGAGATCGAGATATGGATTAGACGAGTTGTAATGTTTAGAGATAGATGCACAAATATACATACACGTATGTGTGATGGAGAGAGAGAGAGAGATTACCAGGACCGGGGTTTGAAGAGAAGAAAACGAGGGTACAGTACTGAAGAAGTCTATACTGAAGAGAGAGTTTGATTTGGGGCAGTTCTATACCGAAGAAGTCTAGATTAAAATGTTTTGTTTTTTTTTAAATTAAATCTGCTGATTTTATACGTCGGTCAATTAAAAAGGTCGTCATATAAATTAATATACGTCGCCTTTTTGCTCAACCGACGTATATAATAGCATTATATACATCGCCTTTTCCTCAACCGACGTATATAGTAGCATTATATACGTCGCCTTTTCCTCAACCGACGTATAATGTCATTATATACGTCGTCTTTTACTCAACCGACGTATATAGTAGAATTATATACGTCGCCTTTTCCTCAACCGACGTATAAAACACTTATATACGTCGCCTTTAGGCGGAACCGACGTATATAAGTATTTTATACGTCGCCTTTGGATAGAACCGACGTATAATAGGCGACGTAAAAGATCATTTTTGTACTAGTGATTAGCCCTTTGTGGGATTGTTAGCTTATGGTCTGGTGCTCTAGGCACATTAGCCCTTAATGGGATTTTTAAATTATAGTCTGGTGCTCTAGGCACATTAGCCTTTCGTGGAATTGTTAGATTATGGTCTGGTGCTCTAGGCACATTGGTCCTTCGTGGGATTATTTTCTTTCTCGTGTTCTGTGATGGGAATAGCCCTAGGCACATATGTATACCTTCTTTTCTCTTTCTCTCTATTGATTTAGGCCGTGTGATTGTTTCGTTACCCTTAATTCTCTCTTCTTCTTTCTACTGGTTTTGGATTGGTTTATTTGTTATAATTTGGATATGGATTGTTGGTCAGATTTGGATATTGTTTAGATTAGATTTGGAATTGGAGTTGGTTATTAGGTTTGATATTGGATTAGGATAATTTATGGCTTTGGATTGAGTTTTGACTTTGATGTCGGTATTGTTTTCGATGGCTAAAGTTTGTTTGGATTATTCAGTTTTGTTTTCGATATTGGTATTATTTTCGATGGTTGCTCTTTTTTTGGCTTTTACTAACTTTCTTGTTCGTTGGTTCTTTTGTTTTGTTGATGATTAGATGTCATAGATGGTTTTTCTTTTGCTGATTGGATGATTGTGGTACGGATAGACTTTGCAGTTTTGTTACGTTCGCTGTTGGATGATATGGATGCTCGATTTTCTCTTCTTTTGCGGTTGCAACTTTGAATTCGTTTGGATATTTGACTCCTTTTACTGCTGACAAACTCCCGATTTTTCATCGTGAGTTTGAGGGGCGATGTTAACATATATGATATTATTCTTATTGGATAGTTCCGTTATTGTAATAGTTTCCATTGTTAGGACAATTTTCTTTATTATTGTTTGGTTATTGGCTATATAAGTCTCCTCTCTATTGTAATCTAAAACAAGTTCATTATAATATAATATTAATTTTATTCTCTTCTTTCTCCACACTTTATCAAAAAAGATTCTAACAGACGTTAGAATCTTACTAATGTGACACGATTTTTGACAAATCATATATTATGTGGACCGATAATTAGAAAAAAAAATAAAAAAATGACAAAAACACATAAAAAATGTTCAACTTCAATGTTCTTCGCGAGGTTCACAACTTTATCTAGGACTGAGTATTCGGTCGAATTATCAATATTTTTGAAACCAAACCAGACCAAATTTATATTAGGACCGAAGCAGAGTGAATTATTTCAGTTTGGTCCGGTTCTTAAAACCGATTTCTTTTTTAAGAAAAATAGAAATTAAATCATGTGAAATTCTGATAGAACATGATAGAACATGAATACAAATACGTGAAGAAAATCAAGTACATTTTGTTTTATAGATATTTATCAAGAAGAAACAACTCTATATTGAAAAAGTATGATACAAACTAATAGAATATGCAAATTAGTCAATTAAGAATAAGTTGGCGACATAGTATTTGAGAAATAGTGCATTTGTCGAATATATGTTTGTAAATATAAAACTATATATATATATATATATATATATATATATATATATATATATATATATATATATATATATATATATAGTTGCACTCTAGGAAGAAAACCTTATATAAAGAAAAATAAAGAACACCATCATAAACACTTTATTTTTCATAAAAATTGATTTTTTAAAATTAGAATCATAAAATTGAACAACAACTAAGCCTAACATATCGAATTTAACGTAGAATCTCATCTAAATTTAAAAATTAAACATTACATATAATCTAGTATAGAATCCAGTACAAAATCTTGTATATATATTTATCATAATGAAATTACATGTAATCATGTTTTATTTGATTCTAATTCTTTATTAGATTCTATTTTTATTCGTAATAAACCTTTTTTTGGTGAGAAAATTAGAATCAACATGCAATTTATGTAAGATTCTATGGTGTTCTTTATTGTTCTTTATATAAGAGTGTTCTTGATGGAGCAATGACATATATATATATATATATGGGTTTTGTTATATGTAAACCGTTAAAATTAGGACTAATTGTAGACCATATACTTTTATATATGTACTGTAACGTGTGTATTGCAGATATTATTTACACAACTTGCAGTATACTCTGTAGTACATATATAAAAATTATCTGGTCTACGATTAGTCTTAAATTTAAGGGTATAAACTGAACTTTTGCCTATTTTTATATATAATTCGGTCTATTCGATCCTCACTTTTAATTTTGGGCCTCCCTTTTGGACAAATCAAGATATAATCAATGTAACATTAATTATTTCTCTAGAGTATTTGTTAGACCATATCAGACATATTCAACATGACTATGAGGAGAGCAGTAAGGAAGTTCAAACTAAGAACAATGTTGAAATCTCAACTTGCTAATCAATTAACCAATGATGATTTGGTATTCCTCAAACCCAAGAATCCATGTTGCTTGAATGTATCAAAGGAAGACTCGAACAAGATCTTATACTCTTCAACACTCTCCCTCAATCGTATATTTGTCTATAACCAATACCAATCACCAATATACCAAAAAACAAATATATTTAATTAAACAAATGAGGAATAGAGAACTTGAACCTGAGACCCTCACTCAACGGAGTTATGATATCATGTTAGAAAACTAGTCCATATAAGATCTTAAGTGATCAGAGAAAGATCGCAACATGATCTTATACGTTTCAACAACTTGCTCCGCCAACCACTTCTAGAAATGCTTCCAGTTAAACATCTCCATCGCTACAATTCAATCCACTACAACCTATATCTACAACCTATATATGTTGCTCAGCAAATAAATTAGAATCCGAAAATCCTAAATACAAACTCCCAGCTTTCTTACTCCGTGTAAACCTCATAATCGCAATCTCATGTTTTCATATTGCAGCATGAACAGAGATAGTACATATCGAACAGTGGTTTCATCGAACGATAATCTTTGATGGTGAGTGATGCCGACTACTAGGGATATGGACTCTCATATAGTACTGGAACATTTTCTTGATTGAGATTTTTCGTGAATATAACATTTGCATGAATGATAGTATCAGTATTCAATAGGGATTTTTTTTTAAAAATAACTAATTTTAGTATGATAAAAATCAAAGATTATTCATTTAGTGCTGACTACACCGAACGCCCGGACCACCGGCCACCTAACACTTTGTTTTTTACGAGCCTTCCTTTCTCACTTGCTTGTAAAATTAGATGCAAAAATATGTGCAAGCATGAAAGTATGAAACGATATACCCGCACTAGATCATTTTTAGTCACATTTTTTTTGCTACAGGGAAGTGGACGTGCAATTATTTCTATAAAAAAACTCCAACAATTTATTAACCCAAAATGGATTAAAGAGGAAATATGAAAAAAAATCTTGTATTTACACATAGTATTTAGGATTTTTGGCATGAAATGAGTGAACACAAAATTTAAGAAGACTTGTTTTTTCTGGTGAAAGTACTCGTAAAAATACTACATTAGTTCACCTTCCATCATTACCTATGACTATGTATTGAACATACATAATTTTTATTTTATTTTATTATTAGTTTGATAAATCTCTTCCAAGTATATCACTACAAGAAAAACGGGCAATTATGACGGAAAACTTATGACGGAATGTTGGGTGCGCCTTACTTACGACGGAAATGAACATTTCGTCACAAATACTTATGACGGAAAAAACATTTCGTCGCAAGTTGAATATTTTACTATTTTTTCGAAATTAAAAAAAAGGAAAAACAGTGCGCCAACTAAAACGACGACGTCTCCTCTTATGACGGATTTGCAATTCCGTCGGAAGTTGAATATTTTTTTATTTTTTCGAAATTAAATTTAATTATAAAAGAAATAAATTTTGTGTTGGAGAAGACGACGTTGAACTGAATATACGACGAAAATTTCGTCGTAAGTATACTTACGACGGAAATTTCGTCATAAGTATACTTATGACGGAAGTTTGTTCTGTCGTAACTTAGCCCGTATAAAATTCTCCTCCCATTTCTTATCCTATTATCAGTTTTAAAAAATTAGTCGTTTAAAATAATATTTTTAAATAAATATACTACGATTTTTCCGTCATAAAAGAGTTGTTGGGGTGGTAAATTCAAAAATTTCTCAAAAACATATGGCGGTAAATTAAAATTTTCCCCAAAAAAATAGGCGGGAAATTCAAATTTTTGGAGTCCAATAACTTATGACGGATTCCGTCGTACGTTAACACATGTTTTTTTCGTGTTTTCATTTTTTTAAAAATATTTCTCGATGATCTAACTCTATGGATATCAAGAGTTATATGTTCTAGTGATATTCCAAAAATATTAGAAAAAAAAATTTATATGTTTCGAGATTATAGTAGTCAACTAGTGATTTGACTATTACTTCTAATTGGTGTTTAGTCTCGGATTGGTGTTTTGATTTTTTAAAAAATAATTCTCGAATATCTAACCATGTGGATATCAAGATTTATATGTTTGAGCGATATTCCAAAAATATTAGAAAAAAATAAATTTATTTGGTTTGAGATGATAATAGTCACTAGTTATTTGACTAGTACTTCTAATAAGTGTTTAGACCCATATTTGTATTTTGATTTTTTTAAAATTATTTACTGATGATCCAACCGTATGAATGTCAAGATTAATATATTTGAGTGATATTTCAAAAATATTAAAAAAAAATTATTTGTTTCGAGATTATAGTAGTCAACTAGTGATTTGACTATTACTTCTAACTAGTGTTTAGTCCCGGATTGGTGTTTTAATTTATTTTTGAAAATGTTTTTCAATGATTCAACCATATGGATGTCAAGATCCCCCGATTTAATTAAAAAATAATATTCAAAAAGGTGGACCCCACAGAAAAAAGTGGGTCCCACTAATTTTTCTAATTTTTAACCCTAAACCCGAATAAATTTTTAATTGATTTATTTGACGATCCAACCGTATGGATGTCAAGATTTTTATGTTTGATTACTATTTCAAAAAATTTAGAAATAAATATTAGAATTTGGTTTGAGATTATAGTACTCAACTAATGATTTGACTAGTACTACTTAGTGTTTAGTCCAGGATTAGTTTTCCAATTTTTTTTAAAATATTTCTTGACGATCCATCCATATGGATGTCAAGATTTTTATGTTTGAGTCCTATCCCAAAACTTTCAAAAAAATAAAATAAAGTTTGGTTTGAGATTATAACAGTCAACTAGTGATTTGACTATTACTTAACTAGTGTTTAGTCCCGAATTGGTGTTTTAATTTTTTTTTGAAAACGTTTTTCAACGATTCAACCATATGGATGTCAAGATCCCCCGATTTAATTAAAAAATAATATTAAAAAGGTGGACCTCACAGAAAAAAGTGGGCCCCACTAATTTTTCTAATTTTTAACTCTAAACCCGAATAAATTTTTAATTGATTTATTCAACGATCCAACCGAATGGATGTTAATCTGTACTCATTTTAGTGTTGGGAAAAAATAATCAAAAAATAAAAAGGTCCGGTTGTGCCGTATCTTTTCAAAAACATTGTAAAATGTTTCCCCCTTAAACGAAAATTATTACGAGCACCCTTTGCCCCCTTAATTAATTTTTCTCTCGCATTCACTCTTCTATATTATATGACTACTTAAAAGTGAACAAAAACATTAACGATATGTTTGAGTACTATTCCTAAATTTTCAGAAAAATATAATGAAATTTGGTTTGAGATTATAGTAGTCAACCAGTGATTTGACTATTACTTCTAACTAATATTTAGTCTTGTATTGGTGTTTTGATTTTTTTAAAAATATTTCCCGACGATCTAACCGTATGGATATCAAGATTTATATGTTTGAGTGATATTCCAAAAATATTAAAAAAAATTAATTTATTTGTTTCGAGATTATAGTAGTCAACTAGTGATTTGATTATTACTTCTAACTAGTGTTTAGTCACGGATTGATGTTTTGATTTTTTAAAAAATATTTCCCAACGATCATTAAAAGTTTGACCGGTCTGTTTGTACTTCATGATTTTACTTAATTATCTTTACTTAATTTTAAAAAAATATTATTAAATATAACATTATTTATAACTAATAAGAAAATAAAAAGAAAATAAGGAAAATTTTGGGCGGACTATTCCCCCTTAACAAAAACATTCGACCTTCCCCCAAAAACACTCTAAAACACTATCCCCGCTCCCCCTCTCTCTCTCTATCTCTCTCTCTCTCTCTCTCTCTCTCTCTCGACAAACTCTCTTCAAAAACTCGATTTACAAACTCTACACTCCAATTGGTAATGGAATACACATTTCTTCTTTCCGATTAATTAGATCCCCAATTTCAGAGTTACCAGGCAAGCCCTAATTCGCTAATTTCCAATTGATACGCCTTCAATTACAAAGTCCATCTGCAAGTTACGAGCATGACTTTCATCCCTGTTTTCATCCCCGTCTTCAGTTCAGTTTTAGGTATCCTTAAGTCCATCTTCATATTAGATCGCCAAGTTTATTTATTTATTTATTGAAACTAGTGGGTCCAATGTTGGACCTTATGACGAAAATGTATACTTGTGACGAAAACTATACTTATGACGAAAACTATTCTTGCGACTAAACTGCTACTTATGACGAAAAACATACTTGTGACGAGAATGACATTTGTGATGAAAATACGAACTTAAGACTTGAGCAAAAATGACGAAAATTTTTCATCGTAATTGAACTAATTGCGACGATTTCAGTGTAAAATTTCCGTCATAATTGCCCGTTTTTCTTGTAGTGTATGTCAATTGTAAAATCATTTATTTATGCATTGTTCTGTACTATATATATTATAATATTAAGTTTTGTATTTATGTACCTACAATCTCTTCTGATATGGGTTGAAATATAACCCTAGAAATAATTAATGATATATTAATTAGACCTAGTTTGGTCAAAGAATTAGGCCCGACAAAAGGCCCGAAACCCTAATTATTTATTAATTTCGTAATTAATAAATAAGGGAAATTATCAGCTCATTAAATGAGTCCAAAATATAATAAAATCTTCATAGAAGGATCCAGAATCCCAATCAAATAATATGATGAGTCATAACACTTATCAGATAAGGATAATACTTGCCTGCCAAGTAATATACTCCTAATCAGTTATCAATTACAAATCTTATCAGTTTAGTCTCCTAAACTTACTCTAAATACAAGGCTCCAGACGCCTATATAAGGACCCACGTCCCTCAATCTAGAACTACGTTTTAGACTTCATCCTCGAATAAGGACATACAAGTCACTACGTCCTTGGTGTGCCCCTGCCGTCATAGCCCCGAGGGCAACACCAAGAACTGCGTTTTATTGACTTGATTCTCTATACAGCAGAGATACGTAGGCATCTTGTGAGGACCAATTTAGTCCCGAAACACAAGAGCAGTCATTAAAGCTTGAACGCTCATAAACCCTTGCATTTAATTTACAAGGTACGTTGTTTAATCCATAACATTTGGCGCCGTCTGTGGGAAGAAAACATCAACCATGGCAAACACCCGAAGAACAACTCGAGCTTCTGAAGAACTTCCTATCACCTCCGGGGCTGATACTCACGGAAGTCAACCACCACCAATTACTAGTACTGAAGGGACGAATATCCCCACCAACACTCAAGGATCAGAGATCCCAATTGAAGGGATGAATCCCCTGCAAGTGGTCATTCATGGATCTAATTCACAAGAGACCACTCACCAGCAAGCAATCACAACCTCCCCACTACTCATGAGTGCCCCGAGGGGCCTTCAACTACACACTACTGATCTCCCTCAATATGTGAATCAGACCCTGGGGATGCCTACCCATACCAGGCCCCCTCGACCCCCGGTGGGCGGTAGTGGTACCACTCTGGTACACCATGAGGCTTACGTGCCCCCTTACGTCCAAGGTTTGGAACCCCTGAACCGACAAACCCAAACCCTTCAAATGTTTCGAGACGATTTCTCTGGGCCTTACACTGAGGATGAAAATTATAATACTGATGATGACTATCCCCCGCGAAGGAGACGTTCTGCAAACAAGGAGCCAACCACTCAGGAAAGGATTGCAGCCCATGAGGCAGAGGTTGCAAAACTCAAAAAGAAGTTAGAAGAGGAAGAGGCTGCAAGAGCAGCCAGGAAGACTCCGATAATTAATCTGGATCCTACTCCTCCGAGATCCAGAAGGGTTGAAATCCCAAGAGGAGATCCTACTGTATTGTTGCCCCTAGGAGATCCTGACGATCCTACACCACCCTTCACACAAGAGATAATGAAAACCACTATATCCAGGAAGTTTAAAATGCCAACCATCAAAGCTTATGATGGAACGGGTGATCCCGTAAATCATGTAAGAACCTTCTCAAACGCACTGCTGTTGCAGCCTGCCAATGACGCTGCAAAGTGTAGGGCGTTCCCACAAACTCTAGCGGGTATGGCTCAACGTTGGTATAGTCGCCTTCCGCCCAATTCTATTGGATCCTTCAAAGAGCTGAGTAAGGCATTCATCAATCAATTTGTTAGTGGGAAGATACATGAGAAAAGTTCCGCCTCTCTTATGGCGATTCGACAAGGCAAGAATGAAACATTGAGAGAATACTTGAGTAGATTCACTAAGGAGGCTATAAAAGTCCCAGATTTGGAAGATAAAGTGGCTATGATAGCCCTACAGCAAGGAACTACCGATGACCACTTCAGGAGGTCTTTGGCCAAACATCCCCCCGAAAACATGTTGTCACTACAAGATAGAGCTGTGAAATATATCAAAGCTGAGGAGAGCATGAGAAAGTACGAACCCATTGCTACTGGCAATGGAAATTCAAAAAAGAGAAAGGATGCTCCAGAATATGATGCAAGAGAGAAGTATCCTAGGACATCAAAGGATTCAGATTTACCACCCAAGAAAAGCAATTTTGGGCCAAAGTTCACAGAATATGCAAGATTGAATACTCCCAGGAGTCAAATTCTGATGGAGATAGCAAAGGAAGAAGATATCAAATGGCCGAAGCCTATGAGGGCCGATGTGTCAAAAAGTAATCAAAACCAATACTGTCGGTTTCACAAAGAAGTTGGCCACGAGACAGATGACTACAGGCAGCTGAAAGATGAAATTGAGTTCTTGATTCGAAGAGGAAAGCTTGGTAAGTACACCAAAGATGGAAACCAGGGAAGTCAGAGAGGAAATTATGAAAGGAAAGACTACGATAGACGGGACAATGATCAAGACCGAAATCCCAAGCCCCGAGGGCCTGTCATCAATATGATATTTGGAGGGCCAACTACGACCGGACCTTCCAGAAACTCCAGAAAAGCTTATGCCCGTGAGGTAATGACTGTGGTTGGAAAAGCACCGAAGCGTGCCAAGACTGAAGTATCTTTGAATTTTGACGATTCAGACCTTAAGGGAGTGAAATTTCCCCATGATGACCCTCTGGTCATAGTACCTGTGATTGGGAACTCAGAAACGAAGAGAGTTCTTGTTGACAATGGAGCTTCAGTGGACATATTGTTCCATGATGCTTTCATCAAGATGGGTTACACTGACTCTCAGCTAACACCCTCAAACATGCCCATATATGGGTTCAATGGAGTAGAATCGAAGGTAGAAGGCACGATTAAGCTCCCAATGACAATGGGACAAGGTTCGAAGACGTCTACTCAAATGCTGAATTTCATAGTTATTAAGGCAACTTCAACCTACAATGCAATTCTGGGAAGGACGGGACTTCATGCATTCAAGGCTGTTGCCTCGTCCTATCATTTGAAGATCAAATTCCCTACAAGGAATGGGATTGGTGAAGAAAAAGGTGATCAGAAAATGGCTAGAAGCTGTTATGTAGCCGCGTTGAGGCCTGATGGAGTTGGGGGGCAGGTTCTCCCAATTGAGGAGATGGACATCAGAAATGATGAAGAAAGAAGAGGAAAGCCAGCTGAGGATCTTGTTCCCATCCCCTTGATCCCAGGAGAACCAGACAAGGTCACCTACATTGGAGCTTTACTACCTGAATCTATGAAAAGGAAGTTGACATCCTTTCTTCAAGAAAACAGTGATGTATTTGCTTGGACAGCAGCTGATATGCCAGGGATTGATCCCCAATTGATAACCCACAAATTGAATGTGGATCCTGAAAGGAAGACAGTGAAACAAAAGAAAAGAAATTTTGCCCCGGAAAGGCAAGAAGCTATCAAGCAAGAGGTAGAAAAACTCTTGGAAGCAGGCTTCATTGAAGAAATTCAGTTCCCTGAATGGTTGGCTAACCCAGTGATGGTCAAGAAGGCTAATGGAAAGTGGAGAATGTGTGTAGACTTCACCGACTTGAATGATGCATGTCCCAAGGATTGTTTTCCCTTACCAAGGATTGATGCTTTGATAGATGCCACTGCTGGGCACGAGATGATAAGTTTCATGGATGGCTTCAGTGGATACAACCAAATCAAGATGCACAAGGACGACATCTCCAAGGTATCGTTCATCACCGACTTTGGTGTTTTCTGTTATTTGGTAATGGCATTTGGACTTAAGAATGCAGGGGCAACATACCAAAGATTGGTGAACAAGATTTTTGAACCACTGATTGGTAAAACAATGGAAGTTTATGTGGACGACATGCTAGTCAAGAGCCTCGACAAGGCAGACCATATAAAGCATCTTCGAGAAGCATTTGAAGTGTTGAGGCACCACAAGATGATGTTAAACCCAGCGAAGTGTGCCTTCGGGGTTGGCTCAGGAAAGTTTTTAGGTCTGATGGTCTCCAAGAGGGGAATCGAAGCTAACCCTGACAAGATCAAGGCAATCCTAGACATGGAACCACCCAAGTCTGTTAAGGATGTGCAGAAATTGACAGGAAGAGTTGCAGCTTTGGGAAGATTCATCTCCAAGTCAGGAGAAAAATGCTTACCTTTTTTCAAAGCACTCAAGAATGTGAAAAATTTCGAGTGGACACCTGAAAGCCAAGAAGCCTTTGAGGCCCTGAAGAAATACATGGCTGAAGCACCACTATTGGCAAAACCAAAGCCAGGAGAAATCCTCTATCTGTACTTGGCAGTATCCGACACTGCCCTTGGAGCTGTTTTGGTAAAGGAAGAATTGAAGGTTCAGAAACCCATTTACTATGTGAGTAAGATCCTGCATGGGGCAGAAATAAACTACTCTACCATAGAGAAGTTTGCCTTAGCCTTGATAATGGCCTCAAGAAAGCTACGTCCGTACTTCCAGGTGCACAAGATAGAGGTTTTGACTAATCAACCTCTAAGGAACATTCTGCACAGCCCTCAGGTTAGTGGAAGGTTGATCAAATGGGCTATTGAGTTGGGGGAATTTGATATCAAGTATAAGCCTCATACGGCCATTAAAGCTCAAGCACTCGCTGACTTCATGGTTGAATGTACCATTGACAACCAAGAAGTCGGGGGGCAGGAGGTAGTAGTGGAAGACAGCAAAAATGAAGACATGGTGTCCAAGGAATGTTGGGTGCTCTATTTTGATGGAGCATCAAAAACAAAATCAAGTGGAGCTGGTTTAGTGCTGCAAAGTCCTGATGGATTCGTAATAGAGTACGCACTAAAACTTGACTTCCCAACGACAAACAATGAGGCTGAGTATGAAGCTTTAATTGCTGGCTTAGGGTTGGCTGGAGCCCTGAGGGTCAAAACTCTGAAAGTCTGTGGAGACTCAAGGTTAGTTGTTTCTCAAGTAAATGGAGAATTTGAAGCCAGAGATGCAGTCATGGCTAAGTATCTGAAACTTGTCAAAGCCATCATGACTCAGTTTGATGAATGCTATGTGGAGCACGTTCCGAGGGAGGAAAATGTGAAGGCTGATGCTTTGTCCAAGTTTGCCTCTTCTGAAATTGAAAATTATGCAGGGAGTGTATACTTCCAAGTCTTAAAAACCCCAAGCATCAACGGAAAGTTGGTAGCACCCATTGGTATTACCAGTTGTTGGATTGATCCGATCAAAGCTCATTTAGAAACTGGGTGGCTACCTAATGACACCACAGAAGCACGAAAGTTATACGTCAGAGCACTAACGTATGCCCTAATTGAGGGAATTCTATATAAGAAATCTTTTGTTATTCCATACCTGAAGTGTTTGAGACCTCAAGAGGCAGAATTGGCCCTGAAAGAAGTTCATGAAGGGATTTGTGGACAGCACTTGGGGGGCAGAGCTTTGGCCCATAAAGTTACTCGTCTAGGTTTCTATTGGCCAAGTATGCTTGCTGATGCAAAAAGTTATGTGAAGAAATGTGAACGGTGCCAGAAGCATGCACCAGTGGTTAGACAACCACCTGAGATGTTGACATCCGTAAACTCACCTATCCCTTTTGCTATGTGGGGAATGGATATACTTGGGCCATTTCCAATGGAAAGTGCACAGAGAAAATTTCTGATAGTTGTAATTGACTATTTCACTAAGTGGATTGAGGCTAAACCTTTGGCCAAGATAACCACCAAGCAAGTGATGCACTTCTTTTGGGAGAGTGTGATATGCAGATATGGAATTCCCCAAATCCTGGTAACGGACAATGGAACTCAATTCAACAATGACGAGTTCAAGAAGTATTGTGACGAGAATGATATCAAGTTGCGCTTCACTTCTGTTGCCCATCCTCAGGCAAATGGGCAAGCTGAGGTTGCAAATCGAATTATCCTAGATGGACTGAAGAAAAGAGTTGAGCGCTCCAGAAACACTTGGGTAGACGAATTACTCCCCATACTTTGGGCTTACCGTACCACTTGCAAAGTCACTACCGGGGCAACTCCATTTCTACTAGCTTATGGAGCAGAAGCAGTGGTTCCTTTAGAAATCACTCATGCATCTCCTAGAGTTGAAGCTTATGTGCCAGAGGCGAATGAAGAAGGCTTGAGGCTAGCTTTAGATCTAATTGACGAAGTTAGAGATGAGGCGAATGCCAAGATAGTTGAACATCAGAAACGAGCATCTTTCTACTACAACCTAAGGGTTAAAGAGAGATTCTTTCGTCAAGGGGACTTGGTCCTTAGAAAAATTGAAGAATCTGGAGTTGGACAAAAGGGAAAGTTAGCCCCAAACTGGGAAGGACCCTATCGGGTCAAGAATGTGTATGGACGAGGCTCATACAAGCTGGAAACTATGGAAGGGATTGAAGTGCCCAGAACTTGGCATGCTGCAAACTTGAAAGTTTATTATGTTTAAGTGTGTCCTAATTGGACTCACTATCAGGATAAGTAGAAATAAGGTCGATGAAACCAATCCAAGTTTTTAAACTTGAGGTAGAAGTAGCATACTATGTAAGGGTTATACCCATTTCTTCAATTTAAGTATTCATTCAGCAATTTCAAGAATATTCTACAAAGCATGGCATCTTGATGTTTATATGGTTCAATGTACTAATTAAGTACGCAAACATAAAACATTAAAAGACATGAAGAAAATAAATGACTTTCAATAAAGTTAAAAGTTATGCCCAAAGGCAAAATTACATAAAATAAATAAAAGCTACAGATAGCTATGGTTGAGCACCATCCCCTCCTTGCTCATCCTCAGAAGCCTCCTCCTCACCGGACTCTTCCTCTCCAGAATCCTCCTCCTCTTCACCAGACTCCTCTTCACCGGAGCTGGATTCCTCTAACTCTTCACCAGGCTAGGAGGCATGTTCAGGATTGAGAATCCTGTCATCCTCATCCATATCATCCACTCCAGCCAAGGCCTTCTCCAACTGATTAGGAGCATGGGGGCTGGGAAAGTCGGAAATAGTAAGGGATCCAGGAATTCTCCTCGATACCTCGGCCAAAGCCTCATCCCATCCTTGAGTGAACTGGACGGGGAAAAGAAGATCATCATGCTGAGTAATAATCTCCTGATACTCAGCAGAATCAAAGTACTCATCAATGATGCGATCCTTCCCCTTCCTTAGCTCGACCAGCTCAGCTTGAGCCTCCAATAGCTCCTTATCCCTTCGATCCAAGGAAGCTTTAAGAGAACCAACCTCCACCTGGGCTTGATCATACTTAGCCTTGTTGGCCTCAGAAGATGAGCGCCAGGCTTTGGCTTGAAATAAAGCCCCTTGGAAATTTGCATTAGCCTACAAATAAAACACAAGTTAGAAAAAATAACTTGGGGCATAAAAAAGAAAGAAAGAAAGAAAAAGAAACTTACAGCAGCAAAGGCCTGGGCTCCTGCACACTCTGCCCCTTCCAGGGTGGAGTTAGAAACAAAATCCTTGTAGTCATAAGGAGTCAATGAATGGTGTGACTAGGGGTGTAAACGAGTCAAACAGTTCGTGAGCTACTCGAGCTCGGCTCGGAAAATATTCGAATTCGGCTCGGTAATAATCGAGCTGAGCTCGAGCTCGAGCTATTCGAATTATTTACCGAGCCGAGCTCGAGCTTCAAATTACTCGGCTCGTTAGGTTCGCGAGCCTAATCGAGCCTTTATTATTTTTAGTGTTTATATATTATAAATATATATTTTCATAAATATTTAGTATTTAGATATATTTTATATATATAATCGAGTCGAACTCGAGCCATATAATCGAGTCGAACTCGAGTCGAACCTGTCACATTCGAGCTTTTGTCAATATGTGGTGATATCGATTCGAGCTTTCGAGCCGAACTCGAACATATCGAACTTTTTACGAGCCGAGCTTCGAGCTTGAAATTGAAGGCTCGGTCGAGCTCGAGCCCGAGCTCAAGCCTGAACTTTTTAGTCGAGCTCGAACTCGAGCCTGGCAGTGTTCGGCTCGGCTCGGCTCGATTACACCCCTAGGTGTGACCATTCAACAGCATGAGCAGACACCCCCACTATGGTGTCCTTTTTCCTTATCCCCCAGTTGGGACGCCATACAGAACTCTTAGTTGAGCCCTCGACCTCATCTACCTCAGCCACATGGGGCCTCAAAATGGCAGGGCCTTTCTCGATCAGCCTAGGATCCTTCAAGCAAGCCCTCTTGATCCTTGTTGTCTGCCCGCCTTCTAGCTCATTCTGCTTGTTGATAAACTCAGCAGCTGCAAACAAAAGTCAAGGAAAACAATTGGTATAAGGCAATCTTGATACAACTATAAGAAAATAAGAAAAAGAATTACCCTTTTCAGAAACTCTTGAAAGTTCCAGAGACTTAAGTAGAAACTCGTCCAGGAGCTCCCAAGCCATGGTGGCATAGTTATCCTTGGTGAGTTCAGCATAGGCAAAGGCCTCCTCCTCAGTCAGAACTATGTCACCAGGACTACCATCCGAAACTTTACTAAAAGAGCTTTGGAATAAGGTGCCCCAGTCCCCTCCATCCCAGACCAAATACATAAATTCATTTCTCCACTTGGGATTGTTGTCGGGAATGGATTTTGGGTGAAAGATGGGGGGTGTTGTGGGTCGATGATTAATATATACCCAACCCAGAGTTTTGGAAGAGCTATTTTTAAATTGAAAAATCCTTCTAAAGAGAGCAACAGAAAGAGGGAAATTGTTTTTCAAGCACAAAACAATAAAGCACATAATAAGTCTCCAAGCATTGGGAGGGAGTTGACAAGGATTGATTCCTACATCAGCTAGAAGTTCAGGAATAAAAGGATGGAATGGGAATCGAACACCTGCAGCCAGGACCCCCTTGTAAATGCAAAGAGCATTTGGGCGCCAATGGCAGGAACGATCCCCAGGTTCAGCTAGGACTAACCTATAAGGTGGCCTAATTCTATACATATTCTTGTAATTAGCAATTGCATCAGCATCATTAAATCTGTTGCTATGGTTAAATGAATCTAAATGCGACACTGAGGGATATACATCACTACGTTCTAATATCATATCTTGCAAAGACATAGTGGGAGAACGAATGATGATACCTCTTTTGGACGCTTGATTCATTTTCTGAAGACGGCTAGCAGAACGATCGGCCATTCTTAAAATCTTCAACAAAAACTCAGGAAATCTTCTTGGGAAGAATATCAAAACCCAGAAACCTTCTTGGGAAGAAGATCAAACCCAGAAACCTTCTTGGGAAGGAGATTGGAACCCAGAAGTATAAGAACACCGCCACAAAAACTCGCCGGAAATCGCCTGACTACGGAGAAAAAGAGAGAAAAAAGAGAGAAAGACAGTGAGATTTAAGGAAAGAAATTTTTGGAAAGATTCGAGTGGGAGTAAGAAGTGAAACCTCACTCTTTTATAGGCGAAGTGACTGGAAACTCAACCGGTTAGGGAAGACTAACCGGTTGCAGCCAGTCAAAGCCCACAATTACTCTTCGGGCTTCTGGAATTAAGGCCCAAAGAGTTACGAACGATAAAAGACAAGGCCCATGGCCCAAATAAAAGAAAGGCTTAAAAATTTAAAGAGGGCCCAAGGCCCAATATAAAATCAAGGCCCAAAAGGTTGACAGCTTCGGAAAATTCTAACTTAAAGTTTAGAAATAATTCTAAGGCAATAAAGTGAATTCAAAGTCGAAAATGCCAAAGATCGAGATCGGGGAATTGAGTTCGAAAATAAACTGGGAAAAGAGATTGAATTATTCGACCTCGTGGCAATATGAGGTCGAAAAAGACCTAGGATTCCTGGTCAAATAATCTTGGTCGAAAATAGCTTGAATTCTTGGTCGAAAATTCCTGGTCGAATTCATGCTAAAAATCAAGGTCGACATGTTCAACATCACTCCACTTCCTAGTCAAAAATGAATACTGGGAATGAGATCGAAATAATACTAATTCCTGGTCGAAAATTTGAGGTCGAATAAGACCTAAACTTTTTGGTCGAAGTGTTCAACCTCAACACTGTTCTGATCGAAATTAAGCTATAGATCCTGCTCAAAAATGCAAAGGAGTGAGGTCGAAATTTTGAGGTCGAATTTGACCTAAAATTCCTGGTCGAAACGTTCGACCTCATTCCAATTCTGGTCGAAGTTTCTACTCGAAAATGCATAGAGATCCTGATCGAAATTCCAGGTCGAAACAATGCAAAAACCAAGCACAAAAAATCCTATTCGAAAAATAGCTAGAATTCCTAGTCGACATAGTCGACCTCGCCATCTTTTCCTGGTCGATTTCGACCAGGATTCCTGCTCGAATTTACACTGCATCCTGGTCGAACAAACCTGTTCGAAAATGAACTAAAAGATGAGTTCGACACGTTCGATCTAAAGACAGTTGAAGGTCGAAGAACTGAATGAAGTTGCTGGTCGAAATTACACGAGGTTGAGGTCGAAACTTTGAGCTCGAAAATACACTGTAATTCCTGGTCGATGTTGTCGACCTCGTTCCCATTCCAGGTCGAATTCGACCTCGACTCCTGGTCGAAAAGTCAAAATGACCAAATTCCACGACAATTTGAGGTTGAAAAATGCCTTGAAAGATGAAAAATTTCTGGAAAAATATGAAATAAATTTCTACTAAAATCTCGATTGATTTTCCTAGAAATTGGGGGGGCAAATGATATGGGTTGAAATATAACCCTAGAAATAATTAATGATATATTAATTAGACCTAGTTTGGTCAAAGAATTAGGCCCGACAAAAGGCCCGAAACCCTAATTATTTATTAAATTTCGTAATTAATAAATAAGGGAAATTATCAGCTCATTAAATGAGTCCAAAATATAATAAAATCTTCATAGAAGGATCCAGAATCCCAATCAAATAATATGATGAGTCATAACACTTATCAGATAAGGATAATACTTGTCTGCCAAGTAATATACTCCTAATCAGTTATCAATTACAAATCTTATCAGTTTAGTCTCCTAAACTTACTCTAAATACAAGGCTCCAGACGCCTATATAAGGACCCACGTCCCTCAATCTAGAACTACGTTTTTGTAATAACCCGAATTTTTGGTAAAATTTAAAACTTTTCTTATTATGATTAAGTGCATCAGTGAATAGTGAATTTGGTGGATGAATAGTGATTTTGAGAATTAACAAAGTTTTTCATGCCACCTATGTACGAGACGTAGTGTGGATATTCGGAAGTCATATTAGTGATCTACGGAGTAAATAAGTGAATGCAAAGACGATCGGAATTCAGAAATTCCAAATTTTATTTTGGTGTAGTATTTGACCGGGCAGCGAATTAGATATTATTATATTCAAGAAATGAGATATTAAATTAAGAATTTGAGGATTTAATATTTTGGAATTTTATTTTATTTGATTTGAGAATTTAGAACGAAAACCACTGAGACAGTAAAACGAAGGTTCTAAAAACCGCTGATACTTTATAACGAGATTAAGTGATTAAGCGAACGAATCATGGATTAAGGATTGAAATTATGACAGGATTAAATATAGACATGGAAGTAACATGTAACAAGATTAATTCGAGAAATGCAACATTTGGATCATCCATGTGAAAGGAAAGCGAACTAGTAAAGCTGCTTGCCACCATGATCTCCATTGCGTGACACGTGTCCCTGCTTGCCACCATGATGCTCCACTGATCGACACGTGTCCTGGGCATGCAATGACTCATCACCTTTTAACACAAAAAAATCAGCATTATCATTATTAATCAACCAAACCAAAAACCTCTCTTTTCTTCATTTTCGGCCAACACAAAACTGCCGAATTGTAAAATGCATATCTCCTTCATTTCTTGGTGACAATTGGCGATCTATAGCTTGTTGGAAAGGTCTTGAGATAACCTACATTTCCTATTTCACGAGTTTCTTCCATTTGAGCAAGGTAAGACCTTCGTTTTTCCAGTTCTTTAAACCGGTGTATAGTAACTCCGAGAATTCATAACTTGTTCTTGATTTTCTTTTGCAAGTTTAAGGATAATAACCATGGATAAAGACTCTCTTAAGGCTTACAAGCTCTGGTTGTGTGTTTAAGGCTTCAAGGAAGGTATAAAGACCTCTGCCCCCTTTTGTTTATATGAGTTTTGAAATGGTTTTGATGTTTATGTAAAGTTAAGAGCATGATTAAGTAATTAGATGAATTGTTGGTTGAGTTTGGAGGATGGGTTATGAATTTATTGTGATTATTCATGGAGGATTTGACTGAGTGGAGGGTGTATAAGGTGGATGGTGAGTTTGGGATTGATTGGTATTGATTTGGTTGTGTTTTGGAAATGGAAAACGTTACGATTATAGCCGTCGTAATGCCCATTTCATTTAAGGCTGTTTTGAGCAAGAATTACGAACTGGTATTGGAATATTTTTGAACAGAACTGACCATGAACATGTAGGTCTTGTTTTAAGGTTTGTTTTGGTATAAAGATCATGTCCATACGATTTACGGTTTAAGAGAAAAGTGAGTTTTAGTAAACGTCGTTCGGAGGAACAACCCTTCTCTGGTCAGCCACTTTGAGGCTATATTTGGACCACTTAGAAGCCATATTAAAATGTGCAACTTTGAGAAATAATACTAGAGACAGTTAGGAAGGCTCACGAAAACGATTCGGATTAAAAAGATTATTTTTCGATTTTATAAAAATGTTTTAGTCAAGGTCGCGCAAGTGAAAACCACTGAAAACGAGACTTAGAAACCAAGGTTCCAAATGGTTGAGTATAACTTGGATTTGAGGATGGATTCACTAGTACAGAATGGACTTTATACGTCGCCTCTTATACGTCGGTTAAGTCCAAAGGCGACGTATAAAGTACTTATATACGTCGGTTCAGAAGAACGCCGACGTATAATGTCAATTTTCATCATTTTTTACGTCGGTTCAAAAAAACGCCGACGTATAAGGTCATATTATACGTCGGTTGAGATAAGTATATATGATCTTCTGAGTTAAGTATATATAACTGGTATACCTTGTAGCTCTAGAGATAAGAGCATACTTCTTGTTTTCGACTCTAGACCGGGAGTCGATATTTTGTTATATAGATAGTCGTGGAAACCCGGAGGGATTCTAGCGGCAGAGTACTATTCATCTTGAGGAATATTATTATTAACCATTATTTATGTTCCGGAAAGTATTTATTACGTGGAAATGATTTGATTATGGGCTTCTAAGCTAGATATGAGATATTAGTTAGAAGCCAGGTTGTATAAAGGCCCTAGGTTAAGGGCGTAAGATATTCCTTTAGATCAGAAATAATTATATTTTCTGTATATATATTAAAGGTTATTTTCCGATAAAGATATCGGGTACTGTTATTCGAGGATTTACTATTTATATTATTTATGAATATTCATTTGAGGATTATTGACTTAAAGTACATTATTTATGAATATTCATTTGAGGATTATTGACTTAAAGTACATTATTTATGAATATTCATTTGAGGATTATTGACTTAAAGTACATTATTTATGAAAATTCATTTGAGGATTATTGACTTAAAGTATATTATTTATGAATATTCATTTGGGGATTATTGACTTAAAGTATATTATTTATGAATATTCATTTGGGGATTATTGACTTGAAGTATATTATTGTGAATATCCATTTAAGGATCATTTACTTAATGAATATTATTTTATTATTCATTCGAAGTTTATTTATTTAATTATTTATTATTCATTTAAGGTTTAATTATTGAATATTTATTTATTCAGAGAGGATTATGTTTGAATAATCATTTATTTGAGGAAATTTCTTCAATACATATTTCCTTATTAATTATTAAATATCTTTTAGTGATTTAAAAATCATATTATTTGTTTAAAAGCATTAGAGGTCTTTGAGAATTATATTTTTTTATATTCTTGACCTTTAATAATATTTCCGAGAATTATAAGGATTCCCCAATATTATTCCCGATCATTATCACCTCACTTGAGCCATCTAAATGCTTTCGTACATATTGAGAATTGAAAATCCAGAGTTGGGAGAAAATCTTGTTTCCTTCCTTTGTTTATATAAGAGATATTATTTTGGGATTATAGCCCTACTACTAAGGGTTCCCCTTTCACAAAAAGAGTAAAAGATTCAATCTCGATTTCATGAAGACTATTTGTCGCTCAACCTGAGTTTCCGGCTATAGGCCAGTATGTACTTATGGGTTAGCTTCCCATTGTTCGGGAGTAACCAGGGATTGTGAAAGTCCGGCTAAAAGCCAATATGGGTTAATGGGTTAACTTCCGATTGATTCTGGGAGTAACCAAAGGATCCCAGTGCGATCTTTGAACGGGCATTTGCCCGGGGAACTAGAATTTGGCCCAACTTGCGCCAGAATGATTGCGGATGGAGCTTTCATTCAGGATGATTGCGGATGGAGCTTTCATCCAAGGTAATTGCGGATGGAGCTTTTGCCTGAGGGTAATTATGGATGGAGTTTTTATCCTTCTACTAGTAGAGAAGACCTGCGGTGGACCTGGAAGCGGCGACTGATCATCGTCGATCCACGTCTGGAATTATTGAAATCTCAATACAGAGTTCAAATGAAATTTCTCCTACATACGGAGTTCAGTGTTCCCATCTGACAGTATCTTGAACTGGTGAGTGTTATAGTATCCACAACTGCTGAGTGCTACGTCACTGGAGCAGGGTGTCAACATCCAAATTTCTATCATATCCCGATTAGGGAAAATATTCGAGTTTTCAGTAAAGGATACTTATCTTGATAAATTGCTACGGCAAGTACGAATTTCACTTATCTTTCGTATAAAGACGATAATTGATATTTGAAGTACTGTTGTGGTATATATTCCGATAAGGAAATAATTTCAGTATGGAGATATTATGACAATTATTGTCTTATACCCGCTTTATTTCTGGGTTGAATTAAAGGCAGAATTATGCCATACTTTCATTACCTTGCTGAGCTATCGCTCACTCTTGCTATTATTTTATATATATTATATAGCAGCGAAGCAGGATGCCTATGGGACAGCACATACCTCGCAAGGCGCTCCCATAAACAGTTTCTAGCAGTGATCCCGGGAGTAGTACGAACCGATCGAATCAGGCTACGGTTTTGGTATTCAACTTATGTATAGACATGAATGGTATTAGAGGATTGTGAGCATCAGAAGGCTAAGCTGGTAATGTACCAATACTTAGAAATTGTATCAGTAACAGATTCAAAAGACATCTGGGTATTGTAATAAAAGTTAGTTATTCCGTAGTTGTTGTATTGTGTCGTTTCTGAGACTCTAACCTGTGTGTGTGTGTGTGTGAGACATATGTTGTGGGGTCATGAGCAGGTAAATTATGAATGGTGTGAGTATTACAGGTAAGGCAAGGAGTACATGGATTGTGACAACCCTAAATCCCTGACCCCGGATTTGGGGCTATTACAGAGATGGTATCAGAGAGTTAGGTTACAGTCCTCAGAAACGATAGGAGATCGAGTCTTACAATACCCTTAAGAATGATAAGAACATCTAGAGCCCAAATTAAGTTCGTAGTCGGGTTAGAGGACATGACCCTGACTGTTTAAGATAAAGCCCGAGAGGGGACTTCTTCTGGGAAACCGTACTTAGGACTTCGTGATTAGTCACCTCGATTTGTATGAGTTATAGATTGATGGGATTCTGAGATACCAGACCCCGAGGCCTTCGAGTAGGCATTTGATGATGCGCTCCTTGAAATGGACGGAGACCCGATAAAGAAAGATCCATAGGAGGATCTAGAGGAAGACCCCATAGTGGGTCAAGGAAAGAATCTTATAGAGGACGTGTTGATTGATAAAGATGTGTTGTGTTACTTGAGGTCTAATAATAAGACCGGACGAACCTTCGAGGGATAAATAAGTGACGAGACGAGAGTTTAAGGATCGTTCATGATTCATCAAGAGGTATGACAAAGAAAATGGAGTAGAGTCTCCAAGGCAGAAGAGGTAGAGGCAGTATAGCCAGTATCAGTGGATTGATTCGACTTGAACGAAACCTGTTACTCGTAGTCAGTTATAGTTGCCCATAAGGAGGCGACATACGTAAGAACCAAGGTGTTCAGATTTTCACGAACAATCAAGGGTACTTAGTTGCCTAGAATAGTGTAAGGAATTGCTTTGACTATGAGGTTTCAATCCCCCACGACCAGCGATCCCACTGGAAATAGTGTCTATTACATCATTGAGGGATTTTATTATCTCAAGGAGAATTTTGGGTATATGTACCATGCAAATGATATTTTAAGACAAGCACGCTAAGACGGAATCGAAAACGAAATTTACCACCCCCAGGAAACCAGGAAGGAATTATGAGGATAGAACAGAAAGGTCGGAAATCAGATCCGAGCATTACTAGTAGGTAAATAGATTGATCAAATTTCCCTGATTTTGGAAAGGAATTCAGCAAATTTTGGCAAACCTTGTCTTTCTAATTACCAGAGGATGTCACCAAAGAGAGTGGGAATTAGAGCGAACCCTGTGGATTGGGTAAGATAGCCGTTATATGGGTTGGTGGACAGACCCTGATTGCTATAAATGATTGTAGAGATAAAATGATGAAGTTGAGATTGGACGGTAAAGGCGAAGTATATTTAAGGACCAAGACGGACTGAGAAATTCCGGGATTGACTTAAATGAAAAGGCTATTGTGCCAAAAGTGTTAAGCTTATGTAGCGCACGGGATTGATATGGGAGAAGGAATATTGGGTGTAAGGATGATTGAAATAGAGACCGGATTTAAGCCTGTAGATTCTAACGATCTTCCGGAGTACCGCCCAGTCGACAGGTGGAATTGTCATTGCTACGGGAAACAACGATATCGAAGTCTTTTTATAGAACAGAACGCTTACTTGAGATGTTTGCGCCTAGTCGAATAGAATTCCCTGCGATTGCAAATGTTGATGGTTGAATTCTTAGCGACTATTATAAGTCGACAATGACGTAAGTATCGAACACCTTAGGGTGTGCCTGGAGAAGAAGAGCTTTAGAATCGAACGATTATCCGTTAGAGGAGCCGACATAAAAGGCATCCGTTGAGACCTTGGCAAACCTTCCCAATCTATGATCTATCTTGACCTCTCTCCAGGAAAGAATTCTGATAAAGGGTATATTCCCTTTTCGAAGTTATTTTATAACACTTGTACTAAACCATATTCAGTTTCGCTTGTGCCAGAGGCTGTCACAATGCCTACTTTCAGGTTTTCGAAGCCCTTCCAAATGATGTTATTTAAGCTTTCACTTTTCTTCAAATAATGAATGACCCTATGGTGATACATCACCACTTGTTTGTTAAGTACCAGTATCTTTTTGGTTATTCTTTTCTTTGTATTTTCTTTGGAAAACCGCACCTTTGGAATCTGTTCAATTTTAATCCAAGGTGTTCCTTTGAGAAATATTGTCGAAAGGCGATAATCATTAAATTGATCTCGAATTGCTTTCATACTTTTCAACTTCCACTGAGACGAACAACCCTATACTTATAGGGGCTACAAGGACTATCTGTCTGTGTGATAGAAGTCGGATGGGACGCCATCACTTGTAAGTTGTGAAATACAAGAAGGCTAATTACCTTTAGTAATGTCTCAATTGAGGCACACAACGTTGAGTTCTTATGATCATGTTGATCTCTCGGTAAATTCTCTTACCTCCATTAAGGTTACCTTAAAACTCATAACCTTATGATCACCAGTGAGTGACATTTTCTTTGATATGGGATCTATCTTTCAAGGCCCCATGATTTTGTTATCCTCATTGAATTCTAAGGGGAGGCCAACCAGGTCAAATAAGTCAAAATTCGCTGATAAGGAATTAGATTCGCAACGAAATCGCCTATGGCAGGAGCGAAACCCTAAGACGAATAGAATATTAGTGACATATCAATGAAATTGGTTTATTCTCCCAAGGATAGTATGATAATGGAAAGCGTGTCAATCGATATACGTGAAAGAAATAGCGATGTGCCGTGAACTCCAGTGACAACGGTGTTAGATAGATGCCTTATGGTGAGATTGAGATGTTAGAGGAGTTGTTTACGAATGGACACTACCTCTGGGTTAGCAAGATAAGTACTGACGATGGAGTCAGAAGGGAGCTGATATGGTGACTTGGGAAAGGTGCAGCGTGTGTTGTTTAAAGGGATAATTTCCGGAAATATATGGAGACCCGGATGAAAATGAAAGTTAAAGAGTTAAAACAAGGAACCATGACTGTGACCGAGTATGAGGCCAAGTTTTCCGAATTATCAAGGTTTGTCCCGGAGTTTGTGAACACAGAAGAAAAGAAAGCCAGTAGGTTTCAACCAGGGCTACCTCCAACCAGCAGCCCATTATCGGGACCTTTAAATAGCAGGTGCCCTTCTACACTGTTTAGACAGAGCTAATGCATTGTTGCATATCAAGATGTTGCATGACAATTAAACCGTAAGGCCGAGCCGCTAAGGGAATAATTACAAGTAGAAATAGTCAATCGGGGGATTTTCCCATAATACTGGTACATCCAGGTTGTGAACTAGAAATATGAGGTCGACACTTTTGATAGACCTGATTCCTTTCAAGTTGGGAGAAGTTGATATTATAATAAGAATGGGTTGGTTTACACCCAATGGATCCCAGATTGATTGTAAGGGAGAGAGAGGAATAAATAAAGAATGGAGACAGATTCAGAGATTCTTGAATATAGTTTAGACTAAAAAAATTATTATGCCAGAGATATGAGGCATAATTAGCTCTTATGGTTGACGCCAAGAAAAGAGACACGAAGTATAAAGGAAACTACAATGGTTTTGGGAGATTGTACAAGGTTTTAATGAGCTACCAGATATCGATTTGGATGACATGAGAATGAATACCGAGTATTCAGGGTATAGGGGGAATGAAAGAGTTAGTGACTCAGTTACAAGAGTTGTTGTATAAGGGTATGATAAGACCCAGTGTACCACCATGGAGAGCCTGGTGTTGTTGTCAGAGAGAAAGATGTTAGCACAAGATTATGTATCGAACCTCGAGAATTGTATGAGTTCGACATGGAGAATAGGTACCCTTGTAAATGATTGTTTGATCAGCGGAAGAACGCTGTGTATTTCCAAATTTATTTAAGAACTGGGTATCACCAGTTGGAAGTTAAATCAGAGGATATGCCCAAGACTGCGATTCGTACTAGGAATAGACACTTCGAGTTTTCAGCGAAGTTATTTTGGGTTGACTAATGCACCCACAAATTTTATTGAATGTAATGAATTGGCTTTGAGTTACCCATGATAGTAGATAGCATGAGATGGAGAAATGGCTAGAATTGACCTAGGATTATGACTGTGAGATACACTACCATCCGGGGAAGGCCAATGTGGTGGCCAATACCCTTACTTTAAAATGAGACAGAGATGGATTCCGAATGATCGGGAATTAAAGGATGAGATTTTACACAAAACCCAAGTTAGTCCAACAAACTAGAAGGACAAAAGATTTCATCAACAAGCGGCTAGTGACAACCAAGACAGATAGAGAAAGTATGCGGACTAAGCCCGCGAGTATAGAGATAGTACTGCTATTGATAAGCTAAATGGCATGTTGATGGATGACAAGCAAGTTTATGTTGGTGTATTTTCTGTACAAACAAGATAGAGAATATGAGGTTAGACATTCGTGATGCTAAAAGATATCCATGGAAAGAATTAATGAGATTTGGAAAGAAAGGGGAGTGAGCCCGAGATTCATTGGGCCATCTGAGATTTTAAAACGCGTCAGGAAGGTGGCCTACGAGCCAGCCTTACACCCCCCCCCCCCCAAACTTGTAGAATGGTCATAACGGGGTTCATGTGTCAATGCTACGTCAGTATACTATAGATGCCCGACATATGTTAGAGTATGAGCAGGTAGATATACAACCCGGTCTGACTTACAAAGAACAACCTGTGGAAATCACGGATAGAAAAGAGCAAGTGCTAAGTGACGAGGTTGCCAAGCTAGTGAGAGGTTTGTGGAAAATCAAGAGGTGGAAGAATCCACCTGGGAGTTAGAAAGTGCAATGGAAGAGAAGTACCCCAGTTACTCCTAAGTTGATTCCGGGACGGAATCCTTTTAAGGAGGGGAGAATGTAATAACCCGAATTTTTGGTAAAATTTAAAACTTTTCTTATTATGATTAAGTGCATCAGTGAATAGTGAATTTGGTGGATGAATAGTGATTTTGAGAATTAACAAAGTTTTTCATGCCACCTATGTACGAGACGTAGTGTGGATATTCGGAAGTCATATTAGTGATCTACGGAGTAAATAAGTGAATGCAAAGACGATCGGAATTCAGAAATTCCAAATTTTATTTTGGTGTAGTATTTGACCGGGCAGCGAATTAGATATTATTATATTCAAGAAATGAGATATTAAATTAAGAATTTGAGGATTTAATATTTTGGAATTTTATTTTATTTGATTTGAGAATTTAGAACGAAAACCACTGAGACAGTAAAACGAAGGTTCTAAAAACCGCTGATACTTTATAACGAGATTAAGTGATTAAGCGAACGAATCATGGATTAAGGATTGAAATTATGACAGGATTAAATATAGACATGGAAGTAACATGTAACAAGATTAATTCGAGAAATGCAACATTTGGATCATCCATGTGAAAGGAAAGCGAACTAGTAAAGCTGCTTGCCACCATGATCTCCATTGCGTGACACGTGTCCCTGCTTGCCACCATGATGCTCCACTGATCGACACGTGTCCTGGGCATGCAATGACTCATCACCTTTTAACACAAAAAAATCAGCATTATCATTATTAATCAACCAAACCAAAAACCTCTCTTTTCTTCATTTTCGGCCAACACAAAACTGCCGAATTGTAAAATGCATATCTCCTTCATTTCTTGGTGACAATTGGCGATCTATAGCTTGTTGGAAAGGTCTTGAGATAACCTACATTTCCTATTGCACGAGTTTCTTCCATTTGAGCAAGGTAAGACCTTCGTTTTTCCAGTTCTTTAAACCGGTGTATAGTAACTCCGAGAATTCATAACTTGTTCTTGATTTTCTTTTGCAAGTTTAAGGATAATAACCATGGATAAAGACTCTCTTAAGGCTTACAAGCTCTGGTTGTGTGTTTAAGGCTTCAAGGAAGGTATAAAGACCTCTGCCCCCTTTTGTTTATATGAGTTTTGAAATGGTTTTGATGTTTATGTAAAGTTAAGAGCATGATTAAGTAATTAGATGAATTGTTGGTTGAGTTTGGAGGATGGGTTATGAATTTATTGTGATTATTCATGGAGGATTTGACTGAGTGGAGGGTGTATAAGGTGGATGGTGAGTTTGGGATTGATTGGTATTGATTTGGTTGTGTTTTGGAAATGGAAAACGTTACGATTATAGCCGTCGTAATGCCCATTTCATTTAAGGCTGTTTTGAGCAAGAATTACGAACTGGTATTGGAATATTTTTGAACAGAACTGACCATGAACATGTAGGTCTTGTTTTAAGGTTTGTTTTGGTATAAAGATCATGTCCATACGATTTACGGTTTAAGAGAAAAGTGAGTTTTAGTAAACGTCGTTCGGAGGAACAACCCTTCTCTGGTCAGCCACTTTGAGGCTATATGTGGACCACTTAGAAGCCATATTAAAATGTGAAACTTTGAGAAATAATACTAGAGACAGTTAGGAAGGCTCACGAAAACGATTCGGATTAAAAAGATTATTTTTCGATTTTATAAAAATGTTTTAGTCAAGGTCGCGCAAGTGAAAACCACTGAAAACGAGACTTAGAAACCAAGGTTCCAAATGGTTAAGTATAACTTGGATTTGAGGATGGATTTCGAACCAAACTTATGATATAAGTATTTGACGAATAACATGGACTTAGTGTGACGCTAGAGCGAGCAAGAAATGCCTTGGTTGTATTTCGCTTACGTGTTTAAGCATTGAGTTATAAGTGGTTTATCGAGGGGATTAACCGTGTGTTTTCGTTTGACTTTGTCTAGATTGTCCGGCATCGTAGCGAACCCCTATCACTTCTCGAGCATCAGGCAAGTTTTCTAAACTTGTACTTTTAAAGTATTAATTATAATACTGCTTTTTCCATGTATAAAGTTGTACAGTTTTGCGACACATCTTATTTCCTGTTGAAATAAAAATTTGACCTTTTGATTATATATGATCTTCTGAGTTAAGTATATATAACTGGTATACCTTGTAGCTCTAGAGATAAGAGCATACTTCTTGTTTTCGACTCTAGACCGGGAGTCGATATTTTGTTATATAGATAGTCGTGGAAACCCGGAGGGATTCTAGCGGCAGAGTACTATTCATCTTGAGGAATATTATTATTAACCATTATTTATGTTCCGGAAAGTATTTATTACTTGGAAATGATTTGATTATGAGCTTCTAAGCTAGATATGAGATATTAGTTAGAAGCCAGGTTGTATAAAGGCCCTAGGTTAAGGGCGTAAGATATTCCTTTAGATCAGAAATAATTATATTTTCTGTATATATATTAAAGGTTATTTTCCGATAAAGATATCGGGTACTGTTATTCGAGGATTTACTATTTATATTATTTATGAATATTCATTTGAGGATTATTGACTTAAAGTACATTATTTATGAATATTCATTTGAGGATTATTGACTTAAAGTACATTATTTATGAATATTCATTTGAGGATTATTGACTTAAAGTACATTATTTATGAATATTCATTTGAGGATTATTGACTTAAAGTATATTATTTATGAATATTCATTTGGGGATTATTGACTTAAAGTATATTATTTATGAATATTCATTTGGGGATTATTGACTTGAAGTATATTATTGTGAATATCCATTTAAGGATCATTTACTTAATGAATATTATTTTATTATTCATTCGAAGTTTATTTATTTAATTATTTATTATTCATTCAAGGTTTAATTATTGAATATTTATTTATTCAGAGAGGATTATGTTTGAATAATCATTTATTTGAGGAAATTTCTTCAATACATATTTCCTTATTAATTATTAAATATCTTTTAGTGATTTAAAAATCATATTATTTGTTTAAAAGCATTAGAGGTCTTTGAGAATTATATTTTTTTTATATTCTTGACCTTTAATAATATTTCCGAGAATTATAAGGATTCCCCAATATTATTCCCGATCATTATCACCTCACTTGAGCCATCTAAATGCTTTCGTACATATTGAGAATTGAAAATCCAGAGTTGGGAGAAAATCTTGTTTCCTTCCTTTGTTTATATAAGAGATATTATTTTGGGATTATAGCCCTACTACTAAGGGTTCCCCTTTCACAAAAAGAGTAAAAGATTCAATCTCGATTTCATGAAGACTATTTGTCGCTCAACCTGAGTTTCCGGCTATAGGCCAGTATGTACTTATGGGTTAGCTTCCCATTGTTCGGGAGTAACCAGGGATTGTGAAAGTCCGGCTAAAAGCCAATATGGGTTAATGGGTTAACTTCCGATTGATTCTGGGAGTAACCAAAGGATCCCAGTGCGATCTTTGAACGGGCATTTGCCCGGGGAACTAGAATTTGGCCCAACTTGCGCCAGAATGATTGCGGATGGAGCTTTCATTCAGGATGATTGCGGATGGAGCTTTCATCCAAGGTAATTGCGGATGGAGCTTTTGCCTGAGGGTAATTACGGATGGAGTTTTTATCCTTCTACTAGTAGAGAAGACCTGCGGTGGACCTGGAAGCGGCGACTGATCATCGTCGATCCACGTCTGGAATTATTGAAATCTCAATACAGAGTTCAAATGAAATTTCTCCTACATACGGAGTTCAGTGTTCCCATCTGACAGTATCTTGAACTGGTGAGTGTTATAGTATCCACAACTGCTGAGTGCTACGTCACTGGAGCAGGGTGTCAGCATCCAAATTTCTATCATATCCCGATTAGGGAAAATATTCGAGTTTTCAGTAAAGGATACTTATCTTGATAAATTGCTACGGCAAGTACGAATTTCACTTATCTTTCGTATAAAGACGATAATTGATATTTGAAGTACTGTTGTGGTATATATTCCGATAAGGAAATAATTTCAGTATGGAGATATTATGACAATTATTGTCTTATACCCGCTTTATTTCTGGGTTGAATTAAAGGCAGAATTATGCCATACTTTCATTACCTTGCTGAGCTATCGCTCACTCTTGCTATTATTTTATATATATTATATAGCAGCGAAGCAGGATGCCTATGGGACAGCACATACCTCGCAAGGCGCTCCCATAAACAGTTTCTAGCAGTGATCCCGGGAGTAGTACGAACCGATCGAATCAGGCTACGGTTTTGGTATTCAACTTATGTATAGACATGAATGGTATTAGAGGATTGTGAGCATCAGAAGGCTAATCTGGTAATGTACCAATACTTAGAAATTGTATCAGTAACAGATTCAAAAGACATCTGGGTATTGTAATAAAAGTTAGTTATTCCGTAGTTGTTGTATTGTGTCGTTTCTGAGACTCTAACCTATGCGTGTGTGTGTGTGAGACATATGTTGTGGGGTCATGAGCAGGTAAATTATGAATGGTGTGAGTATTACAGGTAAGGCAAGGAGTACATGGATTGTGACAACCCTAAATCCCTGACCCCGGATTTGGGGCTATTACAGTTTTAGACTTCATCCTCGAATAAGGACATACAAGTCACTACGTCCTTGGTGTGCCCCTGCCGCCATAGCCCCGAGGGCAACACCAAGAACTACGTTTTATTGACTTGATTCTCTATACAGCAGAGATACGTTGACATCTTGTGAGGACCGATTTAGTCCCGAAACACAAGAGCAGTCATTAAAGCTTGAACGCTCATAAACCCTAGCATTTAATTTACAAGGTACGTTTTTTAATCCATAACATCTTCTTAATATTTACTTTCACTTGTCATAATCAAAATACCTTGGCATGTAAATCAAGTTCACAGTGTGATTTTGATAATCAAAATAAACTTGTTATATATGTTAATCAAGTTCACAGTGTAATTTTCGGATTTATTGGAAGAGATTAATATTGTCGGATTATTGGACTGAGCCGTGATACTTGGTTATTATTTCTCAAGTTATTGTCAATATTGCCTCACTGAACATGGATTTTCCAGAAACATAGAGGTGTACATGGAATGATCACAGATTTGATAAATTTTAACTGCCCTTTGGAGTCGACTACTAGGAATATTGGCTCGTTACCAGCAAAATCTGTTTCAATTATTGTGGCCCTGCTTGCTAGGGATAATGAATCGGCCCTTTGAATCTGTTTTAAACATCTCAGAGAAGCCCTGCTTGCTGCGCCAACTGCACCAGACCACCAACTGCTCCTTTTTATGTCAGAGCGCGACTGAGGCTTTCTTTTGTTATATGGTCTTGTACTTTCTATTAATGTACAGAATTGATGTAGAAACGTGATGCAATGATAGACTTTCTGTGGTTAAAAATTAGGCTTAATGACCTTTTAGCCCCTGAGGTTTACTCCCATATACCCATCAGTCCCTGTCTTTCAAAAGTGTACCTTTTAGCCCTCGAGGTATGAATTTCGTACCTTTCGACCCTTAAACCCGTTTCGTAAACCTCATAAAACCCGTTTAGCTAAAAGGTACGAGGTTTATGAGAGCAAAACTGTCAGGGGCTAAAAGGGTCGAAACGGGTTTATGAGGTTTACGAGGTTTTATAGAGGTTTACGAAACGGATTTAAGGGTCGAAAGGTACGAAATTCATACCTCGGGGGCTAAAAGGTACACTTTTGAAAGACAGGGGCTGATGGGTATATGGGAGTAAACCTCAGGGGCTAAAAGGTGATTAAGCCAAAAAATTAAAAACATGTTAAATTTAAGTGACGAAGAAATAATTAACTCTCCTGCAGCTACGCCAGTAGTTTGAGATCAGGTCGGTGGTAGCCAGCAGGTGGTAGTTACGTAGTAAGAAACTCCTCTAAAATGTGGCTAGGAATTTCTTTTAATTCACAACCAGTAGTTTGAAATGTGTTAACTTCAGCATAAATTTCACGGCACGCCAGTCGGTACATTTCATCCCCACAAATTTGACGAAGACACAAAATAGTACATCGTGATGAAGACACAAAATTGAAGGCCGTGTAGCTGTACCAATGATATTAATCCTGTAGGGTCGATTTTCTTTATAAGTCTGAAAACCCAAACAACAATATAGGTGATTAAGAATTTATGATAAGTCTGACTTAATATGAGCATGGCCCAAAAGGTGGGCACCTAATCTAGATGATGCATCTCAAATTGTAGTTAGGGCACTTATTTTTGACCTTTTCTGCAAACAATTTTATTATTTTTTTGACTTTTTCGTCTTTGAAAACAATTCATGGATCTTCTAACAATTCTATTATTATTTTTGACTTTTTCATCTTATGCAAACAATTTTATTATTATTTTGAATTTCTCGTCTTTGCAACCAATTAAATCATTAATATTCACAAATCTGTATTTTCTTTTCTTTTTTTGTCATGATCTTTTTTTGTCATAACACTGATATACATATATCAATATTATCATTGCCTAAAATCCTATGTAGAAGTCCTAGAATTCAATGTTGTTTTTTGTGTTTCCGAAAATAAAAACAGACACGGTTTTTTTAAGCAAGACGAGTCCTTGTTCTAGCAAAACAAAGTTATTACATACAAAACATGTATTTAAGACATAAAATACTCTCATACTCCTACTAAAATTTTACTCCTACTAACATTTAGGACGAAGAAGGACCGTCAAATAATTTGGCATTGTGATTAATTTAAATCTTTTGCTAGGTTTTCTCCGCCATACATAAGTAACATAGCCCCACTCAAAATTAAGATACAGGGACCAAGTTGTAAAACCAAGGCAGGCATTGTCAGATGGAAGCTGTAGAATCAACTTCTGCTCAATTTAATGCTTTTCATTCATCCAAATTTAGATAAATTTGAGTACTGTGTCTGCCCAACTGAGATACTCGTGTACTAAACATGAAAAAACTTACATAACAAACTATTTTTGTCCCCTTCTGACCCAGAATGTGAACATTGCGGCTCCAACTACATGTAACACAGCTTGGTCCGCTTAGATACAAGTGATATAGATAGATGTAGAATAGAACCACCCATTCTTCATAAGTAAGCATCAAACAAATATATTTTCCACCATTAGTACAATAAATTCAAAGCCGAGAAGATATGGGAACACCAGGAAGAGTTGTGCCCGAATCAACAATGAAGATGTTGCCAGTGATATACTTAGACGAGGCATTAAGTATCTGATCACTTCGGTCAATGCTGGATCAACCGTGGCTGTGTACTGCAGGGGAAGAATTTTCTTCACTACATTTTTTAGCCACTCTTTGGTGATCTCGGACTGGAAAATTGAAGGCGCAATGGCATTGACCCCACTACAAGAAAAACGGCTAAATTCGACAAGAAAAATTCTGTCGAATTTAATTAAATTCGACGGAATTTTGTCGAATTTAACTAAATTCGACAGAAAATGTGTTTGTCGAAAATGCTCGCGTCGAATTTAGTAAATCGGTCGAATTTAGTATGCTAAATTCGACTAACTTTGGTCAAAATTGATATTGTTAAATTCGACCAAATTTGGTCGAAATTAGCACTTCAGGCGCCAAATTTCAAAATTTTGAAAATTTTAAATTTTGGTGAAAAATTCAAAATTTTAAAATTTTGCCGCCTGAAGTGCTAAATTCGACCAAATCTGGTCGAATTTAAAATGCTAAATTCGACCAAATCTGATCGAATTTAAAGTGCCGGAATTTAAAAAAAAAACAGCAGCTTCTGCTGCTTCTTCTGCCGGAGTTACTGTTCCGGTGAACCAAAAACATCTCCAAAAATTACCAAATTAACATATCAGTAGGTAAATCCAACGATCTAAATATTCACCTAAACATAATTTAAAAACGAAAACTAAAACCCATATTCCGGTAAACCGAACATTTTCCGATGAGTCAAAACAAATCTGAAAAATTCTCAATTTAATATATGTATCCAAGCATCCGACGATATATATAATAGTCAAAATTGAAAATCAAAAAAAAATTATAATTGTTAATTCCGGCCACCTCAAGAATTTTCCGGCGAAATAAAAAGTGCCCGGAAAATTATGAAATTAATAACTAAGCATAAACAAGCACCAACATACAATCTTGCAGCCTCAAAATCATCAAAAACTTCATCAAACCTCCAACCCGAATTAAACTTCAAATATTACCCAGAAAAATATTTGATAAAAATCAAAAAATATTTATATCAATGTATAGAGCTCGATTTGTAGAATACATACATATATAAATCACTAATTTTGGATGAGTAGATTGAGAGATGTGAATTTTTGAAGATTAAATATTATGTATATGTATATGTATATGTGCAGGGGGAGGGAGGCAGGGGGAGAGAGGGCGGGAGGGAGGGGGAGAGAGAGAGAGAGAGAGAGAGATTAAATATTATGTATATGTATATGTATATGTATATGTGGGGTGGGGTGGGGTGGGGTGGGGTGGGGGAATATGAATCGTTGGATGGTGTTTTTTTTTGTTTTAATCAAGGGTTAGAAATTGATTAAAGAAGCACAATCCATGTGCTATGTTGTCCACCAATAACACATTGACACATGTTATCAAACAGAATTTTTAATTTTCTATTCCTAATATAGAGTAAAATAAATATATTATATTGACTAATACTCGTAACTAGTGCTTTGTCACAAATTATTATTCCTATTTTTTAAAAAATATTTCTCGACGATCCAACCGTACGGATGTCAATATAAATCTAATTTAATATTATTCCCAAATTTTCAAAAGATAAAAAATTAATTTGGCCACAGATCTTAGTAGATCATTATTATATTGACTAATACTCGTAACTACTGTTTTGTCACGGATTGTTGTTTCTATTTTTTGAAAATTATTTCTCGATGATCCAACCGTACGGATGTCAAGATATATCTAATTTAATGATATTCCCAAATTTTTAAAAATTAAAAAATTAATTTGGTCAGAGATCTTAGTAGATTACTACTATATTGACTAGTACTCGTAACTACTGTTTTGTCACGGATTGTTGTTTCTATTTTTTTAAAATTATTTCTCGACGATCCAACCGTACGGATGTCAACATATATATAATTTAATGATATTCCCAAATTTTCAAAAGATAAAAAATTAATTTGGTTGGAGATTTTAGTAGGAAACTACTAAATCAATTAGTACGGTTGGAGATTTCTGGAAAGATGCGGCATAACCGGACATTTATATTTTTTTTTATTTTTTCCCAACACTAGAATGACTACCTATTAACATCCGTACGGTTGGATCGTCGAAAAAATCAATTGAAAAAATTATTCAGTGAATTCGAGACATGTCCAGTTCCTCGAAGCAGTACTATTCCAACGTTTCTGGAAAGATGCGGCATAACCGGACATTCATATTTTTTGATTAATTTTTCCCAACCCTAGAATGAGTACCGATTAACATCCGTACGGTTGGATCGTCGAATAAATCAATTAAAAAATTATTCGGGTTTAGGGTTCGGGTTTAGGGTTTAGGGTTTAGGGTTTAGGGCACTCATGGGTCCCACGTTTTTCAATATTATTTTGAATTAAAAATTAATTACTAATTAATTATTCATTAATTTTTTTATTAATTTTTATTTAATTTTTTATTCATGCAATTCTTTTAACAGAAGTCGTAAAGCAAACAAGTAGAGGTGCGCACCTCTACTTGATGAAATAGAATAAATATCACTATTAAACTAGTAGAGGTACACACCTCTACTAAATGAAATAGAATTATATTTGAATTAAAAAAGGAAAAATAGAATAAATAGCAATATTAAATGAATTAATTGAATAAAATGGATTATTTTTTTAAAATGAAAAATAGAATAAATAGCCATATAAAATGTAAAATTGGAAAAAAAATGTATTAATTATTATTTTTTAATCTTTGAAATGTAAAAATAGTAGTAGAGGTGCGCACCTCTACCCCTCTGCCTTAAAGTATTGTACGCCATTCGGTCGAAGTTTGAAATCTGAAATTAATATTTTTGGTGGGATTGTTCCCGCTTTTTTTGGTGGGTTCTAATTTCGACAGTACAAACAATTCTGTCGAATTTAGTATTGAAAATGCGACATAATAAAAATTTCTGTCGAATTTAGTACTAAATTCGACAGAATAATTTCGACAGAAACTAATTGCGACAGAATTGTGTCGAATTTAGCCGCAGTCTTAATTTTCAACTGATATATGTCGAATTTGATGTCTGTCGCATTTATTCTGTCGAATTTAGCCTTACTTTCTTGTAGTGCCCTGATGTTGTGTGCGCCAAAATCCAAGGCCATTACAGTAGTCATGGCGTGCATTCCTGCCTTGAAATGTTGATGATTGATCCTTTGATGCCTGCATCACGCATCCTAATCCCGATGTATTTTGAACACAACCAGGCCCCATCTAAGTTTGTTTTAAACACATTATCCCCCTCCTCTTTTGTTAATTCAATTGTAGAACTCGTGCTCCCTGATCAATACCCAAATTGACATGTTATGAGCCATCTTTCACAATATTTAATAATTATATTGACTGTATTTTCAATATTAAATAGTACATCGTGATGAAGACACAAAATTGAAGGCCGTGCAGCTGTACCAATGATATTAATCCTGTAGGGTCTATTTTCTTTTTAAATCTGAAAAGCCAAACAACAATATAGGTGGTTAAGAATTTATGATAAGTCTGACTTAATATGACTATATGAGCAAAGGTCCATAATTGAACTTGAAGGTTAGTTTTGCCGCAAATTGGTGGGATTTAGAGGTTTCCAGGTACCTGTCTTCCTAGAGATAGAAGACACAGCGCAGAACCTTGTTATAATTATTGGACTGAGCCGTGATACTTGGTTATTATTTCTTCCTGTCGAGTTTGCTTTCAGTTTCTTCTGGATTTGAAATGTCACACTGGATGCACTCAACAGGGTGGTTTGTAATCATCACTTTTTGATGAATATAACAATGACTATAACTATTTTGCATTTAACATTGGACTTGCGGAAAGTAATGAATGTAACTTAAAAATAGAATGAGACAATCACCTGCTTCAAGTCAATTACTTTCGAAGATTTATCAAAGATGATGAGTTTAAAAAAATAAACGATATCCAGCTTTGAACAATATGTAGAATCGATAATTAAGTTGGGAAAGTCGTTCCCAAAACAGGAAATAATCCGAATTTTTTGAACAAGTATGAACGCAATAATCATTATCAGGCTTTTGCGCTTTTTCTCATTGTTGTTTGATTGTTGAAACAAAATTAATACTATTTTACCGAGGTTAAAGCCATGAAACAATATATGAATTTCAAATGTCATGTTGATACATCTCCATCACTGCAACCCTCACTGCAACCCATATCTTTTGCTCAGCAAATAAGTCAGCATCCGAAGCTTTTGGATACAAACTCCCAGCTTCCTTGGTCCCTGGAAATCTCATAACTGCACCCTTACGTTTGCACATTGCAGCATGAACATACAGAGTACATCAACTATAAGGAATAAGTAATATTTTTGAATTTAACCAAACACACTCTAAAAAAGAAATATCACTGAAAACGACCCTTAAGAGAAAATCCCATATGAAAAGACAAAGCTTTTTTTTATTATCATGTAGTTCATTCAAAACACAAGAAATCTTACCAGAAACACAAATCAAACAAAATAAGCATGAAAACACCACACTCCTAAAGAACAGGAAAATACCCAGAGGAAGTTGAAAGTAATTAAGGAACAATTTTGGAAGCTTTGAGCTTCTCAATCCAGTGAACGAATGAAGATTTGGAATTCCTAAAACCCAAGAATCCATGCTCCTTGCTCTTGTTCATTGTATCTAAAGGATACTCAATGCCTAATGCATGATCAGGAATCCACCAATCTCCGACTCCTTCTAGTTTAGTAGGCACCAAATTGTTTTGTTTTACAATCTCATCCCACACACTCCCTTTATCCTTCATCATCTCCACCAATGTCAACCTCTCTCCCTCTTCAAATTCTCCGCATTCCACCCCAAATTTCTCCGCCAACACCTTCCATAAATGCTTCCACTTGAACACATCTCCATTACTGCAATTAAACGCTTCATTCTTGGCGTTTGGATCCACTGCAGCCCATATCTCTTGCTCAGCAATCAAGTCAGCATCTGAAGCTTCAAAATACGAACTCCAAGCTTCCTTAATCCCTGGAAACCTCAGAACCGCACCCTCATGTTTGCATATTGAAGCATAAACACACAAAGTACAAATAAAATTCATCATACTGTAGGGTGAAAAACCAAATATAACTCCAGGCCTATGGACTGACCAAGTTAAGCCATCTTTTTTGGCTACAGTTTCAAACAAGATATCCTCAAGATTGTAGTAAAAATTTGGAGCATCTAGCCTTGGAAGATCTTCGGTATACGGAGGATCATGTGGTGCAACCATAAAAACATCAAAAGAGCCAATATAGTGCTTTTTCCCAGTTTGTAAACAAATATGTTGCAGTTTTGGTGCATTTGGAAGGATACAGTTCAACAAAATTTTGAACATTTTGCTATTGATTTCACAGTTTTCAGCTTCACTGGATCCACTACCCCAAGTGACATAAAAGAGGTGAGTCACATATTTAAGGCCGGAGAGTTTGGATTCAGTTTCCTCTGCATTGGAAATGTCACACTGGATGTACTCAACATGGTGGTTTGCATTCCATTGTGGTCTTGGACGACGAGCAACGCCATAGACTTTCCATGGGCCTCCCGGGGTGTCGGGGCGAGGGAGAATCTCAGCCAGACTATTTCCAACAATGCCCGTAATGCCCACAACAAGGGCCACACTTTGGTAATTCAACGGACCATTGCCATGATTGAGAGGTTTCTAAAGTAAGCGTGCATGAAGAAATAAATTAGTTGTGAATGAAGAAAAGATGTAAAACTCGCAGGGCCACATAAAATGATCAACGAAAATTAGTAAAATGAAAGAGAGATTAGAGGATTAACCCTTGCAGCGCCATCTGCACCAGAGTACCACCACCAGCTCATGTTTTCGTCAGATCGTCCGTGGCTTATTTATCTTGTGCTTTTCTGTTAAGATATACTAGTATGTTACCATTTATAGTACAAAAATGATGTAGAAAAAAAAAGACTATATATGTGGTTTGAAAGTTTAACACGTACTAGCTATTCCAACATTGTGACCTGACTTTAAAATCAATAATTCAATTTTTTTCAAAAATACCAAAATTTAGGATCATTTTCTGCAAAAATACCATCTTTTTTAAATATTGATAAAGTACAAATTTTAATTTTGTTTTACATGCGTTTCGCAACTTCTCAATCATATTTGCAACTATAATCCATCAAAATCAAAATAAATGTAACTCTTAAATTTTGTAATTGGAATCATTTGGATAATCCGTCCTTAACAAGCATTGGTTAAATGAAATGCAATAAAAAACAATTTCAATTACATTCGAGACATAAATTGAATTTTTTTTAGCATTTAGTTACTTTTAATTGCTAAAGACATTAAAAGTAATTAGAAACTAATCGAATTTTGAAATATTATTGATAAATTAGTTTTGAAAATTAATGAATATTCATCAAGAATTTTAAAACATGATAAAATTAAATGACGAAACAACCCCTCACTACAAGAAAAACAGCTTCACACAACGGGGGCAACCCCCGTTGTGCAACACCCTGTTTTCCTGTTGTCTATTGTGACGCGGTCTCTTACGCATATTATACAACGGTACAGAATCGTTGTGTGACTTGCCTACAACAACACCTAGTACTTACAACACTGTTGTGTAATAACCAGAAACAACAACACATTTTTTTAGAAAAGTGTTGTAAAGATTCATCTCTAACAAGACAATTTTATTAAAATTTTGTTGTTGTTCGCTAAAGAGACAGTAGTTTTCAATTAAAAAGAACTTGTTTTAATTTTTGTTGTACAACAGTTCTCGTGCTCAAATGGTTGTTTGCTTTAGATTTCAACAATGGTTTTCTTGTTCTAAAATTGTTGTGTGTGTGCCATCTAAACAACGTTTTGTTGTTTAAAATATGTTGTGTGAGTTTATTGCACTCAACCCAACAATTTTTTGTTCTATTGCATTTTAGGAAGTTAGACAATGGTTTTTTTGTGCAAAATATTGTATGAATATCTAATTCACAACTGTTTCTCTTGGACAACTTCTTGTTTTTTTGTTTTCAACAATGATCTTTTTCGTAGAGAATGGTTGTGCTCTTATTGGCTAAAAACAGACTCGACAATGATATATATGCAATATGACGAACACATCAAAAGAATACCAAACTAATATTTATTATTACGATCAATATTCGCTATTACAACAAACTAAAATCCACCATTACAACCAATATTAATCAACCAACTAAAATTCAACCACCTAATATTTACCACATTAGAAGAAACTAGTTTAAAATTTATTGAAATCGGCAACCGCGAGTGTTGGAGTATCATCTGGGCAAGAAGCCAACAACTAACCAGTAGGATCCCACTTGATTGCATTCACGTCACCCTATTACTTGTTCATGACGACATCCAAAACGGACCAAAATTGCTACAACATTGAAGACCACCCCAAAGACATATAACAAAAATTTCTGGACATTAATGTTCCTGGAAGGTTGCTTCTTAATGATAGCCTGCACCACAGAATCATATAATGAACATTTGTTGTTTGAACAATGAATTTTAACTTTGTTGATGAGATAAAACTTTAAGTTGGTGCACTGATTAGAAGTAAATGCTACAAGCTTTCTTGATTACTATCTAGACTATTGTGGCACGATCTGAAAAATCTAGTAGGTAGAAACTCACCCTATAAGAGCAAGTCCCCAAGTAGAAAGTGTATAGAACATTGGCCCAACATGCAAGATATCTACTTGAGTAGCACAACTACTTGAGTCAAACATAAGTTAGTGTATCATAAAAAATAAGAAATAAAATTCAAAACGAACTAAAGCAGAATAATTTTTAACTAACCAACTTGCAGATAACAATCTCATTACTAGGAGTATCATTGACAATGAGAATAAGAAACAAAGTCAACACAATTGATCCCCTGATTTAACAGATAACACACTACAAGAAAAAAGGCTAAAAGCCACCAACAAAAAATGGTGGATTTTAACTATAAGTGACCGTTTTTGGTGGCTTTTATTCTAAAAGCCACCGGAGGCCCTCGGTGGCTTTTAAGATGGTGGAATTTATAATATGCGGTGGAATTTATATAAAAGCGACTGAAATATCGGTTGCTTTTATTTAGAGTCAAATTTTAAAAGCACCAGTTCAAAATTTTGCGAAAATTTGAACTTCCCTCTCAAAGGATTTAATAAATTTGAATTTCCCGCTATGGAATTTAAAGTCACCATAAACAGTGGCTTTTATATGGTATTTGGAAGAATTATTACAACCAAATGCAGTGGAATTTAGATGGTCAATTCTAAAAAAAAAATGGCAGGACCTGTTTGTTCTTTTTGTTTCTAACCTGTTCCATACTTTACCAATTTCACAAACCATTAAAATACATCGCAACATAATGCAAGAAAGGGAGCATAAAATTTAACAGTAACAGAGGCAGCATCCCTTAAACTACCATACAAAGTACCAAAATACTACATAATTTTTAAGATAATAAGTCTTGATCCCTTAGATGGCTTAGAAGCAGCAAATACCAAAATAAAACAGAGTAACATTCCTGCTAATACTATTCGTAAAGAGGACACTGAACCAAATTCCTGTCGTCGTCCTCCCCTCCAACGTCCATCTCTAATAAAACTCGATTCTGCTCCACTGGATCCATTTGTGATTGATTACTCCATCTCTAATAAAACTCGATTCTGCTCCACTGGATCCATTTGTGATTGATTACCCTATATAAACAAGGCATAGTATAACATCAATAAATTTAACAAAAACTACCGGAAGCATAAGATTTAAATCTAAAGACGACAAAAGAAACTATTTTATTGTTATATTGTTATTTTCTATGTTTTTAATATATCATACCTTATGAACCTAACTCTTTTACTTAGTTGTAGGCATTGGCAGAACACTTTGTAATTATCATATAAATATTAGACAGGAACAATTTATTTGCTTTTTAAAGTTTCACCCTTGTGCATTTGCTGGCATTATTAATTTATTAGTTTGTTGCTCGTTATAGTTGACTATTTTTCACCCTAGCGGAGTTGCTAATAATATAAATTTCACACTTTGATATTTCAATTAGATAAATACAATATAATTGTGAGAAATGCTAGGCGGTCAATGCAATATTTTGACCAAGATATTTCTTCGGAAAAAAATCTAACTCCAATACTTTCACACCATAAATAAATTACCCTTGGAGATGCAACCTCCTCTTTAACAATAATTCTCTGTGGCAATCAATTTTGTAACTAGTGTAATCTGTGAGATAGTTGTGCAGTCAAGAATTTGTTATCTAAAGTCCCACATTGCTAAATAGTGTATATCATCCTATTCTCTTATATAGTATGGAAAATTGCAGAACATTTGTCGTTAAGACAATTCTCTTATATCATCCTATTCTAGGTATGATACTAAGTAAAAGAGTTAGGTTCATAAGCATATGATAAATTTATATTGTTATTTTCTATGTTTTTAAGTTAAATTTATTTTATTTCTGTTCAGTTGTACAATTAAACCTTGCCAATTTCTAACATTTTAACCATTGGCCACCAGACCTTTACTCTGCACCCAACCAATTTCTCACCAAAGACATTGATCTCAAAAGACTTGCATGAAACCTGCATCTCTCTTGTCGAACTATAATCTTATCAGAATTTGGACAACCAACTTAAAAATTGAAATTTATAAAATAATCAGAAAAACCTGAACATAAAAGTTTCCACACGAATGGCAGTAAAGAAATATATGAGTGTGCAAGCATTATATATGCATCTATGTACACACTGTGTGGCGCCATCGAAAATATAAAAATAAAGCAAGTGTTACCTCCACAATAACTTTCTTGCAGTTCTGCATCACTTGATCAATAACCTCACCCGCAATCCGCATATATTGATCCCATGATGATTGTTGTATCGGATCAGCTCTATCCGGAAAAGCTTTAGTTGCTAATTTCTCCAACACTTCATTTAGTTGGGCGCGTGGCACCTATCAAGTCTATCAGGTCTTATTGTTCAACACTTGGGTCTTCAAGTACTAATGTACATCTACATCTCCAGAATTTAATCGTTGATGTTACATTTTCGTATACTTTTAAATGTTTATAGTGCTTCTACATAGAGACTGGTTCATAGTACGTGACATTAGCAAACACCTATCTGCCTGGTTTCTTTGAAGGCCCCCAACTCAAACTTGTAGAGCTATGGCAGCTTCAACATCTTTTATTGAGTAACTATTAGTGACACTTAGAATTAAATTGACTCAATGCTATATAACCAGAGCTTTGGGCTTGTGCTCCTCCTTAGCAACGATGACATAAAATTGTAGGGTATTTACTCATTATACATTGAAGTGGCTACAGTGTTGCAGTTTATTGATAATAGTCAAATGCACCAAGCAAGCCATGGTAAGAAACAGAAGTAAATGTGTGGCTCTGTAACACCAGTCAGCATCTCAGGCTAAGCTTTATATTCAGCATCATATCATATTGGTATTTCTCACACCGATGTGTGTATCCAAATACAATACAGTGTCTAGAATTTAATCGAAAAGTAAATCAACATCTCCAGAAAATATTATAAACTATTATATAGACACAGAGGGCTAATTATGGTTGTTACATCTCGGAACTCATAAAACACAAGAGAGCTAATAGTAATTTTACTAATGAAGTAAAATTAAGAGCAAAAACTTACAAGAAAATAGATATAAATATCAGAAACTAGTACTGCTTTAATTCTACTTGTATAGCATAATAATGAAATATATACCCAAAATAAAAGTAGCAGCAATGATGAATATAGGGCAGAGAATATAAACACAAGCAGAGAATATAAACTCAAGCAGCCCAAATCGAAAAGAATTGAATTATGAATAGACGAGCAAAGGAGCAAAGGAACAAACTCAAGTAACCACAATTCACAAGCCCAAATCGAAGAAAAGAACAAGGAGATACTCTAATTAACCCCAAATCTCAAAAGCCCTAATTATGATATCTCAAAAACACTAATTAACCTCAAAATCTTAAAGACCCAGATCGGAAAACCCATATCGAAACTAATTAACTGACCTGCTTACTGGTTCGACCACTGGCTTTCACCGTAGAAGGATAGATTTGACCCATTGCTTAGTTGAGAGGGAAAAAGTAGAGAGCTTATAGGATGCAAGATACAGATGTGATAAAAGAAGATAAAGGGTCGTGTATTTATATTAAAACTTATAAATTCACTACAAGAAAAAGGTCAATAGACATCGGTTTTCAGCCGATGTCTATGTTGTTTTCAAACCGATGTCTTAGTCGGTGATGTCTATCTTAGACATCGGCCAGAAACCGATGTCTGTACTTACATAAACATCAGTTTTAACAAAAAAAACTGATTTAGATTCTTCTCTTAGACATCACTTTGTTCCGATGTCTGTTTTGGTTTTAAACATCAGATTTTATAAATAAAAAGTGATTTCTATTTATTTCTTAGACATCAGATATTGCAGAAAAAATGTGATGTATATCTTTGTGTTAGACATCAGTTTTGCCACAACAAAATTGATGTATATGTAGGTCTCAGACATCAGAATTTTTTAAATTTTTTGATGTATTTGTGACCATTAGACATTAGTTTCTGAGTCTATATTAAATAAACGGGTGTCCTTCCAAGCGTAAAAAAAAATTAAAAAATGGACCATTTACAATATATATTCGACAATTTATATTACACCATTTAGAAAATACATTCAACCACCAACACATCAATCCTCAAAACTAACCACACCTACAACCAAATTTTTTATACAAGCGTTGAATACTCACTTCAAAATAATCTACTAAAATTTGGGAGTAATGCCCTAGAGGTCCAGCGTAAATCACTTGTCCACCTCTCTTCATCAAGAATAGCTGCAGGGCAAATGTTATGATATCTACAATTAGCAGCAACTCTATGTATACAGAAGAGTACAGAATGAGAAGACATATACCTCACCAAATGACATATCAGCTGATGGAATTCCTACATGCCGCAAAAAAGCTGCATAGTCTGAACCTGTACCTCCTAACCTTCCAATCTTCATCCATAAATTAGTTTAGTTCAAAATATTAATCCGTGTCTAATATATTAATCATATGGTAGTCCTCTGGATCAGGTAAAACAGCCCACTGAATTTGTTGGTCACAAAGATGGCGTTCACCCTTTCCTTTTATAATTTAGGTAAATGCTTACCTTAGGATGATCTCTAATGCCAACCCATGAGTCAAATATTTATTGTGATGAGTTATCTGGATCTTGAACCTTAAAAAACCATTTTGAAATCTTAGTAATTATTTGTGAGTAAAACATTGGAAAAATATGTAATCATGTTATTGAATCTTCAAATTGGGAATAGTATAATATAATGATTTAATATTACTTCTCAACATGATATTAAATAAAATTTTGTATTTCTATCTGATAAGTGCTTACCTTAGGATGTTTTTTTGTTATAGTAACTTCCAAGAAGTGGAATGACTTGAAAATTACTTCTGATAACTGTCTCTATCATATTACGGATCATCCTGGAGGTCCTAGAAGAAGTGTCATCCTGAGGAATGAAAATTTCTGTTATTCATGACTTAATTAATCATGTATATCTATCATCTAACAAAACATCTCTTATACTACCATTGTACTCCACCTAATCAGTTTAGTCTAAACACAACAATTTAACTAAGACACCCAAGTTATATACCAACCTAGAAAAGATTTTCAGTTCCTACAAAACCAGCCCGGCGCTAAGATTTTTAATAAATAGAAAAATTGGTCTGTTTGCATATAATTATAATGACACATTTCTGATCCCAACATCTAACTCCAGCTAAAATTTCAGAATTAAATATCAAGTCTAAGGCCTCCGAACAGAGCCTGCAATCAGCACAACAGACCCTGTCCAGGAACTCTGCGCACAAAGCGCCCCTTAGACCATAACTTTTAACTCGTTTATGATTTTAATCTAATTCTTTTGCAAGTGTAATATATACTCCAGAGTGTACTTTGTCACCGAATTTCACTGCAAAATATTATTCCTAAGATAGCTAACTATTCGCATCAAAACAAGGTATTCCTAAGATATCTAATTATATTGAACATTTTCTTGTAGTCCCACCAGGACAATAAATGCATGTAAGCAATGAAAAACAATTCAACTATAGAAGTACAAAGAATAAGATTAGAATAATAGTTCGCCAGCATTATTAGTACCCATATATGCGACAATACTTGAACAGTCTACTTGCAAATGACAAGTTTCCATGATTATCCAAGTCAATCATAAGAATCAAAGAACAATTTTTCATCACAAAAACCCGCACTTCAGGCAAAGGAATACGACACCTTAAAGGAAAAACAATCAGTTTGAAGAGTCTCACCCCTGGTATAAGAATTCGCCAAGTAGTGCAGTAATTGGAACAAGAACAAGTGTGAGATAAAAATAGAATGTACTCATCAACACAAAGATAGTGTAGAAAATACCCTGCATGTTGAAACGAGGAACATAAAAGTTGAGCAAATACTTAAAAATTACCTTATAAGTAAAACACAATGAATACACAAATATAAATAAAAACCAAGCTAAGATGCTTCCCCCAACACTTAGTTGATGCCACTTTGTAATTATGTTGCACGTCATCAGAAGACGCAAATTCATAGTAATCACAACACAAGTGAAGGCCATGGTACTGACATCCCATTGACCAAGCATCTTTCCAGATGATGTCAAACTTTCAGAACTGGATGAGATTACAAAGCTGTACACGACTATTGACTGGTAAACTGAGAAGAAAGCAACAATACCCAGAACCCTAAACCTGAAGAAAGTATTTTTAATTCCATCTCTGTACAATTCAGGATACTTCTTTGAAAGGAATGCGCTGACATCCTAGTAGAATAAGCAAATCGAAACTGAAAATATGGAACTCAGGAATAACTTAACTATTTGTTAACTGAAAATGGACAAGCTAAACTAGTAGCAGTAGATGCTTGAAGATTTTGTATTTATAAAATTTAACGTAAGATGAAAATTACAGGAACAGACATACCTTGTTTAAAAGTCCAACAAAGATAACAGGAAGAGATGTGAAAATAACATTATAAAGAGTCTGAAACCAGTCATCATAGAATCTTTGACCAGAAAATCCAGTTTGAAAGGTGAAATAGAATTGAGTCAACGTGAATGTGAGATTTTTGTAAAAGAAGTAGGACACGACCTGCAGCATAAAATTCCAATTATGCAAGGATAAATTGAGATTACATAAGAGATCGTTTGTTAATTCAAGGTAGATAATTGACCTTGCATACTCTAAGATATGACCACCGTCCATGAACAAGAAGTAAATCTGTAAGAAAGCGAAACTGGGCTATTGCAAAATCACTGGCCATTACAACTTGCATCCCTTCCATCCCACTGATTCCAACGCCAACATGAGCAGCTTGACTCATCCCCACATCATTTGCACCATCACCGATACTAAGTGTGATTCTCCGTGCACCTTTCTTGACCAGTCGTGTCACCTGAGGAAGTAAATAAATTTAATAACTTTTTGCACCACCTCAAAGATAGTAGTTCATAGTTTGACTTCCAACCGACAAATGGGAGTTTCAAACTGCTTTAAAAATGAATAATTCAGCTTTATAATTTCATTAACAAGCTTAATTAATATGATTGCTTCTATGATACTGCAGGTTTGTGCTTAAAAAGTTCCAAGTGTAAATAGGCAAAATAGTACACTGATAGATATCAAGTTGGTTTGCCTACAATCTCAGGGCAACTGATAAAATTACAAATTGCCTTTATGGAGTTCTTATAATTGCTCTCGTCAGATAATTTAGACGTACAAACTCTTCTCGATTCAAAGCACAAAATTGATCAATATGTTGTGCTTCCAAATGATGAGAATAACAATACAAAAACACCTACTATCGCTCAAAAAAGAGGAGAGAAAGATATCAATAAAAACTACATGATTAAATGATATATTGATTTCAATCATAAACACATATCTAAACAAGTATATTTTTTAAAGGGTACAATAACTTAATATATTGAATGCTTTTTCACGATACAGATTAATTTAAATAAGATATATTATCTTCGTAGGATGAATGTATGCACGTGTGTGTGCCTGTGTATCTATGTGACCACGACTAAACTGTCTCTATCATATTACGGATCATCCTGGAGGTCCTAGAAGAAGTGTCATCCTGAGGAATATGAAAATTTCTGTTATTCATGACTTAATTAATCATGTATATTTATCATCTAACATAACATCTCTTATACTACCATTGTACTCCACCTAATCAGTTTAGTCTAAACACAACAATTTAACTAAGACACCCAAGTTATATACCAACCTAGAAAAGATTTTCAGTTCCTACAAAACCAGCCCGACGCTAAGATTTTTAATAAATAGAAAATTTGGTCTGTTTGCATATAATTATAATGACACATTCCTGATCCCAACATCTAACTCCAGCTAAAATTTCAGAATTAAATATCAAGTCTAAGGCCTCCGAACAGAGCCTGCAATCAGCACAACAGACCCTGTCCAGGAACTCTGCGCACAAAGCGCCCCTTAGACCATAACTTTTAACTCGTTTATAATTTTAATCTAATTCTTTTGCAAGTGTAATATATACTCCAGAGTGTACTTTGTCACCGAATTTCACTGCAAAATATTATTCCTAAGATAGCTAACTATTCGCACCAAAACAAGGTATTGCAGAAAAATTCTGCACGACAACTCTTTTAAGACAAGAACTATTCGCACCAAAACAAGGTATTACAAAACCCCCCAAATTTTCCGATAACCTAGCTCAACTCTGATTTCTCCAGCCTTTACACCATAATTCACACCAACCATATAGCTTCAATTCGTATTTAAACCAGAAACATGAATTCATAGTTTAAATAATTAAACAACAAACATATAAGAAATTTCGACTTAACCAACTTTGAACCAAAACTCAAATTCAAACTAATTGACAAGAATTTCTAAAATCTCCATATTCATTCGTAATTCATTGCATATCAACATCATATAACAGGTATTAAACATCAAACAAATAATTGGAGATCACTTTAATTCTGCAAAATTCAAGACACCATATAAAATCCCAAGTTAACTACTGAAAGTATCACTCACAATCAAAATAAGAGCATACAAACATTAAACATAGTTAATTAAACAGAAATTCGAAGAGTCTAGAGTTACCGGCTCACCGGAGTTCATCGTCGGTGACTAACCGATCGAGTACAACCCCCAATTTAAGAAATTAGGGTTTTAATTTTATCGTCGGAGTCTAGTAGGATTGAAGAGATAATACTTAAGATATAGTTGATATGTAACATGATTTTAAAAAACCCCTAATTTAAGAAATTAGGGTTTTGATTTAAAAAAACCCCCAAATTAAAGCTTACCAGTGAGTGGTGGTGGACTGAGGTGAGTGCTGGTGGACGGAGGTGTGTAGAGCAGTGGTGAGTTGTGGTGGTGAGAGACGAGAGAGAGAGAGTCGGGGGTAAAGTGAGAGAGAGATAGTGAGACGAGGGGGGGAATAATTTAGTTTTAGTCGGGAGAGTAGAGTGAGACGAGGGGGGGAAAATTGATAAGGGGGGAAAATAATTGGTATAATGGGGGGAATTAATCACAAAATTTTTACTAAGAGGGAAACAAATTGAAGTCGGCGCGCATTGAATTTTTTTAGTCGAACTTTAGACATCGGTTCTAAAATAAGCGATGTCTTCAAACAACAAAGACATCAGATTAACGCGGGGTGATGTTATTACATCTTTTAACATCAGTCGTATTAGTAACCGATATCTAATGTGTGATGTCTATTGAACATTTTCTTGTAGTGATTCTACCTGAACCGGTCGAATTTATAATTGTAAATTCGACTATAGACGGTCGCTTTTAACTGTAAATTCGACTATAGATGGTCGCTTTTAATTTGTCATATGTCCCAAACTCCCTGTAACTCATATTTGCAATTTGCAAACCACAGCAAGCAAAACAAAGTGCAATTTAATTTAAAAGTAACATCTTACATTAATTCAAATATTACAATCTCAAATATTACAATCTCAAATTTGACAAAATAAATTATATCAAATCATCATCATCATCATCATCATCATCATCATCATCATCATCCTCACTACCACTTTGTTCATCAACACTTATGTCTTCATCATCTTTTTGTGGTTCATTGTCTTCATGTACGGAATAGTCATTTTCAAAGTTTCTCAAATCAATAAAAAAATTTGAACCATCATGAATAACCACTCTTTCGACGTGTGACGATGAAGAATTTGACACTTCATTTTGAAGAAAATCATCGTTGGATGAATCCTTTTCGGTTGATGGTATAACTTCATTAACTTGTCGACTCTTTGTAGTTAGTATTGTATACCATGATGACTTCGCGTTTGTAATATTTGGTGCATAATACACTTGATGAGCTTGACTAGCCAAAACAAACACATCCTCGACATTCAACTTTGATTTGATATCTACTGTAGTAATTCGGTTTCTATCCACCTTCACATGTGTTGTATGATCGAACCAATGACATTTGAATAAAATGACATGATGACCATTGTGGTAGTAGAGATCAAGTACTTCTTGTAGTCGGCCATAATAATTTCCAAAATTTTCTTTGTAAGAAGTTCCTATAAATTAAACATGAGCAAGTTAATACAATTAAACATATAATGTAAGATTAATACTATTAATTCTTTAATAATATCTCTAATTTCTTACCAACGACTACAACACCGGAATTTGAAGAAGTACGTTCACTAAGATCTCCACAATCAAATTTGAATCCATTACACTTGCAACCTCTATAAGATTGCACTTCATAAGATGGCCCCTTTATTAAATCCTTGAATTTGGTTTTGAGTTCTATGTCATTTTTTACCTAAACAAATTATGAATAAATCATATGAATAGGTAAATGAATAATAAGATAAGACATATATTTAACGTCATACCCTTCTTTCAAACCAATTCGCGAATAGTTCTTTTTGCTTTTCTTCTTTTTGTGCATCATTAAATTCCGGGTGATGTCGGTGTACCAACTTTTGGAACTCACTACATGTTAAAGATTTAATAAATAATATATCACTAAAATTAAATTCATTAAAAATATAATTAATGAAGTTAGTGGAGAATTGTATACCTTAAGTATGGTGTAACCTCTGGAGAATTGATAAGAACGTAGTATTTCACAAGCCTATGTTCCACATTACTCAAGATTCTACGCCCGGTTCGTAGCATAGGTTGTGCATGATATGTGTAAACCTCCAACAAGTTCGGATCATGAAACACTCTAGGCACCTCATTTCGACCAAGTCGATTATGCACAGTTTCAGCTTCAGACTCAAAATACAACTCACAAAAGTGTATAGTTTCCTCCTCAATATAACGTTCTGCCATTGAACCTTCTGCTCGTGCTTTATTTTTAACTTTCAATTTCAAGCCATGCAAGTATCTTTCAACGAAATACATCCATCGATAATTAGATGGACCCCCCAACTTACACTCAGTAGCCAAATGTATTGGTAGATGCTCCATCGGATTAAAAAAACCTGGAATATAGATGGTTTCAAGCTTAGACATTATCTTGACTATATCTTTCTCCATCTTCTCCAAATCTGAGTATTTCAAATTTGCTGAGCATAAATCTTGAAAGAAGTTGGACAACTCAATAAGAACATCAACTACATTCTTTGGTAGTAAGTCACGACAAACGATAGGCAATAGCTTTTGCATGAAAACATGACAGTCATGCGATTTCATCCCGCGAATACATCTTTTTTCCATATTCACACACCTAGATATATTCGAGACATACCCATCTGGAAGATTTAAACTTTTAATCCAATGAAACAACTTATTAACTTGCTCTCTCCCAAGTACATATGGCGCAGCTGGCTTCGTGTCATCATCTCGAAGCCACAAGTCACGGTGTACGCCTAGTTCCATGCAATCTTTTCTTGAGTTCAAGTTGTCTTTGGACTTCTTCTTATCATCAAGTAAGGTGTAGAATATATTGTCAAACACATTTTTCTCAATGTGCATGACGGTGGCTTTTAGGCACCGAACAAAATCGACCGGTTTTAAAAGCCACCGCTGACGGTGGCTTTTAGGCACCGGTCAAAAGGAAATTTGGTTGACCTTAAAAGCAACTGGCTGTGGTGGAATTTAAATGCGGTCGCTTTTGTTCGGTGGCTTTTAGCCTTTTTTGTTGTAGTGACACTTTTAAACTGAAGATATGAATAGAGCTTCCCAATATTGTAGAAATGAGGCAACCAAAATTGTCACCTGACAAACAAGCCTGTTAAGATTATTTTAGGTTGGACGTTCAAGCTTTCTGATACGATCCAGGCAAAGATCAACAATTTCTTTTCCAGCTGAAATAGGAACACAAAGATTGATTGCTAGAACATGTATAAAGTATAGGCAACAAATGAGAATTATTAAAACGAAATAACTCATTACTTGTCTAGTGACCACGAGCAAAGTTGTTTACAGCATCTTCTTTGCCACTGATCAATTGCTCAGGGTGGAAGAGCTTGCGGTAAGTTCCAGTCCTGACTTCATCAATCACTATGGGTTCAAGATCCACAAACACACCCCGGGGAACATGCTTCCCTGCACCAGTTGCACCAGTATTTTGAGATTCTTTTTTTTTTTTAATTTGAGATTGCTTTTCTCGGCCTGGTCCAGTAAGGTAGCCCTTGAGCCCAACTTAATTCTTTGTTACACATATATTAGTTGTCTCCCTCTCTTATAGACCGGAAATGGCAAACTGAAAACAAGAATTTCCTTATTTACAGTTTAATGTAATTTCACGTATTTTTTTTTATCTAATTATACTTAAAATTTTATTTATATATTCCTTGCATAAACGATGAGAAACCAACCAGATTAAATATCACAAATATATTATATTAATAATTGATTAAAAAGGTCTTTTCCATCTTGTTTTTAGTTGATAATTTCATTGAATATGAAATTAATTTATAGTATTAAGCTTTGTTAATGTACTGAATTAATTTTTTTTTCTGCCCATAGTAAGTATTAATTAAAGGATTTTTCGATAAGAAAGTATTATTCTAAGTTTGCATTCATTTTCTTCTCCCATTAAAATATTATTATAGGTATATTTTTAAATATTTTTTAATTATGTATTTATATATAGACATTTTAATTCAGTATGATTTTTTAGTTCTAAAAATTTGGCTCACCTTGGACACATAACCTAGCTCCCCCACTGGTTTGAAGCTCCCCTACTGGTTGAAAGCATCATCACCTCAACCAATTGTCTTGTCCCCTTGGCATCTGGCCATCAGGTTGTACATACCAAGACAAATAGAGAAACTCAGAAAATATTTCAAAATACAAATAGCATTTCTCGTACAAGTAGTGTTTTTGCAGTTGGTGCTATCCAGAGACTAAAATCATATTGTATTATAAAACTACATAGTTTAAAGAAAATTTAAAGACTGCCAAGTTTCCAAATTTTATAGGAATTCATATAAGATTAATTCTAACATTTTTTGGCGAATAACAAGAAGAGCATTCATACGACATTCTAATCCAATTGAATCATACATATGAAAGGAGCAAGCAGTACCAAGTGCAAACCTATAGACAACAAATAATCAGAACAAAAGCTCTGTTCCAACCTTATTCTTCTCTCTCTTTTTCTCTCCACATCCGCCTCACTTTTCCCCTCTTTTTCTTGCCTAATCGTCGGGGCTTTCATCGGTTTTCACCGGTGGAAAGCCCCAAATCTTTTAATTTCCTTTGTTTTTGTTCTTGTTTTTCAATAATCTCCCTTCTTGGTGAGAGTTTTCCCAATTTATTTGGGTCTAGTTTATCTCTCCTTGTGAGAGTTTGGTGTGTTCTTTGTGTGTTTGGTGTGTTTTAATATCCGGGATTTCAGATCTGCAGGATTTTTTTGGTTTTGATGGAGTTTTATGGTTTTGATTTTGTTATTCGCTTCTTAATTGTGAGCGGGGGTCTTGATTTAGTGATAAAATTTTGTATGGGATTGCAGTTTTGGTCGATAGCTCAAACGATAGCTCCATCGGGGCATGATGAAGGGGGTACCAGTAATCTAACGAGGATGCACAAAGTGGGTACTTGTATTTGTATATACTTTATCTTCAAAATATTGCTTAACTGTCTCTTCATGAGAACATGCGATTGCAAATTACTGTTTGTTCGACTCGATCATTGGTGTAGATGCCGTATGGCTTTTTATTATTGAATTAACACCTTTATTTCAAAAAAAAAGCTCTGTTCCTGATACAATATACACTTGACTAGAAGCAATCAAATCTACACAAACTTGTGACATTTATCTTCCAATCCGATTAACAACAAACTAATAAACATATGTTCAACCACTAACTAACTTGCAGATAACACTCTCAACTATCTCTAGATCAGTTCCTAATAAAAAATGAACCAATAACCAACAAATTAATCATATTTGATTCAATACATTCACAAACTTAAAAGAGAACAATATTGAATGGATAAAAACCAAAAGCCTCTTTAAATAGGAACTTGTAGCCAGATTTATGTTTTTTTTGTGAGAAACTTGAGCTGATTTAAAAACTTTTCGGAGTCTAGAGAAACCACTAGACGAGCATGTAACTGTAGAGGGAAACAAAAATAATCTTGAGCCAATAATGAGGAGAAAAACAAGTTATCAATCAGTGAAGGATCCTCAAATAGTAACATGAAAATACCTAAAAATCCAATTAATGTAATAATCGAAGAAGCCCTTAATCCAAAGTAGCTCACCTGCAAAACCTAAATTCAAGCCCTGCAACGAAAATAGACTAATTAAACCAATTGAAAGAAGCATTAAACCTTAAAATTGTAAAAGTTGTAGAATCAAACCAATTTTAATTGAGGAATCCCTAAATCTAGGAAGTCCTAAATCAAAGAGTAGTAGTTGAAAGGAGCTATAGTGAAGGAGAGCATCGTATATTTATGTGTGTGTGTGTGTGTGTGTGAGTGCGAGAGAGGGATATATCTTGAAATCGAAGGTAGAGAGGTCCTGATTGGAATGAGAAGAAGAGTGGGAGCCCTCGAATTAGGAAAAGTGTGGGAGGTTTATGATTTTCAGAGAACTCAATTTAGGGTTTGTGAGAGGTTGACCGGTGTTGTGCTTATGAGTCGATATAATTTGTTTGTGTTTTGATTTTTTGGAGACAGGAGGGAAGTGAAACATCAAATTAAGGGGGAGGTGAAATGAATGGGGGAAACTGAAATAGGTGAAATGAAGGGGGGAGATGAAATATTGACAAGAGGTAAAATGAATTAGGCTAACGAGGGAAGTCAAATTGGGATGAAAAAATTATGGAATTTGTAAAAAATTAATAAATTTTACAAATATTTTTATGGACATGTAAAATATATTTTTTCTTTTATTTTAATTCTATATTTTTTTTAATGATGTGAAAAAATAATCAATATACGTATATAAACGAGAAGACGGGGGCGGTGAGGTGGCGGCTCTCAAATCGATTCGTTCTATTTTTCTAATTTTATCAATTTTTCACAATTTTTAATATTAATAATTACAACTTCCTTTATTATTTTCAATTTTGTAGGAAGAAAATTGATAAATTACAACTTCCTTTATTATTTTCGATTTTGTAGAAAGGGAATTGGAAAATTGCAACTTCTCATATTTGTAAGATCTAATTTCGATTTCTTTATTCCTTTCGAACTTTTAGGATCTAATGCTTTATTATTATTTAGAATTTTCTTTTATTATTTTCAAATTAGATAGAACTTTTTATTATTATTTTCAAACTTGATAGAACTTTCTTTTATTATTCTCAAACTTCTCAAATTTGTAAGATCTAATGTCGATTTCTTTATTCCTTTCGAACTTTTAGGATCTAATGCATTATTATTTATAATTTTCTTTTATTATTTTCAAATTTTTAGAATCTTATGTTAAAAATTTCTTATTATTTTCAAATTTGATAGAATTTTCTTTTATTATTTTCAAATTTGATAAAACTTTCTTTGCATTAGAAAATTACAAATTCCTTATTATTTTCGAATTTTCTGTTTTATTATTTTCAGACTATCATGTTCTAATATTATCTTTTCTAATAATACTATATAAATATAAAAGTAATATTATATGTTTATATTGATTTTTATTAATATTATATATATATATATATATGGCAATGGTATCAGTCCAAGAAAATAAAAAATCAAACTATATAAATAAAAAGAATATGTAAATAATTTATAATATTATCTACCCAAATGCAAATTTTACAGAATTTATTTTATTTGATAATTTATATAAATAAGTCATGTGTACATTAAAAAAACAAATAAATAAAAATTACATAAAATCACTAACATATAACACAAAATCACCACAACATTCTATACTATTTCAAAAGCATAAACTACATCGAATCATCGGTATGTTACAGAAAGAATGAATTAAAAAATTATTTACAAAAAATGACTATTAAAAGAATGAATCGAAATCAAATAAGCAAAATAATGAACAAAGAAGTAACGAAGTCGATTCATTTACCTTGATTTGAGCTCATCTTAAGTAAATCTTCGGTAATCATGATGAACAAAACGTAATTTTGAATTCAAATTGAAATTTTAACCTCCGGTGAAACGTATGTGAAAATATACGACTAAAGCAGCCTTATTGAGATGAAATTCATCAAGAAACGTAAAAGATCAAAGAAAAAATCGATACAGATAGAGAGAAGATATCGAGAGAGAGAGAGAGACGAGAGAGAGAGAACAGAGAGGAAACAAATTGAATACTAATCAATATACGAAATCTTTGTATTTGTCTTCATATTTTTCTTTTTATTTTTGTACGAAATCAATAATGTGTATGCCAGACCACCGTACTTTTACCTCATCTAATGAAAGAGTTAACTTAGCTAATGAATGGGATTATCGAAGAGTATAAAATACTTTTGGGGCTCCAACACGTTAAAATGTTATAGGGAGGCCCTTATCAGGATTTTATTTTGTATTCTAACAAGGCTGTAGCATTGTAATTAACACGATTCCAGTGATGAACAAATATTGCCTCTAAAGGCTTAAACATAGGCATAACTCGCAGACAATCAGTCATTACCCGAATATATCTATATCCCATACGGATGCATGGCAGGAGACCTTGGACCACTGCACATGTTTCAGCAACATGAACTTCACCGGTTGAACCCTCCCTTGTTCTGAAAAAATTGCAGCACTCATGCCCATTTTATATCGGTGTCCATCAAATCATGCATCTGTGTATAACGGTTACAACACTCTATTCAATTCCATCTCCTCGGTAATATGTAAAATCCAGTTCAAAATAATTTAATTAATATATAACATTTGAAACTGCAAAAGTCGAAAAGTGGTCACTATCTTTCTTTTTAGACTTTTCTTGGATTCGTAGTCTCTTTTTGTTTTTTGTTTTCTTAACTTTCCTTTCACAATTGATGTTTTTACTGTTACATGTTACTGCACAACTTGTATTGACTGATTGATGATTGAACAAATGATCTGCAACAAATGTTATCTGGAAAGAACATTTATATTAGAAATTAAAAACTAATTCAAAGTTAAAAATGGGAAAAAGAAACATTTACAGTATGTTAAAACTTACTGATTAAAAAATCATTAACCTTTTTTGAAGAGAAGTAAGTGCAACTTATATGTTTTAACATCTACAAATGTGCAATTTATATGTTTCTTACAAATGTTTACAAGCTTGTCTGATTTATATGAAGCAGAACATAGCATCACGAACACACAATATTGCCGAGTTTATGGAAGACCTGTTCGGTTTAATGATTAGTTTCTGCTCTTAGCTAGTACAGTTCGTGAATTGCTCTGTATTTTATTCTTGAAACCTTACTCTTATAAGCATTACTACTCCTTTGCAAAGCATGTGGTATGCGCTTTCTATTTTCGTTTATATTTATTTCTTTCCTTCTGTCATAAGATTGTTGATAAATTATCCGGAAGATTGATCCTTATGTGACCAGTTATACAATGAAGCTAACCTTGTTATGCTTTTGACCTTTTCTTGTCACGAGGACCCTGAAAACTAAATGATAATCATCTGGCGATATGAATTTCAAATGTCATGTTGATACATCTCCATCACTGCAACCCGTATCTTTTGCTCAGCAAATAAGTCAGCATCCGAAGCTTTTGGATACAAACTCCCAGCTTCCTTGGTCCCTGGAAATCTCATAACCGCACCCTTACGTTTGCACATTGCAGCATGAACATACAGAGTACATCAACTATATGGAATAAGTAATATTTTTGAATTTAACCAAACGCGTTCTAAAAAAGAAATATCACTGAAGACGACCCTTAAGAGAAAATCCCATATGAAAAGACAAAGCTTTTTTTTTATTATCTTGTAGTTCATTCAAAACACAAGAAATCTTACCAGAAACACAAATCAAACAAAATAAACATGAAAACACCACACTCCTAAAGAACAGGAAAATACCCAGAGGAAGTTGAAACTAATTAAGGAACAAATTTGGAAGCTTTGAGCTTCTCAATCCAGTGAACGAATGAAGATTTGGAATTCCTAAAACCCAAGAATCCATGCTCCTTGCTCTTGTTCATAGTATCTAAAGGATACTCAATGCCTAATGTATGATCAATAGGCCACCAATCTCCGAATCCTTCTAGTTTAGTAGGCACCAAATTGTTTTGTTTTACAATCTCATCCCACACACTCCCTTTATCCTTCATCATCTCCACCAATGTCAACCTCTCTCCCTCTTCAAATTCTCCGCATTCCACCCCAAATTGCTCCGCCAACACCTTCCACAAATGCTTCCACTTGAACACATCTCCATTACTGCAATTAAACGCTTCATTCTTGGCGTTTGGATCCACTGCAGCCCATATCTCTTGCTCAGCAATCAAGTCAGCATCCGAAGCTTCAAAATACGAACTCCAAGCTTCCTTAATCCCTGGAAACCTCAGAACCGCACCCTCATGTTTGCATATTGAAGCATAAACACACAAAGTACAAATAAAATTCATCATACTGTAGGGTGAAAAACCAAATATAACTCCAGGCCTATGGACTGACCAAGTTAAGCCATCTTTTTTTGCTACAGTTTCAAACAAGATATCCTCAAGATTGTAGTAAAAATTTGGAGCATCTAGCCTTGGAAGATCTTCGGTATACGGAGGATCATGTGGTGCAACCATAAAAACATCAAAAGAGCCAATATAGTGCTTTTTCCCGGTTTGTAAACAAATATGTTGCAGTTTTGGTGCATTTGGAAGGATACAGTTCAACAAAATTTTGAACATTTTGCTATTGATTTCACAGTTTTCAGCTTCACTGGATCCACTACCCCAAGTGACATAAAAGAGGTGAGTCACATCTTTAAGGCCGGAGAGTTTGGATTCAGTTTCCTCTGCATTGGAAATGTCACACTGGATGTACTCAACATGGTGGTTTGCATTCCATTGTGGTCTTGGACGACGAGCAACGCCATAGACTTTCCATGGGCCTCCCGGGGTGTCGGGACGAGGGAGAATCTCAGCCAGACTATTTCCAACAATGCCCGTAATGCCCACAACAAGGGCCACACTTTCGTAATTCAACGGACCATTGCCTTGATTGAGAGGTTTCTAAAGTAAGCGTGCATGAAGAAATAAATTAGTTGTGAATGAAGAAAAGATGTAAAACTAGCAGGGCCACATAAAATGATCAACGAAAATTAGTAAAATGAAAGAGAGATTAGAGGATTAACCCTTGCAGCGCCATCTGCACCAGAGTACCACCACCAGCTCATGTTTTCGTCAGATCGTCCGTGGCTTATTTATCTTGTGCTTTTCTGTTAAGATGTACCAGTATATATGTACTATTTATAGTACAAAAATGATGTAGAAAAAAAAAAGACTATATACGTGGTTTAAAAGTTTAACACGTATATTGTGAGGTGACTTTGAAATTAATAATTCAAAATTTAGAGTCTAGGATTTAGGGTTGTTTAAACCTAAGTCCGTATACGAATTATTCCTCATTCTTAATATTTCTAAAACCAATCATTGAACCCCAAAGGTTAACTATTGAACTCAGAGGAACGAATTAATCAAGACCACAAGCTTACCAAACATCTTACTAACAATTTTTTTTGAATTCTCATCTATTTTTCAATCATTTTTTAAAAAGTTGTATCCGGTTGTATCCGGTTGCATCCGGTTGCATCTGGTTGCGTTGGTTGCTGGCCGTATTTTTGGTTGCATCTGTGGTTGATTTTGGTTGCAGTTGCAGACCGTATTTTTGCAATTATTTTGGTATTTTTGCAAATATTTCCAGAAGATGGTAAAATTGCAAAAAAACTTAGAAAAAAAATAGTATTTTTGGTAATTTCCCTTAAAAGTTTAACACGTACTAGCTATTCCAATATTGTGACCTCACTTTGAAATCAATAATTCAAAATTTTCAAAAATACCAAAATTTAGGATTGTTCTTGCAAAAATACAATCTTTTTTAAGTATTTTAAAAAAGTACAAATTTTAATTTTCTTTTACATACTTTCGCAACTTCTCAATCATATTCGCAAAATCAAAACAAATATAACTCTAAAATTTTGTGACTGAAATCATTTGCATAATACGTCCTTAACAATCATTTAAATGAAATGCAATAAAAAACATATTCAATCATAATGCATAGTACGTACACTATAAGAATAATCAATTTTTGTGACGGATTTTGGCAACGAAACAAATTTTGTTGCTAATTAGTGACGGATTTCCAACCATTTTTGTAACTTTGCTAAGAAATACACCCAGGTGTACCTAGTGTACTCATCAACAATGACTAGAACATATTTCTTTCTGTCAAGAGACATTATATTCACTAGACCAAACAGATCAATATGAAGAAGATGATAAGGATCCACAATTGAAGATTCAGACTTACTCTTCAAAGATGACTTCCTTTGCTTGGCCTTTTGACAAGAATCACACAGACCATCTAAGCTGAGTATAGACTTTGGAAGTCCCCTAACAAGATCTTTTCGAATTAGCTCATTTATGTTGTTCAGATTTACAGAAAAAGTCGACACTTTACTTCTGTTGGTAATGTTTACCATAAAAAAATTCCACCAAAATTGCCTATGAATTACAGACAATTTAGCAACAAAAATAATTGTAACGGAACATCAAAAAATTACTAACGAAATAGTGACAAACTGCCAACGAAAGTTTATAAAATGCTAAATGATAAAGACTGCTCGTGATTATTTGTTGTTGATTCCTGTCATTGTTATTAATCTGATAATAATTTTGTAAGTACATTTTTTTGTAAAATATCGAAGTGACTGTTTTTTTTTCATTTTCTATTTCAGCTTTTAAATTTTTATTAAAAATTAAATAATAAAAGATATTTTTTATGTAATTATGTTATGTTTGATTTAGTGTATAATATAATATCACATATCTTTATAAGTGGGACTATATATGCTCAAACGTGCACCCTAGAATTTTCTAAAATTCTGGTTATCACCCTCACACCAACAACAACCGCGACTAAGTCAAATATAATCAAAGTGAATAAATAGAAAAAAAGAAACAAACTCAAGACTTATTTATCTTGTGCTTTTGTGTTAAGATATACTAGTATGTTACCATTTATAGTACAAAAATGATGTAGAAAAAAAAAGCCTATATATGAGGTTTAAAAGTCTAACACGTACTAGCTATTAAAATATTGTGACGCGACTTTGAAATCAATAATTCAAAAAAATTCAAAAATACCAAAATTTAGAATTGTTCTTGCAAAAATACCATATTTTTTAAGTATTTTGAAAAAGTACAAATTTTGATTTTGTTTACATACTAGTACGTATGTTACTATTTATAGTACAAAAATGATGTAGAAAAAGACTATATATGTGGTTTGAAAGTTTAACATGTACTAGCTATTCCAACATTGTGACGTGACTTTAAAATTAATAATTCAAATTTTTTCAAAAATACCTAAAATTAGGATCATTTTCTCCAAAAATACCATCTTTTTTAAATATTAATAAAGTACAAATTTTAATTTTCATGCGTTTCGCAACTTCTGAATCATATTAGCAACTATAATCCATCAAAATCAAAACAAATGCAACTCTAAAATTTTGTAATTTGAATCATTTGCATAATATGTCCTTAACAAGCATTGGTTAAATGAAATGCAATCAAAAACAATTTCAATTACATTCGAGATAGAAATTGATTTTTTTTTAGCATTTAGTTACTTTTAATTGCTAAAGATATTTTTGTAAATATTTTCATAAAACAATAAAATCACAAAAACACTTTAAAAAGTGATATTTTTTCTATTAATTAGTTAATTAGGATAGGATAAAAGAATACAGAACATCAATAACCGAATATATAATAATTCTTAATATATTAATCATATTTGTAATAAAACTTTCAAATTAAAAGTAATTAGAAACTAATAAAATTTTGAAATATAATTGATAAATTAGTTTTGAAAATTAATGAATATTCATCAAGAATTTTAAAACATGATAAAATTAAATGACGAAACAACCCCTGCAGCTACGTAACGCCGTATTAAATCAGATCGTTGGTGATGATATATTTGAATGAATGGGAGTGAGTGGCAGTCGGGACTTGCCGACTTTTAAAGTGCGTCTAGGAAGTTCTTTGTATTCAATAGACCTGGCAATTCGTTCGTGTCGTGTACTTTCGTGTGTCGTGTACTTTCGTGTTTCGTGTACCTGAAACGTCTATCCGAAAACGACACGAAATAAATTCGTGTACCCAAAATCTAGACACGAACACGACACGGTAAAAATACGAAACGACACGAGATTATTTGTGTAGTTTTCGTTTACACGAAACGAAACGAAACGAACCGATAACGAAACAAAATTAACACGAAACTGTACACGAAATGCTTTAACAGTTCATGTCACCAAAAATCCAGAATTAACAATACATTATATATATTTGTCAATTAAACGTATGTCATAAAATTGAACATAAAGTTTTATATTATGTTAAAAAATATTACATATATATATATATATATCTATTAATTAATTTATTTATTTCGTGTACTTCGTGTCGTGTCGTGTACTTGAAGGGTAAACCCAAACCCGACACTAAATCTCGGTCGTGTACTTTCGTGTACTTTCGTTTCGTGTACTAAAAATGGAAACCCAAATACTAAATTTTTGTGTCGTTTCGTGTCGTGTTCTCGTGTCGTGTCGAAAATTGCCGGGTCTAGTATTCAATTCGGCACTCGTCCATTTTGAAACAATAACTTTTGACAAAAATCTCGCCCCCGTCAAATATGTAGTGTAGATTTAGGGGAGAAGTTTTATTGTACCGTTTGTTACCTGTGTAAACTTTTGACATGTGTTAAATTTAGTATGTAGTGTAGATTTAGGAGAGAAGTTTTATTGTACCATTTGTTACCTGTGTAAACTTTTCACATGTGTTAACTTTAGTTTTTTCAATTCAAAACAGAGATGAGATGTCTGTTTAGTTCGTTATCTTTTTGGAAAAATAAATTAAATCTTCTTTAAAATATTATCATTTTCTTATTTACATCTCTAAAGTAAAGATTTAGTATATGAGGTAATTTAATGTTCAAATTTTTCTGGATGAAGCCCTTTCGTTAAAAATGTTAACATATATGATATTATTATTATTGAATAATTTTGTTATTGTAATAATTTCCTTTGTTAGGTCAAATTTGCTTTATTATTGTTTGGTTATTTGCTATATAAGTATTCTCCTTATTGTAATCGAAAGTAAGTTCATTATAATATAATATTACTTTTCTTCTATTCTCTCCATACTTTATCATGATATCAAAAGTTATGTTTGTTCGATCCAGGATCGGTTGATGTAGAGTTCAACGTGATATCTTCTGCATGTTTGGTTAAAACATGATTTTTTTTCTTTTACTTCATCAAGTTGGTTCTGTCTTATTTTTTTTGGTAATACTGATTTCTCTTCGCTCTGATTGTTTCAGTTTGAGTTTCATTTTTTTCCCTCGTGTTTTGTACTTCGTATTGATTGGGTTTTTCTTGGGTAAAAATTGCATTTGGTTAGGATTTTTCTGCTGGTTTCGTTTTATTTTGGTTGAGACTCTCATAAACACTCTATATTTCTCTCTCTGTGATGGTATTGGCTTATTGATATTTTTTTCTTTCTTCCTTTCCTTTTTATTCTCTTCTCATTTTCTCGTGCGTTATAATAGGAGTAGGCCTAGGTACATCTGTATATCTTCTTTTCTCGTGCGCTATGATGGAAGTAGCTCTAGGCACATTGGCTCTTCATGGGATTTGATTATGGTTTGGTGCACTAGGCACATTAGCCCTTCTTGGGATTGTTAGATTATGGTCTCGTGCTCTAGGCACATTGGCCCTTCATGGGATTTGATTATGGTATGATGCTCTAGGCAAATTATCCCTTCGTGGGATTGTTAGATTATGGTCTGGTGCTCTAGACACATTAGCCCTTTGTGGGATTGTTAGCTTATGATCTGGTGCTCTAGGCACATTAGCCCTTAATGTGATTTTTAAATTATAGTCTGGTGCTCTAGGCACATTAGCCTTTCGTGGAATTGTTAGATTATGGTCTGGTGCTCTAGGCACATTGGCCCTTCGTGGGATTATTTTCTTTCTCGTGTTCTGTGATGGGAGTAGCCCTAGGCACATATGTATACCTTCTTTTCTCTTTCTCTCTCTATTGATTTAGGTCGTGTGATTGTTTCGTTACCCTTAATTCTCTCTTCTTCTTTCTACTGGTTTAGGATTGGTTTATTGGTTATAATTTGGATATGGATTGTTGGTCAGATTTGGATATTGTTTAGATTAGATTTGGAATTGGAGTTGGTTATTGGGTTTGATATTGGATTAGGATAATTTATGGCTTTGGATTGAGTTTTGACTTTGATGTCGGTATTGTTTTCGATGGCTAAAGTTTGTTTGGATTATTCAGTTTTGTTTTCGATGTTGGTATTATTTTCCATGGTTGCTCTTTGTTTGGCTTTTACTAACTTTCTTGTTCGTTGATTCTTTTGTTTTGTTGATGATTAGATGTCATAGATGGTTTTTCTTTTGTTGATTGGATGATTGTGGTACGGATAGACTTTGCAGTTTTGTTACGTTTGCTGTTGGATGATATGGATGCTCGATTTTCTCTTCTTTTGCGGTTGCAACTTTGAATTCGTTTGGATATTTGACTCCTTTTACTCTGACAAACTCCCGATTTTTCATCGTGAGTTTGAGGGGCGATGTTAACATATATGATATTATTCTTATTGGATAGTTCCGTTATTGTAATAGTTTCCTTTGTTAGGACAATTTTCTTTATTATTGTTTGATTATTGGCTATATAAGTCTCCTCTCTATTGTAATCTAAAACAAGTTCATTATAATATAATATTAATTTTATTCTCTTCTCTCTCCACACTTTATCAAAAAAGATTCTAACAGACGTTAGAATCTTACTGACGTGACACGATTTTTGACAAATCATATGTTATGTGAACCGATAATTAGAAAAAAAATAAAAAAATGACAAAAACACATAAAAATTGTTCAACTTCAATGTTCTTCGCGAGGTTCACAACTTTATCTAGGGCTGAGTATTCGGCCGATTCAAACCAATACCAAACAAAACCGAATTATCAATATTTTTGAAACCAAACCAGACCAAATTTATATTAGGACCGAAGCAGACTGAATTATTTCAGTTTGGTTCGGTTCTTAAAACCGATTTCTTTTTTAAGAAAAATAGATTTCAAATCATGTGAAATTCTGATAGAACATGATAGAACATGAATACAAATACCTGAAGAAAATCAAGTACATTTTGTTTTATAGATATTTATCAAGAAGAAACAACTCTATATTGAAAAAGTATTATACAAACTAATAGAATATGCAAATTAATCAATTAAGAATAAGTTGGCGACATAGTATTAGAGAAATAGTGCATTTGTCGAATATATTTTTGTAAATATAAAACTATATATATATATATATATATATATATATATATATATATATATATATATATATATATATATATATAGTTGCACTCTAGGAAGAACACCTTATATAAAGAACAATAAAGAACACCATTATAAACACTTTATTTTTCATAAAAATTGATTTTTTAAAATTAGAATCATAAAATTGAACAACAACTAAGCCTAATATATCGAATTTAACGTAGAATCTCATCTAAATTTAAAAATTAAACATTACATATAATCCAGTATAGAATCCAGTACATAATCTTGTATATATATTTATCATAATGAAATTACATGTAATCATGTTTTATTTGATTCTAATTCTTTGTTAGATTCTATTTTTATTCGTAATAAACCTTTTTTGGTGAGAAAATTAGAATCAACATGCAATTTATGTAAGATTCTATGGTGTTCTTTATTGTTCTTTATATAAGAGTGTTCTTCATGGAGCAATGACCTATATATATATATATATATATAGGGTAAGGTTCTAGGGAGAACCTCCTTATCAAGAGACCCTAGAGACCTCAATCATGACCGTCCATTAATTAGATTACATTTTAATTTCATTATACAAGACATAATGACAATATTGTAATTAATTAGAATGTTTGAGGTCATTTAGAATCCACAATCAAGCATTATACGTACAATACTTTTTATATAAAAGGAAAGAATCTTTAAATCAATATTTGATTATAGATCAAAATCTTTTATAATTTTGGAAAGAATATAATGACACATATATCACGCAACAGTTGTCTATATGATTTGGACCGCTACTTAATTTTTCAATCATCTGCTACTATTTTTCAAACATAGGACACTCTATAAGCTTGAAGACGCTCCATAACCTAGAAGAAAAATGGAGGAAAAAAACGATGCAACAATGTAATAATTTTTATACTTTGAGGTAATCATTTAAACTAATATATATTTTGTAGAACACTGATAAGAACACTCTTTTTTTGTTATAGGTGTGATATGGATCAGTGGTAAACTAAGTACTGACCAAGAAGATGAAGAAAAACGTTCAATTATAAGGTTTCAGCCACATATGTTGAGATTTGTAATATCTTCTTTGATGGAGGATCAAATGAAATGGGTTATGATATTGGATTTGGTTCATTACTGTTGTTCAGTTTGAAAGAATATCTTTTTTCATATATGTACTTTGTTTGGAATCTTATAAACCAGTCGTATTGATAAAATTCTCTAATCTATTAGATTCACTAAGGTGTTGCGTTGTCGTATCCAGTATTTTGTTAAGATTCATCTAGGTGTTCTGTTAGGTTATCATCATGGTGTTCTCTTAAGATTTTGTTAAGGTATCCAACTTGCAAAGGTGTTTTGTTAAGCTTACATGTACTCATGGATGTATATCTTTATGGTGCTATTTATCTTGATACTTGTATAAACATTACGTTGCTTTGTGATTGTAATGCATAAAGAGTGTCTATCTGTTTACGATGAATTTGGTAATGTATTGTGTTGCTTTTCTCTAAATTGATAACTAGATATGTTTTGAGTGTGGTGAAATTTTTCTAAAGATGTTTAATTCTCAATTATCTTGATGTATTTTAGTTTTTGAAGGTGCTGGTGTGTTCAATTTATTTTTCTAAATTAAAATGGTCATATTACATTTGTAAATTGAAAATGGTCTTTGTTAAATGCAGGGTTCTATAATGATGATATACGTTAGAAGTGCAAGGTATATGATGGTATACGTTGGAAGTGCAAGGTATAGTCCAATACCAGTAAAAGAACTAGACAGTTCTATTGCATTACCGGGTTTCTTCATATTGTTAAAGATTAGTTGATGTATACAATTGTATGGTTGATAATTTGTTATGTTATTGGCCTGAAATTCTTGATACCTTCCTGACTGTTAATACTTTCTTGTCTATGTCAAAGATAATCAGGCTCACATGGATGCTTTGGAACTAACTAATTGCCGGAAGTTTGTGTGGATCATCATCAAATGGAGGTTGTCAAGATTGATGTTCACGGATTTTGATTGTGTCATGTCTTTAAATCCATGTCACCTTTCACATAGCTTTAGCTTCCACAATTATGTTATTTTCAATAATTTGTTTATCTCCTCTGGCAAGCTTGTAATTCTTTTAATGATATTGATTTACAAAATTAGCTTGTCCACTATCTCAATAAAATATTTACTTTACATAAATTCTTGTGTGTGTTCATATAAGAGAATATTTTTTTATTCTATTCCAACATTATTTTGGAGTCATATTGCAACATAATTTTTTGAGTTCCATAATATTACAAAGAACACTTCAAGAAATCTAACTATTCAAAAAAAAAGGCACATTTTGAAAACTTAAAAAAGTATTTAAAACAATTTTTAAATATACAATTATTATAAAAATATTTAACTGAACATTTTAAAGAAACTCAATACTATAAAGAATCTCAACGTCATAAAGTAGATTTTCAAATTTTATATTTACAAACAAAACAATAAAAAAACTACTCAACACTATAAAGAATCTAAAATGCATAATACATACTATATTAAATATTCACAACAACACTTTTGAAATCCTTGTTTGCATGTAATAAACATTAAGTGTTCTAGTATTAATACTAGTAAATTCTATTAATGTTAGTACATTTCTTATACGAAAAATACTCAGATGAAAACTCTTTAGAAAATCACTTTAATAAATCTTAGTGTTTATTAAAAGAATTTCAATATGGAAAATATATATTATAATAATATAAGAGAAATACTTCAAGTAATCCGAAAAATATTCAGAAAATAAATTACCAAATCTGAATGTTCATTAAAATAGATATTAATGAAAACTAAATACATTTCATAAAGAATCTAAATAGTTTATTAAGATTCCGTTAACTAATGTTTTTTACTCGGAAATGAAATCTTACAACACATAAGAAAATCTTAATAAAATCTTAAAGTACCTTATATTTAAAGACATTAGAAAATAAATTCTAAATTTGTTATAAATAATATTAATAGTCATACGTTAAATTATTTAATAAATTGAAAGATTAAAAACCCAAAACATTATAAATATTGTACTAAAACAATTAAGAGATTCTCGTAAAAAGAACTTTTCTATATTTAAAAAAAAAATTGGATTGCATTTTTTCAAAACAAGGCACTTTATCAATATTATTCTGAAACACTGAAGCGAATCTTTAAAATAGTTATATTACATTTTTTATTGTATCTAACATTTAAAATACATATAACAATCTTATAATAAACATTAAGTAAACAAGAAATCGAAACTTATAGAAAAATTCAAATCTCTAAGTATAGTATTAAAAATGAAAAAAGTAAATATTCTAAACTATTCGTTATTCTGAATATTACTCTTCAACACTTAAGAGAATCTCGTAAAAAATAATTTTTTTTAATGTTTTGCAAAAGATAATAGCGAAATTCATTACATTAAAATAACACACATTCTCAAAGTCTATTCCTAAGAACTTAAGCAAATCTTACAAACACTTGATAAAATCTTTATAAAAATATTTTAATTTAATTATTTTAATAAATTAAATATTTTAATATTTTAATTATATATTAATTTTTTTTATTTTCCTAAGTGTTTCATTAAACAAAATTTTTATTTTTATGACTAAGAGAATATCAATGATTTAAAATAGTGTGTCATTTATATTTATATGATGAAAGAAGATTCTCTTAAATGTTTCACACAATTTTAATAAATTTAAAAGTTTTGTAAATTTTTAATACTCACTCAAATGTCATGTTATACACATTTTATTATATACTATCAAATTTTACAAAGTATACTTATAATTAGTTATTGACTTTTATTTTATTACAAAACTTTAATTTTGTTGATATATATTTCAAAGATTTATATTAGGCTGATATATTTTTGAAAAGAAATAAAATATATGATTTTTTTTTATGTTTTTTGTTAGATTTCTATATATGTGTTTTACATAGATTCTCTTCAGGGTTTCATCCAAAAAAATTGATTACAAAATAATAATTCTATTAAATGTTTTGTTAACAAAATAATAATTATTTTAAATAGTATTCTTGTGTATTTCTATGACGAGAAGAGATTTTTATTAAATATTTCACCTAAATTTAATAAAAAAAAATTGCCGCATATTTTTTATTTGCTTCACTGTGTAATGAAATTATACAATATTCCATTAAATTTTACAAATTTTAGTTATACTTAGTTGTCTAGTTACATTATTTACAAAATTCTGATTGTGCCAACAAATTTTTCAATGACAAGACAAGATTCTATTAAGTGTTATAAGACGAATTACCATATTTTTAATTGTTAGTGTTGTTGCATATTAACGTTGTGCTATGTTCGGTTAAATTATAAAAATCATATTTTTAAAAAATTAATTAATTTTTTTTGTCAACAAATAATTCTACGACGAGTAAATAATCTATTACGATAGGAGATTCTCTTAAATGTTTTACATAAGTTTAATAATTTCGTTGTACCTATGTTCTTTTTGAAAATTTAAATAGTGTTCATGCATTTTTCAAAAGTTTATATCTTTGTATATATGGAATGAAATAATTAAATGAAAAATAACGTAATCTAAAATTATATCTATTAAACATATAATCTTTTTTTTTTATCAGGATTAAACATATAATCTTTAAATAAGATCTTTTTACATCTATACTTTAGCGCCCAACACAATCGGACCAAAAATAATATGTAATGTAAGTACAAAATATTTAAAAAAAATCTTTTATATGTAATTTTTAAAATATGAAATATTAGAAAATATAATATGAAAGATAAAAATCTCTGACATATAGTAACTAACTAAGGAAAAGATTCAACTGACTAGTATGACGAATCAAATGCAATACGAAACAGTAGTAATAATGATTATGAAAAGCTATCTGATTGATTTGAGGTTCTATTAAGATTGTAACAAAACAAAGCATCGCAACCCTAAGATTCTGTTGTTAAGTGTTTTATATAAAATTTATAAAAATTATCTTTTTTAACTTAAATATTCCTTTAAGTGTGTTGCAACGAGATTTTTACTGTGTAACTTTAATATACTTTCTTTTAAATTTTGTGATCTTTTTAGATATCCTTAAAATCATTTTTAATCTATGACGTTTTTAGGTATCCTTAATATTAATTTCTAAATGACAACTCCCAGATTTGATTCAATGTTTTGTATCAAAATATTAAGTACCTTTTCAATTCTACTTTTTATAAAATATTATAGGTAGAAGATTCTCTTAAGTATAGTGATTTTGAAAATGTATAGTAATTTATTAAAAAATATTTTCTAGCCAAGATATTTTGTAGTCGATGAGTTATAAAATAATTAAGATTCATAAATTGCATGTTTTGAGATTTTTTTTTTAATTATCAATATATATATATTTCTAAGAATTATCATTGAAACTTTTACAACCATAAGTATCTTATGGAACAGTTAATATTTTTAAGATAATTTTTTTAGTATCTTGTGCAATATTTAAGGAACATTTTAAAATATTCTTACGGTATAAATAGAATGAAACCATTATATTGAGATTCTCGTAAGTGTTTTAATAACATTCACACTATTTATTTTAAATTTAGATTTTATTATGTATTTTTTTAGTATTTGAAACAACTTCTTAAAATAACATTTTAAAGGGTATTGTTATAAATTTTAAGCTGAGAAACATAAATAACTATTGTTGCAATAGCTTTTCCAAAAAAAGCTATTAAAATTTTAATTTCAAAGAGAAATGATACAATAGTTAACCTTGGGCAAGAAAATTAGAGAAGAAGATAAACATAAAAAGTAATCGCCTAAGAATTCTTGAACTTAACGGAACACTAATGAAAATACAATAACACAAGCCCAGAGATCAACAGAACATTTCTAAATCTTTCAAATGATGAATTGCTCATCAATATTCCCTGCCACACTGGATTCCAAGTCATATCAATCAAAGTTCTGTTCAAACCAATGAGAGTCTAATACTAAAATTTGCACTTCCATGACACATTGCATAAACTAATTATCAGACATCCTTTCTTCCAAGAACCAACACAACCAAGACAATAACAGCAGGTCATTTTCACAACAGTAGTAAAATCAACCACAAAATAACTGTTAATAGTTAACATGTTTCCACAAACTCTATCCAACACAAATTGAATTACAAAAATGTAGCAGGCGCTCCCTTTCACATTAAACGACCTAGTTCATAATATAGATACAAGTCAAGATTCAAGTAAAATTTAGACATCATCGTCCAAATTAGTACAAATCATCATTAATCTTAGTAGTATCATCATTAGAATGGGTACAAAGTCATCATCATCTTGCAATCAGCAAGAGTACAAAATCGAGTTTGTTCTAACTCTCATCCAGTAACCCATATTCATTTATGCTACCAAAAAACCTTAATAAATCTCAGTAGAACATCAGGCCAAATGAATGTATCTCAACAGAACACCACAACACTTCAACAGAAGACCTTGATGAATCTTTACAGTTCAGCAAATCTTAATAACATTAAAAAATTTCATAAAACACAAAATATATGAAATCTTTTATCATGTTTGTATCGAAACAATTCAAATTAGTATGCAAAAGTAATCGCCTAATATTAGAAGAATCAATATATCGTCTAGTCCATATAACCATGTTTTGTATAGATGAATGATGCAAAAAGAAAAATATCAAAAATACTAATCTTACAAAGATGATGATTATAACAAAGACAAAACGCCGATGATTAAATTAACTCAACGTCATAATCCAATTAATTCATGTTTGCACATGACATGACATACGAATATATTTTAGGAATTGAAAAGTGTAATACAAGAAAGTTATGATCCAGAAAAAAATGTAACAACTGAGTGAACAATACTTCATACAATTACAAAACTATTCAACTAAAAATTGTAGAGAATGAAGAACACAAAACTTAGTTAGTTGTCCATGATATAGTCCATCCGCAGTTTGCACCTTTCTGTCTTAGAATGACGAGACTTTCTAAAACTGATGTTGTAATGATGCTTAATCAGATTAATTGAAATTTAAAGAATCAATTACAGTAACTGTTACAATGGAAATTGTAAATTTGACAGTAAAACATATCTGGCCAAATCTTGCTAAACATGGTAATGAAATTGGAGTTAGACGTATGTCTACTTTGTATTTTTGTATAATCAAATACGACCCCTGTAGTATAAATCAAATAAAGTATTTATAGATTTCTACAAAAATCTTGACCATAGGATTAAAAGGAAATCAATGGTGATAATTAAGGGTCTCTCGGTCTCTCCCTAACTAAGGGTCTCTCTTGAACCTCCCCCTATATATATATACGGGTTTTGTTATATGTAAACCGTTAAAATTAGGACTAATTTTAGACCATATACTTTTATATATGTACTGTAACGTGTGTACTGCACATATTATTTACACAACTTGCAGTATACTCTGCAGTACATATATTAAAAATATCTGGTCTACGATTAGTCTTAAATTTAAGGGTATAAACTGAACTTTTGCCTATATTTATATATAATTTGGTCTATTTGATCCTCACTTTTAATTTTGGGCCTCCCTTTTGGACCAATCAAGATATAATCAATGTAACATTAATTATTTCTCTAGAGTATTTGTTAGACCATATCAGATATATTCAACATGACTATGAGGAGAGTAGTAAGGAAGTTCAAACTAAGAACAATGTTGAAATCTCAACTTGATAATCAATTAACCAATGATGATTTGGTATTCCTCAAACCCAAGAATCCATGTTGCTTGAATGTATCAAAGGAAGACTCGAACAAGATCTTATACTCTTCAACACTCTCCCTCAATCGTATATTTGTCTATAACCAATACCAATCACCAATATACCAAAAAACAAATATATTTAATTAAACAAATGAGGAATAGAGAACTTGAACCTGAGACCCTCACTCAACGGAGTTATGATATCATGTTAGAAAACTAGTCCATATAAGATCTTAAGTGATCAGAGAAAGATCGCAACATGATCTTATACTTTTCAACAACTTGCTCCGCCAACCACTTCTAGAAATGCTTCCAGTTAAACATCTCCATCGCTACAATTCAATCCACTACAACCTATATCTACAACCTATATATGTTGCTCAGCAAATAAATTAGAATCCGAAAATCCTAAATACAAACGCCCAGCTTTCTTACTCCGTGTAAACCTCATAATCGCAATCTCATGTTTTCATATTGCAGCATGAACAGAGAGAGTACATATCGAACAGTGGTTTCATCGAACGATAATCTTTGATGGCGAGTGATGCCGACTACTAGGGATATGGACTCTCATAGAGTACTGGAACATTTTCTTGATTGAGATTTTTCGTGAATGATAGTATCAGTATTCAATAGGGAATTTTTTTTTAAAATAACTAATTTTAGTATGATAAAAATCAAAGATTATTCATTTAGTGCTGACTACACCGAACGCCCGGACCACCGACCACCTAACACTTTGTTTTTTACGAGCCTTCCTTTCTCACTTGCTTGTAAAATTAGATGCAAAAATATGTGCAAGCATGAAAGTATGAAACGATATACCCGCGCTAGATCATTTTTACTCACATTGTTTTGCTACAGGGAAGTGGACGTGCAATTATTTCTATAAAAAAACTCCAACAATTTATTAACCCAAAATGGATTAAAGAGGAAATATGAAAAAAATCTTATATTTACACATAGTATTTAGGATTTTTGGCATGAAATGAGTGAACACAAAATTTAAGAAGACTTGTTTTTTCTGGTGAAAGTACTCGTAAAAATACTACATTAGTTCACCTTCCATCATTACCTATGTATTGAACATACGTAATTTTTTTTTGATTTTATTATTAGTTTGATAAATCTCTTCCAAGTATATCACTACAAGAAAAACGGGCAATTATGACGGAAAACTTATGACGGAATGTTGGGCGCGACTTATTTACGACGGAAATGAACATTTCGTCACAAATACCTATGATGGAAAAAACATTTCGTCGCAAGTTGAATATTTTATTATTTTTTCGAAATTAAAAAAAAGGAAAAACAGTGCGCCAACTAAAACGATGACGTATCCTCTTATGACGGATTTGCAATTCCGTCGAAAATTGAATATTTTTTTATTTTTTCGAAATTAAATTTAATTATAAAAGAAATAAATTTTGTGTAGGAGAAGACGACGTTGAACTCAATATACGACGAAAATTTCGTCGTAAGTATACTTACGACGGAAATTTCGTCATAAGTATACTTATGACGGAAGTTTGTTCTGTCGTAACTTAGCCTGTATAAAATTCACCTCCCATTTCTTATCCTATTATCAGTTTTAAAAAATTAGTCATTTAAAATAATATTTTTAAATAAATATACGACGATTTTTCTGTCATAAAAGAGTTGTTGGGGTGGTAAATTCAAAAATTTCCCAAAAACATTTGGCGGTAAATTAAAAAATTTCCCAAAAAAATAGGCGGGAAATTCAAATTTTTGGAGTCCAATAACTTATGACGGATTCCGTCGTAAGTTAACACATGTTTTTTTCATGTGTCAATTTTTTAAAAAATATTTCTCAATGATCTAACTCTATGGATATCAAGAGTTATATGTTTGAGTGATATTTCAAAAATATTAGAAAAAAAAATTTATTTGTTTCGAGATTATAGTAGTCAACTAGTGATTTGACTATTACTTCTAATTGGTGTTTAGTCTCGGATTGGTGTTTTGATTTTTTAAAAAATAATTCCCGAATATCTAACCATGTGGATATCAAGATTTATATGTTTGAGCGATATTCCAAAAATATTAGAAAATAAATAAATTTATTTGGTTTGAGATGATAATAGTCACTAGTTATTTGACTAGTACTTCTAATAAGTGTTCAGACCCATATTTGTATTTTGATTTTTTTAAAATTATTTACTGATGATCCAACCGTATGGATGTCAAGATTAATATATTTGAGTGATATTTCCAAAATATTAAAAAAAAAAAAAATTATTTGGTTCGAGATTATAGTAGTCAACTAGTGATTTGACTATTACTTCTAACTAGTGTTTAGTCCCGGATTGGTGTTTTAATTTATTTTTGAAAATGTTTTTCAATGATTCGACCATATGGATGTCAAGATCCCCCGATTTAATTAAAAAATAATATTAAAAAGGTGGACCCCACAGAAAAAAGTGGGCCCCACTAATTTTTTTATGTTTTAACCCTAAACCCCGAATAAATTTTTAATTGATTTATTTGACGATCCAACCGTATAGATGTCAAGATTTTTATGTTTGATTACTATTTCAAAAAATTTAGAAATAAATATTAGAATTTGGTTTGAGATTATAGTAGTCAACTAATGATTTGACTAGTACTACTTAGTGTTTAGTCCAGGATTAGTTTTCCAATTTTTTTTTTAAAATATTTCTTGACGATCCATCCATATGGATGTCAAGATTTTTATGTTTGAGTCCTATCCCAAAACTTTCCAAAAAATAAAATAAAGTTTGGTTTGAGATTATAACAGTCAACTAGTGATTTGACTATTACTTGTAGCTAGTGTTTAGTCCCGAATTGGTGTTTTAATTTTTTTTTGAAAACGTTTTTCAACGATTCAACCATATGGATGTCAAGATCCCCCGGTTTAATTAAAAAATAATATTAAAAAGGTGGACCTCATAGAAAAAAGTGGGCCCCACTAATTTTTCTAATTTTTAACCCTAAACCCGAATAAATTTTTAATTGATTTATTCAACGATCCAACCATACGGATGTTAATCTGTACTCATTTTAGTGTTGGGAAAAAATAATCAAATAATAAAAAGGTCCGGTTGTGCCGCATCTTTTCAAAAACATTGTAAAATGTTTCCCCCTTAAACGAAAATTATTACGAGCACCCTTTGCCCCCTTAATTAATTTTTCTCTCGCATTCACTCTTCTATATTATATGACTACTTAAAAGTGAACAACAACAATAACGATATGTTTGAGCACTATTCCTAAATTTTCAGAAAAATATAATGAAATTTGGTTTGAGATTATAGTAGTCAACTGTTCGCACAAAATCACGCAAGCGTACGCGGTCACAAGTAATATAAGAATAAGTAGAGTTCGTTCCCACAGAGACTGCTTTAGTTACTACAGTTATGCACTTATGCAACAATGTATGGCTATTGTTCAATGCTAAGACAAGTATCAAATTTGTGTTTTGATTATCTAAATTAACTAAACAAATTATCAAGACTATAACTAATTAATGAGTTATTGTTGAATTACTTATGAGAATAAAACATGGGATCCTAACTTCATTAAATATTTCATCTAGAGTCTTTTGTCTTTAATCAATGCATGTGACGGTTGTGATAACTAATCGGATAACACAAAATCAGTACACGCTACATAACGGTTTAACGAGCAAGTTATCCATTCAGATTACATAGGGCAGGTAAGATGGTTAAAATTACCTACGAATCATGCATGACAAACATACATAAACCTATGCTAGCATGGAAAGTTCTAAACCTCTATATCCACTTTCGCAATCAATAGAGATTAACAAACAACTTAGATGTTAGCTACGCATCCAAGAAGAATAAGCACAACCAAACTAGGATATCAATTAGCCATCACACACACATCTTTAAAACAATTAACTACTAAAATCCATAAATAAATCCGTTAGAATCCCACGACAACGATTAGTTCATAATCGAACTGTTCATCATCGTGGGTTCTGATGAAAACATGATAATAAATATTTCTGGAATACTAAATAAAAGTACTAGGGTTTATGAAGAAACAAACGAGAATCCAAAGTATCGCCTAATTAGAAGAATACAAAGATAAGTTGAAAACTAGATCTTCGTAATCAGTCGTCTCTTGTTCTCCTCACCAGTGGATAGATATATAAGTATGTAGATGGATATATATAATTGTATATTTGTGAAATCGTCCACCAATAGCTTATATAGGCTCTTCTGTTGCCTGGTCTTCGCTTATTTTCTTTTCAGAACAGAAATTGACTTTCTTCAGCATTCTTCAAGCGCGGGCGCGCCCTTACCAAGCGCGGGCACGCTCTAACAGTAAATTCAAGGTGCGGGCGCGCTTCAACCAGGCGCGGGGGCGCTTGGTTTCTGACAGATTTTCTTCAAAACGCTTTTCTTTGACATTTCTTCGCGCTTTCAAGTTCCGCAACCACTTGGCTTTCACAACAATGCTAAAACATCACCACATAACCACAGAAACTCTACGACTCTGCCAACAATGCAACTCTGCACGATCTAACACAAAACACATTAAAAACACCACGTACTTGAGTACAAACAATCAATTTAAGCCGATTTGAAGCGTTCCAAGTAGATATAAAATCCACTTATCACACCCCCAAACTTAAACCGATGCTTGTCCTCAATCATAAACAGACTCTATATAATGCAATGCATGAATGCAACTAATATGCTAATGCATATTGATCCCCTCAGACTAACCACAACCAAATAAACAAGCCAACATGTGACAACCCGGGTCAAATCCCGAGCATGATTTGTTGGTGCTAATTAGTAGTAGTACTTTGCCTTATAAACTGAACAGAAGTCCCAAATCTCCTCGATGTGGGACTGGGGTGTTACAAACTCCCCCACTTAAACTCTTGACGTCCTCGTCAAGCCTAAACGGATAGCCCATAGGTTCCAAGATCATTACTCCCTAGCCATTGTGGGATAATACCGGCTGGTTTCGTGTCCCCACCTCCGGACCTCTGTCCATTGTGGGATAATACCACCAACCTTCGTGTCCCCACCTCCGGCAACTTGCGTTAACAAGCTTTCGAGAGTCGGCTCTGATACCATATGTGACAACCCGGGTCAAATCCCGAGCATTTTTCGAAAATCGGGTCAAGTCCCGATTCCGAGTCCGAATAAGCCGAAGCGTACTGGCCCAAACACAGCCAACTTGGGTAACAACTAGCCCACCACAGGTTCCCAAAAGATCATGATTTGTTGGTGCTAATTAGTAGTAGTACTTTGCCTTATAAACTGAATAGAAGTTCCAAATCTCCTCGATGTGGGACTGGGGTGTTACACAACATCTCAAGGAATGCAATCTTTCAAACATAGTTCGACCAAATTCCCGTATACTAACCTTACAAACACATAAACGTGCGTGTGTGCGATGCTCATCAATATACTCCCAAACTAAATCAAGACCATATCCTATTCTTCACCAAAACAACCACAAGCTTATAAATAGAATGAACTCTAGACACAAGAGAAACCACTAAAAGACACCTCAACCTCCACTTGAGTTAGACAGGAATTCATGCTTTATTACGACAAACAAAACAACACTCATGCTTATTTGACCGTGCAATGGCTGAGACCCCAAAAGGCTTATACAATAATACCCATGTAGCGAGCGTTAGGTTAGTGGATCCCAGACCGGAAAAGTCTTAGGTCACTAGGCACAAAGTCCCCTAGAACTTAATTGCTCGAGTATTAAAGAGCTCAACCTGATCAACTCTGCATAAACACAACTCTTTTTTTTTTCTTTTTTTTTCGGAATGAGTGCGTTTTGCTTTTTCTCATCCCACCCTAGACTACTCATTTTTTACAATGAGCGGCTACTAGTCATTTGACGCCTAGCCTTTATTAACAACTAGCATGAAATCCCTGTTTTCCCCCAAACTTAGACTTAAGTGCTTCTTCTATTTCAAGAGAATAGAAGACATTCTAAATATAAGCAAGTGGTTAAATTCTAACATCCAAACAAGCATGGTCTGATCAAATCCAAAAGCAACCAATGAGACTTATGAAATTAATTTGTTTCTGGCATGCAAATCAATTCTTAGGAACTTAACTCAACCCTCTATTCATCATAACCACACTCCAATTAACATCGACTCACCAACCAGGAAATAGCCAAGTCCTAAGGGATCATGCAATATGCTATGCAACTGCAACTAAATGGACTCACATAATAGATATAAAAACTAATATGCAAACAGAATGCTCTATATGACATAAACATGCAAAGATATGAATGAACTAACTACATATGCAATATGAATCCTATATGAACACACACACACTAACACTACTATTCCTTAATTATCACCCCCAAACTTAAAATATTCAATTTCCTCATTGAAGGTAATAACAAGGAAAGTGCAGAGAATACCTAATCATCAGCTGGACCACCCTCCTCGGGTGGAGAATCAGGTGGTGGATACTGTATCAGCTCCAAAAACAGGCCAAGCAACATCAACTCCAGTGGTTCCGAAAGCAGTACCCAAAGCCTGAGGCAATTATTCTGCAAAGATGGGGTAAAAAGAACACAAAACCACTTTTATTTCTATTTTTTTTTTTTATTTTTTTTTTCTGTGAACAGTGCCCCCTGCGCGGGCGCGCTCTATGGAAGCGCGGGCGCGCTCCACATTCTGTCCAAAAAAAACTTTCTGTTTTTTTTTTCTTCTCACACAGAATACTAATACAACATATTCGCGCGGGTTGCCTCCCACGAAGCGCTTGTTTTACGTCAATAGCTTGACGTGAATCCGTTTTCATCCAGTCGCAAGAACGTTGACTCACGGTTCACCGTACTACCAACGTCATGCTTCAGCCACTGACCATTAACCTTGAACGCTTCGTCCGGAAACTTATGGAAAATCTCTCCTGCATCATGCGGAAATGCTGATTTAACCGTGATAGGCTCCGACCACCTCGACTTACGATTTCCTGGAAAAAAATCTGAAGCGAGACTTGAAACGCAGAACTAGCTAACCAGGCACAAATGAATGTTTCACCACCCCTCTTTCATGCTAGTCCTTAATCTTCTCCTTATATAGCCTGTTGCTCTCGTAGACTTTACCATACCTCAATTGATCCTGCAGTGGTTGGAGTTCAAGTGTAGGAGCTTCTTCCATAGATGGTTTAAGTCGCTCCTAAGAATTGTTCAGCTCTGCTAATCCAAGAGATTCGAATGGCGCATCAATTTTTCTTTTCCACGGAGGTGCATTCAAAAACTGAAGTTGCTCTGCTCTTTCTTCGTCTTCGATATCAGAATCCCCTATCAAGACTCTCTCCACTGTATCTGACTTCAGCGGTTGTTCAATCTCTGTATTGACGACATAATCGACCATCTCCAATTTAAAGCACTCTTCTTCCTCAGTTGGAAATTTCATTGCCTTGAACACGTTAAAAGTGACCTTCTGATTTTGAACCCTCATTGTAAGCTCTCCTTTCTGCACATCTATCAAAGTACGGCCTGTAGCCAAGAACGGTCTTCCCAAGATAATCAGAATCTTCTTGTCTTCCTCAAAGTCCAGAATAACAAAATCTGCAGGAAAAATGAGCTTATGCACATTAACCAAAACATCCTCCACTATACCCCTAGGATATGTGATCGACCGATCAGCCAGCTGTAAGGACATAGTAGTAGGTTTAGGCTCAAGCAGCCCAAGTTGCATGAAGACAGACAACGACATCAGATTAATACTAGCTCCCAAGTCACACAAGCACTTGTTGAAAGATAGATTGCCGACCGATGCTGCATGGTATGGTGAAACTCCCTGGATCTTTGAGTTTAGGAGGTAACTTCTGCTGTAGGATAGCACTACATTCTTCTGTCAAAGCAACAGTTTCCAACTCCTCGAGTTTCAACTTCCGAGATAGAATACCTGTCATGAACTTTGCGTAGCTCGGCAATTGTTCTAAAGCTTCCACAAAAGGTATATTGATCTGCAACTTCTTGAAAACTTCAAGAAACTTAGCAAACTGCTTGTCCAACTTCTGCTTCTGAAGTCGTTTAGGGAATGGCGGAGGAGGATAAACTTCCTTGCTCTCTGTAGCCTACTTCGGAACAGATTTCTTAGTAGAATGGTCATTTTTCTCCGCATCGTTTCCCCCCTGACTAACTTTTTCTCCTCTTTCTTCACTTTCTGGCAGAAGGTCAGGCGCGGGCGCGCTCCTCATTCTGCTGGAATTTCAAATTTTCTCCGTTTTGCTCTGTTTCTGAGTTCTGATCATTCGTAACCTTCCCAGATCGCAAAGTAACTGCCTTTACATGTTCCTTGACCTCTCTTTTGCCTGGATTAGCTTCTGTATCACTAGGTAGAGTTCCCTGTGGTCTATTCAACAAGGCATTGGCAATCTGACCGATTTGATTCTCCAGAGTCTTGATTGAAACAACTTGGCTCTTGCACATTAGCCTCAATTCCTCCAATTCAGATTTTTCATTGGACGACTGACCAACGTTGCCATGAGATGGTTGTTGAAACCTTGGTGGTTGATATGGTTGCCTTGGAGCATATTGCTGCTGAAACCCGAAAGAGTTGAATGGCTTAGCTCCATACTGCTGATCTTGATACTGCTGATACGGCCGTTGTGGTTGTTGCTGGCCTCCCTGATTGTTACTCCATCTGAAGTTAGGATGGTTCCTGTTATTAGGATGATAGGCGTTAGGCACTGGCTGTTGTGGTCTCTGGAAATTGCTCACAAACTGCGCCGATGCACTAGATATGGCACACTGAGTCGTTTTATGTGCCCCTGCACATAGCTCACAAACACTAGCCACCTGCTGAACTCCATAGTTGGACAGAGAATCCACCTTCATAGACAGAGCCTTTAATTGAGCTACTATTGCTGTAGCTGCATCCACTTCCAGAATTCCTGCTACCTTGCCTTGTGATAACCTTTGAGTTGGATTCTGGTTTTCATTAGCAGCCATCATCTCAATAAGTTCATAAGCTTCATCATAGATTTTAGCCCAAAGAGCTCCACCTGATGCCGCATCAAGCATTGGTCGTGATTGACCTCCCAAACCATTGTAGAAACAATTGATCACCATCCAATGAGGCATTCCATGATGAGGACACTTCCTAAGCATCTCCTTGTAGCGCTCCCAAGCTTCACATAAAGTTTCCCCTAAATGCTGTGCAAACTGAGTAAGAGCATTCCTGATTGCTGCTGTTTTAGCCATCGGGAAGAATTTAGTGAGAAACTTCTGAGCAAGATCCTCCCATGTAGAAATAGAACCTGCTGGTAGAGAGTGCAACCAACCCTTAGCTTTATCCCTCAGAGAAAATGGGAAAAGTCTCAACTTCATAGCATCTTCCGACACTCCATTGAACTTGAAGGTGTCGCAAATCTCGATGAAATCCCTAATATGCATATTAGGATCTTCCGTCGGAGCACCCCCCAACTGAACTGAATTCTGCACCATCTGAATCGTGCCAGGCTTGATTTCAAAAGTATTAGCCGCAATGGCTAGCCTGACAATGCTAGATTGAATGTCATTGATCTTCGGATGAGAATAGTCCTTCAAAGCCTTCGTTTCTGCTATTGGTTCTCCCATAACTAGATTCAATTCAAGTTCTTCTTTCCGAGATTGAGAACGTGTTCGCATACACGCTCACTAAAGTATCTGAAACACACCAAACAAAGTAAAATTGATGAGTATAATCCGAGTCAGTGAACTTTAACGACCACTGATGACAAGCACATAAACTATATAAATAACACCGAGTCCCCGGTAGCGGCGCCAAAAACTTGTTCGCACAAAATCACGCAAGCGTACGCGGTCACAAGTAATATAAGAATAAGTAGAGTTCGTTCCCACAGAGACTGCTTTAGTTACTACAGTTATGCAATTATGCAATAATGTATGGCTATTGTTCAATGCTAAGACAAGTATCAAATTTGTGTTTTGATTATCTAAATTAACTAAACAAATTATCAAGACTATAACTAATTAAGGAGTTACTGTTGAATTACTTATGAGAATAAAACATGGAATCCTAACTTCATTAAATATTTCATCTAGATTCTTTTGTCTTTAATCAATGCATGTGACAGTTGTGATAACTAATCGGATAACACAAAATCAGTACACGCTACCTTTCAGTATACGTATACCAAACCACTCAAGCATCCACAAAAGAGATAGAAGTTGAGCAGACACCAATTATACTTAGACCCTATATGTCTATAAGATTTGAAAACATAACGGTTTAACGAGCAAGTTATCCATTCAGATTACATAGGGCAGGTAAGATGGTTAAAATTACCTACGAATCATGCATGACAAACATACATAAACCTATGCTAGCATGGAAAGTTCTAAACCTCTATATCCACTTTCGCAATCAATAGAGATTAACAAACAACTTAGATGTTAGCTACGCATCCAAGAAGAATAAGCACAACCAAACTAGGATATCAATTAGCCATCACACACACATCTTTAAAACAATTAACTACTAAAATCCATAAATAAATCCGTTAGAATCCCACGACAACGATTAGTTCATAATCGAACTGTTCATCATCGTGGGTTCTGATGAAAACATGATAATAAATATTTCTGGAATACTAAATAAAAGTACTAGGGTTTATGAAGAAACAAACGAGAATCCAAAGTATCGCCTAATTAGAAGAATACAAAGATAAGTTGAAAACTAGATCTTCGTAATCAGTCGTCTCTTGTTCTCCTCACCAGTGGATAGATATATAAGTATGTAGATGGATATATATGATTGTATATTTGTGAAATCGTCCACCAATAGCTTATATAGGCTCTTCTGTTGCCTGGTCTTCGCTTATTTTCTTTTCAGAACAGAAATTGACTTTCTTCAGCATTCTTCAAGCGCGGGCGCGCCCTTACCAAGCGCAGGCGCGCTCTAACAGTAAATTCAAGGTGCGGGCGCGCTTCAACCAGGCGCGGGGGCGCTTGGTTTCTGACAGATTTTCTTCAAAACGCTTTTCTTTGACATTTCTTCGCTCTCTCAAGTTCCGCAACCACTTGGCTTTCACAACAATGCTAAAACATCACCACATAACCACATAAACTCTACGACTCTGCCAACAATGCAACTCTGCACGATCTAACACAAAACACATTAAAAACACCACGTACTTGAGTACAAACAATCAATTTAAGCCGATTTGAAGCGTTCCAAGTAGATATAAATCCACTTATCACACCCCCAAACTTAAACCGATGCTTGTCCTCAAGCATAAACAGAATCTATATAATTCAATGCATGAATGCAACTAATATGCAAATGCATATTTATCCCCTCAGACTAACCACAACCAAATCAACAAGCCAACATCTCAAGGAATGCAATCTTTCAAACAGAGTTCGACCAAATTCCTGTATACTAACCTTACAAACACATAAACGTGCGTGTGTGCGATGCTCATCAATATACTCCCAAACTAAATCAAGACCATATCCTATTCTTCACCAAAACAACCACATGCTTATAAATAGAATGAACTCTAGACACAAGAGAAACCACTAAAAGACACCTCAACCTCTACTTGAGTTAGACAGGAATTCATGCTTTATTACGACAAACAAAACAACACTCATGCTTATTTGACCGTGCAATGGCTGAGACCCCAAAAGGCTTATACAATAATACCCATGTAGCGAGCGTTAGGTTAGTGGATCCCAGACCGGAAAAGTCTTAGGTCACTAGGCACAAAGTCCCCTAGAACTTAATTGCTCGAGTATTAAAGAGCTCAACCTGATCAAATCTGCATAAACACAACTCATTTTTTTTTTCTTTTTTTTTTCGGAATGAGTGCGCTTTGCTTTTTCTCATCCCACCCTAGACTACTCATTTTTTACAATGAGCGGCTACTAGCCATTTGACGCCTAGACTTTATTAACAACTAGCATGAAATCCATGTTTTCCCCCAAACTTAGACTTAAGTGCTTCTTCTATTTCAAGAGAATAGAAGACATTCTAAATATAAGCAAGTGGTTAAATTCTAACATCCAAACAAGCATGGTCTGATCAAATCCAAAAGCAACCAATGGTCTAAATATATTTGGGCGGACTATTCCCCCTTAACAAAAACATTCGACCTTCCCCCAAAAACACTCTAAAACACTATCCCCGCTCCCCCTCCCCCCCCCCCCCCCCTCTCTCTCTATCTCTCTCTCTCGACAAACTCTCTTCAAAAACTCGATTTACAAACTCTACACTCCAATTGGTAATGGAATACACATTTCTTCTTTCCGATTAATTAGATCCCCAATTTCAGAGTTACCAGGCAAGCCCTAATTCGCTAATTTCCAATTGATACGCCTTCAATTACAAAGTCCATCTGCAAGTTACAAGCATGACTTTCATCCCCGTTTTCATCCCCGTCTTCAATTCAGTTTTAGGTATCCTTATGTCCATCTTCATATTAGCTCGCCAAGTTTATTTATTTATTTATTGAAACTAGTGGGTCCAATGCTGGACCTTATGACGAAAATGTATACTTGTGACGAAAACTATACTTATGACGAAAACTATTCTTGCGACGAAACTGCTACTTATGACGAAAAACATACTTGTGACGAGAATGACATTTATGAAGAAAATGCGAACTTAAGACTTGAGCAAAAATGACGAAAATGTTCCGTCGTAATTGGACCAATTGCGACGATTTCAGTGTAAAATTTCCATCATAATTGCCCATTTTTCTTGTAGTGTATGTCAATTGTAAAATCATTTATTTATGCATTGTTCTGTACTATATATATTATAATATTAAGTTTTGTATTTATGTACCTACAATCTCTTCTTAATATTTACTTTCACTTATCATAATCAAAATACCTTGGCATGTAAATCAAGTTCACAGTGTAATTTTGATAATCAAAATAAACTTGTTATGTTAATCAAGTTCATAGTGTAATTTTCGGATTTATTGGAAGAGATTAATATTGTCGGATTATTGGACTGAGCCGTGATACTTGGTTATTATTTCTCAAGTTATTGTCAATATTGCCTCACTGAACATGGATTTTCCAGAAACATAGAGGTGTACATGGAATGATCACATATTTGATAAATTTTAACTGCCCTTTGGAGTCGACTACTAGGAATATTGGCTCGTTACCAGCAAAATCTGTTTCAATTATTGTGGCCCTGCTTGCTAGGGATAATGAATCGGCCCTTTGAATCTGTTTTAAATACACTACAAGAAAAACTGAATCAGACAAAACTGATCAGACAACGCTTGAAGAAAAAAACGTTGGCTAAAATTTTCATACAGCGGTTTTATTTCACCCTAAAAACGAGTATTGTCTGACCAACATCACTACAACGGATGAAAAACTGTTGTGTAGTACATTGAATCAGACAAGTCTTTTCTGAAAGTTGTGTTGTGTAAATTAGAAGATTTGAGCTTTACACCAACGGTTTTAGAACCATTGTCTAGTTAATCCAATCAGACAAGTCTTTTTATAAGCGGTGTTGTGCGAATTAAAAGATTTGTACAACGGTTTTCAAATGTATTGTCTAAAGATGTTTGAGACAATGTTGCGATTAACCGTTGTTAAAATCACACAAGTGTGTTTTCTTTGTTTCATGTAATAACGTTTCAGACAAGGTTGTTCTGTAGTGTTGTCTGAATGTCACCAATCATACAATTGTTTTTCTTATGTTGTATGTTTATCTTTTAGACATGACTTTTGTTACTAAAACCGTTGTCTGACACACTGTATTGGGAAAAAAAATTAACAGAAAGAAAGAAAACCTGCCAAAACAGTGGCATATCTATAACTAGCAAACCAAACATCAAACCAACCATGAACAAAACTGAACCAAAGTTATAATGTGTTACAGGACCTTATACAATTCAAAGTACACAAATAGAAATGCATCACGAAAGTTGAATTAGTTCATCAACATCTCGCTTGTAACTAGCCATGTCACATTCATCAATATCCGGCAAATTGGGCATAAAAAATTCATTCTCAAGTTCTACCTCGACGGATCCCTCATTTTCATCATCATTGTCTTCGTAGTACTTTTTCTCGGGTAATTTTAACACCACAGACCATAATTTCTCTAAAGGATCATCGATGTAACAAACTTGCTTAACATGTTTTGCTAAAACAAATGGATCATTCAAAAACCCCAACCTATTCAAATTAACCAATGTATATCCCAAGTCATCAACTTTAACCCCTTTGTTTATATCTACCCAGTTGCAAAGGAAAACAGGGATCCTAAATTTATTATAGTCCAACTCCCATATGCTTTTTATTTAGTTTATTAATGTGTCCCGACAAAGATTTTTGGCATTTATTTAAAAACAGAATCACACAACGGTTTTCTAGGACAAACAACCCGTTGTAATATTGAATCTAGTACAAGCGTTTTTGCAGAAAAAACTTGTAAAATTCAGACAACGGTTCTTCGAACGGAAAAGTCGTTGTCCAAATTAACGTACTACAACGGTATTCAGACAACGGTGTTGTGCTCAAAAGTCTTATATCACAGTACATTCAACGACGGTTTTTAAACAAAAACCGTTGTATTACTGTTGCTTTATTTACAAAACTTATATGTAACGAAATTATGTTTAGTATGAGCACTCGTAAAAGTATTACTAACGATATAAAGTGGGACGGATGGAGTACCAAATTCGAGTTTACACATTTTAGTACGAAATTATGTTTAATATGAGGACTCATAAAAGTATTACTAACAATATGATCAAATTTTTTGATTAATAACTCATTAACATCGTCTAAAGCATTTCAATGCATGAAAAAGTCAAAGGGTCATATAAAGTGGGACGGATGGAGTACCATTGTCTAAGCTGCTTTTAGGCAATGAGGACACTTATTGGAATGCTTGTTATATTGTGTATCACACAATACTTTTAATACATAGAAAAAGTATTAACTCTTTAACACTAAAGCATTGCTTTTTAACAACTAACCTTTGTGAAAAGAAAACTCATACAACCTATGTGAAAAACAAAACCATTGTCTATACATCCTTTTAAGACAATGTATATGCTTTTAGAAACCGTTGACTAAAGGGAAGGAGAACAACTCTTAGTTTTGTAACCACTGTTGTCTGTACAGCATTACCACAACAATTCTTTAGACTTGAAAATGTTGTCTGTTAACATATACAACAATGACAATATGTTTCAACGGGTTGTATGTGTCATTTTAAAGTTATAGTTTTTATGACATTATATGACAAGTCTTTCATGTGTTCAGCAAACACTTGAGTTATACATTCTCTGACAATGGCTTCTATATAAACCGTTGTTGTTTCTGGATATGTTACAACGGTTTATTAGGAAATTCCGTTGTCTTTAGAGCCTCAGACAACGATCTCTAACCATTGTCTGATACGCGCATCAGACGGCATCTCCATACTCAACGGAAATTTAGGGTGTCAGACAACGGTGATAAACCGTTGTGTGATTTGATTTTTCTTGTAGTGACATCTCAGAGAAGCCCTGCTTGCTGCGCCAACTGCACCAGACCACCAACTGCTCCTTTTTATGTCTGAGCGCGACTCAGGCTTTCTTTTGTTATATGGTCTTGTACTTTCTATTAATGTACAGAATTGATGTAGAAACATGATGCAATGATAGACTTTCTGTGGTTTAAAATTAAAAACATGTTAAATTTAAGTGACGAAGAAATAATTAACTCTCCTGCAGCTACGCCAGTAGTTTGAGATCAGGTCGGTGGTAGCCAGCAGGTGGTAGTTACGTAGTAAGAAACTCCTCTAAAATGTGGCTAGGAATTTCTTTTAATTCACAACCAGTAGTTTGAAATGTGTTAACTTCAGCATACATTTCACGGCACGCCAGTCGGTAAATTTCATCCCCACAAAATTGATGAAGACACAAAATAGTACATCGTGATGAAGACACAAAATTGAAGGCCGTGCAGCTGTACCAATGATATTAATCCTGTAGGGTCGATTTTCTTTTTAAGTCTGAAAACCCGAACAACAATCTATACTCTTTATTAATAAGCAAAACAATGTGAAAATGGCGCGCGGTACTAAAATACCAAAATACCAAAGTACCAAATTTGGTTATCACTTAACCCGGGTTCGATTCCTAACAACTACTTAATTATACAATATTTATTTACTTTAAATTTTTTAGTTTCATCCAGGGTTCGATTTACAACTACGTAATTATACAAGATTTATTTATTTACTTTAAATTCAATAGCTAGCTTCATCGAACGTTAGATTCTTTGCAACTACGTAATCATACAAGATTTATTTATTTATTTTAATTTCTTTAGCTTGATGCATAGTTCGATTGTCTATAACTACATAATTAAATAGTTATTTATTAATTATATATTTTTATCATTCAATTTTCGAGAAATACATTTTTAAATAATATTTATTAATAATTTATTAATACTAATATTTTAATGTCGACTCATGCTCGGCCCGTGCTTGGCACGGATTATAAGCTAGTATAGGTGATTAAGAATTTATGATAAGTCTGACTTAATATGAGCATGGCCCAAAAGGTGGGCACTTAATCTAGATGATGTATCTCAAATTGTAGTTAGGGCACTTATTTTTGACCTTTTCTGCAAACAATTTTATTATTTTTTGACTTTTTCGTCTTTGAAAACAATTCATGGATCTTCTAACAATTTTATTATTATTTTTGACTTTTTCATCTTATGCAAACAATTTTATTATTATTTTGAATTTCTCGTCTTTGCAAGCAATTAAATCATTAATATTCACAAATCTGTATTTTCTTTTCTTTTTTTGTCATGATCTTTTTTTGTCATAACACTGATATACATATATCAATATTATCAGTGCCTAAAATCCTATGCAGAAGTCCTAGAATTCAATGTTGTTTTTTGTGTTTCCGAAAATAAAAACAGACACGGGTTTTTTTTAAGCAAGACGAGTCCTTGTTCTAGCAAAACAAAGTTATTACATACAAAACGTGTATTTAAGACATAAAATACTCTCATACTCCTACTAACATTTAGGACGAAGAAGGACCGTCAAATAATTTGGCATTGTGATTAATTTAAATCTTTTGCTAGGTTTTCTCCGCCATACATAAGTAACATAGCCCCATTCAAAATTAAGATACAGGGACCAAGTTGTAAAACCAAGGCAGGCATTGTCAGATGGAAGCTGTAGAATCAACTTCTGCTCAATTTAATGCTTTTCATTCATCCAAATTTAGATAAATTTGAGTGCTGTGTCTGCCCAACTGAGATACTCGTGTACTAAACATGAAAAAACTTACATAACAAACTATTTTTGTCCCCTTCTGACCCAGAATGTGAACATTGCGGCTCCAACTACATGTAACACAGCTTGGTCCGCTTAGATACAAGTGATATAGATAGATGTAGTATAGAACCACCCATTCTTCATAAGTAAGCATCAAACAAATATATTTTCCACCATTAGTACAATAAATTCAAAGCCGAGAAGATATGGGAACACCAGGAAGAGTTGTGCCTGAATCAACAATGAAGATGTTGCCAGTGATATACTTAGACGAGGCATTAAGTATCTGATCACTTCGGTCAATGCTGGATCAACCGTGGCTGTGTACTGCAGGGGAAGAATTTTCTTCACTACATTTTTTAGCCACTCTTGTTGGAAAAGTTCTTTGGTGATCTCGGACTGGAAAATTGAAGGCGCAATGGCATTGACCCTGATGTTGTGTGCGCCAAAATCCAAGGCCATTACAGTAGTCATGGCGTGCATTCCTGCCTTGAAATGTTGATGATTGATCCTTTGATGCCTGCATCACGCATCCTAATCCCGATGTATTTTGAACACAACCAGGCCCCATCTAAGTTTGTTTTAAACACATTATCCCACTCCTCTTTTGTTAATTCAATTGTAGAACTCGTGCTCCCTGATCAATACCCAAATTGACATGTTATGAGCCATCTTTCACAATATTTAATAATTATATTGACTGTATTTTCAATATTAAATAGTACATCGTGATGAAGACACAAAATTGAAGGCCGTGCAGCTGTACCAATGATATTAATCCTGTAGGGTCTATTTTCTTTTTAAATCTGAAAAGCCAAACAACAATATAGGTGGTTAAGAATTTATGATAAGTCCGACTTAATATGACTATATGAGCAAAGGTCCATAATTGAACTTGAAGGTTAGTTTTGCCGCAAATTGGTGGGATTTAGAGGTTTCCAGGTACCTGTCTTCCTAGAGATAGAAGACACAGCGCAGAACCTTGTTATAATTATTGGACTGAGCCGTGATACTTGGTTATTATTTCTTCCTGTCGAGTTTGCTTTCAGTTTCTTCTGGATTTGAAATGTCACACTGGATGCACTCAACAGGGTGGTTTGTAATCATCACTTTTTGATGAATATAACAATGACTATAACTATTTTGCATTTAACATTGGACTTGCGGAAAGTAATGAATGTAACTTAAAAATAGAATGAGACAATCACCTGCTTCAAGTCAATTACTTTCGAAGATTTATCAAAGATGATGAGTTTAAAAAAATAAACGATATCCAGCTTTGAACAATATGTAGAATCGATAATTAAGTTGGGAAAGTCGTTCCCAAAACAGGAAATAATCCGAATTTTTTTAACAAGTATGAACGCAATAATCATTATCAGGCTTTTGCACACAAGATACGTAACTGTTCTAGGCTTTTTCTCATTGTTGTTTGATTGTTGAAACAAAATTAATACTATTTTACCGAGGTTAAAGCCATGAAACAATATATGAATTTCAAATGTCATGTTGATACATCTCCATCACTGCAACCCATATCTTTTGCTCAGCAAATAAGTCAGCATCCGAAGCTTTTGGATACAAACTCCCAGCTTCCTTGGTCCCTGGAAATCTCATAACTGCACCCTTACGTTTGCACATTGCAGCATGAACATACAGAGTACATCAACTATAAGGAATAAGTAATATTTTTGAATTTAACCAAACACACTCTAAAAAAGAAATATCACTGAAAACGACCCTTAAGAGAAAATCCCATATGAAAAGACAAAGCTTTTTTTTATTATCATGTAGTTCATTCAAAACACAAGAAATCTTACCAGAAACACAAATCAAACAAAATAAGCATGAAAACACCACACTCCTAAAGAACATGAAAATACCCAGAGGAAGTTGAAACTAATTAAGGAACAATTTTGGAAGCTTTGAGCTTCTCAATCCAGTGAACGAATGAAGATTTGGAATTCCTAAAACCCAAGAATCCATGCTCCTTGCTCTTGTTCATAGTATCTAAAGGATACTCAATGCCTAATGTATGATCAGCAAGCCACCAATCTCCGACTCCTTCTAGTTTAGTAGGCACCAAATTGTTTTGTTTTACAATCTCATCCCACACACTCCCTTTATCCTTCATCAGCTCCACAAATTTCAGCCTCTCTCCTTCTTCAAATTCTCCGCATTCCACCCCAAATTTCTCCGCCAACACCTTCCACAAATTCTTCCACTTGAACACATCTCCATTACTGCAATTAAACGCTTCATTCTTGGCGTTTGGATCCACTGCAGCCCATATCTCTTGCTCAGCAATCAAGTCAGCATCCGAAGCTTCAAAATACGAAGTCCAAGCTTCCTTAATCCCTGGAAACCTCAGAACCGCACCCTCATGTTTGCATATTGAAGCATAAACACACAAAGTACAAATAAAATTCATCATACTGTAGGGTGAAAAACCAAATATAACTCCAGGCCTGTGGACTGACCAAGTTAAGCCATCTTTTTTGGCTACAGTTTCAAACAAGATATCCTCAAGATTGTAGTAAAAATTTGGGGCATCTAGCCTGGGAAGATCTTCGGTATACGGAGGATCATGTGGTGCAACCATAAAAACATCAAAAGAGCCCATGTAGTGCTTCTTCCCAGTTTGTAAACAAATATGTTGCAGTTTTGGTGCATTTGGAAGGATACAGTTCAACAAAATTTTGAACATTTTGCTATTGATTTCACAGTTTTCAGCTTCACTGGATCCACTACCCCAAGTGACATAAAAGAGGTGAGTCACATCTTTAAGGCCGGAGAGTTTGGATTCAGTTTCCTCTGCATTGGAAATGTCGCACTGGATGTACTCAACATGGTGGTTTGCATTCCATTGTGGTCTTGGACGACGAGCAACGCCATAGACTTTCCATGGGCCTCCCGGGGTGTCGGGGCGAGGGAGAATCTCAGCCAGACTATTTCCAACAATGCCCGTAATGCCCACAACAAGGGCCACACTTTGGTAATTCAACGGACCATTGCCTTGATTGAGAGGTTTCTAAAGTAAGCGTGCATGAAGAAATAAATTAGTTGTGAATGAAGAACAGATGTAAAACTAGCAGGGCCACATAAAATGATCAACGAAAATTAGTAAAATGAAAGAGAGATTAGAGGATTAACCCTTGCAGCGCCATCTGCACCAGAGTACCACCACCAGCTCATGTTTTCGTCAGATCGTCCGTGGCTTATTTATCTTGTACTTTTCTGTTAAGATATACTAGTATAGTATATGTGACTATATATGTGGTTTAAAAGGACTATATATGATAAGTTTAAGATATACTACTATGTGGTTCATACACTATTAAGTTTTGTATTTATGTACGTACAATCTCTTCTTAATATTTACTTTCACTTATCAGAATCAAAATACCTTGGCATGTAAATCAAGTTCACAGTGTAATTTTGATAATCAAAATAAACTTGTTATGTTAATCAAGTTCACAGTGTAATTTTGGGATTTATTGGAAGAGATTAATATTGTCGAAGAACTACCAGAACTCTCCTGAAATGTGTATCATATCATATCATGTGTATATAGCGTTAAGTGTTAACTTCAGCATATATACATCTCACGAAACTGAAGGCCGTAGAGCTGTACCAATGATATCATATTAATCCTGTCGTTTGGTAAGAATATAGGTGGTGGGTCGATTTTCTTTTTTTCTTTTTAAGTATGAAAAGCCAAACAACAATATAGGTGGGCACTTAATCTAGATGATGCATCTCAATTTGTAGTTAGGGCATAGCTCCCCCCACCTATAAGTACTCTTACGACAAAGTTCTCATATGGACAGCTTACTCATGAAAGTTAAAGAGATGGACTACTGACTTAACAAAAGAGATATGTTAGTGTTGTAAGCAAGATATTCAACTGAAATTAGTAACAAGTCATTAGATTAGTTTCCCAAGGGACATAGCATAGTCGCGTGGCTCTGCTCACTTGTAAGTTAGTTTTATAAGTTAGTGTTAATTTTATGTTTTTTCATGGTGTCATGTGATCGATCCGATGATGAGTTCTGATTTATTATATTGACTGACATTTTTTTTTAATTTCCGGGATTGTAAATGTTGTAGAGTCTAATACATAACTTTTTAAACAAAAAATATGAAGACAATAAGTTTAGTTTGGTTTTATGTTTTTGCCATAATGCATCATTATTGACAATATATAGTATGTAAGACACTCCATTTCTGAGTTTACCGCAGAGAGTATGCATGACATATATACTCTTTATTAATAAGCAAAACAATGCGCAGTACTAAAGTACCAAAGTATCAAATTTGGTTATCAGTTAACCCGGGTTCGATTTCTCGCAACTACGTATGCATAGTTCGATTGTCTATAACTACATAATTAAATAATTATTTATTTATTATATATTTTTATCATTCAATTCTCGAGAAATACATTTTTAAATAATATTTATTAATACTATTATTTTAATGTCGACTCATGCTCGATCCGTGCTTCGCACGGGTTATAAGCGGGTATTAATAAAGGTCATATTAATAGTTTGTTTTACCTTTTAATAAATGAACATATTTAATTTAACTTGTTTAGAAATTACAACTTGATTAGAAATTACAACTTGTTTAAATCAAGAAGTCTAAACAATTTTTGTTTTGCCTGGCAAAAATTACAAATCGGAGCAGAGAGCTTCAAATGCGTGCAAAAGATTGTGGATAGCTTGGTGTTGGGATGGGCGTGTTTAGAATGTTTTTTTTCTTTTTATTTGAATGATCTCTTTTGATATTTAGTCATTGTTATTTCATATCTAATGTCACTATTAAGGGCAAATCTTTCTTTACTTTTTACTTTGTAATTTAACTTCTAAGAATTGTTCAATTTTATTGTAACTTTCTGTGTTTGCAATTTCTTGTAATTTTTATATTGATATTGTTAGACCACATAGACCTCACAAACCACACTTCATCGCACTGAATTTATGCATGATTTACGAGACTTTTGAGTTATGCGATGCGGTCGCAACTTCAAATTTTGACCAACCCACATATGCGGGATGATCCACGATTTTAGAGAAAAATCGCACCGCGAATAGGGGCGGATCTACTGTATGAGAAGATGGGGTAAAGGCCCCCACTCAAACTTCAAAATATACATGCAAAATTAAGCAATTTGAACCGGTACCTCCATTGAAATTCAGTAAGTGCCACCCTTGAAAAGCAACAAGTGCTATAAAAATCTAACAAACTCTTTCCCTGGATGTGAAATATAATTTTTCTATTAAACATCTAAACTTTTAATCAAATTGGATAATAATGTAAATTAAAATATTTATCCTATGTAATAATATGAATTATAACAATGCAATGGCAACAAAAAGAGGAGTTTTATATAGTAAGGTGCTTGTTAAATGTTATAAAATCTTGCTAGAAGAAATTAAAAATTAATATAAATTTCTATGATTTATTTTACACATATGCTACAACAGGGGACGACCCTGTACCCAATTTTTTTAACTCAATCTTACATGGTGCCCTCGCTTAAAATTGCTCTTCGATCCGACACTGACCACGAACATCCCTAATGCATGTTTAGACATCAAAGACATATTTGAGGGTATTTTGGTCTCTTTCATGACTTTGGGTATGCACATATAAATGCACGTTGGGCACATAACAAACTATTAATGAGGACTATATATTAAAACTCCTATTTGATATTCCTAAAATCCAAGAAAAAATGAGGACTATTAATGAGGTATTGATTAACTACCTCAAGAAATTCACCGCGTTTGTTAACGGAGGAATTTGGTGATAACAAATTTCGGGAATTGCTGAAATAACGAATTATGAAAATAGGGGGATTTGAGATTTTTGGATGTTTGGGCTGAACTTGAAAGGTGTCTCGACTTGTTAGATATGTCGGATTCTATTCCAAGATGTCTGCGTACCCTATATTTATAGTGATCAAGCCAACGCAGTTCTATTAAATGATTGCTTTTTATTCCCTTTGATTATTAGGGATGTAGTGATAATTAGTTGATTTTATCTTTTTAGATTTAGATTGGTATACCTTCCTGATTTGAAAGATATCGTTTAGAGATATTTTGCTATAATTAATTGGAGATTTTTTCTCGTTTCAGAGAGAGAAAATAATTAACTTGGGAATTAAGTTAATTATCAATAGATTCATATTGGGAAATTAGGGAGATATTTGAGTTAACCGAAAATATGGCGTAACAACTACCCCCGGTTCTTCAATGCAGCTTGATGGACCGGAGAACTAAGCGTGATTTGATCTTCCGAATTTCCCGAGTCAATGAAATAACTAGGAGTAGAAGATTAGTGAATAATATTGTTAGAGGCCCATTACTTCATTAGACCGGACTGAGCCCATATTAGAAGCCCATCTCTTGGTCAGCCTGCCAGTCCATCCGAAAGCCCAATGTCTCTATTCAAAACGGCTGGCTCATTTACTCAGCGGGGGACACGCTCCCGTCCGCCCCGCCCCCGCTCTTGCCTTCTTCGGTTACAAACAGGAAATGATATAAAAACAGGTGGGAGCTATCTTACAAAGGCAAGTAATTCTAAAAACACAGAGCTTTTACGTTCTCTTAACCCTATTCAAGATCATATTGACTGTTTCTTACACCGGAGGTGAATCGGGGGCCAACACCCTCGCATTCTTCTTCTGCAGGTCCGAAGTAAGAGGCTGCAGGTCGAAATCTGTCTGCAACATTGGCGCCGTCTGTGGGAACGTAGAAGATCATTCTGTGAATTTATTACAAAGAGCTATGACGAACGGAACTATTGGGAAAGATAATTCAACCCTGGTTGGAGGTAGCGAAGGCATCGTTCCTCCCGGGTTCGGTATCAGTCGAACTCCACCGACACAGCCCAAAATCTTTGATCTGGATGAAGAGGAAGGCCCCATCCCCACTCCCGAAGAACAACGAGAACTAATTATGAGATGGAGGGAGGAGAAGATGGCCAAGGGGAAGGGCCCTGAGATTGAAAAAGACAAAGAGACGGAAAGATTAGCCAAGAAGAGGGAGGCTTATCGCCTAAGGCTGCAAGCATTAAGGCTCCAAAGAGAGGAGTTCGATCTAGAGGAAAAGGCAATTCTTCGCGAAGCCCTGGAGACTGAGCCCCGAAGGGAGAAGCGGGTCAGAGATGACATAGATGACGAAGACGAGTCCTGGGACTCCGAGTCACACTCAAGGAGGTCCCGGTCAAAGGTTGCTTACACCTCTGATTCAGGAGACGATGAAGGACCAGACACGCGGGACAGAATTCGTAGAATTGAAAAGGCCATGTTTGGCGAAAGAAAAGTCAGCCACGAGCCTGTGGTGACCGAAGCGGTTGAGGATTTCCGACCACCCCCAGGGAGGCAATTCCCGAAAATGAATGAGTTCAATGGCAAAGGTGATCCAACAGACCATTGTGAAAAATACGAGGCCCTGATGACTGGAATGGGGCATTGCGATGTTATGCTGTGTAAAATGTTCAAGACATACCTCAGGGGACCGGCGTCCATGTGGTATCGGTCGTTAAGGCCAAGGTCGATTGGGACCTATGAACAAGTGAAGCGGAAATTCTTGAGGCACTATTCCCATTTGTGCCGAAGAGAGAAGGACACCGAGGCCTTGATCCATTGTAGACAGAGGGCTAACGAAGAACTAGGTGATTACTTGGTTCGATTTAAGGAGGAGGCTGGGATGGTCACCAATTTAGACAAAGTCAAAGCGGCTGGCTTCCTTGCGGCAGGTCTTGACCCTATTAAGGGTAAGAAACTTCGCTCCTCACTTTACGATATACCCCCCAAGTCTTTAAATGATATATATGTGAGGGGTGAGGCAATAAGGAGAAAGATAGAATCGATCGGGGGTTATAAGGAGAGAAGGAAGAACGATTCCAGGGAAGATAGGACGAACAACTCAAGGGACGACCGAAGGGGTCGTGGAGATATCAAGAGCAGGTTATCAGACAACAGGCCCGATAAAGGGGCCGACCGAAGAAGAGATAGAGATAGCACGGTGTTCACACCTCTAAACACGCCTATCTCGAAGATTCTCCATGAGATAAAAGGTAAACCGGGGTTCGTACGACCGTCAAGATTGAGAACTCCAGAGAACCGAAGAAATGAGAACAAGTACTGTGACTACCACCGAGATAAAGGACACAATACCGATGAGTGTTTCCACTTGAAGAAATTGATTGAGAAAATGATAAAGGACGGGGAGCTGACCCAGTTTGTGGGCGATCTCAGGGACAAGTTAGAGTCCATGGAAAAACAAAAGACGATCGAAGGCGGAGAACAGAAATACAGGGGTGAAGTCAGGACCATCTCTGGGGGAACCATACTCGATCAGGATAGTAAAACTGCCCGAAAGAAGTACGCCCGACAAGTGTATAACCTTCATCAGACCAGTACAACCAAGCAGCCACTCCCTATCTCCTTTACTGAAGATGATTATGAAGATGTCATATGGCCGCACGAAGACCCTCTGGTCATCAACCCTGTTATAGGGGAGAACAAGATCTGGCGAGTGTTGGTGGACGGAGGAAGTTCGGTAAATATTCTTTACCACTCTACTTACCTCAAAATGAATCTAGGAGGTGAACAATTGGATCCATGTCACGAAGCACCTCTTTATGGCTTCGGAAATCATCCTGTGCCGATTGAAGGCACCATTACTTTGTCCGTTCTATTGGGGAAAGCACCATACTTGATAAAGAAGGAGGCAAAATTCTATGTCGTTCGGGTGGAAAGCCCTTATAATGGGATCTTAGGGAGACCCGCCTTGTCTCTGTTCCAGGCAGTTGCTTCGGTTCCCCACTTGAAGCTAAAATTTCCGGCCGAAGATGGGATTGGCGAGATGAGAGGCGATCAGAAAGCCGCCCGAATTATAATGTTGGAGGATGTCGCAAAAAATGCAGAGTGTGAAACCCCCGAAGGAGGGAAAAGAAAGAGGAGAATGAACGATGTTGGAGGAAGCCACCAACTGCTTAATATTGAGTTGGAAAAGTTTGGGGCCGATCTCTCTAGTCCCATAGCTGAACCGGTAGTGGATACCGAAGAGGTAGAGCTCTATGTGGGACAGAGAGGAAAGATGATCCAAATTGGAAAAGGTATGGAGCCCGAGTTGAAAGAAAAGGTCATCAAGGTGATCAGGGAATACCATGATGTGTTTGCTTGGGGTCCTGAAGACATGCCGGGCCTAGACCCTTCGGTCGCTAAACATTGCCTTAACGTCCATAGGGATGCTAAACCGGTGAAACAGAAGAAACGGAACTTCGCCATGGAAAGGCAGGAAGTCATACAAACCGAAGTTGAAAAGCTCCTCGAAGCAAAGTTCATCGAGGATATTAGATATCCAGAGTGGTTAGAAAATGTGGTGGTGGTTAAAAAATCAAACAACAAATGGAGGATGTGTGTCGATTACACCGACCTCAACAAAAACTGCCCGAAAGACCACTACCCCTTACCGAACATTGATCAGTTGATAGATGCTACTTCGGGGCATCAAATACTCAGTTTTCTAGATGCTTTTTCGGGCTACCACCAAATTGCGATGAATGCCGAGGACATTCCGAAGACAGCGTTCATCACACCCAATGGCACATACGCATACATTAAAATGCCTTTCGGCCTGAAGAACGCAGGGGCCACCTTTCAGAAAATGATCAACAAAGTCTTCAAAGAGATGATTGGGAGGAACATGGAATGCTATGTAGACGACATGATTGTCAAGTCCCTTCTACGGGATCATGCGGAAGATCTACGGGAATGTTTTGAAACCCTCCGACGGAATAACATGAGGATTAATCCGAACAAGTGTACGTTCGGAGTAAGCAGTGGGAAATTCCTGGGATACATGATTAGCGCCCGAGGGATAGAGGCGAACCCAGAAAAAATCAGAGCAGTAGTAGATATGGAGGCTCCGAAGACAATTAGGGACATTCAAAAACTTACCGGTCGATTAGCAGCATTGAGAAGATTCATTTCCAGGTCAGCAGAGAAAGCGCTACCATTCTTTGAAGTGCTTCGGGGGTCGAAGACATTTGAGTGGGGGCCGAACTGCCAGAAGGCCTTCGAAGAAATAAAAGAATATTTGGTAAACACTCCACTCTTAATGAGACCAGACCCGAAGGAAACATTGCAACTATATTTGGCAGTGAATGATCGAACACTGGGAGCCGTTTTGGTCAAAGAGCATGAAGGGAACCAACACCCGGTTTATTACATCTCGCACATACTGAAGGATGCCGAAACCAGGTATCCTAATGCCGAAAAGTTTGCTTATGGACTCATAATGGCCTCCAGGAAGTTAAGGCATTATTTTCAAGGGCGAACGATCCAAGTCATAACCGATCAGCCCTTAAAGAAAATACTGCAAAGGCCAGAAGCATCGGGAAGAATCGTGGCATGGGCGATTGAACTAGGGGAATATGAGCTAGAATATGTACCAAGAACTTCGATCAAAGCTCAGGCCCTGGCAGATTTCATGATCGAGTGCACCTTTTCCGGCCCAAAAGACCTCGTTCCCGAAGAGCATCTGATACAGTCTCCGGGAAAATGGAAACTGTTTGTGGATGGATCGGTCGCCGGTAACAAATATGGGGCAGGTTTGATCTTAACTAGCCCCGAAGGATTCGAAATATGCCAGGCAATCCGCTTCAATTTCCCGGTAACGAACAATGAGGCCGAATACGAAGCTTTGCTGGCTGGTTTGGATTTGGCCCGAAGTTTAGAAGTTAAACACCTAAAGGCCTTCAGTGATTCAATGTTGGTGGTAAAACAGTACAGCGGTGAGTATGGGCAGAAAGATCCTCGTACGAAGGCTTACGCCCAAAAAGTACGCGAGAACACTCAGTTTTTCCTTTCCTTTGAGTTAAGCCAAGTGGCCAGGGAAAACAACAGTCGGGCGGATGCACTCTCAAGGCTAGCTTCGGCAGATACTCACAATTTAACAGGGTCCATCTATCTGACCGAAGCAAAGACACCTTCGATCGACAGAAAACAATGCCTGGAGATACACCAAGGAATTAATTGGATGACGCCGGTCAGGGCATTCCTCGAAAAGGGTACTCTGCCATTAGATCGAAGAGAGGCACAAAAGATTCGCCATCGGTCGGCCAACTACACTTTGGTAGGGGGCCGATTATTTCGAAGATCAGCAACTCAGCCACTCCTTCGCTGCCTGGACCCTGACGAACAAAAGTTGGCACTAGAAACGGTTCACGAAGGGATCTGCGGAGAGCATTTGGCCGGGAGGTCCTTAGCCTTCAAAATTCTCAGGCAGGGATTCTTTTGGCCGAAGATGAAAGAAGATGCAACGGAATACGCCAAAAAATGCAAACAGTGCCAGCTATTTAGCACAATTCCGAAGCAACCACCCGAGATAATGTCTTCGGTCCTTAGTCCCATCCCTTTTGCCATGTGGGCCGTGGATATTGTAGGAATTTTACCTACCAGCACCAAGCAAGCAAAGTATTGTATAGTGGCAATTGACTACATGACCAAATGGGTAGAAGCAAGGCCACTCTCCGCCATCACCGAAGCGGCGGCAATGAAATTTATGTTGGAACAGGTGATATTAAGGTTTGGGATTCCCATGGTGTGTATATCAGATAATGGAGCACAGTTCGTTGGGAGCAAGTTCAAGAAATTTCTGAGCCAATTTGGGGTCCAACAGAAGTTCAGCTCAGTCGGTCATCCCCAAGGCAACGGGGCGATAGAAGCAGCTAATAAAATAATTTTTGACGGGATTAAGAAGAGGTTGGGCGAAGCCAAAGGTTTGTGGGCCGAGGAATTACCTTGGGTTTTGTGGGCATACCGAACGACAACCAGGTCTTCGACCGGAGAAACTCCTTTTAGACTGGCATTCGGGACAGATGCCCTTCTACCAGTAGAAGTCGGACTAGAGTCATACCGAACCCAAGTGTTTAATGTTGAGACAAATGAATTTGGTCTGAAGGCTAATGTGGATTTCTTAGAAGAAGAACGTGAGGTAGCACACCAGAGGAACGTAAGATACCAACTTCAGGCAGCCCAATATTACGACTCGGGAATAAAAAAGAGATCCTTCCAGGTGGGCGACCAAGTACTAAGAGAGCTAGCCACTTCCATGCCAGCCAAACAAGGCAAACTCATGCCGAACTGGGAAGGTCCTTATACAGTCGTGGAAGTCGTCCGACCTGGGACATATAAACTCCACCGTTCGGACGGCAGCCCAATCAAAAACACCTGGCACGCTTCACATCTTCGCCGTTTTTATCAGTAAGCCCCTCAGCCTTATTATGTTTGTTCTTTTCAAAGTATTGGTTCACGCAAATTTGAAGATATTTACCTAAAAGCGGGCGACCGTATATGTCTGTCCGATGTACGAACATATGATTAAAATTATGAAATCGACAACTTGTTCGCCTACATAATTTGTTTTTATAGCTAAGTACACTTTTCATCAGTCGATTTAGCACGTTAAATTAAACTATCAGGACCCATTTTGGGAACTGAGTTTTTCTACTAGGTTTTAGCATTTTACTTGCTTTAACATGACCAAGGCCGGGAGCACAAAATCTCACCGACCAGTGAAGACCTTACTCATTTATAAAACCCCTCAAAATACTAAGGGGCAGCTAGGTTACGACCAAAGATGCTGAAAAAAATTTACCAAATACAAAAATTATGCTAAGGCAAATGAAACGCCGAAGATGCATAAAAGTAAAAAGCAAAGTGAATTATGCTAAGGCTAACGAAATGCCAAAGATGCATAAAATTGAAGATCATAATTATGCCGAGGCTATTTAAAATTTGTCGAAGAAGCATAATATCGAAAATTAAATAAAGGCGAATCTAGGTTACGACCGAAGACGCTGAAATTTTTTTACCAAATACAAAAATTATGCTAAGGCAAATGAAACGCCGAAGATGCATAAAAGTAAAAAGCAAAGTGAATTATGCTAAGGCTAACGAAATGCCAAAGATGCATAAAATTGAAGATCATAATTATGCCGAGGCTATTTAAAATTTGTCGAAGAAGCATAATATCGAAAATTAAACAAAGGCGAAATATTACAACAGCCCGAAGGCATGTTTGAATAAAGCCCGAAGGCAAGTTCAAATAAAATACAAGGATTAGATTAATCAGACAAATCCTCATCGGCTCCCGAAGAAACAGTGGGTGGCTCGTCGACTATCGCTCCTCGAGTCACAGGATCCGACATCCCAGCCTCCAGCAAAAGCTTATAGTCAAGCCCGACCGAGTGAGCCTTCGAAACGGCTTCGTCGTAGCCCATTTGGAAGCACCTATCTTCGGTCACCTCCAAAAGCTTTTTGGCCTTACGAGCCTCACGGCGAAGATCTTTCAGCTGTTCATTACGGCGGCCGACCCGAGCTGTCTTAGACTCCAACTGTTCCCTCAGGAGACTGACTTCGGCTATCTGCTCCTCCTGGGATGTTAGTTGCTCCCGAAGCAGATTCCTCTCCTCCACCAAGGCTTTGGCCTGGCCGGTGACCCTCTCCAGCTCCAGCTCCGCCACTTTGAGTTTTCCCTCAGCTTTTACCGCCCTGACACGATCGTCCTCAGTCTTGTCAGCAGCAGAGGCGATAAGAGGGACAGCCTGAAAACAAAATGGAGATTATTAGTCAAGTGGAAACGACAAAAGTATTAAAAGTGGAAGAGAAGAAAATGACTTCACCATAGAGAGGAGGCCCATCGCCTCAGTGAGGGCCTTCGCCGCCGAGAGCTTTCCATATATTGCCCGGTCAGCCGGGAGAATCATCCCTCGGCAAAGGTCCGGTCCCACCTCAAGGGCCGACTGAGGAGCAGCCAGGGCGACCGAAGCGGTAGCCAAGACACCCCACTGGGGAATATAAGTCTTGACCACCTCTTCGTTCGACCGATTCCTTTTACGGGGCTCTTTGAACAGCTCCCCCTCTGGCTCAGAATCCTTTTCCCGCTCTCTGCGAGGAGAAGTAGCAGGAGTCGTCTGTTGGGCAGATGGGGCAACCGGCCGCTCACTTGCAGAAGCCGTCTGGGCAGAAGCTTCGCCCCTCTCCCGGGCATCCTTCGCCTCTTGGAGTTTTCTCATTCGGCGATCAATCACAGCCTGGCGAGAAGACACTGCACAAAGAAAAAGGCAAGTCAATAAAAGACAAATATCAGTCAGAATACCGAAGAAAAACCAGGCAAAAGAATTATAAGCTGGAAAACAAGGCAGTAAATAAACAGTTACCCCCATTACCCCAGAGGGCGAACAACCAATCTTTGTCGCGACTAAGAGACAGGGGAACCCTTCCCATGTCCAGATCGCACAATTTCCTATAATCCTCTGCATCCGCCCCCAAAATGGAAGGCATCACAAGGTCCTTTGGCTCTACATCCTTCCATACCGCAAATTGAGCGATTTTAGGGCCGGAGAAGAAGAACCACTTGGTGTGACTCTCCTTATTATTAGAGTTGGTGGACGCCCAGGCGACCCTGTTGGTCTTTCGGGCAATGGTATAAAAGCCCTTACTCTTCCCATTGCGTCGGAAATCGTAATGATGCCAAAAGAGTGAAGTTCGGGGATCCACGTTCGCCGCCATACACCGTGCTTGGAACACATTGATGTGTATGAAGCTGTTCGGATCTAATTGCCCTAAGGCTATCCCCATATCTTTGAATAAATGTTTCAGGAGCTGTAGCGTCGGTACCCGAAAGCCGCATTTAAGTGCTGCTTCGGAGAGACCTGTAGCTGTTTTTCCGTGCATCTCTAAGACCTTAGGATTGTGCCATATTCGGTCCTTCCGAGTGGCCAAGTGAATGAACCAGAGGGTCCTGGGAATTTGGTAGTCATCATAAAATCTAACGACCGTCTCTTCGGCCAATGTGGATCTATGGTTCGCCGCTGGATACAGTACATCGTCACTAAACGGGGATAGAGTCGACCGATCCATGTCCCTGCATCCGGTAATGACGAGACAATTAGCCATGTACTCGGAATCAACATAAATAAACTAAAATATAGAGGATAATAGCCGAGTACAGAGGGCCAGGATCGGTCGAAGATATTCTAAAAATCTAAAGCTTCAGGGCGACCGAAGTGTTCTGATGGATTTAAAGACCCCGGAGGATTATAAACCCAGAACAATCAGGAGGCCCAAGAATAACTTCCCTAAAAGTGCAAAACCTAAAAGCCCAGAAAGTCAAAAAGATGTATTCCTAAACTACGCACATAGGGACACATGCATATCTGCTATCCTACTACAGTCATGGTGGCAAAAAACGATACAAACAAAACACAAAAACTGATACAATGATAAAAGGATTACTTACTGTTTTGAAGATAAAGAGAAAGTGGAATAGGAGGGCTGGGAAATTCTGAAGTTGAAATAACGGCCCCAATGTTGAAATGAAGTGCCTGATTGAAGTTTTGAGAGAATGCAATGTTTGTTTGTGTAAAAAATAGAAATGAAGTGGTATTTGAAGTTTTAAAGGGAAAGAAAAGACGTTTGGACAACCCCGAGTCTTTTCAGATTCAACGGCCAGGATGCGAGCTCAGATCCCAAGACCTGACAGCCGTCGAATTAAAGAGGCACGGCTTCCCAAGTGACGTCACACCCCCCAACTGCCAATATCCTTACCCGAAGAGAGATCTAGAACGTTGTTCCGAAAAAGGGCCGGATTTTGGTCTTCGCCCAGAGGAAATACTCTGAACAAAGCCCAGGGACATGTTAGAGGCCCATTACTTCGTTAGACCGGACTGAGCCCATATTAGAAGCCCATCTCTTGGTCAGCCTGCCAGTCCATCCGAAAGCCCAATGTCTCTATTCAAAACGGCTGGCTCATTTACTCAGCGGGGGACACGCTCCCGTCCGCCCCGCCCCCGCTCTTGCCTTCTTCGGTTACAAACAGGAAATGATATAAAAATAGGTGGGAGCTATCTTACAAAGGCAAGTAATTCTAAAAACACAGAGCTTTTACGTTCTCTTAACCCTATTCAAGATCATATTGACTGTTTCTTACACCGGAGGTGAATCGGGGGCCAACACCCTCGCATTCTTCTTTTGCAGGTCCGAAGTAAGAGGCTGCAGGTCGAAATCTGTCTGCAACAAATATAAAGCACATAGGTACCCGTAATATGTCTGTAGATGCGAGAGAGATAACATGATGTGATCATAATCTACCTGTAGATGCAAAAAAGATAACATAATGTGCCCGTAATATACATGTAGAGACAACATGTGAGATGTGAGTAGAACATATGTACGAGCTAGTAGCTTTGTAAGTGTACGAGAATGTTTCGGCTTTGTGTAGATATTTTTGCGCTTCCCCTTGTAAAGTTAGGTTTTTGAATCCATTATTCAAGAGATAAAAGTAGCAGAATGTAGTAGAAGTAGTAGTGATGTCCTTGTATGTTGAAATAAGGAGAGAATGTAATGTGTTGAGATTTTAGTCCAATCATTATCCCGGAGGATCTTCTCCTTAAGAGGGATGACTCTTCTCTCTATAAGAGGGAGGATTCTTCTCACCTTAAGAGGGTGGACTCTCTTCACCTTAAGAGGGTGGACTCTTCTCTCCATAAGAAGGAGGACTCTTCTCTACATAAGAGGTAGGACTTTCTTCACCTTAAGAGGGTGGACTCTCTTCACATATAAGAGGGTGGACTCTCTTCTCCATAAGAGGGAGGACACTCTTCTTGGTGAGCTTCCCGGAAGTACAGGTAAGCACCCCGGAAGTATGGGTTTACCAAGATATTCCAAGCCAAACAATACCCTCTACAAAGAAGGGTCTTCAAAAATAAATTTCAAGCAACACCTTCCACAAAGAAGGGCCTTCAAAAAAAAATTCCAAGCAACACCTTAAAGAAGGGCCTTCAAAAGTAATTTTCAAGCAACACCTTAAAGAAGAGCCTTCAAAAATAATTTCCAAGCAATACCCTCCGTAAATAAGGGTTTTCAAAAATATCACACAAAGACAACCACAGAATATAAGAATGTCCAATGTTTACGAGTAAATGTATGATGCACATAATGATATGAATGAATGCATGATGTGAATGATGCACATGATGATTAATGAATGCATGATGCGAATGATGCAGGGCCTTCAAAACAAGATTACCCCGAAGGGTCTTCAAAAGACGATCACCACGTAGGGCCTTCAAACAAAATCACCCTGAAAGACCTTCAGAAGACCATTAACCCGTAGGGTTTTCAAAAATATTATCATCTTCAAAAGAGGGTCTTCAAAAATATTATCCTCCTCGAAAGAGAGTCTTCAAAAATATTATCCTCTTCAAAAGAGGGTCTTCAAAAATATTATATTTCTCAAAAGAGGGTCTTTAAAAATATTATGCTCCTCGGAAGAGGGTCTTCTAAAATATTATCCTCTTCAAACGAGGGTCTTCAAAAATATTATCCTCCTCGAAAGAGGGTCTTCAAAAATATTATCCTCTTCAAAAAAGAGTCTTAAAAAATAATCCAACTTCAAATTTGAAAATAATTTTTCCAACATATATGTAATAAAATAATTCTTTTTAAAAAAAACTCATCTTTCTTTTACGTTGATGGATTCTTCTTATTACCGCGCGCTAGATCCCCACCACCATGTTTTCTTCGTTTGTTTTCAACACCTGGGCAACCACTAACTTAAAATTTGATTTTTGCGATGGTTCCCATGTACTTGTTTTTGCTTTTCTCTTGACCATCTTCCGTTAACTTAATCACCATCAGTTTCTTGTGTTCATGACATGGCTCTCACGATCTAATGAAGTAACCAAGTCATGTGCTACAAATATCGCATCACAATTCTTTAACATCTCCACGATTCAAATTCTGCCCAGATCTGTTTTTTTATCTTTTTGACCCTGTAAACAATATTTTCTTGGAAAACACAAAACATGAAAGTTATAGAAAACGAACAGACTTATAACGAAACAGGAATCAAATAAAATATCTGCTGATTAACTTCTCAATACTGAAAAACGGGATATGATTATATTTTGTGATTTCGAGAATAGATCAAAACATAATCTGAGAAAACACCAAGAACGAAAGTTGTAGGAAATCGCAAAAGCTTTCCGGATCATAAAAATCATCAAAATCTGGCATGTATTAAATTTACTACGAATTATATAACATAACTTATTTGTACGGACAAAATCATAAGAAAACTTATCTTAATTTCAAATAGAACCATAAACCACAACCTCCACCGCTCAGCTCCTCCATTAATGCCGCTCCAGATCCATTATAACCCTCCATGTGTATTGTATAGATTGATTGTCCTCCACAATAAAAAATTATCCCTTCCTTCTAGCGCCAATTGTTAACGGAGGAATTTGGTGATAACAAATTTTGGGGATTGCTGGAATAACGAATTATGAAAATAGGGGGATTTGGGATTTTTGGATGTTTGGGGCTGGACTTGAAAGATGTCTTGACTTGTTAGACGTGTCGGATCCTATTCCAAGATGTATGCGTACCGTATAGTTAGAGGAATCAAGCCAACGCATTTCTATTATAGGATTGGTTTTTTAATCCCTTTGATTATTAGGGATGTATTGAGAATTAGTTGATTTTATCTTTTTAGATTTAGATTGGGATACCTTCCTGATTTGAAGGATATCGTTTAGAGATATTTTCTATAATTAATTGGAGATTTTTCCTCAGAGAGAGGAAATAATTAACTTGGGAATTAAGTTAATTATCAATAGATTCATATTGAAAAATTAGGAAAATATTTGAGACAACCGAAAATATGACGTAACAAGGTTGATTGCAAGAAATTTTTTAACACAACAGTTGTCTTAAGAAAACAACAAAACTAAAACATATTCAACATGAAAACACCTAAGGAAGTTCAAACAGAGAAATAATGATAGAATCTTAAAACGGTTTTTATCCAACTGATGAACGAGTATTTGGTATGCCTAGAACCCAAGAAAAAATGAGGTCGATTGAGGTATTGATTAATCAACCCTGCAACTTCACCAAACCCGCCCGGTTGATTGCATGACAATTTTCTTCCGTTTCTCATCGCGGATGATTATCTTCTCGTTTTCTGGTCTTAACAATGCAAAAACTATAATAAGTTCGTGTGATTATACTAGTAACTGGCTGTTGTCGGATCAATCTTCCATGATAGTACTTATCAATGCACAAGGAAATTAATAAATATAAATGAATAGAATGAAATAATCACATGGTTCATGTCTAATAGCTTCTAAAGATTTATCAATGTTAATCAACTTAAAAATATAAATGATATAAATGATCCACCAACTTTGCCAACAAAGTGCATAATCGATCTTTAAACTGGGAAAACCTCTCCTGAAACGGGACATAATTTGATTTTAATAAACAAGTATGGAACAAAACAATCTTTTTAAGGCTTTGCACATAAAAGATATGTTACACTTCTAGAAAGGATTTTCAAGCGATAGAGTCACAAGCGTATTCATGTTGATCTTCTAGTGTCGAACACGTGTAAGCTGCATTTATTTTTTCTTAGAAAATTGTTAAAATTTATCAATAAATTTTTACGTATTGATGTTTTTTCATGAAAAAATATTATGAAATAAATTACATCATGGAATATCCGGATTCGAAAATTGGGTAAGTCCCAATACCGAATCCCTTGGCCAAATCCATGGGTAGTTGACAAACTTATTACAGACCCTCAAAAGATTATGATCTAGTGGTGCATTTGATAGTACTTTAGCTTATAAACCAAACTTATAATACTGGACTTAAATTTAGTATTGTTACTTGTACACAATTGATGTGGAAACGTGATGCAATGATGGACTTTCTATGATTTAAAATTTATAACATAATAAAATTTAACTGACCAAGAAATTAATAATCCCCTGCAGCTACACCAGTACATGCACTAATCAATTTCGAAACAACAAACTTTTAGTACTCGACACTAGAGCCGGCCAAACGGGCGGTTTCGGCAGGCCGAACCATAACCGGCTCGTCAAACGGCTCGCGTAATTCGGCTCGGGTAAATGGCCGGTTTGAACCGGCACACACCGTATATTAAAACGGGGCGTACACGAGTCGGGGAATGGAGAACCGAGCACGACACGGCACGGCACGCGGCCCGTGAACCGCACGGCTCGTCCAGTGAACCGTGGCTCGTGAACCGTCCAGCCCGCCTGGCACGGCACGACACGCGGGTCATCTGTGACTTTCTCTCTAGTCTATAGTCTATACCCTCTGTTTCACTTATTTTCTGTTGTTGCTACTTGTTTCTGCTCTAAACCCTGCTACTTGCTTTCACTTGCTACACGTTGTCTCACTGTCTCACTGTCTCAGCCTCTCATTACTTGTTTTATTGTCAAACTTTAAATATTTCCGACCAAGCTTTAAACAATTCCAACGAAGCTTAAAAATATTCCGGCAAAGCTTTAAAAAAATGGAAGAATGAAGGGGAACAATATCATCTCAATGTTCAACCCAAGCAACCTCGATGCTACCACCTCGAACCGTAGAAACCGGTATTTATCTCGTTTTTAATTTCTTTTTTATTGTGTTTTTTATTGTGTTTTTTGTTAAAAAATATTCTGTTTTTTTTTGTTTTTAAAAACATTCGTTTTTTTCTTTTTAAATAATTATTCGTTTTTTTTATGTTTTTAGATTCGGTTTTAATATTCGTTTTAAATATAGTCAGTATTTATATGTTTAAAAACATTCGGTTTTTATGTTTTTTCAAAATATTTGAATTTTTATGTTTTTTAAAACCATTCGGCTTTAAGTGTTTTTTAAAAAATCGATTTTTTTGGTTTTTTTTTAAAATATTCGAGTTTTTTAAGTTTTTAAAACCATTCGACTTTTTGTATTTTTTAAAATATTCATTTCATATTTTATTTTTGTAGGTGGTTCTTCCGGTTCTACTAGGCATTCGTCACACGTTTGGACTTATTTTTCGAGAGAAGCAACGGATGATCCGACTCGATTTAATGCTTTTTGTTTGCTTTGTATTCAAAATAGTCGACAACAAGCCCCTTTTATTCACGCTAAGGGGACCGGTATGGGTACACTTGATCGGAATTTGAAAAATCATCATGGAATAACGAAGCAAAGTCATGAAAGTGGAGAGGCACATGGAGGTTCACAACAAACACAAATTGGTGGTTTCGTGACTTCGTCTCCCGGTGGAGGTATGCCTTTCTCCTATAATAGAGATAGAATGATTGAAGATTTTGCTACTTATGTTACTTTAGATGAGTTACCTTTCTCCCACGGTGAGAGTCCGAATTTAGAGCACATGATTAAACATTCACTAAACCCGGCATTTAGAAGAATTCCTAGGAACACACTTAAACGTCACACATAAAAACAATATTATGCTCAACGTGCACAATTAGTTGAAAGTTTCGCTAATTTTGAGGGTATGGTTTCTTTAACTAGTGATTGTTGGAGTTCGGGTCAAGGTGAGCCTTATATTTGTGTTACGGTTCATTGGATTAGTGATTGGCAAATAGAAAAATGAATTATTGTTTTTGATATCATGGATGAGTCACACATCGGTTATAACATAAAACAAAGAATTTTACACTAGTACAGAATGGGCCTATAGCGTCGGTCAAAAAGAGCTATAGCGTCGGTTAAAAGGCGTAGTATATGTAGGGGACGCTATAGGTATATACCTATAGCGTCGGTCAAAACAACGTCGCTTAAAATTCATTAGCGTCGGTTAAACAACCAACGCAGAATGTACAATAACCGACGCTATAGTTACCTAAAATAGTGTCGGTTGTCTAGACAACCGACGCTATAAGTATTGATTTTAGCGTCGGTTAAATGGAATGCCGACGCTATAAGTACCGACAAATAGCATCGGTCGCATGGAATGCCGACGCTATAAGTGTTGACAAATAGCGTCGGTTGCCTGGAATGCCGACGCATTAGGTGCTGATCTTTAGCGTCGCTTACCCTTATAACCGACACCTAAAGTTTTTTAAAAATTTCAAAATTTCAAAATATTCTGATCATTTTTCTTCAATATTTTAACCTGATTTATATATATATTTGAACCTGTCAACCAACATGAACTACAAAAAATAAAAATATAACACAAATTTGATTTAAATAAATTTAAAGGATTTTTGCTAGCATACACTTGGAATAAACAGTACATTAATGTTCAAAATACTAATATAAGAATTTCTAGTTTCATACTACAAAATCAAGTTCTTCAATTTTGCTTCTGATTTTGACATTTTCCTTGAATTCAGACTGCTACCTGCTTTGCTTGGCTCTTTTCTTGGTGTTGGTCGGGGGAATGACACTGCAACAATCAGTGCGAAGCAATCAAAAACCTTATATATCATGTTTCTTAATTTATAGAAATACTGAAGCATTTAACCTTAGTATTTGTAGACAACTAAAGGCGTACACATCAATAAATAATTTGAACATAAATATGAAATACCTATTATTCCTGGCAAACAATCTTGAAAAAGAAATTGTTACCTACAAGAAGAATATGGCTCAACTTCTCTAAATAGTATGACATTATAGAAAATAACAGCTTCAAGCTAGCAAAATATTTTGTGAACACAAGGGCATCTACCTAGACACTAGCACTTGCATGCTACAAGAAACAATTACTCAAGATTGTGTCTATGGTTGACGTAATCATAAAGACACGTAAAGGAGTAATGGAATTGCAACTGCACACAAACTTCCTATGTCACAGCCTCGCATCTTCTGTGTTTAAAAACCATGACGCAATTGGGTACTAACAGAAATCTACTTCCAGTATTGACATATCTAACGAAGTATCACCAACCACAAGTTACCACAGAAACTAATAGGTAACCTATATTCCAATATAACTAATTAAACACTAACCAGTTGAGCATTAGCATGTTCCTGAAAGATAGTTGCATTAATACAATCAATGAACATGAAAAGTATCTAATGGTGCGCCAGAGGTATACATTATCAATTAAGCTTGCACTACACATAAGCATACAGATTCCTAGCGCAACCACTGATTTACAGAACATTCATTATGTTTGCCAATTCCAATACATAGTAACTCATCTATCTCTAATCATCAAATTCCATACCTGCAATGGGCCAAATTGCTGAGCTACTAACTTTAGGTTGATCACTGGAACAAATTCTTCTAAAATTCTACAGGTTCATGCCAAACATAAGAGGGGCCACTTTAAAAAGGAATATTGGTTTAGAATATTAAAAGTACAAAACAACTAGGCAAATAGATAGACTGCAAACCACTCAAAGCTTTAATATAGGATTACTCGAAGAAAGACTTCCCACAAACATTAAGGACATAAGCTGTTTCAAATATTTACAGGTAAATACCTGGAGAGAACAGAGAGCATCATCAAGGACAGGTAAGCCTCCCAAGTCCAACATCGATAAATTTTTAAGCGAAGAAAGAAGTGAAACCCCATCTGATGTGACCCCTGTCTGTGAAATGTTTAACTCCTCCAAGGTTGGAATAGACAAAAGATGCTTAATTCCAGCTTTAGTAATCTTAGGGCATCTAGAAAGATCCAGCTTTCTTAAACTCTTCATACCTGGGACAAGATTTAATTTTACTATATAATATCAAGAGCCAAGTAAATATATTTAAGTTAAAGAGGATGTATTCATTCCAAAAGACAAAGCGAAATTTATGTATTTACTGTACATTTATAACTAATGGTGCACCAGAGGTATACATTATCAATTAAGCTTGCACTATACATAAGCATACAGATTCCTAGCGCAACCACTGATTTACAGAACATTCATTATGTTTGCCAATTCCAATACATAGTAACTCATCTATCTCTAATCATCAAATTCCATACCTGCAATGGGCCAAATTGCTGAGCTACTAAATTTAGGTTGATCACTTTTAAGTGAAGGCATTGCGCTGAGGTGTGAGATAGCAAGATCGTCAGTAGGCGTGTTAGATAGCAATATAGTTTCAAGTTTGGGAACACGTCCAACTAAAACGCTTACTCCCGCAGAGCTCACCCTTGTGTTACTGAGATTTAAGAATCTCAATTTGGCTCCTATGTGTGCAATAATTTAAATAAAATCATCACTGACCGAACAAGAGCTGAGATCCAAATGTTCCAGTGCAACCAGACAAGATAGAATTGTTGCTCCAGTAAGTATAAGTTTCCCCAATCGAACTTTGTCACCATGCTCTTCAAATATAGAATGAGTAAGACCACTGAATTAGAGAGGAACCAAATATCAAAATATAACAGTATGATACTATCAATTGATAGATAGTGCAGTGCTAAGAATAATCAGTATATGTAAGGACCATACTAAAGATTGAACTCACCAAACAAAGCGCGGGCAAGACTGTTATTCTCCATAAACTCGTACACTAGCAGTAATTGTTTACGCTCAGTACAACACCCATGCAATCTGACTAGATTTGGGTGCCTTAAACCAGAAATCATGCCTATTTCATTCACAAATTCACGAGACCCTTGATTTGATTTTGATGAAAGTTGTTTGACAACGATTATAGTACCATCCAACAATACACCCTACAACACAATAGTTTATATTGACATTTCAGGTAGTGACTTAATTTATATACTGTATGTACCATATGCATAAAAAAAACTTCGATATTTTGTGTATTTTTTAAACTACATTACCTTCTTCCCTTGAAATTCTACTTCCCAGATAACCCTTCCACCAAGAAATGCCAAGAAAAGTAAGAAGAAGCCATAAACTTAAAGCAACAACTACAACCGCGATGATAAATACGGAAAAGGTATTATGATGCAGAGTGTAGTCTGTTCATAGGCATTCATATTCAATTTGCAATATAATCAGTAGCAAATTAATCAAATTACCTAAATTATATGAGATCTATTCAAGTCTTTCCAAATGTTGAAAAACAAAAAATATCTTACAAATGCATGATGAACATAATTTATAAACGACCAATTCTCACCAGATTCTATAGAAATAGCTGATATAAACGGGCCATATGTTCCTCTAGTAGGTACAGCTATTGTCCCCTTGCCTGTGTATAAAAGGCGAATTTCTAAAGTTTTGTCGGTTACAACTGCCTTAATTTCTGGTTTTACGGCCTTGTCAACTCCTTTCGCTTCATGTTCAATATCATAATCCTGCAGTTTTAGTTCATCCTGTAACAGGAAAATTACTTAAATGCAGCACAATACTTCACAGTATATGAATGTAAATAGCTTAATACAAGTGGTATATCTAACCTGACTATACATACTCATTAACTATAAAAGTAAATCAGCATATATTATTGCAGTTCAAGTTACTTCGAGAGGAAGGAAGAAGGTTTCTGACCAGGTATTCTGACTCCCCTCCTGCGGTACATTTCTCCATGGGTAAAGAACTTCACAATTTCTTCAAGTTCAAGTCGTATTTTACCAAGACCCGCAACATCTGTGAACTTGACATCCATTCCTCTTTCCATATACTTCTTTCCATAAACTCCTTTTTATTATTATTATTATTACCAATTAAATTTTAAAGACTCAACATCAAAGTTATTCCGTAATAGTGAATTAACCTGGTGAAGAACCAAGAATATTTCTGAACTGCACCAAGAAGTGATGACACATTTTACAGTAAGTAAACTAGAATATATCACATATGAAAAAGCTCACACAAACGATTATAGCTGGATTAGAGGAACATACAAACTCAATATTCCTAAGATCAGGGAAGTTCACAGTGACTACAGCCATTGCTGCTTCATTTATGGCTACTTGCTTCCATATCTCAGGGCTACGGTCTTTTCTGTCAAGCATTCCTCTGTCCTCAACCTGTGCAGCTTGTAACAAGTCATCGGTAGTGATCTGCAGCAAGTGCAAAAGATATTCAGTAATTCAGAAGTTTCCATGACAGCACATAGATGCATTTCTAAGTAGTTTACTAGCAACAACCATGTAGTCCACATCTACAGCCATTGGCTTCTTACGAGCATGAACCTAGTAACAGTAATAAAAGATTGATATAAATACAGGAAAGAGATTTAAGAATATGTCTAAACAAGAATACTCACAGTGTGATTATTTCTCGAAATGAAAGTGGCCGAGAAAATATAACTTTACAAGAATAAGCATACCTTCAAAATTTAACTATAACTTTATAAGAATAAGCAATACCTTCACAATTTCAACCCGTCCTATTAGCCCTGGCTTTGGTATAAATATTTTACGGTCAAATCGCCCTGGTCTTACAAGTGCTGGATCCAGAATATCTGGTCTATTTGTTGACGCAATAGTGATCACATTCCCTCGTCCTTCAAATCCATCCAAAGATACAAGGAGCTGGATTGGATAGGGAGCAATAAATATTAGACAAGATTTAATGCAATTAATTGAAGTAGTAGAATTGTATTCTAAACAATGCCAAAAACCTGATTCAAAGTAGCATCACGTTCCTGTCCACCAGAACCTTTAATTAGACCACGCTCCTTTCCCACAGCATCCAACTCATCAATGAAGACAACAGAAAAAGCCTATGCATCAACAAAATTGTTTTTAGGTTAATATTAATAAATTATCTAATATAAACTGAACTAGGAACATCAAAACTGAACTACAAGACTCTGAATTTTATAGAGGTTAAGAATAAAAAACCTGAAACAGAGTCTATTAAACGATGAGAAACAAGGCAACTTCCTATTATATTTTTCTCCAGTCTTCCGCCATTAAAATATAGTGGTAACAGCAGCACCATCGTATGGTCAAGAATGTTTTATCTGTTAAAGTGGGGTCTTATGGTATTATTGGAAGACAATTTATTCAACAGTGAAGCATGAAACAAATAGGTATTAACCTGAATCTAAAACTCTTTTATATGCCCTGTACCTTTTAAATTGCACAAAAATGTCTACTTAAATTACTCAAACTAAAATAGGTATTAACCAGGAATCTAAAACTCTTTTCTTTGCATATCAAGCTTTAAACCAAGTAAACATGTAGGTGCACTAATCATTAAAAGCAATGTGAGTGCCTAACAAATTGAGTTCTTGACAAGCCTGGATAAAAGAGATTCACAGTCTGCAAGGTCAGCAAAAAAACAAAGGATTGAACCAAAATTGAATGAAAACTTACAAGAACAGTCTCAAATTCATTACACTTGTGTATCTTGAGCACATAAAATCTCCCAAGCATTTTTTCGTTGTTGAAATCAATATAAATGAGGTTACAATTTGGAAAATAGGCATAATTCATATTCAATTCACCGATAATATGAATAAAAAATGCATACACTTGAACTGTACTTGACAATGTAACATAAATTAAACATAAACAATAACACAAAAGAAACCCATTAGTCACAAAAATACATACATGAACAAAAATATACAAACAAAAATTACAAGAAAAATATACATGTATGTATATCTATATATAACACAAAAAATGAAGAAAAACTTACTTTATAGATGACCCAAGGTGAAAAATCAGGCAATATGTCGAAAGAAAATTATTGAAAAGGAAAATTTGAAAAGAAATTGGAAAACCACATACTAATTCGAGTAGATTCGAGCTAGATATTAGAGAGAATAGAACAATGGAAACTTTCTCTACACCTAATTGACACAAATTGACCAATTGAAGCACAAATAAAAGCTAGGATTCGTGTAATTGAAAGCTAGGGTTCACCTTTTTTCGGTTTAGAGATGTGATGTTAAGGTTTCGATTTAGTACATATACAGTTTTGAATTAGGGTTCTAAGGTTAAGGAGAGACGGGTCGAGAGTGATAATAAATGGGAGATATGGGTTAAGTGAAGTGAGAGAGAATCGCGGGAGAGAGGGAGTATTGAGAAGGGGGGGAATATTTGGGGGAAGCAGGGAAATAAAATTTTCTATATACCATGGAAATATATTACTCTATGAATCAATTTATCATTTTTTTTATAAAACAAAAAACATAGTCTATAGCGTTGGTTTCACCAGACCGACACCAAAAATGTGCTCTACAGCGTCGGTTCCCCAAAGGCCGACACTAAAAATTCACTCTATAGCGTCGATTCCATAACAGCGACACTAAAAAGTGCACTTAATGCGTCGGTGCTACAACGACCGACGCTAGAAGTCTTCTATTGCGTCGGCATTCATAGAACCGACGCATAAAAGTTTTAAAAGCGTCGGTTAATGTGGACAACCGACGCCTTAGATCAAGGAAAACTAACAATAGGCGTCGGTTATGCTAGCAACCGACGCATAAAACATGTAAAGGCGTCGCTTGCCTCTAGAATCGATGCTAAAAGTGCGACGCTGTAGGTGCAATTTGTACTAGTGTTAGATACAATAAAGGAATTTAATTTATTTAACAAGGTATTTAAAATATCTTTAGATAATGCCGCTTCTAATAACAAAGCCATGGATTATATTAAGAAGGACATTCCTTTAGTTTTAGATGGAGTATTTTTACACGTTAGATGTTGTGCTCACATAATTAACTTGTCGGCCCAGAAGGGAATTACACAATTAACTCATTTATTACAACCTATTAGGAAAGTAGTTAAGTATCTACGTTTTGCGGGTACATATAGGTCTAAGTATAAAAAAATGTGTAAAGAAAATGGATTAAGGCCGAAGAAGTGGGGTATCGATTGTTCTACACGATGGAATTCGACTTTTAAATTGATAAATGATGCAATTCAATATAAGACCATTATCACCGAATTATATAATCAAGACCCAAACCACCAATACGAAGATGGACCTATCACCGAATTTGATTGGCAATTAGCATCTACCGTACGTGACATACTTGATTGTTTTGCACATGCTACTAAGGTTTTTTCTTATGTTTATGAACCAAATGTACATCATGTTATCATTGAGTGTGTTAATATTATTACAACTTTAAAAGAATATGAACAAGATCCATATTTTAGTGAAGTTATTGTTGACATGAAAATTAAGTGGATCGAATACTTTACAGAATTTCCTTATGTTTATGGTATTGCATGTCTTCTTGATCCCGGTGTTAGAAAGGAAGGTTTAGAAAACATTTTAGAGCATTATTATGAAATTTTAAATGTTTCATATGATCATGTTTTATATGTTAATAATTGTTTAGACCTCTTGTATCGTCTTGTAGATCTTTATGTTCCAAAAGTTCAAAGTTCTATACCATCTAAGAGTAGTAGTAGTGTTAGTAGGTTTAATAATACTATTTCATCTATACTAACCAAAAAACAAAAATGTAGAATTTCCACTTCATCATCTCCTGTACCTTCATCTTCTTATAGTATGGTTAGATATTTTTTTCTTATAGTTACGAGTTAAATGAAGATTTTGAAATACTAACATGGTGGAAAAATCAAGATTTACAATTTCCGGTTTTAGCAAAAATTGTAAGGGATATTTAGTAGTCCCCGCTTCTACAATTGCGTCTGAGTCCGCTTTTAGTGCAGGTAGAAGAGTGTTAGACGAGAAGAGAACAAGTCTTGCGCCGGACGTAGTAAAAATTTGTGTTTGTAAAAAAGATTGGGATCAAGCCGCGAAAAGACAACAAGGAAAAAAAGAAGATGACTATGACGGTGAAAACGATCCGTGGATGACAATGGATACTTCGGATTCCAACGTCTCAACTACCAACGGACAAACATGTATGCATATGAACATCCTCAAAATGTTGTCTCTCAAAGTCAACACCCAGGCTCAAGGTTGATTTAACTCAACCTAAGATTAAGGTGCAAAATGACAAGAAAGGAAAAGTTAAAGCTAACAGGAAAGGACCCAAGGAAACTTGGGTACCAAAATCAACTTGATTTGGTTTTGTTGTGTGCAGGGAAACAGAAAGAATCTATGGTACCTAGACAGTGGCTGCTCTAGGCACATGACTGGAGATTCTACCCTGCTCACAGAGTTTGTGGAAAAAGCTGGCCCTAGCATTACCTTTGGAGATGACAGTAAAGGTTACACTAAGGGATATGGATTGATTTCATAGGAAAATGTCATCATTGATCAAGTAGAACTAGTTGATGGACTCAAGCACAATTTGCTGAGTATCAGTCAACTATGTGATAAAGGTTTTGCAGTATCATTCAACCAAGGAACCTGTGTTGTTTCAAACAAAGAAAATAACAATGTGGTGTTGACAGGCCACAAAAGAGGAAATGTGTATATAGCTGACTTCAACTCAACAAGTTCAGATTCTATCACTTGTCTTCTGAGTAAAGCAAGTAAAAATGAAAGTTGGCTATGGCACAAAAGGCTGTCACATTTGAATTTCAAATCAATGAATGATCTGGTTAGAAGAGACCTAGTAAGAGGAATTCCACAGTTGGAATTTTCTAAGGATGGACTTTGTGATGCTTATCAGAAAGGGAAACAAAAGAAGATTTCTTTCAGAAGCAAGCTAGATTCATCAATTGAGCAACCTCTACAGCTATTGCAAATGGATTTTTTTGGACTAGTAAATGTCATGTCAATTTCAAAGAAAAGATATTTTCTTGTGATTGTGGATGATTTTTCAAAGTTTACATGGACATACTTCCTGCATTCTAAAAATGAGACAAGTGGAATCATAATCAATCACATCAAGGCTGCTAACAATCATCCTGATCTCAAAGTGAGAAGAATCAGGAGTGACAATGGCACTGAATTCAAGAATTCAACAATGAAGCTATTTTGTTAGGAGAATGGAATCATTCATGAGTTTTCTACAGCAAGAACACCACAACAAAATGGAGTGGTGGAAAGGAAAAATAGAACTCTAATTGAGGCTGCAAGAACAATGCTAGGAGAATCAAAGTTACCTACATATTTCTGGGTTGAAGTAGTTAACATGTTTCACTCAAAATATCTCTTTGATCAATCAAGCTAAAGGGATAACTCCATATCATTTGCTCAAGGGAAGGAAACCATCCTTGAATTTTCTACATGTCTTTGGATGCAAATTTTTTGTATTGTGAAATCGAGGTGAAAATCTTGGAAAATTTGAGTCAAAGGCAGATGAAGCCACTTTTGTGGGGTATGCAACTGGAAAAGCCTACAGGGTTTTAAATCACAGAATCAACATTGTTATGGAATCTGTACATGTTGTTTTTTATGATGCTAGAATTCAAGGTCTCACTGATGAGGGTTTTCATGAAACTCTCAGGTTTGAGAATGAGGTGGAAGGTCTGTATTATGATGATGAAGATGATGGTTATGAGGATGAATCAGTCCCTCCAAGAATGATTATTTCAAATTTGGACAACTCAAGTTCTATTGAGCCATCCATAGAAGGGACAATTGGAGCATCCGTAGTAAGCCAAATTGGAGAATCCGTAGGAAGCCAAATTAGAGCATCCGTAGGAAGCCAAAATGAAGCATCAGTAGGTAGTCATTTTGAGGCATCCGTAGGTGGATCACAACATAGGATTACCACCCCAATAAACTCAGGGGGGGTTTCTTTGAGTCAAGGATCAACCTCAACTCCACATGATCATGCTCATGACAATGATGCTACATCTTCAAGACCTACACCTGCAACAAGAAGAAAATGGACAAGGGATCACCTATTTGAACTGATCATTGGTGATGCATCCTCAGATGTCCAAACTAGAAGAGCCACCCAAGATAAATGCTTATACAGTAGCTTTCTTTCACAAGATGAACCAAAGAAAGTTGAGGATGCTCTTCTACATCCAGATTGGGTATTAGCTATGCAGGAAGAGCTAAACCAATTTGAGACAAACAAAGTATAGAAGCTGGTACCCAAAAATAAAGACAGAAGTGTTATAGGTACAAAGTGGGTATTCAGAAACAAGATGAATGAAAATGGCATTATCACAAGGAATAAAGCTAGACTGGTTGCTAAGGGCTATTCTCAAGAAGAAGGAATAAATTATGATGAAACATTTGCCCATGTTGCTAGATTAAGTAATAAGGATATTCCTAGCCTATGCAGCCCATGCCAATTTCAAAGTATCAAATGGATGTCAAAAGTGCCTTCTTGAATGGGGAATTAGAAGAGGAGGTAAATGTCAGTCAAACTCCTGGTTTTGAAGATCCAAATTATCCAGAATTTGTCTACTTCCTACTCAAGGCACTTTATGGACTGAAGCAAGCACCTAGAGCCTGGTATGACACACTATCATAGTTTCTCTTAGAGAATCACTTCACTAGAGGTACTGTTGATAAAACTCTTTTCTTTAGAAATGTTAATGGCTCTAGTATACATGTTCAAATTTATGTAGATGACATAATTTTTGGGTCTACAGATGAGAAGCTTTGCAAAAGGTTTGTCAAACTTATGCAAAGTAAATATGAAATGAGCATGATGGGTGAACTTACCTATTTCCTTGGCTTACAAGTTAAGCAAGTGAAAGAAGGAATCTTCATTAGTTAAACTAAATATATTTTTGATCTATTAAAGAAGTTTGATCTAATGGATTGCTCTCCTGCTAAAACAACCATGCCAACTGCCACTAAGCTTGAATTGAATACTAAGGAAAAATCTGTGGACATTTCAAGCTATAGAGGCATGGTAGACCTGAATTTATGTTTGTTACATGTCTATGTGCTAGATTTCAGGCTGATCCTAGAGAGTCTCACTTAACTGCTATCAAAAGGATTTTCAGATATCTCAAGGGAACACCAAACCTTGGCATTTGGTACCCTAGAGAATCTGGTTTTGATCTAATTGGTTATTTAGATGTAGACTATGCAGGTTGCAAGATTGACATGAAAAGTACAACAGGCACCTGTCAATTTCTAGGAAATAAGCTTGTCTCATGGTTCAACAAGAAGAAAAATTCTGTCTCTACTTCTATAGCTGAGGCAGAATATATTGCAGCTGGAAGTTGTTGTGCACAGATTTCTTTGGATGAAAAATCAACTAAAAGACTATGGTCTAACAGTTAATAAGATTCCAATCTTCTGTGACAACACTAGTGCAATTGTCATTACTGAGAATCCAGTGCAGCACTCAAGGACCAAGCACATTGACATAAAGTATCACTTCATCAGGGAACATGTGATGAATGGTACTGTGGAACTTCATTTTGTTCCAAGTGAGTAGCAAATTGCAGACATTTTTACCAAGCCACTTGATGAAGCAACATTCTCAAGGTTGGTAAGTGATCTAGGTATGCTTAACTACTCTTAATTAATTTAAATGTCTGATAATTTGTAATGCAGCCAGTGTCAACATGATTTTCATGAGAATTAAAACTCTCAGAAAAAGTTAAATTTTGTCTAAGTCAAAATTACTCCCTCTACGGATAGCCTTATCCATTGATGGTCATTTTTAACACTGGATTTTCTATATGTCTACGGATACTAATTTTACTTCTCTACGGATGTCGAATCTCAAAAGGTAAAATCCTATCCGTAGATAGTGTAGTTCTAATCGTAACCGCTAAAGCCTCGATCCTATCCGTAGTTACATGTGTACAGTGTATGTATGTAATTGCAGTAAATTCGTGGCTTTACTTTTTAAACCCATTACTTTTAAACGGTTATTTTCTTGCCCAATCAGATAATTTTTTTCAATTATTCTGATTTTCTTAGTGAATTATTTTGGGGGAGTATAAATTTATTTTTACTCTCAGTTAATCATTTTCTATTAATTTCCAAAATTCACTAAGGCAAAAGCTCATCTTTCTCTCTCAAAGCAAAAACCTCTCTCTGTAATTCAAAGCTCAATATCAATGGCACCAACCAACAAAACTATGTCACTCACTGGTTTCACATACGAGAAGAAGAACGTCACTGCACTTGTGGACTTCGATGAGAAGAACGCATCATATCACACTATGATGAGGTTTCTCCAGAACAGCAAGCTCTCTAAAGCAATGTTCGAAGCCCCCAAACTGTACTTTGAGGTGATTGAAGCCATCTGGGAATCAGCTGTGTTCGATTCTGTCAATGCTACAATCACCTTCGTTCTTCAAGGCAATGAGTATATGATAAATAGTAATGTCATAACTGCTTGCTTAAATTTGTCTGGAAACAATAGGTTAGAAAAGCATAATGATGCTGATATGGTTAACATTCTAAATTCTATTAATTATGCTTTGCCTACGACAAATTTAAATAAGATTCAGATAAGAGGTATGGTAAAGGAATGGAGCTTTTTCTTTGATGCCATCCTCAAGGTTTTCTCTGGTAAAATTAGCAATTATGATGTAGTTACCTTTTCTATGCTAGACATTGCTTACATGATTTTGACTGATAGCTATTATAACCTAGGGTCCTTGATTCTATTTGAACTTGGTGCTAAACTAGGGAATAAAGCATCTAGAAGTAATAATATATACTATGCTAGATTCTTCATGTTGCTAGCTAACCATGTAGAGAGTAACCTGGTGCTCCAATTCCCTGCCAACTCCAAAGATTGTTGGGTTCAAAATAAGAGAGTCATTGAGGACTTGAATAGGCTGAACCACAACAAGGAGGTACAATTGGTGTATCCACCAATTTTCACTGCATCTTAGGAGGCACAGGTAAATCAGGTAATTTCCTCAATTGTACCTTCATCCACTGTTATTTCTTTGATTTCAAGTGCCACTATGGAGGCTGGAACTGTCCAACAACCTCCTACCCAAATGGCCACCTCTAAACTTCCAAAATCCAAATCAAAAAAGCCAGCCTCAGGTGTTTCTCAAAAGGCACCTATTGTAAAAACTATCAAAACCCTTGAGGGGAGTGTGAAGGTGGTAGTGAGAGGTGAGGGAAAGGTGAACATAAAAGAAACCTCAAGAACAAGGAGGGTGAGATTAGTGTGTCCCATCCTAACCACCCTGTATCTTCTCAAAAAGATGCAGTGGTTGAAAATGATTTAAACATATCCCTAGTGACATCATCCCAAAAGGATGTTACTATTGAAAATAGTCCCCAACCAGGGACACATCACAAGAGGGATAGGGATAGCAGAAGCCCTACAGATACAACCAAGGCCTATTAAAGGAGAAAAAGCTCTAAGACATCTGGGGTTGCACAGGGATCACACATAGTGCCAATGGCACCATCACAAAGTCAGTTTGATGTGGCTCCAGTAAATGTGGAGTCACAGCCCCACTCTTTACATATCCAAACTGAAACAGAAACACCAAGGTCACATACTCTCTCTTTGGATGTGGATATGATTCACACATCCATTCCTGATTCACCATCTTTAACCTTCTTGGAGAAGCCCCACTCTGAAATTGGTGGTCATCATCATCAAGATCTTGATGATTTGTTGGACCACCAATCTTTCATTTTTGAGACTTTTTCTTCATCTGTGGCACAAAAATTAAAATCAATCTCCACAGATTCAGCCATAGTCTCAATTTATAGAGCTACTCATTCTACGGATATGCCTCAAATCAAGTATTCGTTGATGAGTGTTTGTCTGTCTACGGATATGCCTCAAATCAGGTATCCATTGACATATACTTCTGCTACCTCTATAGATACTCCTTCCACACTTGCACTTCAAACTTCAAATATTACAATTTCAAGTGTGGATGAGTTAGTAGTAGTTCAAACACTCTTAGGATTGAGGGAAGGGAGTGAAGCTACTGAGAGTGAGGGGCTGGCTTACAGCCAGGCAAAAGGAGAGGGAGAGAAAGAGGGATAAACTATTTCTTCCAGTCTGGTAAAAGTGAGAATGAGAGTTCCATCTTAGTAGGTGAAGGTGAGGGTGTGGGGGTGTGAGCCAGGGGGAGCCCCTGATGCAAGAACAGAGAGAAAATGAGAGAAAAACAGGTACATTAGAGATAAGGATGGAAAATACAACCATTTCCAGTGAGTTAATGGATGTTAGTGATGCAAACATGGAGAGGCTGTTCCAACTTGAATATCAAAATGAGTTGGATCAAGTCAACCTGAATGCTGAAACATTTACTCATCCTGATCCAGCCTATCAAGTCTTGGTTGGACAAGGCAATGTGGAGGCAGAACAGATGTTGCATTTGGTGAAGACTTTGAATATGATGAAGAAACTGATGATTCTGAGAGTGGTGATGGAGGAGAAGAAGGCCCTTCCACTCTACAAGAGATGCCTCATTGGTTGTTTTCAAACTGATATGTTCACAATGACACCAAGGCAGTCATTCTCAAGAATTATCAGAGGGCACATGGTGAAGCACAAACATCCAATCCTTTGCATGCCACCACAGTTCAAAATTTTGTGGCATCTCTTCAGCTTCATCATGCCCACATCCTTCAGCAGAGAGCCAACACAGATGATATCAAAGGTCATCTTGATGGGTAACGGATGCTATTGAAAGGAGAGTTGATTTTGTTGCTCCTTCTACCCATCAAAGATCCAAGCAAGACAAGCTGGTGAAGGATGTGGCTGCCCTTACAGTGAGGATGGAGAAGATGGAGAAGCAAATGGACACCTTCTTGGCCAACCAAAACTTGCAGACTCAGTTTTTGCAACAGTTGTTGCAGCCTACTGGTGTTACTCAAAACTTTGATGATAACAAAAAGGAGGAGAGTGCACTAGTGGTCTCTAAAACAGTAACCACTTCAACCAAAGGTGTGCCATCAAGTCAGGGGGAGGGGGAGACACCTCAAATAATTGCAAATCCAAGTGAGTTTCAACTCACAAAGGTGGTCTCTCCAGCCAAAGATGCTCCATCCAAGAATGATCAAATCTTCCTCAATTCTGAGAGTCTAATCAAGGAGTCTATCTTTAAGGTTGTGACTTCTTCATCATCATCCATGATAGTGCCTGTCCACACAACTATCTTGAAAATTCTCACTCCTGATGCTATCATTCTTCAAAAGGAATATGATGCTAAACACTCAAGTGTCAAGGAGTTTGAACCAATATTCAGTGGCAGGACTGACTCTCCACCAAGACATCATGTCAAGAACAAATTAGAAGTGGATTATCCATTCCCTAAGCCTGATGATTCTAAGGTGTTAGCAACTCTTATCAGGAATCTCAAAACTACTTCAGACCTAAAACTGAGACAAGGGATAGCTGTTATCTACATAAATGGGATAGAAATTCACATCACAAGAAGTCATCCCAGGTTCAATGAAGCCAAAGGAGAAGATATTGTCGGGTTAAGGAGAGAAGCCAATCCCCAGGGTTATGAATCTACACCTGTGAAACAGGCTAGATTGGTCCAAGAACTTATGAGGGAGATGGAAGAAGAAAGTAGTGAGGTTGTAGAGGAAGAGGCCCCTACTAAAAGAAATTAAAGAAAAGGAAGAAAGTGCCTATGACCAAGCCTATCAGATGGAAGCAAAAATCAAATAGGCATGTCTCTCCTGAGAAAGTGGAAGAAAAAAAGATACAAGGAGGAGGATTGTCTTTGAAGACCCTATTCCAGCTTTAACTCAATTTCAAACCACCTACCATGAGACTCCTGTAGAGCCTAAAGAAGAACAAGTTGAGTTTGAAAATTTGGTTATCCCTAAGTTCATCATTGAAGCTGAAAATAAGTCAAGGAAAAGGGAACTAGTCAAAAGAGCTCAACAAGGACCAATCAAGCTAAACATTGCACCAAAAGTTTCCAAGTCAGTTGAGAACAAGACAGACTTTATGTACATTGCAGATATACATGAGTACTCAACAATAGATCGCTTCCTTGATGAAGTTAGTGAAATAAGAGGCACAGACAAATACAGAGATCTGCCTGAAAGACTAACCTTTGTCTACAAAGGAGGGAATGTGAGAGCATGACCCTTGCAACAAGTGTTGAATGAAGGATATTCCACCTTGGTGAAGGTCTTCTCAGGCTTCAAGAACACAGGGGGATTTTCTGAAGTTGCAAGAAGTGTCATTTTGAAGAAGATTGAAGAAATCAGGAGAAACTGGAATTCTCCTGATAGTTTGCCAAGAAAGTTGAAGATCCTTTACAATAGACAAAGAATCCATCTCCAACCTTACTGGATGATGGAATTCAAGGATGACAAGGGTTGTAGAAGATTCTTCAGGATTGAAGATCAACTGTCTAAGGCTAGCACCAAGTACCTTAGATGGTTGCAAGGCAAGCTGGATCCAAAAATTGCTAAAGAAGATACATTCTATAAAAAGCTTCAAGATCAAATCAAGGCCAACTATGTTAAGAAAGGGAGACAAAAGATTCAGCCTCCAAGAGAGAAGAAAAGGAATTAAATCTGCTCAGTCTAGAGGAGCACTCTCTATGTAAATCTCTCAACCCTTTAGTATTTCAATAATGTAGCTTAATACAATTTTTTACTGTTTATTGTTTATTTGTTAGAAGTGGTTTTGTTATCATCAAGACTCTTAATTTATGTCTGATTCTCAACCAGGCATAAATTGGGGGAGATTGTTAGGAACTATGTTGTTTCTTGATGATAACTAGATTGACTTAGTTAAAATTGTATAATTAAAAATGTAGCCTTTAACGGATAGCATGCATTTGCAGTATCCGTAGAGGGGTAGCTTATCTACGGATAAGACTCAATGTAACATGCTTGTGTAATCATGATGTACAATCCTGAGATGTAATCTTGACATGCAATCCTGAGGAACAATCCTGATGTACAGTCCTGATATGCAATCCTGATATGCAATCCTGATGTGCAGTCCTAATGTGTATTCCTGATTTATAAATCCTGATGTAGAAGTTGGAGTATTAGTTTTTAGACTGAGTAAGTCATGTTGACTATTAATGGATATGTAGAATAGGGAGGCTAATTGTAAATAGTCTATGCCTTGTAATTTTACATAAGTGAAATTGACTGTCTACGGATAGCAACATTAGCCTTCTACGGATGTGGACAATGTACTGTCTATGGATAGCAGTACTGGTCGTCTACGGATGTGATCAAGATACTCTCAACGGATACAAGTCAAATAGCTTCTACGGATACACTCTGTACTTTGTGAAATGGATAGTTCAGATAGAGCACATGGGTTGACAGTTTTCACAGAGCATGGAAACCAGCATTTCTGGGAAACTCACGAGAAGAAGAAGCATTTTGTTTTGTCTGGTCAAAAGTAGCATTTATATAAAAGACAATCAGCCAAGAAGGGCAAGCTACCAACACATGGACCACTACTCAGAATGGAGAAACAAGGATTTTAAACCGATTTACTTTTTGTATTATTAGCTGTTCAAAATATCTTGTAAACTTGGGATATATAACCAAGTGTAGCATTATTCTAGAACTTAAGAAATCAGTTAGGCAATTTAGAGAGCTCAAAGCAATATCCTTTGTAAATTGCTGAAGCTAGAATGGTGTGTATGCAGCTGTGTGTTTATTCATAAACATCACAAAGATTTCTTCTAATAAAAATCTCCCAGGTGGATAAATCAATCCCCCTAAATTTTTAATTCTTGTGTTAGTTTTAGTTGTTTGTTTTTATGTTCTTGAATTTACTTTCATATCTCTTCTGTCAAGAACTAAAGAATTTTTAAAGATTGTATTCAACCCCCCCCCCTTCTACAATCTTGACTCATTGTCTGAGAGTAACTGGACGAATCTACTGCAGATAGTAGTTCATGGAACTACACCCCAAACTCAAGTGGCGATTCTTCAATAGCAAATATTTCCTTCCAATGTAATTGTGAATGCTCCCCCTAGCCTCCTACTCCACACTACTAATTTCCCTTAATTAGGAGTAGTGGAATTAACCCCATCTACCATGAGGCGTATGTGCCCCCTTACATTCAAGGTTTAGTACCCACGAATCAGAAAAATCAGCAAACAAAACAGACTCAGCAAACTTGGAATTTTTATGGTACCTATACTGAGGAGGACGATTACTCAACTCATGATGAAAGGGATTTTGGCCCAAGAAGGAGACGTCATCCCCAATGAAACACTGAACAACCCCAACCGCAAAACTGAAGAAGGAGTTGGCAGCCCAAAAGGCTAAAGCACGAAATTAATCGACCGGAAGAGTCCCTCTTATGATTAACTTGGATCCCCTACCGAGGAAAACAAAAAGGGCTGAAGTCCCTAGGAGATCTGGATGATCCTACGCCACAATTCACTAGGACATTACGAAGGTTCATATATCTCGGAAGTTCAAGATACCCACCATCAAAACCTATGAGGGTGCTGGAGATCCCGCAAATCATGTAAGGACATTCTCTACTGCTCTACTATTACAACCCACTAATGATGCTATCAAGTGCAGGGCCTTTCCTCAAACCCTTGGATGAATTGCACAAAGATGCTATAGTCGCCTACCTCCGAACTCTATTGGATCCTTTAGAGAGTTGAGTAAAGCTTTCATCAGTCAATTCATCAGCGGAAAGGTACATGAGAAAAGCTCCGCATCACTCATGGGTTTGACACACGGAAATAATGAATCCCTAAGGGACTATCTAAACCGTTTCACAAGAGAATCAATAAAAAGTTCCTGATCAGGAAGACAAGGTAGCTATGATAGCATTCAACAAGGCACCACTGATGACCACTTTAAGAGATCATTGGTGAAGCATCCTCCCGAAAACATGTTTATGATGCAGGAAATTAAGGGCGGGAAAGTATATCAAAGATGAGAAAAGTACGATATAACTCACAATCCCCATGGGAAGCAATGAGAATGGAAAAACGTGAAAGGAGGAGTATAAATATGATGTGAAGGATCAATATCCTTGAATAACAAAATATTTTGGTTCTCCACGAAAGAAAAATATCGAAGGGTCAAGGTTTACAGAATATGAAAGGTTGAACACACCTCAAAGCCAAATCTTGATGGATATAGAGAAAGATAAGGAGCTCCGATGGCCAAAACCATTAAGGACTGATCCTGAAAACTGCAACAAGAGTTTGTATTACCGTTTCCATAAATATACGGGACATGACACCGATGATTGTAGGCAACTATAAGATGAAATCGAGTGTTTGGTCCAAAGAGGGAAACTCAATAAATTCACCAAGGATTCGGAATGAAGCAACCCAAGAAGGGACTATGATGGAAAGGATAATGATCAAGATCGTAATCGGAGACCCCGATGGCCAGTCATTAACATGATATTTGGAGGCCCACCAATGACCAATACTTTAAGGAACTCCTGGAAAGCTTATGCAAGGGAGGTGATGGCTATTGTAGGAGAAGCACCAAAACGTGCTAAAACAGAAGTAGTTATAAGTTTTGATGATTCTGACTTGGAAGGAGTGAAATTTCCCCATGACGACCTATTGGTCATTATACCTATGATAGGCAACTCTGAGACCAAGAGAGTATTGGTTGATAATGGAGCTTCCGTGGACATCTTGTTCCATGATGCTTTCATCAAGATGGGATACACTGACTCCCAATTGACACCTTCGAATATGGCCATATATGGATTTAATGGAGTCAGTCTTAGGTGGAAGGAACCATTCATCTTCTTATGACTATTGGGCAAGGAAATGCTGAACTTCTTGGTTATTAAGGCAATCTCGACATACAATGCAATTGTTGAAAGGAAATGACTTTATGCATTCAAGGTTGGTGCCTCTACTTATCATATGAAAACCAAGTTTCTAACAAGGAACAAAGTGGGCGAAGAAAGAGGTGATCAGATGATTGCTAGAAGTTGTTAAGTAGCTGCATTAAGGCTTGATGGAGTTGGGGGGCATGTCCTCCCAATTGAAGACATGGATATAAGAGATGATTGAGAAAGGGGAGGAAAGGCAGCTGATGACTTGATTCCCATTCCCCTAGTTCCGGGTGAACCCGTGAAAGTCACTTACATTGGAGCATTGTTTCTCGAACCCTTGAAAGTAAAATCACATATTTTGTCCAAGAAAACGATGATATTTTTGCTTGGACAACAACTAATATACCAAGGATTGATCCCCAACTGATAACCCACAAGTTGAATGTGGATCCAGAAAGGAAGATAATGAAGCAAAAGAAAAGGAGTTTTGCTCTAGATAGGCAAGAGGCCATAAAACAAGAGGTATGAAAGCTCCTAGAAGTGGGGTTCATTGCAAAAACTCAGTTCCCCGAATGGTTGGCTAACCAGTAATGGTTAAAAAAGCTAATGGGAAGTGGAGGATGTGTGTAGACTTTACAAATTTGAATGATGCTGAATCCTGCTAAATGCGCCTTTGGCATAGGATCAGGAAAATTCTTGGGTCTAATGGTCTCTAAACGAGGAATTAAGGATAATACCGACAAGATTAAGACAATCCTTGACGTGGTGCCACCACATTCCATTAAGGATGTTCAGAAACTCACAGGGAGAGTGGCAGCGTTGGGAAGATTCATCTCCGAGTCTAGAGAGAAATGTCTACCCTTCTTCAAGTCTTTGAAAAAGGTGAAAGATTTTGAGTGGACAGTAGAGAGCCAAGAGGTCTTTGAAGCTGTTGGTGAGATCACAAGGCAGTATGAACAGGAAGACGTGATAACTCAACACTAGAACGGGACAGGTAAATAATACTACGCCTACACAGAAATCAGGAAGAAATGAATACAAGGCAAATACAAAGAATCAAAACATTAGATAGATCTTTGAAGTCTACTACAGGTCACTGAAAGAAGTTCATTAACATGTTCATGCCTCAGTGAAGAATAAGGTTTGAAGACTTTCAAGGTTTCAGAAGGTGTGCAGATTCAGTATAAGTGCCACAAGCAGATGTCAGTGTATTAGCATTGATTGTGTTATAGACAGTGTTTGAAGCATAGGAATCTGGTTTAATTGAATACAGGGTAAAGACAAAGGTTAAAGAAGATAGCTACAGTCTTGAAGTTATACTCACTGACAGAAGTTCATTTATATGTTTGAGCATTAGTGAAGAATAGAGAATGAAATATTCAAGATTGTAGTACCAATGAAGACGTTGTCTAAGTACCAAAAAAGATTCCAGTGAAAGTGCGTTGTTTATTGACAATATGTGTTTGAAGCAATTTGTACTGCTGCCGATTTATCAATTGGAATGCAATGAAGATGTGAAGATTCAATTCAGTGTTAGTCGTCTGTGAACCAGACCAGTTGCACCAGGCGTCAACACATATGAAGAAGATCAACACATTTATTCTACAGAAAGAATTGATGAAGTCCGACATGATAATTCCAGAAAATATCATGCAGATTAACAAAAATTTCATCCCTTTCACTTGATCATTGGTGATCCGGACACAGGAGTGAGAACTAGAAGAACATCACAAAATGAATGTCACTATTCTGGGTTTCTTTCAGAAACAGAACCTAAGAAAGTTGAAGATGCTCTAGATGATCCAGATTGGGTGATTGCATAGCAATATGAACTCAGTCATTTCTAAAGGCAGATTGTATGGAAGCTGGTATCTAGACCAAATAACAGAGTTGTAATTGGTACAAGGATAACCAGAAGTTTACTGGATGACAATGGCATTGTTATGAGGGACAAGGCCAAACTGGATGCTAGGTTACTATCAGGAAGCAGTATCTAACAAGAAGAACCAGTGACGAGACTTGAGGATATCAGGATATATCTAGCACCTGCTGCATATTCAAACTTTAATATCTATATGGTCAATATGATCAAGTGCACTCCTGATTGGTGAGATAGTAGAAGAAGTCAATGTACATCTTCTCTTCAAGATCACAACAGGTTGGTATGAACTAGTATCAATACTCAAGCAATCGTCAAAGACATGGTATGACACTCTAACTGAACTTTTGCAGAATGTGAATTTATTAGAGTCGTCATATATATATAACTCTCTATATCTTAAGGCACAAACATAATGTCATATGTGTGCAGTGATATCATGATTATATTATATGTTGGTCTGCTAACGAAAACTTGTGCAAGAAATTTGCCAAGTCATTGAGATGAGTATGTTGGGAAAGTTGCAATTCTTTTTGGAATTACTTTAAGCAAGCCAAAAGAATAATTCTTTTAGGAGCACAAGTAAGCCAAAAGAGTGATGGCAATAAAAGTAAGTCAAGAATCTTTTGAATGTGCACAATTGGGAAGATTCTAGACATGCCAAGACTCCCTGCCAACAGTAGCCACTAAAGCTTGATCAGGACAAATCAGGTAAAATACAGAAATGACAAGCTAAAGAGGTATGATCATCTCATTAATTTATTAACTGCAAATTGACCACACATATTTTATTCTCAAGTTGCCAATGTGCAAGGTTCCAAGTGGATTTCAGAAAATCTAGTCTTATAGCTATTAACAAGATTTTTGGATATCTTAAGGGAATACCAAATCTCGGTATATGGTACCCTAAAGATACTTGTTAACATGTTTAGCTATATAGATATAAAATACGCAGGTTGTAAGAAAGACAGGAGAAGCATCTCTAGAAGCTGTCAACCCAAATGACATGAGAAGCATCTCTAGAAGCTATCAACTTCGTGGAGGAAGATTGATTTCTTGAAATAACTTCATCTCCAACAACTCTGTGGAACACTCCACGACAATGCACCTTGACACCAGGTATCATTTCTTTCGAGAGCATGTCTTCAATTCATAGAGTAACTTGCAGACACGTTTACTAAATCACTTATTATGTTAAATTTTCAAGACTGGTTTATAAACTTCGGATATTAGTTATTGCACATTATTTGAAAATCCCATCTGCAAGAAACTCTTAAAATATTTATTCTACACATATTTGAACCAGACCAGTTGCACCAGGCGTCAACACATATGAAGAAGATCAACACATTTATTCTACAGAAAGAATTGATGAAGTCCGACATGATAATTCCAGAAAATATCAAGCAGATTAACAAGAATTATCAGTGTTGAAGAAAACCATGAGAAGATAAATTGTCGAAAGGAAAATCGTATAGTCAAAAGGTCTTAAGTGTACAAAAGTTGAAACCTCAATAAAGGAACTGCAAGAAAGGAAACTTGAAGGTTTAAGTGTTGAACAGCCAAACCTTGGGTACTAAACTGGACATTGACAAGGTTGGCCAAAAACCACTTCGATGGTTTTTGGTTGGTTCGATGGTTTTTCAAAAAGCTTCGATAGTTTTTGTTCGATAGTTTTTTGTGGGTTCACACTAGAGCCAGTTCAGCTTTGTTGGGGCCAAGATTTTTGACTACTTCAATACTTTTAATGCTCCGATAGTTTATGAAATTTATTTTATAAACTTAAATAAATTTATTTTAAACTTATTAATTAAGTTTATTATAAATTTAAAATAAGTTTATTTTATAAATTTATTAAAACTTAAAAGGAGTATATGGATAGTTTCTTTATAAGAAACCATCGAAGTGTTTTTTTTTTAAAAAGGAAACAAAGAATGGTTCGATAGTTTTCTTTTAGAAAACTATCAAGATGATTTTCTTTGATAGTTTTCTTTCTACAGCAGGAAAAATTGAGTGGACACAATTTAAAGTTGTGTTCGATAGTTTTTTTAAAGAAAAACTATCAAGACTAAACATTTGATGCATAAGACATTATTGAAGAGACTTCTTCTGTTCTTCTTCTTCCTCGACGAAGAGAAGAAAATACAGAGAGAGACAGAGAAGGAGACATTTATTTTATACCTGAACTTCTCACCGGGGAAACGTTATAATGCCCAAACTTTGTTCAATCTTAAGGGCCATTATAAAGTTTCTCCGGTAATTAAATCCCTTAGACAAACGAATAGATACAAACATTGTTTAGGATTTAATTTGTTCAATCTTTGTAGAAGCAAGAACAAATTGTTCTTGGAAGCCGGTAAATTTATTTACTGGGTGTAGCACCCCTTCAATATTTATATATCGAATATAATTCTTGGAAAATCTCGTGTTGTTATTTCCATGTCCGAATTACTATTCACCCTCAAGAACACGAACCCACTACAAAAACACTAGTTTAATTATCCGCAAAAGATTCGAAATAATTTTTTATAATTAGTGAGTATCGTATTCAACCCCCCCTTCTACGATACTTCGGGACCTAACAATTGGTATCAGATCTTGTTGATCGATATACAGATCAGATCCGGTGTTTTAGACCAAACATTCAAGTTCTCAGAATTTTCGGATTTTTTAATTTTCAAAATTTTCATTTCTTGAAATTTTTGAATTTTAAATAATTTGAATTTTATTCTTGAAATATTTTTATTTTTCAAAAAGTTCGAAATTTTTGGAATTTAAAATATTTCATATCCTAAGCCAAGGGTTCTCAAAAGATTGTTAGATTCAAGATTCCTCCTAGCGGTAAAGATGATTTTAATCTTTTGAAGAAAAAGTTGACCATGTGTTATTCAGACGGAAAATCCCTGAACACGGGAATTGAAGAAAATGGTTGTCTTAATTTAAAGAAGCTGATTTCAGAACCTACTGAAGAAAATTGTGGAATTTCCTCAAAGGCTTACTCCATAGGATCCCACTAGATTTTCAGATGCAGGAAAGGAATAAGTTTCTACGATACAATTTTTCAAGAGATTTTTGGTCAACTCTATTGATTCAGGGATACACAATCACAAAGTGAATTGTACCAATGCTATATTTATCTGCAAATCAAAAGAGACTATAAGGAAAGGAATTGAGGAGGTTAGAGACAATGGAATGGACATTCAAATATCTCAGTAACATACATTAATGTTGGAACCTCAGTATAGAATAGAAGAATTACTATGTTAGATATAATTTCTGATGTTTGTTTATCAGTGTTTAAAGTACCAGGAAACTATCAGAGTTTAGCTGGAGGACTAGTCAGAGTTTAGCTGGAGGACCAGTCAGAGTTTGTTAAAGTCTGATGGTCAGAGTTTACTTAGCTGTCGGTGAAGTCAATGAAGATTCTAGAAGCGATATTCTTTGAAGATGGAAAGAAGCAAAGAGATATCGAGATGGCTAAGGAAACGGAACAGAAGACAGAAGCAATTCTAGATTGATATTAATTGTATAGCTGATTTATAGGAATATCAATTAGAATTGTATGTAGCTGTGTACTATATAAACACAGATAGGTTAACCCTAAAAGGGATGCGAATACGTGAATTATCATTCTTGTAACCTAGCAGCTCTCTGTGATATTTTACATCACTGAGAGAGGAGTTTTTAATTCCATTCAGTTTATTATTCATAAACAATGTTCTTATTGTTATTCTCATACATCTATTTGATTATATATTGTGTATTCGGCCTAACAATTGGTATTAGAGACAAGGTTGTTTAATATATACAGTTTTTGATCCAAACACAAGTTATAATCATGGCTGAAAATAGTCAAGCAGGTTCTAAATCTGAGAAGGTTGAACCAACTTCTGTGAGTCGATATGAGACGATTAGGGTTCCAATTCTCAGACCAGTGGAGTACCCAATATGGAAGGTGAAGATGACCATGTTTCTGGAAGCCACGGATCCAGAATATCTTGATAGAATCAATGATGGTCCTCATATGCCAACAAAACTGTCTCCAGTTGTAGCTGGTCAAGAACAAAAGAGTGTTCCAAAAGAAAAGAAAGATTTGACTCCTGAAGACATCTCATCAATTGCAAAGGATGCAAAGGTTAGACATCTTCTTCATAGTGCTTTAGATAATGTTATGTCTAACAGAGTTATTGGTTGCAAAACTGCCAAAGAAATTTGGGATGCTTTAGAAGTCAGATGTCAAGGAACAAGTGCTATAAAGAAGAACAAGAAGACTATTCTTACACAGGAGTATGAACACTTTGATTCGAGACCTGATGAAATTTGACTGAGACATATGACAGATTCTGTAAACTATTGAATGATTTATCTCTTGTTGATAAAGAATATGAACTTGAAGAGTCGAATCTCAAATTCCTTCTAACTCTACCTGAAAGATGGGATTTGAAGGCAACGACAATAAGAGATAATTATGATCTTGCAGAAACAGATCTCGATGAAATCTATGGTTTGCTTAAAACTCATGAACTTGAGATATAGCAAAGAAACAAAAGATCTGGAAAGAAGACAAAATCTGTTGCTCTCAAAGTTGAAGGAAAACCTCTTAAGAAAGAAACATCAAAGAAGAAAGCTAAGGGAAAGTCTTTGGTCATAAAATCTGAAAGTGATTCATCAAACTCTGATGATGACTCAAACACTGATGAATCTTCTGAATCCGAGGATGATGAAGAACAAATGATGCAAATGGCTGCTTTGATGGTGAAGACTTTCAAAAAGATGGGTTTCACGAACTTCAAGAAAGGAAAGAGATTCTCAAGGAGAGATTCAAACTCTGAAAGGAAGAATTTCAGAAAGTCTGAAAGAAGGGATATCAAATCTGGGAAGAAAGACAAGTCTGAAATCCAGTGCTACAAGTGTAAAGAGATGGGTCACTATGCTCCAGAGTGCAAGAAAGGAAAATCTGAAAAAGCACTCATCACTAAAGGAAAAGACTGGGCAGACACTTCAGATTCAGATGAGGATGTCAACTATGCTCTCATGGCAACTGTCCAAGATGAATCTGATTCATCTGAAAACAAGGTACCTCTAACAACCTATGCTTATGATATTGATAATATATCTGAATTGAGAATTTATCTTAAAAGCATACATGTTAGTTATAGAGATCAGACTTTAGAAAATGAGAGAATTAAATCTGAGAATCTCTAAAGCTTAAAGAGAGAAATAAATTTCTTGAAGAAGAACTTGTTAATATGCAACAGGTTCAAAAGGAAAGAGATGATGCTATTTATGTTGAACAGGAGTTGCTTAAGAAATTTAGGCAACTAGAATCTGATTTGGAAAAAGAAAGAAAAGTAATTAAAACCTGGACAAACTCTGGTAAGGACACACATCAGGTGTTTCAAACAGACTCAGTAGGGTTAGGTTACTGTAAGAAAGATGAACTTAGGTTTAAAGATAAGGTTAAAGTTAGAACACATCTTCCACCTATGAAATTTGTTCCTAAATCCAGTAAGCTAAACTCTATACTTGAAAAAGAAACTATTGAGCAAAAACCAGTAAAAACTTGTGTTAAACAGGTTAATGTTGGTTTAATTACATAGAAACAATTCAAGTATAAGCTCAAAGAGGAAAAGTCTGTTGAGAAACAGAAAGTGTCCAGGAAGATTAGAAATGGAAAGGTAGGCATTAATAAAAGCAATAATCATTTGCCTATCTCTCTGATGCTCCTAGAAAAACATGTCATAATTGTGGTAGTACTAACCATCTTGCAAGTTTCTGTAGGAAAAACAAAGATATTAATTCTTTACCCTCCAAGTCTGGAGTTAAGAATGATTATGTTAGGGTTAGACCACAGACTTTATGCACTCACTGTGGGAGTACTTGGCACTCTATTTATACTTGCAAGAATTATCATGCCATTTATCACAACTATTATGAGTTGAAACCAAATTTGAAATGGGTCAAAGTTGATTCTGCAAGTGTAAACTCTGATACTGTTAGCTTAAACTCTGTTGACAAGAACTCCTCTGCAAAAGGTAACAATGTTAAGAATGCCAAAGGATCCAAGCAAGTCTGGATCCTTAAATCTAACTCTTTGTAATTGTTTGTGATTGCAGGGCATAAGGGAAAGAACCCTAGTCTTGGACTGTGGATGTTCAGGGCACATGACTGGAAATAAAGCCCTACTATCAGATTATGAGGAGAAAGCTGGCCCAAAAGTTTCCTATGGAGATGGCAACATAGGACGTACTCTGGGATATGGCAATATCAATCTTGGAAGTGTCATCATCACAAATGTAGCTCTAGTTCCAGGACTCAAGCATGACTTGATATCTGTGAGTCAAATCTGTGACAGAGGTTATCATGTAGATTTCCAATCTGAATACTGTGAGGTTATCAGCAAATCACTACAAGAATAATTGAATCAGACAAGGCTTTTTGCCCGTTGTCTGATGCCCTAGAAAACCGTGGTCTATTGAGATGCCGTCTGTTACGCAGCTCAGACAACGGACGCGTCCGTTGTCTGATTCCCTACAGACAACGGTTTTGGTCTTAGAAAACGTTGTCTGAAACGCGTGAACAACAACGGTTGTTGTAGAAACCATTGTCTGACAAATAAATCAACAATTGTTTATTAACTAGAAAATGTTGTTATTTTAATTTTCAGACAAGGCTTTATTTTCCAGAAGAGTGATGTCTGATTCCCTACAGACAACGGTTTTGGTCTTAGAAAACGTTGTCTGAAACGCGTGAACAACAACGGTTGTTGTAGAAACCATTGTTTGACAAATAAATCAACAATTGTTTATTAACTAGAAAATGTTGTTATTTTAATTTTCAGACAAGGCTTTATTTTCCAAAAGAGTGTTGTGTGATCTAAATATTTACGACGGTTTTAGTAGAACAACCCCATTGTCTTAATAGTTTAACACAATGGTTTCCTTTCTAAAAACTGTTGTCTATTCTTGACTTGCACAATTGTTTTCTTTAAATACATATTGTCTGAAAGCTGTTAGGCAATGGTTTAAAAAGACAAACATGTTGGAACATTAGCAGAACCACAACAGTTTTTGTTTCTAAAACACTTGTTTCTGATTTTGATAGACAACGGTATTGGACAAAAAACTGTTATCTGAAGTGTTTACGACAATGGTTTACCTAGCTTAATAGATAATGGTTTCATAGAAAATTCAACACATTGCCTAGTACAATGCTTGACAACAGTTTTCATTATAGTCCAATTACCTAAAATAACAAGAGACAATGGTTTTATATAACAAAATTAAAAAACCAAACTGGCAATATAAAGAAACCAAACTGGCAATATAAAGAAGCCAAACTAAAACCAAAACAAACAGCCATTCCATTCCATCGTGTTCAATAAACCATTACAACCAACACATCCAACCAAGTAAAATTCACGAACTAATTAAGTTAAATATGTTCAACAACATCAGATTTTCGGATGCACATACCCCAAAAGTAGAGACTGAAACCTTCACTTAAGTTAAATAGTTACGCCATTACATGTCCATAGCATATCAGTTAGTCGTTATATATACTGCGCAACTCCCAAAAATACATGTGCATCAGAAAATTTGCGGTGCGTGGTTACTAAATGTGCAAAGAACCTAAGAAGTCTCGTGCTTCATGAAGTACTTCGCCCACTCGATCCTGATTTCATTGAGATCATCGACTCCATAGGATAAGCTGCCCCTCTGTAGCCACTGAAAGATTAAACTATATTATCACCAGATTTCAACATAGAAAAGAAGAACACAAAATTAAAAATTTTATACCTTTGAAACAAATTTGAGCTCCTTATCAAGACATATTTCCTTCATATATCGCATGATAAACAGACCACAGTCCTTGGTCCCGGATTGGGGAGGAACACCCTGAAAAATATTTATATAAATATTAACTCATATATGAAGCAACAATTACAGATATATATCCATACATATATCCGAGAAACTAATATAAGAATAACGGGCGGCCAAGAAATAATTATACCGCAAGATTCTCCCATATGATCTTCTTCTTCGCAATCTTCTTCCCAGCATCCTTGTAAAGATTAATGGCACTACAAAAAAAATATAAATTCGCATTACGACATTTCTCATTAATATAAAGAACAGAAATAATACTGTCACACTCACTTGTCAACCACTTCTGTCCATTCTTCGCCTGCAATTCGACGCTTCAATGGGTCCATGTGGTAGACTAATTGTGACTCGGGATTAACAGCGGTGAGCGCCCAATGGTTCCTACAATGACCCCGTCAGAAACATATATATTGTAAATTAGGTATAATATTATAAGTCAATTATTAGCACTTAAACATGTAATAAAATTATTTTTCTTTGGTAGTGAAGAAATGCATATTTGAAAGTAATACAAGTCCAAAAAATAATATTTGTTACGACTGAGATGCCCATTTTGATATTAATAACATAGACGGTGAAAATTAAATTAGAAATACAATTACTCACATATTATTATATGGCAAAAGAAAGAGCTGGCCTGGTTTGGCAGTCTTGAACCGTTCAGCAAGATTATGCGACCTCTCCCCTGCTGTACCACAATTTTTAGAGCCAGTGACAGCAGGATCAACAAACGATATCATGTCGGTCATCTTGTGCTTCCTCAAATAAATATGCAGTAAACTGTACATAAAAGAGTAAAGAATTAGGCCCTTTTACGATATAACTTTGAAGTTGTCTATTTTTCCAGAAATTAATATTTGAGTTTACAAGTCAGAAAACTGGATAAATTCGCAAGTATAAGGTAAGATCCTAATTATTGAAAATTTTAACAGAACTTAATAATACTTACTTGATGAAATAGCAAATGGTTGATCCTGATATTTCTCCTCCAAAGCACAGAGCATGCACGTCGGATAAGAACATAACATTCTTCTTACCTGATCCAAAAGCATCTTCATCTAATTTAAAAGCCAACGTACGACCATCCTTTAATGTGTCACTTGCCCAGAGCCACAAACGCTTTAGTGACTGGTGGAATTCAGGACCCATCTTAGCGACCAACTCTGGTTTTGAGACACATTCAGCCACCTTTTTAAACTTCTTTTCAGTAAGTTTCTTCCCTCCCTGAAAAAAATTAGGAATGCAATTATGCATACTAGAATGAAAGAACAGAATATCCAACGGAATGTAAACTGAAAGTAAGTACTTAGTCTTTACTTCTAAAGACTTCTAATATTTAAAGCCAAGAAAAAATAATTGAAAAGGTTATATTCAAGTTAAGTAGTTAACCTTCAGATTTCCTTTCACTGGAGCAGTATTTGTCTTCACTTTCAAAATATTGCTTTTCGGCCATGCAATGTACGTTCCGACAGCTTGTTGCACAGTCAAGATTTCATCATTGATTGGATAAGGAATCGGTGCATCTCCATTCATTACACGAGTAATCGAGACTCGTGCATTCTTCTTTCCAAGTGGCTTGCCATGAACAACATCGCTTTCCATATCAACTGTTGCATAAGCAACAACATTGCTCGAGCCAGCTATTGTCAACTCCCAATGATAATCACCCTCATCATTGTCAACAACTTCAACAGCCTCAGCATTTTTCCCCCCATCAAACTCCTCTTCATCATGGACATTTTCTTGAACATCAATCTTATCTTCCAAATCAATCTTGATCTCTTCCAGCTTATTCAGCTCTTCCACCACATCTTGAACCTCATCAATGACTTTCTCCTCACCAACATCTTTCTTTTTATCAGCAGTAACTTGATCACCCACGAGTTCAAGTTTCTTCTTTACACCTTCAATATCCAAATCATTAACTTGCCTCCCTTTGGAACAACTTGCCTGTTGTGATCCAATATTGGGGCTCCCATCAAACACAACATTTTTTGCATGTAAAGCGGCATTCATCTTTTCCATTTCTGCAGCCCAAAATGCATCGCGCTCTTTAATAATCTTGTCTTTTTCCTCTGCCATGTACTTCTGAATTCCCTCTTGGATCTTTTCCTCAATCGACTTGCCTTTCCTTTTCTGTTTTGGAAGATCAAAATACACAGACTGCTTAACATGGCATCCCTGGCCACGTACTCGTCCTCGGTGCTCAGGGTTACCGAGCACCTTGGTCAAGACATCCTCAGTGCCTTCCAGTGTCACTTCCCCAGCACTGACTCTCTTCTTCATCTCAGCCTAAAAAATGAATAAAACATATATTAAGTTAACTAACAATGCATATATTATGCTCACAAGGAAATTGAACCACAATAGAAATGAATAACATACAATATTCGTAGCAATAGTAGCAACATCATTTGACTTGAAATTCCCGTCTTTATCCTTCCGGGCAAGAACCCAAGTATCGGATCGATCTATTTCAAATTCAGGATCACCACCAGACTACATGTATGAACAGACAAGGGAATTAAATATCAAAACATAATCAAACATGTCATGGGAAAAATAATATAATGTATAAAGATCACTAACCAACTCCTGTTCCAGGTTGGCATAACCCTTCCGAGACAAGTAGTGATCGTACTCATACATACCCCTTCGCCTTTTCTGCTCGACATGTACCTCCTTCATAAAAACACAAAAGAAGTTATCAACAAAGATGTACCACTAAATATATTTGGTTTTATGTAATCACGCTAAACAAATTGAAAATCTTACAAGGAAATCATTAGATAAACGGTTGGCAACAAACATGTCCCAGTGCGGCTTCTCAATGAATGAGTAGTCAGCTGGAGGACTTTCTAGCAACTCGGGCTGATCACGATATGCCAGGACATAATGGGTAGATAAACGGCTCTTAAACTCCCTCCATTTATGGTTGGCAGAATTAAGCACCACCTTCCTCGCTGTTGATGGTACATCAAATGCCATCTGGTACAAACATAAATCAATTAGTCAAGATTCAAGAATAAAAAATACACACAGTGAGATGGTATTTATTTTACCTGAACACAATCCCAAATCTTTTTTTTTCTTTCAGCCGGAACTTTTTTCCAAGAATCATACCAAATCGGGGCCTTAGATCTCGCAAGAACCCCGATATAAGACTGCATCTCTGTGGCTGCCTTGCCGTACGGCTCCCCTTTTGCATTAAAATTCACCGTGTACTTGATGCCCAACATCTTCCGCCTAACAATCCTATGCATTGTAACAGGACCCCGTTTTAAAAGCCTAAGTCCCAGGGTTTTGGTAGGCACATGTTCTGCCTCTCGTTTCCTCTTCTTCGTCTTGGACAGTTTCTGTTGCAGAGTTGTAGAAATAGCCTTATTCTTTACCGATTCAGGAGAGGACGTAGTAGAAGTAGCCTTCTTCTTTACCTCCTTATTTACCGCACCAGTGTCCAGGCTACTATTCCTCTTTAAAGCCTTCATAAGGCAAGACGCGGTTTTATTTGGAGCAGATCGTGTCTTCTTCAAAGGCGCCATATTAATCTACACACCACATAAATAATATTAGGATATAGCAAACAAGATAAGGTTACTACTAGTATTAAGGATGCCACAGATCACACATATGTGAGATGTAAGAAACCTTGTAAAAATCACAATCACAAACAGTCCAAATTTAGGAATTAGATCATTAACTGAGATTTGAGCATATAATTAAATTTAGGAATTAGCACCCAATGTCCCTGTTTCTTGAATTAAAGGTCAAAACACAAAATATTACACACATTTCAGCCCTAATGTACCTAAATTAAAATTACTTCACAAAATATTAAGCCAAACGAAACAACACAATATATATATTACTTCACAAAGCACAAGAATAAACCAAACAAAACAGCACAAAAACCCTGATGCACAAAAATCATTCATAAACAATAAACCAAGTGCATGCAGAGTAAAAGAGAGAGGGGTGAGAGAGAGACAGAGAGAGAGGGGGGGTGAGAGAGGGGGCAATAGAGAGAGAGAGAGCAAGAGAGAGAGTGAGAGAGATAGTGAGAGAGAGAGAGTGAGAGAGAGACAGAGAGAGAGGGGGGGTGAGAGAGAGGGGGCAATAGAGAGAGAGAGAGAGCAAGAGAGAGAGTGAGAGAGATAGTGAGAGAGAGATAGTGAGAGAGAGACAGAGAGAGAGGGGGGGTGAGAGAGAGGGGGCAATAGAGAGAGAGAGAGCAAGAGAGAGTGAGAGAGAGAGAGTGAGAGAGAGGTGTGTACCGATGATGGAGACGGAGACGGAGACGGAGACGTAGACGGAGTCGGAGAATCGAAATCACCGGCGATGGAGACGAGAGTGAATTGGGGGGAAATTTGGGGGGGAAGAAAGTGAATTGTGTTTTGGGAAATGAGGGAGTGACCGAGATCTATCCGACCCGGGAGTGAATTAACGGTTGGATTTAGATCTCTTTTCATCTAACGGTCGTAAAAATTTGATTATAAGTAATTTTTTTAATTTTTATCAATTTTGGTATAAAAGTTATGATTTTAAATATGATTAATATTAAATAAGATAATATTAAAAAAATTGATAGATACAGATTATCATAAGATTTGAAGTATTTGTGATAAATTATGAATATTTATTAAATATATTAGTTACAAATTAATTATTAGAAAAAAATATATTATATTAAATTATAAATATTTTAATCAAATTATTATAATATGTTAACATATATTATGAATATTAATACACATTTGATTTTCATTCGAGTTAATATTCGATTTCCCGATTTCAAAGTTTAGTAACTCGAGTTAATACGTATAATAATAGATTGTGCTTAGGGTTTTATATGTACATTTTATATGTTGTTAAGTATAATAACGAGTATAATACGAAAGTCTTAATATGATAAGAGAACTACAAACTATGATATCCGGCTTAATTAAGAATATTATCCTATAATTAAGTGTGTCAATTAAACATAAACTTTATTATTCAAACAAAGTTCACAATTAAAGTTTGTCACGAACGAGAAATTCAAAAAACAAAAAAAAAAGGTCACACAACTGTTTTTAAGCTGTAAAACCGTTGTAGTAATATCATTCAGACAACAGTTTATAAATAAAAAACCGTTGTAGTAATTACACAACGGTTTCTACAAAACAACCGTCGTGGAAAGTAAAGTACAACAAAGGTTTATTCTTAAAAAAACCGTTGTGTGTTGTTTTTATAAAAATTTTGTTAATACCTTTGCCTAACTTATTTTTTACACTTCTTTGAAGATACCGAACATGTTATTGATTGAAAATTTTATAAAATAATACTTATAATAATAGATTGTGCTTAGGGTTTTGTGGTTTAGGGGTTACGATCGACTTAGGGGTTATGTTAGTTTACACACGAAATTATGTAAGTCATGTATAAGCGAGACTGTACGCCATTCCCGACTTGTATGTTTAGTAAATTGTGTGGTGTCCTTGGTCCGACAAAGAAAAATATGTACATTTTATATGTTGTTAAGTATAATAACGAGGATAATACGAAAGTCTTAATATGATAAGAGAACTACAAACTATGATATCCGGCTTAATTAAGAATATTATCCTATAATTAAGTGTGTCAATTAAACATAAACTTTATTATTCAAACAAAGTTCACAATTAAAGTTTGTCACGAACGAGAAATTCAAAAAACAAAAAAAAAAAGGTCACACAACTGTTTTTAAGCTGTAAAACCGTTGTAGTAATATCATTCAGACAACAGTTTATAAATAGAAAACCGTTGTAGTAATTACACAACGGTTTCTACAAAACAACCGTCGTGGAAAGTAAAGTACAACAAAGGTTTATTCTTAAAAAAACCGTTGTGTGTTGTTTTTATAAAAATTTTGTTAATACCTTTGCCTAACTTATTTTTTACACTTCTTTGAAGATACCGAACATGTTATTGATTGAAAATTTTATAAAATAATACTTATAATAATAGATTGTGCTTAGGGTTTTGTGGTTTAGGGGTTACGATCGACTTAGGGGTTATGTTAGTTTACACACGAAATTATGCAAGTCATGTATAAGCGAGACTGTACGCCATTCCCGACTTGTATGTTTAGTAAATTGTGTGGTGTCCTTGGTCCGACAAAGAAAAATATGTACATTTTATATGTTGTTAAGTATAATAACGAGGATAATACGAAAGTCTTAATATGATAAGAGAACTACAAACTATGATATCCGGCTTAATAAAGAATATTATCCTATAATTAAGTGTGTCAATTAAACATAAACTTTATTATTCAAACAAAGTTCACAATTAAAGTTTGTCACGAACGAGAAATTCAAAAAACAAAAAAAAAAGGTCACACAACTGTTTTTAAGCTGTAAAACCGTTGTAGTAATATCATTCAGACAACAGTTTATAAATAAAAAACCGTTGTAGTAATTACACAACGGTTTCTACAAAACAACCGTCGTGGAAAGTAAAGTACAACAAAGGTTTATTCTTAAAAAAACCGTTGTGTGTTGTTTTTATAAAAATTTTGTTAATACCTTTGCCTAACTTATTTTTTACACTTCTTTGAAGATACCGAACATGTTATTGATTGAAAATTTTATAAAATAATACTTATAATAATAGATTGTGCTTAGGGTTTTGTGGTTTAGGGGTTACGATCGACTTAGGGGTTATGTTAGTTTACACACGAAATTATGTAAGTCATGTATAAGCGAGACTGTACGCCATTCCCGACTTGTATGTTTAGTAAATTGTGTGGTGTCCTTGGTCCGACAAAGAAAAATATGTACATTTTATATGTTGTTAAGTATAATAACGAGGATATTACGAAAGTCTTAATATGATAAGAGAACTACAAACTATGATATCCGGCTTAATTAAGAATATTATCCTATAATTAAGTGTGTCAATTAAACATAAACTTTATTATTCAAACAAAGTTCACAATTAAAGTTTGTCACGAACGAGAAATTCAAAAAACAAAAAAAAAAAGGTCACACAACTGTTTTTAAGCTGTAAAACCGTTGTAGTAATATCATTCAGACAACAGTTTATAAATAAAAAACCGTTGTAGTAATTACACAACGGTTTCTACAAAACAACCGTCGTGGAAAGTAAAGTACAACAAAGGTTTATTCTTAAAAAAACCGTTGTGTGTTGTTTTTATAAAAATTTTGTTAATACCTTTGCCTAACTTATTTTTTACACTTCTTTGAAGATACCGAACATGTTATTGATTGAAAATTTTATAAAATAATACTTATAATAATAGATTGTGCTTAGGGTTTTGTGGTTTAGGGGTTACGATCGACTTAGGGGTTATGTTAGTTTACACACGAAATTATGTAAGTCATGTATAAGCGAGACTGTACGCCATTCCCGACTTGTATGTTTAGTAAATTGTGTGGTGTCCTTGGTCCGACAAAGAAAAATATGTACATTTTATATGTTGTTAAGTATAATAACGAGGATAATACGAAAGTCTTAATATGATAAGAGAACTACAAACTATGATATCCGGCTTAATTAAGAATATTATCCTATAATTAAGTGTGTCAATTAAACATAAACTTTATTATTCAAACAAAGTTCACAATTAAAGTTTGTCACGAACGAGAAATTCAAAAAACAAAAAAAAAGGTCACACAACTGTTTTTAAGTTGTAAAACCGTTGTGTGTTTTTTTTATAAAATTTTTTATAATAATTGTCCGAATCTTTTTCCCCCCTCATTAAATAATTGTCCCCCCCTAAATCTTTGTCCAAAATAGTTGTCCCCCCCTAAATTTCACAACTCCCCGCCTCCACTTCGTCTCTCCCAAAATTTCACTCCCGCCCCCCAAATTCTTCCCCTAAATTTCATAATTCCCGATTTTATAATTCTTCACCACATCTTCAGGTACCACATCTTCAGGTACCACATCTTCAGGTACCACATCTCCCTGTCTCGAATTAAGCTTCATTGCCTTCGAATTAGGGATTTAAGAATTAGGGTTCATAACTTGTGTTATTGTTTTATTTTGTTTAAACAAATTGATAAAATTGCATGAACTTTAGCATTTGTTTATTGATGCCTTTGTGTAATGATGCAGTTGTTTATGCAATTGTAATGATAAAATTGTTTGTTTAATTTTTGAGTGAAAGGTGTCCAGAATTTGTGTACTTTAAGTCTAGAATTTGTGAAGTGCAAAGGCACTAGTACTTTAAGTCTAGAATTTGTGAAGTACTTTAACTAAAGTGCAGTTGCTGGTGGTCAAGACTTAGCATAGGATTTTCAAATTTTCAAACACTTAATGTTATTTTACTTAAAGGATGAATCGATCGTGGGTAAAGGCTGATAGAAGAACAAGAAAGTTTGCGGATGGAGTTGATGAATTACTGTTGTTTGCATTTGAGAACGGATATGATGAAAACAAAATTAGTTGTCCGTGTATGAGATGTGCACACAGTAAATCGTGGTCAGCTCGAGTTGTCAAAAATCATCTTTTCCAACATGGTATCGATCCGACCTACACATGTTGGATTTGGCATGGAGAAATGAATGCAGAAGAAAGTCCGGTCACCGCTGAAAAGACCAACAGTTCAGAAACAGTGGATCAAATTCCGATGGATACAGAGAATGCAGATAGTGAAGATGATGCTTCCCTAGATTCCTCGGATTTATTTAACCATGTTCAATATGAACATGAACCCCTTTATCCGGGATGCGAAGAATTTACCAAGATGAAGGCTTTAGTGAAATTTTACAATCTGAAATCAAAACATCAAATATCTGATTGTGGCTTCTCTGAAATGCTACTCTTGGTTGGGTCCATGCTCCCGAAAGGACACACTTTTCCTTCATCATTCAGTGAAGCGAAGAAAAGCTTGTGTGTTTTAGGGATGGAGTATGAGAAAATTCACGTGTGTCCGAATGATTGTCTATTATACCGTGGCGAGAGGGATGAAGATGAGACAAGTTGCCGTATTTGTAAAGCCTCTAGGTGGAAGTTGAACAAAAAAGGAGATGAATTACAAGGTGTTCCCGCGAAGGTCTTGTGGTATTTTCCATTGATACCACGCTTGAGGACTTTATTCAGTTCACCTCAAACAGCCAAGGACTTGACTTGGCATGACACAGAAAGAATCAGGGATGATAAATTAAGACATCCAGCAGATTCAAAAACATGGAAAGAAGTTGATGCAAAGTGGCCAGAATTTTCTTCAGATTCAAGAAACCTAAGGTTAGCGTTATCCTCGGATGGATTTAATCCTTTTCACGGCACAAATATAGATTACTCTTGTTGGCCAGTTTTGATGACAATATACAATCTTCCACCGTGGCTTTGTATGAAAAGAAAGTATATTATGCTCTGTTTATTGATATCGGGGCCAAAGGAACCTGGTAATGATATTGATGTGTTTCTTCAACCGCTTATCGAAGATCTACAAAAGCTATGGGTAGGGAAACAAGTTTATGATGCATATAAAAAGGAGTACTTTTTGCTTAGAGGTATTTTGTTGTGGACAATTAGTGATTATCCAGCCTATGGTAACTTGTCGGGCAACATTGTCAAAGGGTATAATGGGTGTCCAGTTTGTGTTGATAATACAAAAGCTACAAGGTTGAAAAATTACCGTAAGTGTGTGGTCATGAGGCATCGGAGGTGGCTTCCACCTTTTCATCCATATCGCCGGCAGAAAAAGGAGTTTGATAACACCGTGGAAAATGAAACAGCCCCAGTTCCATTAACCGGAGAGGAGGTGCTTAAAAGAACACAACATTTAAAGGGCCATGTGTTTGGTAAGACACAACAGCAGCCTCGATTTAAAAAGGGCGATGACAGACCTATTTGGAAGAAGGTATCTATATTTTTCGATCTTGAGTATTGGATGTTTTTGCCTGTTAGACATGTTCTTGATGTGATGCACATGGAGAAAAACATATGTGAATCTTTACTTGGTACATTGCTTAATATCCCAAAGAAGACAAAAGATAAGGAAGCTGTCCGTCTTGACATGGCTGAAATGGGAATCAGAACAGAGCTAAGGCCAAAAAAACCGGGGAAAAAGGAGAAGTTACCATTAGCGTCTTGGAACTTAACTCATGTTGAAAAAAAAGTTGTTTGCTCCTCCTTTCTTGGAATGAAGCTGCCTGATGGTTTTTGTTCTAACATTAGGAGTCTTGTATCAATGGAAACTCTCCGACTTACTGGAATGAAATCTCACGATTGTCATATGATTTTGCATCACCTGCTCCCGATTGCAATTCGGTCCTCACTGGAAAAAAAGGTAAGGAACACTGTCATTCGGTTTTGTCTCTTTTTCAAAGCAATATGCAGTAAAGTTATAGAGGTCGATAAGTTGGAGAAAATGCAATCACAATTAGTAGAAACTTTGTGTCACCTAGAAAAATACTTCCCTCCTTCGTTGTTTGATGTAATGTTTCATCTATCGGTTCATCTTGTAAGAGAAGTGGAGCTTTGCGGACCAATTTTTCTTAGGTGGATGTACCCGTTTGAGAGATATATGAAGACATTCAAGGGATATATAAGAAATCGGGCTCGTGCGGAAGGCTGCATTGCAGAGGCATATATCGCAGAGGAGGCAGTTGAGTGTTTGGTTGATCATGAAGAAAGGACTATTGGGGTGCCCAAAAATGGTGGGCATATGCAAGACACCACATCCAGGCCATTATCTGGTGCAACCATCATCATCCCGAGCAACACTGATTTGCACGCAGCACACTTATGCGTCCTACAAAATACTACTGCAGTTATGCCATTTTTTGAGTAAGTCAAGAATTGTTTATTCATTATGTCTTTCATTTTCTGCACCTTTTTGACATTAATAATTTTCTGCAGCGAACACATGTCATTCTTGATGTCCAAATTTCCGGAACATGAAAATGATGCAATATGGCTAAAAAACATGCAAAATGACACATTCCCAAATTGGTTCAAAGAGAAGGTATTATGTGCATTTTTGTTAAAAATTAATGCATTTTTCTGATAAAAATAGTTGACATGAATCAACAATTTTTTGGCAGATTGATTTGGATTTAAATGCTGGAGAAGAGGTACCCGAGGAGCTAAGATGGATTGCAGATGGGCCTAACAAGGATGTCCCCACATTCAGTGGCTACAAAGTGAACGGGGTTACGTTCAGTACTAAGGATCGGGATGACACGCGTCAAGTTCAATGTAGCGGCGTCTGTGTACAAGCCGATACAATGATTGTGGAGGGTAATGATAAAAATATTGAGCATGCTTCACAACTATTTTATGGAGTTATAACAAGTATATGGGAGCTGGATTATGAAAACTTTAGGATCCCTATTTTTCGGTGCAAGTGGGTAGATTTGAACAGAGGGACTAAGGTAGATGACTTGGGGTATGTATTGGTTAATTTGAATAGGTTGGGGTTTTTAAACGATCCATTTGTGTTAGCTAAACATGTCAAGCAAGTATGTTACATAGACGATCCCCTTGAGAAATTATGGTCCGTGGTGTTAAAATTACCCGAGAAGAACTACTATGAAGTTAATGATGAAGAAGATGAAGAAACTTCAGACAATGGTTTTGTAAACCGTTGTTAGAATCAGACAAGTGTTTATTCAAACTGTTGTGTGCCATCCATTTAAGTAACAAAAAAAAAAACACTTGTGTGTTTTTAACAACGGTTTATGAAACACTTGTCTGACATTTCTTCAGACAACGGTTTTATAATTCCGTTGTGTAAAGCCTCTGCTTTACTCCTTCTAATAGACAATGGTTTTAGAAACCGTTGTGGAAGGTCTTTCAGACAACAGACAGATTTTGCAAAAACAAAAACCGTTGTGTGAAAATTTCAAACAATGCTTTTACTGCCGACCGTTGTCTGATAAGTGTCGTCTGTTTCAGTTTTTCTTGTAGTGAATCTACAGGGAAAGTTGTTCTAGTTGGACACAGATGGAATAATATTTATGAAGCAAGTTTAGTAACAAACTCTGAAGGAAAAGCTGTGTGCCTGTCTGCTAAAATGTCTAATGAAGAGAGTTGGAAATGGCACAAGAAGCTCTCTCATCTGAACTTGAACAACATCAATGAGCTAATTCAAAAAGATCTTGTAAGGGGACTTCCAAAATCGATACTCAGCTTAGATGGTCTGTGTGATTCCTGTCAAAAGGCCAAGCAAAGGAAGTCATCATTCAAGAGTAAATCTGAATCTTCAGTTTTGGATCCTTATCATCTTCTTCATGTTGATCTATTTGGTCCAGTGAATGTAATGTCTCTTGGCAGAAAGAAATATGCTCTAGTCATTGTTGATGAGTATACTAGATACACTTGGGTGTACTTTCTAGCAAAGAAGGATGAAACTGCCTTAATTCTGATGGAACATGTAAAACTATTGGACAAAGGATCACAATATAAAGTGAAAATTATCAGGAGTGATAATGGTACTGAATTCAGAAATACAACAATGGAAGAATTTTGCAAAGAAAGAGGAGTGAAGCAAGAATTTTCTGCACCAGGGACTCCACAGCAAAATGGTGTAGTAGAAAGGAAGAACAGAACTTTAATCGAAACTGTCAGAACAATGCTTGATGAAGCAAAATTGCCAACTTACTTCTGGGCAGAAGCTGTTCAAACTGCTTGTTTTACTCAAAATGCTACACTGATCAACAGGCATGGGAAAACACCATATGAGATGGTGAAGAATAAGAAACCAAACCTGAAATATTTTCATATTTTTTGGTGCAAATGCTTTGTGTTGAAAACTCATCCTGAACAGTTGACCAAGTTTGATTTAAAAGCTGATGAATGAATTTTTGTTGGATATCCACTGTCAACTAAAGCATTCAGAGTTTATAATCTGAGAACTAAAGTGATCATGGAATCTATACATGTGTCATTTGATGAAAAGAAAATAACTGGAATTGAAGATGAAGAAAATCATGATCAGCTACGCTTTCAAAATGAAGATCTAAACTCTGATGATATAAACTCTGACAAAGAAAATCCAACAAACTCTGATGAAGCATACTCTGAACCTCTACTGGTAAATACTGAGGAAGTCTCTCAGACAGAAAAGAATAGAGAACCAGTTGAGGGGAAGCATGAAGATACTTCAGCAACATCTCAAAATGATGACTCACATTCTGAAAGTGAGTCAGCTGAAGAATCTAACACAAACTCTGAAAGTTCAAACAGTGAACAGTCCAATTCAGGGGGAGCATCAGAGAATGTAGATGGTCAACAAGAGAATCAGAAAAGCATGGATCAAGGGGGAGAATCCAATAATGATGAAAGAAGCCACTTACCTACAGCAAGAAGGTGGACTCAGGCTCATACACCTGATCTGATAATTGGAAATCCAGATGCAAGTGTGAAAACAAGAAGTGCTACAACAAATGAATGTCTGTTTCATGCATTCATATCTCAAACAGAGCCTAAGAAAGTGGATGAAGCTCTTCAAGATGCTAATTGGATAACAGCAATGCAGGAAGAATTGAATGAGTTTGAAAGAAATGAAGTATGGACACTTGTACCAAGACCAAAGAACAGGTTTGTTGTTGGTACAAAGTGGTTTGTCAGAAACAAGACTGACAGTGAGGGAGTAATTACAAGGAACAAAGCTAGACTTGTGGCAAAAGGATATTCACAACAGGAAGGAATTGACTATGATGAAACCTTCGTTCCTGTTGCAAGGTTGGAAGCCATAAGAATTTTTCTAGCATATGCTGGTCACAAGAAGTTTAAAGTCTTTCAGATGGATGTGAAGAGTGCTTTTCTCAATGGGAAACTTGAAGAAGAAGTGTTTGTTGAACAACCACCAGGGTTTGTGGACCCCAAGTATCCAGACTATGTCTACAGGCTTGACAAAGCACTATATGGACTAAAGCAGACACCTAGAGCATGGTATGAAACTCTGGCTCAATTTCTTTTAGAAAGTGGGTTCACTAGAGATACAATTGATAAAACCTTGTTCTATTTCAATTCTGGTGATGATTTGCTTTTAGTTCAAATCTATGTAGATGACATAATTTTTGGGTCTACTAATGATAAACTCTGTAAGAAATTTGCCAAGCTTATGCAGTCCAGGTACCAAATGAGCATGATGGGAGAGCTTAGTTATTTTCTAGGCTTGCAGGTAAAGCAAACAGATGATGGGATTTTTATCAATCAAGCAAAATATACCAGAAATCTTCTCAAGAAATTTGGTATGCTTGATAGTTCATCTGCAACAACCCCTATGGCAACTGCAACAAAGCTAGACAAAGACACAGGAGCTTCAGTAGATATGACAAACTACAGAGGCATGATAGGGTCTCTTCTTTATCTTACTGCAAGTAGACCAGATATTATGTATGCAACCTGTCTTTGTGCAAGATTTCAAGCAGATCCCAGAGAGCCTCATCTAACAGCTGTGAAGAGGATTTTCAAATATCTCAAAGGAACCATAACCTTGGGTTTGTGGTATCCTAGAGAATCAGAGTTTAAGTTAATTGGTTAATCTGATGCAGATTTTGCAGGCTGTAAGATTGACAGAAAGAGCACTAGTGGAAGCTGTCAATTCCTAGGTGACAGACTGGTTTCTTGGTACAGCAAGAAACAGAAATCAATTTCCACATCCACAGCAGAAGCAGAGTATATTGCTGCTGGTAGCTTTTGTGCACAGATTCTGTGGATGAAGAATCAATTGCTGGATTATGGGTTAAGGTACTCTAAAATACCTATTTTCTGTGATAATCAAAGTGCTATTGCTATGACAGGTAATCCAGTACAGCATTCCATGACCAAGCACATCAGCATAAGGTATCATTTTATCAGGGAACATGTGGAGGAAGGAGATATTGAGCTTCATTTTGTGTCTACAGAACAACAGCTTGCAGATATCTTCACTAAGCCTTTGAGTGAAGCTACATTTACAAGACTGGTGAATGAACTAGGAATGATCTCTGGTTTCGACTATAGATACTGGTTAGACTCATAATTAACTCTTTTGTGATATGTTGCTCATGTTTCTATGCATATGTTAACTGTCATGCAAATCATGTTGATAAACTCTGGAAGCATACTCTGTTGGTTAAACTCTGATGTTAAACTCTGATTATGGTATTGTCTGAAACATAAACACCGATGAAGAAAAAAGTATGAAGCATGATTCTCAGTAAGTAATCATGAATCCTTCTAAGTTATATATGATCTGATCTCAAATGTGTGCAGAAAATTAACACAGCATGATACTGTCTCTATATTTATAGCATCTCTTAGTTTATTGATCCTATACACTGAGTCTTTATTAGCTGTTTGCACTTTCTCTCATAAAGTAATATGTTAAATGGTGTCAGTCTAAACTCTTATGAATAGTTACTGCTACTTCACCCTCAAGCAAAAGATGCAAAAATATGCACAAATTCCTTTGAGATCATGTTGTGCCTAGGACGATCCAGGAACTTATTGTATGAAATAAGGGCTAAAATTTGAAATTTTTGGTGACTAGTGCCAACCACTGATTACTGGAAAAGGAAAAAAAATCGAAAGGGTGTGAAAATAAATAAGTACAAATAAAGGTACAGAGTTTAGATGACATCAGATTTTGTTTTGCATATGAGAGTTTGGGCAACCAGTTTTTACTGATTTATTTTCTGAATTTTATGCACTTTGAGATGCTCTCAATATTTATATTCGGTGAACTCTGCTATTCACACACAAATAATCACAACTGTGCATCTTGAGAAAAGAGATTATTAATAAAGGAGGAGAATTGATAAAAACTGATGAATTGTGTACTCTACACAGAGGTAATTTATTTTTAATCTCTGATGATTAAAATAAATAAAGGTGTTTCAGACATTTCATAATTTTTGGGGAACATTATTTTTGAAAATAGAGAGTATGATTGATAACGGTTTGTTGCGTTTTGGAAATGATGAAAAGTGTCTATTCACTAGCAGAAATTAGTGGCTGTTTTTACTGCGCATGCGTGTTGGAAATTACCACGATTAGTGTTGTCAGTTAATGCATATGTGACAACTGTCCCACTCACACATTTCACGAGTAAGCCTGTTGTATATCTTAATGATTAAAACTCTTGAGTTTTAATTCATATTTAATAGTTATACACACAACGGTTCAAATTTTTACAGACTTACTCTATTCACAGGACATTTTCACATAAGCATATTCACAAACACTTTTCTGCATCACTTTCTCAAACACTTTCTCTAAGCATAAACTCTGATCTATTGCAAATCATTCTAATGGCAACTACTATGTTTCAATCTGTTGGTCTCGATTTTGTCCCTAACAATTATGCAGCACCCCTATCTACTGTGAACGCACCGGAGGCGTTTCACTTGTTTCAGAATTTTCTCGCTCAATCAGACATTGGGCAAGCTCTTGTGGAACCAGTAATGCTTTCTGGCCTTCAAATTAAAGCATTCTGGGAAACTGGTATTTATGATGATGGAGGAGAGGCTGGAACTCCTTCTATAATCTTCGAGTTTGATGAACAAGAGTATGTGGTCACTCCAACCACTGTTAGAGATGCTCTTGGGTTTGAAGACTTTAATGCTTACACCATATCTGTTGGTGACTCTAAGCTTCAGCGAATGATGAGGGAGATTGGTTACTCTGGGTCTTTGGAAAGGACAGGTAACCTGAAGTGACCGTTCTTGAGGAAGGAATGGAGTTTCTTCTTCGACTGCATTACAAGGGCGTTCGGGAAAAAGTGTACCAATTGGGATGCAATTCCAATCGACAGTCTGCAAATCGGGTATTCTCTTTTGTATGGTAACAATTTTGATTTTGCAAGACTTGTTTTAAATAACATAGGTGAAAAGATGACAGAGAATAGGAGTGTAGTCTACTTTGCTCGGTTCTGTCAGTTAATCTTTTCTTTTTGTGTTGATGGGGTTGAGATTGCTGAGGGTGATGTAATTCCCTCGTTTAGATTGCATAAAAGAATATTTTCTGATTTAACTAATAAGGATATCAAGAAAGGCAATGTTGGTGAATTGCTACTTCCTACTTTAGTTCAACAGTTTTTACAACCTCAACCACAACCTCAACCAGAGTCTGAACCTCTTCCATCTACATCCCAAAGACCAAAAGCTGGAGGTAGGACTCAGCATAGAGCTTTCAAGGCTGCTACACCTTCAGTTGCTAATGATTTACCAACCTCTGTTGGTACTTCAAGGAAAAAGAGAAGAGCAAATAGACCTACTTCTACTGAGGATAGGGATTCTGATGCAAATGAGTCTATCCATACCAAGAAAAGGAAGTTGGTTGGTGCATATCTTTTTGATGGATTAATTCCTGAGTCTACAACTGCTGCAGCTCCAGATATTGTGATTGAAGATCATTATGCAAATGCTACTGTGCCTGAAGAAGCCAGAGCAAACACTGATGATAATGATGCTGTTAATGAAGATTTTCTTGAACCCATATTGGAGATGAATTTTGAAGACAATGTTGAAGCACATCCCTCTGCAACTCTAGAAGAGTGTGGTAGTATTAATGAAACAGAGGATGTGGCAGCTGATCAACCCACAGTCATACTTGATGAGTCCTTAGCTACTCATACAGAGATTCTCTCTGTTAATCACCAGGTACTTGAAAAAGGTGAAGAGGTTGATCAGACAGCAAAGGCTGTAGCTGCAAAAACTGATCTTGCAGAAACTGCAGAAAATAATTTTGAAGCAAATGCAGAGATTGTTATTGAAGCTACTGTAGAGCATGTTGCTGAGGCTGTACAAGAAGAAGATGTTCAAGAAAATATAAACTCTGAGAAGCTCGCAAATGAAGATGCTCCAGAAACATTTGCTGAGAATAGTTTACATTAATTCTTCAAGTGCTGAGTCTGATGCAAAGTCTGATGATCAAGCTGATTCATCTTCTCAAAGACTTTCTGCTCAACCAAATCTAAAGGAAACTGATGTTGGAGGTTCAACTCAGCATGCCACTGAACTTCACTTTCAGAATATGTACTTTTCAAAGTGGTCAAACAGAGATTGCATATTCACTTATCAAAGGGCTGCTGACTTTGTAACAAAATCTGCTGCATTAATTACAAATCCAGAACTTCTTACACATCTAAAGGCAACAATTGTTCAAGTCAAGTCTCTTCACAATCACTTTGATGAAACTCAGAAGTCAGTTACTGGGTTGAGAAATGATGTGGTTGTTAGAGATATGTCTCTGAAGCAAGATAAATCTATGCTGCTTACTCTGGTCAAAGGTCAAGAAGTTCTCAAGAACAGACTGACCAAAGTTGAAGAGAATCAGACTGTAATGTCTGACAAGCTTGATTCCATTGCTGCTTCACTTGAATTGCTCACATCAGTATTGATTCCAGATGATGTCAAAAAGGGGGGGGGAGAGAACTTAAAGACAAATGCAAGAAGTCTCAAACTCTGAGTAGACATGATGATTCTACTGATGGTGGTGCAAAAGGAAAAGAGTTCAAATCTAAATCTACTCTACAGCAAGGAAAGCTAAGATCAAACTCTACTGCTACAAACTCTGAGAGGATAAACACTGTTGCTCAATCTTCTTCAAGATCTAGAAGCTTATTGCTTACTTCTCAGCCAATAACTGATGAAGAGATTGCAGCTCAGCTGTTTCTAGAAGAACATGGTGCTGATGCAACCATAGAAGATATTCAAGCTGAAGAATTGATGCTAGATGAAGAGCATGTAAAGAATCTAAAGTCTGGGAAGTTGAAGAAAATTGTGAAGGTTACAAGGCCTAAAGAAAAAGGAATTATCATTAAAGAAAATGTAGACTCTCAACAGAGTTTACAACAAGCAAAGAGGGTTGTAGAAACTAAGCTTGATAAAGGCAAAGGAAAGGTTGTGGAAGAACATCAGAGAATGAAGAAAGCTCAAACAACCTCTGACAATGCTCAAGTTGTTCAAACACTGGAAGCTGTGACAACCACTGATACTACTCAAGTTGTACAAACTAAACTCTCTTCTGAACTTCAAAGAACTTTTGCTAAACCAATCATGGATCAACAAACTCTGATTCCTGGAAATGTCAATGTTCTTCAAAGCAAAACCATCATGGGTAAAGAATCAAGAGATAGATCTGGTTTAGGATCTCATAGAGAAAAGAGAGTAAACAATAGTCCTATGGATCAAACTTCATTAGCTGAACCAGGTGTTGGTGTGACTCAAGAACATCTTGATAATTTAGAGTCGGTTCAGTTAATTCATCATAAAGGACTGAAAAAGGATTTTCTGTTATACTTCAAGGCTGATGGCAGAGTATAGAGAGTTGGTGAAGCTCATATTGGATTAAAGATGAAAGAAGAGCTGGAGTATGTACTGTATATACTGAAAGTAAAGAATCAAAGAACTCATCAAGCATCTGAGGTATTAAGAAGTAGAATGGTGAAAGCTAGAGCTCTTTGTGGCCTAAAGACTGATGGTGCTTACATACCGAAGTACAGAGATTATAATGGAAAGCTTGTTGAGATGCAAAGGAACAGTGCAAGACTCAGAACAGGTCTTGGTATAAAAGTGTTGGAATTTAATCTGGAATCAGATAAATCCTTCATAATAAAGCTAGGAAATGATATGAGGAAGAACATTATCTATGCTCTAAGGGCTGCTATCTACCAAACTGGAGAGAATGATCCAGAGTTGAAAGAGCTAAAGAAGATAATGATAGCTGAGCTAGAGAGAGAGCTGAGAGAAGACTGCTTATGGACTACATCAGGATTGTACCTGATATTGAAGAAATTAAGTAAATGGAGTCTGTAAGTTTTTTAAAGTTTTATGTTCTAAGTTAAATATAAACTCTGTGATTTTATAAACACTGCATTTGTTATATGTTTTGACATCATCAATTATCTATTAACTTGTACATTTTAGTATGAACAAGTTGGGGGAGATTGTTAGATATAATTGCTAATGTTTGTTTATTAGTGTTTAAAGTACCTGGAAACGATCAGAGTTTAGCTGGAGGACTAGTCAGAGTTTAGCTGGAGGACCAACTAGAGTTTGTTAAAGTCTGATGGTCAGAGTTTACTTAGATGTCGGTGAAGTCAATGAAGATTCTAGAAGCGATATTCTTTGAAGATGGAGAGAAGCAAAGAGATATCGAGATGGCTAAGAAAACGGAACAGAAGACAGAAGCAATTCTAGATTGATATTAATTGTATAGCTGATTTATAGGAATATCAATTAGAATTGTATGTAGCTGTGTACTATATAAACACAGATAGGTTAACCCTAAAAGGGATGCGAATACGTGAATTATCATTCTTGTAACCTAGCAGCTCTCTGTGATATTTTACATCACTGAGAGAGGAGTTTTTAATTCCATTCAGTTTATTATTCATAAACAGTGTTCTTATTGTTATTCTCATACATCTATTTGATTATATATTGTGTATTCGGCCTAACATACTAGTAACTGAATCAGAGGAAGCTCAGGTAGATGAAAGTGACTTGTACACTTCAGAAAACCTTGAGAGACTGGACTACAGATCAGTGCTTAACATGTCAAGGAAGTTTAGTCACATCAGATTCAGAAGGAGTACAAAAGCTACATCCAAGGATCAGGCCTATTTATTCCGAAGCAAAGACTCTTCAGAATTCAGTTCAAGAGGTAGTTACAAGACTGAGATGGTGACAAAAACAAGATTGATAGTTTCAACTATGATAAGAACTATGTTACAAGAAACTATCAAGGTTTGCTACACAGTACAAGGAGCCTGACAAACAAAGAAGAATAGGGACTCAGTTAATGAGCTGAAACAAAAGTGGAATGCTTTGTTGAGGAAGCATCAGGACATAACTTATATTGCTTAAGGAAAGAGTTGGGATGGATCAGATGATGAGAAGATCATGGATATCTTGCTTTCATAGCAATCTCTAAAGATGATTCACCTCACATATCTCAGGTATCATTTCCTTGAGCTTTCTTAAGAAACAACTCTTAGTTTTAGGGGTTAAGTTTATGGCATATAAGACCTTCGTTAAGCTAAGTTTCAGTATCCCTAGTAGAACAAGATTTGCTCATTTATTCTGAATTGTTTGTTAAGGAATAAATAGTTTAAAAGATGGAAGAATTACCTTTAGTGTCAGTAGAATTTGTAGAACACCAAGCTATATCTAAAACTGACTTAGGTAATAGAGAAAGTTAGATGACATACAACAACAGAATGGATTAGATAGAATTAGTGATCTAATTGTTAATTCTTTTATTCCATGTGTATTTAGAAAATTATTGAATACCTGTAAATCTACTTGCTACCTGTTACACTTGTGTATATTGGTTAAAGTAGAAAGTACTGAATTTTCTAAAATGCCTAATTTGCACATTTCTTATCTGCAATGTCATAATGTTGAATGTATGCCATGTATTCTTATTAACATGCCTGCTTATCTGAATGTCATGAATGCATCTCTTAGTACTTGCATTAATCATAGAAAAAGCATGTTTAAGAATCACATTAGGGCAAAGACTACTGGTCAGTTAGAGATAAGAATAAGCATGTAAAGGTTGAAGTTGTTGTTACCTCTATTAAAAGCAAAATCTCTAATCCATCTGGACCCAAGCAAAGAAGTTGGGTACCAAGAACTTTTAATCCATTTGTGAGTGCAGGGCAAAGAAGGTTAATCGATTTATATGGTTTCTTGGTTATTACTACTGAAGACATATGATCGAAGAAAGAACTTGCCATCAAATGTGATTGAGAAAGTTGTTCCGTCAATAATCTTTGGAGATGACAGCAAAGGTTTTCATCACGGGACATGGCTACGTTGGAAAAGGAATGTCATCATGTTTACAATAATTGGTATCATTGATAACAACTAATAATTGGAGTCAAGGATAACAATTAGAAGCATCTCTCTTGTTGAAGGATTGAAGCACAATCTTCTAAGTATCAGTCAGTTCTGTGATAAAGGCTACAATGTAGATTTCAGAAAGGACAAGTGCTTGATCACCAACAGGAAGGATGAGAAGCTTACTCTACTGGGAGTGAGAAAAGAAAATTTGTTTATAGCTGACTTAAGTTCTTCCAGTGAAGGAGAAGTTACATATTTCTATGGAAAGGCATCTTCAGAACAAAGTTGGCTATGGCACAAGAAGCTCTCACATTTGAACTTCAAAACTATGAACTCTTTGGTAAAGAGAGAGTTAGTGAGAGGGTTGCCCCTGATGGAATTCAATCAGGAGAGACTATGTGAAGCATGTGAAAAGGGGAAGTCGAAGAAAGCATCACATGGAAGCAAAGGAATGACAAGCATTGCTGAACCATTACAACTGATTCATATGGATTTATTTGGTCCAGTCAATGTTATGTCACTTTCAAGAAAAAGATATGCATTGGTGATGGTGGATGACTACTCCAAGTACACGTGGGTGTTGTTCATACAATCAAAGGATGAAGTAACACAACTAATCATTGATCACATCAAGAAGATAGAAGTGGAAGCTAAGCTACTTGTGCGGACAATCAGATCAGACAATGGAACTGAATTCAAGAATGCAGTTCTTAATGATTTTTGCTCAGAGAAAGGAATATCAAGACAGCTTTCAGCACCAAGAACTCCTCAACAAAATGGAGTAGTGGAAAGAAAAAACAGGACCTTGGTTGAAGCATCAAGGACCATGTTAAGTGAATCAAAACTTCCCACTTACTTTTGGGCTGAAGTAGTGAACACAGCTTGCTACACTCAGAATCGTACCCTGATCAACAAAGATCATGAAAAGACTCTCATGTGTTTGGTGCAACACTGAAGTACTTTCATGTGTTTGGTGCAAAGTGCTTTGTACTTAAAGATGGAGAACATCTTGGCAAGTTTGATGCCAAAGAAGATGAAGGCATTTTTCTGGGCTATTCTCTGGAATCTAAGGCTTTTAGGGTATATGTGATTGAAGATAAGAAGGTGTTGGAAAACTCAAATGTAACATTTGACGACACCAAAAGACCAGGCCTGCAAACAAGAGAGAACTCTGAATCCTTGGTATTTGAAAATTTATCAGGAGATCTCTCTGACAATGAAGAAGAACCTGAAGTTGTTACAGTTAATAATAATAATCATGATGATAATGATTCTGGACCAAGTGGTGATAGTGGTGGACATACTCAAACTACTACTGGATCCACTAGTCAATCAACAGGGTCAACAGATCATACCGTCAATAACTCAGGGGGAGCAGGAGAAGGATCTAGAACATGGAGAATCATCAAGATCACATCTGCCAAGACAAAGGGTATGGAATAGAGATCATCCCTTTCACTTGATCATTGGTGATCCGGACACAGGAGTGAGAACTAGAAGAACATCACAAAATGAATGTCACTATTCTGGGTTTCTTTCAGAAACAGAACCTAAGAAAGTTGAAGATGCTCTAGATGATCCAGATTGGGTGATTGCATAGCAATATGAACTCAATCAGTTCTAAAGGCAGATTGTATGGAAGCTGGTATCCAGACCAAATAACAGAGTTGTAATTGGTACAAGGATAACCAGAAGTTTACTGGATGACAATGGCATTGTTCTGAGGGACAAGGCCAAACTGGATGCTAGGTTACTATCAGGAAGAAGTATCTAACAAGAAGCACCAGTGACGAGACTTGAGGATATCAGGATATATCTGGCACCTGCTGCATATTCAAACTTTAATATCTATATGGTCAATATGATCAAGTGCACTCCTGATTGGTAAGATAGTAGAAGAAGTCAATGTACACCTTCTCTTCAAGATCACAACAGGTTGGTATGACTAGTATCAATACTCAAGCAATCGTCAAAGACATGGTATGACACTCTAACTAAACTTTTGCAGAATGTGAATTTATTAGAGTCGTCATATATATATAACTCTCTATATCTTAAGGCACAAACATAATGTCATATATGTGCAGTGATATCATGATTATATTATATGTTGGTCTGCTAACGAAAACTTGTGCAAGAAATTTGCCAAGTCATTGAGATGAGTATGTTGGGAAAGTTGCAATTCTTTTTGGAATTACTTTAAGCAAGCCAAAAGAATAATTCTTTTAGGAGCACAAGTAAGCCAAAAGAGTGATGGCAATAAAAGTAAGTCAAGAATCTTTTGAATGTGCACAATTGGGAAGATTCTAGACATGCCAAGACTCCCTGCCAACAGTAGCCACTAAAGCTTGATCAGGACAAATCAGGTAAAATACAGAAATGACAAGCTAAAGAGGTATGATCATCTCATTAATTTATTAACTGCAAATTGACCACACATATTTTATTCTCAAGTTGCCAATGTGCAAGGTTCCAAGTGGATTTCAGAAAATCTAGTCTTATAGCTATTAACAAGATTTTTGGATATCTTAAGGGAATACCAAATCTCGGTATATGGTACCCTAAAGATACATGTTAATATGTTTAGCTATATAGATATAAAATACGCAGGTTGTATGAAAGACATGAGAAGCATCTCTAGAAGCTGTCAACCCAAATGTACATGAGAAGCATCTCTAGAAGCTGTCAACTTCATGGAGGAAGATTGATTTCTTGAAATAACTTCATCTCCAACAACTCTGTGGAACACTCCACGACAATGCACCTTGACACCAGGTATCATTTCTTTCGAGAGCATGTCTTCAATTCATAGAGTAACTTGCAGACACGTTTACTAAATCACTTGTTATGTTAAATTTTCAAGACTGGTTTATAAACTTGGGATATTAGTTATTGCACATTATTTGAAAATCCCATCTGCAAGAAACTCTTAAAATATTTATTCTACACATATTTGAAAATCCGACATGATAATTCCAGAAAATATCAAGCATATTAACAAGAATTATCAGTGTTGAAGAAAACCATGAGAAGCTAAATTGTCGAAAGGAAAATCGTACAGTCAAAAGGTGTTAAGTGTACAAAAGTTGAAACCTCAATAAAGGAACTGCAAGAAAGGAAACTTGAAGGTTTAAGTGTTGACCAACCAAACCTTGGGTACTAAACTGGACATTGACAAGGTTGGCCAAAAACCACTTCGATGGTTTTTTGTTGGTTCGATGGTTTTTCAAAAAGCTTCGATAGTTTTTGTTCGATAGTTTTTTGTGGGTTCACACTGGAGCCAGTTCAGCTTTGTTGGGGCCAAGATTTTTGACTACTTCGATACTTTTAATGCTCCGATAGTTTATGAAATTTATTTTATAAACTTAAATAAATTTATTTTAAACTTATTAATTAAGTTTATTATAAATTTAACATAAGTTTATTTTATAAATTTATTAAAACTTAAAAGGAGTATTTCGATAGTTTCTTTATAAGAAACCATCGAAGTGTTTTTTTTTAAAAGGAAACAAAGAATGGTTCGATAGTTTTCTTTTAGAAAACTATCAAGATGATTTTCTTTGATAGTTTTCTTTCTACAGCAGGAAGAATTGAGTGGACACAATTTAAAGTTGTGTTCGATAGTTTTTTTTTAAAAAAAACTATCAAGACTACACATTTGATGCATAAGACATTATTGAAGAGACTTCTTCTGTTCTTCTTCTTCCTCGACGAAGAGAAGAAAATACAGAGAGAGACAGAGAAGGAGACATTTATTTTATACCTGAACTTCTCACCGGGGAAACGTTATAATGCCCAAACTTTGTTCAATCTTAAGGGCCATTATAAAGTTTCTCCGGTAATTAAATCCCTTAGACAAACGAATAGATACAAACATTGTTTAGGATTTAATTTGTTCAATCTTTGTAGAAGCAAGAACAAATTGTTCTTGGAAGCCGGTAAATTTATTTACTAGGTGTAGCACCCCTTCAAGATTTATATATCGAATATAATTCTTGGAAAATCTCGTGTTGTTATTTCCATGTCCGAATTACTATTCACCCTCAAGAACACGAACCCACTACAAGAACACTAGTTTAATTATCCGCAAAAGATTCGAAAGAATTTTTTATAATTAGTGAGTATCGTATTCAACCCCCCCCCCCTTCTACGATACTTCGGGACCTAACAGAAGCCCTGAAGAAATATATGACGGAGGCACCGTTGTTGGCAAAACCAAAACCCTGAGACACACTCTACTTGTACTTGGTTGTTTTAGACATTGCCTTGGGAGCTGTCTTGGTTAAGGAAGAATCGAAGTTTCAAAAACCTATTTATTATGTGAGCAAAATCTTACATGGGACAGAGTTGAACTACTCTTTGATAAAGAAGTTTGCATTAGCCCTAGTCATGACTTCGAGGAAGCTATTGAAGGGTTTCGGGCATGAAAACGCAACGGAAAAACGCGTAAAACAGAAAAATTAACGAAACCCTCCGCAGGATCCATGCGAAAAACGATATTTAATTCGTGAATAGAATCGTTTACCTTTTGAAGCTTTACGAACGACTAACTAATGGAGGTCCTTTGATATGATCACCACGTGTCCCACCTTGCGATACACGTCTCTAATCAGTCCACACGAACGCCCGATCGTTCAACGATCACCGGAGTTGGTACTAGCCAAGAACTGCCCTCAGAACTCTCTCTCTCTCTCTCTAGCCTCTCTTTGATTTAGAGCTGCTAGGGTTTTTTAAAAAAACGTTTTTTTCAATTAACCCTAAAACAATACATCCTAATGTATTTATATGTAGAGAATTCTGGGCCTATACCTAATCTGATTGGGCTTCCAAAACCCCAATCTGATTATTAGTAGTATTATTTATTATATTCGAATTATTATATAATTAATCAAGTCCTAATTAATTAATCCAATAATTCAATAATAATAATAATTCAATTAAATTCGAAATTTAATTAATGCTCCGTTTAAAACGTTCTTTATGTGTAACCCTTTAGGTTATTATTACGTTGGCAATAATTTTAATATCTCATAATAAAATTATAAACAATGAGCAGCATCTAGTAATACATCATTGCTACCCAAGTAATAATAATAATTGGTGATCCAATTAAACCTTTAATGAATAATGTTCCATGTAATATAATCCTTTTAACCTTATATTATAGATTAAACTCGAGGCATGGTTTATGCCATCCTCTTCAACATTTAATCCCGGTTTACTTGATCGATGAGTAGACTATTAAACAAATCACAATTTGAGCATGGCCATGCATTTCATAGTCTCACTCAATCAAGAGGCCAATAATATCACTCCTAAAATAGGAGGGTTAAATCCTATATCTATCATTCATATTTCTCATATGATTCATAATATACCCAATGTCCACATTTATCATTACCCGGTCAAAGGTAACTTTGAGTAGAATCAAAGTATATTAATTCTCATATAGAAATATAATGATTTCAAGTCTAAGGATCATTACACCATTATCATTGTGAGAATTTCTTATGACACTTGATAACATTTACCATGAAGAATTCACAAGGTGGGTCTATCCAGTGCCATGTTCTTCTAACATACACTTATGTCTTTGACTTTAGTATCACCATATTTATGACCAATGAGATGTGGTCATCAGTCAACAAACATACTAGTCTTAATGCATTATTATTGTCCTCAAATAATAATACTCGACTAGGGATTTCTTTAGGATTATAAACACTATTCATATAATCTCATTTCTAAGTCACATACTTAGAGATATAGAATTCATGCTTATATTCCAAGGATATTTATTATTCTAACATTAATATCGCAGTAAATAAAGACATAATAAATAATTGAAAGAAAATCCGTAGAACATATTTATTAATAATCAAAATGTCTTCCCTAAGAACATTATAGTATTGTCTCTAGGGCACAAGTACTAACAACTACGTCTGTACTTCCAGGCACAGAAGATAGAAGTCCTGACAAACCAGACATTGAGAAACATCCTACACAGTCCTAAGTTTAGTGGAAGATTGATCAAGTGTGCAATCGAGTTGGGACAATTTAACATTAAGTGCAATCTTCGGATGACCATTAAAGCACATGTAATAGCTGACTTATTGGTTGAATGTACCATTGTCAACCAAGAAGTCGGGGGGCAAGAAGTAGTATCCTTGGATGGCAAGGAGGCTGAGAAGCCAGATGAGGAGATGATACTCAAAAAGTATTGGGTGCTCTATTTTCATTGGGGCATCAAAAAGAAAATCAATTGGAGCAAGCCTAGTGCTACAAAGTCCTATGGATTTCTCATTGAGTACGCACTGAAGTTAGACTTCCCAATGACGGACAATGAAGCTGAGTGTGAAGTCTTGATAGCGGGGTTAGGCTTGGCAGGAGCCTTGAGATCAGTCAAGACTCTCAAAGTGTGTGGAGATTCAAGACTGGGAGTCTCACAAGTAAATGGAGAGTTTGAGGCCAAAGATGAAACTATGACAAGGTACTTAAAGCTTGTGAAGGCCATAATGACTCAATTCGACGAATTCTATGTAGAGCACATTTCTAGAGAAGAAAATGTGAAGGCTGATCTTCTTCTGAGATAGAGAACTATGCTGGGAGTGTATACTTCCAAGTCTTGAAAACCCCAAACGTCAATGGAAAACTGATAGCACCTATTGATATTGGTTGTTGTTGGATAGACCCCATTAAGGCTCATTTGGAAACCGGTTGGTTGCCTAGCATTGCCTTGGAGGCACGAAAGTTATCTATACGAGCGTTAAGATACGCCTTGATTGAGGGGAATCTATACAAAAAACCCTTTGTGATCCCCTACTTGAAGTGTCTAAGACCACAAGAGGCGAAATTAGCTCTCAAAGAAATTCATGAGGGAATTTGTGGACAACACTAGGGGGACAAGGCCTTTGTTCACAAAATTACCCGACTAGGCTTCTATTGGCCGTACATGCTTGCAAATGCAAAGGACTATGTGAAGAAGTGTGAGTGATACCAAAAGCATGCACGTGTGGTCAGACAATCGCCTGAGATGCTAACATCTGTCAACTTACCAATCACGTTCTCCATGTGGGAAATGAACATACTTGGTCCTTTTCCTGTTGCTAGTGCACAAAGAAAGTTTTTGATAGTGGAAATCGATTACTTCTCCAAGTGGATTGAGGCTAAAACTTTAGCCAAGATAACCACTAAACAAGTGACACAATTCCTATGGGAGAGTATAATATGCAGGTATGAACTTCTGCGAATCCTAGTGATGGATAATGGACGACAGTTCAACAACGAGCATTTCAGAAAGTATTGTGAAGAAAATGACATTAAACTATGCTTTACATTTGCTCATCCTCAAGTAAATGGACAAGCTGAGGTGACCAATCAAATTATCCTCGATGGACTAAGGAAGATTGTTAAATGCTCAAGGAACACTTGGGTGGATGAGTTGCTCCCTATACTTTGGGCATATCGTACTACTTACAAAGTTACTACCGGAGCTACCCCGTTCATGTTGGATTATGGAGCATAAGCTGTGGTGCCTTTGGAAATCACCCATGTATCCCCAAGGTTAAAGGCCTTTGAGCCCGGGACAAATGAAGAAGGCATGAGATTAACCATTGACTTGATTGATGAAGTTAGAGATGAAGCAAACGCCAAGATCGTGGAAAATCAGAAACGAGCATCATTCTACTACAACCTAAGGGTTAAAGAGAGATTCTTTCATCAAGGAGACTAGGTTCTCTTAGAAAGATTGAAGCATCCGGAGTTGGGTAGAAAGGCAAGTTGGCTCCTAATTGGGAAGGATCATATCGAGTCAAGAAAGTGCTTGATCGAGGCTTGTACAAGCTGGAGACACTTGAAGGGAACGAGGTGCCAAGGATTTGGCATGCCTCAAACCTGAAAGTTTACTATGTTTAATTATCTTTCTAGGACTCAGTACTAGGACAAGTAGAAATAGGATCGACGAAATCTAAGTGTAACAACAACAACAACAACATTAGTGTCACAAACTCGAATGTCATCCCATGCTTCATAAAAAAGATTGGTGATGAGCTCAATTAGAGATGTCATTGGGTAGTTGGGATACTGGATCAAGACATGGTCAACAACTTTTCTGCGATCTAACTCCACTAAAATGTGCTGCCGGTCAGATTCTCATGCTAACTTGTGTCTATAAAAATGAGCCTAAATTTTTGTAATGAGAGGACCGGCTAGACCCATCATCCCTCCTCATCCTTCCATCCAAGCTCCATCTATGTGTTCTCAAGTATGTAAGTATATTTAAAGTGGAAACATACTTGAGAAGCATTTGTGTGTTCACAACGTTTTTAAATACAAACATGACTCTAATACCAAAGTTCATAAGCTGCCAAAATGCCGTCCTGATGACATGAGTTTTCACAGCTCTTTTAAATGAGGATTCATTTCAAAAAGCATACCTATCTCAAATTTAAGATCAACCATATTAGTCTCATCATTAAAAATTGGATAATGCAATTCCACATCTTCATCCTCACTAGTATTATATTATAGACCATCCTTTCTTCCTCGCTATTATAAATAGAACTAAGGTCAGATTCAAAAATATTATTCATGAATTTGATTTAACATGTATCACATGCTCATTACCACCTTTACCTAACTTTGATGTTTTTTTTCCTAGCACCGACTGTAGAATTTTATAATTGATAAAAGTAAAATAGAAATAATCAAAAAGTATTCAAAAGGTTAACAAAACAAAACTATTTTATTATATTAATTCCATAAAATGAAATACATCGGTAAGCTTTATATAGGTTGCATATCAAACAAATACACCTATAAAACAGGTAACCCTAATTATCACTCAACAAAACATCCACAAATCTCTCATCTAAAATCTATAACTAATTCCTAAATAATAGAATTTATTTAAAATCTAAAGATAACTAATTTTATTTTAAATTTGAATCATAGATATTCAACATCCTCCCTCCCTTGATTCAAATTTACAAAAAATAAAAACACAATAAAAATTAATCTTCTCTTCAATATTTTTTTTCCCCGTGATGCACTTCTCATTACCCGAACAATAATTTTTGTTGATGCACTTCTCACCAACACCCATGGAGCACTTCTCTCCACAAAACTTTTCAATGTGCACTTCTCACCCGCACATGGAGCACTTCTCTCCATAAACTTGATGCACTTCTCACCAATATCACATGGAGCACTTCTCTCCATAAACATTTTTAAATGTACCTCTTACAGGATTCTCTTGACCCTGCTCTGAAACTTTGATTGACTCATATTCAAAAATCTTGATTTGATTTATTGTTGGATTGTTTTTAAGAGGTTGCATCTCCCTCTCAAATTCAACCCCCCACAAACTTGACCTCACCACTTAAGATCATATAAGCTCTGATACCTAGAATTTTATAATTGATAAAAGTAAAATAGAAGTAATCAAAAAGTATTCAAAAGGTTAACAAAACAAAACTATTTTATTATATTACTTCCATAAAATGAAATACATCGGTAAGCTTTATATAGGTTACATATCAAACAAATACACCTATAAAACTCGTAACCCTAATTATCACTCAACAAAACATCCACAAATCTCTCATCTAAAATCTATAACTAATTCCTAAATTATAGAATTTATTTAAAATCTAAAGATAACTAATTTTATTTTAAATTTGAATCATAGATATTCAACACATCTACATTAGTGGCTATCGTTATCATCATGAAAACTAACATCATCAACCTCATGTTGTTCCAAATTTAATTCAGGAAGATCTTCTACTATAGTCTGTTTGATAACTCATAACCCGGTCACTACAAGAAAACAAGGGTAAATTTGACCGACTAAATAGCTAAATCTGACCCCTAGCGGTCATATTTAAGGTCAAACTCAGTTGATTACCGGTGAGTCTTAAATTTGACCGCCGTCGGTCATATTTAGTCGGTCATTTTTAGTACTCGAGACCCACAAAAAATTGGTGGGAAAATTCCCGCCAAGGACAAAAATTTGCTTGATATTAATTTGACCAACAACAGTCACATTTAATGTCGGTCATATTTAGTCGGTCATTTTTACTACATAGTGCCCCACAAAAAAAGAGGGAAATTTCCCTCCAAGTAGCCAAAATTTGCTAAAGTATAAATTTGACCGTCGGCGGTCAAATTTAAAGCCGGGTTTTGGCGCCAAAACTCCCTCCAATTCTCAACCAAAATAATTGGAAAATAAATTTAATCGATTTTTTTTAAAATTTAACATAAATACTCAAACAATTTTTTTAATTCCAAAAAAAATAATGGAGTACCCCAATGACAAAAACTACGTGTAAAAAATTATTTTGTGCACTAAACATATATATATTAGGGAAGAGATCAATAAACGTTGATGCTATATTTATTAAAGAAATTTTCAAAAAATAAATAAATAGTTACTAACTTTTGAAATTCACAATTAATTTATATATTTAGAGTGACAATATAGTCTACAAATTAAAAATTGATAGATATTAAAATAATTATCATTTCAAAATAATCTCGGCAATACGTTATATTGTTCAAATTTTTTGATGAAATACGTGGTTTGAGATTTGGATTTAGGGGTTAGGCGGTTAACGTCTAGGGTTACTAGTTTCGTAATAATTTAGTATTTTTGACCACTTTTGGTCAAATTTATATAAATTCAAAATTTTTAAAAATATAAAATAAATACTTGATCATTTTTTAAAATTATGAAAAAAATATTAGAGTATTCACAATAATAAAAAAATACATGTTAAAAATTATATGTGGCACTTAACAAATTTTTAAATTTGAAAATGGTAAAAAATTATTGATTTTTCATAGAATCAAAAAGTTTGAATATTGTTAATAAATGCTCACTAATTTTTAAAAATTACAAATATTTTTATGGGCGTATTGTGACAATATTTTATGTACATTAAAAATTGTAAGAGATAATAATAATGTTTGAGTAACAATATGATTCATAATTCAAATTAAATTAAAATTTGAACGATCCAACCCTATGGATGTTAACTTTCTTAAATTTTAAGAGTTCATGCAAAAAATCAAATTATTATAAGTTTTGCATAATAATTATTATAACAAATTGAAATTTTATCATCTTTATAAAATTGGCCATTTTCAGTCACATTTATAAATTTGACCAACGGTAGTCAAATTTAATTAAAAATTTGACCACAAACCCTAATCAGTCAAATTTACTAAATTGACTGAAACCAGTCAAATTTATAAATTTGACCCAAGGTAGTCACATTTAAGTTTAGGCGGTAAATTTCCCGCCAAAACTACCCTAAAATATTTAAATGTAATTTTGACCAAAAATAGTTAAATATATATATTTGACCGCCCTCGGTCAAATTTATATAAATTCAAAATTTTCAAAAATATAAAATAAATAATTTATCATTTTTTTAAATTATGAAAAAATATTAGAGTATTCAAAATAACAAGAACTACATGTTAAAAATTATACGAGGCACTTTAAAAAAAATTAAATATGAAAAAGGTCAAAATTTGTTAATTTTTCGTATATTCAAGAAGTTTGAATATTGTTAATAATTGCTTACTAATTTTTAAAAATTACAAATAATTTTTGGGCGTAGTGTTACAACATTTTATGTACATTAAAAAATTAAGAGATAATAATGGTGTTTGAGTAACAATGTGATACATAGTTCAAATTATTTATTTAAATATGCATGGTTTAGGATTGAATTTAGGGGTTAAGCATTTAGTGACTAGGGTTAGTAATTTTGTGTTATTCAAATTATAATTTGAATGATCCAACCGTATGGATGTTAACTTTCTTAGATTTAAAGAGTTTATGCAAACAATCAAATGATTATAAGTTTTGCATAATAATTATTATAACAAATTGAAATTTTATCATCTTCATAAAATTGACCAGTTTCGGTCATATTTATAAATTTGACCGACGGTAGTCAAATTTAAATACAAATTTGACCGCAAACCCTAATCAGTCAAATTTACTAAATTGACCGAAACCAGTCAAATTTATAAATTTGACCGAAGATAATCAAATTTATAAATTTGACCGAATGCAGTCAAATTTAATGCCATGTCAGCAATCCGCGTGAAACACATTAAACGGTCCAGATTAGCAAACCAAAATTGCAATCCAATGGTCCAGATTTATTACAGCAAACCCATCTCCTATATATACACTCATTACATACATACATCATTCATTATCTCTCCCCTCTCTTCACCCGTTCTTGCACCCTCTCTCCCTCCTTCTTTCCACCCACAGATACAAAAATATATACACACACATCTATATGTATACACCCATATATTTATACTTACTTATTTATCTATTTTTTACAAATCAACTTGTGGAATGATATTTCCGGTGATAAAAAGAATTCCGGCAATAAAACAACTCCGACGGTCAAAGTATCAAGCAAAATATCTCCGATGTCCATTTTCATCAAACAAACTAACAAAAATAGTTTCGTAAAATCCAATTTTGAACCTTTAGTTGAATTTAGATAACCATATTCGTAAAGAAATCATCATTAATAAATATTATATATGATATGAAATTATTTTGATTCTTGAACTATTTTTTTAAGATAAAATATGGTGATGTTTGTGTTAATAAGGGACACCAAATCAACAAGATATAATGTAGTATTTACCAGAATATTTTTCAAAAATCTAGCAGAATGTAGCAGAAAGCTGCTGGGTTTGTTGAATATGTGTTATAGTTAAATTTGACCGCTTTCGGTCAAATTTATAAATGTGACCGTTTCCGGTCAAATTTATAAATTTGACCAACGGCGGTCAAATTCGATTGACGTTAGGCGCCAAATTCAAAAAAATTCAAATTTCAAAATTTTGAAAATTTCGGTCAAATTTAATCTGTCAAATTTAATCGGTCAAATTTAAGCGGTCAATTTTAGTCGGTCAAATTTAACATAAATATGACCGATTTTGATAAATTTGACTAGCTTAAAAATGACCGAAATTTTTCGGTCAAATTTAGCCGTTTTTCTTGTAGTGGGTATTGTCAACTCAACAACACAACTTATAATTTATATGATTATAAGTTGAATGTTAGTACATGCTTACTGTATTCCTAACTTATTTCATATTACATGATTCCTTTGTTTTTTTAACACTTTATATTTTTCACATTTGTGTTTTCAAATACTTTTAAAATTTAAAATGCATACGTTGGTCAGATCATTGTATTATATAATTACTTTTAAAGATTAGTTTAACAAAACTTCACCAACTTATAAGTAAATTTATCCAAACAACTATATAACTTATAAAAATTAATCTCCATATCACTTATATGACACTTATTCATTTTAAGTCAAAAGTTACTTTTTTTTACCATATCCGAAACACCCACTATATCTGGTGGATACTAAAGTCTCTGGTAATTCCCTCAAGCTCTAAAAATTGTTTCAATGAATGTTTTCAAATTCTGCTAGCTTAGGAACATCAATGTAGTCACAATTAAGCATCAACAATGTCAAAGAAGCAAAACAAAGGACACATACACAATTAACATAATAAACTTCACAAGTATACGTTAAAAATGTTTTGTCTTCAAGAAGCTATTTATGAGTATAATCGGTTGAGAAACTATGCTAGATGATTAGAAATTTTTCTCTGCACAATCATATCACATCATGATTTCTAACAGATGGATGCTTAAGAACAAGAACTTGCTGCAAAGTTCTTCCTGCTCAACTCAAATCTAAAATAAAGATCGGGAATGCAAGAAGATGTAAGTGAAATATTAACACCATTTCTTTCCCTTCCTTTAGTAAAAGACTCAAATGTGGCGAAAATTTAACAGAGTCAGTTAGGGGTGAGTAGAAAAAACAGAAACTGAAAAATTAACTTAAAAAAGCCGATAAACCACATTGAAAAAACCAAACCGAAGAAAAAACTAGAGTGAGCAAGCCTGTTGAGCAATAGGTTCCACAGAATCTCAGCGAAGTTCAATCTACGACCAAATACTATAGCATAGGCAATATATTGATTAAGAGTGGTAATGCAATGAAAGTTTGTTTTTGTGCAGTTACCAAATACCCTAGCTATAGTATCAAAGAACAGATCACATTCCCTTACAACAAAACTTTTGGACAATTTAACCATTTGAAAGGGACCTGATAATGAATATTCACAAAGAACTGTGATAACTCATCATCAGTGGGTAAGGGATCAAACCTGTCCTTTGGAAAATGCAACACATCACAGAATAAATCAAAAGTAACTGTATATTGCTGGTTTAAAATATTGAAAGTAAAAGATTTTGAATCTTCAGCAATAACAGCACTTGAACACAAAAACCTTAATGGATCAATCTTAAGAAGTGCATTGGCACAAATAGCATGACTGACACAAGTCTCGCTATTTAAAAATTGAATCCACGGTCTAAAACGTTCCACCTTGCACTTTAACGGATCAAAATACCCAACATAATTATTTAACACAAGTTCAAAATTAGGATCCATTTTAATAAAACAAGAAAATTTTAATTAACTTAAAATAAAATTAGTATTTTAGGGATTTTTAGAATTAATCAAAATTACTTAAAATCCACAAAATCACAATTCTATTAAAATTAACTAAATTTAAATTTTTAACCCCAAATATTCGAACTTAAACTTTTGAAAAACAGAAATTAATTGGGCAAATGGTTTTCAAACACACACACACACAGTTAACCACACACAATCAGTTAAGAATATACTGAAACTTTTCTTTCTCAGAAACACAAAAGCACTAAAACTCAAGAGAATCACTTAACAACCTTAAGAAAACTCAAGTCGAATCAGAATTTAAACAAAAATCCGACAGCAATTCGACTCAATACGGTTTGATTTTAAAAGAACAGAATCGTTTTGCTAAGTAAATACTTGAGCAATATTGATTATGAAGACAGGTTACTGCAAAGCAAATGAGAGAGAATTCGAAGGGGGTTTTTCAGAAAAACTGATAAGGCAATGGCAATAATAAAAAAAACGTATGTATTGGTGTATCTATATATATATATATATTTAGAATAATAAAACAAATTAAAACTGAAAAGAAAGGAATACTTACCGTTTGTACTGGGAAGACAATCGGGAAGACTTAGGATAGTCTTCCCGGTAGTCTTCCTAGTACAAACTAGAAAGTCTTCCCGAATAAAATAAAAGAAAAAACAGAAAACAAAACTAATATTTCTAAGTCTTCCCGATAGTCTTCCTAGTTCAAAAAACTCGGAAGACTTAGGAAAAGACTTAAAAAAAAATAAAAAATAAAAAGAAAAATCTTAGTTTACCCGGTAGTCTTCCTAGTATAAAACTGGGAAGACTTAGAATAAACTTAGAATTAAATTTAATATTTACAGAAAAATGCAGAATTAATATAAAAATGCATGAAAAATACTTAAAAATCTAGAAAAATTCACAGAAAATTCCATAAATCCTAGAAAAATATGCAGAATATTATAGAAATGCATAAAATTAATATAAACTTGCAGAAAAATTCAAACAACAATATTTACAATCTGAAAAATACCTAAATAATTCTAAATAAATATATTTTCAATAAAAATACATTTCTCTACTTAAAAAATATGAGAAAAATATTTTTAAAGAAAATAAAATATTTAGAGCTATTTAAATACACAAGCATGTACTATTAAATGAGAATTGACAGTGAATATCATTTAAATGACAAGAGAAAATGAATTTTTAAAGAACAAACATGACAGAGATATTGTTAATCACTAAGACTGTTTAACATACCCAATTTACCAACTAACTTGATAAATGTGGATTCGTCAACAGATTTAGTGAATATATCTGCAGTCTGTTCTTCTGTGGGTACAAAATGTAACTCCACAGTTCCATTCATGACATGCTCTCTGATAAAATGATACCTGATATCAATGTGCTTCGTTCTCGAGTGCTGCACAGGGTTGTTGGAGATTGCTATGGCACTTGTATTATCACAAAATATGGGAATTTTGTCTAATGCAAAGCCATAGTCCTTTAATTGATTCCGTATCCATAAGATCTTAGCACAACAGCTTCCAGCAGCAATATATTCAGCTTCTGCTGTTGAATTGGAAACTGTTTGTTGTTTCTTGCTATACCAGGAAATCAACCTACCTCCTAGGAATTGACAACTCCCAGAGGTGCTCTTTCTATCCACAACACTACCTGCATAATCAGAATCTGTATATCCAACAAGATTAAAACCAGAATCTTTAGGGTACCAGATACCTAGATTAGGTGTACCCTTAAGATATCTCAAGATTCTTTTCACAGCAACGAGATGTACATCTCTAGGGTCCGCTTGGAACCTTGCACACAAGCATGTAGCATACATAATATCTGGTCTACTAGCAGTAAGATAGAGTAAGGAGCCAATCATACCTCTGTAGCTTGTAACATCTACCTTGATAGACTTGTCAGAAGCTCCAAGTTTGATTGCTGTTGAAGATGGAGTCCTTGCTGATGCTGAATCCTCCATGTGATACTTCTTGAGGAGTTCTTTAAGATACTTGGATTGACAAATAAATATACCATTTGTCCTTTGACTTACTTGCAATCCAAGAAAGAACTTCAGCTCACCCATCATACTCATTTCAAACTTACTCTGCATTAGCTTAGCAAATCTCTTACAGAGATCATCATTAGTAGACCCAAATATGATGTCATCCACATAGACTTGGACTAATATCATATCACCTTTATGTTTCTTTGAAAAAAGAGTTTTGTCTATGATACCTCTAACAAAACCATTTTCTAAAAGAAAACCAGAGAGAGTGTCATACCATTTTCTTAGGGCTTGTTTGAGACCATAGATAGCCTTGAAGAGAAAGTACACAAAGTCCAGCAGCTCCTGATTTTCAAAGCCAGGGGGCTGTTCCACATACACTTCTTCATCAAGCTCACCATTCAGGAATGCACTCTTAACATCCATTTGATAGACTTTAAAATTGAAATAAGCCGCAAATGCTAAGAACATCCTGATGGCCTCAAGTCTAGCCACTGGTGCATAGGTTTCATCATAATCAATGCCTTCAGCTTGTGAATACCCTTGTGCAACCAGTCTTGCCTTGTTCCTTGTAACAATGCCATCCTCATCTAGCTTGTTCCTGTATACCCATCTTGTACCAACTACTTTCTTGTTCTTTGGCCTGGGTACCAGCTTCCAGACTTGTTGTTGTTCAAACTGATTGAGTTCATCTTGCATAACAATCACCCAATATGGATCAGTCAGTGCCTCCTCAGTTTTCTTTGGCTCCATTTTAGATAAGAATGCTGAAAAATGACATTCATTCTGAGTTGCACTTCTAGTTTTAATTCCAACATCTGGATCACCAATGATCAGCTCAAAGGGATGAGCTCTATTCCATACAGTCTGTCTTGGAAGATTTGATCTTGATGATTCACCTTGAAATTCACTTTGATGTTGTGAGTGACTAGTTGATCCTTCATTTGCTCCCCCTGAGTTGTTGCTTGATTGCCTTGATGATTCTTCTCCAGTGTTGGTGGTATCTTCATTGTTACTAGTGTTTCCACCACCATCACCATGATCATTATCATCATTGTTATTATCATCACCAGCAATAACTTCAGGTGGGGCTCCATCATTTGATTCTGAGTCTGGCTAGTTATCAAACTTCAGCTTCTCAGATGAATCTTCTTTTTGGATATTGGGGAACTTAGTGTCATCAAAAGTAACATTGACACTTTCCTTTATTGTGTGACTGCCAACCAAGTAGACCCTGTAAGATCTTCTGGAGTAACCAACAAAAATAGCTTCTTGTGCCTTTGCATCAAACTTGCCACGTTTCACATTGTCATCTATAAGCACAAAGCATTTTGCTCCAAATACATGAAAGTACTTGACAGTTGGTTTCTTGTTGTTCATGATCTCATAAGGAGTCTTCATTAAGTCCTTGTTGATTAAAGTTCGATTCTGAGTATAACAAGCTGTATTCGCTGCTTCAGCCCAAAAGTACGTTGGAAGTTTGGACTCACTTAGCATAGTCCTAGCTGCTTCAATCAATGTACGATTCTTTCTTTCCACTACTCCATTTTGTTGAGGAGTTCTAGGGGCAGAATACTGTCTTGTTATTCCTTTATCAGCACAAAAGTCATTTAGAATGGCATTCTTGAATTCAGTACCATTATCTGACCTTATGGCTCTAACAGGGAATCTAGAATCCAGCTCAATCAACTTTATGTGGCCAATCACCAGGAATGGGGTCTCATCCTTGGAATGTAGGAATAAAACCCATGTATATTTTGAATAGTCATCAACAATCACAAGTGCATATTGTTTCTTTGACATGGACATCACATTAACTGGACCAAACAAATCCATGTGCAGTAGCTGAAGAGGTTCAGTTATTGATGATGTATCAGTGCCCTTGTGAGAAGCTTTCTTTGACTTTCCTTTCTGACATGCCTCACACAGTCCTTCCTGTGTAAATTCCATCTGAGGCAAACCTCTAACTAATTCCCTCTTGACTAAAGAGTTCATAGTTTTGAAGTTAAGGTGAGACATCTTCTTGTGCCATAGCCAACTATCATCTGATGAAGCTTTAGCATAAAAACAATTAACTTCATCTTTGAATCCCGAGTTCAGATCAGCTATGAACAAGTCACCTTTCCTTACTCCTTGAAGAGCAGGCTTTCCATTCTTCTTGTGAAGGATCTGACACTTCTCTCTTTCAAAGGAAACAGCATATCCTCTGTCACAGAACTGACTGATGCTGAGAAGATTGAACGTCAGACCTTCCACAAATGAAACATCTTCAATGATAACATTTCCGTACTTCAAACAGCCATATCCTTTCGTAATACCCTTGCTGTTATCTCCAAAGGTTACTACTGGGCCAGCTTTCTCAACCAAATCTGATAACAGGGCACTATCTCCGGTCATATGCCTTGAACAGCCACTGTCAAGAACCCATATAACACGGCTGACCTGTTTAACTCCCTGCAATACCAGATTGATTAGTCCTTCCTCGGAACCCACACTTGATTGGGTCCGACATACTTAAAGAATTGGCATTTGTCAGGCAAAACAACATTTTTAACTAAAACTACTTCAACCTCTTTCACATAAGAGCGTTTCCATTTATAGCCAGCCTTAACACATTTCTGAGTAGGCTTAGGGATAAATGAATCCACTCTAGTCTGAGGAGGACTAGTAGTCTTTGCTTTAACATGCTTCTTATTATTAACATGTTGACGTGGAGCAGTCTTATCACTAGATACATGCTTTTTATTAAAGAAAGCATACATAACATTAAAAGCACAAGACATGCAATTACTCACACCATATGCTTTATGAGAAGAATTAACAGCAAGCATGTTAGTTCTACAGTTGTTTTGATCCAACTTATGGATATCTGATTTAGTCTTTTTACTTGTAGCAACTTTGACTGGAATATCAGATATACACTTTTTGGATTGTTCAACTTCCAAAGCAATATCTTCTTCACGAATCTCCTCTGCAATGATGATAGAGTCTTCATTCAGAGGTTCTGCTTCGGACTCCTTACAGAAGGGTGTTTCAATACCCTTAAGCACATATGGAACACCCCTTCCTTCAGATCTGACTCTACAAGGGGAATTAATTCCAAGCAATCCAATGGCCTTATTATAATCATAACCTATACTGACATGATTACCAATAGCTTGTTTATTGAGAATCTCTTTAGCCGTCTTACAAGAGCTAAAATAGGCATTAGCTTTAGTCTTCAGCTCACTAATCTCTTTCTTAAGAATGGTTTCCAGTTGAATATAACATTTAACCCTATTCTCAAGAAAAGCTATTTTCTCAACAAGTTCATCCTGATTAACATGCACTAGTTTTAATTCTTTTATCTCATTTTCAAGATTTGTGTTTAAAAGAATTATTCTATCATTTTCAGTGCGAGCACATTCTAAGGTGCCACCAAGATGACGAATCATTTCAGTATCAGTAAACTTTACCTCTGACATGTGTGCAGATGAAGTGCTTGCCTCTTTAGCCACTAAAGCAAGGTTCCCAATCTCACCTACTTCTTCATCACTGTCAGTGTCATCCCAACTCTTTCCTTCAGCAACATAAGCTTTCCCAATCTTGTTCTTCTTGCTAGAATCAAATGTGTTTCTAGTCACTTGCTTTGGCTTTCTGCATTCAGTAGAAAAGTGACCCAACTCATTGCAATTGTAGCATCTGATTGTGCTCCTTTCCACAGTTCCAGTTTTGTAGCCACCCCTTGAGCCACTTGAAGAGGAAGATCCACCTCTCTGAAATCTGGGCCTGAACTTAAGATTGGGATTCCTCTTGAATCTGAACTTCCCAAACTTCCTGACTATCAAAGCCAAGTCACCATCCTCCAGCTGATCAAGTTCTTCTAAAGAATAGAAGTCACCACCAGATTGATCAATGGATGTTAATCCTTATTCAGCATCAATAACATTCATGTTAGAACTGGAAGGTTGAACAGCCTTCACTTCCAGTTTCTGTGGGACTTCAGCAGCCAGTGCAGTAGAAGTACTAACAATCTTCCCAGTTCCATACAGCTCCCTTTGTTGAATCTGCTCCAGCTCATAGGTCTTCAGAACACCATACAATCTCTCCAAAGCAATCTCATTCATATCTCTTGCTTCTCTAATGTCAGAAATTTTGTGCTCCAAATGAGGTGGAAGTGTAAGAAGGAACTTCTTGTTAATCTCCTTGTTGGTGTAGTGCTTCCCATTGAGATTCAGATCATTGATTAATTTGTTATATCTCTCAAAAACCTGAGAGATACTTTCACCAGGGTTTGATCTGAAATGCTCATATTGTGAGGTGAGAATTTCCAGCATATTCTCCCTAACTTCCTCTGTCCCCTCATTGATTATCTCTATAGTTGCCCAAATGTGTTTAGCAGTATCACAGTTGAGAACATGATTATGCATGATTGGATCAAGACAATCAATAAGGATCAACTGAAGACAGGAATCCAAGGTAACATCCTCTTTCTCATCAGGAGTGTAATCCTTGGCATCTTTAGGGTACATTCTAGCAGCCCTAGTCACAACATTATTCTCAATGAGTTCTCCCTCAATAATCATAGGGACTTTGGGACCGTTCTTCAGCACATCAATGTATTTAGGATTTGCAACCTTAAGAAATAGAAGCATTTTCTTCTTCCACATTGGATAATGCTCCTTGCTGAACATTGGGATTTTGACTGTACCCACTTTCTGTGTAGTAGACATCTTTTGAGATTTTTAGGAAAAATAAAAAATCAGAGTTTAAGAAAAATCTCAAAACAATTAGATCTTTGATTTGTATATCAATCAAAAGGCTCTGATACCAATTGTTAGGTCCTGATAAGTTTGTAGAAGGGGGGTTGAATACAAACTATACAGTTTTATCGAATTTGTCCTTTAAAAGATTTAACTGTTTAGAACAAATTAGTGCGGAATAAAAACTGAAACAATATTCAAGTTAAATAGAAACTCTATTAAACTTGAGGGGTGTTACAATTTTGATCACTGATTACAAGGAACTTAATAAAACAAATCTAGAATAAATTCGACATGAATTTATCTATTTTTGTAATAAAAAGGATCGAATACTAAAAAGTAGTTCGATATAAAATCTAGGGATTATGATCCGCTAGAAAGCTAAAGCAGTACAAGAGATACAATTCTTATGAATTAAATGTTGAAGAACAATCAAGAATTAAATCTCTGGCCGAAAATGAATGCTTTGCAGTTGAAGAAGTAATGAAGAAGAATGTAATGTTTTTGTCTCTGTCTTTTCTTCTGTGTTCAATAATACAATTGATGTCAACTGCCGTGTCTTTTATATATAAAACACACTGCATTCTTTTTGTTTTAAGCCAACCCACGTGCAATACAATTTTACAGAATTGCATTAGGAAGACTTAAACAAACACAATGTTTTTACTCTTAGAAGACAATCGGGAAGACAATCATTTGTACATGGAAGACAATCGGTAAGACTTAAATCTAAGTCTTCCTAGTTCATTTTTATTCTAATTTAAATAATTAACTAAATAAATTATGTATTAATTTAATTCTTTGCAGAATTAAATTAATAAATAATATACTTAATAATATTAATTATTTATAAGAGAATAAATAGAATTAGTTGCCTTCACAATTAATTCCAGAATCACTTAACACTTAGATAAATAACAAACACAAAAGTACGTTGACACTCGATGTACTGTCTGGTTCAGGAGTGACTAACGACAATGTCTGTTCTTTATCCATTTAACTTTAAGCAGTGATTCACTTCCTTCTCATTCAAGAACTCCGTAATCAGTATCTTTTTCGGTCACCACTTGAAATCTCTGTCACTTTAATAAATCCACTGAGCTTGAATACTTCATTGAGGCTTGATCAATAAATTGAGCTTCTTTCAATGTAGAATCACTTCAAGTCTGTAGATGACTTTAATCTTCATTCTTTGACAGATATAACCTTCTGAGATTCCTGTGACATTTGATTTTTATTATTTACTTATTACATCTTAATTAAAAAGTTGAGTAGAATCCTCGGTGTTTACAAATAGGACTAGACATATGCCTTTCAAAACATATTACTTACATTAAAAGTTTTGGTATGTCGGTATTTTGGCCGTTTCACGGGTCTAACTATAATCAATTTATTTATAACTAATTATCTTTTTCAGCTAAAACACATTACCTATTTTATATTTTCTAACTAAAACAACTAATCTTCTAAAAATAACACGGGCAATATATATGTATATGGTAATATTATTAAATATTTCAAACCAATTACCTTTTTCACCTAAAACACATTACCTGTTTTATATTTTCTAAGTAAAATAACTCATTTTCTAAAAATAACACGGACAACATATATAAAAAAAATGGTAATTTATTTTATGTAATTATTAATAAATAATTGGTTACCCTTTTCGGTTAAAACATATTACATGTTTTACATGTTTTATATTTTTTAACTTAAACAACAAATATTCTAAAAATAACACAGATAACATATATACATATAAAAAGGTAATATAATTTTGTATGATTATAAATAAATAACTAATTGCCTTTTTAAGCACATTACCTTTTTATATTTTCTAAATAAAACAACTCATCTTCTAACTAAAAATACCAATGGCAACATATACATATTAGTAATGTTATTATATTAAACTTATAAAATTCATGTTTATTATAATTTTATATAATTTTCAAATCAAATTAAATAATTAAAAACATATCTATCTATCTATTGTTTTTTTTAACAAAATCCCGTTTTTCTAAAAATCACGGGCAATTAATTGTTTCAACTAAAACATGTTACATTTTCTATTTTCTATTTTTTCTTAGTAAAACTCCTCCTTTATAAAAAGATTACGGACAAAATCTAACTTATTTATTTTAATATTTTTAATTATGGGCAATTACCTTTTTCAACTAAATCATGTTACTTTTTCTATTTTTTCTTCCTAAAACCTTTCTTTTCCAAAAATATCACGACTAAACCGTTACTTATTTGTTTTAATATCTTTAATTATTTAAAAAAAGTTTAACACACCTACTTATTTTTTTTAATTACGGGCAATTACTCTTTTCAACTAAAACATGTTTCTTTTTCTATTTTCCTTACTAAACCTTTCTTTTCCATAAATATCAGGGGAAACTGTTAATTATTTATTTTGAAACCTATTTTAATACCTTTATTTATTAAAAAAGTTTAATACACATACTTATTTTTTTAATAAATACATTTAACAAAAAATTAAAATTAACAATTATTAAAAATAACCCGTGCATCGCACGGGTTTGAAGCTAGTATATATATATATATATTAAGATCTTGTTTGATGTCATCTTTTTATTCCATCAAATCTTTTAACTTCCAATTTTGAAAGCGTAGCTACAAAAGGAATAATTATAAGGGCAATAACAAATTAGACAAATGTACACTATGTATGTGTACATATAATTACAATTTTGTTTATTCGGATAAGATCTAGAAGAATTTTCTTTATTTCTAGAAATAGCTTTTTTATTATATAGAAAACGTAATTAAAATCAAATTAATTTTAAAACTAAAACACGAACCTGTATATAGATCCAAAAGATTCTCATTCAATTGAATTTTTTTTTATTTCCATAAATAACTTTCTGTTATATAGAAACGTAAAAGGTCATTAGTTGAATTGAAAAAATATATAAAATTAAACAAAAAAAACTTCGTTACCAATACATGTGTCATATATTTTTTGCTATGTTTCTCATGTTTATTGTACTACTCAATAGTTTAAGAATCTTTTGACGATATCTTTCTCTTTCGACAGATCTTTACAATTCTAATTTTGAAGACGTAACTGTGAGGGATAATTATAAGGGGACTAAGAAATCGGTGAAATACAGTGTACACTATGTATATATAATTAAAATTTTGTATATACAATATGGGCTAAAATTTAGAAGATTGTCATCTAGTTGAGTTTCTTTATTTCTAGAAATAACATTTTATTTATACATAAAACACAAGAGATCATTATCTGAATCGAATAATTCTAAAAATTAAGGAAAAAGAAAGTTTTGATAGTAATACCTTGGACATAATTTTTTTTTGTGAATTTAATCATTACGTTATCTCACTGCTCAATAGTTTCAGAATCTCTTCTTTACCGATATCTTTTTTTGTATGGACGCCTTTTGTCTTCCAATTATAAAGGCATAGCTAGAAGGAAAAAATATAGAAGACTAAGAAATTAGCTCAATATCGTACAAAATATGGATGATTTAAATATTGTAAGCCTACTCATGAATTAACTAACCCTACATGAGATAAATAGTTAAATTCATTTCAGACTATTTAAATATAATAAGGCTAGTCATGAATAAAGAATAAATATAAGAGGACAAATATAATAGAATTCAATTTATGTCCTTGTGATTGGTGATGTAAATATTCGAACATTTTCTATGAAATTGATTCTCATGCAGATGGGAACAACTTGGAATGCTCAAAAGTGAATTTACGCACTAACAAAAACTTGGCATGCTGAAAAGTAAATTTATATGTCCACAACTTGTATTCGAATTACATGTCCACAACTTGTATTCGATTAGTAACTTTTTGTGTACTTTGGTGATGGACAATGATGACTTGATGGGTAATAACTACGTACAATCATATTCGTTGGTGTTTCATATTTTAATTTCAATTCACCAACACACTAAGTTTATAAAAGAATTAGAACTACAATAAAAATAAAAAATTTAGATGACCTAAACTACAAATTACACGTACTATAATTTGCTTATGTTTTGATCTTTTTTAACTCCTCCGACATGGGATATCTATTACATCATATAATATAATAATATAATATATTTTGGTACAATAGTAATGTAATTTAATAACAATGTAATATATTGGTACAATAACAATATAATTTATCGTAGATTTAGATTAGATTATTATTGAAAACAACATAGAATTTTACGTGAAATAAGTGTTTAGGATATAATAACAATATAATCTATTTTAGATTAGATTTTTTTTTTAAATTTCAAAACAACATAGAATTAGTTTTTTCTTAAAAAAATTAGAATTTTACATAAAATAGGAGTTTAGAGTACAATAATAATATAATCTATTTAGATTAGATAGTTATAATTTTTTTTATTTAAAAACAACATAAAATTCTACAATAATATATGAGTCGAACATTAAAGTAGCAAGTGTGTAGTAAATTTACACTTTCAAAAAAAACTTGATACGAATGTTTAAATTTTATGGCTTAACTATCCATTGTATGTGATCACAAATAATATTGACATATGTATATCAATGTTATGACAATGACAAAGAAATGACAAAGAAAAAATGTTATCTTTTATCATGAAGACTTTTAATTGCTTGTATGTGCAAGACGAAAAGTCAAAAATAAAATATTATTTTTTGTAAGACGAAAAAGTCGAAATAATAATAGAATTGTTAGAAGATTGGCGAAAGTAGAGGATTGAATAAACCAAAAATAATTTAAAAACAATATAAAATTTTACTAAGTGAAATATGAGTTTAAGATATAATAATTCTACTACATGAAATGAAATAGGAGTTTAGGATATAATATAATCTATTTTAAATTAGATAATTATATTTTTTTTAAAGATAAATTAGGGGCAAAGGTTATAGATATATGTTAAAATCTCCTCTCAATATTTTGAAGACAAGAATGATTTTGGGCGATGTCGTGTCATACTCATTCACACTCATTCACACGTATAGAGCTTCTAGAAAATATGTATTTTTTGTCCTCGTATCCTCATCACGGACTAGCTAGTAGCCAATTAGCCAATTAGCCAATGTCTCTTTCTCTCATGGTTAAAGCAAACTGTCAGATTAAAATGCATGCAAGTTGCAACACAGTGAAAAAAAACCAGAGCTGACACACGTACGTACGTCATGTCAGAAGCCAAAGCTTTTCTCATTACAACAAATCTTAAAAGATCTGGAATCCGTGCTCCTTGTTCCTGTGCATGTGATACTCGGCTCCAACACCTTATTCTAGTTTGGAAGGCATCAAATTGTTCTCTTTCACAGTCTTCGAGAAATTTTGCCTACTTTGCAAATATGCTAAACTATAAATCATAATTTTGAACTCATGCAACAAATTTCCAATTTTTATTCAAACTCTTCAAGTTTATATTAGATTAGAAGTTCATACAAGAATTCTATATATGTTAGCATATATTAATTTTAAAATAAACAAAAAGCTTAAGATATACTACTTCGGTCCCCCTCAATTCTTTACATTGAGGTTGGACACCGAGGTTAAGAAAAAGTGTAATTTAGTGAAGAAAAGTAAAAAAAGTAAGTAAAGTGGTGAGACCAATCACTATTTAATGTATAAAGTAGAGATAGTGGGGGAAATTAGTGGATGTAATTAATTTTTATATTATAAAACTTTACTATTTTAGTAAACTTTTGGAATGTAAAGAATTGAGAGAGATATCCAAAAAAGAAACCGTAAAGAAATGAGAGGGAGAATGAAAGTATTTAGTGAACATATACTATTATTTAATGTATATGAACAAAAGAAATCTGAAAATTTAGTTTAATACATTTTTAAATCTATCATTTTGTTCATATTTGTTTTTAACTTTTAGTGTATACTTCTTTTAATTCATTTTTAATTATAATTTATTTAATAACATAATTAAATACTCTCGCTACCAAAAATTGTTGAAGTGGTTTGAATTATAATGAAACTAAATTTGTGGGATGCAAATATCAAATAAAACAAATAAATTTTGATGCAGTCAAGGAAGTAGTAGAGAACATGAGTTGAAGGAGAAACTGATTATAAGAATTAAACACAGCAAATTTTGATAGTTGCTAGAGAATATTAGGAAAATTTCTTATTGATGAGTGCCTTGGCAGATACAAGTATGGGATATATAGTTCTCAGCAAATCATTGACTATTAAATCTAGAATTTTCTGGTACTTTGAAAATTAATTAAGACTTTAGTAATTCCCAAGACACCTTCCCAATACACTTCATTAATTATAAATTCTAGATAATTCTAATTTTTAATACTTCGAGAAGATTCATTAAAAATATCTCTTCTTTGTCCTAGAATCTGCATCATCTTCCCCGGTTGCGGAAAAACTCATCCTTGTTATAATATGAGTAATATAAAGTGATTGTCAAATCTTATTCAAGAAGGCTCTCAAAACTTACTCAAGAAGATTCTCAAAGGGAAGATTTGAAAAACTTAGCCATGAATACTTGCACAACTTATCTTAGAAGAATTGAATAGCTTTCTCTTTGCATCTCATATTCTCTTATATTTCCTCTCTACTTTTCTATTCTGGTACATATATCTTTCTCCGTCTATAATTATCAAGATTTACAACAGGTTATGAGCACGAGATTCTGCCGAACTGAGACTTTGGGCAAATAAGGTAATAAAAGAGGTATGATCTAACGTTACTCATCTTTCTCAATAAATATCGATTTTATTGTTTAATACTATAAAGATGGCTATGCCGTCAAGTATTATTCGTATAAAGATGGCTCTGCCGTCAATTACTATTCGTACAGGCTCTGCCGTCAAGTACTATCCTATAAAGATGGCTATGCTGTTAGGGTATTACTTAATAAAGTTCATGGTCGGCTATGCCGCCGTAAATTTTAAAAAAATAGATTCTGACATACATTATTTTTTGTTAAATTTGACTATGTGTGTGTGGATTGTTGTTTACATATTAAACTGTCATTTTATTATGTTTTATAAATATTTATTTTGTAATTCAAATTACGAATATTGCAAAATTAGAGTTTATTGTATTAAAGATTTATACAGATATTTATTTATCTCGGGTGCTTGATGAAAATTTCGTCTTAGTGCTAATAAGTTAAAAAGGGACTACAATTGTAGAAAATTAAAATTATTGATCAAAAGGCAAAAGAGTTTCTTTTTAAACATTAACCTTTATAAAGATTAAATCTAAATACCTTTTTGTCAAAAACCCCTTTCACCATTTGGTATAACCTATAAGATAGGTTTGATTATCAAAATTTGTTTATTTGTTCTCCGCTAGATATGATTAGATTAATATAAGGTTATTTTTTTTAAGAAGGTAAATTTTATGTTGTTTAACAAGTTCAAGATTTATCCCTTGTGGTGAAAACAAAACTAATGCTAATATGAATAAGAAGACCTGTCGACCTTGCATCCCAATGCAATGATATATGCGAAACAATATAGGGAGCACAATATTGAAAGCCATAGTAAGTTGTTCCCCTTCTTATAGTTAAAAAGAATAATGAATTATTGCCGAAATATCATCAATCACGTCCCACAAGCTCTACCCAGTTATTTGAAGTACATAACACGTCGTTCCAGAAGAATGAACGTGGAAAATGGTATAAAGAATGTGACTTTGTATCAAAATCATGGATGTGAAAATGTTCATGGATGATTTCTAAATTATTAAAATTATGGCCACCTGAAGTGGCATTGTGAGAACAATTCTAGCCACCAGAAGTGGCAACATAAAGTACCAAATAAAGGTAGGCACGACAAAAAGAAAATACTAGATATTGTTTCATAGTTTGGGGGCTGGATGGCACTGCATATATACTTTTCACACATTAAAACACTTCGTGTTGAATTCCACCAACCATTTAAATAGTAAGAAAGAAATATTGGGTAAAAACAAACTTGGCTAGTTATAGTCATAATTTAGGTGGTCTACCAAATTAACGAGACTTTGAATAATCTAGACATGTGTTAACCTCTATAATGATTTAGATGTTTAGTTTTTATATTTATTCTCTCTGATGTCATATATATAATTTCATTGTATTTGCTCAATGAATCTGTTTTATGTACCTGATTAATCATAGTAAACTTGTTATTTACTCATGCATCATGAATATGTAAGTGTCTGAAGGAATTTATGTTGAATACCATGTTGCTCATGTGCATGAACAAAATGATTTAGCATAATCTTTAATTAAATTCAAGTCACTGTTTGTCTATAATCTTTATTTCTATATACTAAATTACTCGTATTTGTCTGAAGTCATGCTACACGACACGAATATATTAAGGGTTAGACTATCTGCTTAACAATTTCCCCGCTTTTTAGTACTCAGGCAATTTCCTGTCACTTTAAGATTTTCGGTGGTGTGGTGTAAATGTCCCTATTGCACCGTTTTAAAGACCATAAATTGGACCTCCAAGAAAAATTAGTATATTTGTTGATTTTGATTTCTTTTCTATTATAATTGATTAGTGGTATCTTTATTAATGCTTATTGTCATTTTGACGAGCCTTTGTTTAGGGGGATGCAATGTTTAAATTAAAGTTTGAAATATCTTTATTAATGCTTATTATCATTTTGACGAGCCTTTGTTTAGGGGGATGCAATGTCATGATTGAACTTTGAAGTTTCATGTATTACTCGATGTGATAACGAGATTGAAAGAATTATGCATATGCAAAACAATCCTAATCAAATGCTAGATAATTTTATTGATCCTGGTCTTATTATAAAGTACTTAAAACATGTTGTTAATGCTTGAAATTCTTATTCATACATCAATTCATGAAGAATTGGTAAAATCATGCGAGAAGCGTGATGGACCTATTGGTGCAAAAGATGTTGTACCATAGAAACAAAAATTGATTGAACTTGCCGCAGAAGTGTCAAGCTTTTGTAAAATACCCCATAGGTAGTGTTATCCTTTTAAGGGATTATTGTACCACAAAAACGGAAATTAGTTAAATTTACCCAAGGACTAGCAATTATTTCGTTAAAAATATCGTGAAAGCGATATTACCTCCTAAAGAGGTGAAAGTCCTTGAAGTGACTATAAAAAATACTCCAGAAGTGGTATCACCACCTGAAGAGGTGAAATTCCCTGAAGTTACTGTAATAAATACCATAGAAGTGGTATTACCTCCTGAAGAGGTCCAAGCCCCTAAATGTGGCTAGAACAGATTACCTGTAAATGGTATTACCTCCTGAAGAGGTTCGAGCCCCTGAAGTGGCTGTGGGATTACCTCTAGAAGAGAATGTTGCGTTTGAAGTGGCATGTGGTTCCATAAACACAATGTAATATTACCTTCAGAAAAGGATATTTGTGCCTAGAATTTGCATATGTTTTCATTTGAAGCAAATTGGGATTACCTCTATAAGAGGATGTTGCCCCTGAAGAGGCACATGCTTCCATTTGATACAAATTGGGATTACCTCTAGAAGAAATTGTTGCCCCTGAAGTGGCACATGTTTCCATTTGATACAAATTGGGATTACATTTAGAAATGAACGTTGCCCCTGAAGTGGCACATGCTTCCATTTGAAGCAAATTAGGATCACCTCTAGAAGAGGATGTTGCCGTTGAAGTGCTTATACTTCCATAGAAGCGAAGTGAGATTACCTCTGGAAGAGGATATTTGTACCTAGGAATGGCACATGCTTACATTGAAGGAATGATATTACCTCCGGAAGAGGATATTTTCCCCAGAAGTGGCACATGCTTTATAGAAGAAAAGGTACCTAAAAGTTATGAGATCTTAATAAGTTATGTACATAACAGAAAGTTATTGGATCGTGGGAGTACTAAGGTTGTTGAAGTATATGCTTTTTTTGTGGCATGTGACATTATTGGAAACTCCGATCATGAACCATAAAGTGTGGTTGAATGTCGACAAATAGATTATTGGCCAAATGAAAAGTTGCAATCTAGAAAGAATTGTGCTCCTTGCGCAAGAGAAATGTATTCGGACCTGCAGTCCAAACACCAGCTGGTGTGGTTCATATTAGATGGGTATTTATAGAAAAATGAAATTGTGAGATATAAGGCATGACTGGTAGCTCAGGGATTCTCCCAACTACATGAAATTATGAGATATAATGTCTGGCTGGTAGCCCAGGGTTTCTCTCAAATGCATGGATTGAATTTCTAGGAAATAAACTTTCCTATAAAGGATGGAGTTAGTTTTGATTATTCCGATAGGCATATTTTGTAGGGAAAGATAGGAAACACGTCACATGGACGTTGAAGTTGCATACTCGTATGGATCACTTGATAGTGAAATTTACATAAATAAATCCCTGAAGGATTGAAGTTATATGAAACTAAGCCATGTCATTTATATTTAGTTAAATTATAACGATCATTTATGCTTAAAGTAGTCTGATCGTATGTGGCTTAATGAATGCTTATTAGATAATAAGTACATTAATAATCAAATGTATCCATGTATGTTTATTAAATGATCACAACCTGATTTTGTTATTATCATTGTATATGTCGATGATTTTGAATATTATTGCTGAAGATATTACTTATCTACTAAAAATGAGTTTGAGATGAAAGATCTTGCGAAGACAAGATTTTGTGTAGGTAACAGGTGAAACACTTATGTATCTCACAAACAACAGACAACTTGTTATTGTATTTGTTGGGAACCTATTGACAAGATGCAGACAACTTAAAATATAGGTGCATATTAAGATATTTTCGTGGGACAACAAAACCTTGGTCTATTCCTACCAAAGAACCCTCAAATAATTGGATATGCGGATGAAGACCGAGGTATATGCCAGATCCTCATTTTGAATGATTTCAAACGAGTTATGTATACACATATCATGGGATTGTTATTTCTCGGAAGTTCATGGTAGAGACGACGGCAAATTCAACGTTTGAGAAACTGAAAATTATATTGGAAAAAGAAGATTGAAGAATACACTAAAATGTCAACGTGTGAGACATTTTATTCAGGGGAGACTGTACTCTTTTCCTTCGTCAAGGTTTTTATCCCACTGGGTTTTTCCTTGCAAGGTTTTAACGAGGCAGTTAATCCGTGCAATAACTCACATTTGACAATCAAGGGGGAGTGTTATAATATGAGTAATATAAAGTGATTGTCAAATCTTATTCAAGAAGGCTCTCAAAACTTACTCAAGAAGATTCTCAAAGCTTACTCAGGAAGATTCGAAAAGCTTAGCCATGAAGACTTGCACAACTTATCTTAGAAGAGTTGTAATACTTAATTAAGAAGAATTGAATATCTTCCTCAGTAAGACTTGTAATCTAACTACTATAAATAAGCATTCAACTAATGAAATCAATATGACTTTCTCTTTGCATCTCCTATTCTCTTATACTTCCTCTCTACTTTTCTATTCTCATACATATATCTTTCTCGGTCGATAATTATCAAGATTTACAACAATCCTCGAGTTTTAGGCAGAATCATCCCCCTTGTATGGGAACAGGTGCTTGACATTGAATACATCATATGACTTGGTGTGACGTGGAAGTTTCAGCTTATAGGCATTATCATTTACTATTTTCAATATCTTGCATGGACCGACTTTTCAATCATGCATTTTATGATTTTCTCTCGAAAGAAATCGATCTTTGGTTAGGACAACCCATACATAATCTCATTCTTTGAAAACAACCTTTCGACGGTGAAGATCTGCAACTGCTTTATACCTACTATTATTTTCTTCAATATGTTCTTTCACCTTCTCGTGTATTTCCTTGATATATTCAACCATTTCTTCGGCCTTTATATTTGTTTTCTTCATATTAGGAATTGGAACCATATCAAGAGCACTTCTAGAATTCTGTCCACAAACAACTTCAAGAGAACTCAATTGAGTAGTGTGATTCTTAGAATTATTATATGCAAATTCAGCAAAAGGTAGCACTAAATCCCATTGTTTAGGTTTGTCCCCAGCAAGACATCGTAACATGTTACCCAAATTGAAATTTACCACCTATGTTTGACCATCTGTTTCAGGATGATAAGTTGTGCTAAAACGCAGCTCGGTTCCAAATTTCTTCCACAAGGTCCTCCGAAAATGTCCGATAAACTTAGTATCTCGATCAAAAGTTTTAGATTGAGGAACACCGTGTAAACGAAATATCTCTTTGAAATAAAGTTCTGCAATATATGAATGATCCATTTCCTTTCAACAAGGAACAAAATGCGCCATATTTCAAAATCGATCAATCACTACCATGACAAAATCTGGTCGGTTTTGCGTACGAGGTAAACCAACGACAAAATCCATACTTACATCTTTCCATGGAGTAGAAGGAGTAGGGACTGGAGTATATAAGCCTAAATTTGTTTAACCACCCTTTGATCTTTGACAAACATGACATCTTTCAACATGCCGAGTGACCATCCCTTTTAATTTTGGCCAGATATACTTACTTTCAATTAATGAAATAGTTTTTTCTCGCCAAAGTGACCCAAAAAATGTTTTTCAGCTACTATCTTTTCTCACAGCGAACATTCAGGAATACAAAGTCGTAATCCTTTGAAAAGAAAACCTTCCTGAAGTTCATAATCACAATGATCACCTTGAAGTACTGCTTGAAATATCGACCCAAAAAACTTGTCATCGACATACAACTCCTTGAATGTGTCGAATCCTATGATCTTAACTCTCAATTCTGTTAAGAATGAAGACTTCCTTCTTAAAGCATCTGCAACTTTGTTTTGAATGCTAGCGTTATGCTTGATGCTGAAAATGAACCTTTGTTAGAAGTTGGCCCATTTGGCATGCCTCTGACTTAAATGTTGTTGGTTGTTAATGAATTTCAAGGCCTTATAATCCGAGTTAAGAATAAATTCGCGTTGAACTAAGTAATGCTCCCAATGCTTAAGTTTTTCGTTGTAAAAAACAATATGACGACCTTCTTGACTTAGAACAACCCCTATGCCCACATTTGATGCATCGCAATCCACCTAAAAAACCTTGTCAAAGTCGGGTAGCGCAAGGACCGCAGCCTCAGACAATTTTCGTTTGATTAATTGAAAACTTTCTTCTGCTTCATGGGTCCAACTTAATGTTTTTTTACAGATTTTATACAATCTGTTATAGAAGATATGAGGCTGCATAAATTCCTTATAAATCACCTATAGAATGATGCCAATCCTTGAAAACCGCGTACCTCATGAATGGTTCGAGGTGTAGGCCAATCTAGGATGACTTGGACTTTAGTCTGATCCACATTAATCCCTTCATCAGAAATGATGGGATATGATGTATACTAGAAACAACACACTATGAACCCCCAAATTACACTTCTTCAAGTTTAAATACAATTTTTCTTGTCTCAACCTTTCGAACACCTCTTTAAGATCTTGTTTGTGAGATTCGAGGGAGGGGCTGTAAATTAAGATACTATTGAAATAAATAACAACACACCTTCTGAGAAATGGTTTCAAGACATGATTCATGATACACATAAATGTACTAGGCACATTGAATAACCCGAATGGCATCACCAACCACTCGTACAACCCATCTCATGTTTTAAATGTAGTCTTCCATTCGTCTCCCTCCCTTATGTGAATCCGGTGATAACCGTTGCGAAGATCAATCTTCAAAAATATCTTTGACCCAACTAGTTGGTCCAGAAAGTCTTCAACCCGCGAAATCGGATATCGATACTTCACAGTTATCTTGTTATTTGCACAATTGTCCACGCACATGCGTCAAGTGCCATCTTTTTTTAGATTTAACAAAGCAGCAACTACACACGGGCTTAAACTGTCCCTCATTAATCATTTTGCAATTGCTTCCTCCACTTGTCACCGCAACTCATCATGCTCATTTGGATTCAGATGATATGTTGGTTTATTTGGAAGACTCACTACACCATAGATTGGCTATTGCAACTCATACTGAAAACATTGCTTTAAAATCGTTACTATTTAATGACAGGTTTTGACAAGTTTACAAGTATTGTAATGCTTTTTCAAATCGTTACAACTGAATTTCATTTATGTGAAAATTAAATTATACTGCAATGAATATAAATAAACGTTACAATAACTTTAAAATTTTGGGATAAAGGTTTGTCGGGCTGGCAAAAAAATAAGCGGACTTTAAAAAAAATGTTGCACTTAACAAAACCAATAATAATAATAATAACAGATAAATATATACATACACTTACACAAATACAAACATACACATCACACCTACAGAGACTAAATCGAAGAAAACTAAAAAGTGGAAGAGAAGACAAAATTGAAAAAGACTCATGCCCAACGAACACATAAAATCGAGTAAGACTAAAACACAAATAAGGTATGTTCATCAAAAATCTTTTCCCCAAAATTGAGTTTTAAATCTGGTTTCAATTAGTGTTTGATTTTTGTGTTTTAATTTGGGGTTCTTGTTAATGAGGGGTTGATGTATGTTTTTCTTGTTTACATATGTATGTTTCAGTCTGGGGTTTTCTTTATGAGTAATGATTTTCTTGTGTATTGTTTTTAATATCTTATTTAGAAGCACTGTTCCCGGATTTTACAGCAACAACTCTTAAATCGACTTTGATGTCGAACAATAAGAAGAAGCAGAAGAAGAAGAAAGTTTGGGGAAGTATGCGAAAACTAAAAAGATAACAAGAATAAGGAGCAAGAGACCTCACATCTCAGGACCATCGATTATGAATTGGAGGTAAAAATCTTAATTTAGGTACATATCTTCTTATCTATACAGATCCATATGTTTTCATAATAGAATAATTAATTGATAAGGTTGGTTTTGTGTTTATAAACCTCATATTGGTATAATTATAGTATTAATATGTATGTATATGTTTGTCTGGTTTGTAGTGATAGTTTCTTATAACATGGATTTCGTAAATTAGAAGATTAGGTTGTATGATAATGAATTCTGAACTTACGGTTTGGTAATTTTTGAAATAATATTATAGTGCAGCCATAAAAATGAGTTGTGCATATAAAATTATGTAATTTCCAGGATATTTGTATTGAATTGAAGGCATAGTTTGGAAGGCTTAAAGGCTTAGTTACATATTGGATTAAGAACCAAATTTGTAGGTTTTAGTCCATAGAATAAGTCTACAAAATATTGTGTTCACCAGATTTGTAGATTGTGTATTACAGGTTAATCACTATATGCACCTCGAACTGTTTTTGAAAGTGCAGCAGGATAGGGCATACTTTGAAATTATTCCGTAAATTGAAATTTTCGTGTTATGCAGTAAAATTTTGATATGTTGTAAATCAAAGTGTCTAGCTAACTCAGGAAAAAGAATAAGGGAATTACAACAAATCGTTTGGAAGTTATCGCCACATAATTGACATTGATTTTTGCGGATTCTGGTATCCAAAAATTCTGTCGTATTTTAGAAACAAATTTCAGGTGGGTTAGAAATTAAATTAGACAAGTACCAAAGAAGAAAAGTTGTTCCTAATCATCTCATCCACAGGTCTGCCCAGTTTGGTTACTTTTGAAATTTAATTGTAAGTGTTAAGTCCTTAAAACTAACATAAGCCTTTGAAATTTTGTTAATTCCAGGAATGTTGTGTCATCTTGTACACCTGGTTTGGAAGTCATTAAGACCTAGTTGCTTGATGTGTAAAGAACAAAAGTTATGCTATTATATCTCAAGTACATGCCATTAAAATATTATACACATTGTTGGGTATAATTACTAACTACACAGCAACAATAGGGCAGTTATATATATTTTGTATTAACAGGAACAGGCAAAAAATACCAAATAACGAAACAAACACAAAGGTCGAAACAAAAGTATAATCAGAGACTGAAAATAACAAGACAAGAAAGAACACTTATCTCTCAGAAGCTTTAGCAAATACTGATAGATAAATAAAACAGCTGAGTCGCCAAGCCTTCGAGAAGTCTTGACTGTTCTTGAAGAGATTATTGCCCCACTTACGCTGTGTTGGGTTGCAGCAATATCACTCCCAGGATAAAACAACACAGATCAATCCACTCACAGATATGGCAATGATCAACAGCGACCTGCACCTCACTTCGCCCAAGAACTATGTATTCGGTATGTGTTGAGAGAAAACAGAGAAGATGATAGTTGCTAGGGTTTTCAGAGTTATCTCTATCTCACCCTATTTGTCAAACGTTATGTTTTGTATCTATATAAAATACAAAATAAAACGTAAACAGACAAAATATTGTAACTGAAGATATGACATTTAATACTAATTATTATGATTTAGTTACCATAACAGTAGTCATCAGGATTTAACAGCTCAGTCAGGATTTCCTGGTCCATCAGGATTTGATCATCATCAGTACTCCAAGCCATCAGGACTTGCTGTCCGTCAGGAGTGGCATCAGTACTTGATCGACCATCAGGATTTTGTCAGGACCGGATCCCATCAGAACTCCGAAGTTAAGTGTGCTTGGGCGAGACTAGTACTAGGATGGGTGACCCCCTGGGAAGTCCTCGTGTTGCACCCCTTTTAGATCCCCCACAAATCCATACAGAAATGCATATCGGTCCTTATCATGACTTGTTTTTTAGAGTCGGTACCCTTCCGGGTTTGAACCCTCCTAAGTCCTCTACTTCGATGGCTACCGGATCTAGATGGAATGTTTCACCTTGAATCTTTATCCGTTTGGTGTAACCACACTCCATAGACGACGACAAATCAAAGGCTATGGTGCTGATCTACGGCTTTGAGACATTAATGGTCATGTCTCGATCCTGTTCGTCGAATGTTTCAAGGAATAACCCTTTCCTCTAATTGCGACCACACAATTACATTCGCTTAGCTGGGCATCTCCAGAGATGTACTGCGATCATCTCGTCAAATGACTTGACCCCATTCAGAGTTCAAATAACTCTTGCTATACTGGCAGTTACAGTACCTTTTAGGTTTTCAGGGGATAGACTCAGATACGTGTGTATCAAGGTATATAGTAAAGGTACTACCAACTCACCCTCACAGCTTGTTATTACCACATTGAATACACTTCAAGGGATCTCCTCTCAGGTGTATTGGGTTCCCGCTGCTGATGAATCACGATGGGCTATCAGTCCCATCCCCAACCTAGACTTAAGGACTACTGCATGCTCAAGTCCTTTAGTCAAAGGATCAGCTATATTATCCTGAGTTCCAATGAACTCTACAGCAATAATCCTCTCAGACACTAGACCCCTTATAGACTTAAGTCTAACTTGGATGTGTCTCTTTGTTTTAGCATTATACTTTTCACTACTGATCTTGTCGATAGTTGTACGGCTATCACAATGAACAGCAATGGCTGGAAGCGGTCTGCTTACTACAGGTAACACTGACATAAGTCCATGCAACCATTCAGCCTCCGTCCCCGTGGCATCTAGTGCACACAACTCAGCCTCAAAAGTAGACCGAGTAATCAAAGTCTGTCTAGTAGACTTCCAGGATATTGCTCCACCTGCTAGGGTAAACAAATATCCAGTCACTCCATTGGTACCAGATTTCTTAGCTATCCAACTTGCATCACTATATCCCTCGAGTACTCCAGGGAATTTTCGATAATGCAAACCAAGGGAAATCGTTCCCTTAAGATATCTAAGAACTCTATCTAGTGCCTCCCAATGAGTCTTGTTCGGACAGCTTGTATATCTAGCTAACTTAGACACAGAATAAGAAATATCCGGTCTAGTCACATTAGCAAGATATTGCAAACTCCCAATAATCTGAGAATACCTTAACTGAGACACAGGAATTCCTGAACTATTCTTGACTAGGGCAACTTTAGGATCGTACGATGTACTAGCGATTCTACAATTTGAATAACCATACTTCTCAAGTATAGATTTCTCTATATAATGAGATTGTGACAATGTTATTCCATCAGTTGACTGTGTCAACTTGACCCCAAGAATCACACTAGCCTCACCCATATCCTTCATTTCAAAATGCCTTTTCAAGAAACTTTTTGTCTCGTTAATAATCTCAATATTGGTTCCAAACAATAAAATATCATCCACATATAGGCACACGATAATACATTCATTTCCTTTAACCATATAGTAGACACACTTGTCACTTTCATTAACTACAAATTCTGATTCTAAAACAGTATCATCAAACTTTTTATGCCAGTCTCTAGGAGCTTGTTTTAAGCCATATATAGACTTGATTAACTTACATACTTTTCTCTCGTTACCCGATGCAACAAATCCCTCAGGCTGATCCATATAAATCTCTTCTTCAAGATCACCATGAAGAAAAGCTGTCTTTACATCCATTTGATGGATGATAAGACCATGTACAGAAGCCAATGCTATAAGCATTCGGATTGTTGTCATCCTTGCAACAGGAGAGTATGTGTCAAAGTAATCAATGCCTTCCTTTTGCCTAAAACCCTTAGCTACCAACCTAGCCTTATACTTATCTATTGAGCCATCAGGATTCATCTTCCTTTTGAATATCCATTTACATCCTATAGTAGTACACCCAGGAGGTAGGTCAACCAACTCCCATGTTCCGTTAGAAACAATAGAGTCAATCTCACTCTTTACAGCACCTTTCCAGTGCCTTGACTCCGAAGAATCCATGGCCTGTCTGAAAGTTAAAGGTTCATCCTCGACATTGTAAGTGACAAAATCACTTCCAAAGTCCTTGACTACCTTTGCACGCTTACTCCTTCTAGGTTCATCTACTTCGTCAGGAGTAGAACTACTATCAGGATCTGCCCCCACATTTGTCATCTTTTCCACATGATCAGGAATAGAACTCGATGTGTGAGTAGGATCATCATTAGAAATATCTTGAGGTATGCCAGTCTCCATAGGGAACACATCCTCAAAGAATGTTGCATCACGAAATTCAACTATAGTATTAGCCACTATCCCGTCTATGTCAGATTTTAATACTAAAAATCTCATAGCCGTAGTGGTTTCAATATAGCCCAGAAAGATGCAATCAACAGTTTTCGGACCTAGTTTCTTTCTCTTGTGTTCAGGGACAAGCACCTTTGCAAGGCACCCCCACACACGAAGATACTTTAAACTTGTCTTTCTACTTTTCCATAATTCATAAGGTGTCTTGTCCATATGTTTCAGAGGAACTCTATTCAGAATATGGCAAGCCGTATTCAAAGCTTCTCCCCACATGTACTTAGGCAACCCAGAATTAATAAGCATGCTGTTAATCATATCTTTAAAAGTTCTGTTCTTTCGTTCAGCCACCCCATTAGACTCAGGTGTGTATGGTGGAGTCACCTCATGAACTATACCATTACTTGCGCAAAATTCATTAAACGAGGTACTAGTATACTCACCACCTCTATCAGATCTCAAACGTTTAAGTACTTTACTAGTTTGTGTTTCAGCTTCAGTTTTGAACATAATGAATTTTTCTAGTGCTTCATCCTTATGTCTAAGTAAATAAACATAACAATATCTACTACAATCATCTATAAAGGTAATAAAATATCGTTTATTATCCTTAGTCAACATGCCACCAAATTCACATATGTCAGTGTGTACTAAATCCAATACTCCTGAATCCCTAACAACATTATGAAAGGGTTTCCTAGTTTGTTTAGCAGTCACACATACTTGACATTTAGATTTCTTTTCAATAGCATATTTTGGAATCAACTCTAAGTTCATCATATTCTTTAGAGCACCAAAATTTAAATGACCAAGTCTAGCATGCCATAAATCAGATGATTCAACACAATTAACAGAAGGTGCAACACTGTCATTAATAAAACTGCCCAAAACAGGTTCAACATTTATTAAAAATAAACCATCAGACAAATAACCTTTGCCAAAGAATGTACCAGTATGTGTAATAACTACTTTATTACATTTCAAAGAAAGTTCAAAACCATTTTTAACTAAACAACTTCCACTTATAATATTTCTACGAATATCAGGAACATGGTGCACTCTAGTGAGGGATAGAACACGCCCAGAAGTAAACTTCAGGTCCACGTTTCCTATTCCAAGAACTTGAGCAGCACTAGCATTCCCCATCGTCACTGTCACTCCATGACTCTGTTGATAAGATACAAATAAACTAATATCAGTACAAATATGTACATTAGCTCCAGTATCAATCAACCATTCATGTGACAGATAAGTGGAAAGAAGTACAGGGTCATAGGTAACATACCCGTCATTGGTTCCAGAGGCAACAGCCTCACCAACAACCATGTTAACCTTAGGCCCATCTGTGACGCCCTCCCGACCTGGGGTCATGATCGGGGAGTCACTACCACCTCTATACATATTAAACCCATAAACAATATAATAAAAGCATGCAGACTTGACCCCAACTCTACCCTGGATCTTTAACAGTTGATGGTGTGAAACAAGCATCCACTATCTAATTCATTAATACATAAGTCTCAAAAGTTATTACAACAAAGTCTTAAGAGTTCTACGTTCTCTATTACAAAACACCTTCTAGATATGGCCATCACCTACCTGAGCTGGCATCCCAAAAACAACCCTATAGGAAGACTTCCTAGCTGTCTGAAATGTACGTACCATCTTCTCGTTTCACTGTGGGTTAGAATAGGGAAAAAGAATGAGCCAAATGCCCAGCAAGTAATAATAATATGACCATACAGTTATCCACTGGGAAACAGTTTCAATATCAATATGTACGACATGGGTATAGCAAGATCCGTATCAAGGGATTATCAAAACAATGAATTGAATATATAGCTTCAAAACAGTTTCCAATATCAATATATATGGCATGGTTGTAGAAGAATCCACATTAGGGATTTATCAGAACAATGGCATAAATATGCAATTTCAAAGGGTAAACCAATTTCATTTTCAAGATATCCGTTTCAAAAACAATAAGTAATTTTGGAGATTTTTCACAACGCACCGGACAATACGGGTGATCAGCCACGTAAAGTCCCCATACCGGACACACAGTCCCTCTGGTCCTTGAATTGGGTCCCATTAGGCAACACATTGGCCTTTAGACTAGTCCATCCCTAGTCCATTTATTATAATTAAAAAGTGCTGGACCGGCGTTACTCGGCCTCTTACGCCTCCAATCTTAGGAATCCGTGGAAACCATAAATCAGAATTTAAATGAGTTCAAACTTTTATTCCTTTTTAAAACATCTTCAGATATAAAGAAGATCTTTGGAAATCAGATAAGTTCAATCAAAACAATCTGGATTTCTATTAGTGGAATATAAGAAATATTTATCATTGGGTATGTTCTGGAAATGTACTAAAATGAGGTATAGGTGTATTCACTTTCAGGTATAAAAGGGTTTGAATAAGTATATGATCAAATTCAGGTTATAGAATCATAGGTCATCAGGTTTCAGTTCATGGATATGAACAGGGTATATAAAGGTTCATGGATAAAGAGCTAACAAAGCATGGTATATAGTTCAACATGGTATATATGAACAAAGGTAAAGGTTATCAATGAACAATAAGTGTTTGCAGAAATAAAGGTATATCAAGGCAAGATAACAATCCATATATGTCAAAATGAAACAATGGAATCGAAATACGAAAGCAAGTTTGTATTACTTGCCTTAAGTAGCTAAAAAAGGTAATGAACAATCACTGATTTTCCACCTTAGCCTTTCCCTTGTCTCTAAGTTCCACTTCCTTGAACTCCCTAAGTTCCACTGCCTTGGACTCTACAAAAGAATATATTCTATCTTAGTAGGTCCTCTCTAAAACGCTAATCCTTTATTCTAAACTACCCAACGCATCCTAAACGCGTAAACACATAATAGTTATACCACAAAATAATTATAACCACGTAATAGGCAATCATCCATATAAACGCACATCGTCATTTCAATACACATAACATGCTCCTTATACATATATATATATAATACTATATCCTTCAAATCATACCACCTTTAGTATCCCTTAAATCAATTTGGTCATGCCAACCATATCCTTAACACTATTACCACAATGTTAAATCTCAAAAAGCAGAAAAATCAACTGCGCATACTTTACCAAAACATTTTTCATAAATCCAAAAATAATCAAACAATTACCAAATTTGACAGGATACTTCCTGATTACAAAACCAACTTAGCATAAAAGTTTCAACTTCAGAACACTTTATTTAGTATAAAACGAACTGTATAAAGTAGGTACTAAGCACAGAAAAATCTCAGCTGCGCAACTTTTAGTAAAACATACATAACTTTTTATCCGTAAATCCTATCGACACAAAGTTAGCACGTGCACAAACTAGATTCAATTTAGAACATTGACATCCAAAGACCTCTGTCTAAAACAGGCAGCAACATTTCGAAATATGGCAAAACAGAACAGGCAGTTTTTCTGGAAAAATTCAGCATGATGTTTTTCTTTATAAATCATTCCAAACACAAACTCATTCACAACTAACCATCCAATATTACAACTAGAACTCATGTTCTCAAGAATCACTAAACTTATACATGCATTTATCAAATAAACAAGTTAACAATTCCATTACTTGGAATTTCACTACAATTCCCAAATCTATACTTTTAATTATCCAAAATCTCACACTAACCACACTTAACACAATAAATCAACATGCATTCATTATAAACCGAAGTTAACAATTAAACAACATCATAAACAAATTTCCAAAACCGAATTCTAAAAAGGGGAAAAATCGAATTTTGAACATGCATTTCGATTTCTTCACATGCAACTCAAAATCGAACTAAATATAGGTATTAACACAATAATCGGACTCAAAAGCATCATCATCGTCCCCGTCGGCTCGCCGGAGCTCATTGCCGACGGCGGCAATGGTCGGAGGTGCCCGGAAAATATGAAAAACCCGGGTTTCCTTCACAACCTCACCAATAAGTAATATTAATCAACCAACTAATCACAAAATCATCACAAGCAAGCTTTTGGGTTCGAATTAAAACAAAAATTTCCGAAACCCCTTGTATGCAACAATCGGTACACACAATACACACGGCATACACATACACACACGATTACACATATATATATATATGTATGTATAATCATAATCATCAATATAGTTGATAGAGAGAGAGATTTTACAAGAAAAATCGAGAGAGAGAGATAGCCGAGAGAGAGAAGAGAGAAAAGAGAGAGATGAGAGTTGAGTCGGGAATGAAGAAGAGGGGAAAAAAACTGAGTGCTGGGTTTTATAAGCCCAGGGGCAAAATAGTAATTTCATAATTAAAAAATCTGATTTTCTAATAAACAAAACCAACATAAATGCTTTTCTATAATTCGAAATAAACTGAAGGTAATGTTTAAAAATCAAAATTTTATTTTTAAAATAAAGAATACGAATTTACAAGCTCACCCATATTTTTAAAATATTTTTATGATCAAAATTGAATTAAATATGAATTTTCAAAGTTTTGATCACTTAAATGACACTTAACTCATAAAATCAAATTTAAATCCTTAAAGCCAAGAATAAATTCCTCCACTAATTTTAGAAAATACTAGAATATAAACTAAAGGTTGGGAAAAAGATTTCACAATAAAAAGAGTCTCCGTTGATTTTATAAAATTCCCAGAAGGTCAAAAAGAACTAATTTTTAATAAGAAATCCATATAAAATGCATTTAAAAGCATACACATATATTTTAATCCATACCATTCACCAAGTATACATCTAATTATCACATTTTCAATTATCCACCTTTCACACAATATTCACATACCATAGAACTCAAATATTATTAAATATTAATATTGTACAATCGTTTTTCCGAGTCGTTATAACCTTCCCCCCTTAAAAAGATTCTGTCCCCAGAATCTAACCTTATGAAAATAGATGCGGATACTTTTCAAGCATCTCGCTCTCAAGTTCCCAAGTCGACTCTTCAACTTTGGGATTCCTCCACAAAACCTTAACTAACTTAACAATCTTATTCCTTAATTTCCTATCCATATGATCCTGAATTTCTACAGGTTGTTCTACATATGACAAATCAGGTTGAATCTCAAAAGGTTCATATTCAATCACTAGATTCGCATCAGGATTAAATCTCTTAAGCATCGAAACATGAAAAACGTTATGAATATGCTCCATGTGTGGTGGTAACGCTAACTCATAAGCAACTTTCCCGATACGCCTTAGTATCTCAAATGGTCCTACATATCTCGGGCTAAGTTTCCCTTTCTTGCCAAATCTTGTAACTCCTTTCCATGGCGACACTTTTAACAACACTTGATCTCCTTCTTCAAAATTCAGATCCTTCCTGTCTTGGTCAGCGTACTTCCGTTGTCTATCTTGTGCCGTAACTAGCCTTTTCCGAATGATTTCAATCTTTTCCTTCGTTTGCTGTACCAGCTCGGGGCCTAAAACTTTTCGTTCTCCAACTTCTTCCCAATATACAGGCGATCTACATTTCCTTCCATACAAAGCTTCATACGGTGGCATTCCAATACTCGCGTGATAGCTATTGTTGTACGAAAACTCTACCAATGGTAAATGCTCGTCCCAACTTCCTTTAAAATCCAGCGCACAAGCTCTAAGCATGTCTTCAATGGTTTGAATTGTTCGTTCACTCTGGCCATCAGTTTGTGGATGATAAGCTGTACTCATCTTAAGCTTGGTACCCAGACATTCTTGAAATTGTCTCCAAAATCGGGAGTTAAACCTTGGATCACGGTCCGACACAATGGTTACTGGAACTCCGTGGCGTGTTACAACTTCCTTCAGATAGAACTGTACTAACCTATCCAGTAAAAATCTTTCATTGATTGGGAGAAAATGTGCAGACTTGGTCAGACGGTCTACAATTACCCATATGGCATCATGATTAGCTTTTGTCCTTGGCAGTCCAACAATAAAATCCATAGCAAGATGTTCCCACTTCCATTCAGGAATATCTAATGGCTGTAATAGTCCGCTCGGCTTCTGATGTTCGGCTTTGACTCGTTGACAGGTATAACACCTACTTATCCATTCGGCAATTTCTCTTTTCATATCCGGCCACCAGAAATGTTCCTTCAAATCTCGATACATCTTCGTGCTACCAGGGTGAATTGAGTACTGTGAACTATGGGCTTCCCTCAAGATTTCATTCTTCAATTCTGTCACATTTGGAATCCATATCCTCGTAGAAAATCTCAAAATTCCTTTGTCATCCCTTTGGGTGCAAATCTCTTCACCAGTCAATGTGTTCATCTCTTGATTCATAATCTCCTCCTGACATCTTCGTATCTTTTCCAACAGTTCCGGTTGAAACGTCATAGCGTGGAAAACTTCGTTGGTAACTTCCGAATCGCAAACTTCTAGTTTCAACTTCTCAAATTCTTGAAGCAATTCCTTAGGTATCGTGAACAAATTCAATCTCTCCTTTCGACTTAACGCATCCGCCACAACATTCGCTTTTCCTGGGTGATAGTTAATACTACAATCATAGTCCTTGATTAGCTCCAACCATCTCCGTTGCCTCATGTTCAATTCCTTCTGAGTGAATATATACTTTAAGCTCTTATGATCCGTGTAGATTTCACACTTCTCTCCGTATAGATAATGTCTCCAAATTTTCAGTGCGAACACAATAGCTGCTAATTCCAAATCATGAGTTGGGTACTTTCGTTCGTGCGGTTTAAGTTGTCGTGAAGCATACGCGATCACTTTTCCATGTTGCATTAAAACACATCCTAATCCTTTGTGTGAAGCATCACTGTAGATAACAAAATTTCCTTGATCATCTGGTAAGACTAACACTGGTGCTGTCACTAATCTTCCTTTCAGCTCTTGGAAACTTTCTTCACATTTCTCAGTCCAAATAAACTTCTCATTTTTCCGAGTCAGTGCAGTTAACGGTGTAGCTATCTTTGAAAAGTCTTGAACAAATCTCCGATAGTATCCAGCTAATCCGAGAAAACTTCTCACTTCAGTAGGGGTCTTTGGTCTTTCCCAATTAACCACAGCTTCAATCTTGGCAGGGTCCACTCTCACTCCTTCTCGACTAATAACGTGTCCAAGAAATTGTACTTCCTCTAACCAGAATTCACACTTTGAAAACTTTGCATATAACTTTTCCTTTCTCAGGACTTCCAACGCGATCCTTAGATGTTCCGCATGATCTTCCGAAGACTTTGAATATATCAAGATGTCATCAATAAATACAATCACAAACTTATCCAAATACGTTCGAAAAACTCGGTTCATCAAATCCATAAACACAGCCGGGGCATTAGTTAATCCAAATGGCATCACTAAAAATTCGTAATGTCCATATCTCGTGCGAAAAGCAGTCTTCGAGACGTCTTCAGGTTTGATCTTCAGTTGATGGTATCCAGATCTTAAATCAATCTTTGAAAAATATGCTGCTCCTTTGAGTTGATCAAATAAATCATCGATTCGCGGTAACGGGTACTTATTCTTTATAGTCAACTGGTTGAGTTCTCGATAATCTATACACAATCTCATACTTCCGTCTTTCTTCTTGACAAATAATACTGGCGCTCCCCATGGCGATATACTAGGCCTTATAACTCCTTTATCCAAAAGATCTTGTAGCTGCATAGCCAATTCCTTCATTTCTGCCGGTGCCATTCTGTAAGGTGCCTTTGATACTGGTTCCGTTCCAGGTGCCAAATCAATCGTAAATTCTACTTCTCGATCTGGAGGTAATCCGGGTAGTTCGTCAGGAAAAACTTCAGGGAACTCATTTACAACGGGTATCTCCTCCATTTTCAACACTTGCTTCTCCACATCCACAACATGAGCCAAATAAGCTTCACAACCTTGTCGAAGTAGTCGTGTCGTTTGCATAAACGTTAAGAACTTCCTAGTTTGCCTTTGTCCTTGAAACACAACTTCTTGATCTTTGTCCACACGCAATCTTACTTGCTTTTTCCTACATTCAATCTGCGCATCGCAATCTACTAACCAATCCATTCCTAGGATAACATCAAATTCTCCCATTTTGAACGGTATCAAATCCGCATGAAAAAGATATCCACCAATCTCTATTTTACAGTTAGGACACACTTGGTCTACGGGAACTCTATCCTGGTTAGCCACTTCTATTACTAACGTCCTTTCCAATGGTTTTATCTCACATTTCAATTTATCAAGGAATCTTTCAGATATAAAAGATCTAGTTGCTCCCGAATCAATTAACACTTTAGCTTTAACAGAATTCACAGGAAGCGTACCTGCTACTACATCTCTGTCCTGAACCGCTTCATTGATTGACATATTAAAAGTTCTGGCTCGAGGTTGAGATGACTGTGACCGTGTTGGTGGTGCAGTGAGTCTCAGTACATTAGCAGACTGGACCGGTTCCTTACATTCCCGTGCAAAATGTCCCGCTTTTCCACACTTGAAACATGTTAGTCCTCCTGGTTTCGAACTTGGACATCCATCAGCATAATGTCCTTTCTTGTTGCATTTAAAACAGGTGATATTTAACTTGTTACAGATTCCCGAATGTCTTTTACCACACGTCTTGCACTCTGGTATAGACGGCTTCCCCGTGATAGTTGGTGGCTTTCCTCCTTGAGGTTTCTTGTCTGAACTTCCAAATCCACTCCTCTGTTTCTGAAAATTCCTATCTCCTCCCGATTGATTTCCAAACCTTTTCCTATTCTGAGAACTTCCTTGTCCTTCATCACCTTGGCCCTTTTCAGATCCTCCAAACTTTCGTTTCTTCCCAAATTTCTCCTTTTGTACTAAATCGCTTTCGCCCTCAATGATCATCGCTTTCTGCACTACCGCAGTATAACTTCTCAATTCAAAAGCTGCAACTCTACTCCTTAACCATGGCTTTAATCCGTGCTGAAACTTTCTAGCCTTACTGACATCATCTCCTACGTACCTAGGTGCAAATCTTGCTAACTCCGTAAATTTGGCTTCGTATTCTGCCACACTCATCCCTTCTTGTTTCAATTCTAAGAATTGAACTTCCAACTGATCTTGTAGGTACCTTGGTAAATACTTCTCCTGAAATAGTTCCGTAAATCTTTGCCAAGTAATTTCTTCTTCTCCTAACTTCACAGATTCCCACCAAAAATTAGCTTCTGCCTTCAGATAGTAACTAGCAAACTCAGTTTTCTGGTCTTCTCCAACCTTAACTAACGCAAACGCTTTCTCAATGTCGATTAACCATGATTTCGCCTCAACAGGGTTTAGAGTACCTTTGAATTCAGGTGGGTGGACAGCTTGAAATGATTTAAAAGTTGTCAATGGTTGAACATTTTGTTGTTGTTGTTGAGTCAAGGTAGCAGTTTGTTGCTGAAGTAATTGAAGTATCTGAGTTATAGTTGGGTCTACCAGGTTCTGAGCCTCGGTATCAGTTGTTTGTTGAGTAGAAGCAGTAGTCTTTTTCTTTGGTGGCATTTTTCTGATAAGAGATAAGCAATTTATGAAACAATATGCATATATATACCACAGTGTAAACTCTTTTTGAAAATGTTTATAGAACTGTATGTAACATAAAAATTTTAAAACTTTTAGCCATATTGTTAGATAACTTGCTCGTCTCCGTAACAGGGTAAACATAGGTATTACAGGAACAGGTTAACAATAAATGGTATAACAGTTTAAAACAAGGTATAAGAAAAGTACGGGCATAATATAAAGATTTGAGTCAAGTACAATAGATGACAGGGTACATGATCACCCCAAAAATCAAAACAGAGTCAATGTCAAAGCAGATAATATCATAATGTCTACTAGGAAAAAGGGAAAATATCCTAATAGCGAGTAGTCAAACGTTCAAATGATCAATACTAAAACCAATGGGCTCTAACAGATGTCCCACTCTCAGAATCCAACCATCTCTAATCTCGGCCGCCACGAACAGCTCTCAGCTCACACAGCATCCAGCTAACAATCCTAGTCACTCTCCTGGCCTCCTCTAAAGCATCAACAGTGACTGGTCCCTCAGCTAGGCGCTTTCGCGCTGACTCCTCTATAGTACGAATCCTATCCTGCCACTCCGCCTCAGTAACAGCAACACGACGGTCTGCCTCATCCGACATCCGATCTACAAGGGCCTGAAGCTCGGCATTCTGTCCGGAAAGGGTCTCTAGGTCTCTAGCAAGGTCTACATGAGCATGAAGAAATATAGGTGCAGGATCTCCTATGACTGAAACACGAGAATCAACAGATGCTGCTCTCCAGGGGATAGTAGTCTGAACAGGTACAGGTGCAAATGGTGTCTCAACGGACTGAACACTAGGACTATCTATCTCCACTGGGTCAGATAATGTGATAGAGGGGTGAGGGGGTGTGTCTCCACCGATAACGTCCATCTCCTGCGATAACAATATAGATATAGATACTTATATAATAACAGGTTATCTCAATCCTAAAGACTTAATCTTAAAAGAAAGTACTTACGCCTACCGTTGCTACTTAGCATTTATCCATCTAATATCCTAACAGATTCCTACTCCTTTCATAACTATCTTAATCATCTATTATTAATAGGGATCCTAATCTTTTATGAATAGGGATCCTAATCCTGGCTTGTTTCAGTGACCAAAAACTGACAGCTCTGATACCAACCTGTGACGCCCTCCCGACCTGGGGTCATGATCGGGGAGTCACTACCACCTCTATACATATTAAACCCATAAACAATATAATAAAAGCATGCAGACTTGACCCCAACTCTACCCTGGATCTTTAACAGTTGATGGTGTGAAACAAGCATCCACTATCTAATTCATTAATACATAAGTCTCAAAAGTTATTACAACAAAGTCTTAAGAGTTCTACGTTCTCTATTACAAAACACCTTCTAGATATGGCCATCACCTACCTGAGCTGGCATCCCAAAAACAACCCTATAGGAAGACTTCCTAGCTGTCTGAAATGTACGTACCATCTTCTCGTTTCACTGTGGGTTAGAATAGGGAAAAAGAATGAGCCAAATGCCCAGCAAGTAATAATAATATGACCATACAGTTATCCACTGGGAAACAGTTTCAATATCAATATGTACGACATGGGTATAGCAAGATCCGTATCAAGGGATTATCAAAACAATGAATTGAATATATAGCTTCAAAACAGTTTCCAATATCAATATATATGGCATGGTTGTAGCAGAATCCACATTAGGGATTTATCAGAACAATGGCATAAATATGCAATTTCAAAGGGTAAACCAATTTCATTTTCAAGATATCCGTTTCAAAAACAATAAGTAATTTTGGAGATTTTTCACAACGCACCGGACAATACGGGTGATCAGCCACGTAAAGTCCCCATACCGGACACACAGTCCCTCTGGTCCTTGAATTGGGTCCCATTAGGCAACACATTGGCCTTTAGACTAGTCCATCCCTAGTCCATTTATTATAATTAAAAAGTGCTGGACCGGCGTTACTCGGCCTCTTACGCCTCCAATCTTAGGAATCCGTGGAAACCATAAATCAGAATTTAAATGAGTTCAAACTTTTATTCCTTTTTAAAACATCTTCAGATATAAAGAAGATCTTTGGAAATCAGATAAGTTCAATCAAAACAATCTGGATTTCTATTAGTGGAATATAAGAAATATTTATCATTGGGTATGTTCTGGAAATGTACTAAAATGAGGTATAGGTGTATTCACTTTTAGGTATAAAAGGGTTTGAATAAGTATATGATCAAATTCAGGTTATAGAATCATAGGTCATCAGGTTTCAGTTCATGGATATGAACAGGGTATATAAAGGTTCATGGATAAAGAGCTAACAAAGCATGGTATATAGTTCAACATGGTATATATGAACAAAGGTAAAGGTTATCAATGAACAATAAGTGTTTGCAGAAATAAAGGTATATCAAGGCAAGATAACAATCCATATATGTCAAAATGAAACAATGGAATCGAAATACGAAAGCAAGTTTGTATTACTTGCCTTAAGTAGCTAAAAAAGGTAATGAACAATCACTGATTTTCCACCTTAGCCTTTCCCTTGTCTCTAAGTTCCACTTCCTTGAACTCCCTAAGTTCCACTGCCTTGGACTCTACAAAAGAATATATTCTATCTTAGTAGGTCCTCTCTAAAACGCTAATCCTTTATTCTAAACTACCCAACGCATCCTAAACGCGTAAACACATAATAGTTATACCACAAAATAATTATAACCACGTAATAGGCAATCATCCATATAAACGCACATCGTCATTTCAATACACATAACATGCTCCTTATATATATATATATATAATACTATATCCTTCAAATCATACCACCTTTAGTATCCCTTAAATCAATTTGGTCATGCCAACCATATCCTTAACACTATTACCACAATGTTAAATCTCAAAAAGCAGAAAAATCAACTGCGCATACTTTACCAAAACATTTTTCATAAATCCAAAAATAATCAAACAATTACCAAATTTGACAGGATACTTCCTGATTACAAAACCAACTTAGCATAAAAGTTTCAACTTCAGAACACTTTATTTAGTATAAAAACGAACTGTATAAAGTAGGTACTAAGCACAGAAAAATCTCAGCTGCGCAACTTTTAGTAAAACATACATAACTTTTTATCCGTAAATCCTATCGACACAAAGTTAGCACGTGCACAAACTAGATTCAATTTAGAACATTGACATCCAAAGACCTCTGTCTAAAACAGGCAGCAACATTTCGAAATATGGCAAAACAGAACAGGCAGTTTTTCTGGAAAAATTCAGCATGATGTTTTTCTTTATAAATCATTCCAAACACAAACTCATTCACAACTAACCATCCAATATTACAACTAGAACTCATGTTCTCAAGAATCACTAAACTTATACATGCATTTATCAAATAAACAAGTTAACAATTCCATTACTTGGAATTTCACTACAATTCCCAAATCTATACTTTTAATTATCCAAAATCTCACACTAACCACACTTAACACAATAAATCAACCTGCATTCATTATAAACCGAAGTTAACAATTAAACAACATCATAAACAAATTTCCAAAACCGAATTCTAAAAAGGGGAAAAATCGAATTTTGAACATGCATTTCGATTTCTTCACATGCAACTCAAAATCGAACTAAATATAGGTATTAACACAATAATCGGACTCAAAAGCATCATCATCGTCCCCGTCGGCTCGCCGGAGCTCATTGCCGACGGCGGCAATGGTCGGAGGTGCCCGGAAAATATGAAAAACCCGGGTTTCCTTCACAACCTCACCAATAAGTAATATTAATCAACCAACTAATCACAAAATCATCACAAGCAAGCTTTTGGGTTCGAATTAAAACAAAAATTTCCGAAACCCCTTGCATGCAACAATCGGTACACACAATACACACGGCATACACATACACACACGATTACACATATATATATATGTATGTATAATCATAATCATCAATATAATTGATAGAGAGAGAGATTTTACAAGAAAAATCGAGAGAGAGAGATAGCCGAGAGAGAGAAGAGAGAAAAGAGAGAGATGAGAGTTGAGTCGGGAATGAAGAAGAGGGGAAAAAAAACTGAGTGCTGGGTTTTATAAGCCCAGGGGCAAAATAGTAATTTCATAATTAAAAAATCTGATTTTCTAATAAACAAAACCAACATAAATGCTTTTCTATAATTCGAAATAAACTGAAGGTAATGTCTAAAAATCAAAATTTTATTTTTAAAATAAATAATACGAATTTACAAGCTCACCCATATTTTTAAAATATTTTTATGATCAAAATTGAATTAAATATGAATTTTCAAAGTTTTGATCACTTAAATGACACTTAACTCATAAAATCAAATTTAAATCCTTAAAGCCAAGAATAAATTCCTCCACTAATTTTAGAAAATACTAGAATATAAACTAAAGGTTGTGAAAAAGATTTCACAATAAAAAGAGTCTCCGTTGATTTTATAAAATTCCCAGAAGGTCAAAAAGAACTAATTTTTAATAAGAAATCCATATAAAATGCATTTAAAAGCATACACATATATTTTAATCCATACCATTCACCAAGTATACATCTAATTATCACATTTTCAATTATCCACCTTTCACACAATATTCACATACCATAGAACTCAAATATTATTAAATATTAATATTGTACAATCGTTTTTCCGAGTCGTTATACCATCAGTGGTTGCAAGCACAGTATTAGCTTGTGCTATCACAACAGCTTTCTTTGCTTTCTTTGTAGGACAGTCCTTGCTCCAATGACCAACCTGTCCACAAGACCAACATGGTTTGTTTGTCTTTGGTTTCTTAGCCTTGTTCTTGTCATTTTTGGTTTTAGTGTTATCCTTCTTAGTGACAGCCTTTCTTTTCTGTCCAACAGTCACTACATTCACCTTTGAACCCCCATGTTCAGCAGGCATCACATGTCCCTGTTTGGACTTGTGTTGTTCCTGCACAGAGATGTCCAACATCAGGTTTGTCCAAGTGATCTCTCCTTTCTGTCTTTTCAGGGAGAGAGCAAACTCTTCCCAAGACTTAGGGAGCTTTTCAATCACTGCCATAACCTAAAACTTTTCAGGAAGGTCCATTCCGGACTCCTTCAAAGCATGCACCAACATCTCAAATTCATGTGCATGCTCGGTCATGGACTTTGTATCCACCAGTTTAAAATCAAGAAACCTAGCCACAAAATACTTTTCCAACCCTTGCGAGTCAGTATTGTGTGTCTGGTCCAGCTTCTCCCATAAAAGCTTAGCAGTGAAAGAGTCAGATGAATAAACATCAAATAGAGTGTTCGCCAAAGCTGCCAGTATAGCAGCCCTAGCCACCCCATCTTTTTCCTCCCACATAGCATAGGCCTTAACAGTTTCAGCCTTTTCCTGATCAATAACTGGTTTCTCATACTGCACCACCGGCCATAGACCCTTTACCGTTAACCACAGTTTCATCTTTTTCTGCCAACGAGAAAAACCAACACCCCCACCGAATTTATCAGGCATTCCTGACAAATCAATAGGTTGTGGGAAACGGTACGTGGTCCAATCAATTGTGGGTACAGTAACACCAGAACCAGAAGCAATAGCAACATCAGGAGTTACAGTTCCGTTAACCATCTTGTTAATTAACAATATATAACACAGAAATAATAATCTCTTCAAGATTGTTGGGTATAATTACTAACTACACAGCAACAATAGGGCAGTTATATATATTTTGTATTAACAGGAACAGGCAAAAAATACCAAATAACGAAACAAACACAAAGGTCGAAACAAAAGTATAATCAGAGACTGAAAATAACAAGACAAGAAAGAACACTTATCTCTCAGAAGCTTTAGCAAATACTGATAGATAAATAAAACAGCTGAGTCGCCAAGCCTTCGAGAAGTCTTGACTGTTCTTGAAGAGATTATTGCCCCACTTACGCTGTGTTGGGTTGCAGCAATATCACTCCCAGGATAAAACAGCACAGATCAATCCACTCACAGATATGGCAATGATCAACAGCGACCTGCACCTCACTTCGCCCAAGAACTATGTATTCTGTATGTGTTGAGAGAAAACAGAGAAGATGATAGTTGCTAGGGTTTTCAGAGTTATCTCTATCTCACCCTATTTGTCAAACGTTATGTTTTGTATCTATATAAAATACAAAATAAAACGTAAACAGACAAAATATTGTAACTGAAGATATGACATTTAATACTAATTATTATGATTTAGTTACCATAACAGTAGTCATCGGGATTTAACAGCTCAGTCAGGATTTCCTGGTCCATCAGGATTTGATCATCATCAGTACTCCAAGCCATCAGGACTTGCTGTCCGTCAGGAGTGGCATCAGTACTTGATCGACCATCAGGATTTTGTCAGGACTGGACCATCATCAGGATTTAACTCCGTCAGGATCCAAATACTGACGCAGGCCATCAGGATCAGTAGTCATCAGGATTTCACTCCAAGTACTGACCAGGCCATCAGGATTTGATCCAAGAACTGGTCCATGAGGATTTAATATAAATCCTGACCCAGTTCATATAGTTGTTACAAATAAATACTGATACTGTTAAATTAAATCAATAAATAATATTAAATAAACAGGTAATAAAATTCCTCGCCCAGGTCGCCTCGCGTACGCGAGACGCCGAGACATTCGCCCAAATCGCCCAAATCGCCCTTCGACCCGAGTCGAGTCGAGTCGTGACGTGGCGGGGCGAGGCGGGCGGCGGCGGCGCGCGTGTGTGTGTGTGCGCGTGAGGCACATACTAACACCATGCACACCCACATGCCTTAGTAGTTGTACACTACTCTTGAACATGTTTCTATATAAACCCACCAACCTCTCATTACCAATTCTATGTGGGATACAAGTTATTTCAATATAACCAACCCACATAACCCATTTCAAGCAACCTATTTCAACTCAATTTATTTATGGATTACACTAAGAAAATGTCTTAGATCCAAACATGAAAGTTTAAGTCCTCATTACAAGGAACAACCTCCACTTGTTAGTTTCCAGAAATTCCATCAGAAACATATATAAAATATGTCTCAAACTTTCCATTTTCTAACACACATAAGACATATAGAATGGGAGATAAAACTGTTCGAAGAAGGCTAATTAGAGTTGTATTCTTGCAGAAAATAAGTCTGATCGATTTGACATCTATGCTACATGTCTAATTTTCTTACAAATGATGATCGGTTTAAGCGAATTGTAAGCATCTTTTCTTTGCGGTTTCAGATTGAAGGATAAGTGGTTTCTTTTCATTTTATTTCCATTTTCAATTCAACTATAAGGGTTTCTGTTGCTTTTCTTCTGTGTAGGTATTTGGATTAATGTGGCATCAGCTTAACATGTGTGCAATTTATGATACAAAAATATACTATAGACAATGGGGGCAAACGTCGATGAGGCACATGGAGATTTGTGATGAGGATGTAGATGAAGTGACCAACTCATTTTTTAACTTTATTTTAGTTTTTCGATATTCAAATTATTGAGCTAAAATTTGATGTACAAGAATTTTTATAGCTTGATGTTGTCAATTTTTTTTCTAGACTTTGATGATATCTATTATAATGTATCAATGTTAATGTGAAATGATGATGCCTGGAGTTTTGGCTATAAATTATCTTGGTTAATTGTATTTCCAACATGAATCTGCCATTTTTTTTAAAAACAAATGTTACAATAGGGTCAAAATATGTTGCATTAATTTATAAAAAATCATTGCAATTGGTCTCAGAAGTGTTGCCTTAAAGTGTCAATTCACTACACTCTTATGCTACTGCAATGATTTTTAGTCGTTGCTGTAGAGCCTAAAATGTCAATGATTTTATTGTGTTGCTATATGGTGTCAAAAACGTTGCTACATGGCTCTATTGCAACCGGGGCGGATGCAACGGTCAATTTTTGCAAAATCATTGCCATAGACTCTATTGCAACAAATATAGGTCTTAAGGCATTGTATTTTCGTCGTTGCGATATGAAATCTATGGTGTAGTGACTTGAACCTGAAATTAAATCTATCTGATGTTGTATGTCCCTCATCGGAGGTAGACCAGGTGGTAGCTCTTCCGGAGTTACATCATAATATTCTTCAAGTAATGGCTTAACATAATTTGGAACTTGTGTAGGTGGTTGCACTTAACCGTTTACTAGCGCCATAAGAACTTCAAATTCTTCAGCCTTCTCTATGAAATTTGTGATGGACAATATGTTGTCGCCATCATTTTTATCTCTTTCGACAGAATCTTGTTCTTTCATGTGTGCTAAGATAACCTTCACATTATCCTTCCATAACGTATAAGTATTTTTCTTTTCGTCATGAAAAGCATTGCTATCATATTGCCATAGTCTACTAAGGAGTATGTGGCAGGAATATCTTGACTATGTCGCACAAAACATTATCAAAGTACTTGTGCCCAATTGAAAATGAAACTAGGCAGTGAGTATCAACAGAAACCTCGTTTCCCTTCTTGAACCATGACAACTTGTATGGTTTTGGATTTTTTTTTGTTTCAACTTCAGTTTATCCACTGCTTCACGAGAAATGAAATTCTCACAACTACCACCGTCAATAATTAACTTGCAAACCATACCTTTAATAGTGCATGTTGTGTGAAAGATGTTGTTTCACAGCTAGTCTTCTTTAGGTTCTTCTTTTGGCAGCAACAAGGCTTTGCGGATTACTAGAGACTCTCCAACATCTCCATACAGAACTTCCTCCGACTCACTATCTTACACTGGTTCATCCTCGTATTCAGCGCTTTGACTATGTTCTTCACTACTAATCAAAAGTTGTTTTCCGCGTTCCCACCTACAAGTAGCTAAAGTATGGCCTAGTACGTTACATTTAAAGCATCTTAGGCCCCGTTTGGTATTGCTGTTGCAGGCAGTAACATCATCTTTTTTCTGAAAAGCTGATAAGATAATGTTTGGTAAATTTCAAAAGCTGCTTTTCTGAAAAGCGCTTTCGGCTGAAAAACTGATTTTAGAGAAAGCAAGCACCCCCCATGCTTTTGAAAAAAAACTGTTTTTCAGCTTTTGCGGGAAGCAGCTACTGGTTTCAACATCAAACCTCACCAAAAACATTATTTTTTTATATTATACACCAAAACATGCACGTATCAAAAATATTACCAACCAGTTATATGATTTTCACAACAACACTTATTTTAACATCACAACAATTTTTAACAACAATCTCAAACAGAGCCTTAATCCAGTTCCCTTGCTCTTGTTTTGCGTGGTAGCAGCTTCAGAATTATTCTTTCGTGGCATATTTGGACTAATTGTCCGTATTAAATCGTTGGTTGACAGTTAATTCCTGACATTGAGCATTCTGAAATTTAGTCATATTCACTATAGTTTGGCATTTTTCAACAGCTAAAGCTGCTTGGTAAACTTCTGAAACTGACCAGAATTTGTGCACGTCAAGTGCTTCTTGAGTTGATAGACGTAAACCTTCTAAGTAACGTGCAACCAGCTGCTCCTCACTTTCAGATAAATCATTTCTGGACACTAATTGGTAGAATTGTTCGGTATAATCATCAATTGATCTGCTTCCTTGGCGCAAATTCTAAAGTCGTTGGAACATTGCCTGGACATAATTATGTGACAGAAAATTTTCCTTTAATTTCTTTTCCATCTTTTTCCAATCAGAGATTTCACTTTTCCTACGCCTTTCCCTCTTTAACTTCAGTTGTTCCCACTAAGCAGAAGCTCTTTCTTTCAACTTGTTAGCTACTAATTTCACCTTCTTGTTTTCCGAAACTTCTTTGAACTCAAAGATTCTCTCCACCGTATTCAGCCAATCAACAAACTCTTTAGCTTGTAGACTGCCACTGAATTCAAGAATTTCAATCTTCAAATTAGCATCCCACCTTCGATTTCCACTACACCATAGATTACCTACTGTAACATAAAATTTATGTTGTATCAGAGGGTCAATATATTACTATAGGCCCACTATAGGGCTAAGGTAACAGAAGTTTTGTGATAGATTTTACGGTGTTGCCCTAGGGTATCTAAGGTAACATCTTTTGACCATATGGCAACATGCCATTTTATGTTACCCCAGAACTCTATAGTAACATAAAGTAGAGCTAAACTAACCTAAACTTTTGTTACCTTAGAGTATTAATTTTTTTTTAAAATAGCGGACCCCGGGTGGGGCCCATGTGAGTGATAAAGTAACTTAATATTTGTGTTACCTTAGAGTTTCAGTTTTTTTTAAAATAGTGGGACCCACTTTTAAATTTCAGCATTTTATACTAGCTAATAATAATACAACAAATAATTTAACAATAAGAAAAAAGAATACAACCAACAACAACAATAGCCTGCTCTTTTCATTTCATTCCCACCAATACAATTGCACAACCAAAATCATAAAACTCCTGAACATAATAATCCTTCTAGATTAAACTAGGCCTAGCCACATCCCAACAATAAACAAATTTAAATCCACCAACTAAATCAGTAATATTTTAGACTAGTTTTAATACTACATACACCATCTCCTGATGTAATCAAATGGCATCTCTAGCAACAAGTCTTTTGGCACGACAGGTAGCAGTTAGAAGATGATGTTTTGGTTGTTTTGTAGAAGTTCAAAGACACAATTACAAAATCAGAGTAGAGTATAAGATGGTAAAAAAGGAAAAGTAATCCAAAGTAGTTACCGAAAAGAAACAACAGGCAAGCTGGAGATATGAGTGCATCTTTCAAGTTTTCAAATCCCTTTCTACGACCAATGCTACAATTGTTGATTATAGTGTTGCCATGAAGCACATCCAAGCCAACAAAGATAGATGATCAAGATAACTCGTTGATACCGGAACCTATCTCAACCATATTCAAGAAGATTAATATAGTTATGTTTGTACTGTTTAAAAAGTAACACACTGCAATATAGTTTTATATGTTTCTTAGACAACAAAATTTACCAGGCTCTTCGTATCAATGGCATCTCTTTTTTCCTTGTCTTTTTATTTGCTAAATTGGACACCACAAGTGTTTACAGGTACATTATTTAAATCTAAATATCATTCTAAACCTGATCATTTAAAGAATTTCTTGTAACTAAATGCTATTTTATTAGCAAAGGTCAAAATCCTAACTAAAAAAAGAACGAAGGTCTAAACTCCTAACATGATGCAATACTAAGCAAAAGGCAAAATATGGATGATGGACTTACATGAAAAGAATACAAATCAATGAAGTTTACAATCTAGGTGAGTTAGAAGATCCACACATGTATGATTCTTACAATATCACAAAAATACATTAACGAGTAGCTCTATCGTTTTTGCAGTTCATCAATCAAACGGCTAGACTGGCAAATATAGTTCCTGGAGTATTCAGAAAAGCGCTCAAGGATATATCAAGTTCAAAGGTAAGTGAGATTCTATTACGATGAATTTTCAAGATTCGTATGAGCATAATTAGTAATGAAGTATTGGTACTCATGCATGACATACTATTCCAGCTGGTTGGGCAGTTCTGGTCTGTCCTCCAGCAGTGCACTTAAGCCCTTCAGCATACAAAGACCCTCTTGTATTTAACCCATGAAGATGAGAGGTAAGTCAAGGATCTCAACATATAGTGTGCTCAATTATATATATCTGCACATATAAGTAGATTCTAGGGAGGGTGAGATGTATGTTAGTGCTTGTGCCCTAGAGACAATACTATAATGTTCTTAGGGAAGACATTTTGATTATTAATAAATATGTTCTATGGATTTTCTTTCAATTATTTATTATGTCTTTATTAACTGCGATATAAATATTAGAATAATAAATGTCCTTGGAATATAAGCATGAATTCTATATCTCTAAGTATGTGACTTAGAAATGAGATTATATGAGTAGTGTTTATAATCCTAAAAGATCCCTAGTCGAGTATTATTATTTGAGGACAATAATAATGCATTAAGACTAGTATGTTTGTTGACTGATGACCACATCTCATTGGTCATAAGTACTATGGTGATACTAAAGTCAAAGACATAAGTGCATGTTAGCAGAACATGGCACTGGATAGACCCACCGTGTGAATTCTTCATGGTAAATGTTATCAAGTGTCATAAGCAATTCTCACAATGATAATGGTGTAATGATCCTTAGACTTGAAATCATTATATTTCTATATGAGAATTAATATACTTTGATTCTACTCAAAGTTACCTTTGACCGGGTAATGATAAAGGTGGACATTGGGTATATTATGAATCATATGAGAAATATGAATGATAGATATAGGATTTAACCCTCCTATTTTAGGAGTGATATTATTGGCCTCTTGATTAAGTGAGACTATGAAATGCATGGCCATGCTCAAATTGTGATTTGTTTAATAGTCTACTCATCGATCAAGTAAACCAGGATTAAATGTTGAAGAGGATGACATAAACCATGCCTCGAGTTTAATCTATAATATAAGGTTAAAAGGATTATATTACATGGAACATTATTCATTAAAGGTTTAATTGGATCACCAATTATTATTATTACTTGGGTAGCAATGATGTATTACTAGATGCCGCTCATTGTTTATAATTTTATTATGAGATATTAAAATTATTGCCAACGTAATAATAACCTAAAGGGTTACACATAAAGAACGTTTTAAACGGAGCATTAATTAAATTTCGAATTTAATTGAATTATTATTATTATTGAATTATTGGATTAATTAAGTAGGACTTGATTAATTATATAATAATTCGAATATAATAAATAATACTACTAATAATCAGATTGGGTTTTGGAAGCCCAATCAGATTAGGTATAGGCCCAGAATTCTCTCCATATAAATACATTAAGATGTATTATTTTAGGGTTAAGAAATTGAAAAAACGTTTTTCTTAAAAAACCATAGCTGCTCTACATCAAAGAGAGGCTAGAGAGAGAGAGAGAGAGTTCCGAGGGCAGTTCTTGGCTAGTACCAACTCCGGTGATCGTTGGACGATCGGGCGTTCGTGTGGACTAATTAGAGACGTGTATCGCAAGGCGGGACACGTGGTGATCATATCAAAGGACCTCCATTAGTCAGCCGTTCGTAAAGCTTCAAAAGGTAAACGATTCTATTCACGAATTAAATATCGTTTTTCACATGGATCCTGCGGAGGGTTTCGTTAATTTTTCTGTTTTACGCGTTTTTCCGTTGCGTTTTCATGCCCGAAACCCTTCAATGTACACATACCATACTACTTATTCAAGTAGAGAGGCTGATTACGTAACCATGAAGAAAGACTATTTCCCTTGCTGCACCAGGGCAAGTTTTATTAGCACACCCGAAGAAAGTAGCTGAAAGTGTGACCCTCCTGTTCGACAAGCAATTTCATATGTTAATAAAATATGTATATACATAAATATAGAAGGAAAGAGACCAAACGAGTACTATTTATTTGTTTTTTCTAAATTGGAATAGTACTTTTTTTTTGCCTGGTCTAATTTTTTTAATTAAAAAGCAAAAACAAAAACAGGTGAGTTTTTAGTGCCTTGAAATCAATACAACACATATCTTTTAGAAGTTTTTTTTCTCTACTTAGTTTATAGCAGGCGCAGACCTATAATTAATGGTGCCAAAAGTCCTCAGAAGTACATTAGGTTCGGTCCACAAAATCTTATGTTAACAGCTTTTTTAGGGGATGACTAGGGGCGACAAAAGCAGAATTCTGAATTAAGAACATAATTATTTTTGGTGCTTGTTAACTAATAGTTGTTTGTTCCTTTGTACAAAAAAAACAAATTTGCACAAATAAATTAAATTAACAAGAACCCAGCAAACCAAAAACCCAAGTCTGTGATGAAAGGGTCAAACTTCTATTCAAAGCAAAAGGGTCTCCAGACAAAAATCATAAACCAAACTCACATCACTTTTCTTAGTACATGTCTAGTGGAAGGGAGACTAAAGCCTATACAAACATAAATAAAATAAACAAAGCTCTCCGGGAATGACAAGGCCCTTAGCCTCAGCATAAGTAATCATGCTATATCCAATCCAATTTAAAACACCTGTCTTCAACACTAGAGCATGGCTCCATCATTTCTAACTTGGCAGCAATACAACCAACACAACCATTCACAACATGGTTAAGATACACTAAACATTACAATAAAAGAATTTAGTTCAAGGAAAATGAAGAAAAGAATATATAAACAAATTAATGTATTTAGTCCATATTCACAGAATTAGAATATCATGTTTATTGACACATTTTCAGCACTTGATATCATCCACCAGCCACTTTAATTTTCTTTATATACTTTCATTCGATTATACACTTTAACCGAAGCCAAACAACACACATACACTGAATACAAAATTTTATAACACATATAACACAAAATGGTATACATACACACAGAAGAGTACACATAAACACAAAGAATAGTATACATATATACAAACATGCATATCAAAATCTCTACATGTATTTGTTTGGTCAAATGATATGCATCTACAATCCAAACCAAAACGAGCGTAATACTTACAAATTAAAGCCAAAATCAAGTCCTGAAATCAAAGAGAAAAACCCCTAAATAATTGAAGCCGCAAGAAATTTAAGTGAAGAAATAAAATCAATTGAACCAAAATCATAGAATCCATAATTCGGAGAAAGAGAGACAGAGACCGGGAGGGGGAGAGAAAGAGAGAGAGGCCTTAAATAAAAGCCTTGAAATGCAAAGCCCAGCCGAAGAATGCCTGAAATCAAAGATTATATCAAGATATATTAAATAATTGAAGTGAAAATGAAGAACTCAAGCCCTAATTTGAACTCGACCCCTCAAATCAATTGAGTTTGTAATTGAATTGTAATTTGAAGTCTAAGAAATTGAACCGCTAACAAGCCTAATTACGTACGAATTTGAAGATGCGAAAGCGAGAGAGTGAAAGTGAGAGCGAGAGAGTGAAAGAAAAGAGAGAGACAAAGAGGTGTACTGAGAGAGAAAAGAGAGGAGGGAGTTGGTGAAAATTTGGGCGGAGTATTTAGTGAAAAAATTCCCGCTCGTAACATTTCGTCAAAAACGGCGATGTTCGAAAATTTCTGTTTTTATTTTATTTTGTTAAATTTTCAAAATTTAAGTTACGAAATTTCGCAATAAATACATATTTAATTAATATTTTAAATAATTGTATCAAAAAATTAATATTTCAAAAAATTAATTTTTTCAAAAAATGTATAACTTTTAATAAATTTGCAAATATACATTTTAAGATGTATTATTTTAAAAATTTTAAAATTTTATTATTTATAAAATTCATATATCATCCTATATCTTATTTATAAATTTGTATATTGTCCTAAAATTCTTATGAAATTCTTACTTGATTTTAAAATATTAATATGTTTATTTTTAAAAGTCTAAGGCAACATTAAACATGTATGTTATCAGTTTTCTGCAATGTTTTATCCAGTTTTCTGTAGGTTTTTATCCAGTTTTTACATAATTTTTTTGCACAGTTTTGTACAGATTTGTGTACAATTTTTTATGCAGTTTTTGTGCAGATTTTTTATGCAGTTTTTGTATCAGTTTTCTGCAATGTTTTATCCAGTTTTCTCAGGTGTTTTCTTATTTCAGGAAAAACTTCAAAGTTTAAATTTGTGATTGATCGTGCAAAGGCTTTGACCATCTTTATCTATGCACATCATAAAACCTTGGCTTTGATGAGAAAGTATACAAATAAAAGAGATATTGTGAGGCCTGGAGTTACACGATTTGCCAGTTCTTTTCTTACGATGCAAAGTATATTAGAAAAAAAAAAGTTGAAGTTTATGTTTCTCTCGGAAGAATGGGGTCATTGCAAGTTCTCAACTAGTGCAAAAGGTGTGGCCTGTTATGCCACAATTGTTAATCAATCATTTTGGACTAATCTTGATTGGCGTTTTGAGTTATTCAAACCTTTAGTTAAGGTTCTTAGGCTTGTTGATGGAGATTGGCGTCCATCTATGAGTTTTGTATACGGTGAACTCAAAGATGCCAAGAAAGTAATTATTAAACTTTGTAAAGATAAAAAAGAGATATATGAGCCAATTATCGATATCATAGACTCGATGGCTAAGGATCGACTTGATAGCCCTTTACACCTAGCCGGCTACTTGTTAAATCATTATTACTATTATCGAGATGATGAGGCACAAAAAGATCCGGCATGTATGACGGCTATTTTAACATGTGTTGAAGCTTTCTTTCCGAATGATTTTCCTGTCCAGCACTTGGTTTCTAATATTGAGTTGTTGAAATATAAAGGAATGGAAGGAATGTTCGAAAAAAGATTAGCCAAAATGGGCAGATTGGCTAATGATGATACTTTTGATGTTGGTAAGTAAGTAATTGTTTGCTACTAAATTTATTTATCTTATTAGGTCTGTAACTAATACTTTTCTATTTTCTACTTCAGTCGGATGATGGTCAAACTATGGTGCCGAAACTCCAAATTTGCAAATGATGGCCATGAAGATACTTTCATTAACTTCAAGTTCTTCGGGATGTGAAAGAAACTAGAGTACATTTGAGGGAGTAAGTTGGTTGTATAATATTACAAACTAATTTACTATTATTATCTTTTACTTATAAATATCAACTTATTGTCTCTCTTATATTTTGTTTTCACAGATTCATACCAAAAAGAGGAATAGATTAGATGCTGTGAGAATGAGTCATCTAGTATATGTTCAATTCAATTCAAAACTTTCCAACAAGAAGAAGAAAATGAAAGAAAAATATGATGTATTAGTTGCTAATGATGCTAGTATGGCTTAAGGATGGATAGTTGACGGGGGTGATGATGATGAAGAACCTTCGTTGGATTCTAACATCACAAGTGAGGACATTGGTGAAGTTACCGGAAGGATCGTTCGAGAACTTGATGAAGAAGACTTTCAATCGGATGATGAAGTATCGGATGATGAAGTGAATAATAATGAAAATCTCATATTTGATTTCGACGAATCTGATCAACAAGGATGGTGAAAGAATGCCTATGTTTCTTTAAAAAAAGTTGTAGTTTGATATTTCTAAAAATCCTAATGGTGTATTTTTAAGTTCATTAATGTGTCAATGTTAAATTTCTTTAAGAAAAATAAATATTATTTAATATAATATATATATATAATTATATATATATATATAATTATATATATATAATCCGCTTAATGATCTGCTTTTAAAACCGCTTAAGCGGCCGCTTTAACGCTTAAGTGCTAGAAGGTCATGTTACCGCTTCTGTCCGACTTGCGCTTTTCACAACACTGGTTATAGTAGGCTAAAGACAGCATAGATAGGGTAACATAATCTAGCAACATCTAGATGGACGATATTGCGATAGGCAATTTATGGTGTAGTGTGCCTTGAACGGGTGCCTCAGTCGAGGATTTCGATTGTGAAACAGATTATTAAATGTACTCTCCGACTCGAATTCCTCATCATCATGGTTAGATGATTCCAGTGGAGCCAGACGTTGGGTCAGAATCTCAACATGTCTCCTTAATTCGTTCACTTCTTTTCTTCGATCTGCAACCTTAGTTCGTGTAGCATTTCTGTCACCTCTTCGGGGAGCCATGCTTAAGCAGAATCTTAACAGATCAAAGTAGCTCTGATACCACCTGATATAGCCAAGTAAGTAGTACATAATATGAGTTGAAGGAGAAACTGGTTATAAAGATTAAACACAACAAACTTTGATATTTGCTAGAGAATATTAGGAAAATATCTTATTGGTGAGTGCCTTGGCAGATACCAGGGATATATATAGTTCGCAGCAAATCATTGACTATTAAATCCGGAAACTTATGGTACTTTGAATATTAATTAAGACTTTAGCATTTCTCATAACATCTTCCCAATACATTTCATTATTATAAACTCTAGATAATTCTAATTTACGATAAAACAAGAATTTTCCAGAAGATATTATTATAATAATAATAATATTATAATATTATCATTACAAATATTATTGTTAAATATTATTATTATATTCAATAAAATATAATAGGTATAATATAGAATTAGAAAAAAAAAACTCTATTATTGTAATACTATTATAGTACAATTATCAATTAAAATTTTAAAATTATTTTCCAAACAACTGAAAATAGATCATTATTTTTCAAACAACCATAAGTATTCAATGATTTGTTTTTTCAATTGTAATAATCTAATGAACATATATAATTTGAGTTTTAGACGAATTGAGATATCCAATAAGTTCGTTCTAGTCTGACTTGGTCCAAACTCGATAAGTTCGGTTGGGTATGTTATCGAACTCAAGTTCGATAAAAAAAATTATCAAAAAATATTCAATTCGTTAAATTATTGCTTGAGTTCGAAAGTTAGTTTATTTGTGAATAAGGTTGAAGAAATATTGAAAAGCTTGATTTATTTTTCGAATTGGCATCACTTCAAACTCAATAACCTCGATTATAATACATAAGATACTTTTCAAATCGTAATTTATAAAACGTAGTCAAATTTTAGCAAATTTGTGATTATATTAAATTAAACAATTTATAAAAAAATATATTTACTTTCGTCTATCAATATACAACAAAATCCTAATTATGTGTTTAAGTGAGTGTTGCAAAAATCGCTATAGGTACGGATATGAGATTTATCGGAAATCAGGAATTTAGCGGAACGATAAATCGGGAATTAATCGGATGTCATTTAATAATATATTTTATAATGTCTATTAAATTAAACTATTTATTATCTATCTACAAATATATAAAAACAAAAATATGTATGTGTGAAAATATTAAAACAAATCAATAATTGTTAATAAAGAACTATAAAATTGGAATAAATGAAAATATCTTAACAAGTAAAACATGCAAACAATTAAATAAACAAAATAGAAATATGTCACTTGCACGGTTGCAGATTAGTAATTTCAATCAAATAACACATCCTCTCACCCACCCTGCATCTACGACTTCTAATCAAATATATTTATTTAATAATGGATTTTATGATATCTATTAAATTAAATTATTTATTATCTATCTACGAATATATATACTTCATATTTTATTATAAATAAATATATCTATGAGTGAAAATACTAAAATAAATCAAAAATTGTTAATGAAGAACTAAAAAATTGAAAAAAAATGAAAATATCTTAAAAAGTAAAACATGCAAACAATTTTATAAGCAAAATAGAAATACACCACTTGCATGGTTGCAGATTAGTAATTTGAATCAAATAACACATGGTTCCACCCCTCCTGCATTTACCAATTCTAATCATTCTCCCCCATGTTCTCTCTCTCATATATTCATATCTCTTTCCCCTTTCATATACACACACATACATATCAAAAATGTTAAAAAAAAGTCGAAGTTGGAATGAAAGAAATGACAACTCCAATTAAGGCTTTAAACTTTCGTCGAAAAACAAAATTTCTTTCAGAATTTTTCTAAACAACTCTGATATTCATCGATTTTTGACCAGATATGAAGAAAACGACTAGAACACCGATTCTGGCAGATGAGATCGGAAATCGACCGGTTTTTGATATTTCGGCCGATTAATCATCGGAATTGGCGATTTATAACACTGGGTCATGTTTTAATATATATAAATTTAAAAATGAAATAATAATATCTGTAAAATGTAAAAAGTAATACTCAACTGACAAAAAAATATTAAAATTAATCATTAACCAATAATTTTGCAATAATTTACTTAAAAGTATTTATTTGTAATAGCGTAATAGGTAAGAGAATGACGATCAATCGTAATAATGAAGTCGAAACACATTCGACCTACTGTGATCTAATTTTATCACTGTCACACAAATCCTACAAATCGTTCACCATTCAGAAGTCTTAATAATTGATCATCATTGTCGTATGAACGTGAATAACATGGAATCAATAAATATAATCAACCAAAAAAAAGATATGTTATAAAGAATAAAGAGACAAAATCTTCAATATTTTACTATTCGAGAATAGAACCAGATATGCATCTTTTAAGAGTAATACGAAAAATGAATGGATAAAAAAAATTCTCTTACCGGTAGTTTCCTATTCTTTTTAATTTGAGAACTTTTTTTAATCGTTACTTTATATATATAGTCGACTTTCAAAATAAAAACTAAAGATATTAATCATTTGAATGATTAAGAATGTATATATTGAGATAAAGTAATATCTTGATGAAAACCCCTCCTAAATAAATTGTGAAATTTAATTCTAGCCACCCATTTCAATATATGAGATCTAGTCTTATTCACCCATATCCACATCTACATCCACTCCCACAATCTCCTTTTTACTTCAACCACAATCTCTCCAGCATCCAGCCACCAACTTTTGTCTCAACCTCAAATCACCACTTCCGACAACCGCCTACAAATCTTCATCTACATATTGAAATAACCAAATAATCACATTATCATCACTACTCACCCGCATTTCCACCATCAATGTCACCACCATTACCACCATCAATGTCACCACCATTACCACCAATATCTACAGGTCATCATTATTTGATTGAAAACCAAATAGAGTACAAGCCAATATATATCACCTTAAAAATCACAAAACTCGACAAAAATTACCAAGTCATATGTTTGAATATGAGGAAAAAGATCGACAAGACGAACTGGAAAAAATATCGTGTCATAGAAACATGTGTTGGTGAAGAGTCGATAAAATCGATACAACATAAATAGACTCCAAAAAAAACTGTGGGGGGTTTAAATTTTAATTATGAATGTCTATATAAAATAGACCAGTATTACAAAATTTATCTAAAAAATGTTTAATTACTAATTTAACTCACATAATGTTCATTCGGTCGTGGTGAATGTACAAATTTCAATTAAAACAGTTAGTTGTGAAATATGTATAGGATCATCTTTCAGACACGTTATAATCAATTATTTATTTATTTATTTATTTATTTTGAAATAGGTGTCTGATTCAGCTAACAATGACAGTGCTATTGACGGTACTCGGGAGTTAAAACCAGGAACAAATACACGCATCCGCATAAATGATAATCGAGCTAATAATAAGTGATAGGCTACAAATAGCCCAAGTAGTGATCAAGGCCCATAAGGGATCCAAACCCAGCACCGAAGGCCCAAATAACGAGAATAAGGAAAATGAGTCGTGACACGTAGCACATCGGTCATCACCGAGGTCCCCACTTGGTAGTGACATCTAATGTTGGCCAGTGATCGGTACAATCATGACCTTAGCTACTCACATGCCAGAGTGGTCCAGACACACGCCACCGTAATTTTCACGTGTACACGTGTAATCCATCTACTCACTGAAGTGTCCTGACTGCGTCCCGACGGCAGAGGAAGAAACGGTCATGATTACAGGTATCTACCCCTAGACCCTTGTCCTTGGCCTTAAAAGAGCCCAAGGAAAAAGGTTTAAAGGGGACACTCTCATTCACACACACACACTCTCTCTCTCTCTACACTACCTATACACACACCCTCCACATTTAGATATCTCTATAGTCTTATCTTCCCTTCCAAAGCCATCACTTACTCTCACGCCGGAGGCGCCGTCAGGGTCCAAACCCCCCTCCGGTGTTGTTTTGCAGACACCCAACGGCAGCAACACCGCATCCAGGTGTGGGAACGGCGGGAAGGAGTAGATCGGGATTTGGAATTATCATTTGGCGCTAGAAGGAGGGGTGAACCTCCGATCTGGTGCTTAGCAGTCACAAAATCTCGGATTTGCTTAAAAGATAATGAGATATGTTCAATTAACGCATACAAAAGCATAAATCTGTTGAAAGAGGGGTAAAAAAACATCAAGATTCAGAATCCCAGAAGGTTTACATCAGTTGAGATCCTTGGAAAGTCTACTCAGTCGCTTGGTTGGAATCGTCCGAGTTCACCCAATGCTTGAAGCGCTAGGACGTAGCTGAATTACAATAATTCAATATAAGAGCAAGAACGAATTCAAGTCTAATCGGGTTCCAACCCAGAAACTCGGTTGTGATTTGGTGAGTCAACTGGGCTCAAATTTTGAACTCAACGAGTCATCTACTGAGTCAACTCGGAAGCTCAATCATTGAGTCAAATCTGCATATTGTTAAGATTTCTGGTAAGGATGTGTGTATATACACCACATCCCAGGTATGATTTTAAATGACCGGTGATAAAAAGATTAGCTAATAGGTGTAAAGAGCATCTATATGGTGTATGTTCATTTTTAAAATCAAAATTGGAAATACTCGTTCTTATATTATTGGCATCTTTGAGCCTGCTGTTGATTTAGCTCTCTGAGGTTTACTCATTTGAACATATTAGTCAAAATGCACTCCTTAAACCATGTGCTATAAACTTTGTAAAATGGGTATGATGAATGTGTGTGTGAACTTAAATTTGCACTTTCGAGACTTAAATCACGAGGTATTTTGGTGAACTTTTAGAACTAATGTGTACATTGATAAAGTACACCAGGTCACTACTCCCTCTTATGTGTGGAATAATTTATATATGCAAGTGTCAATATAACTACCCAGTGAGATTATTTCCAAAATCCTTCAATTTAAAACTAAAAATCCTATAATGAGGCATTTTGATTGCTGTAAATTACTTCCATATGCTAAACTAGTCCACTTGTCATATGATTCTTGTCAAAGGATTTGTTTCAAATTGTGTATGAATACACTAACCTCTATAACCAGTGGTAATTCTGGGTAATGCAACTTTTAGTGATGCGCTTGCAACCTTTAGTGATTTTCCACCTTGTCGATGGTAATTTGAGACAAAGCTTCAGTGGAATTTTAAGATGGTGGCTAAATCACTGTAAATGCATCCGGTATTCTGGTCACTCTTCACTCAGCAAATACTTTGGCGGCTTTAAATTTTGATACCTCAGGGTAAGGAATGTGCGAATTTGAACACATCTAAGGTATGATCCTCAATCGTGACTTACAGAATGAGCCCATCTGGACAAAATTTGATATAAACGGAAACGGCTAGTTATAACTATTTGTACTTGCCTTTATGTTTGTAGCATATCCACACATATTGCTCTATCTAAATTAACTTGCCTGCTCCTAAATCTAGCAAATCATCTATAAAGATGCATCTTATTTGCGATAGACTATACACTTGTGAAATGCGGGCGCTGTTCTTTGTGACTTAAACTTACACTTGAGAACACTTATTAATGCTAGCAGAGTAACAGAGTTTTTAGATTACAGCTATTGTCGATTAATCCCATTAATTCCGTTACTCCCATTTTTATGATTTATCCTATTACGTTGGATTTGTTTCACCTGGAAATCTATATACCTGAAATCTTGAGATTGGCAGCCTTGAACTTAGGTAGATATATTGGTTTTGTCTACCTCAAATTAGCTTTTCTGTTGTTTCTTTCTTAAATTACAGCTACCAATAATTAAACTAAAATATGTTGGTCAAAGTGACTATTTATCTAAAGATACAAATGAGCTACAGGACAGTGTAATGCATGACTCTGTGATTCTTACAGATTATTCTAGCTACTCTTGAGGTCAACTGCCCTAGCTAGTCTCCAAGATTTTGCTATCACATTGTTAATGCTTTTGTGATTTAGCTAATTGTGTTGTGATATTTAAAAGCTAAAAGTAATTCTCGGAAATCAAGAAAGCTTGACCTTCCCAGAATATTTGTTTTAGATTATAATTCAAAAATTTATTTGATGAAACTAATGGTCCGCGCTCTTGGTTTAAAATGACATTACAAACTGAATAGTCATTATTGCTTAGCATCCCACATGATATTGTGCTCCTACTTGTTCACATCAAACTGATATTAGTAAATATCTTGGTGATCATTCAAATTTCCATATGCAGGCCTAAGAAACTTAATGCTACTGGAGACATATTTCTAGTGATAAATGATGTAAAATGATTGCTATTGAAAACTATGTCTGTTATCCCTGTAACCTGAGCATTAGTCCTAGCTTTATTCTTAAATACATTTGATTGATAGGCTTCACGTCTATTAAGAATTCATATGTTCAAAAGTATGCGAATCTAGAGATATGCAGAATATTTATGCGATATTCATGGCCTGAATAACTTGTTTCTACCTGAATTGATCCAGGTGCCCACTTTTATCATAAATACTTTTCGCTGCTAATTGTGCATATTTCACTTATGTTGAAACCAATTGATATCGTTACTTGTTCAATATTAGAATGTATTTCTAAGTACAAAAACAAGGCTTTAAGCCCGAGTCATAGGCAACAAATCAGAAAACCATGCTTTAAGCCAGCGCCATGGGCACCAAATCAAAAAATCTTAGAATATTTTTCTAAGTACGAAAATCAGGTTTTAAGCCAGAGCCATAGGCACCAAATCAAAAAATCTTAGAATATTTTTCTAAGTACGAAAATCAGGCTTTAAGCCAGAGCCATAGGCACCAAATCAAAAAATCTTAGAATATTTTTCTAAGTACGAAAATCAGGCTTTAAGCCAGAGCCATAGGCACCAAATCAAAAAAAAAAAAAAATCTTAGAATGTATTTCTAAGTACAAAAACAAGGCTTTAAGCCCGAGCCATAGGCAACAAATAAGAAAATCAGGCTTTAAGCCAGAGTCATAGGCACCAAATCAAAAAAAATATTAGAATGTATTTCTAAGTACAAAAACAAGGTTTTAAGCCCGAGCAATAGGCAACAAATTAGAAAACCATGCTTTAAGCCAGCGCCATAGGCACCAAATCAAAAAATCTTAGAATATTTTTCTAAATACAAAAATTAGGCTTTAAGCCAGAGCCATAGGCACCAAATCGAAAAATCTTATAATCTTCTTGTAAGTACAAAACCAGGCTTTGAGCCCGAGCCATAATAGGCAACAAATCAGAAAATCTAGCTTTACAGAGCCATAAACACAAAAGAAAAAAAAACTTAGAAAAATGTTCTAGGTACGAAAATGAGGCTTTAAGCTAGAGCCAATGGTACCAAATCAAAAAAGGCCTATGGCCCGAGCTATAAGCACCAAAACCAGATAAGGCCTCTAGCCCGAGCTATAATCACTTAAATCAAAACATCAAGTCCTACGCTATTGATAAGTCTAGAATCGGACTCGGGGGCAACAATCAACCAAACTTTTCTTCAATGTTACTCAAAGTACTACAACTTTTTGAAACTTGAGAAGAATAAAAAGCAATACCTTGATCCAGACTCCTTCCTATGTCAAGACTCCGAATCGGGGGCAACAATCAACCAAAATTTTCTTCTAAGTATTACAACTTTGAACTTGAGAAGAACAAAAAGCAATAGCTTGATACAAACTTCTTCCTATGTCAAGACTTCGAACCAAGGGCAACAAACAAGCAATTCTTTTTTCTACAAGAAGCAAAGGAATAAAACCAAAGACCTTTTATACTCCCCCATCCAGAAAATCTGCATAGGGATATGGGGGCAAATGATAGGCTACAAATAGCCCAAGTAGTGATCAAGGCCCATAAGGGATCCAAACCCAGCACTGAAGGCCCAAATAACGAGAATAAGGAAAATGAGTCGTGACACGTAGCACACTACGCCATATGTGGGCTTCGACAACATTTAAAACACGTTGCAGAAAGCACAAAATATGTTGCAACAGATCAAAAAATAAAAGCGGCAACACTTTTTCAGTGTTGCAATTTTCACCGCTGCTGTAGCACCCTACAACAACGTTTTGTTACACTACTGCAACACCACTAGTTTTATTACCAGAACATTCTAAGGCATCATTAAATACAATGTACAACAACATTAAACTAGTGTTGCTGTAGATGTCAACATTCTATAAAATTGTGGGTCCCACCAGTGGACCCCACGTAAACATATTTTTTAACAATTGGTGGCAAAACAATATAATTACCTATCACACTTTCCCACTGAAAATTTAACAGGAACTATTTGTGTATATGCATTTCTCAAATATTAAAACTCGTTTCATTACACCAATACCAAAATTCATCAATAAAAGTACAATGATTCATAACTCTAACCCAAAATATAAATCACAATCCAATACAAAAAAAAATCCATCTCATTCCATGGTACACAGAGCTTCCAACTCCCACAATATCAAACCCAAACCTATCTGGCATTAAGACACTTCCCTTTTCTACAAATATATTTGATAGATTCCCTTATCTACAAATACACTTGACAGCTTCTCTTCATCACTTTCATAACCAGCAAAGCTTGCTGCTCAGAAAATGAATTATTGTGATTATCAATAGTATTCTTCAAGGCTTTAGCAAGTTCCTCGCTTCCAGCCAATAAGCGGCTGCACATTACAAATAGATACGAGAAAACCCACTTGAGAACATGTATTATCTTACAATATACCTTGGGAAGGAAGAAAAAAACAAGATATTAAAGATAAACTAAAAAGGTTAAACAATTACCATAAGACATAAATTGTACATTTTTAGGTGAACATGATCACCTCCAACAACTTTTTAGAATTAAAGCCAGACCTGTACATTTTAAACGGTCTTAAAGAATTAGCTTCAAAAAAGAGAATATGACAGAAGAATATCTACATACTACTATTTGTGGCATACATCAATGTTTAATTTGCGGTGCAACAATATTATTTAGGTACACAATTTAAGCTCTAAAAAGGCAGAGCACATGAATTAGGTAAGACATCTGAACTATTTTATTTGCTTTGTTTGGTTATTAAATAGAATACGTTGACAAATCAAGGGTAAATTACTTGCTCAAAAATTTGGATCAGGGAGATTCTTAAAAGCTCTATAGTGTCAGCTGCTTGAAAAACTTCAAGAGATAATATTCTGGAGCAAATATAGAATTGCAATAGCAAATCCAAAATGAGCATACCAAAAAAATTGAATGCAATGCACTAATCCCAAATTTACTGATGCGGTAAAGAAGGGAAAACCTTAAAACCAGAATGGACATGTGCATGGTACTTGATTAAGCAAATACACAGAAAACAAAATGGTACTACACATTAAAAAAAAAAGGATGTGCCTTAAAAAGCAATACAAATATCACATTTAAGAAAGAAGACATGTACGTGGTACTTGATAATAAAGATAATAAAAAAGAAAGAGACATGGGGGAGGTGGAAATACTCACCTAACCAGATGGAACATCAAAATCACCCGTCAAGTTCACAACTTCAACATATTCACACAACTCGGGCTCTGAAACATCTTTTTTGTCACCAGCCTCATGCCAAGGACCAAACAATTTTCTTATTTGAATGACTTCTGTAGCGAGGTAACCATTTGAGCTAGTATATAATCCTGCGAAGGCAAATAAATTAGTTCAACAAATTAGTTAAACTCCAAAGAACAGAAGCTTTATTCTGAAATTACAAAAACTCTGTGGCACATTGATATCAGAGCTCCGAATACATATTGCAAACACTTCTAAATATAGAACATTATACTACCATTTAAAGGATCAGATGACTCTGGATTAACACCCAATACACCAACAACCCCATCATATTTTCCAGAATATGGAATAACATCTATGTGAGAACTTGTTGCAACGGCACCAAATTCTGGTTCATTGCCTTCCCTGGACCAAGAGTACAAAAAAGTGAAAAAAGAAAAATCTCGTGATTTAGCAGTGAGAGGAAGAGAAACATGAAAATAACAACAAATTAAAGCAGACAAACTTCAAATTTGATGCTTGCAAAACCAATTAACAGCTGAAATTAAGAATAATACCTAATGATATAAAGAAGCCCCAACTCAATATGTAAATCTCCAATTGGACCGGACCCAATTGAAACCCGAATTGAATCGAACCATAGAAACCCTATATCTAAAGAAACCCCAATTGATGTGCTTCAGAGTGGGTGGCGGCGATGTTGAGAGTGCGAGTTTAGAGAATGAGTGTAGGAGCAAGAATAGAATTAGCCCTGTTTTGTTTAATTTTTATCACCAAACAGAAGGCGCCAATTTTGCCGCCCTTGGCAAAAAATTGTATTTCCGCTCTAGCAAAAGAATGAGTTTCCTGTGCTTTCCAACGCAGTTGTACAATTTATATTTTTTAATTGAAATTCTCTTTTTTATTACTCCCTCCGTCCCATTCATTTCTATACACTTTCCATTTTGGGATGTCCCTCTCATTTCTATACATTCCAAAAATAGTAACTTTTAATAATATAAAACACTATTACACCCACTACTTTCTCCACTATCTCTATTCTATAATAATATAAAACACTATTACACCCACTACTTTCCTCCATTATCTCAAATCAATTATTAAATATTGATAGGTCCCACCACTTTACCCACTTTTCATCTAATTTTACTCATTTTTTATATCTTTTCTTGGTCTCCGTGCCCAGCCCTAATGTATACTATTGGCTGGGACAGAGGGAGTACATAACCAGTTGAGAAAGAATTTTTGATTATATTCCAAAACATATTCTACTTCCGATAGAACTTTTAATTATATTTCTAACCTATAAATTTGAATTATTCTCCTTTTATAAACTCGAACACTTATTATACTTCAAATATAACTTTTATTTAGATATCTTCCCTATAAATTTGAACTCTTCTCCTCTATAAATTCGAACACATACTCTACTTCTAATATGTCAACGGATATTTTTTTATTTAGTATAATTAAAAAATTAAAAAATTCTATAAAATTAGAAAAATAGATTGATGTGATCTTAGAGGCGTCACATAATCTCCCGTGTATCCTCCTTTATATATATATTTGGTCAATTAAAAATTTAGTACAAAACATATTATATTTTGTACATATATTCTAATTCACTCCAATAATGGACTTCTAATTTTTTTAAATTAAAAATAAATCATTTTATCAAAATTTTATTCATTACGTGCATAATACTTTTTTATTCAAATTATTACTTTTTATTATAGTTTATTCTTTAAAATTTTTATAAAAATATTTGTTTTCATAAAAATGGCATTATCGACTCGAATAATAAACCGTTAATTTTGAAAAATTAGATTATATGCTTTTTCAACATCAATTCATTTCCGAGAAAAATAATAGTTTATTTTAATTTTTAATAAGTTATGTTTAAATCATACTTTTGGCAATCTTTCATCATCAGTGTTGCAATGTGTAACGCTTGTGAGCTACTAGAACATAAAAAAAAACAGTGTTGCACTAGGTTTAAATTTTATAGCTACTACAACATTTTTCAATGCAATACTAAAAATATGTGTTGCGTAAGTGAATCTATGGCGTAGTGGCACATCGGTCATCACCGAGGTCCCCACTTGGTAGTGACATCTAATGTTGGCCAGTGATCGGTACAATCATGACCTTAGCTACTCACATGCCAGAGTGGTCCACACGCCACCGTAATTTTCACGTGTACACGTGTAATCCATCTACATCACTGAAGTGTCCTGACTGCGTCCCGACGGCAGAGGAAGAAACGATCTACCCCTAGACCCTTGTCCTTGGCCTTAAAAGAGCCCAAGGAAAAAGGTTTAAAGGGGACACTCTCATTCACACACACACACTGTCTCTCTCTACACTACCTATACACACACCCTTCACATTTAGATATCTGTATAGTCTTATCTTCCCTTCCAAAGCCATCACTTACTCTCACGCCGGAGGCGCCGTCAGGGTCCAAACCCCCCTCCGGTGTTGTTTTGCAGACACCCAACGGCAGCAACACCGCATCCAGGTGTGGGAACGGCGGGAAGGATTAGATCGGGATTTGGAGTTATCAATAAGAATAAATCTAAAATTGTTTACGGTGTTCAATATTTTCATCCATTTGGCATTGATGTTACGTTTCAAAAAGTTTTTAACATCTTATTTTTGTGTCAGTTTGTCGTTTTAATTAATTGAGACATTGGTTGTCATCTTCGCATATATAAATTATGATTACAAATATTTATTTTCTTAAAAAATTATATTCGTTTAGCATATATCATATTTACTGATACAAATACATGTGTTAGCATAATTCGTAAAGATATGTGGAAAAAAATATTGGAAACGAGTTTGATTTTAAAAAATCCCTTAAAACCTAAAGAAAATTATTCAGTTATAATAATAATGAATTTACAATTTTTGATATAATATTTTCCGTACCTAGCACCCGTAAAATACTAGTTTTCTTGTAACAATTTAATTTATATTATAAAATTATTAATTTTTTAGGTTGATTAGTAACTATAAGTCATTGATATGCAACACTAAGAGAAAAGCCCAGATCAATGCCAAACTAATGTTGCGTATGCATGTAGTTCACCCTACTATTTTTATTGATTTTAAATTATTTATTTTTGATACAATAAAAAATATATGTAATGTTCTTAGGAAAAATATTTGTAACAGGAAAAGCTGACTTGTTAATTTTTTTTAGTAGATCATGACTTATATAGACATTTTAGTGCCATTTACTATAATTTATAACTAAACATGTGAATTGTATCAAATTGTAAAAGTGTTCAAAGTACTGATCAGATACCATACGCATACATAATGCAAAATAACTCTTCATTCAACAGACAAGAGATCTTAAAGACAAGCACAAATCAAACAAAGCAAACACCACACCTTTAACAAACATGAAAATATAATTAGGAAGTTAAACCTAAGGAACAATTTTGGACACTTTTAGCTTCTTAATCCAATGAACGAAGGAAGATTTGGAATTTCTGAAACCCAAGAATCCATGCTCCTTGCTCTTGTTCATAGTATCTAGAGGATACTCAATGCCAAACGAATGATCAACAACCCACCAAGCTCCAACATCTTCTAGTTTTGTAGGCACCAAATTGTTTTCTTTTACAATTTCATCCCACACACTCCCTTTATCCTTCATCAACTCGCCAAATGTCAGCCTCTGTCCCTCTTCAAATTCTCCGCATTCCACCTCAAATTGCTCCGCCAGCACCTTCCAGAAATGCTTCCATTTGAATACATCTCCATTACTGCAATTAAACGCTTCATTCTTGGCGTGTGGATCCAGTACTGCAGCCCATATCTCTTGCTCAGCAATCAAATCAGCATCCGAAGCTTCGTAATACGAACTCCAAGCTTCCTTAGTCCCCGGAAACCTCAAAACTGAACCCTCATGTTTGCATATTGAAGCATAAACACACAAAGTACATATTACATTAATCAAACTGTAAGGAGAAAAACCAAATATAGCTCCAGGCCTATGGACGGACCAAGTTAAGCCATCTTTTTTGGCTACCTTCTCAAACAAGATGTCCTCAAGATTATAGTAAAAATTTGGAGTATCTAGCCTTGGAAGATCTTCGGTATAGGGAGGATCATGTGGTGCAACCATAAAAGCATCAAAAGAGCCTATGTAATGCTTTTTCCCAGTTGTTAAACAAATATGTTGCAGTTTTGGTGCATTTGGAATGATACAATTTAACAAATTGCTAAACATTTTGCTATTTATTTCGCAGTTTTCAGCTTCATTGGATCCACTAGCCCAAGTGACGTAAAAGAGGTGAGTCACATCTTTAAGGCCTGAGAGTCTGCTTTCCGTTTCTTTTGGATCGGAAATGTCACATTGGATGTAGTCAACAGGGTTGTTTGCATTCCATTGTGGTCTTGGACGACGAGCAACACCATAAACTTTCCATGGGCCACCAGGGGTGTCAGGGCGAGGGAGAATCTCAGCCAGACTATTGCCAATAATGCCGGTAATGCCCACAACTAGGGCCACACTTTGATAGTTCAACGGACCATTTTCTTGATTGAGAGGTTTCTAAAGTATGTAAGCGTGCATGGAGAATTAAATTAGTAGTGAAGGAAGAAAGCATGTATGAACATAAAATGATTAACGAAAATTAGTAAGATGGAAGAGAGATTAAAGAATTACCTTTGCAGCGCCAACTGCACCTGACCACCACCAGCTCATATTTTTTTTTGGTTAGATCGTCTTGTGCTTTTTGTTGAGAGATACTAGTATATATGTTAGTATTTATATACAAATAAGATGTAAAAACCTGAATCGATGATAGATTTTCTGTGGTTTAAAATTTTAACACGTATTATTACAAAAAAAAGGAATAATGCTTGATGAACAGAAACTTATACTCCTATAAACACAAATATGTATACAATGACGTCATAAAAATATAATGTGATAATCCCCATAAAAATATAATGTGATAATCCCGGTAAAAAAATTATTAAAATTTAATAACCTATAATTAATATTTTTCTCAAAACATAATAATGTTTAATATGGGTGGCAACTTTAGCGACAACTTTAATAAAATACACATTTTAATTAATACAATACACAATTTTGTATACTTTATGAAAAATATTTGATGATAATATTTTGAGAGAAATTTTCTTGTCTAATAACTTTTAAATTAATTATTATCATTTTTATTCCTTAATTGATCAATGTATTTATCGTGGAAGATGTTCAAAAAATAAATAAAGTTATTGAATTCATAAGTAATAAGAGTGTTGATGTCGAGAATTTTAATTAAAATTATATAAACTGTACATATATATTATTTTTAGAATAAATTTTAATTATTTTAAAGTTAGAAATCTCTAAAGTAATAAATTTTTCTAAATATTAATTTAGAGGAGTTCTCCTATATTAAATATAAATATTCAATTTTTAGATGTTTTAGTCCAATTGTGATATTCGTTTGTAACATGTACATTATGATTTGTACTATTAAAAAAACATATTATTATATTATTCCCAACATGAATTATTTATTTATTTTATAAATAAAAAAGCCAAATTGCCCTATTAAACAAGACATGATGAGAAAATTGAAAAATTGAAGTTCACCGACTTTTAAAGTCGGCATCCACACAATTTACACCCACGTGATGATTTATGGGTTTCAGCTAATCTATGTACTGAAATTTGTCACATTTCAACAAACATCTCTCTTTTTAATGATGAAACCCTGGAATATAATTTACCGTTGCTCCCCAATCCATAATCGTTTCTTTAACTTGCTTATTGTACAATAACACGCGGAGAGGTATTTAAATCGGAAATGTTAAAAATTATACAAACTTCTGAATCACCTAAAATCATGAATATTTAAAATATTTGTATATTATCTAAATGCTGCACAAAAGAGACACCTCTTTAAACTAGAATTTTAAATTGTAGTCACCCCTAAAATCAAAGGAGTGGTTTTGTACATAAGACTTATGAACAGTGAAATGATTCCAAAAGACATAAATTTCAGGTTACTAATGTGTTCTTCCTGACCTTTCTTTTGTTTTGTAATGAAAACTTAGTCAATAGATTCCTGACCTTTGCTGTGTACAGATTGAACTCACTTATTAGATTTAAATGTTCGCAATAGTGGACATATGATTCTAGTAACAAGTGATGGTGGGTTGAGCCCTAGCACTTTTTGTGAAATATTGTATGGAAGGATGACCCTTATGTGTATATATATCCGGTTGCACTTTTATTAGTTCAAAATTCTTACAAGGCTATATGCCAATAAATTGTTAGGAGTTAATCTTAAACTTGTCTTTAATTGTAATGTTTTAATAATGTGTTTTTATTTATTTGTTTTGCTAAGCTGATGACTTAGTCACGTTGTCAGTAGTAGAGATATTGTACGAGCATGAATAAGTAGTAGAGGATTAGCAGGAGTTTGTTTAGGCTCATTAGGAGTTCCCTGTTTTTTAGCATCCATTACGTTAGTTACTTTCCTTATATTGTTATTGTTTTGCTTAATGAAAAGGCAAGTCTTTTGGCTAACCTACCCGATGCTAGCAAACGGAAATTATACGGCAAGGGCGTTGAAGATGAAAGTATTCATGCAGGCCCAGGGAGTTTGGACTACGGTGGAACCAAACGATCCTAAAGCTGTGACAGAAGAAAAGGCTGATAAGATTGCATTGGCAATGATATACCAAGGTATACCTGAAGATATGCTTCTGTCCATTGCTGAGAAGACAACAGCCAAAGGGGCATGGGAGGCCATCAAGACTATGTGTCTTGGTGCAGATCGTGTGAAAAAAGCTAGAGCACAAACTCTAAAAGCAGAATTTGAATCGCTCAGAATGGGTGATGCTGACCAACTGGATGATTTCTATATGAAACTTAATGGATTGGTGTCAAATTTATGTGCATTTGGTGAGGTGATAGAAGAAGCATATGTGGTGAAAAAACTGCTGCGGACAGTGCCAACGAAATTCCTACAAATTGCTTCCACCATCGAGCAATTTAGAAATGTAGAAAAAATGACAGTAGAGGAAGTTATTGGATCTCTGAAAGCACACGAGGAAAGGCTGAAAGGGATGAGTGAACCCAGTGGTGGCAGTGGACAACTGATGTTGATAGAGGAGGAGTGGCTGAAACGTGAAAACACAGAAAACAAACTATTGTTCACCAGAGAAGAGTGGCTCAAAAGAACAAACAGCAAAGGAAGCACAGAAGGAACCTACAATTTGAGGGGACGAGGTGTACGTGACAAGAGTAAGATAAGATGCTACAACTGCGACATACTCGGGCATTATGCAGCCGAGTGTAGGAGGCCTCATCGAGCCAGAGAAATGAAACAGGAAGCCAATATGGTGCAAATGTAGAATGAGGAACCGGCTTTGCTTCTGGCAGAACAAGAAACAAGTGACAAGAATATGGTGTTACTCAACGATGGAGAAGTGGTGCCCAAACTCGGCCAGGTAAACAAGGAGAAACAAGGTTAATCGAACCTCTGGTATTTGGATAATAGTGCAAGCAACCATATGACGGGTTACAAGAAAAAGTTCATGCACTTAGATGAAGGAATCACTGGACAAGTGAAATTCGGAAATGGATCAACAGTGCGAATTAAAGGAAAGGGATCAATCAAGTACATGTGCAAGAACGGAGAAGAACTGTTAGGTCCAAAGTATCGTAGAAGGGGGGGTTGAATACGATACTCACAAATAATTCAATTTCGTTCGCGGATTAATCTTTCAGTTCTATAACGAAATCAAACACACCAAACCAAATCAAGTTTCGGGGAATATATCTTTTTATAAATATAAACCTCGAGGGGTGCTACAATTTCTAATCCGTAGATTAGCTTCAATGAGTTCTAAGTTATACACAATCAAAACTTTGATAGATTTCAAGCAGAATTAATTTATCTGTATTTTCTCTCTGGCTCAAGCTCTCTCTCAGTTATTGCTTCTGTGTAAATAACTTCGACTGAAGAAGACACTATCTTCTCTCTGTATTAATTGTAGTCTTCAATTGAAAAACCATCGAACCAAAGTTGAACAAACAATCTTGGCCGTTGGATCTTCATCAACCTGTCAGACAAACCAAACTTTTTCACCTGCTCCAATTTGAAAACCATCGAATGGAATTACTTTATTTACCATTCGATAGTTTTTAAAACAAAACTATCGAATACCAAATAAAGTAAAAGTGGTTTTCAAATAATTACTTTTAAACTCATTCGATAGTTTTCACAAATGAAAAACTATCGAATTCATTTTCTTTACTTTTGTCCTTTAGTAATTACTCCTGGGTGTTTTAGTTTTAGACTGTATCAATTTCTTCTGAGACGATAAAACAACTTGATCTTCTTAGTGCCGTCACCTAGTGCAACTGGTCTGGTTCACGGATGAATAAAACTTGATCAATTCTTCTTTTATGTCTTCAATTCAATGCTGCTGATAAGTCCTTTGTCGTTCTGGTTGCTTCATTTAAATCACTGGAATCCCGTGGTACTTAACCCTAAATCATTCACATACTTCTGTCGTCTTGAAAGTCTTGTTTCTTTTGTTGTCACTGAGGCTTGAACATTTTCATGAACTTCTTTCCGTGACCTGTTTACGGACTTCAAGAATACATAACGTATTTTGATTTCTTGAGTTTACCTTTTCTTCTTTGATTCTGGATTCCTGTGCTTCTGTTAATATTATTGTCTGTCTTGTCCTTTGTTGAGTTGTAGTTATCTCTTTTACATCTTATGTTACATTATGCTTTACAATCTCCCCCTATTTGATTGGATAGAGTTCGACAAGCAAATACTTCGAGGATAACTCAACTAACTAAGGAAACATTAAACTAATTAAAGTAAGACAGCGTAATAATATTACATGCATTCTGGATCAGATATATATACATTTCCAGATTTCATAAATCAAAAAACAATAAAACTTTTCACATTGAAGTTGCTCCTCTTGTCTGAGCTGATAGTTCTTTTGTTCTTTGCTTGAATCTTCAGTCCATTCCAATCTCACCTTCTTCAATCATTGGATCGGAGTTAGCAGCTTGATAATCAATCACTGATAGATAGTGCAGTGGTTCTCCAGGTTTAAGGATTGCTCCTTGGATGTGTCTTCCAATATATTCAACCTCTTGACCCACTCCAGCCCATAACCATGCAATGTTAACATCTTTCTTGTTTAGCTTTGGCATGTTTGGCAGTCTGGTATGCACTTCCAATCCTCTTTCCACTCTTTTCCTATAGTAAGGAACATTCTCCATTAGAAATCTTCTAAGAGTGTCTGCTGCTTTGTACTTCTCCGTTGATGAGAATCCAGTGGATCTAAGATACTTCTCAACTGATATTAGATAGTTCTTGGATAGTCTCTCAGTTTGTCCTCAGCCAAATAGCAGATTCTGAACAAGTCATTCGTCATGAATCTAACCATTGGGGGATCTTCAGTAATCTCTGGACCGACTTTCATCACGATCTCCTTAACATGCTCACGGAGCAGTTCATTTAGCCTTGTACTTCTTTGGATCTTGATGAGTATAGCCTGCAATTCGGTATATGTCCTCTGTTCTAAAAACTTAGTGGAAATCACAAATGTACCTTTCTCCAGAAAACTGATTAATAAGCTCCAGACACCATTTGATTTAACCCCAGCATTCAGACAGATTATAGAGCTTCTCAGTGCTTTAAAGTAAGTCTGATCTTCAAGATTAGCACTTCTGATGTCCTGAATAATAAATTCCACCTCAGCATTGTCGTTGACTTCTAAACCATCTTCAACTCCGCAAAAGGTTTTGTAAGGCATTTCCCATTCAGTACCATCTTTCTTTGCCAGATATATCATCTTCTTCTTCCTCACTTCATTATACATTTTGAATCTCTTCAGTTTTTCACTCCTCAGAATTGCTTGCTGTTTCTCTTTCTCAGCTTGCCTGGCATCTATTGCAACTCTCTGAGCTCTTATTGCTTCCAAGGCAGCTGCTTCTTCAGGTGATAGAGAATTTACTTCTTCTTCCATAATATCCTCCCAGATTGGATGTTCAACGGGCTCTGGATAATATGGCTCATGCTCCTCTTGATTAGGTTGCTCATGCATGACCTCAAATTCCTCTTCACTCTCCTTCTCTTCTTCTACAAGTTCCTCTATCCAGTACTGTCTGATAGGAATAGCTTCAACTGTCTCCCAAACTCCCCATCCATCCTTAGGCTTCTCTTTCTCCCCTTCTCCAACTTTCTCCCCCTTAGTTGAGGAATCCTCGATAAAAGCATCCTCAGCATAAAAGGTAGTAGAAAGATCAGGTTGTTGATTTGAAGGACCAGGTTGGCCAGTTTGTTGGTTCTTCAGCATAGTCCATATCGACTGTACTCCATCACTTTGATTTTCCATGAAATCTAGCAGATCCTTATTCATCTCTTGCATAGAAGCCAGCTTCAGGTCAATGTCATCCAATCTGGAGTTGGTAGTCTTCTCAATCTTGTCCAATCTCTGGTTCAGCTTAGACTCCACTCTAGAAAGGGTGTTCATTGCATCTTTTACCCTAGCTTGACCATCCCGGATAACCAGAACGTCTTCTTTCAAAGCTTCTTGTCCTTGTTGCAAAGCATCCACTTCATTCATGAAACCATCTTTAAGTTCCTTTACGTCCGTCCTCAACTCGATCAGTTCGTCCATAGCTTCCTTCTTTAAGGAGTCCACTGCCTGCTTCGTACCTGTTATAGTGCCAGATGCACTGCCAATGACCCTAAATGTTCTTCTTGAATCAGCTGCAGCCAAGTCAACCTTCTCTTGAATAGTCTTTAAAGAAACAGTGGCTTGACTAGAGGAGATCCCTTGGTCAAAGGAAGGTCGCAGTGGAACCTTGAATAATGGATTACCTTCTTTGTCACGAACTGTCATCTCCTTGAGGGTAGATTGAACTTGTAGCTCTCTTTCTGTCGGTAACAGCAAATCATCAATAATAGGTAGGGTTAGGGTGTCACTCCTCACATTTGGCTCTGGGTGTACACTCAACGTTTCTGTCGGTGTTTGAATCATTTTTCCTTTCCCACTCAGGCCAGGTGTAAATGTTTTTGTTTCACTCAAATCCTTTGTGCTGATTGTACCTGCAGAAGAAAACACCGTAGTCGTGCTTAAGGAGGTCACCGGTGGTGCAATGGGGCTTCGCAAGTCCCCGTCCTTGGTTAAACCAAGTTGCTGATCATCCTTAGATGATATATCCTTTGTAGGATCTAGAGTTTGAATCTCTAGGGGGTTAGAAACAGGCTCTTTTAACAGCAGAGATCCCGAATCTTCCCCGATAGTCTGTGAAGACTGTACCTCAGTTGACTTCTCAATAGTAATTGATTCATCGTCAACGAGTTGCCGATCTGCACCTACGTCAGACCCTTTACCCGTAGGATCCATATATGTTCCATCTGGGGAGGTAGACAATGACCCTTTAGATTGTGCATTTAGGTCAAAGCCTTCTCTCGATGTCTGTGAAGACCCTTGGTTCTTAGAACCTTCAACCAGTGAACCTGACCGTAATATGGTCGGAACACCAGTTGCTTCCGTCAATTCTTCCTTACTTGATTGAGCTATTGGATCAGATATAGCTTTTTTTAGCGTAGCCCAATCAGCATCAGAAAAATCAATAAAGGGCACTTTGGATGTTTGAAATAAAGTATCAACAGTTGCCTCGGTTTCTGTTCGTCTCCTTTTAGAGGAAGGCAGAGCTGCTGTTGAAGGGTGTATCTCCTTATGTGGTGCTGCTAAGGCACTATCTCCCTCTACACTCACGGATGTCTGAATATTAGGTATAGGAGGGGAAGGAGGTCCGTTTATTGTTTCATTTGGCTCTTCCAAAGGCTCTTCGACCGTGGTTAGAGGTTGTGGGTTTGCAACCTCTTGGTCTTGAATGGCCACTGAGGGCTCTGGATCAACATCCATAGGTTCAGGACCAATTTCAGGTTCAGGTTGAGGAATGTTACCTTCATTTACCTGTTCCCCTGGGGGTAGAAGTGGTAGGGGCGCCGTTCTTAGATAGTCTATGAGAACAGTGGGTACCCTTGGAAGATAGTTGTTGTTCCTTATCAGAGCGGTTATGGCATTGCTCTTCATCTTCATACACTCCATGGTCTCCTCTTCGTCGAATATCTCACGCTCATCATCTATTAAGATATCATTTAGAATTAGCTGTAGGAACCTAGGATAGAAACAAAGCACATCTTCATCTATGCCCGTTCTTTCATCCAGTGGTCCCATGCATATGATTACTTGATCAATCAGTAACCGTCCAATGTTAATATGCCTATTGTTGGCAATGGCAAACCCTATCTTTTGAAGGAATAAGGGAATACCATGCAGATTTGTTAGCTTGGCAGTAAAAACATGGATTAGGGTATGAAAGAAAAAGTTCCATGCCTTTGGCAAGTAATGCTTCAGAAACTCTCCCACAAAGAAGTTAGGTTGTTGACTTCTAATGAGAGTGAAGAAAACATGTATCTCCTCAGTTGTGGGATCCGGAACAAGGTTTTCTGTAGGAAAATGTAAGATTCGATTAAAATCATGTTCCGTCACCCTTATTGTTCTGCCCCCTGGCACAACAAAACTGAAGGACCTTACGTTATTGTCACTTGTATCCGTGGCGGTTGTGTACAACGCATTCAATTGATCGATGCAAAGGACCACGGGAGTACTCACAACATATGCCACTAATGAACGTGTGTTCAAAAACTCTGCCCATGCACGAAACTGAAGGTTCGTTATGGATTGCAAGTTTTGAAACGAGACATGATTAGTTTTGGTAACAATAAATTCTCCAGCCATTTTAAAATTTCCAGAAAATTTAAATAAACCAAAACTATTTTCCTTTTAAATTTAATTAATTATTAGTAATTAATTAAACTCTTGACAAAAACACCCTTTTTATCAGTTAACAATTTCGAACAATTTAAAAACTCCCAAATCAAAAAACCCTAACTTTCTAAATCAAGGATATCAATTTTAATTGAAAAAGATCAATCAAAAAGTACTATTCAAGAACAATTCTAACAGTTAAAGTTCGAGAAAAGGCTTTCGATAGTATTATTTAACCACAACCACGAATTAAGTCCACAAAATTCACAAAGTACAGAGATTTCACTGTTTAAAAACGAGATCACTGTAAAAACTGAAGTTACTGTGTGTAATTCTTGATTAAAACTGAAAAACTATCGAGTTTTTGATGTTCTTAATCGAGAATATATGTAAGTATATATGTATCATTCTTAGATCTGTAAAAATGACAAAAGAAAAACTTCTAAGGGCCACTTAAATACTTACTGATCTGTCAGGGGTATTTTCGTCCTTTCTTGTTCGATAGATTTAAAAATGTACTGTCGATGGTTTTATTTAAGGGGTAAAAAGGTCAATCTTTCTTCGATAGTTTTTTGAAAAACTATCGAAGTATTTAAAATAAGAATGCAAACGGACCTTTTCAAAAACCATCGAGAGTTTTCTTTTCTTTTAAAAATAAAAACTATCGAACTGCTGTCTTTCTGAAAAACTACCGAGAATATAAAATATTAAAGAATTTAAGTCTTTCGATAGATTTCATTTTATTCTAAAAAACTATCGAGATATGTTTTCGATAGATTTTCTTTTCCTTTTCAAAAACTATCGAATATTAAATTCGATAGATTTATCTATGTACTTGAAAAACTATCGAATTTCCTAAATTCGATATTTTTTGCTTCTGTCTTCATTTTAAAACATGTTCATGTTTTAAAAATCAGAATTTTTATTTCCTGCCTAGTTTTAATTCTAATAAATCTTTTCAAATTTACCAAAATCAATTCTTAACAGAAAATTCACAATTTTCTTAGAATAAAATCAACTAAATATCATCAAATGATATTAATCAATTAAAATCCAATAAATTATGCTGCATTAATCTACAATGTTAAAAACAAAGTAAATTAATTCAAATTAATTAAATGCTTGAATATTTAGAACAAATATTAGCACTTAAATAATTTTAGAATTAATAACCAATTAAATGCCAGAAGATATATCATCCATAATTATGACATAAAATTAGTACAAAAATCCTAACTACGAGAATTGCTCCAGAAAATAAATTCACGAGTCCTAAGGATATAGCAAATTCTTAAACTCATGTATTCACCAGGACTCTCTGCAGTTACTGACTTCTAATCAAAATCAATTAGAAAGATTTAACATCCCAGGTTCACCAACCAGCTTATTGAAAGTGGATTCATCAAGCGGTTTAGTAAAGATGTCTGCAATTTGATCCTCTATGGGTACAAAATGTAACTCCACAGTTCCATTCATGACATGCTCTCAGATAAAATGATACCTGATGTCGATGTGCTTCGTCCTCGAGTGTTGCACTGGGTTGTTTGAGATTGCTATGGCACTTGTGTTGTCGCAAAATATTGGAATCTTTGTCAACAAAAGTCCATAGTCACGGAGTTGGTTTCTCATCCACAAGATCTGAGCACAACAGCTACCAGCAGCAATGTATTCAGCCTCAGCTGTTGATGTGGAAACTGAATGCTGCTTCTTGCTATACCAGGAAACTAACCTTCTTCCAAGAAACTGACAGCTTCCTGAAGTACTCTTCCGATCAATCTTACAACCTGCAAAATCAGAGTCTGTGTATCCAATAAGATCAAATCCTGTATCTTTAGGGTACCAAATTCCAAGATTTGGGGTTCCCTTAAGATATCTAAATATTCGCTTAATAGCTATTAGATGAGATTCTTTAGGATCAGACTGAAATCTAGCACACAAGTATGTTGCAAACATTATATCTGGTCTACTTGCAGTGAGATAAAGTAGTGAGCCTATCATACCTCTGTAGCCTGTGATGTCAACCTTCTTACCAGTTTCATCCTTATCAAGCTTAGTGGCAGTTGGCATAGGAGTCTTTGCTGTAGATGAGTCTTCCATTTGATACTTCTTCAGAAGATCTTTGATGTACTTGGACTGACAACTGAATATACCATCTTGTTTTTGGTATACTTGCAGTCCAAGAAAGAATGACAATTCACCCATCATGCTCATTTCATAACGACTCTGCATTAACTTAGCTAATCTCTTGCATAGATCATCATTAGTAGAACCAAATATTATGTCATCAACATGTACCTGCACCAATATCAAATCATTTTTATGCTTTTTGACAAAGAGAGTTTTGTCTACAACACCTCTTGTAAAATCATTTTCAAGTAAGAATTCAGAGAGAGTGTCATACCATGTCCTTGGAGCTTGTTTGAGTCCGTAGAGAGCTTTGAATAGAAAGTACACAAAGTCTGCCAGTTTTGAATCCTCAAAACCTGGAGGTTGTTCCACATACACTTCTTCTTCTAACTCCCCGTTTAGAAAAGCACTCTTCACATCCATTTGATATACCTTGTAATTGGAATGTGCAGCAAATGCCAGAAACATTCTGATGGCCTCAAGTCTTGCTACTGGTGCATAGGTTTCATCATAATCTATACCCTCTTCTTGAGAGTAACCTTTAGCAACCAGTCTGGCTTTGTTTCTCGTTACAATGCCATCTTCGTCTAACTTATTTCTGAATACCCATTGTGTTCCAATAACAGATTTTCCCTTAGGCCTGGGTACCAGCTTCCAAACTTTCTGCCTTTCAAACTGATTGAGTTCCTCTTGCATAGCAATCACCCAATCTGGATCATCTAGAGCATCTTCAGCTTTCTTAGGTTCTGTTTCTGAAAGAAACCCAGAATAGTGACATTCATTTTGTGATGTTCTCCTAGTTCTCACTCCTGTGTCCGGATCACCAATGATCAAGTGAAAGGGATGATCTCTATTCCATACCCTTTGTCTTGGCAGATGCGATCTTGATGATTCTCCTTGTTCTAGATGTTGTGGAGTGTGACTAGTTGATCCTTCTCCTGGTCCCCCTGAGTTGTTGACGGTTTGATCTGTTGATTCTGTAGACTGACTAGTGGATCCTGTATGTTGAGGATCTCCACTTTGGTCACCACTTTGTCCAGAATCATTATCATTATGATTATTATTAATGACTGTAACAACTTCAGGTACTTCTTCATTGTCAGAGAGATCTCCTGATAGATTTTCAAATACCAAGGATTCAGAGTTCTCTCCAGTTTGCAGGCCTGGTCTTTTGGTATCGTCAAATGTTACATTAAAGCTTTCCAACACCTTCTTATCTTCAATCACATATACCCTGAAAGCCTTAGATTCCAGAGAATAGCCCAGAAAAATGCCTTCATCTACTTTGGCATGAAACTTGCCAAGATGTTCTCCATCTTTAAGTACAAAGCACTTTGCACCAAACACATGAAAGTACTTCAGTGTTGGTTTCTTGTTGGCCATTAACTCATACGGAGTCTTTTCATGATCTTTGTTGATCAGGGTTCGATTCTGAGTGTAGCAAGCTGTATTCACTGCTTCAGCCCAAAAGTAAGTGGGAAGTTTTGATTCACTCAACATGGTCCTTGCTGCTTCAACCAAGGTCCTGTTCTTCCTTTCCACTACTCCATTCTGTTGAGGAGTTCTTGGTGCTGAAATCTGTCTTGATATTCCTTTCTCTGAGCAGAAATCATTAAGAACTGCATTCTTGAATTCAGTTCCATTATCTGATCTGATTGTCCGCACAGGTAGCTTAGCTTCCACTTCTATCTTCTTGATGTGATCAATGATTAGTTGTGTTGCTTCATCCTTTGATTGTATGAACAACACCCACGTGTACTTGGAGTAGTCGTCCACCATCACCAATGCATATTTATTCCTTGAAAGTGACATAACATTAACTGGACCAAATAAATCCATATGAATCAGCTGTAATGGTTCAGTAATGCTTGTCATTCCTTTGCTTCCATGTGATGCTTTCTTCGACTTCCCTTTTTCACATGCTTCACATAGTCCCTCCTGATTGAATTCCATCAGGGGCAACCCTCTCACTAACTCTCTCTTTACCAAAGAGTTCATAGTTTTGAAGTTCAGATGTGAGAGCTTCTTGTGCCATAGCCAACTTTGTTCTGAAGATGCCTTTGCATAAAAACATGTAACATCTCCTTCACTGGTAGAACTTAAGTCAGCTATAAACAAATTTCCTTTTCTCACTCCCAGTAGAGTAAGCTTCTCATCCTTCCTGTTGGTGATCAAGCACTTGTCCTTTCTGAAATCTACATTGTAGCCTTTATCACATAATTGACTGATACTTAAAAGATTGTGCTTTAATCCTTCAACAAGAGAGATGTTTTCAATGATGACATTTCCAGCTTTCAATTTACCATATCCCGTAGTGTATCCTTTGCTGTCATCTCCAAAGGTTACAATCGGGCCGGTCTTCTTAACCACCTCTGTAAGCAGGGACTCTTCACCTGTCATGTGTCTAGAACAGCCACTATCCAGAATCCACACAACCTTTGAGCTTTTAACCTTACCCTGCAATCACAGATTGATTAAGCGGACTTTGGCACCCAAAATTGTTTGGGTCCTGAAGGTTTAGATGATTTAACATGAGTAACATTCAATTTAGTCTTACCCTGTTTGATATTCGTAGTATCTGTGGATTTAACATTATCAGTGCTATTTCTACTATCAGACATCAACTTAAAATAAGCATGCATGATGTTGTACTTACATAGAAATCAATCTTTCTTTCCACAGGGTTCATGAAGATCAGGCATGTCAGACATGTTATGCATTTCAGAAGCATTAGCAGTTTCTACTTTAACCTTTTTACATGCATGTGTAAGGTGTCCAGCAGAATTACAAATAGTGCACAACTTCCTAGATGCAATGGGAGAAAATGGAACCATTTCCTGATTAACAATCTTCTTCTTCTCATTCCTGTTCTTTTTAACATTACTAACTACGTCACCTACTTCAGTTTTAGGTAAATCAGGTTTAGGTAATTCATTTTTTACTGATTTCCTAGGCAACTTAGTTTTTACCTCTTTTTCCTTCAACAAATCCTCCTCAAGCAATTCTTGTCTTATGAAAAGGTCATCCTCATGAAAGAGTGGTGGAAACGGCTTAACAAAAACTGGACAATCAACATTCTTAAGAACATGTGGAGTATTCCTTTTGACAACTGAAGATGTCACAGGGAATTCCACAATCTTCTTACCAGCTTTCTTGTTATAGTCAAATCCTATAGCAGTTTTATTCTCTATGGCCTGAGTATCAATGATTTCCTTAGCCACTAGAGCGGAATTCTTAAAAGCATTCAGCTTCAAATCTAGATCTGAAATCTGCTTCCTGAGGATAGTCTCTATCTCATCATTACACTTGACCTTGTTCTCTAAGTACGCATTCTTTTGCTTAAGATCTTCTAATGTTACAGCTACAAGATCTAGTTCTTCATTTTTAGATTCTATTTTTTTAATCTTAAGAACTAGTTTAGCATTTTCCATTTCTGATGCTAGCATGCTTGTGTGTACATTAAACAATTCTACACTAAGATCTTGCACAGTTTTCTTGTACTCAGAATTAGACATATCAATTGTAGTTAAGATAGGTACCTGAGATGATTGTGGTGATTCCTCTGAAGAGTCACCCATTAGAGCAACATTTACATATTCCTCCTCTTCATCCGAATCAGTATCATCCCAGTGCTTTCCCTCTGCTATATAAGCTTTCCCTTTCTGCTTTCCAGAGAATGCCTCCAATTGTTGTTTAAGCTTGGCATTCTCTTTCTTCAACTCATCATAAGAATCCTTCTTTCCATAGACATCTTTCATGTCTCTCGCTTGACGAGGCTTCCGGCATTCAGTGGTGAAATGCCCTAACTCATTGCAGTTGTAGCATCTTGATTTGCTTCTATCAATCATGCTAGTCTTGTAGCCTCCCTTAAAGCCTGTACTAGGTGTATAATTGCTCTTCTGGAATCTGTTGGTTGAACCCTTGAACTTGTACTTAGGGTTTCTCTTGAAACGAATGTGACTAAACTTTGCAGCTAAGTACGCCATGGTTTTGTCTTCAATTTGCTCAAGCTCTTCTAGGGTGTAGTAATCACTTTCATCAACACCCAGATTCACAGAATCCATTTCTGCTTCTATTATCACCTCCTTTCCAGCTCTAGGGGTTTGAACCTGAATCTCAGAAGTTATTGGTTCATCCACTACAAGTGTTGCTGATCTCACAAGTGCATTGTGCTTGTTCTCCACTGTCCCTGATCCGTAGATTATCACCCTTTGTTCCTGTTCCATCTCATAGGTCTTCAACTTGCCATAGATCATCTCTAATGACATCTTTGTGAAGTCAATTCTTTCCCTAATGGATGATGACTTGTGTTCTACATGATGGGGCAGCGTCATCATGAACTTCCTGTTTGATTCTCTCAGTGGATAGGTCTTTCCTTTCATTGCCAATTCATTGAGAAGCTTAGTATATTTCTCAAAGACCTGAGTTATACTTTCTCCTGGCAGGGACCTAAACGCTTCATATTGAGAAGTCAGGATGTCCAATCTGTTTTCCTGCACGTCTTCAGTTCCTTCCATTATCAAGTTAATGGTATCCCACATATGTTTCCCGCTTGTACAGTTCATCAACTGATAGCTCATTTCCTTGTCTGCGGAGTCCGCCAATATCAACATTAAACCGGTGTCCAATCGAATCAGTTCTTTGTCAGAATTTGTATATTCAGTAATATCCTTAGGTTGGGTGCCTTGAGGAATCCTGCTACCATCAGGAGCTGTAGATTCACTAACTGGTTTCATTGGTACAAACGGTCCGTTCTCTAATATGCCAATATACAACGGATTAGATGCCTTGATAAATAACAGCATCTTCATCTTCTACAAACCAAAATCATCTCTAGTAAACGGGGGAACTTTAATACCAGCAGTTGTCTTTGGAGCACTCATGGTTTCTGAAAATTTCAAATTGTTTCAAATTCAAGAAATTCCAATTAAATGAAAAAATTTGAAAGTTAAAAAATTTGCTTCGAATTTTCACGCTACGTTTGATTTTGGTCTCATTCACCGGATCTGATTTGTATATCAATCAAGTAGCCCTGATACCAATTGTTAGGTCCAATGTATCGTAGAAGGGGGGGTTGAATACGATACTCACAAATAATTCAATTTCGTTCGCGGATTAATCTTTCAGTTCTATAACGAAATCAAACACACCAAACCAAATCAAGTTTCGGGGAATATATCTTTTTATAAATATAAACCTCGAGGGGTGCTACAATTTCTAATCCGTAGATTAGCTTCAATGAGTTCTAAGTTATACACAATCAAAACTTTGATAGATTTCAAGAAAAATTAATTTCTCTGTATTTTCTCTCTGGCTCAAGCTCTCTCTCAGTTATTGCTTCTGTGTAAATAACTTCGACTGAAGAAGACACTATCTTCTCTCTGTATTAATTGTAGTCTTCAATTGAAAAACCATCGAACCAAAGTTGAACAAACAATCTTGGCCGTTGGATCTTCATCAACTTGTCAGACAAACCAAACTTTTTCACCTGCTCCAATTTGAAAACCATCGAATGGAATTACTTTATTTACCATTCGATAGTTTTTAAAACAAAACTATCGAATACCAAATAAAGTAAAAGTTGTTTGCAAATAATTACTTTTAAACTCATTCGATAGTTTTCACAAATGAAAAACTATCGAATTCATTTTCTTTACTTTTGTCCTTTAGTAATTACTCCTGGGTGTTTTAGTTTTAGACTGTATCAATTTCTTCTGAGACGATAAAACAACTTGAGCTTCTTAGTGCCGTCACCTAGTGCAACTGGTCTGGTTCACGGATGAATAACACATGATCAATTCTTCTTTTATGTCTTCAATTCAATGCTGCTGATAAGTCCTTTGTCGTTCTGGTTGCTTCATTTAAATCACTGGAATCCCGTGGTACTTAACCCTAAATCATTCACATACTTCCGTCGTCTTGAAAGTCTTGTTTCTTTTGCTGTCACTGAGGCTTGAACATTTTCATGAACTTCTTTCCGTGACCTGTTTACGGACTTCAAGAATACATAACGTATTTTGATTTCTTGAGTTTACCTTTTCTTCTTTGATTCTGGATTCCTGTGCTTCTGTTAATATTATTGTCTGTCTTGTCCTTTGTTGAGTTGTAGTTATCTCTTTTACATCTTATGTTACATTATGCTTTAGAAGAACGAACATTGCACGAGGTATATTGCATTCCAACTTTGTGCAATAATATTATTAGCATGGGACAACTTTCAGATGAAGGGAACAAAGTCGTAATTAGTGGTGACTTCTTGCGAGTTTTTGAAAAACAACACAGACTGCTCATAAAGGTGAAGAGATCTTCGAACAGGCTGTATAAATTGATCATCGAAACATGCATTTTTGATTACTTGTTTGTGAGAAAAGATGATGTGGCGTGGATGTGGCACTCACGCCTCGGTCATGTGAATTTTCAAGCCATGATGTTAATGACAAATGAACAGATGGTGCGTGGCTTGCCTAAGATAACTCAACCAAAGGAGGTATGTCGTGGATGTCTAATGTCAAAGCAACCTCGAAAACTATTTCCAAATAAAGCTCATTACAGGGCCAAGAAAGCATTGGAGTTGATTCATGGGGATATTTGTGGTCCAATACTCCCGGAGACACCTACAGGTAACAAATACTTTCTATTGTTAGTAGATGATTACACCAGAGTCATGTGGGTCTATATGCTCAAGAATAAAAGTGTTGCTTTTAGTAGTTTCAAGAAGTTTCGAGCCAAAGTCGAGAATTGGAAATATAAAAAGGTGCAAGTATTCAGAACGGACATGGGTGGAGAATTTACATCTAATGAATTCAATTTGTATTATGAAGAGGCAGGTATTACTAGACATTTCACCGCTCCCTATACGCCCCAACAAAATGGGGTGGTCGAAAGGCGAAATCGTACAGTAGTTGAAATGTCAAGAACTTTCTTGAAGGAGATGAATGTTCCACAAATTTTCTGGGGAGAGGCGGTTCACCATTCTGTCTATGTTCTTAATAGACTCCCAACACGAGCTCTATCGGGTCAAACTCCCTATGAAGCCTGGACCGGGGAAAAGCCTCATATTGGACACATTCGTGTCTATGGTTGCACAGCTCATATGAAAGTACCCAGCATCCAAACGAAGAAATTGGATAACCGAAGCAAACATGTGGTGAATTTTGGGAAGGAACCGGGCACCAAAGCATACAGATTATACGACCCTCAAGAGAGACGAGTATATGTTAGTTGTGATGTTACATTTGAAGAAACATGTGGATGGCCCTGGGATAGTCAAGAAAGAGACATGAAAGAGGTGAATCAATTCACAATCTTGCATGATTTTGAACAAGGAGGAAATGCAACAAATAGTCCAGACAGTCCAAGAAATTCTCAAACAGATGGTTCAGTTAATTACATCCAAGAAAATTCCCCTGAGCCAAGGCTCACACAAAATTAAGAGTCTAAAAATTATGACGATAGCAGTACTCCAAAGAAGTTCAGAAAGGTCACAAAGATATACGACGAGAAATGGGAAGTTGAAATAAATGATGAACTGTTGTTCGTAGGAATTGAGGAACCAGTGACATACAAAGATGCAGTTAAAGGGCGAGAGTGGAGATTGGCAATGGATAAGGAAATGGAGTCCATCGAGAAAAATGGTACATGGAAACTGACAAATTTGCCTCCTGGACATAAGGTTATTGGTTTAAAATGGATATTCAAGTTGAAGGAGGATGCGAACGGGAATGTTGTGAAGCACAAGGCACGGGTTGTGGCAAAAGGGTATGTTCAGGAACGAGGAATAGACTTTGAGGAGATCTTTGCACATGTGACACGCCTAGAAACAGTAAGGATGTTACTGGCCTTGGTAGCGAAGCATGATTCGGAAGTGCATCATTTAGATGTGAAAACTGCATTCCCAAATCGCGAAATAAATAAAGAAGTCTATGTATCACAACCAGAGGGTTACATCAAGGAAGGGCATGAGCACTTGGTTTACAGATTATCGAAGGCATTGTACGGATTGAGACAAGCTCCACGGGCATGGTACGCGAAACTTAATGAATGTCTTGAAAATCTTGGTTTTATTCGATGTCCTTGTGAACATGCAGTTTACACCAGAAGAGAGAAAAGAGAGGTACTGATTATTGGATTATACGTAGACGATATCTTGGTCACTGGCTCTAGTCTTTCTGTCATCGAAACTTTTAAAAAACAATTGAGTCAGACTTTCGAGATGAGTGACCTGGGCAGGCTGGCATATTACTTGGGAATTGAAGTACAGAGAGGGGAAGGCTACATTGAACTGAAGCAAGCTGGGTATACTAAGAAGCTTCTCGACAGAGCAAGGATGTCAGGCTACAATCCAACAAATTTTCCTATGGATCCAAGGGAACAGATTTCGAAGGATGAAGGAGGACAAGCTATGGATGCAACTGAATACAAAAGTCTGGTTGGTGGATTGCGTTACTTGGTACATACAAGGCCGGATATTGCTTATTCGGTAGGCATTGTTAGTAGATACATAGAAAAGCCAACTACAATGCACTTAAATGCCGTCAAGAGGATATTACGATACTTAAGAGGAACTATAAACTTTGGGCTGGTATACTCGAAGGGAGGTGGAAATAACATAGTTACTGGATACTCAGAACGCGATTTGGTTGGGCACTTGGATGACAGGAGAAGTACTGGCGGGATGGTATTTTACTTGAATAAAAGTTTGATAACTTGGGTCTCACAAAAACAGCGTTGTGTAGCACTATCTTCATGTGAGGCGGAGTTTATGGCAGCCACTGCAGCAGTGTGTCAAGGAATATGGTTGAAGAATTTACTAACTCAGGTGACTGGAGGGAGCATTGGTCCTGTAATTTTATATATAGATAACAAGTCAACAATTGATTTGGCAAAGAATCCTGTCTTTCATGGTCGAAACAAGCACATAGACATTCGGTATCACTTTATACGCGAATGTGTGGATCGTGGAGAAATTGTTTTGAAACATGTAAACAGTGATATGCAGAAAGCAGACACATTAACTAAGGCGTTCTCTATAATCAGGTTTGAGAAGATGCGTGGGCTTTTGGGCGTGAGAAATTTGATTAAGGAAGTTTAAGATTATGGGGGAGACTGTTAGGAGTTAATCTTAAACTTGTCTTTAATTGTAATGTTTTAATAATGTGTTTTTATTTATTTGTTTTGCTAAGCTGATGACTTAATCAGGTTGTCAGTAGAGATATTGTAGGAGCATGAATAAGTAGTAGAGGATTAGTATGAGTTTGTTTAGGCCCATTAGGAGTTCCCTGTTTTTTAGCATCCAGTACGTTAGTTACTTTCCTTATATTGTAATTGTTTTGCTTAATGAAAAGGCAAGTCTTTTGGCGAGCAAAACCTGTGTGTGTTTTGTGTTTACCAGAGTGAAGTATATAGCTATATATATATACACACACTGTTATCTTCAAGATAAATTACTTAGTGTTCTCAGTGTGAAATATGATAAACCTTGAATTGCACAGATAGGATTTATACTCTTAAGATACCAATGCATCCGATAAACTAGTTATATAATGTCGAATCTAGTTGATAACCTTGTGCTGCCAATGAAATTAGGGTCTCTTGAAGGCCAAGGATTGATCTGAAACTCAAGTGAAAAGGTTGTGATTATGATAGATCATTTAAATATTAAACTTTAGTTTGCATATTTTATAAGAAAACTGATTGACCAGCAAATGCAAATCCTAATTACTTGAGTCATAAAACAAAGTTTGGCAACATGAGTGGTGATCGATATGTTAGCTCCATATATATAAGTCTTTTTAAGTCATAAATGAATATGATCATGCATTTTCTCACTGAAAAATACAGGAGAAAGATTGTAATTCTTCTTCAGGTGTTATATCGTTAACAATATTGGCTTATAGTGGATATGATCAATATTTTAGAATGAAATAAATGGAACTTACCTATAGTAACAGAAGAGATGAACAGATCCTTGAAAATAGATTTATCTACTGGAGAAATTAGAAGAAAAAATCATTTTCTCTATGCCGACAAAGTCCAGGCCTGAAGGGAACATTGTGTTCTCCCAATGACATTAGGATGTTATAGGGATAACTTGTCTCAAAAAAATCTTAGATTATTTAAATGAAAGGGCAGCCATGTATCTTATTAATACTACGTTGGTCACTCTTATCCATGAGGAAAGATAACCTACATTTGTAGGTGATCTTCGCCTAATAACATTACAAGAAATACGTTTATTATGGATCAACAAAATTGGTTGATTTTAATCAATTTTGGTCGATTATGACACGATTTTTGTTCATTATAACAACATAACCGATCAAAGCAGCTTGTCAAAAAGAATACTGACCAAAATATCGAGTTAGTCAATTATAACATTCATAACCGACCAAAAAATTGGTCCCTTATGTTTGTGGTCCACGTCATGTGGCATTCAGGTGGCAACTATGTGGCATTCACATGCGTTGGTTATTATGGTCCACGTCACCGATGGGTGGACTCACTTTTGTCATTGTGGCATTTACGTGGCATCTATGGACATCCACTTAGCGCGTGATACCAATGACTAACCACCTATCATCATGGGGGTTGATCTCCGTGATCATATAGCCACAAAAGCTTTTTCTCACTAATGGATATAAGAGAGTGCTTGTCTTATAATATTACATTTATATTTTATATATACCGATTTTCTTTGTTTAGAAAACTCATTATCTTCATTCGCGGTTGGCTACAGGTCGTCTGATGTGGATTAAATAATAAAGTCAATTTCTATAAAATAGAAATATTAGGAAAGTCAAAAAGTCAAATGTTAAAGCCACAATAGTTTTGGCGCCAAAATCAGTTACAATTCTGTTAGGATTGATTGGCTATAAACTGTAAATCTGAATGTATGGATTCATTATGAATGATATAAACATTTTCTTAAACTCTATCTTCTTTCTATCTCTCTCTACATCTCTCTAATTCTCTCTGGTTCATTTCTCAATCTCCATACAAAATATCAGTTGGAGTCTTGTAGTAACTGTACTGCATCAATGGTATCAGAGCGATCGATCCTGTACTACTAACAATCTGGCGCCTCATACTCGCAGTTCGTCGTCTCAGATAGTTATGGAGGACCAAATTAAGGAGCAATTTCGGTCAATTAATGATCATTTTGTTTCGATTGATCATAGAATTTCGGCTCAAGAATCGCGTTTTGATGGAAAGTTAGAAGAAATTCTGCAAATGATGCGATCTATTAAGGAGGTTTCAGCAGGAGTGACGGTGGCGGGAGCACACTCAACACCTCCGGTCATACACGGCGGTGAATCTTCTGTTAATTTGGGAGGTAAGCCTTTGAGTTTTTCACCTAAAGTTGAATTTCCTCGTTTTGATGGAATTGGGGCTAAAAATTGGATTAAGAAGTGTGTTAAGTACTTTACGTTGTGTGAAATTCCTGAGGATCAAAGAGTAGATCTGGCAAGTTTGTATATGTTTGATAAGGCTGAAATTTGGGTATCAAATTACTTAGCCATAAGGAAACAGGTAGATTGGGGGGAATTTGTGGCTGATTTAACTGCTAGGTTCAAGGATGATATTGGACATGATATTGTAGAGCAATTTAATAAGCTACAGCAGTTTTCCTCTCTTGAGAGTTATATAGATGATTTTGAGAATCTAAGATCATTGTTGCTACAAAGTAATCATAATCTACCAGATGTCTATATCTTGGAAAGTTTTGTTGGAGGTCTTAAACCTGCGATTAAACCTTTTGTGAGAGCTTTTAAACCTGCAACTATAGCTGATGCTATTTTGTATGCAAGACTACAGGAGGAATCTTTAAGAAATTCACAGAAAATGCTTAATAAACCATTGAATTCTTCTTCTGTGACTAAACCACCTATTTTGCCTACTCCTCAATTTAAACCAGTCACTCAAGGATTCACTAAGGAAAATACTCAGAAACCTTTCAGATTTATACGTGCTGAAGTTAGAGCTGAGAAAATAGCCAAGGGACTTTGCTATTATTGTGATAAAAAGTATGAAAGGGGTCATAAATGTCAGTTTAAAGAGGCACAACTTTTTACTGTGGAAATACCTAGGGAGGATGTTATGGAAGGGGAAGAAGAGGTAGATAGGGCAGTATTTGAGGAATCAGACAGTGAACCTTGCATTTCTGTTAATGCATTGATGGGAAGTTCTACTTTCAATACTATGAGGGTTCAAGGTTGGGTGCAGGGTAAACCTCTCCACATTCTAATTGATTCAGGAAGCACTCATAATTTTTTGGACACAAACACTGCACACAAGTTAGGGTGTCATAAGGAAGGTATTGCTTTACAGGCTGTGACAGTAGCAGATGGAAATCACATTCCTTGTCAAAGTGCTGTTAACAATTTTTCTTGGTCACTTGGGGGTACTAGCTTTAAGGCAGATGTTATGTTGATTGAACTGGGCAGTTGTGATATGGTTTTGGGTGTGCAGTGGTTAAGTACATTAGGTAGTATTCAGTGGGATTTCAAGAAATTAGTCATGGAGTTTGTTATTCATGATAAGGTAGTAAGGTTGAAGGGTATTGCTGCACAGAAGTTGAAGATTTTAAAGGGACAACCATCAGCTAAACTTTTAAAGAGCAGTACTCAACTGTGTTTTTTGCAAATCAGGAAGGTTGATACTTGTCTTGACAAGCCTACAATGTTTGAGATTTCTCAGTTAAGCAGTGGTTTATCTCAGGAAATTGCTGTTTATGCTGGTGGCAATGAAGCTGTTCAAAAGAAATTGGAAACTCTTAAAAAAGAATATGGGGATATCTTTAAGGAACTTGATCAATTACCTCCAGCTAGGGCATTATTTGATCACAGGATTCCCTTGGAATCTGGAGCTAACCCTGTTAGTATTAGGCCCTATAGATATCCTTTGAAACAAAGGGATATCATTGAAAATATAATTGAAGAAATGTTGCAGAAGGGAATTATTCAGAACAGTGCTTCTCCTTTTGCTTCACCAGTTGTTTTGGTTGGGAAAAAAGATGGTAGTTGGAGACTTTGTGTGGATTACAGGGAATTAAATAAGAGGACAATAAAGGATAAATTCCCTATTCCAGTAGTAGATGAATTAATTGATGAACTGTCTGGAGCTAAAGTTTTTAGCAAGATTGATTTAAGGGCTGGCTATCATCAATTAAAAGTACATCCTGATGATGTGTTTAAGACAGCATTTAAAACTCATAATGGTCACTATGAATTTCTGGTTATGCCATTTGGGCTTACAAATGCTCCAGCTTCTTTTCAAAGCTGGATGAATGCCATTTTTAGGCATCTTTTGAGAAAAAATGTTCTTGTTTTCTTTGATGACATATTGATTTATAGTAAATCAATAGAAACTCATTGGATTCATTTACAAGAGGTTTTTGAACTTATGAGGAAACATTCTCTATTTGCAAAGGACAGTAAATGCTGTTTTGTTATGGACAAAGTGGAATATCTAGGTCATTTTATTTCTGGCTGTGGGGTGGAAACTGATAACAGAAAAATTTCTGCTATTGTTAATTGGCCTACTCCTACATCTGTTAAGGAGCTGAGAAGTTTTCTGGGAATTGCAGGTTATTACAGATCAGCTGAAGAAAGGGTGTTTTGCTTGGAATGATGCTGCACAATCTGCTTTTGAAAAATTGAAAGTAGCCTTGGCCAGTGCACCAGTACTTGCTCTACCTGATTTCAATAAAGTTTTTGTGGTAGAGACAGATGCTTCTAAAACAGGCATTGGAGCTGTTTTAATGCAGGATCAACATCCATTGGCTTTTATCATCAAATCTTTGGGCCCTAAATGGCAAAGACTTTCTGTTTATGAGAAGGAGTTGCTGGCCATTGTCTGTGCAGTTCAGAAATGGGAACAATATCTCATGGGAAGTCATTTTATCATCAAGACAGATCAGAAAAGTTTAAAATGGTTATTGCAGCAAAGAATATCAACTCCATTTCAGCAATTTTGGCTTTCCAAACTTATGGGATTTGACTATGAAATCCAATATAAAGGGGGAAGTGAGAATTTGGCAGCTGATGCTTTGCCTAGGGTTCAGGGTGCTGAAGTTTTGTTCATGGCTATTTCAGTTGTGGATTCTGATTTGGTTCAACTTTTAATGCAGAGTTATGATACTTGCTTGTTAGACATAAAAGGTAAGTGAGAGCAAGGTCAACATGTTGATAAATTTACTTTGCAGAATGGATTGATTAAGAAAAAAGGAAAGCTTGTAGTGGGACCTGATGCAGTGTTGAGGGACAAAATTATTTGGTGGCAACATGCTTCTCCTGAAGGTGGTCATTCTGGTAGGGATCATACAATTAAAAGAGTCAAATCTCTTTTCTATTGGTCTGGGATGACTAGAGACATTAGACAAAAAATCAGGCTTTGCCAGGTCTGTCAAGCTTCTAAATATGATGCCAGTCCCTATCCTGGATATCTGCAGCCCTTGCCAATTCCTCAAGAAGTTTGGATTGATGTGTCTATGGATTTCATAACTGGTTTGCCAAAATCTCATGGTAAAGAAGTCATATTTGTGGTAGTGGATAGGTTGAGTAAGTGTGCACATTTTATGGCTTTAAGTCATCCATTCACTGCTGTTCAGGTAGCTCAAAGTTATCTTGACAATGTGTTTAAGTTGCATGGTTGGCCTAGGTCTATTGTGAGTGACAGAGATTCAATATTTTTAAGTCTGTTCTGGAAATCTTTGTTTGCTTTGCATGGAACTGATTTGCTGTTGTCTTCAGCCTACCATCCACAAACAGATGGACAAACTGAAGTTGTAAATAGGTGCTTGGAATCTTATTTGAGGTGTATGTGTGGGGATTGTCCTAAGGAGTGGTCTCTATGGTTGCCACTTGCTGAGTGGTGGTTCAATACTCATTTTCACAATTCCTTGCAGAAAACTCCATATGAGGTAGTTTACAATCAGCCTCCACCTTTGCATTTACCTTATTTACCTGGAGAATGTGCTGTAGCTATGGTGGACAGAAGTTTACAACAAAGGGAGGAGATGATATCTACACTGAAAAGGAATTTGGTAAAAGCCCAAAATAGGATGAAGCAACAAGCTGATAAGCATAGGTCTGATAGGAAATTTGAAGTTGGGGATTGGATTTGGCTTAAATTACAGCCTTATAGGCAAGGGTCTGTTCAGCTAAGGGGGAATCAGAAATTGGCTTTCAAGTACTATGGTCCCTTTCAAGTTACTGATGTTATTGGTAAGGTGGCATACAAGATCCAGTTGCCTGTCTCTTCTAAGGTCCACAATGTTTTTCATGTTTCTCAACTCAAGAAATATGAAGGGCCATCTCCAAGTACTGCTAATGTACCAGTTTGGCTCAATGAAGATGTCCAGAATTTGCAACCAGCAGTTGTGTTAGATAAGCGGATTGTTAAAGTCAGGAATGCAGCTCAGGTCCAATATCTAGTCCAGTGGCATGATTTGCAGGAACATGAGGCTACATGGGAAGTTGCAGAACAATTTGTGCAGAAATATCCTGACTTTACAGTGATGATTTGATTTGCAGGGATGATTTGAACTTGTGGACAAGTTCTTTTCAAGGGGGAAGATATGATGTGGATTAAATAATAAAGTCAATTTCTATAAAATAGAAATATTAGGAAAGTCAAAAAGTCAAATGTTAAAGCCACAATAGTTTTGGCGCCAAAATCAGTTACAATTCTGTTAGGATTGATTGGCTATAAACTGTAAATGTGAATGTATGGATTCATTATGAATGATATAAACATTTTCTTAAACTCTATCTTCTTTCTATCTCTCTCTACATCTCTCTAATTCTCTCTGGTTCATTTCTCAATCTCCATACAAAATATCAGTTGGAGTCTTGTAGTAACTGTACTGCATCATCGTCTATAGACATTTTCACGAATTCTCTTTTCTAGAAGCTCGTTAGATTGTGCATATTTCGATTTTCCATTGATCATTCAAAACTTGAAATATTTGTTTACGGAATAATATCCTTGTAGTACATCTTACAAATGATATCCCTAAATTTGTATTCGTCTCACCAAGAAAATACTAATAACTATGTAAACTATTCCATAAATTATTTTTATAACAAGATAATTTACCAAGCAAAAGCCAGTTAAAAAGCAATAGAAGCAAGGTACATGAATCTACACTTTTATATTACTCATGGCATATATGATATTAAAATAGACATAACAATCACGCGTGTGTCGTAAAAGCAAATGAAACTTCTTAAAACTATTAGAGCAAGTCCAACAGCTTCCCTATGAGTTCCTAAACTCAAGTATACTCAAATTTACTAGTCATTCCCTACTTTTAGGTAACCATTAGTCATCCCCTATTTCATTTTTAAGAATAAAAAATTACATTCTCTCATATTCAACACACTTGGTCCCCACTATTTTTCACTTTTTAAATTTTTGGTCCCACAATTTTTCACTTAGTAGTTTAAATATATTATTATTATAATAATAAGGAATGAATATAAGGATTGTTGTTGGAGTTGACATACAAATTGTTGTTCCTAAATCACTAGGATTCCTTATTTTATAATATTTTTAGGGATTGCACTAAGACACTGTTGGACTTGCTCTTACAAACAATATTTTATGGTTAACAAAAAGATAGGTAGAAAATAATTAAACTACTCTTATGGCATATTTTATGACATTTATTTTGCAAAAAATATAAATAGAACGAATTTAACAAATTTTGGGTTGGGTCAAATATTAAATATTCTTTAAGATGTTTCCTAGCTCTTCACGAAATGTACACAATAGAAGTTATAATTACGGTGCCATCTCTAAGATAAAACAGTCCAAAAATTCAGATTATATATAGTAAATTTTGTATTAAAAATTCTAGTTCGATATATACTATTATTGTGCAAATTGTATAAAACTGTCCATAAACTGGTGTGAGTATAGAGTTTTAAACCATAAAAGCTTCACCCACCAAAAGAAATAAAAAAGTTGGTGTGAACTAATTTGATGATCAAGTGCCGAAATTTTGAGGTGTAAATATATCACTTGATTGGTTAATATACTCATGCAATAAATCTATAGTAAGAGGTGGTCAAAATAGGAACTTACTCTTTGATCTTGAAAATGTTGGAATTAATTATGTACTAATCTAAACTTGTGTTAAAATAAATTAATTAAGTAGAATTAGATTGAATATAAATTAATTAAGTAGAATTAGATTGAATAAGTCTTAGAGTTATTGGAGATATTGTAGGAGAAAATGTTTACGTTTGTGAGAAGTTGTAGGATGTAGTTTTAGTGGTTCCTATCTTTTAGGCATTATCATGTAATCAGTTTCTATTTTTTCTCTGAAAATACTTGGAGTAATCAATCAATACAACATCGATTATTTTCTCCAGTTTGAAAGAAGTATTCTACTATATCTATCCTAATATATATAATCTTACTCGTAATATTTGGTATCAAAGCAGGTGGTTCGGTCATTGTATGCCTAAATATCAACCCAAACACATAAAAGAAACAATGGAAACGTCCAAGGTAAAAGAAGGCTTTGTAGGTTTAAGTTATCCAATGCTAACAAGAAACAATTATACAGCACGGTCCCTGAAGATGAAAGTGTTCATGAAGGCGCAGGGAGTTTGGGGTGCAATCGAACAGAAGGATCCCAAGACACCCATGGATGACAAAACGGTGCAGGTAGGCCTTGCAGCAATATATCAAGGTGTGCCCGAAGATGTATTGTTGACCATTGCTGAGAAAGAAACTACTAAGGAAGCTTGGGAAGCGATTAAAATGATGTGTATGGGAGCGGAACGAGTAAAGGAAGCAAAAGTGCAAACGTTAAAGGGAGAGTTTGAGTCTCTAATCATGAAGGAAATAGATCAAGTAGATGATTTCTGTATGAAGCTGAGCGGAATAGTGACCAATATTCGGGTACTTGGAGAAACAATGGAAGAATCGAGTGTTGTAAGGAAGATTTTACGAGCTGTCCCTGACAAATTTCTTCAAATAGATTCAAATATTGAGCAATTTGGAGATATAAAAGTAATGATTGTTGAAGAAGTAGTGGGTCGTCTCAAAGATCACGAGGAAAGGATGAAGGGCAAGTCTGAGAGTGCAGGTGGACAACTTCTCCTAACACAAGAAGAGTGGGCAAAGAGGTCGAACAAAATTGGGGCGACATAATTTCAGAATCAAAGAGGTAGAGGTGGTCATGGATTTCGTGGTAGAGGAAGAAGCAGCCCTCGGAACAATGGAGTTGACAGAGGTCAACAGCAACAACAAAATAAAAATGAAGGAAACAGCAAGAAGTTCAACACGACTCGTGACAGGAGTACATTTAAATGTCTTAATTGTAATGTGTACGGCCACTACGCAGCCGAATGTAGAAAACCACGATGGGAGAAGGATAAAAATAAGGAGCAAAACCCTGAGTCCAATCTTGCCCAGTTCGAGGACGATGAACCCACTCTACTGATGACTGAATGTGATCAAAACGGAGGTTACATAGTACTGTTAAACGAAGAACAAGTGGTCCCAAGGTTTGGCCAGAAGGGAGACGTCAAGTCAGAAAACAATATATGGTATTTGGACAACGGCGCCAGTAATCACATGACTGGGCACCGGGAAAAAATCAGTGAATTGAACGAAAACGTAACTGGTCAGGTCCGTTTTGGTGATGGATCCACTGTTAAGACTGAAGGGAAAGGGACGATCATATTCAAGTGTAAAAACGGAGATGAACATACAAGGTGGTACTAAACAGGGATCACTTATGGGTTTATGATGGTCGTGGAAAACTTTTGATGAAGGTACAGAGGTCATTGAACAGATTGTATAAAATTGTCATTGAAGAATGCACTCCTGTTTGTATGTTGTCAAAGGCAGAAGAGTTAACTTGGCTTTGGCATCCGAGATTGGGCCATGTAAACTTCCAGGCATTGCACACGATGTCAAATATGGGAATGGCACGAGGTCTACCTAAACTTGTTCAGCCAAAGGCAGTCTGCAATGGTTGTTTGTTGTCTAAGCAAGCGAAAAAATCATTTCCATCCAAGGCAGAATTTGTGGCAAAAGAGAAGCTGGAATTAATTCATGCTGACCTGTGTGGTCCGATATCTCCACCAACTCCGGCTGGAAATAGGTATGTATTCTTATTCGTCAATGATTATAGTCGTGCAATGTGGGTATTTATGTTGAAAACTAAGGATCAGGCTCTAGGAGTGTTTAAACAATTTAAAGCACTTGTTGAGAAGGAAGCAAATGGCACAATCAAAACATTGAGGACGGACAGAGGTGGAGAGTTTATATCGAAGGAGTTTGAAGACTTTTGTGCAAGTGCTGGTATAAAGAGACATTTGACTGTACCTTACACTCCGCAACAGAACGAGGTCGTAGAGAGGCGAAACAGAACAGTGATTGCAATGACTAGTTTTTGAAGGAGAAAAAGCTACCATATATGATGTGGGGAGAAGCAGTGAGGCATTCTGTATACATCTTGAATCGATTGCCAACAAAAGCACTGGCTGGAGAGACTCCCTATGAAGCTTGGTCAGGTACTAAGACTAAATTGGATCATGTGCGTATTTTTGGATGTTTAGCATATGTTAAGGTTCCGAATGTTAGTCTGGGAAAACTCGATGACAGAAGTGTGGCCATGATTTATATTGGAAAGGAACCTGGAACAAAGGCCCACAGGTTGTACAATCCAAACACTGGAAGGCTACATGTTAGTCGAGACGTCGTGTTTGAAGAAGAAAAAGGGTGGAATTGGGAGCATTCCGAGGAGCAAGGTAACAAGCTATTTGATATATTTGTTGTTATTTATACACTTACTCACACACATGAGGATAATGAAACGGAGACACTGTCTACGAGATATGATTCTAAAGCATCTGGAAATTCAAGTGAACCCAGAAATTTCAGATTGCTAAGTGAAGTCTATGATGAGACTGAAGAAGTCGAGATCTCAAATGAATTATTACTGTTGGGTGTTGAAGAACCAAAAACGTTCGAGCAAGCTAAGGTCAGTAGTGAATGGAATGAAGCTATGAAGGTCGAGATCGAGGCAATTGAGAAGAACAGAACTTGGGTACTAACAGACCTGCCACCGGGGCGTAAACCTATCATTTTGAAGTGGGTTTATAAAATTAGGAAGGATACAAATTGTAACATAGTGAAGTTCAAGGCTAGGCTCGTGGCAAGGGGTTATGTGCAAAAAAAAGGAATTGACTTAGATGAAGTGTTCGCGCTTGTAACTCGGTTAGAGACTGTGAGGCTGCTATTGGCGTTAACAGCAAAACAGGGTTGGCAGGTGCATCACTTGGATGTAAAATCGGCGTTCTTGAATGGTGAACTGCTAGAGGAAGTAAACGTGACCCAGCCTATTGGCTTTGAAAGGAATAACGAAGAGCATAAAGTTTATCGATTATTAAAAGCGCTCTATGGTCTTCGCCAGGCGCCTAGAGCATGGTATTCTCGCCTCAACAAATGTCTGAGAGGCCTGTGCTTTTCTAAGTGTCCATATGATCATGTCGTGTACACAAAACGTGAAGGTCACGAGTGTTTGATAGTGGCAGTATATGTTGACGACCTGTTGGTGACAAGATCAAGTATTGAGAATATTTTGAAATTTAACAAGCAGATGGCACATGAATTTGACATGAGTGATATTGGGAAGCTGGCATACTATCTTGGTTTGGAAGTAAATTAACAAAAGGGGTTCACAGAGATCAAGCAGCAACATATAGTAAAAAGATTTTAGAGAAGGCGAACATGTCAAATTGCAAGCCAGTTAAATATCCAATGGAGTCTAAAGTGCAGATTGTTAAAGATGAAAGCGGAGAACTGGTGGATTCCACATTGTTCAGGAGCATCATTGGCGAATTAAGGTACCTCGTATATACCCGTCCAGACATTGCCTATTCTGTGGTGGTGCTAAGCAGGTATATGGAGAAGCCTACTATATTAGACTATAATGTTGTGAAGAGGATTTTGCGCTACATCAAAGGCACACCGGAGTACGAATTATTGTATTTACAAGGGACTGAAAATTATCTGTTAAGTGGATATTCTGATAGTGATCATGCAGGAACCGTGGATGACAGAAAGAGTATGACTGGTATGGCATTCTACTTAAATGAAAATCTGATAACATGGGTTTCGCAGAAACAGAGATGCGTTGCTCTGTCTTCGTGTGAGGCCGAGTTCATGGCTGCTATGGTTGCGGCTACTCAATGCATTTGTTTGCATAATTTGTTGAAGCAGGTGATTGATGTGTTCTCAGGTCCTGTGATAATCTATGTGGACAACAAGTCCGCAATTGATCTAACCAAGAATCCAATCATCAATGATAGAAGCAAGCACATTGATATGCGATTCCACTTCAACAGAGATATTATGGAACGTGGAGACATTGTGGTGAAGTACGTGAAGACCCAAGAGCAAAGAGCTGATATTCTAACTAAGCTGTTAACTGCTGCAAAATTTGAAGAGATGCGTATGCTTCTTGGTGTCAAGAATCTGGTCAACCAAGTTTAGATGAAGGGAGAGATTGTTGGAATTAATTATGTATTAATCTAAACTTGTGTTAAAATAAATTAATTAAGTAGAATTAGATTGAATAAGTCTTAGAGTAATGGGAGATATTGTAGGAGAAAATGTTTACGTTTGTGAGAAGTTGTAGGATGTAGTTTTAGTGATTCCTATCTTTTAGACATTATCATGTAATCAGTTTCTATTTATTCTCTTAAAATACTTGGATTAATCAATCAATACAACATTGATTATTTTCTCCAGTTTGAAAGAAGTATTCTACTATATATATCCTAATATATATAATCTTACTCGTAATAGAAAATATAAGGTACATATAAAAAAAATCACTACTAGAAAAAGGTCAATAAACATCGCCCATATAACATCGCCCATATAACACCGGTTCATAAATCCACCGCTGTAAAAGATATTAATTACATCGGTTTTTAAATAACTGATGTATTTGTATTGTTACGACATCAGATTACATATGAACCGATGTCTAAACGTTGTCTAAAAATTTTTTATCCGCCCGTTAATTATACTTTCCCCCCATGTACCAAAATTTTCCCCCCCCTTAGCCAATTTTTATTCCAAATTTTCCCCCCTTAGCCAATTTTTATTCCAAATGTTTCCCCCCTTGCCAATTTTTCTCTTTTAGACAAAATCAAAAACAAATTTAATTAAAATTAAACAAATTTCACTCTGACCTCTCTCTTTCACTCTCTCTCTCTCGAACCTCACCTCTGAAGAACAAATTTCATTCTTCTCTCTCGAACCCACTTCACTACTTAACTCTCTCTCTTTAACCAATTTCATTCTTTCTTTCGTAACCCACTTCACTACTTGATTCCAAATTGAAGTAAAGTTCAAATTGAAGTTTCAAATCGAAGTCTCAATCGAAGTAAAGCTCGAATCAAAGTTTCAAATCGAAGTCTCAATCGAATCGAAGTCTCAAATCGAAGTGAGTAAACATGCATTATGTACACTCGAATATTAGTTTATAAGATTGGGAGTTTTTGAATTCGAAACCCTGATTTTCTAATTCGTTTTTATTGTTCTTAATCCAAGATTATTTTAAAGGAAAAATTATTTGAGTAAGAATTGGGGGTTTTTGAACCCGAAACCCTTATTGGGGTTTTTTTTTATCAAAATCTTGTTTGTTATGATTTGGAGTTAGTTTGCATATGTATGTAATTTGCTTTATGATATTTTCATATGTGTCTATTTATAATATGCTTTATGTATTTGTTCTGTGATTTATAATATTCGGCTATTTGTTTCAATATGTTAATTCGATATGAGGGGCTATTATTTGATTGTTATGACGTGGAATAAGAAATGTTTTATTTTCTCTTACTCTGTTGTTTGTATATGGTATAACTATTCGCCAAGTACAAATTTGAATTATAGAAATTGTATGTCTGTTAACTACATGTTGCCTGCTAATATTAATTTAGATAAAAGATTTGTGTTCCTTTTGTTTAGAAAGCAAGCTAAAAATAGAGCAATGCTATAACTATAAATATCAATCTTAACTGAACATTTACCTTGTATACATTTCCTAAATATAGACTGTTAATTATTTAAATATAAATAATAAATAAACAATCAAACTTGATAAATTACATAATTGAATAAAATGAGCAACAAATGTTATTAGTGAATTATGAAACTATATGTTATTTGACAATCACTATAATGATCAGGTACACTACCTATTTCGAGATAATGGATAAGTCGTGGATTTTCAAAGATAGGGATTCATTAGAGTATGAAATCGGGGTTGAAAAGTTTTTGATATATGCGGAAGAAAATTGTAAAGATCCTAAGAGAATACCTTGTCCATGTGCACATTGTGTTAATTTTAAAAAATTATCTGTGAACGTTATTAGGGGTCATCTGTATGAAAAGGGATTTAGTTTAGGGTATACTGATTGGATTTGGCATGGAGCTAATCCTAGGTCATCTATTGGTAGCACATCATCGGCTTGCTCTCCAGAGAATATTGTTGCGTCACAAGCATCACAGTCACAAGCAGGTGACGTAGGTGATGTTTGTGAAGCAGCATATAATAATAATAATAATAATAATAATAATTTGGGTGATGATTGTGATAAAGACTCGGATGAGTTCAAGAGGTTTTTGGCTGATGCTGAGCAACCTTTGTTTGAGGGCAGTGGGTGCACTAAACTAGATTCAATGTTAAAATTACATAACTGGAAAGCGAGATTTGGTATTAGTGACAGTGCGTTTTCAGATTTACTCTCCTCTGTAGGCTCTTTACTTCCTAAAGATCATGTATTGCCAATTAACGCATACGAATCTAAGAAAAACCTATCTGATTTAGGCCTTGAGTATATAAAATTTCATGCATGTCCGAATGAATGCATTCTATATAGGGGTGTAAATGCTGATGCTAGTGAGTGTCCCAAGTGCCACATATCTCGCTGGAAGTTAACAAAGGATGGTAAAGCGAGGGTTAACATTCCGACCAAAGTTATGTGGTATGTTCCGATCATTACAAGATTTAAACGGATGTTTAAATCTGCTTCTACGTCTAAACTAATGACTTGGCATGCTAACCAAAGAACTGAAGATGGCGTCATGCGTCATCCAGCCGACTATCACTCATGGCGGAATATTGCTTATAGGTGGTCAGCCTTTGGTAATGAGCCTAGAAACATTCGATTAGCTTTGGCCGCAGATGGTATAAACCCACATAATAATGGCTTAAAGAATAAGTATAGCTGATGGCCAGTAGTATTGTCAACTTATAATCTTCCTCCTTGGTTATGCATGAAGAGGAAGTTTATGATGTTAACGATATTAGTCTCTGGTCCGCACGAGCCGGGTAATAACATTGACATATTTTTACAACCATTGATTGATGATTTGAAGAAGCTTTGGGAAGAAGGTGACCCAAACGTGTACGATGCTAATACTAAATCTTTTTTCACTTTGAGGGCAGTATTAATGTGGACAATAAATGACTTCCCGACATATGGAAATTTGTCTAGCTGCGTGAATAAGGGTTATATGGCTTGTCCAGTGTGTGGTAATAATACTGTAACTAAGTATTTAAGTTATAGCAAGAAAATGTGTTACCAAGGTCATCGTCGATATTTGCCTAGGCATCATCCTTATAGGAGGAAGAATGCTGATTTTAATGGTGAACAAGAGTTTGGACATGCACGTCAACCCCTTTGTGGAGAAGAGGTGTTCGAGCAGCAAGAGCAAATAAAATTTACTTTTGGAAATGAAGTAAAAAGGTCAAAGAAGGTGGACTGTGCATGGAAGAAAAAGTCAATTTTTTTTACTTAAATTATTGTAAGTTTCATCATGTTCGCCACTGTCTCGATGTTATGCACATCGAGAAAAATGTGTGCGATAATTTGATTGGGACACTACTGAATATAAAATATAAGTCTAAGGATAGTGAGGCTTCTCATCATGATATAGTTGAAATGGGCATCAGGAAAGATTTGGCTCCACAAAAAGTAGGAGAAAGGAGAACCTACTTGCCCCCTTCTTCTTTTACTCTTTCAAAGGCAGAAAAAAGAAAAATGTTGTCATCACTCTCGTCAATGAAACTTCCTTACGGGCATTCGTCGAACATTAAAAATTGTGTATCAATGCCCGATTTGAAGTTGTTTGGGCTGAAATCCCACGATTGTCATATACTCCTTCACCAGTTGCTACCAGTTGCCATCCGTTCCATTCTGCCAAAAAATGTTAGGGTTAGCATTATAAGGTTGTGTTTCTTTTTCAATTCTTTGTGCACCAAAGTTGTAGATGTATCGAAATTGGATAAGTTGCAGTCAGATGTGGTATGAACCTTGTGCGAGCTGGAAAAAATATTCCCTCCCTCGTTTTTCGATGTAATGATACATCTCACAGTTCACTTGGTTAGAGAATTGCATTTGTATGGACCAGTTTTTTATAGATGGATGTATCCATTTGAACGGTTCAATAAAGTGTTAAAAAGTTATGTGTGAAACCGTTTTCATCCAGAGGGTTGTATTGCTGAAAGTTATCTGGGAGAAGAATCGGTAGAATTTTGCACCGAGTTTCTTCGACAGAGTTGCACAACTGCCGGTCTTCCGAAGAATCAAGACAAGCTTTCTGGTCCATTATCTGCAGCCATAATGATGTCGGTTGAAGAAAAAGAACGAGATGAGGCTCATCTACATGTTCTTCTAAACAACCCTGAAGTGTATCCCTATATTATGTAAGTTCAATTAATTATCCTTTTCACAGTTCTTCTTTCAGCAAGTATTTGTTTAGTTTCTAATTAATATACGCATTTTGCAAGGATGCACAAGGATATTCTGGAAAGAACTTACCGAGGAAAAAAAAAGACTATGCATTGGCTGATTGGAGAGCACAATCGGCTATTTGCTACTTGGTTTGAAAAAAAGGTTAGTGAAATGATCTGCAATGGAGAAGGTGTTTCGGAAACGATAAGATGGCTAGCTGGCAAACCGTCTTTCTCTGTTTTGACTTATGAAGGTTTTCTCATTGATGGGGTCCGATACTTCACAAAAGAACGAGATGATGCAAGGGTTGTTCAAAACAGTGGTGTCTCTGTAGTTGCTAAGACGGTCCAAGTGTCTAGTGCCAAGGATTTAAATCCTGTGGAGAGTGATATGACATTTTATGGTATCATTGATGAAATATCGGAGTTAGATTATCATGCATTCAAAGCACCGTTGTTCCTTTGTAAATGGGCAGATAGTGATAGAGGCGAAAAGGTGGGTGATCTTGGCTTCACACTTGTGGATTTTAGTCGACAAGGTCACAAAAATGACAAATATGTGTTGGTTGACCAAGTGAAGCAAGTTTTCTATGTCAAAGATGTGGTTGATACTACCTGGTCAGTTGTATTAACTTCCACTAGTCGAGACTATCACGAGGTGTATAACGACGATGATTTAGGAGACACGATAATGGAAAATCCTTCATTCTGCTCCGAAATCCCTATAGTCAATGTTGCTGCCGATGATGATGAAGACCCTAGTGTTAGCAATCAAAGAGATGGTGTAGAGGGAATTAGGATTAAAAAGTGACACATATTACGTATTTCAATATTTTATGTGTCGTTTCTCTCCCCATTTGGTGTGTAATTGTAATTTGAATATTATTATTTTGTAATGCACTTATTAGGATTAAGGACACGTTTAAAGTTCAAATTTTTTATATGTAGTTAGAATTTGAATATTATTCCCCTGAATTAGAGTTTAATTTACTGTCCTAAATTTTCAATTATTTAGTTGTACAATGTAGTTTGTTTACTCATTCCAACTAGTGCATGTAGAACTTTATTAGAACTGTTATAGCTAATTATCCACCTCTTTTATTTCAGGAAATGGCAAAAAAGGAGAAAAAATCCCACGACAATGAAGATAAAAAACAACTATAGGTGAAAGCATTAACACCTGAACCAGAATATTCTACACAAGCTACAGACCCCCCCCCCCCCGGCGGTGGCAGACTGCGATGTTCCACAAATGACAGTTACTAGTACAGAGGCTAAAAAAAGGAAGTCTGGAGCAGCTTGAGGTGTTTGTGCTATGCACAAAGTGGTGTTGAAGAAAGCTCAAGGCAAGAAGATCAAAATCAGGTACAATAAACTTGGAGTTCCAATCGGAGACAGTAGGCACATCTTGGCCTCGTATGTAGGCATGGTATCTAGGAATATTGTGCCAATTGATATTCCATCTTGGCCAAATGTGGAGCCTGATTTAAAAGATAAGATATGGGATGATGTTCAGGTACAATCTAATATTCCTGCTCTTTTTGGCCCTTTATTGTATTTTTAATCTTGTAGTCAATTGTTAATTATTTTTCTTGATCTTTAGGATACATTCATAGTGGCTCCACAAAGTAAGGCGCAGGTTCTAAAGTCGGCAGGTACAAAGTGGAGACAATTTAAGACTAAATTGACCAAACAATTTGTAAAGCCGTTTATTGGACAAAAGAAAAAGCTAATGAAGCCCCCAAAAAGGTATGCATTTGTTGGTAAGGAGGCTTGGAAAAGATTTGTTGCAGTGAGGACCACTACTAGTTGGGGGGTATGCTTTAAATGTGTTAAATATAAATATTATTTTTATGAAAAAACCTATATTTGTGGTATATGTGATTATATCGACATATTATTTTATGCAGTCACTTAGTATGAAACAAAGTGGGAGAGTGAGGCAGCGAAAATATCCACATAGAACGTCAAGGAAAGGATACATCGGTTTGCAAGAAGAAGAAGTACGAGTTTATTTTTTCTGTAATTTTTCATTTGTGTTGAATGTATTTTATTGTTGCTTAATTTTTTTTGAACAGCTAAAAGTGGGGTGGCTGGATCCTGATGAAGCTCCTGATCGGGCAATTTTCTGGAAATTGGCGCGTAAGACACCAAAGGATGAAATAATTGATGAAGATCTAGCAGAGAAATTTGAAAAAATTGTAAGATTTTTTTTTGTATTTCACTTCTTTATTTCGAGAAATACTTTGTATTAATTTTAATTTTGTTAATAGGATGATTTACTCGAAAAGAAGAAAAAGGGCGAGTTCAAACCGTCTGGAAGTGAAGATGTGCTAACTGTTGCATTGGAAACTCCTGAACATTCAGGTAGGGTCCGGGGAGTTGGAAGCTTCGTAAGTCCAACAACCTACTTCAAGTTGCCGAAAGGGAAAGACAAAAGGACCCGAATTACGAAAGCTGAGTTTGAGAAAGCAAATATGGATTTAATGTCGCAGATCGCTGAGCTGAAGGCGGTGGTTAATGCATCCAATATTCCATCACCAATGTCTTGCAAAGCAAGTTGTCTAGGAGAAAAAGAAGAGCATAAAGAGCATGAGGAAGATGATGGTTGTGTTGCTATTGGTCCTGTGGATCCTTCTCCGCCTGGAAAAAAGGTAAAAAAAAAAATGTTATAAATATCGTTGATTTATGATTAAGGAGACTTATTACTGACATAATCTTATAAATTTAGGATCCGCAAAAATGTGAGTTGACAGTGGAGAGCTTTGACAACAAGGTAGCTTTTGGTATTGTGTTTTCTGAGGAAGGCATGTGTAGCTCAGTACATGGAGTACCTTTGCTACCCGGACATGCTCGTGTCTTGGTGGATGGAATCATCAAGGACAAGGAAGAAGCCTTGGTTCTGGTACCTATAGCTGGTGAAATAGAGACGGTTCGCCAAGTTGTTGGCTCTCTTTTAGCATGGCCTAAAGACATGATCATCTTCAATCCCACTGGTCAGGTATATATTTAAATGCATCTAAATAAATTAACTAAATCCCACTACTGAATCTATATGTAGTTATAAACCCATTGTATTATTGTAGAAAAATGAAGATGAAGTTGCGAATTCAAGGAAACAAAAGAAAGAGAAGAATGAGTTTTAGAGAATACATGCGCTGATGAAGAGTGTCAAACCAAATGAAAATGTGCCTCGTCGCTTTATGTTGCTGTATACACACACAGTAACAATTTTGAAAGAAAATAGCGACTCGATTCAAATCCCTGTGATGCTGAGGTGTTCGGATACGAAAAACTATATTTTTGTTGCATGAGAATGTAATGGTGTTGTTAGAGTTTAAAATGATTGGCCATGCTGTAATATCAACCTATATTGCGTAAGTTATTCCCCCTTTTTTGTGAATATTTTCTATATTTTCTTAAGAAAATTTAATTGCAACATTTATATAAATACTTGCAGGTACTTGCATACCGAAGTTCGCAAGAAAAATCAAACAGACTTGTATGCATTTATTGATCCGGCAGCCACATATAAACTCAACGATCATTTTGACACTTATGTTGTTGAAAGGATGAAATCTGGACCTTCTAAGATATTCATCATGCCTCATAATGAAGAGTAAGTCAAGTGTTGATATGTAGTTAAGACTTGTTATAGTAGTTGGACTTGTTTGTATATTTTTTAAATTCTTACTTCAATTTTTATTTTAATAAAAACAGTTATCATTGGATTTTGGTCATGATCTGGGAATCCGAAATTTTCATCCTAAATTCATTGTCTAGTCCGAAATTTTTTTGAGAACTAGAAGCAGCATTAGTGCGGTAATATTTATTTACTTATTTACTAAAATATTTTTCATAACCATATGAAGCGAACTTGGGTTTGACATAACAGCTAATTCTCCTTTACAGAGCAGTTAGATCTTATAATGCTCAAACAGGAAGGGTAAACAAAAATCCCAAAGTTCAATATCTTAGTGTAAGTATATGTTCATACTTTGTCTTTAGCAGGTTCTTGGTTGTTAATTATTTTTTGGTGACTGATCCAATATATTGTTGAAATAGGGATCCCCTAAACAACCAGGTGGAACTAAATGCGGTTATTTTGTTATGCGCTATATGAAAGATATCTTTGAAGACAAGGAAATGAAATTCATAACGAAGGTATGCTTCAACTTTTCAACTGAATATAGTTGTTTAAGCACAACTTTAGTTACAATCTGCACACCTTTAGAATTTTTTTGCATATGCTAAACCTTGAACTGTACATATAGGTTTTATAATCTTAAAATACAAATATGTGGAATAAACCGATCTTTGTTATATTCTACATCTCTATTTTGAGAAAAATATAATGTCAAACCTAGTTGATAACCTTGGTGATGCCAATACAATTAGGGTCTTGAAGGCCAAGGATTAATCTGAAACTCAGGTGAAAAAATTGTTATTATGATAGATCTTTCAAATATTAAACTTTAGTTTGCACATTTTATTGGAAATTAGCTCTTTAGCCCGTGCACGGACAGAGAGTAAATTATTAATTTGTTCGGAATTTTTTATGTATTTGTATATTAGAATAGGAGTTTATGAGTTACAGTGTTATACGACAATTAATGTTAATACAAGTTTGTATTTACACTTATATACTAATTGAAAGTTTTTTTAGTTATCTTTGTGTTGATTTGAACCTACATGTGCTATATAAATATATTACTTAAAAATATGTCAGAGATTATGTTTTTTTTGTTTATTAGAGGTATAAATAATTATAATGCACATGTATATATAAATTTTACTTAAATTATACTTTTTAAAATATTTAATTTGTAAATATTTACAATTAATCTAAATAATAGTATAATGAGATATGGTATATGTTAGCGAATATGATCGTATATTTATATAAATGTATGTATATATGTATGTATGTATTTATGAACGAGTATGCAACGAGAAAATTAAAATCCCTAAATAAAATATCATCAAATATTCACATAAATGTATGTATGTATGTATGTATGCATGTATGTATGTATATGTGTGAATATATACGTATGTATGTGTGTATGTATGTATGTGTGTATTTATGTATATATATGTATGTATGTATTATGTATGAGTATGCATATTAATTTTACAGCACTAAATAATATGCAGATGTATTGATGTTATATGACAAAACATGTACATGTATGTATGTCTAAATGAGTATGCAACCAAAAAATTAAAATTACTAAATAAAATATTATCATATATTTACATAAATATGTGTACATGTATGTATCTATGTATTTATACATGTATGTTTAAGTATGTATATTAATTTCTCATCAATTAATAATATGTAATTAATATGGTGATACTAAATTACCAAAATGGTCCTAAAATGATAGAATAGGAAGAAGGGTAAAATGGCTAATTTGATTTAAATTGCTTATCAAACTCCCTTTTGGTGTATTATATATATAATAATAGATTAGGCAGTAATGTTTACACAAATAAATTAAAGAAGTAATAAAAATGTTTAAATTTTTGACAAACATTCTAATGAGGTTTACAGCAGAATAATTGACTTTCTATATTCCCAAATAACATAACTCCTGCTATGATCAGAAAATTGATTGACCAGGTTCTGCTGTAAGAGATAATATATATATATATATATATATATATATGTATATATGAGAGTAGATTATTTTACTGGAACTACTTGTCTTGTTAAACTTGAAACAGAGTACATCAAATATTTAAACAAAAACTGAACGCTTGCACACCAAAGGTGGTAGCGGGGAAATAGCAACTAACAGCTAGAATCCTAGAATGATGCAACTAACTTACTAATGCTATGACTCTCCTAAAACTTCTCAAACACGTACATGACTTATTCAATCTTCTGTTATCACCTATCGACAACAACTATTTTATTTGATCAGTTTGGATTACTACAGCAAGGCCCAACTGTAAAGGCCCAACAATCTCTCCCTTAATCCAAACTCCATCAGCCTAACATCTTGACTCCAAGAAGCTTTCGCATTTCTTCAAACTTTGCAATGGACATGGCTTTCGTTAACACATCTGCTTTCTGCTCCTTCGTACGAATGAACTTGACCACAATTTCTCCTCTCTCTATGCAATCTCTGATGTAATGGTAGCGAATATGAATATGTTTGCTGCGGCCATGGAAGACAGGGTTTTTAGTCAGATCAATGGCTGACTTTTTATCAACATAGATCACCACCGGTTCTGGTCCAACATCTGTTATTTGCATCAACAAATTTCTTAGCCATATTCCCTGGCACGCTGCTGCGGTGGCTGCCATGAATTCAGCCTCACAAGATGACAGGGCAACACATCTCTACTTTTGTGATACCCACATTATTAAGCTCTCATTTAAGTAAAAGCACAATACAGTAGTACTCTTCATGTCGTTCACATCACCTGCCAAGTCACTGTCTGAGAATCCGGTTAGTATGTAATTACCTGTTCCCTTTGAATAGACCAGTCCATATTCAATCGGCCCCTTCACATAACGTAAGATACGTTTGACAGCGTTATAGTGCAAGATCGTGGACCTTTCCATAAACCTGCTTACCACACCTACTGCGTAGGCTATATCGGGCCGTGTGTGGACTAAATATCTCAGCCCACCCACTAAACTTCTGTACTGTGTTGTATCCACCTGTTTCCCTTTTTCATCTTTGCTTAACATGATCTTAGTCTCCATTGGATATAGTACTGAATTACAACTTGACATATCCGCACGTTCAAGTAGCTTTCTAGCATATGCTGATTGCTTCACCTCTGTATATCCATTTCTTTGAGCCACTTCAATTCCAAGATAATATGACAGTCTTCCCAGATCACTCATGTCAAACTGTGTTGCCATTTCCTTCTTAAACTTCACAATATCAGCAACGCTTGATCCAGTTACTAATAAATCATCTACGTACACGGCAATGATCAGATTTTTGTTGCCCTCGCGCTTTGTATAGACGACATGCTCATAGGGGCATTTTTCAAAACCCAACTCTTTTAGGCACTTGTTCAGCCTGGCATACCACACCCTGGGTGCCTGGCGGAGTCCGTATAAGGCCTTGAGTAGCCTATACACTTTGTCTTCTTTGCCTTTCTTCACAAAGCCTTCCGGCTGGGCCACGTAAACCTCTTCACATAACTCGCCATTCAGGAATGCAGATTTTACGTCAAGGTGATGAACTTCCCATCCGTTTTTGGCTGATAATGCCAATAGTAAACGTACTGTCTCCAACCGTGTAACAGGTGCGAATACTTCGTCAAAATCGATGCCTTGTTTCTGTACATAGCCTTTCGCAACTAGCCTGGCCTTGTACTTCCCAATACTTCCGTCTGTATCTCGCTTTATTTTGTAAACCCACTTGAGATTGATAGCTTTTCTCCCTTTAGGTAGCTCTGTCAGAGTCCATGTTTGATTCTTTTCAATTGCGTCCATTTCCACCTGCATTGCCACCTGCCACTTTGATTCCCTAGCGGCTTATTTGTACCTTGTTGGCTCATCAACCCCTGCATACAACAGTTCTTCAGGGAGCTCTATCTCCTCGGTGTCATTATAGACATCTGTAAGTGAACGATAATTCCTGGGCGCAGAACTATGTTCCTCGTTTGTACCAGCTGCATCATCAAAATCCCGAGACAAATTTCTAGTAGCTCTTTCATCACTTGACTCATGTGAATTATCAGACTCGCTCACGGCCGTCTGTGAACTAATAGGTATAGTCGCCCCTTCACCTGACGTCTGTGAGCTTTCTCCCTGTGGGTCAGTATTTATATTAATAACTACAAAGGATTCTGTTTCGTGCATACTAGTGGTCCCATGTTTTTGCCAATCCCAATGTTTCTTCTCCTCAAATACCACGTACCGACTTACGTGAATCTGTCCAGTGGCTGGGTCATAGAGGCGATGAGCCTTTGTTCTGGGCTCCTTTCCAAAATAAATGACAGGTTTACTTCTGTCATCCAATTTTCCCTTATGTACCTTGGCTATCTTCATGTGGGCTAAATAGCCGAATATCCGTATGTGACCCAAATGTGGTTTGGAGCCCGTCCACGCTTGATAGGGAGTGACTTCTGTTAAAGCCCGTGTTGCCAACCTGTTCAGAATATACACTGCTTGACGCACTGCTTCGCCCCAAAACATAGCTGGTACATTTTTCTCCTTCAAAAGACTCCTTGCCATTTCGATTACAGTCCTGTTACGTCGCTCTACTACTCCGTTTTGTTGTGGAGAGTAAGGTGGCGTCAAGTGTCTTTGAATTCCAACTTCTTCACAATATGCTTCAAACGCCCTTGATATGAATTCGCCACCCCTGTCGGTTCTTAATACTTTTATGACCCCATCTGTCTCCTTTTCAACAAGAGTGCGAAATTTTGTAAAAGTTTCAAACGCTTCATCCTTGGATTTCAACATGTAAACCCACATAATTCGTGAGTAGTCATCTACTAACAAGAAAAAATAGCGATTACCACTAGGAGTAGGGGGTGTTATTGGCCCACATAAATCCGCATGAATCAGCTCCAATCTCTCTTTTGCTGCAAATGAGGACTGTGAGGGGAATGGTTTCCTTGCCTGCTTTGACAATACGTATCCGCTACAAATTTCTTTTGGTTGCACAAAGGTAGGAATCCCATCGGCCATTTTAGCACTAGACATCAATCTCATGGCCTTGAAATTGACATGCCCTAGTCGTGAATGCCACAACCAGGATTCTTCTTCAACTTTTGACAACAAACATATGTCATTAGCACTCTCAATTATAATCTTATACAGCCTGTTCATTGAGCGTTTTACTTTCATCAAAAGCTCTCCCTGTCTTTCATACACCCACAAGTAATCTCCTAACATCACCACTATATTTCCATTCTCAGATAACTGTCCCAATCTTATGATATTCTTGCACAAAGAAGGGATAAAATATACCTCATGGAGCAGCCTTTCATCACCATTTTTGCACTTGAGACTAATCGAGCCTTTCCCCTTTATCTCCACATATGACCCATCTCCAAATTTAACTTGCTCGGTTACGGATTCATCAAGCGTTTTGAATTTACTCGGGTGACCAGTCATGTGAATGTTGGTCTCGTTGTCCAAGTACCAAACGTTGGAATGGACTTTGTCCTCCATTGCCTCATTCAGCTTCGATATTACACTCATCTCGTTGAGCAGTACTTTGTTGCATAGTTTTTCTCCGCATTCAGTGAATAACAATGTGGGCTCATCATCTGGAATTTGTGCCAGGTTCGCTTCTGAGGTTTCTCCACCATCACGTTCTTTGGTTCGTCGTGGTTTACGGCATTCAGACGCGTAATGCCCGTAGACATTGTAGTTAAAGCATTTTACAGTGCTTCTGTCCCGACCAGGAGGTTTCCCTCGAATACTTCCATCTTCTTTTGGTGGTTGCCCTCTACTGCCACCATTACTCCTAAAATTGCCTCTTCCCCTTCCTCTGTTATTTGCTCCGTTTCTTGACCTCTGATGTTGAGTCGTGGGTGCCCCTCCCTTGCTGTTTCTCTTTGACCATTATTCTTGGGTGAGAAGCAGTTTTCCATTAGAGTTTTCCAACTGGCCACGCATTCTTTCTTCATGCATTTTTAGTCGACCCACAACCTCATCCACTGTCATATTATCCATATCTCCGAATTGTTCTATAGTCGATGCAATTTGAAGGAATTTTGAAGGCATTGCTCGCAATAACTTCCTCACAACATATGATTCTTCAACCTTTTCTCCCAACACTCACATACTTGTCACGATGCTGTTTACTTTCATACAGAAATCCTCCAGTTGATCTCCGTCCTTCATATTCATAGACTCTAGTTCCGATTTCAAAGTCTGCACCTTTTCCGTTTTGACTCTTTCTGCTCCCATACACATGACTTTGATAGCTTTCCACGCCTCCTTGGCAGTCGTCTTCTCAGCGATCGATAAGAGAATGTCTTCAGGTATTCCCTGATATATGGCTGCCAACGCCACCTTATCCATCTTAGGCTCTACTACAGTTTTGGGATCGTCCTGCTCGACTTCTTCTACTACTTCCCAAACGCCTTGTGCCTGCATGAATACTCGCATCTTAATGGACCACGCAGTGTAGTTAGATCGTGCCAACATTGGATAGCTCAAACCAATCGCTCCCTCCTTTGATTTTGAAGATGCCATGTCTGCTTGTCTGGGCATGTACTTGGGCATCCACAACCTGGTTAGCTCTGATACCACAATGTAAGAGATAAAATATATATATATATATATATATATATATATGTGTGTGTGTGTGTGTGTGTATGAGAGTAGAGTATTTTACTGGAACTACTTGTCTTGTTAAACTTGAAACAGAGTACATCAAATATTTAAACAGAAACTGAACGCTTGCACACCAAAGGTGGTAGCGGGGAAATAACAACTAACAGCTAGAATCCTAGAATGATGCAACTAACTTACTAATGTTATGACTCTCCTAAAACTTCTCAAACACGTACATGACTTATTCAATCTTCTGTTATCACCTATCGACAACAGCTATTTTATTTGATCAGTTTGGATTACTACAGCAAGGCCCAACCGTAAAGGCCCAACATCTGCAAATTCTAACCCTAATTATTTGAGTCATAAAACAAAGTTTGGGCAACATGAGTGTTGTTGAGTATTTTAGCTCCATATAAGTCTTTTTTAGTCATTGATGAATATGATGATACATTTTCTCACTGAAAAATACAAGAAAAAGATGGTAATTCTTTCACAGGTGTTATATCGTTAACAGTATAAGCTCACAGTGGATAGGATCAATATTTTAGAATGAAAATAAATGGAACTTACTTCAAGATATAGTCATATTCAGTGTGCTTGCTTACAATAAAAGGACGAGAACATAACTCTCTCTGTATATATATACAACCGGCTATAACCCTAGCTGGTATGAGTCAACATTAAAATATTAATATTGATAAATTATTAATAAATATTTTTAAAAAATGTATTTTTCTAGGATTGAATGATAAAAATATATATAATTAACTCCTTATCTATAATAAGCTTAAGGGAGATCTTATCCAAAACTTTGGTCGGTCACTGGACTACCAAAAGTATACGATCTGTTGGATTATAAAACTATAAATATTCAAATAGATGAGGACCGTTAGATATAATATTAAAAATTGTATTTGATTAATAATAGGATATTATTTAAATACTAAAAGGTGTATTTTGATAATTTAAACCAATTATAAATGGGTTTTCTATATTGAATAGAAATCTTTATGTAAAAATTCGTAATTATCTTTTTTCTCTTTAGTTTATGGATAGTTCCAGTTAGATAATAATTATTAAACTATTATTAAATTAAAAATAATTTTGTTATCTTCGCGTGGTTCGTTAGAATTTGTTGTCTAAAACTCAAGATAGAGCCCAAACAGTAAAGTGATTATCTAAATTTTAATAATTTTTTTATTATTATTGTAGCACCAATTTAATTTTTCTCCTAATTCTTTTAAATTTATAAATTCTATGTTTATTTCAATAAAATATTAAAACCAATTTAAGAAAAAATTAAAATCGATCTGGTCCGTGTACGACCACTATACGACCAAATTAATTATTACAGTTAGATCTTAAATAGATCGATGAGAATTGTTAAATCTAATATTAAAAAGTGTATCTGATTAATAATAGAATTATATTTAAATACTAAAAAGTGTATTTTGATAATTTAAAATTTTTCTATGTAAAAATTCTTAAATATCTTTTCTCTTTAATTTATGTATAGTTCCAGTTAGATAATAATTGTTAAACCAAATATCAGATAACAATTCATATCGATTACAATATTAAAAATTATCAAAATAATGCTCATGTATATCATAATAATAATGACACATGTAGACCCTACGTTATAAGAGACTTAGGAGAACTCGATCTACATGAATAAATTTAAGCATTTTTGTCTGAATAAACATAACAATTTGATTAATCCAAATTATAATTATATTATTTTACATATAACAAACATAAAAGGATAATATCAAAATGTTATTAAAATATTAAGGGTTTCATATTCATAAACAATAATTTTGAATATAATACTTAACCATCTTTTCTTTTCGGTTTATGGGTCAACTAGTCAAGTTAGATAATAATTATTAAATCATCGTTAAATTAAAGATAATTTCGTTAGTTTCACATGGGTTGTAAAATCGTCAAAATTCAATTTCTAAAACTCAGGATAGAACCCAAATAGTAAAGTGAGTATCTAAATTTTAATAAATATTTTTTTATAATTGTAGCACCAATTTATTTATTTTTCCACTAATTCTTTTAATTATAACAATTTTATCTTTCTTTCAATAAAGTATTAAAATAAATTAAGAACAAATTCAAATCGATAAAGAATATAATAATATGAGAAAAAAATTGTATATAATCATAACATAATTTTTATTCTGTTTAATAATTTTAAAGTAATAATGTATTTTAAAATTTTATATACACTATAAATAAAACCGAAACATTAAAAGTAAAAGTAGTTAGTAAGATACTAATATCAGTATGTACTTGATATCCTTATTATATTAAACCCTTATATATAATAAGCATAGGGATCTTATCCAGAATTTTGATCGTGATGGTGTACTACTTTAAAAGAAAAACTATTACAAAAAAAATTATATTTTAATTGATAATTTATTTTCTCAAAAGTTCAAAGTTCCCGCATCATTAACATATTACAAAAAAGAGTATATTATATTTTACCAATAAATATTTAAAAAAATTTATAAATTAAAAAAATTTATAAATATTAAGAAAAATTAATGATGTTATCAGTTTGGTCCTAAATACCGCCAAAACATTCTCAACCGTTAGATCCAATATTTTTAAAAATAGATGATCAAGAGTATATCATATAAAAAGAAATTATTATCTAAAAATGAAAATAGTTAAAACATAAAAATAGTTGTAATTAAATAAGGAAACTCATTTAATACCAAAATAATAAAAATCTTTTAATCTTAAATAGATAGGTGAAAACCGTTAGATTTAACATTAAAACCTGTATTTGGTTAATAAAGGTTATTCTAATAATCTAAAGTAGATTTCCTAAATCGAATAGAGTTCTCAACATTAAATTTCGTCACTTTATTCTCTTTTTAATTTTAGAATAGTTTTTAATTGAAAAAGAACTATTAAATCACAACTAAATTAAAGATTATTTTGTGAATTTCACGTAGACCGTAAAATTGGCCAAATATAACTTTTATAACTCAATATAAACAAATATTAAATTGAGCGTGTAAAATATAATAAATATCAAATTTTTAACTATAATTTTTTTTGGCTAAATCTTTTTTAACAATAATTTAATCATGTAAACTAATAACTTTTAAATATTAAAATACTCATAAATAAATATAATTATAAATATTAAACAAACAATCATGTGTTGCATGGGCAGTGTTCTAAAAATTGTCCGATTTTTCAAAAATCGTCGATAAATCACACGGGCTATAAGCTAGTAAATAAAAATATAATAAAGCTATTTAAATATAATAAGGTAGTCATGAATAAAGAATAAATATAACATGACAAATATAATTGAATTCAATTTATGCCCTTGTGATTGGTAATGTAAATATTCGAACATTTTCTATGTTTTTGATTCACATGCAGATGGCCTAAACTACAAATTACACGTAATATAATTTTGTTATGTTGTGATGTTATTGTAACTCATCGGTATGAGATATCTATTACATGATATAATATAATAATATAATATATTTTGGTACAATAGTAATGTAATGTAATAACGATGTAATATATTCGTACAATAACAATATAATTTACTTTAGATTTAGATCAGATTATTATTAAAAACAACATAGAATTTTACGTGAAATAAGTGTTTAAGGTACAATAATAATATAATCTATTTTAGAATAGATAAAAAAAAAATTTAATTTCAAAACAACATAGAATTTGTTTTTTCTTAAAAAAAATTAGAAATTTACATGAAATAGGAGTTTAGAGTACAATAATAATATAATCTATTTAGATTAGATAGTTATAATTTTTTTTATTTAAAAACAACATAAAATTCTACAATAATATATAATATATGAGTCGAACATTGAAGTAACAAGTGTGTAGTAAATTTATACTTTCAAAAAAAACTTGATACAAATATTTAAATTTTATTGTTTAACTATCTATTGTAGGTGATCACATATAACCTTTTATCATGCAGACTTTTAATTGCTTGTATGTGCAAGACGAAAAATCAAAAATAAAATATTATTTTTTGTAAGACGAAAAAGTCGAAATACTAATAGAATTGTTACAAGATTGGTGAAAGTATATGATTGAATAAAACAAAAATAATTTAAAAACAATGTAAAGTTCTACTACTGAAATAGGAGTTTAGGATATAATAATTCTACTAAATGAAATACGAGTTTAGGATATAATATAATCTATTTTAAATTAGATAATTATATTTTTTTTAAAAGATAAATTAGGGGTGAAACCAAAAAAAAGTGTGAACTTCGAACCAAATTTGGTACCATATTAAAAGGGTTTGGCTTATTAATAAAGGTTATAGAAGCTCTTGAAGTGCAAATATATGGAATTCTCTAGGAGTAGATATTAGGAAAAATAATAAGGAATAATAGTATTTAGCAAAAAAAATAAAATAAGGGGTAATAGCAATTAGTAAATTGGGAGTACAGACTAGACAAAAGCTTTCCACTGACATATGCATTTAGGATATATAATGGTCGGGATTGACACGGACATAAGGAGGGGAAAGAGGAAACCACGAAAGATGAACATAAACATTGGGAAGTACTCGAGGGAGACATGCAAATCCCTGGGATATTCATAAGGGTTAAGGATGTCATGCCAGATATAGTGAATGTTCGGAAGAGGAAAGAAGAGAGAAGAACAATGTGGATTAACCATACACGCAAGTCCTCTTGTGTAATTGATAGAGGTTTTATGTTTCTTAATTCTTCTGCACAATTTTCATTTTATATTATATTGATGGACCTCTTTCAATGTTGAGTTCTTGAAGGTAGTTCTAATTGATGGTTCTAAGTGAGTCAATTAGGCACTTGAATAATATCCACAATCTTCTAGAGGCTTAAGGGATTTAAGGGGTGTGAAATGATGGTAATGAAGCCACTAATAATGGATTATGACATGCATGTCATAAAATGATGGCCGCTAGAGCTGATCACTCTAGCCAATGAAGGATGACTCAATTGTATACTTACTCTTTGAGAAGTTATATTCTTTATAAGAGAGCTGTTCTTTGCTTTAACTTTTCACAACTGCCATATCTCGTGTTCTCTTCACCGACTTGCTGAGCATAGTGATGTTCATATATTTGTGTTCTCTGGTGATTTTCACAAAAAACAATTCTAGGTTGGCGTTAAAAGTAAATGGAAGGAAGAATTATCAGGTATGATAGAGGTGTTAACATCTATCTATTTTATTGGAGGAGTGAGGGATCTAGTGAGGTTAACGACATATAAAGAGTGTCTTTCTGTATAGTAATAGAAAGATGGTCGTTTTATTTTGAGTAAATGACACTTTACACCCTTTATCTTTAGTCACTTTTTTGATTTAGTCTCAAATTTTTAATGTCGGCATAATGCATTCCTCAACTTTAAATTTCGCTTCGTATTGCATCTTTTTAATCATTTTTCGTCTAAAATAACTGTTATCGTTGATATGTATAGTGGTAAAATCGAAAGATTATTTCATTAAGTTTAAATAATGACTATTACTGTTAATATGCACAAGAGTAAATTCAATTATTTTGGACGAAAAATGAGTAAAGGGATGCAAAACAAAGCAAAATCCAAAGTTGAGGGATGCATTTTGTCGACAAAAAATGTTTGAGACCAAATCGAAAAAGTGACTAAAGTTAAGGGGTGCAAACTGCTATTTACTCTTTTATTTTATTGAAGTTGAAACTCTGTAATATTGCTAGATGTTATGTATTATAAGCCATTAGACCTTACTAAACTATGGAGTTTGTATATGTTCAAGGTTGATTGTTAAGATAAAATTTTATAAAAAATATAGTAGGTTTAAACCATAAAAGTTTCACCCACCAAAAGAAAGAAAAAATTAGTCTGAACTAATTTCATGATCAAGTGCGGAAGTGTTGAGGTGTAAATATATCACTCGATGGTGAATACACTCATGCAATAAAGCTAGCTATAGTTAGAGGTGGCCAAAATAGGAACTTACATTATGCTCTTCGATCTTGAAAATATGTGGTATATATACAGAAATTGAAATGAAGTAACATAATTGGACAAAATGGAGCGTAAACCAAATATTAGCAAACCACGTCAATGAAAAAAATGATGAACTTAGAGACCAAGGTTGGTATGTGTATGATTTTGTAAAACTCTAGCACTCAATTACATGTTCACAAGAGAACCTATGAATTAAAGAGAGGCACCAAACAGGTCTCCCTCAAAGTTTGTTCACATTAAAACAAACGTTACAAATGAAAATGAACTGGAAATTGGACAAGAAAAGAAACTAATAGATGCCGCAATAAATACATATAACTGGTAATATGGAGAGTAGAGAAAAAATCAATATTTTATTATAATGAACTTGTTCTCCATAAAAATAGAAGGAAGACTTATATAGCCAACAACTAAATAATAATAACGAAAAATTTTCTGACAAAGGAAACTATTACAATAACGCAAAAATAATAATATTATATATGTTAACATCTCAACAAGAAATTGAGCCATGTGTATCCAAACAAATTCAAAGCCACAACGACAAAACAAGAGAAGAAAACAGAGCATTCATGTCATCCAATAACACACGTAAACAAAACTGCAATCCAAGTGTATCCGAACTAAAAGGAGACCTAACAAAAAAACCAATGAGCAAGAGAAGAGCAATCCATGTCGTCCAATGGACTAACCGAAACAACTTCAAAATTCAAATCAAAAATCGAAATAAACTACAACCATTGAAAAATAATACCAATACCGAAACCAAAATTGAATGTAAATCCACAAATTATCACTAAATCAAACCAAATAACCAATCCAAACCAACTCCGAATCAAAATCTAACTACCAACCCAAATTCAAACGATATCCAAATCTAACCATCAAATTATATTCAAATTAATCAGTAAACCAATCGATAATTCCAAACCAACACATAAATAAAGAAGGAATTTAGATGTGCCTAGAGCTACTCTCATCCTAGCGCAAGCGAAAGAAGATATAAAGATGTGCCTAGGGTTACTCCCATCATAACACACGAGAAAGGCTACTCTCATTATAGCGCACGGGAAAGAAGGTATGCATATGTACCTTGGATTACTCCCATCATAGCGCACAAGAAATAAAGAGAAAAATAAGGTCTAGGACTACTCCCATGATAGTGCATGAGAAATAAGGTATATGACTGTGCCTAGGGTTACTCTCAACAATTTTACCAACCAACCAATACCATCAAATAGAGAGGAACAAAGAGTGTGTGTAAGTGTCCCAACCAAAACAAAATGGAACCAGCAAAAAAAACCCATCCAAAATCAACTTTTACACAAGAAAAACTTAACATATATAAAAAAAACACGAGAAAAAAAATTAGAAACCAAAATCGATATTATCCAAGAAGAAGACATGAAAGACTTAAAGAAGTAAAAGAGAAAAAATATGTTTTAATCCAACATTTAGAATACAATACGTTCAACTCCCATCAACCGATCCCCAATCGAACCAACCTAGCACTTGATACCATGATAAAGTATGGAGAGAAAAAAAAAATTAATATTTTATTACAATAATTCAAGGGAGGTTTACATAACCAACAACTAAACAATTACATAGGAAATTGTCCTAACAAATGCAACTATATCGATAACTCAATAATAATAATATTATATATGTTTAGTTACATATTGAAAGTTAAAACTTATAATATTAAAAATATGATGAAAAGATTTTTAGAAATCATTCATAACAAAACTGTAGCAGTTTGAACTAATTAAGGAACAAAGTTGGAAACTTTCAACTTGAAAATCCAATTATTGAATAAGGATTTGGTTTTCCTCGAATCCAAGAATCCATATTCCCTTGTTCTTGTTTATAGTATCTAAACGATACTCAATGCCAGGTGCATATTAAACAAACCATCACCTCCTATATCATCATCAACTTTAGTAATGACCAAATTTTTTTATTTTACAATCTCATCTAACACACTCCATATATCCTTCATCGACTCCCCAAATTTCGTGAATCACTCTTCATCTTCAAAATTTCCGCATCGCACCTTAAATTGCTCCACCAGCAACTTTCAAAAATTCATCCACTTGAACACATCTCCATTACTACAATTAAACACTTAAGTTTTTTCCTAAAGATCGACCGCAACCCATATATGTTGCTGAGCTAATGAGTCAGCACCTCGGCACCAAAAGATTTTGAAATATCAAACTCCCAACTTCTTTATTTCAAGAAAACTTCACCTTATGTTTCCATATTCGAGTACACACATATATAGTACATATTGAGAGGTGGTTTGCATCCCACATACAATAGTCTTTGGTGGGAAGCGATGCCTACTAGTAGGCCACCTTCTCATAGTGGAGTAAAACTTTTACATGATTGAGAGAGTGTCATAATACTAACTTATTATCCCTGCAAAGCAAGATCTTTTATAGGTATTTATTAGCTGCATATTAACATAAATATTTGTTTATTAGTTATTTTATATTTTTTAAATAGTTTTTGGGATTACATGACTACAAGATACCGACCAATTTTTCATACAAAAACAACCATTCTTTACCAACAGTCCTAAACCGACTAATGAAGTCAACCAATTTGTCATGTCACCGTAAACCCAACTGTTAAACCCGGCTACTGGGTTTTGTGGGTCCCTCTCCTACTATTACTTTTTAATATTTTTTTAGTTATTCTTAACCCCATCTTTATAGTGGTCGGATTTGATCGATGTAATTTAAAGAATATATGTTTCTATCGGGTCAAATAACGGGTCAAAATATGCTTTTACATGATATGTGTATCGATATTGTATGTTTTTACTTGATTATGGTGTATTGTGTATGTTTGATTTTGGTTCATGTATTATGTGCTTTTCTTGAATATTGTGTTTAATTAACACCCAATCCCTTTATATTTTTTTATTGGTTATTGAGATCTCTTTATGTCAATTAAGTATTGGATTAGGCATTATAATGTATTTATTTATTCTTTTTGGTATATATAGAGATGGATGTCGAAAACGTGGAATTCACTCATTTTATGCGCCTCATACATCCCACTTTTACCCGACGCAATAAATGGGTATGACTATAATTACTATACATTATACATTAATTATATCAAAATGACGTGATATTTAATTGCACTAACTAGTAATTCAAAAATGTGTTTTTTTCACAATCTGTACCACGTGATTTTTTACTCCGGTATGGCGATGAAATACCCAACCCCGTAAAATTTGAACCTCCTAATGGTCAGATATCTCGTGTTTGCTTCCTTTTGGAGGAAAGCGTTTTTGATAATGTGAAGTCTTTCTTTGAATGATTTCCACTGAATTATGGGATTTGTGTATTGTTCACTTACAAGGGCAATGGAATCTTCTTTGTCTATGTCTTGAATGATAACTATTAACGGAGGAATTTGGTGATAACAAATTTTGGGGATTGCTCGAATAACGAAATCGTGATTATGGGGGTTTTGGGATTTTAGATGGTTCGGGCTGGACTTGAGAGGTGTCTCGACTTGTTAGATGTATCAGATCCTATTCCAAGATGCATGTGTACCATATATTTATAGGGATCAAGCCAATGCAGTTCTGTTATAGGATTGGGTTTTTAATCCCTTTGATTATTAGGGATGTATTAGGAATTAGTAGATTTTATCTTTTTAGATTTAGATTCGAGTTGGGATACTTTCGTGATTTGAAAAATATGGTTGGGAGATATTTTATATAATTAATTGGAGATTATTCCTCATTTCAGAGAGAGGAAATAATTAAATTTGGAATTAAGTTAATTATTAATAGGTTAATATTAGGAAATTAGGAGATAATTGAGGCAACCGAAAATATGGCATAACAACTACTCCCTAGTTCTTCAGTGTAGCTTGATATCTTCCGAATTTCCTGAGTGACTGAAACAACTAGGAATAGAAGATTAATAGATAATATGGATCTAAAAGGTACCCGTAATATGTCTGTAGAGAGAGACAACATGATGTGCCCGTAATATGTAGGTAGATACGAGGGAGACAACATGCGAGATGTAGAAGAACATATGTACGAGTAGTGCACGAGAATGAGAGAATGAGCGGCTTTTGTGTAGATGTCGTTGCGCTACCCATTGTCAAGTTCGGTTTTGCGAATCCACGATTCAAGATATAGAAGAATAGTGTAGCAGCAGTAGTGATGTCCTTGTATGTTCAAATAAGGAGAGAATGTATGTGTTGAGAATGTAATGTTGAAAGAAGGAAGGACTCCAGCTCCATGCGTTTAGTGGAATTACGCTTCCTGAGAAAGTCGTATTCCTACGCATTTTCTCCCATGAAGGAAGGACGCTAGCTCCATGCGTTTAGTGGACTTACGCTTCCTGAGAAAGTCGTATTCCTACACATCTTCTCTCATTAAGGAGGGACTCCAGCTCCATGTGTTTAGTGGACTTACGCTCCCTGAGGAAGTCGTATTCCTACGCATCTTCTCCTATGAAGGAAGGACTCCAGCTCCATACGTTTAGTGGACTTACGCTTCCTGAGGAAGTCTTATACCTATGCATCTTTTTGATGAGCTTTCCGGAAGTACGGATAAGCACCCCGGAAGTACGGGTTTACCAAGGTATTCCAAGCAACACCTTGCGCAAAGAAGGGCCTTCAAAAAGATTCCAAGCAACACCTTCCACAAAGAAGGGACTTCAAAAATATTCCAAGCAACAGTTTTCGCAAAGAATGGCCTTCAAAAGAATTCCAAGCAACACCTTCCTCGAAGAAGGGCCTTCAAAAAAATAATTTCCAAGCAACACCTTAAAGAAGGGTGTTCAAAAATAATTTCCATGCAACACCTTCATAAGGAAGGGCCTTCAAAATTAATTTCCAAACAACACCTTCCTCGATGAAGTTCCTTCAAAAATAATTTGCATGCAACACTTTTATAAAGAAGGGCCTTCAAAAATAATTCAAGCAATATCCTCCGTAATTAAGGATCTTCAAAAATATCACACAGAGACAACCACAGAATATAATAATGACCAATGTTTACGAGTAAATGTATAATGCACATGATGCACATTAAGGTATGAATGAATGCATGATGCGAATGATGCACATGATGGTATTAATGAATGCATGATGCACATGATTGTATTGATGTCTGAAAATAAACACAAAACTTGGAAAACCTAGAGGGAGTATCTCACAAAGAGACATCTCACTTAGAGGTAGATGTTGAAGAGGAAACTATTGTCGACAATTCGGAATAGGATCATTACCCGAAAGGGTCTTCAGAAAAAGATCACCCCAAAGGGCCTTCAAAACAAGATCACCCCAGAGGACCTTATGAATAAAACTACCCCAAAAGGCCTTCAAAAGATGATCACCCATTGGGGTCTTCAAACAAGATTATCCTATTCGAAAGAGGGTCTTCAAAAATATTATTGAAAGACATATGTATAGGCCTATTTGTAAACATCGAGGATTCTGCTCAACTTAAATAAGAATGTAATAAGTAAATAATAATTAAACTGTCACAGGAGTCTCAGAAGATTATATCAGTCAAAAGAATGAATGTTAAAGTCAATATACAGACTTAAAGTAATTCTACATTGAAAGAAGTTCATTTATTTGATCAAGCCTCAGTGAAATATTCTACATTGTGACATAAAGTGTACAGGTTACAGTGTTTTATAAAGGGAAAAGAAAATAGACCACAACTTAAAGTCAAAAGATGAAGAACAGTCATTGCAGTTAGTCACTCATGAACTAGACAGTACATCGAGTGTCAACATCATACAGTAGAAGTTCATCATTATTTTCAGTGGGTTCAGAATGATTCTGCTATCAAGAAAATGTATTAATTCTCTTTTAATTAATTAAAACAGTTAGTTAATTTATTTAATAAATTAATTCTATTAGAATTAATTTATTCCTTAAATTAATTAACAAGTTAATTAATTTAGAATTATTACATAACTTATATGACTGCCTGCATAACTTATATGACTGTGTAATATGAACTAGTATGACTGTCAAGCTTAGTCATACCGATAGTCATACAAGGTCATACCGACGATAGTCATATAAGACAAAAAGGGATAGTCATACAAGCTCAATACTGTCATACCGACACTCATACAAAGCAAATATGACAGTCATGCCAAGCCAATTCAAGGTCATACCGACAGTCATACAAGGCAAAAATGACAGTCATGCCAAGCCAATTCCAAGTCATACCGAGAGTCATATATTTGAAAAAGGAAATTGTGTACAAATATTAGAAGGTAGTGTATTAGAAAGTAGTACACACAAAAACAAAAAGTAGAAGCAATTACTATTCAATCTTCTCTCTTTGCCTTAACTATAAAGAACTCTCCGAGCTTAAAATTCTCAGAGCATTCATTTCTAGTATTTATTGTAAAATCTGAACAACTAGAATTTGATTACTTGTATTGTTTTGACTATCTAGCGGATCATTATCCCTAGAATTTATCTCGAACTACTTTTTAGTATTCGATCTTTTTATTACAATATAGATAAATTCATGTTGAATTTAATCTAATTTATTTTAATTAATTTGATAATCATTCTCTGTAATATGTACTGTAATTGTAACACCTTTCAAGTTTAATATAAGTTATATTTAACTTGAATTTTGTTTCATTCTATTTCGCTCAAATTTGTTCTTGAATTATTAAATCACTAACTAAACAAATTCAAGAAAACAGTACTGTTTGTATTCAACCCCCCCCCCCCTTCTACAAACTTATAAGGACCTAACAATTATTCTCCTCGAAAGAGGGTCTTCAAAAATATTATTCTCCTTGAAAGAGGTTCTTCAAAAATATTTTCCTTCTCGAAAGAAGGTCTTCCAAAATTATTATCCTCCTCGAAAGAGGGTCTTCAAAAATATTATCCTCCTCGAAAGAGGATCTTTAAAAATATTATCCTCCTTGGAAGTGGGTCTTCAAAAATATTACCATCCTCGAAAGTTGGTCTTCAAAAATATTATCCACCTCGAAAGAGGATCTTCAAAAATATTCTCCTTCTTGAAATAGGGTCTTCAAAAATATTATCCTCCTTGAAAGAGAATTTTCAAAAATATTATCCTCTAAAATATTATCCTCCTCAAAAGAGGGTTTTCCAAAATTATTATCCTTCTCGAAAGAGTTTCTTCAAAAATATTATCCTCCGCGAAAGAGGGTCTTCAAAAATATTATCTTTCTCGAAAGAGGTTCTTCAAAAATATTATCCACCTCGAAAGCTGGTCTTCAAAAACAATTCCAAGCAATACCCTACTGAAAGAAGGGTTTTCCAAAATAGGGCTTTCGAAAACATTAACCTTTGCAGAGAAGGACCTTCCACACTTGTTTTTGTCCATCCACGAGCTAGTGAAGTAACCAAATCATGTGCTACGAATATCGCATCACAATTCTTTAACAGCTTCATGATTCAAATTATGTCCAGGTCTGTTTTTTACCTTTTTTTACCATGTAAACGATGTTTTCTTGAAATATATGAAACAAGAAAGTTGTATAAAATGAAAATATCTTTCCGATGATATATCGCTCATCAGAAACGGACTTATAATGAATCGAGAATCAAATAAAATGTCTGTTGATTAACTTCTCAATACTGAAAAACACTAAGAACGAAAGTTGTAGGAAATCGCAAAAGCTTTCCAGATCATAAAAAATCATCAAAATATGACATGTATTAAATTTAATATGAATTTTATAAGATAACTTATTTGTACGGAAAAAATCATAAGAAAACTTATTTTAATTTTGAATAAAACCACAAACCACCACCTCTACCGTTCAGCTCCTCCATTAAAGAAGCTCCAGATCCATAATAACCCCTCATGCGTTGATTGTCCTCCACAATAAAAAAATTTGCCTTCCTTCTAGCGCCAATTATTAACAGAGGAATTTGGTGATAACAAATTTCCGGGATTGCTGAAATAACGAAATCGTGATAATAGGGGTTTTGGGATTTTGGATGTTTGGGGCTGGACTTGAGAGGTGTCTCGACTTGTTAGATGTGTCGGATCCTATTCCAAGATGCATCTGTAACCTATAATTATTATAGAGATCAAGCCAATGCAGTTCTGTTATAAGATTGTCTTTTTAATCCCTTTGGTTATTAGGGATGTATTGAGAATTAGTAGATTTTATCTTTTTAGATTTAGATTCGAGTTGGGATAGTTTCCTGATTTGAAAGATATCGTTGGGAGATATTTTCTATAATTAATTGGAGATCATTCCTCATTTCAGAGAGATGAAACAATTAACTTGGGAATTAAGTTAATTATTAATAGGTAAATATTGAAAAATTAGGAGATAATTGAGGCAGCCGAAAATATGTCGTAACAATAACTTAACTGAGGTTCACTATTTGGAAATGTTTTTTTATAACTATATGTGTATTGTATCTCTTTTTAGTAGTAAACATTGCTTGTGCATTGTTAATATTAAATTTGGTTTGTTTAACTCTTTTCGTTATATTTAGATGTTTGTTTTTATTGAATTATGTTTTGTTTTGGTTTGGTTTGATTGTTAGGTTTTGTTTGTTTTGATTTCTTACGCAAAGTATGGGTGCATGAAAATTAGAACAGAAAAAAAAATTGCAGATATATTTATATAAGAACGACTGAAAATGTAACAATGAACGAAACTAACCGTTCCCTTGCCCAGAAAACCGACCGTACACAAAGCAAAACAAACTAAGAGTGGCCAGATTTAAAATTGAAAATTACTCCCTGTTCGAAAATCGACAATTTTTGCACCCTCGGTCGGGTTTAGAAAACCGACGGTAGTTTTGGCCGGGTTTAAGTTTGCGAAGACACGTGTCAATGCACACAATACTTGTAGGCCCGACATGTGACTAGGTCCCAAACATGTCACCGTACACATGTAATTGACGGTCAACCACAGTCAATGTTATCGATTTTACAAACGCTAACGCAAGTGCACGTATCGAACAAGTAGTATATAAAATTCGTTCCCGCGAGGACTAATCCAAGCTGTTAAATACCAACCACTATCTTTCTCTCAATTCAAGTTAAATGACATAAGATCAAGATTAGGTTATAAACTACTCCTAAAATATACAAATCAACAAAAGAGTAAAAACAAGAGTAAGATATCTAGGCCTTTAACTTCATCTTGAGTCTAACAAGCATCTATTATCATCTGTAATTTCAAGTTCTAATTGCTAGCCTAGGGTGCTTAAATAATCACAAGGATCTCCCGAATTTCAAGTGATTCTAACTCATAAAATTAATTCTCATATTCCTATGTAGAATTTAAATCCATGAGCAGCATTAACACATATCGCATTTTTGACTACTCGAGGTGATTAGGTATATTCCTATCGTAAACACAAATTAACAAATATGTTAATCTCAAGTTATATTGATTGCTTCTAAATTCAGGCTATCTCTTCCAAGAATCACCCAAATTAATAAATCAATCTCAAAGTTAATTACTCTTTGAGAAGCATTACACCCAAATCAATATAATCAACTATAATGAACATAAAATAGAGATAGAAAAGAACACTTATATAAAAACTCAAGAATCCATTAAAACCCTAGAATAACAATTAGTTCAACATCTTAAAGAAAAACACAATAAATGAATAAAGAAGAGAAGGAAAGATAAACTTATTAACAATATGACTTCAATCGTCAATCTCCAAACCTGTTTGTGCTTTCTCCCAAGTGTCTTCTTGTTTTTGTTCTTCTTTTTTGTCTAAAACTACGTGTCTATTTTCTACTCTAACGGCTATCTAACATGTCTAACTCACGAATATATTCTAATACAAATGTTTTTAATGATTTAATAGAAATACAAGAAAATTCCTAAATAAAAAGTAATTTTAAATAGGAAATTCGTAGCCTAACTTCATGGACTGATTCTGGGCTGTTAAGAGCAGAGACAAATATTAAGCCCAAGACAGAAATATTGGCGTTGTTCCTAGCTTTCCAATGACCGCTTACCGGCCTCAAACGGACTTATAGAACTCCAGATAAAGCCAAATAGCAAAGAATGCGAAAGTTTTCCAAAAATCCATATTTCTCATGAATTATCTCCAAAAATTCCAATTTAAGCTCCAAACCATTATTTTCTTGATGCCTACAATAAAATATTAAAACACACTAAATAAAATCCAATTCCATGCAAAAATTACTAAAAATATAGGGATAAACTAATAATAAATATCTACTTATCAAATATCCCCACACTTAAGGTTTTGTACGTCCTCGGGCAAAAAAATAAAACAAAAGCTACATTCTAATTTATTAACACCACTTTCTTAGATGACACGGTTGCATTGAGGATATGCAACAAGCCGTTAAACCCCTAGGCAGCCCTAGTAGGACGAGTTGTGTCTCGTGAGGGTTTATAGAGAATGTACCCACAAAATTCATCTAGCTCATGTAAACCAATAAAGATGATAATGATAGCAATAAGTAAATCTGATCTACCAAGTATTTGATGCATTCCATTGTGACTCACACAAGCAAGATGATTACTCATGTCATCTCAACTCAAGAATCAAGGTGCAAATGATATGTCTTGGTGTCAAAAGTGCAAGTATCCACATAGTCAACTCAAGGAATGCACATAAGTACTCAAAAGTCCATGTCAAGTACAAAATAGGGTTAATAATCATGCTAGGCATACAAGAGTACACTATCAAGAAAAACTTGGGATTTTCATGTCAAACAATACCTCACCTTTCACTCACAAAATAATCACACTCAAGAATAGGTTAAGTGTATCACTCAATCCAATCATATACATAAGCACGCTTGACACTTGGCATTGATCCAACTAAAATATAACATGCATGAATACTGATAATCAAAAGAACTTTTATTCGGGTTGCAATGGGGCTAGGGACAAGGTTTGTCAAGAAAAGCCAAATAAGGTGAATTGTCAAAAGCTAGTGATTCTCCAAATCAAGCACATAATTGCCCCATATTTCCTCCCCAAACTTAGACTATTAAGCACAAGTAACTTACCTAGCTTGAGACGACAGATCATAGAACACAACTAAAGGAAACAAAAGAAAAAGCTCTCACATGAATATATTTTTTTTCAAGGCATTTATTTATTTTATGGCCTTTTGTTATCGATTTTACAAACGCTAACGCAAGTGCACGTATCGAACAAGTAGTATATAAAATTCGTTCCCGCGAGGACTAATTCAAGCTGTTAAATACCAACCACTATCTTTCTCTCAATTCAAGTTAAATGACATAAGATCAAGATTAGGTTATAAACTACTCCTAAAATATAAAAATCAACAAAAGAGTAAAAACAAGAGTAAGATATCTAGGCCTTTAACTTCATCTTGAGTGTAACAAGCATCTATTGTCATCTGTAATTTCAAGTTCTAATTGCTAGTCTAGGGTGCATAAATAATCACAAGGATCTCCCGAATCTCAAGTGATTCTAACTCATAAGATTAATTCCCATATTCGTATGTAGAATTTAAATCCATGAGCAGCATTAACACATATCCCATTTTTGACTACTCAAGGTGATTAGGTATATTCCTATCCTAAACACAAATTAACAAATATGTTAATCTCAAGTTATATTGATTGGTTCTAAATTCAGGCTATCTCTTCCAAGCATCACCCAAATTAATAAATCAATCTCAAAGTTAATTTCTCTTTGAGAAGCATTACATCCAAATCAATATAATCAACTATAATGAACATAAAATAGAGATAGAAAAGAACACTTATATAAAAACTCAAGAATCCATTAAAACCCTAGAATAACAATTAGTTCAACATCTTAAAGAAAAACACAATAAAGGAATAAAGAAGAGAAGGAAAGATAAACTTATTAACAATATGACTTCAATCTTCAATCTCCAAACCCGTGTTTTTGTTCTTCTTTTTTGTCTAAAACTACGTGTCTATTTTCTACTCTAACGGCTATCTAACATGTCTAACTCATGAATATATTCTAATACAAATGTTTTTAATGATTTAATAGAAATACAAGAAAATTCCTAAATAAAAAGTAATTTTAAATAGGAAATTCGTAGCCTGACTTCATGGACTAATTCTGGGCTGTTAAGAGAAGAGACAAATATTAAGCCCAAGACAGAAATATTGGCGTTGTTCCTAGCTTTCCAATGACCGCTTACCGGCCTCGACTTATAGAACTCCAGATAAAGCCAAATAGCAAAAGAATGCGAAAGTTTTCCAAAAATCCACTTTTCTCATGAATTATCTCCAAAAATTCCAATTTAAGCTCCAAACCATTATTTTCTTGATGCCTACAATAAAACATTAAAACACACTAAATAAAATCCAATTCCAAGCAAAAATTACTAAAAAAAATAGGGATAAACTAATAATAAATATCAACTTATCAGTCAACGATGGTGAACGCAAATCCGACCACTTTTGGTCATTCGGGAAAAGAATTTTTTCGACCAATTTCCACAATCGGATTTGCCTTTAAATGACCATTTTTTACTCTATTCTAACCATTGTTTTGGTGGGAACTGTCTCTGTTTCTTGCAGTGTTAGATTATAAATCTTTGATGATAATTATGAAATAAATAATATGAATATTTATTTTTTTAGGGTTCTTAAATCTAAAAATATATGTAATTGATGGTATTTAGAATTAAATGCAATGTTAGTAATTTTGTAATTATAAATATTAAATTTTTTATGTTGTTGATTTGATTCGAAATTTTAACTTATGTTAGTATATAGAGTTTTAAATATTAAATCTAAATATATTGTTAATGAATTTTGAATTTAAATTATTTCATTATTATTTTTACTAGAAGATAACCCGTGTGAAGCACGTGACAATGATTTTTTTGAAAATTTATTTTATTTATAGTATTTATTTTTAATTAATATTATCAATTATGTTGTTTTAAATTTTGACTTAAAATTGTTTACAATTACATTATTTTTTCATGAAATTAGTTACTAAATTTTATAAATATTTTACTCGTGTAAATATTATTATTATTCAGTTAATTATAAAAATTTTATATGTTATCTCTTTAAATATTATTATTATTCAGTTAATTATGAATTGTGGAGCAATATCAACTGAAATGTTAATCGTAGATTATTTATATTTCAATATCGAAAGCAAAATCATTTTAAAATCTAAAATACCAACTTGTGTTTAGATCCAAAAGAATATCATTCAAATGAATTTCTTTATTTTCAACAACAATTTTCTATTATATAGAAAACGTAAAAGATTAATAGTTGTAATTTTTGAATAATTATATATATATATCTAAGTATGAGAAACTATGTCACCAATATCTTTTTCGATATTTCTCATTACGTTTATTGCGCTGCTCATTAATTCAGAATTTCTTGTTTAATGACATTTTTTATTCTAGCAGATATTTTAACTTCCAATTTTAAAATGATAGCTATCAGAGATAATTATAAGGATAATAACAAATTAGCCAAATTTAGTATACACTACCTACCTATGTCTACATATAATTAAAATTTTGTTTATTCAACCTGGGATAAGATCTAGAAGATTTCCATCCAGTTGATTTTCTTTATTTCTAGAAATAGCTTTTTTTATTATATAGAAAACATAATTAAAATCAAATTAATTTTAAAACTGAAACAACAACCTGTATATAGATCCAAAAGATTCCCATTCAATTGAATTTTTTTATTTCCATAAACAACTTTCTCTTATATAGAAACGTAAGAGATCATTAGTTGAATTGAAAAATTATATAAAATTAAACAAAACAAACTTTGTCACCAATACATGTGTCATATATTTTTTGTGATGTTTCTCATTATGTTTATTCTATAGCTCAATAGTTTAAGAATCTCTTATTTAACGATATCTTTCTCTTCCGGCAGATCTTTACAATTCCAATTTTGAAGGCGTAATGTAAGGGATAATTATAAGGTGACTAAGAAATCGGTCAAATACACTATAAACTATTTATATATATAATTAAAATTTTGTGTATACAACATGCGCTAAAATTTAGAAGATTGACATCTAGTTGAGTTTCTTTATTTCTAGAAAAAACTTTTTATTTACATAAAACACAAGAGATCATTATCTGAATCGAATAATTCTAAAAATTAAGAAAAAAGAAACTTTTGATAGTAATACTTGGGACATAAATTTTTTGTGAATTTAATCATTACGTTCATCTCGTGCTCAATAGTTTCAGAATCTATTGTTTGACGATATCTTTTTTTGTATGCATACTTTTGTCTTCCAATTGTAAAGACATAGCTAGAAGGAAAAAATATAGACGACTAAGAAATTAGCTCAATTTTGTACAAATTAGGGATGATTTAAATATTGTAAGTCTATTCATGAATTAACAAACCGTGCAGTATATATATATAGTTAAATTTATTTTGGCACTATTTAAATATAATAAGGCTAGTCATGAATAAAGAAAAAATATAACATGACAAATATAATTGAATTCAATTTATGCACTTGTTATTAGTTTGTGATTCGTGATGTAAAATTCGAACCTTTTCTATGAAATTGATTCACATGCAGACGAGAACAACTTGACATGCTGAAAAGTGAATTTACCTCTACACAACTTGTATTAACAAAAACTTGGCATGCTAAAAAGTAAATTTACTTGTCCCGAACTTGTATTCAATTAGTAACTTTTCTTGTACTTTGGTGATGGACAATGATCACTTTATCCGTAATAACGTCGTACAATCATATTCGTTGGTATTTCATATTTTAAGTTCAATTCACCAACACACTAAGATTATAAAAGAATTAGAACTACAATAAGAGTATAAATTTCAGATCGGCTAAACTACAAATTACAATCATATTCGTTGGTATTTCATATTTTGCTTATGCTGTGATCTTATATGCGTGTTCAAAGGCGTAAAACTTTTATTTCGAAATTGTTTCAATTACATGATATAATATATTTTGGTACAATAGTAATGTAATTTAAAAATAATATAATATATATTCGTACAATAACAATATAATTTATTGTTGATTTAGAATAGATTATTATTATTATTATTATTAAAAACAACATAGAATTTTACGTGAAATAAGAGTTTAGGGTACAACAACAATATAATCTATTTTAGATTAGATAAATTTTTTTTTAATTTCAAAACAACATAGAATTAGTTTTTAAAAAAAAATTTAGAATCTTACATGAAATAGGAGTTTAGAGTACAATAATAATATAATCTATTTTGATTATATAGTTATTATTTTATTTTAATTTTAAAAAATATGAAATTCTACAATAATATATAATATATGAATCGAACATTGAAGTAGCAAGTGTATAGTTAATTTATACTTTTAAAAAAAACTTGATACGAATTTTTAAAATTTATGGCTTAACTATACAATGTATGTGATCACAAATAATATTGACATATGTATATCACAATGACAAAGAAGTGATAAAGAAGAAAGGTATCCTTTTATCATGGAGACTTTTAATTGCTTCTATGTGCAAGACGAAAAGTAAAAATTAAAATATTATTTTTTGTAAGATGAAAAAGTCAAAATAATAATAGAATTATTATAAGATTGGTGAAAGTAGAGCATTGAACAAAACAAAAATAATTTAAAAACAACATAAAGTTCTACTACATGAAATAGGAGTTTAGGATATAATAATTCTACTACATAAAAAAATAGGAGATTAGGGTATAATATAATCTATTTTAAATTATATAAGTATATTTTTTTTGAAAAAAATTAGGGGTGAAACCAAAAAAAAATGTGAACCAAAAAAAACTGCTAACCAAATTTGGTACCAAATTAAAAGGGGGTTTCATATATATATAACATTTTTTTCTTTAATATGTTGCACATAAATACATTACCCTTGCAGCTAACTTCACCATACACTTTGGATAGACAAACCCTTTTTATATTAAATAAAAGTTTAGAATTCAAATTTTTATTTTATATTAATTATAACTATGTATTTTTTACTTGACCTCTCCTCATTATTCACCGTAATGGCAACCCAATGAAAGAGTACACCAGATGATAACACCAAAAAAAGAAACACCAGATGACATACGTCATGTCAAAACCCAGAGCTTTCTTTTATTATTACACAATAAATACAAACAAAGTAAATACATATGTTCATTCAACGCACACAAGAAATCTTAAATACAGAATACAAATCAAAGAAAGTAAACATGAAAACACAACACTCCTAAAAGAACATGAAAAAATACCCATATATAGGAAGTTGAAACTAATTAAGGAACAATTTTGGAAACTTTGAGCTTCTCAATCCAATGAACGAACGAAGATTTGGAATTCCTGAAACCCAAGAATCCATGCTCCTTGCTCTTGTTCATTGTATCTAAAGGATACTCAATGCCAAATGCATGATCAGCAAGCCACCAAGCCCCGACTTCCTCCAGTTTCGTAGGCACCAAATTGTTTTCATTTACTATCTCATCCCACACACTCCCTTTATTCTTCATCAACTCCACAAATGTCAGCCTCTCTCTGTCTTCAAATTCTGCGCATTCCACCTCAAATTGCTCCGCCAACACCTTCCAGAAATGCTTCCACTTGAACACATCTCCATTACTGCAATTAAACGCTTTATTCTTGGCGTTTGGATCCACTGCAGCCCATATCTCTTGCTCAGCAATCAAGTCAGCATCGGAAGTTTCATAATACGAACTCCAAGCTTCCCTCGTCCCTGGAAACCTCATAACCGCACCCTCATGCTTGCATATTGCAGCGTAAACACACAGAGTACATATTAAATTCATCATACTGTAAGGTGAAAAACCAAATATAGCTCCAGGCCTGTGGACCGACCAAGTTAAGCCATCCTTTTTGGCTACATTCTCAAGCAAGATATCCTCAAGATTATAGTAAAAATTTGGAGTGTCTAGCCTTGGAAGATCTTCAGTAAACGGAGGGTCATGTGCTCCAATCCCAAAAGCATCAAAAGATCCCATGTAATGTTTTTTCCCAGTTGTTAAACAAATATGTTGCAGTTTTGGTGCATTTGGAATGATACAATTCAGCAAATTTTTAAACATTCTGCTATTGATTTCACAGTTTTCAGCTTCATTGGATCCACTAGCCCAAGTGACATAAAAGAGGTGAGTCACATCTTTAAGGCTGGAGAGTTTGGTTTCCGTTTCTTTTGGATTGGAAATGTCACACTGGATGTACTCAACAGGGTTGTTTGCATGCCATGGTGGTCTTGGACGACGAGCAACGCCATAGACTTTCCAGGGGCCGCTCGGGGTGTCAGGGCGAGGGAGAATCTCAGCCAGACTATTGCCAACAATGCCCGTAATGCCCACAACTAGTGCCACACTTTGGAAGTTCAACGGATCATTTTCTTGATTGAAAGGTTTCTAGATTAAGTAAGCGTGCATGAAGGATTAAATTAGTTTTGATTGAATAAAAGATGTAAAATTTATTACAAAAGCATGTTTCAACAAAAATGATTAACTAAAATTAGTAAAAAAGAAGAGAGATTAGAGGATTACCTTTGTAGCGCCAACTGCACTAGAGTACCAACACCAGCTGCTCATTTTTTGTTAGATCGTCTTTGGCTTGTGCTTTTTGTCAAGGTATACTAGTAGCATGTTCCTATTTATATACAAAAATGATGTAGAAGCGTGATGCCAGGAAAGACTTTCTGTGGTTTAAAATTTAAAGCTTGATCAATTTAAGTGACAAAGAAAGGACCCCTACTGCAGTTGCGACAGTCGTATTAAATCAGGTCGGTTGTAGCGAGCAGGTGGCAGTTGCGTAGTACGAAACTCTTCTGAAATGTGGCTACGATATCGAACAAACTAAGAAGATTAAGTAATACGAAATGTGTATAACGTTAAATGTTAACTTCGTTACAGTTCATCCCCCCTATTGTCTCTCACGGCACGCACGCGGTACCGTTCATCCCTCACCCCCGTTTACAGACACGTGTCTACTTGACCCTAGGTGTTAACATATCATTTGCAACAAAAAATTGGCTTGGGTTATCTTCGAAAAAATTACTTGATCTCAAAATTAATAAGTTAAATATAAGTTGTAAATAAAGTTCATTTAAAAGTTCAGTTAAGTATTTTCGTATATAATTTTTCTTAACTACTTCTATAACCTTTATTAATAACTTAAACTCCTTTTTAACATCGTACCAAATTTGGTTCACATTTTTTTTGGTTCGTATCTTTTTTTTTGTTTCACCCCTAATTTTGTTTTTTAATTTGTTTTTCTAAAAAATATAATTTTCTAATCTAAAATAGATTATATTACCCTAAACTGCTATTTCACGTAGTAAAATTTTATGTTATATTTAAATTATTTTTGTTTTGTTCAATCATCTGCTTTCATGGATCTTGTAACAATTCTATTACAGCATCTCCAATGGTATTAGCTAAAATTGTTAGCTAAAATAGTATCAAATAATGATTATGTAAAATTTGTCGAATCTCTAAGGTGTTGTGATCCAATTGAGTTGGCTATAATGACTATATTTTAAAAACAATATGTTTTTATTAGTTCAAGTTGTTAAAACTTTAGCTAATAGTGATGTCCCATTGGAAATAAGTTATTTTTACACATTCTCTAAAAATTGTATTTATGACATGCCACACAAGCTTGTAGGTAAGGGGTTGTGATGGTTCAAGATGCTCTTATTATTTTTGACTTTTTCATCTTATACAAATAATTTTATTATTTTTTTGACTATTTCCTCTTCGCACATACAAGCAATTAAATCATTAATAGTCACAAATCATAATGAAATGTTACTTTTCTTCTTTATCATAACACTGTCAATGTTATCTGTGCCTAAAATCCTATCTCACTCAAAAATTCTATCTCACATAGAATTTTATGTTGTTTTTTATTTTTTAAAAAAAATATAAAATCATATCTCACATAAAAATCTAATCCAATCTCACATGTAGAATTCTATGATGTTAAAAAAATATGGGAAATGTTAACCACACCCCTGGGGTATAACTTTAACTTTTCAAGAATAAAAATATTGATTGTCATATTTTCAAGGACACTTATATACTGTTAACCATAGCCCTAAGGGCTGTTTTTAACATGACCCTTACATTATTATTGCACCAAATATATTATCTTATTATTGTATACGTCACAATCAGATCAACCACCATACGCGATTATAATCATTAGTTGTTGAATGAAGATACTAATCTCAATCTATTTTATACCCCTCACTTGATTATCAAATTTACCGAGCATTTACCCACACTGAAAACACACTCAAAACTCTAGGTATCATTCTTGTCGTTACTGTCCTGAGTATATTTCGACTATAATTCTTAGTTTCATGTTTGATCAAATTGAAAATATGTTCAATTTTTTTAAATTATTTTTAACTCCTACAATGATTTGTTCCCACAACATTTGGTGTATATACTTGACTATAATAAAACCTCTATAAATTAATAACCTTTGTCCCAAAAAAGTTATTATCTTCAACATTCTCCCTCAATGGTATGATTGTCAATAACAAATACCCACTACAAGGAAAATCGAATCACACAACGGTTTATCACCGTTGTTTGACACCCTAAATTTCCGTTGAGTATGGCGATGCCGTCTGATACGCGTATCAGACAACGGTTGGAAATCGTTGTCTGAGGCTCTAAAGACAACAGAATTATCTAAAAAACCGTTGTAACATATCCAGAAACAACAACGGTTAATATAAAAGCCATTGTCAGAGAATATATAACTCAAGTGTTTTCTGAACACATGAAACACTTGTCATATAATGTTACAAAGACTATAACTTTAAAATAAAACATACAATCCTTTGAAATAGATTGTCATTGTTGTATATGTTAACAGACAACATTTTCGAGTCTAAAGAATTGTTGTCATAATGTTGTACAAACAACAGTTTTTATAAAATTAAGAATTGTTCTCCTTTCCTTTAGTCAACGGTTTCTAAAAGCATATACATTGTCTAAAAACTTATTACCACAATGGTTTCTAATTAAGGAACTGTTGCCTATTCCAAGTTGTTACAATTGTCCTATTTTCCCCGACCATTTATTACAAGCTTTTTACTTCAAAAAGTGTTGTAAAAAATCTAAGTGACAATAGTTCGGTCTATCACTTCACACAATCGTTTAATTTAAACATATTCCTCTTTTATAAACAATGGCTAACCAAAATAAAAATAGAAAATCAAAGCATTTATCAAAATTTAAAATACTAAATATACAAATATACAAATTTTTTACAAAACTAAAACAAAAATACATAACTTGTACACATTAAGGAAAAAATCTACAACCTCTAGCAATATTTCAAGTTCTTTAATGTAGTTGTCTCAATGTATAGTTGCTGCACTCGCCCTACTTTTCTTTGAGCCGAAAGTCAGAGAGGCATCTTTGAGTACACCCCTGGAGATAGTGTTTTAACGAAGAAATAGACGACCATCTTTCAACTTCACCCCATCAATTCCAAAAAAGGGCAGGTTAATATTCTCCAGGAAAGTAAACGGATGGCACTAGTGAGTGTAAGACGTCGGTAGCTTGCTTCTGGTTCAATACACATCACAGCAACAACAGCAACCTATAAAGCAATATTTAAATCTGCTAAACATCTATTGGTTTGTACGGAATAGTAAAAGTTATTTAGTTGCAGATGTGGGAAAGAGAGTTACATTTAAAAAATAGCTTGTGTGCTGAAGCCATGTCTTCACTAGAAAATTTGTCCTTCTTTGCAAGAATCTGGATAACCAGAGATTTTAGCATAGAAAGTGAAAAACTAGTGCAAGGAATCAAGGAATCAGAGCAAGTTCTCTTGCAACATGTGATAAGGCCTTTAGCATATTTCTTGGGTTCCCCCAAAATATAGTACTAATGTGTGCAGTTCTGATTTGCACAATCTTCCTTCTGATTGGGTTGGAGGTTGGATAGCAGATACTTTAGGTCTAGATGCAATAAAAGTATGATGCCAATTAAATGATTAGCTTATATTGCCATGTATTGAGAGAAATGTCTTCTCTTATATCATCTGAAACATTTAATAACACAAACATCATCATATATGATAAAGCCAACGACATTGTGCATAGACCTGGCAATTCGTGTCGTGTCGTGTACTTTCGTGTTTCGTGTATTAAGAGGCTAATCCATAAACGAAACAAAATAATTTTGTGTACCCATTTTGCAAAACGAAAAATGAAACGAAATATTTTGTGTAGACACGAAACGAAACGAAAAGTACACGAAATTTGTCGTGTACTTACCGTGTACACGAAACGAAAACGAAAACGATACGAAATAGTATCTGAAACGAAACGAAATTGTACACGAAACAAAATGAGGTACACGAAAATGAAGAGAAAAATCACCAAAATGTAAAAAAATTATGGTTACATCAGAATTTAAGAGTCCATAAAATTAAAGGAAAAGCATAAATAAGGCTCCAGTTTTGGGATTCTGGGTGCACATCTTTGCATTGCAGTCTGGTTTTCTTCAGAAAGAAGCAGCATCATTAGAACTCAGAAACAGAAAGAAGCAGCAGAACTCAGGAATGCAGACTGCTATTGTATTGCAGGCAAAAATATAAAACAAAGGGATATATTAATCAGGGTAACCAGAATTAACAAAGGGATATATTAAGCATAATTGTTAAAATCATCAAAATAATAGACAAAAACTAATATTGATTACAACAGACAACTTATGAAAATAAAAAAGGGTTAGTTTTTTAAACCTTATGCGTCACTTGTCAGGACCAGAATCATCCTTAATCGACAACTTTATAATATCTTGGGTAAGCTCTTCCAAAGTATAGCCAGGAAGAACTGTGATAGGAAAAAAATAAAACAAATATTTAGCTATCATTTATATTATAATTTATAAGCAACTTATATATAATAAATAATAACTACCTTCTTTTTCATTAAATCTCCAATCTCGTGTGCAAATCAAGCTCTCTACAACTGCATGTGCCAAACAACTTCGATATTGGTCCAATATCCTTCCTCCAGTACTAAATGCAGATTCAGAGGCAACTGTTGAAATAGGAATCGATAAAATATCTCGAGCCATAAGAGCGAGATTAGGAAATCTGAACTGTTTCGAGTTCCAATATTCCAGAATATCAATTTCAATGTTCATGTTCAACCTTTTCTCTTCCAAATACCTATCCAGCTCAGTTTTCTCTGAAGTAATATTCAGGTCTCGGTCCAAGGCATCGAATTCCTGAAATGATATCATATTATATGTTGCAGATTGTAACATGACAGATTATTAAATATATTGCAGATTGTAACAGGACAGAGTAAAACTGTAAAAGGCTTACTTTCATTACATCTGATCCCTCAATCGGAAGTGAAATTCCAGGCTCAGATTCACACATAACAGTATACGTGGGTATTCTATCTTTGTAATGACTGAATATTTGCTTTAAAGTGTCAAGAAGTAGTGTATACTGATTGTTGTATTCACCATACAACATTTTGTAGCAAAACTCAACAAAATGAGTCTTATATCGTGGATCAAAGACAACAGTGATATCAAGAATAATATTATATTCTGCCCAATATTTATCAAATTTGGGCTTCATTTTTACAGCCAAAGATCTTGCTACGTAATTCATATCCTCAATCGCCTTCATCAATGTAAGTTGGACCAGAAAAACATTTGGAAAGTACAAATTCGCTGTGGGATATTTTGATCCAGAAAATAATCTTGTAACATTATAAAAAACTCCAAGAAACTTACATATTCCCTCAATTTTCTCCCATTCCTCATCACTGACATGATGCTTATAATTGGAATCACTTAATTGCAATTGAGTAAAAGCAAGACGATAGTAAAGTGCACTATCAAGCATCATGTATGTTGAGTTCCACCTAGTTGGGACATCTTGACGCAAACCCTTACTCTTAGTTAAAGCCACTTGTTCTATGCATTCTCTAAACTTTTCTTTCCTACCTTGAGAACCCTTAATATATTTAACTGATTCTCTAACTTTAACAACAGAATCGTCCATCTCTTTCAAACCATTTTGCACAATTAAATTGAGGATGTGAGCACAACATCTAATATGAAAAAACTGCCCCTTGTTTAGCAAGGCATTCCTCAAATTCAGTTGGTTCCTCAAAATATTAACAAAGGAATCATTACTTGACGCATTATCTAAAGTAATACTAAATAACTTGTGCTCAAGATTCCATTCACACAACAACTTATAAATCTTATCACTTATAGTAATCCCCGTATGTGGTGAAGGCATATACGAAAAATTCAATAACTTTTTATGCAATACCCAATCATCCGTGATATAATGAGCCGTAATTGTTATGTACCCATCAGTTGCAACGGATGTCCATAAATCTGAAGTAAGACAGACTCTACCATCATAATTTTTGAAGAAATTAAACAGCAACTTTTTTTTATATTTATAAAGAGCCACTATATCACTTTTTAAAGTGTTCCTACTAACCAATGTAGCTTGAGGATTTGCATACAAGAATGCATCCCTAATACCTTCATACTCAACAAATGAAAGAGGGAGATTATGTCTTACCACAACATTTGTTATCATATCTCTGAATATTTTTGGATCGAAAGATGAGTTGCGTACCGATATAGATCCTTGACTGCTAGACAATATCATTTGCCTTAAATCTCCGGTGCTTAGACAAACTTTCTGATGTTTAAGCATATTACCAGTCCCATTCACCGAATTGTAAACACAAGTGTACCCACATTTGGAGCATCTGACATTGAGCACTTTATCCGGTCCAATCGGAAGTTCATCGAACGTCTCCCAAGCTTTAGATCTTCATTTTTTGCACTTTTTTTGGCAGGTTCGCTTGAGCCTTGTGTCGAGTCTTTTGGGTCACTAGGGTCTTTTGATTCATCAGCTTTGTCTTCGTCGTGCATATCACCTTCATCATCGCTCAAGGATTCATACTGCATAAACATTACACAATATTGACAAATGAATACTGTATCAATTACTGTATCCAAGGCAGCATATGATGTCACTAAACAAGTTCTAATATACACTAAACACAATATACACAGAAAACATGTCAACAAAGTAAACCGATTGAGGAATAACTGAAGCAACAAACACTAAACACAATATACACCAAACAAGTTCTAATATACACTAAACAATACACAGAAACACTCATTCAAAATCATTCAAATATGCAGAATGGTTTACCCATCATTCAAAATCATTCAAAATCTTTAAAACTGGAATTCAGTATGCACAATTTGCTCTTCCCCAGAATGGTTTACCCATCAGACTCTCCCTCAAGTAGTCATTTTATACTAAAATCTCAGTTCCAACCAAACATTCATGGCCTGTGGCAGAGCAGAGCCTACAAACTTCTAAGATGCTACTAAGTAATCACGTAACTAATTACTTGAGGAATAACTGTAGGCCAAAGAGCCAAAGCAAGAGGAACTACGAATTATATCTGCATATAATTACTAACTACGAAGTTAGAAATCACAAAGTATCACAAAGTAATCACAAAGGGTTTCTAACTACAAATTTGTTACTAACTACAAAGTAATCACAAAGTATTACTCATTCAAATCATTCAAATCGAAATCATAAAGTAATCGTAACTAATTACTCATTCAAAATCATTCAAATCGAAATCACAAAGGAATCACAAAGGGTTTCTAACTACGAATTTCTTAAAAGAAAGCTGAAGAACTGAAAACCATTCATTCAAAGGGCATCATTCAAATCACAATATCAAAATCGAAGTTCTTTAAAACAAAACCATTCAAAACTCAAAAGGGCATCATTCAAGTTCTAATCGAAATCGAAAATAAGGAGATACAAGAACTAAAGAGTGAAAATTACCTCGATATTAGGGTTCGGTTCCTCCATCACAAAGTATGGTTGTTGAATCGATTAGAAAAAGTGAAAAACAATAGCGGCCGCGACTGAAATACTAAAACCCTAAATTCCCAATTATAATTGTACTAAACTAAAGTGCCGAGTGACTGAGTGAGTGACTGAGTGAGTATATAATTTTAATTTTTAAGTATTTAATATTTATGAATTATGATATTGATATACAACAATATTTTGATTTTTGAGTATATAATTTTGTATAAAAATAATACATACAATATTTATTTATGATATGTATTTATATAATTTTAAAATATTTAATTATTTAATTATTTCGTGTACTTTCGTTTCGTGTCGTGTACCTAAGGGTAAACCCAAAACCGACACTAAATTCGCTCGTGTAATTTCATGTTCGTGTATTTTCGTGTTCGTGTACCGAAAAAGTCAAACCAAACCCGTAATTTTCGTATCGTTTTCGTGTCGTGTTTTCGTGTCGGGTACGAAATTGCCGGCTCTAATTGTGCATTGGAAATGTGAAAAATAGACAATGAGTAAAAGCGACGTAGATCTGCCTATATGGAAGGCTTTCACGAGTATAGGTTGCAACTCAGATTCACAGAGAATAGGTAAGTAAAAACATCGGAAAGGCAAACTACAAGCAATAAATACTGAACATAAAATGAGCCTTAATGCTAAAAATAGTATGAAGAAGCAGGTTAAATGAGAAAAAGAAACAGCAAACACAACAATTAAAGCAGCAATATGGAAAAAACTTACCCTTTAACTGTTTTCAACACTCGTTTCTTCTCAGAAAGTTTGCCCCTTTGAACTGACCATGGCAACTCAGCCTTCACGAGAACTGGAGTGGGACCTCCCTGTTCGTAGAATGAATAGAATAAGGAACTAAATCGTGCATATTATCACAATATTAAAGGAGAATGATAATAAAGATTGCACAGCCAACACAGAACATAATTACTGTAGTTCATGGAGAATATCGTAAGCTATATCATTAATCATATACATGTATTAGACTTGCACTGTTGCACGCCCCCGTTAATTCACTGTGATTAACAGGGAAGCATGTACAGATCAGACCAATACAAAATAAAAAATCCTAAATCTAGTTAGTGAATCCTAGAAGAGACATGTCACACATTAATTCTAGTTATATAATTGTCTCCATATCTCACCTCTGAAGGATTACTATACAGGTATCATCTACCAGAGCAACCAATCCTGTAAAAAAAATAAAAAAGACAAGAGCAGCCAATAATTTAAACAAAATATACAAAATAAATTACTCACCTTACTAACAATTTAAAGCTATCCAGTCACAACCAAAAAAAATCATCACTTCAAAAAAGAGCCCATATATTCAATTAACAAAGCTCTAGAAATCTCAAGAAAAGAGAGATATCTTACTTATTAGAAGCCGATTCCAATTAGGCTCAATAAAAAGCTCCAGACTTGTGAACAAAGCTCGATTCAATATCAAAAATAAAATTTGAAAATAGATCTGAAATTTACTTTCTTATTTCACACAAATCAAACCAAACAAGCTGCTTTGAAGGTTATTTAGCACGAATCGAACCAATTCCTAGTTGGGTTAGTGCTTAATTCGGGTTTGTGCTTCAATTTTGCAAAATTGTGAGTACTAATTTGTGACCGATGGTGTAAATTGGCTAATTAGGTTCTGAGATGGGTTGACACAGAGAGATAAGAGAGAGGGATGGAGAGAGAGAGGGAGAGAGAGAGAGGGAAATAGAAGAGATACAGAGATGGTGAGAGAAAGTATGACATGAGAGAGAAAGAGATGTAGCTGAGGGGGAGGGGGAGGGGGAGGGGGAGGGGGAGGGGGAGGGAGAGAGTTGAGTGTGTGAGGAAAGGGGGAAAGATGGGGGAAATTTTTGTATAGTGTAAAAAAGAGGAACGGGTGTAAAAAATAGGGAAATTTTTATATAGACATATCGAATTGTTCTTGTTTAACAAATTATAATATTAAATATTCAAGATAACATTGCATATTATGAATAAAGTGTTTAGAAAAATCAACACTTTTGATATAGACAACGGATTTAGCTAAAAAAATGTTGTAACATATTTACTCACACGAGGATTTTGAAAAAAAACCATTGTCTATATCATACAACAGTTTAATAACATAAACAATTGTTACACAGATTATCCAACAATGGCCGGATCAAAACAAAAACACTTGTGTATATTATATAACGGTTTTTAAAACAAAAACATTGTTAAGTTTTACAACTTACAACATTTTGTTAAACAGAAACCATTGTCGGATCCTTTTATAAAATCGAATAAACAAAACATACGTGTGAGGATTAGTCAAATTAGTAGTTGACTATTAAAATCTCAAACCAAATAAATTTATTTTTTTCTAAATGTTTTGTAATATCATTAAAATACATAGATATTGATATCCGTACGGTTGGATCGTCGATAAATACTTTTTAAAAAATTGAAACATCAGTTGGGGATGAAACACTGGTTAGAAGTACTAGTCAAATCAATAGTTGGCCGTTAAGATCCCAAACCAAATAAATTTATTTTTCTCTGAAATTATTGTAATATCATTAAGATACATATATCTTGATATCCGTATGGTTGTATCATTGATAAATATTTTTAAAAAAATTGAAACATCAATTCGGGATGAAACACTAGTTAGAAGTAATAGCCAAATCACTAGTTGACCGTCAAGATCTCAAACAAAATAAAATTATTATTTTTCAAAATTTTTTGTAATATCATTGAAATACGTAGATCTTGATATCCATATGGTTGGATCGTCGATAAATATTTTTAAAAAAATCGAAACATCAATTGAAGATGAAACACTAGTTAGAAGTACTAGTCAAATCACTGATTGACTTTTAAGATCTCTAACCAAATAAGTTTATTTTTTTCTAAAACTGTTGTAATATCATTAAAATACATAGATCTTGATATCCATACGGTTGGATTGTTGATAAATATTTTAAAAGAAATCAAAACATCAATCTCAGACGAAACACTAGTTAGAAATACTAGTGAAAAATCAACGTTTTTGATCTAGACAACAGATTTAGCTAAAAAAACATTGTAACATATTTAATCACACAAGGATTTTGAAAAAAAAAAACCATTGTCTATATCATACAACGGTTTAACAATATAAACAATTGTTACAAAGATTATCCAACAACGGTCGGATCAAAACTAAAACACTTGTGTATATTATACAACGGTTTTTAAAACAAAAACATTGTTAAGTCTTACAACTTCCAACATTTTGTTAAACAAAAACCATTGTCTGATCCTTTTATAAAATCAAAATAAATAAAACATACGTGCGGATTGGTCAAATTAGTAGTTGACTATTAAAATCTCAAACCAAATAAATATATTTTTTTCTAAATTTTTTCTAATATCATTAAAATACATAGATATTGATATCTGTACGGTTGGATCGTCGATAAATATTTTTTAGAAAACTGAAACATCAGTTGGGGATGAAACATTGATTAGAAGTACTAGTCAAATCAATAGTTGGCCGTAAAGATCCCAAACCAAATAAATTTATTTTTCTCTGAAATTATTGTAATATCATTAAGATACATATATCTTGATATCCGTATGGTTGTATCGTTGATAAATATTTTTAAAAAAATCGAAACATCAATTCAGGATGAAACACTAGTTAGAAGTACTAGTCAAATCACTAGTTGACCGTCAAGATCTCAAACAAAATAAATTTATTTTTTTCCAAATTTTTTTGTAATATCATTGAAATACGTAGATCTTGATATCCATATGGTTAGATCGTCGATAAATATTTTTAAAAAAATAGAAACATCAATTCAAAATGAAACACCAGTTAGAAGTACTAGTCAAATCACTGATTGACTGTTAAGATCTCTAACCAAATAAGTTTATTTTTTTCTAAAACTGTTGTAATATCATTAAAATACATAGATCTTGATATCCATACTGTTGGATCGTTGATAAATATTTTAAAAGAAATCAAAACATCAATCTGGGACGAAACAATAGTTAGAAATACTAGTGAAAAATCAACGCTTTTGATATAGACAACGGATTTATCTAAAAAACATTGTAACGTATTTACTCACACAAGGATTTTGAAAAAAAAACCATTGTCTATATCATACAACGGTTTAACAACATAAACAATTGTTACACAGATTATCCAACAATGGCCGGATCAAAACAAAAACACTTGTGTATATTATATAACGGTTTTTAAAACAAAAACATTGTTAAGTTTTACAACTTACAACATTTTGTTAAACAGAAACCATTGTCGGATCCTTTTATAAAATCGAATAAACAAAACATACGTGTGAGGATTAGTCAAATTAGTAGTTGACTATTAAAATCTCAAACCAAATAAATTTATTTTTTTCTAAATTTTTTGTAATATCATTAAAATACATAGATATTGATATCCGTACGGTTGGATCGTCGATAAATACTTTTTAAAAAATTGAAACATCAGTTGGGGATGAAACACTGGTTAGAAGTACTAGTCAAATCAATAGTTGGCCGTTAAGATCCCAAACCAAATAAATTTATTTTTCTCTGAAATTATTGTAATATCATTAAGATACATATATCTTGATATCCGTATGGTTGTATCATTGATAAATATTTTTAAAAAAATTGAAACATCAATTCGGGATGAAACACTAGTTAGAAGTAATAGCCAAATCACTAGTTGACCGTCAAGATCTCAAACAAAATAAAATTATTATTTTTCAAAATTTTTTGTAATATCATTGAAATACGTAGATCTTGATATCCATATGGTTGGATCGTCGATAAATATTTTTAAAAAAATCGAAACATCAATTGAAGATGAAACACTAGTTAGAAGTACTAGTCAAATCACTGATTGACTTTTAAGATCTCTAACCAAATAAGTTTATTTTTTTCTAAAACTGTTGTAATATCATTAAAATACATAGATCTTGATATCCATACGGTTGGATTGTTGATAAATATTTTAAAAGAAATCAAAACATCAATCTCAGACGAAACACTAGTTAGAAATACTAGTGAAAAATCAACATTTTTGATCTAGACAACGGATTTAGCTAAAAAAACATTGTAACATATTTAATCACACAAGGATTTTGAAAAAAAAAACCATTGTCTATATCATACAACGGTTTAACAATATAAACAATTGTTACAAAGATTATCCAACAACGGTCGGATCAAAACTAAAACACTTGTGTATATTATACAACGGTTTTTAAAACAAAAACATTGTTAAGTCTTACAACTTCCAACATTTTGTTAAACAAAAACCATTGTCTGGTCCTTTTATAAAATCAAAATAAACAAAACATACATGCGGATTGGTCAAATTAGTAGTTGACTATTAAAATCTCAAACCAAATAAATATATTTTTTTCTAAATTTTTTCTAATATCATTAAAATACATAGATATTGATATCTGTACGGTTGGATCATCGATAAATATTTTTTAGAAAACTGAAACATCAGTTGGGGATGAAACATTGATTAGAAGTACTAGTCAAATCAATAGTTGACCGTAAAGATCCCAAACCAAATAAATTTATTTTTCTCTGAAATTATTGTAATATCATTAAGATACATATATCTTGATATCTGTATGGTTGTATCGTTGATAAATATTTTTAAAAAAATCGAAACATCAATTCGGGATGAAACACTAGTTAGAAGTACTAGTCAAATTACTAGTTGACCGTCAAGATCTCAAACAAAATAAATTTATTTTTTTCCAAAATTTTTTGTAATATCATTGAAATACGTAGATCTTGATATCCATATGGTTAGATCGTCGATAAATATTTTTAAAAAAATAGAAACATCAATTCAAAATGAAACACCAGTTAGAAGTACTAGTCAAATCACTGATTGACTGTTAAGATCTCTAACCAAATAAGTTTATTTTTTTCTAAAACTGTTGTAATATCATTAAAATACATAGATCTTGATATCCATACTGTTGGATCGTTGATAAATATTTTAAAAGAAATCAAAACATCAATCTGGGACGAAACAATAGTTAGAAATACTAGTGAAAATTCATCGCTTTTGATATAGACAACGGATTTATCTAAAAAACATTGTAACGTATTTACTCACACAAGGATTTTGAAAAAAAAACCATTGTCTATATCATACAACGGTTTAACAACATAAACAATTGTTACAAAGATTATTCAACAACGGTCGGATCAAAACTAAAACACTTGTGTATATTATACAACGGTTTTTAAAACAAAAATATTGTTAAGTCTTACAACTTACAACATTTTGTTAAACAAAAACCATTGTCTGATCCTTTTATAAAATCAAAATAAACAAAACATACGCGCGGATTGGTCAAATTAATAGTTGACTATTAAAATCTCAAACCAAATGAATTTATTTTTTTCTAAATTTTTTGTAATATCATTAAATACATAGATCTTGATATCCATACAGTTGGATCGTCGATAAATATTTTTAAAAAAATTGTAACATCAATTGGAGATGAAACACTAGTTAGAAGTACTAGTCAAATCACTAGTTGGCGGTTAAGATCCCAAACCAAATAAATTTGTTTTCTCTGGAATTATTGTAATATCACTAAAATACATATATCTTGATATCCATATAGTTGGATCGTCGATAAATATTTTTGAAAAAAAATCGAAACATCAATCCAGGACAAAACACTAGTTAGAAGTACTGGTCAAATCACTAGTTGACTTTCAAGATATCAAACCAAATAAATTTATAAACATACGACATAATAAAAACACTTACATGATAGGTGACATTCATACAACACTATAGAACTAAGCTTGTCTGAAATGCTCTTAAATGAAACAAATAAAAAATATACTTGTTTGATTTTAACAACGGTTATTCGCAACATTGTCTCGAGCATCTTTAGACAATACATCTGAAAACCGTTGTACAAATCTTTTAATTTGCACAACACCTCTTATAAAAAGACTTGTCTGATTGGATTAACTAGACAATGGTTCTAAAACCGTTGTTGTAAAGCTCAAATCTTCTTATTTACACAACACAACTTTCAAAAAAGACTTGTCTGATTCGATTTACTAGACAACAGTTTTCGACCCGTTTAAGTGATGTTGATGAGACAATACTCATTTTTAGGGCGAAATGAAACCGTTGTATGAAAATTTTAGCCAACGTTTTTTTCTTCAAGCGTTTACTGATCGGTGTTGTCTGATTCAGTTTTTCTTGTAGTGACCAATGAGCAATATACCAAAGAAACAAATATATTTAATTAAACAAATGAGGAATATATATAAGACTTGAACCTGAGACTCTCACTCAACCGAGTTATGATATTTTGTCAGAAAACATGATCTTATACATTTCAACAACTTGCTTTGCCGACCACTTCTAGAAATGCGTCCACTTAAACATCTCCATCACTGCAATTAAATCCACTACAACCCATATGTGTTGCTCAGCAAATAAGTTAGCATCCGAAACTTCTAAATACAAACTCCCAGCTTTCTTACTCCCTGTAAACGTCATAATCGCAATCTCATGTTGTCATATTGCAACATGAGTACATATTCTCATGAACACATAGAGTGCATATTGAAGAGTGGTTTCATCCAACGGTAGTCTTTGATGGCCAACTATGCCGACTACTAGGCGTGGACTCTCATAGTGCATTGGAACATTTTCTTGATTGAGATTTTTCTTGAATATAGCATATGCATGAATGATAGTTTCAGTACAGATTGTTTTTTAAAAAAACTAATTTTAATATGATTGAAATCAAAGATTATCCATTTAGCGCTGACTACACCAGACGTCCGGACCAGTGGCCACCTAACACTTTGTTTTTTGCCAGCTTTCCTTTCTCACTTGCTAGATATACCCACGCTTAGTGCTGTCATTCGAGTCGGGCGGCTCGCGAGCCCGACCCGACTCGGCTCGTTTAGTAAGGCTCGGCTCGACTCGAACTCGTTAACGAGCCGAGCTCGAACATAAGACCGAGCTCGTTTAACTAAACGAGCCGGCTCGACTCGACTCGTGAAATTAAACGAGCCGAGTTCGGACAGAAGATTAGGCTCGTTTAAGTATAATTTTACACGAGTCGGCTCGCCCGACTCGTTTAAATAGGCTCGTTTAACTAAACGAGTCGGCTCGGCTCGACTCGTGAAATTAAACGAGCCGAGTTCGGACAGAAGATTAGGCTCGTTTAATTAAACGAGCCGGCTCGGCTCGTGAAAAAAAAGCTTGGCTCGAATTAATACCCGGCTCGAACTCACCCGGCTCGACTCGAATTACAGCCCTACCGCGCTAGATCATTTTCACTCACATTTTTTTTTCTACAGGGAAGTGGACCTGCGATTATTTCTATATAAAAAACTCCAACAATTTATTGACTCAAAATGGATTAAAAAGAGAATATGAAAAAATCTTGTATTTACACATGGTATTTAGGATTTTTGGCATGAAATGAGGGAACACAAAATTTAAGAAGACTTGTTTAACAATGTTGTATTCTCAACAAATATTAACATTTTTTCTGATAAAATTAGTAGTAAAAATACTACATTTGGTTCACCTTCCATCATTACCTATGTATTGAACATATATAATTTTTATTTGATTTTATTATTAGTTTGATAAATCTCTTCCAAGTATATGTCAATTGCAAAATTATTTATTTATACATCTATACACTATAATATTAAGTTTTGTATTTATGTACGTACAATCTCTTCTTAATATTTACTTTCACTTACATTAATCAAAATACCTTGGCATGTAAATCAAGTTCACAGTGTAATTTTCATAATCAAAATAAACTTGTTATGTTAATCAATTTCACAGTTTAATTTTCGAATTCATTGTTCTCGAATTTTTATTAATGTTATGCAAGTCAAAAATACCTTGTTCTACACTATATATGTAATGCAATATTGTACCATCTTACAAATAATATTAAGTGATTTTACGTTCAAATTTTAAGTACTTAATAAATGTATATACATGGTTTTTTCAGCAGCAGTTTTTGAAGTGGGTGCCAATCTTTTTTTCCTCTGCAATAGTTTGACAGTTATACAGGCCTTTAAAGAATAAAATTAAATTAGAAGTAACCAAAATACCAAGCGTACAAAATCTTGGCTTTTGCCATGGTGTGAGTTTCAGTTTTTCAGTCATTGATTCGTTTCTGTTTGTTCTGATTTGTTCTGTTTATCTTTAATCATTAGAAACTTCTCTCTTATGTTCGCATTTTCTTGAGGGGAGGCAAATGGCAGAAAATTCTAAAGCATTTCAAGAAATGGAAGAAAGTTTTGCGCGCTTTAAGATGAATGATGAGGATGAAGGGGGCATCTCCTACGAGGAAGATACAGAGGAATTGTCTGAGATTGATGCTAGATGGTGTTTGGTCGGCAGATTCTTGACGGATTCTCCGATAGACTTTCAGGCAATGCAACATAGGATGGCAGCGTTATGGAGGCCAGGTAAGGGAGTGTACATCAAAGAGATAGATCGTAATAGGTACATCTTCCAGTTCTACCATGAGGTTGATATTACTAGAGTTATGGAAGGAAGCCCTTGGACGTTTAGTAGATTTCACTTAATTCTTGAACGCATGAAGGAAGGAGATAATCCACGTATGATGGTTATCAATAAACTGGATTTGTGGGTTCAACTTCATGGCATGCATGCAGGCTTCATGTCTCAAAGAGTGGTAAAGGATGTGGGGAACTATATCGGGAAGTTTCTTGAGTCTGATGCTAATAATTTCGTGGGTGTCTGGCGGGAGTATCTCCGGGTTCGTGTAACGATAGACTTGAATATGCCGTTAAAAAGAAGAATGAAACTCCGAAAGAGTCAAGCGGAATGGTGCTGGGTTAATTTTCGTTATGAAGGTGTACCCACTTTTTGTTTCATTTGTGGCATGATAGGACATAGGGAGAAGTTTTGTGAGAAGCTCTTTGAAACATCTCCGGAAGAAATAGAGAAACCATACGGGGCCTGGATGAGGGCTGAACCAAGGCGAAGAAATCACACAATGGGTGCTAAGTGGCTGAGACAAGGTGGTAAAAATCCGGTAAGTTTTCCGGCAGAAATGACAGCGGAAGGTGCGGGAGGGATTGGTGCCACAAAAAGAGCAGTGATCATACTTGTTCCCGTGAAAGTAGGTAACAAGATGGATATGGCAGTTACTTCAAAAAAGATAAGGATTGACGACATAATTGCTGCAGGAGAAATTTCAGGAGATAAAAATGTTATTATCTCAAATAATATTTTAACGGGGGAAAATGAGAATTCAAATGAAAATAATGGGCTGACAGTTGTTGATCCGAAAAGACGTCGACTTGAAGAGCCCATAGAAGTTGGGCTGGCAGAGAGTAACAACACAGAAGATACAGACATGACTGAAGAAGATAGGTTGGAAAACTTGAGTTCAAAAAACGGACTTTTGGCGGGATCTGCAAAGCAGACCCGCCGGCCATTATGAAAACACTCAGTTGGAACTGCCGAGGGGTGGGTCTCCCTTGGAATATTCAGTTCCTATCGGACGTTGTACGTCAAGAAAAGCCCATGGTTATATTTTTATGTGAAACATTAGCGAGGAAGTCGAAGATGGAGTGGGTGCAGATGAGGCTGGGATTTCAGGGTATGTTCGTAGTTGATTGCATCGGTAGAAGCGGGGGTTTAGCTCTGCTCTGGCAGGAGAACGATCAGGTGGAGGTTTTGGGATATTCTCAGAACCATATTGACGTAAAAGTTAATATGGAAAATGGGTCTGCATGGAGGCTGACTGGTCTATATGGGGAACCCAATCGAACTTTAAGATTCAAAACCTGGAACTTACTTCGTAATCTGGTAAGAGATTCAAACCTACCTTGGTGTGTTATCGGAGATATGAATAATGTGGTTGATATAAGGGATAAGAATGGAGGTTTGCCATACCCAAGCTCGTTAATAGAAGGGTTCAATGAAGCATTGCAGGATGCAGGACTTATAGATATGGAATTGGTGGGGCACCAGTTCACATGGGAAAGGGGGAGAGATACAGATGACTGGATGGAGGTGCGACTTGATAGAGCACTGACAACCGAGGTATGGCTTAATATATTTCCCATGGCAAAACTGTATAATGTAGAAGGTACTACTAGCGATCATAGTCCAATATTGCTAATTCCCCAAGTTATTTCGAAAGTTATAACTCCCTATCGCTTTAAATTTGAAAATGCATGGATGACTGAACCCATGTGTGAGGTGTTAGTAAGAGATGGATGGAGTAGCGATAGTGAAGCCAGTGTAACCCATAAAATAAGAACCTGCAGTCATAGTCTGGCAATTTGGGGAAAAGAAATAACTGGAAGTTTTGGCAACAGAATTAGGAATTGTAAAGCTGAGATGAAGCAGTTCAGAGGGGGGGAGAGATGAGGACTCAAAGCAGCGATACAGGGAAGCTAGAAATGAATTCATAAAAATCTTAAATCAGAGAGAGATTTTTTGGCGCCAAAGATCAAAACAGATGTGGTTGTAGGCTGGCGACCAAAATAGCAAATATTTTCATTCTTTTGCTTCCAACAGACGGAGAAATAACCAAATTCATAAGCTTAAAAATGATTATGGACAATGGCTGGATTGGGAGAATGGAATTGCAGATTTAATGTCGGGGTAATTCACGAGTTTGTTCACAGCCACTCAGGTCGACTGGCAAGAAGTAGTGAGTTATGTTCCAACCTCAGTCTCAAGGGCCCAAAATGATCAACTGTTAGGCCAGGTTACAGCAGAGGAGGTTAAGGAGGCTCTATTCCAAATGAATCCGGACAAAGCACCTGGCCCTGACGGAATGACTCCCAGATTTTATCAAAAGCACTGGCAAATCGTAGGGAAGGATGTGGTCAACTTGGTTCAAAAAAATTTCAGCACTGGCATTTTAATGGAGGAGTTAAATGCCACCAACATAGTACTTATTCCGAAGTCAAAATGTCCAGTAACAGTGACTGATCTTCGTCCTATCTCTTTATGCAATGTGTTAGTGAAAATTGTCACTAAAGTGGTTGCAAACAGGTTGAAGTTGTTGCTTGATCAGGTGATATCTGAAAATCAAAGCGCTTTTATGTCTAGGAGGCTGATCTCAGATAATGTGTTAATTGCTTATGAAGTAATGCACACTTTAAAACGTAAAAGAAGAGGGAAGGACGCATATATGGCTTTAAAGCTCGACATGAGCAAGGCATATGACCGTATTGAATGGAGTTATCTTCAGACTGTTTTGATAAAGATGGGATTCGACCACTGGTGGGTGCATCTTATTATTCAATGTGTCAATTCTGTCTCATACCACATTGTGCATGCTCGGAGGGAGATTGGTCCGATAATGCCAAGCCGAGGATTACGCCAAGGAGATCCATTATCTCCGTATTTGTTTATTCTCTGTGCAGAAGGCCTTTCGGCTATGCTTCATAGGTTTGAAAATCAAAAAATGATTCAGGGGGTTAAGGTCTGCAAACGAGCTCCAAGTATTACGCACATGCTGTTTGACGATGACTCATATTTTTACTGTAAAGCGGGAGAAAGTGAAGTTCAAAAGCTGGTGGAGATTTTGGCGAAATTTGAGCTTGCTTCGGGACAAAAGATTAACCTCGCTAAGTCCTCGGTCTTCTTTAGTACAAATACAAGGACAGATGTTAGAAAACAGCTCTGTAGTACCTTACAAATTGCAGAAGCTCAGGATGACTGTATGTATCTGGGCCTGCCCAATATGATGAAAAAAAGTAAGGTGGCAACTCTGGGTTTTCTGAAAGATAAAGTTAGAAGAAGAGCTCAAAGTTGGGATGGAAAATTGATTAACCAGGGTGGAAAGGAGGTTTTGGTGAAGTCAGTTATTCAGTCCTTGCCTTCATATGCGATGAGCGTGTTTCTGCTTCCTTTAGAAATTACTAAAGATGTGGAGAGAAGCATTTCGAAGTTCTGGTGGAACACTAAGAAGACAGCTAGTAAAAGTATTCATTGGATGAGTTGGGAGCGCTTGAGTCACCACAAATCTAGAGGGGGAATGGGTTTTAGAGATTTCAGAGATTTTAATCTAGCCATGCTTGGGAAACAAGGGTGGAGATTTATCAAAAATCCTTCCAGTTTGGTGAGTAAGGTGTTCAAGGCGCGCTATTTTCCAGATTTCTCGTTTATGGATGCTCAAATTGGGAACAATCCTAGCTTTGTTTGGAAGAGCATTTGGGAAGCTAAGCACGTGATTGCAGCAGGAATGAGATGGAAAATTGGCTCGGGGAACTTTGTTAATATTCTTGATCAGCCCTGGCTTCTAGATGAACATAATCCGTTTATAACTTCAGCGGTCCAAGGCTTAGAAAATCAAAAGGTGAGTGCATTAATGGCTATGGATCACAGGGGGTGGGACGAGGAAATCCTAAGTGATATGTTCAACACTCGGGACCAGCAGTGCATAAGGTGTATAAATCTGACAGACAACAGTGAGGAGGATGAAGTGTATTGGGGAAAAGAAGCGTCTGGCAACTACTCTATGCGAAGTGCGTATAGGCTTCTTCAAGAACAAAAGAATTTATGGTGTCAGGAAGATCAGACTAGTGCTTGGCGAAAGACGTGGAGAGTCAAGGCACCTCTTAAGGTCTTAAATTTTATGTGGAGAGCTTTATCGAACTGCCTGCCTACAATGGTGATGTTATCGCAGAAACAGGTGCCTGTAAACTCAGTTTGTCAAGTCTGCAGAAATGGAGAGGAAACAGTGGAGCATATATTGTGTCACTGCACATTGGCATCTCAGTGCTGGCAAAGAATTCTGCCTAGATTCAGTGTGAATGGCAGTTATAATTTCTTCCAATGGTGGCAGAGAGTTTTGGAGGTTTGTACAAAGGAAAAAATAGCAGAGGTGGCTTCTGTTTGTTGGTCATTATGGAAAGCCAGAAATGAGTTTGTTTGGAACAAGAATTATACTCGTCTGAATGTTGTTATAGCAAAAGCTAGACAGTTTCTTCTACAATGGAATATAGCCCAAAAGATTAAACAACCATCACGTTACCATAACTTCGTTGAAGGTGACGGAAAGGAGCTTTGGGTTGCACCACAGTCTGAATACATGAAGATCTCAGCAGATGCAGCAATGTTCTCGGAGTATAATGCCTCAGGTTTGCCTTTTGTTGTAAGGGAGGATCATGGGGAGCTCATTCAGGCGCGTACTAAACTCCTTCCGGGTATAGTGTCAACTGTAATGGCTGAGGCTTTGGCGATTAAAGAAGTACTCAGCTGGATTAAAAGCATGGGCTGCAGTAAGGTGGTGGTGGAATCGGATAGCCTGATTGCTGTTCAGGCAATTCGAAGTAAAACGCCAATGGTGTCTCCTCTAGGGCAGGTGGTTCAATCCTGTCGGGACATGTTGGCGGAGTTAAACACAGTGTCTCTGTTTTTTGTTAAACGATATGCTAATATGGCGGCTCACGCATTAGCTCGTCTGTCATATTCTTTTCCAGATCGAGTTTTCGATAGGATGTCTATTCCTGTTGAGGTCATGAATGTTTTGAGAAGTGATTTGGAGATCTAATAAAATTCCTTTGTTTGTCAAAAAAAATAAAATAAAATAAATAAATAAATGTATATACTAAACTATTGATCGTAATTTTGAAGACATACAAAAATACAAGGGAAATTTCTGTCCAGTCTTTTTTTTTTTTGGTTGCAAATTTACGCTCTTGTTTGTATTATTATTGCATTTGATTTTAATGCAAAAGATAGAGTTTTGCAAAACACGGTCCTTATTATATGTACATATATATATATATATATACAAGCCTATAACCCGTGCGATGCACGGATGAATTTTAGTATTTTTAATTTATTATTGTAGTATTTTTATATGATTTATTATTATTTATTATCTTATTTTATTATCATTTATTTGTATTTTGATCTTAAAATTTTTTAATATGTTGTCGACGAAATAATATATTGAACTTTTGAATGTAGTTTAGAAAAATAGATGATATACATATTTAATAATAATAATATATTGTTGACGGGATTCGAATGTTGAACCAGCGAGAGTATTTTAGATACAAAGAAAATAATATTCTTTTAATATTACATCAAACGGTTCTCATTTATCTATGTTTATATATAACGGTTATTATTTAGAGAACCAAACTACCAACCAACCAAATAGATGGTAGTTTGCTTATAATAGTATTTTTTAATATGATTTTTTAATATTTTTTATCTTATTTTATTAGCATTTATTTGTATTTTGATCTTAAAATATTTTAATATGTTGTTGACGGGATTCGAACCTTGAACCCGTGAGAGCATCTTAGATATCAAAAAAAGAATATTCTTTTAATATTACATCCAACGGTTCTCATTTACCTATATTTACATCTAACAGTTATTATTCAGAGGACCAAACTAAATGACCAAACTACCAACCAAATAGAGGGTGGTTTGCTTATAATATTACACGGATGAATTTTAGTATTTTTAATTTATTATTGTAGTATTTTTATATGATTTATTATTATTTATTATCTTATTTTATTATCATTTATTTGTATTTTGATCTTAAAAATTTTTAATATGTTGTCGACGAAATAATATATTGAACTTTTGAATGTAGTTTAGAAAAATAGATGATATACATATTTAATAATAATAATATGTTGTTGACGGGATTCGAATGTTGAACCCGCGAGAGTATTTTAGATACAAAGAAAATAATATTCTTTTAATATTACATCAAACGGTTCTCATTTATCTATGTTTATATATAACGGTTATTATTTAGAGAACCAAACTACCAACCAACCAAATAGATGGTAGTTTGCTTATAATAGTATTTTTTAATATGATTTTTTAATATTTTTTATCTTATTTGATTAGCATTTATTTGTATTTTGATCTTAAAATATTTTAATATGTTGTTGACGGGATTCGAACCTTGAACCCGTGAGAGCATCTTAGATATCAAAAAAAGAATATTCTTTTAATATTACATCCAACGGTTCTCATTTACCTATATTTACATCTAACGGTTATTATTCAGAGGACCAAACTACCAACCAAATAGAGGGTGGTTTGCTTATAATATTATAGTATATATATATATATATGAGAAATGCTAGAGGCCCCAAAACTATTCCTAAAAATTGTTACCAAATGAATTTAGAATATTAAGTTTGCTAATAATAATATGGGACCGCGTGTTAAAAAAAATCATGTGTCGTCACATCATTTTGTAAATATTTTGGGAATAATTTTTTGGTGCCTAGCGTGCTCGGTCATCTTTTTCTTTATCGTTATTTTTGTTTTCACACCCGATTATCTTTTTCTTTTCAATGAAAGTACAACTCAATTTTGCCTTACTGAACATAGATTTTCCAGAAACATAAAAACTCCTGAGATCAGGTCGGTGGTAGCCAGCAGGTGGTAGTTACGTAGTAAGAAACTCCTCTGAAACAACAAACTTTTACTCCACACAGAAATGGGCATATCATATCATATCATGTGTATAGCGTTAAGTGTTAACTTCAGCATACATCTCACGGCACGCCAATCGGTAAAGTTCATCCCCCACCACCGTTCACAGACACGTCAGTCTGTACGTACAAGGGACATGCAGTCGATAGCATTTTGATATAAATTCATTTTCAAATCTTTTATAGTAAACATCCTAACTAATTTATTTTTTTATATTAAATAACATTTGTGACTTTGTAACAACTGAGTGATGAGCAGATGAAGTAATGAAGACACACGAAACTGAAGGCCCTAGGTCTATTTTCTTTTTAAGTTTGAGAAGCCAAACAACAATATATGTGGTTAATAATTTATGATAAGTCTGACTTAATATGAGCATGGCCCAAAAGGTTGGCACTTAATCTAGACCATGCATCTCAAATTGTAGTTAGGGCATAGCTCCCCCACCTATAAGTCTTACGAAAATGTTCTCATATGGACAGCTTACCCACCATGAAAGTTAAAAATTGTCATATTGCACTTAAATAAAGTCAAGCATATTGTAAGAGCCCGACTTTTCGGATTATTAATTCTAAATCAAAACTAAAATAAAATACAATTATTCAATGACAATGACAGACGGAAGCGTGACAAAATTTCTATTACAAAAATAACTATTACAAAAGCGCAACTAACGATGACAATCCAAGCCAAACTAGTCCAAACCTAAGATCCTCGAACTCGCGAAAGCACATCCACTCGATCTAACGGCAACCTGAAAATACATACAAGATAATACGATATTCAATACGATACAATAACGATACACAATACATAACTTACGATACACATATTCTTATTCTTTTTCTTATTTGATACGACACCACATAACCACATAAACAACAATAACTTGAAACCCATAATTCATGTCACGACCACTACAACCCGGTGATAACGGTCCTAAATTTTCAGAAAACTGTCACTATAACCCGGTGACTCGGTCCTTATTCTTATTCGATATTTTCACAAACCATGGCACAAATCTGAATCACAAGACTATTGCTTACACATAACACATATCAAATAATACATATCACTAATTCAAAATATAATCTCCCTTAGCCCAAGTTGTATAAGCAAATATATACATATAACACATAATTTCGAAAACACTAGGAAAATCAATCGGAAACTTACCTCTACGCAAAAATCAAGAATCAAATCATCGTAGAGCACGTACCCAATTCTGACCAGAACTGTATTTACTCTTTTTGACCCTCTAAACGATGTTTTCATGGAAAACGCAAAGGATGAAAGTCGTAGAGAACGAAAATACCTTTCTGAAAAGATATGACTCATCAAAATCGGACTTATAACGAATCGGGAATTGAATAAAACGTCCGCTGAATTTAAACAAAAACTAAAAAACAAGATTTGAACATGTTTCGTGACTTTAAGAACAGTTTAAGGCCGAATTTGGAAAAACACTGTGAAACAACAGTTGTAGAAAATTGAAAGAGATTTCTGAAAAGATCAGAATCATCAAATTCCGACTTACGATGAATATTCTACGAATTTTACAAGACTGCTGATTTTTAATAGAAAAAGACCTACGAATTTTGACTAAAAAGAATAAGATGTTTATATAACAATACAAAACCCTAACTCCAGACCTACAAGTTAACTGTATCCAAATCTGATCCATATTTTAGGCCCATCAATCTAATTAAATTTTATTCCTATTCTTTTTCAAATTTTAATCTAATTTTCTATTATTCTTTTATTATTAATAATCTAAAAATTACGGGATATTACATACTACCCTCCTTAAAAAGAATTTGGTCCCTAAATTCACAGCAATCCTATCACATGGCATGTCTACCCACTAATCTCCTACATATCGTCCACAAGATCGCACCCTAGAGAATGTATTAGTCACATACCTAACACACTCCGAAGGACAACCTGCTCTGATACCAACTGTAACAGCCCGACTTTTCGGACTATTAATTCTAAATCAAAACTAAAATAAAATACAATTATTCAATGACAATGACAGACGGAAGCGTGACAAAATTTCTATTACAAAAATAACTATTACAAAAGCGCAACTAACGATGACAATCCAAGCCAAACTAGTCCAAACCTAAGATCCTCGAACTCGAAAGCACATCCACTCGATCTAACGGCAACCTGCAAATGTAAGGAATGAGCTATACAGCCCTGCAAGAAACCAATCGATTCAACTAGTCGGGCAAATAACATGTATACATACAAGATAATACGATATTCAATACGATACAATAACGATACACAATACATAACTTACGATACACATATTCTTATTCTTTTTCTTATTCGATATGACACCACATAACCACATAAACAACAATAAATTGAAACCAATAATTCATGCCACGACCACTACAACCCGGTGATAACGGTCCTAAATTTTCAGAAAACTGTCACTATAACCCGGTGACTCGGTCCTTATTCTTATTCGATATTTTCACAAACCATGGGACAAATCTGAATCACAAGACTATTGCTTACACATAACACATATACAATAATACACATCACATCAAAATATATCATCACTAAGCCCAATTTTATATAATCAAAACACACACACAACACATAATTTCGAAAAACTAGGAAAATCAATCGGAAACTTACCTCTACACAAAAATCAAGAATCAAATCATCGTAGAGCACGTACCACTACAAGAAAATCATGTTTTAACAACAGAAAATTTCGTTGGTAGATTAAGAAAATCCGTTACTAAGACAGTTTGCTAACAGAATGGCCACCGAAATGGTCCGTTGGAGTAAACGTCGTTGGGAAGTAGCTACCAACGGATTTGTTTTCGTCACTAAACTTTACAACGGAATATCAACATACTAACAACAGAATTCATGTTTTCAAAATAACGATTCTCCAACCAACTTAGTAACGGAATAGTTTGTTAGCATTGTTAGCAACCACATGGTAACGAATTTTTCGTTATAAAATTTTGTAACAAATTCCCAACGGATAATCTGTTGGTATTATTAGCAACCACATGCCAACAAATTAAATTTTCGTTATTAAATTTAGCAACGAATTGCCAACGGATAATCTATTAGTACTGTTAGCACCATATGCTAATGAAATTTTCGTTGTCAAATTTGTTATTCCCAAATGACCTAACAGAATTGTAGAAGGGGGGGTTGAATACAATTCTTGATATTTTCTTGAAACTAAACACTTTATAAAATTAAACTGAACTGAATAAATAAAAACACAAGATATAAATAATTCAGTTGGATTGTTTGATGATCCAACTGAAGTGTTTTTATTGCGGAAATAATCTGTGATACAAATGTACACAGCTGCTCAGTTACAATGTTGTAGAGAAGAATGCTCTCAAAAATAGCTAATACAATCTATTTGTTTTTCTTCTCTATTTCTAAAGTAACTGCTACACTTGGTTATATAATCCCAAGTTTACAATTCTACATTTGGTTAAACTAAAGAATAATAGTAGTAACCATCAGTAGCTTGCTTTTCATTCCTTTTGTCCAATGGTCCTTGGAGATCTTTGCTTTTGTCTTCATGCTCATTATAATCATTCCCAAGAGCCTTATTGGAAATTGGAATGTTTCCTTATTTCCAGTAACCACTTTGATGGCTTCCAATGCAAAGTACACTTCCATATCTCCTTTTAGATCTGTTCAGTAAACTGTCACTATCACTTTGTCAACTGTTCAAAAAGCAACATTGATTCGTTGATAGCAAGGAGATGTGTTTCGTTGATAGCTTCATTCTTCATTCCGTTGATGGTGTTTCCCTCGTTTCGTTGATGGGTAAACTCCATACCGTTGACAGAGTAATCTTCATACCGTTGACATGTCTTCACTTAGGCAGAATTACAAGGCATAACATATTTACAATTAACCAACCTATTTTGCCTATCTAGTACATAGTCAACATGACTTAGAAAACCTATCTAAAACATAGAATAGAATGCCTATCATACTGTGAAGTATTGTACAATGCAATTGCTACAACACTCATTTCGTTGATGAGCTTCCTGTCAACGAAACACTGCTAAGCATGCTATTTCGTTGACAGCTACAAAATTGACTTTACACAAATTCTACTAAGTGTTTTATGCTTATGATCAAGAACAACATATTCCTAACAATCTCCCCCAATTTATGACTGATAGAATAACAGCCATAAATCAAGAGACTTGATGATAACAAAAACACTCAGATACATCATAAATTACAAAAGTAGAAAATGTATTAAGCTTCAAAACTTTATAGACAAAATATAAGACTTACAAGACTAATGCCCACAAGTGCTCCTCTAGTCTGAGCAAATGTTTCATCTGTGACTTCTTTGTGGAATAGTCTTCTTCCCTCTCTTGGAGTTGTTTTCCTCAATCTGGACCTGTAGTCTTCTGTAGAAGATTTTCTCCTCTTCATCTTGATCACCAAGCTTGGATTGCATCAGCTTTAGAGTTTGATTAGATGCCTTCTCCAGCTGGTCTTCCATTCTGAAGAATCTTCTGCAATTGTCCTTGTCCTTAAACTCCATCATCCAATAAGGTTGAAGATGGATTTTCTTTCCTGTTGAGGGAACTCTAAGTATCCTTGGAAGAGCCTCAGGCTTGTTCCAGCTAGCCTTTAACTGACAGATTTTGGAGACCACCTCAGACTTGGCTGTTTTGGTGAAACCAAAGTCCTTTTTCAAGCATCTAAACACTGAGAGTAGTGTTTGATAGTCTTCTCCTAAAATTCTGTAGAGAGGCCACACTTGTTCTCTACCACCCTTGAATGTGAACACTAGTCTTTCAGGCAACTTTTGAGAAGCTGCAATTCCCCTTACTTCCACCAGGTTGTCTAAGTCAAGATGTAGACTGGATTCTTCCCTGATGTCAGCAATGTACATGCAGTCCTCTGGGTTTGCAGGGGGTTTTTGAGATTGTGGCTTTCTCACAAAAACAGGCTTTGCTTTGACAGGCCTCTTCTTTGTCTTCATTGGTTGGTCCTTTTCTAACAGGAACTTTGGAAAGTATGCCTCATCAAAATCAATTGGTTCCTCTTTTGGCATGATTGGTTGATCATGAAAATTGACAGGATGTGCAGGATCACAGGCCAACTTTCCCTCAAAAACTGGATTAGCAATTGTTGGAGGTGCAATAGGTATAGAAGAGTCTGATGCAGTACTCTGAGAATCAGCACTCTCAAAGTCTAAGTTTCTCCTAGCTCTCTCTTTGGGTTGCCTTGTGCTCTTCTTTGAACTCCTTTCCTCTCTAGTGCTTTCCTCTTGCTTCCTTTCTTCTTCATCTAGAGCTTGAGCTACTGCAAGAGCTTGCATAGCTGCTCTTTCTGATTCCTCAGCCTTGGCTTCAGCAAAGTTTGGATGACCAGCCCAAACACAGATTTGTTGTCCATTCCTGTAGACAATTGCCCTTTGCTTCCTTATCTCATAATCATTACTTTCCTTGCTTTTTGTGATGAGTAGACCAAGAAGCTTGTGTTCATCTGGATAAGGTGCAGGATAGAAAGTCCTTGCTATGTTTTTGCCCTTTGGTTTAGCAGGGGACTTGGGAGATAGGCTTCTTTGAATTGTAGCTTGTTCCACATCCCTAATGCATGAAGTTTGTCCTTTTTCCTTCCTTGGTCCTTGAGTGACTCCATGTAGAAGGGGCTCTTGGTGATAGAAAGAATTTGTCTGTGGCTCCCATTCCGTTGATGCTAGTGCCATGGCATTCGTTGATGGCTGTTCCGTTGATGGATTTGAGTCCTTATCTTCAGTAATCTTCTTGAACTTTGCTTCTATGTTGGACCAATGTTCTTTGATTTGTTCTGCAAGTCTCATCCTCATAGAAGCTTCTTGTATAAGGTCAATACCATCCTTTTGCTGCTTGCCAAGCTCCCCCATTGCTAATGGCTCCTTTGGTAGGGAAATGGCTGAGACCATAACCTTGGTAATCTGAATGTCTAGCTCCTTAGATTTCTCCCCCTTTTTGTTATCATCAAAAGAGATGGCTGGGAGTCCTTGAGCTGCCACTAGCTGGGCCAATAGTTGAGTTTGTTTCTCCTGTTCCTTTTGCATCTGTGATAGAGTGGCTTCCACCTTGTCCACTCTAGAAGAGAGAGTCTTCAAGGAGGAATCCACTTCAGGTTCTTTAGAGAAAAACCTGTTCATCCTGGACACAGTGAGAAGAGGAAGCTTTTCATCTAGCCTCCTATCATTAGCAGCCCTAAGGTTGCTGATTGAATCCTTGATCTCTGTAGCCTCAATCCTTGTCTGCAACATTTGTAGCCTTTGAATTTCCAGAGAATCCATTATGGCTTTGTAGAATTTCTTGTCCCTTGCTTCTGCAGACTCATGAGCTAGATATGCTTCTTTGTACTGCCTTGTGATAGCAGCATCCAAATTGCTTCTACCATGCATATCTTGAGAAAGCCAGTTTGGTGTAGGAGGCACCACAGAAGTCCCAGTCTGTGCAGTAGTGGCCACCTGTAGAGTGTCACCAAAGCTATCCTCATTATCAGAAAAATCAAAGTCTCCACTTGCTTCAGCTCCTGGAGGTAGATTGGTCAAGGCATCCTTTGCTCTTTGCATTGATGCAGTTGTGTGAATCAGTTGTAGTGACCTCTCTGCCTCCACATTGCCCTGTTGAGCCAGAATTTGATAGGCTGACACAGGATGAGTAAAGGTCTCAGGATCCAGGGAAATACTATCCAGAGTTTGCTGATAAACCTCTTGGAAAGTAAGTTCCCTTTCTCCCTCACTGACCTCCATTAACTCATTAGCAATGGCTGCTTCCATCCTTATTTCTCCTGTAGTCCCTTCTCTCTCTCCACTCTTTTCTTGCATCATGGGCTCCCCATGGCTCACACCTCTCACACCCTCACCTTCACCTTCTAAGGTGGAACTCTCAATCTCTCCTTTTGCCTGGCTGGAAGAAATAGCCAGCCTCTCACTCACATTCTCTCCTTTTGCCTGGCTGCAAGCCAGCCTCTCAGTTTCACTCCCTCTCAGTCCTAGAAGTGTCTCAACTACCACTAGATCATCTGCACTAGTTGTGGGAACAACTTGATTTTCAATTAAAGGTGCAGAGTGAACTATCAACGGAATGGTAGTTTGAACTGTCAACGGTATGGATACCGTTGATGGAGAAACACTTGTCAACGAAATAGACTGTTTCGTTGATGAAGTCAAGAAAGCACTTTGAGAATGAGAAATTACAGTAGAGTCTGTGGTGATTGATTTTAGAGATTGGTCCACAGATCCCCTTGCAATTTCAGGAAAAATTGGTTGATGGCCAACAAATCACTTAGCAAGTGATGGCCACCAGCTTCAGAGTGGGGCTTCTCCAAGATTAGAGTTGGAGAATCAGGAATATGTGTATGGATCATGTCCACATCTAAAGATTGAGTTGGTGAATTTGATGGAGATAATTCAAGATTGATGTTTAGAGAATGGGACTGTAACCCCAGAGTAATAATAGGGGTTACATCAAACTGAATTTGAGAAACTGGAAGTGTTGCTTCCAGTGTGTGTGCACCCTGTGTACCCTTGGACTTTTGCTTCACTCTCCTTTGGTATTGGGAAAATGTAGACTGTGGGCTTGAAGTGTCCCTTACCCTTTTGGACTGTGCTCTAGGAGGAGAGCTTGTTTCAATAATCACATCCTTTTGGGAGGATGCAATTAGACTTGTGTTTAAGTCCATGTTACTCATCGTGCCTTGTTGGGAAGACACAATGGGGCTTGGCTGGTACACACTAACCTGTCCTTCCTTATCCTTGGGGTTTCTTTGATGTTCACCCCTTCCCTCACCTCTCACAACTCCAGACTCACTCCCCTTAGGTTGTGTGGTAGTTTTTACAACAGGTGCCTTTTGAGAAGCACCTGAGGTTGGCTTGGAGGTTTTCTTTGATTTTGGTTTTGTTGCTAGGGTAGGAGCCTGTTGGGTCACAGCTACAGACTCCATAGCAACATTGGAAGGTAAAACAGTAGAGGTGTTAGCTACACTAACAGGGATAGTAGTAGTTACCTCAATGATTGGCAGATACACCACTGGAACATCACCATTGTGGTTCAGCCTCAGTATGTCTGTCAATACTCTCTTTTCTTGCACAAAGCACTCAAACCTGGCATTAGGGTTAGAGATAACTAATGGTGCTGGACTAACATGGTTAGCCAACATCATCAGAAACCTAGCATAATAGATATTTTTCTTCCTATTTGCTTTGTCACCCAACTTAGCACCAATTTCATACATAAGTTGGGTGCTAAAGTTGTGATATCTATCATTTAGAAGCATGGTTAGGAGAATTAACATAGAGTTAGTTAATGCATCAAAATTACTAATCTTTCCAGAAAAGACCTTAATGAATGCATCAGCTAAATAACTGTATTCCCTAACCAAACCTCTCCTAATTATTCTACCCAGATTATCAGTAGGCAAAGAGTAGTTTATAGAATTTAGCATGGTAGTTATTTCAGTGTTAGTAGGCAAAGCATCACAGTTATTATCAGGAATATGTAAACATGCTTGCAAAACATCAGAATTAACTATGTACTCATTACCTTGAAGAGTGAATTTTAGTGTGCAGTGTGTTCCACTATACTCACATGAGGTCCAAATCTCCTCGATTATCTCATTGTAGAGTGGTGTAGAGTGAAACATTGCATAGCTCAACTTGCAATTCTTCATGAAATCCATCATTTTGAAGAACAGTCTGTTCGGGTTTTCCTTGACAACAAAAGGGATGGAGTTGTTCTTCTCATAGATGAACCCTCCAGCAGACATAAGCTTGACTATAGGTGCCATTGTTGATTAAAGGAAAGCTTCGAACTGAATTGCTTGTTAGAGAGAAGAAGAGAGAAAAAAAAGCCTTTGGAATTTTTGAGAACAGGTAAAAAGAAATAATGAAAATAAAATTTCTTAAATACTCCCCCAAAAATTCTCAGAAAATGAATCCAATAATAAATGTAAATTACTGGATTGGCTTAAAAATATAACCGTTACTCTTAAAGTATTACCATGATTTATACTTACAGGGGTGTATGCATAGATCGTGGTAAAAGACGTGTTAAAATTTCAACGGTTCAGATTAAAAGCGCTTTATATCAACGAATCAGAATTGGGCGTTTAAGGTCCCGTCTATTTCGTTGATAAAGCTGCGTTTCGTTGATACAAAAGAACTATCAACGAAACACCCAGAAGAAGTGCTAAGACTGTCAACGAAATGGTGCATTCCGTTGGCATAGTAATTTTGACTTAGACAAAAAAATTTTCTTTTCCTGAGAAAATTAATTCACAGAAAAACATAGCAAATTTCTGGCTGCATTTTAACTTGCAAATATCTCAAAAATAATTAAGAGAAATTTAGCATACCTAGCTCACTTACTAATCTTGAGAATGTTGATTCATCAAGTGGCTTGGTAAAGATGTCTGCAAGTTGTTGTTCACTTGGAACAAAATGTAACTCCACAATACCATTCATAACATGTTCTCTAATGAAATGATACTTGATGTCAATGTGCTTGGTTCTTGAATGCTGCACTGGATTCTCAGTAATGGCAATGGCACTAGTGTTGTCACAGAAAATAGGAATTTTCTCAACTCTTAATCCATAATCAAGTAGTTGGTTTTTCATCCATAAAATCTGTGCACAACAACTTCCAGCTGCAATATACTCAGCCTCAGCTGTGGAGGTAGAAACTGAGTTTTGTTTCTTGCTGAACCATGACACAAGCTTGTTTCCTAGGAATTGACAGGTTCCAGTTGTACTTTTCCTGTCAATTTTACATCCTGCAAAATCTGCATCTGAATAACCAATTAGTTCAAAACCAGATTCTCTAGGATACCAAATGCCAAGGTTTGGTGTTCCTTTGAGATATCTGAAAATTCTTTTAATAGCAACTAAATGGGATTCTCTAGGATCAGCCTGAAATCTAGCACATAGACATGTAGCAAACATAATATCAGGTCTACTAGCTGTTAAATATAAAAGTGAGCCTACCATGCCTCTGTAACTTGAAATGTCCACAGATTTTTCCTTAGTATTCAATTCAAGTTTGGTGGCAGTAGGCATGGGAGTTTTGGCAGGAGAGCATTCCATTAGGTTAAACTTCTTTAATAAATCATGAATGTATTTTGTTTGACTAATGAAAATGCCTTCATTAATTTGCTTTACTTGAAGACCAAGAAAGTAAGTTAATTCTCCCATCATGCTCATTTCATACTTACTTTGCATAAGTTTGGCAAACTTTTGACAAAGTTTCACATCTGTAGACCCAAAGATTATATCATCTACATAAATTTGAACAAGTAAAGTAGAGCCATTTACAACCCTGTGAAAAAGAGTTTTATCTACAGTACCTCTAGTGAAATGATTCTCAAGGAGGAACTGTGAGAGAGTGTCATACCAGGCTCTAGGTGCTTGTTTCAAACCATAGAGTGCTTTGAGAAGGAAGTACACATAGTCTGGAAAATCATCATCTTCAAAACCAGGAGGTTGACTTACATACACCTCCTCTTCCAATTCCCCATTCAGAAAAGCATTCTTCACATCCATTTGATAGACCTTGAAATTGGCATGGGCTGCATAGGCTAGGAAAATCCTTATTGCTTCTAGTCTTGCAACAGGAGCAAAGGTTTCATCAAAATCAATTCCCTCTTCCTGTGAGTAGCCTTTTGCAACCAGTCTAGCTTTGTTCCTTGTGACTATGCCATTTTCATCCATCTTGTTTCTGAACACCCACTTTGTGCCTATAACACTCCTGTCATTAGGCCTGGGCACCAGCTTCCAAACATTGTTTCTCTCAAATTGGTTTAGCTCTTCTTGCATGGCTAAAACCCAATCTGGATCTAGAAGTGCATCCTCAACTTTCTTTGGCTCATCTTGAGACAGAAAGCTACTATATAGACATTCTTCTTGAGTTGCTCTTCTAGTTTGGACTTTTGAAGAAACATCACCTATAATAAGTTCAAAGGGATGATCTTTAGTCCATTTTCTTGAGGGAGGTAGATTTGCTCTTGAAGACGTAGCTTCATGATCATGATTGCCTTGATTGGATATTTGTCCTTGAGAAACTCCCCCTGAGTTTGTTGTCCCTAAGTGATCACTTCTAGAAGTATTCCTATGACTATCAACGGTATGACCGTTTTGGCTGTCAACGAAACGCTCATTCTGACTGTCAACGAATCCACCATCATGACTGTCAACGAAATGACCATTTGGCCTACTAGCAGCTATTCTTTTCAATCTTAATGCAGCAATTTCATCTTCACTGCTGCTTTCATTTGTGCTAGATACAACAACTTTAGGCTGTTTCTCAGTAGCCTTATCATGATTCACTTGATCTCCTTCCTCATTTTCAAAAGAAAGACTTTCATGGAAACCTTCATCACAGAGACCTTGGATTTTGAGATCATCAAAAACAACATGTACAGATTCCATAACAATGTTGATTCTGAGATTGTAGACTCTGTAAGCTTTCCCTGCTGCATATCCCACAAATATTGCTTCATCTGCCTTTGCTTCAAATTTCCCCAAATGCTCAGCTTGATTTCTCAGAACAAAGCACTTGCATCCAAAGACATGAAGAAAATCCAATAGTGGCTTCTTTCTTTTGAGTAACTGATAAGGGGTCATTCCTTTGGCCTGATTAATCAAAGAAATATTTTGAGTAAAGCAAGCTGTGTTAACTGCCTCAGCCCAAAAATATGTAGATAACTTTGATTCATCTAGCATTGTCCTTGCAGCTTCAATAAGTGTTCTGTTTTTCCTTTCAACTACACCATTTTGCTGTGGTGTTCTTGCTGCTGAAAACTCATGCAAAATACCATTTTCTTCACAGAACACCTTCATGCTTGAATTCTTGAATTCTGTCCCATTGTCACTCCTAATCCTTCTTACTTTGAAATCAGGATGATTGCTTACCATCTTGATGTGATTGATAATGATTTCACTTGCCTCATCTTTAGAGTGCAAAAAGAAAGTCCATGTAAATCTAGAAAAATCATCAACAATCACAAGACAGTATTTCTTCTTTGAGATGGACATAACATTTACAGGGCCAAATAGGTCCATATGAAGCAATTCAAGCTGCTGGACAATTGATGACTCTGTCTTGCTTTTGAATGATGCCTTCTTCTGTTTTCCCTTTTGACAGGCATCACACAAACCATCCTTGGAGAACTCCACTTGTGGAATTCCTCTAGCAAGATCTTTCCTCACCAAATCATTCATAACTTTGAAATTCAGATGGGATAATTTCTTGTGCCATAACCAACTTTCATCCTTGCTTGCCTTGCTGAAAAGACAAGTGATGGTGTCTGAACTTGTGCTACTAAAGTCAGCAATGTACACATTCCCCCTTCTGAATCCAGTCATTACCACATTGTTGTTTCCTCCTTTAGAAACAACACAGGCTTCTCTAGAAAAAGTAACTAAAAATCCTTTGTCACAAAGTTGGCTGATACTAAGCAAGTTGTGCTTAAGACCATCCACCAATGCAACCTCATCTATGATGACATTCTCTTTTGAAATCAAGCCATATCCCTTTGTGTAGCCTTTGCTGTCATCTCCAAAAGCAATACAAGGGCCAGCTCTTTCCTGAAACTCTGTGAGAAGGGTAGAATCACCAGTCATGTGTCTTGAACAACCACTATCCAAGTACCAAATATTCCTTTTGTCTCCCTGCACACAATAAAACCAAATCAAGTCGATTTTGGTACCCAAGTTTCCTTGGGTCCTGTCTTGTTAGCCTTTGCATTCCCTTTTGTACCATTTTTCACTTTGGGCTCAGATTGATTCAAATCAATCTTTACCCTTGGTGTTGATTTCTGAGGGTTGCTCATATTTTCATTCATAGCATGCATAGTTGGAGGAACAATCATGTTATTCATGTTCCATGGCATTTGTGGCATGTTAAACATATTCATGTAAGGATTAGGCACAAATGGCATGCTAGCATAAGGATTCTGAAATTGTGCATATGGAGCAAACATGTTAGGCATAACAGGCATTGTAGGCATGGAACTGTTCATTGCAGGCTTGGGCATTTTCACATTAGGAGTTTTCTTAACAGATTTGCAGTAAGTAGACAAATGACTAACACTTCCACAATTAACACATGTCTTTCTAGGAGCATATTTATCAGGTGTGTAATTGTTGTGTTTGTTAATTCCTACTTTGCCATTCCTGTTATTCTTTTTATTTCCCTTAGCCTCATTATGAACTTTCTCTACCTTGTCTTTCAATTGCTTGTTAGACAAGTGACCTACATTAGCTCTCTCAACAGGCTTCTCAATTTTCTTTAAAATACTAGACTCACCTTGAACAAAGTTCTTGGTGACAGGACCATACTTGTCATTAAGTCTAGTGAGTTTATCTTTTCTTTTGTCTGTCAACGAAACAGCCTGATCGGTTGATGGTTCATGTGTCAACGAAACATTGCATTCCGTTGACATATCAACCTTCAACAAATGATCATTGTTGTTTGTTGACTCTGTTTCTGATTCTAAGGTTTCACCAACATACCCTAGCTTCTCTTTGTTCCTTTCCCATGATTGCTCACAGAAGGATTCCACGCCTTGAACATTAATTATGTTGGCAGCAACATTCCTGGCATCCTTCCATTTTGCAATCACACTTTGTTCTATCTCAAGTTGTGTTCTAAGAATTTCTTCCCTTTGTAACACGTTCTCAAGTTCCTTCTTAGCATCCCTACTAACACATCTCATTTTCTCAAATTCAATGAGCTGTGCTTCTAACATTGCATTCCTATCACTTAAGAGCAGATTGGTCTCTTTTATTCTTGAATTCTCTTTAGTAAGTGATTTAAGAGTAACACGCAAATTATATAATACAGTAGACATTTCATTTACTGCACTGTCGCATTCCTCTTTAGAAAGCTCAGAAAGATTAGTAATTGTTACCTGGTTGCTTGAGGAACTTGCTTCCTGCTCATGATTGTCAGCCATAAGAGCCAAGTTGACATACTCAACATCATCATCAGAATCTTCACCATTACCAGCCCAATCATACTCCTGAGACATGAAAGCCTTTTCTTTTTGTTTGAGAAGTTCAAAGTATTTCTTTTTATAATCAACAGGCTCAAATTTCCTGTTGCCCTTCTCAACCTTGGGCTTTCTGCAGTCTCCAGCAAAGTGACCAAGCATTCCACAATTGAAACATTTTGACTTAGACTTTTCAATCCAGTTTGTTTTGCTAGGTTGAAAGTCTCTTCTTGGTGGCCTTGCTTCTGAGTTTCTTTTGAACTTGAACTTAGAGAATTTTCTAGACAGAAAAGCAATGTGTTCATCAATCTCATCTAAGTCCTCCAAGTTGGCTGGTTCTGATTCTTCTTCTTCTGTCATCTTGTCTTTACCCTTGCTAACATCACTCCTACAACTAGATAGACTAGTTGTGGCCTTTGCAGCTTCTTTATTGTCATCTTCAAGTTGGTTCACTGATGCAATCAATGCAATAGATCCACCCTTCTTCTGTACCTTTTCAATTTCTTCATCTTGCTCCATTTCCAGCTCATAAGTCTTCAAGGTTCCATAAAGCCTTTCAAGAGTGTAGTCTTTGTACTCTTGAGTGTTTCTGAGAGAAACAGTCATAGGCTTCCATTCTTTTGGAAGAGCTCTAAGAAATTTAAGGTTTGAATCCTTGGTTTGATAGATCCTCCCATACAACTTTAATCCATTCAAAAGCTTTTGAAACCTACTGAACGTGTCATTTAGGGTTTCACCAGCTTTAAAATGAAAATGCTCATATTGTTGTATAAGGAGTTGCATTTTATTTTCCCTGACTTGCTCAGTTCCTTCACAGAGTGTTCTAACAGTATCCCATACTTCCTTAGAGGTTGTACAGTTGATAACATTGTCAAACATCTCTTGCTCCAAACCATTAAACAGAATGTTCATGGTCCTTTTGTCTTTATGGACTTCTGCAACATCTTCAACAGTCCATTCTGAGACAGTTTTTGGAATCTCTACATCAGGTGCATCATCTGGCAGTCCAACTCTAGAATCAAGCTTCATGGGAACGTGTGGACCTTTCTCAATGCAGTCTACATACCTCTCATCCATAGACATGAGATGTAAATGCATCTTTACTTTCCAGTGAAAGTAATTGTCTTTATCAAGAACTGGTATCTTCACACCTGCATCCTTCTTCACCATGGTTTCTGTTTTTGGTCTTGATCTTTAAACTTCTTGTATGTTAGAAGCTCTCTCTGATACCAATTGTTATTCCCAAATGACCTAACAGAATTGTAGAAGGGGGGGTTGAATACAATTCTTGATATTTTCTTGAAACTAAACACTTTATAAAATTAAACTGAACTGAATAAATAAAAACACAAGATATAAATAATTCAGTTGGATTGTTTGATGATCCAACTGAAGTGTTTTTATTGCGGAAATAATCTGTGATACAAATGTACACAGCTGCTCAGTTACAATGTTGTAGAGAAGAATGCTCTCAAAAATAGCTAATACAATCTATTTGTTTTTCTTCTCTATTTCTAAAGTAACTGCTACACTTGGTTATATAATCCCAAGTTTACAATTCTACATTTGGTTAAACTAAAGAATAATAGTAGTAACCATCAGTAGCTTGCTTTTCATTCCTTTTGTCCAATGGTCCTTGGAGATCTTTGCTTTTGTCTTCATGCTCATTATAATCATTCCCAAGAGCCTTATTGGAAATTGGAATGTTTCCTTATTTCCAGTAACCACTTTGATGGCTTCCAATGCAAAGTACACTTCCATATCTCCTTTTAGATCTGTTCAGTAAACTGTCACTATCACTTTGTCAACTGTTCAAAAAGCAACATTGATTCGTTGATAGCAAGGAGATGTGTTTCGTTGATAGCTTCATTCTTCATTCCGTTGATGGTGTTTCCCTCGTTTCGTTGATGGGTAAACTCCATACCGTTGATAGAGTAATCTTCATACCGTTGACATGTCTTCACTTAGGCAGAATTACAAGGCATAACATATTTACAATTAACCAACCTATTTTGCCTATCTAGTACATAGTCAACATGACTTAGAAAACCTATCTAAAACATAGAATAGAATGCCTATCATACTGTGAAGTATTGTACAATGCAATTGCTACAACACTCATTTCGTTGATGAGCTTCCTGTCAACGAAACACTGCTAAGCATGCTATTTCGTTGACAGCTACAAAATTGACTTTACACAAATTCTACTAAGTGTTTTATGCTTATGATCAAGAACAACATATTCCTAACAAAATTTAATAACAAATTCCCAATTGATAATTTGTAAGTAATTCTAGGATGAACTTTTAGAACCATACAAAGCGAAGTCTTGAAAAAATAAAAAATTATCAAAACCGTCTTTACAAACTCATGGGTAAGAAAATTTATATCCTAATTTAAATTACATTGATATTCCATGAGTAATTTTTCTTACTTTATGTTGAGAGAAACAAATAACATGATTGAATAATAAAAAATACATAATAAACAGCCTTGTATCTCTTCTTTTTTATCAACAGCAAAATCCAAGGTTCTTCAAAATAGTGGCGGCGACGCTGACCTTTTGACATCAGTTTTATTCTTGTAGGAGGCTTCTTCTCAGCTTGTCCTAGAAGTTAATTTTCAATGAATACACATGCAAATGTGTATGTGTGTGTACATGTCTATACGTAGGGAGGCTAGAAAATTGGGCAATGGATATATATTATGTACTTGGAGTTATGGAAATTTTATTAAGACAGAATGGGAAAGAGCGAGGTTAGATCTATGAAGATGAATGTATGAGATTTAAAAGTAATGAAGGCAAAGAGTGAATGGGTAGTTGAGTGAGAGCATGAGAGATAGATATGAATTATTGGGTCATGTGTAGCCGTTGAAATTTCTTCTCCTTTTCCTTATCAATGGTTGTAAATTGATGAATCATTGTAATCCGTGTGCTCTGTTTTTGTCAAATGAAATCTTGACACATGGCCTATGAATAGAACATTCAACACCTTCATTTTTTCTCCTCGTAGGAAAACCAAAGATATATATTATAACGTGAATATTTTTTTATAAATAGTTGTTAAAAAAATTAAGATCTCACGAATAAAAATATCTGAATTTTTGCATAGACTCTTCATCTTTAACCATCTTAACATCCATACGGTTTGATCAAAAAAATTTCATTTTAAATAGGAGAATCATGCTAGGAGAATCTTCATTTTAAATTTATTATTTTCCAAATTTTTTGAAACATCGTTAAAATTGATAGAACTTCAATTCCGTACGGTTGGATCGTTGATAAATATTTTTAAAAAAATCGAAACACCAATTCGGGATGAAACACTAGTTAGAAGTACAAGTCAAAATACTAATTGACTCTTAAAATCTCAAAGCAAATAAATATATTATTTTCCAAAAATTTGAAATATCATTAAAATGGATAGATCTTCACATACGTATGGTTGAATCGTCGATTAATAGTTTAAAAAAAATGAAACACTGATTCGGGAGGAAACACTAGTTAGAGTACAAGTCAAAGTGCTAATTGACTATTTAAATCTCAAACCAAATAAATTTATTATTTTCCAAAAAAAACATGAAATATCATTAAAATAAATATATCTTCACATCCGTACGGTTGGATCATTGATAAATATTTTTAAAAAATTCGAAACACCAATTCGGGAGGAAACACTAATTAGAAATAAAAGTCAAAGTACTAATTGAGTCTTAACATCTCAAACCAAATAAATTTATTATTTTACAAATTTTTTGAAATATAATTAAAATAGATAGATCTTCACATCCGTACGGTTGGATCGTCAAAGAATATTTTTAAAAAAATTGAAACACCAATTCGGAAGGAAACACTTATTAAAAGTACAAGTTGAAGTACTAATTGACTCTTAAAATCTCAAACCAAAAAAATTTATTATTTTACAAAAAATTTGAAATATAATTAAAAATGGATAGATCTTCACATACGTACAGTTGGATCGTCGATAAATATTTTAAAAAAAATCGAAACACCAGTTCAGGAAAAAACACTAGTTAGAAGTACAAGTCAAAATACTAATTGACTCTTAAAATCTCGAACCAAATAAATATATTATTTTCCAAAAAAATTGAATTATCATTTAAATGGATAGATCATTACATCCGTACGGTTGGATTTTTGATAAATATTTTTAAAAAAATCGAAAAACCGATCCGGGAGGAAACACTTGTGAGAAGTACAAGTCAAAATACTAATTGACTCTTAAAATCTCAAACCAAATAAATTTATTATCTTCCAATTTTTTTGAAATATCATTAAAATAGATAGATCTTCACATCCATACGGTTGGATCGTCGATATATATATTTTTAAAAATCGAAACACCAATTCGGGAGGAAACACTAGTTATAAGTACAAGTCAAAGTACTAATTGACTCTTAAAATCCCAAACAAAATAAATTTTTTATTTTATTAAAGTTTTGAAATATTATTAAAATAGATTGATCTTCACATCCGTATGGTTGGATCGTCGATAATTAATTTTTAAAAAATCAAAATACCAATTCGGGAGGAAACACTAGTTAAAAGTACAAGTCAACATACTACTTGACTCTTAAAATCTCAAACCAAATAAATTTATTATATTCCAAAATTTTTAAAATATCATTAAAATGGATAGATCTTCACATACGTACGGTTGGATCTTCGATTAATTTTTTTTTTTAAAAATCGAAACACTAATTTAGGAGGAAACACTAGTTAGAAGTATAAGTGAAAGTGCTAATTGACTCTTAAAATCTCAAACCAAATGAATTTATTATTTTCTAAAAAAATTAAAATATCATTAAAATAAATAGATTTTTACATCCGTACGGTTAGATCGCCGATAAATATTTTTAGAAAAATCGAAACACCAATCCGAGAGAAAATACTAACTATTAGTAAATTTCAAAATTAATATTACCAACAGAAGATACGATTTAACCGATCTGATCTAAAATTGGTAACGGATTAGTAACGGAATATATTTTAACCGATCTAAAATTGGTAACAGACTAGTAACAGATTATATTGTTAGGCCGAATACAGTATAATCAAATATATATGAGAATAACAATAATCAAGAACACTGTTTATGAATCAATAAACTGTAATTGTATTAACAGCTTCTCTCTTTATGATGTTAATGAATCACAAAGAGCTTCTAGGTTACAAGAATAATAATTCTATGTTCGCATTCCTTCTAGGGATAACCTATCTGTGTTTATATAGTACACAGTTACACAATCCTTATCTAATTGATACTCCTATAAATTAGCTATACAATTATTATCAATTAAGGATTGCTTCAGTCTTCTGTCCAGTTTCCTTAGCTGTATCAATATATTCTGCTTCTTTCCATCTTCAGAATATATTGCTTCTAGAATCTTCATGATTTGCACCGACAGCTAAATCAACTTTCACCCCGTCAGACTTTAACAAACTCTGACTGGCTTCCAGTAAACTCTGATAAGTACTTCAGAATAAACTCTGAACAGTACCTGTTACTTAAACACTGATTAAACAAACATCAATAATTATATCTAACAATCTCCCCCAACTTGTGCATAATAAAAATGTACAAGTTAAACAGATAATTGATGATGTCAAAACATATAACAAATGCAGTGTTTAATCATAACAGAGTTTAATTTTAACTTAGAACAGAAAACTTTAAAAACTTACAGTCAGACTGTTAGGTCGAATACACAATATATAATCAAGTATGTATGAGAATAACAATTAAGAACACAGGTTTGTAAATCAACAAACTGAATTATATTAAATAATTCTCTCTTAGTGATGTTAATGAATCACAAAGAGCTTCTAGGTTACAAGAATAATATATTCAATAATCGCATCCCTTCTAGGGATAACCTATCTGTGTTTATATAGTACACAGTTACACAATCCTTATCTAATTGATATTCCTACAAATTAGCTATACAATTGATATCAATTAAGGATTGCTTCTTATCTTCTATTCCGTTTCCTTAGCTGTATCAATATATTCTGCTTCTTTCCATCTTCAGAATATATTGCTTCTAGAATCTTCAATTCAGCACCGACAACTAATTCAACTATCACCTTGTCAGACTTTAAATAAACTCTGACCGGCTTCCATTAAACTCTTCACCCTGTCAGAGTTTAATTAAACTCTGACCGGCTTCTGATAAACTCTGGTCAGTACCTGTTGTTTAAACACTGATAAACAAACGTCAGCAATTATATCTAACAATCTCCCCCAACTTGTTCATAATAAAATGTACAAGTTAAACATATAAATGATGATGTCAAAAACATTTAACAAATGCAGTGTTTAACATATAACAGAGTTTAATTTAAAACAGAGTTTAAATTTGACTTAGAATAGAAAATATATTAAAAACTTACAGTCAGACTTTACTTGATTTCTTGAATATCAGGCACAGTCCTGATATAATCTAACATTAGTTTCTTCTCAGCTCTATTCAATTCAGCAATCATAATCTTCTTCAGCTCCTTCATCTCTGGTTCATCTTCACCAATTTGATAAATGGCAGCCCTCAAAGAATATATGCTGTTTTTGTTCATTTCATTGCCAAGTCTGATATAAAAAGGTTTATCAGACTCTAGATTGAACTCAAGAACCTTTTTATTTAGTGCAGTTCTGAACCTAGCACTATTCCTTTTCATTTCTACCAACTTTCCATGTGCATCTCTGTATTTAGGAATGTATGCACTTGATACTCCAGCTCCACTCAAAACTTTGGATTTCATCATCCTTTCCTTCAAAACTCGAGCAGCATCATAAGTACTTCTATTCTTTACTTCAAGTAGATATAGAACATACTCTAGCTTTTCCCAAAGTTTTAACTGGATATCAAATTCACCAAATCTATACACTCTGCCATCAGCCATAAAATATAACAGGAATTCCTTTTTGATTCCTTTGTGAAAAATCATCTGTACAGATTCCAGTTTGTCAAGGCCTTCTTGAGTAATTCCAACTCCAAATTCTGCCAATGAAAACTTGTCTTGAGATCTGTTATTAGTTCTTCTCTCTCTGTGTGAACCCAGTCCAGATTTGTCAAAGGCTTCTTTTCCCAATACTGTTCTGGTTTCTGAGAAATTCACAGCTTCAAGCTTTAAGTCTTCAAGAATTTTTGATTTGCTGAATCCTGGAAGTAGTGTAGATTTCTGTACAACTTGAGCAACGTCAGAGGTTGTCATGTCTTCAATAGAAACATCAACTTGAGCAGCGTCAGAGGTTGATTTAGCTAATCTTGTTTCAACTTGAGCAATGTCAGAGGTTGAAATATCTTTCTTCTTTAGGTTAGGCTCTTCAATCATTATGCCTTTACCTTTATCAGAGTTTCTAATCACAGGTCTCCTTGTATTTTGTACACTCTGTTGAATATTCTCTTTGATAGAAATACCAACTTCTTTCTTTCTAGGAGCCTTGATTTCCTTTCTCTTGTAGATTCCAGCTTCAAGATTTTTCTTGTGTTCCTCAGCAAGCATTTGCTCTTCAGCCTGGATATCTTCAATAGTTACATTCTTTCCATGCTCTTTCATGAATATCTTAGCAGCAATCTCTTCATCAGTAGATGGATTAGTTGAAACAACTAAACTCTTGAGATTTGAAGTAGATTGACCACCAGAGTTTATCTTTTCAGAGTTTATTTGTCTACCAGAGTTTACTCTAGTCCTGCTTTGCCTTTGAGCAATGACCTTTCCTTTATTTCCTTTGCTTCCCCCATCAGTAGAATCATCCCTCTGTCTCAGAGCTTGAATGTCTTTGCATTTGTCTTTAGGTACATTCTCCCCCTTTTTGACATCATCAGAAAGTAATACTGATGTCAGCAATTCTAGAGCATTAGAAATAGAATTCAATTGAGTAGACATTTCAGCCTGATTCTCCTCAACTTTTCCAAGCCTTTTCTTGATTTCCTCAGAATCCTTGGCTTGCTGCTTGAATTGTGTAGAATAAAATGATCTGTCAAGCTTCAAAGTTGTATCCCTGAGAGAAAATTCATTCCTTAGATTTGTAAACATCTGTTGATTCTCATCAAATCTATTATTAAGAGATTTGACTTGAACAACAGTTGCCTGTAAACTTGTAAGGACATCAGTATTGGATATCTTCTTGACAGAATCAGATAGCAAATCTGCAGCCCTTTGTGCTGAGAAAACACAATCTGCATCAGCCCAATTTTTGTAGTACATATTCGGGAAATGCTCATTGGTCTGTCTATTAACTTCCATTCTTTCATCACTATTGACATCATCAGCCAATGAAACTTGAATGCTAGGATGTGAATGAGAACCCTCAGCATCATTTCCAGCTTCTTCATTAGTGTCTGCTGCATTTTCAGGAAGAATATTTTCAGCAGTAAACTGTGCAGCTTCATCAATTTTCTCTTCTGCGACAGCTTCAGGAATATCAGAGTTTACCTTAGCAAAAACCTCTGCTTCTCTTTGAATCTGATTAACCTCCTCACCTTTGTCAAGATCACAAGAAATAACTTCAGTATGAGTGGCTAGAGATTCTTCTACCTGATCAGTGACTTGATCAGCTTCCACACCCTCTGTATAATGATCAGAATGGATAGAGGTGTGTGATTCACGATCAAAAACTCTGCTATCAGAATGAGTAGCAGCTTCCTCAACTACATCATGAACCTTTGATGTAGGAGCATCGAAATCCATAGTAGCATCAGTATTTAATCTGTCTAGATTGACAGCTTCAGCATTTGCAGCATCCTCCTGAACAAACACTTCAGGAGTTTCAGTGTTTACAAACACTATGTCCTCATCAGCATTTAAAATATCCTCCTCAACAACAATTTCAGGAGTATCTTGAGGAACAGCTTCAGCTACAATCTCCTCATTCTCTGATGCAGGAGCTTCAGTGTCCTTAGAGACTCTATCCATGGTTATATTTACAGCACCAAAAAGATGTGCAGCCACTATTCTTCTTTTTCTCTGATGAAGAGTTTCTTCATCAGTTTCAGTCTCTGAGGTTTCAACAACAGACTTTGCCCTATTGGCTCTTCTTTTCTTTAGCCTTGTCTTCTGAGGCAGCTCTTCAGGTGTTGATGCCCCAGCTTCAGTAGATGGTTTCCTTGCAGGTTTAGTACCAATGTGCTTGGTCCTACCTCCCCTTGCAGGTCTAACAGAAGTTGATGGAGGTTCTGGTTGAGATTCAGCTTGTGGTTGTGGATTTACTTGAGCATCCACAAACTGTTGCACAGAAGTAGGCAGCAAAAGATCTCCAACAATGCCTTTCTTAATGTCTTTATTTACTAGATCAGTAAATACTCTCTTATGTAATTTAAAACAAGAAACATCTGCTTCAAATACATTTTCTCCTTCAACACAATAAGAAACCAAAAGCTGACAGAATCGAGAAAAATAAACAACTCCTCTATTCTCGGTCATCTTCTCCCCTAAATTAGTCAACACAAGTCGTGCAAAATCAAAATGATTATCATATAATAAAGAATACCCGATTTGCAGACTGTCTGTGGGAATAGCATCCCAATTTGTGCATTTCTTGCCAAATGTCCTGGTAATGCAATCGAAGAAGAAACTCCATTCTTTGCGCAGAAACGGCCTTTTTAGTTGCCCAATCTTTGTCAATGGCCCAGAGTAGCCAATCTCTCGCATCATTCGGATTAAATCCTCATCACCCATTCCAATAGTGTAGGAAGAATATTTAGGAAACCCCATTGCATCTCGAATAGTACCAGCAGTAATAACATACTCTGTTTCGTCAAACTCAAAAATTATGGATGGGCTCCCAGTTTCACCACCATCATCATAAACCCCTGTCTCCCAGAATGCCTTGATTTGTAAACCAGAAAGTGTGGCTGGTTCAACTAAAGCACGCCCAATCGCTGACTGAGCAAGAAACCTTTGAATCATATGAAATGCTTCTGGTGCGTTTGCAGTGTTTAGTGGTGCGGTGTAATTGTTTGGAACGAACTCTAACCCAGACGAAACGAAAGCTGTGGTTGCCATTAGAAGATTTTGAAGAAAGAACAAGTAATCGATGTGAAAGCTTAACAGAGTTTATGTGGAGAAAGGTGTTTGTGAATATGTGTGTGTGATAATGGATGTAAATGAGTAAGATGTGAAAAGTTTAGCTGAAGATGTGTGTATTGTATTTATCAGAAAATTAAAGATTAAAAACTGAAGAGTTTTTAATCATTAATACACAACTGTCTTACTCCTATAATCATGTGAGTGGGAAACATGTCAAACGTGCATACGCTAATAGCTGTATTGAACAACTTCCAATACACACGTGCAGTCATGGAGACACCTGTCTTCACATATCCGCTCAAAAAAAAAATTAATAATAATAAAATTATCGAATTTAATATCTCAGAAACATAATAATAAAGTACGAAGGAGCTCAACAGTCAGAAGAATAATGACTGTCTTGGAACTCCGCACTTTACCGTTCCTAGAGCTTCGAGCCAATCAAAACCTTTCAGTTGCCCTGTTGGATGCTATAAAAGCTAGAGCATTGTAACAACAGGCAATACATATATTTAAAACAAATACCATATATCAAATGGCAGGAACCTTTGAATTCATGGATGTAGAAGCTTTCTTGAATCTAAACTGGCGTCAACAAGCAAACTATATCATTGATGAGTTTCTTGTTTTGTCATTCCTGAATGATGAAGGTCTCATCGCTGATGATGAGATAGCCGAAGGACCTATCTCCAATCCCTATGTGCACATCATTCGTCCTGGGCCATATGATGTGCCTATCCTTGCAGATGATGATGCTGTGGAGATTTGTATGATGCTCTTTTATCAGAGCTACTTGAAGGGTTCGAAGAAGGAATTCTTCTTGGAATCCTGCAAGCTGCCAGAAAGAGAATGCGAGAGGATGATGATGATGATTCAACATCAGGAGGTTGTCAAGCCTTGAAAATCCCAGATGCTATAATAACCTGTTAATCGAACAAGTAGCTAGACAAGAATATGAACTTGTCTGAATGTAAACAAAGTTTGAATCGATTAATGAGAAAGATCCATTTTTTTTTGTTTTACATATCAGAATCGCAAATAATCGTAAAGTGAAAGAAATGATATCACTTTAAACAATAAACTAACATACTCATCAGCGCTGCTAATCACCATCAGGACTTATCAAACACACTCTTTCTTTTCTCTGTTTAATGCAAAATTACAGCACAAATCATACTCTTTCGAAAAACAAATGTCTAATCTCAAAATTAGAAAATGTCTGAAACAAAGAAATTATTTTAACCATCAGAGATTAAAACAAAGTTACCTCGACATATGTCACACAATACATCAGTGTTTACCATTTGTCCTTCTTTGTCAATAAACTCTTTTCTCAATCTGTACAGGTGTGAAAATATGTGTGTGCAATAGCAGAGTTTACCGTAATCAATATTTAGATCATCTCAAAGTGCATAAAATCCACAAACGAAAGTAGTAAAAACTGGTTGCCTAAACTCTCATGTATAACATAACATCTGATTTGATATCTAAACTCTGTTTTCTGATATCCTTTCATTTGGATATATCTTTTAATTTTTCACCCCCTTTCTTTATTATTATTTTTTATTATTTTTTTTATGTTATATATATTTTTTTTGTTTTTTTGTTTTTTTTATTTTTCCAGTAATCAGTGGTTGGCACTAGTCACCAAAAATCAACGATTTTAGCCCTTATTTCATACAATAAGTTCCTGGATCTTCCTAGGCACAACATGATCTCAAAGGAATTTGTGCTCTTTTTGGCATCTTTTGATTTGAGGGTGAAATTTTTTTTAATTAAGAATCAGAGTTTAGACTTTTCATCAGTAAATATAATTAACTTATGAGAGAAAATGCAAACAGCTAATACAGACTCAGTGTATAGGATCAATAAACTAAGAGATGGTATAAATACAGAGACAGTATCATGCTGTGTTAACTTACTGCACATAATCGAGATCAGAATCTATACAACTCTTAAGGATTCACAGTTACTTACTGAGACTTATGCTTCATACAAATTTCTTCATTGGTCCAAATGTTTCAGACAAAATTACAATCAGAGTATGACATTAAACTGTAACTATCAGAGTATGACCAACAGAGTTTAGCATCAGAGATTACTTTCAGAGTATGACTGACACTTCACAGAGTTTACCATCAGAGTTTAACATGCTAGATCACATAACAGTTAACAAATGTAAGAAATCATGAACATAAAAAGTGAGTCTAACCCTTATCTCTAATCAGAACCAGAGATCATTCTAAGTTCATTTACCAATCTTGTAAAAGTAGCTTCACTCAAAGGTTTGGTGAAGATATCTGCAAGTTGTTGGTCTGTAGATACAAAATGAAGCTCAATGTTTCCTTCTTCCACATGTTCTCTGATGAAATGATACCTTATGCTGATGTGCTTGGTCATGGAATGCTGTACTGGATTACCTGTCATAGCAATAGCACTTTGGTTATCACAGAAAATAGGTATTCTAGAGTACCTTAACCCATAATCCAGCAATTGATTCTTCATCCATAAAATCTGTGCACAACAGCTACCAGCTGCTATATACTCTGCTTCTGCAGTGGATGTAGAAATTGATTTCTGTTTCTTACTGTACCAAGAAACCAATCTGTCACCTAAAAATTGACAGCTTCCACTTGTACTTTTTCTGTCTATCTTACAGCCTGCAAAATCTGCATCAGAGTAACCAATTAACTTAAACTCTGATTCTCTAGGATACCACAAACCCAGGGTTATGGTTCCTTTGAGATATTTGAAGATCCTTTTTACAGCTGTTAGATGAGGCTCTCTGGGATCTGCTTGAAATCTTGCACAAAGACATGTTGCATACATGATATCAGGTCTACTTGCAGTAAGATACAGTAGAGACCCTATCATTCCTCTGTAGTTAGTCATATCTACTGAGGCTCCTGTGTCTTTGTCAAGCTTCGTTGCTGTAGCCATGGGAGTTGTAGCAGATGAACTATCAAGCATACCAAATTTCTTTAGAAGATTTCTGGTATACTTTGCTTGATTGATAAAAATCCCATCATCTGTTTGTTTGACCTGTAAGCCTAGAAAATAACTAAGCTCTCCCATCATGCTCATTTGGTACCTGGATTGCATAAGCTTTGCAAACTTCTTACAGAGTTTGTCATTAGTAGATCCAAAAATAATATCATCTACATAAATTTGAACTAAAAGCAAATCATCACCAGAATTGAAATAAAACAAGGTTTTATCAATTGTACCTCTTGTGAACCCACTTTCTAAAAGAAATTGAGCAAGAGTTTCATACCATGCTCTTGGTGCTTGCTTTAGTCCATATAATGCCTTGTCAAGCCTGTAGACATAATCTGGATGCTTGGGATCTACAAATCCTGGTGGTTGTTCAACAAACACTTCTTCTTCAAGCTTCCCATTGAGAAAAGCACTCTTTACATCCATCTGAAAGACTTTAAACTTCTTGTGTGCAGCATAGGCCAGAAAAATTCTTATGGCCTCCAATCTTGCAACTGGAGCAAAGGTTTCATCATAGTCAATTCCTTCCTGTTGTGAATAACCTTTTGCCACAAGTCTAGCCTTGTTTCTTGTAATCACACCTTCACTGTCAGTCTTGTTTCTGAAAACCCACTTTGTACCTACAATTGATCGATTCTTTGGTCTAGGTACAAGTGTCCAGACTTCATTTCTTTCCGGGGTCAGGGATTTAGGGTTGTCACAATCCATGTACTCCTTGCCTTACCTGTATTACTCACACCATTCATAATTCACCTGCTCATGACCCCACAACATATGTCTCACACACACACACAGGTTAGAGTCTCAGAAACGACACAATATAACAACTGCGGAATAAGTAACTTTTATTACAATACCCAAATGTCTTTTGAATCTGTTACTGATACAATTTCTAAGTATTGTTACATTACCAACTCAGCCTTCTGATGCTCACAATCCTCTAATACTATTCATGTCTATACATAAGTTGAATACCAAAAGCCGTAGCCTGATTCGACTGGTTCGTACTACTCTCGGAATCGCTGCTAGAAACTGCTTAATGGAAACGCCTTGCGAGGTACGTGCCGTCCCATTGGCATCCTGCTTCGCTGCTATATAATATATATATAATAATAGCAAGAGTGAGCGATAGCTCAGCAAGGTAATGAAAGTATGGCATAATTCTGCCTTTTATTCAACCCAGAAATAAAGCGGGTATACGACAATACTTGTCAAAATATCTTGATGCTGAAATCATTTCCTTATCGGAATATATTCCAAAAATAATACCATTGTTGTATTTCAAATATCAATTTCATAATATTTCTGTAACTTTTGCTATATTATGAACAAAGTTCTAGTATAAAAGATGAGGTTTCAAAGTAAACCAAATACAACCTTTCCGAAAAATATCTGCTATATATAAGCAGAATATCAACATATAACTTAAAAGATGAAGTTATAAGGTGATTCAGCATAAACGACTCCCTTACCATAACTCATGTTGTGTAGGGTATCCACAGAGTCATATGATATAAACGATGAAGTTACGAGGAAAATTAATAAAATGCTTCCGTAACCCAAAATCCACTTAGGCATATATATCCTTAATCAGGTTTTATCAGAGTCATACTTCATAAAATAATAGATGAAGTTGCATGAATTTTGTCACTTTATTTCCAAACACTTTTCAACCCCCTGCCAACACGACTGGTTCATCCCCCAATACATGTTGCAGGAATATCCAAATTGGATGATGAACTAATACTGGAGTTGCTACCGCGTCCGCTGTGCCTAACCTTACTATGATCAGTAGCAGGTCGCACCGCTCAAATAGTTTTCTACATGTAGATGGAAGTATCACGACGGCCTGACATTGTCTACCGCCTTACTATGACCTCCCGGCCCATTTGGGGCAATATAAAAGTTGGATGGGCCCACGCAACTTGACCACTTACACCACTCCTAGTTCAGATGAAATCCATGACTCTGAAACGTAAAGATCGTCCTCCTTTCCCCAAGTGTAACACTTGTTGATACGACTCCACTAAGTAGTTATATCTAGGTTGGAAAGGAAGATTCTCCAATATTTCCCAAGCTATGCTTGTTAATGGATATCGACTTGTTCCATGAATTTACCCCTCGATCATTGAGGTGGTAACACAACATTAGACTGGCAGCAATTAAATTGCTCCAAGAAAATATATGTCCCTTGACAGTTTTTGAATTGAGAGTTTAAAAAGAGTAGTAGTCACTTAAATCAGGTTTCCCGTATTTTTGATAGTTGAGCGAGCATTTAAATCCCCTTTAAAAGACAGATTTAAATGGAAAAACATTGTTTTGGGAACCTCTTTTTGATTTGAAAATAATTAATAATATTTATTAAATAAGTAACCTTAAACGAATATTTGAAAATAATATTCATTAAATAAATAAATAACCCTCGAATGAATATTCAACAGTAATATTCATTAAATAATTGAATAGTCCTCGAATGAATGTTCAAAACTAATATTCATCCAGTAAATAAATAATCTTCAAATGAAAATAATATCCTTTAAGTCAATAATCCTCAAATGAATATAAATAATATCCTGTAAGTCGATAATCCTCAAATGAAAATAATATCCTTTAAGTCAATAATCCTCAAATGAATATAAATAATATCCTGTAAGTCGATAATCCTCAAATGAACATTAATAAATAATTTTCTTAAAATGAATATTAATAAATAGTATTCTTAACGTCAATGATCCTCAAATGAATATTAACAAATGATATCCTTAAAATGAATATTAATAAATAATATTCTTAAATAAAACAATTAACCCTCGAGTAACAGTTACCCGATATCTTATCGTAAATAACCTTTAACATATACCAAAATATAATTACTTCTGATCTTAGAGAAAATCACCCGCCCTTATCCTAGGGCAAATATAAAATCCTGGCTTATAGCTGATATCCCATATCTAACTCATAAGCCCCAACTTCAAGTCATAACCTCAAGTATTGCTATACATAGCAATTCGAAGACAAGTATGCAATAACACACACTACACCATAAATGGCCTATGGCAAGCCCTGAAAACTGTTGGCGTATGTCCAAAATATGTTGCTGTAGGCCCAAAAATTGCAAAGCCAACACTTTTTTTGTGTTGGTTTTTTTGATGTTAGCTTTGGGGTCTATGCCAACATTATCCTCCTCTATGGCAACATGAGTTTTGGTGTTGTAATAGACTGCTATGGCAACAATATTATTACCCCAACACCAACATAATATCTATGTTGCCTTTGTGTTATATTTTCTGTAAAATGGAAGTGGGACCCACCTCTGTCCCCACAAAGTGGGCCCCACCAGTAGGGTCCAATTTGGGGCAACATGTGAGGTCCAATGTGGGGCCCACTTGTGGGGTCCAGTGTCCAATGTGAGTCCCACTTTTATGCCAACATAATTTTTATCTACTGCAACATTTTCTAGCAACATTTTATTACATTATTTGTTCTGTTTGCCAACACTTTATAGCATCAATGCCAACACTTTTCTATTTACGATTAAAAACACACAATTTGTATATATAGATTACAGACCAACCAAATCAATATCACAACCTGTTTTTTTCATTTCCACCAAACAACATCATACTACAAAATTATCCAAACCAACAATCCCGATTCAACCAAACTAGTCTAAAACATAAAGATATCTAAGTAGTCTGAAACATAAAGATATCCCAGAATTAAACTAAGAGTTGGTGCCAAACTTTCTTGTTGACTTTCGCACCGATTTCTTTAACCAGAGTTTCTCTTATCTTGCTTGCCATGTCCTGTACATAGGAAAGTCATATTTATAGTAAATAAATATTACTTAGGAAAGTCATATTTATAGTAAATAAATATTTAGATTTACAACCTGAAACCGGTACACTAAATAAGTTGCATCTCAACTTTTACAAGTCTGGTACACTAAATAAGTCGCATCTCAATTTGAAACAAGTACACTAAATAGTAAAAAGGTACATATTTACTGAAACAGATTCCCAAATTCATATATACAGTACATTGACATTACAGCACACCAATTACATAAGGTGAACAACCATCTTCAAAATATAATCCTTAAGGTGGTAACACTATAAAACATATTAAAAAGAATAAGTAAAGATTGTACTAACCTTAGAGGCCTTGAATTATCTGACCAGCCTATACACATATATAGAACTTCAGCAAGGGAACAATAATATTTGCATTTATACATTACTTTTGCGTCAAAATTAGCAAAACCATTCAGATTACCTTGATTACAAATGTTGTGCGTAAGTTCTAATCCTCTTTTAAGATATAGCGTCTGTAAATTCACAAATATCAGACAAGTGTTTATAAGGCCTATGATCATCTAGAAGAAGTATATTAATAATTTATATGAAGCATGAAATGAAAATTAGAGGAAACGAAATACGCAATGAATGAGCACAAGAAACAAGTAGCAACTCCAAAGTGATTTAAACACACCTAATATAAGAAACCGAAAAAACAAGTCAAAGGTAAGTATATATACTTGATTGGCAACATAGGTCCGCGGATGCGAGAACGCAGCTGTAGACCTAACGAAGCTCTGAAAACAATGACAGTGAGTCATATCATACAAACAACAAATACACACAAATTACAATACATAAATATATCAACTAACCGATTAATGTAATTTAAAAATTGGACAAAATAAAAGGTTAATTCAACACAATATAGAGAGATAATTAAATAAGTAAGCAACAATTATGAAGCATAAGCAGGATGTACTAATCAATTGGATTAATTAACAGACCTGGTTGCTAGAGGAGAAGAGAAGAGCAGGTTAGAAAATGAAGGATTTTTTAATTTTTAATAATAATAATAATAGGAAATTAGGAAAAGGATGTGAGACAACAATTTTGGTGGGCTGGACAACACAATTAAGTCCATTGTTGTCATCAAATCCACCTGGCATGGTGAATCCTACAGTCAGAGCTACTGTGGAAATTAGTGCAGCCACTATCACTGTTCTTAAATAGGAGACGAGACAAAACTTAACCAAACAAGGGTATGCAACATCACCTGCCATGAGATTTCATTTATACTTGCCATGCTGCTCATGACTAGTACTCCCTCTTTTTCTTAATAATGTCAACTTCAAGACCAGGGTATGCAAAATCACCTGCCATGAGATTTCATTTATACTAGTCAATAAGTTGACACAGTCTGAAAGAGATGAACAGATTACATACAAATATTTCTATTTTCATTTTACGTAGAATTTAATACCAGTCTTTTTACATTTATGAGTTTGTTATTATTTACGTACTTGACATAGATGATAAGATTTTCGCAGTGATGATTACAAGGTAATAATGGGAGTCCTTCTTAACAAAAGGTATGTTGCAGTAGTATTTACAGTTTGAGCAACAATTCTTGGAATGCTGTACTACATGTTTTTTCCGATGTTGATATTGTCAAACTTGGTGTCAAGAGATTCCAGGTTTGTGAATGGCGTTGCATATTTTATAACATCTGACGACTCTGATAATAAAATAGTATGCTTTCATTTGAGTTGCAAGAGGACTAGAGGTTGAAGTGCCAACTGATGAAACTCAAAAGTTTGAAGGATTTGCTATCGATGCATATGAAGAATCAGCGGCTCTTTTAAAGATTGGGTGTGGATACTTATGGGGGTGTAAAGATACTTTTGTGGCATAATTAGTGGTACCTGGTTAATTTTGACATGGAAAAAGATTTTTTGATTATGATTTTTTTTAATAATGTTGCTCATGACTAGTACTCCCTCATACCCTGGTTTCAATATTTGTATATTTATGGCCTTGGGCACAAAGTACTCCCTCTTTTTCTTAATAATGTCAACTTCAAGACCAGTAAGTAACTAGTAAGGATTAGACAACAATATATCGCTGATTGTTTGAAATGAAAATCACTATTCAAGACCAAAAATGATGATATTAGCAGTTCATCGGTAACAATTTTAAATGCAATGCACAGGCAACAGAATATTAGGCAATATTACAGATTTTTTGGGCTGAACGGAAAAACTTCAAACTAGATAGCCACTTATTTTACCTCAACAGCACAGTACGAATTTGAAGAGCAGGACTCCATTTGTCTTTCAGAATATCAAGACATATCCTTTTGAGCTGCAATACAGACACCAATTCAATAAAGAACAGAGAGGAAACTGAAATTCAAAAGATTTACTCGGGCGGATAACAAACCTTGTCAATGTTAGGGTGGTAAATTTTGGTTAGGAACGGCACCTGTAACAAGATATGGTAGAACACGGTAAAAAATTATTACATCATATAAAATAGATGCACAAGATCAATATATTCTCGAACAAAAAAAAACTTTATGCTACTTGAGTTTTACAAATATTTCACACAACAGTGTATGCCAATTGACAAGGTAGCAAATTGCAGCATTTTTACATTTCCATACCAACAAAGCAAACAACTCAAAACACATACATTTTACATTACACACTCAAAACTTATATAGTTGTAATAAAAATAGTAAGGAATTCAAACTAAACATACCATATCAGCATCAATTGCAGCATTTTGAGCATCCAGAAGCTCTTTATCTTCTGCTTCTTTAGTTTTTGCATCTCCCGCAGCCTCGCCTTCTCGCCCTTGCTTACTTCACCACCCGCCTCTTCATTACCATCATCCTACCATCACAAATTAACCGTGAAATGACATAAAAACATACAACAAAGCTAAAACCTTAATAAAACACACTAATTACATAACCAAATCGAAGAGGAAGCCCTAAATCGAAATCAGCTCCGCTGAAAACCTAAATCGAAGCCCTACTGCAAAAAAATAAAGTAGTTTAACAAATTAGAACAAGCATTGAACCCCAAAATTAAAGACCTTGTAAAACTGAAACTTATTTAAATCGGAAAAACCCTAGATCGAAAAATCCCCAAATCGAAAAAACTCTAAATTGAAGAAGCCCTTAATCAAAGAGAACGCGAGGAGAAAGAGCAATTAATCAAAGAAATAAAATACAAAAATGGAAAAGATAGAGAGATGTACAGAGTGGGGGAGAGAGAGATCTGAACGAGAGAAAGAGGGAGAAGAAAAAATGGAAGGGTCTTTTATTATTTAGCAATGCTCAGCAAAAAAATTGATTTGGGCGGTCATTTTGCCCGCTCTCCTAATATTTCATCTTTTCACCTGCAAAGATAATATCTAAAATAATATTTTTAAACGAAAAGTTATTTATTTTAAATTTATAAAAAAAATATTTTAGGAATTATAATAATTATATGATTATTTCACTCCAAAACGTTTTAATTCTTCTTAATTATACTTTAGAGAGAGATGTAGTGAAAGAGAGCGGGTTGTCTAATTTTGGGTTGGGCGGTCTTTTTACCGTTCAACAAATTTTCAGCAGTTTTTCATGTTTTCTAAATAATATATGTTATTTTTTATATATCGAATTTATAAATATATTTTTTAAATTTTATAAAAAATGTTTAAATTTTTTAATGTATTGTTCAACTTCTTTTTACATATTCATACTATTGTATTTGGATATTTTTTATCACAATCAAAATTTTTAATAGAACATAAAAATACATTTAGAGAAAATATTATTTACTTAAATTTGTTGAATAATAATTTAATAATTATAAAATAAAAAAATTCATCTCAAAAAAATTATTTTAATATTTTTCATTTCATTATTCACTTATTTTGTCATATTTTAATTTTTTTATGGAAATTATAAAATATCCGATTAAATTAATTAATTCTTACGTCAAATAAAAAATGAATATTTTAAGTTTTAGTTAAAAAGAAAAAAAATATGTTTACTACAAAATTATGGCAACACAATTTCATACCTATGCCAACATGCCAACACTTTACATCTATAGCAACACTGTTTCAATGCCTATGTCAACACCAAATTGATAATGTTGTAGTAGCCAAAAATATGCATGGCAAAGCCAACAAAATCAAAGGCAACATCACCTCTAAATGTTGTAGTAGACCATTTATGGTGTAGTGACATGTATACTTCTCATTTGCATATATAACTGAAATAGTATTCAAATAGTATTTCTCGACCGAGATAATACTCAAATAACATTCCTCAAAACACATAGTATTCTGCCGATGGAATCCCTCCGGGTTTCCACGGCTATCTACATATCTCAAAATATCGACTCCCGGTCTAGAGTCGAAACAATAAACCTGCTCTTATCTATAGAGCTACAAGGTACACCGGTTTATAACTACTTTATCTCAAAGCTCATATATAAACCAAAATCAAACTCTATTTTATACAATATATAACATGTATCGCAAAACTGTATAACTCCACACATGGCAACAACAGTAATATATAATCAATACTTCAAAGTATAGATTTAGGAAACTTGCCACAATACTCACAACTAAGATTTGATATATATAACTTGGGAATACACAAGTATTGAATATTTGAAAATATACCTACTCTGAACAATAGAGTAAGGTTTAGTAAACTTGCCTGATGCTCGAGAAGTGATAGGGGTTCGCGACGATGCCGGACAATCTAGACAAAGTCAAAGAAAACGCACGATTAATCCCCTGGATAATCCACTTGTACTCTATGCTTAAACACGTAAGCGAAACCAACCAAGGCATTACTAGCTCGTTATAGGCTCATACTAAGTCCATGTTATTCGTCAAATACTTATATCACAAGTTTGGTTTGAAATCCATTCTCAAATCCAAGTTATACTTAACCATTTGGAACCTTGGTTTCTAAGTCTCGTTTTCAGTGGTTTTCACTTGCGCGACCTCGACTAAAACATTTTTATAAAATCGAAAAATAATAGTTTTAATCCGAATCGTTTTCGTGAGCCTTCCTAACTGTCTCTAGTATTATTCCTCAAAGTTTCACATTTTAATATGGCTTCTAAGTGGTCCACATATAGCCTCAAAGTGGCTGACCAGAGAAGGGTTGTTCCTCCGAACGACGTTTACTAAAACTCACTTTTCTCTTAAACCATAAATCATATGGACATGATCTTTATACCAAAACAAACCTTAAAACAAGACCTACATGTTCATGGTTAGTGTTGTTCAAAAATAATCCAAGACCAGTTCGTAATCCTTGCTCAAAACAGCCTTAAATCAAATGGGCATTACGACGGCTATAATCGTAACGTTTCCCGGTTTTTGTTATGTCAAAACCTCTTAAAACCAAATCAATTCAACAACACAACCATCTTTACAACATAATCAGTTTATATACTTCAAGAACATATCACCAACATCAACCAACAACAAGTATCCATCAAGAATTAACCATACATACTCCAAACTCCATAATCATGCTTATTCTTAAACATTACTAGAAACTTCACTTAAATCTCAACATAAATCAAAGGGTGGATGAGTGGTATACCTTCCTTGATGCTCTACCAACACTAACCAGTGGCCACAACCACTCAACAAGCCTTATATACTCCTTACAAAGCTTAAACCTTAAGATTCAATCAAGAAAACAAGTTAACAACTTTCGGAGTTACTATTCATCATCACTTTGTAAACTCCATATAAAATTGAAAAACAAGAGTTTGGTGCTAAGATTTTTACCAGACCTTGTACTCTTCATAATCTTTCTTTTGAGCTATAGATCGCCAAATGTAAAGCTTCCTAGCTAGGGTTTTGAGTCCCATCTTCCCGCTGGACAGAAACTGGACAGTTTGGGGTTCTCCAACTTGGGGAAGGGATTTGACAAGGCTACACCCCTTTGCTGGCCATGAAATTTTGACCGAATGTTACCCATGGAGTGGAGAAGCTATGGGTAAAATTTGGTGATTTAAGGATGGATAGAAATGGAGTTATGGATTTTTCTTTGGACTCTGTTTCTGCTGGGCAGAAAATCTGGAGAGTTCTTCTCTTTCTTTTCTTCTTTTCTTTTTCTTTTGTTTTTGGATAATCATGCTTGAAATGCTGATTTTTTGTTAAAGTGGTGAGTCATCACATTGTCCTTGTCATCAGGACACGTGTCAAGCCATGGAGTATCATGGTGGCAAAGCAGGGACACGTGTCGCGCATGCATGCGTTTGGTTAAAGTAGCTTTAGTGATTCGTTTCTTTTCACATGGATGATCCAAATGTTGCATCCCTCGAATTAATCTTGTTACATGTTACTTCCATGTCTATATTTAATCCTGTCATAATTTCAATCCTTAATCCATGATTCGTTCGCTTAATCACTTAATCTCGTTATAAAGTATCAGCGGTTTCTAGAACCTTCGTTTCACTGTCTCAGTGGTTTTCGTTCTAAATTCTCAAATCAAATAAAATAAAATTCCAAAATATTAAATCCTCAAATCCTTAATTTAATATCTCATTTCTTGAATATAATAATATATAATTCGCTGCCCGGTCAAATACTACACCAAAATAAAATTTGGAATTTCTGAATTCCGATCGTCTTTGCATTCACTTATTTACTCCGTACATCACTAATATGACTTCCGAATATCCACACTACGTCTCGTACATAGGTGGCATGAAAAACTTTGTTAATTCTCAAAATCACTATTCATCCACCAAATTCACTATTCACTGATGCACTTAATCATAATAAGAAAAGTTTTAAATTTTTCCAAAAATTCGGGTTATTACATTCTCCCCTCCTTAAAAGGATTCCGTCCCGGAATCAACTTAGGAGTAACTGGGGTACTTCTCTTCCATTGCACTTTGTAACTCCCAGGTGGATTCTTCCACCTCTTGATTTTCCACAAACCTCTCGCTAGCTTGGCAACCTCGTCACTTAGCACTTGCTCTTTTCTATCCGTGATTTCCACAGGTTATTCTTTGTAAGTCAGACCAGGTTGTATATCTACCTGCTCGTACTCTACATATGCCGGGCATCTATAGTATACTGACGTAGCATTGACACATGAACCTCGTTATGACCATTCTACAAGTTTGGGGGGTAAGGCTGGCTCGTAGGCCACCTTCCTGACGCGTCTTAAATCTCAGATGGCCCAATGAATCTCGGGCTCAACTTCCCTTTCTTTCCAAATCTCATTAATTCCTTCCATGAGATACCTTTAGCATCACGAATCTCTAACCTCATATTCTCTATCTTGTTTGCACAGAAATACACCAGCATAAACTTGTTTGCCATTCATCAACTTGCCATTTAGCTTATCAGTAGCCGTACTATCTCTATACTCGCGGGCTTAGTCCGCATACTTTCTCTGTCTGTCTTGGTTGTCACTAGCTGCTTGTTGGTGAAATCTTTTGTCTTCCTAGTTTGTTGGACTAATTTGGGTTTTGTGTAAAATCTCATCCTTTAATTCCCGATCATTCGGAATCCATCTCTGTCCCATTTTAATTAAGGGTATCGGCCACCACATTGGCCTTCCCCGGATGGTAGTGTATCTCACAGTCATAATTCTAGGTCAATTCTAGCCATTTCTCCATCTCACGTTATCTACTATCACGGATAACTCAAAGTCTATTCATTACATTCCATAAAAATTTATGGGTGCATAGTCAATCCCAAAAGAACCTCGCTGAAAACTCGAAGTGTCTATTCCCGGTACGAATCGCAGCCTTGGGTATATCCTCGGATTTAACTTCCAACTGGTGATACCCAGTTCTTAAATAAATTTGGAAATACACAACGTTCTTTCGCTGATCAAACAATCATTTACAAGGGTACCTATTATTTAAAGGTCCTGACAGTGGGTTGCTTGTTGGAGGTAGCCCTGTTTGAAACCTACTGGCTTTCTTTTATTCTGTGTTCACAAACTCCGGAGCAAACCTCAATAATTCGGAAAAACTTGGCCTCATACTCGGTCACAGTCATGGTTTCTTGTTTTAACTCTTTAACTTTCATTTCCATCCGGGTCTCCATATATTTCCGGAAATTATTCCTGCTGCACCTCTCCCAAGTCACAATACCAGCTCCCTTTGACTCCATCGTCAGTACTTATCTTGCTAACCCAGAGGTAGTGTCCATTCGTAACAACTCCTCCAAAATCTCAATTCCACTATAGGGCATCTATCTAACACCGTTGTCACTAGAGTTCACGGCACATCGCTATTTCTTTCACATATATCGATTGACACGCTTTCCATTATCATAATATCCTTGGGAGAATAAACCAATTTCATTGATATGTCACTAACATTCTATTCGTCTTAGGGATCCGCTCCTTACATAGGCGATTTCGTCGCGAATCTAATTCCTATCAGCGAATTTTTGACTTATTTGACCTGGTTGGCCTTCCCTTGAAATTCAATAAGGATAACAAAATTATGGGGCCTTGAAAAGACAGCTCCCATATCAAGGAAAACGTCACACACTGTTGATCATAAGGTTATGAGTTTTAAGGTAACCTTATGGGAGGTAAAAGAATTTACCGAGAGATCAACATGATCATAAGAACTTAGCGTTGTGTGCCTCGATTGAGACATTACTAAAGGTAATTAGCCTTCTTGTATTTCACAACTTACAAGTGATGGCGTCCCATCAGACTTCTATCACATAGACAGAGAGTCCTTGTAGCCCCTATAAGTATAGGGTTGTTCGTCTCAGTGGAAGTTGAAAAGTATGAAAGCAATTCGAAATCAATTTAATGATTATCACCTTTCGACAATATTTCTCAAAGGAACACCTTGGATTAAAATTGAACAGATTCCAAAGGTGCGGTTTCCAAAGAAAATACAAAGAAAAGAATAACCAAAAATATATTGGTACTTAACAAACAAGTGGTGAGGTATCACCATAGGGTCATTCACTATTTGAAGAAAAGTGAAAGCTTAAATAAAGTCATTTGACAGGGCTTCGAAAACCTGAAAGTAGGCATCGTGACAGCCTCTAGCACAATTGAAACTGAATATGGTTTCGCACAAGTGTTATAAAATAACTTCGAGGAGGGAATATACCCTTTATCAGAATTCTTTCTTGGAAAGAGGTCAAGATACATCATGTTATTCCCAAATGACCTAACAGAATTGTAGAAGGGGGGGGTTGAATACAATTCTTGATATTTTCTTGAAACTAAACACTTTATGAAATTAAACTGAACTGAATAAATAAAAACACAAGATATAAATAATTCAGTTGGATTGTTTGATGATCCAACTGAAGTGTTTTTATTGCGGAAATAATCTGTGATACAAATGTACACAGCTGCTCAGTTACAATGTTGTAGAGAAGAAATGCTCTCAAAGATAGCTAATACAATCTATTTGTTTTTCTTCTCTCACTCTCTTTAAAGTAACTGCTACACTTGGTTATATATCCCAAGTTTACAATTCTACGTTTGGTTAAACTAAAGAATAATAGAAGTAACCATCAGTAGCTTGCTTTTCATTCCTTTTGTCCAATGGTCCTTGGAGATCTTAGCTTTTGTCTTCATGCTCATTATAATCATTCCCAAGAGCCTTATTGGAAATTGGAATGTTTCCTTATTTCCAGTATCCACTTTGATGGCTTCCAATGCACAGTACACTTCCATATCTCCTTTTAGATCTGTTCAGTAAACTGTCACTATCACTTTGTCAACTGTTCAAAAAGCAACATTGATTCGTTGATAGCAAGGAGATGTGTTTCGTTGATAGCTTCATTCTTCATTTCGTTGATGGTGTTTCCCTCGTTTCGTTGATGGGTAAACTCCATACCGTTGACAGAGTAATCTTCATACCGTTGACATGTCTTCACTTAGGCAGAATTACAAGGCATTACATATTTACAATTAACCAACCTATTTTGCCTATCTAGTACATAGTCAACATGACTTAGAAAACCTATCTAAAACATATAATAGAATGCCTATCATACTGTGAAGTATTGTACAATGCAATTGCTACAACACTCATTTCGTTGATGAGCTTCCTGTCAACGAAACACTGCTAAGCATGCTATTTCGTTGACAGCTACAAAATTGACTTTACACAAATTCTACTAAGTGTTTTATGCTTATCATCAAGAACAACATATTCCTAACAATCTCCCCCAATTTATGACTGATAGAATAACAGCCATAAATCAAGAGACTTGATGATAACAAAAACACTCAGATACATCATAAATTACAAAAGTAGAAAATGTATTAAGCTTCAAAACTTTATAGACAAAATATAAGACTTACAAGACTAATGCCCACAAGTGCTCCTCTAGTCTGAGCAAATGTTTCATCTGTGACTTCTTTGTGGCATAGTCTTCTTCCCTCTCTTGGAGTTGTTTTCCTCAATCTGGACCTGTAGCCTTCTGTAGAAGATTTTCTCCTCTTCATCTTGATCACCAAGCTTGGATTGCATCAGCTTTAGAGTTTGATTAGATGCCTTCTCCAGCTGGTCTTCCATTCTGAAGAATCTTCTACAATTGTCCTTGTCCTTAAACTCCATCATCCAATAAGGTTGAAGATGGATTTTCTTTCCTGTTGAGGGAACTCTAAGTATCCTTGGAAGAGCCTCAGGCTTGTTCCAGCTAGCCTTTAACTGACAGATTTTGGAGACCACCTCAGACTTGGCTGTTTTGGTGAAACCAAAGTCCTTTTTCAAGCATCTAAACACTGAGAGTAGTGTTTGATAGTCTTCTCCTAAAATTCTGTAGAGAGGCCACACTTGTTCTCTACCTCCCTTGAATATGAACACTAGTCTTTCAGGCAACTTTTGAGAAGCTGCAATTCCCCTTACTTCCACCAGGTTGTCTAAGTCAAGATGTAGACTGGATTCTTCCCTGATGTCAGCAATGTACATGCAGTCCTCTGGGTTTGAAGGGGGTTTTTGAGATTGTGGCTTTCTCACAAAAGCAGGCTTTGCTTTGACAGGCCTCTTCTTTGTCTTCATTGGTTGATCCTTTTCTAACAGGAACTTTGGAAAGTATGCCTCATCAAAATCAATTGGTTCCTCTTTTGGCATGATTGGTTGATCATGAAAATTGACAGGATGTGCAGGATCACAGGCCAACTTTCCCTCAAAAACTGGATTAGCAATTGTTGGAGGTGCAATAGGTAAAGAAGAGTCTGATGCAGTACTCTGAGAATCAGCACTCTCAAAGTCTATGTTTCTCCTAGCTCTCTCTTTGGGTTGCCTTGTGCTCTTCTTTGAACTCCTTTCCTCTCTAGTGCTTTCCTCTTGCTTCCTTTCTTCTTCATCTAGAGCTTGAGCTACTGCAAGAGCTTGCATAGCTGCTCTTTCTGATTCCTCAGCCTTGGCTTCAGTAAAGTTTGGATGACCAGCCCAAACACAGATTTGCTGTCCATTCCTGTAGACAATTGCCCTTTGCTTCCTTATCTCATAATCATTACTTTCCTTGCTTTTTGTGATGAGTAGACCAAGAAGCTTGTGCTCATCTGGATAAGGTGCAGGATAGAAAGTCCTTGCTATGTTTTTGCCCTTTGGTTTAGCAGGGGACTTGGGAGATAGGCTTCTTTGAATTGTAGCTTGTTCCACATCCCTAATGCATGAAGTTTGTCCTTTTTCTTTCCTTGGTCCTTGAGTGACTCCATGTAGAAGGGGCTCTTGTTGATAGAAAGAATTTGTCTGTGGCTCCCATTCCGTTGATGCTATTGCCATGGCATTCGTTGATGACTGTTCCGTTGATGGATTTGAGTCCTTATCTTCAGTAATCTTCTTGAACTTTGCTTCTATGTTGGACCAATGTTCTTTGATTTGTTCTGCAAGTCTCATCCTCATAGAAGCTTCTTGTATAAGGTCAATACCATCCTTTTGCTGCTTGCCAAGCTCCCCCATTGCTAATGGCTCCTTTGGTAGGGAAATGGCTGGAACCATAACCTTGGTAATTTGAATGTCTAGCTCCTTAGATTTCTCCCCCTTTTTGTTATCATCAAAAGAGATGGCTGGGAGTCCTTGAGCTGCCACTAGCTGGGCCAATAGTTGTGTTTGTTTCTCCTGTTCCTTTTGCATCTGTGATAGAGTGGCTTCCACCTTGTCCACTCTAGAAGAGAGAGTCTTCAAGGAGGACTCCACTTCAGGTTCTTTAGTGAAAAACCTGTTCATCCTGGACACAGTGAGAGGAGGAAGCTTTTCATCTAGCCTCCTATCATTAGCAGCCCTAAGGTTGCTGATTGAATCCTTGATCTCTGTAGCCTCAATCCTTGTCTGCAACATTTGTAGCCTTTGAATTTCCAGAGAATCCATTATGGCTTTGTAGAATTTCTTGTCTCTTGGTCCTGCAGACTCATGAGCTAGATAAGCTTCTTTGTACTGCCTTGTGATAGCAGCATCCAAATTGCTTCTACCATGCATATCTTGAGAAAGCCAGTTTGGTGTAGGAGGCACCACAGAAGTCCCAGTCTGGGCAGTAGTGTCCACCTGTAGATTATCACCATAGCTGTCCTCATCATTAGAGAAATCAAAGTCTCCACTTGCTTCAGCTCCTGGAGGTAGATTGGTCAAGGCATCCTTTGCTCTTTGCATTGATGCAGTTGTGTGAATTAGTTGTAGTGACCTCTCTGCCTCCACATTGCCCTGTTGAGCCAAAATTTGATAGGCTGACACAGGATGAGTAAAGGTCTCAGGATCCAGGGAAATACTATCCAGAGTTTGCTGATAAACCTCTTGGAAAGTAAGTTCCCTTTCTCCCTCACTGACCTCCATTAACTCATTAGCAATGGCTGCTTCCATCCTTATTTCTCCTGTAGTCCCTTCTCTCTCTCCACTCTGTTCTTGCATCATGGGCTCCCCATGGCTCACACCTCTCACACCCTCACCTTCACCTTCTAAGGTGGAACTCTCAATCTCTCCTTTTGCCTGGCTGGAAGAAATAGCCAGCCTCTCACTCACATTCTCTCCTTTTGCCTGGCTGCAAGCCAGCCTCTCAGTTTCACTCCCTCTCAATCCTAGAAGTGTCTCAACTACCACTAGATCATCTGCACTAGTTGTGGGAACAACTTGATTTTCAATTAAAGGTGCAGAGTGAACTATCAACGGAATGGTAGTTTGAACTGTCAACGGTATGGATACCGTTGATGGAGAAACACTTGTCAACGAAATAGACTGTTTCGTTGATGAAGTCAAGAAAGCACTTTGAAAATGAGAAATTACAGTAGAGTCTGTGGTGATTGATTTTAAAGAATGGTCCACAGATCCCCTTGCAACTTCAGGAAAAATTGGTTGATGGCCCAACAAATCACTTAACAAGTGATGGCCACCAGCTTCAGAGTGGGGCTTCTCCAAGATTAGAGTTGGAGAATCAGGAATAGATGTATGGATCATGTCCACATCTAAAGATTGAGTTGGTGAATTTGATGGAGATAATTCAAGATTGATGTTTAGAGAATGGGACTGTAACCCCAGAGAAATGATAGGGGTTACATCAAACTGAATTTGAGAAACTGGAAGTGTTGCTTCCAGTGTGTGTGCACCCTGTGTACCCTTGGACTTTTGCTTCACTCTCCTTTGGTATTGGGAAAATGTAGACTTTGGGCTAGAAGTGTCCCTTACCCTTTTGGACTGTGCTCTAGGAGGAGAGCTTGTTTCAATAATCACATCCTTTTGGGAGGATGCAATTAGACTTGTGCTTAAATCCATGTTACTCATTGTGCCTTGTTGGGAAGACACAATGGGGCTTGGCTGGTACACACTAACCTGTCCTTCCTTATCCTTGGGGTTTCTTTGATGTTCACCCCTTCCCTCACCTCTCACAACTCCAGACTCACTCCCCTTAGGTTGTGTGGTAGTTTTTACAACAGGTGCCTTTTGAGAAGCACCTGAGGTTGGCTTGGAGGATTTCTTTGATTTTGGTTTTGTTGCTAGGGTAGGAGCCTGTTGGGTCACAGCTACAGACTCCATAGCAACATTGGAAGGTAAAACAGTAGAGGTGATAGCTACACTAACAGGGATAGTAGTAGTTACCTCAATGATTGGCAGATACACCACTGGAACATCACCATTGTGGTTCAGCCTGAGTATGTCTGTCAATACTCTCTTTTCTTGCACAAAGCACTCGAACCTGGCATTAGGGTTAGAGATAACTAATGGTGCTAGACTAACATGGTTAGCCAACATCATCAGAAACCTAGCATAATAGATATTTTTCTTCCTATTTGCTTTGTCACCCAACTTAGCACCAATTTCATACATAAGTTGGGTGCTAAAGTTGTGATATCTATCATTTAGAAGCATGGTTAGGAGAATTAACATAGAGTTAGTTAATGCATCAAAATTACTAATCTTTCCAGAAAAGACCTTAATGAATGCATCAGCTAAATAACTGTATTCTCTAACCAAACCTCTCCTAATTATTCTACCCAGATTATCAGTAGGCAAAGAGTAGTTTATAGAATTTAACATGGTAGTTATTTCAGTGTTAGTAGGCAACGCATCACAGTTATTATCAGGAATATGTAAACATGCTTGCAAAACATCAGAATTAACTATGTACTCATTACCTTGAAGAGTGAATTTTAGTGTGCAGTGTGTTCCACTATACTCACATGAGGTCCAAATTTCCTCGATTATCTCATTGTAGAGTGGTGTAGAGTGAAACATTGCATAGCTCAACTTGCAATTCTTCATGAAATCCATCATTTTGAAGAACAGACTGTTCGGATTTTCCTTGACAACAAAAGGGATGGAGTTGTTCTTCTCATAGATGAACCCTCCAGCAGACATAAGCTTGACTATAGGTGCCATTGTTGATTAAAGGAAAGCTTCGAACTGAATTGCTTGTTAGAGAGAAGAAGAGAGAAAAAGCCTTTGGAATTTTTGAGAACAGGTAAAAAGAAATAATGAAAATAAAATTTCTTAAATACTCCCCCAAAAATTCTCAGAAAATGAATCCAATAATAAATGTAAATTACTGGATTGGCTTAAAAATATAACCGTTACTCTTAAAGTATTACCATGATTTATACTTACAGGGGTGTATGCATAGATCGTGGTAAAAGACGTGTCAAATTTCAACGGTTCAGATAAAAAGCGCTAAATCAACGAATCAGGATTGGGCGGTTAAAGTCCCGTCTTATTTCGTTGATAAAGCTGCGTTTCGTTGATATAAAAGAGCTATCAACGAAACACCCAGAAAACTGCTAAGACTGTCAACGAAATGGTGCATTCCGTTGGCATAGTAATTTTGACTTAGACAAAATTTTACCTTTTCCTGAGAAAATTCATTCACAGAAAAACATAGCAAATTTCTGGCTGCATTTTAACTTGCAAATATCTCAAAAATTAATTAAGAGAAATTTAGCATACCTAGCTCACTTACTAATCTTGAGAATGTTGATTCATCAAGTGGCTTGGTAAAGATGTCTGCAAGTTGTTGTTCACTTGGAACAAAATGTAACTCCACAGTACCATTCATAACATGTTCTCTAATGAAATGGTACTTGATGTCAATGTGCTTGGTCCTTGAATGCTGCACTGGATTCTCAGTAATGGCAATGGCACTAGTGTTGTCACAGAAGATAGGAATTTTCTCAACTCTTAATCCATAATCAAGTAGTTGGTTTTTCATCCATAACATCTGTGCACAACAACTTCCAGCTGCAATATACTCAGCCTCAGCTGTGGAGGTAGAAATTGAGTTTTGTTTCTTGCTGAACCATGACACAAGCTTGTTTCCTAGGAATTGACAGGTTCCAGTTGTACTTTTCCTGTCAATTTTACATCCTGCAAAATCTGCATCTGAATAACCAATTAGTTCAAAACCAGATTCTCTAGGATACCAAATGCCAAGGTTTGGTGTTCCTTTGAGATATCTGAAAATTCTTTTAATAGCAACTAAATGGGATTCTCTAGGATCAGCCTGAAATCTAGCACATAGACATGTAGCAAACATAATATCAGGTCTACTAGCTGTTAAATATAAAAGTGAGCCTACCATGCCTCTGTAACTTGAAATGTCCACAGATTTTTCCTTAGTATTCAATTCAAGTTTGGTGGCAGTAGGCATGGGAGTTTTGGCAGGAGAGCATTCCATTAGGTTAAACTTCTTTAATAAATCATGAATGTATTTTGTTTGACTAATGAAAATGCCTTCATTAACTTGCTTTACTTGTAGACCAAGAAAGTAAGTTAATTCTCCCATCATGCTCATTTCATACTTACTTTGCATAAGCTTGGCAAACTTTTGACAAAGTTTCACATCTGTAGACCCAAAGATTATATCATCTACATAAATTTGAACAAGTAAAGTAGAGCCATTTACAACCCTGTGAAAAAGAGTTTTATCTACAGTACCTCTAGTGAAATGATTCTCAAGGAGGAACTGTGAGAGAGTGTCATACCAGGCTCTAGGTGCTTGTTTCAAACCATAGAGTGCTTTGAGAAGGAAGTACACATAGTCTGGAAAATCATCATCTTCAAAACCAGGAGGTTGACTTACATACACCTCCTCTTCCAATTCCCCATTCAGAAAAGCACTCTTCACATCCATTTGATAGACCTTGAAATTGGCATGGGCTGCATAGGCTAGGAAAATCCTTATTGCTTCTAGTCTTGCAACAGGAGCAAAGGTTTCATCAAAATCAATTCCTTCTTCCTGTGAATAGCCTTTTGCAACCAATCTAGCTTTGTTCCTTGTGACTATGCCATTTTCATCCATCTTGTTTCTGAACACCCACTTTGTACCTATAACACTCCTGTCATTAGGCCTGGGCACCAGCTTCCAAACATTGTTTCTCTCAAATTGGTTTAGCTCTTCTTGCATGGCTAATACCCAATCTGGATCTAGAAGTGCATCCTCAACTTTCTTTGGCTCATCTTGAGACAGAAAGCTACTATATAGACATTCTTCTTGAGTTGCTCTTCTAGTTTGGACTTTTGAAGAGACATCACCTATAATAAGTTCAAAGGGATGATCTTTAGTCCATTTCCTTGAGGGAGGTAGATTTGCTCTTGAAGACGTAGCTTCATGATCATGATTGCCTTGATTGGATATTTGTCCTTGAGAAACTCCCCCTGAGTTTGTTGTCCCTAATTGATCACTTCTAGAAGCATTCCTATGACTATCAACGGTATGACCGTTTTGGCTGTCAACGAAACGCTCATTCTGACTGTCAACGAATCCACCACCATGACTGTCAACGAAATGACCATTTGGTCGGCTAGCTGCTATCCTTTTTAACCTTAATGCAGCAATTTCATCTTCACTGCTGCTTTCATCTGTGCTAGATACAACAACTTTAGGCTGTTTCTCAGTAGCCTTATCATGATTCACTTGTTCTCCTTCCTCATTCTCAAAAGAGAGACTTTCATGGAAACCTTCATCACAGAGACCTTGTATTTTGAGATCATCAAAAACAACATGTACAGATTCCATAACAATGTTGATTCTGAGATTAAAGACTCTGTAAGCTTTCCCTGCTGCATATCCCACAAATATTGCTTCATCTGCCTTTGCTTCAAATTTCCCCAAATGCTCAGCTTGATTTCTCAGAACAAAGCACTTGCATCCAAAGACATGAAGAAAATCTAATAGTGGCTTCTTTCTTTTGAGTAACTGATAAGGGGTCATTCCTTTGGCCTGATTAATCAAAGAAATATTTTGAGTAAAGCAAGCTGTGTTAACTGCCTCAGCCCAAAAATATGTAGGTAACTTTGATTCATCTAGCATTGTCCTTGCAGCTTCAATAAGTGTTCTGTTTTTCCTTTCAACTACACCATTTTGCTGTGGTGTTCTTGCTGCTGAAAACTCATGCAAAATACCATTTTCTTCACAGAACACCTTCATGCTTGAATTCTTGAATTCTGTCCCATTGTCACTCCTAATCCTTCTTACTTTGAAATCAGGATGATTGCTTACCATCTTGATGTGATTGATAATGATTTCACTTGCCTCATCTTTAGAGTGCAAAAAGAAAGTCCATGTAAATCTAGAAAAATCATCAACAATCACAAGACAGTATTTCTTCTTTGAGATGGACATAACATTTACAGGGCCAAATAGGTCCATATGAAGCAATTCAAGCTGCTGGACAATTGATGACACTGTCTTACTTTTGAATGATGCCTTCTTATGTTTTCCCTTTTGACAGGCATCACACAAACCATCCTTGGAGAACTCCACCTGTGGAATTCCTCTAGCAAGATCTTTCCTCACCAAATCATTCATAACTTTGAAATTCAGATGGGATAACTTCTTGTGCCATAACCAACTTTCATCCTTGCTTGCCTTGCTGAAAAGACAAGTGATGGTGTCTGAACTTGTGCTACTAAAGTCAGCAATGTACACATTCCCTCTTCTGAATCCAGTCATTACCACATTGTTGTTTCCTCCTTTAGAAACAACACAGGCTTCTTTTGAAAAAGTAACTATAAATCCTTTGTCACAAAGTTGGCTGATACTAAGCAAGTTGTGCTTAAGACCATCCACCAATGCAACCTCATCTATGATGACATTCTCTTTTGAAATCAAGCCATATCCCTTTGTGTAGCCTTTGCTGTCATCTCCAAAAGCAATACAAGGGCCAGCTCTTTCCTGAAACTCTGTGAGCAGGGTAGAATCACCAGTCATGTGTCTTGAACAACCACTATCCAAGTACCAAAGATTCCTTTTGTCTCCCTGCACACAATAAAACCAAATCAAGTTGATTTTGGTACCCAAGTTTCCTTGGGTCCTGTCTTGTTAGCCTTTGCATTCCCTTTTGTACCATTTTTCACTTTGGGCTCAGATTGATTCAAATCAATCTTTACCCTTGGTGTTGATTTCTGAGGGTTGCTCATATTTTCATTCATAACATGCATAGTTGGAGGAACAATCATGTTATTCATGTTCCATGGCATTTGTGGCATGTTAAACATATTCATGTAAGGATTAGACACAAATGGCATGCTAGCATATGGATTCTGAAATTGTGCATATGGAGCAAACATGTTAGACATAACAGGCATTGTAGGCATGGAACTGTTCATTGCAGGCTTGGGCATTTTCACATTGGCAGATTTCTTAACAGATTTGCAGTTAGTAGACAAATGACTAACACTTCCACAATTAACACATGTCTTTCTAGGAGCATATTTATCAGGTGTGTAATTGTTGTGTTTGTTAATTCCTACTTTGCCATTCCTGTTATTCTTTTTATTTCCCTTAGCCTCATTATGAACTTTCTCTACCTTGTTTTTCAATTGCTTGTTAGACAAGTGACCTACATTAGCTCTCTCAACAGGCTTCTCAATTTTCTTTGATTTACTAGACTCACCTTGAACAAAGTTCTTGGTGACAGGACCATACTTGTCATTAAGTCTAGTGAGTTTATTTTTTTCTTTGTCTGTCAACGAAACAGCCTGATCGGTTGATGGTTCATGTGTCAACGAAACATTGCATTCCGTTGACATATCAACCTTCAACAAATGATCATTGTTGTTTGTTGACTCTGTTTCTGATTCTAAGGTTTCACCAACATACCCTAGCTTCTCTTTGTTCCTTTTCCATGATTGCTCACAGAAGGATTCCACGCCTTGAACATTAATTATGTTGGCAGCAACATTCCTGGCATCCTTCCATTTTGCAATCACACCTTGTTCTATCTCAAGTTGTGTTTTAAGAATTTCTTCCCTTTGTAACACGTTCTCAAGTTCCTTCTTAGCATCCCTACTAACACATCTCATTTTCTCAAATTCAATGAGCTGTGCTTCTAACATTGCATTCCTATCACTTAAGAGCAGATTGGTCTCTTTTATTCTTGAATTCTCTTTAGTAAGTGATTTAAGAGTAACACGCAAATTATATAATACAGTAGACATTTCATTTACTGCACTATCGCATTCCTCTTTAGAAAGCTCAGAAAGATTAGTAATTGTTACCTGGTTGCTTGAGGAACTTGCTTCCTGCTCATGATTGTCAGCCATAAGAGCCAAGTTGACATACTCAACATCATCATCAGAATCTTCACCATTACCAGCCCAATCATACTCCTGAGACATGAAAGCCTTTTCTTTTTGTTTGAGAAGTTCAAAGTATTTCTTTTTATAATCAACAGGCTCAAATTTCCTGTTGCCCTTCTCAACCTTGGGCTTTCTGCAGTCTCCAGCAAAGTGACCAATCATTCCACAATTGAAACATTTTGACTTAGACTTTTCAATCCAGTTTGTTTTGCTAGGTTGAAAGTCTCTTCTTGGTGGCCTTGCTTCTGAGTTTCTTTTGAACTTGAACTTAGAGAATTTTCTAGACAGAAAAGCAATGTGTTCATCAATCTCATCTAAGTCCTCCAAGTTGGCTGGTTCTGATTCTTCTTCTTCTGTCATCTTGTCTTTACCCTTGCTAACATCACTCCTACAACTAGATCGACTAGTTGTGGCCTTTGCAGTTTCTTTATTGTCATCTTCAAGTTGGTTCACAGATGCAATCAATGCAATAGATCCACCCTTCTTTTGTACCTTTTCAATTTCCTCATCTTGCTCCATTTCCAGCTCATAAGTCTTCAAGGTTCCATAAAGCCTTTCAAGAGTGTAGTCTTTGTACTCTTGAGTGTTTCTGAGAGAAACGGTCATAGGCTTCCATTCTTTTGGAAGAGCTCTAAGAAATTTAAGGTTTGAATCCTTGGTTTGATAGATCCTCCCATACAACTTTAATCCATTCAAAAGCTTTTGAAACCTACTAAACGTGTCATTTAGGGTTTCACCAGCTTTAAAATGAAAATGCTCATATTGTTGTATAAGGAGTTGCATTTTATTTTCCCTGACTTGCTCAGTTCCTTCACAGAGAGTTCTAACAGTATCCCATACTTCCTTAGAGGTTGTACAGTTGATAACATTGTCAAACATCTCTTGCTCCAAACCATTAAACAGAATGTTCATGGTCCTTTTGTCTTTATGAACTTCTGCAATATCTTCAACAGTCCATTCTGAGACAGTTTTTGGAATCTCTACATCAGGTGCATCATCTGGCAGTCCAACTCTAGAATCAAGCTTCATGGGAACGTGTGGACCTTTCTCAATGCAGTCTACATACCTCTCATCCATAGACATGAGATGTAAATGCATCTTTACTTTCCAGTGAAAGTAATTGTCTTTATCAAGAACTGGTATCTTCACACCTGCATCCTTCTTCACCATGGTTTCTGTTTTTGGTCTTGATCTTTAAACTTCTTGTATGTTAGAAGCTCGCTCTGATACCAATTGTTATTCCCAAATGACCTAACAGAATTGTAGAAGGGGGGGGTTGAATACAATTCTTGATATTTTCTTGAAACTAAACACTTTATGAAATTAAACTGAACTGAATAAATAAAAACACAAGATATAAATAATTCAGTTGGATTGTTTGATGATCCAACTGAAGTGTTTTTATTGCGGAAATAATCTGTGATACAAATGTACACAGCTGCTCAGTTACAATGTTGTAGAGAAGAAATGCTCTCAAAGATAGCTAATACAATCTATTTGTTTTTCTTCTCTCACTCTCTTTAAAGTAACTGCTACACTTGGTTATATATCCCAAGTTTACAATTCTACGTTTGGTTAAACTAAAGAATAATAGAAGTAACCATCAGTAGCTTGCTTTTCATTCCTTTTGTCCAATGGTCCTTGGAGATCTTAGCTTTTGTCTTCATGCTCATTATAATCATTCCCAAGAGCCTTATTGGAAATTGGAATGTTTCCTTATTTCCAGTATCCACTTTGATGGCTTCCAATGCACAGTACACTTCCATATCTCCTTTTAGATCTGTTCAGTAAACTGTCACTATCACTTTGTCAACTGTTCAAAAAGCAACATTGATTCGTTGATAGCAAGGAGATGTGTTTCGTTGATAGCTTCATTCTTCATTTCGTTGATGGTGTTTCCCTCGTTTCGTTGATGGGTAAACTCCATACCGTTGACAGAGTAATCTTCATACCGTTGACATGTCTTCACTTAGGCAGAATTACAAGGCATTACATATTTACAATTAACCAACCTATTTTGCCTATCTAGTACATAGTCAACATGACTTAGAAAACCTATCTAAAACATATAATAGAATGCCTATCATACTGTGAAGTATTGTACAATGCAATTGCTACAACACTCATTTCGTTGATGAGCTTCCTGTCAACGAAACACTGCTAAGCATGCTATTTCGTTGACAGCTACAAAATTGACTTTACACAAATTCTACTAAGTGTTTTATGCTTATCATCAAGAACAACATATTCCTAACAGATCATAGATTGGGGAAGTATCCCACATAATTTGCAAATGGGGAGGGTACTACCAAGGTCTCTACGGATGCCTTTTTATGTTGGCTCCTCTGATGGATAATCGTTCAATTCCAAAGCTTTTCTTTTCCACGCACCCTAAGGTGTTCGATACTTACGTCATCGCTGACTTATAATAGTCGCTAAGAATTCAACCATCAAAATTTGCAATCGTAGGGAGTTCTATTTGACTAGGCGCAACATCTCAAGTAAGCGTTCTGTTTATACGAAGACTTCGACACCGTTGTCGCCCATAGCAATGACAATTCCACATGTCGACTGGGCGGTACTTCGGAAGATCATTAGAAACTACAAGCTTAAATCTGGTCTCTATTTCAATCATCTTTGTACCCAATATTCCTTCTCCCCATATCAATCCCGTGTGCTACATAAGCTTAACACTTTTGGCACAATAGCCTTTTCATTTAAGTCAATCCCGGAATTTCTCAGTCCGTCTTGGTCCTTAAATATATTTCGCCTTTACCGTCCAATCTCGACTTCATCATTTTATCTTTACCATCAGCTGTAGCAATCAGGGTCTGTCCACCAACCCATATAGCGGCCATCTTACCCAATCCACAGGGTTCACCCTAGTTTCCACTCTTTTTGGTGACATCCTCTGGTAATCAGAAAGACAAGGTTTGCCAAAATTTGTTGAATTTCTTCCCAAAATCAGGGAAATTTGATCAATCTATTTACCTACTAGTAATGCTCGGATCTGATTTCCGACCTTTCGGTTCTATCCTCATAATTCCTTCCTGGTTTCCTGAGGGTGGTAAATCTCGTCCTCGATTCTGTCTTAGCGTGCTTGTCTTACAATAACATTTGCATGGTACATATACCCAAAATTCTCCTTGAGATAATAAAATCCCTCAATGATGTAATAGACAATATTTCTAGTGGAATCGCTGGTCGTGGGGGATTGAAACCTCATAGCCAAATCAATTCCTTTCACTATTCTAGGCAACTAAGTACCCTTAATCGTTCGTGAAAATCTGAACATCTTGGTTCTTACGTATGCCGCCTCCTTATGGGCAACTATAACCGACTACGAGTAACAGGTTTCGTTCAAGTCGAATCAATCCACTGATACTGGCTATACTACCTCTACCTCTTCTGCTTTGGAGACTCTACTCCATTTTCTTTGTCATATCTCTTGATGAATCATGAACGATCCTTAAACCCTCGTCTCATCACTTATTTATCCCTTGAAGGTTCGTCCGGTCCTATTCTACGACCTCAAGTAACATACTACATCTTTATCTATCAACACGTCTCTACAAGATTCTTTCCTTGACCCGCTATGGGGTCTTCCTCTAGATCCTCCTATGGATCTTCCTTTATCGGGTCTCCGTCCATTTCAAGGAACGCATCATCAATTGCCTACTCGAAGGCCTCGGGGTCTGGTATCTCAGAATCCCATCAATCTATAACTCATACGACTCGAGGTGACTAATCACGAAGTCCTAAGTACGGTTTCCTAGAAGAAGTCCCCTCTTGGGCTTCATCTTAAACAGTCAGGGTCATGTCCTCTAACCCGACTACGAACTCAATTTGAGCTCTAGATGTTCTTATCCTTATTAAGGGTATTGTAAGACTCGATCTCCTATCGTTTCTGAGGACTGTAACCTAACGCTCTGATACCATTTCTGTAACAGCCCCAAATCCGGGGTCAGGGATTTAGGGTTGTCACAATCCATGTACTCCTTGCCTTACCTGTATTACTCACACCATTCATAATTCACCTGCTCATGACCCCACAACATATGTCTCACACACACACACAGGTTAGAGTCTCAGAAACGACACAATATAACAACTGCGGAATAAGTAACTTTTATTACAATACCCAAATGTCTTTTGAATCTGTTACTGATACAATTTCTAAGTATTGTTACATTACCAACTCAGCCTTCTGATGCTCACAATCCTCTAATACTATTCATGTCTATACATAAGTTGAATACCAAAAGCCGTAGCCTGATTCGACTGGTTCGTACTACTCTCGGAATCGCTGCTAGAAACTGCTTAATGGAAACGCCTTGCGAGGTACGTGCCGTCCCATTGGCATCCTGCTTCGCTGCTATATAATATATATATAATAATAGCAAGAGTGAGCGATAGCTCAGCAAGGTAATGAAAGTATGGCATAATTCTGCCTTTTATTCAACCCAGAAATAAAGCGGGTATACGACAATACTTGTCAAAATATCTTGATGCTGAAATCATTTCCTTATCGGAATATATTCCAAAAATAATACCATTGTTGTATTTCAAATATCAATTTCATAATATTTCTGTAACTTTTGCTATATTATGAACAAAGTTCTAGTATAAAAGATGAGGTTTCAAAGTAAACCAAATACAACCTTTCCGAAAAATATCTGCTATATATAAGCAGAATATCAACATATAACTTAAAAGATGAAGTTATAAGGTGATTCAGCATAAACGACTCCCTTACCATAACTCATGTTGTGTAGGGTATCCACAGAGTCATATGATATAAACGATGAAGTTACGAGGAAAATTAATAAAATGCTTCCGTAACCCAAAATCCACTTAGGCATATATATCCTTAATCAGGTTTTATCAGAGTCATACTTCATAAAATAATAGATGAAGTTGCATTAATTTTGTCACTTTATTTCCAAACACTTTTCAACCCCCTGCCAACACGACTGGTTCATCCCCCAATACATGTTGCAGGAATATCCAAATTGGATGATGAACTAATACTGGAGTTGCTACCGCGTCCGCTGTGCCTAACCTTACTATGATCAGTAGCAGGTCGCACCGCTCAAATAGTTTTCTACATGTAGATGGAAGTATCACGATGGCCTGACATTGTCTACCGCCTTACTATGACCTCCCGGCCCATTTGGGGCAATATAAAAGTTGGATGGGCCCACGCAACTTGACCACTTACACCACTCCTAGTTCAGATGAAATCCATGACTCTGAAACGTAAAGATCGTCCTCCTTTCCCCAAGTGTAACACTTGTTGATACGACTCCACTAAGTAGTTATATCTAGGTTGGAAAGGAAGATTCTCCAATATTTCCCAAGCTATGCTTGTTAATGGATATCGACTTGTTCCATGAATTTACCCCTCGATCATTAGGTGGTAACACAACATTAGACTGGCAGCAATTAAATTGCTCCAAGAAAATATATGTCCCTTGACAATTTTTGAATTGAGAGTTTAAAAAGAGTAGTAGTCACTTAAATCAGGTTTCCCGTATTTTTGATAGTTGAGCGAGCATTTAAATCCCCTTTAAAAGACAGATTTAAATGGAAAAACATTGTTTTGGGAACCTCTTTTTGATTTGAAAATAATTAATAATATTTATTAAATAAGTAACCTTAAACGAATATTTGAAAATAATATTCATTAAATAAATAAATAACCCTCGAATGAATATTCAACAGTAATATTCATTAAATAATTGAATAGTCCTCGAATGAATGTTCAAAACTAATATTCATCCAGTAAATAAATAATCTTCAAATGAAAATAATATCCTTTAAGTCAATAATCCTCAAATGAATATAAATAATATCCTGTAAGTCGATAATCCTCAAATGAAAATAATATCCTTTAAGTCAATAATCCTCAAATGAATATAAATAATATCCTGTAAGTCGATAATCCTCAAATGAACATTAATAAATAATATTCTTAAAATGAATATTAATAAATAGTATTCTTAACGTCAATGATCCTCAAATGAATATTAACAAATGATATCCTTAAAATGAATATTAATAAATAATATTCTTAAATAAAACAATTAACCCTCGAGTAACAGTTACCCGATATCTTATCGGAAATAACCTTTAACATATACCAAAATATAATTACTTCTGATCTTAGAGAAAATCACCCGCCCTTATCCTAGGGCAAATATAAAATCCTGGCTTATAGCTGATATCCCATATCTAACTCATAAGCCCCAACTTCAAGTCATAACCTCAAGTATTGCTATACATAGCAATTCGAAGACAAGTATGCAATAACACATGTATACTTCTCATTTGCATATATAACTGAAATAGTATTCAAATAGTATTTCTCGACCGAGATAATACTCAAATAACATTCCTCAAAACACATAGTATTCTGCCTATGGAATCCCTCCGGGTTTCCACGGCTATCTACATATCTCAAAATATCGACTCCCGGTCTAGAGTCGAAACAATAAACCTGCTCTTATCTATAGAGCTACAAGGTACACCGGTTTATAACTACTTTATCTCAAAGCTCATATATAAACCAAAATCAAACTCTATTTTATACAATATATAACATGTATCGCAAAACTGTATAACTCCACACATGGCAACAGCAGTAATATATAATCAATACTTCAAAGTATAGATTTAGGAAACTTGCCACAATACTCACAACTAAGATTTGATATATATAACTTGGGAATACACAAGTATTGAATATTTGAAAATATACCTACTCTGAACAATAGAGTAAGGTTTAGTAAACTTGCCTGATGCTCGAGAAGTGATAGGGGTTCGCGACGATGCCGGACAATCTAGACAAAGTCAAAGAAAACGCACGATTAATCCCCTGGATAATCCACTTGTACTCTATGCTTAAACACGTAAGCGAAATACAACCAAGGCATTACTAGCTCGTTATAGGCTCATACTAAGTCCATGTTATTCGTCAAATACTTATATCACAAGTTTGGTTTGAAATCCATTCTCAAATCCAAGTTATACTTAACCATTTGGAACCTTGGTTTCTAAGTCTCGTTTTCAGTGGTTTTCACTTGCGCGACCTCGACTAAAACATTTTTATAAAATCGAAAAATAATAGTTTTAATCCGAATCTTTTTCGTGAGCCTTCCTAACTGTCTCTAGTATTATTCCTCAAAGTTTCACATTTTAATATGGCTTCTAAGTGGTCCACATATAGCCTCAAAGTGGCTGACCAGAGAAGGGTTGTTCCTCCGAACGACGTTTACTAAAACTCACTTTTCTCTTAAACCATAAATCATATGGACATGATCTTTATACCAAAACAAACCTTAAAACAAGACCTACATGTTCATGGTCAGTGTTGTTCAAAAATAATCCAAGACCAGTTCGTAATCCTTGCTCAAAACAGCCTTAAATCAAATGGGCATTACGACGGCTATAATCGTAACGTTTCCCGGTTTTTGTTATGTCAAAACCTCTTAAAACCAAATCAATTCAACAACACAACCATCTTTACAACATAATCAGTTTATATACTTCAAGAACATATCACCAACATCAACCAACAACAAGTATCCATCAAGAATTAACCATACATACTCCAAACTCCATAATCATGCTTATTCTTAAACATTACTAGAAACTTCACTTAAATCTCAACATAAATCAAAGGGTGGATGAGTGGTATACCTTCCTTGATGCTCTACCAACACTAACCAGTGGCCACAACCACTCAACAAGCCTTATATACTCCTTACAAAGCTTAAACCTTAAGATTCAATCAAGAAAACAAGTTAACAACTTTCGGAGTTACTATTCATCATCACTTTGTAAAATCCATATAAAATTGAAAAACAAGAGTTTGGTGCTAAGATTTTTACCAGACCTTGTACTCTTCATAATCTTTCTTTTGAGCTATAGATCGCCAAATGTAAAGCTTCCTAGCTAGGGTTTTGAGTCCCATCTTCCCGCTGGACAGAAACTGGACAGTTTGGGGTTCTCCAACTTGGGGAAGGGATTTGACAAGGCTACACCCCTTTTCTGGCCATGAAATTTTGACCGAATGTTACCCATGGAGTGGAGAAGCTATGGGTAAAATTTGGTGATTTAAGGATGGATAGAAATGGAGTTATGGATTTTTCTTTGGACTCTGTTTCTGCTGGGCAGAAAATCTGGAGAGTTCTTCTCTTTCTTTTCTTCTTTTCTTTTTCTTTTGTTTTTGGATAATCATGCTTGAAATGCTGATTTTTTGTTAAAGTGGTGAGTCATCACATTGTCCTTGTCATCAGGACACGTGTCAAGCCATGGAGTATCATGGTGGCAAAGCAGGGACACGTGTCGCGCATGCATGCGTTTGGTTAAAGTAGCTTTACTGATTCGTTTCTTTTCACATGGATGATCCAAATGTTGCATCCCTCGAATTAATCTTGTTACATGTTACTTCCATGTCTATATTTAATCCTGTCATAATTTCAATCCTTAATCCATGATTCGTTCGCTTAATCACTTAATCTCGTTATAAAGTATCAGCGGTTTCTAGAACCTTCGTTTCATTGTCTCAGTGGTTTTCGTTCTAAATTCTCAAATCAAATAAAATAAAATTCCAAAATATTAAATCCTCAAATCCTTAATTTAATATCTCATTTCTTGAATATAATAATATATAATTCGCTGCCCGGTCAAATACTACACCAAAATAAAATTTGGAATTTCTGAATTCCGATCGTCTTTGCATTCACTTATTTACTCCGTACATCACTAATATGACTTCCGAATATCCACACTACGTCTCGTACATAGGTGGCATGAAAAACTTTGTTAATTCTCAAAATCACTATTCATCCACCAAATTCACTATTCACTGATGCACTTAATCATAATAAGAAAAGTTTTAAATTTTTCCAAAAATTCGGGTTATTACAAGATCCTTTCTTATTAGCTCATTGATGTTGTTCAAATTGAGATGAGAGAGCTTCTTGTGCCAGTTCCAACTCTCTTCATTTGACATTCTGGCTGTCAGACACACTGTTTTTCCATCAGAGTTTGTTACCAAACTTGCTTCATAAATGTTGTTGCGCCTGTGTCCAACTAGAACAACTTTTCCAGTAGATTTACTGATAACTTCACAGTATTCACTATGAAAATCTACATGGTTTCCTCTGTCACAGATTTGACTCACAGATAGCAGATTATGCTTGAGTCCTGAGACTAGAGCTACATTTGTGATGATGACACTTCCAAGATTGATATTGCCATATCCCAGAGTGTGTCCTATGTTGCCATCTCCATAGGAAACCTTTGGGCCAGCCTTCTCCTTAAAGTCTGATAACAGGGCTTTATTTCCAGTCATATGTCCTGAGCATCCACTGTCCAAGATAAGTGTGCTCTCTATTATACCCTGCAATCACAAACAAACACTAAGTGTTAGTTTTAAGGATCCAGACTTGCTTGGATCCTTTGTCTTTCTTAACAGTGTTAGCTTTTGCAGCGGAATCTGTATTATCAGAGTTTAAACTAACATTGTCAGATTTTACACTAGCAGAGTTTGCTCTAACCCATTTCAAGTTGGGTTTTAGCTCATAATAGTTGTGATAAATAGCATGATAACTCTTGCAAGTATAAATGGAATGCCAAGTGCTCCCACAGTGTTTGCATAAAGTTTGTGGTTTAACTCTTACATAATCATTCTTTACTCCTGATGTAGAAGATAAAGAATTAATGTGTTTGTTCTTAGTGCAAAATCTAGCAAGATGATTAGAACTACCACAATTGTAACATGTTTTCCTTGAAGCACCAGCATTAGGCAAATGATTATTTCTGTTATTTATGCCTATTTTTCCATTCCTATTTTTCTTGGACCCTTTAGGTTTCATGGCAGACTTTACCTCTTTCAACTTATGATTGAACTGTTTACCTGTCATCAAGCCAACATTAACCTGTTTTTCACAAGTTTTTACTGGTTTTCTAACAGCTTCTAACTCCATAAGTTTTTCTGTTATAATATTCTCCTGTTTTTCACAAGCTTCATCTGATTCCATATCAGCTTCCCTTATTACAACAGATTTTAACTTATTGGCTTCTGGAACAAATTTCACAGGTTTAAGTTGTGGTTTTACCTTAACCTTGTCTTTAAACCTAAGTTCATCATTTTCACAATAACCTAAACCTACAGAATCAGTCTGAAACACTTGATGAGTGTCTCTTCCAGAATCTGTCCAAGTTTTGATTATTTTTCTTTCTTTTTCTAAATCAGATTCTAGTTGCCTATATCTTTTCAGCAACTCCTGTTCTACATAAACAGCATCATCTCTTTCTTTTTGAATCTGCTTCATATTTTCAAGTTCTTCTTCAAGAAACTTGTTTCTATCTTTAAGACTAAGATTCTCAGCTTTAATTCTCTCATTCTCTAAGGTCTGATCCCTATAGCTAACATGAACACTTTTCAGATATACTCTTAACTCAGAGATATTATCAGTATCATAAGCATAAGTAGTTAGGGGTACCTTATTTTCCGATGATTCAGTCTCATCTCTGACAGTTGCCATAAGAGCATAGTTTTCTCCATCATCAGAGTCTGAAGTATCTGCCCAGTCTTTGCCTTTAGAGATAAGTGCTTTCTCAGTTTTGCCTTTCTTGCACTCTGGGGCATAATGACCCATCTCCTTACACTTGTAGCACTGGATTCCAGATTTATCCTTCTTGCCAGACTTGGTCTCCCTTCCATCAGATTTTCTGAAACTTCTCCTTTCAGAATTTGAATCTTTCCTTGAGAATCTCTTTCCCTTCTTGAAGTTCTTGAATCCCATCTTCTTAAAGGTCTTTACCATCAATGCAGCCATTTGCATCATCTGTTCTTCATCATCCTCAGAATCAGAAGCTTCATCAGAGTTTGAATCATCATCAGAGTTTGATGACTCACTCTCAGATTTAATGACTAAAGCCTTTCCCTTGGCTTTCTTCCTTGATGATTCCTTCTTAATGGGCTTCTCCTCGACTTTGAGAGCAACATATTTTGTCTTTTTACTCATTCTTCTATTCCTTTGTTCTATCTCCAGTTCATGAGTTTTCAACAACCCATAGATTTCATCAAGTTCTGTATCAGCAAGTTCATAATTATCTCTTATTGTGGTTGTCTTTAAATCCCACTTTTCAGGTAGAGATAACAGAAACTTGAGATTTGACTCTTCAAGCTCATATTCTTTATCAACCAGAGACAGATCATTCAATAATTTGCAAAATCTGTCATGAGTCTCAGTCAAGGTTTCATTAGGTCTTGAATCAAAGTGCTCATATTCCTGAGTTAGTATGGTCCTCCTATTCTTCTTGATAGCACCTGTTCCTTGGCATCTGACTTCTAGAGCATCCCATATCTCTTTGGCAGTCTTACAGCCAATTACTCTGTTAGACATAACATTATCTAAAGCACTGTGGAGAAGATGTCTAACCTTTGCATCCTTTGCAATCGATGAGATGTCCTCAGGAGTCATATCTTTCTTTTCCTTTGGAACAGTCTTCTGTTCTTGACCATCAATAACAGGGGATAATTTTGTTGGCATATGAGGACCATCATATATTCTGTCAAGATATTCTGGATCTGTAGCCTCCAGAAACATGGTCATCTTCACCTTCCAAATTGGATACTCTACAGGCCTGAGAATTGGAACCCTGATTGTTTCATATCGACTCACAGAATTGGGCTTAACCTGTTCAGCCTTAGGAGCAGTTTGATTTTCTTCAGACATGATTAATACTGTGTTTGAATCGTAAAACTGTATATATTAAATAGCCTTGGCTCTGATACCAATTGTTAGGTCGAATACACAATATATAATCAAGTATGTATGAGAATAACAATTAAGAACACAGGTTTGTAAATCAACAAACTGAATTATATTAAATAATTCTCTCTTAGTGATGTTAATGAATCACAAAGAGCTTCTAGGTTACAAGAATAATATATTCAATAATCGCATCCCTTCTAGGGATAACCTATCTGTGTTTATATAGTACACAGTTACACAATCCTTATCTAATTGATATTCCTACAAATTAGCTATACAATTGATATCAATTAAGGATTGCTTCTTATCTTCTATTCCGTTTCCTTAGCTGTATCAATATATTCTGCTTCTTTCCATCTTCAGAATATATTGCTTCTAGAATCTTCAATTCAGCACCGACAACTAATTCAACTATCACCTTGTCAGACTTTAAATAAACTCTGACCGGCTTCCATTAAACTCTTCACCCTGTCAGAGTTTAATTAAACTCTGACCGGCTTCTGATAAACTCTGGTCAGTACCTGTTGCTTAAACACTGATAAACAAACGTCAACAATTATATCTAACACAGACTTTATTTGATTTCTTGAATATCAGGAACAGTTCTGAGATAATCTATGAGAAGTCTTCTTTCAGCCTTTTCCAGCTCTTCAATCATAACTTTCTTCAATTCTCTCAATTCTGAATCAGATTCTCCAGTCTGATAAATTGCAGCTCTCAAAGAATAGATGGAATTTTTCCTCATCTCATTCCCTAGCCTAATAAAATATGATTTATCAGATTCTAGATTGAATTCTAAGACTTTAACTCCCAGATCAGTCCTTAGTCTTGCACTGTTTCTTTTCATTTCTACAATCTTTCCATAAGCATCTCTGTACTTAGGAATGTATGCACTAGAAACACCACCTCCAAGAAGCACTTTAGATTTCATCATTCTGTCTTTTATGACAAGAGCAGCATCATGAGTACTTTTGTTTTTGATTTTGAGAAGGTATAAAACATACTCAAGCTCTTCCCATAGCTTCAATTGAATATCAGCTTCTCCTATTCTGTATACTCTTCCATCAGACATGAAGTATAACAAAACCTCTTTCTTCAAACCCCTGTGATAGACCATCTGAACAGATTCCAGTTTATCAAGGCTCTCTTGAGATACCCCAATACCAGCTTCTGCCAGTGAAGTTTGATCTAAAGATCTGTTGTTTATTCTCTTCTCCCTATGTGAACCTAAACCAGACTTATCAAAAGATTCTTTTCCAAGTACAGTCCTGGTTTGAGAAAAGTCCACAGGTTGAAGTGTCAGAGTTTCAGAAAGTGCAAGTCTTAAGAAACCTTTGAGTTGAGTAGCTAGCTGAGTTTGTACAACTTGAGCTTTGTCAGAGGTTGTCACAACTTTAGTAGAAACATCAACATGAGCAGCGTCAGAGGTTGATTTACTTATCCTTGATTCAACTTGAGCAATGTCAGAGGTTGAATAATTCTTCTTAGGTAACTGTCCTTCTTCTACCAGTATACCCTTTCCTTTATCAGTATTTGCAATTACAGGCCTCCTGGTGTATTGTATACTCTGTTGAGTATTTTCCTTGATAGAAATTCCAGTTTCTTTCTTTCTAGGAGCCTTGACAGCTTTCTTTTTGTAAGTACCATCCTTCAATTTCTTCTCATGCTCTTCAGCAAGACTCAGCATTTCAGCTTCCATGTCTTCAACTGTAGCTTCATTACCATGTTCTTCTAGAAACATTTTTGTAGCAATTTCTTCATCAGTAGATGGATTGGCTGAAATAATTAAACTCTTAAGTCTTGAACCACTGGCAGAGTTTGAGATTCCTTTACCAGAGTTTGTCAACCTATCAGAATTTAATCTTGATCTTCTTTGCCCTTGAGCAGAAATTTGCTTCCTCTCAGTTTCCTTGCTTCCACCATCAGCAGAATCATCCCTCTGTCTCAGAGTTTGAGTGTCTTTGCATTTGTCATTAGGTACACTCTCCCCCTTTTTGACATCATCAAAAAGTAGTACTGATGTCAGCAATTCTAGAGCAGTAGAAATAGAATTCAATTGTGCAGACATTGCAGTCTGATTCTCCTCAACTTTCCCAAGCCTCTTCTTAATTTCATCAGAATCCTTGGCTTGCTGCTTGAACATGGCAGAATAATAAGACCTATCAGTCTTTAAGGTAAGATCCCTTATACCAACTTCATTCCTAAGATTGGTAACCACTGTTTGTGTTTCATCAAACCTATTGTTTAAGGCTTTGACTTGAACCACAGTGGCCTTTAGACTTGTAAGAACATCAGAGTTTGAAATTTTCTTCACAGAATCATCAAGAAAATCAGCAGCCCTCTGTGCAGAAAAGATACAATCTGCAGCAGCCCATCTATTGTAGTACATATCCTGGTAATACTCAGCAGTTTCTCTATTAATCTCTCTTTCTTCATCAGTATTGACACCATCAGCCAATGAAACTTGAATACTAGGGTGTGAATGAGAACCCTCAGCATCATTTTCAGCTTCTTCATCAATATCTGCTTCATTTGCAGCAGGAACATTTTCAGCAGTTTCATCAATTAACTGTGCAGTTTCATCAATTACTTTATCTGCAACAGTTTCAGGAATATCAGAGTTTGCTTGAGCAAAAACCTCTGCTTCTCTTGTAACAACCTCAACAACAGCCTATTGTAGAGCTTCAAGTAGAACAACATCTTGTACAACATTCTCTGTCACAACTTCCAAACTCTGATCAGCTTCCTCACCTTTTTCAGAATGTGCATTATTTACTGAAAGAACTTCTGTGTGAGAACCCACAGAGTCTTCAATCACTAAGGTGGCTTGATCAGCTGCCACATCCTCAGTATCACAAATACTGATACTAGGATGTGCTTCCAAATCTTCATCAACAAAGAAATCCATATTCTCAAAAACTCTGCTGTCAGAATGATCAGCAGCTTCCTCAACTACATCATCAGCCTTTGATGTAGGAGCTTCTATATCAGCACTTACCATTTCAGGCATAGGTGCTGCTTCAGCATTTACATTGGATGCACCAAAGAGATGTGCAGCCACCAGTCTTCTTTTCCTTTGATGAAGAGTTTCATCATCAGTTTCACTCTTCTCATCAGCATCATCAGACTTTGCCCTATTGGCTCTTCTTTTCTTTAACCTTTTCTCCTGAGGCATATCATCAGTAGTTGATACCCCAGCTTCAGCAATTGCAGTAGAATCCACATTCACTTGAACTCTAGGAGATTTAACTACTCTCTTCTTCATCTTCTGTGACCTTTGTTGATGAACAACAGAAGGTCCAGCTTCAGCATTTGCAAGTTGTTGTTGTTGTGAATTTACTTGAAATTGTCGCACAGACTCAGGTAGCAACAAGACACCAACATCCCCTTTCTTGTTATCCTTATTAGTTAGATCAGAGAATATGCGTTTATGTAATTTAAAACAGGGAATCACATCAGTCTCAGCTATCTCTACTTCAGAAACACATTCAGAGAATATCAATTGACAGAATCTTGCAAAATAGACTACACCTCTGTTTTCAGTCATTTTCTCACCTATATTATTTAGAACTAGCCTAGCAACATCAAAATTACTTCCATAAAGAAGAGAATACCCGATTTGCAGACTATCAGTGGGAATTGCATCCCAATTCGTGCACTTTTTCCCGAACGCCCTTGTTATGCAGTCGAAAAAGAAACTCCATTCCTTTCTCAAGAGCGGTCGCTTCAATTGACCAATCTTTGTCAGTGGTCCAGAGTAGCCAATTTCTCTCATCATACGAATCAACTCAAAATCTCCAACAGAAATTGTGAAAGCATTGAAATCCTCAAGGCCCAAAGCATCACGAACAGTTGTTGGAGTAACTGTAAATTCTTCTTCTTGAAATTCAAAGATTATGGACGGAGACCCAGTCTCTCCTCCATCATCATAAGTTCCTGTCTGCCAAAAAGTTCTGATTTGAGATGCAGACAGCTTCAATGGTGCAGTTAGAGCAGTGCCAATATCAGAGTTTGACAAGAAATTCTGAATCAAATGAAACGCCTCCGGTGCGTTCTCATTTGCCAGTGGAGCTGAATAGTTATTAGGGACAAATTCTAACCCAGAAGCAGTAAACATTGTAGTAGCCATTAGAAAAGTTTAGAAGAAAGCAAGAAATAAGACAGAGAAAAGTGTAGAATGTATGCAGTGAAAGTGTTTGAGACAGTGTTTGTGAGTAAAAATTTATGAAAAGATGAAGTGTGTAAAAGAATGAACCGTTTATGTGTAGTAAGTTTAAATAATAACTGTGAAAATTAAAACCCAATCGTTTTAATCATTACTACACACAGCAGGCGTCTTTGAAAAATGTGTGAGTGGGACAGATGTCAAACATGCATACGCTGACAGCTGTATGTAACAACTTCCAATACACACGCGCAGTAAAAATAGCCATAATTACCGCTTTTCACATTGTTCAAAACACTCAACCTCTCTCTCCTCTGTTTAATACAAATATGAACCGTTTGTAATCATACTCTTTCGAATTTCAAAACAAATGTCTAATCTCAAAATTATAAAATGTCTGAAACAAAGAAATCATTTTAACCATCAGAGATTAAAACAAAGTTACCTCGGCGTATTTCACACAATACATCAGTGTTTACCATTTGTCCTTCTTTGTCAATAAACTCTTTTCTCAAACTGTACAGGTGTGAATAATTGTGTGTGCAATAGCAGAGTTTACCGAAATCAATATTTAGATCATCTCAAAGTGCATAAAATCCACAAACTAAAGCAGTAAAAACTGATTACCCAAACTCTCATGTATAAAATAAAATCTGATACTTATCTAAACTCTGTCTTCTTATATCCTTTCATTTGGATATTTTTATTAATTTCACCCCCTTGTATAATAATTTTTTTTTTTTTAATTTTTCCAGTAATCAGTGGTTGGCACTAGTCACCAAAAATCAAAGATTTTAGCCCTTATTTCATACAATAAGTTCCTGGATCTTCCTAGGCACAACATGATCTCAAAGAAATTTGTGCTCTTTTTGGCATCTTTTGATATGAGGGTGAAATATTTGCTATTAATTAGTAGAGTTTAGACTTTTCATCAGTTAATACAATTAATTTATGAGAGAAAGTGCAAACAGCTAATACAGACTCAGTGTATAGGATCAATAAACTAAGAGATGCTATAAATATAGAGACAGTATCATGCTGTGTTAACTTACTGCACAGATTTGAGATCAGAATCTATATAACTTTTAAGAATTCATAATTACTTACTGAGAATTATGCCTCATACAAATTTCTTCATCGGTCCATATGTTTCAGACAAAATCACAATCAGAGTATAGCATTAGACTGTAACTATCAGTGATTTACTATCAGAGTATGACCAACACTTTATGACTAACAGAGTTTAGCATCAGAGTTTACTTTCAGAATTTATGACACCGGTACTCTTAACAGTTTACATATGCAAGGAATCATGAGCATAAAATCAAACATGTATAGTTTTTGAGTCTAACCCGTATCTCTAGTCGAAACCAGAGATCATTCCAAGTTCATTTACCAATCTTGTAAAAGTAGCTTCACTCAAAGGTTTGGTGAAGATATCTGCAAGTTGTTGGTCTGTAGACACAAAATGAAGCTCAATGTTTCCTTCTTCCACATGTTCTCTGATAAAATGATACCTTATGCTGATGTGCTTGGTCATGGAGTGCTGTACTGGATTACCTGTCATAGCAATAGCACTTTGGTTATCACAGAAAATAGGTATTTTAGAGTACCTCAACCCATAATCCAGCAACTGATTCTTCATCCACAGAATCTGTGCACAACAGCTACCAGCAGCTATATACTCGGCTTCTGCAGTGGATGTGGAAATTGACTTCTGTTTCTTGCTATACCAAGAAACCAATCTGTCACCTAAGAATTGACAGCTTCCACTTGTACTTTTTCTGTCTATCTTACAACCTTCCTGTTGTGAATAACCTTTAGCCACAAGTCTAGCCTTTTTTCTTGTAATCACACTTTCACTGTCAGTCTTGTTTCTAAAAACCCACTTTGTACCTACAATTGATCTATTCTTTGGTCTAGGTACAAGTGTCCAGACTTCATTTCTTTCAAATTCATTTAACTCTTCTTGCATTGCTGTAATCCAATTAGCATCTTGAAGAGCTTCCTCCACTTTCTTTGGTTCTGTTTGAGACAAGAAAGCATTATACAGACACTCATTATTTGTTGCACTTCTAGTTCTCACACTAGCATCAGGATCTCCAATTATGAGATCAGGTGTGTGTGCCTGTGTCCACTTTCTTGCTGTTGGTAAGTGGTTTCTTGCATCATTATTGGATCCTCCCCCTTGATCCATGCTCTCCTGATTCATATGTTGACTTTCTGCAGCATCTGAGGCTCCCCCTGAATTGGATGGCTCAGAGTTTGAACTGTCAGAGTTTGAATCAGTTTCCTCAACTGACTCACTTGCTGTGTGTTGTTGAGCTTCTTCACGCTCCCCCTCAACTGGTTCTCTATTTTGTTCAATTTGAGAATTTCCAGTTTCTCCAGTATTTACCAGTAGAGGTTCAGAGTATGCTTCGTCAGAGTTTGTCGGTACTGCTTCATCAGAGTTTACATCATCAGAGAATAAATCTTCATTTTCAAAGCGCAGTTGATCATATTCATCTAAGTCATCAAGTCCAGTTATTTTCTTGTCATCAAATGACACATGTATAGACTCCATGATCACCTTTGTTCTCAGATTGTATACTCTGAATGCTTTTGTTGACAATGGATAGCCAACAAAAATTCCTTCATCAGCTTTTAACTCAAATTTGGTCAACTGTTCAGGATGAGTCTTCAGAATAAAACACTTACTTCCAAATATATGAAAATATTTCAAATTTGGCTTCTTGTTCTTCACCATCTCATATGGTGTCTTTCCATGCTTGTTGATCAATGTTGCATTCTGAGTAAAACAAGCAGTGTGAACAGCTTCTGCCCAGAAATAGGTTGGTAACTTTGCTTCATCAAGCATTGTTCTGGCAGCTTCAATTAGAGTTCTGTTCTTTCTTTCAACTACACCATTTTGCTGTGGAGTTCCAGGTGCACAAAATTCTTGTTTCACTCCTCTTTCCTTGCAGAAAGCTTCCATGATTGAGTTTCTGAATTCAGTTCCATTATCACTCCTTATAATTTTGACTTTGTGCTGTGATCCTTTGTCCAGTAGATTTACATGATCCATCAGAGTTTGAGCAGTTTCATCCTTCTTTGATAAGAAATACACCCATGTATATCTAGTATATTCATCAACAATTACTAGAGCATATTTCTTTCTGCCCATAGACATCACATTCACTGGTCCAAAGAGATCAACATGTAGAAGATGATAAGGTTCCACTACTGAAGATTCAGATTTGCTCTTGAAAGATGACTTCCTTTGCTTGGCCTTTTGACAAGAATCACATAGACCATCTAGACTGAGTATTGATTTTGGAAGTCCCCTTACAAGATCCTTTCTTATTAGCTCATTGATGTTGTTCAAATTGAGATGAGAGAGCTTCTTATGCCAATTCCAACTCTCTTCATTTGACATTCTTGCAGTCAAACACACTGTTTTTCCATCAGAGTTTGTTACCAAACTTGCTTCATAAATGTTGTTGCGCCTGTGTCCAACTAGAACAACTTTTCCAGTAGATTTACTGATAACTTCACAGTGTTCAGTATGAAAATCTACATGGTTTCCTCTGTCACAGATTTGACTCACAGATAGCAGATTATGCTTGAGTCCTGAGACTAGAGCTACATTTGATATGATGACACTTCCAAGATTTCTATTGCCATATCCCAGAGTACGTCCTATGTTTCCATCTCCATAGGATACTTTTGGGCCAGCCTTCTCCTCAAAATCTGATAGCAGGGCTTTATTTCCAGTCATGTGTCCTGAGCATCCACTGTCCAAGATAAGGGTGCTCTCTTTTATGCCCTGCAATCACAACCAATTACAAAGAGTTAGTTTTAAGGATCCAGACTTGCTTGGATCCTTTGCCTTTCTTAACATTGTTAGCTTTTGCAGCGGAATCACTATCAACAGAGTTTAAACTAACATTGTCAGACTTTACACTTGCAGAGTTTGCCCTAACCCACTTCAAGTTGGGTTTTGGCTCATAATAGTTGTGATAAATAGCATGATAACTCTTGTTAGGCCGAATACACAATATATAATCAAGTATGTATGAGAATAACAATTAAGAACACAGGTTTGTAAATCAACAAACTGAATTATATTAAATAATTCTCTCTTAGTGATGTTAATGAATCACAAAGAGCTTCTAGGTTACAAGAATAATATATTCAATAATCGCATTCCTTCTAGGGATAACCTATCTGTGTTTATATAGTACACAGTTACACAATCCTTATCTAATTGATATTCCTACAAATTAGCTATACAATTGATATCAATTAAGGATTGCTTCTTATCTTCTATTCCGTTTCCTTAGCTGTATCAATATATTCTGCTTCTTTCCATCTTCAGAATATATTGCTTCTAGAATCTTCAATTCAGCACCGACAGCTAATTCAACTATCACCTTGTCAGACTTTAAATAAACTCTGACCGGCTTCCATTAAACTCTTCACCCTGTCAGAGTTTAATTAAAATCTGACCGGCTTCTGATAAACTCTGGTCAGTACCTGTTGCTTAAACACTGATAAACAAACGTCAGCAATTATATCTAACAATCTCCCCCAACTTGTTCATAATAAAATGTACAAGTTAAACATATAAATGATGATGTCAAAAACATTTAACAAATGCAGTGTTTAACATATAACAGAGTTTAATTTAAAACAGAGTTTAAATTTGACTTAGAATAGAAAATATATTAAAAACTTACAGTTAGACTTTACTTGATTTCTTGAATATCAGGCACAGTCCTGATATAATCTAACAGTAGTTTCTTCTCAGCTCTATTCAATTCAGCAATCATAATCTTCTTCAGCTCCTTCATCTCTGGTTCATCTTCACCAATTTGATAAATGGCAGCCCTCAAAGAATATATGCTGTTTTTGTTCATTTCATTGCCAAGTCTGATATAAAAAGGTTTATCAGACTCTAGATTGAACTCAAGAACCTTTTTATTTAGTGCAGTTCTGAACCTAGCACTATTCCTTTTCATTTCTACCAACTTTCCATGTGCATCTCTGTATTTAGGAATGTATGCACTTGATACTCCAGCTCCACTCAAAACTTTGGATTTCATCATCCTTTCCTTCAAAACTCGAGCAACATCATAAGTACTTCTATTCTTTACTTCAAGTAGATATAGAACATACTCTAGCTCTTCCCAAAGTTTTAACTGGATATCAAATTCACCAAATCTATACACTCTGCCATCAGCCATAAAATATAACAGGAATTCCTTTTTGATTCCTTTGTGAAAAATCATCTGTACAGATTCCAGTTTGTCAAGGCCTTCTTGAGTAATTCCAACTCCAAATTCTGCCAATGAAAACTTGTCTTGAGATCTGTTATTAGTTCTTCTCTCTCTGTGTGAACCCAGTCCAGATTTGTCAAAGGCTTCTTTTCCCAATACTGTTCTGGTTTCTGAGAAATTCACAGCTTCAAGCTTTAAGTCTTCAAGAATTTTTGATTTGCTGAATCCTGGAAGTAGTGTAGATTTCTGTACAACTTGAGCAACGTCAGAGGTTGTCATGTCTTCAATAGAAACATCAACTTGAGCAGCGTCAGAGGTTGATTTAGCTAATCTTGTTTCAACTTGAGCAATGTCAGAGGTTGAAATATCTTTCTTCTTTAGGTTAGGCTCTTCAATCATTATGCCTTTACCTTTATCAGAGTTTCTAATCACAGGTCTCCTTGTATTTTGTACACTCTGTTGAATATTCTCTTTGATAGAAATACCAACTTCTTTCTTTCTAGGAGCCTTGATTTCCTTTCTCTTGTAGATTCCAGCTTCAAGATTTTTCTTGTGTTCCTCAGCAAGCATTTGCTCTTCAGCCTGGATATCTTCAATAGTTACATTCTTTCCATGCTCTTTCATGAATATCTTAGCAGCAATCTCTTCATCAGTAGATGGATTAGTTGAAACAACTAAACTCTTGAGATTTGAAGTAGATTGACCACCAGAGTTTATCTTTTCAGAGTTTATTTGTCTACCAGAGTTTACTCTAGTCCTGCTTTGCCTTTGAGCAATGACCTTTCCTTTATTTCCTTTGCTTCCCCCATCAGTAGAATCATCCCTCTGTCTCAGAGCTTGAATGTCTTTGCATTTGTCTTTAGGTACATTCTCCCCCTTTTTGACATCATCAGAAAGTAATACTGATGTCAGCAATTCTAGAGCACTAGAAATAGAATTCAATTGAGTAGACATTTCAGCCTGATTCTCCTCAACTTTTCCAAGCCTTTTCTTGATTTCCTCAGAATCCTTGGCTTGCTGCTTGAATTGTGTAGAATAAAATGATCTGTCAAGCTTCAAAGTTGTATCCCTGAGAGAAAATTCATTCCTTAGATTTGTAAACATCTGTTGATTCTCATCAAATCTATTATTAAGAGATTTGACTTGAACAACAGTTGCCTGTAAACTTGTAAGGACATCAGTATTGGATATCTTCTTGACAGAATCAGATAGCAAATCTGCAGCCCTTTGTGCTGAGAAAACACAATCTGCATCAGCCCAATTTTTGTAGTACATATTCTGGAAATGCTCATTGGTCTGTCTATTAACTTCCATTCTTTCATCACTATTGACATCATCAGCCAATGAAACTTGAATGCTAGGATGTGAATGAGAACCCTCAGCATCATTTCCAGCTTCTTCATTAGTGTCTGCTGCATTCTCAGGAAGAATATTTTCAGCAGTAAACTGTGCAGCTTCATCAATTTTCTCTTCTGCGACAGCTTCAGGAATATCAGAGTTTACCTTAGCAAAAACCTCTGCTTCTCTTTGAATCTGATTAACCTCCTCACCTTTGTCAAGATCACAAGAAATAACTTCAGTATGAGTGGCTAGAGATTCTTCTACCTGATCAGTGACTTGATCAGCTTCCACACCCTCTGTATAATGATCAGAATGGATAGAGGTGTGTGCTTCACGATCAAAAACTCTGCTATCAGAATGAGTAGCAGCTTCCTCAACTACATCATGAACCTTTGATGTAGGAGCATCGAAATCCATAGTAGCATCAGTATTTAATCTGTCTAGATTGACAGCTTCAGCATTTGCAGCATCCTCCTGAACAAACACTTCAGGAGTTTCAGTGTTTACAAACACTCTGTCCTCATCAGCATTTAAAATATCCTCCTCAACAACAATTTCAGGAGTATCTTGAGGAACAGCTTCAGCTACAATCTCCTCATTCTCTGATGCAGGAGCTTCAGTGTCCTTAGAGACTCTGTCCATGGTTATATTTACAGCACCAAAAAGATGTGCAGCCACTATTCTTCTTTTTCTCTGATGAAGAGTTTCTTCATCAGTTTCAGTCTCTGAGGTTTCAACAACAGACTTTGCCCTATTGGCTCTTCTTTTCTTTAGCCTTGTCTTCTGAGGCAGCTCTTCAGGTGTTGATGCCCCAGCTTCAGTAGATGGTTTCCTTGCAGGTTTAGTACCAATGTGCTTGGTCCTACCTCCCCTTGCAGATGATGATGCTGTGGAGATTTGTATGATGCTCTTTTATCAGAGCTACTTGAAGGGTTCGAAGAAAGAATTCTTCTTGGAATCCTGCAAGCTGCAAGCCAGAAAGAGAATGCGAGAGGATGATGATGATGATTCAACATCAGGAGGTTGTCAAGCCTTGAAAATCCCAGATGCTATAATAACCTGTTAATCGAACAAGTAGCTAGACAAGAATATGAACTTGTCTGAATGTAAACAAAGTTTGAATCGATTAATGAGAAAGATCCATTTTTTTTGTTTTACATATCAGAATCGCAAATAATCGTAAAGTGAAAGAAATGATATCACTTTAAACAATAAACTAACATACTCATCAGCGCTACTAATCACCATCAGGACTTATCAAACACACTCTTTCTTTTCTCTGTTTAATGCAAAATTACAGCACAAATCATACTCTTTCGAAAAACAAATGTCTAATCTCAAAATTAGAAAATGTCTGAAACAAAGAAATTATTTTAACCATCAGAGATTAAAACAAAGTTACCTCGGCATATTTCACACAATACATCAGTGTTTACCATTTGTCCTTCTTTGTCAATAAACTCTTTTCTCAATCTGTACAGGTGTGAAAATATGTGTGTGCAATAGCAGAGTTTACCGTAATCAATATTTAGATCATCTCAAAGTGCATAAAATCCACAAACGAAAGTAGTAAAAACTGGTTGCCTAAACTCTCATGTATAACATAACATCTGATTTGATATCTAAACTCTGTTTTCTGATATCCTTTCATTTGGATATATCTTTTAATTTTTCACCCCCTTTCTTTATTATTTTTTTTATTATTTTTTTTTATGTTATATTTTTTTTTGTTTTTGTTTTTTTATTTTTATTTTTCCAGTAATCAGTGGTTGGCACTAGTCACCAAAAATCAACGATTTTAGCCCTTATTTCATACAATAAGTTCCTGGATCTTCCTAGGCACAACATGATCTCAAAGGAATTTGTGCTCTTTTTGGCATCTTTTGATTTGAGGGTGAATTTTTTTTAATTAAGAATCAGAGTTTAGACTTTTCATCAGTAAATATAATTAACTTATGAGAGAAAATGCAAACAGCTAATACAGACTCAGTGTATAGGATCAATAAACTAAGAGATGGTATAAATATAGAGACAGTATCATGCTGTGTTAACTTACTGCACATAATCGAGATCAGAATCTATACAACTCTTAAGGATTCACAGTTACTTACTGAGAATTATGCTTCATACAAATTTCTTCATTGGTCCAAATGTTTCAGACAAAATTACAATCAGAGTATGACATTAAACTGTAACTATCAGAGTATGACCAACAGAGTTTAGCATCAGAGATTACTTTCAGAGTATGACTGACACTTCACAGAGTTTACCATCAGAGTTTAACATGCTAGATCACATAACAGTTAACACATGTAAGAAATCATGAACATAAAAAGTGAGTCTAACCCTTATCTCTAGTCAGAACCAGAGATCATTCCAAGTTCATTTACCAATCTTGTAAAAGTAGCTTCACTCAAAGGTTTGGTGAAGATATCTGCAAGTTGTTGGTCTGTAGATACAAAATGAAGCTCAATGTTTCCTTCTTCCACATGTTCTCTGATGAAATGATACCTTATGCTGATGTGCTTGGTCATGGAATGCTGTACTGGATTACCTGTCATAGCAATAGCACTTTGGTTATCACAGAAAATAGGTATTCTAGAGTACCTTAACCCATAATCCAGCAATTGATTCTTCATCCATAAAATCTGTGCACAACAGCTACCAGCTGCTATATACTCTGTTTCTGCAGTGGATGTAGAAATTGATTTCTGTTTCTTACTGTACCAAGAAACCAATCTGTCACCTAAAAATTGACAACTTCCACTTGTACTTTTTCTGTCTATCTTACAGCCTGCAAAATCTGCATCAGAGTAACCAATTAACTTAAACTCTGATTCTCTAGGATACCACAAACCCAGGGTTATGGTTCCTTTGAGATATTTGAAGATCCTTTTTACAGCTGTTAGATGAGGCTCTCTGGGATCTGCTTGAAATCTTGCACAAAGACATGTTGCATACATGATATCAGGTCTACTTGCAGTAAGATACAGTAGAGACCCTATCATTCCTCTGTAGTTAGTCATATCTACTGAGGCTCCTGTGTCTTTGTCAAGCTTCGTTGCTGTAGCCATGGGAGTTGTAGCAGATGAACTATCAAGCATACCAAATTTCTTTAGAAGATTTCTGGTATACTTTGCTTGATTGATAAAAATCCCATCATCTGTTTGCTTGACCTGTAAGCCTAGAAAATAACTAAGCTCTCCCATCATGCTCATTTGGTACCTGGATTGCATAAGCTTTGCAAACTTCTTACAGAGTTTGTCATTAGTAGATCCAAAAATAATATCATCTACATAAATTTGAACTAAAAGCAAATCATCACCAGAATTGAAATAAAACAAGGTTTTATCAATTGTACCTCTTGTGAACCCACTTTCTAAAAGAAATTGAGCAAGAGTTTCATACCATGCTCTTGGTGCTTGCTTTAGTCCATATAATGCCTTGTCAAGCCTGTACACATAATCTGGATGCTTGGGATCTACAAATCCTGGTGGTTGTTCAACAAACACTTCTTCTTCAAGCTTCCCATTGAGAAAAGCACTCTTTACATCCATCTGAAAGACTTTAAACTTCTTGTGTGCAGCATAGGCCAGAAAAATTCTTATGGCCTCCAATCTTGTAACTGGAGCAAAGGTTTCATCATAGTCAATTCCTTCCTGTTGTGAATAACCTTTTGCCACAAGTCTAGCCTTGTTTCTTGTAATCACACCTTCACTGTCAGTCTTGTTTCTGAAAACCCACTTTGTACCTACAATTGATCGATTCTTTGGTCTAGGTACAAGTGTCCAGACTTCATTTCTTTCGAATTCATTTAACTCTTCTTGCATTGCTGTAATCCAATTAGCATCTTGAAGAGCTTCCTCCACTTTCTTTGGTTCTGTTTGAGACAAGAAAGCATGATACAGACACTCATTATTTGTTGCACTTCTAGTTCTCACACTAGCATCAGGATCTCCAATTATGAGATCAGGTGTGTGTGCCTGTGTCCACTTTCTTGCTGTTGGTAAGTGGTTTCTTACATCATTATTAGATCCTCCCCCTTGATCCATATTCTCCTGATTCATATGTTGACTTTCTGCAGCATCTGAGGCTCCCCCTGAATTTGATGGTTCAGAGTTTGAACTGTCAGAGTTTGAATCAGTTTCCTCAACTGACTCACTTGTTGTGTCTTGTTGAGCTTCTTCACGCTCCCCCTCAACTGGTTCTCTATTTTGTTCAATTTGAGAATTTCCAGTTTCTCCAGTATTTACCAGTAGAGGTTCAGAGTATGCTTCGTCAGAGTTTGTCAAACCTGCTTCATCAGAGTTTACATCATCAGAGAATAGATCTTCATTTTCAAAACGTAGTTGATCATATCCATCCTTGTCTTCAAGTCCAATTATTTTCTTGTCATCAAATGACACATGTATGGATTCCATGATCACCTTAGTTCTCAGATTGTAAACTCTGAATGCTTTTATTGACAATGGATAGCCAACAAAGATTCCTTCATCAGCTTTTAACTCAAACTTTGTCAACTGTTCAGGATGAGTCTTCAACACAAAGCATTTGCATCCAAATATATGAAAATATTTCAAATTTGGCTTCTTATTTTTCACCATCTCATATGGTGTTTTCCCATGCTTGTTGATCAATGTTGCATTTTGAGTAAAACAAGTAGTTTGAACAGCTTCTACCCAGAAATATGTTGGTAATTTTGCTTCATCAAGCATAGTTCTGGCTGCTTCAATTAAAGTTCTGTTCTTTCTTTCAACTACACCATTTTGCTGTGGAGTTCCAGGTGCAGAAAATTCTTGTTTCACTCCTCTTTCCTTGCAGAAAGCTTCTATGATTGAGTTTCTGAATTCAGTTCCATTATCACTCCTTATAATTTTGACTTTGTGCTGTGATCCTTTGTCCAGTAGATTTACATGATCCATCAGAGTTTGAGCAGTTTCATCCTTCTTTGACAAGAAATACACCCATGTATATCTAGTATATTCATCAACAATTACTAGAGCATATTTCTTTCTGCCCATGGACATCACATTTGTGACACCCCCAAACCAGTGCCACGAACATTTACATATCATAACATAATATAACATACAACCTAGGCATGCATCTAATAAATGGAAACCATACCCCAAGCCAAGATCGCTATCAGGTCGAAGTATGAAACAACATATCTAAGTCCAACATTTAAATGAGTTACTAATTAAGTTTTACAAGTCTAAACGATTTAAATATTACAACTTAAACCAAATGTCTTAAGTCTATTAGGAAACCAAAAGTTCTTAAGCATCTAAAACCTGTGCATGGGTCGGGAACCCAAACCACGGGCCGCTCCTAGCAGCATACTCTCTAGCAAAAGACTTCCTAGCAGTGCGGAATGTACGGACCATCTTCTGATTTCACTGAAAGGTTAAGGTAAAAACAAGAAAATGAGCCAAATAATGCTCAGCAAGTATGATCAACAACATATGTACTAGAAATCCATTAGTAATCAAATGGTAATCAACTGGTAATCAAATGGTAATCAACTGGTAATCAAATGGTAATTAACTGGTAATCAAATGGTAATTAACTGGTAATCAAATGGTAATTAACTGGAAATCAACTGGTAATCAATAGTTTCAAGATATGCATCTCTATTCAAAGGAAAAGATTTAAGAAATGGAATTGGAACTTCCGGTAAGACGGTACGAGCTATATGGGTGATCAGCCACATAAAGCTCCAGACCATGTTTTCACAAGGTCCTAACATTCAGGATCCATAGGCACACATTGGCCTAAAAATACATACATAAGTAACCAGGACCGCCGCCACGGCCAAAGTTGTTCCATTCATGAGTAATTCAAACAAAAGGTCTAAATGAACAAGAGGCTTTTAACATTTCCGATATTCATTTCAGGGCATAAGTTATTTCAAGATTTTATTGCAAGGGCTTAAAGAATGAATCAATTGAAAGGCATGGTAAGTAAGTGAGCAAAGGGATAATTATGCTCCGGGTATTCAAAAATTAACAAAGGTCAACAAAGTATAAGTCAAGGAAAAGGGCTTATGTGAACAAAGCAAAGGTAAAGGAACAATGGTAGGTTTTATATAGAGTAAGGTGAAAAAGAACACCGTAACATGGTATGGGAATCGATTGCATAATGATAAATAAAGGACAAGTAAGAGTTTAACGTATACTTGCCTTAAGTAGACAATATCTCAATATCTGAATCTCAGGGTTCCAACTTCACTTCCACTGGCTCTTTGCCTAGCCTTCTACTGGAACCTATACAAGAATATAATACTGTCTTAGTCTCTAATTCTTAGTACCTCAGCTTTGTTTACGTATCTCTAAGTACTTCTACCCCATCGTTATACGTTCATATATTCTTATATATATTTATAACCAAGTAAGCACTTAAGAAGCACACAATACTTTCACGACTCAATTAACATTAATCATGTAGTCACTTAACATCACATGACATCCTTAACACTTAATCATATAAACCTCAAAACAATATACTTTAGTAACTCTATCCCCTTTTCTGGACCACATAAACATTTAATCACGTAAGCCATGTAGGCGTACTTTATGAATCATACAAACCATATAAACTCATAAGACCAATACGATTTACCATTGTCTTTCACCTTCTTCTCTTCTTCCTTTTCTTTTCTCTCTTCCTCGGCCTCTCGGCCTTTCTCCCTCTCCTCACTCCCTCTTTCTCGGCTTTACACTAACACCAACCACACACATAACAAGTATACTCACACACCCTCACACACATCATATATTTTGAAAGAAATACTTACGCGAAAAGAAATAATTTTTCTAAAACAAGACACACTCATACTAAATACATTTTACTAAATTGACACACTTCCTTTGTAAATACATTTTCAAGAACTTAGTTTTAAAAGAACTCACATCACAATTATAATTTTAAATCACACACACCTAAGAATACATTTTGAACATATACACACCTATTCATTTTGAAAATACACACCTATTCATTTTGAAAATATACACCTATTCATTTTGAAAATACTCACACCTATTAATTTTGAAAATACACACACTCATTAATACATCTTGAAAATCACACTTCCAACTCAAAGTTTTGAAATCAATTTATTCCTTCCCAACTTCATCTCTCTCTCTCTCTCTCTCTCTCGGCCTCCCTCTCCCTCTCTCTCTCTCTCGGCCTTCCTCTCCCTCTCTCTCTCTCTCGGCCTTCTCCTCTCTCTCGACCTCTCTCTCCCCCTCTCCTCCTTCCACCTTAACTCCCATCCTTCAAACCACAACCAATACAACTTCAAGCCAAAGTTAAATCAACAAATGTTTTAATTGTAACTAACATTTATAAACAAAATAAAATCATACTTTCTTTTAAACTAACATGCAACTTATAATCTTACAAATCCTTACTACTTACATCACATACAACATACATACTAAATATAAAATCAAACCCACTAACAAACTTTAATCAAAATCCTCTTAGATCATAAAATTAGTAACATGCATCAACTAAATGAACTTGAGTTCAACTTTTAAACACAAGAATCAAGACCATGGCTCACAAGGATCATTGCCATGGTCGGGTTTCTTCTCGGATGTGCCCAAAACAATGGGTTTCATCGAGAGTGACCCTAAATACACACAATCAACCCTTGCATGTAAGCTTTAAGCATAAAAAACCTTAAATCCGAAAATTTCAGATTTTGAAAACATGTTAAAACTTGAGATTAGTATAAGAGGGTTGTAGAGATTTGAGAGAGGAGTGTTTTGGTTACTCACACTTGTAATTTGGGTGAGAGAAACACAAGTTATGGTGGTTTTAATTTGTAGAAGATGAAGAACAAGAGAGAGAAATAGTGTTGGGGAGAGAAGAAAAAGAAAGAAGAAGAAGAAGAGAGAGAACGGGTGGGGGAGTATTGGGGTGGGTAGGGGTTTTTATAGGGAAGCTAAAGTAATGTAAAAATAAACACTTTTTAGTTATTTAATTATCAAATGACAAAAATGTCCAATAAAATAAAATACTAACATGATAAAAATCAAGGGCTTTCATGTAAATTCATAATCCCATTTCTAGATTCCATAGAAATATTATTCTACAAATAACTTTTGTAGATTAGTTAAATAAAATTATATTTACAAAGAATAATCAAATAAAATGCCTTTTAATCCCAAAAATAAATTTTAAATAGAATCTTACCATTCACTAGGTAAATAAATAAATTACCTATTGAAAATAAATAATCTAGAAGGTGTAGCATCTCTCAAAATAATTAATTAAAATAATGAAGTGGTTATAAAAATTTAAATCATGAGTTTTAAAAATAAAATAAAATAAAAATAATGCTAAGAAATATTTTATGCTACTAATTAAATAATTTAGCATACTCTAAATTTAATATAATTATTATATGACTTAAATAAATTTACAGAGCACTTAAATAAAATTTAGAAACCAGATACGAAATTAACTAATTACTCACAGAGTGAATAAATTCACAATTCTAAGCACATAACAATTATTGCACATAGTAAACACCTAACAATAAAATGTACGTTTCATTAAAATATTTAAGTCGAAATTTAGAATCGTTACATCATCCCCCCCTTAAAAGGATTCTGTCCTCAGAATCTATTACGTAAACAGCTGAGGGTACTTTTCTAACATTTCGCTTTCTAACTCCCAAGTTGATTCCTCAACCTTGGGGTTCCTCCACAATACTTTTACTAATACAACTGTTTTATTTCTAAGTACTTTCTCTCTACGATCTAATATTTCAATTGGTTGTTCTACATACGACAAATCTGTCTGAATTTCTACCGGTTCATCCTCAACTACATGCTTGGAATCAGGATGATACTTCTTGAGCATCGAAACATGGAATACATTGTGAATGTGCTGCATATGGGGTGGTAAAGCTAGTTCATACGCAACTTTCCCTACACGTCTTAGAATTTCAAAAGGGCCGACAAATCTCGGACTAAGCTTTCCTCTCTTTCTGAATCTAGTCAAACCTTTCCATGGTGACACCTTTAGTAACACGGGTTCACCTACTTCAAAATCTACATTCTTTCTGGTTGGATCTGCGTACTTCCTTTGTCTATCTTGAGCAGTTATCAATCTCTTCTGGATGAGTTCCACAGTTTCTTTCGTTTGCTGAATCAATTCCGGTCCAAATATCTTGCGCTCTCCAACTTCGTCCCAACATATTGGCGATCGACATTTTCTTCCATACAAAGCTTCGTAGGGAGGCATTCCGATACTGGCGTGGTAACTGTTGTTGTACGAGAACTCTACTAGAGGCAAATGTTCGTCCCAACTACCTTCAAAATCCAATGCGCAGACCCTTAGCATATCTTCAATTGTTTGAATGGTTCTTTCGCTTTGACCGTCAGTCTGTGGATGGTAAGCTGTGCTCATTTTCAGTTGAGTCCCTAAGCATTCTTGAAATTGTCTCCAAAACCTTGAGTTGAATCGGGGATCTCTGTCTGATACAATAGACACGGGAACTCCATGGCGTACCACTATCTCTTTCAGGTACAAGTGAACGAGCTTATCCATTGAGAATCTTTCGTTGATCGGAAGGAAGTGAGCTGATTTCGTCAGTCTATCCACGATAACCCAAATAGCGTCGTGATTTGATTTAGTTCTCGGTAATCCCACAATGAAGTCCATCGCAATGTATTCCCACTTCCACTCGGGAATCTCTAGTGGTTGTAGCAATCCGCTCGGTCTCTGATGTTCTGCTTTGACTCTTTGACAAGTGTAACATTTACTAATCCATTCTGCAATTTCTCGCTTCATGTCAGGCCACCAAAAGTTTTCCTTTAAGTCATGGTACATCTTAGTGCTTCCGGGATGAATTGAATACTTCGAGTTGTGAGCCTCGTGCAAAATCTCGCTTTTCAGTTCTGTCACATTGGGTATCCAAATTCTTGAAGAAAATCTCAAAATTCCCTTGTCATCTTTTTGCGTGCACAATTCTTCTCCGGTCAAATCATTGACCTCATGATTCATCACTTCTTCTTGGCATCTTTTAATTTTCTCCAATAGTTCTGGTTGAAATGTCATGGTGTAAAGCATCTCACTGGTAGATCCTGGGGCATAAACTTCTATGTTCAACTTCTCAAATTCTTTAGACAACTCCTTGGTCATGGTCAACATGTTCAATCTTTCTTTTCGGCTTAACGCATCCGCTACCACATTCGCCTTGCCCGGGTGATAATTGATGGTGCAATCGTAGTCCTTGATCAGTTCTAACCATCTTCTTTGTCTCATGTTCAATTCCTTTTGGGTGAAGATGTACTTCAGGCTCTTGTGGTCAGTGAAAATCTCACATTTTTCTCCGTAGAGGTAGTGTCTCCAAATCTTTAGCGCAAACACTATAGCAGCTAGTTCCAAGTCATGTGTGGGATACTTTTGCTCATGGGGTTTTAATTGTCTAGAAGCATACGATATCACCTTGTCACGTTGCATCAATACGCATCCCAATCCTTTATGCGAAGCATCGCTGTAAATCACGAAGTTTCCTTGGTCATCAGGTAGTGCTAAAACAGGTGCAGTCACCAATCTTTTCTTTAGTTCTTGAAAACTCTTTTCACACTTATCACTCCATTCAAACTTCTGATTCTTTCTGGTAAGCTGAGTCAAAGGTGTGGCTATCTTGGAGAAGTCCTTAACAAATCGTCGGTAGTATCCGGCTAATCCCATGAAACTTCTTACTTCTGTCGGGGTTCTTGGTCTTTCCCAATTTACCACTGCTTCTATCTTGGCTGGATCCACTCTTACTCCTTCACTGCTGACTATGTGCCCGAGAAACTGCACTTCTTTCATCCAAAACTCACACTTAGAGAACTTTGCGTACAGCTTCTCCTTTCTCAAGATATCCAGAGCTATCCTTAAATGTTCAACATGTTCTACTTCCGTCTTAGAATATATCAGTATGTCATCAATGAATACGATCACGAACTTGTCCAAATACTTCTTAAAGACTCGGTTCATTAAGTCCATAAAAGCAGCAGGTGCATTAGTTAATCCAAAAGACATCACTAAGAATTCATAGTGTCCATACCTTGTTCTGAAGGCTGTTTTCGATATGTCCTCGGGTTTGATCTTTAGCTGATGATATCCGGATCTCAAGTCGATCTTGGAAAAATATGATGCTCCTTTTAGTTGGTCAAACAAGTCATCTATCCTGGGAAGAGGGTACTTATTCTTGATTGTCAACTTGTTCAATTCTCGATAGTCGATGCATAACCTCATACTTCCATCCTTTTTCTTTACAAATAACACGGGTGCACCCCACGGGGAAACACTTGGCCTTATGATGCCTTTGTCCAAAAGTTCTTGCAGTTGGGTTGCCAATTCCTTCATTTCTATGGGTGCCATTCTATAAGGAGCTTTCGAAACTGGTTCCGCGCCGGGTACTAATTCGATGGCGAATTCCAATTGCCTGTCAGGGGGTAATCCTGGAAGTTCTTCTGGGAATACGTCGGGAAACTCATTGACCACTGGGATCTCTCCCATACCTAGTGTTTCTTTCCTTGTATCTACCACATGTGCAAGATAGGCTTCACAACCTTGTCGTAGTAATCTCTTCGTCTGAATGATGGTGAGAAAGGTCTTGGTCTGTTTCCGACCCTTAAATACTACGGTGTCGCCAGTCGGAGTTCGCAGAGTCATTTTCTTATTCCTACAATCAATCTGTGCTTCATTTTTGGCTAACCAATCCATTCCTAGGATTACATCAAATTCTCCTAACTTGAAGGGTATCAAATCCACAAGAAAGAGAGTTCCAGAGATATCTATCTCACAACTGGGGCAAATTTGATTTACGGGTATGCGATCTTGATTAGCTATCACAATATCTAAGGACTTGTTTAATACTTGAGTTTCACAATTCAATTTAGCAGCAAATTCCTTAGAAATGAAAGACCTAGTAGCACCAGAGTCAATTAACACGTTGGCACTTATGGTGTTGACGAAAAGCGTACCTGCAACTACATCTGGGTTCTGAACTGCATCTCTGATATTCAAATTGAAAGTCCTTGCTTGAGCCTGATTAGGCGGAGGAGGCGCTATTAGCCTTAACAAATTCCCACTTTGAACTGGAGGCTTACATTCCCTGGCAATGTGTCCGACCTTTCCACACTTGTTACACGTGACGTTTGGTCTCGGGTTGCGGCATTCGTTAGCAAAGTGGCCCTTCTGGTTGCATCTATAGCACACCATGCTAGGTTTGTTACAAACTCCGGCGTGCTTCTTCCCACAAGTCTTACATTCCATTATTGGAGGTCTTGGTAATCTTGGTTGTTCGGTATTCTGTGGTCGGTTTTGTGGGTGATTCTGTGGTCGATTCCCTGGGTTCAAATTTCCCCTTTCTTGCCTTCGAAAGGGTGCTCCTTTGTTCTGCTGAAATCCAAACTTTCTGTCCTTGTTTTGGAAACTTCCTTGTCCTTGATCTAACGGACCTGTCTTCCTTTTCTTGCTTTCTTTTTCCTTCTGGGAGTACTCACTCTCGCTTTCCACAATACTTGCCTTCTGAACCACTCCCGCATATGTGTTTAATTCAAAAACTGCCACTCTACTGCGGATCCACGGTTTAAGTCCTTGCTGAAATCTCTTGGCTTTCTTTTCCTCAGTATTCACATACTCGGGTACAAATCTTGCTAACTCCGTAAATTTCTTCTCGTATTCTGCGACGCTCAAGTTTTCTTGCCTAAGTTCGAAAAATTTCAACTCCATCTGATTTTGAACGTACCTTGGAAAGTACTTGTCTAAGAACAACTCGGTGAACCTATCCCATGTTATCACAGCAGTTTCTTCTAAAGCGCTAACAGATTCCCACCAATAAGTAGCTTCTCCTTTCAACAAGTAACTAGCGAATATCGTCTTCTGGTCAGCTCCAACATTCACTAAGGCAAAAGCTTTTTCTATTTCTTTTAACCAAGTTTTGGCCGCAATTGGGTTAGTGGTACCTTCAAATTCTGGGGGTTTAACACCTTGGAAAGTTTTGAAGGTTATAGTCTGAGCAGGTGGTGGTTGATTTTGTTGTGGTTGCTGCTGAAACTGTTGTTGAAGTAGTTGTTGTTGTTGGGTAAGGGCAGCTGTTTGTCGTCGGAGAAGTTCCATCATTTCAGCCATGTTGGGGTTGTCTTGCCCCTCTGGCGGGTTCTGGTTTCTGGTACGAGTATTTCTTTTTGGAGGCATCTTACTGATAAGAGGAAAATAGTTGGTTATACAGTTCTATAGTAATTTGGCAGTATCTAAGCAATATGGTACTGAAATGTAAACAGGATGTTGATATATAGAGGTATGTATGGGTATGATAAAAAAAAATCACATAAATAAACCATTGACTGATAAACAGTCATCAACAGTACGAATCTGATACAGAGTACGAATAAAAGAGTCAACGATAATAGTACAACCCATAAATAATGTCTAATACGATGGCCATGCCACCCAACAGCTAATCATAACATAGAGTAAATAGGTCTGCCACTAAACAACTATGGCAATCTCACAACAGCATCAGAAACCCTCTCTAGTCATCAGCGGTCGAACCCTCTCCTGCCAAAGTCCTAGCTATCCTAGTCAACAAGAAACGAACCATCCTGATAATCTCATCAAAACCTCTATCTCTGTCGGTGCAAGTCTCAAGTCCACGAAGCCCACGGTTAGTCACATCCACTAATGACTGGAGTCTAACACCTAACCCTGAAGAAGGAGATGGTGCAGGGGCTCCGCCCACTAAGGAGTCGACCAGAGCACGGACCTCCGAATCCCGTCCAAAGAGAGTATCACTCTGACGAGCTAACAACACATAGACGCTATGCGGAACACTAGTGCGGCTAGATGGATGAACAGGAACTCCAGGCATAGCTGATGGGGACACAACAGGCGGTGATGGTGATCTAGCAACTCGGGGAGGTGGCTGGAACACTAGCTCAGTCTCAGACTCATCAGAGCCATCAAAGGATGAATCATCAAATGGATCGGTCTCAGCATCAGAATCAACCTCAAGTGGGGTATCTGGGGATCCTCCTCTCCTACGGCGTCTCTCTGACTCATCTACACTAGCATCCGGGTACTGCAATAATAACGTAACACATATATAATAATAGTTACTGCGTTAATAATAAAATCCTACCTAGGTGATAACCTATCCTTAAGTGATAAATCCTATCCTTGATAATCTATCTAACTTAGTATGACTTGTAGCTAATTCCTATCTTTAGTGATCTACAATTCCTATCCTATGTTCAATTTTCCTACGTTGTTTCAGTGACTTCAACCTGTAGCTCTGATACCAAACCTGTGACACCCCCAAACCAGTGCCACGAACATTTACATATCATAACATAATATAACATACAACCTAGGCATGCATCTAATAAATGGAAACCATACCCCAAGCCAAGATCGCTATCAGGTCGAAGTATGAATCAACATATCTAAGTCCAACATTTAAATGAGTTACTAATTAAGTTTTACAAGTCTAAACGATTTAAATATTACAACTTAAACCAAATGTCTTAAGTCTATTAGGAAACCAAAAGTACTTAAGCATCTAAAACCTGTGCATGGGTCGGGAACCCAAACCACGGGCCGCTCCTAGCAGCATACTCTCTAGCAAAAGACTTCCTAGCAGTGCGGAATGTACGGACCATCTTCTGATTTCACTGAAAGGTTAAGGTAAAAACAAGAAAATGAGCCAAATAATGCTCAGCAAGTATGATCAACAACATATGTACTAGAAATCCATTAGTAATCAAATGGTAATCAACTGGTAATCAAATGGTAATCAACTGGTAATCAAATGGTAATTAACTGGTAATCAAATGGTAATTAACTGGTAATCAAATGGTAATTAACTGGAAATCAACTGGTAATCAATAGTTTCAAGATATGCATCTCTATTCAAAGGAAAAGATTTAAGAAATGGAATTGGAACTTCCGGTAAGACGGTACGAGCTATATGGGTGATCAGCCACATAAAGCTCCAGACCATGTTTTCACAAGGTCCTAACATTCAGGATCCATAGGCACACATTGGCCTAAAAATACATACATAAGTAACCAGGACCGCCGCCACGGCCAAAGTTGTTCCATTCATGAGTAATTCAAACAAAAGGTCTAAATGAACAAGAGGCTTTTAACATTTCCGATATTCATTTCAGGGCATAAGTTATTTCAAGATTTTATTGCAAGGGCTTAAAGAATGAATCAATTGAAAGGCATGGTAAGTAAGTGAGCAAAGGGATAATTATGCTCCGGGTATTCAAAAATTAACAAAGGTCAACAAAGTATAAGTCAAGGAAAAGGGCTTATGTGAACAAAGCAAAGGTAAAGGAACAATGGTAGGTTTTATATAGAGTAAGGTGAAAAAGAACACCGTAACATGGTATGGGAATCGATTGCATAATGATAAATAAAGGACAAGTAAGAGTTTAACGTATACTTGCCTTAAGTAGACAATATCTCAATATCTGAATCTCAGGGTTCCAACTTCACTTCCACTGGCTCTTTGCCTAGCCTTCTACTGGAACCTATACAAGAATATAATACTGTCTTAGTCTCTAATTCTTAGTACCTCAGCTTTGTTTACGTATCTCTAAGTACTTCTACCCCATCGTTATACGTTCATATATTCTTATATATATTTATAACCAAGTAAGCACTTAAGAAGCACACAATACTTTCACGACTCAATTAACATTAATCATGTAGTCACTTAACATCACATGACATCCTTAACACTTAATCATATAAACCTCAAAACAATATACTTTAGTAACTCTATCCCCTTTTCTGGACCACATAAACATTTAATCACGTAAGCCATGTAGGCGTACTTTATGAATCATACAAACCATATAAACTCATAAGACCAATACGATTTACCATTGTCTTTCACCTTCTTCTCTTCTTCCTTTTCTTTTCTCTCTTCCTCGGCCTCTCGGCCTTTCTCCCTCTCCTCACTCCCTCTTTCTCGGCTTTACACTAACACCAACCACACACATAACAAGTATACTCACACACCCTCACACACATCATATATTTTGAAAGAAATACTTACGCGAAAAGAAATAATTTTTCTAAAACAAGACACACTCATACTAAATACATTTTACTAAATTGACACACTTCCTTTGTAAATACATTTTCAAGAACTTAGTTTTAAAAGAACTCACATCACAATTATAATTTTAAATCACACACACCTAAGAATACATTTTGAACATATACACACCTATTCATTTTGAAAATACACACCTATTCATTTTGAAAATATACACCTATTCATTTTGAAAATACTCACACCTATTAATTTTGAAAATACACACACTCATTAATACATCTTGAAAATCACACTTCCAACTCAAAGTTTTGAAATCAATTTATTCCTTCCCAACTTCATCTCTCTCTCTCTCTCTCTCTCTCTCTCTCTCTCTCTCTCTCTCTCTCTCTCGGCCTCCCTCTCCCTCTCTCTCTCTCTCGGCCTTCCTCTCCCTCTCTCTCTCTCTCGGCCTTCTCCTCTCTCTCGACCTCTCTCTCCCCCTCTCCTCCTTCCACCTTAACTCCCATCCTTCAAACCACAACCAATACAACTTCAAGCCAAAGTTAAATCAACAAATGTTTTAATTGCAACTAACATTTATAAACAAAATAAAATCATACTTTCTTTTAAACTAACATGCAACTTATAATCTTACAAATCCTTACTACTTACATCACATACAACATACATACTAAATATAAAATCAAACCCACTAACAAACTTTAATCAAAATCCTCTTAGATCATAAAATTAGTAACATGCATCAACTAAATGAACTTGAGTTCAACTTTTAAACACAAGAATCAAGACCATGGCTCACAAGGATCATTGCCATGGTCGGGTTTCTTCTCGGATGTGCCCAAAACAATGGGTTTCATCGAGAGTGACCCTAAATACACACAATCAACCCTTGCATGTAAGCTTTAAGCATAAAAAACCTTAAATCCGAAAATTTCAGATTTTGAAAACATGTTAAAACTTGAGATTAGTATAAGAGGGTTGTAGAGATTTGAGAGAGGAGTGTTTTGGTTACTCACACTTGTAATTTGGGTGAGAGAAACACAAGTTATGGTGGTTTTAATTTGTAGAAGATGAAGAACAAGAGAGAGAAATAGTGTTGGGGAGAGAAGAAAAAGAAAGAAGAAGAAGAAGAGAGAGAACGGGTGGGGGAGTAATGGGGGTGGGTAGGGGTTTTTATAGGGAAGCTAAAGTAATGTAAAAATAAACACTTTTTAGTTATTTAATTATCAAATGACAAAAATGTCCAATAAAATAAAATACTAACATGATAAAAATCAAGGGCTTTCATGTAAATTCATAATCCCATTTCTAGATTCCATAGAAATATTATTCTACAAATAACTTTTGTAGATTAGTTAAATAAAATTATATTTACAAAGAATAATCAAATAAAATGCCTTTTAATCCCAAAAATAAATTTTAAATAGAATCTTACCATTCACTAGGTAAATAAATAAATTACCTATTGAAAATAAATAATCTAGAAGGTGTAGCATCTCTCAAAATAATTAATTAAAATAATGAAGTGGTTATAAAAATTTAAATCATGAGTTTTAAAAATAAAATAAAATAAAAATAATGCTAAGAAATATTTTATGCTACTAATTAAATAATTTAGCATACTCTAAATTTAATATAATTATTATATGACTTAAATAAATTTACAGAGCACTTAAATAAAATTTAGAAACCAGATACGAAATTAACTAATTACTCACAGAGTGAATAAATTCACAATTCTAAGCACATAACAATTATTGCACATAGTAAACACCTAACAATAAAATGTACGTTTCATTAAAATATTTAAGTCGAAATTTAGAATCGTTACAACATTTACTGGACCAAAGAGATCAACATGTAGAAGATGATAAGGTTCCACTATTGATGATTCAGATTTGCTCTTGAAAGATGACTTCCTTTGCTTGGCTTTTTGACAAGAATCACACAAGCCATCTAGACTGAGTATAGATTTTGGAAGTCCCCTTACAAGATCCTTTCTTATTAGCTCATTGATGTTGTTCAAATTGAGATGAGAGAGCTTCTTGTGCCAGTTCCAACTCTCTTCATTTGACATTCTGGCTGTCAGACACACTGTTTTTCCATCAGAGTTTGTTACCAAACTTGCTTCATAAATGTTGTTGCGCCTGTGTCCAACTAGAACAACTTTTCGAGTAGATTTACTGATAACTTCACAGTATTCACTATGAAAATCTACATGGTTTCCTCTGTCACAGATTTGACTCACAGATAGCAGATTATGCTTGAGTCCTGAGACTAGAGCTACATTTGTGATGATGACACTTCCAAGATTGATATTGCCATATCCCAGAGTGTGTCCTATGTTGCCATCTCCATAGGAAACCTTTGGGCCAACCTTCTCCTTAAAGTCTGATAACAGGGCTTTATTTCCAGTCATATGTCTGAGCATCCACTGTCCAAGATAAGTGTGCTCTCTATTATACCCTGCAATCACAAACAAACACTAAGTGTTAGTTTTAAGAATCCAGACTTGCTTGGATCCTTTGTCTTTCTTAACAGTGTTAGCTTTTGCAGCGGAATCTGTATTATCAGAGTTTAAACTAACATTGTCAGATTTTACACTAGCAGAGTTTGCTCTAACCCATTTCAAGTTGGGTTTTAGCTCATAATAGTTGTGATAAATAGCATGATAACTCTTGCAAGTATAAATGGAATGCCAAGTGCTCCCACAGTGTTTGCATAAAGTTTGTGGTTTAACTCTTACATAATCATTCTTTACTCCTGATGTAGAAGATAAAGAATTAATATGTTTGTTCTTAGTGCAAAATCTAGCAAGATGATTAGAACTACCACAATTGTAACATGTTTTCCTTGAAGCACCAGCATTAGGCAAATGATTATTTCTGTTATTTATGCCTACTTTTCCATTCCTATTTTTCTTGGACCCTTTAGGTTTCATGGCAGACTTTACCTCTTTCAACTTATGATTGAACTGTTTACCTGTCATCAAGCCAACATTAACCTGTTTTTCACAAGTTTTTACTGGTTTTCTAACAGCTTCTAACTCCATAAGTTTTTCTGTTATAATATTCTCCTGTTTTTCACAAGCTTCATCTGATTCCATATCAGCTTCCCTTATTACAACAGATTTTAACTTATTGGCTTCTGGAACAAATTTCACAGGTTTAAGTTGTGGTTTTACCTTAACCTTGTCTTTAAACCTAAGTTCATCATTTTCACAATAACCTAAACCTACAGAATCAGTCTGAAACACTTGATGAGTGTCTCTTCCAGAATCTGTCCAAGTTTTGATTATTTTTCTTTCTTTTTCTAAATCAGATTCTAGTTGCCTATATCTTTTCAGCAACTCATGTTCTACATAAACAGCATCATCTCTTTCTTTTTGAATCTGCTTCATATTTTCAAGTTCTTCTTCAAGAAACTTGTTTCTATCTTTAAGACTAAGATTCTCAGCTTTAATTCTCTCATTCTCTAAGGTCTGATCCCTATAGCTAACATGAACACTTTTCAGATATACTCTTAACTCAGAGATATTATCAGTATCATAAGCATAAGTAGTTAGGGGTACCTTATTTTCTGATGATTCAGTCTCATCTCTGACAGTTGCCATAAGAGCATAGTTTTCTCCATCATCAGAGTCTGAAGTATCTGCCCAGTCTTTGCCTTTAGAGATAAGTGCTTTCTCAGTTTTGCCTTTCTTGCACTCTGGGGCATAATGACCCATCTCCTTACACTTGTAGCACTGGATTTCAGATTTATCCTTCTTGCCAGACTTGGTCTCCCTTCCATCAGATTTTCTGAAACTTCTCCTTTCAGAATTTGAATCTTTCCTTGAGAATCTCTTTCCCTTCTTGAAGTTCTTGAATCCCATCTTCTTAAAGGTCTTTACCATCAATGCAGCCATTTGCATCATCTGTTCTTCATCATCCTCAGAATCAGAAGCTTCATCAGAGTTTGAATCATCATCAGAGTTTGATGACTCACTCTCAGATTTAATGACTAAAGCCTTTCCCTTGGCTTTCTTCCTTGATGATTCCTTCTTAATGGGCTTCTCCTCGACTTTGAGAGCAACATATTTTGTCTTTTTACTCATTCTTCTATTCCTTTGTTCTATCTCCAGTTCATGAGTTTTCAACAACCCATAGATTTCATCAAGTTCTGTATCAGCAAGTTCATAATTATCTCTTATTGTGGTTGTCTTTAAATCCCACTTTTCAGGTAGAGATAACAGAAACTTGAGATTTGACTCTTCAAGCTCATATTCTTTATCAACCAGAGACAGATCATTCAATAATTTGCAAAATCTGTCATGAGTCTCAGTCAAGGTTTCATTAGGTCTTGAATCAAAGTGCTCATATTCCTGAGTTAGTATGGTCCTCCTATTCTTCTTGATAGCACCTGTTCCTTGGCATCTGACTTCTAGAGCATCCCATATCTCTTTGGCAGTCTTACAGCCAATTACTCTGTTAGACATAACATTATCTAAAGCACTGTGGAGAAGATGTCTAACCTTTGCATCCTTTGCAATCGATGAGATGTCCTCAGGAGTCATATCTTTCTTTTCCTTTGGAACAGTCTTCTGTTCTTGACCATCAACAACAGGGGATAATTTTGTTGGCATATGAGGACCATCATATATTCTGTCAAGATATTCTGGATCTGTAGCCTCCAGAAACATGGTCATCTTCACCTTCCAAATTGGATACTCTACAGGCCTGAGAATTGGAACCCTGATTGTTTCATATCGACTCACAGAATTGGGCTTAACCTGTTCAGCCTTAGGAGCAGTTTGATTTTCTTCAGACATGATTAATACTGTGTTTGAATCGTAAAACTGTATATATTAAACAGCCTTGGCTCTGATACCAATTGTTAGGCCGAATACACAATATATAATCAAGTATGTATGAGAATAACAATTAAGAACACAGGTTTGTAAATCAACAAACTGAATTATATTAAATAATTCTCTCTTAGTGATGTTAATGAATCACAAAGAGCTTCTAGGTTACAAGAATAATATATTCAATAATCGCATTCCTTCTAGGGATAACCTATCTGTGTTTATATAGTACACAGTTACACAATCCTTATCTAATTGATATTCCTACAAATTAGCTATACAATTGATATCAATTAAGGATTGCTTCTTATCTTCTATTCCGTTTCCTTAGCTGTATCAATATATTCTGCTTCTTTCCATCTTCAGAATATATTGCTTCTAGAATCTTCAATTCAGCACCGACAGCTAATTCAACTATCACCTTGTCAGACTTTAAATAAACTCTGACCGGCTTCCATTAAACTCTTCACCCTGTCAGAGTTTAATTAAACTCTGACCGGCTTCTGATAAACTCTGGTCAGTACCTGTTGCTTAAACACTGATAAACAAACGTCAGCAATTATATCTAACAACTCTTGCAAGTATAAATGGAATGCCAAGTGCTTCCACAGTGTGTGAATAAAGTCTGTGGTCTAATCCTAACATCATCATTCTTTACTCTAGACTTGGAGGGTAAAGAATTGATATTTTTGTTCTTTGTGCAAAAATTAGCAAGATGATTAGAACTACCACAATTATAACATGTTTTCCTTGGAGCAGCAGCAGTAGGCAAATGATTATTTCTTTTATTTATGCCTATCTTCCCATTCCTATTCTTCTTGGACCCTTTTGGTTTCATGGCAGACTTTACCTCTTTGAGCTTATGATTGAACTGTTTTCCTGTCATCAAGCCAACATTAACCTGTTTTTCACAAGTTTTTACTTGCTTTCTAACAGCTTCTATTTCCATAAGATTTTCTATTATAATATTTTCCTGTCTTTCACAGGTTTCATCTGATTCCATATCAGCTTCTCTTACTACAACAGATTTTAACTTAGTGGACTCTGGAACAAATTTCACAGGTTTAAGTTGTGGTTTAACCTTAACCTTGTCTTTAAACCTAAGTTCATCATTTTCACAATAGCCTAAACCTACAGAATCTGTCTGAAACACTTGATGAGTGTCTCTTCCAGAGTTTGTCCAAGTCTTGATTATTTTTCTTTCTTTTTCTAGATCAGATTCTAGCTGCTTCTATCTCTTAGTCAACTCCTGTTCAATATAAACAGCATCATCTCTTTCTTTTTGAATCTGCTTCATATTTTCAAGTTCTCCTTCAAGAAACTTGTTTCTATCTTTAAGGCTAAGATTCTCAGATTTAATTCTCTCATTCTCTAAAGTCTGATCCCTATAACTAACATGTACGCTTTTCAGATATACTCTTAACTCAGATATATTATCAGTATCATAAGCATAAGTAGTTAGGGGTACCTTATTTTCAGATGATTCAGTCTCATCTTTGACAGTTTCCATAAGAGCATAATTTACTCCATCATCAGAGTCTGAAGTATCTGCCCAGTCTTTGCCTTTAGAGATGAGTGCTTTCTCAGATTTTCCTTTCTTGCACTCTAGGGCATAGTGACTCATCTCCTTACACTTGTAGCACTGGATTTCAGATTTATCCTTCTTGCCAGACTTGGTCTCCCTTCCATCAGACTTTCTAAAACTTTTCCTTTCAGAGTTTGAATCTTTCCTTGAGAATCTCTTTCCTTTCTTGAAGTTCTTGAATCCCATCTTCTTGAAGGTCTTCACCATCAATGCAGCCATTTGCATCATCTGTTCTTCATCATCCTCAGAGTCAGAAGCTTCATCAGAGTTTGAGTCATCATCAGAGTTTGATGACTCACTTTCAGATTTAATGACTAAAGCCTTTCCCTTGGCTTTCTTCCTTGATGATTCCTTCTTGATGGGCTTTTCCTCAACTTTGAGAGCAACAGATTTTGTCTTCTTGCTGGATCTCCTGTTTCTTTGTTCTATCTCAAGTTCATGAGTCTTTAACAATCCATAGATCTCATCAAGATCTGTATCTGCAAGATCATAATTATCTCTGATTGTTGTCGCCTTTAAATCCCATCTTTCAGGTAGGGATAAGAGAAATTTGAGATTTGACTCTTCAAGCTCATATTCTTTATCAACCAGAGACAGATCATTCAATAGTTTGAAAAATTTGTCATAAGTCTCAGTCAAGGTTTCATTAGGTCTTGAATCAAAGTGCTCATACTCCTGTGTGAGTATTGTCTTCCTGTTTTTCTTTATAGCAGTGGTTCCTTGACACCTGACTTCCAAAGCATCCCAGATTTCTTTTGCAGTTTTGCAACCAATTACTCTGTTAGACATAACATTATCTAAAGCACTGTGGAGAAGATGTCTAACCTTTGCATCTTTTGCAAGAGATGAGATGTCCTCAGGAGTATAATCTTTCTTCTCCTTTGGAACAGTCTTTTGTTCTTGGCCAGCAACAACAGGGGCTAGTTTGGTTGGATTATGAGGACCATCATTAATTCTGTCAAGATATTCTGGATCTGTAGCCTCCGGAAACATGGTCATCTTCACCTTCCAAATTGGATACTCCACTGGCCTGAGAATTGGAACCCTGATTGTTTCATATCGACTCACAGAATTAGGTTTAACCTGTTCAACCTTGGGAGGAGCTTGATTTTCTTCAGACATGATTATTACTGTGTTTGAATCGTAAAACTGTATATATTAAACAGCCTAAGCTCTGATACCAATTGTTAGGCCGAATACAGTATACTCAAATATATATGAGAATAACAATAATCATGAACACTGTTTATGAATCAATAAACTGTAATTGTATTAACAGCTTCTCTCTTTATGATGTTAATGAATCACAAAGAGCTTCTAGGTTACAATAATAATAATTCTATGTTCGCATTCCTTCTAGGGATAACCTATTTGTGTTTATATAGTACACAGTTACACAATCCTTATCTAATTGATACTCCTATAAATTAGCTATACAATTATTATCAATTAAGGATTGCTTCAGTCTTCTGTCCAGTTTCCTTAGCTGTATCAATATATTCTGCTTCTTTCCATCTTAAGAATATATTGCTTCTAGAATCTTCATGATTTGCACCGACAGCTAAATCAACTTTCACCCCGTCAGACTTTAACAAACTCTGACTGGCTTCCAGTAAACTCTGATTACTTCAGACTAAACTCTGAACAGTACATGTTACTTAAACACTGATTAAACAAACATCAGCAATTATATCTAACATATATTTTAACCGATCTAAAAATGGTAACAGACTAGTAACAAAATATATTTAACCAAATTAAAAATGATAACAGACTAGTAACGGAATCTATTTAACCGATTTAAAAGTGGTAACAGATTACTAACAGAACAAAAGCTGTAACTTGCGTTAATTTGGGCTGGCAATTCGTTACGAAACAGTTATTATGTCATTACTATTTCGTAAGGAAAAAATCTGTTAGCAAACCATAACTACTTTATTGGCACATTTGGGCGGACATTTTTTGCGCCTATTTTACCAACGAAAATATTCCGTTATTAAATATCCGTTAGTGATCTGTTGGGTTTCTGTTGGTAGAATTTTGACTTTTCAAATTTTTGATATCCGTTAGCAATCTGTTTGTAACTACTAACAGATGGATTTCCGTTGCTAAATTCTGTTGGTATATTAGCTTATTCTTGTAGTGTACCCAATTCTGACCAGAACTGTATTTACTCTTTTTGACCCTCTAAACGATGTTTTCATGGAAAACTCAAAGGACGAAAGTCGTAGAGAACGAAAATACCTTTCTGAAAAGATATGACTCATCAAAATCGGACTTATAACGAATCGGAAATTGAATAAAACGTCCGCTGAATTTAAACAAAAACTGAAAAACAAGATCTGAACATGTTTCGTGACTTTAAGAACAGTTTAAGGCAGAATTTGGAAAAACACTGTGAAACAACAGTTGTAGACAATTGAAAGAGCTTTCTGCAAAGTCCATAATCATCAAATTCGACTTACGATGAATATTCTACGAATTTTACAAGACTGCTGATTTTTAATAGAAAAAGACCTACGAATTTTGACTAAAAAGAATAAGATGTTTATATAACAATACAAAACCCTAACTCCAGACCTACAAGTTAACTGTATCCAAATCTGATCCATATTTTAGGCCCATCAATCTAATTAAATTTTAATCCTATTCTTTTTCAAATTTTAATCTAATTTTCTATTATTCTTTTATTATTAATAATCTAAAAATTACGGGATATTACACATATAGTTGATATGAGTATCAATTGTTCCGTGGAAAAATTATGACACTGAATCTCTAACGAATTTAGAAACAATCATCCTATGCATTTTTCTTGAAATATCTGTAACATAACCAGTGAAGTGGAGATGATATGGACCGAAAAGTAATTATAGAAATATAATTGACGGTCCAATGAAAAGGCTCGATATTTAATGCCCAAATCCCTGATTATTTATCAATTTCGTAATTAATAAATAGGGAAATTATACAGCTCATGAAAAGAGCCCAAGTTATGGAAAATTGGTCAAAGAAGGATCTAGAATCCCAATTAAAGGCAATTAATGAGTCACAGCCTTTATCAACAAGGAAAAGACTTGCCCGCCAAGTAATAAAATCCTTATCAATTATCAATAAGAAGACTTATCCGCTAAGTCTCCCAAACGTACCATAAATACTAGGCTCCAGACGCCTATATAAGGTCCCTGATCCTACAATCATAACTACGTCTTTGGCTTGATTCTCAATTACGAATTGAGATACGTAGGCATCTTGTGAGGACCGATTTAGTCTCGAAACACAAATGCAACCATTAAAGCTCGAAGCTCTCCAACCTTAGCATTAATTTCGCAAGCTCAGTTTTTATTCCATAACATTTGGCGCCGTCTGTGGGAAGACAACATCAACCATGGCAAACACACGAAGAACAGCTCGGGATACTCAAACTCCCGATGATCGCCCCATCACCTCTGAGGCTGATCAGCCACCGCCGACTACTGGCACACAAGGGGCGAATATCCCCACCAACACTCAAGGACCAGAAATTCCGATTTCTGTTGAAGGGACGAATCCCCTGCAGATGGTCATTCATGGATCTAATCCACAAGAGGCGGTTCACCAGCAACCAATCACGACCTCCCCGCTGCTCATGAGTGCACCAAGGAGCCTTCAACTCCATACTACTGATCTCCCTCAATACGCGAATCAGACGTTGGGGATGCCAAGCTACGGCATGCCCCCTCGACCCATGGCGGGCGGTAGTGGAACTAATCCAATCTACCATGAGGCATATGTGCCCCCTTATATTCAAGGTCTGGGACCCCAAAATCAACAAACTCGTCAGACCCCTCTCATTCAAGATTACTCTGGCCCATACACCGAGGATGAAGGTTATACAACTGGGGAGGATGTCGCCCCAAGAAGGAGACGTTCATCCCAGACAAATCGGGAGCCACCCCAAACTACTAGGGAGAAACTTGCAGCCCACGAGGCAGAGACTGCAAGGCTCAAAAAACTCCTCGCTAAAGAAGAGGCCGCTCAATCTCGAGGCCGAACGACTGAAGGAATCCCGATAATCAACTTGGATCCACCAAGAAGGACCAAGAGGGCTGAAGCCCCAAGAGGTGATCCTAATATTCTGTTGCCCCTAGGAGATCCTGATGATCCTACACCACCGTTTACTCAAGACATCATGAAAACGGCTATATCCAGAAAGTTTAAGATGCCTTCGATCAAAGCCTATGATGGAACGGGAGATCCCGCAAATCATGTAAGGACCTTCTCCAATGCACTGTTGTTGCAGCCAACCAACGACGCGGTCAAGTGTAGGGCGTTTCCACAAACCTTGGCAGGCATGGCCCAACGTTGGTATAGCCGTCTACCACCCAACTCTATTGGGTCATTCAAGGAACTAAGCAAGGCTTTCATCAATCAGTTCATTAGTGGAAGGGTGCATGAGAAAAGTTCTGCATCACTCATGGTAATCAGGCAAGGAGAGAATGAATCCTTGAGGGAATACATAAATCGATTCACTAGGGAGGCTTTAAAAATCCCGGACTTAGAGGACAAAGTAGCTATGATAGCCCTGCAACAAGGAACTACTGATGATCACTTCATGAGATCCTTGGCAAAGCATCCACCCGAAAACATGTTGAAGCTCCAAGATAGAGCCGGGAAGTATATCAAGGCCGAGGAAAGTATGAAGAAATATGAACCCACTGTTGAGGGAAGTGAAAACGGAAAAAAGAGAAAGGAGACTCAAGAGTATGACGCTAGGGACAAATATCCCAGGACATCGAAAGATTCTGACTCTCCACCTAAAAGGAACAACTTCGGACCCAGGTTCAATGAATATGCAAGGTTGAACACCTCAAGAAGTCAAATTCTGATGGAAATTGAGAGGGAAGAAGATCTTCGATGGCCAAAGCCGCTAAGATCCGACTTGGAGAAACGGAACAAGAATCAATTCTGCCGTTTCCATAAAGAACTTGGTCATGATACCGACGATTGTAGACAACTGAAAGATGAGATCGAGTTCTTAATCCGAAGAGGAAAACTCGATAAGTTCACTAAGGATGGGAATCGAGGAAATCAACAAGGAAACTATGAAAGGAAACACTATGATAGGAGGGACAACGACCAAGATCGTACTCCTAAGCCCCGAGGGCCTGTCATCAACATGATATTTGGAGGACCGACTACTGCTGGGTCCTCCCGAAACTCAAGGAAAGCTTATGCCCGAGAGGTAATGACTGTTGTAGGAGAAGCACCGAAACGTGCCAAGACAGAAGTGGATATTACCTTTGATGATTCTGATCTTGAAGGGGTGAAGTTCCCCCATGACGACCCGTTGGTCATTATACCTGTAATAGGCAACTCTAAAACCAAGAGGTTTCTGGTTGATAACGGAGCTTCCGTGGACATCTTGTTCCATGATGCCTTTATCAAGATGGGATATACCGATTCGCAACTGACTCCTTCAAACATGCCCATATACGGGTTCAATGGGGTTGAATCTAAAGTAGAGGGAACTATTCAGCTCCCTATGACAATAGGGCAAGGTTCACAAACAACAACTCGAATGCTGAACTTCGTGGTGATAAAGGCAACCTCGACTTATAATGCAATCCTTGGGAGGACAGGCCTTCATGCATTCAAGGTTGTTGCCTCAACTTACCATTTGAAAATCAAGTTCCCAACAAGGAACGGGGTTGGTGAAGAACAAGGAGATCAAAATATGGCTAGGAGTTGCTATGTAGCCGCGTTAAGGCCTGATGGAGTCGGGGGGCAGGTTCTCCCAATCAAGGTTATGGATTCGAGAAACGATAGAGAACCAGACAAAGTCACTCACATTGGAGCATTGTTGCCTGAACCCTTGAAGGGACTGAGGTGCCAAAAACTTGGCATGCCTCAAATTTAAAAAGTTTATTATGTTTAAGTGTTTCCTTAAGGGATCCACTAATAGTATAAGTGGCAATAAGGTCGACAAAACCATTCTGAGCTCTTAAGCTCTTAGTAGGAAGTAAAGCACTATGTAAGGGTCGAACCCTCTTTTTATAAGGAAATATTTCAAGTTCTCATTCACTATTTTATTACTTATCTTTGTTTGAGTATTTCCTTATTGTTCTACTAAAGAACAAGTTGTACCAATAACACTTGATCAAAGTGCCAGCCCATTCATGAGGCCAAGTACTAGGAATTGCCTTACAAAAGAAAAGCTAAATAAATATAAGTGAATGCAAGAACGAAGAAACATAATATGCATAAATAACATGCATGGATAGAAGATCCCGAAGGATCAAAGAGTTATGTTACAAGCTCAACTAAAAGCCTAAAGAGGCCTGTTGGAAGAAGGTTAATATAAGGGTTGAAACCCCCAAAAATTCGAGGAAGTAGAGCTCAGAACGAGCTTCGATTCGATATACTGAAAGCTCAAATTAAAGAAACAAATGAAGAAGGCTTGAGGCTAGCCTTAGATCTAATTGACGAAGTTAGAGATGAAACAAACGCTAAGATAGTTGAGCATCAAAAGAAGGCATCTTTCTACTACAACCTAAGGGTTAAAGAAAGGTTCTTTCGACAAGGAGACTTGGTTCTTCGAAAGATTGAGGCATCCGGAATTGGACAAAAAGGCAAGTTAGCCTCAAATTGGGGAGGACCATATCGCGTTAAGAACGTATTTGGTCGAGGCTCATACAAGCTACAAACCCTCGAAGGGCAAGAGGTGCCAAGAACTTGGCGTGCTGCAAACTTGAAAGTTTATTATGTTTAAAATGTTTCCTGAATGGACTTACTACTAGAAATGAGGTTTAATAAAACCAAATCCAAGTTTTTAAAACTTGAGTATTATGTGAGGGTTGAAACCCCATATTCCTAGAACGTCTCCTAGGCAGGGGTACCCACGCCCAGAAGCTCCTTGAGCCAACTTTGAAAGACCCACGCCCAGGAGACATAGTTCCTAGGCGTGGCAACCTAGAACGTCTCCTAGGCGGGGGTACCCACGCCCAGAAGCTCCTTGAGCCAACTTTGAAAGACCCACGCCCAGGAGACATAGTTCCTAGGCGTAGCAACCTAGAACGTCTCCTAGACGGGGGTACCCACGCCCAGAAGCTCCTTGAGCCAACTTTGAAAGACCCACGCCCAAGAGACATAGTTCCTAGGCGTGGCAACCTAGAACGTCTCCTAGACGGGGGTACCCACGCCCAGAAGCTCCTTGAGCCAACTTTGAAAGACCCACGCCCAGGAGACATAGTTTCTAGGCGTGGCAACCTAGAACGTCTCCTAGGCGGGGGTACCCACGCCCAGAAGACAATAGGAACTCGCCACAATTCAAAATAAAAAAATAAAAAAATAAAAAAATAAAAAATAAATAAATTCTCGAACAGCGCCCAGGAAGCAGGCTTGTACGCGTGGTTTAGCTGGCTGCCTTGTACGCGGGGATACCCCCGCCTCCCGCACATTTCACTCACAACACAAAACTTGTTCACAATTACTGATGTTCCCCCACAGGAAACATGAATGTCTCCCCACAGGGGACAAACACATGCACTGCCATACAAGAAAAGAGACAAGAATTAAAGAAAAGCAAATTAAATTCTTAAAATTGCTGATAAATAGCCAAAAGCTATTTAAAATTTTTAGAAAAATTTCTAAAAATTCCGAAAATCCCTGAAAAAAATAGAAAATAATTTTCAAGATTATTTTCTTAATTTTGGGAAAAAATTATATGCTAGTTAGCACTTTTGAGATATTTCAAAAAATATTTCAGAAAATACCTGTGTACATGAAAATCCTAAAAAATTAGGAATAAATATTAAAAATACCTGTGGGTACATGAAAATTCCTAAAATATTAGGGATAATTATTAAAAATACCTGTGGGTACATGAAAATTCCTAAAATATTAGGGATAATTATTAAAATACCTGTGGGTACATGAAAATTCCTAAAATATTAGGAATAATTATTAAAAATACCCGTGGGTACATGGAAATTCCTAAAATATTAGGAATATTTCATATAAATGTCAAATTAGCCTCGAATAAGGCAGCAATCGTCGTAAATGTGTAGGTCGCTCCACACTTTGCAATAAGGCGATACTTGTGAAACACTAGTGTAAATGAAGTCCTAGATAAAGGATAAAAAGACCCCGAATCTCGAAAAAAGGTCAATATAATTTCTACGAAAGCTTGAAAAGTTTTCCTAGAAATTGGGGGGCAAATGATATGGACAGAAAAGTAATTATAGAAATATAATTGACGGTCCAATGAAAAGGCTCGATATTTAATGCCCAAATCCCTGATTATTTATTAATTTCATAATTAATAAATAGGGAAATTATACAGCTCATGAAAAGAGCCCAAGTTATGGAAAACTGGTCAAAGAAGGATCTAGAATCCCAATTAAAGGCAATTAATGAGTCACAGCCTTTATCAACAAGGAAAAGACTTGCCCGCCAAGTAATAAAATCCTTATCAGTTATCAATAAGAAGACTTATCCGCTAAGTCTCCCAAACGTACCATAAATACTAGGCTCCAGACGCCTATATAAGGTCCCTGATCCTACAATCAGAACTACGTCTTTGGCTTGATTCTCAATTACGAATTGAGATACGTAGGCATCTTGTGAGGACCGATTTAGTCTCGAAACACAAGTGCAGCCATTAAAGCTCGAAGCTCTCCAACCTTAGCATTAATTTCGCAAGCTCAGTTTTTATTCCATAACAGGAGAGTAAGCATATTTTGATCAAAAAGAGAACAAAGAGTTGCAATCATCACAAAAATATGATTTAAGCTCATGGCCAATATTACTTACCGTGATAAAAATGATAGTCTTCAAGGTGACTAGATATCAATTTTTGGTAAGAATAAACAACAAGAAAAGCTAAGCCATTGTTTTTTTCCCACTACTTTACTATCTCTCATTCATAATTTAGAAGTATCCAATCACATACATGAAACAAAATCAGAAACCATATCTATTACTATATATTAAACGGCGACAAAAGGGTAAAATTGTAGGAATTTTAAATGTATAATGTGTTGGAGACTACATGGAAGCTACTAGAATTCTCCTAGTACATGCACCTTTAATTAATATGTAACTCCTAAGTACATGAACAATGTTGAAATGCAAAAGGTCTTGAATCTCAATAGTCTATTCTAGGAACTTCCAAGAACATTCTAGACACATAAAATAATAAACCAAAGTTTAGATTATAATATTTTAACAGCCCCCTTAAGATAAACTTTGCACATGCCAAGTTTCTTCTTTAACTCCTTGAAAATGTCGGGCCTAAAAGGTTTTGTAAAGATATCACCAATTTGGTCTTGGGTTTTGCAATGTTTAACCACAACTTCTCCTTTCGTCACCAAGTCACGGATAAAATTATATTTGATTCGTATATGTTTGCTATTCCCATGAAACACCGGATTTTCCGTGAGTGCTATAGGGGACTTGCTATCACAATATATAATTGGACTTTCTTTCGTTGCATGCTTAAGGTCCTCCAACACCCATGTGATCCACAAAGCTTGACAACTAGCTAATGATAAAGAAATATATTCCGCCTCCGCCGTTGATAGAGCCACAACTTTTTGCTTCTTTGACATCCATGTGATTGCACTAGAGCCAATGAAAAAAACATTTCCCGAAGTACTTTTACTATCATCAACACTTCCGGCCCAATCACTATCACAATATCCAAGCACCTTAGGACTACTTGTCTTTTGATAATAAATTCCATCTCCAAGTGTTCCACAAAAATACCTCAAAATTCTTTTTCCAGCCTCTCAATGTGTCTTCTTTGGTTGTTCCATGAACCTACTAATCAAACTTACACCATAGGTAATATCCGGCCGAGTGGCGGTCAAGTACATCACTTCCGACAAGACTTCTATATAAAGTAGGATCAACAAACTTAGAATCATCATCCTTACTTAACTTCAAGCCAACTTCAACGGGAATGCTACATGATTTCGCATCTTCCATTCTAAACTTCTTTAACAAATCTTTTACATACTTTTCTTGAGAGATAAAAATTTCATTCTCATCTTGCTTTACTTCAATACCAAGAAAATAGTGGAGTAGTCCCAAATCGGTCATCTCAAATTCTTGCATCATATTTTTCTTAAATTCTTTAATATCATCTTGATTATTTCCCGCAAAGATCAAATCATCCACATATAAACCAATGATGAGAATTTTACCTTTGTTCTCCTTGATGTAAAGTGTATGCTCAAATGGACACCTGTTGAATCTCATCTTCATAAAATAATCATTGATGTAGCTATACCATGCACGTGAGGCTTGCTTTAGACCGTACAAAGCCTTCTTCAAATGATAGATTTTATTTTTTTTATTTTTTTCACATAGCCCGGTGGTTGATCAATATACACCTCTTCTTGTAATACTCCATTCAAAAAAGCGGATTTGACATCCATTTGGTGAACTTGACACTTGTTTTGAGCGGCCAAAGAAATTAACAAGCGAATTGTTTCAAGACGTGCCACGGGAGCAAATACTTCTTTGTAATCAACACCATATTTTTGCTTGTAGCCTTTTACCACCAAGCGCGCCTTATGCTTTTCAACTTCACCTTATGCATTCAACTTTGTCTTGTAAACCCACTTGACTCCAATGGGTTTATTTCCTTTAGGAGCTTCAACTAACTCCCAAGTTTCATTTCTTTCAATTGCATCAATTTCTTGATCCATGGCTTGTCTCCATTTATTTTCCTTAGCGGCATCTTCAAAAGCAATCGGATCTGTATTTGTATATAAGGCAAAATCAACAAATTCATCTTCCAAAATTCTTCTCGTTGCTCCATAAAGATCCGCCATTGATCTCGTCTTTCTTGGTGGTGACTTGGAACTTGAAGATGATGATGATGAGCTTGGTGGAGAATTAGATGACGTGGAGTAGGTTGAGTGGAGCCTTCTTCTTCAATTGGATCAAATGCATCATCATCAAGAAAAGTACTTGAACTTTCTTTCTCATCCTTCCATTTCCATGAAGCCTCCTCGTTGAAAATTACATCACGACTAATTATGACTTTCTTTGTGATGTGATTGTACAATTTGTATGCCTTAAAAGCTTCACTGTAGCCAACAAAGATGCATTTTTAAGATTTATCATCAAGCTTGCCTCTCTTTTCATCGGGCACATGAGAGTAACAAACACTTCCAAAAATTCTAAAGTGAGAGACACATGGCTTCTTACGACTCCAAGTTTCTTGTGGAGTCTTTCCTTGTACACTTTTAGTAGGTGCACGATTGAGAACATAGCATGCACATGCCACTGCTTCAGCCCAAAACATCATAGGCAATCCTTTTGTTTTCAACATACTTCGAACAAGCTCCATGATTATTCGGTTCTTCCTCTCGGCTACCCCATTTTGTTGAGGGGTTGAACGAACCGTCAGTTGATGGCGAATTCCATGCTTCTTCAAAAAACCTCCAAATTCTTTGGACATATATTCACCACCACGATCGGATCGTAGTGTCTTTAAAGAACGACCACTTTCTTTCTCCATATATGCTTTAAAATCTTTAAATCTATTTATTAAATCAAAAAGATTGCATAATTTATTTCATGTGTTAATATGAAACAGGAAACTCAAACTTCAAATTGCAGCATAAAAATGGATACAAATATATTTTTAAGTTATGGAAACAATATTCTACGGAATAAAAGTACAAAATTTTGGCTTATTTCAAATTTTAATCTAAAAGCAATATAAATATCCAACCAATACAAGTTGTTGATATCATTTGTCGTGGTTTTTAAGGTTTTATGGTCCTCGGCAAAATTGTACTCATACTTGTAGTGGGACTCATTCTGATATATATTCAACCAAGCATTACAACTATGGAGAAGAGAGATTAAATTGAACTACCAATCAAGGATACTAATTCTTAATGTCCAGACAAACCAACTTTCAGCAAAAAAAAATACTATGAAGCACTTTAGTTGAAATCCTAGCTTTATGCCTAAACTATTGGTGTTGGTATTCATTTAGTGATAGTACAAGCCAAGCAAGTTCTTGAAGAGAAACAACTATGTAAGTCAATCAAAACAGGAGTTCCAAAGGATTTATACCAGTGTATGTTGGAGATGCTCAGAAGAGACCCTATATAGTTTCAGTATCATATTTCAATCATTCAAATTTCAGAAATTACTCAAAAGAAGTGCAGGAGAGTTAGATTTTGGCTCTCCCGAGGGTGGTCTCGCAAGTCTATGCAGGGATGAGGATTTTGTATATGTCACCTCCCAACTTAAATGCCAAAGATATAGAAGTCATCCATATGGTAATTTTTGTAAACCAATTCATACCCGGTACTTAGATTAGCTTCATAAGAAATAAATATATATATATACATATATATATATATAAATGTATTCCTATTTCCATATAGTCATTGCTTAATTACGAATACACATGGTACTAATCACGGCTTCTTGATCATATTAAAATTCCACGATTTAAGTCCAAGCTAGATTTATTACAAACTACTCATTCTGAAGATCAAAGAGGCTTAATAAATGGAAATGGAACAAATAAGTTGATATCTCTTCGTATGTATACTCTATCGATTGTTTTGTGCCTGATGTTGAATTTTTGATGCATTGCTCAGTTTTAGTAGTGCAGGTCGTCGTGCAGAATACCTAAACTTTTTCTCAGCAAAGAGATGGTGGAATTGCAGAGGCTATTGAAGCGTCTCTGTAAAAATTCTTGCCGAAACATGCGAGGTACATCGCGTAGGTAATGTAAATTTAATTGTGTACAAGAAGTTTTTATCTAATAATTAGTGACATGCCTGTTGTTAGATAATCATCACGGTGGACACTCCGAGAGAGAGGGCACATCAGCAGCTGAGCGTGGTACAAATATTTAATACAAATGTTCTTTTGTCTCTGAACTCTGTAGTCTTTGGTGCACCGCTTGAGTCTCCCACCCCTTATTTTCCTGATTTTTATTTTTTGCTTTTAGTGGATGAGGCCTCCGACCTGCGTTTTGTATGCTCTGCGCACGATAAAGGTTTTGGTGTATACAAACACCAAATACAAACACCCCAGCCACCATAAACCTTATTATATGCACACTTATCAAATGACAAATCATTGTTGATGAAATACTACTTGTAATTTGGTGTGCATTTTTGTATTTAATGATTTATTGGTTTAAAGGAATACAAACTAATTGCACGTTCATGATTGCACCTGTTGCATATATACAGTTGTGATGTATTTGTTTTAACCCCTGCCACTACACCTAAAATACTTAATTTTCGATAGTAGTTGCCTAAACCTTCCATGTTTGTGCTTTTTACCGGATGATAGCTAGGTGAAACTTTGCATTCCAACTCTTTGCCTCCTAAGGCTGAACACAAAAAGAAGGCATAGATCTGATGTCACAACATCTAATAAATACAAATCATTCTCGATGAAATATGACTTGCACTTGGTGCTGCGACTAATTTAATGATTTTTTGGTTTTGAAGGCATACAAACTTATCGCATGTTCAGAATTGCACCTAATGCATATTTAGAGTTGTGGTGTATTTTCTTTTATCTCTCTCCCACCACATAATTGAATGCATCATTTTCGTAGCTTGCATATACCATCCCAATTTGTGCTTCATACCAAATAAATAATTTATACTTATAGAACTTCTTCGGGTTGAAGCAGGAGATTTTTCCCACGAGGATGATGATGGAACCGCTGGTTCAGATAAAACCAGTGGAAATGCTGCTTCGGATGAGAATCCTGGAACTTCTGATGCTGGGGAGTAAATTCCACGGGTGTATACTTAAACGAACACCTGATACGCTGCTTGATAGGAATTGATATTAGTAGGTAATGAGTAAATCTTGACATCACTACAAAAGTCACTATTCTTATTTTAGGAATGATAGTGACCCACCTCTTTTAGAAGTTATGTGTATGTCCTCAATCACTATTCTTATTTTAGGAATGATAGTGGCCCGCCTCTTTTAGAAGTTATATGTATGTCCTCAATAGAATAATAGTAACTACGGTTTTAAAGTAGTTAATAACTCCTAAAATGGGGTAGTGATTTTGTAGTGAATTTGGTAGTGATGCCAAGATTTATTCCAGATGAAAACACAACAGAAGCAGACGATAACTAACATTTAGTATTAAAGCACGGGCATACCAGTGAGGGACGAAAAATGTACTATTGACAATGACCATCCGGGGAAGAGAACATAAACAATTGACGAGCTTCCGAGTTGATGACTTCTTGCAATATAAAAGATGTAAGAACATTTGTGTCATTTCCTCATAAATTTCCCTTCATTTAACGGACAAATATCAATAAACTCTAATACTTACCGCTACTACTTCTAGGTTGTTATAGCTCTGGCGTGCTTGCAAAGAATCAAAGGGAGTCGGTGTACTTTTGATGTCCAGTTGACACCATGTAATTATACTCTAATGCAACATGTAATATTCTCATCACAAGGCTGACGACTCAATCAATACACACAGCTAAGAGCCCGGCGACATCAGGTACGATTGCCAAATCAAAATGGCTGATATTTAACTCATTTTAGCACAAATGCAGTACCTCTGCGAATTCTGCATAACATAGTGTTGCTATTGGGCACATAATTAGATTGACAAAAAATTATGGTGTTGCTTTATAATTGTCTTACATAATACAAAAAAAAAAATCATAAATGAGATTAATCCTTTACACCAATTTTTTCAAATCATTTCTGATATGTCATGCTTCGCCTTAATTAAACCTATTTCTACGTGGGGTCATAATATTAAGTATTTTAACTTCCCCATATGCTGAGTACACAAGTGGTTCGCAACAAATATACAAGGTGCCCTGTATACTCGGCACTGCAATTGCTTTTCAGCGCCCATACTGTTTATCGGGCCACAACGAAGATTGTGGCAGCTGCGGGAAAAAACTATGTGTGTTTTCCCCTTTCATTTGTAATCCGAACCTCATTCAACTGGTAGAAATTAAAGTGCTCGGTGCTGAGTTTTAATATACCGATTTAAAGCTTGATTATACCGGACCTTTTTTGCTTTATTTGTCTATATCAATTGTTTAGCTTATGTGTTGGTGATAAGAGAACTTGGGTTCTCTGTGTCCTTCACAGGGCCACGTTAGCTATGCAATATGCATTCGCTGAAAACATTTTATTTCAACAATGTTTGAATCGGCTAAGGTCAGTAGTACTCACTATGAACAATTGCGAACTGTTTTAGTGCTTCTTCAGTGTTTTCTAGCTAAATTTGTTACTTTTGGAAGTAAATGTATTTTTACTACCTGTACCTGTATAGTGTTACTCGATAAAACTGAGCTTAAACACGAATACAAGATTTCTATTTTTTAGTAATTTGTATCTGATACATTGTTAGTTGGTTCTGGTTGTATTTTGAACAAATGATGGATATTAAATTTTTTTTCCGGTATAGCAACTTAAAGGACGGAATGCTATTTATTACAACAAGTCAATTGTTTTGGTGCTACAGCAAAAATATGAAATAGATACACAAATTGAACAAACCAATGCATAACTATAATTGAATGATAGACGGTAAAATATAGAACCAACTTCACAAAGACACTACTGACTGTTTAAAAAAAAATTAAAATCAAATTACAGGTTTACCATTTCAATTTGCATTATTTAACTCCCAATTTACATTTTAACTCGGATTAATGCAATCATTATGATAGTATATGTTGATTTCAACTGAAAATCTGGAATAAAGGTGGATCACTAATCCGGTCTTTGAAATTCAACGCAGTTCAGCACGAATGCATTACCTCTGCAACTTCTGTATAACATAGTGTTGTTCATGGCCGCATCAATCTGATTTACAAATAATTAGGGTGTTGCTTTATAATTGTCATATATATTACAAAATTTACAAATGAAAATAATCTTTAACACCATTATTCCAACTATTTTCTTATCTGTCATGTGTCGCCTTAATCACAACACTTGCTAGATGAGTTCATTTAAATTTATATTTACACCGAGCCTGTACTGGGGACAGAAGTGGTTCTCAACACAAAATTACAAGGCGCCATGCATACTCGGCACTGCAATTGCTTTTCGGTGCCCACACTGTTTATTAGAAACTCCGGTCCTATCAAGGTGCAAAGATACATCTGCCTGCACTTTCATTTCAGAAAAATGACTTTCATTGATATTCACATTTCATTGATATTCAATTATCCTACAAGAGCCTTGCGCTCGTTCAAGGTTTGATAATTTGGACTGCTACCAAAAACGTATACCCAAACCAACACATTCATTCCAAATCAGACCTCTACCACTCTCCATGGCACACCATGGATCAGGCCCTATGTTCTCATGCATACAAAACCCTGGCAAACATGTTTTAAATCGCAAGGCCAAGGCAATGTTGCCCTCATGGTTCAAAGCCAGCCTCTGTACGACAGGTTACCAAGTTCATTACAAATCAGTACGAATAAATCTCAATGCTCCGCATTCGTGGTGCAAAGTAGATACCAATTCGGTGGCTAAGGTCCTTACTACTCAATGAGAATAATCTTAAACTCTACTAATTACGAATCCACAATCCTCACATTATTAACCCAACCTCTGCAATCTTCCTTACAACAATATTAGTGGCGTCTACGAACATGGGCTGTTACGCTAGTATTGATTTATGACATATTTCGCTACAAAGTAGTCTTTTTAACACAACAGGTCATGTCTAGACATATATAAGAAAGTTCAAACAAAGGAACAATGCTAGAATTTTATAACTTTTTTTAATCCAGTTGATAAAGGAGTATTGGATAGGGAGCTCATATGTATACACCCAAAATTGTTAAAAAGACCAAAATATCCTCAAATATTTTTTTACATGTCTAATCCTTTCTTATGTAATTATACCATCTTGGACTAAATGGGCCCTTGATTTTTATTTAGACAAAACTTTGCGAATTGGAAGAGATTAATATTGTCGAAGAACTACCAGAAGATCAATTGTAGCTTTAGTCCTCAAAATATAGAAGACCTGAAGACCTGATCCAGGAAGACAATTAGTTGCAAATAGACAATAGGCTAAAAAGAATGTCTTAGAGATTATAAGTTAGTGTTAATTTTATGTTTTTTCACGGTGTCATGTGATCGATCCGATGATGAGTTTTGATTTATTATATTGACTGACATTTTTTTTTAATTTCCGGGATTGTAAATGTTGTAGAGTCTAATACATAACTTTTAAAACAAAAAATATGAAGACAATAAGTTTAGTTTGGTTTTATGTTTTTGCCATAATGCATCATTATTGACAATATAGTATGTAATTAGACACTCCATTTCTGAGTTTACCGTAGAGAGTATGCATGACATATTAATAAAGGTCATATTAATAGTTTGTTTTACCTTTTAATAAATGAACATATTTAATTTAACTTGTTTAGAAATTACAACTTGATTAGAAATTACAACGTGTTTAAATCAAGAAGTCTAAACACTGTTTGTTTTGCCTGGCAAAAATTACAGATTGGAGCAGAGAGCTTCAAATGAGTGCAAAAGATTGTGGGAAGATTGTCTGGACATATATATAAGAAAGTTCAAACAAAGGAACAATATTGTCATACCGACAGTCATACAAAGCAAATATGATAATCATGCCAAGCCAATTCAAGGTCATACCGACAGTCATACAAGGCAAAAATGACAGTCATGCCAAGCCAATTCTAAGTCATACCGAGAGTCATATGTTTTAAAAAGGAAATGGTGTACAAATATCAGAAGGCATTGTATTAGAAAGCAGTACACACAAAAACAAAAAGCAGAAGCAATTACAATTCAATCTTCTTTCTCTGCCTTAATTATAAAGAACTGTCCGAGCTTAAAATTCTCAGAGCATTCATTTCTAGTATTTATTGTAAAATCTGAACCACTAGAATTTGATTACTTGTATTGTTTTCACTATCTAGCCGATCATTATCCCTAGAATTTATCTCGAACTACATTTTAGTATTCGATCTTATTATTACAAATATAGATAAATTCATGTTGAATTTATTCTAATTTGTTTTTATTAGTTTGATAATCATTCCCTGTAATATGTACTGTAATTGTAACACCTTTCAAGTTTAATATAAGTTATATTTAACTTGAATTTTGTTTCATTATATTTCGCTCAAATTTGTTCTTGAATTATTAAATCACTAACTAAACAAATTCGAGAAAACAGTACCGTTTGTATTCAACCCCCCTTCTACAAACTTATCAGGACCTAACAATTATTCTCCTCAAAAGAGGGTTTTCAAAAATATTATTCTCCTCAAAAGAGGGTCTTCCAAAAATATTATCCTCCTCGAAAGAGGGTCTTCCAAAAATATTATCGTCCTCGAAAGAGGGTCTTCAAAAATATTATCCTCCTCGAAAGAGGGTCTTTAAAAATATTATCCTCCTGGGAAGAGGGTGTTCAAAAATATTACCATCTTCGAAAGAGGGTCTTTAAAAATATTATCCTTGGTCTTCAAAAATATTATCTTCCTTGAAAGAGGATTTTCAAAAATATTATCCTCCTCTCAAATGTTATCCTCCTCAAAAGAAGGTGTTCCAAAATTATTATCCTTCTCGAAAGAGGTTCTTCAAAAATATTATCCTCCTCGAAAGAGGGTATTCAAAAATATTATCTTTCTCGAAAAAGATTCTTCAAAAATATTATCCTCCTCAAAAGCTGGTCTTCAAAAACAATTCCAAGCAATAGCCTACTGAAAGAAGGGTTTTCCAAAAGAGGGCTTTCGAAAACATTACCCTTCGCAGAGAAGGACCATCCACACTTGTTTTTGTCCATCCACGAGCTAGTGAAGTAACCAAATCATGTGCTACGAATATCGCATCACAATTCTTTAAAATCTTCATGATTCAAAGTATGCCCAGATTTATTTTTTACCTTTTTGACATTGTAAACGATGTTTTCTTGAAATATATAAAACATGAAAGTTGTAGAAAATGAAAAGATCTTTCCGATGATATATCGCTCATCGGAAACGGACTTATAACGAAATGGGAATCAAATCAAATGTCCGTTGATTAACTTCTCAATACGGAAAAACACCAAGAACGAAAGTTGTAGGAAATCGCAAAAATCTTTCCGGATCATAAAAAATCATCAAAATCTGACATGTATTAAATTTACTACGAATTTTATAAGATAACTTATTTGTATGGACAAAATCATAAGAAAACTTATTTTAATTTTGAATAGAACCACGAACCACTGCCTCTACCATTCAGCTCCTCCATTAAAGCAACTCCAGATCGATAATAACCCCTCATACGTTGATTGTCCTCCGCAATCAAAAATTATGCCTTCCTTCTAGCGCCAATTTTTAACGGAGGAATTTGGTGATAACAAATTTCGGGAATTTCTGGAATAACAAAATCGTGATAATAAGGGTTTTGGGTTTTGGATGTTTGGGCTGGACTTGAGAGGTGTCTCGACTTCTTAGATGTGTCGGATCCTATTCCAAGATTTCTGTGTACTCTATAATTATAGGGATCAAGCTAACGCAGTTCTGCTATAGGATTGACTTTTTAATCACTTTGATTATTAGGGATGTATTGGAAATTAGTAGATTTTATCTTTTTAGATTTAGATTCGAGTTGGTAAACTTTCCTGATTTGAAAGATATCGTTGGGAGATATTTTCTATAATTAATTGGAGATCATTCCTCGTTCCAGAGGGAGGAAATAATTAACTTGAGAATTAAGTTAATTATTAATAGTTAGATATTGGAAAATTAGGAGATAATTGAGGCAACCGAAAATATGTCGTAACAATAACTTAACTGAGGTTCACTATTTGGAACTGTTTTTTTATAACTATATGTGTATGTTAGATCATGATTCAATGATCGTCAGGATCTGAACTACTAATCAGGATTGCTAACGTCATCAGTATTGCACGAGCGTCAGTATCAGGATTGTTATCAGGACTGTGATCAGGATTATCATCAGGACTGGAAGCTGATCAGGATTACTACTTCAAGATAACTATCAAGTTTAGATAATAAGGAAAGATAATTTGTCGGTTATTAGTTTATGGTATGAAGCTGTCGGTCAGGATATGTATCAATATTGTTTGTAATTGATTTGGTCTTATCTTGTAATCGATAGAGCAGCTGTGTGTACTATATAAACACAGTTTAAGTTTTGATTTGTAATCAATCGCATACACGAGTATTATTGTACCTAGCCGCTTTCAAGAACATAAGGATTTCTTGAGAGAGTTTTGTAACAGTTTTATATCAGAAATAATAAAGCTGTTATTATTCATATTTGTGTTTATTAAAGTCGAGAATCTTATACAATTGTATTCAACCCCCCTTCTACAATTGTTAATTACTGGGCAACAATTGGTATCAGAGCAAACTAATTTAAATCTAAATCAGAAATGATCTAAGATGTCGACAACCAAGTATGAAAGCATGAAGATTCCCATCCTGAAGAAAACTGAATACCCTACATGGAGGGTAAAGATGTTGATGTACCTGGAAGCCACATATCCTAATTATCTGGACAGGATTCGTGATGGACCATATATCCCTACGAGAATTATTGGTCAAACAGATACTGTACCTGAACACTACGTGGTCAAGGTGAAAAGTGAGTGGACTCCAGAAGAAAAGGCTCACGTTCTCAGGGATGCAAAGATAAAGAATATCCTGCATAATAGTCTTCATGTTGTCATGTCAAACAGGGTGATTGCATGCAAGTCTCCAAAGGAAATTTGGGACACCTTGGAAACTCAATTCCAAGGATCTACATCTGTCAAGAAGAACAGAAGGGCTCTACTGATTCAAGAGTATGAACAATTTGATGCAAGACCTGATGAGAGCATTACTGACATGTATGATAGATTCTTGACACTGTTGAATAATCTATCTCTAGTTGGCAAAGAGTATGTAATTGAGGACTCGAATACCAAGTTTCTAAGAGCTTTACCTGAGGAATGGGATACTCAAACATCCATCATTAGGCATCAGTATGATCTAAACACTGTGTCTCTTGATGAGGTATATGGGATGCTGAGAACCTATGATCTTGAGGTTCAACAAAGGAAGAACAAAAGAAGCAGCGAGGCAAAGTCTGTAGCCTTGAATGTCGAGGCAAAGTCAAAAGGAAAATCTGTGGAGGTCTCTAGAAGAAGGACAAGAGTGGTGGAGTCAGATCCTGATGACTCATCATCAGATACTGATGGCAATCCTGATGCCAATTGTAACACCCCCAGATCCGGGGTCAGGAATCTGGGTTGTCACGCTCCATCAATCATACAATACCTGCATTACTTACAACATTCCAATAATACAACTCCAAAGACCCCAATCACTTACGCACACACACACAAGTTATAGCCTGGGAAATGAGAAACAAAAGTAACATTGGTTATTACAACTCAAATGTACTATCCAGGATCTCATCTATTATTTACAACCTCTACCGGAAGTTACAATAATAGACCTCACAATTCTATACAAGGTATAGTAATACAAACCTACTCAAAAATAATTCTCACTAATTCAAGCTGCAACTATTCTGCTCACACCAGCATTATCCATCCTGCTGAACTAACTCAAGGGTGTTCTCTCTATTCCCTTGCTCTCGTAACACGAGGTGAATCAGCAACGTTTTCTTCATGCTGAAAGGTTTAATAAAGCAAGAATGAGCTAATAGCGCTCAGCAAGAAATCTATCCCAGTTTAAATCTTTAAACCTTTTAGGAAGATAATCCTTATAGGATCAAAGTTTTAACACTACTAGGGTCTAACCCCAAAATAGTATATCGTTCAAAATACTGTATGACTTATAATCATACTCAAATACTTTTCGTAAATCATTTGGGAATCCTTGGTATCGATATAATGAACCAAGATTCAAAACATATCTTTTAAAATAGATATCAATTATTGGAATCAGGGCTTAAAGCCTATCCATTATTTCAAAACACTATACAGTTCAATATATTGTATATCTTAAATCCCTTCTCAACATATATACACACATATCTATTTAGATATCTCATACGGTTCAAAATACTGTAAAATATCAGTAATGAACACCTTTTTGACTCGGTTGTGTTGTGACATATAAAAGAAGCAAGAATGAGCACTATAGCTCGACGATAAGATACAGCAGCATAATCGTATATGTAAGCTGATATCATAATTGAAAACCTTTGAAACTCCGTTCATATACAGAACGATATGTTTAAACATTCTTTTCGTCAAAACATGCCATACAGTACAACTACTGTATGAGGAATATCATTACTCATCACTGCCACATTATCAGTAACTCAGCACCTAGGCTTTCATTACAATGTGCAACACAACTCCAATTGGAGGGAAGGGACCTTTTTCAGGGCACACCACGATAGACGATGATCAGTCGTTGTATCGTACTCACACTTCACTACTAGTAGATGGACGACATCTTAACACGATTAGCACCCTAGCCTCATACGGGCTTTGTATCTGCTAGACTGACCTACAGCCTCCTATACGAGATAAGTGCTGGACTTCCTCGCAGCCTCTTACGCTATAATCAGAGGTACTGTCCAACAACCTCCTTCGCGTTTCCTGCTGGTCCCGGATGAAAAATCAATGAAACGGGAATCGAAATTTAATCCTATTTTCCCCAAGTACTAAGTACTTGTCTCTCTTTTGAAAACATTTCTGGCCTACTTACTCCTTGGATAATAGAGGAGTAAGTAACCGGAAGGGTTGACCACTGTCGTCCCACTTAGGATTTGATAAGATTTCTCTTTAAAAGATTACGACCCAGGAGTTAGACTTTTTGGAAATCTTTAAGGGTATTCCCGTCCCATTTGAGTGGTCAGCAAATATTTACATTATCTCTTAAGATAGTGTTGTGGAATAAAAACCGAGCTTGCGAAATTAATGCTAAGGTTGGAGAGCTTCGAGCTTTAATGGCTGCACTTGTGTTTCGAGACTAAATCGGTCCTCACAAGATGCCTACGTATCTCAATTCGTAATTGAGAATCAAGCCAAAGACGTAGTTCTGATTGTAGGATGAGGGGTCCTTATATAGGCGTTTGGAGCCTTGTAATTAAGGTAGGTTTAGGAGACTTAATTGATAAGTCTTGTTATTGTTAACTGATAAGGAGTGTTTTACTTGGCAGGCAAGTATTACCCTTATCTGATAAGTGTTATGACTCATCATATTATTTGATTGGGATTCTGGATCCTTCTATGAAGATACTAATTTGATTTGGTCTCTATTTATGAGCTGTGTAATTTCCCTATTTATTAATTACGAAATTAATAACTAATCAGGGATTCGGGCATTAAATATCGAGCCTTTTCTTGGACCAATCTAGGTCTAATTAATACATCATTAATTATATTTCCAGGGTTATTTTTAGCCCATATCATTTGCCCCCCAATTTCTAGGAAAACTTTTCAAGCTTTCGTAGAAATTATATTGACCTTTTTCGAGATTCGGGGTCTTTTTATCCTTTACCTAGGACTTTATTTACACCAGTGTTTCACAAGTATCGCCTTATTGCAAAGTGTGGAGCGACCTACACATTTACGACGATTGTTGCCTTATTCGAGGCTAATTTGACATTTATATGAAATATTCCTAATATTTAAGGAATTTCCATGTACCCACGGGTATTTTGAATAAATATTCCTAATATTTTAGGAATTTTCATGTACCCACAGGTATTTTTAATAATTATTCCTAATATTTTAGGAATTTTCATGTACCCACAGGTATTTTTAATAATTATTCCTAATATTTTAGGAATTTTCATGTACCCACAGGTATTTTTAGAAATATTTCTTGAAATATTTCAAATGTGTATAAAATATTTTCCCAAAATTAAGAAAATTATTTTCTATTTTCTCAGGTATTTTCTGAATTTTTAGAAATTTTCTAAAAATTTTAAATAGCTTTTTGCAAATTATTAGCAATTTCTGAATTTATTTTGCTTTTGTTTTCCTTGTTCCCTTTTTCACATAACAACAATTTGTACTGTTCCCCGTGGGGGGGCAGCAGCCGTCAAATCTATTTAACCCTGTTCCCCGTGGGGGAGCAACAGACTGAGATGTGCGGGAGGCGGCTGTAAGCCCCGCGTAGAAGGCAGGCTGACAACCCACGCGTCCCAGGCTGTTTCCTGGGCGCGGTTCGAGAATTTCATTTTTTTTTTTTTTTGAAAAATTGTTGGCCAATTTTTGATGTCTTCTGGGCGTGGGTGACACCCGCCTACAAGGCAGTGTTTTCAGCCCCGCCTACAAGGCAGTGTTTTCAGCCCCGCCTACAAGGCAGTGTTTTCAGCCCCGCCTACAAGACAGCTTCCCGGGCGTTTTTCGAAAAAAAAAAATTTTGTTCGCTTCGCTTTTGTCTCCTAGGCGACGTTCACCCCCGCGTACAAGGCGAGGTCGTGAACCACGCTTTCAAGGATGCTTCCTACGCGTTCTTTGCGCTTCTTTTTTAGCTGGACTTTCTTTGTCTCCTGGACGGTGTTCACCCCCGCGTACAAGACGGAGTTGTGAACCACGCGTTCAAGGAGGTCTCCTGGGCGTCTTTGCCTCCTAGTCGTTTTTCAATCCTTGATTTTTCAAATGTCTTTTGGACGTTGGTCACCCCCGTGTACAAGACGGGGTTGTGAACCATGCTTCCCAGACGGTCTTCTAGTCGTTTTTTGAGGTGTTTTCGACCTCAATTTTCGACCTCGATTTGGTCCTAGGTTGAACAAAACGACCTCAACTTTTTATGTATTTGAGAGGTCGTTACCCTTCAACCTCGTTTAAGGTTTCGACAACGCCAAACGTGGCTTACAGATACAAGAACTAACTTGAGTTCTAACACCTTAGACCTCATTTGAGGTTTCAACAACACCAAACGTGGCTTACAAATACAAGAACTAACTTGAGTTCTAATACCTTAAGTTTCACATCGAGAGGTCTTCGTGAACGAAGACAGACACAACGTTTTACTCGCTTCTTTAATTTGAGCTTGCGGTATATCGAATCGAAGCTCGTTCTGAGCTCTACTTCCTCAATTTTCAGGGGTTTCAACCCATATATTAACATTCTTCCAATAGGCCTCTTAAGGTTTTTAGTTTGAGCTTGAGGTCTTTAGGACTACAATTGATCTTCCGACTTTAAGAATCGTGGTCTTCATGACTTTTTAATCTAAATTGGGGATCCATTTTGAGGTAGCTTGCCTTTTTGGCATCCTTCTGATACTTCTTCTTGCCAATGGAGGAGTTCGAGCCTACTGACGACTTCATAGAGGACTTAGATGCCCATGTCCTTGGCAATGATTCGTTTGATGACTTAGATCAGATTTTATTGGCCATGCGTGGCTCTATATCTTGCTTTTATTCAGGGTCCTTTCATGGATTTTAAGATTTATTTGATGCTTGTAACATAACTCTTTGATCCTTCGAGATCTTCTATTCATGCATGCTATTTATGTTATATCTTGTAGTCTTATCTTTTCGATACTTCTTCTTCGGGGTTTATGCAACTTTATTTTTGCATATTCTGTTTTGTCATTCTTGCTCACTTATATTTATTTAACTTATCTTTTGTAAGGCAATTCCTAGTACTTGGCCTCTTGAATGGGCTGGCACTTTGATCAAGTGTTGTTGGTACAACTTGTCCTTTAGTAGAACAATAAGGAAATACTCAAACAAAGATACGTAATAAAATAGTGAATGAGAACTTGAAATATTTCCTTTGAAAAAGAGGGTTCGACCCTTACATAGTGCTTTACTTCCTACTAAGAGCTTAAGAGCTCAGAATGGTTTCGTCGATCTTATTGCTACTTGTCCTATTTGTGGATCCTTTTAGGAAACAACTAAACATAATAAACTTTTTAAACTTGAGGCATGCCAAGTTTTTGGCACCTCAGTCCCTTCAAGGGTTCAGGCAACAATGCTCCAATGTGAGTGACTTTGCTGGTTCTCCATCGTTTCTCGAATCCATAACCTTGATTGGGAGAACCTGCCCCCCAACTCCATCAGGCCTTAACGCGGCTACATAGCAACTCCTAGCCATCTTTTGATCTCCTTGTTCTTCACCAACCCCGTTTCTTGTTGGGAACTTGATTTTCAAATGGTAAGTTGAGGCAACAGCCTTGAATGCATGAAGGCCTGTCCTCCCAAGGATTGCATTATAAGTCGAGGTTGCCTTTATCACTACGAAGTTCAGCATTTGAGTTGTTGTTTGTGAACCTTGCCCTATTGTCATAGGGAGCTGAATAGTTCCCTCTACTTTAGATTCAACCCCATTGAACCCATATATGGGCATGTTTGAAGGAGTCAGTTGCGAATCGGTATATCCCATCTTGATGAAGGCATCATGGAACAAGATGTCCACGGAAGCTCCGTTATCAACCAGAACCCTCTTGGTTTTAGAGTTACCTATTACAGGTATAATGACCAACGGGTCGTCATGGGGGAACTTCACCCCTTCAAGATCAGAATCATCAAAGGTAATAGTCACTTCTGTCTTGGCACGTTTCGGTGCTTCTCCTACAACAGTCATTACCTCTCGGGCATAAGCTTTCCTTGAGTTTCGGGAGGACCCAGCAGCAGTCGGTCCTCCAAATATCATGTTGATGACAGGCCCTCGGGGCTTAGGAGTACGATCTTGGTCGTTGTCCCTCCTATCATAGTCTTTCCTTTCATAGTTTCCTTGTTGATTTCCTCGATTCCCATCCTTAGTGAACTTATCGAGTTTTCCTCTTCGGATTAAGAACTCGATCTCATCTTTCAGTTGTCTACAATCGTCGGTATCATGACCAACTTCTTTATGGAAACGGCAGAATTGATTCTTGTTCCGTTTCTCCAAGTCGGATCTTAGCGGCTTTGGCCATCGAAGATCTTCTTCCCTCTCAATTTCCATCAGAATTTGACTTCTTGAGGTATTCAACCTTGCATATTCATTGAACCTGGGTCTGAAGTTGTTCCTTTTAGGTGGAGAGTCAGAATCTTTCGTTGTCCTGGGATATTTGTCCCTAGCGTCATACTCTTGAGTCTCCTTTCTCTTTTTTCCGTTTTCACTTCCCTCAACAGTGGGTTCATACTTTCTCATGCTCTCCTCAGCCTTGATGTATTTTCCAGCTCTATCTTGTAGTGACAACATGTTTTCGGGGGGATGCTTAGCCAAAGACCTCCTGAAGTGGTCATCGGTAGTTCCTTGCTGTAGGGCTATCATAGCCACTTTATCTTCCAAATCCGGGACTTTTATAGCCTCCTTAGTGAATCTACTCAAGTATTCTCTCAATGTTTCATTCTTGCCTTGTCGAATCCCCATAAGAGAGGCGGAACTTTTCTCATGTATCTTCTCACTAACAAATTGATTGATGAATGCCTTACTCAGCTCTTTGAAGGATCCAATAGAATTGGGCGGAAGGGGACTATACCAACGTTGAGCCATACCCGCTAGGGTTTGTGGAAACGCCCTACACTTTGCAGCGTCATTGGAAGGCTGCAACAGCAGTGCATTTGAGAAGGTTCTTACATGATTTGCGGGATCTCCCGTTCCATCATAAGCTTTGATGGTTGGTATTTTAAACTTCCTGGATATAGTGGCCTTCATTATCTCTTGAGTGAAGGGTGGTGTAGGATCGTCAGGATCTCCTAGGGGTAACAACACAGTAGGATCTCCTCTTGGGGTTTCAACCCTTCTGGATCTCGGAGGAGTAGGATCCAGATTAATTACCGGAGGCCTCCCGGCTGCTCTTGCAGCCTCTTCTTCCTCTAACTTCTTTTTGAGTTTTGCAACCTCTACCTCATGGGCTGCAATCCTTTCCTGAGTGGTTTGCTCCTTGTTTGCAGAACGTATTCTTCGTGGGGGATAGTCATCATCAGTGTTGTAATTTTCATCCTCAGTGTAAGGACCAGAGAAATCGTCTCGAAACATCTGATGAGTTTGGGTTTGACGGTTCAGGGGTTCCAAACCTTGTACGTAAGGGGGCACATATGGCTCATGGTGTACCAGATTGGTACCACTACTGCCCACCGGGGAGGTTGTGATCGGTTGCTGGTGAATGGTCTCTTGTGGATTAGATCCATGAATGACCATCTGCAGGGGATTCGTCCCTTCAACCGATGTCGGGACTTCTGGTCCTTGAGTGTTGGTGGGGATATTCACCCCTTCAATGCCAGTAGTTGGCGGTGGTTAACTTCCATGAGTATCAGCCCCGAAGGTGATAGGAAGTTCTTCAGAAGCTCGAGTTGTTCTTCGCGTGTTTGCCATGGTTGATGTTGTTTTTCCCACAGACGGCGCCAAATGTTGTGGAATAAAAACCGAGCTTGCGAAATTAATGCTAAGGTTGGAGAGCTTCGAGCTTTAATGGCTGTACTTGTGTTTCGAGACTAAATCGGTCCTCACAAGATGCCTACGTATCTCAATTCATAATTGAGAATCAAGCCAAAGACGTAGTTCTGATTGTAGGATCAGGGGTCCTTATATAGGCGTTTGGAGCCTTGTAATTAAGGTAGGTTTAGGAGACTTAATTGATAAGTCTTGTTATTGATAACTGATAAGGAGTGTTTTACTTGGCAGACAAGTATTACCCTTATCTGATAAGTGTTATGACTCATCATATTATTTGATTGGGATTCTGGATCCTTCTATGAAGATACTAATTTGATTTGGTCTCTATTTATGAGTTGTGTAATTTCCCTATTTATTAATTACGAAATTAATAACTAATCAGGGATTCGGGCATTAAATATCGAGCCTTTTCTTGGACCAATCTAGGTCTAATTAATACATCATTAATTATATTTCCAGGGTTATTTTTAGCCCATATCAGATAGATTTAAATTAAAATAAAATTCGGGGATCCCTACTTTAATTAAAATAAATATTATAAAGGTCGGAAATATTCTTCATACTCATTGAAGGTCAATGATGACTTTTTAAACAATATACATCATTTTTAAATTAATTAAAAGAATAATAAATATTCAAATAATATTCATCAATTAATAATTGATTAAATAATAATCAAAAGCTCAATAAATATTTGATCATCAAATATAAGTGAATATTAAAATAATATTCCTTGAATAATGAAATAATTGAATGTATCTATTCAATATACTTATCAGAAAATAAACCTTAACGGTTTTAAAGAAAATATACCGACTCCCGGTCTAAGGTTAAAAATACGATTCACCTGCTCTACTCTAAGAGTCTTTAAAACCTCAGTTTATATCTAGTATTTACATAGCATATAAACCTTATATCTTACAAAGCTTTTTATCAAAAGCGTAAACAGTTATAAAGAGTTCTCACAGCATTAAAGCAGAATAGATATATATATTCAACAGCATCATTTATATGATGTAGGGTTTGAAAACTTGCAAGCATCTATCATATGCATATATTTCATCTCAACAATTTTAATGCCATCACATCTATATACGACGTGAGTTTTGAAAGCATGCATAATACCATATGCATATAGTTCATCTCAAAAATTTTATACCATCACATCTATATACGATGTGAGGTTTGGAAGCATGCATAACACATATCACATGCATCATCAGAATATTATAATTTAAAATAAAGCATGGAATGAGAAAACTTGCCTTGGGTCCTTGGTTGTTAGGGGTTCGAGAATTTGCCGGGAAATCTATAAACAAAGAAATACTCGATCAGTCCCCTAGCGTAATCATTCGCTCATAACAACTCACTCATAATACTTCGCTTATCCTTAAGACACTCACTTTAAGTCAACCATAAGTCAAACACATCATGTAGTCGTGTTATTCCTCAACAAAGTTCGTGTTTTAATCGACTCGAAATAATCCTTTATCTTAGTCACAACGGGTGGTCAAAATAGTACCCCTAGAGTTGACTTTTCATGGAGTTACTATTACGCGACTCACACTCTAACACTTTTAATAAATCAGAAAATTCACATTTAATTATGAAACCACTTCTAAAATCATTTTGAGTATTTTTAATATTTATCATAAAAGTTTTGATCTCAAAACAGGGGTTTAACTTGGTGAAATGTATTTTCAAACTTGGATGAGCTACAGAAAGTTACTATTCACACGTCTTTCATATCTCCTTAACCGTTAGTCGAAATGACACACCGTTTTCGCGTGCGCGATCTAGGGAAAGAATAAAACAAAATGCTTGAACATGTGTTTCTGCCTAAGGGGGTGAAATTCCCGAGAGCAGCAGATTTTTGGCAGTGAAGTGCAGAACCACTTACTCCTCGCGCAGCTTTGTTTCCGACATTTGTATAAAATCGAAAAATTATCTTTTTAACCCGAAACCTTCTCGATTCACTTAATAACTGTCCATGTTAGTATCAATTTTAATATCATGACCTAATTCCATTTTTAAGGGGCTTGATCATATTCTCAAAGTTCATATAGTGAACCACTTGGTTTCCCGAAACCACTTCTACTAAAACGTGTGTTTCTCCTAAACCGTAAATCGAAACGATGCGATTATTTCGCCAAAACAAACTAGGTAACAGGGCCTACATGATCATGGTCAGAAACCTTATGTTTATGCCCTTTAATGTATTCGTGATCTCTGTCCAAACTACCTAAGTAAAATTCGTCATGGTAACGACGCTTAATCGCGATTCCCGTGTTTAAAACACTTCAAATCAATCCATCAATCCACAACCAATCAATCACAACCCAAGGATTTCATTTATACCATCTTGTTACTGTCTAAACATGCTCCTAACACCAATCAATAGTTCAACCATTAATCAATCCACAAAACATCATGATCATCACGCAAATCATCTCTATATCATACTATCACTAATTATTCTTAACAAATCACTAATAACAAAGTGTAAACATAAGGGTGAGAGGTTTTATACCTTCATTAGTACTTAGTATGGACTATAGATGGCTAGTATACCCTTCTTTGATCCTTTCTTATGCTTTACAAGCCTAAAACCTCAAGATCAAAATAAGAATTTCATAAGTTACTAAGCAAAACACTATTCATCATCAACTTTGAATCCATTTTTGACCAAGCTATCAATCATGGATGAAGCTAAGATTAAAGATCTACCTTATTTTATGGATGAGGATGATTTAGAGCCCAAGATCAAGACTTATGGTTGAGTGAAAGTGGTAGAAATGTTCTTAAGGTTTTTGGAAAAGAAAAGGGCTGAATGGTGTTCTTCACCTTGGATGCATCTTTTTGTTTTTGTTTTCTTGACTTTTCCTTTTTTTTGTTTTGTCAAATAAACTTAATACTTTGTCATTTAATTTGTGTGGCTAATAACAAGCCTTGTCACCATTGACACACCTCTTTTAGACTTGTGGTTGTGGTGAAAGTGGTGACAAGGTGGTGATTCATCACCTTGTCATTGCTTTGTCACACCTTGGCATCCTCCTGCATCATGCTTGTGTCATAATTTGTATCCTCAATCCTCTTATATGTTACACTTGATGATCTTATATGATACTTCTCCCTTGGTTAGGGTTTAATCCATAATTCGTTACGCTTTTGTTTCGCGATAGGTTCAAGTGATTTTAAAAACGTTCCTCTGTACCAATGCTAGGGATACTTCCTTGATCTTTCCATTACCTTGGCTTAATATATGATCCTAGATTCCTCTCCTTGGCTTAAGGTATGATCATGGATTTCTCATCCGACATACTTCCTCAAAACGATCAAATCAATACATCCTTGATTGTCCAGTGAATAGTGATTTAAAACTCGAATGGAAATCTTCTGATTCTGATCGCGTTTACATTCACTTATTCTCCTTATACCTCACTAATATAACTTCGAAACATTCATTCCATGTCTTCCATATGGTGTGGTCTGAAAATATTTTTCATCAACAAATTCACTATTCATCAACATTTACTATTCATCAAAAAATTTAACTAAGTCCAAAATTTGGGGTTATTACAGTCTCCCCTACTTAAAAGGATTCTGTCCCGGAATCTAAGAAAATAGCCGAGGTTACTTTTCCAATATAGAAATCTCCAGTTTCCAGGTTGACTCTTCACCCCTGTGGTTCATTACAACACTTACTCAATCCGGTCGGTGATATCTACCGGACGCTTTATATAAGCCAATTCTGGTGGTATTCTTATACACCCATTTTCTATCAATATCCGATTATTCTTGCAATCGGCGGTACAACGCTTATCGTAACTTCGATTCTCTAAAATATTTCTTCCGGTCGGTCCGTCGGTCTGCGGATCCTACGTAGTGCTCGCACTCAAACTCGTTGCCAAACATATTTGGAAAACTCCTCCCAAATCGGGAGTTCAAGCATTGGTTCTTATCTGACGCGATGGTGATTGGAACTCCACGTCACCCAATTATCTCTTTCGCAACTCTTTGATTTAAGATCTCTTGCTAAAAACAAAATATGAGTAGACTCATTTGATCCATCAATTATAGCTCAATTGACGTAATAGTCCGACTCGATTCTTGTTGATCCTATCACAGAATCCATTATAGTAAAATTACATTCCTAATCAGGAAGCTCAACTAACTGTGATAATCAACTAGGTCTTTGTTCTGCCTTCATTTTCTGACATATCCAATCTTTACTTACCAATTGATAATCCATTTTATCTATCTGACCACTTATAACATTTCCTTAACTTTCTTTACCTTTTTGGTACTCTCCGCGTAGCTGTCTCTTTATAACAGACCTTTATTCCTAATTCGTTCTGGCTCAATCAGGACCTTTAAATAATCCTTGTTGTATTCTTAACTTCAAACTTCATCCTTTCAGTTCCTCTTATTAGTCATTCTGAAAATTAGCATCCTTTATCTTTTGAACATTAGGAACCCAAACTTAGTAAAAATACCTCATGCTTCCTTTATCATCTTTCTCAGCCTTTAATTCTTTCTTCAACATTGACTTTATACCTTCACTCGTCATTCGTTCTTGACACAACTTAATCTTCTGCAGCGATTTCGGTCGCATTGCAATCTCAAATAGTCTCTCAATACCATTTCCGGTTATCTTACCCTCAATTTCTGTTCTTTCAAATCCTTGGATTAACTTTATCCAACGATGTTATCATCTTAAGTCTCTCTTTCCTACTAAGGGCATCAGCCACCACATTGGCCTTCCCTGGTTGGTAAGGAATCCCACAGTCATAATCCTTGATTAGCTTTAGCTACCTTTTCTATTCTAATGGTAAGTTCTTTCTGGGAAAGTGTATCTAATGCTCTTATGATTTGTATAAATCTCGCACTTCTTTCCATACAATTAGCGCCTCCAAATCTTTAAAGCGAAACTATCGATGTCAAATCTAAGTCATGTGTAGGGTAACTAAACTCATATTCCTTTAATTGTCTGGATGCATGCGCAATTACCTTTCTGTGCTGCATAAGCACACACCCTAATCCTTTATGCGATGCGTCGCTATAGATCACAAAATCTCCCTTCCCGTCTGGCAGTACCAGCATAGGGCGGTGACTAGTCTCTTCTTTAATTCCTGGAAACTTTTCTGACATTTCTCGGTCCATTCAACTTTTCAGTCTTTCGAGTAAGTCTGGTCAGTGGAGCTGCTATTTTAGCAAAATCTTGTACACATCTCCGGTAATATCCGGCTAAATCCACAAAATTTCTCACCTCGGTTGGTGTGGTTGGCCTTTCCCAGTTCGAAACAGCTTCTATCTTAGCAGGTTCAACCAGCACTCCTTCACTGCTGACTACATGTCCTAAAACTGTACTTCCCTTAACCAAAACTCACACTTTGAGAACTTGGCATATAGCTTTTCTCTCCTCAGTTCTTCTAACACTATCCTCAAATGTTCTGCATGTTCTTCCTCGGTCTTTGAGGTAAACCAAAATATTGTCGATGACACTATGACACACTTATCCAAATACTTCTTGAAAACTCGATTCATCAAGTCCATGAAAGTTGTAGGGGCATTCGTTAGCCGAACGACATCACTAAAAACTCGCAGTGTCCATACCTGGTACGAAATACAGTCTTGGGAATATCCTCGGGTTTAATATTCCATTGGTGTTATCCAATTATTAAATCAATCATCGAGAATTTAACTGCATCCTGTAGTTGATCGAATAAATCATCGATCCTTGGCAGGGGTATTCATTCTTAATAGTTAGCCTATTTAGCTCTCGATAATCTATGCACAGCCTCATGGTGCCGTCCTTTTTCCTCACCAATAACACGGGTGCATCCCACGGTGACACACTTGGTCTTATCATTCCTTTCTCTAACAATTCCTACCATTGAGCGGTTAATTCCTTCATCTTGACTGGAGCTAGTCAGTACGACCTTCGAAACTAGCGTCGTTCTTGGAGCTAATTCTATAGCCAACTCTATTTCTCTAGCGGGTAGTAACCCTGGGAGATCTTCTGGAAATACATCATCGAATTTGTTAATAACAGGGATATTCTGTACACTAGGTACTTCCCGTTTCGTATCCATCACAGTCACTAAACAAGTTTCACATCCTTGGAGGTCATACATTCCCTCGTCCAATAATCTGAATTCTTACTTTCTTTATTTCTCAATCTATTCGCGTTTCATACCCTATTTTCTTTATGCCCATTTCTTTCTCGTCCACTTTGCTTCCATTTCTATCACAGTCGTTTCATTAACCAAGGTAACATAATCAATCATTTCGAATACTCCGTTATTCTGAATTTGCATCATGCGAAACAAACCTTGGCGATTTTCGTAAACTTCAATTCATAATTTGTCGTACTCATTTGTTTTAGCTCTAAGCTTCAACACTCTCTTTCTCCAAATTCTAAGGAAAATAATTGCATGGTACCAAGAATACTTCAAGAAATAGAATGCTTTATATATATATAAAAAAAACTTTGTAAAAATTCTCGCTGAGGGGGCGACCTGGTTAGGTCTCAATCAAATTATCGTTTGAAAATCTTCTCATCATACTTCACTGCATACCAAATGCATCGTGAATTCACTTATATAAATTTGACCGAAATTTGAACTTAGTGATACAATAACTAGTCCACTTCAAGAAAATATTAACAACTAGCTGAACAAAATTTGCTAGTTCGATTAGTTTGGGACGCAACATCTAGCTAGGACGATTAGCTAGATTTTCATCATATCGTTAAAATTTCAACTAGTTAGAACAATTAACTAGTCACTCATCATGGCACATACAATTAGCCATTTTCAATCTACTAGTACAAAATCTCGACATCGTAGCTGAAGAAAGAAAGAAAACAACTTTTGACTACTCGGATAATGAATTGAAAAGAATAATAATAAGTTTGGGACGAACAAGGTAATTATAACCCTTGAATAGAATATAAGGTCTAAAATAGATGGTCCTTGGTATCGGAACAGTCGATAACCTTCTACCAAACATTTCTCATTAGTGAAACGGTTCACCCAAAGGTGTCTCCGTACATAAACTTTGTCAAATTCTCTGATAGAATTGAATTCGGAATATCAATATCAATTTGATATCCTTTCTACGATTTCAATGTCTGATGTGCAAATCTTTCCTTAATGGAAGAGAAGAATTCACGAGTAGTCTCTGAAATATACATCATCTATGTTTTAAACACATAGCTAGATATTTATGAACTCAACCGAGGAGTCCAAATATGAAGAAATAAAATGAATACTTAACAATTGTTGGTTGCATCCCAAGTTGAAGTAGGAAATTAGAAGGGTTACCTGACATGAACTATTCAGGGTAACACAGGCATGAACAGTTTTAGATTGAGGAGTGTACCAGCAAGTACCAAAAAGTCAATGGTCATCATAATTTCTAACATCACCCGTACGAGGATGATCTTATCTTTCTGCCTTTATGGCTTAGGGTACTAACCAACGGTACCTCAAAATCGTACAAGCTTGTAAATAGGTCGGGAGTTTGAAACATAATCGCCATTCCCCGATAATCGTCCAGAGTTTGGGCCTCCTACGGCCGCATCAACACATTCTCAAAAGAAGAAGGTCGATTAACATATATGTAATTTCTTAACACTAGTCGTATCGACTGAATCCAACCCCAGGTCACCATAGGTCTCGTTCCTCGTAGGTCCTGAGATTGTCGCATTGCTCGTCGCAACCATACGTGTCTTTATCAGAATCACGCTATCCATTCTTCATATCTTTGATTTCTAAGTTGAGCCATCATGGCATATCGTACGAAATATACTCGCGATGCGATTTAGCGCGTTCGTCTCACGATAACGTTATGGTACTATATGTACGCAAAAGTCTCCTTCTTAGGTATCAAAATATCCATCGACGGAAAAGACACCAACTCTGGTGGAATCATTGTTCTCAAGGCTTGGACCTTATACACAAGATAATGCCTTAACTAGTCCACGCAATTTAGTAATTCGGATCGCGTAAAGTACTGTAAACGTCTCAATCTTCACATGTGCTGCCTTCTCGTGGCAAACTAAGATGAACTACAAACACTTAGGTTCTTACTAAGTCAAGTTATCCATTGGTATTGGCCATTCCAACCTTACCCCAACTACAACCGAGACTCTGCTCCGCGTCTTATCTCAATGTTTTTGATAATCTGTGTATAATTCTAAACGTCCTTCTCATCATTATGATGATCTTCAACGGTCCTATCGATCCTCCGATAAGTTCCCAACTAAACTCTTTAGTCTTAACATCCTCAATGGCACTACCTCCGGTAGTCCACTTAACGAGCTCTATATGAGTCCTCGCGTCATTCTCTTACTTCGATATAACACCTAACACTCTCATATCCAAGTTTATAACTTAACGCTCTGATACCATTTCTGTAACACCCCCAGATCCGGGGTCAGGAATCTGGGTTGTCACGCTCCATCAATCATACAATACCTGCATTACTTACGACATTCCAATAATACAACTCCAAAGACCCCAATTACTTACGCACACACACACAAGTTATAGCCTTGGAAATGAGAAACAAAAGTAACATTTGTTATTACAACTCAAATGTACTATCCAAGATCTCATCTATTATTTACAACCTCTACCGGAAGTTACAATAATAGACCTCACAATTCTATACAAGGTTTAGTAATACAAACCTACTCAAAAATAATTCTCACTAATTCAAGCTGCAACTATTCTGCTCACACCAGCAGTATTCATCCGGCTGAACTAACTCAAGGGTGGTCTCTCCATTCCCTTGCTCTCGTAACACGAGGTGAATCGACAACGTTTTCTTCATGCTGAAAGGTTTAATAAAGCAAGAATGAGCTAATAGCGCTCAGCAAGAAATCTATCCCAGTTTAAATCTTTAAACCTTTTAGGAAGATAATCCTTATAGGATCAAATTTTTAACACTACTAGGGTCTAACCCCAAAATAGTAGATCGTTCAAAATACTGTATGACTTATAATCATACTCAAATACTTTTCGTAAATCATTTGGGAATCCTTGGTATCGATATAATGAACCAAGATTCAAAACATATCTTTTAAAATAGATATCAATTATTGGAATCAGGGCTTAAAGCCTATCCATTATTTCAAAACACTATACAGTTCAATATATTGTATATCTTAAATCCCTTCTCAACATATATACACACATATCTATTTAGATATCTCATACGGTTCAAAATACTATAAAATATCAATAATGAACACCTTTTTGACTCGGTTGTGTTGTGACATATAAAAGAAGCAAGAATAAGCACTATAGCTCGACGATAAGATACAACAGCATATTCATATATGTAAGCTGATATCGTAATTGAAAACCTTTGAAACTTCGTTCATATATAGAACGATATGTTTAAACAATCTTTTCGTCAAAACATGCCATACAGTACAACTACTGTATGAGGAACATCATTACTCATCACTGCCACATTATCAGTAACTCAGCACCTAGGCTTTCATTACAATGTGCAGCACAACTCCAATTGGAGGGAAGGGACCTTTTTCAGGGCACACCACGATACACGATGATCAGTCGTTGTATCGTACTCACACTTCTCTACTAGTAGATGGACGACATCTTAACACGATTATCACCTTAGCCGCATACGGGCTTTGTATCTGCTGGACTGACCTACAGCCTCCTATGCGAGATAAGTGCTGGACTGCCTCGCAGCCTCTTACGCTATAATCAGAGGTACTGTCCAACAGCCTCCTTCGTGTTTCCTGCTGGTCCCGGATGAAAAATAAATGAAACGGGAATCGGAATTTAATCCTATTTTCCCCAAGTACTAAGTACTTGTCTCTCTTTTGAAAACATTTCTGGCCTACTTACTCCTAGGATAATAGAGGAGTAAGTAACCGGAAGGGTTGACCACTGTTGTCCCACTTAGGATTTGATAAGATTTCTCTTTAAAAGATTACGACCCAGGAGTCAGATTATTTGGAAATCTTTAAGGGTATTCCTGTCCCATTTGAGTGGTCAGCGAATATTTACATTATCTCTTAAGATAGATTTAAATTAAAATAAAATTCGAGAATCTCTACTTTAATTAAAATAAATATTATAAAGGTCGAAAATATTCTTCATACTCATTGAAGGTCAATGATGACTTTATAAACAATATACATCATTTTTAAATTAATTAAAAGAATAATAAATATTCAAATAATATTCATCAATTAATAATTGATTAAATAATAATCAAAAGCTCAATAAATATTTGATCATCAAATATAAGTGAATATTAAAATAATATTCCTTGAATAATGAAATAATTGAATGTATCTATTCAATATACTTATCAGAAAATAAACCTTAACGGTTTTAAAGAAAATATACCGACTCCCGGTCTAAGGTTAAAAATACGATTCACCTGCTCTACTCTAAGAGTCTTTAAAACCTCGGTTTATATCTAGTATTTACATATCATATAAACCTTATATCTTACAAAGCTTTTTATCAAAAGCGTAAACAGTTATAAAGAGTTCTCACAGAATTAAAGCAGAATAGATATATATATATATATATATATCAATCACATAAATCACAACAGCATCATTTATATGATGTAGGGTTTGAAAACTTACAAGCATCTATCATATGCATATATTTCATCTCAACAATTTTAATGCCATCACATCTATATACGACGTGAGTTTTGAAAGCATGCATAATACCATATGCATATAGTTCATCTCAATAATTTTATACCATCACATCTATATACGATGTGAGGTTTGGAAGCATGCATAACACATATCACATGCATCATCAGAATATTATAATTTAAAATAAAGCATGGAATGAGAAAACTTGCCTTGGGTCCTTGGTTGTTAGGGGTTCGAGAATTTGCCGGGAAATCTATAAACAAAGAAATACTCGATCAGTCCCCTAGCGTAATCATTCGCTCATAACAACTCACTCATAATACTTCGCTTATCCTTAAGACACTCACTTTAAGTCAACCATAAGTCAAACACATCATGTAGTCATGTTATTCCTCAACAACGTTCGTGTTTTAATCGACTCGAAATAATCCTTTATCTTAGTCCCAACGGGTGGTCAAAATAGTACCCCTAGAGTTGACTTTTCATGGAGTTACTATTACGCGACTTGCACTCTAACACTTTTAGTAAATCAGAAAATTCACATTTAAATATGAAACCACTTCTAAAATCATTTTGAGTATTTGTAATATTTATCACCCCTGTTTTGATCTCAAAACAGGGGTGTACTTGGTGAAATGTATTTTCAAACTTGGATGAGCTACGGAAAGTTACTATCCGCACGTCTTTCACTAAAACACTCATATCTCCTTAACCGTTAGTCGAAATGACACACCGTTTTCGCATGCGCGATCTAGGGAAAGAATAGAACAAAATGCTTGAACATATTTTACTGCCTAAGGGGGTGAAATTCACGAGAGCAGCAGATTTTTGGCAGTGAAGTGCAGAACCACTTACTCCTCGCGCAGCTTTGGTTCCGACATTTTTATAAAATCGAAAAATTATCTTTTTAACCCGAAACCTTCTCGATTCACTGAATAACTGTCCATGTTAGTATCCATTTTAATATCATGACCTAATTCCATTTTTAAGGGGCTTGATGACCCAAAACCACTTCTACTAAAACGGATGTTTCTCCTAAACTGTAAATCGAAACGATGCGATTCTATCGCCAAAACAAACTAGGAAACAGGGCCTACATAAGGGTGAGAGGTTTTATACCTTCCTTGGTACTTAGTATGGACTATAGATGGCTAGTATACCCTTCTTTGATCCTTGCTTATGCTTTACAAGCACTACAAGAAAAACTGAATCAGACAACACTGATCACACAACGCTTGAAGAAAAAAGCGTTGGCTAAAATTTTCATACAACGGTTTTATTTCACCCTAAAAACGAGTATTGTCTGATCAACATCACTACAACGGGTGAAAAACTGTTGTCTAGTAAATCGAATCAGACAAGTCTTTTTTGAAAGTGGTGTTGTGTAAATAAGAAGATTTGAGCTTTACAACAACGGTTTTATAACCATTGTCTAGTTAATCGAATCAGACAAGTCTTTTTGAAAGCGGTGTTGTGAAAATTAAAAGATTTGTACAACGGTTTTTAAATGTATTGTCTAAAGATGCTCGAGACAATGTTGCGATTAACCGTTGTCAAAATCAAACAAGTGTTTTTTCTTTGTTTCATGTAAGAGCGTTTCAGACAAGGTTGTTTGTAGTGTTGTCTGAATGTCACCTATCATACTTTTTTTATGTTGTATGTTTATCTTTTAGACATCACTTTTGTTACTAAAACCGTTGTCTAACTTACTGTATAGGAAATAAAATTTAACAGAAAGAAAGCAAACTTGTCAAAACAGAGGCATATCTATAACTGGCAAACCAAGCATCAAACCAACCATGAACCATTTTCACGACTAAAAAACTTTTTGTTCAAAACAAATGTGAGTCCGTGCGGATAATTCTTATTGCTTTCACATGAATGTGAGACTCTGAAAAAATTCTGAGTAATTCGAAGTAAATTGACCCAAAAAAATATTCTGTAATAAAGTGAACTGGAGCAATACAAACAATATTTGTTAATCTAGTACTCAACTCAATACAAAAGAATTATCTCCCAAATTTTGAGCAACAAGGTCTGGCCAAGGAAAAAAACCTCCAACAACAACTAGTACTTTCAAATTCTACACACAACAGTGGTTAGAGCCTACAAATGGAATCTACTTAACACAATCACTTGGTACAAAAGCTTCGCGAACGGACTAATCAAAAGAAGCTTGACATGGGCAATTACTAGAATATAATCACCAACAATTGGTTGGCTTCACATGCTTACCAAGTTCTTCCATGCTTCGAGTTTATGACGAGAACGTCGATTATTCTTTGATGAAGCCAAGCACCATTTGTATTATCTACAACATTAATTGAAGTCAGCAAGTTAAACTCTTCAAATTTCTTCAAAGGTGCAGCTGCTAAAGTTAAAAAAGTTGACAAAAGAGGGAACTCACTGAAGGAATTTACGGATGAGCGGAAGCGTGAGATAACAATTATTCCGTAAAAACCATGTATCGCACATATAGAAAAACATATAAAATCTAGATCGAGGGGAATCGTAACCATACCTTGAAAATCGAAGCTTTATAAAATGGATTCTAGCAGTTGCTCCTCAGAGTGTGAAGCACTCTACCGGTATCCACCAAGAATAATCATTCGATGAAGCTTTTTATAAAACTAAGCTTTTATAAAAATGGAGTTTTTCTTCTTTTGAGACAGAGAGAGAGAGATGAAGAAGAAGAGGGTGGCAACTAGGTTTTCACACAAACTCAAGTCATTTAGAATGAACTATCTCATTCTATTTATAGGGCTCTCTTAGGGTTTTTTAATATATCTTAATATATATATATTAACCCCACATTTTATCTTATAAAATGCTTTAATAATAATTAAAACTATTTTAATCATTATTTCCTTTTCTACACTATTTAGAAAATAACTTGCTCTCTCAAAATACCTTCATCAATAAATTAATCTTTTATGGTGTGACCTTGTAGGTTCAATATTAAGCCGGTAGTAGAAATAAATAATAATAATAAACTTTTTATTTATTAATTATATGAATTCTAAAATTCATTAAATATAATTAACTGATTAATTATATTTATTCTACATTGTGAGGGATGCTTCTCAACATATCGCGACTATCCGGATAATATGAATTCACTGCTTAGAATACCAAGAACCTGTCAGTGACTAGTTACCGTACAATGAATTCCTTCTACCCTACAATATCCCGATTAAATATAAGGCATGGATCTCGTGTCAGGCCTTATCAAATTTAATCATATGATTTCATATTCATAATGCTAAGTTCATATTAATGCAAATTAGAAACTCCTTTCTAATTTCATACACTCTGGCCAGAGATTCCAGAACTCGCATACTAAGAATAACATAGGATATTCTCTTCCTATACTGGAAGGGGTAGATCCTCTATTGACGTTAACTATCTCCATACACAAATCCCTATGCCCAGAATAGACCTAATGGATGTCCTTGAGACTAAGGACTAATCCAAAGCATAGTTCATTATATACAAGATAACTCTAACGATCTCAAGTCTAAGGACACTTGTACAACTATCACTCAGTGAATAACTATTGACACGTGAGTAAACTCCATTAGTTGTTCAACTTATCGAGTCATGTTCAGTGAACTTATTCCTAATAAGCACCTACATACTAGCTATAGTGTCACCACACAAATGCCTATGAGAACAGACATCCTTCATAGTGAAGCAAGCATAGTATGTACCGATCTTTGCGGATTAATTAACTACCAATTAATTATCCTACGACCAGGAACTATTTAACTTTAGAGTTATCATCTTTAAGGTCTCATTATAATGATCTCATCATAATCCATTAAAGCTTTACTCTAAACTATGAATCATCTAATTTAAACACTTTAAATAGATAAAGCCCGTTATAAAACATATTACCATTTTATTAAATTAAACAAACTTGAATCAGATTGAACAAAGTATCTCCTAACTCATCATCCATGATTGGATTTAGGACACACGTCTTTCACTCACTACTAGAACAAGAAACGAAAAATAGACGTAACGTATCAAACGACGTGGTCAGGGATGGCGTATTCCCTTCTGGCTCACTAAAGCATCTCCCATTAAAAATATACTATAAAAAAATTAAGTGAAAATACTGATATGCAAAGGCTGAAAGAAAAAATCTGCAAAGGAAATCTGAGACTAATGTTCCAAGGAATGAAAGCAAACAAGGTTCTACAGAGCTGACAACAACTTAAAAGAAATATGACATGAAGCCTTGACTTGCTCTTTACAAAATCAACTGTCAAGCTGAAGGGAATAAAAAAACGGATTGATAAATTAAGAAGACACGCTTCTTTCTCTACAAAACAGTTGCTAACTTTCGACACCAAACTGAAAAAAGGAAAAAAAGAAAGGCCAGGCCAGTTGCTAACTTTCGACACCAAACAGTTGCTCCAGCCCATGTGAATAGAACCTTCAAGCCTAGGCCAGCCTCAAGCTCATGCCCATGCGAGCTTTAAGCTCAAACTCAGGCGAGCGGATGATCAAGGCCAGTCTAGCAGAAAGCTCATGCCCATGCGATTTTTAAGCTCTAGCCTAGGCAAGCGAAAGCTGATCAAGCCACGTGAATATAGATCACTAAGAAAGAAAGCATGACAGACATTAAAGTGGATCAAAATTCTCTTCACCTAAAACTAACACATTGATACCGAAAGAAAAATAAAACAGAAAAGAAATAGATTGCATTTCTGTTATAGATATTCCATAAGAGACTTTGATGATTTACACATTTAATCAAACACCTTATATACACAATCATTAAGTCTAGTTTCAAAAACAATTGAACAAAAGATTTCAGTTCACCCATTTCATCAAACAAATTATAAACAAAATCATTTCACAAAACTTTAATAATCCTGCATTATGCTTTCATCACGTTTAAATATTACTTTCTCATAATTTTTTTTAACATAAAGCATGAAAAAGAATTGAGTTGATAAAAACAATTGTATATATGAACAAAGAAAGAAGCATACAAGCATAAAATATGAAGCTTGGCAATGAAGAATCGGTAGGCGAGGAAAAATGTGATGAACTTAGGTTTTCAATTTAATTTGGATATGAGGTGTGGCTGTGTGTTTTGTGTTCTCTAGCTCAAAGAAAAAGGAGGAAACGAAAACAAGAGGATGGAAATGAAAATTAGACTAAGGTGGGAAAATAAAATATTGGGTGTAGGTGGAAAATAACATAAATGTATGGGTTAGATATTTTTAATATATAAAACACTTAAAATGAAAACTTGTAAATAAATATCTATGTATTTTAGTAATATTACAAAAAATTCGAAAAATAAATAAATTTATTTGGTTTGAAATTTCAACAATACGAATTCCAACAATACGAATATCAATATCTATGGATATTTTAGTAATATTTTAGTAATATTACAAAAAATTCCAAAAATTCCAACAATACGAATATCAATATCTATGGATATCAAGATCTATGTATTTTAATGATATTACAACAATTTTAGAAAAAAATAAACTTATTTGGTTAGAGATCTTAACAGTTAATCAGTTATTTGACTAGTACTTCTAACTAGTGTTTCATCTTGAATTGATGTTTCAATTTTTTTAAAAATATTTATCAACGATCCAACCGTATGAATGTCAAGATCTATGTATTTTAATGATATTACAAAAAAAATTAGAAAAAAATAAATTTATTTGGGTTGAGATCTTGACGGTCGAACTAGTTATTGGACAAGTACTTCTAACTAGTATTTCATCCCAGATTGATGTTTCGATTTTTTAAAAATATTTATCGACGATCCAACCATATAGATATCAAGATATATGTATTTTAATGATATTACAATAATTTCAGAGAAAACAAATATTATTTAGTTTGAGATCTTAACAGTCAACTAGTGATTTGACTAGTACTTCTAACTAGTGTTTCGTCCCGGATTGATGTTTCAATTTTTTTAAAATATTTATCGATGATCTAACCGTATGGATATCAAGATCTATGTATTTTAATTATATTACAAAAAATTCAGAAAAAAATAAATTTATATGGATTTAGATTTTAATAGTCAACTACTGATTTGACCAATACATATGTATGTTTTGTTTATTCGATTTTATAAAAGGATCAGACAATGGTTTTTGTTTAATAAAGTGTTGTAAGTTGTAAGACTTAACAATGGTTTTCGTCCACAAACCGTTGTATAATATACACAAGGGTTTTTGTTTTGATCCAATCGTTGTTGAATAGTTTTTGTAACAATTGTTTATGTTGATAAACCGTTGTATGATATACACAATGGTTTTTTTTACAAAACCCTTGTGTGAGTAAATACGTTACAACGTTTTTTATCTAAATCTGTTGTCTATATCAAAAACGTTGTTTCAATTTTTTTAAAAATGTTTATCGACGATCCAACCGTAGGAATATCAAGATCTATGTATTTTAATGATATTACAGAAAAATTAGAAAAAAATAAATTTATTTGGTTTGAGATCTTAACGGCCGAACTAGTGATTTGACAAGTACTTCTAACTAGTATTTCATCCCAGATTGATGTTTCGATTTTTAAAAAATATTTATCGACGATCCAACCATATAGATATCAAGATATATGTATTTTAATGATATTACAATAATTTCAGAGAAACAAAATATTATTTAGTTTGAGATCTTAACGGTCAACTAGTGATTTGACTAGTACTTCTAACTAGTGTTTCGTCTCAGATTATTGTTTCGATTTTTTTAAAATACTTATCGACGATCCAACCGTATGGATATCAAGATCTATGTATTTTAATGATATTACAGAAAAATTAGAAATAAATAAATTTATTTGGTTTGAGATCCTAATGGTCAACTACTGATTTGACCAATACTGAGCTATGTTTTGTTTATTCAATTTCAGATATTTTGTTATACACATTGTAGATATTAACATCATATATTGTACGATTTCCTATCCTTGATGTATGTTTATAAGGAAAGATTAGCTAGAAAAATGTTAATAATGGTAACATTACTAATTCCGCAGTTAAACGAACATTCAACTAGTGTTTCATCCTGGAATGATGTTTTCATTTTTTAAAAATATTTCTCAACGATCTAAACATATGAAATATTTTTCAAAAAAAAAATCTCAACTAGTGTTTAGTCTTAAATTTTACTAAATTTATCTTTAAAAATTTATAATTTATTTTTTTAATTTCTCATTAATTTTTACATATAACTTATTTTTGAGAAATCAAACTTCTAAAATAACGTATAAAATTTACCATTTTTTTAACAATAACACTAATCATGTTTCATTTTCCCTCGGTACTCCAATCTCATTTCTAAAAAAATTAAAAAACAACTGGGCAAAGTTATACATCCTTGTAACCAAAACACATTTCCCACATTTACCAAATTTTTATTTCCCCCTCCCCCGACCTTCCCCCCTTAACCAAATTTTTATTCCCCCTCTTTCGGTACCCAGCTTTATTAGGTAATTCCGTTGTCTTTAGAGCCTCAGACAACGGTCGCTAACCGTTGTCTGATACGCGCATCAGAGAGCATCGCCATACTCAACGGAAATTTAGGGTGTTAGACAACGGTGATAAACCGTTGTGTGATTCGATTTTTCTTGTAGTGAAGCCTAAAACCTCAAGATCAAAACAAGAATTTCATAAGTTACTAAGCAAAACACTACTCATCATCAACTTTGAATCCATTTTTGACCAAGCTATCAATAATGGATGAAGCTAAGATTAAAGATCTACCTTAGTTTATGGATGAGGATGATTTAGAGCCCAAGATCAAGATTTATGGTTGAGTGAAAGTGGTAGAAATTTTCTTAAGGTTTTTGGAAAAGAAAAGGGCCGAATGGTGTTCTTCACCTTGGATGCATCTTTTTGTTTTTGTTTTCTTGATTTTTCCTTTCTTTTGTTTTGTCTAAATACACTTAATACTTTGTCATTTAATTTGTGTGGCTAATAACAAGCCTTGTCACCAATGACACACCTCTTTTAGACTTGTGGTTGTGGTGAAAGTGGTGACAAGGTGGTGATTCATCACCTTGTCAGTGCTTTGTCACACCTTGTCATCCTCCTGCATCATGCTTGTGTCATAATTTGTATCCTCAATCCTCTTATATGTTACACTTGATGATCTTATATGATACTTCTCCCTTGGTTAGGGTTTAATCCATAATTCGTTACGCTTTTGTTTCGCGATAGGTTCAATTGATTTTTAAAACGTTCCTCTATACCAATGCTAGGGATACTTCTTTGATCTTTCCATTACCTTGGCTTAATATATGATCCTAGATTCCTCTCCTTGGCTTAAGGTATGATCATGGATTTCTCATCCGGCATACTTCCTCAAAACGATCAAATCAATACATCCTTGATTGTCCAGTGAATAGTGATTTAAAACTCCAATGGAAATCTTCTGATTCTGATCGTTGATAAGTGGATTTCATGTCTACTTAGAACGCTTAGAAACTGGCTTAAACTGATTGCAAGAACTCAAGTTTTAGGTGTTTTGATATGTTTTTGAGTGTTTATGCAGGAATGATCATTGGTAGCACGATGGTGGTGCATGGATGTAATTGATGGTGTGGTGTTATGTTGGAAAGGGCATGCAAGATTTGAGGGTTGGAGGCTTTGCGCTTTGGAGAGCATTAAAGGAAAATTTTCTGTCAGGCCAAGTGGGGCGCCAGCGCCACTAGTGGGGCGGCCGCGCCACTCACCGCGCCACTAGTGGGGCGGCCGCGCCACCCTCTCTGTCCCAAATTCTGTTTTGTTCTAATTTTGATGTTAGGGCATTGACTGGTCAACCCTGAGGCATGGATCAATATTTGTGGACGTTTTATAAGGGGAGAACCCTAATATATCATATCGATCGAGGAATTACCAAGGAGAACAAGAGGAGGCCAAACCCTAGAAGACCTAGCTTAATTTCATCTTTGTATTCTTCTAAATTAGGCATACTTGGATTCTCTTACGTTGTTTTCTAAACCTTATGACTATTGTTACTATTGGTTTTTGATTTTCAATTCAAGACTTATTTTTAATATCATGTTTTCATTAGAACCCGCGATGATGAACGGTTCATTCATGAACTAATCGTTATAGTGGGATTCTAACGGAGTTTCTTATGGAGTTTAGTGGTTAATTGTTTTTATATATTCTGTGTGTGATGGCTAATTGATTTCCTATCATGGTTGTGCTTATTCGTTGTGGATGCGTAGCTAACATTCATGATTGTTTGTTAATCTCTATTGATTGCGAAAGTGGATATAGGGATTTAGAACTTGCCATGCTAGCATAAGTTCATGTATAATTGTCATGCATGATTCGTGGATGATTTTAACCATTTCATCTACCTTATGTAATCTGAATAGATAACTTGCTCATTAAACCACTATGTTTTCAATCTCTATAGACATATAGGGACTAAGCATATTTGGTGTCCATTTAACTTCTATCTTTATTGTGGATGTTTAAGTGGTATGGTATACGTATACTGAAAGGTAGCGTATACTAGTTTCGTGTTATCTGATTAGTTGTCACAACCGTCACATGCATTAATTAAGAACAAGAGACTCTAGATGAAATATTTAATGATGTTAGGATCCCATGCTTTATTCATATAAGTAATTTTCCAGTAATTCTCTTTAGTTAATATAATCTTGTTAAGTGCTAGTTAATTAGTTAAACAAAACCAAATTTGATACTTATCTTAGCAGTGAGTAATAACCATACATTGGTGCATAAGTGCATAGCTATAACAACATAACCAGTCTCTGTGGGAACGAACTTAACTTTATCATATACTACTTGTGACCACGTGCGCTTGCGTGTTGTTGTGTGAACAAGTTTTTGGCGCCGCTGCCGGGGACTCGGTGTTGTTTTAAATTAGTTTATGTGCTTGTCATCAGGGGTCGTTAAATTTCACTGACTCGGATTGTTTTGCTCATCAATTTTACTTTGTTTGGTGTTTTTCAGTTAATCCATTGAGCGTGTATGCGAACACGTTCTCAGACTCTTAAGGACAAACTGGAAGGAGAAAGAACAGGACTGAACGTAGTTATGGGAGAACCAGCAGCAGCAGGAGCGAAGGCTTTGATGGATTATTCTCAGCCAAAGATCAATGATATTCAGTCAAGCATTGTTAGACCGGCTATCTCAGCTAACAACTTTGAGATCAAGGCTGGCACAATTCAGATGCTAGATGCTACAGAACTCTGTGCAGTTTGGGGGTGCTCCAACGGAAGACCCTAATATGCACATTAGGGATTTCATTGAGATCTGTGACACTTTCAAGTTCAAAGGAGTGTCAGAAGATGCTGTAAAGTTGAGACTTTTCCCATTTTCTTTGCGGGATAAGGCTAAGGGCTGGTTGCATTCTCTACCAGCAGGGTCTATTACTACATGGGAGGAGCTGGCTCAAAAGTTTCTTACTAAGTTCTTCCCTATGGCTAAGACAGCTGCAATAAGGAATGCTCTCACTCAGTTTTCTCAGCATTCAGGGGAAACGTTATGTGAAGCTTGGGAGCGTTACAAGGAGATGCTACGAAAGTGCCCTCACCATGGAATGCCTGATTGGATGGTGATAAATTGTTTCTACAATGGTCTGGGAAGTCAATCAAGACCAATGCTTGATGCAGCTTCAGGTGGAGCCCTTTGGGCTAAAAGCTATGAGGAGGCTTATGAACTTATTGAGATGATGGCTGCTAATGAGTACCAGAATCCAACTCAGAGGTTATCACAAGGCAAGGCAGCAGGTATTCTGGAGGTAGATGCAACCACAGCAATAGCAGCTCAGCTAAAGGCTCTTTCGATGAAGGTGGATTCTCTATCTAACATGGGAATACAACAATTGGCTAGTGTCTGTGAATTATGTGCAGGTGCTCATGACACGAATCAGTGTGCTATTTCCAGTGAATCAGCACAGTTTGTGAGTAATTTTCAGAGGCCGCAGCAGCCGGTTCCTAATGCTTATCATCCAAATAACAGGAACCACCCGAATTTCAGTTGGAGTAACAATCAGGGTGGTCAACAGCAGTATCAAGGTCAGCAGTTTGGAGCAAGGCCATTCAATTCTTCTGGATATCAGCAGCAGTATGCTCCAAGGCAACCTTATCAACCACCACCAGGGTTTCATCAACAACCTCCAGGCCACCATGGTCAATCTTCTAATGAAAAATCAGAATTGGAAGAATTGAGGCTGATATGTAAGAGCCAGGCGGCTTCTCTCAAGACTTTGGAAACCCAGATTGGACAAATAGCTAGTGCCTTGTTGAGCCGACCACAGGGAACTCTCCCGAGTGATACAGAAGCTAATCCAGGGAAACGGGAGGCCAAGGAACATGTGAAAGCAGTTACATTGAGGTCTGGCAAGGTTACAAGGGACCAAAACTCAGAATTGGAGCAAACTGAAAAATCTGAAGAAAATGGACAGGGGGAGTGGCGCGCCCGCGCCACTAGTGGGGCGCCCGCGCCACTACTTCTGCCAGAAAATCCAAAAATAGTTGGAAATGAGGGTCCGGTGGAAGACAAGTGGGAACAACATCCCAAATCAACTAGGGAATCCATTCCAAAGCATATTCCAGAGGAAAACGTAATCTATCCACATCCTCCATTCCCTAGAAGACTTCAGAAACAGAAATTGGATACACAGTTTGCCAAGTTCTTAGAGATTTTTAAGAAGCTGCATATTAATATACCCTTTGCGGAAGCTCTTGAGCAGATGCCGAGTTACGCAAAGTTCATGAAGGGTATTCTCTCAAAGAAAGTGAAGCTTGAGGACTTGGAAACAGTTGCTCTAACTGAAGAGTGTAGTGCCATTCTGCAGCAGAAGTTGCCTCCAAAATTAAAGGATCCAGGGAGTTTCACCATTCCTTGCACTATCGGCAACTTGTCATTCGACAAATGTTTATGTGATTTGGGAGCGAGCATTAATCTGATGCCATTGTCTGTCTTCTTACAACTAGGGCTACCTGAGCCTAAACCTACTTCCATGTCTCTACAGCTGGCAGATAGGTCTATCACATACCCTAGGGGTATTGTGGAGGATGTCCTGGTAAAGGTTGATAAGCTTATTTTCCCGGCTGATTTTGTTATTCTGGACTTTGAGGAAGACAAGAAGATCCCCATTATCTTGGGAAGGCCATTTCTCGCTACAGGTCGTACGTTGATTGATGTGCAAAAAGGGGAACTCACGATGAGGGTGCACGATCAGAACGTCACCTTCAATGTTTTCAACGCAATAAAGTTTTCTACAGAAGAGGAAGAATGTTTTTCTATGGATCTTGTGGAAGCTGCAGTCAGCAAAGAGCTTGACCAATTGATCAAATCAGACACATTAGAGAAAGCACTAATGAAGAACTCTGATTTTGAAGATAGAGAGAGAGAGGAGCAAGCACAGTATCTGAATGCAAACCCGTGGAAGAGGAGGTTGGACATGCCATTTGATTCTCTTGGCATAACAGAGTTGGAAAAGCCACAGGAGCGTCTCAAGCCGTCAATTGAGAAAGCTCCCACTCTCGAGCTTAAACCATTACCAGAACATTTGAGGTATGCTTTCTTAGGTGATGCATCTACATTACCTGTTATCATCTCATCTAACTTGTCAGGCAGTGAAGAAGATAAACTCCTCAGAATCTTGAGGGAGTTTAAATCAGCGATTGGGTGGACTATAGCGGATATTAAGGGAATCAGCCCTTCTTACTGCATGCATAAAATTCCGCTAGAACCAGGAAGCAAGCCAACAGTGGACCCTCAGAGACGTCTTAATCCTATCATGAAAGAGGTAGTGAAGAAAGAAATTCTCAAGTGGCTAGATGCTGGGATCATCTATCCTATTTCAGACAGTTCATGGGTTAGTCCAGTGCAATGTGTGCCAAAGAAAGGAGGCATGACAGTGGTTGCTAATGAAAAGAACGAGCTGATCCCAACTCGTACAGTTACTGGTTGGAGAATTTGCATGGACTATAGGAAACTGAACAAAGCTACCAGGAAGGATCATTTTCCCCTTCCTTTCATTGATCAGATGTTGGACAGGTTGGCTGGGCATGAGTTCTATTGCTTGCTGGATGGTTATTCAGGGTACAACCAGATTGGTATCACTCCAGAAGATCAAGAAAAGACAACTTTTACTTGTCCTTTTGGTACTTTCGCGTTTCGCCGAGTTCCTTTTGGACTTTGTGGTGCACCTGCTACTTTTCAGAGGTGTATGATGGCAATCTTCTCGGAGATGATTGGCATAAATGTGGAAGTGTTCATGGATGACTTCTCAGTTTTTGGAACATCATATGATGAGTGCCTCAACAATTTGGGTATGGTTCTGAAAAGATGCGTTGAGACTAATCTAGTGCTCAACTGGGAAAAATGTCACTTTATGGTGCAAGAAGGAATTATTCTCGGGCACAAGGTATCTAGCAAAGGACTTGAAGTGGACAAGGCTAAAGTGGAGACAATTGAAAATCTTCCTCCACCAATTTCAGTTAAAGGAATTCGCAGTTTTCTTGGTCATGCAGGTTTCTATAGGCAGTTCATTCAAGATTTCTCCAAAATCTCTAAAGCCTTGTGCAATCTGTTGGAGAAGGATATTTCTTTTAAGTTTGATGAAGACTGTTTGGCTGCTTTTGAGCTCTTAAAGAAGAAGTTGACATCTGCGCCGGTCATTACTGCACCTGATTGGAATGAACCGTTTGAGTTGATGTGTGATGCTAGTGATTATGCCATGGGAGCTGTTCTGGGGCAAAGGAAGAACAATGTTTTTCATGTAATCTACTATGCTAGCAAAACTCTCAATGATGCGCAGCTAAATTACACTACTACAGAGAAGGAACTCTTGGCCATTGTGTATAGTGTCGAGAAATTCAGGTCTTATTTGCTCGGAACCAAGGTAGTGGTGTTTACTGATCATGCAGCTATTCGTTATCTTATTTCGAAGAAAGATTCAAAGCCTCGGTTGATTCGTTGGGTTCTTTTGCTTCAAGAATTCGACTTGGAAATTAAAGATAGGAAGGGTACTGAAAACCAGGTGGCTGATCACTTGTCGCGATTGGAGGACCAAGGTAAGAACTCAGTTGATAAAACTCTCATCAATGAATTCTTTCCGGATGAGCAACTTTTTGGGGTGCAAACTGAAGAACCATGGTTTGCAGACATTGTGAACTATCTGGTGAGTAAGGTCATTCCCTCAGAATTCTCTTATGCTCAAAGAAATAAGTTTTTGTATGATGTGATGTGGTACTGTTGGGACGAACCCTTCTTATTCAAACAGGGAGCCGACCAGGTGATACGAAGGTGCATTCCTTATAGTGAAGTTGAGGGTGTGTTGCGTGATTGTCACTCCACCGCTTATGGAGGTCATTATGGTGGAGAGAAGACAGCTACGCGAGTACTTCAGGCTGGTTTCTATTGGCCAACACTGTTCAAGGATGCGCATCAGTTTGTGTTGAGATGTGATCGATGCCAAAGGGTTGGTAATATCTCGAGGAGGAACGAGATGCCGCTTAATATGATGCTCGAGGTGGAGATTTTTGATATGTGGGGCATTGATTTCATGGGACCCTTTGTTTCTTCGTGTAACAACCAGTACATTCTGTTAGTTGTGGATTATGTTTCTAAATGGGTCGAGGTAAAGGCTTTATCGACCAATGATGCTAAAGTGGTACTGAGTTTTCTGCATAAGCAAATCTTCACGCGTTTCGGCACTCCAAGGGTCATTATCAGTGATGAGGGAACACATTTCTGCAACCGGAAGTTTAAAGCCTTGATGGCTAGGTATAACATCAATCATAGGGTTGCTACTGCTTATCACCCTCAGACTAATGGGCAAGCAGAGGTGTCTAACAGGGAGATTAAGCGTATTCTGGAGAAGGTAGTGAATCCTTCAAGGAAGGATTGGTCCGTGAAACTTGATGAAGCTGTATGGGCTTATAGAACGGCTTACAAGACACCGTTGGGCACTTCACCTTTTCAGCTGGTCTATGGAAAGGCTTGTCATTTACCTGCTGAGTTAGAACACAAGGCATATTGGGCATTGAAGAAGTTGAATTTTGACTTAGCAGCAGCGGGTGAGAAAAGAATGCTTCAGATTAATGAGATGGATGAGTTTCGTCTACAGGCTTATGAAAATCACAAGTTGTACCAGGAGAAGGTAAAGAGATGGCATGATAAACGGTTGGTTCAAAAGTCATTTATGCCGGGTCAACTTGTTTTGTTGTTCAACTCTCGTCTGAAACTTTTTCCCGGGAAACTTAAGTCAAGGTGGTCGGGGCCATTCACGGTCAAAACAGTTTTCCCACATGGAGCGGTGGACATCTATGATAGGTCACCAGATGAGGCATTCAAGGTTAATGGTCAGAGGTTGAAACCGTATTTTGGTGAACGTGTGAATCATGAGGCGGAAACAGCGGTTCTTAGTGCTCCAGAATGAAGATTGATGTGCGTCAAGCTATTGACGTAAAACAAGCGCTTCGTGGGAGGCAACCCACGTAGTTATATTAGAGTTCAGTAGAAAAAAAAAAAGATAAAAAAAATGTTGAAATTTTTTTTTTTCTGGACAGAAGGGGTGGGGCGCCTGCGCCACTAGTGGGGCGGCCGCGCCACTGTCCCTGCCAGAAAACGAAAAAAACTCAAAAAAAAAAAAATGAAAAAATCAGAAAAAAAAGAGTTTCTTTTGGGGGTTTTGCCTATTTATACTTCACCCCTCCCAACCCATCTCATAGTCTTCAACACCCTAGCCTTTTCTACCTCTCTACTACACCCATCTTCAATTCTATACATACAATACATACACACCTCCATCTTTTCATATCAATTCATGGCACCACCAAAGAGAGGTCGTTATGCGGGAAGTAGTAGCAACCGTCGTTCTTCTTCGGAGGAACAATCTAGTGCGGGTTTTGGGGGAGAGAAGTTTATTTCTCCGGAGGCTTCAATTGAGTATGCACGGTTAACTTCTAAGGCCGTGGTGAAGGAGAGGGGGTTTTTACCTACCCCTCGTGATGGTAATTTGGTGAAGATGATCACCGACAAAGGTTGGGAAGGAATTTGTGAAGCGTCGGAGCCGGTCCCGGTGAGTATTGTTCGTGAGTTCTATGCTAATGCCAAGGCGGAGAAGAATGGGTATTCCGTGGTTCGTGGTTACACGGTGGATTACACACTGGAGGCGATTTCTCGGGTTCTTGGTTTGCCGAAGAAGAAGGAGGGTGAAGCAGATTGGTCGGAGAAGACCCGGGCTGATTTGGACATGGAGTACATCATGGGGGTGCTATGTGTCCCGGGAACGACTTGGAAGTGCAATCGGGTTACTAATGAGCTTCTCACGTTCCCGGCATCTGCTATGAACAGGTATGCTAAGGCCTGGAACTTGTTTGTGTGTGCTAATATTATGCCTTCGTCGCATACGCATGAGGTTAATGTTGATAGGGTTATTGTGTTATGGGGGATTTTTAATGAGGAGTATATTGATCTTGGGGCTCTCCTCCATAGGAGTATTCTGAGGTTTTTGAGCGGTCGGACCACGGGGGCAATTCCTCATGCTTCTGTGGTTGTTAAGTTGTGTACTTCTGTCGGTGTTCATTGGTCTGAGGAGGAGTTCCTTCAGTTACCTATTGCGCCTATTGACCACGCGACGATTCAGAGGTTGGAGGATTGGGATGCTGGTTATTCTGACCCTTCTGGTTTGGGTTTTGCTGATGTTGGTGAGGATGGTCAGGATGCTCCTACTCGGGAGACAGCCCGGACGAGGCATACGGTTTCTTCTAGTGTGCAGCGAGGGGTTGAATGGGCTGGTTTTGGAGAGGCCCAGTATAGGAGGTTGACTCGGCGGATTGATGCCATGCATGACATCAACCACCGTTTTGCTACGGATTTGACTCAGGCGTTGGGTACGGCTTTCCGCGCCACTGGAGTTGATATTGCTTGGCCTGATTTTGGGGCTGGTTCTGTTTATCCACCACCAGATACACCACCAGATACACCACCTATGGAGGGTGGTGATGCTGCTGATGATTAGGTACTATCTGCACTTTCCTTGTTATTACCTTCAATGAGGACATTGAATATTGTAAGTTTGGGGGTGGTAATCAAGGAATAGTAGTTTTAGTGTGTGTCTCATGTAGGATTCATATAGGTTTCATATTGCATATTTAGTTAATTCATTCATATCTTTGCATATTCAGGTCATATAGAGCATTCTGTTGCATAGTTCTATTTATTATGTTAATCTATTGTAGTTGCATTTGCACAGCATATTTCATGATCCCTTAAGACTTGACTGTTTCTGTGGTGAGTCGATGTTGATTGGAGTGTAGTTGTGATGAACAGAGGGCTGATTAAGTTCCTAAGTATTAACTTGCATGCCTGGAACAAATCTTTTACATAAGTCTCATGGGTTGTTTTTGCTTTTGATCAGACCATGCTTGTTTAGATGTTTAAGTTTAACCACTTGTTTATATGTAGAATGTTGGCTAGATTCTTGAAAATGAAGGTGCACTTAAGTATAAGTTTGGGGAAACCAGGAATTTCATGCTAGTTGTTAATAAAGGCTAGGCGTCAAATGGCTAGTAGCCGCTCATTGGTAAAAAATGAGTAGTCTAGGGTGGGATGAGAAAAGCAATGGCACTCATTCCGAAATTTGAAAAAGAAAAAAAAATTGAAAAAAAAAAAGAGTTGTGTTAAGTGTGTTTATGCATAATTGATCAGGGTGAGCTCTTTAGTACTCGAGCAAGTAAGTTCTTTGGGGACTTTGTGCCTAGTGACCTAAGACTTTTCCGGTCTGGGATCCACTGACCTAAAGCTCGTTAAATGGGTATTTTTGCAAAATCCTTTCGAGGTGTCATCCATTGCACGGTCAAATAAGCATATGTGTTGTGTATAGTGGTTTTTGTGTAATAAATCATGAATTTCTGACTAACTCAAGTGGTTTATGGAGGTGTGTCCTAAAGGTTCTTGTGTCTAGCTTTCATTCTGTTTATAAACTTGTGGTTGTTTTGGCTAAGGATAGGTATGGTCTTGATTAAGTTTGGGAGTATATTGGTGAGCATTGCACACACGCACGTTCCTGTGTTTGTATGGTTGATTAAGGGGAGTTTGGTCGAACTCTGTTTGGAAGATTGCATTCTTTGAGATGTTGGCTTATTCATTGGTTATGGTTAGGTTGGGGGGATCGTTTGCATTATCATAGTAGTTGCATTCATGCATTGCATTGCATTAGTTAATATGGAGTCTGTTTATGCTTGAGGACAAGCATTGGTTTAAGTTTGGGGGTGTGATAAGTGGATTTCATGTCTACTTAGAACGCTTAGAAACCGGCATAAACTGATTGCAAGAACTCAAGTTTTAGGTGTTTTGATATGTTTTTGAGTGTTTATGCAGGAATGATCATTGGTAGCACGATGGTGGTGCATGGATGTAATTGATGGTGTGGTGTTATGTTGGAAAGGGCATGCAAGATTTGAGGGTTGGAGGCTTTGCGCTTTGGAGAGCATTAAAGGAAAATTTTCTGTCACGCCAAGTGGGGCGCCCGCGCCACTAGTGGGGCGGCCGCGCCACTCACCGCGCCACTAGTGGGGCGGCCGCGCCACCCTCTCTGTCCCAAATTATGTTTTGTTCTAATTTTGATGTTAGGGCATTGACTGGTCAACCCTGAGGCATGGATCAATATTTGTGGACGTTTTATAAGGGGAGAACCCTAATATATCATATCGATCGAGGAATTATCAAGGAGAACAAGAGGAGGCCAAACCCTAGAAGACCTAGCTTAATTTCATCTTTGTATTCTTCTAAATTAGGCATACTTGGATTCTCTTACGTTGTTTTCTAAACCTTATGACTATTGTTACTATTGGTTTTTGATTTTCAATTCAAGACTTATTTTTTAATATCATGTTTTCATTAGAATCCGCGATGATGAACGGTTCATTCATGAACTAATCGTTATAGTGGGATTCTAACGGAGTTTCTTATGGAGTTTAGTGGTTAATTGTTTTTATATATTCTGTGTGTGATGGCTAATTGATTTCCTATCATGGTTGTGCTTATTCGTTGTGGATGCGTAGCTAACATTCATGATTGTTTGTTAATCTCTATTGATTGCGAAAGTGGATATAGGGATTTAGAACTTGCCATGCTAGCATAAGTTCATGTATAATTGTCATGCATGATTCGTGGATGATTTTAACCATTTCATCTACCTTATGTAATCTGAATAGATAACTTGCTCATTAAACCACTATGTTTTCAATCTCTATAGACATATAGGGACTAAGCATATTTGGTGTCCATTTAACTTCTATCTTTATTGTGGATGTTTAAGTGGTATGGTATACGTATACTGAAAGGTAGCGTATACTAGTTTCGTGTTATCTGATTAGTTGTCACAACCGTCACATGCATTAATTAAGAACAAGAGACTCTAGATGAAATATTTAATGATGTTAGGATCCCATGCTTTATTCATATAAGTAATTTTCCAGTAATTCTCTTTAGTTAATATAATCTTGTTAAGTGCTAGTTAATTAGTTAAACAAAACCAAATTTGATACTTATCTTAGCAGTGAGTAATAACCATACATTGGTGCATAAGTGCATAGCTATAACAACATAACCAGTCTCTGTGGGAACGAACTTAACTTTATCATATACTACTTGTGACCACGTGCGCTTGCGTGTTGTTGTGTGAACAATCGCGTTTACATTCACTTATTCTCCTTGTACCTCACTAATATAACTTCGAAACATTCATTCCATGTCTTCCATATGGTGTGGTCTGAAAATATTTTTCATCAGCAAATTCACTATTCATCAACATTTACTATTCATCAAAAATTTTAACTAAGTCCAAAATTTGGGGTTATTACACCAATACTGATGATGATTCTACTGACTCTGACATGCAGGAGATGGTTGCTATGATAGTAAAGACAAGTACAACAAGAAGGACATCAAGAGTGGCAAATTTGACAAGTCAAAAATAAGTTGCTACAAGTGTAATGGAATGGGGCACTTTGAAACTGAGTGCAAGAAGCCTAAAGCACTCATCACTTCAAGCAAGGATTGGATGGACTCTTCCTCCGAATCTGAGAACGAGGTGGTCAACTATGCCCTAATGGCCAATACTGATGAGACTGCTATTCCTGATGAAAAGGTATCAAATACTGTTTTTGATTTTGATACAGATAATGCCTCTGAATTAAGATGTTTTCTAAAGTCATTGCATATTAGCTTTAGAAGTAAATCTGCTGAAAATGCTAGGATCTTATATGAGATGTCTGAACTTAGGAAAAGAAATGAGCATTTAGAAGCTGAATTTTCTTTTATGCAAGCAGTACAAAAAGAATGTGATAATGCTAAACACATGCATCTTGAAATGAAATTTAAGTGTACTGCTCTTGAAAAAAAACTTGAATATGCTAATGAGAAAATCAGAACCTGGACAGATTCTGGAGGGAAATTTCATGAAATCAATACTTCTAAGAATTGGAAAGAGTGTCTAGGGTATAAGTCAGATGAGGATAAGAAATTGAAAAAGAAAGTTGTTATTGATGAGACAGTTAGTCCAAAGACCTATAGACATGTTATCAACAAAACCAAATCTAAGATTAAGCCTGTTGATTTTGTATTTGGTAAAAATCCCAATTCAACCTTTGAAAAGGGATCTGCTTCTGCTAAACCAGTAAAAATTCCAAAGTCTAAACCTGTCAAGAAAAATGGAAATAAAAATGTAGGTTTATTGTCTCAGAAACAACTTAAGGATAAAGTGTGTGAAGTAATTGGAAAACAAAAGTCACATACTGTCAAGAGAAACATGAATGGTAAAGTTGGGATTAATAAATAGAATAATTATGAGTTTATCCCAAATGCACCAAGAAAATGTTGTTTTAACTGTGGTAACTCTAATTATCTTGCTATTGATTGCAGGAAGAGTAAAAAAGGTCACTGAAATTCCTAGGTCTGATGTTAGGAATAGATCAGTATTTTATAAACCACAAAATTCTTGTTTTCATTGTGGCAGTAAATGGCATTCTATTTATACTTGTGAAGAATACCATAATTTGTACTATAACTTTTATGACCTTTTACCTAAGTTTAATAAAAGTTCAAATTCTGGTAAACTTAAGAATGTCAATGTGAAACATGCATTTTTCAATACTGATACTGACAAGGCAAATCCTGATGGACACAATCCTGTCAGGACTGCTGTTAGGAATATGTTGTTCTTGATGATAAACATAAAACACTTAGTAGAATTTGTGTAAAGTTATTTTGTAGCTGTCAACGAAATGGCATGCTTTGCAGCATTCCGTTGACAGGAAGCTCATCAACGAAATGAGTGATGTAGAAATTACACTGTACAATACTTCACAGTTTGATATGCATTTTGTTGTATGTACTAGATAGGTTTTCTAAGTCATGTTGACTACATGATAGATAGGCAAAATAGGTTGGTTAATTGTAAATATCTTGTGCCTTGTAATTTTGCCTAAGTGAAGACATGTCAACGGTATGAAGATTACTCTGTCAACGGTATGGAGTTTACTCATCAACGAAACGAGGAAAACACCATCAACGGAATGAAGAATAAAGCTATCAACGAAACACATCTCCCTGCTATCAACGAATCATTATTGCTTTTCTGAATAGTTGACAAAGTGATAGTGATAGTTTACTGAACAGATCTAAAGGTGATGTGGAAGTGTACTTTGCATTGGAAACCATTAAAATGGACATGGGGAATAAGGAAACATCCCAGTTTCCAATTGGGTCTTGGGAGTGATCATAATAAGCATGAAGACAAAAGCAAGGATCTCCAAGGACCACTGGACAAAGGGATGAAAAGCAAGCTATTGGCGGTTACTCATTGTACTTTTAGTGTAGCCAAAAATAGGGTTATAAACTTGGGGATATATAACCAAGTGTAGCAGTTACTTTAATAATAGAGAAGAAAAACAAATAGTTTGTATTAGCTATCCTTGAGAGCATTCTTCTCTACAACCTTGTAACTGAGCAGCTGTGTACTTTTGTATCACAGATTATTTCCGCAAAACAAATCACTTCAGTTGGATCATCAAACAATCCAACTGAAATTATTTATGTGCTTGTGATTTTTACTTTAAGTTCAGTTTTTATTTGTAAGTTGTTTTAAGTTTAAGAAATATCAAGAATTGTATTCAACCCCCCCCCCCCCTTCTACAATTCTGTTAGGTCATTTGGGATTAACAACTGCTAAAGTCAAAAAGTCTTATGCTGCTAAATTTGGTAAAATGCATGGAAAAGGAGTCCAACATGTGTGGGTTCCTAAATATTCTGACTAGTTCATTTATGTTTGTTTGCAGGGTAGAAAGAAAAATGTGGTAGTCATGGACAGTGGATGTTTTGTTCACATGACTGGAAACAAAGCCATGCTGTCAGGATATGAGGAAAAAGCTGGCCCAACAGTGTCCTATTAAGATGGCAACATTGGACAAACCTTGGGATATGGCAATATAATCATTGGAAATGTCATCATTGAAAAAGTAGCTCTTGTGAAGGGACTCAAAACCTCACATTGATAAACAGACATGGTGTAACTCCTTATCAAATGCTCAAGGAGAAGAAACCTAGTTTGAAGCATCTGCATGTGTTTGGCTGTAAATGTTTTGTTCTCAGACCTCATCCTGAACAACTAGGTAAATTTGAAACCAGGGCTGATGATGATATCTTAATAGGCTATCCAGCCTCAAGAGCTTTTAGAGTTTATAACTTGAGAACAAGGACTGTCATGGAGTCAATACATGTAACTTGAGACTCACATGATAGTTTGGTCTTTGAAAATGAAGCTACCAAAGAACCTGAGGAATTGGAATCAGATACTGATACACCATCAGATACTGATGGGTCACTAAATTCTGGTGATGCACCAAATCCTGATGACGCACCAAATACTGATGGTACTGCTGATGGTAATACTGATGGTGCTACTGATGATACTACTGACAGTCCACATGTTGATGGGGGGGGGGGCAACAACAAACTGTTACTGATATTGAAACTACTCAAGCATCAAGACATGATTCTTCAGATACTGATTCAAGTGATAATCCTGATAATCCATCAAGAGGAAATAACAACAATTCAGGGGGAGTTTCTACTGATTCAAACTCTTTTAATCAAGACAACACCAATCCAGGGGGGCATCTACTTCAAGGAATGAATTACCACCAACAAGGAAATGGACCAAAAGTCATACTCCTGATTTAATTATTGGGAATCCTAATGCAGGTGTTAAGACAAGAAGTGCAACTCAAAATGAATGTCTTTATCACAACTTTCTATCAAAGGAGGAGCCTAAGAAAGTTGAAGATGCACTTAAGGATGTTGATTGGGTTACTGCAATGCAAGAAGAGTTGAATGAATTTGAAAGGAATGAAGTCTGGAAACTAGTGCCAAGACCAAAGAACAGGTCAATTGTTGGTACAAATTGGGTATTTGAAAACAAGACAGATTCAGATGGAGTAATAATCAGGAATAAAGCAAGACTAGTTTCAAAGGGGTATTCTCAACAAGAAGGAATTGATTATGATGAAACTTGTGCTCATGTTGCAAGACTAGAAGCCATCAGGATCATTCTGGCATATGCAGCTCACAAGAAATTTAAAGTTTTCCAGATGGATGTGAAAAGTGATTTCTTAAATGGTGAACTGGAGGAAGAAATTTATGTTGAACAGCCTCCTGGTTTCATTGATCCAAAATATCCAAATCATGTCTATAGATTGGATAAAGCACTTTAGGGACTAAAGCAAGCTCCAAGAGCTGGTATGAAACCCTAGCTCAATTTTTACTGGAAAGTGGATTCAAAAGAGGTACTATTAATAAAACCTTGTTTTATTTGAATCATGGTAAGGATTTGATTTTAGTTCAGATTTATGTTGATGATAGCATTTTTGGGTCAACAATCAATAAGCTATGTGAGAAGTTATCGAAGCTTATGTAGTCTAGATATCAAATGAGCATGATGGGAGAAATGAGTTACTTTCTTGGTCTCCAAGTTAAACAGACTGATGATGATATCTTTATCAATCAGTCAAAGTATACAAAGAATTTATTGAAAAGGTTTAACATGCAAGATAGTGCAACTGCAAGTACTCTCATAGCTACACCTACTAAACTTGATCCTGATCAAGGTACTGAGGTAGATGTAACTCACTACGGGGGAATGATTGGCTCACTATTATATCTCACTGCAAGTAGACCAGATATCATGTTTGCAACCTGTCTTTGTGCAAGATTTCAAGCAAATCCCAGGGAACCACATCTAATTGCAGCCAAAGAATTGTTAGGTCCAATGTATCGTAACAGGGGGGGGTTGAATACGATACTCACAAATTCTTTAATTTCGTTCGCGGATAAATCAATTAGTTCAACTACGAAATCAAATACACCAAATCAAAACAAGAGTCGGGGAATATATTGTTTTATAAATATAATCTGCGAGGTGTGCTACAATTCTAATCCGTAGATTAGCTTCAATGAGTTCTAGGTTATACACAATCAATACAATGATAGAATTCTGAGCAATATTAATTTCTCTGATTTTATCTCTAGCTCAAACTCTCTCTTCTCTCCTGTATTAATTGTAGACTTATATTTAAAACCATCGAACCAAAAGTAAACAAATATTCTTGGTCATTGGATCTTCATCAACATGACAAACAAACATACTTTTCACCTTCTCTTCAAATTGGAAAACTATCGAATGTATAAAGTTAATTTTCCATTTGATGGTTTTTTAATAAAACTATCGAATGAGAAATTAACTTATATTAGTTTTCTGATTGATTTCTTGAATCACATTCGATGGTTTTCATAAATGAAAAACCATCGAACCCTTTTCTTTTGTCCTTGATCTATTAGAAAATCTTCTGAGTTTCAGGGTGTTTAGTATTAGACTGAATCAATTTATTCTGAGACGATAAAACAACTTGATCTTTTTAAGTTCTGTCAACTGGTGCAACTAGTCTGGTTCATAAATGAATAACACTTGATCAATTCTTTTATGTCTTCAATTCAATGCTACTGATTAGTCCTTTGTCGTTCTGGTTGCTTCAAATAAATCATTGGAACCCTGTGGTACTGACTCTAAATCATTCACATACTTCTGTAGTCTTGAAAGTCTTGTTTCTTTATTTGTCACTGAGGCTTGAACATTTTCATGAACTTCTTTCCGTGACCTGTTTACGGACTTCAAGAATACATACCATATTTTGATTTTTTGAGTTTACCTTTTCTTCTTTGATTCTGGATTCCTGTGCTTCTGTTAACATTATTGAATGTCTTGTCCTTTGTTATGTTGTAGTTGTCTCTGTTACATCTTATGTTACATTATGCTTTACAATCTCCCCCTATTTGATTGTATAGAGTTCGACAAGCAAATACCTCGAGGATAACTCAACTAACTAAGAAAACATGAAACTAATTAAAGTAAGAAAACTTAATAATATTAAATGCATTCTGGATGAGATATATACATTTCCAGATTTCAAATTCAAAAAACATTAAAACTTTATACAATGAAGTTGCTCCTCTAGTCTGAGCTGATAGTTCTTTTGTTCTTTGCTTCATGTCTTCAGTCCATCTCAATCTCACCTTCTTCAATCACAGGATTGGAGTTAGCAGCTTGATAATCAATCACGGATGGATAGTGCAATGAATCTCCAGGTTTAAGGATTGCTCCTTTGATGTGTCTTCCAATATATTCAACCTCTTGACCCACTCCAGCCCACAACCATGCAATGTTAACATCTTTCTTGTTTAGCTTTGGCATGTTTGGTAGTCTGGGACGCACTTCCAATCCTCTCTCCACTCTCTTCCTATAGTAAGGAACATTCTCCATTAGAAATCTTCTCAGAGTGTCTACTGCTTTGTCCCTTCTTCGTTGATGTGAATCCAGTGGATCTAAGATACTTCATGGGTTTTCTATTGCCAAGAATATAAAGAGAACCGCAAGGAATATATAGTTGTTGGCTTTGGCAGGAAGTATAGTTAAGGTTGGATTCATATTATGAAGATTGTAATATGCAGGAACACTACATTTCTCAAAGGGGTTCGATTGCATGTGTCCATTAAATTGATGTAAAGAATGGCTATATAATATTCTTTTTATTACTATTGAGATTGAATATGGTCACTTCTCTTTTGTAGTTTGAGATTAATTTTTTAGATAATAAATCTGATGTTAGATGCAATAATTCATTTGCTATATACTATGTGGTATTTGTTGGTGTGAGGTAAGGTTACTGAAATTGCACTATTGAATTTTTTTTTTTTTTAATTTGACTTAAAGCATCGGTTCTTGAGATACCCGACACTATAGCCTGATTTTAGGTGTCGGTTTTTAAATTGACCGACGCCAATAGTAAAACCATATGCGTCGGTCCTTTGAGTGAGCGACGCTAAAGGCAACTAATATGTGTCGGTTCTTTAAGCAAGTGACGCTAAAGGCAACTAATATGCGTCGGTTCTTTAAGCAACCGACGCTAAAGGCAACTGATAAGCGTCGCTTATTTGACCGACGCTAAAAGCCCATACCTATAGCGTCCCTTACATATACTACGCCTAAAAACCGACGCTAAAGCCTTTTTTGACCGACGCTAAAAGTCATTTTTGTACTAGTGCTTCTCCGTTGATGTGAATCCAGTGGATCTAAGATACTTCTCCACTGATATTAGATAGTTACTTGGATAATCTTTCAGCTTGTCCTCCGTCAAATAGCATATTCTGAACAAGTCATTCGTCATGAATCTAACCATTGGAGGGTTTTCAGTAATCTCTGGACTGACCTTCATCAAGATTTCTTTAACATGCTCACGGAGCAGTTCATTTAGCCTTGTAGTTCTTTGTATCTTGATGAGCATCACCTGAAGTTCCGTGTATGTTCTCTATTGTAGAAATCATAAATGTACCTTTCTCAAGAAAATTGATCACTATGTTCCGTGCACCATTTTCTTTAACCCCAGCTTTCAGAAAGATCAGAGAGTTTCTCAATGCAGTGAAGTAAGTCTGATCTTCAAGATTTGCACTTCTGATGTCCTGAATGATAACTTCCACCTCCGTATTGTCATTGACTTCTAATCCGTCTTCAACTCCATAGAAAGTTTTATAAGCCATCTCCCAGTCAATACCTTGTTTCTTTGCCAAATCCATCATCTTCTTCTTCCTTACTTCAGCATACACCTTGAATCTTTTAAGCTTCTCATTCCTCAGAACTGCTTGATGAGTTTCCTTCTCAGCTTGCCTGGCATCTCTTTCTGCTCTTTCAGCTTTCAATCTCTCCAAGGCAGCTTCATGTTCCAGTGATAGAGGATTTACTTCTTCCATATTATCATCCAAGATAGGAAATTCTATAGGCTCTGGATAATACGGTTCATGATCTACCTGTTGTTTCTCATGCATCTCAAATCCCTCTTCACTTTCTTCTGCTTCCATGTCTTCAATCCAGTACTGTCTAACTGGAATAGTTTCATTGGTTTCCCATAGTCCCCATCCATCTGTCTCTCATTCTCCATTTTTCTCCATAATTCTGATATAAAACTGTTACAAACTCTCTCAAGAAATTCTGATGTTCTTGAGAGCTGCTAGGTTACAAAGATACTCGAGTGTTTGTTCTCTTATGTTCTCGTGTATCTGATCTATATAAATCGAAACCTAAACTGTGTTTATATACTACACAGCTTCTCTATCAATTACATGATAAGTCCTAATCAATTACAAAGATTGAAACCTATCTTAAATTGATAGCTACGTTCCTACAAACCAGGAACCGACAAAATAATCTTTCCATCTTTAACTAGACTCCAAATATAACTCGAAGTAGGAATCCTGATCAGCTTCCAGTCCTGATGATCAATCCCGATCCCAGTCCTGATATGAAATCCTGATATCATTCCTGATATCAATCCTGATCCTGATGACCATGCAATCCTGATAGCTATGCACTACTGATGACGTCAGTAATCCTGATCAGTTGAGTCTAGATCCTGACTATCATTGAATCCTGATCTAACAGCTTCTTGTCCTTGTTGTAGGGTATACACTTCATTCACGAATCCATCTTTCAGTTCTTTGACGTCTCCTCTCAAGTCGACCAGTTCCTCCATTGCTTCCTTCCTCAAGGAGTCCACTTGCCTGTTTAGTATATGTTATAGTGCCAGATGCACTGCCTAAGACCCTGTAGGTTCTTCTGGAATCAGCTGCAGCCAAGTCAACCTTCTCTTGAATAGTCATTAAAGAAGCATTGGCTTGACCAGAGGAGATCCCTTGGTCAAAGGAAGGTTTCAGTGGAACCTTGAATAATGGATTTCCTTCTTTATCATGAACTGTCATCTCCTTGAGAGTGGATTGTACATGTAGCTCTCTTTCAGTAGGTAGTAGCAAATCATCAATGTTTGGTAGGTTTAGGGTGTCACTCCTCACATGTGGCTCTGGGTGTTCACTCAACGTTTCTGTTGGTCTTTCACTCATCTTTCCTTTCCCACTCAGGCCAGGTGTAAGTGCTTGTGTTTCACTCATTCCCTTAGTGCTAGTTGTACCTGCAGAAGAAAACACTGTAGCCGTCCTTAAGGAGGTCACCGGTGGTGCAATGGGGCTTCGCAAGTCCCCGTCCTTGGATAAACCAAGTTGCTGATCATCCGTAGATGATGTATCCTTTGTAAATAATGGCCCTTTACCCGCAGGATCCAGATATGTTCCATCTGGCGAGCTAGATAATGACCCTTGAAATTGTGCATTTAGGTCAAAACCTTCTCTCGACGTCTGTGAAGACATTTGGTTCTTAGAACCTTCAACCAGTGATCCTGATCGTAATATGGTCGGAACACCAGTTGCTTCCGTCAATTCATCCTTGCTTGATTGAGCTATTGGTTCAGATATAGCTTTGGTTAATGTAGCCCAATCAGCATCAGAAAAATCTGTGAAGGGCTCTTTGGTCGATTGAAATGAAGTTTCAACAGTTGCCTCGTTTTCTAGTCTTCTCTTTTTAGAGGAAGGCAGAGCTGTTTGCGTATCTCCTTATGTGGTGCTTCTGAGGCACTATCTCCCTCTACACTCAAAGATGTCTGTATGTTGGGTATAGTAGGGGAAGGAGCTTCGTTTATGGTTTCATTTGGCTCGTCCAAAGGCTCTATGACCATGGTTAGAGATTGTGGGTTTGCAATCTCTTGGTCAGGAATGGCCACCGAGGGCTCTGGATCAACATCCATGGGTTGAGGTTGTGGAGCCACAACAGGTTCAGGGATATTACCATCATTTACCTGTTCCCCTGGGGGTAGAAGTGGTAGGGGTACCGTTCTTAGATATTCAGTTAGAACAGTAGGCACCCTTGGAAGATGATTCTTCTTGATCAGAGTTGTTATTGCATTGCTCTTCATCTTCATGCATTCCATGGTCTCCTCACCTTCAAAGGTCTCCCGCTCTTCATCTGTTAACAGATCATTCAGAATTAGTTGTAGGAACCTAGGATAGAAACAAAGCACATCATATATGCCTATTCTTTCATCTAGTGGTCACATGCATAGAATAATCTGATCAATCACAAGCTTTCCAATGTTTATATGCCTATTTTTAGCAATGGCAAACCCTGTCTTCTGAAGAAACAGAGGAATGCCATGCAGATTTGTAAGCTTAGCAGTAAAAAAATGGATTAAAGTGTGCAAGAAAAAATTGGCTTAGTCAGATAATGCATTAGGAACTCTCCCACAAAGAAGTTTGGTTGTTGACTTCTAATGAGAGTGAAGAAAGCATGTATTTCCTCAGTATTGGGATCAGGAACAAGGTTTTCTGTTGGAAGATGTAAAACCCTATTAATGTCATGTTCCGTCACCCTTATTGTTCTGCCCCTGGCACAACAAAACTGAAGGCACTTACATTATTCTCTGATGTGTCAGTGGCGGATGTGTATAGAGCAGTCAATTGATCAATGCAAAGGACCGTCGGAGTACTCAGTGCATATGCCACTAAAGAACGTGTGTTCAGAAATTGTGCCCATGCACGAAACTGTAAGTTCGCAATGGATTGCACATTCTGAAACGAGACATGATTAGTCTTAGTTACGATAAATTCTCTGGCCATTATTTTTCAAATTTCCAGAAAATTCAATTTAAACCAAAACTAATTTTTTTAATTAATTACTTCTAATTAATCAAAATTGTAACAAAATAACCCCTTTTTCGGAAATACACAAATTCGAACCAAACACACCTTAAAGTAAGAACCCTAGTTTGTTTAACTTCAAATATTCACTTAAAACTAAAGAAATCAATTGTTTATCAATTAATTTCTAGAGATGAACAGGTTAACCAAACTTAAGATCCAAAAAAGTCACTTTCGATTGTTTTCTTGTAAAACTGAGGTCAAAACTTCAATCTAATCACCAACACACAGTAGTTTCACTTTTAAATGAATTTACTATAGTAAATAACCAAAGAAACTGTCGAGGTTTGAGTTCTTGTTGTGTATCTATTGTAAGTATATACCAACCAAAGCTTAGAACTTAGAAAATGTGATGAAAAACGGCTAAGGAGTTGTTAAATACTCTTGAAACTGTAGGGGCAGTTTAGTAACTTCACGTTCGATTGATTTTAAATTGTATTGTCGATAGTTTTATTTTAGGGGCATAAAGGTCAAAATCACTTCGATAGTTTTTGAAAAACTATCGAAGTGTTTAAAATCAAGAATTTAAACCGACCTTATGAAAAACTATCGAAAGCTTTCTGCTTTAAAAACTATCGAACTCCTTTTCTGAAAACTATCTTGAATTTTAAATATTAATTTAATTAAATTCACTTCGATAAATTTTCAACTGACTTTCAAAAACTATCGAGAATTGTTTTCGATAGTTTTCTTTTCCATTCCAAAAACTATAGAAAATTGCTTTCGATAGATTTTTTTAAGTACTTAGAAAAACTATCGAATTTCCTAAATTCGATATTTTTTGCTTCTGTCCAATTTCTAAAACCTGTTCTGTTTTAAAAATCAAACTTTGTTTTTCTGTCAACTTTTAATCTGAATAAACTTTTTAAAATTTACCAAAATCAAGGTTAACAGAAAATTCACAATTTTCTTAGAATAAAATCGACTAAATATCATTAAATGATATTACCCGATTAAAATCCAATAAATTATGCTGCATTAATCTACAATGTTAAAAACAAAGTAAATTAATTCGAATTAAATAGATGTTTAAATATTTAGAACAAATATTAGCACCTAAATAATTTTAGAATTAATAACCAATAAAATGCCAGAAGATATATCATCCATAATCCTAACTACGAGAATTGCTCCAGAAAATAAATTCACGAGTCCTAAGGATATGAAAATTCTTAAACTCATGTATTCACTAGGACTATCTTGCAGCTACTGACTTCTAATCAAAATCAATTAGAAAGATTTAACATCCCAAGTTCACCAACCAGCTTAGAAAAAGTGGATTCATCAAGCGGTTTAGTGAAGATGTCTGCAATTTGTTCCTCTGTGGGTACAAAATGTAACTCCACAGTTCCATTCATGACATGCTCTCGGATAAAATGATAGCTGATGTCGATGTGCTTCGTCCTCGAGTGTTGCACTGGGTTGTTGGAGATTTCTATGGCACTTGTGTTGTCACAAAATATTGGAATCTTTGTCAACAAAAGTCCATAGTCACAGAGTTGGTTCCTTATCCACAAGATTTGAACACAACAGCTACCAGCAACTATGTATTCAACTTCAGCTGTTGATGTGGACACTGAGTGCTGCTTCTTGCTGTACCAAGAAAGTAACCTTCTTCCAAGAAACTGACAGCTTCCTGAAGTACTCTTCCGATTAATCTTACAACCTGCAAAATCTGAGTCTGTATATCCAATAAGATCAAATCCTGTATCTTTAGGGTACCAAATTCCAAGATTTGGGGTCCCCTTAACAGCTATTAGATGAGTTTCTTTAGGATCAGACTGAAACCTAGCACACAAACATGTTGCAAACATTATATCTGGTCTACTTGCAGTGAGATATAGTAAGGAGCCTATCATACCTCTGTAGCCTGTGATGTCAACTTTCTTACCAGTTTCATCCTTATTTAGCTTAGTGGCAGTTGGCATTGGAGTCTTTGCGGTAGATGAGTCTTCCATTTGATACTTCTTCAGAAGATCTTTGATGTACTTGGACTGGCAAATGAATATTCCATCTAGCCTTTGATACACTTGTAGTCCAAGAAAGAATGACAATTCACCCATCATGCTCATTTCATATCGACTCTGCATTAACTTAGCAAATCTCTTGCATAGATCGTCATTAGTAGAACCAAATTATGTCATCAACATATACTTGCACCAATATCAAATCATTTTTGTGTTGTTTGTAAAAGAGAGTTTTGTCTACGACACCTCTTGTAAAGTTATTTTAAAGTTAAAAATCAGATAGAGTGTCATACCATGTCCTTGGAGCTTGTTTGAGTCCATAGAGAGATTTGAATAGAAAGTACACAAAGTCTTCCAGTTTTGAATCCTCAAACCCTGGAGGTTGTTCCACATACACTTCTTCTTTTAACTCCCCGTTCAGATTAGCACTCTTCACATCCATTTGATATACTTTGTAATTGGAATGTGCTGCGAATGCCAGAAACATTCTGATGGCCTCAAGTCTTGCTATTGGTGCATAGGTTTCATCATAATCTATACCCTCTTCTTGAGAGTAACCTTTAGCAACCAGTCTGGCTTTGTTTCTCGTTACAATGCCATCTTCATCCAATTTATTTCTGAATACCCATCTTGTTCCTATAACAGATTTTCCTTTAGGCATGGGTACCAGCTTCCAAACTTTCTGCCTTTCAAACTGATTGAGTTCATCTTTCATTGCAATCATCCAATCTGGATCATCTAGGGCATCTTGAACTTTCTTAGGTTCTGTTTCTGAAAGAAACCCAGAATAGTGACATTCATTTTGTGATGTCCTCCTAGTTCTCACTCCTGTGTCCGGATCACCAATGATCAAGTGAAAGGGATGATCTCTATTCCATACCCTTTGTCTTGGCATATGCGATCTTGATGATTCTCTTTGTTCTAGATGTTGTGGAGTGTGACTAATTGATCCTTCTCCTGCTCCCCCTGAGTTGTTGACAGTATGATCTGTTGACCCTGTTGATTGACTAGTGGATCCAGTAGTAGTTTGAGTATCTCCACCACTGTCACCACTTGGTCCAGAATCATTATCATTATTATTATTAACTGTAACAACTTCAGGTTCTTCTTCAATGTTAGAGAGATCTCCTGATAGATTTTCAAATACCAAGGATTCAGAGTTCTCTCTTGTTTGCAGGCCTGGTCTTTTGGTGTTGTCAAATGTTACATTAAAGCTTTCCAACACCTTCTTATCTTCAATCACAAACACCCTGTAAGCCTTAGATTCCAGAGAATAGCCCAGAAAAATGCCTTCATCTGCTTTGGCATCAAACTTGCCTAGATGTCCTCCATCTTTTAGTACAAAGCACTTTGCACCAAACACATGAAAGTACTTCAGTGTTGGTTTATTGTTGGCCATTAACTCATACGGAGTCTTTTGATGATCTTTGTTAATCAGGGTTCGATTCTGAGTGTAGCAAGTTGTATTCACTGCTTCAGCCCAAAAGTAAGTGGGAAGTTTTGATTCATTTAACATAGTCCTTGCTGCTTCAACCAAGGTTATGTTCTTCCTTTCCACTACTACATTCTATTGAGGAGTTCTTGGTGCTGAATACTGTCTTGATATTCCTTTCTCTGAGCAGAAATCATTAAGAACTGCATTCTTGAATTCAGTTCCATTGTCTGATCTGATTGTTCGCACAGGTAGCTTAGCTTCCACTTCTATCTTCTTGATGTGATCAATGATTAGTTGTGTTGCTTCATCCTTTAATTGTAAGAACAACACCCACGTGTACTTTGAGTAGTCTTCCACCATCACTAATGCATATCTTTTTTTTGAAAGTGACATAACATTGACTGGACCAAATAAATCCATATGAATCAGTTGTAATGGTTCAGCAATGCTTGTCATTTCTTTGCTTCTATGTGATGCTTTCTTTGACTTCCCTTTTTCACATGCTTCACATAGTCCCTCTTGATTGAATTCCATAAGGGGCAACCATCTCACTAACTCTCTCTTTACCAAAGAGTTCATAGTTTTGAAGTTCAAATGTGAGAGCTTCTTATGCCATAGCCAACTTTGTTCTGACGAAGCCTTACCGTAGAAACATGTAACTCCTCCTTCATTGGAAGAACTTAAGTCAACTATAAACAAATTTCCTTTTCTCACTCCCAGTAGAGCAAGCTTCTCATCCTTCCTGTTTGTGATCAAGCACTTGTCCTTTCTGAAATCCACATTGTATCCTTTATCACAAAATTGACTAATACTTAGAAGATTGTGCTTCAACCCTTCAACAAGAGAGATGTTTGCAATAATGACATTCCCAATTCTCAGTTTACCATATCCCATAGTGAATCCTTTGTTGTCATCTCCAAAGGTTACAATCGGGCCGGTCTTCTTAACCACCTCTGTAAGCAGGGACTCTTCACCTGTCATGTGTCCAGAACAGCCACTATCCAGAATCCACACGACCTTTGAGCTTTTAACCTTACCCTGCAATCACAGATTGATTAAGCGGACTTTGGTACCCAAACTTGTTTGGGTCCTGAAGGTTTAGATACTTTAAAAGGAGTAACATTCAAGTTAGGGCCCATTTGTTTGCAGCTGAATGGCGCTGAATACCTTTCCATCTGACCGATTCATCCATTCATATTGTTTGCGATTGACTTTGGAGGTATCTGAATGAACCATACAAAGCTGAATCATTCCTCGGGAATTATGCGCATGAACGATTCAGATAAAACTACACACGTGCAATAGCTTTCTCCTACAACCTCTCCTGCTCTTTTTACAATTCAACAAGAAGTATTTAAGAATAGTAATCAAGAATAGTAATCAACTATTTAATAATAATTATATTTAAGTGCTAGTATTTCTCTTTAATTATTATTTTTTGGCAAAAATGCTATTGTTGCTTTTTAGGAGTTTGCATTTGAATTCAATTTCTATTATATAATAATAATTAGGTAAGACAATTTGAAAATATGCAAACTTTTTAATTTTATTATATTATACTATAATATATTATATAATACTAATATTAAAATCGAAAAAATATCATTAAGATATCACAAATATTTATCTTATACCAAATGATATTATTTATTCAGGATTCAGATTTTGAATTCATTCATATCATTCAGAAATATTAATGATCCAGATATAAATCGTTCAGATTTGCCAAATGACCCCTTAGTCTTAACTTGTTTGACATTCATGCTTTCTGTGGATTTAACATTATCAGTGCTATTGCTACCAGATGCATTCATCAACTTAAAATAAGCATGCATGATGTTGTATGTACATAGAAAACACTCTTTCTTTCCACAGGGTTCATGAATATCAGGCATGTCAGACATGTTATGCATTGCAGAAGTATCAGCAGTTTCTACTTTAACCTTTTTACATGCATGTGTAAGGTGTCCAGCAGAATTACAAATAATGCACAACTTCCTAGATGCAATGGGAGAAGAAGAAACAATATTCTGATTAAAAATATTCTTTTTCCCATTCCTGTTCTTTTTAGCCTTTCTAACTAAGTCACCTACTTCAGTTTTAGGTATTTCAGATTTTACTGATTTCCTAGGCAACTTAGTCTTTACCTCTTTTTCCTTCAATAAATCTTATTCAAGCAATTCTTGTCTTATGAATAAGTCATCCTCATGAAAAGGTTCTGAGAAGGGCTTGACAAAAACTGGATAGACAACATTCTTAAGAATGTGTGGAATATCCTTCCTGACAACATTATATGTCACAAGAAATTCCAAACTCTTTTTCCCAGCCTTTTTGGTGTAGTCAAGTCCTATAGCAGTCTTGTTCCCTATGGTCTGAGCATCAATGATCTCCTTAGCAATTATTGCGGAATTCTTAAAAGCATTCAGTTTCAAATCTAGATCTGAAATCTGCTTCCTGAGGATAGTCTCTATCTCATCATTACACTTGAACTTTTTCTCTAAGTATTCATTCTTCTGCTTAAGATCTTCTAGTGTGACAGCTACAAGCTCTAGTTCTTCATTCTTAGATTCTAGATTTTTAATCTTAAGAACTAGTTTAGCATTTTCCATTTCAGATGATAGCATGCTTGTGTGTACATTAAACAATTCTACACTAAGATCTTGCACAGTTTTCTTGTACTCAGAATTAGACATGTCAATTGTTGTTAAGATAGGTACCTGAGATAATTGCGGTGATTCCTATGAAGAGTCAGCCATTAGGGCAACATTTACATACTCTTCCTCTTCATCTGAATCTGTATCATCCCAGTGTTTTCCCTCTGCTATACAAGCTTTCCCTTTCTGCTTTCCAGACAATGCCTCCAATTGCTGTTTCAGCTTGGAATTTTCCTTCTTCAAATCCTCATAAGAATCTTTCTTTTTATAGACATCTTTCTTGTCTCTTGCTTGACGAGGCTTCCGGCATTCAGTGGCGAAATGCCCTAACTCTAGCATCTTGATTTGATTCTGTTAATCGAGCCAGTCTTGTAGCCTCCCTTAAAGCCTATGCCAGGTGAATACTTGCTCTTCTGGAATCTGTTGGTTGAGCCCTTGAACTTTTACTTAGGGTTTCTCTTGAAACGAATGTGGCTAAACTTTGCAGCTAAGTACGCCATGGTTTTGTCTTCCATTTGCTCAAGCTCTTCTAGGGTGTAGTAATCACTTTCATCAACACCCAGATTCACAGAATCCATTTCAGCTTCTATAATCACCTTTTTTCCAGCTCTAGGGGTTTGAACCTGAATATCAGAAGTTGTTGGTTCATCCACTACAAGTGCTGCTGATCTCACAAGTGCATTGTGCTTGTTGTCCATTGTCCCTGGTCCGTAGATTATCACTCGTTGTTCTTGCTCCATCTCATAAGTCTTAAGCTTGCCATAGATCATCTCTAATGACATCTTAGTAAAATCTATTCTTTCCCTTATGGATGAGGACTTGTGTTCTACATGATGGTGCAGTGTCATCATGAACTTCCTATTTGTTTCTCTCAGTGGATAGGTCTTCCCTTTCATGGATAATTCATTAAGCAGTTTAGTATACTTCTCAAAGACCTGAGTTATACTTTCTCCAAGAAGAGACCTAAATGATTCATACTGAGAAGTCAGGATGTCCAATCTGTTTTCCTGCACGTCTTCAGTTCCTTCCATTATTAAGTTTATGGTATCCCACATATGGTTCCCGCTTGTACAACTCATTATCTGATAGCTCTGTTAGATCAGGATTCAATGATCGTCAGGATCTAGACTCAACTGATCAGGATTGCTGACGTCATCAGTATTGCATGGTCATCAGTATTTGCTCAAGCGTCAGTATCAGGATTGTCATCAGGATCCACATCAGGACTAGGATCAGGATTGATCATCAGGACTGGAAGTTGATCAGGATTTCTACTTAGAATTATATTTGGAGTCTAGTTAAATAAGGAAGTTTATTTTGTCGGTTCCTTATTTATAGTAATGAACCTATCAATTTAGGATAGGTTTCAATCTTTGTAATTGATTAGGACTTATCATGTAATTGATAGAGAAGCTGTGTAGTATACAAACACAGTTTAGGTTTCGATTTATATCGATCATAAACACGAGTATTCTGTAACCTAGAAGCTCTCAAGAACATCAGAATTTCTTGAGAGAGTTTGTAACAGTTTTATATCAGATTTAATAAAGCTGTTATTATTCTTTCATATTTGTGATACATAATTTATTAAGTCGAGAATCTTATACAATTGTATTCAACACCCCTTCTACAATTGTTTATTACTGGGCAACAATTGGTATCAGAGCAAACTGATTTAAAATTTGAATCAGATACGATCTAAGATGTCGACAACCAAGTATGAAAGCATGAAAATTCCCATCCTGAAGAAGTCTGAATATCCAACATGGAAGGTAAAGATGTTGATGTACCTAGAGGCTACAGATCCTGATTATTTGGACAGGATTCGTGATGGACCATATATTCCTACCAGAATTATAGGACAAACAGAAACTGTACATGAACACTATGTGGTCAAGGCCAAGAGTGAATGGACTCTAGAAGAAAAAGCTCATGTACTCAGGGAGGCAAAGATGAAGAATATCCTGCACAATAGTCTTGATGCTGTCATGTCCAACAGAGTGATTGCATGCAAGTCTGCAAAAGAAATCTGGGATACTTTGGAAACTCAATGCCAGGGATCTGCACCTGTCAAGAAAAACAGAAGGGCTCTTTTGATTCAAGAATATGAACAATTCAATGCTAGACCTGATGAGAGCCTGACTGATTTATATGATAGATTTCTGACACTCCTGAATATTCTTTAGTTGGCAAGGAATATGTTTCTGAAGATTCAAATACCAAGTTTCTGAGAGCTTTACTAGAAGAATGGGATACTCAAACCTCGATCATTAGACATCAGTATGATCTCAACACTGTGTCTCTTGATGAAGTCTATGGAATGCTAAGAACTCATGATCTTGAAGTTCAATAGAGAAAGAATAAGAGAAGCAGCAAGGCAAAGTCTATTGCCTTGAATGTAGAGGCTAAATCAAAAGGAAAAGCTGTGGAGGTCTCTAGAAGGAAATCAAGAGTGGTGGAGACAGATCCTGATGATTCATCATCAGATACTGATGGCAATCCTGATGCCAATACTGAAGATGATTCTTCTGACTCAGCCATGGAAGAGATGGTTGCTATGATAGTCAGAGGCTTCAAAAAGATGAAGTTCGGGAAGGCTAGAAGACAAGGCAATTTCCAGAAAAGGACCTTCAATACTAACAAAGACAAATACATCAAAAAGGACAGCAAGGGTAGCAAATTTGACAAGTCAAAGGTTAGATGCTACAAGTGTAATGGTATGGGACACTTTGCTACTGAGCGCAAAAAGACAAAAGCACTTATCACATCAAGCAAGGACCGGATGGACTCTTCATCAGAATCTGACACTGAGGTGGTCAACTATGCCCTAATGGCCAATACTGATGAAACTGCTGCTCCTGATGAAAAGGTATCAAATATTGTTTTTGATTTTGATTTTGATAATGCTTCTGAGTTAAGACGCTTTCTAAAGTCATTGCATATTAGTTTTAGAAGTCAAACTGCTGAAAATGCTAGAATCTTATCTGAGATGTCTGAACTTAGGAAAAGGAATGAGCATCTAGAAGCTGAATTTTCTTTTATGCAAGAAGTACAGAAAGAATGTGATAATGCTAAACACATGCACTTAGAGATGAAATTTAAATGTACTGCTCTTGAAAAGGAACTTGAATATGCTAATGAGAAAATCAGAACCTGGACAGACTCTGGTAGAAAATTTCATGAGATTAATACCTCTAAGAATTGGAAAGAGTGTCTAGGGTATAAGTCAGATGAAGATAAGAAATTGAAAGAGAAAATTGTTGTTGATGAGACAGTTAGTCCAAAAACATATAGACATGTTATAGACAAAACCAAATCTAAGATTACTCCTGTTAATTTTGTTTTTGGTAAGGATTCCAATTCAACTTTTGAAAAGGGATCTACTTCTGTTCAAAGTGTTAAAATTGTTAAGTCTAAACCTGTAATGAGTAAAGTTACTAACAATGTAGGTTTACTGTCTCAAAAAAAACTCAAGGATAAAATCTGTGAAGTTACAGATAAGAAGAAGGAACCTAGTGTCAAAAGAAACAGGAATGGTAAAATTGGGATTAATAAAGAAAATGGTTATAAATATGTCCCAAATGCACCTAAAAAATGTTGCTTTAACTGTGGTAACTCTAATCCTCTTGTTATTGATTGCAGAAAGAGTAAAAAGAAGGTTACTGAAATTCCTAGGTCTGATGCTAGGAATAGATCAGTATTTTATAAACCACAGAATTCCTGTTTTCATTGTGGTAGTAAATGGCATTCTATTTATACATGTGAAGAATACCATGATTTGTACTATAACTTTTATGATCCATTACCTAAGTTTAAAAATATTGCAAATTCTGGTAGCCTTAAGAATGTCAAAGTGAAGCATGTTTTTGTTAATACTGATACTGACAAAGAAAATCCTGATGGAGTAAATCCTGTCAGGACTGCTAAAATCAGAAAGTCTTCTGCTGCTAAAATTAATAAAATGCATGGAAAAGGGACCCAACAAGTGTTGGTTCCTAAACATTCTAACTAGTGTTTTATCATTCTGATTGCAGGGTAAAAAGAAAAATGTGTTAGTCATGGATAGTGGATGTTCTATACACATGACTGGAAACAAGGCCCTGTTATCAGAATATGAGGAAAAAGCTGGCCCAACCGTGTCTTATGGAGATGGCAACATTGGACAAACTTTGGGATATGGCAATATAATCATTGGCAATGTCATCATTGAAATTAAAAGTAGCTCTACTGAAGGGACTAAAACACAACCTGTTGAGTATTAGTCAAATCACTGACAGAGGTTATCATGTCAATTTCTATTCCACACATTGTGAAGTAGTCAGCAAAGAAACAGGAAAAATAGCATTGACTGGCTACAGACATGGTAACATTTATGAAGCCAACATTCTCTCAAATACTGATGGCTCCCCTACTTGTCTCATCAGTAAAGCATCAGTAGATGAAAGTTGGAATTGACACAAGAAGCTTTCTCATCTCAACTTCAGCAATATCAATGAGTTGGTTAAGAAAGATTTAGTGAGAGGATTACCTAAAGCTTTATATACTCCTGATGGTCTCTGTGATGCTTGTCAAAAGGCTAAACAAAGAAGGACATCATTCAAGAGTAAATCAGAATCCTCTATTGAAGAACCATATCACATGCTGCATCTTGATCTATTTGGACTAGTCAACATTATGTCCATCAGTAAGAAAAGGTACACTCTTGTAATTGTTGATGAATACTCCAGATTCACCTGGGTGTATTTTCTGCACAGAAAAGATGAAACTCCTGGAATACTATTGGATCATGTGAGAATGATTGAGACAACCACAAAGTACAAAGTCAAGATACTGAGAAGTGATAATGGTACTAAATTCAAGAATTCAAAGATGGAAGAGTTCTGCAAATACAAAGGAATTATTCAACAATTCTCTGCTCCTGGCACACCTCAGCAAAATGGAGTAGTTGAAAGGAAAAATAGAACTCTTATTGAAGCTGGCAGAACTATGTTGGAAGAAGCTAAATTACCTACATATTTCTGGGCAGAAGCAGTCAACACAGCATGCTATACTCAAAATCTCACTTTAATAAACAGACATAGTGTAACTCCCTATCAAATGCTCAAGGAGAAGAAACCAAGTTTGAAGCATCTGCATGTGTTTGGCTGTAAATGTTTTGTTCTCAGAACTCATCCTGAACAACTAGGGAAATTTGAAACAAAGGTTGATGAGGGAATTTTCATAGGCTATCCTGCATCAAGAGCCTTTAGAGTTTTTAACTTGAGAACAAGAACTTTCATGGAGTCAATACACGTATATTTTGATGACAAGAAGATAATTGGATTGAATGAAGACTCACATGATAGATTGGTTTTTGAAAATGAAGCTACCAAGGAACCTGAAGAAAATGAATCTGATCCTGACAATTCATCAGATACTGATGGGTCACATAATCCTGATGACTCACCAAATCCTGATGATACTCCGAATCCTGATAAAGCACCTAATACTGATGGTGAAAATACTGATGATGCAGATAATAGTTATACATTTAGTAGTACAAATGTTGAGGGGGAGCAACATCAATCTACTACAAATTCAGAATCAGCTCAATCATCAGGACAAAATTCTTCAGATACTGATTCAAGTGTCAATCCTGATAACCCATCAGGAGGAGATAGCAATAATTCAAGGGGAGCTTCTACAGATTCAAATTCTTCTAATCAAGATAATACCAATCCAGGGGGAGCATCAGCATCAAGGAATGACTTACCTCTAGCAAGGAAATGGACTGCAAGTCATACTCCTGATTTGATAATTTGAGATCCTGATGCAGGTGTTCAGACAAGAAGTGCAACACAAAATGAATGTCTATATAATAACTTTCTATCAAAGGAGGAGCCAAAGAAAGTTAAAGATGCACTTAAAGATGCTGATTGGGTTACTGCAATGCAAGAAGAATTGAATGAATTTGAAAGGAATGAAGTCTGGAAACTGGTGCCAAGACCAAAGAATAGGTCAATTGTGGGTACAAAGTGGATTTTCAAGAATAAGACTGATTCAGATGGTGTAATAATCAGAAACAAAGCAAGGCTAGTTGCAAAGGGGTATTCTCAACAAGAAGGAATTGACTATGATGAAACTTTTGCTTATGTTGCAAGACTAGAGGCCATCAGGATCTTTCTGGCATATGCAGCTCACAAGAAATTCAAAGTTTTCCAGATGGATGTTAAAAGTGCTTTCTTAAATGGTGAACTGGAGGAAGAAGTATATGTTGAACAACTTCCTGGTTTCATTGATCCTAAATATCCAAATCATGTTTATAGATTGGATAAAGCACTTTATGGACTAAAGCAAGCTCCAAGAGTCTGGTATGAAACTCTAGCTCAATTCTTACTGGAAAGTGGATTCAAAAGAATTACTATTGATAAAACTCTATTCTATTTGAATCATGGTAAGGATTTGCTTTTAGTTCAGATTTATGTGGATGATATCATTTTTGGGTCAACAAACAATAAGCTGTGTGAAAAGTTTTCTAAGCTTATGCAGTCAAGATACCAAATGAGCATGATGGGAGAAATGAGTTACTTTCTTGGTCTTCAAGTTAAACATACTGATGATGGCATCTTTATCAATCAGTCAAAATATACAAAGAATTTATTGAAAAGGTTTAACATGCAAGATTGTGCTATTGCAAGTACTCCCATAGCTACAGCTACCAAACTTGATCCTGATCAAGGTGCTGAGGTAGATGTAACTCATTACAGAGGAATGATTGGTTCTTTGTTGTATCTCACTGCAAGTAGACCAGGTATCATGTTTGCAACCTGTCTGTGTGCAAGATTTCGAGCAAAACCTAGGGAACCTCATCTGATTGCAGTTAAAAGAATTTTCAGATATCTCAAAGGCATTCCTTCACTTGGCCTTTGGTATGCAAGGGAATCAGATTTTGGTTTGTGTGGTTATTCAGATGCTGATTTTGCAGGATGCAAAATAGACAGGAAAAGTACTTCAGGAAGTTATCAGTTTTTGGGTGGTAGACTGGTTTCATGGTTCAGTAAAAAAGCAAAAGTCTATCTCTATTTCAACTACAGAAGATAAGCACATTGCTGCAGGAAGTTGTTGTGCTCAGATAATGTGGATGAGAAATCAGTTGTTAGATTATGGCTTGTCATACTCCAAAATCCCTATTTATTGTGATAACCAAAGTGCTATTGCAATGACAGGAAATCCAGTTCAACATTCTCTTACTAAACACATCAGTATTAGATATCACTTTATAAGAGAACATGTTCTGGAAGGAACAATTGAACTTCACTTTGTTCCTACTGATCAACAACTAGCTGATATATTCACCAAGCCACTGCCTGAAGCTACTTTCAATAAGTTGGTGAATGAACTTGGAATGATGAATTTTGAGATTTTCTGAGGAAAGCTACAGAGAGGAAATCCTGATGACTATCAATTCCTGATGGTCATTCTGCAAGGTATGTAATTTTGATCAAATCCTGATAGGACACAATCCTGACAGGAAGTCAACTGGTCAATCCTGATGTACAGGTCAGTATTTCATTAGTTAATTTGTGCCTAATTTTTCGTCATTTACTGATGAGAAACGTTTGAGTTTTAGTTGGACAACTATATGCGCGCGTGTGTCACACTGATAGATATATACTTATAGATACACATAAAAAACGGTGCAGTTATGTTTAATTATGCACGTAATTTGTCCACTAATCATTTTTGCACAAGTCATATTTTTGCCACCTGTCATTGAGAGTAATATTTTGTTTTAACAAAATACATTTGATTTTCTAAATTCCTGATTACTCTCTCTTCATTAGTTTTTCATCTTCTTTCTCTCTGTGCTCAAGAACCCTATTTTCTAAATCTCAATTCTCAAGCTTTCTATATTGTTTTAATGGTGTCTTCATCATTCATGAACAAACAGACTGTGATTAGTGGTGTTACTTTTGCCACTAATAATTTTGTAGTTGTTCTATCTCATCAGGATTTGCCTTCTGAGTTCCATATAATCTAGGATTTTCTTACTTCAAGCTCATTGAAGTATGCTTTAACAGAGCCTGCGAGTGTTTCTCTTAAGTCTGTGATGTAGGTTTGGAACACAGTTGTTTTCAGTAAAAGCTCTATAGGAACTGTTTTGATGCAGTTTGAATGCAATGGAGTAACTCATCATGTCACGCCTGCTATTGTTCAAGAGGCACTTCACTTGCCAATTCTGGGTGACAAGGTACCTGATAATGTTACAGATTCTGAAATTTTTGAGTTTGTCACAAAATTGGGATACAATGGTGAGGTAAAGAGGTATGGCAGCCTCTTCAGGACAAAGCTCAAAAGGGAGTAGAATTATTTCTTTGACACACTCAGCAGATGCTTCCTGAATAAGACATCTAATTTTGATGCTCTGCCATCAGGATCACTCAAAATTGGGTACTCTCTTATCTACTCTAAAGTTTTTTGATTATGGTAGTTTTGTGTTGAAATCTTTAAGTGATAGAAAAGCTGATAAATTAGGCTATGTCTATTTCATTAGATTTTTCCAATTAATATTCAATCACTTATGTCCTGGTGTTACTTTTGAGGATGATGTGGTTCTACCTATTTGTAGAATTACAGAGAACAACTTGAAGTCCTTAGTCAATTGTGATAAGGCAAATGGTTTTATAGGCAATGCCTTTATTCCTGATGAGGTCAGGCTTTTCTTGCATGATAAAATGCCTACTTGTTATGGTTTAATTTCTAATGCTATGGGGCACGGCCAATCACACCTTGTTCCTGACCCAAGCATGCCTCTCAAACAGTCTAAACAATCAATAGCCACCTCTATTGTCTCTCAAAAGACTTTAGTTGTAAAATCTAAGAAATCAGCTAGATCTGATGTGTCCGGTAGACAATCAGGATCAAAAGATTTTTCTTCTACACCTCTCACTAAAAAGAAGGTACAAGGGGGTGTACAAAGGGTCCTGGTGAAGAAGGCTGAGAAGGTGAGTGAAGTTGTTTCTGTGAAGAGAAAGTTAGTTTTAAGAGATGAAACTGATTCTGAGGATGACATGCCAATTTCCTCCAAATTGAAGATAAACAAGGAAGTTGCTGATACTGCTGTTGTAGCTGTGGCTCCATCTGCTAAGCCATAGAAGAAAAAGAAATTATCAAAGAGCAGGTATCATATTCCTTTGAAAAAGAAGCAGGGTACTGATGGTCAGGATACTTCAAATCCTGTTGAGCAATCAAATCCTGATGCTCTAGCAAATCCTGACGTTGGTATTCCTGATGCTGCACAAAGTCAAATTGTCTCTATTTCAGACTCTCCAGCAAAGGCCTCTCCAACTACCAGACTTGTTGATATTTCATGGGACAAGGTTGGTGAGACTGCTTCTAAACTTGGATTCTCACATCCAATGGACAAAAAGAGAAAGGCAGATGAGTTTGTATTTTCAAGACAGAAGAAGCTGAAAGGATCAAGCCCACAAGAACATGAATCTCAATGTGATTCAGCAGCTATTGATGATCCTGCCCCATAAGAACCACTCAATCAAAGTTTGGGTGAAGGCATAGCTATTGGAATGGTCCCACAAGAACCATTTTCTCAAAGGGAGAATGAAGACATCAACATTCCAGCCACACAAGAACCATCTTCTCAATGTGCAGATGCAGGCCATATAGCTACAGCTTCTGAGGAATTTCCTGACAATGCTCAAGGGGTTTCTGGTAAAAATGAAATATTGGTCGAGGACACTGTCACTGAGGGAAGTACACAAGAACCTTTAACTCAAAGTGTTAAAGCAGCTTCAGAACCTCATGCTACACAAGAACCATCAATATCAAATCCTGATGCAAGCTTATCAAATCCTGACGGTGTTGCTCCTGACGCTAGTGGTGCTCCTGATGCTGAGCCAATCCTGATACAGCCACTTAGCTCCAGACCAATGACAGATACTATCACAGAATCACAGGATAAATTAAAAGATATTGCTATTCCTGATTCTAATGTTCCTGATGATTCTGATGGTGATGATAGTGATGACAGTGATGGTAATAATGATGAGAAGGATCAACTTGCTACAACAATCAAAGCTAGTCTTAGAACCAACTTTGGTTCATCAAGCACATTTATGGCTGGCAAGGCTACTTCTGGAAAGGACTTACGTCAAGACTTTTATGTTCCTTCTGAAATTTCTCCTGTTGAGGCACTTAGACAAATGGAACAATTCATAGTATAGATCTTCTGAATCCGTTAGCTTTCCTTATGCTTTGGATCATGCCTGTGATGAAGTGAAATTGATTGAGAATCAAGATTTGAAGAATCATTTGAAGGCCACTACTCTTTTATCCAAAGGCCTCAAACATGAAATTGATTATGTCAAGGCTGCTACAGAATTAGTAAGGACTGATATTTCTCAAAACTTCACAAAGGTGCCTACTGCTCTTCAACTAAGAATAGTGGAATCCCAAGTCAAGTCAGTCATTACTGAACAAACCTCCATTAATAGCATAATTGATTCTCTTGATTCTAAGGTAACTGATATTCAAACCTCTCTTGCCTTCATTTTGAATTTATTGTCAAATCCTGATGTCAAAAAGGAGGAGAAAGTAAGTTCTACATAATGTACACCTGATCTAATATTAAGGAATAATGATGATGATGATACTGGAAATGATGGTGGTGACAAAGTTCTATAAGGAGAAACCTCTGATGCTGTTGTTATGAAGACAATTCAAACTTCTCAGAGTCAAACAACGCAATCAACTCATGTTTCTGATTCTGTAATAAGGACAGTGAGAACATTGGTGCAATCTCAAATCCTGACGGAAGAACAAATCCTGACAGGTGATCAAATCCTGATGACTGATCAAATTTTGACGCCTGGTCATGGACAAACTCTTGCCACAATTCCTGAAGGAGATGGAGATGTTCTAATTGCAAATCCTGAAGATGCTGCTAACTTATTTCAGAAGTTCAAAACAAGAGATGGTAATGTTGTTACTCTTTATCATACTGATAAGAGAGTTCAACAGTTATTTGCATGGAAAGCACTCTCCACAGCAAGTGAAGAATATCCTGATCTCTCACAAGAAGAATTTTTAAATCAACAGAGAGAAATGATGGACAGTTTTAATAACCCTGCTCCTACTAGAGGAAGAGGAGGCAGAGGAAGGAGAGGTGTTAGAAGAGGAAGGAGAAGCTCATCAAGTCAACAAATGCCTAGACAAACAAGGTCTAGAGGATTAAGGATTGAAGAAATTCCTGAACCTACTCAAACTCTAGTAGTTCCTGACAGGTCTACTTTTGGTGATGATGGAATTGATGAAGAAGAACCAGAATTGAGAAGAAGACCAAGACAATCAACTCTCAGCAATACAAATCAAATTGAAGAGTCTAATCCTGATATTGTTCCTGACAATATTCAAGATCCTGATGATTCTGAAATTATGCAAGAGGTTGATTTATTAATTCTTTCTACAGTGGTTGATTCTCACAATAAGGAAGTAGATGAAGAAGAAGAAGACAGAAGAAGAAGAAGAATAACAAGGTCAACAAATAGAGATTTTCAACTCTATAAGCAAAGACTCAAAATTTCAAATAAAGGGTTGTGGAGAAATTCCAGAAGACAACAACCTCAACTAGAGAAGAGTTATTCTTATGAGAAGGAAAAAGATAAGAAGTGGAAACACATTGACACAATTAGGTGTGATAGACCTATCAATTTTCAGGCAGGGGGAATTATCACAAGTGCCTCAAGTGTTGCTGATTTTTCTTAGTCAGTTAGATCAAAAGCACTCTGGCTTCAAATGTTCTCAATCTGAGGCAAATGGCAAACAATTCAAGAGGTGGTATTGGACACAGGGATGCTGAATATCTTAATACACCTCATGTTGATCCCTATACCTTGACTGAAATTGGACGTAACTTAACTTCTGAAAACCTGAACAATTTATTATCTGTTGATATAGTAATAGATTGTCAGGATGGTTCTGAAAAGAAAGAAAAGCTCCTCTACTTCATGAAAGATGGTTCTGTGAAGATTCTATCCATTCAAGACTTGTTGGTGAAAACTACAAAGGAACTGAAATATGTTCATTGTCTGTTAAGATGGAAGAATGAAGTGTGCAAAGTGTGGAGTGACATGATCTTGGCAACAATAAGAAGAAGACTGGATGGAAACAAAAATTTCAATGGTAATTATACTCCCATGTACTTAAATCAAAGAGGTCAAGATGTGGAAATGCAAAGGGGCACTGCTGTTAAAGAAATGTCCTTTGGCATAAAGCAACTGACTCTCAATCCTGATGGGAAGGAAATTGCTTATCTCTTAATTGAAGATCACAGTCTACAGAGAAGCTCCATACAAAATCTCAGAGCAGCTATCTATCAGATAAATGAGGAAGATGAAGAACTCAAAGAATTAAAAGAAAGACTTATTCAGATTCTTGAAGACAAGGAAGAAAATCTTTTGTCAAGCTTCTTGAAGATGAATTTGTTCTACCAGAAAATCTGAGAAGATAAGTTTGCTATTGTAAATACTTGTACATTTTGTAAATATGTTTTTGACATCATTGAATCTATGAATCTATACTTTATTTCATAAATTATGAGATTGGGGGAGATTGTTAGATCATGATTCAATGATCGTCATGATCTAGACTCGACTGATCAGGATTGCTGACATCATCAGTATTGCATGGTCATCAGTATTTGCTCAAGCTTCAGTATCAGGATTGTCATCAGGATCCACATCAGGACTGGGATCAGGATTGATCATCAGGACTGGAAGCTGATCAGGATTTCTACTTAGAATTATATTTGGAGTCTAGTTAAATAAGGAAGTTTATTTTGTCGGTTCCTTATTTATAGCAATGAAGCTATCAATTTAGGATAGGTTTCAATCTTTGTTATTGATTAGGACTTATCATGTAATTGATAGAGAAGTTGTGTAGTATATAAACACAGTTTAGGTTTCGATTTATATCGATCACACACACGAGTATTCTGTAACCTAGAAGCTCTCAAGAATATCAGAATTTCTTGAGATAGTTTGTAACAATTTTATATCAGATTTAATAAAGCTGTTATTATTCTTTCATATTTGTGATACATAATTTATTAAGTCGAGAATCTTATACAATTGTATTCAACCCCCCTTCTACAATTGTTTATTACTGGGCAACAAGCTCATTTCCTTGTCTACAGAGTCTGTCAATATCAGCATCAAACCTGTATCCAATCGAATCAGTTCTTTATCTGAATCTGTGTACTCAGAGATATCCTTAGGTGTGGTGCCTGGGGGAATTCTGGTACCTTCTGGAGTTGTCGTTTCATCAACTGATTTCATTGGTACATATGGTCTGTTCCCTAAAATTTCAATATACAACGGATTAGATGCCTTGATAAATAACATCATTTTCATCTTCCACAAACCGAAATCATCTCTTGTAAATGGGGGAACTTTAATACTAGCAGTTGTCTTTGGAGCACTCATGGTTTCTGAAAATTTCAAATTGTTTAAAATTCAAGAAATTCCAATCAAATGAAAAAATTTGCTTCGAATTTTCAAGCTATGTTTGATTTTGGTCTCATTCACCAGATCTGATTTGTACGTCAATCAAATAGCTCTGATACCAATTGTTAGGTCCAAAGTATCGTAGAACGGGGGGTTGAATATGATACTCACAAATTCTTTAATTTCGTTCGCAGATAAATCATTCAGTTCAACTACGAAATCAAATACACCAAATCAAAACAAGAGTCGGGGAATATATCGTTTTATAAATATAATCCGCGAGGGGTGCTACAATTCTAATCCGTAGATTAGCTTCAATGAGTTCAAGGTTATACACAATCAATACAATGATAGAATTCTGAGCAATATTAATTTCTCTGATTTTCTCTCTAGCTCAAACTCTCTCTTCGTAATTGCTTATGTGATGAACCTGATAACTGAAGAAGACACTTCTTCTCTCCTGTATTAATTGTAGACTTAAATTGAAAACCATCGAACCAAAAGTAAATAAATATTCTTGGCCGTTGGATCTTCATCAACCTGACAAACAAACATACTTTTCACCTACTCTTCAAATTGGAAAATTATCGAATGTATAAAGTTAATTTTCCATTCGATGGTTTTTTAATAAACCTATCGAATGCGAAATTAACTTATATTAGTTTTCTGATTGATTTCTTGAATCACATTCGATGGTTTTCATAAATGAAAAACCATCGAACCCTTTTCTTTTGTCCTTGATCTATTAGAAAATCTTTTGAGTTACAGGGTGTTTAGTATTAGACTGAATCAATTTCTTCTGAGACGATAAAACAACTTGATATTTTTAAGTGCTGTCAACTGGTGCAACTGGTCTGGTTCACAGATGAATAACACTTGATCAATTCTTCTATGTCTTCAATTCAATGCTGCTGATTAGTCCTTTGTCGTTCTGGTTTCTTCAAATAAATCACTGGAACCCTATGGTACTGACTCTAAATCATTCACATACTTCTGTAGTCTTGAAAGTCTTGTTTCTTTATTTGTCACTGAGGCTTGTACATTTTCTTGAACTTCTTTCCGTGACCTGTTTACGGACTTCAAGAATACATACCATATTTTGATTTTTTGAGTTTACCTTTTCTTCTTTGATTCTGGATTCCTGTGCTTCTGTTAATATTATTGTCTGTCTTGTCCTTTGTTGTGTTGTAGTTATCTCTGTTACATCTTATGTTACATTATGCTTTACAAGAATTTTCAGATATCTCAAAGGCACTCCTTCTCCTAGCCTTTGGTATGCAAGGGAATCAGATTTTGGTTTGTGTGGTTATTCAAATGTTGATTTTGCAGGGTGCAGAATAGACAGGAAAAGTACTTCAGGAAGCTGTCAGTTTTTGGGTGGTAGACTGGTTTCTTGGTTCAGAAAAAAGCAAAAGTCTATCTCTACATCAACAACAGAAGCTGAGTACATTGATGCAGGAAGTTGTTAAGCTCAGATAATGTGGATGAGAAATCAGTTGTTAGATTATGGCCTGCCATACTCCAAAATCCCTATTTATTGTGATAACCAAAGTGCTATTGCAATGACAGGAAATCCAGTTCAACATTCTCTTACTAAGCACATCAGTATCAGGTACCATTTCATAAGAGAACAAGTACTGGAAGGAACAATTGAACTGCATTTTGTTCCTACTGATCAACAACTAGCTGATATATTCACCAAGCCACTGCCTGAAGCTACTTTCAACAAGTTGGTGAATGAACTTGGAATGATGAACTTTGAGAATTTCTGAGAAAATCTACAGAGAGGAAGTCCTGATGACTATCAAATCCTGATGGTCATTCAGTAAGGTATGTAATTTTCATCGAATCCTGATAGGACAAAATCCTGACAGGAAGTCTCTTGGTCAATCCTGATGGACAAGTAAGCATTTCTATTTTGCTTAATTTGTGCCTAATTTTTCGTCAGTATTTGGTGGAACCGTTTGAACTTTAGTTGGACAACTGTATACACGCGTGTGTCACACTGATATAGACATACACATAGATACACATAAAAAGCGGTGCAGTTATGTTTAATTACGCATGTAATTTGGTCCACTAATTATTTGTGCACAAATCATATTTTGCCACCTGTCATTGAGAGTAATATTTTGTTTTAACAAAATACAATTTGTTTTCTCTTTTGCAAATTACTCTCTCACTGCATCAGTTTTTCATCTTCTTCTCTCTCTGTGCTTCGAACCCTAATTTCTGAATCTCAATTCTCAAGTTTCTATACATTATCAATGGCGTCTTCATCATTCATGAACAAACAGACAGTAATTAGTGGTGTTAATTTTGCCACTAATAATTTTGTGGCGATTTTAGACCATCAGGAATTACCCAATGAGTTTCATATTATTCAAGATTTTCTTGCTTCAAGTCCTTTGAAGTATGCTCTAACAGAACCTGCAAGCATTTCTTTTAAGTCAGTGATGCAGGTGTGGAACATAGTTGTTTTTGACAAAGGTCACTCAGGCTCAATCCTGATGAGTTTCGAGTGTGATGGGGTTACTCACTATGTAACTCCTACAATTGTGGAAGAGGCTCTTCATTTGCCAGTTCTGGGTGATACTGTTCCTGATAATGTTACAGACTCGACACTTTTTGAGTTTGTTACAAAGCTAGGTTATAATGGAGAAGTTAAGAGGTATGGAAATCTCTTCAAGAAAAAGCATAAGAATGAATGGAATTATTTCTTTGACACCATAAGTAGATGTTTCCTGAACAACACATCTAACTTTGATGCTCTACCATCAAGATCACTCAAGATAGGGTACTCTCTTATCTATTCTACTATTTTTTATTATGGGTCATTTATTTTGAAAGATTTAAGTGATAGGAAAGCAGATAAGTTAGGTTATGTCTGTTTTCTTAGATTTTTTCAGTTAATTTTTAATCACTTGTGTCCTGGTGCTATATTTGAAGATGATGTAATTCTGCCCATTTGTAGAATTACAAAAAATAATGTGAAGTCTTTAGTCAACAGTGATAAGGCAAATGGTTTTCAAGACACTGCCTTCATTCCTGATGAGGTCAGGCTTTTCTTGCAAAAGAAAATGCCTACTCAATATGGATCAGTTTCTGATGCTATGGGACAAGGCCAATCACACCTTGTTCCTGACACAAGCATCCATCCCAAACAGTCTAAACACTCAACAGCCACCTCTAATGTCTCTCAAAAGACTTTAGTTGTAAAAACTAAAAAATCAGCTAGATCTGATGTGTCTGGAAGACAATCAGGATCAAAGGATTTTTTCTCTACACCACTCACTAAATAGAAGAAACAAGGGGGTGTACAAGGGGTCCAGGTCAAAAAGGCTGATAATATTGAGGAGGTTGTTGTGAAGGGAAAGTTAATTTTGGGAGATGATACTGATTCAGAGGATGAAATGCCTCTATCTTCTAAGTTTAAGATTCAGAAGGAAGTTGCTGATACTATTATTGAAGCTGTGGCACCATCTGCAAAGCCACAGAAGAAAAGGAAGTTAATAAAAAGCAGGTATCATATTCCTTTAAAGAAGTACGATACTGATGTCCAGGCCACTTCAAATCCTGATGAGTCATCAATTCCTGATGCTCAAGCAAATCCTGACGTCGGTATTCCTGATGAACAAACCAAGATTGTCTCAATCTCAGACTCTCCAGCCTCTCCAACTAAAAAGATTCTTGAAATTTCATGGGAGAAGGTTGTTGAAACTGCTTCTAAGCTTGGATTCACACCTCCATTACAAAAGAAAAGGAAGGCAGCTGAGATAGTTTTCAAGAGACAAAAGAAACTGAAAGGATCTAGCCCACAAGAACCTGAACCTCAAAGTGTGAGTGAAGGCATAGCTGATGAAATGGTCCCACAAGAACCATTTTCTTAAAGGGAGAATGAAGACATATGCATTCCAGCCACACAAGAACCATCTTCTCAATGTGAAGATGCAGGCAAGACAACTACAGTTTCTGGGGAGTTTCCTGACAATGCTCAAGGGGCTTCTGCAATTCCTACCATGGAAGCTATGGTCTAGAACACTGTCACTGAGGGAAGCACACAAGAACCTTTGACACAAAGTGTTGAAGCAGCTTTTGAACCTCAAGCTACACAAGAACAATTGGTAGTAAATACTGATGCAAGCAATTCAAATCCTGACAGTGTTGCTCCTGATGCTAGTGGTGCTCCTGATGCGGAGCCGATCCTGATACACCCACTTAGCACAAGGCCTATGGCATACTCTAACACAGATCATCAGGATAAGCTAAAAGGTTTTGTTATTCCTGATTCTAATCATTCTGATGATAATGACAGTGATGATGATTTTGAGAAGGATCAGCTTGCTACATCAATAAAATCTAGTCTTGGAACTAATTTTGCTTTTTCAAGCACATTCATGGCTGGCAAGGCTTCTGGTCAAGATTTTTCTGGTCCTTCTGCAATTGATCCTGCTGAACAGCTAAGAAGGCATGAATGGGATAATGAATGGTACAGGTCTGATGATCCAGCTATCCATGTACACTGGAACATGCTTCTTATGCTGCAAGTCTAATTCAGAATGAGGATATAAGGAATCACTTGAAGGCTACAACTCTGTTAAGCAAGAGCCTCAAGGATGAGATTGATTCTATGAAGACTGCTAATAATTTGGTGAGGGCTGATATTTCACAAAGTTTGGCAAAGGCACCTACTGCTCTTCAACTTAGAGTTGTGGATTCTCATGTCAAAGATCTTATCACTGCACAGTCTTCAATAAACAACAGAATTGACTCTTTGGATTCAAAGGTAACTGATATTCAAGCCTCTCTCTCTTTAATTTTAAATTTGTTATCAAATCCTGATGCCAAAAAGGGGGAGAAGGTAAGTCGGACAAAATGCATACCTGATCTAGTCTTAAGAAAAGATGATGATAATTCTGGAAATGATGGTGATGACATAGTAAGACAAGGAGAAACCTCTGATGCTGCTATGGTGAAGTCTACAAGACAAACTTCTCAAAGTCAATCCATGCAGTCAACTCATGTTTCTGATTCTGGAGTTAGAAAAGTAAGAACCTTGGTGAAATCTCAAATCCTGACGGAAGTGCAAATCCTGACAGGTGATCAAATCCTGATGCCTGGTCATGGAACTGAATCTACAATTCCTGAAGTTGGTGAAGATGTTCTCTTATTGAAAATCTTGAGGATGTTGCTAATCTAATCCAGAAGTTCAAGACAAAAGCTGGTGAGTTGTTACTCTTTATCATACTGATAAGAGAGTTCAACAATTGTTTGCAAGAAAAGCTCTCTCTACTGCTACTGAAGAATATCCTGATCTCTAACAAGAAGAATTTCTAGTTCAACAAAGAGAAATCATGGATAGTTTTAATAACCCTGCTCCTGCTAGAGGAAGAGGAGGCAGAGGTAGAAGAGGTGCTAGAAGACGTGCTAGAAGAGGTAGAAGCTCATCAATTCAGTCAATGCCTAGACAGACAAGGTCTAGAGGTCTAAGAATTGAAGAAATTCCTGCTGAGACTCAAACTCCAATAGTTCCTGATACTCAACTTGTTAGGACTACTTTTCATGAAGGAGATGAAGATTATGAACCAACAGTTGTTTTGAGGAGAAGACCAAGACAACCAACTCTCATCAGTAATACAGCTCAAATTGAAGATTCTAATCCTGACACTGTTCAAGATCCTGATGAATCTGATATTCTACAAGAGGTTGTGTTGTTAATTCTTTCTGCTTTGGTTGATTCTCATAACAAAGAAGTTGATGAAGAAGAAGAAGCAAGAAGTCAAAAGAAGTCAAAAGAAGTCAAAAGAACAACTCTAAGGTGCAATAGACATGTCAATTATCAGTCAGGTGGAATTATAACAAATGTCTCCAGTGTTGCAGACTTTTCAGGTATAAAAAAATCTAAAGCACTCTGGTTACAAATGTTTTCAAGTTTAAAGAAAATTCCACACAATACTAGAGGAGGCATAGGTCACACGGATGCTGAATTCTTAAAAATGCCTTATGTTGATCCTCATGCTCTGACTGGTATTGAAGGTAACTTAACTTCTGAACACCTGAACAATTTACAAGCTGTGGATATAGTGTTAGATTGTCATGATGGTGTTGAAAAGAAAGAGAAGATTCTTTACTTCATGAAGGATGGAAGTGTTAAGAAGTTATCCATTCAGGAGCTGCTAGTTAAAACTACAAAGGAACTGAAATATGTTCATTATTTGCTCAAGTGGAAGAATGGAGTGTGCAAGGAATGGTCTGATATGATTCTGTCAACCATAAGGAGAAGATTTGATGAAGGAAGGAATTATAATTGTGATTATACTCTGTTAGATATAATTGCTGACATTTGTTCATCAGTGTTTAAGTACCAGGTACTCATCAGAGTTTAATAGAAGCCAGTCAGAGTTTGATAAAGTCTGACTGGGTGAAGAGTTTATTAACTGTCGGTGCTAATATGAAGATTCTAGAAGCAATATATCTTGAAGATGGAAAGAAGCAAGATATATTGAGACAGTTAAGGAAACGAAACAGAAGACAGAAGCAATCCTAAATTGATATAAATTGTATAGCTAATTTATAGGAATATCAATAAGAGATTGATTATGTAACTGTGTATTATATAAACACAGATAGGTTAACCCTAAAAGGGATGTGAATACTGAATACATTATTCTTGTAACCTAGCAGCTCTCTGTGATTCTTTAACATCACTGAGAGAGGAGTTATTTTATATAATTCAGTTATTGATTAATAAACAGTGTTCTTGAGTGTTATTATCATATTAATATTGATTATATATTGTGTATTCGGCCTAACAATTGGTATCAGAGCCAAGGCTGTTAAATATATACAGTTTTTGATCTAAACACAAGTATAATCATGACTGATAACAACCAGGTAGGTTCTAATGCTCAAAAGGTTCAATCAGCTTCTGTAAGTCGATATGAGGCAATCAGGGTTCCAATTCTCAGACCTGTGGAATATCCAATATGGAAGGTAAAGATGACCATGTTTTTAGAAGCCACAGATCCAGAATACCTTGATAGAATCAATGATGGTCCTCATATGCCGACTAAACTGTCTCCTGTTGTTGATGGTCAAGAACAAAAGACTGTTCCAAAGGAAAAGAAAGATATGACTCCTGAGTACATCTCATCAATTGCAAAGAATGTAAAAGTTAGACATCTACTCCACAGTGCTTTAGACAATGTTATGTCTAACAGAGTTATTGGCTGTAAAACTGCCAAAGAGATATAGGATGCTTTAGAAGTCAGGTGTCAAGGAACCAGTGCTATAAAGAAGAATAGGAAGACTATTCTAACACAGGAGTATGAACACTTTGACTCTAGATCTGATGAAAGTTTGACAAATACATATGACAGATTTTGTAAATTGTTGAATGATTTGTCTCTGGTTGATAAAGAATATGAACTTGAAGAGTCAAATCTCAAGTTTCTTCTATCCCTACCTGAAAGATGGGATTTAAAGGCAACAACAATCAGAGACAATTATGATCTTGCAGATACAGATCTTGATGAAATCTCTGGGTTGCTTAAAACTCATAAACTTGTGAAGAACAGGTTAATGATGGCTCAAACACTGATGATGAAGCTTCTGACTCTGAGGATGATGAAGAAGAGATGATGAGAATGGCTACTTTAATGGTGAAGACCTTCAAGAAGATGGGATTCAAGAACTTCAAGAAAGGAAAGAGATTCTCAAGGAAAGATTCAAATTCTGATAAGAGAAATTTCAGAAAGTCTGATGGAAAATATACCAAGTCTGGAAAGAAAGACAAGTCTGAGATCCAGTGCTACAAGTGTAAAGAAATGGGTCATTATGCTCTAGAATGCAAGAAAGGAAAATCTGAGAAAGCACTCATCACAAAAGGCAAGGACTGGGCAGACACTTCAGACTCAGATGAGGGAGTCAATTATGCTCTCATGGCAACTGGTAGAGATGAAGCTGACTCATCTGAAAACAAGGTACCCTTAACAACTTATGCTTATGATACTGATAATATATCTGAATTAAGAATTTATCTTAAAAGCATACATGTTAGTTATAGGGATCAGACTTTAGAGAATGAGAGAATAAAATCTGAGAATCTAGGTCTTAAAGAAAGAAATAAATTTCTTGAAGAGAAACTTGTTAACATGCAACAAGTTCAAAAGGAGAGAGATGATGCTGTTTATGTTGAACAGGAATTGCTTAAAAGATATAGGCAAATAGAATCTGAGTTGGAAAAAGAGAGGAAAATGATTAAAACCTGGACCAATTCTGGAAAAGACACACATCAGGTTTTTCAAACAGATACTGTAGGTTTAGGTTACTGTGAGGAAGATGAACTTAGGTTTAAAGATAAAGTTAAAGTGAAACCACAACTTAAACCTGTGAAATTTGTTCATGAATCCAGTAAGCTAAAGTCTGTAGTTGTAAAAGAAGCTGTCATGGAGCAAATTGAAACTTGTGAAGAACAGGTTAATGTTGGCTCAATAGCAGAGAATAAGATTGAGATAGAAGCTGTTAAGGAACCAGTAAGAATCTGTGATAAACAGGTTAATGTTGGTTTAATAACAGAGAAACAATTTAAACATAAGCTCAAAGAAGTAAAGTCTGTCAACAAACAGAAAATGTTTAAAAAGAATAGGAATGGAAAAGTAGGCATTAATAAAAGAAATGATTATTTGCCTAATTCTGCTGCTCCTAGAAAAACATGTCATAGTTGTGGTAGTACTAACCATCTTGCCAGGTTTTGCAAGAAGAACAAAAATATTAACTCTTTACCTTCGACATCTGGAGTAAAGAATGATTATGTTAGGGTTAGACCACAGACTTTATGCACACACTGTGGGAGCACTTGGCATTCCATCTATACTTGCAAAAGTTATCATGCTATTTATCACAACTATTATGAGCTAAAACCCAACTTGAAATGGGTTAGAGCAAACTCTGCAAGTATAAAGTCTGACAATGTTAGTTTAAACTCTGTTGATAGTGATACCGCTGCAAAAGCTAACAATGTTAAGAAAGCCAAAGGATCCAAGCAAGTCTGGATCCTTAAATCTAACACATAGTGATTGTTTGTGATTGTAGGGCATAAAAGAAAGCACCCTTATCTTGGACAGTGGATGCTCAGGACATATGACTGGAAATAAAGCCCTGCTATCAGACTATGAGGAGAAAGCTGGCCCAAAAGTTTCCTATGGAGATGGCAACATAGGACATACTCTGGGATATGGCAATATCAATCTTGGAAGTGTCATTATCACAAATGTAGCTCTAGTCTCAGGACTCAAGCATGATCTGCTTTCTGTGAGTCAAATCTGTGACAGAGGATACCATGTAGATTTTTATACTGAACACTGTGAGGTTATCAGTAAATCTACTGGAAAAGTTGTTCTAGTTGGACACAGGCGCAATAACATTTATGAAGCAAGTTTGGTAACAAACTCTGAAGGAAAATCTGTGTGTCTATCTGCAAAAGTATCTAATGAAGAGAGTTGGAAATGGCATAAGAAGCTCTCTCACCTAAACTTGAACAACATCAATGAGTTGATTCGAAAAGATCTTGTAAGGGGACTTCCAAAGTCAATACTTAGCTTAGATGGTCTGTGTGATTCTTGTCAAAAGGCCAAGCAAAGGAAGTCATCTTTCAAGAGTAAATCTGAGTTTTCAGTTGTGGAACCTTATCATCTTTTACATGTTGATCTCTTTGGTCCAGTAAATATAATGTCATTGGGCAGGAAGAAATATGCTCTAGTCATAGTTGATGAGTACACTAGGTATACATGGGTGTATTTCTTAGCAAAGAAGGATGAAACTGCTTTAATCTTGATGGATCATGTGAAGCTATTGGATAAAGGATCAGAGTTCAAAGTGAAAATTATAAGAAGTGATAATGGTACTGAATTCAGAAATTCTGAAATGGAAGCTTTCTGCAAGGAAAGAGGAGTGAAGCAAGAATTTTCTGCACCTGGAACTCCACAGCAAAATGGTGTAGTTGAAAGAAAGAACAGAACTCTAATCGAAGCTGCCAGAACAATGCTTGTTGAAGCAAAATTGCCAACCTATTTCTGGGAAGAAGCTGTTCAAACTGCTTGTTTTACTCAAAATGCAACACTGATCAACAAGCATGGGAAAACACCATATGAGATGTTGAAAAATAAGAAGCCAAATTTGAAATATTTTCATATTTTTGGATGTAAGTGCTTTGTGTTGAAAACTCATCCTGAACAGTTGACCAAGTTCGACTTAAAAGTTGATGAAGGAATTTTTGTTGGATACCCATTGTCAACAAAGGCATTCAGAGTCTATAATCTGAGAACTAAAGTGATCATCGAATCTATTCATGTGTCATTTGATGACAAGAAAATAACTGGAATAGAAGATGAAGAATATCATGATCAACTTCGCTTTGAAAATGAAGATCTAAACTCTGATGATGTAAACTCTGATAAAGCAAATCCAACAAACTCTGTCGAAGCATACTCTGACCCTCTACTGGTAAACACTGAAGAATTTTCTCTGACAGAACAAAATAGAGAACCAGTTAAGGGGGAGCGTGAAGAAACTTCAGAAACTTCTCAAAGTGATGACTCAAATTCTGAAAGAGAGTCAAATGAAGAATCAAACAGAAACTCTGAGCCAAACTCTGAAAGTTCAAATACTGAACAGTCCAATTCAGGGGGAGCCTCGGAGAATGCGAATGGTCGAGAAGAAAGTCAGGAGAGCATGGATCAAGGGGGAGGATCTAATAATGCTAGTAGAAGCAAATTACCAACAGCAAGAAGGTGGACACAATCCCATACACCTGACTTGATAATTGGAGATCCAGAAGCTAGTGTAAGAACTAGGAGTGCTACAAATAATGAATGTCTGTTTCATGCATTCTTATCTCAAACATAGCCCAAGAAAGTGGAAGAAGCTCTTCAAGATTCTAACTGGATAACAGCAATGCAAGAGGAGTTAAATGAATTTGAGAGGAATGAAGTTTGGACACTGGTACCAAGACCAAAGAATAGATCTATTGTTGGTACGAAGTGGGTTTTCAGAAACAAAATAGACAGTGATGGAGTGATTACAAGGAATAAGGCTAGACTTGTGGCAAAAGGCTATTCTCAACAGGAAGGAATTGACTATGATGAAACTTTTGCTCCAGTTGCAAGATTGGAGGCAATAAGGATTTTTCTGGTCTATGCTGCTCACAAAAAGTTTAAAGTCTTTCAGATGGATGTGAAAAGTGCTTTTCTCAATGGGAAACTTGAAGAAGAAGTGTTTGTTGAACAACCACCAGGGTTTGTAGATCCCAAACATCCAGATTATGTCTACAGGCTTGATAAGGCATTATATGGACTTAAGCAGGCACCAAGAGCATGGTATGAAACTCTGGCTCAATTTCTTTTAGAAAGTGGGTTCACTAGAGGTACAATTGACAAAACCTTGTTCTATTTTAATTCTGGTGATGATTTGCTGTTAGTTCAAATCTATGTGGATGACATAATTTTTGGGTCTACTAATGACAAACTCTGTAAGAAATTTGCCAAGCTTATGCAGTCGAGATATCAAATGAGCATGATGGGAGAGCTTAGTTATTTTCTAGGCTTACAGGTCAAGCAAACAGATGATGGGATTTTTATCAATCAAGCAAAATATACCAGAAATCTTCTCAAGAAATTTGGTATGCTTGATAGTTCATCTGCTACAACTCCCATGGCTACTGCAACAAAGCTAGACAAAGACACAGGAGCCTCAGTAGATATGACAAACTATAGAGGGATGATAGGGTCTCTTCTCTATCTCACAGCAAGTAGACCTGATATCATGTATGCAACATGTCTTTGTGCAAGATTTCAAGCAGACCCCAGAGAGCCACATCTAACAGCTGTAAAGAGGATTTTCAAATATCTCAAAGGAGCCATAACTCTTGGTTTGTGGTATCCTAGAGAATCAGAGTTTAAATTAATTGGTTACTCTGCTGCAGATTTTGCAGGCTGTAAGATAGACAGAAAAAGTACAAGTGGGAGCTGTCAATTTTTAGGTGACAGATTAGTTTCTTGGTACAGCAAGAAACAGAAATCAATTTCCACATCCACAGTAGAAGCAGAGTATATAGCTGCTGGTAGCTGTTGTGCACAGATCTTATGGATGAAGAATCAATTGCTGGACTATGGATTAAGGTACTCTAAAATACCTATTTACTATGATAATCAAAGTGCCATTGCTATGACAGGTAATCCAGTACAGCATTCCATGACCAAGCACATCAACATAAGGTATCATTTTATCAGGGAACATGTGGAAGAAGGACACATTGAGCTTCATTTTGTGTCTACAGACCAACAGCTTGCAGATATCTTCACCAAACCTTTGAGTGAAGCTACCTTTACAAGACTGGTAAATGAACTTGGAATGGTCTCTGGTTTTGACTAGAGTTACTGGTTAGACTCAAAATCTATACATGATTGATTTTATGCTCATGGTTCTTTGCATGTGTTAACTGGTATTTGCACCAGTATGTTAAACTCTGATAGTAAACTCTGTTAGTTATACTCTGTCAGTCATACTCTGTCGGTTAAATTCTGATGTTATACTCTGATTGTGATATTGTCTGAAACATATTGACCGATGAAGAAAGCTGTATGAAGCATGATTTTCAGTAAGTAATCATGAATCCTTTTAAGTATTATAAATTCTGATTACAAAATGTGCAGAAATTTTACACAGCATGATACTGTCTCTATATTTATAGCATCTCTTAGTTTATTGATCCTAAACACTGAGTTTGTATTAGCTGTTTGTGTTTTCTCTCATAAATTAATTGTATTAACTAATGAAAAGTCTAAACTCTGATTATTAAGTTGCAAATAATTTCACCCTCGGATCAAAAGATGCCAAAAAGAGCACAAATTCCTTTGAGATCATGTTGTGCCTAGGAAGATCCAGGAACTTATTGTAGGAAATAAGGGCTAAAATCTTTGATTTTTGGTGACTAGTGCCAACCACTGATTACTGGAAAAATAAAAAAATAAAAAAAAAATTTAAAGGGGGTGAAAATAAAAGATATATCCAAATGAAAGGATATCAGAATACAGAGTTTAGATATAAAAATCAGTTTTTCTTTTAAATGAGAGTTTGGGCAACCAGTTTTTACTGCTTTAGTTTGTGGATTTTATGCACTTTGAGATGGTCTAAATATTCATATTCAGTAAACTCTGCTAATTCACACACAAATACTCACACATGTACAGTTTGTGAAAAGAGTTTATTTATAAAGGAGGAGGATTGGTAAAAGCTGATGAGTTGTGTATTCTACGCCGAGGTAATTTAATTTTAATCTTTGATGATTAAAATAAATTTTGTTTGTTTCAGACATATTATGATTTTGAGAAAAAGACATTTGTTTTGAAAATTTAAAAAGAGTATGATTGGACAGTTGTTTGAGAATGTATTAAACTGAGGAGAGAGGTTAATTGCCTAGAAAAGTGTAAAAGGCAGTAATAATTGCTGTTTTTACTGCGCATGCGCATTGGAAACTGTCAATTATTTGCTGTAAATCATTGCATGTGTGCCACGTGTCCCACTCACACGTTATACGAAGTAAGACAGTTGTGTGTATTGATTAGAAACGGTTCAGTTTTTAATACTTTCTTTCTGTATTAATATACAATACACAAATTCGTTTAAACTTTTCACAACTGACTCACATTCATACTTTCATATCACACACACATTTCTACAAACATCTTTCTGCATACATCTCTTAAACACTTTCTTGAACTATAAACTCTGATTTCTTTGAAAGATCTAATGGCAACAACCATGTTTCAGTCTCTTGGTCTCGATTTTGTTCCTAATAACTATGCAGCCCCACTGTCTATTGAAAACGTTCCGGAGGCGTTTCACCTGTTTCAAAATTTTCTTGCACAATCTGATATTGGCCAAGCTTTAGTGGAACCAACACGGTTATCTGGTACTCAAATCAAAGCCTTCTGGGAAACAGGTGTATATGATGATGGTGGTGAATCAGGCACTCCCTCAATTGTCTTTGAATTTGCTGAACAAGAGTATGTGGTTACTCCAACCACTGTTAGAGATGCTCTTGGATGTGAAGACTTTAATGCGTTCACCATTTCTGTTGGTGATTCTGAACTTCAGCGTATGATGAGGGAGATTGGATACTCTGGGTCTTTGGCAAGGACAGGGAATTTGAAGCGACCATTCTTGAGGAAGGAGTGGAGTTTCTTTTTCGATTGCATTACAAGGGCATTCGGGAAGAAGTGTACTAATTGGGATGCAATTCCAATCGACAGTCTACAAATTGGGTATTCTCTTCTCTATGGTGCTCATTTTGACTATGCTAGACTTGTTTTGAACAATATAGGTGAAAAGATGACAGAGAATAGGAGTGTTGTTTACTTTTCTCGTTTCTGTCAATTAATCTTTTCTATGTGTGTTGCTGGAGTTGAGATAGTTGAGGAGGATGTCATTCCCTCATTTAAATTACATAAGAGAATATTCTCTGATCTAACAAACAAAGATATCAAGAAAGGGAATGTTGGTGACTTGATGCTTCCTACTTCAGTCCAACAGTTTTTAAATCCACAACCACTTCTAAACTCTGAACCTCTTCCATCTACTTCTCAAAAGCCGAGGGCTGGGAGTAGGACTAAGCATAGAGCTTTTAAAGCTGACAAGGCTGCAACACCTGCAAATGCTGATGATTTACCACACTCAGTTGGTACTTCAAGGAAGAAGAAAAGGGCAAACAGACCTTCTGATGATGAGAATAGGGTTTCTGATGAACCAGAATCTGCTAATGCTAAGAAGAGGAAGCTAGTTGCTGCTTACCTATTTGATGGATTGATTCCTGGTTCTACACCAGTTGAAGCTCCTGAGGTTGTGATTGAAAATCATTCTACAAATGCTACTGTGCCTGAAGAAGCCAGAGCAAAAACGGATGATAATGCTGCTTTTCCTGATGATTTTCTTGAACCTATATTGGAGATGGATATTGAAGACGAAAATGAAGCACATCCTAGTATCAGTGTTTGTGATACTGAGGATGTGGCAGCTGGTCAACCCACCCAGATAATAGATGTAAGATCCGGGAAAATTACGTGTTATTATATGATGTGAAATGAAATTTTAATTTCATATTAAGAGTTATTAAATGATTTATCTGTTTAAACGTGTTAAGTTATTCGTTAAATGATTGAATATGTGACAATGTGATGCTATGTGATATGTGTGGGGAATTTGAAACTATTTTGAAAAGGATGTTATACTATTTTATTTTATTATAATTATTGGAAAGAAAATTTGGATCGTTCCCAAATTATTCGGGCAATTGGTATATCGTTCGTACCAATATTTCATTCGTTAAAGTGGAAAGTATTCGAAAATATTCGTAATAGAAGTATTTTGGTTCGTATATCTATTATTAAACGATACTTGTAGTCATCTGTACTTTATGGATGATTATCGTCTCGTAAAACGTGTATTCTGCTTTATTAAAGATTTAAAGTGTTTTATCTGTTAAATTGTATTTAAAGCGATCTATCGGATCAGTATCGATCCAAAAATGTCGTTTGGGGTATTATTTTCCGTTTAATATAAAAAGGCAAATCGTACTTTGTTTTCGCATAATCAAGCTTAATTACAGTTAAAAATCTAAAAACCCCTGAAACGTGTTCTTCGTGTTCTTGAGAATCAAACTCAATTTTGAAGGCGTTATCGGATTCCGATTTCGATGTTCTTGTAACCAAATCGAATCTCTCATCATCCTCTACCTAAATCCACCATCAAAATTCATGTGGGTATGATTTTCTGATTTTTCCGATTTTTAATCTATTTATTTATTTCGAATTTATTATTTTAATTTGGGGAAATCTTTGTTATTGATTGTTCCTGCAAATTGATGGCATGGCTGTGTTTATCATGTGATGCAGAGTATGTGTATGATTTTTAATTTGGATTTGGAGTAAGATTTCGAGCTCATCGGCAAGTTGTATGTTGACCGGAGTTTGGTCGGAATTTTGATCGGCTAAGCGAACCTTGATAATATTTGCGCCATTGAATAGATCTGCTAGTTTAGAGTCGAATTATGTGTTTAGTTTTGAGTTTGGTTGAAGTTTGCGGTTGGCCGAAAAGCGGTAGCACCGCCGCCGGCGGAAACTTTCTGGCCAGTTTTGGACGGATTCTGTGAAGATTTTGTGTCGATTAATTGAGTTTTGTGATGACCTTGTCATTCCCGTGTTTTCCCCTTGAAAAATCCTTGTGTTTGGTTCGGTTTTTGGTCGCCGGAAACTGGCGGGTTGGCCGGACGTCGGCCGGAAACTGGGAAACCCAGTTTCCGGTGACGTGTTCTTGGCGACCCGTTTGTGTTCTTCATGAACCGTTTTGAAACCCTAACCCGACCCGCTTTCAATCCATTTTTTTTCCAATTCAGTTTAGTGAATAGTGTTTCTGGAATTATTTTTCTAAAATAATTCAAAAATGGTTTTAAAAATTCTAAAAATCATATCTTTAATTTAAAAATACATTTTATTATTCTGAAAATTTTATAAATTCATAAATATTTATTTAAATTCGAAAATTGATTAAACTTAATTATTTTAATTATTTTAAATTAATAATTAATTTATTTAATTAATTGATTAATTCTTTTAATCAGTTAATTCTTAAAAATTAATTATTAATTAGATTTAATTAATTAAAAATTCAGTTTAATTATTTTCAAACCTGTTTTATTATTTAAAAATAGTTTGAGCATTTAAAGAGTGTCAATTAATTTTATTAATTGATTTATTTGCATTTAAAATACTTATATTGGATTTAAAAATCCGATTGTTGATTTAAAAATAGTTTGTGGCTTATTTAAATTCAAATAAGCTTTGTGTGACGTTTTAAAAATAGTTATAAGTGCTATGTGATTCGTAGAGTGGTGTAATGTGTTTTATAGTCAGTATATGCCCGTACTAGGGCTAGTGTCTGAGTTTTAAATATCGTAAATTAGACCGGACGTCCGATACGTAACCGGTCACTTGTTTAAATGTGTTATGTGAATGATGTGAATTATCTGTTGTTGAGTCATGCATGCGTATTAATTGTGTGGAGACTTGTTTGAGTAATTGGTTGTGTCTAATGTTATCACGAGGGGTAGATAGGATAGAAATTTGTCGGTTATGTTAGAAAGTGAGATTTACGAGGCCGTTGACTTGGATGTTGACTTTTTTTATAGTATGGGGATTGTCGTCAAGCGAGTTACGTGGATTACTTATGTGGTTGATTGCGATTGGTCTATCAATTGAGATGTGGATGTTTATGCAACAGAGATATCGGTAAGATCGGTAAGTGCGTCGAAGTTAAGTTACGATCATTTATATTATATGAGGATTATACGTTGAAGACTAAGTACCGTCTCATGTTTGACTATCGAGGCTGGCACGTGGATTCGAAATGGTAAAAGCAGACTAGTGGTATTCGCAAGAGCGTTAAAGCAAAGAAGGACGGAAGTAGAGAATCGTGCGACAAGACAGAATAAGGAGGAAATCGTATTGTTTCAGCGTTACGAAATAGCTAAGGACCAGAGGCAAGTGTTTATACCCTTGCTTATTAATTGAGGGATATTATCTTGAATTATTAGTATGCATGTTGAATGCTTATTACTGAATTTTCAAATGTTGATTTCTTTTGCATTGAATTGCAAGTATGTTATTTAATCTCGTAAATTGACGAGTACTCTTTTATACCTTTTGAGTTTAGATTCATATTTTCATATTGATTGGAAAGATATACTTATTATATTGAAAAGTTTGAAGAGATAATTAGGGGCCGTATACTAAGGCTCTCTTTTAAAAGACATGATTTTAAAATATTAGGTTGGAATATTGCCAACCCTAGATGAGTGGGAACTTACGAACCCTATGTTGAAAACGTTATTTTAAATTCCGAAGTTGTGGTACTTGTTCTACAAGTATTCCATTTTTCCATCCTGCACCCTTGCAACTATTATTATCATTTCTTGTTAATGCGATCATCTGATCCATTCCCTGATTCGAATTCATTTATGCTGTGCATGATTTAGTTTACTTCCTTCAAATACGAGGCTTATCTATTATAAGTATATGTTCGAAGGACTTGAACTATTTCTGCCAGAAGTTAATAAACCTTTGTTTTCTTCATTTATAAACTTCACCCTGAATTTTTCTTAAACTTGAACTTGACTTTCTTGTCACTTACCAGATTGTTGAATCTTAACTAATTCTTCCATAATGTGATGAATTGAACTGTTAAGGCCATCTAGAGCCTGTTCTTTGAACCCTATTCCATATTGAGTTATTGCAAATTCTGTTGATATCATAATGCCTGTTTCATATCAGATTCAATCTTGTTAAGCATGTTATTGTTTATTCTTTGAACCCTACTCTATATTGACTTGTTACACTTTTCTGTTGATATCATATTGTCTGTTTCATATCAGACTTAACCTTGTTGAGCATGTCATTGTTTATTCTTCATTATATCCCAGTTGTTACATCGAACTCGTCGATGCTTATTGTATTGTCACTTTTCATGTGCACCTCCCCATATTGTGTCGATCTCGTCGATACTAGATTATATTGTTATTCCTTAATGGATTCTTCATAATTGAACTGTTTCCTGGAACGTGAGTTTTCCAGCAATTGTTGTATTAGGTTGTCGATTCTTCCGACACCTGATTGTCGAAGTAAGGTTGTCAATTGTTCTGACACCTGACGTATATAATATAGAATTGGAGTGTTTTTAAAAATGGACCAATTATTGGTCGATGTAATTAAGGCCCAGATTGGCCTAGGATCCAGTAGAGGACTATGACATGAGCTAGTCCGGGGTTGATGCGTGGCTGGCCAGCAGCACAACCTTTGTATTTGATAATTGTTAAAAATCCAATTCTAATATGAATTTTCATTTCTAGGATGAGTTACATCCATATACTTTGTACTTGTGAGATATGACCTGATTCTCAGGTTTATTCGTTGCGTGAAGTTGTTGGTTTGTTGATTATTAATAGTGGTTTCAATCTTGCTGAAATCGCTTACTCTTAATACATTCGGATTCCAAATAGTTGAAATCCACTTCCTTGATTCCATTGGCAGTCGTGAGATATCTATCTTGTTGAGTTTTATTCATACCGCATATCCAGTCGGTACCATGTTGAAGTCTTGAAGTGCGTTCTTTATTTCTTAACCGAGCGTGTTGGCTCATTCTTGCCCCTTGATTATTCTAACCTTCCAGAGTTGTTGATTTCGGAAAATGTCGTGAATAGACCTGTTATCTTCAAATTAGTATTTTTGTACAAACTATGGTCTTGAAGACGTACGAGTTATATTTATTTCATATTTTCTACATACTATTGTAGTTATTGTTGATTCGGTCATCGTAACGACCTATATAAATCTTTTGTGTTTTAAAACTATTCAGCTGCGAGAAGCTAAATGAGATATTGTGATAAATTACTAAACTTGATTTGAGAAGTTTTAAAGATTACAGATGTTCAAAAACAAAAGTTTGTTATTTGAAAATCCAAAGCTTATTTTGGAACTTTATATATTATATTTAATAATGCGCTTGCTGAGCAATTCATTCGCTCATACTTGTTTTATTCATATATATTTTAGCCTGCCGGAAAGAAGGTGTATTGGCGAGAGTTGTCCGCGTAGCTGATCAGAGATGTGGAAAGATATTAGCGTAAAGACGTCTTGATCCAGAGCATTGGAGCTAGTGAGAGGTTTTGTATATAGATGTTTTCTATTGCTTAATATATTGTATAAGATTAGTTGCCTGGTATACTTCTTATCGAAGTTATACTAGTGTATTAGAATTTTGTAAAGAGAATGGTTGTAAAAAGGAAAGTTGTTGTAATGAAATTTTGGATTCTTGTTTCTAGCACTATAACCTTTAAAGATTCTTGGTAGAGTTGGGGTCACAGATATTATTATTATTGTGTTGATTTTATATTGAACAGGTTGTTTGGATTAAGAGTGCAGTGTGACGACCAAATCCTTTGACCCCGGATTTGGGGGCGTTACAATAGATGAGTCAATTGCTACTCATACAGAAATTCTTTCTGTCAATAATTCAATTCCAGAAAAGGGTGAGGAGGTTGATCAGGTACTGGAAACTGCTCAGATAAATGCTGAAGTTGCTGTAGAGAAAGTAAATGAAGCTATAGCAGAGGAAATAGTTAAGTCTGTTCCTGAAGAAACAGAGGTTTTTGCCACTGCAAACTCTGAGCATGTTGAAGTTGTTGAAAAGTCTGTTCCTGTAGAAGCAGAGGTTCTTGTCAATCCAAACTCTGAGAATCCTGAAGCTGCACAGCCAAACGCTGAAGCTACTGCAGAAAATGTTGCTGAAGATAATGAAGATAGAGTTGTTCCTGATAATGCTGATCATACTTCTGCAAACTCTGTTCATTCTGATCATGCAAACTCTGGGATCAATTCTGAAGTTTCAAATTCTGATGAATCCATATCTTTTCTAAGGGATCCTACAGCTGAGCATGTCAAGGAAAATATAGTTGCCACTGAAGCTCATTATAGAGATATGTACTATGCTAACTGGTCAGGGGCAGATTGTATTTTCTCCAAGCAAAGGACTGCTGATTTTGTTGCTCAATCTGCCAAGGAGATTTCAAATCCTGAGCTAATGACACATTTCAAGGCTACAATTGTTCAAGTCAAATCATTGCACAATCGCTTTGATGAGACTCAGAAAGCAGTCATTGGATTGAGTAATGATGTTGCTGCTAAGGAGTTAACCTTGAGATCTGAAAGAAATAGATTGTCTTCTCTGATTCAAGATCAAGTGGAAATAAAACAAAGGCTAAGCAAGGTGGAAGAGCATCAGACTGTTATGTCTTCTCAACTTGATTCTATTGCTGCCTCACTGGAGTTGCTGACATCAGTGCTTATTCCTGATGATGTCAAAAAGGGGGAGAGAGTTCCTAAAGACAAATGCAAAAGGACTCCAACCTTGAGATTGAGGGATGATGCAAATGATGGTGGAAGCAAGGAAGCAGAGAGAAGGTCAAAGACTAGTCAAGAGAAAGGGAGACTTAGGTCAAACTCTGCTAGACAGACAAACTCTGAGAGGTTAAACTGTGGTGGTCAATCTTCTTCAAGACTTAAAAGTCTAGTGATTTCATCAAATCCAACTACTGATGAAGAGATTGCTGCTAAACTTTTCATGGAAGAACATGATGGTGAAGCTACAATGGAAGATATGGACATTGAGATGAAGCTTCTTGCTGAGGAACACCAGAAAAATATTGAAGCTGGTACTTACAAGAAAAAGGTTAAGGCTCCTAGGAAAAAGGAAATGGGAATTTCTATTAAAGAGAATGTGAACTCTCAACAGAGTTTACAATATATAAGGAGGCCTATGATTGCAGAGTCTGATAAAGGAAAAGGTAAACTGGTAGAAGAAGGACAGTTACCAAAGAAGAATTATTCAACCTCTGACGTTGCTCAAGTTGAATCAAGGATAAACAAATCAACCTCTGACATTGCTCAAGTTGTTCAAAAATCAGAAGTTGTGACAACCTCTGATACTACTCAAGTTGTACAGACAAAATTATCTTCACAATTACAAAGGACTTTTGGCAAGCCAGTCACTGTTCAACACTCTTTGATTCCAGCAAATATAAATCTTCTTCAAAGCAGAACAGTCATGGGAAAAGAAACAAGAGATAAATCTGGGCTTGGATCTCATAGAGAGAAAAGAGTGAACAATAGTCCAATGGATCACACTTCTTTAGCTGAACCTGGTGTTGGAGTAACTCAAGAAAATCTTGATACTCTAGAATCAGTTCAGTTAATATACCACAGAGGGTTGAAGAAGGATTTTCTGTTATACTTCAAATCTGATGGCAGAGTATACAGAGTTAGTGAAGATGATATTGGTTTAAAGATGAAAGAAGAACTGGAATATGTGCTGTATCTGTTGAAAGTTAAAAATCAAAGAACTCATCAAGCAGCTGAAGTGTTAAGAAGCAGGATGATGAAAGCTAGAATTCTTTCTGGTTTAAAGTCTGCTGGCTCTTACATACCAAGGTATAGAGATTACAATGGAAAGCTTGTTGAGATGTAAAGAAACAGTGCAAGACTCAGAACAGATTTTGGCATAAAAGTGTTGGAATTTAATCTAGAATCAGATAAATCCTTCATAATAAAGCTAGGAAATGATATGAGGAAAAACAGTATTTATTCACTAAGGGCAGCTATCTACCAGACTGGAGAAAGTGATCCAGAACTCAAGGAACTGAAAGAAATCATGGTAGATGAGCTAGAAAAGGCTGAAAGAAGACTTCTCATTGATTATCTCAGGACAGTGCCTGATATTGAAGAAATTAAGTAAAGTCTGACTGTAAGTTTTTAAAGTTTTCTGTTCTTAGTTAAAGTTAAACTCTGATTATATTTAAACACTGCATTTGTTATATGTTTTGACATCATCAATTATCTATTAACTTGTACATCTTTATTATGCACAAGTTGGGGGAGATTGTTAGATATAATTGCTGACGTTTGTTCATCAGTGTTTAAGTACCAGGTACTCATCAGAGTTTAATAGAAGCCAGTCAGAGTTTGATAAAGTCTGACTGGGTGAAGAGTTTATTAACTGTCGGTGCTAATATGAAGATTCTAGAAGCAATATATCTTGAAGATGGAAAGAAGCAAGATATATTGAGACAGTTAAGGAAACGGAACAGAAGACAGAAGCAATCCTAAATTGATATAAATTGTATAGCTAATTTATAGGAATATCAATTAGAGATTGATTATGTAACTGTGTATTATATAAACACAGATAGGTTAACCCTAAAAGGGATGCGAATACTGAATACATTATTCTTGTAACCTAGCAGCTCTCTGTGATTCTTTAACATCACTGAGAGAAGAGTTATTTTATATAATTCAGTTATTGATTAATAAACAGTGTTCTTGAGTGTTATTATCATATTAATATTTGTTAGGAATATGTTGTTCTTGATGATAAGCATAAAACACTTAGTAGAATTTGTGTAAAGTCAATTTTGTAGCTGTCAACGAAATAGCATGCTTAGCAGTGTTTCGTTGACAGGAAGCTCATCAACGAAATGAGTGTTGTAGCAATTGCATTGTACAAATACTTCACAGTATGATAGGCATTCTATTGTATGTTTTAGATAGGTTTTCTAAGTCATGTTGACTATGTACTAGATAGGCAAAATAGGTTGGTTAATTGTAAATATGTTATGCCTTGGAATTCTGCCTAAGTGAAGACATGTCAACGGTATGAAGATTACTCTGTCAACGGTATGGAGTTTACCCATCAACGAAACGAGGGAAACACCATCAACGGAATGAAGAATGAAGCTATCAACGAAACACATCTCCTTGCTATCAACGAATCAATGTTGCTTTTTGAACAGTTGACAAAGTGATAGTGACAGTTTACTGAACAGATCTAAAAGGAGATATGGAAGTGTACTTTGCATTGGAAACCATCAAAGTGGTTACTGGAAATAAGGAAACATTCTAGATTTCCAATAAGGCTCTTGGGAATGATTATAATGAGCATAAAGACAAAAGCAAATATCTCCAAGGACCATTGGACAAAAGGAATGAAAAGCAAGCTACTGATGGTTACTTCTATTATTCTTTAGTTTAACCAAATGTAGAATTGTAAACTTGGGTTTTATAACCAAGTGTAGCAGTCACTTTAGAAAGTGAGAAGAAAAACAAATAGATTGTATTAGCTATCTTTGAGAGCATTTCTTCTCTACAACATTGTAACTGAGCAGCTGTGTACATTTGTATCACAGATTATTTCCGCAATAAAAACACTTCAGTTGGATCATCAAACAATCCAACTGAATTATTTATATCTTGTGTTTTTATTTATTCAGTTCAGTTTAATTTCATAAAGTGTTTTAGTTTCAAGAAAATATCAAGAATTGTATTCAACCCCCCCCCCCCTTCTACAATTCTGTTAGGTCATTTGGGAATAACAATTAGTATCAGAGCGAGTTTCTAACATACAAGAAGTTTAAAGATCAAGACCAAAAACAGAAACCATGGTGAAGAAGGATGCAGGTGTGAAGATACCAGTTCTTGATAAAGACAATTACTTTCACTGGAAAGTAAAGATGCATTTACATCTCATGTCTATGGATGAGAGGTATGTAGACTGCATTGAGAAAGGTCCACACGTTCCCATGAAGCTTGACTCTAGAGTTGGACTGCCAGATGATGCACCTGATGTAGAGATTCCAAAAACTGTCTCAGAATGGACTGTTGAAGATATTGCAGAAGTTCATAAAGACAAAAGGACCATGAACATTCTGTTTAATGGTTTGGAGCAAGAGATGTTTGACAATGTTATCAACTGTACAACCTCTAAGGAAGTATGGGATACTGTTAGAACACTCTGTGAAGGAACTGAGCAAGTCAGGGAAAATAAAATGCAACTCCTTATACAACAATATGAGCATTTTCATTTTAAAGCTGGTGAAACCCTAAATGACACGTTCAGTAGGTTTCAAAAGCTTTTGAATGGATTAAAGTTGTATGGGAGGATCTATCAAACCAAGGATTCAAACCTTAAATTTCTTAGAGCTCTTCCAAAAGAATGGAAGCCTATGACTGTTTCTCTCAGAAACACTCAAGAGTACAAAGACTACACTCTTGAAAGGCTTTATGGAACCTTGAAGACTTATGAGCTGGAAATGGAGCAAGATGAAGAAATTGAAAAGGTACAGAAGAAGGGTGGATCTATTGCATTGATAGCATCAGTGAACCAACTTGAAGATGACAATAAAGAAGCTGCAAAGGCCACAACTAGTCGATCTAGTTGTAGGAGTGATGTTAGCAAGGGTAAAGACAAGATGACAGAAGAAGAAGAATCAGAACCAGCCAACTTGGAGGACTTAGATGAGATTGATGAACACATTGCTTTTCTGTCTAGAAAATTCTCTAAGTTCAAGTTCAAAAGAAACTCAGAAGCAAGGCCACCAAGAAGAGACTTTCAACCTAGCAAAACAAACTGGATTGAAAAGTCTAAGTCAAAATGTTTCAATTGTGGAATGCTTGGTCACTTTGCTGGAGACTGCAGAAAGCCCAAGGTTGAGAAGGGCAACAGGAAATTTGAGCCTGTTGATTATAAAAAGAAATACTTTGAACTTCTCAAACAAAAAGAAAAGGCTTTCATGTCTCAGGAGTATGATTGGGCTGGTAATGGTGAAGATTCTGATGATGATGTTGAGTATGTCAACTTGGCTCTTATGGCTGACAATCATGAGCAGGAAGCAAGTTCCTCAAGCAACCAGGTAACAATTACTAATCTTTCTGAGCTTTCTAAAGAGGAATGCGACAATGCAGTAAATGAAATGTCTACTGTATTATATAATTTGCGTGTTACTCTTAAATCACTTACTAAAGAGAACTCAAGAATAAAAGAGACCAATCTGCTCTTAAGTGATAGGAATGCAATGTTAGAAGCACAGCTCATTGAATTTGAGAAAATGAGATGTGTTAGTAGGGATGCTAAGAAGGAACTTGAGAACGTGTTACAAAGGGAAGAAATTCTTAGAACACAACTTGAGATAGAACAAAGTGTGATTGCAAAATGGAAGGATGCCAGGAATGTTGCTACCAACATAATTAATGTTCAAGGCGTGGAATCCTTCTGTGAGCAATCATGGGAAAGGAACAAAGAGAAGCTAGGGTATGTTGGTGAAACCTTAGAATCAGGAACAGAGTCAACAAACAACAATGATCATTTGTTGAAGGTTGATATGTCAACGGAATGCAATGTTCCGTTGACACATGAACCATCAACCGATCAGGCTATTTCGTTGACAGACAAAAGAAAAGATAAACTCACTAGACTGAATGACAAGTATGGTCCTGTCACCAAGAACTTTGTTCAAGGTGAGTCTAGTATTTTAAAGAAAATTGAGAAGCCTGTTGAAAGAGCTAATGTAGGCCACTTGTCTAACAAGCAATTGAAAGACAAGGTAGAGAAAGTTCATAATGAGGCTAAGGGAAATAAAAAGAATAACAGGAATGGCAAAGTAGGAATTAACAAACACAACAATTACACACCTGATAAATATGCTCCTAGAAAGACATGTGTTAATTGTGGAAGTGTTAGTCATTTGTCTACTAACTGCAAATCTGTTAAGAAAACTCCTAATGTGAGAATGCCCAAGCCTGCAATGAACAGTTCCATGCCTACAATGCCTGTTATGTCTAACATGTTTGCTCCATATGCACAATTTCAGAATCCATATGCTAGCATGCCATTTGTGTCTAATCCTTACATGAATATGTTTAACATGCCACAAATGCCATGGAACATGAATAACATGATTGTTCCTCCAACTATGCATGCTATGAATGAAAATATGAGCAACCCTCAGAAATCAACACCAAGGGTAAAGATTGATTTGAATCAATCTGAGCCCAAAGTGGAAAATGGTACAAAAGGGAATGCAAAGGCTAACAAGACAGGACCCAAGGAAACTTGGGTACCAAAATCGACTTGATTTGGTTTTATTGTGTGCAGGGAGACAAAAGGAATCTTTGGTACTTGGATAGTGGTTGTTCAAGACACATGACTGGTGATTCTACCTTGCTCACAGAGTTTCAGGAAAGAGCTGGCCCTTGTATTGCTTTTGGAGATGACAGCAAAGGCTACACAAAGGGATATGGCTTGATTTCAAAAGAGAATGTCATCATAGATGAGGTTGCATTGGTGGATGGTCTTAAGCACAACTTGCTTAGTATCAGCCAACTTTGTGACAAAGGATTTTTAGTTACTTTTTCTAAAGAAGCCTGTGTTGTTTCTAAAGGAGGAAACAACAATGTGGTAATGACTGGATTCAGAAGGGGGAATGTGTACATTGCTGACTTTAGTAGCACAAGTTCATACACCATCACTTGTCTTTTCAGCAAGGCAAGCAAGGATGAAAGTTGGTTATGGCACAAGAAGTTATCCCATCTGAATTTCAAAGTTATGAATGATTTGGTGAGGAAAGATCTTGCTAGAGGAATTCCACAGGTGGAGTTCTCCAAGGATGGTTTGTGTGATGCCTGTCAAAAGGGAAAACAGAAGAAGGCATCATTCAAAAGCAAGACAGAGTCATCAATTGTCCAGCAGCTTGAATTGCTTCATATGGACCTATTTGGCCCTGTAAATGTTATGTCCATCTCAAAGAAGAAATACTGTCTTGTGATTGTTGATGATTTTTCTAGATTTACATGGACTTTCTTTTTGCACTCTAAAGATGAGGCAAGTGAAATCATTATCAATCACATCAAGATGGTAAGCAATCATCCTGATTTCAAAGTAAGAAGGATTAGGAGTGACAATGGGACATAATTCAAGAATTCAAGCATGAAGGTGTTCTGTGAAGAAAATGGTATTTTGCATGAGTTTTCAGCAGCAAGAACACCACAGCAAAATGGTGTAGTTGAAAGGAAAAACAGAACACTTATTGAAGCTGCAAGGACAATGCTAGATGAATCAAAGTTACCTACATATTTTTGGGCTGAGGCAGTTAACACAGCTTGCTTTACTCAAAATATTTCTTTGATTAATCAGGCCAAAGGAATGACCCCTTATCAGTTACTCAAAAGAAAGAAGCCACTATTGGATTTTCTTCATGTCTTTGGATGCAAGTGCTTTGTTCTGAGAAATCAAGCTGAGCATTTGGGGAAATTTGAAGCAAAGGCAGATGAAGCAATATTTGTGGGATATGCAGCAGGGAAAGCTTACAGGGTCTATAATCTCAGAATCAACATTGTTATGGAATCTATACATGTTGTTTTTGATGATCTCAAAATCCAAGGTCTCTGTGATGAAGGTTTCCATGAAAGTCTTTCTTTTGAAAATAAGGAAGGAGATCAAGTGAATCATGATAAGGCTACTGAGAAACAGCCTAAAGTTGTTGTATCTAGCACAGATGAAAGCAGCAGTGAAGATGAAATTGCTGCATTAAGGTTAAAAAGGATAGCAGCTAGCAGACCAAATGGTCATTTCGTTGACAGTCATGATGGTGGATTCGTTGACAGTCAGAATGAGCGTTTCGTTGACAACCAAAACGGTCATACCGTTGATAGTCATAGGAATACTTCTAGAAGTGATCACTTAGGGACAACAAACTCAGGGGGAGTTTCTCAAGGACAAATATCCAATCAAGGCAATCATGATCATGAAGCTACGTCTTCAAGAGCAAATCTACCTCCCTCAAGGAAATGGACTAAAGATCATCCCTTTGAACTTATTATAGGTGATGTCTCTTCAAAAGTCCAAACTAGAAGAGCAACTCAAGAAGAATGTCTATATAGTAGCTTTCTGTCTCAAGATGAGCCAAAGAAAGTTGAGGATGCACTTCTAGATCCAGATTGGGTTTTAGCCATGCAAGAAGAGCTAAACCAATTTGAGAGAAACAATGTTTGGAAGCTGGTGCCCAGGCCTAATGACAGGAGTGTTATAGGCACAAAGTGGGTGTTCAGAAACAAGATGGATGAAAATGGCATAGTCACAAGGAACAAAGCTAGATTGGTTGCAAAAGGCTATTCACAGGAAGAAGGAATTGATTTTGATGAAACCTTTGCTCCTGTTGCAAGACTAGAAGCAATAAGGATTTTCCTAGCCTATGCAGCCCATGCCAATTTCAAGGTCTATCAAATGGATGTGAAGAGTGCTTTTCTGAATGGGGAATTGGAAGAGGAGGTGTATGTAAGTCAACCTCCTGGTTTTGAAGATGATGATTTTCCAGACTATGTGTACTTCCTTCTCAAAGCACTCTATGGTTTGAAACAAGCACCTAGAGCCTGGTATGACACTCTCTCACAGTTCCTCCTTGAGAATCATTTCACTAGAGGTACTGTAGATAAAACTCTTTTTCACAGGGTTGTAAATGGCTCTACTTTACTTGTTCAAATTTATGTAGATGATATAATCTTTGGGTCTACAGATGTGAAACTTTGTCAAAAGTTTGCCAAGCTTATGCAAAGTAAGTATGAAATGAGCATGATGGGAGAATTAACTTACTTTCTTGGTCTTCAAGTAAAGCAAGTTAATGAAGGCATTTTCATTAGTCAAACAAAATACATTCATGATTTATTAAAGAAGTTTAACCTAATGGAATGCTCTCCTGCCAAAACTCCCATGCCTACTGCCACCAAACTTGAATTGAATACTAAGGAAAAATCTGTGGACATTTCAAGTTACAGAGGCATGGTAGGCTCACTTTTATATTTAACAGCTAGTAGACCTGATATTATGTTTGCTACATGTCTATGTGCTAGATTTCAGGCTGATCCTAGAGAATCCCATTTAGTTGCTATTAAAAGAATTTTCAGATATCTCAAAGGAACACCAAACCTTGGCATTTGGTATCCTAGAGAATCTGGTTTTGAACTAATTGGTTATTCAGATGCAGATTTTGCAGGATGTAAAATTGACAGGAAAAGTACAACTGGAACCTGTCAATTCCTAGGAAACAAGCTTGTGTCATGGTTCAGCAAGAAACAAAACTCAGTTTCTACCTCCACAGCTGAGGCTGAGTATATTGCAGCTGGAAGTTGTTGTGCACAGATTTTATGGATGAAAAACCAACTACTTGATTATGGATTAAGAGTTGAGAAAATTCCTATTTTCGGTGACAACACTAGTGCCATTGCCATTACTGAGAATCCAGTGCAGCATTCAAGGACCAAGCACATTGACATCAAGTACCATTTCATTAGAGAACATGTTATGAATGGTACTGTGGAGTTACATTTTGTTCCAAGTGAACAACAACTTGCAGACATCTTTACCAAGCCACTTGATGAATCAACATTCTCAAGATTAGTAAGTGAGCTAGGTATGCTAAATTTCTCTTAATTATTTTTGAGATATTTGCAAGTTAAAATGCAGCCAGAAATTTGCTATGTTTTTCTGTGAATGAATTTTCTCAGGAAAAGGTAAAATTTTGTCTAAGTCAAAATTACTATGCCAACGGAATGCACCATTTCGTTGACAGTCTTAGCACTTTTTCTGGGTGTTTCGTTGATAGTTCTTTTGTATCAACGAAACGCAATTTTATCAACGAAATAGACGGGACCTTAAACGCCCAATTCTGATTCGTTGATATAAAGCGCTTTTAATCTGAATCGTTAAAAAATTGACACGTCTTTTACCACGATCTATGCATACACCCCTATAAGTATAAATCATGGTAATACTTTAAGAGTAACGGTTATATTTTTAAGCCAATCCAGTAATTTACATTTAATATTGGATTCTTTTTCTGAGAATTTTTGGGGGAGTATTTAAGAAATTTTATTTTCATTATTTCTTTTTACCTGTTCTCAAAAATTCCAAAGGATTTTTCTCTCTTCTTCTCTCTAACAAGCAATTCAGTTCGAAGCTTTCCTTTAATCAACAATGGCACCTATAGTCAAGCTTATGTCTGCTGGAGGGTTCATCTATGAGAAGAACAACTCCATCCCTTTTGTTGTCAAGGAAAACCCGAACAGACTGTTCTTCAAAATGATGGATTTCATGAAGAATTGCAAGTTGAGCTATGCAATGTTTCACTCTACACCACTCTACAATGAGATAATCGAGGAAATTTGGACCTCATGTGAGTATAGTGGAACACACTGCACACTAAAATTCACTCTTCAAGGTAATGAGTACATAGTTAATTCTGATGTTTTGCAAGCATGTTTACATATTCCTGATAATAACTGTGATGCTTTGCCTACTAACACTGAAATAACTACCATGTTAAATTCTATAAACTACTCTTTGCCTACTGATAATCTGGGTAGAATAATTAGGAGAGGTTTGGTTAGGGAATACAGTTATTTAGCTGATGCATTCATTAAGGTCTTTTCTGGAAAGATTAGTAATTTTGATGCATTAACTAACTCTATGTTAATTCTCCTAACCATGCTTCTAAATGATAGATATCACAACTTTAGCACCCAACTTATGTATGAAATTGGTGCTAAGTTGGGTGACAAAGCAAATAGGAAGAAAATATCTATTATGCTAGGTTTCTGATGATGTTGGCTAACCATGTTAGTCCAGCACCATTAGTTATCTCTAACCCTAATGCCAGGTTCGAGTGCTTTGTGCAAGAAAAGAGAGTATTGACAGACATACTGAGGCTGAACCACAATGGTGATGTTCCAGTGGTGTATCTGCCAATCATTGAGGTAACTACTACTATCCCTGTTAGTGTAGCTAACACCTCTACTGTTTTACCTTCCAATGTTGCTATGGAGTCTGTAGCTGTGACCCAACAGGCTCCTACCCTAGCAACAAAACCAAAAACAAAGAAATCCTCCAAGCCAACCTCAGGTGCTTCTCAAAAGGCACCTGTTGTAAAAACTACCACACAACCTAAGGGGAGTGAGTCTGGAGTTGTGAGAGGTGAGGGAAGGGGTGAACATCAAAGAAACCCCAAGGATAAGGAAGGACAGGTTAGTGTGTACCAGCCAAGCCCCATTGTGTCTTCCCAACAAGGCACAATGAGTAACATGGATTTAAACACAAGACTAATTGCATCCTCCCAAAAGGATGTGATTATTGAAACAAGCTCTCCTCCTAGAGTACAGTCCAAAAGGGTAAGGGACACTTCAAGCCCAAAGTCTACATTTTCCCAATACCAAAGGAGAGTGAAGCAAAAGTCCAAGGGTACACAGGGTGCACACACACTGGAAGCAACACTTCCAGTTTCTCAAATTCAGTTTGATGTAACCCCTATCATTTCTCTGGGGTTACAGTCCTCTTCTCTAAACATCAATCTTGAATTATCTCCATCAAATTCACCAACTCAATCTTTGGATGTGGACATGATCCATACATCTATTCCTGATTCTCCAACTCTAATCTTGGAGAAGCCCCAATCTGAAGCTGGTGGCCATCACTTGCTAAGTGATTTGTTGGGCCATCAACCAATTTTTCCTGAAATTGCAAGGGGATCTGTGGACCAATCTCTAAAATCAATCACCACAGACTCTACTGTAATTTCTCATTCTCAAAGTGCTTTCTTGACTTCATCAACGAAACAGTCTATTTCGTTGACAAGTGTTTCTCCATCAACGGTATCCATACCGTTGACAGTTCAAACTACCATTCCGTTGATAGTTCACTCTGCACCTTTAATTGAAAATCAAGTTGTTCCCACAACTAGTGCAGATGATCTAGTGGTAGTTGAGACACTTCTAGGACTGAGAGGGAGTGAAACTGAGAGGCTGGCTTGCAGCCAGGCAAAAGGAGAGAATGTGAGTGAGAGGCTGGCTATTTCTTCCAGCCAGGCAAAAGGAGAGATTGAGAGTTCCACCTTAGAAGGTGAAGGTGAGGGTGTGAGAGGTGTGAGCCATGGGGAGCCCATGATGCAAGAACAGAGTGGAGAGAGAGAAGGGACTACAGGAGAAATAAGGATGGAAGCAGCCATTGCTAATGAGTTAATGGAGGTCAGTGAGGGAGAAAGGGAACTTACTTTCCAAGAGGTTTATCAGCAAACTCTGGATAGTATTTCCCTGGATCCTGAGACCTTTACTCATCCTGTGTCAGCCTATCAAATTTTGGCTCAACAGGGCAATGTGGAGGCAGAGAGGTCACTACAACTAATTCACACAACTGCATCAATGCAAAGAGCAAAGGATGCCTTGACCAATCTACCTCCAGAAGCTGCAGCAAGTGGAGACTTTGATTTTTCTGATAATGAGGATAGCTTTGGTGACACTCTACAGGTGGCCACTACTGCACAGACTGGGACTTCTGTGGTGCCTCCTACACCAAACTGGCTTTCTCAAGATATGCATGGTAGAAGCAATTTGGATGCTGCTATCACAAGGCAGTACAAAGAAGCATATCTAGCTCATGAGTCTGCAGGAGCAAGGGACAAGAAATTCTACAAAGCCATAATGGATTCTCTGGAAATTCAAAGGCTACAAATGTTGCAGACAAGGATTGAGGCTACAGAGATCAAGGATTCAATCAGCAACCTTAGGGCTGCTAATGATAGGAGGCTAGATGAAAAGCTTCCTCTTCTCACTGTGTCCAGGATGAACAGGTTTTTCTCTAAAGAACCTGAAGTGGATTCCTCCTTGAAGACTCTCTCTTCTAGAGTGGACAAGGTGGAAGCCACTCTATCACAGATGCAAAAGGAACAGGAGAAACAAACTCAACTATTGGCCCAGCTAGTGGCAGCTCAAGGACTCCCAGCCATCTCTTTTGATGATAACAAAAAGGGGGAGAAATCTAAGGAGCTAGACATTCAGATTACCAAGGTTATGGTCCCAGCCATTTCCCTACCAAAGGAGCCATTAGCAATGGGGGAGCTTGGAAAGCAGCAAAAGGATGGTATTGACCTTATACAAGAAGCTTCTATGAGGATGAGACTTGCAGAACAAATCAAAGAACATTGGTCCAACATAGAAGCAAAGTTCAAGAAGATTACTGAAGATAAGGACTCAAATCCATCAACGGAACAGCCATCAACGAATGCCATGGCACTAGCATCAACGGAATGGGAGCCACAGACAAATTCTTTCTATCACCAAGAGCCCCTTCTACATGGAGTCACTCAAGGACCAAGGAAGGAAAAAGGACAAACTTCATGCATTAGGGATGTGGAACAAGCTACAATTCAAAGAAGCCTATCTCCCAAGTCCCCTGCTAAACCAAAGGGCAAAAACATAGCAAGGACTTTCTATCCTGCACCTTATCCAGATGAGCACAAGCTTCTTGGTCTACTCATCACAAAAAGCAAGGAAAGTAATGATTATGAGATAAGGAAGCAAAGGGCAATTGTCTACAGGAATGGACAACAAATCTGTGTTTGGGCTGGTCATCCAAACTTTGCTGAAGCCAAGGCTGAGGAATCAGAAAGAGCAGCTATGCAAGCTCTTGCAGTAGCTCAAGCTCTAGATGAAGAAGAAAGGAAGCAAGAGGAAAGCACTAGAGAGGAAAGGAGTTCAAAGAAGAGCACAAGGCAACCCAAAGAGAGAGCTAGGAGAAACATAGACTTTGAGAGTGCTGATTCTCAGAGTACTGCATCAGACTCTTCTATACCTATTGCACCTCCAACAATTGCTAATCCAGTTTTTGAGGGAAAGTTGGCCTGTGATCCTGCACATCCTGTCAATTTTCATGATCAACCAATCATGCCAAAAGAGGAACCAATTGATTTTGATGAGGCATACTTTCCAAAGTTCCTATTAGAAAAGGACCAACCAATGAAGACAAAGAAGAGGCCTGTCAAAGCAAAGCCTGTTTTTGTGAGAAAGCCACAATCTCAAAAACCCCCTGCAAACCCAGAGGACTGCATGTACATTGCTGACATCAGGGAAGAATCCAGTCTACATCTTGACTTAGACAACCTGGTGGAAGTAAGGGGAATTGCAGCTTCTCAAAAGTTGCCTGAAAGACTAGTGTTCACATTCAAGGGTGGTAGAGAACAAGTGTGGCCTCTCTACAGAATTTTAGGAGAAGACTATCAAACACTACTCTCAGTGTTTAGATGCTTGAAAAAGGACTTTGGTTTCACCAAAACAGCCAAGTCTGAGGTGGTCTCCAAAATCTGTCAGTTAAAGGCTAGCTGGAACAAGCCTGAGGCTCTTCCAAGGATACTTAGAGTTCCCTCAATAGGAAAGAAAATCCATCTTCAACCTTATTGGATGATGGAGTTTAAGGACAAGGACAATTTCAGAAGATTCTTCAGAATGGAAGACCAGCTGGAGAAGGCATCTAATCAAACTCTAAAGCTGATGCAATCCAAGCTTGGTGATCAAGATGAAGAGGAGAAAATCTTCTACAGAAGACTACAGGTCCAGATTGAGGAAAACAACTCCAAGAGAGGGAAGAAGACTATGCCACAAAGAAGTCACAGATGAAACATTTGCTCAGACTAGAGGAGCACTTGTGGGCATTAGTCTTGTAAGTCTTATATTTTGTCTATAAAGTTTTGAAGCTTAATACATTTTCTACTTTTGTAATTTATGATGTATCTGAGTGTTTTTGTTATCATCAAGTCTCTTGATTTATGGCTGTTATTCTATCAGTCATAAATTGGGGGAGATTGTTAGGAATATGTTGTTCTTGATGATAAGCATAAAACACTTAGTAGAATTTGTGTAAAGTCAATTTTGTAGCTGTCAACGAAATAGCATGCTTAGCAGTGTTTCGTTGACAGGAAGCTCATCAACGAAATGAGTGTTGTAGCAATTGCATTGTACAAATACTTCACAGTATGATAGGCATTCTATTGTATGTTTTAGATAGGTTTTCTAAGTCATGTTGACTATGTACTAGATAGGCAAAATAGGTTGGTTAATTGTAAATATGTTATGCCTTGGAATTCTGCCTAAGTGAAGACATGTCAACGGTATGAAGATTACTCTGTCAACGGTATGGAGTTTACCCATCAACGAAACGAGGGAAACACCATCAACGGAATGAAGAATGAAGCTATCAACGAAACACATCTCCTTGCTATCAACGAATCAATGTTGCTTTTTGAACAGTTGACAAAGTGATAGTGACAGTTTACTGAACAGATCTAAAAGGAGATATGGAAGTGTACTTTGCATTGGAAACCATCAAAGTGGTTACTGGAAATAAGGAAACATTCTAGATTTCCAATAAGGCTCTTGGGAATGATTATAATGAGCATAAAGACAAAAGCAAATATCTCCAAGGACCATTGGACAAAAGGAATGAAAAGCAAGCTACTGATGGTTACTTCTATTATTCTTTAGTTTAACCAAATGTAGAATTGTAAACTTGGGTTTTATAACCAAGTGTAGCAGTCACTTTAGAAAGTGAGAAGAAAAACAAATAGATTGTATTAGCTATCTTTGAGAGCATTTCTTCTCTACAACATTGTAACTGAGCAGCTGTGTACATTTGTATCACAGATTATTTCCGCAATAAAAACACTTCAGTTGGATCATCAAACAATCCAACTGAATTATTTATATCTTGTGTTTTTATTTATTCAGTTCAGTTTAATTTCATAAAGTGTTTTAGTTTCAAGAAAATATCAAGAATTGTATTCAACACCCCCCCCCCCCCTTCTACAATTCTGTTAGGTCATTTGGGAATAACAATTGGTATCAGAGCGAGTTTCTAACATACAAGAAGTTTAAAGATCAAGACCAAAAACAGAAACCATGGTGAAGAAGGATGCAGGTGTGAAGATACCAGTTCTTGATAAAGACAATTACTTTCACTGGAAAGTAAAGATGCATTTACATCTCATGTCTATGGATGAGAGGTATGTAGACTGCATTGAGAAAGGTCCACACGTTCCCATGAAGCTTGACTCTAGAGTTGGACTGCCAGATGATGCACCTGATGTAGAGATTCCAAAAACTGTCTCAGAATGGACTGTTGAAGATATTGCAGAAGTTCATAAAGACAAAAGGACCATGAACATTCTGTTTAATGGTTTGGAGCAAGAGATGTTTGACAATGTTATCAACTGTACAACCTCTAAGGAAGTATGGGATACTGTTAGAACACTCTGTGAAGGAACTGAGCAAGTCAGGGAAAATAAAATGCAACTCCTTATACAACAATATGAGCATTTTCATTTTAAAGCTGGTGAAACCCTAAATGACACGTTCAGTAGGTTTCAAAAGCTTTTGAATGGATTAAAGTTGTATGGGAGGATCTATCAAACCAAGGATTCAAACCTTAAATTTCTTAGAGCTCTTCCAAAAGAATGGAAGCCTATGACTGTTTCTCTCAGAAACACTCAAGAGTACAAAGACTACACTCTTGAAAGGCTTTATGGAACCTTGAAGACTTATGAGCTGGAAATGGAGCAAGATGAAGAAATTGAAAAGGTACAGAAGAAGGGTGGATCTATTGCATTGATAGCATCAGTGAACCAACTTGAAGATGACAATAAAGAAGCTGCAAAGGCCACAACTAGTCGATCTAGTTGTAGGAGTGATGTTAGCAAGGGTAAAGACAAGATGACAGAAGAAGAAGAATCAGAACCAGCCAACTTGGAGGACTTAGATGAGATTGATGAACACATTGCTTTTCTGTCTAGAAAATTCTCTAAGTTCAAGTTCAAAAGAAACTCAGAAGCAAGGCCACCAAGAAGAGACTTTCAACCTAGCAAAACAAACTGGATTGAAAAGTCTAAGTCAAAATGTTTCAATTGTGGAATGCTTGGTCACTTTGCTGGAGACTGCAGAAAGCCCAAGGTTGAGAAGGGCAACAGGAAATTTGAGCCTGTTGATTATAAAAAGAAATACTTTGAACTTCTCAAACAAAAAGAAAAGGCTTTCATGTCTCAGGAGTATGATTGGGCTGGTAATGGTGAAGATTCTGATGATGATGTTGAGTATGTCAACTTGGCTCTTATGGCTGACAATCATGAGCAGGAAGCAAGTTCCTCAAGCAACCAGGTAACAATTACTAATCTTTCTGAGCTTTCTAAAGAGGAATGCGACAATGCAGTAAATGAAATGTCTACTGTATTATATAATTTGCGTGTTACTCTTAAATCACTTACTAAAGAGAACTCAAGAATAAAAGAGACCAATCTGCTCTTAAGTGATAGGAATGCAATGTTAGAAGCACAGCTCATTGAATTTGAGAAAATGAGATGTGTTAGTAGGGATGCTAAGAAGGAACTTGAGAACGTGTTACAAAGGGAAGAAATTCTTAGAACACAACTTGAGATAGAACAAAGTGTGATTGCAAAATGGAAGGATGCCAGGAATGTTGCTACCAACATAATTAATGTTCAAGGCGTGGAATCCTTCTGTGAGCAATCATGGGAAAGGAACAAAGAGAAGCTAGGGTATGTTGGTGAAACCTTAGAATCAGGAACAGAGTCAACAAACAACAATGATCATTTGTTGAAGGTTGATATGTCAACGGAATGCAATGTTCCGTTGACACATGAACCATCAACCGATCAGGCTATTTCGTTGACATACAAAAGAAAAGATAAACTCACTAGACTGAATGACAAGTATGGTCCTGTCACCAAGAACTTTGTTCAAGGTGAGTCTAGTATTTTAAAGAAAATTGAGAAGCCTGTTGAAAGAGCTAATGTAGGCCACTTGTCTAACAAGCAATTGAAAGACAAGGTAGAGAAAGTTCATAATGAGGCTAAGGGAAATAAAAAGAATAACAGGAATGGCAAAGTAGGAATTAACAAACACAACAATTACACACCTGATAAATATGCTCCTACAAAGACATGTGTTAATTGTGGAAGTGTTAGTCATTTGTCTACTAACTGCAAATCTGTTAAGAAAACTCCTAATGTGAGAATGCCCAAGCCTGCAATGAACAGTTCCATGCCTACAATGCCTGTTATGTCTAACATGTTTGCTCCATATGCACAATTTCAGAATCCATATGCTAGCATGCCATTTGTGTCTAATCCTTACATGAATATGTTTAACATGCCACAAATGCCATGGAACATGAATAACATGATTGTTCCTCCAACTATGCATGCTATGAATGAAAATATGAGCAACCCTCAGAAATCAACACCAAGGGTAAAGATTGATTTGAATCAATCTGAGCCCAAAGTGGAAAATGGTACAAAAGGGAATGCAAAGGCTAACAAGACAGGACCCAAGGAAACTTGGGTACCAAAATCGACTTGATTTGGTTTTATTGTGTGCAGGGAGACAAAAGGAATCTTTGGTACTTGGATAGTGGTTGTTCAAGACACATGACTGGTGATTCTACCCTGCTCACAGAGTTTCAGGAAAGAGCTGGCCCTTGTATTGCTTTTGGAGATGACAGCAAAGGCTACACAAAGGGATATGGCTTGATTTCAAAAGAGAATGTCATCATAGATGAGGTTGCATTGGTGGATGGTCTTAAGCACAACTTGCTTAGTATCAGCCAACTTTGTGACAAAGGATTTTTAGTTACTTTTTCTAAAGAAGCCTGTGTTGTTTCTAAAGGAGGAAACAACAATGTGGTAATGACTGGATTCAGAAGGGGGAATGTGTACATTGCTGACTTTAGTAGCACAAGTTCATACACCATCACTTGTCTTTTCAGCAAGGCAAGCAAGGATGAAAGTTGGTTATGGCACAAGAAGTTATCCCATCTGAATTTCAAAGTTATGAATGATTTGGTGAGGAAAGATCTTGCTAGAGGAATTCCACAGGTGGAGTTCTCCAAGGATGGTTTGTGTGATGCCTGTCAAAAGGGAAAACAGAAGAAGGCATCATTCAAAAGCAAGACAGAGTCATCAATTGTCCAGCAGCTTGAATTGCTTCATATGGACCTATTTGGCCCTGTAAATGTTATGTCCATCTCAAAGAAGAAATACTGTCTTGTGATTGTTGATGATTTTTCTAGATTTACATGGACTTTCTTTTTGCACTCTAAAGATGAGGCAAGTGAAATCATTATCAATCACATCAAGATGGTAAGCAATCATCCTGATTTCAAAGTAAGAAGGATTAGGAGTGACAATGGGACATAATTCAAGAATTCAAGCATGAAGGTGTTCTGTGAAGAAAATGGTATTTTGCATGAGTTTTCAGCAGCAAGAACACCACAGCAAAATGGTGTAGTTGAAAGGAAAAACAGAACACTTATTGAAGCTGCAAGGACAATGCTAGATGAATCAAAGTTACCTACATATTTTTGGGCTGAGGCAGTTAACACAGCTTGCTTTACTCAAAATATTTCTTTGATTAATCAGGCCAAAGGAATGACCCCTTATCAGTTACTCAAAAGAAAGAAGCCACTATTGGATTTTCTTCATGTCTTTGGATGCAAGTGCTTTGTTCTGAGAAATCAAGCTGAGCATTTGGGGAAATTTGAAGCAAAGGCAGATGAAGCAATATTTGTGGGATATGCAGCAGGGAAAGCTTACAGGGTCTATAATCTCAGAATCAACATTGTTATGGAATCTATACATGTTGTTTTTGATGATCTCAAAATCCAAGGTCTCTGTGATGAAGGTTTCCATGAAAGTCTTTCTTTTGAAAATAAGGAAGGAGATCAAGTGAATCATGATAAGGCTACTGAGAAACAGCCTAAAGTTGTTGTATCTAGCACAGATGAAAGCAGCAGTGAAGATGAAATTGCTGCATTAAGGTTAAAAAGGATAGCAGCTAGCAGACCAAATGGTCATTTCGTTGACAGTCATGATGGTGGATTCGTTGACAGTCAGAATGAGCGTTTCGTTGACAACCAAAACGGTCATACCGTTGATAGTCATAGGAATACTTCTAGAAGTGATCACTTAGGGACAACAAACTCAGGGGGAGTTTCTCAAGGACAAATATCCAATCAAGGCAATCATGATCATGAAGCTACGTCTTCAAGAGCAAATCTACCTCCCTCAAGGAAATGGACTAAAGATCATCCCTTTGAACTTATTATAGGTGATGTCTCTTCAAAAGTCCAAACTAGAAGAGCAACTCAAGAAGAATGTCTATATAGTAGCTTTCTGTCTCAAGATGAGCCAAAGAAAGTTGAGGATGCACTTCTAGATCCAGATTGGGTTTTAGCCATGCAAGAAGAGCTAAACCAATTTGAGAGAAACAATGTTTGGAAGCTGGTGCCCAGGCCTAATGACAGGAGTGTTATAGGCACAAAGTGGGTGTTCAGAAACAAGATGGATGAAAATGGCATAGTCACAAGGAACAAAGCTAGATTGGTTGCAAAAGGCTATTCACAGGAAGAAGGAATTGATTTTGATGAAACCTTTGCTCCTGTTGCAAGACTAGAAGCAATAAGGATTTTCCTAGCCTATGCAGCCCATGCCAATTTCAAGGTCTATCAAATGGATGTGAAGAGTGCTTTTCTGAATGGGGAATTGGAAGAGGAGGTGTATGTAAGTCAACCTCCTGGTTTTGAAGATGATGATTTTCCAGACTATGTGTACTTCCTTCTCAAAGCACTCTATGGTTTGAAACAAGCACCTAGAGCCTGGTATGACACTCTCTCACAGTTCCTCCTTGAGAATCATTTCACTAGAGGTACTGTAGATAAAACTCTTTTTCACAGGGTTGTAAATGGCTCTACTTTACTTGTTCAAATTTATGTAGATGATATAATCTTTGGGTCTACAGATGTGAAACTTTGTCAAAAGTTTGCCAAGCTTATGCAAAGTAAGTATGAAATGAGCATGATGGGAGAATTAACTTACTTTCTTGGTCTTCAAGTAAAGCAAGTTAATGAAGGCATTTTCATTAGTCAAACAAAATACATTCATGATTTATTAAAGAAGTTTAACCTAATGGAATGCTCTCCTGCCAAAACTCCCATGCCTACTGCCACCAAACTTGAATTGAATACTAAGGAAAAATCTGTGGACATTTCAAGTTACAGAGGCATGGTAGGCTCACTTTTATATTTAACAGCTAGTAGACCTGATATTATGTTTGCTACATGTCTATGTGCTAGATTTCAGGCTGATCCTAGAGAATCCCATTTAGTTGCTATTAAAAGAATTTTCAGATATCTCAAAGGAACACCAAACCTTGGCATTTGGTATCCTAGAGAATCTGGTTTTGAACTAATTGGTTATTCAGATGCAGATTTTGCAGGATGTAAAATTGACAGGAAAAGTACAACTGGAACCTGTCAATTCCTAGGAAACAAGCTTGTGTCATGGTTCAGCAAGAAACAAAACTCAGTTTCTACCTCCACAGCTGAGGCTGAGTATATTGCAGCTGGAAGTTGTTGTGCACAGATTTTATGGATGAAAAACCAACTACTTGATTATGGATTAAGAGTTGAGAAAATTCCTATTTTCTGTGACAACACTAGTGCCATTGCCATTACTGAGAATCCAGTGCAGCATTCAAGGACCAAGCACATTGACATCAAGTACCATTTCATTAGAGAACATGTTATGAATGGTACTGTGGAGTTACATTTTGTTCCAAGTGAACAACAACTTGCAGACATCTTTACCAAGCCACTTGATGAATCAACATTCTCAAGATTAGTAAGTGAGCTAGGTATGCTAAATTTCTCTTAATTATTTTTGAGATATTTGCAAGTTAAAATGCAGCCAGAAATTTGCTATGTTTTTCTGTGAATGAATTTTCTCAGGAAAAGGTAAAATTTTGTCTAAGTCAAAATTACTATGCCAACGGAATGCACCATTTCGTTGACAGTCTTAGCACTTTTTCTGGGTGTTTCGTTGATAGTTCTTTTGTATCAACGAAACGCAATTTTATCAACGAAATAGACGGGACCTTAAACGCCCAATTCTGATTCGTTGATATAAAGCGCTTTTAATCTGAATCGTTAAAAAATTGACACGTCTTTTACCACGATCTATGCATACACCCCTGTAAGTATAAATCATGGTAATACTTTAAGAGTAACGGTTATATTTTTAAGCCAATCCAGTAATTTACATTTAATATTGGATTCTTTTTCTGAGAATTTTTGGGGGAGTATTTAAGAAATTTTATTTTCATTATTTCTTTTTACCTGTTCTCAAAAATTCCAAAGGATTTTTCTCTCTTCTTCTCTCTAACAAGCAATTCAGTTCGAAGCTTTCCTTTAATCAACAATGGCACCTATAGTCAAGCTTATGTCTGCTGGAGGGTTCATCTATGAGAAGAACAACTCCATCCCTTTTGTTGTCAAGGAAAACCCGAACAGACTGTTCTTCAAAATGATGGATTTCATGAAGAATTGCAAGTTGAGCTATGCAATGTTTCACTCTACACCACTCTACAATGAGATAATCGAGGAAATTTGGACCTCATGTGAGTATAGTGGAACACACTGCACACTAAAATTCACTCTTCAAGGTAATGAGTACATAGTTAATTCTGATGTTTTGCAAGCATGTTTACATATTCCTGATAATAACTGTGATGCTTTGCCTACTAACACTGAAATAACTACCATGTTAAATTCTATAAACTACTCTTTGCCTACTGATAATCTGGGTAGAATAATTAGGAGAGGTTTGGTTAGGGAATACAGTTATTTAGCTGATGCATTCATTAAGGTCTTTTCTGGAAAGATTAGTAATTTTGATGCATTAACTAACTCTATGTTAATTCTCCTAACCATGCTTCTAAATGATAGATATCACAACTTTAGCACCCAACTTATGTATGAAATTGGTGCTAAGTTGGGTGACAAAGCAAATAGGAAGAAAATATCTATTATGCTAGGTTTCTGATGATGTTGGCTAACCATGTTAGTCCAGCACCATTAGTTATCTCTAACCCTAATGCCAGGTTCGAGTGCTTTGTGCAAGAAAAGAGAGTATTGACAGACATACTGAGGCTGAACCACAATGGTGATGTTCCAGTGGTGTATCTGCCAATCATTGAGGTAACTACTACTATCCCTGTTAGTGTAGCTAACACCTCTACTGTTTTACCTTCCAATGTTGCTATGGAGTCTGTAGCTGTGACCCAACAGGCTCCTACCCTAGCAACAAAACCAAAAACAAAGAAATCCTCCAAGCCAACCTCAGGTGCTTCTCAAAAGGCACCTGTTGTAAAAACTACCACACAACCTAAGGGGAGTGAGTCTGGAGTTGTGAGAGGTGAGGGAAGGGGTGAACATCAAAGAAACCCCAAGGATAAGGAAGGACAGGTTAGTGTGTACCAGCCAAGCCCCATTGTGTCTTCCCAACAAGGCACAATGAGTAACATGGATTTAAACACAAGACTAATTGCATCCTCCCAAAAGGATGTGATTATTGAAACAAGCTCTCCTCCTAGAGTACAGTCCAAAAGGGTAAGGGACACTTCAAGCCCAAAGTCTACATTTTCCCAATACCAAAGGAGAGTGAAGCAAAAGTCCAAGGGTACACAGGGTGCACACACACTGGAAGCAACACTTCCAGTTTCTCAAATTCAGTTTGATGTAACCCCTATCATTTCTCTGGGGTTACAGTCCTCTTCTCTAAACATCAATCTTGAATTATCTCCATCAAATTCACCAACTCAATCTTTGGATGTGGACATGATCCATACATCTATTCCTGATTCTCCAACTCTAATCTTGGAGAAGCCCCAATCTGAAGCTGGTGGCCATCACTTGCTAAGTGATTTGTTGGGCCATCAACCAATTTTTCCTGAAATTGCAAGGGGATCTGTGGACCAATCTCTAAAATCAATCACCACAGACTCTACTGTAATTTCTCATTCTCAAAGTGCTTTCTTGACTTCATCAACGAAACAGTCTATTTCGTTGACAAGTGTTTCTCCATCAACGGTATCCATACCGTTGACAGTTCAAACTACCATTCCGTTGATAGTTCACTCTGCACCTTTAATTGAAAATCAAGTTGTTCCCACAACTAGTGCAGATGATCTAGTGGTAGTTGAGACACTTCTAGGACTGAGAGGGAGTGAAACTGAGAGGCTGGCTTGCAGCCAGGCAAAAGGAGAGAATGTGAGTGAGAGGCTGGCTATTTCTTCCAGCCAGGCAAAAGGAGAGATTGAGAGTTCCACCTTAGAAGGTGAAGGTGAGGGTGTGAGAGGTGTGAGCCATGGGGAGCCCATGATGCAAGAACAGAGTGGAGAGAGAGAAGGGACTACAGGAGAAATAAGGATGGAAGCAGCCATTGCTAATGAGTTAATGGAGGTCAGTGAGGGAGAAAGGGAACTTACTTTCCAAGAGGTTTATCAGCAAACTCTGGATAGTATTTCCCTGGATCCTGAGACCTTTACTCATCCTGTGTCAGCCTATCAAATTTTGGCTCAACAGGGCAATGTGGAGGCAGAGAGGTCACTACAACTAATTCACACAACTGCATCAATGCAAAGAGCAAAGGATGCCTTGACCAATCTACCTCCAGAAGCTGCAGCAAGTGGAGACTTTGATTTTTCTGATAATGAGGATAGCTTTGGTGACACTCTACAGGTGGCCACTACTGCACAGACTGGGACTTCTGTGGTGCCTCCTACACCAAACTGGCTTTCTCAAGATATGCATGGTAGAAGCAATTTGGATGCTGCTATCACAAGGCAGTACAAAGAAGCATATCTAGCTCATGAGTCTGCAGGAGCAAGGGACAAGAAATTCTACAAAGCCATAATGGATTCTCTGGAAATTCAAAGGCTACAAATGTTGCAGACAAGGATTGAGGCTACAGAGATCAAGGATTCAATCAGCAACCTTAGGGCTGCTAATGATAGGAGGCTAGATGAAAAGCTTCCTCTTCTCACTGTGTCCAGGATGAACAGGTTTTTCTCTAAAGAACCTGAAGTGGATTCCTCCTTGAAGACTCTCTCTTCTAGAGTGGACAAGGTGGAAGCCACTCTATCACAGATGCAAAAGGAACAGGAGAAACAAACTCAACTATTGGCCCAGCTAGTGGCAGCTCAAGGACTCCCAGCCATCTCTTTTGATGATAACAAAAAGGGGGAGAAATCTAAGGAGCTAGACATTCAGATTACCAAGGTTATGGTCCCAGCCATTTCCCTACCAAAGGAGCCATTAGCAATGGGGGAGCTTGGAAAGCAGCAAAAGGATGGTATTGACCTTATACAAGAAGCTTCTATGAGGATGAGACTTGCAGAACAAATCAAAGAACATTGGTCCAACATAGAAGCAAAGTTCAAGAAGATTACTGAAGATAAGGACTCAAATCCATCAACGGAACAGCCATCAACGAATGCCATGGCACTAGCATCAACGGAATGGGAGCCACAGACAAATTCTTTCTATCACCAAGAGCCCCTTCTACATGGAGTCACTCAAGGACCAAGGAAGGAAAAAGGACAAACTTCATGCATTAGGGATGTGGAACAAGCTACAATTCAAAGAAGCCTATCTCCCAAGTCCCCTGCTAAACCAAAGGGCAAAAACATAGCAAGGACTTTCTATCCTGCACCTTATCCAGATGAGCACAAGCTTCTTGGTCTACTCATCACAAAAAGCAAGGAAAGTAATGATTATGAGATAAGGAAGCAAAGGGCAATTGTCTACAGGAATGGACAACAAATCTGTGTTTGGGCTGGTCATCCAAACTTTGCTGAAGCCAAGGCTGAGGAATCAGAAAGAGCAGCTATGCAAGCTCTTGCAGTAGCTCAAGCTCTAGATGAAGAAGAAAGGAAGCAAGAGGAAAGCACTAGAGAGGAAAGGAGTTCAAAGAAGAGCACAAGGCAACCCAAAGAGAGAGCTAGGAGAAACATAGACTTTGAGAGTGCTGATTCTCAGAGTACTGCATCAGACTCTTCTATACCTATTGCACCTCCAACAATTGCTAATCCAGTTTTTGAGGGAAAGTTGGCCTGTGATCCTGCACATCCTGTCAATTTTCATGATCAACCAATCATGCCAAAAGAGGAACCAATTGATTTTGATGAGGCATACTTTCCAAAGTTCCTATTAGAAAAGGACCAACCAATGAAGACAAAGAAGAGGCCTGTCAAAGCAAAGCCTGTTTTTGTGAGAAAGCCACAATCTCAAAAACCCCCTGCAAACCCAGAGGACTGCATGTACATTGCTGACATCAGGGAAGAATCCAGTCTACATCTTGACTTAGACAACCTGGTGGAAGTAAGGGGAATTGCAGCTTCTCAAAAGTTGCCTGAAAGACTAGTGTTCACATTCAAGGGTGGTAGAGAACAAGTGTGGCCTCTCTACAGAATTTTAGGAGAAGACTATCAAACACTACTCTCAGTGTTTAGATGCTTGAAAAAGGACTTTGGTTTCACCAAAACAGCCAAGTCTGAGGTGGTCTCCAAAATCTGTCAGTTAAAGGCTAGCTGGAACAAGCCTGAGGCTCTTCCAAGGATACTTAGAGTTCCCTCAATAGGAAAGAAAATCCATCTTCAACCTTATTGGATGATGGAGTTTAAGGACAAGGACAATTTCAGAAGATTCTTCAGAATGGAAGACCAGCTGGAGAAGGCATCTAATCAAACTCTAAAGCTGATGCAATCCAAGCTTGGTGATCAAGATGAAGAGGAGAAAATCTTCTACAGAAGACTACAGGTCCAGATTGAGGAAAACAACTCCAAGAGAGGGAAGAAGACTATGCCACAAAGAAGTCACAGATGAAACATTTGCTCAGACTAGAGGAGCACTTGTGGGCATTAGTCTTGTAAGTCTTATATTTTGTCTATAAAGTTTTGAAGCTTAATACATTTTCTACTTTTGTAATTTATGATGTATCTGAGTGTTTTTGTTATCATCAAGTCTCTTGATTTATGGCTGTTATTCTATCAGTCATAAATTGGGGGAGATTGTTAGGAATATGTTGTTCTTGATGATAAGCATAAAACACTTAGTAGAATTTGTGTAAAGTCAATTTTGTAGCTGTCAACGAAATAGCATGCTTAGCAGTGTTTCGTTGACAGGAAGCTCATCAACGAAATGAGTGTTGTAGCAATTGCATTGTACAAATACTTCACAGTATGATAGGCATTCTATTGTATGTTTTAGATAGGTTTTCTAAGTCATGTTGACTATGTACTAGATAGGCAAAATAGGTTGGTTAATTGTAAATATGTTATGCCTTGGAATTCTGCCTAAGTGAAGACATGTCAACGGTATGAAGATTACTCTGTCAACGGTATGGAGTTTACCCATCAACGAAACGAGGGAAACACCATCAACGGAATGAAGAATGAAGCTATCAACGAAACACATCTCCTTGCTATCAACGAATCAATGTTGCTTTTTGAACAGTTGACAAAGTGATAGTGACAGTTTACTGAACAGATCTAAAAGGAGATATGGAAGTGTACTTTGCATTGGAAACCATCAAAGTGGTTACTGGAAATAAGGAAACATTCTAGATTTCCAATAAGGCTCTTGGGAATGATTATAATGAGCATAAAGACAAAAGCAAATATCTCCAAGGACCATTGGACAAAAGGAATGAAAAGCAAGCTACTGATGGTTACTTCTATTATTCTTTAGTTTAACCAAATGTAGAATTGTAAACTTGGGTTTTATAACCAAGTGTAGCAGTCACTTTAGAAAGTGAGAAGAAAAACAAATAGATTGTATTAGCTATCTTTGAGAGCATTTCTTCTCTACAACATTGTAACTGAGCAGCTGTGTACATTTGTATCACAGATTATTTCCGCAATAAAAACACTTCAGTTGGATCATCAAACAATCCAACTGAATTATTTATATCTTGTGTTTTTATTTATTCAGTTCAGTTTAATTTCATAAAGTGTTTTAGTTTCAAGAAAATATCAAGAATTGTATTCAACACCCCCCCCCCCCTTCTACAATTCTGTTAGGTCATTTGGGAATAACAATTGGTATCAGAGCGAGTTTCTAACATACAAGAAGTTTAAAGATCAAGACCAAAAACAGAAACCATGGTGAAGAAGGATGCAGGTGTGAAGATACCAGTTCTTGATAAAGACAATTACTTTCACTGGAAAGTAAAGATGCATTTACATCTCATGTCTATGGATGAGAGGTATGTAGACTGCATTGAGAAAGGTCCACACGTTCCCATGAAGCTTGACTCTAGAGTTGGACTGCCAGATGATGCACCTGATGTAGAGATTCCAAAAACTGTCTCAGAATGGACTGTTGAAGATATTGCAGAAGTTCATAAAGACAAAAGGACCATGAACATTCTGTTTAATGGTTTGGAGCAAGAGATGTTTGACAATGTTATCAACTGTACAACCTCTAAGGAAGTATGGGATACTGTTAGAACACTCTGTGAAGGAACTGAGCAAGTCAGGGAAAATAAAATGCAACTCCTTATACAACAATATGAGCATTTTCATTTTAAAGCTGGTGAAACCCTAAATGACACGTTCAGTAGGTTTCAAAAGCTTTTGAATGGATTAAAGTTGTATGGGAGGATCTATCAAACCAAGGATTCAAACCTTAAATTTCTTAGAGCTCTTCCAAAAGAATGGAAGCCTATGACTGTTTCTCTCAGAAACACTCAAGAGTACAAAGACTACACTCTTGAAAGGCTTTATGGAACCTTGAAGACTTATGAGCTGGAAATGGAGCAAGATGAAGAAATTGAAAAGGTACAGAAGAAGGGTGGATCTATTGCATTGATAGCATCAGTGAACCAACTTGAAGATGACAATAAAGAAGCTGCAAAGGCCACAACTAGTCGATCTAGTTGTAGGAGTGATGTTAGCAAGGGTAAAGACAAGATGACAGAAGAAGAAGAATCAGAACCAGCCAACTTGGAGGACTTAGATGAGATTGATGAACACATTGCTTTTCTGTCTAGAAAATTCTCTAAGTTCAAGTTCAAAAGAAACTCAGAAGCAAGGCCACCAAGAAGAGACTTTCAACCTAGCAAAACAAACTGGATTGAAAAGTCTAAGTCAAAATGTTTCAATTGTGGAATGCTTGGTCACTTTGCTGGAGACTGCAGAAAGCCCAAGGTTGAGAAGGGCAACAGGAAATTTGAGCCTGTTGATTATAAAAAGAAATACTTTGAACTTCTCAAACAAAAAGAAAAGGCTTTCATGTCTCAGGAGTATGATTGGGCTGGTAATGGTGAAGATTCTGATGATGATGTTGAGTATGTCAACTTGGCTCTTATGGCTGACAATCATGAGCAGGAAGCAAGTTCCTCAAGCAACCAGGTAACAATTACTAATCTTTCTGAGCTTTCTAAAGAGGAATGCGACAATGCAGTAAATGAAATGTCTACTGTATTATATAATTTGCGTGTTACTCTTAAATCACTTACTAAAGAGAACTCAAGAATAAAAGAGACCAATCTGCTCTTAAGTGATAGGAATGCAATGTTAGAAGCACAGCTCATTGAATTTGAGAAAATGAGATGTGTTAGTAGGGATGCTAAGAAGGAACTTGAGAACGTGTTACAAAGGGAAGAAATTCTTAGAACACAACTTGAGATAGAACAAAGTGTGATTGCAAAATGGAAGGATGCCAGGAATGTTGCTACCAACATAATTAATGTTCAAGGCGTGGAATCCTTCTGTGAGCAATCATGGGAAAGGAACAAAGAGAAGCTAGGGTATGTTGGTGAAACCTTAGAATCAGGAACAGAGTCAACAAACAACAATGATCATTTGTTGAAGGTTGATATGTCAACGGAATGCAATGTTCCGTTGACACATGAACCATCAACCGATCAGGCTATTTCGTTGACATACAAAAGAAAAGATAAACTCACTAGACTGAATGACAAGTATGGTCCTGTCACCAAGAACTTTGTTCAAGGTGAGTCTAGTATTTTAAAGAAAATTGAGAAGCCTGTTGAAAGAGCTAATGTAGGCCACTTGTCTAACAAGCAATTGAAAGACAAGGTAGAGAAAGTTCATAATGAGGCTAAGGGAAATAAAAAGAATAACAGGAATGGCAAAGTAGGAATTAACAAACACAACAATTACACACCTGATAAATATGCTCCTACAAAGACATGTGTTAATTGTGGAAGTGTTAGTCATTTGTCTACTAACTGCAAATCTGTTAAGAAAACTCCTAATGTGAGAATGCCCAAGCCTGCAATGAACAGTTCCATGCCTACAATGCCTGTTATGTCTAACATGTTTGCTCCATATGCACAATTTCAGAATCCATATGCTAGCATGCCATTTGTGTCTAATCCTTACATGAATATGTTTAACATGCCACAAATGCCATGGAACATGAATAACATGATTGTTCCTCCAACTATGCATGCTATGAATGAAAATATGAGCAACCCTCAGAAATCAACACCAAGGGTAAAGATTGATTTGAATCAATCTGAGCCCAAAGTGGAAAATGGTACAAAAGGGAATGCAAAGGCTAACAAGACAGGACCCAAGGAAACTTGGGTACCAAAATCGACTTGATTTGGTTTTATTGTGTGCAGGGAGACAAAAGGAATCTTTGGTACTTGGATAGTGGTTGTTCAAGACACATGACTGGTGATTCTACCCTGCTCACAGAGTTTCAGGAAAGAGCTGGCCCTTGTATTGCTTTTGGAGATGACAGCAAAGGCTACACAAAGGGATATGGCTTGATTTCAAAAGAGAATGTCATCATAGATGAGGTTGCATTGGTGGATGGTCTTAAGCACAACTTGCTTAGTATCAGCCAACTTTGTGACAAAGGATTTTTAGTTACTTTTTCTAAAGAAGCCTGTGTTGTTTCTAAAGGAGGAAACAACAATGTGGTAATGACTGGATTCAGAAGGGGGAATGTGTACATTGCTGACTTTAGTAGCACAAGTTCATACACCATCACTTGTCTTTTCAGCAAGGCAAGCAAGGATGAAAGTTGGTTATGGCACAAGAAGTTATCCCATCTGAATTTCAAAGTTATGAATGATTTGGTGAGGAAAGATCTTGCTAGAGGAATTCCACAGGTGGAGTTCTCCAAGGATGGTTTGTGTGATGCCTGTCAAAAGGGAAAACAGAAGAAGGCATCATTCAAAAGCAAGACAGAGTCATCAATTGTCCAGCAGCTTGAATTGCTTCATATGGACCTATTTGGCCCTGTAAATGTTATGTCCATCTCAAAGAAGAAATACTGTCTTGTGATTGTTGATGATTTTTCTAGATTTACATGGACTTTCTTTTTGCACTCTAAAGATGAGGCAAGTGAAATCATTATCAATCACATCAAGATGGTAAGCAATCATCCTGATTTCAAAGTAAGAAGGATTAGGAGTGACAATGGGACATAATTCAAGAATTCAAGCATGAAGGTGTTCTGTGAAGAAAATGGTATTTTGCATGAGTTTTCAGCAGCAAGAACACCACAGCAAAATGGTGTAGTTGAAAGGAAAAACAGAACACTTATTGAAGCTGCAAGGACAATGCTAGATGAATCAAAGTTACCTACATATTTTTGGGCTGAGGCAGTTAACACAGCTTGCTTTACTCAAAATATTTCTTTGATTAATCAGGCCAAAGGAATGACCCCTTATCAGTTACTCAAAAGAAAGAAGCCACTATTGGATTTTCTTCATGTCTTTGGATGCAAGTGCTTTGTTCTGAGAAATCAAGCTGAGCATTTGGGGAAATTTGAAGCAAAGGCAGATGAAGCAATATTTGTGGGATATGCAGCAGGGAAAGCTTACAGGGTCTATAATCTCAGAATCAACATTGTTATGGAATCTATACATGTTGTTTTTGATGATCTCAAAATCCAAGGTCTCTGTGATGAAGGTTTCCATGAAAGTCTTTCTTTTGAAAATAAGGAAGGAGATCAAGTGAATCATGATAAGGCTACTGAGAAACAGCCTAAAGTTGTTGTATCTAGCACAGATGAAAGCAGCAGTGAAGATGAAATTGCTGCATTAAGGTTAAAAAGGATAGCAGCTAGCAGACCAAATGGTCATTTCGTTGACAGTCATGATGGTGGATTCGTTGACAGTCAGAATGAGCGTTTCGTTGACAACCAAAACGGTCATACCGTTGATAGTCATAGGAATACTTCTAGAAGTGATCACTTAGGGACAACAAACTCAGGGGGAGTTTCTCAAGGACAAATATCCAATCAAGGCAATCATGATCATGAAGCTACGTCTTCAAGAGCAAATCTACCTCCCTCAAGGAAATGGACTAAAGATCATCCCTTTGAACTTATTATAGGTGATGTCTCTTCAAAAGTCCAAACTAGAAGAGCAACTCAAGAAGAATGTCTATATAGTAGCTTTCTGTCTCAAGATGAGCCAAAGAAAGTTGAGGATGCACTTCTAGATCCAGATTGGGTTTTAGCCATGCAAGAAGAGCTAAACCAATTTGAGAGAAACAATGTTTGGAAGCTGGTGCCCAGGCCTAATGACAGGAGTGTTATAGGCACAAAGTGGGTGTTCAGAAACAAGATGGATGAAAATGGCATAGTCACAAGGAACAAAGCTAGATTGGTTGCAAAAGGCTATTCACAGGAAGAAGGAATTGATTTTGATGAAACCTTTGCTCCTGTTGCAAGACTAGAAGCAATAAGGATTTTCCTAGCCTATGCAGCCCATGCCAATTTCAAGGTCTATCAAATGGATGTGAAGAGTGCTTTTCTGAATGGGGAATTGGAAGAGGAGGTGTATGTAAGTCAACCTCCTGGTTTTGAAGATGATGATTTTCCAGACTATGTGTACTTCCTTCTCAAAGCACTCTATGGTTTGAAACAAGCACCTAGAGCCTGGTATGACACTCTCTCACAGTTCCTCCTTGAGAATCATTTCACTAGAGGTACTGTAGATAAAACTCTTTTTCACAGGGTTGTAAATGGCTCTACTTTACTTGTTCAAATTTATGTAGATGATATAATCTTTGGGTCTACAGATGTGAAACTTTGTCAAAAGTTTGCCAAGCTTATGCAAAGTAAGTATGAAATGAGCATGATGGGAGAATTAACTTACTTTCTTGGTCTTCAAGTAAAGCAAGTTAATGAAGGCATTTTCATTAGTCAAACAAAATACATTCATGATTTATTAAAGAAGTTTAACCTAATGGAATGCTCTCCTGCCAAAACTCCCATGCCTACTGCCACCAAACTTGAATTGAATACTAAGGAAAAATCTGTGGACATTTCAAGTTACAGAGGCATGGTAGGCTCACTTTTATATTTAACAGCTAGTAGACCTGATATTATGTTTGCTACATGTCTATGTGCTAGATTTCAGGCTGATCCTAGAGAATCCCATTTAGTTGCTATTAAAAGAATTTTCAGATATCTCAAAGGAACACCAAACCTTGGCATTTGGTATCCTAGAGAATCTGGTTTTGAACTAATTGGTTATTCAGATGCAGATTTTGCAGGATGTAAAATTGACAGGAAAAGTACAACTGGAACCTGTCAATTCCTAGGAAACAAGCTTGTGTCATGGTTCAGCAAGAAACAAAACTCAGTTTCTACCTCCACAGCTGAGGCTGAGTATATTGCAGCTGGAAGTTGTTGTGCACAGATTTTATGGATGAAAAACCAACTACTTGATTATGGATTAAGAGTTGAGAAAATTCCTATTTTCTGTGACAACACTAGTGCCATTGCCATTACTGAGAATCCAGTGCAGCATTCAAGGACCAAGCACATTGACATCAAGTACCATTTCATTAGAGAACATGTTATGAATGGTACTGTGGAGTTACATTTTGTTCCAAGTGAACAACAACTTGCAGACATCTTTACCAAGCCACTTGATGAATCAACATTCTCAAGATTAGTAAGTGAGCTAGGTATGCTAAATTTCTCTTAATTATTTTTGAGATATTTGCAAGTTAAAATGCAGCCAGAAATTTGCTATGTTTTTCTGTGAATGAATTTTCTCAGGAAAAGGTAAAATTTTGTCTAAGTCAAAATTACTATGCCAACGGAATGCACCATTTCGTTGACAGTCTTAGCACTTTTTCTGGGTGTTTCGTTGATAGTTCTTTTGTATCAACGAAACGCAATTTTATCAACGAAATAGACGGGACCTTAAACGCCCAATTCTGATTCGTTGATATAAAGCGCTTTTAATCTGAATCGTTAAAAAATTGACACGTCTTTTACCACGATCTATGCATACACCCCTGTAAGTATAAATCATGGTAATACTTTAAGAGTAACGGTTATATTTTTAAGCCAATCCAGTAATTTACATTTAATATTGGATTCTTTTTCTGAGAATTTTTGGGGGAGTATTTAAGAAATTTTATTTTCATTATTTCTTTTTACCTGTTCTCAAAAATTCCAAAGGATTTTTCTCTCTTCTTCTCTCTAACAAGCAATTCAGTTCGAAGCTTTCCTTTAATCAACAATGGCACCTATAGTCAAGCTTATGTCTGCTGGAGGGTTCATCTATGAGAAGAACAACTCCATCCCTTTTGTTGTCAAGGAAAACCCGAACAGACTGTTCTTCAAAATGATGGATTTCATGAAGAATTGCAAGTTGAGCTATGCAATGTTTCACTCTACACCACTCTACAATGAGATAATCGAGGAAATTTGGACCTCATGTGAGTATAGTGGAACACACTGCACACTAAAATTCACTCTTCAAGGTAATGAGTACATAGTTAATTCTGATGTTTTGCAAGCATGTTTACATATTCCTGATAATAACTGTGATGCTTTGCCTACTAACACTGAAATAACTACCATGTTAAATTCTATAAACTACTCTTTGCCTACTGATAATCTGGGTAGAATAATTAGGAGAGGTTTGGTTAGGGAATACAGTTATTTAGCTGATGCATTCATTAAGGTCTTTTCTGGAAAGATTAGTAATTTTGATGCATTAACTAACTCTATGTTAATTCTCCTAACCATGCTTCTAAATGATAGATATCACAACTTTAGCACCCAACTTATGTATGAAATTGGTGCTAAGTTGGGTGACAAAGCAAATAGGAAGAAAATATCTATTATGCTAGGTTTCTGATGATGTTGGCTAACCATGTTAGTCCAGCACCATTAGTTATCTCTAACCCTAATGCCAGGTTCGAGTGCTTTGTGCAAGAAAAGAGAGTATTGACAGACATACTGAGGCTGAACCACAATGGTGATGTTCCAGTGGTGTATCTGCCAATCATTGAGGTAACTACTACTATCCCTGTTAGTGTAGCTAACACCTCTACTGTTTTACCTTCCAATGTTGCTATGGAGTCTGTAGCTGTGACCCAACAGGCTCCTACCCTAGCAACAAAACCAAAAACAAAGAAATCCTCCAAGCCAACCTCAGGTGCTTCTCAAAAGGCACCTGTTGTAAAAACTACCACACAACCTAAGGGGAGTGAGTCTGGAGTTGTGAGAGGTGAGGGAAGGGGTGAACATCAAAGAAACCCCAAGGATAAGGAAGGACAGGTTAGTGTGTACCAGCCAAGCCCCATTGTGTCTTCCCAACAAGGCACAATGAGTAACATGGATTTAAACACAAGACTAATTGCATCCTCCCAAAAGGATGTGATTATTGAAACAAGCTCTCCTCCTAGAGTACAGTCCAAAAGGGTAAGGGACACTTCAAGCCCAAAGTCTACATTTTCCCAATACCAAAGGAGAGTGAAGCAAAAGTCCAAGGGTACACAGGGTGCACACACACTGGAAGCAACACTTCCAGTTTCTCAAATTCAGTTTGATGTAACCCCTATCATTTCTCTGGGGTTACAGTCCTCTTCTCTAAACATCAATCTTGAATTATCTCCATCAAATTCACCAACTCAATCTTTGGATGTGGACATGATCCATACATCTATTCCTGATTCTCCAACTCTAATCTTGGAGAAGCCCCACTCTGAAGCTGGTGGCCATCACTTGCTAAGTGATTTGTTGGGCCATCAACCAATTTTTCCTGAAATTGCAAGGGGATCTGTGGACCAATCTCTAAAATCAATCACCACAGACTCTACTGTAATTTCTCATTCTCAAAGTGCTTTCTTGACTTCATCAACGAAACAGTCTATTTCGTTGACAAGTGTTTCTCCATCAACGGTATCCATACCGTTGACAGTTCAAACTACCATTCCGTTGATAGTTCACTCTGCACCTTTAATTGAAAATCAAGTTGTTCCCACAACTAGTGCAGATGATCTAGTGGTAGTTGAGACACTTCTAGGACTGAGAGGGAGTGAAACTGAGAGGCTGGCTTGCAGCCAGGCAAAAGGAGAGAATGTGAGTGAGAGGCTGGCTATTTCTTCCAGCCAGGCAAAAGGAGAGATTGAGAGTTCCACCTTAGAAGGTGAAGGTGAGGGTGTGAGAGGTGTGAGCCATGGGGAGCCCATGATGCAAGAACAGAGTGGAGAGAGAGAAGGGACTACAGGAGAAATAAGGATGGAAGCAGCCATTGCTAATGAGTTAATGGAGGTCAGTGAGGGAGAAAGGGAACTTACTTTCCAAGAGGTTTATCAGCAAACTCTGGATAGTATTTCCCTGGATCCTGAGACCTTTACTCATCCTGTGTCAGCCTATCAAATTTTGGCTCAACAGGGCAATGTGGAGGCAGAGAGGTCACTACAACTAATTCACACAACTGCATCAATGCAAAGAGCAAAGGATGCCTTGACCAATCTACCTCCAGAAGCTGCAGCAAGTGGAGACTTTGATTTTTCTGATAATGAGGATAGCTTTGGTGACACTCTACAGGTGGCCACTACTGCACAGACTGGGACTTCTGTGGTGCCTCCTACACCAAACTGGCTTTCTCAAGATATGCATGGTAGAAGCAATTTGGATGCTGCTATCACAAGGCAGTACAAAGAAGCATATCTAGCTCATGAGTCTGCAGGAGCAAGGGACAAGAAATTCTACAAAGCCATAATGGATTCTCTGGAAATTCAAAGGCTACAAATGTTGCAGACAAGGATTGAGGCTACAGAGATCAAGGATTCAATCAGCAACCTTAGGGCTGCTAATGATAGGAGGCTAGATGAAAAGCTTCCTCTTCTCACTGTGTCCAGGATGAACAGGTTTTTCTCTAAAGAACCTGAAGTGGATTCCTCCTTGAAGACTCTCTCTTCTAGAGTGGACAAGGTGGAAGCCACTCTATCACAGATGCAAAAGGAACAGGAGAAACAAACTCAACTATTGGCCCAGCTAGTGGCAGCTCAAGGACTCCCAGCCATCTCTTTTGATGATAACAAAAAGGGGGAGAAATCTAAGGAGCTAGACATTCAGATTACCAAGGTTATGGTCCCAGCCATTTCCCTACCAAAGGAGCCATTAGCAATGGGGGAGCTTGGAAAGCAGCAAAAGGATGGTATTGACCTTATACAAGAAGCTTCTATGAGGATGAGACTTGCAGAACAAATCAAAGAACATTGGTCCAACATAGAAGCAAAGTTCAAGAAGATTACTGAAGATAAGGACTCAAATCCATCAACGGAACAGCCATCAACGAATGCCATGGCACTAGCATCAACGGAATGGGAGCCACAGACAAATTCTTTCTATCACCAAGAGCCCCTTCTACATGGAGTCACTCAAGGACCAAGGAAGGAAAAAGGACAAACTTCATGCATTAGGGATGTGGAACAAGCTACAATTCAAAGAAGCCTATCTCCCAAGTCCCCTGCTAAACCAAAGGGCAAAAACATAGCAAGGACTTTCTATCCTGCACCTTATCCAGATGAGCACAAGCTTCTTGGTCTACTCATCACAAAAAGCAAGGAAAGTAATGATTATGAGATAAGGAAGCAAAGGGCAATTGTCTACAGGAATGGACAACAAATCTGTGTTTGGGCTGGTCATCCAAACTTTGCTGAAGCCAAGGCTGAGGAATCAGAAAGAGCAGCTATGCAAGCTCTTGCAGTAGCTCAAGCTCTAGATGAAGAAGAAAGGAAGCAAGAGGAAAGCACTAGAGAGGAAAGGAGTTCAAAGAAGAGCACAAGGCAACCCAAAGAGAGAGCTAGGAGAAACATAGACTTTGAGAGTGCTGATTCTCAGAGTACTGCATCAGACTCTTCTATACCTATTGCACCTCCAACAATTGCTAATCCAGTTTTTGAGGGAAAGTTGGCCTGTGATCCTGCACATCCTGTCAATTTTCATGATCAACCAATCATGCCAAAAGAGGAACCAATTGATTTTGATGAGGCATACTTTCCAAAGTTCCTATTAGAAAAGGACCAACCAATGAAGACAAAGAAGAGGCCTGTCAAAGCAAAGCCTGTTTTTGTGAGAAAGCCACAATCTCAAAAACCCCCTGCAAACCCAGAGGACTGCATGTACATTGCTGACATCAGGGAAGAATCCAGTCTACATCTTGACTTAGACAACCTGGTGGAAGTAAGGGGAATTGCAGCTTCTCAAAAGTTGCCTGAAAGACTAGTGTTCACATTCAAGGGTGGTAGAGAACAAGTGTGGCCTCTCTACAGAATTTTAGGAGAAGACTATCAAACACTACTCTCAGTGTTTAGATGCTTGAAAAAGGACTTTGGTTTCACCAAAACAGCCAAGTCTGAGGTGGTCTCCAAAATCTGTCAGTTAAAGGCTAGCTGGAACAAGCCTGAGGCTCTTCCAAGGATACTTAGAGTTCCCTCAACAGGAAAGAAAATCCATCTTCAACCTTATTGGATGATGGAGTTTAAGGACAAGGACAATTTCAGAAGATTCTTCAGAATGGAAGACCAGCTGGAGAAGGCATCTAATCAAACTCTAAAGCTGATGCAATCCAAGCTTGGTGATCAAGATGAAGAGGAGAAAATCTTCTACAGAAGACTACAGGTCCAGATTGAGGAAAACAACTCCAAGAGAGGGAAGAAGACTATGCCACAAAGAAGTCACAGATGAAACATTTGCTCAGACTAGAGGAGCACTTGTGGGCATTAGTCTTGTAAGTCTTATATTTTGTCTATAAAGTTTTGAAGCTTAATACATTTTCTACTTTTGTAATTTATGATGTATCTGAGTGTTTTTGTTATCATCAAGTCTCTTGATTTATGGCTGTTATTCTATCAGTCATAAATTGGGGGAGATTGTTAGGAATATGTTGTTCTTGATGATAAGCATAAAACACTTAGTAGAATTTGTGTAAAGTCAATTTTGTAGCTGTCAACGAAATAGCATGCTTAGCAGTGTTTCGTTGACAGGAAGCTCATCAACGAAATGAGTGTTGTAGCAATTGCATTGTACAAATACTTCACAGTATGATAGGCATTCTATTGTATGTTTTAGATAGGTTTTCTAAGTCATGTTGACTATGTACTAGATAGGCAAAATAGGTTGGTTAATTGTAAATATGTTATGCCTTGGAATTCTGCCTAAGTGAAGACATGTCAACGGTATGAAGATTACTCTGTCAACGGTATGGAGTTTACCCATCAACGAAACGAGGGAAACACCATCAACGGAATGAAGAATGAAGCTATCAACGAAACACATCTCCTTGCTATCAACGAATCAATGTTGCTTTTTGAACAGTTGACAAAGTGATAGTGACAGTTTACTGAACAGATCTAAAAGGAGATATGGAAGTGTACTTTGCATTGGAAACCATCAAAGTGGTTACTGGAAATAAGGAAACATTCTAGATTTCCAATAAGGCTCTTGGGAATGATTATAATGAGCATAAAGACAAAAGCAAAGATCTCCAAGGACCATTGGACAAAAGGAATGAAAAGCAAGCTACTGATGGTTACTTCTATTATTCTTTAGTTTAACCAAATGTAGAATTGTAAACTTGGGTTTTATAACCAAGTGTAGCAGTCACTTTAGAAAGTGAGAAGAAAAACAAATAGATTGTATTAGCTATCTTTGAGAGCATTTCTTCTCTACAACATTGTAACTGAGCAGCTGTGTACATTTGTATCACAGATTATTTCCGCAATAAAAACACTTCAGTTGGATCATCAAACAATCCAACTGAATTATTTATATCTTGTGTTTTTATTTATTCAGTTCAGTTTAATTTCATAAAGTGTTTTAGTTTCAAGAAAATATCAAGAATTGTATTCAACCCCCCCCCCCCCCCTTCTACAATTCTGTTAGGTCATTTGGGAATAACAATATTGATTATATATTGTGTATTCGGCCTAACATACTCCCATGTACTTAAATCTGAGAGATCAAGAAGTTGAAATGCAAAAAGGCAGTGCTGTTAAAGAAATGTCTTTTGGTATGAAACAATTGACTCTTAATCCTGATGGGAAGGAAATTGCTTATCTCCTGGTTGAAGAACATAATCTACAAAGAAGTTCTTTTCAGAATCTCAGAGCAGCTAGTTACCAGATTGATGAGGGAGATGAAGAGCTCGGAAATCTTAAGAAAAGACTGATTCAAATTCTTGAAGACAAAGAAGAAAAGTTATTATCAAACTTCTTGAAGATGAATCTGTTCTATCAAAGAATTTTAAAAAGATAAGTTGCTTCTGTTATTTCTTGTACATTTTGTATATATTTTTGGCATCATTGAATCTAGGAATCTATACTCTATTTTACAAAGTATGAGATTGGGGGAGATTGTTAGATCATGATTCAATGATTGTCAGGATCTGAACTACTGATCAGGATTGCTGACGTCATCAGTATTGCACGAGCGTCAGTATCAGGATTGCTATCAGGACTGTGATCAGGATTATCATCAGGATTGGAAGCTGATCAGGATTACTACTTCAAGATAACTATCAAGTTTAGATAATAAGGAAAGATAATTTGTCGGTTATTAGTTTATGGTATGAAGCTATCGGTCAGGATATGTATCAATATTGTTTGTAATTGATTTGGTCTTATCTTGAAATCGATACAGCAGCTGTGTGTACTATATAAACACAGTTTAGGTTTTGATATGTATTCAATCGCATACACGAGTATTATTGTACCTAGCAGCTTTCAAGAATATAACGATTTCTTGTGAGAGTTTTGTAACAGTTTTATATCAGAAACAATAAAGTTGTTATTATTCATATTTGTGTTTATTAAATTCGAGAATTTTATACAATTGTATTCAACCCCCCTTCTACAATTGTTAATTACTGGGCAACAGTGTATTATATCTCTTTTGAGTAGTAAACATTGCTCGTGCATTGTTAATATTAAATTTAGTTTGTTTAACTCCTTTCGTTATATTTAGATGTTTGTTTTTGTTGAATTATGTTTTGTTTTGGTTTGATTGTTAGGTTTTGTTTGTTTTGATTTCTTAGGCAAAGTATGGGTGCATGAAAATTATAGCAGAAAAAAAAATTGCAAATATATTTATATAAGAACGAGTGAAAATGTAAGAATGACCGAAACTAACCCTTCCCTTGCCCAGAAAACCGACCATACACAAAGCAAAACAGACTAAGAGTGGTCAGATTTTAAATTGAAAATTTCACCCTGTTCGAAAACCGACCCTTTTTGCACCCTCGGTTGGGTTTAGAAAACCAACTCTAGTTTTGGTCGGGTTTAAGTTTGTGAAGACACATGTCAACCACAGTGAAGTTGACGGTGAACGCCAAATATGACCACTTTTGGTCATTCCCGACAAGAATTTTTCCGACCAATTTCCAGTGTAGGATTTGCCTTTAACCGACTGTTTTGTACTATATTCTGACCATTGTTTTGATCGGAACTGTCTCTGTTTCTTGCGGTGTTAGATTATAAATCTTTGACGGTAATTTTGAAATAAATAATATAAATATTTATTTTTTTAGGGTTCTTAAATCTAAAAATATATGTAATTGATGGTATTCAAAATTAAATGTAATGTTAGTAATTTTGTAGTTATAAATATTAAATTTTATATATTGTTGATTTGATTCGAAATTTTAACCTATGTTAGTATACGGATTTTTAAATATTAAATATGAATATATTGTTAATAAATTTTAAATTTAAATTATTTCGTTATTATTTTTAAGTATAGTTGTAAATTTTCATATATATATAACATTTTTTCTTTAATATGTTGCACATAAATACATTACCCTTGCAGCTAACTTCACCATACACTTTGGATAGACAAACCCTTTTTATATTAAATAAAAGTTTAGAATTCAAATTTTTATTTTATATTAATTATAACTATGTATTTTTTACTTGACCTCTCCTCATTATCTCTTTAAATTATAAAGCTTGAAGGATATAATACAACAATTTTACTATTATATCCTCCTCCTTTATTCCGTATTTACTTAAATTGCCACGCTGAAATCGGACTTATACGGTCTGAGCACGTGTCGCTGTTGCTGCTGTCCGAAAGATTGATGCTTTAAATCCCTAAACTCAATTGCTTAAGCCGATTTCTTACCCACAGTCCCCGAGGATCATTGGTTTCCTGAAGACAGCCGGTTATCTTCTGACGTGTCCTCTACAGATGGCCATATATGTACTGCTACTGTACCGACTGTGCCGGTATCACCGTGACCGGCCCAATTATCAAAGTAAGGAGCAGGTATGTTAATCATCCTAACACAATTTCAAATTTGAATTTCAATCTCTTAATATCATCCCTCTTTTCTTACACAAAGTTTTCTAACTGTTACTTTAAGCCCTCAAACCAAACCTTCGATCCTCCTTTTTTTGTATGGAATTAATGGCGTCTATGAAATTTATTACATCTTACATAATAAATATGAAATCATTGTCTCTTAATGTTAATGTCATCTTACATATTTAATGTCATCTTACATATTTAATGTCATCTTACAGAATGTCATATTTATTGCTTTCATATTTCGTAGATAATTTCTGTTAGCCCCCTACGGAGATTTCTAACCGTCTTTATGGAATCGGACTGCGGAAAGCTTGAACAAGAGTCTCTCCTTTCCAACGTTTGTAAGTTCCTTATCTTACAACATTATTACACTCTCAATTTATTACACCCTTATTCACTGTGTTAATTGCTCTAACTCACATGTAGTTAACTATCAAAACACAATGATGAAAGAACATTTACATATTCCCAAGGATCAGAACTCACTTAAGAGTGTAATTGAGGAATGTAAGTGTGATACTATTCTGAGTAAGAAATGGGAGGCAGTTATATAACTTAAATTGGCATTTTAAGTATATAACCTGAGGTTTGTTTATTTGGACAAATTACAATGAAACAGATCACCAAAGAGAAGCCAAAAAATAGAAATTCAATAATTTCATAAGTGGTGGTATGTTTTTCTTATGTCTCTTCACTTAACATTAACAATAAACGGAGGTGAATAATGTAAACCTTCCACGTGTTGTTGGTAGTTTTCCCAATAAAACAAGGGGAAATGAGCAGGCCTGTGACCTTTTGAGGAAACCCAAAAAAAAAAAGGGATCACATAAGTAGTGCGCCTTTGCTGAGTAATGTTTGTGAGTTTTCTATCAACCAGTAATTAAATTTGACAAAAAACATTAGCTTTGTTAATTTATTCTGATATATCATTCTGTTGTTATGACTGTTACAGTTAATTTTGAGACAAGCTTTATGAAAGAACATAATCCTGGACAACCTAAACAGACCTCAGGTTAAACACAAACTACCAAACATAAGTTCTATTGATGTTTAATAGCTTGCATAAGTTACTCAGGCTCTATCACATCTTTTTGGGTTTTGCAGTTCATCATAAATTTACACGTCGATGGACTGCTCAAAGTCACTTGGATGAAAAGACAAAAACCATGAAAGACAGCGTCTCTGCACAGGAATTTATTAACACAACCAATCCTCTCACGCCAAATACACCCAGGGGTACTGCAGGTTTGGATATTTAAGTTGTAGTTATGACCATATAATATATATTAACTGACAGAGATTCACTTTGCTCCATATCCAGTTGCAACCTCAATGATTCGGTCTCCATTGTCCCCTTTATCGGGAAATACAATTCGTCATACAAATACAGTTATGGCCTATTGTAAGTGTATGTTTTATACACTTAATTTGTGTATTTTTTCTACAATCAAATTGTGTATGTTATTTCTGTAACGACTTTATGTGAGGACTTGAATGAAATGTGAACTACAACAAATATAGGTAAAAAAAACACAAGGGTAAAGAGAATATTTCTACACACAAGTCACGCATAAAAGAAGCAGCTTTCAATCACTTTGGAAGTGGATCTCTTCCACCATCTTGCAACCAGGGTGAGTTTATATTCAGTTATGCGTATTTATTTCTTTTATCATGTTGTGTTCTATTATGAAACAGAAAACGTGTTTAAAACCACAAAGGAATAAAACGATGCTAAATTCATGTACAACATTCTTCTACCCCCACAAAAAATCGACACCTTTTTAAGAATATCTTTTGAAACAGGACCGTTTAAGGTGGCAACACAACCACGAAGGAAAGGACCAGCTATACAAAACAGGAAAAATCATTCTACACCAATGTTCAATGACCCTACCATTTGTAAGTTATGTTACAGTAAATGTCTAAACAACCTGTGTAGTTACGATAATAGATATCCATGGCTATTTACCAAAGTCATTTATGATCAACAACGCCCAACTACCAAAATGAAACAAGAAATAAATGGAAAAAGGCAATTGTAAGTAATGACAGTGATGAAAGTGATATGTTCTCGGACAATGGTAAATTTATACAACCCTGATTCAGCAATAACTTATTTAAGTTAATTTAGGTATCTAATTTAACTTCTGTTTTGGCAGATTTTTATGATGATTGCGATGATGAGTTTTATGAGTTTCAGAAAAATGGAAGAATTGGTAAATGAGGGAAACACCTTTTCAACTTACCATTTACCAAAACAATAGGACCACTCATTTTTATGTTTTGTGGATTACAGGGTCCAATATTGATAAAGGCAAACAACCTATTGATATTCCACCACGTACCTTAGATTTTAATGAGATTGAACGTGAAGGAAATACATCAGATTACCAACCTGACATAGGTATTGTTTCTGTAATTTTAAAATTAAAAAGTGTCAAATCTAACATTCCTGTGTTTATGTCATACAGATTACTCATATGTTGCAGACATGCTAAGTGATCAAAGTGATGGTGACTCAGAGGATGAAGGTTATTTCATTGGCACATAATTATAATGAATCTATGTAATACTGTATAAATTCATATTTATCTTCCACTTCTATGCAGAACTGCAGCATGATGTAGATTATGATGCGTATGATATGCTCAACCCACCTAATAATGGTAATTATTTATTTCTTAACTTGCAGTAATAGTAAGTTGCCTAATAACTTAGCTTCTAACTTTCTCAAATGTAGTTGTAAAAGAGTATGCTACACTCGGTCCTCCAACTGTGCAGTGTAATAAGTGCCATGCTTGGATATGGAAAGAAGAGCGTGTAAATAAAAGTGTGGTATGGGGTACCCCAGTTTTTTCTCTTTGTTGTGCCAAGGGTCAGATTAAACTCCCCAAAGAAAAGCCCACTCCTTCTTTCATTTGGCAGCTGCACAACGATAAACAAAAATCTCAAAGATTCAAAGATGGCATTCGTTTGTACAACAGTCTTTTCGCATTCACTTCTACAGGTGGAAAAGTGGATCATTCTGTTAACAATGGTGGAGCACCATACATCTATCGCTTAAATGGACAGAACCACCATCTTTTTGGTTCTCTTATACCAGAAGATGGTAAGGACCCGAAATTCTGCCAATTGTATATTTACGATACAATAAATGAAATGAGTAATCGGTTGAAATGGGTAAATGTTGGTGACGGTGACAATGTGGATGCCGAAATTGTTCACGGCTTATCAAAAATGTACGGTGACAAAGACAAGAGTTTAATTATATACATTAAACAACTAACTTTTCATAAAGGTATCTATTTTCAGTGTACAACAAACCATTGCGAGGACGACAACTCTGCAAATGATGAACAATGTTAGGGTATTCTATTTCAGAATCATCCAACCCGAAGATGGAGACTTTGAAATTAAACCCTCCAATGTACTCAAAAACTAAAGATTGCCCTCCTACCAAAGAAAAATGAGAAAAAAAGTAACCCAAACCAATAAATCTTTCATTCTTCTTATCAAAATCCACCCAAATCTCATAACCATTACGGACTATCATTTTCACAGTAAGGGGAATTGCAGAAGCATATTTCTCACAGAATACATGAGGCACAAACTGTCAAAATAAATGACGCCAGTAAGAAACATTTTTTATTTATAAAATATTTTTAATTACATACAACAATATATGTTTGCAATCAAAAACATACCAAATGAGTAAGAACACAGTCACCACGGCTGAGAAGCTTAACAAACTTTGAAGTTGAATCCATTGAGAAAGAATGCTTACAACTTAGGAATACTGTTCATCTACACTGAATGACCACGGTTACATAGTGGAACAAATTAGATAAAGTAACTCATACATTAAAAGCTGTCATAAAAATTCACTGTCCAAGACATAGGAATATGTTTTACCAATAACAACATTTACTTTTAAAATCAGTCAAACAAGAAACATTCATATTAAGGCATTTATTCTATTTTATTCATTTCAAAAATTTAAAATCACAAAGGCTGCAATTCCAACATTAATACACCCTAATTTTAAGGTGTCTTTTTAAAATATTATAAATAAAAGAGGTAGATTACAAAAAAAAATTAAAAATTTAACAATACTATATTTTTCAGTGCTGTTTCATTTAGTTTTTAAATAATTCAAATTTAATAAGACAAGACATAAACAAACTTAACTTTATAAAATTATCAATTTTATTTCACATTTTATTAATGTTTTATGCGCAAAATTTTCTGTAATATTACATTGAAGTCTCTATCACACGTAATTTTATAATATTACATTATCAAACAATCAATTTTATTTCACATTTTTTGTAGTTTTTTTGTAAAAAACTCTCACAATCACAATTTACTTAACCCGTAACTTATACTCTTTTGCGTGCCAAAAAATGAGTAACTTACGCTAAATCATTTCAATTTTCAAATTAAACATAGATTATCTCTAATTCTAAAGCTAATTCACATTTGTATCAATATAGTGTGCATCAAAAATCTTTAAACCTAAACTTTTTAAAACATTTTTTTATCTAATTTTTGTTTTTCAATAGACTGAGATATCATAGTATTTCATTTCATTTCACAACACAAAATTTTTGTACACAACAAAAATAAAAAAAAAAAAAAAAATTTGTTATTAATATAACTTATTAAAATACACTTGCCTTATCAAATTTTTAAATATATTTTTCTTACAACCATGCGCAGCGGGCAAACTTTCTAGTTTACCGTAATGGCAACCCAATGAAAGAGTACACCAGATGATAACACCAAAAAAAGAAACACCAGATGACATACGTCATGTCAAAACCCAGAGCTTTCTTTTATTATTACACAATAAATACAAACAAAGTAAATACATATGTTCATTCAACGCACACAAGAAATCTTAAATACAGAATACAAATCAAAGAAAGTAAACATGAAAACACAACACTCCTAAAAGAACATGAAAATACCCATATATAGGAAGTTGAAACTAATTAAGGAACAATTTTGGAAACTTTGAGCTTCTCAATCCAATGAACGAACGAAGATTTGGAATTCCTGAAACCCAAGAATCCATGCTCCTTGCTCTTGTTCATTGTATCTAAAGGATACTCAATGCCAAATGCATGATCAGCAAGCCACCAAGCCCCGACTTCCTCCAGTTTCGTAGGCACCAAATTGTTTTCATTTACTATCTCATCCCACACACTCCCTTTATTCTTCATCAACTCCACAAATGTCAGCCTCTCTCTGTCTTCAAATTCTGCGCATTCCACCTCAAATTGCTCCGCCAACACCTTCCAGAAATGCTTCCACTTGAACACATCTCCATTACTGCAATTAAACGCTTTATTCTTGGCGTTTGGATCCACTGCAGCCCATATCTCTTGCTCAGCAATCAAGTCAGCATCGGAAGTTTCATAATACGAACTCCAAGCTTCCCTCGTCCCTGGAAACCTCATAACCGCACCCTCATGCTTGCATATTGCAGCGTAAACACACAGAGTACATATTAAATTCATCATACTGTAAGGTGAAAAACCAAATATAGCTCCAGGCCTGTGGACCGACCAAGTTAAGCCATCCTTTTTGGCTACATTCTCAAGCAAGATATCCTCAAGATTATAGTAAAAATTTGGAGTGTCTAGCCTTGGAAGATCTTCAGTAAACGGAGGGTCATGTGCTCCAATCCCAAAAGCATCAAAAGATCCCATGTAATGTTTTTTCCCAGTTGTTAAACAAATATGTTGCAGTTTTGGTGCATTTGGAATGATACAATTCAGCAAATTTTTAAACATTCTGCTATTGATTTCACAGTTTTCAGCTTCATTGGATCCACTAGCCCAAGTGACATAAAAGAGGTGAGTCACATCTTTAAGGCTGGAGAGTTTGGTTTCCGTTTCTTTTGGATTGGAAATGTCACACTGGATGTACTCAACAGGGTTGTTTGCATGCCATGGTGGTCTTGGACGACGAGCAACGCCATAGACTTTCCAGGGGCCGCTCGGGGTGTCAGGGCGAGGGAGAATCTCAGCCAGACTATTGCCAACAATGCCCGTAATGCCCACAACTAGTGCCACACTTTGGAAGTTCAACGGATCATTTTCTTGATTGAAAGGTTTCTAGATTAAGTAAGCGTGCATGAAGGATTAAATTAGTTTTGATTGAATAAAAGATGTAAAATTTATTACAAAAGCATGTTTCAACAAAAATGATTAACTAAAATTAGTAAAAAAGAAGAGAGATTAGAGGATTACCTTTGTAGCGCCAACTGCACTAGAGTACCAACACCAGCTGCTCATTTTTTGTTAGATCGTCTTTGGCTTGTGCTTTTTGTCAAGGTATACTAGTAGCATGTTCCTATTTATATACAAAAATGATGTAGAAGCGTGATGCCAGGAAAGACTTTCTGTGGTTTAAAATTTAAAGCTTGATCAATTTAAGTGACAAAGAAAGGACCCCTACTGCAGTTGCGACAGTCGTATTAAATCAGGTCGGTTGTAGCGAGCAGGTGGCAGTTGCGTAGTACGAAACTCTTCTGAAATGTGGCTACGATATCGAACAAACTAAGAAGATTAAGTAATACGAAATGTGTATAACGTTAAATGTTAACTTCGTTACAGTTCATCCCCCCTATTGTCTCTCACGGCACGCACGCGGTACCGTTCATCCCTCACCCCCGTTTACAGACACGTGTCTACTTGACCCTAGGTGTTAACATATCATTTGCAACAAAAAATTGGCTTGGGTTATCTTCGAAAAAATTACTTGATCTCAAAATTAATAAGTTAAATATAAGTTGTAAATAAAGTTCATTTAAAAGTTCAGTTAAGTATTTTCGTATATAATTTTTCTTAACTACTTCTATAACCTTTATTAATAACTTAAACTCCTTTTTAACATCGTACCAAATTTGGTTCACATTTTTTTTGGTTCGTATCTTTTTTTTTGTTTCACCCCTAATTTTGTTTTTTAATTTGTTTTTCTAAAAAATATAATTTTCTAATCTAAAATAGATTATATTACCCTAAACTGCTATTTCACGTAGTAAAATTTTATGTTATATTTAAATTATTTTTGTTTTGTTCAATCATCTGCTTTCATGGATCTTGTAACAATTCTATTACAGCATCTCCAATGGTATTAGCTAAAATTGTTAGCTAAAATAGTATCAAATAATGATTATGTAAAATTTGTCGAATCTCTAAGGTGTTGTGATCCAATTGAGTTGGCTATAATGACTATATTTTAAAAACAATATGTTTTTATTAGTTCAAGTTGTTAAAACTTTAGCTAATAGTGATGTCCCATTGGAAATAAGTTATTTTTACACATTCTCTAAAAATTGTATTTATGACATGCCACACAAGCTTGTAGGTAAGGGGTTGTGATGGTTCAAGATGCTCTTATTATTTTTGACTTTTTCATCTTATACAAATAATTTTATTATTTTTTTGACTATTTCCTCTTCGCACATACAAGCAATTAAATCATTAATAGTCACAAATCATAATGAAATGTTACTTTTCTTCTTTATCATAACACTGTCAATGTTATCTGTGCCTAAAATCCTATCTCACTCAAAAATTCTATCTCACATAGAATTTTATGTTGTTTTTTATTTTTTAAAAAAAATATAAAATCATATCTCACATAAAAATCTAATCCAATCTCACATGTAGAATTCTATGATGTTAAAAAAATATGGGAAATGTTAACCACACCCCTGGGGTATAACTTTAACTTTTCAAGAATAAAAATATTGATTGTCATATTTTCAAGGACACTTATATACTGTTAACCATAGCCCTAAGGGCTGTTTTTAACATGACCCTTACATTATTATTGCACCAAATATATTATCTTATTATTGTATACGTCACAATCAGATCAACCACCATACGCGATTATAATCATTAGTTGTTGAATGAAGATACTAATCTCAATCTATTTTATACCCCTCACTTGATTATCAAATTTACCGAGCATTTACCCACACTGAAAACACACTCAAAACTCTAGGTATCATTCTTGTCGTTACTGTCCTGAGTATATTTCGACTATAATTCTTAGTTTCATGTTTGATCAAATTGAAAATATGTTCAATTTTTTTAAATTATTTTTAACTCCTACAATGATTTGTTCCCACAACATTTGGTGTATATACTTGACTATAATAAAACCTCTATAAATTAATAACCTTTGTCCCAAAAAAGTTATTATCTTCAACATTCTCCCTCAATGGTATGATTGTCAATAACAAATACCCACTACAAGGAAAATCGAATCACACAACGGTTTATCACCGTTGTTTGACACCCTAAATTTCCGTTGAGTATGGCGATGCCGTCTGATACGCGTATCAGACAACGGTTGGAAATCGTTGTCTGAGGGTCTAAAGACAACAGAATTATCTAAAAAACCGTTGTAACATATCCAGAAACAACAACGGTTAATATAAAAGCCATTGTCAGAGAATATATAACTCAAGTGTTTTCTGAACACATGAAACACTTGTCATATAATGTTACAAAGACTATAACTTTAAAATAAAACATACAATCCTTTGAAATAGATTGTCATTGTTGTATATGTTAACAGACAACATTTTCGAGTCTAAAGAATTGTTGTCATAATGTTGTACAAACAACAGTTTTTATAAAATTAAGAATTGTTCTCCTTTCCTTTAGTCAACGGTTTCTAAAAGCATATACATTGTCTAAAAACTTATTACCACAATGGTTTCTAATTAAGGAACTGTTGCCTATTCCAAGTTGTTACAATTGTCCTATTTTCCCCGACCATTTATTACAAGCTTTTTACTTCAAAAAGTGTTGTAAAAAATCTAAGTGACAATAGTTCGGTCTATCACTTCACACAATCGTTTAATTTAAACATATTCCTCTTTTATAAACAATGGCTAACCAAAATAAAAATAGAAAATCAAAGCATTTATCAAAATTTAAAATACTAAATATACAAATATACAAATTTTTTACAAAACTAAAACAAAAATACATAACTTGTACACATTAAGGAAAAAATCTACAACCTCTAGCAATATTTCAAGTTCTTTAATGTAGTTGTCTCAATGTATAGTTGCTGCACTCGCCCTACTTTTCTTTGAGCCGAAAGTCAGAGAGGCATCTTTGAGTACACCCCTGGAGATAGTGTTTTAACGAAGAAATAGAATTTTATGTTGTTTTTTTATTTTTTTTGAAAATATAAAATCCTATCTCACATAGAAATCTAATCCAATCTCACATGTAGAATTCTATGATGTTAAAAAAATATTAAGACATCTTATCTCACATTGAATTCTAAGTTGTATTTTTTAAAAATAAAATCCTATTTCATTTAAAAATTCAATCTCACCTAGAATTTTATATTGTTAAAAAAATATTAATCTAAAATCTATTATAATATTATAATGGGAATCGTGTAGGTGAAGTCATCCACAGGGTGTACATGAGGTTATAACATGATCTCATATAAATACGCAAAGACAAAATTAAAATTGCATGATGCATTTTTAATAATTACAAAAATACTATTAAATTTGTACGGGGAAGAGGTTATAACCTCGCAGGAGTTACCTGACATCATGACCTATTTTTCTCTATTATTATACTAAAATATATTATATTGTTATACCATCAACCCCACAATCACATCACCAGACCCAATTATAATATCTAAGTTGTTGAATCAAAATACTAACTTTATAACACAAAATAATATTAATCTAAAATATATTATTACATTTATTATTGTACCAAATATATGCAAAAATATATTTTTTTTGCAAAAATATTAGATGCAAAAATTCATGTATCGTCAAACTAAAATATGCAAAAATATATGCAAATATGAAAATATGAAACCAAGTGAAAAAGGGACACAAAAGATATACCCGCGCTAGATCATTTTCACTCACATTTTTTTTTGCTACAGGAAAGTGGACCTGCGATTATTTCTATATAAGAAACTCCAACAATTTATTGACTCAAAATGGATTAAAAAGGAAATATGAAAAAATCTTGTATTTACACATAGTATATGTCAATTTTTATATGATTTTATTATTAGTTTGATAAATCTCTTCCAAGTATATGTCAATTGCAAAATTATTTATTTATACATCTATACACTATAATATTAAGTTTTGTATTTATGTACCTACAATCTCTTCTTAATATTTACTTTCACTTACATTAATCAAAATAACTTGTCATATAAATCAAGTTCACACAGTGTGATTTTTATAATCAAAATAAACTTGTTATGTTAATCAATTTCACAGTTTAATTTTCGAATTCATTGTTCTCGGATTTTTATTAATGTTATGCAAGTCAAAAATACCTTGTTCTACACTCTGTAATGCAATATTGTACGATCTTACAAATAATATTATGTGATTTTACGTTCAAATTTTAAGTACTTAATAAATGTATATACTAAACTATTGATCGTAATTTTGAAGACATACAAAAATACAAGGGAAATTGCATGCTGTCCAGTCTTTTTTTTTGTGGTTGCAAATTTACGCTCTTGTTTGTATTATTGCATTTGATTTTAATGCAAAAGATAGAGTTTTGCAAAACACCGTCCTTATTATATGGAGTAAGGTTCAAGAGAGAACCCTGGGAACCAATGAACTTTTTAAAAAAATCATTTTAGCATAGAAAGAAAAATAGAATTAGTTATATATCATCCTAATAGTCCCAAAAAGTTAATTACTTACAAACAAAGATTCATTTTTAAATTTAAAAAAATATATGAAAAAATTATGAATCTGCTTATGAATCTCTTATATATATATTAGAGATTCAAAAAGAGATTCATAATTTTTTCATATATTTTTTTAAATTTAAAAATGAATCTTTGTTTATAAGTAATTAACTTTTTGAGACTATTAGGATGATATACAACTATTTATATTTTTATTTTAATTTAAAACTAATTTTTAAAAAAAGTTCATTGGTTCTCTCTTTTTAAGAGGGTTCTCTCTAGAGTCCTGACCATTATATGTACATGTATATATATATATATATAGAACCATTATACCGAGAATTCTAAGACCGTTGATATACTATAATATAATTAATGAATCTTAATAAAACACTAAAAAGAATCTTAATTATCAATTAAATTTATTATAAATAAATTTATTTTGAAATATATTATAACACACTATATAGAATACATAATAGAATCTTAATTTTAATATAATTATTAAAACACTTAAAAAAATCTTATAAAATTAATAAAACACTTGAAATAATCTTAAAATACTAATAAAAGTATAATAGAATTTTTTTAAAACATATCAGCCCGTTGGATCGTAAATGTGTTTGGTTAGTTCTCTCAGTTCTATCAGTTCTATCAGAAAGATAGGTTCTCTCTGTATCTTTCCCCTATATATATATATGCTAAAAGCCCCAAAACTATTTTCAAAAATAGTTAACAAATGAATTTAAAATAGTAAGTTTTCTAATAATAATATGGGACCCGCGTGTTTTAATATGGTTCACGAATTAAAAAAAGTCATGTGTCAACCAAATCATTTTATAAATATTTTGGGAAACTATTAGTGCTCGGTGCTCTATTTTGCAATTATCCGTTATGGTCATCTTTTTCTTTATCGTTATTTTTGCTTTCACACCCAATTATCTTTTTCTTTTCAATTAATGTACAACTCAATTTTGCCTCACTGAACATGGATTTTCCAGAAACATAGAAACTCCTGATCGAGATCAGGTCGGTGGTAGCCAGCAGGTGGTAGTTACGTAGTAAGAAACTCCTCTGAAACAACAAACTTTTACTCCACACAGAAATGGGCATATCATATCATATCATGTGTATAGCGTTAAGTGTTAACTTCAGCATACATCTCACGGCACGCCAATCGGTACAGTTCATCCCCCACCACCGTTCACAGACACGTCAGTCTGTACGTACAAGGGACATGCAGTCGATAGCATTTTGATATTAATTCATTTTCAAATATTTTATAGTAAACATCCTAACTAATTTATTTTTTTATATTAAATAACATTTGTGACTTTGTAACAACTGAGTGATGAGCAGATGAAGTGATGAAGACACACGAAACTGAAGGCCCTAGGTCTATTTTCTTTTTAAGTCTGAAAAGCCAAACAACAATATAGGTGGTTAAGAATTTATGATAGGTCCGACTTAATATGAGCATGGCCCAAAAGGTGGGCACTTAATCTAGATGATGCATCTCAAATTGAGCTTGTCATTTGTTAAATTCGCTCTTGACAAGTGTTCAGATTTTGTAGCGGTATGATCCGAAAAGAGGACTAGCAGTCCAACACCGGTACCCTAAATTAGAAGAGGAAAACGCAACCATCATCTTTGATTCTTGGAGAACTTAAGTTGATAAGGAGACTTGAAATATTTTCTAAAAATGTTTTAGAATTATGGTTCAAAGCACTTAATATATATTGTAAAGGGATATTCGGAGAAACCAACCACGTTTGTATCTTTCAAGGTCCTCAAAATGGACTTGATGTAGTATTTGTACATGTGATTTGCCGAGGTCTTTGTCCCCGTACTTCAGGGTTTCCTTTAGGTTGCCCACTAAGCGAGCATGCTTTAGACAATCATAGTTCACAATTCCAGACAACTCGAGATTGAAAAGGCTCAATCTGTAGGCAAGGATGAGGTCGAGTGCTTGGAAGGAAAGCTCCTTAAGCTGCTCAAGGAGCTCACAAGAAGATTTACTTTTGACTAAAGAGATCGTTGATGCAAAAAAAAAATGTTGTATCCCCAACAAAATAGCTCTAGCTTGTGATTCTCACTACAAGAAAAACTGAAACAGACGACACTTATCAGACAACGGTCGGCAGTAAAAGCATTGTTTGAAATTTTCACACAACGGTTTTTGTTTTTGCAAAATCTGTCTGTTGTCTGAAAGACCTTCCACAACGGTTTCTAAAACCATTGTCTATTAGAAGGAGTAAAGCAGAGGCTTTACACAACGGAATTATAAAACCGTTGTCTGAAGAAAGGTCAGACAAGTGTTTCATAAACCGTTGTTAAAAACACACAAGTGTTTTTTTTTTTGTTACTTAAATGGATGTCACACAACAGTTTGAATAAACACTTGTCTGATTCTAACAACGGTTTACAAAACCATTGTCTGAAGTCAGACAAGTGTTTTACTTGTATGTGGACTATACTTAATTCACACAACAGTTTCTGCATACCGTTGTCCAATTGAAATCTTAGGGGGGGACAATTATTTTGGAGGAGTTAATGAGGGGGACAAAGATTCGGACAATTATTATAAAAAAATTTATAAAAAAAACACACAACGGTTTTACAACTTAAAAACAGTTGTGTGACGTTTTTTTTTTTTTGAATTTCTCGTTCGTGACAAACTTTAATTGTGAACTTTGTTTGAATAATAAAGTTTATGTTTAATTGACACACTTAATTATAGGATAATATTCTTAATTAAGCCGGATATCATAGTTTGTAGTTCTCTTATCATATTAAGACTTTCGTATTATCCTCGTTATTATACTTAACAACATATAAAATGTACATATTTTTCTTTGTCGGACCAAGGACACCACACAATTTACTAAACATACAAGTCGGGAATGGCGTACAGTCTCGCTTATACATGACTTACATAATTTCGTGTGTAAACTAACATAACCCCTAAGTCGTAACCCCTAAATCGTAACCCCTAAACCACAAAACCCTAAGCACAATCTATTATTATAAGTATTATTTTATAAAATTTTCAATCAATAACATGTTCGGTATCTTCAAAGAAGTGTAAAAAATAAGTTAGGCAAAGGTATTAACAAAATTTTTATAAAAAAAACACACAACGGTTTTTTTAAGAATAAACCTTTGTTGTACTTTACTTTCCACGACGGTTTTTTTGTAGAAACCGTTGTGTTATTACCACAACGGTTTTTTATTTATAAACTGTTGTCTGAATGATTTTACTACAACGGTTTTACAACTTAAAAACAGTTGTATGACTTTTTTTTTTTTTTTGAATTTCTCGTTCGTGACAAACTTTAATTGTGAACTTAAAAACGGTTTTTAAATGATTTCTTCGACGATCCAACCGTACGGATGTTAATCAGTACTCATTCTAGTGTTGGGAAAAAATAATCAAAAAATAACAAGGCCCGGTTGTGCCGCATCTTTTCAAAAACGTTGGAACACTACTACTTTTGGGAACGGGACATGTGTCAGATTCAATGAATATTTTTTTAAAATGATTTCTTCGACGATCCAACCGTACGGATGTTAATCAGTACTCATTCTAGTATTGGGAAAAAATAATCAAAAAATAACAAGGCCCGGTTGTGCCGCATCTTTTCAAAAACGTTGGAACACTGCTACTTTTGGGAACGGGACATGTGTCAGATTCACTGAATATTTTTTTTAAATGATTTCTTCGACGATCCAACCGTACGGATGTTAATCAGTACTCATTCTAGTGTTGGGAAAAAATAATCAAAAAATAACAAGGCCCGGTTGTGCCGCATCTTTTCAAAAACGTTGGAACACTGCTACTTTTGGGAACGGAACATGTGTCAGATTCACTGAATATTTTTTTTAAATGATTTCTTCGACGATCCAACCGTACGGATGTTAATCAGTACTCATTCTAGTGTTGGGAAAAAATAATCAAAAAATAACAAGGCCCGGTTGTGCCGCATCTTTTCAAAAACGTTGGAACACTACTACTTTTGGGAACGGGACATGTGTCAGATTCACTGAATATTTTTTTTAAATGATTTCTTCGACGATCCAACCGTACGGATGTTAATCAGTACTCATTCTAGTGTTGGGAAAAAATAATCAAAAAATAACAAGGCCCGGTTGTGCCGCATCTTTTCAAAAACGTTGGAACACTACTACTTTTGGGAACGGGACATGTGTCAGATTCAATGAATATTTTTTTAAAATGATTTCTTCGACGATCCAACCGTACAGATGTTAATCAGTACTCATTCTAGTGTTGGGAATAAATAATCAAAAAATAACAAGGCCCGGTTGTGCCGCATCTTTTCAAAAACGTTGGAACACTACTACTTTTGGGAACGGGACATGTGTCAGATTCAATGAATATTTTTTTAAAATGATTTCTTCGACGATCCAACCGTACGGATGTTAATCAGTACTCATTCTAGTGTTGGGAAAAAATAATCAAAAAATAACAAGGCCCGGTTGTGCCGCATCTTTTCAAAAACGTTGGAACACTACTACTTTTGGGAACGGGACATGTGTCAGATTCAATGAATATTTTTTTAAAATGATTTCTTCGACGATCCAACCGTACGGATGTTAATCAGTACTCATTCTAGTGTTGGGAAAAAATAATCAAAAAATAACAAGGCCCGGTTGTGCCGCATCTTTTCAAAAACGTTGGAACACTGCTACTTTTGGGAACGGGACATGTGTCAGATTCACTGAATATTTTTTTTAAATGATTTCTTCGACGATCCAACCGTACGGATGTTAATCAGTACTCATTCTAGTGTTGGGAAAAAATAATCAAAAAATAACAAGGCCCGGTTGTGCCGCATCTTTTCAAAAACGTTGGAACACTGCTACTTTTGGGAACGGGACATGTGTCAGATTCACTGAATATTTTTTTTAAATGATTTCTTCGACGATCCAACCGTACGGATGTTAATCAGTACTCATTCTAGTGTTGGGAAAAAATAATCAAAAAATAACAAGGCCCGGTTGTGCCGCATCTTTTCAAAAACGTTAGAACACTAGAATAGATTGTTATGTTTCGTCCCGGATTGATTTTTCTATTTTTTTTAAAAATATTTATCGACGATCCAACCGTATGGATATCGAGATCTATGTAATTTAATGATATTACAGAAGTTTTAGAAAAAAATAAATTTATTTGGTTTGAGATCTTAATGGTCAATAGTGATTTGACCGGTACTTCTAACTAGTGTTTCGTCCCGGATTGATTTTTCTATTTTTTTTAAAAATATTTATCGACGATCCAACCGTATGGATATCGAGATCTATGTAATTTAATGATATTACAGAAGTTTTAGAAAAAAATAAATTTATTTAGTTTGAGATCTTAATGGTCAATAGTGATTTGACTAGTACTTCTAACTAGTGTTTCGTCCCAGATTGATGTTTCGATTTTTTTAAAAATATTTATCGACGATCCAACCATATGGATATCGAGATCTATGTAATTTAATGATATTACAGAAGTTATATCAACTTTTCAAAAAAAATTAAATAACATACAAAGTTATATCTCTTTATAACAAAAACACATTTCCCACCTTTGCCAAATTTTTACTTCCCCCCTCCCCGACCTTTCCCCCCTTAACCAAATCTTTATTCCCCCTCTTTCACTACCCTGCTTTTCTCTTTCTATCTCGATCTCTATTGCCTCTCTCTCAACTCAAAACACAAACATTTCAAACACACATACGTTTCATTCTCTCAAAAAACACACACACACACACCGATACACACAGACATATACAAATCTAGATGTTGAAACCCTAGTTCTAAATCGTGTTAATTAGTTGTGCAATTGCTCGAATAGTGTTAATTAGACGAAGCCCCTTGCTCAAAAGTTTGGTTCATCGCTAATCTCAACAATTAGTAAATTGTTTCGAATTTATTTTGAATTTTTGATTTTCGAAATTTTAATTTTCTGTTTTACTTCTTTGAAACAGATCTGGAGCCCTTGCTCAAACGTTTGGTTCATCAACAGTAAGTGATTTTCCATCTTCAGTTTTTAATTGTGAACTTACAGTTCATGTGTGTATGTATACATATCATTTTCAGTTTTTAAATTTAATTTTTTTAGTTATTAATTTGTAACTGAGATCCTGCTTTTGCTTGTTTACTTGTTGTTATAAATTTACTTGTTTACTTGTTGTTATAAATTTACTTGTTACTTGTTTACTTGTTACATATCATTTGCTTGTTGATATAAATCTTTAATTGGTGCAGGGAGTCAAGAGGGAAGTGGGAAATCAAGCAAAAGTAATTAACAAGTTGTCACTTTGTTTGTGATTCACGTGTGCTTGTCAAGACCTACAAGGAGAAGGCCCGACTTTTTATGTTGGTTCTGCCTATTTGATTATTACTTCAGTTGTAGATTCTTTAGTTCTTTGTTTCTGTATACAGGAAGAAGAATGGTGTACAATAACCAGGAGTTGATGTTCAGAAGAAAATTGGAGCAGGAGGCAGAATTGCAACAAGCTATTGAATACCAGGGAAGGAGGCTGATGAGTCCAGCCTGGATTTCTAACAGCAAATATAATTTGTCAATACAGTTTCTAGCTTCTCTTTTTACTTTACCAATATTTCGCTATAAATTATAGCGAAATATTTACATTAGATGTTTGACAGTTTTTTTCTTCTTCTTACCATCTTTTTAAAGTGCAGAAACAATGTTCTGCAACTGGAAGGCATTTATCTCTTATCTTCAATCACATCGTTTTTGATTCGACTAAGTTAATCTTCTGAACTGAGTGCGAAGCATCAACCATACGGCTGGCGAGAGAGTGGAGAAAATTGATTCATGCAGGCAGCACCATCTAGTTTGGGCAAACCATAAGGTGACAAAGCATTATTCAATATACTTACTGGGCAAACCACAGGTCTTTTATGTGTTTCCACGAAATTACAGATTCTACCAACAGTTTTTATTTGTAAACTGATACTTAAAAAATCTGTTTAACTTGTCATCATATCCATTTTCTTTAATCCGGAAATGAATATACTTATTTATTATGTCCATGTTTAATAAAAAAAATCTAAAATATTGAATATGGTATCAAGCGCCTCCAAGCATTTCATTCTGTATTTATAAAAATAGCCTAACAGTATTTGTAAAATAAATTATTAAATGCTGTCAAAATCATGTCTCCACCAGACTCAAATTCTTCTTAATCTCTTCTAGGGATATTACTGCAGATCAGTTTGGAGCTTTGTGAATGTCAATTATACTTATCTCATTTTGGTGGACCAAATTGACTGCGGATTTTCTATTAATGGGTGGAGTTTGGTTTCAACAGATCCAAAAGTCTTAAATTTCAACCTACTAATCTGTTTCATTTACATTTGATAATGTCTTCTCCACTTCATCAATTGCTATCACCTGTTCTCGGTCTCACAACTACAAATTTATGAAAAGAAAGAAAAAGAAACCCTGCTTTTCCCATTTTCCACTGCGACCAATTTCCTTATTTTTTTTAATCTTTTTTCTCCTCAGTTCTCAATTACCTTTGTTGCTTTTTTCGGTCATACAGAGTACAACTCCAGGCCTCTGCCCGTTTATGCTCCTACACCTGGATACAATCTTGTGTTTACTGACCAGTACCAATTTTTGATGCTTTCCCAGGTTAGTTAAATTAGTAAGTTTAGGTAAATTTTGTATATTTATGCAGCATTGGTGCTTGATATTGGTATATATTACATGCAGGGATCTTTAGACGCACTTAATAATCAACTGGAGGAGCCTCTACCTGTTAATCGTTTCCGACCCAGGTGGTTTAAACTTTTGGATTTAACTTTGTTTTTGAGCTTTGTTGTATATTCTCTTCAATCTGGTTTCTAAATAATAATGTCTCATCTTTTTGGGGTTCATGTCTCATATTTAAGCTGCCATCTATACTATAAATAACCCTCGTATGTTACAGCATATTTATCGATGGCTGTGAACCATTTGCTGAGGACTTGTGGAAGGAGATCAAAATAAACAACATAACTTTCATAAGCATCCAGTTATGCCCCCGCTGCAAGGTTAAATATTCTACCCACTGGCCAAGTTGTTTTGTCTTGTACACGTTGAATCAAGCACATTTTGCATTAGGTATTTTGTGTCCTCCTATAAGCAAGGGAATATTGACATATGCAAGTTCAGCATCCTATATGTGTGCTGAAAATCGCAAGGCTTTGACCAGACCGGATCGGCTAGATTTTTGAGCTCGGGTTTTTTGTGCATCTTTAGTTAAGACTTGCACCATAGACTTCTCAAAGAGTAAAAGCTTAAAAGAAAAGATAATTACCTCGATTTTGAACCACAAAATTTTGGAGAGGTTAAGAAGAATATTAACCTAAGTATGTTTACATCATAGACGTTAACAAAACTTACCTGTCAAAATTAAGCATACTAATGTCTGCTACAAAATTATGTGTCCACAAATAATTTTAGCGTGTCCCAAAGATGTACTTAAGCATCTTTACTAATGTCTCCAATTGATTTGATGGTTGAAACTGAAACACATCGGGCAACCCCTGGTGGTACTGGATGTGTGAAAACGATAGGAAACTATGCTGCAGTAAGCTTTCGTATAGTTTCTTGCTGGTTAATAGTTAGGGCGTAGTATTGCCTTGTTTCTATATATTAAATTAAGTTTGGAGTTATGCTAGATGCACTCAATGCTGATTTGCACACGGGATTCTGGATGCTCACCTTGCCTTCTCTCACTTTTGATTGATGATTATTCTAGTTTTTCTAATTTATGCTTTATGCCCTAAAAACATTTTGTGATCCTTTTTCGGTAAGGAAGCTATATGGTTCAAATTGTTTATGCAGAAGTCTGTCTTATCTTAATCTTTGTTCATACTTTTATGGTGATATGGGTGAATTGTTCCTTGTTTAATTTTTGAAAAAACATGAGAACCATTTGGCAAACTTTATGGCATAATATGATGTTGAGTATCTAATCTTGTCGTGATTTTTAATTATAATTTTAGGTCCTCAAGGCACAAAGTTCTGCAAAAGCCAAAGGCTATTCTGATGTTCTGTACCTAGATCATTCATGTGCAGTTTTTTACTTGTTTCATGGTGCTGCAGGCTTTAAAAATCATCTAGACTGATGAGCCTTTGCTGCGTCCCTGTGGTGTTTCAGAGGTGCTGGCATGAGTGTATAAGAAGTGAAAAAGGTGGAGGTTTTTCGGAATATAAATGTTAGGTTTCGTCGAACTTGTGTAGAGAAATAGAGTATTCATTTTTGACACTGCATCATACCATCAGCTTTACTTGTACACTCTGACTTATTAGATTGAGAATTTCTAAGCATTGTAGATGTATTTTTTCCAGTGTAAGTACTAATAATAAAGTTATTAAGTCATGTTTGGGTTCATATTGAATTTGAAATCTGGGAAATTTTGTTTATTAAAGATTTTTTGTTGCACAAAAATCTAGCTTATTAGATTGTTTTTTGTCCAATACCGTTGTCTATCAAAATCAGAAACAAGTGTTTTAGAAACAAAAACTGTTGTGGTTCTGCTAATGTTCAAACATGTTTATCTTTTTAAACCATTGCCTAACAGCTTTCAGACAACAGGTATTTAAAGAAAACAATTGTGCAAGTCAAGAATAGACAACAGTTTTTAGAAAGGAAACCATTGTGTTAAACTATTAAGACAATGGGGTTGTTCTACTAAAACCGTCGTAAATATTTAGATCACACAACACTCTTTTGGAAAATAAAGCCTTGTCTGAAAATTAAAATAACAACATTTTCTAGTTAATAAACAATTGTTGATTTATTTGTCAGACAATGGTTTCTACAACAACCGTTGTTGTTCACGCGTTTCAGACAACGTTTTCTAAGACCAAAACCGTTGTCTGTAGGGAATCAGACATCACTCTTCTGGAAAATAAAGTCTTGTCTGAAAATTAAAATAACAACATTTTCTAGTTAATAAACAATTGTTGATTTATTTGTCAGACAATGGTTTCTACAACAACCGTTGTTGTTCACGCGTTTCAGACAACGTTTTCTAAGACCAAAACCGTTGTCTGTAGGGAATCAGACAACGGACGCGTCCGTTGTCTGAGCTGCGTAACAGACGACATCTCAATAGACCACGGTTTTCTAGGGCATCAGACAACGGGCAAAAAGCCTTGTCTGATTCAATTATTCTTGTAGTGTTCGTCGTATACTTTGACTGGTTAATAAAATGTTAAGGACCACTTGATCACCAAGGATGAACCATCTTATTCAGATATAGGAAGCTGCCGAAAGCCAGGAGCTAGTAGACTCCTCCTGGAAAATAGTAGACTTCTTTGTTGAAGCACTATCAGCTCCTCTTCTTGAATGCCGCCAAGTATATTGACTGTAGCAATTTTTTCTCCAAATTCCAATTAGATTATGTATTCACTATTTATTGGACTTCTGGATCTGAGCTTGAAGATTAGTGATCCTTATATTGAGGAATAAAGGATCGGAAAGATGTACCACGCTAAGGAGCTCGTATTTTCCCGGGTTTAAAGCTTGTTTATGTAAACATATTAACCCACTTTTGTGTTCAGAGCCAAATATGTCGAGCTCAAGGGCTTGTATTCTCGAGTTTTATGTTCGCTCTTGGCGAGTTTGGAGATTTGATTTTGGCGAATTTTGAATGTGCCTTTGTCAAGTTTAATAACCTTTTGTGATCATTTTTATCAGGGCCTTATAGGCTTTTGTCAAATTTGGAGAATTAACCTCACATACGTGCTTTTTGGAGATTCATAACTCATACATAGTGGTTTGTAGCTTGCAATGGAGAATCGACCTCACATAAAGGCTCTTTGAAGATTTACAGTTCGCTTTTCTTGCCTCCCTCCAGGGGGTGTGTATTTATACACCACATCATCTCTTATAAAGTGGCTAGGATCCTTCATTTGTGTTTGGTAGTGATTCTTTCTGATCATGAAACATGCAGAACAAGATACCAAACATCCTTTTGTATGTGTTTTCTTCTTGGGCTGCCTTTAAGTCTGATGAAATTTTTGGAAAAAACTTGATCTCGGGGATGAGAAGTCTCGATCTTCAAGTGGAGAAGTATACATTTGTTGATCTCGATAAAATTTTAGCTTAGAAATAACAAGATTCAGCCCTTAAATAGCAAGCTTAATCCGGAAATGTGTAGCATCAGATCTTGTAACCAATACCAATATCACGGAAAGCTCAGGTGCAACGTGCAAGTACAAAATGTCTGAAGTACAAAATGTCTGAAGTGTCCGTTGTAGCAGACCATAACTAGATCACAAGAAGATTATTTTTGACGTCCATCGTGTCTTCATGTATATTGAGATGTAAGTAGAAATTTTTTTTTTTTGCTTCCTTGACTTGGGGACTTTATTTAGATTTGTCCTCAAATCCAAATAGCAGAAGGTTCCATAAAAAATTTTGTTGGGGATGAGAGAGCTTCGTCCTCGACCAATTCTGAATTTGTTTAAAGTTGCAGCCGATTTGTCCGATGTATCTTCATCTCACTTGCTCACTTGACAGGTGAGTGTGGCTTTCACATTTTAACTCGTGGAATGATTCCTGGACTTTGAGGAGACTTGTTTGCCACAAAAGCTTTCCGAAAAATACTAAAGATAATGAAGTTCCAGAATTTTATGGGGTGTGCATACCAATGATTGGAGGCTTCATCAAATAATGCAACAGCTTAAAGAAACGTGTTGGCAAAACTCAGAGAAGTCCTGTCACACGACATTTTTTAAGAGCAGGATGAAGATTTAGTGATTTTCTGAGGCCTGGAAGCTTTGCAGATCACTTTTTGTGCTTGTAGAAACAATTTTATGCTTCGATATCCAGTGTTCTCGTAAATATAATATTTAGGGCTCGTATTTATCAAGCTCACTTCAATTGTCCTCAGCCTTGATTCTTGGCGAATTCTGACACACTCTTGGCAATTTATGCTTGTCAAGCTTTCAGTTTCGTTTTTGCTCTGCTGTCAAGTTTTAAAATCAGCTTTTGCAACTCTAGGCGAGTTACTTGTCGAATTTTATGATCTTTTTAGCTCAAATACGTCGAGTTTCATGGAGATTTGACACAGTTTTATCGAGCTCTTGAATGTAAAAAATTTCCAGGCATTTGAGCTTGGTATTTGTCAAGATTGGAGAATCGACCTCACAGAGAGGCCTTTTTAAGATTCGCAGCTCATTTCGGTTGGACCAAAGATTGTCAAGTGAAGAGAATATTTAGAAGTACAATTCTATGACCAGATAGCTCAAATCAGGTTGCAACTAGGCTCAATTTGCATATTTTTCATGACTTAGATATGCTGAATTAATTTTTGAACTATAAATGTGCAAACAATGGACAACATATAGAATCGAGTAAGTGTATATGCATTTATCACTGATGCACAAATGTGTACATAACGAAGCACGGAACATTATGTCCTAAAAAAAATCAACTAATCACGTATGGAAATATAAGATATTAGAATCAACCAGCATGTAATGTTACACATAACTGAATTAAAACCTAGTTAGCAACTATCAGCAACATATCACATCAATTTACTAAATCAATAGATTTTCAACTTCACAAATCTGACAATTCTACTAATCAACACATAACAATCGTATTTCCTTGTTTATACAAGTCTTTTAGAAGTGTTCTTTTCCTCCTCTCCTCTGTTGCTGAGTTGCGGCTTTAATATTAGTGTCAATGGGTCCTTTCCGAGCCTTTCGGGCCTTTCTGTATATGGGCTTTTATTATCAAGACCCGAATAATGAGGCCCAACAAAAAAGTTCTCATATGGACAGCTTACCCATCATGAAAGTTAAAAATTGTCATATTGCACTTAAATAAAGTCAAGCATATAGTTGATATGAGTATCAATTGTTCCGTGGAAAAATTATGACACTGAATCTCTAACTAATTTACAAACAATCATCCTATGCATTTTTCTTGAAATGTCTGTAACATAACCAGTGAAGTGGAGATCCTGTCTACATTCAACATCAACCCGGCACAGCTCGTTCGACCCGCCCATTTAGCCACCTCCAGAGAGACTACCATGAAGTGATGTCAGCATGAAGCGAAGTCGGTCAAATTTGGCAGCCCAAGTCTTCAATCATAAATAATGTCCTCATGGCGACACCTTTAACAAGTGGTTGTCCCTTGTATTGTGGGATCTGTCCCTTTATTAAAGGGTGATGCCTCTCGTGAATGTGATTCGGACCCATTAGATGCTTCTTCCCACTTTCTTTCTACATATAAATTGGGTTGTTCTCCTCCGGCCAAAAGGTGATGTCTCCGCATATGTTGAGTTGATTTTTATGTATTAAAAAAGACAGACTATGAAAAGCCAAAACTTCATTTAACAGAAAGGAAATCTGAAAGGCAAACACAAATTCAACAAACACCATCCTGCTAAAAAATACATTAAAAATCAGTAGGAAGTTGAACCTAAGGAACAATTTTAGAAAATTTAAGCTTCTCAACCCAATGAACAAATGAAGATTTGGAATTCCTGAAACCAAAGAATCCATGCTCCTTGCTCTTGTTCATTGTATCTAAAGGATACTCGATGCCAAATGAAAGATCTACAACCAACCAAGCTCCAATATCTTCTAGTTTGGTAGGCACCAAATTCTTTTCTTTTACTATCTCATCCCACACATTCCCTTTATCCTTCATCATCTCCACCAATGTCAACCTCTCTCCCTCTTCAAATTCTCCGCATTCCACCTCAAATTGCTCTGCCAACACCTTCCAGAAATTCTTCCACTTGAACACATCTCCATTACTGCAATTAAATGCTTCATTCTTGGCCTTTGGATCCACTGCAGCCCATATCTCTTGCTCAGCTATCAAGTCAGCATCTGAAGCTTCATAATACGAACTCCAAGCTTCCCTAGTCCCTGGAAACCTCAGAACAGCACCCTCATGTTTGCATATTGAAGCATAAACACACAGAATACATATTAAATTCATCATACTGTAGGGAGAAAAACCAAATATAACTCCAGGCCTATGGACTGACCAAGTTAAGCCAATTTTTTTGGTTACATTCTCCAACAAGATGTCCTCAAGATTATAGTAAAAATTTGGAGCATCTAGCCTTGAAAGATCTTCGGTATATGGAGGATCATGTGCTGCAATCATAAAAGCACCAAAAGAGCCCATGTAATGCTTTTTCCCAGTTGTTAAACAAATATGTTGCAGTTTTGGTGCATTTGGAATGATGCAATTCAGCAAATTTCTAAACATTTTGCTATTGATTTTGCAGTTTTCAGCTTCATTGGATCCACAAGCCCAAGTGACATAAAAGAGGTGAGTCACATCTTTAAGGCGGGAGAGTCTGGATTCAGTTTCCTCTGGATTGGAAATGTCACACTGGATGTACTCAACAGGGTTGTTTGCATGCCATGATGGTCTTGGACGACGAGCAACGCCGTAGACTTTCCATGGGCCTCCAGGGGTGTCGGGGAGAGGGAGAATCTCAGCCAGACTATTGCCAACAATGCCAGTAATGCCCACAACAAGGGCCACACTTTGGTAGCTCAACGGACCGTGTTCTTGATTGAGAGTTTTCTAAATTAGTAAGCATGCATCGAGTATTAAATTAGTAGTGAATGATGTACAACTTATTACAAAAGCATGAACGAACTTTAAATGATTAACAAAGATTAGTTAAGAAAGAAGATTAGAGGATTACCCTTGCAGCTCCAACTGCACCAGACCACCACCAGCTCATTTTTTGTTAGATCGTCTTCCCTTGTTAAGATATACCACCGGTATGTGATAATATTTATAAACAAAAATGATGTTGACAATTTCAAAACTTTAGGTAAATTTACAATATTTTTAAATAAATTTACCAACCCAAGTTCAAATGGACAATTTCTAATGTTTCGATTTTAGTAATAATAATAATTTGTGTACCATGTACCAATTATTTTTTAATATTTATTATTTACATTATTTAATACTTGTTATTTTGTTATTTATATATTTATATGTGCAGTTTGGGTAGGAAGAAAGTAAGTCAAGCACACATAGCCATTATTCCATGATTTATGGTCGCACTAAAGGAGTAGAATTTGGTTCATGAAGTTTGGACGAATTATCAATTGAAATTAGTCAGTAATTTAAATAGTCAAAGTCGCCCACTAACAGAACATGAGTATATACAGAAAGTGTTACAGTACGCAAATCTTTAACAAAAAAACTCTGTTTCTAATTATTTTATAATTTATGAAATAGTAAGACAGGAATATGATTTATAGGTCTTAAGGACTGCGTCATGAAGCTTCAGCGAATCCACTGATATATTCTACTGAAATTACTCAGTCAACAAAAATCTATAAGGTCTAATGATCGAGTCCTGAAAAACAATGTAAGCAAAGAATGGTTCTGAGAGATATGTATTTACATTTATAGATGTATAGCTTGACTCTTTTTCATGCTACATCTCTATGGAGTTATACATCTCTGATATTTTGTATGTATATTGTGTATGCGAATGTGATTTATACGCTTATGTATATTGTGCATACTAATATTAATTAAAGATATTATCTTTAATTTAATGATCATTTAGTTATTATTATTTAAGTATAGTTAATTTTTTCAAGAACCGAAGATAAAATTATGAATTTTTACCTTGACAATCCTATTCAAGTTAGAAAATCTACTCATACTAGCTTATAACTCGTGCAATACACGATTATTTTTTAAAATTTATAATTATATTAATTAATGAAATTATTTTTAATTTAATGATGATTCAATCATTATCATTCAACTAAAATTACTCACCATCCTCAATAGAATATGAAGTTATGAATTTCTACATTGACAATTCTATTCAACTTAGAAAAGTTACTCATTTCTGGTTTTTATTATTAAAATTTAGTTTTTAGTAATTCCAATAACAATCAAACACACTTTTTAATATTAGATGTGGATGTTCTTATTTATATATTTCAAAATCAACGATCGATACATGAACCGAGTCTTGGATAAGATCTCGTGCAACGAACGACAATATTTTAATATCTATAATTATATTAATTTGTATTTTTTTAATATTTTGTATTATTAATTTTTGGACTTTATTTATTTGATTTTATACGCTCAATTAACTATTTGTACTCTGCATTGATTTCTAAAAATCAGCTTTGACTATTTTATGACACACACTAAACTCACAAAATAATATTTAATTTAGTGACGGTTTAACAATTTTTTTCCAATTGAAAATACCCTAAAACTAAAGGGAGAAGAAAAGTGAAGAATTTTTACTTTAACAATTCTTATTGAACTTATTATCAAAATACTCTTTTTAGTATTTGAATATAGTTTTACAAACAACCAAATATAATTTTTAATATTACATCGACGGTTTTCATTTATCTATTATAACATCTAACAAAATAATCTTTAATTTAATGATGGTTTAACAATTTTTTTACAATTAAAATTACACCAAAATTAAAGATGGAAGAAAGTGGTAAATATTTAATTTCAAATCGTATTCGATTTAGGAAATTTTCATGTATTTGGTTTAAATTATCAAGATATATTTTTTAGTATTTTTAATATAATTCAACTAACAACCAAATACACGTTTTCATATTCGATCCAACAATTCTCATCTATTTATTTTAAAATCCAACGATCTTTATTATTTTGAGATGTAATAGTTATATTTACTTAAAATCCAATTCTAATACTAATACTTCAACTTTTGACTTATATCCTTTTTAAATAATAATTTCTATTTTTATATGATATAATCTTGATCGTTTATTTTTAAAAATATTAAATCTAACGGTTGAGATTGTTTTGGCGGTACTGGACCAGATCAAAGTTTTGGATAAGATCTCCCTTACGCTTATTATATATAAGGATTTAATTTGGTTTATATTATTAAAATTTATTTTTTTGTATTTGAATATAGTTCTAATAACAATCGAATATACTTTTTAATATTAGATCTAACGATTTTATTTATTTATTTCAAAATCAACTATCTTTATTAGTTTGACGGTACATGTACCAAAGTTTTAGTTTACGAAGTTAGTTTTTCCTCGATCTGGTATTGGTTAGTAAGCGTTTTTGTAAGTGTCTCCCATAGTCAAGTGTAGGTATGGGGGAACAAGTGTGTGTGTGTGTGTGTTTTATAGGTATTCTTATGTGTCTCCATCATGCCATTATCAGGTATTCTCGTCCTTTTACTCTGACATTTTTCTCTCATTTGCATACATTGAGGACAATGCATGATTTAGGTATGGGGGAGGGGTTTAGTAGTATTATTAAAAAAACAAAAAATCCAAAAAAATTGAAAAATGAAAAAATCCCAAAAAGAAGTTTAGTAAATTGTAGAATTCTAGCCTTGTGAAATGATTTCTTGTTGCTTGATGCACCCTTACATGCTATAGTAATCTTGTGTTTCTGATACTTTTGATTAAGAAGTGATTTGCTAAGTTCTTGTTCACACACATACACTAGCAAGTTGAAACTAGTAGACTTACTGAATGTTGCAAGTAATTAGAAGGACATGAATATGTGCAAGATGATTTGATTTTCATGCTTTGAGTACAAGTTTGTGCATTGAAGAGATTTTTGCTTGGGATTGATTATGTTTTACCACCAAGTGAGTTTTTGAGCCTATATGCATATCTTTTGCATTTTATATTCGTTTGCTTGAGTGTCCACATGTTGTTTGCATTGCTAGCGTTTGTTTGAGACCTTTTTTGAATGCATGACATTATTTGATGATAAGATGATAAAGGCATTTAGGAATAACCTATATTTTCCAAATTACCACACCATTTATATATGATCAATTAGTTACCCTCTTGAACTTAATCCTATTTTTTCGGTGACACACCACATTACTTGCCTAGACCTTTTTCTTGTTTAGCCTTACTTATGCTTGATCCCAAATTGTCAATGGCTAGTAGGAACTTGAGGAAGTAATAAGGTGTGTAAGATGGGTTTACTTTTGTTCATTACTTTTGAGGAAATAGTTGGTTTGATTGCTTACTTGATAGTCGTTGCTCAATAAATTTTTGAAGGAGGATTGTGGTTGCTTATATCTATCTCTTAGCTCTTGAAAAAAAAAACAAAAAGAAAAAAAACAAAAAGAAAAAAAAAAGCAAAAAAATATATGAAAAAAAGCAAAAAAAAAAAAAATCATGAGAGCATACTTATATTTGTGTGATCCTTCTTCATTCGACTAATCAAGCCTTTTGTTGGAATAAAAAGTAGAAAATTCAGTTGTGGGGAGGATGTTTGGTGATGTGTATGATTAATTATGGTGCCTACTAGCTTGTGACACTTCACCTTCTTTGGCCTTACTTGACATACCTTGTCCCTAGCCCCATTACAACCCAAATAAAGACCTTTTGATTATCATCATTGATGTATGTTGTGTTAAAGTTAGATTGATACCAAGTGTCAAGCATGCTTATGATTTTGCTGGAATAGAGTGATACACTTACCCTTGTTCTTGAGTGAATATTCTTTTGTGAGTGAAAGGTGAGTTATTGCTTGTTTCTACATTTAAGATTCCAAGTTTTGACTCAAAGGTGTACTCTTGTGGGTTTAGCATGGTTACCAACTTATTTTTACACTTGACATGGACTTTTGAGCACTTATGCATATTTTTTGAGTAGACTATGTGAATCCTTGCATCTTCCACCATAAGACATTGCAAAGTCATTTTTGATTCTTAAGTTGATGTAGCATGAGAGGACTTTTATGTGTGGCATTGCATTGCCATGCGATCTTTTACATGAGCTAGATGGATTTTGTGGGTACATTCACTATAAACCCTCACGAGACCTTACTCGTCCACTAGGGCTCCCTAGGGGTTTAAAGGGCTTGTTGCATATGCCAAATGCAACCGTGATCACCTACGGAAGTGGTATTAGCTATTATATAGTAGTTTATATTATATTAGTTTTTCTCGAGGACGAGCAAAAGATAGGTATGGGGGCATTTGATAGGTCCATAATTAATACAATTTTAATACCTATTTTATGTTTGTTTTCGTAATTTTATTATTTAATAAATTGTTTTCTTTTGTTTTGTAGGAAAATAAATAAAATCATATTTCAAGCAGAAAAAGGTGAAAAAGGCAAGGAGATGGAAATACTTGAAGTCAAAAGGAAATTGGAGAAAAATTGGAAAACTTATCGGAGAAGAAAAAGGAATTGAGGAAATATTTCTACAATCCGCTTTGTAGTCAAAAAGCCCAAACCCATTATTTTTCCTATATATATAGATTTGCTCACTTGTATTTTAGACACCTATAATTTAGACACCTAGAATTTTGTTTACCTAGAATTTAGACTAGATCTGATAATCAGGAGTAGAATAGATTTATTATTGTCTTTCAATACAAGTTCTTTATTCTATTCAAACACTTTTGCTTGCATTCTTTATATTTAATTGTTTTGTTTATTCTGCCATGTCTAGCTAAGTTAATTCTCCTAGGATGAAGATGAAGTTAATTTGATTATTGTTGATATCTTCTTGTTCCCATTAATTGGTTCTCATAATTTTTCTTGGTGCTTAATTGTTCAATTGACAAAGTGATTTTGATATATTATTGTTACCGGATTTATTTTTCATAGCCTATGCTTGCTCCATGAAGTTTTGATAGGTTATTGTTAGATAATAAGTTTCATAGTATATGCTTGTCTCGTTAATTGATATATCTTATTTGTGAAGGAAAGAGAATTGATTTTAGGGTGAGTTGGTATTAATTGTGATTGATTAATGGATTCGGATTCCTAGGTTTTCCATATCTGATTTTAATTGTTAATTAGGTTAAACAAATCTCAACTCAAATCTTATTTGTCTAGAGTTAATTGTTAGGGTTTTGAAAATTCATAGTCTCTGTGGATCGATCTGTGATTGCTACAACTAAACACTGTGCGCTTGCAGTTTACATTATTTTTACACATCAAAAACCACATTCATAATTAACTAATTATTCACCACGCACATAATTGACATTTTAAGCACGTAACAATTATGGCACATAAAGAAATTTCATAATTATAGGACTATATCAAAGAAATATTTTTATCCTAATTAAGTATAACTAAAATATGAGCTTACACATAAATCACATCATACCAAGATCATCATTGCTAAATAAAATATCAAGAATAAAATCTCAATTGCTATTACTTAGAAATAAATGTAAAATAATTTTAAACAACTCTTATTAACAAAATAAATTTAAGGCTACTCTAATTAACACAAAGATCCTATTAACACGCACATATAAAATTAATCGTATTCACATATTGGTAATAATTTACAAGTAAAAAAAAATTCTAAGGCGTTACACTTTTGCTTCAAATATTTAAGGGGGACGTGTCGCGAATTAGGTGTGCCTTTAGAGGAGCTACCCTAAGGTCAGCTTAAGAACTTTGAGTCTTCACCTTTGAGCTAAGAGTCATTATAGTATAAGTTTGGGGGGAAACTTGGGGGTTAAGTGCTTGCAAATGAAAATAATAATAATAATAATAATAATAATAATAATAATAATAAATGAAAAAAAAAATAGAGCGAAAAAGTGAGGAAAAAAAAAAAGTCATAGTGTACAAAGTAGAAATAAAGTTGAATAGGTTGGGCTCATTAATAACCCGAGTAAGTAAGTCTGAGGGGACTTTGTACCTAGCAACCTAAGGTCTTTTATGGTCTGGGATTGCTGACCTAAAACTCGCTAAATGGGTATTAGTGTATAAGTCTTTTGGGACCTGAACCATTGCACGGTCAATCTAACCACTAGCACTAGAAATGGGGTTCTTTGGTTGGTGGAGCCTTATGGACTTCGTGACTCACTTGCACTGAGGAGCGCTGGACTTAGACCGAGCAAATAAACACCAAAGGCGACGACCTCATACCAAAAGTTTAGTATGTTAATAAAGTAGAAGTAAGGAAAGTGCAAGACCCCCACGTTAAGCCCAAATGGACACTTAGAGTTGAGGTAACAAGGTGTCAAATTTTAGTTTTTGGTCTGACCCAATGGCTTAACCAAATAGGGTGACATCTAGCTAGTGGCATCTTCCCAGTTTTCTAAGATATGTTCCTAAGAATGTTCACACTTTACTCATGTACGCTAGCTGTAGTTCGTGGTAGTGTTATCCTGTTAAATGTCATGTTAAAAGCACAATCAGAGGCATTATTGATGACTTAACAAAAACCGATGTAAGGGATCTTTTGCATCATCATATAGAATATATGCATTCATGTAGGTGCATGAGCCTAGTTAATATAGTTAAATATTTTATGGGTATATCTTCTGTAAACCCTTAGGAGACAAAACTCCTCTTCTAGAGATCGTCTACGAGTTCAACGGGTTGGTACACCTAAAAGTACCCGTGATTCCTACGACAGTGAGTATAGGTTTTTCTTTATTCTCGAGGACGAGCTTGGTTTTGATATGGGGGAATTTGATGACACATTAATATTGTATAATATTAGCGTTGTATTTTAATAAATTAGCATTTTATTTTCCCATTTTATGCTTGGTTGTGTGTTTTATTTGATTGTGCAGTTATTGAGAACTTATCCAAGATTTATTCGGTAAATGAAATATATTGGCATATCATCGTGAGTCATCATGAGTCAGCATAATCATGGCACATCATCACGAGTCAGCAGAATCGTGGTAAATCAAGCAAGATATCGTAAGGAATAGGAATGATGAGCAAGCATTTGGTCACGAAGATTATTGTAAATCAACAAAAAAATCTTTGTAATTATTGCACATTTGTAAATATTTTAGCATGGCAAAGGGACCATTGTATCTTCTACTTCATCTTTTGCTCTAGCAAAAGCTTTTTCCCTTGTACTCAAGATTATTATTAATAAAAGTTCAGGTTCGTCTTCAATTTTTTGTATGAGTTTTTCTTATATTTATACCATGATTGTCTCGAATGTAGTCGGCTAAATAGAAATGAATGTCATGGTGTATGTGATTTATTGTGTCGTATTTGTTTTGCTAGTTATTTCCAATATCATGTTTATGTGAGTATTTTCATACGAGACACACAAGTACCGTTGGGAGTTCGTATTGTTAGGATCCATAAAATCTTGAGAGTTGACTTAATTAGTACAATTTATATAAGTAATTTTTACGACTTTTGAACGATATTTGATTCGAAATCATTGGTTGTCTTTATTTCGAATGCTTATGTGTTTAATTGTTAGTGAAAATTAATACTTGTATTACACCATGATTTTCGCATGTTAGCCGATGAAATCCGTTCCTTAAATCTTTTAAGTAAGTGATACTTTAAATGCTATTTCATCCATTTGTGTTAGTTTTAAAATTAAAAACTAAATTCGCGTTCTCTGTGGTTTGGCCCGTACGTGTCCCCGTACTCGCGTACACCTGTGCACTTGCGATATTTTTATTACTTCCGGATTTTTTCCCAACAGTAATCAAGTCAGCATGGAACACATTCGAATATCCAATCCATAAACTTTTTTATAAAAATAGTATAATAGGATAAAAACTAGTATTATATTATTACTAGCTGATAACCCATGCCAAGCACGGGTCGAGCATGAATTGATATCAACATAATAATATTGATAAATATTAATTAATATTTTTAAAAAATATATTTGTCGAGAATTGAATGAAAAAAAAATATAATAAATAAACCAATATTTAATCATGTAGTTATAGATAATCGAACCGTTTGTAAAACTAAAAAAATTAAAGTAAATAAATAATTCTTGTATGATTACGTAGCTGCAAGGAATCGAACCCTCGATGTAGCTAATAAATTTAAAGTAAATAAATAAATCTTGTATAATTACATAATTGTAAGGAATCGAACCCTGGATGAAGTTAAAGAATTTAATGTAAATAAATCTTGTATAATTACGTAGTTGCAAGGAAGAACCCGGATTTCGTGATTATCAAATTTGGTACTTTGGTACCTTGGTACCGCGCGCCATTTTCACATTGTTTTGCTAATTAATATTAATTTTAATTATTAAAAAAAATTATTAAAAAATGTACTTATAGATATTTGAATGATAGAAATATATAATAAATAAATACTATTTAATTATGTGGTTATAGGCAATTAATCTTGAATTTGGTACCGCGTGATATTTTAACATTATTTTCTTTATTAATAAAGAGTATAGAAGTTATACACAATTGAACTTTGAATGAAATTAATGAAATTAAAGTAAATAAATAAATCTTGTATAGTAACGTAGTTGTAAGGAATCGAACCCTGAATTAAGCTAAAGAATATAAATTAATAAATCTTGTGCGTAGTTGCGAGGAATCGAACCTAGGTCTCGTGATAACCAAATTTGGTATTTTGGTACTTTTGGTACCGCGTGTCATTTCCACATTGTTTTCCTTATTAATAAAGAGTATAGATTATTAAAAAAATTATTTAAAAATGTACTTATAGATATTAGAATGATAGAAATATATAATAAATAATACTATTTAATTATGTGATTATAGGCAATTAATCTTGAATTTGGTACCGCGCGATATTTTAACATTATTTTCTTTATTAATAAATTGTATAGAAGTTATAGACAATTGAACTTTGAATGAAATTAATGAAATTAAAGTAAATAAATAAATCTTGTATATAATAATGTAATTGTAAGGAATCGAACCCTGAATTATGCTAAAAAAATTTAAATTAATAAATCTTGTACCTAGTTGCAAGGAATGGAACTCAGGTCACGTGATAACCAAATTTGGTATTTTGGTATTTTTGGTAACGCGCGTCATTTTCACATTGTTTTGCATATTAATAAATAGTATAGATTTTTTTATGATTCTTAAAATATAATAGGATACACATTAATAAATCTATAACCTTTATTAATAAGCGAAACCGTTTTTTAACAAGGTACCAAATTTGGTTCGCACTTTTTTTGGTTCCATCTTTTTTTTGGTTTCACCCCTAATTTTTTTTATAAATAATTATCTATTTTAATATAAATTATATTATACCCTAAACTCCTATTTCACGTAGTAGAATTATTATATCCTAAACTCCTATTTCACGTAGTAGAACTTTATGTTATTTTTAACTTATTTTTGTTTTGTTCAATGCTCTACTTTCACCAATCTTCTAACAATTCTATTATTATTTTGACTTTTTCGGCTTACAAAAAATAATATTTTATTTTTGACTTTTCGTCTTGCACATACAAGCAATTAAAAGTCTACATTATAAAAGGTTACATTTCTTCTTTGTCACTTCTTTGTCATTGTCATAACACTGGTATACATATGTCAATATTATCAGTGATCGCATAGATAGTTAAGCCATAAAATTTAAACAATCCTATCAAGGTTTTTTTGAAAGTATAAATTTACTACCTACTTCAATGTTCGACTCATATATTATATATTATTATGTTGTTTTTAAATCTAAAAAAAATAACTATCTAATCTAAATAGATTGTATTATTATTGTACTCTAAACTTCTACTTCATGTAAAATTCTAATTTTTTTTCAAAAAAAAATAATTCTCTGTTGTTTTGAAATTAAAAAAAAATATCTAATCCAAAATAGATTATATTGTTATTGTACCGTAAACTCTTATTTCACGTAAAATTCTATGTTGTTTTTAATAATAATAATAATCTAATTTAAATCTACAATAAATTATATTGTTATTGTACGAATATATTATATTGTTATTAAATTATATTACTATTGTACCGAAATATATTATATTATTATATTTTATATCATGGAATAGATATTATCCCATGCCGGAGGAGTTACGGTGCGTGTTTGGGGTATCTTTAAAAAGTTGACTTATACCTTAAAATGAATAAGTGTCATATAAGTGATAAGTGGATGAATTCTTAAGTGTTTGGATAAATTTACTTATAAGTTAGTTACAAATTTGATAATTTTCATTTTAAAAATAATTATTAAATACAATGAGCTAAACACATACATTTTAAATTAAAAAAATATTTAAAAACACAAATGTAAAAATAAGAAGTATTAAAAGACAAAGAAATCAAGCAATAAGTCAATAAGTTAAGGAAAATATACGTTGCCTTTTATTTAGGTTGTCATACATGCCCACAATAAGATCACAACATAAGCAAATTATAATACGTGTAATTTGTAGTTTAGGCCATCGGAAGTTTGTATTCTTATTGTAGTTCTAATTCTTTTATAATCTTAGTGTCTTGCTGAATTGAACTTAGAATATGAAACACCAACAAATATGAATGTAGGTCGTCATTACCGATGAAGTGATCATTGTCCATCACCAAAGTACAAAAAAAGTTACTAATCGAATACAAGTTGTGGACTGATAAATTTAATTTTCAGCATGTCAAGTTTTTGTTAATACAAGTTGTGTAGAAGTAAATTCACTTTTCAGCATGTCAAGTTGTTCCCATCTACATGCGAATCAATTTCATAGAAAAGGTTCAAATATTTACATCACCAATCACAAGTGCATGAATTGAATACAATTATATTTGTTCTGTTATATTTATTCTTTATTCATAACTAGCCTTATTATATTTAAATAGTCCCAAATGAATTTAACTGTATATATCATGTCTGGTTAGTTAATTCATGAATAGGCTTAAAATATTTAAATCATCCATACTTTGTACGTTATTGAGCTAATTTCTTAGTCCTCTATATTTTTTCCTTCTAGCTATGCCTTTATAATTGGAAGACAAAAGGTATGCATACAAAAAAAAGATATCGTCAAACAAGAGATCCTGAAACTATTGAGTAGTGAGATGAACGTAATGATTAAATTCACAAAAAATTATGTCCCAGGTATTACTATCAAAAGTTTCTTTTTTCTTAATTTTTAGAATTATTCCATTCAGATAACGATCTCTTGTGTTTTATGTATAAATAAAAAGTTGTTTCTAGAAATAAAGAAACTCAACTGGATATCAATCTTCTAAATTTTGGCCCATGTTGTATATACAAAATTTTAATTATATATACATAGTTTACACTGTATTTGACTGATTTCTTAGTCCCCTTATAATTATCCCTTACAGTTACCCCTTTAAAATTGGAATTGTAAAGATCTATCGGAAGAGAAAGATATCGTCAAACAAGAGATTCTTAAACTATTGATCAGTAGAATAAACATAATGATAAACATCTCAAAAAATATATGACACATGTATTGGTGACAAAGTTTTTTTTGTTTATTTTTATATAATTTTTCAATTCAACTAATGATCTCTTACATTTCTATATAATTTCTATATAAGAGAAGGTTGTTTATGGGAAAAAAAATCAATTGAATGGGAATCTTTTGGATCTATATACAAGTTGGTGTTTCAGTTTTAAAATTAATTTTAAAAAAGCTATTTCTAGAAATAAAGAAAATCAACTGGATGAAAATCTTCTAGATCTTATCCCAGGTTGAATAAACAAAATTTTAATTATATGTATACATACGTAGTGTATACTACATTTGGCTAATTTGTTATTACCCATATAATTATCCCTTATAACTACGCTTTCAAAATTGGAAGTTAAAAGATCTGCTGGAATAAAAAGATGTCATTAAACAAGATATTCTGAATTAATGAGCAGTGAAATAAACATAATGAGTGAAACGTCGAAAAAGATATATAACACAGGTATTGGTGACATAGTTTCTCTTACTTATATATATATATATATATATGGTTCAATGGAGACACTCCTTATCAAGAGACCCAAGAGACTAGATCCTGACCATTCATTAAACATATTTTTAATAAATTATATAATACATAGCAAATGGCAATCCGGTAAATATGCACAATCATTAAGTATAGTTTCAGTGTATTGTTTTTGAAATTGTACGATTTGTAATATTTTAAACATGGGAAGAGAGTAATCAGCATATTTGATTGAAGATTTTAATTTTTCTATTTTTGGAAATGAATCTTTGATTGAACTTTTACTCTTAATGAAATAACAAGTACAAAAATAAAAATGAAACGAAGGTTTCATTCTGCAAAACCTAGAAGACAGATGCAAGGTACTGTTCCTTTATTTTACTTCTATACATTTTATATTTTAACAATGAAACACTTAATAGAATCGAATAACTAACCGAATCTATGTTTCAGAAAGGAGGATTATGGATTCATTGGCAATACCAGTTTTGTCAGAGAATGTTGAAGGCAGTAACGAGAGAAAGTAGTATTCATTCATTTTCGATTTTTACATTGCAACTATAATAAACAAAAACACCTAGTAGAATCGGAACACTGAACAAAAGCTATGTTTTCTCCATGCAGTAATTTTGTTGATTCAACGTCAATACCAGATTTGTCAGATAAGGTGGATGAAACACGTTCAACAGTAACTTTACAACGAGGATTACTGTCTGGGATATTGAAGTCTTTGTCTGATGTTCAAAAGAAGTGGATTAACGATACTGGATTTGGTTCATTGTTGAAGTTTGGTACAAAAGAATATCCTTACGAGATATTAAGTTTCAGTTAACTACTCTCCAACTTGATTACTAATGATGTTAAGATTCATCAAGGTACTTTTTGTAAGATTCACTAAGTTGTTCAGTTAAGATTTATTAAAGTGTTCCATTAACATGTCAAGTTTTTGTACCGTGTTTTATAGGATATAGAGTACGCTGATATCCTTAATTATGTTCTTATAAAATCTCCTTTGTGTTTTGTGAATGATACTATTTTAATTAAATCTAGATTCTTCCTACACAGAGGACTCTTATGGTGTGACAATTCACTTGCTCAACTTCTAACATTTGTACTTTTATTTGTCTAAATTTTTTTGTATGTTTTACAATAAGGTTCAATTAAGTGTTGTTTTAAGTATATAACTTATATGTTTGTGTGAGCATGTTATACTAACAAAATCCTCTTGAATGTGTATACTGTTTATCTAGATCAGGAGTCATGCATTTACTATGAGCTTGTAAATTTTGACAAAGAGAAGGAATTATAGGATGAACACGGAGGAGAACATTAAACGCCTCTAATAACAAAAAGAAGATGATAATGCATGCTTAAGGCTGATGAATATGCAAAGGCCTCAAAGTGCTATAATAATCCTGCCAAGTATATAAAGTATGAAACCACGTTTTGGAGAAGAGGAGACAAAACACGCCAAGACATTGAAGGTGACTTGCAATCTCAATAATGCATCTTGCAAACTGAAAAGGATCTTAAAGAAGTAGGGATCTGCTTACATCAACCTTATTGATCTATATTTGTTAGAGTATGATATCAGAAAGTTCTTGAAATTGATCTTACAAGTAGAGATATGAAGCTTGAGTACAAGGTTCTGAACGAGAGTGTAAAAGTAATAAAAAAAATGTCCAGTTCTATTGGAATATGTTTAGCAACATGAAAGTTGGTGCATTTTGATACATATTAGATAGCTTCCAATGAAGCAAAACTGCAGAACTGATAACAAGGACATCAAGGCACAAATGGATCAGTTCTGTGATAAATGCCATTGTGATGCATCTAATCATTTTGGTGATTACGTGTCTTTGACATTAACTTTTGATCCATAAAAACTAAAAGGATCTTGGGAGTTTCTTATTTTGATATGTTTTGTCTAAAATTTATTGGGGTATCCCTAGAAAATAAAATTTATGGTTTTTTGGTTCTGATAGGTGTTCTTATAGTAAATTAAAATTTTAATGTGTTAAGAAAATACAAAAAAATGAAAATTTTAAAAAAATGATAATTCTAAGTTTTTTATAAGAAAAAAAAATATGAAGACTAAACAGTAATTTTTAAAAAAAAATCCAAACTCTAAATTTAATATAAAAAATGAATACGCCAATTTTTATAAAAAAAAAAATATTTTAAACCATACATTATTCAGAATATTACTCTTAACCAGTTAAGAGAATCTGGTAGAAATTAAATTTTTTACATATTTTGTAAAAAGTACAATAGTGAATTTTATTATATTAAAATAACATACAATTTTAAAATCTACTCTGAAACACTTAAACGCATATTAATAAAATCTTAATGTGCCTTTTGCTTAAGAACAATTGAAAAATAAAATCTCTATTTACTAAATAATATTAAAACAATATTAAAATGTTAAAAACCTCAAAATATTAAAATATTAAGATAAATTGTACTAAAACACTTAATACAATATCGTAGTTTTTTTTTGTTTTGTAAAGGAGTATACTGAATTTCATTTTTCCAAAATAAGATATTTTCTTAAAATTACTCTAAAACATTTAAACGAATCTTTAAGATATTGTTAGTACATATTTTTTGTGATATATAAATTTTAGAAATTCATATACAATAGTAAAAACAAAATATTTTTTTATATATTTTGCAAAAATAGAATATTGAATTTCATAAAATTATAATAAGATACATCCTCTCAAACACTTAAGAGAATCTCACGAAAAAAATAAATTTTTTACATATTTTGTAAAAAGGACAATAGTGAATTTCATTATATTAAAAAAATATACAATTTTAAAATCTATTCTTAAACACTTAAGCGCATATTACAACATTTAACAGAATCTTAATAAAATCTTAATGTGTCTTTTTCTTAAGAACAATTGGAAAATAAAATCTCTATTTCCTAAATAATATTAAAAAAATCATAGTTAATTTGTTTAATGAATTGAAAGATTAAAAGTTCAAAATATTAAAATATTAAGATAAATTGTACTAAAACACTTAACAGAATCTCGTATTTTTATTTGTTTTGTAAACGATCATATGAATTTCATTTTTTCAAAATAAGATATTTTTTCAAAATTACTCTAAAACACTTAAGCGAATCTTTAAAATATTGTTCGGACATGTTTTTTATGATATCTAGATTTGAGAAATTCATATACAATATGAAAATAATTAAATTTTTATATATTATGCAAAAACACAATAGCATGTTTTATTTTATATTATAATAACATACATCCTCAAAATAATTAACGGAATCTTAGATAATCTTAAAAAATCTTAAAAAATCTTAAAGTACTTTACATTTAAAAAGAATTGAAAACAAAATATAATCTTTATTTATTAAATAATCTTAGAAATTAATATATGTTAACTTATTTAATAAATAAAAATAGTAAAACCCCAAAGTATTAAAAATATTTTACTAAAACAATTAAGAGAATCTTATAAAGTCATAAAGAATACTTTATAAAACACTAAAAGTAACACTTTCAAGATTCTATTAAGTGTTGTATGTGGTCATATATGTTGAAAAAAATATTGTCACATGAAAAATATAATATATTTTACAAAAAGAAATGGTACACGAAAATTAAAATGGTAGTTAAAAAGTTTTTTCAAACAAGATTTTCTTAAGTGTAAAACTCGCAATATTAAAAATATTTTATTAAAATATTTAAGAGAATCTCGTAAAAAATAATATTTTTCAACTTTTATAAACAATTAGATTTTAATTTTTCAAAATAAGTTATTTTCTCAAAATTACACTGAAGCACTTACAAAAACCTTTACAGTATTTGTAGTATGTCTTTTATGATATCTAAATTTTAAAATTCATATACGAATCTTATAATAAACATTGAATAAAAAAAGGTAAAATCTCTAAATGTAATATTAAGACTAAAAACATCAATTTCTATAAAAAAAAAAACAAATATTGTAAACTATATATTATTCAAAGTATTACTCTTAAATAGTTATCAAGGGAATTTCGTAAAAAAAAAAAATTTACATGTTTTGTAAAAAAAACAATAATGAAAGTTTATTATATTTTATTAACATATCATTCTTAAAATGTACTCTAAAACACTTAAGCCAATATTAACATTTACGAGAATGTTAATAAAATCTCTAAGTGCCACAATTGAGAAATAAAATATGTATTTATTAAATAATATTAAAGAGTCATACATTAACATTAACTTGTTGAATTAAAAGATTCAAACCTCAAACTATAAACATAAATTATACTAAAATACTTCTTTCATTATATATTAACATAACATACATTCTCCAAAATAAGAATCTTATATCAAATCTTACAACTTAAGATGTTTGTATTTGAAAACAACTAAAAAGTAAAAATTTCAATTAATTAAACAAAATTGAAAATTTATGCGTAAACTTATTTGTAACACTTTTGAAAATGTGATTTGCAAAGGTCGATAGTTAATTTAACTATATACAAATAAAATACATTCTCAAAATCTACTATAAAACACTTAAGCGGATTTTACAACAGTTAAGAAAATCTTAAAATGACTTATAATTAAAAACAACTGAAAAATGAAAATCTCTATTTATAAAATAATATTAAAAGTCATATGTTAACTTATTTAATGAATTGAAAGATTAAAAACTCCAAATATTTAAATATTCTGCTAAAACACTTAGAAGAATCTCGTAAAAATTATATATATTTTTGATTATGTAAATGATCATATTGAATTTTATTTTTTTTCAGCATAAGATATTTCTCAAAAATACTCTGAAATGGTTAAGCAAATCTTTAATATATTTTTAGTACGTCCTTTATAATATTTAAATTTTAAAATTCATATACAGAGCTTATATTAAATATTAAATAAATAAATAATCTAAGCTTATAAAAAAGTCAAATTTCTAAATCTACGCTAATTTTTATAAGAAAATTTAAATATTTTAAACTATACATTACTCTTATATAGTCTAGAAAATCTCGTAAAAATTTAAAAATTTTACATCTTCTGTAAAAAGGACAATATTGAATTTCAATATATTAGAAAAATATACAGTTTTAAAATCTACACTCAAATACTTAAGCTAATATTACAAGAGTATCTTAATGTGCCGAACAATTGAAAAATAAAATCTCTATTTATAAAAAATATAAGAAAAAGCATACGTTAACATGTTTAATGAATTCAAAGATTAAAAATCTAATAATGTTAAGATAAATTGTACCAAAACACTTAACAAAATCTCGTTATATATTTTTCGTAAATCATCATATTGAATTTCATTTTCAAAATAATATAATTTCTCAAAATTACACTGAAACACGTAATTGAATCTTTATATATCATAAAAAAAGACAAATAATAAATTTTTTAATATCATACATTCTTAAAATCAACTTTTAAATGGCCATCATTAAATTCTATTAAGTGTTTTGTATAAAAAATCATATATTTAGAAAAAATCATATATTTTAAGCTACACATTATTAAGAATATATGACTCTTAAATAATTATTTATTTTAAAACTTATTCCAATACTTTTAGTTATTTAAAAAATATTAAAACGTAAATAATAATAATAAAATTCGTGCATTGTTTATAAGCTAGTATAAGATTATAATCAAACATTTAAGAATTTCACAAAGAAACACTTAAAGTGAATTTTGAAAAATAAATATTAATTAAAATAAATAAAATAATGAAACACTTAAGAGAATCTCAACATAACTTCTTAAAAAATCTATAATGACATTTATATTACCAAAAAAACAATAACAAAAATTAAATTTTCAGCAAATTATTGATCTAATAATCTAATAGAAGTTTCAAATTTCCAATTTTAAATCAATTTTATCTAATTATAAAAATATATTTTTAAAGAATATCTTTGTTATATTGAGATTCTCTTATACACATCTTGCAAATTTCACATATCATGATTTATAATGTTAGTGTAGTGCATTACAATCAAATTAACTAAAACTGTAAGAATAAAATAGTTGATAGAGATTCATATATGGCATGTGTACGGTTAACAAATGACAAAAATTTAGAAAATATTTTAAAGACATATGGTAATGAATCTTAGAAAAACGTATTATTAACAATGATATAAATGTATTTTTGTGGAACTGTTAGCGTGAAAGGGGTGGTTATGATTTTCAGTTTCCATGGTTGATATACAATTTAAATGCATTTTTCAAATCAGTAAACACTAATATGAATCAGAACAACTAGAAAACAATAACAATTGTAACAAGATAATTAGTGCAGTGTAAGATTAAAGACGTGGACAAAGTGAATTAGTGTTACAAATAGAAGTATTATGAATGTAGATCAATGTTGTAAGAACACGAGCAAGAACCTGGTGTGACATTAACACTTTCAAACCATCATCAATAGCAACAAACTCAAATGTATTATTCTGCTAAATGTTTTCAAAGTTCAATTGGAAAGATCATATAATCTTAAAAAAAACATATTAAAAAACGTTACTTGCTTTTAGGATTATCTTTTTTTTTTTAAAAAGGAGATCATTTTAAGAATATGTAATAAGATCTTAGTCCTGATTTACTAATACATTTTTTCCTGTAATATGCACCTGGAGTTTTTAAGGTGTTCCTATTATGTTGGTTATTGTTGATGTATTAGCTAAATTTCCAAATCTAGAATACATGATGTAAATTTTGAATTTTAAATATATCCATCAATTTAGGAATTAGGTATAATGTAACTTTCTATATAAAAAATATGTCAGACAAAATATAATAAAATCAGCTCAAACTTTTGTTGTATGGAATTCTTACACCGTGTTGATCTGTATTCTTAACAATTATAAAAGACCTATATCTTGAAAGGAAAATGAGTTCATTCAGGAGGCCAGGACCAAAATTAATATTTCCGAGTACTCCCATGAATCAATAAGATGCGGTTCTGCTATCAGAAATATCACCCATGGAATGGCGTATGAATATGAATTAACAACCAATATAACATGTTTAGAATCTGCATGGCACTTTATACAGAATCTGCATGCCACTTTATACAGAATCTGCATGTTTAGAATCTGTATACTACGAAATCACATTACAGAGTGGAAAAGAAGTCCAAAATGTAGTGAAATACGTTAATAACATGTTTAGAATCTGCATGCCACTTTTTGAAAATACAATACATTTTATGATACAACATAAAGAACAATATACTACCTCGTTGTCGTTAAGAACTTTAGATTATATACTAGTTGAATGATATCAAGAACACTTTTGAAAACACCTTCCAGAAACACCTTTCTGCATTATATACTGATAAGAATGTTTTAATCCGATTTTATTATAATACATAATAAAAATTATTAGAATTGATTACAAGAATTAAATTGATAACTGATAAATAAAAAGTGTAGAGTTGACCATAAATCATATCTTATCAAATCTTTACAAATATGGTAATAAATTAACATCTAATTAGATCATTACAAAAATGGTAATAAATTAAAAATAATACGTATGTTTTTTTTTGTATTTTTTTGTAACCCAAATACTACCCTTATACTATTTATCAACTAATATACACTTATATTTGTACAAGATCCAGGCCGTCGAATTGAAAAGTAATGGACGGTAATGATGAAGGGTCTCTCGGTCTCTCCCTAAGGGTCTCTTTTGAACCTCCCATATATATATATATATATATATATATAATTAAAAAATTACAACTATTAATCTCTTAGGTTTTCTATATAATAGAAAGTTGTTGCTGAAAATAAAGAAATTCATTTGAATGAAAATCTTTTGGATCTAAACACAAGTTGGTGTTTTAGATTTTAAAATAATTTTGCTTTCGATATTGAAATATAAATAATCTGTCATTAACTTTTCATTTGATAGTGCTCCACAGTTCATTGAGATTCTATTATGTTGTAAAGGGATAATATATAAATTTTTTATAATTAACTGAATAATAATAATATTTTCATGAGTAAAATATTTTTAAAATTCAGTAACTAATTTCATGAAAAAATACTGTAATTGTAAACAATTTTAAGTCAAAATTTAAAATAACATAATTGATAATATTAATTAAAAAATACTATAAATAAAATAAATTTTCAAAAATAATCACTAGCCCGTGCTTAGCACGGGTTATCTTCTAGTCGGATAAATGTTTGCAAGTCGTGTTAAGAGTTATAAATGATTTAGTAGACAACAATACCATAGGTTTTTCACAGAGAAATGCTTAGTGAATGGTGAAATTCTTAATATCAAACTCTTCAAAAAGCTTTCTCCGCCTAAGAACGTACTTGAATCTAAATATGTCAACATTATTCTTAAGTTTCAGCTTTTGAGCCTTTGCCATTGATGGGCTTGCAGCAATTTGTTATCTTTAAATCATTGGTTATCTTTATTTTGAATGCTTATGTGTTTAATTGTTAATGAAAATTAATACTTGTGTTACACCATGATTTTCGCATGTTAGCCGATGAAATCCATTCCTTAAATCTTCTAAGTAGGTGATATTTTAAATGTTATTTGATCCATTTGTGTTAGTTTTAAAATTAAAAACTAAATTCATGTTCTCTGTGGTTCGACCCGTACTTGTCCCGGTACTCACGTACGCCCGTGCACTTGCGATATTTTTATTACTTCCGGAGTTTTTCCCAACACTAATCAAGTCAACATAGGACACATTCGAATGAACAAGTTCATGCCTCCTCGTTTCTGGGGAGCCTCATTGGTAGTTGGTACTCTCTCATGTTTGCATTAAAATGTTGAATTGTTGTGATATCCCCTTACGTGTTAGTCTGTTAGATCATCCATAAACTTACTCTTTTTGCTACATGCCAAGGTACCGCCAAAACTGTCCAGAAATATCCAATCCATAAACTTTTTTATAAAAATAGTATAATAGGATAAAAACTAGTATTATATTATTATTTTTTTATGATTCTTAAAATATAATAGGATACACGATTAATAAATAGGATAAATGTTTGCAAGTCGTGTTAAGAGTTATAGATGATTTAGTAGACAACAATACCATAGGTTTTTCACATCGAAATGCTTAGTGAATGGTGAAATTCTTAATATCAAACTCTTCTAAAAGCTTTCTCAGCCTAAGAAGGTACTTGAATCTAAATATGTCAACATTATTCTTAAGTTTCAGCTTTGAGCCTTTGCCATTGATGGGCTTGCAGCAATTTGTTATCTAAATGACAGTTTTTTCTTTAGAATCTTTAAACCAAATTGCAAACGAGTGACATTGTCTAGAGAAGTAAGAATTGAAAATCTAGGCACAGCTTATAAGATGAATAATCGAAAATGATAACTGACAGAGTGAATGAGTCTGTCTCTTTTATGATTGAGTCAAACTCTTTAGTAACTGATACACACCTAACAGAATGCAGAGCTAATCAACAAACTATTGCAGAATAATAAACATGCAGCAAGTATCAAAAGTGAATGCAGAATACCAAGAAGTTTTCACTTGGTTCGGCCCCTGCACCTGATCTACGGCCTACATCCAAGTCCCCATGCCAACTAGCATACAGAATATAATATATCCACGTAAAAATAAACTTACAACTTTCTCTTGATTACAAAACAAGGCCACCTGAAAGAACTCTTTCACCTAGCACACTTGCTACCTTGGCCAACTATTTGTAATCGCTCTCTTTGCCACAACCCGACACAAGTCTTTCCAATAAAACAATGAAAGAGTATCAAGATTACAACTCAACTAAGTACTACTTCTTGTTTGACAGGATATTCAAGAATATAAGAAGTGTATATGTATTTCAAAAAAGCTTATGAGAGTTGTATGTTTTTGGCTCTTAGAAAATAGTATATATATATATATCAGGAGCCTGGCAAAAAACAAAAGGGGTATGTATTTTTTACAACAGACTAAAAGGATAAACCTTTTAAAAGAACTAGCTGTTGGAAAAACATAAGAATAGGTCTTGCATAAAATGTGCCGTTTAGTTTTGATTTTGAAAACTTTTATTGAAAACAAACGGTTGAGATAATAACCCTTAAAAATATATTTTCATAAAGATAACTTATATGGGTTTTATAAGATAATTAAAAACAATTTGTGGGAGAAAATATAGGAACAGAAATTTAACGTTGGTTGAGAATATATACCCAGTCAAATTTGAAGTTAACGAGAGACATTAGTCAGTTTGCTTGTTCATGTCATCATTAGAAATCTTAATATCAACGAGAATTTCCAAGTCAACATCTTAAATGAATATTGGTTGCATGCACTTGATGCACGTCAGTGGTGTATCACAGAAGCAGATGAAAAATAAATATAAATATTTTCACTAAATTCATGTGGTTAATCTTCCCTCTTGTGCTCAACTCTGCCAAGAACTCTTCATCGCCTTGAAAAATATTTCCCAGCCTTTTCACGGCCACAACTCTTCCATCGGTTAAATTACCCTTATAAACCGTTCCTGATCCCCCTTGGTCTAATTCCACCTTAAAAAAATTTGTGGCCTTCTTCAGTTCGGAATACTTAAATCCCCTGAACTGACTTGAGATCAGCAGATAGCCATCTTCAAGTTTAGTTGATGTACCATGTTTTCTAAACAAAAACCACAAACCTGATACGAAAATCAAGAACTCAATGGCTCCAATAGCAGCTGCAAATGAGTAAAGGTAAACCCATCTGACCTTTTTGAAATCTATGTCATATAAAATGGTAACATTAACATAAAATAGGTAACATATATATAAAATGGACAGATGCTGAGAGTAATGTGGAGCCTGCTACTTGTAAACTAGCAGGCTGTTTCACATATATAGTGCCTGGAAAACTCGTTGTATGAACTCCATTAAAAAGGACCCCTTTTGTGAAGCAAAACCCTTCCTCTGTCGCCCTATAACTGAATGCTTGACACCGGCAATCCCCGAGGCAGAGGTCTCTACAAGCGCTAAATGAAATTACACATTTGTCAGAGCGAATATGTTAAGAACTCAATAAGTGTTTCTTTACACTATGTCGCTAATTTTAACATGGCCTGATCCTCCTACACAACTATGACAATTTCTATAATAGCTGATTTTTTATGTATAATGAAAGATTTGTGACTAAACAAGTTGTATATCCAAAATTGAAAATTTTACAACTATACGCAACTCTGTATATCACACATGCAAATATCTAAATACAGCCTGTGGAGGACATTCAGAATTGAACAAGAAGAAGGAGACAAAGTCTGTACCAAACTTATGCAATGATAATAGTTAAAGCCCTAAAATGCTAAATTGGATTGTCCAATAGAAACTAATTAAGGAACAATTTTGCAAACTTTGAGCTTCTCAATCCAGTGAACGAATGAAGATTTGGAATTCCTGAAACCCAAGAATCCATGCTCCTTGCTCTTGTTCATAGTATCTAAAGGATACTCAATGCCAAATGTATGATCAGCAAGCCACCAATCTCCGACTTCTTCTAGTTTCGTAGGCACCAATTTATTTTGTTTTACAATCTCATCCCACACACTCCCTTTATCCTTCATCAACTCCGCCAATGTCAGCCTCTCTCCGTCTTCAAATTCTCCACATTCCACCTCAAATTTCTCCGCCAACACCTTCCACAAATGCTTCCACTTGAACACATCTCCATTACTGCAATTAAACGCTTCATTCTTGGCCTTTGGATCCACTGCAGCCCATATCTCTTGCTCAGCAATCAAGTCAGCATCCGAAGCTTCAGCATATGAACTCCAAGCTTCCTTAATCCCTGGAAACCTCATAACCACACCCTCATGTTTGCATATTGAAGCATAAACGCACAGAGTACATATTAAATTCATCATACTGTTTGGCGAAAAACCAAAGATAACTCCAGGCCTATGGACTGACCAAGTTAAGCCATCTTTTTTGGCTACATTCTCAAACAAGATGTCCTCAAGATTATAGTAAAAGTTTGGAGCATCCAGCCTCGGAAGATCTTCAGTAAACGGAGGATCATGTGCTGCAATACCAAATGAATCAAAAGACCCGAAGTAATGCTTTTTCCCAGTTGTTAAACAAATATGTCGCAGTTTTGGTGCATTTGGAATGATACAATTCAGCAAATTTTTAAACATTCTGCTATTGATTTCACAGTTTTCAGCTTCATTGGATCCACTAGCCCAAGTGACATAAAAGAGGTGAGTCACATCTTTAAGGCGGGAGAGTCTGGATTCAGTTTCCTCTGGATTGGAAATGTCACACTGGATGTACTCAACAGGGTTGTTTGCATGCCATGATGGTCTTGGACGACGAGCAACGCCGTAGACTTTCCATGGGCCGCCAGGGGTGTCGGGGAGAGGGAGAATCTCAGCCAGACTATTGCCAACAATGCCAGTAATGCCCACAACAAGGGCCACACTTTGGTAGCTCAACGGACCGTGTTCTTGATTGAGAGTTTTCTAAATTAGTAAGCATGCATCGAGTATTAAATTAGTAGTGAATGATGTACAACTTATTACAAAAGCATGAACGAACTTTAAATGATTAACAAAGATTAGTTAAGAAAGAAGATTAGAGGATTACCCTTGCAGCTCCAACTGCACCAGACCACCACCAGCTCATTTTTTGTTAGATCGTCTTCCCTTGTTAAGATATACCACCGGTATGTGATAATATTTATAAACAAAAATGATGTTGACAATTTCAAAACTTTAGGTAAATTTACAATATTTTTAAATAAATTTACCAACCCAAGTTCAAATGGACAATTTCTAATGTTTCGATTTTAGTAATAATAATAATTTGTGTACCATGTACCAATTATTTTTTAATATTTATTATTTACATTATTTAATACTTGTTATTTTGTTATTTATATATTTATATGTGCAGTTTGGGTAGGAAGAAAGTAAGTCAAGCACACATAGCCATTATTCCATGATTTATGGTCGCACTAAAGGAGTAGAATTTGGTTCATGAAGTTTGGACGAATTATCAACTGAAATTAGTCAGTAATTTAAATAGTCAAAGTCGCCCACTAACAGAACATGAGTATATAATAATTAATATTAATTAATATTTTTAAAAAATATATTTGTCGAGAATTGAATGAAAAAAATATATAATAAATAAACCAATATTTAATCATGTAGTTATAGATAATCGAACCGTTTGTAAAACTAAAAAAATTAAAGTAAATAAATAATTCTTGTATGATTACGTAGCTGCAAGGAATCGAACCCTCGATGTAGCTAATAAATTTAAAGTAAATAAATAAATCTTGTATAATTACATAATTGTAAGGAATCGAACCCTGGATGAAGTTAAAGAATTTAATGTAAATAAATCTTGTATAATTACGTAGTTGCAAGGAAGAACCCGGATTTCGTGATTATCAAATTTGGTACTTTGGTACCTTGGTACCGCGCGCCATTTTCACATTGTTTTGCTAATTAATATTAATTTTAATTATTAAAAAAAATTATTAAAAAATGTACTTATAGATATTTGAATGATAGAAATATATAATAAATAAATACTATTTAATTATGTGGTTATAGGCAATTAATCTTGAATTTGGTACCGCGTGATATTTTAACATTATTTTCTTTATTAATAAAGAGTATAGAAGTTATACACAATTGAACTTTGAATGAAATTAATGAAATTAAAGTAAATAAATAAATCTTGTATAGTAACGTAGTTGTAAGGAATCGAACCCTGAATTAAGCTAAAGAATATAAATTAATAAATCTTGTGCGTAGTTGCGAGGAATCGAACCTAGGTCTCGTGATAACCAAATTTGGTATTTTGGTACTTTTGGTACCGCGTGTCATTTCCACATTGTTTTCCTTATTAATAAAGAGTATAGATTATTAAAAAAATTATTTAAAAATGTACTTATAGATATTTGAATGATAGAAATATATAATAAATAATACTATTTAATTATGTGATTATAGGCAATTAATCTTGAATTTGGTACCGCGCGATATTTTAACATTATTTTCTTTATTAATAAATTGTATAGAAGTTATAGACAATTGAACTTTGAATGAAATTAATGAAATTAAAGTAAATAAATAAATTTTGTATATAATAATATAATTGTAAGGAATCGAACCCTGAATTATGCTAAAAAAATTTAAATTAATAAATCTTGTACCTAGTTGCAAGGAATGGAACTCAGGTCACGTGATAACTAAATTTGGTATATTATGGTATTTTTGGTAACGCGCGTCATTTGCACATTGTTTTGCATATTAATAAATAGTATAGATTTTTTTTATGATTCTTAAAATATAATAGGATACACATTAATAAATCTATAACCTTTATTAATAAGCGAAACCGTTTTTTAACAAGGTACCAAATTTGGTTCGCACTTTTTTTGGTTCCATCTTTTTTTTTGTTTCACCCCTAATTTTTTTTATAAATAATTATCTATTTTAATATAAATTATATTATACCCTAAACTCCTATTTCACGTAGTAGAATTATTATATCCTAAACTCCTATTTCACGTAGTAGAACTTTATGTTATTTTTAACTTATTTTTGTTTTGTTCAATGCTCTACTTTCACCTATCTTCTAACAATTCTATTATTATTTTGACTTTTTCGGCTTACAAAAAATAATATTTTATTTTTGACTTTTCGTCTTGCACATACAAGCAATTAAAAGTCTACATTATAAAAGGTTACATTTCTTCTTTGTCACTTCTTTGTCATTGTCATAACACTGGTATACATATGTCAATATTATCAATGATCGCATAGATAGTTAAGCTATAAAATTTAAACAATCCTATCAAGGTTTTTTTGAAAGTATAAATTTACTACCTACTTCAATGTTCGACTCATATATTATATATTATTATGTTGTTTTTAAATCTAAAAAAAATAACTATCTAATCTAAATAGATTGTATTATTATTGTACTCTAAACTTCTGCTTCATGTAAAATTCTAATTTTTTTTCAAAAAAAAATAATTCTCTGTTGTTTTGAAATTAAAAAAAAAATATCTAATCCAAAATAGATTATATTGTTATTGTACCATAAACTCTTATTTCACGTAAAATTCTATGTTGTTTTTAATAATAATAATAATCTAATTTAAATCTACAATAAATTATATTGTTATTGTACGAATATATTATATTGTTATTAAATTATATTACTATTGTACCGAAATATATTATATTATTATATTTTATATCATGGAATAGATATTATCCCATGCCGGAGGAGTTACGGTGCGTGTTTGGGGTATCTTTAAAAAGTTGACTTATACCTTAAAATGAATAAGTGTCATATAAGTGATAAGTGGATGAATTCTTAAGTGTTTGGATAAATTTACTTATAAGTTAGTTACAAATTTGATAATTTTCATTTTAAAAATAATTATTAAATACAATGAGCTAAACACATACATTTTAAATTAAAAAAATATTTAAAAACACAAATGTAAAAATAAGAAGTATTAAAAGACAAAGAAATCAAGCAATAAGTCAATAAGTTAAGGAAAATATACGTTGTTACTAACATTCAACTTATGAACATATAAGCTATAAGTTGGTTTATAAATTGGGTTGACAAACACCCTACATAAGCTATTATGATATTATAAGCTATAAGTTGCCTTTTATTTAGGTTGTCATACATGTCCACAATAAGATCACAACATAAGCAAATTATAATACGTGTAATTTGTAGTTTAGGCCATCGGAAGTTTGTATTCTTATTGTAGTTCTAATTCTTTTATAATCTTAGTGTCTTGCTGAATTGAACTTAGAATATGAAACACCAACAAATATGAATGTAGGTCGTCATTACCGATGAAGTGATCATTGTCCATCACCAAAGTACAAAAAAAGTTACTAATCGAATACAAGTTGTGGACTGATAAATTTAATTTTCAGCATGTCAAGTTTTTGTTAATACAAGTTGTGTAGAAGTAAATTCACTTTTCAGCATGTCAAGTTGTTCCCATCTACATGCGAATCAATTTCATAGAAAAGGTTCAAATATTTACATCACCAATCACAAGTGCATGAATTGAATACAATTATATTTGTTCTGTTATATTTATTCTTTATTCATGACTAGCCTTATTATATTTAAATAGTCCCAAATGAATTTAACTGTATATATCATGTCCGGTTAGTTAATTCATGAATAGGCTTAAAATATTTAAATCATCCATACTTTGTACGTTATTGAGCTAATTTCTTAGTCCTCTATATTTTTTCCTTCTAGCTATGCCTTTATAATTGGAAGACAAAAGGTATGCATACAAAAAAAAGATATCGTCAAACAAGAGATCCTGAAACTATTGAGTAGTGAGATGAACGTAATGATTAAATTCACAAAAAATTATGTCCCAGGTATTACTATCAAAAGTTTCTTTTTTCTTAATTTTTAGAATTATTCCATTCAGATAACGATCTCTTGTGTTTTATGTATAAATAAAAAGTTGTTTCTAGAAATAAAGAAACTCAACTGGATATCAATCTTCTAAATTTTGGCCCATGTTGTATATACAAAATTTTAATTATATATACATAGTTTACACTGTATTTGACTGATTTCTTAGTCCCCTCATAATTATCCCTTATAATTATCTATCGGAAGAGAAAGATATCGTCAAACAAGAGATTCTTAAACTATTGAGCAGTAGAATAAACATAATGATAAACATCTCAAAAAATATATGACACATGTATTGGTGACAAAGTTTTTTTTGTTTATTTTTATATAATTTTTCAATTCAACTAATGATCTCTTACATTTCTATATAATTTCTATATAAGAGAAGGTTGTTTATGGGAAAAAAAATCAATTGAATGGGAATCTTTTGGATCTATATACAAGTTGGTGTTTCAGTTTTAAAATTAATTTTAAAAAAGCTATTTCTAGAAATAAAGAAAATCAACTGGATGAAAATCTTCTAGATCTTATCCCAGGTTGAATAAACAAAATTTTAATTATATGTATACATACATAGTGTATACTACATTTGGCTAATTTGTTATTACCCATATAATTATCCCTTATAACTACGCTTTCAAAATTGGAAGTTAAAAGATCTGCTGGAATAAAAAGATGTCATTAAACAAGATATTCTGAATTAATGAGCAGTGAAATAAACATAATGAGTGAAACGTCGAAAAAGATATATAACACAGGTATTGGTGACATAGTTTCTCTTACTTATATATATATATATGTGGTTCAATGGAGACCCTCCTTATCAAGAGACCCAAGAGACTAGATCCTGACCATTCATTAAACATATTTTTAATAAATTATATAATACATAGCAAATGGCAATCCGGTAAATATGCACAATCATTAAGTATAGTTTCAGTGTATTGTTTTTGAAATTGTACGGTTTGTAATATTTTAAACATGGGAAGAGAGTAATCAGCATATTTGATTGAAGATTTTAATTTTTCTATTTTTGGAAATGAATCTTTGATTGAACTTTTACTCTTAATGAAATAACAAGTACAAAAATAAAAATGAAACGAAGGTTTCATTCTGCAAAACCTAGAAGACAGATGCAAGGTACTGTTCCTTTATTTTACTTCTATACATTTTATATTTTAACAATGAAACACTTAATAGAATCGAATAACTAACCGAATCTATGTTTCAGAAAGGAGGATTATGGATTCATTGGCAATACCAGTTTTGTCAGAGAATGTTGAAGGCAGTAACGAGAGAAGGTAGTATTCATTCATTTTCGATTTTTACATTGCAACTATAATAAACAAAAACACCTAGTAGAATCGGAACACTGAACAAAAGCTATGTTTTCTCCATGCAGTAATTTTGTTGATTCAACGTCAATACCAGATTTGTCAGATAAGGTGGATGAAACACGTTCAACAATAACTTTACAACGAGGATTACTGTCTGGGATATTGAAGTCTTTGTCTGATGTTCAAAAGAAGTGGATTAACGATACTGGATTTGGTTCATTGTTGAAGTTTGGTACAAAAGAATATCCTTACGAGATATTAAGTTTCAGTTAACTACTCTCCAACTTGATTACTAATGATGTTAAGATTCATCAAGGTACTTTTTGTAAGATTCACTAAGTTGTTCAGTTAAGATTTATTAAAGTGTTCCATTAACATGTCAAGTTTTTGTACCGTATTTTATAGGATATAGAGTACGCTGATATCCTTAATTATGTTCTTATAAAATCTCCTTTGTGTTTTGTGAATGATACTATTTTAATTAAATCTAGATTCTTCCTACACAGAGGACTCTTATGGTGTGACAATTCACTTGTTCAACTTCTAACATTTGTACTTTTATTTGTCTAAATTTTTTTGTATGTTTTACAATAAGGTTCAATTAAGTGTTGTTTTAAGTATATAACTTATATGTTTGTGTGAGCATGTTATACTAACAAAATCCTCTTGAATGTGTATACTGTTTATCTAGATCAGGAGTCATGCATTTACTATGAGCTTGTAAATTTTGACAAAGAGAAGGAATTATAGGATGAACACGGAGGAGAACATTAAACGCCTCTAATAACAAAAAGAAGATGATAATGCATGCTTAAGGCTGATGAATATGCAAAGGCCTCAAAGTGCTATAATAATCCTGCCAAGTATATAAAGTATGAAACCACGTTTGGAGAAAAGGAGACAAAACACGCCAAGACATTGAAGGTGACTTGCAATCTCAATAATGCATCTTGCAAACTGAAAAGGATCTTAAAGAAGTAGGGATCTGCTTACATCAACCTTATTGATCTATATTTGTTAGAGTATGATATCAGAAAGTTCTTGAAATTGATCTTACAAGTAGAGATATGAAGCTTGAGTACAAGGTTCTGAAGGAGAGTGTAAAAGTAATAAAAAAAATGTCCAGTTCTATTGGAATATGTTTAGCAACATGAAAGTTGGTGCATTTTGATACATATTAGATAGATTCCAATGAAGCAAAACTGCAGAACTGATAACAAGGACATCAAGGCACAAATGGATCAGTTCTGTGATAAATGCCATTGTGATGCATCTAATCATTTTGGTGATTACGTGTCTTTGACATTAACTTTTGATCCATAAAAACTAAAAGGATCTTGGGAGTTTCTTATTTTGATATGTTTTGTCTAAAATTTATTGGGGTATCCCTAGAAAATAAAATTTATGGTTTTTTGGTTCTGATAGGTGTTCTTATAGTAAATTAAAATTTTAATGTGTTAAGAAAATACAAAAAAATGAAAATTTTAAAAAAATGATAATTCTAAGTTTTTTATAAGAAAAAAAAATATGAAGACTAAACAGTAATTTTTAAAAAAAAATCCAAACTCTAAATTTAATATAAAAAATGAATACGCCAATTTTTATAAAAAAATAAATATTTTAAACCATACATTATTCAGAATATTACTCTTAACCAGTTAAGAGAATCTGGTAGAAATTAAATTTTTTACATATTTTGTAAAAAGTACAATAGTGAATTTTATTATATTAAAATAACATACAATTTTAAAATCTACTCTGAAACACTTAAACGCATATTAATAAAATCTTAATGTGCCTTTTGCTTAAGAACAATTGAAAAATAAAATCTCTATTTACTAAATAATATTAAAACAATATTAAAATGTTAAAAACCTCAAAATATTAAAATATTAAGATAAATTGTACTAAAACACTTAATACAATATCGTAGTTTTTTTTTGTTTTGTAAAGGAGTATACTGAATTTCATTTTTTCAAAATAAGATATTTTCTTAAAATTACTCTAAAACATTTAAACGAATCTTTAAGATATTGTTAGTACATATTTTTTGTGATATATAAATTTTAGAAATTCATATACAATAGTAAAAACAAAATATTTTTTTTATATATTTTGCAAAAATAGAATATTGAATTTCATAAAATTATAATAAGATACATCCTCTCAAACACTTAAGAGAATCTCACGAAAAAAATAAATTTTTTACATATTTTGTAAAAAGGACAATAGTGAATTTCATTATATTAAAAAAATATACAATTTTAAAATCTATTCTTAAACACTTAAGCGCATATTACAACATTTAACAGAATCTTAATAAAATCTTAATGTGTCTTTTTCTTAAGAACAATTGGAAAATAAAATCTCTATTTAATAAATAATATTAAAAAAATCATAGTTAATTTGTTTAATGAATTGAAAGATTAAAAGTTCAAAATATTAAAATATTAAGATAAAGTGTACTAAAACACTTAACATAATCTCGTATTTTTATTTGTTTTGTAAACGATCATATGAATTTCATTTTTTCAAAATAAGATATATTTTCAAAATTACTCTAAAACACTTAAGCGAATCTTTAAAATATTGTTCGGACATGTTTTTTATGATATCTAGATTTGAGAAATTCATATACAATATTAAAATAATTAAATTTTTATATATTATGCAAAAACACAATAGCATGTTTTATTTTATATTATAATAACATACATCCTCAAAATAATTAACGGAATCTTAGATAATCTTAAAAAATCTTAAAAAATCTTAAAGTACTTTACATTTAAAAAGAATTGAAAACAAAATATAATCTTTATTTATTAAATAATCTTAGAAATTAATATATGTTAACTTATTTAATAAATAAAAATAGTAAAACCCCAAAGTATTAAAAATATTTTACTAAAACAATTAAGAGAATCTTATAAAGTCATAAAGAATACTTTATAAAACACTAAAAGTAACACTTTCAAGATTCTATTAAGTGTTGTATGTGGTCATATATGTTGAAAAAAATATTGTCACATGAAAAATATAATATATTTTACAAAAAGAAATGGTACACGAAAATTAAAATGGTAGTTAAAAAGTTTTTTCAAACAAGATTTTCTTAAGTGTAAAACTCGCAATATTAAAAATATTGTATTAAAATATTTAAGAGAATCTCGTAAAAAATAATATTTTTCAACTTTTATAAACAATTAGATTTTAATTTTTCAAAATAAGTTATTTTCTCAAAATTACACTGAAGCACTTACAAAAACCTTTACAGTATTTGTAGTATGTCTTTTATGATATCTAAATTTTAAAATTCATATACGAATCTTATAATAAACATTGAATAAAAAAAGGTAAAATCTCTAAATGTAATATTAAGACTAAAAACATCAATTTCTATAAAAAAAAAAACAAATATTGTAAACTATATATTATTCAAAGTATTACTCTTAAATAGTTATCAAGGGAATTTCGTAAAAAAAAAAAATTACATGTTTTGTAAAAAAAACAATAATGAAAGTTTATTATATTTTATTAACATATCATTCTTAAAATGTACTCTAAAACACTTAAGCCAATATTAACATTTACGAGAATGTTAATAAAATCTCTAAGTGCCACAATTGAGAAATAAAATATGTATTTATTAAATAATATTAAAGAGTCATACATTAACATTAACTTGTTGAATTAAAAGATTCAAACCTCAAACTATAAACATAAATTATACTAAAATACTTCTTTCATTATATATTAACATAACATTCATTCTCCAAAATAAGAATCTTATATCAAATCTTACAACACTTAAGATGTTTGTATTTGAAAACAACTAAAAAGTAAAAATTTCAATTAATTAAACAAAATTGAAAATTTATGCGTAAACTTATTTGTAACACTTTTGAAAATGTGATTTGCAAAGGTCGATAGTTAATTTAACTATATACAAATAAAATACATTCTCAAAATCTACTATAAAACACTTAAGCGGATTTTACAACAGTTAAGAAAATCTTAAAATGACTTATAATTAAAAACAACTGAAAAATGAAAATCTCTATTTATAAAATAATATTAAAAGTCATATGTTAACTTATTTAATGAATTGAAAGATTAAAAACTCCAAATATTTAAATATTCTGCTAAAACACTTAGAAGAATCTCGTAAAAATTATATATATTTTTGATTATGTAAATGATCATATTGAATTTTATTTTTTTTCAGCATAAGATATTTCTCCAAAATACTCTGAATTTTATTAAAGATTATGTAAATCTTTAATATATTTTTAGTACGTCCTTTATAATATTTAAATTTTAAAATTCATATACAGAGCTTATATTAAATATTAAATAAATAAATAATCTAAGCTTATAAAAAAGTCAAATTTCTAAATCTACGCTAATTTTTATAAGAAAATTTAAATATTTTAAACTATACATTACTCTTATATAGTCTAGAAAATCTCGTAAAAATTTAAAATTTTTACATCTCAATATTGAATTTCAATATATTAGAAAAATATACAGTTTTAAAATCTACACTCAAATACTTAAGCTAATATTACAAGAGTACCTTAATGTGCCGAACAATTGAAAAATAAAATCTCTATTTATAAAAAATATAAGAAAAAGCATACGTTAACATGTTTAATGAATTCAAAGATTAAAAATCTAATAATGTTAAGATAAATTGTACCAAAACACTTAACAAAATCTCGTTATATATTTTTCGTAAATCATCATATTGAATTTCATTTTCAAAATAATATAATTTCTCAAAATTACACTGAAACACGTAATTGAATCTTTATATATCATAAAAAAAGACAAATAATAAATTTTTTAATATCATACATTCTTAAAATCAACTTTTAAATGGCCATCATTAAATTCTATTAAGTGTTTTGTATAAAAAATCATATATTTAGAAAAAATCATATATTTTAAGCTACACATTATTAAGAATATATGACTCTTAAATAATTATTTATTTTAAAACTTATTCCAATACTTTTAGTTATTTAAAAAATATTAAAACGTAAATAATAATAATAAAATTCGTGCATTGTTTATAAGCTAGTATAAGATTATAATCAAACATTTAAGAATTTCACAAAGAAACACTTAAAGTGAATTTTGAAAAATAAATATTAATTAAAATAAATAAAATAATGAAACAGTTAAGAGAATCTCAACATAACTTCTTAAAAAATCTATAATGACATTTATATTACCAAAAAAACAATAACAAAAATTAAATTTTCAACAAATTATTGATCTAATAATCTAATAGAAGTTTCAAATTTCCAATTTTAAATCAATTTTATCTAATTATAAAAATATATTTTTAAAGAATATCTTTGTTATATTGAGATTCTCTTATACACATCTTGCAAATTTCACATATCATGATTTATAATGTTAGTGTAGTGCATTACAATCAAATTAACTAAAACTGTAAGAATAAAATAGTTGATAGAGATTCATATATGGCATGTGTACGGTTAACAAATGACAAAAATTTAGAAAATATTTTAAAGACATATGGTAATGAATCTTAGAAAAACGTATTATTAACAATGATATAAATGTATTTTTGTGGAACTGTTAGCGTGAAAGGGGTGGTTATGATTTTCAGTTTCCATGGTTGATATACATATGAATCAGAACAACTAGAAAACAATAACAATTGTAGTGTAAGATTAAAGACGTGGACAAAGTGAATTAGTGTTACAAATAGAAGTATTATGAATGTAGATCAATGTTGTAAGAACACGAGCAAGAACCTGGTGTGACATTAACACTTTCAAACCATCATCAATAGCAACAAACTCAAATGTATTATTCTGCCAAATGTTTTCAAAGTTCAATTGGAAAGATCATATAATCTTAAAAAAAACATATTAAAAAACGTTACTTGCTTTTAGGATTATCTTTTTTTTTTAAAAGGAGATCATTTTAAGAATATGTAATAAGATCTTAGTCCTGATTTACTAATACATTTTTTCCTGTAATATGCACTGGAGTTTTTAAGGTGTTCCTATTATGTTGGTTATTGTTGATGTATTAGCTAAATTTCCAAATCTAGAATACATGATGTAAATTTTGAATTTTAAATATATCCATCAATTTAGGAATTAGGTATAATGTAACTTTCTATATAAAAAATATGTCAGACAAAATATAATAAAATCAGCTCAAACTTTTGTTGTATGGAATTCTTACACCGTTCTTGAAAGGAAAATGAGTTCATTCACGAGGCCAGGACCAAAATTAATATTTCCGAGTACTCCCATGAATCAATAAGATGCGGTTCTGCTATGAGAAATATCACCCATGGAATGGCGTATGAATATGAATTAACAACCAATATAACATGTTTAGAATCTGCATGGCACTTTATACAGAATCTGCATGCCACTTTATACAGAATCTGCATGTTTAGAATCTGTATACTACGAAATCACATTACAGAGTGGAAAAGAAGTCCAAAATGTAGTGAAATACGTTAATAACATGTTTAGAATCTGCATGCCACTTTTTGAAAATACAATACATTTTATGATACAACATAAAGAACAATATACTACCTCGTTGTCGTTAAGAACTTTAGATTATATACTAGTTGAATGATATCAAGAACACTTTTGAAAACACCTTCCAGAACACCTCTCAGAACACCTTTCTGCATTATATACTGATAAGAATGTTTTAATCCGATTTTATTATAATACATAATAAAAATTATTAGAATTGATTACAAGAATTAAATTGATAACTGATAAATAAAAAGTGTAGAGTTGACCATAAATCATATTTTATCAAATCTTTACAAATATGGTAATAAATTAACATCTAATTAGATCATTACAAAAATGGTAATAAATTAAAAATAATACGTATGTTTTTTTTTGTATTTTTTTGTAACCCAAATACTACCCTTATACTATTTATCAACTAATATACACTTATATTTGTACAAGATCCAGGCCGTCGGATTGAAAAGTAATGGACGGTAATGATGAAGGGTCTCTCGGTCTCTCCCTAAGGGTCTCTTTTGAACCTCCCCCTATATATATATATACTAGCATTTAACCCGTGCGATGCACGGATGAATTTTAGAATTTTTATATTATTATCTGTATTTTGATTATATAATTTTATTAGTAGAAAAATAAATTTTTAAAAATTAATAATGTATGTATGATGTTGGTGTAAGCATGTCTTTGTATTTTGAGGATAAATGTTTTTAATATATTGTCGACGGGAATACTTGAACTTCTGAATATAGCTTAGGTAATATAAATATTTAATAATAATGTGTTATTGACGGGATATAGCTTAGAAAAATAGGTAATATAAATATTTAATAATAATATGTTATTGACGGGATTCAAACCTTGAACCCGTGGGAACATTTTAAATATCTAAAAAGAAATATTTTTTAAACTATTTTGTTGACGGGATTCGAACCTTGAACCCGTGAGAGTATTTTGAATATCAAGAAAGAAATATTCTTTTAACATTACATCTAACGGTTCTCCTTTATCTCTCTTTCAAATCTAACGGTTGTTATTAAAAATACCAACCAACCAAATAGAGGCTAGTTTGCTTATAATAATATAGTATAGATATATATATATAATTAAAAAATTACAACTATTAATCTCTTAGGTTTTCTATATAATAGAAAGTTGTTGCTGAAAATAAAGAAATTCATTTGGATGAAAATCTTTTGGATCTAAACACAAATTGGTGTTTTAGATTTTAAAATAATTTTGCTTTCGATATTGAAATATAAATAATATGTCATTAACATTTCATTTGATAGTGCTCCACAGTTCATTGAGATTCTATTATGTTGTAAAGGGATAATATATAAATTTTTTATAATTAACTGAATAATAATAATATTTTCATGAGTAAAATATTTTTAAAATTCAGTAACTAATTTCATGAAAAAATACTGTAATTGTAAACAATTTTAAGTCAAAATTTAAAATAACATAATTGATAATATTAATTAAAAGATACTATAAATAAAATAAATTTTCAAAAATAATCACTAGCCCGTGCTTAGCACGGGTTATCTTCTAGTCGGATAAATGTTTGCAAGTCGTGTTAAGAGTTATAAATGATTTAGTAGACAACAATACCATAGGTTTTTCACAGAGAAATGCTTAGTGAATGGTGAAATTCTTAATATCAAACTCTTCAAAAAGCTTTCTCCGCCTAAGAACGTACTTGAATCTAAATATGTCAACATTATTCTTAAGTTTCAGCTTTTGAGCCTTTGCCATTGATGGGCTTGCAGCAATTTGTTATCTTTAAATCATTGGTTATCTTTATTTTGAATGCTTATGTGTTTAATTGTTAGTGAAAATTAATACTTGTGTTACACCATGATTTTCGCATGTTAGCCGATGAAATCCGTTCCTTAAATCTTCTAAGTAGGTGATATTTTAAATGTTATTTGATCCATTTGTGTTAGTTTTAAAATTAAAAACTAAATTCATGTTCTCTGTGGTTCGACCCGTACTTGTCCCGATACTCACGTACGCCCGTGCACTTGCGATATTTTTATTACTTCCGGAGTTTTTCCCAACAGTAATCAAGTCAACATAGGACACATTCGAATGAACAAGTTCATGCCTCCTCGTTTCTGGGGAGCCTCATTGGTAGTTGGTACTCTCTCATGTTTGCATTAAAATGTTGAATTGTTGTGATATCCCCTTACGTGTTAGTCTGTTAGATCATCCATAAACTTACTCTTTTTGCTACATGCCAAGGTACCGCCAAAACTGTCCAGAAATATCCAATCCATAAACTTTTTTATAAAAATAGTATAATAGGATAAAAACTAGTATTATATTATTATTTTTTTATGATTCTTAAAATATAATAGGATACACGATTAATAAATAGGATAAATGTTTGCAAGTCGTGTTAAGAGTTATAGATGATTTAGTAGACAACAATACCATAGGTTTTTCACAGCGAAATGCTTAGTGAATGGTGAAATTCTTAATATCAAACTCTTCTAAAAGCTTTCTCAGCCTAAGAAGGTACTTGAATCTAAATATGTCAACATTATTCTTAAGTTTCAGCTTTGAGCCTTTGCCATTGATGGGCTTGCAGCAATTTGTTATCTAAATGACAGTTTTTTCTTTAGAATCTTTAAACCAAATTGCAAACGAATGACATTGTCTAGAGAAGTAAGAATTGACAATTTCTATATTAACTGATTTTTTATGTATAATGAAAGATTTGTGACTAAACAAGTTGTATATCCAAAATTGAAAATTTTACAACTATACGCAACTCTGTATATCACACATGCAAATATCTAAATACAGCCTGTGGAGGAAATTCAGAATTGAACAAGAAGAAGGAGACAAAATCTGTACCAAACTTATGCAATGATAATAGTTAAAGCCCTAAAATGCTAAATTGGATTGTCCAATAGAAACTAATTAAGGAACAATTTTGGAAGCTTTGAGCTTCTCAATCCAGTGAACGAATGAAGATTTGGAATTCCTGAAACCCAAGAATCCATGCTCCTTGCTCTTGTTCATTGTATCTAAAGGATACTCAATGCCAAATGTATGATCAGCAAGCCACCAATCTCCGACTTCTTCTAGTTTCGTAGGCACCAATTTATTTTGTTTTACAATCTCATCCCACACACTCCCTTTATCCTTCATCAACTCCGCCAATGTCAGCCTCTCTCCGTCTTCAAATTCTCCACATTCCACCTCAAATTGCTCCGCCAACACCTTCCACAAATGCTTCCACTTGAACACATCTCCATTACTGCAATTAAACGCTTCATTCTTGGCCTTTGGATCCACTGCAGCCCATATCTCTTGCTCAGCAATCAAGTCAGCATCCGAAGCTTCAGCATATGAACTCCAAGCTTCCTTAATCCCTGGAAACCTCATAACCACACCCTCATGTTTGCATATTGAAGCATAAACGCACAGAGTACATATTAAATTCATCATACTGTTTGGCGAAAAACCAAAGATAACTCCAGGCCTATGGACTGACCAAGTTAAGCCATCTTTTTTGGCTACATTCTCAAACAAGATGTCCTCAAGATTATAGTAAAAGTTTGGAGCATCCAGCCTCGGAAGATCTTCAGTAAACGGAGGATCATGTGCTGCAATACCAAATGAATCAAAAGACCCGAAGTAATGCTTTTTCCCAGTTGTTAAACAAATATGTCGCAGTTTTGGTGCATTTGGAATCATACAATTCAGCAAATTTTTAAACATTCTGCTATTGATTTCACAGTTTTCAGCTTCATTGGATCCACTAGCCCAAGTGACATAAAAGAGGTGAGTCACATCTTTAAGGCGGGAGAGTCTGGATTCAGTTTCCTCTGGATTGGAAATGTCACACTGGATGTACTCAACAGGGTTGTTTGCATGCCATGATGGTCTTGGACGACGAGCAACGCCGTAGACTTTCCATGGGCCTCCAGGGGTGTCGGGGAGAGGGAGAATCTCAGCCAGACTATTGCCAACAATGCCAGTAATGCCCACAACAAGGGCCACACTTTGGTAGCTCAACGGACCGTGTTCTTGATTGAGAGTTTTCTAAATTAGTAAGCATGCATCGAGTATTAAATTAGTAGTGAATGATGTACAACTTATTACAAAAGCATGAACGAACTTTAAATGATTAACAAAGATTAGTTAAGAAAGAAGATTAGAGGATTACCCTTGCAGCTCCAACTGCACCAGACCACCACCAGCTCATTTTTTGTTAGATCGTCTTCCCTTGTTAAGATATACCACCGGTATGTGATAATATTTATAAACAAAAATGATGTTGACAATTTCAAAACTTTAGGTAAATTTACAATATTTTTAAATAAATTTACCAACCCAAGTTCAAATAGACAATTTCTAATGTTTCGATTTTAGTAATAATAATAATTTGTGTACCATGTACCAATTATTTTTTAATATTTATTATTTACATTATTTAATACTTGTTATTTTGTTATTTATATATTTATATGTGCAGTTTGGGTAGGAAGAAAGTAAGTCAAGCACACATAGCCATTATTCCATGATTTATGGTCGCACTAAAGGAGTAGAATTTGGTTCATGAAGTTTGGACGAATTATCAACTGAAATTAGTCAGTAATTTAAATAGTCAAAGTCGCCCACTAACAGAACATGAGTATATACAGAAAGTGTTACAGTACGCAAATCTTTAACAAAAAAACTCTGTTTCTAATTATTTTATAATTTATGAAATAGTAAGACAGGAATATGATTTATAGGTGTTAAGGACTGCTTCATGAAGTTTCAGCGAATCCACTGATATATTCTACTGAAATTACTCAGAACTTTAACTCTACAAGTCTACAACTCTTCAACAAAAATCTATAAGGTCTAATGATCGAGTCCTGAAAAACAATGTTGGAGTTTAATCTTAAATTGTCTAAGTATTTAATTATTTGTGTTTTATTTGGTTTAGGCTGTTTTGATTTGGTCTGGTAATCAGCAGCGTTTCTGTAGGAGTTTGAGAGAATAAAGGAAGTAGTAGAGTCAAACTAGGAGAGGTGGTTCACGTTGTGTCCTACTTTCTAGCATCTGTTTAGTTACATTTCTATATATCTTTTGTACTGTATTCTTTTTTGAAATAAGAGAAAGCTTCTAGCAGTTTGTGCTTGTGTATTTTCAGTGCAAAAATTGTCTTTGCAAACGTTAGTTAAATTCTGGTTCCAACACTTGGTATCAGAGCAAGGATTAGCACAGAGAAGACACAGGTACATGTCAAAGTCATCTGTAATGGACGTAGGCAAGAGCAAGGGAGGTTCGATGGGTCTAACATATCCCATGTTGACAAAATCCAACTACACCGTTTGGGCAATGAAGATGAAAGTCATCATGCAGGCGCACGGAGTTTGGGAAGCAGTGGAGACAGGCGATGAGAAAGCCACCGTTGAAGACAGGACGGACAAAATTGCTTTAGCCATGGTCTATCAGGCAGTACCAGAGGAGATACTACTTTCTCTTGCAGATAAGAAAAAGGCGAAGGACGTCTGGGAAGGCATCAAGACTATGTGCCAGGGTGCAGAAAGAGTTAAAGCTGCGAAGGTTCAAACCTTGAAAGCTGAGTTTGAGGCTTTGTCCATGAAGGACACGGAACAGCTCGATGATTTTTGTGTGAAACTTAACGGGTTGGTCACGAACATCAGAGCTCTGGGTGAAAAAATAGCTGAGTCCTATGTGGTTAAGAAGCTATTACGTGCAGTACCACAGAAATTTCTCCAAATAGCGTCGACAATGGAGCAATTTGGTGACCTTGACAAGATGACGGTAGAAGAGGCCATTGGGTCGTTGAAGGTGCATGAGGAAAGGCTAAGGGGACGAACGGAACCTTCTGGAGGCCAACTATTACTTACAGAAGATGAGTGGGCTAAGAAAGAAAAAGAAAGTGATGAAGGAAAACTCCTCCTCACTCGTGAAGAATGGTTGAAGCGTACGAGTAGGGCACGAGGAGGGAGAGACAAAAGTAAAGTGAGATGCTACAATTGTGGCATTTATGGTCATTATGCAGCAGAATGTAGAAAGCCTCGAAGAGTGAAAGAAGCAAAACAAGAAGCTCACATAGCCCAAGCCGAGGACGACGAACCTGCTTTGTTGTTGGCTGAACATGATAAACGAAGTGAATTGATCTTGCTGAATGAAAGAATGATGGCACCAAGCATGATTGCAGATGGCAGCAAGAAAGAAGTGGAGTCGAACTTGTGGTATCTTGACAATGGGGCAAGTAACCACATGACCGGAGAAAAGGGAAAATTCAAAGAATTGGACGAAAGCATCAACGGGCAAGTAAAGTTTGGGGATGGTTCAGCTGTGAGGATTGAAGGAAGAGGATCGATTGTTCTAAGGTGCAAAAATGGTGAAGAACGCACATTGAATGATGTGTATTATATTCCAACGCTTCGCAGCAACATCATTAGCCTGGGCCAGTTGTCAGAGACAGGAAATAAGGTCATTATGAATGGACATTTCTTGGGGGTATATGAAGATCAAGGAAAGCTTCTCATGAAGGTAAAACGTTCTTACAACAGATTGTATAAGATAATTATTGAAACTGCAAAATCTGTTTGTTTGTTGTCAAAATCAGAAGAACTGTCTCGTCTCTGGCACACAAGCCTGGGACACGTAAACTTCAAATCACTGGGAATTATGCACAAGCATCAGATGGTACGTGGTTTACCAGATGTTGGTAATTCGAGGGAAGTCTGTTCAGGTTGTTTGATGTCAAAGCACGCAAGAAATCCTTTCCCAGCCAGGGCATCTTACAGTGCGAGCAAAGTACTCCAACTTGTTCACGGGGACTTGTGTGGCCCTATAGAACCTGCAACAATTGGTGGAAACAGATATTTTCTTTTATTGGTTGATGATTTCAGCAGAGCTATGTGGGTTTACATGATCAAGCGCAAGGATGAAGCACTCGACATGTTCAAAAAATTTCGAGCTCTTGTTGAGAATGGAGGTGACAAGAAGGTAAAGGTGTTCAGGACGGACCGAGGAGGTGAATTTACATCCAAAGAATTCACGGCATACTATGAAGCAGCCGGAATTGAGAGACATTTTACTGCGCCCTACACGCCTCAACAAAACGGCGTGGTAGAGCGTAGGAACAGAACGGTGATGGAAATGGCTCGCAGTTACCTAAAGGAGATGAAGTTGCCATTAAATCTATGGGGAAAAGCTGTTCGTCACAGTGTGTATGTCCTAAATAGATTGCCCACTCGGGCACTGTCCAAACAGACTCCATATGAAGCATGGACAACGAACAAACCAGATGTAAGCCATATTCGCACATTTGGATGTGTATCGTATATGAAGGTTCCAAATGCATATACTACCAAACTGGACGACAGAAGTATGCGAGTTGTGAACCTCGGAAAGGAGCCCGGGACAAAGGCTTACAGGCTTTTCGATCCAATAAGCAAACGCATTCTAGTCAGCCGGGACGTCATATTTGATGAGGAAAAATGCTGGACATGGGATCAACAAGAAGAAGCAGTGTGGGAAAATTCTTTTACTATCCCAGTACTGGAGACACAGGAAGAAGGAAGACAAGGACAACGAAATTTTGCAGACGGGAACATCAACACTGGAGATGATAGTGATGTTTCTCCTGTACGTTCTCACACAACAAACATATCACCAGAAAATTATGATGATAGTGTCGAACCCAAGCAGTTCAAATCAATAAGGGATATTTACAGCGAAACAGAAGAAGTTCAATTAGAGGAAGAGTTGATGCTTGCAGACATTGAAGAACCTTCGAAATTTGGGCAAGCTATAAAGAAACGAGAATGGAAGGAAGCAATGCAAAACGAAATGGATTCGATTGAAAACAATGGTACATGGAGGCTTACCGAATTACCGGCAGGGCACAAGATGATCGGCTTGAAGTGGATATACAAGTTAAAAAAGGATGCCAGTGGAAACATAGTTAAACATAAAGCTCGTTTGGTCGCTACGGGGTATGCCCAGGAACATGGTGTCGACTACGACGAAATCTTTGCGCCAGTCACTCGTTTGGAGACAGTTCGTTTGCTGTTGGCTTTGTCGGCCAAAAATAATTGGGAGGTTCATCATTTGGACGTCAAGACTGCGTTTTTAAATGGAGAAATCAGTGAAGATGTATATGTAGCTCAACCAGAGGGATACGAACAGAAAGGGAAGGAACAGATGGTATACAAATTGCTGAAGGCTCTCTATGGGTTAAGGCAGGCTCCACGTGCGTGGTACACAAAACTTAACAGCTGCCTTGAACGACTTGGTTTTAAGCGCTGCCCGTATGAGCATGCAGTCTACACTAGGCGAGACAAGGAGAATATTCTGGTAATCAGTGTGTATGTAGACGACTTGCTTGTAACTGGAACGAGTGTGTCACAAATAGAGCAGTTCAAGAGACAAATGAACAGTTTCTTCGAGATGTCTGACCTGGGGAAATTGAAGTATTATCTGGGTATAGAGGTCGAGCAGGGAGATGGTTTCATTGAACTGAAGCAATCGGGATATGCAAGGAAACTGCTGGAGAGGGCTGGATTATCAGAATGCAATCCTACGAAGTTCCCCATGGATCAAAAGGAACAACTAACCAATTAAAGATGAGCGTGGGAAAAGGGTCGATGCTACTTTATACAAGAGTCTAGTGGGAGGGCTGCGTTATTTAGTGCACACAAGGCCCGACATTGCTTTTTCTGTTGGTATTGTGAGTAGGTTTATGGAGCAGCCTACGACTATGCATCTGAATGCTGTGAAAAGGATTCTACGGTATGTCACGGGAACAGTGAATTACGGACTGGTGTATTCAAGAAAGAGTGGTAACAACATTCTAGTGGGTTTTTCAGACAGTGATTTAGCTGGGCAAGTGGAAGATAGGAAGAGCACAGGAGGTATGGTCTTTTACTTGAATGAAAGTCTCATTACGTGGGTATCTCAGAAACAACGTTGTGTGGCGTTGTCATCATGTGAAACAGAGTTTATGGCTGCCACTGCAGCAGCGTGTCAAAGCATATGGCTGAGGAATGTTTTAAGTCAAGTAACCGGCGAATGTGTAGGTCCGGTTGTTCTATATATAGACAACAAATCAGCGATTGATCTTGCCAAAAACCCAGTTTTTCATGGACGAAGTAAACACATTGATATAAGATATCACTTCATTCGTGAATGCATCGAGCGTGGAGAGATTGTGATCAAACATGTTCCAGGGAATCAGCAACGTGCAGACATCATGACTAAGGCATTGCAGAGTGTGAAGTTTGAGCAAATGAGGAAGCTGCTTGGTGTTAAGGAAATAAATAATTAATTTAAGATTAAGGGGGAGTTTGTTGGAGTTTAATCTTAAATTGTTTAAGTATTTAATTATTTGTGTTTTATTTGGTTTAGGCTGTTTTGATTTGGTCTTGTAATCAGCAGCGTTTCTGTAGGAGTTTGAGAGAATAAAGGAAGTAGTAGAGTCAAACTAGGAGAGGTGGTTCACGTTGTGTCCTACTTTCTAGCATCTGTTTAGTTACATTTCTATATATCTTTTGTACTGTATTCTTTTTTGAAATAAGAGAAAGCTTCTAGCAGTTTGTGCTTGTGTATTTTCAGTGCAAAAATTGTCTTTGCAAACGTTAGTTAAATTCTGGTTCCAACAAACAATGTAAGCAAAGAATGGTTATGAGAGATATGTATTTACATTTATAGATGTATAGCTTGACTCTTTTTCATGCTACATCTCTATGGAGTTATACATCTCTGATATTTTGTATGTATATTGTGTATGCGAACGTGATTTATACGCTTATGTATATTGTGCATACTAATATTAATTAAAGATATTATCTTTAATTTAATGATCATTTAGTTATTATTATTTAAGTATAGTTAATTTTTTCAAGAACCGACGATAAAATTATGAATTTTTACCTTGACAATCCTATTCAAGTTAGAAAATCTCCTCATACTAGCTTATAACTCGTGCAATACACGATTATTTTTTCAAATTTATAATTATATTGATTAATGAAATTATTTTTAATTTAATGATGATTCAATCATTATCATTCAACTAAAATTACTCACCATCCTGAATAGAATATGAAGTTATGAATTTCTACATTGACAATTCTATTCAACTTAGAAAAGCTACTCATTTCTGGTTTATATTATTAAAATTTAGTTTTTAGTAATTCCAATAACAATCAAACACACTTTTTAATATTAGATGTGGATGTTCTTATTTATATATTTCAAAATCAACGATCGATACATGAACCGAGTCTTGGATAAGATCTCGTGCAACGAACGACAATATTTTAATATCTATAATTATATTAATTTGTATTTTTTTAATATTTTGTATTATTAATTTTTGGACTTTATTTATTTGATTTTATACGCTCAATTAACTATTTGTACTCTGCATTGATTTCTAAAAATCAGCTTTGACTATTTTATGGCACACACTAAACTCACAAAATAATATTTAATTTAGTGACGGTTTAACAATTTTTTTCCAATTGAAAATACCCTAAAACTAAAGGGAGAAGAAAAGTGAAGAATTTTTACTTTAACAATTCTTATTGAACTTATTATCAAAATACTCTTTTTAGTATTTGAATATAGTTTTACAAACAACCAAATATAATTTTTAATATTACATCGACGGTTTTCATTTATCTATTATAACATCTAACAAAATAATCTTTAATTTAATGATGGTTTAACAATTTTTTTACAATTAAAATTACACCAAAATTAAAGATGGAAGAAAGTGGTAAATATTTAATTTCAAATCGTATTCGATTTAGGAAATTTTCATGTATTTGGTTTAAATTATCAAGATATATTTTTTAGTATTTTTAATATAATTCAACTAACAACCAAATACACGTTTTCATATTCGATCCAACAATTCTCATCTATTTATTTTAAAATCCAACGATCTTTATTATTTTGAGATGTAATAGTTATATTTACTTAAAATCCAATTCTAATACTAATACTTCAACTTTTGACTTATATCCTTTTTAGATAATAATTTCTATTTTTATATGATATAATCTTGATCGTTTATTTTTAAAAATATTAAATCTAACGGTTGAGATTGTTTTGGCGGTAGATCAAAGTTTTGGATAAGATCTCCCTTACGCTTATTATATATAAGGATTTAATTTGGTTTATATTATTAAATTTTTTTTTTTTTGTATTTGAATATAGTTCTAATAACAATCGAATATACTTTTTAATATTAGATCTAACGATTTTATTTATTTATTTCAAAATCAACTATCTTTATTAGTTTGACGGTACATGTACCAAAGTTTTAGATAAGATCATCTGCAATCCATGACTCTTTTTTTAATATCTATAAAAATAATATTTGTATTTTTTTAAATATTTTTATGTTATTAGTTTTTAGACTTTATTTATTAGATTATAGATGCTCAATTAACTACTGAGCTATAAAAATTAGATTTAATTTAGTGATAGTTTATTAAATTTTTTCCAATTAAAAATACCTCGAAACTGAAGAGAGAGAAAAAAGTGACAAATTTTAACATTAATAATTCTTATTCAACTTATAAAATTTATTCATATCTAGTTTAAATTATGAAAAAAAATCTATTTTTAGTATTTGAATATAGTTCTACTAACAACCAAATACACTTTTTTGTATTACATCCAATCAAACAAAATATCTTTAATTTAATTAGTGATGGGTTGACATTCTTTTACAATTAAAACTAGACCAAAACTAAATATAGAAGAAAGTGGAAAAAATTTACGTTGAAAATTCTATTCGATTTAGGAGATTTTCATATATTTGGTTTAAATTGTCAAGATATATTTTTTAGTATTTTTAATATAATTCAACTAACAACCAAATACACTTTTTCATTTTCGATCCAACGATTCTCATCAATCTATTTAATAATCTAATTATCCTTATTATTTTAATATGTAATATGAATTGAATATTAGTATTAATGGAACTAGTCTTTTTCTTAAGTTATAATTATTTCTAATCCAATTATAATACTAATACTTCCACTTTTGATTTATATCCTTTTTAGATAATAACTTCTATTTTTATATGATATAATCTTGATCGCCTATTTTTAAAAATATTATATCCAACGGTTGAGATTGTTTTGGCGGCACTGAGGATAGACTAAGGAGACCAGAGTTTTGGATAAGATCTCCATTACACTTATTATATATAAGGATTTAATATATATATATATATATGTGTGTGTGTGTGTGTGTGTGTGTCTTCTTTGAAAAAATAGAGTAAAGTACATTTTTACACTTTGCCTGTCAGACCACGTGCAATACTAACATTCAAAAACTGCCACTTGCTATACCGAAATTATAATTTTATTATGTTTTGTGTATTTTCGTTAAAAATCATTAACACCGTTAACAAATAATATTTCACATAAGGGTATAATAGACTTTTTCATATTATTCAGTATCTTCTTCGTCATTTCTACTACGTGCTATGTTACTGCTAGTTATATACATACACACAATATATACATGACACAAACATTTTCCATTACCACATATATCATTATCAACAATCAGTAAAGGAGGATCAGAGATTGTTTTGAAATCTGAATACCAAACTCAATATTACAGTACTAAAATCAATAAGAACAAATATCTACTGCAACCAATAATCATCGAGTTTCATCAAACAATTTGACAACTTTATCAAAACACCCACATTGATAATACACCCTCGAAAGTGATTTAAACACCACCAAATCAACTTCATCACTTGCACAATCCGCGGATGAAACATTCACTCAATTAATCTCGTCCGTACCCAACTCTGAACATAACTTGAAATCAATTGAAAACTCAAAATTATTAGGTTATAACAACCTAAATAGCCTCATCACTAGATTTTATATCATCAAAAACTCAACTAGCTTCATCAATTCACTACACATGGTGTAAAGGGTAAGAGCTTGTTTTTATAATGGAATTTTGAAGAAGATTTTGGTGGATTTTGTTCTTTGATGGTAGGAGTTGAACAATCTTTGATGAATTTTTAGAGATAAAAAAAAAATTGTGTGTATGAACCAATTGCAATTAGGGTTTATCATGTTGAATCGGGAAGCAATGATGTATAATACACCCCCCTTTCATATTTGAAAAGACAGATATTCCCTTCAAAAAATTAACGGAGTCAGCTAGAATTGATGGGAGTACACACATTTTTAAAAAGTTAAAACTCCAGTATTCCAAATGAGAGTTTTTGAATCTGAGTTTTGCAAGTGGTTAGCATTACGACATAATTGTTCGCGGCCAAGTATCGTGTTCGCTGTCGGATTCTTCCTCTTTGATGCTTATAAACCGATGTGGGGCTTGTTAGGTGTCAATCGTTGTCGGGCTCAGCTGGTGGATCGTAGAGCTTCTTGCGGGCATTGGGGGCCTTCGTCCTGCCTGGGGTGACGGTGTGAATTCAAGAATGTTTGGAACGTTTTCCCCCGATCTAGCTCTTATTCAGTTCTTGTCAAATAGGATTAGCATTATGATGGTTATGGGTTTATGAATTTATAACACTTTCGCAAAGAAATTTCGCGGAACCAAATGATTTTATCCTATGTCCATGTAAAGTATGGAAAAATCTATACTTGAAGAGTGTATTTGATGTTAAGCGTGATTTGATTGCAGTTGGATTTCTCGAGAGTTAGTTATAATATATGGTATTACCACGGGGAAGTTATAATGTATGGTATTACCATGAAGAAGTTGTTGGTTGAAAGACAAATTGTCTAGAAAAAAGTAAAACATACCAAGCCTGTTGTCGGCAAGCCAATTCTGACATGTTTGTCAAATATTTGTGGGGGAAAATGTGATTTGGCAATATTTTCAACAATTTTTCAAAAGTAAGTGCTTCCGACGACAACAAGAAAGGTGTCCAAAATAATTATTTTTATAACATGAAGGTTGTCAGAAGTAAGTCCTTTTGACACATGAAATTTGTTGGAAGGCACAATTTCCTATATATATTACTATCATTGTTGGAAGTTCTGAACATATGACTACCTTTTCTGTCAGAAGATTTAAAATTTTCAATTTACAATAAAAATGTATTTATCTTTTTTTCCATTTTATTTAATTTGAACTTCTCCGAGATAGTTTGTTGAAATATAATATATGAATATTTTATTAGAATTTTGTATACATTCAGAAAATAATAAAAGATTGAACTTTTGACAAAACTTTTCATCGGATATTAAGTTTAAGAATATAATAGTGGGAGTATGTACCTTATTATCTTCCAAAAGTAACTGAATATTTGACAAGGACATTTGTGAAGGGCTAATAGTGTCGGAAGAAAGCATTCTTCCGCCAAAAAACATAAAACATTTTTCTCACAAACAATAGGCCAACGTTTATTGAAAATACATGTATTTTTGGTAGTGATGTGTGGGATAAGCTGATAAATACTTTGAGAAAAGTGTAGCGTCGAATCTAGTATATAACCTTGTGATACCAATGCAATTAGGGTCTACAAGACCAAGGATTGATCAGAAACTCACGTGAAAAGAGAAACTCACGTGAAAAGATTGTGATTATAAGAAATTATCTAAAAATTAAACATTACCATAAACATCTTAATGGGAGTTAAACAACAATGTTTACTTATATAAATTAAAGAAGTAACAAAAATATTTAAAGGTTTAACAAACAATCACTACAAGAATATTTAGTTTTAACAACAGAAAATTTTGTTGGTAGATTAAGGAAATCCGTTACTAAGCCACTGTGCCAACGGAATGGCCACCGAAACGGTCGGTTGCAGTAAACGTCATTGGGAAGTCTCTACCAACGGAATTGTCTTCGTCACTAAATTTTACAACGGAATATCAACGAACTAACAACAAAGTTCTTGTTTTTAGAAATAACAGTATCCCAACCAACTTAGTAACGGAATATTCTGTTAGTATTATTAGCAACTACATGGTAACGAAATTTTCGTTGCTAGATATAGCAACAATTTCCCAACGGAGAATCTATTGGCATTATTAGAAACCATATTCCAATGACATTTCCGTTGTTCAAATTTAGTAATGATTTCCTAACGGATAGTCTATTGGTATTATTAATAGTCATATGCCAATGCAATTTCCATTGTTAAATTTAGTAACAAATTCCTAACGGATAATCCGTAAGTAATGCAATGAGACACATATAGTTTTCTAAGCAACACTCTCCCAATGGATAACTCGTAAGCAATTCTTGCAACGGAACATAAGCATGCATAAATGTGCTTTTATAAATCTGTACATTTGTACACATCTATACAAATAAAAGATATCAACCAACAAAAGATGGCAAAAGTCTTTTTTACTTCACTGCAGTGGATAATACAAATTCAAAATGGAGCTAAGAGTTACATCACTCTAGCCCTATATTTAAATACTAGGATATATAATATCATATCCAACATACCAAGATTTGCCACTAGAACAAAACAAAACCAGACCAAGATTTGCCACCACCAATCAGTTTTATAGGTCTAAACCATACCAACTGTACTAATTACTAAACCATACCAACATACATATTAGGTTCTAAGTCCAAGTGCATATAGCGAACATACTTAATTTAAAACTAATTATCATCTTGACCATTTGAATCATCTTCTTAACCATTTGAATCATCTTCTTGACCATCTGAATCATCTTGACCATCATCTTCTTGACCATCTGAATCATCTTGACCACCATCTGAACTGGAAGGGGATTGAGGACGTCCGAATCGGAGTGCTGTAGACTAAGTAATCGCGGCTAATTGCTTTTCCATTGCCGTCATCCGATCGTTCATCTCACTCAACTGGTGCTTCAGCCTTTCATTTTCCTCTTCACTGACAGAAAATGAAGTGCAAGGCATAACTTTAGACTTCTCATAAAAGAAGCTCTGTGATGAACCAATTCCATATACCCTATTTTTCTTGTCAAAACTTCCAACTGCCTCAAGAAACAGAGCATTTCTATCAACAGGCTGCCCGAATTTCTCCTACAACTCAAGAAGCGCTAGAAAAGTTTCTTGTATACAACAATAATTATTACAACTAAAACATGCAGGAATATACAATAATTATTACAACTAAAATATTTTAGTCACTGTATGAAGAGGAAGTATATTTATACAACTAACAAAACGATTAAATGACGTATTACTATTTACTATGTATATAGTCTGTCCAAGTCCATTAATATCTTGGAGAATAATTGCACATGAGCATGACATCAGGATTTAGATTGTTGAAAGGTGTCAAAATGTCTGTCAGATTCAATAATAAAGTGTACGATACTGAAATATGTTTAAAGAGAAGGGAATAGTGAAGAAGTACAGAGACAAAATATACGTGTGACCGAAAAAGAGTTCGACCCAATCCTCCAATGAAATATAATCTGAACAGTTAAGAGACATGCGACATTTTAAGTGATTTTTGGTTCTGCGAAAAAAACTAAATGAATATTCTGAAAAGTATAAATTAAAACTCACATATATTCGTTGGCTTTTTTGGTCGACCCATACAACTTCGAAATTCTCGTCATCCTCGCCACCCTCGACATTTTCATCATCTAAACCAATTTCTCTAGCCTCAGGAATCGGATTCTTCTTTTTCATCACATGCCTGGTGTGTGTCAAGTAAAAGATCTCATCAGCAGTGGGTTCACGCTTGTACTACACTTTCTGCAAAAATAAATTACAAATTTTAGAGCACAAAAATATCATTTTTAAGAAATTAAATGAGAATTATGTCAAAACAAGATTATAAAGCCTACCACACGAGCTCCAACTGTCCTATGAGAAGCGAAACCACTCGTATGTGTCGAAGGGCGGCCATCAACCCCGCTTCAACGATTACTTTTCTGAATCGAAGATTTTTTTTTAAAATCCTCCGCTCTCTAGAACTCAACCCAACTCAAATAAACATCCAAACCAATTCTATTATCTCGTATGTTGTGATTTTCCCAGTTACCACGAGCTATCGAAACAACTTCGGAATACTTCCTCCTTGCATTTGCCAGCCAACCTTTATAAATAACAACATCGGATTGCCTCCACACAAAATATTTCTTATAATAAAAAAAGAAGACAAATTACATAGAAGTTCAGAAATTAAGTGTAGCATATAACCTACCTTAATACTGGTCTTCCTAACCTGTTTCAGTTTAGGAAGAAGATCATGCTTAATTGCTTAGTGTCAAATGACTTTGAACATTTCACATCCTAGTGTCTTAAGTTCTACACCAGTGCTCAACTACTCGTGTTGGGCAAGTACAAGTTGAGTATTTCCATATCACTGACATGCCTATATTCTAAGCATATAAACCTTAACAGATATGCTGCTATTTTGCAAAACTTTGCGTATCACATATTTATTTTCGTATTATAGTTTGCAAAAATTAATTTCATTCTGGAAATCTTTTCAGACTTGTTTTATTCAAAATTTAGAATGTCAAAACTCCACTACTACAGTTTGCATTGCAAATGTTGTCGTACATATGGGGCACCATCAACAGCCACCAGAAAACGATTATTGGAAGTCAAAGACAATTTGACAAAAGAAATGCTAAATGCTACAGTGTTAGATATAATTGCTGATGTTTGTTCATCAGTGTTTAAGTCCCAGGTACATATCAGAGTTTACATAGAAGCCAGTCAGAGTTTGTTAAAGTCTGACAGGGTGATAGTTGACTTAGCTGTCGGTGCAAAGATAAAGATTCTAGAAGCAATATATTCTGAAGATGGAAAGAAGCAGAATATATTGATACAGCTAAGGAGACTGGACAGAAGACTGAAGCAATCCTTGATTGATAATAATTGTATAGCTAATTTATAGGAGTATCAATTAGATAAGGATTGTATGTAGCTGTGTACTATATAAACACAGATAGGTTATCCCTAGAAGGGATGCGAACATTGAATATATTATTCTTGTAACCTAGTAGCTCTTTGTGATTCATTAACATCACTAAGAGAGAAACTGTTAATATAATTACAGTTTGTTGATTTATAAAGTGTTCTTGATTGTTATTCTCATACATACTTGATTATATATTGTGTATTCGGCCTAACAATTGGTATCAGAGCCAAGGCTGTTTAATATATACAGTTTTACGATTCAAACACAGTAATAATCATGTATGAAGAAAATCAAACTGCTCCCAAGGCTGAACAGGTTAAGCCTAATTCTGTGAGTCGATATGAAACAATCAGGGTTCCAATACTCAGGCCAGTAGAGTATCCGATTTGGAAGGTGAAGATGACCATGTTTCTGGAGGCTACAGATCCAGAATATCTTGACAGAATCTATGATGGTCCTCATATGCCAACTAAATTGTCCCCTGTTGTTGATGGTCAAGAACAAAAGACTGTTCCAAAGGAAAAGAAAGATATGACTCCTGAGGACATCTCATCAATTGCAAAAGATGCAAAGGTTAGACATCTTCTCCACAGTGCTTTAGATAATGTTATGTCTAACAGAGTAATTGGCTGCAAGACTGCCAAAGAGATATGGGATGCTTTAGAAGTCAGATGCCAGGGAACAGGTGCTATTAAGAAGAACAGAAAGACAATACTCACACAGGAGTATGAGCACTTTGATTCAAGACCTAATGAAACCTTGACTGAGACTTATGACAGATTTTGCAAACTATTAAATGATCTGTCTCTGGTTAATAAAGAATATGAGCTTGAAGAGTCAAATCTCAAGTTTCTGTTATCTCTACCTGAAAAGTGGGATTTAAAGACAACCACAATAAGAGATAATTATGAGCTTGCTGATACAGATCTTGATGAAATCTATGGGTTATTGAAAACTCATGAACTGGAGATAGAACAAAGGAATAGAAGATTGAGTAAAAAGACAAAATCTGTTGCTCTCAAAGTCGAGGAGAAGCCCATTAAGAAGGAATCATCACGGAAGAAAGCCAAGGGAAAGGCTTTAGTTATTAAATCTGAAAGTGAGTCATCAAACTCTGATGATGACTCAAACTCTGATGAAGCTTCTGACTCTGAGAATGATGAAGAAGAGTTAATGCAAATGGCTGCACTGATGGTGAAAACCTTCAAGAAAATGGGATTTAAGAACTTTAAGAAAGGAAAGAGATTCTCAAGGAAAGATTCAAACTCTGAAAGGAGAAGTTTCAGAAAGTCTGATGGAAGGGAGACCAAGCCTGGCAAGAAGGATAAATCTGAAATCCAGTGCTACAGGTGTAAGGAGATGGGTCACTATGCCCCAGAGTGCAAGAAAGGCAAATCTGAGAAAGCACTCATCTCTAAAGGCAAAGACTGGGCAGATACTTCAGACTCTGATGATGGAGAAAATTATGCTCTTATGGCAACTGTCAGAGATGAGACTGAATCATCTGAAAATAAGGTACCCCTAACTACTTATGCTTATGATACTGATAATATATCTGAATTAAGAGTATATCTGAAAAGCGTACATGTTAGCTATAGGGATCAGACTTTAGAGAATGAGAGAATTAAAGCTGAGAATCTTAGTCTTAAAGATAGAAACAAGTTTCTTGAAGGAGAACTTGAAAATATGAAGCAGATTCAAAAAGAAAGAGATGATGCTGTTTATGTAGAACAGGAATTGCTCAAAAGATATAAGCAATTAGAATCTGATCTAGAAAAAGAAAGAAAAATAATCAAAACTTGGACAGACTCTGGGAGAGACACTCATCAAGTGTTTCAGACAGACTCTGTAGGTTTAGGCTATTGTGAAAATGATGAACTTAGGTTTAAAGACAAGGTCAAGGTTAAACCACAACTTAAACCTGTGATATTTGTTCCAGAAGCCAATAAGTTAAAATCTGTTGTAATAAGGGAAGCTGATATGGAATCAGATGAAGCCTGTGAAAAACAGGAAAATATTATAACAGAAAATCTTATGGAATTAGAAGCTGTTAGAAAACCAGTAAAAACTTGTGAAAAACAGGTTAATGTTGGCTTGATGACAGGAAAACAGTTCAATCATAAGTTGAAAGAGGTAAAATCTGCCATGAAACCAAAAGGGTCCAAGAAGAATAGGAATGGAAAGATAGGCATAAATAAAAGAAATAATCATTTGCCTAATGCTGCTGCTCCAAGAAAAACATGTTATAATTGTGGTAGTTCTAATCATCTTGCTAATTACTGCACAAAGAATAAAAATATCAATTCTTTACCTTCCACATCAGGAGTAAAGAATGATAATGTTAGAGTTAGACCACAGACTTTATGCACACACTGTGGGAGCACTTGGCATTCCATTTATACTTGCAAGAGTTATCATGCTATTTATCACAACTATTATGAGCTAAAACCCAATCTGAAATGGGTTAGAGCAAACTCTGCAAGTGTAAAGTCTGACAATGTTAGCTTAAACTCTGTTGATAGTAATTCCGCTGCAAAAGCTAACACTGTTAAGAAAGACAAAGGATCCAAGCAAGTCTGGGTCCTTAAAACTAACACTTAGTGTTTGTTTGTGATTGTAGGGTATAAAAGAGAGCACACTTATCTTGGACAGTGGATGCTTAGGACATATGACTGGAAATAAAGCCCTGCTATCAGACTTTAAGGAGAAGGCTGGCCCAAAGGTTTCCTATGGAGATGGCAACATAGGACACACTCTGGGATATGGCAATATCAATCTTGGAAGTGTCATCATTACAAATGTAGCTCTAGTCTCAGGACTCAAGCATAATCTGCTATCTGTGAGTCAAATCTGTGACAGAGGAAACCATGTAGATTTTCACACTGAATACTGTGAAGTTATCAGTAAATCTACTGGAAAAGTTGTTCTAGTTGGACACAGGCGCAACAACATTTATGAAGCAAGTTTGGTAACAAACTCTGATGGAAAAACAGTGTGTCTGACTGCAAAAATGTCAAATGAAGAGAGTTGGAATTGGCATAAGAAGCTCTCTCATCTCAATTTGAACAACATAAATGAGCTTATAAGAAAGGATCTTGTAAGGGGACTCCCAAAATCAATACTCAGTCTAGATGGCCTATGTGATTCTTGTCAAAAGGCCAAGAAAAGGAAGTCATCTTTCAAGAGCAAATCTGAATCTTCAGTAGTGGAACCTTATCATCTTCTACATGTTGATCTCTTTGGACCAGTGAATGTGATGTCCATGGGCAGAAAGAAATATGCTCTAGTAATTGTTGATGAATATACTAGATATACATGGGTGTATTTCTTGTCAAAGAAGGATGAAACTGCTCAAACTCTGATGGATCATGTAAATCTACTGGACAAAGGATCACAGCACAAAGTCAAAATTATAAGGAGTGATAATGGAACTGAATTCAGAAACTCAAACATGGAAGCTTTCTGCAAGGAAAGAGGAGTGAAACAAGAATTTTCTGCACCTGGAACTCCACAGCAAAATGGTGTAGTTGAAAGAAAGAACAGAACTTTAATTGAAGCAGCCAGAATAATGCTTGATGAAGCAAAGTTACCAACCTATTTCTGGGCAGAAGCTGTTCAAACTGCTTGTTTTACTCAGAATGCCACATTGATCAACAAGCATGGGAAAACACCATATGAGATGGTGAAAAATAAGAAGCCAAATTTGAAATATTTTCATATATTTGGATGCAAATGCTTTGTGTTGAAAACTCATCCTGAACAGTTGACCAAGTTCGAGTTAAAAGCTGATGAAGGAATCTTTGTTGGTTATCCATTGTCAACAAAAGCATTCAGAGTCTACAATCTGAGAACTAAAGTGATCATGGAATCCATACATGTGTCATTTGATGACAAGAAAATAACTGGACTTGATGACTTAGATGGATATGATCAACTGCGTTTTCAAAATGAAGGTTTATTCTCTGATGATGTAAACTCTGATGAAGCAGTACCGACAAACTCTGATGAAGCGGTTCTGACAAACTCTGACGAAGCATACTCTGGACCTCTACTGGTAAATACTGGAGAAATTGAAAATTCTCGAGTTGAACAAAATAGAGAACCAGTTGAGGGGGAGCGTGAAGAAGCTCAACAAGACACAGCAAGCGAGTCAGTTGAGGAAACTGATTCAAACTCTGACAGTTCAAACTCTGAGGCATCCAATTCAGGGGGAGCCTCAGATGCTACAGAGAGTCAACATATGAATCAGGAGAGCATGGATCAAGGGGGAGGATCCAATAATGATGCAAGAAACCACTTACCAACAGCAAGAAAGTGGACACAGGCACACACACCTGATCTCATAATTGGAGATCCTGATGCTAGTGTGAGAACTAGAAGTGCAACTAATAATGAGTGTCTGTATCATGCTTTCTTGTCTCAAACAGAACCAAAGAAAGTGGAGGAAGCTCTTCAAGATGCAAACTGGATAACAGCAATGCAAGAAGAGTTAAATGAATTTGAGAGAAATGAAGTCTGGACACTTGTACCTAGACCAAAGAATAGATCAATTGTAGGTACAAAGTGGGTTTTCAGAAACAAGACTGACAGTGAAGGTGTGATTACAAGAAACAAGGCTAGACTTGTGGCTAAAGGTTATTCACAACAGGAAGGAATTGACTATGATGAAACCTTTGCTCCAGTTGCAAGATTGGAGGCCATAAGAATCTTTCTGGCCTATGCTGCACACAAGAAGTTTAAAGTCTTTCAGATGGATGTAAAAAGTGCTTTTCTCAATGGGAAGCTTGAAGAAGAAGTGTTTGTTGAACAACCACCAGGATTTGTAGATCCCAAGCATCCAGATTATGTCTACAGGCTTGACAAGGCATTATATGGACTAAAGCAAGCACCAAGAGCATGGTATGAAACTCTTGCTCAATTTCTTTTAGAAAGTGGGTTCACAAGAGGTACAATTGATAAAACTTTGTTTTATTTCAATTCTGGTGATGACTTGCTTTTAGTTCAAATTTATGTAGATGATATTATCTTTGGATCTACTAATGACAAACTTTGTAAGAAGTTTGCAAAGCTTATGCAATCCAGGTACCAAATGAGCATGATGGGAGAGCTTAGTTACTTTCTAGGCTTACAGGTCAAGCAAACAGATGATGGTATTTTTATCAATCAAGCAAAATATACCAGAAATCTTCTCAAGAAATTTGGTATGCTTGATAGTTCATCTGCCACAACTCCCATGGCTACAGCAACAAAGCTAGACAAAGACACAGGAGCCTCAGTAGACATGACAAACTACAGAGGAATGATAGGGTCTTTACTGTATCTAACTGCAAGTAGACCTGATATCATGTATGCAACATGTCTTTGTGCAAGATTTCAAGCAGATCCCAGAGAGCCTCATCTAACAGCTGTAAAAAGGATCTTCAAATATCTCAAAGGAACCATAACCTTGGGTTTGTGGTATCCTAGAGAATCAGAGTTTAAGCTAATTGGTTACTCTGATGCAGATTTTGCAGGCTGTAAGATAGACAGAAAAAGTACAAGTGGAAGTTGTCAATTTTTAGGTGACAGATTGGTTTCTTGGTATAGCAAGAAACAGAAATCAATTTCTACATCCACAGCAGAAGCAGAGTATATAGCAGCTGGTAGCTGTTGTGCACAGATTCTATGGATGAAGAATCAATTGCTGGATTATGGTTTGAAGTACTCTAAAATACCTATTTTCTGTGATAACCAAAGTGCTATTGCTATGACAGGTAATCCAGTCCAACACTCCATGACCAAGCACATCAGCATAAGGTATCATTTTATCAGGGAACATGTGGAAGAAGGGAACATTGAGCTTCATTTTGTGTCTACAGACCAACAACTTGCAGATATCTTCACCAAACCCTTGAGTGAAGCTACTTTTACAAGATTGGTAAATGAACTTGGAATGATCTCTGGTTTCGACTAGAGATACGGGTTAGACTCAAAAACTATATGTGTTTGATTTTTATGCTCATGATTCCTTGCATGTGTTAACTGTTATGAGTACCAGTGTCATAAACTCTGAAAGCCAAACTCTGATGCTAAACTCTGTTAGTCATAAAGTGTTGGTCATACTCTGATAGTTACAGTCTAATGTTATACTCTGATTGTAATTTTGTCTGAAACACATGGACCGATGAAGAAAAATGTATGAAGCATGATTTTCAGTAAGTAATTATGAATCCTTCTAAGTATTATAAACTCTGATTACAAAATGTGCAGAAATTTTACACAACATGATACTGTCTCTATATTTCTAGCATCTCTTAGTTTATTGATCCTATACACTGAGTCTGTATTAGCTGTTTGCATTTTCTCTCATAAATTAATTGTATTAACTGATGACAAGTCTAAACTCTGATTATTAATTGCAAATAATTCACCCTCAAATCAAAAGATGCCAAACAGAGCACAAATTCCTTTGAGATCATGTTGTGCCTAGGAAGATCCAGGAACTTATTGTATGAAATAAGGGCTAAAATCTTTGATTTTTGGTGACTAGTGCCAACCACTGATTACTGGAAAAATTAAAAAAAATATATATATATATATATATATATATATATATAAAGGGGGTGAAAAATAAAAGATATATCCAAATGAAAGGATATCAGTATACAGAGTTTAGACATAAGAATCAGATTTTATTTTATACATGAGAGTTTAGGCAACCAGTTATTACTACTTTAGTTTGTGGGTGCTATGCACTTTGAGATGGTCTAAATATTTATATTCAGTAAACTCTGCTAATTCACACACCAAAACACACACCTGTACAGTTTGTGAAAAGAGTTTATGTATAAAGGAGGAGAATTGATAAACACTGATGATTTGTGTACTCTACGCCGAGGTAATTTAATTTTAATCTCTGATGGTTAAAATAAATTTTGTTGGTTTCAGACATATTATAATTTTGAGAAAAAGGCATTTGTTTTGAAAATTTAAAAAGAGTATGATTGGACAGTTGTTCAAGGATGTTTTTGAACAGAGGAGAGAGGTTTATACCTAGAAAAGTGTAACAGGCGGTAATTATTGCTGTTTTTACTGCGCATGCGCATTGAAAATTGTCACTTATTTGCTGTCAGTAACTGCATGTGTGACACGTGTCCCACTCACATAATTACAGGAGTAAGACAGTTGTGTATTAATGATTAAAAACTGTTCAGTTTTTTTTTTCATTTTGAATCTCATATTAATACAATACACACACAACCGTCTAATCTTTTACTCACTTCTCATTTTCACACATACATTTTGTTATTCCCAAATGACCTAACAGAATTGTAGAAGGGGGGGGGGTTGAATACAATTCTTGATATTTTCTTAAACTTAAAACACTGATAAAATAAAACTTAACTGAATAAACAAAAACACAAGATATAAATAATTCAGTTGGATTGTTTGATGATCCAACTGAAGTGTTTTTATTGCGGAAATAATCTGTGATACAAAAGTACACAGCTGCTCAGTTACAGAGTTGTAGAGAAGAATGCTCTCAAAGATAGCTAATACAAACTATTTGTTTTTCTTCTCTCTCATCTTTCTAACTGCTACACTTGGTTATATATTCCCAAGTTTACAATACTATTTTTGGCTACACTAAAGTACACTAAAGATAACCGCCAATAGTTTGCTTTTCATCCCTTTGTCCAGTGGTCCTTGGAGATCCTTGCTTTTGTCTTCATGCTTATTATGATCACTCCCAAGAGCCCAATTGGAAACTGGGATGTTTCCTTATTCCCCATGTCCATTTTAATGGTTTCCAATGCAAAGTACACTTCCACATCTCCTTTAGATCTGTTCAGTAACCTGTCACTATCACTTTGTCAACTATTCAGAAAAGCAATAATGATTCGTTGATAGCAGGGAGATGTGTTTCGTTGATAGCTTTATTCTTCATTCCGTTGATGGTGTTTCTCTCGTTTCGTTGATAGAGTAATCCTCATACCGTTGACATGTCTTCACTTAGGCAAAATTACAAGGCATGATATACTTACAATTAACCAACCTATTTTGCCTATCTAGTACTAAGTCAACATGACTTAGGAAACCTATCTAATACATACATCAAATGCATATCAAATTATGAAGTATTGTACAGTGCAATTTCTACAACACTCATTCCGTTGATGAGCTTCCTGTCAACGAAACACAGCAAAGCATGCCATTTCGTTGACAGTTACAAAATAACTTAATACAAAATCTACTAAGTGTTTTTACAATTATCATCAAGAACAACATATTCCTAACAATCTCCCCCAATTTATGACTGATAGAATAACAGCCATAAATCAAGAGCCTTGATGATAACAAAAACACTCAGACATATTACCCATGATAAAAGTAAAAATTGCATTGAGCTTCATAAAGTTTTAGACATTAAACAAGACTTACAAGACTAATGCCCAAATGTGCTCCTCTAGACTGAGCAAATGATTCATCTTGGTCTTCTTTGAGGCATAGTCTTCTTCCCTCTCCTAGAGTTGTTCTCCTCAATCTGGACCTGTAGCCTTCTGTAAAAGATCTTCTCTTCTTCATCTTGATCACCAAGCTTGGATTGCATGAACCTTAGAGTTTGATTAGATGCCTTATCCAGCTGGTCTTCCATCCTGAAGAACCTTCTGCAGTTGTCCTTGTCCTTAAATTCCATCATCCAGTAAGGTTGAAGATGGATCTTCTTTCCTGTTGAGGGCACTCTTAGCATCCTGGGAAGAGCCTCAGGCTTGTTCCAGCTAGCCTTTATTTGACATATCTTGGAGACCACCTCAGACTTGGCTGTTTTGGTGAAGCCAAAGTCTTTCTTCAAGCATCTAAACACTGTGAGTAGTGTTTGGTAGTCTTCTCCTAAAATTCTGTAGAGAGGCCATATTTGTTCTCTACCACCCTTGTATGTGAAAACCAATCTTTCAGGTAACTTTTGAGAAGCTGCAATGCCCCTTACTTCCACCAGGTTGTCTAAATCAAGATGTAAGCTGGATTCTTCCCTGATGTCAGCAATGTACATGCAGTCCTCTGGATTTGTAGGGGGTTTCTGAGATTGTGGCTTCCTCACAAATATTGGCTTTGCCTTGACAGCCCTTTTCTTTGTCTTCATTGGTTGATCCTTTTCAAATAGGAACTTTGGAAAATAGGCTTCATCAAATTCAATAGGCTCCTCCTTTGGCATGATTGGTTGATCATGAAATTTGACAGGGTGTGCAGGGTCACAGGCCAACTTTCCTCCAATAGGTAGATCAATAGGAATTTGATGTGCACTTGTTGTGGAAGGGGCTTGAGCAGTGTCCAGAGAGTCCTCTTTTTCAAAGTTCAGATTCCTCTTAGCTCTAGCCTTTGGTTGCCTTACACTTTTCCTTGCTGGTTCAGCTTCATTAGCTCCATCCTTGGCTTTTTCTTCCTGAAAGGTCTCTTCATCTTCAGGTGCTTGAGCAACTGCCAATGCTTGCATTGCTGCCCTTTCAGATTCTTCAGCCTTGGCCTTTGCAAAATTTGGGTGACCAACCCAAATGCAGATTTCCTTGCTGTCCCTGTAGATGATGGCCCTTTGATTCCTTATGCTTGGATGATTGCTTTCCTTGCTCTCAATGATCAGCTTCCCTAGGACTTTGAACTCATCTGGCTTTGGAGCAGGATAAAATATCCTTTCAATGTTCTTGCCTTTGGGTTTGGCAGGTGATATTGGAGACATCCCTCTTGCATCCACATTCTTAAAGCATGAAGATTGACCCTTCTCATTTCTTGAATCTTGAAAGATTCCATGCTGAAGGGGCTCTATAGCATAAGAGCTCTTGAACTGTGGCTCCATTTGTACAATCACCATTGCATTTGTTGATGGCTGATCTGTCTTTGAAGATTCAGTAATGTTCTTGAACCTTGCTTCTATGTTGGACCAGTGATCTTTGATTTGTTCTGCAAGTTTCATCCTCATAGAAGCTTCCTGGATCAGGTCAATACTATCCTTATTCTTCTTTCCAAACTCCCCCATTGCTAGTGGCTCCTGTGGCAGTGAAATGGCTGGGACCAACACCTTTGTGATTTGAATGTTTAGCTCCTTAGATTTCTCCCCCTTTTTGTTAGCATCAAGAGAGATGACTGGGAGTCCTTGAGCTGCCACTAGCTGAGTGAGTAGCTGAGTTTGCTTCTCCTGTTCCTTCTGCATTTGAGAAAGTGTAGCTTCCACCTTGTCCACTCTTGTAGAGAGAGTTTTCAAGGATGTAGCCACCTCAGGTTCCTTAGAGAAAAACCTGGTCATCTTGGACACAGTGAGAAGAGGGAGCTTTTCATCGATCATCCTGTAGTTAGCATCCCTGAGATTGCTAATGGAGTCCTTGATTTCTGTAGCCTCAATCCTTGTCTGCATCATTTGTAGCCTTTGAATTTCCAGAGAATCCATGATGGCCTTGTAGAATTTCTTGTCCCTTGCATTTGCAGACTCATGAGCTAGATAGGCCTCATTGTACTGCCTTGAGATAGCAGCATCTAGAGTGACTCTTCCATGCATACCCTGAGAAAGCCAGTCTGGTGTAGGAGGCACCACAGAAGTCCCAGTCTGTGAAGTGGTGGCCACCTGTAGATTATCACCATAGCTATCCTCATCATCAGAAAACTCAAAGTCTCCACTTGCTGTAGCTCCTGGAGGTAGATTGGTCAAGGCATCCTTTGCTCTTTGCATTGATGCAGTAGTATGAATTAAGTTGAGTGACCTTTCTGCCTCCACATTGCCCTGTTGAGCCATAACTTGATAGGCTGGCACAGGATGAGTAAAGGTCTCAGGATCCAAGGAAATACTATCCAGAGTTTGTTGATAATGCTCTTGGAAAGTAAGTTCCCTTTCTCCCTCACTGACCTCCATTAACTCATTAGCAATGACTGTTTCCACCCTTATTGCTCCTGTAGTCCCTTCTCTCTCTCCACTCTTTTCTTGCATCATGGGCTCCCCATGGCTCACACCTCTCACACCCTCACCTTCACCTACTAAGGTGGTACTCTCAAACTCTCCTTTTGCCTGGCTGGAAGAAATAGCCAGCCTCTCACTCTCATTCTCTCCTTTTGCCTGGCTGCAAGCCAGCCTCTCAATTTCACTCCCTTTCAAACCTAAAAGTGTCTCAACTACCACCAGGTCATCTACACTAGTTGTGGAAACAACTTGATTTTCAGTAAAAGGTGTAGAATGACCTATCAACGAAATGGTAGTTTGAACTGTCAACGGTATAGGTACCGTTGATGGAGAAACACTTGTCAACGAAAGAGGCTGTTTCGTTGATGAAGTCAATAAAGCATTTTGAGAAAGTGAAATTACAGTAGAATCTGTGGTGATTGATTTGAGATTGGGGTCCACAGATTCTCTTGCAGTTTCAGAAAAACTTGGTTGATGGCCCAACAAATCACTTAATAAGTGATGACCATCAGCTTCAGAGTGGGGCTTCTCCAAGATTAGAGTTGGAGAATCAGGAAAAGATGTATGGATCATGTCCACATCTAAAGATTGAGTTGGTGAATTGGATGGAGATAAATCAAGATTAATGTTTAGAGAGTGGGACTGTAACCCCAGAGTAATAATAGGGGTTACATCAAACTGAATTTGAGAAACTGGAAGTGTTGCTTCCAGTGTGTGTGCACCCTGTGAACCCTTGGTCTTTTGCTTCACTCTCCTTTGGTATTGGGAAAATGTAGACTGTGGGCTTGAAGTGTCCCTTACCCTTTTGGACTGTGCTCTAGGTGGAGAGCTTGTTTCAATAATCACATCCTTTTGGGAGGATGCAATTAGACTTGTGTTTAAATCCATTTTACTCATTGTGCCTTGTTGGGAAGACACAATGGGGCTAGGCTGGGAAACACTTACCTCACCTTCCTTATTCTTGGGGTTTCTTTGATTTTCACCCCTTCCCTCACCTCTCACAACTCCAGACTCACTCCCCTTAGGTTGTGTGGTAGTTTTTACAACAGGTGCCTTTTGAGAAGCACCTGAGGTTGGCTTGGAGGATTTCTTTGATTTTGATTTAGTTGCTGGGGCAGGAGCCTGTTGGGTCACAGCTACAGACTCCATAGCAACAAGGTTGGAGGAGACAATAGAAGTAACAGCTATACTAACAGGGATAGTAGTAGTTACCTCAATGATTGGCAGATACACCACTGGAACATCACCATTGTAGTTCAGCCTCAGTATGTCTGTCAATACTCTCTTTTCTTGTACAAAGCACTCAAACCTGGCATTAGGGTTAGAGATAACTAATGGTGCTGGACTAACATGATTATCCAGCATCATCAGAAACCTTGCATAATAGATATTTTTCTTCCTATTTGCCTTATCACCCAACTTAGCACCAATTTCATAAATAAGTTGGGTGCTAAAGTTGTAATATCTATCATTTAGAAGCATGGTTAGGAGAATTAACATAGAGTTAGTTAATGCATCAAAATTACTAATCTTTCCAGAAAAGACCTTAATGAATGCATCAGCTAAATAACTGTATTCCCTAACCAAACCTCTCCTAATTATTCTACCCAGATTATCAGTAGGCAAAGAGTAGTTTATAGAATTTAGCATGGTAGTTATTTCAGTGTTAGTAGGCAAAGCATCACAGTTATTATCAGGAATATGTAAACATGCTTGCAAAACATCAGAATTAACTATGTACTCATTACCTTGGAGAGTGAATTGCAGAGTGCAATTTGTTCCACTATATTCACATGAGGTCCAAATTTCCTCAATTATTTCATTGTAGATTGGTGTAGAGTGGAACATTGCATAGCTCAACTTGCAATTCTTCATGAAATCCATCATTTTGAAGAAAAGTCTGTTCGGGTTTTCCTTTGCAACAAAAGGGATGAAGTTGTTCTTCTCATAGATGAACCCTCCAGCAGACATAAGCTTGACTATGGGTGCCATTGTTGAGTGAGATAAAGCTTCGAACTGAGTTGCTTGTTAGAGAGAGAAAGAGAGAGAAAAGCCTTTGGAATTTTTGAGAGCAGGTAAAAAAAATTAAAGAAAATAGAATTTCTTAAATACTCCCCCAAAAATTCTCAGAAAATGAGTCCAATAATAAAAGTAAATTACTGGATTGGCATAAAAATATAACTGTTACTCTTAAAGTATTACCATGATTTATACTTACAGGGATGTATGCATAGATCGTGGTAAAAGACGTGTCAGTTTTCAACGGTTCAGATTAAAAGCGCTAAATCAACGAATCAGAATTGGGCCTTTAAAGTCCCGTCTGTTTCGTTGATACAGCTGTGTTTCGTTGACATAAAAAGAGTTATCAACGAAACACCCAGAAAAATGCTAAGATTGTCAACGAAATGGTTTGTTTCGTTGGCATAGTTATTTTGACTTAGACAAAATTTTACTTTTTCCTGAGAAAGTTAAATCACAGAAAATCATAGCAAATTTCTGGCTGCATTATGACTTGCAAATATCTCAAAAATAATTAAGAGAAATTTAGCATACCTAGCTCACTTACTAATCTTGAGAATGTCGATTCATCAAGTGGCTTGGTAAAGATGTCTGCAAGTTGTTGTTCACTTGGAACAAAATGTAACTCCACAGTACCATTCATAACATGTTCTCTAATGAAATGGTACTTGATGTCAATGTGCTTGGTTCTTGAATGCTGCACTGGATTCTCAGTAATGGCAATGGCACTAGTGTTGTCACAGAAAATAGGAATTTTCTCAACTCTTAATCCATAATCAAGTAATTGATTTTTCATCCATAAAATTTGTGCACAACAACTTCCAGCTGCAATATACTCAGCCTCAGCTGTGGAGGTGGAAACTGAGTTTTGTTTCTTGCTGAACCATGACACAAGCGTGTTTCCTAAGAATTGACAGGTGCCTGTTGTGCTTTTCCTGTCAATTTTACATCCTGCATAATCTGCATCTGAATAACCAATTAGTTCAAAACCAGATTCTCTAGGATACCAAATGCCAAGGTTTGGTGTTCCCTTGAGATATCTGAAAATCCTTTTAATAGCAACTAAATGGGATTCCCTAGGATCAGCCTGAAATCTAGCACATAGACATGTAGCAAACATAATATCAGGTCTACTAGCTGTTAAATACAAAAGTGAGCCTACCATGCCTCTGTAACTTGAAATGTCCACAGATTTTTCCTTAGTGTTCAATTCAAGTTTGGTGGCAGTGGGCATGGGAGTTTTGGCAGGAGAGCATTCCATTAAGTTAAATTTCTTTAATAAATCATGAATATATTTTGTTTGACTAATGAAAATGCCTTCATTAACTTGCTTCACTTGAAGACCAAGAAAGTAAGTTAATTCTCCCATCATGCTCATTTCATATTTACTTTGCATAAGCTTGGCAAACTTTTGACAAAGTTTCACATCTGTAGACCCAAAGATTATGTCATCTACATAAATTTGAACAAGTATAGTAGAGCCATTCACAATCCTGTGAAAAAGAGTTTTATCTACAGTACCTCTAGTGAAGTGATTCTCAAGAAGAAACTGTGAGAGTGTGTCATACTAGGCTCTAGGTGCTTGTTTCAAACCATAGAGTGCTTTGAGGAGGAAGTATACATATTCTGGAAAATCATCATCTTCAAAACCAGGAGGTTGACTTACATAGACCTCCTCTTCCAATTCCCCATTCAGAAAAGCACTTTTCACATCCATTTGATAGACTTTGAAATTGGCATGGGCTGCATAGGCTAGGAAAATCCTTATTGCTTCTAGTCTTGCAAAAGGAGCAAATGTTTCATCAAAATCAATTCCTTCTTCCTGTGAGTAGCCTTTTGCAACTAGTCTTGCTTTGTTCCTTGTGACTATGCCATTTTCATCCATCTTGTTTCTGAACACCCATTTTGTGCCTATTACACTCCTGTCCTTAGGCTTGGGCACCAGCTTCCAAACATTGTTCCTTTCAAATTGGTTTAGCTCTTCTTGCATAGCCAAAACCCAATCTGGATCTAGAAGTGCATCCTCAACTTTCTTTGGCTCATCTTGAGACAGAAAGCTGCTATATAGACATTCTTCTTGAGTTGCTCTTCTAGTTTGGACTTTTGAAGAAACATCACCTATAATAAGTTCAAAGGGATGATCTTTAGTCCATTTTCTTGAGGGAGGTAGATTTGCTCTAGACGAGGTAGCTTCATGATCATGATTGCCTTGATTGGATATTTGTCCTTGAGAAACTCCCCCTGAGTTTGTTGTCCCTAAATGATCACTTCTTGAGACATTTCTATGACCTTCAACGGTATGACTGTTTTGGCTGTCAACGAAACACTCATTTTGACTATCAACGAAACCACCATCTTGACTGTCAATGAAATGACCATTTGGTCTACTAGCAGCTATTCTTTTCAATCTTAATGCAGCAATTTCATCTTCACTGCTGCTCTCATCTGTGCTAGATACAACAACTTTAGGCTGTTTCTCAGTAGTCTTAACATGATTCATTCGATCTCCTTCCTCATTCTCAAAAGAGAGACTTTCATGGAAACCTTCATCACAGAGACCTTGAATTTTGAGATCATCAAAAACAACATGTACAGATTCCATAACAATGTTGGTTCTGAGATTATAGACTCTGTAAGCTTTCCCTGCTGCATATCCCACAAATATTGCTTCATCTGCCTTTGCTTCAAATTTCCCCAAATGCTCAGCTTGATTTCTCAGAACAAAGCACTTGCATCCAAAGACATGAAGAAAATCCAATAGTGGCTTCTTTCTTTTGAGTAGTTGATAAGGGGTCATTCCCTTGGCCTGATTAATCAAAGAAATATTCTGAGTGAAGCAAGCTGTGTTAACTGCCTCAGCCCAAAAATAAGTTGGTAACTTTGATTCATCTAGCATTGTCCTGGCAGCTTCAATAAGTGTTCTGTTTTTCCTTTCAACTACACCATTTTGCTGTGGTGTCCTTGCTGCTGAAAACTCATGCATAATACCATTTTCTTCACAGAACATCTTCATGCTTGAATTCTTGAATTCTGTCCCATTGTCACTCCTGATCCTTCTTACTTTCAAGTCAGGATGATTGTTTACCATCTTGATGTGATTGATAATGATTTCACTTGCCTCATCTTTAGAATGTAAAAAGAAGGTCCAAGTAAATCTAGAAAAATCATCAACAATCACAAGACAATATTTCTTCTTTGAAATAGACATGACATTTACAGGGCCAAACAGATCCATATGAAGTAACTCAAGCTGATGGACAATTGATGACTCTGTCTTGCTTTTGAATGATGCCTTCTTTTGTTTCCCTTTTTGACAGGCATCACACAAACCATCCTTGGAAAACTCCACCTGTGGAATTCCTCTAGCAAGATCCTTCCTTACCAAATCATTCATAACCTTGAAATTCAGATGAGATAATTTCTTGTGCCATAGCCAACTTTCATCCTTGCTTGCTTTGCTGAAAAGACAAGTGATGGTGTCTGGACTTGTGCTACTAAAGTCAGCAATGTACACATTCCCTCTTCTGAATCCAGTCATTACCACATTGTTGTTTCCTCCTTTAGAAACAACACAGGCTTCTTTTGAAAAAGTAACTAAAAATCCTTTGTCACAAAGTTGACTGATACTAAGCAAATTGTGCTTAAGACCATCCACCAATGCAACCTCATCTATGATGACATTCTCTTTTGAAATCAAGCCATATCCCTTTGTGTAGCCTTTGCTGTCATCTCCAAAAGCAATACAAGGGCCAGCTCTTTCCTGAAACTCTGTGAGCAGGGTAGAATCACCAGTCATGTGTCTTGAACAACCACTATCCAAGTACCAAAGATTCCTTTTGTCTCCCTGCACACAATGAAACCAAATCAAGTTGATTTTGGTACCCAAGTTTCCTTGGGTCCTGTTTTGTTAGCCTTTGCTTTTCCTTTTATATCATTTTTCACCTTGGGCTCAGATTGATTTAAATCAACTTTTACTCTTGGTGTTGATTTCTGATTGTTGCTCACATTTTCATTTACAGCATGCATATTTGAAGGAACACACATATTATTCATATTCCATGGCATTTGTGGCATACTAAACATATTCATGTATGGATTAGGCACAAATGATATGTTAGCATATGGATTCTGAAATTGTGCACATAGAGCAAACATGTTAGGCATAACAAGCATTGTAGGCATAAGATTATTCATTGCAGGCTTGGGAATTTTCACATTAGCAGTTTTCTTAACAGATTTGCAGTTAGTAGATAGATGACTAACACTTCCACAATTGACACAAGTCTTTCTAGGAGCATATTTATCAGGTGTGTAATTGTTGTGTTTGTTAATTCCTACTTTGCTATTCCTGTTATTCCTTTTATTTCCCTTAGCCTCAATTTGAACATTCTCTATTTTATCTTTCAATTGCTTGTTGGACAAGTGACCTACATTAGCTCTCTCAACAGGCTTCTCAACTTTCTTTGATTTACTAGACTCACCTTGAACAAAGTTCTTGGTGACAGGACCATACTTATTATTAAGTCTAGTGAGTTCATCTTTTCTTTTCTCTGTCAACGAAACACCCTGATCGGTTGATGGTTCATGTGTCAACGGAACATCGCATTCCGTTGACATATCAACCTTCAACAAATGATCATTGTTGTTTGTTGACTCTGTTTCTGAATCTAAGGCTTCACAAGCATACCCTAGTTTCTCTTTGTTCTTTTTCCATGATTGTTCACAAAAAGATTCCATACCTTGAACATTAATGATGTTGGTAACAACATTCCTGGCATCTTTCCATTTAGCAATCACACTCTGTTCTATTTCTAGTTGTGTCTTAAGAATTTCTTCCCTTTGTAACACGTTCTCAAGTTCCTTCTTAGCATCCCTACTAACACATCTCATTTTCTCAAATTCAATGAGCTGTGCTTCTAACATTGCATTCCTATCACTTAAGAGCAAATTAGTCTCTTTAATTCTTGAATTCTCTTTGGTAAGTGATTTAAGAGTAACACACAAATTATATAATACAGTAGACATTTCATTTACTGCACTATCGCATTCCTCTTTAGAAAGCTCAGAAAGATTAGTAATTGTTACCTGGTTGCTTGAGGAGCTTGCTTCCTGCTCATGATTGTTAGCCATAAGAGCCAAGTTGACATATTCAACATCATCATCAGAATCTTCACCATTACCAGCCCAATCATACTCCTGAGTCATGAAAGCCTTTTCCTTTTGCTTGAGAAGTTCAAAGTATTTCTTTTTATAATCAACAGGCTCAAATTTCCTGTTGCTCTTCTCAATCTTGGGTTTTCTGCAGTCTCCAGCAAAGTGACCAAGCATTCCACAATTGAAACATTTAGATTTAGACTTTTCAATCCAGTTACTTTTGTTAGGTTGAAAGTCTCTCCTTGGTGGCCTTGCTTCTGAGTTTCTCTTGAACTTGAACTTAGAGAATTTTCTTGACAGAAAAGCAATGTGTTCATCAATCTCATCTAAGTCATCCAAGTTGGCTGGTTCTGGTTCTTCTTCTTCTGTCATCTTACCTTTACCCTTGCTGACATCACTTCTACAACTAGCTCGACTAGTTGTGGCCTTTGCAGCTTCTTCAGTGTCATCTTCCAGTTGGTTCACAGATGCAATCAATGCAATGGATCCACCCTTCTTCTGTACCTTTTCAATTTCCTCATCTTGCTCCATTTCCAGCTCATAAGTCTTCAATGTTCCATACAGCCTTTCAAGAGTGTAATCTTTGTACTCTTGAGTGTTTCTTAGAGAAACAGTCATAGGCTTCCATTCTTTTGGAAGAGCTCTTAGAAATTTAAGGTTTGAGTCCTTAGTTTGGTAGATTCTCCCATACAACTTTAATCCATTCAGAAGCTTTTGAAACCTACTAAACGTGTCATTTAGGGTTTCACCAGCTTTAAAGTGAAAGTGCTCATATTGTTGTATAAGGAGTTGCATTTTGTTCTCCCTTACTTGCTCAGTTCCTTCACATAGTGTTCTGACAGTGTCCCATACTTCTTTGGAGGTTGTACAGTTTATGACATTATCAAACATCTCTTGCTCCAAACCATTAAACAGAATGTTCATGGTTCTCTTATCTTTATGGATTTCTGCAAGATCTTCAATAGTCCATTCTGAGACAAGTTTTGGAATTTCTACGTCAGGAGCATCATCTGGCACTCCAATTCTAGATGCAAACTTCATGGGAACGTGTGGACCTTTCTCAATGCAGTCTACATATCTCTCATCCATAGACATGAGATGTAAATGCATCTTTACTTTCCAGTGAAAGTAATTGTCCTTATCAAGAACTGGTATCTTCACACCTGCATCCTTCTTCACCATGGTTTCTGTTTTGGTCTTGATCTTTAAACTTCTTGTATGTTAGAAGCTCGCTCTGATACCAATTGTTATTCCCAAATGACCTAATAGAATTGTAGAAGGGGGGGGTTGAATACAATTCTTGATATTTTCTTAAACTTAAAACACTGATAAAATAAAACTTAACTGAATAAACAAAAACACAAGATATAAATAATTCAGTTGGATTGTTTGATGATCCAACTGAAGTGTTTTTATTGCGGAAATAATCTGTGATACAAAAGTACACAGCTGCTCAGTTACAGAGTTGTAGAGAATAATGCTCTCAAAGATAGCTAATACAAACTATTTGTTTTTCTTCTCTCTCATCTTTCTAACTGCTACACTTGGTTATATATTCCCAAGTTTACAATACTATTTTTGGCTACACTAAAGTACACTAAAGATAACCGCCAATAGTTTGCTTTTCATCCCTTTGTCCAGTGGTCCTTGGAGATCCTTGCTTTTGTCTTCATGCTTATTATGATCACTCCCAAGAGCCCAATTGGAAACTGGGATGTTTCCTTATTCCCCATGTCCATTTTAATGGTTTCCAATGCAAAGTACACTTCCACATCTCCTTTAGATCTGTTCAGTAACCTGTCACTATCACTTTGTCAACTATTCAGAAAAGCAATAATGATTCGTTGATAGCAGGGAGATGTGTTTCGTTGATAGCTTTATTCTTCATTCCGTTGATGGTGTTTCTCTCGTTTCGTTGATAGAGTAATCCTCATACCGTTGACATGTCTTCACTTAGGCAAAATTACAAGGCATGATATACTTACAATTAACCAACCTATTTTGCCTATCTAGTACTAAGTCAACATGACTTAGGAAACCTATCTAATACATACATCAAATGCATATCAAACTGTGAAGTATTGTACAGTGCAATTGCTACAACACTCATTCCGTTGATGAGCTTCCTGTCAACGAAACACTGCAAAGCATGCCATTTCGTTGACAGTTACAAAATAACTTAATACAAAATCTACTAAGTGTTTTTACAATTATCATCAAGAACAACATATTCCTAACACATTTCACTCACACAATTCTACAAACACTTTTCTGCATAATCTTTCTCATACACTCTCTTACTTTTAATCTCTGATTTCTAATGGCAACCTCCATGTTTACCTCCGTTGGATTAGACTTTGTCCCAAATAACTATGCAGCACCTCTTAGCAATGAGAACACACCGACGACGTTTCATTTACTGCAAAATTTCCTTGCTCAATCGGAAATTGGGCGTGCTTTAGTGGAGCCTGCAAGGCTTTATGGATCTCAGATTAAAGCTTTCTGGGAAACTGGTGTATACGATAACGGTGGTGATTCTGGAACTCCATCGATTGTTTTTGAGTTTCTAGAGACAGAGTATGTCATTACTCCAGGAACTGTACGTGAGGCAATGGGTTTTGCAGAATCTGATGCGTACACCATTGCTGTTGGTGATACTGACCTTCAAAGAATGATGCAAGCCGTTGGATACTCTGGATCTTTAGTCAAGATAGGCCAGTTGAAGCGACCGCTCTTACGAAAGGAATGGAGTTTCTTTTTCGATTGCATAACCAGAGCGTTCGGGAAGAAATGTACCAATTGGGATGCGATTCCAATTGATAGTCTACAAATCGGGTATTCACTTCTTTTTGGTAGTAATTACGATTTTGCTAGACTTGTCTTGATGAATATAGGAGAGAAAATGACAGAGAATAGGAATGTAGTCTACTTTTCTAGATTTTGTCAGATTTTATTCTCTGCTTGTGTTAATAATGTTGAGATTAATGAGGAGGACGTAATTCCCTCATTCAAATTGCATAAAAGGGTATTCTCTGACCTTACAAATAAGGATTTGAAGAAAGTCAATGTTGGTGAGTTGTTGTTACCTGAGAGGGTTCATCAGTTTTTAAACCCTCAACCTCTACCACAACAGCAACCACAGCAGATAAACAATGATACTCAAGTAGCTCCAAGACAAAAGACTGGAGGGAGGATTAAGCACAGAGCTTTCAAGGCTGCTACAACTTTAAATACTGATGATGTTGAGGGGTCAACCTCTGTTAAAACTTCAAGGAAGAAAAGAAAAGTTAGAGCAAACAGACCACAGTCTGATGCTGCTGTTGAAGATAGTGAAACTGATGAAGAAACTCTTCATCAGAGGAAAAGGAGATTAGTAGCAGCACATCTATTTGGTGCTGATAATATTTCTTCTCAAGGTGTAGAAAATCTTGGAGTTCAGATTCAAGAGGATGAAGCTGTCTTTGAGGACAGAGTTTCTATGGAGAATGTACCTTCTGAAGTACAAGAGGAGATTATTGATACTACTGTGCCTACTAAGGACAGAGTAAATACTGCTACAGAAGCTCCTACATCGAATACTGATGATGTAGTTGAGGAAGCTGCTGATCACTCTGATAGCAGGATTTTTGAGTCTCACGGATTTGATATGGAAGCTGAAGCAAACACCTCTTTAAACTCTGAACATTTTACAGAGGGTTTGGAAGCTGATCTGGATACTGTGAGAATTGAAGAATCTATGGCTTCTCACACAGAAATACTTACTCTTGTAGTTGAGAAAGGTGAGGAAGTCAATCAGAATTTAGCTGCTAATGCTACAGAAGCTGTTACTACAGAAACTGCAAATCCTGATGTTGTTGAAGCAGAGTTTGTTGCAAACTCTGAGGATGCTTTTGTTCTTGAAGCTCTACAACGCTCTGTTGTTGAGATTGTTCAAAGAGAAGCAGAGTTTAGTAATAATGCACACTCTGATGATCCTGAAAAAGTAGAAGAGAATGTTCTTACAGAGAATGAAGCAGAGGATGACGATGCTGAAGCTAGTCCTACTCATTCTAATCCTGATATTCAAGTCGAGTTGTCTGACATTCAAGCAAACTCTGAAGAAGAAAGAGAAGTCAATCGTGCTACTGCAGAACATTTTCAGAATATGTACTACTCAAATTGGTCAAGCAAGGATACTATCTTTTCCAATGAACGAGCTGCTGATTTTGTCACGAAGTCTTCCAAAGAGATTACAAATCCAGAACTTCTCAGTCATCTCAAAGCAACTATTGTACAAATCAAATCATTGAACAATCGTTTTGATGATTCTGACAAGGTGATTACTGGATTAAGGAATGATATAGCTCAAAGAGAGCTTACACAACAAAAGGACAAATCTCTATACATCTCCTTGTGTAAAGATCAGAAGATTTTTGATTCCAGGTTATCCAAAGTTGAAGAAAATCAAGTAAAAATGTCAACTCAGTTGGATGAAATTGCAAATTCCATTAAATTGCTCACATCAGCTTTGCTGTCTGATGATGTCAAAAAGGGGGAGAGAGTATCTAAGGACAAATGCAAGAGCTCTCAAACTCTGACTCAGAGGGATGATACTGCTGATGGTGGTGCAAGAAACAAATATCATCCAAGATCAAACAATGTTCAAAGGCAAGGGAGGAGGTCAAACTCTGATGCTCAGACAAATGCTGATGGAAAAAGAATAAACACTGGAGGGCAGTCTTCTTCAAGGGTTAGAAGTTTACTTCTTTCCTCTAAATCTCCAGTTACTGATGAAGAAGTTGCTACACAGTTATTCTTAGCAGAACATGGTAAAGATGTTACTATTGAAGATATCCAGGCAGAAGAGCAATTGCTTGCTGAAGAACACAGGAAAGATGTTGAAGCTGGAATTTACAAGAAGAAGGAAATCAAGGCTCCAAGGAGAAAAGAAAAAGGAATTGTTATCAAAGAGAATGTAATCTCTGATCAGAGTTTACAGTACTCAAGGAGGCCTAGTGGTTCAAATGCTGATAAAGGTAAAGGCGTGATGATTGAAGAGCCTAACCTGAAAAAGAAGAATTATTCAACCTCTGACATTGCTCAAGTTGAAACAAGATTAGCTAAATCAACCTCTGACGCTGCTCAAGTTGATGTTATTACCAAAGTTTTGACAACCTCTGACGTTGCTCAAGTTGTACAGAAATCTACATTACTTCCAGGATTCAGCAAACCAAAAATTCTTGAAGACTTAAAATTTGAAGCTGTGAATTTCTCAGAAACCAGAACAGTATTGGGAAAAGAAGCCTATGATAAATCTGGACTGGGTTCACACAGAGAGAGAAGAACAAATAACAGATCTCAAGACAATATTTCACTGGCAGAATCTGGTATTGGGGTTACACAAGAAAACCTTGATAAGTTAGAGTCTGTTCAGTTGATTTTTCACAGAGTATTGAAGAAGCAATTTCTGTTATACTTCATGAATGATGGAAGAGTTTATAAGGTTGGAGAATCTGATGTCAATCTCAAATCACGGGAAGAACTTGAATATGTACTTTATCTTTTGAAAGTCAAGAACAGACACACTCATGATGTTGCTCAAGTGTTGAGAGAGAAGATGCTGAGATCTAAAGCTATGCTTGGAGGAGGAGTGTCAAGTGTTTATATTCCAAAGTATAGGAATCATGCTGAAAAAATAGTGGAAATGAAAAGAAACAGTGCAAGACTAAGGACTGATATGGGAGTTAAAGTCTTAAAATTCAATCTAGAATCTGATAAACCATATTTTATTAGGCTAGGGAATGAGATGAGGAAAAATTCCATCTATTCTTTGAGAGCTGCAATTTATCAGACTGGAGAATCTGATCCAGAGTTGAGAGAGTTGAAGAAAATTATGGTTGAAGAGCTGGAAAGGGCTGAAAGAAGACTTCTCATAGATTATCTCAGAACTGTTCCTGATATTCAAGAAGTCAAGTAAAGTCTGACTGTAAGTTTTTGTTGTTTTCTGTTCTAAGTTAAATTTAAACTCTGTTTTAAAGTTAAACTCTGACATATTTTAAACACTGCATTTGTTATATGTTTTGACATCATCAATTATCTTTTTAACTTGTACATTTTATTATGAACAAGTTGGGGGAGATTGTTAGATATAATTGCTGATGTTTGTTCATCAGTGTTTAAGTCCCAGGTACATATCAGAGTTTACATAGAAGCCAGTCAGAGTTTGTTAAAGTCTGACAGGGTGATAGTTGACTTAGCTGTCGGTGCAAAGATAAAGATTCTAGAAGCAATATATTCTGAAGATGGAAAGAAGCAGAATATATTGATACAGCTAAGGAGACTGGACAGAAGACTGAAGCAATCCTTGATTGATAATAATTGTATAGCTAATTTATAGGAGTATCAATTAGATAAGGATTGTATGTAGCTGTGTACTATATAAACACAGATAGGTTATCCCTAGAAGGGATGCGAACATTGAATATATTATTCTTGTAACCTAGTAGCTCTTTGTGATTCATTAACATCACTAAGAGAGAAACTGTTAATATAATTACAGTTTGTTGATTTATAAAGTGTTCTTGATTGTTATTCTCATACATACTTGATTATATATTGTGTATTCGGCCTAACATACAGTTACCCCAAAAAATCTCAAAATCTATGCGTCAAGTCTTAAAGGCACTAGTATTATCATGATTATTGATTAAAACTTGTCATGCATTAAATAACTAAACTTGGAAAAAGATTTGGAATCTGTAACATTTGCCCATTTGGCAATTAGCAAACCAGCCTTGTGGCTTTAAAAATAATCCGAAACACATTAGAAATGGCTTGAACAGAAGATGGAAGTTGTTGCACATCACAATGCACTCTCAGCACATTAATAGGTAGCTCAGTTATATGGCCTTTGGGCAACAAAACTGATTTCTACTGAATTAAGAAATCAATTATCATAATTTTTAAAGCATCGTGGGGTTGAATTCTTAATGTATAATCAATACACAGATCAAGTTAACCAGAATAATTTGGCAAATAGTTTTCAAATCTCTACCAAATAGGATAACATCTCAAACCCAACACAAAAAGAATCTTAAAAATTCAAACAGACAAAATAAGAATTTTTCGGAAAAAACTACATAGGATGTAAAAAGCACAAGACAATTGGAATCAAGCACCGGCTAATTATCCAAAACAACTATCCGCATCCTTAGCTCAATAAAAGAATCCAAGTACTTTACCACCAACATTCTTCATTCTGGCATTATATATAAGACTAACTTAAATAAGACTCATAGACTATATACTTAGACAGATCACCAACTTACATATATACAACTAACTTAAATAAGACTCATATACTACATTATAAGAGATTAAAAACGTATAATTACCTTGAATTCTTCAAAATAAAAATCTTTAGTTTCTTTTGAAACACACTTACAATTGTATCCGGTAGGCTCAAGTCGCTCATACATGATTAGTTGATTCCTTTTAGAGCAAACATTCGAAGGTTCCAATCTAACACAAATATTTAAAATTAATGTAAGGCAATGTAATATCACTGCATGACATGGAAAAACAGAAAACAATTCACTATGTAGATGGTTTTTTAGGAACTCAAAACTTACGTTCCTTTAATGACTTCTAATATAACCCTCCCATCCCCTTGTTCCAAGCCAATATCCCAACGTACATAACCATTAGCAGCTGTAGAGGATACATTTAGTGTGCTTGGATGTGATGGAGTTGGCGTGTTCTCAATTGGTTCTGATTGAGCACCAATTGTATGTTGTCGTGATTGAGCTTCAGGTGTATGTTGGAGTTGGCGTGATTGAGCTTCAGGTGTGTGTTGACGTGATTAAGCAGTGAGTTGTCGTGATTCATTAGGTGTGCTTTGCCCAGATTGTGATATGCGCAGTCTTGATTTCGTTGGTGATCAGTGAAGCCCTGACTGAGATGGTAAACGTATTGGCAATTTATCTGGTCTCGATCGAGATTGTCCAGTACCTTGTTCAGAATGAGCACGAACGTGCTGTTTAGATTGAGCAGGAATGTGTTGTCCAGATCCAGTGGGAATGTGCTGTCCAGATTGAACTTGTACGTGTTGTCTAGAAGGAGCCAGTGCGCTCTGTCCAAGAGCCGTTACGCCCTGTCCAGGAGCAGATACGCCATGTCCTGGACATGCCGGTACATTTTCAGTACGGTTCATAACCCTCCTCATTCGTGCCTGTAATAAAAAGATGAGATAAATTAAAAACTGAATGACCAGCATAAAAAGTATGTCTGAATACATCGATGGATCAACATATATGCATTATTCAACATAGAACGAGTAATTGTATAGAAATAATATGTGTTAAAAATCAATGACTAGACCCAAGTAATTATTCTTTGTAAAAAATATTAGAACACACTGCACATCAAGGGTACAGTAATTCAACAGCTGTAATTTATGCTTGATGTTACATACCAACTAATTTCCTACATTTTTGTAAATTAATGTAACCTCCTGGGAACTAAATATTCACAGCAGTAGTTTCATGTGAAGACCATGTTCACCTGATTATTTTCTGGACTCATTGCTAATACAAATAGTTTGTACACCCTCAACCTCTTTCTTTTATTGACCTCAACTATGTTATAACGTGGATGAATTCTTGTTCCAACATTAATTGTAGGATCGAACCATTCACACTTAAACAAAACTGTTTTCTTGGCTGGAAAACGATGATACTCGACAATCAAAATCTCTTCCACTATTCCGAAGTAATCACTAAATGTCTCGCTAAAATTTGACCCTTTGATGCATACTCCGCTGTTGAATGTTGACCTATCAGCCCCATATTCTCGAGTGTGAAATTTGTACCCATTTACATAGTAAATTGGTACCGACTTAACCGAACGAAGAGGTCCAAATGGAATATCCCGAATATATTCATTCGGAACCAAAGATGGATCTTGAGCCTGCAATTGTTAGTAGTGACGATTATAATACGAAATATGCAGTTAATAGTTATCTAATAGTAATTATAAAAGTATCAATTAACTTACATAATGCTTAAACCATATTGCAAAATCACTTTCCAAGCACCGATCAACTTCAACACTAGTTATATGTGGATTGTGCTCCCGAAGTTGATTAATGAAAATCCTGATTACACAAAAAACAAAAATAAGATATATGACTAATATTAATTAATGGGGACAAATAAGTGTGTGCTAAAAAATACCGACTCAGTATATGGTGCAACTTCTGGATAGTTAAACAAGATATAATTGTGAGCTGCTATATATTCTCGATCATCAAGATAACGAGTACTAACACTTCCATTTGAACGACCAGGATGAGAAAATATAGAAATGTTCCCCCCCCCCCAAAAACTCTTTCCACCTCCACTGGAATCGTTTCTAAGAACTTTTCTGTCTCTTGTCCGAACATGTTGCTTAAAGTAGTGTGAGCAAAAGGTGGAAGCTTCTTCAACTAAAAAAGCATTGCATATCGATCCTTCAACCCGGGCTTTATTTTTCACATTATTCTTTAAGTGACGTAAAAACCTTTCGAAAGGATACATCCAACGATACTGTACAGGACCTGCAATGAGTGCTTCATATGGCAAGTGCACTAAAAGATGTTCCATGGAGTCGAACAATGCTGGTGGAAAGATGCGTTCTAACTTGCAAAGTATAACCGGAATTTGTTCTTGAAGTCTATGCATATCACTTATCCTCAAAGTAGCTGATGTGAGATCTCTGAAGAAAAGGCTTAATTCTGTTACAACCTCCTAAACATTAGTTGGAAGAAATTCGCAAAAAGCAATCGGAAGAAGATGTTGCATAAACACGTGACAATCATGACTTTTCATTCCAAATAACTTGAATTTCTTCATATTAATACAACGCCGCATGTTTGACACATATCCATCTCGGAATTTCAAATCTTTCAACCATTCACACACTTTTCCTTTTTCCTTTTTGTTTAAGCTATAACATGCCTTTGGATACTTTTGTATCGACTCATCTTTTGCCAACTCAGGTCTCCGACAAATCATTGCAATATCTTCTCTTGCCTTAGAATTATCTTTGGTTTTCCCTTCAATGGCCATGATAGTGTTGAAGATATTTTCAAAGACATTTTTCTCAACATGCATAACGTCGAGATTATGTCTAATTGTTAATGTTCTCCAATATGGTAAATCCCAAAAGATACTTCTTTTTTCCCATCCACAATTGTAAGCTTTAATGACTTTAGCATTATGCTCATCACTTCCGAATTCAGTAACTTTCATCAAACCAAGTGACTCAATTTCTTGAAATACATCTTTATCTGTTCGCACTACTGGGGCAGATTTAGTTACTATATTGCCCTTGGTAAATCAGCTTTTTATTCCTTCGAAATAAATGATTGGCTGGTAAGAACTTTCGATGATTATCAAACCATGTAGTATTTCTACCATGTGAAAGATTATAAGCATCATGGTCATAAGAACAATGAGGACAAGCTAAATGCCCAGCAGTTTTCCATCCAAACAACATTGAATAAGCAGGGAAGTCACTGATAGTCCACATCAACGCAGCTCCCATACAAAAATTTAGTTTCAAAGAATTATCCCAAGTCTCCGTGCCAACTTCCAACAACTCTTTTAACTCGGCAATCAATGGTTGAAGAAAAACATTTATCTTCTGTTTTAGATTTTTTGCTCCAGGCACAAGTACAGACAAAAACAAGTACTGTTCTTTTGAACACATTCAATGAGGCAAATTATATGGAGTCACTATAATTGGCCAAGAAGAATATGGTCTACCAGTTTCACCAAATGGTTGAAACCCATCAGCAGAAAGTCCAAGTCTAACATTTCTCGTCTCTGAGGAAAATGATGGATGTGCTATATCAAATTGTTTCCATTCCTCCGAGTCTGAACAATGACGCATCACATCTTCTTCTTGATAATGTTCTGCATGCCATCTCATATGGGCTGCAGTCGCAGGCGAAGCATACAACCTTTGTAATCTCGGTGTCAGTGGAAAATAGATCATCCTCTTAAAAGGTATTTTCTTTTTCTCCTTCTTGGATCTGTTGAGTCTTGATTTGTATCTCGCATATGAACAGAATTTACAGGACTCCATGTTGACGTCTTCACCCCAATATATCATACACCCATTAACACAACAATCAATTTGCTCGGAAGGAAGCCCCAATTCTTCCATTTACTTCTTCGTACTGTAAAAGCTATCAAAAAATGTATTATCTTCAGGCAAGACGCCTTTGAAGAACTGTGATGTATGATCAAAACATGCCTATGACCAATGATGATCCGATTTTAAAATATCACACAACTTCTGTACTTCTGCATTTGGAATTGGATCAAAACTTGGACCGGCGGCATCCATCACCATGTTGTACATTAGGTTATCCTCATCTCTTGTACCTTGAGTATTGGAGTATTGTGTGGATGATGATTCTCCACTTTGTCTAAAAACATATGGCTCTCCGTGTCGATCCCACTGGTAATAATCTCTTACAAATCCTTTCTTCAGTAAATGCAGTTTCACCGTCTCCGCATCCCAGAATTTAATATGCTTGCAACTGAAGCATGGACATTGAATGTTTATCCCACCCAAGGACGAAGGTCGAGATACAACATATTTCATAAAATTTTCCACCCCATTTACAAATGTCGGATTCAAACATCCTTGACTATTTAACCTTTGATACATCCAAGCTCGATCATTATTCATATTGAACTTTCTAATAACCTGAGAATAATAAAATATTCACAACTAAAAAATAAATTTATGCAACTAAACTAATTAGCATGCATTATAATAGTAATATTTGGAATATAAAAAAATTAAACTAGCTACAACATGAATGAATAAACTAATTTTTTTATGGAAAGATAATAAGGCAGCCTCGAATTACTCCGACTCGATCAGGACAACCAAACAAACAGGAAGTACCTACTACGTACGCATGGCTAAGTACTAAAACGAAAAGGTGCGCCACTTCATAAATTATAATATATTTATCACATGCAAACACAAGGTCTAAAACTAATTAACAAACATCAATGATATTTTTAATATTAACAAATTATTATATGTGAAATATATTCAACAATGTTGTAAATGCAAGTTAATCAGTAGATTATATATATAGGGTCATGTTCCTTGTAGAACCCTTAACCTTGGAACCCTTAGAACTTTATCTTATTTTTTAAAATAATATATATTTATTATATGAAGGTCATGGGTAAAGTTGTCCAAAAACACAAAATACATAATTTAGAGCTAATTAATATTTTATTAACGATAATAATCATACACCGATATCGATCACAAAATTCTCCATCATCATCATAAAATTTCCCCAATTATTTTTATCATTTTTTGTGAAAATATTCAAATTATTGTATAAACACAATATCAGATAACAGTGTTCAGCAACTGAACATTTAAATACAAGTAAGTTCAGTTGCAGAACTTTAAAATTTATGTGTTTGATTTCAAATTCGATTGCATGACTTTTATGTTCAGCGGTAGAACACGAAAGTTATGGTATGAAAATAATGTGATAACATTGTTCAACAGCTGAACATTATAAAAATAATCAAGTTCACTTGTAGAACTTTGTGGAAAAAAGTAAGTTCGGTTGTAGAACTTTGAAGTCCATATGCATAACTTTTAAAATTCAGCTGCAGAACACTGTATTTATACTATGAAACAAAATAGGTTCGGCAGTAGAATCCTTTTATTCCAAGAATACCCTTATAAGATTTTGTATATAAAAATGAGTTGAATCTGAACAGTTGATCTAGTAATAATCCAACGGCTTATAACAGTTCTAAAGTTCTTTTTTCGTGATTGGTTCTCTCTTGAGCATAACCCTATATATATAATTAGTAGGACATTGAAAAAAGTTAGATCTGAATGGATATTGAAAAAAGAGTTTGAAGAATTAAACCACGGTTAATTAAGAACGTAGACACATCTGGTAGTTGGCAAAAAATTTAAAGGGACCCTACCAAGAAATTAGTAACGAAAATAATTTAACTGATCTAGAATTATAATAGTTTAGTAACGGAAGTAAAATAACCGATCCAAAAATTGTAACGCTTTAGTAACGGAATCACCAACATATATATCCATTATTAATTCCTTGGGAATATCTTTGTAGCCTGTTGCTAGTTCGTTATAATTCTGTTTGTAATCCGTCTTCCAGCCGTTGGAAAATTTTGGCGGACAATTTTGGCACCTAGTTTTACCAACGGATTAATCCGTTGATGTATATTCGTTATTGAATCGTTAGTAATCTGTCGTTATGTCTTTGACTTTTCAACCATTTGAAATGTGTTATCAATCCGTTAGTAATTATCAACGGACATATTTCCGTTGGAAACTTTTGTTGTTAAAATTGAATATTCTTGTAGTGAATCTACTAAGGTTTGAATTAGAATAATTAGATTTCAATATTCCCAAATAACATGACTCATGCCCATGATCTTGACTGATTTAATGAAAAACGAATGTAAAATGAGAAAGTTAGGAGCAAAACAGCCCACAACAACCATTATAAACTGCAAAAGGTCACTTAAACATCATATCTCAAATGATTTAGGTTGGTGTTAAAACAATGAAACTACAAAGGACTTCATAAGATTTATAAATTGACCAAAGAAAAAAAAACGGGCTTATAACGAGTTACGAGCAAAACAAAAAATAAAGTCAATCTTGTCAAAAATTTACCAAAATGGATTTTACATTAAGATAACAACCAAATTGGGGTGTGATCGCAAATTAAAATATATGACGAACTTCATAACCTTTCCAAATTGACTTATTTTCAATAATTTCGAATTACAACGAATGTTTGAGGGGCAAAATGAATCGTAAAAGGGAAACTGTCCAAAATTAATAAAATGCATTTTTACACTATATCAATAATCTAAATATGGCCTCATCCTCCTACAAAAATATGGACACTTTGAAAGGCATATGTCTAGGCCTATTTGTAAACACCGAGGATTCTACTCAACTTAAAGTAAGATGTAATAAGTAAATAATAAAAATCAAATGTTACAGGAATCTCAGAAGATTATATCTGTCAAATAATGAAGATTAAAGTCATCTACAGACTTGAAGTGATTCTACATTGAAAGAAGATCAATTTGTTGATCAAGCCTCAGTGAAGTATTCAAGCTCAGTGGATTTATTAAAGTGACAGAGATTTCAAGTGGTGACATCAAAAGATACTGGTTACAGAGTTCTTGAATGAAAAGGAATTGAATTACTGCTTAAAGTCAAACAGATAAAGAACAGACATTGTCGTTAGTCACTCATGAACCAGACTGTGCATTGAGTGTCAACGTACTATTATTCTTTATCTAAGTTTTAAGTGATTCTGAAATTAATTGAGAAGTCAACTAATTCTATTTATTCTCTTATAAATAATTAATACTATTAAGTAAATTATTTATTAAATTAATTCTGTAAAGAATTAATTTAATACATAATTTATTTAGTTGATTATTTAAATTAGAATAAAAATGAACTAGGAAGACTTAGGTTTGAACTAGGAAGACTCAGTTTATTAGACTGGGAAGACTCACAAGTGAGTCTTCCCGATTGTCTTCCTAGGCCAAACCCTAGTCGTCCCGATTGTCTTCCCTTTACATTTCTTGTCTTCCCGATTGTCTTCCAAGGCTTAATTGATTGTTTTTCTGTAAGTCTTCCTAGTGCAAATTTCTATTTTGTCAAGTGGTGGTTCTGCACGTGGGTTGATTAAAAGAAAAGCTTTAGTATAAATGAAGACAATTCGAAGCAAGACAATGATATTACAACACAGAAAAAAAAGACACAGAGCATCTCAACATTAAACTCTTCTCTGTCTTCTTCAATTCTAAACTGTCTGAGCAACTTAACTTCTGCCAGTGAATTAAATTCTTGTTTGTTTGTAACATTTAATCCTTGAGAATCAATTCACTTGTACTGCTTTGACATTCTAGCGGATCATAATCCCTAGATTTTATATCGAACTACTTTTTAGTATTCGGTCCTTTTTATTACGAAAATAGATAAATTCATGTCGAATTTATTCTAGGTTTATTTTATCAAGATATTTGTAATCAGTGATCAAATTGTAACACTTGTCAAGTTTAATATAAGTTATATTTAACTTGAATATTGTTTCATTTTTATTCCGCATTAATTTGTTCTATATTGTTAAATCTTTATAAGGACAAATTCGAATAAACGGTATTGTTTGTATTCAACCCCTTCTACAAACTTATCAGGACCTAACAATTGGCATCAGAGCCTTTTGATTGATATACTAATCAAAGATCCAATTGTTTTGAGATTTTTTCTTAAACTCTGAATTTTTTATCATTCTTCAAAAATCTCAAAAGATGTCTACTACACAGAAAGTTGGTACAGTCAAAATCCCCATGTTCAGCAAGGAGTATTATCATATGTGGAAGAAGAAAATGCTCCTATTTCTTCAAGTGGCTAATGTTAAATATATTGATGTGCTGAAGAATGGACCAAGACTCCCTATGATTGTTGAGGGAGAGCAGATAGAGAATGATGTGGTTACTAGGGCTGCTAGGATGTATACTAAGGATCCCAAGGACTACACTCCTGATGAGAAAGAGGATGCTACACTGGATGCCTGTCTACAGTTGATACTGGTTGATTGTCTTGATCCTGTGTCATGCATAATCATGTTCTAAACTGTGCTACTGCCAAACACATTTGGGACACGATAGAGATAATCAATGAGGGGACAGAGGAAGTAAGAGAGAATAAGCTGGAAATTCTCACCTCTTCATATGAGCATTTCATATCAAACCCTGGTGAAGGTATCTCTGAGGTTTTTGAGAGATACAACAAATTAATCAATGATCTGAACCTCAATGGGAAGCACTATACTATCAAGGAGATTAACAAGAAGTTCTTTCTGACTCTTCCAATTCATCTGGAGTACAGAATATCTGCAATCAGAGAAGCAAGAGATCTTGGAGAGATTTCTTTGGAAAGACTATATGGTGTTCTGAAGACCTATGAGCTGGAGCAGATTCAACAAAAGGAGTTATATGGAACTGGAAAGATAGTTAGTACTTCTACTGCATTGACTACAGAAGTCCCACAGAAACTGGAAGTGAAGGTTGTTCAACCTTCCAGTTCTAACTTGGATGTTATTAATGCTGAATATGGCTTAACATCCATTGATCAATCTGGTGGTGACTTCTATTCTTTGGAAGAACTTGATCAGCTGGAGGATGGTGATTTGGCTATGATAGTGAGGAAATTTGGCAAGTTTAGATTCAGGAGAAATTCCAATCTTAAGTTCAAGCCCAGGTTTTAGAGAGGTGGTTCCTCATCTACAAATAGCACAAGGGGTGGCAATAAACTGGAACTGTGGAAAGAAGCACAATCAGGTGCTACAATTGTAATGAGTTGGGTCACTTTGCTATTGAATGTAAAAAGCCAAAGCAAGTGAGAAGGAACTCATTTGATTCTAGCAAGAAGAATAAGATTGGGAAAGCTTACGTTGCTGAAGGAAAGAGTTGGGATGATACTGATAGTGATGAAGAGCAGGTGAAATTGGAAACCTTGCTTTAATGGCTAATGAGGCAAGCACTTCATCAACATTCATGTCAGAGGTAAACCGTGTTATGTGGGTTCTGGACAGTGGTTGTTCAAGGCATATGACCGGAGATAGAGCCCTGTTATCAAATGTGGTTGAGAAAGCTGGCCCAGGAGTTACCTTTGGAGATAACAGCAAGAGTATTACCAGAGGATATGGCTGTTTGAAGTTTGGAAATGTTATCATTCAAGATGTATCTATTGTGGAAGGTCTGAAGTTCAATCTTCTCAGCATCAGTCATTTCTGTGACAGAGGATATGTTGTTTCCTTTGAGAAAGATAGATGTCAGATCCTTCATAAGAAGAATGGAAAGCTTGCTCTTCAAGGAGTAAGGAAAGGTGATTTGTTCATAGCTGATCTGCACTCTGGATCCAAAGATGAAGTTACTTGTTTTTATGCTAAAGCTTCATCAGATGAAAGTTGGCTATGGCACAAGAAGATGTCTCACCTTAACTTCAAAACCATGAACTCTTTAGTCAAGAGGGAATTGGTTAGAGGTTTGCCTCAGATGGAATTTACACAGGAAGAACTGTGTGAGGCTTGTCAGAAAGGAAAGTCAAAGAAAGCTTCTCACAAGGGCACTGACACATCATCAATAACTGAACCACTTCAGCTACTTCACATGGATTTGTTTGGTCCAGTTAGTGTGATGTCCATGTCAAAGAAACAGTATGCACTTGTGATTGTTGATGACTATTCCAAATATACTTGGGTTTTATTCCTACATTCCAAGGATGAGACCCCACAGATGGTGATTGATCATATAAAGTTGATTGAGCTGGATTCGAGATTCCCTGTTAGAGCCATAAGGTCAGATAATGGAACTGCATGAATTCAAGAATGCAGTCCTAAATGACTTTTGTGCAGATAAAGGAATAACAAGACAGTATTCTGCCCCTAGAACTCCTCAACAGAATGGAGTGGTGGAAAGGAAGAATCTTACATTGATTGAAGCTGCTAGGACTATGTTAAGTGAATCAAGACTTCCAATGTATTTTTGGGCTGAAGCTGTGAACACTGCTTGTTATACTCATAATCGAACTTTAATCAACAAGGATTTAATGAAGACTCCTTATGAGATCATGAACAACAAGAAACCAACTCTCAAATACTTTCATGTATTTGGTGCAAAATGCTTTGTCCTTAAGGATGACAATGTGAAACGTGGCAAGTTTGAGGCCAAGACACAAGAAGCTATTTTTATTGGTTATTCCAGAAGATCTTACAGGGTGTACTTGGTTGATGGTCACCATGTGAAAGAAAGTGTCAATGTAACATTTGCTGACACTAAGCTCCCTAGTATCCAAACAGAAGACTCATCTGAGAAACTGAAGTTTGATAACTTGCCAGACTCAGATTCAGATGATGAAGCCCCACCTGAGAATGTTGCTGGTAATGACAATAATAATGATGATAATAATCCTGGTGGTGGTGGTGGAAACATTGGTAACAATGGAGATACCACCAACATTGGAGAAGAATCATCAAGGCAATCAAGCAACAACTCAGGTGGAGGAAATGAAGGATCTACTAGTCATTCACAACACCAAAATGAATTTCAAGGCGAATCATCAAGATCAAATCTTCCAAGATAGACTGTATGGAATAAAGCTCATCCTTTTGAGCTGATCATTGGTGATCCAGGTGTTGGAGTTAAAACTAGAAGTGCTACTCAGAATGAATGTCATTATTCAGGGTTTCTATCTGAAATGGAGCCAAAGAAAACTGAGGAAGCACTGACTGATCCAGATTGGGTGATTGCTATGCAAGATGAACTCAATCAATTTGAACAACAGCAAGTCTGGAAGCTGGTACCCAGACCAAAGAACAAGAAAGTAATTGGTACTAGATGGGTATAAAGAAACAAGCTGGATGAGGATGGCATTGTGACAAGGAACAAGGCAAGACTGGTTGCTCAAGGGTATTCACAAGCTGAAGGCATTGATTATGATGAAACCTACGCACCAATGGCTAGACTTGAGGCCATCAGGATGTTCTTAGCATTTGCAGCTTACTCCAATTTTAAAGTCTATCAAATGGATGTTAAGAGTGCATTCCTGAATGGTGAGCTGGGTGAAGAAGTGTATTTGGAACTACCCCCTGGCTTTGAAAATTAGGAGCTGCTGGACTTTGTGTACTTTCTCTTCAAGGCTATCTATGGTCTCAAACAAGCCCCAAGAAAATGGTATGACACACTCTCTGGTTTTCTTTTAGAAAATGGTTTTGTTAGAGGTATCATAGACAAAACTCTTTTTTCAAAGAAACACAAAAGTGATATGATATTAGTCCAAGTCTATGTGGATGACATCATATTTGGGTCTACTAATGATGATCTCTGTAAGAGATTTGCTAAGCTAATGCAGAGTTAGTTTGAAATGAGTATGATGGGTGAGCTGAAGTTCTTTCTTGGATTACAAGTTAGTCAAATGTCAAATGGTATATTTATTTTTCAATCCAAGTATCTCAAAGAACTCCTCAAGAAGTATCACATGGAGGTTTCAGCATCAGCAAGGACTCAATCTTCAACAGTAGTCAAACTGGGAGCTTGTGATAACTCTATCAAGGTAGATGTTACAAGCTACAGAGGTATGATTGGCTCCTTACTCTATCTTACTGCAAGTAGACCAAATATTATGTATGCTAAATGCTTGTGTGCAAGGTTCCAAGCGGACCCTAGAGATTTACATCTCGTTGTTGTTAAAAGAATCTTGAGATATCTTAAGGGTACACCTAATTTAGGTATTTGGTACCCTAAAGATTCTGGTTTTAACCTTGTTGGATATACAGATTCTTATTATGCAGGTAGTGTTGTGGATAGAAAGAGTACCTCTGGGAGTTGTCAATTAACCTAGGAGGTAGATTGATTTCCTGGTTTAGCAAGAAACAGCAAACAGTTTCCAAATCAACAGCAGAAGCTGAATATATTGCTACTGGAAGCTGTTGTGCTCAGATCCTATGGATAAGGAATCAATTGAAGGACTATGGATTTGTATTAGACAAAATCCCTATTTTATGTGATAATACAAGTGACATAGCAATCTCCAACAACCCTGTGCAGCACTCGAGAACGAAGCACATTGATATCAGGTATCATTTTATCAGAGAGCATGTTATGAATGGTACTGTAAAGTTACACTTTGTACCCACAGAAGATCAAACTGCAAATATATTCACTAAATCTGTTGACGAATCCACATTTATCAAGTTAGTTGGTAAATTGGGTATGTTAAACAGTCTTAGTGATTAACAGTATCTCTGTCATGTTTGTTCTTGTCAAAAGTTAGTCTTTTCTCATTGTTACTAAGTGATACTACTGCCAATTCTTGTTTGTAATAACATGCTTGTTAATTTAAATATTTCTGAATATTATATTTACTCTAAAAATATTTTTCTCAAATTTTTTAAGTGGAGAAATGTATTTTTATTGAAAATATATTATTTAGAAGTATTTATATATTTTTCAGATTGTAAATATTTTTGTTTAAATTTTTCTGCAGGTTTATATTAGTTTAATGCACTTCTATATTATTCTGCATATTTTTCTAGGATTTATGGAATTTTCTTTGAATTTTTCTAGACTTTTATATATTGTTCATGCATTTTTATTTTTTTTCTGCATTTTTCTGTAAAATTTGTAATTAATTCTAAGTTTTTCCTAAATCTTTCCAGTTTTAGACTAGGAAGACTAACGGGAAGACAAGGAATATTTTATTTTATTTTATTTTTATTTTCTGTTTTTCTTTTATTCCTTTTGCCGAAGACTTCCTAATTTGAACTAGGAAGACTACCGGGAAGACTATCCTAAGTCTTCCCGATTGTCTTCCCAATTCAAATTTAAAAAAAACGGTTCATTACTTTTCTTTTTATTTTAACAGTTATTTGTTTTATATATATATATATATATATATATATATATATACGCTGCTTACACTTCTTTACCTTAGCAGTTTTTCAAGTTTTTCACAAACCCCTTTCACATTCTATCATTTTGTTTACAGAAATCATTGATCATCCATTGTTGCTCAAGTCTTTACTTAGCAAAACGATTCTGTTATTTTAAAATCAAGATATTAAGTCGAAGTGCTGTCAAAATTTCATTTTTCTTAAAAATCATTCGACTTGATTGTTCTTGAATTGCTAAGTAATTCTTGTGTTAGTGATCATAGTTGAGTTCTATGTGTATTGAACTGGTTGTGTGTGTTTAGATCATTTGCCCATTTCATTTTGCTTTTCAAAGTGTTACATTCGAAATTTTAGGATTAAAAATTTTAATTTTGGTTAATTTTGATAAAATTGTGATTTTGTGGATTTTAAGTAATTTTAATTAATTCTAAAAATCCCTAAAATACCAATTTTATTTTAAATTAATTAAAATTTCTTGTTTTATCAAAAATGGATCCTAATTTTGAACTTGTTTTAAATAATTATGTTGGGTATTTTAAACCAGCAATATACAGTCACTTTAGAGTTATTTTGTGATGTTTTATAGTTTCCGAAGGACATGTTTGATCCCTTACCCACTGATGATGGGTTATCACAGTTCTTTGTGAATATTCATTATCAGGGGCCCCTACAAATGGTTAAATTGTCAAAAAGTTTTCTTGTTGGGGAATGAGATCTGTTCTTTGATACAATAGCTAGAGTCTTTGGTAATTGCACAAAAACCAATTTTCATGGCATTACTAGTCTAAATCAGTATATTGCTTATGCTATTGTATTTGGTCGTTGACTTAACTTTGCTGAAATTTTGTGGAACTTAATGATCAACAGACTTTCTCACTCTAGGAGAGATTATGATAATCATGTGAAAGTGAAGTGTTGGTATCCTCGCTTTCTCACTCTTATCATAAATCATCTCTTTATTGTTGAGCAGGTAGAACTGCTTAGGAATTCCAGATTTGAAACCTCTCAAACCACAGAGTCTAAATTCTACACCAGGCTAGACTGCTCATCCAAATTCCCAAACACACGTGTTCTTGTTTCACCATTGATGAGTCAATTCATTCATCTTCCTATCTTTGGTGAACAAGTTCCTGAGCCATATTCGGTTCCACTACAGGTAGTTATTCCTAACCCTGGATCTTCTTCTGGTACAATAATTGAAACCCAAGTGGTTGTTGTTAGATATAATTGCTAATGTTTGTTTATCAGTGTTTAAGCAACAGGTACTGACAAGAGTTTATCAGAAGCCAATCAGAGTTTAGTTAAACTCTGATAGGGTGAAGAGTTTAAAGGAAGCCGGTCAGAGTTTATTTAAAGTCTGACAGGGTGATAGTTGAATTAGCTGTCGGTGCTGAATTGAAGATTCTAGAAGCAATATATTCTGAAGATGGAAAGAAGCAGAATATATTGATACAGCTAAGGAAACGGAATAGAAGACTGAAGCAATCCTTAATTGATAACAATTGTATAGCTAATTTGTAGGAATATCAATTAGATAAGGATTGTGTAACTGTGTATTATAAAAACACAGATAGGTTATCCCTAGAAGGGATGCGATCATTGAATTATTATTCTTGTAACCTAGAAGCTCTTTGTGATTCATTAACATCATAAAGAGAGAAGCTGTTAATAAGATTACAGTTTTATTGATTCATAAACAGTGTTATTAATCATTGTTATTCTCATACATACTTGATTATATTGTGTATTCGGCCTAACAATTGGTATCAGAGCCAAGGCTGTTTAATATATACAGTTTTACGATTCAAACACAGTAATAATCATGTCTGAAGAAAATCAAAATCAAGTTCCTCCTGCGGCTGAACAGGTTAAGCCAAATTCTGTGAGTCGATATGAAACTATCAGGGTTCCAATACTCAGGCCAATAGAGTATCCGATATGGAGGGTGAAGATGACCATGTTTCTGGAGGCTACAGATCCAGAATATCTTGACAGAATTAATAATGGTCCTCATAAGCCAACTAAATTATCTCCTGCTGTTGGTGATAAAGAACAGACACTGATTCCAAAGGAAAAGAAAGATTATACTCCTGAGGACATCTCATCTTTTGCAAAAGATGCCAAGGTAAGACATCTTTTGCACAGTGCTTTAGATAATGTTATGTCTAACAGAGTAATTGGTTGCACAACGGCAAAAGAAATCTGGGATGCTTTGGAAGTCAGGTGTCAAGGAACCACTGCTATAAAGAAGAACAGGAAGACAATACTCACACAGGAGTATGAGCACTTTGATTCAAGATCTAATGAAACCTTGACTGAGACTTATGACAGGTTTTGTAAATTACTGAATGATCTGTCTCTGGTTGACAAAGAATATGAACTTGAAGAGTCCAATCTCAAGTTTCTGTTATCTCTACCTGAAAAGTGGGATTTAAAGTCAACAACAATCAGAGATAATTATGATCTTGCTGATACAGATCTTGATGAGATCTATGGATTGTTAAAGACTCATGAACTTGAGATAGAACAAAGAAACAGGAGGTCAAGCAAGAAGACAAAATCTGTTGCTCTCAAAGTCGAGGAGAAGCCCATTAAGAAGGAATCATCAAGGAGGAAAGCCAAAGGAAAGGCTTTAGTCATTAAATCTGAGAGTGAGTCATCAAACTCTGATGATGATTCAAACTCTGATGAAGCTTCTGACTCTGAGGATGATGAAGAACAGTTGATGCAAATGGCGGCATTGATGGTGAAGACCTTCAAGAAGATGGGATTCAAGAACTTCAAGAAAGGAAAGAGATTCTCAAGGAGAGATTCAAATTCTGAGAAGAAGAATTTCAGAAAGTCTGATGGAAGGGATACAAAGTCTGGAAAGAAGGACAAATCTGAGATCCAGTGCTACAAGTGCAAAGAGATGGGTCACTATGCTCCAGAGTGCAAGAAAGGAAAAACTGGAAAAGCACTCGTCTCTAAAGGCAAAGACTGGGCAGATACTTCAGATTCTGATGATGGAGAAAATTATGCTCTTATGGCAACTGTCAAAAATGAGACTGAATCATCAGAAAATAAGGTACCTCTAACTACTTATGCTTATGATACTGATAATATTTCTGAATTAAGAATTTATCTTAAGAACATACATGTTAGTTATAGGGATCAGACTTTAGAGAATGAAAGGATTAAAACTGAGAGTCTTAGTCTTAAAGAAAGAAACAAGTTTCTTGAAAGAGAACTTGAGAATATGAAGAAGATTCAAAAAGAAAGAGATGATGCTGTTTATGTTGAACAGGAGTTGCTTAAAAGATATAGGCAACTAGAATCTGATTTAGAGAAGGAAAGGAAAATAATTAAAACTTGGACTAATTCTGGCAGAGATACACATCAAGTTTTCCAAACAGATGCTGTAGGTTTAGGATACAGTGAGGAAGATGAACTTAGGTTTCAAGATAAAATTAAGGTTAGAGCTTTCACAAGTTCATATTCAACTCCTGTAACATTTGTTCCTAAGTCTGGAAAGTTAAAATCTGTAGTTGTGAAAGAAGCTGTTATGGAGCCAGTTGAAGCTTGTGTTGAACAAGTGGATATTGAATCTAAAACAGAGAAGCCTGTTGAGCTAGAAGCTGTTAAAGAACCAATTAGAGTCTGTGAGAAACAGGTTAATGTTGGTTTAATGACAGGAAAACAGTTTAAACATAAGCTCAAAGAGGTTAAGTCTGCCATGAAACCTAAAGGGTCCAAGAGAAATAGGAATGGAAAAATAGGCATAAATAGTAGAAATAATCATATGCCTAATGCTGGTGCTTCAAGGAAAACATGTTACAGTTGTGGTAGTTCTAATCATCTTGCTAGATTTTGTACTAAGAACAAGCATATTAATTCTTTAACTTCTACTTCAGAAGTAAAGAATGATTATGTAAGAGTAAAACCACAGACCTTATGCAAACATTGTGGGAGCACTTGGCATTCTATTTACACATGTAAGAGTTATCATGCAATTTATCATAATTACTATGAGCTAAAACCCAACTTGAAATGGGTTAGAGCAAACTCTGCTAGTGTAAAATCTGACAATGTTAGTTTAAACTCTGAGAAAGCAGATTCCGCTGCAAAAGCTAACACTGTTAAGAAAGGCAAAGGATCCAAGCAAGTCTGGATCCTTAAAACTAACACTTAGTGTTTGTTTGTGATTGCAGGGTATAATAGAGAGCACACTTATCTTGGACAGTGGATGCTCAGGACATATGACTGGAAATAAAGCCCTGCTATCAGACTTTGTGGAGAAGGATGGCCCAAAAGTTTCCTATGGAGATGGAAACGTAGGACACACTCTGGGATATGGCAATATTAATCTTGGAAGTGTCATCATCACAAATGTAGCTCTAGTCTCAGGACTCAAGCATAATCTGTTATCTGTGAGTCAAATCTGTGACAGAGGAAACCATGTAGATTTTCATAGTGAATACTGTGAAGTTATCAGTAAATCTACTGGAAAAGTTGTTCTAGTTGGACACAGGCGCAACAATATTTATGAAGCAAGTTTGGTAACAAACTCTGATGGAAATACAGTGTGTCTGACTGCAAAGATGTCAAATGAAGAGAGTTGGAATTGGCACAAGAAGCTCTCTCATCTCAATTTGAACAACATCAATGAGCTGATAAGAAAGGATCTTGTAAGAGGACTTCCAAAATCAATACTCAGTCTAGATGGCCTATGTGATTCTTGTCAAAAGGCCAAACAAAGGAAGTCATCTTTCAAGAGCAAATCTGAATCTTCAGTAGTGGAACCTTATCATCTTCTACATGTTGATCTCTTTGGACCAGTGAATATAATGTCAATGGGCAGAAAGAAATATGCTCTAGTAATTGTTGATGAATATACTAGATATACATGGGTGTATTTCTTGTCAAAGAAGGATGAAACTGCTCAAATTCTAATGGATCATGTAAATCTACTGGACAAAGGATCACAGCACAAAGTCAAAATAATAAGGAGTGATAATGGAACTGAATTCAGAAACTCAATCATGGAAGCTTTCTGCAAGGAAAGAGGGGTGAAACAAGAATTTTCTGCACCTGGCACTCCACAGCAAAATGGTGTAGTTGAAAGAAAGAACAGAACTTTAATTGAAGCAGCCAGAACTATGCTTGAAGAAGCAAAATTACCAACTTATTTCTGGGCAGAAGCTGTTCAAACTGCTTGTTTTACTCAAAATGCTACACTGATCAACAAGCATGGGAAAACACCATATGAGATGGTGAAAAATAAGAAGCCAAATTTGAAATATTTTCATATATTTGGATGCAAATGCTTTGTGTTGAAGACTCATCCTGAACAGTTGACAAAGTTCGAAGTAAAAGCTGATGAAGGAATTTTTGTTGGCTATCCATTGTCAACAAAAGCATTCAGAGTGTACAATCTAAGAACTAAGGTGATCATGGAATCCATACATGTGTCATTTGATGACAAGAAAATAATTGGACTTGAAGACAAGGATGGATATGATCAACTACGTTTTGAAAATGAAGATCTATTCTCTGATGATGTAAACTCTGACGAAGCAGGTTTGACAAACTCTGAAGGAGCATACTCTGAACCTCTACTGGTAAATACTGAAGAAACTGAAAATTCTCAAATTGAACAAATTAGAGAACCAGTTGAGGGGGAGCGTGAAGAAGCTCAACAAGACACAGCAAGTGAGTCAGTTGAGGAAACTGATTCAAACTCTGACAGTTCAAACTCTGAACCATCAAATTCAGGGGGAGCCTCAGGTGCTGCAGAAAGTCAACACATGAATCAGGAGAGCATGGATCAAGGGGGAGGATTCGATAATGATGCAAGAAACCACTTACCAACAGCAAGAAAGTGGACACAGGCACACACACCTGATCTCATAATTGGAGATCCTGATGCTGGTGTGAGAACTAGAAGTGCAACAAATAATGAGTGTCTGTATCATGCTTTCTTGTCTCAAACAGAACCAAAGAAAGTGGAGGAAGCTCTTCAAGATGCTAATTGGATTACAGCAATGCAAGAAGAGTTAAATGAATTTGAAAGAAATGAAGTCTGGACACTTGTACCTAGACCAAAGAACAGATCAATTGTGGGTACAAAGTGGGTTTTCAGAAATAAGACTGACAGTGATGGTGTGATTACAAGGAACAAGGCTAGACTTGTGGCAAAAGGTTATTCACAACAGGAAGGAATTGACTATGATGAAACCTTTGCTCCAGTTGCAAGATTGGAAGCCATAAGGATTTTTCTGGCCTATGCTGCACACAAGAAGTTTAAAGTCTTTCAGATGGATGTGAAAAGTGCTTTTCTCAATGGGAAGCTTGAAGAAGAGGTATTTGTTGAACAACCACCAGGATTCGTAGATCCCAAGCATCCAGATTATGTCTACAGGCTTGACAAGGCATTATATGGACTAAAGCAAGCACCAAGAGCATGGTATGAAACTCTTGCTCAATTTCTTTTAGAAAGTGGGTTCACAAGAGGTACAATTGATAAAACCTTGTTTTATTTCAATTCTGGTGATGATTTGCTATTAGTTCAAATCTATGTAGATGATATTATTTTTGGATCTACTAATGACAAACTTTGTAAGAAGTTTGCAAAGCTTATGCAATCCAGGTATCAAATGAGCATGATGGGAGAGCTTAGTTATTTTCTAGGCTTACAGGTCAAACAAACAGATGATGGTATTTTTATCAATCAAGCAAAATATACCAGAAATCTTCTCAAGAAATTTGGTATGCTTGATAGTTCATCTGCCACAACTCCCATGGCTACAGCAACGAAGCTTGATAAAGACACAGGAGCCTCAGTAGATATTACTAACTACAGAGGAATGATAGGGTCTCTACTGTATCTTACTGCAAGTAGACCTGATATCATGTATGCAACATGTCTTTGTGCAAGATTTCAAGCAGATCCTAGAGAGCCTCATCTAACAGCTGTAAAAAGGATTTTCAAATATCTCAAAGGCACCATAACCTTGGGTTTGTGGTATCCTAGAGAATCAGAGTTTAAGTTGATTGGTTACTCTGATGCAGATTTTGCAGGCTGTAAGATAGACAGAAAAAGTACAAGTGGAAGCTGTCAATTTTTAGGTGACAGATTGGTTTCTTGGTACAGTAAGAAACAGAAATCAATTTCTACATCCACTGCAGAAGCAGAGTATATAGCAGCTGGTAGCTGTTGTGCACAGATTTTATGGATGAAAAATCAATTGCTGGATTATGGGTTAAGGTACTCTAAAATACCTATTTTCTGTGATAACCAAAGTGCTATTGCTATGACAGGAAATCCAGTACAGCACTCCATGACCAAGCACATCAGCATAAGGTATCATTTTATCAGAGAACATGTGGAAGAAGGAAATATTGAGCTTCATTTTGTGTCTACAGACCAACAACTTGCAGATATCTTCACCAAACCTTTGAGTGAAGCTACTTTTACAAGATTGGTAAATGAACTTGGAATGATCTCTGGCTCTGACTAGAGATACGGGTTAGACTCAAAATTTATACATGTTTAATTTTTGTTGCTCATGATTCCTTGCATATGTTAACTGTTATGAGTACCAGTGTCATAAACTCTGTTGGTCAAACTCTGATGTTAAACTCTGTTAGTCATAAAATGTTGGTCATACTTTGAATGTTACAGTTTAAATGCTATTCTCTGATTGTAATTTTGTCTGGAACATATGGACCAATGAAGAAATTTGTATAAAGCATAATTATCAGTAAGTAACTGTGAATCCTTAAGAGTTGTATAGATTCTGACCTCAAAAATGTGCAGTAAGCTAACACAGCATGATACTGTCTCTATATTTATAGCATCTCTTAGTTTATTGATCCTATACACTGAGTCTGTATTAGCTGTTTGCATTTTCTCTCATAAGTTAATTATATTTACTGATGCAAAGTCTAAACTCTGATTATTAATTACAAATAATTCACCCTCAAATTCAAAAGATGCCAAACAGAGCACAAATTCCTTTGAGATCATGTTGTGCCTAGGACGATCCAGGAACTTATTGTATGAAATAAGGGCTAAAATCTTTGATTTTTGGTGACTAGTGCCAACCACTGATTACTGGAAAAATTAAAAAAAAAAAAAAAAAATAATAATAATAAAATAATAATAAAAAAAAAAAATAAAGGGGGTGAAAAATAAAAGACATATCCAAATGAAAGGATATCAGTAATACAGAGTTTAGATATAAAATCAGATTTTATGTTATAAATGAGAGTTTAGGCAACCAGTTTTTACTACTTTAGATTGTGGATTTTATGCACTTTGAGATGGTCTAAATACTGATTTCGGTAAACTCTGCTACTACACACACATACTTTCACACCTGTACAGATTGAGAAAAGAGTTTATTGACAAAGAAGGACAAATGGTAAACACTGATGTTTTGTGTGAAATACGCCGAGGTTACTTTGTTTTAATCTCTGATGGTTAAAATAATTTCCTTGTTTCAGACAGTTTATGATTTTGGGTTTAGTCATTTGTTTTTCGAAAAAGTGTGATTGAACAGAAAAAAGATAGAGTTTGTTTGATAAGTCCTGATAGTGATTAACCAATGCTATTGAGTATGTTAGTTTATTGTACAAAGTGATATCTTCTCTTTCACTTTACAATTACTATGCAATATTGATAATACTGAAATGTAAAGCAACAAAATGGGTCTTTTTCATTAATTGATTCAAACTTTGTTTACATTCAGTCAATTACATACTCATGCCTAGCTAATATTTCTGGTACATACTAATCTTTCTGGTTACAAAAGAAAAGATCTATTTAACCAGGATAAGTATTTGAATGCTATATCTGAAGCAGAAGAGCTAGAGCCAGAAGCTATTGTGCTCTATTACTTCTGATAATAGCTACCCAGTTGTTCATCTGGTCATTATACCATCTGGGATTGCTTGACAACATCCTGAAGATGAATCATCATCATCATCATCATCTTCCTGGATTCTCTTTCTGCTTTGCAGCTTGCAGGATTCCAAGAAGAGTGACTCTTCAGTACCCGTCAAGAAGCTCTGTTGAAAAAGCATCATGCAAACCATCATAGCTTCATTGTCTGCCAGGATGGGCATATCATAAGGACCGGGACGGATGATATGCACATACGGATTAGAAATTGGTCCTTCAGCAATTTCATCATCTGCTATAAGACCTTCATCGTTCAGAAAAGAAAGAACAAGAAACTCATCAATGATGTAATTTGCTTGTTGCGGCCAGTTTAAATTCAAGAATGCTTCAACATCCATGAACTCAAAGGTTCCTGCCATTTTGGGTGTATAGTAAGTTTAAGATATGAAGCCTGTTGTTAAAATGCTTTGAGTTTTTAAAGCATTCAAACAGGGTAACTGAAAGGTTTTTACTAGAATCGAAGCGCTTGGGATAAATAAGGTGCGGAGTTTCAAGACAGTCATTATTATTCTGACTGTTGAGTTCCTTTGTACTTTATTATTAAAATTGATAATTTTATTATTATTGATTTTTTTCTTCTTTTAAGCGAATATTTTGAGTGTTATATGTGATGACAGGTGTCTCCACGTCTGCACGTGTGTATTGGAAGTTGTTAGAAACAGCTGTCAGCGTATTTCCGTTCGACATCTGTCCCACTAACATACTTCTAATCTTTACAGTTATTATTTAATACACTACATACACACGATTCAATCTTTTACGCACTTCATCTTTTCCTAAGTTTTTATTCACACACAAACACTCAAACACTTTCAAAGCCTAGTACTTCTTGTTTTCAAATCTTCTAATGGCAACCACGGCTTTTGTTTCGTCTGGGTTAGAGTTCGTCCCTAACAACTATGCTGCTCCTTTGGCAAATGAGAACGCACCGGCGGCGTTTCATTTGATTCAGGATTTCTTGTCAAACTCTGATGTTGGAACTGCTCTAATCGCCCCATTGAAGCTGTCTGCATCTCAAATAAGGACTTTTTGGCAGACAGGCACTTATGATAATGGAGGAGAGTCTGGGTCTCCGTCCATAATTTTTGAATTTCAAGGAGAAGAGTTTGTAGTGACTTCAACTACTGTTCGTGATGCTCTGGGCCTTGAAGATTTTAATGCTTTCACAATCTCTGTTGGAGATTCTGAGTTAGTTCGAATGATGAGGGAAATAGGATACTCTGGGCCACTGACAAAGCTTGGTCAGTTGAAGCGACCGCTCTTGCGAAAGGAATGGAGTTTCTTTTTCGACTGCATAACAAGGGCGTTCGGCAAGAAATGCACGAACTGGGATGCTATTCCCATGGATAGTCTGCAAATCGGGTTTTCTCTTCTTTATGGAGGTAATTTTGATGTTGCTAGGCTAGTTCTAAATAATATAGGTGAGAAAATGACTGAAAACAGAGGTGTAGTCTATTTTGCACGATTTTGTCAATTAATATTCTCTGAATGTGTTTCTGAAGTAGAGATAGCTGAGAATGATGTGATTCCATGTTTTAAATTACATAAACGAATATTCTCTGATCTAACCAATAAAGATAACAAGAAAGGAGATGTTGGTGTTTTGATGTTGCCTGAGCTTGTGCAACAATTCTTGATCAATTCACAACAACTACAATCACCATCAAATGCTGAAGCTGGGCCTTCTGTGTCTCAACCACAAAGGTCAAAGAAATCTACGGTAAAAGTTGTTCAGTCTGGTTTGCAACACACTGCAGCTGAGGCATCAAATGTTGATGCTGTGCCTCAGAGAAAAAGAATGAAGAAAAGGCGCGCTCAAAGGGCAAAGTCTGTTGCTACTGATTCTATTGCCGACTCAGAGACTGAAACTGATGAAGAAACTCTTCATCAGAGAAAGAGAAGACTAGTGGCTGCACATCTTTTTGGTGTTGTAAATATAACCATGGACAGAGTCTCTAAGGTCACTGAAGCTCCTGCATCAGAGAATGAGGAGATTGTAGCAGAAGCTGTTCCTCAAGCTACTCCTGACATTGCTGTTGAGGAGGATATTTTCAATGCTGATGAGGACAGAGTGTTTGTAAACACTGAAACTCCTGAAGTGTTTGTTCAGGAGGATGCTGCAAATGCTGAAGCTGTCAATCTAGACAGATTAAATACTGATGCTACTATGGATTTAGATGCTCCTACATCAAAGGCTAATGATGTAGTTGAGGAAGCTGCTACTCATTCTGATAGCAGAGTTTTTGATTTTGAAGCACACACCTCTATCTATTCTGATCTTTATACAGAGGGTGTGGAAGCTGATCAAGTCACTGATCAGGTAGAAGAATCTCTGGCCACTCACACTGAAATTATTTCTTGTGATCTTGACAAAGGTGAGGAGGTTACTCAGCTGATTAAAGTCACAGAGAAAATTGATGAAGCTGTGATGGAAAAGGAACAAGAGGCTACTGATGAGCTAAACTCTGAGAACATTATTCTTGAAGCTTTACAACAATCTGTTGTAGAGATTGTTCAAAGAGAAGCAGAGGTTTTTGCTCAGGCCACCTCTGATATTCCTGAAGCTGTAGCAGAGGAGAAAATTGATGAAGCTGCACAGTTTACTGCTGAAAATATTCTTCCTGAAAATGCAGCAGATAATATTGACGAAGCTGGAAATGATGCTGAGGGTTCTCATTCACATCCTAGCATTCAAGTTTCATTGGCTGATGATGTTAATAGTGATGAAAGACTGGAAGTTAATAGACAGACCAATGAGCATTTCCAGAATATGTACTACAAAAATTGGGCTGATGCAGATTGCATTTTCTCAGCACAAAGGGCTGCAGATTTGCTATCTGATTCTATCAAGAAGATATCCAATACTGATGTACTTACAAGTTTACAGGCAACTGTTGTTCAAGTCAAATCTCTTAATAATAGATTTGATGAGAATCAACAGATGTTTACAAATCTAAGGAATGAATTTTCTCTCAGGGATACAACTTTGAAGCTTGACAGATCATTTTACTCTACACAATTCAAGCAGCAAGCCAAGGATTCTGAGGAAATCAAGAAAAGGCTTGAAAAAGTTGAGGAGAATCAAGCTGAAATGTCTACTCAATTGAATTCTATTTCTAATGCTCTAGAATTGCTGACATCAGTATTACTTTCTGATGATGTCAAAAAGGGGGAGAATGTACCTAAAGACAAATGCAAAGACATTCAAACTCTGAGACAGAGGGATGATTCTACTGATGGGGGAAGCAAAGGAAATAAAGGAAAGGAGGTCATTGCTCAAAGGCAAAGCAGGACTAGAGTAAACTCTGGTAGACAAATAAACTCTGAAAAGATAAACTCTGGTGGTCAATCTACTTCAAATCTCAAGAGTTTAGTTGTTTCAACTAATCCATCCACTGATGAAGAGATTGCTGCTAAGATATTCATGAAAGAGCATGGAAAGAATGTAACTATTGAAGATATCCAGGCTGAAGAGCAAATGCTTGCTGAGGAACACAAGAAAAATCTTAAAGCTGGAATCTACAAGAGAAAGGAAATCAAGGCTCCTAGAAAGAAAGAAGTTGGTATTTCTATCAAAGAGAATATTCAACAGAGTTTACAAAATACAAGGAGACCTGTGATTAGAAACTCTGATAAAGGTAAAGGCATAATGATTGAAGAGCTTAACCTAAAGAAGAAAGATATTTCAACCTCTGACATTGCTCAAGTTGAAACAAGATTAGTTAAATCAACCTCTGACGCTGCTCAAGTTGATGTTTCTATTGAAGACATGACAACCTCTGACGTTGCTCAAGTTGTACAGAAATCTACACTACTTCCAGGATTCAGCAAACCAAAAATTCTTGAAGACTTAAAGCTTGAAGCTGTGAATTTCTCAGAAACCAGAACAGTATTGGGAAAAGAAGCCTTTGACAAATCTGGACTGGGTTCACACAGAGAGAGAAGAACTAATAACAGATCTCAAGACAAGTTTTCATTGGCAGAATTTGGAGTTGGAATTACTCAAGAAAGCCTTGACAAACTAGAATCTGTACAGATGATTTTTCACAAAGGAATCAAAAAGGAATTCTTGTTATATTTTATGGCTGATGGCAGAGTGTATAGATTTGGTGAATTTGATATCCAGTTAAAACTTTGGGAAGAGCTAGAGTATGTTCTATATCTACTTGAAGTAAAGAATAGAAGTACTTATGATGCTGCTCGAGTTTTGAAGGAAAGGATGATGAAATCCAAAGTTTTGAGTGGAGCTGGAGTATCAAGTGCATACATTCCTAAATACAGAGATGCACATGGAAAGTTGGTAGAAATGAAAAGGAATAGTGCGAGGTTCAGAACTGCACTAAATAAAAAGGTTCTTGAGTTCAATCTAGAGTCTGATAAATCTTTTTATATCAGACTTGGCAATGAAATGAACAAAAACAGCATATATTCTTTGAGGGCTGCCATTTATCAAATTGGTGAAGATGAACCAGAAATGAAGGAGCTGAAGAAGATTATGATTGCTGAATTGAATAGAGCTGAGAAGAAACTACTGTTAGATTATATCAGGACTGTGCCTGATATTCAAGAAATCAAGTAAAGTCTGACTGTAAGTTTTTAATATGTTTTCTATTCTAAGTCAAATTTAAACTCTGTTTTAAATTAAACTCTGTTATATGTTAAACACTGCATTTGTTAAATGTTTTTGACATCATCAATTATATGTTTAACTTGTACATTTTATTATGAACAAGTTGGGGGAGATTGTTAGATATAATTGCTAATGTTTGTTTATCAGTGTTTAAGCAACAGGTACTGACAAGAGTTTATCAGAAGCCAATCAGAGTTTAGTTAAACTCTGATAGGGTGAAGAGTTTAAAGGAAGCCGGTCAGAGTTTATTTAAAGTCTGACAGGGTGATAGTTGAATTAGCTGTCGGTGCTGAATTGAAGATTCTAGAAGCAATATATTCTGAAGATGGAAAGAAGCAGAATATATTGATACAGCTAAGGAAACGGAATAGAAGACTGAAGCAATCCTTAATTGATAACAATTGTATAGCTAATTTGTAGGAATATCAATTAGATAAGGATTGTGTAACTGTGTATTATAAAAACACAGATAGGTTATCCCTAGAAGGGATGCGATCATTGAATTATTATTCTTGTAACCTAGAAGCTCTTTGTGATTCATTAACATCATAAAGAGAGAAGCTGTTAATAAGATTACAGTTTTATTGATTCATAAACAGTGTTATTAATCATTGTTATTCTCATACATACTTGATTATATTGTGTATTCGGCCTAACAGTTGTTAGGGCTGACCCAGAGGTTGTAGAACCACAATCTCTGACCCAGGTCATAGAGCCAACAGAGAGTCAAACACTTCTGAACAACAACCTGAGCCAAATGTTCAATCCAGTTCAAGAAGATTTAGTGATGTAAATACAAAGAGTGTTCCCACGGCTCTGTCTCCACCCTTAAAGAAAAGAAGAACCTATAGGGAGGCATCTGTAAGCCCATCTGTATCCTCTCAAAAGGATATGGACATTGATATGACCACTGAACAGTCTCTGGAGACACCCTCTCAACAGGATGAATCTATTGAAATTCGCCATCGGGCCATGGCATCTTGTACTGAGTCAAGCACTCTCCCATTACTCACAATGGGAGAAGATATCCAAATAGATGATACTCAGGACACTATGCAAGGAGAGCACTTTACTTTTGATTTTGAAACAGTGCCTACCTTAGTTACGGTAGAAGTGCCTTCACAGGCATCAGAGGGAAAATCTGATTCTTCGCCACCAATAATAGAATCATTTTCTCCCCTCCCAGAGGGAACATCTCTGGCTCCCCTAAGGGATTTTTCACTCGCAGTTTATACTGGAGAAAGTGAAAGGCAACCAGGTGAGTCTGTCACTGAAGCAATTCAGTTTACAATGTCAAATATTTTAACAGACTCAACCAGGGATTGGGATTTGCGTACTCCCATTGCACCACCACTGACCTCTCTTGAAGGGTCTAAGGTGATTTCTTATGTAGGTACATCCTCTGAAAACATGGACAGAGAGTTAGTTGTGAGAGAAGAGAGACAAACACCGAGTGATACACAAGCACGTGAGTTGAGTGAAACACCACTGAGAGAAATTGAAGTGAGTGCACACACAGACACAAACACTGCTTTGTTGTTGAACCAGCTAGCTGCTCTGTTGCCCAGTAATAATCTATTGTAGAAGGGGGGTTGAATACAATAGTATAAGATAATCGACTTCTTAATGTATATATCACAAATATGAAAAGAAAGATAACAGCTTTATTAAATCTGATATAAAACTGTTACAAACTCTCTCAAGAAATTCTGATGTTCTTGAGAGCTGCTAGCTTATAAAAACTCTCTCAAGAAATTCTATGTTCTCGAGAGCTTCTATTCGATTATGTTCTCGTTGTGTGTTGTACATAAATCGAAACCAAAACTGTGTTTATATACTACACAGCTTCTCTATCAATGATAAGTCCTAATCAATTACAAAGATTGAAACCTATCCATAATTGATAGCTACATACTACAAACCAGGAACCGACAGAATAAACTTCCATGTTTAACTAGACTCCAAATATAACTCGAAGTAGGAATCCTGATCAGCTTCCAGTCCTGATGATCAATCCTGATCCCAGTCCTGATATGCCTTCTGATCCTGACGACCATGTAATCCTGATGACGTCAGCAACCCTGATCAGTTGAGTCTAGCTCCTGACGATCATTGAATTCTGATCTAACAATCTCCCCCAATCTCATACTTTGTGAAATAAAGTATAGATTCCAAATATTCAATGATGTCAAAAACATATATACAAAATGTACAAAATCTGCAGCAACAACTTATCTGTTTAGATTCTTTGATAGAACAAATTCATTTTCAAGAAGTTGGATAATAGATTTTCTTCTTTTTCTTCAAGAATTTGAATCAGTCTTTCCTTAAGATTTCTGAGTTCTTCATCTTCCTCATTAATCTGGTAGATAGCTGCTCTGAGATTCAATATGGAGTTTCTCTGAAGACTATGCTCTTCAAGCAAAAGATAAGCAATTTCCTTCCCATCAAGATTGAGAATAAGATGAGTCATGCCAAAATTTACTTCTTTAACAGCAGTACCCCTTTGCATTTCCACATCCTGACCTCTTTGATTTAAGTACATGGGAATGTAATTACCATTGAAATTATTGTTTCCATCCAGTCTTCTTCTTATTGTTCACAAAATCATGTCACTCCATTCTTTGCATATTTGATTCTTCGATCTCAAAAGATAATGAACATATTTCAGTTCATGTGTAGTTTTCATCAGCAGATCTTGAATAGATAGGATCTTCACACTACCATCTTTCATGAAGTACAGAAGCTTTTCTTTCTTGTCAAAACCATCATGACAATCTATAACTATATCAACAGCTAGTAAATTGTTCAGGTTTTCAGAAGTTAAAGTACCTCCAATTTCAGTCAAGGAGTAAGGATCAACATATGACATATTCAGATATTCACCATCTCTGTGTCTAATACCTCCTCTTGAATTGCTTGACAATTGCTTCAGATTTGAAAACATCTTTAACCAGAATGCTTTTGATCTAACCATCTCAGATAAATCAACAACACTTGAAGCGCTTGTAATAATTCCACCAGACTAAAAATTGATAAGTGTATCACACCTTAATGTGCTAATATGTTTCCACTTCTTATCCTTTTCCTTTTCAAATGCATAGCTTCTTTTCAGTGAAGATTCTTGTCTGCTTGGGTTCCTCCACTTTCTTTCATTCGAGAGTTTAAGCCTTTGTAAATAGAGATTGAAATCTCTACTTGTTCTTCTTGTAATTTCTCTCCTTCTGGATTCTTCTTCTTCATCTACTTCCTTGTTATGAGAATCAACAACAGTAGATAAGATTATCAAATCGACCTCTTGCAGAATTTCATAATCATCAGGATCTTGAATATTATCAGGAACAACATCAGGATTAGATTCTTCAATTTGATTTGTATTGCAGAGAGTTGATTTTCTTGATTTTCTTCTCAATTCAGGTTCTTCTTCAATATTTCCATCATCACCAAAAGTAGATCTGTCAGGAACTACTAGAGTTTGAATAGGTTCAGGAATTTCTTCAATTCTTAACCCTGTAGACCTTGTCTGTCTAGGTACTGTTTGATTTGAAGAACCTCTTCTACTTCTTCTAGCACCTCTCCTACCTTTGCCTCCTCTACCTCTAGTAGGAGCAGTATAGCTTTCCATTGTCTCTCTTTGTAGTCTCAAAAATTCTTCATGTGAGAGATCTGGATATTCTTCACTTGCTGTAGAGAGTGCTTTTCTAGCATATAATTGTTGAACTCTTTTATCAGTGTGATATAGAGTAACAATTCTGCCATCTTTTGTAGAAAACTTCTGGAATAAATTTGATGCATCTTCAGGATTATCAATAATCACATCTTCATCTCCTTCAGGAATTGTAGCAAGAATATGTCCATGACCAGGTGTCAGGATTTGTTCTTCCGTCAGGATCTGAGATTGCATCATTGTTCTTACTGTTTTAATTCCAGAATCAGAAACATGAGTTGACTGCGTTGTTTGACTTTGTGAAGTTTGAATTGTAGACTTCATAGCAACAGCATCAGAGGTTTCTCCTTGTATCACTTTGTCACTACCATCATCTCTAGTATCATCATCATTATTCCTTAATACTAGATCAGGTGTGCATTTTGTCCGACTAACCTTCTCCCCCTTTTTGACATCAGGATTTGACAATAAATTCAAAATTAAGGAAAGAGAGGCTTGAATGTCAGTTACTTTAGTATCCAGAGAATCAATTCTTCGGTTGATTGAGGTTTGTTCTGAAACAACAGATTTCACTTGGGATTCTACTACCCTTAGCTGAAAAGCAGTAGGCACCTTTGTAAAATTATTAAAGATATCAGTCCTCACTTTGTCAGTTGAACTCTTGATAGAATCAATCTCACTTTTCAGGCTCTTGGATAACAGAGTTGTAGCCTTCAGATGATTCTTCAAGTCTTGATTCTCTATAGATTTCACTGCTTTATAGGCATGTTCAATAGCAGAAGAAAAACTGATAGATTCATCAGAATTGTGCCATGAATTGTTCCATTCATTCTGTCTAAATGCCTCAGCAGGATCAAAGGAAGGAATAGAAAAATCTTGTCTCTGATCTTTCCCAGTGGAAGCTTTGCCAGCCATAAATGTACTTGATGAACCAAAATTAGTTCCAAGACTAATCTTGAGTGTTGTAGCAAGCTGTTCCTTCTCTTTTCGATTCTCATCATCATCACTATCACCAGAGTCATCATCATCAGTACTGTGAGTAACATCAGGATCAGGAAGAACTATACCTTTCATTTTATCCTGTGAATCTGTGATAGGATGATCCATTGGTCTTGAACGAAGTGGCTGTATCAAAATAGGTTCAACATCAGGAGCACCACTAGCGTCAGGATGAACACCGTCAGGATTTGATATGCTTGCATCAGTATTTTCTACCAATGGTTCTTGTGGAGCTTGAGGTTCAGAAGCTGCTTCAACACTTTGAGTCAAAGGTTCTTGTGTGTTTCCCTCATAGACAGTGTCCTTGACCAATCTTCGAACTTCATCTGCACCAGAAATCCCTTGAGCATTGTCAGGAAATTTCTCAGAAACTGTAGCTTGGCCTGCATCTTCACTTTGAGAAGATGGTTCTTGTGTAGCTGGAATGTTGATGTCTTCATTCTCCCTTTGAGAAAATGGTTCTTGTGTGAGCATTCCACTAGCTAAGCCTTCACCCAAACTTTGATTGAGTGGTTCTTGTGTGGCTGGATCATCAGAAAGAGCTGCTGAACCACTTTGAGGTTCAGGTTCTTGTGGGCTTGATCCTTTCAGTTTCTTCTGTCTTTGATAGACTAACTCTTCTGCCTTCCTTAGCTTTTCCATTGGATGTTTGATCCCAAGATTGGAAGCAGCAGCACCATACTTCTCCCATGAAATATCAACATGTCTTTTTGTTGGAGAGTCCTGTGCTGGAGAGTCTGAAATATTAACCACTTGACTTGGTGCAGCATCAGGAGTACTAACATCAGGATTTGCTTGAGCAGTAGAAACTGATTGCTCATTCAGAATAGAAGTGTCCTGTACATCAGTATCCTGCTTCTTTTCTAAAGGAATATGATACATGCTCTTTGATAACTTCCTTTTCTTCTGTGGTGTAGACAATGGAACCACAGCTGCAGTAGCAGTATCAGCAACTTCCTTACACACTTTCAGCACAGAGGATATAGGTAAATCATCCTCTGAGTCAGTCTCATCCCTGAGAACTAACTTTCTTTTTACAGAAACAACGTCACCTCCCTTTGCAGCTTTCTTGACCAGGACCCCTTGTACACCCCCTTGTAACTTCTTTTTAGTGATAGGTGTAGAGGAAAAGTCCTTTGAACCTGATTGCCTTCCTGACACATCAGTTCGAGCTGACTTCTTTGCTTTTACAACTAAAGTCTTTTGAGAGACAATAGAGGTGGCAGTTGACTGTTTAGACTGTTTAGGATGAATGCTTGTGTCAGGAACAAGGTGGGTTGAGCCTTGCCCCACAGCATTAGAGATTAAACCATAACGAGTAGGCATTTTCCTATGTAAGAAAAACCTAACCTCATCAGGAATAAAAGCATTTCCTATGAAACCATTTGCCTTATCACTGTTGACTAAGGACTTAATATTATTCTCAGTAATTCTACAAATTGGTAGAACTACATCATTCTCAAAAACAACATTAGGACATAAGTGATTAAATATCAACTGTAAAAATCTAAGAAAACAGACAGAACCCAACTTATCTGATTTCCTATCACTTAAGGCTTTTAAAATAAAAGACCCATAATCAAACACTGTAGAATTGATAAGAGAGTACCCAATTTTGAGAGATCCTGATGGAAGAGCATCAAAATTTGATGTCTTGTTCAGGAAACAGCGGCTGATCGTATCAAAGAAGAAATTCCATTCCTTCTTAAGCTTTGTCCTAAAGAGATTGCCATATCTCTTTACTTCACCATTGTAGCCCAGTTTCTTGACAAACTCAAATAGAGCAGAGTCTGAAATCACACTAGGAACTTTATCACCCAGAATAGGCAAATGCAACGCCTCTTCAATAACAGCAGGGGTGACATGATGAGTTACTCCATTTGATTCGAACTGCATCAGAATGGTTCCTGTAGAACTTTGACCAAAAACAACTGTGTTCCAAACCTTTCTGAATAACCATCAGGATTTGACAGTTATCAAGATTTCCTCTCTGTAATTTTCCTCAGAAATTCTCAAAGATCATCATTCCAAGTTCATTCACCAATTTATTGAAAGTAGCTTCAGGTAGTGGCTTGGTGAATATATCAGCTAGTTGTTGATCAGTAGGAACAAAGTGAAGTTCAATTGTTCCTTCCAGAACTTGTTCTCTTATGAAGTGATATCGTATACTGATGTGTTTAGTAAGAGAATGCTGAACTGGATTTCCTGTCATTGCAATAGCACTTTGGTTATCACAATAAATAGGGATTTTTGAGTATGACAGGCCATAATCTAACAACTGATTTCTCATCCACATGATCTGAGCACAACAACTTCCTGCAGCAATGTACTCAGCTTCTGCAGTTGAAGTGGAAATAGATTTTTGCTTTTTACTGAACCATGAAACTAATCTTCCACCCAAAAACTGACAGCTTCCTGAAGTACTTTTCCTGTCTATTTTGCATCCTGCAAAATCAGCATCTGAATAACCACACAACCCAAAATCTGATTCCTTTGTATACCAAAGGCCAAGTGTAGGAGTTCCTTTGAGATATCTGAAAATTCTTTTGACTGCAATCAGATGGGGTTCTCTAGGTTTTGCTTGAAATCTTGCACATAGACAGGTTGCAAACATGATATCTGGTCTACTTGCAGTGAGATACAATAAAGAGCCAATCATTCCTCTGTAGTGAGTTACATCTACCTCAGCACCTTGATCAGGATCAAGTTTGGTAGCTGTAGCTATGGGAGTTGTTGCAGGAGAACTATCTTGCATGTTAAACCTTGTCAATAAATTCCTTGTATATTTAGACTGATTGATAAAAATCCCTTCATCAGTCTGTTTAACTTGAAGACCAAGAAAGTAACTCATTTCTCCCATCATGCTCATTTGATATCTTGACTGCATAAGCTTAGAAAACTTTTCACACAGCTTATTGTTTGTTGACCCAAAAATGATATCATCAACATAAATCTGAACTAACAACAAGTCTTTACCATGATTCAAATAAAATAGAGTTTTATCAATAGCACCTCTTTTGAATCCACTTTCCAGTAAGAATAGAGCTAAGGTTTCATACCATGCTCTAGGAGCTTGCTTTAGTCCATAAAGTGCCTTATCCAATCTGTAGACATGATCTGGATATTTAGGATCAATGAAACCAGGAGGTTGCTCAACATAGACTTCTTCCTCCAGTTCTCCATTTAAGAAAGCACTTTTTACATCCATCTGGAAAACCTTGAATTTCTTATGAGCTGCATAAGCAAGAAATATCCTGATGGCTTCTAATCTTGCAACAGGAGCAAAAGTTTCATCATAGTCAATTCCCTCTTGTTGAGAATACCCCTTTGCAACTAGTCTAGCTTTGTTTCTGATTATCACTCCATCAGAATCAGTCTTGTTCTTGAAAATCCACTTTGTACCAACAATTGATCTATTCTTTGGTCTTGGTACCAGTTTCCAGACTTCATTTCTTTCAAATTCATTCAGTTCTTCTTGCATTGCAGTAACCCAATCAGCATCTTTAAGTGCATCTTCAACTTTCTTTGGTTCCTCCTTGGATAGAAAGTTATTGTATAGACATTCATTTTGAGTTGCACTTCTTGTTTGAACACCTGCATCAGGATCTCTAATGATCAAATCAGGAGTATGATCTTTTGTCCATTTCCTTGCTGGTGTCAAATTGTTCCTTGAAGTAGATGCTCCCCCTGGATTGGTGTTATCTTGATTTGAAGAACTTGCTTGTCTTGAAGCTTCCCCTGAATTAATGTTATTTCCTCCTGAATGGTTATCAGGATCATCACTTGAATCAGTATCTGAAGAATTCTGTCTTGATGATTGAGTTGACTCTGAACTTGTAGTAGATTGTTGTTGCTCCCCCTCAACATTTGCACTACTAGAAGTATCACTATTGATTGCATCATCAGTATTTGCACCATCAGCATCTGGTGTGTCATCAGGATTTGGTGACCCATCAGGATCTGATGTATTGACAGGATCTGATTCACTTTCTTCAGGTTCTTTGGTAGCTTCATTTTCAAAAATCAATCTATCATGAGAGTCTTCAATGATTCCAGTTATCTTCTTGTCATCAAAAGATACATGTATTGACTCCATGACAGTCCTTGTTCTCAAATTAAAAACTCTGAAGGCTCTTGATGCAGGATAGCCTATGAAAATTCCTTCATCAACCTTTGTTTCAAATTTCCCTAGCTGTTCAGGATGAGTTCTGAGAACAAAACATTTACAGCCAAACACATGCAGATGCTTCAGACTTGGTTTCTTCTCCTTGAGTGATTGATAAGGAGTAACACCATGTCTGTTTATCAAAGTGAGATTCTGTGTATAGCAAGCTGTGTTGACTGCTTCTGCCCAGAAATATGTAGGTAACTTAGCTTCTTCCAACATAGTTCTGCCAGCTTCAATAAGAGTTCTATTTTTCCTTTTAACTACTCCATTTTGCTGAGGTGTGCCAGGAGCAGAGAATTGTTGAATAATTCCTTTGTATTTGCAGAACTCTTCCATCTTTGAATTCTTAAATTCAGTACCATTATCACTTCTCAATATCTTGACTTTGTATTTTGTGGTTGTCTCAATCATTCTCACATGATCCAACAGAACCTCAGGAGTTTCATCTTTTCTGTGCAGAAAATACACCCAGGTGAATCTAGAATATTCATCAACAATTACAAGAGTGTACCTTTTCTTACTGATGGTCATGATGTTGACTGGACCAAATAGATCAAGATGTAGCATGTGATATGGTTCTCCAATAGAGGATTCTGATTTACTCTGGAATGATGTCCTTCATTGTTTTGCTTTCTGACATGCATCACAGAGTCCATCAGGTGTATACAAGACAGTAGGTAATCCTCTTACTAAGTCTTTCTTAACCAATTCATTGATGTTGCTGAAGTTGAGATGAGAAAGCTTCTTGTGCCAATTCCAACTTTCATCTACTGATGCTTTACTGATCAGACAAGTAGGGGAGTCATCAGTATTTGATTGAATGTTGGCTTCATATATATTACCATGCCTGTAGCCAGTCAGTGTTATCTTTCCTGTTTCTTTGCTGACTACTTCACAATGTGTGGAATAGAAATTGACATGATAACCTCTGTCAGTGATTTGACTAATACTCAACAAATTGTGTTTTAGTCCCTTCACTAGAGCTACTTTTTCAATGATGACATTTCCAATGATTATATTGCCATATCCCAAGGTTTGTCCAATGTTGCCATCTCCATAAGACACAGTTGGGCCAGCTTTTTCCTCATATTCTGATAACAGGGCTTTGTTTCCAGTCATGTGTACAGAACATCCACTATCCATGACTAACACATTTTTCTTTTTACCCTGCATCAGAATAGAAACACACTAGTTAGAACACTTAGGAACCCATACATGTTGGGTTCCTTTTTCATGCAATTTATTAATTTTCACAGTAGAAGACTTTCTGACCATAGCAGTCCTGACAGGATTTACTCCATCAGGATTTGCTTTGTCAGTATCAGTATTAACAAAAGCATGCTTCAAAATGGCATTATCAACTCTATCAGACTTTGTACTCCTATTTAACTTAGGCAATGGATCATAGAAGTTATAGTACAAATCATGATAATCTTTACAAGTATAAATAGAATGCCATATACTACCACAATGAAAACAGGACTTCTGCGGTTTATAGAGTACTGATCTATTCCTCACATCAGACTTAGAAATATCAGCAATCTTCTTCTTAATCTTCTTACAATCAATAGCAAGATGATTAGAGTTACCACAGTTAAAACAACACTTTCTAGGTGCATTTGGGATATATTTATAACCATTCTCTTTATTGATCCCAACTTTACCATTCCTGTTTCTCTTAACAGTAGCTTCCTGTTTCTTATCTGTCACCATACAGATTTTATCCTTAAGCTGTTTCTGAGACAATTGACCTACATTCTTAATGAGTTTATTCAAGACAGGTTTAGATTTTATGATTTTAATTCCTTGAATAGAAGTAGATCCCTTTTCAAAAGTAGAATTGGAATCCTTACCAAAAATTAACAGGAGTAATCTTAGATTTGGTTGCATCTATAACATGTCTATAGGTCTTTGGACTGACTGTCTCATCAATGACAATTGTTTCTTTCAATTTCTTATCCTCATCTGACTTATATCCTAGACACTCTTTCCAATTCTTAGAGGTATTAATCTCATGAAATTTCCTACCAGAGTCTGTCCAGGTTCTGATTTTCTCATTAGCATATTCAAGTTCCTTTTCAAGAGCAGTACATTTGGATTTCATCTCTAAATGCATGTGATTAGCATTATCACATTCTTTTTGTACTTCTTGCATGCGAGAAAATTCAGCTTCTAATATATCATTCCTTTTTCTAAGTTCAGACATCTCAGATAAGATTCTAGTATTCTCAGCAGTTTGACTTCTAAAGCTAATATGTAATGACTTTAGAAAACGTCTTAACTCAGAAGCATTATCAGTATCAAAATCAAAGATAGTATTTAGTACCTTATCATCAGGAGCAGCAGTTACATCAGCATTGGCCATTAGAGCATAGTTGACCACCTCAGTATCAGATTCTGAGGAAGAGTCCATCCAATCCTTGCTTGATGTGATAAGTGCCTTTGTCTTCTTGCACTCAGAAGCAAAGTGACCCATTCCATTGCACTTGTAGCATCTAACCTTTGACTTGTCAAATTTGCTACCCTTGCTGTCCTTTTTGATATACTTGTCTTTGTCTGCATTGAAAGTCTTTTTCTGAAAGTTGCCTTGTCTTCTATTCTTCCTGAACTTCATCCTTCTGAAGTTTCTGACAATCATTGCAACCATCTCTTCCATGTCTGAGTCTGAAGAGTCATCATCAGCATTGGCATCAGGATTGCCATCAGTATCTGATGAAGTGTCGTCAGGATCTGACTCAGCTACTCTTGTTTTACTTCTAGAGACCTCCATAGCTTTTCCTTTTGATTTAGCCTCTGCTTTCAAAGCAATTGATTTTGCCTTGCTGCTTTTCTTGTTCTTTCTCTGTTGAACTTCAAGATCATGAGTTCTTAGCATCCCATAGACTTCATCAAGAGACATAGTGTTAAGATCATACTGATGTCTAATGATTGAGGTCTGAGTGTCCCATTCTTCAGGTAAAGCTCTTAGAAACTTGGTGTTTGAATCTTCAGTTTCATATTCCTTGTCAACTAAAGATAAGTTGTTCAATAGTGTCAGAAATCTATCATATAGATCAGTTAGGCTCTCATCGGGTCTTGCATCAAATTGTTCATATTCTTGAATCAAAAGAGCCCTTCTGTTTTTCTTGACAGATGCAGATCCCTGGTACTGAGTTTCCAAAGTATCCCAAATTTCTTTTGAAGACTTGCATGCAATCACTCTATTTGACATGACAGCATCAAGACTACTGTGCAAGATATTCTTTATCTTTGGTTCCCTGAGAACATGAGCTTTTTCTTCTGGAGTCCATTCACTTTTAGCCTTGACCACATAATGTTCAGGTACAATATCTGTTCGTTCTACAATCCTTGTAGGAATATATGGTCCATCACGAATCCTATCCAGATAGTCAGGATCCATAGCCTCCAGGTACATCAGCATCTTTACCCTCCATGTTGGATATTCTGATTTCTTCAAGATGGGAATCTTCATGCTTTCATACTTGGTTGTCGACATCTTTAGATCGTTTCTGATTCAGAAATAAATCAGTTCGCTCTGATACCAATTGTTGCCCAGTAATAATCTATTGTAGAAGGGGGGTTGAATACAATAGTATAAGATAATCGACATCTTAATGTATATATCACAAATATGAAAAGAAAGATAACAGCTTTATTAAATCTGATATAAAACTGTTACAAACTCTCTCAAGAAATTCTGATGTTCTTGAGAGCTGCTAGCTTACAAAAACTCTCTCAAGAAATTCTATGTTCTCGAGAGCTTCTATTCGATTATGTTCTCGTTGTGTGTTGTACATAAATCGAAACCAAAACTGTGTTTATATACTACACAGCTTCTCTATCAATGATAAGTCCTAATCAATTACAAAGATTGAAACCTATCCATAATTGATAGCGACATACTACAAACCAGGAACCGACAGAATAAACTTCCATGTTTAACTAGACTCCAAATATAACTCGAAGTAGGAATCCTGATCAGCTTCCAGTCCTGATGATCAATCCTGATCCCAGTCCTGATATGCCTTCTGATCCTGACGACCATGTAATCCTGATGACGTCAGCAACCCTGATCAGTTGAGTCTAGCTCCTGACGATCATTGAATTCTGATCTAACATGCTCTACAGAAAAAGTTACAAGAAACCCAGGCTGAAAACAATGTTCTTAAAGCACAAGTGGTTGCACAATCTTCCACCTCTGTATCTAATCAGCTGGGTACTGTTAAGGATGACCTGGAAGGATTGAAGAGTACTCTGCTCCCGAAGCTGAATTCCATCCAACAATCTCAAGTACTAGTGGCTTCAGACATTTCTGATTTAACAACGTCAAATGCTCAGATTTCAGAAAGTGTCAAGGAGATTGCTGTCATTTCTACCAAGGTGGACTTTATTCTGTAAACAGCTGATGAAAATCAAACGTTTAATGAAGAAAGGATTTCAAGGATAGAAGGAGGAATGGAGCATCTAAATGAAGGAATGAAGCACTTGTACAATATGATAAAGAACTCACATCAACCTACAGCACAACAAAGAACATTCTTTGAGGGAGATGGTGATGATGATGAGGATGATGATGCTAATGAAGGAGGAAATAGAGGAGAAAAGAGAGAAGAAGGAGAGATAAGGAGAACTTCTGAGGTGAATCCTAGGGCTCCCAAAGCTCAATCTGTAGAGGATTCCTCAACTAAGGGGAGAAGGAGAAGAAAGGAGAAAGAGAAGCTGGAGGAGCTTCTAGAGTTGGAAAAGATAAAGGGACACTACTAGAAAAATAGGATTAGACATCACGCTTAAAACAACGGTCAGAAAAACCACTGATGTTAAAAACCTCTATTACATCGAGAATATTAAAACCGATGTCTATTAGAAATCTAGACATCAGTTCACTCTAAAAGCGATGTCTAAAACTCATTTTAAAAAAAAAAATCAACCTTCAGTTCCCCCTCTCTTTCCCCGCCTTAGCAAAAAATTTCCATAAATTCCCCTCAAACAAATTGTAACCTCGGTTGTCCCCATTTCAAATACAAAATAGTAACACTTTAAAACAAATATAATAAAAAAACACAAAACACAAAACATAAATCAATTCACTCTCTCCCCCTTTCTTCCCCACCTTCTCAAACGTAACCTTAGTTTTCAATTAAGCTCCTGTTATACTTTATTTGTCCGATTTCGGCTTTTAATTGTTCGATTTGTTTCTTTATTTCTTTTAATTATTCGGCTTTACAACTCATTTATTTCATTTTCTTGTTTCTTTAACAGATCTGGAGCTTTGTGTTTGGAACTTTGGTTTACAGTTCGAGTTCAGAGGCTCGATCTACAACTTTGGTTTCAGTTCAAGTTCACTTCTTTTTTTACTAAGGTATTTGATTTCGGTTTACAACTTCACCTATATTTCTGTTGTTGCTTGTATTTTTATGTGTATTTCATTTTTAAAGATCCAAAAATGGTTTTCTTGAAATTATTATGGGCTTTCTTGATGAGCAATATTTTAGTGTTAAATGTAGTACCCATATGCTTAGATGCTTCTGAAATTTTTTAAAGAATTTCTTGATTTAGCTAAAAGCCTGAAAATATTTGATTGGATGGTCAGTATAAGGAGGAAGATGCATGAAAATCCTGAATCGGGCTACGAAGATTTTGAGACCAGTAAGCTTATTAGAGGTGAACTTGATAAAATGGGAATTAAGTACAAATATCATGTTGTTGTTACCGGTGTTGTTGGATATATTGGTTCTGGTGTCCTTTTGTTTCTTTAAGGCCTGATTTGGATGCACTTCCAATGCAAGTTCGTTGCACGTGTGGTCTTTTGTGTCTACTTTAGTTTTTGTGTGCTTGTTATGTTCTTTTGTTTTCCGAATTCTTAAAAGGAAATGGTGGAATGGGAGCACAACAGTAAATCTCCAAGGAAGATGCATCTTTGCCGTTTGAAGATTCCGTTTCAGAAAGGAGAAGGAAACTGGAGTTCCTAGAAATGCAAGAAGAAATGATCAAGGTCCAATCTAAATTATAATATCAATGTTTATTACTGCTAACATATCGTTTTATGTTGTTTTGAATTCCAAACAATCTGGAAATAATAGAGAGAGTTAAAATTTACATATTTAGAATTGTATGTAATAGGAGGAGGAAGAAAAAGAGGAGCAAGCGAAAAAGAAGGAATCTCTTGAGAAGCAAAAAGATATAGCTCTGGAAGAAATGGTCATTCCAACAACACAAGAAGCAGATGAACTGGATAAAGCAAAAACATTTGATAAGCAAGAGCAACTTTCTGAGCTGAGTCGTGCCTTGGCTGTTTTAGCATCGGCATCTGTGAGGGCTTGGATTTAATTTCGTTGTGTACAATTTATGAATGCTGTAGTTCTGAGATACTTCCGCTGCTAGAAATCTTGACTTGTCTTTTCTGATTATGGTTTCAGTCAGTGAGCAGGGAACGAGAAGAGTTTCTGAGACTTGTTAGTAAGGAGGTACAAAACATAAGCATATATACATATTTTTATATTTGGTTACTTGGAAAAGCCTTTTAGGTGTTTTTGATAAATACGATAATCATTAAAGTTTGAGCCTGAATGACATATCTTGTTAGGATATGCAGTAGGGAAAAGATGCATGCTAGCAGCTTGTTTTTGCTTTGTGATACAAGTACCTCTACCTTTTATATTATTTGTAGAATTTAAAATAGCAATGGGACAGATTTTGAAGCTTGTTGTCAGAATCCTTGACTCATAATTACAATTTTGTATAAAGACTGACCTACAAATATGATTTGTATTTCCTTCCACACCAGGTCCTATACTGGGGTCAACTGAGCTGCAGGGACCAGTTACTTACAATTACAAGGAATTAAAATCAGCAACGAAGAATTTCAGTGAAGAATATAAATTAGGAGAAGGAGGTTCTGTTGATGTAAACAAGGTAATATAAAATAACTGTTTTGGGTTTTGAGATTCTGTTTTGCCAAGCCAGAAACCCTATGTATTGGTTCAGTTAGATTGATCATATCTCTCTTTATTGCAGGGTTATTGTTGTTCTAAGTAGTTAAAAGTGAAATCGAAGGGAAGAAGAATGAGGGAATATGGCTTTGTCTTGGCACATTGCTAGCGTAAGGAAAGCCACACCACAACTAGAGATGCGGCATTAACAGAAGTTTCTAAAATGGGATCTTTATTTGGCGAGCTAAAACAGAAGTTGCAGCACTTGGGGACCTATTGTGAAGATCTAAAAAAGGCTCTAAGGCAAGCAGCACAAGGAAAGAATTACCAAGGTTTTGAAAAACTAGGAAATGTGCCTATATGAATGTAGTTTTGATATTTGGATAGTTTGGATTATGTAGTTAGTTTCGATATGAATTGGATAATTTAGTTGGCCTATTGAATTTTATATTTGGTTTTAGTATATATTGGCCTTTTGATTTCGATATTTGGTTTTGGTTTTTTGATTTTGGTCATTTGGTTTTGGTTTTTGGCCATGTCAAATAGGGCATCCATGTATTAAAAAAATACAGAACTTACATCACTTTCTCAAAAAACCGATGTTAAATATCACAAGTAACATCATAACACTAATGTCTAAAGAATAGAAACCGATGTAAAAGAGAAACATAGACATCAGTTCATTATTAAGAAATTGATGTTAAAAAGGAACATAGACATCAGTTCCTTATTAAGAAACCGATGTTACAAAGGAACATAGACATCTGTTGCTTATTAAAAAACCGATGTTAAAGATTAACATAGACATCGGCTAAAAACTGATGTCTAATACCCCTACCTTTCTCTACACATGCAAAGACATCGCTTCTCTTTTTCAATAGACATCGGTTTTTAGCCGATGTCTAAAGCAGTTTTTCTAGTAGTGGGAAAGGGAAACAATCATTGGAGGAGACTGTTTTTGATGATGCCTACTACTACCACGGTGAACAGGATGACTTCCAATTTGACACATCTGGTGATCTGGAGAAGACCATTCCTGAAGAAGCTTTGGTGAGGAGGAGGTTGAAGAGGCAGCTAACTTTGATGATTGGGAGGATGAAGCTGATTTATATACACCTGACCCTTTGTTTCAAAGGGAGTTGAAGAAGCAGCAGGGAGATTTAAGGAGAAAGGAGGATGAAAATGCAAAGGTCTCCGACATCTTTTCTCAGAAGCTAAAGATTCAAAAGGCTGAACATGAAGACAAACAACATCTTCATATTATTCATGTCAAAGAAAGGAAATTGGATGTTAGGATGAAGCAAGGAAGCAAATGGGATAAGGCAAGGGAGATGTTTGATATCCCTCAGAGAAGCACACACAATGATGGTACCTTTCTGAAGTTGCTTGAGAAGATCAGAATTGTTAATCCGGACAACTCATTATACATGAAGGCATTGAAGGAAGATATCCTAAGGATTACATCTGCATTTGATCAAGTGAGGCAAAAACTATACATCTATGTGTCAAGTGCTCTTGAAGGGTCATTCACTGTTTCTCTTGAACTACTCCAAAGAAGATCTCTCTCTGAATTGTGGATTCTAATGAGTAAGGTAAAGAGATCTTCATGCTTAAATGAGCTTCTTTATGACCGGCTGAGAGATTCTGCAATGAAGGCCAGCCCTCAAGTTGTACAATTCCCGTATGAAGTCAAACTCTATAGAGGTACAACTTTGGAGACGGTAAGGCTGGATCCTGATTCCTTGAAGCTATAGACTGCAATGCAACTGGTGAAGTTGGAGAATCTTCTGAGAACTTCTGGGTTTACTACTGAAGAGAAGTCTGAGGTTGCTGATATGATCTCAGACTACTGCACGGAGAAAGTTCCAAGGTATGCTCAGTTGAAGAACAGATTGAAGAAGATCACCAATCAACCAGTAATACCAAGAAGAGTGGTTTCTGAAAGCGATCGTGTCCTTGACAAAGATCTTCTAGTCACCTTGCAAGAAGCTGAAGAAGGTGAAATTAGAGACTAAGACATGATAGGTTTAGCTAAATTTGTAAATGTTAAATGTTTAGAGCTAGGTAAATCAAGATAGGAAAATGTATCATTTGTTCAGTCTAGAGGAACATCTATCTTGTATTTATCTTTATTGTTTGAATCTGGAAATTGTTATATTTAATCCAGAACTTTTTATTATTTGGTTGGCTCTTAAAAGTCTTATCTTTTCTTGTTTTAGTTGAGATATCCTCTAGAGGTATTTGGTTGTTATTGTCTAACAAACAAATATGGGGAGATTGAAAGGCATATGTCTAGGCCTATTTGTAAACACCGAGGATTCTACTCAACTTAAAGTAAGATGTAATAAGTAAATAATAAAAATCAAATGTCACAGGAATCTCAGAAGATTATATCTGTCAAAGAATCAAGATTAAAGTCATCTACAGACTTGAAATGATTCTACATTGAAAGAAGATCAATTTGTTGATCAAGCCTCAGTGAAGTATTTAAGCTCAGTGGATTTATTAAAGTGACAGAGATTTCAAGTGGTGACAGCAAAAGATACTGGTTACAGAGTTCTTGAATTAAAAGGAAGTGAATCACTGCTTAAAGTCAAACAGATAAAGAACAGACATTGTCGTTAGTCACTCATGAACCAGATTGTACATTGAGTGTCAACGTACTATTATGTTTATTCTTTATCTAAGTTTTAAGTGATTCTGAAATTAATTGAGAAGTCAACTAATTCTATTTATTCTCTTATAAATAATTAATACTATTAAGTAAATTATTTATTAAATTAATTCTGTAAAGAATTAATTTAATACATAATTTATTTAGTTGATTATTTAAATTAGAATAAAAATGAACTAGGAAGACTTAGGTTTGAACTAGGAAGACTTAGTTTATTAAACTAGGAAGACTCACAAGTGAGTCTTCCCGATTGTCTTCCTAGGCCAAACCCTAGTCTTCCCGATTGTCTTCCCTTTACATTTCTTGTCTTCCCGATTGTCTTCCAATGCTTAATTGATTGTTTTTCTGTAAGTCTTCCTAGTGCAAATTTCTAATCTGTCAAGTGGTGGTTCTGCACGTGGGTTGATTAAAAGAAAAGCTTTAGTATAAATGAAGACAATTCGAAGCAAGACAATGATATTACAACACTGAAAAAAAGGACACAGAGCATCTCAACATTAAACTCTTCTCTGTCTTCTTCAATTCTAAACTGTCTGAGCAACTTAACTTCTGCCAGTGAATTAAATTCTTGTTTGTTTGTAACATTTAATCCTTGAGAATCAATTCACTTGTACTGCTTTGACATTCTAGCGGATCATAATCCCTAGATTTTATATCGAACTACTTTTTAGTATTCGATCCTTTTTATTACAAAAATAGATAAATTCATGTCGAATTTATTCTAGGTTTGTTTTATCAAGATATTTGTAATCAGTGATCAAATTGTAACACTTGTCAAGTTTAATATAAGTTATATTTAACTTGAATATTGTTTCAGTTTTATTCCGCATTAATTTGTTCTATATTGTTAAATATTTATAAGGACAAATTCGAATAAACGGTATTGTTTGTATTCAACCCCCCTTCTACAAACTTATCAGGACCTAACACACTTTCATTAATTTTTTATAATAACTAATTTTACCAAATTTTAATGTATAAGGAATTACAAAAATATGGACACTTTATTAATTTTCTATAGTAACTGATTTTACCAATTTTTGATGTATAACGAATTATTTGTGACTGAATAAGTCGTATATCCAAAACTGAGAATTTATAATCATCAATATATATATATATATATATATATATATATATATATATATATATATATATATAAAGGAGGATACGGGAGAGGTTGCGCCTCTAAGATTGTCTCAATCTATTTTTCTAATTTTCTAAATTTTTTGAATTTTAGATACTAATAAATCAGAAAATATCATTTAACATATTAGAAGTAGAATATGTGTTCGAGTTTATTGAGGAGAAAAGTTTGAATTTATAGCGAATACATATAATTAAAAGTTCTATTTGAAGTAGAATAGGTTTTTGAATTTGTAGAGAGGAGGAGTTCAAATATAAAAAAGTACTTGAAAATTTTTATTTGAAGTAGAATAGGTGTTTCAATTTATAGAGGAGAAGAGTTCGGATATAAAAGAAGTACTTGTAATAAAAGTTCTATCGGAAGTAGAATAAGCGTTTGTAATACATAACTAAAAGTTCTATTTGAAGTAGAATATGTGAAATTATATATGTGTTTTTTCAACGAAAGAGTGACTCATTAGAAAGAAGTATGGTAACATAAAAATTAATATAAGATAAGTATATATTAAATTTGAGATTTTGATATTAAAAAGAAAAACGTGTTTCACGGGAATACGGTTTATTAGCGAGGACCAAGTAATTTTCGTAATTTAATTGATAGAAATTTAAAAAAAATTATTACGCCTCCACAAAACGCGACTTTTTCAACTAGTTATAATCAAATTCTATATACCATACGTACAAATGTCTAAGTAAACGTATGGAGAGAGATTCATAATTGAACGAGAAGAAAAACACAAAATCCGTACCTTAGCACAACACGAAATTAGTCAATGATAATAGTAAAGCCCTATTATGGTCTACCGAATAATCCATTTTTGTTGCTTGTGTTTCTCAAAATTTCCATTTTTGTTGCTTGTGTTTCTCAAAATTTCAATGGTGGAATTCATATGACTGCTGGAGTAACTCAAATTGATGTTTACTGGTTTGAGCGTTACTTTTAATATTTATTTTAATTTTTAAAGTATGCTACGTTCTACTTAATTTTTTTAGAATTATGATATATATTGTAACAAGGTACCTTCATACTAATGAACAAATTTAATAAAAAATTGTTTAAACAGTACAAATTGTGACGGAATTCAATTTTGTGAAATGCGAAATATGTAAAATAAAACCAAAAAAACTTTAATAAACATCATAACCGAGAAATTCAAAACCCTAAAATAAACAAATTATACAAATCGCATTCAATAGGCAGTAAAGACTCACAAATCGATTACAAGGCAAGAAGTTCAAAGTGCTGAGAAATCGATTAATTAAGAAGTTATTTAGAGAGACCCATAAATCAATTTGCTAGAATTCCCAAACTTTGCTCATATTTGCTCGCGAAATCCGAAACTTTGGCAAGAAAAATTGAATTTAACCATAGAACCAAACTTTACTTCTCTAAATTTGTCCAGAGAACAAAACTTTGCTCGATTTATGTCTTAGATTAGTTTCTTCAGTTTGGATGGGGAGAAGAAAACGATAGAGATACATAGAGAACAGTGGTGTTGAAAGACAAGAAAACGATACAGTAACTGACTAATTGGGGTGTAAATAAACAAAAAAATAAAAAATATTTACTTAGAATATGCTAACTTACAGAGCGCTTTCCAAAATGTATTACAAGTAGCTACTTACATAGCGTTTCTTCAAGAAACGCTATATTACTATTATTTTTTTGTTTTATATTTTCTTCCCCACTTCCTCAAAATATCTTACATAGCGTTTTTTAAACAAGCGTTGTGTAAGTATCTAACTTGCATAGCGTATACAAAAAAGAGCTATCTAACTGATGTATCCTAAGTTTAAATTTGTAGTAGTGGACGTTGAAGTTTGAGATGTTGTCTAAGGATGATAAGTTTCAAACACTTCAGGCTCATACGTTTGATCAAGAGAAATTAAGGAAGAAACTTGCGTTGATGTGTATTAAAGACAACTAGCCTTTCAGAATTTTGGAGCATGAAGGTTTCCGAGAATTAATGAATGAAGCGGATCTCACCTTTCACATACATCTTCTTTCAACTTTTATGAATCCAGTGCTTATATTTTACCTTCCGTAATGGAAGAATGAAATCCATGGTGGATTAATGGAAGAATGAAATCTATCCTTAGTGACACTCATCAATACATCCATACTAAGATCAAGAACCTTGTGAAATGCGAAATATGTAAAATAAAACCAAAAAAAAAACCTTAATAAAGTGCAATAAAAACCAAATTAAAGGAATACAAAATGTAAGTAAGTCTAAAACAAACTATAAAATCCTAGACACGCAACAAGAGAAAAACAATTTTAGCTATCAACAGCCGAAGCTTTCTTTTAGTACTACATAGTGCTCAATAAACATGAAAATACCGATAGCAGGTTAAACTCAAGGAACAATTTTGGAAACTTTGAGCTTCTCTATCCAATGAATGAATGAAGTTTTGGAATTCCTGAAACCCAAGAATCCATGCTCCTTGCTCTTGTTCATTGTATCTAAAGGATACTCAATGCCAAATGAATGATCAGCAAGCCACCAAGCCCCGACTTCCTCCAGTTTCGTAGGCACCAATTTGTTTTCTTTTACTATCTCATCCCACACACTCCCTTTATCCTTCATCAACTCCGCAAATGTCAGCCTCTCTCCGTCTTCAAATTCTCCGCATTCCACCTCAAATTGCTCCGCCAACACCTTCCACAAATGCTTCCACTTGAACACATCTCCATTACTGCAATTAAACGCTTCATTCTTGGCTTTTGGATCCACTGCAGCCCATATCTCTTGCTCAGCAATCAAGTCAGCATCGGAAGCTTCATAATACGAACTCCAAGCTTCCCTCGTCCCTGGAAACCTCATAACCGCACCCTCATGCTTGCATATTGCAGCGTAAACACACAGAGTACATATTAAATTCATCATACTGTAAGGTGAAAAACCAAATATAGCTCCAGGCCTGTGGACCGACCAAGTTAAGCCATCTTTTTTGGCTACATTCTCAAGCAAGATATCCTCAAGATTATAGTAAAAATTTGGAGCGTCTAGCCTTGGAAGATCTTCGGTAAACGGAGGGTCATATGCTCCAATCCCAAAAACATCAAAAGATCCCATGTAATGTTTTTTCCCAGTTGTTAAACAAATATGTCGCAGTTTTGGTGCATTTGGAATGATACAAATCATCAAATTTCTGAACATTCTGCTATTGATTTCGCAGTTTTCAGCTTCATTGGATCCACTAGCCCAAGTGACGTAAAAGAGGTGAGTCACATCTTTAAGGCCGGAGAGTTTGGTTTCCGTATCTTTTGGATTGGAGATGTCACACTGGATGTACTCAACAAGGTGGTTTGCATCCCATTGTGGTCTTGGACGACGAGCAACGCCATAGACTTTCCATGGGCCGCCGGGGGTGTCAGGGCGAGGGAGAATCTCAGCAAGACTATTGCCAACAATGCCAGTAATGCCCACAACTAAGGCCACACTTTCGTAGCTCAATGGACCATTTTCTTGATTGAGAGGTTTCTGAAGCGTGCATGAAGGATTAAATCAGTAGTGAACGAAGAAAATATGTATGAACATAAAATGATTAACGAAAATTAGTAAAAAGAAAGAGAGATTAGACGATTACCCTTGCTGCGCCAACTGCACCAGAGTACCACGACCAGCTGCTCATTTTGTGTTGGATGGTCTAAAGGCTTGTGTTTTTTGTTGGATCGTCTGAAGGCTTGTGTTTTTTGTTATAAAGAGATACCAGTCTATGTTCCTTTTATAAACAAAATTGATAGACTTTCTGTGGTTCAAAGTTTTAACACGTATGATTACAAATTGAAACTACCCCTACTAGACCTGGAGCTGCGAGCCAAAAATTTTAAATCAAGTCGGTGCCAAAAATATTACATCAGGCACCATGAATGAGTGGCAGAGTGAGAGTTGCGTAGTACTCTATTGTCCTAACTCTTCTAAATTGTGGCTACCAAATTCTTCAAATTATCGAATTCGAAACAACAAATTCTGCATCTCATTTATTATGTCACCATCTTCTAGACTATGCCAGAAGTTTAGTTTACTACTAACTCCTGCTAAAACCTCATTTATTATGTTCGATCAATTTGTTTATAAATTGATACCCAAAATCTGTTTACTAACCAGTCAAATTGATACCGGAATTTATAAATAATATATAATTGAGGAAAATAAAAAAAAATTATATTATTGAAAATTTTATTTAATTTATTTTTAAATGAAATTTTCAGTCTTTTAAAATGATAATTGAATAATTTGTAATATTTAATTAAAAATGAGTTAATTTTATCGCTGAAAAGTCACACGAAACATGTATAAGAAATGGGGGAGTAATATCGAAAAAAACGAAGAAGATGAATACGAGGGTGGTAATAATTAGGATTAGGGATCATATCATGTGTACAACGTTAACTGTTAACTTACACCCCGTTTGTCTCTCACGGCATGCCACGCGGTACAGTTCCACCCCCCCTGTCTATAAATGCCACGTGAACATGGACACCGACGCAAACTGTATGTACAAGGGACACGCAAGCTTTAACGAAATGTGTTGGGTCGGTGGTTCTGTTTAGTTAGGCCTGGTGTATCCTTTTAACCACAATTCTTAAAACCACCGGCTATACATGTTCCTCAGTTTTACGTTGATGATGAGACAAATTTTTTAAACAAAATTATATAGACGGAAATAGTTTGAAAATGAATATGAGAGCTTGTGTTCGGATCATTTCATTTTTAGGAGAAAACTTTTGGATATAGAAAATTTTGAAAATCTTTTCTTTTGTCTCCTTAAAAAAAATTGGGAACACAGCGTTTGTGCATAACACAAACAACTCCTCACTTATTAAAAATAGTATCCAATTGCAATCAATAATATATTAAAATTTATTCTTCATATTAATAATTTACTAAACCACAATTCCCAAAGACACCTTATAATAGATCTATAAATACCACGTGGGACGGTAATTACGCAAACTTTATGTACAATGGACACGCAAGCTTTAACGAAATGTGTTGGGTGTCGGTGGCTCCGTTTGGTTTAGTAATCAACCGTTTAATTAGGCCCGGTGTATCTACAAAAAATGCTTTAAAAGAAATGAATAATTATATTTCAAATATAATTTTTTTTTCATTTTCTGTGTCGTCTTGATCATTCACGGAAATTCTGGATAAATATAAAAAAATATAATTTTTTGATTTTCTCATTATTTTATTATTATATAGACTATTATTATATTGATTACTATTTATATTTTTTTCAAAATTTAAATTGCAACTTAAATTATAAATACATAATATAATATCAATATTTAAGTACATGACAGATAACAGATTAATGCACTAAATAAATTACATGATTTTCAATTATTTTTTTTGTATTATTAACATATAATGCAATAGTTACAAAAGCTTGTCTTTATTAAAAGCTTAATTGAAGATAAGTTTTTAAAATTTGGTTTTGTGGAATTTTGGACCAGTACCTAAAAACACACAAAAAGGGATAATAAATATACCAAAAATTTAATCAAAATATTATAAAAATTAAATTGGATTGCTTAAAATATGATTAGATTTATAATTTTTAGAGAATTTGTTTTTTACAAGTATTACCTTTTCTACAAATTAGGAATTGAAAAAGGAATTTTTAATTTTTAATTTTTAATATTTAAAATAGAGGTGCTCTACAAAAATAGATAAATAGATAAAGATAATAAAATAGTAATAAGGATCTTGATATTAATTCGGAAGTATGTTGATAATTAAAAATTTTAGAAGATTACTGACATTGTATATTAAGTTTTCTCCTTTAGTAAAGATTTTAAACGCAATAATATTAAAATTATATATTTAGTTTCCTCCATTTGCAAATATTAAAAAGGCAATTGAGATATTTTCTAATAAAAAATTTAGTAGGATATTTAAATTGAAATTTACTTTCTTCCATTAATAAAGAATTTAAAGTCAAGAATATTAAAATTGTATATTTAATTTTCTTTATTAGTAAAGATTTAAAAGGTAATTGAGATTATTTTTTTTATCTTTGATATCATTAATTCAAAATTTTGAGAAAAGTTAAAAAAATAGAACGAAGCGATTTAAGAGACGCCACATAACCAATATTTAAATTGTATATAGTTTGAAATTGTATATATAGTTTGTTCCATTAGTAAAGATTTTAACGGTAAGACTATTAAAATGATATAATTAGTTTCCTTAATTAGTAGAGATTTTAAAGGCAATTGAAATATTTTCTATTAAAATATTTAGGAGAATATTAAAATTATATATTTGGTTTACTCAATTAGTAAAGATTTTAAATTGAAAAATATTAAAATAGTATATTGATAACGTGTATTTTATACACGTTTTTGTCTCTCTTTCTCTCGGTTTTCTTTCGGTTCCATATGCATTTTACTTATATTTGTTATGTTTCCCTGTTTTTAGTGATGCATGCTTATTTGTTCAAAAGGTAACTTATTGTGGGCTTGAAATCAAAGATTATTGAAGAGAGAATTTAGAAGATGTTGGATTGTGATGTCGGGAGGTTCATAATGCATGATTTTGGAGTTTTTTTTATCTCGTACGGCCGTCCGCACGGCCGTTCACTAGGTCGTACGGAGTGTTCCAAGTGATGCAGAATTTGTTGGAAATTCTACGGGCGTCTGCACGGCCGTTCATCAGGCCGTACATGTCATGCTGCAATTTTTTGAAAGCAATTTGACTATTTTTTCCTCTTGTCTAATGGATGTATTAATTGAATAGTTGGGAACAAAAACATTATCTTATCTTTATCTCATCTTTATCACTTCAAGAACATTCAATTAGGGTTAGGGGAAGTCGATGAAGCATTTATTACTTTTAATCTAGCATTGATTATGAGTAACTAACTTCATTTATTTGGCTCAAGGAAGGACTTCTTGTACTAAACTCATTTCATTTTAACTAAGATATATTTCACTTTATCTTGAATACTTGTGTTGTATTGTTTATGAATTTGCATGGAGATTTGTAAGTTGTTTCATCTTACTCTTCTTGTAATTTCAATTGCTATTTGTTTGTGCTAATCCGTAATTGTTAGTACATTCATTGTATAGTAGCACAAGATTTAGTGTACCTAAATCCTCAAGATTTAAGTGCAAGTACCTAGGTTGAGATCCCCATCCTTGGATTTTTCCTAACCTCTCTTTGTATAATTCCTTGATTTGGTTAAACTAATATTGCTTCAATATTGGTTGCTAGTATCAAGAGAACTAAGAGGAGTTCTAAAAAAATAGATAAATACAATTCAGACGATTTCAAAAATTCTTTTTATATAATATAATAATAATAAAGATAAAAAAAAGAAAAAAAAGGTCAGACATAACCGACAATTTTCTGAAATTATTTGTTAGCAAAATTTATGATACAGCACAATAAAAATTAAAGGTGACCTCAACACTAAAAAAACGACAATACTTTTAAAATATGACCGTATTACATTCAATTTGTGCGGTGTTTCGTGTAAAGTAAAAATATCTTAGTAAAAAAGACAATCATGTACCCGTGCTAGAGCATCTTCAATGGTGATATGTAAAATGGTTAGTTAAAATATGATAAAATAAGAATAATGTAAAATTTTAGCTAAGGGATGTGATCATTACTCCAATGATATTGTGTATAATTATGCTTATGTAAATTATACCTAAGGGTTTTGCTGGTTCGAAGTTTGATAATCAAAATCCATTCACGGTCAAAAAGAATAAAAATTACTAAACACATGTACAAAATCAATAGAGAAGTGTTTGTCATGCAAGATGCATAAACACGTATAAAACACACACCATATTATAATCAAGATAATACAAATTACTAATATACAATGTTTTTTTTACATGAACTGGGTCAAAATTGTCTTCTAGTCGTTATTCTTGTGAGTGATAGATGCCTAGATGGCTAGATCTCACCTTTGGCAGACATCTTCTTTCAACTTTTATGAATGCAGTGCTTATATTTTACCTTCTGTAAAAATATAAGTTCACTATTTGTCCTTGCACACGTACATCATGTGTTCATGAATCAGAAAGTAACTAATAATTACTCTTGAAACAAATATAACCAATTAAATTTATTTCACGTATTACCTTCGATTATTCTTTACCGCTGATTAATGGAAGAATGAAATTCATGGTGAGTGACACTGAATACATATTCACATATAAAAACATAAAGATCATAAAAGTTTAGCACACGTCCATACTAAGATCAAGAACCTTAAAATTTTAGATTCAATTACACATGAAAAAATATGTAATTTAATCTCAGATAAAAAAAAGATAATAGGGATGAAAAGTAGGGCTGAGCAGAAAACCGAATTAAAAACCGAAACCGATCCGAAACTGGAAAAAACCGAGAAAAACCGAACCGAGTAAAACCGATCCGAAACCGAAACCGAAAAATATAAACCGAGCCAATTTAAATGGTTGGGTTCCGGTTTTAGGTTCCAACCGAACCGATACAAACCGAACCGGACCGGGTATTAATATAAACAAATTAATAATATTATATATATATAATAATAATTTTTTTAATTTAAAAACATATTTATATATTACCATTTACAAGAATAAAATAGTCACTGTAATTGTAATTACAAAATGGGCCAAGTAATTGTGTAATTGGGCCAGAACCAAGTAATTACATTAGCCTCTCAGACATTAGAATTAGCCATTAGCCATTAGGTATAGGCGGCGTATAAGCAAAGTAGCAAACTGCGCTTACGGATTACAATAAACTTGAAGCTATTTAATGTCTGGGACTGAAGCAACGGCTCAACAAGAAGCAGCTCAAGAAACAATCATTGAAATTGAAGTGGTATGAATTACTTTTATCTAATATAATTGAAGTGTTAATATAATTGAAGTGGTATGAATTACTTTTATCTAATATAATTGAAGTGTTAATATAATTGAAGTGGTATGAATTACTTTTATCTAATATAATTGATGTGTTAATATAATTGAAGTGGTATGAATTACTTTTATCGATTTACGATTTACCCAATTTGTAACCTATGTAAGTTTGAACAATTTAACAGAAGGGAGTTGCAAGATTTCATATCAATTCTTTGAGAAATAAAAGACAATCATTAGTGAATGGACGCTTCAAAACTTAGGAGTATATTTAATAACTGCACAACTGCACATTCTAGTACATGTTTGATTCTAGTTCAGTATATATAATTATAGAGCCGTCTTTTATGGAATAGTAATTGGTTCATCTCCGTATCTAGGCTTTACCCTTAGCAGTCTCTTGTCCAAACAGGTTTGTCCATCAGTGATGGGGCTTCGTGTTTTACTACTTGGATTTGACCTTTTAGAACTCCCAGTCAAGTAGTTCTTGATAAAATCTGTGATCTTCTCATTATTCAAAATGTAGCTGCCTTCCTTGTCCCTCATAATTTTATATACCTCGTGCTTAAAGCTGCCTCTTAATTTTAAGAATTTTGTTTGTCTTTACTTTTTATATCATTTTTACTGTTTTGCTTTATCAAGCTAATTATTGTCATTCTCAATGTTTTAGGGATTCAACATGAGAGTTTTGATGATTTACATCAAAGCTTTGCTAATATCTTTCTGCATTATTACTCTGTTATTCATTTTCTAGGTACACGATGAAGAAGTGATTGGTGTTGAATCTGATAAGCAGGAGGAAAAATGTGATAAAAAGGGTAAAAGGAGTTCAAAGGCATGGGAATATTTTGATGAATTGAAAGGTTGTGCAGTAGGTTTTGAAAAATCCAAATGCAAGTTTTGTGGTGTGATTATTGGATGTAATACAAACCGAAATGGTACATCCGCTATAATGAACCATTTAAAAACGGTGTGTGCTAAATCACCATTGCGACCCAATCTCGACAAATTGCAGAAGACGTTGAAGTTTGAGATGTTGTCTAAGGATGACAAGTTTCAAACACTTCAGACTCATACGTTTGATCAAGAGAAATTAAGGAAGAAGCTTGCGTTGATGTGTATTAAAGACAACTAGCCTTTCAGAATTTTGGAGCATGAAGGTTTCCGAGAATTAATGAATGAAGCGGATCTCACCTTTCACATACATCTTCTTTCAACTTTTATGAATCCAGTGCTTATATTTTACCTTCCGTAATGGAAGAATGAAATCCATGGTGGATTAATGGAAGAATGAAATCTATCCTTAGTGACACTCATCAATACATCCATACTAAGATCAAGAACCTTGTGAAATGCGAAATATGTAAAATAAAACCAAAAAAAAAACCTTAATAAAGTGCAATAAAAACCAAATTAAAGGAATACAAAATGTAAGTAAGTCTAAAAAACTATAAAATCCTAGACACGCAACAAGAGAAAAACAATTTTAGCTATCAACAGCCGAAGCTTTCTTTTAGTACTACATAGTGCTCAATAAACATGAAAATACCGATAGCAAGTTAAACTCAAGGAACAATTTTGGAAACTTTGAGCTTCTCTATCCAATGAATGAATGAAGTTTTGGAATTCCTGAAACCCAAGAATCCATGCTCCTTGCTCTTGTTCATTGTATCTAAAGGATACTCAATGCCAAATGAATGATCAGCAAGCCACCAAGCCCCGACTTCCTCCAGTTTCGTAGGCACCAATTTGTTTTCTTTTACAATCTCATCCCACACACTCCCTTTATCCTTCATCAACTCCGCAAATGTCAGCCTCTCTCCGTCTTCAAATTCTCCGCATTCCACCTCAAATTGCTCCGCCAACACCTTCCACAAATGCTTCCACTTGAACACATCTCCATTACTGCAATTAAACGCTTCATTCTTGGCTTTTGGATCCACTGCAGCCCATATCTCTTGCTCAGCAATCAAGTCAGCATCGGAAGCTTCATAATACGAACTCCAAGCTTCCCTCGTCCCTGGAAACCTCATAACCGCACCCTCATGCTTGCATATTGCAGCGTAAACACACAGAGTACATATTAAATTCATCATACTGTAAGGTGAAAAACCAAATATAGCTCCAGGCCTGTGGACCGACCAAGTTAAGCCATCTTTTTTGGCTACATTCTCAAGCAAGATATCCTCAAGATTATAGTAAAAATTTGGAGCGTCCAGCCTCGGAAGATCTTCGGTAAACGGAGGATCATGTGCTGCAATCCCAAAAACATCAAAAGATCCCATGTAATGTTTTTTCCCAGTTGTTAAACAAATATGTCGCAGTTTTGGTGCATTTGGAATGATACACATCAACAAATTTCTGAACATTCTGCTATTGATTTCGCAGTTTTCAGCTTCATTGGATCCACTAGCCCAAGTGACGTAAAAGAGGTGAGTCACATCTTTAAGGCCGGAGAGTTTGGTTTCCGTATCTTTTGGATTGGAGATGTCACACTGGATGTACTCAACAAGGTGGTTTGCATCCCATTGTGGTCTTGGACGACGAGCAACGCCATAGACTTTCCAAGGGCCGCCGGGTGTGTCAGGGCGAGGGAGAATCTCAGCAAGACTATTGCCAACAATGCCAGTAATGCCCACAACTAAGGCCACACTTTCGTAGCTCAATGGACCATTTTCTTGATTGAGAGGTTTCTGAAGCGTGCATGAAGGATTAAATCAGTAGTGAACGAAGAAAATATGTATGAACATAAAATGATTAACGAAAATTAGTAAAAAGAAAGAGAGATTAGACGATTACCCTTGCTGCGCCAACTGCACCAGAGTACCACGACCAGCTGCTCATTTTGTGTTGGATGGTCTAAAGGCTTGTGTTTTTTGTTGGATCGTCTGAAGGCTTGTGTTTTTTGTTATAAAGAGATACCAGTCTATGTTCCTTTTTATAAACAAAATTGATAGACTTTCTGTGGTTCAAAGTTTTAACACGTATGATTACAAATTGAAACTACCCCTACTAGACCTGGAGCTGCGAGCCAAAAAATTTAAATCAAGTCGGTGCCAAAAATATTAAATCAGGCACCATGAATGAGTGGCAGAGTGAGAGTTGCGTAGTACTCTATTGTCCTAACTCTTCTAAATTGTGGCTACCAAATTTTACTCCACACAGATGTCGGCACTCACTTAAAACTTCTTAACACAATTTTTTATATGTCACCATCTTCTAGACTATACCAGAAGTAAATTATATAAGGTATTAAGGATATAATATACTAGCTTATATCCCGTTTAATATTTTTTTATTTAGATTTTTTTAATTATATTTTTAATATTTTATTAATTGTATTTGTTAAAAAAATAAGTTGACATGTTAAAATAACTAAATACTTTTAATTAATTAAAAACATTAAAACAGATTTTAAAATAAATAAAAATAAAAAATGTAAGATATATTTAGTTTATTTAGTTTAAAAATGTAAATGCCCGTGATATTTTTGAAAAAAGAGGTTTTAAAATTTAATAATTAAAAGCATTTAAATTCGTTTTAAAATAAATAAGTAAAGGGTTTCCTCTGATATTTTTGGGGAAAAAAATGAATTTTAGTGAGAAAAATAGAAAAAGTAAATTGAAAAAGACAATTTCCCGTTATATATTTAGAAAATAAGGGATTTTGTTAGAAAAAAATCTATAATGTGTTTTAGAGTAATTGGTTATAAATAGGTATTTGATTATTTATATTTTAATATTCTTAGTGATTGCATTTGTTAAGAAAAATAAGTAGACATGTTAAAAAAGGTAAACTTTTAAAAAATAATTATAATATTATAGGTTTAAAAATAAATAACTAAAGGTTTGTTCGTGATATTTTTGGAAAATGAGGGGTTTTAGTAAGAAAAAATAGAAAAACTAACACGTTTTAGTTAAAAACGGTAATTGCCATGTTTGAAAAAGTGGGGAATTTGTTAGAAAAAATAATGTATTTTAGGGGAAAAAAGTAATTAGTTATAAATAGGTAATATTATTATTTAATAATATATTTCTATAAATAAGTAAGGTTAATTAAGTAAAAACACGAAATACAGTTAAAGCAATTAAGTAAAATCACAACGTACCATACCGACCAACCAAACTTTTAATGTTTCGTCTATTATATAATAGTATTGATTTATATGTGTATATAATAAATTGGATTTATATATCTAATAATATAAATAATTTAATTTAATAAATTGTTGAAGTAATCTTTAGTAGTATTTTAGATATTAAAATATAAAATATTTTTAAATAATAGATATAACGGTCTGTATTTATTTGCTCTTAAAAATCGTAATGTGACTAAAGTGCAAATAACAAAATATGTGCTCTGTAATGTACCGATTTTCTTTAACATATGCTATTACTTTTATTTTTTTATTAATTATCTTATTTAAATTGTATGTTATAAAAAATTATATTAAACCCGGATTTTATAAGTTTACTATAATAATATTGCCATTATATCTATATTTTGCCCGTGTTATTTTTAATTCGAATATGAGTTGTTTTACTTAAAAAATATATAACAGACAATGTACTTAAAAACACAGTTAATTACTTATTAATAATTATATAAAATTATATTACATTTATATATATGTTGTCCATGTTACTTTTAGAAAATTAGTTGTTTAAATTAGAAAATATAAAATTATATTATCTCTTTATATATATGTTGCTCGTGTTACTTTTAGAAAATTAGTTGTTTAAGTTAGAAAAATATAAAAAAGGTTACGTGGAAAGGGTAATTGGTTATTTATTAATAATTATATATAACAATATTACTATTACTTATTTATTTTTCATGTGTTGTGTTTAGAATATGAGTTGTTTTAGTTAGAAAATGTAGAACATATAATGTGTTTTTGCTGAAAAAGGTAATCAGTTATAAATACGTAATAATATTACCATTTTATATATATATTACCTATTTTATTTTTAGAAAATAAGTTGTTTTGGTTAGAAAAATATATAAAATAGGTAATGTATTTTAGCTGAAAAAATATAAAATTGTATTATATTTTTATATATATGTTGCTCGTGTTACTTTTAGAAAAATAGTTGTTTAAGTTAGAAAAAAAATAAAAAAGGTTATGTGTTTAGCTCAAAGGGTGAGTGGTTCTTTATTAATAATTATATATAACAATATTACCATTACATATTTATTTTCCATGTGTTATGTTTAGAAGATGAGTTATTTTAGTTTGAAAATGTAAAACAAATAATGTGTTTTAGCTTAAAAAGGTAATCGGTTATAAATATATAATAATATTACCATTTTATATATATATTACCTATTTTATATTTAGAAGATTAGTTGTTTTGGTTAGAAAAATATATAAAATAGGTAATGTGTTTTAACTGGAAAAAGTAATTGGTTATAAATAAATTGGTTATAGATTGACCGAACCCAAATTATAGATAGGTCCGGCCCAAATACCGACCGATAGACCAAAACTTTTAATGTTTCGTCTTTAATAATATAGTATAGATTAATTAGAATTACAATACAAATTTTAGAGGGTCACCAATATAAATAATTATTTATTTTACTTATAATAATATAATGGGCAATGCTACGTGAACGATGGGCCCCACTCATTTATGAGATAAGTGCCAATAATATTTTGACAACTCATCATTCAGGAAATAAATATTGATAATTTAATAATATTTTTTTCCCGACTTGGATCAATATGATAAATTAATATTATTGCTAAATGCATAAAATAATAAAATGTACAAAAGTTTTTAAGGCCCACTAAAAATATAAAGTTATAATTCATAAAATATAATAATTTTTTGTACTTTGCACATAATTCTTGAATGCTATTTATTTAACTTTTATAAATTAAATATTTACAATTAACTGTTCTTCTTTTCATAAAAATAAAATACAATTTTATCTCTAATTTTGTGAGAGAGCATTAAGTATATTTGGTATATTTGGTATATATGTGTTGGAATTTACAAGCATTTACATTATTTTTGCTACATCAACCAATTAATTAATTAGGAGACACTCTTGATTTATGTGTCCATCCTTTGTTAGAGTTGAGACCAAACTACCCCTTTCAAATCTAAATATAGTTCTATAAAAAAAAGTATTTAAAAATAGTTTTGAGTTGAAGATGTGCATGAAAATGTTTTTGTCTAAATATCAACAAAGGGTGTGCATCTATAAATTAAGGACATTTAATTAACTTTTTTTTTGGTACATGAATTTATTAATTTTGATACATGTATCAAAAATATATATCAATACATATTTGAATTATTCTGATTGCTTGTACAATATATTGAATAATAAAATATTTGATGTAAAATATTGTATAAATTAATAAATATGAATTTATCAATAAAATAATAAAATATTTATTAATCGATAAAGTAATTACCTCGTTAAAATAATAATTTTTTTGAGACAAAGGTTAAATTTATACAGGTTTTACTGTAGTCAAGTAAATAAACCCAATGTTATGGAAATAAATTATTGTTGAAGTTCAAAAGAATTAAAAAAAAAGAAAAGAATTTGCACATATTTTCAACTTGATCAAACATGAAATTAAGAATTATACTCAAAATATACTCAAGAGATTTAGCAGGAGAATGATACCTAGAATTTTGAGTGTTGCATGCTGGTACACAGTTGGGATTAGATTACAAATTCAGGAGTATAAAATAGATTGTGATTATTATCTTGATTCAACAATTAAGTTATGATAATTGGTTCTGGTGGCTGATCGTGGCGATGGGTATAATAATAATATAATATATTTAGTGAAATAATAATATTATAATATATTTTAGATTAATACTATTTTGTAGTATAAAGTTAGTATCTTGATTCAACAACTAGGTCTAGTGGGTGATCTAATTGTGACGATTATGGGTATAATAATATAATATATTTTACTACAATAATAATATTAAAATATATTTTAGATTTATAAATATTTTTAACAACAACATAGAATTCTACGTGACATTGAATTTTTATGTGAAATAGGATTTTATTTTTTAAGAAATCAAAAAACAACATAAAATTCAATGTGAAATAGGATTTCTAGGATCTTAGGGGTAAAACCAAAAAAGGTGCAAACCAAATTTGGTACAATGTTAAAAAGGTGTTTCACTTATTAATAAAGGTTATAAACAAAAAAAATTTAAAAATAACATAAAATTTTACTACGTAAGTTTAGGCTATAATAATTCTACTACATGAAATAAGAGTTTAGAGTATAGTATATTCTATTTTAGATTAGATAATTATATTTTTTAGAAAATTAAATTTAAAAAAAACAAATTAAGGGTAAAACCAAAAACAGGATGGAACCAAAAAAAAGTGCGAACCAAATTTGGGGTTATAAACAAAAATAATTTAAAAATAACATAAAATTTTACTACGTAAGTTTAGCATATAATAATTCTACTACATGAAATAGGAGTTTAGAGTATAGTATATTCTATTTTAGATTAGATAATTATATATTTTAGAAAAACAAATTTAAAAAAAAAACAGATTAGGGGTAAAATCAAAAATAGGATGGAACCAAAAAAAAGTGCGAAACAAATTTGGTACAATTTTAAAAAGAGTTTCACTTATTAATAAAGGTTATAGATATATAATTGAGGAAAATAAAAAAAAAATATTGAAAAGTACATTTAATTTATTTTTAAATAAAATGTTTAGTGTTTTAAAATGACAATTGAATAATTTGTAATATTTAATTAAAAATTAGTTAATTTTATCGCTGAAAAATCACAAGAAACATGTATAAGAAATGGGGGAGTATTATCGAAAAAAACGAAGAAGATGAATATGAGGTAGTAATAATTAGGATTAGGGTCTAGGGATCATATCATGTGTGCAACGTTAACTGTCTCTCACGGCACGGCATGCCACGCGGTACAGTTCCAGCCCCCACTGTGTCTTAAACATGTGGACATACCATTTCCACAAGATAGATCTATAAATGCCACGTGGACATTGACACCGTCAGTAATTACGCAAACTGTATGTACAAGGGACACGCAAGCTTTAACGAAATGTGTTGGGTCGGTGCTTCTGTTTGATTTAGTAATTGTTATGGATCAAAAAACGTACCTTGTGAATTAAAGGCTAGGGTTTGTGAGCGTTCAAAACTTTAATGACTGTTCTTGTGTTTCGGGACTAAATCGGTCCTCACAAGATGCCTATGTATCTCTGCTGTATAGAGAATCCAGTCAATAAAACGTAGTTCTAGAATGAAGGACGAGGGTCCTTATATAGGCGTCAGGAGCCTTGTATTTAGAGTATGTTTAGGAGACTTAACGGATAAGTCTCGTTATTGATAACTGATAAGGAGTGTTTTGCTTGGCAGGCAAGTATTATCCTCATCTGATAAGTGTTGTGACTCATCATAATATTTGATTGGGATTCTGGATCCTTCTATGAAGATATTATCATATTTGGACTCTTTTATGAGCTGCATATTTTCCTTTATTTATTAATTACGAAATTAATAAATAGTTAGGGTTTTGGGCCTTTTGTCGGGCCTAATTCTTGGACCAAACTAGGTCTAATTAATATATCATTAATTATCTCTAGGGTTATATTTCAGCCCATATCATTTGCCCCCCAATTTCTAGGAAAACTTTTCAAGCTTTCGTAGAAATTATATTGACCTTTTTCGAGATTCGGGGTTTTTTTTATCCTTTACCTAGGACTTCATTCACACTAGTGTTTCACAAATATCGCCTTATTGCAAAGTGTGGAGCGACCTACACATTTACGACGATTGTTGCCTTATTCGAGGCTAATTTGACATTTATATGAATTATTCCTAATATTTTAGGAATTTTCATGTACCCACAGGTATTTTTAACATTTATTCCTAATATTTTAGGAATTTTCGTGTACCCACAGGTATTTTTGACATTTATTCCTAATATTTTAGGAATTTTCGTGTACCCACAGGTATTTTTAACATTTATTCCTAATATTTTAGGAATTTTCGTGTACCCACAGGTATTTTTAACATTTATTCCTAATATTTTAGGAATTTTCGACTAGAAATTAAGCCAATTTCGACCAGGAAGTCAAGTCAATTTCGACCAGGAAGTCAAGTCAATTTCGACCAGGAAGTCAAGTCAATTTCGACCTGAACTGGAATGAGGTCGATCAGTTCGACCAGGAAATTTAGGTCTTTTTCGACCTCAAATTTTCGACCTCATTTCTTTGCATTTTCGAGCAGGAATTTTCGACCTCGTTTCTTTGCATTTTCGAGCAGGAATTATAGCTTAATTTCGATCAGAACAGTGTTGAGGTCGAACACTTCGACCAGAAAGTTTAGGCCTTTTTCGACCTCAAATTTTCGACCAGGAATTAGTATTATTTCGATCTCATTCCCAGTATTCATTTTCGACTAGGAAGTGGAGTGAGGTTGAACATGTCGACCTTGATTTTAAGTGTAAATTCGACCAGAAATCTTCGAGTTCAACTTGGGTCTTTTTCGACCTCACATTTTTTGACCAGGAATTTGGGTCGTGTGTATACTGATACATGATTTTGCTAGTATTCTGATACATGATTTTGCAAACTTTTCCGCCAAGTTAGGGCTTTGTTTTAATTTGTGCTTGTGACATATGCTTTGTTTATTTATTATTCATGATTGGATCATAAAAAGTAATAAACACATTGAGGGGTCTTCATGAACGAAGATAGACATAACATTTCACCCTTCGGGGTTCGTTGTATTCAACTCTATTTGTGTAGTTGACATGCATATTTTGTATGTTTTCCTTTGCAATAATTTGTAGTTTGTCCTGGCAAAACTTTTGAGGATGTTTCTACCAGTCAAAACGGGCTCAATCCTTCATCTGCTTTCTGGGAAGCTCATGATTTCATCGAATCTTATTTCTACTTGTCCTACTAGCGGATCCTTTGAGGATGCATTAAACATAATCAACTTTCAAGTTTGAGGCATGCCAAGTTTTTGGCACCTCATGCCCTTCGAGGGTTTCTAGCTTTTACGAGCCTCGTCCAAACACGTTCTTAACGTGATATGGTCCTTCCCAATTTGGGGCCAACTTGCCTTTTTGTCCAACTCCGGATGCCTCAATCTTTCGGAGGACTAAGTCTCCTTGACGGAAGAATCTCTCTTTAACCCTTAGGTTGTAATAGAAAGATTAATAGAAAGATGCTCGTTTCTGATGCTGAACTATCTTGGCATTTGCCTCGTCTCTAACTCCATCAATTAGATCTAAAGCTAGCCTCAAGCCTTCTCCATTTGTCTCTGGTTGGTAATCCTCAACTCTTGGAGACGTGAGGGAAATCTCTACTGGAACCATTGCTTCTGCCCTATATACCAGCAGAAATGGGGTTGCTCCAGTGGTGACTTTACAGGTATTACGATATGCCCAAAGTATGGGGAGCAATTCGTCTGCCCAAGTGTTTCTGGAGTGTTAAACTCTTTCCTTTAGTCCATCTAGGATAATTCGATTTGCAACCCCAGCTTGCCCATTTGTTTGAGGATGAGCAACAGGAGTGAAGCGTAATTGGATATCATTCTCTTCACAATATTTCTTGAACTCATCATTGTTGAATTGAGTTCCATTGTCCGTGACAAGGACTCGGGGAATTCCATACCTGCATATCACATTTTCCCAGAAGAATTGCATCACTTGCTTGGTGGTTATCTTGGCTAATGGCTTAGCCTCAATCCACTTGGTGAAGTAGTCAATTGCCACTATCAAGAACTTTCTTTGAGCACTTGCCATTGGAAATGGCCCAAGTATATCCATTCCCCACATGGCAAAGGGGATGGGTGAGTTAATGGACGTCATCATCTCTGGTGGTTGCCTAACTATTGGTGCATGTTTCTGGCACCGTTCACATTTCTTTACATAGCTTTTATCATTAGCAAGTATGTTTGGCCAATAGAAACCTAGACGAGTGATTTTACGGGCAAGGGCTCTGCCCCCCAAGTGCTGCCCACAAATTCCTTCATGTACTTCCTTCAGGGCTAATTCTGCCTCTTGGGGTCTCAAACATTTCAGATATGGAATGATGAAAGACTTTTTGTACAGGATTCCCTCAATCAGGGTATACCTTAGTGCTCTGACGTATAGCTTTCGTGCTTCTGAAGTGTCATTGGGTAACCACCCAGTTTCCAGATGAGCCTTGATGGGATATATCCAACAACTAGCGACATCAATGGGTGCTACCGACTTTCCGTTGATGCTTGGGGTCCTCAGGACTTGGAAGTATACACTCCTTGCATAGTTTTCAATTTCGGAAGAAGCAAATTTAGACAAGGCATCAGCCTTCACATTTTCTTCCCTTGGAATGTGCTCTACATAGCATTCGTCGAACTGAGTCATGACGGCCTTGACAAGTTTCAAGTACTTGGCCATGACTTCATCTCTGGCCTCATTGTTTGTCGTTGGAAAGTCAAGTTTTAGTGCATATTTTATGATGAATCCATCAGGGCTTTGTAGCACTAAACCGGCTCCGCTTGATTTTGTTTTTGATGCTCCATCAAAATAGAGCACCCAACATTATGTCTCCAACTTCCTTGTCTTCCATTATTGCTTCCTGCCCCCCGACTTCTTGGTTGTCAATGGTACATTCAACCATGAAGTCAGCAAGTGCTTGAGCTTTTATGGCCGTTCGAGGCTTATACTTGATGTCGAATTCGCCCAATTCAATGGCCCATTTGATCAATCTTCCACTAACTTGAGAGCTATGCAAGATGTTTCTTAAAGGTTGATCAGTCAAGACCTCTATCTTGTGAGCCTGGAAGTATGGGCGTAGCTTTTTTGAGGCCATTTATCAAGGCTAAGGCAAACTTCTCTATGGTAGAGTAGTTTATTTCTGCCCCATGAAGAATCTTACTCACATAGTAGACGGGCTTCTGCACTTTCAATCCTTTCAGCCATGTATTTCTTCAGGGCCTCAAAGGCTTCTAGTTGAGCTGGTAACATAACTCTTTGATCCTTCGGGATCTTCTATCCATGCATGTTATTTATGCATATTATGTTTCTTCGTTCTTGCATTCACTTATATTTATTTAGCTTTTCTTTTGTAAGGCAATTCCTAGTACTTGGCCTCTTGAATGGGCTGGCACTTTGATCAAGTGATATTGGTACAACTTGTTCTTTAGTAGAACAATAAGGAAATACTCAAACAAAGATAAGTAATAAAATAGTGAATGAGAACTTGAAATATTTCCTTTGAAAAAGAGGGTTCGACCCTTACATAGTGCTTTACTTCCTACTAAGAGCTTAAGAGCTCAGAATGGTTTCGTCGACCTTATTGCTACTTGTACTATTAGTGGATCCTTTAAGGAAACACTTAAACATAATAAACTTTTAAATTTGAGGCATGCCAAGTTATTGGCACCTCAGTCCCTTCAAGGGTTCAGGCAACAATGCTCCAATGTAAGTAACTTTGTCTGGTTCTCCCGGGATTAGGGGAATAGGAATTAGATCCTCGGTTGACTTTCCCCTTCTTTCTTCATCGTCTTTTGAATTCATAACCTCAATTGGGAGAACCTGCCCCCCGACTCCATCAGGCCTTAATGCGGCTACATAGCAGTTCCTAGCCATCTTTTGATCTCCTTGTTCTTCACCAACCCCGTTCCTTGTTGGGAACTTGATTTTCAAATGGTAAGTTGAGGCAACAGCCTTGAATGCATGAAGGCCTGTCCTACCGAGGATTACATTATAAGTCGAGGTTGCCTTTATCACCACGAAGTTCAGCATTTGAGTTGCTGTTTGTGAACCTTGCCCTATTGTCATAGGGAGCTGAATAGTTCCCTCTACTTTGGATTCAACCCCATTGAACCCATATATGGGCATGATTGAAGGAGTCAGTTGTGAATCGGTATATCCCATCTTGATGAAGGCGTCATGGAACAGGATGTCCACGGAAGCTCCATTATCTACTAGAACCCTCTTAGTTTTAGAGTTGCCTATTACAGGTATAATGACCAACGGGTCGTCATGGGGGAACTTCACCCCTTCAAGATCAGAATCATCAAAGGTAACAGCCACTTCTGTCTTGGCACGTTTCGGTGTTTCTCCTACAACAGTCATTACCTCTCGGGCATAAGCTTTCCTTGAGTTTCGGGAGGACCCAGCAGCAGTCGGTCCTCCAAATATCATGTTGATGACAGGCCCTCGGGGCTTAGGAGTACGATCTTGGTCGTTGTCCCTCCTATCATAGTCTTTCCTTTCATAGTTTCCTAGTTGATTTCCTCGATTCCCATCCTTAGTGAACTTATCGAGTTTTCCTCTTCGGATTAAGAACTCGATCTCATCTTTCAGTTGTCTACAATCGTCGGTGTCATGACCAACTTCTTTATGGAAACGGCAGAATTGATTCTTGTTCTGTTTCTCCAAGTCGGATCTTAGCGGTTTAGGCCATCGAAGATCTTCTTCCTTCTCAATTTCCATCAGAATTTGACTTCTTGAGGTGTTCAACCTTGCATACTCATTGAACCTGGGTCCGAAGTTGTTTCTTTTAGGTGGAGAGTCAGAATCTTTCGATGTCCTGGGATATTTATCCCTAGCGTCATACTCTTGAGTCTCCTTTCTCTTTTTTCCGTTTTCACTTCCCTCAACAGTGGGTTCATACTTTCTCATGCTCTCCTCAGCCTTGATGTATTTTCCAGCTCTATCTTGTAGTAATAACATGTTTTCGGGGGGATGTTTAGCCAAAGACCTCCTGAAGTGGTCATCGGTAGTTCCTTGCTGTAGGGCTATCATAGCCACTTTATCTTCCAAATCTGGGACTTTTATAGCCTCCTTAGTGAATCTACTCAAGTATTCTCTCAACGTTTCATTCTTGCCTTGTCGAATCCCCATAAGAGAGGCGGAACTTTTCTCATGTATCTTCCCACTAACAAATTGATTGATGAATGCCTTACTCAGCTCTTTGAAGGACCCAATAGAGTTGGGCGGAAGGCGACTATACCAACGTTGAGCCATACCCGCTAGGGTTTGTGGAAACGCCCTACACTTTACAGCGTCATTGGCAGGCTGCAACAGCAGTGCATTTGAGAAGGTTCTTACATGATTTGCGGGATCTCCCGTTCCATCATAAGCTTTGATGGTTGGCATTTTAAACTTCCTGGATATAGTGGCCTTCATTATCTCTTGAGTGAAGGGTGGTGTAGGATCGTCAGGATCTCCTAGGGGTAACAATACAGTAGGATCTCCTCTTGGGGTTTCAACCCTTCTGGATCTCGGAGGAGTAGGATCCAGATTAATTACCGGAGGCCTCCCAGCTGCTCTTGCAGCCTCTTCTTCCTCTAACTTCTTTTTGAGTTTTGCAACCTCTGCCTCATGGGCTGCAATCCTTTCCCGAGTGGTTTGCTCCTTGTTTGCAGAACGTCTTCTTCGTGGGGGATAGTCATCATCAGTATTGTAATTTTCATCCTCAGTGTAAGGACCAGAGAAATCGTCTCGATACATCTGACGAGTTTGGGTTTGACGGTTCAGGGGTTCCAAACCTTGTACGTAAGGGGGCACATATGCCTCATGGTGTACCAGATTGGTACCACTACTGCCCACCGGGGGTCGAGAGGGTCTGCCATGGGTAGGCATCCCAAGGGTCTGATTCACATATTGAGGGAGATCAGTAGTATGGAGTTGAAGGCTCCTCGGGGCATTCATGAGCAGTGGGGAAGTGGTGATCGGTTGCTGGTGAACGGTCTCTTGTGGATTAGATCCATGAATGACCATCTGCAGGGGATTCGTCCCTTCAACCGATGTCGGGACTTCCGGTCCTTGAGTGTTGGTGGGGATATTCGCCCCTTCAATGCCAGTAGTTGGCGGTGGTTGACTTCCATGAGTATCAGCCCCGGAGGTGATAGGAAGTTCTTCAGAAGCTCGAGTTGTTCTTCGCGTGTTTGCCATGGTTGATGTTGTTGTCCCACAGACGGCGCCAAATGTTATGGATCAAAAAACGTACCTTGTGAATTAAAGGCTAGGGTTTGTGAGCGTTCAAAGCTTTAATGACTGTTCTTGTGTTTCGGGACTAAATCGGTCATCACAAGATGCCTACGTATCTCTGCTGTATAGAGAATCAAGTCAATAAAACGTAGTTCTAGAATGAAGGACGAGGGTCCTTATATAGGCGTCAGGAGCCTTGTATTTAGAGTATGTTTAGGAGACTTAACGGATAAGTCTCGTTATTGATAACTGATAAGGAGTGTTTTGCTTGGCAGACAAGTATTATCCTCATCTGATAAGTGCTGTGACTCATCATAATATTTGATTGGGATTCTGGATCCTTCTATGAAGATATTATCATATTTGGACTCTTTTATGAGCTGCATATTTTCCTTTATTTATTAATTACAAAATTAATAAATAGTTAGGGTTTTGGGCCTTTTGTCGGGCCTAATTCTTGGACCAAACTAGGTCTAATTAATATATCATTAATTATCTCTAGGGTTATATTTCAGCCCATATCAGTAATCAACCGTTTAATTAAGCCAGGTGTATCCTTTTAATAAGTGAGAGTCTTGTCAATTGACATGGTTGGAATGTTTTCGTATTTCTAGTTTGTGAGTCTTGTTTTTATCAAACCCTTACAAATCAAAATAATCTAGAATTCAATATCATGGCTATGAATGGAGGAGGAATGCAGGAACTAGAGGAAATGTATGCGGGAATCACACTGGAAGATGAGGAACAGGGAGGACTGATAATTGAAGATACACAGGAAGAAGGAGAAGGAATCGACGCTCGATGGTGTGTAGTTGGGAAACTTCTCTCAGACAATCATGCAGATTTTAATGCGTTTCAAAATGTGATGGCAACGTTGTGGAAACCGGGCAAAGGTATGTATGTAAGAGAGATAGAGCCAAATCTGTATATATTCCAGTTCTACCATGAATGGGATATTAAAAGAGTGGTGGAAGGAAGCCCATGGACGTTCAATAGGACACAACTGATTTTTGAGCGGTTGCAGGTGGGGGAGGTACCACGTGAAGTTAAACTCAATAAGCTAGACATGTGGGTACATATCCATAATCTTCGACCTGGTTTCATGTCAGAAAGAATAGTAAAGAGCATTGGTGATTACTTGGGAATTTTTCTTGAATCAGATGCTAATAATTTTACCGGAGTATGGAGAGATTACATGCGGGTTCGTGTGAAGTTCAACATTGAGCAACCATTGAAGAGGAAAATGAGGCTGAAAATGAATAACAGTGAATGGTTTTGGGTCCATTTTAAGTACGAAAGATTACCAACGTTTTGTTTCATATGTGGAGTTATTGGGCATTCAGAAAAATACTGTGAGAAGGTGTTTGAGGAGTCTTTCGACCAGATTGAAAAACCATATGGGAGCTGGATGAGGGCAACAATAGTGAAAAAAAGTCACCAAATAGGAGCAAAATGGCTGCGTAATGCTGCAAATTTCAGTAACCAAGGAAGTGGTTCACATAACCAAGGTGGTGAGACGATGAGACATGGAGGTCCTCAGGGTGGCGTTACGGTTGTGTACGGTGGTGCTTCGGTTACAGAACAGCAACAAACAAGGAAAGTTGGACAGGATATCAATGCAGTGCATAAAATACGGGATAAGGAAACAGAAAATGCGGGAATCGTGGTAACTACCAGACTGGAGCAAGTAAATAAAGACACGGTGATAACGCTTGAACCTAGTAAAGCGGGAAAGGAAGAGATTTCTCAAACGGGCGGGCTTATAATTATGGAGCAAAAAAGAAGGAGGATTGAGAGTGATTTGGGCCAACAGAAAGCTGTAACACAGGATGATATGGATCAGGATATTGATGAGCTGTCAAAAAACGAATTTGGGGCGGGTTCCGATTGTCGGGCCCGCCAATCATTATGAGTCTTATTAGCTGGAATTGCCGTGGGCTTGGCAACCCATGGATTGTTCAATTCCTACAGGACCTAGTGGTTCAAAAGAGGCCCAAATTTATTTTTCTATGCGAAACATTATGCAGGAAAAATAGAGTAGAGAGTATTAGGAGATTAATTGGTTTTGAAGGTTGTTTCTCGGTGGATGCTCAAGGTCGTTGTGGGGGGGTGGCTTTTTTCTGGAAGAATTTAGAAGATGTTACGGTGTTGAGATATTCAAAAAATCATATTGATCTACACATTCATATGGACGGCTTGCATGAGTATCGAGTTACGGGTATATATGGTGAACCAAACAGAGCACTTAGAAGAAATACCTGGGATTTAATTAGACGTTTGCAGACAGAGTCTTCACTCCCCTTGTGTATTATAGGGGATTTAGATAATGTTTTGAGTCAGATAGATAAGAGAGGAGGGAGGCCGTATCCAAGCTGGCTAATTCAAGGGTTCCAACAAGTGATTGAGGATTGTAATTTGATTGATTTGGAGTTAGAGGGATATCAGTACACTTGGGAGAAGGGGAGAGGAACAGAAAATTGGGTGGAGGTGCGTTTGGATAGAGCATTGGTATCACAAAGCTGGTATGAAACTTTCACCATGGCTAAGCTGATAAACGTGGATATGTCCACGTCGGATCATAGCCCGTTACTGTTAGATCCAAACTTCACTGTTTTTATCCCTCCAGTCAGGAAGTTTAAGTTCGAAATTGCTTGGTTGCAAGAGCCAGTATGCAGGCAGATTGTTCAAGCAAGCTGGGAAAATAATGCAGGTAGGGACTTTGGAGTAAAAGTTAGAAACTGTGGTCAAGATCTTATGGAGTGGGGAAAAGAGTATACGGGGAATTTTAGAAGAAGAATCCATCAGTGGAAAAAAAGTATAGATAAGCTCAAAAGAAAGCGGGATACGGAGTCCATATTGCAGTACAAAGAGGCCCGAAAAATGTTATCGAAAATCTACTCTCAAAGAGAGATTTTTTGGAAACAACGGTCGAAACAAGCGTGGCTCAAGGCAGGTGACAAGAACAGCAAGTACTTTCATAAGATGGCGAGCTCTCGAAGATGCCATAACCAGATAAAAAGTCTTCGGAATGCTGATGGAGTGATGGTGGATTGGGATCAGGGACTACAAGCAATGATAACTGGTTATTTTGATAATCTGTTTAGAGCATCTAATACGGAATGGATGGAAGTAGTAAGGAATGTCCAGCCAGTTATTACAGAGAATCAAAATGCAGAGTTGATGGAGGCAGTAACGACTAAGGAGGTAAAGGAGGCGTTGTTTCAAATGTACCCAGATAAATCACCTGGTCCAGATGGAATGAATCCAGGTTTTTATCAAAAGTGTTGGGATATTGTTGGGGACGATGTAGTGCAGGTTGTTACTCGGTTTTTTTCAGACAGGTGAACTCACAGAAGGGATAAACGATACAAATGTTATTCTTATTCCCAAGAAAAAGGCTCCTGAAACAATGGAAAATCTGAGACCCATATCGTTGAGTAATGTTATCTGTAGAATCATTTCGAAGGTAATGGCGAACAGATTAAAACTGGTTCTAACTCAGGTTATTTCGGAGGAGCAAAGTGCGTTTATCCCAGGGCGTCTGATTACAGATAATGTAATGGTAGCATTTGAAATTATGCATTATCTCAAGCGAAAACGTCAAGGACAAGAGGGATTTATGGCATTAAAGTTAGATATGAGCAAAGCCTATGACCGAGTCGAATGGGGTTTTTTACAGGCTATGATGGAGAAACTGGGCTTTCATAGTAGATGGATAGATCGTGTTATGCACTGTGTTCGGACGGTGAGGTATATGGTGGTTCACGGAGATAAAGAGATGGGTCCTATAGTACCAACTAAAGGCTTACGACAGGGAGATCCAATCTCCACGTATCTTTTCCTTTTGTGTACTGAAGGATTTTCAAAGTTAGTTCAAGCAGAGACGAATAGAGGTTTGATTAAGGGATGTAAAATAGCTCGTTCTGCTCCTAGGGTGACCCACATGCTGTTTGCGGATGACTGTTACGTGTTTTGCCGCGCTAATGCAAGAGAAGCTCAGAATATTGTAAGCATTTTGAATAATTATGAGCGGGCATCTGGACAACAAATCAATTACTCTAAGTCGTCAGTGTTCTTCCGTACGAATACCTCGCTTTACAACAGAAGACAAGTGTGTGATACACTTAGAGTGCAAGAAGCAGGGGTAAATAGTATGTACTTGGGGTTACCAAACACAATGGGGAGAAATAAAAATGCAGTGCTGGGCTTTGTGAAAGATAAGCTAAAGAGGAGGGTAGAAGATTGGAACAATAAAGTGTTGTCTAGATCAGGTAAAGAGATTTTGTTAAAAATAGTTGCTCAATCTCTTCCAAGCTATGTAATGAGCGTGTTTCTGTTGCCGAATAATATGTGTAATGAGCTGGAAAGCATGATGGGCAGATTTTGGTGGCGATCTTCGTTGAAAGATGGAAAAAAAGGGATTCATTGGATGTCATGGGAAAGATTGTGTGTCCATAAAAAGCAAGGAGGAATGGGATTCCGAAATTTGAGAGATTTTAATCTGGCTTTAGTGGGAAAACAGGCGTGGAGGCTTATAACGAATGAAAGTTCGTTAGTAAGTAGAATTTTTTAAAGCTAGATATTACCCAGAAACTACATTTTTGGAAGCAAAGTTGGGGTCGAATCCTAGTTTTATTTGGAGAAGTGTCCTAGCGGCTCAGGAGATTTTAAAGGCTGGAATTAGAAAACGAGTTGGTTCAGGTACAGAAACTTTTATTCTGGGGGAACCCTGGCTTCCGAATGAAGAGAATCCAAGGATAATAACTTCTCATCCCGCGCTCGTGGACCAGAAAGTCTCTAGTTTAATGGTGCCAGGCCAGTATAAGTGGGACGAGGATATTGTTTGGGATGTTTGCGAAGAAAGAGATGCTAGACTTATACTAAGTATTCCTCTAAGCTCAAATCACATTGAAGATAAGTGGTACTGGGGTAAAGAGAAGCTGGGAGCTTATTCAGTAAAAAGTGCTTACCGTAGTATTCAAGAACGAAAGATGGTCTACCAGCAGTTGGAGGATAACTCAGGTTTTTGGCGTAAGTTATGGCAGCTGAAAGTTCCTCCGAAAGTTAAAGATATGATTTGGAGGGCCAGTTCGGGATGTCTACCTACAAAGTCTCAGCTTATGCTGAAGCATGTTGAAGTCGGTCTTTTATGTCCTTGGTGTAATATCGCAAGTGAAACAGTGCAACATTCTCTAGTTGGCTGTGTGTTTGTGCGGGACGTGTGGAGAAATTTGGGACTTCAAATGGAGGGTGAGATTGTGGGGGATTTCAAGGAATGGTTACAAAGTGTATTTGACAGTTATGACAACGAGAAGGTGTGTGACATCGTTATGGGATGTTGGGCAGTTTGGGGAGCCAGAAATAAACTAGTTTGGGAGCAAAGGAACCCAACAGTACAGCAAATCTTGTTAACGGCAGAGGTTTCTTTGGATCAATGGCGAGCAGCCCAGGATAAGGCAGTTGTCTCAATGGAATCATTTATCCCTGGTGATGAGTGGGTTAAGCCAACAGATGAGGAGTTCAAAGTTAATACGGATGCAGCTTTGTTTGATAACAATGGAAGATATAGCTTCGCTGTTGTAGTTAGAGACAAAGCAGGTGTGATGACTCATGCAGCAGCGATTTGCAGGGAAGGAATTATACAGCCGGAAGTTGCAGAAGCTTTGGGATTTAAAGAAGCTCTTAGTTGGGCTAAAGAGCAACCGGCAAACACTATCAGAATTGAGTCTGATTGCCTGTTAGTGGTGCAAGCTATTCGGAGCAAGTCCAAAATGTCGTCATATTTTGGAAGTGTTATTGATGATTGTCGTAGGTTGATGAGGGATTTGCCCTTAGTAACTTTGTTTTTTGTTAAACGATCTGCAAATTCAGTAGCTCATGCGTTAGCAAAGACTACTAATTTTCCGTCTGATCGTATTTTTAGTAGGAGGAATGTTCCTACTGAAATTGAAACCTTGTTGGTGATTGATTCTAGTAATTGAAGTTTCGAACTTTTATTCAAAAAAAAATAAATGCCACGTGGACATTGACACCGTCAGTAATTACGCAAACTGTATGTACAAGGGACACGCAAGCTTTAACGAAATGTGTTGGGTCGGTGCTTCTGTTTGATTTAGTAATCAACCGTTTAATTAAGCCAGGTGTATCCTTTTAACCACAATTCTCAACTCCACCGACTATACTGTTACTCCCTCCGTCCCCCTTAATTCTTTACATTAAGAGGACGACACGGAAATTAAGAAAAAATGTAAATTAATAGGGAAAAGTAAAAAAAAATGAGTACAGTGGTGGAACCAATCAATATTTAATGTATAAAGTGGATATAAAGTAAGTATAGTGGAGTAAAGTTGTAAATGTGATTGAATTTTATATTATAAAATATTACTATTTTTGGTATGTAAAGAAATGAGAGGGACGTACCAAAAAGAAAAGTGTAAAGAAATGAGAGAGACGGAGGGAGTACTAAGTTTTATGTTGATGATGAGAGAATTTTTTTAAAAAAGAATTATAGAGAGGAAAATAGTTTGAAAATGAATGTGAGAGCTTATCTTCCAATCATTTCATTTTTGGGAGAAAACTTTTGGATATATAAAATTTTCAAAATCTTTTCTCTTATCTCCTTAAAATATTTGGGAGCACAATTAAAAAAAAATTAAAATTTTCTATTCCGTTTTCTTATCTTCTCTCCGATTTTTAACTCGGGAGCACAACGTTTGTGCATAAACAAACAACACCTCACTTATTAAAAATAGTATCCAATTGCAATCAATAATATATTAAAGTTTATTCATCATATTATTACTAGTTTACTAAATCGCGCTTCGCAGCGCCCCTATAATAATTTTTATAATTTTTTTTAGAAAACTTTCTACAAAAAATGTTTTAAAAGAAATGAATAATTATATTTCTAACATAAGGTTTCTTTTGAATTTTCCGTGTCGTCTTGATCATTCACGGAAATTCTGGATAAATATAGAAAAAGATAATTTTTTGATATTTTCATTATTTTATTATTATGTAGACTATTATTATATTGATTACTATTTATATTTTTTTCAAAATTTAAACTCGAACTTATATTATAAATACATAATATAATATTAATATTTAATTATAGAATATAATACGATACTCTTGATGAATGGCCCTCCCCTCAAAGATGTTAATTACATGATTTTCAATTTTTTTTTACTCTTAACATATAATACAATAGTTACAAAATCTTATCTTTATTAAAAGCTTACTTGAAGATAAGTTTTTAAAAATTGGTTTTGTGGAATTTTGGACCCGTACCTAAAAAACACACAAAAATGGATAATAAATATACCAAAATTTTTAATCAAAATATTATAAAAACTAAATTGGATTGCTTAAAATTTGATTAGATTTATAATTTTTAGAATACTTATTTTTTATAAGTATTACATTTTCTACAAATTAGGAATTGAGAAAGGAAATTTTAATTTTTAATATTTAAAATAGAGGTGCTCTACAAAAATAGATAAATAGATAAAGATAATAAAATAGTAAAAAGGATATTGATATTAATTAGGAAGTAAGTTCATAATTAAAAAATTTAGAATATTATTGACATTGTATATTGAGTTTTCTCCTTCAATAAAGATTTTAAACGCAATAATATTAAAATTGTATATTTCGTTTACTCCATTTGCAAATATTAAAAAGTCAATTGAGATATTTTTCTAATAAAGAATTTAGTAGGATATTTAAATTTCAATTTACTTTCTTCCATTAATAAAGAATTTAAAGATAAGAAAATTAAAAATGTATATTTAATTTTCTTTCTTAGTAAAGATTTAAACGGTAATTGAGATTTTTTTTTTAATCTTTGATGTCATAAATTCAAAATTTTGAGAAAAGTTAGAAAAATAGATCAAAGCGATTTAAGAGACGTCACCTAACCAATATTAAAATTGTATATATAGTTTGAAATTGTATATATAGTTTATTCCATTAGTAAAGATTTTAACGGTAAGAATATTAAAATGATATATTTAGTTTCATTCATTAGTAGAGATTTTAAAGGCAATTGAAGTATTTTATAATAAAACATTTAGGAGAATATTAAAATTATATATTTGGTTTACTCAATTAGTAAATATTTTAAAGGGAATAATATTAAAATAATATATTTAATTTCCTCTTTTAGTAACAATTTAAAAAATAATTGAAATATTTTCTATTTTTCAATATTATTAATTCAAAAATTCGAGAAAATTAAAAAAAATCAATAAATTGTGTGACATTTTTTAGACGACACCCGTTATAACATATATTTTATTACAGAAACAATTTAGAGATAAAAATTCTAACGGTACACAACAATAAAAATTTAAGTGCTAATTAATAGAAAAAAATTATCACATAATATCCTTTACATAAAATATATTAAGTTTGACAAAATAATTTGATACCCTATCCTTTCCCTCTAGAATTTAGATTTGAGATTGAGTTTAATTTTTAAACCTAAAATAATTTGGATTTACATATGTTACAAATATATCAAACATATATTTAGATAATGTTTTTATAATTATTTTTTTATTTAAAAATTAGAACCTATAATAAGAAAATTTGACTTTTAATAATTAATTAAGAGGAGTTTTGCTTGGCAAAATAAAATAAAATAAGAGGAGTTCTAAAAAATAGATAAATACAATTCACACGATTTCAGAAATTCTTTTTATATAATATAATAATAATAAATAACTAATATTTGTCCTTTAGCAGACATCTTCTTTTCACTATTTGTCCTTGCACACGTACATCATTTGATTTGTTCATGAATCAGTAAACAGAGAAAGTAACTAATAATTATTCTTGAAACAAATATAACCAATTAAATTTATTTCACGTATTGATTAATGAAAGAATGAAATCCATCGTGAGTGACACTGAATACATATTCACCTATAAAAACATAAAAATGATAAAAGTTTAGCACACATCCATACTAAGATCAAGAACCTTAAAATTTTAGATTCAATTACACATGAAAAAATATCTAATCTAAATAAGATTAAAAAAAACAAAAGATAATAGTGATGAAAAGTAATACTGAAAGACGAAAAATATACTATTGAATTAATGATTATATGCTTATATATAGTAAAATCAAGAGAATAAAAAGGAATTACTTGGAGGACAATATTTGTCTAATTTAAAAAAAAAACAATTGTATATAAAGGAATTACTTAGAAGACAATATTTGTCTAATTAAAAAAAAAAGGCAATTGTATATATTTAATTTTCTTGTCCTAAAAATACGGTGGACAATATTTGTCTAATTTTAAAAAAGGCAAATGTATATATTTAACTTTCTACTTAGAGGATAATATTTGTCGACCTAAAAATTTGGAGGACAATATTTGTCTAATTTTAAAAAAGACAATTGTATATATTTAACTTTTTTGTCCTAAAAATTCGTTTTGTAAAAGGAAAAAGACAATTGTATATATTTAACTTTCTACTTGGATGATAATATTTGTCTAAACTTTTTTATTCTAAAAATTTGGAGGAAAGGCAATTGTATATACTTGCTTTTCTTGTCCTAAAAATAGGGAGGACAATATTTGTCTAATTTTAAAAAAGACAAGTGTATATATTTAACTTTGTACTTGGAGGATAATATTTGTCTAAACTTTCTTGTCCTAAAAATTCAGAGGACAATATTTATCTAATTTTAAAAAAAAAATCTATATATTTAACTTTCTTGTCCTAAAAATTCGTTTTGTAAAAGAAAAAAGGCAATTGTATATATTTAACTTTCTACTTGGAAGGATAATATTTGTCTAAACGTTCTTGTCCTAAAAATTCGTAGGACAATATTTGTCTAATTTAAAATAGGCAATTGTATATATTTAACTCTCTTGTTCTAAAAATTCGTTTTGTAAAAGGCAATTATGTAATATTGTCCTAAAAATCCGTTTTGTAAAAGGAAAAAGGCAATTGTATATATTTATCTTTCTACTTTGAGGATAATATTTGTCTGAACTTTCTTGTCCTAAAAATTCGGAGGATAATATTTGTCTAATTAAAAAAGAGACAATTGTAGATTATTTTTTTTTTTTAGCTAAGTAGACAATTGTATATATTTAACTTTCTTGTCCTAAAAATTTGTTTGATAAAAGGCAATTATGTAATATTGTCTTTTCTTAGATTTTTAAATTCAAAAAATTGAGAAAATTAGAAAAAATCAATTGAGACGATTTGTAAGATTCCATCTCACCGCCCTCGTATTCTCCTTTATATAAGTACTAGTCGACTAAGCCGCGCTTCGCGGCGGCCTTATAATATATTTTAGTAAAATTTTAAAATATTGATTGTTTAATATAAATATTGTGAAACAATTTTTTTTTAATATTATATAAATTAGTAAGCACTATATATTGTACACAAATTGACTATCTATAGACAACGAAATAAGTTATTACATATTTCTATCATTTACATCAATTTGTGTCACATTTTCCTCGGCCAACAGCAGTTATAATAAATATACATATAGATAAAAATGAAAACTATACACATTAATAAAAATTGAAGTACTAAAATATAGAATTTTCTCTGATCTTGTCCTTTATATAAAGATATATTATGGATGTCAAAATAATTTGATCTTATTAGTACATTGAGTCATTCTAATTTGGGCTTGAATTTGAATTTGAAATTGAGTTTATTTTTGGAAGTCGAAATCATTTGTATTTGAAACGATTTAAGAGGCGCCACCTCATCGCCCGTCTTCTCCTTAATATAAGTATAATCGACTAAGTAACGATTTGCGGCGGCCTTATGTTGTATATTCTTAAACCTTCAAATATAAAATATTTAGGGAAAAAATTTGAGAAAATAAACTAAAAATATCAAAACAAAAATTCTGAAAATTGCTTTAACTCATTAAGGGGTCGTTTGGTTCGCTGGTATCAGGAATCAGGTATGGGTTTAGAATGAGCAAAATTCATACCTCATGTTTGGTTCAAATTTTTTTATTGTCAACCCCATACCTCAAACCCTCAAGGAGATTTTGATACCCTTGAGGGGAGGTGGGTATGAAAATGGGGGTATAAGTATCAATTATATATTATTTTATTAATTTCATGCAAAAAAATATTATAAATATTAAAAATTATTTTATATACAAACAAATGTTATTAATAACAATAAAATATTTTTAATTTTTTTTATAATATAATAAATTAATTTAATATATATGATATGGGCTGAAATATAAGCCTAGAAATACAATTAATGGCTTATTAATTAGACCTAGATTGGTCCAAGAACACGACCCAATAAGCAAGGCCCAAAACCCAGATTATTTATTAAATTCGTAATTAATAAATAAGGGAAATATACAGCTCGGGAAAGAAGTCCAAAATATGGTAAATTCATCAAAGAAGGATCCAGAATCCCAAATAAAAGAAACAATGAGTCATAGCCTTTATCAACAAGGAAAATACTTATCCAGCAAGAAATATAATGTTTATCCATTATCAAAAAGGAGACTTATTTGCTAAGACTCCTAAACTTACCCTAAATATGAGGCTCCAGACACCTATATAAAGGACCTGATCCTACAATCAGAACTACGTCTTTGGCTTGATTCTCAACATTAATTGAGATACGTAGGCATCTAGTGAGGACCGATTTAGTCTCGAAACACAAGTGCAACCATTAAAGCTCGAAAGCTCATAAATCCTAGCAATTAATATACAAGCACGTTTTCTAATCCATAACATTTGGCGCCGTCTGTGGGAAGACAACATCAACCATGGTAAACACACGGAGAACAACTCGAGATACTCCAGTTTCTGAGGAACTTCCTATCACCTCTGAGGCTGATACTCACGGAAATCAACCGCCGCCAACTACTGGCACTGAAGTGACGAATATCCCCACCAATACTCAAGGACCGGAGATCCCAATTTCGGCTGAAGGGACGAATCCCCTACAGATGGTCATTCATGGATCTAATCCACAAGAGACCGATCACCAGCAACCAATCACGACTTCCCCACTGCTCATGAATGCACCAAGTGGTCTTCAACTCCATACTACTGATCTCCCCCGATACACTACTCAAACTTTGGGGATGCCAAGCTATGGCATGCCCCCTCAACCCATGGCGGGCGGTAGTGATCTCAACCCCATTTACCATGAAGCATATGTTCCTCCTTATATACAAGGTCTGGGACCTCAAAATCAACAAACTCGACTGACCCCTTTGATTCAAGACTACTCGGGTCCCTATACCGAGGATGAGGATTATAAATTTGGAGAAGAGAAGGATGTCGCCCCAAGGAGGAGGCGTTCTTCCCAAACAAATCGAGAACAACCCCAAACTACTAAGGAGAAAATTACAGCCCATGAGGTAGAGATTGCAAGACTCAAGAAACTCCTTGCTGAGGAGGAGGCCGCCAAATCTCAAGGCCGAGCAACTGGAAGAGTCCCGATAATCAACCTGGACCCGACACCAAGAAGGACTAAGAGGGTTGAAGCCCCAAGGGGTGATCCTAGTGTTTTGTTGCCCCTAGGAGATCCTGATGATCCTACACCACCGTTTACTCAAGACATCATGAAAGCCACCATATCTAGGAAATTTAAGATGCCAACGAGTAAGGCTTATGATGGAACGGGGGATCCCGCAAATCATGTAAGAACCTTCTCCAATGCACTGATGTTGCAGCCAGCCAATGATGTGGTCAAGTGTAGGGCGTTTCCACAAACCTTGGCAGGCATGGCCCAACGCTGGTATAGCCGTCTTCCTCCCAACTCTATTGGGTCTTTTAAGGAACTAAGCAAAGCTTTCATCAATCAATTCGTTAGTGGAAGAGTGCATGAGAAAAGCTCTGCATCACTCATGGGAATCCAACAAGGAAAGAATGAAGCCCTACGGGACTATATCAACCGATTCACCCGGGAGGCTCTGAAAGTCCCGGACTTAGAGGAAAAAGTGGCTATGATAGCCCTGCAACAAGGAACTACTGATGATCACTTCAAAAGATCGTTAGCAAAACATCCACCCGAGAGCATGCTGAAGCTCCAAGATAGAGCCGGAAAATACATCAAGGCTGAAGAAAGCATGAGAAAGTATGAGCCCACTACTGGTGGTAGTGGAAATTCAAAGAAGAGAAAGGAAACACAAGAATATGATGTCAAGGAAAAGTTTCCTAGAACGTCAAAGGATTCTGATTCTCCACCCAAGAGGAACAATTTTGGGCCAAAATTCACGGAGTATGCAAGATTGAACACTCCCAGGAGTCAAATTCTGATGGAGATAGCTAAGGAAGGAGATCTCAAATGGCCAAAGCCAATGAGGGCCGACATGTCCAAACGGAACCAAAACCAATTCTGTAGGTTCCACAAGGAAGTCGGTCATGACACCGACGATTGTAGGCAATTGAAAGATGAAATTGAATTTCTGATACGAAGAGGAAAACTCAGTAAGTTCACCAAAGATGGAAACCAAGGGAGTCAAAGGGGGAACTATGAAAGGAAGGATTATGACAGAAGGGACAACGATCAAGATCGAAATCCCAAGCCCCGAGGGCCGGTAATCAACATGATATTTGGAGGGCCAACTGTTGTTGGGTCCTCCCGAAACTCAAGAAAGGCTTATGCTCGAGAAGTAATGACCGTGGTTGGAGAAGCACCGAAGCGTGCCCGAACAGAAGTATCAATAGGTTTTGATGATTCAGACCTGGAGGGAGTGAAGTTTCCCCACGATGATCCCTTAGTCATCGTTCCTGTGATAGGAAATTCTGAAAACAAGAGAGTTTTGGTCAACAATGGAGCTTCAATGGACATCTTGTTCCATGATGCTTTTATCTCGGTTGACACCCTTGAATATGCCCATATATGGATCCAATGGAGTGGAGTCAAAGGTGGAAGGCACTATCCAACTCCCAATGACAATGGGGCAAGGGTCGAATACGTCTACTCAGATGTTGAACTTCATAGTTATAAAGGCAACTTCGACCTACAATGCAATCCTGGGAAGGACTGGTCTCCATGCGTTCAAGGCTGTCGCCTCATCTTATCATCTGAAAATCAAGTTCCCAACGAGGAATGGAATTGGTGAAGAACGAGGAGACCAAAAAATGGCTAGAAGTTGTTACGTAGCTGCGTTAAGGCCTGATGGAATAGGGGGGGGCAGGTTCTCCCAATTGAAGATATGGATACTAGTGACAATGAGGACCGAAGAGGGAAACCAGCAGAGGATTTAATCCCCATTCCCTTAGTCCCTGGTGAACCAGAGAAGGTGACTTATGTTGGAGCTCTACTGCCTGAGCCATTGAAAAGCAAGCTCATATCTTTTCTTCAAGAGAATAATGACGTTTTTGCCTGGACATCGGCTGACATGCCAGGGATTGATCCCCAATTGATAACTCACAAGTTGAATGTGGATCCTGAAAGAAAGACGGTGAAACAAAAGAAGAGAAATTTTGCTCTAGAAAGACAAGAGGCCATTAAACAAGAAGTAGAAAAGCTTCTGGAGGCCGGATTCATTGAAGAGATACAATTCCCGGAATGGTTGGCTAACCCCGTGATGGTCAAAAATGCCAATGGAAAATGGAGGATGTGCGTGGACTTCACTGACTTGAATGATGCATGTCCTAAGGATTGTTTTCCCTTACCAAGGATTGATGCATTAATAGATGCTACAGCTGGACACGAGATGCCCAGCTTCATGGATGGCTTCAGTGGATACAACCAAATTAAAATGCACAAAGATGACATCTCCAAGGTATCATTCATCACTGACTTTGGTGTTTTCTGTTATCTAGTCATGGCATTTAGACTTAAGAATGCAAGGGAAACTTACCAAAGGTTGGTGAACAAAATTTTTGGACACCTAATTGGAAAAACCATGGAGGTCTATGTAAATGACATGCTAGTCAAGAGCCTCGATAAGGCCGATCACATAGAGCACCTCCGAGAGGCATTCGAAGTGCTAAGGCACCATAAGATGATGTTAAATCCAGCTAAGTGTGCCTTTGGTGTAGGCTCGGGAAAGTTTTTAGGTCTGATAGTTTCCAAGAGAGGAATCGAGGCTAATCCCGACAAAATCAAAGCAATTCTAGACATGGAACCACCAAAAACTGTCAAGGATGTCCAAAAACTAACGGGAAGAGTGGCAGCATTGGGAAGATTTATCTCCAAGTCAGGAGAGAAGTGTTTACCCTTCTTCAAAGCACTCAAGAACGTGAAAAATTTTGAGTGGGCAATTGAAAGCCAAAAGGCCTTTGAGGCCCTGAAGAAATACATGGATGAGGCACCACTGTTGGCAAAGCCAAATCCAGGGGAAATTCTCTATTTGTACTTGGCTGTTTCTAACACAGCCCTTGGAGCCGTTTTGGTCAAGGAAGAATTGAAGGTTCAGAAACCCATTTACTACGTAAGCAAGATTCTACATTGGGCAGAAATAAACTACTCTACGATTGAGAAGTTTGCCTTAGCCTTGATAATGGCCTCAAGAAAGCTACGCCCATACTTCCAGGCTCACAAGATAGAGGTCCTGACCAATCAGCCTCTAAGAAACATCTTGCATAGCCCTCAAGTTAGTGGAAGATTGATCAAATGGGCCATTGAATTGGGAAAATTTGACATCAAGTACAAGCCTCGAACGGCCATAAAATCTCAAGCACTCGCTGACTTCATGGTTGAATGTACTATTGACAACCAGGAAGTCGAGGGGCAGGAAGTGATAGAGGAAGACAAGAAAGATAAAGAGATGGTGTTCAAAGAATATTGGGTGCTCTATTTTGATGGAGCATCAAAACCAAAATCAAGTGGAGCAGGTTTAGTGCTACAAAGTCCTGATGGATTTTTCATAGAGTACGCGCTAAAACTTGACTTCCCAACGACAAACAATGAGGCTGAGTACGAAGCCCTGATAGCTGGCTTAGGGCTGGCTGGAGCCTTGAGAGTTAAAACTCTGAAATTATGTGGAGATTCGAGGCTAGTGGTTTCCCAAGTAAATGGGGAGTTTGAGGCCAGAGATGAAGTCATGGCCAAGTACTTAAAACTTGTCAAGGCCATCATGACTTAGTTTGATGAATGCTATGTGGAACATATTCCAATGGAAGAAAACATGAAGGCTGATGCCTTGTCTAAATTTGCTTCTTCCGAAATTGAAAACTATGCAGGGAGTGTATACTTCCAAGTCTTGAAGACCCCAACCATCAATGGAAAGTTGGTAGCACCTATTGATGTTGCTAGCTGTTGGATGGATCCCATCAAAGCTCATCTGGAAACTGGGTGGTTACCCAACGACACTTCAGAAGCACGAAAGCTGTATGTGAGAGCACTAAGGTATGCCCTGGTTGAGGGAATCCTATACAAGAAGTCTTTCATCATTCCTTATCTGAAATGTTTGAGACCTCAAGAGGCAGAATTGGCCCTAAGGGAGGTACATGAAGGAATTTGTGGGCAGCATTTGGGGGGCAGAGCCCTTGCTCATAAAGTCACTCGTCTAGGTTTCTATTGACCAAACATACTTGTTGATGCTAAAAGCTACGTGAAGAAATGTGAACGGTGCCAAAAGCATGCACCAATGGTTAGACAACCACCAGAGATGATGACATCCATTAACTCACCTATCCCCTTTGCCATGTGGGGAATGGATATACTTGGGCCATTTCTAATGGCAAGTGCTCAAAGAAAGTTCTTGATAGTAGCAATCAACTACTTGACCAAGTGGATTGAGGCTAAACCTTTAGCCAAGATAACCACCAAACAGGTGATGCATTTATTTTGGGAAAATGTGATATGTAGATACGGGATTCCACGAATCCTGGTCACGGACAATGGAACTCAGTTTAACAACGATGAGTTCAAGAAGTACTGTGATGAGAATGACATCAAGTTACGATTCACTTCTGTTGCCCACCCTCAAGCAAATGGGCAAGCTGAGGTTGCAAATCGAATTATCCTGGATGGACTAAAGAAAAGAGTTGAATGCTCAAGAAACACTTGGGTGGACGAATTGTTCCCCATACTATGGGCATATCGTACTACTTGTAAAGTCACCACTGGAGCTACCCCCTTTCTGTTGGCATATGGGGCAGATGTAGTGGTTCCAGTGGAGATTACTCACCCGTCTCCGAGAATTGAGGCTTATGAGCCAGAAAAAAATGAAGAAGGCTTGAGGCTGGCTTTAGATCTAATTGATAAAGTTAGAGATGAGGCTAATGCCAAGATAGTTGAACATCAAAAACGAGCATCTTTCTATTACAACTTAAGGGTTAAAGAAAGGTTCTTTCGACAAGGAGACTTAGTCCTTCGAAAGATTGAGGCATCCGGAGTTGGACAAAAAGGCAAGTTGGCCCCAAATTGGGAAGGACCATATCACGTCAAGAATATATTTGGTCGAGGCTCCTACAAATTGGAAACCCTGGAAGGGATTGAAGTGCCAAGGACTTGGCATGCTGCGAACTTGAAAGTCTATTATATTTAAAGTGTGTCTTGACTAGACTCACTACTAGTACAAGTAGAAATAAGGTCGACGAAACCAATCCAAGTTTTTAAACTTGAGTGTTATGTAAGGGTTGAACCCATTTTCAAAGTTATATATTCTTATGTTCTTCATCATGTTTTGCATGCATTACATATTGATAGATATGCACAAAATTCTAACTAAACATGCAATGTCAAGAATCAGGAAAATAACACAAGCCATGAATGGCCATGAAATACAAATTAAACTGAACTTACAAAGAGTTTAAGTTAAGCCTGAAGGCTGGAAATACATAAAAAGTACAAAGCCATGAATGGCCACAAATAAGCTACAAACTACGCTTCACCCCCCTTGTCGCCAGCATCTGTCTCCTCCCCTGAGCTAGAGCCAGAAGAATGCTCATCAGCATCATGGTCATCAGCAGAAGTGTCACCAAGGGGTGATGAATGCACTGGATCTAAAATCCTAGCATCTTCTTCCATGTCATCTACTCCAGCCAAGATACGCTCTAAGGGAGTAGGAGGGTAAGGAGCTGGAAAGTCTGCAACATCAAAAACCCCAGGATGCTTGGCCAAGATAGCCTGAACAGCCTCATCCCATCCTGATGTATGCTGGACTGGGAAAAGAATCTCGTCATGCTTCTCGATCAAGTCCTTGTACTCCTGAGAATCAAGGTACTCGTCGATGCAATCATCCTTGCTCTTCCTCAGCTCAACAAGATCAGCTTGAGCGTCAGCAAGCTCCTTCTCCTTCCTAGCTAGAGTCTCCTTAAGAGACTTCACCTCCTCTTCAGACCTCTCCAACTTGACCCGGTTGGCCTCAGATTAGGTACGCCAAGCCTTAGCTTGGAACAATGCCCCCTGGAAGTTGGCATTGGTCTGCCAAAAAATAAAAGTTAGAAAAGTAAAGTAAAAACTTAAGAGAAAGAGAAGGGCTAAGGAAAGAAAAATACCGCAGCAATAGCCTGAGCTCCTAGATGCTCAACACCCTCGAGGGTGGAATCTGCAACGAAGTCCTTGTAATCACAAGGAGTAAGGGAATGGTATGACCAATCCACAACATGCTTGGACACCCCAGTAATGGTGTCCCTCTTCCTAATACCCCAGTTGGGGCGCCACACTGAAGACTTGGTAGACACAGGAATGTCAGCCTCGCCTACAGGGATCTCAGAAGGGATCAAAAATCTGGGGACACCAGACTTCCCCCTTGGGTCATCTCCAAGCCTGGCCCTCTTCATCCTGGAAGTCTCATCTTCCTTGGGCTCGTTGGTCTTATTTATAAAGGTCGCGGCTGCAAGAACAACCAAAAAATGGTTAACAGAAAATCACAAAGGAAAGAAAAATTGACGTAAAGAAAAGGGATAAGTAAAAGTACCCTTATCAGAAACATTGGAGAGATGAACAGACTTGAGGACAAACTCGTCCAATAGTTCCCAAGCCACGGTAGTCCCATTATCCTTGATTAGCTCTGAGTAGGCGTGAGATTCCTCCTCATTCAAGACAATGTTGCTGGGACTACCATCTGAAAATCTCCCAAAAGATCTACGGAATAGGGTTCCCCAGTCCCATCCTTCCCAGACAAGATACATAAACTCATTTTTCCATTTGGGGTTGTTGTCTGGGATAGATTTTGGGTGAAGAATGAAAGGGAAGCCAACCCTATGACTAATATACACCCAACCTAAGTTGTTGGCAGAACTATTCTTGAATTGAAAAATCTTTCTAAACAAAGGTACAGAAAGAGGGAAATTATTGCGAAGACACAAAACCATAAAACAGTTAATTATCCTCCAAGCATTGGGGGGTAATTGACAAGGGTTGACTTGAACATCTGCCAAAAGCCTAGGAATAAACTCATGAAATGGGAACCTAAGGCCGACAACTATGGCATCCCTGTAAATACACAAAGCATTTGACCGCCAGTGACATGAACGATCACCGGGGCCGGCAGGAACAAGTTTTAAAGGGGCCTTTACCCTATACATCTTATTATAGTCCTTAATTTTATCTACCTCATGAAACCTATTACTGCAATCATATGAATCTAAAGCAGACACAGACGGGTACCTCGTTTGGATGCAGAATTCATCTTTTGCAAGCGTTGGGAAGCACGATCAGCCATCAAACCCAGAAAAATCTTTAAATCTTCAAAGAAATCTTCAAAGAAAACCCAGAAATCTTCAAAGAAAGCCCAGAATCTTCAAAGAATTCTTCAAATCTTCAAACAAAAAACCCAGAAAACGGTGAGATTCAACGGAAAATCTCGTCGGGAATCGCCTTGTGACAGAACCCTAGCAGAGCTACTCAGTGAGAATTTTAGAGAAAATCTAGAAGAATATCTTTAAGAAAATGGAAAGTAAGAAGTGAATGGAAACAAGTGAGGTTTCACCCTTTTATAGAGTTAACAGCCGGTCAATGGGCCGGTTGAAGGAAGGGCAACCGGCATCAGCCGGTATAGCCCATAAAAGATTACAGGCCCAATTAATAAATTGAAACAGTTAAAGGCCTTAGGCCCAAATTAAGCTCAACATAAGTGGGCATTAAAGAGCACAAGAGGTACAACTTGAAGAAGCCTGGTCGAATGTGTTCGATCAAGGCCCAAAATAGCACTCATCTTCGATCAAAAACCTGGTCGAATGAGTTCGAAGAAAGCCTAAAATGAACCATGTATTCGACCAGAATCCTGGTCGAATGAGTTCGAACAGGGCCCAAAATGGAGCACATCTTCGACTAGAATACTGGTCGAAAGTATTCGACCAGGGCCTGAAACAACACCTAAATTCGACTAGAATCTTGATCAAAAACATTCGACCAGGAAGAGAAATATCATTAAGCTTCGACCAAAAACCTGGTCGAAAGTGTTCGACCAGGAGGAGAAATGGCATTAAGCTTCGACTAGAAACCTGGTCGAAAGTGTTCGACCAGGAGGAGAAATTCACATATCTTCGACCAGAAACCTGGTCGAAGGTGTTCGACCAGGAGGAGAAATTCACATATCTTCGACCAGAAACCTGGTCGAAGGTGTTCGACCAGGAGGAGAAGTTGCATTATTAATCGACCAGAAACCTGGTCGAAATCATTCGACCAGGAGGCAATAACAAGGCAAAGTTCGAACAGAATCCAGGTCGAATTCGACCAGGATCCTGGTCGAAAATGTACTGAAATTTCAAAAATTAATTTATTTTCCAAGGAATTGAAGAAAAATCCCGATTCCTGTTTTGGGAAAATTATAAAAATTGGTTTAAAGCTATATGTTCATAAAACCAAACCATAATACGAAAGAAAACTTCGTAACTCCCGAATGGAATAACTTCTACGATAATCCAAGAGAGATTTTCCTAGAAGTTGGGGGACAAATTGTAACGCCCCCAAATCCGGGGTCAAAGGATTTGGTCGTCACACTACACTCTTAATCCAAACAACCTGTTCAATATAAAATCAACACAATAATAATAATATCTGTGACCCCAACTCTACCAAGAATCTTTAAAGGTTATAGTGCTAGAAACAAGAATCCAAATTTCATTACAACAATCTTTCTTCCTTACAACCATTCTCTTTACAAAAATTCTAATACACTATTATAACTTTGATAAGAAGTATACCAGGCAACTAACCTTATACAATATATTATTCAATAGAAAACATCTATATACAAAACCTCTCACTAGCTCCCATGCTCTGGATCAAAACGTCTTTACGCTAATATCTTTCCCCATCTCTGATCAGCTACGCGGACAACTCTCGCCAATACACCTTCTTTCTGGCAGGCTAAAATATATATAAATAAAACAAGTATGAGCGAATGAATTGCTCAGCAAACGCATTATTAAATATAATACGAAAGGTTTCCAAAATAAACTTTGGATTTTCAAATAACAACTTTTGTTTTTGAACAATTATAATCTTTAAAACTTTCAAATTAAGTTTGGTAATTTACCACAATTTCTCATTCAGTTTCTCGCAACCGAATAGTTTTAAAACACAAAAGATTTATATTGGTCGTTACGATGACCGAATCAACAATAACTACAATAGTATGTAGAAAATATGAAATAAATATAACTCATACGTTTTCAAGACCATAGCTTGTACAAAAATACTAATTTTTAAGATAACAGATCTATTCACAACATTTTCTGAAACCAACAACTCTGGAAGGTTAGAATAATCAAGGGGTAAGAATGAGCCAACACGCTCGGTCAAGGAATAAAGAACGCACTTCGAGACTTCAACATGGTACCGAATGGATATGCGGTATGAATAAAACTCATCAAGATAGATATCTCACGACTGTCAATGGAATCAAGGAAGTGGATTTCGACTATTTGGAATCCAAATGAATTAAGAGTAAGTGATTTCAGCAAGATTGAAACCACTATTATTAATCAACGAACCAACAACTTCACGCAACGAATAAACCTGAGAATCAGGTCATAACTCACACGAACAAAACATATGGATGTAACTCATCCCAAAAATAAGAACTTATTCTAGAATTGGATTTTCACATTTTATCAAATCAAAGGTTGTGCTGCTGGCCAGCCACGCAACAACCCCGGACTAGCTCATGCATAGTCCTCTACGGATCCAAGGCCAATCTGGGCCTAAATTACATCGACCATAAATGGCCCGACCAATAATTGGTCCATTTTTAAAAACATTCCAATTCTATTTTATATACGTCAGGTGTCAGAACCAATGACAACCTCACTTCGACAATCAGGTGTCGGAAGAATCGACAACCTTGATACAACAATTGCTGGAAAACTCACGTTCCAGGAAACAGTTCAATTATGAAGAATCAATAAAGGGATAGCAATATAATCTAGTATCGACGAGATCGACACAACAATGGGGAGGTGCACATGAAAAGTGACAATATAATAAGCATCGACGAGTTCGATGTAACAACTGGGATAACAATGAAGAATAAACAATGACATGCTCAACAAGGTTAAGTCTGATATGAAACAGACAATATGATATCAACAGAAAGTGTAACAAGTCAATATAGAGTAGGGTTCAAAGAATAAACAATAACATGCTTAACAAGATTGAATCTGATATGAAACAGACAATATGATATCAACAGAAAAGGGTAACAAGTCAATATAGAGTAGGGTTCAAAGAACAGGCTCTAGATGGCCTCAATAGTTCAAATCATCACATTATGGAAGAATTAATTAAGGTTTACCAATCTGGTAAATGACAAGAGAGTCAAGTTCAAGTTTAAGAAGAATTCAAGGTGAAGTTTATAAATGAAGAAAACAAGGGTTTATCAACTTCTGACAGAAATAGTTCAAGTCCTTCGAACATGCACTTATAATAGATAAGCCTTGTACTTGAAGGAAGTAAACTAAATCATGCACAACATATATGAATTCGAATCAGGGAATGGATCAGATGATCGCATTAACAAGAAAGGATAACAAGGTTTGCATAGGTGCAAGGTGAAAAAATGGAATACTTGAAGGGCAAACAACACCACTTCAGAATTTCAGAATAAGTTTTCCCTCATAGGGTTCACAAGTTCCCGCTCATCTAGGGTTGGTAATATTCCAACCTAATGTTTTAAAATCATGTCTTTTAAAAGAAAGCCTTAGTACACGGCCCATAATTATCTCTTCAAACTCTTCAGTATAATAAGTATATCTTTCCAATCAATATGAAAATATGAATCTAAACTCAAAAGGTATAAAAGAGTACTCGTCAATTTACGAGATTAAATAACATACTTGCAATTCAATGCAAAGAAATCAACATTTGAAAATTCAGTAATAAGCATTCAACATGCATACTAATAATTCAAGATAATATCCCTTAATTAATAAGCAAGGGTATAAACACTTGCCTCTGGTCCTTAGCTATTTCGTAACACTGAATCAATACGATTTCCTCCTTATTCTGTCTTGTCGCACGATTCTCTACTTCCGTCCTTCTTTGCTTTAACGCTCTTGCGAACACCACTAGTCTGATTTTACCATTTCGAACCCACGTGCCAGCCTCGATAGTCAAACATGAGACGGTACTTAGTCCTCAACGTATAATTCTCATATTCCATAAATGATTGTAACTTAACTTCGACGCACTTACCGATATCTCTGTTGCATAAACATCCACATCTCAATTGATAGACCAATCGCAATCAACCACATAAGTAATCCACGTAACTCGCTTGACGACAATCCCCATACTATAAAAAGTCAACATCCAAGTCAACGACCTCGTAAATCTCACTTTCTAACATTACCGACAAATTTCTATCCCAACTACCCCACACGATAATTATAGACACAACTACTACATTTAAACACGTCTCAAAACAATTATTTGTATTTATAATTCACTAACCAGATAATTCACATAATCCACATCATCCACATAGCATATTTAAACAAGTAACCGGGTACGTATCGGACGTCCGGTATAATTTACGAGATTAAAAACTCAGACACTAGCCCTAGTACGGGCATATACGGACTATAAAACACTTTACACAACTCATACAAATCATATAGCACTTATAACTATTTTTAAAACATCATACGAAGCTTATTTGAATTTAAATAAGCCACAAACAATTTTTAAATCAAAAATCGGATTTTTAAATCCAATATAAGTATTTTAAATGCAAATAAATCAATTAATAAAATTAATTGACACTCTTTTAAATGCCCAAACTATTTTTAAATAAATAAACCAAGATAGAAAATAATTAAACTTAATTTTAATTAATTAAATCTAATTAATAATTAATTATTAAGAATTAACTGATTAAAAGAATTAATCAATTAATTAAATAAATTAATTATTAATAAAAATAATTAAAATAATTAAATTTAATCAATTTTCGAATTTAAATAAATATTTATGAATTTATAAAATTTTCGGAATAATAAAATGTATTTTTAAATCAAAGATATGATTTTTAGGATTATAAAACTATTTTTGAATTATTTTTAAAATAAAAACCCAGAAACACTTTTTAGAAATGCAATTAGGGTTTTCTGGATCGAAACCGGGTCAAGGGATTGGGTAAACGGGTCGCCAAGAAAACAGGTGGGTCGCCAAGAACAACCCGCCGGCGGCAGAGTTCCGGCGAACCAAACCCAGTTTCCGGCGACTCCGAAACCATTCCAAAACGCACGGTTTCACTTCGCTTCACCCTCACAATCACCACAACACTACTCAACACAACAATCACAACGAAAACAACTCGATTTCTGGCCGTAAATCGCGAAACCGACGGCGGCGGCCGCTTTCCGGCGACACAAAATCGAACCCAACGTTAACAATGAACACGTGAACATACTCAGCATCCCACGATCTATCTAATGGCATAAACGAAATCAAGAAACAGTTCGTAGAATTCAAAATCCGGCAAAAAAACTCAAGAACTCCGGTGAGCTCAATTTTTCCGATTTGCTCTAATTCGAGCTCCAAAAATCAGATAAAAATCATCAGAACACTCCTTACAACACATACAACTTATTCATATCATCAATTAACAAGAACAAACACAAACACAGATTCCCCCAAAATTAAACCTAAATTCGAAATAAATAAATTAATTAAAAATCGGAAAAACTCAGAAATCATACCCACATGAATTTTGATGGTGTAATCAGATAGAGGATGATGATGGATTCGATTTGGTTACAAGAACATCGAAATCGGATTCCGATAACGCCTTCAAAATTGAGTTTGATTCTCAAGAACACGAAGAACACGTTTCAGGGGTTTTTAGCTTTTTAACTGTAATTAAGCTTTATTATACGCAAAACAAAGTACGATTTGCCTTTTTATATTAAACAAAAAATAATACCCCAAACGACATTTTTGGATCGATACTGATCCGATAGATCGCTTTAAATACAATTTAACAGAATATATGCTTTAAACCTTTAATAAAGCAGAATACACGTTTCACGAGACGATAAGCATCCATAAAGTACGGATAACTACAAGTATCGTTTAATTCAAAATATACGAAGCAAAATACCTTCATTGCGAATATTTTCGAATACTTCCTACTTTAACGAATGAAGTATTGGTACGAACGATATACCAATCCCCCGAATAATTTGAGAACGATCCAAATTTTCTTTTCGATAATTAAAATAAAATAAAATAGTATGACACCCTTTTCAAAATAATTTCAAATTCCCCACACATTTCACATAGCACCACAATATCACATATTCAATCATTTAACGAATAACTTAGCACGTTTAAACAGATAAATCATTTAATAACTCTTAATATGAAATTAAAATTTCATTTCACATCATATAATAACACGTAATTTTCCCGGATCTTACATCCTTTCCCCCTTAACAGGATTCTGTCCTCAGAATCAACTTGCGCAAACATAGGTGGATATATTTCCAACATCTCATTCTCAAATTCCTAGGTTGACTCTTCAACCTTAGGATTTCTCCTCATACTCATACTAATTTGACTCCTCTATTACTCATCACTCTCTCATACTGACTCAATATCTCAATTGGTTACTCAACATAGAACAATTTAACTAAATCTCTTTAGGTTCGAATTTTATGAAATACACTATGAATACACCACTCATGGAGTGGTACGCAAACTTATACGCAACTTTCCCAACACACAGTAAACCGACGTAAGGTAACAATTCAAAATCGTCATAATAACTGTTGTCGTAAGGAAATCTAATCAACGGTAAATGGTCCTTCCGATTACCTTCAAAATTTAGTACACAACCATAGTCTGTCTGAATTCTTTAATTAAGTCGCGGATCTCTGCCAAACACATTTGAACCCGTCATTCCATGCCGTACTATTACCTCATTCAAATAGCTAGAGATGAACCAATTCATCTAATAAATATCTCTCGTTAATCGGTCAATAATAACTCAAATAACATCATGATTAGCTCTAAGCCTTAGCAACTCTACTACAAAGTCTATCTTAATATGTTTCCACTTCCATTCAGGAATCTCTTTAGTTGTAATCGTCTACTATACCTCTGTTACTCTGTCTTCATTTTCCAACACCTCAAGTACTTAGATATTCACCAACACTAACATCCTTTTGAAACCCCTCATATGTATTCTTGCACTTCTTTCTTATTCCTTATACTTTCTCGTTCCCTCCTGTAATTGAATTCCATTTCTCTTTCCATAACTCTTTCCTTTATGTAGCCCTTTCTCTTTAATCAATCCTGGTTGAATCCTTACTTCCGTCATTTCTTTTTGTTAATCTCTTGTTATCATAACCTCAAAGCTCCATTCTTTCTACTCCTTGTACCGAAGATGTTTACGTCTCTAATCTTCCTCTTTCTACTCATACTATCAGCCATCCATATTCTTGGGTCAACTTTATCTACCTCCAATATATCTAACAACTACTTTCAACGATCACATACCTTTCATATCAATTAAATCTTCAGCTGAAAACAACCCCTCATTACCTTATCCATTGTCTTTAAATCCTTATCAACACCTCTTCATCTTCTTTTCCTATCTACAATTGTGAGAATATTCCTTATCAACTTGGTGACTTAGTCCCATATCTTTAAAATTGTTCTTCCTAGTTCCAATAACTTAATTGCTCTCCATCTGATTCCTAAATAATTCAGAAGATACATTCACAGTAACACTCAGGACACCTTTTCCATGGTTCCATCTCATTTCCCAAACAGCTTGATCAACTCGACATTATCTTGATTCTCATTCTATACATCCACATTGGCTAGTAAGATCTACCTTAACTATCGTGAGCAAAAGACTTGCAACCATATCATACAATCCTGAAATACTCAAAGATCAACTCATTTTCCATTATTAGCCTATCATCCAATCTTAAAAGTTCTTCTCATTGAGACAGAAATCTATTATGTTCATCTTCCACAACATGGGATATCATCAGCACAATCACACATTTTTCCCCAATTTTTAATCAACTCTTGAATCATCTAACTTCACCTTTCCACATTGTAACGTTAATCGATAGAAAGAGAACAACTGGCTCCGTTATATGTTACTAGTATTCTAATCGCATCGTAATCCGCTTTCGCTCGTGGTAATTCAATCGCAAATTCTTCGTTCATTATGGTAGGGTAAATTTCAGTTCACCCTAATGGCATACCTCCCAGATTATTTGGTATAACAAAAATCCATGATATTTTGAAGTGAAAAGATTCTATATCGTAGCAAATGTCCCACAATTGGGGTTACCAAATCTGTATATTCCAAAGCAAACATTATTGGAAGTGAAGGAATTACTGAGAGACCAATTTGATCACATGAACTCAATGTTGTGTGTCTCTATTAAGACAGTACTAAAGGTAATTAGCCTTCTTGTATTTCACAACACACAAGTGACGGCGTCCCGTCAGACTTCTATCACATAGACAGGTAGTCCTTGTGCCCCCTATAAATAGGGTTGTTTACCTCAGTTGGAGTAGAGAAATATAAAAGAAATTTAGAGTCGGAATGACAACCAGGGCCTTTCGATAAGAAATCTCAAATACACACCTTGGATTGAAATTGAATAGATTCCAAAGGTGTTATTTCAAAAAAAGAAGAACAACCAGAAAGGAAGTATCAACAAATAGTGTTACATCACAATTAGAGTTAGCCACTCCGGAAGAATAAAGGAGTTGGAATTTAAATAGCATATTTTCCACAGTCCTCAAAAATTTTGAAATAGGTATCACCACAACCTCTGATGCAATTGCAATTATGATTGATCAAAAGTATCAAGTACAAGGTCAACAGGTGGAATATATCCGTCAACACAGGTTTCTCTTTAAAGGAATGTCAAATATTTCATTAGGATGGGAAGGTATCACCAAGGTCTTCAAATATGCCTCCTCCGTCGACTCCTTCGATAGCTCGTTATTCGATTTCAGCCCTTCTTTTCCACGTTATTCGATTTCAGCCCTTCTTTTCCATGTCGCAAGGTTATCAATATCGTACGTCGTCGTCGACTCGTAATAGTCCTTGAAGATTCCGCCATAGACGTCTACAAACGTAAGAAGTTCTATCCATCTCAGCACAACTATCTCAATCAAATACCTCTATCTTAACTCACTCAGCGGTACTATATCCAATAGTCCAATACGAACTCTAAATGAGCTCTGACGTTCCTTATATAACTATATACACTCCCACACACTCTCGTTTCTAGTTTTACCATAACCCTTGCTTTGATACCAACTGTAACGCCCCCAAATCCGGGGTCAAAGGATTTGGTCGTCACACTGCACTCTTAATCCAAACAACCTGTTCAATATAAAATCAACACAATAAAAATAATATCTGTGACCCCAACTCTACCAAGAATCTTTAAAGGTTATAGTGCTAGAAACAAGAATCCAAATTTCATTACAACAATCTTTCTTCCTTACAACCATTCTCTTTACAAAAATTCTATGTTAGAAATGAATACTACTAGAAACTAGACAGAGGGGGGGTGAATGGATAGTTTGATATATTTTTCGATTCTTGAAACCTAAGTAAACAACTGTATGTGATTATGATATGTAATATGCAGAAAGTAAATAACACACACAATCACTTTAATCTACTTTGTATAAGCAAATTAAATACTACAGCTTTCCAGGAAATTCACAATCGAATTTCTGGCTTCTAAACAAGAACAGTTTGAACTTGCTTGCTTACAGAGAAAAGAGCTTAGCAAATAACTATGTGTATCTCTCTTACAGCTTACAGTTGTGTGTGCACGATATATATATTCACCTATACAAACTAGGCACACACAATATTACACAGCTACCCCTTCTGAAAGTCCAACTTGTCCTGCCATAAGAAGTTCACTGTGTCAGGAAGGACCACCTGCTTTTCGGAGTCTTTCCCGTTTCTGTAGCTGCTTGTCTCTTATCTTTCTCTCCAAGTTTAGCTGTAGATTTGCCATCTGTTCTTTGGACCACCTTGCCAGAACAAATGCTTCAGTATTTGTCTCCTTTGATTCTTGGTTCTGTACCTTGATTTGTCTTGTTATAAACGGCTAAGTGTTGATATCGTGAACTTCACTTTATCCCTGACTTCGCGATCTCCCTTGTGAGGACTACACGATATAGCCTTTGAAGACTTTGCGACATAGGTCATTTGATGACTATGCGACATAGGTCATTTGATGACTATGCGACATAGGTCATTTGATGACTATGCGACATAGGTCATTTGATGACTATGCGACATAGGTCTTCTGAGGACTTCACGATCTAGGCTCTTTTGACTTTGCTGATTTCAACACTTCACGACATGTGTCTTGAGGACTTCTCGACATAGTACAAAATGGACTATGCGATATAGTACTTCACGACATGGATATTGGTGACTTCACGACATAGCTTTCTTTTGACTTTGCTATATAATGTCTTAGACAAATTTCTGCAACTTATTTCTTCATAGCCTTATTCAACTCTATCCTGCTGCATGAACACTTCTGAACTTCTACCAGGATAATTATTCAATGGCCTATATATACAATCTAGATGCAAGAAACTTTACTAAGCTCATTATAAATCTGAGCATACATGATAAAGCTATTGTTCATGAGAACAAGACAAGTACATTTAAAGACCTATACTCTATCCCAGTGATAGAAATCACTAGGTCATGTAGTGTGACATAGTCACATAGTGTAGGCTTGTTAATAGTGGTATTCAGACATGTCTTGAGCCTAACAATCTCCCCCAAATTGTGAGTAAGATCCTTAGGCACAATTTCATGTCTGATAACAAGCCTAACTTACATAAAAGGAAATTTAGTAACAGAGAGGACAATTCATGAACTTTGAGATCAGAAATTTGATTACATAGAAAAATTGAAAGCTTACAGTTTACTTTTGTTGCTCAGCAGCTTCAGCTTCCAATTGCTTCTCTAGCAAATCATCATATATCTTCTTTTTCCTTATCTCTTCTTTTCTCTTCATGTCTATGATGGCTTCTTGAAGTTCTTCTCTTGCAATCAGTTCTTCAATGAGAGGTGAGCCTTTCAAGTCATCAATTGCAGCCTTGAGTGCACTTTCTACATAGGAATCAAGAAACTCCATCCTTATTTTGCTTTGACCTCCATGTGAGTTTTTGTACTCCACAATGTAAGGATTTTGTTTGACCCTGCACATCCCTTTCTGCCTTAGCTCCTTAGCCCTCTCCTCCATCTCAGCCATTTCTTTCTCTCTCTGTATGTTTTTCTCTTCATTCTCTTTCCTCATGTTTTCTTCATAATCAGCATGCATCTTCAAGTACCTGGCAATATCTATCTTCCATGTCCTTTCTTCTTTTTCTTCAAAATTCAGTAAGGCATTTATCCTTTCAAGCTCATACTTATAGAAATATTGCCAGCTTCCTTGCTTCATTATCCTTTCTTTTCCATCAGTGTACTTGATCTCTCTAGATGATCCAACTTCACTTTGACTTCAAAGATCCTTTGAGCCCTCAAAAATGCTAGGGCATCTTCATCATAGTCCTCATCTAGTGGAAGCACATTGATGCCAATAACATTTGTGAGTTTTCCAGTCTTCTTTGTTATCCTCATCCTTTTGGGTACACTCTTGATCTTCAAATGCTTCACAAGAGATACCTTTCTGGAACAAGGAGAATTAGTCTTCAGTGCCACATCACTTGGAAGTAGCTTCATTCCTTTCCCCTTCATCCACTGTAACACTCCACTAGCTGTGACTTTGTGGAAGTGTTTTCTTGAAATTACTTTAGTGGCTTCATCTTTCTTCTGTGGCAATTCAGGTTCAGAAGTCATGGATAATGATTTTGGAGGATCATTGCTAACAGTACCCACCCTAGACTTAGAGTCTTGTGTTGTGGTTAAAGTACTACTAGCAATGTCCTTGACTTGCTGAATTCCACTTCTTGTTTTCTTAACTGATTCCTTTGCCCCCTTGTCATCCCTCTTGCTATCATCAGCATCCTTTGATTTCTTTGAATATCTGCTCCTTTCCTTATCTCTCCTTGACTGAGATCTCCTTTCATAGGTTTTCTCCTTATCATCATCATCATCTCCATCCTTCTTTTTGTTCTTTTCCTTGACAGATTCAGGAATGACTCCATGAATCAGAAAAGATTGTAGAGTGTGAATCGTCTCTAGTTCCTCAGCTGTCCTGACTCCCCTCTTGGCTCTTAGCATTTGCAGCACCTGGTTGATCTTTGCATTATTCTTTCTTGTCAAATCTGAAGGGATCACCAACTGGTCAATGCTGCTGTCTTGAGATAGACTTTGGAAGATTATTGTCTTTGGCTTTGAGATAACCTCAGGCAGTCTTTGATCTTGATCCATCTTCAAGTCATCAAACAGTCTCTTGTTGTTAGCCCCACCTTTTTCTATTAAGTCCATTATTGTTGACAGCTCAGTGAATCTCAGTTTCTCTAGAGTTTGAAAAGCTAGGTGCCACAAGCAGTTGTCCTTGCACACCATGATTATCTCTCTTAGATGGACATCCTTGATTTTCCTTACTGCAACTGTGAAGTACTTAATGTTTTCCTTGAGCTTCATTCTGTATGTCCTTGCATCTTCTTGTGCATCTCTGTAGGTGGCTTTCAGAAACTCCAGGAAGGCCTCATCATGATAGATGTGAGAATTGGCAACTTCCTGTAGCTTGGCCTCTGTGATTGTTGTTGCTTTGGCAGGTTGAGCATTGGAAGTAGGTTGAGCAGGTTGAGAAGTGGAGATATCTTTTGGCATTGTGGAGGGATAGTAGGTAGTGGTGACTGTGCTTTTCTGGCCTTGTGCATTGATGACCTCTACAGGGGGAAGATTGATTGGCTTTATTGTCTCTTCAATGAGCTTGCCCTTAAGTTTTGACTGCTTGGCAGGTACTCCCCCTTTCTTTTTCACAATGACCTCCTTAACTTTCTCCCCCTTAGGCTTGGGATCAGACAAAAAGTCTTGAGCTTCACCAGGGATAGGCAGGTTCATGGATCTCATCATTGAAGTCATCATTTGTTGCTGCACCAGTAAGATGTTTGAGGTGTTGTTGCCTTGGTCATCCAGCTTGTCATTGAGTTGGCTTAAGGATGTAGATAGCATTCTGTTTTCATCCTTGAGAGAGGCCACTTCTTTTTCTAAGCCATCCACCTTAGAGAATAATTATTGAGACCTAAATGAGTTTAGGGATTGATCTTTGACCCTGGCAAAGTCATATTTGGAGATGTCTGACAGAGGGACTTCATCCACCAACTTGTCACCATACTGATTTTTCCACATGACATTTATCATAGCATTTGAGGTGATGGTGGCTTTCGCTTGAGTTTCCAGTGAAGAAGCCAGTTTCTTGATGTTGTCTATGACCATGGCAAGAGTCACATCCATCATGGATACAATTGTGGAGGTTTTCTGGACTTCTTTGAGGATACCATCCACCTTGGGAAAATCAGAGAGATAAGAGTTCCTGAGCTTAGTGAGGGATCTGTCTGTCTCCTCCTGGATTGAAGAAATCTCTGATTGAAGCCCTTTCCCAAGATAGTGCAGAGCCTTCAGCTGGTTCTTGTACACATCATTCACAGCATCATAAATGGCAGCAGGAGAGAGATCCTTTGCATTGGAGCCCAGAGAAGTTAGGAATTCTTCTCTTAGAAAAGCTAGGGCATCCTTGAGCTTGAGAGTCCTCTTAGCATCCAACCAGGCATCCACATTTCCCTCTGGTTCAGCTGCATCCACAATCTTCTCCTGCTGAGCTTCAACATCCTCCTTGTGGCAAAGTAAGATAGCTTCATAATCAGCATTGGGAAGATTTGAGGTGAGGAGATGTTGAGCTATTTTGGAGAACTCATCAATCTGTGCCACATGGAGATCTTGTATGGCTTCTTCTGTCATTTTGGAAGGCACAGATGATGATCCTGAAGGCCTGTCATGGTGCACAGGCTTCAGCCATTCGGACATAGTGGCCTGAGCCAAGTGAGAGCTAGTGCTAGGCACTTCATGAGATGTAAGAGTTTGAGTCTCCTCCAGCCTTGGAATGGCTGTAGGGTCTAATGTTGTCTCCATTGAAATGGGATGTGTTACAACATTAGCCCTATTTGTCTGTGAAGACAGTTCCACATCCCTAAGGATGGGAGAATTTGGCATAGAGTCTCCAGTGAAAACTGGTGAATCCTCCATGTTTGTGTTGGTGTCATTAGGATATGCCCCAGCATGCATTCCCTGACCAACTAGAAGTGGTTCCTGGGTGGTGAGCATAGTGTCATGCACCATGTCACTTGAAATTGGCTCAATCACAGGAGAGAATTGTGATTGATCAAAGGCAAGATTGTCATTGGAATGACTTTCTTGTTCAGAAGAAATTTTTATGGAAGAATCTGAGAGAGAAGTGGGGTTTAGACTAGATTTTGGCAACTCCCCCTGAGAAATAGGAGGAGTTTCAACAATGATGTGCTCTCCACTCTGTGTGTCATCAGCCTTATCACTCCTAGGGTCAAGAGTGAGTTCTTGATCCTGTGCAGACTCAGTACAGGTTGTAGTGGGGAGACTACTCTTTTCAATGCCAATAACCTGTTGGGAGGCCATTGACAGTAGTAGGTGTACCCCTTTTTCCACATCTGAATCCTGTTGGGAGGATTCAGTGGTAGGTTTAGATTTTGACTTCTTCCTTTGTCTGGTAAGGGGTGACTCAGGATCCTCACTTCCTATCTCTACAGAGTCATTTATCACTGCTAGGGCTCTCTTCTTTGACTTCTTTTTAGTAACATCAACCTTTTGAGAGATTGATGCACTTGGTTGCCTATCCTCTATAGTGGTGTTTTCAGTAGGATTGCTGGATGGGATAGGAAGACTGGGGATAGACTGAGCAGCTCCTTCAGTCTTAGCCTTCCCTGTCCAGGAAAGTTCATGATATATGGGCTTATCAAGTGGATAAGACTCAAATGTGTCCTGCATATGCTTGGTCACACTTAGAATCACATCCACTTGATTCCTTGTGTCCAATGAACCAAATAGTACTTTGGACATGGACTTGGAATAAGCCATTTTAGTGTTATCTATACCCTCCAATAGATGGACATTTGCATCAAGAAAATTTAAAATAACTTGAAGGAAACGAGGGTAAAAGATGTCATTACCTCTACCACAAATGGTCCTGCCTAGCCTCTGAGTCAATTCTTTGAGAATTATGGCTCCCACATTGATCTCCTGGTTGTTGGCCAAGGAGTAGGCTAGCTTCACAGCAATGTGACTGATATGGTCCCATCCTGTCTTCCTGCAGAGAAACACCTTCTGGAGTGCGTCAAACAGAAATGACCACTCCCTTCTCACAAACTTCTTATTCAGCTTTCCAGTATCTATCTCATCAGCATACTGAATGAAGGTCATGAATTCTATGATTTGAGCATCTGTAGCTTCTTGGTCATGACCTTCCACCTTGAACCCCAAAGCTTCATTGATTTCCCTTTCACCAAATTGAAAGTGTTTGCCTCCAATTGAACAGCTAACCTCCTGGAATGAGGTTCCATCTTCCCTAGCCATTGTTGATACCAATGCCGTTCTCCAGAATCCTTCCAACACATCGACATACAAGGTAGGGTTCAGGGTTAGGGCTTGGCGTAGGTAGGAAGTGTTCAAGAACCGTACAAAACACTTGTACCTTGGGTTAGCCTCAGCCTCAGAGGGAATGGTGAGAAGATTGGTTTCTTTGGGAATTGTTAAAGGGATAGAGGATGATACAGTTTGAGATTTGGGTGCCATTTCAAGAGAGAGAGAGTGAAAAGTAGAGTAGAGAATTTGTGCTTAGGTTTGAGAGTTTGAGAGCAATAGACAAGATGAAAAGTTGTGAACGGTTAGAAAAGGTATTTATTTGATAGAGACACTGCGATATGGAGTTATGAATATGTACAGTCTATATGTATGTCGCGAAGTCAATAATAGCCTGTACCGCAAAGTCTTGCAAAATATATCGCATAGTCTCAACAATGAACTATGTCGCAAAGTCTTCAAAATGAAAGGATCGGGGAGACTTTGCGATATAGTAGAAATACCCTGTCTAAAGCTCTCTTTTAGGAATTTTAAGCAATTTGTCAGACTTTTATCAAATGTTGAAATAAAATTAATTTAAATCAAAATTCTGTCAACTATGGAGACTTGTCGATATAGTTATTCTAAGTCGCGAAGTCATAAAATTAACTATGTCACAAACTCATGAAATGAACTATGTCGCGAAGTCTCACAATCTCAACAGTTTGCGATATAAGTCTGTTTAATTTGAACTATGTCGTGAACTCTGAAAATCATCTATATCGAGATGTCTCAAAAGCTCACAACTCCACTAACAAATATGATTTTGAAAAATATGCAGTAAAATACTGAAATATTTATAAATCATATCTCAGCTAATTTTCACTCCAAACAAATAGATCATTTAAATACAGTGAAAATTTACTGCTGCAACTATTAACCAACATATTTACTTAGAACAACTGAATGAAGGATTGAGCATTCCAATTTCACTCACAAGTCTGTTGAAGACTGCTTCATTCAGAGGTTTAGTAAATATGTCAGCTAGTTGTTTCTCAGTTGGAACATAAGAGACTTCTATGGTACCATTTGCAGCATGTTCCCTAATGAAATGGTACCTGATCTCAATGTGCTTTGTAGTAGAATGATTAACAGGATTGGCAACTATGGATATTGCACTAGTATTATCACACATTAGAGGAATGTGTTCTAACACTAGCCCATAATCCATGAGTTGATTTCTAATCCAAAGCAATTGAGCACAGCAACTTCCAGCAGCAATATATTCAGCCTCAGCTGTGGATGTTGCTGTGGACTGTTGTTTCTTACTAAACCAGGACACTAACCTTTGACCTAGGAATTGACAGCTTCCAGAGGTGCTCTTCCTGTCAATTCTGCATCCAGCATAATCAGAATCTGTGTAACCAACCAGGTTGAACCCAGTGCCCTTTGGATACCATAGCCCAAGATTAGGAGTCCCCTTCAGATATTTGAAAATTCTTTTGATGGCCATCATGTGAGATTCCTTGGGATCAGACTGGAACCTTGCACAAAGGCATGTGGCAAACATGATGTCTGGCCTGCTAGCTGTGAGATAGAGTAGGGATCCAACCATTCCTCTATAGACCTTGATATCAACTCTCTTGCCTTTCTTGTCTTCATCCAGCTTGATTGCAGTAGACATAGGAGTTTTAGCTGGGGATGACTCTTCTAAACCATATTTCTTTAAAAGATCCTTGACATACTTAGATTGGTTTATAAAGATGCCATCCTCCCTTTGATGTACTTGCAGGCCTAGGAAGTAGGTTAACTCTCCCATCATACTCATCTCATATTTACTTTGCATCAACTTAGAGAACCTTTCACAGAGTTTTTCATTTGAAGAGCCAAAGATGATATCATCCACATAGATTTGAACAAGAATGATATCATTTCCATGCTTCTTGAAGAATAGGGTTTTGTCAATTGTACCCCTGGTAAATTGATGCTCAAGAAGGAATTGAGATAGAGTTTCATACCAGGCTCTTGGTGCCTGTTTGAGTCCATAGAGCGCCTTGAGCAGTCTATACACAAAGTTTGGGAAGTCTTCACTTTCAAAGCCAGGTGGTTGAGACACATAGACTTCTTCAGCAAGATCACCATTAAGAAATGCACTTTTCACATCCATTTGATACACCTTAAAATCTGAGTGAGCTGCAAAAGCCAGGAAGATTCTTATGGCTTCCAGTCTAGCTACAGGTGCAAATGTCTCATCATAGTCAATGCCTTCTTGCTGACAATATCCTTTGGCAACCAGCCTTGCTTTGTTTCTTACTACCACTCCTTCTTCATCCATCTTGTTTCTGAACACCCATTTGGTGTCAATAACATTCTTTCCTTTTGGAGGTGGCACTAGTTCCCATACTTTGTTTTTCTCAAATTGATTCAACTCTTCTTGCATGGCAACAATCCAATCAGAATTCTTCAAAGCTTCTTCAATTAATTTAGGTTCCTCTTGTGACAGAAAGCAGCTATACAGACATGTATTTAATGTTGCCCTTCTTGTTCTAACTCCCTCACTAGGATCTCCAATGATTTGATCCCTAGTGTGGGCTCTGTCCTATTTCCTTGTGTGCCCCTGTTCATTTCCTTGATCTATTCCAATCTCATTTTGGTTGACAGTTGCATTCTCTTCTTCTCCCCCTGTGTTTGTGAATCCTTGCACAGGTGTTTGAAGAAGATTGTCAACTTCAAGAATTTCATTTTCTAGAACAGTTTGAACAGGGGGTTAATCTTCACTTTCAGAATCCTCAAGATAACCTTGATTCTCAAATCTCAATGGCACACTGTCTTGATCACTTGTTTTCAGTCCTGGAGTTGTCTTGTCATCAAAGGTAACATACATGCTTTCCATGACTTTGTGTTGCTCAGGTACAAACACTCTGTATGCTATCCTTTCCAGAGAGTATCCAATGAAGATACCTTCAAATGCCTTAGCATCAAATTTTCCAACATGCTCAGAGGTATCTTTCATCACAAAGCACTTGCTTCCAAACACATGCAGGTGCTTGAAGGATGCTCTTTTTCCAGTCATTAATGAGTAAGGAGTTTTGCCAGACTTCTTATTGATTAATGTTCTATTTTGCACATAGCATGCTGTGTTAACAGCATCAGCCCAAAAGCTAGTGGGTAGCTTTGCATCCAGCAGCATTGTCCTTGCAGCTTCAATGAGAGTTCTATTCTTTCTCTCAACTACTCCATTTTGTTGAGGTGTTCTAGGAGCTGAGAATTGTTGAGAAATTCCTTTATCTTTGCAAAACTCATACAATGTTGAATTTCTGAACTCAGTCCCATTATCACTTCTCAAAGCAACTACAGAGGAACCAGTGCTTTGTGCTTCTTTATCAACTCTCTTGATATGCTCTATTATGACTTGGGGTGCTTCATCCTTGGAGAATAGGAATTCCACCCAAGTATATCTTGAATAGTCATCTACCATCACTAGAGCATATTTCTTTTTGGAGAGGGACATTACATTCACAGGGCCAAATAAGTCCATGTGAATTAGTTGCAGAGGTTTTGAGTTTGTATTGAGCAACTTGTTCTTGTGACTTGATCTTTTAATCTTCCCTTTCTGACAAGCTTCACATGCTCCATCTTGCACAAACTCCAAGGCAGGCAAATCCCTGATGAGTTCTCTCTTGGTTAGAGAGTTCATTGCCTGAACATTCAAGTGAGACAGTTTCTTGTGCCACAGCCAGAATTCCTCATTTGTGGCTTTTGTGTAGAAACAACAAATTTCTCCCTTATCTGCAGCCTTGAGATTAGCTACAAACAAGCTTCCTTTCTTCACACCAGTTAGAACAACTTCACCACTTTCCCTTTTTGAGATTGAACAACGGTCTTCATCAAATTCCACTTTGAAGCCTCTGTTGGTAAACTGTCCAATACTCAAGAGATTATGCTTCAGTCCTTCAACAAATGCTACATCTTCAATAATGACATTTCCAGATTTAACACTGCCATATCCCATTGTATAACCAATGTTGTCATTTCCAAAGGTTACTGATGGGCCAGCCTTTTCCTCAAAATGTGATAGCAGGGCCATATCACCAGTCATGTGACTTGAGCATCCACTGTACAAGATCCATATGACTCTTTTATTCCTGTTGCCCTGCATTCACAAAGTGACTAAGTTGTTTTTGGTACCCACACTTGGTAGGGTCCAGATGATTTAGAAACATTTTGATTAATAATTCTTCTGTCATAAATTGCATTTCTCATAGTAGGAGACTTCACTTTTTCTGTGGCTTTGGAGTTTACACTCTTAGGCTCACATGAAGTTTTCACCCTCTCAACCCTGATTGGGGACCCTGTCCTATGAGAATGTATGTGTGTGTGTGATTCACCAGATTGTGCAGAGTCAAGTTTATGTTTAAGAGATAAACAGTTAGCAATCACAGTCACATAGCATGTCATGCAGTTTGGCTTACCACAGAAAGAATCATGACTAGAATTTATGCTTGCAGAAAGGTTACTTAGGTTGTCAACTTCAACAATTTCAAGCTTACTACACTTATGAGTCAAATGATTAACAGATAGGCATTTTTGACATTGTTTCCTGGGAGCATTTGGCACATAAGCATAGTTGTTTCCTTTGTTAACACCAACTTTACCGTTTCTGTTTTGTTTCCTTTTCTTAACAACTTCTTTCTTTGCTTTAGGACTCTTGACAAGATTGTCTTTGGTCTCTTTCTGATTGACAAGTTCAGGAAAGGAAGAAGTGTTCTTAGCAGCCTCATCTTCTTCAAGTAGTTGTTGCTTGATGATCAGTAGTTCCTCATCAAACTCAACAACACTCTTTCTGAAGATGGGCAGTTCAACACTTGACAGTATGGTTGGGGCATTTTTGTTTGTAAAAGTTTCCTTTCCTTTGCCCTTGACCTTCTTCCTTCCCTTGTCATTATCATAGTCAAAACCAACTCCAACCTTGCAGTCTTCAGTGTGTTCCTTGTGGTAGGTTTGAATAAGTTCAGAGGAGTTTTTGAAGCTTCTTAGTTTCAGTTCAGTTTCAGCAATTTGTTCTCTAAGGGCATTCTCTATCTGCTCAGCACAAATCACTTTGTTTTTAAGATACTCAACCTCCTTTTTCAAACCATCCAGGTTCACAACCATTAACTCAAGTTGCTCATTCTTTTCTGTAAGCTCAACATTCTTAGCAGTTAGTCTGTCAATTTCTTCATTAGCTACTAACATGCTAGTATGAATATTAAACATCTCAGTGCTCATATCTTCAACAGTTTGCTTATATTGAAGGGGAGTCATATCAAGAGAAGTAAGAATAGGTACCTGACTTGAATCACCTTCATCAGAAAATGCCATCAAGGCATAGTTTGAGTACTCTTGTTCTTCTTCTTCATCAGAGTCATCCCAGCATTTTCCCTCAGCAATAAAAGCTTTGCCCTGTTGTTTCTTGAGTAGAGCCTCATACTTAGCTTCAAGCTCTAAGTATGCTTTGTCCTTCTTGACTTGTTTAGGCTTTTTGCACTCAGTGGCAAAATGCCCAAGTTCATTGCAGTTATAGCACCTTATTTTGGTCCTATCCACACTTCCTGTCTTGTATCCACCTTTAGCAGCACCAGCAATCCCTTTTCCTTTATTGAAGGTGTTTGAGCCACTAGATCCACCAGTGTTTCCATTATTGAACTTGGACCTAAATGGCTGCTTTCTTTTAAACCTTATGTTAGGATACCTCCTAGCCATATAAGCAAAAGATTTGTTTTCCATTTTGTCCAGCTCATCTATACTGTAGAACTCATCCTCTTCAGGTAAATCATACACAACCTGAGTTTCATCACCAGTGTCTTCAACTTCCAGTTCCTCAATCTTGACCTGACTGATTTTAAGAGAGTCCATTCTTTGACTTAGGTTGTCAGCAATAAGTGCACAGGAGGTATTAGCCACTAATCCTTGCTTTGCTTGAATAGATCTCTTTTGAAACAGCTCTAACTCATATGTCTTTAAAACACCATACAACACATCAAAACCAATCTTTGTCAGATCTCTTTCTTTAAGGGAAGAGATTCTTGGTTCCAAGTGATCTGGCAGAGTTAGTAGAAACTTCATATTGAGCTCTTCTGTTTCATAGTGTTTGTCATAGAGTTTGAGCTCGTTTATCAGCTTGTTGAATCTCTCAAACACTTCTGTGATTCCCTCTTTTGGCTGAGCCACGAAGGCTTCATATTGTGAAACAAGAATCTGCTTCTTGTTCTTTCTTACTTCAGTAGTTCCTTCACAGAGCACTTCTATAAGATCCCACATCTTCTTGGCACTAGTACAATGAGCAACAGTGCCATACATGTTGAAGTCCATAGATTCACAAATGATAAGTTGAAGATGTCCATCCAATGCTACTTTTTCCTTTTCAGGATCAGTGTATTTTAAGGGATCTTTGGGCACATGTTTTGCTGGTACAATCTCAGTGCCATTGGTTGTTTCACCAATCTCGATCATTGGAATGAAGGGACCATGCTTTAGAATATCTAAATACATGGGGTTAGAAGCTTTGATGAAAAGCAACATCTTCTTCTTCCATAAACTGTAGTGCTCCTTGTTAAAGGGAGGAATCTTGATACTGCTTAGTTTCTGTGAACTCATTCTTGATCTTTTCCTGTTTGTACGTTAACAGCCTACGCTCTGATACCACTTGTTAGAAATGAATACTACTAGAAACTAGACAGAGGGGGGGGGGGTGAATGGATAGTTTGATATATTTTTCGATTCTTGAAACCTAAGTAAACAACTGTATGTGATTATGATATGTAATATGCAGAAAGTAAATAACACACACAATCACTTTAATCTACTTTGTATAAGCAAATTAAATACTACAGCTTTCCAGGAAATTCACAATCGAATTTCTGGCTTCTAAACAAGAACAGTTTGAACTTGCTTGCTTACAGAGAAAAGAGCTTAGCAAATAACTATGTGTATCTCTCTTACAGCTTACAGTTGTGTGTGCACGATATATATATTCACCTATACAAACTAGGCACACACAATATTACACAGCTACCCCTTCTGAAAGTCCAACTTGTCCTGCCATAAGAAGTTCACTGTGTCAGGAAGGACCACCTGCTTTTCGGAGTCTTTCCCGTTTCTGTAGCTGCTTGTCTCTTATCTTTCTCTCCAAGTTTAGCTGTAGATTTGCCATCTGTTCTTTGGACCACCTTGCCAGAACAAATGCTTCAGTATTTGTCTCCTTTGATTCTTGGTTCTGTACCTTGATTTGTCTTGTTATAAACGGCTAAGTGTTGATATCGTGAACTCCACTTTATCCCTGACTTCGCGATCTCCCTTGTGAGGACTACGCGATATAGCCTTTGAAGACTTTGCGACATAGGTCATTTGATGACTATGCGACATAGGTCATTTGATGACTATGCGACATAGGTCATTTGATGACTATGCGACATAGGTCATTTGATGACTATGCGACATAGGTCTTCTGAGGACTTCACGATCTAGGCTCTTTTGACTTTGCTGATTTCAACACTTCACGACATGTGTCTTAAGGACTTCTCGACATAGTACAAAATGGACTATGCGATATAGTACTTCACGACATGGATATTGGTGACTTCACGACATAGCTTTCTTTTGACTTTGCTATATAATGTCTTAGACAAATTTCTGCAACTTATTTCTTCATAGCCTTATTCAACTCTATCCTGCTGCATGAACACTTCTGAACTTCTACCAGGATAATTATTCAATGGCCTATATATACAATCTAGATGCAAGAAACTTTACTAAGCTCATTATAAATCTGAGCATACATGATAAAGCTATTGTTCATGAGAACAAGACAAGTACATTTAGAGACCTATACTCTATCCCAGTGATAGAAATCACTAGGTCATGTAGTGTGACATAGTCACATAGTGTAGGCTTGTTAATAGTGGTATTCAGACATGTCTTGAGCCTAACATTCTAATACACTATTATAACTTCGATAAGAAGTATACCAGGCAACTAACCTTATACAATATATTATTCAATAGAAAACATCTATATACAAAACCTCTCACTATAGCTAGCTCCCATGCTCTGGATCAAAACGTCTTTACGCTAATATCTTTCCCCATCTCTGATCAGCTACGCGGACAACTCTCGCCAATACACCTTCTTTATGGCAGGCTAAAATATATATAAATAAAACAAGTATGAGCGAATGAATTGCTCAGCAAGCGCATTATTAAATATAATACGAAAGGTTTCCAAAATAAACTTTGGATTTTCAAATAACAACTTTTGTTTTTGAACAATTATAATCTTTAAAACTTTCAAATTAAGTTTGGTAATTTACCACAATTTCTCATTCAGTTTCTCGCAACCGAATAGTTTTAAAACACAAAAGATTTATATTGGTCGTTACGATGACCGAATCAACAATAACTACAATAGTATGTAGAAAATATGAAATAAATATAACTCATACGTCTTCAAGACCATAGCTTGTACAAAAATACTAATTTTTAAGATAACAGATCTATTCACAACATTTTCTGAAACCAACAACTCTGGAAGGTTAGAATAATCAAGGGGTAAGAATGAGCCAACACGCTCGGTCAAGGAATAAAGAACGCACTTCGAGACTTCAACATGGTACCGACTGGGAAGGACCATATCACGTCAAGAATATATTTGGTCGAGGCTCCTACAAATTGGAAACCCTGGAAGGGATTGAAGTGCCAAGGACTTGGCATGCTGCGAACTTGAAAGTCTATTATATTTAAAGTGTGTCTTGACTAGACTCACTACTAGTACAAGTAGAAATAAGGTCGACGAAACCAATCCAAGTTTTTAAACTTGAGTGTTATGTAAGGGTTGAACCCATTTTCAAAGTTATATATTCTTATGTTTTTCATCATGTTTTGCATGCATTACATATTGATAGATATGCACAAAATTCTAACTAAACATGCAATGTCAAGAATCAGGAAAATAACACAAGCCATGAATGGCCATGAAATACAAATTAAACTGAACTTACAAAGAGTTTAAGTTAAGCCTGAAGGCTGGAAATACATAAAAAGTACAAAGCCATGAATGGCCACAAATAAGCTACAAACTACGCTTCACCCCCCTTGTCGCCAGCATCTGTCTCCTCCCCTGAGCTAGAGCCAGAAGAATGCTCATCAGCATCATGGTCATCAGCAGAAGTGTCACCAAGGGGTGATGAATGCACTGGATCTAAAATCCTAGAATCTTCTTCCATGTCATCTACTCCAGCCAAGATACGCTCTAAGGGAGTAGGAGGGTAAGGAGCTGGAAAGTCTGCAACATCAAAAACCCCAGGATGCTTGGCCAAGATAGCCTGAACAGCCTCATCCCATCCTGATGTATGCTGGACTGGGAAAAGAATCTCGTCATGCTTCTCGATCAAGTCCTTGTACTCCTGAGAATCAAGGTACTCGTCGATGCAATCATCCTTGCTCTTCCTCAGCTCAACAAGATCAGCTTGAGCGTCAGCAAGCTCCTTCTCCTTCCTAGCTAGAGTCTCCTTAAGAGACTTCACCTCCTCTTCAGACCTCTCCAACTTGACCCGGTTGGCCTCAGATTAGGTACGCCAAGCCTTAGCTTGGAACAATGCCCCCTGGAAGTTGGCATTGGTCTGCCAAAAAATAAAAGTTAGAAAAGTAAAGTAAAAACTTAAGAGAAAGAGAAGGGCTAAGGAAAGAAAAATACCGCAGCAATAGCCTGAGCTCCTAGATGCTCAACACCCTCGAGGGTGGAATCTGCAACGAAGTCCTTGTAATCACAAGGAGTAAGGGAATGGTATGACCAATCCACAACATGCTTGGACACCCCAGTAATGGTGTCCCTCTTCCTAATACCCCAGTTGGGGCGCCACACTGAAGACTTGGTAGACACAGGAATGTCAGCCTCGCCTACAGGGATCTCAGAAGGGATCAAAAATCTGGGGACACCAGACTTCCCCCTTGGGTCATCTCCAAGCCTGTCCCTCTTCATCCTGGAAGTCTCATCTTCCTTGGGCTCGTTGGTCTTATTTATAAAGGTCGCGGCTGCAAGAACAACCAAAAAATGGTTAACAGAAAATCACAAAGGAAAGAAAAATTGACGTAAAGAAAAGGGATAAGTAAAAGTACCCTTATCAGAAACATTGGAGAGATGAACAGACTTGAGGACAAACTCGTCCAATAGTTCCCAAGCCACGGTAGTCCCATTATCCTTGATTAGCTCTGAGTAGGCGTGAGATTCCTCCTCATTCAAGACAATGTTGCTGGGACTACCATCTGAAACTCTCCCAAAAGATCTACGGAATAGGGTTCCCCAGTCCCATCCTTCCCAGACAAGATACATAAACTCATTTTTCCATTTGGGGTTGTTGTCTGGGATAGATTTTGGGTGAAGAATGAAAGGGAAGCCAACCCTATGACTAATATACACCCAACCTAAGTTGTTGGCAGAACTATTCTTGAATTGAAAAATCTTTCTAAACAAAGGTACAGAAAGAGGGAAATTATTGCGAAGACACAAAACCATAAAACAGTTAATTATCCTCCAAGCATTGGGGGGTAATTGACAAGGGTTGACTTGAACATCTGCCAAAAGCCTAGGAATAAACTCATGAAATGGGAACCTAAGGCCGACAACTATGGCATCCCTGTAAATACACAAAGCATTTGACCGCCAGTGACATGAACGATCACCGGGGCCGGCAGGAACAAGTTTTAAAGGGGCCTTTACCCTATACATCTTATTATAGTCCTTAATTTTATCTACCTCATGAAACCTATTACTGCAATCATATGAATCTAAAGCAGACACAGACGGGTACCTCGTTTGGATGCAGAATTCATCTTTTGCAAGCGTTGGGAAGCACGATCAGCCATCAAACCCAGAAAAATCTTTAAATCTTCAAAGAAATCTTCAAAGAAAACCCAGAAATCTTCAAAGAAAGCCCAGAATCTTCAAAGAATTCTTCAAATCTTCAAACAAAAAACCCAGAAAACGGTGAGATTCAACGGAAAATCTCGTCGGGAATCGCCTTGTGACAGAACCCTAGCAGAGCTACTCAGTGAGAATTTTAGAGAAAATCTAGAAGAATATCTTTAAGAAAATGGAAAGTAAGAAGTGAATGGAAACAAGTGAGGTTTCACCCTTTTATAGAGTTAACAGCCGGTCAATGGGCCGGTTGAAGGAAGGGCAACCGGCATCAGCCGGTATAGCCCATAAAAGATTACAGGCCCAATTAATAAATTGAAACAGTTAAAGGCCTTAGGCCCAAATTAAGCTCAACATAAGTGGGCATTAAAGAGCACAAGAGGTACAACTTGAAGAAGCCTGGTCGAATGTGTTCGATCAAGGCCCAAAATAGCACTCATCTTCGATCAAAAACCTGGTCGAATGAGTTCGAAGAAAGCCTAAAATGAACCATGTATTCGACCAGAATCCTGGTCGAATGAGTTCGAACAGGGCCCAAAATGGAGCACATCTTCGACTAGAATACTGGTCGAAAGTATTCGACCAGGGCCTGAAACAACACCTAAATTCGACTAGAATCTTGATCAAAAACATTCGACCAGGAAGAGAAATATCATTAAGCTTCGACCAAAAACCTGGTCGAAAGTGTTCGACCAGGAGGAGAAATGGCATTAAGCTTCGACTAGAAACCTGGTCGAAAGTGTTCGACCAGGAGGAGAAATTCACATATCTTCGACCAGAAACCTGGTCGAAGGTGTTCGACCAGGAGGAGAAATTCACATATCTTCGACCAGAAACTTGGTCGAAGGTGTTCGACCAGGAGGAGAAGTTGCATTATTAATCGACCAGAAACCTGGTCGAAATCATTCGACCAGGAGGCAATAACAAGGCAAAGTTCGAACAGAATCCAGGTCGAATTCGACCAGGATCCTGGTCGAAAATGTACTGAAATTTCAAAAATTAATTTATTTTCCAAGGAATTGAAGAAAAATCCTGATTCCTGTTTTGGGAAAATTATAAAAATTGGTTTAAAGCTATATGTTCATAAAACCAAACCATAATACGAAAGAAAACTTCGTAACTCCCGAATGGAATAACTTCTACGATAATCCAAGAGAGATTTTCCTAGAAGTTGGGGGACAAATTGTAACGCCCCCAAATCCGGGGTCAAAGGATTTGGTCGTCACACTACACTCTTAATCCAAACAACCTGTTCAATATAAAATCAACACAATAATAATAATATCTGTGACCCCAACTCTACCAAGAATCTTTAAAGGTTATAGTGCTAGAAACAAGAATCCAAATTTCATTACAACAATCTTTCTTCCTTACAACCATTCTCTTTACAAAAATTCTAATACACTATTATAACTTCGATAAGAAGTATACCAGGCAACTAACCTTATACAATATATTATTCAATAGAAAACATCTATATACAAAACCTCTCACTAGCTCCCATGCTCTGGATCAAAACGTCTTTACGCTAATATCTTTCCCCATCTCTGATCAGCTACGCGGACAACTCTCGCCAATACACCTTCTTTCTGGCAGGCTAAAATATATATAAATAAAACAAGTATGAGCGAATGAATTGCTCAGCAAGCGCATTATTAAATATAATACGAAAGGTTTCCAAAATAAACTTTGGATTTTCAAATAACAACTTTTGTTTTTGAACAATTATAATCTTTAAAACTTTCAAATTAAGTTTGGTAATTTACCACAATTTCTCATTCAGTTTCTCGCAACCGAATAGTTTTAAAACACAAAAGATTTATATTGGTCGTTACGATGACCGAATCAACAATAACTACAATAGTATGTAGAAAATATGAAATAAATATAACTCATACGTCTTCAAGACCATAGCTTGTACAAAAATACTAATTTTTAAGATAACAGATCTATTCACAACATTTTCTGAAACCAACAACTCTGGAAGGTTAGAATAATCAAGGGGTAAGAATGAGCCAACACGCTCGGTCAAGGAATAAAGAACGCACTTCGAGACTTCAACATGGTACCGACTGGATATACGGTATGAATAAAACTCATCAAGATAGATATCTCACGACTGTCAATGGAATCAAGGAAGTGGATTTCGACTATTTGGAATCCAAATGAATTAAGAGTAAGTGATTTCAGCAAGATTGAAACCACTATTATTAATCAACGAACCAACAACTTCACGCAACGAATAAACCTGAGAATCAGGTCATAACTCACACGAACAAAACATATGGATGTAACTCATCCCAAAAATAAGAACTTATTCTAGAATTGGATTTTCACATTTTATCAAATCAAAGGTTGTGCTGCTGGCCAGCCACGCAACAACCCCGGACTAGCTCATGCATAGTCCTCTACGGATCCAAGGCCAATCTGGGCCTAAATTACATCGACCATAAATGGCCCGACCAATAATTGGTCCATTTTTAAAAACATTCCAATTCTATTTTATATACGTCAGGTGTCAGAACCAATGACAACCTCACTTCGACAATCAGGTGTCGGAAGAATCGACAACCTTGATACAACAATTGCTGGAAAACTCACGTTCCAGGAAACAGTTCAATTATGAAGAATCAATAAAGGGATAGCAATATAATCTAGTATCGACGAGATCGACACAACAATGGGGAGGTGCACATGAAAAGTGACAATATAATAAGCATCGACGAGTTCGATGTAACAACTGGGATAACAATGAAGAATAAACAATGACATGCTCAACAAGGTTAAGTCTGATATGAAACAGACAATATGATATCAACAGAAAGTGTAACAAGTCAATATAGAGTAGGGTTCAAAGAATAAACAATAACATGCTTAACAAGATTGAATCTGATATGAAACAGACAATATGATATCAACAGAAAAGGGTAACAAGTCAATATAGAGTAGGGTTCAAAGAACAGGCTCTAGATGGCCTCAATAGTTCAAATCATCACATTATGGAAGAATTAATTAAGGTTTACCAATCTGGTAAATGACAAGAGAGTCAAGTTCAAGTTTAAGAAGAATTCAAGGTGAAGTTTATAAATGAAGAAAACAAGGGTTTATCAACTTCTGACAGAAATAGTTCAAGTCCTTCGAACATGCACTTATAATAGATAAGCCTTGTACTTGAAGGAAGTAAACTAAATCATGCACAACATATATGAATTCGAATCAGGGAATGGATCAGATGATCGCATTAACAAGAAAGGATAACAAGGTTTGCATAGGTGCAAGGTGAAAAAATGGAATACTTGAAGGGCAAACAACACCACTTCAGAATTTCAGAATAAGTTTTCCCTCATAGGGTTCACAAGTTCCCGCTCATCTAGGGTTGGTAATATTCCAACCTAATGTTTTAAAATCATGTCTTTTAAAAGAAAGCCTTAGTACACGGCCCATAATTATCTCTTCAAACTCTTCAGTATAATAAGTATATCTTTCCAATCAATATGAAAATATGAATCTAAACTCAAAAGGTATAAAAGAGTACTCGTCAATTTACGAGATTAAATAACATACTTGCAATTCAATGCAAAGAAATCAACATTTGAAAATTCAGTAATAAGCATTCAACATGCATACTAATAATTCAAGATAATATCCCTTAATTAATAAGCAAGGGTATAAACACTTGCCTCTGGTCCTTAGCTATTTCGTAACACTGAATCAATACGATTTCCTCCTTATTCTGTCTTGTCGCACGATTCTCTACTTCCGTCCTTCTTTGCTTTAACGCTCTTGCGAACACCACTAGTCTGATTTTACCATTTCGAACCCACGTGCCAGCCTCGATAGTCAAACATGAGACGGTACTTAGTCCTCAACGTATAATTCTCATATTCCATAAATGATTGTAACTTAACTTCGACGCACTTACCGATATCTCTGTTGCATAAACATCCACATCTCAATTGATAGACCAATCGCAATCAACCACATAAGTAATCCACGTAACTCGCTTGACGACAATCCCCATACTATAAAAAGTCAACATCCAAGTCAACGGCCTCGTAAATCTCACTTTCTAACATTACCGACAAATTTCTATCCCAACTACCCCACACGATAATTATAGACACAACTACTACATTTAAACACGTCTCAAAACAATTATTTGTATTTATAATTCACTAACCAGATAATTCACATAATCCACATCATCCACATAGCACATTTAAACAAGTAACCGGGTACGTATCGGACGTTCGGTATAATTTACGAGATTAAAAACTCAGACACTAGCCCTAGTACGGGCATATACGGACTATAAAACACTTTACACAACTCATACAAATCATATAGCACTTATAACTATTTTTAAAACATCATACGAAGCTTATTTGAATTTAAATAAGCCACAAACAATTTTTAAATCAAAAATCGGATTTTTAAATCCAATATAAGTATTTTAAATGCAAATAAATGAATTAATAAAATTAATTGACACTCTTTTAAATGCCCAAACTATTTTTAAATAAATAAACCAAGATAGAAAATAATTAAACTTAATTTTAATTAATTAAATCTAATTAATTATTAATTATTAAGAATTAACTGATTAAAAGAATTAATCAATTAATTAAATAAATTAATTATTAATAAAAATAATTAAAATAATTAAATTTAATCAATTTTCGAATTTAAATAAATATTTATGAATTTATAAAATTTTCGGAATAATAAAATGTATTTTTAAATCAAAGATATGATTTTTAGGATTATAAAACTATTTTTGAATTATTTTTAAAATAAAAACCCAGAAACACTTTTTAGAAATGCAATTAGGGTTTTCTGGATCGAAACCGGGTCAAGGGATTGGGTAAACGGGTCGCCAAGAAAACAGGTGGGTCGCCAAGAACAACCCGCCGGCGGCGGAGTTCCGGCGAACCAAACCCAGTTTCCGGCGACTCCGAAACCATTCCAAAACGCACGGTTTCACTTCGCTTCACCCTCACAATCACCACAACACTACTCAACACAACAATCACAACGAAAACAACTCGATTTCTGGCCGTAAATCGCGAAACCGACGGCGGCGGCCGCTTTCCGGCGACACAAAATCGAACCCAACGTTAACAATGAACACGTGAACATACTCAGCATCCCACGATCTATCTAATGGCATAAACGAAATCAAGAAATAGTTCGTAGAATTCAAAATCCGGCAAAAAAACTCAAGAACTCCGGTGAGCTCAATTTTTCCGATTTGCTCTAATTCGAGCTCCAAAAATCAGATAAAAATCATCAGAACACTCCTTACAACACATACAACTTATTCATATCATCAATTAAAAAGAACAAACACAAACACAGATTCCCCCAAAATTAAACCTAAATTCGAAATAAATAAATTAATTAAAAATCGGAAAAACTCAGAAATCATACCCACATGAATTTTGATGGTGTAATCAGATAGAGGATGATGATGGATTCGATTTGGTTACAAGAACATCGAAATCGGATTCCGATAACGCCTTCAAAATTGAGTTTGATTCTCAAGAACACGAAGAACACGTTTCAGGGGTTTTTAGCTTTTTAACTGTAATTAAGCTTTATTATACGCAAAACAAAGTACGATTTGCCTTTTTATATTAAACGAAAAATAATACCCCAAACGACATTTTTGGATCGATACTGATCCGATAGATCGCTTTAAATACAATTTAACAGAATATATGCTTTAAACCTTTAATAAAGCAGAATACACGTTTCACGAGACGATAAGCATCCATAAAGTACGGATAACTACAAGTATCGTTTAATTCAAAATATACGAACCAAAATACCTTCATTGCGAATATTTTCGAATACTTCCTACTTTAACGAATGAAGTATTGGTACGAACGATATACCAATCCCCCGAATAATTTGAGAACGATCCAAATTTTCTTTTCGATAATTAAAATAAAATAAAATAGTATGACACCCTTTTCAAAATAATTTCAAATTCCCCACACATTTCACATAGCATCACAATATCACATATTCAATCATTTAACGAATAACTTAGCACGTTTAAACAGATAAATCATTTAATAACTCTTAATATGAAATTAAAATTTCATTTCACATCATATAATAACACGTAATTTTCCCGGATCTTACACAAATGATATGGGCTGAAATATAAGCCTAGAAATACAATTAATGACGTATCAATTAGACCTAGATTGGTCCAAGAACACGGCCCAATAAGCAAGACCCAAAACCCTGATTATTTATTAAATTCGTAATTAATAAATAAGGGAAATATACAGCTCAGGAAAGAAGTCCAAAATATGGTAAATTCATCAAAGAAGGATCCAGAATCCCAAATAAAAGAAATAATGAGTCATAGCCTTTATCAACAAGGAAAAGACTTATCCAGCAAGAAATATAATGTTTATCCATTATCAAAAAGGAGACTTATTTGCTAAGACTCCTAAACTTACCCTAAATATGAGGCTCCAGACGCCTATATAAAGGACCTGATCCTACAATCAGAACTACGTCTTTGGCTTGATTCTCAGCATTAATTGAAAAAAGTAGGCATCTTGTGAGGACTGATTTAGTCTCGAAACACAAGTGCAGCCATTAAAGCTCGAAAGCTCATAAATCCTAGCAATTAATATACAAGCACGTTTTCTAATCCATAACAATATAACTTAATATCATTTTAAAGATCATTTCAGAACTGAACCAAACACATAATATCATAAATGATCTTTCAACCCCATACCACCTCAACCCGATTCCTGATTCCAAACTCATACCACTATTTGAACCAAACGAAGAAATATTAGAGTTACGAAAATTTAAGAACAAAAATGAAAATTTTATTAAATCATGTCAGTTTTAGGAAGATATATTAGAGGTGACAAACATGACCAATTCTATTCAATTGAATTTTATGGAACCCAATACAGTTTTATACTTAGCCTTTATTACTTTCTTTTTTTGGAAAATGAATCCGGTACTTACTTTTTTTATTTGGCTCAAAATAATGAAAATTAATTATTCTAAATTTATTATCTAAAAATATTTATAATTATATAAAAATTCTAGAAAACATAGTAAATACAAATATTAAAAGTAACCTGAGGGCACTGTATCTCATGTTTGGTACTTGCATCTCAATACTTTTGTTTTGATAAATGAGCTTTAGTACTTAGTTTTACTACTTGGCCCTAATTATACAAAAATATATTTTGACGACAATATTTAGAACTTATTGCGACGGTTCTAAAAATTTTCAAATATCTAATTTAATTTAACTAAAATACTTAAAACACAAATAACTATTTAATTTTTACACAATTATAACTTACTTATTTTGAAACTCATCTTAACTAAAAATAAATATTAAAAAGATATAAGATACAAAAAAATACAAATACTATGAAAGCAACTCGCAGATATGGTAAGTCTTTTTTAGTACTTGGGCTTTAATATTCTTTTTTTTCTGGAGTTTTAGTACTTATACTTAATTGGTTTTGTTTTGGCATTTTGATTTTGGTCATTTGTTTTTGGTTTTTGGCCATGTCAAATAGGGCATCCATGTATTAAAAAAATACATAACTTACATCACTTTCGCAAAAAACCGATGTTAAATATCACTAGTAACATCAGAACACTAAGAAACCGTTGTAAAAGAGAAACATAGACATCAGTTCCTTATTAAGAAACCGATGTTAAAAAGGACCATAGACATCTGTTTCTTATTAAAAACCGATGTTAAAGATTAACATAGACATCGGCTAAAAACCGATGTCTAATACCCCTACCTTTCTCTACACATGCAAAGACATCGCTTCTCTTTTTCAATAGACATCGGTTTTTAGCCGATGTCTATTGCAGTTTTTCTAGTAGTGTTATTTTAAATACTTAATCAAAATATAATATTAAATATATTTTTAGGATCATGTTCATAACTAATTTTAATGTGTCTACTGTTCAAAAACCCAATTAATTTAAAATACCTAAAACATGTCCTGTCAAAAAAATTTACCTAAAACATGTAGAATTATTTAAATTTAAATGCCTATGACCTACTTATTTTAATAATCATCTTAATGAAGTTGATTATTTAAAAATATTGTTTTAATTAAAATATTTATAACAAAATTTAAAAAGTAGATATAAAATATAAATATTAAGAGTACATATGCATTATACCGGATATAAGACATACATATTACTGGTATATTTAAAGATCCTCATAATTTACAGACATTTTCAACACTACACTCCCCTGAAATATGTCATCATTTAATTTTACACATTAGCTTGTTATAATTGGAGATGCACTTATGATTGTTATTTGAAAGGGACTTAAATCTATATAAATTTAATAAAGTATAAGGTGGATTATTTCCTTTAGTTATTAGTCAGCCTCTTTTATAGTTTTCAAAGTATAAACAACATTTGCTTAATTTTTAAAAAGTTTGTTAGTACATAATTGACTAAAACGAAAAAGAATATAAAATTTAAAGGAGCATCCCCAACAGAAACCGTAAGAATTCAACAACCTTCAACGTTGACGCAACTTGTATGGAAGATATCCGAACCAATTACATGCAAATAAAAAAAACACAAAACACTGGTAGTATGACAATAAAAAAAACAACCTGTTTAATGGTTAAAATCTATGCTACCAACAGGTTTTTATAAGTTTTTTTCATACTTAACATCTCATTTGCAAAAGAGTACAAATTATATAGTATTAAAAATTTTTACAGTTTACGGAATTCTCCAAAAAGATTATTCGAATAAGACTTATAACCTATGCAAAAAAAAAAACTCTACTCCATCTCCCAACACATTCATTCACTCGTGCCGTTATTATTTATACCAGCACTTTGACTTGATTTGTGGCCTAAAATCTTTATATTGACCTAAATCGAAACACATGCATATTAAAACAAACTTGATGTTTGATATAACACGATTAAAATCAGAAAACATTGAAAAGATAAGCTAGATAGATTTGGATTTGTGGAGGATCGACAAAGTCATTGTCCTCCAACCTGTTTTTTGTTTTTGAGAAATGTCATCCAACTTTTAGTTTATATATAGATCTTTGAAAAAAAATTATATGGCAATGAATATTTCTTCAAATATAATTCAACTTAGAAGTAGGTATCTTTATATCTATTAGGATTATAAAATATTTAGGATTTTATTTTGAAAGAAATATATTAGGATTTTATTATATGGGAACATGCCTCAAATGTTTATTTCCTTTCCTATAATCTAGAACTTAAAAAAGGAAATTTATTTTTTAATAATTTTCCTTCATATAATATAATAAAGATTGTATATATAATAATAAAATTTGATTAAGTTTATAATTTTAAGCCGACTTATCTTTAATAAGTATTATCTTTTCTACAATTTAGGAGCTAAAAAAGGAAAATTTAATTTTTAATATTTAAAATAGAGAAGCTCTAAAAAAAATAGATAAATATGAATTGAGAAATGAAAGAATCTTAAAATTTATATTCAGTTTACTCTATTAGTAAATATTTAAAAGGCAGTTGAAATTTTTCTATCCTATAAATTCGAATTTAAAAAACAATTATATTAAATTAAAATTCAAAAGCTCTAGAAAAATATATAAATAGCTTTCAGACGATTTGAGAGCTTCGGTGAGTTTTTCTTATATATATAAAGAAGAAGATAAATAAAAGGGTAAAGAAGATAAAGATTGGTAAGTTAAAAAGATAAAGATGTTGAATATTAAAATAGTATATTTACTTTCCTCCATTATTAAAGATTTTAAAGGAAAGAATATTAAAATTGTATATTTAGTTTCCTCCATTAGTAAAGATTTAAAAGGCAATTGAGATTTTTTCTATTCTCTTAATTCAAATTTAAATAAGGAACTTTAATTTTATTGAATCAAAATTGAGAAAGAAAATAAAATTAAAATTGTATATTTAGTTTCCTCCATTATTAATAATTTAAAAGGCAATGCTATTTTTTCAATCCTATAAATTCGAATTTAAATAAGGAAATTTAATTTTATTGAATTAAAATTCAGAGAAAAATAGATAAATGACTTTCGGACGATCTGAGAACTCGTGTGGGTTTCCTTTATAGGGTCGCGCTCCAATGAGAACCCTCACTATTGTGAGATATGAGATCTAATCATAAACATTCATTAATATACCTTATATTAATCTCCCACCACTCAGCAAATTTATTAATATTTTAATATTCCACCACCCCCACCCATCCACCATTTTCGGTCACCGGGAACTTCCATTTCCAGCCCCCACTAACTCCGATCACCGTCTCCGGCGATCAATTCCGGCCAACCCAAAAAATCACCACCGGGAAAAAAAAATCACCACACTGACGTCACCTCCAGCCACTACCGGAAAACAAAAAATCACCATCGGAAAACACAAATCACCACCTGTTGTCATCACAAATCACCATCTGTTATCAAAAATCACCACAATCAATCAGAAAATCACCACTAATTCCGGCCACCATCTCAGATCACCACCAAAAAATCGCCACAATTGACCAGAAAATCGTCACTAATTTCGATCACCATCATAAAATCACCATAATTAAAGACCACACATCTACTGCCAGTGATTACTAATCACAACCACAATGCCACACCAACCACCACCGTCAACATTCCCCCACCCCCGACGTCATCACGACCAACACACCGTTATATCACCACAAAAATTAAAATAAAATCATAAAAAGACATCAGAATCAACCACAATACTACCATCAATAAACACCACTACAGCCACTCTGACACCACCAAACCACTAATGCCGCCATCTATGTAATCACCATAATAAAACGAAAATCACCTTTTTTTAAATAATTTTACCAACAAACACCACTGCCATTACCAGACTATAGCCTCCATCACACAAGCGACATTGCCACCACCACTATCACCCTCGATGTCATCATTATCACCACCTTCGACCATCATAATCATCAATGATCGCCGCTCTTTTGCCTTCAAATCATCAAATTTTAGCCCAAATCACCACAAATTCAAAGAAAATTGCCAAAATTCAAGTTAAATCACCAACAAACTTGAGCTAAATCACTAAAAGAAAAATCAAATCGGAGAACGAAGGGAATATAACGAAGGAGGAGAGGGAAACATTTTTAAACATTATCAACGAATTTTACTATTCTTTTTGCAATCTATTTCAGATCTAAAAAGAGAGGAAAAGGATGAATATATAGAGAGATAGATAGGTTTATATAGAAAGAGAAAGAGAGGGAGAGAAAAGAAAAGAGATGTATATAAACATGTATAAGTCTGGCAAGAGTTATGCCGGAAATTTGCCGGAAGAAGAATACAGTGGGTGGTGGGTAGATAATGAAGTGAAGAGAGAGAGTATACGGGTTGTGGTATGGGGACAAAAATGAAAGGCTAAGATTAAAACAATTAATATAAAATAAAGGGTCGAGATTAGATCTCAGTTCTCATTTTAAGTTTGGTTCTCATTTGAGCACCTGCCCTCCTTTATATATATAAAGATATTGGTGATTGTGAAACATAATAATGGAGTTTAAAATTTCAAAAAAGTATTCATATTAAAAAATATTCGTAAATTAGTAATACTTGTACTATTGTACATCAAGTGATAAAATTGAAGACCCGGCATCTAGTCCGCTACTAATGATACTAAATCGGGTACGGTTCGCTTATTGCTGGTCAATAATTTATGATAAGTTTGACTGAAGATGAGTACGGGTACTTCAATCTTCTAGAAAGTGCATCTCAATTCTCAAAACAGAATCTCCGCTCTGAGTTGGTAAAAAGTTTTCGATTAGACAGCATTGCCCTGCTCCCTCCGTGTCACTCAAACTGGTTTAATTTTTTTTGGTTAAATTAACTAAATTTTGACTAATAATTAAAAAAATTGACATACATTTTTATAAATCTAAAATTTGTATGCTATAATATATTATTTATATTTTCCAATGATATAATTGTCACTTGTTATATTTAATATATTATATAAGTAATTTAATTTACAAAATTGGTTAATTTGACCAAGAAAAATCAAATAACCCAGTTTGAATGGGATAGAGAGAGTATTTATTATTGGCAAAATGTATCTTCGTTTCAAAAAGAATTGATTATTTGACTATTTAAGATATTCATTAAGATATTGTACATATTTATACGAAGTATTTGTACATTTTTTTGGTACGTTGTGTTTTAACTTATTTGCCCTTACTTAAGTTACTCAATTGTATTTCGTGTTTTTACTTAATGTTAACGGAGGAATTTGGTATTAACAAAGTTTGAGGTTCATCGCCGGAATCAAGATCAACAACGGTGGTTCTTGGGTGGTGAATTTGCCGGAGTATGTTGGTTGTGTGTAATTGGTGGCTGAGATTGTTTAGGGTTAGTGGTGGCTGCCTCAGAGCTCTCGCTTCCAACACTTTACAATGTACCTACGTACCCCTTTATATAGGGGATCAAGCCAACGTAGTTCTTGGGGAGGAAGTTTCCTCCATGGGCTTGGTCTCTGATCTTCAAGGCCCAGTCGAAGTCTTCCACCGCCTTCCATACTTAGACGTAGGACTCTTCCACCACTTTCAATACTTTGAATTTTAGCTCACTTTAGGAATGTCTAACGATAAGGCCTAGTCACAAAGGCCCAAGGCTCGTATATGACGTCAGGACTTCATGGATAAGGAAACTTCCCCCGTCGAGGACTAGTCCTATCCATTACCAACTATTTCCTTAATTCATAAACGCAGTTATAGCCATGACTTACCTTAAATGCTAGACGCATCCTTGTCCCCCGAATGAGAAGGACCCATCAGATAGCAGGACAAGTGATCCCAAGTGTTTGGCTGCAAAGTGCAGGATTACTCCAAAGTTCCCCAATGAGGACGCGCCCATTGAGTACAGGAACAGAGCTCCCAAAGCACACACCAAGATTAACCCCACATCCCCAATGAGGGCGCGCCCATTGAATACATGAGGAGGCCTTCAGCCACGGACATCCCCCTCCTAGGGCACATCCTAGGAGGGAATTCTTCAATATTTTGTCAATACCAAGCCAAAGGAACCATCCTTCATTATCAAGTTGCAACTTCAAACCAAGAGGACGCTCCCTCAAGGGGTGGACGGCCTAAAGGGCGCGCCCTCATCCCCATGAGGACAAGCCCTAAGTCTTTCTTGTGTCAAATGAACTTATTACTCTCCGTCAAGTCTTCCATTCATGTAGAGTTGTCAGTCCACACCGAGAGGATGCGTCCTTAGGGGTTAGATGGCCAAAAGGGCACACCCTCTCCCCTAAGAGGACAAGTCTTGAATCTTCCTCATGTCATGCCATGTCAATATAGTTGTTATCCTTTGTCAAATCATCCATCAAGTTGTCATTAGCATGAGGGCGCGCCCTGAAGGGGTGGACGGCCTAAAGGAGCGCGCACTTACCCCTATGAGGGCAAGTCCTAAGTCTTCCATATGCTAATCCCATGTCAATTTAGTTGTTATTTCTGTCAAGTTGTCAATCCATACCAAGAGGACGCGTCCTCAATGGTTGGACGGCCGGAGGGCGCGCCCTCACCCTTATGAGGACAAGCCCTGAGCCTCCGTTGTAATAGTTCAATCCCTAATTGCACCTTGGATATCCCCAATTGATTATTACTTGACCCGAATCTTCCCTAAAAACCCGATACCGAATTTTAGCTATAACAACTACCCCCCAATTCCATGTGAAATCGGAGATGAAGAATGAAATTTTCAATCTTCAAATTGCCAAAATCTCTTTGTAACCTCTTCTTCTTCAAGAATGTCTTCGAGCTTCTTTCTCCTTTGATCCTATAAAGAGGGCGCGTCCTTTCAGAGAGCGCGTCCTTCAATTATTTGGCCATATATCTTCGAGAATTCTAATGTTTAGAAAGGGATATCACCTACACATGACACCTCTAAGCTTACATGAGCTAACTCGGTGTAAGAAACAAGAGATATTGTGTGCAGCTCGTCCTCAAGCTGAACATCACTTTGTTGACGTTAATTTTCTTTTACAAAATTTACCCGACGACGCGCCTTATTGTGGAAACCTTACTATTCGTTTATTTCTTTTGTATACGAGTCTACTGCAATTTTCTGGTTTCGTGACTTCTTCCATTTTCAATTTGCCTTTATAAAAATCATCATTGCATCAACTCATGCAATTTCGTTTCACCCGTGTAGAATAATAGTATAGCATTGCAGATGTGCCAATCACTTCTTACCATTTCAAACCCTTATTTTTAGTTACGCATGAATTCTCGTACAAGCATGTAATTGGTCTTTAACTTTCAACATTCATTTCTCTCTTAAGTCGCGTTTACCAATATTTATCACATCGAACCGGCCTTTGGAATTGTCAGCTCTTGCTTAGAAATCTTCTTTAATTTGCCGAGTCAAAAATCATACACGCACCACGATGAGGTCGAAGCCACTGGCAATTGTATTTATACATTTCTGTTTCAAGGGCGCGCCCTTCTTTAACATAATATACACTTCACATGGCATCATATAACAATTACTTCACTTCTTTTGTTTTCTCCCGTGGTCCTTAGCATGCATGCTTCTATTAGTAGGACCCACATTTTTTTGTTATTTTATCCTTTTCTTGCATGCAATTCATTTCACATCATTTAATTTTCGCGGATATATTACTAATCCACTGCTTTCAATATATAGAGGGCGCACCTTATAAATTTCTGAAGCAGCATATGACTTGATCTTTAGCCTTTCATTTTCTTCCATATTTCAAGCAACATGCCACACAAAGATACGCAAGTCACAGCTGAAGCGTACATGCATCAATATTTTTGAAGGCGCGTCTTGATAATAAAAACGAAGCTGATATTCTTCAAATATTTTTCACTTCTTCGAAGTAGAAAGCCCTTTTTATATTTTTGGAGCCTCGTGCATGTATGCATGTTCACTGACCAGCTTCTTGTAATACACAAACTTCATCTCTTTTTACTTTCTTAGCCCATCTTTTTGCTTGGTTTCGATCATGCTTTTTAATTTACAATCCCAACCTTGACTTTGTACGTTACCAACCAATTACATTCACTTGCATGTAGGGCCATAGGAATTACCATTATTTTCATATTCAAGGACATAGACATACTTCCCCTGTACCCTCTGTATGCTCTTATTATTTTTATATATATATATTTTTAGAAAGGACGCGCCTTCCTGCTTCATTCCTTACTCTTTATTTTTACTGGAAGCCCTCAACTCCTGCGACGCCTTCATTGTTTTCTTAATTAACTCGATGTACCCAGCCAAAAAATTCAGGGGACGCGCCATTACGAAGTTGCTGCGCTTTAATTTTTATTCTCTTATGCATAGTATCATTTCTTCACGGATCTCAATCAATAAATGGGCGCGTCCTTTTCAATCAAGGCATTGTATCTTCTAATCTCCATGACAATTTTCGGACATTCACGACCCTAATTGCCATAACTTAGTCCAGTCAGCCACATATTATATCTTCTTTCAATATACTAGAAGGCACGTCCTTAGCTCTCTTTAATTACCTCTTTTTATTAGCAAACTTATTTTTCCATTCACACGCAATTTCTCCCTCTTCATTATTTATTCCCACTGTATTGCCAACCATAAAGTAGACCAAATGATGCTATCTTTTTCAAAGAGCCGTCTTATGTAATTTAACATTCTGCATGTCCATGTGACCAGAAGTATAAGAATATAATATTCTACTATGGTATAAACACGTCTTCTTACTTATCGTACTTGCATGTTTACAATGAATAGTTCTGCATCTCACCATTTATCTGATCTGAGGGCGCGTCCTCCCTTATATAGGGACAGTGCAGACTCACCTTATAGGGATGAACAAAAGTTTTAAAATTTTCACCTCCAATAGGACCAGGAAAAGTGCATATGGACTACCCCTCTAGACTAGAAAGTAATTAATTTACCTTGTAGTCTATTATTCAGTCATTGCCCATCTTCAATCAATTAAAGCGTCACCTTATTGGAAATACTCTACCAAATACTTGCATGATTATTTGGGGGAATCACTTAAGTTTCATTAAAACGTTAGGGGGCACTCTCCATCTCGACCCACAAAAGGGGCATCTCAATATAAGGCATCTTTAGAAGAGACATCTCGCTAAGAGGCATCTCATGAAAAGGCATCCTACGAAGGGCATCTCACAAAGAGGCATCCATTAGAGGGGAATATTAGTCACTATTATCTTCTATATAATTTATCGTGTAGAGGGTCTTCGCCAGACTAGCCTAGGGCCACACCTTTGCGTCTCTGTTCGGTGAAGGGGCACACAAAAGGCGTCAATTGTATCTTCAAACATCTTTTCATGAAGAAGCATCCCCATAAGGATACTCTGTTGTTCATAGGAAGAGCTGAGAGATGCATCAGTACTACCCTCCAGCATTATGAGGGCGCACCCTCTTGCGTAGGGCGGCCTAAGTGGATGCGGGCAATGTCGAAGTCCCTTATGATCTTATAGTCCATTTTATATTAGCATTCTCCCGTGGAGGGGCTCACTCATGACCTTGAGGCCGCATCCTGCCGATCAGGGGGCGCATCCTAAGGTCCATGGGGCCTCGACTCCAAATATTCTTCTTCTAAAAATCATTGGAGTTCATGCCGAGCTGTAGTTCTTTTTCCGAACATCAAAGTATCTTTGGAGGGCGCATCCTGAAGGAAAGATGCGCTTGAAAGATGAGAGAGTGGCTCAAGCTTTGGATCTTGTATGATAATCGCTTTTCTTCATTAAAATCATTCGCAGACAGTTTTCCTCCAAGGACGCGTCCTCAGGGAGAAACGATCATTTCGGTAGCTCTGACATGTTGAGGTAGCACCCTTGAAGTAGAGGACGCGTCTTGGAAGACGCATTCTGGAAGACGTGTCGTGGAAGTGTGGATGTGAACAATCACCGAATCTTCATAGGAGTTGTGTGGATGTCACACTTTTCTTCCTGCAAAAGTTCAAAGAACAAAGAACATAGAACACAATAAAACTAGATTAGCGTTACCTTGAGGATGTGTCTTCAGCATGTAGAGGTTGATTACCCCCCCAAGGGTGGAGCCTGATCGACTACTTGATTGGTTTTTGGCACTCCGGCTTGAGGTTGTGGTTGTCCTACTACTTGGTTTCGATTCTGAACTTGAACATCTCCCTAGGTTATGATGCTTCCCTGAAGTTGAGGATTTCCTTGTGCTTGAAGGGGTCAAGACCTTGAAGACACATCCTCTGTTTCCCCTCGCTTGCGCTCAGAAATGAGACCGAAGTAATGACAAGATGACTACCCCCCGAGGGTGCGCCCAAATGGTACTGGTGGGCATCACGCATCACGAACTATCGATTATCCCTCCTTTGATGATCTCTCATATAGCTTGAGTCTTGATCACGTTGTCTAGTTGAATTATCACGCGAGGGGGCTCACTCGTGTTCATGGGGCCTCGACCTGTATTCAAGGGCACTCTCTGTGAATCACGGGGCCACTCTCTCCCAATTTGTTCTTTGAGTCGACATGAGGATGGGCTTGCTCATGTCCATGGGGCCTCGACCTGTCTATAGGGGGCTCTCTCTATGGATCATAGGGTCGCTCTCCTCTACGTTCCGTATCTCTCGGTCGCACTTGACCATCAGTCTCGTCGTCGAGGACTTCAACGATTGGGACTCCATCTTCGGCGAATTCAAACCTCCTTAGAGTGACGGTTAGAAACCTACCATCACGTTGTCCATCCCTCCCTTGAGGGTTGTCCTGTTTTTCTAGAGTCTTTCCCGTTCGATGATGATTATGTGGTTGGCAATGGCCCCTACCTTCGCCTTCTCCTCTTCGTTCTACCGTCATCGACCTGACTTCAAAGTTATTTAAGGCATCTCCTATACAGTTCTTCCATCAGATCTGAGTTACTATTGGGCAACGGTGGACGTCCGCCAATGATAGGTGTTGCATAGGTAGGGTTTGGAACATGTTGAGGGACATAAGACTCATGACGGGCACACTCCTACCCCTCATGATGGACATGTTCATCTCATTCACTACCATCTGAGTCATAATCACCACCATTATAAGAACTTCCGTTGTGATTGGGTGACATCTTTTCCTCCAAAGATTATGATCTTAATCAGCACCCCTCCTTCTAGCGCCAATTTGTTAACGGAGGAATTTGGTATTAACAAAGTTTGAGGTTCATCGCCGGAATCAAGATCAACAACGGTGGTTCTTGGGTGGTGAATTTGCCGGAGTATGGTGGTTGTGTGTAATTGGTGGTTGAGATTGTTTAGGGTTAGTGGTGGCTGCCTCAGAGCTCTCGCTTCCAACCCTTTACAATGTGCCTACGTACCCCTTTATATAGGGGATCAAGCCAACGTAGTTCTTGGGGAGGAAGTTTCCTCCATGGGCTTGGTCTCTGATCTTCAAGGCCCAGTCGAAGTCTTCCACCACCTTCCATACTTAGACGTAGGACTCTTCCACCACTTTCCATACTTAGAATTTTAGCTCACTTTAAGAATGTCTAACGATAAGGCCTAGTCACAAAGGCCCAAGGCTCGTCTATGACGTCAGGACTTCATGGATAAGGAAACTTCCCCCGTCGAGGACTAGTCCTGTCCATTACCAACTATTTCCTTAATTCATAAACGCAGGTATAGCCATGACTTACCTTAAATGCTAGACGCATCCTTGTCCCCCGAATGAGAAGCACCCACCAGATAGCAGGACAAGTGATCCCAAGTGTTTGGGTGCAAAGTGCAGGATTACTCCAAAGTTCCCCAATGAGGACGCGCCCATTGAGTACAGGAACAAAGCTCCCAAAGCACAAACCAAGATTAACCCCACATCCCCAATGAGGGCGCGCCCATTGAATACATGAGGAGGCCTTCAGCTACGGACATCCCCCTCCTAGGGCACATCCTAGGAGGGAATTCTTCAATATTTTGTCAATACCAAGCCAAAGGAACCATCCTTCATTATCAAGTTGCAACTTCAAACCAAGAGGACGCGCCCTCAAGGGGTGGACGGCCTAAAGGGCGCGCCCTCATCCCTACGAGGACAAGCCCTAAGTCTTTCTTGTGTCAAATGAAATTATTATTCTCCGTCAAGTCTTCCATTCATGTAGAGTTGTCAGTCCACACCGAGAGGACGCGTCCTTAGGGGTTAGATGGCCAAAGGGGCACACCCTCTCCCCTAAGAGGACAAGTCTTGAATCTTCCTCATGTCATGCCATGTCAATATAGTTGTTATCCTTTGTCAAATCATCCATCAAGTTGTCATTACCATGAGGGCGCGCCCTGAAGGGGTGTACGGCCTAAAGGAGCGCGCACTTACCCCTATGAGGGCAAGCCCTAAGTCTTCCATATGCTAATCCCATGTCAATTTAGCTGTTATTTTCTGTCAAGCTGTCAATCCATACCAAGAGGACGCGTCCTCAATGGTTGGACGGCCGGAGGGCGCACCCTCACCCTTATGAGGACAAGCCCTGAGCCTCCGTTGTACTAGTTCAATCCCTAATTGCACCTTGGATATCCCCAATTGATTATTACTTGACCCGAATCTTCCCTAAAAACCCGATACCGAAATTTGGCTATAACACTTAATTACCTTTTTTTATTTATATATATAATCACCCTTACTTAACTTAACTGTGCTTCGTATTTTTATACTAAAACATTTTACCTTACTAAAATCCCTACATTTCCAAAAATATCATGGTCAACCATATAGTTATTTATTTTAAAATCTATTTTTATATTTTTAATTATTTAAAAAAGTTTACCTATTTTAACATGAATACTTATTTTTCTTAACAAATGCAATTAATAAAAAAGATTAAAATATAAATAATAAAATAAGAACTATTACAAATAATCCATGCATCGCACATGTTTTAAGCTAGTATTATTAAAGTCTAAACATTAAAAATTTGGTACATGTTTTTTGGTACGTTTTAATTGTATGTACTTAATTATTTTTACTTAATTACTCTTACTAAATTATTAACAAACACTTTAATATTTATTTTTTGATACGATATTATTTTACTTGGTTACTCATAATATTTAGACTTATTTATTATACATATCTATATTTATCAGTGTTGTAAAAAGCGGGAATCAGAGTTAATCGGTGAAGGCACCGTCCAGGGATTAATCAGATAATCGGGGATTAATCGGAATGATTAATCAGATCATTAATCGGAATAAATTTAATAATATTTTTTATATACATTTATATTCATATATATAATTGTTTCGTTATTTCAACTAAACATATGTTATTATCATATATTTATGCAAATATGTTAAAAATATTATATAATTGTAATAAGTAAAATTTTGAAGGTTTAACTTTTCAATTAAAGATCAATTTAAGAGGAAAAATTAAGAGAATTTACGATTTAGACATCTAAAATTATAATTATATGTACAAAAATAATATTTTTTTTCTATTGTTTAATCAAGTTTCTACCTTTTAAATTTTTAATTATTTTTTAACATTTTAACTATTTTTTACTATTTTTTACTATTTTTTAATAATTAACCCGATTTTTGACCGATTAATCCAATTTTTGACTGATTCAGCCGATTTTTGACCGTTTTTCTGAAAAAACGATTAATTGACCAATTTTCGCTTAATCAGTTCGGTGGTCCGCCGTCTAGCGATTAATCGGCGATTAATCCCGATTAATCGCCGACTTTTAGAACACTGATATTTATACACATATGGACATATAAATAAAATTTCTAAATGAACTTATTTTTTCTTAAGAAAATCTAGTTAATACCCTATACTTGGTTCGAGTAACAGCCCTATTTATTTTAAACCTATTTAAATGACCTAATTATTTTAAAAAGTTATAATAATTAAAATAAATTTAACTATTCTAATTAAAAGGCATTTCCAAGACCTATTTAATAGGACCAGTTTATGGCCTATTTATTTTAAAACTAATTTGAATGCTTTTAATTATTTAAAAAAGTTTACGTATTTCAACATGTCAACTTATTTTTTATCAAATAAAATTAATAAAATTTTAGTATTACCCACCACGTCAAACTTCAACTATTCGTATTATCACAAAAATTATAAATTTCTTAAATATCTCTTGATTTTATATGCCGATTTTGTGTCATGTTTTTTGAGCCGACGCCCGTTGCATAAGTACATACAAATAAAAAATACTAAAAATATGCAATAACAAAATTTAAGTATTAACCACCGCTTCAAACTTCAACTATTAGTATCATAACAAAAATTATAAATTTCTTAAATATTAGTATCAATATGCAATGTTATTAATGCACACGAATTATCATAAAATCCTCAAATTTTTGACGTGAGTAGAACTAATTAGTATGCCATACTTTTATAGGCAATTTAAGATATAATATAAAGATTAAATAAAGATTAAATTCTAAATATGATTATAATATAAAGATTAAATCCTAAATAGGATTGTAATATAATGTTAAAATAAAGATTTAATTCAAAAAAAATATTGATTTTTATATATTTATTGTCTTCCCTATAAATTCGAATCTAAGTAAGATAATTTAATTTTATTGAATAAAAATAGAGAAACTCTATAAAAATATATTAAACTTAAACAGGATTTAATTTGGTTGAGAAAAAAAGTTAATTTTGTTTAATTAAATTTTAAATAGGATTGACTTTTAAATATTTATTTTCTTACCTGAAAATTCGAATTGAATTAAAATAGTGAAACTCAAGAAAAATAGATTAAAACTTAAATAAGATTTAAGTTGGTTGAGAAAAAAGGTAATGTTTGTTTTAATTTTAAATATGATTGTTAGGCTCAAGACATGTCTGAATACCACTATTAACAAGCCTACACTATGTGACTATGTCACATTACATGACCTAGTGATTTCTATCACTGGGATATAGTATAGGTCTCTAAATGTACTTGTCTTGTTCTCATGAACATTAGCTTGATCATGTATGCTCAAATTTATAATGAGCTTAGTGAAGTTTCTTGCATCTAGATTGTATATAGGCCATTGAATAATTATCCTGGTAGAAGTTCAGAAGTGTTCATGCAGCAGGATAGAGTTGAATAAGGCTATGAAGAAATAAGTTGCAGGAATTTGTCTAAGGCATTATATAGCAAAGTCAAAAGAAAGCTATGTCGTGAAGTCACCAATATCCATGTCGTGAAGTACTATATCGCATAGTCCATTTTGTACTATGTCGAGAAGTCCTCAAGACACATGTCGTGAAGTGTTGAAGTCAGCAAAGTCAAAAGAGCCTAGATCGTGAAGTCCTCAAATGACCTATGTCGCATAGTCATCAAATGACCTATGTCGCATAGTCATCAAATGACCTATGTCGCATAGTCATCAAATGACCTATGTCGCATAGTCATCAAATGACCTATGTCGCAAAGTCTTCAAAGGCTATATCGCGTAGTCCTCACAAGGGAGATCGTGAAGTCAGGGATAAAGTGGAGTTCACGATATCAACACTTAGCCGTTTATAACAAGACAAATCAAGGTACAGAACCAAGAATCAAAGGAGACAAATACTGAAGCATTTGTTCTGGCAAGGTGGTCCAAAGAACAGATGGCAAATCTACAGCTAAACTTGGAGAGAAAGATAAGAGACAAGCAGCTACAGAAACGGGAAAGACTCCGAAAAGCAGGTGGTCCTTCCTGACACAGTGAACCTCTTATGGCAGGACAAGTTGGACTTTCAGAAGGGGTAGCTGTGTATTATTGTGTGTGCCTAGTTTGTATAGGTGAATATATATATTGTGTACACACAACTGTAAGCTGTAAGAGAGATACACATAGTTATTTGCTAAGCTCTTTTCTCTGTAAGCAAGCAAGTTCAAACTGTTCTTGTTTAGAAGCCAGAAATTCGATTGTGAATTTCTTGGAAAGCTGTAGTATTTAATTTGCTTATACAAAGTAGATTAAAGTGATTGTGTGTGTTATTTACATTCCGCATATTACATATCATAATCATATACAGCTTATACTTAGTTTCAAGAATCGAAAAATATATCAAACTATCCATTCACCCCCCCTCTGTCTAGTTTCTAGTAGTATTCATTTCTAACAAGTGGTATCAGAGCAGGCTGTTAACATACAAACAGTAAAAGATCAAGAATGAGTTCACAGAAACTAAGCAGTATCAAGATTCCTCCCTTTAACAAGGAGCACTACAGTTTATGGAAGAAGAAGATGTTGCTTTTCATCAAAGCTTCAAACCCCATGTATTTAGACATTCTAAAGCATGGTCCCTTTGTTCCATTGATTGAGATTGGTGAAACTACAGTAGGCACTGAGATAGTACCAGCAAGGCACGTTCCTAAAGACCCTTCAAAATACACTGATCCTGAAAAGGAGAAAGTAGCACTGGATGGACATCTTCAACTTATCATCTGTGAATCTATGGATTTCAACATGTATGGCACTGTTGCTCACTGCAGTAGTGCAAAGAAGATGTGGGATCTCATAGAAGTGCTATGTGAAGGAACTCCTGAGGTAAGGAAGAACAAAAAGCAGATTTTAGTCTCACAGTATGAAGCATTCATGGCTCAACCAAAGGAGGGAATCACAGAAGTATTTGAGAGGTTCAACAAGCTGATAAATGAGCTCAAACTCTATGACAAACACTATGAGACAGAAGAGCTTAACATGAAATTCTTACTAACTCTTCCAGATCATTTGGAACCAAGAATCTCTTCCCTCAAAGAAAGAGATCTAACAAAAATTGGTTTTGATGTGCTGTATGGTGTATTGAAAACATATGAGCTAGAGCTGTTTCAGAAAAGATCTATTCAAGCAAAGCAAGGACTAATGGCCAATACCTCCTGTGCCCTTATTGCTGATAATCTAGGTCAAAGAATGGAATCTCTGAAAATCAGCCAAGTCAAGATTGAGGAACTAGAAGATAATGATGATGCTGGTGATGAAGCTCAGGTTGTTTATGATTTGCCTGAGGAGGATGAGTTCTACAGCATAGATGAGCTGGACAAGATGGAAAATAAATCTTTTGCTTACATGGCTAGGAGATATCCTAACATTAGGTTCAAGAGGAAGCAGCCATTCAAGTCCAGGTTCAATGGTGGGAATGCTGGTGGTTTAGGTAGCTCAAACTCCTTCAACAAGGGAAAAGGGATTGCTGGTGCAGTTAAAGGAGGATACAAATCTGGGAGTGTGGATAGGTCCAAAATAAGATGCTATAACTGCAATGAACTTGGGCACTTTGCAACAGAGTGCAAGAAGCCCAAACAGATCAAGAAGGATAAAGCATACTTAGAGCTTGAGGCAAAGTATGAGGCTCTACTCAAGAAACAACAGGGTAAGGCTTTTATTGCTGAGGGAAAATGCTGGGATGACTCTGATGAAGAAGAAGAACAAGAGTATTCAAACTATGCCTTGATGGCATTCTCTGATGAAGGTGATTCAAGTCAGGTACCTATTCTTACTTCTCTTGATATGACTCCCCTTCAATATAAGCAAACTGTTGAAGATATGAGCACTGAGATGTTTAATATTCATACTAGCATGTTAGTAGCTAATGAAGAAATTGACAGACTAACTGCTAAGAATGTTGAGCTTACAGAAAAGAATGAGCAACTTGAGTTAATGGTTGTGAACCTGGATGGTTTGAAAAAGGAGGTTGAATATCTTAAAAACAAAGTGATTTGTGCTGAGCAGATAGAGAAAGCCCTTAGAGAACAAATTGCTGAAACTGAACTGAAACTAAGAAGCTTCAAAAACTCCTCTGAACTTATTCAAACCTACCACAAGGAACACACTGAAGACTGCAAGGTTGGAGTTGGTTTTGACTATGATAATGACAAGGGAAGGAAGAAGGTCAAGGGCAAAGAAAAGGAAACTTTTACAAACAAAAATGCCCCAACCATACTGTCAAGTGTTGAACTGCCCATCTTCAGAAAGAGTGTTGTTGAGTTTGATGAGGAACTACTGATCATCAAGCAACAACTACTTGAAGAAGATGAGGCTGCTAAGAACACTTCTTCCTTTCCTGAACTTGTCAATCAGAAAGAGACCAAAGACAATCTTGTCAAGAGTCCTAAAGCAAAGAAAGAAGTTGTTAAGAAAAGGAAACAAAACAGAAATGGTAAAGTTGGTGTTAACAAAGGAAACAACTATGCTTATGTGCCAAATGCTCCCAGGAAACAATGTCAAAAATGCCTATCTGTTAATCATTTGACTCATAAGTGTAGTAAGCCTGAAATTGTTGAAGTTGACAACCTAAGTAACCTTTCTGCAAGCATAAATTCTAGTCATGATTCTTTCTGTGGTAAGCCAAACTGCATGACGTGCTATGTGACTGTGATTGCTAACTGTTTATCTCTTAAACATAAACTTGATTCTGCATAATCTGGTGAATCACACACACACATACATTCTCATAGGACAGGGTCCCCAATCAGGGTTGAGAGGGTGAAAACTTCATGTGAGCCTAAGAGTGTAAACTCCAAAGCCACAGAAAAAGTGAAGTCTCCTACTATGAGAAATGCAATTTATGACAGAAGAATTATTAACCAAAATGTTCCTAAATCATCTGGACCCTACCAAGTGTGGGTACCAAAAACAACTTAGTCACTTTGTGAATGCAGGGCAACAGGAATAAAAGAGTCATATGGATCTTGGACAGTGGATGCTCAAGTCACATGACTGGTGATATGGCCCTGCTATCACATTTTGAGGAAAAGGCTGGCCCATCAGTAACCTTTGGAAATGACAACATTGGTTATACAATGGGATATGGCAGTGTTAAATCTGGAAATGTCATTATTGAAGATGTAGCATTTGTTGAAGGACTGAAGCATAATCTCTTGAGTATTGGACAGTTTACCAACAGAGGCTTCAAAGTGGAATTTGATGAAGACCTTTGTTCAATCTCAAAAAGGGAAAGTGGTGAAGTTGTTCTAACTGGTGTGAAGAAAGGAAGCTTGTTTGTAGCTAATCTTAAGGCTGCAGATAAGGGAGAAATTTGTTGTTTCTACACAAAAGCCACAAATGAGGAATTCTGGCTGTGGCACAAGAAACTGTCTCACTTGAATGTTCAGGCAATGAACTCTCTAACCAAGAGAGAACTCATCAGGGATTTGCCTTCCTTGGAGTTTGTGCAAGATGGAGCATGTGAAGCTTGTCAGAAAGGGAAGATTAAAAGATCAAGTCACAAGAACAAGTTGCTCAATACAAACTCAAAACCTCTGCAACTAATTCACATGGACTTATTTGGCCCTGTGAATGTAATGTCCCTTTCCAAAAAGAAATATGCTCTAGTGATGGTTGATGATTATTCAAGATATACTTGGGTGGAATTCCTATTCTCCAAGGATGAAGCACCTCAAGTCATAATAGAGCATATCAAGAGAGTTGATAGAGAAGCACAAAGCACTGGTTCCTCTGTAGTTGCTTTGAGAAGTGATAATGGGACTGAGTTCAGAAATTCAACATTGTATGAGTTTTGCAAAGATAAAGGAGTTTCTCAACAATTCTCAGCTCCTAGGACACCTCAACAAAATGGAGTAGTTGAGAGAAAGAATAGAACTCTCATTGAAGCTGCAAGGACAATGCTGTTGGATGCAAAGCTACCTACTAGCTTTTGGGCTGATGCTGTTAACACAGCATGCTATGTGCAGAATAGAACATTGATCAATAAGAAGTCTGGCAAAACTCCTTACTCATTAATGACTGGAAAAAGAGCATCCTTCAAGCATCTGCATGTGTTTGGAAGCAAGTGTTTTGTGATGAAAGATACCTCTGAGCATGTTGGAAAGTTTGATTCTAAAGCATTTGAAGGTATCTTCATTGGATACTCTCTGGAAAGGACAGCATACAGAGTGTTTGTACCTGAGCAACACAAAGTCATGGAAAGCATGGATGTTACCTTTGATGACAAGAAGACTCCTGGACTTAAAACAAGTGATCAAGACAGTGTGCCATTAAGATTTGAAAATCAGGGTTATCTTGAGGATTCTGAAAGTGAAGACGAACCACCTGTTCAAACTGTTCTAGAAAATGAAATTCTTGAAGTTGACAGTCTTCTTCAAACATCTGTGCAAAGATTCACAAACACAGGGGGAGAAGAAGAGAATGCAACTGTCAACCAAAATGAGATTGGAACAGATCAAAGAAATGAACAGGGGCACACAAGGAAATGGGACAGAGCCCACACTAGGGATCAAATCATTGGAGATCCTAGTGAGGGAGTTAGAACAAGAAGGGCAACATTGAATACATGTCTGTATAGCTGCTTTCTGTCACAAGAGGAACCTAAACTTATTGAAGAAGCTTTGAAGAATTCTGATTGGATTGTTGCCATGCAAGAAGAGTTGAATCAATTTGAGAAAAACAAAGTATGGGAACTAGTGCCACCTCCAAAAGGAAAGAATGTTATTGACACCAAATGGGTGTTCAGAAACAAGATGGATGAAGAAGGAGTGGTAGTAAGAAACAAAGCAAGGCTGGTTGCCAAAGGATATAGTCAGCAAGAAGGCATTGACTATGATGAGACATTTGCACCTGTAGCTAGACTGGAAGCCATAAGAATCTTCCTGGCTTTTGCAGCTCACTCAGATTTTAAGGTGTATCAAATGGATGTGAAAAGTGCATTTCTCAATGGTGATCTTGCTGAGGAAGTTTATGTGTCTCAACCACCTGGCTTTGAAAGTGAAGACTTCCCAAACTTTGTGTATAGACTGCTCAAGGCACTCTATGGACTCAAACAGGCACCAAGAGTCTGGTATGAAACTCTATCTCAATTCCTTCTTGAGCATCAATTCACCAGGGGTACAATTGACAAAACCCTATTCTTCAAGAAGCATGGAAATGATATCATTCTTGTTCAAATCTATGTGGATGATATCATCTTTGGCTCTTCAAATGAAAAACTCTGTGAAAGGTTCTCTAAGTTGATGCAAAGTAAATATGAGATGAGTATGATGGGAGAGTTAACCTACTTCCTAGGCCTGCAAGTACATCAAAGGGAGGATGGCATCTTTATAAACCAATCTAAGTATGTCAAGGATCTTTTAAAGAAATATGGTTTAGAAGAGTCATCCCCAGCTAAAACTCCTATGTCTACTGCAATCAAGCTGGATGAAGACAAGAAAGGCAAGAGAGTTGACATCAAGGTCTATAGAGGAATGGTTGGATCCCTACTCTATCTCACAGCTAGTAGGCCAGACATCATGTTTGCCACATGCCTTTGTGCAAGGTTCCAGTCTGATCCCAAGGAATCTCACATGATGGCCATCAAAAGAATTTTCAAATATCTAAAGGGGACTCCTAATCTTGGGCTATGGTATCCAAAGGGCACTGGGTTCAACCTGGTTGGTTACACAGATTCTGATTATGCTGGATGCAGAATTGACAGGAAGAGCACCTCTGGAAGCTGTCAATTCCTAGGTCAAAGGTTAGTGTCCTGGTTTAGTAAGAAACAACAGTCCACAGCAACATCCACAGCTGAGGCTGAATATATTGCTGCTGGAAGTTGCTGTGCTCAATTGCTTTGGATTAGAAATCAACTCATGGATTATGGGCTAGTGTTAGAACACATCCCTCTCATGTGTGATAATACTAGTGCAATATCCATAGTGGCCAATCCTGTTAATCATTCTACTACAAAGCACATTGAGATCAGGTACCATTTCATTAGGGAACATGCTGCAAATGGTACCATAGAAGTCTCTTATGTTCCAACTGAGAAACAACTAGCTGACATATTTACTAAACCTCTGAATGAAGCAGTCTTCAACAGACTTGTGAGTGAAATTGGAATGCTCAATCCTTCATTCAGTTGTTCTAAGTAAATATGCTGGTTAATTGTTGCAGCAGTAAATTTTCACTGTATTTAAATGATCTATTTCTCTGGAGTGAAAATTGGCTGAGATATGATTTATAAATATTTCAGTATTTTACTGCATATTTTTCAAAATCATATTTGTTGGTGGAGTTGTGAGCTTTTGAGACATCTCGATATAGATGATTTTCAGAGTTCACGACATAGTTCAAATTAAACAGACTTATATCGCAAACTGTTGAGATTGTGAGACTTCGCGACATAGTTCATTTCATGAGTTTGCGACATAGTTAATTTTATGACTTCGCGACTTAGAATAACTATATCGACAAGTCTCTATAGTTGACAGAATTTTGATTTAAATTAATTTTATTTCAATATTTGATAAAAGTCTAACAAATTGCTCAAAATTCCTACAAGAGAGTTTTAGACAGGGTATTTCTACTATATCGCAAAGTCTCCCCGATCCTTTCATTTTGAAGACTTTGCGACATAGTTCATTGTTGAGACTATGCGATATATTTTGCAAGACTTTGCGGTACAGGCTATTATTGACTTCGCGACATACACATAGACTGTACATATTCATAACTCCATATCGCAGTGTCTCTATCATATAAATACCTTTTTCTAACCGTTCACAACTTTTCATCTTGTCTATTGCTCTCAAATTCTCAAACCTAAGCACAAATTCTCTACTCTCTTTCTTACTCTCTCTTTTGAAATGGCTCCCAAATCTCAAACAGTATCATCCTCTATTCCTTTAACCATACCCAAAGAAACCAATCTTCTCACCATTCCCTCTGAGGCTGAGGCAAAACCAAGGTACAAGTGTTTTGTACGGTTCTTAAACACCTCCTACCTCAGCCAATCCCTAACCTTGAACCCTACACTGTATGTCGATGTGTTGGAAGGATTTTGGCGAACGGCGTTGGTATCAACAATGGCTAGAGAAGATGGAACTTCATTCCAGGAGGTTGCTTGTTCAATTGGAGGCAAACACTTCCAGTTTGGTGAAAAAGAAATCAATGAAGCATTGGGGTTCAAGGTGGAGGGTCATGACCCAGAAGCTACTGATGCTCAAATAGTAGACTTCATGACCCTCATTCGGTATGCAGATGAGATAGATACCGGAAAGCTGAACAAGAAATTTGTAAGAAGGGAGTGGTCATTCCTATTTGATGCACTCCAGAAGGTGTTCCTTTGCAGAAAGACAGGATGGGACCATATCAGTCACATTGCTGTGAAGCTGGCCTATTCCCTAGCCTACAATCAGGAAATCAATGTCGGAGCAATAATCCTCAAGGAATTGGCTCAAAGGCTAGGGAGGACAGTCCGTGGAAGAGGTAATGACATCTTTTACCCTCGCTTTCTTCAAGTTATTTTAAATTATCTTGATGCTAATGTCCATGACTTGGAGGGTATAGATAAATCAAAGATGGCTTATTCCAAGTCCATGTCCAAAATTCTATTTGGTTCATTGGATACGCGGAATCAAGTGGATGTGGTCTTGAGTGTGACCAAGCATATGCAGGACACATTCGAGTCTTATCCACTTGATAAGCCCATATACCATGCTCTTTCCTGGACAGGGGAGGCTGAGACTGAAGGAGCTTCACAGTCTAACCCAAGCCTCCCTATCCCATCCAGTAACCCCACTGTAAACACCAATGTAGAGGCTAGTCAGCCAAGTGCATCAATCTCTCAAAAGGTTGATGTCACTAAAAAGAAGAAGAAGAGAACCCTAGCTATTATCCATGAATCTGTAGAGTTAGCAAGTGAGATTCCTGAGTCACCTCTCACCAGACCAAAGAAGAAATCAAAATCTGTAGCCACCACTGCATCCTCTCAACAGGATTCAGATGTGGAAAAAGGGGTACACCTGCTACTGTCTATGGCCTCTCAACAGGTCATGGGCATTGAAAAGAGCAGCCTCCCCACTGCAAGTTGTAAAGAGTCTGCACAGGGTCAAGACCTCACTCTTGACCCTAGGAGTGATAAGGGTGATCAAACACTAAGTGGAGAGCACATCAATGTTGAAACTCCTCCTATCTCTCAGGGGGAGTTGCCAAAATCTAATCTGAACCCCACTTCTCTCTCAGATTCTTCCACTAAAATTTCTTCTGAACAAGAGAGTCATTCTCATGACAATCTTGCCCTTGATCAATCACAATCCAGCCCTGTGATTGAGCCAACTTCAAGTGACATGGTGCTTGACACTGTGCTCACCACTCAGGACCCACATTCAGTTGGTCAGGGAATGCATGCTGAGGCATATCCTAATGACACCAACACAAACATGGAGGATTCACCAGTTTTCACTGGAGACTCTGTGCCAAATTCTCCCATCCTTAGGGATGTGGAAATGTCTTCACAGACAAATAGGGCTGATGTTGTAACACATCCCATTTCAATGGAGACAACATCAGACCCTACAGCCATTCCAAGGCTGGAGGAGACTCAAACTCACACATCTCATGAAGTGCCTAGCACTAGCTCTCACTTGGCTCAGGCCACAATGTCAGAATGGCTGAAGCCTGTGCACCATGACAGGCCTTCAGGATCATCATCTGTGCCCTCACACTTGACAGAGGAAGCCATTCAAAATCTTAATGTGGCACAGATTGATGAGTTCTCAAAGATAGCTCAACATCTCCTCACCTCCAACCTTCCAAATGCTGATTATGAAGCTATCCTGCTATGCCATAAGGAGGATGTTGAAGCCCAACAGGAGAAGATTGTGAATGCAGCTGAACCAGAGGGAAATGTAGATGCCTGGTTGGATTCTAAGAGGACTGTAAATCTCAAGGATGCCCTAGCTTTTGTGAGAGAAGAATACCTCACTTCTCTGGGCTCCAATGCTAAGGATCTTTCTCATGTTGCCATCTATGAGGCTGTAAATGATGTGTACAAGAACCAATTGAAGGCTCTGCATTATCTTGGGAAAGGGCTTCAATCAGAGATTTCTTCAATTCAGGAGGAGACAGACAGATCCCTCACAAAGCTCAGAAGCTCTTATCTCTCTGATTTTCCCAAGGTGGATGGTATCCTCAAAGAAGTCCAGAAAACCTCCACAAATGTGTCCATGATGGATGTGACTCTTGCCATGGTCACAGACAACATCAAGAAACTGGCTTCTACACTGGAAAATCAAGCAAAAACTACCATCACCACCAATGCTATGTTGAATGTCATGTGGAAAAATCAGTATGGTGATAAGCTGGTGGATGAAGTCCCTCTGTCAGACATCTCAAAATATGACTTTGCCAGGGTCAAAGATCAATCTCTAAACTCCTTCAAGTCTCACCAATTATTCTCCAAGGTGGATGGCTTGGAAAAGGAAGTGGCCTCTCTCAAGGATGAAAACAGACTGCTATCTACATCTCTAAACCATCTCAATGACAAACTAGATGATCAAGGCACCAACACAACAAACATTTTGCTGGTACAGCAACAGATGATGACTTCAATGATGAGATCCATGAACCTGCCTATTCCTGGGGAAGCTCAAGACATTTTGTCTGATCCCAAGCCTAAGGGGGAGAAAGGAAAGGAGGTCAATGTGAAAAAGAAAGGGGGAGCACCTGCCAAGCAGTCAAAACTTAAGGGCAAGCTCATTGAAGAGACAATAAAGCCAATCAATCTTCCCCCTGTAGAGGTCATCAATGCACAAGGTCAGAAAAGCACAGTCACCACAACATTCTATCCATCCACAATGCCTAAAGACATCTCAACCCCTCAACCTGCTATACCTACTCCAATTGCTAAACCTACCCAAGCTACACTTATCACTGAGGCCAAGCTACATGAAGTTGCCAACTCTAACATCTATCATGATGAGGCATTCCTGGAGTTTCTGAAAGCCACCTACAAGAATGCTCAAGGAGATGCACAAGTGTACAGAAAGAAGCTCAGGGAAAGTATCAAGTACTTCACAGTTGCAGTAAAGAAAATCAGGGATGTTTATCTGAGAGAAATAATCATGGTGTGCAAGGACAACTGCTTGTGGCACTTAGCATTTCAAACTCTAGAGAAACTGAGGTTTACTGAAGTGTCAATAATTCTGGAGTTGATTGAAAAGAGTGGGGCTAACAATGAAAGTCTTTATAATGACTTGGAGATGGATCAAAATCAAAGACTGCCTGAGGTCATACCCAAGCCAAGGACAGTAATTTTTCAAAGTCTATCCAAAGTCAGAAGTATTGACCAACTAGTCATTCCCAAAGATCTGCAAATGAAGAATAATACAAAGATCAATCAGGTGCTGCAAATGCTGAGAGCAAAGAAAGGAGTCAAGACATCAGAGGATTTAGAGATGATTAACATTCTACAATCTTTTCTGATTCATGGTGTTTTGCCAGAATCTGTCAAAGAAAAGAACAAGAAGAAGGATGGGGAGGATGATGATGAGGAGAAAACCCACAGGAGGAGATCTCATGACACAAAGGGGGCAAAGGAGACAGTAAAGAGAACTAGGAGTGGAACTCAGCAAGTCAAGGACATTGCTGGCAGTACTTTAACCAAAACACAAGACTCTGAGTCTAGGGTGAGTACTGTTAGTAATGATCCTCCAAAATCAGTATCTAAGACTTCTGAACCTGAGTTGCCACAGAAGAAGGGTGAAGCCACAAAAGAAAAATCAAGAAAACACCTCCACAAGGTCACAGCCAGTGGAGTGTTGCAGTGGATTAAGGGCAAAGGAATGAAGCTACTTCCAAATGATGTGGCAGTAAAGACAAAGTCACCTTGTTCCAGAAAGGTACCTCTTGTGAGGCATATGAAGATCAAGAGTGTACCCAAAAGAATAAGGATAACAAAGAAAACTGGAAAACTCACAAATGTTGTTGGCATCCATGTGTTTCCACTTGATGAAGACTATGATGAAGATGCCCTAGCATTTTTGAGAGCTCAAAGGATCTTTGAAGTCAAACTGAAGCTAGATCATCTAGAGATTAAGTACACTGATGGAAGAGAGAAGATAATGAAGCAAGGAGGCTGACAACATTTCTATATATATGAGCTTGAAAGGATAAATGCCTTGCTGAACTTTGAAGAAAAGGAAGAAAGGACATGGAAGATAGATATTGCCAGGTTCTTGAAAATGCATGCTGATCATGAAGAAGACCTGAGGAGAGAGAATGAAGAAAGGAGATGGAAGAAAGAGAAGGAGTTGGCCGAGATAGAAGAAAGAGCAAGGGAGCTAAGAAAGAAAGGGCTGTGCAGGGTAAAACAAAATCCTTATACTGTGGAGTACAAAAATCATTATGGAGGAAAAAGCAAGATAAGGATGGAGTTTATACACTCATATGTGGAGAGTGCCCTCAGAACAGCAGCTGAAGATCTAAAGGACTCTCCTCTCATTGAAGAAATGACTGCTAGAGATGATATTCTAATGGCCATCTCTGAGATAAAGAAGAATGAAGAAATGAGGAAGAAGAAGATCTATGATGACTTCTTAGAGAAACAATTGGAAACAGAAGCTATGTAGCTCAAGGAAGAATTCTGTAAGCTTAAATTTCCAAGTTGTTATCAAATTCTGTGCTTAACTGTATCTTCCTTATATCTGTTCTTTTTATGTTAGTTAGGCTTGTTATCAGACATGAAATTGTGCCTAAGGGTCTTACTCACAATTTGGGGGAGATTGTTAGGCTCAAGACATGTCTGAATACCACTATTAACAAGCCTACACTATGTGACTATGTCACATTACATGACCTAGTGATTTCTATCACTGGGATATAGTATAGGTCTCTAAATGTACTTGTCTTGTTCTCATGAACATTAGCTTGATCATGTATGCTCAAATTTATAATGAGCTTAGTGAAGTTTCTTGCATCTAGATTGTATATAGGCCATTGAATAATTATCCTGGTAGAAGTTCAGAAGTGTTCATGCAGCAGGATAGAGTTGAATAAGGCTATGAAGAAATAAGTTGCAGGAATTTGTCTAAGGCATTATATAGCAAAGTCAAAAGAAAGCTATGTCGTGAAGTCACCAATATCCATGTCGTGAAGTACTATATCGCATAGTCCATTTTGTACTATGTCGAGAAGTCCTCAAGACACATGTCGTGAAGTGTTGAAGTCAGCAAAGTCAAAAGAGCCTAGATCGTGAAGTCCTCAAATGACCTATGTCGCATAGTCATCAAATGACCTATGTCGCATAGTCATCAAATGACCTATGTCGCATAGTCATCAAATGACCTATGTCGCATAGTCATCAAATGACCTATGTCGCATAGTCATCAAATGACCTATGTCGCAAAGTCTTCAAAGGCTATATCGCGTAGTCCTCACAAGGGAGATCGCGAAGTCAGGGATAAAGTGGAGTTCACGATATCAACACTTAGCCGTTTATAACAAGACAAATCAAGGTACAGAACCAAGAATCAAAGGAGACAAATACTGAAGCATTTGTTCTGGCAAGGTGGTCCAAAGAACAGATGGCAAATCTACAGCTAAACTTGGAGAGAAAGATAAGAGACAAGCAGCTACAGAAACGGGAAAGACTCCGAAAAGCAGGTGGTCCTTCCTGACACAGTGAACCTCTTATGGCAGGACAAGTTGGACTTTCAGAAGGGGTAGCTGTGTATTATTGTGTGTGCCTAGTTTGTATAGGTGAATATATATATTGTGTACACACCTTGTTTAGAAGCCAGAAATTCGATTGTGAATTTCTTGGAAAGCTGTAGTATTTAATTTGCTTATACAAAGTAGATTAAAGTGATTGTGTGTGTTATTTACATTCCGCATATTACATATCATAATCATATACAGCTTATACTTAGTTTCAAGAATCGAAAAATATATCAAACTATCCATTCACCCCCCCCCCCCCTCTGTCTAGTTTCTAGTAGTATTCATTTCTAACAATGATTGACTTTTATATATTTACAGTCTTTCCTGAAAATTCGAGTGTAAATAAGGAATGTTTTCTCTAAAAATTCGAATGTAAATAAGAAAATTTAATGTTATTGAATTAAAATTGAGGAGCTCTAGAAAATTAGATAAATATGAATCGAGCGATTCTAGAGCGATTCTAAAGCCGAAACATTGAAAGTTTTGGTTTTCGGTTTTCGGTTAATTTTTGGTTTTCGGTACTTTTTCTAATTAATAAATTAATAATATAATCAAAATTCGGGAAAGTTTTATTCTACATTAATATTTCACTATATTTTACTACATAAAAATCAAATAATATTGAAATGTAATCAAAAAAATGGAAATGTGGAATCTAATTTGTTTAAATTTAGGATACACTGCTACAAATATACTTCTTTCTTTTTAGGATAACGAAAGCTACTAAAAATCAAATCTTTTATGGAATTGTATTATTGTCAAGTTACCAAAATAGTAACTAGATGATTGACTTTTATAATTAAAATATTTTTTTTCTAACAAAATCTACTCCTTTTCCAAAAATATCATTACAATTATCTTTAAATTAAAACATATTACATTTTATATTTGTTATTACTAAAATCTATGTTTTCCAAAAATATGAGGTGCAATCCTTACTTATTTATTTTAAAACTTATTTTAATACTCTATTTAATAAATAATAAAATAATATAAAATATAGTAACTAACTGATTGCCTTTTATAATTAAAAAAAAATCTAACAAAATCTTCTCCTTTTCCAAAAATATCACGACAATTACCTTTAAATTAAAACATAATATCTTTTATATTTGTTATCACTAAAATCTCTATTTTCCAAAAATATGAGTTGCAATCCTTACTTATTTATTTTAAAATCTATTTTAATACTCTATTTAATAAATAATAAAATAATATAAAAATATTAACTAGCTGATTGCCTTTTATAATTAAAATATTTTTTTTCTAACAAAATCTTATTCTTTTCCAAAAATATCACGGACAATTACCTTTAAATTAAAATATATTACCTTTTATATTTGTTATCACTAAAATCTCTTTTTTCCAAAAATTTCAAGTGCAACCCTTACTTATATATTTTAAAACTTATTTTAATATTTTTAATTATTTAAAAAAAAACTTACCTATTTTAACAAGTGAACGTATTTTTTTAACAAATACAATAAATATAATTAAAACACATCTAAAAATATTATATGTAGTTACTTTATTTTAATTAAAACATGTTAGCTTTCCTATTTGTCCTTATTAAAAAAACTTACTTATTTTAACATGTCAACGTATTTTTTTAATAAATACAAGTAATATAATTAAAACACTTCTAAAAATATCACGGGCAATTATTTTTTTTTAATTAAAACATGTTACATTTTCTATATTTCCTTATTATTAATATTATTTTATTATAAATTAATATTAATAATACCTCATTTATCTTCATCAGCCTCATCTGTATTTTTTAATATTTTTTTTACGTTACAATTAATATTTAAGTTTCTCATTTTATAATTTATCATATTAATTTTTACTTTTATTTTAATATTTTCCATTCACATTAAATATTTTAGTTTATTATTTTCTAAGGCTCGTGCCTTGCACGGGTTACAATCTAGTATATAATAAAATAAAAAGATATTGATGATTGTGAAACATAATAATGGAGTTTCAAATTTCAAAAAATTATTCGTATTAAAAAGTATTCGTAAATTAATAATACTAGCTTAAAACCCGTGCGATGCACGAATTGTTATTAATAATAATTATTTTTATTATTTATATTTTAATATTCTATTAATCTGCATTTGCTAAAAAAAATACAGTAAGTAGGTGTGTTAAACTTTTTTAAATAATTAAAAGTATTAAAATAGTTTTTAAAATAAATTAATAACTGTTTGCCCGTGATATTTTTGAAAAAGGAGGGGTCTTAATAAAGAAAAATAAAAAAAGAAACATGTTTTTGCTGAAAAGGTAAGTGCCCATAATTAAAAGTATTTAAATCGGCTTCATAATAAATAAGTAAGGATTTGTCCGGGATATTTTTGAAAAATGAGGGTTTTAGTAAGGAAAAATCAGAAAGAGTAACATGTTTTAGTTGAAAAAGGTAATTGCCCGTGATTTTTTTAGAAAAAGAGAAGATTTTGTTAGAAAAGATAATGTATTTTAGCTGAAAATGTAGTTGGTTATTAAAAATGTTATTATTTAATAATAATTTTTTTAGAAAATGAAAAAATAGAAAAAGCAACACGTTTCAGCTGAAAAAGTGTTCATAATTAAAAGTATTAAAATATATTTTAAAATAAATAAGTAAGGGTTTGTCCGTGATATTTTTGGAAAATGAGGGGTTTTAGTAAGGAAAAATAGAAAGAGTAACATGTTTTTGTTAAAAAAGATAATCGCCCGTGTTTTTTTTATAGAAAAAGATAGGATTTTTTCCGAAAAAAATAAAAAAAAAGGTAATGTATTTTAACTGAAAAGGTAATTGGTTATTTAGTGATAGTTTTTAAAAAAAATAAGTAACGGTAATTAAGTAAAATCACTAAGTACCGACCGTCCATCTATCCGGCTACCAAACTTTTAATGTTTCGTCTTTAATAATATAGCTTAAAACCCGTATGATGCACGAGTTATTTTTAATAATTGTTAATTTTATTATTTATATTATATATTTTATTAATTGCAATTATTTAAAAAAATAAGTATGCGTGTTAAACATTTTAAAATAATTAAAAGTATTAAAATGAATTTTAAAATAAATAAGTAACGGTTTGCCCATGATATTTTGGAAAAAGGGGGGTTTTAGTAAGAAAAATAGAAAGTAACATGTTTTCGTTGAATTTTAAAAAATAAAAGTAACGATTTGCCCGTGATATTTTTGAAAAAAGAGAGGGTTTAGTAAGAAAAATATAAAAGGTGACATGTTTTAATTTAAAAAGGTAATTGTCAATTAAAAGTATTAAAATAGATTTTAAAGTAAATATGTAAGGGTTTGCTCCTGATATATTTGGAAAATGAGGGATTTTAGCAAGAGAAATAGAAAAAGTAACATGTTTTAGCTGAAAAGGAAATTGCTCGTGGTTATTTTAGAAAAAAATGGTAATATATTTTAATTGAAAGGGTAATTGATCATAATAATTAAATATTTAATTAATTAAGGCAAGCATCGTATCAAAAAACAGGTACCAAAACTTTCAATATTTCGTCTTTAGTAATGTAGTATAGATAGAGAGATATATTCATAATATTAGTATTTTATGCTACTAAATGGAATAGTCCGTGATATTTTTGAGGTTTTAGTTAGGAGAAATATTAGTTAGAAACTATAAAAAAAGAATATACGTTTTGGAAAAAAAAACTAATCGATTAGTCATTTATAATTATAATATTATTATTTTATTTTATTAAATAGAACTATTCGTGATATTTTTGGAAAATTAGAGGTTTTATTTAGGAAAAATAGAAAAGTAGAAATTTAAGTTAAAAAATATAAAAAAGAATATATACTTTGGCTAAAAATGGTAATAAGTTATTTATTAGCAATTATAACTTTATTATGTTATTTTATTAAATGAAACTGCCTGTGATATTTTTGGAAAATGAGATGTTTTAGTTAGGAAAAATAGAAAAGATATTCTATATACTAATTTTAATATATTATCTAACGGTTCTCATCGATTTGATCAAAAATATCTAACGGCTATGAATGGAGGGACCAGACTACAAAAACTTTCATGACCGGACTACAAAACTTTCAATGTTTCGTCTTAATATAATAGTATAGACTTGTACTAGTGTACATCAAGTGATAAAATTGAAGACCCGACATCTCTAGTCAGCTAATAATGATACTAAATCGGGTACGGTTCGCTTATTGCTGGTTAATAATCAATCAATATTATTATATAAAGGAGAATACGGGGGCGGTGAGGTGGCGCTCTTAGATCGCTTCGTTCTATTTTTCTAATTTTCTCAATTTTTTGAATTAATAATATTAAAAATTCGAAAAAATCTCAATTACCTTTTAAATACTTACTAATAGAGGAAACATAAAATATTTTTGCATTTAAAATCCCTACTAATGGAGAAAGTAAATATACAATAGATCTTTGCTAATGGAGCAAACTAAATATCACTAATGGAAGAAACTAAATTGTTGTGGATTAAAAAACGTACTTGTATATTAATTGCTAGGATTAATGAGCTTTCGAGCTTTAATGGCTGCACTCGTGTTTCCGGACTAAATTGGTCCTCACAAGATGCCTACGTATCTCAAATTGCTATTGAGAATCAAGCCAAGACGTAGTTCTGATTGTAGGATCAGGGACCTTATATAGGCGTCTGGAGCCTAGTATTTATGGTATGTTTAGGAGACTTAACGGATAAGTCTTCTTATTGATAACTGATAAGGATTGTATTTCTTGCTGAAGAATTCGTTTCCTTGTTGATAAAGGTTATGACTCATTGATTGCCTTTAATTGGGATTCCAGATCCTTCTTTGACTAATTTTCCATAATCAAAGCTCTTTTCATGAGCTGTATATTTTCCCTACTCATTAATTACGAAATTAATGAATAATTAGGGTGTCGGGCCTTAAATATCGACCTTTTGTTTGACCAGTCAATTATATTTCTATAATTACTTTTCTGACCATATCATTTGCCCCCCAACTTCTGGGAAAATATCCTTGGGGTTTTCGTAGAAGTTACAGCGTGTTTTTCCCAAAATTTTCCATTTTTTAGGTCATTTTCGACCAGGAATTCGACTAGGAATTCAGTGTAAAATCGACCAGGAATTCGACCAGGAATTCGAGCTCAAACAGGTGTGAGGTCGAAGCTCTCGACCTGGATTTCTAGGTCTTTTTCGACCTCACCTGCTCGACCTCGACTCAGTATTTTTTCGAACAGGAACAGCTGTGAGGTCGAAGTTCTCGACCTGGATTTCCAAGTCATTTTCGACCTCAAGTTTTCGACCAGGAAGCCAGTGTAACTTCGACCTGGAATTGTTGATTTCAATTCCTAGGCTATTATCGACCTCATTTGACGACCTCGTCTCTAATATACCTTCGACCTCGATTGGTTGCGAGGTCGAGGCTCTCGACCTGGATTCAAAGGCTATTTTCGACCTCGATTGGTCGACCAGGAATTACGTGTGTTTTCGACCAGGAATTCCAGAATTAATTTCTGGGCCATTCTCGACCTCGTTTCAGTATGAGATCGAGTGATACGAACTCGATTAATAGTATATTTTCGATCTCATTCGTTCGATCTCGACCCAGGGTCTTTTCGACCTCATTTTGCCAATTTTTTGACTTGTTTTTGGTGCGAAGTCGATGGACACGACCTCAGTTTCGTGTGTATTTTCGACTAGGGTCATACGACCTCATTTTAGGGTCTTTTCGACCTCAAAACCTTTAATTGTTTCATTTTATTTGGAAGTGGGGTCGTTTGATACGACCTCGTTTTCTTGTATACTTTCGACCAGGGTCGTGCGATCTCGAATTAGAGTCTTTTCGACCTTGGTTTTTTCATTTTTTGCCTTGGTTTTATTCCAAGCTTTATTATTTTTGGGCTTTTAAATAGTCCAATTTTAATTTTGGGACTTAATTCTTTCCAGCCTTGGGCCTTAATGGGCCTTTTTGACTTGGGCTTCGATTTTGCCTGAGACTCACTTTACTTGGGCCTTTGCTTTTGTAATCCAAAAATGGATTTATGGGCCATACTGGCTATAGACGGTTGCCATCCCTCAACCGGTTGATCTTCCAGTCATTCTCACTATAAGAGAGTGAGATTTCTCATTTCACTCTCACTTCTCACTTTTCACTTTCCAAAATTTCTCTCTAGTTTTCTCTCAGTTTTTATTCCGTGGTAAGGCGATTCCCGGCGAGCTTTTTACGGTGGTGTTCTTGTTTTTCTGGGATTGATCTTCATCCCTTGAAGATTTCTGGGCTTTAATCTTCATCATTTGAAGATTTCTGGGTTTTTAATCTTCCTCATTCGAAGATTTCTGGGTTCCCTTGAAGTTTTTCTGGAAATTTCCTTTGAAGATTTGAAGATTTGAAGATGTCTGACAAGGCTGCCCAACGACTTCAAAGAATGAACAAAGCTTCAAAGAGAGGTATCAACATTCGCTCCCCTCATATGTCTCTTCAGGATATGATCTTAGAGCGTAGTGATGAATATCCTCATGTATCACACTTAGATTCATTTGATTGTAGTAATAAGTTCCATGAAATTGACTTAATTAGGGACTATAACAAAATGTATAGGGTTAAGTCCCCCTACAGATTAGTTCCAGCAGGCCCAGGGGACCGTTCTTGCCATTGGCGTCCTGATGCACTTTGCATATATAAGGATGCCATTGTTGCAGGACTTAGGTTTCCCATGCATGAGTTCATTCCCAGGCTTTTGGCTGATGTGGGGATTAACCCTTGCCAACTTCCTCCAAACGCCTGGAGAATAATTATGTGTTTCATTGTTCTTTGTTTGAAGAACAAATTTCCTTTATCTGTAGCCTTGTTTAGGAAAATCTTTCAATTTAAGAATAGTTCAGCCATTACTTTGGGTTGGGTTTATATCAACCACCGTCCTTCCACTCCCCCCATATTTCACCCCAAATCCATTCCGGATAATAACCCAAAATGGAAAGAGGAATTTATGTATTTAGTTTGGGAAGGAGGGGATTGGGGCACCCTTTTTCGTAGTTCTTTTAGTAGAGTTTCGGATGGTAGCCCTAGTGATATTATCCTGAGTGATGAGGAAGCCCATGCATATGCTGAACTTACAAAGGATAACTATGCCACCATGGCTTGGGTGCTCCTAGACGAGTTCCAGCTTAAGTCCTTGGGACTTTCCAACGTTTCTGATAAGGGTAATTCTCACCTCATATCTTTCTTTATTTATTTAAGATTGACTTATACCAACTGTTTCTTTCCTTGTATCTTTTGCAGTTGCGACCTTTATCAATAAGTCCAACGAGCCTGAAGACGGGGAAACAGCCCGGATGAAGAGGGCACGTTTAGGGGGGAAGGACCCTCGTGCTTCTAATGTTCCAGCTTTCATAAGGCCACATGTGGACCTTTCTGAGGATGCTGAAGGCCCTCCCTCGGGCAAGAGTGCAGTTTGGCGCCCCAACTGGGGTCTTAGGAAGAAGGACACTGTGGTAGGAGTGTCCAAACATGCTGTGGAGTGGTCTTATCACTCTCTGACTCCTTGTGACTACAAGGATTTTGTTTCTAACTCCACCATTGAGGGGGTGGAGCATGCTGGATCCCAGGCTATGGCTGCTGTAAGTATTTCTCTCCTTCTTTTCTTTGTAGTCTTTGATTTATTTCAAGTTTAAGCATTTAACTTATAACTCGCTTACAGATGAATGCCAACTACCAAGGGGCTCTCTTTCAGGCCAAGTCTTGGCGCTCATCTTCTGAGGCCAACCAAGGCAAGTTTGAGAAGTCCCAGGAGGAAATGGCTTCTGTGAGGGCCACCTTGGCTAGGAAGGAGAAGGAGTTGGCTGACTCCCAGGCTGAGCTGGTGTCTTTGAGGAAGGCCAAGGATGATTTTATCGACGAGTATCTTGACTCTGAGGAGTACGGGGACTTGATTGATAAGCATGACGGGCTCCTCTTCCCAGTTCAGTACACTAAGGGATGGGATGACGCTCTTGCTGCTGTTTTGGAGAGGATGCCTGGATCCCTCTCTATTTCTGATTTTCCAAGCCCTCACCTTCCTACTCATATGGAGTTGGCTTTGGCTGGAGAGGAGGATATGGAGGAGGATGACAGGATCCTAGACCTGGATCATACTTCTCCTCCTGGTCAGGCTGCTGGAGCTGATGATTGCGCCCCTCACTTGGGGGAGGAAGAGGAGGATGAGGAGGAGGCCGTGGACAAGGCTGCTTAGATGTAGTTTTACTTATGGCCATTCATGGCTTGTACTTTTTTATGTACTTTCAGCCTACGGGCTTAACTTAACTTTTTTATTTAAGTTTTTATCCAGCCTTATTTATATCTTGTGGCCATTCATGGCTTGTGTTGTTTTCCTTGCTTCTTGAATGTTTGTCAACACTCACAGTAGATAAGCTTTAAAACATGAAAATGCTGAATTTATTCATAACTTGAAGATGGGATCAACCCTTACATAGTATCCCAGTTTAAAACTTGGGTTGGTTTCATCGAACCTTATTTATAGTAGTGAGTCCACTTGGAGACACCTTAAACATAATAAACTTTCAAATTGGAGGCATGCCAAGTCCTTGGCACCTCTTGCCCTTCAAGGGTTTCTAGTTTGTACGAGCCTCGACCAAATACGTTCTTGACGCGATATGGTCCTTCCCAATTTGGGGCTAACTTCCCTTTTTGTCCAACTCCGGATGCTTCAATCTTTCTGAGAACCAAGTCTCCTTGACGAAAGAACCTTTCTTTAACCCTTAGGTTGTAGTAAAAGGATGCTTTCTTTTGATGTTCAACTATCTTGGCGTTCGCCTCATCTCTAACTTCGTCAATTAGATCCAAAGCCAGCCTCAAGCCTTCTTCATTTTCTTCCGGTTCATAAGCCTCAACTCTTGGGGAGGTGTGAGTAATTTCCACTGGGACCACTGCCTCTGCTCCATAAGCCAATAGGAATGGAGTTGCCCCGGTGGTGACTTTGCAAGTAGTACGATATGCCCAAAGTATAGGGAGTAATTCGTCTACCCAAGTGTTTCTGGAGCGTTCAACTCTTTTCTTTAGTCCATCAAGGATGATTCGATTTGCAACCTCAGCTTGCCCATTGGCTTGAGGATGGGCGACAGAAGTGAAGCGCAACTTGATATCGTTTTCATCACAATACTTCTTGAACTCATCGTTGTTAAACTGAGTTCCATTGTCCGTGACCAGGACTCGTGGAATTCCATATCTGCATATCACATTTTCCCAGAAGAATTGCATCACTTGCTTGGTGGTTATCTTGGCTAATGGCTTAGCCTCAATCCACTTGGTGAAATAATCAATTGCTACTATCAAGAACTTTCTTTGAGCACTTGCCATAGGAAATGGCCCGAGTATATCCATTCCCCACATAGCAAAGGGGATAGGTGAGTTAATGGATGTCATCATCTCTGGTGGTTGCCTAACCACTGGTGCATGTTTCTGGCACCGTTCACATTTCTTGACGTAGTTCTTAGCATCAGCAAGTATGCTTGGCCAATAGAAACCTAGACGAGTGACTTTATGAGCCAGGGCTCTGCCCCCCAAGTGTTGCCCACAAATCCCTTCATGCACTTCCTTTAGGGCCAATTCTGCCTCTTGAGGTCTCAAGCACTTTAAGTACGGAATAACAAAAGATTTCTTGTATAGGATTCCCTCAATTAGGGCATACCTTAATGCTCTGACGTATAGCTTTCGTGCTTCTGAAGTGTCGTTGGGCAGCCACCCAGTTTCCAGATGAGCTTTGATGGGATCAATCCAACAACTGGTGATACCAATGGGGGCTACCAACTTTCCATTGATGCTTGGGGTCTTCAAGACTTGGAAGTATACACTCCCGGCATAGTTTTCGATTTCAGAAGAGGCAAACTTAGACAAGGCATCAGCCTTCATATTTTCCTCCCTTGGAATGTGCTCCACATAGCATTCATTGAACTGAGTCATAATGGCCTTGACAAGTTTTAAGTACTTGGCCATGACTTCATCTCTGGCCTCAAACTCCCCATTTACTTGGGAAATCACTAGCCTCGAGTCTCCACATACTTTCAGAGTTTTGACTCTCAAGGCTCCAGCCAGCCCTAAGCCAGCTATCAGAGCTTCATACTCAGCCTCATTGTTTGTCGTCGGGAAGTCAAGCTTTAGTGCATACTCTATTAGGAATCCATCAGGACTTTGTAGCACTAAACCAGCCCCACTTGATTTTGTTTTTGATGCTCCATCAAAATAGAGCACCCAACATTCTTTGAAGGTCATTTCCTCATCTTTCTTATCTTTCATAGTTACTTCCTGCCCCCCGACTTCCTGGTTGTCAATGGTGCATTCAACCATGAAGTCAGCAAGTGCTTGAGCTTTTATGGCCGTTCGAGGCTTATACTTGATGTCGAATTCGCCCAATTCAATGGCCCATTTGATCAATCTCCCACTAACTTGAGGGTTATGCAAGATGTTTCTTAGAGGTTGATCAGTCAAGACCTCTATCTTGTGAGCCTGGAAGTAGGGGCGTAGCTTTCTTGAGGCCATTATCAAGGCTAAGGCAAACTTCTCAACCATTGAGTAGTTTATTTCTGCCCCATGTAGAATCTTGCTCACATAGTAGATGGGTTTCTGAACCTTTACTTCTTCCTTTACCAAAACAGCTCCAAGGGCTGTGTTGGAAACCGCCAAGTATAAATAGAGAATTTCTCCTGGCTTGGGTTTTGCCAACAGTGGTGCTTCAGCCATATATTTCTTCAGGGCCTCAAAGGCCTCTTGACTTTCAGTTGTCCATTCAAAATTTTTCACTTTTTTGAGTGCTTTGAAGAAGGGTAAGCACTTCTCTCCAGACTTGGAGATGAATCTCCCCAAAGCAGCCACTCTTCCCGTCAGTTTCTGGACATCCTTGACAGTCTTTGGTGGTTCCATGTCTAGAATCGCTTTGATTTTGTCGGGATTAGCCTCGATCCCTCTCTTGGAAACCATCAGGCCTAAAAACTTTCCCGAGCCTACACCAAAGGCACATTTGGCTGGATTCAGCATCATCTTGTGGTGCCTTAGCACTTCAAAAGCCTCTCGGAGGTGCTCAATATGATCGGCCTTATCAAGGCTCTTGACTAACATGTCATCTACGTAGACCTCCATGGTTTTTCCAATCAGGTGCTCAAAGATTTTGTTCACCAATCTTTGATAGGTTGCTCCAGCATTCTTAAGCCCAAAAGCCATGACTAAGAAACAGAAGACACCAAAGTCAGTGATGAACGACACTTTGGCGATGTCATCTTTGTGCATCTTGATTTGATTATATCCGCTGAAGCCATCCATGAAACTTAGCATCTCGTGCCCAGCAGTGGCATCTATCAGAGCATCAATCCTTGGTAAGGGAAAACAATCCTTAGGACATGCATCATTCAAGTCGGTGAAGTCGACGCACATTCTCCACTTCCCGTTAGCTTTCTTGACCATCACAGGGTTAGCTAACCATTCCGGGAATTGGATTTCTTCAATAAACCCAGCTTCTAAAAGCTTATTCACTTCTTGCTTAATGGCTTCAAGCCTCTCTGGAGCAAAGCTTCTTTTCTTTTGTTTCACTGCCTTCCTTTCTGGATCCACATTCAATTTGTGAGATATTAGTTGGGGATCAATCCCTGGCATGTCAGCCGCTGTCCAAGCAAAAACGTCATTGTTTTCTTGAAGAAAAGATGCAAGTTTGCCTTTCAATGGTTCGGGCAGTAGTGCCCCAACATAAGTCACCTTCTCTGGTTCATCCGGGACTAAGGGAATTGGGATTAAATCCTCAGCTGGTTTCCCTCTTCGGTCCTCATTGTCACTAGTGTCCATATCTTCAATGGGGAGAACCTGCCCCCCCAACTCCATCAGGCCTTAACGCGGCTACATAACAGCTTCTAGCCATCTTTTGGTCTCCCCGTTCTTCACCAATCCCATTCCGAGTGGGGAATTTGAGTTTCAGGTGGTATGATGAGGCAACAGCCTTAAACGCATGAAGACCCGTCCTCCCAAGGATCGCATTGTAGGTTGAGGTTGCCTTTATAACTATGAAGTTCAGCATCTGAGTGGATGTATTCGTTCCTTGTCCCATGGTCATTGGGAGTTGGATAGTGCCTTCCACCTTTGATTCCACTCCATTGAACCCATATATGGGCATATTAGAGGGTGTCAACTGAGAATCAGTGTAGCCCATCTTGATAAAGGCATCGTGGAACAAGATATCCACAGAGGCTCCATTGTCGACTAAGACTCTCTTTGTTTCAGAGTTACCTATCACAGGTACTATGACAAGAGGATCATCGTGGGGGAACTTCACCCCTTCCAAATCAGAATCATCAAAACTTATTGATACTTCTGTTCGTGCACGCTTCGGTGCTTCTCCAACAATAGTCAGTACCTCTCGGGCATAAGCTTTTCTTGAGTTTCGGGAGGACCCAGCAGCAGTTGGTCCTCCAAATATCATGTTGATCACAGGCCCTCGGGGCTTGGGATTTCGATCTTGATCGTTGTCCCTTCTATCATAATCCTTCCTTTCATAGTTCCCCCTTTGGCTCCCTTGGCTCCCATCCTTAGTGAACTTGCTGAGTTTTCCTCTTCGTATCAGAAACTCAATCTCATCTTTCAGTTGTCTACAATCATCGGTGTCATGACCGACTTCTTTGTGGAACCGACAAAACTGATTTTGGTTCCGCTTGGACAAATCAGCCCTCATTGGCTTTGGCCATTTGATATCTTCTTCCTTGGCTATCTCCATCAGAATTTGACTCCTGGGAGTATTCAATCTTGCATACTCCGTGAATTTTGGCCCAAAGTTATTTCTCTTGGGTGGAGAGTCAGAATTCTTTGATGTTCGGGGAAACTTTTCCTTGACGTCGTACTCCTGAGTTTCTTTTCTTTTCTTCGAGTTTCCACTACCACCAGCAGGGGGCTCATACTTTCTCATGCTTTCTTCAGCCTTGATATATTTCCCAGCCCTATCTTGGAGCTTCAGCATGCTCTCGGGTGGATGTTTAGCTAACGACCGTTTGAAGTGGTCATCAGTGGTTCCTTGTTGTAGGGCTATCATAGCCACTCTGTCTTCCAAATCTGGGACTTTTAAAGCCTCTCGAGTGAATCGATTGATGTAGTCCCTCAGGGCTTCATTCTGTCCTTGCCGGATTGCCATGAGTGAGGCAGAGCTTTTCTCATGCACCCTTCCACTTATGAATTGATTGATGAAGGCTTTACTCAATTCTTTGAAGGATCCAATGGAGTTGGGAGGTAGACGGCTATACCAACGTTGAGCCATACCTGCAAGAGTTTGGGGAAACGCCCTACACTTGACTGCATCATTGGTGGGCTGCAACAGCAGTGCATTGGAGAAGGTTCTCACATGATTAGCGGGATCTCCCGTTCCCTCATACGCTTTAATCGAAGGCATTTTGAACTTTCTGGATATAGCCGTTTTCATGATGTCTTGAGTAAACGGTGGTGTAGGATCATCGGGATCTCCTAGGGGTAACAGATTACTAGGATCACCCCTTGGGGCTTCAGCCCTCTTGGTCCTTCTTGGTGGATCCAAGTTGATTATCGGGATTCCTTCAGTCGTTTTTGCTCTAGCGGCCTCTTGTTCTGCCAATACTTTCTTAAGCCTTGCGACTTCTGCCTCATGGGCCGCAAGCTTGTCCTTAGTAGTTTGGGGTTGATCTTGGTTAGCTTGCGAAGATCGTTTCCTTCTAGGAGCGACATCGTCCCCGGTTGTATAACCCTCATCCTCGGTGTAGGGCCCAGAAAAATCGTCTCGAAACATCTGACGAGTTTGGGTTTCACGGTTTTGGGGTCCCAAACCTGGTACGTAAGGGGGCACGTAAGCCTCATGGTAGATTGGATTAGTTCCGCTACCACCCGCTGTGGGGCGAGGGGGCATGCCATAGCCGGGCATCCCCAAAGTCTGATTTGCGTATTGAGGGAGATCAGTAGTGTGGAGTTGAAGACTGCGAGGTGCGTTCACAAGCAACGCAGAGGTTGTAATTGGTTGCTGGTGAACGGTCTCTTGTGGATTAGATCCATGAATGACCATTTGTAGGGGATTCGTCCCTTCAGCAGTAATTGGGACTTCTTGTCCTTGGGTGTTGGTGGGGATATTCGTTCCCTGAGTGCCAGTAGTTGGCGGTGGTTGGCTCCCATGAGTATCAGCCCCGGAGGTGATAGGGGGGCCTTCAGAAGTGTCAGAATCTCTGTTTGTTCTTCGCGTGTTTGCCATGGTTGATGTTGTTTTCCCACAGATGGCGCCAAATGTTGTGGATTAAAAAACGTACTTGTATATTAATTGCTAGGATTAATGAGCTTTCGAGCTTTAATGGCTGCACTCGTGTTTCCGGACTAAATTGGTCCTCACAAGATGCCTACGTATCTCAAATTGCTATTGAGAATCAAGCCAAGACGTAGTTCTGATTGTAGGATCAGGGACCTTATATAGGCGTCTGGAGCCTAGTATTTATGGTATGTTTAGGAGACTTAACGGATAAGTCTTCTTATTGATAACTGATAAGGATTGTATTTCTTGCTGAAGAATTCGTTTCCTTGTTGATAAAGGTTATGACTCATTGATTGCCTTTAATTGGGATTCCAGATCCTTCTTTGACTAATTTTCCATAATCAAAGCTCTTTTCATGAGCTGTATATTTTCCCTACTCATTAATTACGAAATTAATGAATAATTAGGGTGTCGGGCCTTAAATATCGACCTTTTGTTTGACCAGTCAATTATATTTCTATAATTACTTTTCTGACCATATCATAAATATTCAATTATAATATTCTTGCCTTTAAAATATCTAAATTAGAAAAAAGTGTATTACCTTACATTATTTTGAACTTTCCTATATTATTATCTAAATATTCTCATAATATTTTTTAATGAAATTATTATCTTAACATACTGCTCTCCTAAACTTTCTTTTTTATGTAATATAATAGAAAATACAGGAACGTTTTGGTAAATAAGAAATTAATAAATTAGATCGGTCTTACATAAGAAATTAAGTAATTAATACCAAAAACTAGAAAAAATCTCAATTGCCTTTTAAATATTTACTAATTTAGAAAACTAAATATACAATTTTAATATTCTTGCATTTAAAATCTCTACTAACAGAGGAAAGTAAATATAATATTCTTGCATTTAAAATCTCTACTAATAGAGAAAGTAAATATACAATAGATCATTACTGATGGAGGAAACTAAATATCACTAAAAGAGTAAACTAAATATTCGATTATAATATTCTTGCCTTCAAAATATCTAAATTATAAAAAAATGTGTATTACCTTACATTATTTTAAAGTTTCCTCTATTATTATCTAAATATTCTCGTAATATTTCTTTTCAAATGAAATTAACATCTTAACATTCTTTTCTCCTAAACTTTCTTCTTTTTTATGTGATATAATAGAAAATACAGGAACGTTTTGGTAAATAAATTAATTTTATATTAGAAATATAATTATATATATATATATATATATATATAATTTTATATATATATTAGATATATATATATATATATATATATTAGAAATATTATTTTATTTAAAAACGTATTTTGTAAAATATATTTTGAGAAAATTTAGAGATATTATTATAAAGCGGCTGCGAAACGAGACTTAGTAAACTAGTTTATGATAAGTTTGACCGAAGATGAGTACGGGTACTTCAATAGTTCAATCTTCTAGAAAGTGCATCTCAAAACAGAATCTCCGCTCTGAGTTGGTAAAAAGTTTTTGATTAGACAGCGTTGTCGTACTCCCCTCCGTGTCACTCAAATTAATTTGATTTTTTTTGATTAAATTAACTAAACTTTGATTAATAATTAAAAAAAATTGACATACATGTTGAGTAACCAGCTCATCTAAAATCTTAAGGTCTTAGAGGAAGGCCCCAAATGGATCTTATGCTATATTTCAACACTCCCCCTCACTCGAAATCCCATTTTTTGGGTTGAAGAGTGGATCACGGGCGCCCATTTTTGGGGCATTAATTTGCCTTCGTGTCCCTCATAAATTGTGAGAATATTGGGGGTGGCAGGGAGTCGAACTCGTGACCCCCGCCAACCAGAGCTCTGATACTATGTTGAGTAACCAGCTCATCTAAAACCTTGCTAGTTACTCAACAATACATTTTTATAAATCTAAAATTTGTATGCTATAATATAGTATCTATATTTTTCAATGATATAATCGTCACTTGTTATATTTAATATATTATATAAGTAATTTAATTTACAAAATTGGTTAATTTGATCAAGAAAAATCAAATAAACCAGTTTGAATGGAACGAAGGGAGTATTTATTATTGGCAGAATGTATCTTCGTTTCAAAAAGAATTGATTATTTGACTGTTTAAGATATTCATTAAGATATTGTACATATTTATACGAAGTATTTGTACATATTTTGTTTGAAATTTTTCCAAAAAAATGTTCACTATTTATATACAAAATTAAAAAAAAAAATCAAAATTAATATGTATCATTTTCATATCATTTTAAATATTAAAAAGGGTAATATGAATATCACGTAGAGTATTTTAATCAAGACTAATTAATAATAAACAAAAAAATTGAATCGTGTAGTATGCAGTGAAGAATTGAACGTGAAATTAGAATCAAAGTATATGAAAAATCAATAATATTCAATTTCCTTGAAGAAACGCATTATTTATATCAAACGCATTATTTATAAATGACCTTTCGAAGGGTTGGCAAAAGTTTTTGTAAGAGTTAGCCAAGCCTCAAGGGAAGTAACGCACCTGGAGATAAGAGGAACAATAGGTGCTGAAAGTGTCCCGGCTAGTGCCCCATAAAGAAGTTTATCCTGACGCACCCAGGTATTATAAGCGGGATTTGGAGCTTCTTTTTCAGCATTGGTGATAAGTTTTGATAGAGCGGGAAAGGAACCGTCAATGTATTTGTAGAGATCATAGCCAATCAAAGTAGCTTCTAGTTGTGTTTTCCACGAGATGTAGTTTGTGGAAGTAAGTTTAAGAGTATGGGAGAGAGAAACAAGAATGAAGGGTTGAGAAGGTTGAACAACATTTGGAATGATAGATTGATGATCAGACCATAAGAAACAAGAGAGATTGTAGCAGCGGAGAGGAAAAAAATGAAGATATTTCTTTAATGCTCTGATACCATATAGAAGTTATGAACGTAAAATTATATTCACTGAACTGATTACATCGTATTATATACACAAGTTGTAACAACTATAGTAACTTAGATAATTATTAACAACTAGACATGTACTATTATAAAAAGATATACACGATATCTAAGTACATGATATGACATATCTAACAACCAGTTAAGTTTGTGGATATACTTTCCACAGTCGGCACTCCCTAAAAACTTCTAGACTCTGGTCACCATCTTTTAGACTATGGCAGAAGTTTAGTTTACAACTACTGATAAAACTCATACGTTATGTTCGATCAATCTTTTTGTATCCAAACATGTTGTCTAATATCATATTATAATTAGTCAAAAATTATTTGTATTTTAAAATAAATAGCACTAGGCGTGATCTTGACTAACATTCTTTTGCAATGATCGAAATTTTATGTTTTCTAACAAAACATATTTTAGCAGCTAGCTGACATGGTGTATTTTCAAATAGACAGAAAGCTGGCAACATATTACAGGAGATAGAGTTCAAGTCCTATTTTCAAGGAAATCTTTTATGATCTATATTTGTAAGGGCTCTATCATTAATATACGTTGTTCAAATATATATAAGAGCTCATAACTGTTCAAAATCGTTTATATATATTTATCCTTTGTCCATATTAAATAAGAGTTTTGGTTTTAAACATTTTACTCCTAACAAAACTCGGTTTTCTCGGATGTGCAAAATCAATTGAACGTCTTCTTCAACGTTCTTATTCGTAAACATTCATCTATTTTTATAAACGTTACTTTGTGAATGTTGGTGTTGAATTAATCAAACAAATTAAACGTGAGACTTTTGAGGTCAAGAACGTTGGTTTTGTTGAGATAATCTGAACACTCTTTATTCACTATATAAAAGACTTGTGTGTTTTCATTCAACGTTGTTGGACAACATTCAAAATAAACACAAGTCCTTTCAAACTGATTTGATAAATCTTTTATATACTTTCATGCTCTATTATATATTACCATTTATATCCTTGATTAGAGTTCATAGTTTCAATTATAATTGATTATATTTGAATTGTTCAACTTGTAAGTCCCTAGTTGCTGGATTAGCAAGTTGGGGAAACTTTAGAAGGCTAGAGAAGTTTATACTTGGAGTAGTATAATACTTAGAGAGATGTGTTCGAGGAACAAGGTGTTTCAGGAAGCTGCAATCAGAGATTTAGGGAGATATATTATTGTATTGTGTAATTGTAACTCACTTTGATCAATAATATATTTCTTTACCGAGTTAGTTGGTAGAGGACCACGACGTAGACCGATAGGAGATAGAGGTCGAACCTAGCCGGCTAAAATTGATGTATGTTCTTTACTTACTGCACATTTAAGACTGCTTTACATATCGTAGCTAGCTGCCACTTTATACTTTCTGTGAATCCAGTTAGTCAGCAGTCAGCAAATTAGACTAAGTCACCTAACTTGATAATAATTAAAATTGATCATCGTTAATCATAACATCTATTAACTCTCCCTGGTAGGTGTGCATGCTCACAAACAAATAGCACTACTTGTAAAGTCATAGTGATACAATTAGTCAAAAATTATTTAATGATATTTTAAGATGAAATAAATATCAATACTTTTATTAAATACAAGTAATACTACTATAATTAGTCAAAAAATATTTAATGATATTTTAAATAGCACTACTTTAATTCCATACAAGTAATAATAATATAATTAGTCAAAAATTATTTAATGATATTTTTATATATGTGTGTATTTTAAAATAATAATACAAGTAAAAATTAACAAACTGATAATTTTCATGTCAATTAAAATTTTATAAGAAATTAGGATTAACACACTGATAATTAGGATTAGGACTTAGGACCATATCATGTGTATAACTTTAGGTGTCAACTTCGGGAGGGGGGCAACCGCAACACACACCCCGTTTGTCTCTCACGGCACCCCACCCCACCCCTGTTTTAGATACGTGACCCTCTACTTGACCTTGACCTTCATGCTAGATGTGAACTGCGGTACACGTGGACAAGCACGCCGTCACTAATTAATCGTATTTACCTACAAGGGACACGCAACTAGCTTTAACGAAATGTGTTTGGTCAGTAGTAGCTAGTTCTGTTTGGTTTGGTATAATCAACTGCTTAATTAGGGCAAATCATGTATTCTTTTAATCACAAGAAATTAGCCACAACATTTTGATTTACTTGAAATATTTAATTTTTCAGGAACAACATGTTACTCACGCTAAAATTAATGGAGTTAATTTTTTTTAAAATATATATATAAATATTTAAAAAATATTCGTAAATTAATGATACTTGTACATCAAGTGATGTAGACACGAAACTGAAAGGCCAGCAACTAGTCAGGGACCAGTGATTTTAAATCCAGTCGGGTCCGTTAATTGGTGGTTACAAATTTATGAAAAGTTTGGGTGTACTTTCTTCTAGAAAGTGAATCATAAAAAGTTTCGATTAGACACCTTTACCCTACTATTTATTACTAGCCGATAACCGATCCAAACATAAACCAAGATCAAAAAACACTGCTATTTGATTTAATAAATTTTTAAATATTTTTGAAAGAAATATTTGAAAATAATTATTTTTGAAAAAATATAAAGTTGATACTTATATACAAAAATAAATTTAAAAATATACCTATAAATATCCTTTCTATGTGTTCTAAGATGCATGTAAAAAGAAATATAAAATACAAGTAATCGTAATCTAATTAGTCAAAAATTATTTGTATTCTAATTGATGTAATGATAATAAAATATAAAATTGATGTAATGATATTAAAATATAAAATTTATTAAATACAAGTAATCGTAATCTAATTAGTCAAAAATTATTTGTATTTTGAAAGAAATAGCACTAGGCTTGATCGTCACCCAAGTCTCATACTCTAAAAATTTAAACAAAAATTCTATAAAATTGAAAACAATATTATCAGATGAAATAAATAGCACTACTTTTATTAAATACAAGTACTAGTGATACAATTAATCAAAAATTATTTAATGATGTTTTAAGATGAAATAAATTGCAATGCTTTTATTAAATACAAGTAATAGTAATATAAAAAGTTGAAAATTATTTAGTTATTTTTTTAAGATTAAATAAATAGCCATGCTTTTAATAAATACAAGTAATTGTAATATAATTAGTCAAAAAAAAGGGTGATGGCCCTAAATACGGAGTAAAATGTGCCAAAATACCTACCATCAGGAAGTCTGGTCCTAAATACTCACCAAACACGTATGTAAAATATGTGTAATGTGGTTACGCATTTAAATCATGCGTGTTCAGTTTAAATTACATTTTCATTATTTTTTTTTAATGTATACGCATCTTTAAAATGCGTATTCAAAGGTAGTACACACAAATTTGGAATGCGTATAGTGTACTACATCTTGTAATGGTGTGAACGGCTTCTCTTCTGACTATATCGCTGCATATGTGGCCCCACATCATTTAGGTGGTCACCGACCAAACACACTACAGGTGTGAGTTTATAATTTACATAATACACGCATGCATATAGAGCGTAGACGGTGGGTATATAGGACCATAATCCCGCCTAAAGGTATATTGAGCCATCAATCTTCACCCGTAGGTATTGTGATCATTCTTTCCAAAAAAAATTAATAATATTTATACCGAAATTTTGTTATATTCGACAAATATACTTGAGTTTCGTTATGTTTGACAAATATACTCCATATGATGAGATTAGTTAAAATTTTAGTTAACATCGGTGTTGTTCCTTTTGAGATGAGTTTTTTTTCTATAATTTTTATTTTTAACATATCACATAGAGCTTACAAATTCAACAAAATAAATCAAAAAACTGAAACTGGACAGAAAAATCAAAAAACAAAACCGAAAAAAATCAAAACAGATAAAAAAATTGAAAAAAAAATATTCATAATTGAATTGAGCAGTTTGATAATGATTACGGTTTTATCCCTATAACCTAATCGAAAAATCGAACCATTTACATAATATTATCATATAATGTTATCATATAATAAATATATCATACACTGAGAAACTATTCCAATATAGCACATATCAATGACTATTTATTTTAAGGATTCATTGTTAAAATATATTTTAATGGGTTCTAACACATATATCTATTTCAATTTACACATGAATTTAAGAATTATTTATTTTTTAATTTTTTTAATGAATTTAATTATTTCAATTATTTTTTATAATTAAAAATTTTAAAACAAAAATATATATTGATCAATTATATTAATAAATATTAAAAATAATTTGTGCATTGTACACATAAGCTAGTAGTATTAAATTTGTATAACACTTGTTAATTAGGTAAAAAATCTGAAGATTTTTTTTTAAATCAATGAACGGTTAACCAAATAGACAAAAACCATTCCGGAAGATTAGATTACGGTTACAGTAAAATGTCGTTAAATTAATACTCGATACCAGGATAAATTAATATTTTAAATGCATATTTTTGGTCCAAACATAATGACGACAGTATAAATTTAACCTCTATTTATTAATAACTTCAATAAATTAATAGAATTTGTGAGTTCCAACGATTTTAATTTACAAAGATTTTAGTGTAATAAGTAATAAACGAACATAAGCGAATTCAACCAATATATACAATTTGGTAACAATTTTCCATAAAAACCCAACTAAATAGCCTCTACACCCCAACTCCAAAAGTAACATTTTAATAAATTAAATGTGTTTCTTTGTTTCTTTGTGTACTTTCACAATAGGCAACACAATGATGTCGAAAAAATACATAATGAAAAGTTGAAATTTACCGACGACTTAGTAAAATCAGATCCTCCTCCAGAAAAAAAAGAAAAGAAAAGAAGAACAAAGAAAAAAGGTCTACTTCTCTTTCTTCCACTTAAAATTGAAATTATCAAATCCTACGTAACTAAAGTCAAGCATATAGTTAAAGTATTTACATTGTTGGGTGGAAAAATATGAATCGAATATTTGTTAACTCCCTCATTTTTTATATTTGATGTTTGATTTTTGTACATATTTCAAAGTTATAGCTAAAATAATTATTATTTAAAATTTGTGAATAAAAGTATGCAAAAAAAAACCTTTAAATAACAAAAAGGATAACAATTCTAATACTTTAAACTTATTAAATAACAAATTAAAAAAACGAGGACTAAACTTCCTAAATTCAAAGACAGTAAATAAACAGTAAGACTACAAATTATATTCATCATACCAAATATAACTCGAGGCCTATGAAATTACTCAATGATTATAGTTAAAGCCCAAATATAACAAAATGTAAATAAGTCTAAAACAAACTATAAAATCGTAGACACACAACACTAGAAGAAAACCCCAGATGAAAAGCCGAAGCTTTATTTAACTACGACAAGAAAATATGGATAGGAAGTTAAACCTAAGGAACAATTTTGGAAACTTTGAGTTTCTCTATCCAATGAACGAACGAAGATTTGGAATTCCTGAAACCCAAGAATCCATGCTCCTTGCTCTTGTTCATTGTATCTAAAGGATACTCAATGCCAAATGAATGATCAGCAAGCCACCAAGCCCCGACTTCCTCCAGTTTCGTAGGCACCAAATTGTTTTCTTTTACTATCTCATCCCACACATTCCCTTTATCCTTCATCAACTCTGCAAATGTCAGCCTCTCTCCGGCTTCAAATTCGCTGCATTCCACCTCAAATTGCTCTGCCAACACCTTCCAGAAATGCTTCCACTTGAACACATCTCCATTACTGCAATTAAACGCTTCATTCTTGGCGTTTGGATCCACTGCAGCCCATATCTCTTGCTCAGCAATCAAGTCAGCATCAGAAGCTTCATAATACGAACTCCAAGCTTCCTTAGTCCCTGGAAACCTCATAACCGCACCCTCATGCTTGCATATTGCAGAATAAACACACAGAGTACATATTAAATTCATCATACTGTAAGGCGAAAAACCAAATATAGCTCCAGGCCTATGGACGGACCAAGTTAAGCTATCTGTTTTGGCTACTTTCTCAAACAAGATGTCCTCAATATTATAGTAAAAATTTGGAGCATCCAGCCTTGGAAGATCTTCGGTATACGGAGGATCGTGTGCTGCAATCCCAAATGAATCAAAAGACCCGAAGTAATGCTTTTTCCCAGTTTGTAAACAAATATGTTGCAGTTTTGGTGCATTTGGAATGATACAGTTCAGCAAATTTTTAAACATTTTGCTATTGATTTCGCAGTTTTCAGCTTCATTGGATCCACAAGCCCAAGTGACATAAAAGAGGTGAGTCACATCTTTAAGGCGGGAGAGTTTGCTTTCCGTTTCTTTTGGATTGGAAATGTCACACTGGATGTACTCAACAGGGTTGTTTGCATGCCATGGTGGTCTTGGACGACGAGCAACGCCATAGACTTTCCAGGGGCCGCCCGGGGTGTCAGCGCGAGGGAGAATCTCAGCCAGACTATTACCAACAATGCCCGTAATGCCCACAACTAGGGCCACACTTTGGTAGTTCAACCGATCATTTTCTTGATTGAGAGGTTTCTAGATTAAGTAAGCGAGCATGAAGGATTAAATTAGTTGTGAATGATGAAAAGATGTACAAAAGCATGTTTAACAAAAATGATTAACGAAGATTAGTAAAAAAGAAGAGAGATTAGAGGATTACCCTTGCACCGCCAACTGCACCAGAGTACCACCACCAGCTCATTTTGTGTTGGATCGTCTTAGGCTTGTGTATTTTGTTATATCGTCTCTAGCTTGAGCTTTTTTGTTAATATTTATATACAAAAATGATGTAGAAACGTGATGCCATGAAAGACTTTCTGTGGTCTAAAATTTAAGCATGATAAATTTTTGTGACGAAGAAACTAACCCCACAGTTACGGCAGTAGTATTAAATCAGGTCGCTGGTAGCTAGCGAGCAGGAGGCAGTTAGGTAGTACGAAACTCTTCTGAAATGTGGTATCGAACAAACAAAGGAGATTAAGGTGAGCGGATCATAATAGTAATAATCTATCTATTTATTACTATATATTACTAGCTTAAACCCAAACTGCATTGTTATTAATAATTATTATTTTTATTATTTATGTTTTTAATATTCTATTAATTTGCATTTGCTAAAAAAATATGTAGACGTGTTCAACTTTTTTAAATAATTAAAAGTATTAAAATAGATTTTAAAATAAATTAATAACTGTTTGTCTGTGATATTTTTGGAAAAGAAGAGGTCTTAGTAAGGAAAAATAGAAAAAGTAACGTGTTTTAGCTCAAAAGGTAAGTGTCCGTAATTAAAAGTATTTAAATAGGTTTCAAAATAAATAAGTATTTGGAAAATGAGAGATTTTAGTAAGGAAAAATAGAAGAGTAGCATGTTTTAGTTGAAAAAGATAATTGTCCGTGTTTTTTTTAGAAAAAGATAGGATTTTGTTAGAAAAAATAGAAAATACAATGTATTTTAGCTGAAAAGGTAGTTGGTTATAAAAATGTTGTTATTTAATAATAATTTCTTTAGAAAATAAAAAAAATTGAAAAAGTAACACGTTTCAGCTAAAAAAGTGCTCATAATTAAAAATATTAAAATAGATTTTAAAATAAATAATTAAGGATTTTCCGTGATATTTTTGGAAAATGAGGGGTTTTAGTAAGGAAAAATAGAAAGGGTAACATGTTTTTGTTAAAAAAAGATAATCGTTCATGTTTTTTTTAGAAAAAGAGAGGATTTTGTTAGAAAAAAATAAAAAAAATAATGTATTTTAGCTGAAAAGGTAATTAATTATAAATAATGTTATTATTTAGTGATAGTTTTTAAAAAAAAAAATAAGTAAGGGTAATTAAGTAAAATCACAAGTACCGACCGTCCGTCCGACCACCAAACTTTTAATGTTTCGTCTTTAATAACATAATTTAAAACCCGTGCGATGCACGAATTATTTTTAATAATTGTTAATTTTATTATTTATTATTTATATTTTATTAATTGTATTTATTAAAAAAATAAGTAGGCGTGTTAAACATTTTTAAATAATTAAAAGTATAAAAATATATTTTAAAATAAATAAGTAACGGTTTGTCCGTGATATTTTGGAAAAAAATGGGCTTTAGTAAGAAATTTAGAGAGTAACGTGTTTTCGTTGAATTTTAAAATATAAAATTAATGATTTGTCTGTGATTAATAATTATAATATTATTATTTTATTTTATTAAATAGAACTATTCGTGATATTTTTGGAAAATGAGAGGTTTTATTTAGGAAAAATAGAAAAATAGAAATTTTAGTTAGAAAATATAAAAAAGAATATATAATTTGGCTAAAAGTGGCAATGAGTTAGTTATTAGCAATTATAACCTTATTATGTTATTTTATTAACTGAAACTGTCTGCAATATTTTTGGAAAATGGGATGTTTCAGTTAGAAAAAATAGAAAAGATATTCTATATAATAATTTTAATATTTTATGTAACGGTTCTCATTGATTTGAAAGTTTTCCATTTTAATGCTTGTGAAGTTACGATTTTACCCCTATTTTTTGAAAAATAACAAAAATACCACTGTTATATTATTATGCAAAAATATATTAATATTTGTTAATGTAGAGAATCGAACATCCAACCTCCTTCTAAGAAATTCAAAGCATAACCACTATGCTACATTGCTTTTTGAATTTACTTTAAAGATTTTATTAGATAAGTCACATCATTTCCTCTAATTCTATATTCTTTTTTTATTTTGAACCTAGGAAATATTGGTCCATATTATTTATATAAATCTGTATTTTTTATTTACGTTATATATATATATATATATATATATATATATATATATATATATATATATGTAAATGATCCATCATCGTTATAAATTTTTATTATAGTTGTATATTTTTTTTATTAAATATACTTTAGTTATGTTGTTGATAATTCATATTTTTATATCATATTATATATCACTATTTTACATTATTATAATTAATTAATTATACATAAAATATAGTAATGAACTTGATCTAATATAAGAACTATTGTATATGTTATGTATCACATTATTTGTTAAGTCTATAATTTAAAATTAAGAAAATTAGCATCAAAATTATGTAATGCTAATGCTTATACACTCTGTTCGTCACATTCATTTCTTAGCAAATTTCTTTTCAAAATAAACACTTCATTTGTTGATATTTTTTAATATTACATGTCATTCTTTATTAACTTCGGTATATCTCTAATTTACTCATTTTTTTCGTCACTTTTTTCACTTTTTCCACCATTTTAATCCCCTGGTTGATGTCCGAGTCAAAAATCGGGGTGATGATTTAAAATGTAGAATATTACGGAGTATATAATTACAAAAAAAGGTTTTCTTTCATTATAAATGATAAATGTAAAAAATAAAATCTTTACACTCTCTTTGTCATGATAAATGATGAGTATGGAAAATAAAATTTATATGATATAATTTCATATGTTACACATGAATGTAAATTATTCCGGATAAAAAAATATTTTCATTTTCATTTTTCTCTTTGTATATATATATATATATATATATATATATATACATATATATATAAATAAATGTATTATACTATTTAAATAAAAATATATAAATTCTATCTATAAAATCATACATAATATATAACTACATCAAATATGAACTATATATCATAATTTTTAAGTATATAAAATATCAAATATTTGAGTTAAATTAGAAATGTTTTATTGATCAAACATTTAGACTTTGAGGGGTTTAAATGTATAATTCGACTAAAAAGATAAATATTTGAAAATGTAGAAGATACAATTGAATTGATTGCAAAAAGACAATAACTCAAAAACAGGATCTATGTTTTAAATAAAAAATCAACATGATTAATATGCAATACATGAAAATAAGATATGATTTTTCTCGATCATATGAATTATAAAATTGTCTAACTATTAATGACAACCAGTTAGACTATAAGTTTTAACAATAAAAATTCAAATTGTAGGTAAAAAATTATTGACTGATGTTAAAAAAAGTATAAGTCTTTAATAATAATAGAATTTTATATAATATATTAATTGGATGCGTAATATCATAAAATTATTTTGATAAATGAAATTTTAAATAGGGTTTGTGGGTTTTGAAGACATCGTCGAATTAGAACACTAAAGCTAATACACAATAAAATAGAAGTAAAGTTTAGTTTTTGTATATGAAAAGGTTGAGTTTATTATTACAAAAATGTCATTCAAAATTTGTATTGAAAAAACAGTATAACCTCGTATAAGTCTTCAGGTCAAAATCATGGTTATTTTTCACTTTTAAATAGATGAATAATCCCTGGACATTTATAAAGTTATCACATTTACATTATTTTTTTAAAAAAATTAGTCTTAAAAATGATATATTTATCAGTATATATTTGTTTATAACACGTGCAAAGCACGAGTTATTTTTTGTATTATTTTAATTTTTTATTTAAATTATTATAATCAAATTAAATATAGTAACGAGTGGTTCACGTATTTTACCTTTATTTATGTTTTTAATTTTTGAGTTGTTCTGCCGGATCAGTGGCTCAGAGTAAATGTTAATTTTAACATATTTGTAGTAAATGTTTATTTTAATATGTTGATGGCCGGGATTCGAACTTTAAACTTCTATGAATTTTTAAAATTTAGGATTTCAATTATTTATGATGATTATGATGATTGAGTTGAAACATTTACTTACGTCATTATAACATGAACTCACTCTATATGAAGGGAAAAAAAGATGAAACCGGAAAATAGTTGTTTGGAAATTATATATATGCACAAGTCATTAATGTTGTATAATCATTTTTACATCGATAAAAATAATCATGTGCCTTTTATCATATAGATATTAGTTGAATATAACGAAATCTAATCAAATTTACAAGTATTTGATTCATGAAAACGGTACGCAATATTACAAATTTACGATAAATTGAAAATATTATCATCTAATGTATTTTTAATTATAAAATTATTTCGATATATGAACAAATTCTGCGAGAAATTATTTAATTAATATATGAACAAGTCTCAAAACCTGACAGGGGTACGTTCGTCATTCAAAGTAGTTACATTATTCGCCAACAAATTTTTTTACTACTCTGCACAACTCACACTTCTCATCTTACACTATCAAACTTACGATTACACAAACCTCACGTTAATAAATCGACGTCCTCGCAAAAACAATTATTGTCGTTTTTATGCAGGCCCGTGCCTTGCACGGGTTGTTACGCTAGTTAGGATTAGGATCATATCATGTGTATAACGTTAAATGTTAACATCAGTACACTTCATATTCCCCAGTTGTCTACTTTACCCTTAATGCTAGGTGTGTTATCATTTGCACAAGATAGACTTGGGGTTATTTAAAAAAAAAATACTTGAGCTTAAAATTAATAAGTTAAATATAAGATATAAATAAATTTAACATATAATTTAATTGAGTTAAGTATTTTGTGGGAGCTACTCTAATGACAACTAAAAACCCCTAATATCAGTTTTATAATTATATTTATTTTATAATTACAAAATTTAATTACCTACTATATTTGTATTTAGACTATCGTTACTATAACGGCTGATACCAAAACCACCACCACTACCGTCACGACCATCGTCACCAAAACAATAACCAACGCAATCTTACCGCAATCACCACTATTATCTATAAAGTTATTATATTTAAACCAAAAATTATCAAATTTTAAATCACTACTACCACACTGTATATACTACTACCATTACCAAAACCAACAGAATCAACAAAAAATTCAATGCAAATCGCTGATGCTTTTTGGAAATCACCAAATATTCTAAGCTAATCACAAAAAATTCAACTTGAATTATCAAAAATTTTAAAGGCAAATCACCAAAATTGTTCATCTATATTTACTTTAAAATTGTAAAATATCGATTCTCCCGAAAATAAATTACAAACTATCAATGAGCTACAAGTTCCGATCACCACACCATGCATCTTTTGGTGTCATCATCTACACATCCAATCATCACCATTAAACCAAACTCGCAATTTATTTTACTTCCTTCGGATTGGATTTAATCTTCGAACCATTATTTCACTTTGCACTACAACAAATCTGGCCAATTATGACGGAAAACTTATGACGGAACCGCTGGGCGCGCCAAACTTATGAGATTGGATTTAATCTTCGAACCATTATTTCACTTATTGAATTTTAAGCATTGTCTTTGAAATAGTTTTTAGATGAAATGAACGAGAAAATCAATAAAAAAAAGTTAAATTAGATGAGAAGAATAGATGGAAAGAGAGATCAGGTGTGGGGGGGGAGAGAGAGTACGTTTTTTAAAAATGTGTGACACAAAAAAATCAGATCGAGGAACAAGTGGGTGGTTGACAAGTTGGGATGATATAAAAATATATAGAGATATAAGTTTTTTTAGATACATAAAAATTAAATAACGAATATATGGTCCAGATTAAAGGTTGTTAAAAATATTGAGTGGTATAAATTCGGTCTCAGTTCTCATTCTAATATGGGGTCTCATTTGAGCACTTGCCAATATTTCGTAACTATATTTCTCAGTTACTCTTATAAATATTTATATAATTATAAATACAAATTCATATTACTATAATTATAAACTATTTTGGTGATTCACCCCGAGTTAATGACTATATATAATTACCAAAGTACGTGGCTACAGTGCAACATAAGCTGCTGAAATGGTAAAAGTATATGAAGGTTGGGTTAGTTTTTTTGTGCTACCACTATAAGAAATAGGTTCACTTCGGACCAAAAAACTGGTCTGATTAATTAAAAAAGCTGCTGTAAAAAAACAGTGGGTTTCATTCAAATTCGACCATCAACGGTAGTCGGGTTTAGCCTTGCCAGTTTTGGACCAAATTAGACGGGTTTAGTGTTGACTGCCTTTGACTTGTAATCCACGTGTTATGCCACATGTTTGGGCCCCAGCTGATGTGATGGCCCATAAAACTGGGTCCCTTGTCACATGTGTTGGACCTACCAGCCACATGACATTGCCACATAAATCGGGGTTTCTTAATCTGACCGTCTAACCCGACAAATGTCCCAGTTCGATTAATTTAACATGCCCTATTGTGAATTTTTTTTCTAATTATTAACAGTAAACTTTTCTAAAATATAAAATCAACCAACTTAAACCGACTACTTAATTTTGTGAAGAAACTTAAAAATTTTAGAATACGCTTGTTATGACTAAAGATGGTAGATTTTCTGGGAAATTTTTGGTTTAAAAGATAGGATAAGTCTACAATTTTTGGTTTTTTTGTATTGCACCTCTATGTTTTCTGTACCTTGCATTCACACAATTAATAATCAACCCAACAATGAACAAACAAACAAAAAAAGCCAAACATAACTATATTAACTAAAAAGCTGTTCAAATAACACAACCAACATATATAATACATTCAAGAAAACACCTTAATTTACAAATTAAATTTAACAAAATAAAATTTCAAACTTACAAAAAGTTCCGACCAACAAAATAGTTCAACTACAAACATCACTTCATTTACATTCATTAGATTTAAACTTTACCTCCATCTTTGTCATCATCATCCTCTCCACCTTCCTCTCCATTTTCCTCTTCATCTTCCTCTTCATCGTTCTCCTCGTCATTATCACCGGATTGAGCCCTCATAATCTCCTATTTACAAGAAAATTGATGAATTAATATAAATTCTTAACTACACTAATATTTATAACTAAATAAAACATTACACCTTTAAATTGCCCATATATTAACTTGCATGCATTAAGATTATGTTGATGTAGTCATGTTGAACCTGGTAAAGAAAAAAACTAATTTCTTTGAAATAGTACTTTGTCTTGTCTTTTGACATGGTGAGATAGTCTTTTTCGTGAGAAAGTTTGTTCTGTTTTTTTAATCTTCAAGCTCTAAGAATCATTAATGGCGAATCATATGGATAGTATCACGCAAGCGATGAATGCAATCATACTGGAGGATGAGGAGGAAGGGGGAGTTGCTGTAGGGGATTTTGAAGAAACTGGGAACGAGGAACAACAGATTGTTTATGATGCAAAGCTCTATCTGATAGGAAGATTTTTAACGGAGGGGATGTTTGATTTCCGGGCGATGCAGTAAACGTTAGCAGCGCTTTGGAGACCAGGAAAGGGAGTGCATATTAAAGCTTTGGAGGCCAATCTATTTATGTTTCAATTTTATCATGAGATTGATATTAAAAGGGTAATCGAAGGTAGCCCTTGGTCGTTCAACAGGAAGGTACTTCTTATAGGTCGTATGCAGGAGTCGGTCAATCCCAGGAGTATCCCTTTGAATTCAATAGATCTCTGGGTGCAGATACATGATATGCAGCCTGGGTTTATGTCTGAGAAGGTAATAAGGGAGATTGGAAATCAAGTGGGTATCTATGTAAACTCATGTCCAAATAATTTCAAAGGCGTATGGAGAGAATATATGAGAATTAGAGTCACTATCGATGTTGGAAAACCGTTAAAAAGGAGGCTGAAGATTCAAAAATCAGGAAATGAATGGAGCTGGGTCACGTTCAAGTATGAAAACCTGCCTACGTTTTGTTTTATATGTGGAGTTCTTGGACATTCGGATAAGTTCTGCAGCAGGTTGTTCGAGGTCCTAGAAAATGAGATAACTAAACCGTATGGAGCATGGATGAGAGCTCCTCTGCGTCGTCCAAATATGGCGATTGGGTCTAAGTGGTTACGGAATGGTGCAGATGACAGTTCGTTCAAGGAGATGGCTACAAGCGGCGCGTCTAGCTCAAACACGAGGGATTCAGTTATGGCGGCGAAACCAGTTCCTAAAAATATGGGAGGTGATGAAGCTGGGCTAAAAAAAGGGGATTCAGTAAATCAAAATAATGCAACAGGCGAGATATCAGGAAATTTGAAATTTGGAGATAGGGTTGATGGAGGGAAAATATTTAAAGGAGCAAATAGTGTGATTTTAGAAAATAAAAAAAGGAGAACGGACTCGGGTAATGGAAATATGATGGGCCTTAATACAGAAATAGACCCAGAAACAGATAATGAGGAGATAGAAAGTATGGAGCAAGATGGAATTAATGGGCCAAAAAATGGATATGTGGCGGGTTCCGAAGATCGGGCCCACCTATCATTATGAGTATCTTGAGTTGGAATTGCCATGGGCTTGTGACCCCATGGGCTTTTCAATTCCTTAAGGAATTAGTTTTCCAAAAGAAACCCAACATTGTTTTTTTATGTGAAACTTTATGTAAAAAAGAAAAAGTTGAAACAACAAAAAAAGCGATAGGTTTTGAAGGTATGTTGGCTGTAGATTGTCAAGGGCAGGGAGGTGGAATAGCGATGCTTTGGAGAAATAAGGAGGAGGTTAATTTTCTGTCGTATAGTAGTAATCATGTGGATGTGTTAGTTAATATGCAAGGGTGGAGACAATTTAGATTGACGAGATTGTATGGAGAGCCAAATAGAGCAAGAAGACAGAGTACTTGGGACCTTATTCGACAACTGATTTATCAAAATCCTACTCCTTGGTGTTTAATAGGGGACATGAATAACGTTCCCAATCAAGCTGATAAGCGTGGAGGTCGACTTTATCCAGCATGGTTGATAAGGGATTTTCAGGAAGTTTTAGACTATTGTGATTTGCAGGATATAGAGCTACAAGGATATTAGTGCACATGGGAGAGGGGTAATGGTATTGACAAGTGGGTAGAAATTCGTTTGGATAGAGCTTTAGTATCGAGATCTTGGACAGATTTTTTTCAGGATGCTAAGCTTGTTAATTTGAAGTTTTCAACTTCTGACCACTGTCCGATTTTGCTCGAGCCAGTGATTGTGAATGTTCCTCCAAGACACAGAAGACTGAAATTCGAAAACGCCTGGTTGAGGGAGCCAGTATGTAGGCAAATTGTAGAAGATTCATGGAGCAGAAATATTGGTGAAACGTTACAGTTGAAAACTAGCAAATATTTAGAAGATGTTTCATTGTGGGGGCAGGAATTTACTGGCAATTTCAAGGAGAGAATAGCCCGGTTGAGGAGAGTGATAAATAGTACGAAGGGTAGTCGTTCTGAGGAGGCTATAAAAAGGTACCAGGATGCGTGCAGAAAATTAACTGAAGTATTGGCTCAGTAGGAGGTTTTTTGGAAGCAAAGGTCTAAACAACTATGGCTTAGGGAAGGGGATCAAAATAGTAAGTTTTTCCATGCGACTGCAAAAGCAAGAAGGAAAAGTAATTATGTACAGTCGTTGATTAATGAGGAAGGAGTTTCGATAGATTGGGAGGAAGGCCTGGAGGGATTGATGGTTGATTATTTTAATAATCTTTTCAAGGCATCAGATACAAGGTGGGTAGAGGTAGTGGAATGCATCAACAACAAAATTACTGCAGAACAAAACACGAACTTAAAGCTACCTGTAGAAGATAAAGAAGTAAAGCAGGCCCTTTTTCATATGCACCCGGATAAATCCCCGGGCCCGGACGGGATGAGCCCAGGTTTTTACCAAAAGTATTGGAACATTGTCAGTGGGGATCTTATTAAACTGGTCAGAGATTTTTTTGAAGAAGGTACGTTTGATGCTCATCTTACGGAGACTAATATTGTGTTAATTCCAAAGAAAAAAAATCCTCAGTACATGACAGGTCTTAGACCAATATCTTTGTGCAATGTTTCTTATAAAATAGCTTCTAAGGTGCTGGCAAATCGTCTGAAGGTAGTAATCGATAAGTTAATATCAGAAAATCAAAGTGCTTTTATCCCTAGAAGATTAATTTTTGATAACATCATGATATCTTATGAGGCTATGCACTATATGAAGAGGAAGACGAAGGGTAAGAAAGGTTGGATGGCTCTTAAGCTAGATATAAGTAAGGCATACGATCGAGTTGAATGGAATTATGTGAAAGCAGTTCTAAGGAAGATGGGGTTTGAAGACGTGATTGTGAATTTGTTCATGGAATGTGTAATGAAAGCAAGGTACAAAATTTCTCATGCAGGTAAAGAATTTGGAAATATATTGCCGGAGAGGGGTCTTCGTCAAGGTGACCCTCTTTCTTCATATTTATTTCTTATTTGTATTGAGGGTTTGTCAGCTCTTATCAAGAGTTATGAGAACAGGGGTTTAATTCGAGGTATATTAAAGTGGCACGGGGTGCCCCATCAGTGTCTCATCTATTTTTTGCTGACGATAGTTACATCTACTATCGTGCCAACAAGGAAGAAGCAGGTCATGTCATGATACTTTTGGTAACTTTTGAGAAGGCATCTGGCCAAAAAATTAATGTGGAGAAATCAAGTGTATTCTTTAGTCGCAATGTGGAGGAAGAGATAAGGAGAAAAGTTCTGGGAATTATGAGATTTCAAGAAGCTGATCAGAACACGCTGTATCTGGGTTTGCCAAATTGTATGGGAAGGAATAAGTCAGCGATTTTGGGCTATTTGAAGGAGAGGGTTCGAACCAGAATTCAATCTTGGGATGGTAAACTGTTGAATAAAAGTGGAAAGGAGATACTTCTGAAAACTGTGACACAGGCAATACCGAATTATGCTATGAGTGTTTTTCTCATTCCAATTGAAATGTGCAGGGAAATGGAGAAGATGATGTGTAAAGTTTGGTGGAAATCTTCAGCAAAAAAAGATAAATGTATTCATTGGATGAGCTGGGAAAGGATGAGCAAGTCGAAAATGTATGGATGTCTTGGTTTTAGACAGCTTCACGAGTTTAAAGTAGCCCTATTGGGAAAGCAGGGCTGGCGTCTTATGATGAATCCGGACAGTCTGGTGGCCAGAATTTATAAATCGCGATATTATCCTCAGGGTAATTTTCTAAGTGCCAAGCTAGGAGCAAGTTCCAGTTTTATTTGGAGAAGTGTGATGGAAGCGCAAGATTTAATCAAACAAGTATTAGGCTTCAGAGTGGGAAACGGGGCATCTGTGAGTATTCTAAATGATCCTTGGATCCCTCACCCTGTAAATCCATACATTACTACGGAAAATGCAACAATAGAAGGTGAAATGGTGTCTGCTTTAATGGAGATAGGAGAACACAGCTGGGATAAAGATCTGGTAGAGGATATTTTCGATGATCGGGATGCCAATCTTATTTTGGCAATTCCAATAAATAGAAACGAGGTTGATAAATGGTTTTGGCGGAAAGAGAAATTGGGAGACTATTCTGTTAAATCAGCATACACACTTATCCAAGAGAATAAACCGACATATAATTTTTATGGTAATAACAGGTTCTGGAGAAGACTGTGGAACTTAAAAGTGCCCCCCAAAGTCAAAAATTTCATTTGGAGAGCTTGTACGGATTGTTTGCCTACGAAAGATCTGTTACGAATGAGGAGGGTAAATGTGGATGAGTATTGTCCTCTCTGTAACACTAAGAATGAGAGTATAATTCATGTTTTGGTGAGTTGTTCGTTTGCCAAATCATGTTGGGACAAACTGGTGGTCGATAGCAATAAAAACACCCATGGGTCGTTTTTGCAGTGGATGCTGAGTACTTTTTATGAATGGGAAGTTGAGAATAAGAGAATGGGAGTGATGTTATGTTGGGCAATATGGAAATGTAGGAATGAGCTGATATGGAAGCAAAAGGGAATGGAGGTGAAAGATGTCGTAATTTTGGCTAGAGTGGTCCTTAGTCAGTGGCAAGATGCTCAAGATAGAAACTTTGATCGGTCATGGGGATTTATGACGCCTAATGACGGTAATGAGCACTGGACTCTTCCAACGGATAATCAAACTAAGGTAAATACCGATGCTGCGATATTTCAGTCTTCTTCCTGTTACTCGTATGCTTTTGTTGCTCGAAATCAGAAAGGTGACTTAGTAGAGGCTCGTTCAAGTTGCAAGCCGGGTCACATATCTCCAGAATGTGCTGAAGCAATGGGCATACGTGAGGCGTTGAGTTGGGTGAAGGGAAAACAGTTAACAGTTAACAGATGTGATCGTGGAAACGGATTGTCTCGTTGCAGTCCAAGCTATCAGAGGTACTACACAACTGATGTCGTACTTTGGCAGAATTATTCAGCAATGCAGGGGTCTATTATCGGAGTTGGAAAACAAAGGCGTAGTCCTTAGATTTGTCAAACGGTCTGCGAATATCTTAGCTCACACCATAGCGAGTTGTAGTTATTCTTTAGCTGATCGTGTTTGGGGGCCGAGTGAGGCTTATTTTGAATTTAATCATGTACTTGAGAACGACTTGAAGAATTAATGAAGTCTTTCTTGTTTTTGGCAAAAAAAAAAATTTGACAAATATCGATTGGAGGATGTCCCAACCAGCTGAGTCACATCACCGACAATAGCACTTGAAAATGTTTACGAACTACTTTTCAGGTTCCTTTGCATTTGAACACTTTCGTGTAGGTTGGACAAGCATGGTGGGCGCCAAATTTGCTTGTGCGTCATTCAAGACATTGTGCACCACAACCACACTAATTAGCCCTGATCGAATAACTTGCACCACCAGCATGTTGGGCACGTTAACTTGCCGCAAGATTTGGGATTAGGCTGGATGTCGGGATTCTCAGATATCTAAAATCTAGTTTTTAGGGGGTCTTGTACACCCTGGGGCAGCTGCTTCAAGCCATCATTGTACAGGATGAATAACATCTTCCTCCCCACCGGGTTGACTCGCAAACAAATCCTGATTTCGATATACTATATCTGCGTACCGGGCCTATAAATGATAAATTAAAATCATTGTATAACGCATGGCATATTACAATAAAGTAGATGCACATTATTGTTAAAAAGGTTAACTTTATGCCGCAATCAATCCGCCTTCCTCAGTCAAAAATCCGAATCAGATGGAAGTTCGGTTATCGAAACATTCTTTCCTTTTTTCTTGTGGTGAGTCTTTCGAAACATAGGAAATGAGATTGATCATCACATATATAGACAAACAATTTATTAATTCAACTTTTACCTCTTCCATCTCCATAAACAACCTTGCACCCGCACTATACAAATTCTATCGCTTTTTCCTATTCTAGGAAGCAACTTTGGGAGCATTGAATGAGCGCTTCGCTAGCCCAATACTCCACAAGATCTTTCTAAAATTCATCATCAAAGTATGTTTGATTTCATTTTTAACATGCTAATATTAATGCTATCATAAGCCACAACTTCAATTTGATTACTCTTTTGCGTGTATAATAATTCTACAATAACAACATAACATATGTTAATCATCAACTTACATTGAATTCATCAATTTATAATATATATATATACACACATATATAACATATATAAGTAAATCATATAAAATTGAAAACTTTGACAAATCCTACAAATAATATAAATCATCATGCAAATTACATTGAATTCGGTGAACATATCCGAAATCCACTCCCGATTCTTTTATATAATTTCTCATATTTCAGAAGTATCCAATCATTTAAATAAAATAAAACTAGAAATCATGTCATTTATGACATACAGTATTTCAGGTCAAAACCAAACCTTTTGTTACCAAATATAAGTAGGTTTTCTGGATTGAGTTGAATTGTCCATGTAAATTTCTTAATTTTGGTTAACTAAAGATATATATAACGAAAACAGTAAAGTGACCCCAAAATATGTATCGTTTGATCTTAAAATAAACACATGAATAGTTGTAAGAGATTAATAGTTGTAATTTTTAAATAATATTACGAATAAAAATAAAATCCAACAAAAAATTAGAATCAAATAAAACATGATTACATGTAATTTCATTGTGATAAATATATATACAAGATTTTGTACTGGATTCTAGACTATACTGGATTCTAGACTGGATTATATGTAATGTTTAATTTTTAAATTTAGATGAGATTCTACGTTAAATTCGATATATTAGGCTTAATTGTTGTTCAATTTTATGATTCTAATTTTAAAAAATCAATTTTTATGAAAAATAAAGTGTTTATGATGGTGTTGTTTATTGTTCTTTATATAAGATGTTCTTCCTAGAGTGCAACTCTCTATATATATATATATATATAATAAGATCTTGTTTGATGTCATCTTTTATTCCATCAAATTTTTTAAGATAATTATAAGGGCAATAACAAATTAGACAGATGTAGTATACACCTGTGCAAGGGTTCACAAACACACAAACACAGGGGGAGAAGAAGAGAATGCAACTGTCAACCAAAATGAGCTTGGAACAGACCAAGGAAATGAACAGGGGCACACAAGGAAATGGGACAGAGCCCACACTAGGGATCAAATCATTGGAGATCCTGGTGAGGGAGTTAGAACAAGAAGGGCAACAATGAATACATGTCTATATAGCTGCTTTCTGTCACAAGAGGAACCTAAAGTAATTGAAGAAGCTTTGAAGAATTCTGATTGGATTGTTGCCATGCAAGAAGAATTGAATCAATTTGAGAAAAACAAAGTATGGGAACTAGTGCCACCTCCAAAAGGAAAGATTGTTATTGACACCAAATGGGTGTTCAGAAACAAGATGGATGAAGAAGGAGTGGTAATTAGAAACAAAGCAAGGCTGGTTGCCAAAGGATACTGTCAACAAGAAGGCATTGATTATGATGAGACATTTGCACCTGTAGCTAGACTGGAAGCCATCAGAATCTTCCTGGATTTTGTAGCTCACTCAGATTTCAAGGTGTATCAAATGGATGTGAAAAGTGCATTTCCCAATGGTGATCTTGCTGAAGAAGTTTATGTGTCTCAACCACCTGGTTTTGAGAATGAAGACTAACCAAACTTTGTGTATAGACTGCTCAAGGCACTCTATGGACTCAAACAGGCACCTAGAGCCTGGTATCAAACTCTATCTCAATTCCTTCTTGAGCATCAATTTACCAGGGGTACAATTGACAAAACCCTATTCTTCAAGAAGCATGGAAATGATATCATTCTTGTTCAAATCTATGTGGATGATATCATCTTTGGCTCTTCAAATGAAAAACTCTGTGAAAGATTCTCTAAGTTGATGCAAAGAAAATATGAGATGAGTATGATGGGAGAGTTAACCTACTTTATAGGTTTGCAAGTACATCAAAAGGAGGATGGCATCTTCATAAACCAATCAAAGTATGTCAAAGATCTTTTGAAGAAATATGGTTTAGAAGACTCATCCCCTGCAAAAACTCCTATGTCCACTGCAATCAAGCTTGATGAAGACAAGAAAGGCAAAAGAGTAGACATCAAGGTTTACAGAGGCATAGTTGGATCACTACTCTATCTCACAGCTAGCAGGCCAGACATCATGTTTGCCACTTGTCTTTGTGCAAGGTTCCAGTCTGATCCCAAGGAATCTCACATGATGGCTATCAAAAGGATTTTCAAATATCTGAAAGGGACTCCTAATCTTGGGCTATGGTATCCAAAGGGAACTGGGTTCAACCTGGTTGGTTACACAGATTCTGATTATGCTGGATGCAGAATTGACAGGAAGAGCACCTCTGGAAGCTGCCAATTCTTAGGTCAAAGGTTAGTGTCCTGGTTTAGTAAGAAACAACAGTCCACAGCAACATCTACAGCTGAGGCTGAATATATTGTTGTTGGAAGTTGCTGTGCTCAATTGCTTTGGATTAGAAATCAACTCATGGATTATGGACTAGTGTTAGAACACATTCCTCTAATGTGTGATAATACTAGTGCAATATCCATAGTTGCCAATCCTGTTAATCATTCTACTACAAAGCACATTGAGATCAGGTACCATTTCATTAGGGAACATGCTGCAAATGGTACCATAGAAGTCTCTTATGTTCCAACTGAGAAACAATTAGCTGACATATTTACTAAACCTCTGAATGAAGCTGTCTTCAACAGACTTGTGAGTGAAATTGGAATGCTCAATCCTTCATTTAGTTGTTCTAAGTAAGTATGCTAGTAAATTGTTGTAGCAGTAAATTTTCACTGTATCTAAATGCTCTATTTATTTGGAGTGAAAATTAGCTGAAATATGATCTATAAATATTTCAGTATTTTACTGCATATTTTTCAAAATCATATTTGGTTGTGGAGTTGTGAGCTTTTGAGACATCTCGATATAGATGATTTTGAGAGTTCACGACATAGTACAAATCAAATAGACTTATATCGCAAACTGTTGAAATTGTGAGACTTTGCGATATAGTTCATTTCATGAGTTTGCGACATGGTTCATTTTAATGACTTTGCGACTTAGAATAAATATATCGACAAGTCTCCATATTTGACAGAATTTTGATTTAAATTTATTTTATTTCAAGTTTTGATTTAAGTCTGACAAAATCTTAAAATTTCAAAAAGAGAGTTTTAGACATGGTATTTTCACTATATCGCAAAGTCATCCAAATTCTGTTATCCTCAAGACTTTGCGACATAGTTCAATTCAGGACTCTGTGATATACTTTGCAAGGACTTTGCGATACAGGCCCTTTTGAGACTTCGCGACATACAATTAGTCTGTACATATTCATAACTCCATATCGCAGTGTCTCTATCATATAAATACTTTTTGTCGACCGTTCACAACTTTTCATCTTGTCTATTGCTCTCAATTTCTAAAACCTAAACTCTTCTCTCTCTTCTTCAATCTCAATCTCAATTTCAATGGCACCCAAATCTCAAACAGCTTCCTCTTCAAACCCTTTAACCATTCCCAAAGAAACAAATCTTCTCACCATTCCCTCTGAGGCTGAGGCTAACCCAAGGTACAAGTGTTTTGTACGGTTCTTGAACACTTCCTACCTACGCCAAGCCCTAACCCTGAACCCTACCTTGTATGTTGATGTGTTGGAAGGATTCTGGAGAACGGCGTTGGTATCAACAATGGCTAGGGAAGATGGAACCTCATTCCAGGAGGTTAATTGTTCAATTGGAGGCAAACACTTCCAGTTTGGTGAAAAGGAAATCAATGAAGCTTTGGGGTTCAAGGTGGAGGGTCATGACCAAGAAGCTACAGATGCTCAAATCGTAGACTTCATGACCTTCATTCTGTATGCTGATGAGATAGATACTGGAAAGCTCAATAAGAAGTTTGTGAGGAGGGAGTGGTCATTTCTGTTTGACGCACTCCAGAAGGTGTTTCTATGCAGGAAGACAGGATGGGACCATATCAGTCACATTGCTGTGAAGCTAGCCTACTCCCTGGCCAACAACCAGGAGATCAATGTGGGAGCCATAATTCTCAAGGAATTGGCTCAGAGGCTAGGCATGACCGTTCGTGGTAGAGGTAATGACATCTTTTACCCTCGTTTCCTTCAAGTTATTTTAAATTATCTTGATGCAAATATCCATAAATTGGAGGGTATAGATAAAACTAAAATGGCTTATTCCAAGTCCATGTCCAAAGTTCTATTTGGCTCATTGGACACAAGGAATCAAGTGGATGTGATTCTAAGTGTGACCAAGCATATGCAGGACACATTTGAGTCTTATCCACTTGATAAGCCCATATACCATGCTCTTTCCTGGACAGGGGAGGCTGAGACTGAAGGAGCTACACAGTCTAACCCCAGCCTTCCCATCCCATCCAGTAACCCAATTGCAAACACCACTTTAGAAGCTAGGCAGCCAAGTGCATCAATCTCTCAAAAGGTTGGTGTTACTAAAAAGAAGACCAAGAAAAGAGCCCTAGAAGTGATAAATGAATCTGTAGAAATAGCAAGTGAGACTCCTGAGTCACCTCTCACCAGACAAACGAAGAAGTCAAAATCAATACCTACCACTGAATCCTCCCAACAGGATTCAGATGTGGAAAAAAGGGTACACCAGCTACTGTCTATGGCCTCTCAACAGGTCATTGGCATTGAAAAGAGCAGCCTCCCCACTGCAACCTGTACAGAGTCTGCACATGGTCAAGAACTCACTCTTGACCCTAGGAGAAATAAGGATGATCATACACAGAGTGGAGAGCACATCACTATTGAAACTCCTCCTATTTCTCAGGGGGAGTTGCCAAAATCCAATCTACACCCTACTTCTCTATTAGATTCTTCCATACAAATTTTTTCTGCACAAGAGAGTCATTCAAATGACAATCTTGCTCTTGATCAATCACAATCCATTCCTGTGATTGAGCCAATTTCAAGTGACATGGTGCTTGACACTGTGCTCACCACCCAGGAACCACATCTAGTTGGTCAGGGAATGCATGTTGGGGCATATCCTAATGACACCAACACAAACATAGAGGATTCACCAGTTCTTACTGGAGACTCTATGCCAGACTCTCCATTTCTCATGGATTTGGACTTGCCTTTACAGGTATCTAGAGATGGTGCTGTAACACATCCCATTTCAATGGAGACAACATCAGACTCTACAGTCATTCCAAGACTGGAGGAAACTCATCAATCAATCACTCATGAGGTGCCTAGCACCAGCTCTCACTTGGCTCAGGCCACATTTTCTGAATGGATGAAACCTGTGCAACATGACAGGGCTTCAGGATCATCTACTGTGCCACCACAATTGACGGAAGAAGAATTACAAAATCTTCATGTGGTACAGATAGATGAGTTCTCAAAGATAGCTCAACATCTCTTCACCTCAAATCTACCAAATGCTGATTATGAAGCTATCTTACTTTGCCACAAGGAGGATGTTGAAGCTCAGCAGGAGAAGATAGTTGATGAAGCTGAACCAGAGGGAAATGTGGATGCCTGGTTGGATGCAAAGAGGACTTTCAAACTCAGGGATGCCCTAGCTTTTCTAAGAGAAGATTACCTAACTTCTCTGGGCTCCAATGCAAAGGATCTCTCTCCTGCTGCAATTTATGATGCTGTCAATGATATCTACAAGAATCAGTTGAAGGCTCTGCACTATCTTGGGAAATGGCTTCAATCAGAGATATATTCTATAAAGGAGGAGACAGATAGATCCCTCACTCAACTAAGGAACTCCTATCTCTCTGATTTTCCCAAGGTGGATGGCATCCTCAAAGAGGTTAGGAAAACAACTCAACAAGTATCTACAATGGATCTCTATCTGGCTATAGTGGCTGACAATTTGAAGAACATGTCCACTAAGTTAGATAACCAATTGCAAGCCAGCATCAATTCAAACTCCATGCTTACAGTTCTCTGGAAGAATCAGTATGGGAATAAGCTTATTGATGAGATTCCCATTTCTGATATCTCCAAGTTTGAATTCTCCAAGCTCAAGGATCAATCCCTCAACTCCTTCAAATCTCAACAACTTTTCTCAAAGGTGGACCGCTTGGAAAGAGAGGTAGCTGACCGGAAAGCAGAAAACAAAGGACTATCTAACTCCTTAGAGAAGCTTAATGCTAACTCCACTTCTAATATCTTGTTGGTGCAACAACAAATGATGACTTCAATGATGAGGCACATGAACCTGCCTATTCCTGGAGAAGCTCAAGACATCTTGTCTGATCCCAAGCCTAAGGGGGAGAAAGGAAAGGAGGTCATTCTAGACAAGAGAAGGGGAGTACCTGCCAAGCAGCAAAAGCTTAAGGGCAAACTCACTGAAGAAACCATAAAGCCAATCATACTTCCCTCTGTAGAGGTCACCAGTGCTCAAGGTCAAAGAAGTACAGTCACAACCACCTTCTATCCATCCACCATGCCAAAGGACATCTCAGCTCCTCAACCTACTTCAAATGCCAAACCTATCAAAACCACAATTATTACTGAGGCCAAGCTACAGGAAGTTGCCAATTCAAACATCTATCATGATGAGGCCTTCCTGGAGTTTCTTAAAGCTATCTACAGTAATGCTCAAGAAGATGCAAGGGTCTACAGAGAAAAGATCAAGGAAAGCATCAAGTACTTCACCGTGGCAGTAAGGAAAATCAAGGATGTCCATCTAAGAGAAGTTATCATGGTGTGCAAGGATAATTGCTTGTTGCATCTAGCATTTCAAACTCTGGAGAAACTGAAATTTTCTGAGCTGTCAATCATTATGGATTTAATTGGAAAGGATGGGGCAAACAACAGGAGACTGTTTGATGACCTGAAGATAGACCAACATCAAAGATTGCCTGAGGTTATCTCCAAACCAAGGACAATAATCTTCCAAAGTCTATCTCAAGACAGCAGCATTGACCAACTGGTGATTCCCTCAGACTTGACAATGAAGAACAATGCTAAGATCAAACAGGTGTTGCAAATACTGAGATCCAAGAGAGGAGCTAGGACAGCTGAAGAAATTGAAATGATCCACACTCTACAATCCTTCTTGATTCATGGAGTCATTCCTGAGTCACTCAAAGAAAGAAGCAAGAAGAAGGATGATGAGGATGATGATGAGGAGAAAACCTACAGAAGGAGATCTCAACCAAGAAGTAATAAGGGTGGATCAAGTGAAAGCATCAGGAGCAAAACATCTAGGAGATCAAAAGGTGCTGATGATGATAAGAGGGATTCTAAGGGAATAAAAGAAAAAGTCAAGGAAACTAGAAGTGGAATTCAGCAAGTCAAGGACTTTGCTAGCAGTACTTTAACCAAAACACAAGACTCCAAGTCTAGGGTGGGTACTGTTAGTAATGATCCTCCAAAATCTTTATTCAAGACTTCTGAACCTGAATTTCCACAGAAGAAAGATGAAGCCATAAAAGAAATATCAAGAAAACACTTCCACAAGGTCACAGCCAGTGGAGTGTTGCAGTGGACCAAGATCAAAGGAATGAAGCTACTTCCAAATGATGTGGCAGTAAAGACAACGTCACCTTGTTCCAGAAAGTTACCTCTTGTGAAGCATATGAAGATCAAGAGTGTACCAAGAAGAATAAGGACAACAAAGAAAACTGGAAAACTCACAAATGTTGTTGGCATCAATGTGTTTCCACTAGATGAGGACTATGATGAAGATGCCCTAGCATTTTTGAGGGCTCAAAGGATCTTTGAAGTCAAAGTGAAGCTAGACCATCTAGAGATCAAATACACTGATGGAAGAGAAAGAATAATGAAGCAAGGGGGATGTCAACTTTTTGACACCTATGAGCAAGAAAGAATCAATGCCTTGTTAAATTTTGAAGAAAAGGAAGAAAGGTTGTGGAAAATAGAGATTGCCAGATTCATGAAGATGCACTATGACTATAAAGAAAATCTAAAGAAGCTAAATGAAGAAAAGAGGTATCTGAAAGAAAAGGAGATGGTTGAGATGGAAGAAAGAGCAAAGGAGCTGAGGAGCTGAGGAAGAAAGGGCTGTGCAGGGTAAAGCAAAATCCTTATACTGTGGAGTACAAAAATCATTATGGAGGAAAAAACAAGATAAGGATGGAATTTATATATTCATATGTGGAAAGTGCCTTTAGAACAACAGCTGAAGATCTAAAAGACTCTCCTCTCATTGAAGAACTGACTGCAAGAGATGAAATTCTAATGGCCATCTCTGAAATAAAGAAGAATGAAGAAATAAGGAAAAAGAAGGTCTATGATGATTTCTTAGAGAAACAATTGGAAACTGAAGCTATGTAGCTCAAGGAGAAATTCTGTAAGCCTAAATTTCCAAGTTGTTATCAAATTCTGTTCTTAACTTTATCTTCTTTATATTTGTCCTTCTTATGTTAGTTAGGCTTGTTATCAGACATGAAATTGTGCCTAAGGGTCTTACTCACAATTTGGGGGAGATTGTTAGGCTAAAGACATGTCTGAATACCACTATTAACAAGCCTACACTATGTGACTATGTCACACTACATGACCTAGTGATTTCTATCACTGGGATTTAGTATAGGTCTCTATATGTACTTGTCTTGTTCTCATGAACATTAGCTTGATCATGTATGCTCAGACTTATAATGATCTTAGTAGGTTTCTTGCAATGTAGAATGTATATAGGCCATTGAATAACTGTCCTGGTAGAAGTTCAGAAATGTTCATGCAGCAGGATAGAGATGAATAAGGCCCTGAAGAAATAAGTTGCAGAAATTTGTCTAAGGCATTATATAGCAAAGTCAGAAGAAAGCTATGTCATGAAGTCACAAATATCCATGTCGAGATGTGCTATATCGCATAGTCTATTTTGAACTATGTCGTGAAGTCTTCAAGACTCATATCGTGAAGTGTTGAAGTCAGCAAAGTCAAAGATGCCTAGATCGTGAAGTCCTCAAATGGCTTATGTCGCATAGTCATCAAATGTTTTATGTCGCATAGTCATCAAATGACCTATGTCGCATAGTCATCAAATGACCTATGTCGCATAGTCCTCAAACGCCATACCGCATAGTCTTCACAAGAGACATTGCGAAGTCAGGAATGAAGCGGAGTTCACGATATCAACACTTAGCCGTTTACAACAAGACAAATCAAGGTACAGAACCAAGAATCAAAAGAGACAAATACTGAAGCATTTGTTCTGGAAAGGTGGTCCAAAGAACAGATGGCAAATCTACAGCTAAACTTGGAGAGAAAGATAAGAGACAAGCAGCTACAGAAACGGGAAAGACTCCGAAAAGCAGGTGGTCCTTCCTGACACAGTGAACCTCTTATGGCAGGACAAGTTGGACTTTCAGCAGGGGTAGCTGTGTAATATTGTGTGTGTCTAGTTTGTATAGGTGAATATATATATATATATATATTGTGCACACACCACTGTAAGCGGTAAGAGAAAAACACAAGGTTTTATCTTTAGCACTCTTTTCTCTATAAGCAAGCAAGTTACAAACTGTTCTTGTTTAGAAGCCAGAAATTCGATTGTGAAATTTTGGAAAGCTGTAGTATTTAATTTACTTAATACAAATTAGATTAAAGTGATTGTGTGTGTTGTTTACTTTCTTCATATAACATAGCATAATCGTATACAGTTTATCTTGTGTTTTCAAGAATCGAAAAATATATCAAACTATCCATTCACAGGAGCACCACTAGCGTCAGGATGAACACCGTCAGGATTTGATTTGCTTGAATCAGTATTTGCTACCAATGGTTCTTGTGGAGCTTGAGGTTCAGAAGCTGCTTCAACACTTTGAGTCAAAGGTTCTTGTGTGCTTCCCTCATTGACAGTGTCCTCGACCAATCTTTGAAATTCATCTGCACCAGAAATCCCTTGAGCATTGTCAGGAAATTTCTCAGAAACTGTAGCTTGGCCTGCATCTTCACTTTGAGAAGATGGTTCTTGTGTAGCTGGAATGTTGATGTCTGCATTCTCCCTTTGAGAAAATGGTTCTTGTGGGACCATTCCACTAGCTAAGCCTTCACTCAAACTTTGATTGAGTGGTTCTTGTGTGGCTGGATCATCAGAAAGAGCTGCTGAACCACTTTGAGGTTCAGGTTCTTGTGGGCTTGATCCTTTCAGTTTCTTCTGTCTCTGATAGACTAACTCTTCTGCCTTCCTTAGTTTTTCCATTGGATGTTTTATCCCAAGTTTGGAAGCATCAGCACCATACTTCTCCCATGAAATATCAACATGTCTTTTTGTTGGAGAGTCCTGTGCTGGAGAGTCTGAAATAGAAACCACTTGACTTGGTGCAGCATCAGGAATACTAACATCAGGATTTGCTTGAGCAGTAGAAACTGATTGCTCAATCAGAATAGAAGTGTCCTATACATCAGTATCCTGCTTCTTTTCTAAAGGAATATGATACCTGCTTTTTGATAACTTCCTTTTCTTCTGTGGTGTAGACAATGGAACCACAGCTGCAGTAGCAATATCAGCAACTTCCTTATTCACATTCATCACAGAGGATATATGTAAATCATCCTCTGAGTCAGTCTCATCCCTGAGCACTAACTTTCTTTTAACAGAAACAACCTCACCTCCCTTTGCAGTTTTCTTCACCAGGACCCCTTGTACACCCCCTTGTAACTTCTTTTTAGTGACTGGTGTAGAGGAAAAATGCTTTGAACCTGATTGCCTTCCTGACACATCAGTTCTAGCTGACTTCTTTGCTTTTACAACTAAAGTCTTTTGAGAGACATTAGAGGTGGCAGTTGACTGTTTAGACTGTTTAGGATGAATGCTTGGGTTAGGAACAAGGTGTGATTGGCCTTGCCCCATAGCATTAGAAATTAAACCATAACGAGTAGGCATTTTCCTATGTAAGAAAAACCTAACCTCATCAGGAATAAAAGCATTTCCTATGAAACCATTTGCCTTATCAGGATTGAAAAATGCAAAAAAAATTAATATGAAGTAAAATAAAATTTTATTTAAGAAAACAAAATTTATTTTGATAATCCTGATTAGTGCTGTTTTAAAAAAAAAAATGATTACAAAACAAATAGCATAATACCCATGTAACCATTCTTACCAATTAACGAGGCAAAGTAATTATGAGAAACTGAACAGTCGCCTCGATATTGAGAAAATGACCTGCATCCTTAACACACATTCTCTATAAAATAGAACTGTTAAGCATAACATCATATATCTATTAAAACACAAACCCTCTCCATAGAAAAACTTACGAAAACCTTTCACCTCCTTTGTTTTTCAATGGCTGCCAACCAACAACAAAACAACTTACCAGACGAAGAAGTCGAAAATCTCGATGAAATCTGGCAAGAGATGTTCGATGCACTGGCTGAGATCGCCGAAGATGAAGAGCCTCAACCAGTTCATGACCCTCAAGAACATGAAGCCTTTGTTAACGCAATGGCTGAAGTACTTCTTCATAACTTCCATCAGGCAAATCCTGATTGGAACCCTCTTGAAAATCTCATCTTTGTCAATGAAGAGGATGAAGACGATGAGGATGATGAGCTCGTCCAAGAGCTTAAGAGAAGAAGGAAGAGAATCCGTGATGCTTGTATGTCATTCAAGTTGGAGGCACGGAAGAGTCCCGGTGGACACGGTGACGATCCGCCTTCAAGTGAATCAGCTCCTCTTCTCGTCCTTTAAGGATGGAACAAGAGACAGTCCATTCCTGATGGACTGTGAAGCTGCTCAGGAGCATTCATGCTAATTTGTAGGGCACGTGTTCCTGAGTAGAACAATAGACTAGGAAAAAAATATGTAATTTCCATTTTCATTTGTAATGAATCTTCAAGGATTAATGAAATATGTCTATTTTCTCAACTGTTTTCTTTCTTTACTTGCCTGCAAAATTTGTTAGTAACACTGATATTGACATATAAAATGACGAATAGTAAACTCTGATAGAAATATAATTGAAATTGAGAATTAAGACTAAGTAAAAATCTTATTTTCCAGAGTTTACCAGAAGTGTTAATGACAAAGTAGCATAAAACCTCTGGTTTTCATACCAGCTTCAATAACTGAGCATCAGGATTTGACCAGTTGACATCCTGTCAGGATTGCATCCTATCAGGATTTGATCAAAGAAAACATACCTTTCTGAATAACCATCAGGATTTGACATTTATCAGGATTTCCTCTCTGTAGCTTTCCTCAGAAATTCTCAAAGTTCATCATTCCAAGTTCATTCACCAATTTATTGAAAGTAGCTTCAGGTAGTGGCTTGGTGAATATATCAGCTAGTTGTTGATCAGTAGGAACAAAGTGAAGTTCAATTGTTCCTTCCAGAACTTGTTCTTTTATGAAGTGATATCGAATACTGATGTGTTTAGTAAGAGAATGTTGAACTGGATTTCCTGTCATTGCAATAGCACTTTGGTTATCATAATAAATAGGGATTTTTGAGTATGACAGGCCATAATCTACCAACTGATTTCTCATCCACATTATTTGAGCACAGCAACTTCCTGCATCAATGTACTCAGCTTCTGCAGTTGAAGTGGAAATGGATTCTTGCTTTTTACTGAACCATGAAACTAATCTTCCACCCAAAAAACTGACAACTTCCTGAAGTACTTTTCTTGTCTATTTTGAATCCTGCAAAATCAGCATCTGAATAACCACACAACCCAAAATCTGATTCTCTTGCATACCAAAGGCCAAGTGAAGAAGTGCCTTTGAGATATCTGAAAATTCTTTTGACTGCAATCAGATGGGGTTCTCTAGGTTTTGCTTGAAATCTTGCACACAGACAGGTTGCAAACATGATATCTGGTCTACTTGCAGTGAGATACAATAAAGAGCCAATCATTCCTATGTAGTAAGTTACATCTACCTCAGCACCTTGATCAGGATCAAGTTTGGTAGATGTAGCTATGGGAGTTGTAGCAGGAGAACTATCTTGCATGTTAAACCTTGTCACTAAATTCCTTGTATATTTAGACTGATTGATAAAAATCCCTTCATCAGTCTGTTTAACTTGAAGACCAAGAAAGTAACTCATTTCTCCCATCATGCTCATTTGATATCTTGACTGCATAATCTTGGAAAACTTTTCACAAAGCTTATTGTTTGTTGACCCAAAAATGATATCATCAACATAAATCTGAACTAACAACAAGTCCTTACCATGATTCAAATAAAATAGAGTTTTATTAATAGAACCTCTTTTGAATCCACTTTCCAGTAAGAATAGATCTAAAGTTTCATACCATGCTCTTGGAGCTTGCTTTAGTACATAAAGTGCCTTATCCAATCTGTAGACATGATCTGGATATTTAGGATCAATGAAACCAGGAGGCTGCTCAACATAGGCTTCTTCCTCCAGTTCTCCATTTAAGAAAGCACTTTTAACATCCATCTGGAAAACCTTGAATTTCTTATGAGCTGCATAAGCAAGAAATATCCTGATGGCTTCTAATCTTGCAACAGGAGCAAAAGTTTCATCATAGTCAATTCCCTCTTGTTGAGAATACCCCTTTGCAACTAGTCTTGCTTTGGTTCTGATTATTACTCCATCAGAATCAGTCTTGTTTTTGAAAATCCACTTTGTACCAACAATTGATCTATTCTTTGGTCTTGGTACCAGTTTCCAGACTTCATTTCTTTCAAATTCATTCAGTTCCTCTTGCATTGCAGTAACCCAATCAGCATCTTTAAGTGCATCTTCAACTTTCTTTGGCTTCTCCTTGGATAGAAAGTTATTGTATAGACATTCATTCTGAGTTGCACTTCTTGTTTGAACACCTGCTTCAGGATCCCCAATGATCAAATCAGGAGTATGACTTGCAGTCCATTTCCTTGCTGGTGTTAAATTGTTTCTTAAAGTAGATGCTCCCCCTGGATTGGTGTTATCTTGATATGAAGAACTTGCTTGATTTGAAGCTCTCCCTGAATTATTGATATGTCCTCCTGATAAGCTATCAGGATCATCACTTGAATCAGTATCTGAAGAATTTTGTCCTGATGATTGAGTTGACTCTGAACTTGTAGTAGAATGCTGTTGATCCCCCTCAACATTAGCACTACTAGAAGTATCACTATTGATTGCATCATCAGTATTAGAACCATCAGCATCTGGTGTGTCATCAGGATTTGGTGACCCATCAGGATCTGATGTATTGACATGATCTGATTCACTTTCTTCAGGTTCCATGGTAGCTTCATTTTCAAAAATCAATCTATCATGAGAGTCTTCATTGATTCCAGTTATCTTCTTGTCATCAAAAGATACATGTATTGACTCCATGACAGTCCTTGTCCTCAAATTAAAAACTCTGAAGGCTCTTGATGCAGGATAGCCTATGAAAATTCCTTCATCAACCTTTGTTTCAAATTTCCCTAGCTGTTCAGGATGAGTTCTGAGAACAAAACATTTACAACCAAACACATGCAGATGCTTTAGACTTGGTTTCTTCTCCTTGAGAGATTGATAAGGAGTCACACCATGTCTGTTTATTAATATGAGATTTTGAGTATAGCATTCTGTGTTGACTGCTTCTGTCCAGAAATATGTAGGTAATTTAGCTTCTTCCAACATAGTTCTGCCAGCTTCAATAAGAGTTCTATTTTTCCTTTCAACTACTCCATTTTGCTGGGGTGTGCCAGGAGCAGAGAATTGTTAAATGATTCCTTTGAATTTGCAGAACTCTTCAATCTTTGAATTCTTAAATTCAGTACCATTATCACTTCTCAGTATCTTGACTTTGTACTTTGTGGTTGTCTCAATCATTCTCACATGATCCAACAGAACTTCAGGAGTCTCATCTTTTCTGTGTAGAAAATACACCCAGGTGAATCTAGAATATTCATCAACAATTACAAGAGTGTACCTTTTCTTACTGATGGACATGATGTTGACTGGGCCAAATAGATCAAGATGTAGCATGTGATATGGTTCTTCAATAGAGGATTCTGATTTACTCTGGAATGATGTCCTTCTCTGTTTTGCTTTCTGACATGCATCACAGAGTCCATCAAGTGTATATAATACTTTTGGTAATCCTCTCACTAAATCTTTCTTAACCAACTCATTGATATTGCTGAAGTTGAGATGAGAAAGCTTCTTGTGCCAATTCCAACTTTCATCTACTGATGCTTTACTGATCAGACAGGTGGGAGAGTCATCAGTATTTGATTGAATGTTGGCTTCATATATGTTACCATGCCTGTAGCCAGTCAGAGCTGTCTTTCCTGTTGCTTTACTTACTACTTCACAATGTGTGGAATAGAAGTTGACATGATAACCTCTGTTAGTGATTTGACTAATACTCAACAGGTTGTGTTTTAGTCCCTTCACTAGAGCTACTTTTTCAATGATGACATTTCCAATGATTATATTGCCATATCCCAAGGTTTGTCCAATGTTGCCATCTCCATAAGACACAGTTGGCCCAGCTTTTTCCTCATATTCTGATAACAGGGCTTTGTTTCCAGTCATGTGCACAGAACATCCACTATCCATTACTAACACATTTTTCTTTTTACCCTGCATCAGAATTCCAAAACACTAATTAGAATGTTTAGGAACCAACACTTGTTGGGTCCCTTTGTCATGCATTTTATTAACATTCACAGCAGAAGACTTTCTGACCTTAGCAGTCCTGACAGGGTTTACTCCATCAGGATTTGCTTTGTCAGTATCAGTTTTAATAACAGCATGTTCAAACTTGACATTCTTAATGCTACCAGAGTTTGCACTATTTTTATCAACTTTAGGCAATGGATCATAAAAGTTATAGTACAACTCATGATAATCTTTACAAGTATAAATAGAATGTCATATACTACCACAATGAAAACAGGACTTCTGCGGTTTATAAAATACTGATCTATTCCTAACATCAGACTTAGAAATATCAGCAATCTTCTTCTTACTCTTCTTACAATCAATAACAAGATGATTAGAGTTACCACCGTTAAAACAACACTTTCTAGGTGCATTTGGGATATATTTATAACCATTCTCTTTATTGATCCCAACTTTACCATTCCTGTTTCTCTTAACAGTAGCTTCCTTTTTCTTATCTGTCACCTCACAGATTTTATCCTTAAGCTGTTTCTGAGACAATAGACCTACATTCTTAGTGACTTTATTCATGACAGGTTTAGACTTTATAATTTTAATTCCTTGAGTAGAAGTAGATCCCTTTTCAAAAGTAGAATTGGAATCCTTACCAAAAACAAAATTAACAGGAGTAATCTTAGATTTGGTTGCGTCTATAACATGTCTATAGGTCTTTGGACTGACTGTCTCATCAATGACAATTTTCTCTTTCAATTTCTTATCTTCATCTGACTTATATCCTAGACACTCTTTCCAATTCTTAGAGGTATTAATCTCATGAAATTTCCTACCAGAGTCTGTCCAGGTTCTGATTTTCTCATTAGCATATTCAAGTTCCTTTTCAAGAGAAGTACATTTAGATTTCATCTCTAAATACATGTGATTAGCATTATCACATTCTTTTTGTACTTCTTGCATACGAGAAAATTCAGCTTCTAATATATCATTCCTTTTTCTAAGTTCAGACATCTCAGATAAGATCCTAGTATTTTCAGCAGTTTGACTTCTAAAGCTAATATGTAAAGACTTTAGAAAATGTCTTAACTCAGAAGCATTATCAGTATCAAAATCAAAGATAGTATTTAGTACCTTATCATCAGGAGCAGCAGTTACATCAGCGTTGGCCATTAGAGCATAGTTGACCACCTCAGTATCAGATTCTGAGGAAGAGTCCATCCAATCCTTGCTTGATGTGATAAGTGCCTTTGTCTTCTTGCACTCAGAAGCAAAGTGACCCATACCATTACACTTGTAGCATCTAACTTTTGACTTGTCAAATTTGCTACTCTTGCTGTCCTTTTTGATATACTTGTCTTTGTTTGCATTGAAAGCCTTTTTTCGAAAGTTACCTTGTCTTCTATTCTTCCTGAACTTCATCCTCCTGAAGTTTCTGACAATCATAGCAACCATCTCTTCCATGTCTGAGTCAGAAGAATCATCATCAGTATTGGCATCAGGATTGCCATCAGTATCTGATGAAGAGTCATCAGGATCTGACTCAACTATTCTTGTTTTACTTCTAGAGACCTCCATAGTTTTTCCTTTTGATTTGGCCTCTGCTTTCAAAGCAATTGATTTTGCCTTGCTGCTTTTCTTGTTCTTTCTCTGTTGAACTTCAAGATCATGAGTTCTTAGCATCCCATAGATTTCATCAAGAGACACAGTGTTCAGATCATACCGATGTCTAATGATCGAGGTCTGAGTGTCCCATTCTTCAGGTAAATCTCTTAGAAACTTGGTGTTTGAATCTTCAGTTTCATATTCCTTGTCAACTAAAGATAAACTGTTCAATAGTGTCAGAAATCTATCATATAGATCAGTTAGGCTCTCATCAGGTTTTGCATCAAATTGTTCATATTCTTGAATCAAAAGAGCCCTTCTATTTTTCTTGACAGATGCAGATCCCTGGCACTGAGTTTCCAAAGTATCCCAGATTTCTTTTGAAGACTTGCATGAAATCACTTTGTTTGACATGACAGCATCAAGACTACTGTGTAAGATATTCTTTATCTTTGGTTCCCTGAGTACATGAGCTTTTTGTTCTGGAGTCCATTCACTTTTAGCCTTGACCACATAATGTTCATGTACTGTATCTGTTCGTTCTACAATCCTTGTAGGAATATATGGTCCATCACGAATCCTGTCCAAATAGTCAGGATCCATAGCCTCCAAGTACATCAGCATCTTTACCCTCCATGTTGGATATTCTGTTTTCTTCAAGATGGGAATCTTCATGCTTTCATACTTGGTTGTCGACATCTTTTAGATCGTATCTGATTCAGAATTAAATCAGTTCGCTCTGATACCAATTGTTGCCCAGTAATAATCTATTGTAGAAGGGGGGTTGAATACAATAGTATAAGATAATCGACTTCTTAATGTATATATCACAAATATGAAAGAAAGATAACATCTTTATTAAATCTGATATAAAACTGTTACAAACTCTCTCAAGAAATTCTGATGTTCTTGAGAGCTGCTAGCTTACAAAAACTCTCTCAAGAAATTCTATGTTCTTGAGAGCTTCTAGGTTACACAAATACTCAAGTGTATGATCGATTATGTTCACGTACATAAATCAAAACCTAAACTGTGTTTATATACTACACAGCTTCTCTATCAATGATAAGTCCTAATCAATTACAAAGATTGAAACCTGTTAGATATAATTGCTGACGTTTGTTTATCAGTGTTTAAGCAACAGGTACTGACCAGAGTTTATCAGAAGCCGGTCAGAGTTTATTTAAAGTCTGACAGGGTGAAGAGTTTAAAGGAAGCCGGTCAGAGTTTATTTAAAGTCTGACAGGTTGATAGTTGAATTAGCTGTCGGTGCTGAATTGAAGATTCTAGAAGTAATATATTCTGAAGATGGAAAGAAGCAGAATATATTGATACAGCTAAGGAAACAGAATAGAAGATAAGAAGCAATCCTTAATTGATATAACTTGTATAGCTAATTTGTAGGAATATCAATTAGATAAGGATTGTGTAACTGTGTACTATATAAACACAGATAGGTTATCCCTAGAAGGGACGCGATCATTGAATATATTATTCTTGTAACCTAGAAGCTCTTTGTGATTCATTAACATCACTAAGAGAGAATTATTTAATATAATTCAGTTTGTTGATTTACAAACTTGTGTTCTTGATTGTTATTCTCATACATACTTGATTATATATTGTGTATTCGGCCTAACAATTGGTATCAGAGCCAAGGCTGTTTAATATATACAGTTTTACGATTCAAACACAGTATTAATCATGTCTGAAGAAAATCAAACTGCTCCTAAGGCTGAACAGGTTAAGCCCAATTCTGTGAGTCGATATGAAACAATCAGGGTTCCAATTCTCAGGCCAGTAGAGTATCCGATTTGGAAGGTTAAGATGACCATGTTTCTGGAGGCTACAGATCCAGAATACCTTGACAGAATTTATGATGGTCCTCATAATCCAACCAAACTAGCCCCTGTTGTTGATGGTCAAGAACAAAAGACTGTTCCAAAGGAAAAGAAAGATATGACTCCTGAGGACATCTCATCAATTGCAAAGGATGCAAAGGTTAGACATCTTCTCCACAGTGCTTTAGATAATGTTATGTCTAACAGAGTAATTGGCTGCAAAACTGCCAAAGAGATATGGGATGCTTTAGAAGTCAGATGCCAGGGAACAGGTGCTATTAAGAAGAACAGAAAGACAATACTCACACAGGAGTATGAGCACTTTGATTCAAGACCTAATGAAACCTTGACTGAGACTCATGACAGATTTTGCAAACTATTGAATGATCTGTCTCTGGTTGATAAAGAATATGAGCTTGAAGAGTCTAATCTCAAGTTTCTGTTATCTCTACCTGAAAGATGGGATTTGAAGGCAACAACAATCAGAGATAATTATGATCTTGCTGATACAGATCTTGATGAGATCTATGGATTGTTAAAGACTCATGAACTTGAGATAGAACAAAGAAACAGGAGATCCAGCAAGAAGACAAAATCTATTGCTCTCAAAGTTGAGGAGAAGCCCATTAAGAAGGAATCATCAAGGAAGAAAGCCAAGGGAAAGGCTTTAGTCATTAAATCTGAAAGTGAGTCATCAAACTCTGATGATGACTCAAACTCTGATGAAGCTTCTGACTCTGAGGATGATGAAGAACAGATGATGAAAATGGCTGCATTGATGGTGAAGACCTTTAAGAAGATGGGATTCAAGAACTTCAAGAAAGGAAAGAGATTCTCAAGGAAAGATTCAAACTCTGATAAGAGAAGTTTTAGAAAGTCTGATGGAAGGGAGACCAAGTCTGGCAAGAAGGATAAATCTGAAATCCAGTGCTACAAGTGTAAGGAGATGGGTCACTATGCTCCAGAGTGCAAGAAAGGCAAAACTGAGAAAGCACTCATCTCTAAAGGCAAAGACTGGGCAGATACTTCAGATTCTGATGATGGAGTAAATTATGCTCTTATGGCAACTGTCAAAGATGAGACTGAATCATCAGAAAATAAGGTACCCCTAACTACTTATGCTTATGATACTGATAATATTTCTGAATTAAGAATTTATCTTAAGAACATACATGTTAGTTATAGGGATCAGACTTTAGAGAATGAGAGGATTAAATCTGAGAATCTTAGTCTTAAAGAAAGAAGCAAGTTTCTTGAAAGAGAACTTGAGAATATGAAGCAGATTCAAAAAGAAAGAGATGATGCTGTTTATGTTGAACAGGAGTTGCTTAAAAGGTATAGGCAACTAGAATCTGATTTAGAGAAGGAAAGAAAAATAATTAAAACTTGGACTAATTCTGGTAGAGATACACATCAAGTGTTTCAGACAGATTCTGTAGGCTTAGGGTACAGTGAGGAAGATGAACTTAGATTTCAGGACAAAATCAAGTTTAGAGCTTTCACAAGTTCATATTCAACTCCTGTAACATTTGTTCCAGAAGCCAATAAGTTAAAATCTGTTGTAATAAGGGAAGCTGATATGGAATCAGATGAAGCCTGTGAAAAACAGGAAAATATTATAACAGAAAATCTTATGGAAGTAGAAGCTGTTAGAAAACCAGTAAAAACTTGTGAAAAACAGGTTAATGTTGGTTTGATGACAGGAAAACAGTTCAATCATAAGTTGAAAGAGGTAAAATCTGCCATGAAACCAAAAGGGTCCAAGAAGAATAGGAATGGAAAGATAGGCATAAATAAAAGAAATAATCATTTGCCTACTGGTGCTGCTCCAAGGAAAACATGTTATAATTGTGGTAGTTCTAATCATCTTGCTAATTACTGCACAAAGAATAAAAATATCAATTCTTTATCTTCTACATCAGGAGTAAAGAATGATTATGTTAGGGTTAGACCACAGACTTTATGCACACACTGTGGGAGCACTTGGCATTCCATTTATACTTGCAAGAGTTATCATGCTATTTATCACAACTATTATGAGCTAAAACCCAATCTGAAGTGGGTTAGAGCAAACTCTGCAAGTGTAAAGTCTGACAATGTTAGTTTAAACTCTGTTGATAGTAATTCCGCTGCAAAAACTAACACTGTTAAGAAGGACAAAGGATCCAAGCAAGTCTGGGTCCTTAAAACTAACACTTAGTATTTGTTTGTGATTGCAGGGTATAATAGAGAGCACACTTATCTTGGACAGTGGATGCTCAGGACATATGACTGGAAATAAAGCCCTGCTATCAGACTTTAAGGAGAAGGCTGGCCCAAAGGTTTCCTATGGAGATGGCAACATAGGACACACTATGGGATATGGCAATATCAATCTTGGAAGTGTCATCATTACAAATGTAGCTCTAGTCTCAGGACTCAAGCATAATCTGCTATCTGTGAGTCAAATCTGTGACAGAGGAAACCATGTAGATTTTCATACTGAATACTGTGAAGTTATCAGTAAATCTACTGGAAAAGTTGTTCTAGTTGGACACAGGCGCAACAACATTTATGAAGCAAGTTTGGTAACAAACTCTGATGGAAAAACAGTGTGTCTGACTGCAAGAATGTCAAATGAAGAGAGTTGGAATTGGCACAAGAAGCTCTCTCATCTCAATTTGAACAACATCAATGAGCTAATAAGAAAGGATCTTGTAAGAGGACTCCCAAAATCAATACTCAGTCTAGATGGCCTATGTGATTCTTGTCAAAAGGCCAAGCAAAGGAAGTCATCTTTCAAGAGCAAATCTGAATCTTCAGTAGTGGAACCTTATCATCTTCTACATGTTGATCTCTTTGGACCAGTGAATGTGATGTCCATGGGCAGAAAGAAATATGCTCTAGTAATTGTTGATGAATATACTAGATATACATGGGTGTATTTCTTGTCAAAGAAGGATGAAACTGCTCAAACATTGATGGATCATGTAAATCTACTGGACAAAGGATCACAGCACAAAGTCAAAATTATAAGGAGTGATAATGGAACTGAATTCAGAAACTCAATCATGGAAGCTTTCTGCAAGGAAAGAGGAGTGAAACAAGAGTTTTCTGCACCTGGAACTCCACAGCAAAATGGTGTAGTTGAAAGGAAGAACAGAACTTTAATTGAAGCAGCCAGAACTATGCTTGATGAAGCAAAATTACCAACATACTTCTGGGCAGAAGCTGTTCAAACTGCTTGTTTTACTCAAAATGCAACATTGATCAACAAGCATGGGAAAACACCATATGAGATGGTGAAAAATAAGAAGCCAAATTTGAAATATTTTCATATATTTGGATGCAAATGCTTTGTGTTGAAGACTCATCCTGAACAGTTGACCAAGTTCGAGTTAAAAGCTGATGAAGGAATCTTTGTTGGCTATCCATTGTCAACAAAAGCATTCAGAGTCTACAATCTGAGAACTAAAGTGATCATGGAATCCATACATGTGTCATTTGATGATAAGAAAATAACTGGACTCGATGACTTAGATGGATATGATCAACTGCGTTTTGAAAATGAAGATTTATTCTCTGATGATGTAAACTCTGATGAAGCAGTACCGACAAACTCTGATGAAGCGGTTCTGACAAACTCTGACGAAGCATACTCTGAACCTCTACTGGTAAATACTGGAGAAACTGAAAATTCTCGAGTTGAACAAAATAGTGAACCAGTTGAGGGGGAGCGTGAAGAAGCTCAACAAGACACAGCAAGTGAGTCAGTTGAGGAAACTGATTCAAACTCTGACAGTTCAAATTCTGAACCATCCAATTCAGGGGGAGCCTCAGATAATGCAGAAAATCAACATATGAATCAGGAGAGCATGGATCAAGGGGGAGGATCCAATAATGATGCAAGAGACCACTTACGTACCAACAACAAGAAAGTGGACACATGCACACACACCTGATCTCATAATTGGAGATCCTGATGCTAGTGTGAGAACTAGAAGTGCAACAAATAATGAGTGTCTGTATCATGCTTTCTTGTCTCAAACAGAACCAAAGAAAGTAGAGGAAGCTCTTCAAGATGCTAATTGGATTACAGCAATGCAAGAAGAGTTAAATGAATTTGAAAGAAATGAAGTCTGGACACTTGTACCTAGACCAAAGAATAGATCAATTTTAGGTACAAAGTGGGTTTTCAGAAACAAGACTGACAGTGAAGGTGTGATTACAAGAAACAAGGCTAGACTTGTGGCTAAAGGATATTCACAACAGGAAGGAATTGACTATGATGAAACCTTTGCTCCAGTTGCAAGATTGGAGGCCATAAGGATTTTTCTGGCCTATGCTGCACACAAGAAGTTTAAAGTTTTTCAGATGGATGTAAAAAGTGCTTTTCTCAATGGGAAGCTTGAAGAAGAAGTATTTGTTGAACAACCACCAGGATTTGTAGATTCCAAGCATCCAGATTATGTCTACAGGCTTGACAAGGCATTATATGGACTAAAGCAAGCACCAAGAGCATGGTATGAAACTCTTGCTCAATTTCTTTTAGAAAGTGGGTTCACAAGAGGTACAATTGATAAAACCTTGTTTTATTTCAATTCTGGTGATGATTTGCTGTTAGTTCAAATTTATGTAGATGATATTATTTTTGGATCTACTAATGACAAACTCTGTAAGAAGTTTGCAAAGCTTATGCAATCCAGGTATCAAATGAGCATGATGGGAGAGCTTAGTTATTTTCTAGGCTTACAGGTCAAGCAAACAGATGATGGTATTTTTATCAATCAAGCAAAATATACCAGAAATCTTCTAAAGAAATTTGGTATGCTTGATAGTTCATCTGCCACAACTCCCATGGCTACAGCAACAAAGCTAGACAAAGACACAGGAGCCTCAGTAGATATGACAAACTACAGAGGAATGATAGGGTCTTTACTGTATCTTACTGCAAGTAGACCTGATATCATGTTTGCAACATGTCTTTGTGCAAGATTTCAAGCAGATCCCAGAGAGCCTCATCTAACAGCTGTAAAAAGGATTTTCAAATATCTCAAAGGAACCATAACCTTGGGTTTGTGGTATCCTAGAGAATCAGAGTTTAAGCTAATTGGTTACTCTGATGCAGATTTTGCAGGCTGTAAGATAGACAGAAAAAGTACAAGTGGAAGCTGTCAATTCTTAGGTGACAGATTGGTTTCTTGGTATAGCAAGAAACAGAAGTCAATTTCTACATCCACAGCAGAAGCAGAGTATATAGCAGCTGGTAGCTGTTGTGCACAGATTTTATGGATGAAGAATCAATTGCTGGATTATGGGTTAAGGTACTCTAAAATACCTATTTTCTGTGATAACCAAAGTGCTATTGCTATGACAGGTAATCCAGTACAGCACTCCATGACCAAGCACATCAGCATAAGGTATCATTTTATCAGAGAACATGTGGAAGAAGGGAACATTGAGCTTCATTTTGTGTCTACAGACCAACAACTTGCAGATATCTTCACCAAACCTTTGAGTGAAGCTACTTTTACAAGATTGGTAAATGAACTTGGAATGATCTCTGGTTCTGACTAGAGATACGGGTTAGACTCAAAAACTATACATGTTTGCTTTTTATGTTCATGATTTCTTACATGTGTTAACTGTTATGTGCACCAGCATGTTAAACTCTGATGGTAAACTCTGACAGTTAAATTCTGTCAGTAAACTCTGTGAAGTGTCAGTCATACTCTGTCGGTTAAACTCTGATGCTAAACTCTGTTAGTCATAAAATGTTGGTCATACTCTGATTGTTACAGTTTAATGCTATACTCTGATTGTAATTTTGTCTGAAACATATGGACCAATGAAGAAATTTGTATGAAGCATAATTCTCAGTAAGTAATTGTGAATCCTTAAGAGTTGTATAAATTCTGATCTCAAATATGTGCAGTAAGTTAACACAGCATGATACTGTCTCTATATTTATAGCATCTCTTAGTTTATTGATCCTATACACTGAGTCTGTATTAGCTGTTTGCATTTTCTCTCATAAGTTAATTATATTTACTGATGAAAAGTCTAAACTCTGATTCTTAATTGCAAATAATTCACCCTCAAATCAAAAGATGCCAAACAGAGCACAAATTCCTTTGAGATCATGTTGTGCCTAGGAAGATCCAGGAACTTATTGTATGAAATAAGGGCTGAAATCTTTGATTTTTGGTGACTAGTGCCAACCACTGATTACTGGAAAAATAAAAAAAATAAAATAAAAATAAAATAAAAATAAAAAATATATAAAGAAAGGGGGTGAAAAACAAAAGATATATCCAAATTAAAGGATATTAGTAAACAGAGTTTAGATATAAAATCAGATTTTATGTTATACATGAGAGTTTAGGCAACCAGTTTTTACTACTTTAGTTTGTGGATTTTATGCACTTTGAGATGATCTAAATATTGATTTCGGTAAACTCTGCTATTGCACACACATATTTTCACACCTGTACAGATTGAGAAAAGAGTTTATTGACAAAGAAGGATAAATGGTAAACACTGATGTATTGTGTGACATATGCCGAGGTAACTTTGTTTTAATCTCTGATGGTTAAAATAATTTTTTTTGTTTCAGACATTTTATAATTTTGAGATTAGACATTTGTTTTGAAAATTTAAAATGAGTATGATTGGAAAGTTGTTCAAGAATGTTTTAAACAGAGGAGAGAGGTTAATTGCATAGAAAAGTGTAACAGGCGGTAATTATTGCTGTTTTTACTGCGCATGCGTATTGGAAACTGCCAATTATTTGCTGTCAGTAACTGCATGTGTGACACGTGTCCCATTCACATGATTACAGGAGTAAGACAGTTGTGTATTAATGATTAAAACTCTTCAGTTTTTAATCTTTAATTTTTTTTAAATACAATACACACATCTTCAGTTAAACTTTTCACATCTTACTCATACACATCTATTATCACACACACATAGTCACAAACACCTTTCTACACATAAACTCTGTTAAGCTTTCGCATCAATTACTTGTTCTTTCTTCAAAATCTTCTAATGGCAACCACAGCTTTCGTTTCGTCTGGGTTAGAGTTCGTTCCAAACAACTATACCGCACCACTAAACACTGCAAACGCACCAGAAGCATTTCATATGATTCAAAAGTTTCTTGCTCAGTCAGCGATTGGGCGTGCTTTAGTTGAACCAGCCAAACTTTCTGGTTTACAAATCAAGGCGTTCTGGGAGTCAGGGGTTTATGATGATGGTGGTGAAACTGGGAACCCATCCATAATCTTTGAGTTTGAAGAAACAGAGTATGTTATTACTGCTGGTACTATTCGAGCTGCAATGGGGTTTCCTGAGTATCCTTCCTACACTGTTGGAATGGGTGATGAGGATTTAATACGAATGATGCGAGAGATTGGTTACTCTGGGCCATTGACAAAGATTGGGCAACTCAAAAGGCCGTTTCTGTGCAAGGAATGGAGTTTCTTCTTCGATTGCATCACGAGGACATTTGGAAAGAAATGCACAAATTGGGATGCTATTCCCACAGACAGTCTGCAAATCGGGTATTCTTTATTATATGATAATCATTTTGATTTTGCACGACTTGTTTTGACTAACTTAGGGGAGAAGATGACAGAGAATAGAGGAGTTGTTTATTTTTCTAGATTCTGTCAGCTTTTGTTTTCATATTTTGTTGAAGGAGTAAATGTAGTTGAAGCAGATGTTTCTTGTTTTGAATTACATAAGAGGGTATTTACTGATCTAGTAAATAAAGATGTTAAGAAAGGAGTTGTTGGAGACTTGTTGCTACCTGCCTCAATGCAAGGAGTTTTTAAAGCTGAACCTTCTGTGTCTCCATCACAAAGGTTAAAGAAGTCCAAAACCAGAGCAATTAAAAGAAAAGTAAGGGCACAACGACCTCGTTCTGAAGAAGCAAGAGTATCTGATAGTGAAGATGAAATAGAGGATTCTCAGACTCTGAGAAAAAGAAGAAAGCTTGTAGCCACTTATCTTTTTGATGAGGAGGAAGAAGCTGAATTGCCTGTAAACTCTGAAGTGGTAATTCAGGAAGCTGTTCTAAGGGAAACTACTATGCTCTCAGAGGATTGAGTAAATCTTGTTGAATCTGAAGCTCCTGCATCAGAGAATGAGGAGATTGTGACTGAAACTGTTCCTCAAGATACTCCTGCAATTGTTGTTGAGGAGGATATTCTAAATGCTAATGAGGACAGAGTGTTTGTAAACACTGAAGCTCATGAAGTGTTTGTTCAGGAGGATGCTGCAAATACTGAAGCTGTCAATCTAGACAGGATAAATACTGATGCTAATATGATGGATTTGGATTTAGAAGCTCCTACATCAAAGGCTAATGATGTAGTTGAGGAAGCTGCTACTCATTCTGATAGCAGAGTTTTTGATTTTGAAGCACACACCTCTATACATTCTGATCATTATACAGAGGGTGTGGAAGCTGATCAAGTAACTGATCAGATAGAAGAATCTCTGGCCACTCACACTGAAATTATTTCTTGTGATCTTGACAAAGGTGAGGAGGTTAATCAGATGATAAAAGTCACAGAGACAATTCTTGATGAAGCTGTGATAGAAAAGGAACAAGAGGCTACTGATGAGTTAAACTCTGAGAATATTATTCTTGAAGCTTTGCAACAATTTGTTGTTGAGATTGTTCAAAGAGAAGCAGAGGTTTTTGCTCAGGTTCACTCTGATATTCCTGAAGCTGTAGAAGAGGAGAGAATTGATGAAGCTGCACAGTTTACTGCTGAAAATATTCTTACTGAAAATGAAGCAGACAATAATGAAGACGCTGGAAATGATGCTGAGGGTTCTCATTCACACCCTAGTATTCAAGTTTCATTGGCTGATGATGTCAATAGTGATGAAGCAAGGGAAGTCAATAGACAGACAAATGAGCATTTCCAGAATATGTACTACAACAAATGGGCTGATGCAGATTGTGTCTTCTCAGCACAAAGGGCTGCAGATTTTCAATCTGATTCTGTCAAGAAGATCTCAAATACTGATGTACTTACAAGCTTACAGGCAACTGTTGTTCAAGTCAAATCTCTTAATAATAGATTTGATGAGAATCAACAATGCTTACAAATCTAAGGAATGAAGTCAGTATGAAGGATCTTACTTTCAAGTCTGACAGAACTTATTATTATGCTATGCTCAAGCAGCAAGCCAAGGATTCTGAGGAAATCAAGAAGAGGTTTGGGAAAGTTGAGGAAAATCAGAATGCAATGTCTACTCAACTGAATTCTATTTCTACTGCCATTGAATTGCTGACATCAGTACTACTTTCTGATGATGTCAAAAAGGGGGAGAGTGTATCTAAAGACAAATGCAAAGACACTCAAGCTCTGAGACGGAGGGATGATTCTACTGATGGGGGAAGCAAAGAAAATAAAAGAAAGATTTTTGCTCAAAGGCAAAGCAGGACAAGAGTAAACTCTGATAGACAAACAAACTCTGACAAGATAAACTCTGGTGGCCAATCTACTTCAAAACTCAAGAGTTTAGTTGTTTCAACTAATCCATCTACTGATGAAGAGATTGCTGCTAAAATATTCATGAAAGAGCATGGAAAGAATGTTACTATTGAAGATATCCAGGCTGAAGAGCAAATGCTTGCTGAGGAACACAAGAAAAATTTTGAAGCTGGAATCTACAAGAAAAAGGAAATCAAGGCTCCTAGAAAGAAAGAAGTTGGTATTTCTATCAAAGAGAATATACAACAGAGTATACAATATACAAGGAGACCTATGATTGGAAACTCTGATAAGGGTAAAGGCATAATGATTGAAGAGCCTAACCTAGAGAAGAAAGATAATTCAACCTCTGACATTGCTTAAGTTGAAACAAGATTAGCAAAATCAACCTCTGACGCTGCTCAAGTTGATGATACTACTAAAGTTATGACAACCTCTGACGTTGCTCAAGTTGTACAGAAATCTACACAACTTCCAGGATTCAGCAAACCAAAACTTCTTGAAGATTTAAAGCTTGAAGCTGTGAATTTCTCAGAAACCAGAACAGTATTGGGAAAAGAAGCCTTTGATAAATCTGGACTGGGTTCACACAGAGAGAGAAGAACTAATAACAGATCTCAAGACAAGTTTTCGCTGGCAGAATCTGGAGTTGGAATTACTCAAGAAGGCCTTGACAAACTAGAATCTGTATAGATGATTTTTCATAAAGGAATCAAAAAGGAATTCTTGTTATATTTTATGGCTGATGGCAGAGTGTATAGAGTTGGTGAATTTGATATTCAGTTAAAACTCTGGGAAGAGCTAGAGTATGTCCTATATCTATTTGAAGTAAAGAATAGAAGTACTTATGATGCTGCTCGAGTTTTGAAGGAAAGGATGATGAAATCCAAAGTTTTGAGTGGAACTGGAGTATCAAGTGCATACATTCCTAAATACAGAGATGCACATGGAAAGTTGGTAGAAATGAAAAGGAATAGTGCTAGGTTCAGAACTGCACTAAATAAAAAGGTTCTTGAGTTCAATCTAGAGTCTGATAAACCTTTTTATATTAGACTTGGCAATGAAATGGACAAAAACAGCATATATTCTTTGAGGGCTGCAATTTATCAGACTGGAGAATTTGATCCAGAGTTGAAAGAAGTGAAGAAGATCATGGTGGAAGAGCTAGAAAGAGCTGAAAAGAAATTGCTATCAGACTATATCAGGACAGTGCCTGATATTCAAGAAATCAAGTAAAGTCTGACTGTAAGTTTTTAATATATTTTCTATTCTAAGTCAAATTTAAACTCTGTTTTAAATTAAACTCTATTATATGTTAAACACTGCATTTGTTAAATGTTTTTGACATCATCAATTATATGTTTAACTTGTACATTTTATTATGAACAAGTTGGGGGAGATTGTTAGATATAATTGCTGACGTTTGTTTATCAGTGTTTAAGAAACAGGTACTGACCAGAGTTTATCAGAAGCCGGTCAGAGTTTATTTAAAGTCTGACAGGGTGAAGAGTTTAAAGGAAGCCGGTCAGAGTTTATTTAAAGTCTGACAGGGTGATAGTTGAATTAGCTATCGGTGCTGAATTGAAGATTCTAGAAGCAATATATTCTGAAGATGGAAAGAAGCAGAATATATTGATACAGCTAAGGAAACAGAATAGAAGATAAGAAGCAATCCTTAATTGATATAACTTGTATAGCTAATTTGTAGGAATATCAATTAGATAAGGATTGTGTAATTGTGTACTATATAAACACAGATAGGTTATCCCTAGAAGGGACGCGATCATTGAATATATTATTCTTGTAACCTAGAAGCTTTTTGTGATTCATTAACATCACTAAGAGAGAATTATTTAATATAATTCAGTTTGTTGATTTACAAACTTGTGTTCTTGATTGTTATTCTCATACATACTTGATTATATATTGTGTATTCGGCCTAACAAAACCTATCCATAATTGATAGCTACATTCTACAAACCAGGAACCGACAGAATAAACTTCCATGTTTAACTAGACTCCAAATATAACTAGAAGTAGGAATCCTGATCAGCTTCCAGTCCTGATGATCAATCCTGATCCCAGTCTTGATATGTATTCTGATCCTGACGACCATGTAATCCTGATGACGTCAACAATCCTGATCAGTTGAGTCTAGCTCCTGACGATCATTGAATTCTGATCTAACATATCAGCTATCCGCGATAAAAAGACGCGGACAGACAGGACCTCCGCTGAAAAGAAGAGCGGACTGAGAGATTTTTTTTTTTAAATCATGACCATCTAAAATCCGATCTAACGGCACATAAGCTGATTGTTAAATAATTAGTCCCTGACAATCAATTTTCAGGGACTAGTACCCTTAAAAAAAGTTACTGTTGGTTTATCAATAATTTTTTATATATTACAGTTTTCCTATGAAAATAAAAAATTATTGGAATAAACTTTGCTGCCCCATATAGTATTAAAAAATTATTCATGAATTCCTGTTAGAAATGTTGAATATGGTACCGTAGTAGCGGCAAGTGCAGCAGGTATGGGACTACCACAAGCTCAATGTTGTTTGATTGTTGAAAATATCAAATACATAATTCAGAAAATGAGAAACCAGGAAAAGATGAGCCAGTGATTGTTAATTTATAACTTACTATCTGTCGCACATAAATCAGAAGTATCAGATCAAATACATGCAACAAAATGAGAAACCATCTATGACCTATTTCATGTTAAAGCCAGAGCCCAGAGCTTTCTTTTACTACTACGTAATTTCTGTTAGCTAGGTTTAGGGGCTAATCAAAACAGTTATCAATAATACAATCAATCTCACCAACGGTGTATCACTCACACGATACTCAAGCCAAACAATGCTCAAGCATACATCAAACATAATATGACTATGTTTATATAGTCATCCAAAACTTAGCCACCAAGACTTGCCATACTTGTTTTACAAGACTTACCATACTTGTTATACAAGACTTTTTATTCTTGGTACCTAATTCCCTAATTTAATCATGACCAAGACATACCATATATAATAATTGTCTATCCATAAAATTATTACCATATATAATAATTTTCTACCCATACAATCATTACCAAAACAATCTTAATCACCCAAATTCATATTACCATATTGGGTTGAACAACCGGTCAAACCCAACAATCCTCCCCTTCAACCCAATACCCATATCAGGTTGAACGGTAACCATCAGAGACATCAACGCCCGTTCGCCATGCCTCCCCTCGAACAAGAACCTCTCCTTCTGGAACGAAAAGATTTCTCTTGTCCTTCCAACCTTTGAGTATCTCTAAATCCCTTTTAGTGACCTCCAACATTCCGCTCTTCATCATAACAGTATATCCCAAATCAACTAATTTATCCAATGAAATTAGATTTCGATTTAACTCTGGCACGTACCTTACTTTAGTTAACTTCCGAACATGACCATTGTGAAGTTTCATCATTACCTCACCAATTCCAACAACCTTTACCCTTTTACCGTTTGGTAAAACTACCATCTTTCCCTCACACTTCTTGTAGGACGAGAACCACTCCCTCCTAGCACATATGTGATGAGAACATCCCGAGTCAAGCACCCATTCTTCTTTCGATCCCTTATCTTCTTGAACCAAAAGTGCATCATCATCAGTTGCCACAAGCGAAACATTACCCCCTCCTCGAGTTTTCTTCAACTCCTTCAAGTCTTCTTTTGCCTTTAGACACATAGATTGTATATGCCCCAATTCTTCACAATAAAAGCACTTGATATTTGGTTTATGTTTCTTACCATACTTCTTTTTCTTGTCACGCACATCCACCACGAGTGCACTTCCATCTGATGGGTCACTCGATCCTTGCTTCATCAATCTTTCGGCCTCTAGAAGAACGACAATGGTCTCATCCAAAGCTAACTTCGTTTTCCCAACCAACAGAGAAGTAATCATAGTACTATACTTAGTTGGTAGAGACACAAGTAGAAGAACAACTTTGTCCCCATCCTTCAATTTTTCATCCAAATTATTCAGCTGGTTGATCAGGCCATTAAAACGATTCAGATAATCTCTCAGATCTCCCTCTTCTTCCATCTTGAGCCCGAACAAATCTTTCTTGAGGAACAACTTATTTCCTAACGACTTTGAGTGATACGTCTTCGTCAACTTCTCCTATGAATTTTTAGGGTTATTCTCCTCAAGAACATCATACTTGATTTCCGGTGCAAGGGCCAACCGGATCGTCGATGCCGCACGTAACTTCATGTCTTCCCATTTTGTGGCCTCAATATCAGTAGGCTTTTTCTCTTCGAGGGTTGCACATAACCCTCGCTGAATTAACAGATCTTTCACCGTGCTCTGCCACAAGGCAAAATTGTTTCTTCCATCAAACAATTCATTCTCGGGCTTTCCCCCAAACTTATCCATCTCGAATCACGAACCTTGGCTCTGATACCACTTGTTAGGTTTAGGGGCTACACACCAATACGAGATTCAAACAAACAAACAAAGCAAAACATCATACATGATTTCCGGTGCAAGGGCCAACCGGATCGTCGATGCCGCACGTAACTTCATGTCTTCCCATTTTGTGGCCTCAATATCAGTAGGCTTTTTCTCTTCGAGGGTTGCACATAACCCTCGCTGAATTAACAGATCTTTCACCGTGCTCTGCCACAAGGCAAAATTGTTTCTTCCATCAAACAATTCATTCTCGGGCTTTCCCCCAAACTTATCCATCTCGAATCACGAACCTTGGCTCTGATACCACTTGTTAGGTTTAGGGGCTACACACCAATACGAGATTCAAACAAACAAACAAAGCAAAACACACAAACAATATATATGACGCGGAAACAACCACGTCCCAACTTGTATTATTAATCAAAACAGTTATCAATAATACAATCAATCTCACCAACGATGTATCACTCACACGATACTCAAGCCAAATAATGCTCAAGCATACATCAAACATAATATGACTATGTTTATATAGTCATCCAAAACTTAGCCACCAAGACTTGCCATACTTGTTTTACAAGACTTACCATACTTGTTATACAAGACTTTTTATTCTTGGTACCTAATTCCCTAATTTAATCATGACAAAGACATACCATATATAATAATTGTCTATCCATACAATTATTACCATATATAATAATTGTCTACCCATACAATCATTACCAAAACAGTCTTAATCACCCAAATTCATATCATCATATATTGGGTTGAACAACCGGTCAAACCCAACAATCCTCCCATTCAACCCAATACCCATATCAGGTTGAACGGTAACCATTAGAGACATCAACGTCCTTCCGCCATGCCTCCCATCGAACAATTATTACCGTATATAATAATTTTCTACCCATACAATCATTACCAAAACAGTCTTAATTAGCCAAATTCATAACTCACTATCCGTCGCACATAAATCATAAGTATCAGATCAAATACATGCAACAAAATGAGAAACCATCTATGACCTATTTCATGTTAAAGCCAGAGCCCAGAGTTTTCTTTTACTACTACCTAATTTCTTCAACACAACATAAATCTTTCAGACAGCAAAAGGAAATCATAAAAATTGAACATGAAAACACCGTAGAAAGTTCGAACTAAGGGACACCGTATGAAGTATGAAGTTCGAACCAAGGAACAATGTTGGAATATTTCAACTTGTTTACCCAATGGATGAATGAGAATTTGGTAATCCTGAAACCCCGAGAATCCATGTTCCTTGTTCTTGTTCATAGTATCTAGAGGATACTCAATGCTAAGTGCATGATCAACGAACCACCAAGCTCCTATATCATCAAGTTTAGCAGGAACCAAATTGTTTTGTTTTACAATTTTATCCCACACGTTCCATATATCTTTCATCATAACTCCGCAAATGTCAACGTTCTCCGCCACCAACTTCCAGAAATGCTTCCACTTTAACACATCTCCATGACTGCAGTAATTAAACACTTCATTCTTGGCGTTTTCATCCATTGCAGGCTCCGAGGCTTCTGAATATGAACTCGAAGCTTCCTTAGACCAAGGAAACCTCAAAACCGCACCCTCATGTTTGAATATTGCAGGATAAACGCACAAAATACATATTACATTCATCATACTATAGGGTGAAAAACATAATATGACTCCACGCCTATGGACTGAGCAAGTTAGGCCATCTTTCTTGGCCATTTCCTCAAAAAGATATCCTCAAGATTATAGTAAAAGTTTGAAGAATATAATAGCCTTGGAAGATCATCACTATACTGACGATCATGTGCTGCTATTCCAAAAGCATCAAAAGCTCGAAAATAGATTTCTTTCCAGTTTGTGTATATATATATATATACTCTTTATTAATAAGCAAAACAATGTGAAAATGGCACGCGGTACTAAAGTACCAAAGTACCAAATTTGGTTATCAGTTATTCGATTCCTCGCAAGTACATAATTATACAAGATTTATTTAATTTAAATTATTTAGCTTCATCCAGGGTTCGATTCTTACAACTACGTAATTATACCAGATTTATTTATGTACTTTAAATTCAATAGTTTCATCGAGCATTAAATTCATTGCAGCTACGTAATCATACCAGATTTATTTATTTACTTTAATTTCTTTAGCTTTATGCACAATTCGATTGTCTATAACTACATAATTAAATAGTTATTTATTTATTATATATTTTTATCATTCAATTCTCAAGAAATACATTTTTAAATAATATTTATTAATAATTTATTAATACTAATATTTTAATGTCAACTCTCGGCCCGTGCTTGGCACGGGTTATAAGCTAGTATATATATATAGTGTTGGGATTTATGGGTGATAACATAGAAACAACTTGATTTTGAATGTACTTAATTTTTAATTAAGTAGAACATACTGTCACAGCCAAAGTATGTTCTTGTAATCAGTATGTAATGTTATTCTAGTTGCATAATTTGAAAGAAGTTCACTTGCTGTGTTCAAGCCTCAAAGGATGTATAATTAGATGACAACATGAATAAAGGTTACTGTCCTAAAGCTTCGACAGTAAGATTACAAGAAGATAGAATGTTTCAAGTCAAGACAGCATATTCACTCTGACAGCAACATTGGCGGAAGACTACGCGACAGCAACTTTAGCCCTCGACAGCAAGCTTGGGAACCTCGACAGCACATTATGCGGGGAACTCCTACTGTCACCAAAAGCACATTCCTGTGACAACAAGCTTTATGGCCAAAGTAACTGTCTCGAGAAAGATCCCTGTTCTAGGTATCTTTCTCAGTCAAATCCCGTGACAGCTTCAATGTTCAAGAAACAGGCGTGTTGCAGTATCCCTAAGCTGCACCAAGTCTGCAAGACTACGACAGAAGCTTCAAGCACTGCAAAACAAAAGTGAATCAATTCAAGAGCAAGGTCAAGTCTTTATTTGCTGAATTGCTTAAGCTGGAAATAGAATGAATCTAGGTTGATTTCTTTGTAATGTATATCTGACATGTTAGCAATTTAGGAAAGTCACATGGGTAAGACAATCTGTAAGAAACTGCCACTTGACAGTGACAGCAGCTTCACAAACCCGTGACTGATAGTGATAGGATTGGTATAAGTTCTAGAATAGTACCGAAGACAAGCAAATGTCTGTGAAGAAAAACAGAAGCTCAAGAATTCTCTCTTGAGGTTGTAGCAACACTTTGCAAAATAAATAAAACATTTATTTTGTGAATCTTGTCTTCTCGATTATACTGTTTGTGAATGCATACTCATTATTGATAACATTAAATCTTAGGTTTGGTTGTTGAAACTGAGATTAAATTTTATCAGTATTGCATTCATCCCCCCCCCCCCTTCTGCAATACACAAGGACCAACAACTGGTATCAGAGCTTTCAGATTAACATACATATCTGAGATCCCGACGACAATGCAGAAATCAAACAGTATCAAGATCCCAGCTTTTGATAAAGAGAACTACAGCATTTGGAAAAGAAAGATCTTGTTGTTTATCAAAGCTGCGAATCCACTATACCCAGGTATACTCGAGAATGGTCCTTTCATACCAAGGAAGGAAATTGAAGCCACAACAGTAAATGGTGAGATCATTCCTGCACATTGGGTTCCCAAAGATCCCTCAGAAATTTTGGAACCTGAGAAGGAGAAAATGGTGCTAGATGATCACTTGCAACTCATCTTGCTCGATTCTCTCACGTTGGATAAAGCCATGTGTGGAAGTGTGATAAGCTGCACATCAGCCAAGGAGATGTGGATCAGGTTAGCCTTACTTTGTGAAGGAAGTGAAGAAGTTAAGGGAAACCAAAGGCAAATACTGATATCTCAATATGAGGCATTCATGGCCAAGCCTGGTGAAGACTTAACTTCCATGTTTGAAAGGTTCAGTAAGCTCTTAACTGAACTGCAGATACATGGCAAGTACTATGACAGAAAAGAATTAAATGTCAAGTTCTTGCTTACACTGCCTGATCATCTTGAACACAAGACAACAGCCATACGAGAAGGAAGAGATCTCAACAATATAACCTTTGAGACACTTTATGGCATTCTGAAATCTTATGAACTTGAACTCTTTCAAAAGAGAGCCATACAAAGTGGAACAAGGAACAAGATGGCTAACATGTCAAGTGCCCTAGTAGCACAAGTGCCAAGGATCACACAACCAAGTGAAGCACTTCAAATCACACAACCAACCCCTGTACAATCCTTGAAGATAGAAGAGGTGGTTGAAGATGATGAGAAAGTAGTACTACAGCTCAAGGATGTGGAAGATGAAGACTTCTACACAATGGAGGAACTGGAAAGCATGGACAATCCTACTATGGCTTACATGGCCAAGAAGTTCAAAAACTTCAGGTTCAAGAAGGATAGGTCATTCATGCCCCAAGGCCAAGCATCCAAGTTCACCAAGGGAAGCTCATCAAAGGCTGATGTGGGAAGCTCATTCAAAGGAGGATACAAGACTGGATTTGTGGATAGATCTAAATTCAAGTGTTACAACTGTGGTGAACCTGGTCATTTTGCTACTGAGTGCAAAAGACCCAAACAGGTTCAGAGATTTGAGAAAGGAACTGGTGGATACTCTAAGAAAAATCAAGGTAGAGCCTATGTGGCTGAGGGAAAGTGTTGGGATGAGTCTGATGATGAAGATGAAGAAGAATATGTCAACCTAGCTCTCATGGCTAGCACTGATGAAGTAACATCAACATCTTCAAGTCAGGTACCTTCACTTGTCTTACTTGATATGTCCATTGATGAGTATAAGAAACCCATTAAAGACTTAAGTGCTGAAATGTTCAATGTCTATACTAGCTTATCTGCTGCTAATGAGGAGATCACTAGGCTGAGTAAGCTAAATGAAACACTAAAGTCTGAAAATGAATCTCTTGTTCTCAAAACCAGTTCATTAGACTCCTTAGCTCAGGAGAATGCTAAACTTAAAAATGAATTGAAATGTGCTAAAGAGGTTGAGGAATACCTGAGAAATGAGATTGCTGAAAATGAATTTAAAATAAAGGCTTATAAAAACTCATCAAAGATAGTTCAGGATTACAATGATAAGCATACAGAAAATCAGTCAGTTGGTATAGGTTTTTCTTATGGTAGAAGACCTGGAAAGGAAACTGTGATTCAAGATTGTCCTGGAAGTGCTGCTGTCAAACCCACCATTCTCAAGAAAGTTAAAACTCCTATTTTCAAAGCTGCAGAAATTGAGTTTGATGAAGAAGCCATGCTCATCAAACAAGAAATTCTTGATGAGGATGAAGGTGTTGACAGCACATTCAAGGATGGAAAGGATACTGTCACAATCCCCAAGACAGTAAACTTACCAAGCAATCAGACAGTAAGGTCAAAAGATGCTGTCACAGTTGGCAAGACAGAATCTTCCAAAGATACTGTCAAGAATGGTTCCAAGACAGTAACTTTAAAACCTTCTATCAAGACAGTAGGAATAAAAGATACTATCAAGGAAAGTTCGACAGCAACTTCTGAACATACTGTCAATCCAGTAACTCCCAAGTCTAAGAATAGGAATGAAAAGGTAGGTGTCAATAAAGGAAATGGATACACTAATGTTGGAGGTGCCTCTAGGAAACTATGCAATAACTGTGGATCTACTCATCACTTAACACATGTTTTTAAGAAACCAATTGAGAATAAGATCAATGCAACTGAACTCAATGGTAACTTACACAGAACCCCCCTTTTGCATAGAACTATGAGTGTCTGTAATAACATTGAATGTATGCCATGCAAAATCACTGCCATGAGTACATGCTTTAACTTACCTATTCTCACTACTGAAGAATGTTCATACATAAACACTGTTGAGAATTCTGAGCCTGCTGGCAACAGCAAAAAGGCTCCATCCACTAAGAAAAGGACCAAGTCCAATTCTAAACCTAAGTGGGTGAAAAGAGAAGTCAAATAGGAGATTACTGACAATGCTTGTGATTTTATGACTGAAAGAAACTCAGGAGACACTGAAACTGCAGGACCCAACAAGGATTGGGTACCATATGCATCTTAGACACATTCTGTTTTGCAGGGCAAGAAGAAAGATCAAGTCATGTGGATCATTGACAGTGGCTGCTCAAGACACATGACAGGTGATAAAGCCCTGCTATCACATTATGTTGAGAAAGCTGGCCCAATCATAACCTTTGGAGACAACAGCAAGGGTTACACAGTGGGATATGGCTGTCTGGAAATTGGAAATGTTGTCATTGAAGATATTGCTCTTGTGGATGGATTGAAGCACAATCTACTCAGTGTCAGCCAATTCAGTGACAGGGGATTCAAGGTTGATTTTGATATGATGTTGTGTAACATCTATCACAAGAAGTATAGTAGCCTCTCTCTAAAAGGGGTTAGAAAAGGAAGCTTGTTTGTTGCTGACTTAAATTCAACAAAGAAGGATAAGGTTTACTGTTTTTACAGTAAAGCAACTGTTGGTGACAGTATGCTTTGGCACAGGAAGCTCTCACATCTCAACTTCAAGACAATGAATATTCTGATGAAGAAGGAGTTAGTGAGAGGTTTGCCCCAACAAGAATTCTGTCAAGAAGGACTGTTTGAAGATTGTCAAATGGGAAAACTGAGAAGAGCTGTGCACAAGTCTAAGCAAATGAACACCAACATAGTGTTGGGTTTCGGGGCAACAAACGCAGCGAAAAACAGTCGTAAAACAATAAAAATTCCGAAACCCTAACCCTAGGATCCGTGTACAAGACATGGCTGATTATGGAGAAACGAAATCATACCTTAAAGAGCTTTAAAGTTCGGAAAGATGGAGGTCCTTGTTGTAATCACCACACAGCCCTTGTCCAAGATCTGCGTCGCCAAAGTCGTCCACACGAACGCTCGATCGTCCAACGATCAACGGAGTTCGGTACTAGCCGAAAAACTGCCCCTCTCTCTCTCTCTAGCCTCTCTTAATGCAGAGCTGCTAGGGTTTTCTTTAATTCGAAATTGCAGAAAAATTCATGCCTCAATAATACATCATAATGTATTTATATGAGATTGAGGATTGGGCCAAAACCCTAAATCCGTTTTTGGGCTTCTTAAAACCCAATCTGATTTTGGTTTTAGTATTAAATTCGAAATTCTATTTAATTAAGACCATCTCAATTAAATGACTAATTTCGAAAATAATCAGTTAATATTAAATTCGAATTCTGATTTAATTAAGACCAGCTCAATTAAATAACTAATTTCAAATTTAATCATTTAATTTAAATTCATAATTTAAATTAAAACTCCATTTAAAACGTTCTAAGTGTGTGACCCTTTAGGTTATTATTTCGTTGGCAATAATTTTATTCTTAAATAAAATTATAAACAATGAGCGGCATCTAGTAATACATCATTGCTCCCCAAGAAATAATAATAAATGGTGATCCAATTAAACCTTTCGTGACTAATGTTTCCGTGTAATATAATCCCTTTAACCAAATATTATAGATTAAACTCGAGGCATGTTATTAGTCATCCTCTTCAACATTTAATCCAGGTTTCCTTGATCAATGAGTAGACTATTAAAACAAATCAATATTTGAGCATGGCCATGCATTTTCATAGTCTCACTCAATCAAGAGGCCAATAATATCTCTCCTAATAATAGGAGGGTTAAATCCTATATCTATCATTCATATTTCTCATACGACTCATAATATACCCGATGTCCACTTTTATCATCACCCGGTCAAAGGTAACTTTTAATGTAATCAAAGTATATTAATCCTCGTATAGAAATATAATGATCTCAAGTCTAAGGATCATTACACCATTATCACTGTGAGCTATTCTAATGACTTTATTACCATGTAGAATCTCACTGTGGGTCTATCCGGTGCCATGTAGAATATTACATGCACCTATGTTCTTGACTTTAGTATCATTATACCTATGACCAATGAGATGTGGTCATTTAGTCAATGAACATACTAATCTTTATGCATCATAATTGTCCTAATTTATAATGCTTAATTAGGGATAATTTAGGAATATAAACACTATTCATATAATCTCATTTTTAAGTCACATACTTAAAGATATAGAATACGTGTTCAATATTCCAAGGACATTTATTACTCTAACATTAATATCGCAGTAAATAAAGACATAATAATTGTTGTCGAATAATCAATAGAACATAATCATTATTAAATAACAAAATAGTGTTTCCCAGAAGTACAATTGTATTGTCTCTAGGGCACTAACACTAACAATCTCCCACTTGCACTAGAGCCAATCACCCATGTATCTAATACCCATGGAACTAGTGTGACATTCGTGCTTCTGCTGCGACAAAGCCTTAGTCAGTGGGTCCGCAACGTTATCATTAGTATGCACTTTATATATATGTATATCCCCTCTATTATTTATTTCTCTAATGAGGTGATATCTCCTAAGTATATGCTTTGCCTTGGAATGAGATCTTGGTTCCTTAGCCTGCGCAATGGCTCCATTATTATCGCAATATAGATCAATTGGGTCTGCGATCGATGGAACCACTCCAAGTCCCGTAACAAAATTCCGAATCCAAACAGCCTCTTTGGCTGCTTCACTGGCTGCAATATACTCAGCTTCCATTGTAGAATCAGCTACTGTTTCTTGCTTTGAACTCTTCCAGCTTACAGCACCTCCATTTAGGCAAAACACAAATCCAGACTGAGACACAGTGTCGTCCTTATCTGTCTGGAAACTAGCATCAGTGTAACCTCTTACAACTAGTTTCTCATCTCCTCCATATATCAAGAAAGAATCTTTAGTCCTCTTAAGGTACTTAAGAATGTTCTTGACAGCTGTCCAGTGACTTTCACCTGGATTAGACTGGTATCTACTCGTCATGCTCAAAGCATACGAGACATCGGGACGAGTACATATCATTGCATACATTATAGAACCAATTGCCGAAGCATATGGTACTTTATTCATACGGTCCTTTTCATCTGATGATTTAGGACAGTTTTCTTTTGAGATCGTTATCCCATGAGACATTGGGACATAGCCCCTTTTAGCCTCTTGCATCCCGAAACGATGCAATATCTTGTCAATGTATGTACTCTGACTTAAGCCGATCATTCTTCTGGGTCTATCTCTATAGATCCTGATCCCTAATATGTAGGATGCATCGCCTAAGTCTTTCATCGAGAAATTATTTCCCAACCAAGTCTTCATAGCCTGTAGAGAAGTAATGTCATTCCCTATTAGCAATATGTCATCTACATATAATACTAGGAATGCCACATGGCTCCCATTAACCTTCTTGTAAACACACGGTTCATCCTCATTTTGTATGAAACCAAACTCTTTGACTGTTTCATCAAAACGAATGTTCCATCTCCTCGAGGCCTGCTTCAACCCATAAATGGATCGTAGTAACTTACAGACCATCCTAGCAAATTTTGGATCGACAAAACCCTCAGGTTGTGTCATGTACACATCCTCTTCTAAGCTCCCATTTAAGAAAGCAGTCTTGACATCCATTTGCCAGATTTCATAGTCATAATAAGCTGCTATTGCAAGCAAAATCCTGATGGATTTGACCATAGCCACCGGTGAGAAAGTTTCATCATAGTCAATACCATGAATTTGCTTGAAACCTTTCGCCACTAGTCTAGCTTTGTAGGTCTGTAAATTACCATCCATGTCAGTTTTTTTCTTGAAAACCCACTGGCACTCGATGGGTTTTACCCCTTCAGGTGGTTCAACCAAAGTCCATACTTTGTTTTCATACATGGAATCCATCTCAGATTTCATGGCCTCCAGCCATCTCTCAGAATCTGGACTATTCATAGAATCTTTGTAGGTAAGAGGCTCATCATTCTCTACAAGCATTACATCGCCATTTTGAGTCAGCAGAAATCCATAATATCTCTCTGGCTCATGACGAATCCTACTAGATCTACGAACGACCTGTGTTTCTTGAGCAATGTTGTCCTCAACATTTCCAGTCACATTCTGCTCATGTTCCAACTCTGGTTCAACATTAATATGTGGTTCTCGATCCTCATCGAGATCTATTGTCCTCCCACTATTTTTCTTAGAAAGTAATTCTCTTTCAAGAAACACAGCTGTTCGAGCAACAAACACTTTGTTCTCTGAAGGATTATAGAAGTAATACCCTTTTGTTTCATTTGGATATCCCACAAAATTACATTTATCTGATTTTGGTCCTAGCTTGTCTGAGGTTAAACGTTTCACAAACGCTTCGCATCCCCAAATTTTCATAAATGACACGCTATGACGTTTTTCAGTCCATATCTCATATGGTGTCTTTTGAACCGTTTTTGAAGGAACTCGGTTTAGTGTTTGTGCAGCCGTCTCTAGGGCATAGCCCCAGAAACTAATTGGAAGATCCGCTAGACTCATCATCGATCGCACCATGTCCAACAAGGTACGATTTCTCCTTTTAGATACACCATTCCACTGTGGTGTTCCAGGAGGTGTGAGTTGTGATACAATACCACACTCCTTTAAGAAATTCTTAAATTCTAAGCTTAGGTACTCACCTCCACGATCAGATCGTAGGGTTTTAATACTTCCGCCTATTTGCTTTTCCACTTCTGCCTTATACTCTTTGAATTTTTCAAATGATTCGGACTTGTTCTTCAAAAGATACACATATCCGTATCTACTAAAATCATCAGTAAAGGTTATGAAGTAGTAAAAACCACCTCTTTCCATCGTACGCATTGGACCACATACATCACTATGTATAAGCTCTAATCGTTCGGTGGCCCTTTCACCAATTCCGGTAAAAGGAGCTTTAGTCATTTTTCCAATGAGACAAGGTTCGCATTCTTCGTATGATTCAAAATCAAACTTATCCAAGTATCCATCCTTATGTAACTTGGAAATGCGTTTCTCATTTATATGGCCTAAACGACAATGCCAAAGGTATGTTTGATTTGAGTCATTAGCCTTAATACGTTTATTATTTATATTATAGACAGGAGTATCAAGATCTAGAACATATAAACCATTAAATAAACGTGCAACCCCATAGGTAACATTATTCAAACCAAAGGAACAACTATTGTTCTGAATTGTAAAGGAAAAACCTTTCTTGTCCAAACAAGAAACATAAATAATGTTTCTGCAAATCGCAGGCACGTAAAAACAGTTTTCAAGTTCTAAAATAAGCCCTGTGGGCAATGATAAATTATAAGTCCCTACAGCCAAAGCAGCAACCTTTGCCCCATTGCCAATGCGTAGGTCGACTTCTCCTTTCGCCAAAGTCCTACTCCTTTGAAGTTCCTGCACATTTATACAAATGTGAGAACCACATCCAGTATCTAATACCCATGATGTAGAAGTAGACAAATTGACTTCTATAACATAAATACCTGAATCTGAAATCTTCACAGAATTCATCTTCTTCAAATCCTCCAAGTAAGCATGACAGTTTCTCTTCCAATGACCTGGTTTATTGCAATAGTGACAATCACCTTTTGCAGCACCTTTTGCAACACCTTTTGCAGCACCTTTTGCAGCACCTTTTGTAACACCTCCTGTAGGCTTCAAAACCTTTTTAAAAGCAGGTTTTGGATTAGCAGATTTAGATCCAATCTTCTTCTTGCCTTTCCTTTTACCCTGTTCTTTGGCATTCCCTTTATTGACCATCATAATGGCGTTAGGGGATGCCTTCTGAATATTGGTCTCAACAGTTTTCAACATTGCCAACAATTCGGTAGGTGTCTTGTCTATCTCATTCATGATGTAATTCATTACAAACTGAGCATAGCTGCCGTTCAAAGATTGCAAGATTAGATCTATCTGGGTTTCCGTACCGATGGTGGAACCCAGAGTAGCAAGGTACTCCATATATCCAATCATCTTTAGAACATGCGGTGCAACTGGATCACGATCACCCTGTTTGCATGCATACAAGGCTTTGCTTGTATCAAACCTCTCCTGACGAGCCTGTCCTTCAAACATACGTTTAAGGTGCTCAATCATCACATAAGCATCCATATGCTCATGTTGTTTCTGAAGCTCGGGACTCATAGTCGCAAGCATAAGACAGGTAACATCTGTGTCATCATCGATATGTTTCTGATAAACATTCTGTTGATCAACCGATGCACCTTCTGGCAGAGGTTCAGGGCGAGGAATATCAATGACATGGAGCTTTCTCTCTTGCCTGAGGACAATCCTCAAATTCCTTTGCCAGTCTAGGAAGTTTGTTCCTGTCAGCTTGTCCTTCTCAAGGACTGATCGTACAGAGAAGTTATTTGAGTTATGTGCCATTAAATATCTACAATGTTAAAAAATGCATAAAATAAGTTAGTCTGCGGATTATATAGATAATGTTCAAGTGATTATTCATATATATATATATTCATAATATATATCACCCACTATTTTATCAACTTAATAGCCCTATCTATCAATTCGGAAAAGTTTCTTTAAACCTTTCTAGCGAGCCAAGATCCATATTTCATCGTGCTTAAGGTCAACTTTGGCTTTACTCCAAAAACACAATTATTTAGGTAGACAACTTTTGTCAATTATATCTTATATAACTCTTGGATAGTTTGGTAGAACAACAATTGTACGTATTTATCCAATAAATCTGACCAAACTCCATGCCTCTAAGTTCACAATCCTATTGTGGTAACTTAGTTAAGTCTAACCCAATAGTCTAACATATAAGTATCACATTTACTTCATCACGCCTTACCACGATAGATTGGAGTGCTTCGCTTTGGCGAACCCACTATTTCTCGATCTAGGTCTTGACGAGTGTTGCTCATTGGAAGGCATCTAAGTGACTTAATATTTTAAATTTAGGGATTTTATTAAAACGACCATGATCCCATCATCAAGAGATTCCCAATTTTTCCTTGAACTAAGTATTTCAATTCAAAGTTCATCAATGGTTTGATTTCCAGTCCAGCGGAGGAGTCACAGTGGTCTCACTTAAAATCCACCTTTCTTACAAGCGCTGCTTGTATTTTTGTCAAAATCGCCCCATATCAAAAAATTGAAAATTCACACTTATTTCCGTGTTTCATAAACACAGGAATCTCATGTTCATTTTGTTCAATTTTAAAATCTTGAATCGTTACAGATTTTATCTTGTTTAGCAGTCATGGCATGGGTGATGTATCTAATACATACATTAATACTTGTTTAGCAGTCATGGCATGGGTGATGTATCTAATACATACATTAATACATGATTAATCTAATTAAGTCATGCATCACATTGTATCCTACACATGCAATCATACATCAATATGTAAAGTGCAATATGTAACCGTGCTTGGTTATGGCCTTTATCCTATATGATCCTTTCAAGCTAATGAAAGGATCAAAGGTCAATCTATGGTGAAAAATATAAATACAATTACATGTCTTCATTCTCCTTGTTCCCTTGAATGCACCTCTTCTTTGATCGTCCTTCAATCTTCAAGTACATTACATTGAACAATTGAATCCAACCTATACTTATGTACTTACATAATAAAACTCGATTTACATTCGAGGTTAAACAATTACAAGAATGAAGAAAACGACACGTATTTATAAAACCAAAACCATAAACCATTAAACTACGGGTCTTAAGGCCATAACCAGCACCATGCTCAAATACTCAATTACGGGTCTTAAGGTCAGCTTGGAAATTTTTTATTCCGGAAGACTAGTGCTATTCAAAAATCATCGATTTCGGAATCTCAGATCATATCTTATAGTCTCTGCCGCCACTGCATCATATACAGTTCCGGAAGTATGTATCATATACATACAGACATATCCCAGTTTGCAGATTGTGTTCAAACATGATCTGTCTCACAGTTTATATCCCTATATAAACCAGACAACATGCATAACATACAATCATCGCATATTAATCAGTCATATCAATATATTAAGCATAATAGTATCATATATAAGTGATATAACATATTATAATCGATATATCTCATAACTGTATCAAGGCAGATTCATAAAACATGCATACAAGCATCGAATACAGTAAACATATAACCAAATCAGCCCCTTATACACGTAGCTTTGATACCATTGTTGGGTTTCGGGGCAACAAACGCAGCGAAAAACAGTCGTAAAACAATAAAAATTCCGAAACCCTAACCCTAGGATCCGTGTACAAGACATGGCTGATTATGGAGCAACGAAATCATACCTTAAAGAGCTTTAAAGTTCGGAAAGAAGGAGGTCCTTGTTGTAATCACCACACAGCCCTTGTCCAAGATCTGCGTCGCCAAAGTCGTCCACACGAACGCTCGATCGTCCAACGATCAACGGAGTTCGGTACTAGCCGAAAAACTGCCCCTCTCTCTCTCTCTCTAGCCTCTCTTAATGCAGAGCTGCTAGGGTTTTCTTTAATTCGAAATTGCAGAAAAATTCATGCCTCAATAATACATCATAATGTATTTATATGAGATAGAGGATTGGGCCAAAACCCTAAATCCGTTTTTGGGCTTCTTAAAACCCAATCTGATTTTGGTTTTAGTATTAAATTCGAAATTCTATTTAATTAAGACCATCTCAATTAAATGACTAATTTCGAAAATAATCAGTTAATATTAAATTCGAATTCTGATTTAATTAAGACCAGCTCAATTAAATAACTAATTTCAAATTTAATCATTTAATTTAAATTCATAATTTAAATTAAAACTCCATTTAAAACGTTCTAAGTGTGTGACCCTTTAGGTTATTATTTCGTTGGCAATAATTTTATTCTTAAATAAAATTATAAACAATGAGAGGCATCTAGTAATACATCATTGCTCCCCAAGAAATAATAATAAATGGTGATCCAATTAAACCTTTCGTGACTAATGTTTCCGTGTAATATAATCCCTTTAACCAAATATTATAGATTAAACTCGAGGCATGTTATTAGTCATCCTCTTCAACATTTAATCCAGGTTTCCTTGATCAATGAGTAGACTATTAAAACAAATCAATATTTGAGCATGGCCATGCATTTTCATAGTCTCACTCAATCAAGAGGCCAATAATATCTCTCCTAATAATAGGAGGGTTAAATCCTATATCTATCATTCATATTTCTCATACGACTCATAATATACCCGATGTCCACTTTTATCATCACCCGGTCAAAGGTAACTGTTAATGTAATCAAAGTATATTAATCCTCGTATAGAAATATAATGATCTCAAGTCTAAGGATCATTACACCATTATCACTGTGAGCTATTCTAATGACTTTATTACCATGTAGAATCTCACTGTGGGTCTATCCGGTGCCATGTAGAATATTACATGCACCTATGTTCTTGACTTTAGTATCATTATACCTATGACCAATGAGATGTGGTCATTTAGTCAATGAACATACTAATCTTTATGCATCATAATTGTCCTAATTTATAATGCTTAATTAGGGATAATTTAGGAATATAAACACTATTCATATAATCTCATTTTTAAGTCACATACTTAAAGATATAGAATACGTGTTCAATATTCCAAGGACATTTATTACTCTAACATTTATATCGCAGTAAATAAAGACATAATAATTGTTGTCGAATAATCAATAGAACATAATCATTATTAAATAACAAAATAGTGTTTCCCAGAAGTACAATTGTATTGTCTCTAGGGCACTAACACTAACACATAGAAGCACTCAAGTTGATTCACATGGATCTCTTTGGACCAGTCAATGTACCATCAATGGCCAAGAAGAGATATGCCTTAGTAATGGTGGATGATTACTCAAGGTACACTTGGGTGAAGTTTCTTGAATCCAAAGATGAAGCTGCTCAAGTGATTATTGATCAAGTCAGAGTTCTTGATAGAACTCCAAACTCAAAAGTTCAAATCTTGAGGAGTGACAATGGTACAGAATTCAGAAATGCCACTCTTGGAAATTTCTGTAAAGATGAAGGAATTGTATAACAATTCTCTGCTGCAAGAACTCCACAGCAGAATGGAATTGTAGAAAGAAAGAACAGGACTCTCATTGAAGCAGCTAGAACTATGTTACATGATGCCAAACTGCCAACATATTTCTGGGCTGAAGCTATCAACACAGCCTGTTATACTCAGAACAGAACCATGATCAACAAAACTCATGCAAGTACACCTTACTGTCTGTTAACTGGAAAGAAACCTACTGTCAAATATTTTCATGTGTTTGGGAGCAAATGCTTTATGATGAAGGATAACCATGAGAAGAAAGGAAAATTTGACACCAAGGCTTTTGAAGGACTATTCATGGGTTACAGCACAGAAAGGACTGCCTACAGAGTTTATGTTATGGAACACAGGATTATTGAAGAAAGTGTTAATGTCACATTTGATGAAACCAAGTTTCCAGGACTGCATGAAGAAGGAAAGATGCAGACATTCAGATTTGAGAATCAAGGATACTTGGAAGCTGAGGAGATTGTGGATGAAGAACCTAGCTTCACTCAAATTGTTGAAGTTGATAAAGATGCTGTCAATATCACTACTGTCAACCAAACTCCAGCTCAGTCACAGACCATAACCTCTAACATTCATAACAGTGGTGACTCTGGAAACAATGAAGAACATGGTGAAGACAATGGGATTGGTGATCATTCAACTCAACAAACTGAAGCAAATGTTCCTGTACAGTCAAGTAGCTTGCCCAGAATCACCAAGTGGAACAAGGATCACTCAAGTGACCTCATCATTGGTGACCCTAATTCTGCAGTGAGGACAAGGAACAAAGTCTCTGCTGACATCATGTTTTCATGCTTTCTATCTCAAATGGAACCCAAGACAACTGATGAAGCATTGTTGGATTCTGACTGGGTGATAGCCATGCAAGAAGAGCTAAATCAGTTTGAAAGGAACAATGTATGGAAGCTGGTTCCAAGACCTAAGGGAAAGTCAGTCATTGAGACCAAATGGGTTTTCAGAAACAAGCTTGATAAAAATGGATCAGTGACAAGAAACAAAGCAAGGCTAGTGGCTAAGGGTTTCTGTCAACAGGAGGGAATAGATTATGATGAGACATTTTCACCTGTTGCAAGACTTGAAGCTATAAGAATCTTTCTAGCCTATGCTGCACACTGCAACTTCAAAGTATTTCAGATGGATGTCAAAAGTGCCTTCCTAAATGGAGAGTTGGAAGAAGAAGTGTATGTTGAACAGCCACCAGGGTTTGAGGATGCTGAAGTGTATGACTTTGTATACAAACTTTTCAAAGCTTTGTATGGACTAAAGCAGGCACCCAGGGCTTGGTATGACACACTTTCCACTTTTCTCTTGGACAATCAGTTTACTAGAGGAGTTGTGGACAAGACACTTTTCTACAAACACCATGGCAAGGACATCATTCTGGTACAAATCTATGTGGATGATATCATTTTTGGTTCTACAAATGAGAAACTGTGTGAGAAGTTTTCCTCTCTCATGAGTAACAAATATGAGATGAGTATGATGGGAGAATTGTCATTCTTTCTGGGATTGCAAATTCTTCAACAATCTGATGGAATCTTCATTTGTCAAGCTAACTACATCAAGGAACTTCTCAGAAAGTTCAACTTGGAAGATTCATCACCTGCAAAGACACCAATGTCCACCTCAACCAGTCTGGATCTTGATCCTAAAGGGAAGAAAATTGACTCAAGCACCTATAGAGGCATGGTAGGATCTCTTCTATACTTAACTGCTAGCAGACCTGACATCATGTTTGCTACATGTCTCTGTGCAAGGTTTCAAAGTGATCCAAAGGAGTCTCACTTAGTAGCCATCAAGAGAATCTTTAGATACCTAAAAGGCACTCCTAACCTAGGTCTTTGGTATCCCAAGAACACTGGATTTGATCTAATTGCCTACTCAGACTCAGACTATGCTGGATGCAAGATTGACAGAAAGAGTACTACTGGTAGCTGTCAATTTCTTGGTGAAAGATTGGTCTCATGGTTTAGCAAGAAGCAGCATTCAGTTTCTACCTCAACTGCAGAAGCTGAGTATATTGCTGCAGGCAGTTGCTGTGCACAAATTCTATGGATGAAGAATCAACTTCTAGATTATGGTCTAGTGTTGAGAGAAATTCCTATCTACTGTGACAACACTAGTGCCATAGCCATTTCAGACAATCCAGTTCAACACTCTAGGACAAAGCACATTGATATAAGGCATCACTTTATCAGAGAGCATGTTGAACAAGGAACTGTGAAGCTGATCTATGTCCCAACTGACAAGCAACTTGCTGACATCTTTACTAAGCCATTGGATGAAGCAACCTTCAACAGGTTGGTAAGTGAATTGGAAATGCTGAACCTGGTATGTTGATTTACTCAGTTTTCTATATTTCCAAATTCTCTATTGAAGCTCATGACAGCAACTTCAAACCTGCTGTCAAGAGAAGTTACTGTCTACTTGGTTTATGTCTGTTATGTGACAGCATGTGTTGATTTGACTTTTCATGTCAGTATTTTGTGCCAGTCTCATACTTTTAAACCGTGTATGACATTAATGTGGTTACCTGTTAAGTTTGAGAGATAAAAATCTGTTCCATTGGACTTTCACACCCTTTTGCATTAATCTATAGGATTAAAGGAGGACTCGGCCATTAATTACTTTTGTGGTAGTTGTATGGGTACTCTAACTGTTGACCATTAGACTTTAATCCTTAGACGGTTTTGCCTATAAATTAGCCTTAGGTTTCACCAGTCTGCTCTCAGTTTTAAAGTAAATAATGGAAAACAAAGTAGGAATTGAAGTTGGTCTAAAGAAGTGTGATAGTGAACCCGACAGTGAAGAGATCGATGAGCTCTTCGAGATGCTGTTAGACGCCATGGATGAGGTAGACGAGGAAGAGGAGGCCAAGGCTAAGGAAGAGGAGGTCAAGGCTCAGGAAGAAGAGAAGGTGCTTTAGGCACTTCTCAAGGAAGAAGGTCGCACTGAAGAAGAGGCTAAGGCAGAGCTTTTAGAACTAGTTAATAAAATCATAAAATGATGTACTCAATGTTCTATTCTGAATGATTTTATTAATAATAATAATAAAAGTTCTTGTCTTTGTGGTTATTGAGTTTATGATTTGTCTGTGTTAATTGCTTAATATCTGTGTTCAAAAGATTACATTGCTAAATCCATAATTTGTCAATATTAAGTTAAGTGTATGAATCAAGCATTCTAATAAGTTCATGACATAACCAATTCCTAATCGAAGTTACTGTCGTTAAGAAGGATACTGTCGTGTGTTTCTTGATAGCAACCTTCTTGACAGCAGGGAAAGACTTTCTGTCAAGACTTGTAAAGGATACTGTCATTCATATGCTTAACGGTGACAGCAAGTTTTTGCGCAATAGTTGCTGTCGCGCAAAACCTACTATCACCACCTCTTATTACTGACAGATTGTTTCTAGCGCACAGGTTACTGTCACCAATAGTGGACCGTTGAAATTGGATATTTATCCCACGTTGGTCAATGAATAACGGGCAGTAACTCACGTGTTTAAGAGTGGGTTAAGACACGTTCTTGAAATCCACTTTTTATGCACAAAACGTTTGAGATACCTCTATTTATCCCCCAGTTACTCAGACATATCTTTCTCTTTCTCATCAAACTCAAGGCAAAATACCTTTCTTCGGGCAAAAAGCAACTTTCTTACTTTCTTCTTTTCTTGAAATCTCCATGGCACCCAAACAGACTCTCTCTCAAACAAACTTTGCTGGTATCTTTTCCCCAAATGATGCTGGTGAAGGTTTCAAAGGACTCGTGTTTTTCTTGAACAAGTCCTATCTCGGTTCTGCCATTACCTCAACCCCCATTCTTGACTTAGACAGACTTGAGGCATTTTTGCGAACTGCTGTTGCTCAAATTGAGGGTGAGAACCCGGGTATTCAATTCAAAATCTCTGGGCAACACTACACTCTTACAGTTGAGGTCATCAACACTGCTCTTGGTATTACACTTGAAGCAGGACAGAGATTTACTGAACTTGCCAATGATGACACTCTCAAGAAGCTCTCTTGAAGATTGGGTATGCAGGCCCTATTCTCGAAGAGGGGACTACCAAATGGTATCCAACTGGTGAAATGGATAGGAAACATCTGAGAAAGGAGTGGAGCATGATACTTGATGTAATGGTCAAGGTGTTCTCTACCAAGTCCACAGGCTGGAATGGAATACCCTCCTACATCAAGAAACTGACACATTCTCTTGTCCATGGATACAAGGTGAATGTTGGAGCTCTCCTCATGGCACACCTCACAGCTGCCATAGGTAAGAAGGTATCAATCTACCCTCGCTTTCTTATGATGTGCATTAATTCATTCTGTGATTTTAATGATACTGCCCCTCGTTTAGAGGCTTGCTCAGTCTTGAAAAAGAACACACACACACACTGTTATCATCACAGGATCTCAATGCACATATTCCACTTTGTTTTACTCAGCACATGGTTGATCAAGTGTCCAACCTTGATTATCCATTACCTTCTGGTTATGATTCCTTTACTCTTGAGAATGAAACTGAATTAGACCCAAATTCAGTTAACCCACATTCCACACCATACACTCAGCCTAGGCCCTCTAGACTTACCAAAGCCCAAAGAGAAGCCTTGCAAGAATCCAGAAAAAGACCCTTAGAAGCTGATTTTGGTGGTAGCTCTGTTAGTCAAGAGGGAGACCCTGCACCTAGTGCAGCAAATAAGGAAGGTAGTCAAACAGAACCCCCAGTGGTTCCCCCTGAGCCTAAGAAGAAGAGAGCTAGGAGGACCAAAACCACGGTTAGCCAAGCTGCAGTTTCTCAACAAACTGCAGTTACTGAAAGGGATTCAAACACCTCCCTAGATGTGCCTTCTCAACAAGGTGCATCTATTGAAATTGGTCTGTCTCCCAAGGTACCCTGTACAGAGTCTGCACAAACTCATGGTTCACAACCTGAGATACCCCCACTTGAAGAAACACACAGTGAGTTAGGGCATAGTGAGGATTTCTCTACTCCTATTGATGGTTCACATGTTTCATCTTTGAATCAGCCCCCACTCTCTGGTACACTTTCACCTTCTTCCTTCCCTACACATTCTTTTGTTTCTTCTCCACAACCTAGAGAAGGGGACAGTCCCAACCCTTCAGGTTTTTATCATCCATCTCCAATCATGGATGAGCCCCCATCTAGTGGTCCACAAGAACCCATTTCTCAAAGTGAGATGGACACCACTCCTCCAAACACTGAGCTAGGGCAAAGTGGTATTTTGTCAGAAAATGAAACAACCAACACTTTGTCTGAACTCCAAGGAGCATCTTACCTTCAGGAAGATGCTGTCACAGCCTCTGTTGCTGTCAAAGACACTGGAAATGTTGTTGTCCTGGACACAGCTGCTGTCATGGGTGGAGAGAAAGATACTGTCACTACAAAACCTACTGTCACTCCACCTCCCAAAGTTGCTGTCATGCCAGAACATGCTGTCCAGACTCCAACTGACAGTCACATTCCTGCCAAAGATGTTGTCCAGTCCCCTCAGCCTGATTTTGATGCTGTGATCATTGAGGATGCCTCTGATGATGATCTACCTCTTGCCAGACTCTTAAAGGTACATTCTAAATCTACTCCTTCCATGCATGTTAGTACTGCTCATACCCATGCATCTAGGTTGAGTGAGGGTGTGCAAAAGAAAAGAGAGATAAAAGAAAAGAGAGGTGAGCATAAAAATGAGAGGCAGCCAAATGAGCTGGCAAAAGGAGAGGGACTTGAGCATGTCCAGAGAGATATTGAGGGAGCCCACACTGTTCAGGCATTAGGCCTTCAGAGTCAATCTGTGAGGGGTGATGAGATCACTCAAAAACACCCTGAGAGTGTGAGAACCCCCATAGCCTCCAAGCCCCTTTCTTTTCCTTCCCCTCCAAGAATGGTGGCCCCTCTGCTACTTATGGTAACAGGATTGCAGCTCTGGAAGGACAGTGTGCTACATTAAACTCCAAGCTGGACTCTCTCTCTCAACTGGTGGTTGATGGTTTTGCTGCTACTCAGCTTTCTATCCAGTTCCTTACTGACCTAGTAGCTGCCAACTCAACTAAAGGGGAGAAGGTAGCAAGATTAGAATCATTGCCTATTCAGGAATCAGGTGGAACTCAGGGGGAGCCAGTAACTGTGAAGACCAAAGGGGGAGCTAAAAGGAACGCAATGTCAAAGGGGGAGCAAGTCAAACCAAGCAGTGGACAACCAAAGGATAAAGCTGAAGAGCTTGTTGAAGTTGACTTGGATGGAGAAAGAGTGTTGATGTCTAAGGCAACTCAAGATGCATTTCAAAGAAGACCTGCATCTAGACATCCAATTCTACCTCCTGTGGTAATTAGAGAGCCAACTCCAGAAACTCAAGAAACTGCTCTACAGAAGAAATGGAGAGAAATGGAGGAACAAAACAAACTTGGGAAAGGTAAAGGGAAACTGCCTGAATCCATCCATAAAGGAAATACTTGGTCCAATGGTACTGAGTATGATTAAGTAGAAGCCAATACTCTAATGGTGGATTACAGGGAGAGCACATTACACAATCATGACAGTGAATTTAGCAGTTTGGTGGAAGAAGCAATGAATGCTCCAAGCAACCGTCCAACCAACACCACAAAACTGTTAAAGGATCAAATCACCAGTGTCAGTGTAATGGTTAATGATGAGAAAAGATGGGCTGTAAGTATTTATCTCACTTCTGGCATATCTTATTTCATCACAATGCAGTTATTGCAGAGTCTGCCAGCAAAGGTGTTGTGTGCTTTGAAGGGAAAGATCAAGGCAACTCAAACACCATTCAATGAAATATTGGATATGCAAATCCAGAACCTGCTCACACAAAAGCTACCTGAAGTCTACACAAATCCACCAAGTGTTTTCTACAGATCTATAACTAAGGATGGCACAAGAAGAAACAGCTTCATGAATTTGGTTGGCACATCCAGAATGGAAACCAAGTCAATTCTGAAAGTGTTAGATGGAATACTCAGTTCAAAGGCCAATCCAGGAAGAGTTCATGTTGTTCAAGAGATCTACAAAATGCTGGTGTTGAGAGACAAGGCACTGGGAGCTAGAATGAAGGAGCTAATCACTAGAGCCAATGCCAAAAGAAATGATCAAGGTGGGAGCTGTCTCTATGACATTCCTCCTCATGATGATGATGATGATGAAGATGGTGAGGATGGAGGTGGTGAAGCTTCTGGAAATGCTGGAAATGCTGGTGGAAGTAATTCTGGGAATACTGGTATTCAATCTCAGAATGAAGGCAATGAAGAAACTCCTAGCCAGGAAAAGAAAGATGCTAGTGCAACAGATGAAGAGGAGTCAAGAATACTGGAAGCTTTGGAGGCAAGCATTCTTAGATGTGCTATTGACTGCATAAATGCAGAAAAAGATGATGTCACCAAAGGTACTGTCGACAAGGAAACTGTCAAAGAAGATGCTGTCAAAGAAGATACTGTCGACAAAGGTGCTGTCAAGGAAGGTTCTGTCAAGAATGAAGCCAAAGCTGCTGTCAAGCCCAAGAGACTGAAAGCTAAAGCTAAGGCATGGTTTACTAGACAGAAACTTGCAGGAAATCACATGTGCTCAGGAAAGGAAAAGGCCACTGGATTAGGCAGAAATTTGAAGATGCCAATTCAATCAATTCCTCCCAACAGTCTTAAAGTTCAACAGATGCAATCTTGGGAAATCAAGAGTGTTGAGGTTAAATTGGATGCAAATCAAGAGGCCACTGAGTACATTCTGTGGTGGGAAGAATCAAGATCTACCAAGGTTGATAAGGACTTCAACCTGGTGTCCACATCAATCAGTGGTAGGACATCAACCATAGATAAAAGGAGAATTGACTTCTTCTACCTGGAAAGAATGGTAGAGTTGCTGGAGAGCTATGATAATGTTCCTGAGTCTGTCATGGAACATATTTTGAAATATCAGGCTGACAGGGATGCTGAATTCTATCAGAAATTTGGCTACAATTTTGCAGATTTTGATGATGCTGATATTCTAACTGATCTCCCACCTTCTCCTATACCATACCATTGGTACTATGAGTTTGAGGTCTTACCCACAGAAGAAGGGCAAACCCAACCAACTCAGGAAAGGGAACCCAAGCCAAGCAAAAGACCTGAATCTTCTCAATATTCTCAAACTAAGTCAGAACTTGATAAGAAGGAAGCTGAACTACTGGAAAAATGCAAGGTCTCCAACAAGGCAGAAAGTGAAGCTCCAAATTATCAATCATGCATGCTGGAAAATCCCCTAAGAATGAAGTATCTAAAAGAAGAAATCTATGTTTGTAGCTTTCACAAGCTAAAAACAACTATTCTGAAGGATTTACAGTATATGGTAGCTGGATCTATTCATCCCTTGGAGCAGATTTGTTCTGATGAAATAGAGAATGTATTGGAAGGGAGAAAAGGAGAAGACTCAAAGATGGACAAGCAAAGAAGAAGGACTCTCAATGCTTATCCTGGAAGTAGATTCAAGCATATTAATGAAGAACTTCACTTCAGACCCTATCCTTATGATATAGAGCAATGGCTGAATCTCAGGGATGCTAGTTCTCTTCTCTCCCCTACTATAAAGAAGATCATTGAAGAAGTAGAGGATGCTGCAGTTTCTGCTGCTGAAATTTCTCTTATAGAAGGTCTAAGAGGCTACTTGGTAGAAGCTCTCAAAAGAGAGGATGTAGCAAGGCAGAAGAGGAAATCTCAAGCTAAGTAAAAAAAAAAATTCTTAATCCATTCTGATCTTGTTAGTTAAGTTGTCAACACATATTGTAAATTTGTTGTTATTTTCCATAAAAACAAATTGGGGGAGATTGTTGGGATTTATGGGTGATAACATAGAAACAACTTGATTTTGAATGTACTTAATTTTTAATTAAGTAGAACATACTGTCACAGCCAAAGTATGTTCTTGTAATCAGTATGTAATGTTATTCTAGTTGCATAATTTGAAAGAAGTTCACTTGCTGTGTTCAAGCCTCAAAGGATGTATAATTAGATGACAACATGAATAAAGGTTACTGTCCTAAAGCTTCGACATTAAGATTACAAGAAGACAGAATGTTGCAAGTCAAGACAGCATATTCACTCTGACAGCAACATTGGCGGAAGACTACGCGACAGCAACTTTAGCCCTCGACAGCAAGCTTGGGAACCTCGACAACACATTATGCGGGGAACTCCTACTGTCACCAAAAGAACATTCCTGTGACAACAAGCTTTATGGCCAAAGTAACTGTCTCGAGAAAGATCCATGTTCTAGGTATCTTTCTCAGTCAAATCCCGTGACAGCTTCAATGTTCAAGAAACAGGCGTGTTGCAGTATCCCTAAGCTGCACCAAGTCTGCAAGACTACGACAGAAGCTTCAAGCACTGCAAAACAAAAGCGAATCAATTCAAGAGCAAGGTCAAGTCTTTATTTGCTGAATTGCTTAAGCTGGAAATAGAATGAATCTAGGTTGCTTTCTTTGTAATGTATATCTAACATGTTAGCAATTTAGGAAAGTCACATGGGTAAGACAATCTGTAAGAAACTGCCACTTGACAGTGACAGCAGCTTCACAAACCCGTGACTGATAGTGATAGGATTAGTCTTATACCTACTATCAATTCATTCTAGAATAGTAACGAAGACAAGCAAGTGTCTGTGAAGAAAAACAGAAGCTCAAGAATTCTCTCTTGAGGTTGTAGCAACACTTTGCAAAATAAATAAAACATTTATTTTGTGAATCTTGTCTTCTCGATTATACTGTTTGTGAATGCATACTCATTATTGATAACATTAAATCTTAGGTTTGGTTGTTGAAACTGAGATTAAATTTTATCAGTATTGCATGCATCCCCCCCCCCTTCTACAGTACACAAGGACCAACATATAGATAACTTCTTATATAGAGTCCGGGAGAGAACCATTACATTAATATTCATAATATATATTTTTATCACATTTTTTATTAGATATGATTATAAATTTCAATTTTTAAATCAAAAAACGAAATTAAACTACTTTTTTATAAAATTAGTCAAATAGTCCAGAGTGATTATAGAGCAGAATCAAATTTATCCAAAATGATTCTGCAACAGAATCAAATTTAAAATCAATGTTTTTATTCAAATATGTTAATTTTTTTATAAAGTTTGTATATGATAATATTCTACATTAGAAGAATATATATTTTATGTAAAAACATTTCAAATTATTTATGAGATTCTATAATAGAATATATGGTTCTCCCCGATTCTCTATATAAGAGGGTTCTCTCTAGAACAATGGTATATACATATATATAGAGAGAGAGTCGCGCTTCATTGAGAACCCACATTATTGTGAGATATGAGATCTAATCCTAGAAATTCAATTATATACCTTTTATTTATATCCACCACTCATTAATTTTATTAACATTTTATTATTTCACCACCTTCACCCACTCAACACCTCCGGCCACCAATGATCACCATTTCCGGCGACCAACAGTAATGACCAACATCATAACTAAAATCACCACAGTTCAGAATAAAATCACCATCGTCAAACAAAAAATCACCATCATCTCCTTCAAATTTCAACCATCTCCCACCATCACTTCCGGCCACCACTAACTCTAACCACCACTTCCGGCTACTGCCTACAAATAATCACTCAACCACTATCTCCAAACACCAATATTTAGGACAAAATAATCACATTTTTAAACAGTAGCTACTAATCACCTCCGTTTTCATTAGTAATCACCACCGTTACCACCAGTAATCACCACCGTCGTTTCCAGTAATCACCACATAACCACCACAACAGAATTACCAAATTTCAAAAAATCACCAAAAATGAACGAAAATTCAAGAAAAAATGAATCGAATTACTAGTTTCAGATCTGAAAAGGTCGGCGTCGGAGATGGTGGTGAAGAAGGAGAGGGAGAAGAGAGAGAGATGGGGGCGGCGACGGTGGATGGTGGTGTTGGCACGGGTGGCAGCGCGCGGGGGGTGGGCGGAGAGTGATGGTGGTGGGGGCAGGTTGTTGGGTTTCGGGGCAACAAACGCAGCGAAAAACAGTCGTAAAACAATAAAAATTCCGAAACCCTAACCCTAGGATCCGTGTACAAGACATGGCTGATTATGGAGAAACGAAATCATACCTTAAAGAGCCCTTGTCCAAGATCTGCGTCGCCAAAGTCGTTCACACGAACGCTCGATCGTCCAACGATCAACGGAGTTCGGTACTAGCCGAAAAACTGCCCCTCTCTCTCTCTCTCTAGCCTCTCTTAATGCAGAGCTGCTAGGGTTTTCTTTAATTCGAAATTGCAGAAAAATTCTTCCCTCAATAATACATCATAATGTATTTATATGAGATAGAGGATTGGGCCAAAACCCTAAATCCATTTTTGGGCTTCTTAAAACCCAATCTGATTTTGGTTTTAGTATTAAATTCGAAATTCTATTTAATTAAGACCATCTCAATTAAATGACTAATTTCGAAAATAATCAGTTAATATTAAATTCGAATTCTGATTTAATTAAGACCAGCTCAATTAAATAACTAATTTCAAATTTAATCATTTAATTTAAATTCATAATTTAAATTAAAACTCCATTTAAAACGTTCTAAGTGTGTGACCCTTTAGGTTATTATTTCGTTGGCAATAATTTTATTCTTAAATAAAATTATAAACAATGAGCGGCATCTAGTAATACATCATTGCTCCCCAAGAAATAATAATAAATGGTGATCCAATTAAACCTTTCGTGACTAATGTTTCCGTGTAATATAATCCATTTAACCAAATATTATAGATTAAACTCGAGGCATGTTATTAGTCATCCTCTTCAACATTTAATTCAGGTTTCCTTGATCAATGAGTAGACTATTAAAACAAATCAATATTTGAGCATGGCCATGCATTTTCATAGTCTCACTCAATCAAGAGGCCAATAATATCTCTCCTAATAATAGGAGGGTTAAATCCTATATCTATCATTCATATTTCTCATACGACTCATAATATACCTGATGTCCACTTTTATCATCACCCGGTCAAAGGTAACTTTTAATGTAATCAAAGTATATTAATCCTCGTATAGAAATATAATGATCTCAAGTCTAAGGATCATTACACCATTATCACTGTGAGCTATTCTAATGACTTTATTACCATGTAGAATATCACTGTGGGTCAATCCGGTGCCATGTAGAATATTACATGCACCTATGTTCTTGACTTTAGTATCACTATACCTATGACCAATGAGATGTGGTCATTTAGTCAACGATCATACTAATCTTTATGCATCATAATTGTCCCAATTCATAATGCTTAATTAGGGATATTTTAGGAATATAAACACTATTCATATAATCTCATTTTTAAGTCACATACTTAAAGATATAGAATACGTGTTCAATATTCCAAGGACATTTATTACTCTAACATTAATATCGCAGTAAATAAAGACATAATAATTGTTGTCGAATAATCAATAGAACATAATCATTATTAAATAACAAAATAGTGTTTCCCAGAAGTACAATTGTATTGTCTCTAGGGCACTAACACTAACACAGGTGGTGGTGGTGGTGGTGTGGTGGTGGGTAGAGAGAATGTGGTTAGATGATAGAGATTAAAGATTAAAAAGATAAACATTAAAATATTAATTGTGTGACTAGGATTTGATTTAGATATAAAAAATGTGTGAATGAGATTATATCTCAGTTCTCACAATTAATGGGGTTCTCATATGAGCACAAGCCTATAAATATATATATATATATATATATTGAAGTTTTTGTGCATTTGAATTTTGGGATATGTAAGTCAACAAATTTCTAATCATTTAACTATTGATTTCGCAATTTTCAGCTTCAGTTAATCCACTAGCCCAAGAGACATAAAAGAGGTAAATCACATCTTTGAGGTGGGAGAGTCTGGATTCAGTTTCCTCAGGATTGGGGATGTCAGACTGGATGTACTCCACAGGGTAATGTGCATCCCATGCCCTGGACGACCAGCTACACCATAGACTTTCCACGGACCATCCGGGGTGTCCAATCTTGGCCAGACTGTTGCCAACCATGCCTGTAATGCCCACAACTACCGAATGTCGTCTTGATTGAGCTTGTCTTGAATGAATAATCATATCAGTTGGCAATAAAGAAAACACTGAAAACTTATGACAGAGGTATAGAGAAACAGGAATGACATAAATATATTAGTTTCATAGAGATTAACGATTACCCTAGCAGCGCCAACTACATTGGGCCACCACCAGCTAATTTTTTTTAGCTCTCCTTCCTCAGTTGCTTGAAAATTTTGATATAAAATATGCAAACATAGCCAAAAAGAAATGGGAAACTGATGCAAAGATAGACTTTTCTGCCTTTTTCTTAAGAAGATTGTTGTGATGATATAGATATCTCTTTCAGTTTCAGTCTCACGTGCAAGATCATCCTCCCTCCTGTCTTTTTGCTATAGCTGCCAAGTGGCTAAGCAATTGTTTCTTTTCATATTGGCATTTGGCATTGATCCAAACGATTTAGTAATCTAGATAATAAGTCTTGTAAAGTACCATCCTGAGCTATTAGTTAAATAAACCAGCTGGTTCTGAAGTTTTAGAATTTTGCTAAGTCAAGCAGCATTCTGAAAAAAGTAGCCACGTAATCACAAGTCCAACAGGTAACCAAGGAGGTAAAAGAAGTATCTGGGGCGGCAAGCACCACTGTAAACTTTCCATGGGCCTCCAAGGTTGTCAGAGAGAGGGAGAATCTAATGCAACATTTTTTTGATTGATAGTTTTCTGAATTAAACATATGCGTGAATGGATGAATCAGCAGAGAAAAAGTAAAAGATTAAAAACTTATCACGTAGCAGAAGTATGCCTAAATGATTTAGGAAGATCATGAAAAGTGAGATAGTATTGTTACCTTAGCTGCACCACACCAACATTGCACTACACCAAAAACGGCTTTTTCCTACCATCTAAATCTTACCAAAAAAACTTGGTAGGAATTGACCCCCCATTTCCTACCGACGACAAATATGGTAGGAAATGGTCCATGTGGGGCCCGATTTTTGTGAAAACCAGGACCAATTCCTACCGATTGTTGGTAGGAAATTAAAACCTACCAATATTGGTAGGAAATTAAAACCTACCAATATTGGTAGGTTTTACCTGAATTTTCACAAAGATAAGACCCCACCATCCTAATCATCAGTCATGTCATATTTCAAATTAATAAACAATTTTTTAAAAATAAGAAATATTTTCAATATGTTGTGGTCATTTCCTACCATATGTGGTAGGAAAATAAAACCTACCAAATCTGGTAGGTTTTATCCTTGATGGTACCCCCACCATCCACATCATCAGCCATATCATAATTTAAGTAATAAACATTTTTTTAAAATAAGAAATTTTTTCATTCTGCCAAGGCCATTTCCTACCATATATGGTAGGAAATAGTCACTGGCGAATTTTGGACCCCCACCACCTTTTTGCTTTTGTAGTGTGTGGTGTTAAAATTTTAAAGATGAGAGAAAATTTTAAGAAAAAAGAAAAAGAAGAACAAAGAAGAACAAGATTTTATCATCACATCTCATTGTAAGTTTTTCAATAATTCCATTGTATTTGTTCATATTTATTAGTGTGGAAATAAGATAAACTTAATTTGTATATGTATGTATGTATGTATGTATATGTATATATATATATATATATATATATATGTCTGTGTATGTATGTATGGTAAGCTTTTTCATAAAAATAGCATTTGTAAATTTGTGTATGTATGAGATGCCATGTATTAGTGTTTTTTTATGTTAAAAAATGATATTCATGTTAATTCTTTATTTGTTCATAAATAGCAAAAAGATGTAAATGTGTTATTAAAATGTAATTTGTTAATATTGTAGATGTCAAATGTTAATCGTGATTGGATGTCTCACCGTGTGCAAAGTGATCGCATTTCATTAACGGATGAGTATAAAAAGGGCGTTGAAGAATTTTTAGATATGGCAAAAAAAAAATGGGTTGATCGGGGATAAAACATTGTGTCCTTGTTCTCGTTGTAAAAATAGTCGTTGGGAAAATTTAGATACTATAAAATATCACTTGTGTGCTTTTGGTTTTTTCGAATCCTATATCGTGTGGACTTTGCACGGTGAGAAACAACCAACAATGGAATCTCGAGCACCACGTCATCGTAAACGTCGTGCACCACCAATTGTGGAACAACCCGTTGATATGTATAGGTTGTTGCGAGATGGTGCCGGTCAAGATTATTATAGCTTCAATGATACGGCGGATGGTAGTACAAATGATGATGAAGAACCTCCAAATTATGATGCTTCTCAATTTTACACTGAGGCCAATGAAGCGGGAAGTCCCATTTACCCCGGTAACAAAAACTACACAAAACTCTCTTTTTGTACGAGATTGTTACATTTCAAAGACGTCTCTCGTTGTAGTGAGAAATCATTTAATTTATTGCTTGATATTATTGGTGATGTGTTACCAAAAGATCATAAGCTACCGAGTACTTGCTATAAGGTGAAGAAAATGGTAAAAAATTTAAATTTGGGATATGATAAGATTGATGTGTGAGAATAATTGTATGTTGTTTTATGGTAACGATGAAAAAAAAGTTGTATGTGACATTTGCAAAATGAGAGTCATTACAAGCATGTCTCGGGAAAAAATGGAAGGAAAATACCTAAGAAGGAAGAATAAAAGAGGAAGAACTAAGTCACCCCGCGGACGGAGATGAATGGAAAAATTTTGATAAGAGATACCCGTCTTTTGCTAAGGAGGTCCGTAATGTTCGACTTGGATTGTCAAGTGATGGTTTCAATCCATTTGGAAACTCGGGAAACAATGTATACACATTATGGCCGGTTGTAGTGGTCGTCTATAATCTTCCTCCTTGGATGTGTGTGAAAAGACCGTTCATGTTTATGACACTACTAGTTTCCGGTCCGGATAATCCGAAAAAGAATCTCAATGTATTTCTGAGGCCCCTTATGAATGAATTATTTATTTTGTGGCAAAGCGGAGTGGAAACTTATGATCAATCTTCGAAGAAAAATTTCATCATGAAGGGGGCACTTTTGTGGACAATTAGTGATTTTCCGGCTTTAGGTATGCTTAGTGGATGGTCAACAAAAGGGAAGATGGGATGTCCGGTTTGTGTTGGAAATGTAGAAGGTTTCCAACTTAAGAAATCCGGAAAATGTTGTTTCTATGGGACTTATAGAACATTTTTGGAAGAAAATGATCCGTTGCGAAAGAAAAGTCAAAAGTATGCAACAACGGAAGTTAAAGTGTTTAATGGTCGTACCAAGGGTGAGGATTTACTAACTTCCTTATTACAAATAGAATTTGCTCCACCCGGAAACACTAGTAAAAAATTCAAGCCTAGGGGCTATGGGGAAAATCATCATTGGACCCATGTTTCAATGTTTTGGGAACTACCATATTGGAAATTTCTTGATCTGCGACATTGTATTGATGTCATGCATACCCAGAAAAATGTGTTTGAAAATGTCTTTTATACAATTATGAATGATCGGGTTAAGAGTAAAGATAGGAAGAAATCAAGGGAGGATTGCAAACTTTTAGGGGTCCGAAGTGATTTGTGGATCGATGAAAATGGAGTCATGCCTAAAGCGCCGTATACAATTACTAGAGCTCAACTCCGACTTTTGTGTGATTGGATTTCGAATCTTAAACTTCTCGATGGATGTGTCTCGAATATATCCCGTTGTATCAAGTGGGATACTTTAAGAATTACGGGTTTTAAATCGCATGATTATCATATTTTCATGCAAAAGTTAATGCCAATTGCTTTTTGTGAACTTTTGCCATCTTATATTGTGGATGCTCTCACGGCCCTCTCCAACATTTTCCTTGATATTTGCTCATCCATTTTACTACGCAAAGATTTGGATGTTTTGGAGAAACGTGTAGTGAGGACAATGTGTGTGCTTGAAACCGTCTTTCCCCCGGCTTTGTTTGACATTATGGAACACTTACTTGTACACTTGATTGAAGAATGTAGACTCGGAGGACCGGTTTATTATCGTTGGATGTATCCTTTTGAACGGTTGTTGAAGCATATGAAAGATAAGGTCGGAAATAGAGCAAGAGTGGAAGGTTCAATTGCTGAGAGATATGTCGAAGAGGAAATGATCAATTTTTCTTCATTTTACTTTCACTCTTCCATCAAGACGGTTCATAATACCACACGCCGTAATGAAGTTGTGGTTGGAGCACAAAATTAAAATGTTTTAGAAGTTTTTATATATCCTCTTGAAACTATTGGAAAACATGATACTCGTTATTTAAATGGTAGTGATTTGAAGATTACCGAATATTATGTGCTACTAAACATGCCGGAAGTTCAATCTTACATTCGGTAATTTACGATTGACGTAATTTATGTATTGTGTGTCATATGGAATTTAATGTTAATTTACTAATTTTCTTTTATTTCAGGGAATTTGATGCCCACATACGTGCAAATGATCCACAAATATCGAATGAAAGATTGGAGTTTCTCCAAAAGTCCGAATTTAAGTCTTGGTTTAAGCAAAAGGTACTTTGATTAAACATACATTTATAGGATATATTAATTTGTATGTATTTTTTTCCAACACATTTAACATTTTTGTGGTGCATAGGTTGAGCATGATGTCAACTATGAGCTCTTCAAACACTTGCTTTATGGGTCGGTATGCTATATTTTCTCATTCCAAGGTTGTATGGTTAATGGATATAGGTTTCATCTCAATGATGGAGTTTTTGTTAAAGGCACTTTTTACAATGATGTTCTTGTTAATTATTATGGTCAATTAGAAGAAATTATTAAACTTATCTATGGAGGGGGGAATTTTGTTTATTTGTTTAGATGTCATTGGTTTGATAGTGTTGGAGATGGTGTTCGGATTGATAAGAATCGTGTTGTGACTATTGATGTAAAATCAAGGTTAAAGTCGGATGAAGTATTTATTTTGGCTAGTCAAGCAATTCAAGTATATTATACTCCTAGTGTCTTAAATCCTCGGAGTAATTTGTATACGGTTGTAAGTTGTAAAAATCGTCCCATTGATGAGACTACAAATGCACCAAATGAAGATGGCTTTCAAGAAAATGTATCAAATGCATCTTCATCTTCTTTTTTCATTGATTTCGCACAATATGATACCATTCCAATTGCTCGAACTCAAGATGTTGAAGAAGAATGGCAAGAATTTGATGAAGAAGATCAAGAAGTGGAAGAAGACGAAGAAAATGAGAGAGAACAAGAAACTGAAGACGAGAATGGGGAAGAAACCGATGGTTTTGAAGATATTGATTGATATGTAATTCAAACTTTATTGTACTCATACTTTGAATTTTATTTGTTCTAGTAATTTGAATATTGTTAATGAAATTTAAATTGTACTCGTACTTTGAATTTCTTTTGTGCTAATAATTTTCATTTTAATATATAGATGGTAGGAAATAACTGGTAGGAAATAGCTGGTAGGAAATAGATGGTAGGAAATAACTTTATTGTACAAATAACATGGCCACTGGAATTAAACCTACCATTTATGTACAAATTTCCTACCATTATCGGTGGGAAAGTTGTACATTTTTTAACGATATATAAGTTAACTATTGACTTTAGCACAAATAGAGCGGTTAGCTCAGTGGTTGGGCTGTTGTTTATTCTGTGAGAGGGCGGGGGTTCGAATCCATACCAAACCAAAATTTATTTCCGCCCAATTTTTTCATCTCATTTCAGTTTACAAAAATTGATTTGGAATATGATATATTAATATATATTAACTCTTCGTTTAGTATAAACAGTGTGGTTGGCGTAGTGGTTGGGCAGTTGTTTATTCTGTGAGAGGGCGGGGGTTCGAATCCATACCAAACCAAAATTTATTTCCGCCCAATTCTTTCATCTCATTTCAGTTTACAAAAATTGATTTGGAATATGATATATTAATATATATTAACTCTTGGTTTAGTATAAACAGTGTGGTTGGCGCAGTGGTTGGGCTGTTGTTTATTCTCTGAGAGGGCGGGGGTTCGAATCCATACCAAACCAAAAGTTTGGCAATTTCTGCCAAAAATTTCACTGAAAAGTTGAATTTCCCGCTCACGTCAAAACCTACCATTGTTGGTAGGTTTTAATCGATTAATAAAATAATACAAAATAAAATTAGGGGAGAACGTGTTTATATTATATTTTTTGTTGATCGGTTATCATTTTTTTTTGTTAATCAAACTCTAGGGACATAAAGATCTACTCCTTCATTTTTTACATCTTTATGTACTTATGTTATTCGCTAAAACCCAAATATATCGAAAAAAAATTAAAAATACAAAGACGTATGGATAAATTGAATTTTTTATATGAAACGTCGTTTTTTAGCTTGATAAAGGTAAGGAAAAAAATTTAGACAAAAAGGAATTAAAAAAAGTTAAAGTCGTTTAGAAAACGAAGAAATGTCGTTATTCGAATATTGAGTTAGAGTTTATACTCATATTTTAGGGGTTGTCTAGGGTTACACATTTTGATTTTTTTAATTTTTTTTTTCAACGATCTAACCTTACGGATGATTAAATATGTTGATTTCTTAGTTGTATGTGAAATTTTAGATTTTTTTAATTTAAGCTCCTACATTTTTATAATGAATCAATCTATCAAACATATAATTTACAAAATTGATTCGGAGAATGGTACATATAATTTCCTGCTAATTTACTACAAAATCATGGTTGGCGCAATGGTTGGGATGTTGTTTATTCTGTGAGAGGGCGGTGGTTCGAATCCATACCAAACCAAATTTTTGGCAATTTCCGCCAAAAATTTCACTGAAAAGTTGAATTTCCCGCTCATGTCAAAACCTACCATTGTTGGTAGGTTTTGATCGATTAATAAAATAATACAAAATAAAATTAGGGGAGAACGTGTTTATATTATATTTTTTGTTGATCGGTTATCATTTTTTTTTGTTAATCAAACTCTACGGACATAAAGATCTACTCCTTTTAGTAATGGAGGATAAAAATTAGTTGAATTAAACTTACATATTTATGTACTTATGTTATTCGCTAAAACCCAAATATATCGAAAAAAAATTAAAAATACAAAGACGTATGGATAAATTGAATTTTTTATATGAAACGTCGTTTTTTAGCTTGATAAAGGTAAGGAAAAAAATTTAGACAAAAAGGAATTACAAAAAGTTAAAATCGTTTAGAAAACGAAGAAATGTCGTTATTCGAATATTGAGTTAGTGTTTATACTCATATTTTAGGGGTTGTCTAGGGTTACACATTTTGATTTTTTTAAATTTTTTTTCAACGATCTAACCTTACGGATGATTAAATATGTTGATTTCTTAGTTGTATGTGAAATTTTAGATTTTTTTAATTTAATCTCCTACATTTTTATAATGAATCTATCTATCAAACTTATAATTTACAAAATTGATTTGGAGAATGATACATATAATTTACTGCTAATTTACTACAAAAGCATGGTTGACGCAGTGGTTGGACTGTTGTTTATTCTGTGAGAGGGCAGCTGTTCGAATCCGTACCAAACCAAATTTTTGGCAATTTCCGCCAAAAATTTCACGGAAAAGTTGAATATCCCGCCCACATCAAAACCTACCAGTGTTGGTTGGTGCATTGGTTGGTGCAGTGGTTTATCAATTTGTCTTTCTCTGAGACTGCAAGGGTTCGAATCCTCTCAACCCAATTTTTTTGCCTAAAATTTTATCAAAATATTTACCTCTCAGCTCATTTTAATAAAATTTTCCCCACATCTCATATCATTTACCCTAATTTCCCCCACATCTCATCATTTACTCATTTGCCTCCCTCTCTCCTCTTCACTCTCATATTCAGCTCCTACCATCTCCTACCATCTCTTCGATTTCATCTTCTTCTAGTAAGCCTTCGATTTTATCTTCTTCGATTTTCTTCTTTTATTCTCTTTTATCTCCTCATATTCTGTTTTGAAACCCCTTTTTGATTCGTTTTTATATGAATATGTGTTTATATGATAGTTTGTATGCATATAGTTTGTATATGTAGCATCAATTTAATGCTTATTGATCAATTTTAAGCAATATGTTATGTTTATTCACATATCGGGTGTTAAATAGGGTTTATATTCATGTTAAATAGGGGTTTTTGCTTGGTATACATGTTAGACATGGGGTTTTGCTTGATATGCATGCTATAAACTATGGGTTTTCATGAATTACGGGTTTCCATAATTTTAAGTTCAAAAAGTGCTGTTATTGGTTAATACAGGGGGGTTTGACATGTTTTTTTATCAAGGTTTGATAGAAAAGGAATTACGTATGTGGGTATGTATGCATATATATGTTTGTGGTGTATATATATGTGGATTTTCATGTTTTTCATTTTGTTTCATGGTATAAAGGGGATTTATGCTTTATTCAGTTTCAATGATTAACTTGATTGAAAATCCTGTTTTAAACCGATGATAGTTGTATAGTATGGTTATATTATTGGTTTGTGGTGCACGTAACCTCTACGTTGTATTGTATTGTATATACGCATATATATGTTTGTGATGCACGTAACCTCTTCATTGTATTGTATTGTAATGCATAAGTTCTTGAGATGATTTTTAATTGATATTTTTGTTTATAAGACCGCAAATGTGTAACTTATAATGTATACGCAGATGTGTTTAGCTTTTATTAATCTATTTGGAAACATTGGTATTGATGTACTTAATTAAACTATTTTAGAGTTAGAACGGTCGTAAAATATTTGGTGTTTAAATGTGTGTGATGTTTTATGGATAAGTCGGAATAAGTTTACGTGCGCTCTGTTTTTTGGTAACTTTTTGATAGTTATCAAGTTTAATTTTTGTATTCACATACAATTAATTATTAAGTAATGGAGATTAATTGTCTATTGATTGATTTTCTTATAAGGTTACCTAATGGCGAAAGTAAGTGCACATAACAAGGGTAAGGGTAATGCTGTTGAAAAGAGCAAGGGTAAAGCTGTTGAAACTGAACCTGCAAAGAAAGGCAGGAAAAGCAAGACAATTTCTGTGAATGAGATCAGCAAATCAAAGATTAGTAAATCCAAGAGTAAATCAAAGATTAGAAAATCAAAGAGAGTTCAGCCTCGCAAAGGCAAAGGGAAATCATTTGCCTCTCGTGCTAAAGACAAAGCTCTAGTGGTATCACAATCTTATCCCCGAGGTATGACACGAGCAGAGATGGTTGAATGGAGGGGGCCAATAAAGCGTGCAAACTCTGCTGGACTTTTTGGTTCGACACCCCCACCAAGTCTGATACGTATTGATATTTCAAATGGAATGTAAGTTTAAAGTTATACATATAGTTGCATTTTTTTATTTACATGGAATTTGTGTAAAATCAATTAGTAACAATTATAATTCTGTTTTGTAGCATCATGCATAATAAAGCAAAAAAGACACTTCTAGGCATTGTTCGTGCATTCTGGCCAGTGGGAGCTTACACATGGACTGATATTAATGATAAGTATCCTGACTTGGTTGAGAAAAAAGTGATTGAAGAATTCTATGTATGTGTTTTCCATGTAATTGGTTTGTTGTAGTTTCGCTTGATGATTATTTAATTAATTTTTATTTTGAAATTGTTTATTATATGAATTGTAGAAATTTTATCGCCATCAAAGGGGTCAAAGCCGTAGGGGATCTATGAGGACTATAGCTGGGCATGTCAAGGCATTGATTAAGAGAACGGTGCATGAAGAGAAAGATCGGGCTTTTGCAAAGTACAAGAAGCTAAAAAAGTCAGTGTTGGAATTAAAACCTAGCTATTTCAATGATCTAGTGTAGGAAGGGATGATTGCGCGCTGGAACTCAGAAGACCATATGCACCTAGCTGAAGTAGGTGCAGAAAATCGGAAGAAGGTGGTCACTTTGCACAGCGCGGGTGCGAGATCTTTTCAGGAAGTGGAGAAGGTAATAATAGTGACTACTTATTCTTGTAAATTAATACATAGTTTTACTGTCCTAACTTATAAAGATTAATTGCGTACTAATTATTCTTATTTGTTAGATTTTAACTGATGAGAAGCATGGTGTTCCGCCAACCCGCCTCGAAGTGTGGGATAGATCACACACTAAGGTAGGCAAAGAAGTTGATGAAAATGGCCAACGAGTTTACACATCTGTGGGTGCAAAGAGAATTGCGGTATTAAAATTTACTTTTTAATCTCAATTTAACACATATTCGTGGGATGTTTTAGTTGATATTAATTGATGTATATAAATTATTATAGTTGAAGTATGCGAAGATACTCGAGGAGAATGGCTTTGATCCTGCTCAAGCTGATAAGGCCGCTGAGCCATTTCAGTGGTGGTTGATGGCGACAGAACCTAACCGTGATAAGCCGAAGAAAAATCGGTTTATTTGCTATCCGAGGATTCCATCCCGCAAACTAGTTAAGGACTTGTCCGTTCAGTTTGATGAAGAAGTGGAGAACAGGGTTGAAACTTCAGCAGCAGGTGCCGCTCGTAATAGCAGTGAAATTCCGAAGAAGATATTTGCGGATGTGGTTGGCGGGGTCATTGAGATCCTTAAAAAGGATCCATCCACTTATCAGCGAGAACTTAATGAAGATGAAGTTAAATATCTTGCTTTAGCTGCTATGGATCTTAGTAACCCGACAAACCGCGGTGATTTCTCTAAGTTCATTTCAAATCAAGTGCTTTATCTTGTGACAGACCTTGTGGACGATATGTTCAAAAGGTATCAAGCCAAGGCAAAAGAGGTAAATTCATTCCTTCAATGATTTTACGTCTTTAGTATAATTTCACCTTGATGTATATGTCTCTTATGTGATTCTGTGTTATTTCAATTGTAGGTCTTGGATGATATTTCTGATGAGGAGGGTGATGATATTTCTGAATCCGATGATGAAGGAGATGTGGCTGGTGCAATAGAGGGTGCAGGTGCAGGTGCAGATGCAGGTGCAACAGACGATGCAGAAGGAGATATGGAAGGTGAAGACAGTGATACTGAAGGTGAAGATGGAGAATCAGATGGTGAATCTGAAGCTGAAAAAGGTGAAGGCTCGACCGGTGAGGAAGAAGATTAAACCTTAAAAATCGTAGTATCCTGAAGATTAAACCTTAAAGTATCCTGAACTTTTGTTGGGTGTTGTTTTTGGTTGTTTAAGTATCACATTGGTTGTATGCCGTGACTTTGTTTTTGGTTGTGGATGTATGGGAAGTATTAGAACTCTGTTTATGGTGTTTGTGTTTGGAACATTTCTGCAAATGTGATTGGATATTTGGAACAATTCCTTTCTGAATGTGATTGGAATTTTTATTTATTTGCATTTAGTTCTAGTTACTAGTTAAGGAATTGATAGTAATACAGGTTGAGAATGAGCTTGGTACTGTGAATTGAATTGGGAAATAACAAATTCAAAAATTATATAAATTTGAATATGCCCAATAAAACCTACCGACTAACACATTTCCTACCATACTTACAATTCGAAACCCAGAAAATTGATGATTATGGTAGGTTATAACTGGTAGGAAATAACAATGATGGTAGGAAATATATGGTAGGAAATAGTACTTGACCGGGGTCAAAGGTGACCCCACAAATTGACGTGGCAGTGGGCCCTCATGTGACATGTGGCACGCCATGTCATCCTTATGGGACCACATTTATTTGACGTGGCACTTGACGTGTCAAGTGACCTATCAGGGTCAACTGCCATGTGGCCGTTGATGTGGTCGTTGATGTGGCTCACCACATGGACAGCCATTTGGCATGTGGGACCATTTAAGAAACAAACCATCAATTCCTACCATACACCAATTCCGACCTGAGCAATTCCTACCATGTCGAATGGTAGGAATTGACACCAATTCCTACCGATTTACCCCCAAAACCTACCATTTTCGTGGTATGAAAAGGTCATTTTTGGTGTAGTGTTGGCTCTTTGTTTGCTTTCTTTCCTTCCTTGGTTAGTTCTACATTCTGATAAGAAATATGAGAAGTGATATGCTGATAAGTTTTCTTTACCAAAAAATTTGCATATTGTTTTTTTTTCTTTACAACCGAATAAGGGTCTGATAACAAAAAAAAATATGGCGAATTTCTTAACCTTTCCCAATTTACTAATTTCAGTAAATCCTGACTTACAATGAATTAATGTTTCAGGGGTAAAACGATTCGCAAGAGCAAATCTGTTAAGAACTCAATAAGTGTTTTTTTACACTATGTTGGTAATGTAAACATGGCCTCATCCTCCTACACAAATATGACAATTTTTTATAGGGAAAATAGATTGTTTTGTCACTAAATTATTCAGTCTTTTAGAAACTTACCATCGAATAATTGTTTTACTCAATATTATCATTAATGTTAAAGACATTTCTTATTTTCGTCATTCCGTTAAATTTTGTAGTCAGACAATTTTAAAAAAATCCAACATGGACTATTATTCTGATGTGTACATACCATATTATGTATATATATAATTCAACTATATTACTTGGGTCAGTATACATTTGCGTCACTGTAATTTGTGAAAAAAATAAATTAAGATTTTAAATACATCTGAATTAGTGGTTGTTATCATGTTTTCTTCATTAATCGATTTCCAAGTTAAACTCAATGACATTAAATGTTGCAATTATGGAGTTGAAGCACCGATTTGAACGTCAACCAGAATTAAAACAAGGGAATTAAAGTTCTATGAGTGCCCATTCTGGAGAGAGAAATAGAAGCATTGTTAATTTTTTTGTGGCGTGGTTAAAGATATTAATATTAAATGAGTAAAGTGATTCAAAAGTTGGAGATTGATAATGATGTATAAAAGGTAAAAATAAAAATATTAGAGATTAAATTTAAGTGTTGAAACTACTTGCTTAAATTACTATTCAAGTACAAGAATAAGGTGTGCTTTTGAAAAAATTTACTATCATTTTATTGTTTGTTAATAGGCTTTGTTAGCTGATAAGATGATCATGTAACGGATATTTCTATTATGTAATTTTTGGAATTAATGGTGACTCATTATTTGTTCGACAACTTTTGTGTTATATTATCCTTTTTTGTTAATTGATTTAATAATATAGGACAATCATATAATTGACCATGTAATCACAAAATTGGAAACAATACTTAATGAATGTTAAGTTGTTTTTGACGGAATGATTACTTTCTAATCACAAAATTAGTTGACACTTAATAATAAAAAAAATTAGATTAGTGTTAAATTTCTAAAAAAGCTAATAGTTTAGTTACAAAAAAAAACTATTTTCCCTTTTTTATAATAACTGAATTTACTGTATACCCAACTCTTTATGTCACACATGCAAATTGAAATTTTTACAACTATACTTGGCGTACTACAAACTTACTCAAGGATAATAGTTAAAGCTCAAATTGCTCTATTCACTACAACAAATCTGGTCAATTATGACGGAAAATTGCCGAGATTTGTTGTAGTGATTGGATTCTCCATTTTCGTTACTTTTAATATTCGTTTTAATTTTAAAGTGTGCTTGTTTTTAGTTAATCTTTTAGAATTATAATTTACTGTGATGATTGAAATACCATCATACTAATAATCAAACTTAACGGAGGGTTGTTGAAAGCGTTCAAATTGTGACACAATTCAAATAAATCTTTCACATTAAAATTAAAGGAATACAAAATGTAAGTAAGTCTAAAACAAACTATAGAATCTGACCATAAAATACATCATCCATAAAATGTACTACAGCGCATTGATACTATAATTTGACACTAAAATAAATCTTTCACATTAAAATTGGAATATTCTAACTTTTTCTTTTATTTTTATATTGTCAATAAAATCTAAAGTTGAAAAGGACAAAAGAATAAGTTTAATAGAACAAGAAAAAACTTGTTTTATTAACAAACATAAGATATAGTGGAAATTATGAAAGTCACCAAATTTGGTGTCAAAAGATCATCAAATTTATTTTTGTCACCAAATTTAGTGTTGTATTGAAGTTGTTTTGACACTATATCCATCACTATTATCATAATTTAGTGTTGGGTTTAATAGACACACAACACCCGAAGAAAACCCCATATGAAGACCAAACTATCAAAAGCCGAAGCTTTCTTTTACTACTACAGAGTGCACAGGACACTGCTTTAAAATACATGAAAATGTAGGAAGTAAATCCTAAGGAACAATTTTGGAAACTTTGAGCTTCTCTATCCAATGAACAAATGATGATTTGGAATTCCTGAAACCCAAGAATCCATGCTCCTTGCTCTTGTTCATTGTATCTAAAGGATACTCAATGCCAAATGTAAAATCAGCAAGCCACCAAGCTCCGACTTCTTCTAGTTTCGTAGGCACCAATTTGTTTTCTTTTACAATCTCATCCCACACACTCCCTTTATCCTTCATCAACTCCGCCAATGTCAGCCTCTCTCCGTCTTCAAATTCTCCGCATTCCACCTCAAATTGCTCCGCCAACACCTTCCAGAAATGCTTCCACTTGAACACATCTCCATTACTGCAATTAAACGCTTCATTCTTGGCTTTTGGATCCACTGCAGCCCATATCTCTTGCTCAGCAATCAAGTCTGCATCGGAAGCTTCAAAATACGAACTCCAAGCTTCCTTAATCCCAGGAAACCTCATAACCACACCCTCATGTTTGCATATAGAAGCATAAACACACAGAGTACATATTAAATTCATCATACTGTTCGGAGAAAAACCAAAGATAACTCCAGGCCTATGGACTGACCAAGTTAAGCCATCTTTTTTGGCTACATTCTCAAACAAGATATCCTCAAGATTATAGTAAAAATTTGGAGCATCCAGCCTTGGGAGATCTTCAGTGAATGGAGGTTCATGTGCTGCAATCCCAAATGAATCAAAAGACCCGAAGTAATGCTTTTTCCCAGTAGTTAAACAAATATGTCGCAGTTTTGGTGCATTTGGAATGATACAATTCAACAAATTTCTGAACATCCTGCTATTGATTTCGCAGTTTTCAGCTTCATTGGATCCACTAGCCCAAGTGACATAAAAGAGGTGCGTAACATCTTTAAGGCTGGAGAGTTTGCTTTCCGTTTCTTTTGGATTGGAAATGTCGCACTGGATGTACTCAACAGGGTGGTTTGCATCCCATTGGGGTCTTGGACGTCGAGCAACGCCATAAACTTTCCATGGGCCTCCAGGTGTGTCAGGGCGAGGGAGAATCTCAGCCAGACTGTTGCCAACAATGCCGGTAATGCCCACAACTAAGGCGACACTTTCGTAGCTCAACGGACCATTTTCTTGATTGAGAGGTTTCTGAATTAGGTAAGCGTGCATGGAGGATTAAAATCAGTAGTGAATAAAGAAAAATGTTTGAACTTAAAATGATTATAGAAGATTAGTAAAAAGAAAGAGAGATTAGAGGATTACCCTTGCAGCTCCAAGTGCACCAGAGTACCACCACCAGCTGCTCATTTTGTGTTCGATCGTCTTGGGCTTGTGTATTTTGTTATATCTTCGTAAGCTTGTGTTTTTTTTAATTAAGATGTAACTAGTATGTAACTATTTATACACAAAAATGATGAAGAAATGTGATGGCGATGATAGACTTTCTGTGGTATGAAGAAACGTACTCTTGTTGTTTTCCAGTTCATCACCTTATTATTGACTTGAGTTTTAGTACTACTTTTTCAAAACTGAAATCAGAACTAATCATCGATTTATTTTTAAAACATGTGAATTTAAGTCACAAATAACAACCCTTTGGAGCCAAAAATATCAAATCATGTCGGTTCCAATAAAATTAAAATGTGGCTACTATCCGTTGACATCGACAGTAATCCAATTTGAAACAACAAAATATGCATCTCTAATTTTACTCCACACAGAAATCGGTACCCACAAAAAATTTCTAGACTGTGGTCACCATATTCTAGACCTTGGCAGAAGTTCAGTTTACGGTTTACTTTTTATTACTCCTGCTAAAGAACAAATTAATTGAGTTACTGAATACAAAAGTCAGATATAGTAGAACATCTCTATAAGAATACTTTATTAAAGAATAACATTCTTATAACACCTACATACGTACTGAACAACTTTTTTTTGTTGTTGGTTCTTATAACCTATATATATTCTTATTTGTATAGTTAAATTTCTTGTTCTCGATTTAAATTTATACTCATAACTCATAAGTAATATCTAACAAACGAAGAAGATTAATGTAAGTTGATAAAAGCAATAATTAGGATTAGGGTTCATATCATGTTAGGTGTCAACTTCGGGGGGACAACACACACCCCGGTTTGTCTCGCACGGCACGGCGAGCCATGTTTTAGACTTTCGTGCTAGGTGGGAACATCAGTGATTCACGTGGTCATAATTTCAGCTCTATTGACAGACCTAACTCTGAACAACGATTTTTGAAATATAATTTCAATGAATGCCACATGGTCATGCTCACACTCACTAATTAATCATACTTTACGTGCAAGGACTCGCAAGTAGCTTTAACGAAATGTGTTGGGTCAGTTGTTCTGTTTGGTTTCTTGATCGACTGGCTTAATTAATTAAGCACAATTCTTAACTCGCTCTCTATCTAATTACTTTCATAATACATATCAACTAGCCTAGCCCTAGACAAGACATGCTCTTACACTCAAATGTGTACCTACTTTAAAAATATTAGCTTAAAATCATGCACCCATGGTTAATTGTTGCTTTATTATTTACTTTTTAATATTTTATTAATTGTATTTGTTAAAAAAATAAGTAGGTTTATTAAAATAGTTAAACGCTTCTAAATAATTAAAAGCATTAGAATAGATTTTAAAATAAGTAAGTAAGGGTTTGTCCTTTATATTTTTGGAAAATGAGGAGTTTTAGTATGGAAAAATAGAAAATGTACGTAACATGTTTAGTTTTAAAAAGGTAATTGCCTGTGATATTTCTGAAAAATGAGATTTTAAAATCTAATAATTAAAAGTATTAAAATATGTTTTAAAATAAATAAGTAAGGTTTGCCCGTGATATTTTTAGAAAAATAAGGAATTTTAGTAAGAAAACTATTTTTTAATATTTAAAAATAGGTGATCTGAGTGTGATATTCTAAATGTTAGTAATATTTTTTAATGTTGTTCAAAAAAATAAGTAGACATGTTAAAATATGTAAACCTTTTTTAATAATTAAAAGTATTAAAATAGGTTCTAAAATAAATAAGTAAGAATTTGTTGGTGATTTTTTTGGAAATGTAAGGATTTTGTTGGTGTATAATATAAAAAATTAATGTTTTTGGTGAATTTTGATGTTGAAACCAGTAGCTTGTTCCGGCAAAAGTTGAAAAATAGTTTTTTTCAAAAGCATGGGGATCTGCTTTCTCTAAAAGCAGTTTTTCAGCCAAAAGCGCTTTTCAGAAAAGCACCTTTTAAATTTTCTCAAACACTTTTTAGCTGCTTTTCAGAAAAAATAACATGTTTAAGTAAAAAAAAGGTAATTACCCCTGATATTACCCCTGATATTATTTCAGGAGGAAGTTTTATAGAAAAAATTGAAAAAGTAATAGGTTTTAGCTAAAAGAGGTAATTGGTTATAAATATTATTTAACAATATTTTTTTAAGTAAGGGTAATTTTAAGATGCAATTTCTTCCATTTTATTTTATATAGGGACTTGTGTTAATGGATGATGTTTGTTAAAGATGTACCTTGAAAGCGTTTAAACACTGTCTTAAAATTCATAATTTTCAAAGTATATCAACGACAAATCTATGCATATATTGTTTAAACACTATCTTAAAATTATGTTTTTAGTCGTTCAAGCATGCTCTATACACGAATATATTTTTATTCTTTTTTTTTTAAATATATCCTATATTTAAACGTTAAATCTGCGATAAATCAAATATATGATAATTAATATTAACATCAGTATGTGTTGTAAAGTTAACGATCCCCTAATTTGTGTGTGTGTGTGTGTGTGTGTTTTAAGATGCAATTTCTTCCATCTTGTATAGGGACTTTTCATGCTAATGGATGATGTTTGTTAGAGATGTACCTTGAAAGCGTTTTAAAGTTTTGAATTCTACAGTTACTGTCATTGAGCATGGATGTTCATTGATTTGGCAAGATCGAGTTACTTGATTAAGAAAAAATTGAGGTAATTTGCATTCGTTTGTTCAATTTATTTTTTTGGGTATGCAGTTTACACGCCAAAACAGTCTATATGCGTGAGTTACCTGAACTGAATTGTCCAGGTTATTGATTTGTTGGTTTTGAATTGAATAAGCTTTACCAAATTCTCAAAGTATATCCATTGAGCATGGATGTTCATTGATTTGGCGAGATCGAGTTAGTTGATTAAGAAAAAATTGAGTTAATTTGCATTCGTTTGTTCAAATTTTTTTTTTGGGTATGCAGTTTGCACGCCAAAACAGTCTATGTATCATATGTGTGAATTATCTGAACTGAATTGTCCAGGTTATTGATTTGTTGGTTTTGAATTGAATAAGCTGTACCAAATTCTCAAAGTATATCAACGACAAATCTATGTATATATTGTTTAAACATTCTCTTAAAATTTTGTTTTTAGTCCTGCACAATGGGCATACTCTAAACACGAATATATTTTTATTCTTTTTTTTTTAAAATTTATCCTATATCTAAACGTTAAATATGCGATAAATCAAATATACGATCGCTAATATTGACATCAGTATGTTAAAGTGTTATTCTTGTATACATAAAAATTTGATATTTATATTCTCCATATGAATTTAAGCCCATTTTACTATAAATGTAAATTAAAATATAATAGCAGACACGTTGAATGCAATAATTGTACCGTTGTGGATATACTTTATTTTATAAAACTATTACTTGTACCTCTTAAAAAGTCGCTAAACTGATTTGTGATAAGTTACTCGTTTCACCTTACAATTGTCACTTGGCACAAATAATTTAACAATTAATACTTTTAACATTTTATCATAGTTATTCAAAAAATTTAAACCAATTTTAGTTAATATTTGATTTAGTCGTACAATGACAACTTCAACTTTCTTGTAAAAATCTCCAACACCAACTTTTTTATTAGTATACGAAGAGAAAACCCTTTTACATTTTTCGGGTTCAATACTTTATATACTAACTAGCGTAACAGCCCGTGGAAGGCATGGGCCTGCATAGAGATGTCAATAATTTTTATCGTGAAAAAGTTGGTCGTGATCGATTTATTAGATTAAGGATTGTGCAGTCTTAAGTTTGAGAGCAGAAAATGAGAAGTATGATTCATGCATAGTGAGGAGTAAAGAATTTTTTTGGCGAATAGTGTAATTACTTTGAATCACAAACGTCACTATGCCAAAGCTCTAAGACTTGTTTATAGTGACTATTATTGATTTTGAGACCAGATTGAAATAAAGTAGAATTTGAAGCACGAATGTACTATTGTTCTTCTTGTGATTACAAGCAGGTTTACCTGTGTTTTGTGTGTCAGAGAAAGGATAGTTTGTGGATTGGTAATTTGCGTTAGAGAGCGGTTGTTATATGTTTTTCGGGAATTGATTGTTTTTTTTTTGCAATCTAGGTTATGAATAGGTTATATGCATGCAATGTTGTTGTAATATAATCGAACATGCATGAATGAGATAGAGGATTTTAAAAAGAAGCTGAAGGCCGACACATCTTTGCACACCCTCACATCACCCATGTTTGTGATAAACACCTTGGGAGATGAACACCTATTACAGTTTAGAGTATTCATGTCACCTATTTGTTTTTGGTTTTTTACTTGGGAACTGATTCTGCACTCCTCTCATGTGTTCATCTTTATATTAAATTATATTAACACACTTAGTAAATGCATTAAGAATGTGTTTGGAATATCGTTTTACAGTTACACATTTTAATCCAATTTATTACTATATATTAAACCTCAACACAAGGGCAAAAATTTTCAATTAAATGGTCGTCACAAAAATGTCACTCATATATTATTATACAAAAATATATTAATAGTTGTTAGTACAAAGAAACAAACCTTCAACCTCCTTCTAAGATGTTCATGGGTTTAACCACTATTCTACATGCCTGTTTGAGTTTACTTCAAAAAATTTATTATATGATCCACGTCTTTCTTCTCTTCTCTTATATTATTTTTACTTTGATGTTTAAATAAATAAAATATTGGTTTGTATTATTTATATAAATCAGTTTTTCTTTTCATCTTTTCGTAATTTTGGTCAAAAATTTTATTTTCCGGACACCCCAACCGGTATCACGCCAGACCCTAGAGTGCAGGAAGAATTCCCCACGCTCCCATGAATCAAACCTTGAATGCTTTGGTCAATAACCAGTGCTCTCACCAACTCATCTACAGGCCCGGAGGCTTCTTTTTGTAATTTTAATACCTATATATTCAATCACTGAATTTTATTACAGTTGTATGTTTTCGATTAAATATATATTAATTATGTTATTTAAAATTCATACTTTTATATTATATATCTTTATTATACTTTATTTGAATTAAACTAATTATTCATACATAAAATATACTATTGAAATTCGACCTAATATAAGAAATATTGTATATGTTGTAGAGGATGTCATCAAGGACCCACAAACCCTATTTAGAATTTTATTTTATCAAAATGATTAGATGACATTACGAATCAATTTAATGTATTCTATAAATTTCTATTATTATTATGAAATATTATACTTTTTTTAACATCGTACAATAATTTTTGGAATACAATTTGAAATTCTATTTTCAAAACTTGTAATTTTCAATTTTCCCAAACTTTATCGTCTACTAACAGTCTGACTGATCATTATGTAATTATATACTATGTAATATCCTATATTTTAAAAACTCACCCCGATTTTTGACACGAACGTCACTGGGGTTGAAGGGGAGGGGGTTAGAAAGGTGAAAAAAATATAGATAAGTTAATAAAGAATGACATGTTACTTTAGAAAATGTTAACAAATGAACAATACATTCTGGAAAATAAAATTATTAAGAAATGGATGCGACGAACAGAGTAAGTAGACGAATTTTTTGTATAATTTGAATGCTAATGTTCTTAATTTAAAAATTATAGAAATAACTAATAATGAGAAATATAATGTGTATAATATTTTTTATATTAGATCGAATTTTAATAGTATATTTTATGCATGAATAATTAATTTAATTCAAATAAAGTATAATATAAATTATGAATTATAATCAACATAATTAATATATATTAAATTGAAAACATACAACTGCAATAATATACAGTGATTGAATATATAGATATATAAAATTACGAAAAGGAAAAAAGAAAAACAAATTTATATAAATAATTCAAACCAACATTTTATTTATTCAAACATCAAAGCAAAAAAAATAATATAATAGATAAAAGACGTGGGTTATCTAATAAGTTTTTTGAAATAAACTCAAAAAGGCATGTAGCATAGTGGTTAAGCCCATGGATATCTTGGAAGGAGGTTGGAGGTTCGAATCTTTGTAGTAACACATCTATTAAAAAAAATTGTATGAAAATATACGAGTGGCATGAAAAGGAAAAAAGAAAAACAAATTTATATAAATAATTCAAACCAACATTTTATTTATTCAAACATCAAAGTAAAAAAATATAATATAAGAGATAAAAGATGTGAGTTATCTAATAAGTTTTTTGAAATAAACTCAAAAAGGCATGTAGCATAGTGGTTAATCCCATGGATATCTTGGAAGGAGGTTGGAGGTTTGAATATATGTATTAACACATCTATTAAAAAAAATTTGTATAATAATATACGAGTGATATTTTTGTTATTTTTCAAAAAAAAAAGGGTAAAACGGTAATTTTGCTGAAAAGGAAAAAAGAAAAACAAATTTATTTAAATAATTCAAACCAACATTTTATTTATTCAAACATCAAAGTAAAAAAAATAATATGAGAGATAAAAGACGTGGGTTATCTAATAAGTTTTTTGAAATAAACTCAAAAAGGCATGTAGCATAGTAGTTAAGCCCATGGATATCTTGGAAGGAGATTGGAGGTTCGAATCTCTGTAGTAACACATCTATTAAAAAAAATTTGTATAATAATATACGAGTGGCATTTTTGTTATTTTTCAAAAGAAAATGGTAAAACAGTAATTTCGCGGCCATTTAATCAGCAACTTTTGCACTTTTGTTGGCCTATTATATATAGTAATAGACAATGTATTTTTCGAAAATGATCAACGTATAAAATTTATTTATTGAAAACGAGATTTCTAAAATATTGGATCGTAGTAAAACTACAGTTTTAATCTATATTAGTAACTAAAATTTCAAAACCGCGTATATAATTATATTAGTAATAAATGTTAAATAATGAATAAAATATGTTTTACGCTTATTATATATAAGAATATAATTGGAAAGCAGTAAATAGGTTGATAGTTTTAAATTTTAAAATAAAAATTAAAAAAGAATATAATAAGTGATAGTGGCTATAGATGTCAACATTTGTCACATTATCACCTAGGTCATGGTTCAATTCTCATTAAAAACAAATTTTTTTTATCATCAATATAAAATTAGAGGGGTTATTTTGTAATATAATATCATCAGTATAATATTGATGTTGCCTAGTAATTAACAATTGTAGAAGGGGGGTTGAATACTATTGTATAATATTCTCGATTTAACGGTTATATAAAACACAAATATGAAATAATAACAGCTTTATTAATTTTGGTATAAAACTGTTACAAAACTCTCTCAAGAAATTCCGATGTTCTTGAAAGCTGCTAGGTTACAATGATACTCGTGTAAGCGATTACAATATGTAAAACCTAAACTGTGTTTATATAGTACACGCAGCTTCTCTATCAAATACAAGATAAGTTAAAATCAATTACAAACTTTATCTTATTTGACAACTACCTTCCTACAAACTAGGAATCGACAAATCAATCTTTCCTATATTTCTGGACTTAATAGTTATCTTGAAGTAATACTGATCAGCTTCCAGTCTTGACGATAATCCTGATCTCAGTCCTGATAGTAATCCTGATACTGACGTTGTGAAATCCTGATGACGTCAACTCAATCCTGACCAGTAGTCCAGATACTGATGATCATTGAATCCTCATCTAACAATTAAAAAGGTAATTAGGAATCTAATATATATAATTTGATAGTATAGAGGATTTGTAATCTAATAGTATATATAATCTAAGTCATTATATACTTAATGCAAATAAACATGATTTACAATATTAAAATATTAATATAATCTTTTTTTATGGATCAATTCCAATTTTATAATATTTGAATATCTACTTTTCTCGAGTTTTTCTCTAATCTGATAAAAAATATGATTTTAAGGCACTTGTGAAAATGAATTATCTACCTTACCAAGAATATTACAAGAAGAGACTAAAATAGAATATAACATATTGAGTATTTGTGCATATTAATAAAGAATTTTATAATATATTCAAAATTGATGTCTAGCATAGTGGTAAGGAATATCACTTCTAATCAAGAAGTCAAGGTTCAATTCCCATTAGAAATAAAAAAAATTATCATTAATATAATATAGGAGGGGTAATTTAGTAATTTCATGATGATTAAATTGTGAACCCCTGTTGTGCTATTAGATATATAATAATAGATTACAATAATCACATGCTTCAACTCGTATACATTTGATAGAGAAAAATGAAAATGAAAGGAATATAATAAAATTTGAATTATAACATTATTAGTGTTTGTTCATACTTTGATTCGTTATTCCATTTCATTCACAATAACCTAAATTAAAATTTAAATACCCTACTCTCATACTACTGCATTCATTCTCATATCCATTTTCTTTACAAATCTTATTATAACAAATCTACGCTCACTCATTTTGTTTTCAAATTTTCTCTCCAAATTTCATAATTTTTCATTGATTTTACTCGTTCATTTCATTTTATTTCATTATTCTCGACCAGAACATTAGAAAATTTACCAATCCTAGTCTATTTTAAAATATAAATAACTTGTCAACTTTGCCAACTGTGTAGAATCCCTTAGGAAAGTTTCTCCCAAACACACGATATAACTCCATTTTCCAATTAAGTATGAAAGTAAAAGGCTAGTTTTAGTTACCTCAAAAATTTTATCAAATAATGTGACATATAATAGGCTAGTTTTAGTTACCTCAAAAATTTTATCAAATGATGTGACATATAATATGTGTTAAATTCTGAATTGTGAACGCATATAAATGCACGTGTGTCCTATTTTATTATGAGGAAAGTTACTAAATATATATGTAACACATCAGATTTTCGTAAAAGTTTTGTAAAAAAAAATTGGCATAAGGTCTTTGCACACAAAAGATATTTTAGAATAGATATTCAGCTGAAACTACACACAACTCATTCAATTAAAATATAAAATATATTAAATTATAAATTAATAACAAATCAATTTTATTTAATTTCTTTCAAAAAAAATCAATAGTTATTAAATATGTATTTATAAGGTGTTAGAGCCCAATCAAATCAAAGAAGTCAACTAAAAAAGTACTACCTCTGTTTCTAAATAAATGACGGTATACAATTTCTGAAATTCAAACTTATTTGAGTTTGACCACATATTATACATTATTATTTTGTAATTTTGTAAATTTAAAAATTACATATGATAGAAAATCAAATATATTTTTCAATAATATATTTTTTTATAATTTTAGTGTCTAAATTTTTTTATTAATTACCGGTCAAAATTAAGTTAGTTTAACTTTGAAATTTTATAAAACTCAAGTTTTGGTGGGAGAGAGAGTATAGAGCAAGTAAATTTAGTTTATTATGTAGTTATTGGAAATCGAATTCTGATGAAACTAAAGTAGCAAATTGAAAGGATAAATTTAAATATGTAATTGACAGGTATACATTGTATAAAAAAAATTAATTTAGTTTTATAATAATACTAAAATTTAATATTTTAGTATTTTGATATTATTGTATTTTACTAAAACTACTTACTCTTATTAATAAAATCAAATAGAGATTAAGAGTAATATTTTTAATTTGTAAACTAAATGTGCTACTTTATATTTTCACAAAAGATAATATACAATGAGTCAGAAACAACACATAATCAAAAAGTTTAAACTCATAACCAGAACTAAAAGTCAACTTCTGCTTCTTCCCCTCAAAGTTAAAATTGACAAATTGTACATAAATAAAGTCAAGCCCCTAAGTTTGACTAGAATATTTGTTAACTACTCTTTCAATTTTTCTATATTTTATATTTTAAAATAATTATTATTGAAAACTTATAAATAAAAATATGCTGCTAAAACTAATTCACAGAAAAATAATAGTAATTTTCAGTATACATCACAGAAATTTGTGCACAGAAGTTACCAAATAAAAAAACAGTGGGAATATTAAACTTACTAAATTCGAACAAGCAACAGGGTTTGAATAGACTTAAAATATTTGTAGCATTACCCTAAACTCTGAACTTCAGTCTGTGCATATTTGATCAAAAGGAAAGCAAAGAGCTGCGGTCACTAAAACCCATTAACAAGAGGCTTACGTGATTATCAAAACATTGTGGTTTATTTGTCACTTATAAAACCGAAAATTAAGAGCTACAACTTTGAAGTACATTGGAAGTAATGAATGTAACTAAAAAACAGAATGAAATAATCCCATGCTTCTAGTCTAATTTCTTCCCGGGATTTATGTGATAATCCGGGTTAAATTTGGAGCTGTTTTCAAAAATCATGTCAAGTCTCGATTCCGAGTTCAAATAAGTTGAAGCACACTGCCTAAATGCAGCTAATTTGGGTAACCACTAGCATACCACATGCCCCCAAAAGATCATGATTTGATGGTGCACTTAGTAGTAGTACGTTTGCCTTATAAACTGAACAGAAGTCTCAAATCTACTCGATGTGGTACTGGGGTGTTACAAACTCCCTCACTTAAACTCCTGACGTCCTCGTCAGACCTGAACGGATATCTCATAGGTCCAGATCGTTCCTCCCTAGCCATTGTGGGATAATACCGACTTGTCTTTGTTTCCCCACCTCCGGACCTCTGTCCATTGTGGGATAATACCACCAGCCTTCGTGTCCCCATCTCCGGCAACTTGACGAATCAATCTTTCGAGAGTCGGCTCTCATACCATATGTGGCAACCCATGTCAAATTCGGAGCCTTTTTCGAAAATCAGGTCAAGTCCCGATTTCGAGTCCAAATAAGCCGAAGCATACTGGCTCAAATGCAGCCAACTTGGGTAACGACTGGGCCACCAAAGGTCCCCAAAAGATAATGATTTTGTTATGCACTTAGTAGTAGTGCATTGAGGTTTTTTGTGGAAAAAAGAAAATATTACTATTAATTGAAACAAATGTTGCAACTCCAAAAAATTAAATTGTGGATTCATGAAAGAGATGATGAATATGGTACCAAAGAGTCGGCAGGTGCAACGGGTTATGGCTTAAAGTCATGGGCCATTAATATTACTTACCCTGATAAAAATGACAATCTTTACTCTTCAGTTCTGTAGTGACATCAATTTTGGGTAAGAATGAACAATCAGAAAAACTAAGCCAGCTCGCTATCTCTCACTCATAGTTCAGAAGTTTCGAATCACATACATGAAACATAATGAGAAACGATCAATACATGATACATGACATATTTCATGTCAAGACCGAAGCTTTCTTTTACTACTTGGTAGTTTCTTTAAGACAACAGAAATCTCTAAGAGAACAGCAAATTTAAAAAAAAAAAACACAAAAACGCCATAGGGAAGTTCAAACTAGGGAACAATGTCGGAATCTTTTAATTTGTTGATCCAATTATATTCTAACTCATCATATAAAGTGAAAGAATAGTGAGAACCCAATGTTAAGCACTTATTATTATATATGATGTTCTAAGAGAAACACTGACCTTGTTCTGAAAATCAACCTAATGAGAAGCAGCCTTGTACAAAGTGTCAACCACATGTTTAAAAGAAGGCTCAAGAGACAAGGACTTGTCGAGCTAAACACCATTGGCAAAGGACAAACAAGGACCACCGGAGACCGAACCATCGACGAAAACAAGATCAACCAGATGTGAATAGAGATAGTTAAGGTCATCTATGGTTTTAGCTTGAAGAAAAGTAAGAAGCTAGTTGTACTCAACAGGGTGCTTTCCCTCTTATGGTGGTCTGGGGCGGCAAGCAACACCATAAACTTTCCATGGGCCTCCAATGTTGTTAGAGAGAGGGAAAATCTAATGCAACATTTTCTCAATTAAACATATATATGTGTGAATGGGTGAATCAGTAGAGAAAAAGTAAAAGATTGATAACTTATCACGTATCAGAAGTATGCCTAAATAATTTAGGAAAATCATAAGAGACACCAGACCAACATTGGCTCTTTGTTTGCTAGCTTTCCTTCCTCTCTGTTAGTTTTACATTCTGATTAGAAATATGAAAAGTGATATCCACCTTGCCTTGGTTTTTTTCTTTCCCAGAAAAACTTGCTTGTTTTTTTCCTTTACCAAGTGTTGTTGATTTTCAAGAAGGTTGACAGCATAACAATGTTTAATTGTTGTGATATACCCCTTACGTGTTAATCTGTTAGATCATCTATAAACTTGCATTGTCTTTTTGCTATTGACATAAACACCATTAACACTATAAAAAAACCATAGAGTAATATGATGCTCAGTAATTGATGACACATTAATATTGTATAACTAGTACTTGTTTGCCCGCGCTACGCTGCGGGATTGTAAATTTTGTGTTTAAAATTTTGCACGGCTACTTGGTGATGCTGTAGTGGTTGTTAGTCATTGCAACATGGGGTTTACAACAAAAATAGGAGTATAATGAATAGTACTATAAGGAGTTATTTAAGAAATAGTGTTATTGTTGGAAAGTTCTTAGTTGTGGAAGAAGTTTTGGGAATACCTTGTAAGGTAAATTTATATATACGGTGTATTGCTTGATTATATTAGGTATAGTTTTCATATTTAGGTTAGTATAGCATTTGATTTTTTTGAATATATGGGGAAAATTATAATGTAAAAGTATTTCTTGATTATATTAGGTATAGTTTTCATATTTAGGTTAGTATAGCATTTGATTTTTTTGAATATATGGGAAAAATTATAATGTAAAAGTTATTAATGTTACAATGCAACTAACTATTCTAGACATTTTATACTACAATAGGAAAGGTAAACATATTTACATCACCCATGGAGAGAAATGAACAATGTCATTTTCATATTATTTACAAAAGCTATTACAGAATATATTTACATTGCAGTAGGATGTACATAAGCTATTACATGTGAATATATTTGTTTACTCAGCAAGTCAATCATCACTAAATTGTTGCACCAATAGCTCTTGTAACAATGTTTACACTTCTCAAACCCATTTATTGAGATAGACATGCAGAAGACTTATGTGTGTTAGTAAGAGGCAATTTTTAAAACCTAATTCGGGTTTTCATGGTACAAAACAATAGGTGGAATTTTAAGGTTTGAACTTTTTTGTAGTAGTTTAGTTAAGTTTTTAGTTTTTTGGTAATATTTTAGGTTATTTTAGAACCATGGTACACAATTTAGGTAGTTTTATGTATACAGGATTTTTTTGAACCAGCTTTTATTTCTTATTGGTCTTGGTTACACGAATCCAACCTATGCTGCAGCCATACAGCCTGCAATTCCTGTCTTTACATTTATATTAGCTGCCATCATGGGGTCTGTTCACTCAACCAGTGTATTTTCTGTGTGCATATTTTCTGACATGTGGTTTACACTTCAATGACTTATTTAAGTGTTATTCATACAGTACAGAAACAGTTAATTTGCTCAGATCAGAAGGTCAATTGAAGGTTGGAGGTACTCTTATTTGTGTTTTTGGTGCAATTTTAATGGTTATATTTCGCGGCCCCGCATTTTTTTGGTTACAATGAATCAGAGTTTACATCACGAAGTGAAATAAGTGCTATAGGTCAACCAGAGCCGGGCAGATGGTTTTTTAATATCACTTCGAGCTTTGGGCTCGATACCTGGCACATTGGTGTTTTGTGCCTCATAGGGAACTGTATGTGCATGGCTGCTTATCTAACCATTCAGGTAACAAATACATATTTTAAGCTTAAATAGATATATTTGAATCTATGTACACACCTATGTTTTGCAACCAGCCTACAAAGTGTAGCTTTTCAGCATTGTTTTCCATGTAATTGTAACCATTCCCCAAATGGTTTCATAATTAGGATATATTTTTCTAACCGCATTTGTGCACTCTAAGTTGGTTGATTATATTTATATTTCCTCATATTTGATTGATGTTAAGTTTAACTTGATTATTGCCAGTAGTTGGTATTAATGCCACTATGAACAGACTTCACCTAACTGATTTTGGCAAATTGCAATTTTACTCTTGTAAATGATTTCAGGCCCGGTTATTAGCCAAATATCCTGCAAGTATATCTGTGACAGCATATGCATACTCGTTTGGCGTGTTGTTTATGATAGTTATAGCATTGTTTATGACCAATCACTCAACAGATTGGGATTTGACGCAGTCAGAGATCTTTGCAGTTTGCTATGCTCTAAGTTTCTATATATGATTTTTTTTTATCTATTTCATTGAATTAGGGTTTACAATTTAGGTAGTTTTATGTGACTTGTTTAATTAACCTAACATATTTTTCAAAAAATTACAGGGTTGACAACAGCACATGCAATTTTTTTATTAGTCTACCACATGAAAAATGATATACAAAGTTGCATAAGTTATTTTTTTTTGTAGACACTGAATTTAAAGGTAATCTATGTATTGTAACAATTTATAGTTGTGTGTACGTGTGTTTTTACTATTTTTTAAGAACAATTGCTTTTGTATATAGTATTGCACTAATTACAAATATAAACAAAGTCATTATACCAAATGACATAGGAAATATATTGTATATACATTATGTGGTTGGTAATTTGTAAAATATTTCTTCAAATACAACATTTTTGGTTATACTGGTTGTGCTACCATGATCAGTTTCTATATAAACTTTCAAATCATGAGGAGAGGTCACACGACTTATTGCAACGTAGAGTTGTCCATGACAAAAAACTGGTTTGGGCAAATATAGACCAACTTTGCTGAGTGATTGCCCTTGCGCCTTGTTAATGGTCATTGCAAAACTTACTTGTAATGGAAATTGTTTGCGCACAAAATTAAAGGGTAATTTTGTGTCTGATGGACACATATCCAACTGAGGGATAAGATGGATAGCTCCGGCCACATTATTTCCTGAGAGAACTTCACATTGCACTGTATGTTTCATGCATTTTCGAACTATTAAACGTGTACCATTGCAGAGACCCAATGTTTGACTTAAATTTCTCATCAACATGACCACAATCCCTTCTTTGAGTCGTAACTCCTGTACGGGTAAACCTGATATTTTAATTGTATTTAGATACTCTATTGGAAATACTGAATTTCCTTGCTCACCTGTACCATCATCTTGAACCATATCAGAACTATAGTAAACAATGGGGTCACCTGGAATTTTGTCCATAATTAGGTCATTCAGGTGGTTAACAACTTGATTTGTTGGTGTTAGAATGGCTCTTTCACGCAAGTATGTAGTGGACTTGTATGAGTTCTCCAATCCATCATATGTGCTTGTTATAACATCATCAATGGATGCTATAGGTGATTGTATGCAATATTTTGAAGGTATTTCAATGTATTGGTCACATTGAGAATATTCATTTGAAGGTAGAGCAAGTTTACCATCACCAATATCGAGCACCCATTTACTAAAATCTGCTATTAGTTTTTTGTCTGAGTCTGATTTTCCAGATTGAAGTCTCATGTTTTGTGTCAATACAGAAAGCTGACATATGTCCCATAACTTCGAATGCAATATACTTGCATTGACAATATCACTTCTTCCGCCTTTTTCAATAACCCGAAGGGTTTGTCTAAAATCCCCTCCGAGCAACACGTTAATACCTCCAAAAGGTTTGTGAAATCTGTCTGGACTTATTGTTTTCATAATATCTCGCAAGGAGCGATCTAAAGCTTCAAATCCATAACGATGTTGCATAGGAGCTTCATCCCAGATAATTAGTTGTGTTTTTTTTAGAAGCTCAGCAATATCAGAATTATGAGAAATGGAGCAAGTAGAATCTGGATATAATTTCAGAGGGATTTTAAACCTGGAATGAGCAGTTCGTCCATCAGGGAGAAGAGTAGTTGCAATTCCAGAAGATTCTACTGGCAACACTATCTTTGACTCGGACCGTAATTTAGTAATAATGGCTTTCCAAAGGTATGTTTTACCGCAACCTCCGCTTCCATTGACGAAAAATAAGACTCCTTCATTTTTTTCAACTGAAGCAAGTACAGTATGGTAAATATGTAGTTGCTCTTTGTTTAGATTGTTATATAGTTGTTCATGTTGGTGAGACATTTCATCCTCATCGTAAGTGGTCTCCTCAAAAAGTAATCTATTTTTATTTTGATATAGATAGCTATCAGGTGGTATAGGTAAAGTGGGAATTTTTTTTAATGATTTTCTGATGGCTCCCAGTAGCTTTTCAATCTCTGCAAATATGAAAAGACTATTATAAACATTCATAGTAAAATGTATATTATGTTGGATTTAGTAAATTTAATCTAAAAAAATTTATTTTTCCGTGTTTTTTTAGGTCCTTTAATTGGTTATTACAATTACAATTGTATTAAAAGGGAGTTTTACTATAAATTAGTTGTATACTATAAAATATTATGTATTTATATTTTTTGATCTTTTCAGTCAAAGAGTTTTAATTAAGATGCATATATATACCCCACCATAGAGGAAGGTTCAGTGGGTAACTTATTTATATGAGTAACCTAGTAACCCTTTTGTATTGGCTAATTTGAAATACGTTACACGTGATCATCAAATTCAATCCATCATCCCACGTTTAAACACACTCACTTAACAGAGACATACCAAAGGCTTAACAACTATAATATGATTTAATTATACAATTTTTTTTATACAGAACCTAGACATAATCTGCATTTTTTTTATAAGATACTATATACAACAAATTGTGTGAACATACATGTTTATAAACAATACCGAACAGAATAGTTAAAAAAAAATAAAGAAAAACTTAAAATGATTACACAAATTATAAAATAAAATACAAAACACAAAAATATGTAAAATCTATAATACAAAAAGTACAGAACATAAATACTTTATAGAAATTTACAAAAATTTACAGAACACGAGAAGTTTACAGAACATTAAGATACATAATATAAATAATATACAGAATATATAAAATATACAGAACATAAAGTTAATATAAAAAATATAAATAAAAAACAAAAAAATTGGAAACATAATCTAATATAATTATACAACATAATCTAATATAATTATGGTGTAAAATATTGAATATCTTTTTTCATATTAAATTTATATTTATTTTTTACTCTCGTGAAAATTTAAAAATTAGAAGGTGTGTTATAATTTTTCAGTTTTACACAACTCTTATTAGTATATTTATATTTACAAAATTATATATTTTTTTATCTTTTATCATGTACATTTAAGCAATAAATTTATTTCATAATATATTAAGCACTTTTTGACATAAAATTTTTTGTATACAGAACAAAGAGATTGATTTTACATGATATTTAATTTATTGTAGTTGATCAAATAAATTTGGCTTGTGAATTGTGATACATAATATTTCACTATTGTATAATGTCAGTTAGGTGTTAGAGTCACGTGTTCTAGGTTATGTATCAGTGCTTTTCTTTGTTTAATCTAAGGGCCAGCATTGGAAGTTACTCAGTTACTCATACCTCCCCTATATATATATATATATAAAAGTAAGAGAAACTATGTCACCAATACCTGTGTTATATATCTTTTTCGACGTTTCACTCATTACGTTTATTTCACTGCTCATTAATTCAGAATATCTTGTTTAATGACATCTTTTTATTCCAGCAGATCTTTTAACTTCCAATTTTGAAAGCGTAGTTATAAGGGATAATTATATGGGTAATAACAAATTAACCAAATGTAGTATACACTATGTATGTATACATATAATTAAAATTTTGTTTATTCAACCTGGGATAAGATCTAGAAGATTTTCATCCAGTTGATTTTCTTTATTTCTAGAAATAGCTTTTTTATTATATAGAAAACGTAATTAAAATCAAATTAATTTTAAAACTGAAACACCAACTTGTATATAGATCCAAAAGATTCCCATTCAATTGATTTTTTTTCCCATAAACAACCTTCTCTTATATAGAAATTATATAGAAATGTAAGAGATCATTAGTTGAATTGAAAAATTATATAAAAATAAACAAAAAAAACTTTGTCACCAATACATGTGTCATATATTTTTTGAGATGTTTATCATTATGTTTATTCTACTGCTCAATAGTTTAAGAATCTCTTGTTTGACGATATCTTTCTTTTCCGATAGATCTTTACAATTCCAATTTTAAAGGGGTAACTGTAAGGGATAATTATAAGGGGACTAAGAAATCAGTCAAATACAGTGTAAACTATGTATATATAATTAAAATTTTGTATATACAACATGGGCCAAAATTTAGAAGATTGATATCCAGTTGAGTTTCTTTATTTCTAGAAACAACTTTTTATTTATACATAAAACACAAGAGATCGTTATCTGAATGGAATAATTCTAAAAATTAAGAAAAAAGAAACTTTTGATAGTAATACCTGGGACATAATTTTTTGTGAATTTAATCATTACGTTCATCTCACTACTCAATAGTTTCAGGATCTCTTGTTTGACGATATCTTTTTTTTGTATGCACACCTTTTGTCTTCCAATTATAAAGGCATAGCTAGAAGGAAAAAATATAGAGGACTAAGAAATTAGCTCAATAGCGTACAAAGTATGGATGATTTAAATATTTTAAGCCTATTCATGAATTAACTAACCGGACATGATATATACAGTTAAATTCATTTGGGACTATTTAAATATAATAAGGCTAGTCATGAATAAAGAATAAATATAACAGAACAAATATAATTGTATTCAATTCATGCACTTGTGATTGGTGATGTAAATATTTGAACCTTTTCTATGAAATTGATTCGCAGGTAGATGGGAACAACTTGACATGCTGAAAAGTGAATTTACTTCTACACAACTTGTATTAACAAAAACTTGACATGCTGCAAATTAAATTTACCAATCCACAACTTGTATTCGATTAGTAACTTTTTTTGTACTTTGGTGATGGACAATGATCACTTCATCGGTAATGACGACCTACATTCATATTTGTTGGTGTTTCATATTCTAAGTTCAATTCAGCAAGACACTAAGATTATAAAAGAATTAGAACTACAATAAGAATACAAACTTCTGATGGCCTAAACTACAAATTACACGTATTATAATTTGCTTATGTTGTGATCTTATTGTGGGCATGTATGACAACCTAAATAAAAGGCAACTTATAGCTTATAATATCATAATAGCTTATGTAGGGTGTTTGTCAACCCAATTTATAAACCAACTTATAGCTTATATGTTCATAAGTTGAATGTTAGTAACAACGTATATTTTCCTTAACTTATTGACTTATTGCTTGATTTCTTTGTCTTTTAATACTTCTTATTTTTACATTTGTGTTTTTAAATATTTTTTTAATTTAAAATGTATGTGTTTAGGTCATTGTATTTAATAATTATTTTTAAAATGAAAATTATCAAATTTGTAACTAACTTATAAGTAAATTTATCCAAACACTTAAGAATTCATCCACTTATCACTTATATGACACTTATTCATTTTAAGGTATAAGTCAACTTTTTAAAGATACCCCAAACACGCACCGTAACTCCTCCGGCATGGGATAATATCTATTCCATGATATAAAATATAATAATATAATATATTTCGGTACAATAGTAATATAATTTAATAACAATATAATATATTCGTACAATAACAATATAATTTATTGTAGATTTAAATTAGATTATTATTATTATTAAAAACAACATAGAATTTTACGTGAAATAAGAGTTTATGGTACAATAACAATATAATCTATTTTGGATTAGATATTTTTTTTTTTAATTTCAAAACAACAGAGAATTAATTTTTTTTTGAAAAAAAATTAGAATTTTACATGAAGTAGAAGTTTAGAGTACAATAATAATACAATCTATTTAGATTAGATAGTTATTTTTTTTAGATTTAAAAACAACATAATAATATATAATATATGAGTCGAACATTGAAGTAGGTAGTAAATTTATACTTTCAAAAAAACCTTGATAGGATTGTTTAAATTTTATGGCTTAACTATCTATGCGATCACTGATAATATTGACATATGTATACCAGTGTTATGACAATGACAAAGAAGTGACAAAGAAGAAATGTAACCTTTTATAATGTAGACTTTTAATTGCTTGTATGTGCAAGACGAAAAGTCAAAAATAAAATATTATTTTTTGTAAGCCGAAAAAGTCAAAATAATAATAGAATTGTTAGAAGATTGGTGAAAGTAGAGCATTGAACAAAACAAAAATAAGTTAAAAATAACATAAAGTTCTACTACGTGAAATAGGAGTTTAGGATATAATAATTCTACTACGTGAAATAGGAGTTTAGGGTATAATATAATTTATATTAAAATAGATAATTATTTATAAAAAAAATTAGGGGTGAAACCAAAAAAAAGATGGAACCAAAAAAAGTGCGAACCAAATTTGGTACCATGTTAAAAAAGGGTTTCGCTTATTAATAAAGGTTATAGATTTATTAATGTGTATCCTATTATATTTTAAGAATCATAAAAAAATCTATACTCTTTATTAATATGCAAAACAATGTGAAAATGACGCGCGTTACCAAAAATACCAAAGTACCAAATTTGGTTATCACGTGACCTGAGTTCCATTCCTTGCAACTAGGTACAAGATTTATTAATTTAAATTTTTTTAGCATAATTCAGGGTTCGATTTCTTACAATTACATTATTATATACAAGATTTATTTATTTACTTTAATTTCATTCAAAGTTCAATTATCTATAACTTCTATACAATTTATTAATAAAGAAAATAATGTTAAAATATCGCGCGGTACCAAATTCAAGATTAATTGCCTATAATCACATAATTAAATAGTATTATTTATTATATATTTCTATCATTCAAATATCTATAAGTACATTTTTTAATAATTTTTTTAATAATCTATACTCTTTATTAATAAGGAAAACAATGTGGAAATGACACGCGGTACCAAAAGTACCAAAATACCAAATTTGGTTATCACGAGACCTAGGTTCGATTCCTCGCAACTACGCACAAGATTTATTAATTTATATTCTTTAGCTTAATTCAGGGTTCGATTCCTTACAACTACGTTACGATACAAGATTTATTTATTTACTTTAATTTCATTAATTTCATTCAAAGTTCAATTGTGTATAACTTCTATACTCTTTGTTAATAAAGAAAATAATGTTAAAATATCACGCGGTACCAAATTCAAGATTAATTGCCTATAACCACATAATTAAATAGTATTTATTTATTATATATTTCTATCATTCAAATATCTATAAGTACATTTTTTAATAATTTTTTTTAATAATTAAAATTAATATTAATTAGCAAAACAATGTGAAAATGGCGCGCGGTACCAAGGTACCAAAGTACCAAATTTGATAATCACGAAATCCGGGTTCTTCCTTGCAACTACGTAATTATACAAGATTTATTTACATTAAATTCTTTAACTTCATCCAGGGTTTGATTCCTTACAATTATGTAATTATACAAGATTTATTTATTTACTTTAAATTTATTAGCTACATTGAGGGTTCGATTCCTCGCAGCTACGTAATCATACAAGAATTATTTATTTACTTTAATTTTTTTAGTTTTACAAACGGTTCGATTATCTATAACTACATGATTAAATATTGGTTTATTTATTATATATTTTTTTCATTCAATTCTCGACAAATATATTTTTTAAAAATATTAATTAATATTTATCAATATTATTATGTTGATATCAATTCATGCTCGACCCGTGCTTGGCACGGGTTATCAGCTAGTAATAATATAATACTAGTTTTTATCCTATTATACTATTTTTATAAAAAAGTTTATGGATTGGATATTCGAATGTGTTCCATGCTGACTTGATTACTGTTGGGAAAAAATCCGGAAGTAATAAAAATATCGCAAGTGCACAGGTGTACGCGAGTACGGGGACACGTACGGGCCAAACCTCAGAGAACGCGAATTTAGTTTTTAATTTTAAAACTAACACAAATGGATCAAATAGCATTTAAAGTATCACTTACTTAAAAGATTTAAGGAACGGATTTCATCGGCTAACATGCGAAAATCATGGTGTAATACAAGTATTAATTTTCACTAACAATTAAACACATAAGCATTCGAAATAAAGACAACCAATGATTTCGAATCAAATATCGTTCAAAAGTCGTAAAAATTACTTATATAAATTGTACTAATTAAGTCAACTCTCAAGATTTTATGGATCCTAACAATACGAACTCCCAACGGTACTTGTGTGTCTCGTATGAAAATACTCACATAAACATGATATTGGAAATAACTAGCAAAACAAATACGACACAATAAATCACATACACCATGACATTCATTTCTATTTAGCCGACTACATTCGAGACAATCATGGTATAAATATAAGAAAAACTCATACAAAAAATTGAAGACGAACCTGAACTTTTATTAATAATAATCTTGAGTACAAGGGAAAAAGCTTTTGCTAGAGCAAAAGATGAAGTAGAAGATACAATGGTCCCTTTGCCATGCTAAAATATTTACAAATGAGCAATAATTACAAAGATTTTTTTGTTGATTTACAATAATCTTCGTGACCAAATGCTTGCTCATCATTCCTATTCCTTACGATATCTTGCTTGATTTACCACGATTCTGCTGACTCGTGACGATGTGCCATGATTATGCTGACTCATTATGACTCACGATGATATGCCAATATATTTCATTTACCGAATAAATCTTGGATAAGTTCTCAATAACTGCACAATCAAATAAAACACACAACCAAGCATAAAATGGGAAAATAAAATGCTAATTTATTAAAATACAACGCTAATATTATACAATATTAATGTGTCATCAAATTCCCCCATATCAAAACCAAGCTCGTCCTCGAGAATAAAGAAAAACCTATACTCACTGTCGTAGGAATCACGGGTACTTTTAGGTGTACCAACCCGTTGAACTCGTAGACGATCTCTACAAGAGGAGTTTTGTCTCCTAAGGGTTTACAGAAGATATACCCATAAAATATTTAACTATATTAACTAGGCTCATGCACCTACATGAATGCATATATTCTATATGATGATGCAAAAGATCCCTTACATCGGTTTTTGTTAAGTCATCAATAATGCCTCTGATTGTGCTTTTAACATGACATTTAACAGGATAACACTACCACGAACTACAGCTAGCGTACATGAGTAAAGTGTGAACATTCTTAGGAACATTTCTTAGAAAACTGGGAAGATGCCACTAGCTAGATGTCACCCTATTTGGTTAAGCCATTGGGTCAGACCAAAAACTAAAATTTGACACCTTGTTACCTCAACTCTAAGTGTCCATTTGGGCTTAACGTGGGGGTCTTGCACTTTCCTTACTTCTACTTTATTAACATACTAAACTTTTGGTATGAGGTCGTCGCCTTTGGTGTTTATTTTCTCGGTCTAAGTCCAGCGCTCCTCAGTGCAAGTGAGTCACGAAGTCCATAAGGCTCCACCAACCAAAGAACCCCATTTCTAGTGCTAGTGGTTAGATTGACCGTGCAATGGTTCAGGTCCCAAAAGACTTATACACTAATACCCATTTAGCGAGTTTTAGGTCAGCAATCCCAGACCATAAAAGACCTTAGGTTGCTAGGTACAAAGTCCCCTCAGACTTACTTACTCGGGTTATTAATGAGCCCAACCTATTCAACTTTATTGCTACTTTGTACACTATGACTTTTTTTTTCTTTCCTCACTTTTTCGCTCTATTTTTTTTTCATTTATTATTATTATTATTATTATTATTATTATTATTATTATTATTATTATTATTAGGGAAAATGAATTTTTTTATCACTGAACTTTATATACTTTTAGAAACCAACCACTGAACTATAAACTTTTAGAAACCAACCACTGAACTATAAATTTATTTGTTTATATCACTAACGTTACTCTCGAATTTCAAAATTAGCATTCCGTTAAAAAATTAGTGACATAATGCTTGATTGATTCTAGATTGGTGCTTGAACCCTAGTTTGTATTAAGCCTTAATCTGAACATCCGTTGGCCAATCATTTAACGGAATGCTAATTTTGAAATTCAAGAGTAACATTAGTGATATAAACAAATAAGTTTATAGTTCAGTGGTTGGTTTCTAAAATTTTATGGTTGAGTGGTTGTTTTCTAAAAGTATATAAAGTTTAGTGATAAAAAAATTCATTTTCCCTTATTATTATTATTATTTTCATTTGCAAGCACTTAACCCCCAAGTTTCCCCCCAAACTTATACTATAATGACTCTTAGCTCAAAGGTGAAGACTCAAAGTTCTTAAGCTGACCTTAGGGTAGCTCCTCTAAAGGCACACCTAATTCGCGACACGTCCCCCTTAAATATTTGAAGCAAAAGTTACCAAGACACACCACTAATACAAGTGCGTACTAAGCATACATAACTCATGGCAAGACTCATGTCGTGTTTTATGTGCACAAGATTCATCACCGGCTAATAACTTGAAATACCAACATGCTAAGGATCTTCATATGCAATGCAACTAAACATAATGCACTATTAGAACAAAACAAGATACTATGATAGAAAGAACTACATGATTTTAACATGCAACCTTTACACTACTTGCAAACTACATGACATGATTTTTTTTTGAAGACGATATTTAAACTAATTGTTGGTGAGATCACAAGGCAGTATGAACAGGAAGACGTGATAACTCAATACTAGAACATGACAGGTAAATAATACTACGCCTACACAGAAATCAGGAAGAAATGAATACAAGGCAAATACAAAGAATCAAAACATTAGATAGATCTTTGAAGTCTACTACAGGTCATTGAAAGAAGTTCATTAACATGTTCATGCCTCAATGAAGAATAAGGTTTGAAGACTTTCAAGGCTTCAGAAGGTGTGTAGATTCAGTATAAGTGCCACAAGAAGATTTCAGTGTATTAGCATTGATTGTGTTATAGACAGTGTTCGAAGCATATGAATCTTGTTCAATTGAATACAGGGTAAATACATAGGTTAAAGAAGATAGCTACAGTCTTGAAGTTATACTCACTGAAAGAAGTTCATTTATATGTTCGAGCGTCAGTGAAGAACAGAGAATGAAGTATTCAAGATAGTAGTAGCAATGAAGACGTTGTCTAAAGTACCAGGAAGGATTCCAGTGAAAGTGCGTTGTTTATTGACAATCTGTGTTTGAAGCAATTTGTACTGCTGCCGACTTATCAATTGGAATGAAATGAAGATGTGAAGATTCAATTCAGTGTTAGTCGTCTGTGAATCAGACCAGTTGCACTAGGCGTCAACACATACGAAGAAGATCAACACATTTATTCGACAGAAAGAATTGATGAAGTCCGACATGATAATTCCAGAAAATATCAAGAAGATTAACAAGAATTATCAGTGTCGATGAAAACCGTGAGAAGCTAAATTATCAAAAGGAAATTCGCAAGTCAAAAGGTGTTAAGTGTACAAAAGTTGAAACCTCGATAAAGAAACTGCAAGAAAGGAAACTTGAAGGTTTAAGTGTTGACCAACCAAACCTTGGGTGCTAATTTTCACTTTGACAAGGTTGGCCAAAAACCATTTAAATGGTTTTTGTTTGGTCGATAGTTTTTGTTAAACCAAAAACCATTTCGATGGTTTTTTGTTTTAAAAACAAAAAACTATTTCGATGGTTTTTTTTGTTTTTAAAAACAAAAAACCTTCGATAGTTTTCTTTTGGTTAGTTTTGTTGGGGCCGAGATTTTTGACTGCTTCGATACTTTTAATGCTCCGATAATTTATGAAATTTATTTTATAAACTTGAAATAAATTTATTTTAAACTTATTAATTAAGTTTATTATAAATTTAAAATAAGTTTATTTAATAAATTTATTAAAACTAAAAAGGAGTATTTCGATAGTTTATGAAATTTATTTTATAAACTTGAAATAAATTTATTTTAAACTTATTAATTAAGTTTATTATAAATTTAAAATAAGTTTACTTAATAAATTTATTAAAACTATTGAATGGTTTTAAGATAATTTGGTTCGATAGTTTTTTTTCTACAGCATGAAGAATTGAGTGGACACAACTAAAAAAGTAGTGTTCGATAGTTTTCTTTTGAAAACTATAAAAGTCTACACTTAGGAAGCAGAAGAAAAAGAGTGAAGAAAAACTGAACGTACTTCTTCTGTTCTTCATATTCTTCGACTAAGTGAAGAAATACAGAGAGAGACAGAGAAGGAGACAATTATTATATATTTGAACTTCTCACCGGGTAAACGTTATAATGCCCAAACCTTGTTCAATCTTAAGGGCCATTATAAAGTTTCTCCGTTAATTAAATCCTTTAGACAAACAAATAGATACAAACATTGTTTAGGATTTAATTTGTTCAATCTTTGTAGAAGCAAGAACAAATTGTTCTTGGAAGCCGGTAAATTTATTTACTGGGTGTAGCACCCCTTCAAGATTTATAGTCGAATATAACTCTTGGAAAATCTCGTGTTGTTATTGTCTTGTCCGAAATACTATTCAACCTCGAGAACACGAACCCACAACAAGAACACTAATTTAATTATCCGCTAAAGATTTGAAAGAATTTTTTAGAGTTAGTGAGTATCGTATTCAACCCCCCCTTCTACGATACTTCGGGACCTAACAATTGGTATCAGAGCTTGTTGATCGATATACATATCAGATCCGGTGTTTTAGACCAAACAGTCAAGTTCTCAGAATTTTCGGATTTTTTAATTTTCAAAATTTTCATTTCTTGAAATTTTTGAATTTTAAATAATTTGAATTTTATTCTTGAAATATTTTTATTTTTCAAAAAGTTCGAAATTCTTGGAATTTAAAATATTTCATATCCTAGGCCAAGGGTTCTCAAAAGATTGTTAGATTCAAGATTCCTCCGAGCGGTAAAGATGATTTTAATCTTTTGAAGAAAAAGTTGACCATGTGTTATTCAGACGGAAAAACCCTGAACACGGGAATTGAAGAAACTGGTTGTCTTAATTTAAAGAAGCTGATTTCAGAACCTACTGAAGAAAACTATGGAATTTCCTCAAAGGCTTACTCCATAGGATCCCACTAAATTTTCAGATGCAGGAAATGAAGAAGTTTCTACGGATACAATTTTTCAAGAGATTTTTACTCAACTCTATTGATTCAGTGATACACAATCACAAAGTGGATTGTACCAATGCTACATTTATCTGCGAATCAAAAGAGAATATAAGGAAAGGAATTGAGGAGGTTAGGGAGAATGGAATGGACATTCAAATATCTCAGTAACATACATTAATGTTGGAACCTCAGAACAGAATAGAAGAATTACTAGTAGCTGATCAGAGGAAGCTCAGGTAGATGAAAGTGACTTGTACACTTCAGAAAACCTTGAGAGACTGGACTACAGATCAGTGTTTCACATGTTAAGGAAGTTTAGTCACATCAGATTCAGAAGGAGTACAAAAGCTACATCCAAGGATTAGGCCTATTTATTCCAAAGCAAAGACTCTTCAGGATTCAGTTCAAGAGGTAGTTACAAGACTGAGATGGTGACAAAAACAAGATTGATAGTTTCAACTATGATAAGAACTCTGTTACAAGAAACTATCAGGGTTTGCTACACAGTACAAGGAGCCTGACAAACAAAGAAGAATAGGGACTCAGTTAATGAGCTGAAACAAAAGTGGAATGCTTTGTTGAGGAAGCATCAGGACAAAACTTATATTGCTTAAGGAAAGAGTTGGGATGGATCAGATGACGAGAAGATCATGGATATCTTGCTTTCATAGCAATCTCTAAAGATGATTCACCTCACATATCTCAGGTATCATTTCCTTGAGCTTTCTTAAGAAACAACTCCTATTTTTAGGGGTTAAGTTTCTGGAACATAAGACCTTCGTTAAGCTAAGTTTCAGTATCCCTAGTAGAACAAGATTTGCTCATTTATTCTGAATTGTTTGTTAAGGAATAAATAGTTTAAAAGATGGAAGAATTACCTTTAGTGTCAGTAGAATTTGTAGAACACCAAGCTATATCTAAAACCGACTTAGGTAATAGAGAAAGTTAGATGACATACAACAACAGAATGGATTAGATAGAATTAGTGATCTAATTGTTAATTCTTTTATTCCATGTGTATTTAGAAAATTATTGAATACCTGTAAATCTACTTGCTACCTGTTACACTTGTGTATATTGGTTAAAGTAGAAAGTACTGAATTTTCTAAAATGCCTAATTTGCACATTTCTTATCTGCAATGTCATAATGCTGAATGTATGCCATGTATTCTTATTAACATGCCTGCTTATCTGAATGTCATGAATGCATCTCTTAGTACTTGCATTAATCATATAAAAATCATGTTTAAGAATCACATTAGGGCAAAGACTGCTGGTCAGTCAGAGATAAGAATAAGCATGTAAAGGTTGAAGCTGTTGTTACCTCTGTTAAAAGCAAAATCTCTAATCCATCTGGACCCAAGCAAATAAGTTGGGTACCAAGAACTTTTAATCCATTTGTGAGTGCAGGGAAAAGAAGGTTAATCGATTTATATGGTTTCTTGGTTACTACTACTGAAGACATATGATCGAAGAAAGAACTTGCCATCAAATGTGATTGAGAAAGATGTTCCGTCAATAATCTTTGGAGATGACAGCAAAGGTTTTCATCACGGGACATGGCTATGTTGGAAAATGAATGTCATCATGTTTACAATAATTGGTATCATTGATAACAACTAATAATTGGAGTCAAGGATAACAATTAGAAGCATCTTTCTTGCTGAAGATTCAAAGCACAAATCTTTTTTAGACAGTTCTGCATCAAAGGACAAAATGTCAATTCAATGAAGGAGCAGTGTTTTATCTCAAACAGGAAGGTTGGGAAGCTCTCACCCTTGCATGACAATACAAGGAACTCTTTTGTAAAGATGGAATTGGTGAGAGGACTGCCTCATCTGGAATTCAAGCTGGATGAAATATATGAGGCATGTCATTAAGGGAAGTCAAAGAAACATCACAGAAAAGCTATAATATGATAAGCATTACTGAGCCGCTTCAGATGATACGTATGGAATTCTACGGACTAGTTAATGTCTTGTCTACATCAAAGTAAAGATATACTTCGGTGATGGTTGATGACTACTCTTAATACAAAAAGGTGTTGTTCGTGCAATCTAAAGGACAGGACATCACAGATGATGGTTAATCACATTTCCCTGATCAGTAACAAATACAGGAAGACCCCGTAATGGCTAATAGAAGCAAACACTGAATTTCTTTCAGGGGTTTGGAGGAAAATGTTTTACAAGTGAGCATCTTGGCAAGATTCGCAGCTAAGGCTCATGAGGATATTTTCCTTGGCTACTCAGTGGAATCTAAAGCCTACGAGGTAAATTTGATTAATCAACAAGAGGTGATTGAAAGTCTGGATATGATGTTCAACAACTCCAAGCTCTCAGCTGTTATGTGTGAAATTAATAGTAATGATGATTCAAATCCAAGCAGTGGTAATGGTAGTTTAACTACACAACTCAATACTTCAACAGAACCACCCAGCAAAGATGAGGATTATTAGGAAATCCCAGCAACAGCTTAGGGGGAGCAAAAGAAGGATCAATTAGTCAGATCGACACCACAATGAAAATCAAGAGGACACTTCAAGAACATATCTGTCAAGACAAAGGGTTTAGATTCAAGATCATTCCTGATGTCTAGTTCTTGGTGATCCTAGTGGTGGAGTGAAGACTGGAGCTATAGAGTATGAATGATTATTGTTCACACAATATCACACAAGTATACGCGGTCACAAGTAATATAAGAATAAGTAGAGTTCGTTCCCACAGAGACTGGTTTACCACAGTTATACACTTATGCAACAATGTATGGCTATTGTTCAATGCTAAGACAAGTATCAAATTTGAGTTTTGATTATCTAAATTAACTAATTAACTTAACAAGATTATAATTAACTAAAGAGATTGCTGTTGAATTACTTATGAGAATAAACATGGGATCCTAACTTCATTAGATACTTCATCTAGAGTATTTTGTCTTTAATCAATGCATGTGACAGTTGTGATAACTAATCGGATAACACGAAATCAGTACACGCTACCTTTCAGTATACGTATACCAAACTACTCAAACATCCACAAAAGAGATAGAAGTTGGGTAGACACCAATTATGCTTAGACCCTATATGTCTATAAGATTTGAAAACATAACGGTTTAACGAGCAAGTTATCCATTCAGATTACATAGGGCAGGTAAGATGGTTAAAATTACCTACGAATCATGCATGACAAACATACATAAACCTATGCTAGCATGGCAAGTTCTAAACCTCTATATCCACTTTTGCATTCAATAGAGATTAACAAACAATCTTAGATGTTAGCTACGCATCCAAGAAGAATAAGCACGACCAAACTAGGATATCAATTAGCCATCACACACACATCTTTAAAACAATTAACTATTAAAATCCATAAATAAATCCGTTAGAATCCCACGACGACGATTAGTTCATAATCGAACCGTTCATCATCGTGGGTTCTGATGAAAACATGATAATAATAAGTCTAGAATACTGAATAAAAGTGCTAGGGTTTATGAAAGAACAAACGAGAATCCAAAGTATCGCCTAATTAGAAGAATACAAAGAAAAGATGAAAAGTAGATCTTCGTAATCAGCCGTCTTCTTGTTCTCCTCACCGGTGGATGGATATATATGAATGTATCTTAATGTATATGAATTATATCCTCTGAAAACGTCCACCAATTACTTATATAGGCCTTAGAGTTGACTGGTCTTCTGCTGGTTTCCAATTCTGACTTGAAATTGCCTTTTCCAGAATGTTTCAGGGGTGGCCGCGCCTGGAAGGGGGAGGGCGCGCTTGAATTGAATTGGAGTGGGCGTGGGCGCGCTTGGAAGGGGGAGGGGACCCTTGACTTTCTGCCAGATTTCTTCAAAATGCATTTTCTTGAGTTTTCTTCACTTTCTCAAGTCCCGCAACTTCACGACTTCCACAATAAAGCTCATTCATCACCACCAAGTCAAGATAACTCAAATACTCCACCAACAATACGACTCTGCACTTACTAACTCAAAACACATTAAAAACGACAAGTACTTGAGTACAAACAACCAATTTAAGCCGATTTAGAACGATCCAAGTGGATATGAAATCCACTTATCAATTATTTCCTTGGTTTTCTTTCTGAAGAAGAAACTAGGAAAGTTAAAGAAGCTCTGATAGATCCAGATTGGGTGATTGCATAGCAAGATGAACTCAATCAGTTCTAAAGGCAGATTGTATGGAAGCTGGTATCCAGACCAAATAACAGAGTTGTAATTGGTACAAGGATAACCAGAAGTTTACTGGATGACAATGACATTGCTATGAGGGACAAGGCCAAACTGGATGCTAGGTTACTATTAGGAAGCAGTATCTAACAAGAAGAACCAGTGACGAGACTTGAGGATATCAGGATATATCTGGCACCTGCTGCATATTCCAACTTTAATATCTATATGGTGAATATGATCAAGTGCACTCCTGATTGGTGAGATAGTAGAAGAAGTCAATGTACAGCTTCTCTTCAAGATCGCAACAGGTTGGTATGAACTGGTATCAATACTCAAGCAATCGTCAAAGACATGGTATGACACTCTAACTGAACTTTTGCAGAATATGAATTTATTAGAGTCGTCATATATATATATATATAACTCTCTATATCGTAAGGCACAAACATAATGTCATAAATGTGCAGTGATATCATGATTATATTATATGTTGGTCTACTAACGAAAACTTGTGCAAGAAATTTGCCAAGTCATTGCAGAGTATGTACAAGATGAGTATGTTGGGAAAGTTGCAATTCTTTTTGGAATTACTTTGAGCAAGCCAGAAGAATAATTCTTTTAGGAGCACAAGTAAGCCAAAAGAGTGACGGCAATAAAAGTAAGTCAAGAATCTTTTGAATGTGCACAATTGAGAAGATTCTAGACATGCCAAGACTCCCTGCCAACAGCAGCCACTAAAGCTTGATCAGGTCAAATCAGGTAAAAGACAGAAATGACAAGCTAGAGAGGTATGCGTCTCATTAAGTTATTAACTGAAAATTGACCACACATATTTTATTCTCAAGTTGCCAATGTGCAAGGTTCCAAGTGGATCACAGAAAATCTAGTCTTATAGCTATTAACAAGATTTTTGGATATCTTAAGGGAATACCAAATCTCAGTATATGGTACCCTAAAGATACTTGTTAACATGTTTAGCTATATAGATATAAAATACGCAGGTTGTAAGAAAGACAGGAGAAGCATCTCTGGAAGCTGTCAACCCAAATGACAGGAGAAGCATCTCTAGAAGCTGTCAACTTCGTGGAGGAAGATTGATTTCTTGAAATAACTTCATCTCCAACAACTCTGTGGAACACTCCACGACAATGCACCTTGACACCAGGTATCATTTCTTTCGAGAGCATGTCTTAAATTCATAGAGTAACTTGCAGACACGTTTACTGAATCACTTGTTATATTAAATTTTCAAGACTGGTTTATAAACTTGGGATATTAGTTATTGCACATTATTTGAAAATCTCATCTGCAAGAAACTCTTAAAAATAAGCTCACAAGTATTAAGTTGTCCATATTTTAAGGACTTGTGAATTTATTTAACATCCAGTCCTCACCTTAATAATTTAGTGCTAATATCTAACTCATAGATATTTAGTATTAATTTATTATTATTTATTTAATGTCATTTGAATTATGGAAATTGAAGCAGTTCAATATCTTATTTGCTCCATAATTTAAAATACATAAAATAAATATGAAGCATAATTTATTGGATTTTAATTGGCTTATATCAGTTAATGATATTTAGTCAATTTTATTCTAAGAAAATTGTGATATTTTTGTTAACTGTGAATTTAAATGAATATCTGATTTGAAAAAGTTCACAGAAAACAGAAAACAAAAGGTTGGTTTTAAAACTGGTAACAACTTTAAAATTAATCAGCAACAAAATCTATCGAAAAAGGAATTTCGATAGTTTTCTGATTACTTGACAAAAAGTATCGAAAGCAATTTTCGATGGTTTTTTTGTTAAAGAAAAGAAAAACTATCGAAGAAAAGTCTCGATAGCTTTTGAAATTGGAAATGAAATCTATCGAAAGAATTCAATTATTTAATATTCGAATTTCTCGATAGTTTTCAGAAAAGTACAACTTCTCGATAGTTCATTTTGAAAACTATCGAACGTGAGATGTCACAAATGGACATAGATCCAGAGCCCTCAGTGGCCATTCCCGACCAGGAGGTTGAAAACCAACAGCCTCTAACCACGGTCATAGAGCCTTTGAAAGAAACAAATGAAACAACAACAGAAACTCCTACCCCTACTATACCACCCACTCTAATAACTGAGAGTGTAGAAGGAGTAAGTGCCAAAGCTGCACCAAATAAGGAGATAGACCATTCAACAACAGCACTGCCTTCTGTTAAAAGAAGAAAACTTGAAACCAAGGCAACTGTTGAAACTTCATTACCTTCTTTCACCGAGCCTCTAACAGATTTTTCTGAAGCTGATTGGGCAGTGATAACCAAAGCTATATCTGAACCCCTACCCCAAACAGAAAAAGGAAAATTGACGGAAGCAATTAGTTCTCCGACCATTTTACGGTCAGGACCACCGGTTGAAGGTTCTTTAATGAACCAAGAGTCTTCAAAGACGTTGAGAGAAGGTTCTGACCCAAATGCACAATCTAAAGGGTCATTACCTAACTCCCCAGATGGAACATATCTGGATCCTGCGGGTACCGGGTCTGACATAGGTGCAGATCGGCAACTCGGTAACAATGAATCAATTTTATTTGAGGAGTTACCAGAGGATATGTCTGCAAAGACTTCAGAGGGAGTTTCAGGGCCTCTGCTATCAATAGAGCCTGATTCCAACCCCCCAGAGATTCAAACTCTGGATCCTGTTGAGGATTGATCATCACAAGATGATCAACAACTTGGTTTAACGAAGGACGGGGATTTGCGAAACCCCATTGCACCACCAGTGACCTCCTTAAGGATGACAATGGTGATTTTCCTTGCAGGTACATTTGGATGCTGAAGCTCTGAGAGATAAGAGTGAAACACTTGTGAGGTACACGAAACAGAATCACACACTCACAGTGAGGAAGAAAGAGAAACACCAAATCCCATTCCCTATCCCTTAAACTTGGTTCGTAATGTTTTACCTTTAAAGACCTAACAGTTGAGACCTCATTTCGGGACCTAACAATTGGTTGTTTTAGGGCCCTAAAAAGTGTGATCTAACAGTTGGGAGGTATAAGGAAGATGTCGGGAAATTTGGTTCATAGGACGATCGACGGTGAAGCCATCTTGCAGTATTTAAAGGGCACAGTTGATCAGACTATATATATTACTACTTCTTTTCTAACAGATGCTACATGAGAATTCCTTCAAGACCCAGAAAAACTTCTTTTCTTAACTAAGGGGGAGAAATGAGTTATAATCAGATTATTGGAGGATTCCTCAACTAAGGGGGAGAAGTGGTAAGAAAAAGTAGAGGTACACCACACCACAATTCTATTGATCTTTCAACTATTGGGGAGAGACTAAGGGGAGAAGTGGTAGATTTCCTAGAGGACAGAGAAGTGGTATTGGTTCACCACTGTTCTAATAAGGGGATCAACTGTATTCCATAGGGGGAGGAGTTGTATTCCAAATGAGGAGAAGCAAGGGAGATATGTGCTTTTCAGAAAAGGAAATATGGTTGTACAATAGAAGCCGCTGAACTCCGAATGGAGAGAAGTGGAGAGGTATACTTCAGTAAGTGGTAGACAAAGACATATTCATTACCACTGAAGAATCTCGAGAAGCTGCTAATGATTACTTCAAGACTGAGAAGGATTATTTGGTAGAGATTTAAAGAACCAAAGAAATGAAGATGAGTTACTACATGAATATCAGTTCAGTGCTAAAGGAACAATCATCTATCATTTCTGTTTGAACAAGAAATCTGGAAGTGAAGAATTTGATCCAGAAAACTAGTAGCATTATTTACAAGTCCCGGGTAATCACTTTTTCTACTTGTTAGTTGAGTTATCCTCTCTATAATTTGTTTTTTAGGTTTAACAATCAAATAGGGGGAGATTGTTGGTGAGATCACAAGGCAGTATGAACAGGAAGACGTGATAACTCAATACTAGAACAGGACAGGTAAATAATACTACGCCTACACAGAAATCAGGAAGAAATGAATACAAGGCAAATACAAAGAATCAAAACATTAGATAGATCTTTGAAGTCTACTACAGGTCATTGAAAGAAGTTCATTAACATGTTCATGCCTCAATGAAGAATAAGGTTTGAAGACTTTCAAGGCTTCAGAAGGTGTGTAGATTCAGTATAAGTGCCACAAGAAGATTTCAGTGTATTAGCATTGATTGTGTTATAGATAGTGTTCGAAGCATAGGAATCTTGTTCAATTGAATACAGGGTAAAGACAAAGGTTAAAGAAGATAGATATAGTCTTGAAGTTATACTCACTGAAAGAAGTTCATTTTTATGTTCGAGCGTCAGTGAAGAACAGAGAATGAAGTATTCAAGATAGTAGTAGCAATGAAGACGTTGTCTAAAGTACCAGGAAGGATTCCAGTGAAAGTGCGTTGTTTATTGACAATCTGTGTTTGAAGCAATTTGTACTGCTGCCGACTTATCAATTGGAATGCAATGAAGATGTGAAGATTCAATTCAGTGTTAGTCGTCTGTGAATCAGACCAGTTGCACTAGGCGTCAACACATACGAAGAAGATCAACACATTTATTCGACAGAAAGAATTGATGAAGTCCGACATGATAATTCCAGAAAATATCAAGAAGATTAACAAGAATTATCAGTGTCGATGAAAACCGTGAGAAGCTAAATTATCAAAAGGAAAATCGCAAGTCAAAAGGTGTTAAGTGTACAAAAGTTGAAACCTCGATAAAGAAACTGCAAGAAAGGAAACTTGAAGGTTTAAGTGTTGACCAACCAAACCTTGGGTGCTAATTTGCACTTTGACAAGGTTGGCCAAAAACCATTTAAATGGTTTTTGTTTGGTAGATAGTTTTTGTTAAACCAAAAACCATTTCGATGGTTTTTTGTTTTAAAAACAAAAAACTATTTCGATGGTTTTTTTGTTTTTAAAAACAAAAAACCTTCGATAGTTTTCTTTTGGTTAGTTTTGTTGGGGCCGAGATTTTTGACTGCTTCGATACTTTTAATGCTCCGATAATTTATGAAATTTATTTTATAAACTTGAAATAAATTTATTTTAAACTTATTAATTAAGTTTATTATAAATTTAAAATAAGTTTATTTAATAAATTTATTAAAACTAAAAAGGAGTATTTCGATAGTTTATGAAATTTATTTTATAAACTTGAAATAAATTTATTTTAAACTTATTAATTAATTTTATTATAAATTTAAAATAAGTTTACTTAATAAATTTATTAAAACTATTGAATGGTTTTAAGATATTTTGGTTCGATAGTTTTTTTTCTACATCATGAAGAATTGAGTGGACACAACTCAAAAAGTAGTGTTCGGTAGTTTTCTTTTGAAAACTATAAAAGTCTACACTTAGGAAGCAGAAGAAAAAGAGTGAAGAAAAACTGAACGTACTTCTTCTGTTCTTCATCTTCTTCGACGAAGTGAAGAAATACAGAGAGAGACAAAGAAGGAGACAATTATTATATATTTGAACTTCTCACCGGGTAAACGTTTTAATGCCCAAACCTTGTTCAATCTTAAGGGCCATTATAAAGTTTCTCCTGTAATTAAATCCTTTAGACAAACAAATAGATACAAACATTGTTTAGGATTTAATTTGTTCAATCTTTGTAGAAGCAAGAACAAATTGTTCTTGGAAGCCGGTAAATTTATTTACTGGGTGTAGCACCCCTTCAAGATTTATAGTCGAATATAACTCTTGGAAAATCTCGTGTTGTTATTGTCTTGTCCGAAATACTATTCAACCTCGAGAACACGAACCCACAACAAGAACACTAATTTAATTATCCACTAAAGATTCGAAAGAATTTTTTAGAGTTAGTGAGTATCGTATTCAACCCCCCCTTCTACGATACTTCGGGACCTAACACTAATCACAACTGACTCCCCCATATGAAGAATCTACGTTCTCCTCAATGTAAAATAAAAGGATACACAAAAGAGATAGAGGTGTACCATTCTTTCACCATGGTGGATAAGGAGAAAACTCAGAGGTCGCTAACAATCCTTTTTCACAAAAGGAGAATAATACAAACCAGACAAAGTATACATGAATTCCCCATATCAGGACTTAGCACATGACTAAGTCGGGAAGACTCAATACCAACCCAACCCTATGCACTGTTGGATGGATCACCAGGATCCACCCACTCCACATCCTTTAATGACAGATACTCTAGAAAAGGTTTGAGCCTATGACCATTGACTTTGAAAACATGGTCATTTTTGGGATCTTGAATATCCACGGCTCCATTGGGATATACTTTGTGAACAAATTAAGGACCATCCCATCTAGATCTTAGTTTTCCAGGAAAAAGGTGTAAACGTGAGTTGTAGAAAAGATCCTTTTCACCTACGATGAAAGTTTTGGATCGCAGTTTCTTGTCATGAAACTTTTTGGTACGATCTTTAAAGATGCGCAAACTTTCGTAAGCGTCATTTCTAAGTTCCTCTAACTCACTCAGATGGAGCATTCTTTCAGCGTTGAATTTATCTAAGTCAAAATTCATTTCCTTAATGGCCCAAAGTGCCCGATGCTCTATCTCGACTGGAAAATATCATCCCTTCCCATACACCATACGATAAGGTGACATACCTAAGTTATTCTTAAAGGCAATTCAGTATGCCCACAAGGCGTCAGGTAATCCTTTGCCATAAGGCGTCAGGTAATCGTTTGGACCAATCCTTCCTATTAGGACTAACAGTTTTCTCAAGAATAATCTTAATTTGACGATTAGACACCTTGACTTGGCCACTAGTCTGTGGATGATATGCGGTGTCCATGCGATATTTCACTCCATATTTGAGAAGGAGGGAAGCAAAATGTCTATTATCAAAGTGAGTACCCCTATCACTAATGATTGCATGAGGGGTCCTAAAGTGACTAAAGATATTATATTTGAGAAAATTGACCACAACTTTGTGGTCATTAGTGCGTGAAGGGATTGCCTCAATCCACTTTGAATCATATTCAACTGCAAGGAGGATATACACATAACCAAACGATGATGAGAAGGGACCCATAAAATCTATACCCCAAATATCAAAGATGCCTACTTCAAGAATGCTATATATTGAGTGGCATCTCATCTCTCTTAGAGATCTTGCCAACAAGTTGACATCTCACACAACTCTTATAAAAGGTATTGGCATCCTTGTGAAGGGTTGGCCAATAAAAACCACTTTCGAGGACTTTGGATGCGGTCTTTTGTGAACTAAAATGGCCACCACAGGCCATGTCATGACAAAAAGAGAGAATACTCTTATATTCATGTTCGGGGACGCAACGACGAATGATTTGGTCTGGACAATACTTAAAGAGGTAATGATCATCCCAAAAGTAATAATGGACATGAGAGAAGAACACATCTTTCTATGCCTTGGTCCAGTGATTAGGAATCTCTTTACTGACAAGGCTGTTCACTATGTCAGCAAACCAAGGTTCATGAGACGAAATGGCTAGGAGTTGTTCGTCGGGGAAGGACTCATTTATAGGGTTGTCATCAAATAGAACATTAGATACTCGTGAGAGATGTTCAACTACAACATTCTCAGACCTTTTTTTGTCCTTAATCTCTACATCAAATTCTTGAAGTAAAAGAATCCAACGAATGAGACGCACTTTGGTGACTTTCTTGGACATCAAATAGCGCAAGGCGGCATGGTCAGTGTAAATAGTCACATATGAACCAACCAAGTAAGAGAGAAATTTCTCTAGTGCATAGACTACAACTAAGAACTCTTTTTCAGTGACTGTGTAATTTTGTTGGGCATCATTAAGAGTGAGACTATAGTAAATCACTCTTGGCAATTTATCTATTTGTTGTCCTAAGACAACTCCTATGGTTGTGTTAGAAGCGTCACACATGAGTTTGAAAGGAAGTGACCAAACATGAGGGTGCATGATAGGGGCATAAGTGAGGAGACTCTTTACCTTTTCAAAAGTGAAGATGCAATGCGAGTCAAAATCAAATGATGCATCCTTTTCAAGAAGTTTTGTGAGAGGCCTAGGGAGAGCACTAAAATTTTGGACGAATCGCCGATAAAAACCTGCGTGTCCTAAGAACGAGCGCACCTCTTTCACGGATTTAGGGATGGGAAGGTTGGCAATGATATCAACCTTAGCTCTATCTACTTGAATGCCATTGTGGGAAACTATATGACCCAACACAATACCTTGTTTCACCATGAAGTGACATTTCTCCCAATTAAGGACAAGACATTTGTCCTCACATCTAACAAGGACCTTTTCTAAGTTCTTAAGACAATGCTCAAAGGAGGACCCATGAATGGAGAAATCATCCATAAAGACTTCAAGGAAGTCTTCGATCATGTCAGAGAAAATACTCAACATACACCTTTGGAAACAACTAGGTGCATTACACAACCCAAAAGATAAACGACGAAAGGCAAAGGTTCCAAAAGGGCATGTGAATGTGGTTTTCTCTTGATCCTCGGGGGGAATATAGATTTGGTTATACCCCGTGTACCCATCTAGGAAACAATAATACATGTGCCCAGCCAATCGTTCGAGAATTTGGTCTATGAAAGGTAGTGGAAAATGATCTTTCCTAGTAACCTCATTGAGTTTACGGTAATCAATACAAACACGCCATTCAGATTTGATACGTGAAGGTATCAAATCATTGCTCTCATTTTTCACCACAGTGACGCCAGATTTCTTAGGCACCACGTGGATTTGACTAACCCAAGGACTATCGGAGATGGGGTATATAATGCCATGATCTAACCACTAAATGATTTCTTTGTGTATAGCCTCTTTCGTTATGGGATTGAGGCGTCGCTGAAAAAATCTCTTAGGTGTAGCATTCTCCTCAAGATGAATATGGTGTTGTACGACAGTGGGACTTATGTAAAGCATAATGCAACAGAGATAACTACAACTCAACAAAGGAACAAGCAAACTATAATATTAACTGAAGCACATGAATCCAGAAGAAAAGAAGAAACAGTAAACTCAAAAAATCAAAATATGGTATGTATTCTTGAAGTCCGTTAACAAGTCACAGAAAGAAGTTCATTAATATGTTCAAGCCTTAGTGACAAATAAAGAAACAAGACTTTCAAGACTACAGAAGTATTTGAATGATAAAGAGTTAGTACCAAAGGATTTCAGTGATTTTAATGAAGCAACCAGAACGACAAGAGACATATCAATGGTATTGTATTGAAGACGTAGATGTATTGATCAAGTGTTAGTCATCTGTGAACCAGACCAGTTGCACTAGTTGTCAGCACTAAAAAGATCAAGATGTTTATCGTCTCAGAAGAAATTGATTTAAGTCAGACCTGAAACATCCTAGAAGTGAAAAGAAATTTATAAGGTTGATCAAGGAAATGGACGGCTAGGATTGTCTCTTGGCTTTCGATAGATTTCCTAAAGTCTACAATTCGAGAATTGAAGACAGTGTCTTCTTCAGTCAGTTTACCGTTGATCATTCTACGGAGAAGAAGTTAAGATCTTGAAATTTGACAGAGAAATTAATAGTGCCTTAAATTCTATCATTTGTATTGATTACTGTAACCTGAACTCATTGAAGCTAATCCTACAGATTAGAATTGTAGTTGTTAGTATTAGTGCTCTAGAGACAATACTTTTATGTTTTAAAGAAAACATTTTATTATTATAAATTATGTTTTATTGATTATTATTATTATTTTATTATGTCTTTATTTACTGCGTTATAAATGTTAGCATAATAAATGTCCTTGGAATTATGATACGTATTCGACATCTTTAAGTACGTGACTTAAAAATGAGATTATATGAATATTATCTTTATTCCTAAATATCCCTAGTCGAGTGTTATTATTTAAGGACAATAATAATGCACAGAGACTAGTATGTTTGTTGACTAATGACCACATCTCATTGGTCATAGGTATGGTGATACTAAAGTCAAAACATAGGTTCATGTAAGAGTACATGACACTGGATTGACCCATCGTGAGATTACACATGTTAATAGTGTCATAAGTAATTCTCACTGTGATAATAGTGTAATGATCCTTAGACCTGAAATCATTATATTTCTATACGAGAATTAATATACTTTGATTACATTAAAAGTTACCTTTGACCGGGTGATGATAAAAGTGGACATTGGGTATATTATGAATCGCATGAGAAATATGAATGATCTAGATGAGATTTAACCCTCCTAATTTTAAGAGTGATATTATTGACCTCTTGTTTGAGTGAGACTATGAAATGCACGGCCGTACTCAAATGTTGATTTGATTTATTAGTCTACTCATCGATCAAGAAAATTAGGATTAAATTATAAAGAGGATGACACACTACATGCCTCGAGTTTAATCTATAATATTAAGGTTAAAAGGATTATATTACATGAAACATTATTCATGAAAGGCTTAATCGAATCACCGATTTAATTATTATTACTTGGGTAGAAATGATGTATTACTAGATGCCGCTCATTGTTTATAATTTTAATTAGTTATTAAAATGGTTGCCAACGTAATAATAACCTACAGGGTCACACACAAAGAACGCTTGAATACGAAATAATTTAGATTATGAATTTAAATTAAATAAGTAATTCATTCTATTTATAATATTAATTAAGTATGACTTAATTAATTAAATAGAAAAGGGAATTACTTAAACTAATTCCGAAATAAGTTATTAATTAATTAAATGAGACTTAATTAAATAATAAATTGAAATTTTGGATTAGTATTAATTATAATTGGATTATAATTAATAAAGCTTATTCTTCTCTATATAAACTCTCTTAGAGGCTGATTTTATGGATGAAAAAACGTTTTTATAAGAAAAACCCTAGCCGTCTATGAGAGGAAGAAAAAAGAGAGAACGAAGCAGTTTTCGGGTGCTAGTACACATCAATCCTTCAAGAAAAGCGTTCGTGTGGATAACGTAGAGCGTAGATCGCGAGAGCGGGATACATGGTGATTGAACAAGCTTTGGATCTCCATTAATCTTCCATTGATGAATTGTTAAAGTGTTTTAAGGTAAAACACTAATCTCCGAATTAAATCTTTTGTTTTCGCATGGATCCTGCGGAGGGATTTCGAATTTTGGTTTATTTTCACGTTTTCCGTTGCATTTATGTACTCGAAACCCTTCAATGACATCAGAGCTACTTGTGAAAACGTTTTAATTCAGTTATATGTTTAAAGCTTTGATGTATATACAAGCATGTTTGTGACTGTCATGATTGATGTGTTGTTTTGATGATAACATGTATATTGTATTGATGTATATGCATAAATTGTACATTAATGATGATTGGGATGATCATATGATGATCATGTAATCTGTATGTATATACTGATATATACATGATATATGTTTGTTCTTATTATGAGAATCGTATTCGATACGATTTCTGAACACGCTACACAGATTTGGTGAAATTTGCATACTGTGTCAGATTTTCGCCAAAAATACCTTTACGGAAAGGGAAACGGGCGTATGAACAAAACTGACTTTGTCATTCGTTCGTCTGTAAGGCGTTTGACGTCGTTTATTGTCTGTAAACAATGATTTATTGTTTTTCAGAATTCTGATTTTGATTTTCTGATTTACACTTTGTTTGATTTCTGTGATTGGATCATGAGAAATATGATATGGTATGATATGTTAATGTAATATGAGATGTTCTTAATTGTTACATGAGTATGGTGAATGGTTATGGCCTAAAGACCCATAGGATAGTGGTTTTGTTTTTATGGTTTGGTTTCTAAATACGACTTGCATGTCGTTATTCCTTGTAATGTTTAAATCCCGAATGTAACTCGAGTTCTACTGGTAAGTTCAATAGGATAGGTTGTTTTATTTATGTAATGTATATGAAGACATCCAAGATGGAGAACCAATGAAGCATTACAAGGAGGCAAGCAATGAGACAAGTTAAAGCTTGAAGACTTGTAACATTGTATTATATTTTGATACCACCATAGATTGACCTTGATTTTTCCATTAGCTCGGAAAGATCACTTAGGTTGGGCCATAACCAAACACGTTTACTTTACGCACTTTACATATATTATGATTGTATTTGATGAGATGTATGCGTAGAGATAAAGATGCATGTTTAATTAGATTAATAATGTATGTATTATATACGACACCCATGCCATGCTTGCTTAAGAAAGATAAAATCTGTAACGATTTAAGATTTTAAAATTGAACAAAAATGAACATGAGATTCCTGTGTTTATGAAACACGGAATTAAGTATGAATTTTCAATTTTTTGATATGGGGCGATTTTGACAAAAGCGGGTTATTAACCTGTATGGTGTTGGGTTTTAAGTAAGACCACTTGTGACTTCTCCGACTATCTGGAAATCAAACCATTGACGAATTATGATTTGAAGTACCTAATTCAAGGAAAAATTGGGAATCTCTTGATGATGTGATCATGGTCGTTTTAAATAAGATTAACAAATCCCTAAATTAATATTAAGTTAATCGGATGCCTTCCAATGAAGAACACTCGTCAAGAGCTAGATCGATAAGGAGTGGGCTCACCAAAGTGGGATACTCCCATCTATCATGGTAAGACGCGATAGAGTAATTGTGATACTCAATTGTTGGATAATTGGGTCTAACTTAACTAAATCAACACAATAAGATTGTGGATTTAGAGGCATAGGGTTTGGTGAGATTTATTGGATAAATGTGTACACACGTTGTTCCACCAAACTATCCAAGAGTTATATATGATATAATTGACAAATTTTGTCTACCTAAATAATCATGTTTTAGGAGAAAACCCAAAGCTGGCCTAATGCATGACAAAATATGGATCTTGGCTCACTAGAAAGATTTAAGAGAAATACTTTCCGAATTAGAAGTTAGGGCTATTTATTTGATAAAAATAGTGGGAGGTATATAATGATATATCATAATCACTTAAACATAATAGGGGATTTCCGACATATTATTTTGTCCAAAAATTAAGAAATGAAGAGCTTGCTGATAGAAAGTGGTTAGTTTATTCAAAAGAATTGAATAAAGTATATTGTTTCTGTTGTAAAGTTGTAAGAAAAGTTCGCGCAAGAAGTAATTTAGCAAGTGTGGGAGTTGATGATTGGCTACATTTAAGTGAAAAACTTAAGAAACATGAAGATAGTCATGAACATCTTGCGAATCTTGGAGCTTGGGTTGAACTTCTAGTTAAACTGGGAACTAATCAGACTATTGACAAAGAATCACAAGAGCAAATAAAGAAAGATACTGAACATTGGAAATAAGTTATGATCAGAATAATTACGGATGTTAAGCGTCTTGCAATGAATAATTTGGCCTTTCGAGGGAAAAATGAAAAAATATACGATGATTCAAATGGAATTTTTTTGGGTTTTCTTGAATCAATAGCCGAGTTTGATCTGATAATGAAACATCATTTTAGACTCATTCAAGACAAGGAGATTCATTATCACTATCTTAGGCATAGAATACAGAATGATTTGATATCAATGTTGACATCAAGTGTTAGAAGTGCAATAATAAGTTAAATTAAGGAAATACTTGCAAGTGAGGCATATGAAGATAGAAATCCTTGGAATTCTATTAGAGTGATGAAGTTTGTAAAGAAAGTGCATAGTTGTCTAAAACCTGGCTTGCCGTGCCGTGAGAGACAAACGGTGTGTGTGTTCGGAATAGAGGAGTGTTAAAATGTGTTGGAAAACACAAGATATAAGTTTTAACAGGAGTAAGAAGTAAACTGAATTTCTGCCAAGGTCTAGAAGATGGTGACCAGAGTCTAGAAGTTTTACAGTTATATTACAGTTGTTAATACCCTCCCGAAAGAAGTATTTTTTCCCGGAAGAAGTCTCTTGCCCGGAAGAAGTCTCTTGCCCGGAAGAAGTCTCTTGCCCGGAAGAAGTCTCTTTGCCTGTTAGGTGCGACTACATCACAGAAGTATTCAATGGACAAATTGTCACACCCAAAGTGGACTAAGGAAAATAAGTGAAGACAATACTTTCTCTTCCGGACCAAAGATAGTTCCTTCCTCCAGCACCTTCCACCTCTTGGGCAAAAGCTGTTCCCTTCTCCAATACTCTTACAGCAACTCACACCTGTCACAAGGAAGGGAGCATCCTTCCGGACCAGGGGACAAAGGAAGGAAACACTAAACCTTATAAATACTCAAGCAACCTCACATATGCACGGGTTCTAATTTTTACATTCACACACATTCACTCTCACATTTTCACAAAACGCTCTCTAAAACTCAGTCACCGGAAGTATATTTTCTGATATTGTTTCTTGTTATTCTCCACCACCAAGTTACTTACTCTCACGCCGGAGGTGCTTGACGGCCACCACCCCCGGTCAGGCATTGTTTTGCAGAGTCCCAATCGACAGTACACCACATTCCCGACCAAGCATTGCCGGAAGAGAGACAAGTGCGGTAGAGTGGAGCAAGGAGCATTATCATCACCACCTTTTCTCATTTAGCAAAATCTCTAGCCTCATTATTTGTAAAATTCCTTGGTCACAAAAAATTCCTTCTTCCCGGACAGTATTTTGCCCTCCTCCAACTACTTATACAAATTTCTACCAATAATTCCTTGGTCAAAATTTCAGGGGGCACAAAAAATTTCTTCCTCCCCAGACAGGGTTTTGCCCTCCTCCAATTACTTATACAAAAATTCCTTCCTTCCCAGAAAATTTCTTTTCCCTCCTCCAAGCATGTAGAAAATTTTCATGTTGAGATCATTGCTAGCGGGCACTACCCACCAACAATGTCCCGGGGGGCAACACGAGCCAAAATAACAAAGGTAGCACAAACAAAAAACAAACACATTTCATTCATTGAAAAGGGTTACAGGACAAAGAAGATCAATGAAAGACAAATCCGTCAAGACCTCAGTACAATATCAAATAAAAGTAAGGACAGTAAACTAAGTGGAAGCATCTTCATCATCGGTCTCCTCACGGTCTACCTCACCTTTCAACTCCTGCAACTTCATCAACAGCGTCAAGCGGTCAATCTCGTTCATGTAGAAGCGGTGCAACTGGTTTTTCTCACGGACTAGCTCCTCAATAGCGTCACAAGCCCGAACACCAAGAGGCTCATCAATCCAAATGTCATAGTAACATTTCCTAGTTGCACAACGCTCAAATCTCCGACCAGCATTGTTCCCAGCCCATACGGTCTTCATGACCACTGGCATGTCGCAGTAACAAGTAATTCTCCTAGCTTCCATGAGGGAACTTTTCAAGACCTACACAAAGGAGATAAGAGATAAAAGATTTCAAGAAAGCAAGATAATCAAACACTTGGATACAACACAGGTATTTATAGGGCCTCACCAGCGAGCCGTTGTAAAAGAGCCGTTGAAGTCATTAATCTCAAGAATCCCATCAATGGTATGCATTTACTCCTCCGACCCACTAAAGTAAGTCGAAGGAGTGGGGGGCAATGTTAATACCCTCCCGAAAGAAGTATTTTTTCCCGGAAGAAGTCTCTTGCCCGGAAGAAGTCTCTTGCCCGGAAGAAGTCTCTTTGCCTGTTAGGTGCGACTACATCACGGAAGTATTCAATGGACAAATTGTCACACCCAAAGTGGACTAAGGAAAATAAGTGAAGACAATACTTTCTCTTCCGGACCAAAGATAGTTCCTTCCTCCAGCACCTTCCACCTCTTGGGCAAAAGCTGTTCCCTTCTCCAATACTCTTACATCAACTCACACCTGTCACAAGGAAGGGAGCATCCTTCCGGACCAGGGGACAAAGGAAGGTAACACTAAACCTTATAAATACTCAAGCAGCCTCACATATGCACGGGTTCTAATTTTTACATTCACACACATTCACTCTCACATTTTCACAAAACGCTCTCTAAAACTCAGTCACCGGAAGTATATTTTCTGATATTGTTTCTTGTTATTCTCCACCACCAAGTTACTTACTCTCACGCCGGAGGTGCTTGACGGCCACCACCCCCGGTCAGGCATTGTTTTGCAGAGTCCCAATCGACAGTACACCACATTCCCGACCAAGCATTGCCGGAAGAGAGACAAGTGTGGTAGAGTGGAGCAAGGAGCATTATCAACAGTTAATGCTGCAATATGCATGCGGTTATGAGGTTTCCAGGGGCTAACGAAGCTTGGAGTTCGTATTATGAAGCTTATAATGCTGATTTAATTGCTCTGCAAGTTCCGGTTAAGACATTCTGTAAGGCGCATGTGCTGGAGGACTGAGCAAGAGATATGGGCTACAGAGGATCCATACGCCAAGAATGAAGCGTTTAATTGCAGATAATAACGGAGATATGTGTTCAAGCGGAGGCACTTCTGGATGGTGTTGGTGGAGCAATTTGGAGCTTGTTGGTTTGCTGATCATGCACTTGGCGTTATGAGTATCCTTTGGATACTAGGAACAAGAGCAAGGAGCATGGATTCTTAGTCTTAGGTTTTAGAAATACCAAATCCTCATTCATTAACTGGATTAACAAATTAAAAGATTTCTGTTGTCTTAAAAAAACTACCAAGTAGTAAAAGAAAGCTTCGGTCTTGACATGAAATATTTCATGTATCATGTATTGATCGTTTCTCATTATGTTTCATGTATGTGATTTGAAACTTCTGAACGGACACGTGTCTAAAACCTGGCTTGCCGTGCCGTGAGAGGCAAACGGTGTGTGTGTTCGGAACAGAGGAGTGTTAAAATGTAGAGGAAAACACAAGATAAACTGAACTTCTGCCAAGGTCTAGAAGATGGTGACCAGAGTCTAGAAGTTTTTCTGTGGGTGCCGATTTCTGTGTGGAGTAAAATGTGAGATGCAGATTTTAAACAACCAGTTGTACAAAAAACAAGGTTACAATAAATGTATTGTCATAGTACGTGTTTAAATTTTAAACCACAGAAAATCTATCATCGCCATCATTTTTGTGTATAAATAGTTACTCGTACTAGTACATCTTAATTAACAAAATACACAAGCCCAAGACGATCTAACACAAAATGAGCAGCTGGTCGTGGTACTCTGCAAAGGTAATCCTCTAATCTCTCTTCTCTTTTTACTAATCTTCATTAATCATTTTATATTCATACATATTTTCTTCGTTCACTACTGATTTAATCCTTCATGCACGCTTCAGAAACCTCTCAATCAAGAAAATGGTCCGTTGAGCTACGAAAGTGTGGCCTTAGTTGTGGGCATTACTGGCATTGTTGGCAATAGTCTGGCTGAGATTCTCCCTCGCCCTGACACCCCGGGCGGCCCATGGAAAGTTTATGGCGTTGCTCGTCGTCCAAGACCACAATGGGATGCAAACCACCCTGTTGAGTACATCCAGTGTGACATCTCCAATCCAAAAGAAACGGAATCCAAACTCTCCGGCCTTAAAGATGTGACTCACCTCTTTTATGTCACTTGGGCTAGTGGATCCAATGAAGCTGAAAACTGTGAAATCAATAGCAGAATGTTTAAAAATTTGCTGAATTGTATCATTCCAAATGCACCAAAACTGCGACATATTTGTTTAACAACTGGGAAAAAGCATTACTTCGGGTCTTTTGATTCATTTGGTATTGCAGCACATGATCCTCCGTTTACTGAAGATCTTCCGAGGCTGGATGCTCCAAACTTCTACTATAATCTTGAGGACATCTTGTTTGAGAATGTAGCCAAAAAAGATGGCTTAACTTGGTCAGTCCATAGGCCTGGAGTTATCTTTGGTTTTTCGCCAAACAGTATGATGAATTTAATATGTACTCTGTGCGTTTATGCTTCAATATGCAAACATGAGGGTGTGGTTATGAGGTTTCCAGGGATTAAGGAAGCTTGGAGTTCATATGCTGAAGCTTCGGATGCTGACTTGATTGCTGAGCAAGAGATATGGGCTGCAGTGGATCCAAAGGCCAAGAATGAAGCGTTTAATTGCAGTAATGGAGATGTGTTCAAGTGGAAGCATTTCTGGAAGGTGTTGGCGGAGCAATTTGAGGTAGAATGTGGAGAATTTGAAGACGGAGAGAGGCTGACATTGGCGGAGTTGATGAAGGATAAAGGGAGTGTGTGGGATGAGATTGTAAAACAAAATAAATTGGTGCCTACGAAACTAGAAGAAGTCGGAGATTGGTGGCTTGCTGATCATACATTTGGCATTGAGTATCCTCTAGATACAATGAACAAGAGCAAGGAGCATGGATTCTTGGGTTTCAGGAATTCCAAATCTTCATTCGTTCACTGGATTGAGAAGCTCAAAGTTTCCAAAATTGTTCCTTAATTAGTTTCTATTGGACAATCCAATTTAGCATTTTAGGGCTTTAACTATTATCATTGCATAAGTTTGGTACAGATTTTGTCTCCTTCTTCTTGTTCAATTCTGAATTTCCTCCACAGGCTGTATTTAGATATTTGCATGTGTGATATACAGAGTTGCGTATAGTTGTAAAATTTTCAATTTTGGATGTACAACTTGTTTAGTCACAAATCATTCATTATACAACTTGTTTAACAATGGATTATGATGGAGCACATCATGGCAAGCTATGCCACAAATGTAGAGACCTCTGCCTCGGGGATTGCCGGTGTCAAGCATTCAGTTATAGGGCGACAGGGGAAGGGTTTTGCTTCACAAAAGGGGTCCTTTTTAATGGAGTTCATACAACGAGTTTTCCAGGCACTATATATGTGAAACAGCCTGCTAGTTTACAAGCAGCAGGCTCCACATTACTCTCAACATCTGTCCATTTTATATATATGTTACCTATTTTATGTTAATGTTACCATTTTATATGACATAGATTTCAAAAAGGTCAGATGGGTTTACCTTTACTCATTTGCAGCTGCTATGGGAGCCATTGAGTTCTTGATTTTCGTATCAGGTTTGTGGTTTTTGTTTAGAAAACATGGTACATCAACTAAACTTGAAGATGGCTATCTGCTGATCTCAAGTCAGTTCAGGGGATTTACGTATTCTGAACTGAAGAAGGCCAATAGGGAAGATTAACCACATGAATTTAGTGAAAATATTTATATTTATTTTTCATCTGCTTGTCTGTGATACACCACTGACGTGCATCAAGTGCATGCAACCAATATTCATTTAAGATGTTGACTTGGAAATTCTCGTTGATATTAAGATTTCTAATGATGACATGAACAAGCAAACTGTTAACTTCAAATTTGACTGGGTTTATATTCTCAACCAACGTTAAATTTCCGTTCCTATATTTTCTCCCACAAATTGTTTTTAATTATCTTATAAAACCCATATAAATTATCTTTATGAAAATATATTTTTAAGGGTTATTATCTCAACCGTTTGTTTTCAATAAAAGTTTTCAAAATCAAAACTAAACGGCACATTTTATGCGAGACCTATTCTTATGTTTTTCCAACAGCTAGTTCTTTTAAAAGGTTTATCCTTTTAGTCTGTTGTAAAAAATACATAGCCGTTTTGTTTTTTGTCAGGCTCCTGATATATATATATCTATACTATACTATTATAAGCAAACCACCCTCTATTTGGTTGGTAGTTTGGTCATATGTAGTTTGGTCATCTAAATAACAACCGTTAGATGTAAATATAGATAAATGAGAACCATATATACTATTTTCTAAGAGCCAAAAACATACAACTCTCGTAAGCTTTTTTGAAATACATATACACTTCTTATATTCTTGAATATCCTGTCAAACAAGAAGTAGTACTTAGTTGAGTTGTAATCTTGATACTCTTTCATTGTTTTATTGGAAAGACTTGTGCCGGGTTGTGGCAAAGAGAGCGATTACAAATAGTTGGCCAAGGTAGCAAGTGTGCTAGGTGAAAGAGTTCTTTCAGGTGGCCTTGTTTTGTAATCAAGAGAAAATTGTAAGTTTGTTTTTACGTGGATATATTATATTCTCTATGCTAGTTGGCATGGGGACTTGGATGTAGGCCGTAGATTAGGTGCAGGGGCCGAACCAAGTGAAAACTTCTTGGTATTCTGCATTCACTTTTGATACTTGCTGCATGTTTATTATTCTGCATTAGTTTGTTGATTAGTTCTGCATTCTGTTAGGTGTGTATCAGTTACTAAAGAGTTTGACTCAATCATAAAAGAGACAGACTCATTCACTCTGTCAGTTATCATTTTCGATTATTGATCTTATAAGCTGTGCCTAGATTTTCAATTCTTACTTCTCTAGACAATGTCATTCGTTTGCAATTTGGTTTAAAGATTCTAAAGAAAAAACTGTCATTTAGATAACAAATTGCTGCAAGCCCATCAATGGCAAAGGCTCAAAGCTGAAACTTAAGAATAATGTTGACATATTTAGATTCAAGTACCTTCTTAGGCTGAGAAAGCTTTTAGAAGAGTTTGATATTAAGAATTTCACCATTCACTAAGCATTTCGCTGTGAAAAACCTATGGTATTGTTGTCTACTAAATCATCTATAACTCTTAACACGACTTGCAAACATTTATCCTATTTATTAATCGTGTATCCTATTATATTTTAAGAATCATAAAAAAATAATAATATAATACTAGTTTTTATCCTATTATACTATTTTTATAAAAAAGTTTATGGATTGGATATTTCTGGACAGTTTTGGCGGTACCTTGGCATGTAGCAAAAAGAGTAAGTTTATGGATGATCTAACAGACTAACACGTAAGGGGATATCACAACCCCATAAACGAGGAGGCATGAACTTGTTCATTCGAATGTGTCCTATGCTGACTTGATTACTGTTGGGAAAAACTCCGGAAGTAATAAAAATATCGCAAGTGCACGGGCGTACGTGAGTACCGGGACAAGTACGGGTCGAACCACAGAGAACATGAATTTAGTTTTTAATTTTAAAACTAACACAAATGGATCAAATAACATTTAAAATATCACCTACTTAGAAGATTTAAGGAACGGATTTCATCGGCTAACATGCGAAAATCATGGTGTAACACAAGTATTAATTTTCACTAACAATTAAACACATAAGCATTCAAAATAAAGATAACCAATGATTTCGAATCAATTATCGTTCAAAAGTAGTAAATATTATTTATATAAATCGTACCAATTAAGTCAACTCTCAAGATTTTATGGATCCTAACAATACGAACTCCCAACGGTACTTGTGTGTCTCGTATGAAAATACTCACATAAACATGATATTGGAAATAACTAGTAAAACAAATACGACACAATAAAGCACATACACCATGACATTCATGTCTCTTTAGCCGACTACATTCGTCCCTTAGAAAGGTACTCTAGCCAAGCATCATCGAGACAATCATGGTATAAATATAAGAGAACCTCATACAAAAAATTGAAGACGAACCTGAACTTTTATTAATAATAATCTTGAGTACAAGGGAAAAAGCTTTTGCCTGAGAAAAAGATGAAGTAGAAGATACAATGGTCCCTTTGCCATGAGCCTAAGGGGTCTATTTATACTAAAATATTTATAAAGGAGCAATAATTATAATTTTTTTTATTGATTTACAATAATCTTCGTGACCAAATGCTTGCTCATCATTCCCATTCCTTACGATATCTTGCTTGATTTACCACGATTCTGTTGACTCGTGACGATGTGACATGATTATGCTGACTCGTGATGACTCTATCTGTTCTTTTTCGGTGTTTTTATTTGATTTTTATGCAACTCTCCATTTCATCTTTCATTCTTGTGTCTATGGATTCATTGTTAATGATTCGTAGTTGTTAATTTAATGTTATTATTTTATTGTAAATTTATGTGCATGTCATACTTTGTCTATTTTATTGTTTCTCATTCTTTGTGGTACACAGATTTTGGCGCCTTCCAAGAAGAAGCCACAATCTTCTCACAAAAAAACTCGGTCTCCTCTAAATCAAACAACAATGAGAGTGCTGAGTGCTATAAGAAAAGTACGGTCATTGAACAGAGTGAGCCCATCGAGTTCTTCCCCTGTATTTGTGAAGAAGCCAATCTCAGAAAATTAAAGAAGAAGATGTCTAAGAAAAAAAAAGCAAGTGCAACCAGTTACGCCACCAGAAAAGACTCAAGGACTAAAACTGTTGAAACGTGGTTGTGTCATGATGCACATAATTGTGAAAGGCAAGATAATGGGTCAAAAGCTTACGGTTACCTTTAATTCAAAAGGAGAGCCATATGGTAATGCTGCTGCAGATATGCAGTCGTATATTGGAGTTTTAGCAAGGACCAAAGTCTCGATTTGGCATGATACTTGGAAGCAAGTTCCTGCGGACTTGAAGAACAAAAATTTGGGAATGTGTGCAGGTAAATTTAATCCTCCATACACACTTAATTAGTTTATGAACATTGGCTTCTCTGTTCTTTCAATATATATGTTCATTCAATAACTTGCACTTCTAAATTTAATTTTGTTTCTTATGTATGTAGATGGCTTATGTTGTACCTCCAACAACAAGGAAAGTGATAAGGAATTCTGCATGTTCAAAGTGGAGGGAGTTTAAATCTCGACTCAAAAAGCACTACATTCTTCCATATCGGGATCAACCATAAATGGTCATGTTTCCTCCAGCGGACTATACATTCATAAAAAAGCCACACTGGGACATTTTTGTTGTTAATCGTTTGGGAAGCGATTTTATGGTAAATTTATGATTAACTTTATTTATGAATAAACTTCTTTCATAGAATAATTATTTAATTTGATTTTTTTTTATCTTTGTTGGTGCTTTTTTCTAAAGAAAATTCATGAGGATCAGGTGATGAGAAGCAAGATGAATGAGTATCCTCATTGTATATCTCGAAAAGGTTATGCCAACCTGGAAAATGAATGGGTTAGTGTAAAGAAAATAATGTACTTAATTTCTTTTTTGACTTTGTATCATCAATATGAGTTTATATCTTTGACCCACCAATATGAATCATATATATGTACATATAGTTGGAAGAACATCTGGAAGATGAGATAGATCGATCGAAATCCTGGATACTGGAAAGGAAGGACACAGAAGGCAATTACAAAAATGACAAATTTAAAGAAAAATATGAGGAAATAGTAAGTTATTGATTTATATTTCAGTTGAAAATATTCATCATAGTTATTTGATCCATAACTACTCTTACTTTGTGTGTATATTTTAGGAGAAGCTTAAGAAGAAGGTTAAAGATGGGGAATTGGCAGAAGAAGGTATGAATGATGTGTTAACAATGGCGCTTGGTAAACCTAAGCATGGAGGAAGAGTACGTGGGCAGGGGAGCCACGAAAAGGAAACTGTCTATTTTGATCTCCCGAAACAGAAAAAGGTAAGGACTATTGAGGAAAGGACTATAAAAGAGAGAGATGCATTCTGGACTGCTGAAATTGAAAAGATTACTTCATAATTGAGAATAACAAAGGGTGCAGGTCAAAAGGGTAGTCCAAACTTTGATTCCCAACAAGAAAGCTGCTCAGGTTGAAGGCGTAAGTCTCATTTGGTAGAGGATATTGATACAAATGAACTTGTGCGGAAGAAGTTGAATGTTGAATTTGTTGATGAAGGTCGAAATGATGCTGGTGAAGAGAATGTTGAGTTTTTTTTAAGGACAATGTTGTTGTCAATGATGAAGAGGCTGTTATGAGTGACAATGATGAAGAGGTTTGTGAAATTGAGAATTATTCTCAAAAAATGAAATTGGCCGATTCATCAAGTAATTGTCAGTTGGCAATAGGATCACTGAACAACATTGTTGCCTATGGAAGGATTGATGAAGTCCCAGTCGTGGAAGGATGTGAGTCGACTCTTCAAGGAGTACAGCTTGCGAAAAAATCCCATTCCCAATACACGATGAAGACAAATGGATCAAATAACACTTAAAATATCACTTACTTAAAAGATCTAAGGAACGAATTTCATCGGCTAACATGCAAAAATCATGGTGTAACACAAGTATTAATTTTCACTAACAATTAAATACATAAGCATAACATTTTAACAAATTAGGGGATCTTTAACTTCGCAACACATACTGATGTCAATATTAACTTCTCAAAGTTTCCTAAAAAATACACAGTAGCCCTCAAAATAAAAAAACGTACTTCCACACCCTTAATGTTTGGAATTTGTATATCCTGACCCTTTTTCATATTTTTTTCATTTTTTTCTTCCAATTTTACCCTCATAATTTCAATTTTGACCCTCAAAGTTTGCATAAAACTACTCATCAGCCCTCAAAATATGACGGACTTGTACATCTTGAACCTTATATTGAGTTGTTTTCATAGTCCTCATAACATTCGATTTGCTAATCTTTTGAATGAATATGCTGATCTTTTGAATGAATATTAGCTAGTAAATATAGAAAAGTAGTTATGGATGGTAGGGGGAACGCGGGTCGGATCGGTTCGGTTTTAAGTTAAAACCGAAACCGAAACCGCATATCCTCGGTTTTTAAAATCGAAAACCGAAACCGCAACCGAAACCGACGGTTTGGTTTCGGTTTTAAAATGATCGGATCGGTTACAATCGGTTCGGTTTCGATTTTAAAACCGCCTCAAATAAACATAACAAAAAAAATAAAATGACTTCGAATTTTTAAGCATACAAAGTTACAAATTATTTTTTCGTCCAAAATAAACATACAAAGTTTTCATAATAAATTATTTAAGTCCAACATAATCCGAGAATAATGAAAATTTAACATGATCTTCAAAAATATTTTCTTTGAGATGTATATAAGACAATGTTAGAAATTCAACAATATCGAACCTATCTGAAATCTTTGTATAAGTAAAGAGTTTTTCCAGGAAGCCAAGAAAAATCGTCACATCCAAAAATAAAGCAAACATATAAAACACATAGATATATAAGTTTAATAAACTACATTTATTAATCAACTATTACAAATTAAAACTTCAAAAACAAGAACAAAATAGTGTAATTATTAAAAGGAATGTCAGGATCTTTATTAATCTACTCCCACTACTCATAAAAATTGGTCTAGTAGAATATATAATATATTTATTTATTTTTATTAATCGGATCAGTTCGGTTTTTTTCGGTTCGGTTTGGAGCTAAAACCGAAACCGAAACCTCAAGAACGGTTCGGGTTTTTAATTTTCGGTTTCGGTTTTCTACAGTTCGGTTTTTATCGGTTTCGGTTCGGTTTCAGTTTTAATTCGGTTTTTTGCTCACCCATAATGGATGGGATATTGATCAATAACTAGAAAATAATATATAGGAGCACCACTAGTAACAATCAGAAGTTAGTGAAGATGTTTTTAAAGCTCGTTCTGCACTTGCAATTAATGTAACCAGTTCGAAGTCGTACACTAAATAATGGAGGGATCCTATACAGTGATGTCTCATTACAGGTGCAAGTATAGGTGTAAGTAGGTGCAAGCAGAGAAAAAACAACATTGAATTAAGATCTTAATCACATAAAACAAAGTTAGGGGTAAAATAGGAAAACAAATTCTAAAAGATAATTCAAGGGTCCGGATGTACAATTGTCAAACTTCAAGGGTATGGAAGTAAGTTTTTTTTTACTTTAAGGGCTGATGTGTATTTTCTTGAAAACTTTGAGGGTTGAAATGTTAATAACCCTAAAAAAACTACCAAGTAAAAAAAGAAAGCTTCGGTCTTGACATGAAATATGTTCATGTATCATGTATTGATCGTTTCTCATTATGTTTCATATATGTGATTTGATACTTCTGAACTACGAGTGAGAGATAGTGAAGTAGTTAAAAAAACGGAGCTGCATGGCTTAGTTTTTCTGGTCGTTCATTTTTATCCAAAATTGATGTCTACTACAGACCTGAAGAGTGAAGACTGTCATTCTATCAGGGTAAGTAATATTGGCCCTCAAATATTACCTGTTAGTTTATAAATTCCAAGCGAGAACAAGAAATTTAACAAATCCATTGTTCGGAACAGAGGAGTTTCTGCCAAGGTCTAGAAGATGGTGACCAGAGTCTAGAAGTTTTTCTGTGGGTGCCGATTTGTGTGTGGATGCAGATTTTAAACAACAAGACAACCAGTTGTACAAAAAACAAGGTTACAATAAATGTATTGTCATAGTACGTGTTTAAATTTTAAACCACAGAAAATCTATCATCGCCATCATTTTTGTGTATAAATAGTTACTCGTACTAGTACATCTTAATTAACAAAATACACAAGCCCAAGACGATCTAACACAAAATGAGCAGCTGGTCGTGGTACTCTGCAAAGGTAATCCTCTAATCTCTCTTCTCTTTTTACTAATCTTCATTAATCATTTTATATTCATACATATTTTCTTCGTTCACTACTGATTTAATCCTTCATGCACGCTTCAGAAACCTCTCAATCAAGAAAATGGTCCGTTGAGCTACGAAAGTGTGGCCTTAGTTGTGGGCATTACTGGCATTGTTGGCAATAGTCTGGCTGAGATTCTCCCTCGCCCTGACACCCCGGGCGGCCCATGGAAAGTTTATGGCGTTGCTCGTCGTCCAAGACCACAATGGGATGCAAACCACCCTGTTGAGTACATCCAGTGTGACATCTCCAATCCAAAAGAAACGGAATCCAAACTCTCCGGCCTTAAAGATGTGACTCACCTCTTTTATGTCACTTGGGCTAGTGGATCCAATGAAGCTGAAAACTGTGAAATCAATAGCAGAATGTTTAAAAATTTGCTGAATTGTATCATTCCAAATGCACCAAAACTGCGACATATTTGTTTAACAACTGGGAAAAAGCATTACTTCGGGTCTTTTGATTCATTTGGGATTGCAGCACATGATCCTCCGTTTGCTGAAGATCTTCCGAGGCTGGATGCTCCAAACTTTTACTATAATCTTGAGGACATCTTGTTTGAGAATGTAGCCAAAAAAGATGGCTTAACTTGGTCAGTCCATAGGCCTGGAGTTATCTTTGGTTTTTCGCCAAACAGTATGATGAATTTAATATGTACTCTGTGCGTTTATGCTTCAATATGCAAACATGAGGGTATGGTTATGAGGTTTCCAGGGATTAAGGAAGCTTGGAGTTCATATGCTGAAGCTTCGGATGCTGACTTGATTGCTGAGCAAGAGATATGGGCTGCAGTGGATCCAAAGGCCAAGAATGAAGCGTTTAATTGCAGTAATGGAGATGTGTTCAAGTGGAAGCATTTGTGGAAGGTGTTGGCGGAGCAATTTGAGGTGGAATGTGGAGAATTTGAAGACGGAGAGAGGCTGACATTGGCGGAGTTGATGAAGGATAAAGGGAGTGTGTGGGATGAGATTGTAAAACAAAATAAATTGGTGCCTACGAAACTAGAAGAAGTCGGAGATTGGTGGCTTGCTGATCATACATTTGGCATTGAGTATCCTTTAGATACAATGAACAAGAGCAAGGAGCATGGATTCTTGGGTTTCAGGAATTCCAAATCTTCATTCGTTCACTGGATTGAGCAAGGGCTTTAACTATTATCATTGCATAAGTTTGGTACAGATTTTGTCTCCTTCTTCTTGTTCAATTCTGAATTTCCTCCACAGGCTGTATTTAGATATTTGCAAGTGTGATATACAGAGTTGCGTATAGTTGTAAAATTTTCAATTTTGGATATACAACTTGTTTAGTCACAAATCATTCATTATACATAAAAAATCAGTTATTATAGAAATTGTCATAGTTGTGTAGGAGGATCAGGCCATGTTAAAATTAGCGACATAGTGTAAAGAAACACTTATTGAGTTCTTAACATATTCGCTCTGACAAATGTGTAATTTCATTTAGCGCTTGTAGAGACCTCTGCCTCGGGGATTGCCGGTGTCAAGCATTCAGTTATAGGGCGACAGAGGAAGGGTTTTGCTTCACAAAAGGGGTCCTTTTTAATGGAGTTCATACAACGAGTTTTCCAGGCACTATATATGTGAAACAGCCTGCTAGTTTACAAGTAGCAGGCTCCACATTACTCTCAGCATCTGTCCATTTTATATATATGTTACCTATTTTATGTTAATGTTACCATTTTATATGACATAGATTTCAAAAAGGTCAGATGGGTTTACCTTTACTCATTTGCAGCTGCTATTGGAGCCATTGAGTTCTTGATTTTCGTATCAGGTTTGTGGTTTTTGTTTAGAAAACATGGTACATCAACTAAACTTGAAGATGGCTGTCTGCTGATCTCAAGTCAGTTCAGGGGATTTACGTATTCTCAACTGAAGAAGGCCACAAAATTTTTTAAGGTGGAATTAGGCCAAGGGGGATCAGGAACGGTTTATAAGGGTAATTTAAGTTTTTAGAAGAGTTTGATATTAAGAATTTCACCATTCACTAAGCATTTCGCTGTGAAAAACCTATGGTATTGTTGTCTACTAACTCATTTATCTTGCAAACATTTATCCTATTTATTAATCGTGTATCCTATTATATTTTAAGAATGCATAAAAAAATAATAATATAATACTAGTTTTTATCCTATTATACTATTTTTATAAAAAAGTTTATGGATTGGATATTTCTGGACAGTTTTGGCGGTACCTTGGCATGTAGAAAAAAAGACAATGCGGGTATCACAAAAAAATTGATTTATACATTAAAACTAGTTTACGAAGCCGCGCTTTGCAACAGCTTTATAATAATTTCTCCAAATTTTTCTAAAAACTATTCTAAAAAATATGTTTTTAAACAAAATTATATTTAAAACATGAAATTAAGGTTTCTTTTAAATTCTCCGTTTAGTGTTGTTCATTACCGAAATTTTGAATAATTATAGAAAAGGGTAATTGTTTAATATATTTCATTATTTTAATATTATATCAAATATTAGTATATTAATCACTTTATTTTTCTAAAACTTTATAATTCTACTTTTATTTAAAAATACATAATACATAAATATTAAATTCTAGCATATAATATGTTCCTCCTAATTAATCGCTCTCTCGTTAAACATGTTTCCTCCCACTGAACAGCTTTCTCGTTGTTACCAACTTGAACACAAAACAAACTAATTACTTAATCAACATCATCTATTAATCAATTTTATTATATAATAAAATTTAATTCAAATATTTTTCAAAATTCTAATTTTTATTGTTTAAAATATAGGTACTCGAGAAAAGAAATGAAAAGAAAATAAGGCTCCTCTATTTTATTTTATTATATAGAAACTTACATTTTCTGTAAGTTTTATCTTCTACATAATTAGAAGGTAAAAATTTTAAAAAAATAATTTTTAATGTATATGTAAAACATATAGATAAATTAAACATGAGTTTTTTTACAAAAAAATTATAAGAACATAATTTCTAATAATTTTTTTTAGGATAATGTAAAGATGATAATATGATTTCAAGATAAATTTTAGAACTTCAAGAAAAAAATATATGAGAATATTAAAATGGTAACTTTAAGTTTAAAAGAAAGTTTAAGAAAATATCAATATGGTAATTTGACTTAAAGTTAAATTTTAGGACAATTTTAAGATAATAATTTGACTTGAGAAGAAAGTTTAGGAGAATATAAGTAAGTTTAGGAGAATATTAATATAGTATACTTAGTTTTCTCCATTTGAATTTTTTTTTGTTGACAGTCAAGCAAATCATTTTTAACATAACATAACATATTTAACTTTCTTCCTTGAAAGATAGTATTAAAAAAAAAGATAATTATCAAAGTCATCACTCATTTGGTTCAAATGTATCAAATTAGTCACTTATTTAAAAAATTACTCAATTAGGTAACTAATTTGAAAACTATATTTATAGAAGTATAAATCGAAGCGATTTGAGAGACGACACATCACCGCCCTCGTCTTCTCCTTTATATAAGTATATTGATTGATTGGATCAATAGAGAACGTTTATGAGAATATCAACATACTATATTTAGTTTCCTCCGTTTGAAAATAGCAAAAAGGAAATTGAGAATTTATCTAATATTATAAATGCAATTAAGATATTTTCTAATAAAATAATTTATGAGACTATTAAAATTGTAAATTTAGTTTCATCCATTAGTAAAAATTTTAAAGGCTAGAATATTAGAATTGTATATTTAGTTTCCTCCATTAATAAAGATCTTGAAGGCAAAAATATTATAATTGTATATTTAGTTTCCTCCATTAGTAAAGATTTTAAAGTCAATTGAGATATTTTCAAATCTTTAACATTAATTATTCAAAAAATTGAGAAAATTAGAAAAATAGATCGAAACGATTTGAGAGGTGACACATCATTGCCCTCGTCTTCTCATTTCTATAAGTATATTGATTGATTGGATATGTAGATGGAGTTTAGAAGAATATTAACATAATATATTTAGTTTCCTCCGTTAGAAAACAATAAGAAAGAAATTGAGAATTTATCTAATATTATAAATGCAAGAATATTAAAATTTTATATTTACTTTCCTTCAATAGTAAAAATTTAAAAGGCAAGTCAGATATTTTCTAATAAAATAATTTAGGAGACTATTAAAATTGTAAATTTAGTTTCTTCCATTAGTAAAGATTTTAAAGGCAAGAATATTAGAATTGTATATTTAGTTTCCTCCATTAATAAAGATCTTGAAGTCAAGAATATTATAATTGTATATTTAGTTTCCTCCATTAGTAAATATTTTAAATTCAATTGAGATATTTTTGAATCTTTAACATTAATTATTCAAAAAATTGAGAAAATTAGAAAAATAGATCGAAGGGCTAAGTGATAAGTAAGGGCTAAGTGATAGATCGATGAATTCTTATAAGTTATACGGGTGTTTGGATAAATTTACTTATAAGTTAGTTAAGAGTTTGCTAAATTAAATTTGAAAAAATAATTATTAAATACAATGATTTCAACACTTACATTTTAAATTAAAAAATATTTAAAAAAACAAAGGTAAAAATATAAAGTATTAAAAAACAAAGAAATCAAGTAATAAGTCAATAAGTTCAGGAAAATGTACCCCATTATTAACATTCAACTTATCAACATATAAGTTATAAGTTGAGGTCATAAGTTAGGTTGACAAACACCCCCATAAGCTCTTATTAACTTATAATGCATAAGTAGTTGAATCCAAACAGGCCCAATGTAAGTTTATGGATGATGTAACAGACAACGTAAGGGGATGTCACAACAATTCAACATTTTAATGCAAACATGCATGAGAGTACCAACTACCAATGAGGCTCCCTAGAAACGAGGAGGCATGAACTTGTTCATTCGAATGTGTCCCATGCTGACTTAATTACTGTTGGGAAAAAAATCCGGAATTAATAAAAATATCGCATGTGCACGGGAGTACGCGAGTACGGGGACAAGTATGGGTCAAACAACATAAAACGCGAATTTAGTTTTTTAATTTTAAAACTAACACAAATGGATCAGATAACACTTAAAATATCACTTACTTAAAAGATTTAAGGAACGGATCGGCTAACATGCGAAAATCATGGTGTAACACAAGTATAAATTTTCACTAACAATTAAACACATAAGCATTCGAAATAAGGACAACCAATGATTTCGAATCAAATATCGTTCAAAAGTCGTAAAAATTACTTATACAAATCGTACCAATTAAGTCAATCTCAAGATTTTATGGATCCTAACAATACGAACTCCCAACGCTACTTGTGTGTCTCGTATGAAAATACTCACATAAACATGATATTGGAAATAACTAGCAAAACAAATACAACACAATAAAGCACATACACCATGCCATTCATATCTCTTTAGCCGACTACATCCGCCCCTTAGAAACGGACTCTAGCCAAGCATCATCGACACAATCATGGTATAAATATAAGAAAAACTCGTACCAAAAATTGAATACGAACCTGAACTTTTATTAATAATCATCTTGATTACAAGGGAAAAAGCTTTTGTTAGAGAAAAAGATGAAGTAGAAGATACAATGGTCCCTTTGCCATGAGCCTTAGGGTCTATTTATACTAAAATATTATAAGGGAGCAATAATTATAAAGATTTTTTTTATAGATTTACAATAATCTTCGTGACCAAATGCTTGCTCACCATTCCTTACGATATCTTGCTTGATTCACCACGATTCTGCTGACTCGTGACGATGTGCCATGATTATGCTGACTCGTGATAATTTGCGATGACTCGCAATGATATGCCAATATCCTCCATTTACTGAATAAATCTTGGATAAGTCCTCAATAACTGCACAATCAAATAAAACATACAACTAAGCATAAAATGGGAAAATAAAATGCTAATTTATTAAAATACAACACTAATATTATACAATATTAACGTGTCATCAAATTTCCCCATATCAAAACCATGCTCGTCCTCGAGAATAAAGAAAAACCTATTGTTGTGAAATAAAAACTGAGCTTGCGAATTTACTGCTAGGGTTAGAGAGCTTCGAGCTTTAATGGCTGTTCTCGTGTTTCGTGACTAAATCGGTCCTCACAAGATGCCTACGTATCTCAATTCGTAATTGAGAATCAAGCCAAAAACGTAGTTCTGATTGTAGGATCAGGTCCTTTATATAGGCGTCTGGAGCCTCATATTTATGGTAGGTTTAGGAGTCTTAGCTAATAAGTCTCCTTTTTGATAATGGATAAACATTGTATTTCTTGCTGAATAAGTCTTTTCCTTGTTGATAAAGGCTATGACTCATTAATTGGGATTCTGGATCCTTCTTTGATGAATTAACCATATTTTGGACTCTTTTCATGAGCTGTATATTTTCCCTATTTATTAATTACGAAATTAATAAATAATCAGGGTTTCGGGTCTTGTACTTGGGCCGTATTCTTGGACCAATCTAGGTCTAATTAATACATCATTAATTACATTTCTAGGGTTATTTTTAGCCCATATCATTTGCCCCCCAATTTCTAGGAAAACTTTTCAAGCTTTCGTAGAAATTATATTTACCTTTTTCGCGATTCGGGGTCTTTTTATCCTTTACATAGGACTTTATTTACACTAGTGTTTCACAAGTATCGCCTTACTGCAAAGTGTGGAGCGACCTACACATTTACGACGATTGTTGCCTTATTCGAGGCTAATTTGACATTTATAAGAAATATTCCTAATATTTAGGGAATTTCCATGTACCCACGGGTATTTTTAATAATTATTCCTAATATTTTAGGAATTTTCATGTACCCACAGGTATTTTAATAATTATTCCTAATATTTTAGGAATTTTCATGTACCCACAGGTATTTTTCGAATTTTTTTTGAAATATTTCAAAAGTGTATAAAATATTTTCCCAAAACTAAGAAAATAATTATTTTCTGAATTTTTAGAAATTTTCTAAAAATTTTAAATAGCTTTTGGCTATTTATTTGCAATTTCTGAATTTTTCTTTTGTTTTTGTTTTCCTTGTCTCCTCCCACACATAGCAGCATAATGTCTTGTTCCCCGTGGGGGGCATCAGCAGCGGGCCCATTAGCAAAAGTTTTTCTCCTGCCACCCCACCACATTGCTTAAGTCAGTTTTTTTTTTTTAAAAAAAAATACTTTCCACCTGAGATGGTTTTTTTTTTAGTTCAGTCGAATAATTCTGGCCGGAAATTTCGTATTCTGAATTTATTTATTCTCTTTTTTTTTTTGCCGGGGGATGCTTTGTAAAAGCGGACAACTTTGGGGTGCTAAACAACACTTTTCACCCGAAGTGTTTTATCCTTCCACCTGAAAAATTTCACCCGAAAAATGCATTTATTATAAAAATGCACCAGGGGTTGTTTTGCAAAGGTCCGAAAGTTGTGGGTGCTAAAATGTACTTTTCATCCAAAGCATTTTTGCCTCTCTCCTGAAAATTTTCACTTGAAAATTTTCTTTTTTTTTTCTTTTAAATTTTCATTCGAAAATTTGGGAGCTGGCTGACTTCTCTTCAATCGTAGTATTTTTGCCTCTCATTCGAATAATTTTATTCAATTTTTTACAATTTTTGTTTGTAAAAATTCTATTCGAAATTTTTGAGGAGCTAGCTTGCCATTCCAGTTGGAGATTTTTTGCACTTCATTCGAATATTTCGACTCGAATTTTCATTTTTCAGTCGAACGGTTTTTGCCTTCTTTTATTTTAGCTGAATTTTCTTTGTCTCCTGGGAGGTGTTCACCCCCGCGTACAAGACGGGGTTGTGAAACACGCGTGCCAGACGGTCTCCTGGGCGTCTTTGCCTCATAGTCGTTTTTCAATCCTTGATTTTTCAAATGTCTTTTGGACGTTGGTCACCCTCGTGTACAAGACGGGGTTGTGAACCACGCCTCCCAGACGGTCTTCTAGGCGTTTTTTTGAGGTGTTTTCGACCTCGATTTTCGACCTCAATTTGGTCCTAGGTTGAACAAAACGACCTCAGCTTTTTATGTATTTGAGAGGTCGTTACCCTTCAACCTCGTTTAAGGTTTTAACAACGCCAAACGTGGCTTACAGAAACAAGAACTAACTTGAGTTCTAACACCTTAGACCTCATTTGAGGTTTCAACAACGCCAAACGTGGCTTACAGATACAAGAACTAACTTGAGTTCTAAATAGTGTAGTGTCCATGTTGTTGGATAAATGAATTTGACATGCTATTTATATTATTAGACGTGATTATTTTAAAATTTAGTAATAATTTATGCAATTTTAAACCGGTTTGAGTTCGATCTGTGGAGTTGAGAATTCAAGTTTGGAGCCGGATATAGTCTAGTTCAACATATAATAGACTCAACTCGTTTAACTAAACGAACTCAAAATTATGTTTGAATTTGGCTCGTATACGAATTCGAGCTTGAACTGATTGCAAACGGGTGGCTCAAATTACAACTCTAATGTTAATCAAAATTATCGACGCAATTCATTTTTACTCCAGCCCAGGCAGTTTAAAAATCCTGGGTCCACCCCTGAGCATGACGAGTCAATTGTTGAAGCTAAACTACAGAGCCAGCAGCTTAGATTAAGCTTCTAGTACTACCAGACTCTGGTAGTTAGTAATTTATTCTTATTTGGTGTATTGATCATGTTTCTACATCAGTCATTACAATTTTAAAGAAAGAACATTTCATTTGATGCGAGGAACGTCTTATTCTCATGTAGTCCTCCTATACAGGAAATTGTTGGGGATGGAAAGAATCACGCAACAGATTCAAACGTATAACAAGAATTGTGCACTGCAAGAGACTTTGTGCACTGTATAGAGGACATATAGTATGAGATTTCAAGAATTGTTAGCCTAATAGTTGGATCAGTGAGAAAATTAAGTAAAATAATTGAAATGGTGCAAGAATTGTATTCTAATTTCAAGACTTTGTGCACTGTATAGACTTTTTTTTACTATGAACAATTTGATGCCTACTAAACTAGAAGATATCGGAGCTTGGTGGTTTGTTGATCGCATCCTTGGCGTTGAGTATCCTTTGGATACTAGGAACAAGAGCAAGGAGCATGGATTCTTAGTCTTAGGTTTTAGAAATACCAAATCGTCATTTGCCGTGCCGTGAGAGACAAACGGTGTGTGACTGAACAGAGGAGTAAGAAGTGTTAAAATGTGGAGGAAAACACAAGTTATAAGTTTTAGCAGGAGTAAGAAGTAAACTGAACTTCTGCCAAGGTCTAGAAGATGGTGACCAGAGTCTAGAAGTTTTTCTGTGGGTGCCGATTTCTGTGTGGAGTAAAATGTGAGATGCAGATTTTGAACAACCAGTTGTACAAAAAACAAGGTTACAATAAATGTATTGTCATCGTACGTGTTTAAATTTTAAACCACAGAAAATCTATCATCGCCATCATTTTTGTGTATAAATAGTTACTCGTACTAGTACATCTTAATTAACAAAATACACAAGCCCAAGACGATCTAACACAAAATGAGCAGCTGGTCGTGGTACTCTGCAAAGGTAATCCTCTAATCTCTCTTCTCTTTTTACTAATCTTCATTAATCATTTTATGTTCATACATATTTTCTTCGTTCACTACTGATTTAATCCTTCATGCACGCTTCAGAAACCTCTCAATCAAGAAAATGGTCCGTTGAGCTACGAAAGTGTGGCCTTAGTTGTGGGCATTACTGGCATTGTTGGCAATAGTCTGGCTGAGATTCTCCCTCGCCCTGACACCCCGGGCGGCCCATGGAAAGTTTATGGCGTTGCTCGTCGTCCAAGACCACAATGGGATGCAAACCACCCTGTTGAGTACATCCAGTGTGACATCTCCAATCCAAAAGAAACGGAATCCAAACTCTCCGGCCTTAAAGATGTGACTCACCTCTTTTATGTCACTTGGGCTAGTGGATCCAATGAAGCTGAAAACTGTGAAATCAATAGCAGAATGTTTAAAAATTTGCTGAATTGTATCATTCCAAATGCACCAAAACTGCGACATATTTGTTTAACAACTGGGAAAAAGCATTACTTCGGGTCTTTTGATTCATTTGGTATTGCAGCACATGATCCTCCGTTTACTGAAGATCTTCCGAGGCTGGATGCTCCAAACTTCTACTATAATCTTGAGGACATCTTGTTTGAGAATGTAGCCAAAAAAGATGGCTTAACTTGGTCAGTCCATAGGCCTGGAGTTATCTTTGGTTTTTCGCCAAACAGTATGATGAATTTAATATGTACTCTGTGCGTTTATGCTTCAATATGCAAACATGAGGGTGTGGTTATGAGGTTTCCAGGGATTAAGGAAGCTTGGAGTTCATATGCTGAAGCTTCGGATGCTGACTTGATTGCTGAGCAAGAGATATGGGCTGCAGTGGATCCAAAGGCCAAGAATGAAGCGTTTAATTGCAGTAATGGAGATGTGTTCAAGTGGAAGCATTTGTGGAAGGTGTTGGCGGAGCAATTTGAGGTGGAATGTGGAGAATTTGAAGACGGAGAGAGGCTGACATTGGCGGAGTTGATGAAGGATAAAGGGAGTGTGTGGGATGAGATTGTAAAACAAAATAAATTGGTGCCTACGAAACTAGAAGAAGTCGGAGATTGGTGGCTTGCTGATCATACATTTGGCATTGAGTATCCTTTAGATACAATGAACAAGAGCAAGGAGCATGGATTCTTGGGTTTCAGGAATTCCAAATCTTCATTCGTTCACTGGATTGAGAAGCTCAAAGTTTGCAAAATTGTTCCTTAATTAGTTTCTATTGGACAATCCAATTTAGCATTTTAGGGCTTTAACTATTATCATTGCATAAGTTTGGTACAGATTTTGTCTCCTTCTTCTTGTTCAATTCTGAATTTCCTCCACAGGCTGTATTTAGATATTTGCAAGTGTGATATACAGAGTTGCGTATAGTTGTAAAATTTTCAATTTTGGATATACAACTTGTTTAGTCACAAATCATTCATTATACATAAAAAATCAGTTATTATAGAAATTGTCATAGTTGTGTAGGAGGATCAGGCCATGTTAAAATTAGCGACATAGTGTAAAGAAACACTTATTGAGTTCTTAACATATTCGCTCTGACAAATGTGTAATTTCATTTAGCGCTTGTAGAGACCTCTGCCTCGGCCCTCGGGGATTGCCGGTGTCAAGCATTCAGTTATAGGGCGACAGGGGAAGGGTTTTGCTTCACAAAAGGGGTCCTTTTTAATGGAGTTCATACAACGAGTTTCCCAGGCACTATATATGTGAAACAGCCTGCTAGTTTACAAGTAGCAGGCTCCACATTACTCTCAGCATCTGTCCATTTTATATATATGTTACCTATTTTATGTTAATGTTACCATTTTATATGACATAGATTTCAAAAAGGTCAGATGGGTTTACCTTTACTCATTTGCAGCTGCTATTGGAGCCATTGAGTTCTTGATTTTCGTATCAGGTTTGTGGTTTTTGTTTAGAAAACATGGTACATCAACTAAACTTGAAGATGGCTGTCTGCTGATCTCAAGTCAGTTCAGGGGATTTACGTATTCTCAACTGAAGAAGGCCACAAAATTTTTTAAGGTGGAATTAGGCCAAGGGGGATCAGGAACGGTTTATAAGGGTAATTTAAGTTTTTAGAAGAGTTTGATATTAAGAATTTCACCATTCACTAAGCATTTCGCTGTGAAAAACCTATGGTATTGTTGTCTACTAACTCATTTATCTTGCAAACATTTATCCTATTTATTAATCGTGTATCCTATTATATTTTAAGAATGCATAAAAAAATAATAATATAATACTAGTTTTTATCCTATTATACTATTTTTATAAAAAAGTTTATGGATTGGATATTTCTGGACAGTTTTGGCGGTACCTTGGCATGTAGAAAAAAAGACAATGCGGGTATCACAAAAAAATTGATTTATACATTAAAACTAGTTTACGAAGCCGCGCTTTGCAACAGCTTTATAATAATTTCTCCAAATTTTTCTAAAAACTATTATAAAAAATATGTTATTAAACAAAATTATATTTAAAACATGAAATTAAGGTTTCTTTTAAATTCTCCGTTTAGTGTTGTTCATTACCGAAATTTTGAATAATTATAGAAAAGGGTAATTGTTTAATATATTTCATTATTTTAATATTATATCAAATATTAGTATATTAATCACTTTATTTTTCTAAAACTTTATAATTCTACTTTTATTTAAAAATACATAATACATAAATATTAAATTCTAGCATATAATATGTTCCTCCTAATGAATCGCTCTCTCGTTAAATATGTTTCCTCCCACTGAACAGCTTTCTCGTTGTTACCAACTTGAACATAAAACAAACTAATTACTTAATCACCATCATCTATTAATCAATTTTATTATATAATAAAATTTAATTCAAATCTTTTTCAAAATTCTAATTTTTATTGTTTAAAATATAGGTACTCGAGAAAAAAAATGAAAAGAAAATAAGGCTCCTCTATTTTATTTTATTATATAGAAACTTACATTTTCTGTAAGTTTTATCTTCTACATAATTAGAAGGTAAAAATTTTAAAAAAATAATTTTTAATGTATATGTAAAACATATAGATAAATTAAACATGAGTTTTTTTACAAAAACATTATGAGAACATAATTTCTAATAATGTTTTTTAGGAGAATGTAAAGATGATAATATGATTTCAAGATAAATTTTAGAACTTCAAGAAAAAATATATGTGAATATTAAAATGGTAACTTTAAGTTTAAAAGAAAGTTTAAGAAAATATCAATATGGTAATTTGACTTAAAGTTAAATTTTAGGACAATATTAAGATAATAATTTGACTTGAGAAGAAAGTTTAGGAGAATATAAGTAAGTTTAGGAGAATATTAATATAGTATACTTAGTTTCCTCCATTTGAATTTTTTTTTTTTGACAGTCAAGCAAATCATTTTTAACATAACATAACATATTTAACTTTCTTCCATAGTATTAAAAAAAGAGATAATTATCAAAATCATCACTCATTTGGTTCAAATGTATCAAATTAGTCACTTATTTAAAAAATTACTCAATTAGGTAACTAATTTGAAAACTATATTTATAGAAGTATAAATCGAAGCGATTTGAAAGACGACACATCACCGCCCTCGTCTTCTCCTTTATATAAGTAAATTGATTGATTGGATCAATAGAGAACGTTTATGAGAATATCAACATACTATATTTAGTTTCCTCCGTTTGAAAATAGCAAAAAGGAAATTGAGAATTTATCTAAAATTATAAAGGCAATTAAGATATTTTCTAATAAAATAATTTATGAGACTATTAAAATTGTAAATTTAGTTTCATCCATTAGTAAAAATTTTAAAGGCTAGAATATTAGAATTGTATATTTAGTTTCCTCCATTAATAAAGATCTTGAAGGCAAAAATATTATAATTGTATATTTAGTTTTCTCCATTAGTAAAGATTTTAAAGTCAATTGAGATATTTTCAAATCTTTAACATTAATTATTCAAAAATTTGAGAAAATTAGAAAAATAGATCGAAACGATTTGAGAGGTGACACATCACCGCCCTCGTCTTTTCATTTCTATAAGTATATTGATTGATTGGATATGTAGAGGGAGTTTAGAAGAATATTAACATAATATATTTAGTTTCCTCCGTTAGAAAACAATAAGAAAGAAATTGAGAATTTATCTAATATTATAAATGCAAGAATATTAAAATTTTATATTTACTTTCCTTCAATAGTAAAAATTTAAAAGGCAAGTCAGATATTTTCTAATAAAATAATTTAGGAGACTATTAAAATTGTAAATTTAGTTTCTTCCATTAGTAAAGATTTTAAAGGCAAGAATATTAGAATTGTATATTTAGTTTCCTCCATTAATAAAGATCTTGAAGTCAAGAATATTATAATTGTATATTTAGTTTCCTCCATTAGTAAATATTTTAAATTCAATTGAGATATTTTTGAATCTTTAACATTAATTATTAAAAAAATTGAGAAAATTAGAAAAATAGATCGAAGAGATTTGAGAGGCGCCACATCACCCCCTCGTCTTCTCCTTTATATAAGTATATTGATGAGTAAGGGCTAAGTGATAGGTCGATGAATTCTTATAAGTTATACGGGTGTTTGGATAAATTTACTTATAAGTTAGTTAAGAGTTTACTAAATTAAATTTGAAAAAATAATTATTAAATACAATGATTTCAACACTTACATTTTAAATTAAAAAAATATTAAAAAAAACAAAGCTAAAAATATAAAGTATTAAAAAACAAAGAAATCAAGTAATAAGTCAATAAGTTCAGGAAAATGTACCCCATTATTAACATTCAACTTATCAACATATAAGTTATAAGTTGAGGTCATAAGTTAGGTTGAAAAACACCCCCATAAGCTCTTATTAACTTATAATGCATAAGTAGTTGAATCCAAACAGGCCCAATTAGAGCTGACAATTTGATACACGACACGTGAACACGGTACGAACACGACACGGATAATTAGTGTTTGGATGCAAAAATTTGGTACACGAATACGAAAGTACACGAACACGAAAAAACACGAATATAATTAGTGTCGGGTTTGGGTTTTCACAATAGGTACACGACACGAAACGAAAGTACACGAATTAATGAAGTAAATAAATAATTTTAAAAAATATATATTATTTATAGTATTGCATATTTAGAAAATATATAAGGAATTACATATGAACAATAAATAAAAGTTTCACCACTAATTAGCAGTAAGTTATACATTTATATATAAGAAGTATACATTTATATATATAAGTTATATTTACAAATTTTTGTAAAATTGTATGTATTACATATTTAATACACATTTCATAAAAATTTACATAATTAAAATAGTTTTATAATATATAAATTTTAATTAAATTATATTTATATTTTTGTTTGATGTACACGAATACGACACGTAAAGTACACGACACGTTTTAAATTGGATATGTGTTTCAAATTTAGTACACGAATCCAAAACGGATCGGATATGAGTTTTACATTAAGTACACGAAAACACGAAAGTACACGACACGAAAGTACACGACACGGTCCAATTGCCAGGTCTAGGCCCAATGTAAGTTTATGGATGATGTAACAGACTACATAAGGGGATATCACAACAATTCAACATTTTAATGCAAACATGAGAGTACCAACTACCAATGAGGCTCCCCAGAAACGAGGAGGCATGAACTTGTTCATTCGAATGTGTCCCATGCTAACTTAATTACTGTTGGGAAAAAAATCCGGAATTAATAAAAATATCGCATGTGCACGGGCGTACGCGAGTACGGGGACAAGTATGGGTCAAACAACATAAAACGCGAATTTAGTTTTTTAATTTTAAAACTAACACAAATGGATCAAATAACACTTAAAATATCACTTACTTAAAAGATTCAAGGAACGGATCGGCTAACATGCGAAAATCATGGTGTAACACAAGTATAAATTTTCACTAACAATTAAACACATAGGCATTCGAAATAAGGACAACCAATGATTTCGAATCAAATATCATTCAAAAGTCGTTAAAATTACTTATACAAATCGTACCAATTAAGTCAACTCTCAAGATTTTATGGATCCTAACAATACGAACTCCCAACGCTACTTGTGTGTCTCGTATGAAAATACTCACATAAACATGATATTGGAAATAACTAGCAAAACAAATACAACACAATAAAGCACATACACCATGCCATTCATATCTCTTTAGCCGACTACATCCGCCCCTTAGAAACGGACTCTAGCCAAGCATCATCGACACAATCATGGTATAAATATAAGAAAAACTCGTACCAAAAATTGAATACGAACCTAAACTTTTATTAATAATCATCTTGATTACAAGGGAAAAAGCTTTTGCTAGAGAAAAAGATGAAGTAGAAGATACAATGGTCCCTTTGCCATGAGCCTTAGGGTCTATTTATACTAAAATATTACAAGGGAGCAGTAATTATAAAGTTTTTTTTTATAGATTTACAATAATCTTCGTGACCAAATGCTTGCTCACCATTCCTTACGATATCTTGCTTGATTCACCACGATTCTGCTGACTCGTGACGATGTGCCATGATTATGCTGACTCGTGATGACTTGCGATGACTCGCAATGATATGCCAATATCCTCCATTTACTGAATAAATCTTGGATAAGTCCTCAATAACTGCACAATCAAATAAAACATACAACTAAGCATAAAATGGGAAAATAAAATGCTAATTTATTAAAATACAACACTAATATTATACAATATTAACGTGTCATCAAATTTCCCCATATCAAAACCAAGCTCGTCCTCGAGAATAAATAAAAACCTATTCTCACTGTCGTAGGAATTACGGGTACTTTTAGGTGTACCAACCCGTTGAACTCGTAGACGATCTCTACAAGAGGAGTTTTGTCTCCTAAGGGTTTACAGAAGATCTACCTATAAAATCTTTAACTACATTAACTAGACTCATCAATAATATTACATAAGATCCCTTACTATTGGTTTTTGTCAAGTCATCAATAATGCCTCTGATTGTGCTTTTAACATGACATTTAACAGACTAACACTACCACGAACTACATCTAGCGTACACGAGTAAAGTGTGAACATTCTGAGGAACACATTTTAGAAAACTAGGAAGATGCCACTAGCTAGATGTCACCCTATTTGGTTAAGCCACTGCATCAGACCAAAAACTAAATTTCGACACCTCGTTGCCTCAACTCTAAGTGTCCATTTAGGCTTAACGTGGGGGTCTTGAACTTTTATCCCTACTTCTACTTTATTCACATACTAAACTTTTGGTATGAGGTCGTCGCCTTTGGTGTTTATTTGCCCGGTCTAAGTCCAGCGCTCCTTAGTGCAAGTGAGTCACGAAGTTCATAAGGCTCCACCAACCAAAGAACCCCATTTCTAGTGCTAGTGGTTAGATTGACCGTGCAATGGTTGAGGTCCCAAAAGACTTATACAGTAATACCCATTTAGCGAGTTTTAGGTCAGCAATCCCAGACCATAAAAGATCTTAGGTTGCTAGGCACAAAGTCCCCTCATGATTACTTACTCGGGATATTAATGGCCCAACCTAGTCAACTTTTCCCCACTAATATTCAACTTTATTGCAACTTTGTACACTATGACTTTTTTTTTCTTTCCTCACTTTTTCGCTCTATTTTTTCATTTATTATTATTATTATTATTATTATTTTTTTTCATTTGCAAGCACTTAATCCCCAAGTTTCCTCCCAAATTTATACTATAATGACTCTTAGCTCAAAGGTGAAGACTCAAAGTTCTTAAGCTGATCTAAGAGCAGCTCCTCTAAAGGCACACCTAATTCGCGACACATCCCCCTTAAATATTTGAAGCAAAAGTTACCAAGACACACCACTAATACAAGTGCGTACTAAGCATACATAACTCATGGCAATTTCTGATCATGGCAAGACTCATGTCGTGTTTTATGTGCACAAGATTCATCACCAGTTAATAACTTGAAATACCAACAGACTTGAAAGGCATATGTCTAGGCCTATTTGTAAACACCGAGGATTCTACTCAACTTTAATTAAGATGTAATAAGTAAATAATAAGAATCAAATGTCACAGGAATCTCAGAAGATTATATCTGTCAAAGAATGAAGATTAAAGTCATCTACAGACTTGAAGTGATTCTACATTGAAAGAAGATCAATTTGCTGATCAAGCCTTAGTGAAGTATTCAAGCTCAGTGGATTTATTAAAGTGGCAGAGATTTCAAGTGGTGACAACAAAAGATACTGGTTACAGAGTTCTTGAATGAAAAGGAAGTGAATCACTGCTTAAAGTCAAACGGATGAAGAACAGACATTGTCGTTAGTCACTCGTGAACCAGACAGTACATTGAGTGTCAACGTACTAATATGTTTATTCTTTATCTAAGTTTTAGTGATTCAGAAATTAATTGAGAAGTCAACTAATTCTATTTATTCTCTTATAAATAATTAATACTATTAAGTAAATTATTTATTAAATTAATTCTGTAAAGAATTAATTTAATACATAATTTATTTAGTTAATTATTTAAATTAGAATAAAAATGAACTAGGAAGACTTAGGTTTAAACTAGGAAGACTCTGTTTTTTAAACTAGGAAGACTCACAAGTGAGTCTTTCCGATTGTCTTCCTAGAGTAAACCCTATTTTTCCCGATTGTCTTCCTAATACATTTCCTGTCTTCCCGAAAGTCTTCCAAGTGTAAATGCATTGTTTTCCTGTAAGTCTTCCTAGTGCAAATTATATTCTGTTAAAGTGGTTTGCACGTGGGTTGATTCAAAAGGAATGCTTTGTGTTTTAATATAAAAGCAAAGGCAGAAGACTTGAAGACATATCAATTACAACATACAAGACAAAACATACAGAAACTTTTCATTCCTTAACTGTCTTAAATTCTCTCAACGACAAAGCTTCAAATTTCTGCAGGATTATAAATTATTGTTTGGTTCTTAACATTTAATTCATAAGAAATGATTCTCTTGTACTGCTTTGACTTTCTAGCGGATCATAATCCCTAGATTTTATATCGAACTACTTTTTAGTATTCGATCCTTTTTATTAGAAAAATAGATAAATTCATGTCGAATTTATTCTAGGTTTGTTTTATTAAGAACCCTTGTAATCAATGATCAAATTGTAACACTCGTCAAGTTTAATATAAGTTATATTTAACTTGAATATTGTTTCAGTTTTATTCCGCATTAATTTGTTCTAAATTGTTAAATCTTTCAGAGGACAAATTCGATTAAACGATATAGTTTGTATTCAACCCCCCTTCTACAAACTTATCAGGACCTAACAAGGCTAAGGATCTTCATATGCAATGCAACTAAACAGAATGCACTATTAGAATAAAACAAGATACTATTATAGAAAGAACTACATGATTTTAACATGCAACTTTTACACTACATTCAAACTACATGACATGATTTTTTTTTTGTGAAGACGAGATTGAAACTAATCACAACTGACTCCCCCCATATCAAAAATCTAAATTGTCCTCAATGTAAAAGAAAAGGATACAAAAAAGAGATAGAGGTGTACCATTCTTTCACTATGGTGAATAAGGATACACACCTCGACTTGGCCACTAGTCTGCGGATGATATGCGGTGGCCATGTGATGCTTCACTCCATATTTGAAAAGGAGGGAAGCAAAATGTCTATTATTAAAGTGAGCACCCCTATCACTAATGATTGCATGAAGGGTCCTAAAGCGACTAAAGATATTATCTTTGAGAAATTTGACCACGACTTTGTGGTCATTAGTGCGTGAAGGGATTGCCTCAATCCACTTCGAAACATATTCAACTGCAAGGAGGATATACACATAACCAAACGATGATGAGAAGGGACCCATAAAATTTATACCCCAAATATCAAAGATGTCCACTACAAGAATGCTATTGAGTGGCATCTCATCTCTCTTAGAGATCGTGCCAACATGTTGACATCTCACACAACTTTTACAAAAGGTATTGGCATCCTTGTGAAGGATTGGCCAATAAAAACCGCTTTCGAGGACTTTGGATGCCGTCTTTTGTGAACTAAAATGGCCACCACAGGCCATGTCATGACAAAAAGAGAGTATACTCTTATATTCATGTTCGGGGACGCAACGACGAATGATTTGGTCTGGACAATACTTAAAGAGGTAAGGATCATCCCAAAAGTAATAATGGACACAGGAGAAGAACACATCTTTCTCTGCCTTGGTCCAGTGATTAGGAATCTCTTTAGTGACAAGGTAGTTCACTGTGTCAGCAAACCAAGGTTCATGGGACGAAATGGCTAGGAGTTGTTCGTCGGGGAAAGATTCATTTATAGGGTTGTCATCAAATGGAACATTAGATACTCGTGAGAGATGATCAGCTACAACATTCTCGGACCCATTTTTGTCCTTAATCTCTACATCAAATTCTTGAAGTAAAAGAATTCAACGAATGAGACGCCCTTTGGTGTCTTTCTTGGACATCAAATAGTGCAAGGCAGCATGGTTAGTGTAAATAGTCACATTTGAAACAACCAAGTAAGAGCAAAACTTCTGTAGTGCATAGACTACATCTAAGAACTCTTTTTCAGTGACTGTGTAATTTTGCTGGGCATCATTAAGAGTGAGACTAGCATAGTAAATCACTCTTGACAATTTATCTATTCGTTGTCCTAAGACAACTCATATGGCTATGTTAGAAGCGTCACACATGTTCGAAAGGAAGTGACCGTAGAGGAGGGTGAATGATAGGGGCAGAAGTGAGGAGACTCTATAGCTTTTCAAAAGTGAAGATGCAATGCGAGTCAAAATCAAATGATGCATCCTTTTCAAGAAGTTTTGTGAGAGGCCTAGAGAGAGCACTAAAATTTTGGATGAATCGCCGATAAAAACCAGCGTGTCCTAAGAACGAGCACACATCTTTCACTGATTTAGGGATGAGAAGGTTGGCAATGATATCAACCTTAGCTCTATCTACTTGAATGCCATTGTGGGAAACAATATGGCCCAACACAATACCTTGTTTAACCATGAAGTGACATTTCTCCCAATTAAGGACAAGACATTTGTCCTCACATCTAACAAGGACCTTTTCTAAGTTCTTAAGACAATGCTCAAAGGAGGACCCATGAATGGAGAAATCATCCATAAAGACTTCAAGGAAGTCTTCGACCATGTCAGAGAAAATACTCAACATACGCATTTGGAAACAACTAGGTGCATTACACAACCCAAAAGACAAACGACGAAAGGCAAAGGTTCCAAAAGGGCATGTGAATGTGGTTTTCTCTTGAACCTCGGGGGCAATATAGATTTGGTTATACCCCGTGTACCCATCTAGGAAACAATAATACATGTGCCCAGCCAACCGTTCGAGCATTTGGTCTATGAAAGGTAGTGGAAAATGATCTTTCCTAGTAACCTCGTTGAGTTTACGGTAATCAATACAAACATGCCATTCAGATTGGATACGTGAAGGTATCAACTCATTGCTCTCATTTTCACCACAGTGACACCGGATTTCTTAGGCACCACGTGGATTGGACCAACCCAAGGACTATCGGAGATGGGGTATACCACTTAATGATTTCTTTGCGTACAGCCTCTTTCGTTATGGGATTGAGGCATCACTGAAAATCTGTCTTAGGTGTAGCATTCTCCTCAAGATGAATATGGTGTTGTACGACAGTGGGACTTATACCCTTGATGTTAGCCATAGACCAACCCACATCTTCTTGGTCAGGGGTTAAGTCGCTAGCAACAATGACAGGCAAAGTGTCATTTTCACCTATGAACGCATACTTAAGAGTAGAAGGAAGTGGTTTCAAATCAATCCTGGGAGCCTCAATGATGGACGTTTTTGCAATAGTCCTAGGCTCAAGATAGATTTTCTCGGGTTTAGTTTCCCATTTTGCACTAATTTCATTGAGTTCTTCAAGCATGTCTTCAGAAGACATGTCCTTAAACAACTCTTCAAGTGCCTCATCACACTTGTATTCCTCAAAAATCTCTTCAATAAGAGTCCCAATCGCACAAACCTCACGTGTATCTTCCTCTAATGACTCTAAGTACTGATTTGTGAAATTGAAGATGTTTAAATCATCAGTCATATTTTCAAAGGACATTTTCATGGACCCATTGCGATAATTAATGATCGCAATAGAAGTAGCGAGAAATGGGCGACCAAGGATGACAAGAATTTGTCCTTTGGCGCTAGAGACCAGTTGGGTCTCAAGCACGATAAAATCAACGGGAAGTAGAATTCACCAACTTTGATGATCATATCCTCAATAATACCTTGCGGTACCTTGACAGAGCAGTCTGCCAGTTCAAGAGTGGCACGGGTGGGTTTAAGATCACCTAACCCTAGTTGACGGTAGACAACAAAAGGTAAAAGGTTAACACTCGGACCTAGGTCAAGAAGACATTTCTCAACAAGAGTGTTACCAATAGTGCAAGAGATGGTGGGACAACGAGGATCTTTGTACTTGATCAAGAAGTTGTTATTAGAGAGAATTGAGCTCATATGAGAAACAAGAAAAGCCTTTTTTGGAACATTGGTGGCCCTCTATTTAGTGCACAATTCCTTGATAAACTTAGCATATGACGGGACTTGTGCGATTTCATTTAAAAGAGGAATGTTCACTTTCACTTGCGAGAAAATTTCTAGAATTTTCTCTAGATGAGGTGACTTTTTGGAAACAAGTTTATTGGGAAAATGGGCTTTGGGTGTGAAACGAGGGTCAACACCCTTCCCTTTTTGAGCATCACTCCCTTCCTCTTTTGACTCTTCAGATGAGTTAGTCTTAGAGGAAGACACTTGAATTGGATATTGGGGCTTAGGATCATTAGACTTTTTAGCATGTTGATAATTGATGATAGCGTTCACGTGCTCACTTGACTTTCCATCCATATTGTGGACTTGTCTAGCATTTGATTGATTTGAGGTATGACGAGGGTTGACCTCAAGTTGGCTAGGAAAAGTCCTAGCCTCACGACTACTCATTTGAGTGGCCATTTAACGCACTTGAGTTGCTAACTGTCCTACTTGTTTTGTAAGAAGTTCTAAACTCTGATGAAGAATTGCATTTTCATCATTCGCGGGTGGGTGATTTGTTGATGGACCACTTTGAGATGTTTGGGGTTGTTGGTAAGACTAACCTTGGGGATTTGGATAAACTCCTTTTGGGTAATATTGTGGTTGGGTTTGATTTTGGGCCCCTTGAGCCCACGAGAAGTTAGGATGATTGCGGTACCCATGATTGTAAGTGTTTGAGAAATGATCATTTTTGGGATTTTAATATGGGTACGCAACATTGGTTTGCTCTATGGGTTGAACAAGTTGACAATCATCATCAAAATGATCTAAACCTCCACAAAGATTACAAGACAAAGATGTGATTTCTAAAGACGTGATAGGTTGAGGAGTTTGAGACTTTTGTTTTTCAAGTGCTTCAAGCCTCTTTGAGATGGTAGCAAGAGCAGAGTTTTCAAAAGCAGACTCGACGAAACGAACACTATTATGAGAAACACCATGGTCTTTCTTAGATGTACTCTCCCACTCAGCACTCCTTTCGGCTAGCTCTTCTAGGCATTCCTAAGTCTCTTCAACAGTCCTAGTTATGAAACCCTCGTGGCACATAGACTCTACAAAAGCACTAGTCGGAACATCTAGCCCCTCATACAAAATTCGTATGAGTTCGGTTTGAGTGATTCCATGATTTGGACACTTAGCAAGAAGGCTATTGAAACGTTCAAAATATTTCCAGATATTTTCACAACTAAATTGACGGAAACCAATTATTTGGGCACAAAGTTTGATTGATTTGGAACGGGAAAAATATTTTTTCAAAAAGAGGCTGACAAATTCCTCCCAAGTGTTTATGGTGATAGCAGGAAGACTATTGAACCACTTTTTCGCGTTGCTTTTGAGAGCAAATGGAATGACACGAAGTAGGATACCATCTCTAGTCAGAGACTTGAAAGAGATTGTGGAAAAAAGATCTTCAAATTCTTGAAGGAATTCATAGGCATCTTCATCATAGTTGCCATTAAATTTAGGCAGCATGCCTATAAGATGGGTTCTAACCTCAAATTTTGAACCAGCAGCCTCTAGAAGGACTATAGGAGACCTACGAGCACTTTTTTGGGGGTAAAAGGCTTTTCGGAGAGTGGTATGTTGGGCATCAGGAGGAGGCACACCATTGTTGTCTCCCATGATGGTTTGGAAAGATGTATCACTGAGCAGAAGACTATTGGGACTGCGAGTTAAACGACCGCTAGTACTTCTTTTCCAAGTGTGCATACACTAGGAAGATATCTAATTTAACTATCAATTAGCACATAAAAAGGGGGGAAAATCACTCAAAAAGAAGAGGAAAAAATAAAAAAATCTAATCCTGAGTTACCCTAAAAAATCTAGACAGCTCCCAACTTTTGGACCACCAAAATTCTATAAATCTAGATTTATTCAAACCGATTGGCCAGTCAAGCGGGGGTATTTCCTTGTTGAAACAAGGCGCTGAATTAGAGAACCGCCATCCTACACACCAATCTTAATTAGTCAGGTAAGTGATACACTTGCTTAGACACCAAAAAATTCGAATAATTCCAAATTTACTTCCTTTGTTAGGTACCTTTCTAATTGAGCTCGAAGTTCTTAGGGGCCAACGTCTAATTAATTTTAAAAGGCAGGGAAATGCAAGATGATGGATTAATGGTTTGTGGGCCAATGAAAGGGTGATGAAATCCCTTATCTTATCTTGTTTACATGGTTTTTCCCTTAAAATTAATTATATGGAAATGAAGCACCCAAGAGTTAATAATTTAAACACACAAAATGCTCTACACTAGTGTGATACGTACCTTTAGGTCCTCCAGCAATCACCACAATTTTTATTAAAAAAATACAAAAAAGAAAATAAAAATCCTAAACAAGATGTGCTCTAGGTGTACAAATAATGCATGATGCGGCACATGAGTTTTATCTAAACTAATATTTTTTATTTTTTTATGTATAAAAACTAGCGGAAGAAAAAGAGTACCCGAGATAGATTAGCAATTAACTCCGCGAAGAACTAACTCAAGCGACAAATAAGTACCTGAAAATTCAAAATGAACAAGTCAAATAATACAAAATATTTTAATTTTATCTTCTCTGCAATCACGTGTAACAGGATTAAAAATAAAAATAAAATAATAATTTAGCGACACTATTAATTAATGACACCGAGTAATTAATTACCGTACTAGTGGACAAAAAAAACAAGTGGTGGGTTTACTCTCTTTTTCTTTTTTTAACACTAATTCGGCTATTAGACAAAGAGGGAACAAATGTTATAATTATATATTATGGCTTGTGCTCAAGTGAGAACCCCAATTAAAATGAGAACTGAGATCTAATCTCAGCCCTCAATTTTATATTAAAACTTTTAATCTCGGCCTTTTATTTATCTTCATCATCCCACGTCCCAGAGGTAGAACCATAAACATTATTACTGATTTCATGCTACCACTTTTGTTGGTTTCCCGTGGAGTTTTGATGGGAGTTTTGATGGAATTAATACAGTGCTATTTCAAGTACTCTAACTGTCAGTGCTACTCATACAATTTTTTGGTGGAATGCGCAGCTAAGGTACCTTCTTATCAAGAATTATGTTTCAAGCAGAATCGGCAATATACTTGTTTGTATGATTCGATTCGATGTCCGATCGGAAACACATTCTCCTCCCACGAAAACCCCCGTCGCCGCACTCGTCGCTCCACGTCATCCTACGCCACTCCCCCCTCTCGTCGTAGCTCTCGTTTCACTACCCCTGAGGTACAGTGGCAGTAATGGTGGCGAAGGGGGATAATTAATTGTGGTGGTTTATGGTTGCGATTTTAATTTAAATTTAGTGATTTGTTTATAATATTGGTGATTTGTTTGTGGTGGTCAGATTTGGTGTTCGGACATGGCGGCCAAATGTGGTGGTCTTGTGGTGGCTTGATTGTAGTGATTTTTGTTTGATTGCAGTATTTTTGGCGGTTTAATATGGTGATTTTGATATAAAACTGGTGATTTATTGGCGGTGGACACTGGTAGGAAGTAGTGGTCGGGGAAGATGACAGAATTTTGGAGGACATGATGATTATTTCCGTTTGACGGTGGTGATTTTTGATAACAGGTGGTGATTTTTTATTTTCTGGTGGTGATTTTTTGTTTTATGGTAGTGGTCGGAGGTGACGGCAGTGTGGTGATTTTTTTTTTCCGGTGGTGATTTTTTGGGTTGGCCGGAATTGATCGCCGGAGATGCTGACCGGAATTAGTGGTGGCCGGAAATAGAGGTTCCCGGAGGTGATGGATGGATGGGGGTGATGGAATATTAAAATATTAATAAATTTAATGAGTGGTGGGAGATTAATATAGAATATATTAATGAATGGCTAGGATTAGATCTCATATCTCACAATAGTGGAGGTTCTCAATGGAGCGCGACCCTATATATTATTATATAATAAGAGTAACATGAATAATAAATGAGAATAATAAATGAGTACTATCAAAGGTGAATAACAGACTCTTAACAACTACTAATTATATTATATAGTACTAGCTTATAACCCGTGCGATGCACGATTACTTAAATTTTATTAATAATTATTCTGTTTATAATTATATTTTTATTACCCATGCAACACACGATTGTTTTTTTAATATTTATAATTATATTTAATTATGAATATTTTAATATTTAAAAGTTATCAGTTTACATGATTAAATTATTGTTAAAAAAGATTTAGCCAAAAAAATATTATAGTTAAAATTTTTATAATTATTATATTTTACACGCTCAATTTAATATTTGTTTATATTGAGTTATAAAAGTTAGATTTGGCCAATTTTACAGTCCACATGAAATTCACAAAATAATCTTTAATTTATTGTGGTTTAATAGTTCTTTTTCAATTAAAAACTATTCTAAAACTAAAAAGAGAATAAAGTGACGAAATTTAATGTTGAGAATTCTATTCGATTTAGGAAATCTACTTATATGTAGTTTAGATTATTAGAATACCCTTTATTAACCAAATATAGTTTTTAATGTTAAATCTAACGGTTTTCACCTATCTATTTAAGATTAAACGATTTTAATTATTTTGGTATTAAATGGGGTTCCTTATTTAATTACAACTATTTTTATGTTTTAACTTTTTGGAAAATCTAATCCTAATATAATATCTTTTAACTTATATCATTTTTAGATAATAACTTCTTTTTATATGATATAATCTTGATCATCTATTTTTAAAAGTATTGGATCTAACGGTTGAGAATGTTTTGACGGTATTTAGGACCAAACTACCAGGATAACATCATTAAATTTTCTTAATATTTATAATTTTTTTTAATTTTTAATTTTTTTAAATATTTATTGCTAAAATATAATATACTCTTTTTTGTAATATGTTAATGATGCGTGAACTTTGAACTTTTAAGAAAATAAATTATCAATTAAAATATTATTTTTTTGTAATAGTTCTTTTAAAGTAGTACACCGTGACGATCAAAATTCTGTAGAAAATTAATTTTTTTATAGTATATCCCATAAATATCTATGTTATTATATTAAATACTAAATAATGAAAGCTTCTTTATAAGTCTGGTCGCTTTGTTTGATCACTCAATCCATCATCGTTAGATCTTTCAAATTAAATTGTTGAGAAACGTTAGATATAACAGTAAAATTATCATGTAAAATGATCTAAGGTTTGAATCTACCAACATCATATTAAAATTTTCAGGGTTTTTTGAAAAATAAGAATTTTTTTTTTAATTTTTTTTCTTGCAAACATAGGTTATTTGATAATATTTTTTGTAAAATACGATTTTTCAGAAAAGTACTATACTAATTGATTAAGAAATTTTTAAAGTTTCGAATTTAATAATTTACAATGTATATAGGTTGAAACTCTCATAAGTTTTGATGATGTATTGTCAGCAAGCTGTTAGATTCATTTTGATCTAAAACAAGCTACTTATATTGTTTCTAACATTGTTCTGCAGGACATATATACTATAATGTTTATCTTACTATCAGCAAGCTAACAATGCAGAAACATGGCTTGACAGCAAGCTAGCAGTGCTAAAACAGAGTTTATCAGCGAGCTGTCAGAATTCCGCCCAGAAGTTGTTCAAGTCCAATGCAAGTCCATTTTTCATGGAGATCTTATAGGATTTGATTTATAAGAACTCTAAATTTGTATAAACGTATTATCTAATATTAGAGCTCAGGTTTTTCAAAAAGACTTGTTCAAAAATGTTTTCCTATCTTTTAGGAGTTGATTGGATCATTGAGTAAACATTTGAATTTCAAATTGTTTAACTAACTTGAACGTAAGAATGTGATTCAAGATCGTTGCAAGTTGTTTGATAATTTGAACGTTATTTGTTTATCTTATATATTCTTATGAGTGTATTATTCGGTTTTTTGAGAAGAGAGAACGGTGCTATCAAAAGAAAAACACTTCAACACTCATAGAAACAACTCTGTGCTTTTCATTCAAATCTTTCTTACTTGAGCTCTAGTATACATATTCGTTTATATTCATATTTTGAGTTCATATTTTGAGTTCATAGGTTGAGTTGTATTGATTTATATCGATTGTATTGCTCATTGTGTAAGTGTTGTTGCTGAGTAGTAGGTTATGACAAAGGGTTCAGGGAACTAGTTAGATATAGAAGTTTGTACTCGGGGAGTATAGTACTTGGAGGTCTTTTGGTTCAGGGAACAGGGTTGTCAGCAAGCTGCTATCAGTGATAGGGAAGAAGGGAGATATATTGATTAATCTTGTAATCGTTTTTATAAGTGATTAATAAAATATTCTCTTACCAGGTTTGGTAGGGGACCAGGACGTAGACCATAGAGACTAGGGGTCGAACCTTGCTAAAATTCTCGGTGTTCTTTACTTGTTGTTTATTTACTTTCTGCACTGCATATTTCTTATCAGTACGCTGACAGTCTAGTTTACATTCATAATAGCAAGCTGACTAGTGTAGTTAAATATTCGGTAAAGTTTTAAAAATTAGATATAGTTAGCCTAACACACCTATTCACCCCCCTCTAGGTGTACTTTCATTTGGTATCAGAGCTTTGGTATACTAATATTTATGTAACAGGAAAAGTATCGATCTAATGGCTGACAATTATCCCGAAGGAAAGTCCGATTACCGAGCTCCTCTCCTTACTGGAACTGACAACTACAACTGGTGGAAAGGTCGAATGGAAACTTATTTATCCAGAGATCGACTTGTTCTAAGAGTTGTACAGAAAGGCCCATATGTATTCCTTGATAAAGATGACAAAGAAAAAGATGTAGATGATCTTACTCCGGACGAGCTAATCAAATATGGCTATAATGGGAAAGCAAGGAATTCTCTTATGAATGGTCTAAATCAAGCTGAGCATGACAAGGTTTCTTCACTCAAATCAGCAAAAGAGATGTGAGATGCTTTGGAAACATATCATGAAGGATCCAAATCTCTAAAGAAGGTGAAACTTAGCAAGCTCATGAATGAGTTTGGAAATTTCAAGCTGAAGGAAGGTGAAACAATCAAAGAAAGTCAAACTAGATTTCAAGTAAATATCAATGCACTAAAGAGACTTGGAAAGAAGATCCCTCAAGAAGAAATCAACATGAAAGTTCTAAGTGTTGTTCCATTTATTTATGAATCGAAAGTAACTGCCTTGGAATCTTCTGATATTATTGATACAATGGATCATTTGGCTGTCTTTGCTGAGCTAGAACAATTTGAAACAAAGATATATGAAAGCAAGATGGAATCCGTTAAATCTCCAATTGAAAAGATGAAAAATCTGGCCTTACACTCTTCTGCCAGCAAGCTGTTATCCGATGAAGAATCAGATTCAGATGAGGAATTGGCTCTCATGTCCAGAAAAATCAAGAGAATGATTGAGAAGAAAAACAAATTGAAGTCAGAGAAAGGCAAAGCCTTTGGCGCAAGAAGAGAGTTAAAAGATTCAAAGGAAGCTACATGCTATGGATGTGGCAAGAAAGGTCACTTCAAAAGAGACTCCTACAAGCTGAAGAATAAGCTGAAGCAGCAAGCTGCTCCAAAGGACAGACGAAAATCAAAAGCATTTTTGACATGGAGTGATGATGAGGATTCAGCTTCTGAAGATGAATCAAGTGATGAGATGGTGAACCTGACTCTTGTAGGTCTTGATGATGAAGATAATCATAATGAGAGTGATGCTTCAAAATCAGATGACAATGGAAGTGAGGTAAACTCATATGACTACGATTCAAGTTTTACTGATAATTCTTTAGATGAACTAACCTTGCAGGAACATAGTAATATATCTATTGTGAAGTTCATGGAACTGAAGAATGAGAACAATGAGCTTGAAAGGACCAATACTCAATTAAGAAAGGTCATTGCTGAATTCATGGAAAAGAAAGCTCCAACAAGCAATCATGATGAATTTATCGCTGGTCTAAAGGCCAAATTGTCTCAATCTGAAGGAGTAAACAAAGCTATTCTAAGAAGGAATGATACACTGATGAAGATGCTCAGTGATCTTAGGGCAGAAATCAAAGCAAAAGATGCATGCCTTGAGACATTCACAATCAAAGAATCTTCTTCATTGAAAGAGATATCACAACAAGCTGATAAGATCAAACATTTGGCAGCTGAGATAGAGAACCTTCAGAAAGGAATGGTCAAGTTTGTTCAAGGGGAAGAAGTGCTAAAAACTATGATGAAACAAACTAAAATTCCATTGGATAAGGAAGGTCTTGGAATGGCTTCAACATCAAAGGACAAGACACTTCAATATGAAGGCAAACATGGTATTCCTTATGATTATGATATGCCATGGAGAGTCTGCTTCAAATTTGGAAAGAAGGGTCATTTAGCAAAGAATTGCAAAGTCCAGGATGGTGAATCAGCAAGCTGGAACAGACAAACAACTCACAGACAACAAGCTGCTAGACAGACAAGTCACAGACAGCAAGCTGCGAGAACAGGAAGAACAAGGAATCAAGCTCACAAAGTGGTCCAAATGTGGATCAAGAAATCTGATTTAAATGTTCTTTATGTGTTATCAACTAACCATGTTGGACCCAAACAATTATGGGTACCAAAACGTTGAGTTGTGTTTGTTTGTTTTGTAGGTATGTCTTATGGCCAAAATAAAAGCAAGTCAATGGATTTTCGACAGTGGATGTACAAGACATATGTGTGGTGACAAGTCTCAGTTTCTTAAACTCAAGATGAAAAAGGATGGAAGTGTCACAATTGGTGATAGCAAAACACTCCGCATTCTTGGCAAAGGAACAATTGGTAATAGTATCATCTCAATTGATAAAGTTCAATATGTTCAAGGTCTTAAATATAATTTGCTTAGTATAAGTCAATTATATGATGATGGACATACTGTTGTTTTTGATAAAGAGAAATGTACTATTGATGTTGGCACTAACAAAGTCCCCCTAGTTGCTAGAAGGGAAAGAAATATCTATATTTTGGATTTTGAGATGCAGGAAACAGCATGTTGCTTGGCTGATGTCGATACTAATCCAGATCTTTGGACTTACTCAGCAAGCTGTCTGCAAAGAAGCTAGTTCGAGGATTACCTAATATGAAGTATGTCAAGAAGGAAACTTGTCCGGCTTGTCAATTAGGCAAACAAATCAGGACTCCTCGTAAGTCAAAGAGTATGGTATCAACTTCTAAACCTTTAGAGCTTCTACATTTAGAATTATTTGGTCCGGAAGCATATAAAAAGTATTGGAGGTAAACAATATGCATTTGTAATTGTGGATGATTATTCTAGATTTACTTGGGTATTGTTTCTGTAACGCCTTAGAATTTTTGACTTTTAAATTATTATCAATATGTGAATACCATTAATTTTATATGTGTATGATAATTGTTGGATAGGCTCGTTGTGCTAATTAGAGAAGTCTTAAAATTTATTTTATTTAAAAGAGCTATTTAAAATTATTTTATATTTATTGCTAGTATTAGCAATGATGATCTTGGTATAATATGATTTATGTGTAAGCTCATATTTTAGTCATACTTATTTGAGATAAAAATAATTATTTGATATAGTCCCATAATTTTGAAATTTCTTTATGTGCCATAATTGTTATGTGCTTAAAATGTGAATTATGTGCGTGGTGAATAATTAATTAATTATGAATGTGGTTTCTAAATTTTATTCAAGTGCCCTGAAAATTTATTTGGGTCATATAATATTTATATTAAATTTAGAGTATGCTAAATTATTTAATTAATAGCATAAAATATTTCTTAGCATTATTTTATTTCTACTTTAGTTTTAAACTCATGATTTAAATTTTATAAGCACTTAATTATTTTAAATATTTATTTTAAGAAATGCTACACCTTCTAGATTATTTATTTTCAATAGGTAAATTATTTATTTACCTAATGAGTGGTGAAATTCTATTTAAAATTATTTTTGGGATTTAAAAGACATTTTATTTGATTATTCTTTGTAAATGTAATTTTATTTAACTAATCTACAAAAGTTATTTGTAGAATAATATTTCTATTAGATCTAGAAATGGGATTATGAATTTACATGAAAGCCCTTGATTTTTATCATGTTAGTATTTTATTTATTTGGACATTTTTGTCATTTAATAAGTAAATAACTAAAAAGTGTTTACTTTTACATTACTTTTAGCTCCCCTATAAAAACCCTACCCACCCCATCAGCCCCCACCCGTTCTCTCTTCTTCTTCTTCTTCTTCTTCTCTTTCTTCTTCTCTCCAAACACCCATTTCTCTCTCTTGTTCTTCATCTCTTACAAAATTAAAACCCCCATAACTTGTGATTCTCTCATCCAAATTACAAGTGTGAGTAACCAAAACACTCCTCTCTCAAAGCTCTACAACCCTCTTGTACTAATTTCAAGTTTTATTATGATTTAAAAATCTGGAATTTTCGGATTTAAGGGTCTTTATGCTTAAAGCTTACATGCAAAGGTCGATTGTGTGTATTTAGGGTCACTCTCGATGAGACCCATTGTTTTGGGCACATCCGAGAAGAAACCCGACCATGGCAATGATCCTTGTGAGCCATGGTCTTGATTTTTATGTTTAAAAAGTTGAACTCAAGTTCATTTTGTTGATGCATGTCACTAATTCTATGATCTATGATGATTTTGATTAAAGTTTGTAGTGGGTTTCGATTTTTATTTATTATGTATGTTGTATGTGATGTGGATAGTAAGAATTGGAAATATTATAAGTTGCATGTTAGTTTAAAAGAAAGTATGATTTTATTTTGTTTATAAATATTTGTTGATTGAACTTTGGCTTGAAGATTGTAATGGTTGTGGTTTGAAGGATGGGAGTTAAGGTGGAAGGAGGATAGTTAGAAAGAGAGGGAGAGAGAGGCCGAGAAAGAGAGAGAGGGAGAGAGAGGCCGAGAAAGAGAGAAAGAGAGAGAGAGAGAGAGAGAGAGAGAGAGAGAGAGAGAGAGAGAGAGAGAGAGAGAGAGAGAGAGAGAGAGAGAGAGAGAGAGAGAGAGAGAGAGAGAGAGAGAGATGAAGTGGGAAGAGAAGGAATTGATTTAAAAACTTTGAGTTTGGAGGTGTGATTTTAAGAGTGTTCATAGGTGTGTATTTTCAAAATGAATAGGTGTGTATTTTCAAAATGAATGGGTGTGTGTATTTTGAAAATGTGTTCTTAGGTGTGAGTTAGTTTAAAAATGTAGTTTCGGTGTGAGTTCTTTTAAAACTATGTTCTTGAGGAGATTTTCACAAAGGAAGTGTTTCATTTTTGTAAAATATATTTCGTGTAAGCGTGTCTTGTTTTAAAAATTATATTTTTACGTGTGAGTGCTTCTTTTAAAAATATATGGTGTGTGTGAGTATGTGTTTTTCTAAAATTGTGGGTTCTTGTGTGAGAAAGGTGAGTATGAGAGATGGAAGGATATGAGTGTGTGTTGTTCAAGTGCGGGTGTTTAGGTGTTTGGTTTTGGTTTAGGCCAAGAGGCCGAGAAGAGAGAAATAAAGAGGGGGAGAAGGAAGTAGAGCGGAGAAGATTGGTTGAGTTGGTGGTGTCGTATAGTAGTTTGTTAATTGATGATCTTATGTGGTATACATGGTCAATTATGTGTTAGTTGCTTAATTGGTATAAGACGTCGCTATGATGTAATTTGAATAATTACATATGTGTTGAACCAATATGGTTGTCTTTAATTAGAATTAGCATTGTTATAGTAACCTGAATCTAGACTTGGTTAGTCAACTATAAATTGGTCGTAAGTTGTTATGTACTGGTTAACTAAACATATTGTGAGTATAAGTGGCTTTATGTAATCAAGTGTTATTTATGGTCAAAAAGAACTAGATAGAAATGTTAGAAGTCTTTATCTTGAGGCCTTTCATCAATATGTTGAGGAAAGTCATGTGACATCAAATGGTACGTGTTAAATGATTAAAGGTTGGTTATGTCATAAAGGTTGAATGTGTTGAAGGTCTATATGGTCATTTTGCCTAGAATTGTTGATGTCATTAAGCAAATATGTGTTAAGTGACTACATGTCTAAGTGTTAATGATAGTTGTGAAGACACTATGTGCTTCTTGATTGTATATATATATATAAGTACATGTGATTGTATGACGATGGGGTAGAAGTACTTAGAGATACGTAAACAAAGCTGAGGTACTAAGTGATAAAGACTAAGACGATATTATACCTTTATATAGGTACAAGTAGGAGGCCAGGAAAGGAGCCCGTGTACGTAAAGTCAGAGTGGTGTACAAGTTATTGAGTTAGTTTATCGGCTTTTGAGGCAAGTGTCTATTCCCTCCACTTATTGTTCAAGTGGTAGTTTTCTTAAATTATGATGCAAATGATACCTCTTGATTGTATTGCAAGTATACGTATAACCTTTACTTGTTCTTTACCATTATGATGCAATCGTTTGTTATACCATTGTACCCTTACACCTTGCTCTTTATTTACAAACTCTACATTTGATCCCTTATCTTCATGTAACTCGTATAATGCCATTACCATGTTCATATGATACCTTTATCTTGAACTATCCCCTAAACTTTCTTGTTAACCTTTAAACCCCTGATATGTACTTATTTCCTTGTTGACTTATTTACCATGATTAACAGCACCTTTATCTTGACTTATAATTTGTTGACCTCTGTTAACGTTGAATACCCAAAGCACACTTAGTCCTTTGCTCACTTATTTTCCATGCCTATCAATTATCAAACTTTCAAACTCTTGCAATAAAGTCTTGAATTGGCTTATACCCTGAAATGAATGTTGGAAATGTTGAAAGCCTCTTATTCATTTAATCCCTTTGTTGAATTACTTATGAATGGAACACAGTAATGACCGAGGCGGCGGTCGTGGTTACTTATTTATTTTAAGGCCAATGTGTGCCTATGGATCCTGAATGTTAGGACCTTGTGAAAACATGGTCTGGAGCTTTACGTGGCTGATCACCCGTATAGCTCGTACCGTCTTACCGGAAGTTCCAATTCAATTGCTTAATCTTATTCTTTGAACAGAAATGTATATCTTGAAATTTGTTACCATGTTGAATACCATTTGATTATCATTTGATTACCAGTTGAATACCATATGATTTCCATTTGATTACCAATTGATTACCATGTGATTATTAATGAATTTCTAGTTGATGGATTTATCAAATGAAAACTGCTTACATTGATTTCACTTGCTGGGCAATTTTTGGCTCACTCTTGTTTTTATTATTCCCTAACCTTTCAGTTAGGAATGGAGTATGCCGTTCTCGAGTAATCGCTAAGAGGACAGTGAGAAGGCCTGATACGAGAATTTAGGCTCCATGTTGCCAGACAGATAGAATTCATGTTAGTTCTCACCAACGGCTAGATGGTAGCTTATGGTTTGTAATAAAACTGAATTAGATGTTGTAATAAACTTTGATATTTTAGATTCTTGTTTCATACCATAACCTGTGATCGATCCTTTGTTGAGGGGTCGTCTGTATAATTATGTTTTATTCAGAGCGATAGTGGCACCAAATCCTGACCCCGGATTTGGGGGCGTCACAGTTTCTTCGTACTAAAGATTGTGCTTTTAGTGAATTTGAGAAGCTAATAAAGTTGCTTGAGAACAAGTTGAATACAAGACTTGTAGGTATAAGGAGTGATAGAGGCGGTGAATTTATCTCAAAAGACTTCATTGATTATTATGAAGATAGAGGCATTTCACATGAACTTTCTGCTCCAAGAACTCCCCAGCAAAATGGGGTTGTAGAAAGAAAGAATAGGTCTTTGCAAGAAACATCAAGAACATTGCTGCAGGAAAGCAAGCTGCCAAGAAGTTTTTGGGCAGAAGCTTTCAACACAGCAAGCTATGTTCTTAACAGAGTGCTTATCAGGCCTATTCTCAACAAAACTCCATATGAATTGCTAAGGAACAAGAAGCCAAACATTGGTTACTTCAAAGCCTTTGGCTCAAGGTGCTTTGTACTCAAAACTATTGATAGAGATGGTAAATTCGATGCTAAATCTTATGAAGCAATATTTTTGGGTTATTCTTTAACAAGTAGAGCTTATAGAGTCTATAATGAGTCTAAACGTATTGTTGAAGAATCTATTGATGTTTCATTTCAAGAATCTAAAGTTGATCTGTCAAGAGAAGAGAAAGATATTGCAGATGCAGGTACTGACAGTGAGCTGACAAGGACATTAACAGTATCTCAGCAAGCTGACAAACAACCTGATGCAACTCCAGGGACAGAAAAGCAAGCTGAAACATCATCTCCAGTTAATGCAACAATTGACATGTTGTCAAAGCTTACTTTGAAAGGACCTAGAGGTCAGAGATCAACTGAAAAGATGCATATCTATGAAGGAGATGAAGCCTCTCCTCCATCAAAGAGAATTAGAGTCAATGAGGAAGTCATAGCTCAACATTCTTTACCAAAGTCAACAAGGATAGTGAAGAACCATCCTCCAGAGCTGATCATTGGTGACAAATCAGTAGGTATCAAGACAAAGAAAGGTCAAGCAATTTTTTGTGCATTTGCCACTTTTCTAGCTCAAGAGGAACCAAAGAATGTCGATGAAGCACTTTGTAAAGCATAATGTAACATAAGATGTAAAAGAGATAACTACAACTCAACAAAGGACAAGACATGCAATAGTATTAATAGAAGCACAGGAATCCAGAATCAAAGAAGAAAAGGTAAACACAAAAAACCAAAATACGTTATGTATTCTTGAAGTCTGTAAACAGGTCACGGAAAGAAGTTCATGAAAATGTTCAAGCCTCAGTGACAGCAAAAGAAACAAGACTTTCAAGACGACAGAAGTATGTGAATGATTTAGGGTTAAGTACCACGGGATTCCAGTGATTTAAACGAAGCAACCAGAAAGACAAAGGACTTATCAGCAGCAATATATTGAAGACATAAAATAAGAATTGATCAAGTGTTATTCATCTGTGAACCAGACCAGTTGCACTAGGTGACAGCACTGAAAAGATCAAGTTGTTTTATCGTCTCAGAACAAATTGATACAGTCCATTACTTAAACACCCGGGAGCTCAGGAGTTATTACTAAAGGACAAATGACAAGTAAATCAATTCGATAGTTTTTCTTTTAAGAAAACTATCGAATGAGAGTTTAAGGTGATTGAATTAAAAACAAGTAAATCAATTTAGCATTCGATAGTTTTGTTTTAAAAACTATCGAATGGTAAAATGATTTGTTTCATTCGATGGTTTCTTAAACCATTCGATGGTTTTTTTAATTGGGAGCAGGTGGAAAGTATTCTTTGTTTTTCAAGTTGAAGAAGATCCAACGGCCAGGATTGTTTCTACAAGTTTGGTTCGATGGTTTTTCAAACCAAAGTCTGCAGTTAATACAGAGTGAAGAATGTGTCTTCTTCAGTTAAGGATTCTAACACAGAGACATTACTGAGAGAGAGAAGAGCCGGAGAAAATTATCAGAGAAATTAATAGTGCTCAGAACTTGATCATTGTTTTGTATTTGTGTAACCTTAAACTCATTGACGCTAATCTACGGATTAGAAATTGTAGCACCCCTCGAGGTTTATATTTGTAAAAAGATATATTCCCCGAAACTTGATTTGGTTTGGTGTGTTTGATTTCGTTATAGAACTAAAAGATTTATCCGCGAACGAAATTAAATTATTTGTGAGTATCGTATTCAACCCCCCCCCCCCCCCTTCTACGATACTTTGGACCTAACAATTGGTATCAAAGCTACTTGATTGATATACAAATCAGATCCGGTGAATGAGACCAAAATCAAACGTAGCGTGAAAATACGAAGCAAATTTTTTAACTTTCAAAATTTTTTCATTTAATTGGAATTTCTTGAATTTTAAACAATTTGAAATTTTCAGAAACCATGAGTGCTCCAAAGACAACCGCTGGTATTAAAGTTCCCCCGTTTACTAGAGATGATTTCGGTTTGTGGAAGATGAAGATGCTGTTATTTATCAAGGCATCTAATCCGTTGTATATTGGCATATTAGAAAACGGACCGTTTGTACCAATGAAACCAGTTAGTGAATCTACAGCTCCTGATGGTAGCAGGATTCCTTCAGGCACCCAACCTAAGGAGATAAGTGAATTTACAGATTCTGACAAAGAACTGATTCGATTGGACACCGGTTTAATGTTGATATTGGCGGACTCCGCGGACAAGGAAATGAGCTATCAGTTGATGAACTGTACAAGCGGGAAACATATGTGGGATACCATTAACCTAATAATGGAAGGAACTGAAGACGTTCAGGAAAACAGATTGGACATTCTGACTTCTCAATATGAAGCGTTTAGGTCCCTGCCAGGAGAAAGTATAACTCAGGTCTTTGAGAAGTATACTAAGCTCCTCAATGAATTGGCAATGAAAGGAAAGACCTATCCACTGAGAGAATCGAACAGGAAGTTCATGATGACGCTGCCCCATCATGTAGAACACAAGTCATCATCCATTAGGGAAAGAATTGACTTCACAAAGATGTCATTAGAGATGATCTATGGCAAGTTGAAGACCTATGAGATGGAACAGGAACAAAGGGTGATAATCTACGGATCAGGGACAGTGGACAGCAAGCACAATGCACTTGTGAGATCAGTAGCACTTGTAGTGGATGAACCAATAACTTCTGAGATTCAGGTTCAAACCCCTAGAGCTGGAAAGGAGGTGATAATAGAAGCAGAAATGGATTCTGTGAATCTGGGTGTTGATGAAAGTGATTACTACACCCTAGAAGAGCTTGAGCAAATGGAAGACAAAACCATGGCGTACTTAGCTGCAAAGTTTAGTCATATTCGTTTCAAGAGAAACCCTAAGTACAAGTTCAAGGGCTCAACCAACAGATTCCAGAAGAGCAATTATACACCTAGTACAGGCTTTAAGGGAGGCTACAAGACTGGCATGATTGATAGAAGCAAATCAAGATGCTATAACTGCAATGAGTTAGGGCATTTCGCCACTGAATGCCAGAAGCCTCGTCAAGAAAGAGACATGAAAGATGTCTATGGAAAGAAGGATTCTTATGATGAGTTGAAGAAGGAGAATGCCAAGCTTAAACAGCAGTTGGAGGCATTCTCTGGAAAGCAGAAAGGGAAGGCTTACATAGCAGAGGGAAAGCACTGGGATGATACTGATTCAGATGAAGAGGAGGAATATGTAAATGTTGCTCGAATGGCTGACTCTTCAGAGGAATCACCTCAATCATCTCAGGTACCTATCTTAACTACAATTGATATGTCTAATTCTGAGTACAAGAAAACTGTGCAAGATCTTAGCGTAGAATTGTTTAATGTACACACAAGCATGCTAGCATCTGAAATGGAAAATGCTAAACTAGTTCTTAAGATTAAAAAGCTAGAATCTAAAAATGAAGAACTAGAGCTTGTAGCTGTAACATTAGAAGATCTTAAGCAAAAGAATGCGTACTTAGAGAACAAGGTCAAGTGTAATGATGAGATAGAGACTATCCTCAGGAAGCAGATTTCAGATCTAGATTTGAAGCTGAATGCTTTTAAGAATTCCGCTCTAGTGGCTAAGGAAATCATTGATACTCAGGCCGTAGAGAATAAAACTGCTATAGGATTTGACTATAACAAGAAAGCTGGTAAGAAGATTGTGGAATTCCCTGTGACACCTTCAGTTGTAAAAAGGAATACTCCACATGTTCTTAAGAATGTTGATTGTCCAGTTTTTGTTAAGCCGTTTCCACCTCTCTTTTATGAGGATGATCTTTTCATAGCACAAGAATTGCTTGAGGAGGATTTATTGAAGGAAAAAGAGGTAAAGACTAAGTTACCTAGGAAATCAGTAAAGAATGCATTACCTAAACCTGATTTACCTAAAACTGAAGTAGGTTCCTTAGCTAGTAATGTTAAAAAGAACAGGAATGGGAGGAAGAAGTTTGTTAATCAGGAATTGGTTCCATCTTCTCCCATTGCATCTAGGAAGTTGTGTTCTATTTGTAATTCTGCTGGACACCTTAGACATGCATGTAAAAAGGTTAAAGTAGAAACTGCTATTGCTTCTGAAATGCATAACATGTCTGACATGCCTGATAATCATGAGCCCTGTGGAAAGAAAGAGTGTTTGCTATGTAAGTACAACATCATGCATGCTTATTTTAAGTTGATGTCTGATAGTAGCAATAGCTCTAGTAATGTTAAATCCACAGATACTATGAATATCAAACAGGGTAAGACTAAATTGAATGTTACTCCTGTTAAATCATCTAAACCTTCAGGACCCAAACAATTTTGGGTACCAAAGTCCGCTTAATCAATCTGTGATTGCAGGGTAAGGTTAAAAGCTCAAAGGTTGTGTGGATTCTGGATAGTGGCTGTTCTAGACACATGACAGGTGAAGAGTCCCTGCTTACAGAGGTGGTTAAGAAGACCGGCCCGATTGTAACCTTTGGAGATGACAACAAAGGATTCACTACGGGATATGGTAAATTGAAAGCTGGAAATGTCATCATTGAAAACATCTCTCTTGTTGAAGGATTAAAGCACAATCTACTAAGTATCAGTCAATTCTGTGATAAAGGCTACAATGTAGATTTCAGAAAGGACAAGTGCTTGATCACCAACAGGAAGGATGAGAAGCTTACTCTACTGGGAGTGAGAAAAGGAAATTTGTTTATAGCTGACTTAAGTTCTACCAGTGAAGGAGAAGTAACATGTTTCTATGCAAAGGCATCTTCAGAACAAAGTTGGCTATGGCACAAGAAGCTCTCACATCTGAACTTCAAAACTATGAACTCTTTGGTAAAGAGAGAATTAGTGAGAGGGTTGCCCCTGATGGAATTCAATCAGGAGGGACTATGTGAAGCATGTGAAAAGGGGAAGTCGAAGAAAGCATCACATGGAAGCAAAGGAATGACAAGCATTACTGAACCATTACAGCTGATTCATATGGATTTATTTGGTCCAGTTAATGTTATGTCACTTTCAAGAAACAGATATGCATTGGTGATGGTGGACGACTACTCCAAGTACACGTGGGTGTTGTTCATACAAACAAAGGATGAAGCAACACAACTAATCATTGATCACATCAAGAAGATAGAAGTGGAAGCTAAGCTACCTGTGCGGACAATCAGATCAGACAATGGAACTGAATTCAAGAATGCAGTTCTAAATGATTTCTGCTCAGAGAAAGGAATATCAAGACAGTTTTCAGCACCAAGAACTCCTCAACAGAATGGAGTAGTGGCAAGGAAGAACAGGACCTTGGTTGAAGCAGCAAGGACCATGTTGAGTGAATCAAAACTTCCCACTTACTTTTGGGCTGAAGCAGTGAATACAGCTTGCTACACTCAGAATCGAACCCTGATCAACAAAGATCATGAAAAGACTCCGTATGAGTTACTGGCCAACAAGAAGCCAACACTGAAGTACTTTCATGTGTTTGGTGCAAAGTGCTTTGTACTTAAAGATGGAGAACATCTTGGCAAGTTTGATGCCAAAGCAGATGAAGGCATTTTTCTGGGCTATTCTCTGGAATCTAAGGCTTTCAGGGTATATGTGATTGAAGATAAGAAGGTGTTGGAAAGCTTTAATGTAACATTTGACGACACTAAAAGACCAGGCCTGCAAACTGGAGAGAACTCTGAATCCTTGGTATTTGAAAATCTATCAGGAGATCTCTCTGACAATGAAGAAGTACCTGAAGTTGTTACAGTCATTAATAATAATCATAATGATAATGATTCTGGACCTAGTGGTGACCAAAGTGGAAATCCTCAACATACAGGATCCACTAGTCAGTCTTCAGAATCAACAGATCAAACCGTCAACAACTCAGGGGGAGCAGGAGAAGGATCAACTAGTCACACTCCACAACATTTAGAACAAGGAGAATCATCAAGATCGCATCTGCCAAGACAAAGGGTATGTAATAGAGATCATCCCTTTCACTTGATCATTGGTGATCCGGACACAGGAGTGAGAACTAGGAGAACATCACAAAATGAATGTCACTATTCTGGGTTTCTTTCAGAAACAGAACCTAAGAAAGTTGAAGATGCTCTAGATGATCCAGATTGGGTGATTGCTATGCAAGAAGAACTCAATCAGTTTGAAAGGCAGAAAGTTTGGAAGCTGGTACCCAGGCCTAAGGGAAAATCTGTTATTGGAACACGATGGGTATTCAGAAATAAGTTGGACGAAGATGGCATTGTAACGAGAAACAAAGCCAGCCTGGTTGCTAAAGGGTACTCTCAAGAAGAGGGTATAGATTATGATGAAACCTATGCACCAGTAGCAAGACTTGAGGCCATCAGAATGTTTCTGGCATTTGCTGCACATTCCAATTACAAGGTATATCAAATGGATGTGAAGAGTGCTTTTCTGAACGGGGAGTTAGAAGAAGAAGTGTATGTGGAACAACCTCCAGGTTTTGAGGATTCAAAACTGGCAGACTTTGTGTACTTTCTATTCAAAGCTCTCTATGGACTCAAACAAGCTCCAAGGACATGGTATGACACTCTCTCTGAATTCTTACTTGAAAATGATTTTACAAGAGGTGTTGTAGACAAAACTCTCTTTGTCAAAAAGCATAAAAATGATTTGATATTGGTGCAAGTATATGTTGATGACATAATATTTGGTTCTACTAATGATGATCTATGCAAGAGATTTGCTAAGTTAATGCAGAGTCGTTATGAAATGAGCATGATGGGTGAATTGTCATTCTTTCTTGGATTGCAAGTATACCAGAAACAAGATGGTATATTCATTTGTCAGTCTAAGTACATCAATGATCTTCTTAAGAAGTATCAAATGGAAGACTCATCTACAGCAAAGACTCCTATGCCAACTGCCACTAAGCTTGATAAGGATGAAACTGGTAAGAAGGTTGACATCACAGGCTACAGAGGTATGATAGGCTCATTACTTTATCTCACTGCAAGTAGACCAGATATAATGTTTGCAACATGCTTGTGTGCTAGATTTCAGTCTGATCCTAAAGAATCTCATCTAATAGCTGTTAAGCGAATATTTAGATATCTTAAGGGGACCCCAAATCTTGGAATTTGGTACCCTAAAGATACAGGATTTGATCTTATTGGATACACAGACTCTGATTTTGCAGGTTGTAAGATTGATCGGAAGAGTACTTCAGGAAGCTGTCAGTTTCTTGGAAGAAGATTGGTTTCCTGGCATAGCAAGAAGCAGCATTCAGTGTCCACATCAATAGCTGAGGCTGAATACATTGCTGCTGGTAGCTGTTGTGCTCAGATATTGTGGATGAGAAACCAACTCCGTGACTATGGACTTCTGTTGACAAAGATTCCTATATTTTGCGACAACACAAGTGCCATAGCAATCTCAAACAACCCAGTGCAACACTCGAGGACGAAGCACATCGACATCAGGTATCATTTTATCCGAGAGCATGTCATGAATGGAACTGTGGAGTTACACTTTGTACCCACAGAGGATCAAATTGCAGACATCTTTACTAAACCGCTTGATGAATCCACTTTCAATAAGCTGGTTGGTGAACTTGGGATGTTAAATCTTTCTAATTGATTTTGATTAGAAATCAGTAACCGCAGAGAGTCCTGGTGAATACATGAGTTTAAGAATTCCTATATCCTTAGGACTCATGAATTTATTTTCTGGAGAAATTCTCGTAGTTAGGATTTTTATACTAATTTTATGTCATAATTATGGATGATATATCTTCTGGCATTTAATTAGTTATTAATTCTAAAATTATTTAAGTGCTAATATTTGTTCTAAATATTTAAGCATTTATTTAATTTGAATTAATTTACTTTGTTTTTAACATTGTAGATTAATGCAGCATAATTGATTAGATTTCAATTGGTTAATATCACTCAATGATATTTAAGTGATTTTATTCTAAGAAAATTGTGAATTTTCTGTTAAGAATTGATTTTGGTGAATTTTAAAAGATTTATTAAAATTAAAATTTGACAGGAAATACAAAAAGTCTGATTTTTAGAACATGAACAGGTTTTAAAATGAAGACAGAAGCAAAAAGTATCGAATTTAGGAAATTCGATAGTTTTTCAAGTACATAGATAAATCTATCGAAATTAATTTTCGATAGTTTTTGAAAAGGAAAAGAAAAACTATCGAAAACAATTCTCGATAGTTTTTGAGAATTTCTTTTAAAAATATATCGAAGTGAATTTTTATAATTTCTTATTTAATTCTCGATAGTTTTTATAAAGTTTCTGAAAATATATCGAATGGAATTCACTTTATTTCAAAATATGAATTCTCGATAGTTTTTCAGAATTACCTCGATAGTTTTTGGTTTTACAAAGAAAAAAATCTCGATGGTTTTACAGAAAAGGTCTGTTTGAATTCTAAATCAAAACACTTCGATAGTTTTTGGAAAAACTATCGAAGTAGACTTGACCATTTTACCCCCCTCAGAAAAACCATCGATAGTTCATTTTAAAACTATCGAACTAGGATTGACAAATTTACCCCTATAAGTTTTAAATAATATAAGAACGTGCCTTAGTTTTTTTTTCTCATTCTTCACAGATCTGAGAATTACAAAGCTGCCGTTTATATATACTTACAAATATCTTACAGTTTCAAAAACAAGATTCGATAGTTTCTTCAATTTTAAACCGAGTAAAACTTAAGATTATTACTGTTTTTCACTGTTGATTCTCTTTTGACAGTGAATAGTTGTTTGTTTTTTAGTTTTAAAAGTTAGTGGAGAAGAAACCATCGAACCAAGCTTTGAACCACAAGTCGATTGTTAACAGAACACTCTTTAGAAGTCAATTGCTTAAACAATTGAGTTCTCTTGATTTTGGTGGATAGTTGGTTTTAACAATTAGGGTTCTTAATTTGATAGTTTTCGAAATTCTGTATTAAAGGAAAAGGGGTTAATTTTGTTAAGAGTTTGATTAATTAGTAATAATTAATTAAATTTAAAAGTAAAAATAGTTTTGGTATATTTGAATTTTCTGGAAATTTTAAAATGGCTGGAGAATTTATTATTACCAAGACTAATCATGTCTCGTTCCAAAACTTGCAAACCATTACGAATCCTCAAATTCGTGCATGGGCAGAGTTTTTGAATATACGTTCATTAGTGGCATACGCTGTAAGTACTCCCGTAGTCCTTTGTATCGATCAACTGACTGCGCTGTACACATCCGCCACGGATACAAGTGAGAATAATGTGAGATCCTTCAGTTTTGTTGTGCCAGGGGGCAGAACAATCAGGGTGACGGAACATGACTTTAACAGAATACTTCATTTTCCTACAGAAAACCTTGTTCCGGATCCCACAACTGAGGAAATACATGCTTTCTTCACTCTTATCAGAAGTCAACAACCTAACTTCTTGGTGGGAGAGTTCCTAAAGCATTACCTGCCAAAGCCATGGAATTTTTTCTTTCATACCCTGATACATGTTTTTACTGCCAAGCTAACAAATCTGCATGGCATTCCCTTATTCCTTCAAAAGATAGGGTTTGCCATTGCGAACAATAGGCATATTAACATAGGACGGATAGTGATTGAACAAGTAATTCTGTGCATGGGACCACTGGATGAAAGAACAGGCATAAATGAAGATGTGCTCTGTTTCTATCCTAGGTTCCTACAGCTAATTCTCAATGATATCTTAACAGATGATGAACGAGAGATCTTTGAAGGTGAAGCCAACCAGGAGTGCATGAGAATGAAGAGCAATGCCATAACCGCTCTCATTAGGAAGGACAACTATCTTCCAGGGGTACCCACTGTTCTCACTGAATATCTAAGAACGGTGCCCCTATCACTTCTACCCCCAGGGGAACAGGTAAATCAAGGTAATATTCCACAACCTGAACCTGTAATGGCACCTGTACCAATGGATGTTGATCCAGAGCCCTTAGTGGCCATTCCTGACCAGGAGGTTGCAAACCCACAACCTCTAACCACGGTCGAAGAGCCTTTGGAAGAGCCAAATGAAAACATAAACGAACCTCCTTCCCCTACTATACCCATTAAAGAACCATCCATGAGTGTAGAGGGAGATAGTGCCAAAGCAGCACCACATAAGGAGATACACCCTTCAACAGCAGCTCTGCCTTCCTCTAAACGGAGAAGAACAGAAAATGAGGCAACTGCTGATACTTCATTTCTCTCATTCAAAGAGCCCTTTACTGATTTTTCTGATGCTGATTGGGCTACGCTAACGAAAGAAATATCTGAACCAATAGCTCAATCAAGTAAGGAAGAATTGACGGAAGCAACTGGTGTTCCGACCATATTACGGTCAGGTTCACTGGTTGAAGGTTCTCGGAACCAAGGGTCTTCACAGACGTCGAGAGAAGGCTTTGACCTAAATGCACAATCTAAAAGGTCATTGTCTACCTCCCCAGATGGAACATATCTGGATCCTGCGGGTAAAAGGTCTGACGTAGGTGCAGATCGGCAACTCGTTGACAGTGAATCAATTACTATTGAGGAGTCAACTGAGGTGAAGTCTTTATAGACTCACGGGGAAGATTCGGGATCTCTGCTGTTAAAAGAGCCTGTTTCTAACCCCCTAGAGATTCAAACTCTAGATCCTTCAAAGGATATATCATCTGAGGATGATCAGCAACTTGGTTTATCCAAGGACGGGGACTTGCGAAGCCCCATTGCACCACCGGTGACCTCCTTAAGGATGGCTACGGTGATCTCTTCTGCAGGTACAATCAGCACAAAGGATTTGAGTGAAACAAAAACACTTACACCTGGCCTGAGTGGGAAAGGAAAAATGATTCAAACACCGACAGAAACGTTGAGTGTACACCCAGAGCCAAATGTGAGGAGTGACACCCTAACCCTACCTAATATTAATGATCTGTTGTTACCAACAGAAAGAGAGCTACAAGTTCAATCTTCCCTCAAGGAGATGACAGTTCGGGACAAAGAAGGAATTCCACTTTTCAAGGTTCCACTGCGACCTTCCTTTGACCAAGGGATCTCCTCCAGTCAAGACAATGTTTCTTTAAAGTCTATTCAAGAGAAAGTTGACTTGGCTGCAGCTGATTCCAGAAGAACATTCAGGGTCATTGGCAGTGCATCTGGCACTATAACAGGTACGAAGCAGGCAGTGGACTCCTTAAAGAAGGAAGCTATGGAAGAACTAGTCGAGCTGAGGATGGACGTCAGGGAACTTAAAGATGGATTCATGAATGAAGTAACTGCACTGTCACAAGGACATGAAGCTTTACGAGAAGACGTTCTGGTTATCCGGGATGGTCAAGCGCGGGTAAAAGATGCAATGGATTCCCTTTCGCGAGTGGAGTCTAAGCTAAACAAGAGGCTGGATCACATGGAAAAGACTACCAACTCAAGATTGGAGAACATTGACCTGTCGCTAGCTTCTATAAATGAGTTTAATAAGCAGCTTATGGATTTCTTGGAGAATCAAGGTGACGGAGTACAGTCTATATGGAGTATGCTAAAGAACCAACAATCTGGACAACCTGGTTCTTCATATCAGCAACCTGATCCTTCTAATTTCTTTTATGCTGAGGATGCTTTTATCGAGGATTCCTCAACTAAGGGGGAGAAAGTTGGAGAGGGGGTGAAGGATAAATGGGGAGTTTGGGAGACTGTTGAGGCTATTCCAATCAGACAGTACTGGATTGAGGAGCTTGTAGAGGAAGCCAAGGAAAGTGAAGAGGAATTTGAGGTCATGCATGAGCAACCTATTCAATAGGAGCATGAGCCATATTATCCGGAGCCAATAGAACATCCTATCTTGGATGATGATATGGAAGAAGCAAATTCTCTATCACATGAAAAAGAAGCTGCCTTGGAAGCAATAAGAGCTCAGAGAGCTGCAATAGATGCCAGGCAAGCTGAGAAGGAGAAACAACAAGCAATTCTGAGAAGTGAAAAGCTAAAGAGAATGAAGGTGTATAATGAAGTGAGGAAGAAGAAGATGATAGATCTGGCAAAGAAAGATGGTACTGAATGGGAAATGGCTTATAAAACCTTTTGTGGAGTTGAAGACGGATTACAAGTCAACGACAATGCGGAGGTGGAAGTCATTATTCAGGACATCAGAAGTGCTAATCTTGAAGATCAGACTTACTTTAAAGCACTGAGAAGCTCTATAATCTGTCTGAATGCTGGGGTTAAAGCAAATGGTGCCTGGAGCTTATTAATCAGTTTTCTGGAGAAAGGTACATTTATGATTTCTACTAAGTTTTTAGAACAGAGGACATATACAGAATTGCAGGCTATACTCATCAAGATCCAAAGAACCACAAGGCTAAATGAACTGCTCCGTGAGCATGTTAAGGAGATCGTGATGAAAGTCAGTCCAGAGATTACTGAAGATCCTCCAATGGTTAGATTCATGACGAATGACTTGTTCAGAATCTGCTATTTGGCTGAGGACAAACTGAGGGACTACCCAAGCAACTATCTAATCTCAGTTGAGAAGTATCTTAGATCCACTGGATTCTCATCAACGGAGAAGGACAAAGCAGCAGACACTCTTAGAAGATTTCTAATGGAGAATGTTCCTTACTCTAGGAAAAGAGTGGAAAGAGGATTAGAAGTGCATACCAGACTGCCAAACATGCCAAAGCTGAACAAGAAAGATGTTAACATTGCATGGTTATGGGCTGGAGTGGGTCAAGAGGTTGAATATATTGGAAGACACATCCAAGGAGCAATCCTTAAACCTGGAGAACCACTGCACTATCTATCAGTGATTGATTATCAAGCTGCTAACTCCGATCCAATGATTGAAGAAGGTGAGATTGGAATGGACTGAATGATGAAGCAAAGAACAAGAGAACTATCAGCTCAGACTAGAGGAGCAACTTCATTGTATAAAGTTTAATTGTTTTTTGATTTATGAAATCTGGAAATGTATATATATCTGATCCAGAATGCATTGATATTATTACGCTGTCTTACTTTAAGTAGTTTAATGTTTCCTTAGTTAGTTGAGTTATCCTCGAAGTATTTGCTTGTCGAACTCTATCCAATCAAATAGGGGGAGATTGTAAAGCATAATGTAACATAAGATGTAAAAGAGATAACTACAACTCAACAAAGGACAAGACATGCAATAGTATTAATAGAAGCACAGGAATCCAGAATCAAAGAAGAAAAGGTAAACACAAAAAATCAAAATACGTTATGTATTCTTGAAGTCTGTAAACAGGTCACGGAAAGAAGTTCATGAAAATGTTCAAGCCTCAGTGACAGCAAAAGAAACAAGACTTTCAAGACGACAGAAGTATGTGAATGATTTAGGGTTAAGTACCACGGGATTCCAGTGATTTAAACGAAGCAACCAGAAAGACAAAGGACTTATCAGCAGCAATATATTGAAGACATAAAATAAGAATTGATCAAGTGTTATTCATCTGTGAACCAGACCAGTTGCACTAGGTGACGGCACTGAAAAGATCAAGTTGTTTTATCGTCTCAGAACAAATTGATACAGTCCATTACTTAAACACCCGGGAGCTCAGGAGTTATTACTAAAGGACAAATGACAAGTAAATCAATTCGATAGTTTTTCTTTTAAGAAAACTATCGAATGAGAGTTTAAGGTGATTGAATTAAAAACAAGTAAATCAATTTAGCATTCGATAGTTTTGTTTTAAAAACTATCGAATGGTAAAATGATTTGTTTCATTCGATGGTTTCTTAAACCATTCGATGGTTTTTTTAATTGGGAGCAGGTGGAAAGTATTCTTTGTTTTTCAAGTTGAAGAAGATCCAACGGCCAGGATTGTTTCTACAAGTTTGGTTCGATGGTTTTTCAAACCAAAGTCTGCAGTTAATACAGAGTGAAGAATGTGTCTTCTTCAGTTAAGGATTCTAACACAGAGACATTACTGAGAGAGAGAAGAGCCGGAGAAAATTATCAGAGAAATTAATAGTGCTCAGAACTTGATCATTGTTTTGTATTTGTGTAACCTTAAACTCATTGACGCTAATCTACGGATTAGAAATTGTAGCACCCCTCGAGGTTTATATTTATAAAAAGATATATTCCCCGAAACTTGATTTGGTTTGGTGTGTTTGATTTCGTTATAGAACTAAAAGATTTATCCGCGAACGAAATTAAATTATTTGTGAGTATCGTATTCAACCCCCCCTTCTACGATACTTTGGACCTAACACACTTCAAGATAACAATTGGATCATGGCAATGCAAGAAGAACTCAATCAATTTGAAAGATGTGATGTTTGGGAACTTGTAGAGCCACCTAAAGATGTTTCAATCATTGGTACTAAATGGGTGTTCAAGAACAAAGTTGTTGAATTTTGTACGGTTACTAGAAACAAGGCAAGACTTGTTGCACAAGGATACAATCAACAAGAAGGAATTGATTTTGATCAAACTTATGCCCCGGTTGCACGGCTAGAAGCAATAAGAATGTTACTTTCATTTGCATGTTTCAAGAAATTCAAGTTACATCAAATGGACGTGAAGAGTGCATTTCTTAATGGTTTCTTGAAAGAAGAAGTTTATGTTAACAACCTCCTGGTTTTGAGAGTGAACAATTTCCAAATCATGTCTTCAAGTTGAAGAAGGCATTATATGGACTTCGCCAAGCTCCTAGATCATGGTATGAAAGGCTAAGTAAGTTTTTAATCAAAAATGGATTCATTCGAGGTAAAATCGATCCTACATTATTTACTAAGCATGATGGTACTGATATTTTAGTTGTGCAAATATATGTGGATGATATTATCTTTGGATCTACTAATGATTCTATGTGCAAGTGGTTTTCTAAGTGTATGCATAGTGAGTTTGACATGAGCATGATGGGAGAGCTCAATTACTTTTTGGGACTTCAAGTCAAGAAAACTCCAGATGGTATATATGTGCATCAAACCAAGTATAAAGAATCTTCTCAAACGCTTTGGATTTGAAAATGTCAAGTCAAAATTAACACCAATGAGTCATGTCAGCAAGCTAACAGCAAATGAACAAGGTACATATGTTGATGTTCGAAAATATAAAGGTATGATTGGTAGTTTATTATATCTTACAGCCTCTAGACTAGATATTATATATAGCGTGTGTGTATGTGCGAGGTTTCAAGCTAAACCAAAAGAGTCTCACTTGAATGCTGTTAAGAGAATTTTCAAATATTTGAGTGGAACAACTACTCTTGGTTTATTTTATCCTATCACAAATGCTTTTAATCTTGTTGGGTATAGTGATGCAGATTATGCAGGTTGTCAAACTGATCGAAAAAGTACAAGTGGTGTTTGTGCATTTTTAGGACAGAGTTTAGTGTCTTGGCAAAGCAAGAAACAAAATTATGTTGCATTGTCCAAGGCTGAAGGAGAATATTTAGCAGCTGGTAGCTGTTGTTCTCAAATTTTATGGATGATACAAACACTTCATGACTATGGAATCCAGTGTTCTACGATTCCAATCTATTGTGACAACACTAGCACCATCAATATATCAAAGAATCCGGTGAATCACTCAAGGACAAAACATATAGATGTTCGACATCATTTCTTGAGAGACAATGTTGCAAAAGGTAAGATCGAGCTGGTTTTTGTTTCCACGGAGGTCCAGCTAGCTGACATCTTCACTAAACCACTGGCTGAAGAGCGGTTTAATGTGCTTTGTCGAGAACTTGGTATGTGTGATGTCCAGACAGCAAGCTGACTACGGAAAACGGGTATTATCAGCTTACTGCTTCGCGTTATTATTACCTGTTTGCATGTGTGCCATGTGTCGATTTAATTCTGCTTTTGTCTGATGCATGTGTGATTTTTTATTTAATTGTTATTTGGTGTACTTTATGTGTCTAGTTATTTAGTTAAACTCCACTTACTTGGTATGTGTGTAGGCTTTGCAAATTTCTAGATATCTCATAATTTTTATCTAGACTCAATTTGAATTAGTTTGAATCTTATTTGACCTGATTATATGTGATTAGATTTATGTCTATAAATATTATTCTTATCTATCTGTTTGTTAGATTTTTTTTAATATTTATCATGATACGTGGTTTAAGGGGTTGGGTTAATAATAGTTTTTATCCTTCAAACTCTCCTTCCTTAAATATTAAAAAGGGATTAATTGAAGTACTCAACTCCCGACTCTTCACTCTGCTTCTCTCTCGTCCCCAAAACCGAAGAGGCATTTTAGGGTTTTTATTCTCTAAATACACCTTCGCTCTTGGATTATCCTTTCTCGGGTATTCGATTATGAGAAACACAAGGAATCACAAGGGGAACTCTGTTACTCCAGTCTCTGCAAAAACGAAGCGTAAGGTAGCTATTGATGATGTGGATAATGAAGTCGATACGATGCAAGTTGAAAGCAGTGATGAATAATCTAGAATTCAGCGTTCAATTGAAGATCGAGGTTCTGATCACAAACGTGTTCGTCGTGAGTTTAAGATAATTGATGGATTTAAAGAGCGTTATTTGTTCAAGGACATTGCTAATCGCAAAATTCTTTATGGAAAGCCTTTAGCGGGTAAACTCTTTTCTCTCTATGGTGCTCTTAAACTATTTTCTGATTTGGGTATTGAATCGTTTGTTGTTGATTTACCCAAAACTTGTTATCCTGATCTTGTGCGTGAGTTTTATGCCAACCTTCATCTTGATACACTGTCACAATATGTTTCATTTGTTACGGATAAGAAAATTACTCTTACTCCACTTGTTTTGAATGTGATTTTGCGTTTCACTCATTCCTCAGATATTTCTATTCATACAAAACGTGGTCCTAAGAATCTTGATGGTTTTTCTGCGTTAGATCAATTGAAAATGATTAGTCTTGAGTCTGATATTTCAGAATTTGTCAATCCTACTACTTCCTTTGTGTATCCTATGACACATCTTTTGTTCAAATTCTGTGTGTGTAATATCTGTCCTCGTATTGGGAGTAAATCAAATTTTAGTTCTCAAGATGTGGTTGTGTGTGCTATGCTTATTTCTGGGAAACATTTCGATTTATCTAATCTGGTTTTAAAGAATATGATTGATGCTATTGAGGGTGCGTCGTCTACTTGTTTTCCATATGGGTTACTATTGACTAGAATTTTTGAGTAGTATGGTGTAGATTTTCGTGATGAAAAATCATTTGTGGTTACTGAGTTCTTTGATAAGAAAATCTTTGATCAGAATTATCTTAAGATTGACAAGGATGGTACTTTAAGTCAAGTTCAGCCTCCACCTCCTCCACCACTACCAGTTACTGAGCCTAGTTCTGTTGTTTCTGTTGTTGAATGGGATGCCTTCACTTCTCAAGTGTTGGTTCATCAGAAAAAGGTTTTGCGTGCTCTTGATGAGATTCAGCATGAAATTAAGTTTATTCGAGAATTAGCAGTGTTTCCTTATGCTCCATCGTCATCTACTGGCCCGTCTTCGGTTAATCTTGGGTTGGATGAGCTTTTGGTTGCTGCCAAGGAGATTGCTGTTGCTGGTGTTGATGGTGTCAAGGATCATATCTCTGCTGATGCTGTTCTTCCTCATCCTAAGCTGGTGGATTCCATTGAGGACATGGCCAATGAGCATGGTGGAGAGGATGAAGTCTATACCCAGGAGACCTAAATTTCGGGGGAGAGATTTTAGGATGGGTTTGGGTTTTTAGTTTAATTTGTTTAAGTTGTTTAAATGGTGAACTTAGCATGTGTTGCTATTGTGGTTTTTGTTTAAGTTGGTTTTTGGTAAGTACTTTGCGATCAGGTAGTTTAAACCTGATTTGAAATATGAATGCATGGTTTATTTGGTTTTATTTCTAGCATTTCATAATTATAATTGAATGTGAAATTGATTGTTTAGTTAGTTTTATATCAAATGTTATAAATTGGTAAACATGGTTGCAAGGATTTAGGGGGAGTTTTTAACCCATCTAAAATTGTGCAATAATCATAAAAAAGGGGGAGATTGAAACTCTCATAAGTTTTGATGATGTATTGTCAGCAAGCTGTTAGCTTCATTTTGATATAAAACAACAAGCTACTTCTATTGTTTCTAACATTGTTCTGCAAGACATATATACTATAATGTTTATCATACTGTCAGCAAGCTAACAATGCAGAAACAAGGCTTGACAGCAAGCTAGCAGTGCAAAAACAGAGTTTATCAGCAAGCTGTCAGAATTCCGCCCAGAAGTTGTTCAAGTCCAATACAAGTCCGTTTTTCATGGAGATCTTATAGGATTTGATTTGTAAGAACTCTAATATTTGTATAAACGTATTATCTAATATTAGAGCTCAGGTTTTTCAAAAAGACTTGTTCAAAAATGTTTTCCTATCTTTTAGGAGTTGAAGTTTTCAAAGTCTATCTTTTATAAAACTCTCCTAAACTGTTTTTTTAATTACATACTGAAGTACTTTGTTTTAAACATTTTATCCTCCTAAACTTCAGTATTGGATCATTGAGTAAACATTTGAATTTCAAATTGTTTAACTAACATGAACGTGATAATGGGATTCAAGATTGTTGCAAGTTGTTTGATAATTTGAACGTTATTTGTTTATCTTATATATTTTTATGAGTGTGTTATTCGGTTTTTTGAGAAGAGAGAACGGTGCTATCAAAAGAAAAAAACTTCAACACTCATATAAACAACTCTGTGCTTTTCATTCAAATCTTTCTTACTTGAGCTCTAGTATACATATTCGTTTATATTCATATTTTGAGTTCATAGGTTGAGTTGTATTGATTTATATTGATTGTATTGCTCATTGTGTAAGTGTTGTTGCTGAGTAGTAGGCTGTGACAAAGGGTTCAGGGAACTAGTTAGATATAGAAGTTTGTACTCGGGGAGTATAGTACTTGGAGGTCTTTTGGTTCAGGGAATAGGGTTGTCAGCAAGCTGCTATCAGTGACAGGGAAGAAGGGAAATATATTGATTAATCTTGTAATCGTTTTTATAAGTGATTAATAATATATTCTCTTACCAGGTTTGGTAGGGGATCAGGACGTAGACCATAGAGACTAGGGGTCGAACCTCGCTAAAATTCTCGGTGTTCTTTACTTGCTGTTTATTTACTTTCTGCACTGCATATTTCTTATCAGTACGCTGACAGTCTAGTTTACATTCATAACAGCAAGCTGACTAGTTTAGTTAAATATTCGGTAAAGTTTTAAAAAATTGGATATAGTTAGCGTAACACACCTATTCACCCCCTCTGGGTGTACTTTCATAGGTTAAAAAAGTTAGGCCTCTTCTGTAGTTGAGTCTAAAATTTCAAAATACGGTTTTTTTTAATATGAATATAGTTCTGCTGACAATGAAATTAGGTCTCTGTGAGTTCTTATAAAACAAAATCACCATTTGCGTATAATTTATTATTTAGTAATAAATAATATTTGATTAGTTATGATCTAAAACTTAAAAAAATAGGAAAAAAAACATGCACTATTTTATAAATTTTATCCTCGTATTATTATATTCTTTGTTGATTTGAATTTTTCTTAGATTGATTTTAGTTTTTGAACATAGATTTCTAAATTTAAAATAGTTAGAAAAAACTAATTAAATTGACGTTAAAATAATGATGAAATAATAATTATTATTAGAATTTAAATATCACTTTACTAATTTGGGCTTTAACTTGTGTTTTAAAAATCAGATTTTGACGATTTTACACCCCACATGAAGATAACTAAATTATCTTTAATTAAAAGATAGTTTAATAATTTTTATCTAAGTGGAATTGTCCGTGGAAGAGAAAAGAAAGTCACGAATTTTTTAGGAGAATTCTATTCAATATAAAAAACTTATTTATATTTGGTATATTTGGTTTAAATTATCAAAATACACTTTTTAGAATTTAAATATAATCCCATTATTAATAAAATACACTTTTTTAATATTTGATATAACGATTTTCATTTATCTAGTTAAGATCTAATGGTCCTTATTAATTTGGTTGTCCAAGGACCGTATGACCAAAATTTTGGATAAGATCCCTATTTTGCTTATTATATATAAGGATTTAATATAATAACGATATCAAGTATATACTGATATAAGTATCTGACTAACTGTTTTTACTTTTAATATTTCAGTTTTATTTACAGTGTATATAAAATTTTAAAATACATTATTACTTAAAAATTATTAAACAGAATAAAAATTATGTTATGATTATATAAAATTTTAATCTCATATTATTATATTCTTTATCGATTTGAATTTGTTCTTAATTAATTTTAATACTTTATTGAAAGGGACATAAAATTTCTATATTTAAAAGAATTAGTGGAAAAATAAATTAATTTGTGCTACAATAATAAAAAAATATTTATTAAAATTTAGATATTCACTTTATTATTTGGGTTCTATCCTGAGTTTTAGAAATTGAATTTTGACAATTTTACAACTCATGCGAAACTAACGAAATTATCTTTAATTTAATGATGGCTTAATAATTATTATCTAACTTGACCAGTTGACCTACCCATAAACCGAAAAGAAAAGATGGTTAAGAATTTTTACATAAAGAATTCAATTCAATATAGAAAACCATTTTATATTTGGTTTAAATTATCAAAGCACACTTCTTAGTATTTAAATATAATCCTACCTTTAATTAAAAATACATTTTAATATAAGTATTATATTCAAAATTATCGTTTATGAATATGAAACACTCAATATTTTAATAATATTTTGATATTATCTTTTTATTTTTGTTATATGTAAAATAATATAATTATAATTTGGATTAATCAAATTGTTATGTTCCTTCGTAAAAATGTGTTTAAATTTATTCATGTACATGAGTAGTGTATCATTGTTAGTATGATATACATGAACATTATATTGTAATCGATATGAATTGTTATCTTGATATTTGGTTTAACAATTATTATCTAACTGGAACTATACATAAATTTAAGAAAAGATATTTAAGAATTTTTACATAGAAATTTTTTAAATTATCAAAATACACTTTTTAGTATTTAAATATATTTCTATTATTAATCAGATAAATTTTTTAATATTAGATTTAAAAATTCTCATCGATCTATTTAAGATCTAACTATAATTATTAATTTGGTCGTATAGTGATCGTACATGTACCATATCGATTTTAATTTTTTCTTAAATTGATTTTAATATTTTATTGAAATAAACATAGAATTTATAAATTTAAAAGAATTAGGAAAAAAAATTAAATTAGTGCTACAATAATAAAAAAACATTTATTAAAATTTAGATAATTACTTTACTGTTTGGGCTATATCTTGAGTTTTAGATAACAGATTTTAACGATTTTACAGCCCACACGAAGCTAACAAAATTATTTTTAATTTAATGATGGTTTAATAATTATTATCTAACTGGAACTATCCATAAACTAAAGAGAAAAGATAATTACGAATTTTTACATAAAGATTTCTATTCAATATAGAAAACCCATTTATAATTGGTTTAAATTATCAAAATACACCTTTTAGTATTTAAATATTATCCTATTATTAATCAAATACAATTTTTAATATTATATCTAACGGTCCTCATTATTTGAATATTTATAGTTTTATAATCTAACGGATCGTATACTTTTTGGTACTATAGTGACCGACCAAAATTTTAGATATTACGCTTATTATATACTAGCTTAAAACCCGTGCGATGCACGGATTGTTTATTGTTAATTAAAAACATTAAAACAAATTTTAAAATAAATAAGTATGGGTTTTGCCCATTATATTTTAGGAAAATGAGGAGTTTTAGTAAGAAAAAATAAAAAAATGTAACATATATTTAGTTTAAAAAAGTAAATGTCCGTGATATTTTTGGAAAATGAGATTTTAAAATTTAATAATTAAAAGTATTTAAATACGTTTTAAAATAAATAAGTAAAGGGTTTCCTGTGATATTTTTGGAAAATAACGGATTTTAGTGAGAACAATAGAAAAATTAAATAGTAAAAGACAATTTCCCGTGATATATTTAGAAAATGAGGGGCTTTGTTAGAAAAAATATATAATGTGTTTTAGCTGAAAAGTTAATTGGTTATAAATAGGTATTTGATTATTTATATTTTAATATTTTTCGTAATTTCATTTGTTAAGAAAAATAAGTAGACTTGTTAAAATATGTAAACTTTTAAAAAATAATTATAATATTTAAATAGGTTTAAAAATAAATAACTAAAGGTTTGTCAGTGATATTTTTGGAAAAGGAGGGGGTTTAGTAAGTAAAAATAGAAAAATTAACATGTTTTAGTTAAAAAAGGTAATTGTCCGTGATATATTTGAAAAAGTAGGAGAATTTGTTAGAAAAAATAGAAAAAAATAATGTATTTTGGGTGAAAAGGGTAATTGGTTATAAATAGGTAATATTATTATTTAGTAATATATTTCTATAAATAAGTAAGGTTAATTAAGTAAAAATATGAAAAATATGAAGTACAGTTAATTAAGGACAATTAAGTAAAATCACAACGTACCATACCGACCAACCAAACTTTTAACGTTTCGTCTATTATATAATAGTATTGATAGTATTGATTGATAGTATAGATATAGAGATATATTCATAATATTAGTATTTTATGCTACTAAAATATTTTTGAATAGGCCGTGATATTTTATCCTTTAGAATAGGCCGTGATATTTTTGAGGTTTTAGTTAGGAGAAATATTAGTTAGAAACTATAAAAAATAATATACGTTTTGCAAAAAAAAGCTAATCGGTTAGTCATTTATAATTATAATATTATTATTTTATTTTATTAAATAGAACTATTCGTGATATTTTTGGAAAATTAGAGGTTTTATTTAGGAAAAATAGAAAATTAGAAATTTAAGTTAAAAATATAAAAAAGAATATATACTTTGGCTAAAAATGGTAATGAGTTATTTATTAGGAATTATAACCTTATTATGTTATTTTATTAAATGAAACTGCCTGTGATATTTTTGGAAAATGAGATGTTTTAGTTAGGAAAAATAGAAAAGATATTCTATATACTAATTTTAATATTTTATCTAACGGTTCTCATCGATTTGATCAAAAATATCTAACGTCTATGAATCGAGTGACCAGACTACAAAAACTTTCATGACCGGACTACAAAACTTTTAATGTTCCGTCTTTAATATAATAGTATAGATTTAATAATAAATTATATTTGATTAGTTATGATCTATAACTTAATAAAATAGGATAAAAAATATGCACAATTTTATAAAATTTTATCCTCGTATTATTATATTCTTTGTTGATTTGAATTTTTCTTAGATTGATTTTAAATTTTGAACATAGATTTCTAAATTTAAAATAGTTAGAAAAAAGTAATTAAATTGGCGTTAAAATAAGGGTGAGCTCCCAAAATACCCACCAAATCAGTTTTTTTTGCCCAAAATACCCACCGGCGGGATGCTCCGCCCTAAATACCCACGGAATACGCATTACAGACATGTGTATACTATTTTTACAAAGAATGCGCATCTCAGACATGCGTATTATTTGTAAATGTTTTACGGAATACGCATGTCAGACATGCGTATACACTTTTTGAAAAAACAAAGAATACGTATCTCAGATATGCGCATAAACTACATAAACTATTTTAGAGTCAAGATCATTTTGGTACAATCATAAGACAGGTTTCATAAACTGGAGATGACAATATGCAGAAGGTTAAAACATCCACTTGCAGAGAGTGTTGTACCTATTCAGAGATTGTCGGTATTCTGCGCAAGCTATATCCTTCACTTCAACTTCCAGACAAGTAATTTTTTCAGAAATATTTCAACTATAATGTTGAATACTATTGTAATACTCTTTGACTATATCTGCTAAAGTTTTGTAATTGAATTAGGTAATCATGGACACATTAACCCTAAAATTCACAACCATCCAGTTGGATGAAAGCAACACCAAAGGCCTCGTTTTATTGTCTATTTGTTATTTCCTTACATAGTTCTCAGAATTAGAAGTTGTTTCGATCTACCCAACATTGTTTAATTCTCAATTCACAATCATACACAATAAGAATCATCAATTAAACATACACCCATAGTTAAACACACACACATATATATATATATATATATATATATATATATATATAAACAGATGATGATTACCTAGGTTAAAAACACCATTACATAGGTTTGTAAATGACGATAAAAATACAATTACATATACATACACAGGTAGAATGAAACAAATATGTTACCTCTTTTTCTTTAACGATGGATGAATACAGAAAGATGATGATGATAAGTAACCCACGATGACGATAATGAGTAGAGTAAAAACCACCGATGATGAAGTAGAAAGACTGATCACCTCTCTCTCTTTTAGTGTTTTTAATTTTTTTATGTTTCTTAAAAATCAGTAATGTCTAAAAAAAATATAAAATCCACAATAAAAACACTTTTTTAAAATACCTTTTTTTGTTTTTTTATAAAGCTGTAATATCTAAAAAAATCACAAACTATTTAATGCCACAAGTTTTATCCTCAATAATAATTTTTTTTAACTTTTTTTAGAAAAAAACAAATATTATAATTTTTTTTGACAAGAATATTTTTTAAGTTTAATATCTAATTATATATAATCACTGTTCTAAAAATTCGCTTTAAGTGGTTGAGTATTCGGAAATTGATCAATTGACTCGAATATAGGCAAGTGCACGGATGATAAGGGCCGATAAGCTAAATATATACTCTAATATATTAGAGTCGTGTTTTGCAAGATAAAATATATTAATTAAAGTTCCATTAAATTAAAAATAAATTTTAATCTCAAAATCTATATATTATAAATTTGTGGATATCCCATACCTTAGGTTCGAAATTCATATTTAGGTTTGGATAACATTTTAATATATAGATTTGATCCAATGGACTATCCATTTTAGGCTTGGTATCCATATTTAGGTTTATAAAATATCCATATACTTATTTTGACCCATCTTTAATTATAGAACTTTCTATTTCATTTTTTAATATCATGATCAATACCATAATAATATTTATGGTAAGTTCATTAATTAAAATATAAACTAATCTTTTAATTTTGGGTAAGCATTTAATGTAAATTATCTTAAAATATATGTTACATATACAACAAAATATAGATAAAAAAATTTAAACAAATTTATTTTAACATTTAAAGCAAAACAGTTATTATACCTTTGATCTTAAATCTAAATTTAAATAATTCATTATAATTAAAAAAAAATTAAATACACGTGTGCGTAATACGGGCTATAACCTAGTTGACCTTAGATTTGCAAAAAAAAACATTAAATTAAATTTTTATAATCAAATATATTATAACATTGCGATGGCTACTGCGACCGATTCGGTAGCTGAAAACTGATGTGGCACTTTTTCCTACCGATTTCGGTCGCTGACAATATTGGGTCGCTAACATTTACCACGCAATTTTCGTAGGAAAAAGGGGAGAGGGAAATTTTACTACAGCAACGGAATAGCTACCGCTATCGGTCGCTGATGTTTTGCTCATGTGGCATTACCTGCGACGGATTGCGGTCGCAGAAACAACTTCGTCGCTGATAATAAAGCGCCAAATTTTCCCGGTGTTTCGTTTGGCGCGAAATGAACCTTAGCGACGGAATAGCGACGAACAGCTGTCGCTGAAATTCTTTAGCTACGGATTTATTGTTCGTCGCAGAAATCGGTCGCTGATAGTAGTTAATAGCGACGGAATTCGCGGTCGCTGAAAAATGTGGTAGCTGATAGGCGTTTTTCTTGTAGTTTTGTAAAAATTGAATACGCATGTCTGACGTGCGTATTCAGCCGGTATTTTGGGCGGAACATTCCGCTGATGGGTATTTTGGGCCGTCCACCCCGTTTTGGTAGGTATTTTGGGCATTTTCTCTTAAAATAATTATGACATAATAATCATTATTAGAATTTAAATACTCACTTTACTGATTTGGGCTTTATATTGTGTTTTAAAAATCAGATTTTGACGATTTTACACCCCACGTGAAGATAATGAAATTATTTTTAATTAAAAGATGGCTTAACAATTTTTATCTAACTGGAATTGTCCATGGAAGAGAAAAGAAAGTCACGAATTTTTTACATGGAGAATTCTATTCAATATAGAAAACTTATTTATATTTGGTATATTTGGTTTAAATTATCAAAATACACTTTTTAGAATTTAAATAAATTCTATTATAAATAAAATACACTTTTTTAATATTTGATCAAACGATTTTCATTTGTCTAGTTAAGATCTAATAGTCCTTTTTAATTTGGTTGTCACGATCAAAATTTTGGATAAATCCCTATTATGCTTATTATATAAAAGAGTTTAATATAATAAGGATATCAAGTAAATACTGATATAAGTATCTTACTAACTGCTTTTACTTTTAATGTTCGGTTTTATTTATAGTGTATATAAAATTTTAAAATACATTATTACTTTAAAATTATTAAACAGAATAAAAATTATATTATGATTATATAAAATTTTGTTCTCATATTATTATAGTTTTTATCGATTTGAATTTGTTCTTAATTTATTTAAATACTTTATTGAAAGAAAGATAAAATTTCTATATTTAAAAGAATTAGTGGAAAAATAAATAAATTGATGCTACAATTATAAAAAAATATTTATTAAAATTTAAATACTCACTTTACTATTTGGGTTCTATCCTGAGTTTTAGAAATTGAATTTTGATGATTTTACAACCCATGTGAAACTAACGAAATTATCTTTAATTTAATGATGATTTAATAATTATTATCTAACTTGATCAGTTGACTACCCGTAAACCGAAAAGAAAAGATGGTTAAGTATTATATTCAAAATTATTGTTTATGAATATGAAAGCCTCAATATTTTAATAATATATTGATATTATCCTTTTATGTTTGTTATATGTAAAATAATATAATTATAATTTGGATTAATCAAATTGTTATGTTCCTTCAGAAAAAAAATGTTTAAATTTATTCATGTACATGAGTTCTCCTAAGTCTACATGTATCATTGTTATATGATATACATGAGCATTATATTGATAATTTTTAATATTGTAATCGATATGAATTGTTATCTGATATTTGGTTTAACAATTATTATCTAACTCGAACTATACATAAATTAAAGAGAAAAAAGATTTTAAGAATTTTTACATAGAAAAATTTTAAATTATCAAAACACACTTTTTAGTAATTAAAATATAATTCTATTATTAATCAGATACACTTTTTAATATTAGATCTAACAATTCTCATCGATCTATTTAAGATCTAACTGTAATAATTAATTTGGTCGTATAGTGGTCGTACACGGACCCGATCGATTTTAATTTTTTCTTAAATTGAATTTAATATTTTATTGAAATAAACATAGAATTTATAAATTTAAAATAATTAGGAAAAATAAATAAATTGGTGCTACAATAATAAAAAAAATTATTAAAATTTAGATAATCACTTTACTGTTTGGGCTCTATCTTGAGTTTTAGACAACAAATTTTAACAATTTTACAGCCCACGCGAAGCTAACAAAATTATCTTTAATTTAATGATGTTTTAATAATTATTATCTAACCGGAACTATCCATAAACTAAAGAGAAAAGATAATTACGATTTTTTACATAAAGATTTCTATTCAATATAGAAAACCTATTTATAATTGGTTTAAATTAAAAAAAATTATTAAAATTTAGATAATCACTTTATTGTTTGGGCTCTATCATGAGTTTTATACAACAGATTTTAACAATTTTACAGCCCACGCGAAGCTAACAAAATTCTCTTTAATTTAATGATGTTTTAATAATTATTATCTAACTGGAACTATCCATAAACTAAAAAGAAAAGATAATTACGATTTTTTACATAAAGATTTCTATTCAATATAGAAAACCTATTTATAATTGGTTTACACCGTTTAGTATTTAAATACTATCCTATTATTAATCAAATACAATTTTTAATATTATATCTAACGGTCCTCATCTATTTGAATATTTATAGTTTTATAATCCAACGGATCATATACTTTTGGTAGTACAGTGACCGACCAAAGTTTTGGATAAAATCTAACTTACGCTTATTATATATAAGGAGTTAATAAGAATAAGAGGTATTGTTTAAAGTAGTCCTTCGATAAAGTTTAGAATTCAATTATTAAATGATTAGCAATTAGCAGACTTCTTAACTTCATCAAAAATAAAGAATTCAGTTCTATTCAAACATATTAATTGGTAATATGTTGATGTTTCCTTTTTGAATGCATTTTATAGCGAATTGTAAAATTATATGTTAATCATGTTTAGTTGTATACTCCCTCCGTCCCAGTGAATTGTATACATTGGGATTGGGCACGGAGACTAAGAAAATATATAAAAAATGAGTAAAATTAGATGAAAAGTGAGTAAAGTGGTGGGACCTATCAATATTTAATAATAGATTTGAGATAGTGGAGGAAGTAGTGGGTGTAATCGTGATTTATATTGTTATAGAATAGAGATAGTGGATAAAGTAGTGGGTGTAATAGTGTTTTATATTATTAAAAGTTACTATTTTTGGAATGTATAGAAATGAATTGGACATCCCAAAATAAAAAGTGTATAGAAATGAATGGGACGGAGGGAGTATTAAATTATATGCCGATCAACTTACCCAGAAGCAGTATGATAATTTGTTAATGTGTAAGAATCTATAGTCTTTATTAGTAAGCTAAACAATGTGAAAATGGCGCGCGGTATTAAAGTACCAAAGTATCAAAGTACCAAATTTGGTTATCAGGTTCGATTTCTCGCAACTACATAATTATACAAGATTTATTTACTTTAAATTTTTTAGCTTTATCCAGGGTTTAATTCTTTACAAATACGTATGCACAGTTCGATTGTCTATGACTACATAATTAAATAGTTATTTATTTATTATATATTTTTATCATTCAATTCTCGAGAAATACATTTTTAAATAATATTTATTAATAATTTATTAATACTATTATTTTAATGTCGACTCATGCTCGATCCGTGTTTGACACGAGTTATAAGTTAGTAGTAAGTAACTACGAGTTTTAGCCTAAAAAAAAGTGATCACGAGTTTCGATTATGCCATAAATTTTTATGGCTACAGCCTACTAAATACTAATAACCTACCTATTCATGGACGCATGGAACTGAGCCAAATTGTATTTCGAGGACATGATTTTGTTGACGAGGATTTTATGCACCAATCAGTGTCAAAGAAACGTATCAATGCACCGGAGTTCTGATTAAATTCAGTTCCACAAATTTAATTTAAAATAATTTAAATGAGAATATCCCATTGATACTGATATAAGTTTTAGAATAGCACTCGCAGAAAACTGTTATATAGAATCCGATAAAAAAACTATTATATAAATACACATAATTTAGTTAAATATATTTTTTTAAATCATTGAAGATTATTGAAGTCAAAATCAATTTTATAGTAAATCAAAATTTATCCAAAATAATTTTATAATAGAATCAAATTTAAAATTAATTTTTTGCTCAAGTTTGATTAAGTGTTAAATTTAAACGTTAAATTTTTATTCAAAAGACTTTTTTTTTAAAATAATTCATGGAACTACATTTAATAGAAGCCTTAAAATGTGTGTAAAACTCTCGGCCCCAAATGTAAAGAACCTGGTGGGACGGAGGGAGTATATAATAAACGTAAAAGAATTTTTATCCAAAGCTTTGGTAGTCTGGTTCTTGCACGACCACTGTACGACAAATTAACAAGGGTCGTTAGATATTAAATAGGTAGTTAAGAATCGTTAGATCTAATATTAAAGAAATCATATTTGATTAATAGTAGGATTATATTTAAATACTAAAACGTGTATTTTGATAATTTAAACCAAATATAATTGGATTTTCTATATTGAATAGAATTCTCTATGTAAAAATGTAAAAATTCGTAACTCTCTTTTCTTTTCAAGTTATGGGTAGTTCCAATTAGATAATAATTGTTAAACCAAAGATCGAGATATCGTTTCATATCAATTATAGTATTAAAAATATCATGGATAACAATAATATATGTGGACCCTATGTTATAAGAAACTTATAAAAAAAAATTATGTTGCAAATTTTATTATACAAATTACAAGTTGACGTTGAAGAAATCCTGTATATGGATTTATGAAAAAGTTTCCAGTCAAAGTCTGTAAAATTTTCATTTAGGTTTACTCCGTTACTTCCTTTAAAAACCATAACGGAAAAATGATGTGAACGTTGACGTGGTATACTCAAACAAAAGTTTAACATCAAATTTATCACTAAACTGTGTATTAGTTTCAATCAGGTCATCAGCTAATTTTAATTCAAAATTTTCAACTCATTTTTTCTTATAATTTATACCTAATTTTAAAATTTTCCCAAATGTTTACAATTTAGTTAAATTTAAAAATAAAAATTACTCTTTATACATATACATTTAAATCGATACAAGCAAATAAATATATATTAAATAATATATTTTTCAATCGTACTTTTTCCAACATCGATTAATTGTACCAGAAATTTAAACTTTTGGAATGTTTAATTTTTTTTAATGGTTACACTTTAATTAAATTTAAAATTGTACACACTCATTTAATTCATAAGATTATAAATCGATATAATAAATATTTTTCTAGAAAAGGCTTAGTTCTGTTTTAATTTTTTTTGACTCTTTAAACAATATTTCCTGTACAAACTCAAAGCACAAAACTTATAGAGAACGAAAAATCTCTCCGAAAAGTTAAGAATCAACGAATTCCAACTCATGATAAATTTTCTACGACTTTTATAGAGATTATAATTTTAAAAAAAATAAAATGAAACATACCCCATTTAGTTTTTATGCTTGTAAATGGATAAAAGCGACAAATATTGTAATTGTTGTTAAATATATTTTTTTATGATTACAATTTATTTGAATTAAAAAAATTATTTTAGTAAAAAGAATTATTTTTTTCAAAATCTACTTTTTTTCCCATTCGGTGACCTATTCGAAACTTGGTCAATGGTTCGGTAATGAATTAGGTTCAAATTTTTGAATCTTGACGTGGTCGCTGACATGGCGCCCATGTCGCAGCTGATGTGTAAAACAGTAACTGTTCTCCGTTAAAAGTTAACGGATTTTAACGTCCGTGCAAGTATTTTGGAGTTCGGTGATGTGATTGCAAGTTAATTTTAGGTTTGTGATGCAATTGTAAATTTTTTTGGGCTGGTGATTCAACTGAAACTTTCAGTATAGCACAATGATAATTTAGCTCATTTACCCCTACTTTTTTTAAGGGAACTAATGTTGAAAATAATAAGTACTACAACAACATGGAGACAGTTATATAAAAGATATAGCATTGACAGGCTAAGACCAAAGTTAACAAAACAAAGCATGAAGGTCGAAAGCATGCATATCAGAAACTGATAAATAACCAGGGAGACAGAAACAGTACCTGTAGGCATAGCTTAACAGTGTATAAGAACAGAAATAACGAAGCAATAGCTGAGTCGTCAGGACTTCGAGAAACCCTGACTGTTCTTGAAGAGTTATTCGCCCCCACTTACTGTGTCAGGTTGTCGGCGAGATACTACTTCCAGGATAAAACAGCTCCGAGCAAGGTGTTCACAGCAACAGCAGCGCTCAACTACGACCAGCACCTCAGTCGCCGGAGAACCAGAAAACTACAGGGAAAACTGTATGGAGATGGAGGGCAGAGAGAGTTTTGAGAGAAGTGTGTTTGCAAAATTCTGTGTCTTCCAACTGAGCTACAAGGGCCACTATTTATAGTGGTTCCTTTCTGTAACTGAAGCAATGAGCATTCAATTTCGTAACTGCAGCACACACATTTATTTTCGTAACAGCTGATCATATTAAAAAAAAAAAATCAAAACTGACTATTAAAGAATAAAACGTTTTTGATTGAATTTAATAACCTGTAGCTGTTACATATTTTTCATGTTTATCCACATATCAGTTTTAATATTTATTTTAAACATATCCATCAAATCATGTCCAGGTTCATATCAGTTTCTGTTGCCCATCAGAGTTTAGTTTCTGTTGTCCATCAGAGTTTAACTTGTTGTCCATCAGAATTTAACTAGTTGTCCATCAGAGTTTACTGACAAACCAACTCCATCAGAGTTTACTAGTTAAATACTGATAAACCAACTCCATCAGAGTTTACTAGTTAAATACTGATAACCCAACCCAATTTGACAATTCATAACCCAGCCCAATTTGATAAATTAATTTTAATAAAATATTAAATCACATAGATAAAAACTCTCGCCCAGGTCGCCTCGCGTACGCGAGACGCCGAGACATTCGCCCAAATCGCCCTTCGACCCGACCCGACCCGACCCGGTGTGGTGCGTGGCGTGGCGAGGCGGGCGGCGGCGCGCGTGTGTGTGTGAGCGTGAAGCACACACTAACACCATGCACCATCACACACCTTAGTAGTTGTATACTACTCATGTGTGTAATGCTATATAAAGCCACCAAGTCCCCTTATTCTTTTCCATGTGGGACAAATGAAACATCATTATCACAAGTTTTTTCAAGCTACTACCTTCATCTCAATTTCTCTTATGGATTTAAACAAGAAAATTATTAAACCCATACATGAAAGTTTAAGTTCCCAATGCAAGGAACAACTTCCAATCATTACAAATTTGAATTAACATCAAGAATATAGTTAATTATATCCTTAAACTATCAATTTTCTAACAATCCCCCACAAATCCATATAGAAATGTAGACAGGTTCTTAACATGACTTGGTTTTTTCAGAGTCGGTACCCTTCCGGGTTTGAACCCTCCTAAGTCCCCTACTTCGATGGCTACCGGATTCAGATGGAATTTTTTCACCTTGAATCTTAATCCGTTAAGTGTAACCATTCTCCATAGACGACGACAAGTCAAAGGCTATGGTGCCAATCTACAGCTTTGAGACATTAATGGTCTTGTCTCGATCCTGTTCGTCGAATGCTTCAAGGAATAACCCTTTCCTCTAATTGCGACCTCACAATCACATTCGCTTAGCTGGGCATCTCCGGAGATGTACTGCAACCATCTCGTCAAATGACTTGACCCCATTCAGAGTTCTTAAACTCTTACTATTCAGCAGTTTCAGTACCTTATAGGTTTACAGGGGATAGACTCAGATACTAAGTATCATCTATGTATCAAGGTACTCCCAACTCATCCTTACAGCTTGTTATTACCACATTGAATACACTTCGAGGGATCTCCTCTCATGTGTATTGGGTTCCCACTGTTGATGAGTCGTGATGGGTTGTCAGTCCCATCCCCAACCTCGACTTAAGGACCACTGCAGGTTCCACTCCTTTAGTCAAAGGATCAGCTATATTTTCCTGAGTTCCAATGAACTCTACAGCTATAATCCTATCAGACACTAATCCCCTTATAGACTTAAGTCTAACTTGGATGTGTCTCTTTGTTTTAGCATTGTACTTTTTACTGCTAATCTTGTCGATAGTTGTTTGACTATCACAATGAATAGCAATAGCAGGAAGCGGTCTGCTTACTACAGGTATCACGGACATCAGTCCGTGTAACCATTCAGCCTCCGTCCCAGTGGCATCAAGTGCACACAACTCAGCCTCAAAAGTAGACCGAGTTACTATAGTCTGTTTTGTCGACTTCCAGGATATTGCTCCAAACCCTAGGGTGAATACGTATCCAGTCACTCCATAGGAACCAGACTTCTTAGCTATCCAACTTGCATCACTGTACCCTTCAAGTACACCAGGAAATCTCCTATAGTGTAATCCAAGGTACATTGTGCCTTTCAGATATCTAAGCACTCTATCAAGAGCATCCCAATGAGTTCTGTTCGGACAGCTTGTATATCTAGCTAGCTTAGACACAGAATATGATATATCTGGTCTAGTACAGTTAACAAGATACTGCAAGCTTCCAATAATCTGAGAATACCTTAATTGAGACACAGGAACTCCCGAACTATTCTTGACAAGGGCAACTTTAGGATCATAGGGTGTACTAGCGATTCTACATTGTGAATAACCATATTTCTCAAGTATAGATTTCTCTATATAATGAGATTGCGATAGGGTTATTCCAACATCTGACCGAGTCAGCTTGATACCAAGAATCACGCTAGCTTCACCCATATCCTTCATCTCAAAGTGCCTTTTCAAGAAATCCTTTGTCTCGTTAATAATCTCAATATTGGTTCCAAACAGTAGTATGTCATCCACATATAAGCATAATACGACACATTCACTACCTTTAACTTTTGAGTAGACACACTTATCGCTATCATTACTAACAAAACTGAATGTCACAATCGTCTCATCGAACTTTTTGTGCCAGTCCCTGGGACCTTGTCTTAAGCCATAAATAGATTTGATTAACTTACATACTTTCCTTTCGTTGCCAGATTCAACAAACCCCTCAGGCTGATCCATATAAATCTCTTCTTCAAGTTCACCATGAAGAAAAGCTGTCTTTACATCCATTTGATGGATGATCAGACCATGTACGGAAGCCAATGCTACAAGCATTCGGATTGCTATCATTTTGGCAACATGAGAGTATGTATCAAAGACATCAATTCCTTCCATTTGCTTAAAACCCTTAGCCACCAGTCTAGCCTTGTACTTCTCTATTGAGCCATCAGGGTTCAACTTTCTTTTAAAGATCCACTTGCACCCAATAGTAGAACACCCAGGAGGGATATCAACTAACTCCCATGTTCCGTTAGAAACAATAGAGTCAATTTCACTCTTTACAGCGCCCTTCCAGTGCCTAGACTCCGAGGAGTCCATAGCCTGTCGGAAAGTTAAAGGTTCGTCCTCGACATTGTAAGTGATGAAATCACTTCCAAAGTCCTTGACTACCTTTGCACGCTTACTCCTCCTAGGTTCCTCTTCCTCCATAGGAGTAGAGCTACTACCAGGTTCCGCCCCCACATTTGTCATCTTTTCCACATGATCAGGAATAGAACTTGATGTGTGAGTGAGATCTTCCTCAGAAGTACCTTGAGGTATACCAGTCTTCATAGGGTAGACATCCTCAAAGAATGTAGCATCACGAAATTCAACTATCGTGTTAGCCACTATGCCATCTATGTCAGATTTTATTACTAAAAATCTCATAGCTGTAGTGGTTTCAAGATAGCCCAGAAAGATACAATCAACCGTCTTCGGACCTAGTTTCTTCCTCTTGTGTTCAGGGACAAGTACCTTTGCAAGGCACCCCCACACTCGAAGATACTTGAGACTAGTCCTCTTGCCTTTCAATAACTCATAAGGTGTCTTATCCATGTGTTTCAGAGGGACTCTGTTCAGAATATGGCAAGCCGTATTCAGAGCCTCTCCCCACATGTATTTAGGCAACCCAGAGTTAATAAGCATACTGTTAATCATATCTTTGAACGTTCTGTTCTTTCGCTCAGCGACCCCATTAGACTCAGGTGTTTATGGTGGAGTAACTTCATGAACTATTCCATTGCTTGCGCAAAATTCATTAAAGGAGTTACTCGTATACTCACCACCTCTATCTGATCTCAACCTTTTAAGTACCTTACCAGTTTGTTTCTCAACTTCAGTTTTATAGATCATGAATTTGCTAAGTGCTTCATCTTTATGTCTAAGTAAATAAACATAACAGTATCTACTACTATCATCTATAAAAGTAATGAAGTATCTAAAATGGTCCTTAGTTAACATACCACCAAATTCACAAATATCAGTGTGTACTAAATCTAACAAGTCTGAATCCCTAACAACATTATGAAAAGGTTTCCTTATTTGTTTAGCATACACACATACTTGACATTTAGAATTCTTTTCTATAGTATGTTTTGGAATCATCTCTAAGTTCATCATATTTTTAAGAGCACCAAAATTTAAGTGACCAAGTCTAGCATGCCATAAGTTGGATGATTCTACACAGTTAACAGAAGGAGTAATTTCATTAAAGGAAGTGCCCAAAACAGGCTCAGCATTTATAACAAATAAACCATTTGACAAGTAACCCTTGCCAAAGAAAGTACCAGTGTGAATAAGAACTACTTTATTACACCTTAAGGAAATTTCAAAACCATTCGTAACTAAACGGCTTCCACTTATTATATTTCTACGCATGTCGGGAACATGATGCACTCTTGTCAGGGATAGAATACGCCCCGAAGGAAACTTCAGGTCCACGTCTCCCACTCCATGAACTTGAGCGGCACTCGCATTCCCCATCGTCACTGTCATGCTATGACTCTGTTGATAAGATACAAACAAACTAATATCAGCACAAATATGCACATTAGCTCCAGTATCAATCAACCATTCATTTGACAGATAAGTGGAAAATAGTACAGGGTTGTAGGTCACATACCGGTTTTCGTTGGTTTCAGAAGCCGAAGCCTCACCAACAACCATGTTCACTACAGGCCCACTTGTGGTTCCAAGTACAGCATTCGCTTGCGCTACCGCCTCAGTTTTCTTCGCTTTCTTTGTAGGACAGTCCTTACTCCAGTGCCCAACCTGCCCACAAGACCAACATGGTTTGTTTGCCTTTGGTTTCTTGGCCTTATCCTTGTCTATCTTAGGTTTATTAACATTACCCTTCCTAGCAACAGCCTTCCTTTTCTGTCCTACGGTTACTACATTCACCTTCGAGCTACCGTGTTCAGATGGCATCACATGTCCCTGTTTGGACTTGTGTTGTTCTTGCACCGAGATGACTAGCATAAGGTTGGTCCAGGTGATCTCTCCTTTCTGTCTTTTCAGGGAGAGAGCGAACTCTTCCCAAGACTTCGGAAGCTTTTCAATCACGCTCATAACCTTGAACTTCTCAGGGAGATCCATGCCGGATTCCTTCAAAGCATGCACTATCATCTCAAACTCATGCACCTGCTCAGTCATGGATTTGTTGTCTACCAGCTTAAATTCAAGGAACCTCGCTACAGAATACTTTTCCAGACCTTGAGAGTCAGTATTATGAGTGAGGTCCAGCTTCTCCCATAAGAGCTTAGCACTATAGGCATCAGATGAATAAACATCAAACAGAGTGTTCGTTAGGGCTGCCAGAATGGCTGCCCTAGCCACCCCATCCTTCTCAGCCCACATTGCATAAGCCTTAACTGTTTCAGCCTTTTCTTGAACCACCACCGGTTTCTCATACTCCACAACAGGCCACAGACCCTTTACAGTCAACCACAATTTCATCCTTTTCTGCCAGCGAGAAAAGCCGACACCACCGTTGAATTTCTCCGGTAAGCCCGTTAGTTCAACGGGTTGTGGGAAACGGTAAGTGGTCCAATCAATGACCCCAGCAGACACATCAGACGTACTACCATCTACAGTAACTCCAGTTTCATTAACCATAATGCTAAATATTATATAACAGGATAACTCTTCAAGAATGTTGGAAATAATAAATACTACGGCAACATGGAGGCAGTTATATAAAAGATATAGCATTGACAGGCCAAGACCAAAGTTAACAAAACAAAGCATGAAGGTCGAAAGCATGCATATCAGAAACTGATAAATAACCAGGGAGACAGAAACAGTACTTGTAGGCATAGCTTAACAGTGTATAAGAACAGAAATAACGAAGCAACAACTGAGTCGTCAGGACTTCGAGAAACCCTGACTGTTCTTGAAGAGTTATTCGCCCCCACTTACTGTGTCAGGTTGTCGGCGAGATACTACTTCCAGGATAAAACAGCTCCGAGAAAGGTGTTCACAGCAACAGCAGCGCTCAACTACGACCAGCACCTCAGTCGCCGGAGAACCAGAAAACTACAGGGAAAACTGTATGGAGAGGGAGGGCAGAGAGAGTTTTGAGAGAAGTGTGTTTGCAAAATTCCGTGTCTTCCAACTGAGCTACAAGGGCCACTATTTATAGTGGTTCCTTTCTATAACTGAAGCAATGAGCATTCAATTTCGTAACTGCAGCACACACATTTATTTTCGTAACAGCTGATCATATTAAAAAAAAAATCAAAACTGACTATTAAAGAATAAAACGTTTTTGATTGAATTTAATAACCTGTAGCTGTTACATATTTTTCATGTTTATCCACAAATCAGTTTTAATATTTATTTTAAACATATCCATCAAATCATGTCCAGGTTCATATCAGTTTCTGTTGCCCATCAGAGTTTAGTTTCTGTTGTCCATCAGAGTTTAACTTGTTGTCCATCAGAATTTAACTAGTTGTCCATCAGAGTTTACTGACAAACCAACTCCATCAGAGTTTACTAGTTAAATACTGATAAACCAACTCCATCATATTGATAAATTAATTCTAATAAAATATTAAATCACATAGATAAAAACTCTCGCCCAGGTCGCCTCGCGTACGCGAGACGCCGAGACATTCGCCCAAATCGCCCTTCGACCCGACCCGACCCGGTGCGGTGCGGTGCGTGGCGTGGCGAGGCGGGCGGCGGCGCGCGTGTGTGTGTGTGCGCGTGAAGCACACACTAACACCATGCACCATCACACACCTTAGTAGTTGTATACTACTCATGTGTGTAATGCTATATAAAGCCACCAAGTCCCCTTATTCTTTTCTATGTGGGACAAATGAAACATCATTATCACAAGTTTTTTCAAGCTACTACCTTCATCTCAATTTCTCTTATGGATTTAAACAAGAAAATTATTAAACCCATACATGAAAGTTTAAGTTCCCAATGCAAGGAACAACTTCAAATCATTAGAAATTTGAATTAACATCAAGAATATAGTTAATTATATCCTTAAACTATCAATTTTCTAACAATCCCCCACAAATCCATATAGAAATGTAGACAGGTTCTTAACATGACTTGGTTTTTTCAGAGTCGGTACCCTTCCGGGTTTGAACCCTCCTAAGTCCCCTACTTCGATGGCTACCGGATTCAGATGGAATTTTTTCACCTTGAATCTTAATCCGTTAAGTGTAACCATTCTCCATAGACGACGACAAGTCAAAGGCTATGGTGCCAATCTACGGCTTTGAGACATTAATGGTCTTGTCTCGATCCTGTTCGTCGAATGCTTCAAGGAATAACCCTTTCCTCTAATTGCGACCTCAAAATCACATTCGCTTAGCTGGGCATCTCCGGAGATGTACTACAACCATCTCGTCAAATGACTTGACCCCATTCAGAGTTCTTAAACTCTTACTATTCAGCAGTTTCAGTACCTTATAGGTTTACAGGGGATAGACTCAGATACTAAGTATCATCTATGTATCAAGGTACTCCCAACTCATCCTTACAGCTTGTTATTACCACATTGAATACACTTCGAGGGATCTCCTCTCATGTGTATTGGGTTCCCACTGTTGATGAGTCGTGATGGGTTGTCAGTCCCATCCCCAACCTCGACTTAAGGACCACTTCAGGTTCCACTCCTTTAGTCAAAGGATCAGCTATATTTTCCTGAGTTCCAATGAACTCTACAGCTATAATCCTATCAGACACTAATCCCCTTATAGACTTAAGTCTAACTTGGATGTGTCTCTTTGTTTTAGCATTGTACTTTTTACTGCTAATCTTGTCGATAGTTGTTTGACTATCACAATGAATAGCAATAGCAGGAAGCGGTCTGCTTACTACAGGTATCACGGACATCAGTCCGTGTAACCATTCAGCCTCCGTCCCAGTGGCATCAAGTGCACACAACTCAGCCTCAAAAGTAGACCGAGTTACTATAGTCTGTTTTGTCGACTTCCAGGATATTGCTCCACCCCCTAGGGTGAATACGTATCCAGTCACTCCATTGGAACCAGACTTCTTAGCTATCCAACTTGCATCACTGTACCCTTCAAGTACACCAAGAAATCTCCTATAGTGTAATCCAAGGTACATTGTGCCTTTCAGATATCTAAGCACTCTATCAAGAGCATCCCAATGAGTTCTGTTCGGACAGCTTGTATATCTAGCTAGCTTAGACACAGAATATGATATATCTGGTCTAGTACAGTTAGCAAGATACTGCAAGCTTCCAATAATCTGAGAATACCTTAATTGAGACACAGGAACTCCCGAACTATTCTTGACAAGGGCAACTTTAGGATCATAGGGTGTACTAGCGATTCTACATTGTGAATAACCATATTTCTCAAGTATAGATTTCTCTATATAATGAGATTGCGATAGGGTTATTCCAACATCTGACTGAGTCAGCTTGATACCAAGAATCACGCTAGCTTCACCCATATCCTTCATCTCAAAGTGCCTTTTCAAGAAATCCTTTGTCTCGTTAATAATCTCAATATTGGTTCCAAACAGTAGTATGTCATCCACATATAAGCATAATACGACACATTCACTACCTTTAACTTTTGAGTAGACACACTTATCGCTATCATTACCAACAAAACTGAATGTCACAATCGTCTCATCGAACTTTTTGTGCCAGTCCCTGGGACCTTGTCTTAAGCCATAAATAGATTTGATTAACTTACATACTTTCCTTTCGTTGCCAGATGCAACAAACCCCTCAGGCTGATCCATATAAATCTCTTCTTCAAGTTCACCATGAAGAAAAGCTGTCTTTACATCCATTTGATGGATGATCAGACCATGTACGGAAGCCAATGCTACAAGCATTCGGATTGTTATCATTTTGGCAACATGAGAGTATGTATCAAAGACATCAATTCCTTCCATTTGCTTAAAACCCTTAGCCACCAGTCTAGCCTTGTACTTCTCTATTGAGCCATCAGGGTTCAACTTTCTTTTAAAGATCCACTTGCACCCAATATTAGAACACCCAGGAGGGAGATCAACTAACTCCCATGTTCCGTTAGAAACAATAGAGTCAATTTCACTCTTTACAGCGCCCTTCCAGTGCCTAGACTCCGAGGAGTCCATAGCCTGTCGGAAAGTTAAAGGTTCGTCCTCGACATTGTAAGTGATGAAATCACTTCCAAAGTCCTTGACTACCTTTGCACGCTTACTCCTCCTAGGTTCCTCTTCCTCCATAGGAGTAGAGCTACTACCAGGTTCCGCCCCCACATTTGTCATCTTTTCCACATGATCAGGAATAGAACTTGATGTGTGAGTGAGATCTTCCTTAGAAGTACCTTGAGGTATACCAGTCTTCATAGGGTAGACATCCTCAAAGAATGTAGCATCACGAAATTCAACTATCGTGTTAGCCACTATGCCATCTATGTCAGATTTTATTACTAAAAATCTCATAGCTGTAGTGGTTTCAAGATAGCCCAGAAAGATACAATCAACCGTCTTCGGACCTAGTTTCTTCCTCTTGTGTTCAGGGACAAGTACCTTTGCAAGGCACCCCCACACTCGAAGATACTTGAGACTAGTCCTCTTGCCTTTCAATAACTCATAAGGTGTCTTATCCATGTGTTTCAGAGGGACTCTGTTCAGAATATGGCAAGCCGTATTCAGAGCCTCTCCCCACATGTATTTAGGCAACCCAGAGTTAATAAGCATACTGTTAATCATATCTTTGAACGTTCTGTTCTTTCGCTCAGCGACCCCATTAGACTCAGGTGTGTATGGTGGAGTAACTTCATGAACTATTCCATTGCTTGTGCAAAATTCATTAAAGGAGTTACTCGTATACTCACCACCTCTATCTGATCTCAACCTTTTAAGTACCTTACCAGTTTGTTTCTCAACTTCAGTTTTATAGATCATGAATTTGCTAAGTGCTTCATCTTTATGTCTAAGTAAATAAACATAACAGTATCTACTACTATCATCTATAAAAGTAATGAAGTATCTAAAATGGTCCTTAGTTAACATACCACCAAATTCACAAATATCAGTGTGTACTAAATCTAACAAGTCTGAATCCCTAACAACATTATGAAAAGGTTTCCTTATTTGTTTAGAAGACACACATACTTGACATTTAGAATTCTTTTCTATAGTATGTTTTGGAATCATCTCTAAGTTCATCATATTTTTAAGAGCACCAAAATTTAAGTGACCAAGTCTAGCATGCCATAAGTTGGATGATTCTACACAGTTAACAGAAGGAGTAATTTCATTAAAGGAAGTGCCCAAAACAGGCTCAGCATTTATAACAAATAAACCATTTGACAAGTAATTATTATCTAACGAAATTATCTTTAATTTAATGATGATTTAATAATTATTATCTAACTTGACCAGTTGACTACCCGTAAACCGAAAAGAAAAGATGGTTAAGTATTATATTCAAAATTATTGTTTATGAATATGAAAGCCTCAATATTTTAATAATATATTGATATTATCCTTTTATGTTTGTTATATGTAAAATAATATAATTATAATTTGGATTAATCAAATTGTTATGTTCCTTCAGAAAAAAAATGTTTAAATTTATTCATGTACATGAGTTCTCCTAAGTCTACATGTATCATTGTTATATGATATACATGAGCATTATATTGATAATTTTTAATATTGTAATCGATATGAATTGTTATCTGATATTTGGTTTAACAATTATTATCTAACTCGAACTATACATAAATTAAAGAGAAAAAAGATTTTAAGAATTTTTACATAGAAAAATTTTAAATTATCAAAATACACTTTTTAGTATTTAAATATAATTCTATTATTAATCAGATACACTTTTTAATATTAGATCTAACAATTCTCATCGATCTATTTAAGATCTAACTGTAATAATTAATTTGGTCGTATAGTGGTCGTACACGGATCCGATCGATTTTAATTTTTCTTAAATTGAATTTAATATTTTATTGAAATAAACATAGAATTTATAAATTTAAAATAATTAGGAAAAAAAAATAAATTGGTGCTACAATAATAAAAAAAATTATTAAAATTTAGATAATCACTTTACTGTTTGGGCTCTATCTTGAGTTTTAGACAACAAATTTTAACAATTTTACAGCCCACGCGAAGCTAACAAAATTATCTTTAATTTAATGATGTTTTAATAATTATTATCTAACCGGAACTATCCATAAACTAAAGAGAAAAGATAATTACGATTTTTTACATAAAGATTTCTATTCAATATAGAAAACCTATTTATAATTGGTTTAAATTAAAAAAATTATTAAAATTTAGATAATCATTTTATTGTTTGGGCTCTATCACACTACAAGAAAGTAAGGCTAAATTCGACAGAATAAATTCGACAGACACCAAATTCGACAGATATCAGCTGAAAATTAAGACTGCGGCTAAATTCGACACAATTCTGTCGCAATTAGTTTCTGTCGAAATTATTCTGTCGAATTTAGTACTAAATTCGACAGAAATTTTTATTATGTTGCATTTTCAATACTAAATTCGACAGAATTGTTTGTACTGTCGAAATTAGAACCCACCAAAAAAAAGCGGGAACAATCCCACCAAAAATATTAATTTCAGATTTCAAACTTCGACCGAATTCTGTCGAATTTAACTTTTAGTTTTTGTGGGAATATTGCCGCCGAAATTTTTCAGACCGTTCAAAACTATATTCGACAGTTTTTAGTCGCATTTATAAAAGTGACAGAATTCCGTCGAAGGTTTATTTTTGCAATTTTAAAATTAAAAATTAAAAATTTTATAATTTTCAATTAAAAATTAATTAATAAAAAAATTTTAATTAAAAATAATATTATGATAGTGGGCCCTACTAATTTTTCTAATTTTCAATTAAAAATTAATAAAAAAATTAATGAATAATTAATTAGTAATTAATTTTTAATTCAAAATAATATTGAAAAACGTGGGACCCATGAGTGCCCTAAACCCTAAACCCTAAACCCGAACCCTAAACCCGAATAATTTTTTAATTGATTTATTCGACGATCCAACCGTACGGATGTTAATCGGTACTCATTCTAGGGTTGGGAAAAATTAATCAAAAAAATATGAATGTCCGGTTATGCCGCATCTTTCCAGAAACGTTGGAATAGTACTGTTTCGAGGAACTGGACATGTCTCAAATTTACTGAATAATTTTTTCAATTGATTTTTTCGACGATCCAACCGTACGGATGTTAATAGGTAGTCATTCTAGTGTTGGGAAAAAATAAAAAAAATATAAATGTCCGGTTATGCCGCATCTTTCCAGAAATCTCCAACCGTACTAATTGATTTAGTAGTTTCCTACTAAAATCTCCAACCAAATTAATTTTTTATCTTTTGAAAATTTGGGAATATCATTAAATTATATATATGTTGACATCCGTACGGTTGGATCGTCGAGAAATAATTTTAAAAAAATAGAAACAACAATCCGTGACAAAACAGTAGTTACGAGTACTAGTCAATATAATAATGATCTACTAAGATCTGTGGCCAAATTAATTTTTATCTTTTGAAAATTTGGGAATAATATTAAATTAGATTTATATTGACATCCGTACGGTTGGATCGTCGAGAAATATTTTTTAAAAAATAGAAATAATAATTTGTGACAAAGCACTAGTTACGAGTATTAGTCAATATAATAATGATCTACTAAGATCTCCAACCTAATTAATTTTTTATTTTTTGAAAATTTGGGAATAACATTAAATTAGATTTATAACTTTAATCCATATTTATTTTACTCTATATTAGGAATAGAAAATTAAAAATTCTGTTTGATAACATGTGTCAATGTGTTATTGGTGGACAACATAGCACATGGATTGTGCTTCTTTAATCAATTTCTAACCCTTGATTAAAACAAAAAAAACACACATCCAACGATTCATATTTTATCCCATTAATTAAACCATTTAACAACCCCCTCCCCCACCTTTTTCCCCACCCACCTCCCATCCACAGATCCACTGCCGAACCAACCCCTTCAACACCTCTCTCTCTCTCTCTCTCTACACATATACATAATATTTAATCTTCAAAAATTCACATCTCTCAATCTACTCATCCAAAATTAGTGATTTATATATGTATGTATTCTACAAATCGAGCTCTATACATTGACATAAATATTTTTTGATTTTTATCAAATATTTTTCTGGGTAATATTTGAAGTTTAATTCGGGTTGGAGGTTTGATGAAGTTTTTGATGATTTTGAGGCTGCAAGATTGTATGTTGGTGCTTGTTTATGCTTAGTTATTAATTTCATAATTTTCCGGGCACTTTTTATTTCGTCGGAAAATTCTTGAGGTGGCCGGAATTAACAATTATAATTTTTTTTTGATTTTCAATTTTGACTATTGTATATATCGTCGGATGCTTGGATACATATATTAAATTGAGAATTTTTCAGATTTGTTTTGACTCATCGGAAAATGTTCGGTTTACCGGAATATGGGTTTTAGTTTTCGTTTTTAAATTATGTTTAGGTGAATATTTAGATCGTTGGATTTACCTACTGATATGTTAATTTGGTAATTTTTGGAGATGTTTTTGGTTCACCGGAACAGTAACTCCGTTTTGGTAGCAGCAGAAGCTGCTGTTTTTTTTTAAATTCCGGCACTTTAAATTCGATCAGATTTGGTCGAATTTAGCATTTTAAATTCGACCAGATTTGGTCGAATTTAGCACTTCAGGCGGCAAAATTTAAAAAATTTGAATTTTTCACCAAAATTTAAAATTTTCAAAATTTTGAAATTTGGCGCCTGAAGTGCTAATTTCGACCAGATTTGGTCGAATTTAACAATATCAATTTTGACCAAAGTTAGTCGAATTTAGCATACTAAATTCGACCGATTTACTAAATTCGACGCGAGCGTATTCGACAGACAGAATTTCCGTCGAATTTAGCTAAATTCGACAGAATACCGTCGACTTTAGTTAAATTCGACAGAAATTCTGCATGTCGAATTTAGTCGTTTTTCTTGTAGTGTCATGAGTTTTATACAATAGATTTTAACAATTTTACAGCCCACGCGAAGCTAACAAAATTCTCTTTAATTTAATGATGTTTTAATAATTATTATCTAACTGGAACTATTCATAAACTAAAAAGAAAAGATAATTACGATTTTTTACATAAAGATTTCTATTCAATATAGAAAACCTATTTATAATTGGTTTAAATTATCAAAATACACCGTTTAGTATTTAAATACTATCCTATTATTAATCAAATACAATTTTTAATATTATATCTAATTGTCCTCATCTATTTGAATATTTATAGTTTTATAATCCAACGGATCATATACTTTTGGTAGTACAGTGACCGACCAAAGTTTTGGATAAGATCTACCTTACGCTTATTATATATAAGGAGTTAATAAGGAGTTAATAAGAATAAAGAGGTATTGTTTAAAGTAGTCCTTCGATAAAGTTTAGAATTCAATTATTAAATGATTAGCAATTAGCAGACTTCTTAACTTCATCAAAAATAAAGAATTCAGTTCTATTCAAACATATTAATTGGTAATATGTTGATGTTTCCTTTTTGAATGCATTTTATAGCGAATTGTAAAATTATATGTTAATCATGTTTAGTTGTATACTCCCTCCGTCCCAGTGAATTGTATACATTGGGATTGGGCACGGAAACTAAGAAAATATATAAAAAATGAGTAAAATTAGATGAAAAGTGAGTAAAGTGGTGGGACCTATCAATATTTAATAATAGATTTGAGATAGTGGAGGAAGTAGTGGGTGTAATAGTGATTTATATTGTTATAGAATAGAGATAGTGGATAAAGTAGTGGGTGTAATAGTGTTTTATATTATTAAAAGTTACTATTTTTGGAATGTATAGAAATGAATGGGACATCCCAAAATGGAAAGTGTATAGAAATGAATGGGACGGAGGGAGTATTAAATTATATGCCGATCAACTTACCCAGAAGCAGTATGATAATTTGTTAATGTGTAAGAATCTATAGTCTTTATTAGTAAGCTAAACAATGTGAAAATGGCGCGCGGTATTAAAGTACCCAAAGTATCAAAGTACCAAATTTGGTTATCAGGTTCGATTTCTCGCAACTACATAATTATACAAGATTTATTTACTTTAAATTTTTTAGCTTTATCCAGGGTTCAATTCTTTACAAATACGTATGCACAGTTCGATTGTCTATGACTACATAATTAAATAGTTATTTATTTATTATATATTTTTATCATTCAATTCTCGAGAAATACATTTTTAAATAATATTTATTAATAATTTATTAATACTATTATTTTAATGTCGACTCATGCTCGATCCGTGTTTGACACGAGTTATAAGTTAGTAGTAAGTAACTACGAGTTTTAGCCTAAAAAAAAAAGTGATCACGAGTTTCGATTATGCCATAAATTTTTATGGCGACAGCCTACTAAATACTAATAACCTACCTATTCATGGACGCATGGAACTGAGCCAAATTGTATTTCGAGGACATGATTTTGTTGACGAGGATTTTATGCACCAATCAGTGTCAAAGAAACGTATCAATGCACCGGAGTTCTGATTAAATTCAGTTCCACAAATTTAATTTAAAATAATTTAAATGAGAATATCCCATTGATACTGATATAAGTTTTAGAATAGCACTCGCAGAAAACTGTTATATAGAATCCGATAAAAAAAACTATTATATAAATACACATAATTTAGTTAAATATATTTTTTTAAATCATTGAAGATTATTGAAGTCAAAAGCAATTTTATAGTAAATCAAAATTTATCCAAAATAATTTTATAATAGAATCAAATTTAAAATTAATTTTTTGCTCAAGTTTGATTAAGTGTTAAATTTAAACGTTAAATTTTTATTCAAAAGACTTTTTTTTTAAAATAATTCATGGAACTACATTTAATAGAAGCCTTAAAATGTGTGTAAAACCCTCGGCCCCAAATGTAAAGAACCTGGTGGGACGGAGGGAGTATATAATAAACGTAAAAGAATTTTTATCCAAAGCTTTGGTAGTCTGGTTCCTGCACGACCACTGTACGACAAATTAACAAGGGTCGTTAGATATTAAATAGATAGTTAAGAATCGTTAGATCTAATATTAAAGAAATCATATTTGATTAATATTAGGATTATATTTAAATACTAAAACGTGTATTTTGATAATTTAAACCAAATATAATTGGATTTTCTATATTGAATAGAATTCTCTATGTAAAAATGTAAAAATTCGTAACTCTCTTTTCTTTTCAAGTTATGGGTAGTTCCAATTAGATAATAATTGTTAAACCAAAGATCGAGATATCGTTTCATATCAATTATAGTATTAAAAATATCATGGATAACAATAATATATGTGGACCCTATGTTATAAGAAACTTATAAAAAAAATTATGTTGCAAATTTTATTATACAAATTACAAGTTGACGTTGAAGAAATCCTGTATATGGATTTATGAAAAAGTTTCCGGTCAAAGTCTGTAAAATTTTCATTTAGGTTTACTCCGTTACTTCCTTTAAAAACCATAACGGAAAAATGATGTGAACGTTGACGTGGTATACTCAAACAAAAGTTTAACATCAAATTTATCACTAAACTGTGTATTAGTTTCAATCAGGTCATCAGCTAATTTTAATTCAAAATTTTCAACTCATTTTTTCTTATAATTTATACCTAATTTTAAAATTTTCCCAAATGTTTACAATTTAGTTAAATTTAAAAATAAAAATTACTCTTTATACATATACATTTAAATCGATACAAGCAAATAAATATATATTAAATAATATATTTTTCAATCGTACTTTTTCCAACATCGATTAATTGTACCAGAAATTTAAACTTTTGGAATGTTTAATTTTTTTTAATGGTTACACTTTAATTAAATTTAAAATTGTACATACTCATTTAATTCATAAGATTATAAATCGATATAATAAATATTTTTCTAGAAAAGGCTTAGTTCTGTTTTAATTTTTTTTGACTCTTTAAACAATATTTCCTGTACAAACTCAAAGCACAAAACTTATAGAGAACGAAAAGATCTCTCCGAAAAGTTAAGAATCAACGAATTCCAACTCATGATAAATTTTCTACGACTTTTATAGAGATTATAATTTTAAAAAAAATAAAATGAAACATACCCCATTTAGTTTTTATGCTTGTAAATGGATAAAAGCGACAAATATTGTAATTGTTGTTAAATATATTTTTTTATGATTACAATTTATTTGAATTAAAAAAATTATTTTAGTAAAAAGAATTATTTTTTTCAAAATCTACTTTTTTTCCCATTCGGTGACCTATTCGAAACTTGGTCAATGGTTCGGTAATGAATTAGGTTCAAATTTTTGAATCTTGACGTGGTCGCTGACATGGCGCCCACGTCGCAGCTGATGTATAAAACCGTAACTCTTCTCCGTTAAAAGTTAACGGATTTTAACGTCCGTGCAAGTATTTTGGAGTTCGGTGATGTGATTGCAAGTTAATTTTAGGTTTGTGATGCAATTGTAAATTTTTTTGGGCTGGTGATTCAACTGAAACTTTCAGTATAGCACAATGATAATTTAGCTCATTTACCCCTACTTTTTTTAAGGGAACTAATGTTGAAAATAATAAGTACTACAACAACATGGAGGCAGTTATATAAAAGATATAACATTGACAGGCTAAGACCAAAGTTAACAAAACAAAGCATGAAGGTCGAAAGCATGCATATCAGAAACTGATAAATAACCAGGGAGACAGAAACAGTACCTGTAGGCATAGCTTAACAGTGTATAAGAACAGAAATAACGAAGCAATAGCTGAGTCGTCAGGACTTCGAGAAACCCTGACTGTTCTTGAAGAGTTATTCGCCCCCACTTACTGTGTCAGGTTGTCGGCGAGATACTACTTCCAGGATAAAACAGCTCCGAGCAAGGTGTTCACAGCAACAGCAGCGCTCAACTACGACCAGCACCTCAGTCGCCGGAGAACCAGAAAACTACAGGGAAAACTGTATGGAGATGGAGGGCAGAGAGAGTTTTGAGAGAAGTGTGTTTGCAAAATTCTGTGTCTTCCAACTGAGCTACAAGGGCCACTATTTATAGTGGTTCCTTTCTGTAACTGAAGCAATGAGCATTCAATTTCGTAACTGCAGCACAGACATTTATTTTCGTAACAGCTGATCATATTAAAAAAAAAAATCAAAACTGACTATTAAAGAATAAAACATTTTTGATTGAATTTAATAACCTGTAGCTGTTACATATTTTTCATGTTTATCCACATATCAGTTTTAATATTTATTTTAAACATATCCATCAAATCATGTCCAGGTTCATATCAGTTTCTGTTGCCCATCAGAGTTTAGTTTCTGTTGTCCATCAGAGTTTAACTTGTTGTCCATCAGAATTTAACTAGTTCTCCATCAGAGTTTACTGACAAACCAACTCCATCAGAGTTTACTAGTTAAATACTGATAAACCAACTCCATCAGAGTTTACTAGTTAAATACTGATAACCCAACCCAATTTGACAACTGATAACCCAGCCCAATTTGATAAATTAATTTTAATAAAATATTAAATCACATAGATAAAAACTCTCGCCCAGGTCGCCTCACGTAAGCGAGACGCCGAGACATTCGCCCAAATCGCCCTTCGACTCGACCCGACCCGGTGTGGTGCGTGGCGTGGCGAGGCGGGCGGCGGCGCGCGTGTGTGTGTGAGCGTGAAGCACACACTAACACCATGCACCATCACACACCTTAGTAGTTGTATACTACTCATGTGTGTAATGCTATATAAAGCCACCAAGTCCCCTTATTCTTTTCTATGTGGGATAAATGAAACATCATTATCACAAGTTTTTTCAAGCTACTACCTTCATCTCAATTTCTCTTATGGATTTAAACAAGAAAATTATTAAACCCATACATGAAAGTTTAAGTTCCCAATGCAAGGAACAACTTCCAATCATTAGAAATTTGAATTAACATCAAGAATATAGTTAATTATATCCTTAAACTATCAATTTTCTAACAACTAACACTTTAATTCATCCAAATTCTATTATATTTTTTTACATATAACAAACGTAAAATGATAATAACAAAATATTATTAAAAATTAAGAGTTTCATATTCATTAACGATAATTTTGAAAATAATACTTATAGAGAATTAAGATTATGAGTTTAATCTCAGCATACTTTTCTAATATCACACCTAACATATGTAAACAAACATATCTAATTATCTATTGTTAAATATTTACTTATCATATATTTTGATTTGTTTATAAATTAGGAAAATGAGTAATTAGATAGTAAATGTAATACACGCAAAATGATCAATTTCTATCTCAGGAGTCGGGATCTTTACTCTTATACTTATAACTTACTAACAAAAATTTAAGTTTGGAATTACCTCAATAACATATTATATTAGCTATTTCAACAATTAACAAGAAATTTAAATTTTGAATAATATAAATTTTGAATAAATATACACAAAATATATGTGTTTTGCACTGGGTCAACGCAACATGAAATAATTTATCCAAAAATAAATCATTATATATTTTATCCATTTTTTTAGTCATCATGGTACAATACCATAAAAAATCGTTACATTTTAAAATAAATAGATGAGAATCGTGAAATGTTCGAATTTCATCAACAACGTATCATAAATAAAAATTAATATTTTTATTTCTAAATATTTGTTTTAAAAAAGTCCACAGTCTTGGTAGTTAAGGGACGATATTACTATAAAAAAGTAAGAATCATTGGATCTTAAAATAAATAGATGAGAACCGTTGAATATAATGTCAAGTAATATTTTATATTTAATAGATAAATTATTTTTTCAAAAGTCCAAAGTTCAAAAGCCGTCAACAATATCTTAAAAAAATTGTATTTTAGAAGTATTAAAAATGAAAAACAATTATAAATACCAAAACTAAAATTGTGAATTAATATCATAAAAAATATTTAAAAATACCTGTGCATTGCACGAGCTATAAGCTAGTACATGAATAATTTAACTACCGGTGGGACTACTTAGTATGCGACTAAACTACAGTAACCAACAGGCTGACAAACTGGTTGTACTAGTACGAAATGAGTAATATTTGGGTCTGCTTTTAATTAAAAACATAAAAACAAGATTGATCAAGAATTATGTATAAACCATGGAGAACGCGAATTTAGTTTTTAATTTTAAAACTAACACAAATGGATCAAATAACACTTAAGATATCACTTAAAAGATCTAAGGAACGGATTTCATCGGCTAACATGCGAAAATCATGGTGTAACACAAGTATTAATTTTCACTAACAATTAAACACATAAGCATTCAAAATAAAGACAACCAATGATTTCGAATCAAATATCGTTCAAAAGTCGTAAAAATTACTTATATAAATCGTACCAATTAAGTCAACTCTCAAGATTTTATGGATCCTAACAATACGAACTCCCAACACTACTTGCGTGGCTCGTATGAAAATACTCACATAAACATTGTTAGGAAATATGTTGTTCTTGATGATAAATTAACATATAACATATTTCTGTATAAGTCATTTTGTAACTAACAACAGATGACATACTTTTTGTAGTATCCGTTGTTGGGAGCCTTATCAACGGATAAGTAATCATGTAGCATATTCAATTTTACTCTAGTCTAAGGATTGAAAGTATTAAGTACTAAGTCATGTTGACTTTCAGTAGATAAACATGATATGATAGCTAATTGTAAATAGGCTGTGCTATGTAATTCTGTTTAAGTGAAAATGAATGATAACGAATGAAGACTTAATGCTATCCACAGATGACCAACTTAATGCTATCCACGGCTAGTCATCCACGGATAGTCATGCACAGATAGTCAAGAACACTACCAACGGATGAAGCTCAAGACTAAAGGTTGATGGTGACTTGACACTAGTGGAAGCACATGGGTTGATAGAGTAAACAAAAAGAATATGGAAGCCAAACACTGGTGAACCTCAAAGAAGAAGAAACATTCCATTTCCATGCAAACATAAGAGATGTACAAACAAGCCAACTTGTCAAGAGTACAACATCTCAGTCACATGCATCTGGAACGAAGAAGCAAACATACTGGACCTAGAAAATAGAGATAGTTTTTGTCTGTAGTATGACTTGTAAACTTGGGCTTTATAACTAAGTGTAGCAGTTCTTTGAAAAAAGAGAAAATAGTTTTTACATTGTCTTTGCTTAGGTTTTATCTCTTACATTTCTTAGAAGCAAAGAACTGTAATAGCAGCTGTGTATTTGTAACCAAATATCATAAATTATTTCTTCAATATATATCTCAGGTGGATCACAAAACAATCCACCTAAAATTTTTAAAGCATTGTGTTCTTATCTTTATTCTGTTTCTGCAATTTAGTTTATCTGTTCTTACTTTTAAGTTGTAGAAAAGTTGTAAAAATCTAGAATTGTATTCAACCCCCTTCTACAATTCTGTAAGTGTGTAACTGGGAATAACAATTGGTATCAGAGCAAGCTTCTAACACACCTGAAGTTTAAAGATCAAGCACAACCAGAATCATGGGAAAGAAGGATACTGGAGTGAAGATACCAGTTCTTAATAAAGACAACTGCTTTCACTGGAAAGTAAAGATGCATCTACAACTCATGTCTATGGATGAGAGTTATGTGGACTACATAGAGAGAGGTCCTCATGTGCCTATGAAACCTAACATAGGAATTGCTCTACAAGGAGAAGAAGTCCCAGACACAAAGATAAAAAGGCCATGAACATTCTGTTCAATGTTCTAGACAGTGATATGTTTGACAATGTGATTAACTGCACCACAACCAAGGAAGTTTGGGACACAATTCAAACTCTGTGTGAAGGAACTGAGCAAGTTAGAGAGAACAAGATGCAACTTCTCATACAACAATATGAACACTTTCACTTCAAAAGTGGTGAGTCTCTGAATGACACTTTTAGGAGATTTCAGAAACTATTGAATGGATTAAAGTTGTATGGAAGGATGTATCGGACCAAAGACTCAAACCTCAAATTTCTGAGATCTCTGCCCAAGGAATGGAAACCTATGATTGTTTCTCTAAGAAACACTCAAGAGTACAAGAATTTCACTCTTGAAAGGCTCTATGGAACTTTAAAGACATATGAATTAGAAATGGGGCAAGATGAAGAAATTGAGAAGGGTCAGAAGAAAGGGAGTTCTGCAGCTCTAGTTGCAAGTGAAGATGAGGCTGAGGACACAAAGGTGAAAGTAAAGTCTAAAGCTACACCAAACAGTGATGTTTGTGAAGGTAGAGCTGATTCAGGCAAGGGCAAGGGAAAGATGTATGAAGAAGGTGATTCTTCTAATCAAGAGGAGATGGATGAACACTTAGCTTTTCTGTCTAGGAGATTTTCTAAGCTTAAATTCAAGAAGAATCCTGAAGTAACCAAACCCTTCAAGAAAGACTTTCAACCAAACAAGAATTTTGTTGAGAGATCTAAATTCAAATGTTTTAATTGTGGGATGGGAGGTCACTTTGCAAATGAATGAAGAAAGCCTAAAGATGAGAAGAAGGACAGGAAGTTTGAACCTTTAGACTACAAGAAGAAATATTTTGAACTTCTCAATCAAAAGGAAAGAGCATTCATTACTCTGGATTATGATTGGGCTGATGAAGGAAATGATTCAGAAGAAGACACTGAGTATGTCAACCTTGCACTCATGGCTGATGCAAATGATCAGGAAGCAAGTTCCTCAAGCAATCAGGTAATCACTACTAATCTCACTGAGCTTTCTAAAGAGGAATGCAATAGTACTATAAATGAAATGTCTACTGAATTGTACCATTTGCGTGTAACCCTCAAATCACTTACTAAAGAGAACACTAGAATCAAAGATGCTAATTAGAGTGTCAATTTGCTAGAGATGAGTTGTTAACAGTTCTGAAAAGAGAAGAAACTCTCAAAGAACAGTTAGCAAAAGAACATGAAGTGATTGCTAGATGGAATGATTCCAGAAATGTAGCCACTAATATTATCAAAGTTCAAGGAGTGGACACTTTCTATAAGGAACTAGTGAAAAAGGAGAAAGAGAAACTAGACACTAGTTCTAAGGGTCTAGGAGCTGATGATGCTTCCACGGATGATGATCATCCGTTGTTAGATGATTTGTCAACGGATGAGAATCATCCCGTGAAACACACATCAAGTATAATCAAAGAAAAATTGGAGAATCTGAACAAGAAATATGTTCCAACCACCAAGAATTTTGTTCAGGGAGAAAGTAGCAAAACCAAGAATGTTGAAAAGGTAAACATAGGTCACTTGTCCAACAAGCAATTGAAGGACAAGTTAGAAAACATGGATGTCAAGGCTGGGGCTAAAAAGAAAAAGAACAGAATTGGTAAAGTAGGGATTAACAAGCGCAACAATTACACACCTGATAAGTATGCTCCTAGAAAGACTTGTGTTAATTGTGGCAGTGTTAATCATTTGTCTACTAATTGCAAGTCTGTCAAGAATGCTAATGTTCAATTGCCTAAACCTGTGATGAATGTGCCTATGTCTGTCATGTCTGATATGCCTAACCTATTTGATCAAAATGTTCATCAGTATGCCAACATGCCATTTGTACCAAATCCATATTTTAATGCATTCAGTATGCCACAAATGCCATGGAACATACCAAACATGAATAACATGTATGCTAATATTGCTCCAATGCATGCATCAAATCTTTATGCTTCTGAACATCTGAAAAATCCTATCTTGCAGAGGTCAACACCTAATGTTAAGGTTGATTTAAATCAGTCAAAACCTACAGTGCAAAATGTCATGGTTAATAGGAAGAAGGCTAACAAGACATGACCCAAGGAAACTTGGGTACCTAAATCAACTTGATTTGGTTTTGATGTGTGCAGGGAAAAAGAAGGAATCTATGGTACCTGGATAGTGGTTGTTCTAGGCACATGACTGGAGATTCTACCCTGCTCACAGAGTTTAAGGAGAGAGCTGGCCCAAGCATTACCTTTGGAGATGAAAGCAAAGGTTACACTAAGGGATATGGCTTGATAACAATGAACAATGTCATCATTGAAGAAGTAGCACTAGTTGATGGTCTAAAGCACAATTTGCTTAGTATCAGTCAACTATGTGATATAGGTTTTTCAGTTTCTTTTAAGCAAGAAGCCTGTGTTGTTTCTGACAAGGAGAACAACAATGTGGTATTGAAAGGATACAAAACAAGGAATATATACATAGCTGACTTCAACTCAACCAATACAGATTCAATTACTTGTCTTTTCAGCAAAGCAAGCAAGGATGAAAGTTGGCTATGGCATAAGAAGCTATCACACTTGAATTTTAGAGTTATGAATGATTTGGTAAGGAAATATCTTGCAAAAGGTATTCCACGATTAGAGTTTTCCAAGGATGGTCTCTATGATGCTTGTTAGAAAGGAAAATAAAAAGAAGGCATCTTTCAGAAGCAAGACTAAATCATCTATTGTTCAGCCACTTCAATTACTTCACATGGGCTTGTTTGGACCAGTCAATGTAATGTCAATTTCCAAGAAAAAATACTGCCTTGTGATTGTGGATGATTTCTCTAGATTTTCATGGACTTATTTTCTGCACTCTAAGGATGAGGCAAGTGAAATCATAATCAATCACATCAAGGTTGTAAACAATCATCCTGATCAGAAAGTTAGAAGAATCAGGAGTGAAAATGGCACCGAGTTCAAGAATTCTACACTAAGAAGGTTCTCTGAAGAAGATGGGATTGTTCATAAATTTTCTGCAACAAGGACACCTTAGCAAAATGGTGTGGTGGAAAGGAAAAACAGAACCCTAATTGAAGCAACAAGAACAATATTGGAAGAATCAAAGCTACCAACTTATTTCTGGGCTGAAGCAGTTAACACTGCATGTTTCACTCAGAACATTTCTTTGGTTAATCAAGCCAACAGAATGACACCTTACCAACTACTCAGAAAGAGGAAACCAACCCTGTAATTTCTTCATGTCTTTGGATGTAAATGTTTTGTTCTAAGGAACCAAGGTGAAAACCTAGGCAAGTTTGAAGCAAAGGCAGATGAAGCTAATTTTGTTGGTTATGTAGCAGGGAAATCATACAGAGTCTATAATCTCAGGATCAACATTGTTATGGAATCTATACATGTTGTTTTTGATGATCATAATATTCTAGGACTGTGTGATGAAGGTTTCCATGATACTCTAAGATTTGAGAATGAGGTAGAAGATTTATCTAACTGTGAAAATGATGAAGAAGACAATGATCATGATGATGAAACATCACCCATAGTGAATGTTCCAACAATGGATGAAACTATCAATGACACTGGTGCATCCGTGGACAGACAGACTGGTGCATCTGTGGACAGACAGACTGGTGTATCCCTGGACAGACAAACTGGTGCATCCATGGATAGACAAACTGGTGCATCCGTGGACAGTCAAACTGGTGCATCCGTGGACAGTCAACTAGAAGCATCCGTTGCAAGTCAAATTGGAACATCAGCTAACAGTTCAAGGCCAACAAACTCAGGGGGAGTTTCTCATAGGCATCTTATCAGTCAAAATGATCATGAAGCAACTTCTTCAAGAACAAATCTACCACCTCAAAGAAAATGGACTAGGGAACATCCTTTTGATCTGATCATTGGTGATGCAACCACAAGAGTTCAAACAAGAAGAGAAACTCAAGAAGAATGCTTGTACAACAGTTTTCTATCTCAAGAGGAACCAAAGAAGGTGGATGATGCTCTTCTAGATCCAGACTGGGTTTTAGCCATGCAAGAAGAACTAAATCAGTTTGAAAGAAACAAAGTATGGAAGCTGGTGCCCAAACCTAAGAACAGAAGTGTCATAGGTACAAAGTGGGTATTCAGAAACAAGATGGATGAAAATGGCATTGTCATAAGGAATAAAGCTAGACTGGTTGCCAAAGGCTATTCTCAAGAAGAAGGAATAGACTATGATGAAACATTTGCCCCTGTTGCTAGATTGGAAGCAATAAGAATATTCCTATCCTATGCAGCCCATGCCAATTTCAAAGTCTATCAAATGGATGTCAAGAGTGCCTTTCTGAATGGGGAACTGGAGGAGGTTTATGTCAGTCAACCTCATAGTTTTGAAGATCCAAATTATCCAGAATTTGTTTATTTCCTACTGAAGGCACTCTATGGTTTGAAACAAGCACCAAGAGCCTGGTATGACACTCTATCACAATTTCTCCTTGAGAATCATTTCACCAGAGGTACTATAGATAAAACTCTATCTTATAGAAATGTTAATGGATCTACTATTCTTGTTCAAATTTATGTAGATGACATAATATTTGGGTCTACAGATGAGAAACTTTGCAAAAGGTTTGCCAAACTTATGCAAAGTAAATATGAAATGAGCATGATGGGTGAACTTACCTATTTCCTTGGCTTACAAGTTAAACAAGTGAAAGAAGGAATCTTCATTAGTCAAACTAAATATATTTTTGATCTGTTAAAGTAGTTTGATCTAATGGATTGTTCTCCTGCTAAAACACCCATGTCAACTGCCACTAAGCTATAGGGGCATGGTAGGCTCACTTTTATATTTAACAACTAGTAGACCTGATATTATGTTTGACACCTGTATATGTGATAGATTTCAGGCTGATCCTAGAGAGTCTCATCTAATTGCTATTAAAAGGATTTTCAGATATCTCAAAGGATCACCAAACCTTGGCATTTGGTATCCTAGAGAGTCTGGTTTTGATCTAATTGGTTATTCAGATGCAGATTATGCAGGTTGCAAAATTGATAGAAAAAGTATAACAGACACCTGTCAATTTCTAGGAAATAAGCTTTTATCATGGTTCAGTAAGAAGCAAAATTCAGTCTCCACCTCTACAGCCGAGGCTGAATATATTACAGCTGGAAGTTGTTGTGCACAAATTCTATGGATGAAAAATAAACTACTAGACTATGGTCTAACAGTTAATAAGATTCTAATTTTCTGTGACAACACTAGTGCAATTGCCATTATTGAGAATCTAGTTCAACACTCAAGAACCAAGCACATTGATATCAAGTATCATTTCATCAGGGAACATGTGATGAATGGTACTGTGGAGCTACATTTTGTTCCAAGTGAACAACAACTTGCAGACATTTTTACAAAGCCACTTGATGAATTTACATTCTCAAGATTAGTAAGTGAGCTAGGTATGCTTAATTTTTCTTAATTTTAGTTGAATTATGTACAAGTAATAATGCAGCCAGAAATGTGTTAATTTTTCTAAGTCAGAATTTTTCACCACAAACAGATTCTCTTATCTGTGGATGGTATAACACATTACTGGGATTTTTGTTCTAAAACGGATGACAACTATTTGTCTCATCAATGGATAGACTGAATTTTAAAGGCCAATCTCATCCGTGGATAGATCCTTTTTAATCTCAATCGTTGATAACCATGATTACAGGCATACACCCCCATATGTATAATCATGGCTACAATTACTCAATACTTTATTTTTGAACGGTTACTTTTTGCACCAATCAAGTAATTTTCTAAAAATTACTTATTGAATTTCTGGGAAAGTATAAAAGGCTGTTTAACCTTTACATTTCTTTTTATCTAATTCCCAAAATTCTCTAAGGCAAAAAGTTTTCTCTCTCTCTCAAAGAAAAAACCAGTTCAGTAACTTCAAACCTCAATTCGATTTCAATGGCACCAACCAAAAAGATTGAGTCACCCACTGGATTTGTCTATGAGAAGAACAATTCTATGGTGTTTGTGGACACTGAGAACTCATCACAGGAGTATCACACGATGATGAACTTCATCAAGAGTTGCAAGCTATCTCACGCCATGCTCACTTCCACTCCTCTGTATCCTGAAATAGTGGAGGAAGTCTGGTACAATTTCTTTTACTTTTAAAGGAAATTTGCATATAGTTAACTCTGATGTGATAACTGCCTGCTTTAATTTACCTGAAAATAATTGTGATGCTATGCCTACTAATAATGAAATAGTTGTCATGCTTAATTCAATGAACTATTCACTTAGCACTGATAATTTAGGCAAGATTGTCAGGAAATGGATGGTTAAGGAATGGAGCAATCTCTGTGATGCTTTCATTAAGACACTTTCTGGAAAAATCACAAACTTTGATGCTGTCCCACACTCCATGCTAGTCATGCAAAACATGCTCTTAACCGATAGATACTTTGATTTTAGCACACTAGTCATGTATGAATTAGCTGCTAAGTTAGGAAAGAAAGACTCTAAGAGTAAGAACATTTATTTCTCTAGATTCTTAATGTTACTAGATAATCATGTGTGAAACAACAACATTGACATCTCTAACCAAGATAGCAAGTTTAGCTGCTTTGTTCAGGAGAAGAGGGTCTTAAGTGACCTGATTCGAATGAATCTAATCTGTGAGGTGCAATTGGCATACTTGCCAATCATTCAGGTAACTGCTTCTAACCTTCCTTCTTACCAACCTCAACATTCTTTGATTTCTAGTGCTGCTATAAAAGCTGTTAGTGCCCCACAGCTTCCTACCCAAGTGGCTAAACCCAATGTTCCTAAATCGAAATCCAAGAAGCCAACCTCAGGTGCATCTCAAAAGGCACCTATTGTAAAAACCAACAAACAACCTAAGGGGAGTGTGAAGGAGGTGGTGAGTGGTGAGGGAAGGGGTGAAAGTCAAAGAAACCCCAAGAATAAGGAAGGTTAGGTTAGTGAGTCCCCAGCTATCCACCCTGTATCTTCCCAAAAGGATACATTGGTTGAAAAGGAAATAAGCTCATCCCTAGTGGCTTCCTCCCAAAAGGATGTCACTATTGAAAATAGTCCCCAACCAGGGACACAGTCCAAGAGGGATAGGGACACAAGAAGCCCAAATGACACCTCCAAAGCCTATCAAAGGAGAAAGAAGGCTAAAACCATGGGGGATGCACTGGGAGCACACACTGCTTAGTCTCAAGTTTCTAACTTGGTGACTGAGCCTTCACATATTCAGTTTGATGTGGCTCCAGTAAATGTGGAGTCACAACCCTATTCTTTACAAATAAATTTTGAAAAACCAAATTGGTGGTATTCATCTTCTAGATGATTTGTTGGGCCATCAATACTCTTATTCTGAAACCTTGACTCAATTTGTGACACTAAATTTAAAATCAATCTCCACAGATTCTGTTTTGGTTTCCTCATCAATCTATATTCCTTTTACTTCATCCACAGATATCCTTCATCCGTTGACAAGTGTCTCTCCATCCATGGATGAGCCCCAAGCAAGCCATCCGTGGACAGCTACAATTACCACAACAATGGATGCACCTTCTAGTCATCCGTTGCTAGCTACTTCTAAACTTAGAAAAATTTCAAAAATTATAACTCCAGTAGCAAGTGTAGAAGAAATGGTGGTTGTTGAGACACTTTTAGGTTTGAGGGAAGGGAGTGTACTTCTTGAGAGTGAGAGGCTCGCTTGCAGCCAGGCAAAAGGAGAGGGTGAGAATGAGAGGCTGACTATTTCTTCCAGTTAGGCAAAAGGAGAGCAAGAGGGTTCCACCTTAGTAGGTGAGGGTGAGGGTGTGAGGTGTGTGAGCCAGGAGGAGCCCCTGATGCAAGAAAAGAGAGAAATTGAGAGAAAGGCAGATACTGGAGAGATAAGGGTGGAAGAAGCACCTACAACCATTACATATGAGTTAATGGATGTCAGTGATGCTGAAAGGGAAAGATTGATCCAGTTAGATTATCAACATGAACTTGATCAAATCAACCTGAATGCTGAGACATTTACTCATCCTATTACAGCCTATCAAGTTTTGGCTAGACATGGCAATGTGGAGGCAGAACAGATGTTGCATTTAGTACACACAACTGAATCAATGTCTAGGGCAAAGGAAGCAATCAGCAATCTGCGTCCAGGAGCTGGTGAAGACTTTGAGTATGACTCTGAGTTTGAAGAGGATAATGATAATTCTAGAAGTGGTGAAGGAGGAGATGCAGACATACATGAGTATTCATTCATGGATCTCTACCTTGATGAAGTAAGTGAAATAAAAGGCATAGACAAATTCAGAGTTCTGCCTGAAAGACTTACCTTTGTATACAAAGGAGGGAGGGTGAGATCATGGCCCTTGCAACAAGTACTGAATGAAGGATATGCCACCTTAGTGAAGATTTTCTCAAGCTTCAAGAACACATGGGGATTTTATGAGGTTGCAAGAGGTGCAGTATTGAAGAAGATTGAAGAAATTAGGGATAGTTGGAATTCCCCTGATAGTTTGCCAAGAAAGATAAAGATCCTTTACAATGGACAAAGAATCCATCTTCAACCCTATTGGATGATGGAATTCAAAGATGACAAGGGCTGTAGAAGATTCTTCAGGATTGAAGACCAACTGTCTAAGGCCAGCACTAAATACCTTAGATGGTTGCAAGCAAAGCTAGATCCAAAGATTGCTGAAGAAGATGCATTCTACAGGAAACTTCAGGAGCAAGTCAAGGCCAACTATGCTAAGGAAGGGAGACAAAGGATTCAGCCTCCCAGGGAAAAGAAAAAAGGATTAAATTATGCTCAGGCTAGAGGAGCAACCTTAAACTTCCACTCAGTAATTTCTTATCTTAAATTTTGCAGCTTAATACAATTATGTTCTTTAATTGCAATATTCTCATAATGTGTTTTGTTATCATCAAGACCTTTAATTTATGTCTGTAATTCTATCAGACATAAATTGGGGGAGATTGTTAGAAAATATGTTGTTCTTGATGATAACTTAACATATAACACATTTCTGTATAAGTCATTTTGTAACTAACAACGGATGACATACTTTTTGTAGTATCCGTTGTTGGGAAGCTTATCTATGGATAAGTAATCATGTAGCATATTCAATTTTACTCTAGTCTAAGGATTGAAAGTATTAAGTACTAAGTCATGTTGACTTTCAGTAGATAAACATGATAGGATAGCTAATTGTAAATAGGTTGTGCTATGTAATTCTGTTTAAGTGAAAATGAATGACAATGGATGAAGACTTAATGTTATCCACAGATGACCAGCTTAATGCTATCTATGGATGACCAACTTAATGCTATCCACGAATAGTCATCCACGGATAGTCAAGAACACTACCAACTGATGAAGATCAAGACTAAAGGTTTATGGTGACTTGACACTAGTTGAAGAACATGGGTTGATAGAGTAAACAAAAAGAATATGGAATCCAAACACTGGTGAACCTCGAAGAAGAAGAAACATTCCATTTCCATGAAAACATAAGAGATGTACAAACAAGCCAACTTGTCAAGAGTACAACATCTCAGTCACATGCATCTGGAATGAAGAAGCAATCATACCGGACCTAGAAAATAGAGATAGTTTTTGTCTGTAGTATGACTTGTAAACTTGGGCTTTATAACCAAGTGTAGAAGTTCTTTGAAAAAAGAGAAAATAGTTTTTAAATTCTCTTTGCTTAGGTTTTCTCTCTTACATTTCTTAGAAGCAAAGAACTGTAATAGCAGCTGTGTATTTGTAACCAAATATCACATAATATTTCTTCAATATATATCTCATGTGGATCACAAAACAATCCACCTGAAATTTTTAAATCACTGTGTTCTTATCTTTATTCTGTTTCTGTAATTTAGTTTATCCGTTCTTACTTTCAAGTTGCAGAAAAGTTGTAAAAATCTAGAATTGTATTCAACCCCCCCCCCCCCCCCCCCCTTTACAATTTTGTAAGTATGTAACTGGGAATAACAATTGGTATCAGAGCAAGCTTCTAACACACCTGAAATTTCAAGATCAAGCACAACTAGAATCATGGGAAAGAAGGATACTGGAGTGAAGATACCAGTTCTTGATAAAGACAACTATTTTCACTGGAAAGTAAAGATGCATCTACATCTCATGTCTATGGATGAGAGTTATGTGGACTGCATAGAGAGAGGTCCTCATGTGCCTATGAAACCTAACATAGGAATTTCTCTACAAGGAGAAGGAGCCCCAGACACAATTCCAAAGCTACCATCAGAATGAGTGCAGGAAGATATCACTGAGATGCACAAAGATAAAAAGGCCTTGAACATACAAGGGAAAAAGCTTTTTCTAGAGAAAAATATGAAGTAGAAGATATAATGGTCCCTTTGCAATGAGCCTAAGAGGTCTATTTATACTAAAATATTTACAAAGGAGCAATAATTATAAAGATTTTTTTTATTGATTTACAATAATCTTCGTGACCAAATGCTTGCTCATCATTCTCATTCCTTACTGTATGTTGCTTGATTCACCACGATTCTGCTCACTCGTGACGATGTGTCATGATTATGCTGACTCGTGATGACTTGCACAATCAAATAAAACACACAACCAAGCATAAAATGAGAAAATAAATGCTAATTTATTAAAATACAACGCTAATATCATTAGTATACTTAATCCTGAGGAGTACTTTTGACGTCATAAGTCCCAACATAAATAATTTTTAAAAACCAAAGTCACGTCTATAATTTGAAATTCTAAAAGACACCTAAAAATCAAAACCTAAACCTAAAAGACACATATACAACATGAAACCAAATATGCACCTATATTTAATTTCAAAATCTAAAAAACACATATAATTCTAAACCTAAACCTAAAAGACGCCTATAATTCTAAACCTAAACCTAAAAGACACATATACAACATGAAAACCTAATATACACCTATATTTTTACGGATATAACTTTAAAAACACACAATCACATCTATAAATTCAAAATCTAAAAAACACCTATAATTCTTAATCTAAACCAAAAGACACATATACAACATGAAAACCTAATATACACCTATATTTTTAGGGAAATAACTTTAAAAACACACACAACTACAACTTGAAAAATATAAGAATAAACCTTAAACACACCTATACAACATGAAAAATTAATATACACCTATATTTCTAAGCCTTAACCAAACCCCACAATAAAAAATTGTTTTTAAAAAAATTACACACATCTTACCTTAATTTTTTTTAAAATAAATAAACCCTAAAACACATATACAACTCACACCTATATATAAAAGCTTGAACCTTCATTATTATACTTAACGACTAATTATGACATGAAACAATATAACTTTAAAAACATGAAACAATATAACTTTAAAAACACACAAACACATCTACAATTTAAAAAACTAAAAGACACCTATAATTCTAAATCTAAACCTAAAAGACTCATATACAAACTTGAAAACCTATTAGACACCTATATTTTTTTTACAGTTATAACTTTAAAAAAAAAGACACAACTACAACTTGAAAAACATAAGAAAAAACTTAAAAGACACATATACAACACCAAACCTAACAGACAAATATTTTTAATCAACTAATAAGCAACAATATTTTTAATCCTAAAACAAACAAAAAATATAAAATAATATTGTTTTAAAAAGAAATATGAAACACTTTTTACTATAATATTAAAATTAAACAAATATATATGTCCTATTATTAGTTTTAAGAACATGATAAATTTAAAATTTAGTGCCTTGAAAAAACAAAAATATGGAATAGAATGTTTTTAATACAAAACTTGGGTAACAATAGTAAACTATTATTACATTTCCAACATTCAAAACACATTCTAACGCACAACAATTTTTTGAATTTACCAACAAATTTTGGAATTTACAACATATACACATATTTAACCAATCAATACAATAGAAAGAATTAAGCATACAACATTTTCTACTCTATTGGAATATATACCAATTCAATAAGACAATATATGTTACATAAAGTTTTTGATAAAAGTCACAACTAAATGAATAAATAAATTCTATATCTTTTAAAAAAAACAAAATTTAAAATATATATATATATATATATATATATATATATATGATATGGTTAGAAAAATGTTAAAAGGTAAACCTCTTACTTAACAGACATATACAGTGAAAGGTTCCGTACAAATATCCATGTAAAATATTATCTACGGTTCGCTTTCTTCAAACATGTCTTGAGATCCAAACCTACGATTTTATCTCAATCATCTCCTATTTCAAAAAGAATGGGAAGACCCGTAAAATACAATCTAGAAAAACTTTCTGACTACAAAACACACCATAGCCTGAAAACCATTTCAAAAAAAACAAATTCACCAATTCCAATCAATAAGCATTTGTACACTCCCAGATTGGCCCTCAAACCCAAACCCATGGGACGACCAATAAAGTATGATAATAAAAATATTACAGACACCCAATGGAAGGTTCATCAAGTAGGAGGGGATTTAAACACAACACAAACTTATGAAGAATGTGAAATCATAATTATTTTAAAAATTTATGATTGTAATTGTATTTAAAGTGTTATCGGTGTTAAGTCTAACACAAAAGTTGATATAATATAATTAATTATTACTCTAAAATTATTTCCATTAATATATATAAAAAACACTACAGTAGAAAATAAAGATAATATTACCCTACAATTCTTTACATGATTATTAGAATAGAATTTTAGGCATAGTAACTCAATATACATGGTTTTTACATTTAAATTTTCAGGTTTGATAATCATATTTCTTTCCAGGTCACCTTGTGTCCATGGAAATTGATAATGCAAGTGATGTTGACTCTCAACATGTCACTAATATGGTTCATTATAATCAACCAGACATGGAAAATAGAAATTACCAGATGAGTAACCTTGGTCCTCCTACGTTGTGTGCCAATATTGTAATGCTATTATGTGGAAAGAAGGACGTAACAATAAGAAAGTAACTAAAGGAATGCCAAAATTTTCTCTTTGTTGTTCGAATGGCCAAGTTAGGATACCATTAACGGAACCTGTTCCAACATATCTTCAGAATTTGTATGATGATAAAAACAAAGGACCTAAATTCAGGAAGTGTATAAGAATATATATTTCTATTCTTTTTTTCACGTCTATGGGGGCTCATATAGATCACTCGATCAATAGAGGTGGTGGACCATATCAATATAGGCAACATGGTATAAATATTCATAGATTTGGCAGCTTATTACCAAATGTACGGGAACAACCAAAGTTCTGTCAACTATATGTTTATGATACAGAGAACGAGGTTGATAATCGCATGCGCGCAATAAACCTTCATGACACAAATGTGATAGATCGTGACATTTTGGAAAATTTGTTAAAGATGTTAGATGAGACAAACGAGTTGGTGAAGTGTTTTAGAATGGATAGAGATCGTTTTGACCAAGAAGATATTGTAGATCTAAGAATTGTGATGAAATCTTCAAGATCAACAACTGGACGTGAAAACCGAATAACACCATCAAATGAAGTGGCTGCTATTATAGTTGGGGATAATGATGACACATGTGGTCAACGAGACATTGTCATTGAGAGTAAAACTGAAGGTCTTAAAAGAATTAGTGATCTACACCCTTTGTTCATGGCTTTGCAGTATCCTCTATTGTTTCCACGCGGTGAAGACGGTTACTATGAAGAGATTTTTTATGTTGAATCTAACAAGCCAACAAACAAAAAGAGACAAAAAGTCACTCCAAGAGAGTTTTATTCATACAAGTTCATGATCCGCCCAAATGAAGGTTAGTCAAAATTAAATTTTATGAAAATGATGATCTAAAATATTACATCATATTCCACGAGTCTAGGAAAAAAACTACAAATTTGTTATTAATTTGTACATTGTTGTCATAAAGGTTTGTTTTGTTGTAAAAAAATCCAAATGCATTAATGCCCCTTTAAACATTATATTCTTAATAAGAAGTTTATACTTTTGCAAGATTTCAAATGATTTTTTAACAAATTTAGAAATAATTTCCAACTTAAATAAAAAAATTTAAATTATCCTAAACAATTAGGGCAACACTTGCCCAACTAGAAATTAAATATAATTTTGGTTACCCCGTGTACAGGTCTTACTATGCGCCTTGGAGGACGTTTATACCAACAATATATAGTAGATGCATTCTCAGCAATAGAAGAATCCAGATTGTGGTGGATTAGGGGAAACCAAAAAAAATTACGTAATGAAATGTATCAAAATCTTTGTGACCTAATGAACAGTGAAGATGTTGATGCATCGAATGCTGGTCAGGGGTTTATTTTACCGGCCTCATTTGTTGGTTCCCAACGATATATGTACCAAAATTTTCAAGATGCACTTGCTGTATGTAGTCACATTGGCCATCCAGATATATTCCTCACAATGACATGTAATACTTATTGGGATGAGATTTTGCAAATGATGTCATTAATTCCAGGATGCTCTGCTGAGAACTGCCCAGACATAATTGCAAGAGTGTTTAAGTTGAAATTAGAGCAATTGTATGCAGACATTAAGAAAAAGAATTTCTTCGGAAGATGTGCTGCTGGTATGTATCCCATAAATAAATGTTACTAATATATTCCTATAACCCTACAATATATAGTTTAACTAATTTTAATTGACAGTTATGTATGTGATTGAGTACCAGAAGCGTGGCCTACCAGATGTTCACATGCTTATTTGGTTGCACCCTGCTGATAAGGCCACACTTTCAACAAATGTAGATACATTTGTCTCCGCTGAAATCCCTTCTGAAAATACTGATCCATACGGACATCAAGCGGTTAAAACATTTATGATGCACGGACTGTGTGGAGCTGATTTTCCTCACTCTCCATGCATGGATAACTATATATGCACAAAACAATTTCCAAAGAAGTAAGCAACACTCACTTATTCCTTACGTGCAATAACATATGTTTCCTAAAAAATACATATATTTATTTGCTTCCTATAACATTGGTTAGATGGCTAACCGTGGGTAACCTATATATTGTCAGGTATTGCCAGGGAACAATGTTTGATAAGGGAGGCTTTCCAATTTATAAAAGACAAAAAACTGGAGTAACAGTTAAAGTAAGAAATGTTGTTCTTGATAATCAGTGGGTAGTGCCTTTCAATCGAAATTTGTTGGTACGTTATCAATGTCATATAAACATTGAAATTTGTAACCAAGCAATGTCCATAAAATACCTCTTCAAATACTGTTTAAAAGGACCTGATAGGGCTACTATAATGATACAATCAGACAATGGAACCAATTCTACGCTACATGGTGTTCGAAATCGAGATGAAATAAAAACATTTTTGGATGGTAGATATGTCTGTGGAGCAGAGGCAGCACATCGTATCTTTGGCTTTGACGTGCATCATAGAACAATTTCTGTGGAGCGATTACCAGTTCACCTACCTAATGAAAAACCTGTAACATTTAGAGGAACTGATAATTTACAATGGGTTTGTAGGATGGCAGAAGTACGCTTCAGCAAATTGGAGGCTTTTTTTCACTAAATCAATCAAATCAGTTTGCTAGGACACTTACTTATCAAGAGATACCAAAACATTTTGTTTGGAATAGTAATAGTACTTCATGGACACCAAGAGTATGTTCCGACCATATTGGAAGAATTCGGACCACCCATCATAGCTCAAGAGAACTCTGGTACTTACGTCTACTGTTGACAAAAGTGAGGGGTCGAACTAGCTTCAGAGCTTTACGCACAATTAATGGCATCATATATAATACATTTCAAGAAGCTTGTGCTCAATATGGCTTTCTCAGCAGTGACAACGAATGGCACCAGGCAATTGAAGAAAATAAGGAATTTGCTATGCCAAGACAATTACGCCTGCTTTTTGTGTATATAATTGTTAACTGCCAAGTCAAAGATGTTTTACAACTATGGCCTAGTCACTGGAGGTGCCTCTGTGAAGATGTTGTGTACCAGCAAAGAAGACTTACAAGGAATAATGATCTCCACCTATCTGATAACCAAATGGAATTATATGGTCTAGCAGGTAACCTTCTTACTTGATTCTTAAACAATAGAGGCCGACATGCATTAATGAAATCTAACTTTATTTTAATCAAAGTACTTTATACTAATATTTCTCACTTCATTTATATACTACAAATTTTAATACATGTATTATAATATACTAATATAGCATAAGAGATATCTTATTAGTAACAAACCTAATATTATTTGATTTCTTACAACTGTTATTAAACAAATAGTGCATGTTCTACCTTAAATATATTATATACATCCAAATCACTATTAAAAAAATTACACAAATATATTATAGACCCCAAAACACATTAACATCTTTAGTAAAAATTAGTAATATATATATATATATATATATATATATATATATATATATATATATATATAAAGCGCTAGTGACTTTGATGAATAATAAGTATATTTCTTGTGTTTATATTAATATATTATAATACATGTATTAGTGATATATTAAATATTATTTTTTTTACTAATTTTACTAAAGAAGTTAAGTTGTTTTGAGGTCTATAACATACTTGTTTAATTTTTTTTATAGTGGTTTGGATGTATGTAATATATTTAACGTAGAGTATACTCTATTTTTTTTATCAATATTAGTAAAAAATCAAATAATATTATGCTTGTGAATAATAAATATATTCTTGTGTTATATTAGTATATTATAATACATATATTAGTGTTATATATATATATATAGGGAAGGTCTCAGTGAGTAACCACTTAAATGAGTAACCTAGGAACTAACACACACGTCAAAACTTCCGTTTGTGTCTACTGTCATTTCTCATGTCTTTTCTTTTCTTCTTTTTCAGTATTTCATCATAAAATAATTGTGTAAAACGATAAAATGTTATGTACAATAACTAGATTATATTGTGTATAAAAAGTATATAATTCCCGTGTTCTGTATATTTTTTATATTCTATATTTTTGTGTTCTGTAAATTTGTAGTATTTTGTGTTTCTAATTTTTTTATATTCTGTATTTTTGTTTTATAAATTAATTTTATGTACTGTAAAAACACAATATTTTTTTAATGTATTTTGTAAAAATATTACTATTTACAGGTAATTATGTGTTCGGTAAAAAAATCAAATTATAATTATATAGTAATTGATGTGTCTTTTGAACATTATTATAAAAATAATTAAAATAGTAAAAAATTTGTATGTTAATATTTACAAAATTAATATATATAATAGATTTAATTAAAATATTGATTGAAAAAGTAGTTAAACACATGTACTGTACCTGTCAAAAAAAACGTGTAATGTAGGTTTGTTTTGTTCTGTATATTTTTAAAATATTATGAATTTTTGTGTAATGTAAATTTGTAGTATTTTGTGTTTCTAATTTTTTTATATTCTGTATTTTTGTTTTATAAATTAATTTTATGTACTGTAAAAACACAATATTTTTTTAATGTATTTTGTAAAAATATTACTATTTACAGGTAATTATGTGTCCGGTAAAAAAATCAAATTATAATTATATAGTAATTGATGTGTCTTTTGAACATTATTATACAAATAATTAAAATAGTAAAAAATTTGTATGTTAATATTTACAAAATTAATATATATAATAGATTTAATTAAAATATTGATTGAAAAAGTAGTTTGTACTGTACCTGTCAAAAAAAACGTGTAATGTAGGTTTGTTTTGTTCTGTATATTTTTAAAATATTATGTATTTTTGTGTTATGTAAATTTGTAGTATTTTGTGTTTCTAATTTTTTTATATTCTGTATTTTTGTTTTATAAATTAATTTTATGTACTGTAAAAACACAATATTTTTTTAATGTATTTTGTAAAAATATTACTATTTACAGGTAATTATGTGTCCGGTAAAAAAATCAAATTATAATTATATAGTAATTGATGTGTCTTTTGAACATTATTATAAAAATAATTAAAATAGTAAAAATTTTGTATGTTAATATTTACAAAATTAATATATATAATAGATTTAATAAAAATATTAATTGAAAATGTAGCTAGTGTACTGTACTTGTCAAAATAAACGTAGGTTTGTTTTGACAGAGGTGTTAACCCCACGTTCACTGACATGTTAAATAAGATTGATCTAACGGCTGAAAACAAAAGTTCCTAAGTTACTCAATTTAAAGAGTTCCTCACTGAGACTTTCTCTATATATATATATATAATTAAAAAATTACAACTATTAATCTCTTAGGTTTTCTATATAATAGAAAGTTGTTGCTGAAAATAAAGAAATTCATTTGGATGAAAATCTTTTGGATCTAAACACAAGTTGGTGTTTTAGATTTTAAAATAAATTTGCTTTCGATATTGAAATATAAATAATCTGTCATTAACATTTCATTTGATAGTGCACAGTTCATTGAGATTCTATTATGTTGTAAAGGGATAACATATAAATTTTTTATAATTAACTGAATAATAATAATATTTTCATGAGTAAAATATTTTTAAAATTCAGTAACTAATTTCATGAAAAAATACTGTAATTGTAAACAATTTTAAGTCAAAATTTAAAATAACATAATTGATAATATTAATTAAAAAATACTATAAATAAAATAAATTTTCAAAAATAATCACTGGCCCATACCTGAGCAACATTGTTGCCTATATCCAAGTCCCCATGCCAACTAGCATAGAGAATATAATATATCCACGTAAAAACAAACTTACAACTTTCTCTTGATTACAAAACATAAGAATAGGTCTTGCATAAAATGTGCCGTTTAGTTTTGATTTTGAAAACTTTTATTGAAAACAAACGGTTGAGATAATAACCCTTAAAAATATATTTTCATAAAGATAACTTATATGGGTTTTATAAGATAATTAAAAACAATTTGTGGGAGAAAATATAGGAACAGAAATTTAACGTTGATTGAGAATATATACCTAGTCAAATTTGAAGTTAACAAGAGACATTAGTCAGTTTGCTTGTTCATGTAAATCTTAATATCAACGAGAATTTCCAAGTCAACATCTTAAATGAATATTGGTTGCATGCACTTGATGCACGTCAGTGGTGTATCACAGAAGCAGATGAAAAATAAATATAAATATTTTCACTAAATTCATGTGGTTAATCTTCCCTCTTGTGCTCAACTCTGCCAAGAACTCTTCATTTCCTTGAAAAATATTGCCCAGCCTTTTCACGGCCACAACTCTTCCATCGGTTAAATTACCCTTATAAACCGTTCCTGATCCCCCTTGGTCTAATTCCACCTTAAAAAAATTCGTGGCCTTCTTCAGTTCGGAATACTTAAATCCCCTGAACTGACTTGAGATCAGCAGATAGCCATCTTCAAGTTTAGTTGATGTACCATGTTTTTTAAACAAAAACCACAAACCTGATACGAAAATCAAGAACTCAATGGGTCCAATAGCAGCTGCAAATGAGTAAAGGTAAACCCATCTGACCTTTTTGAAATCTATGTCATATAAAATGGTAACATTAACATAAAATAGGTAACATATATATAAAATGGACAGATGCTGAGAGTAATGTGGAGCCTGCTACTTGTAAACTAGCAGGCTGTTTCACATATATAGTGCCTGGAAAACTCGTTTCGTAAGAGCGAATATGTTAAGAACTCAATAAGTGTTTCTTTACACTATGTCGCTAATTTAAACATGGCCTGATCCTCCTACACAACTATGACAATTTCTATAATAACTGATTTTTTATGTATAATGAATGATTTGTGACTAAACAAGTTGTATATCCAAAATTGAAAATTTTACAACTATTCGCAACTCTGTATATCACACATGCAAATATCTAAATACAGCCTGTGGAGGAAATTCAGAATTGAACAAGAAGAAGGAGACAAAATCTGTACCAAACTTATGCAATGATAATAGTTAAAGCCCTAAAATGCTAAATTGGATTGTCCAATAGAAACTAATTAAGGAACAATTTTGCAAACTTTGAGCTTCTCAATCCAGTGAACGAATGAAGATTTGGAATTCCTGAAACCCAAGAATCCATGCTCCTTGCTCTTGTTCATTGTATCTAAAGGATACTCAATGCCAAATGTATGATCAGCAAGCCACCAATCTCCGACTTCTTCTAGTTTCGTAGGCACCAATTTATTTTGTTTTACAATCTCATCCCACACACTCCCTTTATCCTTCATCAACTCCGCCAATGTCAGCCTCTCTCCGTCTTCAAATTCTCCACATTCCACCTCAAATTGCTCCGCCAACACCTTCCACAAATGCTTCCACTTGAACACATCTCCATTACTGCAATTAAACGCTTCATTCTTGGCCTTTGGATCCACTGCAGCCCATATCTCTTGCTCAGCAATCAAGTCAGCATCCGAAGCTTCAGCATATGAACTCCAAGCTTCCTTAATCCCTGGAAACCTCATAACCACACCCTCATGTTTGCATATTGAAGCATAAACGCACAGAGTACATATTAAATTCATCATACTGTTTGGCGAAAAACCAAAGATAACTCCAGGCCTATGGACTGACCAAGTTAAGCCATCTTTTTTGGCTACATTCTCAAACAAGATGTCCTCAAGATTATAGTAGAAGTTTGGAGCATCCAGCCTCGGAAGATCTTCAGTAAACGGAGGATCATGTGCTGCAATACCAAATGAATCAAAAGACCCGAAGTAATGCTTTTTCCCAGTTGTTAAACAAATATGTCGCAGTTTTGGTGCATTTGGAATGATACAATTCAGCAAATTTTTAAACATTCTGCTATTGATTTCACAGTTTTCAGCTTCATTGGATCCACTAGCCCAAGTGACATAAAAGAGGTGAGTCACATCTTTAAGGCCGGAGAGTTTGGATTCCGTTTCTTTTGGATTGGAGATGTCACACTGGATGTACTCAACAGGGTGGTTTGCATCCCATTGTGGTCTTGGACGACGAGCAACGCCATAAACTTTCCATGGGCCGCCCGGGGTGTCAGGGCGAGGGAGAATCTCAGCCAGACTATTGCCAACAATGCCAGTAATGCCCACAACTAAGGCCACACTTTCGTAGCTCAACGGACCATTTTCTTGATTGAGAGGTTTCTGAAGCGTGCATGAAGGATTAAATCAGTAGTGAACGAAGAAAATATGTATGAACATAAAATGATTAATGAAGATTAGTAAAAAGAGAAGAGAGATTAGAGGATTACCTTTGCAGAGTACCACGACCAGCTGCTCATTTTGTGTTAGATCGTCTTGGGCTTGTGTATTTTGTTAATTAAGATGTACTAGTATGAGTAACTATTTATACACAAAAATGATGGCGATGATAGATTTTCTGTGGTTTAAAATTTAAACACGTACTATGACAATACATTTATTGTAACCTTGTCTTTTGTACAACTGGTTGTTCAAAATCTGCATCTCACATTTTACTCCACACACAAATCGGCACCCACAGAAAAACTTCTAGACTCTGGTGGTCACCATCTTCTAGACCTTGGCAGAAACTCCTCTGTTCCTAAAGGTTGTAGGTTAATATGTTTTGTAATGGGACATGACCATAATTATACTTCATTTATCCAACAACATGGACACTACACTATTGACATAAACACCATTGACACTTTTATAAACAAAAAAAAATTCTTATAATTCCACAAATGAAGTCGGATTTGGAATTCGAAAAACCATAACAATTATGCTCCTTACACTTGTTCATCGGATAAACACAGGATCAAATGAGGGACTCCTGGCCGTTCCGGTCCGAGCGTTAATCATTTTTATTGTGAACTAGATCCCTTTATGTGCCTGAAAGCAAATGAAAGAAGGACGCCCTAACCCCCCTGAATGCACGCGTTAAAGGAAAATTATATGCAGAACGTACCATCAGCCTCACAATCTTATACCACACAGACCCTTCTCCTTTCTTCGTCTCTGCAAAACACAACCTCTCCCCACCCTCAAAATCTAAGTTACACTTCAAACTACTTTCCGAACGCCTTCCAAAAATGCTCCCTCTGAAACACAATCCCCGCTACTACATTTAAACGCCTCTCAACCTTGGCGTAAAAATCAAGTGCAGCCAATATCTGATGCTCAGTAATCAAGTCAGCATGGGACACATTCGAATTAACAAGTTCACACCTCCTCATTTCCGGGGAACCTCATTGCTTGTTGGTACTCTCTCATGTTTGCAGACTGTGGCATAAACACATAACGTACCAGTACAGTTATATACATGGTTAGGAGGACAACATACTGGTTCTCCTAAAACCTCATGCTATTAGGAGGAAAATTTGAGAGGATCTCAAATTATGTTGTAAAATACATGAAACTATAATGTGAAATGCGGAATCTAGACTCCGAGTCCAGATCATTTTTAGAGTCTGGTTCTGTTGCTCTATATATATTTGTAAATGCAAATGATAAGTTAATAGTGGCGATTTCCAGCATATTTCGGTTAGCAAAATGTAATAAGATCAGATTATCTTTTTTTTCAGTCAATTTGTGATTTGTGCTTTCTTAGTTCTCATATACATGGATGCTTATAAATACTCTGATTTTTCTTCCAATATCTATGTACCTGTGGTTAGAAGATGATCATGACAAGTGTTAATCCATGAAGATGGCTAGGAAAATAAAACCATTCTTTAAAACAGTGAAAAAACCCCATATGACATATATCATGTCAAAGGTAAGACTTTATTTCATTACTCTGTAGTTTTTTCAATGCAGCAGAGATTTTTTAAGACAACACAAAATCAAACACATTCAACATGAAATAACCAGAACAAAGTTCAAACTAAGGAACAATTTTGGAATATTTCAACTTGTTAATCCAAGAAATGAATGAGGATTTGGAATTCCTAAAACCCAAGAATCCATGCTCCTTGCTCTTGTTCATTGTATCTAAAGGATACTCAACGCCAATGATGCGATCAACAAACCACCAAGCTCCAATATCTTCTAGTTTAGTAGGCATCAAATTGTTCTCTTTCACAATCTCATCCCACACTCTCCCTTTATCCTTCATCAACTCCACTAATGTCAACCTCTCGCCAGCCTCAAACTCTCCGCATTCCACCTCAAATTGTTGGGCCAACACCTTCCAGAAATGCTTCCATTTGAAGATGTCTCCATTGCTGCAATTAAACGCTTCATTCTTAGCGTATGGATCCACCGCGGCCCATATCTGTTGCTCAGCAATTAAGTCAGAATCTGAAGCTTGTGAATACAAACTCCAAGCTTCCTTAGTCCCTGGAAACCTCAGAACCGCACCCTCGTGCTTGCAAATTGCAGCATAAACGCACAAAGTACAAATTATATTCATCATACTACTAGGCGAAAAACCAAATATGGTTCCAGGCCTATGGACTGACCAAGTTAACCCCTCAATTTTTCCAACTACCTCAAACAAGATATCCTCAAGCTTATAGTAGAATTTTGGAGCATCTAGCCTGGGAAGATCTTCGCTAAACGGAGTATCATGCGATACTGTCCCAAAGAAATCAAAAGACACATGATAATGATTTGTCCCAGTTTGTAAACAAATATGTTGCAGTTTTGGTGCATTTGTAATGATACAATTCATCACATTTTTAAACATTTTACAATTGGTATCACAGATTTCAGCTGCAGTTGATCCTCTTCCCCAAGTGACGTAAAAGATGTGAGTCACATCTTTGAGACGGGAGAGTCTGGATTCCGTTTCCTCGGGATCAGAAATGTCACACTGGATGTACTCAACAGAATGATTTGCATCCCATGGTGGTCTTGGGCGGCAAGCAACACCGTAAACTTTCCATGGGCCTCCAGGGGTGTCAGGGAGAGGGAGAATCTCAGCTAGGCTGTTGCCCACTATGCCAGTAACACCGACAACAAGGGCCACACTTTCATGTTTTAATGCAACAGTTTCTTGATTGATAGTTTTCTGAATTGAACATATGCATGAATGGTTGAATCAGTAGAGAAAAAGTAAAAGATTGATTTAGGAAGATTGGGAAGATTGAGATAGTATTGTTACCTTAGCAGCAGCAGCTGCTGCACCGGACCAACATTGGTTCATTGTTTGCTAGATTTCTTCTTCTTGGTTGCTTGTATATTCAGATTGATATATGAAAAATGATACAGCAAACACTTACAGATTTTTTATACCAGGTGTAGACAGCATGATAATGTTGAATTGTTGTTGACATAAACGCCATCAACACAATACTAAACCAGCATAGCAATTTAGAAAGTACCATTAGGGGTCGTTTGGTTCGAGGTATTCTGGAATCAGGTATAGGTATAGACCACGAAGCCGCAACTTCTTCTAGTTTAGTTGGCATCAACCATTTCTCCATCGCTAACTTATCTCACACAAGCCCTCACCTTCCATCATATCTGCCCAACACAACCTTTCTCCACCCTCAAAATTTGTACATTCACTTCAAACTGCTTGCCCACCACCATCCAAAATTGCTTCCTCCAAAACATAATCTCCGTTACTGCAATTAAACGCCTTACTCTTGGTTTAATTTTATGGCATGGAAGGCATTCGAAGTAACAATTTCATGCCTCCTCATTCCAGGGAAACCTTTTCGTACGTATTCTTTCATGTTTGCAAACTATGGCATGAACACAAAACGGACTAGTTCTACACATCAAACTATTATGCAACTGGGGAGTCTAGACTCCCTTCAAGATCTTTTAGAGTCTGAGTCTGTTTTATGGTGACCGCAGACCACCACAAGCTCATTGTTCTTTGCTTGTTGAATTATGACTGGAGAAATGCCCAGCTTGGCTAACAACTTAACGGATTCAATAACCACAGATTTTAATGAACTTAAAATATATATTAATATTAGTCTAAAGTTGAGATCCATATAGATTTGATCAAGTAAAATACTAATAGGCATTAGATTGATAACCCAGAGAGTTGCAATCACAACAAAAACATCAGTAAGAGGCTTACACCATAGATAGAATATCATAAGCAGAACAATTCGCCAACAGAGAACAAAATTCATGAGCCAAAACTATGGTGTACTTTCAAAGAGTAGGAATACTAAACTAGTAGAGAACCCCATTTACAAAAGAACAGGTCAATATACCCCCTGCCGATAGCAATTACTCAAAGAAAGTGAGGACTAATCAACCCTGCAACCTCAAGGAACCCAACACGTTCATTGCCTTTGAAAATTTTCTTCAGCTTCTCATCACAGATGATTATCTTCTTGTTTTCAGGGTCCTAATAACAACAAAAGCAAAATGAGGTTAGCTTCATTGAATAACTGGGCATAGAAGGATCAATGTTCCAGATATTTATCAACCATCCAAGGACATAAAGCAATAACTGGAACTGAAAATACAAAGAAACAATCATATGTTTTCGGCCTATTTTACTTGCAAAGAAGTATTTAGGCTTGTCAGCTAAAGGTTCAAGGTTAAAATGCAGAGCAATTCATGAACTGTGCTAGCCAAGAGCAGAAATTAATCATTAATCGAAGAAAGGCCTTCCATAATCTGGGAATAATTTATTATCATCACAAGTATACATGATCAATAAATTCCTATGTTACTCGGACTCGTCTAGAAGTGTCGGACATGGATACGTGTCCAAGTACTAGACTCGGAAAGATTTTGAAAAATATGCATGTTTTTGGCCTAAAATAAGTGTCCGAGTCCGAGTGTCCATGTCCGAGTGTCGAGTGTCCGACACGGGTACTTGAAGGTAAAATGAAGAGTCCGAGCAGCATAGATAAATTCACCCCTGATGACACATATACAATAATTTACTTATATGTCACAATTAGTTTAAATAATTTACATAATCAATAATTGTTTGGAGTTTGGACTAGTTTGGTGCACACCTATTGTGTGTCCGTGATGTTATGTTCTGGTTCGTTTAAATCAGACAAGATGGTAAACATTTAAATTGCACAACATAAATGTTCAACAGGTATATCTGACAAGGCAGCACCTAAACTGTAATAAGACTCAAATGAGAGACAAGTAAGGGATTTATCTTTAAAGTCAGTCACCAACTAGCGAAGATTGTTTATCATTTCATAATCAACAGCATAATCAAGCTTACGACAATTTTAGTAGCAACAAAACATTAGACCACCTCCAATTAGCTCATTCATCTAGTCCGCAGAAGATTACTAGATCAGAAATTATCATGAAGAAATGCATAGAGTAGGAGCCCCACACGCGTGTGCACTCCCACCATAGAGTATTTCGGAAAGCAAAAAGTAAGCTAAAACATATGCAGTTCAAATACTATTTGTCCCTACAATATCACATTAGAAGCATAACTAGTTCCTTCTCATATTAATATCCATACAGAACTTTCAATTTTCTAACCAACTCGTACAGGAAAAATGGAAAAAAGGTTGCAATAATATTTGCACAAATACTCCTCACATTCATTTATCCTACACATAATCATAAATTCAACCCTAACAAACCCACTTTACACACAAAGGACTTGTAATGTGGTTAGAATATAAAGGGTTAAAGCAAAACCAAAAACTCCAGAAACTCCTTACTCAGCCTATAAGTGGTTCAGCAAATTATTTATCATAGCTTGTGAAAAATATGTATAAAACAAGATAATAAAATAAAACAATATTTCTCACTTAAAACAAACAGTCAATAAATAAAGAACCATTAGCACGAATCCCAAGGAGAGAGAGAGAGAGAGAGAGAGAGAGAGAGAGAGAGAGAGAGAGAGAGAGAGAGAGAGAGAGAGAGAGAGAGAGAGAGAGAGAGAGAGAGAGAGAGAGAGAGAGAGAGAGAGAGAGAGAGAGAGAGAGAGAGAGAGAGAGAGAGAGAGAGAGAGAGAGAGAGAGAGAGAGAGAGGAGAGAGAGAGTACCTGAAGGTTATTCTCCTTAATGTAAGCCCAGATAAGCTTAAGAGCTTGAGTACGAGGAATCTCAGAAACGCCAACAACAGCTTGCATTTCAGGGGAAACAGGGCGTGGTTTCATAATACCCCTAGGCTCTCTCTTCTTTGTTGTTGTCTCAGTCTCTGTCTTCTTAGATGTAGCCGCAACAACTGTACACATATTCACACCACGTGGAATCAAACCAACACCACTCACTGGAAACCGAGAGTTGAACACAACCATCTTCGCAGATCTCAAGACGAATGAGGCAGACAACGCACCCACAGACATCATGTTCATGGCCATTTGTTTTTTTTTAAGGTTTTTGTGTTTGGAAGTTAAGTGAACTGAACTAGAACAAGAAGAAGGTCTGTGTGTAGATAAGAATGTGAGGAATGAGGGTTTCAAATTCCAAAGACCCCCCTTTGGGCCTGTCTTTTTTAATTTTGGTCTGCACGATATTCAATGCGGGATTCGTGGAAACTAATGGGCTTTGTTTTCCTTACTTATTTCAGCATTGCGCTATCCCATTTCTCAAATTCATTTTCTGAGTTACAAATACGAGAGAATAGAAAAGAAGAGAATAAAAGTGTTTTTGAAATTTTCTTCTGTAGACGTGCTTTCGAGTTTTTCCAGGGAAAAACCGAAATGATCTGGAGAGAATTCTTTACAATTTCTTTCTAAAATTTTCTCCCCATTTTTGAAATGTTTGGAAGAAATCGTCTCACAAAACAATTTCTTTAATTATTTTTATATCCAAACTTTCTTTTTTCTCCACAAAAAACTTGACAGCAAGTTAAAGAAATAAAATAATTATTTTTCTCTACCACTCAATTTTCTTTTCTTCCCTTAAAAAACTCGGGAGCATTATATTTATCACCTATATTATGTTGGAAATAACAAGTACTACAGCAACATGGAGGCAGTTATATAATAGATATAGCAATGACAGGCCAAGACCAAAGTTAACAAAACAAAGCATGAAGGTCGAAAGCATGCATATCAGAAACTGATAAATAACCAGGGAGACAGAAACAGTACCTGTAGTCATAGCTTAACAGTGTATATAAGAACAGAAATAACGAAGCAACAGCTGAGTCGTAAGGAATTCGAGAAATCCTGACTGTTCACAGCAACAGCAGCGCTCAACTACGACCAGCACCTCAGTCGCCGGAGAACCAGAAAACTACAGAGAATACTATATGGAGAGGGAGGGCAGAGTGAGTTTTTGAGAGAAGTGTGTTTTGCAAACTTCTGTGTGTTTCAACTGAGCTACAAGGGCCACTATTTATAGTGGTTCCTTTCTGTAACTGAAGCACAATTCAATTTCGTAAGGTCGCCTCGCGTACGCGAGACGCCGAGACATTCGCCCAAATCGCCCTTCGACCCGACCCGGTCCGGTCCGGTCCGGTCCGGTCCGGTCCGGTCCGGTGCGGTGCGGTGCGTGGCGAGGCGGGCGGCGGCGCGCGTGTGTGTGTGTGTGTGTGCGCGTGAAGCACACACCAACACCATGCACCATCACACACCTTAGTAGTTGTATACTACTCATGTGTGTAATGCTATATAAAGCCACCAAGTCCCCTTATTCTTTTCTATGTGGGATAAATGAAACATCATTATAACAAGCTTTTTCAAGCTACTACCTTCATCTCAATTTCTCTTATGGATTTAAACAAGAAAATTATTAAACCCATACATGAAAGTTTAAGTTCCCATAGCAAGGAACAACTTCCAATCATTAGAAATTTGAATTAACATCAAGAATATACTTAATTATATCCTTAAACTATCAATTTTCTAACAATCCCCCACAAATCCATATAGAATTTTAGACAGGTTCTTAACATGACTTGGTTTTTCAGAGTCGGTACCCTTCCGGGTTTGAACCCTCCTAAGTCCCCTACTTCGATGGCTACCGGATTCAGATGGAATTATTTCACCTTGAATCTTAATCCGTTAAGTGTAACCATTCTCCATAGACGACGACAAGTCAAAGGCTATGGTGCCAATCTACGGCTTTGAGACATTAATGGTCTTGTCTCGATCCTGTTCGTCGAATGCTTCAAGGAATAACCCTTTCCTCTAATTGCGACCTCACAATCACATTCGCTTAGCTGGGCATCTCCGGAGATGTATTGCAACCATCTCGTCAAATGACTTGACCCCATTCAGAGTTCTTAAACTCTTACTATTCAGCAGTTTCAGTACCTTATAGGTTTACAGGGGATAGACTCAGATACTAAGTATCATCTATGTATCAAGGTACTCCCAACTCATCCTTACAGCTTGTTATTACCACATTGAATACACTTCGAGGGATCTCCTCTCATGTGTATTGGGTTCCCACTGTTGATGAGTCGTGATGGGTTGTCAGTCCCATCCCCAACCTCGACTTAAGGACCACTGCAGGTTCCAGTCCTTTAGTCAAAGGATCAGCTATATTTTCCTGAGTTCCAATGAACTCTACAGCTATTATCCTATCAGACACTAATCCCCTTATAGACTTAAGTCTAACTTGGACGTGTCTCTTTGTTTTAGCATTGTACTTTTTACTGCTAATCTTGTCGATAGTTGTTCGACTATCACAATGAATAGCAATAGCAGGAAGCGGTCTGCTTACTACAGGTATCACGGACATCAGTCCGTGTAACCATTCAGCCTCCGTCCCAGTGGCATCAAGTGCACACAACTCAGCCTCAAAAGTAGACCGAGTTACTATAGTCTGTTTTGTCGACTTCCAGGATATTGCTCCACCCCCTAGGGTGAACACGTATCCAGTCACTCCATTGGAACCAGACTTCTTAGCTATCCAACTTGCATCACTGTACCCTTCAAGTACACCAGGAAATCTCCTATAGTGTAATCCAAGGTACATTGTGCCTTTCAGATATCTAAGCACTCTATCAAGAGCATCCCAATGAGTTCTGTTCGGACAGCTTGTATATCTAGCTAGCTTAGACACAGAATATGATATATCTGGTCTAGTACAGTTAGCAAGATACTGCAAGCTTCCAATAATCTGAGAATACCTTAACTGAGACACAGGGACTCCTGAACTATTCTTGACAAGGGCAACTTTAGGATCATAGGGTGTACTAGCGATTCTACATTGTGAATAACCATATTTCTCAAGTATAGATTTCTCTATATAATGAGATTGCGATAGGGTTATTCCATCAGCTGACTGAGTCAGCTTGATACCAAGAATCACGCTAGCTTCACCCATATCCTTCATCTCAAAGTGCCTTTTCAAGAAATCCTTTGTCTCGTTAATAATCTCAATATTGGTTCCAAACAGTAGTATGTCATCCACATATAAGCATAATACGACACATTCACTACCTTTAACTTTTGAGTAGACACACTTATCGCTATCATTACTAACAAAACTGAATGTCACAATCGTTTCATCGAACTTCTTGTGCCAGTCCCTGGGACCTTGTCTTAAGCCATAAATAGATTTGATTAACTTACATACTTTCCTTTCGTTGCCAGATGCAACAAACCCCTCAGGCTGATCCATATAAATCTCTTCTTCAAGTTCACCATGAAGAAAAGCTGTCTTTACATCCATTTGATGGATGATCAGACCATGTACGGAAGCCAATGCTACAAGCATTCGGATTGTTATCATTTTGGCAACAGGAGAGTATGTATCAAAGAAATCAATTCCTTCCATTTGCTTAAAACCCTTAGCCACCAGTCTAGCCTTGTACTTCTCTATTGAGACATCAGGGTTCAACTTCCTTTTAAAGATCCACTTGCACCCAATAATAGAACACCCAGGAGGGAGATCAGCTAACTCCCATGTTCCGTTAGAAACAATAGAGTCAATTTCACTCTTTACAGCGCCCTTCCAGTGCCTAGACTCCGAGGAGTCCATAGCCTGTCGGAAAGTTAAAGGTTCATCCTCGACATTATAAGTGATGAAATCACTTCCAAAGTCCTTGACTACCTTTGCACGCTTACTCCTCCTAGGTTCCTCTTCCTCCATAGGAGTAGAGCTACTACCAGGTTCCGCCCCCACATTTGTCATCTTTTCCACATGATTAGGAATAGAACTTGATGTGTGAGTGAGATCTTCCTCAGAAGTACCTTGAGGTATACCAGTCTTCATAGGGTAGACATCCTCAAAGAATGTAGCATCACGAAATTCAACTATCGTGTTAGCCACTATACCATCTATGTCAGATTTTATTACCAAAAATCTCATAGCTGTAGTGGTTTCAAGATAGCCCAGAAAGATACAATCAACCGTCTTCGGACCTAGTTTCTTCCTCTTGTGTTCAGGGACAAGTACCTTTGCAAGGCACCCCCACACTCGAAGATACTTGAGACTAGTCATCTTGCCTTTCAATAACTCATAAGGTGTCTTATCCATGTGTTTCAGAGGGACTCTGTTCAGAATATGGCAAGCCGTATTCAGAGCCTCTCCCCACATGTATTTAGGCAACCCAGAGTTAATAAGCATACTGTTAATCATATCTTTGAACGTTCTGTTCTTTCGCTCAGCGACCCCATTAGACTCAGGTGTGTATGGTGGAGTAACTTCATGAACTATTCCATTGCTTACGCAAAATTCATTAAAGGAGTTACTCGTATACTCACCACCTCTATCTGATCTCAACCTTTTAAGTACCTTACCAGTTTGTTTCTCAACTTCAGTTTTATAAATCATGAATTTGCTAAGTGCTTCATCCTTATGTCTAAGTAAATAAACATAAATAACAGTATCTACTACTATCATCTATAAAAGTAATGAAGTATCTAAAATGGTCTTTAGTTAACATACCACCAAATTCACAAATATCAGTGTGTACTAAATCTAACAAGTCTGAATCCCTAACAACATTATGAAAAGGTTTCCTTATTTGTTTAGCAGACACACATACTTGACATTTAGAATTCTTTTCTATAGTATGTTTTGGAATCAACTCTAAGTTCATCATATTTTTAAGAGCACCAAAATTTAAGTGACCAAGTCTAGCATGCCATAAGTTGGATGATTCTACACAGTTAACAGAAGGAGTAAATTCATTAAAGGAAGTGCCCAAAACAGGCTCAGCATTTATAACAAATAAACCATTTGACAAGTAACCCTTGCCAAAGAAAGTAACAGTGTGAATAAGAACTACTTTATTACACCTTAAGGAAATTTCAAAACCATTTGTAACTAAACGGCTTCCACTTATTATATTTCTACGCATGTCGGGAACATGATGCACTCTTGTCAGGGATAGAATACGCCCCGAAGGAAACTTCAGGTCCACGTCTCCCACTCCATGAACTTGAGCGGCACTCGCATTCCCCATCGTCACTGTCATGCTATGACTCTGTTGATAAGATACAAACAAACTAATATCAGCACAAATATGCACATTAGCTCCAGTATCAATCAACCATTCATTTGACAGATAAGTGGAAAATAGTACAGGGTTGTAGGTCACATACCGGTTTTCGTTGGTTTCAGAAGCCGAAGCCTCACCAACAACCATGTTCACTACAGGCCCACTTGTGGTTCCAAGTACAGCATTCGCTTGCGCTACCACCTCGGTTTTCTTCGCTTTCTTTGTAGGACAGTCCTTACTCCAGTGCCCAACCTGCCCACAAGACCAACATGGTTTGTTTGCCTTTGGTTTCTTGGCCTTATCCTTGTCTATCTTAGGTTTATTAACATTACTCTTCCTAGCAACAGCCTTCCTTTTCTGTCCTACGGTTACTACATTCACCTTCGAGCTACCGTGTTCAGATGGCATCACATGTCCCTGTTTGGACTTGTGTTGTTCTGGCACCGAGATGTCCAGCATAAGGTTGGTCCAGGTGATCTCTCCTTTCTGTCTTTTCAGGGAGAGAGCGAACTCTTCCCAAGACTTCGGAATCTTTTCAATCACGCTCATAACCTTGAACTTATCAGGGAGATCCATGTCGGATTCCTTCAAAGCATGCACTATCATCTCGAACTCATGCACCTGCTCAGTCATGGATTTGTTGTCTACTAGCTTAAATTCAAGGAACCTCGCTACAGAATACTTTTCCAGACCTTGAGAGTCAGTATTGTGAGTGAGGTCCAGCTTCTCCCATAAGAGCTTAGCACTATAGGCATCAGATGAATAAACATCAAACAGAGTGTTCGTTAAGGCTGCCAGAATGGCTGCCCTAGCCACCCCATCCTTCTCAGCCCACATTGCATAAGCCTTAACTGTTTCAGCCTTTTCTTGAATCACCACCGGTTTCTCATACTCCACAACAGGCCACAGACCCTTTACAGTCAACCACAATTTCATCCTTTTCTGCCAACGAGAAAAGCCGACACCACCGTTGAATTTCTCCGGTAAGCCCGTTAGTTCAACGGGTTGTGGGAAACGGTAAGTGGTCCAATCAATGACCCCAGCAGACACATTAGACGTACTACCATCTACAGTAACTCCAGTTTCATTAACCATAATGCAAAATATTATATAACAGAGTAACTCTTCAAGAATGTTGGAAATAACAAGTACTACAGCAACATGAAGGCAGTTATATAATAGATATAGCAATGACAGGCCAAGACCAAAGTTAACAAAACAAAGCATGAAGGTCGAAAGCATGCATATCAGAAACTGATAAATAACCAGGGAGACAGAAACAGTACCTGTAGCCATAGCTTAACAGTGTATATAAGAACAGAAATAACGAAGCAACAGCTGAGTCGTCGGGAATTCGAGAAATCCTGACTGTTCTTGAAGAGTTATTCGCCCCCACTTACTGTGTCAGGTTGTCGGCGAGATACTACTTCCAGGATAAAACAGCTCCGAGCAAGGTGTTCACAGCAACAGCAGCGCTCAACTACGACCAGCACCTCAGTCGCCGGAGAACCAGAAAACTACAGAGAATACTATATGGAGAGGGAGGGCAGAGTGAGTTTTTGAGAGAAGTGTGTTTTGCAAACTTCTGTGTGTTTCAACTGAGCTACAAGGGCCACTATTTATAGTGGTTCCTTTCTGTAACTGAAGCACAATTCAATTTCGTAACTACAGCACACACATTAATTTTTCCCGTAACAGCTGATCATATTAAATAAAAAAAATCAAAACTGACCATTTAATGAATAAACGTTTTTGATTTAAATTTAATAACCTGAGCTGTTACATCTTTTTCATGTTTATCCACATATACAGATTTAATATTTATTTTAAACATATCCATCAAATCATGTCCAGGTTCATATCAGTTTCTGTTGCCCATCAGAGTTTAGTTTCTGTTGTCCATCAGAGTTTAGTTTCTGTTGTACATCAGAGTTTAACTAGTTGTCCATCAGAGTTTACTGACAAACCAACTCCATCAGAGTTTACTAGTTAAATACTGATAAACCAACTCCATCAGAGTTTACTAGTTAAATACTGATAAACCAACTTCATCAGAGTTTACTAGTTAAATACTGATAACCCAACCCAATTTGATAAATAATTCTAATAAAATATTAAATCACATAAATAAAAACTCTCGCCCAGGTCGCCTCGCGAGACGCCGAGACATTCGCCCAAATCGCCCTTCGACCCGACCCGGTCCGGTGCGAGGCGGGCGGCGGCTCGTGTGTGTGCGCGCGCGTGAAGCACACACCAACACCATGCACCATCACACACCTTAGTAGTTGTATACTACTCATGTGTGTAATGCTATATAAAGCCACCAAGTCCCCTTATTCTTTTCTATGTGGGATAAATGAAACATCATTATAACAAGCTACTACCTTCATCTCAATTTCTCTTATGAATTTAAACAAGAAAATTATTAAACCCATACATGAAAGTTTAAGTTTCCATAGCAAGGAATAACTTCCAATCATTAGAAATTTGAATTAACATCAAGAATATACTTAATTATATCCTTAAACTATCAATTTTTTAATATATTAACCGATACACATTCAAATTCTAAAGGTATTAGAGTGTTTCTGCTCACACAAATAATTGGCATCAACCCACCGATTGTATGAATGTAGCATCACATGTACAGATGTACTCTTCCCTGGAGAGAAGAATACCTGCATCATACATATATGATTATATTAGCAACAGCACAGCACACAACAGGTGGGCCCATGAAATTTGGACGTTACTGGTAAGTAAAGAAAATAAAACAGGGCAAATGATCTAGAAATACTACTCCCTCCGCCTCTCAGTTTTTTATATTGGGTGACGAAGGCTCGGCACGTATTTTAAATCTCTTTTAATATATATTTTAATAAATTATTTTAAATTTTTTTTCTTCTGAATAAAAATATAATATTTAAATTTTTATTTAGAAAAAAAATTAAAAATAAGTTGTAGAACTATAATTTATAGGCATAAAATACGTGTCAAGCCGTGTTTATAAAGAAATGAGAGGGACGGACAGGATTATTCTTCTTTTCCATTACTGATATGTTACGCTCCGCCAAACAATGCGCGCTAATCTACCAGCTGTTTCATTTCTGGCGGGCCCCACTGTCACATGCAATGGTACTTTATAATTTTATATTTACACTAGTATTTTTAATTTTTTTTATGTTCGCAAAATAATAATTATTTCAACGGAAACGAAAACGAAAAGGCGACAAAAAAAAGAAGACGAGAGAGACCGTGGATGACAGACATACAACCTCGAATCCTCCATATGACCGTACATTCGTTTCTTCTCTGGACAATTGGTCTGCGATTTTTTAAATTTGGGCATTTAGTAAAATGGTAAAAGTAATTTTATCGCGCATTAGTGTTCAAATAATTTTCCACATAAAATTAAGGGTGTTTTTCAAAAATACCAAAATTACATAAGTTATTTCAAAAAATACGTCGCAATCTCATTTGTAATTATTGCAACCTCATTTCAATCTCATCAATCTTATTTGCAACTAAAATCGTATTTTTCAAAAGTTCAAACCACAAACTTCATACTTGAGCATTCTCAATTATTCAAAATATATTTTATTTGCAACTAAAATCGTATTTTTCAAAAGTTCAAACCACAGACTTCATCCTTGAACATTCTCAATTATTCAAATAATTTTCTTCATTTCAAAATATTAATACGATTTTATTTTAATTGAAAATTTTATTCTTATTTTTGTAATTTGAAATACAAAAACCATATTTTAGAGATCTAAATTTGATCAAAATAACCTGCTTTTAAAGTCAAAACACGACAATCATTTATGACAAGAGTACATAATAAATATTTGCTTGAACTACAGCTGACTCCGCAATAACACGGTTTAATGATCCCCGGACACTTTGAGATAAATGTTGAAATAATATTCCAAACTGTGAGCAAGCTCCTTCATTTTTTAGAGTTGCCAACCTAATTCAAAACAATCTCAGGGCCGCCAAAGGTGTTATATTTAGGGATGACAATCGAGTCGAATCGATTCAAGTTTTGCTAAATTTAAATTTAAATCCGAATTTTTATATCGTATTCAAACTCGAAAGTACCCGAAAATTGAAATCCAAACCCGATCCCATAAATTTTGGATCGGGTTTGGATATACCCGAAATCCAAAAATATTTAGATTGAATTTGGATAATATCCAAAATCCAGTGTTGTAAAAAGCTGGAATCGGAGTTAATCGGTGAAGGCACCGTCCAGGGATTAATCGGGTAATCGGGGATTAATCAGAATGATTAATCGGGTCATTAATCAGAATAAATTTAATAATATTTTTTATATATAATTATATTCATATATATATAATTGTTTCGTTATTTCAACTAAAAATATGTTATTATCATATATTTATGCAAATATGTTAAAAATATTATATAATTTTAATAAATAAAATTTTGAAGGTTTAACTTTTTAATTAGAGATCAATTTAAGAGGAAAAATTAAGAGAATTTACGATTTTGGCATCTAAAATTATAATTACATGTACAAAAATAATGTTTTTTTCCTATCATTTAATCAAATTTCTACATTTTAAATTTTTAATTATTTTTTAAAATTTTAAATATTTTTTAATAATTAGCCCGATTTTTGACCGATTAATCCGATTTTTGACCGATTCAAACGATTTTTGACCGTTTTTCTGAAAAAACGATTAATCAACCGATTTTCGCTTAATCAGTTCGGTGGCCCGCCGTCTAGCGATTAACCAGCGATTAATACCGATTAATCGCCGACTTTTAGAACACTGCCAAAATCCAAATCAAAAACCCAAAATTCAAATTCGAAACCCGAAAATTTAAATTTGAATTTATAAATTTTTATATAAAGATTGGTTGATTTGAAGATAAAAATTGAGTATTAATGATAAAAACTTACTAGTAAACATAAACACATATTAACCCAAATTTCGTGATACCGGCTAATCTTCTTCAGTCGACATGGAATTTTTAATTGCTCGACATTATAGTTAACATGCTACGATTGTGAGTGCATACCCTAATTTTTAGTTCCATTTATTTATTTATTTTAACCGGTTTTTATAATTCCACATTCTAATAAAGAGTAAATAACACTTTACACCCCTTATCTTTAGTCACTTTTTTGATTTAGTCTCAAATTTTTAATGTCGGCAGAATGCATCTCTCAACTTTAAATTTCGTTTCGTATTGCATCCTTTTAATCATTTTTGTCCAAAATAACTGTCACCGTTGATATGTATAGGCGTAAAATCGAAAGATTATTTCATTAAGTTTAAATAATAACTGTTATTGTTAATATACACAAGGGTAAATTCAATTATTTTAGACGAAAAATGAGTAAAGCGGTGCAAAACAAAGAAAAAACCAAAGTTTAGGGATGCATTATATCAACAATAAAAGTTTGAGACCAAATCGAAAAAGTGACTAAAGTTAAGGGGTGCAAAATGCTATTTACTCTCTAATATTGTATCATATTACATAACATATACAATATGTATTATAGTATATATATATATATATATATATATACTAGCTTAAAACTCGTGCGATGCACGGATTGTTAATTATTATTTTATTATTAGTTTTTAATTGTATTTGTTAAAAAAATAAGTAGCCATGTTAAAATAGCTAAACATTTTTAATTTAAATTATTTAAATACGTTTTAAAATAAATAAGTAAAAAGTTTGTCCGTGATATTTTTAGAAAAAGATTGGATTTTAGTGAGAAAAATAAAAAAAGTAAATTGAAAAGGGCAATTTCCCGTGATATATTTAGAAAATGAGGGACTTTGTCAGAAAAAATCTATAATGTGTTTTAGCTGAAAAGGTAATTGGTTATAAATAGGTATTTGATTATTTATATTTTAATATTTTTAGTAATTGCATTTGTTAAGAAAAATAAGTAGACATCTTAAAATAGGTAAAGTTTTAAAAACAAATTATAATATTAGGTTTAAAAATAAATAACTAAATGTTTGAACGTGATATTTTTGGAAAATGAGGGGTTTTAGTAAAGAAAAATAGAAAAACTAACATGTTTTAGTTAAAAAGGTAATTTCCCGTGATATACTTGAAAAAGTAGGGAAATTTGTTAGAAAAATAAAAAAATAATGTATTTTAGGTGAAAAAGGTAATTGGTTATAAATAGATAATATTATTATTTAATAATATATTTCTATAAATAAGTCAGGTTAATTAAGTAAAAACACGAATTTAAGAAAGGACAATTAAGTAAAATCACAACGTACCATACCGACCAACCAAACTTTTAATGTTTCGTCTATTATATAATACTAGCTTAAAACCCGTGCGATGCACGGATTGTTAATTGTTATTTTATTATTATTATTTATTATTATTTTTTTAATTGTATTTGTTAAAAAAATAAGTAGGCATGTTAAAATAGCTAAACACTTTTAATTAATTAAAAATATTAAAACAGATTTTAAAATAAATAAGTAAAGGTTTGTCCGTTATATTTTTGGAAAATGAGAGATTTTAGTAAGGAAAAATAAAAAATGTAACATATATTTAGTTTTAAAAGGTAAATGTCCGTGATATTTTTGGAAAATTAGGTTTTAAAATTTAATAATTAAAATATTTAAATACGTTTTAAAATAAATAAGTAAGGGTTTCTTGTGATATTTTTAGGAAAAAAAATGGAATTTAGTGGGAAAAATTGAAAAATGCAATTTCCCGAAATGAGGGATTTTATTAGAAAAAATCTATAATATGTTTTAGCTGCAAAGGTAATTGGTTATAAATAGATATTTGATTATTTATATTTTAATAGTTTTAGTAATTACATTTGATAAGAAAAATAAGTAGGCATGTTAAATAGGTAAACTTTTGAAAAAATAATTATAATATTAAAATAGGTTTAAAAATAAATTACTAAAGGTTTGTCCGTGATATTTTTGGAAAATGAGGGGTTTTAATAAGGAAAAATAAAAAAAACTAACATGTTTTAGTTAGAAAAGGTAATTGCCCGTGATATATTTGAAAAAGTAGGGGAATTTGTTAGAAAAAATAATGTATTTTAGGTGAAAAAAGTAATTGGTTATAAATAGGTAATATTATTATTTAATAATATATTTCTATAAATAAGTAAGGTTAATTAAGTAAAAATATGAAGTACAGTTAAGTAAGGACAATTAAGTAAAATCACAACGTACCATACTGACCGACCAAACTTTTAATGTTTCGTCTATTATATAATAGTATTGATAGTATTGATGGGTTTATTTTCGGGTTTTGGATTCGGGTCGGGTTTAGATCTAGTTTTGAATTTCGAATCGGGTATCGGATCGATAAATATAAAATCCAAATTCAAAAAAATTTGGGTTTAAAAATTAAATACATATCCAAATCTAAAAAATCGGGTTCGATATATCCAAATTTTTGGATTTCGGATCAAGTATTCGTTCTATCGAATTACTTTGTCATACCTAATTATATCTCGGATAAACCAATAAATGACTTAAAATGCTCACTACGCATTTCAAAATTTTGTGAACATAATTCAACTACGCAAAACATTTCTAAAAGCATCATAAACAAAAATTTGATAACCGTTACAAATCCAATGGAAACCGAACTCGAATCCGAATCCAACAATAATACTTCATTTGTCCCTCTCATTTGTTTACACTTTCTTTTTTGGTACGTTCATCTCATTTCTTTACATACCAAAAATAGTAATATTTTATAATATAAAATCCAATCACATTCATTACTTTCCTCCACTATACCTACTTTATACCCACTTTATACATTAAATATTAATTGATCCCACTATTTTACTCATTTTTCTTACTTTTTTTCTTAATTTATATTTTTTCTTAACCTCCATGGCATCCCCTCGATGTAAAGAATGGAGGGGGACGGAGGGAGTAATATTTTTCAACAAGGTACACAACCTATTAGGGCTGTAATTCAAGTCGAGCCAGGCGAGTTCAAGCCGGGTATTAATTTGAGCCGGCTCGTTTAACTAAACGAGTCTAATCTTCTATCCAGACTCGGCTCGTTTAATTTGACGAGTCAAACTAGCTCATTTAGTTAAACGAGCATATTTAAACGAGTCGGGCAAGCCGACTCGTGTAAAATTACACTTAAACGAGTCTAATTTTCTGTCCGAACTCGGCTCGTTTAATTTCACGAGCCGACTCATTTAGTTAAACGAGTCTGATCTTGTGTTCGAGCTCGGTTCGTTATTAAGCGGCTTAAAGTCATTTTTAATTTTAAAGTTAAAAAATATATGTTTTTGCAATAAGTTAAAAAATAATTTAAAGTTAAAAACTAGTAGTAGGTATTTTTTAATAACTTATTTTATTTTAGTGATTTTGTTTGATAAAAATTAATATCATCATTCAATTGTACTTTTTATCAAATTTATTTTCAATTTTATGTTTTTAAAAACTCACAAATTACCCATAATACAAAATTACCTAAACAATTTTTTTTACATTTTACTTAGAAAATAGTTACCTGAGATGTATCTTAGATAACTATCTTGAGATATTGAATAAAAACACTCCATAATTTAAAAGATTTTGATAACTGTCCTGAGATATTGATAAAAATTATAAGAGATTTTATTCATATCTTAAGAAAAGTTATCTGAAATGTATATCAGATTAATTTTTCTCTTTTATATATCATTTACAACTTTAAATCATGAGAAATAATTTTAAGTTTATCCTCACTCTCAAAATCTGATATTTTTTAAGGCAAAAATACTTGATAGTCCAAAGCAAACCCAACCCAAAAAAAAAAAAAACAAGAACACAACGTGGCAAGAAGTTGAGACCGTGATCGAACCCCACTAGACACAACTCAACTCTATTCACGGACAACTAATCAAACGGTACACAACTCCGCATCTCTCTCTCCCCACTTTCGCTTTATATATTTTCCCCATCTCCCCCTATAAAATCTCTCTCAATCTCTCTCTCCCTCTCCCATTCTCTCCAGCCGCACTCAACACACACACTAAAACACACAGTACCCGTATTTTCTAAATCTCAAACATGAACCGCAACACACTCCTCCTCCTCACATTATCCTGCATTATCATCGCCACCGTCGGCGGCCAATCTCCGGCCTCATCTCCCACCGCCACTCCAGCCACTCCCACTCCCACTGCATCTCCACCCACTTCCACTCCTGCCCCTGTTGCTACTCCTCAGGCTACTCCTCCGGTTAGTTCACCACCTCCGGCGACTCCACCACCAGTTAGCTCTCCACCACCGGCTGTTCCTCCACCTGTCGCTGCTACTCCACCACCTGCTGTTACACCTGTCGCTTCTCCACCACCTGCTGTTACACCTGTCGCTTCTCCACCACCTGCTGTTACTCCTGTCGCTGCTCCTCCGGCTGATGTTCCTGCTACGGCTCCGAGTTCCAAGACTGAATCTCCTGCTCCGGCGCCTGAGTTAGCCAGTCCTCCCGCTCCTCCGATGGGATCTCAGGGGCCTAGTGCTGGTGTATCTCCCGCCGCCACTCCCTCTTCACCAGATCAGGTACTTACCTTCACAAATATATAAATGTATGTATGTATAGTTGTATGTATAGATGTGTACAATGCGTATGTAGATCTATGCAAACATGGTGTAGATCTGATGTTTTTTGTAAGTACTTTAAAGTGTTGAGTTTAAACTAGTTTAAGTGAGTTTTAATTACATGGCGTATGTTAGTTAGGATGTATATATTATGTCTAACGTGCGCTGGTTCCTCGTGATTCGTGTACACTGTTTTTTTGTCCTTTGATTGACTGTGTTAAGCGACAATTGATTGTACAGGGGGGAAAAGGTAATTACAGCCTTAGAGAAGAACTGATTGATTTTGTTACCAAACCATCTCTTTTGTGACATGTGTGTAATGTAGATGTGCTTCGGATCTTTTACCTAATTGTTACTTATTTGTTTAAATTTAAATACTCACGCATTCTAATTTGTGTTTAAACCTCTTGTTACCGAGACGAGAGGCAAGGGATCCCCTGTTCGTAATCATGTTTGATCCTCTTGTTACCAAGACGAGAGGAGCAAGGGATCCCCACTGCTTAAGCGAACTAAATGTACAAATCTGAACATGTTTGGTTACTATAAGAGAATTGAGAGACGCTCATTGAAAAATGAAGAAAACATTTTCCTTGTTAATCGAGTAATTGTGGACAAGTTAGGCAGTTAAAATTTTTGGTTTTCTGTACTACCAAACTTGATAGGTGAGTGAGATCTGAATGTATCCCTGTGGTGTCACTTCTTTATCTTATGACTTTTGATGGTATTCTCAATTGTCACTAATTCTTTGTCTAGTTTCTTTTTCTCGTCTTTGTGAAAAAATGAAATAAACGAAGCAATACCCACACTATTAATTTTCGCAAGTTTGGAGTCCCTATTCTGAACTGACCATCTCTAGATTCATACATTGGCTTAAAAACTTTATGTTATCTTTTCATTATGCATTGTAACATGTAAAGAGATTTTGTTTTTCTGGTGATGGTATAGATGTCTTCCTTTTTTGTTTCGATACATTACTAGGTAGATAAGCTAGTTCAATTTCCAATTGTTTGACGAGTTTAGTTTGAATTGACAATCAAATGCCAGCAATCATTTTCATCTGGTAATAAATTCATGTCATCTCTTTCTCTGTCTCTAATATTTGACACATTCAATTGCATTGCAGAGCGGTGCCCAACGTGTGATGGTTGGAAGCTTAGGCTTTGGATTTGCTCTCCTAGCTCTATTGCACTAGATTTTTTGATTTCTGTAACTTCCACCTACGCTATTCACTTGTTGCCAGGACATATTATTTGTTATTATTACTTCATCCCATGCTATGACGGAATTTTTTCCGGCTATGTAGTGGGATTATTACATTCAGTTGGATTCTTTTGGGAGGTTTTTGAGGGGAAGCTTGTGTATCAAGGATATTTCTTTTGAATGAGATTATTGTACTTGCCTCTTCCCACCATTCTTGTTGACATGTTGGAAATCTATCTTATTCTCTTTTAACTCAAATTTCGTTGCTCTCTGTTTTGTAAGGTGTTTGCTTTTTTTTGCATATGTTTTGAGCTGGTTTCGATCAATAATCACTTGAAGATTGATGTGTGTTAGTTGATTTATGTTAACCACTATTCAAATATTAATCATAAGAATCCAGAAACCAATCTTAAACATTTCGGCAATGCTAATCCCTTAAGATATACTTGAAGATCGCCTTCAGGTCATCCACCAAAAGTGTGTTTGAATGATCAAACTCCCCGCTTCATGTGGGAAATATTGTTGATCATTTCACTCTTCCGAGTTTCTTGAAAAGAGTATGCACATCTCTTCCCGGAAAGAGATAAAAGATTCATGCCTTTCCAAAGAAGCCTGCTGTTGGAACTCGAGTGCCGGGTAAGAGCATTCATGCCCCCATTATCGATGAGAAACTCGTTGCTAATCAATTTAAAGCGATTAACCAGAGACGTGATCAGTCACTTCCAAGCCCTGTTCAGGTCACTAGTCTCTCATGAACGCCATGAGGCTTTTAAAACGTGTTGCCCTAGAAAGAAATTACATCAGAGTTTTGGAACCAAATTTTTGCCGGGTCGGACTCCGAATAGTTCTTCGGGTTAACCTGAAAAAGATAAGAATGCGAGGGGTTTGTCCCTCATTCACCTCCGGCGTGAAAATAAATTAATCGGTTCCGGTAAGTTCCGTAAGTAAAATAGAACGTTGTATTGAATGTGCGTAAAATGGAACCTGACAAAGGCTTTTATAAGCTTAACTGTTGACGACTTCCGATATCTCTGGGATCACACCCAACATGGTGAGCGTGACTTTCATCTGCCTTAGAAGTAGGGAGACCAGGTCCTTGTCATGTAACGGTTAGATAGAATAAACTGGCTCAATTATACTTGGGCCTCCAACACAGAAAAGGTTATAACATGATATATGACTTTTTATTATTGAATTAACACCTTTATTTCAAAAAAACATGATAATGATGAATAATATTTTGATTTTTTTAATAATATCCTATTATAAGTCCTATTCCAATTTAAAAAGTATTATAACTTGAAGTATCTTTGTTTCTGGTAACAGAAGATTTTTACATAAAGGAAAGAAAAATCACCAATTTTTTTTGGATAATATTAATAATAATAATTTTAAAAAAAGCAATCGATTGATCTATAAATTAGATTTGTTTATAAAAAAAATTATTAAAAGAATATACATCGATATCTTTCTATGTATCATTCATATTGCCAGAATTCCTACACAACATTCTTGAATCAAGAAATTTTTGTTTTGATAAATACATTTACAATAATAAAACAAATCAAGAAATTAAAAAAAAACAAAAAAGAAATTAACAATGTCGAAAAAGGTTTCCAGCCCAGGTTTCATATATAAACCTTTAGAAGGGCTCAAGCCCAACCTGTTGCAAGTAAATTCAAAACCACTACCTGGTCCTGGGATGTCCAAACATCAAACTTTTTTTTCTAATTTACCCAAACATCTTTCACTAAACAAGGATACATATAAAACAATTAAAGACGAAAACTACAAAATCACACCCTAAGTTAATTTTGTATTTTGAGTAATTTATGAGTTATTAAAAATGAAAAAATAAAATTAAGTTTGATAAATAATGTATTTGAACGATGATATTAAATTGGGCTTTTTTCATAAATACCCACCCCTAAATGTTTTTTTTCAAAAATACTATGGTTTTTTGAACTTTTTGCAAAAATACTATCTTTTTGAAATTATTTTCAAAAATACGGTCTGCAACTAGATGCAACCACGTTCAACTTTTGCAATCAGAATCAGACGCAACCATCTGCAATTTTTGCAACCAGAATCAACCTGATGCAACTTGTTAGTAATGATGTTTTTCCGGCGTCCTGATTTTAGGGTTGTAAACAACCCTAAAATCAGGGTAGGTTAGGGTTTAGAGTCTAGGGTTTAGGGCCCTAAACCCTAAACCCTAAACCCTAAGTCCGTATACGAATTATTCGTCATTCTTAATATTTTTAAAATCCAAAATAGAAACATTGAACCCCAAAAGTTAACTATTGAACCCACAGGGTAAACCAAGACCACAAGTTTACCCCTTTTATTAATAATTTTTTTTGAATTCTTAGCTGTTTTTTCAATTATTTTTTAAAAAGTTGCATATAGTTACATCTGGTTGCTTTGGTTGCATTGGTTGCAGACCGTATTGTTTGAAAATATTTTTTGGTTGCATCTAGTTGCATTTAGTTGCAGACCGTATTTTTGAAAATAATTTCAGAAGATAGTAAAATTGAAAAAAAACTTAAAAAAAGTAGTATTTTTGACAATTTCTCTATTAAATTTTATCATATTGTTCAAAAAAGTATCTCCGACCAACTTCCGTTGTTTTTTTTAATTTAAATTATTTTCTGACTTATTACATAAATAGACATTTTTCAACTTTAAGTTAAAAATCATTTTAAGTTACTGACGTAAAATCGTAGTCAAACGGGCATTAGATAAAAAAGACAAAAAGACATATAACTCAATTAAATATCATGAAAATTTATCAAATATTATGGAAACTTGATAATTTTTCAATTATATTTGATCAGTTTCCGGAATATGTTTATCAAAAACTCCATGATAATCTAGTTACTCATGAGTCATGACGGACTTTGATCGAGTATGATCGATATTTTACAAAATTATCTACAAATGCTACATAAATGTAAAAGAAAATATTACCAGTAAAAGCAAGCCTTTTAAAGTAGAAATTTGATTTTTTTTTGGAGTAGAAAATCATGCAAAAAGGAGAGAAAAATCAACAAGTCAGAGAAAGATAACGAACAACAAAGTACGATTTAATATTTTGGTAATACTAGTATTTCTGAAAATTTAATCAATAAGTGGTTGAAGATTTGATGTTATGGTGAATTCAGATACAGCTTTATGAAAAAGTGTGAAAGAAGAATTCTAGAAAGAGCTTGAAAGGGAAAAGAATTATCTTGATTTTATCTTGAATTATATTTAAATTAGGCCCAATAATAGATATTTGCTCATTCATTTCATACTCTAATTAAATTTTAAAAACAATGTTGCGTGTGATGTATATCTACATTTGTTTTAGTCATACAAAGTATATGTAATGTAAACTATAAAATGATATATATTTTTGCACATTGGTCTATTTTTATTGTACTACACAATTTATTTGAATTATTCATATATTTAATCTATAAAGTGTAATACTGAACATTGATTATAACATAAGTAATATATTACAAGTAGTTTCTTTATATATTATTTAATTATTTATTTTTAAATTAATAAAAAGTAGTGTCCAATATTTAAAAATTAGACAACAATCACGGGTATATAACACATATTGATAACATGTATACACGATATTCATGAGTATTTTTATTACATATATAAATACAAGCTCATAACATGTGTCATGCACGAGTTTGATATTTTCTTTTAATATTTATATTTATTTCTTAAGAAAATGATTTTAAATATGAATACTTATATATGATTGTTGAACTCGGCGTCGAATTGACATAGGTGTTTGATCGCAATAAATTATGTTTTAAGAGTTTTGTGTTGAACAATTTTTTAGAGATATGTTTTGAATAAAATTATTATTTTAAAAAACTACGGTACAATTGTAAAAATAAAAAAACTAAAGTGTAAATCTCAAAATATGAGTACCGTACTGACCAACTATCAAAGTTTTAATATTTCGATTTTAATAATATATAGTATAAATATAATAGAAGTGACTAGATTTAGAACTATGTTGGATGAATTATGTATGTAACGCATTTGTAATTAATTTTAATATAAAATTTTATATTAATTTTATGGAAGTTAATAATTGCTTATTTTGAATTAAATTAATAAATATATAATAGGTAAATTTGAAAATTGTATAATAAATTAAATATATTAAAATATATAGTCAAGTGAACAAATTTTAGAAAATATGACATTTCATATCATACAAGTAAGAAAAATATTATGATCGATCCATTACATTATACACTCAGAGTTATTTAAAATTCTAGATCTAAAAGATAAAAAATTAAGTTATATAAATTATTTTTTGTACATTGATTGGACAATACCTTTATCGATTCTCATCGTTACGTAAATAAATATTAAATTTCCTACAATGCCAAAAATTTAAAGAACATGACTGATGCAAATAAGTATGTCACATGACCAACTGAGAGTCGGTTATACTTTTGAAAAGAAAGGAAAGATAGAACTTTATTTAACCTGTGTTTATTGAATTTTTTAATACAAGAAAGGCAAAACAATTAGATTAAATTATTAAACAATTAACTCCAAAATTTAATTTCCATAGATTTACTGAGAATAAAAAGAAAAACAGGTATATTTATTAAACTTTATGTTCTCTTAACTTCAGTTCTTTTTTTTCGATTAGAAATTTAACATTCAAAGTTGCCGCAAGACCTGTAATAAATTCATACACGTTCAGTGAATCAGTCTAAATATGACTTATACAACATGTTTATATGTTAAGAAATATCCTATTTTTAGTGCACGGATAATTTTGAATAAATCAAATTATCTATAAATTAAATTAGTGACATTGCGAGAATCGATAGAAAATAACACGTGACTGGGAATATGCTTTATCGGATTGAGAATAATGACACTAGAAGATGCTACAGGCTCCCCTCCTAAATCGGAGTCTGCTAAATCTTTGAGTCAGACAAAGGAACTAGCACAGCTATTCAGAGTTTTCAATACCGTTGCTGACAAACAAAAAAAGGACATCATGCGTTACCGTAAAATCCCATATGATATCAACGCATGGATGCATGCACACATATATACATAGCGGGTCTAACTTATACCATCCCACGTTCACACAGGGTGCAGCCTCGGAATGATATGGCATGCCGAGTTCAGAACAAATTTGTGTGCTATCAAAGAAACTAAAATTTTATTCGAGGTACATGAGAACGCAGTTACGGATTACTTACGACCAAAATATATGTGATCACCAGCATCATCAGAGTCTCAAACCGTCAACAAAAAGGCAAACATGACACGATCTATCGTCACCCGAGTGTCTAAAAATTTACTAAGAAATGGGTGCTTCCGGTTGCATTTTAGTTGGCTCATACATTTAAAATACAATGCTTATGAGTTCTTATATTTTATTTTCAAATAAAGTCATTGTACAATCATAATTTTCAAATCCTAAAAAATCAGCACTTCCACACATTGATAGAAAAAGCCCCGTGCCTCGCACGGGTTATTATGCTAGTTAGTGGTAGTATGAGAACATAGCAGCTTCTGTCACTTTCATAATCTGGTTGAATGTAACGACCCGATTTTTTGTACTATTATCTTTCCGTCAAATAATCTAAATAGAATTTGAAAATCCATTATTTCTAGAAACAAATTTTCTAAGATACAAAATAATATTTCTAAAAATCTAGAGAGCGAGCTAACAAAATATTCGTCGGAAAACAAAATTTATAGAGACATAACAACTCAAATTCATAAAATCAGCACTAAACACTTGAAAATTTTGTAAGTAGTGAGCTCTATGGTCCACTAAGAAAATGAACTAAACATTATTAAGATCAAGTAAGTTCTGTATAAACTATAATTTTTAGATCAAATTTCATAAAATAAAATTATATTCTTTAAAACGCTTGTCCTAAGTCTCTTGGTACCATATTTTAGTGCCAATGATGTACTGATGTATCTTGTCAATTATACACGTTCTCATATTGAATTTTCTGTTAATTTATTGACAAGATAAAGTTTTGCTCCCACTCGAAGACATTATACTGGAGTTAAAACAAATTTTTAGATATATTCAAGAAACAATGAATACAGGCTTGTTTAATTCTAAAGAATCAAAAATAGAATTAATTGGTTATGTCGATGTTTGTATATCGATATTATCCCCACAGAGAAAGATTACAAACAAGTTATATATTTATATATGTCAATACTGCAATATCTTGATGATCCACAAAGCAGATTTTGCAACAACTTCCTCGAACCAAGCTAAACTTTTGGCACTTCATGAAGCAATTGAGGAATGTGTATGGCTAGTTATTGGTTCATCATATTCAGGACTCATGTGGACTTTCGATTCGTAAAGTAAGTCTTTGTTAAGTAACCAGTTCATCTAAAATTTTATGGTGTTATAGAAAGGTATCAAATGAATTTTATACTATATTTCAACACTCCCCCTCACTCGAAAGATCATTTTTGAATCGAAAAGTGGATCACGGACGCTCATCTTTGAGGCATTATGTTAGGCCGAATACACAATATATAATCAAGTAGGTATGAGAATAACAATTAAGAACACAGGTTTGTAAATCAACAAACTGAATTATATTAAATAATTCTCTCTTAGTGATGTTAATGAATCACAAAGAGCTTCTAGGTTACAAGAATAAAATATTCAATGATCGCATCCCTTCTAGGGATAACCTATCTGTGTTTATATAGTACACAGTTACACAATCCTTATCTAATTGATATTCCTACAAATTAGCTATACAATTGTTATCAATTAAGGATTGCTTCTTATCTTCTATTCCATTTCCTTAGCTGTATCAATATATTCTGCTTCTTTCCATCTTCAGAATATATTGCTTCTAGAATCTTCAATTCATCACCGACAGCTAATTCAACTATCACCTTGTCAGACTTTAAATAAACTCTGACCGGCTTCCTTTAAACTCTTCACCCTGTCAGAGTTTAATTAAACTCTGACCGGCTTCTGATAAACTCTTGTCAGTACCTGTTGCTTAAACACTGATAAACAAACATCAGTAATTATATCTAACAATCTCCCCCAACTTGTTCATAATAAAATGTACAAGTTAAACATATAATTGATGATGTCAAAAACATTTAACAAATGCAGTGTTTAACATATAACAGAGTTTAATTTAAAATAGAGTTTAAATTTGACTTAGAATAGAAAATATATTAAAAACTTACAGTCAGACTTTACTTGATTTCTTGAATATCAGGCACAGTCCTGATATAATCTAACAGTAGTTTCTTCTCAGCTCTATTCAATTCAGCAATCATAATCTTCTTTAGCTCCTTCATTTCTGGTTCATCTTCACCAATTTGATAAATGGCAGCCCTCAAAGAATATATGCTGTTTTTGTTCATTTCATTGCCAAGTCTGATATAAAAAGGTTTATCAGACTCTAGATTGAACTCAAGAACCTTTTTATTTAGTGCAGTTCTGAACCTAGCACTATTCCTTTTCATTTCTACCAACTTTCCATGTGCATCTCTGTATTTAGGAATGTATGCACTTGATACTCCAGCTCCACTCAAAACTTTGGATTTCATCATCCTTTCCTTCAAAACTCGAGCAGCATCATAAGTACTTCTATTCTTTACTTCAAGTAGATATAGAACATACTCTAGCTCTTCCCAAAGTTTTAACTGGATATCAAATTCACCAAATCTATACACTCTGCCATCAGCCATAAAATATAACAAGAATTCCTTTTTGATTCCTTTGTGAAAAATCATCTGTACAGATTCTAGTTTGTCAAGGCCTTCTTGAGTAATTCCAACTCCAAATTCTGCCAATGAAAACTTGTCTTGAGATCTGTTATTAGTTCTTCTCTCTCTGTGTGAACCCAGTCCAGATTTGTCAAAGGCTTCTTTTCCCAATACTGTTCTGGTTTCCGAGAAATTCACAGCTTCAAGCTTTAAGTCTTCAAGAATTTTTGGTTTGCTGAATCCTGGAAGTAGTGTAGATTTCTGTACAACTTGAGCAACGTCAGAGGTTGTCATATCTTCAATAGAAACATCAACTTGAGCAGCGTCAGAGGTTGATTTAGCTAATCTTGTTTCAACTTGAGCAATGTCAGAGGTTGAATTATCTTTCTTTTTCAGGTTCGGCTCTTCAATCATTATGCCTTTACCCTTATCAGTATTTCCAATCACAGGTCTCCTTGTATATTGTATACTCTGTTGAGTATTCTCTTTGATAGAAATACCAACTTCTTTCTTTCTAGGAGCCTTGATTTCCTTTTTCTTGTAGATTCCAGCTTCAAGATTTTTCTTGTGTTCCTCAGCAAGCATCTGCTCTTCAGCCTGGATATCTTCAATAGTTACATTCTGTCCATGCTCTTTTATGAATATCTTAGCAGCAATCTCTTCATCAGTAGATGGATTAGTTGAAACAACTAAACGCTTGAGATTTGAAGTAGATTGGCCACCAGAAGTAGATTGGCCACCAGAGTTTATCTTTTCAGAGTTTACTCTTGTCCTGCTTTGCCTTGGAGCAAAAATCTTTCTTTTATTTCCTTTGCTTCCCCCATCAGTAGAATCATCCTTCCGTCTCAGAGCTCGAGTGTCTTTGCATTTGTCTTTAGGTACACTCCCCCCCTTTTTGACATCATCAGAAAGTAGTACTGATGTCAGCAATTCAATGGCAGTAGAAATGGAAGACAGTTGAGTAGACATTGAAGTCTGAGTTTCCTCAACTTTCCCAAGCCTCTTCTTGATTTCCTCAGAATCCTTGGCTTGCTGCTTGAGCATAGTATAATAAAAAGTTCTGTCAGACTTGAAAGTAAGATCCTTCATACTGGCTTCATTCCTTAGATTGGTAAGCATTTGTTGATTCTCATCAAATCTATTATTAAGAGATTTGACTTGAACAACAGTTGCCTGTAAGCTTGTAAGTACATCAGTATTTGAGATCTTCTTGACAGAATCAGATAGAAAATCTGCAGCCCTTTGTGCTGGAAAGACACAATCTGCATCAGCCCAATTTTTGTAGTACATATTCTGAAAATGCTCATTGGTCTGTCTATGGACTTCCCTTGCGTCAGCACTATTGACATCATCAGCCAATGAAACTTGAATACTAGGGTGTGAATGAGAACCCTCAGCATCATTTCCAGTTTCTTCATTATTGACTGCTTCATTTGCATTAAGAATATTGTCAGCAGTAAACTGTGCAGCTTCATCAATGTTCTCCTCTGCTACAGCTTCAGGAATATCAGAGGTGGCCTGAGCAAAAACCTCTGCTTCTCTTTGAACAATCTCAACAACAGATTGTTGCAAAGCTTCAAGAATAATGTTCTCAGAGTTTAGCTCATCAGTAGCCTCTTGTTCCTTTTCCATCACAGCTTCATCAATTTTCTCTGTGACTTTAATCAGCTGAGTAACCTCCTCACCTTTGTCAAGATCACAAGAAATAATTTCAGTGTGAGTGGCCAGAGAGTCTTCTACCTGATCAGTGACTTGATCAGCTTCCACACCCTCTGTATAAAGATCAGAATAGTTAGAGGTGTGTGCTTCAAGATCAAAAACTCTGCTATCAGAATGAGTAGCAGCTTCCTCAACTACATCATTAGCCTTTGATGTAGGAGTTACCAAATCCAAATCCATCATAGTATCAGTATGGATCCTGTCTAGATTGACAGCTTCAGCATTTGCAGCATCCTCCTGAACAAACACTTCAGGAGCTTCAGTGTTTACAAACACTCTGTTCTCATCAGCATTTATAATATCCTCCTCAACAACAATTTCAGGAGTAGCTTGAGGAACAGCTTCAGCCACAATCTCCTCATTCTCTGATGCAGGAGCTTCAGTGTCCTTAGAGACTCTGTCCATGGTTACATTTATAGCACCAAAAAGATGTGCAGCCACTAGTCTTCTTTTTCTCTGATGAAGAGTTTCTTCATCAGTTTCAGTCTCTGAGGTTTCAACAACAGACTTTGCCCTATTGGCTCTTCTTTTCTTTAGCCTTGTCTTCTGAGGCAGCTCTTCAGGTCTTGATACCCCAGCTTCAGCGTTTATCCTGACAGACTTAATAGCCCTCTCTTTAGATTTCTGTGACCTTTGTGGTTGAGACACAGAAGGTCCAGCTTCAGCGTTTATCAGTTGTGGTTGTTGTTGTTGTTGTAAGTTTACCAAGAATTGTTGCACAGACTCAGGCAACAGTAACACACCAACATCTCCTTTCTTGTTATCCTTGTTAGTGAGATCAGAAAATATGCGTTTATGCAATTTAAATGAGAGGATAACATCATCCTCTACAATCTCAACATTAGGGCAGCAAAAATTGAATATCAATTGACAAAATCTAGAGAAATAAACAACATTTCTATTCTCTAGCATTTTCTCACCAATATTAGTTAAAACTAATCTAGCAACATCAAATTGACTGCCATAGAGAAGAGAATACCCGATCTGTAGACTATCCGTGGGAATCGCATCCCAATTCGTGCACTTCTTTCCAAAAGCCCGAGTAATGCAATCGAAAAAGAAACTCCATTCCTTGCGCAAAAGAGGCCTTTTGAGTTGACCTATCTTTGACAAAGGTCCAGAGTATCCTATCTCCCTCATCATCCGTACTAACTCAGAATCTCCAACAGAGACTGTGAATGAATTGAAATCTTCAAGACCCAACGCATCACGAACAGTAGTAGGAGTAACAGTGAATTCATCTCCTTGAAACTCAAAAATGATAGATGGAGAACCTGTCTCTCCGCCAGTATCATAAGTACCTGTCTGCCAAAAAGTCCTTATTTGAGTTGCAGACAGCTTCGAGGGTGCAGTGAGAGCAGTGCTGATATCAGAGTTTGACAGGAAACTCTGAATCAAATGAAACGCCTCCGGTGCGTTCTCATTTGCTAAAGGAGCTGAGTAATTATTAGGAACAAACTCTAATCCAGAAGCAGTAAACATTGTTGTAGCCATTAGAACAGTTTAGAAGAAAACAAACAAACAGAGAATAGATTATAGTTATGCAGTGAAAGTGTTTGAGACAATGTGTGTAAGTAAAAGCTTATGAAAAGTTGAGATGTGTAAAAGAGTGAACCGTTTATGTGTAGTGTATTTAAATAATAACTGTGAAGATTTAAAACCCAAACGTTTTAATCATTACTACACACAGCAGGCATCCTTGAAAAGTGTGTGAGTGGGACAGGTGTCAAACGGGTATACGCTGACAGCTGTATGTAACAACTTCCAATACACACGCGCAAACGAGAAGACACCTTGCAACACATATCCGCTTAAAAAAAATCAATAATAATAAAATTATCGATTTGAATATCTCAGAAACATAATAATAAAGTACGAAGGAGCTCAACAGTCAGAAGAATAATGACTGTCTTGGAACTCCGCACTTTCATGTTCCCAAGCTTCGAACCACGCACAAACCTTTCAGTTGCCCTGTGGGATGCTATAAAAGCTAGAGCATTTTAACAACAGGCAATTCACATATTAAAACAAATACCATACATCAAATGGCAGGAACCTTTGAATTCATGGATGTAGAATCATTCTTGGATTTGAACTGGCATCAACAAGCAAACTATATCATTGATGAGTTTCTTGTGTTGTCATTTCTGAATGATGAAGGGCTCATCGCTGATGATGAAATAGCGGAAGGACCTATCTCCAACCCCTATGTGCACATCATCCGTCCTGGACCATATGATGTGCCCATCCTTGCAGATGATGAGGCGGTGGAGATCTGTATGATGCTCTTCTATCAGAGCTACTTGAAGGGTTCGAAAAAGAATGTCTTCTTGGAATCCTGCAAGCTGCAAACCAGAAAGAGAAGTCGAGAGGATGATGATGATGATTCAACATCAGGAGGTTGTCAAGCCTTGGAAATTCCAGATGTTATAGTAGCCTGTTAATCGAACAGTAGCTAGACAAGAGTATAAAGTTGTCTGAATGTAAACAAAGTTTGAATCATTTAATGAGAAAAATCCATTGTTTTGTTTTACATATCAGTATCTCATAGTAATTGTAGAGTGAAAGAAATGATATCACTTTAAACAATAAACTAACATACTCATCAGCGCTACTAATCACCATCAGAACTTATCAAACTCACTCTTTCTGTTCTCTGTTGAATGTAAAATATATTCGTTACCAATCATACTGTTTCGAAAAACAAATGTCTAATCTCAAAATTATAGAATGTCTGAAACAAAGAAATTATTTTAACCATTAGAGATTAAAACAAAGTTACCTCGGCATATGTCACACAATACATCAGTGTTTACCATTTGTCCTTCTTTGTCAATAAACTCTTTTCTCAAACTGTACAGGTGTGAAAATATGTGTGTGTAATAGCAGAGTTTACCGTAATCAATATTTAGATCATCTCAAAGTGCATAAAATCCACAAACTAAAGTAGTAAAAACTGATTGCCTAAACTCTCATGTATAACATAAAATCTGATTTTATATCTAAACGCTGTATACTGATATCCTTTCATTTGGATATGTCTTTTATTTTTCACCCCCTTTATATATTTATTTATATATATATATATATATATATATATATATATATATATATATATTTTTTTTTTTAAATTTTATTTTTCCAGTAATCAGTGGTTGGCACTAGTCACCAAAAATCAAAGATTTTAGCCCTTATTTCATACAATAAGTTCCTGGATCTTCCTAGGCACAACATGATCTCAAAGGAATTTGTGCTCTGTTTGGCATCTTTTGATTTGAGGGTGAATTATTTTCAATTAAGAATCAGAGTTTAGACTTTTCATCAGTAGATATAATTAACTTATGAGAGAAAATGCAAACAGCTAATACAGACTCAGTGTATAGGATCAATAAACTAAGAGATGGTATAAATACAGAGACAGTATCATGCTGTGTTAACTTACTGCACATGTTTGAGATCAGAATCTATACAACTCTTAAGGATTCATAATTACTTACTGAGAATTATGCTTCATACAAATTTCTTCATTGGTCCATATGTTTCAGACAAAATTACAATTAGAGAATAGCATTAAACTGTAACTACCAGAGTATGACCAACAGAGTTTAACATCAGAGTTTACTTTCAGAGTATGACTAACAGAGTTTAACATCAGCGTTTACTTTCAGAGTATGACTGACACTTCACAGAGTTTATTATCAGAGTTGAACATGCTGGTTCACATAACAGTTAACACATGTAAGAGATCATGAACATAAAAAGTGAGTCTAACCCGTATCTCTAGTCAGAACCAGAGATCATTCCAAGTTCATTTACCAATCTTGTAAAAGTAGCTTCACTCAAAGGTTTGGTGAAGATATCTGCAAGTTGTTGGTCTGTAGACACAAAATGAAGCTCAATGTTTCCTTCTTCCACATGTTCTCTGATAAAATGATACCTTATGCTGATGTGCTTCGTCATGGAATGCTGTACTGGATTACCTGTCATAGCAATAGCACTTTGGTTATCACAGAAAATAGGTATTCTAGAGTATCTTAACCCATAATCCAGCAATTGATTCTTCATCCATAAAATCTGTGCACAACAGCTACCAGCTGCTATATACTCTGCTTCTGCTGTGGATGTAGAAATTGATTTCTGTTTCTTGCTATACCAAGAAACCAATCTGTCACCTAAAAATTGACAGCTTCCACTTGTACTTTTTCTGTCTATCTTACAGCCTGCAAAATCTGCATCAGAGTAACCAATTAACTTAAACTCTGATTCCCTAGGATACCACAAACCTAAGGTTATGGTTCCTTTAAGATATTTGAAGATCCTTTTTACAGCTGTTAGATGAGGCTCTCTGGGATCTGCTTGAAATCTTGCACAAAGACATGTTGCATACATGATATCAGGTCTACTTGCAGTAAGATACAGTAGAGACCCTATCATTCCTCTGTAGTTAGTCATATCTACTGAGGCTCCTGTGTCTTTGTCAAGCTTCGTTGCTGTAGCCATGGGAGTTGTAGCAGATGAACTATCAAGCATACCAAATTTCTTTAGAAGATTTCTGGTATACTTTGCTTGATTGATAAAAATCCCATCATCTGTTTGCTTGACCTGTAAGCCTAGAAAATAACTAAGCTCTCCCATCATGCTCATTTGGTACCTGGATTGCATAAGCTTTGCAAACTTCTTACAGAGTTTGTCATTAGTAGATCCAAAAATAATATCATCTACATAAATTTGAACTAAAAGCAAATCATCACCAGAATTGAAATAAAACAAGGTTTTATCAATTGTACCTCTTGTGAACCCACTTTCTAAAAGAAATTGAGCAAGAGTTTCATACCATGCTCTTGGTGCTTGCTTTAGTCCATATAATGCCTTGTCAAGCCTGTAGACATAATCTGAATGCTTGGAATCTACAAATCCTGGTGGTTGTTCAACAAACACTTCTTCTTCAAGCTTCCCATTGAGAAAAGCACTCTTTACATCCATCTGAAAGACTTTAAACTTCTTGTGTGCAGCATAGGCCAGAAAAATTCTTATGGCCTCCAATCTTGCAACTGGAGCAAAGGTTTCATCATAGTCAATTCCTTCCTGTTGTGAATAACCTTTTGCCACAAGTCTAGCCTTGTTTCTTGTAATCACACCTTCACTGTCAGTCTTGTTTCTGAAAACCCACTTTGTACCTACTATTGATCTATTCTTTGGTCTAGGTACAAGTGTCCAGACTTCATTTCTTTCAAACTCATTTAACTCTTCTTGCATTGCTGTAATCCAATTAGCATCTTGAAGAGCTTCTTCCACTTTCTTTGGTTCTGTTTGAGACAAGAAAGCATGATACAGACACTCATTATTTGTTGCACTTCTAGTTCTCACACTAGCATCAGGATCTCCAATTATGAGATCAGGTGTGTGTGCCTGTGTCCACCTTCTTGCTGTTGGTAAGTGGTTTCTTGCATCATTATTGAATCCTCCCCCTTGATCCATGCTCTCCTGATTCATATGTTGACTTTCTGCAGCATCTGAGGCTCCCCCTGAATTGGATGGCTCAGAGTTTGAACTTGCAGAGTTTGAATCAGTTTCCTCAACTGACTCATTTGCTGTGTCTTGTTGAGCTTCTTCACGCTCCCCCTCAACTGGTTCTCTACTTTGTTCAATTTGAGAATTTCCGGTTTCTTCAGTATTTACCAGTAGAGGTTCAGAGTATGCTTCGTCAGAGTTTGTCAACTCTGCTTCATCAGAGTTTATATCATCAGAGAATAGATCTTCATTTTCAAAACGCAGTTGATCATATCCATCCTTGTCTTCAAGTCCAATTATTTTCTTGTCATCAAATGACACATGTATAGATTCCATGATCACCTTAGTTCTTAGATTATAAACTCTGAATGCTTTTGTTGACAATGGATAGCCAACAAAGATTCCTTCATCAGCTTTTAACTCGAACTTTGTCAACTGTTCAGAATGAGTCTTCAACACAAAGCATTTGCATCCAAATATATGAAAATATTTCAAATTTGGCTTCTTATTTTTCACCATCTCATATGGTGTTTGTTGGGATTTATGGGTGATAGCATAGAAACAACTTAACTTTGATTGTACTTAATTTTTTAAATTAAGTAGAACATACTGTCATAGCCAAAGTATGTTCTTGTAATCAGTATGTAATGTTATTCTAGTTGTATTGTTTGAAAGAAGTTCACTTATGTGTTCAAGCCTCAAAGAATGCTTTTTGGATGACAACATGAATAAAGGTTACTGTCCTAAAGCTGTGACAGTAAGATTACAAGAAGACAGAATGTTGCAAGTCACGACAGCATATTCACTCTGACAGCAACATTGGCGGAAGACTACGCGACAACAACTATTGCCCTCGACAGCAAGTTTGGGATCCTCGACAGCACTCTATGCGGGGAACTCATACTGTCACCAAAAGATCATTCCTGTGACAGCAAGCTTTGCGGCAAAAGTAACTGTCTCAATAAAGATCCTTATGCTAGGTATCTTTCTCAGTCAAATCCCGTGACAGTTTAAATGTTCAAGAAACAGGCGTGATGCAGTATCCCTAAGCTGCACCAAGTCTGCAAGACTACGACAGAAGCTTCAAGCACTGCAAAACAAAAGCGAATCAATTCAAGAGCAAGGTCAAGTCTTTATCTGCTGAATTGGTTTAGCTGGAAATGGAATGAATCTAGGTTGCTTTCTTTGTAATGTTTATCTGACATGTTAGCAATTTAGGAAAGTCACATGGGTAAGACAATCTGTAAGAAGCTGCCACTTGACAGTGACAGCAGCTTCACAAACCCGTGACTGATAGTGATAGGGTTAGTCTTATACCTACTATCAACTCATTCTAGAATTGTAACGAAGACAAGCAAGTGTCTTTGAAGAAAAACCCGAAGCTCGAGAATTCTTTCTTGAGGTTGTAGCAACACTTTGCAAAATAAATAAAACATTTATTTTGTGAATCTTGTTCTTACTAAATACTGTTCGTGATTGCATATATTGCTGATAACGTTTAATCTTGATTTTAGTTGTTGAAATTTAGATTGAATTTTATCAGTATTGCATTCATCCCCCCCCCCCCTTCTGCAATACACAAGGACTAACAACTGGTATCAGAGCTTTCAGATTAACATACATATCTGAGATCCCGGAGAAAATGCAGAAATCAAACAGTATCAAGATCCCAGCATTTGATAAAGAGAACTACAGCATTTGGAAAAGAAAATTCTTGTTGTTTATCAAAGCTGCAAATCCACTATACCCAGGTATACTCGAGAATGGTCCTTTCATTCCAAGAAAGGAAATTGAAGCCACAACAGTGAATGGTGAGATTATTCCTGCACATTGGGTTCCCAAAGATCCCTCAGAAATCTTGGAACCTGAAAAGGAGAAAATGGTGCTAGATGATCATTTGCAACTTATCTTGCTCGATTCTCTCACGCTGGATAAAGCCATGTGTGGAAGTGTGATAAGCTGCACATCAGCCAAGGAGATGTGGATCAGGTTAGCCTTACTCTGTGAAGGAAGTGAAGAGGTTAAGGGCAACCAAAGGCAAATTCTAATATCTCAATATGAGGCATTCATGGCCAAGCCTGGTGAAGACTTAACCTCCATGTTTGAAAGGTTCAGTAAGCTCTTAACTGAATTACAGATACATGGCAAGTACTATGACAGAAAAGAATTAAATGTCAAGTTCCTGCTCACACTGCCTGATCACCTTGAACACAAGACAACAGCCATACGAGAAGGAAGAGATCTCAACACTATAACCTTTGAGACACTTTATGGTATTCTGAAATCTTATGAACTCGAACTCTTTCAAAAGAGAGCCATACAAAGTGGAACAAGGAACAAGATGGCTAATATGTCAAGTGCCCTAGTAGCACATGTGCCAAGGATCACACAGCCAAGTGAAGTACTACAGATCACACAATCAACCCCAACACAGACCTTGAAGATAGAAGAGGTGGTTGAAGATGATGAGAAAGTGGTACTACAGCTTAAAGATGTGGAAGATGAAGACTTCTACACAATGGAGGAACTGGAAAGCATGGACAACCCTACTATGGCTTACATGGCCAAAAAGTTCAAGAACTTTAGGTTCAAGAAGGATAGGTCATACAAGCCTCAAGGCCAAGCATCCAAGTTCAGCAAAGGAAGCTCATCAAAGGCTGCTGTGGGAAGTTCAACCAAAGGAGGATACAAAACTGGATTTGTGGATAGATCAAAGTTCAAATGTTACAACTGTGGAGAACCTGGTCATTTTGCTACTGAATGCAAAAGACCCAAACAGGTTCAAAGATATGAGAAAGGAACTGGTGGATACTCCAAGAAAAATCAAGGTAGAGCCTATGTGGCTGAAGGAAAGTGTTGGGATGATTCTGATGATGAAGAAGAGGAAGAATATGTCAACCTAGCTCTCATGGCTAGCACTGATGAGGTAGCATCAACATCTTCAAGTCAGGTACCTTCACTTGTCTTACTTGATATGTCTACTGATGAGTATAAGAAAACCATTAAAGACTTAAGTGCTGAAATGTTCAATGTCTATACTAGCTTATCTGCTGCTAATGAGGAAATCTCTAGACTAAGTAAGCTAAATGAAACACTTCAGTCTGAAAATGATTCTCTTTTTCTCAAAACCAGTTCACTAGGCTCTTTAGCTCAAGAGAATGCTAAACTTAAAAATGAATTAAAATGTGCTAAGGAGGTTGAGGAATTCCTGAGGAATGAGATTGCTGAAAATGAATTTAAGATTAAGGCCTATAGAAACTCATCAAAGATAGTTCAGGATTACAATGATAAGCATACAGAAAATCAGTCTGTTGGTATAGGTTTTTCTTATGGTAGAAGACCTGGAAAGGAAACTGTGATTCAAGATTGTCCTGGAATTGCTGCTGTCAAACCCACCATTCTCAAGAAAGTTAAAACTCCTATTTTCAAAGCTGCTGAAATTGAGTTTGATGAAGAAGCCATGCTCATCAAACAAGAAATTCTTGATGAGGATGAAGGTGTTGACATCACATTCAAGGAAGGAAAGGATACTGTCACAATCCCCAAGATAGTAAACTTACCAAGCAATCAGACAGTAAGTTCAAAGGATGCTGTCACGATTGGCAAGACAGAATCTTTCAAAGATACTGTCAAGAATGATTCCAAGACAGTAACTTTCAAACCTTCTGTCAAGACAGTAGGAATAAAAGATACTGTCAAGGATAGTTCGACAGCAACTTCTGAACATACTGTAAATCCAGTAACTCCCAAGTCTAGAAACAGGAATGGTAAGGTAGGTGTCAATAAAGGAAATGGATACACTAATGTTGGAGGTGCTTCTAGGAAACTATGCAATAACTGTGGATCTACACATCACTTAACACATGTTTGTAAGAAACCAATTGAGGATAAGATCAATGCAACTGAACTCAATGGTAACTTACACAGAACCCCCCTTATGCATAGAACTATGAGTGTCTGTAATAACATTGATTGTATGCCATGCAAAATCACTGCCATGAGTACATGCTTTAACTTACCTGTTCTCTCTACTGAAAAATGCTCATACCTAAACACTGTTGAGACTTCTGAGCCTGCTGGCAACAGCAAAAAGGCTTCATCCACTAAGAAAAGGACCAAGTCCAATTCTAAACCTAAGTGGGTGAAAAGAGAAGTCAAACAGGAAGTCTTTGATAATGCTTGTGATGTTGTAAATGAAAGAAACTCAGGAAACACTGAAACTGCAGGACCCAACAAAGATTGGGTACCATATGCAACTTAGAAACATTCTGTTTTGCAGGGTAAGAAGAAAAATCAGGTCATGTGGATAATTGACAGTGGTTGCTCAAGACACATGACAGGTGATAAAGCCCTGCTATCACATTATGTAGAGAAAGCTGGCCCAATCATAACCTTTGGAGACAACAGCAAGGGTTACACAGTGGGATATGGCTGTCTGGAAATTGGAAATGTTGTCATTGAAGATATTGCTCTTGTGGATGGATTGAAGCACAACCTACTCAGTGTCAGCCAATTCAGTGACAGAGGATTTAAGGTTGACTTTGACATGATGGTGTGCAACATCTATCACAAGAAGGATGGAAGCCTCTCTCTAAAAGGGGTCAGAAAAGGAAGCTTGTTTGTTGCTGATCTAAGCTCAACAAAGAAGGATAAAGTTTACTGTTTTTACAGTAAAGCTACTGTTGGTGACAGTATGCTTTGGCACAGGAAGCTCTCACATCTCAACTTCAAGACAATGAATATTCTGATGAAGAAGGAGTTAGTGAGAGGTTTGCCCCAACAGGAATTCTGTCAAGAAGGACTGTGTGAAGATTGTCAAATGGGCAAACTGAGAAGAGCTGTGCACAAGTCCAAGCAAGTAAACACCAACACAGAAGCACTCAAGTTAATTCACATGGACCTCTTTGGACCAGTCAATGTACCATCTATGGCCAGAAAGAGGTATGCCTTAGTAATGGTGGATGATTACTCAAGGTACACTTGGGTGAAATTTCTTGAATCCAAAGATGAAGCTGCTCAAGTGATTATTGATCAAGTCAGAGTTCTTGATAGAACCCCAAACTCAAAAGTTCAAATCTTGAGGAGTGACAATGGTACAGAATTCAGAAATGCCACACTTGGAAATTTCTGTAAAGATGAAGGAATTGTACAACAATTCTCTGCTGCAAGAACTCCACAGCAGAATGGAGTTGTAGAAAGAAAGAACAGGACTCTCATTGAAGCAGCTAGAACTATGTTGCATGATGCTAAGTTGCCAACATATTTCTGGGCTGAAGCTATCAACACAGCCTGTTATACTCAGAACAGAACCATGATCAACAAAACTCATGCAAGTACTCCTTACTGTCTGTTAACTGGAAAGAAACCTACTGTCAAATATTTTCATGTGTTTGGGAGCAAATGCTTTATGATGAAAGACAACCATGAGAAGAAAGGAAAATTTGACACCAAGGCTTTTGAAGGACTATTCATGGGTTACAGCACAGAAAGGACTGCCTACAGAGTTTATGTTATGGTACACAGGATTATTGAAGAAAGTGTTAATGTCACATTTGATGAAACCAAGTTTCCAGGACTGCATGAAGAAGGAAAGATGCAGACATTCAGATTTGAGAATCAAGGATACCTGGAAGCTGAGGAGATTGTAGATGAAGAACCTAGCTTCACTCAAATTGTTGAAGTTGACAAAGATGCTGTCAACACCACAAATGTCATTCAAACTCCAGCTCAATCACACACCATAACATCTAACATTCAGAACAGTGATGACTCTGGAGACAATGAAGAACATGGTGGAGACAATGGAATTGATGAGCATTCAACTCAACAAGCTGAAGCAAATGTTCCTGTTCAATCAAGTAGCTTGCCCAGAATCACCAGGTGGACCAAGGATCACACAAATGACCTTATCATTGGTGATCCTAATTCTGGAGTGAGGACAAGGAACAAAGTCTCTGCTGACAGCATGTTCTCATGCTTCCTGTCACAAATGGAACCCAAGACAATTGATGAAGCATTGTTGGATTCTGACTGGGTGATAGCCATGCAAGAAGAGCTAAATCAGTTTGAAAGAAACAATGTATGGAAATTGGTTCCAAGACCTAAGGGAAAGTCAGTTATTGAGACCAAGTGGGTTTTCAGAAACAAGCTTGATGAAAATGGATTGGTGACAAGGAACAAAGCAAGGCTAGTGGCTAAAGGTTACTGTCAACAGGAGGGAATAGATTATGATGAGACATTTGCTCCTGTTGCCAGACTTGAAGCTATAAGAATCTTTCTAGCTTATGCTGCACACTGCAACTTCAAAGTATTTCAGATGGATGTCAAAAGTGCCTTTCTAAATGGAGAGCTAGAAGAAGAAGTGTATGTGGAACAGCCACCAGGGTTTGAGGATGCTGAAATGCATAATTTTGTGTACAAACTCTTCAAAGCTTTGTATGGACTAAAGCAAGCACCCAGGGCATGGTATGACACACTTTCCACCTTTCTTCTGGAAAACCAGTTTACCAGAGGAGTTGTGGACAAGACACTTTTCTACAAGCATCATGGCAAGGACATCATTCTGGTACAAATCTATGTGAATGATATCATTTTTGGTTCTACAAATGAGAAGCTGTGTGAGAAGTTTTCCCATCTCATGAGTAACAAATATGAGATGAGCATGATGGGAGAATTGTCATTCTTTCTAGGGTTACAAATTCTTCAACAAACTGATGGAATCTTCATAAGTCAAGCTAAGTATATCAAGGAACTTCTCAAAAAGTTCAACTTGGAAGATTCATCTCCTGCAAGGACACCAATGTCCACAGCAACTAGTCTGGATCTTGATCCTAAAGGAAAGAAAGTTGACTCAAGCACTTATAGAGGCATGGTAGGATCCCTCCTATACCTAACTGCTAGCAGACCTGACATCATGTTTGCTACATGTCTTTGTGCAAGGTTTCAAAGTGATCCAAAGGAGTCACACTTGGTAGCCATCAAGAGAATCTTTAGATACTTAAAAGGCACTCCTAACCTAGGCCTTTGGTATCCTAAGAATACTGGATTTGATCTAATTGGTTACTCAGACTCAGACTATGCTGGATGCAAGATTGACAGAAAGAGTACTACTGGTAGCTGTCAATTTCTTGGTGGAAGATTGGTCTCATGGTTTAGCAAGAAGCAGCATTCAGTTTCTACCTCAACTGCAGAAGCTGAGTACATTGCTGCAGGCAGTTGCTGTGCACAAATTCTATGGATGAAAAGTCAACTTCTAGATTATGGTTTAGTGTTAAGAGAAATTCCTATTTACTGTGACAACACTAGTGCCATAGCCATCTCAGACAATCCAGTTCAACACTCTAAGACAAAGCACATTGATATAAGACATCACTTTATCAGAGAGCATGTTGAACAAGGAACTGTGAAGCTGATTTATGTCCCAACTGACAAGCAACTTGCTGACATCTTCACTAAGCCATTGGATGAAGCAACCTTCAACAGGTTGGTAAGTGAATTGGGAATGCTGAATCTGGTATGTTAATTTTACTAAGGTTTCTAAATTTTCAATTCTTATTGAAGCTCATGACAGCAACTTCAAACCTGCTGTCAAGAGAAGTTACTGTCTACTTGGTTTATGTCTATTATGTGACAGCATGTGTTGATTTGACTTCTCATGTCAGTATTTTGTGCCAGTCTCATACTTTTAAACCGTGTATGACTTTAATGTGGTTATCCGTTAAGTTTGAGAGTTAAAAATCTGTTCCATTGGACTTTCACACTTTTTTTTTTTGCATTAATCTGTAGGATTAAAGGAGGACACGACCATTAATTACTTTTGTGGTAGTTGTATGGGTACTCTAACTGTTGACCATTAGACTTTAATCCTTAGACGGTTTTGCCTATAAATTATCCTTAGGTTTCACCAGTCTGCTCTCAGTTTTAAAGTGAATAATGGAAAACAAAGTAGGAATCGAAGTTGGTCTAAAGAAGTGTGATAGTGAACCCTACAATGAAGAGATTGAGGAGCTCTTCGAGGTGCTTTTGGATGCCCTCGATGAGATAGACGAGGAAAAGGAGGCCAAGGCTAAGGAAGAGGAGGCCAAGGCTGTGGAAGAAGAGAAGGAGCTTCAGGCACTTCTTGAAAAAGAAGGCCGCTCTGAAGAAGAGATTAAGGAAGAAGTCTTAGAACTAGTTGATAAAATCATAGAATGATGTACTCAATGTTCAATTTTAATGATTTTATTAATAATAATAAAAGTTCCTGTTTATGTGGTTACTGAGTTTATGACTTGTCTGTGTAACTTGTTTAATATTTGTGTTTGCAAGATTACATTGCTAAATTCATATTCTGTTAATTTTAAGGTTAAGTATATGAGCAACGCATCCTAATTAGTTCAAGACAGAAACAATTTCCCACTTAAATTACTGTCACAAAGAAGGATACTGTCCTGTGTCTCTTGACAGCAACCTTCTTGACAGCAGGGAAAGACTTTCTGTCACGACCTTTAAAGGATACTGTCACTCAAATGCTTAACGGTGATAGCAAGTTTTTGCGCAATAGTTGCTGTCGCGCAAAACCTACTGTCACCACCACTTCTTACTGACAGATTGTTTCTAGCGCACAGGTTACTGTCAACAATAGTGGACCGTTGTAATTGGATATTCACCCCACGATTGACAGTGAATAACGGGCAGTAACTCACGTGTTAAGAGAGTGGGTTAAGACACGTCCTTTAACTCCACTTTTTGAGCAAACGTTTGAGATACCCATATTTATTCTCCAGTTACTCCGACATATCACTCTCACAAAACTTCACAAAACTCAAGGCAAAATACTTTTCTTCAAGCAAAAAGCTACTTTCTCACTTTCTTCTTTTCTTGAAATCTCCATGGCCCCCAAACAGTCTCTCTCTCAAACAAACTTTGCTGGCATCTTTTCCCCAAATGATGCTGGTGAAGGTTTCAAAGGACTGGTGTTTTTCTTGAACAAGTCCTATCTTCGTTCAGCCATTACCTCAACTCCACATCTCGACCTAGACAAACTTGAGGAATTTTGGCGAACTGCTGTTGCTCTAACTGTGGGTGAAACCCCAGCTATTCAATTCATGATTAATGGGCAACAATACATTCTCACAGCTGAGGTCATCAATACTGCTCTTGGAGTTACGCTGGAAGAAGGACAAAACTTTGCTCCACTTGCTAATGATGACACTCTGAAGAAGCTCTTCTTGAAGATTGGGTATGCAGGCCCTATTCTCGAAGAGGGAACAACCAAGTGGTACCCGTCTGGTGAAATGGACAGGAAGTATCTAAGGAAGGAGTGGAGCATGATATTTGATGCAATGGTCAAGGTGTTCTCTACCAAGTCCACAGGCTGGAATGGGATACCCTCCTACATCAAGAAACCGACACATTCTCTTGTCCATGGATACAAGGTGAATGTTGGAACTCTCCTCCTGGCACAACTCACAGCTGCCATAGGTAAGAAGGTATCACTCTACCCTCGCTTTCTTATGATGTGTATCAATTCTTTCTGTGATTTTAATAATGATGCCCCTCGTCTAGAGGTTTGCTCTGTCTTGAAAAAGAACACACACACACACTGTTATCTTCACAGGATCTAAATGCACATATTCCACTTTGCTTCACTCAGCACATGGTTGATCAAGTGTCCAACCTTGATTATCCATTACCTACTGGTTATGATTCTTTTTCTCTTGAGGATGAAGCTGAATTAGACCCAAATTCAGTTAACCCACATTCAACACCATACACTCAGCCTAGGCCCTCTAGACTTCCCAAAGCCCAAAGAGAAGCCTTGCAAGAATCCAGAAAAAGATCCTTAGAAGCTGATGTTGGTGGTAGCTCTGTTAGTCAAGAGGGAGACACTGCACCTAGTGCAGCAAATAAGGAAGGTAGTCACACAGAACCCACAGTGGTTCCCCCTGAGCCTAAGAAGAAGAGAGCTAGGAGGACCAAAACCACTGTCAGCCACCCTGCAGTCTCCCAAAAGACTGTAGAGGAAACCAGGGAAATAAACTCCTCCCTAGATGTGCCTTCTCAACAAGGTGCTTCTATTGAAATTGGCCTGTCTCCCAAGGCACCCTGTACAGAGTCTGCACAAACTCATGGTTCCCAACCTGAGATACCCCCACTTGAAGAAACACACAGTGAGTTAGGGCACAGTGAGGATTTCTCTACTCCTATTGATGGTTCACATGTTTCATCTGTGAATCAGCCCCCACTCTCTACTACACTTTCACCTTCTTCCTTCCCTACACATTCTTTTGTTTCTTCTCCACAACCTAGAGAAGGGGACAGTCCCAACCCTTCAGGTTTTGATCATCCATCTCCAATCATGGATGAGCCCCCATCTAGTGGTCCACAAGAACCCATTTCTCAAAGTGAGATGGACACCACTCCTCCAAACACTGAGCTCGGGCAAAGTGGTATTTTGTCAGAAAATGAAACAGCCAACACTTTGTCTGATCTCCAAGGAGCCTCTTACCTTCAGGAAGATGCTGTCACAGCCTCTGTTGCTATCAAAGACACTGGGGATGCTACTGTCCTGGACACAGCTACTGTCAAAGGTGGAGAGAAAGATACTGTCACTACAGAACCTACTGTCACTCCACCTCCCAAAGATGCTGTCATGCCAGAACCTGATGTCCAGACTCCAACTGACAGTACCATTCCTACTCAAGATGCTGTCCAGCCTTCCCAGCCTAATTTTGATGCTGTACTTGTTGAGGATGCCTCTGATGATGACCTACCTCTTGCCAAACTCCTAAAGGTACATTCTAAATCTTCTCCTTCCATGCATGTTAGTACTGCTCATACCCATGCATCTAGGTTGAGTGAGGGTGTGCAAAAGAAAAGAGAGATAAAAGAAAAGAGAGGTGAGCATAAAAATGAGAGGCAGCCAAATGAGCTGGCAAAAGGAGAGGGACTTGAGCATGTCCAGAGAGATATTGAGGGAGCCCACACTATTCAGGCACTAGGCCTTGAGAGTCAAACTGTGAGGGGTGATGAGATCACTCAAAAACACCCTGAGAGTGTGAGAACCCCCATAGCCTCCAAGCCCCTGTCTTTTCCTTTCCCTCCAAGAAGGTTAAGGTCTGGTGGCCCCTCTGCTACTTTTGGTAACAGGATTGCAGCTCTTGAAGGACAGTGTGTTACTTTGGACTCCAAACTGGACTCTCTCTCTCAACTGGTGGTTGATGGTTTTGCTGCTACTCAACTCTCTATTCAGTTTCTTACTGACCTGGTAGCTGCCAACTCAACTAAGGGGGAGAAGGTAGCAAGATCAGAATCATTGCCTATTCAAGAATCAGGTGGAACTCAGGGGGAGCCTGTAGCTGTGAAGACCAGAGGGGGAGCTAAAAGGAAAGCAATGTCTAAGGGGGAGCAAGTCAAACCAAGCAGTGCAAAACCACAGGATAAAGCTGAAAAGCCTGTTGAAGTGGAAATGGATGGAGAAAGGGTGTTAATGTCAAAGGAAACTCAAGATGCATTGCAAAGAAGACCTGCATCTAGACATCCAATCTTGCCTCCTGTGGTGATTAGAGAACCTACTCAAGAAACTCAAGAAACTGCTCTACAGAAGAAATGGAGAGAAATGGAGGAACAAAACAAACTTGGGAAAGGTAAAGGGAAACTGCCTGAATCCATTCATGGTGGAATAATATGGACAAATGGCACTGACTTTGATCAAGAGGAAGCCAATGTCTTGATGGTGGATTACAGGGAGAGCACATTACACAACCATGACAGTAAGTTTAGCAGTTTGGTGGAAGAAGCAATGAATGCTCCTAGCAACCGTCCAACCAACACCACAAAACTGTTAAAGGAACAAATTACTAGTGTCAGTGTAATGGTGAATGATGAGAAAAGATGGGCTGTAAGTATTTATCTAACTTCTGGCATATCTTATTTCATCACAATGCAGCTATTGCAGAGTCTGCCAGCAAAGGTGTTGTGTGCTTTGAAGGGAAAGATCAGGGCAACTCAAACACCATTCAATGAAATATTGGATATGCAAATCCAGAACCTGATCATGCAGAAGCTACCTGAAGTCTACTCAAATCCACCATGTGTTTTCTACAGATCTAAAACTAAGGATGGCACAAGAAGGAACAGCTTCATGAATATTGGTAGCCCATCCAGAATGGAAACCAAGTCAATTCTGAAGGTACTAGATGGAATACTCAGTTCAAATGCCAATCCAGGAAGAGTTCATGCTGTTCAAGAAATCTACAAAATGCTGGTGTTGAGAGACAAGGCACTGGGAGCTAGAATGAAGGAGCTAATCACTAGAGCCAATGCCAAAAGAAATGATCAAGGTGGAAGTTGCTTCTATAACATTCCTCCCCATGATGATGATGATGATGATGATGATGAAGATGGTGAGGATGGAGGTGGTGAAGCTTCTGGAAATGCTGGAAATGCTGGTGGAAGTAATTCTGGGAATACTGGTATTCAATCTCAGAATGAAGGCAATGAAGAAACTCCTAGCCAGGAAAAGAAAGATGCTGGTGCAACAGATGAAGAGGAGTCAAGAATACTGGAAGCTTTGGAGGCAAGCATTCTTAGATGTGCTATTGACTGCATAAATGCTGAAAAAGATGCTGTCACCAAAGGTACTGTCGACAAAGATACTGTCATAGAAGATGCTGTCTTGAAAGATGCTGTCGACAAGGATACTGTCAAGGAAGGTTCTGTCAAGGATGAAACCAAGGCTACTGTCAAGTCCAAAAGACTGAAAGCTAAAGCTAAGGCATGGTTTACTAGACAGAAACCAACAGGGAAGCACAAGTACTCAGGAAAGGAAAAGGCCACTGGATTTGGCAGGAATCTCAAAAAGCCAATTCAATCAATTCCTCCCAACAGTCTTAAGGTTCAACAAATGCAATCAAGAGAAATCAAGAGCGTTGAGGTTAAGCTGGATGCAAATCAAGAGGCCACTGAGTACATTCTGTGGTGGGCAGAATCAAGGTCAGCCAAGATTGACAAGGACTTCAATCTGGTAGCCACATCAACCAAGAAAAGTGAATCAATCATAGATAAAAGAAGAATTGATTTCTTCTACCTGGAGAGAATGGTAGAGTTGCTGGAGAGCTATGATGATGTTTCAAAGGCTGTCATGGAACATGTTCTAAAATATCAGGCAGATAGGGATGCTGAATTTTATCAGAAATTTGGCTATAACTTTGCAGATTTTGATGATGCTGATATTCTTACTGATCTCCCAGCCTCTCCTATACCATACCACTGGTACTATGAGTTTGATGACTTACCCACAGAAGAAGGGCAAACCCAACCAACTCAGGAAGGGGAACCCAAGCCAAGCAAACAACCTGAATCTTCTGAATATGCTCAAACTCAGTCAGAACTTGATAAGAAGGAAGCTGAATTACTGGAAAAACACAAGGCCTCTAACAAGGCAGAAAGTGAAGCTCCAAATTATCAACCATATATGCTGGAAAATCCCCTAAGAGTCAAGTTCCTAAAAGAAGAAATCTATGTTTGCAGCTTGCATAAGCTTAAAACATCCACTCTGAAGGATTTACAGTATATGGTAGCTGGTTCAATTCATCCCTTGGAACAGATTTGTTCTGATGAGATAGAGAAGTTATTGGAAGGGAGAAAAGGAGAAGACTCAAAACTGGACAAGCAAAGAAGGAAGTCTCTCAATGCTTATCCTGGAAGTAGATTCAAGCTCATTAATGAAGAACTTCATTTCAGAACCTATCCATATGATATAGAGCAATGGCTGAATCTCAGGGATGTTAGTTCTCTCTTATCCCCTTCCATAAAGAAGATCATTGATGAAGTAGAGGATGATGCAGTGTCTGCTGCTGAAATCTCTCTTGTAGAAAGTCTAAGAGGCTGCTTGGCAGAAGCTCTCAAAAGAGAGGATGTAGCAAGACAGAAGAGGAAATCTCAAGCTAAGTAAAAATTCTTGAATTCTGATCTTGTTAGTTAAGTTGTCAGCACATATTGTAAATTTGCTGTTATTTTCCATAAAAACAAATTGGGGGAGATTGTTGGGATTTATGGGTGATAGCATAGAAACAACTTAACTTTGATTGTACTTAATTTTTTAAATTAAGTAGAACATACTGTCATAGCCAAAGTATGTTCTTGTAATCAGTATGTAATGTTATTCTAGTTGTATTGTTTGAAAGAAGTTCACTTATGTGTTCAAGCCTCAAAGAATGCTTTTTGGATGACAACATGAATAAAGGTTACTGTCCTAAAGCTGTGACAGTAAGATTACAAGAAGACAGAATGTTGCAAGTCACGACAACATATTCACTCTGACAGCAACATTGGCGGAAGACTACGCGACAACAACTATTGCCCTCGACAGCAAGTTTGGGATCCTCGACAGCACTCTATGCGGGGAACTCATACTGTCACCAAAAGATCATTCCTGTGACAGCAAGCTTTGCGGCAAAAGTAACTGTCTCAATAAAGATCCTTATGCTAGGTATCTTTCTCAGTCAAATCCCGTGACAGTTTAAATGTTCAAGAAACAGGCGTGATGCAGTATCCCTAAGCTGCACCAAGTCTGCAAGACTACGACAGAAGCTTCAAGCACTGCAAAACAAAAGCGAATCAATTCAAGAGCAAGGTCAAGTCTTTATCTGCTGAATTGGTTTAGCTGGAAATGGAATGAATCTAGGTTGCTTTCTTTGTAATGTTTATCTGACATGTTAGCAATTTAGGAAAGTCACATGGGTAAGACAATCTGTAAGAAGCTGCCACTTGACAGTGACAGCAGCTTCACAAACCCGTGACTGATAGTGATAGGGTTAGTCTTATACCTACTATCAACTCATTCTAGAATTGTAACGAAGACAAGCAAGTGTCTTTGAAGAAAAACCCGAAGCTCGAGAATTCTTTCTTGAGGTTGTAGCAACACTTTGCAAAATAAATAAAACATTTATTTTGTGAATCTTGTTCTTACTAAATACTGTTCGTGATTGCATATATTGCTGATAACGTTTAATCTTGATTTTAGTTGTTGAAATTTAGATTGAATTTTATCAGTATTGCATTCATCCCCCCCCCCCTTCTGCAATACACAAGGACTAACAACACCTTTAGAAGATTTCTGGTATACTTTGCTTGATTGATAAAAATCCCATCATCTGTTTGCTTGACCTGTAAGCCTAGAAAATAACTAAGCTCTCCCATCATGCTCATTTGGTACCTGGATTGCATAAGCTTTGCAAACTTCTTACAGAGTTTGTCATTAGTAGATCCAAAAATAATATCATCTACATAAATTTGAACTAAAAGCAAATCATCACCAGAATTGAAATAAAACAAGGTTTTATCAATTGTACCTCTTGTGAACCCACTTTCTAAAAGAAATTGAGCAAGAGTTTCATACCATGCTCTTGGTGCTTGCTTTAGTCCATATAATGCCTTGTCAAGCCTGTAGACATAATCTGAATGCTTGGAATCTACAAATCCTGGTGGTTGTTCAACAAACACTTCTTCTTCAAGCTTCCCATTGAGAAAAGCACTCTTTACATCCATCTGAAAGACTTTAAACTTCTTGTGTGCAGCATAGGCCAGAAAAATTCTTATGGCCTCCAATCTTGCAACTGGAGCAAAGGTTTCATCATAGTCAATTCTTTCCTGTTGTGAATAACCTTTTGCCACAAGTCTAGCCTTGTTTCTTGTAATCACACCTTCACTGTCAGTCTTGTTTCTGAAAACCCACTTTGTACCTACTATTGATCTATTCTTTGGTCTAGGTACAAGTGTCCAGACTTCATTTCTTTCAAACTCATTTAACTCTTCTTGCATTGCTGTAATCCAATTAGCATCTTGAAGAGCTTCTTCCACTTTCTTTGGTTCTGTTTGAGACAAGAAAGCATGATACAGACACTCATTATTTGTTGCACTTCTAGTTCTCACACTAGCATCAGGATCTCCAATTATGAGATCAGGTGTGTGTGCCTGTGTCCACCTTCTTGCTGTTGGTAAGTGGTTTCTTGCATCATTATTGAATCCTCCCCCTTGATCCATGCTCTCCTGATTCATATGTTGACTTTCTGCAGCATCTGAGGCTCCCCCTGAATTGGATGGCTCAGAGTTTGAACTTGCAGAGTTTGAATCAGTTTCCTCAACTGACTCATTTGCTGTGTCTTGTTGAGCTTCTTCACGCTCCCCCTCAACTGGTTCTCTACTTTGTTCAATTTGAGAATTTCCGGTTTCTTCAGTATTTACCAGTAGAGGTTCAGAGTATGCTTCGTCAGAGTTTGTCAACTCTGCTTCATCAGAGTTTATATCATCAGAGAATAGATCTTCATTTTCAAAACGCAGTTGATCATATCCATCCTTGTCTTCAAGTCCAATTATTTTCTTGTCATCAAATGACACATGTATAGATTCCATGATCACCTTAGTTCTTAGATTATAAACTCTGAATGCTTTTGTTGACAATGGATAGCCAACAAAGATTCCTTCATCAGCTTTTAACTCGAACTTTGTCAACTGTTCAGAATGAGTCTTCAACACAAAGCATTTGCATCCAAATATATGAAAATATTTCAAATTTGGCTTCTTATTTTTCACCATCTCATATGGTGTTTTCCCATGCTTGTTGATCAATGTTGCATTTTGAGTAAAACAAGCAGATTGAACAGCTTCTGCCCAGAAGTATGTTGGTAATTTTGCTTCATCAAGCATAGTTCTGGCTGCTTCAATTAAAGTTCTGTTCTTCCTTTCAACTACACCATTTTGCTGTGGAGTTCCAGGTGCAGAAAATTCTTGTTTCACTCCTCTTTCCTTTCAGAAAGCTTCTATGATTGAGTTTCTGAATTCAGTTCCATTATCACTCCTTATAATTTTGACTTTGTGCTGTGATCCTTTGTCCAGTAGATTTACATGATCCATCAGAGTTTGAGCAGTTTCATCCTTCTTTGACAAGAAATACACCCATGTATATCTAGTATATTCATCAACAATTACTAGAGCATATTTCTTTCTGCCCATGGACATCACATTCACTGGTCCAAAGAGATCAACATGAAGAAGATGATAAGGTTCCACTACTGAAAATTCAGATTTGCTCTTGAAAGATGACTTCCTTTGCTTGGCTTTTTGACAAGAATCACACAATCCATCTAGACTGAGTATAGATTTTGGAAGTCCCCTTACAAGATCCTTTCTTATTAGCTCATTGATGTTGTTCAAATTGAGATGAGAGAGCTTCTTGTGCCAGTTCCAACTCTCTTTCTTTTTGAATCTGCTTCATTCTTTCAAGTTCTCCTTCAAGAAACTTGTTTCTATCTTTAAGACTAAGATTCTCAGCTTTAATTCTCTCATTCTCTAAGGTCTGATCCCTATAGCTAACATGAACACTTTTCAGATATACTCTTAACTCAGATATATTATCAGTATCATAAGCATAAATAGTTAGGGGTACCTTATTTTCAGATGATTCAGTCTCATCTCTGACACTTGCCATAAGAGCATAGTTTTCTCCATCATCAGAGTCTGAAGTATCTGCCCAGTCTTTGCCTTTAGAGATGAGTGCTTTCTCAGATTTGCCTTTCTTGTACTCTGGAGCATAGTGACCCATCTCTTTGCACTTGTAGCACTGGATCTCAGATTTGTCCTTCTTTCCAGACTTGGTATCCCTTCCATCAGACTTTCTGAAATTCTTCTTCTCAGAATTTGAATCTTTCCTTGAGAATCTCTTTCCCTTCTTGAAGTTCTTGAATCCCATCTTCTTGAAGGTCTTCACCATCAATGCAGCCATTTGCATCATCTGTTCTTCATCATCATCAGAGTCAGAAGCTTCACCAGAGTTTGAATCATCATCAGAGTTTGATGACTCACTCTCAGATTTAATGACTAAAGCCTTTCCCTTGGCTTTCTTCCTTGATGATTCCTTCTTAATGGGCTTCTCCTCGACTTTGAGAGCAACAGATTTTGTCTTCTTGCTGGATCTCCTGTTTCTTTGTTCTATCTCAAGTTCATGAGTCTTTAACAATCCATAGATCTCATCAAGATCTGTATCAGCAAGATCATAATTATCTCTGATTGTTGTTGCCTTTAAATCCCACTTTTCAGGTAGAGATAACAGAAACTTGAGATTAGATTCTTCAAGTTCATATTCTTTATCAACCAGAGACAGATCGTTCAACAGTTTGCAAAATCTGTCATAAGTCTCAGTCAAGGTTTCATTAGTTCTTGAATCAAAGTGCTCATACTCCTGTGTGAGTATTGTTTTTCTGTTCTTCTTAATAGCACCTGTTCCCTGGCATCTGACTTCTAAAGCATCCCATATCTCTTTGGCAGTTTTGCAGCCAATTACTCTGTTAGACATAACATTATCTAAAGCACTGTGGAGAAGATGTCTAACCTTTGCATCCTTTGCAATTGATGAGATATCCTCAGGAGTCATATCTTTCTTTTCCTTTGGAACAGTCTTTTGTTCTTGACCATCAACAACAGGGGACAATTTAGTTGGCATATGAGGACCATCATAGATTCTGTCAAGGTATTCTAGATCTGTAGCCTCCAGAAACATGGTCATCTTAACCTTCCAAATCGCGTACTCTACTGGCCTGAGAATTGGAACCCTGATTGTTTCATATCGACTCACAGAATTGGGCTTAACCTGTTCAGCCTTAGGAGCAGTTTGATTTTCTTCAGACATGATTAATACTGTGTTTGAATCGTAAAACTGTATATATTAAACAGCCTTGGCTCTGATACCAATTGTTAGGCCGAATACACAATATATAATCAAGTAGGTATGAGAATAACAATTAAGAACACAGGTTTGTAAATCAACAAACTGAATTATATTAAATAATTCTCTCTTAGTGATGTTAATGAATCACAAAGAGCTTCTAGGTTACAAGAATAAAATATTCAATGATCGCATCCCTTCTAGGGATAACCTATCTGTGTTTATATAGTACATAGTTACACAATCCTTATCTAATTGATATTCCTACAAATTAGCTATACAATTGTTATCAATTAAGGATTGCTTCTTATCTTCTATTCCGTTTCCTTAGCTGTATCAATATATTCTGCTTCTTTCCATCTTCAGAATATATTGCTTCTAGAATCTTCAATTCATCACCGACAGCTAATTCAACTATCACCTTGTCAGACTTTAAATAAACTCTGACCGGCTTCCTTTAAACTCTTCACCCTGTCAGAGTTTAATTAAACTCTGACCGGCTTCTGATAAACTCTGGTCAGTACCTGTTGCTTAAACACTGATAAACAAACATCAGTAATTATATCTAACACATTAATTTGCCTTCGTGTCCATAATAAATTGTGAGAGTATTGGGAATGGAAAGGAGTCGAACTTATGACCCCATCAATCAGAGCTCTAATACCATGTTAAGTAACCAGTCCATTTAAAACTTTAAGGTGTTAGGGAAAAGCCCCAAATGAATCTTATACTATATTTCAACAGTCCTACTATTTTATTCAAAAATAATGAAGCATGTATCACTCAAATTAGAGAAAATTACATTAAAAGATGTTAGAATTGTAAATTCATCTTCAAATCATACTTCAAACACTACTTGATATGCACACTTCATTTTCATACCAAAACTTAAGAACTAGAGTACTGTATTGTATACATTTCTGGAAAAGAAAGCTTTAACAATGAAGATACAAAAGCTCAACATTTTTACTAACTAGAAATGTTTAAGCCTCAAGTCTATTTATCCTATCTCAACAAACTTGTAACTAACTTGTTAACTGAAAAGACGAAACTACCCTTACAGCTAATTGTAACTAACTTGTTAACTGAAAAGACTAAACTACCCTCATGGCTAGTTGACTTGAATTTGATAATATTCAACATCCCCCCTCAAACATGGCAAGCTAAGAAGTCATGCCAAGTTTGCCAAGTAGTGAATTGAATTGAGCAGATGGAAGAACCTTCGTGAAGACATCAGCTAACTAAAGTGTGGTAGGAACATAAACCAACTCTAAAAGCCCCTCAAGGACCTTATCTCTAGTAAAGTGAATGTCAATTTCAATCTGTTTAGTGTGTTCATGGTGGACAGGATTCTTGTCAATGTGGATAGAACTCTGGTTGTCACAGTGTAAAGAGATTGGTTTCAGACAAGGAACACCCAATTCTTCAAGTAGACGTACTAACCATGTAATTTCAGAAGCAGCAGTGGACATTGCTCTATATTCAGCTTCAGAAGAACTCCTGGAAACAGTACCTTGCTTTTTAGATTTCCAACTAACAGAAGAATTACCAAGTAACATGACATATCCAGTGATCGATCTCCTTGAGTCAAGACAAGCCCCCCAATCAGAATCCGAATAAGCTTTGAGAGATAAATGATCAGAAGCTTTGAGAAGAATACCCTGGTCAGCAGTGGATCCAACATACTTTAAAGTATGCAATAAATCCTGAAAGTGAGGAACTCTGGGAGATTGAAGAAACTGACTAAGACACTGTACAAAATAAGACAAGTCAGGTCTTATATGAGTTAAGAAGTTCAACTTGCCAACCATACATCTATAGAATGTAGGATCAAAATAAAGATCTCCCTCAGATGCAGTAAGTTTAAGATTGAGAGGAAATGGAGTAACTACATGCTTGAAATTATCCAATCCTGCATCAGCTAGAAGTTCCTTATTAAATTTCTTTTGTGTAAGTGCAATACCAGCTGTTGTATGGCCTACTTCAATTCCCAAGAAGAAACTCAGTTTACCCAGATCTTTAATACTAAAAGTGACATCAAGATGATGTTTAAGATTGTGAAGAACCTGCAAATTGTCACCAGTAAGAATGATGTCGTCTACATAGACAACAACAATTGCACACTGAGACCCATCTTTTCTGATGAACAAAGAATAATCATTCTTAGACTCGTGAAACCCTTTGTGAAGCAATTCTGCTAGTATTTTGGCAAACCATTGTCTAGAAGCCTGTTTCAAACCATAAAGTGACTTGATGAGTTTGCAGACTTTATTGTGAGGATTAAAATACCCTTCTGGAACAGTCATGTATACTTCCTCATACAAATCTCCATGCAAAAAAGCATGGTTAACATCCAGCTGAAATAATGGCCAATCATGATGAGCAGCAATAGCAAGTAAGCACCTAATTGTGGTCATTTTTACCATTGGAGAGAAAGTCTCTAGATAGTCTATCCTCCATTTTTGATTGAACCCTTTGGCTACAAGTCTTGCTTTATATCTCTCCACCTCTCCTGTAGATTTAAGTTTGATTTTGAAAACCATTTACAGCCAATAGGCTTCTTGCCATGTGGGAGGTCAACCAATACCCAGGTGTTGTTAGCCTCTAAATCTTGGATCTCCTTATGCATTGCCTCAATCCACATTGGATTCTGTATAGCCTCTTTATATGTAGCAGGTTCAATCAAAGTCTCAGAAGTGGCAGCAAGTGATTTGTGATAGACTGGAAGTAGAATGACTAGAATTGCACACATAATCTGTCAAATAAACAGGTGGGATAGTAGCTCTAGTACTTCTTCTGAGTGTATGATCAAAATTTGAAAGAATATCAGAAGAAGGTGAAGAAGTAGGTGTGGGATTTGGAATTGGAGAATGTGAAATATGAGAAATATGTGTGGTATTTGTGGTATTTGATTCTGAATTATGAGAAATAGGTGTGATATTTGTTTCTGAAGAAGGTGAATTATGAACTAGAAATGAGTCTTGAAAAACATGTGGTACACTATCTTCAGAAATAGAAGAAATATTTGTAGAATAAGGCAAAAAAAATTTAAAAACAGATGGAGAATTGGAATTAACATGAAAAGGAAACTGTTGTTCATGAAAAACAACATCCCTTGAGACATGAATATCCAGAGTTTCTCAATTTAAGACTTTATAAGCTTTTGTACCACTAGGATATCCAATAAATGCATGTGGACCAGCTCTTGGTTGAAATTTATCTCGGTTATTGTTTATTGTATAAACAAAGCATAGACAACCAAAAGCCCTAAGATGATCAACTGGAGGAGGTAAATTGTAAAAAATCTTATAAGGACTGATGTTCTGTAATACAGATAATGGCATTCTATTGATTAAGTGAACAGCAGTTAGAATACACTCACCCCAGAATTGAATTGGAAATTTTGATTGAAAAAACAATGACCTTACGGTTGTTAGCAGATGTCTATGTTTTCTCTCCACAACACCATTTTGTTGTGGAGTATAAATGCAGCTTTTCTGATGTATAATACCTTTCTGCTGAAATAAAACCGATAACGTTCCATGACATAATTCCTGAGCATTATCAGTCCTTACAGTATGAACTTCAGCATGAAATTGAGTTGTTATATGTGCAAAGAAAGCAGGAACAACAGTACTGACATCAGACTTATTTTTCATTAAGAAAACCCATGTCATTCTAGAGAAATCATCAATAATAGTGAAGAAGAATCTGTTGCCATTATAAGTTGCTTCTCGAAATGGTCCCCATGTATCTAGATGTAGTAACTGAAATCTTTTTGTGCTCTTTATACTACTAGTAGGAAAAGATTGTCTTACTTGCTTGGCAGATGGACAAATCTGACAAATACTGTCTAAGAAGCATGGTTTGTCAAAAACACCTTTGATGTGATGGAACATGTTTGGAGGTAAGTGACCCATTCTCAAATGCCACAATTTGACTTTATCAGCACCCTTTTTATTTATATTTGTTGAAGCTATATTTACTGAAGGAACTGGTTGATGAATCACAGATGAGTCCTCCTCCAAGTAATACAACCCATGTTTGAAACTACCAAGAGGAATTGGCCTCATTGAAAGGCCCTGAATGAAACATTTTTCATCAATAAAGGTCACTAAACAGTTTAAATCCTTGCAAATCTTAGGTATAGAAATCAGGTTGAATTTGAAATCAGGAACACAAAGCACATCCTTCAAAATAAGGTCATTACTCAGATGAACAACTCCAATATGTTGAAGAAGTACTCTATTTCCATTTGGTATAGTAATGTAATTATTTGCCTATTGAATATCAACATGACTTTGAAACAAAGACATATCACAACATATATGGTCTGTGGCACCACTGTCCACAATCCAGTTTAATCCAGTTGATGAAGTAAAACAGTATTTACCTGCAACATATGCAGCTTTAGTATTGTCATCCTGATTTGATAATTTTCACCGGAATTATCCTTAGCAATGAGCTGAAGTAACTTGTGGTATTGAGATGCTATAAAAGTCACAGACTCTGCTCCTGATTGATCCTCATCTTGTGGTTGTGTTAAAGTTGCTGCTGCTGCTTTCTTATCTCTGTCATTCTTGAAACTAGGAGGATAACCATGAAGCTTATAACATCTTTAAATAGTATGTCCTGTCATCTTACAATGATCACAGAAAAATGTATTTCTGTTCTTGTTCTCAAATGATCCATAACTCTTGTTTTCATATCCTTGTGTTCTAAATCTGTTAGGAAAACATCTCCTATTATATAGACAAGCCATGCCTTCTTCAATTGTTGACAATGATGACTGATTAACTTTCTCAGGATTCTCTTCTTGCATTAACATTCTGTAAGCATGTGAAATGGATGGAAAAGGACTCATTGCCAGTATATTTCCCCTTATCATCTCAAAACTGTCATTCAATTTCATCAAAAACTCAATTAATCTTCTATCTTCTTGTGACTTCAACAACTTCTGACTTAATTCACACATACAGTTAGTGCAAATACAACTTTGAAGTGGATCCACTGTATCAAGTTGATCCCATAGCATCTTCATCTTAGTGTAGTAACCAGAAATCGTATCATGTCCCTGCCTGATCTCATACAAAGATTGTTGTAAACCGAACAATAAAGTTCCAGAAGCTTGACCATAACGCTCTTCCAAATTTACCCAAATCTCTCTAGCTGACTTAAAGTACAAAACACTCCTAGCAAGATTTTGATCCAAAACACCTAATATCCAGGATATCATAATACTATTACAACATTCCCAAGCCTTATAACAATCATCTGTAACAATTGGTTTAACAATTGTCCCATCAACAAAACCACACTTATTTTTGGCAGATAGGCTAATCAAGAACGACCTCTTCCAATCATTATATCCAGTTCCATTAAACTGTATCGAAACTAGCTTCATCCCAGGGTTATCAGATGGATGCAAGTAATAGTGTGAAGACGGATCTTGCGAAGGATCAACCGTCCGTGATGTAGATGCAGACATATTCTAACAGCTCTTGATTTCACAATTCAACTATCTTTATGAATAAATCTCAAGATCTTAACAAACTTTTCTCAATGTGTGATCAAAGAAAATGCCAAAAAATCAAGAATCAAATGAAAAACAACAGAATCAGTCCAAATTGCAGCTACTCTTAGCAGATTAAACCAACCGTATAGCCGAATCAAGAAAATCTCAAAGAGAAATCAATCGAATCACAAGAAATCAGATAAAAGTAGAATGAAGAAATAATACCGATGTTTTGAAGACGAATCGCAGAATCAAAACACGCAAATGTGCAGAATCATAATCGCAGAAGCAAAACAAGACCAAATACACAGAATTGTTACTCGATGCTCTGATACCATGTTAGAATTGTAAATTCATCTTCAAATCATACTTCAAACACTTGATATACACACTTCATTTTCATACCAAAACTTAAGAATTAGAGTACTGTATTGTATACATTTCTGGAAAAGAAAGCTTTAACAATGAAGATACAAAAGCTCAACATTTTTACTAACTAGAAATGTTTAAGCCTCAAGTCTATTTATCCTATCTCAACAAACTTGTAACTAACTTGTTAACTGAAAAGACGAAACTACCCTTACAGCTAATTGTAACTAACTTGTTAACTGAAAAGACTAAACTACCCTCACGGCTAGTTGACTTGAATTTGATAATATTCAACAAAAGAGATAGGACGAAGTACATTAATCCACAATTCTTCTTCACCCATGATCTTCAACAAATGGATGAAATTGACGTTTGTTAGATTCGTTCATGTGAAAATGCACCATATTTGATCATAAATCGTTCCCTACATTTTTCTTCGAGAAAATGAAATACGAGATTGGAATGCGTAAATTTTGAGACATACGATTATATTCATAATCATAATAAAATGAAGGGGAATTATGATTTTACAATATATATACTTTTTTTTCTTTGTTAGGGCTTTTCTCTCGAAAGTTTTTTAGAAAAATTTTAACGAGTCAGAATGTTGAACAAGTTATTAAAAAGAAATGTTTTGTACTTTGAATGACTTTTGGACTTTTATATCCATCCTGATTACTTGAGACTCTTGACCTTTATTTACAGTTGTAACTCATAATTTAAAGACTTATAAAAGGCAATTGTATATGTTTTGAAGATATATGAAAAAGATCGATTTCTTGAGGGGTCGTTTGGTTTAAAAGACGGTATGAGTTCCGAATCAGGAATCGGGTTAAGTTGGTATGGAGCTGAGGTATCATTCTTGATACCATGTGTTTGGTTCAGTATTGGGATGAATCTTTTTAATTTAAAATATAATTAATAACTCATTTTTCTATAATGTGTAAGTGTACATTATACAGTGATATAAAAAAATACGTGATTTGTAAATTTTAAATTAACCAACTAAATAATTATATAATATTTTTATAAGATATTATTTATTAGTATGAAATTAAAAAAAAAAAAGAATAATCAATTTTTTCAAAACCTAAGTATAATTTATTCAAGATTAAACAATATCATGTTTAAAATATGTGTATTGGGTATGTATTTAATTTCATTATAAAAATGAAATTAAAAAAAATGAATTTGATACCTCATAACCCTCCCTCAAACCCACCTTCCCCTGAGGTATCAAATTTGATTCCAGAAGGATTTCAGGTATGGGTATCAAAATTTAAAAATGCTCAACCAAACAGCTGGTATGGGTTTGAAATGAACGAAACACATACCTGATACCAGAATTACACGAACAAAACGACCCCATCTGGTCTATTCATATTAGATATTAGATATGAATACTATATTTTTATTATATAATTGTCAAAATATTAAAAGTTTTGATTAAAAGTTTTTATTTTCTAATTTTCTAATTTTCAGCATTTCGATCATTTTAACTAATAAATAATATAAGTAATATAAAAACTTATCCTCTCACTTTCTAAGATTTTGAGAGTCGACTCCCAAAGTTAGGGTTCTATCCATCACTTCTCCATTCTTCAACATTCATCCCCTTCATCAATTAAGCCCCATTCGCTCTTCCATCCTCTCTTCTATTTATCAGTTTTTTAATAAAATCGAGATTTAATCCTTTTTGGATGAGTTCTTGTTGAGTACCTTGTTATCAAGGCAAGGTTAGTCGTGCCCATCTTTTTGAAATGTTAGTGTGTTATATTTTGATGTTTTTGGGTGGCTTGTTATGGGTTTTGGTAGTTTTTCTGAAAAGGATTTATATGATATTTTGGGTGATCTGTAAGGCTCGTATCAAATCTGAACGGTGGTGAATACCGCAAGAGCTCGCCTTTCACAACAAAAAATTGTTTATATTTTGGGGACATTTATTGCTCCAATATAAGTTGATGTAACTGATAATTTTGAATATTGAGTTACAAATATTGTTTATGTGAATGTCAATTGCGAAACTCAAGTTTGCTACTTGCTAGGCCCAAATTAGCAAAAGCAGACTATGCTACGCTCAGGTCTCAAAACAAAGTATATTAGGCCCAATTCATTGGGAGGACTACATTTAAATTTTGCAGGCTTAGTCCCTCTTATTTTGGTCATATGCCGGATATAAAAGGCCTTGTTCGTTTCTAATATTCTCTGTCACTCTTTTTTCCAACAAAAAGTCCCGAGAACATATTTCGCCTCATGAAATAAATGCAACAAAATATGATATTTTTGAATCGTGTACGAAGTATCATCATAACTGAGAATATGAATTTTACGTAGCACAATATAATATTTTGTATTTGTATATTTATTAAATATTTTGAATTATGTCGAACAATAGGAAATACTAATATATGTACATTTATATTTGAATTTAAATACAGATTTTGCAGCAAAACACTGTTATATCCGTTGTATTTATAGTCTAGAAGACTAGAACAAGAAAGATCGTTTACAAAACCATGCTATCTCGGGATAATAAAACCTGGTTTTTGAATTTAAAATTCTTTATTCTCCTTTTTTCGAATTATATATGGTTGGTAGTTTAAATGCAACATCACATGTTCAAATTCAAGATCCGCAAGGTGAAATAATTAAATGTCTCATTTTGATTTAAGAAAACTATTATTAATTTTTTAACCATCCTAAGAGTATCTCCGATCACATTATTTAAATTGATTGGCTATAATATAATAAAATATTGGTTAGCTAAATTATGGATAACCAAAATTATGTTTTACTGCAACCGAGTTAGCTAAAATTGTCAACTTTATTTTGAAAAATAATATTTTATTATTGATTTCGTTTTGAAAAATAATATTTTATTATTGATTTCGTCCACGAAGCATGGAAAAAGGTAATCTAAAGTACTGAACTGAGGGAAAATGTGGGGGGAGGGGAAAGCAAAAAGGAGGGAAATGACCTGGAAGTTTTGGAATGATCGGAGATGCTCCGAGGACTAAAACATGAAAAGACATAGGAATTAAATAGCATGATAAATGGGAGAGTATATTATTGGATGTGTGCAAGAACAAACTATTGATTATTAGCTGGAGCACCAAGGAATTGTAACAACCGTTTGGTTAGATTTAAATCAAGTTGTATTGGAATGTAATATTTTTACAATCTTTTGCTTTAATACGTACCGATTACTAATATTAAGATCGTGCTCCCGAGTTTTTAAAACCGAGAAAAGTAAATGTTTAGAAAAAATGTGTTGGATCAAAAATTAGATCCTAAAGAATTTATATATTAGTGCTTGTTTGGTTACTTGTAGGATTTAAGTTACTATTGCATTTTTTTTCTATTTAAAATTCCTGAGAAGTGTGGTAAACATGTTTGGTTGACATTTTACACTTCCTGAAAATTTACTTTCCTTATCTTGTTAGTTTAATTATTATTTTTATATAACATATAAAAATTACAAAAAAAAATATATTTATCAAATTTAAATTATTCAAATAAAGCTAAGCACTAATTTTATTTTTAATACAATTTTATTAAATATATTATATCTTATTTAGAATTTATTTCTAATTTTATTGTTTATTTTGCTATGTTCATATAGGAAGCGTGATAACCTAGGTAGTGAATAACGTAGGGGTGGGTAACGAACTTCCCACATCTACTTCCCACCACTAACTTATATGCATGTGTTTTTGTCCAATCAAACAATTATTTTAGATATCAATTACCAGGTATTTCAAATACTCACCTAAATGACTGTTAACCAAAACGAATGTCGTTATACTCATTTTCTTCGCAAATCTATTTCCACCTCGAAGATTTTGAACACTATTTTCATTTATCCGGTATTTTCCCGAAATTTAATCTACAATTTAGTACTCATTTCTCAACTCCGCTCGACAAAGCCACGAGTAATAGAAGTGAACCAAGGCCTCGAAGTTTTGTTTGCAGGCAAGTGTAGTCAACTATTGAATGGTCTATTTTTTCCCGCACGGCACTGGCATTATTTATTGGTTGAATGAGTTTGTGTTCGATGTAGTAAATGCTTCGCATGTAGGCTTTGTTAGGAGCATGGCTAATTACCTCTTTGCCGACACTTTATAAACATTGTGCCATAAATTTATCATCTACTTTGTGGACTTCGACATTTACTTTGACGACTTCGATGCATCTTCTTGCACGTCCGAACAAGATTTAACTAGTTTTTCATTCCTACAAGGTCAAGGTAATTATCACTAATTACTTTTAAATTATAAGCCCTTCGCCCCAAAACAAGTTTCTAATTTAAATAATAGGGTCAATTTGTGTACGTGCGTGTTCGTAATAAGATTTCATCAACATCAATGGAACCCTAATTCCCAAGTGAGCCGAGGAGACGGGTTTCACGATTTCGTCTAGTTTTCAAGTGAGCCAAGAAGAAAAGTGGTGTGCTACTCCCCCTCTGTCCCTATCATTTATTTACACTTTTTTTTTTGATACGTTTTTTTCTCATTTTCTTACATATCAAAAATAATAACATTTTATAATATAAAATTTAATCAAATTCACTACTTTCCCCGCTATACTTACTTTATATCCACTTTATACATCAAATATTGATTCATCCCACTACTTTACTCATTTTTCTTATTTTTTCCTGTTAATTTACACTTTTTCTTAACATCTGTGTCGTCCCCTCAATGTAAAAAATTAAGGGGGGCGGGGGGAGTATTTAGTAGCTGACTGTGAATAATTTCATTTTTTGATTGGTTAACGACATACGATTTTGATTTTAAAATTACAAGTTTTTCATGAAAAATATGGACAAATTGGAGATATACCACGCTCGTTTGTTCAAGTAAAAGGGATTAGGAAATAATTGATTTGAAAGTGATATTTTGAACAAAGTGTGGATACACAAAATGCATTTTAAGAATAAAGTGTGATTACACAAAGTGTATTTTACTTTCTAAATTAATAATGGAGTTAATCTCAGTTAACGGAATGGAACAAAGTACAATGAAATACAAACATTAATATTGCATGCTCGATTTTGAACTATAATACTGCAAATAATATCTTGACAAAAATTGAATATACAAAATACGCTTTACTCTTTTTTATATCGAAATGCTTACCCTTCACATGTTTGGCTTGACAGTTACCTTCCTAAAGCAAGAAAGATTAAAAAAGATGAGTAAGATGCAAAATTTTGCTTTTTTCCCGTGCTTGCACCATCATGTTTCTCCCTCGTGCTTTTTCTGCAGGGCCACCAATGTCTTTGATGGTTTATTTTATACTGTAGTGCCTTCAAGCATGGCCTTCAGCAATAGTGGAATCACACACACACACACACACATTGAGATTGGCAAGGCAATTTGCATTTTGCAGGGAAGGATAAGCAAGCCCAAAAGAATATTTCCACTGAACAAGTTGCCCTGTAATGCTATCTTCTTTGGCAAACCAAGAAAAAGATAAAATCCCCAGCTGGGAAAGATTACTGAAACAGCAGTAATAGCTTACCCAACAATTGATTCAGGCTTTATATCTTCATATCATTCCAGAAGACATTTATAGCAGTCAATATTTGGATTAGATTCAACATCAAGTCTTGTTTACAGTTTTTGTCTGGCAGTACTGACTAGATGCCAAAGTACCAGTGCAGCTGCTTATATCAGATGACCTTTTAAGTACAGGAGATAAAATAAAATTAATCAAATTAAAAAAAAAACAAACAGAAGTACCATAACCATCTCTCATAGCTAGCCTAACCATGATCCATGTTAAACCAGGAAACTACCAGACTTCCTATAACATACCAGAACTAACAAACAAACACAAGTAGAAAAAGATGTACTAAAAAACTACTAGTGTCCACCCTGCCGCAGCAAAGGCGTACTCGTCCTGGCGAAAAATTAGTAGAGTGATTGATGGCATCACCAGAAGCTTCACCACCTTCCTTCATGTTCATGGAATGCTGGAAGGTAAACAATAAAAATATAACCCCCATTTGCTTCATCCAGTGAAACAAGCTCCAACACCTTAGTTGGTTTCTGCAGAGAAGAGTATAAAGATCCACCTAGGCTTAGGAATACCCATGAACCCATTATGCTCTATTTACAGATAATAGAGGCTAAGCCAGCTAAATTACCTTGATAAGCCTAAACTTCTCTCTGTATCATGTGTTAGTCAATCATAAGTTACCTAACCATATAAACAATTGTCCTAATTATTTTAATCCTGCCCTTGTAATTTAGACTTCAACCTTCCAAACCATTTCAGTACCATCATCCATTGTCTCCAGCGCTGCCACCTTTGCCCGATGAGCTGCGAGGGCCATTGCATTATTTCCCCTTCCATCTTGCGAGAATTCCCGAGCCTCGCTAATGGACCCGGATCTTAAATCAGCTGGGGGAATGAAACAGTCCAAGGACAAGCCTGGAACATTGAATGCAACTTCTTCAATTGTCCAAGCTTCTTCCATTCTAGTTTTTGTATGGCTCATTGCTACTTCTCCAAACCTAAATAAAGTCACCACAGAACGACCAGAATGGGCAATCATGATACCTTCCACGGGCCGATAATCATCAAGGAAGGAATTAATAGTAGTTTCCCAGTAAACTGCATCACCACCACTAGATTGGATACGTGTAAGATGGGAATCCTCCATGTGAATAAGTAGTCCTGACTTCTGGCTGAAGTAGCCAAATAGAACATGCCTTATGATCTCTGCAGGACCTTCACTTCTCGCCTTCAATGTCTTGGGATCAGCACAAATCTTTAGGATGAAACAGTCCTCCCCGTTAATCTTCTTCTCTCCAATGCACTTTGCATCGGCAAACATACTGGCAGTCGTTCTCGGATCTAGACCCTGCAACGAACAACATGTCAACATTAGATATCGTATTCGTCTTTGATAAGTATTCCTTAACAATGATTAACAAACAAAAGCAGGATTTACCTGTAGTGCACGGCGCAAAGGCCTAACCGGACCTTTCGCAGTATGAGTTCCAAGCCAAGGAGTATGCCTCCAAACAAGCTTCCCATTACACCCTGCATGAACCTTACTTGCTCCAACCGCAAGCTCAACATACCACATATCCGGATTCATCTGCCAAAGCACAAATCCACCCGTCTCAGCATCCCTACTAGCATTCTTATTCTTCATGGTTCGTGTAGCAGTTTCAAACTCAGAAGCTAACATCTTCACTTTCCCCATAGCATAAGCATTCTTTATCGAGTTTTGCAGCTTCTGTCCTCCTGAAGCAGCAGTGTACTGCTGCAGTATGTACTGAGCCGATGAAGTTTCCTACAACCACCACAACCCATATACACATAAGATCGAAATCACTGAAAACCATTTCACCACAAAAAAAAACCACATTAACCTTAAAAACACCAATTTAGTAAAATAAATAAATTTGGGCTATTCATTTTTTACCAAATTCTAAAATTCTTTACCAAAACCTTAATAAATAGCATCCACTTATTCCGAAAACGACCCGAAAAAATAAAATATCATACTCAACTATCAAACAATCAAAATCACACAATTCTAACAACTAATGACACTTTCAAATCAAACCCAATTTAAACCACCTACTTTCTTCACAATTAATTCAAAAAGACGCCAAATTAATCACACCCCACCTAAAAAACACACAAAAAATATATATATTAATTTCAACAAAATTAAAAAATATGAGTTAAATTACATACAATGGGAGTGTCTTTGATGCTAAGATGAGGCAAAGGGTCAGTGCTGACGTGGACAGGAGCAAGTGGGGCCCCCATAACACCAAGCAACAATCTCAGATCAGACCGTTTTTGCACATTCGGGTTCATAGATGGGGTCCGAGAAAGCTGACCCATCATCCACTGACCCAACCCGACCCGTTTAGAATCCCCCAATTCACCACCATCAAGATCCGGACCTTCTTTCAATGGCGTCAATGTCTCTCCCAGACCCGGCCTTAAACTCCCGGATCTACAAATAATCTGATCCGAACTGCCCAACCCGGAATGATTCGGGTTGGTTTTTCTTCCCCCGAAAAAACCGGAGGATCCGACCCGACCCGGGCTCTTGGAACGTGAGCGTGCTGGTGATAAGCTGCGGATCACTTCGTCTTTTAAGTTTGAGAAGAAGCCTTGTTTTTTGTCCATTTTGATTGAATTTTAGAAACCCTAATTTTTGTGTGTAGAGAAATGTGAATGCGTGTGTATATTTAGAGGGGGTGATTAGAGAGAAGAAGAGGGGTGTGATTGGGAATGAAATGTAGTTGTTTTCATTGTATATGGAGGGAAGTGAAGTGAGCTTATAGTATGTTTTTGTAACTGAAAGTGGGTGATGAGAGAGAGAGAGAGAGAGAGAGAGAGTTTTGTGTTTTGTTGAGAGAGAGATGTGATGTGAGTATGTGGGTAGTTTTTAGCTATAAAGAAGCAGTGCAAATTTGAGGGAATGAGTATATATAATGTGATTTGACACAGAGAGAGAGAGAGAGAGAGAGAGAGAGAGAGAGAGAGAGAGAGAGAGAGAGAGAGAGAGAGATTTTAATTCTAAATCGGAGGTACGGGTTTTGAAATTAAGAATGGGATTAAGTTGATAAGGAGCTAAAGTATCATTCCTGTTAAGTGTTTGATTTAATATTGGAATGAATTTGTTTTAATTTAAAATATAAATAATAACTCATTTTTGTATTTTATTGTGGGTAAGTATATATAATATATTTAATTTAAGTTATTATACAATTTACAAACAAAAGCTTAATATAAAAATACAAAATTAGTAAATTATAATTTAATGAATTAAATAATAATTTAAATTTTTTTATAGAAATAAAAAACTATTAATTAGTACGAAATAAAAATTATTATAATTTATTTAAGATTAAACAATATCATATTTAAAATATGTGTATTGAGATTGTATTTCTTTCATAAATAAAAATAAAATAATAAAATTTAATTTGATATCTTATACCACTCTCTCAAACACATCTCCTCCTAAGATATCAAATCTCATTCCAAGGTATGGGTATCAAATTTGAGAAATAATCAACCAAACATGTATAGGTTTAGAATGAATAAAATTCATATATGATACCAGAAAATCGTTGAACCAAACAATCCCTCAGAGAGAGGTTGAGTTTTAATTCTCATTTGTGATTTAATTTAGAATGTTCATATATGCACATCCTAAATTAATACTGCACGCCATTTTATTTAAACCGATCAAAATGACCTTATACACTCAAACTGAACCTTCATCGATATGAATACATTTTTTGTCAGTTAACGAATTCTTTGAATATAGCAGGACTAAATACTAATTATTTAATTTAGAGAAATGTCTTCTTTGAAGATTATATACATATTTCAAGTTAGCTTCTAACTCTAACTTTTAAAGCATTATTTTCATTTTAAATGTATCTTAGTTTCAATATATTAGTAAATTTTATATTTGAAAAAGCTTAATTGATGATACATCGAAATATTTGGGCCTACCCAACATTTTAAGTAGGAACAAATCTGCAATTTTCGGGTATCTAAAAGATAAAGTGGTAACGAGTACTCAAAATTGGAATGTGCGAAAGATTTCTAAGCCTGCAAAAGAAATCTTAATCAAAATGGTGGCTCGGGTATTACCTTCATATGCTATGAATGTCTTTCTATTGCCTCTAAACCTGATTCGAGATATAGAGATTTGTATGGCCAAGTTTTTCTGGAACTCTTCGCAGAATAATAGATCTTCTATCAACTGGATGTCATGGAATAGATTGAGTAAGCATAAACATAATGGTGGTCTCGGTTTTAGAGATTTGCGTGATTTTAACTTAGCAATGCTTGGGAAACAATGTTGGCGGCTGATTACTAACCAGGAGAGCTTGGTGGCTAGACTGTACAAGTCCAAATACTATGCTGATAGAGATTTTATGGAGGCTAAGTTGGGTAGTGGACCTAGTTTCATTTGGCGAAGCATTCTGGAAGCAAGAAGGATTATTTCAGCTGGTTCATGTTGGAGGATTGGTAATGGAACTAAAATTCAAATTTTGGGGCAACCTTGGCTAAACAATAACAACCCTTACATCACCACAGTGTCACCAGTTCTAGAAAATCGAAGGGTAGCTTCTTTGTTTTACGAGCATAGTAAAGAATGGGATTTTGAGGTTGTCAATGATGTGTTCGAAGTGAGAGACCAACATCTCATTGCTAGCACTACTATTGAACAGGAGTTAAAGGATGATGTTTTAACCTGGAAGCCGGAGAACTCAGGCCAATATTTAGTTAAATCGGCATATAAACTACTTCAACAAGAAAAAGGAAACTGGGGTATGGGTGAAGATATCCTTTTCTGGAGGAGTCTGTGGAACATTAAAGCTCCTCCTCAAACTTTAAATCTGGTCTAGAGGGTTCTTACTTATTGTCTACCAACTCTGCTTCAATTACAATCGAAGCATGTGCCAGTAAATAATATCTGTCCTCTTTGAAAAGAAGGAATTGAATCTATTCTTCATGCACTAGTTCAATGCAGGGCTGCTGATTTGTGTTGGCAAATTTTTATCCCGGGAATTAACACAAATGAGATGGTAGATTTTCGAACTTGGCTGGAGAGGAATTTATCAGGTAAGCCAGGAAAAACCAAAGAGAGAATCATCATGCTACGTTGGGCTATCTGGAGGTCGAGAAATGATTTTGTTTGGAACAATCGGAGATGGCAACCTATGAAAATTGTTGCAAAGGCGTGGGAATATCTTTCGCAGTGGAATGCATCCCAGAGTCGTTCTTTTAGTGCTCCAATTAATCCTCCTGTGCCAGAAGATGGGGCGGTTTGCTGGGTTAAGCCACAACATAATGGAGTAAAGATTACATGTGATGCAACAATCTTTGCAGAGCTTGGCATTTCAGGAGCGGGTCTTATAGCCCGTGATTATGATGGAACACTCATATCAGCTAAGTCAAAAACTGCCCCAGAGGTTTTGAAACCAGTGTTGGCAGAGGTTGTTGCAGTAAAGGAAGCTCTAAGTTGGAGTCCAGGCCAATCACAGTAGAAACAGATTATTTGGTGGTTGTCCAGCTCATCAGAAGTACAGCACCTATGCGATCTCGCTTGGGGCAAGTAATCGAAGACTGCAGGGATTTGATTCGGCTAAACAACAACTTCAGGTTGTATTTTGTTAAACGATCCGCGAATATGTCGGCACATGAATTATCTCAAGTGTCACATATGTATCTCGATCGTAATTTCAACTGGCAATCTGTTCCGGCCAGTGTTCAGCTTTGTATTCAGAATGATTTAATGATCTAATAATATTTGCATTTCGTCAAAAAAAAAAAGCTTAATTGATAATTAAATATAATAACATCTTAGTTTTGAGTAAAATTATTCTAAAACTAATTGAAAAGACCTAAGTACTCATAAAATTGAGGTAGGCTAAACAAAATTGTAATGTTGTTATTGTAAAAATTTATTATTTAACTATACTAGTAACAACTTAACAAATGAGTTATAATTTTCTCTACTAATTATTAATTTACTCCTATTATATTTTCCTAAAATCAACCCATTAAAAGTCGTGCTTGTCCGTACCTTTCCGTTAATTTTAAAAACTAATATTAAAGTAGTTCATTTAACATATTCTTTCAATATATTATTGTAAATAATAAATATGATCCAATAATCTCTTTCAAAAATGAATAGGACTTTATAGCTTACATAAAATAAAAAGTCAAAATTTATTACGATATTAAAATAGTGACATAATTAAAAATTCAGGAGTCAGGAATATATTATATATGTGAAATGGATACTTAAATAAGGGGCCAGAATAGACAATAACTGATATGTTAAGGTTATTTTGATCAATTAACTAGGAAAGGGTGTGCACTATAAATTTGGGTCGTGCAAATTTAGTATGAATTAAATATTATAATATAGACAAATTCTGATTTTACTTTTAGTGATAAATTTATATTAAAAATATGTAAAAGTACAACATTTAGGTAATTCATAAATTCGTCAGAATAATGACTATATCGTATATAATTCATACGAATAAAACAAATTGATTTTACAATTTACGGTACAATAACATAAATAATATCGCAGTACGTGAATCTGACGAAAAAAATATTGCAGTAGGTTAAGAATAAGAACGATAATGGTTTATATTAGATGTCGCAAAAGAAGTTTGTTGGCACACGTATTTGTTGCCCGGAAATTAATATAATATTTATTTATTAAATTTTTATATATTTTCAATAGTTTTAGAGTATATCTTTGATAGTATTTTCAAATAAATATTAAAACTTAATTTATTATTATTATTTTTAAATTCAATAATATATGTATTGGATATTAACATGTTATTGTTGAATTACAAATTTAGTAAAAAGTTAATAATTTTATAGTTATAAATATTAGTATTAATATGTGTTAGGGGCAAAATTTGTCCACCGCATTTCTCGGCTTCCCCCGCAATCAATGACGTCACTCACTAGAGTTAACTTAGATTACATGTTGAAATTGACTTAGGTTAGAGCAACTCCAATGGGACACTAAATCACTATAATAGTGATAAATATAGTGTCAAAGCAACTCCAATGGGACACTAAAATAGTGACCCAAGGTCACCAAATGAGTTTTGGGTCACCAAATTTGGTGATAAAAGTACATTTGGTGATCCTTGGACACCAAATTTGATGACTTTCAAAATTTCAACAATACCCCTATGTTTGTTAACAAAACAAATTTCTTCCATCTATGTCCTACTAAAGTTAATTGTTTTTATAAATTTTAACTTAAGATTTTATGAATTGAAACTTCTTTTCTTCTTAACTCATATTAATTCTAAAATATTTTTTTGTATCTTTTTATTCTAATTTTTTAAATTTTATTTTTAATTTTTTTTTACTTTAAACTTTCAAATTTTTTTTTTAAATCATGAATTATAAACAACACACTATATTTAATTATAAAAATAAAATCATAAATTCATAATGATAAATAAGAAGTTATTTATAATATAAAAAATGAACAAAGTTAGAAAATTCTATTTTATAGGTGAAAGATTCTTTAGAATATTCTATTTTATAGGTGAAAGATTCCTTTTAGTGACAATTATAGTGTCCCTTGGTTGGAGTTCATTTTATGGATGGTGTCTTTTTGACACCAAAATAGTGTTATAGTGACACTATTTTGGTGTCCTTGGTTGGAGATGGTCTTAGATGTTGCATAAAAAAGAAAACTAGCAGGGCCATGCCCATATCATACATATAAAAAAGAAAAGCTCAAGAAGATATATTTATGGGGCATAGCCCACGTTCTTGGGAAGCGTCGTCTCTCCCTGATGTGTCCCCCACGAACTAATTAGCAAGAAGACAACTGTTACTATCACGGAATAAATGTATAACCCGGGACGTATACAAGGACAACATCGCCCACCTATGAAGAGAAGCATTATGCATGATAAGAAACCAAGGTTATCAGCTTAGAAAGACCTTTTATCTCTAGAAAGACATTGCCTTCTGGAAGTATCCTCTCATAATTGTGAGAAGCCTCGCATGCGGACTATTTACCAAGGAGATATCTACAATTATCATAGAAAAAAAATGTAACCTCGCCCCTGGTGGGGAATCACCCTCCGCATGAGCATTATATACGATAGTGAACCTCGTTCTCCGGAAGTAACCTCTCCCCCTGGTGGGGCATCACCCTCCGCAGGAGCATTATACGAGATATGAAAGCTCGTATGGAGTACACTAAACACTTGGGTCATACCCAAGTCATCTATTTTACATATATTTTTACTGTTTTGGAAGAGGACTAGACCATATCCAGGCTAGTAGGCATCGCCCAACTAAGGGGGTCTAAGGGCGTCGCCCCTTAGTACTCTCAAGGCTAGTCTTTTAATTAGGTATTCTTCTTTGTGGTTCAAGTTGAGCATTGACTCCGATGATCTCGGATCAATGACTTAATCACCACGTTTCGAGAAAATAGCTGTACTGTGAAAGCCCATGATGACGTACTAAAGACGGTGATTCCGATCCTTTGGGTTTTTTAAAGAACGAAACCTAGCTCATATGAGTTACTTGCTCTCCAAAAACTACGTTTTGCTTGATCTCTATAAATAAGGGTATATAGACACATTATATGGCACGATGCGATCTAGCGAATATGAGAGAATTCAATATTTAACCTTAATTGCGGTCAAATTCCACGTACAATCTCAGTCATCCCCAAATTATAAAACCTAATCCCCATAACCTACACTGCTCACTGTTATCGATCAATACTATAATTTCAGCTACCCTCCCCGAATTTGTTAGGACCAAATAACAATATGCTTTTGAAAACAAATATTTCATTCATGGTATGTAAACTATAAATTTTAATTGTCTAGTGACGAATAATGTATTTGATTATTTTTTCGAGATGAATATACAACACATCATATCTTGATTTTGTTACCCTTAATTTTTTTTTTTACGAGGGCTGTTACCCTTAATTTAAAATTATCATTACCAGAAAAGCAATGTTAATATGGATGCGAATGTGACATGTTTGTGGACTAAGATGGGCCCATGTAATGGACTGGATAACGGGTCCAGTTTAAGAAAGACCGATCATCACTCAGCTGCTTTTCCACTAATGTAGTCTTTTCATATTCATTGACCAAAAACACATGACTCATACCCTCATAGAGACGTAGACCCCTTAACTGTTCACGACTCAAAAAAATCTAGACTCCGTAACGAAAATCGAAAAAAAAATTAAGATTCCAATTTATAAAAAAATTAAAAATATTCTAAGAAATCTCAAGGGTTTGGTTTTCAAACATTTATGAAATTACATAATATTTAATATATTTATACTATATTATTAAAGACGAAATATTAAAAAATTTGATCGGTTTCCTTCTTATTATTCTAAACAGAAAAATCCATCGATTTCGATTAAATGATTGATTTGTTATAAAATCGGAGTACTTGGTTAGTTTAATTTTAATTTCCCGGTGGATATTTTTTTATAACTACCCCTACCGTTAGGTCTGTAACGGACTTTGACTTTGGGGTTACGTTCAAATTTTCATTATTTTTCTCTAATCTATGTGTTTAACAAATCAAACAAGATTAAATGTATAAAAAAATGAAACTGACACATCGAAATAGGAGGAAGATAAGTGTTTACGGGCCCCTCCTAAATGGCCCTAATGACGCGTTTAGTCAAAATATAATAATGTTGGGTACAGCTAATTAGCTACTCCTACTTTATAGGATTAAAAAAAGAGGACAAAGCACAGGTTTAGTTTGCTTAAGTTTCATGAAAGGGACAACCGGACACGCAAGTGCTGATGTTTTACTGAGTCCATAATTGTACAAATTCTCCTTCTTTAATGTTCCCACCCTCCGTCCCACCCATTTGTTTATTTTTGGGTTGGGTACGGAGGTTAAAAAAAAGAATAAAATAGTAAAAAAAAATAAAAAAAAATGAGTTAATTGATGAATCCAATCAATTTTTAATGTATAAAGTGAGGGTAGTGGAGGAAATTAGTGAAAGTAGTTGATTTTAAAATTGTTAAAAGCTTACTATTTTTGAAAAATTTAGAAATGTAAAGAATTGAATGAGACATTCCAAAAAAGAAAGTGTAAAAAAATGGTTGGGACATAGGGAGTATGTGTTTGACCGATTCGATTTTTAAAATTCAATTAATTTTTATGAATATTTTTTGATCGAAACATTTATAATAAATTATTAAAATTTAAATGATATATTAATCAAATATGAAAAATTATAAATTGTATGATGTGATAAATACATGTTAGTTCATAAATAATTAATAAAATCAAAAAAATAATATATTAAAATACATCTTTTTTCATTCATGTTAATTGTCTTAATTAATTATCAGTATACTCAATGATCCTAAATGAATTGATTAATTCTGATTTTCGATTTTTACAACATTTATCATGTCTATATTTCTATCATTAATAATTAGAAGTAATAAACATGCCATGTGAAAACACAAGAACGCAAACAAAAAATCAAATTTGGTTGGAGGGGCAAAGATCTTTGTGCGTTGTGACATATTTAGGCAAGACGATCACATGATTTCACATCCTATCTATCATATATTTGTCCTCAGATATGGGTTCATCTTTTTTTAAGTCATTATAATATACATGTAAGTATCAATTTAATTAAGCGAAATAGATTTACGAAAGATTCTTATCATTTTCTTTATCATGTAGTACAATATCGTTTGAATTACTTATTTCATAGTAGTATCTAATTTCTATTTTAGACGCCGTATCTTTTGTCAATGGATATCATCTCTGGGACGAAAATTGCCACTGAATTCAAACGAATTTTCTATTAAGCTGAACATCATCAAAAAATAGGAGAGGGCTAGGTATCTTGAAATTGTTCTCAAAATTCATCCCAAATAATATGTCACAACCAAATATCAAATTATAACGAGTAAAGTTCATTATATGTACCTACATTATGTGTGTCAGATCACTTTCAATACTAGATTTCAGAAACTCTCACTTGCAATACCGGACAATAAAAAAAATTATATATTGTGTACTACCGTCAACTCTTGCTAAATCCCTCTGTTTTTCCAGGGGCATACTAGTCAGCTGATTATTATTCTCTACATTTTCCATTTCCTCAACCGTCTCGTGGATGTCATTCGGTGGACTCTTGCGACATATACATACACCTATAGATACACACTCTCTCACCTCTCTCTCTCTCTCTCTCTCTCTCTCTCTCTCTCTCTCTCTCTCTCTCTCTCTCTCTCTCTCTCTCTCTCTCTCTCTCTCTCTCTCTCTCTCTCTCTCTCTCTCTCTCTCTCTCTCTCTCTCTCTCTCTCTACCCCTCTCAAACTCTCTTTCTCCTTCCCATATCTCCCTCTCTTTTCTGCCTCCGAAAAACCCCCACCCCCTGTTTCTGATTTTCTGATTGCCACCACCATCGTCGGCCGCCGTACCGCCGCGGTGATGTCTCCCCCCTCAAACGACATGCAACAATACACCGACCACCAATCAACACCAAGTCAATATTTCAAACCCCAAATTCATATAATCAACCAATAATTCAACACAACAATTCAATTAAACCAAACCCCCAAACCAAAATTTCAAACCCTAATTTTAAAACACAATTTAAATAACAAAAACATAAAATTAAAACTTTATGGATACTAGAGTTTGATGTCATCAGGGATACTAAAGTTGGGAATATGTATCTTGTTATTGATATTAACTATTTTCCTGGACATGCGAAGATGCCGGGGTATGAGAAGGTTTTGACGGATTTCTTTTGTGATGTGTTTAATAAAAAGCAATCTGGTCGTTTTGATGGCCAGCTAGGGATGAATGGTGAGAAATGAGTTAGGATTTTGGTGGGTAATAATGGGTTGGTTGAGGATGAAGACGGGTTTCCTGTTTCGCCTCTGAAAATGGAAGAGGAAAATGGTAACCAAATTCACGCCTCTGAAAATGGAAGAGGAAAATGGTAACCAAATTCAAGTATGAATAACATGCATTATATTAATTGCAAGCTGAAAAGACTAAAATACCCTTAAAAAATTAACGGAGTTAGCTAAATTTGACGGCGGTACACACTCTCTAATTATTCTGGAAGTGCAGTATTGCAAGTGAGAGTTTTTGAATGTCAGTATTTCAAGTGGTCTGACACGCATAATGTAGGTACACATAATGCACTTTACTCAATTATAACTCATGGTACATATGTATGCACGCGTGATTTTATATTATTATTTAGAAACTTACTAATTATATATGTTTGAGAAAAAATTTGAAATTTTTTCGGAGACTAGCCTTTTTCCCAAAATATTATTAAATGTATATAAATATTTGAAATGGAGTCTAATAATATATCAAACTAACTTATCGAACCAAATTATACTCAAATATTAATTGAATATTTATATTAATTTGATCCATTCATAAATGAATCAACTTTTTTTTTGATGAACTTGGACTAAAACTCATGCTATTCATTTTTTTTTTCTCAAACCATCTAATTTTATTGATAATAAACGAAGCATATGCTTCAATTCTATGTACCCATAAAATAAAAATGAAAAGGGTTCACATAGGTAAATCCCTAACAATCTTACATGCCAATAAATTAAGATATTAAAATAAGTGTTATTTCTATAATATAGTATTAATTATAAAATTTACTAACCTCTCCAATGCAATGTTAAAATTGGTTCTATTTTTATAATTCGAAACCAAATATCAAAAAATTCAATTTCAAAGAGATTCTATACTTGGATGCAATGCATATTTGGTTCTAAATTTGAAACTAAGGATGCATTTATGCAACCATGGCGGATCATCATTTAACCATATGACTTGCATCAGGGACGATGCTACATGGCCTCTCCTAAGGTTGTCATAATATAACTTATATGCAGTATATTTCTTAATAAATATTTTTTATTTTAACTATATAATGCTATGATTTTATATTTTTGGCCCCTATTGAATGTAAAATTGGTTCATTAAACTCATAAAAATAGCTTCATTTGTAATATTTATGTATCTATTTCAAAGATTATAATTAAACATATCACTAGTTATTTTTTTAGTATCAATAAATTATTTTAAAAAAAAATCATATTTTTACTATTTTATTTTGATCAAAAAAAAATATTTATATCTTTTATCTCGACCTAAGAACCTAAGTAATGATCGATTATGACATATTTTTTTATATTTTATTAATATTATATAGACTATTTTCTCGATAATGTACTATAATATTTTCGTTTAAGTTTGAAATTGGCCCCACCTACTTAGGTCCTGGTACTTTACCTAAAATTTAGGAGAGAGAAATAAAAAATAGTTAAATTTGTAATTATTTAAATGCAAAATGTAACTAGTATTAAAATTGAAATTCTATTTTAACATCAAAAAATATTTTTTGGTGTCAAACTATAAAAATAGCTATAGTTATTGTGCATTTAACATTTAACTTGCTCTAGAAAGAGTACTAGAAAAGAATATATTTTTTTTTAAGTGACGTGAGAAAGAAATTGTGGTTTTGTTGAAAATCTAAACATTCTAATTTTAATATGTAATTAATCAAATAATGTTAAACGAGCTCTACAATTCTTATCATCCAGGAGTATCGTTTGTCCAAAGAGTAGTGCTAAATATTCCGACTATAATCCAAAATCTTATTCAAAAGATACATGATATTTGTTTTATTTGTAAAATTCATATATATATATAAGAAGTACGTTTTATTTATAAAAATATAATCAATCATTAATTGATAACTCAGCATTCGGAAACAGTTATGACACCGTTTTAGAAACTTCGCTATTTATCTTTGCCAAAAGTACTGCTATTTTCTTTAATAAATTATACAATAATATAGAGTAAAAAATGTCATCACATTTAATTCCATCATAAATTATGTCTATATATTTTGTAAAATGAGAAAATTAGTATAAACAAATAATAACAATATTTCAAAATCATTTAGTGGCCAATTCAAAATAAAATAATTATGAAAACTTTCCGCAACACGATATGCTTCTGCAATTAATTAAGTTTGTAGGACTTACTTCGACATAATTTAGATATTTGTCGCGTGTAAGTGTGTGTTTATGCCTCATGGAACTTGTAAAGGGCAACTATATTTAGTGGATTGGGCACAGTTGGACGATACATACGTTCCATGATTTGTCATTTGTTGTTTGTCCACTCATTTCTTTTTAATTTTTCACCATTACTTAATTTCTCTCAACTTTTTGGTTGTTTAAATTATCTCGAATCTTATTTGTTGAATTTAAAACCTAGAGAGGAAACTTATTGAAATCAGCTTTGCAACTTGTCAAGAATATCTACGTTCTTGTTTTCATACATAAAATTTCTTGCATTTTTTTCTAAAGGTGCAATAGATAATGGATCCATCCATCCTGTATCTGTTTGACATTTTTTGCCAACTTGAAATTTTGTGCGTTGCTTTCGTGTAACAGATCACATCATGTCCCACTTGTCGTAACAGATTATAGAGAGGTTCTTTTGCGACGATTTCACACGTTTATACTTCATCGGTCCCCCTCAATTCTTTACATCCTTTACATCGAGGGACGAAGACTTGACACATTTTTTAAGAGTCCTTTAATATATACGTTGATAAATTATTTTAAATTTTTTCTTTTTCTGAATAAAAATATAATATTTAAATTTTTATTTAGAAAAAAAAAAATTTTAAAAAAAAGTTGTAGAGCTATACTTCCTCCATATCATATTATGTGTCTTGTTTGACTTTTTATGGTCAAATTGACTTAAATTTGACTGAAAATTAGAAACTATTCGTTTATAATTTCGGATATTTGAAAAATATATTATAAATTATATTAAAAATATTTTCTAATGATATAATTTTTATATTTTTTTACAATTATATAATATGTGTAATTTTAAGTCAAACTTTAGTCAATTTAACCACTAAAAAATCAAACAAGACACATAATATGAGATGAAGGGAATACTTTATAGTAGTCTTAAAATACGTGTCAAACAATGTTAAAAAACTGTAAAAAAAAATGAGAGAGACGGAATGAGTAATTTATAGAGAACCCATTCTAAAAATTTTATAATATAGTTTTGTTATTTACTTTAATTCTTTCATTGATTAATTCATCTACTTATACAGTAATTGTTTAGTGACAACTCAGTGAACTGTGGATTACTCCATCCGTCTCAAAATAAAAGTCTGTCCAATTTTGTGCATGTATTTTAAGATGTAAAAAAAAATATGACTTCCATGTATCAAAAAATTAATACGTAGGAGTCTTTTTGTTTCGTACCTTAAAATACGTTTAGAAAATTAAAATAACACTTATTTTGAAACGGAAAGATTAGAGCTTATTTGATTAAATAAACACGAGTAATGTTAGGGTACCATAAAAAATATTAATAAAAATCACCAGAATGACATTACAATTGTGAGGTGGCAAAATAAAATATTTTGATTTGAAGGATTCATATGAATGCACTCGATTCCTTTTATTAATTATTATATCAATCAATTGAAAAAAACACATAACATTATGGTAATTTTTATAAAACAATTTATGGTTCCCTAGTTTTCTCAATAAACACAGCACACTCGATCAGTTTAATAATTTCTTTTAATGAAAGTAAATCATAGATAGACAGAGATAGACAAAAAGTGTGTGTGGCTTAAGAACCAAGTATACTCGACTTGTGTCAAGGACGCTAAAGGAATGCTTTCTCAACTGGTGTTAATCTATTTGATTGTCATTCTTTCCAGCTACCCAGTCCCATACTGTATGTGTTGTTGGCCTTTATACACTAGAGCATTTATATATTGAGCTAAATTGAAAATTTTTGGTTGTTAGAGCATCTCCCCGGCATGTATCAAAATGGAAAGTGTATAGAAATGAATGAGACAGAGGAAGTAAGTCTTAGTTATATCCTACGTGGTAATGAATATAGCCAACATAAAAATCAACTTCAATCACAAGTCCTTAGCAAAATAAAATTTATATAACCTAGTTTGGTTGGCTATATTTGTTGAATGACTATAATTTTCTATAATTTTTCACCTCATTCTCTTTCTATTCTTAATTAATATTTTAGACTTATTTTATTTTCATATCATAAGTTGTCTTTTGTTGATAATAATTAAATATTATTTTTAAAATATAACTAACCATATGATACCATTGAAGACAAAGCCACTTTTCATTATCTATAATATAGCCAACTATTTTTTTTTATATTATTTTAACTAACCAGTATACATAATATGGTTGGAGATGCTCTTATATTTTACAAAATTCCACAATAAACAGACTAGAAAACCGTGGCATGGCATTCAAGATACATTTCATTAACAAAATTAAAATTATTATGCCCCAATCCTTCATTTAGGGAAAGATTATTTTACATATACTTTTTCGGGAAAATTATGTACATTAAACATTTGAAATAGTGTAAACCAATCAATACTATCTATACTATATGAAACATTAATTACCCTTACTTATCTATAAAAAAATATTATTAAATAATAAGGTCTATTTATTATCAATTATCTTTTTCGGCTAAAACACATTACTTTGTTTACAAAATCTTCTGTGTTTCCAAAAATATACAATGATCTTTTTCAACTAAAACATGTTATTTTTTCTATTTTTCCTTACTAGAATCCCCCTTTTCCAAAAATATTATGGACAACTCTTAATTATTTATTTTAAACCTATTTTAATATCACAGACAATTTACCCTTTTCAACTAAAACATATTACCTTTTCTATTTTTTCTTAATAAAATCCCTCATTTTCCAAAAATATCACGGACAACCCTTAATTATTTATTTTAAAATCTATTTTAATGTTTTTAAAAGGAATAATTTTTTGTTTTTTCGTGATTTTACTTAATTACTTTTACTTATCTATTAAAAAAATTATTAAATTAATAAAATTATTTATTTATAACCAAATAACTTCTCCAACTAAAATACATTACTTTTTCTATTCTTTCTATCAAAATCCCCTCATTCTAAAAATATAATGGGAAATTAGCTTTTTAACTAAAACATGTTATTTTTTCTATTTTACCTTACAAAAATCTCTCCTTTTACAAAAATATCACGGGCAAAATCTTACTTATTTATTTTAAAACTTATTTTAATAATTTTAATTCTATAAAAAATTTATCTATTTTAACATATAACTTATTTTTTTAAACAAATTCAGGGTAATTTTCCTTTTCAACTAAAACATGTTACTTTTCCTTAATATCACAGGTAAATTGTTACTTATTTATTTTAAAATTTATTTTAATACTTTTCATTATTTAAAAAAGTTTAACATACTTAATAAAATATTAAAACTTAAATAATAAAATAACAACTATTTTAAAATAATCCGTGCATCGCACGTGTTTATATTATTAAAGACGACACATTAAATGTTTGGTCGGTACCTGCTTTTTGGTACCTATTTTTTGGTACTTCGTAATTTTACTTAATTACCCATACTTATTTTTAAAAAATTATTATTAAATAATAACATAACTTATTTATAATTATTTACCTTTTTCAGCTAAATCACATTATTTTTTCTAGCAAAATCCTCTCTTTTTTCAAAAATATCACGAAAAATATATTATTAAACAGTAAGACATTTTATAACCAATTATCTTTTTCAGCTAAAACACATTATCTTTTCTGTTATTCCTAACAAAATCTACTCATTTTCCAAAAATATTACAGGCAATTACCTTTTTAATTAAAATATGTTATATTTTTCTATTTTTATTTACTAAAACTCATCATTTTCCAAAAAATATTACGCGTAAACCCTCAATTATTTATTTTAAAATCTAATTTAATGCTTTTAATTTTTTAAAAACTTTTCATATTTTAACATACATACTTATTTTTTTAACCAATGTAATTAATAAAATACTATAAAATCTACCCCCTTTCCAAAAATATCATGAGCAATTACCTTTTTAATTAAAACATGTAACAATTTCTATTTTTACTTATTAAAACCCGTTCTTTTCCAGAAATATCATAGGTAAACCCTTAATTATTTATTTTAAAACCCAATTTAATGCTTTTAATTTTTAAAAAAGTTTGCATATTTTAACATGCATACTTATTTTTTTAACAAAAATAATTAATAACAAAATATAATTTAAATAATCAAATAACAATTATTAAAAATAGTCCGTGTGAAGTTTGGTCGGTACGATACCTGTTTTTTGTTACTTAATTACCCTTACTAATATTATTAAATAGTAAGACATATTTATAACTAATTACATTTTCACCTCTTTTTCCAAAAATATCACGGACAATTACCTTGTTTTTTTTAACTAAAACATGTTATTTTTTATATTTTTAGTTACTAAAACCCATCATTTTTCAAAAATATCACGGATAAACCCTTAATTATTTATTTTAAAACCTATTCTAAATTATTTATTTTTAAAACCTATTCTAATGCTTTTAATTTTTTTTTAAAAGTTTACATATTTTAACATGTATACTTATTTTTTTAGCCAATGCAATTTATTAAATATTATGATGTAAATAATCAAACAACTATTAAAAAAATTCTCATTTTCCAAAAATATCACGGAGAATTACTCCTTTTAACTAAAACATGTTACATTTTCTATTTTTTACTTACTATAACATCTCCTTTTCCAAAAATATCACGGGTAAACTCTTAATAATTTATTTTAAAACATATTTTTATTTTATTTCTACTTACTAAACCCCCTCTTTTTTCAAAAATATCACATGTAAAACTCTTATTTATTTATTTAATTATATTTTTTGGTATCTGTTTTTCGCTACGGTACTTGATCTATTTAATTATTATAAAAATATTACAATCAATTACTCATTCAATTAAAATACATTATTTTTATTATTTTTTCTAACAAAATCCCCTCTTTTTCTAAAATAGTCACGAACAATTGCCTTTTTTCAGCTAAAACATGTTATTTTTTCTATTTTTATTACTAAAATCTATCCTTTTCCAAATATATCACGGGCAAACCCTTACTTATTTATTTTAAAAATCCATTTTAATAATTTTAATTGGCAATTACCTTTTTCAACTAAAACATGTCACATTTTTTTTTCTTACTAAAACCCCTCTTTTTCCAAAAATATCATGGGCAAATCGTTACTTTTATATTTTAAAATTCAACGAAAACATGTTATTTTTTCTATTTTTTTTCTTACTAAAACCTATTGTTTTCCAAAATATCATGGACAAACGTTTACTTATTTATTTTAAAATATATTTTAATGCTTTTAATTATTTAAAAAAGTTTAACACACCTACTTATTTTTTTTAACAAACACAATTAATAAAATATAAAATATAAATAATAAAATTAACAATTATCATCATACGAGTTTTAACCTAATAATATATATGATAAATTATTAAGAGTATCTTGTTTCTGAAATTACCTCAGTTCCTGATATTACCTCAACTGAGGTAATACAAATTTTACCCACATAAATATACATGGGTAGAAATGTAATTTCAAAATAATTAATATATATATTTACAAAATTTCCAGCATTTTTTTGTACTAGGATAGACTATAATCTCAGGTAATTTTCATGAAGTTAATCTTATAATTTTTTTTTCTCAATTAATAATGTGATAATATAAATTTACCCGATTCAACAATCCTTCATAACTACCGTATAATTTAAAATAATGTGAAAAGTTTAATTGGATCCACCAAAATCGAATTCACAAATTTAACAATTCAGGCGCGTCCATGTATTTTTAATTTATTATATATTACAAAATTTTAGATGAACGTGTTACTTAACATTGTTACCGAAGTTTAGCTTGTTGCTGGGTTCCAAATACCGGAAGAAACCATGTTGCTATGTAGGGCTGTAAGCGAACATAGCCGTTCGTGAACAAAACTCAAGCTCGACCCGTTTTAGATGGACTCGGTTCGGTTCGTTTACTAAATAAACACGAGCTTGAACATGAAAATGTGTTCGGTTAGTAAATGAGCTCGAGCCGAGATTTACACATGTTCGACTCGAACTCGACTTGTTTTGCTCGGGATCGGCTCGAGCTCGCCTCGAACTCGTTAAACTCGGCTCGATTCGTTTAACTAATTATAAATTTGTGAATTTTGATAATATCCTTAACAATTTGAATATGTTAAATAAAACTTAATTGTGATCTATTTTAATTATTTTGTAGTTGAATAGTGAATTGTATTTGTTATATCTAAAAAGTATAATATCAACGTAGCACCAAAAGTTAAACTCTTTATATCCAATCCAAATTAGTTTTTCATTATTAAAATTTATAAGTTGCATTCATAAAATTACAAAAGAAAGTGAATAGAAAAAGAGAGTTTGTCTTATTAATTTATTATATAATATTATTTAAAAGTGGCTCGTACCTCTTAAAATTGAGGAGAAAGATGAGACTTTTAGTGAATTTAAGGTTAATAAGAGTATCTTGGAGAAAAAAAAGTTGTAAACCTGCTCAAATTTCAAGTTAAGAGTCAAGATAAAGAGGCTCTTAGAGAGACTCTAAGTTAGTGATAAAATTGTTTTTATTTTAACTATTGTTATTAGGTGAAGTGAGTAAGATTTGATTACTCATAAATACAAATATTTACCTAATATGATTATTAGAAGAAAATAAATTAACTTTTAGTATTGAAATTCAAACATAATCGTGTATTCTTAAGATGTGATTTTAGGTGTGAGACTGTAAATCGAGTAAGTAATTTTAAAAATTGGATTTGGTTGAGTATAAAAGTACGAACTATAAGTGAACAACTCGATTCGACTCGAGTTCGGTTTGTGTTCGGCTCGACTCGAAATGTTCATGAACAAATCAAACTCGGCTCGAGCCGATCTTGAACATCACTTTTCGTTTGATTAGAAAGCTCGGCTCGACTCGGTTCGTTTTAAAAAAAAATAAAACTTGACTCGATTCGGACAAAACTCGGCTCGACTTTGTTCGTTTACAACCGTATTGCTATGTTGACCAAGACCACCACCATACATGAGTATGTTTGAACCAATTAGACCATGGCCGCTTCCCACGTGCATGCATGTCACTTTTACCAGCTTACACACACTATAAGTCTATAACCATGTGTATGTGTTCTCAGTGTTGTCTTGTTTTACGACAGATCTAGTTTATGCATGAAGCCAACCCTAAGTACCTTCGCACATTATCTAAAAGTGGATGTTTTCTTCTTTACAGCTTTCTCTCCTTTGAATTATTTCACAAGACTTTGAGGGTAAAACAAGAATATTTTATTAAATTATATCATAAACAGTTATATGATTATATAAGTTTGAATAAAATTGTATATTGCGTGAACTTACATATCAACGTTATCTGCATGCCAACTTGACAACGTGAGGAGTGGTGTATGGATACCAGCTTGATTGGCAACTTGGAGTTTTGATTATGCAGCTATTTTACGGTGTCCGATTCCGTATCTCTAGCATACTACTCTACATCGAGAGTTAATTCGTAGTTTCAATTTTCATTTTAGCTAGTTTTAATAAAAGTAATTTAAATTTTATTATAAAAAGGCGGGGAAAAAATAAATTAGTAAACATCTAAATTGTTATATCCTGGACCTCTCGTAATTAATTATTATCAAAGTAATTGCACTAATATTACGAATAAGTTAGTAGCCCACTTGTTAGCAAGGGTGTCTTGTATGGTCAATTGTTTTCAAGATTTTTAATGTCCTCCACATATAGTGTTGGAGAATTTCATGTATGATGCTTCTTTGAATTACTGATTATCACCATTTCAAAAAAAAAAAAAAAAGGTTATTAGCATTGTCGTAAAAATCAGGTTTTAATCGCCTATCAGAATCTATCAAAAATATTTTAATATAAATATTTAATGAATTAATCTTATTTATAATGAAATGTATCATGCGAGGAGAATTTATAGCGGATAAATAGATTTTAAAAATCGAACCCGTTTTTTTAAGAAAATCAGAATTTCTTTAATAAATTGACAACTTTTAAAACAGTAGCTACTAGACTTTAACTTTTTAACAATATTTGACACGAGAAAATTTAAATACATTACGAGAGAATTTGACAACAGAACAACTTTTGGTGGTGCAAATTGATTTCCAAAAAAAACAATAATATATATTGCAAATTGGTATCGGATTCAAAGGAAAAAGCCCAGGATGACTTTTAGCCAGACATCTCGCTCTCAAGTCTTAATGGGTGTCTATCCTTTTGGGCTCATATATCCAACCAGTTTCTTCTACAAGGCCCACATAAACAGTCTGCCCTTTAGTTTATGATTTTCCAAGTAGGTTCAATGTTCAAAGGATAGTTGTGGGAAACACATAGTACAGTTAGTACTATATAATCAACGATTTATCGAACTAAACACAATTTTGGGGACGTTTGAATAGTTAATAAAAATCAGAATTGGGAATGAGACGTATGATAATGGGGGTTAATAAAAATGGTGGTATTCCAAGGATGAGTGAGAGATATGATTTATCTATCTAATGGGAATGAAGTTTTCATTCCCGATCATCAAATTACCGATTCAGACAGAGATTACGATTAACGTCAATCGAGCTTATTTGATCATAAACCAAACGCCTCTTTAAATTACTAATCAGGAAATTAGATCAGGCACGTTGCCAAACTCCTATGTTAATTTATCTAACATTTTCTACAAGGAATGGGTTAAAGTAATGTAGCTATTATTTTCTACTAAGGAGTACATTTGTATTTTGTACGACAGCAGCAGAAGACTCTGAAATTCGATCAGATAACCCGAAGTGTAGTTTTTGATAAGTTGTATAAATTGTAAAGAAAAGGACAAACTGAAAAATAGTCTTAACCCAAGCTCTTGGCCATGCCAGGATCACTCCAACCCAAACCAGTGACGGAACCGGTATTTCAAAATAGTTGGGACTAAAATGAAATAACGTCAATATTTTAATATTGCTAGGCGGGGTTTAATGATACTTTTCTATTAATTTTTAACTAAAAATGGGATTTGCTAAAATAGTTTCTACTACAATTTTTGATTCAGCCAGGGCTTTAGCCCCTTAGTTCCGTCCCTGACCCAAACTCATGGCCATGCTAAGGATTACTGTAAAGTCGAGTCGATTTTTACAGAAAATAATAAGATCTAGATCAGGAACGGTCCGAAACAGAACCATACTAAGCTAAGCTAAACTCTAAATTAAAGTATACAAACAGCACCAAGAAGTATAATACAAAGCAATGCAGGAGGAAGAAACAAATTCAAAATCAGATTTAACCGGTTGATCAGAGTAACTATGATTTGGCAGCCAATTCTCCCAAGTTTGGCTGTAAGAAATCTTTTGTTAATTAAACAATGCTAGACTATGTTAGGAGAAAAAAAGCAGGAAGCTACTCATATCAAGAAAAGTATATAGTTCCACTTTGGTCTTTATAACAAGCATACGGCAGATACATTGTTGCTAAGGAACACAGACAAGATGCCATCCAACAACTATAAACTACACACCGCAAACTTAAGCGTTACATCACAGTTTTAACAACACGGAAACTACATCTAACAAACAACTCAATCCTAAGGTCGAACACAAAGCCAAGTTTTGCAAGAAAGCAGATCAGACTACCTTAATATATATGTTGCAAGAATAGCAGGAGGAGTTATGCATGGTTCTTGCTCAATGCTTTGACTCGTGAAAGTACCCTTTTCCCATGAGGATGGCTGTGGATGAATGGATAATGCTCTTGAATTGCATGTACCAGTATAATCTTCTGTTTGTCCTGATTTCGTATACAGTGAAAACAAAATCTTATAAATACACTTTTCCCAAACCAGGTTTGTTATTTATATGCAGTGAAGCTATTGCCACAAGATTAAGAGGTGCCAACAATTTACGGAACTTTATTTAAAAAAGAGTATGCATATGTCTACCTTAGCGACTCCCAATGCAGATTGAGCAACATAGTTCCCATACTGATCTTGAAGAAGCATTAGAAAGTCTTTACTATAAACAAGCTCATTAATAATCTCAGATATCTGATCCTCAGTTGTCTCCTTCAAACATTTCTCAACTACATTGCTGCCGTACTTATTCATCGCAAGATACACAAAATTCCCTTGAAGCTGTCTGATTATGTCTGTCGTATATTGTGGCAACCTCAGTCCCAGTATGAATTGTACAACATAGTTCCTGAAGTGCGCACACAGAAAAAAAGTATTACATAACATTATACATGTACGGATAAAATTTACTAGAGTTAATTAAGTGCAAACCCAAAAGAATGTTCTGAGAGGACTAATGCGTTGGATGTTATCAGATCAGCAAGGCGCTTTTTATACACTCCCTCAGCATATCCAACACAATGTTGCAATGCACAACAGCCACTCTTATCCATCGCAATCTCAATACAGTTATCAGCTACAACATCTAAAATAGGCTGTGAAAACCAAGGACATATTTATTAGTCAAGGGAGAATTAGGCCTTCAACTAAACCAGAAGTTTGATTATCATTCTTAAACACAGATTAGATATAAGTCAAATGAACAAGTTAGGAGTGAAAGATGTACTAGCAATGTGAGTGCATAATACTACCTGTTAACTCTGTTTTTTCGAAAGGATTCCATTTTAGAGTTGAACCAACAGGAAGAAGTACTGAACTAGTGCAAGGTTGATTGACATACTAATTTTATTACAATGCTGAACAAACAAGGTTATTTGAGTAAGGTTCTGCTAGAATATTTAAGCAGAAACTACTAATAACCAACAAAAATAAAGTATGCTAGATCTCGGATTCAACAAAATTCAATTTATTGAATCCTTGCATAAATGAGCTGAAGTATTGAACTATACCTCAGTTGGGATCTATGAACCTACAAGGAAATTTATGACATTAATGTAATATCATTGACATAACTAGAGAAACTAACCTTAAGTTGAATTTTGGCACTAAATTCCAAGGGGAACCACAACACAGATAAGACAGAGATTCAATATGCTAATGTGCTGAAATCTGTTGAACCTTAATGATTCTCAGGTTTATTTATATAAGTTTTCTATTCTAAAGTTCTTAATAAATCCAGACCCTGTATGATATATATTTCGGTAGCACAATCAGAATTAGATTTTACCATTTGGCATACATTTCGTTTTTCTTTTCTAACCCTCCTCGCAATAGATTTTACAAAAAAAACAAAGAAAAACTATGTACCTTGATGTGATCTTTATCAGTGAAGAACTTCAGGCAGTTCTGAATTACATGATGACCATTCACACTCTTGATGAGTGGAAGAGTGATATGCTTCAAAACTGAAGCAAATGAAGACATCTGATTAGGAGTTTTCAGATTCTCCACCATTTTCTGCACAGCACGAGTTCTGCAGATAATTGAAGATCAAAACATCAGTAAACAAGAAATCTAATAACCATCCATCTTCCTGATTACGGATTTACCATTGGATACTAATTACATTGTTAACCTTTAATCAAAACACGGTTATAGAATATCAATTGCATAAATTCAAAGCAATAGCACAATGTAATATAGTTTGCGGAAAAGCATACCCATGCATATCAAGGCACATAGACAATAGGCTGCGACTATCATTAATCACAGACATAAGCACCGTATTCATCTGTTCCTGATTACAAAACTCGAAAAACTTCTGCATAACAAAGTTCCCAATCTGATCCACCATCAATGCACGCACATGATCTTTAATCTCCACAAAAATCATCTCAATGTCTTCTGGCTTTCCTTTCTCAATCTTCTCCCCCAAGAACTTACACCCGGCCTGATCCCTAGTCAATTTATAGATACTCCCCCTCACTTCTTCAATACTCGAATACCCCAAGGTCTGTTCACGCTGTACCGTTGAACCTCGGTGGCTACGAAAAGTATTGTTAGTACTAGCAACATTGTTAACATTATTGTTAGCACTAACAACACCATTACCATTACTCATCAAATAATCATACATAAAAGAATTATCAACATTAAACCTCCCATTATCACGCAAATAAACATTATTATTCGGAGCAACAAAACCAGCATACTCATTGCCTCGATTCATCCGAATCGCAGGAACTTCATACCCGTTAGTCATCGTATTCGGAACACCATTATACATAAAACCAGAATTACCAACACAACTCATATTGTTACCACCTTGCAAGTACATCAACTGCCTCTGCATCTGTGCTTGTGCTCTAACAACAGCCTCCATCCTGATCCTCTGCATGTCAGCCGCAGAATCAAGAACCACACGTGGAGACTCAAGAACACGAGGGCCATAGTTATTATTACTCATCCCAAGAAAAGATCCAGTGCCCATGCCACCGTGGACATTATTGCCTTGAGATTGATGAGAGTATCCAGAAAGATTCATGCGAGTAAAATCATCCAACAGGCTTTCAGGCAGAGCATGTGGAACATTAACAGGGTACATATTGTTGTCTGAATCATTGGGATTAACAAAACCAAGAAAAGGGTTGTTAACATTAGTATTAGACTCCATGTTAAAGCAGATAAAAAGCTTAAAAACCAAGAATACAGAGAGAACGGACGCTAGGGTTTTGGGTTTAAGAGATTGATCAGTTATGTTTGGTCCCTATTAATGTACAACGAGAAATTTAAGGGAATGAATGAGAGATTTACTTAATGTAGGATACTTTTTTTTAATTTAATTATGAGTGATTTTCATGTAATATCTTTCGTATCTTTCTATGAGATCAATGTTAATTTCTTTATAAAATAATTATAAATCTCTCCTAATTTATATACACATATAATCATTTATTTACATATATAACGTAAGTTAATTAGCTCCCCATTTGCCTGATGATCTGTATAGACAGGAGACGTAGGAGTGAGAAGATAATGTACCTCATATTATCATATTAATTACGATCTCATTACTTAAAGAAATTGACAGATAATACTAAAATTTACTAATTAAACTTAGTATAGCCTTGCTTGCAATATATAAAATTTGAACTTTTATGTCTTAATTTTTTTTAAATAATCACGGGTCGTAAATTGGTCGAGATGCTCACAAATCACAAATCACAAATAGTTCAATATTTGTACATAATCGTTCCATAACATTTGAGATTAATCAATAAAGAATAATGTCAATAAAATAAGTATCATCAACTTGATGAGATCATCAAACAATATATTGTAATTTTTCTCAAAAAAATTAAAAATCTAAAATAATTAATATTTTTAAAATATTCTGTGTATTGTACGGGTATAACACTAGTAAAATATAAAAAGGCGAATAAAGACAAGTGCCAAATATAAACAAGGTCATGATAAAATTGAAAAACTGAAAAACAGGTCCTCAATTTGTTTTTGAGAAATTATCAAAAATACTATTTTTCTAAGTTTTTTGCAATTTTACTATTTTCTGAAAATATTTGCAAAAATACGATGTGCAACTAGATGCAACCTAAAAATATTTGTAAAAATACGGTCTGCAACCAAAACAATCAAAACAACCAGAATCAACCAAAGCAACCAGATGCAATTTTTTAACAAAAAATTGAAATCAGCTAAAAATTCAAAAAATTTGTTAAGGGGGGTTGAATAAAACTTGATGTTGCACTTTACATCCCCTCAGCTTTCGTCTATACATACATGTTTATATATACATATATAGATACATTCGTATCTGAGTATTCCCAAGTAGTTTCATCTCAACCAAATCAACAATTGAGGTTGAGTTTCCGGCTAATCCACAAGTCCCCGCCGGGGCACTAACTTATGCAACCAAAAATGATTCTAATTATTAAATCTATTGTTGATTTTGGTTGCAGTTGCAGATAAAGTTGCATGTAATTGCAGACCGTATTTTTGTAAATATTTTCAAAAAGTTGGTATTTTTGTAAATATGTTGTTATTTTTGCAAAATATTCAAAAAAAGCATAGTATTTTTGCAAAAAACAATTCTAGAATTAGATATTTATGAAAAAAGCCATTTGTTTTATACTATAGAATAATGCAAACTAATTCAAGTGAATATGTTAATGAATTACTACTAACAAATTCAAAAAAAATGAAAAAAAGAAAAATTTTAGCAAAAAATAATGCATACTAAGGCCCCGCTTGGCATTGTTGTTGTAAACATAACAATAACTTTTTTCTGAAAAGCAGGTAAGAAAGTGTTTCGCAAATTTCAAAAGCAATTTTTCTGAAAAACGTTTTTGGCTGAAAGCTGCTGTAAAGAGAAAACATGTCCCCCATGCTTTTGAAAAAAAAATTATTTTTTAGCTTTTGTGAGAAGCAATTGGTGATTTCAATGTCAAACCTCATGAATCTTTATATATGCCATAAGAACTTGGAGTCCGTATCATGGTGAAGATAAGGTAACGCCGTGATTCTTGCTCAAAAAAAGACCGAACGCGTTCGAGTTATTGGCTCGTCCGACCCGGCAGCATTCATGAGTCGCTCGTTCAACTGTCCCTCGGAGACACGGTCGAGAAGTACCATGCATATTGATTCCTCCACACAACAATTTGCTTCTCGTATCGACGAATTAGAAGAGATGTCAACCGGCAACCGTATCTGGAAACAACGATTATATATATATATATATATATATATTACCCCAAAACAAGCTTATGTCAAAAATATTACCAAACACTTATATGATTTTCATAACATCACTTATTTTAGCAATACTTTTTTCAACAACGAAGCAATTTATAACAGTAATCACAAACATAACCTAAATTATATAATGCACAATTTATGAAATCAAGATATAAGCGGTTCACTTAAATAAAATATAGCAAAGAAGATGAATAAACAAGTTTTGAATACATCATGACAAATATGTAATATTTTCATTTTTTACGAGTGATGCTTATGTATACAATTACTTGTATAGAGGTTAACAAAATTTTAGCCTCCCGAGAATCTATGGGCTAGGGGGTCGCTTTTCTCACCTTCCCTATGTACCGGGCCTGTGTAATTCATTTAAAAAAGAATTAGTTTAAAGTCCATTTACTTTATATATATTTTAAATAGAACAAAATTTAATACGATTTCAAAGTTTGTTTCGTAAATGAGCTGAACTCCCATGAAAGAGTTCGGCTCAGTAGTGCCTTAATTGACTCAATAAAAAAGATACATGAACAAATTCTATAGTTAAACTCGTAAACATAATTCATGAACAAAGTACTATTTAGTGAGTATCATAATTCGTACATGTTCACGAGTTGTTCATAAATAATTTATGTACAATTTTTTTGAACCAGTCAAATTCAAATAAATATTTGGCTTAATTTAAATTCGAGCTTGAGTTCAAATCCGATAATTGTTTTAACAAAACGAATTTGACACCCAATTGTTTGGTTCAACTGACCTAATTTACGACTTTATTGGCAAGCATGTATGTGTAAAATACTAATTTTTTTTGACGAAAGTACAAATTCTTGAACACATAACATAAGATCATATGAAACTACGTGAAAAGTTTTAAATTTATTCTTTTAAACATACTTTTTTAATTTTTTATGCATGTTGGTCACACATATAACTAACCGCATGAACTTTTATTAAGAATCAAAAGTTATGAATTATGAATTTAGAAGTACTTAAAACCAGTCAAAATGCAACTCAAATATTTTATGGCATTCTTTCAAATAGTTAATGTGCATTTCAAATACAAACAACTTAACTTGTTCTTAATTTTTATTTACAAATGCAATTAAGTATAAATAATTATATTGGTAACAAAAGATCTTACCAGGATGTAGCAGATTGTTGAAATACTCCGGATCTTGATAGATTAAGTGAAAGTCGGTGCTCCGTTGTTTTCGTCTTTATTTTGATTGTCGTAAAGAAATTTTAAAAGAGATACTACAAAGCTAGAAGAAAAATGACGAATATATAGACTAGTAATGTTGTAGCTATCGACGAGGTTATGGTGGTGAAGTGCAGGTATGGGTGACAATGAAGAGTGAGCGACAGAGACATAAATGAGATACATATGAAGGATGAAAGAGATGAGAATGTAAAACTAAAAAAAACTCGTGACAGTATATTCGATACAAGGTTGTACGTTACAAAATATCTTAGAATAGTAATATATCCTGGATACTTTTAAAAATAATAAAGTTATATAGAATAAGTTGATAAATCGCTTGTTCAAATATGATATTCTATTATGTACCAATTTATTTTATTAGATACTGATTTATATATGATACGCCAATACAAGAACGAAATTACCTAATTTAGTCAATTGAAAAGTCTAACATACCCCTTATTATTTCCAATCTACCCCTTTCTCATATATAATCAAAAATGAATTAAATAGTGCTGACAATAAAGTTTGAACTAATGAATTCATGTTATTAAAATAAAATTTTTGTATATTTATTTTTGTGATAGACCAAACTCAAATGGAGTAGTACATCTTATATGCTATCAATAGTTTTTTTTTGAAACATAAATAATTCATTAATCATAGGTCATACGACATCTACAAAAATAATCAAAATTGAACAAACACGATGTAATAAAGATCAAACCAGGGTTTCCTTCATCCAAGCTACGATTGTTGATTAGATCTTCAATCATGGAACATCTCCCGCTAGTATCGCTGAAATATACAGCCTTTTTGGAGAGACAATCTAACAATCTGATGTAGTCGTGAGGAACATGTATATCTGATTTGACAATACGCATTCGAACAACTGACCATAACTGTAATCCCATAAAATCCAAATCAATGAACCAATACAATACGAAAACAAACATAAACCAACTCTCACAAGGAGAGAGAACAAAACCCAATATATGGGTAGAATACCCACCAACGGGGTACTATAACTCTCAATAAAAAGAGAGATTTATTAGAAAACAAATAAAATTTAGAGAAAACAATAAAAAAGGGGGCTTATCACCAACCAAAAGGCTGATGATAGCCCCAAAACTAAGAACAAAATTTAGGGGTCAGAGGAGAGAGTTTTTGGGAGGGGCGGCTGAGAGTTAAACCTAGTGTATATGCTATCAATAGTTGAGTATCTTGAGTGATGATTGTTAGACATTCCTATATAAATACAATGTAATAAATGTATAAATGCACCGTCTAACTAAAACTCCGAGTATAGTTAATTGTTGAAGAGTACCAGAATCAGAAGAGTCCATTTATAATCTTTAGAGGGTGCGAAGAGTAAAAGTACTTTATTTGATCTTTCATAAGTAGTATTTTGGACCACTTGTTTGGTGCACACTTATTTAGACTTTACCTTGGATCTCCAATATTTTTTTAATCATTTATGTGTTTTCTCCATACGTTAAGGCGAGTGTGTATTTCTTTCAGAATATTAAAAAACATGTATGTTATAGCCAAAATTTGATAACGGGTTTTTAGGTTAGGTTCAGGTCAAGTAGGATTCAATTGAGATATCTAAAGTGTAATTAGGGCTAGGACTAATGAAATGAATGGTCAGGGCTTGCTTTCATAGGGGTAAGGGTGTGCCCTTTACGCCGTCTACCCCTTGAGGGCGCGCCCTCATGATAATCACAGACGACTTGACGAAGAACAACAACTACATTGACATGGCATTTACATAAGGAGGACTTAGGGATTGCCCTCGTAGAGGTAAATGCACGTTCTCTTGAGGACGTCCACCCCTTGAGGGCGCACCCTCTTGATTTGAAAGATGATCACCTTGGCTTGATACTGGCAAGATATTGAAGAATTCTCCCTTACGATGTGCCCTAAGGGAGGGATGTCCGTGGTTGAAGACCTCCAGGGGTTTGCCTGATGATTAAGGCCTCCTCCTGTATTCAATGGGCGCGTCCTCATGGGGGATGTGAGGTGAACCTTGGTGTGTGCTTTGGGAGCTCTGTTCCTGTACTTAATGGGCGCGTCCTCATTGGGGAACTTTGGAGTAATCCTGCACTTTGCACCCAAACACTTGGGATCACTTATCCTGCTATCTGGTGGGTGCTTCTCATTCGGGGGACAAGGATGCGTCTAGTATTTAAGGTAAGTCATTGCTATACATGCGTCTATGAATTAAGGAAATAGTTGGTAATGGATAAGACTAGTCCTCGACGGGGAAGTTTCCTTATCCATGAAGTCCTGACGTCATAGACGAGCCTTGGGCCTTTGTGACTAGGCCTTATCGTTAGACATTCCTAAAGTGAGCTAAATTATATGTATGGAAAACGGTGGAAGACTTCGACTAAGTATGGAAAGTGGTGGAAGAGTCCTATGTCTAAGTATGGAAGGCGGTGGAAGACTTCGACTGGGCTTCGAAGATCAGAGACCAAGCCCATGGAGGAAACTTCCTCTCCAAGAACTACGTTAGCTTGATCCCGTATATAAAGGGATACGTAGGCACATTGTAAGGGGTCAAACGTTGAGAGCTCTGAGGCAGCCAACATAAACCCTAAGCAATCTCAGCCACCAATTAAACACAACCACCATACCCCGGCGAATTCACCACCTAAGGACCACCGTTGTAGATCTTAATTCCGGCGACAAACCTCGAAATTTGTTAATACCAAATTCCTCCGTTAACAAATTGGCGCTAGAAGGATGGCCGCTAATTAAGATCGTAATCTTTGGAGGAAAAGATGTCACACAATCACAACGAACGTCCTATGGATGAGGTCGGTTCAGATGAAAGTGAACGGCATGACCACGCCTGCCATGAAGAATACGTTCCTCAGAGTGTTCCGAATCCTGCTTATGGAACACCTATTGTCGGGGGACAACCACCGGTGCTCATTAGTAACTTAGATATGATGGAACAGCTGTATCGCATGGGTGATACCCTGAATGGCTTCGAAGCAAGGTTGGATACAGTTGAGAGAAGTGAAGGAAGGGGTCGAGTCAGGCGACAACCCCATAATCATCATCGGACATGAAGAGGTACCACATGACATGGGGGGTGACAGATCTCATGCTGGGAGGTTTCAGAATGTTACCCCAAGAAGGTTGGAGTATCAAGAAGATGGAGTGCCTATTGTTGAACTCCCTGATGAGGGAACGACGTCCATCCCCACATCCTCATAGGTCAGGGCGGTCTGAGAGTGAAGTTCGAAGGGCTGATGAGATCCACCGGGACCAAGAGCAGCGCTTGAATAGGTTGAAGGATCGTCTTGGCATAAGACTTAACAATGATGATCTACGATTTTTATTGGTCGAATGACAAAGAGACAGAGAGGTTCGAGGAGAACAACCTCTTGATCCATAGCGTGAGCCCCCTGTTAACAGGTCGAGGCTCTATGGACATGAGCGAGCACACCCACGAGAGAACTCGGGAAGTGATCAAGGTGCGAGGCCCCGTGATTCGCAGAGAGCGCCCCCTGATCTCAGGTTGAAGCCCCGTGATCACGAGCGAGCCCCCCAATATGAAGGATCGGGAAGGAGACGTGATAGATAATTGGGCTATAGGAGTAACTACAGGGGTAACGATCGATGGAACAGGTATGATGCTAGGGGTGCTCAAAAATGCTAAGGGGGAGATTCATGCTGATTACACAGTCCAAGAACCAGAAGATGACGTCACTCTATAGAGGGCGCGTCCTTAAATGTTATTGTTGGAAGCACCCCCTCTAACTGATGAGTTCCAGGAAGGGATTGTGGAGGATGAACCGAGAGAAGATTGGGAGGAGTTTATTTCAATAAATATCCAAGGAGAGTACTAGGAGGGTCAGAAAAGATTTTTGGAAGGCAGTCATACCCTAGAAGGCGCACCCTTAATGGAGGAGGTACCTGTTGAAGACCCTCGTCTTTTTTATCTTGATTTTGATCCAAGAATTCCTATCCCCAATGAGAAGATAGGTCCTGCTGAAGACACGATCTCGATCCTTGTGGACGCAAAAGATCCTAGTAAGATTCTTAAAATTGGGTCATAGTTAAGCGATGAGCTGAGAAAAACCCTTACTAGTTTCCTTGTGGCCAATTTGGATGTGTTCGCCTGGAGTCATGCTGATATGGTTGGAATTGATCCCAATGTCATGTGCCATCATCTAAACATATATCCCAATAAGAAGGGGATGCGTCAGAAGCGGCTTGTTGTCAGTGGTGAGAGGGCAGAAGCTTTGAAGGAAGAGGTCGACAGGCTCTTGGATGTGGGTTTGATCAAGGAGTCTTTCTATCCTGAGTGGTTGACAAATCCAGTATTGGTAAAAAAGCCTAATGGAAAATGGAGAACTTGTGTGGACTTCACGGATTTGAACAAAGCTTGCCCAAAGGATAGTTTCCCACTTCCTCGGATTGATCAGTTGGTGGATGCTACGGCTGGACATGCTCTCCTAAGTTTTATGGATGCCTACTCAGGGTATAATCAGATTCCCATGTATGGACCAGACCAGGAACATACTTTGTTTATCACAGACAGAGGATTGTATTGTTATGTTGGCATGCCCTTTGGTCTTATCAATGCAGGGGCGACTTATCAAAGGTTGGTGAATATGATGTTCAAGGAGCAGATTGGCAAGACCATGGAGGTTTACGTGGATGATATGCTTGTTAAGTCTAAAGAAGCAAAAGACCATGTGAGGCATTTGGAAGAGACGTTCAGTATTCTGAGAAGGTACAAGACGAAGTTAAATCCGCAAAAATGTGTCTTTGGTGTTGAGTCAGGAAAGTTTTTAGGCTTTATTGTGAATCATAGAGGGATTGAGGCTAATACAGAAAAAATTAAGGCACTCCTCGAGATGAAGTCTCCTACTAGTGTGAAGCAGGTTCAAAGTCTTTGTGGATGGATTGCAGCCTTGAATCGTTGTCTCAAAATCTTCCGATCATTGCAAATAGTTTTTCAAAGCAATTAGGGGGGTTGATAAGGATTTTATGTGGACTCATGAATGCGAAGATGCTTTTCGAAAAACCAAGGAGCAATTAGGTAAGCCCCCACTCTTGGCCAAGTCTGTTGATGGTGAGGTGTTGATTTTATATCTGGCCATCTCTGATTATTCCATTAGTGCTGTCTTGGTACGAGAAGAGGACAGTTCATAATCTCCGATCTACTATATGAGTAAAAGGTTGTTGGATGCAGAAACTCGATATACTAGCATGGAGAAGCTGGTATATGCCTTGGTCTTGGCTGCAACGTCCTTACTTCCAGGCTCATAAGATTGAAGTCCGAACTTCTTACCCCATGAGACATATTTTACATAAACCAGAGGCTTCAGGTAGGATGTTGAAGTGGGCGATTGAGTTGGGACAATTCGATCTGGAATATACTTCCCGAACGACGATCAAAGGTCAAGCCCTAGCTGACTTTATTTTGGAGTTTGAAGATGAAAGTGTGGGACGAGAAATCATCTTGGTAAATCCTAGCCCTTGTGACCAAGAGGCAATGCCCTCAAAGGAAGAGTACCCTTTTCCTTGGTGGACTATATGTGTGTGGATGGAGCGGTCAACAATGATGGAGCAGGAGCTGGAATTGTTTTAACATCTCCCGAAGGTCACCTTCTTATGAGTGCTATTAACTTCAAATTTGTAGTAACTAATAATGAAGCTGAGTATGAGACATTGATTAATGGTTTGAAGCTAGCTTTGGAGATGAATGTGAAAAATTTAGTGGTGTTCAATGATTCGAAGTTGGTCATTCAACAGGTTGAAGGACGGTTCCATGCTAGAGGACCAAAAATAGAGGCATACATGATGAGTACTCGTCGCTTAATTCAGAGGTTCAAAATAGTCAGACTCGAGGGGGTTCCTCGTGAAAATAACTCTAAAGCGGATGCTTTGGCCAGGTTGGGTTCTCAAAGAGACACAGTGTTGATAGGGGACATTCCATTGGAGATTCAGGAGATTCCAAGTATTCCTGAGGTGGAGATAATGGTTGTGGATCAAGAACCAATGATAACTTGGATGACCCCTATTCAAGAGTATATACAGAAAGGAATTCTACCCGACGATAAATGAGCAGCCAGGCGTTTGAAGTATCAAGCTGCAAGATATGTGGAGTATGATGCGATGTTATACCGAAGAGGTTTTAATCAACCCTTGATGAGGTGCGTTGATGGAGATGGGTGCAACTATGTCTTGAGAGAGGTACATGAAGGAATATGTAGCAATCACTCGGGGGTAGCTCTCTTGCCATGAAGGTGTTGAGGCAGGGATATTATTGGCCAACCTTAAAGGACGATGCTATGAAGTTCACAAGAGCATGTGATCAGTGCCAACGCTTTGCAAACTACTCATCCATTCCTGCTACATCATTAACTTCGATGATGAGTCCTTGGCCTTTTGCTATGTGGGGAATTGATCTCATTGGAGAGCTTCCTACAGCTAAAGGGGGTGTTAAGTATGTTGTGGTTGCTATAGACTATTTCACAAAGTGGGCAGAAGCTATGCCCTTGGCAAAAATCACGACAAATAAAATAAGGGATTTTGTGTTCAATTCTATTGTGTGTAGGTTTGGAGTACCATACAAGCTTGTGTCGGATAATAGAAAGCAGTTTGATAGCAAGGAAGTGAGAAAACTGTGTGCAGATTTGAAGATTAAGAAGGATTTCGTAGCAGTCTACCACCCTCAATGCAATGGGCAGACTGAAGCTGTCAATAAGATAATTAAGCACACTCTAAAGGCGAAGTTGGAGGAAAGCAAAGGTAACTGGCCTGAGGAGCTTCCTATAGTGTTGTGGTCCTACAATACCACACCAAGATCTACTATTGGGGAATCTCCATTTATGTTATCTTATGGCTTTGAAGCGATGGTTCCTGTGGAAGTTGAATCTGGATCATTCAGAAGGGATCACTATGACAAGGAATCTAATGAGGTCAAACAATGACTTCATCTTGATGTTTTGGAAGAAACACGTGCAATATCATCTTTACGGCTAGCTGCATATCAGAAAAGAGTGGCCAGGTTTTATGATCGAAGAGTAAGGGTACGTCATCTCAAGGTTGGTTATCTTGTGTTACGAAGGGTGATGCCTCATACCAGAATTGTCAGTCACGAGGTCTTTGGAGCTAACTGGGAAGGGCCTTACAAGATCAAGTTTGTGCTTTGGGAAGAAACTTTTCACTTGGAAGATTTAGGTGGCAATCCTATACCGAGAGCATGGAATGTGGAACATTTGAAGAAGTATTATCACTAGGTAGTGGTTGTGCCCCTATATCATCTATCTAAATAAACTAGAAGAAATAAAATTCCTCCTAGTCTAGGGGGTAGTGCATGTACACCCTTCCTTGAGTAGTTGAGATGTTGTTTTTAATGTTTCTCATTTTCCCAAAGAGAATTAGCCTTAGGACCAGTGTGGGTTTCACACTAGAGCGCATTATATATGAAGATTATTTCAATTGTTCAAGATTTTATCACCAAATTTAGAGAATTGAAGATTGCTTATGATTTTTAAAAGAATTTACAAGTTTTATCTACTTCTGCACGAAGAGGACGCGCCCTCATATGTATCATAACAAGGCGCGCCCTAAGCAAGTTAACATTTTGTATGAAGACAACTTATGGGGGGATATTTGAAGTAAAGACTTGACAACAAAATGTAAATATGGCGAACATTAAATGGAAATATTTAAATCAAGTTTCTAAGGGAATAAACCCTTGTTACGAACATCAACAAAAGGAGCTTAAGTTAAGTTACAACTTGCAAGGCATCAAATGAGGGCCTACACCTCATAATGTTAAAGGTTAAAAATCACATAGGTTTCAAGGCGCGCCCTGAGCATGATCAGTGGGAGGAGTGCCTTTAGAAGCATTATCAGCCTCCTCCTTTTCAGGAGACGCGTCCTTTTCTTCATCAGGCACATGCGACGCCTCCTCCAGTCCAAGGAAAACTCGTTTTGCCTTGATTTTAGCAGCTTCATCGATTATGAATTTATTAATCCATAGCACAGTTTCCTCACCAAACTTGGTAAAGTCATAGTCAGGATCTTGAGCCAGGAACCTTGAAGCATAGTTTCTGAAACCCTTCATGAAGGACGCACCCTCAACCTTCTTTTTCTCCTTAGCCCAACCATTTTGCTGGTCTTCAATTAGCTCAGCGACTTGCTCTAATAGTTTATGGTTTTCATCTTTTAAAGTGTCAATAGTGGTGCTCAGTCCATTAGACACCTCTTCTTGAGTTTTGAGATTACTCTCATAATAGCTTTTCTGCTGAGAGAGGTCATTCTGTAGCTTAGTGATCACCCTGTCTCGGTCTTCAACTTTTTTAGACATCCTATTTTTCTCTTTCTCCAAGGCTTCAAGGCGCGTCCCTTCTTTCTGGAGAGTGGATTGTCTATGAAGAGCTGAAATAAGAATTTCAGACGAAGCTTTGATGATGGCCTCATTTTCTTCCATTGGATTTCTATTTCTCCACTTCATAATTTCATCATCAATCACGTATGGAATAGCTAGTGGGCTTAGAGCAGCTGAAACTAAGGAGAAGGAAGGCATGGGCTTGGTTTTCTTAAAGGACGCGTCCTCTTCAGGAGCGATGTTATCAGGAACCTCTTTTCGCTTTTTGTTCTTCTCAAGATCAATTACCACTTGAGATTTTGTAATAGCTATCTTCGACTTTTTTGCATCTTTTTTATAAAGACGCGTCCTCTTTACTGTGGAAGCCCCATCAGCAGGGACAATTCCCATCTCAAGGCCCCAACCTGTTGGAAGACCTTCCATACCTGAAAATATGAAACATAAATGTTAGGATGCGTCCATAAAGAATACAATTAACCACAAGTTAAAATGTAAAAATCAAAGAACTTAAAATAAAGGGTTAAACAAGTTTAGCTATGTTAATGTTATCTACCCTGCTCAGAAGGCGCGCCCTTAGCATTATGTGCACTCTTCTCAGATTCATCATCCTCATATTCCTCCTCTTCAACCTCCTCTTCATCAGAATCATAATCCTTGCCTCCTTTAATTAGAACTCCCTTTCTAAAACATTGGAAAGGAACGATGGTTCCAACTTCCTTACTAAAGATCCCAACCCTTTTAAGATTTTCCTCTGTGACTAGAGTCTTTAAATGGAATCTGGATGAAGGAAGAGATGTGATCTTGTCAACTCTTTTCTTTGCTTCTCCAAACAGTTCTTTGGTATTTCTGTTGTCTACATAAAGTAAAGGAGTAAGCAGAATGATAAAAAGGCGCGTCCTAAATAAATTTAAAGGAGAAAAGGCGCGTCGTTACTGTAATTGCAATTGAAGATCACTCTAATCCTTTCTACATTCCAAAGATAAAAGAATGGCTCCTTCCAATTCTTCTCATGGCTTATCTTTCCGTTAGAAAAAACCCATTTTGTTGTGCTTGTGTTGGGTAGTCAAAAAGAAGTATCCTTTTGAACTCTTTCTGATGGAGAAGAAGTAGCTAAATTCCTCCATTGTTGGTGGGGTAGAAATTTTTTCATCATGATACAGGATGAACAACGCAAGAGCTAATTTATAGAAGTTTGGAGAAAGCTGAATAGGGGCAATATCATACCATTCAAGGATATTTTTTAGATAAGGGTGAAGAGGCGCACCCACTCCTAATGCTATTAATTTTGGAGAAGTAACCATCCTAGGCGCCTTAAAGGGTTCAGGCCATTTGAAGGTATGAAGCCTCATAAGAGAAGGAGGACGCGCCCATTTAACTTCCATTCCATAATAAGTCATACTCCATGTTATTTTCTCGACGGATACCGTGGATGACATTGCAACACAGAACAACTTGTTATTTTGTTTTCTCATTCTTCTTTTCTCAGCCTCTGTGAGTGTGTCCTTGTATTGGCCCCAATCAAGATCAATCTCTTCCTCGGTGACTTCAGGATGAATGAACGGGATATGATATCTCTCAGGAGGAAGTGTACGATCATCCTCGTCTATGTGTGGATATGGACTATCTGAAGACGCGTCTTCAAAGTTGGACTCTGTCTCAGAATTGGATGCGCCTTCAGAATTTGAAGATTCTATCTGTTTTCCTTTTCTTTGCCGAGAAACGTTGGCCTCTATATCTTCTATGGCATCATTTCCCTCGTCTATAACCGGTTTAAATTGGTGAGAACACGCCCTACTATGCTGGCTGGTCACTTCAGGGTTGAGATCATCAACGTGGGGAAGAGATGAATTAGAAGTCATGGGAGACGACATAATTTCTGTATCACCTTTGAATGGGGATGCTTCGCGTAGCTGTTCTATTGCTTGGGTATGGAAGGATTTGATAGACGATGAACTCTGTGCTGGAAAAGAAAGTGAAGGTGGAGAATAAATCCCTAGACGTTTGTTGAATTCTTTAAAAGGATGAAAGGGGGAGGACGCGCCCTTACCCTCTAGCTGAAAAGAGAAACAAAAGATAGGTAAGAACACGAAATGAAAGTGTAAAATCACGAAATGAAGGCATAAAATCATACCTTCTGAGTTGCTGAGTAAGATTTGAGAAGAAAAACGACAAAAAACCGAAGATTTGATCGGATTTTTCTCGAAATAATGAACTGCGACGACTAGGGTTTTTTGCAGAAAAAAGTGTAAAGTGAAAAGGGGGAAATTGATTTTTGGGTATTTATAGACGAAGGCTCTCCAGGTGGAGGACAGCTGTCGAGAACGTGTGGCATAAAGGTAAGGGAAGGACGCGTCCCTTATGAAGGCGGTTTAATAAAAGATGGAAAATTTTGGGAAAGGTTTTAGGAAATTCAATGTATTGTTTTTAACTTCACACTGAATTGGGGGTAGTTGTTATAGCCAAAATTTGATAACGGGTTTTTAGGTTAGGTTCGGATCAAGTAGGATTTAATTGGGATATCTAAAGTGTAATTAGGGCTAGGACTAATGAATGGAATAGTTAGGGCTTGCTTTCATATGGGTAAGGGCGTGCCCTTTAGGCCGTCTACCCCTTGAGGACACGCCCTCATGATAATCAAAGATGACTTAACGAAGAACAACAGTTACATTGACATGACATTGGCATAAGAAAGACTTAGGGCTTGCCCTCATAGAGGTAAATGCACGTTCTCTTGAGGACGTCCACCCCTTGAGGGCGCGCCCTCTTGATTTGAAAGGTGATCACCTTGGCTTGATACTGGAAAGATATTGAAGAATTCTCCCTTAGGTTGTGCCTTAAAGGAGGGATGTCCGTGGTTGAAGGCCTCCAGGGGTTTGCCTGATGATTGAAGGCCTCCTCCTATATTCAATGAGCGCGTCCTCATTGGGGATGTGGGGTGAACCTTGGTGTGTTATTTGGGAGCTCTGTTCCTGTACTCAATAAACGCGTCCTCATTGGGGAACTTTTGAGTAATCCTGCACTTTGCACCCAAACACTTGGGATCACTTGTCCTGCTATCTAGTGGGTGCTTCTCATTCGGGGGACAAGGATGCGTCTAGCATTTAAGGTAAGTCTTGGCTATACCTACGTCTATGAATTAAGGAAATAGTTGGTAATGGATAGGACTAGTCCTCGACGGGGGAAGTTTCCATATCCATGAAGTTCTGACGTCATAGACGAGCCTTGGACCTTTGTGACTAGACCTTATCGTTAGACATTCCTAAAGTGAGCTAAATTCTAAGTATGGAAAACGGTGGAAGAGTTTGACTAAGTATGGAAAATGGTGGAAGAGTCCTATGTCTAAGTATGGAAGACGGTGGAAGACTTCGACTGGGCTTCGAAGATCAGAGACCAAGCCCATGGAGGAAACTTCCTCTCCAAGAACTACGTTGGCTTGATCCCCTATATAAAGGGGTACGTAGGCACATTATAAGAGGTCGAAAGTTGAGAGCTCTGAGGCAGCCAACATAAACCCTAAGCAATCTCAACCACCAATTAAACACAACCACCATATCCCGGCGAATTCACCATCTAAGTGTTGGGTTTCATTGTAAAAACGCAGCGAAAAACAGTCGTAAAATAATAAAATTTACGAAACCCTAACGCAGGATCCATGTATAAGTTGTGACTGATTATGGAGAAACGAAATCATACCAGTTAAGAGCTTTACGAATTCTGTAAGATGGAGGTCCTAGATTGCAATCACCACACAACCCTTGCGTCAATATCTGTGTCTCTAAATCGTCCACAAGAGCGTCCGATCGTCCAACGATCCAAGGAGCGGGTACTAGCCAAATAAAACTGCCTTCTCTCTCTCTCTAGCCTCTCTTAAAAACGAATTATCTGAGCCAGCCCTAAACCTATACATCATTATGTATATATAGGGCAGAGAGATTGGGCCTAACCCTAATTAGCTTGGGCTTCAACTAAACCAAACTGATTTGGGTTTTTAATGAATTAAATTCGAAATACAATTTAATTAACTAAGTCCAACTTAATTAATTAATTAACCAATTTCGAATTTATAATTATTTAATTTAAATCTGATATTTAAATTAAAACTCCTTTTAAAACGTTCTTATTGTGTAACCCTTTAGGTTATTATTACGTTGGCAATAATTTCAATATCCAATAACAAAATATAAACAATGAGCGGCATCTAGTAATACATCATTGCTACCCAAGTAATAATAATAATTGGTGATCCAATTAAACCTTTCGTGATTAATGTTTCCGTGTAATATAATCCCTTTAACCAAATATTATAGATTAAACTCGAGGCATATATTTAGTCATCCTCTTCAATGCTTAATCCGGGTTTCCTTGATCAATGAGTAAACTATTAAAACAAATCAATATTTGAGCATGGCCATGCATTTTTCATAGTCTCACTCAATCAAGAGGCCAATAATATCTCCCCTAATAATAGGAGGGTTAAATCCTTTATCTATCATTCATATTTCTCATATGACTCATGATATACCCGATGTCCACTTTTATCATCACCCGGTCAAAGGTAACTTTTAATGTTGTCAAAGTATATTAATCCTCGTATAGAAATATAATGATCTCAAGTCTAAGGATCATTACACCATTATCACTGTGAGTCTTTCTTATGACTTTATTAAACATGAAGAATCTCACTGTGGGTTTGTCCAGTACCATGTACTCCTACATGTACCTATGCATTGACTTTAGTATCTCCATACTTATAACCAATGAGATGTGGTTATCTGTCAATCAACATATTAGTCTATTTATGTATTATTATTGTCCTATATTTAATAATACTCGACTAGGGACCTTTTAAGAATATGATATATTATATAATCTCAAGTTCAAGTCATGTACTTAAACTATATAATGTGTATCATGATTCTAAGGACATTTATTATGCTAACAAATATATCGCAGTAATTAAAGTCATAATAAATACATTTATTGAATAATCAAATGACATAAAGGTTTATTAAAAGAGACAATGTATTGCCTCTAGGGCACCTACACTAACACTAAGGACCACCGTTGTATATCTTAATTCCGGTGACAAACCTCGAATTTTGTTAATATCAAATTCCTCCGTTAACAATGTACCTTGTTCTCACAAAAAAAATCATTGTGTACATGGGCTAGACTTGTAGACGTCCATCAAAATTATGTGCTTGTGTACTTAAGTAATTATAAATACACATGCCCATATAGTTTTGTACTAGATGTAATATTTAAATATAATAAGGAACATGCGATATTTCTCGGCTAATTTTTCTAAGATAGTAGAGTTCTGCAGCAGAACTAACTAGATTTTGTAGCAGAATACATATGATAACATAGTATTTATAAATATATACATTTCTAAATCTGGATATATGCTTGCATCGTAGTGTATAATTAAAAATGTTCTCAAAATGTGATACAGAACGTTTAACATGTGCAGTGCTATATACATTTTACAACTGAACTATAGTAAATAATACATTCACTTGTTAATTTTTGTTACGTTCCACTGCATAATTGAGTTTTTTTTCAAAATAGAATACATAAACATGATATTTCGCAAATGCAACTTTATATTTATAGTTGAACTATACGTAAATAATACATTCAATTGTTAATTTTTGTTATATTTTACTACAGAAGTGAGTATTTTCATGTGCAAAACACTGTATATATTCTGCTGTTGAACACGATATTTTTCATATATAGTACATTCACTTGTTAGTTTTTTGTTAGAAGTATTACAAAGACTCTCGAAATTCAATTGTTCAAATATTTCATGTAATTTCAATACAAAATACCAATTTCTAAAGTAATAACCTCTCTAAATTGATAAAAAAATCCTGGTCCAAGTCGGGATCAATATTGAAATTTAATAACCTCTATATTGTGATAATTAATCTTTTATAAGAAAATTGTAGTGTTAATTATCAGTCCCAACTTTCGCATTAAATGATATCTTTGATAAAATACACATTTTTATATATACTTTACTAGTATGAAACATATTTCATGATAATATTTTCGCACATATTTTTTTCTCTAATAACTTTTAAACCATTCATTATCAGTTTTATTGTCCTTAATTGGTCACTGTGATATTAGTATTGTGTAAAATGTTATTGAAATTATAAGTAATTTTTCGATATAAAAATGTTAACGTATTTAATATTAGTATATATTATAGAATTATAAAAAAATTATATGCACTGAATATATTATTATGTAAAAATAAATTTTAATGATTTTAAAGTTGTAAAATGTAAACCTATTTTATGTGATAACCTCTGATTTCTAATTTCACTTATGTTTGTATTTATACTTTAGAATTAAGCGAGTTATGTTGCTTTAGAAAACTTCCGTGAGATATATATTCTAGGTTCCTTATTCTCTTATTTAAATATAAATATTTTGGATATTTTTAGAATATTAGGAGTGATACTCTCATGAATATTTTAGGCCATTTTTGAGTAACTCGGTATTTTAGATCAATGAAACTATAAAATGCGATGTAATGATTATTTTCTCTATCTTTACATAGTGAATGAATTATCAACCAAGCTTTTCCTTTAAGGTTCACAGTACTCCTCAATTTTCAAATACAATTTACTTTTAAAAGTAGATTATAAATATTCTCAATAATACTACCTTGCTGTAGAATTTTGTTAACAATATGTTTTTGTTTCTTCTTATGATATCTTTATACAAAACCTCGATAAATTAATAAACTCAATAAATTAATAAAAAATTTCAATCCAGGAGTTAGTATATATTTCACCTTGATAAATTAATGATCTAGATAAATTAATAAAATTTACTGGTCCAGAGGCTATTAAGTTATCGAGGTTTTACTGTACTTGTAATTTTTATACTTGACAATGCTCTGGAGGCAGAACTGGAAGCTCTATCTTTTATTCTTCAAATTTTGGGGTGGGGTATGGAAAGATCATGGAGGTTGGACAGCAGGAAGTGGGTACATTGAGCTTCTAGCAATGTAGGAAGGTTTAAAAATACTAAACTCTCATACATTTCCAGAGACTTCAATGGTGAAACGGATAAATTGGCTGAAGATGTATCCAATAGGTTATATTTGGTTGGAGGGAAGATCTAATATGGGGCCAAGAATGGTTCAGATAGAAGAAGAGTATTTAGATGAATTAATGACAATGGCACAGGCAGTAGATGGAGTCGGAAAAAGTTTTGGATGAGGTGCAAGGTAGTCCTCAGGTTCAAGAAAGTCTTGTTGCAGTGCAAACTAACTCCCCATTGGTTGAAGTTAATGAAATAATTCCCTTTCAGCATAATCTCCAGTCTCAGCCGCTACGGAGAATGCAACCATCTGGCATTCTATTTAAGGATCCAATACCTGTCTCTCCAAGCATCCCAGTGCAAGTTCAAGGTAAACGTAAAGGAAAGTTGTTTGAAGGCTCTAGCATGGATAATTACGGGCTTATGTCTCAGTCAGCCATAGAAATGTTGACAGCAAGGCATCACTTTCAGTTTCTGGTAAATCTGGCAAGTATGGTTTGATGGGGGACGAGTTGTATGCTTCTTGCGCTTAGGACAGTGCAAAGGTAGGATTGAAAAATGAGGGTGCTGCAAAATCATCAGAGATTGCGAGACCCTCAGAGATAGTACCTGGTGAAACAGAGGAAGTGGATGTCTAAATTCATACTTAAGGAGTTGGTAGAAGTCGAGAGGCATGGCTGGTGATTCTGTCTGAGTGTTTATCGTAAGAGATATTATATATGTTGTGGTTATGTCCTACTCTATTAGTTCTATTATCATGTTTTAGTGTCTTTTCTTTTAATTTTTAAGTATCGTGGTAGCAGTGTTTCATGCTTGCTCAGACTCCAGCAATAATCTCTTATGTAAGCTGGTCTTCCCCTATTGTACTGTTTTTTAGTAGTAGTATTGGCTTATCCAAAAAAAAAAACTAGTTACCTAGCATATAAATTCCAACTTCAATTTCATCGGATTCACTAACATTGCTTTGGCGCTAGCACACATTTGATTATCTTTGATATATATGCAGATCATGAAACAGAAGCTTTAGAAGAGAAATCACTAGAGAACATAAGTTTCTAATATATGTAATGACTCATATTCATAAATAAACCAGCAGTGGAGTTCCAAGTAAGCACATCCTAAACATCTGGATACATCCATTTCTAACATGATAGAATAGGGAGTTCAAAAGTTAAGTAATTCCCTTCTAAATATCAGATTTCCACTAATACCAAAAATGCCTCTCACCGCAAGAAAATCATCATGTTAATCCACGCAACTGCTGCAATACTCAAATTTACATGTCCAACTACCTGCATGTATGTTTTACGCCATGTGTTAGTTTGGGATGTCAACATAAGACAAAAGGTTACACTGTGTAATATATAAGATGGAAGTCTGTGAGAAGATAACTCAATGCTTAAATAAAAAGATTGTGTGCATATTTATATAGTAATACTAGGCATATAAGAATGAGGAAGGCAATTTAGATAATGTTCCTAAAATTGCAGATCTGTAAAGTTTGGCCATCTAATTTATCTTTTAGGTTTTATTTTGAGATGGTGTTTGTTTTCTTCTTTTGCAAATTGTCAGATTTTCATCTTTTTTGTTCAAATAACATTTTGGATGCTAGCTTCAATATTTTCCATGATTTGATATCTTATTATCGACTGGCTTTGTTTCTCAGATACTTCATTTGCCAAATATTTGTTTGTCTGATCATGTTGATTTCTTCCGGTAAAGATCTTAAACTAACATGCACATTACAAATATTTCCTACAATCAAATATAGACATATGTAAGAATTGCAAATCAATACCTTAGTGTTTGGACGTATAGAGCTTGTTCTAAGCTTACTTTAGCCACGAGAGCACATAGCTGATTTGTCAGAATCCACCCCGTCTTCCACGAGAGCGTTGATTTTGTGGTACTGTCTCAACTCCTTCTTTTGTTGATCTTCAAGTTCATAAGCCTTCAATTTCCCATATAACACTTGTAGAGGCATGGCATGCATATCATTACAGAATCTAATAGGTGCAGCCCATTTATCCCAAAAACTTGGTAATGCCTGTATGAACTTTAAGTTAACTTCGTAGTTTTCACAAGTTCTGCCAAGAAGTCTCAGATCATTAACAAGTCTGTTAAATCTATCATATAGCTTTGTAATAGACTCGCCTGGTTTGGCAGTAAACTTATGATACTTCCGAATCAATTCTTCTTTCCGATCCTCCAATTCGTAAGTCTGAAATTTTTCATAGAGCTCCTGTAAGGTCATGGCACGCATATCATTACAAAATCTGATAGGCGTAGCTCTTTTATCCCAAGAACTTGGTAATGCCTGAACTTTAAATTAACTTCGTAGTTTTCACAAGTTCTGCCAAGAAGCCTCAGATCATTAACGAGTCTGTTAAATCTATCATGTAGCTCTGTAATAGACTCGCCTGGTTTGGCAGTAAACCTATGATACTTCCGAATCAATTCTTCTTTCCGATCCTCCATTTCATAAGTTTCCAATTTTTCATAGAGTTTCTGTAAGGTCATGGCATGCATATCATTACAAATTGTAATAGGCGTAGCTCGTTTATCCCAAGAACTTGGTACTGCCTGTATGAACTTTAAATTAACTTCGTGGTTGCCACAAGTTCTGCCAAGAAGCCTCAAATCGTTAACGAGTCTGTTAAATCTATCATATAGCTCTGTAACAGACTCGCCTGGTTTAGCAGTGAACGCATGATACTGTCTAACCAAAAACTCTTTTCGATCCTCCATTTCATAAGTATTCAATTTTTCATAGAGCTTCCTTAAGGTCATGACATCCATATCATTACATACTCTGATAGCTACTGCCCTCTTATCCCAACAACTTGGTAATGCCTGTAAGAACTTTATATTAACTTCATAGTTATCGCGAGTTCTGCCAAGAACTCCAAGATCATTAACAAGCTTGTTAAATCTATCAAATACCTCAGTAATAGACTCACCCGGTCTTGCACTAAACTCATGATACTTCCTAATCAACTTCTCCTTTTGTTGTTCAAGATCATGCTTATTTAATACATCAAATAACTTGTGTAAGGGCATGACTTTTATATCATTACAATTTCTAACACCTGTTGTAATGATTTCCCATTCCCAAGAGTCCCATAATCCCAATATGAACTTGAGATTAATTTCATAGTTGTCATAGGTTTTACCAAACAGTTTAAGATTATTAATAAGGGTACTGAATCTTTTATAAAGATTTGTGAGAGATTCCCCTGGTTTGGCAGTAAATGAGTGATATTGTTGAACTAACAAAGATTCCTTGTATGCCCTTTCTTGTTTTGTCCCTTCACAATGTGCTGTCGGAGAATCAAGAACATGGTGGCTGTGTTTGTTAGTAGACCCCATTTCAATACAGAACAGAACAGCAGCAGCAGCAGCAACTAGTGAGTAGTGAATTAACAATACAGAGAGAATGGGAGGGTAGGGTTTTGGGTTTAAAGAAATGGATGGAGGATGAGGATCTCTGTTTTGACTGTCTGAAATATAGATTAATCAGTTTGGTACTTTTTTGGCTGTTTGAGTTTCTTTTAAAAATTTTGCTTTTATTTTTTAAGTTTATATTTATTCTTATTTTAAGAATTATATATAATACTATTATATTATTACTTATATTAGTTGAATTACTTGTACTTCTAAAATCTAAACTGTTCTTAAAACTTTTAGAATTTATAAATTATAATATAGATATTAAACATTTAATAAGGTTTTTTTTACGATAATCGTACTTGCATTCATTAAAACAATTAAAAAATGATTATATGATGGATAAAATCTGGAGCGTTTTCATATCACTCATTGCTCTTGCTAAGCATATGAGCAAGTGGCAGACCCAGAAATATTTTTGAGTGGGTTCCTTGTATACATATTAATAAAGATGAGAATGATTAAAAAATAAAATTGCATAAATAAGAAATATTTTTACATTCTAAAGTTGTTCCCTACTTTTTTTTTTTTTTGAAATGAAGTTGTTCCCTACTTGTTTCATCTTTTGAAAACGATCTATTACATCATCATTAGTAACATTGGCAAGTGCTTCTTTTTCAATAGCCGAAATAAGACAATCACTTAAAAATATATCACCAATTCGGTTGCGCAAATCCGATTTCACAAGTTTGATGGTAGAAAAAACCTCTCCAATATTGCAGTTGCAACCGACAAAACCAAAACAATTTTTAGTAATCCATAGATTAAAGAATAAGAAATATGCAATTTAAACTCAAAAAGGCACCAATAAATAATGACCAAACAATAAACAAAGTCAGAATACTAATTAAACAACTCAATTTTCAACACACTGATGAGAGAGAAAATAAATTAGGTCATTTCTTTTTAATTTTCAAAGTCACGTTTTTCTAATTGGGGTTTGGGGTGATGTTTTGTTATTTTAATGGGCTTTTCTTTAAATTTTTTGAATTGAGCTCTCTTTGTGTAGTTTTTTTTTTTTTTTTTTGAAATCCTCTTTGTGTGGTTTTTATTATCACTTACTTGGACCTTTTTAATATTGAATATATGTGAGTTTCTTCCAAAAAGGTTTAGTGGATTCCTAGCAAAAAATCCAGTGAGTTCCTCCGTAACAATTGACATATATTATCTCCTTAGGCTCATGTTTGAGTGGGTTCCATGACACCCACAACCTTGAACGTAAGTCCGCCCTGATATGAGCCACACCATTCGCAAACCTAACACCATTCGCAAACCTAAGAACAAAATCTACTAACACTTCATCAAAGTGTTTAAATAACTCAATACAGTCCATGACAATTGGATCAAAATAAGGTCGGTCTTCCTGGGACACCTTTGCACGTATATCAGCAAGGATTTTCGCATCAGTTTCAAACATATATTTCGTAAAGTTATTTGTTTTGCCCAAGACAAAGCCTCTTTCAAGCTAAGTGCCTCTGCCTCCTTAGGTAGTACCAGTCCTTCATATTAATTTTCCACACCTGGCGCCATTATGAACTTTCCTCCTGCATCACGAACTATACAACCTACTCCAACGCAGTTTGAATCGTCGAAGAGTGTTGCATCCACATTCACTTTTACCCAGCCTTGAGGTGGTTTCACCCAACTCCGTATTGCAGGTGCTGCTGTTGGTACATTACTAAAATTCCTATTCTGTTCTTGACTTCTTGGGCTTGTCTCCATGCTATCAACAGATTTAAAGCAGCTGCCTTTACCCCAAAGACAGATGTGTTCACTTTCTCCCATACCTATTTGTTTCGTCTGTTCCATAAACTCCAGCATACTAAACCAATCAGCCCACATTGCTCTCTAGTACCCCTTGCAAACGCCCTCCTAAGTTTATCAAAAACATTATCAATTTATCATCAGGCAAGATAGTAATATTACCTTTCAACCCAGCATCAGTCCAAACAGCACTGGCTAAAGCACATTCAAATAACACATGGACGTCGGTTTCATGATGCATGCGGCACCATGGACATAAAGGATCAATCTGGACTCTTTTAGATGATAATCTTGTTGTAGTTGGAAGACAAAATTTTCAAGCTTGTTGGCTCAGTATTTGTCAATTTTCTCTTACATCGAAAATAGTAAAGAAATATAAAATTTTGATGATGAAACCAAAACTGATTTTACTGTCTAAAGGGTCCTGGTTGTTTTATGACTTTGAGTTTTGCAACGGGCCGATTATGTGTGAGGTTAATCGGGTTAGCCATAGAAATGTTTGACAGCAAGGTAGCGCTTTCAATTTTTCGTAAACCTGGTAAGTATGATTTGATGGGAGACCAGTTGTCTGGTTCTTGCGTTAGAAAATGCATAGGAAGGATTGAAAAATGAGGTGTGGCGAACTTTTCAGGATTGTGAGGCCTTCAGTGATAGTACCTAGTGAAACAGAGGAATTGAATGGCCAAATAGATCATTCAAGAAATAGCAGAAGTCAAGAGGCATGGCCGGTGATTCTGAGTGTTTTTCGAAAGCATTCTTAATTTGTTATATATGTCGTGGTAATGTCCTACTCTGTTAGCTCTAATGTCATGTTTTAGTGTGTCTTCTCTTTTCATTTTCAAGAATTATGATAGCAGTGTTTCATGCTTACTCAGGCTCCTGCAATTTTCTCTTATGTAAGAAGCCATCCCCCCTATTGCACTTTCTTTGATTAGCATTACTGGCTTATCCACAAAAAAGAAACATTTCACTAACATAGCTTTGACGCTAGCAACCATTTGATTATCTTTGATATATATGCAGATCATGAAACAGAAGCTTTCGAAGAGAAACCACTAGAGAACATAGTTTTTAATATATGTAGAGTTCCAAGTAAGAGCATCCTAAGCATCTGGATTAAAAGTACATCCACTTCCAAAATGATAGAATAGGGAGTTCAAAAGTAAAGTAATTCCCTTCTAAATATCAGATTTCCGCTAATACCAAAAATGCCTCTCACTGCAAGAAAATCATCATGTTAATCCACGCAACTGCTGCAATTTTCAAACTACCTACCTGCATGTATGTTTTACGCCATGCATTAGTTTGGGATGTCAACATAAGCCAAAAGGTTACACTGTGTAATATAGAAGATGGAAGTCTGTGTGAAGATAACTCAATGCTTAAATGAAAAGATTGTGCTTAGTATTTATATAATAATGCTGGGCATATAAATATGAGGAAGACAATATAGATAATATTTCTAGAATTGCAGATCTGAAAAGTCTGACCATCTAGTTTATCTTTCAGCTTTTACTTTGAGACATATATGTGTTCATTTTCCTCTTTTGCAAAACTTAAGGAGTTGTTGCATTCTCAAATTTCTCAACATTTACCTAGTTAACAAATTTCATCTTTTTTGTTCAAATTTCATCTTCATTTAGCACAAATATTTGTTTGTCTGATCATCTTGTTTTCATTTGGTTAAGATCTTAAACTAACATGCAAACTACAAATATTTACCGCAATCAAATATAGACATATGTGAGAATCTCAAATCAATACCTTAGTGCTTTGACGTATAGAGCTTGCTTCCGAGCTTACATTTGCGACGAGAGCACGTGTCTGAGTTGTCAGAATCCACCCCTCCTTCTACGAGAGCCTTGTTTTTGTGGTACTGTCTCAACTCCTTTTTTTGTTGATCCTTAAGTTCACGAACCTTCAGTTTCCAATATAAATCTTGCAAGGGCATGTCATCCATATCATTACAAGTTGTTATATGTACAGTCCATTTATCCCAAGACCTAGGTAATGCTTGTATGAACTTTGAATTAACTTCATAGTTGTCGCAAACTCTGCCAAGAAGCCTAAGCTCATTAACTAGTCCGTTAAATCTATCATATAGCTCTGACATAGACTCACCTGGTTTAGCAATAAACTCATGATACTTCCTAACCAATACTTCTTTACGATCCCTCATTTCATATTTGTACAATTTTTCATAGAGCTTCCGTAAGGTCATGGCATCCATATCATTACATACTCTAATAGCTACAGCCCTCTTATCCCAACAACTTGGTAATGCCTGTAAGAATTTTATATTAACTTCATAGTTATCGCAAGTTCTGCCAAGAACTCCAAGATCATTAACAAGCTTGTTAAATCTATCAAAAATCTCCGTAATAGACTCCCCCGGTCTGGCACTAAACTCGTGATACTTCCGAATCAACTTCTCCTTTTTTTCATCAAGATCATGCTTATTCAGTATATGAAATAACTTGGCTAAGGGAATGACATCTATATCATTACGATCTCTAACAACTGATGTTATGATATCCCATTCCCAAGAGTCTGATATTTCCATTATGAACTTGTGGTTGATTTCATAGTTGTCATAAGTTTTGCCAAACAGTTTGAGATCATTAATAAGGGTACTGAACCTATTATAAAGATCTGTGAGAGACTCACCTGGTTTGACAGTAAATGAATCATACTGTTGAATCAGCAGAGTTTTCTTCATTTTCTTGCATGCCTTTTCTTGTCTTGTTTCCTCACGTTGTACAGTCGGAGAATCAAGAGCATGATGGAATAATTGTTTGATAGTAGACCCCATTACAGAACACAACACAACTTCAGCAGGCGCAGCAACCAGTGGTCTAAACAACATAGACAGACTGAGACGCTAGGGTTTTGGGTTTTGTAATGGATTCAACAAGGGAGGCCCAAGCAAGAGTGGGACAGGCCCAAGCAAATAATAACCCGATTACATACAAAAGGGGGAAATACAAAGCCAAGAAGTAAATGGGCTGACCCAAGGGCAAATATGGAAATTCAGGGAAAAAGGGCATAAGAAGAATTGGGGGGCGAGGCTAGGGTTTATCATCGAAGAGTTATCATTTCATTTCTATTGTAATAGGAGACACTGACCTCTCTACAAAGTCAGCAACCTATATTGTAATTTAAATACTGATCCGTGAGCTATTTTTATCTATTTGAGTTGTGATTGTGCAATTGAATCAAATTGAGATGTTTAAATAAATAAGTTTCTTTAAAATGCAATATTTTTTGCAAAATTATAATTTTTTTGAATTTTTTTATTTTTGTAAAAAAAAGTTAAAAAGGGTTGCTTTGCGTTGGTATAATGTTTTGCGTTAGTATAATAAAAAATTGTATCGAGTTACTTTTTGTTAGAAAAAAATAATTTTAAAAATGTTTTCAAAAAATAATAAAGCCACAAATAGATTTGTTATATAGTTTTCGGTACTTTATTCTAATTAATAAATAATACAAATAAATTTTTCTATAAAACACATTATTTTTAATTAAAATATATTATAAAATAAAATCAAAATAATCTATACTATTATATTAAACACGATACGAAAACATTAAAAGTTTTTGTAGTCGGTTAGTCGGTTTGTAGTCCGGTCCTCCATAGTTTGGTCATCCAATCTCTAACCGTTAGATCTTTTAAATTAAATTAATGAGAGCCATTAAATATAATACTAAATATTTTTTGGTATGTTGTGATTTTACTTAATTGTCCTTACTTAATTACCCTTACTTATTTATAAAAAAATTATTAAATAATAATACTACCTATTTATAACCAATTACCTTTTACACCTAAAATATATTACTTTTTTGATTTTTTCTGGAAAAATTTCCTTACTTTTTCAAAAATATCACGAGCAATTACCTTTTTTAACTAAAACATATAAGTTTTTTATTTTTGATTACTAAAACCTTTCCTTTTCCAAAAATATCACACATAGTTTCATTTATTAAAATAAAATAATAAAATAATAATTGTTAATAACTAACTAATTACCTATTTTAGCCAAAGTGTATATTCTTTTTTTATATTTTCTAACTAAAATTTTTACTTTTACATTTTTTCTAACTAAAACATTTCATTTTCCAAAAATATCACGAACAATTCTTTTTAATGAAATAAAATAATAATATTTATAATTATTAATAACTAACCGATTAGCTTTTTTTTCCCAAAACGTATATTCCTTTTTATATTTTCTAACTAAATTTTTTCCTATGTAAAATCTCACATTTTTCAAAAATTTCACATGCAATTTAATTTAGTGACATAAAATAGTAATATTATAAATACTAATAATTAACCGATTACCTTTGTTAGCCGAAGCGTATATTCTTTTTTATATTTTTTAACTAAAATTTCTTTTTTTCTAAAATTATCGCAGACGATATATATCTATACTATACTATTATATAATAGCTGAAACATTAAAAGTTTTGATTTCAATTTTCGGTAATTTATTCTATTTAATCTATCTATTTGTACTATTATATAATAGCTGAACCATTGAAAGTTTTGATTTTCGATTTTCTCACATATATAACATAACTACAAACTCTTTAAATTATACTTCACTTAGAATTCAAAAACACGACGGTTTTTTAGAAAATATTTATATTTATATTTATATTTATATATATATTACAACAAAATATATTGATAATTTTGACGGTTATCTTTACTAACATGCTTACTAAGTTAATAAACTATTATAAAATCTATAAATTATTTTTTAGATTTAAAGTATTAAAGTATTACTTTTAATTCTTTTTAAAAAGGTAGCATTTTCAGAAGTATTAAAATCTAAAAAAAATTTAAATAATTAAAAGTATTAAAATAGATTTTAAAATAAATAAGTAACGGTGTGCCCGTGATATTTTGGAAAAAGAGGGGTTTTAGTAATAAAAATAGAAAGTAACATGTTTTCTTTGAATTTTAAAATATAAAAGTAACGATTTACCCCTGATATTTTTGGAAAAAAAAAGGTTTTAGGAAAAAAAAATAGAAAATGTGACATGTTTTAGTTGAAAAAGGTAATTGTCAATTAAAAGTATTAAAATAGATTTTAAATTAAATAAGTAAAGGCTTGCCGGTGATATATTTGGAAAAGGAGCGATTTTACAAAGAAAAATAGAAAATATAACTTATTTTAGCTGAAAAAGATAATTGCCCGTGATTTTTCTAGAAAAAGAGGGGAACGGTAATTGCCAAATAAAAGTATTTAAATATATTTAAAATAAATAAGTAAGGGTTTGCTCGTGATATATTTGGAAAATGAGAGATTTTAATAAGGTAAATAGAAAAAGTAACATGTTTTAGGTGAAAATAAAATTGCCCGGATTTTTTTAGAAAAAAATGGTAATGTATTTTAACTAAAAGTGTAACTGATTATAATAATTAAATAAACAATTAAATAAGGCAAGTACCGTACCAAAAAACATGTACCAAAACTTTCAATGTTTCGTATTTAATAAGTACATATAGATAGATAGATTTATAATATTAGTATTTGATGCTACTAAATGGAATAGCCCGTGATATTTTTGAGGTTTTAGTCAGGAGAAATATTAGTTAGAAAATATAAAAAAGAATATACGTTTTGGAAAAAAAAAAGCTAATTGGTTAGTCATTAATAATTATAATATTATTATTTTGTTTTATTAAATAGAACTGTTCGTGATATTTTTGGAAAATGAGATGTTTTATTTAGAAAAAATAGAAAAGTAGAAATTTTAGTTAGAAAATATAAAAAGAATATACACTTTGATTAAAAATGGTAATGGGTTAGTTATTAGCAATTATAACCTTATTATGTTATTTTATTAAATGAAACTGCCTGCGATATTTTTGGAAAATGAGATGTTTTAGTTAGGAAAAATAGAAAAGATATTCTATATAATAATTTTAATATTTTATCTAACGGTTCTAATCGACTTGATTAGAAATATCTAACGGCTATGAATGGAGTGACATGTGTCAACTTGACCCCAAAAATCACACTGGCCTCACCCATATCCTTCATTTCAAAGTGCCTTTTCAAGAAACTTTTTGTCTCGTTAATAATCTCAATATTGGTTCCAAACAATAATATATCATCCACATATAGACACACGATAATACATTCATTTCCTTTAACCATGTAGTAAACACACTTGTCACTTTCATTAACTACAAACTCTGATTCTAAAACAGTTTCATCAAAATTTTTTATGCTAGTCTCTAGGAGCTTGTTTTAAGCCATATATAGACTTGATCAACTTACATACTTTCCTCTCGTTACCAGAAGCAACAAATCCCTCAGGTTGATCCATATAAATCTCTTCTTCAAGATCACCATGAAGAAAAGTTGTCTTTACATCCATTTGATGGATGATGAGACCATGTATGGAAGCCAGTGCTATAAGCATTCGGATTGTAGTCATCCTTGCAACAGGAGAGTATGTGTCAAAGTAGTCAATGCCTTCTTTTTGCCTAAAACCCTTAGCTACCAGCCTAGCCTTATACTTATCTATTGAGCCATCCGGGTTCATCTTCCTTTTGAAGATCCACTTACATCCTATAGTAGTACACCCAGGAGGAAGATCAACCAACTCCCATGTTCCGTTAGAAACAATAGAGTCGATCTCACTCTTTACAGCACCTCTCCAGTGCCTTGACTCCGAAGAATTCATGGCATGTCGGAAAGTTAAAGGATCATCCTCGACATTGTAAGTGACAAAATCACTTCCAAAGTCCTTGACTACCTTCGCACGCTTACTCCTTCTAGGTTCCTCTACTTCATCAGGAATAGAACTACTAGCAGGATCTGCCCCCATATTTGTCATCCTTTCCACATGATCAGGAATAGAGCTTGATGTGTGAGTGGGATCATCATCAGAAGTACCTTGAGGTATACCAGTCTTCATAGGGAACACATCCTCAAAGAATGTTGCATCACGAAACTCAACTATAGTGTTAGTCACTATACCGTCTATGTCAGATTTTTACACTAAAAATCTCATAGCCGTAGTGGTTTCAATATAGCCCAGAAAGATCCAATCAATAGTTTTCGGACCTAGTTTCTTTCTCTTGTGTTCATGGACAAGCACATTAGCAAGGTAGCCCCACACACGAAGATACTTTAAAATTGTCTTTCTACTTTTCCATAATTCATAAGGTGTCTTGTCCAATGTTTCAGAGGAACTCTATTCAGAATATGGCAAGCCATATTCAAAGTCTCTCCCCACATGTACTTAGGTAACCCAGTAGTTCTGTAATTCGGGTCGGGCAGCTCGCGAGCCCGACCCGACTCGGCTCGTTTATTAAGGCTCGGCTCGACTCGAACTCGTTAACGAGCCGAGCTCGAACATAAGACCAGACTCGTTTAACTAAACGAGCCGGATCGACTCGACTCGTGAAATTAAACGAGCCGAGTTCGGGCAGAAGATTAGGCTCGTTTAAGTGTAATTTTAAATGAGCCGGCTCGCCCGACTCGTTTAAATAGGCTCGTTTAACTAAACGAGCCGGCTCGGCTCAACTCGTGAAATTAAACGAGCCGAGTTCGGGCAGAAGATTAGGCTCGTTTAATTAAACGAGCCGGCTCGGCTCGTGAAAAAAAGCTCGGCTCGAATTAATACCCGGCTCAAACTCGCCCGGCTCGGCTCAAATTACACCCCTATAACCCAGAATTAATAACCATGTTGTTAATCATATCTTTAAAAGTTCTGTTCTTTCATTCAGCCACCCCATTAGACTCAGGTGTGTATGGTGGAGTCACCTCGTGAATTATACCATTGCTTACGCAAAATTCATTAAACGAGGTACTAGTATACTCACCACCTTTATCAGATCTCAAACGTTTAAGTACTTTACCAGTTTGTGTTTCAGCTTCAGTTTTGAACATAATGAATTTTTCTAGTGCTTCATCTTTATGCTTACGTAAATAAACATAACAGTATCTACTATAATCATCTATAAGTTAATAAAATATCGTTGATTATCCTTAGTCAAAATGCCACCAAATTCACATATGTCTGTGTGTACTAAATCTAATACTCCTGAATCCCTAACAACATTATGAAAGGGTTTCCTAGTTTGTTTAGCAGTCACACATATTTGACATTTAGATTTCTTATCAATGGCATGTTTTGGAATCAACTCTAAATTCATCATATTCTTTAGAGCACCAAAATTTAAATGACCAAGTCTAGCACGAATCGGATGATTCAACACAATTAATAGAAGGTGCAACACTATCATTAATAAAACTTCCCAAAACAGGCTCAATATTTATCAAAAACAATCCATCAGACAAGTAACATTTGCCAATAAATACACCAGTATGTGTAATAACTACTTTATTACATTTCAAAGAAAGTTCAGATCCATTCTATACTAAACAGCTTCCACTTATTATATTTCTACGAATATCGGGAACATGATGCACTCTAGTGAGGGATAGAACACGCCCAGAAGCAAACTTCAGGTCCACGTTTCCTATTCCAAGAACTCGAGTAGCACTAGCATTCCACATCGTCACTGTCAAGTCAAGAGTCTGTTGATAAGATACAAATAGAGTAATATCAGTACAAATATGTACATTAGCTCCAGTATCAATCAACCATTCATGAGACAGATAAGTGGAAAGAAGTACAGGGTTGTAGGTAACACACCCGTTGTTGGTTCCAGAAGCATCAGCCTCACCAACAACCATGTGTACCATAGGTCCATCAGTGGTTCCAAGCACAGTATTAGCTTGTGCTCCCACAGGTTTCTTAGCTTTTTTTGCAGGACAGTCCTGCTTCAATGACCAACCTGTCCACAAGACCAACATAGTTTGTTTGCCTTTGGTTTCTTAGCCTTGTTCTTGTCATTTTTAGGCTTAGTGTTTTCCTTCTTAGTGACAACCTTTCTTTTCTGTCCAACAGTCACTACATTCATCTTCGAACTCCCATGTCCAGCAGACATCACATGTCCCTGTTTGGACTTGTGTTGTTCCTGCACAGAGATGTCCAACATAAGGTTTGTCCAAGTGATCTCTCCCTTCTGTCTTTTCAGGGATAGAGCAAACTCTTCCCAAGACTTAGGAAGCTTTTCAATCACTGCCATAACCTGAAACTTTTCAGAAAGGTCCATTCCAGACTCCTTCAAAGCATGCACCAACATCTCAAACTCGTGTGCCTGCTCAGTCATGGATTTAGAATCCACCAGTTTAAAATCAAGGAACCTAGCCACATAATACTTTTCCAACCCTTTCGAGTCAATATTATGTGTCTGGTCCAACTTCTCCCATAAGAGCTTAACAGTGAAAGAATCAGATGAATAATCATCAAATATAGTGTTCGCTAAAGCTGCCATTATAGCAGCCCTAGCCACCTCATCATTTTCCTCCCACATAGCATAAGCCTTAACAGATTCAGCCTTTTCCTGATCAATAACTGGTTTCTCATACTGCACCACTGGCCATAGACCCTTTACCGTAAGCCACAGTTTCATCTTTTTCTGCCAACGAGAAAAACCAACACCCCCACCGAATTTATCAGGCATTCCTGACAAATCGATAGGATGTGGGAAACGGTACGTGGTCCAATCGATAGTAGGTTCAGTAACACCAGAAACTGTAGCACCAACAATAGGAGTTTCAGTTTCGTTAACCATCTTGCTAATTAACAATATATAACACGATTAATCTCTTCAAGATTGTTGGGTATTATTCACTAAACTACACATCAACAATAGGGCAGTTATATATATTTATATTAACAAGAACAAACAAAAATACCAAGTAACAAAACAAACACGAAGGTCGAAACAAGAAAATAATCAGAGACTGTAAATAACAAGATAAAAAAAACACATATCTCAGTAGCTTTAAACAAATACTGAAAGATAGGAACAACTGAGTCGCCAAGCCTTTCGAGAAGTCTTGACTGTTCTTGAAGAGATTATTGCCCCACTTACGCTGTGTTGGGTTGCAGCAATATCACTTCCAGGATAAAACAACACAGATCAATCCACTCACAGTAATGGCAATGATCAACAGCGACCTGCACCTCAGTTCGCCCAAAAAACTATGTGTATATTCTGTATGTATGTATTCAGAGAGAGAACAAAAAAGAATATGATGCTAGGGTTTTGTGTATCTTAGTACAATCTCTCTCATGCGTCCAACGTTTAGTTTTGTATATATCATACAACATAAAACGTAACAGACCAAAAGAAAATTGTAACTGAAGATATGACATTTAATACTAAATATTCTGATTTAATTGTCATTAACAGCTGTCATCGGTATTTAATATCAGTTACAGCTCAGTCAGGACTTACTGGTCCATCAGGATTTGAACGTCATCAGTACTTACTCAAGTCAGGCCATCAGGACTTATTGTCCATCAGGAGTGGCATCAGTACTGGACTGACCATCAAGATTTATCTCCAAGTACTGACCCGTCAGTATTTAACTCAGGCCATCAGGATCAGTAGTTAATCCAGGCCATCAGGATCAGTAGTTAATCCAAGAACTGGTCCATCAGGATTTAATTATAAATCCTGACCCAGTTCGTTGAGCTGTTACAAATAAATACTGATACTGTTAAATTAAATCAATAAATAATATTAAATAAACATGTAATAAAATTCCTCGCCCAGATCGCCTCGCGTACGCGAAACGCCGAGACATGCACCCAAATCGCCCTTCGACCCGACCCGAGTCGTGTCGTGACGTGGCGTGGCGAGGCGAGGCGGGTGGCGGCGGCGCTTATGTGTGTGTGCGCGCGCGTGAGGCACACAATAATTCCATGCACACCCACATGCCTTAGTAGTTGTACACTACTCTTGAACATAGTTCTATATAAACCCACCAACCTCTCATTACCATTTCTATGTGGGATACAAGTTATTTCAACTTAAACAATCCACATAAACCATTTCAAGCAACCTATTACAACTCAATTTATTTATGGATTTCACTAAAAAAATGTCTTAGATCCAAACATGAAAGTTTAAGTCCTCATATCAAGGAACAACCTCCAATTGTTAGTTTTCGGAAATTTCATCAAGAACATATATAAAATATGCCTCAAACTTTCCATTTTCTAACAAGTAAAGACACAAAATGAAGCCAATCATGATTTGAAAACTTTTTTGCTTACCCTGGAACGATTATCTCTTGGCAAAAAAGATTTGGTAATCGACAAAACTCTAGACAAAATAACTGGAAGCTTATCATTAAATCCATAGACCTTTAACTCCAACTTGTCACTATGAAGAGATACAGAAGTTTCTAACTTTGCCACACTAGCCTACATGCATAAACTTCAGTGTTAAGTTACAGACACCACGTCATTTATCAGATGAAAGGTAATAGATAAATATAATAAATGGATATTTCGACATAGGAAGCAAAATATCTAATACTCTCGATACGTCTTAGGAGCCCATTTGTCTTACAATGTTAATCTACAATTGACTCATATTTGTAATGGATATAAAATTGTTTTCTTATTCTAACACTTAAATGTTATACAAAACTATACCTCGTGTTATTTCCAATTGGATAAGCACATTTTAATCTAAAGTTTTAGGTGTGAATGATAAGCTTTGACAAATATAAACAATTATTGTTTTTTTGCATGATTTTGTGTTTGCTACATGTGTTCTAAAGGATTGGGCTGATATTAGTGGGATATATGGGAATGTAAGTTATAATAGTCCTTTTTTAAATTGTGTTATACAATTTTTTTAAAAAAAACTTTATGAAAATATACACACTAATATTTGCTTATAATTTTCTTTAAAATACAGATAAATTGTTATTTGGTGGAGTGTATTTGGTTGTGATGGTAACCCACATTTGTCAGAGATATAGATATGCGGTGAATTTTTTTGCAAGTATCATTTCAGCTTTTTTTGCTACTTTTGTCATCTGGTCGTGGAACGAGCCTGTTGCACTTGATGGAGATGTTGAAATGTCATCCAGACTCACCCATATGCTCATCCAATAGCCCGGTACTAAACAATTTTGTCAATCGAATGTGACACATGGAACTCTTGAAAGAATACATGGAGAGTTGTTGAGAGGACACCACTTGACACAGAAGGTATATAAAAACCTTTTTCTACAATTTACCTACAATTTAACTAAGTCTAAATATTGGCTACAAGATCATTCATATCTTATTATACTAGATTTGACTGACTTTTTATACTTAGACTTCTACGAAATCTTATATATATATCATAAATTGTTTGTGTGTTGCCACACGAGCGGAGTGATCTCCTTGATAAGTTTTCCTATGAAACAGTGTATTCCAAGTTCATCAAAGTCAAAATATTTGTTGTTGATGATGACGTAGCTGAATGGATGGCTTTTGTTAAGTTTCGTTTATCTGTGTTGGTGCAATCGGTAAAATTTTCAAATCTCACCGATTCTTTTGTTCTCTGACCCCAACCTTGAGGACATTTATTTTGTATAAATAAAGGCTACCAATATTCAAATGCTAGGACCAATACTCAAATGCTTTACAAAACTTTTTATTTTGATGTTAACTTTTTCACATGATTTTACATTTATGTTATTTTTACAGTTGACTAAAGATACATGAATCCAGTGTTTGTAATCTCATAGTCAATTTACGTATTAAAAGAATAGATTGATTTGACTGGACGCTGTTGGATGGTTATTGATACCTACTTGGTGTAAAACTGTGTGATAAATTTTCAATTTTCTAAAGTAGCACGATTAGACACTTTTATTGGAATAGTAATCTGGATTGAGCCTTTTGGGAATCAAGTGCTTGAGTGAAAAATAAGTTTGATACATACTTGCAAGTTCTAAACATCCAGATAAGTTGAAATTAACCCGATACTAGAACAAAAGTATTCTAAGATATAAATTGATATATGCATGAAAGTTCAAACATGGACTGACAAATAAGAACATTTCATATAATAATCACCCTCTAAATCAGATATTACCATAATAACAAATACCAAAGCAACTTGCATCATGAGACTTAACCTCGGTAAGACGTTAATTCATTTAAAACTGTATTTTCATATATATATATATATATCTGTGTGTGTGTGTGTGTGTGCACAAGTTTTGTATACACGGGTGTCCAAAAATGTTTATAGGGGAAAGAAGTGCATAGAAAATATCCGGAAATATAAACTTAGAGAAAATAATAGTATTGTTTAAAGAACTAAGTTCTATTAATGAGGTCACTCCTCTTATATTCTTTGTAAACCATTACAAGAATCACAGCCAGCTTGACTTGGCCCGCCAAGCCACCATTTCCAAATGCCAAATTCTGCCGTCAGTACTGTTTCGGTCCTGTCAAATCGAACTTTTCACCGGTGTCATCGATGATACCCCACAAAACACCATGTTATTGTCTTTGGAGTCCATATTTGTGCGAGGTGGAGGATTTCTAAACTCAACAAGGCTGGGTTCACAATAAATTCCTACAGCTTCCACCCGTGCATTGGAATAATAAGAATTGCCAGTAATATTAGTAAACAAAAGATTCATATGAATAAAAGAATTGGTGAGATTTGAAAAACTTACCGATCGCACCAACACAGATAAACAGGACTCGAAAAAAGCCATCCATTCAGCTACGTCATCATCAACAACGAATATCTTGACTTTGATGAATCTTGAATACACTTCTTTATAGGAAAACTTATCGAGGAGAGCACTACACTCATGTGGCAACACCTAGACAATTTATGATATATATATAAGATTCCATATAAGTCTAAGTATAAAAAGTCAGTCGAATCCAATATAATAAGATATGAATGATCATGTAGCCAATATTTAGACTTATTAAATTGTAGAAAATGATTTTTATATACCTTTTGTGTCAAGTGGTGTCCTCTCAGCTCTCCATGTATTCTTTCAAGAGTTCCACATGTCACATTTGATTGACAAAATTTGTTTAGTACCGGGTTGTTGGATAAGCATAGAGGGGTCTGAATGGCATTTCAACATCTCCATCAAGTACAACAGGCTCGTTCCACGACCAGATAGCAAAAGTAGCAAAGAAAGCCAAAATGATACTCGCAAAAGATTTCACCGCATATCTATATCTCTGACAAACGTGGGCTACCATCACAATCAAATGCACTCCACCGATATAACAATTTAGCTATGTTTTTAAGAAAATTATAAGCAATTATTAGTGTGTATATTTTCATAGAATACCCATTTCGGTAATATTTTTATAAACACAATGATAATATAAAAAATGCACCCAATTTTTATTAAAATACACCAAGTTATTGCAATTGAGTCTGACTCATATTATGTTTTTTTAATAATGATGGCTTTCTTCCTATAATATAACGGCTGACATTGAAAAACAAAAAACATTATGAATGTTTTTTTTGAAAAAAATAACATTATGAATGTTGAAAACTTGAATAAAATCATTGTGAAATCAATCATTGGAGTAAATAAATAATAGAGAATGCATAATTAACGAATATGAAAAATATAATCTAGAATGTAAAAAAAAACCCAACTTACATCATAGAATAAAATTTTTGACGCGCTCCTCATTCATTATCCTCGTTAACAATCAAAAACAAACTTAAGGTCCCATTCTAATAAATAAATATGTATGAAAAAGAATATTAATAATATGTTATAATAAAATTTTAAGTACTAACCACCAACTCCATCTTTAAAATAGCAAATTTTTTGATATATAAACAAAATAATTAATCATCTATGTTAGAATTTGTTAACAATAATCATACTTCCAAAGAAACACTAAAAATAAGAAAAATGTTATACTTACACTATTCACAAACAGTGCCATCATCCACGAATGTTTTTATCATTGTATTAAGTTTTGACAAAATGTTTTACCATGCAAACATAAAGATAATCAAATTTAAGCAAATTATTGAAACAAAATTATTAACAAATATAATAAAGGTCCAAAAAATTACTATTATTTAAAATTTTAAAAAGTCGATTACCGTGCAGCCTTACAATATATTTTGTTAAAATCTTAAAATATATAATATTTAACACAATATTGAGAATAAAAAATCTATGTCATTTTGTCCTTCACATAAATATCCATAGGGATGATCAAATATTCTAATCCAAAAAACGTTGATTTGATTGAATTTTAATCCAAACTTTTAGATTTGAATTTGAATCTAGTTTACATTAACTATAAAAGAATTTTTAAACTCATCTTTTTACGTAAATGGAATTGTCCCCGAAAAATTGATTGATAAGACAATTAACAATTACACTAACTATAAAAGATTTTTTAACCTCATCTTTTTACGTAAATGAGATTGTCCCCGAAAAATTGATTGATAAGACAATTAACAATTTTATCAATGGTTTATACTAGTTAAAAACCCGTGTCATTGCACATATTATTTTTGATAATTGTTATTTTCTTATTTTATTAGTTGTATTTGTTAAAAAAATAATAGGCATGTTAAAATATGTAAACTTTTTTAAATAATTTAAAACACTAAAATAAGTTTTAAAATAAATAAGTAATGATTTTTCAGTGATATTTTTGAAAATGAGGAGCATTAGTAAGGAAAAACAGAAAAGTTAACATGTTTTAGTTGAAAAAGGTAATTGTCTGTTATATTTTTAGAAAAAATAATGTATTTCAGTTGAAAAAGATAGTTTATGATAAATAGGTAATGTTATTATTTAATTATATTTTTTTATAAATAAATAATGATAATTTCGTAACAAACACGAATTCTCAAAAAATTGTACCGGCTACTTAAGTTTTTAATGTTATCTAATGTTTTGTCTTTAATAATAAGACAATATATATGACCTTGTGTGTAATGTATTTTAAATCAAAATATAATGTTTGTAAATGTTTTATTTGAATTGTATGTTAAACAGTTTTTATTTTGTTGAAAGTAAATATGTTATGGGAATTGATAAATAAACTCCAACTTTTACTATTTAAGCTCCAATTGTAAATTTGTTCTATGTAAAATAATATAATTTCCATACTTTCAAAATAGGAGTTGGAGATTAAATACTAAGTGTGGATTTTATTTATCAATTCCCTGTATTTCATAAATACTAACTTAAAACTCGTGCGATGCACGGTATTTTATTATATTTGGTAAAAGAAGTAAGTAGACATGTTAAAATAAATAAATTTTTTAAATAATTAAAAGTATTAAAATAGATTTTAAAATAAATAAGTAAGTGTTGTCTATGATAATTTTGGAAAAGTAGATATTTAGTAAGAAAAAATAGAAAAAAAACATATTTTTAGTTGAAAAAGATAATTATCCGTGACAATTTTAGAAGCTTAGCGAATTTTGTTAGGAAAAAATAAAAAAATAATAAGAGTTACCACTAATTATATTATTTATAACTAGCTTATAGCCCGTGTAATTCACAGATATTTTTTATTATATTAATTCAAAATTTTTTAATATTCATCTATTTTTTTATTTTTTTTAATGTTTATAATTATAAATTCCAATTATTTTAAATATATTGTTGGAGAAATTTGAAACTTGGACTTTAAAAAAATATTATCTATTAAAGTATAAAATAATTATTTTAAGATCTAATGATACTTACTTTTTTGTAGTATTATCATCCTTTAATAACCAAAACTCTGGACTTCCTTTTTAAAAATATTTAGAGATAAAAATATTAATTTTTATATTTGATAAGTCGTTGATGGAGTTTGAACATTTCACGATTATCATCTATTTGTTTTAAAGTTTAACTATTCTTGTTTTTTTATGCTATTGTACCGTAACGACCAAAAGTATAGATATAATATACTCAATTGATACCAACCAACAGATTATCAACATTTTCCTTTTTAAGATGTTTCATCCAATTGTTAACATTTCTTAAAATAGTATATTTTCTTTTTCGTTCCCCACCCATATGTTAACAATTGGGTGTGACGAAGGGAGTGTAAGGATATATTTTTGGATAAATTATTTCATGTTGCATTTATCATGTGAAAAGAAATATATTATGTGTATTTATTCAAATTTATATGATTCAAAATTTAATTTTTTTGTTAATTTTTTAAATATGTAATATTAATATGTTATTGAGGTGATTCAAAACTTAAATTTTTATTAGTTTGTTATAATTATCAAAATAAAGATCTGAATTCATGTGTTAGTAATTGATCATTTGAGTGTATTATATTAACTATCTAATTATTCATTTTTCTAATTTATAAATAAATTAAAATATATATTAAGTAAATATTTAAAAAAAGATGATTAGATTTATTTATTTACATGTATTTTGATGTTAGGAAAAGTAGGGTGAAATTAACCTCTTGATTCTTATTCTTTATAAGTATTATATTTAAAATTATCTTTAATAAATATGAAACTCTAAAAATTTAATATTCTTTTAATATTATTCTTTTATTTTGTTATGTAAAAATTGTATAATATAATTTGGATGAATCAAATTGTATGTCCATTCAAAAAAAGTGTTGCGTAAATATTAAATAACTAAGTCGTTTTACTTGTAAATTGTATAGTAAAATTTGCAACGTGAATTTATGTACATGATTTCTCTTACGTTTTTTGTAACATACGATGCACATTTATTATTGTTAGTCATGGTATACATGAACATTATATTAAGAATTTTTTAATAATGTAATTGATATGTTTTTTAGCCATGGTATACATGAGCATTATATTGAGAATTTTTTAATGTTGTAATTGATATGAATAATTATCTCAAAATTTGGTTCAACAATTATTATCAAACTGGAACTACCCATAAATTGAAGATAAAATAGAGTTACCAATTTTTACATAGAGAATCCTATATGATATAGAAAACCCAATTATATTTGGTTTAGATTATTAAAATACACTTTTTAGTATTTAAATATCATTCTACTATTAATCAAATACACTTTTTAATATTATATCTAACGATTATCTTTCATTATTTAAAATCTAAGTGTCGTTATTAATTTGGTCACACAATAATCGTACAGGGCTGGACTACAAAAAATTTGGATAAAATTCTCTTACGCTTTTTATATATAAGGATATAATTTATTCAATCGAGATTTGAGATTTGACAAATAACATTATTTACAGAAATATTTGCATATACAATAGTCTTTGCTTTCAAAAAATTGTTGTATTAATTTTTCATGATCGTATTTTTCAACACACAAATTTCTGCGATCATCCCCTTCCTAGGTAATTTGGAAAAGGTTGATGGTTATATTTTTCAACACACAAATTTCTGCGGTCATCCCCTTCCTAGGTAATTTGGAAAGGGTTGTTCATCAGATTGGTTACTTAGAGCAACTCCAAGAGACTAGCTAAATAGGCTCCTAAACTGAAATATAAGAAATTTGAAGCAAAAAGCCTGAAGCCCGAAATCCGGCCCGAAAAAAAGCCCGAAAAGCCCGGCCCGATCCGGCCCGGCCCGAGGGCCCTAAACGGGCCTAGTTTTTTTCATCAAGCCTGGCCCGGCCCGAAGCCCGAAAAGCCCGGGCTTTTATCCGGGCTTTTAAAAGCCCGGGCTTTTATCCGGCCCGGATAAAGCCCGAAAAAAGCCCGGTTTAACCCTAACCCTAAACCAACCCTAAACCAACCCTAAACCCTAAACCATGATATTTAACTCCGAATACTTACAATTTGATTGAATATTGATCCAGTTATGTAAAATTTGACAATTTAACAATTAACATGATGTACTTGATAATTTAGGGTTTAGGGTTTAACCCTAACCCTAAACCCTAAACCATGATATTTAACTCTGAATACTTACAATTTGATTGAATATTGATCCAGATATGTAAAATTTGACAATTTAACAATTAACATGATGTACTTGATAATTTAGGGTTTAGGGTTTAACCCTAACCCTAAACCAACCCTAAACCCTAAACCATGATATTTAACTCCGAATACTTATAATTTGATTGAATATTGATCCAGTTATGTAAAATTTGACTTTTGATCGAATTGATACGATTCAGATAAGATCATACCCTATAAACGAGTACTCGTATGTACTAAGTAGTACTAACTACTAAGTACTCAACTCAACCGACTCAGTGATTATAAGTTAGAAGACTAATAGTAACAAACCTTTTTGTTCAGAAGATTTATTGAGTGTAGTGTATGTGCTTCTTGAAATGGTCATGTACGAGGAGATTTGTATGGTTCACGATCAGGTTAAGTTCAATAACACATATTAAAAAAAACCCGGATAAAAGCCCGGCCCGGCCCGATCCGGCCCGGCCCGATCCGGCCCGGCCCGATCCGGCCCGGCCCGAGGCCCTAAAACGGGCCTCATATTTTAGAGGAAGCCCGGCCCGGCCCGGCCCGATTTTTGAAAAAGCCCGGCCCGGCCCGATCGTTAAAAAGCCCGGGCTTTTTAAAGCCCGGATAAAGCCCGGCCCGAAGGGCTTTTTGTGCATCTCTAGTTGAGCCATTCCTTATATCATTTTCTTAAATAAAATATTCATTTCCCTCCAAATCTGTTCATATTTTTCTCTTTCCTCCAATATAAAAAATGTAGTTGAAGTTTGAATTTAATAATAATATAATAATAAGGAGTATATATAAGGAGTATTGTTGGAGTTGTCATTCCTTATAATATCCTAAATCATTAGAAGGTTAATTTTTTATAATATTTATAAGGAACACATTAGGAGTCTCTTGGAGTTGCTCTTAAGGCTGTTAATGTTAGTAGTTTATAACCAATGCAACACATGATTCTTTTTTTTAATATTTATAAGTATATTAATTCACATTTTTTAATAATTTTATGTTGTTAGTTTTTAGACTTTATGTATTACGTTTCATACGCTGAGTACATTACTTATGTTGTGTTTTGAGTTCTCAACATCAGATTTAAACGATTTTACAGTCCACAAAACTCATAAAATAATCTTTAATTTAGTGAGGGATAAACAATTTTTTTTTCTATTAAAATTACCCTGAAACTGAAGAAAAAATAAAATAACGAATTTCAACAATAATTTTATTCAACTTAGGAATAAAATTAAAATAAAGAAACCTACTCAACTTAGAATTAAAGTATAGACCAACAATCAAATAAACCTACTCAACTTGAAATTTGAACTTACATATTTTATATTGATAATTCTAGTCAAACTTAGAAAACCTACTCATATTTGATTTATATTATTAAAATATTTTTTTAATATTAGATCTAATGGTTCTCATTTATCTATTTTAATATTAACGATTCTTATTGATTTGGTAGTATAGGGACCAAAGTTTTGGATAAAATTTCTCTTACGCTTCTTATATATAAGGATATAATAATTTTGTATTTTTTATTTTTTTAAATTTAGCACTTAAAAATATGTACTTCAAATAAATTACAGCTACTGTTATTCCCAGAACAATGCAACCTAGATTGTAGAAGGGGGGGTTGAATACAATCTAGTTAATTTTACAAAACTTTTTCAAACCTTGTACAGTATGAACATATGAGTTTGTAAATTAACTAAAATTTAGTCAAGCTTTAAACAAAAATGAATTCTTCAAGTTAAAAAGAAATGCAGGAGACAAGCAAACTTTTTAAACTTTTCAGGTGAGTTTATCAGAAAAGCCCACCTGAGATGTATATTGAAGAATTCTCTGGGTTTGTTTAAAACAAACTCAGCTACTTACACAGATGATGAAAGAGAGCCTAAGTGTTTTTCGTTTGGCTTGGTGCTCTCTTCACACTTTTCTATGCTACACCATACAGTCTTATATACATCAACTGTATGTTACAATCAAAACCTACAACATAATAAAATATTACATCTTTGGTTCTGTTTGTTCACATGTTCGACTCTGAAGCTCTTCTATTCGGGAAATGCCTTGGCTGGCATCACAGATAAACTTGTACAGTCCCAAAGAGTGCTTTCTGGTTCAATGTGTTTCTTTCTTCAAGAATTACTAAGTTCATGTAATTTGACCTAGCTTCCAAGCCTACGTGACATCTGCATGAAAAAGACATTTCCTTGGATACACGACTGTCAAGTCACTATCAGCTGAGATAAGTGAACATGTAGTTTTGCATATAGGTCCTCATGCTTGTCAAGCTTTTCCTTTGCGTCCAGTTAGAAGATAAACTTCTGGGTAGCTATTGTAACTCTTATTTATCCTTCGAGACATTGAAGATAATGGATGACTTCACATTTCATTTGTAGGAATTTGAGCCTTCAAATATTTACAGTTTGACTCCCTATTCCATACATCTTTTACGCCGTTATCCACCATCTTTTATTCACGGGTGTGTAATGGTGATCTCTGAGACTGTCCTCCATTCAACCTGTTAAATAAAGAAAACTCCAAAAGATTTCTTTACATAGATTTTCTTTTCTTGTTGAATGAGATGAATATCAGTAGGCGTATTAATTATTTATCCGTAGACTACTATTCTACTTTATTTATCCGTAGAATAGTAATCTCAGAATATCAGTAGAAGTAATATATCCTAAGCTATATCCATAGATAGAACATGACATCCTTAGCTGCATCCATAGATAGAACATGACATCCTTAGCTGTATCTGTAGATCAACTATCTTCAGCTTTATTCGTAGATGGATATGATGTCCTTAGCTTTTATCCGTTGATGAGACAAGATGTTTTCAGCTTGTATCCGTAGATGAGATAAGATTTCTATAGCTTTATCCGTAGAACATATATATTTAGCTTCATCCTTAGATAAAACATCTCTCATCCTTATTGACTCACCATTACTGAGTTGTTTTGGCAGACTTACCACTAAAACACTTGGTGCTTGATTAGACGTCTGTTGGCTTGCTACTGAATTGCTTCCTAACTTGATGACAGAATATCTTCCATACATTTTATGTGGCTTTTAGTCCTTGGATAGATAAAGTGCTTTCTAGTTAGCTTCCTGATTATCAGCTGCTGTGATTTAGCTTTCTGACTATCAGCTTCGATATCATGATCAAATTCTTGTCTTGAGTATTTTGTTATCATCATTCCAAACGTATTAACCTTAACACATACCATTTATATTACTTTTTCAGTTTGAAGATCTCAAAAAAGATATAATAAAGTCAACGGGTTCTTTTAAAACGTAACGCGTAAAAGTTTTATAATACTATTATCATACTTTTATAATCCTACGGGTAATATAATTATTTTTGATCGTTATAACTGACATACAACTAACAGAAAACAGTTAAGATCTCTTTACGCTTATTATATACTAGCGTAAAAGCCCGTGCATTGCACGTGCCTGCATATACAATTATTAAAATAATTTTGCATTTAAAAATATGATAAATGATAAGATTCCAAATTGATGTTATATTTATATCATAATTTTGTAATATTTCATGTGATTTTCATGAACTAAATATTTTTTAATTTAATTAAATTTCATAAAATTTGGATGAAATATACATGATACCAAATCATACGATTATTTTAATTGCTAAAAAAATTAATTTAATTTTCGATAATTTTATCAAATTGAAAAGTTGAGTATGATATAAATAATCATAGTAGCATAACTGATCGTGTTTAACATAAACACATATAAACTCAAATGATTTTAACGTAATAACAATATATTTGTATAATAAACAATTGGTTTTGGCTCAATATGATGAGGTCATACCCAAACCCGATTTAGAAAATAAAAGACGAATTTGGGTAGAAAACGTTGAGTTTTGCGTTGGGGTCGTGTTCGGGTTCGATTAACATTTATCGAAAAAATACCCGCTCCAAAGAAAAGAGATGTATAATATGCTAAATTGAGTTTTGGGTTGATCCAAAGATCCAAAATATATGGACCCAATCCATCTATTTTTATATAGGATAAGGTACATAAATTTACATTATATAATTGTACACACCTTTGATATATCTACCTTTTTTTTGAAAATTGATATATCTACCTATACCTTTGATATCTACCGATCAAATATATCTACGTATCATTTAAATGATTTTGATTCACATATCATTTTATAAAGTTACGATTATATAGCTTTAAAATAAGATAAATAAAACAAATTTTTTATAATCAAAAAAATTAATTTTTATTTATTTTGCGGTCAAAACGGATCATTTTCAAGGTTGACCATAGGGGTGTACACGGTTCGGGTTGGGCGGGTTACAGAATTTTAACAACCCAACCAAATTTAATCGGGTTTGCAAATTTTCAACCCAACCCACAAAAAATAAATTCGTAATCCAACCCATTTAATATACTTCGGTTTGGATCGGTTCGGGTCGGAGTGGTCGGGTTAATAAATATATAAAAAATATTTTTATCGAGCAGTAAGTACTAAATTAATAAACCAAAATTGAAAGTCAGCAAACGTCTAACATAATAATTTCATTAAAAAAATATTATGAGAATATTTAGATAATAATAGAGGAAAATTCAAAATAATGTAAGGTATTACACTTTATATAATAGTATTGATCGATGATTGATTGATGATTTTGAAATTTAGTTTTAATTTTTTTTGAGAAAACCGCAAGAAGTTCAATAAAATAATCGATGAGATACTGCAAAATCAGGAAACGAGCCGGTTAATTTGATGAGGTTGACTTGTGCCAAACGGGCCGGTTAATTGTGGGGTAATCGGGTCATATTTTTCCAAACCCAAACGCACAAAGGGGGAATTATCTGAAGAAAGAATCAATAGAGTTCACACTCACTTGAAGATATATACAGCCAACTGGTGACCGGCCGATCAGGTATACCAGTCGGAATATGGAAGGGGAGATCGACAAGGAAGAACTGAAAGCTGCTGGAGCTCAGCTCCTTCCCGACGGAAGAAGTGGTTTGTTAATAAATGGTTGGGAGATCGAAACTCGCAAGTTCCCCATCCTCAACTCTCTCTCCGTCCAACTGTGCTACTGAATTGCTTCCTAACTTGATGACAGAATATCTTCCATACATTTTATGTGGCTTTTAGTCCTTGGATAGATAAAGTGCTTTCTAGTTAGCTTCCTGATTATCAGCTGCTGTGATTTAGCTTTCTGACTATCAGCTTCGATATCATGATCAAATTCTTGTCTTGAGTATTTTGTTATCATCATTCCAAACGTATTAACCTTAACACATACCATTTATATTACTTTTTCAGTTTGAAGATCTCAAAAAAGATATAATAAAGTCAACGGGTTCTTTTAAAACGTAACGCGTAAAAGTTTTATAATACTATTATCATACTTTTATAATCCTACGGGTAATATAATTATTTTTGATCGTTATAACTGACATACAACTAACAGAAAACAGTTAAGATCTCTTTACGCTTATTATATACTAGCGTAAAAGCCCGTGCATTGCACGTGCCTGCATATACAATTATTAAAATAATTTTGCATTTAAAAATATGATAAATGATAAGATTCCAAATTGATGTTATATTTATATCATAATTTTGTAATATTTCATGTGATTTTCATGAACTAAATATTTTTTAATTTAATTAAATTTCATAAAATTTGGATGAAATATACATGATACCAAATCATACGATTATTTTAATTGCTAAAAAAATTAATTTAATTTTCGATAATTTTATCAAATTGAAAAGTTGAGTATGATATAAATAATCATAGTAGCATAACTGATCGTGTTTAACATAAACACATATAAACTCAAATGATTTTAACGTAATAACAATATATTTGTATAATAAACAATTGGTTTTGGCTCAATATGATGAGGTCATACCCAAACCCGATTTAGAAAATAAAAGACGAATTTGGGTAGAAAACGTTGAGTTTTGCGTTGGGGTCGTGTTCGGGTTCGATTAACATTTATCGAAAAAATACCCGCTCCAAAGAAAAGAGATGTATAATATGCTAAATTGAGTTTTGGGTTGATCCAAAGATCCAAAATATATGGACCCGATCCATCTATTTTTATATAGGATAAGGTACATAAATTTACATTATATAATTGTACACACCTTTGATATATCTACCTTTTTTTTGAAAATTGATATATCTACCTATACCTTTGATATCTACCGATCAAATATATCTACGTATCATTTAAATGATTTTGATTCACATATCATTTTATAAAGTTACGATTATATAGCTTTAAAATAAGATAAATAAAACAAATTTTTTATAATCAAAAAAATTAATTTTTATTTATTTTGCGGTCAAAACGGATCATTTTCAAGGTTGACCATAGGGGTGTACACGGTTCGGGTTGGGCGGGTTACAGAATTTTAACAACCCAACCAAATTTAATCGGGTTTGCAAATTTTCAACCCAACCCACAAAAAATAAATTCGTAATCCAACCCATTTAATATACTTCAGTTTGGATCGGTTCGGGTCGGAGTGGTCGGGTTAATAAATATATAAAAAATATTTTTATCGAGCAGTAAGTACTAAATTAATAAACCAAAATTGAAAGTCAGCAAACGTCTAACATAATAATTTCATTAAAAAAATATTATGAGAATATTTAGATAATAATAGAGGAAAATTCAAAATAATGTAAGGTATTACACTTTATATAATAGTATTGATCGATGATTGATTGATGATTTTGAAATTTAGTTTTAATTTTTTTTGAGAAAACCGCAAGAAGTTCAATAAAATAATCGATGAGATACTGCAAAATCAGGAAACGAGCCGGTTAATTTGATGAGGTTGACTTGTGCCAAACGGGCCGGTTAATTGTGGGGTAATCGGGTCATATTTTTCCAAACCCAAACGCACAAAGGGGGAATTATCTGAAGAAAGAATCAATAGAGTTCACACTCACTTGAAGATATATACAGCCAACTGGTGACCGGCCGATCAGGTATACCAGTCGGAATATGGAAGGGGAGATCGACAAGGAAGAACTGAAAGCTGCTGGAGCTCAGCTCCTTCCCGACGGAAGAAGTGGTTTGTTAATAAATGGTTGGGAGATCGAAACTCGCAAGTTCCCCATCCTCAACTCTCTCTCCGTCCAACTGTGCTCTCTCTCTCTCTCTCTCTCTCTCTCTCTCTCTCTCTCTCTCTCTCTCTCTCTCTCTCTCTCTCTCTCTCTCTCTCCCCCCCCCCCCTCCCCCCCCCTCTCTCTCCCACAATCTCTCTCTCTCTCTCTCTCTCTCTCTCCACACACACACGCACATTTTGTTTAATGTATTCGATATTGAAGTTTAATTGGTTTTGCATAACGATTCATTTTGTAAAATTTGAATTTATATTATGTATGTGAGGTTTATTTCTCCTTTACTTATTTATATTATATCGTTTACTAACTGGAAAATGATGGATGAGTGTATTAACTTGATACTTTATGATCTAGTACAAGAGGAGTCAAATTTTATGTGTAAGCGTTTAGGAGTTGCTTTGACAACTTTTAAAGTAGTTCTTTTTATGCACTACCTTCTTTTTTTACAGGATTAATTCAAGTTCATTGCTGCTTAGTTTTGTCGACGTTTAGATAACTTTGACTTTCGCGAACATTATATACTACACTTTCTGTTGAATTGTTTGTTAGGGCTAGTACTTACACTTCCGATTCATACCAATGTTTGGTTGGCACGACTATAATCCCCGGGCTATTTTTAATCCTTTGGACTACATTCTACTTCATTTGTAGGGGACCATTGAATTTCACACTGTGTAGGATTATCAATTCTAAAGAAATGAACTAGGATGATCGAAATTTAGTCTATGCAACGATTTAAGACTGAAATGTAGTAAAAATTTAGAGTATATTTGCCAATAGTTTGGGAGGTAAAATCTTATGAAAAAACATGGGGTTGTTCAGTGCACTAATGATGGTGGCATATTGTATTATGTTTGCAGGTGGGAACAAAAGCTTCAGACCTCTCACTTGCCAGAAATGGTTTTTGGGGAAAGTTCATTGGTTCTGAAGCACTTAAAGAGCGACGTTAAGATTCATTTCAATGCATTTGATTCTCTAGTTGGTTGGAAGCAGGAAAAGTTACCACCAGTTGAAGTCCCTGCAGCAGCAAAATGGAAATTTAGAAGGTATTTGCAACTCTTTACTCTCTATTTAACATCAGGTTAGCTATCTATCCTATACAATTGAAGCAAAACGTGAAATTTTTTATCGGTTGCCCGTCAGTCTTGATATGATTTCTTACATAATGTGATATATATACACACTATTTCCTGTTAAAATTTTATCAGAATTTTATTAAAAATTATAGTTGCTTTAACCCAATTAAAGCTGTTACTATAAATTCCTTTTAGTGTAATCAATATTTTGTGTGCATGGGATTTACAGTAGAAATATGTGTATTAATAAATACTATTCTTGTGTACGTCATATTTTAGATTAAAATCATATTACAACTATAAATAAAATATAACTCCACCATATATAAATTATTCATTATAAAAAAGTTTTTGTTATGTTCAGGCTGGTGCCTTGCAATATATCTTATACATGAATAGGCATACTCTTTTTGAAAGTTAGTGATATAGTATTCTTTAAAGCTTGAGGAGGGATATAGTATATTTAAAGAGCTCATGACGTGCTGAGAAGGGGAGGAAAGGGGTATTATGATGGAAAGGTATAAGGAAGTTAAATGGGAGGCAGAAAGGTAGTGACACATAAGGTACAAGGCATACAGAGAGTTTTACAAGCATCTGAATATAAATGAGTGTCTAAACTAGGAGTAGAGAATGAAATTTTATAAACTAGCGACATAGAATGTCTTGTGACCTTGGCTCTCTAAGGTTTTATAGGGATGAGTAAGAACATGTGCTAGTGAAGATGAGGGAATTTATATATAAGTGAATTAATAGTTACATTTTTTTTTGCTACATTAATAGTTACATATTTGCATTATCTAATTAGAAATGTTCTAAAATTAAGAGACAAAACAGCATCTACTATTTCACATGTTCTCCAGGTTTACCTATCTTACAAGTGTTAGGGATTTCTATCTTCGAAATCAAGAAATATTGTTCAATTTAAGTCTTTCTGCGTCTTCATGGAATGTCCGGCATCAGTGATTCTTTTAGTAGGTTTTTAACATGGGTGAGAAATGGATTAGGGTTAGGAGCGGAATGTATGATCACAAGATTCTTGTTTACATGGATGCATCAGTGTGGAGGATGTGAAGGAAGTCACAAGGAAGAAAGGCATAGATAATGCTGTATGTTTAGACCTTATCCTTGTTGAGGTGTGGCGGTGATTCTGCCTTGTAAGAAACAAGGGCCACACACAGAGATGCAACAACTATAGCGGTATAAAGTTAAACAGTTGCACCAGAAAATTGTGGGAGGGAGTGATATAGTCCAGGTTGCAGTGAGAAACAGAGGTGACTGAGAAGCAATTAGGAGTCATGTCAGGTAGTTAATGATCGAGGCTATGCACGCTCTGTGTATGTTAGAGCTCTACGTGAAACTTTCTCAATCCATTACCTTAACTTTCTTCTAAGATGGTAATGTCAAAAGCTTCGGTTTTTATATTAAGAAAAATGCTTGGTGAAGCTTAAAAAACAAAATTTTAGAAAAGATAAAGAAGTTTTATATATTGATGATCAATTTTATGCAAGTATCACCAGTCCCTTATAGGGCATTTCATGTTTTTCAGAAGCAATGCATTCCCATAGAAAATTTATTGAAAATTGTCATGTCTTGATAAATTTCTCCAGCGTGTCAAGTATCCCTAGACGACTTTACAAAACCTTATTCTGATGGGGTTGTAAAATGGCAGTTAAACGCTAGAGGGATAAAATTATAGTGAATATTACATCATTGAGTGTTGATTCTTATATACTCATGCAATGAAATTATCTTCCCTCTGACTGGAAAAACTCACATATTTATCTTATGTTCTTATTCCCCAAAGCGGGAGTGAAGTCAATGCTATCTTACTTGATACAGTTATTTGGTCTTTCTGCAGCAAACCTTTCCAGCAGGTGATATTAGATTACGACTACACATTTACAACACCATATTGTGGAAGTGAAACTGTCGAGAAAAACTCAGAGGTGTGTTATGCATTCTGTATTAGCGTTTGATAAATATTGTGATGCAGCATGTTTCATTTATATCTTTATTTCACTAGAATATGTTATATTGTCATGTTAGGATATAAAACTATAAACAAGTGTATCAAATCGAATTGAGATCAAGTATAGCTAATCTTCTAGCTGCTCCATAATAGTTTTGAATTACCTCAAAATAGCATGATTTGAATTATTAGGTTTTCACTTTGTCTAGTACTTTATTAGCATTACTATCGCTGATGTTATGATGATCAGCGGAGGGATACAATCTCTGATGAAGGCAGCTGCAAGCTTCGTTGGGAGGACTGCGAGGAACAACTTGATTTGACTGCACTTGCATCAAAAGAGCCTATTCTTTTCTATGATGAGGTTGGTAATTCTGAGAACATATGATACTTGGGAGCTGGTGGAGAACAGAAGTTATTACCTCTAGTAGGATTGCATTGTATATTCATCTTTGTGGTGACCTAAGTTGTTATACTTCAATAGGTGATCTTTTATGAAGATGAATTGGCTGATAGTGGAGTGTCGCTTTTAACAGTAAAAGTGGTAAGCTTGAATTATTTAATGGCTCCTGTATCCACGTTATCATCTTTTTCTATGTATTGATGCGGATGGCTAAGCACATTTGTGATTTTGCAGAGAGTGATGCCAAGCTGTTGGTTTCTTCTCTTGCGTTTTTGGGTCAGTATGTTTGCTATTATATATACTTATGAAATTCTTTTGTTAGTATATGCAAGTTAGGCACCTGAGTTTTGGCTAAAGCCACTCAACAACCTACTATTTAACATAAAATGGTTGAGTGTGGTCCATGTATGTGCTCACAGACACAGATACATTCTTTTGAAAACCAATAATGTATTGTAAACAAATATGATTTTGCATTTGACCTTATTACGTTGCTGCTTGTGACTGAAGCTTTATTTTCACAGCTTAGAGTTGATGGTGTGCTTATGCGTTTAAGAGACACACGCATCCATTGCATTTTTGGTGAGGGTAATAAACCAGTTATTCTGAGAGAATGTTGCTGGAGAGAAGCCACATTCCAAGCACTAGCTTCTGTAAGTTAATTGTACAGACATTCTTCTCTTTATTGGATTGAGCCACATGACAATTTTGTTTTTTTTTATTCAGAAATATATAGATTTTGTTGGAATATGTGCTAATAAATATTTTCTATGGCAAGCCTGCGCTTGTTCTTTACTTCTTCCAATGTAGACATAGAGATCTCAAATATTTGGAAGTATCTGTTGCCTGGTTGTTGCACCGGGTCTAGTTATATTAAGGTTTAAAGCATTTATCATCATCTAGATTTTTATTTTCAGTCATCTAAAATGTAGCCCAAGTGAGTTCAGTACTTTTAATTGATTATTGCTAGGCAGGGCCCTGGTAGCTTGGCTGAAGTAATCGCTGTGAGATCTACTCTGCTATTTAAGATTGTTAGAACACCTGAGGTTTAAACTCTCTAGTCTCACCTTGTGTAGAAAAGCACAAAAGTCATCTCTGAGGAGTTAAAAAATAACCTTTATCTGTTATGTTTATGTTGAATAGACTACGAACATATGCCTCAGAGCGCCATTTAAGTTTCCTTGCAAACAATTCTGGAAATGCGATACAATCATGTTGTTTGATGGATTTTCTGTAGATTTTTTCCTTTTTGACAATTGCGTATGCAGCATCATCTGGACATTATTACTTTTAGCTTTTTTTATATTTTCTTTGCTTGCCATACAAAATTGTTGAAACAAAGATATAGGTATTTCGATGTCAGGGATGTTGATCTGCAGTTTGAGCTTCCATGCTCATTTGGTTGTTTTTTCGTATCTGTATACCAATTAATTATTAGAGTAAAGTGCATTTTGTGTACTTATAGTTTATGTGTCGGACCACTTGGGATACTCTATTTCAAAAATACCATCTGCTATACTAAATATTACATTTCATTACATAATGTGTATCTCCGTCAAATCAGTGTAACGCCGTGAGGGATTTATTGGAATGATATTCTCAAAAAGATTCATTTCCAGAATCTGATTTAACAGCTCATTATTTTTTCACATATCACATATACAAAATAGATATACATGTATCATGTATATACATCATTATAGAATTCTTTTCTTCCTTTTCTTTTCTCCATCTTGATTTTTTACAATCTTGCTCATATACATATACATGCATAAAATCTATTGCATCTTCCTCATTCGAATTTGTTAAGCCACTACAAGTAGTGTATTACCGCATTACGATTCGTTCGAGTCAACTATGAGATGAGTTGTGTGAAGGAACACAGTGAGTACATGCTAATGGGTATGTTAAACTCGGAGTGAAGGATTAAATTTGAATAAAGAAAGGTTGACATGAGTAAAGAAGCAATTGAAAGTTTTGGTGTATACATAAGATGCTATAATTTGAATTTAAAATAAATGTTCTATTTTCTTCAAATATTCTAATTAATTAGAGTGATTTTAGAAAATTGAACTTAATATTGTTTTGAAGAGAAGGAAGAGACAATCATTTTGTAATTTAAATGAGTTAGTTTTGTTAAGATTTGAATGAGATGTTTAAGTTTCAAATCATAAAAAAGTTTAACAATGGTGGATATGAATTTGGGGAAGAAGATGATAGTCAAAAGACTATTATACCCTCGATTTTCTGTTTGATTTCTAACACCGTTAAGCTGTTTTAACGAAATGATGCATAGTGTAACGAAAATTAATATTGAGTAAAGCAGGTGGTAGTTTTTGAACTGGAGTATCTCAAGTGGTCCGACACATATATTGCAAGTACACAAAATGCACTTTACTCTAATTATTATTATATTTTGTTTTAGTAGTTACTGTTGATCTGTTTCATCAGTTTTAAATGGAAGTGTTACAGTCACTTATTTCCTGTTAACTTGTGCAGAAAGGATATCCTTCTGATTGTGCTGCGTATATTGATCCAAGCAGCATCAGCCAAAGACTTCCTATCATTTTGCATAAGACCCAAAAGCTTATAATTCCTGATTAACATGTATGCAGTGTGCTTATGCTAAATTTTTATGGTATGGAGATGCTGTACTTTATCATTACATGACGGGAAAATTTTATTTATAACTTCACACTATTTTACTTTTTACTGCATATTGTTTTTATCTTTACTCTGGCATCTGGCGTACGTTGCCAAATTCCTTGCTCTTGAATTGAGATTCAAGGCAGACTGCCAGAGGCACATAGACACCTTCTGCATTATACATCTTTTAAGTTTTTATTCTTGTTTCATGAACAAAAAGCGTATAAAGGAAAAATCAGTACATATATATTTATTAACTTATGTTTTTAGTCGCTTTTGGAGCTTGATAGTATGGCTGGGTGAGTTGGACAACTTATTAAATGTGTGTTAAGTAATAGTACTAACTTATAACTAGTGCGATGCACGGAGTATATTTTAGTATACAGTTTTTCACTAGGGAGAAAATAAATTATAGAAGATAATAAAATATAGGCTTTATGACCTTTTGGCCCTTCAAGTATGGACCAGTGTACCCATAAACCCTTCAGGTATTAAAGCGTATCTTTTCGCCCCTCAGGTATCCGAAACGTACTCTTTTGCCACTCAACCGGTACAGAATTAAAAATCGGGTTAAAACGTTACAAAAGGCAGGGGATAAAATCGGAAAGTTTGTTTATGTTTTCCCTCCGGTTGTGGTAATACTTCTCCCGCCAATGATGCTCTGTACAATGATGCTTGGTGGGTGGGTGTAATTTCCAAAGTACTTCAAATGATCTGAGTCCTCCATTAAACACTTCACATTTCCATGGCTCAAACCACCACCTCGACCGCCAATCTCCGGCACATTCTCCGGTGTCAGTACCTCTACCACCACCGGAGAACCTTTATTGACGCCAGAATCAAATGGGTTCGTGACCCTTAACTCGATAATGCCTTCTCCGCCATCTCTACATTCCCATACGTCTTACTAGCCCCCAACAGTGTTTGCCAAAGTACCAAATCCGGAACCATTGGCATCTCCAATGCATCACTAGGCCGACTCCCCTGAGCCAACCCATAAATCAAAACATTCCAACATGTAACATCTCTAACAGACATTTCATCAAACACTTTACGTGCACTATCCAAATCACCCGATTTCGCATAAACATCCAACAAAGTTGTCTGTAACAATACATCAAACACAAACCCATATCTCAAAACCTGCGACTGAACTTCCCTACCTTCAAAAACAGCCAACGCACGTGCACAAGCTTTCAACACAAAAGAGCACGTGAGAGCATCAGGCTTGCAAGAAGCACGTGACATAGACACAAACCACGTGATAGCATTTGTGGGTTGTGGGGTTATAGCAAGGCCCCGTATAATAGCGTTCCATTCGTTGATCGCCGGAGATGGGAGTTGCCGGAAAATGTAGGTGGCGTAGGAGAGGTCGCCGGCGGGAGAAGTGGCACAGAAATCGAGGAGTTTAGAACGGGGAAAGTAGTTGAAAGAGCCGGTGATGATGAGATGGGATTGAAGTTGTTTGATGCGAGAAAGTGAGGTGCATTTTCGTAGTAACGAATAAATAGGTTCCATTTCGAGTGAAAAAGATTGTATGTGTGTTTTGAATTTCAAAGTAGACCTGCTTTTATACTTTTTTTTGTCAGGATACACACACCACAACACAGTTTCCGATTTTATCCCCAGCCGTTTGTAACGTTTTAACCCGATTTTTAATTCTGTACCGGTTGAGTGGCAAAAGAGTACGTTTCGGATACCTGAGGGGCGAAAAGATACGCTTTTATACCTGAAGGGTTCATGGGTACACTGGTCCATACTTGAAGGGCCAAAAGGTCATAAAGCCTAAAATATAATTATAACTTGTTGATGGGGTTCAAGCCATATATCTTTGTTGTTTGTATCTTTAAAATTAATAATAGAAATGTTTAGTTATATTATGTTGTTGACGGAATTTGAACCTTAGACCTCTCTTAGTAATTAATACATTAAAATGAATATTGTTTTATATTGCATATAACTGTTATCAAATATTTGCGTTAAACTCTTACGGTAGTGTTGTATAGTATAGAAGTAGGCATCAAATAAACAGAGAAATTAGACGAACAAATACACATGTAATATTCAGTTAGTTTGACCCAAACGTACATTCAATATAATGCTCAGTAGGCTTTCAAAATTAATTTTGTTATAGAATGGCTTAGTACCCATTTGGCATTTAGTTATCACCAAAAATGAGATAATATAAAACACCCTTGATGCTATCAATAGAACTCATATAACCCAAAAAAAACTGGAAAAAACGTAGTACAAGAAAATAAATCTACATAGTGCTGTGAACCTTTAGTTCTATTTACGGGATTTCGGGGCTGTGTAGGTTTTGAGTAAGATGTTGCTATTAAGCTACCCTTTTAAGTAAATATATCTTGATTAGTGTGCATCAAACATGTACTTTTTGGCTAGAAGGGGATGGGGATAAGAAGGATCTTGTTTATAGATCGTACCCTTTTAGAATTGAATCTGAATCATAGAGCTCTAGTGGAATGGAAGCAGTAGAGATCAGTTATTCAATCGCTTTGTGCTGTCCATAAATTTGGTGGATAAACTTCTATTTTATTGTGTTGTGGGTTTGTGGCTACATTAACAGCATGCTTGCTTTATAAAAATCTCCGAGGCTTCCATACATGCTGTGCACTGATTATCACACTAGCATACATCATTTAGAAGTTCATTGTACATTATTTATTAATATTGTCTCGTTATTTAGACCATTTTCACCACAATGCTATGACTATGGATATAAGTTGCACTTCTTGTAGTTAAATATTGTGCTCACACCTTTAAGCATGCCCTGGTCCATGAATTGACACTTACCAGAATTGTGCTCACACATTTAAGGTAGCGGAAATGATTGATTGATAAACATAATATACTCTTACAGATTAGTGAAGACATGAAATTAACTGCTGTGTCTAGTAGAGGGATTAATACACAGCTTTGAGTTGTTTTCGGTCCAGCTTATCGTGTGCATGTGATAACTTTACTAGTTGCGGGTTTAATTTAAAACTCCCTTGCCACAGTATACATTATCCAACACGTTCTCCAATATATATGGATATGTGTGGTGTCCATGCCAGTTTGGGACCGTGGTTGGATTGGCTCATGAAATCTGGCAGGCGTCAGCGACTCAGCAACATTTCATCTCATTGATTTGTGTTCTAGTGTGACAGAGGAACGTGATCTTATCATTGGCAAAGGCATCATTTTCATTTGTTCCGCATACCTTCTAGACACACTTTACTCTTGTGTGTTCTGGAATCTGGCAGCCCCTGAGTGCCTGTGAACCGAAAAGTTTTTTTTTTTCAAAGTTGCATTTTAAAACTTTAATTGTCTGGAATCTTGATTCGGAGCTAAACTATATATAGTCAGGCCGAGTTCCTACTAGTATTGATTTGCATCACAATCTTCAGCGATGTTGAGTATATCTATTTTCACAACACCCTTGCTCTAGAATTTTATAGTGAAAGGAAGCAGACTTGTCTAGATGTCATACATGAACAAGTTGGAGTGACACTTGAAATGGTGCAAGTTGAGGTGGAAGAATAGTTGGCATATGGCATCTCGCTAGAGGATGCAAAACTGTTTGTACGCCGACAGAGATATATGTGGGCATCATTCCTCTGTCACGCACCTCTAAAATACAGAATGTTTCACTTTGGATTCGAAAATAATTGTTCTTACTTCTTACATTTGCTTATTTTCTTAACTTCAGACTTGATTTTCTGATAAAAAAGAAAAAATTATTATCTAGAACTTGGAAAATAAACCAACTAAATTACAGAAGTTGAAATATATGTAATCCATAACCCAGCATTAGAGTAATTACAAGTACGAGAATCCAAAACAAATGATAAAGTGCATATTTATTTCTAATTAAGTAGAACCGTAGTCTAATAATTCCCATCCAAACATCACATTTCCAGGTAGTACTGGAAACACCCCTTCACGAAACAGAATCACCATGTCAATTAATCAGCAAAATTGCTGCAATATCCAAATGGCATGTTCATGTAACTGCACGTACAAAAAGGTCATGAGTTACTGATAGTCATATCAGTTCAAAACATTACGTACAAATACCAGTAGATGAAAAACGACCATTTTCTACCATTTAAAACATGTCAAAAAAATTTGGTTGAAAATGACTAAGAATTTTCAACCAACATAGAAATTGGTTGAAAATGTTGTTTGTGAGTCCCAATTTTTGTACACGCAAGCATCAAATGCAGTTGATTAATAAATACGTTATTTCATATTAAGCAAACTGGAGGTGTAAATAAATCATGAGAGAGAGAGATTGTATACTCGATTTTCTGTTTTGAATTCATCATGTTCTTTCATTTTAGATGAAAAATCACAAAATTCATATAAATCAAAGGACTCGAGTGGTTAAACGAATTACATTAATTTATTATTTATAGGTAATTAGGTTGGTGTAATCATGTACTATATATCATAGACTAGTGTACCGTGTGACAACTCGACACGAGTCCGGGGGTTGGCAATGTGCGATGCCAGGCGAGATCCAAGAATCACCGACGACGCCAGTGGCTGAACGGCTCCGATTTCACCCAAAACCCTGACGCAACAAAAACACACAAAATGTTCGGTAAATACACAAGTACATAAATATTAAATAACAACATAAATAAAACAATAAAAATGTGATGAGATGAAAATGACCTCGGGTTAATGAAGGCGAAGCGGCTCGAATGAGGACGAGGAGCAGCTAACGATGGCAAACGTTGGCGGAGGAGAGGTGTTGGTGATCGGAGAGGAGAAGACCTCGCGGCGGTCATTAGGGTTCTAGAGATCGAACCACGAAAAGCCATTTTGGTTACGATAGAACAAGAGAGTACTAAGAGAGTGAAGAAAAGAGGCAGCTAGGGTTTAATAGAAAATGAGAGAAGAAATGTGGTTTGTTATTATATATAGCTACTTAAACCCTAAATGTGATAGCGATTTGATAGGATTTGTATTGGCTAAAAACTTTGAAGATTTGCTTTACATTTTTGAACACATCCTTATCACTTATCTATTCATTTTATTCCAAGGTTACTTGGCGTCTAAGTAAATTCGAATATTTTATTTATAGACAAAATCAATTTTGTTTAATCAGTTATATAAATTAGAATTCTATTTATGACTATTGTATAACTGGCTATTGTATGACTATTTAGGGGTAAGACTACGTATTCCGAATTGAATTTCAGAAATGTTCCTAAATGACATATAATGTATTATTATTTTTGCGCAATTTAAAATTATCTATTCCATTTCCATTTCCATTTATCTCTATTCATTTAATTTAAAGATTACCTCCCGAAAATTGAATGCTCCATCAACTTAACAACTCTAAATAATAATCTACACTTATTTTACTGTTTTATTTGATTAACTAAAAATTTAAAGTCAACAAACACTACAACAAATATGAGCATTTACGACGAAAAACTTATGATGAAATGTTGGAAGCCTAAAATGGCCGGAAACCAAAAAATCAGTACAATTTGGTTTATGGGCACAATAATTTACGATGGATGTTCATCAGTCATATTCCGTCGTAATTAAGTATTTTATTTTCTTTTTTTCTGACGATAATTTCCGTCGTTAGGTTTTTTATGATATAAATAATTGTGGGTCCCTTTGTTAAATTACGACGAAGTGAACATACGACACTTTATTCCCGTCGTAAGTTTGATAATATTTTATTGAAAAGGTGGGCCCCGTTGTTCGAACTTACGACGTAATTGTACTTTGTAACGATTTTTTGAACTTATTATTTGACCAAAAGCAACGAAAACGTTCCGTCGTAATTGCTAGCATTTACGACGATTTCAGTACAAAAAAATCGTCGTAATTGACCCAAATTATTGTAGTGAAAAAGACTAGAAATTTATTTGTTGGTCTAGTTATTTGGTTGTGTTTTAGAAACACAACATTAGCTTTGGAGCTCATTGAACCTTGTAAAATTATGACATATTATAGGACATCATTCTCAACTTTCAAGTTGTGATTACGTTTATCATAATTATGTTAACACGTACATAAACCAAATCAAACCAAAATAAACCAAATCAAATCAAATCAAACCAGATCGATATCGGGTATATACCGCTTTAGAGCATGGTCCGGGAAAATAACTATCACGACCCTCCTAAAATATAAAGAGTGTTATAAAATTAAATTAATAGGTAAATAATTGGAGGAGGATGTTGCTAAAGATAGAAAGAGAGTACGTAATAGATGTATTGCCTTTTTAGTGTATCACTTACAAGTGATATTATACCTCTATTTATACCAGTAATTGCACCGTCGTTTATGTGCGTATTGGAAATCTAATAAAACTTCTTAGTTAAGCATAATAAAGTTTTTACAAAAATTTACTAGATAAGTTTCCTTGTTCACTCATATTTACAATCATATATGTTATAACACTCCCCCTTAATTATTAATGTGAGTTATTACAGAGATTGACTGTCTCGTTAAAATCTTGTAAGTAAAAATTCAGTGGAATAAAACCTTAACGAAGGAAAAAAATTACAGTCTCCCCGAATAAAATGTCTCATATGTCGACATCCTAATATAGAAAGCTTCTCAGTCTTCGCATGCCAATATTATTATGTAGCTTTTCAAATGTTGATGTGAGGAGTGACTTTGTAAGAATATCAGCCAAATTATCACTTGAGCGAACTTGTTGTACCTCAATGTCACCATTCTCTTGTAGTTCATGAGTGTATAAGAACTTCGACAATATGTGCTTTGTTCGATCTCCTTTAATATATCATTCCTTCAATTGCTTAATACAAGCTGAATTATCTTCAAACATAACTGTAGTACTATCAGTGATATTTGATAATCCACACGATTGGCGAATATGTTGGACGACAGACTGCAACCAAACACATTCTCTACTTACTTCATGTATCGCTAGTAACTCTGCGTGATTTGATGAAGTTGCAGCCATAGTTTGTTTTATAGATTTCCAAGAGATAACAGTTCCACAATACGTGAATAAATAACATGTTTGTGATCGTCCAACATGAGGATCTGACCGGTAACCAACATCTACATATCCTGCGACTTCGAATTATTTGGGAAGAATAATCCAAGGTCAATTGTCCCGCGAAGATATCTCAATATGTGCTTGATACCATCCAAATGTCTTTTTGTCGGATCAGAACTGAATCTTACCAATAGGTTTACAACAAATGCAATATTAGGCCGCCTGTTGTTTGCGAGGTACATAAGAGCGCCAATCGCACACAGATACGGAACTTCAGGTCCAAGAGCATCTTCATCTTCTTTTCTAGGACATAATGGATCATTTTCAACTTCAAGTGACCGAACAACCATTGGTGTAGTCAGTGTATGAGATTTGTCCATGTAAAATCAATCAAGAACCTTTTCTGTGTAGGTTGATTGATGAACAAATACGCCTGAAGATAAGTGTCCCACCTGTATACCTAAACAAAACTTTGTCTTTCGAAGATCTTTCATTTCAAACTCATTTTTGAAATAATCAATAGTGTTAGTAATATCTTCAGAAGTACCTACAATATTCAGATCATCCACATATACAGCAATAATAACAAAATCAGTTTGAGACCTTTTAATAAACACACATGGACACACCTGATTATTAATATACCTATCATTCAATAGGTATTCGTTAAGCCTATTGTACCACATACGACCAGATTGCTTTAAGCCATATATTGATCATTGTAATTTAACAGAGTATAAGTGACGAGGCTTAGTTTCCTCTAACTTCAATCCTTCAGGTATTTTCATATAAATGTCACTATCAAGTGATCCATACAGGTAGGCTGTCACAACGTCCATAAGACGTGTTTCCAATCTTTCTATACAAGCTATACCCATCAGAAAATGAAAAGTGACTCCATCCATTACAGGAGAGTAAGTTTCCCGGTAATCAAATCCAGACCTTTAAGAGAATCCTTGGGCTACTAACCGAGCCTTATATCTCACAATTTCATTTCTCTCATTTCGTTTTCGTACAAACACCCATCTATTCCCGACGGGCACTACACCATCTAGTGTTTGGACTGCAGGTCCAAATACATTTATCTTGCACAAGGATTGCAATTCTTCTTGGATTGAAATTTTCCATTTTGGCCAATCATCTCTTTTTCGACATTCTTCCACACTTTGTGGTTCAGGATCGGAGTTCATAGAAATATCACATGCCACAGAAAAGGCATACACATCATCAATCTCAGTACTCCCACGATCCAATAATTTCCATTTATGTACATAACTCAATGAGATCTCATAATTATCAGGTATCTTTGATTTTATGGAATCATGTGCCACTTCAGGGACAATATCCTCTTCTGGAGGTAATCCCACTTCCGGGGGCTTCTTTATAGCCACTTCAGGGGCTCGAACTTCTTCAGGAGGTAGTACAACTTCTGGGGTATTATCTGGAACACTTGTCATTTCTTGGACAGGTCCAATCAATTTATGTTTTCGTGGTACAACATCCTTTGCACCAATAGGTCTGCCACGCTTCTGGCATGATTTTGAATCACCAACCAATTCTTCAGGAATTAATTTACGAATAGGAATTTCAACCCTTGACGGAGTATTAACAGCAGGTATATGTGATTTTATAATATGTCTAGAATCACTAAAAGCATCAGGCATTTGATTAGCGATATTTTGCATATGAATAAATCTTTGAACCTCAGATTCACATTGATTAGTACGAGGATCTAAAGCATTCAATCGTGATGTATTCTATGTCAATTCAGAATTTAAATTATGCACAACCTTATATCCCCCTAATGAAGGGAACACAGACTCATCAAAATGACAATCGACATATCGAACAGTAAACACATCACCAGTCAATGGTTCAAGATATCTTATGATAGATGGTGAATCAAAACCAATATATATTCCTATTTTTCTTTGAGGTCCCATTTTATTACTTTGTGACGGTGAAATAGGGACATATACGACACAACCGAAAACCTTTAAGTGAGATATATTGGGAATTTGACCAAGGGCTAGTTGGTGGGGAGATTGTTTATGATAGGCAGATGGTCTGACCCTTATTAGGTTCGCGACATGTAATATTGCATGACCCCAAACAGATGTGGGTACTTTGGCTCTAAGACCATCTCCAATGCATAACACTAAAATAGTGTAGCTTTTACACTATTTTGGTGTAAAAATAACACCATCCACAAAAACAACTCCAACCCATTAACACTATATCTTACACTAAAAGTCTAAAAGAAGATATGTTGTTTTCACCTTTTCAAAGTAAGTATCTTGTTTGGGTTATAATAGAATATAAATAGGGCATGAAGGGAATATATTTGTTTTTGTTAACTAATATGAGGGCATAGTGAGAATTATGAAATACGCTAAAATGGTGTAAAAATTACACCAAATGTATTTTTGACACCAAATTTGGTGTCACACTATTCATTTGGTGTAATTTTTACACTATTATAGTGTTGCATTGGAGGGAACTTTACACTAAAAGTTACACCATTTTGGTGTTATAGTGTTGCATTGGAGTTGCTCTAAGAAGTAAAGGAAGGGCAATTAGTTGAATTTTCTTAATAAAAGATTCTGCCAAACCATTTTTTATGTGTGCACGTAAGCTACTGGGTGTTCAACTGAAATTCCTACCGACACACAGTAATCGTTGAAAGTTGAAGATATAAATTCAGCAGCATTATCTAGTCGAATTGATTTGATAGGGTGGTCAGGGAATTGAGATCGTAATTTGATAATTTAGGCAAGTAATTTGGCAAAGGCTGTATTTCGTGTAGAGAGCAGACAGACGTGAGACCACCTAGTTGATGCATTAATTAAAATCATGAAATACCTAAATGGGCCTGAAGACGGATGAATGGGTCCACAAATGTCACCTTGGATTCGTTCTAAAAATTTAAGGGATTTGACTTGAAGTTTAACAGAGGATGGTCGAACAATTAATTTTCCTAGAGAACATGTTGAACAAGGGAGTTCATCTTGTGGTATGATCTTTTGGTTTCTAAGAGGATGTCCCGTAGAATTTTTTATAATACGTCGCATCATAGAAACTCTAGGATGACCAAGTCTTTCATGCCATATGATAAGTGATTTTGGATCTGTAATTTTAGGAATAGTGATACTATGAAACTCAATAATCCTAATTTTTTTGGCGTACAATTCAGAAGAGATTGAGTGTAGTTTTTCTAAGATCTTTGGTCAAAATGTGTATTTTACGGAAGTTTTTCTAAGATCTTCTTGTAGCCTAAAATAGTTTAAGTGATTATAAGGTATTCGTTTCTATTCTCACTAGTAGTTTCAATGTGAAAACCTTTAAGGCGGATATCTTTAAAACTTAAGAGGTTCCTAGTTGACTTGCTAGAGTATAGGGCATTTGGTATATGAATTTGTGTTCCATTTGGTAGGATAAAACTAGCCTTCCCAAAACCTTCGATCATATAAGATGTACCCAAAATTGTCCATACTTGAGAGTTGATTTTAGTTAACTTTGAAAAATATTCTCGACTTTGTAGAATTGTGTGAGTGGTGGAAGAGTCGACAATGCAAATATCTCCCATACTTACTCTGAATACACACATAAATAAATAAATGATATTCTCATTAAAACAAGTACACAAAACAAAAAACAAATAGAACATTACATAGAAAGCAAAAGCGTACATAAAAACTATTCATCTAGGTCATAGTAAATATTAGTCATACTATCTAGTTCATTTGAGGTCTTGTTGATTGGTTCATCATTAAAACTAGCCAACTTTGTTTCCACACTTTGTCCATTCTGATTTTTAGATGACTCGTAAAGTTTTATAAGATGTTTAGGTGTGCGACAAGTACGAGTCCAATGCCCATGAGCCCCACATCTAAAGCAGATATCTCTAGTGTCTCCTTCCTGTGGTGCCTTCCTTTTATTCGGTACCTCATTTTGCCACTTTTGGTGGCCAGAGTTGTTGTAGTCATCACGCTGCCACTTCAGGTGGCCAGAGTTATACTGATTTCGAAATCGACCATGAAAATTTCCACGTCCACGATTTCGTCCATAACCTCGTCCTCCTCTATGCCCTTTTCCACGCTCATTCTTCCAGAATGACGTGTTATGTATTTCGGGTAACTGAGCAGAGTCTGTCGGACGTATCTGATGATTTTTCAGCAATAACTCATTATTCTTTTCAGCTACAAGAAGGAGATATATCAGCTCACTATATTTCTGAAAATTGTGTTCCTTGTATTGTTGCGCCAGGATCATAATGATGGGGTGAAAGGTTGAGAGAGTCTTTTCAATCATGTCAGCATCAGTAATATTCTCACCACATAAAATCAGTTTTGAGCTTATTTTGAACAGGGCATAATTATATTCAGCAACAGATTTAAAATCTTGTAACTTTATATTAATCCAGTCATAATGGGCATGATGCAAATGAACAAGTTTCTGGTGATCAAATCTATTTTTAAGATTATTCCAAAGGGTGAGATTCAAATTTTAAATTTCATGAATGTGATGTCTGAGAAAAATGATAGTTTTGGCATTTTGTTCAACAGTTGGGGTTTTCCTGATTCTATGGTGTCTTTTAACCCATTAGCACTAAGGTGTAATTCTGCATCGAGCACCCAAGATAAATAATTATCGTCAGACACATCCAATGCAACAAACTCTAATTTCGCAAGGTTTGCCATTCTGATAAAGATTTGGACATGATATATTATGACAGATTAATACTTAAATAATTAACAAACAAAAATACATATAAATTAAGAGTAAATAGCAGTTTGCACCCCTTTACTTTGGGCGTTTTTTCGATTTGGTCCTGAATAATGTTCTGTAGCAGAATGCACCCTTATGTTTAATTTTCGCTTCGATTTACACCCCTTTGACCAAATTCTGTTAATTTTGACTGTTAACCTTAACAGACAGGGTTATTTGGGTAATTAGCCAGGAAAATAACAGCCAGATTCTCAAGCATCTGGCATAACTGCAACCAAAAACTCCAAAACACAGTGCGTGTACAAAAACACACACATAAGTAAATTTATATTTTCTTTGTGTTTGGAGGAAATGGAAAGGAAGGGGCAGTTGGTTTGTGAGAAACGAGAAAGGGTGAAATCATCGGCTAAGGTGCAGAGAGGGGCAACTGCCTCCTTTTGGAAAAATTCCCATCTCTCTGCTTTTCTGCCTCTTTCTTGTTCTTGAGTCTTTTGACCCTTCTTCATTTCTAGGCTCTGTTTTGTTTCCTATATAAACAATCAAAACCCATTAACAATACATACAGAAATCAATAAAAATCATCATTTAGAAACTCATAAAATCATCTAATAAATAAATACCAATTTCCAGCAAGAACATCAAAACCCATTATCAATCAAACAAAACCCAAAAATATACAATCAACAATACATACACACATAATCAAATCCCGTCAAGAAACCATCTATTCAAGACCAATCAAAACAACACCCATAAAGGAACAGGGCTGCAACAGAGGCGCTACAAACAGCAATTGATGAAGGGCACAATAAGATTGCCATACTTTACGGGGAGGGCACATGCCAGACTTGGGTAGACGATTAAGAAATGAGTTTGATCTTTATCCTTCAGGGGTGCAGTGGGTAACAGCTTGGTCAATAAAGAGCCGCAACATAACAAGTAGTTCCCTCCCATTTTTGACAAATATGGCAGAAGCTCTGGGATGGCCGTTGAACCGCTACCAGACTTTGGCACTTCTGATTTGTTGGATTGTGTTTCCAATTTTACCCCTGTTCTAATTAACGGTGACAGTCAATATGGACGGAATTTGGTCAAAGGGGTGCAAATCGAAGCGACAATTAAATATAGGGGTGCATTCTGGTACAGAACATTATTCAGAACCAAATCGAAAAAACGCCCAAAATAAAGGGGTGCAAACTGCTATTTACTCATAAATTAATAATTAAACTCAAAAGTTACGACGGCATAGCCGACCACAAAACTTTTGAATACTACTTGACGACAGAGCCATCTTTATAGTAGTAATACTTGACAGTATAGTCATCTTTAATATATTAAATAATAATAATTTAATGATCCAAAAATAATGAATAAAAGAAGACGATAATAATTAAAATTAAATTATACCTCCTTTGTTGAGTAAGCTTCAGTTAGTAGAGACTCGTGCTGATAACGTGTTATGAAATTAACTTAATAAGTAAATAATTGTAGGAGGATGTTGCTAAAGATAGAAAGAGAATAAGTAATAGATGTATTGCCTTTTTAGTGTATCACTTACGAGTGATATTGCACCTCTATTTATACTTGTTTTGGAAGTCTAATAAAATCTCGTAGTTAAGCATAATAAAGCTTAATAAAACTTACTAGATAAGTTTCCTTGTTCACTCACATTTACAATCATATATATCTTATAACAAGGAGACTATTTTCATGAATATTTCTAAATTAGTGCATTATAAAATTGTGTATATGATATATATTTACACTAACAAATCAAAATCAAATAATACACAAGTTATACACGCATAAAATAATTGTAAAAAGTCAAAATATACGTCTCTTTTACATAAAAATCTAATATATACATCAAACTAAAAAATTAATTGAAATATAACCATTTTTTTATTAGAACCTTTAAATTCATAACGTATTTTACCAAATTTTTTCTTTTGCTAAGCCTTTTCAATTTTTTCAATACACACATGGTTTGCCGATTTAAGAAACTTTGTCTTTGATTCGAGGATTTTATAGTACTTTTCTTTTCTAAGAAATATTTCTAGTAGTAAAAGAAAGAAAAGTTTTATGGAGACTATTATTTCATGACAGATTTGAAAATAATTATGTTCTGCAATATTATAAAATAGATTATATTTTATAATCAGAAAATTGTAAAATGTATTATTTGACAAAGTATGTTATATGAAAATAACTATCAATACTATTATATAAAGGAGAAGACGGGGGCGGTGATGTGGTGCTCTCAGATCGCTTCGTTCTATTTTTCTAATTTTCTCAATTTTTTGAATTAATAATATTAAAAATTCGAAAAAATCTCAATTACCTTTTAAATGCTTACTAATAGAGGAAACATATAATATTTTTGTATTTAAAATCCCAACTAATGGAGAAAGTAAATATACAATAGATCTTTACTAATGAGGAAACTAAATATCACTAATGAAAAAAATTAAATATTCAATTATAATATTCTCGCCTTCAAGATATCTAAATTACCAAAACATTGTATTACCTTACATTATTTTGAACTTTCCTCTATTATTATCTAAATATTCTCATAATATTTTTTTAATGAAATTACTATCTCAACATACTGCTCTCCTAAACTTTCTTTTTTATGTAATATAATAGAAATCATCAATACTATTATATAAAGGAGAAGACGGGGGGCGGTGAGGTGACGCTCTCAGATCGCTTCGTTCTATTTTTCTAATTTTCTCAATTTTTTGAATCTATTTTTCTATTTTTCTCAATTTTTTGAATTAATAATATTAAAAATTCGAAAAAAATCTCAATTACCTTTTAAATGCTTACTAATATAGGAAATACATAATATTTTTTCATTTAAAATCCCTACTAATGGAGAAAGTAAATATACAATAGATCTTTACTAATGAGGAAACTAAATATCAATAATTGAAGAAACTAAATATTCAATTATAATATTCTTGCTTTCAAAATATCTAAATTACCAAAACAGTGTATTACCTTACATTATTTTGAACTTTCCTCTATTATTATCTAAATATTCTCATAATATTGTTTTTAATGAAATTACTATCTTAACATACTGTTCTCCTAAACTTTCTTTTTTATGTAATATAATAGAAAATACAGGAACGTTTTGGTAAATAAGAAGTTAATAAATTAGATCGGTCTTGCATAAGAAATTAAGTAATTAATACAAAAAACTAGAAAAAAATTCAACTGCCTTTTAAATATTTAATAATGGAGAAAACTAAATATACAATTTCAATATTCTTGCATTTAAAAGCTCTACTAATAAAGAAAAGTAAATATAATATTCTTGCATTTAAAATCTCTACTAATGGAGAAAGTAAATATACAATAGATCTTTACTAATGGAGGAAACTAAATATTACAAATGAAGGAAACTAAATATTCAATTATAATATTCTTGCATTCAAATATCTAAATTAAAAAAAAAAGTGTATTACTTTACATTAGTTTGAACTTCCCTTTATTATTATCTAGATATTCTCATCATATTTATTTTCAAATAAAATTATCATCTTAACATTCCGCTCTCCTAAACTTTCTTTTTTAATGTAATATAATAGAAAATACAAGAACATATTGGTAAATAAAAGTTAAGAAATTAGATCGGTTTTGTATAAGAAATTAAGTAATTAGTTGGTAAATAATTAATTACCTTAATACTTTCGTACAAGTAGCTAATTAATAGTATAAATATACACATAAACTCTGTTAATTGTCTACTGCAATTTTTGTTGTCAACATTGTTCTTCTTTACTTTTTTGTTTGTTCATGTTAAAAGTGTGTATATGAGTACATGAGTATGAGACTTTTTCCTTTATGTTATTTATCTTATTACGTATGTTTGTATCCTAATGTAGGATCATATTAAAATCTTTGACAAGACAAGTTATTTGCTATTAGTGTTGATTGAGTTAAGACATGGATTACTAAGGAGGGGGATTCATCAGTTAATCAATTAAAATAATAGGCCGAGCAAGGTAATTTTCATGTACATTCAGTTGTGAATTGATTTATATGTTTATGTGTGTACATTATTAGTTTTGAATTTATAGTTAAAAGTTGATACACCTGTATACAAGGTAACTCGAAAGTGGAGAATTCATCATGTCTTCAAAAACAAATTTTATCATTATTTTTTAACGTTTAGATAGTTATTGCTCTAATTTTTATGAGAAAAGATTATATCTTTTAGTAAAATATTTTCTTTAATTCATACACGAAAATTCAAAGATAAAAATTGTATATTAAGAAATTTATAGTGTATGTATTTCGAAAATATCATGTTAAGATTTATTCGACTGAAAAATTTATTTAGTGAGTGCATTTTTAACAAAATTCAATAAATCGGTGCATCTATAACAAAAGTCATACAAGAATAAGAAATATTGAGAAAAGGTCAATATTTTATTTTATTTTTAAGGAAGAGGTTGTTGTTGTTTTTGTTGTTATTTGTTTTGACAAAAAGAGATCATTATTAATAAAAAAAATCTCTCAGCAACAAAAAAGATGTTTGTTCATATTTTTGATTTTTTTCTTACTGAGAATAGATTTGGAGGTAATGAATATTTTAATAGCTCTGAAGGTATAATTGTAGTTTTTGATTAAACGATCTAGAACTTTATATATATATATATATATATATATATATATATATATTAGAAATATCAGAAATATATTTTTTGAGAAAATTTAAAGATATTATTATAAAGCCGCTGTGAAGCGCGGCTTAGTAAACTAGTTTTTATTAAAAATCTTGAAAATTATATATGTTTTACAACTAAACTTAAATGTTTTGTAAGTCGAACATGTTTTGCAATGTTATGCTTGCAAAAATATTTAAAATTTAATTTTTTTTTTAATGATATGGTATTTTTTATAGAACATAATTTAAAATTTATCACATTTTACAATATATTATTGTCTTTAAAATCTGTAATGAAATAGTGATCTACACATAACTTAACTCGTAAATATATTATCGAGACATTCAAAAAATTTATCGAATAGAAGGAAATGGAAAATATATCTTTGAGAATATAGATCGCAAAACTTTAATTTCTAAAAATAAAAAGATGTGAAATCGTAATGCTCGCGTGTACCAAAAGTAAAAAATAACTTTCAAAATTGGTAAGGGATTCTTTTTAATTAAATATCTGGAGCTTGATACTCTTAAGTACGTAATCACATAATTTAGGTAAGTATAAAGTGTTTTTTTATATTAATGCATGCGAAATATTTTTGTACTTGGAAAATTTGATCATATAATTACAATATATTAAGTTTTTTAAAATATATTATGTACTCATATAAAAATAATCTAGCTGACACGTGTATAGATAATATGTAAAATATGTTGAACTCCAACCCATAATTTTCCTTAGCAAAAAAGATAAATAAGCATTTTTCGTTGGCTAAATTTATCGAATTAATATTTTCTTTAGGTATAATTTTACTTAACTAGCATCATATCTAACACCATTGGAGCAAATACTATATATTTCCTTTAGAAGCGTAAAAACCTGTGCGAGGCACGAACCTGTTTATATATTGAAATTATTTTCCCCACAAATATGTATATATATCGAAATAGTTTTGTGATTAAAATGTAGTTAAGATAAAATATTTTGAATTTATCTAATACTTGTATAATATTTTTCTAAATATTTTTTAATATAATAAGATTCATTTGGATAAATTTCTATAATATAACGATCAAATGACTATTTTTAATTGCCAAAATATTAATTTAGTTTTAAATGATGTGAAAAGAATTTAATCAAATTCAACAATTAATTATTTTAATATAGTTTTCTGTATATAATATGAACGTATGTAAACTCATGTATTTTTAATGAAATAACATTGTATTTTTGAAATACAAAATTGGTCACATATGTAAGAATAAACCGTGAATACTTCGTAAAATCTCTTAGTTTTAAGTCCATATATTGTTTAACATAGAAGTATGTAAATTAATATAATTTTGATGAATATACAGGATATTTATAATATATAAATTTCGCCATTGATGTAAAATTATACAATTAACATATTATAGCATCTCTACATTTTATGTAAAGGTTGATCCTGAAGTTGTCAGTCTATTATTTACATATATATATGTACACTTTTAAACTTAATTGTCTCTAATATATATATATATATATAAATTATTGAGAAAAAATTGTAACTTAAATCGGGTTGGGTAGGATTGACCGAATATAATATAAACTCATACCCAACGTATTTTGTCGGTTTGAAATCTTTTCAACCCAATTGAGTATATTTTTTTTATCAACCATGAGTTTTATATTTCTCCGACCAATTCTACCCAACCCGATTTAAGTTACAAATTTTGTTTAATAATTTAAATATATATCACTATACTGTATACAACTACACATTATACCTCATTTCTAGATATGTGCTTAAATTTTTTGCATATACATATTGGGCTGAATAACAATCCAGTCCGGACCTGTAAATTGTACTGAACCGCATAGAACCAGTTCGATCAAAAAAATTCAGTTTTCGTTCCGGTCCGGTCCGTGAAAAAACCCGGAACGGATTGAATTGCATGCATAGAGGTATTTTGACTTTACTTTACCTTTTAAATTATCATGTATATAGATTAAATAAGACATATAATATTTTAATTAACCAAATTAATAGATAGTAAATTGAAAAGACAATATATATCAAAACTACAAACTAAATAATTGAATTTGCACTTTGTATAATGACAAAATGATATACATACATTACACATTAATATTACTTTATAAATAATAAGATACTTATGTGCTTATTTGTATTGTCATACTAAGCAAATATTATATATTTTGTGTATTTAAATTTGCAAGAAAAGTAAAAATTAAATTATAAAATTTAAAATTTTATAAAATTATTAATCAACCCGGTCTATATCGGCCCGCTCTGGATTTTTTCAGTTTGGACCCAAAGACCAAATATAATAAGTCCGGTCCTCGGTCCATGAATTTGAAAAAAGTTCGATTTTCAGTCTCGTTCGAGTCATTTCGATTCGAAACTTTGGGCTGACAACCCTATATACATATGACTTACAACATAATTTATATTACTAAAATATTAGCACTAAAATGATAATGTATATGTATTTCAGTTTTACTTAGATTTTCGAAGGAGAATTATATCATATTTCAATTCTTTTTCTACATAATTATTTAACCCATTAAAACCAACCCAACCCAAATTGATATATGATAGGTAGGGCTGGGTCACGAATCTATATTTTGCGGGTTGAGTTAAAAAAAAAATTGTTAGATATAATTGATGATGTTTGTTTATCAGTGTTTAAAGTACCAGGAAACTATCAGAGTTTAGCTGGAGGACCAGTCAGAGTTTGTTAAAGTCTGATGGTCAGAGTTTGCTTAGCAGTCGGTGCAATTCAATGAAGATTCTAGAAGCGATATTTTTTGAAGATGGAAAGAAGGAAAGAGATATCGAGATGGCTAAGGAAACGGAACAGAAGACAGAAGCAATTCTTAATTGATTTTGATTGTATAGCTAATTTATAGGAATATCAATTAATGATTGTATGTAGCTGTGTACTATATAAACACAGATAGGTTAACCCTAAAAGGGATGCGAATACGTGAATTATCATTCTTGTAACCTAGCAGCTCTCTGTGATATTTTACATCACTGAGAGAGGAGTTTTTAATTCCATTCAGTTTATTATTCATAAACAGTGTTCTTATTGTTATCTCATACATATACTTGATTATATATTGTGTATTCGGCCTAACAATTGGTATCAGAGCCAAGGCTGTTTAATATATACAGTTTTTGATCCAAACACAAGTTATAATCATGGCTGAAAATACCCAGGCAGGTTCTAATGCTCAGAAGGTTCAACCAACTTCTATAAGTCGATATGAGACAATCAGGGTTCCAATTCTAAGACCAGTGGAATATCCAATATGGAAGGTGAAGATGACCATGTTTCTGGAAGCCACGGATCCAGAATATCTTGATAGAATCAATGATGGTCCTCATATGCCAACAAAACTGCCTCCAGTTGTTGCTGGTCAAGAACAAAAGAGCGTTCTAAAAGAAAAGAAAGATTTGACTCCTGAAGACATCTCATCAATTGCAAAGGATGCAAAGGTTAGACATCTTCTCCATAGTGCTTTAGATAATGTTATGTCTAACAGAGTTATTGGCTGCCAAACTGCCAAAGAGATTTGGGATGCTTTAGAAGTCAGATGTCAAGGAACAAGTGCCAGGAAGACTATTCTTACACAGGAGTATGAACACTTTGATTCGAGACCTGATGAAACTTTGACTGAGACATATGACAGATTCTGCAAACTGTTGAATGATTTATCTCTTGTTGATAAAGAATATGAACTTGAAGAGTCGAATCTTAAATTCCTTCTATCTCTACCTGAAAGATGGGATTTGAAGGCAACGACAATAAGAGATAATTATGATCTTGCAGAAACAGATCTCGATGAAATCTATGGTTTTCTTAAAACTCATGAACTTGAGATAGAGCAAAGAAACAAAAGATCTGGAAAGAAGACAAAATCTGTTGCTCTCAAAGTTGAAGGAAAACCTCTTAAGAAAGAAACATCAAAGAAGAAAGCTAAGGGAAAGGCTTTAGTCATAAAATCTGAAAGTGAGTCATCAAACTCTGATGATGACTCAAACACTGATGAATCTTCTGAATCCGAGGATGATGAAGAACAAATGATGCAAATGGCTGCTTTAATGGTGAAGACTTTCAAGAAGATGGGTTTCATGAACTTCAAGAAAGGAAAGAGATTCTCAAGGAGAGATTCAAACTCTGAAAGGAAGAATTTCAGAAAGTCTGACAGAAGGGATATCAAATCTGGGAAGAAAGACAAGTCTGAAATCCAGTGCTACAAGTGTAAAGAGATGGGTCACTATGCTCTAGAGTGCAAGAAAGGAAAATCTGAAAAAGCACTCATCACTAAAGGAAAAGACTGGGCAGACACTTCAGATTCAGATGAGGATGTCAACTATGCTCTCATGGCAACTGTTCAAGATGAAGCTGATTCATCTGAAAATAAGGCACCTCTAACAACTTATGCTTATGATATTGATAATATATCTGAATTGAGAATTTATCTTAAAAGCATACATGTTAGTTATAGGGATCAGACTTGTTAGGAATATGTTGATCTTGATGATAATTATAAAAACACTTAGTAGATTTTGTATTAAGTCATTTTGTAACTGTCAACGGAATGGCATGCTTTGCAGTGTTTCGTTGACAGGAAGCTCATCAACGGAATGAGTGTTGTAGCAATTGCACTGTACAATACTTCACAGTTTGATATGCATTTGATGTATGTACTAGATAGGCTTTCTAAGTCATGTTGACTAAGTACTAGATAGGCAAAATAGGTTGGTTAATTGTAAGTATATCATGCCTTGTAATTTTGCCTAAGTGAAGACATGTCAACGGTATGAAGATTACTCTATCAACGGAACAAGGATACACCATCAACGGAATGAAGTTTACTCATCAACGAAATGAAGTTTACTCATCAACGAAATGGAGAATAAAGCTATCAACGAAACACATCTCCCTGCTATCAACGAATCATTATTGCTTTTCTGAATAGTTGACAAAGTGATAGTGACAGTTTACTGAACAGATCTAAAGGTGATGTGGAAGTGTACTTTGCATTGGAAACCATTAAAATGGACATGGGGAATAAGGAAACATCCCAGTTTCCAATTGGGCTCTTGGGAGTGATCATAATAAGCATGAAGACAAAAGCAGGGATCTCCAAGGACCACTGGACAAAGGGATGAAAAGCAAACTATTGGCGGTTACCTCTAGTGTACTTTAGTATAGCCAAAAATAGCTTTGTAAACTTGGGAATATATAACCAAGTGTAGCAGTTAAAATAAGGGTAAGAGAAGAAAAACAAATAGTTTGTATTAGCTATCTTTGAGAGCATTCTTCTCTACAACCTTGTAACTGAGCAGCTGTGTACTTTTGGTATCACAGATTATTTCCGAAATAAAAACACTTTAGTTGGATCATCAAACAATCCAACTGAATTATTTATATCTTGTGTTTTTACTTATTCAGTTCAGTTTTATTTATAAGTGTCTTAAGTTTAAGAAAATATCAAGAATTGTATTCAACTTCCCCTTCTACAATTCTGTTAGGTCATTTGGGATTAACAAGACTTTAGAAAATGAGAGAATTAAATCTGAGAATCTTAAGCTTAAAGAGAGAAATAAATTTCTTGAAGAAGAACTTGCTAACATGCAACAAGTTCAAAAGGAAAGAGATGATGCTGTTTATGTTGAACAAGAGTTGCTTAAGAAATTTAGGCAATTAGAATCTGATTTGGAAAAAGAAAGAAAGGTAATTAAAACCTGGACAAACTCTGGTAAGGACACACATCAGGTGTTTCAAACAGACTCAGTAGGGTTAGGTTACTGTGAGAAAGATGAACTTAGGTTTAAAGATAAGGTTAAAGTTAGAACACATCTTCCACCTATGAAATTTGTTCCTGAATCCAGTAAACTAAACTCTGTAATTGAAAAAGAAACAGTTAAGGAAGAACCAGTAAAAACTTGTGTTAAACAGGTTAATGTTGGTTTAATGACAGAGAAACAAATCAAGTACAAGCTCAAAGAGGTAAAGTCTGTTGAGAAACAGAAAGTGTCCAGGAAAAATAGAAATGGAAAGGTAGGCATTAATAAAAGCAATAATCATTTGCCTATCACTGATGCTCCTAGAAAAACATGTCATAATTGTGGTAGTTCTAACAAAGATATTAATTCTTTACCCTCCATGTCTGGAGTTAAGAATGATTATGTTAGGGTTAGACCACAGACTTTATGCACTCACTGTGGGAGTACTTGGCACTCTATTTATACTTGCAAGAATTATCATGCCATTTATCACAACTATTATGAGTTGAAGCCAAATTTGAAGTGGGTTAAAGTTGATTCTGCAAGTGTAAACTCTGATACTGTTAGCTTAAACTCTGTTGATAAGAATTCCGCTGCAAAAGCTAACAATGTTAAGAAAGCCAAAGGATCCAAGCAAGTCTGGATCCTTAGATCTAACTCTTTGTAATTGTTTGTGATTGCAGGGCATAAGGGAAAGCACCCTAGTCTTGGACAGTGGATGTTCAGGACACATGACTGGAAATAAAGCCCTGCTATCAGATTATGAGGAAAAAGCTGGCCCAAAAGTTTCCTATGGAGATGGCAACATAGGACGTACTATGGGATATGGCAACATCAATCTTGGAAGTGTCATCATCACAAATGTAGCTCTAGTCCCAGGACTCAAGCATGACTTGCTATCTGTGAGTCAAATCTGTGACAGAGGTTACCATGTAGATTTTCAACCTGAATAATGTGAGGTTATCAGCAAATCTACAGGGAAAGTTGTTCTAGTTGGACACAGACGGAATAATATCTATGAAGCAAGTTTGGTAACAAACTCTGAAGGAAAAGCTGTGTGTCTGTCTGTAAAAATGTCTAATGAAGAGAGTTGGAAATGGCATAAGAAGCTCTCTCATCTAAACTTGAACAACATCAATGAGCTAATTCGAAAAGATCTTGTAAGGGAGGGGACTTCCAAAGTCTATACTCAGCTTAGATGGTATGTGTGATTCTTGTCAAAAGGCCAAGCAAAGGAAGTCATCTTTCAAGAGTAAATCTGAATATTCAGTTGTGGAGCCTTATCATCTTCTTCATGTTGATCTATTTGGTCCAGTAAATGTAATGTCTCTAGGCAGAAAGAAATATGCTCTAGTCATTGTTGATGAGTATACTAGATACACTTGGGTGTACTTTCTAGTAAAGAAGGATGAAACTGCCTTAATTCTGATGGAACATGTGAAGCTGCTGGACAAAGGATCACAGTTTAAAGTGAGAATAATCATGAGTGATAATGGTACTGAATTCAGAAATGCAACAATGGAAGAATTTTGCAAAGAAAGAGGAGTGAAGCAAGAATTTTCTGCACCAGGGACTCCACAGCAGAATGGAGTGGTTGAAAGAAAGAACATAACTTTAATCGAAGCTGCCAGAACAATGCTTGATGAAGCAAAATTGCCAACTTATTTCTGGGCAGAAGCTGTTCAAACTGCTTGTTTTACTCAAAATGCAACACTGATCAACAGGCATGGGAAAACACCATATGAGATGGTGAAGAATAAGAAACCAAACCTGAAATATTTTCATATTTTTGGGTGCAAATGCTTTGTGTTGAAAACTCATCCTGAACAGTTGACCAAGTTTGATTTAAAAGCTGATGAAGGAATTTTTGTTGGATATCCACTATAAACTAAAGCATTCAGAGTTTCTAATCTGAGAACTAAAGTGATCATGGAATCTATACATGTGTCATTTGATGACAAGAAAATAACTGGAATTGAAGATGAAGAAAATCATGATCAACTACGCTTTGAAAATGAAGATCTAAACTCTGATGATGTAAACTCTGACGAAGCAAATCCAACAAACTCTGATGTAGCATACTCTGATCCTCTACTGGTAAACACTGAGGAAATTTCTCAGACAGAAGAAAATAGAGAACCAGTTGAGGGGGAGCATGAAGATACTTTAGCAACATCTCAAAATGATGACTCACATTCAGAAAGTGAGTCAGCTGAAGAATCTAATACAAACTCTGAAAGTTCAAACACTGAGCAGTCCAATTCAGGGGGAGCCTCAGAGAATGCAGATGGTCAACAAGAAAATCAGGAAAGAATGGATCAAGGGGGAGAATCCAATAATGATGAAAGAAGCCACTTACCTACAGCAAGAAAGTGGACTCAGGCTCATACACCTGATCTGATAATTGGAGATCCAGATGCAAGTGTGAAAACAAGAAGTGCCACAGCAAATGAATGTTTGTTTCATGCATTCATATCTCAAACAGAGCCTAAGAAAGTGGATGAAGCTCTTCAAGATGCTAACTGGATAACAGCAATGCAGGAAGAATTGAATGAGTTTGAAAGAAATGAAGTATGGACACTTGTACCAAGACCCAAGAATAGGTCTGTTGTTGGTACAAAGTGGGTTTTCAGAAACAAGACTGATAGTGAGGGAGTAATTAAAAGGAATAAAGCTAGACTTGTGGCAAAAGGATATTCACAACAGGAAGGAATTGATTATGATGAAACCTTTGCTCCAGTTGCAAGGTTGGAAGCCATAAGAATTTTTCTAGCATATGCTGCTCACAATAAGTTTAAAGTCTTTCAAATGGATGTGAAGAGTGCTTTTCTCAATGGGAAACTTGAAGAAGAAGTGTTTGTTGAACAACCACCAGGGTTTGTGGATCCCAAGTATCCAGATTATGTCTACAGGCTTGACAAAGCACTTTATGGACTAAAGCAGGCACCTAGAGCATGGTATGAAACTCTAGCTCAATTTCTTTTAGAAAGCGGGTTCACTAGAGGTACAATTGATAAAAACTTGTTCTATTTCAATACTGGTAATGATTTGCTTTTAGTTCAAATCTATGTGGATGACATAATTTTTGGGTCTACTAATGACAAACTCTGTAAGAAATTTGCCAAGCTTATGCAGTCCAGGTACCAAATGAGCATGATGGAGAGCTTAGTTATTTTATAGGCTTGCAGGTAAAGCAAACAGATGATGGGATATTTATCAATCAAGCAAAATATACCAGAAATCTTCTCAAGAAATTTGGTATGCTTGATAGTTCATCTGCAACAACTCCTATGGCAACTGCAACAAAGCTAGACAAAGATACATGTGCTTCAGTAGATATGACAAACTACAGAGGCATGATAGGGTCTCTTCTTTATCTTATTGCAAGTAGACCAGACATTATGTATGCAACCTGTCTTTGTGCAAGATTTCAAGCAGATCCCAGAGAGCCTGATCTAACAGCTGTAAAGAGGATTTTCAAATATCTCAAAGGAACCATAACCTTGGGTTTGTGGTATCCTAGAGAATCAAAGTTTAATTTAATTGGTTACTCTGATGCAGATTTTGCAGGCTGTAAGATTGACAGAAAGAGTACTAGTGGAAGCTGTCAATTTCTAGGTGACAGACTAGTTTCTTGGTACAGCAAGAAACAGAAATCAATTTCCACATCCACATCAGAAGCAGAGTATATTGCTGCTGGTAGCTGTTGTGCACAAATTCTGTGGATGAAGAATCAATTGCTGGATTATGGGTTAAGGTACTCTAAAATACCTATTTTCTGTGATAATCAAAGTGCTATTTCTATGACAGGTAACCCAGTACAGCATTCCATGACCAAGCACATCAGCATAAGGTATCACTTTATCAGGGAACATGTGGAGGAAGGAGATATTGAGCTTCACTTTGTGTCTACAGAACAACAGCTTGCAGATATCTTCACCAAGCCTTTGAGTGAAGCTACATTTACAAGACTGGTAAATGAACTTGGAATGATCTCTGGTTTCGACTAGAGATACTGGTTAGACTCAAACTTTACTCATCTGTGATAATTTGCTCATGTTTCTATGCATATGTTAACTGTCATGCAAATCATGTTGTTAAACTCTGGAAGCATACTCTGATTGTGGTATTGTCTGAAACATAAAAACCGATGAAGAAAATAGTATGAAGCATGATTCTCAGTAAGTAATCATGAATTCTTCTGAGTTATATATGATCTAATCTCAAATGTGTGCAGAAACTTTACACAGCATGATACTGTCTCTATATTTATAGCATCTCTTAGTTTATTGATCCTATACACTGAGTCTGTATTAGCTGTTTGCACTTTCTCTCATAAATCATAAACATTAAATGATGTAAGTCTAAACTCTGATAAATAGTTACTGCTAATTCACCCCTAAGCAAAAGATGCAAAACATGCACAAATTCCTTTGAGACCATGTTGTGCCTAGGAAGACCCATGAACTTATTGTATGAAATAAGGGCTAAAATTTTCAAATTTTTGGTGACTAGTGCCAACCACTGATTACTGGAAAAGATTAAATAAAATTAAAAAAAATAAAATTAAAGGGGGTGAAAACAAGTGAATACAAATAAATACAGAGTTTAAATGAAATCAGAATATGTTTTACATATGAGAGTTTGGGCAACCAGTTTTTACTGATTTATTTTGTGGATTTTATGCACTTTGAGATGCTCTCAATATTTATATTCAGTAAACTCTGCTATTCACACACAAATATTCACAACTGTGCATGTTGAGAAAAGAGATTATTAATGAAGGAGGAGAATTGATAAAAACTGATGAACTGTGTACTCTACGCAGAGGTAATTTATTTTTAACCTCTGATGGTTACAATAAATAAAAATGTTTCAGACATTTCATAATTATTGAGGAACATTATTTTTGGAAAATAGAGAGTATGATTGATAACAGTTTGTTGAAGTTTTGAAAATGATGAAAGGTGTCTAGAAAGTAGCAGTAATTAGTGCCTTTTACTGCGCATGCGTGTTGGAAACTACCATGATTAAGTGATGTCAGTTAATGCATATGTGACAATTGTCCCACTCACACATTTTTTTTCGAGTAAGCATGCTGTGTGTATTAATGGTTAAAACTCTTCAGTTTTAATTCATATTTAATCATTATACACTTGACGTTTGAAATTTTTACAGACTTACTCTATTCACAGGACATTTTCACATAAGCATATTCACAAACACTTTTCTGCATCACTTTCTCAAACACTTTCTCTAAGTCTAAACTCTGATTTCTTTCAAATCTTTCTAATGGCAACTACCATGTTTCAGTCTTTTGGTCTCGATTTTGTTCCTAATAATTAGGCAGCACCCCTATCTACTGAGAACGCACCAGAGGCGTTTCACCTGTTTCAGAATTTCCTCGCTCAATCAGATATTGGGCAAGCTCTAGTGGAACCAACAAGGTTATCTGGTACTCAAATCAAAGCCTTCTGGGAAACAGGCGTATATGATGATGGAGGTGAATCAGGCATTCCTTCAATTATCTTTGAATTTGCTGAACAAGAGTATGTAGTCACTCCAACCACTGTTAGAGATGCTCTTGGGTGTGAAGATTTCAATGCGTTCACCATTTCCGTTGGTGATTCTGAACTTCAGCGTATGATGAGAGAGATCGGTTATTCTGGGTCTTTGGCAAGAACAGGCAACCTGAAGCGACCGTTCTTGAGGAAGGAGTGGAGTTTCTTCTTCGATTGCATTACAAGAGCGTTTGGGAAGAAGTGTACCAATTGGGATGCAATTCCAATTGATAGTCTGCAAATCGGGTATTCTCTGCTTTATGGCAATAACTTTGATTTTGCTAGACTAGTTCTTACTAATATAGGTGAAAAGATGACAGAGAATAGGAATGTAGTTTACTTTGCTCGTTTCTGTCAATTAATCTTTTCTCTTTGTGTTGATGGGGTTGAGATAGCTGAGGAGGATGTCATTCCCTCATTTAGATTGCATAAGAGAATATTTTCCGATCTCACAAATCAGGATATCAAGAAAGGGAATGTTGGTGACTTGATGCTTCCTGCTTCAGTCCAACAGTTTTTAAATCCTCAACCACAACCACAAGCACAACCAGAACCTCCATCTACATCTCAAAAACCAAGGGCTGGGGTTAGGATTAAGCAAAGAGCGTTTAAGGCTGTCCAGGCTGCTAAACCTCTAAATACTGATAATGTTCCAGTATCTGTTGGTACTTCAAGGAGAAAGAAGAGGGCAAATAGACCTGTTTCTGATGCAAATATGCCTTCTGATGAAACTGAATCTGCTAATGCTAAGAAAAGGAAGCTTGTTGTTGCGTATCTTTTTGGTGGATTAGTTCCAGAAACTACTACTGCAGCAGCTTCAGAAGTTGATCTTGAAGATGTTATTGAAGATGATACTGTGCCTGAGGAAGCCAGAGCAAATACTGCTGAAAATGTTGAAGTTAATGATGATTTTCTTGAACCAATTATGGAAATGGATTTTGAAGATAATATTGAAGCACATCCCTCTGCAACTCTAGAAGAGTTTGGCAGTATAAATGAAACAGAGGATGTGGCAGCTGATCAACCCACAGTCATACTTGATGAGTCCTTAGCTACTCAAACAGAGATTCTCTCTGTCAATCACCAGGTACTTGAAAAAGGTGAAGAGGTCGATTAGACAGCAAAGGCTGTAGCTGCAGAAACTGTTCTTGAAGAAACTGCATAAAATTTTGTTGAAGCCACTACAGAGCCTGTTGTTGAGGCTGTACAAGAAGAGAATGTTCAAGAGAATATAAACTCTGAGAATCTTGCACATGAAGGTGCTCAAGAAACATTTGCTGAAAATATTCCACATTCTCCAAGTGCTGAGTCTTCTGCAAAGTCTGATGATCAAGCTGATTCATCTTCTCAAAGACTTTCTGCTCAACCAAATCCAAAGGACATTCAGTATTCCACTGAACTTCACTTTCAGAATATGTACTTTTCCAAGTGGTCAAACAAGGATTGCATATTTACTGATCAAAGGGCTGCTGACTTTGTAACAAAATCTGCTGAGTCAATTACAAATCCAGAACTTCTTACACATCTAAAGGCAACAATTGTTCAAGTCAAGTCTCTTCACAATCGTTTTGATGAAACTCAGAAGTCAGTTACTGGGTTGAGAAATGATGTGGTTGCTAGAGATATGTCTCTAAAGCAAGATAAATCTATGCTGCTTACTCTGGTTAAAGATCAAGAAGTTCTCAAGAACAGATTAATCAAAGTTGAAGAAAATCAGAATGTAATGTCTGAGAAGATTGATTCCATAGATGCTTCTATAGAATTGCTCACCTCAGTATTGCTACAAGATGATGTCAAAAAGGGGGAGAGAGTACTTAAAGACAAATGCAAAAAGTCTCAAACTCTGAGTAGACAGGATGATTCTACTGATGGTGGTGCAAGAGGGAAAGAATTCAAATCTAAATCTACTCTACAGCAAAGAAAGCTAAGATCAAACTCTGATGCTACAAACTCTGAAAGGATATACACTGGTGCTCAATCTACTTCAAGAGCTAGAAGTTTTTTTGCTTACTTCTCATCCAGTTACTGATGAAGAGATTGTTGCTCAGTTGTTTCTAGAAGAACATGGTGCTCATGCAACCATAGAAGATATCCAAGTTGAAGAATTGATGCTAGCTGAAGAGCATGAAAAGAAATTAAAGTCTGGGAAGTTCAAGAAAGTCAAGAAGGTTTTAAGGCCAAAGGAGAAAGGAATTGTAATCAAGGAAAAGGTAAACTCTCAACAGAGTTTACAATACTCAAGAAGGCCAGTTGAAGGCAGCTTAGATAAAGGCAAAGGAAAGCTTGTGGAAGAAAATCAGTTATTGAAGAAAGCTCAAACAACCTCTGACAGTGCTCAAGTTGTTCAAACAATGGAAGTTGTGACAACCTCTGATACTACTCAAGTTGTACAGACTAAACTCTCTTCTGAACTTCAAAGAACTTTTGCTAAACCAGTCATGGCTCAACAAACTTTGATTCCTGGAAATGTCAATGTTCTTCAAAGCAAAACCATCATGGGTAAAGAATCAAGAGATAGATCTGGTTTAGGATCGCATAGAGAAAAGAGAGTAAACAGTAGTCCTATGGATCAAACTTCATTAGCTGAACCAGGTGTTGGTGTGACTCAAGAAAATCTTGATGCTTTAGAGTCGGTTCAGTTAATACATCATAAAGGATTGAAGAAGGATTTTCTGTTATACTTCAAGGCTGATGGCAGAGTATACAGAGTTGGTGAAGCTGATATAGGATTAAAGATGAAAGAAGAACTAGAGTATGTACTGTATATACTGAAAGTAAAGAATCAAAGAACTCATTAAGCATCTGAGGTATTAAGAAGCAGAATGGTGAAAGCTAGAGCTCTTTGTGGCCTAAAGATTGCTGGTGCTTACATACCGAAGTACAGAGATTATAATGGAAAGCTTGTTGAGATGCAAAGGAATAGTGCAAGACTCAGAACAGATCTTGGTATAAAAGTGTTGGAATTTAATCTGGAATCAGATAAATCCTTCATAATAAAGCTAGGGAATGATATGAGGAAGAACATCATTTATGCTCTAAGGGCAGCTATCTACCAAACTGGAGAGAGTGATCCAGAGTTGAAAGAGCTAAAGAAGATAATGGTAGCTGAGCTAGAGAGAGCTGAGAGAAGACTACTTATGGACTACATCAGGACTGTACCTGGCATTGAAGAGATTAAGTAACTGAAGTCTGTAAGTTTTTAAAGTTTTTTGTTCTAAGTAAAAGTATAAACTCTGTGATTTTATAAACTGCATTTGTTATATGTTTTGACATCATCAATTATCTGTTAACTTGTACATTTTAGTATGAACAAGTTGGGGGAGATTGTTAGATATAATTGCTGATGTTTGTTTATCAGTGTTTAAAGTACCAGGAAACTATCAGAGTTTAGCTGGAGGACCAGTCAGAGTTTGTTAAAGTCTGATGGTCAGAGTTTGCTTAGCAGTCGGTGCAATTCAATGAAGATTCTAGAAGCGATATTCTTTGAAGATGGAAAGAAGCAAAGAGATATCGAGATGGCTAAGGAAACGGAACAGAAGACATAAGCAATTCTCAATTGATTCTGATTGTATAGCTAATTTATAGGAATATCAATTAATGATTGTATGTAGATGTGTACTATATAAACACAGATAGGTTAACCCTAAAAGGGATGTGAATACGTGAATTATCATTCTTGTAACCTAGCAACTCTCTGTGATATTTTACATCACTGAGAGAGGAGTTTTTAATTCCATTCAGTTTATTATTCATAAACAGTGTTCTTATTGTTATCTCATACATATACTTGATTATATATTGTGTATTCGGCCTAACAAAAATTAAACCGAATAAATTAGACCGGACCACAAAAATGCTTTCAACTCGATCCACCCAACTTTCCTAAATTGCTATACAATTAGATTTATCATTACATAAAAAGCAATCTAGATACATTCTAAATTAAGTTCATATAATCCAGAAAATGTTGATTTGTTAGGCTCTTGAATTGATAAGCTTTGTCTTGTTATCTCTCAAGCTTCTGTCATAGTCTTTGCAGGCCTGATAAAGTGTTGGGATACTACATCACGCCTGTTTCTTGAACATCCAAACCTGTCACATGTTTGACTGAGTAGATCCCCAATTCAAACGACTCCCTTTGAGACAGTGACCTGAGATGCTTAGTTTGCTGTCACAGGAATATACTTTTGGTGACAGTATGAACTCCCCGCCAATGTTGCTGTCAGGAGTTCCAAACTTGCTGTCAGGATAGGATAGAGTTGTTGTCTTAGGGCTTCCGCCAATGTTGCTGTCAGAGTGGATATGTTGTCATGACTTGCAATATGCTGTCTTCTTGTAACCTTACTGTCAATGCTATGACAGTAACATTTATTATTGTTGTCATCCTAATAGTGACTTTTATTCTTTATGTCGACCTGATGTACTTCTTGAGGCTTGAACAAACGAATGAACTTCTTCCAAGATATACAAACAGTTCATAACAATAAACAAAATGGTTACAAGAACATACTCTGGCTGTGACAATATGTTCTACTTAATAAAATTAAGTATTGACAAATATCTAGTTAAGTTGTCTCTATGTTATCACCCATAAATCCTAACCGTTGTGTATAACGAAACACTGACATCTTCGTGCAGGCTCTAACAAGGGGCCGTTGGCTTGAGATTTTGTGATGTACCTTGACATATCTCCATAGGTATTATTGTAATGTTCTACATGAATTGGGATTTTCAGGATGTTTTCATATTTTATATGTTATAGCTGTCTGCTAGTTTCTCTATTGAACTTGCAAACTCTGTTTTGATTTGTAGCTAACTTAATGCATATAATTATGTCTTCTTTACATGCAGAGAGAGAGAGAAGTAAAGTTTCAATGTCGATCTAACTTTGTGTGTAGGTTTTTGTGAGAGAAGTATGAATCCATGACAAAGACCTTATATTTGTAAATGACAATTTTGTAAACCATACGCTTTTCCATATGATTTATATATCTAACTTTTGTGTATTATTCTTATTGTCATTAGATCCATTTACTTTCTACCAATTTTTTATTTAGTGTCCAGACACTTAAAGAGGTTTTTGAAATCTTCTGCAATAAGGGTGTCGCTGGAAGTTTTAGTGCAGAGTTATTGGCCAATTTCTGTGATGATATTATCCTGGAAGGCGAAATGGAGAAATTAAGTGATGAATCCATTTAGGATCAATGGTAAGCTTATTGCAGTATTGATAAGTAACCGCTATGGAAGTTTTATTCTCTTGTTTGATCTTTTCTGATCAAGTGGATTTGTATATTTGTGACTGGAGTGATACACACAGAGAAGTTTGCTTTTAATTCTCAAATAGCACTGGAAACGACTTTATGGACCCAAATGATAAATCTTCGATTTCTGGTATGTAAGAGCAAGTCCAACAATGTCCTAGTTGGTTACTTATAAATATGATATAATAATGTGTCCTGGTGATTTAGGGACTTGATTTCTTGTAGGAACTCCAACAACATTACTTATATCCATTCCCTATTATTATTATAATAATATATTTGAAAAGAGAGAGAAAAAGAGTGGAAGAAAGAGAGAGAAAAGAAATGTAGAAAAGGAGGGAAGTGATTTTTTTATTCATGGAAATTAAATAGGTAATGGCTAGTGGTTACCTATTAATAGGTAATGAGATGGATGTCCTAGTGATTTAGGTAACCACTAGGACATTGTTGGAGCACCATTTTTTGCTAAATTACTTATATTTGAGCTTAAGACATGATATAAGTAAGCTGTTGGACTTGCTCTAAGGAAGGTAATTTATATAACGCAGCTTACTTGAAGTCTAAAGATACAGTGTATGTTGTATTTTTATCCAATTTGCAATGCGGTAAATTATGATAATGAAGTTAACTTGACATATGCATTTATGTATATTAGTGACAAGTTGAATGTATATGACCCCATTATACAAAGTATGGAAACTTTGGGAAAGAAAGAACCATGCGGATCTCTGGATGAATATAAAACTTCTATAAATATAACTGGTCGATTTGCAGCTAGAGCTACCATATATCCCAAAATGGTGGCAAACCTCGTGATAATTTTGGCTGGTTTTACTTTTGGAATTACGGATTTGGTTATATTTTGTACATTGTGATATGTTTAACTAGTTTTGGATTGGAGCATATTAGTTACACCTTATTAGTGTACTCTTTGTTTGGTTTGTTAATGTAATAGACAATTTTGCTCATTAATGTAAAAATACCATATTTATAGTGTTAGTGATAATTTCAGTTTTGATTATTTGGCGAGTAAAGTGCATTATGTGTACTTGCACTTTATGTGTCAGACCACTTTGGATACCACAGTTCTGAAAGTACCACGTGTTATACTGAACTTCACTTTTCGTTACACTTTGCACTTTTCCGTCAAATGCCATTAACACCGTCTGTCAGGTTGGGGGCAAAAAAGTCTTTTAATATGTAATGTGTCACTTGTGCAGTACATGTATCGACACTTACCCTTTTCATAACATTACAACTCCAAATTAAATTTCATGCTTTGAAACAAAGTAAAGACAAAGCTCTGATGGTTTGGTTTGTAAGAGATCGCAAGGATAAAGACGTATACCGTCCTAGAGAACATCCAGATTATGGAGGTAAGCATTAGCCATTAGAGTTTGCACTGTAATTAGGGTTTAATTAGGGTTTGAAAAATTCATTTTTAAATTAGTTGGTTGTGTCATACTTTTCACTGAGTTGGTTGTCGAGCTTTACTGGTTGTTTAGGTTGTCAATTTTGGAAGTTAGCTATTAGAAATATTCTTTTAATTGCTTCGATTATGCTTGCTTATCTATCTATATTCAACAGTGGCCCCTTTGTGTTTGTTTAAAGTAACGAACATAGTTCTGTTGTGGTCCCTTATGTCTGCTATGTGAATTGCATTAGATCTACTGTTTCTAGTTCGTTAATGTATGTGTAATTAACTGTCATTAATTCGTTAATATATGTGTTTAGCTTTGTTCCTTTCTTGGTATTGTAGTGACCCCAGATCTTTTTAGTATTAAATTACATCACGGAGGCAACTTCATGGATAATCCTAAAAAATATGTTGGGGCAGTGTTGATTATATAGACATGTGTGAGGTTGATACCATGAGTTTAATTGAGATGATGGCAATGTGTAAGGAGTGTGGGGATATGGGTGTTGTCTTACTTTATTTCAAGCACCCTGGTACTGATATGGAAAAAGGGTTGTGGAATTTAGAGTCAGATGGTGATGTTGTTGAAATGTGTGAGATGATGCCATCATCCAGGATAATTTACATATATTCAGTCACTCATCAACCTATAGCAACTATGACAGCTGAATGGGCAACTACACAGGATTATGCACCATCTCAAGATCCCAATGTTGAGTATGTAGACAATACCAATGATCCATTTGAGAGAGATCGGATGGACCAATTACTTGAACTTGAAGGGATGTATAGGGATTTCTCTGATCAAGAAGATGAGGAAGATGCAGATGATCCTGAGTAGGTAGAAGAATGACAAAATGAACATGATGTACTTAGTGACCAAAGTTGGGATTCAGATTCCTCCAATATGGATTCAACTGATGAGGATGTATGTGAATATAAAAATGAAAGGAAATTGAAAAAGAAGGAGAGAGAAGAGGCTAAGCAGAAGTGCAAAGGTAAACAGAAAGAGAAAACCAATGATGCAACTCATGCTGAAAAAGAACCACAAGAAGGTGAACCAGAAAAGGACATTCTTAGTGAAGATGAAGGTGACATAGCTTCTGAAGGATCAAGTCACTATGCTCCAAGTGATGAAGAGAGGATGGCAGGGAACTCTACCGATGAGGATGAAGTGTCATATCCAGTTTTTGATCACATGTCAGAAATGACTGATCCTAAGTTTGAGATAGGTCTACTGTTTGCAACAACCAAGATTTTCAGGATTGCTGTAAGGAAACATGCCATACTACATAGAAGGCCTATAAGACAGTGCAGAAATTATGGATCAAGAGTGAGGTTTGTATGTGAAGGAACATGTCAGTGGAAGATTTATGCTTCTAAAATGCAAAGGACTGACACATATCAGATTAAGGTCCACAACCCTAATCATACTTGCACACCGACCTTTCATCAGAAGCAGATTAACTTTACATGGATTGCAGAACGTTATGAAGATGACATAAGAATGAATCCTACATGGCCATTGGCCTCATTCTTGCAGAAAGTGGTAAATGATTGGCATTGTCATGTTTCAATATATGCTATTGCTAGAGCTAAAAGGAAGGCATTGGCCAAAATTAATGGAAAACATGTTGATCAGTATGGAAAGGTTTGGGAATATGGAAATGAATTGTTAAAAGTGATGCCAGATAGTACAATATAAGTGATGACCGAAGAACAAGAGTTAATGGATTCCAGAAAAAGATTCAAGAGATTGTACACATGTTTTGGTCCACTTAAAAGAGGTTTTAGAAGTGGGTGCAGACCATTGGTAGGACTAAATGGGTGCCACTTGAAAGGGCCTTATGGGGGTCAACTGCTTGCTGTTGTGGGTACTGATGCTAATGATGGAATGTACCCCATAGCATGGGCTGTAGTTGAAGCTGAGAATAATGACAGCTGGAATTGGTTTTTGGTCAATCTGAAGAATGATCTAGGAATTGAAAATGATGGTTCTTTCACTTTTATATCAGACAGGCAAAAAGTATCTTTCAATAATTAACTATCACATTTATGCATAGGCATAAAGTATCTTTCACTAATTAATTTTATCTTCCTGACATGGTCTAATCAATGCTCTGGAAACTGTGTTCCCTGAAGCAGAACATAGGTTCTGTGTCATGCACCTCTATAGGAATATGTGGAAGGAGCAAAAGGGGATAGGGGGTGAGGATGTGTTTATGGTTGGCAGCTAGGTCCACCACTGAATACACTTTCAACAAACACATGCAAGAGCTGAAGAAGGTTAGAAAATTTGTTTAAGCTTGTCCCTTCATCTTAAATACATTGTTGTTTATGCATTTGTTTATGTTGCATTTTTAGTTGTCAAAGAAGTGTTTTGACTGTCTAAATGAGAAGCCTAGGACACAATGGAGCAGGAGTGCTTTTAGATTACTAAGTAAGTCTGACATGTCTGTTAATAACCATTGTGAGGTTTTTAACAATAGCATTAGAAAGTATAGGGATCTGCCTATAATTTCAATGTTGAAAGCTATCCATAAAGATGTTATGAGAAGAATACAGTAAAGGAGGGATACAATGCAGAATAGCTATGCACTTAACCCTATCTGCCCAAATGCCATGAGGAGACTTCACAAGTATGTCATCTTTCCTTAACATTTAGTTTGTCATATATACTTAAACATGTTTGACCAAATATATGATGCAACTAACCTTTCCTACAGGGAAATTGAGCAAAGTAAGGGATGTCATGTTGTATGGAGTGGAGGGGCAAGGTATTTGGTGACAATGACAGCAGGGGGCTATGAGATGGTTGTAGATCTTGAAGCAATGAAGTGTGCCTGTAGGAAATGGGAGATGTCAGGCATCCCTTGTTACCATGCATGTGCCTGCATTGCTTGGAGTAAAAAGGCATATGAACCCTTCATCCACCCATGTTACAGAAAGGACACATTTTTGGAAACTTATCAGTACATTGTAGAGCCAATCTGTGGTGAAGAAGAGTGGGAAGAAAAAAGATATCCCAAACCATTGCCTCCAGAGGTTAAGGCCCAGACAGGCAGACCTAAGAAGAAGAGAAATAAGTCCAATGATATTGTAAGAAGTACAGATCCAAAAATATTGACAGAACACAAAAATCAAGTGCGGCTATTGTACTGAGTACAACCATTATACTAGGACTTGTCCAGCAAGGGTGAGCTTAACTATTTCTTTTACTGTTATTTTTTGTTAATTATCTTCCCAATCATACTAATATGGTGATTGTAATAGGCTGCTGATAGAGCCAATGGGTGTGAGAAACAAGTGAAGACTAGGCCTAAACCAAAGACTAAGCCAACTTCTGTTGCAACAACTGATGCAAACCAATCTCAAACCAACAATGCTTCGACTACTACACCTTCAGGTGCAAATCCCTCAAATGGTAAAGCCTCAAGTGCTACACCTTCCACTGCTAATGCTTCAGCTAGTAAACCCTCAAGTGTTGGACCTTCCATTGCTAAAGCTTCAACCGGTAGATCTTCAGGTGCTAGAACTACAATTGTTAAAGCCTCAACTGCAAAACCCTAAAGTGGTAATGCTACAAGTGCTAAAGGTGCAAGAGCAACTAACCCTAATGAAGGTACACAAGGTGGGGTCCTTAAGAAGAAAGCAGATCAAACAAAGGTTGTCAACACACCACTTGGTATTCAACCACAGAAAGGAGGGAAGGGGACTGCAACAAGCAGACAAAATATTGAGGCCAAAAGGAGGGAAATGCAGGATAACCTCAAGAAAAATCCAATTTGGAAAATTTAAGAAGTTCTTTCTAAATGTCTTTGTGCTTTTGGTTTTGTTAAGACTACTCTTTTGTTAATGCCAACTTGGTTTCTGGCATATGCAAACATTTGGTTTATTGTCCAGTGTGGACCTAGTACTTAACTTCCTTCAGTTATTTTGTGTTAAAGACATGGGGTGTTCTTGTTATGAAGACATGTGTTTTATGAAGATAGTATGGACTAATTTCAATTTTAAGCAAGATCACAAACATAAATTCACAAACATAAATTCACAAACCTCCATAAATTCACAAACAAAAATTCACAAACCTCCATAAATTCACAAACATAAATTCACAAAACATAAACACAATTCCATTCGTTCAAGCATAAAGTAGTTTTACCTACATTACATCAAACACAAACATAACATAAATAAGAGTACAACATACACATACAATACCAAACTACATCTTCTAGCTAAAACGACTTATGCAAGATCATCGGAGTCGTAATCCTCATGAACACTGTCTGGCCTAACCGAAGTGAGTGCCCTACTCATCATCACAGCGAAGATCATGAACATTGCAACCACAGTGAATGCTTGCTTATTTTTCAAATTATTCAGCTGAGCTTCATGCCCTTCTATCATTCGATCCAACTTGCACCTGTACTTCTCATGTGTCTCAAACAACCGGTCTTGCAACTCTGTAATCGCCTCAACGGCACGAGCTTCGAGTGGTGGATCAATCCAGTTATAGTATGCACAAGTATCAGACCCACACACCTTATACCTCCGGCCAGCATTCTCCACGTACCAACGAGTCTTGACCACACTCATTTCATCACTATCACAAATGAGGTCAAAAACCGCATCAACTTCAGCCATGTTTTCTGCCATTTTTCTGTTTAGGTGAAGACGATTTTCAATTTAGGGTTTCAAAACAAAGACATACACAGAATTGGGGGTGCTTCTATGTGATAGGCTATGTACAACCCGGGCTTATTTCTGAGCCAGGAGTCACCGGGAACCCGGATTACCACTCCAGTCATGGCTCACCTCTTAGTCCAGACTCGCCGTGGAGTCCTGACCTACGTACCAGTCCGGACTCATTGACTCAAGCTTCAAGTCTAATTCTCCTGGCGGCCAAGGCAATATCTTGTGGGAGACAAACTATGCTTCATTACGTGACGTGCCTAGGTCATCATTGATGGCCACGCTTAATAGTGACACATAAGGATACCTAATGATTGGGACAATCATTTCCTATTTAAGCCACACGCCAGCAGGAGCCTGGCACACGATGCCACAATCCTTCACCTGGACACGTGCAATCCATCAACATCACCCAGGTGTCCTACCTGCCTAGGATTCAACGCTCATGATTGCAGGTACAACCCCTAAACCCTAATCCTGGGCCTATATATAGACCAAGGAGGAAAGGTTTAGAGGGAGAGTCTCTTTTACACACCTAACCTATACACACACCCTCCATATTTAGATTTCTCTATATTCCTATCTCCCTTTCCAAAGCCGTTACTTATTCTCACGCCGGAGGCGCCGCCAGGGCCCAAACCCCCCTCCGGTGTTGTTTTGCAGAGTCCCAACCGCAGCGACACCGCTTCCAGGTGTGGGATCGGCCGGGAAGGACCTAGATCGGGATCTGGAGTTATCATTGGCGCTAGAAGGAGGGGCACCCAGTCTTGTGGTCACGGTGCCGCTAGACTCACCATCTTCAAACCCAGTAAGATCTAAACCAACCTTCTCTTTTCAACCATAAAGATGAACTCTTTAGCCCATTTTTACAATGTATGCATGTTTTTTAGCCTTACTTAGCCCAGATCTATATTACATGCTTAGATCTATATTACTTAGCCCTGCTTACATGCTTTAGTTCTTTTTTAGATCTATATTACTTCTGCTTAGATCTATTCGAAAAACCCAGCTTTCTTGATTATTGAGATTGTGAACCCAGAAATACGTGCATACATTTTGATCCCTTCACATATACACTGATATCTAGTTGTAAAACCCAGGATACTCTTCGCTGTTGAATTTGTTGCAAATTTTTGTTCTAGAATACCATATACATCTGTTTGTGTGAATGATGGCTCGTGGTAGTAAGAGCACAAATAGACATATCCCAAGTAACCCAACCCCGGGCACCCACATCCCGGTCACTGGTCAGGCTGGTCACCAGTTACCTCCAGTCCTGACTTTGGCTTCTCAGGTAATCCGGCCAGGAGATGCCCGAGTAAACATTGAAGTAAACAAATATAAATATACTGACCTTGATATTGAGCCCGGACAGATGGAGCACTTAACTGGTGAACAGGTTGCAGAAGCAATTCGGCTATACAATCAAACCCGGAACAAAGAGCAAGACCAGTGTGAGAACTCTCATCACCCTGAAGGATCCCACCGCTCTAGGTCTGTTTTTGACCGAATTGGCGACAAAGACAAAGACACCGAAAGGAGGCCTCACCGGACTCGCAGCCGAAACAATGATGAGGAGGCCGAAAAGCTTAAAAGGCTAGCCGAGATGCGAGAAAAGATTCAAGCGGAAGAGCAAGCCAGACTCGATCTAAGGGTCCAGAAAAGAATCCAGGAGGAGGAGGTCCGGATTCTGGGTAAAACCTCTGAAAAGAGGAGAACCCGGGCTCCAAGTCCGGAAATAATATCAGATGAGGATGAACCTAGGGAGGACCTTATGAACATGATACATGAATTGCAAAGGAAAGTTGGCCAAGACTCTGGGCTCGACATTGGGGACACCCTTACACCATTCAGCTACTCCTTGGAGGCAACTCCAAGGCAGAGAAACATTAAGCATTATAATTTCGATTCTTTCAATGGTTTGGATGATCCCGAAGAACATGTGAATTATTTTGAACAAATAGCCATGATTTATTATTACAATGATCTAACAAAGTGCAGGTTCTTTGCTTCCACACTCAAATCCGGAGCTCAGAGGTGGTTCAGCCGGATACCATCTCGCAGCATCCACAGCTGGAAGCAGTTCCGTGATACATTTCTCAAACGCTTCCGGGCAAACAGGACTCATGAGATGCACATGTGCCATCTTGAAACAGTCAGGCAAGCCCGGGGTGAAGCCCTCTCTGCTTATATGAAAAGATTTCAAGAAGCTATTAACAACATAACCAACCTGGATGAGCGGGAGGCTCTGACAATTTTTCGAAGAAACCTGGATCCTGATAACAATGAGAGGTATGTTCTTGACCTCATCCACAAGGAACCACAGAGCCTGGCGGCGGCATATTCCATGGCAGCCCGGTTCATTAAGGAAACAGATGTTCTTCAAGCAATGAGAATGACAAGGCAAGGAATCTCTCCACCCCGGGCTGAGGACCGCCCAGAGAACAGTTTCCACCAAGACAAAAAATTTAAACCCAACAGACAAAGCAATTACATTCAGAGCTCTCAGCTGGTATTATCTACCCAAACCCCGGACTCCAATCAAAGAAGAGAGCCCGAGCAAACCAAACCAAAGCCCGAGCCCCGACCAGAGCTGAACTGGACTCCACTTAACCGGACTCGGTCCGAAATTCTGAAATAAGTAAGAGACAAACCCTTCTTCTATCCTCCCAAACCCATGGTTACCGGACCAGAAAACCGGTATGTCCATAAACACTGTGACTATCATGAAACCCATGGACACACAACCGAGAACTGCCTGTCTCTAAAGTTCTTTGTGGAAGAACAGATCAAGAAAGGCAACATTGGACATTACATATCCCGGAGAACGGATGACAGAGAAACAGGATCCGGGAAGGGTAAAAATATTGTGAATGTTGTATTGGGGGGGGTCTATCTCTCCACCCCGGAGTCCGGACTCGGGAGATGAGATAATGATGGTTCAGACCGGTCCAGAGCAAATAATTAGTTTCAACAAAGATGATTTTGAAGGACTCGACCCAAATCATAATGAAGCTCTAGTTGTTAGTCTAGACATAGCTGACAATGAGGTTAAAAGAATACTGATTGACAACGGTTCTTCTGTCAATATCATATTCAAACATACTGTGGATCGAATGCAGCTGGGGAGTGTGAAGATGAACGATTGCAAAGAAGATCCTCTCTACGGTTTTGGGAACAACTTGGTCCCAATTCAAGGAACCTTGTATCTAACAGTACTATTTGGGACTTATCCGAACCAAGTCACCAACATTGTTAAATTCTATGTCATCAACACTCCTTCCTCTTACAATGTGATCCTGGGAAGACCAGCCCTGACTAAGATCCAAGCTATAACCTCAACCCCACACCTAAAGTTCAAGTTTCCCACACCCTCTGGCATTGGAGAAGTCCGGGGAGATTATGACATTGCTAGTAGATGCTATGGGCAAGGGTTAGTCATGGCTGAAACAGACCCGAAAAACAAAAGGAAAACCAATCCTTACCGGAAAAATATGAGCCAAAAGAAACATAAATTCAACCCAAGGAAAGAGCCCGGCCAAAAAGGTGGTGAGTAGAAGATTTCAAAACCCGGGCTAGAAATAGAGATCAATTTGTATTGAAGAATAGAAAATTTGTACTCGTGATCAATTTATGAATAAAAATAGGGCACGATGTTATTTCTCACAAAATTGTATTTCACATTATCTGTATTTCATTTTTCTCGTATCAACCCTGGCTCAGAGCCATAGGCATACAGAGGAGCCAGGGTCCCCAGCAATATCCAGATCAAGAGTCCGGCTCAGAATCAAGCCATGAGACCGGACTCACGAGCAATATGCAATCAAATCGAAATCTTAGATTCTATTCTAAGTACAAAAGAAAGAGTCCGGCTCAGAATCAAGCCATGAGACCGGACTCACGAGCAATATGCAACTCTATAACCCTGGCTCAGAGCCATAGGCATACAGAGGAGCCAGGGTCCCCAGCAATAAGCAGATCAAGAGTCCGGCTCAGAATCAAGCCATGAGACCGGACTCACGAGCAATATGCAACTCTATAACCCTGGCTCAGAGCCATAGGCATACAGAGGAGCCAGGGTCCCCAGCAATATGCAGATCAAGAGTCCGGCTCAGAATCAAGCCATGAGACCGGACTCACGAGCAATATGCAACTCTATAACCCTGGCCCAGAGCCATAGGCATACAGAGGAGCCAGGGTCCCCAGCAATATGCAGATCAAGAGTCCGGCTCAGAATCAAGCCATGAGACCGGACTCACGAGCAATATGCAATAAAACCATTTACTTAGATTTTATTCTAAGTACAAAAAGAGTCCGGCTCGGAATCAAGCTATGAGACCGGACTCACGAGCAATATGCAATAAAATCATTTACTTAGATTTTATTCTAAGTACAAAAACAGTCCGGCTCAGAACCAAGCCATGAGACCGGAGCAACAACAAAGCAGGATCACAAGACAATTATATTAAAGACATCAAAAACAAAACACAGGGACCCGGGTTGTCCGTACAACCCGGAAACATCCCTAAAAGTTTGGAGCAGTAAACAGCAAAAGTCAGTCTACGGTTACATCAAGCAAGTTCAAACGTTCAAAAGAAAATACATTAAACAATTATGGGTCACCATTGCTGTCCGGATTGGTGGAATTGGGAATAAAGCTCGGATTGGGGCCATCATAAGGCTGGGGCTCTCCTTTCCCTTGCTCGATTGAGAGCTTAGCAGCCAGGAACTCACCAACAAAAGAATCCCAATCAGCATTAGGGTTGGTTTTGACATGTCGTTCAGCAACAAGCCAAGCTCGGAGAATCTCGGGAGCAGCAGCATCCGCAACATCTTGGTCATAATCCGGACCTCCTTTGAAATCGGATATAACAGCTTCACGAGATTTGTCATTTTCCAGAAGGATTTGTTTGTTAGCCTCATCCAGGTCATGGGCCTTCTTCTCGAGCACGGAAATTTCAGCTTGAAGCCCGGATAAGTTGGAACTGAACTCAGCCTCCTTCTCAATATCCTTGGCTTTCAAAGACGCAACTTCAAGCTCCAAATCTCGAAGCCGGGCATCCTTTTGATTGCCGAACTCCTGTGCAGATTTCCTTTCGGTAATAATACTACTGGCAAGTGCGCTGATTAAACTACCAGTCTGCAAAACAAAAAGCAAATGTCAAACAATGAAAAGACAGAACCGCAAAGAATACAGATAACTTTCGACAACAAACAACTTACATGTGCCCAATGGCCAACAAGGCGTTTCAGGCAAGCATTGCTACCAGCATCTTCCATTTCTTCGAAATCGGAGTCAGTAGGAATATCAGCGCATATACCAGCAAGTTGCTCCAATGTGAAATTCCCGATTCGGACAAGTTCTTTATCCGGACCCTTCCCAGCATCATCAGAAACAATCTTTTCGACGACTTTCGCCTTAGCAGGTGGCTTCTTTACTCCAGGAGTCTTTCTTTTCTTCGAAGAACGCTGCTCCAGCCATCTATTACTTCCACTTCAGCAGCATCAATCACAGGTTCGGGTTGGTGGGCATTCGGGGCAACAGATTCGGCACCACCCTCCTTCAACGCACTAGACCCGGACCCTCCAACATCCCCCGGACTCTTCGTGCTATGGACACCACCGAGCTTTCTAAAAGAAGCAGCAAGAGCATTGGAAGACATGATTCCGTATAATTCGGGCTTGAAATAAGGCAAACCTGCAGAAAGAAGAACCACATCAGCAAAACAAAAGAATTAGCCCGGTTTACAAAAAGAAGAAAAATAATACAACTTACATCCAAGCTCAAACAACAAATCATGTTTCATAAAGCTATCCCGGGTCATTTGGAAACCAAGGCATTCACAGAATCGGTGAATTTGAACCAATGCTTCACCCTCGAGTGTGAACACATCAAAAACTTCAGCCTCCACATTAGAAACAATATGGGGCATGAACTCTAAATCCAGGCCTTTCAAGAAAATAACTTCACCATTCCAGAACTTTAAAGTCGACTGCTGAATAACCGGTTTGGCAGTACCCGAGGGGTAACCGCATTCTTCCGCGCGAAACCGGATCTCATATAAAGGCTCTTTATTGGACTGCACTAGCTTAAAAAGCTGGTGGAAAAGTTGCAGAGTGGGCTGATACCCCATCTTATTACAAGAAGCCAAGAACCAAGTTATCCACACCATTGGGAGTAATTTGCATTATGGAAATTTTATAAACATATTTACAAAGGTGTTTTACAAATTGATGACACCTAGGATTCCAACCGGACCTCAGAGTCTCCAGCCATACTCCAACATAACCGTCTTTCGGCCGGTGGTAAATCCTCTCCCCGGACTGAGGCCATCTCCAGCTTATCTCAGGTCCAAGGTGAAACGCAGCCCGGACCAACTTGTCCATCTGAATATCTGGAAGACTTGAGAACTTTTCCTTCAAAGGATACGGGGCATCGCTAATACCCATCTGGGAGAAAGCGAAATCGAATTCGGATTCATCATATGGTCCGGGATGGCCAAACTCCTGATGATTCCTATAAACATGAACTAAGATCCCTATAATAAAATGATTGCTCTATATCCGGATCCTTCTTCACAAAGAAGTAGCTTGTGTCCGACCACAATCCATCCGGAGTACTAAGCACACCACCCCGAGAAGGTTCATGGACAAAAAATTAGGTTACTAGAGGTCCGGACTATTTCTTCTTCTTAGCCATTCTACACCAATATAAGTCTATTACTTCTTGATTGTTAGAAGGTGACGGCTCACTACAATTAGAAGGGTCGGAAAGGGGAATAAGTACGCGACGGGCTCGAGACTTAATCCGAACCATAAACCTAGAAAGATCAATTTGAAGTAAGTTTTATTATCTCAGTACGGATTGCGTATTTTCAATTAGACACATTTTACCTAGCAGTAATCCAATCCCTATTTTCTACAATAACCGGATCAAAAATCAGCCAAATAGTAAACCAGTTAAAGTTATTCGGATTAAATCAAGTCCGGATTAGACACAAAGCCTCAGATACATGAACTGTCAGAAACACTTCAACCCAAAAACATATCTTAAACACAAGATCAAACTATACACATATACAGTTATCCTTATCCCCAAACCAAGAACACAAAACGGCACAAAGAAACCCAGAAATTTAAGAACGACCAAATCGAAATACATATACGACATGCAACCAAAATCAAGACCAGCAATACACACATAAGCCAGTATACAAACACTAAAGCGACTACATCACAGAAAACCAAAACCTTTCCAAAACCCTCAAAACTCCAAGATGAACAGTTTTGGTGAAATCGCAATTACGGATAAAACAACAACATATAACAGCAAATAGGCGGTAAAAGATGGAGTCGAAAGGCTTACAGGAAGGCAGGAGAGTAGGAAAGCTTCACAAGAGAAACGCAGCGGTCGCCCGAAAACGAAGTCGCCGGAAGAGAAATTCGGTTGAAAAAGTGAAAAGTACAATTGGAAATGAAAGGGGGGTTTTATAAAGGGGTAAAAATAACCCCCTAGGGGACAGATGGCAATATTCTATTGGTTGGCAAGAAAGCAAGGTACAGAAAAGAAAATAAAAAAGGACAACAACGAAAAGACAGGAGTCATAATGACGACAGTAAGATACATATGTTCCCGAGGTAAAAAGGGCAGTACCTTTTCAAAGGAAAAGGTGGGAAAACTAAAATCGATTCGCATTCCAAAGCTGCCAAAATTTCATAAAGTCCGGATTTGTTCACTTCATTGCCATCCTTCATAACAATCCGGGTTGGGGGGCAACAATCAGGCCAGGAATTTTTTCTAAGTTACTCAAAGCGTCACAGCTTTGGACTTGAGAAACAACCCGGACCTACTCTCAACACCGGATTGCCATCCTTCATAACAATCAGGGTTGGGGGGCAACAATCAGGCCAAGAATTTTTTCTAAGTTACTCAAAGCGTCACAGCTTTGGACTTGAGAAACAACCCTGACCTACTCTCAACCCCGGATTGCCATCCTTCATACCAATCCGGGTTGGGGGGCAACAATCAGGCCAAGAATTTTTCCTAAGTTACTCAAAGCGTCACAGCTTTGGACTTGAGAAACAACCCCGACCTACTCTCAACACCGGATTGCCATCCTTCATAACAATCCGGGTTGGGGGGCAACAATCAGGCCAGAAATTTTTTCTAAGTTACTCAAAGCGTCACAGCTTTGGACTTGAGAAACAACCCTGACCTAATCTCAACCCCGGATTGCCATCCTTCATACCAATCCGGGTTGGGGGGCAACAATCAGGCCAAGAATTTTTCCTAAGTTACTCAAAGCGTCACAGCTTTGGACTTGAGAAACAACCCCGACCTACTCTCAACACCGGATTGTCATCCTTCACACCAATCCGGGTTGGGGGGCAACAATCAGGCCAAGAATTTTTTCTAAGTTACTCAAAGCGTCACAGCTTTGGACTTGAGAAACAACCCGGACCTACTCTTAACACCGGATTGCCATCCTTCACACCAATCCGGGTTGGGTGGCAACAATCAGGCCAAGAATTTTTTCTAAGTTACTCAAAGCGTCACATCTTTGGACTTGATAAAGAACCCTGACTTATTCTCAACACCGGATTGCCATCCTTCATAACAATCCGGGTTGGGGGCAACAATCAGGCCAGGAATTTTTTCCAAGTCACCTACTCAGGAATTTCTACTCCCCCATCCAGAAAATCTGAATAAGGGAGTGGGGGGCAAATGATAGGCTATGTACAGCCCGGGCTTATTTCTGAGCCAGGAGTCACCGGGAACCCGGATTACCACTCCAGTCATGGCTCACCTCTTAGTCCAGACTCGCCGTGGAGTCCTGACCTACGTACCAGTCCGGACTCATTGACTCAAGCTTCAAGTCTAATTCTCCTGGCGGCCAAGGCAATATCTTGTGGGAGACAAACTATGCTTCATTACGTGACGTGCCTAGGTCATCATTGATGGCCACGCTTAATAGTGACACATAAGGATACCTAATGATTGGGACAATCATTTCCTATTTAAGCCACACGCCAGCAGGAGCCTGGCACACGATGCCACAATCCTTCACCTGGACACGTGCAATCCATCAACATCACCCAGGTGTCCTACCTGCCTAGGATTCAACGCTCATGATTGCAGGTACAACCCCTAAACCCTAATCCTGGGCCTATATATAGACCAAGGAGGAAAGGTTTAGAGGGAGATTCTCTTTTACACACCTAACCTATACACACACCCTCCATATTTAGATTTCTCTATATTCCTATCTCCCTTTCCAAAGCCGTTACTTATTCTCACGCCGGAGGCGCCGCCAGGGCCCAAACCCCCCTCAGGTGTTGTTTTGCAGAGTCCCAACCGCAGCGACACCGCTTCCAGGCGTGGGATCGGCCGGGAAGGACCTAGATCGGGATCTGGAGTTATCACTATGTATATATAAGCCAATTAGCCGTTGCATTTGTGAAAAGACTTTTTTGCCCCCAACTAGACAGACAGTGTTAATGGCATTTGGCGGAAAAGTGCAAAGTGTAACAAAAAGTGAAGTTCAGTATAGCACGTGGTACTTTTAGAACTGTGGTATCCAAAGTGGTCCGACACATAAAGTGCAAGTACACATAATGCACTTTACTCCTATTTGGTGCATAACTATAGTAGGAAAATATCATATATTTATTGTAAATTGATGTTCAAAATAAGAACGCACGTCACTTTTATATAGAACATTGATGTGGATGTACGTAAAAACAATTGTTTAATAAAAGAAAAGAGATGTATACAAGAAAAAATAACATCGATTTTTTAAATCTAAATTGATATGAAATGCATATTAAGACAAAAAATATTTAGAAAGAAACCGATATCTGATGTAGGTTCATACAACTCTATTTAGAATAACACCGATGTCAAATGTAGGTTTAGACAACGAACTTTTACTCAAAAAATGATGTCAAATGGTAGTTCACACATCGGTCAAAAACCGATGTCTAAAAGAGGGGCTTTTAACATCACCGACAAAGACATCGGTCGAAAAAGACAAAGACATCGGCAAAAAACTGATGTCTATTGCAACTTTTCTAATAGTGCATTTTTCTTCAAGAACTAAAATGTGACAATCCGGATTGAATTCCGAGTTTTTTTTGAAAATCGAGTCTAGTCCCGATTCCGAGTCCGAATAAGCCGAAGCCTATTGGTCCAAAGACAACCAACTTGGATAACGACTAGCTCACCACAGGCCCCCAAAAGATTATGATTTGTTGGTGCTTATTGGTAGTAGTACTTTGCCTTATAAACTGAACTAAAGTCTCAAATTTACTCGATGTTGGATGGGGTGTTAGAAACTCAACTCTCCCACTTAAACTCCTGACGTCCTCGTCTGGCCTGAACAGATATCCCATAGGTTCAAGATCGTACCTCCCTAGCCATTGTGGGATAATACCGGCTGGCTTCGTGTCCCCACCTTTGGACCTCTGTCTATTGTGGGATAATACCACCAGCCTTCGTGTCCCCACCTCCGGCAACTTGACGCATCAAGCTTTTGAGAGTCGGCTCTGATCCCATATGTGACAACCCGGGTCGAATCCCGAGCCCTTTTCAAAAATCGGGTCCAGTCCCAATTCCTAGTCCGAATAAGCTAAAGCGTACTAGCCTAAAGGCAGCCGAACTTGAATAACGACTAGCCCACCACAGGTTCCCAAAAAATCATGATTTGTTGATACTTAGTGATTGTTTGGTATACAATAAGAATTAACTTCCTAAAATAATTTTAATTTCCCATCTATTTAAAATAACTAGGAAGTGTAAAATATTGTTTGGTTTACATGCAACAACTTGTATTTGTAATAATATATACACACATATAGATTATAGATATAGGTGTACATATATGTGTCTATAGCTATTTTTTAGGAGGGGGTTGATGGATAATCTAGGTGGGGGTGGGTAAGGAAGTGTAAATACCTATAAAACATAGGTATTTACACTTCCTAAATAATTTCTAATACTCATGATTTATATAACCAAACAATTTTGCAATTTCTAATTTTCCAGGTATTTCAAATAGCCACCTAAGTATCTGTCAACCAAACGACCTCTTATTGATAATAATACTTTACCTTATAAACTGAAGTAAAATCTCAAATCTATTCGTCGTTGGACGGGTGTTGCATCAAACTTGCCAAATGAGAGGACTCACAAATGAGGAAAATATAAAATATAATATAAAATTCTAGTAAGATATTTCTCCAATATGACCTGTTACTTAACATAAATGAGAACTTTTTATGAAAAAAAATGAGAACTTTTTAATTTTTTTTCGGATGAGCCTTTTGTTTTTAGTTTTTATTAAAAAAAACAACAAACATCTTTTTTTTTTTTGCACCAGAAAGACAGTATTATTTTTGTCTTGTAGAGCTGTAAACGAACCGAACTTGGACGAACTCGAACGAACTTTTAACGAACTCGAGCAAAATCTTAACGAACCGAACAATGTTCGGTAACCTTATCGGACAAAATTTCTTGTCCGAACTCGAGTTCAGTAATACTCGAACCGAACACGAACAGTTCACGAACATAACGAACCAAACCGAACTCGGACGAACATAAATAGTTCGTTAAGATTTTATGTTTTAAAAAAAAAGAGTATAATTTTTAACTTTATTTGATGAAAAAATTAGTCCAAATGTCAATTAAATATTTGATATTTATATATAATATTTAATTTAAATCATTGTAAAAAAAAATTAAATTATAAATTATAAATAATAAATAATACATATGTATATAATATTATAAAAATAATAATTTTTTCCGAACCGAACTCGAGCTTAACGAACGAGTCAAACTCGAACGCAACTCGAGCGAACTCGAATCGAACACCTTAAAAGTTTGGTTCGGTTCGTTAAGGTTATCGAACAAAAAATGTTGTTCGAACTCGTATTCAATAACGTACTCGAACAAGTTTATCGAACTCAAACTCGAACGAACACGAACGAGCTTAACGAACACTTCGGTTCGTTTACGGCCCTAGTCTTGACTCAAATTTAGAGGTTACAAACAAACTTGTAACGTACAACTACAACCTATTAGTACTTTTTAAATTTACCTAAATCTAAATAAAAGCAAAGCATCATTTCATTTAATCTAATAGTTTAAAATATATAAGAAATGATTGTCCTACTTTACTACTACTTCCAAGTTCCAAAGGACAATTAAAATATCCATTTCTCAACTATTTTTTTTAATATTATAAAACATTTCAATATCTTACTTCCCCAAACCTCTGTTGTGTACTCTCTCTCTCTCTCTCTCAGCGTGTCCCCAATTTGTGTCTCTCCCAGCAACCATGGCTCATCAAACCTCCATTGAATCTCTCCCAAAAGATCTCTGTTGTGCTGAAATCTTAACAAGGTTAGACCCAGAATCTCTCTATAATTGCAAACGTGTTTCAAAATCTTGGTATGAAATAATAAAAAACAGATCTTTTACTCAGCTTTACTCTGAAAAAAGGCCTAAAGTTACTGCCTTTTTCTTTCAATCTAGTGATATGTACCCTGAAAAGCTTCAATTTGTGTCTGTTTATCCTAATCAAGAAAGTATTAGTGACCCACCTTCTTGTTTAGGGTTTCTTGATTCACCTGCTATTTTACAGAATTCTTGTAATGGGTTGCTTCTTTGGTTAGTGGGTAATTCAAGAATTATTGTATCTAACCCTTTGGCTAGTAGATGTTTACCCATTTATTGGACTTTCGATTTTCTTGGAATTTTCGCGTATGGGGTTGGGTTTGATCCTTTGGTTAGTGATCATTTTAAGTTTGTTGTGTTTGTTGAGGAGACTAAAGGGTGTTTTAAAGTTAAGGCTTTTGCGTCGGAGGAGCTGAGTTGGAATGATGGGAGGGAGACCCAGGTTGTGGTTAATCGGGCATCACCGTATAGTTGTGCTAGAGGGGTTTATTTGAATGGGGTTTTGTATTGGGAATTGAGGGATAATTCTTTGCTTGCGTATGATGTGGGGAATGAGGTTGAGTGTGTTATAAGATTACCTCCGGTGAGAAAGAAGACGAGGAATGTGGAGTTTAGGGAACCTGGTTGTTTGGGAGTGTGGAAGGATAAGCTTTGTTATTGTCGAGTGGTTGGTACGGTGGTTCATGTTTGGCAGACTAAGCAGATGCCTTTAGCAAGATCTGGGAATTGGGGAATTAGACATAAGATCAATCTGTGTGGCGTGATGAGGATGTATCCGGAAATGAAGTTCCGTGGTTCGCAGGCTCTTGCGTTTCTTAATGATTGCCGGGAAATCTTATTGAGCATCAAGCATGGCGTGATTGAGTTTAGGTTTGGAGATAATTCAGTTCGAAATATGTATAAAGCTCGTAGATATATTTCCAGAAAAAATGTGGATGCTGACGATTATATTCAACCAAGCATGTTCTTCCCCTTCGTGCAGAGTCTGGCGTTGTTCAATCTCTGAATTAAAGCTTATGTGCTCAGACCTTTGGTTCATTGAAGCCCGGATGAAAGCTTAGTATTACCTTTAAAAGTCTATAATGGTTAGTTCTATGGTAAATTGAATGATGAGTAGTAGTTCAGTGTCTTGGTTATAGAACTTGTTAGTACAGTGGATGGAAGGATCTATTAATAAAATCTATGCACTAAAGAGTTAATCTTTTCTGTCATCATAGTTCGTAAATGTGACTGTTATTCCCGATTTGTACAAAGCCTGGGAAGGTCACTTACTGGAGGTCAGTTTATTTTACTGAGATATAAGTATTATGTACTCTTTGGCTTATGGTGGACCTTTTATATTTTGTTTCTCTAATTCTTAGTTATTGTCTCTATTTGACTGTTATAACTTTGTTTTGAGTAACTATTGGTTTAGTTGCAAAAAGAAATTATCAATAGTTTTGCATTTGGGTTTTCTTTTAATCTTTTATGCAAAGGTGTTGATTTGTTTACTTGAGTTGCACAAGAGAAATTTGCGCTAGAGCCTAGAGTTGACGAGCCAGTAAATCATACTGGGATATTTGAAATGTAGTGTTATAATGTAGATCACGAATATATCTCTTTTTGGTCTACTTAAAAGGTGAGGTCAGTGTCTGGGGTTGTTGGAACTCCAGTGACGACCTCCTCAGTCAAAATCATCAACTATGTCATAATTGATTGATGCTCCTCGGATTAGAGTTCTTTTCTACTTGAATCTTTGTTTGTGGGATGTGTTTTATCTCTCAATATCTAAACAATGCAAGGTTATAGTACTTGTTATGACGTCAATTTAGTGCTTGTGAAAATTGCAACCCTAGTACATAGTGGTCAAGACTTTACCTAGGTGTCAAGGAGACAAATTGTGGGGTTATGTGTAATGTCTGCCTTGATATTAGTGGGTAGGCAACACCTTGTGATTCTTGGGCATCCATAGGGTCTAGAAGTTCATCAGGCGAATTAAGTGCTTAGCTGCAAATATTAATCATTTTTCTGATTTAAAAGTTGGATATGCTTATTTTTGTTCACACAATTAATAATTTGGCTTGGGTATCATGCTTTTACAATGTATCTTTTAGCTGTCTCATTTATAAAAAATGAAATCATCACAATGGACCCTGATAAACTAATTATGATAGTCTCAATTTTTTTTGAAAAAGGTTGTTAGTACTATACAATTTTATTGATTAATATAATCATATAATCTTGAATTGATATTATTAATGTTAAAATAATTCAAATTATTGCTACATAATATATACGCATGTAGATAGCAGAATAGCTGCTGCCTTGGCTTAAGTGTCTTTCTTAGTCGGGAACATATCATTGCTATGAAGAGTATTCTCGAATTGTATGTCGAGGGACAGTGTAATACTTCTATAGCGTGTGGCCATGATGTTGCATTTCTTTATGATTGTTGAGTACAAAAACAATGAACAAGATAATTAAGTGCAAGGTTGGAGAAACCTCTGTTCAAGAAGTGTGCAGGGGGTAATCTGGGTGCATACTAAACAATTTTCCTTTTGTGCGAACTCTGGGCTTACTCGATTAAATATTTAGTAGTTCAAACATGATCTTATATGTGGATGGAGTACAATACCAGGATAATCTGTGTAAGCAGTTTGATAAATAATACTGTAGTAATTACTACATGCCAACAGGATTCAGTTTAGGAGTTTGGTCTGTTGTAGCCTCTTTATAAACAACCATAATTAGTTCATGTTATTGTTTTCTGGAAAGGAGCCTTGCGAGTTGCGATTTTAACTTAGCAAGAAACTGTATCTAGTCATTAGTAAATGGTCTTTTACTCTATTGCTTCTTAACTACTTGAGCAGTTCACTAGTGTCCTTTTTCTACCCTACAGGTAGATTATATATCCACTGGTTCTGTTCCGTGTACTTATCATTATACTTGCAATTTATTAAAAGTAAAGTTTTATCCCTGTTTAATTTAATGTCTCCTTGGATTGCCCCTGCTCTAGATGGCACTCTTTTTTTAGTGTTGCTCCTGTTTCTAAGGATATGTAGTACTTGCTTTGAAGCAAGTTTAACCTAATTAACATGGTTACTGCCCGATGAATCGGGATCTTAAAAAAAATCGTTTTTCCCGTCAAATTTGGACAAGGGCATTAGTTTCAAATTAAATTTAATTCTTGTTCATGGTTTTCTGGGACAAGTTCTTGTATTTTGAACTATGAATATACCCACTGATTAGTTATGTTCTGCTTTGCAACTACTCTCTGGTGATTCTTTTCTCTTTTTTTGTGCGCAGCGTCCTCTGTCTCCTTGACAGTTAAGATTTTGTTTCTGTTGGCACACATGCATTTCATGAGACTCTCACCATGTTCCGGTGAAGAATATGTTTACATACATGTATTATGCATTTGATAATTCAGGTAATGTTGGTTCTGCAAAACCTGCAAGATGACTGGTGATTGTTTGAGTCCAATTCCCGTGTATAACCTACCTCATTAGCAGGTTTACGCCACTTGGCCTGTTTTGTTGAAGAGAATATTTTCGTATTTCAACTAATCGATTTTTTCTGGTGCCGTACGGACGGTTTTGTATATAAAACAGAGTAGGTCAATGTAACCAATATTCCTCCTCCCCAATTTCGTCGAATCATCTAAATTTACACCATCTCTGTCTTATTTGAACATGTGTGTTAGTATGAGCATTAGTTGGATTAATTAAGAAATCATTCGTGCAAAGGTGAGATTTGGAGGGCGGCCTCACCATATTAGTATCATGACTGCTGCTTCAGCTGCTAACGACCTCTTTCCTAAGTACCATTACAATATATTATTAGTCAACGATATTAATCATATCTTTGCCTAATATCTAATGTCATACACAACAGACTTGGGATATTTTAACAAACTAATTAGTCTCTGATCGTTATTAGTTAACGAGTTTTTCTCACAAACAACTCATTAATCTTGTACACGAGCTTTTTCACGAAATTTTGCTCGCGAATAAATTTTAAATATTGCTCACGAGTTTATACTCACGAACTTACTTACGAGCAATTCGCGAGCTTATATGCTATTTTTATATACAAAAATCAAATATTAAAAGATTAAAAGAATTGAATCTTAATATAAAAGAAATTATAATAAATCATCATCCAAGTTAATCTTCACATCGCCAATTCCAATAAACAAACAAAATTTAATTTAAAGGGATATTTCATTTGGTACCATTGTATAATTGATTTTTTCATTTGGTACCACATAAAGTTTTTGACTTCCAAGTGGCGCCATCATATTTATTAACATAGTGGTATTTTAGAGTTGAAACACAAATTAGAAGGGTACTACTTGGAAGTCGAAAACTTTGAGTGGTACCAAATGGACAATCTCATAATTTGTAACGGCCGACTAACGTTTGGTTAACAGAGTGGTATCACGTGGATGAAGCCAAAAACTTCGAGTGGTACCAAATGAAAAAGTCAATTATACAATGGTACCAAATGGAATATCCCTAATTTAAAAACAAATGGCAAGAAAACATAATTGTTTGATAGAAATAAACTTAAGATATGCTATACCAACTATAAATATGATATAATACGTATATTATTATTATTATTATATAAAAAATATTAATCGAAATTACATGATAATAATTAGAAAATCTAGCATAAGATATAAAATATTCTAATTAATAGAGTATAATTAATAAAAAATTTGAGTATACATTACTTTAACCGTGGAACATATATTATATTTATGAGATTATTTATCAAAATTTTTTATGAACTACTAATGAAGTTGTATATCAAGCATGTTAACGAGCTCAATTATCGAACTTATTCAAAAGCTTGTTCACAAACTATGTTCATGAATATTGTTCACGAATTATGTTTACGAACACATCAATTAAACTTGTTCGCGAGTTATCAAGTCGAACTTTATCGTAATCAAGTTCGGCTCGTTTATAAATCGATCCTAAAAATCATGTTCAAAATCGGCTCGTTTGTGAATCGAACCGAACTCGAACCGAACTTTTATCAAATCAAATACCGAGCCGTTAGCGAACGTATCGACTCATTTACCACCCTAATTGTAACTTATAAGGTATTGAATAGTTTACACCCTTAGATAAATTTCTAGATAAATTTTAGATCGAACATGAATCGAATCAGGAATAAGAGACGACAGAACTGATATCTGACCATCACATATAGACTATTTCATTACACTCAAATCAGCTTGTTTATCATAAAGCGGTTTTAATGCTGGCGAGGAGCCATTTCTATCTTTTAGCTGTAGTTGCACAGTTCATTTTTACAATTTTGAAATCGTATGTGTTTCAGATGGTCTTAAAATCGGCTTGAAGGTTAAATTTTAGAAAGCTTGGAGTACTTACATTCGAATTTCAATTAAGTTCAGTGACTTTACTCTAACAAAACAAAACAAAACATTACCTTCCTCACATGCAGCTTCGGAAATATAGGCTTATATTGTCATTGCCATTTGTTCACTAATGAACTTAATATTTAATACTTTACAACCATTATTTACCCTAAATTATAAATTGAAAGAAAAACAACTTGTGAATAATAAGTAACATTTTAGACAGCAAGACAAGCTCATCCTTGCTTAATTAGTCAAGAATGTGTATATTTTGATGATCTAAATAAGCCATAACATCGGTATAAATTGCAAAGAGGAAGGAAAAATCGAACATCGACATAAATTGCAAAAAGGAAGGAGAAATCAAACATGTGATATATAATTATATACAGAATTGATCAAATTTCGTTACTAGGCTAGAATCTGTAGGCTTTAGGCTTTAACGTGCATGTATTTGAGAGTGAGAGTATAACAACTCATCCAACTATGGGTCTGTTTGACTACTTGTTTATAAGTCAATTTATGACTTGTAAATTCGTATGAATTTATAGAGGGTATTTGTCGATTCAATTTATGACCTCAATTTATAATTGATAAGTTGAATGTTAATAATATGGTACATTTTTCTGAATTTATTGACTTATTACTTGATTTCTTTGTTTTTTAATACTTTAAATATGTACATTTATGTTTTTAAATATTTTTTTAATTTAAAATGCAAGTGTTGAAATCATTATATTTAATAATTATTTTTTCAAATTTAATTTAACAAACTTTTAACTAACTTATAAGTAAATTTATCCAAACACCAGTATAACTTATAAGAATTCATCAACTTATTTTAAGCTATAAATTAATTTTTTTATGATTACTCAAACACGCATTATAAAAACAGGGACATAGGTTTCTTTACTGCCAGTTTGTACAACAATCATTCCAAAACTAATTGGTAATCAGCCAAAGCTTCCTTTTAAGTGTCATATGGAATCAACTAAGTGCAATGTATTGCTACTATTTAACTTGTTTTTGCATAACGGATCATTCGACAATCTAACACAAACCAATCAAAAAATACAAATCAAACCGCTAGCAATCAGTTGTGGATTTATTCTTGTATAGGTATGTAAGTTTGCTACAAGTAATGTCATATTTAGATGTACTCCGAAACAAAAAATCGAATTTTACCGAATCTAACGTGTGGATTCTACACCTTCGATGTTGCGATATGAAAATCAGAAGTATAATTGTTAAACGAATAGCTAAACAAATTATACGAGGTCTTGATCCCTGACAATCAATCGTAAAAACTGAAAAAGCCGTTAGCCTATAGATTCATCTTTGTACCAATGATGTACATACAAATTGCAATCAGATCTTTCCAACCCACACAATAGTGTAATGATTAGTTTCCGTTTACTCCTAGCTAAAACTTGAAAGAAATTGTCAAGGTTCGTGTATATGATTTAGAAAGTTAAAGTGGAGAAACTTTTCCATTAAAGGGAGAGGGATTAGTAAAGGCTAGGAAGCTCTAATTATTTGAATAAGCATGTGGTTTAATTGTTGGGTTTTAATTTAACTTTCCATTTGAGCTTATCAACAAGATTATTTAATTAGTGCGTAATTATTATCAAGTTCAAAGTATTAGCTTTCGTAGATTATGGTATTCTTTGTCATTTAATTAGAAGTTGTATGTTCCTGACAAAAGAGATTAATTAGAAGTTATATGTTGATATATAGGCTTAATTAAGCATTTTAATTTTACATTCAAATATAGTAATCCATACCGCTACATCTCTGAATTTGGAAAAGAGCTCGCATCTGAATTTACTTCGCACATTGCGTTACAAATAATCTCAAAAATTGCACAAGGTTTTAACTAAAACAACCATTTGCACAAGGTTTTATTTGCCAATTAAGTTAAGAGATGCGGCATATAAATTGATTAGTACTAATTAATCAGTTCACTTAAAACATTAATGTGACAGAGACTCTAACAGAATCTTATACTTTTTAACGCTAATTGTATGAAAATACAAAAGACAAGGTGTAAGAAAGGCTGAGATCCTATGTATTATCAGTACACACAGCTTCAATTCGATTCTCAGTAATTTGGGTCACGTTTATAGTTTATTTGAATTAAAAAGGTCTACAAATCGGAAAAAAAAGAAGAACACAAACACTTATATACATGCATAACTTAAGAATATAGCAATATCGAGTAAATTCTTCTCTTCCTCTATGTAAAGGACCGCCGCACTTCACACTTTCTCCTTTTTCTTCTTTAACGTAACTGGTGGGGGTTTTCATTAGTTTATCTCCGTTGAAAAGCCCTAATTATTTTCTTTTTTTAGTTTATTTTTTAATAATCTTTTTTTTGGGTAAGATTTTCTACCCATTTAGTTTGTTTTGGTTTATTTTTCTAGATTTAAATCTTTGTTACTTTCGGTTTTTTTTCTTCTTCGATTCAAGCGGGGTTTATTGAATTCGAGAGTGGATCGATTATCTCTTATTGTGTATTTGTTTTTTCAGATATAAGATCTTTTCATTTGGATTTTTAGTTTGTAATTTCAGTATTGTTTTTCTCTCCATTGTGAGTGAGTGTTGTTTTCTCTCCTTTGTTATGAGTGCTGATTTTGATTTAGTGATAAAAGTTTGTATGGAATTGCAATCATGATCGATACCTCAAACAGGTTACGATGAATCGGGCGAAGTGAGTAAAATGGGGTATATGTAAATACATCATATTCAACAAATTGCTAGACTATCTCTTCACGAGAATAGACAATTGTTTCTATTTTATGTTTGTTCGACTCAATTATTTTTATATATTTCGTATGACGTTTTATTAATGAATTGATTCCATTGTTCTTAAAAAAAAAAAAAAAATTTGTTGAGATCTTGAATTTTGCGTACCGATTGAGCTATTACATTATAACATATTTGTTTTTTACCGAGCTTGAACATGTCATACGAATAATATATTTTATTATACTGAAATTGAAGATTTCAGCTAAAAATCTCTAGCCATACGGCAAGTGCGCCTCTGGCATACGAATACGGTATAATAAAACAGTGCATAAGCCAACCATGCAAAATTGACTTGCACTGGCACATCCCGCCGTCTAACCCTACACGGATACACTACTAAGAAATGTCAAGAAAATCAACTACCTCACTTCTTACCCATATATATACCTCGATTTATTCATAATGTCATAACCAAATTGTAAAAACTAGAAGCAAGTTAAAAAATCTTTCAACAACAATGAGGTCTTCATTCTCTTTGCTAGTGACTATGAATGCAATTTCCATCATCATATTCTTCATTTTGCTCTTGAATTCCATGCTCATTGTCGAGGGTTCGAGGCCTGTCAAGGTTCAACAATCGTCTTCATCTTCTCCAGCGATGGATTTCTTGCTGGGAAAAGCTTACTCCGGACCAAGTCATCGAGGCCGCGGTCATTAATTAGTGGCAAAAGTACTACCAATGTTTATAATTAAGTAGGCCTTGATCATTATTACTTAATTATATGTTAACAGTATTATATGTTAACATTTAAACAACTGCATTGATCCGTGTTCGAAATCATAAGATCAATTGCTGATCAGCTGTCCAGTGAAATAGTACTTGAGACTACGATATAGAATAAAGAGGGAGATCTCTTGTTTATTGTAAGTTTGTACTGCTACATGTAAAGTTCTCCAGGGAGCTCAGCAATGGTTTAATATGCAATCGGTTGATTAGCATTTAGCAAATACAAACTTAATGCGAATAAATATTATGTAGTATTATATTTTGCTTTGTAGTTCATCCATAGATCATCCACACTTTTTCCTAGAATCTGCACAAAATAGTCATCACTATAACTCTCTTTCATTTTTCCATTAAGCTGATCAGCAACAAAACCATCTCGCAATCCAGAGACCTTCATCCCATTTCACGCCCATCCCTCTTATCCTCTAATGTGCTGGCGCTAACCCTGACTTCAATCTGACCTAATACGCAACGCCTTCGATTAGTCCACTGGGAGTTGTACCATTCCGGCCCATTCCATTGCCAGATATGAGTAGTTTCATGAAACAACAGTCCTTTCATCTCAACCTTGATATCTCCAACGTAGCTCGCTATGTATTTCGTATCTACATGAATTTGATTATCTTCTGCATATGCTAGAATCTAGATATTCACTGTCTTCTACTATCATGGTAATTTTGTCAACCTCTCTATCAGATAAATGTTGTTGTTGAAAGATTCTCCATTTGAATCTTGATGCATGCTTTAGAGTGTGAGCACTCCAGGTGATCCCGATTTCGTTATCGAATCGGGTGCCTCCAGGTGTGCCTGTGCCATTGTTTATGACTTGGTCATAGACGGCTTGAATTGGCGTAAGAGTGGCCACGAAGAGTAACGAAATGGTAAAGAATATTTGCATGGTAGGCATCTATACGTGTATTCTTTATTAATAAGCAAAATAATATGAAAATGACGCGCGGTATTAAAGTATCAAAATATCAAATTTAGTTATAACTGCAATTCCTCGCAACTACATAATTATATAAGAGTTATTTACTTTAAATTTTTTAGGTTCATCCAGGTTCGATTCCTTACAACTACGTAATTATACAAGATTTATTTATTTACTTTAAATTCAATAGTTTCATCGAGCGTCAGATTCTTTGTAGCTACATAATCATACAATGTTTATTTATTTACTTTAATTTCTTTAGTTTGATTGTCTATAACTACATAATTAAATAATTATTTATTTATTATATATTTTTATCATTCAATTCTCGAGAAATACATTTTTAAATAATATTTATTAATAATTTATTAATACTAATATTTAATTGTCGATTAATGCTCGGCCCGTGCTTGGCACGGGTTATAAGCTAGTTTTCTGTAATACAGTAAAACTTCGTTAAATTAATACTCGATATTATAATAAATTAATATTTTCGATGTTAATTCAAGGTTATTATATACACACGTACATAATGGATTTTTTAATAAAATTTTTCACTTGTATTACTTTGGAATGTTGTTGTCATATAGAAGTGGTAGTGCACAAATACATGCCATATGGAAGGCGAAGATAGTATATGTGTAAGTACATACATGCAAAGCTAGTCACTTGAATTCGAATACAAATTTGTTTAAACTCCCCGAGGACTATAGTTGGGTCGGGCCTAGACACATTTTCCTAGTCCAGATTATTATGTTTGAATTTTCAGGAAGTTTCATCTTGAAGCTCAATTACGTGCATCAACTTGTTAGAAGTTCGAAGGCCCAATTAAAAACTCGAAATCTCTCTCTAATCACGTTCCACTTTTGACGAACGCATAATAGAGCACGAAACGCAGTTCATTTATCCGCAACCCTCTAGCTACGAAAACTTACCCAATTTTAGAATGCTTATCATGTACATTTTGTTGCAGTAAAGTTATTTACTTCAAAAAATCTGATGTAAAATATCTGATGCTTATCAACTTGTTAGAAGTTCGAAGGCCCAAGGCAATGAATCTGACATATTTGTTAATTCTTGGTTTATGATGATCAAGCGCATTCAACAACATTGAACATTGGATTATGCAATGGAGTTAGAATAGGATAAGATAAGTTGTACATTCTAGTTTGACTGATTCTATACTTATCCTTCTTAAACAAACTTCTTGAGATAAACCTAGTTTGAACTTTTCAAAGACTTATCTTTTCAAAGGTTTATCTTTATAACAAAGCTAACGGATTGTTTTCTAAAGACTTATTCAAATATTTTCAAACAAATCTTTTTAACAAATCTTATCTTGTTTATTGTTTGAAAGATTCTATCCGTTATATTGTTCCTATATATATCCAAACTCATTCTTTTCAGAAAGGCTACAAAATCTACTTTTTTCCGAGGCTGAATTTATTCTCATCTTGCTTTCTGAAAAATACATTCTTGTTTCATAATCTTTCAAGATCATTCAGTCAAACAAGAATTAGTTTGAGTTGTAATCTTTTCTTTGTGTGTATTGTATTTATATCAACTTGTTGCCGGGTTGTGGCAAGGTATTGGTTTCAAAGGTTAGTCAAGGTAGCAAGTGTGCTAAGTAGCAAGTGTGCTAAAGGAAAGGGTTTCTTTCAAGGGACTATCCTATTGTAATCAAGGAAAGATTGTAAGTTCTTTATTAAAGTTGATATAATACATTCTTTATGCTAGTTGGCATTGGGACTTGGATGTAGGCCATAGACTAGAGTTAAGGGCCAAACCAAGTGAAAACTTCTGGTGTTTTGCATTACATTTATTTTCATATTGCTTAGTATTCTGTAACTCTGTTTATAATTGAGACCGTCCCATTGTTTGTCTCAATTAGAAAGAGACCGTCTCATTTGCTATCGTAATAGTAATTTTTAATATATAGATTGTGCCATTCAAATTTCATTTGGTATCAGAGCAGGTGCATTTAATTCTCTGTTTAGTGTTTATTTTGCTAGCGATCCATGGCTCAATCAGATAGGCATTCGAATAACATACCCCCAATGCTTCATGGTGCTGAAGATTACAATGACTGGAAATTTCGCATGAAAATATTTCTCCAGCGAGACATATTCGAATGGGATGCTGTTGAAAATGGTCTCGTAGTTCCGATGAAAGATGGAAAGCCAAAACCGGTCAAGGAACTCACTCCTGAGGAAGTGAATTCTCTTAACTATAATGCTAGAGCCATGAACTCATTGCTCAATGGAATGGTGACTACTGAGTTACGAAAAGTATCAGCATGTACAACAGCAAAACAAATTTGGGATACAATCAAAGTTAGCCATGAAGGTACATCCAAGGTACGTGAAGTAAAACTAAGTATGCTAATGAGTGATTATGAAGCTTTCAGGTTGGAAAGAGATGAAAACATAAAGGATGCTCAAGGAAGATTCTTAACATTGATGAACTCAATAGCTCTTTTGGAGAGAGTCATTCCTCAAACTGAGATCAACAGGAAAATTCTCCGAGCTATGCCAAAGAAATTTGCTCCTAAGGTTACCATACTCCAGGATTCTGTCAGTCTCTCTACTATGGATACTCTTACTGTATTCAGCGAGTTGGAAGAATTCGAAAATCAACTACGTAGGTATGATGAAGAAGAGACTGCTCCTCGCAAAAAGACATTGGCACTTAATGCAGATGCTGATGAATCTCCTGACGACTCTGATGAGGAAATAGCTCTCATAACTAAGAAGTTTCACAAAATTCTGGCTAAAAGGAATACATCAAAGCAACCAATGAAGTCTCGGTTTCCAAAGAAAGATTTTAAATCCTCTTCAAATAAGGTCAACAAAGCAGATCCAAGCAAGGATGCATGTTTTGAATGTGGAAAGAAAGGACATTTCAAGAAGGACTGTTACAAACTCAAAGCCAAACGAAAAGCTTTACTTACATGGAGTGATGACGAATCAGATGTGGAAATTGACTCCGATGATGAAGTAGCTCAATTGTGCTTTGCTGGATTTGAAGATAGTGCAAGTGATAACGATGAGGTACAAACTGTTCAAGATCATTTACATACGAAAATATCTCCTATTGTACTAACATTGCAGGCACAAAACAAGAAGCTTAAGGACAAGAATGCTTACTTAAAACAAGCTTTAAGTGAAGTTCTAAATGAAATCGACGATTCACTTAAAGATGAAGCAGTAATGGCAGAAAATCGATCATTAGTCGCAAAAGTGGCTAAACTCACGGAAGAAAACATCTATCTCAAAAATGAGATCGAAATGAGAGATGCATGTCTTGAAACTCTCAAGAAGAAACCAATGTCAACTGCATCGGAAAGTGTCAAAGAAGAAAAAGTTTCTGATCCCTTAGTTCCTGAACTAAAACAGAAAGTGGCTCAGTTAGAGAAAGATCTAGCTAAATGTTTCCATGGTGAAGGAACTCTAAATGCTCTACTTGCGGAACAAAAATCATCCCTGGACAAAGAAGGAATAGGTTGTGAATCAACCAAGAAAAGTGCATTTCAAAGTGGATACAAAAGGACACAAATGAAGTACAAAATGCCTTATGAAAAATGTCGAGATTGTGGCAAACCAGGTCACACTACATCAGAATCAAGATTATGTGGTATCAAGGGCCACAATTCTAACTCATATTATAGATATTTTGTTCCTACATCTGTTAATGTTGTTCAAATGTGGATTAAGAAATCAGACAGACATTTATATAATATTTGTGATACTAACACATCAGGACCCAAAGTCAAATGGGGACCTAAGAGATAGAACGTTTTCTGCAGGTGTGTTTGAAAGTCCATGTTCCTAGTAACAAATGGATTATCGATAGTGGATGTTCTCGTCATATGACTGGGGACAAATCTAAGTTTCTCTCTCTCGAAGCTAAAGAAGGAGGTTTAGTTACACTTGGTGATTCAAATACTGTTCGCATCATTGGTAAAGGCACTATTGGTAACAACAGGTTTGCTATTACAAATGTTCGTTTAGTTGATGGTTTAAAATACAATCTTATTAATGTGAGTCAACTTACTGATGCGGGTCACGAGGTAAGTTTTGGTAAAGATGTATGTTATATTGGTATGAAATCTAACAAAGCTTCCTTAGTAGCCAAACGAAAAGGAAATATATTTGTGTTAGATTTTGATGAACAGCATTCAGAGATTTGTCTCGCCTCTGTTCAAGAACAACAGACCTTGTGGCATCGACGTCTTGGACATGTTCACATGGATTTGATTCATAAGATATCTTCCCATGACTTAGTTCGAGGTTTACCTAAGCTTAAATATAAGAAGGTGGAACCATGCTCAGCTTGTCAACTGGGAAAACAGGTGAAGACATCTTTTACTAGCAAGAACAAAGTGTCAACAACAGTTCCCTTGCAACTTCTTCATTTAGATCTTTTTGGTCCAGAACGATATGTAAGTCTTGGTGGTAAGAATTATGCTTTTGTGATAGTAGATGATTATTCTCGATTTACTTGGGTATTATTTTTACGTACTGATGAAGCTTTTGTTGAGTTTAAGGATTTAATTACTAATCTGGAAACTAAGTATTCTTTCAAGCTCAACACTATTCGTAGTGATCATGGTGGTGAATTCGAGAAAGATTTCATAACTTACTGCAAATCTAGAGGAATCACACATGAATTCTCGGCTCCAAGGACTCCTCAGCAGAATGGAGTAGTTGAACGCAAAAACAGGACTTTACGGGAAACAGCTAGAACGTTACTTCATGAGAGTAAGCTTCCAAGAAAGTTTTGGGCTGAAGCGGTACACACTTCCTGTTATGTTCTAAATAGAGTACTTATTCGTCCCATTTTACTTAAAACTCCTTATGAATTGCTTAATAAGAGAACTCCTAACATTAATTATTTTCGAGTTTTTGGTTCCAAATGCTTTATTTTAGATACTCAAAATACTCGAGGTAAGTTTGATCTAAGATCATCAGAAGGAATCTTTTTGGGTTACTCTACTACAAGCAAAGCATACAGAGTGTATAATTCTCTCAAACACAAGGTGGAAGAATCTATCAACATCACCTTCAATGAATCTACTCGCAATATCTCTCAACTTGAAGAAGATGCCCCAGAAATACCGTCTCAATCTCAATTGAGACAGTCTCAATCCCAAAAGAGTCCATCTCTTTCTGGTCAATCAGGCAGTCAAGATACTCCTGGCTCATCTCGGTTACATATCTCTTCACCAGGCTCTTCTAGTACCTCAGAATTATTGTCAGGCTCTCCTCAGACACCTGAATCAAGCTCCCGTTTGTACACTGCTTCTCCAACTAAAGTGAGTCAGTCTCATTCAAATGAGACACCTCTCAATCATTCTCAGACAGATAATTCCAATGCAGAAGAAATGAGTAATATTCACCTTCCAAAGTCCTCCAGAACAGTGAAGAATCATCCTCCCGACAATCTTCTTACAGATATAGATCAAGGTATTTCTACTCGAAGCAGACTTAGAAATTTCTGTGCTTTCAGTGCTTTTGTTGCTGAGTTCGAACCAAAGAATGCTCAAGAAGCTGTGGCAGATGAACACTGGTCAGTAGCAATGCAGGAAGAATTGAATCAGTTCGAACGTTGTGATGTATGGGAACTTGTCCCACTTCCTAAAAATGTCAAAGTCATCGGTACTCGTTGGGTTTTCAAGAACAAACAAGATGAAGCTGGAACCCGTTTGGTCGCACAAGGATACAATCAACAGGAAGGCATCGATTTTGACGAAACATACGCTCCTGTTGCTCGATTAGAAGCTATTCGAATTCTGATGGCATTTGCAGCTCATAAGAACTTCAAACTGTATCAGATGGACGTTAAAAGTGCGTTCCTTAATGGTTATCTTAAGGACGAAGTTTTTGTCAAGCAACCTCCAGGTTTTATTCATGAAAAATATCCTGATTATGTTTATCGACTCAAGAAATCAGTCTACGGTTTGAGACAATCTCCTAGATGCTGGTATGATCGTCTCAGTCAGTTTCTTGTTCAAAATGGCTTCATTCGTGGTACACTCGATCCAACTTTATTTATTTTTCATAAACGTGGTCATTTGTTATTAGTACAAGTTTATGTTGATGATATAGTGTTCGGATCTACTAACAAATCGCTGTGTAAGTGGTTTTCTGATTGCATGCATAAAGAATTTGACATGAGCTTAATGGGCGAACTTCAATACTTTCTTGGTTTGCAAATAAATCAAACTGCGACAGGAATATTTATTCATCAAGGCAAGTACATTGCTGATCTTCTCAAAAGATTTGCTCTTGATCATGTTTCACCTAAGTCTACACCTATGAGTACATCTATCAAGCTCACTAAGGATGAACAAGGTATTTCTGTAGATGTCACTAAGTATCGAGGTATGATTGGTTCTCTGTTATACTTAACTGCCTCTCGTCCTGATATCATGTATAGCGTGTGCTTGTGTGCCCGGTTTCAATCTCAACCTAAAGAATCTCATTTAAATGCTGTTAAACGTATTTTTAAGTATTTGAAAGGTACGAGTGACTTGGGATTGTTTTATCCAAGCTCTTCTTCCTTTGACTTAATTGGTTTTTCAGATGCTGACTATGTTGGGTCACAGGTTGATCGAAAAAGTACTAGTGGTGCTTGTGAATTTTTAGGTGATTGTTTAGTTGCATGGCACAGTAAAAAGCAAACATCTGTAGCTCTATCTACTGCTGATGGTGAATATATTGCAGCTGGTAGTTGCTGTGCTCAGATTTTATGGATGCAAAAAACACTCCGAGATTTTGGTATTTCTGTATCTCATATTCCTATTTATTGTGATAATACCTCTGCCATTAATATCTCTAAAAATCCTGTCATGCATTCTCGTACTAAGCATATTGATGTTCGTCACCATTTTCTTCGAGATAATGTGTCTAAAGGTGATATTGAGCTTATATATATTCCTACTGAAAATCAGCGTGCTGATATTTTTACCAAACCCCTTGCCGAAGACAGGTTTTGTTTCCTTCGTCGTGAACTCGGTATGTGTTCTCTGTGAAAGTCATTCAATGATTTTATGCTTAGCTGATTTTATGCATTTAATTGATTTGTTATTCAATTTTATATTGAATTGTATGTGCATTATATATATTTATTCCGTGTTTTTCTCTGGTGATATACATGCATTGTATTGTCAAATCGATTCATATATCCTTACCTTGTTTCTCGCGCCTGTATTCATTCTGGTTACGTCTTTTCAGCATTTTCTCACTTCTCAACTTCTCCTACTTTATAACTCTCTCTCTTTCTTCTTCCTTATTCTCTTTCACTCTATCCCTTTATTTTCTCTCTCTCACCATACCCATGGCTCGTCGGAATACTAAATCTCGTGCTCCCGGATCGTCGTCAGCCTTCAACAAACGACGTCGTACAACGAAAACAGATTCCGAGCAATCTGCTGCTTCTCCAGAGTCTTTCCCACAACATGCAACTACTAGCACCAAGGCCTTGTCCAAGCAAATCCTGAAAGAAAGATTGGTGGATTTAGATGTTCTCACTCGTGCCGGGGTTGTCGATCTTTTCAAGACACAGGGATGTTCACCTCTCCTTTTTCCCTCAGATATAATCTACCCAGATTTGGTCCGTGAGTTTTATTCGAATTTCAAGCTAATGGAAGACAATTTGGTATTCTCGACTGTTCGTGGCCATCCAATCGTTTTTAAAGCAGACATCTTGACAACAATTACTGGTATCTCGCACAGTGGTGTGTGTCCTCATTCCACGAAACAACCGTTCTTGGCAATTGAAGCTTTGAATTACGAAGCTCAATTAAAGACTATTTTGGGTGATCATTTCATCTCCACTTCTATCAAACCACTGGTATCTGAACTTTCTCCACTCTCTTTGCTTCTCTACAAGTTATTTCATACCAATGTTTTGCCTCGCAAGAGTGGTCGTGATAGAGTCACTTATCAAGATACCATTTTATTATCAGTGTTTATGAATCGTATTCCGTGTGATATTGCTTCTTTGATCATTCTGTCTATGTCTCATTGCTCATCGCATGAGTCAATGCATTTGCCTTTTCCTGGTCTATTAACGTCGATTTTTCAATACTTTTCGGTCCCTTTAAAATCTGAAAAATCTGAGAAATTGTCTACTGTGTTTGATCTTTCTGTTTTAAATGCTAATCATTTAGTGTTTACTGAATCTAATGCATTAGTTTTTGATGATGATCATCGGTCTTTTGGTGGTCTTCCTAACTCTCCAAACTATGCTTCTGATCCTCTAGATTAAAATACTTCTACTGTTCTTAATTCATTGTTAGTCAAAATCAATGAAAACTCTGTTGCTCTTGAATCTCTTAATCGGAAGCTTTCTTCTGTTGAGTCTCTTGATTCACTGACTTCTCAAGTCAGTATGCTTCGTGCTTCTTATGAGATGTTTAATAAACATGTTTCTAATTCACTTGACAACATCAATGCAAAATTATCTGTGCTCTATACCCATGACAAACGTCTGGCCAAGACAGTTGATTTTGAGTTTAACACATTACAAGAAGGCATGACTTCAACAGCAAAGGCATGGGAAAAAGAATTTGTCAAGCTTTTCTTCAAGCTCGGTTCAGAAACGCAATTTTTGTCTAAACAGCTTACTACAATGCAGCATAAGGGTTCAATGCCGTGGCATAAGAAGAAGGATTGGATTGGTGATTGTACTTTAGAAGAAATCACTGCACCTCTACCTCTTCCAGCCATTCCACATCCGTCAGTTTTTGGTATGACTCGTGAAGAATACAAGGATAAAATCTTTGAGTGGATAGAAGAACGTGATGGTAAGGCTCCTGACAAGACGACTTTGGACAAGATTTTCTCTGAATATGGTCAAGAACCGGTGTATCCGACATCCAAGCGTCAAGGCAAGAGGAAGGCACCAGTTGACGTCTCAGATTCTGATTAACCTTTATCCTTTTATGATGAAGGGGGAGGAAGTTTATGATGAAATTATTATTTATGTTTGTTCTGTTCAAAAGTTAAACATTGTGATGGTTTATTTCTGGTTTGGTGATCTAAACATTCATTTGGTTTATTCTTGGTTTATGGGATAATTGTTTGTAAGAGATGCATATGTTTATTTCCTGCCTGAATTTTGAAACTATCTCATTATCATTTTATCAATGTTTATTGAACTGTTTCATTGCATAATGTTATATATTGCATATAGTTTGTTGTTGATTGAACATGTATCAAAGTATTTTTGAAAGGGGGAGCTTCTATTCCTTTTCATCGGTATCATCATAAAAGGGGGAGAATGTTAATTCTTGGTTTATGATGATCAAGCGCATTCAACAACATTGGACATTGGGTTATGCAATGGAGTTAGAATAGGATAAGATAAGTTGTACATTCTAGTTTGACTGATTCTATACTTATCCTTCTTAAACAAACTTCTTGAGATAAACCTAGTTTGAACTTTTCAAAGACTTATCTTTTCAAAGGTTTATCTTTATAACAAAGCTAACGGATTGTTTTCTAAAGACTTATTCAAATACTTTCAAACAAATCTTTTTAACAAATCTTATCTTGTTTATTGTTTGAAAGATTCTATCCGTTATATTGTTCCTATATATATCCAAACTCATTCTTTTCAGAAAGGCTACACAATCTACTTTTTTCCGAGGCTGAATTTATTCTCATCTTGCTTTCTGAAAAATACATTCTTGTTTCATAATCTTTCAAGATCATTCAGTCAAACAAGAATTAGTTTGAGTTGTAATCTTTTCTTTGTGTGTATTGTATTTATATCAACTTGTTACCGGGTTGTGGCAAGGTATTGGTTTCAAAGGTTAGTCAAGGTAGCAAGTGTGCTAAGTAGCAAGTGTGCTAAAGGAAAGGGTTTCTTTCAAGGGACTATCCTATTGTAATCAAGGAAAGATTGTAAGTTCTTTATTAAAGTTGATATAATACATTCTCTATGCTAGTTGGCATGGGGACTTGGATGTAGGCCATAGACTAGAGTTAAGGGCCGAACCAAGTGAAAACTTCTGGTGTTTTGCATTACATTTATTTTCATATTGCTTAGTATTCTGTAACTCTGTTTATAATTGAGACCGTCCCATTGTTTGTCTCAATTAGAAAGAGACCGTCTCATTTGCTATCATAATAGTAATTTTTAATATATAGATTGTGTCATTCAAATTTCAATATTAGCCCTTTTTATTCTAATCCAAGGAATTGCCTAGTACAATGGGGGAGCATTTCCATCCTCTTAGAAAGCCATAAAGAAGATACATACGATTTTTAGCGTCATCTCTATCATGCTTACATGTTTTCTTTTCTATGAAATGTGTTGCGGTCAAAATCTCGCAAATCTTTCATAGGCTTAATTTAAGACCCATATATAATATAAACCCAACTGGCTTCAGGGCAGTCTGCACTTCCACCAGGAAGAGTGGTACGACCGTACCTTCACCTCCATTAGACAAAATCAGAGTTGAACAAAAACTCAACCTCCTATGCTTTAGGAGCACGTAATTATCATCAAGGAAGGACTTCTAGCTCTATTAAATCACTATGAACGAGATAATAACAACGGTTATGTGATATATATTAATATATTCAGATAATTACTGAATAAACGAGAGATAATCATCTCTTAGAGATTTATCTTAGAGATTTATTCAGACTTGGACACCTAAGGCTCACCACAAGGCAATTGGATCAGTTACAACTCTCAGATGGATCATCATAAAGCAGTTGGATCAGCTCTGGAAACACATCAAAGGCTTATCAAAACGTGGCTTAATTATCAAGTAACATAGCCCAAACCCCTAAAAACTACATTGGACTTGATTATTATAAATATAGGATATGTAGGCACTTTGCAAGAAGGATGAATCTCGATTATATAACTTTTTATATATTAATTTTATATGTATGTATGTGTTCAAAATTTTGCATGAATTATTTTTGGTTCGAGATTTGAAGTTTGAACTATTATATTTACGTTTTAGACTTGTATTTCATTAGTTTTTTTTTTTTTAGAAAAATCAAATTTTTTGAATTTTTTTAAAATATAATTTTTTTTTAAAAAAATCGGTTCTTTAAGGAAAGAACCAATCCGAATAGTATTATTTCGGTTCGGTTTCGGTTCGGTCCAAAATATAACTTCGGTTCGTTTCGGTCCGGAAAAAAATTATAATTCAATTTTTGATATATTCGGTTAGGCCTGGTTCTAGACCGAACCGACCGAATGCTCAGCCCTAGCCCTAGTCGTGTCTGAAGCTGTGCACGTGCGTTCCTACAACTATGCCGGATTTCCAAGAACAAAACCTGATTATTCCAGCGATATTCTTTCGAGATATTGTTATCAAATTACTCTCACAACATAACGCACTCTCTATCTTTACCATGCTTACATGTTTTTTTTTAGTATAAGATTTTTTGTTAAATCGAAAAAGAAAGTCTTTTCATAACGAAGTTGCAACTCCATCGAATGAATCAACACATCTAGGCTACCACCCTCTATTCGATAAGTCACTCTTCCAGCAAATTAAATGTTGAAGGGGGATCAAACCTTTAATTTTATGTAACATGATACAAGGTAAATGTCACATGAGTTAAAGTACACTGGCCATGCTGCCTGTTTTCTCTATTTTCATTTTTCCACCATTTCTTTTAATCATTAATTACCAGTTCTCAGATATGAAGACCAACCTAAATATAGTCTTCCTATTTATTCGACCCCGCCAATATGGAAAAATGAATCAAAAACTCTACAAACAAAATAAAAACACCTTCTTTTGAATATATAAAATATCAAAAATACAGATTTGAGCGAGATGTGATAATTTAATGATGAAATTTTATCACTTGTCGTCCCATATTCTCAATTCAATTTTTGCTTAATCCAAAATTTATCTAAAATTGAATATTACTCATTAATTTATGAACTATACTGGAAAAACAACTTAATATTAAAAATACAAGTAGGTCGAAGTCAAGGTGTGTGTACGAACCTTTTTGATTAGTATAATATTTGATGCTGGTAAAATACAAGGGGTAGAATACAGATTTTATCATTGAATCCGCTTTTTAATATACAGATAGTCAGGTGGACGAGTTAGACAGACAAGTTCCTCGTACAAAATCGTTATAGAGCCAAATAAATGTCAGAAAGTCCAGAATAATTTTTCAGCAAACAAATGGAGCCCTAATATTTAGAAAATCATTTTTTTTGCCGTCCAACAATTTGAGTAAAAACTACTCCCTTCGTCCCACTCAAACCGATTTATTTGACTTTTCTCGGTCAAACTAACCAAACTTTGACTAATTTTTAAAAATTATTAATTTACAATTCTTCAAATCTAAAAAATGTAGACTATAATAAGTTATTTATATAATATATAATATATGTAATTTATATTTCAAAATTAGTTAATTTGACCAAGAAAAGTCAAACAAACCAGTTTGAATGAGACGGAGGGAGTATTCAACTATAAAAAATTACAAATTAATATTTAATATATTTCTTTTTTCTCGAAAATTAAAGTTGAATTTCTTGTTATATTAAAGTTCAGGACAAATATATACGAAGGCATGAGTACGTAGATATGCATAACTTTCGGCAACGACCTATTAAATAAAAAAATAGCTTGAATAAAAGACTCTGACCGTCCTAGAAATGACTGTCCAGGCACGTAATTGTTGTCTTTCATTCAACAACTAACTTCTAGTTGTTGAATATATGAACGAAGGACTCTGTCTGTTGAACACTTCAAATTTGCCACCAGAAGTTTGTTGGGCCTCTTGCAGGACACGCCGCCCGACGCCCGCAACCCCAAGATCAATTCTTAACCATCGGCTCTGATACCACTTGTACACCCGTTAACTACACATTAGTATGATATTGTCCGCTCTGGACCGTGATCAAGCCCGCACGGATTTGTTTTTGGGCTCCTCCCAAAAAACCTCATACTAATGGAGTTGTTTTTTGCTGCTTATATTCAAGATAATTCTTCTTTATTTTATCGATGTGGGACTTGGTTGACACCCACTCTACAAAGTTTACATGAAGTTTACTTGGTCGATTTTTTCTGCTTATACTAGTCCATTTTTGTGTATAAATAATGGGTGCAGAAGATTGTTTATTTCACAACCTACAAGTACAATAATAAAGATTTAGAAAAATGGGTCAAGTTATGCTTCTCTCTCTTTTATCGTTTCTAGTTCTAGCAGTCCTGCAAGGAACCAATGCAGTCACATATAGTGTTACCAACACTGCCGAAACAACACCAGGTGGTCAGAAATTCAACAATGAAATTGGATCAGACTACAGCAGCCAAACCTTATCGTCCTCTACGGACTTTATCTGGAGGCTCTTCCAGCAGAACACTGAGGCTGATAGGAAGAATGTTCAACAGGTGAAATTGTTCATAGACGACATGGATGGAGTTGCTTACACTAGCAATGACGAAATTCATGCAAGTGCACGCTACATTCAAGGTTATAATGGTGATGTCAAGGGTGAATTTACCGGAGTAATTTATCATGAAATGACGCATGTGTGGCAATGGAGCAATGGAGCTCCAGGGGGATTGATTGAAGGAATTGCGGATTATGTGAGGCTTAAGGCTGGGTATGCACCGAGCCATTGGGTGCAGCCAGGGCAGGGCGACAAGTGGGATCAAGGATACGATGTGACTGCTCGGTTCTTGGACTATTGTAATAGTCTCAGCAATGGTTTTGTGGCTGAACTCAACAAGAAGATGAAAGATACCTATAACGCCAACTTCTTTGTTGAGCTCCTAGGCAAAACAGTTGATCAGCTCTGGAGTGAGTACAAGGCCAAGTATCAAACTTGAAAATCTTCAATAACTGAGAATGGTTAATTACATTAAATAAATGCAAGGGAATGTAATATTTTACACGTGTACAATAAATCATTGAGAAATAAATTAAGCCAGTATAAATTGTTACATTGTAAAAGATAAAATATTATTGTTCGGATATATTTCTAATTAATTCGTGTAACTGCTATCACCAGACAATATGTTTTCAGCATCTATTAGTTGAGAAATCCTCAGACTAACCTCAAGCAACTATGAGCAATTCCAACGGCTTCCCTATACGTGTTGTGAGTCAGAATTTACGAATTTGGTACAACATAGCGTTTCAATAGTGTTCTAGTGATTCCTTAAAACATTAGACCCGTAGCCTTTCTCTATTTCTAAGGTATGATGCATGCACATAATTGATGAAGTGTGCTTGAAGTAGTGTTGACCACACATTTCTACTACACACTGGATGAACTACAGAGTGATAAACACTTTGCGCCAGCTGATTGAAAAAGTTGAAATTTCATTTGGCATGAAGAAACCTCTTTAAAATTACAATATATAGATGATCATAAATAACTTTCTCAGTTTAATTTTCTACTACTCTCCATGCTAGCGATTCATTCTGTGAAGTTAGAATTTGAGGAATGAGAGCAAAAATATCTTACAACCATGCTTGAATCTTCAACCTTCTATAGCTTAACAGATCAAATTAGTTAAACCACTAACTAAATATAGTAAAATTCAGGATAAATGATACTAGTAAGTACATATTCAATATTTTCTAACTATCTTGAAATATTTTCTAACTATCTTGAACAATCGATTATTAGGGAACATGATGGAGTAAATATTCAATATTTTCTAAATAGTTGTACGTGGCCTGTAATATTGAAATTTGTAACCAAGATGGGGGTCCTTGTCAATTTGTAAAATAAAGTGTTTATATCTAATTTTAGAAACGAATGTCCAAGCACTTAATTTTATAATTACGTAATATGGATAAAATATAAATCACTTAAATTAATATAATTTAATTTAAAATAATGTAATAATAATAAAAGGTTTTTCCATAAATACGATTTTCCAAATTTTTTGCATCGTAAATCGTAAAAAAGAAGAAGTTGCATTTGATTGCTTCTTCTGATTGCAAATCATTTATAGCTAATATTTTTTAAAAATAGTAGAGCCGCAAATCAAAATTGATGTATCACATTTCCTTTTTTAAGAATTAACTATGAATGACTTTGGTAACACAATATATATATATATATATATATATATATATACTATCAATACTATTATATAATAGACGAAACATTAAAAGTTTGGTTGGTCGGTATGGTACGTTGTGATTTTACTTAATTAACCTTACTTTGGTTGGTCGGTATGGTACATTGTGATTTTACTTAATTGCCCTTAATTAATTGTACTTCATGTTTTTACTTAATTAACCTTACTTATTTATAGAAATATATTATTAAAAAATAATATTACCTATTTATAATCAATTACCTTTTTAACTAAATATATCACGGGCAATTAACTTTTTTAACTAAAACATGTCAATTTTTCTATTTTTCCTTACTAAAACCTCTCCTTTTCCAAAAATATCATGGACAAACATTTAGTTATTTATTTTTAAACATATTTTAATATTATAATTATTTTTAAAAGTTTACCTATTTTAACATATCTACTTATTTTTCTTAACAAATGCAATTACTAAAAATATTAAAATATAAATAATCAAATACCTATTTGTAATCAATTACTTTTTCAGTTAAAACATATTATATATTTTTTCTAAAAAAATATCACATTTTCTAAATATATCACAGAAAATTGTCTTTTACAATTTAATTTTTCTATTTTTCTCACTAAAATCCATTCTTTTTTCAAAAATATCACAGAAAACTCTTTACTTATTTATTTTAAAACATATTTAAATACTTTTAATTATTAAATTTTAAAACCTTATTTTCCAAAAATATCACGGTCATTTACCTTTTTAAACTAAATATATGTTACATTTTTTATTTTTTCTTAATAAAACTCCTCATTTTCAAAAAAATGTAACGGGCAAACCCATACGTATTTATTTTAAAATCTATTTTAATGTTTTTAATTAATTAAAAGTGTTTACCTATTTTAACATGTCTACTTATTTTTTGCACAATTACAATTAATAAAATTTTAAAAAATAATAATAAAATAACAATTAACAATCCGTGCATCGCACGGGTTTTAAGCTAGTATTATTAAAGCCGAAACATTGAAAGTTTTGGTTTTCGGTTAATTTTTGGTTTTCGGTACTTTTTCTAATTAATAAATTAATAATATAATCAAAATTCGGGAAAATTTTATTCTACATTAATATTTCACTATATTTTACTACATAAAAATCAAATAATATTGAAATCTAATCAAAAAATGGAAATGTAGGATATAATTTGTTTAAATTTAGGATATACTGCTACAAATATACTTCTTTCTTTTTAGGATAACGAAAGCTTTTTTCTAACAAAATTTACTCCTTTTCCAAAAATATCATGACAATTATCTTTAAATTAAAACATATTACCTTTTATATTTGTTATCACTAAAATCTCTGTTTTTCAAAAATATGAAGTGCAATCCTTACTTATTTATTTTAAAACCTATTTTAATACTCTATTTAATTAATAATAAAATAATATAAAAATAGTAACTAGCTGATTGTCTTTTATAATTAAAAAAAATTCAAACAAAATCTACTACTTTTCCAAAAATATCATGACAATTACCTTTAAATTAAAACATAATATCTTTTATATTTGTTATCACTAAAATCTCTATTTTCTAAAATTATGAGGTGCAATCCTTACTTATTTATTTTAAAATCTATTTTAATACTCTATTTAATAAATAATAAAATAATATAAAAATAGTAACTAGCTGATTGCCTTTTATAATTAAAATATTTGTTTCCTAACAAAATCTACTTCTTTTCCAAAAATATCACGGGCAATTACCTTTAAATTAAAATATATTACCTTTTATATTTGTTATCACTAAAATCTCTCTTTTCCAAAAATATCAAGTGCAACCCTTACTTATATATTTTAAAACTTATTTTAATACTTTTAATTATTTAAAAAAACTTACCTATTTTAACAAGTGAACGTATTTTTTTAACAAATACAATTAAAACACATCTAAACATGTTAGCTTTCCTATTTGTCGGTATTAAAAAAACTTACTTATTTTAACATGTCAACGTATTTTTTTAATAAATACAATTAATATAATTAAAACACTTCTAAAAATATCACGGGTAATTATTTTTTTTAATTAAAACATGTTAGATTTTCTATATGTCCTTATTATTAATATTATTTTATTATAAAATAATATCAATAATACCTCATTTATCTTCCTCAGCCTCATCTGTATTTTTTAATATTTTTTTATGTTCTAATTAATATTTAAGTTTCTCATTTTATAATTTTTACTTTTATTTTAATATGAAATTTTTTAGTTTATTATTTTTTAAGGCCCGTGTCTCGGGTTATAGGCTAGTATATATAGTATATATAGGGAAGTGCTCAAATGAGACCCTATATTAAAATGAGAACTGAGACCTTGGTGACAATTTTGTAAATAAATTGAACTGTAAGGAAAAACTGTAAAATACAGTTACGACCATCACACTATCTTGCTCAATACACAGTCGCTACCACATAGTCACCATTACTATCATCACAGACTCACCAACATTTCCATAATCAAATAATTAAAAATTATCAACACTATCTATATAGATACACATTGTAAATATAGTATAACACCTCAACCACCGTTGTTTCTTATAATTGCATCTCTACTCCACACCGTGACACCACCAGCACTCCTCCATATCCATCACTATCACAAAAATACTATCACTAACCACCTTCATCATCACTATATGCTTCATAATTGCACTATTATCATCAACTACCATTTTTTATAATTTCAATCACGTGCATAGTCACCAACACACCAGAATCACCAAATTTAAGACTAAATCACCATAAATTCAACACAAATCACCAAATTTCAGTACAAATCACCAAATTTCAGTACAAATCACCAAAGTTTTTTTAAAGTAAATCACTAAAAATTTCTAACTCTACCCTATATACCACTACTTTAACTACCATCTCCGCCATAACCTTCATCCACTGCACTTGTACCACCACCACTTTAACCGCCTTACTCATGTACCTTACACAAATCATTAGATATAAAAAGTTGCAACTCTGAAATAAGATATACATGGTATATGTTTCTTTTTAGACTACATCGATCGAAAAATTCCAACACAACGAGTAACAATGCCAGATCGGAAATAATATGGACTAGAAATGATATAAATCGGGAGTGATGAGACGCTAGTGATGGTCAGGCTCCGATAACGATGGTAGTATACCAACAACGTGGAAAGAGTGATGATCGGAGATTAGATACAGATCCGGTGGAAGTAAGATGTAGGAGGGAGGGAGAAAGAAGAGAGAGAAAGAGAGATAGAGAGAAAGAGAAAGAGAGATAGAAATGGGTGGACAGGGAAGATGAATGATATAATATAAAATATAATTTAGATTTATATTTGTGTGCCTACGATTTAATTTAATTTAAAAGAATGTGGGATCAAGATTGAATCTCAGTTCTCATTTTAATATAGGGTCTCATTTGAGCACTTGCCTATATATATATATATATAGACCATTGTTCTAGAGAGAAACAAGTTATATATATAGAATCCAAGAGAGAACTCTCTCCATTAATCTCAGTCCTAGGATTAAAAATACATCCAACGGTGAATATAATTCAACAATTAAAACTATTGTTTTGGAAAAATAACAGTTAACGGTTGTATGTACACACAATCAATTATCTCTTCGGCGATATCTTTCAAAGTATCTCTCTCCCACGATTTCTCTCTGTCACTGTATCTCTCTTGATCTTCGGGAGTTCAACAAAAAATATTTTTTTCTCGACGATCTCTCTCCGACATATCTCTCTTACTGTATCTCTCTCACTCTCTGCACGAAAAGTATGGTCTTTTTTTCAAATCAAGCCCAAATTGTGATTCTATTATTGATATTCAGTCTTCATCAGGTCTCGATTTTAATCTTTTTTTTCTCGTAATGATCGTTGAATTCAAGTTTGTTTTAACGAATTAAACTGTATTTATTGGCATTAATATTCTTGAGATTCAGTTTCATACTCGTTCATCCTTGATTACTTTTGATATACCCTTCGTATTTGAATATTTAGCTTTTTTAGATGTTTTTATTAGAATCAATGCAGTTGATTTGTTATAAATTGATATTGTCTCGGTGTCAATTATTGTTAACATTTTGATTCTACAAAACAAACCTTTATAGAGATATATCTGATTCTATAGTAGAATCAAAACACCATATGTTTATTGTATAATAAATTGCATTGCTAAATAATATCCTACGGTTTTCGATTCTGCTACAGAATCTTGATATTAAGTCAATGTTTATGAATTTATATTTTTGATTCTGCAATAGAATCAAAAATATCTTTATTGCGATTCTACTATAGAATCTTGATATTATAGTCAATGTTTATTAATTTGTATTTCTAATTCTGCAATAGAATCAAAAATATTTTTATTATATAGTTAGTTGCATTACTAAATCATATCATACAATTTTTGATTCTGCTATAGAATCTTAATATTACGATCTATAATTTTTAAGCTACATTTTTTATTCAGCAATAAAATTAAAAAGAGTAAATTAATTACTCCCTCTGTCCCAACCATTTTTTTATACTTTCATTTTTGAGATGTCCCTCTTAATTTTTTATATTTCTAAACTTTCTTAAAATGGTAAAATTTTACAATATAAAACTCAATTACTTCCCATACCTTTCTCCATTATACTCACTTTATACATTAAATATTGATTGGTCCCATTACTTAACTCACTTTTTCTACTTTTTTCACTACTTTATTATTTTTTTTCTTAACCTCTATGCCCAACCCAAATGTAAAAAAAATGAGTGGGACAGAGAGAGTATATAGTTAGTAGAATTAGTCAACTCAACGTCAAATTGGTTTTGTCTATTTTTGCTGAATTTGAACCCTATACTTTGAATTGAACTTCTGTTATTTTTCTTTATATTACTCTATTTTGTCTTTGATATGCTTTTAATTTTTGCACAACTTTAAAGTTCTCCTATTATTACTAGAAAATTAATTTTAATCTAGATAGCATTATTGTTACCTTGATTTATTCTCATGAAAAAGGTTTGATGTAAAATAGTTCTAGTGATACTTAACTTAACTTAGTATTGCTTAATCAGTTGTGACATCTCTAAGTAGTTATTACACTTTTACTTTGTGTTTTATTGCACCCTTGACAAGAGCTTGATTACCAAATGATAATTAGAGTCATAAAACCAACTATCAGTGTTCAAGTATTAATATGGCATATGTTCCAGAAACAAGTGAATGTACACAAGCAACCTTTTTCTTCACACACATATTATGTATTACTTTCTTTTAAGCAACAATGGACTTGTACAATATCATATTGAAGTAGAAGAATTATTGTTATGATACTAATAATTTTTTTCGCAGCATCTCGAGTTCTTCTGGGAGGATTTATATAATTGATCGTATTATTACTTGATTTTATGATATAATTGGTTATCTTATTTTTAAATTAGAATTAAATTTAGGTCAATTCAATATATTTTTGGTTTGTTTTCCTAGTTATAATTGTATTTTAGAATTAAATTTTATGCTTAAAACTTCTATAGTAAAATCACATGTGAATTCGGTAGATTTGATTAAGTTCTTGTAAAATTCAAGTATAGTGAGTTTTTGAATTATATGTGGTTCTACAATAGAATCATATACGAATTTTATATATGTGTTTCGTAGATCCGTTTATATAATAAAAGTTTAGTTATCTTATTTTATATTAGATCAAATTTAGGTTTGATTTAATATGCTATAGTATGTTTGGATCGCTACTATTACTTTTTAGTATAACTTAGATGCTATATAAGAATAATTATTGCCATATTGTAATTCATATTTCTATTAAAATTATAAAAGTTACCTATGTTTGCTATGTTTCTGGCCTGCAAGATGTACAAGTGTACAATGTATTGTTGCTAGAGTTGTTCTTAGATATGCATCATTTTATCTAACTGCATAGTCAGAGGCACCGACATCATCTATCATTCATAACATCTATTTTGGTATTTTTATCAGGGTATACTGATGGAAAATTTAAGTTTAATATGATTAAGATTAAAAAGTTAATAATTAGATTTGTTCATTATAAATTTTTCTCATGTGTTGGCCAATGTTTCTGGAGACCAAGTGATTTTGCAGAGACATGCCAAGATTCTCTGGTAGTTAATCTTTCAAATGGTCTATTTTTGTACCATGGTCTGTTTTCACCTTCTAGAGAATGTTGCGGGATTATAATGTTGAAGTTAGTGTTATTTCTTCTAAAGTAGTTGATTTCACAATTGTTCTCTCTGTAGTCTCTCTTCGTAATTTCATCTTAGATTATAACTATTGAGTTGACTAAATTTCTTCTGTGTTTACTCCTTTTTACTTCTTTCTCTAGATAACTTGTGAAAGGTTGGCTCTATTGGATATGTAGTAATTGGAGTTCAGTACAAAATGATGTTTTACTAGAATGGGAGTTGTATGAGTGGTATAGTTTGAGTGAATTAGGGGAGACAAGCAGACATGTCAAGCCTTAGTGTATTCATCCTTAGTTTAATTCCCTTCACATCTGGTATATTTACTCCATTGATGAACTCAAGAGGTTGTCTGTGCAACTTCATTGAGTATAGATGATGCCTAAATGGTTTGGAGTTTTTTTATTATTAAAAAAAACACAAGCTTATTTGGAATCAAAATAGAAGTTATTTAGTGTATTTGTAGATTTAATTATAAGTGTTTTTTTTGTGTTCTAGAAAAGAATCAAAATTTTACTTAATATATTAGAACACAAAAATATAGTAGATCCAATAGTTAGTTTTAAATTATTTATATTCTATGCTAGAATCAAACTATAGTAGAATAATTAGTTGCATTAGAAAATTAAATCCTACAGTTTTGATTCTACTTTGGAACCTTAATACTATGTTCAATTTTTTAAATATTTGCATTTTTTATTCTACTATAAGATCTAAAAAGTAAATAAAATAAACAAAATAAATAAATAATAGAATCAGTTAATTCTATTGTAGAATTTTCATAATCCCTTTGTCTTGAATTCGATCCCTATAATTTGATTCATTAATGTTATCTCTCGCTGTTTATGAATGCCTTTTAATTCTATTTTAGAATCAAGTTAATATGTATTTGATTTTGTTAATTCTAGTGCAAACATTTCGATTCTATCCTGTACTTTTAATGTATAAATTCTACTAAAAATCTAATTACTAATAATACGCAAATTTTATGATAAAAAATTTCAAGGACGCTTTTGATTCTATTATAGTATCAAATTATAATTTGTTTGACATTGTTAATTTTGAATCTACAACAGACTGCATAAATTCTACCATGAAATCTGATCAATGACTCATATGTAACAAATTTTTGGTTGGCCTTTAGATTCTATTGTAGAATCAAATTAGTATGTATTTGATATTTTTATTCTAGTGCATAATTTTTTATTCTATAAGATAATTTTAACGCATAAATTCTAGTATAGAATCTGATAAATGATTTATAAGCAACAAATGGTGTGCTCATAATTTCAAGGATGCCTTTTGATTCTTTTGCAGAATTAAATTAATATTTATTTAATTTTGTTTATTATGTTGCGTACATTTTGATTATACAATAGAATTTTAATGCATAAATTTTATTACATAATCTGGTAAATGATTCATAAGCAGCTAGTCGTATGCTCACAAATTTAATCGGACTTTTTGATTCTATTGTAGCATCAAATAGTATTTATTTGACTTTGTTGGCTTTTAGTGCAAAATTATTGATTCTACAATAGACTTTTACTGCAAAAATTGTACTACGGAATCTGATATATGACTCATTAAACTTTATATTATTTTTGAATTATTTTATTTTATTCAATCCTCTACTTTCACCAATCTTCTAACAATTCTATTATTATTTCGACTTTTTCGTCTTACAAAAATAATATTTATTTTTGACTTTTCGTCTTGCACATACAAGCAATTAAAAGTCTGCATGATAAAAGTTTACCTTTTTTCTTTGTCACTTCTTTGCCATTGTCATAACATTGATATACATATGTCAATATTATCTGTGATCACATACAATGGATAGTTAAGCCATAAAATTTAAATATTCGTGTCAAGTTTTTTTTGAAAGTATAAATTTACTACATAATTGCTACTTCAATTTTCGACTCATACATTATATATTATTGTAGAATTTTATGTTGTTTTTAAATAAAAAAAAATTATAACTATCTAATCTAAATAGATTATATTATTATTGTACTATAAACTCCTATTTCATGTAAAATTCTAATTTTTTTAAGAAAAACTAATTCTATGTTGTTTTGAAATTAAAAAATATTTATCTAATCTAAAATAGATTATATTGTTATTGTACCCTAAACACTTATTTCATGTAAAATTCTATGTTGTTTTTAATTATAATCTAATCTAAATCTACAATAAATTATATTGTTATTGTACGAATATATTACATTGTTATTAAATTACATTACTATTATACCAAAATATATTATATTATTACATTATATCATGTAATAGATATTTCATGCCGGAGGAATTACAATAAGATCACAACATAAGCAAATTATAGTACGTGTAATTTGTAGTTTAGGCCATCTGAAATTTTTATTTTTATTCTAGTTCTAATACTTTTATAAACTTAGTGTTTTGGTGAATTGCACTTAAAATATGAAACACCAACGAATATGATTGTACGTCGTTATTACCGATGAAGTGATCATTGTCCATCATCAAAGTACAAAAAAAGTTACTAATCGAATACAAGTTATGGACAGGTAAACTTTTCAGCATGCCAAGTTTTTGTTAGTACAAGTTGTGTAGAGGTAAATTCACTTTTCAGCATTCCAAGTTGTTCCCATCTGCATGCGAATCAATTTCATAGAAAATGTTCGAATATTTACATCACCAATCACAAGGGCATAAATTGAATTCAATTATATTTGTCATGTCATATTTATTTTTTAGTCATGACTAACCTTATTATATTTAAATAGTCCCAAATGAATTTAACTATTTATCTCATGTACGTTTAGTTAATTCATGAATAGGCTTACAGTATTTAAATCATCCATACTTTGTACGATATTGAGCTAATTTCTTAGTTCCCTATATTTTTCCTTCTAGCTATGCCTTTATAATTGGAAGACAAAAGGTATCCATACAAAAAAAGATATCGTCAAACAAGAGATTCTGAAACTATTGAGCATTGAGATGAACGTAATGATTAAATTCACAAAAAAAAATTATGTCCCAGGTATTACTATCAAAAGTTTATTTTTCCTTAATTTTTAGAATTATTCGATTCAGATAATGACCTCTTATGTTTTATGTATAAATAAAAAGTTGTTTCTAGAAATAAAGAAACTCAACTGGATGACAATCTTCTAAATTTTAGCCCATATTGTATATACAAAATTTTAATTATATATACATAGTTTACACTGTATTTGACTGATTTCTTAGTCCCCTTATAATTATCCCTTACGGTTACGTCTTCAAAATTGGAATTGTAAAGATCTGTCGAAACAGAAAGATATCGTCAAACAAGAGATTCTTAAACTATTGAGCAGAATAAACATAATGATAAACATCGCAAAAAATATATGACACATGTATTGGTAACAAAGTTTTTTTTTGTTTAATTTTATATAATTTTCAATTCAACTAATGACGTTTTACGTTTCTATATAGCAGAAAATTGTTTATGGAAATAAAAAAAATTCAATTGAATGGGAATCTTTTGAATCTATATACATGTTAGTGTTTTAGTTTTAAAATGAATTTGATTTTAATTACGTTTTCTATATAATAAAAAAAGCTATTTCTAGAAATAAAGAGATGAAAATCTTCTAGATCTCCGGGTTAAATAAACAAAATTTTAATTATATGTATACATACATAGTGTATACTACATTTGTCTAATTTGTTATTGCCCTTGTAATTATCCGTAGATCTGATGGAATAAAAAGATGACATCAAACAAGAATATATATATATATAATTACTTAAAAATTACAACTATTAATCTCTTACGTTTTTTATATAATAGAAAGTTGTTGCTGAAAATAAAGAAATCCATTTGGACGAGAATCTTTGGGATCTATACACAAGTTGGTGTTTTAGATTTTAAAATAATTTTGCTTTCGATACTGAAATATAAATAATCTACCATTAACATTTCAGTTAATACTACTCTACGGTTAATTGAGATTCCGTTATGTTGTAAATGGATAACATATAAAGTTTTTATAATTAACTGAATAATAATAATATTTTTATGAGCAAAATATTTATAAAATTTAGTAACTAATTTCATAAAAAAATAATATTCAAAATTGAAAATAACATAATTGATAATATTAACAAAAAAATACTATAAATAAAATAAATTTCCAAAATAAATCACTCATTTTGCACGGGTTATTTTCTAATTTTTATTAAGACTAGGTATGCACCTAGCCACTGGGTGCAACCAGGGAAGGGTGACAGCTGGGATCAAGGCTACAATGTAACTGCTAGGTTTTTAGACTACTGCAATAGTCTCAAAAGTTGTTTTAAATAATAAAAAACATTTTGATAAATTAAACCAAATAAATGTAAATCGCATAAAATGAATAAAATTCATAGATTTTTTTTTCTACTAAAAAATAGGAACAGTGGGATAATAATGTTAAACATCACTAGGTTAATTATTTTATAAATTTTTTGTGGCTTATAAAAAATTTCAAATCTGATTTTTAAAACTCAATAGAGTCCAAAGAATAAAGCTAGCGTTTAAGACCTAATAAATTTATTTTTTTCATTTATTTTAGCTTCAATTTAATTATTTTTTAATATAAGGAAATGTATTTTAATGATTAAATTAAATCCTCAAAATTTCAAAAATCTATCAACTATATATTAAATGTAAATAATTATATTGTTAAAATAAAAAAATATCATAGCATTTTAAAATAAAAAATTATAAATATTAAAAAATAATCATAAAATAATATAATTATAAATATTAAGAACAAATCCGTTCATTGCACATTTAAAATATTTCTTTTTCTCGAAATTAAAGTTTAATTTCTAGTTATATTAACTAGTCGAATGCATAACTGTCGGCAACGACCTATTAAATTAAGAAATGGCGGTCCTTCTCAATTTGTTATAAAGAGACTCCCGGACTCTCCTAGAAAAATGACTGTCCAGGCACGTACTTGTTGTCTTTAATGCAACAACTTTTAGTTATTGTCTTGTAAATTATACTTCTCCCTGAATTCTTTACATTCGTGCCAAGAGGGAATTCACAGCTGGAGTACTTTATCATGAAATGGCACATGTATTGCAATGGAGCACTGGAGCTCCAGGGGGATTGATTGAAGGAATTGCGGATTTTGTGAGGCTTAGGGCTGGGTATGCACCTAGCCATTGGGTGCAACCAGGGAAGGGTGACAGGTGGGATCAAGGCTACGATGTAACTGCTAGGTTCTTAGACTACTGCAATAGTCTCAGAAATGGTTTCGTGGCTGAACTCAACAAGAAGATGAGGAATGGCTATAGCAATAACTACTTCAGTGACCTTTTAGGCAAATCAGTTGATCAGCTCTGGAGTGAGTACAAGGCCAAGTATCAGACTTAAATATCTTCGATAATTGATAATGGTCACATTGAATAAATGTACGGGAATGTAATATTTACACATGTACAATAATTGCTGATAAATAAATTAGCTAGTATGAATTGTTACATGTAAAAGATAAATTATTATTATTCGTACATATCTATTAATTGATAGTAAGTTATTACGGTAAACCAGTAGGTTTTCATCATTTTAGTTGCAAGTTAGAGGTGGTCAAACGGACGGGAGTGCCGTACCGTGCCGGGTTGGTGACGAGCCGGGTTAGTGGAGGAAGGGGATCGGCACGTTTCTGGTGACGAGCCGTGTCAAAGAAATGAAAGCTCGCGGACGAACATGACGAATTGGCGGGAGGGGCGAGCGGTTCAATTGTACATAAATATCGTACATCATGGGGCGGGTTGCTTCACCACGTTGAGTAATAATGGAGTCAATCTTATCAAGTTTTTTCTTTCTTTCTGTTATTCATTAAATATTCACAGTGACATATTTTCATCATTAATTGATAGTAAGTTATTACGGTACATATCTATTAATGGATAGTAAGTTATTACGGTAAACCAGTAGGTTTTCATCATTTTAGTTGCAAGTTAGAGGTGGTCAAACGGACGGGAGTGCCGTACCGTGCCGGGTTGGTGACGAGCCAGGTTAGTGGAGGAAGGGGATCGGCACGTTTCTGGTGACGAGCCGTGTCAAAGAAATGAAAGCTCGCGGACGAACATGACGAATTGGCGGAGGGGCGAGCGGTTCAATTGTACATAAATATCGTACATCATGGGGCGGGTTGCTTCACCACGTTGAGTAATAATGGAGTCAATCTTATCAAGTTTTTTCTTTCTTTCTGTTATTCATTAAATATTCACAATGACATATTTTCGAACTTCTTTACGATGAAAAAAGAACTACTTTATTAAGAACTACTCTTTGAAACTACAATTTAGTTGCAACTTGCAAGTGTGATGTCTAATAACTTGACTAATAAGTGATCCCTTAGAGAACCTTAATTACATACAAAATTAATTAGCAATTAATAAAATAATTTATGTATCCATTTATTGTAGTTCTTATTCCTGTTGCATGCATGAGGAAAACCCAACTCGAAATGTACAATTAAACCCAACTCGAAATGTACAATTAAACTCGTGTACGTCTCGTTTTAATGTACCGATCTGTGCTGATTTGAACCGGCCATGAGCCGAATTACGCCCGTTTGGCCGGCTCTAGTTGCAGTACATGCCTAGCTAAAGCATGATGCATGTACATAAGTGATGAAGTATATGCCTGAAGTAATATGAAACAAAAAAGGAATATGAAGTATATACTCTGCATACATCTTACGCTTTGTAGTCTATCATTTTAGTAGGAACAGCAACTTTAGTCCAAACTTTTGATAAACTTTGATTTTCGGCTAGCCCAGCACTAATTCGGCGTTTGTGAACAGTGATATTCACTGTGGCTCTGCGATTTCTTATGGGCACCAAGTAATTCAATCTTGTGGTTCTTTATTATCTGCATATGGGCTCTTCTTTTTAGGTGCCCATTTTGTATGGGCCTTTAGTTTATTGGCAAGAATTTATTGAATCATCTTTGAACTTGTTACGTCACATTTTGGTATAGCCTAAATTTCTCCTTTTATTAATCTAGAACCTTTATTAATAAGCGAAATTTCTTTTAATGGTACTTTGGTACCAAATTTGGTTCAAAACATATTTTGGTTTCACCTCTATAGTCCTATTTTTGCTACCAACATAACATAACATAACATTTATTAATAAGCAAAACCCTTTAAATGGTACTTTGGTACCAAATTTGGTTGAATGGTTTCACCCCTAAGTCCTATTTCTGCTACCAACTCCTATATTCTTTTCTAATAAAATAATAATAATATTGTTAGAATCCTATTATAATTGCAATTCTTTTTATTACAAAATTTACAGAAATAACATATCTATCATAATCATGATTATGTACTTTTATTTTCTTACTTATATTAAAATAATCATAACTAAATATAGCTATAACTATAACCTTCTTAATAAGCGAAACACTCTTTTAAATAGTATTTCGGTACCAAATTTAAGCGAAATTTTTAATAATAATTTGGTACAAAATTTAGTTCAATTCTTATTGTGGTTTCACCGGTAGATTCTTATCATTTTTTACTATTCTAAATTACTTTAAAAATCGATTTATTATTGAACAATTTAAACAATTCTCACGGACCCGTGCTTCGCACGGGTTATCATCTAGTTATTATAATTCATATAATAACACGGGTTATCATCTAGTTATTATAATTCATATAATAATTATTGCTTAACCACGAAGTTTTATAATCTCTCTAAAACAAGAAAAGAATCAATTTCAATTAATCAATAATGAAAAATTAAAGTCTCTTAGGATAAACACATGCAATTTCACAGAACTGCGTGGGCTTGATCCAATATAAATTGGTATGCAAACATCTTGGCAAAATGGATCCGGCATACGAGACAAATCGACACACCTCCCAAGTACCATCCCTCTATTTTTCATAAACCCCAACCCCTAAAACAGTCACATACATACAAAATCGCTCTACTATTCCAGTACACCTCCGATTCTTGTTGTTACCAAATTTCTCCAACAACATTTGACGCTAAACCCCAACCCCTAAAACAACCACGTACATACAAAATGGCCTTAGGACTTGCTACCGAGTTTTAAAAAGGGTGGAAAGTAAGTGGAGGGTAAGTAAAGTTATTTTACTTTCACTTATGAGTTTTTAATAGGAACGAAAGCAAACGGTAATGAATGAAAATTTAACATACTTTAACTCTAAAATTTTCACTCCAAAAATAAAATGAAAGTATTTGGTCTCTTCACTGCTTATTTTCTTTCTTTTAAAAAACTGTGTTAAGAACGTGCTGTAGGAGTAACCATTACCTTCTGGGACGGCTCTTCTTAACCTATTTCAGTTAGATAAAATCCTGAAACTATATTGGTATGCTCGGTTGATATTGTTCAAAGAATAAAAGTAAACCCAAACTATATTGGTATATGCTCGGTTGATATTGTTTATTAGAGATCTCACGATGTTGTCAACTTATCGTACAACAGAGAGTATTAAGGGTCACACTAAATTAATTTTCTCAATTAAATTGGTATTACTCTCCGTACTCGAATAAGTGGGTCAACAAATAAACTAAGAGCATCTTTACTAGACTTTTAGGTCTGTAATTAGTTCATTTCTCGAAATTATATTTTTTGGCATTATTAATTTAGTGTGTACTGTTTTATATCCTATACAAAGCACGAATTACTCTAAAAAAATTATAATTTGACTTTTAATATATTATTTTTTAATTTAATTTTGTTGAAATATATATAAGATATAATGTATTTTATATATTAAAGAAGATATAATAGGAAACCAGATGTGGATTGTTTTTTCTGCTAAAAACCAATAAAAAATTTATGGGGTAATTTTTAAAATAATGGACCCAGGCGAAAAAGAAAGAAGCAAAATAAGAGTAATGCTAGAGGTACCGAATTGGTACCGAATTTTGATACCAAATGATGTGACATTGGTGATGTGGAAGTTTGAGATGATTTTATTGGGGGAATTAATGTGAATGCAGGGAGGTCCACTATTATTAATTAAGTTGTAGCCAATAATAACATGAAATGTGGCATTTGTGATCCATTTTGGGATCCAATTTGATACCCCTAGCATTATTCTAAAAAATAAAGTGGTCAACTGGTGCCTGGTGGTGGAAATGAAGACGGTGGAAAACTCAGCAAAAAGTTTTTCTACGCCGTGGAAATAAAATATGCGTAGAAAAAATAGGAGCACCATTAAAAGAAAGTAATATATTTTCTTGACTAACCATATTTAAAGTCAAGATTTTTTTTTTTCAATAATTAAGTTAAAAAGTCGAACTCGTGATCTTTTGGATTAATATATTGATCCATTACCAATGAGGCAGCTAGCTCGCTCGCTAAAAGTCAAGGTCTTTGCACTAACTTGATCGACCAGTGATAATCTCTGTTGTCATCCAGAGAGTAGTGGTAGAATATGAAGATTAGCACTAATCCACTTGACAGTTATGTACATTTACACGAATTAGATTAATAAGCTTACTTGGTTTAGTGTCGAATCCTTTACTAGTCCATCTCTGTGTATAAATAATAGATCCAAAACATAGTTTATTTCACAACCTACAACGCAAAAATAAAGATTTAGCACAACATGGCTCAAGAAAGGCTTCACTTTCTTTTATCCCTGCTAGTTTTAGCAGTCCTGCAAGGAACCAATGCAGTGACATACAGTGTTACTAACACTGCCGGAACAACACCTGGTGGTCAGAAATTCGCTAATCAAATCGGAGTAGACTACACCAGACAAACCTTGTCGTCCTCGACTAACTTTATACTGAGGACCTTCCAGCAGAACACTGAGGCCGATAAGAAGAATGTTCAACAAGTGAGTTTATTCATAGACAACATGGATGGAGTTGCGTACACTAGCGGTAACCAAATTCATGCAAGTGCGAGGTACATACAAGGGTACAATGGTGATGTGAAGAGGGAATTCACTGGAGTACTTTATCATGAAATGGCGCATGTATGGCAATGGGGCAACGGAGCTCCAGGGGGATTGATTGAAGGAATTGCGGATTTTGTGAGGCTTAAGGCTGGGTATGCACCGAGTCACTGGGTGCAACCAGGGAAGGGTGACAGGTGGGATCAAGGCTACGATGTAACTGCTAGGTTTTTAGACTACTGCAATAGTCTCAGAAGTTGTTTTGTGGCTGATCTCAACAAGAAGATGAGGAATGGCTATAGCCATAACTACTTCAGTGACCTTTTAGGCAAATCAGTTGATCAGCTCTGGAGTGAGTACAAGGCCAAGTATCAAACTTAAAAATCTTTGATACTGGCCACATAATATTATTGTCAAGGATATAATGTATACACAATTACAATAAATTCTTGACAAATAAATAAACAAATTTAAAAGAGTAGTCTTTAACACTTATCAGCAATGCAAGAACACCTCACAGTATCAAACTCACCAATGACATTGCAACTACAGGCTACAGCAAAGAAAAACATCACTGTCCTCCAGGGACTTCATAAGGGGGATCGTTTAGCGAAAATAGAGGCAGAACAGTATCACTTCTATGTTTAGTTTCCAGGGAGTGAGGGAGAACAGTTGCTCAGCTCTTAAATGACAGTATCACTTCTATGTTTAGTTTCCAGGGAGTGAGGGAGAACAGTTGCTCAGCTCTTAAATGACCATGTACCAGATATAGCTCCATAAAGGCAGAGGACTTTCAAGAGTTGTTTTTGGAAACATTAAACAATACGTGTTATCCAAGAATAGACAACCCTCCAGGCAACTTGCGAACAATTCCACAGGTTTTTAGAAGCCTTTACTCAGGAAAGCTGAGCTACAGACAATACAATACACAGCCAAATTTACAAACCAGCACTCAGAAAACCAATGACAAACATAATAAAAGTATTTGTGTGTCTGAGTCAATACAAAGATCAACTCCTCTACTGACATTACGTATCTAATATAAGCTGGAAATGGTTAAAAAAATTAAGCTTGCTATCTGTTGGTCCTTGACATCAGAAAGTACTGTATCAGCATGAATTTTTAAAATTCTATAGAAGGAAACCCAGAATCTAGCACATGATCATCATCAAAGTAGCTATGATTATACTTGAGAAAAAAAAAGTCGCTGTCATACTTGTCCCTTTTTTGCCAAAGGTAAAAGGTAAATACTCACACACACATGTCTATGCCTCTAGGAGCGGCTGATCCTTGAACTCTCAACCTCTTATTACCGCAAGGAGAGGGAAAAAATTAAAAATGTAAAACACATTAACATATTACTATAAAAGTACATCAAAACAAGGATACCATAATACATTGGTCACCCTTTTGATCGTCACAGACTCACAGTCATGCTTTTTGCTGGGAGAAGACCTCCCTCGTACATTATACATAATTTTTCCTGTTGGACACAAATTAATGAGTTCACAGAATCACAGCAGACTTATTTCGAACAGTCAAACCACTCACAGATCTCTGTTGGGTAGACTTAAAAGTTAAAACCCACAATTCAAACAGAAGTCTTCATGAATAGGAGTTCTGGATGGCCAACACAACTTCAGTAATGGTCTGAAATTTTGTTCTTTCCTTAAGGAGCATCTTGGCAAAGTTAAGAGCAAGCCGCTCACAATCTGCTCGTCTAGCAGCATCATTAATTGCCTCAAAATCTTCAACATGAGCTACTCCAACAATTCTCCTAATATGTAAAGAGACTCACTTTAGAATGCAGAAAATAATTAAATGAAGAAGGCTATTGAAAAAATTCAGGAGTACTCAAAAAGACTTCCATGAAAGCTTAAAACATGAATCATCTGATTACTAAAGGTAAGTTAAAACCACCAGAAAAGGCTCCATAAAGATTGCAAGGAAAAGCTAGAAAAGAGACTTTCACCTAGGTAGAACACCACCCCCCCCCCCCCCCCCCCCAAAGAAAACACATGGCAGAAGACAGGAAGACACACGCAACTCTTAAGATACTTAATATTGTAGATCAAGGTATTAGTGTTGTAAGGTAATTGTTATAGTATGTCCATCTCTTGGAGAAAAAACTTTTATATTGTCAAGAAAAGCAAGAAAGGAGACTTTCACCCAGGTTCAACACCACCATCCTCGCAGACAAACACACATGGAAAACACACACAACTATTAAGATATGCCAAGTCTTGTAGGTCAAATTGCTAGTGTTGTAAGATAAGTATTATAACAAATCCAATTCTTGGAGAGCGACGCTTCCTTTTCAACGTAAAATTGGCGACATAAGGAACGGTTGCATTACACTTTAAACTTTGGATGACTTGTTTTTTATGTCATTCTTTTGATGTTATTCTTTTGATGTTATTCAACAAATTCACATACATAATTAAGTGTAAATGATTTATGTAGTAGACACTGTAATTATAGATGTACATTAAATTAAATTAGTTTATATAAAGTTTTACTTGTCTTAAGCTTTTATGTCGAGTCCCTGCACCCGTGTCCAATTTTGGATCCATATCCGAGAATCCTATATATTTAAAAAGTAAGAAACTGCCTCTTGGATCCGCACCCATGTCCAGCACCCATGGCGGAGTCTGGGTAACATAGTCCACATCCAACTTGGATCTGACAAGATTTGAACCCTAGACTAAGAAAAAGCATAATTTTTTTTAATTCCAATGTCCATATAAATAATTTTTAATTGTCATTAGTCTCCTTAATCCTTAGAAAGCAGAATTTCTTTTCAGATTCCAATGTCCATATATAATTATTCAATTGTCATTACTTTCTTTAAATATTTCTAAAAAGGTCATGGGGAGTATATTGAATGCCACACCAGAGAGAGAGAGAAAGAGACAGAGATTAGACTATAATTATATACCATCTTTGTAGATATTGCAAAGTACCTCTCTCTCTCCCCACCCCCTTCCGAACGCTTTCATATTATACAAAACATAAAAGAAACAAAGACATGCTTAAATGTAAGTTTATATAATTAGAAACAGCACCTCACCTTATCATTTTGGCAGCACCAAATCCTAAAGAATCATGGAGCAACTCTTTCATGAATTTCTGTTTTACTATCAGCTGGAGTTCAGCATTGTTATCAATTTCAGGAAGATAGGCGTCGCCCGAGCTATTCTTGTGTTCATCCCAAAGAGCGGTAAACTTTTTATCAAAAAGGCTCCAAGTATCTTCTGTGGTCTTTAATATCCACTCTTTATAATTCTGCACATATCATGCCTCAGTAAATGCAGATCTTACTGATTACGGCTATGGAGTTAACATTATACAAATATTCACCATGTTCAATTCTATGAACATACAAAGAAATGTCGCAAGGACATGAGACAAAAATTTATTTTATAAAGATTAGTTATAGAAAGAGGGGAAAATAGAGGTAACAGCCCTAATCACTGCATAAGTAACTAGTTCAAAATACGAGGCTAACAATTACATCATCTTTTTCTCAAGTCCAGAGTAAGACTCAAAGTGGAGCATAATCCCTTTTAGGTAATTGTAGTAGTATTAATTCTTAAGCATGATATTAACCGTCCTTGTAGAGTTCCTTCTCAACATATTCCTTAAACATAAGGTTTGCGACATATGTGTAGTACTGCAAGATCATATGCATATAACTGTATGTGTACAAGTAGTGCTTGAGTTTTACTTGTGTGTGACTGCAAACAAGCATGTCTGTCTGCTTGCAACCGGCGTCTGTGTGTGTGTTTTCGCATTGTAACAGCAACATACTATGCCTTGCATTTTTTGATTTAAATGGACCATAAGTCAGTGTTCTCTTTAAATCAATGTACGGGGGTAGAAATAGTTCCAAACCAAACACATGTAATGCATTCGGGGATCACCAAAGTTCAGTAAATAGCTAGATTTATGCTGATATCCATAATGAAGCTAGAATGTAGGAGTCCTATTCATCACATTGTCTCATTTAAAGTACTAAATGTTAGACCCTGCATCTACTCATCCTTAAAACTCAAAACTACTCAGACATCAAACAGGCAGGAGCCTTGGGTCAATCTTAAATCTTGGTCAATTTACAACAATATACTCAAGTATTAAATGCAGTAAAAGACAAGGGGACAACTTGTGCAACAGATATAAGGTTTCAAATGAGTTCAACATAGATATGATGACTTTGAGTTCAGAAGAATGTTTAACATAAGTAGACACATGACACAGATTAGTCATTAGGTTGACACTTTATAAAATGGAAGATCTACACACAATGAATGCTTATTTATTTATTTATTAGCATTAGAAGGGTATACCTTCCGATCATTTCCTTGTTCTGCATGTCCATCCTGTGAAAAGTATGCCAGAATAAGGTTTGCCAGGAAGGCTCCAATATCGAACCCCATTGGCCCATAAAAAGCAAATTCCGGATCTATAACCTGAGTTGAATCATGAGTAACCATTACAGAACCAGTATGGAGATCACCATGTATAAGAGCTTGAGCTCTCTCGCAGAACCTGGAGGAAGGCAGACACCGGTAAATAAAGAGACATTTTAAATGTAAAGGTATCAAATGTCAGAACACTCTTAATAGAGAGAAACTCTAAAACTGCAAATTACTTTAATTTCAACTCAGCAACTTCAAGCTTCAGAATATTATCCTCCCGCACTGCCTCTGCATCTTTATCGAGATAAGGGGAAGTCCAATGGTTGTACTCAGACACTTTGTAAGGGTCGGAAAAAACAACTTGTTCAGTGAGCCTGCACATCTCAACATTTCCACAATATTTTGCCACTGAAATGGTAGATATATAAGTCATAGGTAGTCGAATCGAGCTTCTGGAAGCTTATTCTATATGAACTTGGAAAAACAAGTTTGTTATGCCTCGGCACAGTATAGTATTAATAATAACAATGTAATAAGACCCATAGCTTCCATCTTTCTATGTAGGGAAAATACATCGATACGCAACAAGAAAATGAATGAATTTTAATGATAAATCATGATACAGTGCTTCAACTTTTAAGATTGTGTAAAATACCTAGATTTATGCTGATATCCATAATGAAGCTAGAATGTAGGAGTCCTATTCATCACATTGTCTCATTTAAAGTACTAAATGTTAGACCCTGCATCTACTCATCCTTAAAACTCAAAACTACTCAGACATCAAACAGGCAGGAGCCTTGGGTCAATCTTAAATCTTGGTCAATTTACAACAATATACTCAAGTATTAACTGCAGTAAAAGACAAGGGGACAACTTGTGCAACAGATATAAGGTTTCAAATGAGTTCAACATAGATATGATGACTTTGAGTTCAGAAGAATGTTTAACATAAGTAGACACATGACACAGATTAGTCATTAGGTTGACACTTTATAAAATGGAAGATCTACACACAATGAATGCTTATTTATTTATTTATTAGCATTAGAAGGGTATACCTTCCGATCATTTCCTTGTTCTGCATGTCCATCCTGTGAAAAGTATGCCAGAATAAGGTTTGCCAGGAAGGCTCCAATATCGAACCCCATTGGCCCATAAAAAGCAAATTCCGGATCTATAACCTGAGTTGAATCATGAGTAACCATTACAGAACCAGTATGGAGATCACCATGTATAAGAGCTTGAGCTCTCTCGCAGAACCTGGAGGAAGGCAGACACCGGTAAATAAAGAGACATTTTAAATGTAAAGGTATCAAATGTCAGAACACTCTTAATAGAGAGAAACTCTAAAACTGCAAATTACTTTAATTTCAACTCAGCAACTTCAAGCCTCAGAATATTATCCTCCCGCACTGCCTCTGCATCTTTATCGAGATAAGGGGAAGTCCAATGGTTGTACTCAGACACTTTGTAAGGGTCGGAAAAAACAACTTGTTCAGTGAGCCTGCACATCTCAACATTTCCACAATATTTTGCCACTGAAATGGTAGATATATAAGTCATAGGTAGTCGAATCGAGCTTCTGGAAGCTTATTCTATATGAACTTGGAAAAACAAGTTTGTTATGCCTCGGCACAGTATAGTATTAATAATAACAATGTAATAAGACCCATAGCTTCCATCTTTCTATGTAGGGAAAATACATCGATACGCAACAAGAAAATGAATGAATTTTAATGATAAATCATGATACAGTGCTTCAACTTTTAAGATTGTGTAAAATACCCCCCCCCCCCCCCCCCTCCCCCCCCCCACAAACACATAACTAATAACATTTATGATTTAAACGCAGTTTACCTGCACTTTTGTGCTCTGTCGTGGTGAGAGACAGAAGGGATGTAGTGAATAAAGTCTTCGCCATAAACTCAGATATATGTTCCGCAAGAAACAGGTATTCAATACCTGCAATCAACCCTTTTCTTAATATTATATGTGGAGGCTTGAGGTACCGCATGCCAATCAAAGACATGGTCCTGTCAAAGTGATAAACTTCAGGAACATGATCAGGACACAAACGCCCCTGTTCTTTTAGGGCACTTGCTTCAAAATAAGCACGTTCCTTCGTCATTGGCCATGATTCCCCTATACAACGTATATAAGGAAGCGCCTGCAATGTAACAGCATTACACGTGCAAGGTCAGTGTCTCTGACCATCTATAAAAACAAAGCTGCAAATTATCAAACATGAGGGATCATACACGACAATGTCAATGCTTCATGTTACAAAATAAATAATATGCTCATAACAGGCGCAATTAACTAATTAACTAATTATCTAACGAATTCTACTTCCGGAGCAAAAACATATAGGTCTAACAGAATTAGTTACAAAACATACAGGTGTAACAGAATTAGTTAGCAAACACAATATATCAATAAACATTATATGCATTATATTAGAGCCATAACCGCGAGACCAACTACACTATAAGCTTCAAGCAGATTAAATTCACACCCATTCACAAATCATGTCCAATATTAGTACATTACATTATTACATTTTTCTTAAACAGTTGCACACAATTAACAAAAAAAAAAAACACTTGCAACAATTATTAATAATTATTGGTAATATGTGTACACATGTCAGTAATATTTACCTGTTTGATCACAAGGGAACCAGAGGAGGTCTGAACAATGAAAACAAAGTTGAGATTTCCATCACCCACTTCTTTAATTTGCAAGTCTTGAAGATTATTACCCAGCAGTGCATATAAAGATGGGGTGGCCTGTATGTACTCCATCATAAACTTCTCATCTAACGGTTTAAATTCGCCTGAACCCATTTTTCCGGTGATTTTTGCGGCGGCGATGACGGGGTTATTTTGTTGGTTGAAGGGTGTGTTTAGAGTTTAGACCAATGAGATAGATTATTATACGGAGTGGACTGAGAATAATGGAAGTACTGTTCTAGTTTTGTTTTGTGATTCGGGTAGTAAAAGTCTTTAAAGTCTTGTTCTACATAAAGTACAATGAACCTGGTCTTGTTCCTTTTTTCTTTTCCTTTTTTTTGGTTTTAACTTTCTGACATTTTATAATTTTTTTTATTAATTTATTAATTTAAGTAGAGTCAAGTTCTATGGAGACCATATTTAGTTGGAGACGTGAACACCATTTACGTTCTGCAACCTAAATAACGTGTAGAACATACTTTACGTAACAAAATCATTGTCAAATTAGATATCTTGCAGTATAAAATCATCATTAAATTGAATATTTTTGTAAATCACGTATGTTATACTTGCAGAACATTGTCATGCATATTACTGCATTATAAATGTTCTGCAAATAAGATATGTGCATAATATCTTTGTAGAACTAAAATTACAATCAAATTGGATATTTTATCGACCATATATGTTATGTTTACGAAATATTACTCTACGTATTATTTTTATAGAGCATTTTATGAATGTATTTTATTTGCAGAACATATATGGTCTCCAAGTCTCCAACTAAATACGGTCTCCATAGAACTTTTCTCTTGTAAGTAAACACTACGGCTGAGCAAAACCGAACCGAAATCGAAAAATCGATCCAAATCGAAATATTTTGGTTCGGTTTGGATTGAGTTTTTCCGAAGATTTCAGTTATTTCGGTTTTTCGGATTAAACCGAAATAAAATCAGTTCAGTTCGGTTCGGTTTTCAGAATTATGGTTCGGTTAAAAACCGAAAAACCGAAATATTTTTATATGTTTTTTAAAATTATATATATATTACCTTAAAACCCGTGCGATGCACAGATTGTTCGTAATAATTGTTACTTTTATGTTTTAATAGGTATTAAAATAAATAAGTAAGGATTTTTCCGTGATATTTTTGAAAAAAAAAGTATTTTAGTAAGGAAAAATAGAAAAAGTAACATGTTTTAGTTGAAAAAGTGTAATTCTATGTATTTGTTTTAGAAAAAGCGGGAATTTTATTTGAAAAAACCATGTATTTTAGCTGAAAAGGTAATTGATTATAAATAATGTTACTATTTAATAATAATTAATATTTTTTTAAAAAAATGTTTTTTAATTTCTGTTTTTATAAACCGAACCGAAAAACCAAATTATTTCGGTTCGGTTTTCGGTGTGGTTTTAGTAAAACTTCGGTTCGGTTCGGTTTCACAAAATCGATATTTCGGTTTTTCTAATTCGGTTCGGTTTTTAACCGAATTAACCTAATGATCAGCCCTGGTAAACACTATAAACTTATCATGATTATTGGTAAAAATATATGGTTTAGGATTGAAGTCAATTTTTTGGATTTGGATAAGGGTTAACAAATGTTAGTTACCGAAAGTGAATGTTAAACCATTCAATCACACATATGTTAAAATTACCAAAAATAATGTTTATATACAATAATTCAAAACATGTAAGTCATAATATCTGTAATATCATAAGAAATTAAGAGAAGTTGATATCCAAGTGACCGTACGCATAAGAAACTAAAAGAAGTTGACATGGAAAGCGACCGTATGTAGTCACAACGAAAATGAAATGTGACCGCAAATATTAGCAAGACGCTTCTGGGAGCAAAAACAACCGATTTCAGTCGCATTTAGATAGTCTAACTGACTGCTTTTGGTCACAAGTTGTTGCACGTGGATACTCAAAAGCGACAACATCTGTTGATATATGTCCATGTGTTTAATTCTATACGACTGTGCCGTCACATTTAACCGCCACATGGATAGATGAATACGACCATTTCCGGTAGCTATTAAATGTACCAGAATCAAATGTAAAAACCCTACTACCTCTTGTTACTTTTCATTATTGGCATCTTTTTTTCAATCTCCCCTTCTTCCATTTTTCTTTGTTCATGCTACAGATCTGCAACTTCAATTAAGGTAACAACTCCTTTTTAACTTGTATTAATGTTACCATCATGTTAACATAATTAGTGTGATAAGTTGTTGTTATAAGCATAATTTTGAAATTGGTGTACTTGTAAGCATCTATCTCACTTTGATGTATATTAGTCAATTATTTGGTTCATTTTTCATGTATATTAGTCAATTATATGGCCATGAATGTGAGATTATACTTGATAGTTTATATTTATAAAATTAGTATGATAATTCCTTATTGTAACCATCATTGTAAAATTAGTGTGCTTATTAGCATTTAGCTCAATTTTGATGTATGCTAGTTAATTATATGCAATGAACTTGATTATTTAAGATTATAAATTTGGGGATTATAATTGTGTTGTGCTTGTATTGTAGATGTCATCAGATCGAAATTGGATGCAACGTAGATTTGATGAAAGGAATAATATAACGAATGAATACAAAGAGGGTGTAAAAGAATTCATTGATTTTGCTATCAAGAAGAAAGATACGCATGGTAATATAAGATCTCCATGTAATGAGTGGGAACTTGTCTTTTCATCAACCGGAAAGGGTGACTTATCATTTGTACCGATATGGTATTATAGAGTCATATACTATATGGGATTTACATAACGAAACAAATAGGTCACGGGTCCAAGCTAGGCCGAGTTTTAGCAATACCGGTCATAGAGATGATGACATGTATGATGCACAAGAAATGCTAAGAGACTTCGGAGAGGCGCATGGATATTTTGAGAATTTTGAGGAAGAAGAGCCGAATGTAACATCACCCAAATTTTATGAGATGGTTGACAATGCCTCTGAACCACTTCATCCGAACAATGCCAACATCACAACATTGGAATTTATAACAAGCTTTTGCACTTCAAGAGTAGACATGGTTGTAGTAACAATGGGTTTGATGAATTGATTGGAGTCATTGGATCCGTGTTGCCTAATGACCACAAACTACCTGCAACATACTATGAAGTCAAAAAGTTGACAAGTGCATTGAATATGGGATATGAAAAGATTGATGCTTGCGAGAATGACTGCATGCTATTTTACAAGAAAAATAGTAAGAAGACACATTGTGAAATATGCAATACAAGCTGATACAAGGTACAAAAAGATCCAAAGAAAAAGAAGATTCCACGAAAGATCTTACGGCACTTTCCTCTCACATCAAGGTTACAACGTTTGTTTATGGCCAAGAAAACCGCTGAATGTATAAGGTGGCACCACAATCGAGTTGTAACTGAAGGTCAATTATCTCATCCAGTCGATGGAGATAAATGGAAACAATTTGACCGTAGATTTCCTGACTTTGCAAGGGACATAAGGAACGTTAGACTTGGTCTCTTTGTTGATGGATTTGGCCCATTTCGTGATCCACACGCAAAAGGTTACACGGTGTGGCCTGTGATAGTTGTTTACAACCTTCCATCGTCCATGTGCAAAAAATCTCTATATATGTTTATGCCTCTCCTCATTCCTGGGCCAAATGATCCGACAAAAGATCTTCATGTCTATCTTCGACCACTTTGATTGATGAATTGAAAATTTTGTGGAGAGCAGGGGTGGAAACATATGATCGATTATCTTGCACAAATTTTATGATGAAGGCAGCATTGATGTGGACAATTAGTGATTTTCCAGCACTTGGCATGCTCAGTGGATGGTGCACTCAGGATGACCCCACACAACGGGTATTATGGAATGAGTATATGAAGATTGCGACAACTTTGACTACCTCTCTATTTGAAAGATTCAAAAAGGTCGTCATTGAGGTAATTTTATAAGAAATCTAAATTATTTTATTTTCAGAATCTATAATTAGTCTGTTACATTTCCTTTGTCACAATCCACCAACTCCTGCTCTGAGAGAGAAATTAGCTCACTCGTTATAATTTTATTGATTCCTTCAATTGCACCTACTGTTGAAAATGCCCAACAACTTCCTGCATTAGCGGGATGATTTAACAATGAAATTAGAAATCAAGTCAATATAGAAGATTCAAGGCAAATAACTAATTTACAACCTCAAACTTCTGAATTCTTTGATTTAAAGGAAGATAATGAATGCAAACAGACATAAAAAAAAATGTATAGTCTTTTGAATTATTTGATTTAAAGGAAGATAATGAATGTAGACAGACATTAAAAACAAAGGGTTAAATATCAAATTGATCACTGAAGTGAAGACCAGATATCACTTTCATCACTGATCTCAACGGGGTATCGTTTTAATCATTAAAGTCATCATAAACATCAAACATATAACTCTAAATATGTGTTCGGAAAAAAAAAAAATCTTCTCGAGTTCTACACATATTTCTGCAATGCTACTACAACCAAATTAAAGGTTATGATAGGGATTTAGAGTTGAAACTACTACGTGGAGAATCGATATGGTTAAGTTATTCTGCTATTTCTTCTGTCTAATTTTTAATATTCACCTACTGCTAGCAAATAACAAATTAAGGATGTTATTAATATAACTTAGCTAAAACTAGAGTTTGAGTAAAAATGAAATAAATAAATAAAAATCCCAGCAAATATTATATCCGATTTTTTCAGAAAAGATTAAATATTGTTGGTCAGCATTGGCGCATTTTCTTACCACAATCTTGAACTTACCAAAAGAGTCATATCTTCCCTGTAAACACTATTTCAATATATATGCAAGACGCTCAAGTATTTCAATCCTAAATTTTCAAAATTATAGTGTTTACTGGTTTCCGTGATGAAAATAAAGATGTTGATAGATACTAGTAGCATATAAAGAAGAAACAAAAAAAATAAATTAAACTCTCCATACTGGCCTTGATCCTTGACGGGATTAGCAGATACTATCAAACAAACTATAACTGATTTAATGAGCCATTCGCAGTTTCACCATCTGAATTAGTTCATACTTACACATGCATGGCTTAATCTTTGAGACAAGCATATGACTACTGGCAGGATCAACCAGGTAACATCTTTTTGCCGCCGGCACCGTATGATCAAGAGGACAATTACTATCCTTCCATCAACATAGGGCACGTCAAGCTTTCATAAGGGACAATTGATTTGGGCAAAAGGGGACAAAGTCCCCGACCGATCTTTGCTTCTACATACAAGACTTCGAGCAAACCTTGGGCGTCCAACGCCTGCTAGCTAAATAAGAAAAGCAAGAGCGGACGTCCATGGGTGCTTCAGTGTCTACGTCGCACAAAACCTTTTAGCACGAGATAGAGTATGGAACGTGGGACTAGAGAATTCCGTCAAAATAGGTATGCTGCACAGGGGGCCAAGGCAGTCCAAGATAAAAAGATTTAGTACTAGCGATTGTCGCTAGAGAACATGTTATGAATGGTACTGTGGAGTTATATTTTGTTCCAAGTGAACAACAACTTGCAGACATCTTTACCAAGCCACTTGATGAATCAACATTCTCAAGATTAGTAAGTGAGCTAGGTATGCTAAATTTCTCTTAATAATTTCTGAGATATTTGCAAGTTACAAAGCAGCCAGAAATTTGCTATGTTTTTCTGTGAATTAATTTTCTCAGGAAAAGGTGCAATTTTGTCTAAGTCAAAATTACTATGTCAACGAAACGCACCATTTCGTTGACAGTCTTAGCATTTTTCTGGGTGTTTCGTTGATAGCTCTTTTATATCAACGAAACGCAGCTTTATCAAAGAAATAGACGGGACCTTAAACGGCCAATTCTGATTCGTTGATATAGCGCTTTTAATCTCAACCGTTGAAATTGTCACGTCTTTTACCACGATCTATACATACACCCCTGTAAGTATAAATCGTGGTAATACTCTAAAAGTAATGGTTATATTTTTTAAGCCAATCCAGTAATTTACATTGATTATTGGACTTAATTTCTGAGAATTTTTGGGGGAGTATTTAAGAAATTTCATTTTCTTTAATTCTTTTCTACCTGCTCTCAAAAATTCCAAAGGCTTTCTTACTCTTTCTCTCTCAAAGCAAAATCACAATTCAAGCTTTCTTTACTCAACAATGGCACCCATCGTGAAACTCATGTCTGCTGGAGGGTTCATCTATGAGAAGAACAACTCCATCCCTTTTGTTGTCAAGGAAAGCCCGAACAACATCTTTTTCAAAATGATGGATTTCATGAAGAATTGCAAGCTGAGCTACGCAATGTTTCACTCTACACCACTCTACAATGAGATAATCGAGGAGATTTGGACCTCATATGAGTATAGTGGGACAAATTGCACTTTGCAATTCACAATCCAGGGTAATGAGTACATAGTCAATTCTGATGTGTTGCAAGCATGCTTACATATTCCTGAAAATAACTGTAATGCTTTGCCCACATATACTGAAATGATTAACATGCTAAATTCTATAAACTACTCTTTGCCTACTGATAATTTGGGTAAGATTATTAGGAGAGGTTTGGTTAGAGAATACAGTTATTTAGCTGATGCATTCATAAAGGTATTTTCTGGTAAAATTAGTAATTTTGATGCATTAACTAATTCCATGTTGATTCTGTTTACCATGCTCCTAACTGATAGATATTACAACTTTAGCACCCAACTTATGTATGAAATTGGTGCTAAGTTGGGTGATAAGGCAAATAGGAAGAAAAATATCTATTATGCTAGATTTCTGATGATGTTGGCTAACCATGTTAGTCCAGCACCATTAGTTATCTCTAACCCTGTTTCTAGGTTTGATTGTTTTATGCAAGAGAAGAGAGTTTTGACAGATATACTGAGACTTAACCACAATGGTGATGTCCCAGTGGTGTATCTGCCCATCATTGAGGTAACTACATCTAACCCTGTTAGTGTAATTGTTACTTCTATTGTTTCACCCTCCCATGTTGCCATGGAGTCTATAGTTGTGTCCCAACAGGCTCCTGCCCCAGCAGCAAAACCTAAATCTAAGAAATCCTCCAAGCCAACCTCAGGTGCTTCTCAAAAGGCACCTGTTGCAAAAACTATTTCACAACCAAAGGGGAGTGATTCTGGAGTTGTGAGAGGTGAGGGAAGGGGTGAAAATCAAAGAAACCCCAAGAATAAGGAAGGAAAGGACAGTGTGTCCCAGCCAAGCCCCATTGTGTCTTCCCAACAAGGCACAATGAGTAAAATGGATTTAAACTCAAGTCTAGTTGCATCCTACCAAAAGGATGTGATTATTGAAACAAGCTCTCCTCCAAGAGGGTAAGGGACACTTCAAGCCCACAGTCTACATTTTCCCAATACCAAAGGAGAGTGAAGAAAAAATCCAAGGGTACACAGGGTGCACACACACTGGAAGCAACACTTCCAGTTTCACAAATTCAGTTTGATGTAACCCCCATTATTACTCTGGGGTTACAGTCCCATTCTCTAAACATCAATCTTGAACCAACTACACAAAATTCACCAACTCAGTCATTAGATGTGGACATGATCCATTCATCTATTCCTGATTCTCCAACTCTTATCTTGGAGAAGCCCCACTCTGAAGCTGGTGGTCATCACTTGTTAAGTGATTTGTTAGGCCATCAACCAATTTTTTCTGAAGCTGCAAGAGAATCTGTGGACCCCAATCTCATATCAATCACCACAAATTCAATTGTACTTTCACTTTCTCAAAATGCTTTATTGACTTCATCAACGAAACAGCCTCTTTCGTTGACAAGTGTTTCCCCATCAACGGTATCCATACCGTTGACAGTTCAAACTACTATTCCGTTGATAGGTCATTCTACACCCCTTATTGAAAATCAAGTTGTTTCCACAACTAGTGTAGATGACGTGGTGGTAGTTGAGACACTTTTAGGTTTGAGAGGGAGTGAAACTGAGAGGCTGGCTTGCAGCCAGGCAAAAGGAGAGAATGAGAGTGAGAGGCTGGCTATTTCTTCCAGCCAGGCAAAAGGAGAGATTGAGAGTACCACCTTAGTAGGTGAAGGTGAGGGTGTGAGAGGTGTGAGCCATGGGGAGCCCATGATGAAAGAAAAGAGTGGAGAGAGAGAAGGGACTACAGGAGTCATAAGGGAGGAAGCAGCCATTGCTAGTGAGTTAATGGGGGTCAATGAGGGAGAAAGGGAACTTACTTTCCAAGAGCATTATCAACAAACTCTGGATAGTATTTCTCTGGATCCTGAGACCTTTACTCATCCTGTGCCAGCCTATCAAATTATGGCTCAGCAGGGTAATGTGGAGGCAGAGAGGTCACTAAACCTAATTCATACAACTGCATCAATGTAAAGAGCAAAGGATGCCTTGACCAATCTATCTCCAGAAGCTGCAGCTAGTGGTGACTTAGATTTTTCTGATGATGAGGACAACTTTGGTGACAATCTACAGGTGGCCACTACTTCACAGACTGGGACTTCTGTGGTGCCTCCTACACCAAACTGGCTTTCTTAGGATATGCAAGGAAGATGCAACCTGGATGCTGCTATTACTAGGCAGTACAATGAGGCATATCTAGCTCATGAGTCTGCAAATGCCAGGGACAAGAAATTCTACAAGGCTGTTATGGATTCCCTGGAAGTCCAAAGGCTACAAATGTTGCAGACAAGGATTGAAGCCCCAGAAATCAAGGACTCCATTAGTAATCTTAAGGATGCTACTAACAGGAGGCTAGATGAAAAGTTTCCCCTTCTCACTGTATCCAAGATGAACAGGTTTTTCTCCAAGGAACCTGAAGTGTCCTCATCTTTGAAGACTCTTTCCTCTAGAGTGGACAAAGTAGAGGCTACACTTTCTCAAATGCAAAAGGAACAGGAGAAACAGACTCAACTCCTAACTCAGCTTTTGGCAGCTCAGGGACTCCCTATCATCTCTCTTGATGATAACAAAAAGGGGGAGAAATCTAAGGAGCTTGATATACAAATCACAAAGGTTTTGGTCCCAACCATTTCCTTACCAAAGGAGCCATTAGCAATGGGGGAGTCAAGAAAGAAGAAAATGGATGCAATAGACCTGATTCAGGATGCTTCTATGCGACTAAGACTTGCAGAACAGATCAAAGACCACTGGTCCAACATAGAAGCAAGAGTCAAGAAGATAGCTGAGACTGCAAAGATAAATCAGCCATCAACGGATCAAGCTACGTCTACAGAACCATCAACAAATGCAATGGTGATAGTATCAATGGAGCCACAGTTCAAGAGTTCATATGTTATAGAACCCCTTCAACATGGAGTCTTTCAAGATTCAAGAAGTGAGAAAGGGCAATCTTCATGCTTTAGGGATGTGGATGCAAGAGGGATATCTCCATTATCACCTGCCAAACCCAAGGGCAAAAACATTGCAAGGATATTTTATCCTCCACCTAAGCTAGATGAGTTCAAAGTCCTAGGGAAGCTGATCATTGAAAGCAAAGAGAGAAATCATCCAAGCATAAGGAACAAAAGGGCCATCATCTATAGGGATAGCAAGGAAATTTGCATTTGGGTTGGTCACCCAAATTTTGATAAGGCCAAAGCTGAAGAATCTGAAAGGGTAGCAATGCAAGCACTTGCAGTTGCTCAATCACTTGAAGATGAAGAAACCCTACAGGAAGAAAAGGCTAAGGATGAAGCTAAGGAAGCTGGAAAGGAAAGGAAGAGTGCAAGGCAACCAAAGGCTAGAGCTAAAAGGAATCTGAACTTTGATAAAGATGATTCCCAGGACACTGCTCAAGACTCTTCCACAACAATTGCACATCAAATTCCTGTTGATCTACCTCATTAGGGAAAGTTGGCTTGTGATCCTGCACATCCTGTCAACTTTCATGATCAACCAATAATGCCAAAAGAGGAGCCTTTTGAATTTGATGAGGCCTACTTTCCAAAGTTCCTATTTGAGAAGGATCAACCAATGAAGACAAAGAAAAGGGCTGTCAAGGCAAAGCCAGTGTTTGTGAGAAAGCCACAACCTCAGAAACCCCCTGCAAATCCAGAGGACTGCATGTACATTGCTGACATCAGGGAAGAATCCAGTTTACATCTTGATATAGACAACCTGGTGGAAGTAAGGGGCATTGCAGCTTCTCAAAAATTGCATGAGAGACTAGTTTTTGTATTCAAGGGTGGTAGAGAACAAGTGTGGCCTCTCTACAGAATTTTAGGAGAAGACTATCAAACACTACTCTCAGTGTTTAGATGCTTGAAAAAGGACTTTGGCTTCACCAAAACAGCCAAGTCTGAGGTGGTCTTCAAAATTTGTCAGATAAAGGCTAGCTGGAACAAGCCTGAGGCTCTTCCCAGGATGCTTAGAGTGCCCTCAACAGGAAAGAAGATCCATGTTCAACCATACTGGATGATGGAATTTAAGGACAAGGACAATTGCAGAAGATTCTTCAGGATGGAAGACCAGCTGGATAAGGCATCTAATCAAACTCTAAAGTTTATGCAATTCATGCTTGGTGATCAAGATGAAGAGGAGAAAATCTTTTACAGAAGGCTAAAGGTCCAAATTGAGGAAAACAACTCTAAGATAGGGAAGAAGACTATGCCACAAAGAAGACACAGATGAATCATTTGCTCAGACTAGAGGAGCACTTTTGGGCATTAGTCTTGTAAGTCTTGTATTTTGTCTAAAATATTATGAAGCTTAATGCATTTTCTACTTTTGTAATTTATGATGTATCTGAGTGTTTTTGTTATCATCAAGTCTCTTGATTTATGGATGTTTTTCTATCAGTCATAAATTGGGGGAGATTGTTAGGAATATGTTGTTCTTGATGATGACCATAAAATACTTAGTAGAATTTGTGTAAAGTAATTTGTAGCTGTCAACGAAATGGCATGCTTTGCAGCGTTTCGTTGATAGGAAGCTCATCAATGAAATGAGTGATGTAGCAATTGCACTGTACAATACTTCACAGTTTGATAGGCATTTTGTTGTATGTATTAGATAAGTTTTCTAAGTCATGTTGACTAAGTACTAGATAGGCAAAATAGGTTGGTGAATTGTAAATATATTATGCCATGTAATTTTGCCTAAGTGAAGACATGTCAACGGTATGAAGATTACTATGTGGGCGTTTGGGGTATCAAGCAAAAGTTGACTTATAGCTTAAAATAAGTAAGTGCTTTATAAGTGATAAGTTGATGGATTGTTATAAGTGTTTGGGATAACTAAAAAAAGTGAACTTATGTATTATAATGAGTAAGTGCTTTATAAGTGATAAGTTGATGCAAACTTATAAGTTACGTAAGTGTTTGGATAAATTTACTTATAAGTTAATAATTTTTTGTTAAATTAAATTGAAAAAATAATTAATTAATATAATGATCGCGATAAATACATTTTAGATTAAAAAACATTTAAAAGTATAAATATAAAAATATAAACAATTAATTTGAAAAAATAATTAATTAGTATAATGATCTTGATAAATACATTTTAGATTAAAAAACATTTAAAAGTATAAATATAAAAATATAAACTACTAAATAGATAAAGAAATCATGAAAAATGAAATAAGTTGAGCAAAATGTTAGTATTTTCTAACATTCAACTTATCAATTTATAAGTTATAAGTTAGATTATAAGTTGGGTAGACAAACACCCCCCATAAGTCATAAGCTAAAAAAATAAGTTATAATTTATAAGTTGATGAAATAAGCTGAGTACACAAACACCCCTCATAAGCTGAAATGGGTTTATAAGCTATAAGTTAACTTTATAAGTTGCAGCCAAACAGACCCTATGTCAACGGTATGGAGTTTACTCATCAACGAAATGGAGTTTACTCATCAACGAAACGAAGATTACTCATCAACGAAATGAAGAATAAAGCTATCAACGAAACACATCTCCCTACTATCAACGAATCATTATTGCTAAGGATAGGAGAGTTTGGCACCGAGTCTCCAGTAAAAACTGGTGAATCCTCCATGTTTTTGTTGGTGTCATTAGGAGATGCCCCAGCATGCATTCCCTGACCAACTAAATGTGGTTCCTGGGTGGTGAGCACAGTGTCATGCACCATGTCACTTGAGGTTGGCTCAATCACAGATTGAAATTGTGAGTGATCAAAAGCAAGATTGTCATGAGAATGACTCTCTTGTTCAGAAGAAATTTTTGATGTAGAATCTAAGAGAGAAGTGGGGTTTAGACTAGATTTTGGCAACTCCCCCTGAGAAAGAGGAGGAGTTTCAATTGTGATGTGCTCTCCACTCTGTGTAAGACCACCCTTATTTCCACTTGGGTCAAGAGTGAGTTCTTGACCCTGTGCTGACTCTGTACAGGATGTAGTGGGGAGACTACTCTTTTCAATGCCAATGCCCTGTTGAGAGGCCATTGACAGTAACAGGTGTACCCCTTTTTCCACATCTGAATCCTGTTGGGAGGATTCAGTGGTAGGCATAGATTTGGATTTCTTACTTTGTCTGGTGAGGGGTGACTCAGGATCCTCACTTCCTAACTCTATTGATTCATTGACAATTGACAGGGCTCTCTTCTTTGTCTTCTTTTTAGGAACACCAGTCTTTTGAGAGACTGGTGCACTTGGCTCCCTAATTTCTAGGTTGGTGTTTGCAGGAGGGTCACTGGATGGGATAGGAAGGCTTGGGTTAGACTTGGAGGCACCTTCTGTCTTAGCCTTCCCTTTCCAGGAAAGTTCATGGTATATTGGCTTATCAAGTGGATAAGATGCAAATGTGTCCTGCATATGCTGGGTCACACTTAGTATCACATCCACTTGATTCCTTGTGTCCAATGACCCAAATAGAATTTTGGACATGGACTTGGAATAAGCCATTTTTGTTTGATCAATACCGTCTAATTCATGCACAGAATTATCTAAGTAATTTAAAATGCATTGAATGAAACGAGGGTAAAAGATCTCATTACCTCTTCCACGAATTGTCATGCCTAGCCTTTGAGCTAATTCCTTGAGAATTATGGCCCCCACATTGATCTCCTGGTTGTTGGCCAGAGAGTAGGCTAGCTTCACAGCAATGTGACTGATATGGTCCCATCCTGTCTTCTTGCATAGAAACACCTTCTGAAGTGCATCAAAGAGAAATGACCACTCCCTCCTTACATATTTCTTGTTTAGCTTTGCAGTATCTATCTCCTCAGCAGCATACTGAATGAAGGTCAAGAAGTCCACCATTTGAGCATCAGTGGCTTCTTGGTCATGACCCTCAACCTTGAACCCCAAAGCTTCATTTATTTCCTTTTCTCCAAACTGGAAAAGCTTGCCCCCAATTGTGCAATTCACCTCCTGAAACGAGGTTCCATCTTCCTTAGCCATTGTTGAAACCAAAGCTGTTCTCCAGAACCCTTCCAAAACATCGACATACAGAGTGAGGTTTAGGGTTAAGGCTTGGTCGGAGGTAGGAGGTGTTTAAGAACCGTACAAAGCACTTATACCTTGGGTTAGCCTCAGCCTCAGAGGGAATTGTGAGAAGATTTGTCTCTTTGGGTATGGTTAAAGGGTTTGAGGATGATACTGTTTGAGATTTGGGTGCCATTTGAAATCGAGACTGAAGAAGAGAGAAGAGAATTTGTGTTTAGGTTTGAGAATTGAGAGTAGTAGACATGATGAAAAGTTGTGAAAGGTTAAAAAAGAGTATTTATATGATAGAGACACTGCGATATGGAGTTATGAATATGTACAGGCTATTTGTATGTCGCGAAGTCTTAAAATAGCCTGTATCGCAAAGTCTTGTTAAGTATATCGCAGAGTCCAAAAATGAACTATGTCGCAAAGTCTTGAAGATAGAAATATTTGGGGGGGGGGGACTTTGCGATATAGTATAAATACCCTGTCTAAAACTCTCTTTTTGGAATTTCAAGCATTTTGTCAGACTTAAATCAAAAATTGAAATAAAAATAATTTAAATCAAAATGTTGTTAAATATGGAGACTTGTCGATATAGTTATTCTAAGCCACGAAGTCATAAAATGAACTATATCGCAAACTCATGAAATGAACTATATCGCGAAGTCTCACAAATTAAACAGTTTGCGATATAAGTCTGTTTGATTTGAACTAAGTCGTGAACTCTCAAGATCACCTATGTAGAGATGTCTTAAAAACTCATAACTTCTCAGAAAAGTATGATTTGAAAAATATGCAGTAAAATACTGAAATATTTATAAATCGTATCTCAGCTAATTTTCACTCCAAATGAATAGAGCATCTAAATACAGTGAAAATTTACTGCTGCAAAGATTAACTAGCATACTTACTTAGAACAACTAAATGAAGGATTGAGCATTCCAATTTCACTCACAATTCTGTTGAAGACAACTTCATTCAGAGGTTTAGTGAATATGTCAGCTAATTGTTTCTCTGTTGGAACATAAGAGACTGCTATAGTACCATTTGCAGCATGTTCCCTAATGAAATGGTACCTTATCTCAATGTGCTTTGTAGTAGAATGATTAACAGGATTGGCAACAATGGATATTGCACTAGTATTGTCACACATCAGAGGAATGTGTTCCAACACTAGTCCATAATCCATGAGTTGATTTCTAATCCAAAGCAATTGAGCACATCAGCTTCCAGCAGCAATATATTCAGCCTCGGCTGTGGATGTTGCTGTGGATTGTTGTTTCTTACTGAACCAGGACACTAACCTTTGACCTAAGAACTGGCAGCTTCCAGAGGTGCTCTTCCTGTCAATTCTGCATCCAGCATAATCAGAATCTGTGTAACCAACCAGGTTGAACCCAGTGCCCTTTGGATACCATAGCCCAGGATTAGGAGTCCCTTTCAGATACCTGAAGATTCTTTTGATAGCCATCATGTGAGATTCCTTAGGATCATATTGGAACCTTGCACAAAGGCATGTGGCAAACATGATGTTTGGCCTGCTAACTGTGAGATAGAGCAATGATCCAACCATTTCCCTATAGACCTTGATGTCAACTCTCTTGCCCTTCTTATCTTCAGCTAGCTTGATTGCAGTGGACATAGGAGTTTTTGCTGGGGATGACTCTTCTAAACCATATTTCTTTAAGAGATCTTTAACATACTTAGATTGATTTATAAAGATGCCATCCTCCCTTTGATGTACTTGCAGGCCTAGGAAGAAGGTTAACTCTCCCATTATACTCATCTCATATTTGCTTTGCATCAACTTAGAGAACCTTTCACAGAGTTTTTCATTTGAAGAGCCAAAGATGATATCATCCACATAGATTTGGATTAGAATGATATCATTTCCATGCTTCTTGAAGAATAAAGTTTTATCAATTGTACCTCTAGTGAATTGATGCTCAAGAAGGAATTGAGATAGAGTCTCATACTAGGCTCTTGGTGCCTGTTTGAGTCCATAGAGTGCCTTGAGCAGTCTATACACAAAGTTTGGGAAGTTTTCATCCTCAAAGCCAGATGGTTGGGACACATAAACTTCCTCATCAAGATCACCATTGAGAAATGCACTTTTCACATCCATTTGATACACCTTGAAATCTAAATGAGCTGCAAAAGCCAAGAAAATCCTGATGGCCTCCAGTCTAGCTACAGGTGCAAATGTCTCATCATAGTCAATGCCTTCTTGTTGACAGTATCCTTTGGCAACCAACCTTGTTTTGTTTCTTATGACCACTCCTTCTTCATCCATTTTGTTCCTGAACACCCATTTGGTGTCAATGACATTCTTTCCTTCAGGAGGTGGTACTAGTTCCCAGACTTTGTTCTTCTCAAATTGATTCAATTCTTCTTGCATGGCAACAATCCAGTCAGAATTCTTCAATGCTTCTTCAATTACTTTTGGTTCTTCTTATGACAAAAAGCAGCTATACATACATGTATTCATTGTTGCCCTCCTTGTTCTAACTCCCTCACCAGGATCTCCAATGATTTGATCCCTAGTGTGGGCTCTGTCCCATTTTCTTGTGTGACCTTGTTCATTTCCTTGACTTGTTCCAGGATCATTTTGATTGACAGTTGCATTCTCTTCTTCTCCCCCTGTGTTTGTGTTCCCTTGCACAGGTGTTTGAAGATGATCATCAACTTCAAGAGTTTCATTATGTGGAACAGTTGGAACAGATGGTTCATCCTCACTTTCAGAATCCTCAAGATATCCTTGATTTTAAAATCTTAATGGCATACTATCTTGTTCACTTGTTGCAAGTCCAGGAGTTTTCTTGTCATCAAAGGTAACATCCATGCTTTCCATAACTTTGTGTTGCTCAGGTACAAACACTCTGTATGCTATCTGTTAGATATAATTGCTGACGTTTGTTCATCAGTGTTTAAGCAACAGGTGATCATCAGAGTTTACATTAAAGCTAGTCAGAGTTTGTTAAAGTCTGACTTGGTGATAGTTGAATTAGCTGTCGGTGCAGAATTGAATATTCTAGAAGCAATATATTCTGAAGATGGAAAGAAGCAGAATATATTGATACAGCTAAGGAAACGGAATAGAAGATAAGAAGCAATCCTTAATTGATATGAATTGTATAGGTAACTTATAGGAATATCAATTAGAGATGGATTGTATGTAGTTATGTACTATATAAACACAGATAGGTTATCCCTAGAAGGGACGCGATTATTGATATAATATTCTTGTAACCTAGTAGCTCTTTGTGATTCATTAACATCACTAAGAGAGAATTATTTAATATAATTCAGTTTGTTGATTTACAAACTTGTGTTCTTGATTGTTATTCTCATATATACTTGATTATATATTGTGTAATCGGCCTAACAATTGGTATCAGAGCTTAGGCTGTTTAATATATACAGTTTTACGATTCAAACACAGTAATAATCATGTTTGAAGAAAATCAAGCTCATCCCAAGGTTGAACAGGTTAAACCTAATTCTGTGAGTCGATATGAAACAATCAGGGTTCCAATTCTCAGGCCAGTGGAGTATCCAATTTGGAAGGTGAAGATGACCATGTTTCTGGAGGCTACAGATCCAGAATATCTTGACAGAATCAATGATGGTCCTCATATGCCGACTAAATTGTCTCCTGTTGTTGATGGTCAAGAACAAAAGACTGTTCCAAAGGAAAAGAAAGATATGACTCCTTAGGACATCTCATCAATTGCAAAAGATGCAAAGGTTAGACATCTTCTCCACAGTGCTTTAGATAATGTTATGTCTAACAGAGTAATTGGTTTCAAAACTGCAAAAGAAATCTGGGATGCTTTGGAAGTCAGGTGTCAAGGAACCACTGCTATAAAGAAAAACAGGAAGACAATACTCACACAGGAGTATGAGCACTTTAATTCAAGACCAAATGAAACCTTGACTGAGACTTATGACAGATTTTGCAAACTATTGAATGATCTGTCTCTGGTTGATAAAGAATATGAGCTTGAAGAGTCAAATCTCAAATTTCTTTTATCCCTACCTGAAAGATGGGATTTAAAGGCGACAACAATCAGAGATAATTATGATCTTGCAGATACAGATCTTGATGAGATCTATGGATTGTTAAAGACTCGTGAACTTGAGATAGAACAAAGAAACAGGAGATCCAGCAAGAAGACAAAATCTGTTGCTCTCAAAGTTGAGGAGAAACCCATCAAGAAGGAATCATCAATGAAGAAAGCCAAGGGAAAGGCTTTAGTCATTAAATCTGAAAGTGAGTCATCAAACTCTGATGATGACTCAAACTCTGATGAAGCTTCTGACTCTGAGGATGATGAAGAACAGATGATGCAAATGGCTGCATTGATGGTGAAGACCTTCACGAAGATGGGATTCAAGAACTTTAAGAAAGGAAAGAGATTCTCAAGGAAAGATTCAAACTCTGAAAGGAAAAGTTTTAGAAAGTCTGATGGAAGGGAGACCAAGTCTGGCAAGAAGGATAAATCTGAAATCCAGTGCTACAAGTGTAAGGAGATGGGTCACTATGCCCCAGAGTGCAAGAAAGGAAAATCTGAGAAAGCACTCATCTCTAAAGGCAAAGACTGGGTAGATACTTCAGACTCTGATGATGGAGTAAATTATGCTCTTATGGCAACTGTCAAAGATGAGACTGAATCATCTGAAAATAAGGTACCCCCTAACTACTTATGCTTATGATACTGATAATATATCTGAGTTAAGAGTATATCTGAAAAGCGTACATGTTAGTTATAGGGATCAGACTTTAGAGAATGAGAGAATTAAATCTGAGAATCTTAGCCTTAAAGATAGAAACAAGTTTCTTGAAGGAGAACTTGAAAATATGAAGCAGATTCAAAAAGAAAGAGATGATGCTGTTTATATTGAACAGGAGTTGACTAAGAGATATAAGCAGCTAGAATCTGATCTAGAAAAAGAAAGAAAAATAATCAAGACTTGGACAAACTCTGGAAGAGACACTCATCAAGTGTTTCAGACAGATTCTGTAGGTTTAGGCTATTGTGAAAATGATGAACTTAGGTTTAAAGACAAGGTTAAGGTTAAACCACAACTTAAACCTGTGAAATTTGTTCCAGAGTCCACTAAGTTAAAATCTGTTGTAGTAAGAGAAGCTGATATGGAATCAGATGAAGCCTGTGAAAGACAGGAAAATATTATAACAGAAAATCTTATGGAAATAGAAGCTGTTAGAAAGCCAGTAAAAACTTGTGAAAAACAGGTTAATGTTGGCTTGATGACAGGAAAACAGTTCAATCATAAGCTCAAAGAGGTAAAGTCTGCCATGAAACCAAAAGGGTCCAAGAAGAATAGGAATGGGAAGATAGGCATAAATAAAAGAAATAATCATTTGCCTACTGCTGCTGCTCCAAGGAAAACATGTTATAATTGTGGTAGTTCTAATCATCTTGCTAATTTTTGCACAAAGAACAAAAACATCAATTCTTTACCCTCCAAGTCTAGAGTAAAGAATGATGATGTTAGGATTAGACCACAGACTTTATGCACACACTGTGGAAGCACTTGGCATTCCATTTATACTTGCAAGAGTTATCATGCTATTTATCACAACTATTATGAGCCAAAACCCAACTTGAAGTGGGTTAGGGCAAACTCTGCAAGTGTAAAGTCTGACAATGTTAGTTTAAACTCCGTTGATAGTGATTCCGCTGCAAAAGCTAACAATGTTAAGAAAGGCAAAGGATCCAAGCAAGTTTGGATCCTTAAAACTAACTCTTTGTAATTGGTTGTGATTGCAGGGCATAAAAGAGAGCACCCTTATCTTGGACAGTGGATGCTCAGGACACATGACTGGAAATAAAGCTCTGCTATCAGATTTTGAGGAGAAGGCTGGCCCAAAAGTATCCTATGGAGATGGCAACATAGGACGTACTCTGGGATATGGCAATATAAATCTTTGAAGTGTCATCATATCAAATGTAGCTCTAGTCTCAGGACTCAAGCATAATCTGCTATCTGTGAGTCAAATCTGTGACAGAGGAAACCATGTAGATTTTCATACTGAACATTGTGAAGTTATCAGTAAATCTACTGGAAAAGTTGTTCTAGTTGGACACAGGCGCAACAACATTTATGAAGCAAGTTTGGTAACAAACTCTGATGGAAAAACAGTGTGTCTGACTGCAAGAATGTCAAATGAAGAGAGTTGGAATTGGCATAAGAAGCTCTCTCATCTCAATTTGAACAACATCAATGAGCTAATAAGAAAGGATCTTGTAAGGGGACTTCCAAAATCAATACTCAGTCTAGATGGCCTATGTGATTCTTGTCAAAAGGCCAAGCAAAGGAAGTCATCTTTCAAGAGCAAATATGAATCTTCAGTAGTGGAACCTTAGCATCTTCTACATGTTGATCTCTTTGGACCAGTGAATGTGATGTCTATGGGCAGAAAGAAATATGCTCTAGTAATTGTTGATGAATATACTAGATATACATGGGTGTATTTCTTATCAAAGAAGGATGAAACTGCTCAAACTCTGATGGATCATGTAAATCTACTGGACAAAGGATCACAACACAAAGTCAAAATTATAAGGAGTGATAATGGAACTGAATTCAGAAACTCAATCATGGAAGCTTTCTGCAAGGAAAGAGGAGTGAAACAAGAATTTTCTGCACCTGGAACTCCACAGCAAAATGGTGTAGTTGAAAGAAAGAACAGAACTCTAATTGAAGCTGCCAGAACAATGCTTGATGAAGCAAAGTTACCAACCTATTTCTGGGCAGAAGCTGTTCAAACTGCTTGTTTTACTCAGAATGCAACATTGATCAACAAGCATGGAAAGACACCATATGAGATGGTGAAAAATAAGAAGCCAAATTTGAAATATTTTCATATATTTGGATGCAAATGCTTTGTGTTGAAGACTCATCCTGAACAGTTGACCAAGTTCGAGTTAAAAGCTGATGAAGGAATTTTTGTTGGCTATCTATTGTCAACAAAAGCATTCAGAGTCTACAATCTGAGAACTAAAGTGATCATGGAATCCATACATGTGTCATTTGATGACAAGAAGATAACTGGACTTGAAAATGAAAATGAATATGATCAACTACGTTTTGAAAATGAAGATTTATTCTCTGATGATGTAAACTCTGATGAAGCTGTTCTGACAAACTCTATCGAAGCATACTCTGAACCTCTACTGGTAAATACTGGAGAAATTGGAAATTCTCAAATTGAACAAAATAGAGAACCAGTTGAGGGGGAGCGTGAAGAAGCTCAACAAGACACGGCAAGTGAGTCAGTTGAGGAAACTGATTCAAACTCTGACAGTTCAAACTCTGAGCCATCCAATTCAGGGGGAGCCTCAGATGCTGCAGAAAGTCAACATATGAATCAGGAGAGCATAGATCAAGGGGGAGGATCCAATAATGATGCAAGAAACCACTTACCAACAGCAAGAAAGTGGACACAGGCACATACACCTGATCTTATAATTGGAGATCCTGATGCTAGTGTAAGAACTAGAAGTGCAACAAATAATGAGTGTCTGTATCATGCTTTCTTGTCTCAAACAGAACCAAAGAAAGTGGAGGAAGCTCTTCAAGATGCTAATTGGATTACAGCAATGCAAGAAGAGTTAAATGAATTTGAAAGAAATGAAGTCTGGACACTTGTACCTAGACCAAAGAATAGATCAATAGTAGGTACAAAGTGGGTTTTCAGAAACAAGACTGACAGTGAAGGTGTGATTACAAGAAACAAGGCTAGACTTGTGGCTAAAGGTTATTCACAACAGGAAGGAATTGACTATGATGAAACCTTTGCTCCAGTTGCAAGATTGGAGGCCATAAGAATTTTTCTGGCTTATGCTGCACACAAGAAGTTTAAAGTCTTTCAGATGGATGTGAAAAGTGCTTTTCTCAATGGGAAGCTTGAAGAAGAAGTGTTTGTTGAACAACCACCAGGATTTGTAGATCCCAAGCATCCAGATTATGTCTACAGGCTTGACAAGGCATTATATGGACTAAAGCAAGCACCAAGAGCATGGTATGAAACTCTTGCTCAATTTCTTTTAGAAAGTGGGTTCACAAGAGGTACAATTGATAAAACTTTGTTTTATTTCAATTCTGGTGATGATTTGCTTTTAGTTCAAATTTATGTAGATGATATTATTTTTGGATATACTAATGACAAACTTTGTAAGAAGTTTGCAAAGCTTATGCAGTCCAGGTACCAAATGAGCATGATGGGAGAGCTTATTTATTTTTTAGGCTTACAGGTCAAGCAAACAGATGATGGTATTTTTATCAATCAAGCAAAGTATACCAGAAATCTTCTAAAGAAATTTGGTATGCTTGATAGTTCATCTGCTCCAACTCCCCTGGCTACTGCAACAAAGCTAGACAAAGACACAGGTGCTACGGTGGATATGACAACCTATAGAGGCATGATAGGGTCTCTTATGTATCTCACAGCAAGTAGACCTGATATCATGTATGCCACATGTCTTTGTGCAAGATTTCAAGCAGATCCAAGAGAGCCTCATCTAACAGCTGTAAAAAGGATTTTAAAATATCTCAAAGGAACCATAACCTTGGGTTTGTGGTATCCTAGAGAATCAGAGTTTAAGCTAATTGGTTACTCTGATGCAGATTTTGCAGGCTGTAAGATAGACAGAAAAAGTACAAGTGGAAGCTGTCAATTCTTAGGTGACAGATTGGTTTCTTGGTATAGCAAGAAACAGAAGTCAATTTCCACATCCACTGCAGAAGCAGAGTATATAGCTGCTGGTAGCTGTTGTGCACAGATTTTATGGATGAAGAATCAGTTGCTGGATTATGGGTTAAGGTACTCTAAAATACCTATTTACTGTGATAACCAAAGTGCTATTGCTATGACAGGTAACCCAGTACAGCATTCCATGACCAAGCATATCAGCATAAGGTATCATTTTATCAGGGAACATGTGGAAGAAGGGAACATTGAGCTTCATTTTGTGTCTACAGACCAACAACTTGCAGATATCTTCACCAAACCTTTGAGTGAAGCTACCTTTACAAGATTGGTAAATGAACTTGGAATGATCTCTGGTTTTGACTAGAGATACGGGTTAGACTAAAAAACTATACATGTTTGATTTTTATGCTCATGATTCCTTGCATGTATAAACTGTTATGAGTACCAGTGTCATAAACTCTGAAAGTAAACTCTGATGCTAAACTCTGTTAGTCATAAAGTGTTGGTCATACTCTGATAGTTACAGTCTAATGCTATACTCTGATTGTAATTTTGTCTGAAACATATGGACCAATGAAGAATTTTGTATGAAGCATAATTCTCAGTAAGTAATTATGAATCCTTAAAAGTTGTATAGATTCTGATCTCAAATATGTGCAGTAAGTTAACACAGCATGATACTGTCTCTATATTTATAGCATCTCTTAGTTTATTGATCCTATACACTGAGTCTGTATTAGCTGTTTGCATCTTCTCTCATAACTTAATTGTATTAACTGATGAAAAGTCTAAACTCTGATTATTAATTGCAAATATTTCACCCTCAAAATAAAAGATGCCAAAAAGAGCACAAATTCCTTTGAGATTATGTTGTGCCTAGGAAGATCCAAGAACTTATTGTATGAAATAAGGGCTAAAATCTTTGATTTTTGGTGACTAGTGCCAACCACTGATTACTGGAAATATATATATATATATATATATATATATATATAAAGGGGGTGAAAAATAAAAGATATATCCAAATGAAAGGATATCAGTATACAGAGTTTAGATATAAAAATCAGATTTTATGTTATACATGAGAGTTTAGGCAACCAGTTTTTACTGCTTTAGTTTGTGCATTTTATGCACTTTGAGATGATCTAAATATTAATTTCGGTAAACTCTGCTATTGCACACACATATTTTCACACCTGTACAGTTTGTGAAAAGAGTTTATTCACAAAGAAGGACAAATGGTAAACACTGATGTATTGTGTGAAATACGCCGAGGTAACTTTGTTTTAATCTCTGATGGTTAAAATGATTTCTTTGTTTCAGACATTTTATAATTTTGAGATTAGACATTTGTTTAGAAATTCGAAAGAGTATGATTACAAACGGTTCATATTTGTATTAAACAGAGGAGAGAGAGGTTGAGTGTTTTGAACAATGTGAAAAGCGGTAATTATGGCTATTTTTACTGCGCGTGTGTATTGGAAGTTGTTACATACAGCTGCCAGCGTATGCATGTTTGACATCTGTCCCACTCACACACTTTTCAAAGACGCCTGCTGTGTGTAGTAATGATTAAAACGATTGGGTTTTAATTTTCACAGTTATTATTTAAACTTACTACACATAAACGGTTCATTCTTTTACACATTTCATCTTTTCATAAGTTTTTACTCACAAACACTGTCTCAAACACTTTCACTGCATACATTCTACACTTTTCTCTGTCTTATTTCTTGTTTTCTTCTAAACTTTTCTAATGGCTACAACAATGTTTACTGCTTCTGGGTTAGAATTTGTCCCTAATAACTATGCTGCTCCTTTGGCAAATGAGAACGCACCGGAGGCGTTTCATTTGATTCAGAATTTCTTGTCAAACTCTGATATCGGTACTGCTCTAACCGCACCGTTGAAGCTGTCTGCATCTCAAATCAGGACTTTTTGGCAGACAGGCACTTATGATAATGGCGGAGAGTCTGGGTCTCCGTCCATAATATTTGAATTTCAAGAAGAAGAATTTACAGTTACTCCAACAACTGTTCGTGATGCCTTGGGTCTTGAGGATTTCAATGCTTTCACAATCTCTGTTGGTGATTTTGAGTTGGTTAGAATGATGAGAGAAATAGGCTACTCTGGACCATTGACAAAGATTGGTCAACTGAAAAGGCCGTTTTTGCGCAAGGAATGGAGTTTCTTTTTCGATTGCATCACTAGGGCTTTTGGAAAGAAGTGCACGAATTGGGATGCAATTCCCACTGATAGTCTGCAAATCGGGTATTCTCTTCTTTATGGAAGTAATTTTGATGTTGCTAGGCTAGTTCTAAATAATATAGGTGAGAAAATGACTGAAAACAGAGGTGTAGTATATTTTGCAAGATTCTGTCAATTGATATTCTCTGAATGTGTTTCTGAAGTAGAGATAGCTGAGAATGATGTGATTCCCTGTTTTAAATTACATAAACGCATATTCTCTGATCTAACGAATAAGGATAACAAGAAAGGGGATGTTGGTATCTTGTTGCTACCTGAGTCTGTGCGACAATTTCAAGTAAATTCACAACAACAACAACTTGCAAATGAAGCTGGACCTTCTGTGTCTCAATCACAGAGGTCAAAGAAGTCTATGTTGAGAGCTGTCAAGTCTGCAAGAGTGAAGCCATCAGCAAATGAAGCTGGGGTATCAACCACTGATGGTCTGCCTCAGAAGCAAAGGTTAAAGAAAAGACGAGCCAACAGGGCAAAGTCTGATGATGCTGATGAGAAGAGTGAAACTGATGATGAAACTCTTCATCAACGGAAAAGAAGACTGGTGGCTGCACATCTCTTTGGTGCATCCAATGTAAATGCTGAAACAGCACCTATGCCTGAAATGGTAAGTGCTGATATAGAAGCTCCTACATCACAGGCTGATGATGTAGTTGAGGAAGCTGCTGATCATTCTGACAGCAGAGTTTTTGAGAAAATGGATTTCTTTCTTGATGAAGATATTCTAGATGCACATCCTACTATCAGTATTTGTGATACTGAGGATGTGGCAGCTGATCAAGCCACCTTGGTCATTGAAGACTCTGTTACTTCTCACACAGAGAATCTTTCAGTTCACAATTTACATTCTGACAAAGGCGAGGAGGTTGATCAGAGGATAGAAGTTACTACAAAGCCAATTCTTGATGAAGCTGTAGCAAAGAATGTACAAGAGGCTGCTGATAAGCTAAACTCTGAGGATATTATTTTTCTTGAAGCTTTGCAACAATCTGTTGTTGAGATTGTTCAAAAAGAAGCAGAGTTTGATACTAATGCACACTCTGATAATCCAGAAAGAATGGCCGAAAATGTTCCTGCAGAGAATACAGCAGAGGATGACAATGTTGAAGATAGTCCTGCTCATTCACATCCTGATATACAAGAGGAGTTATCTGATATTCGATTAAACTCTGATGAGGAAAGAGAGGTCAATCGTGCTACTGCTGAGCATTTTCAGGATATGTACTACAATAGATGGGCTGCTGCAGATTGTATCTTTTCTGCACAGAGGGCTGCTGATTTTCTTGATGACTCTGTGAAGAAAATTTCAAACTCTGATGTTCTTACAAGTCTAAAGGTCACTGTGGTTCAAGTCAAAGCCTTAAACAATAGGTTTGATGAAACACAAACAGTGGTTACCAATCTTAGGAATGAAGTTGGTATAAGGGATCTTACCTTAAAGACTGATAGGTCTTATTATTCTGCTATGTTCAAGCAGCAAGCCAAGGATTCTGATGAAATAAAGAAGAGGCTTGGGAAAGTTGAGGAGAATCAGACTGCAATGTCTACACAATTGAATTCTATTTCTACTGCTCTAGAATTGCTGACATCAGTACTACTTTCTGATGATGTCAAAAAGGGGGAGAGTGTACCTAATGATAATGACAAATGCAAAGCCACTCAAACTCTGAGACAGAGGGATGATTCTGCTGATGGTGGAAGCAAGGAAACTGAGAGGAAGCAAATTTCTGCTCAAGGGCAAAGAAGATCAAGATTAAATTCTGATAGGTTGACAAACTCTGGTAAAGGAATCTCAAACTCTGCCAGTGGTTCAAGACTTAAGAGTTTAATTATTTCAGCCAATTCATCTACTGATGAAGAAATTGCTACAAAAATGTTTCTAGAAGAACATGGTAATGAAGCTATAGTTGAAGACATGGAAGCTGAAATGCTGAGTCTTGCTGAAGAGCATGAGAAGAAATTGAAGGATGGTACTTACAAAAAGAAAGCTGTTAAGGTTCCTAGAAAGAAGGAGGTTGTAATCTCTATCAAAGAGAATACTCAACAGAGTTTGCAGAACTCAAGGAAGCCTGTAATTGCAAACACTGATAAGGGCAAGGGTAAACTGGTAGAAGAAGGAAAGTTACCAAGGAAGAATTATTCAACCTCTGACGTTGCTCAAGTTGAATCAAAATTTATTAAATCAACCTCTGACGCTGCTCAAGTTGATGTTTCTACTAAAGTTGTAACAACCTCTGACAATGCTCATGTTGTGCAAACTCAACTAGCACCTCAACTCCAAGATACTTTTAGAAGACCTATACTTCCTGAAACTCTGAAGCCAGAAACTGTTAACTTCTCATAAACCAGAACTGTATTGGGTAAAGAATCTTATGATAAATCTGGATTAGGTTCACACAGGGAGAAGAGAATAAACAACAGGTCTGGAGATCAATCATCACTGGCAGTATCTGGTGTTATTACTCAAGAGAGTCTTGATATGCTAGAATCTGTTCAGATGATATTTCATAAAGTATTAAAGAAAGAGTTTTTGTTGTATTTTATGGCTGATGGAAGAGTTTACAAGGTTGCAGAGTCTGACATCAATCTCAAATCTTATGAAGAATTGGAGTATGTTCTGTATTTGTTACAAGTCAAAAATAGAAGTACTCATGATGCTGCTTTAGTTATCAGAGAAAAGATGCTGAAATCAAAGATAATGCTTGGAGGAGGAGTCTCAAGTGCATATATTCCTAAGTACAGAGATGCTTATGGAAAGATTGTAGAAATGAAAAGAAACAGTGCAAGACTAAGGACTGATCTGGGAGTTAAAGTCTTAGAATTCAATCTAGAATCTGATAAATCATATTTTATTAAGCTAGGGAATGAGATGAGGAAAAATTCCATCTATTCTTTGAGAGCTGCAATTTATCAGACTGGAGAATCTGATCCAGAGTTGAGAGAGTTGAAGAAAGTTATGATTGAAGAGCTGGAAAGGGCTGAAAGAAGACTTCTCATGGATTATCTCAGAATTGTTCCTGATATTCAAGAAATCAAATAAAGTCTGACTGTAAGTTTTTTTTTTAAGTTTTCTATTCTAAGTTAAAGTTAAACTCTGATATATTAAACACTGCATTTGTTATATGTTTTGACATCATCAATTATCTGTTTAACTTGTACATTTTTATTATGCACAATTTGGGGGAGATTGTTAGATATAATTGCTGACGTTTGTTCATCAGTGTTTAAGCAACAGGTGATCATCAGAGTTTACATTGAAGCTAGTCAGAGTTTGTTAAAGTCTGACTTGGTGATAGTTGAATTAGCTGTCGGTGCAGAATTGAATATTCTAGAAGCAATATATTCTGAAGATGGAAAGAAGCAGAATATATTGATACAGCTAAGGAAACGGAATAGAAGATAAGAAGCAATCCTTAATTGATATGAATTGTATAGCTAACTTATAGGAATATCAATTAGAGATGGATTGTATGTAGCTGTGTACTATATAAACACAGATAGGTTATCCCTAGAAGGGACGCGATTATTGATATAATATTCTTGTAACCTAGTAGCTCTTTGTGATTCATTAACATCACTAAGAGAGAATTATTTAATATAATTCAGTTTGTTGATTTACAAACTTGTGTTCTTGATTGTTATTCTCATATATACTTGATTATATATTGTGTAATCGGCCTAACACTATCCTTTCCAGAGAGTATCCAATGAAGATACCTTCAAATGCCTTAGCATCAAATTTTCCAACATGTTCAGAAGTATCTTTCATCACAAAACACTTGCTTCCAAACACATGAAGATGCTTGAAGGATGCTCTTTTGCCAGTCATTAATGAGTAAGGAGTTTTTCCAGACTTCTTATTGATCAATGTTCTATTTTGCACATAGCATGCTGTGTTAACAGCATCAGCCCAGAAGCTAGTAGGTAGCTTTGCATCCAACAACATTGTTCTTGCAGCTTCAATAAGAGTTCTATTCTTTCTCTCAACTACTCCATTTTGTTGAGGTGTTCTAGGAGCTGAGAATTGTTGAGAAATTCCTTTATCTTTGCAAAACTCATACAATGTTGAGGTGCTTTGTGCTTCTCAAAGCAACTACAGAGGAACCAGTGCTTTGTGCTTCTTTATCAACTCTTTTAATATGCTCTATGATTACTTGAGGTGCTTCATCCTTGGAGAACAGGAATTCCACCAAAGTGTATCTTGAGTAATCATCAACCATAACTAGAGCACATTTCTTCTTGGAAAGGGACATTACATTCACAGGGCCAAATAGATCCATGTGAATTAGCTGAAGAGGCTTGGAGTTTGAATTGAGCAACTTGTTCTTGTGACTTGATCTTTTAATCTTTCCTTTTTGACATGCTTCACATGCTCCATCTTGCACAAACTCTGAAAGTGTTTGTCCTAAATCCAATCATGTATGATGAGTTAGGAAGAACTTTCTTGTATTCTTATTTGATTTCATTAATGTTAATAAAAGACTTGTTTTGTTTTTATTACGGGCTTTATCTATTTAAAGTGTTTTAAATAAGATGTTCCATAGTTTAGAGTAAAGCTTCTAGAATTATAATGAGATTATAATAGTGAGATCTAGAAGATTATAACTCTAGACTTAAACAGTTCCTGATCATAGGATAACTAATCGGAAGTTGGTGAATCCGCAAAGATTGGTACATACTATGCTTGCTCCCGTCAGGAGGATGTCTGTTCTCATAGGCATTTGTGTGGTGACACTATAGCTAGTATGTAGGTTCTTGTTAGGGAAGAAGTTCACTGAACATGACTCGATAAGTTGAATAGCTAATGGAGTTTACTCACGTGTCAATAGTTATTCACTGAGTGATAGTTGTACAAGTGTCCTTAGACTTGAGATCATTAGAGTTATCTTGTATATAATGAACTATGCTTTGGATTAGTCCTTAGTCTCAAAGACATCCATTAGGTCTATTCTGGGCATAAGGATTTGTGTATGGAGATAGTTAACGTCAATAGAGGATCTACCCCTTCCAGTATAGGAAGAGAATATCCTATGTTATTCTTAGTATGCGAGTTCTGGAATCTCTGGCCAGAGTGTATGAAATTAGAAAGGAGTTTCTAATTTGCATTAATATGAACTTAGCATTATGAATAAGAAATCATATGATTAAATTTGATAAGGCCTGACACGAGATCCATGCCTTATATTTAATCGGGATATTGTAGGGTAGAAGGAATTGATTGTACTGAAACTAGTCACTGACAGATTCTTGGTATTCTAAGTAGTGAATTCATATTATCCGGATAGTCGCGATATGTTGAGAAGCATCACTCACGATGTAGAATAAATATAATTAATCAGTTAATTATATTTAATGAATTATTAGAATTCATATAAATAATAAATAAAAGTTTATTATTATTTATTTCTACTACCGGCTTAATATTGAACCTACAGGGTCACACCATAAAAGAATATTTTCTTTGATGAAAAGATTTAAATTGTGAGAGAGGAAGAATTATTTTCTAAATAGTTTAGAAAAAGAAATAATGATTAAAATAGTTTTAATCATTATTAAAGTATTTTAGAAATGTGGGGTTAATATATATATATATATATATATATATATATATATATATATATATATATATAGATATATTATTTAAAACCCTAAAAGAGCCCTATAAATAGAATGAGATAGTTCATTCTAAGGCTCATCCTATTTTGTGAAAAAACTTAAAAAGGAGCTAGCCTCCATCTCTCTCTCTCTCTCTCTCTCTCTCTCTCTCTCTCTCTCTCTCTCTCTCTCTCTAAAAGGTGTTAGAGATTTTTGAAGAAATCATCGAAGAAAAATTCTTGGTGGATACCGGTAGAGTGCTTCACACTCTGCTTGCAACTGCTTGCAACCATCGTTTTAAAGCTTCGATTCTCAAGGTATGGTTACGATTCCCCTCGATCTAGATTTTATATGTTTTTATATATGTGTGATACATGGTTTTTACGGAATAAATGTTATATCACGCTTCCGCTCATCCGTAAATTCCTTCAATGGTATCAGAGCGAGGTTTTGCATATAGAGATTCATATAAAAAATTTCAGATTTTTTATGCATGTATGGATTTATTATGATTTTTGAAAGTATATTTAGATTTAATTATGAATTAATTCGAAATATTATTTGCATGAGATTTTGACCATTGATCTGGGTTCTACAAGTGTTGTGGATCATCTAGGTATTTTTTTTCATAATTTTGTGATGTGTAGATTATTTGTTATGAATTTTTTTAAAATTGTTTTAATTAAAATTCATAAAATAATTATGCATGTTGAAATATATGAATTAAAATTTGCACAAGGACCCCATAGACACTTGGTTATTTTTGCTTTTGTTTGATTTCAGAAATCATATTATTTTGATTTTTTATTAATTTATTAATTAATTGTTAATTAATTTATTAATATTAAAATAAAATAATAATAACAATAAATGCATTAATGGTTGGGCAGTTTTTTTGTGTTTTAAATGCTTTACAGCATAGAATTGTTATAACTTACTTAGCATTAAATAAAAAAAAAAACAGCTGCTGCTGTCCGCGCGCGTGGCGCGTAAACGCTGGGAAAGGGGGGTAACGCATTCCCAGAATGCGTTACAGGGTATGTATGGGAATGCGTTACAGGGTATGTAACGCATGAGCGTCATGCGTTACACAATTAATAGCTTTTAATTGTTGTAACGCATGAGCGTCATGCGTTACAGCCCCTCTGTCCACATTAAATTTGATTTTATGGGAGTTTGGTAACTCCGTTTTGGGCGTGCAATATACCGTTGGATTCGTTTTTCCGAAACGGATCTAATGGAGTGGTCAATTATTTTTTATATAAAAGTTTGGAACTGTTTATATTCCCGGAAGTGTTTTAAAGCATGTACTAATTATTTTAATTGCTTTTAAATACTATAATAAATCCATACATCATTATATCATTGTATGACATGATATTACTTGCATGCTTACTTGTTAATTTATTTTTATATATGAGATATATGCCTATATTTACCATGCGATGATAGATTTAGGTGAACTTAAATCAAAATAAGGCGTGCTCTAGAAAATCTAGAATAGGAATCGTTTCTTGCGTTAACAATAATATTATGAGTACAACCATGAGATTCTTATGTTTATGAAATGTAGAGTGAAATACTCTTTTGATGTTGAAAATGAAAATTTCTGTCTAGGCCGTTGGGTTTTAAGCGGGACCGATGTGACCCCTCCAACACACTGGGAATTTTTCATTTAAATATCATAATTGTATTTTGTTCAAGGAAAAGAGAATCTCCTAGTAATATGATTATGGTTGTAACATAATATAATCCCTCTAAAATTAAATAATATCAAGTAGTAATTGGCCAATGACACAACGGGCTTGTGTCGGTCATAGCCTTCCAACATGGTAGAAAGTAGTTCTTATTTTTGAATCATTGTCGTTTCGTGCTACAGCCGAGGGCTTTGATTTCGAAATAAGAAATACTTGTCTATTACATAGAGATGTGTACAATGAATTAGAATCTAATGGTCGTTACGTGCTACAGCCGTGGGCTGTTGGAGACTGATTCAATTGTATGAAATGTTGGGTTAGACTTGACTTAGAATATTGAGTTTTTCGTGCTACAGCCGTGACTCAATTATTCAAGAGGCTAAAGTTTTATTAGGGAATAACATGAGATGTAATTGACAAGAGTTGTCTGCGTAGTGAACATCACATGGCGTTTCGTGCCACAGCCGAGGTTGTGTGATGGAATGTAGGATCCATATTCCCACTAGCATTATGAATGCTTAATTTTTCACTTAGGGGTTGTATAAATTAGGTAAACTAGTGGGAGCCACTTATGAATAAAGACCCGATTCATATAGTGTTTTAAAATGAAATTGAATATTTGCTAAGTGTTGTTATGTGTTTATCATTTACAGATTTACTATATACATTATGTTTTCTGCACTATCACTCCGGAACATACTGGATGCTCAAAAATTGACTGGTCCTAATTTTACTGACTGGCTTCGAAACCTGAAAATTGTTCTCAGGATTGAGAAGCTGGAATATGTGCTTAACTCACCTAAGCCTACTGAACCTGCTGACGATGCACATGATGATGAACATGTTGTGTATCGTAAGTGGATAGATGATGCAAATGTTGCTCAATGTATCATGCTAGCTTCCATGAACATTGAGCTACATAAGCAGCATGAGCATATGGATGCTGACACTATCCTAACGCATCTACAAGAGTTGTATGATGTGGCAGGGAGGACAGCTCGATATGATATATCGAAGGAGCTGTTCCGCTGTAGGATGTCTGAGGGATCGTCTGTGAATGACCATGTACTTAAGATGATCAATTTGATTGAACGTCTTGGACAACTTGGTTTCAACATGGATGGGGAGCTGAGTCAAGACTTGGTCTTGCAATCACTTCCGGGTTCATTTTCGCAGTTTGTTGTGAACTTTCACATGAATAAGTTGGACGCCAGCCTGGCTGAACTCCACAACATGTTGAAGACTGCGGAATCGAATTTTCCCTCTAAGAAGAGTTCTGTTCTTCTAATTGGCGAAGGTTCCAATCCTAAGAAAAGGAAGAAGAACCCTCCCAAGAAGAAGAAAGTAGGTGAAAAAAGGCCTGTTCCACCAAAAGCTGAAGACCCCAAAAGCAAAGTTGTTTGCTTCCACTGTAACAAGGTGGGGCACTGGAAGAGGAACTGCAAGGTTTACCTTGCAGAATTGAAGAAGAAGAAGGGTAGTGAGACTGCCGCTTCTGATTCAGGTATGTTCATGATAGAAGTGAATATGTCATTAAATCAAATTGCTACTTGGGTATTAGATACCGCCTGTGGTTCTCACATTTGCAATTCGTTGCAGGGACTAAGGAGAAGTAGGACTCTTGAGGAAGAGGAGGTGATTCTACGGATGGGAAATGGAGCAAGAGTTGCTGCTGAAGCTGTAGGATCATTTGATTTACATATGCCTACGGGCAAGACTATTGTTTTAAATAATTGTTATTTTGTTCCCTCGATTGTGAGGAATATTATTTCTATTCCCATGTTAGACTTGGCTGGATTTTCGTTTGTTATTCAGAATAATAAATGTTCAATTATTAGAGATAATGTTCTTTATGGTAGTGGTATTTTAAATAATGGTCTGTATGTATGTAACGTAGAGCATAATTTACTACAAATTGAACGTACTAATAAAAGGAAAAGGGATGATGAAAATCTCACCTATTTGTGGCACTGCAGACTTGGTCATATTAGTGAAAATAGACTTCGTACATTGCATAAGGAAGGGTTACTTGAACCCTTTGATTTTGAATCATATCCTACATGCGAGTCTTGTCTATTGGGAAAAATGACCAAATCTCCATTTAGTGGACATAGAGAGAGGGCTGCAGATTTGCTAGGATTGGTACACACAGATGTATGTGGACCGATGTCTACGCAAGCCATGGGTGGATTTTCATACTTCATTACTTTCACAGATGATCGATCTAGATTCGGATATGTTTATTTGATGAAACACAAGTCTGAAGCCTTTGAAAAGTTCAAAGAATACAAGAATGAAGTGGAGAAACAAACCAAACATAGTATTAAAACCCTTCGATCAGATCGAGGTGGTGAATACTTGAATGGTGAGTTTCTAGATTATCTCAAAGAAAATGGTATAGTCTCTCAGTGGACTCCTCCATATACTCCACAGTTGAATGGGGTATCTGAAAGGAGAAATCGAACTTTGTTACACATGGTTCGATCCATGATGAGCTATGCAGATCTTCTAGTATTCCTTTGGGGTTATGCATTGGAAACCTCAGCATATTTACTGAATAAGGTGCCTTCCAAATCTGTTCCTCAAACTCCATATGAGATATGAAAAGAAAGGAAACCGAGTCTTAAACACGTTAAGATTTGGGGATGTCCAGCTTATGTCAAGAAAGTTGACCCTGATAAGCTGGAATCTCGATCCGTTAAATGTAAGTTTGTGGGATATCCTAAAGAGACTTTAGGGTATTACTTTTACACCGATCATAGGGTATTTGTCTCCAGACATGCTACCTTCTTGGAAAAACAGTTTATCCTTGAAGGGAACAGTGAGAGCAAAATAGAACTTAATGAAGTTCAAGAAGCACAAACTACCACGGTTCAAGAGGAAACACCTGTTCAGACTGAACAACCTTCTATGGAACAGCCCATTCGTAGGTCAGAGAGAGTGTCTCGCCAACCTGAGAGGTATTATGGCCTTGTCATTGAGAATGACAATGAGTTGTCTATCATTGATGATGACCACCCTATGACCTACAATGAGGCTATGAGTAGTATTGATTCATAGAAATGGCAGAGTGCCATGAAATCCGAAATGGATTCTATGTATACCAACCAAGTATGGACTTTGGTTGAAGCACCTAAGGATGTGAAGCCTATTGGGTGCAAATGGGTATACAATAGAAAGATTGGATCAGATGGCGAGGTGGAGACCTATAAGGCCAGGCTCGTGGAAAAATGATTCAGACAAAGGCAAGGGATTGACTTTGATAAAACTTTTTCGCCTGTAGCCCTGTTAAAATCGATTCGGATTTTGCTTGCGATTGCTGCTTACTACGACTATGAGATCTGGCAAATGGACGTGAAAACAGCCTTCCTCAATGGGAAACTTGAAGAGGAAGTGTATATGACACAGCCAGAGGGTTTTGTTTCCAAAGGGAATGAACACCTAGTGTGTAAGCTGCTACGAACCATATATGGATTCAGGCAAGCTTCTCGTAGATGGAACATCCGTTTTGATGAGACAATCAAAGAGTTTGATTTTATCAAAAACATAGATGAACCATGTGTCTACAAGAAGGTTAGAGGGAGCGTGGTAACATTTCTTGTGTTGTATGTGGATGACATACTTCTTATAGGAAATGATATACCGATGCTACAATTAGTCAAAGTGTGGCTATCAAAGAACTTCACTATGAAGGACATGGGAGAAGCATCCTACATTCTCGGTATGAAGATCTATAGAGATAGATCTAGAAGAATGATAGGTCTTACCCAGGGTACATACATCGAGAAAGTTCTTAAAAGGTTCAGCATGGAAAACTCCAAGAGAGGTCTCATACCAATGAGCCATGGAGTATCCCTTTCCAAGAAGATGTCTCCTAAGACACCTGAAGAAAGGGAGCGTATGAGTAAGATTCCTTATGCTTCGGCAATATGATCTATCATGTACGCGATGTTATGTACTAGGCCTGATGTTGCTCATTCAATTAGTGTGACGAGCAGATATCAGTCCAATCCAGGTGAAGACCACTGGAAAGCAGTGAAGAACATCCTTAAGTATTTGCGAAGGACTAAGGATATTTTTCTTGTTTTTGGTGGATCTGAGTTGAAAATAGAGGGTTATACTGACTCTAGTTTTCAATCAAAAAGTGATGATAGCACATCCATGTCAGGGTACGTGTTTACTGTGAATGGTGCAGCGATTAGTTGGAAGAGTTCCAAACAGTCTACAACGGTTGACTCCACAGTGGAAGCAGAGTATATAGCTTCAAGTGAGGCTGCAAAAGAAGCCGTTTGGATGAGGAAATTTGTTTCTGAGTTTGGAGTTGTTCCTAGCATTAAGGAGCCTATTGTGTTGTATTGTGATAACAACGCAGCAATAGCACAAGCCAAGGAACCTAGGTCTCATAAAAATACCAAACATGTTTTGCGGCGCTTTCATTTGATTAGGGAGATCATTGAAAGAGGAGATGTCAAAATTGAGAGAGTTGACACACATAACAACGTAGCAGACCCACTCACAAAGACATTGTCTCAGATTCACTTTGATCGTCATAAAGAGAAGATGGGTATTAGATACCAGTGTGATTGGCTTTAGTTCAAGTGGGAGATTGAAAGTGTTTGTCCTAAATCCAATCATGTATGATGAGTTAGGAAGAACTTTCTTGTATTCTTATTTGATTTCATTAATGTTAATAAAAGACTTGTTTTGTTTTTATTACGGGCTTTATCTATTTAAAGTGTTTTAAATAAGATGTTCCATAGTTTAGAGTAAAGCTTCTAGAATTATAATGAGATTATAATAGTGAGATCTAGAAGATTATAACTCTAGACTTAAACAGTTCCTGATCATAGGATAACTAATCGGAAGTTGGTGAATCCGCAAAGATTGGTACATACTATGCTTGCTCCCGTCAGGAGGATGTCTGTTCTCATAGGCATTTGTGTGGTGACACTATAGCTAGTATGTAGGTGCTTGTTAGGGAATAAGTTCATTGAACATGACTCGATAAGTTGAATAGCTAATGGAGTTTACTCACGTGTCAATAGTTATTCACTGAGTGATAGTTGTACAAGTGTCCTTAGACTTGAGATCGTTAGAGTTATCTTGTATATAATGAACTATGCTTTGGATTAGTCCTTAGTCTCAAGGACATCCATTAGGTCTATTCTGGGCATACGGATTTGTGTATGGAGATAGTTAACGTCAATAGAGGATCTACCCCTTCCAGTATAGGAAGAGAATATCCTTTGTTATTCTTAGTATGCGAGTTCTGGAATCTCTGGCCAGAGTGTATGAAATTAGAAAGGAGTTTCTAATTTGCATTAATATGAACTTAGCATTATGAATAAGAAATCATATGATTAAATTTGATAAGGCCTGACACGAGATCCATGCCTTATATTTAATCGGGATATTGTAGGGTAGAAGGAATTGATTGTACTGAAACTAGTCACTGACAGATTATTGGTATTCTAAGCAGTGAATTCATATTATCCGGATAGTCGCGATATGTTGAGAAGCATCACTCACGATGTAGAATAAATATAATTAATCAGTTAATTATATTTAATGAATTATTAGAATTCATATAAATAATAAATAAAAGTTTATTATTATTTATTTCTACTACCGGCTTAATATTGAACCTACAGGGTCACACCATAAAAGAATATTTTCTTTGATGAAAAGATTTAAATTATGAGAGAGGAAGAATTATTTTCTAAATAGTTTAGAAAAAGAAATAATGATTAAAATAGTTTTAATCATTATTAAAGCATTTTAGAAATGTGGGGTTAATATATATATATATATATATATAGATATAGATATATTATTTAAAACCCTAAAAGAGCCCTATAAATAGAATGAGATAGTTCATTCTAAGGCTCATCCTATTTTGTGAAAAAACTTAAAAAGGAGCTAGCCTCCATCTCTCTCTCTCTCTCTCTCTCTCTCTCTCTCTCTCTCTCTCTCTCTCTCTCTCTCTCTCTCTCTCTCTCTTCTCTCTAAAAGGTGTTAGAGATTTTTGAAGAAATCATCGAAGAAAAATTCTTGGTGGATACCGGTAGAGTGCTTCACACTCTGAGGAGCAACTGCTTGCAACCATCATTTTAAAGCTTCGATTCTCAAGGTATGGTTAAGATTCCCCTCGATCTAGATTTTATATGTTTTTCTATATGTGTGATACATGGTTTTTACGGAATAAATGTTATATCACGCTTCCGCTCATCCGTAAATTCCTTCAATGGTATCAGAGCGAGGTTTTGCATATAGAGATTCATATAAAAAATTTCAGATTTTTTTTATGCATGTATGGATTTATTATGATTTTTGAAAGTATATTTAGATTTAATTATGAATTAATTTGAAATATTATTTGCATGAGATTTTGACCATTGATCTGGGTTCTACAAGTGTTGTGGATCATCTAGGTATTTTTTTTCATAATTTTGTGATGTGTAGATTATTTGTTATGAATTTTTTCAAAATTGTTTTAATTAAAATTCATAAATTAATTATGCATGTTGAAATATATGAATTAAAATTTGCACAAGGACCCCATAGACACTTGGTTATTTTTGCTTTTGTTTGATTTCAGAAATCATATTATTTTGATTTTTTATTAATTTATTAATTAATTGTTAATTAATTTATTAATATTAAAATAAAATAATAATAACAATAAATGCATTAATGGCTGGGCAGTTTTTTTGTGTTTTAAATGCTTTATAGCATAGAATTGTTGTAACTTACTTAGCATTAAATAAATAAAAAAAAACTGCTGCTGCTGTCCGCGCGCGTGGCGCGCAAACGCTGGGAAAGGGGGGTAACGCATTCCCAGAATGCGTTACAGGGTATGTAACGCATGAGCGTCATGCGTTACACAATTAATAGCTTTTAATTGTTGTAACGCATGAGCGTCATGCGTTACAACCCCTCTGTCCACATTAAATTTGATTTTATAGGAGTTTGGTAACTCCGTTTTGGGCTTGCAATATACCGTTGGATTCGTTTTTCCGAAACGGATCTAATGGAGTGGTCAAATAGTTTTTATATAAAAGTTTGGAACTATTTATATTCCCGGAAGTGTTTTAAAGCATGTACTAATTATTTTAATTGCTTTTAAATACTATAATAAATCCATACATCATTATATCATTGTATGACATGATATTACTTGCATGCTTACTTGTTAATTTATTTTTATATATGAGATATATGACTATATTTACCATGCGATGATAGATTTAGGTGAACTTAAATCAAAATAAGGCGTGCTCTAGAAAATCTAGAATAGGAATCGTTTCTTGCCTTAACAATAATATTATGAGTTCAACCATGAGATTCTTATGTTTATGAAATGTAGAGTGAAATACTCTTTTGATGTTGAAAATGAAAATTTCTGTCTAGGCCGTTGGGTTTTAAGCGGGACCGATGTGACCCCTCCAACATACTGGGAATTTTTCATTTAAATATCATAATTGTATTTTGTTCAAGGAAAAGAGAATCTCCTAGTAATATGATTATGGTTGTAACATAATATAATCCCTCTAAAATTAAATAATATCAAGTAGTAATTGGCCAATGACACAACGGGCTTGTGTCGGTCATAGCCTTCCAACATGGTAGAAAGTAGTTCTTATTTTTGAATCATTGTCGTTTCGTGCTACAGCCGAGGGCTTTGATTTCGAAATAAGAAATACTTGTCTATTACATAGAGATGTGTACAATGAATTAGAATCTAATGGTCGTTACGTGCTACAGCCGTGGGCTGTTGGAGACTGATTCAATTGTATGAAATGTTGGGTTAGACTTGACTTAGAATATTGAGTTTGTCGTGCTACAGCCGTGACTCAATTATTCAAGAGGCTAAAGTTTTATTAGGGAATAACATGAGATGTAATTGACAAGAGTTGTCTGCGTACTGAACATCACATGGCGTTTCGTGCCACAGCCGAGGTTGTGTGATGGAATGTAGGATCCCTATTCCCACTAGCATTATGAATGCTTAATTTTTCACTTAGGGGTTGTATAAATTAGGTAAACTAGTGGGAGCCACTTATGAATAAAGACCCGATTCATATAGTGTTTTAAAATGAAATTGAATATTTGCTAAGTGTTGTTATGTGTTTATCATTTACAGATTTACTATATACATTATGTCTTCTGCACTATCACTCCGGAGCATACTGGATGCTCACAAATTGACTGGTCCTAATTTTGCTGACTGGCTTCGAAACCTGAAAATTGTTCTCAGGATTGAGAAGCTGGAATATGTGCTTAACTCACCTAAGCCTACTGAACCTGCTGACGATGCACATGATGATGAACATGTTGTGTATCGTAAGTGGATAGATGATGCAAATGTTGCTCAATGTATCATGCTAGCTTCCATGAACATTGAGCTACAGAAGCAGCATGAGCATATGGATGCTCACACTATCCTAACGCATCTACAAGAGTTGTATGATGTGGCAGGGAGGACAACTCGATATGATATATCGAAGGAGCTGTTCCGTTGTAGGATGTCTGAGGGATCGTCTGTGAATGACCATGTACTTAAGATGATCAATTTGATTGAACGTCTTGGACAACTTGGTTTCAACATGGATGGGGAGCTGAGTCAAGACTTGGTCTTGCAATCACTTCCGGGTTCATTTTCGCAGTTTGTTGTGAACTTTCACATGAATAAGTTGGACGCCAGCCTGGCTGAACTCCACAACATGTTGAAGACTGCGGAATCGAATTTTCCCTCTAAGAAGAGTTCTGTTCTTCTAATTGGCGAAGGTTCCAATCCTAAGAAAAGGAAAAAGAACCCTCCCAAGAAGAAGAAAGTAGGTGAAAAAAGGCCTGTTCCACCAAAAGTTGAAGACCCCAAAAGCAAAGTTGTTTGCTTCCACTGTAACAAGGTGGGGCACTGGAAGAGGAACTGCAAGGTTTACCTTGCAGAATTGAAGAAGAAGAAGGGTAGTGAGACTGCCGCTTCTGATTCAGGTATGTTCATGATAGAAGTGAATATGTCATTAAATCAAATTGCTACTTGGGTATTAGATACCGCCTGTGGTTCTCACATTTGCAATTCGTTGCAGGGACTAAGGAGAAGTAGGACTCTTGAGGAAGAGGAGGTGATTCTACGGATGGGAAATGGAGCAAGAGTTGCTGCTGAAGCTGTAGGATCATTTGATTTACATATGCCTACGGGCAAGACTATTGTTTTAAATAATTGTTATTTTGTTCCCTCGATTGTGAGGAATATTATTTCTATTCCCATGTTAGACTTGGCTGGATTTTCGTTTGTTATTCAGAATAATAAATGTTCAATTATTAGAGATAATGTTCTTTATGGTAGTGGTATTTTAAATAATGGTCTGTATGTATGTGACGTAGAGCATAATTTACTACAAATTGAACGTACTAATAAAAGGAAAAGGGATGATGAAAATCTCACCTATTTGTGGCACTGCAGACTTGGTCATATTAGTGAAAATAGACTTCGTACATTGCATAAGGAAGGGTTACTTGAACCCTTTGATTTTGAATCATATCCTACATGCGAGTCTTGTCTATTGGGTAAAATGACCAAATCTCTATTTAGTGGACATAGAGAGAGAGGGCTGCAGATTTGCTAGGATTGGTACACACAGATGTATGTGGACCGATGTCTACGCAAGCCATGGGTGGATTTTCATACTTCATTACTTTCACAGATGATCGATCTAGATTCGGATATGTTTATTTGATGAAACACAAGTCTGAAGCCTTTGAAAAGTTCAAAGAATACAAGAATGAAGTGGAGAAACAAACCAAACATAGTATTAAAACCCTTCGATCAGATCGAGGTGGTGAATACTTGAATGGTGAGTTTCTAGATTATCTCAAAGAAAATGGTATAGTCTCTCAGTGGACTCCTCCATATACTCCACAGTTGAATGGGGTATCTGAAAGGAGAAATCGAACTTTGTTAGACATGGTTCGATCCATGATGAGCTATGCAGATCTTCCAGTATTCCTTTGGGGTTATGCATTGGAAACCTCAGCATATTTACTGAATAAGGTGCCTTCCAAATCTGTTCCTCAAACTCCATATGAGATATGGAAAGAAAGGAAACCGAGTCTTAAACACGTTAAGATTTGGGGATGTCCAGCTTATGTCAAGAAAGTTGACCCTGATAAGCTGGAATCTCGATCCGTTAAATGTAAGTTTGTGGGATATCCTAAAGAGACTTTAGGGTATTACTTTTACACCGATCATAGGGTATTTGTCTCCAGACATGCTACCTTCTTGGAAAAACAGTTTATCCTTGAAGGGAACAGTGAGAGCAAAATAGAACTTAATGAAGTTCAAGAAGCACAAACTACCACGGTTCAAGAGGAAACACCTGTTCAGACTGAACAACCTTCTATGGAACAGCCCATTCATAGGTCAGAGAGAGTGTCTCGCCAACCTGAGAGGTATTATGGCCTTGTCATTGAGAATGACAATGAGTTGTCTATCATTGATGATGACGACCCTATGACCTACAATGAGGCTATGAGTAGTATTGACTCAGAGAAATGGCAGAGTGCCATGAAATCCGAAATGGATTCTATGTATACCAACCAAGTATGGACTTTGGTTGAAGCACCCAAGGATGTGAAGCCTATTGGGTGCAAATGGGTATACAAGAGAAAGATTGGATCAGATGGCGAGGTGGAGACCTATAAGGCCAGGCTCGTGGAAAAATGATTCAGACAAAGGCAAGGGATTGACTTTGATGAAACTTTTTCGCCTGTAGCCCTGTTAAAATCGATTCGGATTTTGCTTGCGATTGCTGCTTACTACGACTATGAGATCTGGCAAATGGACGTGAAAACAGCCTTCCTCAATGGGAAACTTGAAGAGGAAGTGTATATGACACAGCCAGAGGGTTTTGTTTCCAAAGGGAATGAACACCTAGTGTGTAAGCTGCTATGAACCATATATGGATTTAGGCAAGCTTCTCGTAGATGGAACATCCGTTTTGATGAGTCAATCAAAGAGTTTGATTTTATCAAAAACATAGATGAACCATGTGTCTATAAGAAGGTTAGAGGGAGCGTGGTAACATTTCTTGTGTTGTATGTGGATGACATACTTCTTATAGGAAATGATATACCGATGCTACAATCAGTCAAAGTGTGGCTATCAAAGAACTTCACTATGAAGGACATGGGAGAAGCATCCTACATTCTCGGTATGAAGATCTATAGAGATAGATCTAGAAGAATGATAGGTCTTACCCAGGGTACATACATCGAGAAAGTTCTTAAAAGGTTCAGCATGGAAAACTCCAAGAGAGGTCTCATACCAATGAGCCATGGAGTATCCCTTTCCAAGAAGATGTCTCCTAAGACACCTGAAGAAAGGGAGCGTATGAGTAAGATTCCTTATGCTTCGGCAATATGATCTATCATGTACGCGATGTTATGTACTAGGCCTGATGTTGCTCATTCAATTAGTGTGACGAGCAGATATCAGTCCAATCCAGGTGAAGACCACTGGAAAGCAGTGAAGAACATCCTTAAGTATTTGCGAAGGACTAAGGATATTTTTCTTGTTTTTGGTGGATCTGTGTTGAAAATAGAGGGTTATACTGACTCTAGTTTTCAATCAAAAAGTGATGATAGCACATCCATGTCAGGGTACGTGTTTACTCTGAATGGTGGAGCGATTAGTTGGAAGAGTTCCAAACTGTCTACAACGGCTGACTCCACAGTGGAAGCAGAGTATATAGCTGCAAGTGAGGCTGCAAAAGAAACCGTTTGGATGAGGAAATTTGTTTCTGAGTTTGGAGTTGTTCCTAGCATTGAGGAGCCTATTGTGTTGTATTGTGATAACAACACAGCAATAACACAAGCCAAGGAACCTAGGTCTCATAAAAATACCAAACATGTTTTGCGGCGCTTTCATTTGATTAGGGAGATCATTGAAAGAGGAGATGTCAAAATTGAGAGAGTTGACACACATAACAACGTAGCAGACCCACTCACAAAGACATTGTCTCAGATTCACTTTGATCGTCATAAAGAGAAGATGGGTATTAGATACCAGTGTGATTGGCTTTAGTTCAAGTGGGAGATTGAAAGTGTTTGTCCTAAATCCAATCATGTATGATGAGTTAGGAAGAACTTTCTTGTATTCTTATTTGATTTCATTAATGTTAATAAAAGACTTGTTTTGTTTTTATTACGGGCTTTATCTATTTAAAGTGTTTTAAATAAGATGTTCCATAGTTTAGAGTAAAGCTTCTAGAATTATAATGAGATTATAATAGTGAGATCTAGAAGATTATAACTCTAGACTTAAACAGTTCCTGATCATAGGATAACTAATCGGAAGTTGGTGAATCCGCAAAGATTGGTACATACTATGCTTGCTCCCGTCAGGAGGATGTCTGTTCTCATAGGCATTTGTGTGGTGACACTATAGCTAGTATGTAGGTGCTTGTTAGGGAATACGTTCATTGAACATGACTCGATAAGTTGAATAGCTAATGGAGTTTACTCACGTGTCAATAGTTATTCACTGAGTGATAGTTGTACAAGTGTCCTTAGACTTGAGATCGTTAGAGTTATCTTGTATATAATGAACTATGCTTTGGATTAGTCCTTAGTCTCAAGGACATCCATTAGGTCTATTCTGGGCATAAGGATTTGTGTATGGAGATAGTTAACGTCAATAGAGGATCTACCCCTTCTAGTATAGGAAGAGAATATCCTATGTTATTCTTAGTATGCGAGTTCTGGAATCTCTGGCCAGAGTGTATGAAATTAGAAAGGAGTTTCTAATTTGCATTAATATGAACTTAGCATTATGAATAAGAAATAATATGATTAAATTTGATAAGGCCTGACACGAGATCCATGCCTTATATTTAATCGGGATATTGTAGGGTAGAAGGAATTGATTGTACTGAAACTAGTCACTGACAGGTTCTTGGTATTCTAAGCAGTGAATTCATATTATCCGGATAGTCGCGATATGTTGAGAAGCATCACTCACGATGTAGAATAAATATAATTAATCAGTTAATTATATTTAATGAATTATTAGAATTCATATAAATAATAAATAAAAGTTTATTATTATTTATTTCTACTACCGGCTTAATATTGAACCTACAGGGTCACACCATAAAAGCATATTTTCTTTGATGAAAAGATTTAAATTATGAGAGAGGAAGAATTATTTTCTAAATAGTTTAGAAAAAGAAATAATGATTAAAATAGTTTTAATCATTATTAAAGCATTTTAGAAATGTGGGGTTAATATATATATATATATATATATTATTTAAATAATATATATATATTATTTAAAACCCTAAAAGAGCCCTATAAATAGAATGAGATAGTTCATTCTAAGGCTCATCCTATTTTGTGAAAAAACCTAAAAAGGAGCTAGCCTTCATCTCTCCATCTCTCTCTCTCTCTCTCTCTCTCTCTCTCTCTCTCTCTCTCTCTCTCTCTCTCTCTCTCTCTCTCTCTCTCTCTCTCTCTCTCTCCCTCTCTCTTCTCTCTAAAAGGTGTTAGAGATTTTTGAAGAAATCATCGAAGAAAAATTCTTGGTGGATACCGGTAGAGTGCTTCACACTCTGAGGAGCAACTGCTTGCAACCATCGTTTTAAAGCTTCGATTCTCAAGGTATGGTTACGATTCCCCTCGATCTAGATTTTATATGTTTTTCTATATGTGTGATACATGGTTTTTACGGAATAAATGTTATATCACGCTTCCGCTCATCCGTAAATTCCTTCAAACTCCAAAGCAGGCTTGTCTTTGATGAGTTCTCTCCTTGCCAGAGAGTTCATTGCCTGAACATTCAAGTGAGACAGTTTCTTGTGCCATAGCCAGAATTCTCCATTGGTGGCTTTAGTGTAGAAACAACAAATTTCTTCCTTGTCTGCAGCCTTTAGATTTGCTACAAATAAGCTTCCTTTCTTCACACCAGTTAAAACAACTTCACCACTTCCTCTTTTTGAGATTAGACAATGATCTTCATCAAATTCCACTTTGAAACCTCTGTTGGTGAATTGTCCAATACTCAAGAGATTGTGCTTCAGTCCTTTAACAAATGCTACATCTTCAATAATGACATTCCCAGATTTAACACTGCCATATCCCATTGTATAACCAATGTTGTCATTTCCAAAGGTTACTGATGGGCCAGCCTTCTCCTCAAATTGTGATAGCAGGGCTATATCACCAGTCATGTGACTTGAGCATCCACTGTCCAAGATCCATATGACTCTTTTATTCCTGTTGCCCTGCATTCACAAAATGACTAAGTTGTTTTTGGTACCCGCACTTGGTAGGGTCCAGTTGATTTAGAAACAGTTTTGTTAACAATTCTTCTGTCATAAATAGCATTCATCACAGCAGGAGACTTCACTTTGTTTGTGGCTTTGGAGTTTACACTCTTAGGCTCACATGAACTTTTCACCCTCTCAACCTTGATTGGGGATCCTGTCCTGTGAGTGTGCATATGTGTGTGTGATTCACAAGATTGTGTAGAATTAAGTTTATGCTTTAAAGATAAACAATTAGCAATCACAGTCACATAGCATGTCATACAGTTAAAATTACCACAGAAGGAATCATGGATAGAATTCATGCCAACAGAATGGTTACTCAGGTTATCAACTTCAACATTTATAGGTTTATTACACTTATGAGTCAAGTGATTCACAGATAAGCATTTCTGACATTGTTTCCTAGGAGCATTTGGCACATAAGCATAATTGTTGCTCTTGTTGACACCTATCTTACCATTTCTGTTTTGTTTCTTTTTCTTAACAACTTCTTTCTTGATTTTAGGACTCTTGACAAGGTTGTCTTTGGTTTCTTTCTGATCAACAGATTTGGGAGAGGAGGAAGTGTCTTTAGAAGCCTCATCTTCTTCAAGTAGTTGTTGTTTGATGATCATTAATTCTTCATCAAACTCAACAACACTCTTTTTGAAGATGGGCTTTTCAACACTAGACAAAATGGTTGGGGCATTTTTGTTTGTAAAAGATTCTTTTCCTTTGCCCTTGACCTTCTTCCTTCCCTTATCATTCTCATAATCAAAACCAACTCCAACCCTGCAGTCTTCAGTGTGTTCCTTGTGATAGGTTTGAACAAGCTCAGAGGAGTTCTTAAAACTTCTTATTTTTAATTCATTTTCAGCAATTTGTTCTCTAAGAGCTGTTTCTATTTGTTCAACACAAACCACTTTGTTTTTAAGATACTCAATCTCTTTCTTCAAACCATCAAGGCTCACAACCATTAAATCAAGCTTTTCATTCTTTTCTGTAAGCTCAAAATTTTTAGCAGTTAGCCTATCAATTTCTTCATTTGCAACTAACATGCTAGTATGAATATTAAACATCTCAGTACTCATGTCTTCAACAGTCTGCTTATATTGAAAGGGAGTCATATCAAGAGAAGTAAGAATAGGTACCTGACTTGAGGAGTCACCATCATCAGAAAATGCCATCAAGGCATAGTTTGAGTACTCCTGTTCTTCTTCTTCCTCAGAATTATCCCAGAACTTTCCCTCTGCAATAAAAGCTTTACCCTGTTGTTTCTTGAGTAGAGCTTCATACTTAGCTTCAAGCTCTAAGTATGCTTTGTCCTTTTTGACCTGTTTAGGCTTTTTGCACTCAGTGGCAAAATGCCCAAGTTCATTGCAGTTATAGCACCTTATCTTGGACCTATCCACACTCCCAGATTTGTATCCTCCTTTAGCAGCACCAGCAATCCCTTTTCCTTTATTGAAGGAGTTTGAGCCACTTGATCCACTAGCATTTCCAGCATTAAATTTGGACTTGAATGGCCGCTTCCTCTTAAACCTAATGTTAGGATATCTCCTAGCCATATATGCAAAAGATTTGTTTTCCATCTTGTCCAGCTCATCTATGCTGTAGAACTCATCCTCCTCTGGCAAATCATAAACAACTTGAGTTTCATCACCAGTGTCTTCACCTTCCAGTTCTTCAATCTTGACTTGACTGACTTTAAGAGATTCCATTCTTTGTCCTAAGTTGTCAGCAATAAGGGCACAGGAATTATTTGCCATTAACCCTTGCTTTGCTTGAATGGATCTCTTTTGAAACAATTCAAGCTCATATGTTTTCAAAACACCATACAACACATCAAAACCAATCTTTGTTAGATCTCTTTCTTTGAGAGAAGAGATTCTTGGTTCCAAGTGATCTGGTAGAGTTAGCAAGAACTTCATGTTAAGCTCTTCAGTCTCATAGTGTTTGTCATAGAGTTTGAGCTCATTTATCAGCTTGTTGAACCTCTCAAACACTTCTGTGATTCCCTCTTTTGGCTGAGCCATGAAAGCTTCATACTGAGACACCAGAATCTGCTTCTTGTTCTTTCTTACTTCTGGAGTTCCTTCACATAGCACTTCTATGAGATCCCACATTTTCTTTACACTACCACAGTGAGCAACAGTGCCATACATGTTGAAATCCATAGATTCACAGATGATAAGTTGGAGATGTGCATCCAGTGTATTTTGAGGGGTCTTTAGGAACATGCTTTGCTGGTATTATCTCAATGCCGACAGTTGTTTCACCAATCTCAATCATTGGAATAAAGGGACCATGCTTTAGAATGTATAAATACATAGGATTTGAGGCTTTGATGAAAAGCAACATCTTCTTCTTCCATAAGCTGTAGTGTTCCTTGTTAAAGGGAGGAATCTTGATACTGCTTAGTTTCTGTGAACTCATTCTTGATCTTTTCCTGTTTGTATGTCAACAGTCTGCTTTGATACCACTTGTTAGAAATGAATACCACCTGAAAACTAGACAGAGGGGGGGGGGGTGAATGGATAGTTTGATAGATTTTCGATTCTTGAAAACTAAATAAGCTGTAACTGATTGTGCTGTAAGAAAATGCGGAATCAAAATAAACAGTACACACACAATCACTTTAATCTACTTTGTATTAAGCAAATTAAATACTACAGCTTCCAAAATCTCACAAGAGAAATTCTGGCTTCTAAACAAGAACAGTTTGTATCTTGTTTTCTTACAGAGAAAGAGTGCTTCAGATAAAACTGTGTGTTTCTCTCTTCCCTGCTTACAGTAGGGTGTGCATGATATATATATATACCTATACAAACTAGTGCACACTCCTATTTACACAGCTACCCCTAACTGAAAGTCCAACTTGTCCTGCCATAAGAGGTTCACTGTGTCAGGAAGGACCACTTGCTTTTCGGAGTCTTTCCCGTTTCTGTAGCTGCTTGTCTCTTATCTTTCTCTCCAAGTTTAGCTGTAGATTTGCCATCTGTTCTTTGGACCACCTTGCCAGAACAAATGCTTCAGTATTTGTCTCCTTTAAATTTCGTTATGTACCTTGATTTGTCTTGTTATAAACGACTAAGTGTTGATATCGTGAACTCCAACATTTCCCTGACTTCACGATCTATCCTTTGAAGACTTCGCGACATAGGTAATTTGAGGACTTCGCGATCTAAGCCTTTTGAGGACTTCGCGATCTAAGCCATTTGAGGACTTTGCGATCTAAGCCATTTGAGGATTTCGCGATCTAAGCCTTATGAAGACTTCGCGATCTAAGCCATTTGAAGACTTCGCGATCTAAGCCATTTTGACTTTGCGGTATTAACATTTCACGATATGAGTAATGAAGACTTCACGACATAGTTCATTTAGGACTATGCGATCTTAGTACTTCACGACATAGATATATTTTGACTTCACGACATAGCTTTATTTTGACTTCACGGTATAGGGACTTAGAAAAACTTCTGCAACTTATTTTTTTCAGGGCCTTATTCTTCTCCATCCTGCTGCATGAACATTTCTGAACTTCTACCAGGATAGTTATTCCATGACCTATATACATTCTAGTGTGCAAAAAGCTTACTATGCTCATTATAACATTGAGCAAACAAAATAAATCTAAGTACATGAAAACAAGACAAGTACAATGGAGACCTATACTATATCCCAGTGAAAGAATTCACTAGGTCATGTAGAGTGACATAGTCACAATGATTAGGCTTGTTAATAGTGGTAATCAGACATGCATTGAGCCTAACAAATAGAAAATAAGATTTTTACATTTCAATATGTACATAAACTTGCATTTGATGTTGTTATCATGTTTTCTATAATTGGAAGGTAAAATATAAAAGAAATACTCCCTCCGTTCCATTCATTTATTTACACTTTCCTTTTGGGATGTTCATCCATTTCTTTACATTCCAAAACTGTCCAAAAATAGTAAAGTTTTATAATATAAAAATCAACTATTTTCCTCCACTTTACTTACTTTATACCTTAAATATTGACATACTCATTCTTTCTACTTTTCCCCTACTTTACTTATATTCCTTGACCTCCGTGCCCAACCCAAAGGTAAATAATTGGGCGGAACGGAGGGAGTAATATTTAAAATATGAATCTTGCAGAAAAATATAAAAGTATTTTGCATTATCTTGTATAAAAATAGATGTATTATTCACCTAAAGATCAACTTTAAAAAAACTATAAAAGTGTATCACATGTTTTAAAAACGTTTGCATAAATATTAAAAGGCTGCATTTAGTCTACTAGTAATCTATACTCTTTATTAATAAAATAAGCAAAACAATGTGAAAATGGTGCGCGGTACTAAAGTACCAAACTACCAAAATACCAAATTTGGTTATCACTGAATCTAAGTTCGATTACTCGCAACTATATTATTATACAAGATTTATTTACTTTAAATTCTGTAGCTTTATCCAATGTTTGATTCCTTATAACTACGTAATTATATAAGATTTATTTATTTATTTCAAATTCATTAGTGTTCGATTTCTTGCCGCTACTCGACTAATATTCGGCCAGTGTTTGACACGAGTTATTGGCTAGTAAAAATATAAAGCTCATACTTGATTTATATTTACGTTCTACTTGTACAAAATCCAGCTCACGACAATGAAAGAGTTTCTAAATAAATCGGAACAGGTTGTTACAATTCGATATTTTTAGCAGACTCAAGCACCCACCTTGTTTTTGTCAAATATCTTAATTAGTCTATACAAATGATTCGCTTTTTATAGAAGTTTGGAGAAATATTATAAGGCTGCATTTAGGTCCCATTTGTTTACTCCTGAACACCCATGAATGGTGATACATCTGACCGATTCCTACATTAAGTTCATTTGTTTAAAAGCCTTTTTTGATATGAGCGAATCATATATTCGTGAGCCATTCATGCAGAAAATTGAAACAAAATGATTCATATGTGCTGCTCCCTTCCCTTTTACCCCTCTTTTGTATTTCAATTTTATATACTTTGTTATTATCTATTATTTTGTTATTCATATTTTATATCTTATTATACTGAAACCTAGATAAATTTTTACTCAATAAATGAATAATTTTATTTAACAAACAATTCTTTTCCGGTTAAGTGGGTATATCAAAAATAGTATATTTTTAACATTAATACATAAATAACTCAAAAAATAAATAAAATACTTTCATTATAACGATATTTACTTATTTCAATTTAAATGTATTATCTGACATCTTAACATAAAATTTTCGATTAATTATGTGTAGTAAATTACAATTTTTTATATTTTTATATATTTATAATACATATTTTCTAAATGTAAAATATTTACTAGCATCTAGATTCTTAAATTCTGTAATTTTTTAATAATTCTTAGCAAAATTCCATCATTCAGAAATTTTAGAAAAAAGTTATATGCCAAACAATCTTATTCATTCAACATTCAAATTTTTGAATCTTTCAGATCATTCAGAAATATTAATCATTCAAATATAAATTATTCAGATTTGCGACCCCTTGGTCGACTATTAATAAAAGTATAAAGATTAACATGCAACGTCAACGCCTCATGTGCCGTGCCGGGCGGGGGCATGTTAGAAAGCCTGTTCTTTGTTTTTTAAGGTGCTACCAGCATAAAAATAGGAGAAAGTCTCCTCTCCAGCTCGTACTTGATTTATATTTACGTTCTACTTGTACAAAATCTAGCTCACCACAATGAAAGAGTTTCTAAATAAATCGGAACAGGTTGTTACAATTCAATGTTTTTTTTGATAGTTGAACATACTCAGGCACCCACCTTGTTTTTGTCAAAGTTTGAACCCTAGAAAGGCCTTCAATTAGCAACCTCACTATAAAAACAAATTACGAACTTCACTTTCAAATCACAAAGCCTCACCTTGTTTTCTCTTCTTACGGAATGGCTGATGCAGTTGTATCCTTTGCAATTGAAAAACTTGGTGCTTTTCTTACTCAAGAAATTAACATTCTCATTGGTGCAAGAGGTTCTGTAATCTGGCTCAAAAATGAATTGACCTACCTGCAAGAGTCTGTTAGAGTTCTTGAAGAAAAACAACAAACGGGTCTTATCCGCCTATGGATAGACAGTGTCAAAGATGTCGCAAATGAAGCTGTGATTATCCTGGAGAAGTTCAGCGCCCACCAAAAAGAACATGCGACTCCAAAACAAGGTGTTCTGGATCGTATGCGGAGCTGCATCTGCATCTTAAATAAAGAAGCAGATCTCTATGATATCGGCAAGGAGATTGAGTCGCTCAAGGGAAGATTCGAGGACATCAAGAAGAAGCAAGATGACTTCCATATTAATGACATCATCAGTAATCTGAACGGGCAACAAAGAAAGAGAGCATTACTAAGACCAACCTCCTTTGGAAACAAGGTGGAAGTGGTTGGTTTTGAGGATGATGTTAAGACTTTGTTGGATGTACTAGTTAGAGATGATCCCTCCCTTGGCACGATTTCCATTCACGGAATGGGGGGGTTGGGAAAATCTACCCTTGCCAGTAAGTTGTATCACTCTACCGAGTTGACCCATTTTAAGGCTCGTGCTTGGGTTTGTGTCTCTGAGGATTATAACATAAAAGATGTTCTAAAGAAGATTATAAAATCTTTCAGGCCAGATGAAGAGATTTCGTCGGATTTTGAACTAGAAGACTTGTTACGGCACTTGCACAAGTTACTGCTTGGTGGTGATCACTATCTAGTCGTGATTGATGATATATGGGATATAGAGGTTTGGCAAAAGATTCAAAGTTCTTTTCCAGACAACAATAATGGTAGTAGGGTCATCATAACCACCAGAAATGAAAATATTGCACAGGAAGTAGGTGACAATTGTTTTGTCCACAAACTCCGTTTCCTGAAGGATGATGAGAGTTGGCAATTGTTCTGTAATAAAGCGAAACCAACTCAGAATCTAGAGAAGTTAGGAAAGGAGATGGTACGAAAATGCGGAGGTTTACCACTTGCGATCGTGGTATTAAGTGGGCTTCTAAGGCAAAAGAAGAGCTACCAGGACTGGTCAGATGTGAAAGACAATCTTTGGGGAAAGGTAAGGGGCAAGTCTTCGGAGATTAAAGAAGTCTTAGACTTAAGTTATGATGACTTGTCTTTTGAAAAGAAACAATGTTTTCTATATCTTGCAAGGTTCCCGGAAGACCACATTATTAGAGTTGATCGGTTAAAGCTGTTATGGATTGCAGAGGAATTTATAACACAAGAAGATGGAGTACTCATGGAGGATGTGGCCAAGGATTATCTTAATGAGCTAATTGATCGTAATATGATTCAGATTGCAGAAGTGCTATATGACGGAGATGTTCACTCGTGCCGTGTCCATGATCTTGTGCGTGATCTTGCCATTCAAAAGGCGAAGAAGCAAAAGTTGTTAGGAATTTTCGACTCAAGCGTACAACATACAAGTTCAATCACTTTGTTGAAGGGACAACCACGACATGCCGTTTACAATGGAATTTGTGAGTATTTGAATTTCCTTGAGCCTAATTCTAATGATTTGAAGTTGCGTTCAATAGCAGTAGTTAATGAAACTGAGAGACTTGTCAAATTACAAGATATCAATTTATTGTACTCTAGATTTAAAAATCTCAAAGTGCTAGATTTGGGGAGTGTTACATCAGACGTTATACCAGAAGAATTAGGGAATCTGGTTCTCCTAAAGTTCTTAGGCTTAATGAAACGTAGTGGCAAACCTTTAGTGATTCCTCCAAGTATTGGCAAGCTGAAAAGGCTACAAACGTTATTTGGCGCATTATCTTCTGATTATGAATTCCCTTCAGAGGCGTGTGAACTAAAAGAGTTACGGCATGTATGCTTTGAAAGCATTGGCGAGAAAACCGAGCATCTGAAGATTAGTAGCGATCAAAGCAAGCTCCAGACTCTAGGTGCTATATGCTTTGAGGAATGGGTCCAGATTGATACCGTCAATTGGAAGAACCTCCATACACTAGTCATAACAGATGATTCAACAGAAGAAAAAGGTTACACTTTGGACTCGGTAGCTAACTTAGAAAATCTCCGAGCATTCTTCCTTTTTCGTGATACTGCTGTTATTCCAACAATCAAATCTCTTCAGTCTTGCAAACATCTCAAGTCTGTCTTTTTTTGGGGTATCATGAAAGACACAGAAGAATTAAGTTATTTACCACATTCAGTCACGTGTTTAATACTATACAGCAGCAAGTTCACAGTCGACCCAATGCCCATTTTAGGAAAACTGCCAAATCTTACCTCCCTTGAAATGGCTGGGGCGTATATGGCGGGGAAAATGGTGTGCAGTCATGAATCATTTCCAAGTCTTCAGTTGCTCAAATTAATGTTTATGAACATGGAAGAACTGCAAGTGGAGGACGGAGCCCTGCCTTGTCTCAAATACTTGCAAATAAAAGGTTGTCACAAATTGAAGATAATTCCCCCACAGTTACAAAATGTTCCTTCCATACCTGATTTTATAGTACCGTATGCCTTGTGAAGTTCGAAACTAAGGAGGGTGTATTCATTTCAGATTTTGATGGATTAGTAATAATTCACGGATTTTACAAGATTGTTGCTGATTTTAATTATACGCGGATTCTTTGGAGAGTTGATTTAAAATCTCGCAGAGTTGATGCAGAGTCTCGCTGATTTTGAAATGTTTCACACAAATCCATCAAAATTTCATAGATTTCAGCCGGATTTCAAAACTTAAAAAATATACTAACAAATCCATTAAAATCTATCATTTTATTAAATCCAAGAAAATCCATGGATTTTTGAATACCACCATATTTTAATGGATTTTTTTAAATCCAAATTGAATACACCTAGATTTTGAAAGACTTTTCAGAATCATAATTGAATATCCTCAGATTTTAAAAGACTTTTCAAAATCCTAATTGAATACCCCCATATTTTAAAGGATTATTTAAAATCTTAATTGAATATCCCTAGATTTCTAAAATCCTTCAAAATCCTTTAAAATCCCAAATGAATACACCCACCTAAAAATGTCCAGCTGCAGTATTCTATATTTTTTGTCGATTAAGTATTTTTGTTTTTTTCCCTGCCTGTTTTTAAGGTTGAGTAATGAGAAGTTGTGCAATTTTTTACAAAACTAGTTGAGGACTAACTAGAATCAAATTGTGCATCTCCGACTATGAACCATTGCTAAAATTAAATTTAACATACCATAAATATAAATATAAAGATTATGTAAAAAAATTACACTTTAATGGTTAATTACATTTAGCAAAAAATTTAGTCAACCCCTCTATATTGGCTATATTTATTGAAAATTGTCCGTCAAATTAAAAAAATTTGATTTTGAAAAGTTAAATAAAGACAAAAATAATGGGACAAAGATAATAGTTATTATACTTCGACAAATTTTAATCATTTTTTATCAAATTAAATATTAGATTCTAACTTTTATTCAATATAAATATTAGAAATAAAAATATATTTTTGTAAGATTTTTTAATATACCAATGTCGGTCTTAAAAGTCAAAAATAAATTAAAATGTAACGAGCGGGGCGGGAACATATCATAATGTATCAAACTAAATTAATTATAAAATACAGAAAATTATAAAAAAAATCTGGAAAAAAGAAGATCAAAATCCTCAATTTCAATTTCTAGCGGGATCTTCGTTCGCCTTTCGAAACCACAATTGAGAAGTTAAAAACCAATACTTGCTCCGGGGATCGGCGCAAGTTGGAGAAGTGGGTTTGGGGTCCCTTGATGTGAACTAATCTGACCCGTGTTTAGACCCGATAATTTTGTACATGATACGAAACTTTAAACAACACAAAAAAATTTTAAGGTTTAGTAATGGGAAGTTGTGCACTTTTTTTACAAAACCAGTTTTAGTCGAGGACTAACTAGAATCAAATTATCACAAAGTGTGAGCATCTCCGACTATGAACCATTAGCTAAAATTCAATTTACCGTTCATTGCTCGTTTAAAATATTTTTTTTCTTGAAATTAAAGTTTAATTTCTAGTTATATTAACTAGGGGTTTAATATCAAAGTGATCATTGAAATGAAGACCATATATCATTTTTATCACTGATCTCAACGGGTATCACTTCAATCACTAAAGTCATCATAAATATCAAATGAGTACCTCTAAATATGTGTTTCAAAAGTAAAAATAATTTATATCGAGTTCTAAACATATTTCTTGAATGCTACCGCAACCAAATGAAGAGGTGTGAACTTTAATATTTATGATATTATATTTAGATTTTAAAAAATTATTAACTTTTTATTTTTAATTTTATAGTTATTTACTTTGATTTAATTAAAAATAAATTGTAAATGAATTTTTTAAAATATAAATATATTATCTGAAATACTAGAATTCATAACCTTTAATTTGGTTGCACTAGCATTGCAGAAATGTATGTAGAACTCGAGAAAAATTATTTTTCCTTTTCAAACACATATTTAGAGTTATCTGTTTGATGTTTATGATGACTTTAGTGATTGAAACGATACCCCGTTGAGATCAATAATGAAAGTGATATCTGATATTCACTTCAGTGACCAATTTGATATTTAACCCTATTAACTAGTCGAATGCATAACTGTCGGCAACGACCTATTAAATTAAGAAATGGAGGTCCTTCTCAATTTGTTATATAAAGAGACTTCCGGACTCTCCTAGAAATGACTGTCCAGGCACGTACTTGTTGTCTTTAATGCAACAACTTTTAGTTATTGTCTTGTAAATTATATGTGATAGGCTATAAGAGCCCAGACTCCCACTGACAGGCTGCAAGAGTCCGGACTCCCAAATCTAGTACCTGAGCCCGGACTCAGGACTCAACTCGGACTCCTGGTTGCGGCATATTCAACGGTACCTGAGCCCTGACTCTCTAGCAACCCTGACTCACTCCCAAATTCCGACTTAGACCAATAAAGTTCCACAACACTCAAGGAATGATAAGCTCAAACGACGTGAGATAAGGTCGTCAACTATGACGTGGAAAATACAGGTCGTTGTCAAAAATCCTACCTAGCCACGACACCTCTGAATACCCAATGATTGTCACAATTATGTTCTATTTGAACCACACGCCAGCAGGAGCCCTGTACATGACACCACAATTCTCACATGAGCACGTGTGACCCATCAATATTACCCAGGTGCCCTACCTACCTAGGATCCAACGCTCATGATTGCAGGTACACCCCTGAACCCTAATTCTGGGCCTATAAATAGCCCAAGAAGGAAAGGTTTAGGGTTACTCATTCATTCTCTACACACCCTATACACACACCCTCCATATTTAGATATCTCTATAGTCTTATCATTTCTTCCAAAAGCCCCGACTTATTCTCACGCCGGAGGCGCCGCCAGGGTCCAAACCACCCTCCGGTGTTGTTTTGCAGACACCCACCAGCAGCTACACCGCTTCCAGGCGTGGGAACGACTAGGAAGGACTCGATCGGATGCTGGAGTTATCAATATGAACCAAGGACTTCGTCGGTTGAACACTTCAAATTTTCCACCAGAAGTTTACTTGGTCGATTTTTCCTGCTTGTACTAGTCCATTTTTGTCCATATATAGTCCTGCGAAAAAGACTTAATTTCACAACCTACAACAAGAAAATTAAAGGCTTAGAATTTAGAACAATATATGGCTCAAGTAAGGCTTCTCGCTCTTTTATCCTTTCTAGTTTTAGCAGTCCTGCAAGGAACCAATGTAGTGACATACAACGTCACTAACAATGCCGGAACAACACCTGGTGGTTAAAAATTCGCTAATCAAATTGGATCGGACTACAACAGTCAAACCTTTGTTAGAAAATGGAAAGTTTGAGGCATATTTTATATATGTTCTTGATGGAATTTCTGGAAACTAACAATTGGAGGTTGTTCCTTATTACGAGGACTTAAACTTTAATATTTGGATCTAAGACATTTTCTTAGTGGAATCCATAAATAAATTGAGTTGAAATGGGTTGCTTGAAATGGGTTATGTGGGTTGTTTAAATTGAAATAACTTGTATCCCACGTAGAAATGGTCATGAGATGTTGCATCTTTCTGGACTACATTGAAACCACTACGGCTATGAGATTTTTAGTGTTAAAATCTAACATAGAGGGTATAGTGGCTAACACTATAGTTGAGTTTCGTGATGCAACATTCATTGATGATGTGTTCCCTCTGAAGACTGGCATACATCAAGGTATTTCTAATGATGATCCCACTCACACATCGAGTTCTATTCCTGATCATGTGGGAAAGATGACAAATGTGGGGTAGATCCTGCTAGTAGTTCTACTCTTGACGAAGTAGATGAACCTAAAGGAGTAAGCGTGCAAAGGTAGTCAAGGACTTTGGAAGTGATTTTGTCACTTACAATGTCGAAGATGAACCTTTAACTTTCCGACAGGCCATGGATTCTTCGGAGTCAAGGCACTGGAAAGGTGCTATAAAAAGTGAGATCGACTTGTTTCTAACGGAACATGGGAGTTGGTTGATCTTCCTCCTGGGTGTACTACTATAGGATATAAGTGGATCTTCAAAAGGAAGATGAACCCGTATGGCTCAATAGATAAGTATAAGGCTAGGCTGGTAGCTAAGGGTTTTAGGCAAAAGGAAGGCATTGATTACTTTGACACATACTCTCCTGTTGCAATAATGACTACAATCTGAATGCTTATAGCATTGGCTTCCGTACATGGTCTCATCATCCATCAAATGAATGTAAAGACAACTTTTCTTCATGGTGATCTTGAAGAAGAGATTTTTATGGATCAACCTGAGGGATTTGTTGCTACTGGTAACGAGAGGAAAGTATGTGAGTTGATCAAGTCTATATATGGCTTAAAACAAGCTCCTAGAGACTGACATAAAAAGTTTGATGAAACTGTTTTAGAATCAGAGTTTGTAGTTAATGAAAGTGACAAATGTGTTTACTACATGGTTAAAGGAAATGAATGTATTATCATGTGCCTATATGTGGATGACATATTATTGTTTGGAACCAATATTGAGATTATTAACGAGACAAAAAAGTTTCTTGAAAAGGCACTTTGAAATGAAGGAGATGGGCGAGGCTAGTGTGATTCTTGGGGTCAAGTTGACACAGTCAACTGACCTTGTCACAATCTCATTATATAGAGAAATCTATACTTGAGAAGTATGGTTATTCAAATTGTAGAATCGCTAGCACACCGTACGATCCTAAAGTTGCCCTTGTCAAGAATAGTTCAGGAATTCCTGTGTCTCAGTTAGGGTATTCTCAGATTATTGGGAGTTTGCAATATCTTGCTAACGTGACTAGACCAGATATTTCTTATTCTGTGTCTAAGTTAGCTAGATATACAAGTTTTCCGAACAAGACTCACTGGGAGGCACTGGATAGAGTTCTTAGATATCTTAAAGGAACTATTTCCCTTGATTTGCATTATCGAAGATTCCCTGGAGTACTCGAGGGATATAGTAATGCAAGTTGGATAGCTAAGAAATCCGGTACCAATGGAGTGACTGGATATTTGTTTACCCTAGCAGGTGGAGCAATATCCTGGAAGTCTACAAGACAGAATTTGATTACTCGGTTTACTTTTGAGGCTGAGTTGTGTGCACTAGATGCCACGGGGACGGAGGCTAAATGGTTACATGGACTTATGTTAGTGTTACCTGTAGTAAGCAGACTGCTTCCAGCCATTGTTGTTCATTGTGATAGCTATACAACTATCGACAAGATCAGCAGTGAAAAGTATAATGCTAAAATAAAGAGACACATCCAATTTAGACTTAAGTCTATAAGGGGTCTAGTGTCTGAAAGGATTATTGCTATACAGTTCATTGGAACTCAGAATAATATAGCTGATCCTTTGACTAAAGGACTTGAGCATGCAGTAGTCCTTAAGTCGAGGTTGGGGATAGGACTGATAGCCCATTATGATTCATCTACAGCGGGAACCCAATACACCTGAGAGGAGATCCCTTGAAGTGTATTTAATGTGGTAATAACAAGCTGTGAGGGTGAGTTGGTAGTACCTTTACTATATACCTTGATACTCACGTATCTGAGTCTATCCCCTGTAAACCTAAAAGGTACTGATACTGCCAGTATAGCAAGAGTTATTTGAACTCTGAATAGGGTCAAGTCATTTGACGAGATGATAGCAGTAAATCTCTGGAGATGCCCAACTAAGCGAATGTAATTGTGTGGTCGCAATTAGAAGAAAGGGTTATTCCTTGAAGCATTCGACGAACAGGATCGAGACAAAAATTCAAGGTACGCCAAACGGATAAAGATTCAAGGTGAAACATTTCATCTAGATCCGGTATCCATCGAAGTAGAGGACTTAGGTGGGTTCAAACCCGGAAGGGTACCGACTCTGAAAAACAAGTCATGATAAGGACCGATATGCATTTTTGTATGGATTTGTGGGGGATTGTTAGAAAATGGAAAATTTGAGGCATATTCTAAATATGTTCTTGATGGAATTTCCGAAAACTAACAATTGGAGGTTGTTCCTTGTTATGAGGACTTAAACTTTCATGTTTGGATCTAAGACATTTTCTTAGTAGAATCCATAAATAAATTGAGTTGAAATGGGTTGCTTGAAATGGGTTATGTGGGTTGTTTAAATTAAAATAACTTGTATCCCACATAGAAATGGTAATGAGAGGTTGGTGGGTTTATATAGAACCATGTGCAAGAGTAGTGTCACCACCTGTTATCTCAAGAAATTTTTAAACAAGCCTCTTATCAATTGCTGCAAGGCCACCACCTGTTATCTCAAGAAATTTTTGATGATCATACTTTGCCCTATCGTTATTTTCCGAACCCGAACTGACCGGCCTCTTTCCCTTATCCATTTGATGCAAACTGACCTAAAGAAAAGAAAGAAGAACTATGATTATGCATAAGAGAGAAGAACTATTTATATGGAAAATGTTTTGACTAATATTACAGTATAATAATACAAGTGCATTATTTTTGCCTGCAATTTGTAAGATGTGAGGTGACAACTCAACTTCGTAGCTTTATTTTAAAGTTGATGTGATCACTCGTCTTTAGTGTTTTGCAGAGCTTTGCAGTGTCAGCAACTTTGCTTTATTGTAATTTTGATGTGAAAACACACTTTGGTGAATTATTAATGTCCCTCCCTCGCCACATCGAACAAGATGTGAGTACTCAACTTTAATATCCTGCAACACCGAGTCTGTAATTTATTAATTAAATGGCACTGAAAAGCTCTGAAAAATAAAAAGATGAGGAGTCTTGTAGTCACGAGATCAGTTCCACGGTATGTACTAATTTACATTTGAAGCCTATATAAATACTCATTTGTGTCAATACTTCTTCACCCAAATACTTCAAATATATCTACCATTGTTCTAAATATGTCTGTGATGAAGTTTTTTTTTTAGTCATTTTCGGACCTCAAAATACCATTATTCCACATAATAAAATTTTTCATAATTTTGGCTCGTATACAAGTACAAAGTTCGATGTTTAATGCGGAACACAGAAAAATAAGAATTATCTTGTGCAAGAATGTTTTTTATACCCCTAAAACTGCCTACATAAATTATAATTTTGTGTAGTTATCATTTTTGGACCAAAATTTTACATAGTTACGTTTAATATTTTTTCTCAATTTTTGGCTCGTTGGGAAGTACAACATTTCAAGTTTAATATAGAAAAGAAAAAAATGAAATTTTAAATTTTGCAACTACATTTTTTAAACCTCCAAAATCGATTGTTGGAAACCATTTTTTACTACTCACCAATCAAATTTTACTAAGTTACAACCAAGAACAAGTGACAAGGAAATGAAAAAAAACGAAAAAAAATAAAAATAAAAGGGGGGTCGCCACCTGAGGTGGCGGATTTTTCCCGGGGGTCGCCACCTCATGTGGCACCCTGTACCAGAAATGAAATGTTGAACGCAGGTGTACCATTTCTGCATTTCTGGTACATAAATGTACCGGAAATGCGAAGGAGCCTGTAACAGGTTAGAGTCTCGTTGGGATTTAGAGTAGTTACGATCCATTTACTCCTTACCTTACCTGTATTACTTACACCGTGCATAATTCACCTGCTCATGACCCCACAATATATGTCTCACACACACACACACACACACAAAGGTTAGAGTCTCAGAAACGACACGATACAACAACTGCGGAATAAATAATTTTTATTACAATACCCAAATGTCTTTTGAATCTGTCACTGATACAATTTCTAAGCAATGTTACATTACCAACTTAGCCTTCTGATGCTCACAATCCTCTCATACCATTCATATCTATACATAAGTTGAATACCAAACGTTGTGGCCTGATTCGATTGGTTCGTACTACTCTCGGGATCACTGCTAGAAACTGTTATGGAAACGCCTTGCGGGGTATTTGCCGTCCCATTGACATCCTGCTTCGCTGCTATATAATATATATATAACAATAGCAAGAGTGAGCGATAGCTCAGCAAGGTAATGAAAGTATGGCATAATTCTGCCTTTAATTCAACCCAGAATAAAGCAGGTAAAAGACAATAATTTGTCAAAATATCTCGATACTGAAATTATTCCCTTATCGGAATGTATTCCCAAAAACAGTACCATTATTGTACTTCAAATATCATTTCCATAATATTTCTGCAAGCTTTTGCTATATTATGAACAAAGTTCTAGTATAATATAAAAGATGAGGTTTCAAAGTAAACCAATATAACCTTTCCAAAAATATCTGCTATGCAAGCAGAATATCAACACATAACTTAAAAGATGAAGTTATAAGGTGATTCATTATAAACAACTCCCTTACCATAACTTATGTTATGTAAGGTATCCACAGAGTCATATGGTATAAAAGATGAAGTTACAAGAATTTATTGACACTTCATTTCCAAACACTTTCCGACCTCCTGCCAACATGATCGGTTCTTCACCCCAATACATGTTGCAGGAATATCCAAATTGGATGATGAACCAATACAGGAGTTGCTACCGCGCCCGCTGTGTCTAACCTTGCTATGATCAGTAGCAGGTCGCACCGCTCAAATAGTTTTCTACATGTAGATGGAAGAATCACGACAGCCTGACATTGTCTACCGCCTTACAGTGACCTCCCGGCCAACGGTTGGGCCAATAAAAGGTGGATGGGTCGGCGCAACTGGACCACTTACACCACTCCTGGTTCCGATGAAATCCATGACTCTGAAACGTAAGGATCGTCCTCCTTTCCCCAAGTGTAACACTTGTTGATACGACTCCACTAAGTAGTTATATCTAGGTTGGAAAGGAAGATTCTCCAATATTTCCCAAGCGATTGCTTGTTACTGGATATCGACTTGTTCCATCAATTTACCCCTCGATTGTTGAGGTGGTAACACAATATTAGACTTGCAGCAATTACATTGCTCCGAGAAAATATCTGTCCCTTGACAATTTTGAGTTGAGAGTTTAAAAAGAGTAGTAGTCACTTAAATCAGGTTTCCCATATTTTTGATAGTTGAGCGAGCATTTAAATCCTCTTAAAAGACAGATTTAAATGGAAAGAAAACAGTGTTTTGGGAACCTCTTTTTGATTTGAAAATAATTAATAATATTTATTAAATACGTAAACATTAAACGAATCCTTGAAAATAATATTCATCAGGTAAATAATGATTAAATGAATATTCAAATATAATATCTCTCAAATAAGTAAACCTCAAATGAATATTCAAAATAATATTCATTACTTAATAAATCTCAAATGAATATTCGAAAATAATATTCATTAAATAAATAAATAATCCTCGAATGAATATTCAAAACTAATATTCATTAAATAAATAAATAATCCTCGAATGAATATTCAAAACTAATATTCATTAAATAAATAAATAATCCTCGAATGAATATTCAAAACTAATATTCATTAAATAAATAAATAATCCTCGAATGAATATTCAAAACTAATATTCATTAAATAAATAAATAATCCTCAAATGAATATTCATAAATATATTCTTTAAATAAATAATTAATCCTCGAATAACAGTTGTCTCATATCTTTATCGGAAAAATAATCATTAAAGAAAATCACACGCCCCTTATCCTAGGGCATTTATATACAAACTGGCTTATAACTGATATCCCATATCTAGCTTATAAGCCTCACATCAAGTCATATCCATAAGTATTGCTATATATAGCAGTTCGAAAACAAGCATGCAATTTATATATCGCATTTACGTATCATAATTGAAAACAGTTATTATCACAACAACAGTAAGTATAGGTTTTGAAAACTTGCCTGATGCTCGAGAAGTGATAGGGGTTCGCGACGATGTCGGACCATCTAGACAAAGTCAAAGAAAACGCACGATTAATCCCCTGGATAATCCACTTGTACACAATGCTTAAACACGTAAGCGAAACACAACCAAGGCATTACTAGCTCGTTATAGGCTCATACTAAGTCCATGTTAATCGACAATTACTTAAGTCGTAGGTTTAGTCCGAAATCGACCCTCGAATACAAGTTATACTTAACCATTTACAACATTGGTTTCTAAGTCATGTTCTTAGTGGTTTTCACTTGCGCAACATCTGCTGTCGCATTTTTATAAAATCGAAAAATAATCTTTTTGATACGAATCTTTTTTGTGAGCCTTCCTAACTATCTCTAGTATTGTTTCTCAAAGTTTCACATTTTAATATGGCCTCTAAGTGGTCCAAATATAGCCTCAAAATGACTGACTAGAGATAGGTTGTTCCTCCAAACGACGTTTACTAAAACTCACTTTTCTCCTAAACCGTAAATCGTATAGACCTGATCTGTATACCAAAACAAACCTTAAAACAAGACCTACATTTTCATGGTCAGTGTTGTTCAAAAATATTCAAAGACCAGTTCGTAATTCTTGCTCAAAACAGCCTCAAATCAAATGGGCATTACGACGGCTATAATCGTAACGTTTCCCGGTTTTTGTTATGTCAAAACCTCTTAAAACCAAATGAATTCAACAACCCAACAAATTTTTACAACATAATCAGTTTATATAATTCAAGAACATATCACCAACATCAACCAACAACAAGTATCCACCAAGATTTAACCATACATACTCCAAATTCCATAAACATGCTTATTCTTGAACATTTACTAAAAACTTCACTTAAAATCCAACATAAATCAAAGGGTGGATGAGTGGTATACCTTCCTTGAATCCTTAAACACACCACAAGAGCTTGTAAGCCTTAAGAGAGTCTTTATCTATGGTTATCATCCTTAAACTTGCAAAAGAAAATCAAGAACAAGTTATGAACTTTCGGAGTTACTATACACCAGTTTAAAGAACTGGAAAACTGAAGGACTTACCATGCTCAAATGGAAGACACCTGGGAAATAAGAAATGTAGGTTATCTCAAGAACTTTCCAACAAGCTATAGATCGAAATTTTCCACCGCGAAATGAAGGAGATATGAAGTTTTCCAATCCGGCCATTTGCTTTAGCCGAAATGAAGAAAAAGAATGGTTTTTTGGTTTTGGTTGATTTTTGATAAAATGATATGGTTTTGTTGTCATGTCTTGGTTTTTGGTGAGTCATAAGCATTATCCTTGTCATCAGGACACATGTCGTGCCATGGAGTATCATGGTGGCAAAGCAGGGACACGTGTCAAGCACTGGAGGGTCATGGTGGCAAGCAGCTTTACTAGTTCGTTTCTTTTCACATGGAAGCTACTTGGTTGCTTCCTTTTTGTTTAAATCATTGAATCCACTTGATATAATTCTCTGGATAATCAAGTAGGATATTTAATCTTGTCATAATTTCAATCCTTAATCAATGATTCGTTCGATTAATCGCTTAATCTCGTTATAAAGTATCAGCGGTTTCTAGAACCTTCGTTTCACTGTCTTAGTGGTTTTCGTTCTAAATTCTCAAATCAGGTATAATAAAATTCCAAAATATTAAATCCTCAATTTAATATCTCATTTCTTGCATACCATAATATATCATTCACTGCCCAGTCAAATATTACACCAAAATAAAATTTGGAATTTCTGAATTCCGATCGTCTTTGCATTCACTTATTTACTCCGTAGATCGCTAATATGACTTCGGAATATCCACACTACGTCTCATACATAGGTGGCATGAAAAATTTTGTTAATCCTCAAAATCACTATTCATCCACCAAATTCACTATTCACTGATGCACTTAATCATAATAAGAAAAGTTTTAATTTTACCAAAAATTCGGGTTATTACAGTCTCCCCTCCTTAAAAGGATTCCGTCCCGGAATCAGTTTAGGAATAACTTGGGGTACTTCTCTCCCATTGCACTTTCTAACTCCCAAGTGGATTCTTCCACTTCTTGATTTTCCACAAACCTCTCACTAGCTTGGCACCCTCGTCACTTAGCACTTGCTCTTTTCTATCCGTGATTTCCACAGGTTGTTCTTTGTAAGTCAAACCAAGTCGTATATCTACCTGCTCGTATTCTAACATATGCCGGGCTTCTGTAGTATACTGACGTAGCATTGACACATGAACCCCGTTATGACCATTCTACAAGTTTGGGGGGTAAGGCTGGCTCGTAGGCCACCTTCCTGACGCATTTTAAAATCTCAGATGGCCCAATGAATCTCGGGCTCAACTTCCCTTCTTTCCAAATCTCATTAATTCTTCCCACGAGGATATCTTTTAGCATCACGAATTTCTAACCTCATATTCTCTATCTTGTTTGTACAGAAAATACACCAATCATAAAATTGATTGTCATCCATCCACATGCCATTTAGCTTATCAATAGCAGTACTATCTATATACTCGCGGGCTTAGCCCGCATACTTTCTCTGTTTGTCTTGGCTGTTACTAGCCGCTTATTGATGAAATCTTTTGTCTTTCTAGTTTGTTGGACTAACTTGGGTTTTGTGTAAAATCTCATCCTTTAATTCTCGATTATTCGGAATCCATCTCTGTCTCATTTTACTTAAGGGTATCGGCCACCACATTGGCCTTCCCCGGATGGTAGTGTATCTCATGTTATCTACTATTACGGATAACTCAAAGCCAATTCATTACATTCCATAAAAATCTGTGGGTGCATTAGTCAATCCCAAAATAACCTCGCTGAAAACTCGAAGTGTCTATTCCTAGTACAAATCGCAGTCTTGGGTATATCCTCGGATTTAACTTCCAACTGGTGATATCCAGTTCTTAAATAAATTTGGAAATACACAGCGTCTTTCAGCTGGTCAAACAACCATCTACTTAGGTAACGGGTACCTATCTTAATGGTAATGCTTGCTCAACTCTCTATAGTCGATACACAATCTCCTAGTACCATCTTTCTTTCTTACGAACAACACCGGGGCTCCCCACGGTGATACACTGGGTCTTATCATACCCTTATACAACAACTCTCGTAACTGAGTCACTAACTCTTTCATCCCCACTATACTCGGAATACTCGGTATTCATTCTCATGTCATCCAAATTGATATCTGGTAGCTCATTAAACCTTGTACAATCTCCCAAAACCATTGTAGTTCCCTTTATACTTGGTATCTCTTTTCTTGGCGTCAACCATAAAAGCTAATTAAGCCTCGTATCTCTGGCGTAATAGTTTCTTAGTCTAAACTATATTCAAGAATCTCTGAATCTGTCTCCATTCTTTATTTATTACTCTCTCTCTCTCTTACAATCAGTCTGGGCTCCATTGGGTGTCAACCAACCCATCCTTATTATAATATCAACTTCTCCCAACTTGAAAGGAATCAGGTCTATCAAAGTGTCGACCTCATATTTCTAATTCACAACCTGGATGTACCAGTCTTATGGGAAAATCCCCCGATTGATTATTTCTACTTATAATTATTCCCTTAGCGGCTCGGCCTTAAGGTTTAATTGTCATGCAACTTCTCGATATACCACGATACATTAGCTCTTTCTAAGTAGTATAGAAGGGTACCTGCTATTTAAAGGTCCTGGCAGTGGGCTGCTTGTTGGAGGTAGCCCTGGTTGAAACCTACTGGCTTCCTTTTATTCTGTGTTCACAAACTCCGGAACAAACCTCAATAATTCGGAAAACTTGGCCTCATACTCGGTCACAGTCATGGTTTCTTGTTTTAACTCTTTAACTTTCATTTTCATCCGGGTCTCCATATATTTCCGGAAATTATTCCTTTAAAACAACACACGCTGCACCTCTCCCAAGTCACAATACCAGCTCCCTCTGACTCCATCGTCAGTACTTATCTTGCTAATCCCAGAGGTAGTGTCCATTCGTAACAACTCCTCCAAAATCTCAATTCCAATATAGGGCATCTATCTAACACCGTCGTCACTGGAGTCCACATCACATCGCTATTCCTTTCACATATATCGATTGACACGCTTTCCATTATCATAATATCCTTGGGAGAATAAACCAATTTCATTAATATGTCACTAACATTCTATTCGTCTTAGGGATCCGCTCCTGTCATAGGCGATTTCGTTGCTAATCTAATTCCTATCAGCGAATTTTTTGACTTATTTGACCTGGGTGGCCTCCCCTTAGAATTCAATGAGGATAACAAAAATGATGGGGCCTTGAAAAGACAGCTCCCATATCAAGGAAAACGTCACACACCGGTGATCATAAGGTTATGAGTTTTAAGGTAACCTTATTGGAGGTAAAAGAATTTACCGAGAGATCAACATGATCATAAGAACTCAACGTTGTGTGCCTCGATTGAGACATTACTAAAGGTAATTAGCCTTCTTGTATTTCACAACTTACAAGTGATGGCGTCCCATCAGACTTCTATCACATAGACAGATAGTCCTTGTAGCCCCTATAAGTATAGGGTTGTTCGTCTCAGTGGAAGTTGAAAAGTATGAAAGCAATTCGAGATCAATTTAATGATTATCGCCATTCGACAATATTTCTCAAAGGAACACCTTGGATTAAAATTGAACAGATTCCAAAGGTGCGGTTTCCAAAGAAAATACAAAGAAAAGAATAACCAAAAAGATACTGGTACTTAAAAAACAAGTGGTGAGGTATCACCATAGGGTCATTCATTATTTGAAGAAAAGTCAAAGCTTAAATAACATCATTTGACAGGGCTTCGAAAACCTGAAAGTAGGCATTGTGACAGCCTCTGGCACAAGTGAAACTGAATATGGTTTAGCACAAGTGTTATAAAATAACTTCGAAGAGGGAATATACCATTTATCATAATTCTTTCCTGGAGAGAGGTCAAGATAGATCATAGATTGGGGAAATATCCCACATAATTTGCAAATGGGGAGGGTACTACCAAGGTCTCTACGGATGCCTTTTATGTCGGCTCCTCTGATGGATAATCGTTCAATTCCAAAGCTTTTCTTTTCCACGCACCCTAAGGTGTTCGATACTTACGTCATTGCCGACTTATAATAGTCGCTAAGAATTCAACCATCAACATTTGCAATCGCAGGGAGTTCTATTCGACTAGGCGCAAACATCTCAAGTAGGCGTTCTGTTCTATAAGAAGACTTCGATACCGTTGTCGCCCATAGCAATGACAATTCCACATGTCGACTGGGCGGTACTTCGGAAGATCGTTAGAAACTACAAGCTTAAATCCGGTCTCTATTTCAATCATCCTTATACCCAATATTCCTTCTCCCATATCAATCCCGTGTGCTACATAAGCTTAACACTTTTGGCACAATAGCCTTTTCATTTAAGTCAATCCCGGAATTTCTCAGTCCGTCTTGGTCCTTAAATATATTTCGCCTTTACCGTCCAATCTCAACTTCATCATTTTATCTCTACAATCAGTTGTGGCAATCAGGGTCTGTCCACCAACCCATATAGCGGCTATCTTACCCAATCCACAGGGTTCGCTCTAGTTTCCACTCTCTTTGGTGACATCCTCTGGTAATCAGAAAGACAAGGTTTGCCGAATTTTGCTGAATTTCTTTCCAAAATCAGGGAAATTTGATCAATCTATTTACCCACTAGTAATACTCGGATCTGATTTCCGATCTTTCTGTTCTATCCTCATAATTCCTTCCTGGTTTCCTGAGGGTGGTAAATCTCGTTCTCGATTCCGCCTTAGCGTGCTTGTCTTACAATAACATTTGCATGGTACATATACCCAAAATTCTCTTTGAGATAATAAAATCCCTCAATGATGTAATAGACACTATTTCTAGTGGAATCGCTGGTCGTGGGAGATTGAAACCTCATAGCCAAAACAACTCCTTTCACTATTCTAGGCAACTAAGTACCCTTAATTGTTCGTGAAAATCTGAACATCTTGGTTCTTACGTATGCCGCCTCCTTATGGGCAACTATAACCGACCACGAGTAACAGGTTTCGTTCAAGTCGAATCAATCCACTGATACTGGCTATACTGCCTCTACCTCTTCTGCTTCGGAGACTCTACTCCATTTTCTTTGTCATATCTCTTGATGAATCATAACGATCCTAAACTCTCGTATCGGCACTTATTTGACCTCTCAAGGTTCGTCCGGTCCTATTGTACGACCTCAAGTAACATACTACATCTTTATCAATCAACACGTCCTCTACAAGATTCTTTCCTTGACCCACTATGGGGTCTTCCTCTAGATCCTCCTATGGATCTTCCTTTATCGGGTCTCCGTCCATTTCAAGGAACGCATCATCAATTGCCTACTCGAAGGCCTCGGGGTCTGGTATCTCAGAATCCCATCAATCTATCACTCATACGAATCGAGGTGACTAACCATGAAGTCCTAAGTACGGTTTCCCAGAAGAAGTCCCCTCTCGGGCTTCATCTTAAACAGTCAGGGTCATGTCCTCTAACCCGACTACGAACTCAATTTGAGCTCTAGATGCTCTTATCATTATTAAGGGTATTGTAAGACTCAATCTCCTATCGTTTCTGAGGACTGTAACCTAACGCTCTGATACCATTTCTGTAACAGCCCCAAATCCAGGGTCAGAGATTTAGAGTAGTCAGGATCCATTTACTCCTTGCCTTACCTGTATTACTCACACCGTGCATAATTCACCTGCTCATGACCCCACAATATGTCTCACACACACACACACACACAGGTTAGAGTCTCAGAAACGACACGATACAACAACTGCGGAATAAATAATTTTTATTACAATACCCAAATGTCTTTTGAATCTGTCACTGATACAATTTCTAAGCAATGTTACATTACCAACTTAGCCTTCTGATGCTCACAATCCTCTCATACCATTCATATCTATACATAAGTTGAATACCAAACGCTGTGGCCTGATTCGATTGGTTCGTACTACTCTCGGGATCACTGCTAGAAACTGTTATGGAAACGCCTTGCGGGGTATTTGTCGTCCCATTGACATCCTGCTTCGCTGCTATATAATATATATAAAACAATAGCAAGAGTGAGAGATAGCTCAACAAGGTAATGAAAGTATGGCATAATTCTGCCTTTAATTCAACCCAGAATAAAGCGGGTAAAAGACAATAATTTGTCAAAATATCTCGATACTGAAATTATTCCCTTATCGGAATGTATTCCCAAAAACAGTACCATTATTGTACTTCAAATATCATTTCCATAATATTTCTGCAAGCTTTTGCTATATTATGAACAAAGTTCTAGTATAATATAAAAGATGAGGTTTCAAAGTAAACCAATATAACCTTTCCAAAAATATCTGCTATGCAAGCAGAATATCAACACATAACTTAAAAGATGAAGTTATAAGGTGATTCATTATAAACAACTCCCTTACCATAACTTATGTTATGTAAGGTATCCACAGAGTCATATGGTATAAAAGATGAAGTTACAAGAATTTATTGACACTTCATTTCCAAACACTTTCCGACCTCCTGCCAACATGATCGGTTCTTCACCCCAATACATGTTGCAGGAATATCCAAATTGGACGATGAACCAATACAGGAGTTGCTACCGCGCCCGCTGTGCCTAACCTTGCTATGATCAGTAGCATGTCGCACCACTCAAATAGTTTTCTACATGTAGATGGAAGAATCATGACAGCCTGACATTGTCTACCGCCTTACAGTGACCTCCCGGCCAACGGTTGGGCCAATGAAAGTTGGATGGGTCGGCGCAACTGGACCACTTACACCACTCCTGGTTCCGATGAAATCCATGACTCTGAAACGTAAGGATCGTCCTCCTTTCCCCAAGTGTTGATACGACTTCACTAAGTAGTTATATCTAGGTTGGAAAGGAAGATTCTCCAATATTTCCCAAGCGATTGCTTGTTACTGGATATCGACTTGTTCCATCAATTTACCCCTCGATCGTTGAGGTGGTAACACAATATTAGACTTGCAGCAATTACATTGCTCCGAGAAAATATCTGTCCCTTGACAGTTTTGAGTTGAGAGTTTAAAAAGAGTAGTAGTCACTTAAATCAGGTTTCCCATATTTTTGATAGTTGAGCGAGCATTTAAATCCTCTTAAAAGACAGATTTAAATGGAAAGAAAACCGTGTTTTGGGAACCTCTTTTTGATTTGAAAATAATTAATAATATTTATTAAATACGTAAACATTAAACGAATCCTTGAAAATAATATTCATCAGGTAAATAATGATTAAATGAATATTCAAAGATAATATCTCTCAAATAAGTAAACCTCAAATGAATATTCAAAATAATATTCATTACTTAATAAATCTCAAATGAATATTCGAAAATAATATTCATTAAATAAATAAATAATCCTCGAATGAATATTCAAAACTAATATTCATTAAATAAATAAATAATCCTCGAATGAATATTCAAAACTAATATTCATTAAATAAATAAATAATCCTCGAATGAATATTCAAAACTAATATTCATTAAATAAATAAATAATCCTCGAATGAATATTCAAAACTAATATTCATTAAATAAATAAATAATCCTCGAATGAATATTCAAAACTAATATTCATTAAATAAATAAATAATCCTCGAATGAATATTCATAAATATATTCTTTAAATAAATAATTAATCCTCGAATAACAGTTGTCCGATATCTTTATCGGAAAAATAATCATTAAAGAAAATCACACGCCCCTTATTCTGGGGCATTTATATACAAACTGGCTTATAACTGATATCCCATATCTAGCTTATAAGCCCCACATCAAGTCATATCCCCAAGTATTGCTATATATAGCAGTTCCAAAACAAGCATGCAATTTATATATCGCATTTACGTATCATAATTGAAAACAGTTATTATCACAACAACAGTAAGTATAGGTTTTGAAAACTTGCCTGATGCTCGAGAAGTGATAGGGGTTCGCGACGGTGTCGGACCATCTAGACAAAGTCAAAGAAAACGCACGATTAATCCCCTGGATAATCCACTTGTACACAATGCTTAAACACGTAAACGAAACACAACCAAGGCATTACTAGCTCATTATAGGCTCATACTAAGTCCATGTTAATCGACAATTACTTAAGTCGTAGGTTGTTAGGCCGAATACACAATATATAATCAAGTATTTATGAGAATAACAATCAAGAACACAGTTTATGAATCAACAAAAACTGTATTTATATTAACAGCTTCTCTCTTTATGATGTTAACGAATCACAAAGAGCTACTAGGTTACAAGAATAATATATTCAATGTTCGCATCCCTTCTAGGGATAACCTATCTGTGTTTATATAGTACACAGTTACACAATCCTTATCTAATTGATATTCCTACAAATTAGCTATACAAGTTATATCAATTAAGGATTGCTTCTTATCTTCTATTCTGTTTCCTTAGCTGTATCAATATATTCTGCTTCTTTCCATCTTCAGAATATATTGCTTCTAGAATCTTCAATTCAACACCGACAGCTAATTCAACTATCACCCTGTCAGACTTTAAATAAACTCTGACCGACTTCCTTTAAACTCTTCACCCTGTCAGACTTTAAATAAACTCTGACCGGCTTCTGATAAACTCTGGTTAGTACCTGTTGCTTAAACACTGATAAACAAACGTCAGCAATTATATCTAACAATCTCCCCCAACTTGTTCATAATAAAATGTACAAGTTAAACATATAATTGATGATGTCAAAAACATTTAACAAATGCAGTGTTTAACATATAACAGAGTTTAATTTAAAACAGAGTTTAAATTTGACTTAGAATAGAAAATATATTAAAAACTTACAGTCAGACTTTACTTGATTTCTTGAATATCAGGCACTGTCCTGATATAGTCTGATAGCAATTTCTTTTCAGCTCTTTCTAGCTCTTCCACCATGATCTTCTTCACTTCTTTCAACTCTGGATCAGATTCTCCAGTCTGATAAATTGCAGCTCTCAGAAAATAGATGGAATTCTTCCTCATCTCATTCCCTAGCTTAATATAATAAGCTTTATCAGATTCTAAATTAAATTCAAGAACTTTTGTACCCAGTGCTGTTCTGAACCTAGCACTATTCCTTTTCATTTCTACCAACTTTCCATGTGCATCTCTGTATTTAGGAATGTATGCACTTGATACTCCAGCTCCACTCAAAACTTTGGATTTCATCATCCTTTCCTTCAAAACTCGAGCAGCATCATAAGTACTTCTATTCTTTACTTCAAATAGATATAGAACATACTCTAGCTCTTCCCAGAGTTTTAACTGAATATCAAATTCACCAACTCTATACACTCCGCCATCAGCCATAAAATATAACAAGAATTCCTTTTTGATTCCTTTGTGAAAAATCATCTGTATAGATTCTAGTTTGTCAAGGCCTTCTTGAGTAATTCCAACTCCAGATTCTGCCAGCGAAAACTTGTCTTGAGATCTGTTATTAGTTCTTCTCTCTCTGTGTGAACCCAGTCCAGATTTATCAAAGGCTTCTTTTCCCAATACTGTTCTGGTTTCTGAGAAATTCACAACTTCAAGCTTTAAATCTTCAAGAAGTTTTGGTTTGCTGAATCCTGGAAGTTATGTAGATTTCTGTACAACTTGAGCAACGTCAGAGGTTGTCATAACTTTAGTAGTATCATCAACTTGAGCAGCGTCAGAGGTTGATTTTGCTAATCTTGTTTCAACTTGAGCAATGTCAGAGGTTGATTTAAACTTCTTATTCAGGTTAGGTTCTTCAATCATTATGCCTTTACCCTTATCAGAGTTTCCAATCACAGGTCTCCTTGTATATTGTATACTCTGTTGTATATTCTCTTTGATAGAAATACCAACTTCTTTCTTTCTAGGAGCCTTGATTTCCTTTTTCTTGTAGATTCCAGCTTCAAGATTTTTCTTGTGTTCCTCAGCAAGCATTTGCTCTTCAGCCTGGATATCTTCAATAGTAACATTCTTTCCATGCTCTTTCATGAATATTTTAGCAGCAATCTCTTCATCAGTAGATGGATTAGTTGAAACAACTAAACTATTGAGTTTTGAAGTAGATTGGCCACCAGAGTTTATCTTGTCAGAGTTTGTTTGTCTATTAGAGTTTACTCTTGTCCTGCTTTGCCTTTGAGCAAAAATCTTTCTTTTATTTTCTTTGCTTCCCCCATCAGTAGAATCATCCCTCCGTCTCAAAGCTTGAGCTTGAGTGTCTTTGCATTTGTCTTTAGATACACTCTCCCCCTTTTTGACATCATCAGAAAGTAGTACTGATGTCAGCAATTCAATGGCAGTAGAAATGGAATTCAGTTGAGTAGACATTGCATTCTGATTTTCCTCAACTTTCCCAAGCCTCTTCTTGATTTCCTCAGAATCCTTGGCTTGCTGCTTGAGCATAGCATAATAATAAGTTCTGTCAGACTTGAAAGTAAGATCCTTCATACTGACTTCATTCCTTAGATTTGTAAGCATTTGTTGATTCTCATCAAATCTATTATTAAGAGATTTGACTTGAACAACAGTTGCCTGTAAGCTTGTAAGTACATCAGTATTTGAGATCTTCTTGACAGAATCAGATAGAAAATCTGCAGCCCTTTGTGCTGAGAAGACACAATCTGCATCAGCCCATTTGTTGTAGTACATATTCTGGAAATGCTCATTTGTCTGTCTATTGACTTCCCTTGCTTCATCACTATTGACATCATCAGCCAATGAAACGTGAATACTAGGATGTGAATGAGAACCCTCAGCATCAGTTCCAGCGTCTTCATTATTGTCTGCTTCATTTTCAGTAAGAATATTTTCAGCAGTAAACTGTGCAGCTTCATCAATTTTCTCCTCTTCTACAGCTTCAGGAATATCAGAGTTAACCTGAGCAAAAACCTCTGCTTCTCTTTGAACAATCTCAACAACAAATTGTTGCAAAGCTTCAAGAATAATATTCTCAGAGTTTAGCTCATCAGCAGCCTCTTGTTCCTTTTCTATCACAGCTTCATCAAGAATTGTCTCTGTGACTTTTATCATCTGATTAACCTCCTCACCTTTGTCAAGATCACAAGAAATAATTTCAGTGTGAGTGGCCAGAGATTCTTCTATCTGATCAGTTACTTGATCAGCTTCCACACCCTCTGTATAATGATCAGAATGTATAGAGGTGTGTGCTTCAAAATCAAAAACTCTGCTATCAGAATGAGTAGCAGCTTCCTCAACTACATCATTAGCCTTTGATGTAGGAGTTTCTAAATCCAAATCCATCATATTAGCATCAGTATTTATCCTGTCTAGATTGACAGCTTCAGTATTTGCAGCATCCTCCTGAACAAACACTTCATGAGCTTCAGTGTTTACAAACACTCTGTCCTCATTAGCATTTAGAATATCCTCCTCAACAACAATTGTAGGAGTATCTTGAGGAACAGTTTCAATCACAATCTCCTCATTCTCTGATGCAGGAGCTTCAGATTCATCAAGATTTGCTCTATCCTCTGAGAGCATAGTAGTTTCCCTTAGAACAGCTTCCTGAATTACCACTTCAGAGTTTACAGGCAATTCAGCTTCTTCCTCCTCATCAAAAAGATAAGTGGCTACAAGCTTTCTTCTTTTGCTCAGAGTCTGAGAATCCTCTATTTCATCTTCACTATCAGATACTCTTGCTTCTTCAGAACAAGGTCTTTGTGCCCTTACTTTTCTTTTAAATGCTCTGGTTTTGGACTTCTTTAACCTTTGTGATGAAGACACAGAAGGTTCAGCTTCAGAAGATGGTTTAGAAATCCTAGCTGGCTTAGAACCCATATGCTTAGTTCTACCACCTCTTGCAGGATGAACAGAAATTAAAGAAGGTACTTCTTGAGTTGATGAATTGACTTGAGCATTTAAAAACTGTTACATTGAGGCAGGTAGCAACAAGTCTCCAACAACTCCTTTCTTAACATCTTTATTTACTAGATCAGTAAATACCCTCTTATGTAATTTAAAACAAGAAACATCTGCTTCAATTACATTTACTCCTTCAACACAATAAGAAAACAAAAGCTGACAGAATCTAGAAAAATAAACAACTCCTCTATTCTCTGTCATCTTCTCCCCTAAGTTAGTCAAAACAAGTCGTGCAAAATCAAAATGATTATCATATAATAAAGAATACCCGATTTGCAGACTGTCTGTGGGAATAGCATCCCAATTTGTGCATTTCTTTCCAAATGTCCTCGTGATGCAATCGAAGAAGAAACTCCATTCCTTGCGCAGAAACGGCCTTTTGAGTTGCCCAATCTTTGTCAATGGCCCAGAGTAACCAATCTCTCGCATCATTCGTATTAAATCCTCATCACCCATTCCAACAGTGTAGGAAGAATACTCAGGAAACCCCATTGCAGCTCGAATAGTACCAGCAGTAATAACATACTCTGTTTCTTCAAACTCAAAGATTATGGATGGGTTCCCAGTTTCACCACCATCATCATAAACCCCTGACTCCCAGAACGCCTTCATTTGTAAACCAGAAAGTTTGGCTGGTTCAACTAAAGCACGCCCAATCGCTGACTGAGCAAGAAACTTTTGAATCATATGAAATGCTTCTGGTGCGTTTGCAGTGTTTAGTGGTGCGGTATAGTTATTTGGAACGAACTCTAACCCAGACGAAACGAAAGCTGTGGTTGCCATTAGAAGATTTTGAAGAAAGAACAAGTAATTGATGCGAAAGCTTAACAGAGTTTATGTGTAGAAAGGTGTTTGTGACTATGTGTGTGTGATAATAGATGTGTATGAGTAAGATGTGAAAAGTTTAACTGAAGATGTGTGTATTGTATTTTAAAAAAAATTAAAGATTAAAAACTGAAGAGTTTTTAATCATTAATACACAACTGTCTTACTCCTGTAATCATGTGAATGGGACACGTGTCACACATGCAGTTACTGACAGCAAATAATTGGCAGTTTCCAATACGCATGCGCAGTAAAAACATCAATAATTACCGCCTGTTACACTTTTCTATGCAATTAACCTCTCTCCTCTGTTTAAAACATTCTTGAACAACTTTCCAATCATACTCTTTTTAAATTTTCAAAACAAATATCTAATCTCAAAATTATAAAATGTCTGAAACAAAGAAATTATTTTAACCATCAGAGATTAAAACAAAGTTACCTCGGCATATGTCACACAATACATCAGTGTTTACCATTTATCCTTCTTTGTCAATAAACTCTTTTCTCAATCTGTACAGGTGTGAAAATATGTGTGTGCAATAGCAGAGTTTACCGAAATCAATATTTAGATCATCTCAAAGTGCATAAAATCCACAAACTAAAGCAGTAAAAACTGGTTGCCTAAACTCTCATGTATAACATAAAATCTGATTTTATATCTAAACTCTGTATACTGATATCCTTTCATTTGGATATATCTTTTGTTTTTCACCCCCTTTCTTTATATATATATTTTTTTTTTTATTTTTTTTTTATTTTTCCAGTAATCAGTGGTTGGCACTAGTCACCAAAAATCAAAGATTTCAGCCCTTATTTCATACAATAAGTTCCTGGATCTTCCTAGGCTCAACATGATCTCAAAGGAATTTGTGCTCTGTTTGGCATCTTTTGATTTGAGGGTGAATTATTTGCAATTAATAATCAGAGTTTAGACTTTTCATCAGTTAATACAATTAATTTATGAGAGAAGATGCAAACAGCTAATACAAACTCAGTGTATAGGATCAATAAACTAAGAGATGCTATAAATATAGAGACAGTATCATGCTGTGTTAACTTACTGCACATGTTTGAGATCAGAATCTATACAACTCTTAAGGATTCACAATTACTTACTGAGAATTATACTTCATACAAATTTCTTCATTGGTCCATATGTTTCAGAAAAAATTACAATCAGAGTATAGCATTAAACTGTAACAATCAGAGTATGACCAACATTTTATGACTAACAGAGTTTAGCATCAGAGTTTAACCGACAGAGTATGACTGACACTTCACAGAGTTTACTGACAGAATTTAACTGTCAGAGTTTACCATCAGAGTTTAACATGCTGGTGCACATAACAGTTAACACATGTAAGAAATCATGAACATAAAAAGCAAACATGTATAGTTTTTTTTTTAGTCTAACCCGTATCTCTAGTCAGAACCAGAGATCATTCCAAGTTCATTTACCAATCTTGTAAAAGTAGCTTCACTCAAAGGTTTGGTGAAGATATCTGCAAGTTGTTGGTCTGTAGACACAAAATGAAGCTCAATGTTCCCTTCTTCCACATGTTCTCTGATAAAATGATACCTTATGCTGATTTTCTTGGTCATGGAATGCTGTACTGGATTACCTGTCATAGCAATAGCACTTTGGTTATCACAGAAAATAGGTATTTTAGAGTACCTTAACCCATAATCCAGCAATTGATTCTTCATCCATAGAATTTGTGCACAACAGCTACCAGCTGCTATATACTCTGCTTCTGCTGTGGATGTAGAAATTGACTTCTGTTTCTTGCTATACCAAGAAACCAATCTGTCACCTAAGAATTGACAGCTTCCACTTGTACTTTTTCTGTCTATCTTACAGCCTGCAAAATCTGCATCAGAGTAACCAATTAGCTTAAACTCTGATTCTCTAGGATACCACAAACCCAAGGTTATGGTTCCTTTGAGATATTTGAAAATCCTTTTTACAGCTGTTAGATGAGGCTCTCTGGGATCTGCTTGAAATCTTGCACAAAGACATGTTGCAAACATGATATCAGGTCTACTTGCAGTAAGATACAGTAAAGACCCTATCATTCCTCTGTAGTTTGTCATATCTACTGAGGCTCCTGTGTCTTTGTCTAGCTTTGTTGCAGTAGCCATGGGAGTTGGAGCAGATGAACTATCAAGCATACCAAATTTCTTTAGAAGATTTCTGGTATATTTTGCTTGATTGATAAAAATACCATCATCTGTTTGCTTGACCTGTAAGCCTAGAAAGTAACTAAGCTCTCCCATCATGCTCATTTGATACCTGGATTGCATAAGCTTTGCAAACTTCTTACAGAGTTTGTCATTAGTAGATCCAAAAATAATATCATCTACATAAATTTGAACTAACAGCAAATCATCACCAGAATTGAAATAAAACAAGGTTTTATCAATTGTACCTCTTGTGAACCCACTTTCTAAAAGAAATTGAGCAAGAGTTTCATACCATGCTCTTGGTGCTTGCTTTAGTCCATATAATGCCTTGTCAAGCCTGTAGACATAATCTGGATGCTTGGAATCTACAAATCCTGGTGGTTGTTCAACAAATACTTCTTCTTCAAGCTTCCCATTGAGAAAAGCACTCTTTACATCCATCTGAAAGACTTTAAACTTCTTGTGTGCAGCATAGGCCAGAAAAATTCTTATGGCCTCCAATCTTGCAACTGGAGCAAAGGTTTCATCATAGTCAATTCCTTCCTGTTGTGAATAACCTTTAGCCACAAGTCTAGCCTTGTTTCTTGTAATCACACCTTCACTGTCAGTCTTGTTTCTGAAAACCCACTTTGTACCTACTATTGATCTATTCTTTGGTCTAGGTACAAGTGTCCAGACTTCATTTCTTTCAAATTCATTTAACTCTTCTTGCATTGCTGTAATCCAATTAGCATCTTGAAGAGCTTCCTCCACTTTCTTTGGTTCTGTTTGAGACAAGAAAGCATGATACAGACACTCATTATTTGTTGCACTTCTAGTTCTCACACTAGCATCAGGATCTCCAATTATGAGATCAGGTGTGTGTGCATGTGTCCACTTTCTTGCTGTTGGTAAGTGGTTTCTTGCATCATTATTGGATCTTCCCCCTTGATCCATGCTCTCCTGATTCATATGTTGATTTTCTGCATTATCTGAGGCTCCCCCTGAATTGGATGGTTCAGAGTTTGAACTGTCAGAGTTTGAATCAGTTTCCTCAACTGACTCACTTGCTGTGTCTTGTTGAGCTTCTTCACGCTCCCCCTCAACTGGTTCTCTATTTTGTTCAATTTGAGAATTTCCAGTTTCTCCAGTATTTACCAGTAGAGGTTCAGAGTATGCTTCGTCAGAGTTTGTCAGAACCGCTTCATCAGAGTTTGTCGGTACTGCTTCATCAGAGTTTACATCATCAGAGAATAATCCTTCATTTTCAAAACGCAGTTGATCATATCCATCTAAGTCATCGAGTCCAGTTATTTTCTTATCATCAAATGACACATGTATGGATTCCATGATCACTTTAGTTCTCAGATTGTAGACTCTGAATGCTTTTGTTGACAGTGGATAGCCAACAAAGATTCCTTCATCAGCTTTTAACTCGAACTTGGTCAACTGTTCAGGATGAGTCTTCAACACAAAGCATTTGCATCCAAATATATGAAAATATTTCAAATTTGGCTTCTTATTTTTCACCATCTCATATGGTGTTTTCCCATGCTTGTTGATCAATGTTGCATTTTGAGTAAAACAAGCAGTTTGAACAGCTTCTGCCCAGAAGTATGTTGGTAATTTTGCTTCATCAAGCATAGTTCTGGCTGCTTCAATTAAAGTTCTGTTCTTCCTTTCAACTACACCATTTTGATGTGGAGTGCCAGGTGCAGAAAACTCTTGTTTCACTCCTCTTTCCTTGCAGAAAGCTTCCATGATTGAGTTTCTGAATTCAGTTCCATTATCACTCCTTATAATTTTGACTTTGTGCTGTGATCCTTTGTCCAGTAGATTTACATGATCCATCAGAGTTTGAGCAGTTTCATCGTTCTTTGACAAGAAATACACCCATGTATATCTAGTATATTCATCAACAATTACTAGAGCATATTTCTTTCTGCCCATGGACATCACATTCACTGGTCCAAAGAGATCAACATGTAGAAGATGATAAGGTTCCACTACTGAAGATTCAGATTTGCTCTTGAAAGATGACTTCCTTTGCTTGGCTTTTTGACAAGAATCACATAAGCCATCTAGACTGAGTATTGATTTTGGAAGTCCTCTTACAAGATCCTTTCTTATAAGTTCATTTATGTTGTTCAAATTGAGATGAGAGAGCTTCTTATGCCAATTCCAACTCTCTTCATTTGACATTTTAGCAGTCAGACACACTATTTTTCCATCAGAGTTTGTTACCAAACTTGCTTCATAAATGTTGTTGCGCCTGTGTCCAACTAGAACAACTTTTCCAGTAGATTTACTGATGACTTCACAGTATTCACTATGAAAATCTACATGGTTTCCTCTGTCACAGATTTGACTCACAGATAACAGATTATGCTTGAGTCCTGAGACTAGAGCTACATTTGTAATGATGACACTTCCAAGATTGATATTGCCATATCCCAGAGTGTGTCCTATGTTGCCATCTCCATAGGAAACCTTTGGGCCAGCCTTCTCCTTAAAGTCTGATAGCAGGGCTTTATTTCCAGTCATGTGTCCTGAGCATCCACTGTCCAAGATAAGTGTGCTCTCTTTTATACCCTGCAATCACAAACAACCACTAAGTGTTAGTTTTAAGGACCCAGACTTGCTTGGATCCTTTGTCTTTCTTAACAGTGTTAGTTTTTGCAGCGGAATTACTATCAACAGAGTTTAAACTAACATTGTCAGACTTTACACTTGCAGAGTTTGCTCTAACCCACTTCAGATTGGGTTTTAGCTCATAATAGTTGTGATAAATAGCATGATAACTCTTGCAAGTATAAATGGAATGCCAAGTGCTCCCATAGTGTGTGCATAAAGTCTGTGGTCTAACCCGAACATAATCATTCTTTACTCCTGATGTAGAAGGTAAAGAATTGATATTTTTGTTCTTTGTGCAGTAATTAGCAAGATGATTAGAACTACCACAATTATAACATGTTTTCCTTGGAGCAGCACCAGTAGGCAAATGATTATTTCTTTTATTTATGCCTATCTTTCCATTCCTATTCTTCTTGGACCCTTTTGGTTTCATGGCAGATTTTACCTCTTTCAACTTATAATTGAACTGTTTTCCTGTCATCAAGCCAACATTAACCTGTTTTTCACAAGTTTTTACTGGTTTTCTAACAGCTTCTACTTCCATAAGATTTTCTGTTATAATATATTCCTGTTTTTCACAGGCTTCATCTGATTCCATATCAGCTTCCCTTATTACAACAGATTTTAACTTATTGGCTTCTGGAACAAATTTCACAGGTTTAAGTTGTGGTTTTACCTTAACCTTGTCTTTAAACCTAAGTTCATCATTTTCACAATAACCTAAACCTACAGAATCAGTCTGAAACACTTGATGAGTGTCTCTTCCAGAATCTGTCCAAGTTTTGATTATTTTTCTTTCCTTCTCTAAATCAGATTCTAGTTTCCTATATCTTTTAAGCAACTCCTGTTCAACATAAACAGCATCATCTCTTTCTTTTTGAATCTGCTTCATATTTTCAAGTTCTCCTTCAAGAAACTTGTTTCTATCTTTAAGACTAAGATTCTCAGATTTAATTCTCTCATTTTCTAAAGTCTGATCCCTATAGCTAACATGAACACTTTTCAGATATACTCTTAACTCAGATATATTATCAGTATCATAAGCATAAGTAGTTAGGGGTACCTTATTTTCAGATGATTCAGTCTCATCTCTGACAGTTGCCATAAGAGCATAATTTTCTCCATCATCAGAGTCTGAAGTATCTGCCCAGTCTTTGCCTTTAGAGATGAGTGCTTTCTCAGATTTGCCTTTCTTGCACTCTGGGGCATAGTGACCCATCTCCTTACACCTGTAGCACTGGATTTCAGATTTATCCTTCTTACCAGATTTGGTCTCCCTTCCATCAGACTTTCTGAAGCTTCTCCTTTCAGAGTTTGAATCTTTCCTTGAGAATCTCTTTCCCTTCTTGAAGTTCTTGAATCCCATCTTCTTGAAGGTCTTCACCATCAATGCAGCCATTTGCATCATCTGATCTTCATCATCATCAGAGTCAGAAGCTTCATCAGAGTTTGAGTCATCATCAGAGTTTGATGACTCACTTTCAGATTTAATAACTAAAGCCTTTCCTTTGGCTTTCTTCCTTGATGATTCCTTCTTAATGGGCTTCTCCTCGACTTTGAGAGCAACAGATTTTGTCTTTTTACTCAGTCTTCTATTCCTTTGTTCTATCTCCAGTTCATGAGTTTTCAATAACCCATAGATTTCATCAAGATCTGTATCAGCAAGCTCATAATTATCTCTTATTGTGGTTGTCTTTAAATCCCACTTTTCAGGTAGAGATAACAGAAACTTGAGATTAGACTCTTCAAGCTCATATTCTTTATCAACCAGAGACAGATCATTCAACAGTTTGCAAAATCTGTCATAAGTCTCAGTCAAGGTTTCATTAGTTCTTGAATCAAAGTGCTCATACTCCTGTGTGAGTATTGTCTTTCTGTTCTTCTTGATAGCACCTGTTCCCTGGCATCTGACTTCTAAAGCATCCCATATCTCTTTGGCAGTTTTGCAGCCAATTACTCTGTTAGACATAACATTATCTAAAGCACTGTGGAGAAGATGTCTAACCTTTGCATCTTTTGCAATTGATGAGATGTCCTCAGGAGTCATATCTTTCTTTTCCTTTGGAACAGTCTTTTGTTCTTGTCCATCAACAACAGGGGACAATTTAGTCGGCATATGAGGACCATCATATATTCTGTCAAGGTATTCTGGATCTGTAGCCTCCAGAAACATGGTCATCTTCACCTTCCAAATCGGATACTCTACTGGCCTGAGAATTGGAACCCTGATTGTTTTATATCGACTCACAGAATTGGGCTTAACCTGTTCAGCCTTAGGAGCAGTTTGATTTTCTTCAGACATGATTAATACTGTGTTTGAATCGTAAAACTGTATATATTAAACAGCCTTGGCTCTGATACCAATTGTTAGGCCGAATACACAATATATAATCAAGTATTTATGAGAATAACAATCAAGAACACAGTTTATGAATCAACAAAAACTGTATTTATATTAACAGCTTCTCTCTTTATGATGTTAACGAATCACAAAGAGCTACTAGGTTACAAGAATAATATATTCAATGTTCGCATCCCTTCTAGGGATAACCTATCTGTGTTTATATAGTACACAGTTACACAATCCTTATCTAATTGATATTCCTACAAATTAGCTATACAAGTTATATCAATTAAGGATTGCTTCTTATCTTCTATTCTGTTTCCTTAGCTGTATCAATATATTCTGCTTCTTTCCATCTTCAGAATATATTGCTTCTAGAATCTTCAATTCAGCACCGACAGCTAATTCAACTATCACCCTGTCAGACTTTAAATAAACTCTGACCGGCTTCCTTTAAACTCTTCACCCTGTCAGACTTTAAATAAACTCTGACCGGCTTCTGATAAACTCTGGTTAGTACCTGTTGCTTAAAGACTGATAAACAAACGTCAGCAATTATATCTAACATAGGTTTAGTCCGAAATCGACCCTCGAATACAAGTTATACTTAACCATTTACAACATTGGTTTCTAAGTCATGTTCTTAGTGGTTTTCACTTGCGCAACCTCTGCTGTCGCATTTTTATAAAATCGAAAAATAATCTTTTTAATACGAATCTTTTTCGTGAGCCTTCCTAACTGTCTCTAGTATTATTCCTCAAAGTTGCACATTTTAATATGGCTTCTAAGTGGTCCAAATATAGCCTCAAAATGACTGACCAGAGATGGGTTGTTCCTCCGAACGACGTTTACTAAAACTCACTTTTCTCCTAAATCTTAAATCGTATAGACCTGATCTGTATACCAAAACAAACCTTAAAACAAGACCTACATGTTCATGGTCAGTGTTGTTCAAAAATATTCCAAGACCAGTTCGTAATTCTTGCTCAAAACAGCCTCAAATCAAATGGGCATTACGACGGCTATAATCGTAACGTTTCCCGGTTTTTGTTATGTCAAAACCTCTTAAAACCAAATGAATTCAACAACCCAACAAATTTTTACAACATAATCAGTTTATATAATTCAAGAACATATCACCAACATCAACCAACAACAAGTATCCACCAAGATTTAACCATACATACTCCAAATTCCATAAACATGCTTATTCTTGAACATTTACTAAAAACTTCACTTAAAATCCAACATAAATCAAAGGGTGGATGAGTGGTATACCTTCCTTGAATCCTTAAACACACCACAAGAGCTTGTAAGCCTTAAGAGAGTCTTTATCTATGGTTATCATCCTTAAACTTGCAAAAGAAAATCAAGAACAAGTTATGAACTTTCGGAGTTACTATACACCAGTTTAAAGAACTGGAAAAATGAAGGTCTTACCATGCTCAAATGGAAGACACCTGTGAAATAAGAAATGTAGGTTATCTCAAGACCTTTCCAACAAGATATATATCGAAATTTGCCACCGCGAAATGAAGGAGATATGAATTTTTCCAATCCGGCCATTTGCTTTAGCCGAAATGAAGAAAAAGAATGGTTTTTTGGTTTTGGTTGATTTTTGATAAAATGATATGGTTTTGTTGTCATGTCTTGGTTTTTGGTGAGTCATAAGCATTATCCTTGTCATCAGGACACATATCGCGCCATGGAGTGTCATGGTGGCAAGCAGCTTTACTAGTTCGTTTCTTTTCACATGGAAGCTACTTGGTTGCTTCCTTTTTGTTTAAATCCTTGAATCCACTTGATATAATTCTCTGGATAATCATGTAGGATATTTAATCTTGTCATAATTTCAATCCTTAATCAATGATTCGTTCGCTTAATCGCTTAATCTCATTATAAAGTATCAGCGGTTTCTAGAACCTTCGTTTCACTGTCTTAGTGGTTTTCGTTCTAAATTCTCAAATCAAGTATAATAAAATTCCAAAATATTAAATCCTCAAATCCTCAATTTAATATCTCATTTCTTGCATACCATAATATATCATTCACTGCCCGGTCAAATATTACACCAAAATAAAATTTGGAATTTCTGAATTCCGATCGTCTTTGCATTCACTTATTTACTCCGTAGATCGCTAATATGACTTCGGAATATCCACACTACGTCTCATACATAGGTGGCATGAAAAATTTTGTTAATCCTCAAAATCACTATTCATCCACCAAATTCACTATTCACTGATGCACTTAATCATAATAAGAAAAGTTTTAATTTTACCAAAAATTCGGGTTATTACAGAGCCCTATATATTTGTTGGAGTACATGCCGAAAGCATGATGCATGTACATAATTGATGAAGTATATGCCTGAAGTAATATGAAACAAAAAAGGAATTCCCATTTTAGACAGGGATATACCCTGCATACATCTTACGCTTTGTAGACTATCATTTTAGTGGGATATAATGGTATTCAGGAATTTTAGACCAAACTTTTGATAAACTTTGATTTTCGGCTAGCCCACCACTAATTCGGCGCTTGTGAACAACGATATTCACTGTGGCTCTGCGATTTTTTATGGGCACAAGCATCCCAAGTAATTCAATCTTGTGGTTCTTCATTATCTGCATATGGGCTCTTCTTTTTAGGTGCCCATTTTGTATGGGCCTTTAGTTTAGCGTTTATATTCAATGGACGTGGTTACTGGAAAGAATTTATTGAATCATCTTTGGACTTGTTATGACACATTTTGGCATAGTCCAAATTTCTCCTTTTATTAATTATTAATTCATATAATAATTATTGCTTAACCACCAAGTTTTATCCACTCTCTGAAACGAGGAAAGAAACGATATTCTTCAAATCAGGAAGATATCACAACGTCAAGATAATGCAAGATGAAATCTGTAATTTCCCACATTAATAAAGTTTACCCCAAAAGTCTCTCAGGAATAAACACAATTTCACATAACTGCGTGGGCTTGATCCAATATAAATTGGTACGCAGACATCTTGGAAAAATGGATCCGATATACTAGACAAATCGAGACACCTCCCAAGTCCAACTCCTCGATTTTCCATAAACCCTAACCCCTAAAACAACCACATACATACAAAATCGCTCTACTATTCCAGTACAACTCCGATTTTTATTGTTACCAAATTCCTCCAACAACATTTGACGCTAAACCCTAACCCCTAAAACAGCCACATACATACAAAATCGCTCTAATATTCCAGTACACCTCTGATTCTTGTTGTTACCAAATTCCCCCTGTTAGGTCCTGATAAGTTTGTAGAAGGGGGGTTGAATACAAACTATACCGTTTTATCGAATTTGTTCTTTATAGAATAAAACAATTTAAGAACAAATTATGGCGGAATTAAATGAAACAGAATTCAAGTTAAATATAACTTATATTAAACTTGAAAGGTGTTACAACTGAGATACTGATTACAAGATTGAATCTCAAATTAATTAAAACAAATCTAGAATAAATTCGACATGAATTTATCTATTTTTGTAATAAAAAGAGATAACAATAATTGATAATTTGAGATACGTTCTAGGGATAAAAATCCGCTAGATGGTTAAAGCAGTACAAGTGAATGAATTCTATTGGTTTAGATTTAAAAGAATAATTCTAGAATTAATTCACTGTAAAAGAAATGATCCGGCAGTTCTTTTCTTTTCTTGACAGAAGCTTTTGTGAATGTAATGTTCTTGATCTGTTCTGTCTGTCTTGATTACCTTTTTGTTTTGATAAAGCTAATCCACTTGACATACTAATCTACACGTTTCTTTTTGCTCTGGAATGACTATCAAAATAGTCTGAAAAGACTATTTTTAAGCCTAGAATGACTATCAAATGGCTTAGCATGACTATGGGAATTTAAGAGAATTAAATTAGAATTAATTAAAATAAGCTTGGATGACTACCGGTATGACTACCGGTATGACTACCCGGGGTAGTCATTCCAGTTCAATTTAATTAAGAATTCTAAAATAAATCCTAATTCTACTTTAAATTAATTCTGATGAATTAATTTATTCAATAAATTAATTACTTAATTTATTTGTTAAATTAATTCTGAAGAATTAATTTAATAACTAAATTAATAACTAATTTAAAATAGAATTTAAATTCTCACAGAAAAGCAAAACCAATTCTTGAACCACTTGAACTTGATGAAGAATATCAACTGAGTGTAGTTGTCACTTGATGCACTATCTGGTTCATAAGTGACTAACTGAAATGTCTGTTCTTCATCTTGACTTTAAGTTGTGGTCCATTGTCTGCTTTTGGACTGTAGATCAACCTTTGTAACCTGTACATTTGCTGTCACAAATCTGAAACCTCTGTCACTTTAATAAATCCACTTCATTGAAGACTTCACTGAGGCTTGAACAAATAATTGAACTTCTTTCAATGTAGTATTTCTTCAAATCGGTAGGATGACTTTAATCTGTATTTTTCTGACAGATATGATCTTCTGAGATTCCTGTGACTGTGACAATTGAATTATTACTTACTTATTACAAACTTGTTTAAGTTGAGTTGAATCCTCGATGTAAACAAATAGGCCTTAACATATGCCTTTCACCCCCAACAACATTTGGCGCTAGAAGGAGGGGCTAATTTTATTATTCATGGAGGATGAATAATTACATATACAAGGATTTGGGGTTTTTCCCGATAGATACGGAACCAAAAAAATTGAGGTTCGTTGGCTAATCACGGAGACAACCTACAGTACGGTATAAACTAATACATCGCAAGCAAAAAAGGAGCAGGCCTCCATGTAATCAAACAAAAAAGAAAAGTATCAGCGCACACTAAAAACAGAAAATCAACACAGATTCTTGGTCGTGGTTAACAAACAGAGGAAAAAGAGATGGGCTCCGCGTGAAGTAACAAAAATCAATGTGAAACGTGGATGAAAAATGGCTACAGCGTGATGAAAAACAAAATAAGGAATTACAGGCCGCGCAGCACGCACGAGACACAACAATAAATTGGCAGCTCTCGAAAATACGGAAAACAAAGATAAGTTTCTTTCCTCCTTAATTTATTTTTTGCAAATTGAATATATGTGACATGTATGCATAAAAATTCTATTTTTAATATTTTTATCAAAAAAATATATTTATTATTCCAAAATTCGCGCGAGTTTAATATTTTATGATTGTAAAATTATTGCGAGACTCGCGCAAATATTTCAGAAAAATATCCTACGAGATATTTATTTTTGATAATTGTGAATATTTACGATATCGTACGAGTCGCATATCTCTGACAAAAATAAAAAAATATTTATGCGAGAAGCATAATTTTCAAAGAAAATTCTTACAAAATGCATTATTTTTAAAGAACATAAATATCGCGACATTCTTAAATGACATATTTATTTTATTTTTCGACTTTGTTCAAAATATTTTTCATATATCGTCGCCATAATACATATATGTCAAAAATATTTCAAATTTGCGAAATTAATTTGTCAAGTAGGGTAGCATGGGCAAGCTATAAGTCCCGCACTGCTACTGTTAGATCAGAATTCAATGATCGTCAGAAGCTAGACTCAACTGATCAGGATTGCTGACGTCATCAGTATTGCATGGTCATCAGTATTTGATCAAGCGTCAGTATCTTATTGATCATCAGGATTCCTACTCAGACTATGATCAGGTTTGATCATCAGGACTTGAAGCTGATCAGGATTCCTACTTCGAGTTATATTTGGAGTCTAGATAAACATGGAAGTTTGTTCCTGGTTTGTAGAATGCAGCTATCGATTAAAGATATGTTTCTATCTTTATTATGATTAGGACTTATCTTGTAATTGATAGAGAAGCTGTGTGCACTATATAAACACAGTTTTGGTTTCGATTTATGTACTCATCAGAGAGAGAGAACATAATCGGAGAGAAGCTCTTAAGAACAGAATTTCTTGAGAGAGTTTTTGTAAGCTAGCAGCTCTTAAGAACATCAGAATTTCTTAAGAGAGTTTGTAACAGTTTTATATCAAAGTTAATAAAGCTGTTATTGTTATTGTTAATGATCTTTCATATTTGTGTTATATAAAGTCGAGAATCTTATACAATTGTATTCAACCCCCTTCTACAATTGTTATTTACTGGGCAACAATTGGTATCAGAGCAAACTGATTTAATTCTGAATCAGATACGATCTAAAGATGTCGACAACCAAGTATGAAAGCATGAAGATTCCCATCTTGAAGATATCAGAATATCCCACATGGAGAGTAAAGATGCTGATGTACCTGGAGGCTATGGATCCTGACTACTTGGACAGGATTCGTGATGGACCATATATACCAACAAAGTTCGTAGAACGAACAGATACAGTACCAGAACATTATGTGGTCAAAGCTAAAGCTGAATGGACTCCAGAAGAAAAAGCTCATGTACTCAGGGAACCAAAGATAAAGAATATCTTGCATAATAGCCTTGATGCTGTTATGTCAAACAGAGTGATTGCATGCAAGTCTTCAAAAGAAATCTGGGATACTTTGGAAACTCAGTGCCAGGGATCTGCATCTGTCAAGAAAAATAGAAGGGCTCTATTGATTCAAGAATATGAACAATTCGATGCAAGACCTGAAGAGAGCCTGACTGATCTATATGATAGATTCCTGACACTATTGAACAGCTTATCCTTAGTTGACAAAGTATATGAAACTGAAGATTCAAACACCAAATTTCTTAGAGCTTTACCTGAAGAATGGGATACTCAGACCTCAATCATTAGACACCAATATGATCTAAACATTGTGTCTCTTGATGAGATCTATGGGATGCTAAGAACTCATGATCTTGAAGTTCAACAGAGAAAGAACAAGAAAAGCAGCAAGGCAAAGTCAATTGCTTTGAATGTAGAAGCTAAATCAAAAGGAAAAGCTATGGAGGTCTCTAGAAGGAAAGCAAGAGTAGCTGAGTCAGATCCTGACGACTCCTCATCAGATACTGATGGCAATCCTGATGCCAATACTGGTGATGACTCTTCTGACTCAGACATGGAAGAGATGGTTGCTATGATTGTCAGAAACTTCAGAAGGATGAAGTTCAGGAAGAATAGAAGACAAGGCAACTTTCAGAAAAAGACCTTCAAAGCAGACAAAGACAAGTATATCAAAAAGGACAGCAAGGGTAGCAAATTTGACAAGTCAAAGGTTAGATGCTACAAGTGTAATGGTATGGGTCACTTTGCTTCTGAATGCAACAAGACAAAGGCACTCATCACATCAAGCAAGGATTGGATGGACTCTTCCTCAGAATCTGATACTGAGGTAGTCAACTATGCGTTAATGGCCAATGCTGATGTAACTGCTGCTCCTGATGATAAGGTACTAAATACTATCTTTGATTTTGATACTGATAATGCTTCTGAGTTAAGACGTTTTCTAAAGTCATTACATATTAGCTTTAGAAGTCAAACTGCTGAGAATACTAGAATCTTATCTGAGATGTCTGACCTTAGAAAAAGGAATGAGATATTAGAAGCTGAATTTTCTCGTATGCAAGAAGTACAAAAAGAATGTGATAATGCTAAACACATGCACTTAGAGATGACATCTAAATGTACTTCCCTTGAAAAAGAACTTGAATATGCTAATGAGAAAATCAGAACCTGGACAGACTCTGGTAGGAAATTTCATGAGATTAATACCTCTAAGAATTGGAAAGAGTGTCTAGGATATAAGTCAGATGAGGATAAGAAATTGAAAGAGAAAATTGTCATTGATGAGACAGTCAGTCCAAAGACCTATAGACATGTTATAGACTCAACCAAATCTAAGATTACACCTGTTAATTTTGTTTTTGGTAAGGATTCCAATTCTACTTTTGAAAAGGGATCTTCTTCTACTCAAGGAATTAAAATCGTTAAGTCTAAACCTGTCTTGAATAAAGTCACTAAGAATCTAGGTCTATTGTCTCAGAAACAGCTTAAAGATAAAATCTGTGAGGTTACAGATAAGAAAAAGGAAGCTACTGTTAAGAGAAACAGGAATGGTAAAGTTAGGATCAATAAAGAAAATGGTTATAAGTATATCCCAAATGCACCTAGAAAGTGTTGTTTTAACTGTGGTAACTCTAATCATCTTGCTATTGATTGTAAGAAGAGTAAGAAAAAGATTACTGATATTCCTAAGTCTGATGTTAGGAATAGATCAGTACTCTATAAACTGCAGAAGTCCTGTTTTCATTGTGGTAGTCTATGGCATTCTATTTATACATGTAAAGAGTATCATGATTTGTACTATAACTTTTATGATCCATTGCCTAAGTTTGAAAGTAGTACAAAGTCTGATAAAACTGAAAATGTCATAATGAAGCATGCCTTTGTTAATACTGATACTGACAAAGCAAATCCTGATGGAGTAAATCCTGTCAGGACTGCTAAAGTCAAAAAGTCTTCTGCTGTTAAAATTAATAAATTGCATGAGAAAGGAACCCAACATGTATGGGTTCCTAAGTGTTCTAACTAGTGTGTTTCTATTCTGATGCAGGGTAAAAAGAAAAATGTGTTAGTCATGGATAGTGGATGTTCTGTGCACATGACTGGAAACAAAGCCCTGTTATCAGAATATGAGGAAAAAGCTGGCCCAACTGTGTCTTATGGAGATGGCAACATTGGACAAACCTTGGGATATGGCAATATAATCATTGGAAATGTCATCATTGAAAAAGTAGCTCTAGTGAAGGGACTAAAACACAACTTGTTGAGTATTAGTCAAATCACTGACAGAGGTTATCATGTCAATTTCTATTCCACACATTGTGAAGTAGTCAGTAAAGCAACAGGGAAGATAGCACTAACTGGCTACAGGCATGGTAACATATATGAAGCCAACATTCTCTCAGATACTGATGGCTCCCCTACATGTTTCATCAGTAAAGCTTCAGTAGATGAAAGTTGGAATTGGCACAAGAAGCTTTCTCATCTCAACTTCAGCAACATCAATGAGTTGGTTAAGAAAGAGTTAGTAAGAGGATTACCTAAAGTCTTATATACACCTGATGGACTCTGTGATGCATGCCAAAAAGCAAAACAAAGAAGGACATCATTCCAGAGTAAATCAGAATCCTCTATTGAAGAACCATATCACATGCTACATCTTGATCTGTTTGGTCCAGTCAACATCATGTCCATCAGTAAGAAAAGGTACACTCTTGTAATTGTTGATGAATATTCTAGATTCACCTGGGTGTATTTTCTGCATAGAAAAGATGAAACTCCTGAAGTTCTGTTGGATCATGTGAGGATGATTGAGACAACCACAAAGTACAAAGTCAAGATTCTGAGAAGTGATAATGGTACTGAATTTAAGAATTCAAAGATGGAAGAGTTCTGCAAATACAAAGGAATCATTCAACAATTCTCTGCTCCTGGCACACCTCAGCAAAGTGGAGTAGTAGAAAGGAAGAATAGAACTCTTATTGAAGCTGGCAGAACTATGTTGGAAGAAGCTAAATTACCTACATATTTCTGGGCAGAAGCAGTCAACACAGCATGCTATACACAAAATCTTACATTGATAAACAGGCATGGTGTCACTCCTTATCAGTCACTCAAAGAGAAGAAACCAAGTCTGAAGCATTTGCATGTGTTTGGCTGTAAATGTTTTGTTCTCAGAACTCATCCTGAACAGCTAGGGAAATTTGAAACAAAGGCTGATGAAGGAATATTCATAGGTTATCCTACATCAAGAGCCTTCAGAGTTTTTAATTTGAGAACAAGAACTGTCATGGAGTCAATTCATGTATCTTTTGATGATAAGAAGATAACTGGAATCATTGAAGACTCGCATGATAGATTGTTATTTGAAAATGAAGCTTCCAAGGAACCTGAAGAAAGTGAATCAGAAGCTGTCAATTCATCAGATACTGATGGGTCACCAAATCCTGATGACTCACCAGGTACTGATGGTGCTAATACTGATGATGCAAACAACAGTGATACAACTAGTAGTGCTAATGTTGAGGGGGAGCAACGGCATTCAACTACAAGTTCAGAGTCAACTCAATCATCAGGACAGAATTCTTCAGATACTGATTCAAGTGAAGATCCTGATAACACATCAGGAGGGCATAGCAATAATTCAGGGAGAGCTTCAAATCAATCAAATTCTTTCAATCAAGATAACACCAATCCAGGGGGAGCATCTACTTCAAGAAACAATTTGACACCAGCAAGGAAATGGACTAAAGATCATACTCCTGATTTGATAATTGGAGATCCTGATGCAGGTGTTCAAACAAGAAGTGCAACTCAGAATGAATGTCTATACAATAACTTTCTATCCAAGGAGGAGCCTAAGAAAGTTGAAGATGCACTTAAAGATGCTGATTGGGTTACTGCAATGCAAGAAGAACTGAATGAATTTGAAAGGAATGAAGTCTGGAAACTGGTACCAAGACCAAAGAATAGATCAATAGTTGGTACAAAGTGGATTTTCAAGAACAAGACTGATTCTGATGGAGTCATTATCAGAAATAAAGCAAGGCTAGTTGCAAAGGGGTATTCTCAACAAGAAGGAATTGACTATGATGAAACTTTTGCTCCTGTTGCAAGACTAGAAGCCATCAGGATATTTCTTACTTATGCAGCACATAAGAAATTCAAGGTTTTCCAGATGGATGTTAAAAGTGCTTTCTTAAATGGTGAACTGGAGGAAGAAGTTTATGTTGAACAACCTCCTGGTTTCATTGATCCTACATATCCAGATCATGTCTACAGACTGGATAAGGCACTTTATGGACTAAAGCAAGCTCCAAGAGCATGGTATGAAACCTTAGCTCAATTCTTACTGGAAAGTGGATTCAAAAGAGGTGCAATTGATAAAACTCTATTTTATTTGAATCATGGTAAGGAATTGCTGTTAGTTCAGATTTATGTTGATGATATCATTTTTGGGTCAACAAACAATAAGCTGTGTGAAAAGTTTTCCAAGCTTATGCAGTCAAGATATCAAATGAGCATGATGGGAGAAATGAGTTACTTTCTGGGTCTTCAAGTTAAACAGACTGATGAAGGGATTTTTGTTAATCAGTCTAAATACACAAGGAATTTACTGACAAGGTTTAACATGCAAGACAGTACTCCTGCTTCAACTCCCATAGCTACAGCTACCAAACTTGATCCTGATCAAGGTGAAGAGGTAGATGTAACTCACTACAGAGGAATGATTGGCTCTTTATTGTATCTCACTGCAAGTAGACCAGATATCATGTTTGCAACCTGTCTATGTGCAAGATTTCAAGCAAAACCTAGAGAACCACATCTGATTGCAGTCAAAAGAATTTTCAGATATCTCAAAGGCACTCCTTCACTTGGCCTTTGGTATGCAAGGGAATCAGATTTTGGGTTGTGTGGTTATTCAGATGCTGATTTTGCAGGATGCAAAATAGACAGGAAAAGTACTTCAGGAAGTTGTCAGTTTTTGGGTGGAAGACTAGTTTCATGGTTCAGTAAAAAGCAGAAATCTATTTCCACTTCAACTGCAGAAGCTGAGTACATTGCTGCAGGAAGTTGTTGTGCTCAGATAATGTGGATGAGAAATCAGTTGTTAGATTATGGCCTGTCATACTCAAAAATCCCTATTTATTGTGATAACCAAAGTGCTATTGCAATGACAGGAAATCCAGTTCAGCATTCTCTTACTAAACACATAAGTATCAGATATCACTTTATAAGAGAACAGGTTCTGGAAGGAACAATTGAACTTCACTTTGTTCCTACTGATCAACAACTAGCTGATATATTCACCAAGCCACTACCTGAAGCTACTTTCAATAAGTTGGTGAATGAACTTGGAATGATGAATTTTGAGAATTTCTGAGGAAAAGCTACAGAGAGGAAATCCTGATAACTGTCAAATCCTGATGGTTATTCAGCAAGGTATGTTTTCTTTGATCAAATCCTGATAGGACTCAATCCTGACAGGAAATCAATTGGTCAAATCCTGATGCTCAGATGATTGAAGCTGGTATGAAAACCAGAGGTTCTATGCTAATTTGTCATCAACACTCCTGGTAAACTCTGGACAAATAGATTATTACTTAGTCTTTGATTAAGTTTTCAGTCTTAATTATCAATTTCAATTTCATTATTAACAGAGTTTATTATTTATCATCTCTATATCACTTTGAGTGTTACTAACAAATTTTGCAGGCAAGTACAGGAAGCAAACAATTGAGAAAATAGACAAATTTCATTAATACTTGAAGATACATTACACATGAAATATGGAAATTACATAATTGTTTTCCTAGTCTATTTTTTACTCAGGAACTCGTGCTTTACAGATAAGCATGAACACGTGCCCTGCAAATTAGCATGAATGCTCCTGAGCAGCTTCACAGTTCATCAGAACTGGAAGGTCTCTTGTTCCATCCTTAAGAGACAAAAAGAGGAGCTGATGCACTTGAAGGCGGATCGTCACCGTGTCCACCGGGACGCCTCCGTGCCTCCAACTTGCATGACGTACAAGCATCACGGATTCTCTTCTTACGTTTCTCAAGTTCTCGGACGAGCTCTTCATCATCTTCATCCTCATCCTCTTCATCATCCTCATCGTCTTCATCCTCTTCATAGATGAGATTCTCAAGAGGATTCCAGTCAGGATTGGCTTGCACAAAGTTGTGCCACACCACATCAACCATAGCGTTTATAAACGCTTCATGTTCCTGAGGGTCAGGAACTGGTTGTGGCTCCATCTCTGCTAGAGCCTCATCCATTTGTTGCCAAATTCTATCAATTTCTTCATCAGGTATGTTGTTTTGATTGTTGGCAGCCATTGAAAAACAAAGAAGGTGAAAGGTTTTTCCTAAGTTTTTCTCTGGAGAGGGTTTGTGTTTTAATAGATATATGATGATTATGCTTAACAGTTCTCTTTTATAGAGAATGTGTATTAAGGGTGCAGGTCATTTCTACAATCTCAAGGAGACGGTTCGGTTTTCCATAAATATTTTTGCCTCGTTTGCTGGTAAGCGTGTTTTAATTCTATGACCATTAATTTGGTTATTTTTCTTAAACCAAAACGCTATTCAGGATTGTTAAAATAAATTTTGTTTTCTTAAATAAAATTTTATTTTAATCTTATTGAATATTTTTTAATCCTGATATGGCAAAATATTTTGTGCGGACATGCTTTTATTCCTGATGAGGTTAGGTTTTTCTTACATCAGAAAATGCCTACTCGTTATGGACTACTTTCTAATGCTATGGTTCAAGGTCCAACCCACCTTGTTCCTGACACAAGCATGCAACCTAAACAGTCTAAACAGTTAACAACCACCTCTACTGTCTCTCAAAAGACTTTAGTTGTAAAATCAAAGAAATCAGCTAGAACTGATGTGTCTGGAAGACAATCAGGTTCAAAGGATTTTTCCTCTACACCACTCACTAAAAAGAAGATACAAGGGGGTGTACAAGGGGTCCTGGTCAAGAAAGCTGATAAGGTTGTTAAGGATGTTCCTGTGAAAAGGAAGTTAAGGTTGATTGATGAAAGTGATTCAGAGGATGACTTACCTATATCCTCTGTGATGAATGTGAACAAGGAAGTTGCTGATACTGCTACTAAAGCTGTGGTACCTTCATCAAAACCACAAAAGACAAGGAAATTATCAAAGAGCAGGTATCATATTCCTTTGACAGTGCAAATGAAGGATACTGATTTTCAGACATCAAATCCTGATGTTAGTATTCCTGATGCAGCAACAAAAGTTGTCTCTATATCAGACTCTCCAGCCTCTCCATCTCAGATTCGAGGACATTCTTGGGAGAAGGTTTCTACAACTGCTTCCTTGGTTGGTCTTACACCTACATCAAAGAAAAAGAGGAATGCAGAAGAGTTAGTCTATCAGAGACAGAAGAAGCTGAAAGGATCAAGCCCACAAGAACCTGAATTTCAGAGTAATTCAGCAGCTACTGTTGATCCTGCCACACAAGAACCACTCAATCAAAGTTTGGGTGAAGGCTTAGCTAGTGGAATGATCACACAAGAACCATTTTCTCAAAGGGAGAATGAAGACATCAACATTCCAGCTACACAAGAACCATCTTCTCAAAGTGAAGATGCAGGCAAAGCTACAGCTTCTGTTGAAAGATTGGTCGCGAACATTGTCTATGAGGGAAGCACACAAGAACCTTTAGCTCAAAGTGTTGAAGCAGCTTCTGAACCTCAAGCTCTACAAGAACCATTGGTAGCAAATACTGATGCAAGCATATCAAATCCTGACGATGTTCATCCTGACGTTAGTGGTGCTCCTGATAATGAACCTATTTTGATACAGCCACTTCGTTCAAGACCAATAGATCATCCTATCTCAGAACCACAGGATAAACTGAAAGGTATTGCTATTCCTGATCCTGATATTACTCCTGATACTGATGATGATAGTTCTGATGATGATAGTGATGATGATAATGAGAATAGAAAAGAGAAGGAACAGCTTGCTACAGCACTCAAGATTAGTCTTGGAACTAATTTTGGTTCATCGAGTACATTTATGGCTGGCAATGCTTTTACTGGGAAAGATCAGAGACAAGATTTTTCTACTCCTTCCTTTGATCCTGCAGAGGCATTTAGACAGAATGAATGGAACAATTCATGGCACAATTCTGATGAATCTATCAGTTTTTCTTCTGCTATTGAACATGCCTATAATGCAGTGAAGTCTATAGAGAATCAAGACTTGAAGAATCATCTGAAGGCTACTACTCTGTTATCCAAAAGCCTGAAAAGTGAGATTGATTCTATCAAGGGTTCAACTGAAAAAGTGAGGACTGATATCTTTAATAATTTTACAAAGGTGCCTACTACTTTTCAACTAAGGGTAGTGGAATCCCAAGTGAAATCTGTTGTTTCAGAACAAACCTCAATCAATCGAAGAATTGATTCTCTGGATACTAAGGTAACTGAAATTCAAGCCTCTCTTTCCTTAATTTTGCAATTATTGTCAAATCCTGATGTCAAAAAGGGGGAGAAGGTTATTCAGACAAAATGTACACCTGATCTAGTATTAAGAAATAATGATGATGATACTGGAGATGATGGTGGTGACAAAGCGATACAAGGAGAAACCTCTGATGCTGTTGTTATGAAGACAATCCAAACTTCTCAAAGTCAAACAACGCAGTCAACTCATGTTTCTAATTCTGGAGTTAAGACAGTAAGAACATTGGTGCAATCTCAGATCCTGACGGAAGATCAAATCCTGACACCTGGTCATGGACAAATTCTTGCTACAATTCCTGAAGGTGATGAAGATGTGATTATTGATAATCCTGAAGATGCATCAAATTTATTCCAGAAGTTTTCTACAAAAGACGGCAGAATTGTTACTCTATATCACACTGATAAAAGAGTTCAACAATTATATGCAAGAAAAGCACTCTCTACAGCAAGTGAAGAATATCCAGATCTCTCACATGAAGAATTCTTGAGACTACAAAGAGAGACAATGGAAAGCTATACTGCTCCTGCTAGAGGTAGAGGAAGCAGAGGTAGGAGAGGTGTTAGAAGAAGTAGAAGAGGTTCTTCAACTCAAACAGTACCTAGACAGACAAGGTCTAGAGGGTTAAGAATTGAAGAAATTCCTGAACCTATTCAAACTCTAGTAGTTCCTGACAGATCTACTTTTGGTGATGATGGAATTGTTGAAGAAGAACCTGAATTGAGAAGAAAATCAAGTAAATCAACTCTCAGCAATACAAATCAAATTGAAGATTCTAATCCTGACAATATTCAAGATCCCGACGAATCTGAAATTCTGCAAGAGGTTGATTTGATAATCTTATCTACTGTTGTTGATTGTCACAACAAAGAAGTAGATGAAGAAGAAGAAGCCAGAAGAAGAAAAATTACAAGATCAACAAATAGAGATTTCAATCTCTATCTACAAAGGCTTAAAGTTTCAAATGAAAGAAAATGGAGAAATTCAAGCAGACAAGAATCTTTACTTGAAAGAAGCTACGCTCATGAAAAGGAGAAATACAAGAAGTGGAAACATATTAGCACATTAAGTTGTGATACACCTATCAATTTTCAGTCTGGTGGAATTATTACAAGCGCTTCAAGTGTTGTTGATTTGTCTGATATGGCTAGATCAAAAACACTCTGGTTAAAGATGTTTTCAAATCTGAAGCAATTATCAAGTAATTCAAGAGGAGGTATTGGACACAGAGATGGTGAATATCTGAATATGTCATATGTTGATCCTCACTCCTTGACAGAAATTGGAGGTACTTTAACTTCTGAAAACCTGAACAATTTATTAGCTGTTGATATAGTTATAGATTGTCATGATGGTTTTGAAAAGAAAGAAAAGCTTCTGTACTTCATGAAAGATGGTAGTGTGAAGATTCTATCTATTCAAGATCTGCTGATGAAAACTACACAGGAACTGAAATATGTTCACTATCTGTTAAGATGGAAGAACCAAGTGTACAAAGAATGGAGTGACATGATTTTGTCAAATATAAGAAGAAGACTGGATGGAAACAGTAATTTCAATGGTAATTATACTCCCATGTACTTAAATCAAAGAGGTCAGGATGTGGAAATGCAAAGGGGTACTGCTGTTAAAGAAGTAAATTTTGGCATGACTCATCTTTCTCTCAATCCTGATGGGAAGGAAGTTGCTTATCTTTTGCTTGAAGAGCACAGTCTACAAAGGAACTTCATACAGAATCTCAGAGCAGCTATCTACCAGATTAATGAGGAAGATGAAGAACTCAGAAATCTTAAGGAAAGACTGATTCAAATTCTTGAAGAAAAAGAAGAAAGTTTATTATCCAATTTCTTGAAGATGAATCTGTTCTATCAAAAAGCTTAAACAGATAAGTTGTTTCTGAAGATACTCGTACATTTTGATACATGTTTTTGACATCATTGAATATTTGGAATCTATACTTTATTTCACAAAGTATGAGATTGGGGGAGATTGTTAGATCAGAATTCAATGATCGTCAGAAGCTAGACTCAACTGATCAGGATTGCTGACGTCATCAGTATTGCATGGTCATCAGTATTTGATCAAGCGTCAGTATCTTATTGATCATCAGGATTCCTACTCAGACTATGATCAGGTTTGATCATCAGGACTTGAAGCTGATCAGGATTCCTACTTCGAGTTATATTTGGAGTCTAGATAAACATGGAAGTTTGTTCCTGGTTTGTAGAATGCAGCTATCGATTAAAGATATGTTTCTATCTTTATTATGATTAGGACTTATCTTGTAATTGATAGAGAAGCTGTGTGCACTATATAAACACAGTTTTGGTTTCGATTTATGTACTCATCAGAGAGAGAGAACATAATCGGAGAGAAGCTCTTAAGAACAGAATTTCTTGAGAGAGTTTTTGTAAGCTAGCAGCTCTTAAGAACATCAGAATTTCTTAAGAGAGTTTGTAACAGTTTTATATCAAAGTTAATAAAGCTGTTATTGTTATTGTTAATGATCTTTCATATTTGTGTTATATAAAGTCGAGAATCTTATACAATTGTATTCAACCCCCTTCTACAATTGTTATTTACTGGGCAACAGCTACACGCTTGTAGAAAGCAGTCAACGACCCTCTGGATTGAAGGCCCTACTCTCGAAGGAAAGTCCAAGGATAAAATTACATTATTAAAGGCCCACTGGTAGATGGATATTTCTTGGTTGGCACAGGACATTCCTACAATCACGGGAGTAATTGCGGAGATTCCGCAAAATTGTAGGAAAACATATGGGACTGGACGTGATATGGATTGAAAGTCTGACTTATTAAAACCTCGGCTCGGGGGCTTGCGGATCAACGAATAGACATCTTTATGTGGACAATGACTCTTGAAGAGCGTGTACACCAATTCGGGTTATATACAAAACGCCAAGGTCTTAACTTCACAATGAAGACCGCAATGAATTTCAAAACGAATTATCTATACTCACATATTTGAAACCTTGGCAAACTTATATATCCTATATGGTTCAACGCATGATGTCCGACTTTCATTCACATATGGATTACGGGCACTGCAGTGCTCTGAATATTTTTACTAATATTCTATTTTTAGCTGTTTCAGCGACCGAAGAAATTTGGAAGCTCGAAAACTTTTAGTTCTCCAATGCAGCAAGCTACACTGAAGAACTGGGGGCTAGTTGTTATGCCACATTTTGGCATAGTCCAAATTTCTCCTTTTATTAATTATTAATTCATATAATAATTATTTCTCAACCACCAAGTTTTATTCTCTCTTTGAAATGAGGAAAGAATCAATCTCAATCAATCAATAACGAAAAATATCTCCAAACGATATTCTTCAAATTAGGAAGATATCACAATGCCAAGATAATGCAAGATAAAATCTTTAATTGCCCACATTAATAAAGTTTATCCCTAAAGTCTCTCAGGGATAAACACAATTTCATAGAACAGTGTGGGCTTGATCCAATATAAATTGGTACGCAGATATCTTGGCAAAATGAATCCAATATACGAGACAAATCGAGACACCTCCCAAGTCCAGCCCCTCTATTTTTAATAAACCCTAACCCCTAAAACAACCACATACATACAAAATCGCTCTACTATTCCAGTACACCTCTGATTCTTGTTGTTACCAAATTCCTCCAACAACATTTGGCGCTAAACCCTAACCCCTAAAACAGCCACACACATACAAAATCGCTCTACTATTCCAGTACACCTCCGATTCTTGTTGTTACCAAATTACTTCAACAACATTTGGCGCTAAACCCTAACCCTTAAAACAGCCACATACATACAAAATCGCTTTAATATTCCAGTACATCTCTGATTCTTGTTGTTACCAAATTCTTCCAACAACATTTGGCGCTAGAATGAGGGGCTAATTTTATTATTCGTGGAGGACGAATAATTACATACACAAGGATTTGGGGGTTTTCCCGATAGATACACAACCAAAAAAATTGAGGTTTGTTGGCTAATCACGGAGACAGCCTACAGTACGGTATAAACGAATACATCGGAATCAAAAAAGGAGCAAGCCCGCATGGAATCAAACAAAAAAGAAAAGTATCAGCGGACACTAAAAATAGAAAATCAATCAAGCTTCTTGGTCGTGGTTAACAAACAGAGGAAAAAAAGATGGGCTCTGCGTGAAGTAACAAAAATCAAAGTGGAACGTGGATGAAAAATGGCTACAGGGTGATGAAAAACAAAATAAGGAATTACAGGCCGAAGAACACGCACAAGACGCAACAATAAATTGGCAGCTCTCGAAAATACGGAAAACAAAGATAAGTTTCTTTCCTCCTTAATTTATTTTCTGCAAATTGAATATATGTGTCATGTATGCATAAAAATTCTTTTTTTAATATTTTTATCAAAAATATATATTTATTATTCAAAAATTCGTGCGAGTTTAATATTTTATGATTGTAAAATTATTGCGACACTCGCGCAAATATTTCAGAAAAATATCCTACGAGATATTTATTTTTGATAATTGTGAATATATACGATATCGCACGAGTCGCATATATCTGACAAAAAGAAGAAAAAAATTTGCCGGACGCATAATTTTCAAAGAAAATTCTTACAAAATGCATTATTTTTAAAGAACATAAATATCGCGACATTCTTAAATGACATATTTATTTTATTTTTCGACTTTGTTCAAAATATTTTTCATATATCGTCGCCATAATACATATATGTCAAAAATATTTCAAATTTGCGAACTTAAATTGTCAAGTAGGGTATCATGGGCAAGCTATAAGTCCCGCACTACTACACGCTTGTAGAAAGGAGTCAACGACCCTCTGGATTGAAGGCCCTACTCTCGACGGAAAGTCCAGAGATAAAATTACATTATTAAAGGCCCACTGGCAGATGGATATTTCTTGGTGGGCACGGGACATTCCTACAATCACGGGAGTAATTGTGGAGATGCCTCGAGATTGTAGGAAAATATGTGGGACCGGACGTGATATGGATTAAAAGTCTGACTTATTAAAACCTCAGCTCGGGGGCTTGCGGATCAACGAATAGACATCCTTATGTGGAAAATGACTCTTGAAGAGCGTGTACACCAATTCGGGTTATATACAAAACGCCAAGGTCTTAACTTCACAATGAAGACCGCAATGAATTTCAAAACGAATTATCTATACTCACATATTTGAAACCTTGGCAAACTTATATATCCTATATGGTTCAACGCATGATGTCCGACTTTCATTCACATATGGATTACGGGCACTGCAGTGCTCTGAATATTTTTACTAATCTTCTATTTTTAGCTGTTTCAGCGACCGAAGAAATTTGGAAGCTCGAAAACTTTTAGTTCTCCAATGCAGCAAGCTACACTGAAGAACTACGGCTAGTTGTTATGCCACATTTTGGCATAGTCCAAATTTCTCCTTTTATTAATTATTAATTCATATAATAATTATTGCTTAACCACCAAGTTTTATTCTCTCTTTGAAATGAGGAAAGAATCAATCTCAATCAATCAATAACGAAAAATATCTCCAAACGATATTCTTCAAATTAGGAAGATATCACAATGCCAAGATAATGCAAGATAAAATCTTTAATTGCCCACATTAATAAAGTTTATCACTAAAGTCTCTCAGGGATAAACACAATTTCATAGAACAGTGTGGGCTTGATCCAATATAAATTGGTACGCAGATATCTTGGCAAAATGAATCCAATATACGAGACAAATCGAGACACCTCCCAAGTCCAGCCCCTCTATTTTTAATAAATCCTAACCCCTAAAACAACCACATACATACAAAATCGCTCTACTATTCCAGTACACCTCCGATTCTTGTTGTTACCAAATTCCTCCAACAACATTTGGCGCTAAACCCTAACCCCTAAAACAGCCACACACATACAAAATCGCTCTACTATTCCAGTACACCTCCGATTCTTGTTGTTACCAAATTACTTCAACAACATTTGGCGCTAAACCCTAACCCTTAAAACAGCCACATACATACAAAATCTCTTTAATATTCCAGTACATCTCTGATTCTTGTTGTTACCAAATTCTTCCAACAACATTTGGCGCTAGAATGAGGGGCTAATTTTATTATTCGTGGAGGACGAATAATTACATACACAAGGATTTGGGGTTTTTCCCGATAGATACACAACCAAAAAAATTGAGGTTTGTTGGCTAATCACGGAGACAGCCTACAGTACGGTATAAACGAATACATCGGAATCAAAAAAGGAGCAAGCCCGCATGGAATCAAACAAAAAAGAAAAGTATCAGCGGACACTAAAAATAGAAAATCAATCAAGCTTCTTGGTCGTGGTTAACAAACAGAGGAAAAAAAGATGGGCTCTGCGTGAAGTAACAAAAATCAAAGTGGAACGTGGATGAAAAATGGCTACAGGGTGATGAAAAACAAAATAAGGAATTACAGGCCGAAGAACACGCACAAGACGCAACAATAAATTGGCAGCTCTCGAAAATACGGAAAACAAAGATAAGTTTCTTTCCTCCTTAATTTATTTTCTGCAAATTGAATATATGTGTCATGTATGCATAAAAATTCTTTTTTTAATATTTTTATCAAAAATATATATTTATTATTCAAAAATTCGTGCGAGTTTAATATTTTATGATTGTAAAATTATTGCGACACTCGCGCAAATATTTCAGAAAAATATCCTACGAGATATTTATTTTTGATAATTGTGAATATATACGATATCGCACGAGTCGCATATATCTGACAAAAAGAAAAAAAAATTGCCGGACGCATAATTTTCAAAGAAAATTCTTACAAAATGCATTATTTTTAAAGAACATAAATATCGCGACATTCTTAAATGACATATTTATTTTATTTTTCGACTTTGTTCAAAATATTTTTCATATATCGTCGCCATAATACATATATGTCAAAAATATTTCAAATTTGCGAACTTAAATTGTCAAGTAGGGTATCATGGGCAAGCTATAAGTCCCGCACTACTACACGCTTGTAGAAAGGAGTCAACGACCCTCTGGATTGAAGGCCCTACTCTCGACGGAAAGTCCAGAGATAAAATTACATTATTAAAGGCCCACTGGCAGATGGATATTTCTTGGTGGGCACGGGACATTCCTACAATCACGGGAGTAATTGCGGAGATGCCTCGAGATTGTAGGAAAATATGTGGGACCGGACGTGATATGGATTGAAAGTCTGACTTATTAAAACCTCAGCTCGGGGGCTTGCGGATCAACGAATAGACATCCTTATGTGGACAATGACTCTTGATGAGCGTGTACACCAATTCGGGTTATATACAAAACGCCAAGGTCTTATTTGACAATGAAGACCGTAATGAATTTCAAAACGAATTATCTATACTCACATATTTGAAACCTTGGCAAAATTATATATCCTATATGGTTCATCGCATGATGTCAGGCTTTCATTCACATATGGATTACGGGCACTGTAGTGCTCTGAATATTTTCAGTTATTTCTGCGACCGAAGAAATTTGGAAGCTCGAAAACTTTTAGTTCTCCAATGTAGCAATCTACACTGAAGAACTGGGGACTAGTTGTTTTGCCACATTTTGGCATAGTCAAAATTTCTCCTTTTATTAATTATTAATTCATATTATAATTATTGCTTAACCACCAAGTTTTATTCTCTCTTTGAAACGAGTAAAGAATCAATCTCAATCAATCAATAACGAAAAATATCTCCAAACGATATTATTCAAATCAGGAAGATATCACAACGCCAAGATAATGCAAGATAAATCTTTAATTGCCCACGTTAATAAAGTTTATCCCTAAAGTCTCTCAGGGATAAACACAATTTCACAGAACAGTGTGGGCTTGATCCAATATAAATCCGTACGAAGACATCTTGGCAAAATGAATCCGATATACTGGACAAATCGAGACACCTCCCAAGTCCAGCCCCTCTATTTTTCATAAACCCTAACCCCTAAAATAACCACATACATACAAAATCGCTCTACTATTCCAGTACACATTCGATTCTTGTTGTTACAAAATTCCTCCAATAACATTTGGCGCTAAACCCTAACCCCTAAAACAGCCACACACATACAAAATCGCTCTACTATTCTAGTACACCTCCGATTCTTGTTGTTACCAAATTACTCCAACAACATTTGGCGCTAAACCCTAACCCCTAAAACAGCCACATACATACAAAATCGCTCTAATATTCCAGTACATCTCTGATTCTTGTTGTTACCAAATTTTTCCAACAACATTTGGCGCTAGAAGGAGGGGCTAATTTTATTATTCGTGGAGGACAAATAATTACATACACAAGGATTTGGGGTTTTCCCCGATAGATACACAATCAAAAAAATAGAGGTTCGTTGGCTAATCACGGAGACAGCCTACACTACGGTATAAACGAATACATTGGAATCAAAAAAGGAGCAATCCCGCATGGAATCAAACAAAAAAGAAAAGTATCATCGCACACTAAAAATATAAAATCAATCAAGATTCTTTGTTGTGGTTAACAAACAGAGGAAAAAGAGATGGGTTTCGCGTGAAGTAACAAAAATCAAAGTGGAACGTGGATGAAAAATGGCTACAGCGTGATGAAAAACAAAATAAGGAATTACAGGCCGAAGAACACGCACAAGACGCAACAATAAATTGGTAGCTCTCGAAAATACGGAAAACAAAGATAAGTTTCTTTCCTCCTTAATTTATTTTCTACAAATTGAATATATGTGTCATGTATGCATAAAAATTCTGTTTTTAATATTTTTATCAATAAAATATATTTATTATTCAAAAATTCGTGCGAGTTTAATATTTTATGATTGTAAAATTATTGCGAGTCACACAAATATTTCAGAAAAATATCATACGAGATATTTATTTTTGATTATTGTGAACATTTACGATATCATACGAGTTGCATATCACTGACAAAAAGAAAAAATATTTATGCAATACACATAATTTTCAAAGAAAATTCTTACAACATGCATTATTTTTAAAGAACAGAAATATCGCGACATTCTTAAATGACATGTTTATTTTATTTTTCGACTATGTTCAAAATATTTTTCATATATTATCACCATAATACATATATGTCAAAAATATTTCAAATTTGTGAACTTAAATTGTCAAGTACAAACAAAATCGCTTTACGACTTGCTCCCGAGTTTTAAAAAGGGTTGAAAACAAGTAAATGGTAATTAAAGTTGTTTCACTTTCATTTCTGAGTTTTTAAAAGGAAAGAAAGCAAACGATAATGAATGCAAATTTAACATACTTTCACTCCAAAATTTTCACTCCAAAAATAAAATGAAAGTATTTTGTCTCTCCACCGCATATTTTCTTCCATTTAAAAAACTGTGTTAAACATTGCACAAGAAGGTGCTGGAGGAGTAACCCATTACCTTCTGGGACGGCGGGCTCTTCTTAACGTGCCTCTTTCAATTAGATAAAATCCTGAAAGTAGTGTTGAAAGAATAAAAGTAAACCCAAATTATATTGGTATGCTCGGTTGATATTGTTTATTAGATCTTACGGAGCATCTCCGATGCTATAAAACCCTTAGTTAAAATGATTATAGGACATTTATGTGTCATTTTTTAAATATTTGGTAAAAGTGTGACAATCATATACCTCTTAGCAAAAAAATATAGTCAATCTTTGATTGGTTATATTTGTTGAACCACCAAATTTCTTGGATATAATTTTACCTAACAAAAATTTAGATAACACCATTTGAGTACATGTTTTTTTTTTTTTTTGTTGAATAACTTTTAGGAAAAAATTTATATAATTATTATAGTCAATCACAATAGCCAATCAATTTAGCTATTGCCCTTGGAGATGTTTTTACCATACGACCGAGAGTATTAAGAATCACACTAATCAATTATAGAGGGGTAAAACAATTTCAGCAGCTTTGAATTAATTTTCTCAATTAAATTGGTATTACTCTCCGTACTCGAATAAGTGGGTCAACAAATAAACTAAGAGCATCTTTACTAGACTTTTAGGTTTGTACTTTTAGTTCATTTCTAGAAATTATATTTTTTGGCATTATTAATTTAGTGTGTACTGTTTTATAATATCCTATACAAAGCACGAATTACTCTAAAAAAATTATAATTTGACTTTTAATATATTATTTTTAATTTAATTTTGTTGAAATATATATAAGATATAATGTATTTTATATATTAAAGAAGATATAATAGGAAACCAGATGTGGATTGTTTTTTCTGCTAAAAACCAATAAAAAATTTATGGGGTAATATTTAAAATAATAGACCCATGCGAAAAAGAAAGAAGGAAAATAAAGTGGTCAACTGGTGGTGGAAATGAAGACAGTGGAAAACTCATCAAAAAGTTTTTTCTACGCCGCGGAAATAAAAGAAAGTAATATATTTGCTTGACTAACGATATTACAACGCAACAAGCCACAGTGTCATTTTTGTTTAGAGTCAGCGTCTTTTTTTTATAATTAAGATGAGAAGTCAAACTCGTGATCCTTTGAATTAACACATAGACGCCTTACCAATGGAGCTAGGTGGCTCAAAGTCTTTGCACTAACCTGATCAACCACTGATAATCTCTGTTGTCATCCAGAGAGTAGTGGTAGAATATGAAGATTAGCACTAATCCACTTGACTAACGATATTAAGAGAAAGTAATATATTTTCAATATATTTTCTTGACTAACGATATTACAACGCAACAAGCCACAGTGTCATTTTTTTTTAAAGCCAAGTTTTTTTTTTTATAGTTAAGGTGAGTAGTCGAACTCGTGATCTTTGGATCAACACATTGGTGTCTTACCAATAGAGTTAGCTCGCTCAAAATCAAGGTCTTTGCACTAACCCACTTTGATTAGCACTAATCCACTTGACAGTTATGTACATTTACACGAATTAGATTAATAAGCTTACTTGGTTTAGTGTCGAATCCTTTACTAGTCCATCTGTGTGTATAAATAATAGATCCAAAACATAGTTTATTTCACAACCTACAACGCAAAAATAAAGATTTAGCACAACATGGCTCAAGAAAGGCTTCACTTTCTTTTATCCCTGCTAGTTTTAGCAGTCCTGCAAGGAACCAATGCAGTGACATACAGTGTTACTAACACTGCCGGAACAACACCTGGTGGTCAGAAATTCGCTAATCAAATCGGAGTAGACTACACCAGACAAACCTTGTCGTCCTCGACTAACTTTATACTGAGGACCTTCCAGCAGAACACTGAGGCCGATAAGAAGAATGTTCAACAAGTGAGTTTATTCATAGACAACATGGATGGAGTTGCGTACACTAGCGGTAACCAAATTCATGCAAGTGCGAGGTACATACAAGGGTACAATGGTGATGTGAAGAGGGAATTCACTGGAGTACTTTATCATGAAATGGCGCATGTATGGCAATGGGGCAACGGAGCTCCAGGGGGATTAATTGAAGGAATTGCGGATTTTGTGAGGCTTAAGGCTGGGTATGCACCGAGTCACTGGGTGCAACCAGGGAAGGGTGACAGGTGGGATCAAGGCTACGATGTAACTGCTAGGTTTTTAGACTACTGCAATAGACTCAGAAGTTGTTTTGTGGCTGATCTCAACAAGAAGATGAGGAATGGCTATAGCCATAACTACTTCAGTGACCTTTTAGGCAAATCAGTTGATCAGCTCTGGAGTGAGTACAAGGCCAAGTATCAAACTTAAAAATCTTTGATACTGGCCACATAATATTATTGTCAAGGATATAATGTATACACAATTACAATAAATTCTTGACAAATAAATAAACAAATTTAAAAGAGTAGTCTTTAACACTTATCAGCAATGCAAGAACACCTCACAGTATCAAACTCACCAATGACATTGCAACTACAGGCTACAGCAAAGAAAAACATCACTGTCCTCCAGGGACTTCATAAGGGGGATCGTTTAGCGAAAATAGAGGCAGAACAGTATCACTTCTATGTTTAGTTTCCAGGGAGTGAGGGAGAACAGTTGCTCAGCTCTTAAATGACAGTATCACTTCTATGTTTAGTTTCCAGGGAGTGAGGGAGAACAGTTGCTCAGCTCTTAAATGACCATGTACCAGATATAGCTCCATAAAGGCAGAGGACTTTCAAGAGTTGTTTTTGGAAACATTAAACAATACGTGTTATCCAAGAATAGACAACCCTCCAGGCAACTTGCGAACAATTCCACAGGTTTTTAGAAGCCTTTATTCAGGAAAGCTGAGCTACAGACAATACAATACACAGCCAAATTTACAAACCAGCACTCAGAAAACCAATGACAAACATAATAAAAGTATTTGTGTGTCTGGGTCAATACAAAGATCAACTCCTCTAATATCAGCTGGAAATGGTTAAAAAAATTAAGCTTGCTATCAAAACAAGGATACCATAATACATTGGTCTCCCTTTTGATTGTCACAGACTCACAGTCATGCTTTTTGCTGGGAGAAGACCTCCCTCGTACATTATACATAATTTTTCCCGTTGGACACAAATTAATGAGTTCACAGAATCACAGCAGACTTATTTCGAACAGTAAAACCACTCACAGATCTCTGTTGGGTAGGACGTAAAACCCACAATTCAAACAGAAGTCTTCATGAATAGGAGTTCTGGATGGCCAACACAACTTCAGTAATGGTCTGAAATTTTGTTCTTTCCTTAAGGAGCATCTTGGCAAAGTTAAGAGCAAGCCGCTCACAATCTGCTCGTCTAGCAGCATCATTAATTGCCTCAAAATCTTCAACATGAGCTACTCCAACAATTCTCCTAATATGTAAAGAGACTCACTTTAGAATGCAGAAAATAATTAAATGAAGAAGGCTATTGACAAAATTCAGGAGTACTCAAAGAGACTTCCATGAAAGCTTAAAACATGAATCATCTGATTACTAAAGGTAAGTTAAAACCACCAGAAAACGCTCCATAAAGATTGCAAGGAAAAGCTAGAAAAGAGACTTTCACCCCCCCCCCCCCCCCCCCAAAAGAAAACACATGGCAGAAGACAGGAACACATGCAACTCTTAAGATACTTAATATTGTAGATCAAGGTATTAGTGTTGTAAGGTAATTGTTATAGTATGTCCATTTCTTGGAGAAAAAACTTTTATATTGTCAAGAAAAGCAAGAAAGGAGACTTTCACCCAGGTTCAACACCACCATCCTCACAGACAAACACACATGGAAAACACACACAACTATTAAGATATACCAAGTCTTGTAGGTCAAATTGCTAGTGTTGTAAGATAAGTATTATAACAAATCCAATTCTTGGAGAGCGACGCTTCCTTTTCAACGTAAAATTGGCGACATAAGGAACGGTTGCATTACACTTTAAACTTTGGATGAATTGTTTTTTATGTTATTCTTTTGATGTTATTCAACAAATTCACATACATAATCAAGTGTAAATGATTTATGTAGTAGACACTGTAATTATAGATGTACATTAAATTAAATTAGTTTATATAAAGTTTTACTTGTCTTAAGCTTTTTATGTTGAGTCCCTACACCCGTGTCCAATTTTGGATCCATATCCGAGAATCCTATATATTTAAAAAGTAAGAAACTGCCTCTTGGATCCGCACCCATGTCCAGCACCCATGGCGGAGTCTGGGTAACATAGTCCACATCCAACTTGGATCTGATAAGATTTGAACCCTAGACTAAGAAAAAGCATAATTTTTTTTTAATTCCAATGTCCATATAAATAATTTTTAATTGTCATTAGTCTCCTTAGTCCTTAGAAAGCAGAATTTCTTTTCAGATTCCAATGTCCATATATAATTATTCAATTGTCACTACTTTCTTTAAATATTTCTAAAAAGGTCATGGGGAGTATATTGAATGCCACACCAGAGAGAGAGAGAAAGAGACAGAGATTAGACTATAATTATATACCATCTTTGTAGATATTGCAAAGTACCTCTCTCTCTCCCCACCCCCTTCCGAACGCTTTCATATTATACAAAACACAAAAGAAACAAAGACATGCTTAAATGTAAGTTAATATAATTAGAAACAGCACCTCACCTTATCATTTTGGCAGCACCAAATCCTAAAGAATCATGGAGCAACTCTTTCATGAATTTCTGTTTTACTATCAGCTGGAGTTCAGCATTGTTATAAATTTCAGGAAGATAGGCGTCACCCGAGCTATTCTTGTGTTCATCCCAAAGAGCGGTAAACTTTTTATCAAAAAGGCTCCAAGTATCTTCTGTGGTCTTTAATATCCACTCTTTATAATTCTGCACATATCATGCCTCAGTAAATGCAGATCTTACTGATTACGGCTATGGAGTTAACATTATACAACTATTCACCATTTTCAATTCTATGAACATACAAAGAAATGTCGCAAGGACATGAAACAAAATTTTATTTTATAAAGATTAGTTATAGAAAGAGGGGAAAATAGAGGTAACAGCCCTAATCACTGCATAACTAACTAGTTCAAAATACGAGGCTAACAATTACATCATCTTTTTCTCAAGTCCAGAGTAAGACTCAAAGTGGAGCATAATCCCTTTTGGGTATTTGTAGTAGTATTAATTCTTAAGCATGATATTAACCGTCCTTGTAGAGTTCCTTCTCAACATATTCCTTAAACATAAGGTTTGCGACATATGTGTAGTACTGCAAGATCATATGCATATAACTGTATGTGTACAAGTAGTGCTTGAGTTTTACTTGTGTGTGACTGCAAACAAGCATGTCTGTCTGCTTGCAACCGGCGTCTGTGTGTGTGTTTTCGCATTGTAACAGCAACATACTACGCCTTGCATTTTTTGATTTAAATTGACCGTAAGTCAGTGTTCTCTTTAAATCAATGTACGGGGGTAGAAATAGTTCCAAACCAAACACATGTTATGCATTCGGGGATTACCAAAGTTCAGTAAATAGCTAGATTTATGATGATATCCATAATGAAGCTAGAATGTAGGAGTCCTATTCATCACATTGTCTCATTTAAAGTACTAAATGTTAGACCCTGCATCTACTCATCCTTAAAACTCAAAACTACTCACACATCAAACAGGCAGGAGCCTTGGGTCAATCTTAAATCTTGGTCAATTTACAAGAATATACTCAAGTATTAACTGCAGTAAAAGACAAGGGGGCAACTTGTGCAACAGATATAAGGTTTCAAATGAGTTCAACATAGATATGATGACTTTGAGTTCAGAAGAATGTTTAACATAAGTAGACACATGACACAGATTAGTCATTAGGTTGACACTTTATAAAATGGAAGATCTACACACAATGAATGCTTATTTATTTATTTATTAGCATTAGAAGGGTATACCTTCCGATCATTTCCTTGTTCTGCATGTCCATCCTGTGAAAAGTATGCCAGAATAAGGTTTGCCAGGAAGGCTCCAATATCGAACCCCATTGGCCCATAAAAAGCAAATTCCGGATCTATAACCTGAGTTGAATCATGAGTAACCATTACGGAACCAGTATGGAGATCACCATGTATAAGAGCTTGAGCTCTCTCGCAGAACCTGGAAGGCAGACACCGGTAAATAAAGAGACATTTTAAATGTAAAGGTATCAAATGTCAGAACACTCTTAATAGAGAGAAACTCTAAAACTGCAAATTACTTTAATTTCAACTCAGCAACTTCAAGCTTCAGAATATTATCCTCCCGCACTGCCTCTGCATCTTTATCGAGATAAGGGGAAGTCCAATGGTTGTATTCAGACACTTTGTAAGGGTCGGAAAAAACAACTTGTTCAGTGAGCCTGCACATCTCAACATTTCCACAATATTTTGCCACTGTGAAATGGTAGATATATAAGTCATAGGTAGTCGAATCGAGCTTCTGTAAGCTTATTCAATATGAACTTGGAAAAACAAGTTTGTTATGCCTCGGCACAGTATAGTATTAATAATAACAAGGTAATAAGACCCATAGCTTCCATCTTTCTATGTAGGGAAAATACATCGATACGCAACAAGAAAATGAATGAATTTTAATGATAAATCATGATACAGTGCTTCAACTTTTAAGATTGTGTAAAATACCCCCACCCCCCACCCCCCACCCCCCACCCCCCACCCCCCACCCCCCACCCAACACAAACACAAACACATAACTAATAACATTTATGATTTAAACGCAGTTTACCTGCACTTTTGTGCTCTGTCGTGGTGAGAGACAGAAGGGATGTAGTGAATAAAGTCTTCGCCATAAACTCAGATATATGTTCCGCAAGAAACGGGTATTCAATTCCTGCAATCAACCCTTTTCTTAATATTATATGTGGAGGCTTGAGGTACCGCATGCCAATCAAAGACATGGTCCTGTCAAAGTGATAAACTTCAGGAACATGATCAGGACACAAACGCCCCTGTTCTTTTAGGGCACTTGCTTCAAAATAAGCACGTTCCTTCGTCATTGGCCATGATTCCCCTATACAACGTATATAAGGAAGCGCCTGCAATGTAACAGCATTACACGTGCAAGGTCAGTGTCTCTGACCATCTATAAAAACAAAGCTGCAAATTATCAAACATGAGGGATCATACACGACAATGTCAATGCTTCATGTTACAAAATAAATAATATGCTCATAACAGGCGCAATTAACTAATTAACTAATTATCTAACGAATTCTACTTCCGGAGCAAAAACATATAGGTCTAACAGAATTAGTTACAAAACATACAGGTGTAACAGAATTAGTTAGCAAACACAATATATCAATAAACATTATATGCATTATATTAGAGCCATAACCGCGAGACCAACTACACTATAAGCTTCAAGCAGATTAAATTCACACCCATTCACAAATCATGTCCAATATTAGTACATTACATTATTACATTTTTCTTAAACAGTTGCACACAATTAACAAAAAAAAAAAACACTTGCAACAATTATTAATAATTATTGGTAATATGTGTACACATGTCAGTAATATTTACCTGTTTGATCACAAGGGAACCAGAGGAGGTCTGAACAATGAAAACAAAGTTGAGATTTCCATCACCCACTTCTTTAATTTGCAAGTCTTGAAGATTATTACCCAGCAGTGCATATAAAGATGGGGTGGCCTGTATGTACTCTATCAGAAACTTCTCATCTAACGGTTTAAATTCGCCTGAACCCATTTTTCCGGTGATTTTTGCGGCGGCGATGACGGGGTTATTTTGTTGGTTGAAGGGTGTGTTTAGAGTTTAGACCAATGAGATAGATTATTATACGGAGTGGACTGAGAATAATGGAAGTACTGTTCTAGTTTTGTTTTGTGATTCGGGTAGTAAAAGTCTTTAAAGTCTTGTTCTACATAAAGTACAATGAACCTGGTCTTGTTCCTTTTTTTTTCCTTTTTTTTTGGTTTTAAACTTTCTGACATTTTTATAATTTTTTTTATTAATTTATTGTTAACTACTCCTTCTGTTTCTAAAAAAGTGGTGGTATATAAGTTTTAAAAGTAAAACTCGTTTATAGTTGACCGAATGACATTTTGTAAGTAAACACTATAAACTTATCATGATTATTGGTAAACATATATGGTTTAGGATTTGAAGTCAATGTTTTGAATTTGGATAAGGGTTAACAAATGTTAGTTACCGAAAGTGAATGTTAAACCATTCAATCACACATATGTTAAAATTACCAAAAATAATGTATATATACAATAATTCAAAAGATGTGAGTCATAATATCTCTAATATCATAAGAAATTAAGAGAAGTTGATATCCAAGTGACCGTACGCATAAGAAACTAAAACAAGTTGACATAGAAAGCGACTGTATGTAGTCACAACGAAAATGAAATGTGACCGCAAATATTAGCAAGACGCTTCTGGGAACAAAAACAATCGATTTCAGTCGCATTTGCATTTAGATAGTCTAACTGACTGCTTTTGGTCACAAGTTGTTGCACGTGGATACTCAAAATCGACAATTTCTGTTGATATATGTCCATGTGTTTAATTCTATACGACTAGGTGCCGTCACATTTAACCGCAACATGGATAAATGAATACAACCATTTCCAGTCACTATTAAATGTACCAGAATCAAATGTAAAAACCCTACTACCTCTTGTTACTTTTCATTATTGGCATCTTTTTTCAATTGCTCCCCTTCTTCCATTTTTCTTTCTTCATGCTACAGATCTGCAACTTCAATTAAGGTAACAACTCATTTTTAACTTGTATTAATGTTAACATCATGTTTTTTTGTGATAATTGTTTATCATTCCTTGATATATGTTAATATCAATTGAGTGTGAGATATTAAATTGTATCAACATAATTAGTGTGATAAGTTGTTATAAGCATAATTTTGAAATTGGTGTACTTGTAAGTTGTAAGCATCTATCTCACTTTTGATGTATATTAGTCAATTATTTGGTTCATTTTTCATGTATATTAGTCAATTATATGGCCATGAATGTGTGATTATACTTTATAGTTTATATTTATAAAATTAGTATGATAATTCCTTATTGTAACCATCATTGTAAAATTAGTGTGCTTATTAGCATTTAGCTCAATTTTGATGTATGCTAGTTAATTATTTGCAAATGAACTTGATTATTTAAGATTATAAATTTGGGGATTATAATTGTGTTGTGCTTGTATTGTAGATGTCATCAGATCGAAGTTGGATGCAACGTAGATTTGATGAAAGGAATAATATAACGAATGAATACAAAGAGGGTGTAAAAGAATTCATTGATTTTGCTATCAAGAAGAAAGATATGAATGATAATATAAGATATCCATGTAATGAGTGTAGGCACTTGTCTTTTCATCAACCGGAAAGGGTGACCATCATTTGTACCGATATGGTATTATAGAGTCATATACTACATGGGATTTACATAACGAAACAAATAGGTCACGGGTCCAAGCTAGGCCGAGTTTTAGTAATACCGGTCATAGAGATTATGACATGTATGATGCACAAGAAATGCTAAGAGACTTCGGAGAGGCACATGGACATTTTGAGAATTTTGAGGAAGAAGAGCCAAATGTAACATCACCCAAATTTTATGAGATGGTTGACAATGCCTCTGAACCACTTCATCCGAACAATTCCAATGTCACAACATTGGAATTTATAACAAGCTTTTGCACTTCAAGAGCAGACATGGTTGTAGTAACAATGAGTTTGATGAATTGCTTGAAGTCATTGGATCTGTGTTGCCTAATGACCACAAACTTCCTGCAACATACTATGAAGTCAAAAAGTTGACAAGTGCATTGAATATGGGATATGAAAAGATTGATGCTTGCGAGAATGACTGCATGCTATTTTACAAGAAAAATAGTAAGAAGACATATTGTGAAATATGCAATACAAGCAGATACAAGGTACAAAAAGATCCAAAAAAAAAAAGATTCCACGAAAGATCTTACGGTACTTTCCTCTCACAGCAAAGTTACAACGTCTGTTTATGGCCAAGAAAACCGCTAAATGTATAAGGTGGAACCACAATCGAGTTGTAACTGAAGGTCAATTATCTCATCCAGCCGATGAAGATGAATGGAAACAATTTGACCGTAGATTTCCTGACTTTGCAAGGGACATAAGGAACGTTAGACTTGGTCTCTCTGCTGATGGATTTGGCCCATTTCGTGATCCACATGCAAAAGGTTACACGGTGTGGCCTGTGATAGTTGTTTACAACCTTCCATCGTCCATGTGCAAAAAAACTCTATATATGTTTTTGCCTCTCCTCATTCCTGGGCCAAATGATCCGACAAAAGATCTTCATGTCTATCTTCGACCACTGTGATTGATGAATTGAAAATTTTGTGGAGAGCAGGGGTGGAAACATATGATCGATTATCTTGTACAAATTTTATGATGAAGGCATCATTGATGTGGACAATTAGTGATTTTCCAGCACTTGGCATGCTCAGCGGATGGTGCACTAAGGATGACCCCACACAACGGGTATTATGGGATGAGTATATGAAAATTGCGACAACTTTGACTATCTCTCTATTTGAAAGATTCAAAAAGGTCGTCATTGAGGTAATTTTATAAGAAATCTAAATTGTTTTATTTTCAGAATCTATAATTAGTCTGTTACATTTCCTTTGTCACAATCCACCAACTCCTGCTCTGAGAGATAAATTAGCTCACCCGTTATAATTTTATTGATTCCTTCAACTACACCTACTGTTGAAAATGCCCAACAACTTCCTGCATTAGCGGGATGGTTTAACAATGAAATTAGAAATCAAGTCAATATAAAAAAATTCAAGGCAAATAACTAATTTACAACCTCAAACTTCTGAATTCTTTGATTTAAAGGAAGATAATGAATGCAGACAGACATAAAAAACAAATGTATAGTCTTCTGAATTATTTGATTTAAAGGAAGATAATGAATGTAGACAGACATTAAAAACAAATGTATAGTTGCAGGATTGATAGGGATTTAGAGTTGAAACTACTACGTGGAGAATCGATATGGTTAAGTTATTCAGCTATTTCTTCTGTCTAATTTTTAATATTCACCTACTGCTAGCAATTAACAAATTAAGGATGCTATTAATATAACTTAGCTAAAAACTAGAGTTTGAGTAAAAATGAAATAAATAAATAAATAACCCAACAAATATTATATCCGGTTTATGCAAAAAAGATTAAATATTGCTGGTCAGCATTGGCACATTTTCTTGTCACAATCTTGAACTTACCAAAAGAGTCCCATCTTCCCTGTAAACACTATCTCAATATATCTGCAAGACGCTCAAGTATTTCAATCCTAAATTTTCAAAATTACAGTGTTTACTAGTTTCCGTGATGAAAATAAAGATGTTGATAGATACTAGTAGCATATAAAGAAGAAACAAAAAAAATTAAACTCTTCGCACTGGCCTTGATCCTTGACGAGAGCAACAACCCATTTGTCCCTCCAATCAACAGAATCGGGCAAGTGATCACCATCCTTAAAAATAAAGTGATCGCTTATAAAACCATATGTGTTATATAAGTAGTACCAGTGGTGTTACTTAAGTGGTTGTTCATTAGTTGGGCTAGTGTTATTGTTTTTGCCAGTGCAATCTGATCCTTCTAATCAAAGTAACAAATCGGATCCTTGGTTTGTCTTGTAGCTAATTTTAATTTTTTTTAAAAAGAGTAAACATAGTACTTGGTTGTTAATTTGCGAGTGTTTTAATAAAGTGTCATTGTCCAGTAACTTTATAGCTAGTAAATATGTATTTTAATTTTAATCAGTTTTTTTAATCTAACTTTTTAATTATATTTGTTTTGTTTTAAATTCTTTTACGTGCAAACGTAATTGAAAATAAAATAGAATAAAAATAATTTTTGTTTTTTTTCTAACTTGTTTTATGCTAATAAAATGATCTTTTTGGTTCATATCCAGGATACACAGTCTGAAAACTATCGAATGTTTAAAAGTAATTTACCATTTGATAGTTTTTAAATAAAAACTATCGAAATGCAAATTACTTTGTTATTAAATTATGATTGTTTTATTTAATCACATTCGAAATGCAAATTACTTTGTTATTAAATTATGATGGTTTTCTAAATGATTGTAATTTACTTTGTTATTTGATCAATTCTTCTATGTCTTCAATTCAATGCTGCTGATTAGTCCTTTGTCGTTCTGGTTGCTTCAAATAAATCACTGGAATCCTATGGTACTAACCCTAAATCATTCACATACTTCTGTAGTCTTGAAATCTTGTTTATTTGATTGTCACTGAGGCTTGAACATTTTCATGAACTTCTTTCCATGACCTGTTTACGGACTTCAAGAATACATACCATATTTTGATTTTTTGAGTTTACCTTTTCTTCTTTGATTATGGATTCTTGTGCTTCTGTTAATATTATTGTCTGTCTTGTCCTTTGTTGAGTTGTAGTTATCTCTGTTTCATCTTATGTTACATTATGCTTTACAGTGACTGTTGTTGTAAAGCAGGAAATGTGGTGTTATAGGTGAAACTTTATATGTTACTTACTAAAAGAAATGTGACTGGATTTGGTAGTATTTAATTACCATATTGGAAAGTGATATTCCACCATTTTTTGTCGCAACAAAGCATCCCTTGTGATTGACAATAGTCATATGTAGTACCTTAAGTGTGACTAAAGATGATTGAATCTGCTGATATTACGAGTGACCGGATTCGGTTACGATTCTTTGCAACTGTAAGTGGTCAAATTACATTACGATCGTATTCAGTCAATTACTATTGCGACTGAACACTACGCCATAGATGGTCGGATGCAATACTTTTAAATTACAACGCCCACTTTGTGTTACAATTGATACACTATTTTTTAACTACTGCAATACTTCGGAGGCAGTGTTACATTACACATAAACGTCCTGTTGCAATAGAACAGACACTGTTGCAAAAGACTTCTTGTGTTACTCTATCGAGATAGTGTTGCATTTGATTTCAATTAAAAATTAATTAATAATTAATTTTTAATCAAAAAAAAATATTAAAAAAGGTGGGCCCCAAAGAAAAAAGTGGGCCCCACTAATTTTTCTAATTTTTATATAAAAATTAATTAATAATTAATTAATTTTTAATTTTTAATCAAAAAATATTATTAAAAAAGGTGGGGCTCACAGAAAAAAGCGGGCCCCACAAGTGGGCCACACTAATTTTTTTATATATTTTTTTTAAAAATTAATAAATAATTAATTAAAAATTAATTTTTAATTAAAAATTAATAGTAAAAAAGATGGGCCCCACAGAAAAAGTGGGTCCCACAAGTGGGCCCACTAATTTTTATAATTTTTATTTCAAAATTAATTAATTTTTAATTTTTATTTAATTTTTAATTAAAAAATAATATTAAAAAAAGTGGGCCCCACAAGTGGACCCCACTATTTTTCTAATTTTTATTTAAAAATTAATTAAAAATTAATTTTTATTTAAAAATTAATATTAAAAAAGGTGAGCCCCACAGAAAAAAGTGGGCCCCACAAGTGGGCATCACTAATTTTTCTAATTTTATTTAAAAATTAATTAAAAATTATTTTTTAATTAAAAAATAATATTAAAAAAGGTGGACCCCACAGAAAAAAGTGGGTCCCACTGATATTTCTAATTTTTATTTAAAAATTAATTTTAAATTAAAAAATAATATTAAAAAAGGTGGGCCCCACAGAAAAAAGTGGGCCCACTAATTTTTCTAATTTTTTATTTAAAAATAAATTAATTAATTTTTAATTAAAAAATAATATTAAAAAAGGTGGGCCCCACAGGTGGGCCTCAAAATTTTTCCTAATTTTTATTTAAAAATTAATTTTAATTAATTTTTAATTAAAAAATTATATTAAAAAAGGTGGGCCCCACAGAAAAGAGTGGACCCCACAAGTGGGTCCCACTAATATTTCTAATTTTTATTTAAAAATTAATTTTTAATTAATTTTAAATTAAAAAATAATATTAAAAAAGGTGGGTCCCACTAATTTCCCTAATTTTTATTGAAAAATTAATTATTAATTAAGTTTTAATTCAAAAATAATATTAAAAAAGGTGGGTCCCACAGAAAAAAGTGGGTCCCACAAGTGGTTCCCACTAATATTTCTAATATTTATTTAAAAATTAATTAATTTTTAATTAATTTTAAATTAAAAAATAATATTAAAAAAGGTGGGGCCCATAGAAAACAGTGGCCCCACTAATTATTCTAATTTTTATTTAAAAATTAATTAAAAATTAATTTTTTATCAAAAAATAATATTTAAAAAGGTGGGCACCACTGAAAAAAATGGACCCCACAAGTGGGCCCCACTAATTTTTCTAATTTTGCTAATTTTTAGTTAAAAAATATTTAAAAAGTGGGCCCTACTAATTTTTCTAATTTTTAATCCTAAACCCTAAACCCGAACCCTAAACCCGAATAAATTTTTAATTGATTTTTTCGATGATCCAACCGTACGGATGTTAAAAGGTACTCATTCTGGTGTTGGGAAAAAATAATCAAAAAATATAAAAGTCCGGTTATGCCGCATCTTTCCAGAAACGTTGGAATAGTATTGCTTTCAAGAACGGGACATATGTTAGATTCACTGAATAATTTTTTCAATTGATTTCTTCGACGATCCAACCGTACGTATGTTAATCGGCACTCATTCTAGTGTTGGGAAAAAATAATCAAAAAATATAAATGTCCGGTTATGCAGCATCTTTCCAGAAACGTTGGAATAGTATTGCTTTCAAGAACGGGACATGTGTCAGATTCACTAAATAATTTTTCAATTGATTTCTTCGACGATCCAACCGTACGGATGTTAATCGGCACTAATTCTAGTGTTGGGAAAAAATAATCAAAAAATTTAAATGTCCGGTTATGCCACATCTTTCCAGAAACGTTGGAATAGTATTGCTTTCAAGAACGGGACATGTGTCAGATTCACTGAATAATTTTTTCAATTGATTTCTTCGATGATCCAACCGTACGGATGTTAATCGGCACTCATTCTAGTGTTGGAAAAAAATAATAAAAAAAATATAAATGTCCGGTTATGCCGCATCTTTCCAGAAACGTTGGAATAGTACTATTTCTGGGAACGGGACATGTGTCAGATTCACTAAATAATTTTTTCAATTGATTTCTTCGACGATCCAACCATACAGATGTTAATCGGTATTCATTGTAGCGTTGGGAAAAAATAAAAAGCCACGGTTGTGTCGCATCTTTTGAAAAATGTCGGAACAGTACTGCTTCCAAAAACAGGACACGTCTTAGATTCCATGAAAAAAAATCAATTTATTTCTTCGACGATCCAACTGTATGGATGTTAATCGGTATTCATTCTAGTGTTGAGAAAAAATAATCAAAAAATAAAAACGCCCGGTTATGCCGCATCTTTTCAAAATGTTGTAAAATATAATATTAATATATTTTAAATTAATATATAATTTAATACAAAATTTAAATTATTATTTATGTATAAATATAGAAAAAATTGATTTATTCATTATTTTTAATTTAATAAATTATTATTTTGACCACTCTTTAATTTAATATATTAATTTTAGAAAGTAAATTAAAAATTAAAAAATTATAAATCAAGTTGGAAATTTGGAAAGCGGCAATTTTTCCCCCGATCCCAAAATTTTAAACTTAGACAAAATTTTTAATACTTTTATTTCCTAACTATCTGCTCTTTCTTTTCCAAATACTCACTTGAACTATCGATCCCCAATTTTGTCTCTCGGAGCCAAGCTGCAACCCCTAATTCTCAATCGATCTCCGTCTTCCCATAACCTCATCCATACGCCTTTAGTTATAAACTTAGTGTATATATTACAAATTACAAAATCCATCTTCAAATTAAACAAGCTGTGAGCCCTAATCTCTATCTTCAATTCAGTTTAGGTATTTTTGTCTCTCTCCCCCCCCCCCCCTCATGGTAATCCTTTCACTTATGTAAATAAGCTTAATGTTTTAGAAATTTCAAAGTGGCTACCTTGTACCCTTTAGTTATGTATCTTCTTGAGTTTGTACTCTCAGACCTTTGAATTGGAGGAAAAGGAGGATCCATTTTCACGACTTCATGTCTGTTTTTGTTTACTGTGCAGATTCATCTCTTCAGGTAACTACGTCGTATAGTCACACTTATTTTGTTGTTTATTTTTTGTCTATTAATGTCCAAGACTTGCCTATTTCTTGCATTGTTCACAAATATATGAATTTTTATGTCATTTAATTTTCACAGGTTATTTGGATAGATAGCCTTTCCAGTTAGTCAATTAGTATACATTCAATCAACATCTTTTTAAATTTTGGTAGATATTGATACTCTTCGACACCATAAGCAGCGTAAAGCCTTACTACACATTAAAGATGGTTGCTTAAATATCCATTATCAACAACTATACAAAAATTTGAATCTCTTAACTTCGCTCATGTCAATATTTTTCCAATTTCTAGATATTTGCTCTAAAAGCATAGGCCTTGTTAAATCTCGGAAAACATCAAGAAGCCTATTCCATAATTCAGAAAGGACCAAACTATGACACAAATTTATGTCCACTTTTTTGGCGCTGCTCGTTGTTCAGATCTGTTAACAACCAGAGCACAAGTTTACATGGCAGCCGGAAGGTTGGTGACTGAATCCACATAACTGATTATAATTTTTATACGAGTCAAGTTTTAAACTTAAATTTTTATTATATCACTATATTTGTGTGCTAACAAATAATAGATCACCTATATAGATTTGAGGAGGCCGTGGCTGCTGCTCAATGTGCATCAAAACTTGATCCGATCGAGGAGGCAAAAACTACGACAGAGAGGGCTCTGTCTTTGGCATCAGCTCGATCAGAAGGCAACCAGCTAAGTTAAACAGAAAAGAGATGCGCGACAAGTTGTTAGTAAACATGCTGCTATCTCTATGCAGGTACTGTGAGTGCTTCGTTGCTGGGGTGAGAAAATATTCCCCTGCTATGTACCATCTATATTGTGTTTCTTAGGAATTATAATATATCATTTAGATGTCTTGATTTTACAGGAGGAATCCAGCAAGACTCCTGCTTCAACTAGGCATAAAAGAGGATGTAATTGCAAGAAATCTGGTTGCCTAAATTTAAAGCCAATTCTGACATAGTATTTTGGATTTATAGGGTGGTGTTGGATGCTCCATTAATTACAGATGTGAAGGTTGTAAAAATGCATTCGGTATAAAGGACGGTGCGTATTCAGAGGACAACTATTCTTAGCTTCCATTATTAGCGCAAAGAAGCAAATTGATCAGAGCACAACTATTCTTGATGTACAAGGAGTGGTATGTGAGAATTATTATATAGAACCAAGTATATCAAATAGAATCTTAGTTTCAAAGTGATTGCTTTTGTCTTGGAAGTTATTGCAAAAAAATTTAAAGTTTTCTTTTAGAATGATTTCAAGATAATAACACATAATGCAGAGCTAGTATGCTATAAAACACGACTTCATTAGTAACAAGTTTGATGGTACAAGGATTGAAAAGTTTAAACAAACCTGCCAGAGAACACTATAAAAACATTCCTTGATCCAAAGACCACATCCAAGATCCATGCAAGTCTATATCATGTGCTTAATATATGTTCTAATGTGGGAAAATCACCTACTTAACTCGTTCAGTTTGATTGACCAGGTTCTTGGAAACAAATATCAAGGCAAATTGCTGGAGATAATTGATGTAAGGTACATGTTTTCCGTTCGACATACCTCTTGCAATTTCTTATGTTCCTATGTTCAATAAAGTAATATGAATTTCTTAAAATATAATATACGTATATACAAATTGAATACTATTATACTTTCCAATTGTAATTGTACATTCTGGTGGATCACAGGTCTTGACTGCTATAGGAAACTTCTGCATTTGATAAACAGCTTAACTAATTGTATCTACAAGTTTGGCATCGGTTTTGGCTCCTGTAGTAGCATGGACGGGACAGAGGGTAGTTTAATTATTATGGAGTTGGGTTTTAAAACTTTGGTTATCTTTTGTCGTATGTTTTATTTCGTACTCTGTCTTTTTTTTTCTTGGTGTTGTGTGGTGAATGATGGGAGGAGTTAGATTATATTTTGGTGTTAGATGACCAATGGAGTTGGATTATATTTTGGTTAGGTTTTGGATGATTGGTGGAGTTGTATTACTTTGCATTTGAATTGGTTGTTTTATTTTGTAAAGGGATTTGATTATGTACCAATCAGGTCTTGCAAATTTTTGAATTTAAGTGTTGCAGTTGTTATTATTACTAATGTTGTAATATTTCATTTTCTGTTGCCCTAAGAGATAGAGCTAGTGTCACATTAGCTATATCATAACAATATCTAGTGTTTCATTAGCTAAAGATTTAGTGTTGCAATAGAATGTGGGGTCCACCAGTGATGGACACAAATGTGAGGTAACACGGTTCTTGTGTTGTATTTGTTTGATTTAGTGTTACTCTTTGGGCCTAATGTAATACTTTGCCCTGTGTTACAATTGAAAAGTAAAGCGTTGCATTTTATGTCAAAGGTAACATTGGCGGATGAAATGGTAAAAGTGCGTTACCTTTGGCCTGATGCAAAAGAAATTGTGTCTAAAGTTGCAATAGGTGTGTGTTGCATCCGGCCATCTATGGCGTAGTGGAAGTTGGTTGATTCGGGTTCCTTAGGCGGGAAATGAAATTTTGAGTTCCTTAGGAGGGAAACATAAGGGGAAATGAAATTTTAAGTGAAATTTTAAAATTTTTGGAAATGATATAGCGACTGTTTTTTGGTCATATTTGGACTTTTTAAATGCGATTGTATTTGTTCGTTCAGTGTTTCTACTTTCGACCGTAAATCTATTTTCGATTGAAAACGGTCATTTTTTGATATAGATGCGACCAAAATGGTGCGACCACTTTTAGCTATTTTCCTTTTAGTGTAGATATGTCTTGAATTTAAAAATCATATTCGAACGACTTCACAACTCACGCGTAAATGTTTACATACCGAGAATTCTATTTAACTCAGAAAACATACTCATATTTGGTTTATATTATTAAAATATAATTTTTAGTATTTTGAACATAGTCCTACTAACAATCAAATACACTTTTCATTATTAAATCTAATGGTTCTCATTCATCTATTTTAAGATCAACGATCTTTATTAGTTTGGTGGTACATGTACTGAAATTTTGGATAAGATCTCTCTTACTTTTATTAAATTATGACTTTGAATATGTATATTTATATTAATTTATATTTTTTTAATATTTTTATGAATTAGTTCTTAAATTTATTAGGTTTTATACGCTCAATTTACTATTTGTGATGTATCTTGAGTTCAAAAAATAAATAAATCAGATTTTAATGATTTTACAGCCTACGCGAAGCTGAAAAAATAATCTTTAATATGGTGATGGTTTAAAAATTCTTTTACAATTAAAACTATCCTGAAACCAAAGAGAAAAGATAGTCACAAATTTATGTTAAGATTCTATTCAATTTAGGAAATATATTTAATTATGATTTCGATTATCAAAATACTCTTTTAAGTATTAAATCAAAACACTTAATAATATTAAATCCAACAGTTCTCATCTATCTATTTAAAAATCTAATTATCCAGATTATTTTGATATATAATAGAAATTGAATATAATTACATACTAATTAATTAAATTGGTCTCATTTTTAAGGTATAGCTACTTTTTAGTTGACTTTTTGAAAGTCCAATTCTAATACAACCTTTTTTAAATTATATCCCATTTAGATTATAATTACTTCTCTTTATATGATATAATTTTGAACATATATTTTTAAATATATTAGATCCAACGATCAAGATTGTTTTGGTGGTAGACCAGACTATCACTACACCATAGATTGGCTATTGCAACGCGCAGTGAAAAAATTGCTTAAAAATCGTTGCAACTAACGACAAGTTTTGAAAAATTAATAAATATTGCAATGTTTTTTAAAATTGTTGCAATTCAATCTAATTTATGCAAAATTTGAATTATACCGCAATGAATGTAAATAAACGTTGCTATTAATTCCAAAATTTTGGGCCAAATATATGGCGGGCTTTTAAAATTTGAAGCGGGCTTAATAATTTTTGTTTGCCCGGGTTTTCTGGAAGAGGAACTTAGCTTGACTAAAAACATTTGACTAAACCAAATACAACATAGACGCACCATAAATCAGAGAGAGACACACAAGAGAGAGACTAGGTGACTAAGCTCGAAGAACACCGAAGACTCAAACTCGACCACTAAAGCTCGAAGAACATTCACGGAAGCTCGGAAAAGGTATTTTCTTTGCCTAAATTGATTTTAAAATCTGTTTTTAGATTAATTTTCCCTAAAAGGTATCAATTAGGGTTTATTCGTTAATTTGTACTTATTTTTAAATCGATTTATAGGGTTTTATTTCTGTTCTTTTATGTTAAATAATCTTTTACATCAAGATTTTCTTTAAGTCGAATTTTAAAATTAGGGATTCCAACATTTTGTTAATTAGGGGTTTCAAATTGTAATTTTTCTTATAGTTTGTGTTTCGTGTTTGTAATTTTGTGTTATTTGGTGTTTGTATTTTGTTTGTAGTTTGTGTCATGTTTCGTTTTGTGTTAGTTTGTATGAGTGTTGAATTTGTGTGAGGCTAAAAAATGTTTCTATGTGAAAGCTGCCTAGTTTGCTGCAGCATTGCGGAAAATTCCTAAACAATACTCATTGACTCTTTCACCACTAGAGGATCAGGTCTGACCTGTGATATTTCATTTATTTTTGCGCCAGTTTCAAATTGATGTTGAGTCACTATGGATGAATTAGAGTTCCAATTCTCATTTTATATGTTGCAGACTATGCTTACTATATATCTTCTGTCAACCTGTGCATTTGATAATTCATTGCCTCATTTACAAGGCTATTTGAAGATACCTGCTCTTTTCTACTCTGTTTTTGCTACTAGTCTTCTCTGTCTGAGATATTTCATAAAACCTAGAGGACCTGCACTAGAATTTTGGAAGATTGTCTTTTTAACTTGAAAATAATATGTAAAGGGCACATGCTAACTTTAAAGACAATGCCTGAGTGTTGAGGAATGTTTTTGATACTGTCCTCCAAGCTTTTGTTTTACTGTGTGGGTAGGGCAGATTTGATTGGTAACTATGAGGGTTGGATGAAATGATTTAAAGAAGTCGAACTATTTTGCTAGCAGGCTTCACCATTCCAAATCTAGTTTGGCGTCTAAAGTCTGATCCATGATATTTAAGCAATCACTAACACAACAGTGGATCAGTTAGAATGTGCATGTTGTCCTTGCTCCATTCAAAGTATTGTTCCAAATCTCATTTGTTCAATAAAATTTATGTTTCTGTTCTTAATATATTTTTCTTTTGTGTAGTATAAATGTGCTCTGATGTGTATTTGTAATTGGAATGAAAGTATTTGAAAATACTTCATTGCAGAATCTATATGTGATTGTATTTTCAACCCACTTATCATAACCCTGATGCACAGGCTGAATCGCTGGAATATGACTGTCAGAAGTTAACAATGCATTATGTATATAGGAGACGACAGAAGTATTAGTAACGATTTATTTTTAGTTTTAATAGATATGAGGACGAACTACAAATTGACTACTAGTTTTTCTATATTAAATGTACTACTAATATTCTTTAGCCATCTTTGCTGGTACTCTCATTCACAAAAGGAGTTTCAAGTAGGAGTACTTCTTGATATGGCATCTTGGAACGGGAAGATGGTTCATAGCTACATCACAATGGCAACTTCTGATTTTTATGATCTAAATTCTCACTAAAAGACTAGGATTGTTACAAAAACCAGTGATTCAAAGGTTGATCTGCTACGAGCTTTGGAAGAAGGTAGAGTCGATTTATCTTTGGTTCAAAAATATTATATCATGGTTAGAAGATAGAAGCTTTATATGAATATGTGTTCAATTGCTGAATGCATCTCAAGGTCTGATGGTGATGAATGTAGAAGCCATGATTGTGGGCCCAAAGATGTCTCTTGATGAAAAGTAGTTGGCGTTGCTTGGTGACAAAGCGAAGGTTCCCATTTTTTCCTTGAGTGGAAGTTCAACAATCTTTGATGAATATCCTTATTTTTTTTCATGTATCACACAGTGAAGTAATGCAATTTGAAGCCATAACTGCCCTTGCAGAATCGTTTGAATGGAAGACCATCATCTTCATATGTGAGGATACAGAATATAGGTCAGGGGTCATTTCTTATTTGTTTGAATCCTTCCAAGAGAAGAGCATCCAAATCGATTACATAAGTTCACTCCCATCCACGGATAATGATGATGGTATCCTTGAAGAGCTGCATAAGCTCAGAAAAATTTGAATATCTTATAAAAGACTCTGTAAAACAAATGAAAAACTAATATTTTAACCAAGAATTATGGAAGAGATACCTAATATTCATCTCACTGCCTAATTTATCTAATATATATAATTTGCTTTTTGTAGATTATGCCTTTAGTATTTACCACTAATGCAATTGTGAATATTTGTAGGCCAAGAGAGATGGTGAAAATGTGGGTGAATCAGATGATATGATGATGATGATGAAGAGATGGTAGGACGGTGAATATGAGGAGAAATGGAGAAGAGGTGGATGCAGATAAGGCTACTAAAGCTGCCACATGAGAACCTTATATTTAAATCATCTGTTAATAGTTGGTTGACTACTTTATCATTTTGTCTAAGTAGTGTAGCTAAGTGTATGCGATAAGACTATCGTTTTTCTAACTAATTAAGTGTATGCGACAAGACTTTAATTGTCGTTTTGTCGACTTACCATTTGGATGGTTTCGATGTTGTAATAGTCATGCAATTACTTTTGAACTGTTAATTAGTAGTTTCTATAAAATGATATTGATGTTTGGCGTTGCTTGGATTTGTGGCTTTTATGCCTGGCTAGTTGTATATTCAAATGGAATCATGCAATTTTTTAAAAAACAATTGTTGCAATTCTGTCAAAAATATTTTGCAAATAATGTTACATCTGCTATAAAATTATTGCAATAAGGGCCCAAACTGTTGCAAATTGTCTAATAAATTCATTGCAATTGGACTAATATTTGTTGCCTTAAAGTGACTTGTTTGCCAACCATTTGCTAGTGCAATGATTTTTAAATGTTGCTGAAGACCATAAAACGTTGCTACATGCTTGTATTGCAATGATTCTTAACGTTGCTATATGGAGCTGAAATTGTTGCTAAATGGCTCTATTGTAACAGGGGCGGATGCAAAGGTGAAATTTTTCACATTCTTTGCAATTACATCTAATGCAACAAATATAGGCCTTAAGGCAATATATTTGCGTTGTTGTAATATGCGATATATCACTACACCATAGATTGGCTATTGCAACGCCCATTGAAAAAATTGTTTTAAAATCGTTGGTATTCAGTGATAAGTTTTGCCAAATTTAGACATATTGTTATGTTTTTTAAAATTGTTGCAATTGAATATAACTTATGCGAAATTTGAATTATATTGCAATGAATATATAAAAACGTTACCTTAACTTCAAAATTTTGGGGACAAGTTTGGCGGGCTTGGCAATTTTTTTGCGCGGGCTTTCTAAACCAAGCGCTTAACAAAAACATTTGACTAAAAAAAACACAAACAAAGTCACAACATACAATAGAGAGAGATAAGGATAAGGCGTGAGAGAGACAGAGAGACAAGTCACGAGAGAACTCAAAATTGACTCAATCTCGAAGATTCAAGCTCTCGAAGAAAACTCAAGCTCGAAAAAGGTATCTTCATTCCCCAAATGGATTTTAAAATATGCTTTTAGATGAATTTTGCATATATCAATTAGGGTTTATTTGTTATTTTGGGTTTTTTACATCGATTTGTAGGCCTATTTTTTTGTTCTTTTATGTTAAATAAGTTTTTACACAAAGATTTTGTTTAAGTTGCTTTTTAAAATTAGGGGTTCCAATTTAATTTTGTTAATCAGGGGTTTTAAATTGTAATTTTGCTATTAGCTTGTGTTTCGTGTTAGTTTGTTTTTGTATTTAGTTGTTAATTTGAATTTTATTTTATTGTTCTGCTTGGGTTTACAATTTTGTGTTAGTTTGTTTTTGTAATTTGCTTGTAGTTTGTGTTTGTATGGATTTTAAAATTGTGATATTGAGTTAGCAAAAGCTTTTCGCATTGAGCCTTGAACCATTGTCATGGATCTTGAGGGCACAGACGGGAGGGAAAGGGGCAGGAAATGTGCCTTAAATTCACTATGATTATGTTAGATTTGCTCCATTTGTAGTCGTGTATCTTCTTATAGTTAAACTCTTAAATATGATATATCAGGAGAAATAAGCTATTTAAGAAAACACTTGTACATACACTGTCGGCCTTGTCTGCCTGTTATTTGTTGTCTCTCCCTGGTCCTATTTCACAAATCTTGTTTGCATATTAATGTAATTGTTATCAAATGAAATAGATTTTATTTTTTTTGTTTATATTGTTTTTTTGGCTAGCAATGTAAGTGCACTGCTAGTTGGACACTAGGGACTTGAAACCTACGGAGTTAATTGTGTTGTCCGAAATTTGGTCATGCTCTGCTAGTAGGTAGCTGTAATTTTCTGATCTTCTTTTCTGGCTTTTGCATTCAGGTAAACCTCTATATCAGATCCGTGTTTTTGCAATCTGCTTTAAATTGCTTTGTTTTCCGGCAATCTGCTCAAATTTTATAATCAGCTGCTTTAACTAGAGTCATTTTGCATGTTATATTTTCAATTTAAGAATTAAAGGGTGACAAGTAATCATGTGTTAGATGAACACATGGTTTCTGTTGTACTCTGGAGTTTTACAATTGTATATGATGGAGTCAGTATCCTATAACCATCCTACATTCTATTTTTGTGTTTTTTATTTTATGTTTTGCAGTTGGCCTTTGATGTTGTAGCAAATTCTTTTCTTATATTAATGTATGGACCATTATTATAAGAATTAAATAAAGCTTATTTCTTTCTTGAAGTGACATTTATGTTTTTGCAGTTTTCACTGCTTCTAGCAGATATGGAAGAACATCTGGCATCAATTTTCTATATGTTTGTTAGCCCTTTTTAATTTTGATAGTGGCAAGGGCAATACAGTAAAGAGATTTGCATCCTTGCAATTACTCTGTAATTTTACATGGACAGAGGTGTGCAACCATCCAAAATAACCATTGGAAAGCTAAAATATTCCAAATTTACTTTACTTCTACAGTTTAACCGTAGTAAAAGTATAATCCCAATTTGCCGTTGTGAGGCTTCTACTTTTCCCTTCTCTCATGACAAAAGAGTATGAGAAAAATCTAAACATCAAAATTTTGAGATACATAGGATATTTCTTTAATGGCTCTAAAGTCCTTCCCTTAAATTGTTTATAAGTTGAAGTAGTTGACTCAAATTTTATCTAGGAGTGACCTGAGTGATAAAGACTGCTACAGAGCTCATCTGATTGCTTTTTGATGTAACAGGTGTCTTTTTAGTTAAAGATGTGCGTGCACTTGTATCTTGAGAAAAACCTGGAGCTAATAGTTCCTTTTCATTTAGCCGATGATTTTTGGTGAGCATGTCAACTACTTGCATCATTATTGGCCTCCTACTGGCTGTTGCTTGTGTCCAGCTCCGGAAGTTCTTCTACAAATGTAGCAATTCTCATTCAATTGTATCAGTTACTTGCAACAATGTTTTAGTGTATCAGCAGTTGTATATTTTAGGTTTATTATTTATTGTATGAATTAGTTAGGAAGATCTGACTTGTATGTGGCGATCTAGTTATTTAACTTTTTTGGAAGTTGTTGGTAATTAGTGGTATGTATGAAATGATATTGATGTTTGGCGTTGCTTGGATTTGTGGCTTTTATGCATGGCTAGTTGTATATTCAAATGGAATCATGCAATTTTATTTTTCAAAATTGTTGCAATGATGTCAAAAATATGTTGCAAATAATGTTATAATTGCAATAAAATTATTGCAATAAGGGCCTAAACTGTTGTAATTTTTCTAATAAATTCATTGCAATTGGACTAATATTTGTTGCCTTAAAGTGACTTATTTGCTAACCATTTGCTACTGCAATGATTTTTAAATGTTGCTGAAGACCATAAAACGTTGCTACATGCTTGTATTGCAATGATTCTTAACGTTGCTAAATGGAGCTGAAATTGTTGCTAAATGGCTCTATTGCAACAGGGGCGGATGCAACGGTGAAATTTTGCACATTCGTTGCAAATAAATCTAATGCAACAAATATAGGCCTTAAGGCAATATATTTGTGTTGTTGCAATATGCGATCTATGGTGTATATGGTGTAGTGTATCAAGATCAAAGTTTTGGATAAGATCTAATTTAAGATTGTTATATATAAGGATATAATTATGAGTACGCTTAAGTTTAATATAGAAAAAGCATTACAAATCCAAAAATTAAAAAGAATAAACTAAAAGTATGTCAAAAATGTAGCTAGCCAGATGGGGGGATTAGGGCGTCCTAGGTTCATTTGCTTTTAGGCGCATAAGGATCTAGTTCACAATAAAAATGATTAACGCTTGGACCGGAACTACTAGGAGTCCCTCATTTGATCCTGTGTTTATGAGCTTCAAAATAATTGGATTCAAAATATTGTTAGAGATGAGATTCTTTCTCGCGGAATTCAAAACCAGTCTTGAAGTAAATGAGTTAGAAAAATATAGAATATAAATGATAATCTTCATCCTTGTAACTAAAGGTTCGATTCTCTCTTTAATTCACATTTTACGGTCTCTCAGGTTACATATTACTTTTTCTTTAGGTGTACATGGTTTTATTATGGTCCATTTATCATGGTGAGTGTTATGCCATATTTTCGGTTGCCTCTATTATCTCCCAAATTTCTCAATATTAATATATTAATAATTAACTTATTTCTCAAATTAATTATTTTCTCTCTCTGAAACGAGGAATAATCTCCAATTAATTATAGAAAATATCTCTAAACGATATCCTTCAAATCAAGAAGGTATCACAATCTAAATCTAAAAAGATAAAATATACTAATTCCCAATACATCTCTAATAATCAAAGGGGTTAAAAAGCAATCCTATAACAGAACCGTGTTGGCTTGATCTCTATAAATATAGAGTACACGGGCATCTTGGAATAGGATCCTACACATCTAACAAGTAGAGACACCTCTCAAGTCCAGCCCCAAACATCCAAAAACCCAAAATCCCCCATTATCATAATTTCGTTATTCCAACAATCCCCGAAATTTGTTATCACCAAATTCCTCCGTTAACAATTGGTGCTAGGAGGAGGAGATTATTTTTTGATTGTGGAGGACAATCAAATCATCTACATCATGCACAAGGGGGGTTTTATCGGATCTGGAGTGACTTTAATGGAGGAGCAGAATGGTGGAAGTGGTGGTTCATGGTTCTATTCAAAATTAAGATGAGTTTTCTTATGATTTTGTCTGTACAAATAAGTTATCTTATAAAATTCATAGTAAATTTAATACATGTCAAATTTTGATGATTGTTTATGATCCGGAAAGATTTTGCGATTTACTACAACTTTCGTTCTTGGTGTTTTCTCAGATTATGTTTCGATCTATTCTCGAAATCACAAAACATAATCAGATCCCGTTTTTCAGTATCGAGAAGTTAATCAGCAGATGTTTTATTCGATTCCCAATTCGTTTTAAGTCCGTTTATAACGAGCCATATACCATCAGAAAGATCTTTTCGTTTTCTACAACTTTCATATTTTGTGTTTTTCAAGAAAACATCATTTATAAGGTCAAAAAGGTAAAAAACAGATTTTGGTAGAATTTGAATCATGGAGATGTTAAAGAATTGTGATGCGATATTCGTAGCACATGATTTGGTTACTTCACTAGCTCGTGCATGGACAAAAACAAGTGTGGAATGTCCTTCTCTGAGAAGGATAATGTTTTCGAAAACCCTTCTTTTAGTAGGGTATTGGTTGAAATTGTTTTTGAAGACCCTCTTTCGAGGAGAATAATATTTTTGAAGATCCTCTTTCGAGGAGGATAATATTTTTGAAGAACCTCTTTCAAATATGATAATATTTTTGAAGACCTTATTTTGAAGAGGATAATATTTTAGAAGACCCTCTTTCGAAGATGATAATATTTTTGAAGACCCTCTTTCAAGAAGGATAATATTTTAGAAGACCCACTTTTGAAGATGATAATATTTTTGAAGACCCTATGGGGTAATCGTCTTCTGAAGGCCCTTTAGGGTTAGTTTTTTTTTTTGAATGCCCATCGGGGTGATCTTGTTTTGAAGGCCCTTCCGGTAATGATCCCCTTCAAGGAGCGTCGCCTGCTCAGAATTGTCGATAACAGTTTCCTCTTCAGCATCTGCTTCTAAGTGAGATGTCTCTTTGTGAGATGCTCCCTCCAGGTTTTTCAAGTTTTGTGTTTAGTTTTGGACATTAATACCATCATTCGCATCATGCATACATTCATATCATCATGTGCATCATATATTTACTCGTAAATATTGGACATTCTTAGATTCTGTGGTTGTCTCTGTGTGATATTTTTAAAGGCCCTTCTATGAGGAAGGTAGTGCTTGAAATACCTTGGTAAACCCGTACTTCAGGGGTGCTTATCCGTACTTCCGGGAAGCTCACCAAGAAGAAGCGTAGGAATACGACTTCCTCAGGAAGCATAAGTCCACTAAACGCATGGAGCATCTTGTAGTCCTTCCTTCATGGAAGAAGATGCGTATGAATACGATTTACTCAGGAACCGTAAGTCCACTAAACGCATGGAGCAGCTTGGAGTCCTTACTTCATGGAAGAAGATGCGTAGGAATACGACTTTCCCATGAAGCATAAGTCCACTAAACGCATGGAGCAGCTGAAGTCCTTTTCTCATGGAAGAAGGTGCGTAGGAATACGACTTCCTCAGGAAGCGTAAGTCCACTAAACACATGGAGCAGCTGGAGTCCTTCCCTCATGGAAGTAGGTGTGTAGGAATATGACTTCCTCAGGAAGCGTAGATAAATTATTTTGTCTATTAATTTATTATGTTACAAAATTTAACTTACAAATATCTTTAAAAACAATTTAATTTATTTCATTTTATGATAATTTTGTTTGATAATAAGAAATATCTTAACTACCATATATCTTTTATATAATTATGGTTACTTACTGTATAAATTAAAAGATTTTAAATAAATTCTGATATTTTTGTTTAAAAGTATATGTACTTGAGAATAAAAAATAGAAAATAAGATTTTTACATTTCAATATGTACATAAACTTGCATTTGATGTTGTTATCATGTTTTCTATAATTGGAAGGTAAAATATAAAAAAAATACTCCCTCCGTTCCATTCATTTCTTTACACTTTACTTTTGGGATGTTCATCCATTTTCTACATTCCAAAACTTTCCAAAAATAGTAAAATTTTATAATATAAAAAATCAACTACTTTCATCCACTTTACCTACTTTATACCTTAAATATTGACATACTCATTCTTCCTACTTTTCCCCTATTTTACTTATATTCTTTGACCTCCGTGCCCAACCCAAATGTAAATAATTGGACGGAACGGAAGGAATAATATTTAAAATGTGAATCTTGCAGAAAAATATAAAAGTATTTTGCATTATCTTGTATAAAAATAGATGTATTATTCACCTAAAGATCAACTTAAAAAAATGACTTAAAACAATTTAAATAATATCTTAATTATTTGTTTGTTGATATTTTTTTAAACTATAAAATTGTATCACATGTTTTAAAAAAGTTTGCATAAATATTAAAAGTCTGCATTTAGTCTACTAGTAATCTATACTGTTTATTAATAAAATAAGCAAAACAATTTGAAAATGGTGCGCGGTACTAAAATACCAAACTATCAAAATATCAAATTTGGTTATCACTGAATCTAGGTTCGATTCCTCACAACCAACTATATTATTATACAAGATTTATTTATTTTAAATTTTTAACTTTATCCAATATTCGATTCCTTGCCGTTACTTGACTAATGTTCGGCCCATGTTTAACACGAGTTATTGGCCAGTAAAAATAGAAAGATAACATGCAACGTCAACGCCTCCTCAGCCTCATGTGCGGGGGACAAGTTAGACAGCCTCCTGTTTGTATTTTAAGGTGCTACGCCTACCAGCATCAAAATTTGAGAGTCTCCTCTCCGGCTCATACTTGATTTATATTTACGTTCTACTCGTACAAAATCCAGCTCAGCACAATGAAAGAATTTCTAAATAAATCGGAACAGGTTGTTAGGATCTAGGATCTCTGGGTCACCTGGACTAAAAAATTTAAAGATTGTCTTGGTATATACAATATTTTATATAAAAATTTGATAAAAATAATCTTGAAAAATACTAAAAAGTAAAAACTATATTCCAAAAATTTAATAACTAAGATTTATATTTCAAGTTCACCATTTTTTTAAAAATCTACTTAAAATATAACAAAGCCACTAATTTGCAAATTTTTAAGGAAGAAATTTATGTGTGAATTAAACCATCAAACAGAGAAAAATAATTTTACGTTCAAGTAATCAAATTATGTATGCAAAACTTTTCACTTCTCCTTTCTCTAAATAATTTATTAACACTAAAATATTTCATGTAATAATATACTTATATTATCAATACTAATTTAATTAACTCATAGTGCCCAATGATATCTAACCTAGATGTTTGATAATAATAACAATATGAGAAATAAATTAAATATTTTAGAATTTATACATTGATCTCCAAAACGCCAATAAGGGAGAAAGTTACAAGCGTCAGGTTAAAAAAATTAATAGTAACGAAGTCAGAAGTAAATTGGTTAATTATCAGATTTCGTCTAATTTTTTTTTTTTTTATAAATTAGGTATAAAAATAATAATTTGTCTCCCACTCTCACCACTAATGTCTCTCATATATAATTTGAAAAAAATTCAACGTTTTTGTAAGCTTTTTAGAAAGAAAAATGATAACATTGAGTCACGTAAATTATGTTTTTTTGGTACTAATTAAGCTCATGTTGCAACATTGGACTAGGATAATAATGTACGGGGCTGGATTTGATTCAAGCTGTCATCTTAATAGCAGTTTTGAAACATAAAATAAAGTGACTCGGGCTGGAGTCAACCCCAGCCCAGTCCTGGGTCTGCTTATGATTGTTACAATTGGATATTTTTTTTGCTAGTTGAATATACTCAAGCGCCCATCTTGTCTTTGTCAAATATCTTAATTATTTTTTGTTGATATTCTTTTAAACTATACAAATGATTCACATTTTTTTAAAGAAGTTTGCAGAAATATTATAAGGCTGCATTTAGTCGACTACTAATAAAAGTATAAAAGATTAACATGCAACGTCAACGCCTCATGTGCCGTGCCGGGGGGGGGCATGTTAGAAAGCCTGTTCTTTGTTTTTTAAGGTGCTCTCCAGCATAAAAATAGGAGAAAGTCTCCTCTCCAGCTCTTACTTGATTTATATTTACGTTCTACTTGTACAAAATCTAGCTCACCACAATGAAAGAGTTTCTAAATAAATCGGAACAGGTTGTTACAATTCAATGTTTTTTTTGCTAGTTGAACATACTCAGGCACCCACCTTGTTTTTGTCAAAGTTTGAACCCTAGAAAGGCCTTCAATTAGCAACCTCACTATAAAAACAAATTACGAACTTCACTTTCAAATCACAAAGCCTCACCTTGTTTTCTCTTCTTACGGAATGGCTGATGCAGTTGTATCCTTTGCAATTGAAAAACTTGGTGCTTTTCTAACTCAAGAAATTAACATTCTCATTGGTGCAAGAGGTTCTGTAATCTGGCTCAAAAATGAATTGACCTACCTGCAAGAGTCTGTTAGAGTTCTTGAAGAAAAACAACAAACGGGTCTTATCCGCCTATGGATAGACAGTGTCAAAGATGTCGCAAATGAAGCTGTGATTATCCTGGAGAAGTTCAGCGCCCACCAAAAAGAACATGCGACTCCAAAACAAGGTGTTCTGGATCGTATGCGGAGCTGCATCTGCATCTTAAATAAAGAAGCAGATCTCTATGATATCGGCAAGGAGATTGAGTCGCTCAAGGGAAGATTCGAGGACATCAAGAAGAAGCAAGATGACTTCCATATTAATGACATCATCAGTAATCTGAACGGGCAACAAAGAAAGAGAGCATTACTAAGACCAACCTCCTTTGGAAACAAGGTGGAAGTGGTTGGTTTTGAGGATGATGTTAAGACTTTGTTGGATGTACTAGTTAGAGATGATCCCTCCCTTGGCACGATTTCCATTCACGGAATGGGGGGGTTGGGAAAATCTACCCTTGCCAGTAAGTTGTATCACTCTACCGAGTTGACCCATTTTAAGAGTCGTGCTTGGGAAACCGTACCATTTAAAACCGCACCATTTTAAAACCGAGTCGAATAAAAACCGCACCAATAATTTGGTTACGGTTTGATTTCTAAAATTTTTAAACCGAATAGAAACCGAACCGAACCGTAATAATATTAATAAAATATTTTATTATATATTTATATTAAAAATAATTATATGTATATAATATTTATAATATAGGTTTATAAGATTTTTTATACATGTCACCGTGCCAGTATTCAGCTGTCCAATGAATCAACTAAACTGAAATGTATAATTTGGCCCAACTGAAGTTACAAGTCCTAGATCAACCCAAAAAATTTATCAAGTACGGCTTGTACTTAGTTTATTAGTCTAGTGTCTTTTGCTAATATAGAAAATACAAATATTAGAAGAGGGTCGCAAGTTCTAGGGTTGCAAAGTCAAATCGCTCAATTGAATACTATATTATATTATATATGATTAGAGTTGATTCTAAAACCGAAACTGCACCACTTAAAGTCGAAACTGAACTTACGAAAATCGAACCGCACCAATGATCTTTGGTTTGGTTTTGATTTCTAATTTTAAAAACCGAAAACTTTGATTACAGTTTGATTTTAGGCTGAAACCAAACCAAACCGAACAACGCTCATCCCTAGCTCCGAAGATCGGCACGGGTTCGAGAAGTGGGTTTGGGGTCCCTTGATGTGAACTACTAGATCGGGTAATTTCGTACATGACATGAAACTTGAAATAACACAAAAATTTAGTATCTTTGTTTACATTTTGAGTATAACAACACGAAAGTATATGGTTTAGATTTAGTGCCGAGTTTACCCTTTGCATATACGACATTGAAACTAAGTACACAACATAAAGATACTATCTTTAAAAATTAATATTTATAATATATATATAATTAATATATGTAAATATAATTTAAATATACAAATTTAATATATTTTATTAAAAAATTCCCCTAAAATTTTTTTTTTATTTATTTGTATAGATATTCAGTTTTACACAAAAATCCAACACAAATAATGAATGACACGAAAGTACATGCACAAACCCCAAAAATATCATGTTTAGATTAAATATTTAAATACACAAACTATGAAAATAGTGCACAGCCCAAGCGTCTCTCTGAATATTGAAACAGTCTAAACTTTAATATAACTAGGAAATTAGTTCGCACACGAGTGAAATATTTAGAATATATTTAAATTAATTATAATAATCCATTTATATTGAAAATTATATACTAATTATTGTATTCGTACAAAACGGTGTAAAGTAAAACATATATATGGTTATAAAATATATAGGTTTTATTTTATTGTAAAAAGTCGAATATGTTTTAGAAATAAAGTAATATGATAATTACGTACCAAGTAAAATTAAATAATACAAAAATATATATTCATCTGTAAATAACACAAAATATAATATAAAAGAAAAATAAATTTAAAAGAAGAAATGTTAGTAATTAAGATTAATGGAGATTTGTTAGTGAAATTTACAAAATATATAATAAAAATAAAGATAAATAATTATATAATAAAACAATTATAAAATTAAGTAACCTTGAATTGTTAACATTATATTTCTTGCCACAAATTAAAGGCCTCAAAATATTTTTATGTACATTCCAATTTTATTCTCCTTGAATTCACACAAACTGGTTAGAATTTACACAAAAAAAATCTCATTACAATCAACATTGATAAAACATATATTTTGGAAATCAATATTAGCAATCTCTATAATTTTATTTGAATGAGAAATTATGAAAAAGTAATAGAAAATTGAAATTTTTGACGAACAAAAATTAAATTTATAAAGCATTTATTGCAACATGTCTGATGCTGATCTAATTCACACCCTGTCATTTGAAAAAAAAAATATGGAAAGCGAAACATATACGATTTTATAAATTTTTTGAAAAGTAATCGTGAATAGCGTCACCATGCTTTGATCTCTATTCCTAATCTCCGTAATTAATGTAAGTAATATATTATAACATGCATTTTGAATAAATTAAAAATAGTAATATCTATAAATTTATATAAATTTTGAAATGTTTTACAGACTATTTTATTCCATGTCATATAAGAATGAAATTATGTAAAGTATAATAATTTTCAAGTAATTTTATAGCGAGAGATTTCTCGGCATCGCCGTTTGCGATCACTCGCATCATATATAAATAATGTAATAAACACGATACAATATATTTTAAAAAAATATAATTTTTTAATCTAACTTCTATTTATACACACTATATTAAAAATAATAAATAAAAATAATTAAATGTAGTAATTTTTGTATGCAATAATGAGATAAGATAAATGTAATTAAGATATGAAAATTATAAAAGTTTGTGCAAAACAATATTTTATACTATTATACTCATTATTCGTAGAGTTAAGACCTCAATATACAAAATAAATTAGGATAAATTATTATTTTTTTTGATAAAAAGATTCGCATCGAACTATTCTCACATTTGTTGTATTCTCACATTTTTAATTTTTTTCTTTTCTTTATTTATCTGGAAATTGATAATAAACTTGTTTAGCATTACTAAAATTTTATTATATCACATACTTTACCTGCATTGTAAGCATGCATAGAAAAAGAATCGTGTAAAAAGACATATAAAAATTTTGAGTTAGAAGGTTTCTGGGCATTGACGACACCGATAATTTTACACACATTGTATCAAAAAAACTGAAAAAGATTGAAATTTTTATTGGACCAATAAATACATTGTCCAACTTCTTCAACCTTGAAAAAATAGCATCAAAATATATTAAATTTAAGGGATAAAATAATATTGATTAACATGCAATTAGATATAGAAATGAGTTCAAAATAATTAAAAATCATTATATTATATATGTATTTACATTATGAACATACATAAAAAAACATATATATTTACATTATGAACATCTATACTATCTTATCATAGGCGAAACATTAAAAGTTTGGTCGGTCGGTCGATACTAAGTGATTTTACTTAATTACCCTTACTTATTTTTTTTAAAATATTATTAATTAAAAACATTATTTATAACCAATTAACTTTTAGGCTAAAATATATTACTTTTTCTATATTTTCTAATAAATCCCCTCTTTTTCTTAAAAAATCACGGGCAATTACCTTTTTCTATTAAAACACGCTACTCTTTCTATTTTTTCTTACTAAAACTCCTTCTTTTCCAAAAATATCACGGGCAACCCTTACTTATTTATTTTAAAACCTATTTTATTAGTTTTATTTACAGGAAATTATCCTTTTCAGCTAAAACATGTTACTTTTTCTATTTTTCCTTACTAAAACCCCTAATTTTCCAAATATATCACGGGCAAACCGTTACTTATTTATTTTAAAACCTATTTTAATAATTTTAATTATTTAAAAAAGTTTAAACTATCTTATAATAGACGAAAAATTAAAAGTTTGGTCGGTCTGTTGGTATTTCGTGATTTTACTTAATTACCCTTACTTATTTAAAAAAAATTATTATTATATAATAACATTATTTATAACCATTTACCTTTTCAGTTAAAATACATCACTTTTTCTATTTTTTTCTAACAATTCCCCTCTTTTTTCTAAAAAAATCACGGGCAATTACCTTTTTCAACTAAAACATGTTAATTTTTCTATTTTTCCTTACTAAAACTCTTTTTTTTCAAAAATATCACGGGTAAACCTTTACTTATTTATTTTAAGACCTACTTTTTTACTTCTAATTACGGGCAATTACCTTTTCAAATAAAACATGTTACTTTTTTTATTTTTCCCTACTAAAACCACTCATTTTCCAAATACAATTAATAAAATATATAAACAAATACAAATAATAAAATATATAATAATAAATAATAATAATAATCATAATAATCATAATAATAATAACAACAACAATTGTTAAAAATAATTCGTGCATCGCACGGGTTTTAGACTAGTATATAAGAAAATGTAGAAATAGAATTTTGATGGTCAAGTTTGGTGTCACTTAAATACAAATAAAAATGAAATATAATTCGACAAAACATCAAACTAATTTTACAAATATAAACATAGATAAGAATTCTCTAGATTAAACAAATGAACATAAACATATGAAAAATATATGGAGAGGACAAAGGTTAGCCCGGGTGAGCAGTTAAGTCGTATATTGTTTTAAATTTGTATAAATCTCTTATAGATCAATAAACTTCTGTTAAAATTTTCATCAAACATATCAACCGCATAACCAAAATATACACATTAATAAATTATTGTAAAATTGTTCGAGAAATAGATGAGATTATAAAGATCAATATTATCATTTTTAAGTTGACAACTTTTACCTAATTTGGAAAACACATATCTCTAAAATATTATTATTGGAACCAATTGAGACTTTTTCACCACTATAAAACCTATATCACAACAAAAACATGAAAAATATCGTAAAATAGGAGATACGCATGTTTATATATAATAAAGTTCCAACTCATAGAGAGAAATAAAAGTGGAGAAAAAGAAATGATTGAAAATGCATGGATTTAAAATCTAAGAAGGATAAAATTGAGGACAATAAAAAATTTGAAAGTAATAACAATAAAATGTTGAGAAAATGTGAAAAAAAATCCCCGTTTCGAAATCTTAAAAATCTAAAATTGAAGAAAATCATGGATTTAAAAACATTAAAAAATTAAATTGCGGAAAAATAATAATCAAAGTGGATCGAAAATAATCAAAGATCATTAAATATTCAAAACAGAGCATCTGAAGATTAGTAGCGATCAAAGCAAGCTCCAGACTCTAGGTGGTATACGCTTTGAGGAATGGGTCCAGATTGATACCGTCAACTGGAAGAACCTTCATACACTAGTAATAACAGATGATTCAACAGAAGAAAATGGTTACAGTTTGGACTCGGTAGCTAACTTAAAAAGTCTCCAAACATTCTTCCTTTTTCTTCATGATACTGGTCTTGTTATTCCAACAATCAAATCTCTTCAGTCTTGCAAACATCTCAAGACAGTCGTGTTAACGGGTACTATGAAAGACACAGAAGAATTTAGTTATTTACCAGATTCAGTCACGTGGTTAACACTATTCCAAAGTAAGTTCACAATCACTACAAGGGGAATGGGTAATTGTGACAGAATAAATACAAAGAATCTGTCGCAATTGCCTTAACTTGTGACAGAAAAATTCTGTCACAAATGCCCGAGTCGTAAGTTCTTATTCGGTCACAAGTTGTTAATCTGTCGCAAGTTCATTGTGGGTCCCCATTTTGCACAAAATAATGTTAAAAAAAGGACAAATAAAAAAAATTACGACGAATGATTCTGTCACAAATTTCCCAAACTTATGACAGCTAATATGTCGTAACTGGTCCATACATTGCGACTGATTCTGTCGTAATTTTTCCTATGATTCCCAGAGGTTGCGACCAAATCTGTCACAAGTATTTTCAGAACTAAGACATAATATGTCCATGTGGTCATGCATTCTTCGGAAGGCTTTTAACCTATTATTGACATGTCCATCACACAATACAAATCCAAATCTAAACTATATAATTCGAATAATTAAACAAGCAATTAAAGTCTAAAGACGCATTTAACATTAAAAAAATGGATTATCATACAAATCTGAATTTGTGTAGAAGTTACAACAAAAATTCATCACAAATTTACAATATACCAAAACAAAAGTTTAGTCAAATCCTCCCTAATATAGATACCACCACCTTAGCATTGTTGCTCATGAGAGATGAAGCCAACCCCATCGCTTGAATGATCATCCTTGTGTAAGACGAAATAACCCTACATGATTCACCAAACAAAACTTTGGGAATTAACCAAAAAAAAGAGCAGCGTTTTAATTTAACCAGAAATTAAATTGAGCACAGAGATAACACTGGCCAGAAACTAAATTGAGCATTTAGATCATACTAGTGGAATTCACTTATCTAAATACATAAACATTAATTCATTTTAGATGAGCTTTTATGTTTATGAAAACCGCATAATAGAAGAAGTGAATATTTAAGTTACAAGCTAATAATAATTTGTAGGGAAAGATAAGAACAAGCTAGTTATTTATATCTAGCATAGATCCAAGATGTGATCATATTAAGATCATAAGCAATAGATACTTAAACTTGACGCTTGACAAAAAAAACCTCAATTTGCACGATGGTGTGCAAGTCATGTTCACCTAACTTGTCTACCAAATGCAGAAATATTACATCAAGAATAAGTTTAAACTAAGAAATACACCATAAAAGCTAATGTAAACTTGCTCGCACCACAAGATTAGTTTAGAAAATGCAAACGATAATGTATTAGAAGCCACCCTACTCGCTCTCGATTAGTTTAGAAAATTTAATCCAGTTCTAGCATACCATGGCAACTTCACAGGCTACTATTGTGTCTTGCATTATTGAATTTCAATATAGTAATTACATTACACTACAAGAAAAACGGAATCAGAAGACACCTTTCAGACAACGGGCGGCCGAAAAAGTGTTGCCTAAAATTAACAGACGACAGTTTATTTTTTGGCTCAAAAAAGTATTGTCTAATCCATTACATTACAACGGTTTACGAACCGTTGTCTAAGAAAGTGAAAAATAGTGGATATAGACGACGCAAATGATTGGGTTTAGTCAACAGTTTTTTTAACTCTTGTCTAAATAATATTAAGACAATGTTTTAATTTAACCGTTGTTGGATTGAGACAACGGTGGTCTTAGTCGTGTTGTGTGAATAAACGTAAGACAATGTTGCAAAAAAACCGTTGTGTAAATTTGATATAATTTTATTATAAAATTGTGAGTAAATTATTGGATAATAATTTTTATATATTAGGATGTTGACTAACTTTGTTTTATTTATTCAATTTATAAAAGTATAAAACAATGGTTTTTGTTTAACAAAGTGTTGTAAGTTGTAAGACTTAACAACGGTTTTGTTCCAAAAACCCGTTGTATATTTGTATAATATACACAAGGGTTTTCGTTTTTATCCGTTCGTTGTTGAATAATCTCTGTAACAATTGTTTATGTTGTTAAACCGTTGTATGATATAGACAATGGTTTCGTTTTATAAAATCGTTGCGTGATTATTTACGTTACAACGTTTTGTTTAGCTAAACCGTTGTCTATATCAAAAGCGTTGATTTTAAAAAAAAATACTTTATTTGTTGTCCTTAATACATACATAAGTGTTGCACACTTCATACAATGTTATTGTATAAATCTCTTATTTGGATATTTAGTATAAAAAATTGTTAAATATATAAAAAAACTTAAATAAAGGTTAATGATAATAATAATATCATTGATAGATAGAATACGATCATACTTCAGATATTTTGTTGTACACGTTGTAGATGTAGACATCATATATTGTATGATTTACGATCCTTGATATTTGTTTACAAGGAAATTTTAGCTAGCTAGGAAAATGTTAATAATTATAACATTACTAATTCCGAAGTTAAACGAACATTATATAATAACTATACTATTAGCGAATAACTGACATACCAATACTATTAACAACAATGTTGTCATATTCAAATAACTCATTTTACATATCAGTAGGACATAATTTAATTATAAAGTCGTCATTAAGTTGTCTTATATAAATTTTATATATGCGAGTCGGGACTCACCTATGTTTTGTTTATTCGATTTTACAAAAGTATAAGACAATGGTTTTTTTTTAACAAAGTGTTGTAAGTTGTAAGACGTAACAAAGGTTTTGGTCCAAAAAACGTTGTATAATATACACAAGGGTTTTCGTTTTGATCCGTTCGTTGTTGAATAATCTCTGTAACAATTGTTTATGTTGTTAAACCGTTGTATGATATAGACAATGGTTTCGTTTTATAAAATCGTTGCATGATTATTTACATTACAACGTTTTGTTTAGCTAAACCGTTGTCTATATCAAAAGCGTTGATTTTTTTAAAAAAAATACTTTATTTGTTGTCCTTAATACATACATAAGTGTTACACACTTCATACAATGTTATTGTATAAATCTCTTATTTGGATATTTAGTATAAAAAATTGTTAAATATATAAAAACACTTAAATAAAGGTTAATGATAATAATAATATCATTGATAGATAGAATACGATCATACTTGAGATATTTTGTTATACACGTTGTAGATGTGGACATCATATATTGTATGATTTACGATCCTTGATATTTGTTTACAAGGATATTTTAGCTAGCTAGGAAAATGTTAATAATTATAACATTACTAATTCCGAAGTTAAACGAACATTATATAATAACTATAGTAGTAGCGAATAACTGACATACCAATACTATTAACAACAATGTTGTCATATTCAAATAACTCATTTTACATATTAGTAGGACATAATTTAATTATAAAGTCGTCATTAAGTTGTCTTATATAAATTTTATATATGCGAGTCGGGACTCACCTATGTTTTGTTTATTCGATTTTACAAAAGTATAAGACAATGGTTTTTGTTTAACAAAGTGTTGTAAGTTGTAAGACGTAACAAAGGTTTTGGTCCAAAAAACGTTGTATAATATACACAAGGGTTTTCGTTTTGATCTGTTCGTTGTTGAATAATCTCTGTAACAATTGTTTTTGTTGTTAAACCGTTCTATGATATAGACAATGGTTTCGTTTTATAAAATCGTTGCGTGATTATTTACATTACAACGTTTTGTTTAGCTAAACCATTGTCTATATCAAAAGCGTTGATTTTTAAAAAAATACTTTATTTGTCGTCCTTAATACATACATAAGTGTTACACACTTCATACAATGTTATTGTATAAATCTCTTATTTGGATATTTAGTATAAAAAATTGTTAAATATTTAAAAACAATTAAATAAAGGTTAATGATAATAATAATATCATTGATAGATAGAATACGATCATACTTGAGATATTTTGTTATACACGTTGTAGATGTGGACATCATATATTGTATGATTTACGATCCTTGATATTTGTTTACAAGGAAATATTAGCTAGCTAGGAAAATGTTAATAATTATAACATTACTAATTTTGAAGTTAAACGAACATTATATAATAACTATACTATTAGCTAGCTATTTTAATGATATTTCAAATTAATCGGATACAAATAATTTATTTTTCTTTGAGATTCTAACAGTCAACTGCTGATTTGACTAGTATCACTAACTAGTATTTCGTCCCGGATTGGTATTTTGATTTTTTATAAAATATTTTTCGATGACACTACTAAAATTTGCAACAAAAATCTCCTCTTTCACGTCGGTTGATAAAAATAATGGTTCTAAGTCTTTTTTTTTTTTAATTTCAAAAAAAAGTCTATTTTTTAAAAAAGGAAAAATACGTGGCAATATTATTTCCCCGCCTATTACCCCAATGTTTCCCCCATAATCGAAATTTTATTCTTCCCCCTCAATCGAAATTTTATTCTTCCCCCTCAATCGAAATTTTATTCTTCCCCCTCAATCGAAAATCTATTCCCCCTCCCATTTTCTCACTCAGATCTACTCTCTCCCATCACTCCGCTCTCTCTCTCTGTCTGTCTCTCTCTCATACATACACACCAACACAAAAAGCCCTCATTCCTCTCCCCCGTCACTCCTCTCTCTCGTCTCTCTCAAACATATACACCACAAAAACCCTTCTCTGAAATTGAGAAACCCTAAATCGATAACTCGATTTTCAATTAGGTGAAGCCCCCTATCACAGTGTTGTTATTTGTGTGCAATTAGGGCTTTCCTTTTGGGGATTCAATTAGGCTTCATTTGGGGGTTTCAATTAGGGTTTCTATTGGGGCTTCCAATTCAAGGTAAAATAGCTAATTTGTTGTTTAGTTGTTATTCTTCCAGTTTTTTTTTGGGATTTTTTGGTGCGGTTTTTTGTGGTTGCAATTAGCATGCTTTCTTACTGTAAAGATTGTGTTAAAACATGTTAAAAAACGTCTCCTTTTAATAGAAAAGATTAGAAAAGATTGTGTTAAAACATTTTACATGTTACAGGCACAAGGACCAAGATGGTGTAACTTTCACTCCTTGATGAGATCTGTGGGTGTCCAAGCTGCTGCTGCTATAGGGTGCACAACCATCGAATTGATTGGAGAAGACCGTCCATGATTGTTTTCACATGTGTTTGTGCTTTTGACAGGGTGTATGATGTAACTGATGAATCTTTCTTTAACAGTAAATGCTTTTTCCTCTTTATATTTTATTTCAAATGATTCCTATGTTTCAGTTGTCTGCTGCTTTCAATAACTTGGCCAATCAACCTTCTCCATTAGCTTCTCGCATCACCACCAAATGTTGCCTTTGGGCCCAACTTTAGACTGAAAGTGCCACATGTTGAAATAATCTCTACACCTCGTTGTGAATCTAGATCACCCTCCGGTCCTTATCTTCAATACGCAGCATAGTGATCATTTGTTTTCTTTTTTTCTCTGTGCAATTCTGCAGTTGGTGGTCTTGGAATTGCAGCTGCTCACTGCATGCTCAATCCGATGGTGGCAGACTTTATGAAATTGTGTAGTCAGAAGATTTATAGGTATTTCGTTTCAGGCCTGTTTAGGTGGCATCTTTGGCAATGATTCTTTTTTAAACATATATTATTTATTCCCTTAATAAAATCTTTATGATTTATGGCAGGTATGGCTTGTAGAGAAGATAAGAGCCATGAAGGTGGAAGGGCAGATGGCTATGGGTGTGTGGTCGGATTTTAGCCAGAGATGGTTTACTCTTTTGCACTGAACTAGTCCTTTCATTTTCAAGGACTTCAAAGATATGGCAAATCATGTAATACATAATTGCTCGACATGGTTATTGACAACATTGATATGCATAATACGTGTGACATTGATCATCCTAATTCAAAGTTGCAACTTTATTGGTCTAGGCGGCAGCCGGTTTTAAGACTGTTAGAGATATTATTGCAGCATCACACCTCGTAGAGAACATGAGGGGTTCTACCATTGATGATCCCCTTACTGAATGTTATAAAAGGTTGGGTTCTGCAATAATTCCTATGGACGACGATTCAGAGGACTACAAGATGATTGTGAACTATCTGGGAAAAACTTATGAACCTGTCAAAGTCAGAAACATTGTACGAATTATCAGTAGAGGTCTCACTTTCTGTATATGTATGTTTGGACTTGAGCTGCTGACAATCTTTTGTTCTATTTCAGAGTTACTCTGTATTAGTTGAGAATATATTTGCTGTTGAAGTGAGTGCTTGCCCATCCATGGAAGAGATGAAGAAGCTGCCAAACAAAGTTTTGCTTTGGTGTGGTAAGCTGCAGTCATTTGGTGGTTCACTATTAGTTTTTTTTTCTGTTCTTTATGGTGATGGTGGCGATGATTTCTGAATCCTCTATTTGGCATGTCAGGTACATGGAGCTCAAATCAAATTTTAAGCTGTTTTTTCCCTTTCTCGCCAGTTCTGTTGCTTATTATTATTTTTATCATCTTTATAATTTTTACTCTGGTAGCAGGAACATATTTATGGATCTAATTAGGATTGCAATGTAATATGGGGGGTATACACTATTAGTAAAAAAAACTAACAAACCTTGTGCCACTCCAATCCTCATCAAAGTACATCTTTTTGTAGCACAGACCTCTCTACCGCCCTTATTATAATGATAGTAATTATGATTTATGCTCTCGGCCTATGTTTGTCTTAAGGGATTACCAGATGATAGTAATGATAGTAATTATGATTTAAATATCAAAAGAGTAAATTGTTTGCAACTTTGAAACAGGCGCCCCCTGGACATTTTGATAGCATCAGTTGTTATGATGGGCTTGAGAGCGGAAATGCCATTGCGCTAACAGAAATAGTATTCAGGTAACAACTCTGTCCTAATCTGATATCAGTGCATTTTAATTTAGTGGTTATATATATTCTATTTGCAGGGAACTTAATGGTAAGAAATTTGAGGAACTCAGTTTTGGTGAGGCATGTCGACTCTAGACCAGTCTAGGTTGTAAAATCCAAACTAAGTTTGCAGAGGCGAACAACTTGATGGTAATTGGATCCGCTAGATTTAGTAAATATTTCAATTTGCTTAAAATATGAACATATAAAATGCTTATGTTGATCTGAGTAAGTTGTCTTTCTGCTTGTTTATATAGCTATGGAGTAAGTACTTTTATGCCTTGCAAAGATCTAGAAATTATTATCTATTTGTAATATTATTTTCCTTGAGTCGTGTCTATATAAGTTGATCATCTATTTTCATCATCTAATATATTCCTGAATATTAAGTTATTAGGTTATGCGAGGGTGGTGAATTGCTGGATAGAATTTTAGCCAAGTAAGTATTTTCCGAACAAGTTGATTTCTGATAATGATAAACTTTAGCATGATTACAGGACTTATTGTGAATTTTGTGTGATCAGAAAATCCAGCCGGTATACAGAAAAAGATGCGGCAAGAGTTGTAAGACAGATGCTAAAAGTTGCTGCTGAGTGTCACTTGCATGGTTTGGTCCACCGTGACATGAAACCAGAAGTATGCCTCAACTAGATCAGTGATGTTTGCTTTTATTAAACTCTACCTTTTTCTGTTCTTGCTCCTTAATGGTGTTTCCGTTGATTATTCAGAAAAGTATTTCTCTTGTAGAATTTCCTTTTCAAGTCACCGAAAGAGGAATAAGCATTGATGATTTTACTACAACAAGTATAATCATTCGATTGGAGCATTAGTTTGTGAATTTGGTGAATAGTGGTTGTAATGGTGAATATTAGTTGGTAATATTTGAAGTATTTAGTTTGGTATTTTTGTTGGCTTGTAATTACAATGTCTACCATTGTTTCATTTGGTTATAAAACCATTGTCTCTTATGTTTTTTAGCTTAGTGTGGTATCTATAAGAACTATTGTTATTATCTGTATCAAACAATGGCCACTGTCTATTTAGACTGTTGTGCAAATGTTTTTCGTACAACATACTCATAAAAGAACCTGTTGTCTATTTAGACTAAATACAAAATATTGAACAAACAAAAACGTTGTAAAATTAATCTCTTACAACGCATTCTTAAAATAAAATTGTTGTCTAACAAAACAAAGCACAATAGGTAAATACATGTGAAGTGTTGTTCAAAAGCCTTGTTACTACACACTTAGAGATAAAAACCGTTGAGTAAATGCAGATACTGAGGAGAAAACCGTTGTAGATAAAACTTAAACCATTGTGCAAAAGAAATATAAACAAGGCTTTATTAAGAAGCAAACCGTTGTTGTTTCTAGCTGTTATACAACACTTTAGATTTACCAGAATGTTGTGATAATCAACTTATACAACGGGCTGTATGGTAAGAAAATGGTGTTGTTTCTGGCTATTATACAACACTTTGTGAATCGGTGACTGTCGTTTCAGTTATTTTGCACAACTTTTTTTAACCGTTGTCTGAGGTCCATCTGACGGCATCCCAATAGTCATCGGTTTTCAGGGGTAATAGACAACGGTCCTGGTTGAGTCGTCTGATTCAGTTTTTCTTGTAGTGTTATAAAATAACTATAGGGAAGTAGGTCACTTCAATCATCCACATTTAACCAAGTTCTATCACTTGGGCATGGAAACAGAGATCTGAAATGAAGAGTAAAAGCTTACCTCTGGATACATTTCTCCTTGAACAAACTGTCGAATGCTTAGGTCCATAGTTCCTACAACACTGTTCAAAACAGTTCTTCAGACATTTTGTCTTCCTTTTTAACCTGAAATTCCATATGGAAAGAAATCAAATGTGTTGGGGATTAGTACTAGCAGACTTGTGTGTAGAGATATTTAGCAAGTGCCAAGTTGTGAGTAGGACGGAAAAACAGGAAAACAAAGGATTCATGGACAAAAAATGAAGCAGCAAATTGGTATAGAAGTTCTCATCCTATTGGACAAGAAAAATGATGCAATTCCTTAGGCATAATATATAGTATAAGACTGTACATCAGTAAATCGGCACTAAAGGTTCACATCTGCAGGATCCTTTATCTCTTTTTTAAACATAACTTATTTATTTGAGTCCATCTTTTAGTGGTGTTTTGATTTTTTCTAAATTATTTTTGGATGATCTAATCGTACAAATGTCAATATCTATATATATTACGGATATTCTAGAAATTTGAAGAAAAAATAAATTTATTTGGTTTGAGTTTTAACAGTCAGCTAGTGATTTCTTGACTAGTCTCCTAACTAGTGCTTCATTATGGGTTGGTATTTTAAATTTTTTAAAAAATATTTCTCGACGATCCAACTATAGGATGTAAAGTCAGAGATATTCCAAATTTTCAAAACAAAAAAGATAAATTCATTTGGTTTCAAATTTTAACAGTCAACTAGTGGTTTGGTTTGACTAGTACTCCTTACTAGTGCTTCATCGTGGATTAGTGTTTCGACTTTTAAAAAAAATATTTATGGATGATCCAACCATATGGATGTAAACATCTATGTATTTTAGTTGTATTCAAAAAATTTAAGAAAAAAATCACTTTATTTGGTTTGAGAATTTAACAGTCAACTAGTGGTTTGACTAGTATTCATAACTAGTGTTTCTTACCAGATCGGTGTTTCGATTTTTTAAAAATATTTCTCGACGATCGAACTGTATGAATGTCAAGATCTATATATTTTAGTGATATTCTAGAAATTTCAAAAAATAAATAAATTTTTACAGTTTCATATTTTAACAGTCAAATAGTGTTTAATTAATACTTATAACTAGTGCTTCATCGTGGATTGATGTTTTATTTTTTTAAAGATAGTTCTCGACGATCCAACCCATGAATGTCAAAATCTATGTATTTTAGTGATATTCCAAAAATGTGAGAAAAAAATAAATTTATTTGATTACAGATTTTAATAGTCAACTAGTGTTTGTCTAGTACTTCTAACTAGTGATTTGTTGTGAATTGGTGTTTTCATTTTTTAAAAAATATTTCTCAACGACCAAACTGTATGGATGTCAAGATATATGTATTTTAGTGATATTGCATACATTTGAGAAAAATTTAATTTATTTAGTTTGAGTTTTCACAGTTAACTATTTGTTTGACTAGTATTCCTAACTAATGCTTCATCGTAGATTAATGTTTCGATTTTTTAATAATATTTTTTCATCGATCCAATCGTATAGATGTAGAGATTTAGGTATTTTAGTGATATTCTAAAAAATTCAAAAAATAAATAAATTTATTTGAATGCGTATAAGTAAACTTGTGACCGAATCTGTCGCAAGGTATAACTATCGACGGAATATATGGAACTCCGTCCCAAAATAATTCATGACGGACAATCTGTCGCAAAGTACGTTGTGACGGACGTTACATTCCGTCCCAAGTTCAACTTTGCAACAGAATGTTTACGATTCCTGTCACAAGGTATCTTAGCGGGAAAATTACCCCGCCTAAAAACTATAAACGGGAAAGTAAATTATTAAATTATTACTTGTGCGGGAAAAATAATAATAAAATATTAATATTGCGACAAAATTATTCTATCACAAATTACCCTGCGACGAAATGTAATATTTCGGTCGCAATTTGAGCTTGCGACTGAAATTTACTAAAATTCTGTCACAATTGACCATTCCTTTTGTAGTGAATCGACCCAATGCCCATTTTAGGAAAAATGCCAAATCTTACTGCTCTGGATATTTTGGGGGCGTATATCGGCGGGAAAATGGTGTGCAGTCATGAATCGTTTCCATGTCTTCATTTACTCAAATTACAGTATATGCAACTGGAAGAAATTCAAGTGGAGGACGGAGCCCTGCCTTGTCTCAAATACTTGAAAATAGAAGGTTGTCGCAAGTTGAAGATAATTCCCCCACAATTACAACATGTTCCTGCCATACCTGATTTTATAGTAGCGTCGGAATAATAACCTGAAGACAGGAGGACTATCCCAAGTTCGAAACTAAATGTTCAGCAGCAGTAGTCGATATTTTTTGTAGATTCAACTCCATTGATTTGTAATTCAGCATTTTTGTTTTTGTTCTGTTTCTTTTTAAGGTTGAGTAATAGAGAAGTTGAGAAAGAAGGGGTTGAATAAACAAAGTTTGAATTGTTTAAAAAATAGGCTTAATGACCTTTTAGCCCCTGAGGTTTACTCCCATACACCCATCAGCCCCTGTCTTTCAAAAGTGTACCTTTTAGCCCCCGAGATATGAAATTCGTACCTTTCGACCCTTAAACCCAGTTCAGTTAAAAAAGTCGGGTTTTAGCTTAGGGGAAAAACTGTCTTCAGGGGCTAAAAGGTACACTTTTAAAAGACATGGGCTAAAAGGTACACTTTTAGATTCAATCGATGCTCGCCAAGAGCAGGATTTAAAGTTGGAAAATGCTTGGCGTCTGATACTTTCACAGCAGGTGGGTATGACTGGTCAATCAATTTGTACCCCAATGGCAAGAAGTACAAGTATAAAGATTACATTTCACTCTATATAAGATTGGAGAGTGAAGAAACTGATGTGAATGCAGAATTTGAACTGACGCTTGTTGATCAGAGTGGAAGAGGCAAGCATAGAACTCAGACACATTTTGGTTTCTTGATGAGAAAACGCGGAAGCCAATGGGGATTTGGCCGGTACATAAAGAAAAATTATTTGGAGAAACTAGGCTACCTAGCTAAAAGATGATTGTGTGGTAGTAAATTGCGTGGTAGGAATTCTTGCATTTGGTACAGAATTGGAAATCTCAGCCCCAATAATTTCATTCCTCATTTCTTATCTTCATCATTAATTAATAAGATTATAAAGCTTAAGGAGTCTAACAGTGAGGATACTAAGTTGCCAGATCTGGAGTCAGCAGCAAAAATAATTATAGAATTTGAATCTCCATCGCAGCTACAAGGACTTGATCTCACTGATGGAGACCATGGCAAATTTGATCAGTACTTGTATGCAGTCGATCAGATTCAGCTATCGATTAGGTCAGGTATCTCCGGTTATGACACTCACAGAACTTGTGCTATTAGAAAACTGTAGTTGGTGTTTCAAAGAATCTTGGACTGCTCAGTTACTGGGAGAAATTCTGATGCCACGAGTACCACTGTTTACTCTAGTAGTGTGACTAGCAGTTATAATTATGAGTTGCAGGGAAACAATCAGACTGGCCATGGTGAGCTCTCGCGAGAGCAAGTTTATCGTCTACATAATATAGTAGAGAGGCTAAACTCCACAGGATGTCTTGGGGATTGCATTAACATGTACAGAATTTCAAGGAAGACAGCGGTGGATGCAAGGTATCTACGATTCTACATTGGCAAGTGGACTTACAATGACTTGCAAAGTTTGGATTGTGAAGAGTTTACCGCAAAAATTACGGTATGGATACTAGCAGCCTATAAATGTTACAACACTATCTTTCCCGAAGAGAGGCAATATTATGAGAAGATTTTTAATGGTGTAGGAGCTGCCACATATGACAACTGTTTCCTGGCTATTGTTAAACATGCTGCAATTGAGTTGAACAATTTCGCGGACGCTGTAAGTTGTACTGCTTCATTTCAAAAACTCTTCCCTGTTTTGGATCTTTATAAGGTTCTGGTAATTATCTTGCCTAAGATTCAAAACCTGTTCCACTCTGGATCAGTCGCATATATATCTTATGGGGCTAGTAATATTGTTAATAGCCTTGCAACTCTCGTAAGGAATTGTTTTAAAAGTGTACCTTTTAGCCCCTGTTTTTTAAAAGTGTACCTTTTAGCCCCTGAAGACAGTTTTGCCCCTCAGCTAAAACCCGATTTTTTTAACTGAACTGGGTTTAAGGGTCGAAAGGTACGAATTTCATACCCCGGGGGCTAAAAGGTACACTTTTGAAAGACAGGGGTTGATGGGTATATAAGAGTAAACCTCAAGGGCTAAAAGGTCATTAAGCCTAAAAAATAATAATAATAAGTTCTAATGTAATTTTAAAATTAGAAAAATTGATAAGAATAAGTAAGAAAGAAACTAAAATTTGAAAAATTAAATTAAATAAATAAGTAAAATCAAAATATTTTATTTGTCAAATCTAAATATTAACAAAATGAATAACCAAAAGAAGATAATTTCAAAATAAAACTCGAACAAAATCAAAAATACTTTCTTCCTTCATTTTCAAATTTTTATGTAAAGTCTGTCATATATCTTGATAAACTTGTTATAACCAGACCTAATATTTCTCCTACATATGGACTAACAAAGGAACTCCCCTTCCATTTTTGGTCAAAGCAATCCATGGAGTTAATGTAATTTTTTCATAAAATCTTTAAGATAAAATTAAAAAATGTTCAGGCTATACAAATGCAAAATGCAGCATAGCTCATTACAACATAAGCAAATACATTATTCAATTATAATAGCCATAAAAAGAACACATATAGAGAACAAGGTATCTATATATAAACACAAGCCATAAAAACTGCTAATTATCATGCAAAAAATGATACACACATACACAAGTTATGAAACTCACACTTACATATACATACAAAAATAAATAGTAATTGAGATCAAGGCAGCTAAAACAATTACAAGTAAAGCTAATCATCAAGCACTACAAGAAAAACTGAATCAGACGACTCAACCAGGCCCGTTGTCTATTACCCCTGAAAACCGATGACTATTGAGATGCCGTCAGATGGACCTCAGACAACGCTTAAAAAATGTTGTGCAAGATAACTGAAACGACAGTCACCGATTAACAAAGTGTTGTATAATAGCCAAAAAGAACGACAGTTTCCTACCATACAGCCCGTTGTATAAGTTGATGATCACAACATTCTGGTAAATCTAAAGTGTTGTATAACAGCTAGAAACAACAACGGTTTGCTTCTTAATAAGCCTTGTTTATATTTCTTTTGCACAATGGTTTAAGTTTTATCTACAACGGTTTTCTCCTCAATATCTGCATTTAGTCAACGGTTTTTATCTCTAAGTGTGTAGTAACAAGGCTTTTGAACAACACTTCACATTTATTTACCTATTGTGTTTTGTTTTGTTAGACAACAGTTTTATTTTAAGAATGCGTTGTAAGAGATTATTTTTACAACGTTTTTGTTTGGTCAATCTTTTGTATTTAGTCTAAATTGACAACAGGTTTCTTTTATGAGTATGTTGTACGAAAAACATTTGCACAACAGTCTAAATAGACAGTGGTCATTGTTTGATATAGATAATAACAATAGTTCTTATAGATGCCACACTAAGCTAAAAATATAAGAGGCAACGGTTTTATAACCAAATGAAACAATGGTAGACATTGTAATTACAAGCCAACAAAAATACCAAACTAAATACTTCACATATTACCAACTAATATTCACCATTACAACCACTATTCACCAAATTCACAAACTAATGCTCCAATCGAATGATTATTTTTGTTGTGGTAAAATCATCATCTATTGTACCTGACGTGAAGTCGAAAGTTAAATAGATGATGATGTTACCACCGCAAAAGTAATCTGCGAGGATTCCCATCCTTGATTCTTCATGTCAGTCTCATCATCACATGGCTTAACATCCAAAAGAACAGATGATTTGCCACCAAAGTCAATAAATTACTTTCTGCACAGAAGATAATTTCATAAAGCACAGAAGATGATTTCATAAGCCTAAACAAATAGATGACAAAACTTCTGCAATTTCTCAAAGTTTGCTTCAAGCCGAATCATCGACGTCGGGGAGAAGCCAGGTCAAGTATCTTGTTAGCCAAATTTCTTCCTGCTCTAGTGTCTTTCAGCCTGTCTAAGCCTGGTAGGAGGGCCTTTACAAGGGAGTTGCGAAGCTGAATATTACAATTCTGTAAAATTATATAATAAAATTATATCAAATTTACACAACGGTTTTTTTGCAACATTGTCTTACGGTTATTCACACAATACGACTAAGACAACCGTTGTCTTAATCCAACAACGGTTAAATTAAAATATTGTCTTAATATTATTTAGACAAGAGTTAAAAAAACTGTTGTCTAAACCCATTCATTTGCGTCTATATCCACTATTTTTCACTTTCTTAGACAACGGTTCGTAAATCGTTGTAATGTAGTGGATTAGACAATACTTTTTCGAGCCAAAAAATAACCTGTCGTCTGTTAATTTTAGGCAACACTTTTTCGGCCGGCCGTCCATTGTCTGAAAGGTGTCGTCTGATTCAGTTTTTTTTGTAGTGAAGTAAAGCTAATCATCTCACACAGAGAGAGGGGAGAGCGAGAGGGAGAGAGAAGAGAGAGAGGGGGGGGGGGGGGGGGGGGGTGAGAGAGAGAATTCAATTCGCATTCGCATTGCCCAACCCCCCTCAACTCGCCAACCAAACAGGCCCTTAGTATTTGAATTCATTCGCATTGCACATTTGGATACCTATGCAGTGTAGAATTCAATTAACAATAATCAATTCTAGTGTATTTCCGAACTAAAACATACCTAGTCACTTAGGTTAACACTTCTATTTCCACAATAATTATTAGACAGTTGAACTACAAAACCCCTACAAACTAGCCACTTTCTACTTAATCACGTAACCCTGTTTTATCATCATCATATATAATATTTCACGCCTGCTCAGGTTAATGGACAGACAACTTAACGTCGACGTGGTGGCGGTGGTGGTGGTGTTTAGTCTCTTCTTTGTGAGTTTTCCGGTACTTATATCTGCATGCGAGAATTCGACGAGTTCAGCAGCTGCTTCAACGAGTTCGACAGGTTCCATCGTTACTGGAAATAAAACAGATGGTCTATGTTCTCAAGTCATTCAACCTCTGGGGTATATTTGCTCCGAACACATTGTACGTGAATGATCTTCCTCTATGATTACAGTTATTATTCTTTCTATGATTAAACCAAATTACAATCAGATATACCCTAGTTTGCTTATTATAATATAGTATAGTATAGATTACTAAAGCATGTGAAAATATAAAAATTAGAATTATATGCAAGGCTATTACATTATAAAGTCTTTTGGATTTTCCAACACCTGACAGATTTATATTTTTTATATAGAGCTTTCGAATAAATTTCTGAATCGATGAATCGATAAAAAGGAAGAACTGATATACCGATTATATGTTCCCACGTACTGCAGGTTCAAACTGAAGATAAATATTTGTTGGGGCTTCAAAGGGTGTCCTCTAGTAAGGCAAATATTTCAGAGGGAAGGAGAGGTCCTCCGGTTCTGCTGCTACATGGACTCTTTGTGGTGATTAGATCTTTCTTTCAATAATTACATTGCAGATGAAATATAAACGAGTTTTGAAGAATTAACAGAGCATATGCCATCTTTACCATCTTCCGTTATACTATAATTTGCGGATCTTCTTTATAGTGAGCCTGCTTAATCTGGAACATTGTTCGAACTGCAATGACTTATGTTAATTTGCCCTTGTTCTTAAAACACAATTATATAAATGAAAACAGGGTGGTGAAGCTTGGTTCTTAAATGGCATCGATAACTCACTAGGCTTTCTACTTGCTGACAAAGGTTATGATGTTTGGGTTGGAAACGTAAGAGGGGTACAATGGAGTCACGGCCATGTATCTTTATCCAAATCGAATAAGGTATATGTGTATATTACTAGTTGCTCAAGAATCTTGTTGAAATATATGATGAATAACGAGCAACGACATTACATACTTGCTACTGTTCTGTCATCTTTAGGAATTTTGGGCCTGGAGTTGGACGGAATTGGCGAAATTTGATCTTCCAGCAATGATCAATTATGTAAATAATATCACAAATTCCAAAGTATTCGTCACTGGACATTCACAGGTACCTTAATTCTTTCACAGCTAGTGCGTGTGTGTGTGCAGTTTTACTAAGAGTAAATTGCAAATTTGTGACCGAACTTAACCTCATTTTGCATTTTGGTGGCCGAACTTTCAAATTTGCAATATGGTGGCCAGACATTACTTTTATTTTTCAAAAATGTGGCTAAGGGCCACCTTTTTGAAAAAAAAGTTCTACAAAAAATGGATCTTAGCCACCTTTTTGAAGACTAAAAGCAATATCTGGCCACCAAATTGCAAATTTGAAAGTCTGGCCACCAAAATGCTAACGCGGGTAAAGTCCAGCCACCATTTTGCAATTTACTCTTTTACTAATTGTGTTTCTGAAGTGCATATTTTGTGTGATTATCTTGCATTAGGGGACGTTGATGTCAATTGTTGGCTTTATGAACCAAGAATTAGCAAAGAAAGTTAGTGGTGCGGCGTTTCTTTGTCCCATAGCATACTTGCGCTGGGTAAAGGTTCCAGTAATCCGAATGGCAGTTCTTCTGCATGTTGATGCTGTACGTATCTTCTTCTGTTCAATTTTTCTGAAATTCTTCGAAAGTTATCTAATATCTTTATCGAAATGACATTTATGCTAAAATTATCTAGTAGAATAGTTTGACATGTTAGGACCATTCTTAAGAGAATTACTATATTTATTAACAGATGGTTACAGACGACATACCTTCAATTGATCTAAGGAGGTAATTCATAACAATTTCATTCATTTTTATCTCTCTCACACTGAAAGGTGGCTTTAATTTTCTGTAACATTGAAGTTTTCGCCTATTTTTTTCAGTGCAGTTGGCACCGTCACAATGAGGGATTTATGCAGCAGGGGAGATGCAGAGTACTGTAAAGATTTGGTCAGATCCCTCACAGGTTACATTCTTCTTCTTCATTTGTTTCATCAATCATAAATAATGCAATACTTTCATTTAAAGACTTATTTAAGCATTTGGCTGAATGTTTGCAGGGAAGAACTGCTGCTTTGACATCCAAAAAGTGAACGATTATTTGAGATTTGGTCCTCAGCCGACATCTACAAGGAATTTAGCACACCTTGCTCAAAGTACGTGTGCTTAAATATTATTTCACAAAATATATGGTAAAATTTTTGTATATGACTCCCTTTCTAATGCGTGATTTGTGTTGAATTGGCAGTGGTACGATCAGGTTATATTACTGTATATGACTATGGAATGTTGGGTAACATTGGCAAATACAGGCGATTCAATGCTCCTAGTTTTAATCTATCGGCAATTCCTACTTCAATTCCAATGTGGTTTGCTTCTGGGGAAAACGATGCATTGGCAAATCCACAAGATGTCAGGGACACTCTGTCCGAGTTGCAACGATCACCACGAGAAACAGCGACACTGGAAGTGCCGAATTATGGTCATCTAGATTTTCTCTTCAGTTGGTCAGCAAAGAAAGATGTTTATGATAATCTTTTCTTGTTTTTAGGTAATCACACTAGCAGTATTGGTGCATAAGTACAGCGATACTGGAAGTCAAGAATTATGGTCATCTATAGCTAATGTTCTTTCAATATCACTGACTGCTCCAAGGAGGAAAATATGTGTTACTTGGATTTATGTGTTGGAATGTTTAAGTAGTATTTTGTGACTTAAGATAGTATAACTCTTTTGCTTTAATCTTTACTCTCTCCATAGTATTATTCTAAATCAAAACTAAAATAAAATTATTCGATGATAATTACAGACGGAAGCGTAACAAAGGTTCAATTACAAAATATTTATTACAAAAGCAGCTAACGATTATCCAAAAACCAAACTATTCCGAATCTAATATCCTCCGATCCCAACGCTATCTCACTTGAGTTACACAGAACCTGAAAATTGTAAGTAATGAGCTATACATCCCAGCAAGAAATCAATCGATCTAACTAGTCGGGCAAATAATATGTATACACATAGTACAATACAGTATTCAATACAATACGATATACGAAATAATAACTTTCGATACACATTCATATTCTTATTCGATATGATACGATACGATATAATAATCACATAAACAACAATAACTTAAAACCCACAATTCATGTCACGACCACTACAACCCGGTGATAACGATCCTTAATTTTCAGAAAACTGTCACTATAACCCGGTGACTCGGTCCTTATTCTTATTTGATATTTTCACAAACCATGGCATAAATCAGAATCTCAAGACTACTGCTTATACATAATACATATCAACTAATACATATCAAATCAAAATATATCATCACTTAGCCCAAAATTTGATAAACAAATATACATATATAAACTTAATTTTGAAAACACTAGCAAGATCAACCGGAAATTTAGCTCAACGCATCCTAGATCATATATTCAATTCTGATCAGAGAACGAAAAAACCTTTCCAAAAAGTACAGAATTAATGAATTCCGACTTACGATTAATTAACTACGAATTTTACAAGATTGCTGATTTGTGATGGAAAAAGACCTACAAATTTTGATTAAAAAGTCGAGCAAAGAGAATATGATGTTTATATAGCTTCACGAAACCCTAACCCTGGACCTACAAGTTAATCGTATTCCAGTATGATCCATATTTTAAGCCCATTATTCTAATTCAATTTTAAATCATATTCTTTATCAAATTTTAATCTTTTTTTTAATATTCTTTTATTATTATTAATCTAAAATTTTAGGAGATATTACATAAATTTTGAATTTTCATTCAAGTTATACAAAAAAAAGTTGTATTTCTTAAATTTTTACTAACAATGGAATAAATAATACGTAGTTGATTTCTTGCACACTATCGTAGACTGTCCTCGTCAAATATAAACATGTGTTATAGGAGTACGTGGAATGTACAGTATAATGTATCTTAATCTCAATACAAAAGGTTGGTTCATATTACATTAAGGGGAAGTTTGGCTCTCTATTCACTTAAATTGTGTTTGGTTGGGATGATTGGAATGAAATGAGATTTAAAGTGTAAAATAGTGAAATATTCATAACTTTCATTCTTTAACTCATTTTATTCTTAATCGCCTACATTATAATTCAAAAACTCTACTTTGAGATGGAATGCTTCATTCCTTAACTCATTGATTTTCTTCACATTTCTTATCATAACAATTTTGCATTATCTCATTTTTTTCAAATCTTCCCTCCAACTCTCATTACTTTCCTTTAATTTCATCCATTCCATTCCATTCACCCCAACCAAACACAACATTAGTGGCTTCCTCGCGAGCACTCTGTATAATATGAAGGGTCGCTGGACTATACTACTGCTCAGAGCTCACCGGACTTCAGTCAGGTTGCAACAACCTCAAGTGAACTGCCATTAGGGTAAGGAGGAGCCTGATGGCATAGTAAGAAAGATAGGTATAAATGAATTATATTTAATTTCTCATGGATTGATGAGCATTTATATGATAATGGGATGAATTAAGGCCATGACATATCGACATCTAGGAATCTCGACTAGATCGAATAAAGCTCAAAAAATTACATGACAAACAAATTTTGGCGTGAGAACAACAAATATGATACAAAATCATAGACAAATTTTGGGGTGAGAACAACAAATATGAGTCGGAAATCCATTTGTTTCTTGTAGTGTTATAATATAGCTAGTATGTATCAATTGTTGAATAATCAACTCATCTAAAAATTATATTGAGAAATATCCGAACACGATCTTATACTATTTAACATCAATATCACCAGACTTGCTGAACTGCAGATTATAGGCTGGTTGTTTAAGTGGGTTTGGCTCCTCCCCAGTTTTTCCAATATTTTTAACTTGGACAACCCAATATATTCTGGTTTATTTCACTCTCACTTGACCTTTCTACTGCAGAACCAGATTGTTCCTGAAAGACAATTTCCTACGCATAATTACTGAGCAACTTGCTAGATCTATCCAAATAAAGCAAAAAACAGTGCGATAATCTTAAAAAACAAACAGTCAACCAAATAGACTGGTTTCGATTAAATTAAAATATAACTTTTAAAATATGCATCTCTCTTGCTTTTCTTACATAATATCAAGAAATTATCGAATCTTATCAAAAACAAAACAGAACATGTAAAAGTGTTGAATGATCGAATTTTATCAAAAACAAGACGGGCTAATCATCCGTATATTTCAAAAGCCAATATCGATATCAGCATGCAATGTACTCCAACATGGGAAACAGGTAGCCTCATTTCAGGACAGATACAGTTTTTATGCGTTTTCCCAAATCTTTCATTCCCCAAAATATAATTAATCTTTTTTCTATCAAATCTATTCATCGGGTTCATCTTTCCTAAGAAAGTAGCACGTTTTCTCCCCGAAATAGGTGGCGGCATATTTATCAAGAATGTAGTACGATCCTCCCTCACCTATCACTTGAACAGTTGAACTTCGATTTTTTAGTCAAATCCAGCAGTGTCTATATATACCCAATCTAAAACGTACCAAAACAATATACTAGCTCACAAGCACAAACCTAGTCATTATGGTTTCAAATAAAGTCATTTATTTTACGATCAAATTTCTTCTTTTTTCTCTTCTTCTATGCTCGAAGGCTCCAACTACAATGGCCGGTCGACCATTGCTAAATGATCAGGAGCGACTAGAGAAGACAAAAACAAGCTCTAAATCATCGATTAGCGCAGGACCATGCTTCCGTGATATCGAAGATTTTCTTAAGGATCATGGATTTTCGGTTGGCGCTATCAAATCGTCTGGACCAAGCTCCCGTGGTGGAGGACACAAAGTTAAAAAACTTCCATCACTTCGAACCCTCAAGGACTCTGGTCCTAGTCCTGGCGTTGGACACGGATCTGTCACGGCCAATCACCATTAGAACTAGAAAGTTTATTTTTCCAATTAAACTCCAGATAGGGAGTCAACTTATTTACTAGACATGTACACATGCAGGATGCACCTGGTTCCACATTTTAAGGCATGCAGAACACTTGTGTGTGAAGTAAATAAAATTGCAAAATAAAGTTACTATTAAGATTGAAATATATGCATGTTTAGGCTACGTGTTCTATCTGCTTTGTAATGTCTGATGGATTAGCTGATTAAAATAGACTTATGGAACTGCTTTCATTGTATAACACTTGTCTATTGCAACCAGATCTATGGTGAAAACGAAGTATGCCAAATTATCAATAGCAAATCAATGCTTGACAGGCTCCGATTGGACTTTTCTCATGCTAACCTCTTCATTCCTCTTCAGAATTAAGTAACTTTTCAAGGAATGCAGAGAACCACTCAATAACTCAACCTTCCAAAACAGGACAAGAACTCATCGCTCTCTCCGGAACTGATGATAATATCCTGGATTAAAAACTTGTTCTAGAATACATAGGTGATCATTTTGAGTCTCAATTTTCGGATATTCGAATCGATAATTATGTCACACTAGAAAAAAATGAAAGAAAACGCTCTTACCAATTTATAATCTAGCGCATACTTCTGATCAAAGAGTTACCATTTCAGTCCTTACTCATGATCATGGAAAGCCACAAAACTACCTCAATAATACCACCCTCACCTGCATTACTAGAATCACTAAACAGATCATGTCATTTATGACAGAAAACTTATGACGGAACCGCTGGGCGTGCCAAACTTATGACAAAATTACAAATCCTTCGTAAATGTGACCATTTACGACGAAAAACTTACGAAAAAATGGCTGGGCGCGCCGAACTTATGACGGAATTACAAATCCGTCGTTAAACAATTTATGACGAAAAACTTACGACATAATTTTTGGCTTATGACAGAATTACAAATGAAAAACATTTATGTCGTAAGTTAATTATTTTATTAATAGAGAAATTGTCAAAAATACTACTTTTTTTACGTTATTTTTCAATTTTACTATCTTCTGAAATTATTTTCAAAAATACGGTCTGCAACTAAATGCAACTAGATGCAACCAAAAAATATTTTCAAACAATACGGTCTGCAACCAACGCAACCAAATGCAACCAAAGAAACCAGATGCAACTATATGCAACTTTTTAAAAAAATAATTGAAAAAACAGCTAAGAATTCAAAAAAAAATTATTAATAAAAGGGGTAAACTTGTGGTCTTGGTTTACCTTGTGGGTTCAATAGTTAACTTTTGGGGTTCAATGTTTCTATTTTGGGTTTTAAAAATATTAAGAATGACGAATAATTCGTATACGGACTTAGGGTTTAAGGTTTAGGGTTTAGGGTTGTTGTTTACAACCCTAAACCCTAGACTCTAAACCCTAACCTACCCTGATTTTAGGGTTGTTTACAACCCTAAAATCAGGACGCCGGAAAAACATCATTACTAACAAGTTGCATCAGGTTGATTCTGGTTGCAAAAGTTGCAGATGGTTGCATCTGATTCTGATTGCAAAAGTTGCACATGGTTGCATCTAGTTACAGACCGTATTTTTGAAAATAATTTCAAAAAGATAGTATTTTTGCAAAAAGTTCAAAAAACCATAGTATTTTTGAAAAAAAACATTTAGGGGTGGGTATTTATGAAAAAAGCCCTAAAATTTAGCGCCAAAAAATTGGGAAAAAAAGTAAATATGTCCACGATGTCGTTTTTAACTTATGACGAATATTTATTCCATCGTAAGTTAAATATTTTAATATTTTATTCTCATTAAATTTAAGTGAAAAGTAAATTAACATTTTTTAAACAAAAACGTGGTCGTTATTAACTTATGACGGATATGTATTCCGTCGTAAGTTCAATATTTTAATATAATCTCTTTACAACTAAATGTAATTGAAATAAAAATACTTTTATATCTCAAAAAGACATAGTTTTAAAATAAATATACGACGATTTTTCCGTCATAAAAGTGTTGTTGGGGTGGTAAATTCAAAATTTTCCCAAAAACATTTGGCGGTAAATTAAAATTTTCCCAAAAAAATAGGCGGGAAATTCAAATTTTTGGAGTCCAATAACTTATGACGGATTCCGTCGTAAGTTAGCACGTGTTTGTTTCGTGTTTCAATTCTTTTTTTGAATTTTTTTGACGATTCAACTAATTCATATATTTGAGTGATATTTTTAAAATATTTAGGAGAAATTATCTTTATTCTGTTTAAGATTATAATAGTCAACTTGTGATTTGATTATTATTTTATCTAGTTTTTAGTCTCAGATTGAAGTTCCAATTTTTTGTATATATTTCTCGACAATCCAGCCGTATGGATGTCAAGATTTTTAACCGTATGGATATCAAGATTTATATTTTTTTAGTGATATTCCAAAAATATTAGAAAAAAAATAAATTTATTTGGTTTGAGATTATAATAGTTACTAGTTATTTGACTGGTACTTATTACTAGTATTTAGTCTCATATTGGTATTTTGATTTTTTTTTAAAATATTTACTGACGATTCAACCGTATGGATGTCAAAATATATATGTTTGAGTGATATCCCAAAAATATTAGAAAATTTAGAATTTATTTGTTTTGAGATTATAATAGTCAACTAGTGATTTGACTATTACTTCTAACTAGTGTATAGTCCTGGATTGGTGTTTTGATTTTTTAAAAAATATTTCCTGATGATCTAATCGTATGGATATCAAGATTTATATGTTTGAATGATATTCCAAAAATATTAGAAAAAAAATAAATTTATTTGGTTTGAGATTATAATAGTCACTAGTTATTTGTCTAGTACTTCTAGCTTGTGTTTTGTCCCATATTTGTATTTTGATTTTTTTTTAATTATTTACCGAAGATCCAACCGTATGGATGTCAATACTAATATATTTGAGTGATATTCCAAATATATTTTTAAAAAATAAATTTATTTTTTTCGAGATTATATTAGTCAACTAGTGATTTGACTAATATGTGTTTACTCCTGGATTGGTGTTTTGATTTTGTTAAAAATATTTCTCGATGATCTAACTGTATGGATACCAATTCGGGAGGAAACACTAGTTAGAAATACAAGTCAAAAGTACTAATTGACTCTTAAAATCTCAAACAAAATAAATTTGTTATTTTCCAAATATTTTGAAATATCATTAAAATAGATAGATCTTCACATCTGTACGGTTGGATCGTCGATAAATATTTTTAAAAAAATTGAAACACCAATTCGGGAGAAAACACTAGTTAGAAGACAAATCAAAGTACTAATTGACTCTTAAAATCTCAAACCAAATAAATTTATTATTTTCCAAAAATTAAAAAATTTCATTAAAATAGATAGATCTTCACATCTGTACGGTTGGATCTTCTATAAATATTTTGAAACAATTCAAACACCAATTCGGGAGGAAACACTAGTTAAAAGTACAAGTCAAAGTACTAATTGACTCTTAAAATCTCAAACCAAATAAATTTGTTATTTTCCAAATTTTTTGAAATATCATTAGAATAAGTACAAATCAAAGTACTAATTGACTCTTAAAATCTCAAACCAAATAAATTTGTTATTTTCCAATTTTTTTGAAATATCATTAAAATAGATAGATCTTCACATCTGTAGTGTTGGATCGTCGATAAATATTTTTAAAAAAATAAAACACCAATTCGGGAGAAAACACTAGTTAGAAGACAAGTCAAAGTACTAATTGACTCTTAAAATCTCAAACCAAATAAATTAATTATTTTCCAAAAATTTAAAAATAGGAGTAAAATAGATAGATCTTCACATCCGTACGGTTGGATCGTCGATAAATATTTTGAAAAAATGTAAACACCAATTCGGAAGGAAACACTTGTAAAAAGTACAAGCCAAATTACTAATTGACTCTTAATATCTCAAACCAAATAAATTTGTTATTTTCCAAATATTTTGAAATATCGTTAAAATAGATAGATTTCACATCTGTACGGTTGGATCGTCGATAATTTTTTTTTTAAAAAAATTGAAACACCAATTCGGGAGAAAAGACTAGTTAGAAGACAAGTCAAACTACTAATTGACTCTTAAAATCTCAAACCAAATAAATTTATTATTTTCCAAAAATTGAAAAATATAATTAGAATATATAGATCTTCAAATCTGTACGGTTGGATCGTCTATAAATATTTTGAAAAAATTGAAACACCAAATCGGGAGAAAACACTAGTTAGAAGTACAAGTCAAAGTACTAATTGACTCTTAAAATCTCAAACCAAATAAATTTGTTATTTTCCAAAAAATTTGAAATATCATTTAGATAGATCTTCACGTATGTACGGTTGGATAGTCGATAAATATTTATAAAAAAATTGAAACACCAATTCGAGAGAAAAAATAGTTAGAAGTACAAGTCAAAGTACTAATTGACTCTTAAAATCTCAAAACAAATAAATTTATTATTTTCCAACAATTTAAAAATATCATTAAAATAGATAGATCTTCACATCCATACGGTTGGATCGTCGATAAATATTTTTAAAAAAATCGAAACACCAATTTGGGAGGAAACACTAGTTATAAGTACAAGTCAAAGTACTAATTGACTCTGAAAATCTCAAATCAAGTAATTTTATTATTTTCCAAATTTTTTGAAATATCATTAAAATATATTAGAACACATCTCTAAAACTTATTTATTTGGATTGTGTGATGAACTTATATTATATATAAATATAAATAATAAGTTAAAAACTATTAAACATTTTGTGCATCGCACGGATATAATTAAAAACCAAGAAAAAACAAATATTTAAATATTTCATAAACTAGTAAATACTAATTCTACCAAAGTAGTTCTAGCTTGTTTGATTAGTTTGTTAATCAAATTTTCTAAATTCAATAAATTTTAGCCAAAATAATGCATACTTTATAATATATGAATAACAAGCAGATGAAAAATCAGTAGACTGTGCCTAGTTCTGTAAAGCGATGATCTTGTTCATTCAAAATGTAAAATCCAACGACAGTTACATATGCCAACTCAGAGATCCACGTGAAGTTAGACCAACCAATAATGAACCACCATGCAGCTCTAAAACTCAATCTTATCTTCACCCCCTTCTTTTATTCTTTATCACCATCATTTCTTTTCACCAATTATACATTCTGCAGATTCCATTATTTATTATGCAAAAAATTCGAGACATCTCTAAATTATTAAGTTTTATAAGTAATATTTTTTCTTTCTTGTGGGTGAATTTGTGATTACAAATTGTTTTGATATACAAATTGTAATTGTTGTTGTAATTTGATTTGAAATTATGAATTAAATTTTGCACAATTTTGATTTGTCTCTCTTAACCATAAATATTGGGTAAATAAGTCTGCATGTCTGTCATTTGGAGACGGGCTTTGTGTTTGACTCAAACTGAGTTAACTCGGTCCAGGGGAATCCAGGTTCATCACCCCCTGCTCCGTAGTGCATTTTTCAATTTTTTTTAAAACATGGTATGGTAAAATTAATGATATCAGTTGAATTTAATTTGTGGGCGGGAGATTCAAATTTTCGCAAAAATTGAAATTTTAAATTTGATAAAAGCAACCGGAGATGCGGTCAATTTTATATAAATTCTACCGGAAAACATAAATTCCATCATCTTAAAAGCCACCGATTATTCCGGACGATTTTATATTAAAAGCAACCAAAATTGGTCGATTATAGCTAAATTCCACCGATTTTTGGTGGTGGATTTTATTGATTTTTGTTGTAATGTATACTTGGGACGAAAATTATACTTATGACGAAAATTATATTTGTGACGAAAGTGATACTTACGACGAAAGACATACTTGTGGCGAGAATGACATTTGTGACGAAAATCCGAACTTAAGACTTCAGCAAAAATGACGAAATTTTTGTGTCGTAATTGGACCAATTGCGACGATTTCAGTGTAAAATTTCCGTTGTAATTGGTCTGATTTGTTGTAGTGAATTGCATCATTTTTAATTCAATGTACATAATTATTTAATCGAAATTTTATATATTGTACTTATATCTTATTGTAATTTGTATATATCTTATTCAGATTTTTTACTTGTGGGAAAAACATAATAAATATAATTTGAACAAAATTAAAACTTAATTAACCTTCTTTGTTTGTTTTGATAATTTGTTCTTCATGTTTTACACTGAACTTGGACATACTACTTTAATGAAACAAAAGGCCCACTGGTCATGGGTACTAACATTTCATCCGCCCAAGAAGACCTTGGGTTTGGGCTGGCCTGTACCCTTGAAATATCAATTTCTTTTCGGATGCCTCATCTCCATAAACTGGTTCGGGAAAGGCTCGCCTCTTCTATGGGTTTGGGCTGGCCTATGCTGAATCAGATAATGATTATTGTGATCCAATATTTAAGATAAGCCCAGTATAAGCAAGTCAAGTCAACCCATTTTTTCTGTGCTGAAAAATGAAGCAAGGAGGACACGATCTTACCAGAGTAGAGCCTTGAGCCTGAGCTTTCAAGAACTGACTTCCAAGCAAGCCGCAGAAAAATAATGTTGAAGTGTGATCCACGAACAAACATTTCTTAATTCTTACAACAATTCTCTGTTGAAGCGTTCAATACTTATGGTGCAAGTGATTATCAGTACTTTCTCTCCTCTTTCCGTTTCATTTTACATGTCTTTTTTCAAAAATAGAATTTGTTGATATTTACCGTTTTCCATTTTACATTATTAAATCTACTTTTTTGAACAATTTTCTGGTGAGTTGCTCAACGAGGCTCCGTAGCATTTCTGGTACAGAAATGTACCATTTTTGCGAAAATGGTACAACTGAATTCAAATATGCAAAAATGGTATAGGGCGCCACAGCCTGTGGCAACCCGAGCTAGAGGGCGCCACGACCTGTGGCAACCCTAGCAAAGGAAGCCACGACCTGTGGCAACCCTAGCAAAGGAAGCCACGGCCCGTGGCAACCCCTCTCTATATATATATATATTTTTGCCGTTGTCAAAATTGTTTCCTTTGTCTTAGCATCCATTTTCAAGCTTTAAAAAGTTGTTTTATAAATTATAATATTTGGTTTTTTTTTAATTATAAAGTAGAACCGTCCTATTTTGTTAGAAGTAAAAAAATGAGTAAAAATATTAGCATGAATTATGATTTTTTATAAGCCGAACATTAGACCCTGAAAAGGCAAAAAAAAAAATGGATTCACTATATTAATTATTGGTCCGAAAAGGACAATTAAACCAAAGCATTAGATTTCTGCAAAATGCCTAGTTGTTTACTGAATGTATGCACCGTATGTTAATTATTTGTCTAAAAATGACAAGAAGACACTACTTTCAAGTTTTGTTAACGTGTCCCGTGAATATACAGGAAAAAGTAATAAAAGTGTGTATGCAGTTCTGATTTTTTTTTTGGCATAATATGAACCCGTGAATACATAGGAAAATGGTCTCGTGATCTAAATTATTTTCTTTAACTATTAAGAATTTTAATTCTCATATATAACCTATAAATACCCTATGCTCATTATGATCATCTTTGAAAAATGGCAAATGGTTATACTAGTGGTGATATTTTCAGAGCCATGGGTAGAAAATGGTTATGTGACGATGATTTTGTGTACTCAATGAACCCTAATCATCGTTACTCAAGTCAGACAATAACAACAATGCAGAGGGAGTGGGAGTGGCGTGCGCAATGTCTTTCTTGTTGTGTTGAACAATGTCGCTTGCATGGACTTAAAATACCGAAACAACGCGCTATAATGATGCAACGCGGTACTCCACAACAACTTGAAGTTGCATTGTTTCGTGCACGAGAGGAAGAGAACTGAATGCGATTGCGCTTACATCGACATAGTCTAGCAGCAGATGCAAGGATGTTTGCAGAGGATGGAGACATGCTACGTGCAAGACAGTATCACCAATGGAGCGTGAGTGCTGATAATGACTCAGACAGCTTCATGTCTGACGAGGACTAAACTATTGTACTTTTTAATATTCAAGTATGAGTAATTGTTCAATTTATGACTAGTTTTGCATTGTTAACTAAATTTGCATGTCATTAAGTTTTCAACATTTGAGAGAAGAAAAAATGGAAGCGATATTAAAACCACACGAATAGGAAATGAAAAAAAAGAAGTACATGTAGGAAATGAAATCACACAAAGCAAATAGTACAAATTCATATGAAAAATTGCAAAGTAAGTGTAGCAACGTCAAACTGCATTAGAATGTAGTGGGCAAAGTTTGCTCCTTTTCGTATGTCCTTCTTGCTTACAGCGGCTACATTTTATCCCCGAACGCGACTGGTCCATCTCAGTACGAATTCTTATAGACTCCCCCTTGTTGCCACGTTTTTTCTTTATCTTTTTGCAGGCTTCATCGGGTACCAACTTACCATACCTCTGCCACTGTACCGGTAAGACGTAGTTCCAACACTCAGTAGGATCCAATGGAAATATGATAGGCTCCCATAACTTATGCAATTTGGAAGTGTAGTGGTAAGGTTCAATCCACTTTTTCCAATCAAGATTCTCTGCCAAACAACCAGCCAATACATGATAACAAGGCAAATGGTGGCAAATCCACTTTCCACAAGTGCATATTTGTTGACTCATGTCCACATTTTGGGTGCGCCCCCCCCCCCCCCTTTGTGCCTCCTTTAACCCGATAGCGTTGCGTAACAACTTTGAAAATTCCTAGTTGTATACTGAATGTATGCACCGTATGTGATTTAGCCTTTTCCATATATCTGGTTATCATATTCTCCGTCCTTTGGCATAATTGTTGACCCCGCTGCATAGCATCGACAGTTTGGTTTCGCTGTGTGTTGATAATTCTAACAGTCTTGTAGAAGATATACTCCATCATTGCCGTAGCAGGAAGGAAACGAGCCATTCTTATGCTACCATTGAAGCCTTCCATCACGTTTGTCGTGGCTTGTCCATAACGAGCACCACCAATATCGTAACATATGGTCCACATTTCTGGATTAATGTCTGCTAGATATTGCAAAGCAGGGGCTGATATCACGCCTATTCTCTTCATGTATGCCTGGTGTTTTCTGTACTGGGGGGTAGTTCCAGCTTTCCACATCAATTGTTTTAACTCTCCACCGGGATGTTTACTGGAGAAGTTACTTCTGACATGAAATAAACAAAACCTATGAATCCCGTGAGGTGTTGTGAATCCATTAATCGGGTTACTCATCACAGCTAGGATGCCAACAGCACGATCAGAAATTATGCAGACATTTAACCTGTCCCTGCATACATATTGACGTAGCAACTTCAGAAACCAAGACCAGTTTCTCTCGGATTCTTCGTCAACCAAGGCATAACAAACTGGATATTGATGATTATTCGAATCCACCCCCATTGCAACCAATAATTTTCCGTTATATTTTCCCTTCAGGAAGGTACCATCAATCGAAAGTACCGGGCGGGCATGTTGCCAACCATCCATAATTGCGTGAAGGCACCAGAAAATCCGTTTGCAAACAGAACTGCTGTTATCAGTTTCATGACGAACATCATCGATTACAACAACAGTCCCAGGATTGGCATGTACCATGGCCATGAAAAACTGTGGTAGTGCATCATATGTGGTAGTCCAGTTACCGTAGACCTCCTCAACAGCCAACTGCTTGCCTCTCCATGCTTTACATTAACTTACACAGTGGTTGAATTCGTTATTAACCATTGTCATAATGGTCTTCACTCGGATATTTGGTGATTCTCTAACCTGCGACACATTCCACACAAAAAAGTCAATAAAAGTTTTTTAACATATGTCAATGATGGTTGAGAATAAATAGCTTACATGCGGTTTAACAATATTTGCAATAAATCTTGCAGAGATTTTTTTGTGATCCTGCGTCGGTAGATCGACTAAACAAGTGTGCTCCGTGCACTTTGTGATTTCAAACAATCCATGGATCTTTCTCTTCGCGGCTCTCAGTCTCCAATGACAATTTTGCACCACACACGTTGCAATAAACTGATTCGGATTGCTCCTCTCCACGATATATGTCTGATTGCTACTAATGTGCATTTGCCGCACAACATGAATTAACATTTGTTTGTCATTAAACATTTGACCAACGGAAAGATCTTCGGTATCTTCAGCTAAAGCAAGGTAGTTTCCAGCTTGGTTGTTTAATACCACTGGTGAATAATCTTCAGTCTGAAACCAAGTTGCCATCGGAACATGGTTCCTCAATACCTCTTCATCCTCCTCAGATGATACATCCTCGTCGTCATCACTGTTAAAATCTTCGGACTCCTCACTGTTTGAACCATCAACATTAAATTCAAGAGGATTATCATCTATGCATGCCAACTCTCTACCCGTCATTGTATGACGTGGTGGAGACGGTTCCACATAATCTGTACGGTTATAATATTCATGCATCTCAGGATCCTCACCATGATGCGTTTGTTGCACTGCTTGGCTACTAGAACCCCCCGCATATCCGTGAAATTCTTCATTATTTTCACCTTCACCGAAAAAAGAGTTTGACCATCCCGTTGTTCCGAATTCGGGAAATTGGTTGCTCATCCCATGGTTGTGTTGGTAACTTGGTTGGGTAGGCTCAGAATGCGTACCGTAAGCATATGAGTACGGATCCTGAACTTTAATCTGTTCGGCCTCGATGAAAACGGACACATCACCCCAACCCATCTGCATGGTCCGAGGGATACTCAACAACCTACCGACATCCACGTTGGAAGTAATATGACCTAAGTAATATCGCTTAACGACATTACCGATACCCATTTCTGGATGTTTATAACTTATTTTCAAATTCCAATGATTGTCACTTATGTTCATAACCTCATAAACAATTGCCTTGAATTCTTCAAAAGTTGTTCCGAACATAACATAACGCATACATTTTGGATCCAAGGAATATGTTATATCATCATCTTTCCTAATTATTTTTCCACCCCAAAAGAAATTCACATTGACACAACTTTCCATTTTCCTGATGTAAAAACATATACGCATATAAATATGTGAAAAAGACACATATAAAAATGGAAAATATATATAAGAAGAGTTATCCACAACTTTTGATTTCTTTTTAGAATTATATATATCAACTAACTACTTGTTTGCTACAAATAAAAAAGGAACTTAATGTTGTATTGGAACTGAAATAACTAAAAGGAAAGGAGGATTACAAACCTTTACCAGAATTCTTCAATATTGTTGCAGTGGTGTAAGATAAAGGGCTTCGCTAGTAGTGGTGTATGATAAGATATCCTAACTGTACTGATAAGGCACAATTAAACAAAAGAGAGAAAAACTATGATTATGCATAAGAGAGAAGAACTATTTATAGGGAATTTTTTTTTATCTCTATTACACAAAAGTAATACAGGTGCATTATTTTTGCCTGCAAATTATGAGATGTGAGGTGACAACTCAACTTTATTGTTGATGTGATCACTCGTCTTTACTTTATTGTAAAACCAACAGAAAAGCTCTGAAAAACCAAAAAATCAAATTTGCAGTGCCTGCAACTTTGCTTTATTGTAAATTTGATGTGAGAACACACTTTGGTCAAATTTATTATTGTTCTGAAAATGTAAAAGTGGTGTAGTCACGTCAACAGTAACATAAAACTTGCATTATTGTCATGTTTCTAGATGTTGAGTACTTTAAAGGTTTTGTTATAGTCATTTTCGGGTCTGAAAATATCATTATTCAAAAATTACAATTGTGTGTAGGTATCATTTTTGGACCAAAATTTTACATAATTACGCTTAATATTTTTTTTTAATTTTGGATAGTAGCAAAGTACAACAGTTCAAGTTTAATTTAAAACAAAGAAAATGAAAATATATTTTTTGCAAGTACAATTTATAAACGTACAAAAGTGATTGTTAAAAAGCAATTTTTACTAAGTAAATTGTTTGACAACGGCAAACAAAAAAAAATATAGAGGGGTTGTCACGGGTCGTGGCTTCCTTTGCTAGGGTTGCCACAGGTCGTGGCGCCCTCTAGCTCGGGTTGCCACGGGCCGTGGCGCCCTGTACCATTTTTTCAATGTTGAACTCAGTTGTACCATTTTCGCAAAAATGGTACATAAATGTACCAGAAATGCTACGGAGCCGCTCAACGATTCGGCACACGTTGAGTTGTCTGCATACCAGCAGACAGGAGCAGAGCATGTCCACAGTAAACAAATGCACATGCCCTCAGTTCTATTCCATCAAAAAAAGGAAGAACAAAATACAAATAAATCAGCCCCCTTGCGAGCGAATAGGATCATAGCTAGTGGTGGTCAAACGGGCGGTCGTGTCGGACCGTGTCGGTTTTGGCACGTGCCGAGTTGGCGAAAGAGAAGAACGGGATCAGCACGTTTTTGGTGGCGAGCCGTGTCGGACCGTTCCGGTTTTGCTGAAGCCTGACTCGTGAACAGCTCGGACGAGTTCGCGGGCGGGTTGCGGATTTGCGGTTCAAATTTTATTTTTTTAAATTTAAAATTTGATTAAATATTATTTAAAATTATACGAATTTTTTTGGAATAAAAGAGGACGGTACCTCTATAAAAATTTATTAATTAAAAAAATATTTTACAATTAATTTGAGAGGACTAATCTCTAAAAAAATGAAATAAACCGCATTAACATATTATTTTAAATAAGAGAATCATCTAACATTTTGTTAGAGTGATTACATGTTCTCTGAGTGCTATAAATATCAATATAAATGAATGAAAATAAGTAGCTAGATGGGTTGGCGGTTTACGGGCGGGTTGGCGGTTCACGTGCCGTATCGTGCCGTTCACGGTTGAAAAATCCTGGACTCGTGTACGGCTTGTTTCCCTGTAGCGGTTTGTGTTGAATTAAACCGGCCCTTCAGCGAACCGAGTTATACGAGCTATGTGACGAGCCAGTTACGGGTTGGACGGACGAACCCGCCCGTTTGGTCAGCTCTAATCATAGCCCAGTTGCTAAGGGTTTATTCCTGTGTTGGTTTAGGATTCGATTCTCACTCAACATTACTTATTAGCTTATAAGTTACATGAGGAAAAAAAATCAGAGACCATACAGAATCATATCTAGCACCAACATCCTAAATTAAATTCTTTGAGATGGTAATTATTTTTAGGATTTAATGACCTTTTAACCCTTAAAGTTTAAGATTTTATATCCATCAACCCCCAAAACTTTCAAGTCATACCTTTTAGCTCATGAAATACCCATAAAAGTCAAATTAACCCTTTTCTCTATTTTTTTTTTCCCGATAATACCCATGCATGATATATACCTCTTAGCTCTTGAAGAATCAATTTTTGTACCATTTAACCTTTTTGCGTTTATATGTAATGTATATTAGTCCTACTTATTTATGTAACAAATTACTATTATAGACTTTAGTTTTTCTTCTTATTCTACATGATAACAGTCACTAGATAATAGTTATTCGTATGTCCTTACTGTTGGCAGTCTATATGTCCTCACTGTTGTTTGCAGATCGCTTAACAAAATGAAAATCAACATTACTAATAATCTTGCCATCGTGGTTCCGAGCTAAACACCAAACTCCAAACCTCTTTTCCTGCTAGAAAATTGTTTCGTTAACATTAACTTTGACCAGATTAGAAACGAGCGAAATCCATTGCTCTTGAGCCATGCTAACTACATTAACATATCATAATGTCTGCCCTTCCGATTTTGAGCAAAAGTATACTCTAATCAAGAGAGATTCTAGCCAGCTGAACCACAACCACAACACAAAATGTTTTTTTCTATCCAAACTAAGTCATTTCGGGCCTGACAAATGGACCACACCACTACAAGAATAATTGAATCAGACAAGGCTTTTTGCCCGTTGTCTGATGCCCTAGAAAACTGTTGTCTATTGAGATGCCGTCTGTTACGCAGCTCAGACAACGGACGCGTCCGTTGTCTGATTCCCTACAGACAACGGTTTTGGTCTTAGAAAACGTTGTCTGAAACGCGTGAACAACAACGGTTGTTGTAGAAACCATTGTCTGACAAATAAATCAACAATTGTTTATTAACTAGAAAATGTTGTTATTTTAATTTTCAGACAAGGCTTTATTTTCCAAAAGAGTGTTGTGTGATCTAAATATTTACGACGGTTTTAGTAGAACAACCCCATTGTCTTAATAGTTTAGCACAATGGTTTCCTTTCTAAAAACTGTTGTCTATTCTTGACTTGCACAATTGTTTTCTTTAAATACCTGTTGTCTGAAAGCTGTTAGGCAATGGTTTAAATACTTGTATTGAAGTAATGTATTTGGACAACGGTTTTTTTAACAAGAAGTTGTTACCTAGCTTAATAGACAATGGTTTCATAGAAAATTCAACACATTGCCTAGTACAATGCTTGACAACAGTTTTCATTATAGTCCAATTACCTAAAATAACAAGAGACAATGGTTTTATGTAACAAAATTAAAAAACCAAACTGGCAATATAAAGAAACCAAACTGGCAATATAAAGAAGCCAAACTAAAACCAAAACAAACAGCCATTCCATTCCATCGTGTTCAATAAACCATTACAACCAACACATCCAACCAAGTAAAATTCACGAACTAATTAAGTTAAATATGTTCAACAACATCAGATTTTCGGATGCACATACCCCAAAAGTAGAGACTGAAACCTTCACTTAAGTTAAATAGTTACGCCATTACATGTCCATAGCATATCAGTTAGTCGTTATATATACTGCGCAACTCCCAAAAATACATGTGCATCAGAAAATTTGCGGTGCGTGGTTACTAAATGTGCAAAGAACCTAAGAAGTCTCGTGCTTCATGAAGTACTTCGCCCACTCGATCCTGATTTCATTAAGATCATCGACTCCATAGGATAAGCCGCCCCTCCGTAGCCACTAAAAGATTAAACTATATTATCACCAGATTTCAACATAGAAAAGAAGAACACAAAAGATGACAAAATTAAAAAAATTATACCTTTGAAACAAATTTGAGCTCCTTATCAAGACATATTTCCTTCATATATCGCATGATAAACAGACCACAGTCCTTGGTCCCGGATTGGAGAGGAACACCCTGAAAAATATTTATATAAATATTAACTCATATATGAAGCAACAATTACAGATATCCATAGCCTCAGAAATCTGTATTTACTCGCAAGAAAAAAGGGAAAAAAAAGTAATTAACAAAAAATACTAATCCACTGTCCAATTTGATTAAAACCAGGTCATAACTACAAAGGAAATAAGCACCTGCCTGAAGGTTATATTTATCTTCAAAAATAATTCAGAATATTAATAAGAATGTAAGGAGAGGATGGATACACATAATTTTTTTATTATAAGTGAAACTGTGAAGGCATATGGGCAGCAGCGACGTCAACGTAGGGAAACCAGAACCAGTAAAGAATTTCAGGGTGGGACAAAACAATATTTTCTTAATTAAAATGAAACATCTTTTGCAAAAAAAGGGTATAAGCTAAAAGGTTTATCATTAATCACAAAAAATTAATTTACTTGAAACATACATGTTGTAATTTTTGATAAAAAAAGAAGCTAGTCTGATAGGATACAATAGGATACAGTGTATCCTAATAAAGAAAACATATAATCAATTACAAAAGTGGGGCCCCCAACCTTATTTATCTATTCCAAGAAAGTGTGTTGATGCACATTTGAACTCAATACATCTAACATAAGTAGTCTATCTACATTTTACATAATACACTGAACTGATAAACTAGTATCTTGTGCATGAACTTATACTTTTAGAACACACATCCTGTAAGTGAAAAAGAAACTAAACAATACAAATGTAATGAACTTAAATCTACATAGCAGTTACATAAATGTTATTAACTGTGAAGGCTACAGATATTTCAGAAAAGGGAACAACAAATGACTAAAAAAAAGGGTCAGCGTGAATAATTCCTAGGGCATGCACAGATAAAATCCGAACTATATACTCACAGGGAACAACTGATAACAGAATCACCCTGCTATCAAAACTGAAGTGCTAGGAAATGATCACTGCGATGATATGAAGACACGAACAAAATATGCAGTATGGACAAAAACCCAAGAATCATGCTTTTATATTGCTAGCATCGTAGCAATCTACAGTTCTGTTATAAGGTGTAACACAATAACATCTTACCCCATCACCAATTGCAAACAAACTAACAACTCTGGTGTTCTGTAAACTTCCCTTTAACTACAATTAACTAGAAGAGCATATATATCTACAACAGCCAGCGCAAGGGTCCGCAAACTCTGTAAGCTAACAGCAGCAACAAGGTAGCTGATACACCAAATGATACATATTTCATCAAATAAATAATTGAAATCAGAAATCAGAAACAGATTTTAACCAAACTACACCTTTACATTATTTAGTTCGGACTGGGATGAGAAGTTCAGGAGTGGTGGATGTGCTTTTTACTCTCGAAGAAGAGCTTCTGCTATCAAGGACAGAAGTTGGGCTTGGTGCCTGAAAGCCGCTTGATTCATTGGAATGAGAATTCGCATCATTCTGAAAGGATTTTTTATTTATTTATCAAAAAGGCACCAATATATTAAATATACAGAGAAACATAATATATAAATCAAACTTTTAACTGAGCGCAAAACCATTACAGTAGCAACAATATTGTCTTTGTCTTAGCAATGTGCATAATGATATTGGAAGAGAAAACAATGCCATGAACTAATGTGCGGCCCTCTGGTTTTGCAATATATATTTTTAGAGATTGACCATTGGATGCAAATGAATGCAACATACACTATATGATCTGAAAGAACACCATAGCACAGGTATACAGTTAATATCTCATACATATGAGCAGCATAGATACACAGAAGTACATAACACTGCCAAGTGTGTAACAAAGCAACAAAGTTTATTCAGCTTAGTGCTCAGTGACTATATTTGTAGTGTAACTTGTAAGATACCAAAAGATCGAGTTAATTCACTTATCGAGGAACCCCAGCCTTCTCTGTCTCCTAAATAACAATAACTTAGAATACTACAATTACGGCAATTTCACATGTGAGATTATAAATCGTTCCGGGCCTAAAAAAGAATGCAACATCTCTTTACACCTTAATTGTCCGTAAAATTATTTAAACAAACAAAACCAAAGGGAAAAAACGTATTAGTAAGAAAAAAACAGAGCCGAACCTGGCAAGTGGCCTGAATAATATCTAAAGGAATAGGCACATGGCGTTCAAACAAAGATTCATAGTACAAGCATTGAAACCTCCAATCGAAAGCCCAATTGAAAGCCCCAATCGTAACCTTGACTGAAACCCCCAATTAAAACCCTAATTGAAACCCCCAATCGAAACCCTAATTGAAAATTAAAACAGAAAAGTGAAAAAGATAGCAAAATCAATGAAGTAATTAAAATTATGAAGTACTTACCAATTAATCGGGTTGGGTGATTGAAGCCCTAATTAACCACCTGCAAAATCAAAAACAAATTAGTTTTTTGAAACAAATTAGAGAAGAAAAAAAAAGATGAGAATAAGAGAAGAAGAAGAAGAAGAGAAGAATAAGTTTTGAAACTACGGCGTGAGTTTGAGCGGAGATTGAGTGAGTGCGGAGATTGAGAGTGAGTGAGTTTGAGCGGGATGAGAGTGAGTATGAGTGAGTGCGGCGTGTTTTTTTGTTAAGGGGAAAAGTCTGCTTCAATAATTTAGTGGGGGGGAAATTCCCGCCTTCTGTTTTTCTGTCGTGTACATATATTTTTTTTTTATATGTAATTTAAAATTAATAAATATCATATGTAATTACAAAATATAATTTTAAAAAAATTAATATATTATAATTGATTACCGATTAACATCCGTACGGTTGGATCGTTGAAGAAATTAATTAAAAAATTTATTTAGTGAATCTAACATGTGTCTGGTTCCCGGAAGCAGTAGTGTTCCAACGTTTCTGGAAAGATGCGGCACAACCGGATCTTTATATTTTTTTATTATTTTTTCACAACACTAAAATGAGTACCTATTAACATCCGTACGGTTGGATCGTCGAAAAAATAAATTAAAAAAATTATTCACTGAATCTGAGATGTGTCATATTCCCAAAATACAGTATTGTTCCAACGTTTTTTGAAAAGATGCGGCACAATTCAGACTTTTTATTTTTTGATTATTTTTTCCCAACACTAGAATGACAATCGATTAACATCCGTACGGTTGGATCATCCAAAAAATCAATTGAAAAAATTATTCAGTGAATCTGACACATGTCTCGTTCTTGAAAGCAGTACCATTCTAACGTTTCTGGAAAGATACGGCAAAACCGGACTTTTATATTTTTTTGATTATTTTTTTCCAACACTAGAATGACTACCGATTAACATCCGTACGGTTGGATCTTCCAAGAAATCAATTAAAAAATTATTCGGGTTTAGGGTTGGGGTTTAGGGTTTAGGGTTTAGGGTTTAATAAGGCCCAATTGTGGGGCCCACTTTTGTAATATCGTTAAATTACATAGATCTCGATATCCATACGGTTGGATCGTCGATAAATATTTTTAAAAAATCAAAACATCAATCCGGGACAAAACACTAGTTAGAAGTACTTGTCAAAACATAATTGATCGTTAAGATCTCAAACCAAATAAATTTATTTTTTTCTAAAACTTTTGTAATATCGTTAAATTACATAGATCTCGATATCCATACGGTTGGATCGTCGATAAATATTTTTAAAAAATCAAAACATCAATCCGGGACGAAACACTAGTTAGAAGTACGGGTCAAAACATAATTGATCGTTAAGATCTCAAACCAAATAAATTTATTTTTTTCTAAAACTTTTGTAATATCGTTAAATTACATAGATCTCGATATCCATACGATTGGATCGTCGATAAATATTTTAAAAAAATCAAAACATCAATCCGGGACGAAACACTAGTTAGAAGTACGGGTCAAATCATATTTGACCGTTAAGATCTCAAACCAAATAAATTTATTTTTTTCTAAAACTTTTGTGATATCATTAAATTACATAGATCTCGATATCCATACGGTTGGATCGTCGATAAATATTTTTAAAAAAATCAAAACATCAATCCGGGACGAAACACTAGTTAGAAGTACTGGTCAAATCACCGTTGACTGTTAAGATCTCAAACCAAATAAATTTATTTTTTTCTAAAACTTTTGTAATATCATTAAATTACATAGATCTCGATATCCATACGGTTGGATCGTCGATAAATATTTTTAAAAAAATAAAAACATCAATCCGGGACGAAACACTAGTTAGAAGTACTGGTCAAATCACCGTTGACCGTTAAGATCTCAAACCAAATAAATTTATTTTTTTCTAAAACTTTTGTAATATCATTAAATTACATAGATCTCGATATCCATACGGTTGGATCGTCGATAAATATTTTTAAAAAAATAAAAACATCAATCCGGGACGAAACACTAGTTAGAAGTACTTGTCAAAACATAATTGATCGTTAAGATCTCAAACCAAATAAATTTATTTTTTTCTAAAATTTTTGTAATATCGTTAAATTACATAGATCTCGATATCCATACGGTTGGATCATCGATAAATATTTTAAAAAAATCAAAACATCAATCCGGGACGAAACACTAGTTAGAAGTATTGGTCAAATCACCGTTGACCGTTAAGATCTCAAACCAAATAAATTTATTTTTTCTAAAACTTTTGTAATATCGTTAAATTACATAGATCTCGATATCCATACGGTTTTGTCTTTGAAACTTTGGCAGGGGGTTTACTTCTTTATATTATTTTTTTTAATTTTTTTAACTATCAGACAACGGTTTATGTAAGCTAAACAATTGTGTGACAGCAACATATTTAACAGCCAAAAACCATTGTCTCTAAGATTTCAATTGGACAACGGTATGCAGAAACTGTTGTGTGAATTAAGTATAGTCCACATACAAGTAAAACACTTGTCTGATTCTAACAACGGTTTACAAAACCATTGTTTGAAGTTTCTTCAGACAATGGTTTTGTAAACCATTGTTAGAATCAGACAAGTGTTTATTCAAACTGTTGTGTGACATCCATTTAAGTAACAAAAAAAAACACTTGTCTGTTTTTAACAACGGTTTATGAAACACTTGTCTGACCTTTCTTCAGACAACGGTTTTATAATTCCGTTGTGTAAAGTCTCTGCTTTACTCCTTCTAATAGACAATGGTTTTAGAAACCGTTGTGGAAGTTCTTTCAGACAACAGACAGATTTTGCAAAAAAAAAAACCGTTGTGAGAAAATTTCAAACAATACTTTTACTGCCGACCGTTGTCTGATAAGTGTTGTCTGTTTCAGTTTTTCTTGTAGTGCACAACCATAACAACCATCTCCAATTCCTCCACACCTGCCCTATCAGTTAGCTCACTTAACCATATGTGAAAATCTGTTTCAAATAAACTGCTAATGTTAACATGAGGTCAACTCCGGCATACTTTAGCAAATAAACACCCTACCAGTACATGAAAAATAGTTTGTGCAAAGGTATGAAAAATACCTTCTTACTTAATATTTAAGTTTCAACCCCAAATTTTATTTTAAATAAGTAGAACTAATATACATTACATATAAACGCAAAAGGATTAAATGTTACAAAATTGATTCTTCAAGGGTTAAGAGATATATATCATGCACGGGTATTATCTGAAGAAAATTTAAAATAAGGATTAATTGGATTTTTATGAGTACCTTACGGACTAAAAGGTACTACTTGTAACATTTAGGGTTGATGGGTATAACTTCTTAAACATTAAGGATTAAAAGGTCGTTAAGCCTTAGAGAGCAAAATGGCATACAACTTAATTCGTTTTGATAATTTGTTTTAGCACGCAAGATAACCTTCCATGCTCATTTGACAATATTGGAAGGGATGGTGGTATTAATATACTGTTTACTTTGAAATGGCACGATAGGAGGAACTAGGAAGTCTTTGTAGTTTTGACAAATCTGGGATGTTCAAGCCTTTACGCTACTGAACTGGAAATGCACCGGTATACCTTGTAATATAGTTAGCTTAATTCCATTGTGATAGATTCGGTTCAAATAATTTAGATTTTCGGTTTGGGTTCAATTTTAAATTTTACATCTCATCCGATTGTTTGCTCACGCTTGTGTGACATCTGTATTTGCTAAGCACTAAAATAGAGTGCCATCAAGTCATCTATCTATAGATAAAAAGTCATAGAATGGTTGATGTGGTGGGCAACTCTTGAGTTGGCTCAATGTGAATGGCTACCTGCCTTCTATTTTGGAATTGCGTTTTGGCTGGGAGGGTGTTAATGGACGTCCACTCCCTCGACCATTTTCACAACTTATATCATTAAAAAAAAAAAAATCGTATATGAAACCAGACAAAGTTGCAAACTATTCACAACCATGTTTGTACGAAAATGTTGAACATGTATGATAATGACCTGCGAGGTTAGGGTGGTTATACAAGACGTCAAGACAACAAGCAGGACAGGCTCTAAGTTTTGATACAAGCGGAAAAGCAAATTAATGTCCTAAAAAAGGTCGGTGATCCGTTCTTTGATTCAAAAATAGGTTAGTGAGAGCGAATATTGTAATATAATATAAGATCCTACTTTCCTCCACTCTCTTAAAATTTTAGATGGATCGCTTATCTATATTTACGTGAAGTAGTTGTGTAGAACAACATATACTCCTTCCGTTTCAATATAGTTGTCATGTTTTACAGTCAAGTTGACCAAATTTTGAGCATGATTCATCTATTTAAAATTCTTAAGAACTTGAAAATACATTTAAAAGAGAATTATATATATTTTTCAATGATATAAGTTTTTTAATTTTTTTAACTTATATATTTTATGTAAATTTTAGTCAAAATTCGGTTAATTTGATCACACAAAGTCAAAATAAGACTATTATTTTGAAAAGGAGGGAGTATTATTTATGAATTATGACATATGATATATTTCTGTCATATAAAATATGTTTCCAATAAGTTACTTCTTCCGACCTTCTCATTTTTGTACAGTTTTTCTACACTGTTTGACACGAATTTCAAAGGTCTATAAAGTATAGTTTTATAACTTATTTTTAAAATATTTTTTTAAATAAAAATTTAAACATTAAATTTTTATTCAGAAGAAAAAAAAATTAAAAATAATTTATGGAACTACACTTAATAGAAATCTTAAAATGCATGTCGAGCCCTCCGTCCAAATGTAAAGAACTTGGTGGGACGGAGCGAGTATATAATATTTTTAAAACAAATTACTTTTATACATAATATAATTTGTTTTTAACCCTTATAAATGTATAAAATTTATAATGCGGAAGAAATTATATTTTAATTTATTTTTAAAAAAAAAAGATATTATGTTCTTTAGAAAATATGTTATTGAATTTGAAGTGTTTCAATTTTAAGTAGTTCGTGAGTTTTTTCACTACCATATGTATGGTTGCAACTTGCAACCAAAATAAATATACTAGTTGAATTCAAATGTAGATAAGAAGAAAAGACAGCATATCATGCTTCCAGTTTTAATTAGTTGAATATTATCAAATCTTGTTGAAATTTTCAATCAAAATACACGTCCAAAGCTTTTTTTTCCCAACTCAAAGCACGTTACTCGCGACAAGTCTACCATAGAAATTAAATGCTTTCAAGAAAGCTTCCTTGTATTTTATAAGTTAAAAGAAAGGACAAGTACTGTGAGGTTTGTGTAGTTTTCTGTAATCTATTACTAGGTCCCGTTGAATTATATACATTATGATGACTGATGAGCACGAAGACAAAAAATATATAAAAAATAAGTAAAATTAAATGAAAAATGAGTAAAGTTGTGTAACCTATCAATATTTAATAATAGATTTGAGATAATGAAAAAAAATAGTGGGTGTAATAATGTTTTATATTATTATAGAATAGAAATAGTGGGGAACGTATTAGTGTAATAGTGTTTTATATTATTAAAAGTTATTATTATTATTATTTTTTAAATGTATAGAAATGAGAGGACATTCAAAATAAAAACTGTATAAAAATGAATGAGACAGATGAATGGAGTAGTTAATTAGTTTCATTTCCTGCTGTAGTTTATATATTTTGAAAGACCTATACGTTTACATCTTTTCATCATACATACCTAAATACTACATGTGTGTATTATATTGTTTGCCTCGTCTCTTTGTAAAAGTGGGTAGACTTAACAAATGTACTTCAAACAAAAATTAGAGATATTAAATTGCGTACAAAAAGTATTATAAAATGATGTGATGTTAGTAATGTGATATTTTAAAATATATTAATTGATGAAATTTGTGAAAATACATGTAAATTCATTATATTTAATTGCCTAATTGGGTTATAACCAATAACCAATCCTGATATAGTAGGCTCCTCCAAATTAATACTTTCTAAAATGATAACCTCTTTAAAGTAATAAAAAATTTTGGTCCTACTCGATAATCGATAATTATAATTTTTTTCCTACAAAAGTGATAACTTGTATGTATCACTTTAGAGGATTCTACTGAATATGATATTTATTAAATATTTTTGTACCTAATTTATTATCTCTAGCATTTTTTCTTATAAAAAATGTTATCTTGTAAAAGTTTTTTTTAAAAAAAGGCGATATTCCTTGTACCAAGTAGTTCTATCAACCCAAAATAAATTTCAAAATATTTGTGAAATTCATCTATATTCACGAACGTATTTATTTTTATTTATGACATAAAAACAAATAATATAATGATAACTTATAATTTAATAACACTTTTGAGAAAAAATTTAAGAATGTTAACATTTTTACTGATATAAGCCATAAGGATGCACAATAGATTGCTCAGAGCATCTCCGATGGCTCAATGGAGGTGTCAACGCCCCATGACATGACTGACTACAAATTAATGGATGGGAAAAGGAGAAAAGTAGAATAAAGAAAAGAATGGATGCTGTGTACTTGCTATGGGCATATTTTTTAAAATGTAAAACACTTTTTACATACTGTACTGTATTTATGAAAATTAAAAAATATAAAATTGAAATAAAAGTAAAGTGTTATGGATTAAAAAGTGTATTTGTAAATTAATTGCTAGGGTTTAAAAAGTTTCGAGTTTTAATGGCTGCTCTTGTTGTCGGGGACTAACTCGGTCCTAACAAGATGCCTACGTATCTCTAGTGTTTAGAGAATCGAGCCAATAAAAACGTAGTTCTTGGTGTTGCCCTCGGGGCTATGGCGACAAGAGCACACCAAAGACGTAGTGACTTGTATATCCTTATTCGATGATGAAATCTAAAACGTTTTAGATGACGTATGGAGCTGTGTCCAAAACGTAGTAGATGACGTATGGAGCTGTGTCCAAAACGTAGTAAATGACGTATGGAGTTGTGTCCAAAATGTAGTTCTGAGATGACGGGTCAGACCCTTTATATAGGCGTTTAGAAACCTAGTGGATAAGTATTGATTTCCTTGAAGGATAAATCTTATCCTTGACAGTGGATAAGTATTATCACTTTCTTGAAAGATAAATCTTATCCTTGACAGTGGATAAAGATTAATTCTAGATCCTTCCTTGTATGAGTTGTTTCCATATCATAACGGACTTGTATTGAAACAAGCCCAATTGTATTAGAACAAGCCTGTATTGGACGTCTACTAATACAGGTTGTACTTCTAGCCCAAATATTAATTACAAAATTAATATTTATTTAGAGTTTCGGACCTTATTAATGGGCCTTATTTATGGACCAGCCAGGTTTAATTAATGCAATATTAATTATGTCTTTAGGGTTATTTTTAACCTATATCATTTGCCCCCCAACTTCTATGATAATGCACTAGGATTTCATAGAAGTTATACCGTTCTTTTTCGAGACTTGGGGTCTTTTTATCCCTTACCTAGGACTTACTACCCTTTTTTTGGGGATTTTAATATACACTAGTGTTTCACGAGTATCGTCTTGGTGTAAAGTGTGGAGCGACCTACACATTTACGACGATTTTGCCTTATTCGAGGCTAACTTGACATTTGCATAAGCCTTTTATATCTTATACCGTCTTGTTTTGGCTTCAAGCCTTTCATTGAGCATATCGAATGATGGGATTTGGACTGAATGTCTTAGGTTTCTGGGGTTTCAACCCTTTACCCTTACGAGTTCTTATTGAAGGCTCCACTCGTAGTGATTCTTTCTCAAGTCTATCATATCAAACTTCTCTTGAGCTTGAAATTTTCGATAATTAACAATAAGCATCTTAGGCTTTCTTTTGTATGTTTATTAGCAACATTCACCCTTCGGGGTTCGTTGTATTCAGCTCTATTTGTGCAGTTGACATGCATATTTGGTATGCTTTCCTTTGCATTCATTTTTAGTTTGTCTTGGCAATGCTTTGAGAATGTTTCTACCAATCAGAACGGGTTCAACCCTTCATCTGCTTTCAGGGAACCTCATGATTTCATCGAACCTTATTTCTACTTGTCCTACTAGCGGATCCTTTTAGGGTGCACTAAACATAATAAACTTTTAAGTTTGAGGCATGCCAAGTCCTTGGCACCTCATGCCCTTCGAGGATTTCTAGCATATACGAGCCTCGTCCAAACACATTCTTGACTTTTGTAGGGCCCGTCCTAATTAGGGGCTAATTTTCCTTTATGTCCAACCCCGGATGCTTCAATCTTTCTGAGAACCAAGTCTCATTGACGAAAGAACCTTTCTTTAACCCTCAGGTTGTAGTAGAAAGATGCTCGCTTATGATGTTCCACGATCTTGGCATTTGCCTCATCTCTGACTTCATCAATTAGATCAAGAGCCAACCTCATACCTTCTTCGTTCGATTCAGGCTCAAAGGCCCCTACTCTTGGGGAGGTATGAGTAATCTCCACTGGCACCACGGCTTCTACACCATAGGCTAATAGGAATGGAGTTGCTTCAGTAGTAACCTTGCAAGTTGTACGATATGCCCAAAGTATAGGGAACAACTCGTCCACCCAAGTGTTCCTTGAGCGTTCAACTCTCTTCTTGATTCCATCTAGGATGATTCGGTTGGCCACATCGGCTTGTCTGTTTTCTTGAGGATGTGCAACTGATGTGAATTGTAACTCAGTACTTTTTGAAATCTTCATTGTCAAACTGCTTCCCATTGTCCGTGACCAGGATTCGTGGGATTCCATATCGACACATTACACTTTCCCATAAAAATTGCAATATTTGTTTGGTGGTTATCTTGGCTAGAGGTTTAGCCTCAATCCACTTAGTGAAGTAGTCAATTGCCACTATCAAGAACTTCATTTGTGCACTTGCCACTGGAAATGACCCAAGTATGTCCATGCCCCACATGGCAAACGGGATTGGTGAGTTAACTGATGTTAACATCTCGGGCGGTTGCCTAACCACAGGTGCATGCTTTTGACACCGTTCACACTTCTTCGCATAATCTTTCGCATTATCAAGCATTTCTGGCTAGTAGAAGCCTAGACATGTGATTTTATGAGCAAGGGCCCTGCCCCCCAAGTGCTGCCCACAAATTTCTTCATGAACTTCTTTCAAGGCTAACTCCGCCTCCTGGGGTCGTAGACACTTCAAGTAAGGAATGACAAAAGACTTCTTGTATAAGATCCCTTCGATCAAGGCGTACCTCAATGCTCTCACTGTCAACTTTCGTGCCTCCAAGGCATTATTTGGTAACCAACCAGTTTCAAGATGAGCCTTAATGGGGTCTATCCAACAGCCACATATGTCAATATGTGCTATTAGTTTTCCATTGATGGTCGGGGTATTCAAGACTTGGAAGTATACACTTCCGGCATAGTTCTCTATCTTAGAAGAAGCAAATTTTGACAAGGCATCGGCCTTCATGTTTTCTTCGCTAGGGATGTGTTCCATATAACATTCATAAAACTGGGTCATGATGGCTTTCACAAGCTTCAGATATTTGGCCATGGTTTCATCTTTAGCCTCAAATTCTCCATTTACTTGTGAGACTACCAATCTCGAGTCGCCGCAGACTTTGAGAGTATTAAATTTCAAGGCCCGAACCAAACCTAAGCCGGCTAATAGGGCTTCATACTCAGCTTCATTGTTTGTTGTCGGAAAGTCGAACTTTAGTGTATACTCAATGAGAAATCCATCAGGACTTTGTAGCACTAAACCGGCTCCGCTTGATTTTGTTTTTGATGCCCCATCAAAATAGAGCACCCAGTATTCCTTAAATACCATCTCTTCATCTTGTTTTTCAACTTCTTTGCCCTCCAAGGGTACTACTTCCTTCCCCCCGACTTCTTGGTTATCGATGGTACATTCAACCATGAACTCAGCAAGTGCCTGTGCTTTAATGGTCGTTCGAGGCTTATACTTGATGTCGAACTCTCCCAACTCAATGGCCCATTTGATCAGTCTTCTGCTGACCTTAGGACTTGCAGGATGTTTCTTAATGGTTGGTCAGTCAAGACTTCTATCTTATGCGCCTGAAAGTATGGGCGTAATTTTCTTGAGGCCATGATCAAGGCTAAAGCAAACTTTTCTATCAGATAGTAGTTTACTTCTGCTCCGTGCAGAATTTTGCTCACATAGTAGATGAGTTTCTGAACCTTTGATTTTTCCTTCACCAAAATAGCTCCCAAGGCGGTGTTTGAAACTGCCAGATATAAGTAGAGAATCTCCCCCGTTTTTGGTTTTGCCAACAATGGTGCCTCAGCCATGTACTTCTTCAAGGCCTCCTGGCTTTCTGTTGTCCACTCAAAATTTTTCACATTTTTTAGTGATTTGAAGAAAGGTAAGCACTTCTCTCCTGACTTGGAGATGAATCTCCCCAATGCTGCTACTCTTCCCGTTAGTTTCTGAACATCTTTGACGGGCCGTGGTGACTCCATGTCCAGGATTGATTTGATTTTATCGGGGTTAGCCTCAATTCCTCGTTTAGAAACCATCAGGCCTAAAAACTTTCATGACCCAACGCCAAAGGCACACTTTGCTGGATTCAACATCATCCTATGGTGCCTCAGCACTTCAAATGCTTCACGTGGATGGTTTATATGATCAGCCTTATCGAGGGTTTTAACTAACATGTCATCCACGTATACCTCCATGGTCTTGCCAATGAGATGTTTGAAAATTTTGTTCACCAATCTTTGGTAAGTTGCTCCTGCATTCTTAAGTCCAAATGCCATAACCAAATAATAGTAAACACCAAAGTCAGTGATAAACGATACCTTGGGGATGTCATCTTTGTGCATTTTAATTTGGTTGTATCCACTGAAGCCATCCATGAAGCTTAGCATCTCGTGCCCATCCGTTGCATCTATCAGAGTATCAATCCTAGGCAAGGGAAAACAATCCTTGGGACATGCGTCATTCAAGTCTGCGAAGTCGACACACATCCTCCATTTTCCATTGGCTTTTTTGACCATCACTGGGTTAGCCAACCATTCTGGGAATTGAATTTCCTCAATAAACCCGGCTTCCAACAGCTTTTCTACTTCCTGCTTGATGGTCTTTTGCCTTTCTAGAGCAAAATTTCTCTTTTTCTGTTTCACGGTCTTCCTCTCGGGATCCACATTCAATTTGTGTGTTATCAACTAGGGATCAATCCCTGGCATTTCGGTCGCCGTCCAAGCAAAAACATCATTATTTTCTTGAAGAAACGATATGATCTTGCTCTTCAATGGTTCGGGTAACAATGCTCCAACATAAGTGACTTTTTCAGGTTCACCAGGAACTAAGGGAATTGGGATTAAATCCTCAGCCGGTTTCCCTCTTCTATCCTCATTATCTCTAGTATCCATGTCCTCAATGGGGAGAACCTGCCCCCTGATTCCATCAGGCCTTAAAGCGGCTACATAACAACTTCTAGCCAGTTTTTGGTCACCCCACTCTTCACCAATCCCATTCCTCGTTGGGAACTTGATTTTCAGATGATAAGATGAGGCAACGGCCTTGAACGCATGAAGACCCGTCCTTTCTAGGATTGCATTGTCGGTTGTAGTTGCCTTTATAACTATGAAGTTCAACATCTGAGTAGACGTATTCGACCCTTGCCCCATTGTCATAGGGAGTTGGATTGTGCCTTCCACCTTCTACTCCACTCCATTGAATCCATATATGGGCATATTCGAGGGTGTCAACTGAGAGTTAGTATAACCCATCTTGATAAAAGCATCATGGAACAAGATGTCCACTGACGCTCCATTGCCAACCAGAACTCTCTTTGTTTCAGAATTGCCTATCACAGGTACGATGACTAAGGAATCATCGTGGGGAAATTTCACTCCTTCCAAATCAGAATCATCAAAACCTATTGATATTTCCGTTCTGGCACGTTTCGGTGCTTCTCCAACCACAGTCATTACCTCTCGGGCATAGGCTTTCCTTGAGTTTCGGGAGGACCCAGCAGCAGTTGGTCCTCCGAATATCATGTTGATGACTGGCCCTCGGGGCTTTGGGTTACGATCTTGATCGTTGTCCCTTCTGTCATAATCCTTCCTTTCATAGTTTCCTCTTTGACTCCCTTGATTTCCATTCTTAGTGAATTTATTGAGCTTTCCTCTTCGAATCAAAAACTCAATTTCATCTTTCAGTTGCCTACAATCATCCGTGTCGTGACCAACCTCTTTGTGGAAGCGACAAAATTGGTTTTGATTCTTTTTGGACATGTCAATCATCAGTGGCTTCGGTCATCAGAGATCTTCCTCCTTTGCTATTTCCATTAGAATTTGGCTCATGGAAGTGTTTAATCTTGCATACTCCGTAAACTTTGGCCCAAAATTGTTCCTCTTGGGTGAAGAATCAGAATCCTTTGACGTTCTAAGAAATTTTTCTTTTAACATCGTACTCCTGAGTTTCCTTTCTTTTCTTTGAATTCCCACTGCCACTAGCAGCGGGTTCATACTTTCTCATGCTTTCTTCAGCCTTGATGTATTTTCTGGCTCTATCTTGGAGCTTCAGCATGCTCTCGGGTGGATGTTTTGTCAATGATCTTTTGAAGTGATCATCAGTAGTTCCTTGCTGCAGGGCTATCATAGCTACTTTGTCCTCTAAGTACGGGACTTTCAGAGCCTCTCAGGTGAATCGGTTGATATAATCCCTTAAAGCTTCATTCTTTCCTTGCTAAATTCTCATGAGTGATGCAGAACTCTTCTCATGCACCCTTCCGCTGACGAATTGGTTGATGAACGCTTTGCTTAGTTCCTTAAAAGACCCAATGGAATTGGGAGGTAGATGACTATACCAACGTTGGGCCAGGCCAGCCAAGGTTTGTGGAAACGCCCTACACTTGACTGCATCATTGGTTGGCTGCAACAGCAGTGCATTAGAGAAGGTTCTTACGTGATTGGCGGGATCTCCCATTCCATCATAAGCTTTAATTGTTGGCATCTTGAATTTTCTGGATAAGGTAGCTTTCATGATGTCTTGAGTAAATGGTGGTGTAGGATCATCAGGATCTCCTAACAAGATGACTAACTCGAGCTTTAATGGTTGCTCTTGTTGTCGGGGACTAACTCGTTCCTAACAAGATGCCTACGTATCTATAGTGTTTAGAGAATCAGACCAATAAAAACGTAGTTTTTGGTGTTGCCCTCGGGGCTATGGCGGCAGGGGCACACCAAAGACGCAGTGACTTGTATGTCCTTATTCGAGGATGAAGTCTAAAACGTTTTAGATGACGTATGGAGCTGTGTCCAAAACGTAGTAGATGACGTATGAAGCTGTGTCCAAAACGTAGTAAATGATGTATGGAGCCGTGTCCAAAATGTAGTTCTGAGATGAGGGGTTAGACCCTTTATATAGGCGTTTAGAAGCCTTGTGGATAAGTATTGATTTCCTTGAAGGATAAATCTTATCCTTGACAGTGGATAAGTATTATCACTTTCTTGAGGGATAAATCTTATCCTTGACAGTGGATAAAGATTAATTCTAGATCCTTCCTTGTAGGAGTTGTTTCCATATCATAACGGACTTGTATTGAAACAAGCCCAATCGTATTAGAACAAGCATGTATTGGACGTCTCCTAATACAGGTTGTACTTCTAGCCCAAATATTAATTACAAAATTAATATTTAATTAGAGTTTCAGGCCTTATTAATGGGCCTTATTTATGGACCAGCTAGGTTTAATTAATGCAATATTAATTATGTATTTAGGGTTATTTTTAACCCATATCATCATAAACGGAGAGTAAAAGTAAAGGGATAGTAAAAATCAAAAAGAGATAAAAAAATTAGTATTTACCGCAAATTCTCAATAAACTATTATTTATCTTACTTATTTATATTATATATGTTTTTTGTGAAACTTATTTATATTATATTTTTTATTATTACATATTATGTAAATAAATTATTATTTAAATTTTTTTACATTTAACTCTTTTTTTCACTACACCATTTACATAATTTATAATTTATTTTTCTTAAAATGTTTTTCTTGTGTTCTATAGCTTTTAATTTGTAATTTGTTTATTATTTTAAAATTTTAACGAATTGTATTAAAAATAAAATGACTTCATTAATATGATCAAACATAATATCAGTAGCATTTGTAATTTATATTTTTGTTTTGTTTTTGTAATTTGATTGGATAAGATTTGCATGCACCAACTAATTATTTATTTAATAATTAATTAATTCAATGTTATCTATTAAAGTAATAAAATTATAATAATATATAAGTCCAACACTTTTTAAAAGTTAGCATCTTTGGTGGGGTGCCAATTATTAAAGTGTTTTTTGAGAAAAGAGTTTCAAAAATGATACAAAAAAGAAAATATAATTTATAATATTTTTGATTATGTAACAAAGTTGACATCGAACAACGAGAGATGTCTTGTACTCTTGTAGTCTCTTAAATAATTGGTTCACCAACCCCACCTTTAGCTAACACGTCCCGTTTTGAATGTCGCCTAGCTAACTAAACCTTCCCATTGTCTATATATATATCTTTGTACATAAATTTATCTATACATGTCCAGTTGATTCATTTACATCAATTTTTCACTTATTTCTCTGTTTAGCTAAAATGGGCAGCTTGGAAGTTGAGAGAAAAACAACTGGATGGGCTGCAAGAGATCCTTCTGGAGTTCTGTCCCCATACACCTACACTCTCAGGTTTCTTGAAAATATCTATTTGCTTTACTCATTTAATACACTTTATATTTATTTCATGTTTCTTACATTTACTTTTGGTTTACATGTATGAAATAATAGAGAAACAGGCCCAGAAGATATATTTATCAAGATTACTTGTTGTGGAATTTGCCACACTGATATTCACCAGATCAAGAATGATCTTGGAGCTTCCAATTACCCCATGGTTCCAGGGTATGCATTTTCTTTTTATGTAAGCTAATAAGTAGTATCCGTTCTTGGATAAATCTTGAGTTGAGCGAGAATCGAATCCATAATCTAGTAACATCCCCCGTCCCATTTTTTAAATGTTTATTTTTCTGATTTAAGTGCTTGTAACAAATTTTGCAAATTAAAATACATTCAATTATGTATTTATCTAGTCCTTAAGAAAAACTGAAAAAGTCACCTTTTTATAGATTAAATTTCCTTATCAAGAGAGACCTGAGTTTTTCATAATATATAGGATGAGATTCCATAGTACTACAATAATGTTTATAGGTGGACATTTAATTTTTAGCTTTCAATAAAGAATATATAGACTGTCAATTATTGGACAGAAGGAATGTTTAATTAATTCATGTGATATCAGCAACATGAGTAGTATGTAACATTCTGTACAATTAATTCTGAAAACCTGGTACAGATTTGATTATATATTAATATGATGTTCTTGTTGTGAAGGCATGAAGTGGTTGGTGAGGTGGTGGAGGTTGGAACAGATGTGACCAAGTTCAAGGCAGGAGATTGTGTTGGTGTTGGTACAATCGTTGGATGTTGTAAAAACTGCAGGCCGTGCAACGCTGATGTTGAGCAGTACTGCAACAAGAAGATCTGGTCTTACAACGATGTTTACACCGATGGCAAGCCCACCCAAGGAGGCTTCTCCAGCTCCATGGTTGTCGATCAAAAGTAATAATGCATTTCGATTTCCACATAGAACTATGATTTGAATGTTACATTTTATTAAAAAAAAATTACTTATTAGGTATGCCAAAATAGATGAGCTGTAATCCCCACAGTTGTTACTTCAGTGTAGGATTTTCAGTATGTAGCTAATTGTTATGGACTCCTTTTCGATAGGTTTGCGGTGAAAATACCAGATGGAATGGCACCGGAACAGGCAGCGCCTCTATTATGTGCAGGGGTGACAGTTTACAGTCCTCTGACTCATTTTGGGTTAAGTAAGATTTCTGGACTTAAAGGAGGCATATTGGGGCTTGGAGGGGTTGGACACATGGGGGTGAAGTTAGCGAAAGCCATGGGGCATCATGTGACTGTCATAAGCTCATCTGCTAAGAAGAAAGAGGAGGCAATGGATCATCTTGGAGCAGATGCTTACCTTGTTAGCTCGGATGCTACTCAGATGCAAGAAGCTGCTGATTCGCTTGATTATATCATTGACACCGTGCCTGTTAACCACCCACTTGAACCTTATCTCTCCTTGCTGAAACTTGATGGGAAGTTGATCTTGATGGGGGTTATCAATACCCCTTTGCAGTTTATCTCCCCCATGGTTATGCTTGGTAAGCAAATACATATTTTAGTTCACTTACGGAGAAATTGCATTTGACATATTAAAATTTTTGAGTATTACTAATATTTGTTAAAATTGGTAAATTAAGTTAGTTGTACAACAGAATTATAGTGATGAAATATGACTAATTTGACGGAATGCAATAAAGATGATATGTTAGTTAATTTGTTTTTGAAAACTTTGTGTAGGGAGAAAGGCCATAACAGGGAGCTTCATAGGAAGCATAAAAGAAACAGAGGAAATGCTTGATTTTTGCAATGAAAAGGGAATAACTTCAACAATTGAAGTAGTGAAGATGGATTACATAAACAAAGCCTTTGAGAGGTTGGAGAAGAACGACGTCAGATACCGGTTTGTCGTAGATGTTTCAGGCAGTAAACTTGATCAAGAAGCATAAAATCGACCCGAACATGTTGCAGAAGATTTAAATAATAATCTCAAAAACATCATTGCAGTTCTGGAGGATGCAGTTTTTTCTATAAATATAATGTGATGAACTAAGTGTATTTGTGTGGTTTATTCATGAGTCCAAAGATGCTATAATTGGATGATTTGTTGTGGTTGTTTCTTCTGATTGTTGTGAAGAATAACAAAAGACTTGATATTTTAAAATGGTGCCACTGTTGTTACTGAGACTATTTTGTTTTATGGTTTGATGCTTTCCTTTGTTGCATTGGATTTCCTTTTTTGAAGCAGACAGAATTGGTTTGAGTTTAGCATCTTTAGTTCTTGATATTTCACAACAAAAAACAAAACTTTAGAATTTGACATGTTCGTGTCACATTATTGGGGAAGAATTTTGTGTTGTCTAACTTAACTCATAATCAAAACTAATAACGGATAATGTTTTACAACAAGTCAACAATGATGATATTAATTCTTGTTTTGGTGGGAAAAAGATATGCATCGCTATCAGCGGAGTAGGTAAAACTTGGAAAGGTCCAATCTTTTTGCTTAGAAGATGAAATGTTACGCCACACTTGAATCATTCTCCTGCAGTCCTGCATTTCTTCTTGTCCCTTTTCTTTTCTCTTTTCTATAAATCATTTTATATTAACTATGTTGAAGTCTTTTTGTTATTTTTCATAATCAACTTTAAAATTCATTTTTGATATTATGGCCATCAATCAAATAATAATATACTATTCCATTTAGTAGTAATAGTATCTATTTATACTCTTTATTAAAATTAGAAATCCCCTTTAAATGATATGGTATGTCATGTATACCGCGGTATACATATAATTATTAGTATCTTAATAAATTTAACTTAATTTCAAATTAATATATACTAATAATTATTTAAAATCAAATTAAATCTTTATTAAAAGAATAAAACTCTCTTAATGGTATTGTATACATATATACCGCGAGATACATATAATTATTAACTTAATTAACTTAATATAATTCTCTTAATTTCAAATTAATATAATTATTATTTAAATTCGAGTATGTTAATATTATCAACTGAGAATATATTGATAATTTGAATTTATTCATCAATATTAAATTTTATATACCGATGTATCTTCTAATATATTAATATAAATCAATAACACAATTAATATATCTCTAAAATTACCTCTAAGAACTCTATATTTATAACAATTACCTCTTATACTATAAGTTATTTAAGAACCTTATATTAATATAATTACCGTATCTCTTACTATTACGGATGAACATTTCATCCGCGACACCTTATCTCGATATGTTCCCCCATTCCATTCAGATCAAGAATTTGGAGAATTTTTCATGTTCGGGCAGGATCAGGGAGAAGTATAAAAGCAATTCGCGAATCGGGAATCTGTACTCTTTATTAAAAGTGGAAACCCCCTTTTTAAACGGTATGGTATGTCATGTATACTGTGATATCCATATAATTATTAATATTTTAATATATTTAGCTTCATTTCAAATTAATATATATATATATAATAATTATTATTTAAAATCAAATTAAATCTTTATTAAAAGCAGACAACCCTCTTAATGGTATTGTATAGATATATACCGAGAGATACATATAATTATTAACTTAATTAACTTAATATAATTCTCTTAACTTCAAATTAATATAATTATTATTTTAATTCGAGTATGTTAATATTAACAACTGAGAATATATTAATAATTTGAATTTTCTCATCAATATTAATCTAAATCAATAATACAATTAATGTATCTCTAAAATTACCTCTAAGAACAATATATTAATAACATTTACCTCTTATACTATAAGTTATCTAAGAACCTTATATTAATATAATTACCATCTTTCTTACTATTACGGATGAACATTTTATCCGCGCCACCTTATCTCGATCTGTTCCCGTTCCATTCGGGTCAAGAATTTGGAGAATTTTTCAGGTTCGGGCAGGAGCGGGGAGAAGTATAAAATCAAGATTCGAAGCCAGTAAAACTAAAGCTCGATCATACCCAAAACCACTTGGCTCCGACTAACTCCTCTGTCCCCCTTACCTACAAGGGAGTGGGGGCAAATGATGAGGGACAAATTGAACGGCCCACTACGATTGGGGCCTAGTCCAATAAAGCAAGCCCAAGGCTAAAGGCCCAAGGCAAAACAACCCCAAAATAAAATAAGAGTCAACAGATAGGACAAATCACTACAACATGAGACAAACAGTGACCAACGGCTAGACTGAACTCCCTTCGGCTGGTCTCTTAAACAGAAATCCCGAGTCAATCAGCAGGTAACACGTGGCACCCCTAACCCTATTTCTCCCTTATAAATAGTGGGGAGAAAGAGGTTTACAATTTTTACACACTTACTATATTAAAGAATTTCTCTGCATTTCGTTTTAAGAATTTTCCTACCTGAGCAATTTAACCTTATTCTCATGTCGGAGGTGTCGCAGTCCGGCCACCCCCGCCGACATTGTTTTGCAGGAGGCCTGATCCAGACACTTACCCAAGGAAAAGGCCCAGTACGGAAAGCAGAGTTATCATGTATATTACTAAGGGGTTATGATATAATACTAAGCTCAAGTCAAGAATCTTTTTGAAATATATGATGAATAACAGGTACCTTGAATTGGCGAAATTTGATCTTCCAGCAATGATCAATTATGTAAATAATATCACAAATTCCAAAGTATTCGTCATTGGACATTCGCAGGTACCTTTATTTTTTCACAGCTAGTGTTTGTGTGTGTGTGTGCAGTTTTACTAATTGTGTTTCTGAAGTGCGTTTTTTGTGTGATTATCCTGCATTAGGGGACGTTGATGTCAATTGTTGGTTTTACGAACCAAGAATTAGCAAACAAAGTTGGTGGCGCAACGTTTCTTTGTCCCACAGCATACTTGCACTGGGTAAAGGTTCCAGTAATCCGTATGGTAGTTCTACTGCATGTTGATGATGTACATATCTTCTTCTGTTCGATTTTTCTGAAACTGTTCGAATGTTATCTAATGTATAATAAAATTATCTAGAATATTTTGACATGTGTTAACGGAGGAATTTGGTATTAACAAAGTTTGAGGTTTATCGCCGGAATCAAGATCTATGACGGTGGTTCTTCACCGGAAAATCGCCAGAGTGTGGTGGTTGTGATGAATTGGGGGCTGAGATTGTAAGGGTTTCTTGGTGGTGGCTCGCTGAGCTCTTCTCTTCCAACCCCTTACAATGTGCCTACGTACCCCGTATTTATAGGGGATCAAGCCCAACGTAGTTCTTGGAGAGAAAGTTACCTCCATGGGCTTGGTCTCTGATTTCCAAAGCCCATAAGAAGTCTTCCACCGCCTTTCATAATTAGACTCTGACTCGCTTTAGGAATGTCTGACGATGAGGCCTAGTCACAAAGGCCCAAGGCTCGTCTATGACGTCAGGACTTCACGAATAAGGAAACTTCCCCGGTCGAGGACTAGTCCCATCCGTTACCAGCTATTTCCTTAATTCATAGACGCAGGTATAGCCATGACTTACCCCAAATGCCAGACGCATCTTTGTCCCCCGAATGAGAAGCACCCACCAGATTGCAGGACAAGTGATCCCAAGCATTTGGGTGCAAAGTGCAGGATTACTCCAAAGTTCCCCAATGAGGACGCACCCATTGAGTATAGGAACAGAGCTCCCAAAGCACACACCAAGGTTCACCCCATATCCCCAATGAGGACGCGCCCATTGAATACAGGAGGAGGCCTTCAATCATCAGGCATACCCCTGGAGGCCTTCAATCATCAGGCATACCCTTGGAGGCCTTCAAAAACGGACATCCCCTCCTAGGGAACATCCTAGGAGGGAATTCTTCAATATCTCGCCTTTATCAAGCCAATAGAGCCATCCTTCACCATCAAGTAGCTATTTCAAACCAATAGGACGCGCCCTCAAGGGGTGGATGGCCTAAAGGGGCGCGCCCTTACCCCTATGAGGGCAAGCCCTAAGTCTTCCATATGCTAATCCCATGTCAGTCTAGTGGTTATTCTCTGTCAAGTCATTCATTCATGTCAAGTTGTCAGTCCACACCAAGAGGACGCGTCCTCAAGGGTTGGACGACCAGAGGGCGCGCCCGCACCCCTATGAGGACAAGCCCCGAGCCTCCGTTGTACTAGTTCAATCCCTAATTGCATCTTGGATATCCTCAATTGATTATTACTTGACCCGAATCTACCCTAAAAATCCAATAACGAATTTTGGCTATAACAACTACCCCCCAATTCCATGTGAAATCGGAGATGAAGTATAGAATTTCTAATCTTCAAAGTGCCAAAAATCTTTGTAACCTTGTCTCCTTCAGGGCGCGCCTTCATGTTCTTTCCACATCCGACCTCTAAGCCTATATGAGCGAACCCGGCATAGGAAACAAGAGGCATTATGCACAAGTATAAACCTCTCTTATCCACCACAGCTTATGACGAAGTATAATCTCCTAACAATGATTTGGAGATCAACCCAAGTCTTCCACTTCTCCCATAACACAAAAATTTAAGTCTTTCATCCCAAAATTGCTCTCCTTTGGGCGTGCGCTAGACTGTAGGCGCGTCCTCCTTCAAGAATTCCATTAATAGACTAACACAATAATATGTACATTAGAGATTCACCTTAGACCATCAACATTGTAGGGTGCGCCTTGAGAGGGAGGCGCGTCTATAGCCCAAGTAAGATCACTGGCCTTCAAGTAATAAAAAACCCTTAGAGGCAGGGATGACGTGTCATGATGATGAAGGTAATCTTTCCACCAGCAACACAATTTCTAACACAAAGACAATTTTTTCAGCAATCACCGTGTAACTCTACTCATATTGCTTGTTTATCTTCACTTTCCCAAAATAAACTGGATTCTGTTTGTAAAATTCGTAATCTGACTTCTAGGCCTGTTTCTGAACTTCTCCAATTGGAATCTTGATTTTGGACTATTTTGGATTGTAGAAAATCCTGTTATCTTCGTAGGGGCTGTAAGACCGTATGATTCTGATGTCTAGAACTCCAATTGAGGCCTAAACAGCAATGTATGCGCGTGTAGATCAATAAATCCGAATTTCCTTGTATTTTATGTCCAAATAACTCTAATTCCTTCCAAGTTTAGGAATTCTCTATTTCCCTTCCTACCAATCTTGTTATACTTGTATATTCTTCATATTGTCCCATGTCAAGGCATACTTGGAAAAAACACATCAAACGGTGCTGATGGGATCTCATTCTTCGGAGGGCGCGCCCTAAACGGGCTAATATGTTTTCTTCTTTAATTTAACCAATATAAAAGCAATTTGACAGGACATCTGTCTTTCAAGGAACAGTTGCAGAAAACACTTTTCAACCTTGTATGTATGAGGGTGTGCCCTGATGATAAGGCGCATCCACAAGCTTCAACTTTTTCTTTAAGGCTTTGGGAGTATGTCTTCCATGCCACTGAGTTCACTTCTTCCATTTCAGGGAGAATCTATGCTTCTGTCTTCTTGACCCCGTGAATATAATGAGGACGTGTCCTCTGAAAACGTGCCTCCTGATGATGAACAAGATATCACTTCACTTCCCAATTATCATGGAAATTAATCTTCTGGGACCGATGTTGTTCCTGAAAAGCCTTTGGACGATGTTGCTAAAACAAGTGATACTACGGATGAAAACATCTCCACTTCTCTTGCTGATGACACTCAGGACGCGTTCTGAGGCTTGATATGACCTTTATTCCTTTTGCTAAGTCTTCTGAACATTATTGAGGTGCAGGTCCTCACTTCTAAGCCTTGTAAGTTGTATTTGATTTGTCTGTGCTTTCGGTAACTCCATGGAATATGTTTCCCGGAATTATATTCTCTTGTTGCATTATCTTGCTTGTCATAATTGCATGTCAACTAGGAAGAGTTTCGTATTTTATCATCTAACTGAGGGCGCGTCGTCCTATAGGACGCGTCACCCTAGAGGGCACGCCCTATATAAACAAACCATCTAGAAAGTTTTCAAAATTTCATCACCTCAACTAGAACTAGGGAAAGTGTATATGAACTACCCCCTAGACTAGGAGGTAATTAATTTACCTTGTAGGCTATTATTCAATCATTTCCCGTCTTCAATCAACTATTAGTAGAATGGTGAACCAAAGCATCACTTTGTTGAAACTACTCCATCAAGCGCTTACATGACTATTCTGGGGTCTCACCCTCAAAAGTTTCATTAAAACTTTAGGGGGCACTCTCCGGTCACAAAATACTTCGAATCTTGACCCATGAAAGGGGCATCTCAATATGAGGCATCTCTGGAAGAGGCATCCTATGAAGGGCATCTCACTAAGAGGCATCTCCCAAGGAGGCATCCGTTGGAGGGGAATATTAATCACTACTATCTTTTATATAATTTATCGTGTAGAAGGCCTTCACCAGACTAGCCTAGGGCCGCACCTCAGCGCCTTTATCCGGCGAAGGGGCACACAAAAGGCGTCAATTGTATCTTCAAACATCGTTTCATGAAGAAGAATCCCCGTAAGGATACTCTGTTATTCATAGGAAGGGTCGGGAGATGCATTAGTACTACCCCCCAGTGTCGTGAGAGTGCACCCTCTTGCGTAGGGCGGCCTATATGGACGAGGGCAATGTCGAAGTCCCTTCTAATCTTCTAATCCATTTGAAAATAGCATTTTTCTGTGGAGGGGCTCACTCATGACCTTGGGGCCGCATCCTGCTGATCAGGGGGCGCATCCTAAGATCCATGGGGCCTCTACTCAAATATTCTTCTTCTTGCTGCAACCTGTGGGATTGTACAATCATGCTTAAAGTCGAAGCCTTGGCATATGAGGTTGATACACTTGTGGCGCGCCTTAAAGGGCATGTCTTCTATTATTGAGGATGTGACGACGCGTTCTCTGAAGATAAAAGTCTTGTCTTTTCGGAGGGGCTCACTCATGTCCATGGGGCCTCGACCTGTAGGTAAGGGGCACTCACTGTGGACCAGGGGGCCGCTCTCCTATGTCATCCATTGAATTATCACGTGAAGGGGCTCACTCATATCCATGGGGCCTCGACCTGTAGGTAAGGGGCACTCACTGTGGACCAGGGGGCCGCTCTCCTATGTCATCCATTGAATTATCACGTGAAGGGGCTCACTCATATCCATGGGGCCTCGACCTGTAATTAGGGGGCTCTCACTATGGAATACGGGGCCTCTGCTTCCAATAGCTTCCTTTCCTCTAAAATTCAAGTAATGAATTCTTCACACGGAGGGGCTCGCTCATGTCCACGGGGCCTCAACCTATAATTCTTTCAAGAATCAGGGGGCGCACTATGTGAATCATGGGACCGCTCTCCGATATTATCAATTGAGTTGTCACATGAGGGGGCTCACTCATGACCATGGGGCCTCAACCTGTAACCAGGGGGCACTCTCTTTGGATCACGGGGCCTTGCCTCCCTATTACCTTCCTCTAAAAATCGCTGGAGTTCATGTTGAGCAGTAACTCTTTTTCCTGAGGGCACGCCACGGAGGAAGGACGTGTCCTGAAAGACCAGGAAGTCGTACAAGTCAATCAGCTCTCCATGTACTCGTTGGAATTTGTCTGAACATAGGAGTAGTTTCGGAGTGCGCGCCATGAAGGAAGGACACACTTGAGAGACGACAAAGGGGATCAAGTATTGGAGCTTGTCTGGTCATTTCTTCATTAGAATTGTTTGTAGACATTTCTCCATTGGACGCGTCCTCGGGGAGAAACGATCCTTGGGACCTTAGACATGCTGAGAAGGCATCTTTGAAGTAGAGGACGCGTCCTTTCAGGTTGGGACGTATAGCTTGATAATTCTTGAGATATTCTTCCAAGTAGGAATTTTCTACCTGTCAAAAAACTCAATAATCGAAAATTTCACAAAGTACCTGGAGGACGCGTCCTAGAGGCATGGACGTGAGCAACCGCCGAATCATCATAGAAGTTGTTGGAACCATCTGATCCTCGAGCATCACCCTTAGGGCACGCCCTAAGAGTTATTGGGGATTTTCCTTCATCTTCTTCCTGCAACAACTCAAGGAACAAAGAGCAAAACCAAAACTAGTTAGGTGTTACCTTGAGGGCGCGTCCAGAAGATGATGACGTGCTCCCGATAGTAGCGCCTTCTTTTTAGGATCTTGCTCGGAATCACCCCCCAGTATACATGAAAACTGTCACCTTCAAGTATACATGGAAATATCCTTCACCATCTTTGGATCTTCCTCCTTGCCGCCAGCATGAAGTAGTACCCATGGCCATCCTCCAAATCTTGGCAGACCTTCTTCTAAGAACTTTCATCATGATGAGATATCTCTTCCTCCTAAGATTATGATCTTGATCAGCGCCCCTCCTTCTAGCGCCAATTTGTTAACGGAGGAATTTGGTATTAACAAAGTTTGAGGTTTATCGCCGGAATCAAGATTTATGACGATGGTTCTTCACCGGAAAATCGCCAGAGTGTGGTGGTTGTGATGAATTGGGGGCTGAGATTGTAAGGGTTTCTTGGTGGTGGCTCGCTGAGCTCTTCTCTTCCAACCCCTTACAATGTGCCTACGTACCCCATATTTATAGGGGATCAAGCCCAACGTAGTTCTTGGAGAGAAAGTTACCTCCATGGGCTTGGTCTCTGATTTCCAAAGCCCATAAGAAGTCTTCCACCGCCTTCCATAATTAGACTCTGACTCGCTTTAGGAATGTCTGACGATGAGGCCTAGTCACAAAGGTCCAAGGCTCGTCTATGACGTCAGGACTTCACGAATAAGGAAACTTCCCCCGTCGAGGACTAGTCCCATCCGTTACCAGCTATTTCCTTAATTCATAGACGCAAGTATAGCCATGACTTACCCCAAATGCCAGACGCATCCTTGTCCCCCGAATGAGAAGCACCCACCAGATTGCAGGACAAGTGATCCCAAGCGTTTGGGTGCAAAGTGCAGGATTACTCCAAAGTTCCCCAATGAGGACGCGCCCATTGAGTATAGGAACAGAGCTCCCAAAGCACACACCAAGGTTCACCCCACATCCCCAATGAGGACGCGCCCATTGAATACAGGAGGAGGCCTTCAATCATCAGGCATACCCCTGGAGGCCTTCAATCATCAGGCATACCCCTGGAGGCCTTCAAAAACGGACATCCCCTCCTAGGGAACATCCTAGGAGGGAATTCTTCAATATCTCGCCTTTATCAAGCCAATAGAGCCATCCTTCACCATCAAGTAGCTATTTCAAACCAAGAGGACGCGCCCTCAAGGGGTGGATGGCCTAAAGGGGCGCGCCCTTACCCCTATGAGGGCAAGCTCTAAGTCTTCCATATGTTAATCCCATGTCAGTCTAGTTGTTATTCTCTGTCAAGTCATTCATTCATGTCAAGTTGTCAGTCCACACCAAGAGGACGCGTCCTCAAGGGTTGGACGACCAGAGGGCGCGCCCTCACCCATATGAGGACAAGCCCCGAGCCTCCGTTGTACTAGTTCAATCCCTAATTGCATCTTGGATATCCTCAATTGATTATTACTTGACCCGAATCTACCCTAAAAATCCAATAACGAATTTTGGCTATAACAACATGTAATGACCAATCTTAAGAGAATTATTTATTAGCAGATGGTTATAGACGACATACCTTCAATTGATTTAAGGAGGTATTTCATAACAATTTCATTCATTTTCATCTCTCTCTCAGACTGAAAGATGGCTTTAATTTTCTCTAACATTGAAGTGTTCGCCTATGCCTATTTTTTTCTGTGCAGTTGGCACCGTCACAATGAGGGATTTATGCAGGGGAGATGCAGAGTACTGTAAAGATTTGGTCAGATCCCTTACAGGTTACATTCTTCTTCTTCATTCGTTTCATCAACCATATATAATGCAATAATTCATAACAATTTCATTCATTTTCATCTATCTCTGACACTTAAATGTGGCTTTATTTTTCTGTAACATTGAATTTTTCGCCTATTTTTTTCAGTGCAGTTGGCACCGTCACAATGAGGGATTTATGCAGCAGGGGAGATGCAGAGTACTGTAAAGATTTGGTCAGATCCCTCACAGGTTACGTTCTGCTTCATTCGGTTCATCAATCATAAATAATGAAATACTTTCATTTAAAGTACTTAATCAAGCATTTAGCTGAATGTTTGCAGGGAAGTACGTGTGCTCAATAGCTAGACTAGAATCATATGTATCATTCAGATATTAATTTACAAAATATATATGGTACAATTTTTGTTTATAACTCCATTTCTAATGCGTGATTTGTGTTGAATTGGCAGGGGTAAGATCAGGTTATATTACTGTATATGACTATGGAATGTTGTGTAACATTGGCAAATACAGGCAATTCAATGCTCCTAGTTTTAATCTAGCTGCAATTCCTACTTCAATTCCAATGTGGTTTGCTTATGGGGATATGAAGTTATGGACAATCGAACTATACAGTTATAGATAATCGAACCGTGGATAAAGCTAAAAAAATTAAAATAAATAAATTAATCGTGTACGATTACGTAGCTGCAAAGAATCGAAACGTGGATGAAAATAATGAATTTAAAATAAATAAATAAATCTTGTATGATTACGTAGTTGGAAGGAATTGAACTCTGGATGAAGCTAATGAATTTAAAGTAAATAAATAAATCACGAATGAATTTAAAGTAAATAAATAATCAGCTTGTATAATTACGTAGTTGGAATGAATTGAACCCCGGATGAAGTTAATGAATTTAAAGTAAATAAATAAATTTTGTATACTTATGTAGTTGCAAGGAATCGAACTCTAGATGAAGCTAAATAATTTAAAGTAAATAAATCTTGTATAATTACGTAGTTGCGAGAAATCGAACCGGGATTTAGTGATAACCAAATTTGATACTTTGATGCTTTAGTACCACGTCATTTTCACATTATTTTGCTTACTAATAAAGAATATAGATATCAAGAAATCAGATCTTATGAAAAACAAAACAGATATATAAAAATGTTGAGAGAGTGGATTTTATCAAAAACAAGACTGGTTTGATCCTTTATAGTATCTTTCAAAAACCAATATCGATATCAGTATGCAATGTACTCCAACATGGGAAACAGGTAGCTCACTACAAAAAATTATGGGCAATTTCGACCTCCCAAATTCGACCGCGGCTAAATTCAACCGTTTGTGGTCGAATTTATGGACTGCGGCTAAATTCGATCGTTTCTGGTCGAAAATAAAAATGGTCGAATTTGGTCGGTCGAATTTACTACTAAATTCGACTGATTTTTTTATTGGTCGAATTTAATCCTAAATTCGACCGATTTTTTTGTCTGGTCGAAAATAAAATCTCCCGAAAAAAGTAGGGAAAAGTCCCGCCAAAATATTAAATTTTGAAAACTAAATTCGACCAAATTCGGTCGAATTTAAAATTAAGCTTGGCGGTAATTTTGCCGCCTATATTTTTTCAATTTCGGTAAAAAGTGGGAAATTTCCCTCCCAAAATTCCCCAAACTATTCAAATATATTTTCAACCGAATTTAATAAATGTGACCGAATTCGGTTGAATTTATTTTTTTCAGAATTTTTTAAATATGTTATTAATTTTATAAATGTTTGTACACATCATGAAAAATAATTAAAAATACAAGGATACCATTCACTACATGTAAAAATTTAGTTAGTACAAAAATTTTACAAAAACTTTTTATATGATTAGAAAATGTTGAACTTTCATTTTTTGATATTTTTAGAAAAATTAAATAAAATATCTAATTGTTGTTAAAAAATACAAAACAAATATGAAAGTATTTTGACGACATACTACATTCAATAAAATAAATTTGAATAAATAATATTCGGTAGAAAAAAAAATCTTCATAGCTCTGTACATCGTCATAGTTGAGTAGAATATGGGGGGTTTAGATTTAAGGGTTGGGCTAGGGTTAGAGTTTTTATTTTATTTAAAAATTATTTTGATTAATCCAACCGGACGGATGTGAAGATTATCAAAAAAATATAGTGTGTGCAAAAAATTAATTAATTTAAATATTAATATCTTAAACATTTTAACAAATATATATGTCACATACACTAAATTCGACCACAAACCCTAGTTGGTTGAATTCAACCGATATCAGTCGAATTTACCCGTGTTCTGTTTCCGACCAAATTTGGTTGAATTTAGTAAAATTCAGAATAAGCCAATTTATTCATGCCACGTGTCACGCTTGTAGTGGCTGAAAAACAAGCACATGGATTGCTCTTTTATATTCAATCTAGACCATTCATTTCTTTCCTAAAATATTTCATCCTAACCATTAATTCAATTACACTCATTTTTTTCTCTTTTATATTCTTCATCCATTCATATTCTCTCATAAACATTCTTCTATACTCCCTACTCCATTCTTCTTCTCTAACAAACATATATATACTCCTACTTCATTCTTCTTCTCTAACAAACATACATATCAATTTATATACATAAATACTAACACATGTTTCATACATTTCAAACAATATATATACATCCTTTATATTAGCACATCCTTTAATTACATTTTTAACATTTGACGAGTTCATCCCAATTAATTCCGAAGAGTTCATCTTCACCACTTTCGGCCTCTACGAACTCCGACGAGTTCATTTCCGGTAACTTAAAAGCGAAATAACACAAGTCATTATAATTATACACACACTAAGTTAATATTTTTTTTTAATTTTTTCACATTTGGATATTATTGGGGTAGAGTAATTTTTACAGTGTTTGATTTTTAATTATGTGTATCAAAAGAACGAAAAATTATTGCATTTTTAGTCCAACATTATTTATGTATATTATTTAGGATTAGTAGAAAAAATAACTATTATATCCATTATTGTTTAATGTAATCATCCTTCTTGATATGTAGAAACTAGTGAAAAATTACAGAAATTTTTTGCATTTCTTGGGCAGCAGATTCTGCTGTTTTTTTTTAAAACTGGTGTTCGTTAAATTCGACCGAATTTGGTCGAATTTAACAAATAATTTTGACTGTATTTGGTCGAATCTAAATTCGACCATATTTGGTCGAATTAAATTCACTTTGGGCGCCAAAATTTGAAAATTCAAATTTTTTACCAAAATTTCAAAATTTTGAAATATTTGTTCGAATTTAGTGGGTCAAATTTATATGGTCGAAAATAGACGGTCGAAATTAGCTAATTTCAACCGTTTTGAGCAATTTCGACCAAGCTAAAAACGACCTTTTTATTTTTGGTCGAAATTAGTTAAATTCGACCGTTTGCGGTGGAAATTAGCTAATTTCGACCGTTTTTCTATTGTCGAAATTAGCCGATTTTTTTTGTAGTGGCTGTTATATAAGCAGTGTTGTAAAAAGCGGGAATCGGAGTTAATCGGAATGATTAATCGGATCATTAATCGAAATAAATTTAAGAATATTTTTTATAAACAATTATATTCATAAATATAATTGTTTCGTTATTTCAACTAAACATATGTTATTATCATATATTTATGCAAATATGTTAAAAATGTTATATAATTGTAATAAATAAAATTTTGAAGGTTTAACTTTTCAATTAGAGATCAATTTAAGAGAAAAAATAAAGATAATTTATGATTTAGGCATCTAAAATTATAATTATATGTACAAAAATAATATTTTTTCCTATTGCTTAATCAAGTTTCTACCTTTTAAATTTTAAATTTTTTTTAATTTTAATTTTTTTTTACTATTTTTAAATAATTAGCCCGATTTTTGACCGATTCAACCGATTTTTGACCGTTTTTCTGAAAAAACGATTAATTGACCGATTTTCGCTTAATCAGTTCGGTGGTCCGCCGTCTAGCGATTAATGTTGATTAATCACCGATTTTTAGAACACTGTATATAAGTAATATATTATACTCTATATAAAGAGCACATATAAGGGATTATGAATCATATATTTCATTATTTATTTGTGTGTACCTCAAGCTCAAGATTGGAGCCTATTTATAGGCTTATAAGTTGAGGTTACATAGTACTTGTAAAGCCAAAAATTAAGACTTGTAAAACCAAGAACCTTAAGTTACATAAATTGAAATATCAAAGATTGAGTTGTGGAAATGTCATCCATAATTGTATATAATAGTAGCCTCATTTTAGGACAGATGTGCGTTTTCCCAAATCTTCCATTCCCCAAAAAATAATTAATCTTTTTTCTATCAAATCTATTCATCGAGTTCATCCTTCCTAAGAAAGTAGCACGTTTTTATCAAAAATGTAGTACGATCCTCCATCAACTATCTCTTAATCCAGCAGTGTCTATATATACGCAATCTAATACGTACCAAAACAATATACAAGCTCATAAGCACAAACCTAGATTCTTTAGCTCTTCCATTATGGTTTCTAATAAAGTCATTTATTTTACGATCAAATTTCTTCTTTTTTCTCTTCTTCTATGCTCGAAGGCTCCAACTACAACAGCCATCCGGCCATTGCTGAACAATCATGATCGATTAGAGAAGACAAAGGTAAGCTTCAAATCATCAATTAGCGGAGGACCAAGATTCCGTGATATCGAAGATTTTCTCTCAAGGATCATGGATTTTCGGTTGGCGCTATCAAATCGTCTGGACCGCGCAGGACACAATAAATTTAAAGGCGCAGTAATAAAATTGCAAAATAAAGTTACTATTAAGATTGAAATATATGCATGTTTAGGCTACGTGTTCTATCTGCTTTGTAATGTCTGATGGATTAGCTGATTAAAATAGACTTATGGAACTGCTTTCATTGTATAACACTTGTCTATTGCAACCAGATCTATATAAGGTGAAAACGAAGTATGCCAAATTATCAATAGCAAATCAATGCTTGACAGGCTCCGATTGGACTTTTCTCATGCTAACCTCTTCATTCCTCTTCAGAATTAAGTAACTTTTCAAGGAATGCAGAGAACCACTCAATAACTCAACCTTCCAAAACAGGACAAGAACTCATCGCTCTCTCCGGAACTGATGATAATATCCTGGATTAAAAACTTGTTCCAGAATACATAAGTGATCATTTTGAGTCTCAATAATTTTAAGTGAATTCGGATATTTGAATCGATAATTATGTCACACTAGAAAAAAATGAAAGAAAACGCTCTTACCAATTTATGGGCCTGAATGTTTGTGTACTCAAGTTATTTGATAACTTATAACTTATAAGTTGATAAGATGAATGTAGAAATCACCAACATTTTACTTAACTTATCAACTTATTCTTTGATTTCTTTATTTTTCGAATATTTTATATTTTTACATTTGTATTTTTAAATATTTTTTTAATTTAAAATACAAGTGTTGAAATCATTATATTTAAAAATTATTTTTTCAAATTTAATTTAGCAAATTCTTCATTAACTTATAAGTAAATTTATCCAAACACACGTATAACTTATAAAAATTCATCAACTTATCATACACTTACTCATTTTAAACTATAAATCAACTTTTTGGTGATATTCCAAACGTGCACTATAATCTGATCAAAGAGTTACCATTTCAGTCCTTACTCATCATCATGGAAAGCCATAAACTGGTTTGGAAATGGCTACCATCATTTAATATTTCGATACCGGATCTCCATAAACTGGTTTGGAAATGGCTTACCTCTTCTTTGGGCTGGCCTGTAAATTGAAATATTGCAACATTTTAGTATGAGTTTCGTGTTTGAATGAACATAACTGAAATTAAAATAATTTCTAGTATAAATGCATGGGAGTATAATTTTAATTATAAAAATATGATCTGTTTTCGAAGCTCATGATTGTTGATTTGTTGATTCTTTTTCTTATTTATGCTAAATCAGATAATTATTATTGTGATCGAATATTTAAGATAAGCCTAGTTTAAGCAAGTCAACCAAATTTTATTTTTCTTTTGTGCCGATAAATGAAGCAAGCCAAGCTGTAGGAAGACATGATCTTGCTGAGTAGAGCCTGAGCTTTCAAGAATTGACTTCCAAGCAAGCGGCAGAAAATAACGTTGAAGCAAGCTCCAACGTGATCCACGAACAAACATTTCTTAATTCTTACAACATTCTATGCTTACGGTGAAAGTGATTATCACTACTCTTTCCATTTCATTTTACATGTTTCTTTTCGAAAATAAAATTTGTTACTAACACTATAAGCAAGCAGGACAAAACCGACCACTGCAATCGATCGGTTATAGTCATAAAACCGATCGACGGTAGTGGTCGGTTAAAGCCTGGTCGGTTACGTCAACATGGTCAGGTTTACGATCATAACCGACCATATATAGTGGTCGGTTATGTGTGTTTGCAGACTATATATATGTGGGTCCACTTACAACACGTGTCGACACGTGGCACAACGTGGCACCACGTCAGCAAACTAAAACCGACCACTGGAGGTCGGTTATCTCAATACGTAAAATGTTGACTGACACACATAACCGACCGTGATCAAATGTGCATAATCGGTCAGTTTTGTAGCAGAAGGTTGATTAAGTGGCATAACCGACCACCTTATAACCGACCACTATTTAAGGAGACAGTCGGTTTTGCACTTTGAATGTGATCGGTTATGTGTGTTTAATTGGATACATCCAATGCCAATAAGCGGGCCCGGCTAGTTTGATTTCTTCCGCTAAATGTACAACCAAGTGTTTCATCGAATCAAATCAAGTTTGAGGAAAAATTGTTTCCAACAAGCACAAAGCTCTAATAACCAATTCCGCCATTAGATCCAAATCGGTTCTTATCACAACAGATGAGCACAAATCTTGAAAAAAATTGAAATTATCGTCAAGGCATCCACAATAAGCGTTGATAGAAGCTCACGAATTGCAAGAGGCAACAATTTTTGAAGAAATATACAACAATCATGCGATTTGGATCCAAAAAATTTACACTCATCAACATTGCAACAACGAGAAATATTGGAAGAATAACCGTCTGGAAGTTTCAATGAACAAATCCAATGGCACAAAAGTTTAAGTTGTTTTTTATTTAAGGAATACTGTGTTTTTGGCATTTTGGCATTTTCATTGATCCACAAATGACGCAACACATCAAAATGTTTGCAATCTGACCTTTGCTTTCTTGTGATCCTTTGATTTTGCCGCATTTACAATAGTAAAAAATATGTTTTCAAACACATTTTTTTTTCAGTATGCATGATATCAATTGAATGTCGTAAAGTATGCGATGACCAATAAGGGAGTTCATAAAAAATTGGAACATGAGTGCAATGATGCTATTCCCTATAACTGGCACTCCTTAACTTGGAATTAGTCTTTCCGGGTGGTGGAAAAATTATACCGTTAAGCAACTCCTTTACATCCTCCCCGGATAAACGACCACGAAACAATCTTCTTTCCTTATTATCAAACAAATTGTCTTTTTCGCGCAATGGATCATTTGGTTCAAGAAATATTCGGTCCGTGCCATAAAAACTACATTTTCCGGAATGTTTTAATTGAAACCCTTGCACATTTCCACCACACACTTGACATCCCATTTTTTCTTTACCCGACCACCCACTTACCATACGCATAGCGGTTTTCTTCCGATCCCTTAAAATTTTAGATGGACCAATCAAAAATGAACTATTGAGTGAAGATGAATATTGAAATATAATATAAGATCCGGCTTTCCTCCAACCTCTTAAAATTTTGTATGGACCATATATTATTTATGAATTATGACATATGATATATTTATGTGATATACAATATGTTTCTAATAAGTTATTCCCTCCGTCATTCTTATTTATTTACAGTTTTTTATATTGTTTGACACGCATTTCAAAACTCACATAAAGTATAATTTCATAACTTATTTTGAAATTCTTTTTTTTAATAAAAATATAAAGATTAAATTTTTATTCAGTAGAAAAAAAATTAAAAATAATTTATGAAACTACACTAAATATGAATCTTAAAATGTATGCTGAGCACTTCGTCCCAAATGTAAAGAACCTGGTGGGACGGAAGAAGTATATAATATTTTTAAAAACAAATTACTTTTATACATAATATAATTTGTTTTTAACTCTTATAAATGTATAAAAATTTATAATGCAGAAGAAATTATATATTAATTTCTTTTAAAAAAAGATATTATGTAAAATATAGTTGAATTCAAATGTAGATAAGAAGAATCGACATATCATGCTTCCAGTTTTAGAAAAAAGATATGGAATATTATCAAATCTTGCCAACTCAAAGCACGTTACTCGCGACAAAGTCTACTATATTAGGAATAATATAATAATACTTCATAATTTGGGAACAATTTTGAAAACGATTACCGAAATGGCAGCATTTGTACTCTCTTAAATAATTTGTTGACCAACCCCACGCCCGCCTAGCTAACTAAACCTTCCCCCATTGTCTATATATATCTTTGTACTGTTGTACATACATTTATCTATATTTCAATTTTTCACTTATTTCTCTGTTTAACTAAAATGGGCAGCTTGGAAGTTGAGAGAAAAACAACTGGATGGGCTGCAAGAGATCCTTCTGGAGTTCTGTCCCCATACACCTACACTCTCAGGTTTCTTGAAAATATCTATTTGCTTTACTCATTTAATACACTTTATATTTATTTCATGTTTCTTACATTTACTTTTGGTTTACATGTATGAAATAATAGAGAAACAGGCCCAGAAGATATATTTATCAAGATTACTTGTTGTGGGATTTGCCATACTGATATTCACCAGATCAAGAATGATCTTGGAGCTTCCAATTACCCCATGGTTCCAGGGTATGTATTTTATTTTTATGTAAGCTAATAAGTAGTGTCCGTTCTTGGATAAATCTTGAGTTGAGCGAGAATCGAATTCACTCATTTTATCCCATTTTTTTAAATGTTTATTTTTCTGATTTTAGTGTTTGTAACAAATTTTGCAAATTAAAATACATTCAAGTATGTATTTATCTAGTCCTTTGGTCCTGAAGAAAAACTGAAAAAGTCACCTTTTTATAGATTAAATTTCCTTATCAAGAGAGACCTGAGTTTTTCATAATATATAGGATGAGATTCCAAAGTACTACAATAATTTTTATAGGTGGACATTTAATTTTTCGCTTTCAATAAAGAATATATAGACTGCCAATTATGGGACAGAAGGAATGTTTAATTAATTCATGTGATATCAGCAACATGAGTAGTATGTAACATTCTGTACAATTAATTCTGAAAACCTGGTACAGATTTGATTATATATTAATATGATGTTCTTGTTGTGAAGGCATGAAGTGGTTGGTGAGGTGGTGGAGGTTGGAACAGATGTGACCAAGTTCAAGGCAGGAGATTGTGTTGGTGTTGGTACAGTCGTTGGATGTTGTAAAAACTGCAGGCCGTGCAACGCTGATGTTGAGCAGTACTGCAACAAGAAGATCTGGTCTTACAACGATGTTTACACCGATGGCAAGCCCACCCAAGGAGGCTTCTCCAGCTCCATGGTTGTCGATCAAAAGTAATTATGCATTTCGATTTCCACATAGAACTAAGATCTGAATGTTACATTTTATTAAAAAAAAATTACTTATTAGGTATGCCAAAATAGATGAGCTGGAATCCCCACAGGCCCACAGTTGTTACTTCAGTGTAGGATTTTCAGTATGTAGCTAATTGTTATGGACTCCTTTTCGATAGGTTTGCGGTGAAAATACCAGATGGAATGGCACCGGAACAGGCCGCGCCTCTATTATGTGCAGGGGTGACAGTTTACAGTCCTCTGACTCATTTTGGGTTAAGTAAGATTTCTGGACTTAAAGGAGGCATATTGGGGCTTGGAGGGGTTGGACACATGGGGGTGAAGTTAGCGAAAGCCATGGGGCATCATGTGACTGTCATAAGCTCATCTGCTAAGAAGAAAGAGGAGGCAATGGATCATCTTGGAGCAGATGCTTACCTTGTTAGCTCGGATGCTACTCAGATGCAAGAAGCTGCTGATTCGCTTGATTATATCATTGACACCGTGCCTGTTAACCACCCACTTGAACCTTATCTCTCCTTGCTGAAACTTGATGGGAAGTTGATCTTGATGGGGGTTATCAATACCCCTTTGCAGTTTATCTCCCCCATGGTTATGCTTGGTAAGCAAATACATATTTTAGTTCACTTACGGAGAAATTGCATTTGACATATTAAATTTTTTGACTATTACTAATATTTGTTAGAATTGGTAAATTAAGTTAGTTGTACAACAGAATTATAGTGAAGAAATATGACTAATTTGACGGAATGCAATAAAGATGATATGTTAGTTAATTTGTTTTTGAAAACTTTGTGTAGGGAGAAAGGCCATAACAGGGAGCTTCATAGGAAGCATAAAAGAAACAGAGGAAATGCTTGATTTTTGCAATGAAAAGGGAATAACTTCAACAATTGAAGTAGTGAAGATGGATTACATAAACAAAGCCTTTGAGAGGTTGGAGAAGAACGACGTCAGATACCGGTTTGTCGTAGATGTTTCAGGCAGTAAACTTGATCAAGAAGCATAAAATCGACCCGAACATGTTGCAGAAGATTTAAATAATAATCTCAAAAACATCATTGCAGTTCTGGAGGATGCAGTTTTTTCTATAAATATAATGTGATGAACTAAGTGTATTTGTGTGGTTTATTCATGAGTCCAAAGATGCTATAATTGGATGATTTGTTGTGGTTGTTTCTTCTGATTGTTGTGAAGAATAACAAAAGACTTGATATTTTAAAATGGTGCCACTGTTGTTACTGAGACTATTTTGTTTTATGGTTTGATGCTTTCCTTTGTTGCATTGGATTTCCTTTTTTGAAGCAGACAAAATTGGCTTTTATTTGAGAAAGTATTCTCAATGTGTGATAAATTAAAATTGATCGCGTGTTATTTGAGAAAATTTTGAAATAATAAACTAATAAAAAATATTATAAAAAAATAATATTTATCAAATTTCACGTAAGGTGTTCTAAATTCACATGCATCAATACTAATCTTAATCACTAAAATCATTTCATTCTATCATATCACCATTTTGTGACATTTTTTGATACCACTGACATTACTCAAAATTAAGATTTTCAAACTCGAAAATCAGTTAAACTTGATTTTATCTTCAAAATCTGAATAATGAATCGATATCCAAGTACTCGTTTTAACCGAGTACTCACTCAAATCCAAATTAATTAACCTTTGATTTCTATTTCTGAACATTCATCCAAGTACTTGATCGAGTTAACCTATTTTTAGAATGCTACTCAAAGCTAATAACGGATAATGTTTTATAATTTGACATAGGGCTGTAAACGAATAGAGTCGAGCCGAGTTTTGTTCGAATCGAGCCGAGTTTATTTTTTTTTTAAAACGAACCGAGTCGAGCCGAGCTTTCTAATCGAACGAAAAGTGATGTTCAAGATCGGCTCGTTAATAAACGAGCCGAACACGAGTTTGTTCACGAACATTTCGAGTCGAGCCGAACACAAACCGAACTCGAGTCGAGTCGAGTTGTTCACTTATAGTTCGTACTTTTATACTCAACAAAATCCAATTTTTAAAATTACTTACTCGATTTACAGTCTCACGCCTAAAATCACATCTTAAGAATACACGATTATTACTAAAAGTTAATTTATTTTTTTCTAAAAATCATACGTATTAAGTTAATATTTGTATTTATGAGTAATCAAACCTTACTCACATCACCTAATAACAATAGTTAAAATAAAACAATTTTATCACTAAATTAGAGCCTCTTTATCTTGGTTCTTAACTTGAAATTTGAGGAGGTTTACAACTTTTTTTTCTCCAAGATACTCTTATTAATCTTAAATTCACTAAAAGTCTCATCTTTCTCCTCAATTTTAAAGAGGTACGAGACACTTTTAAATAATATTATATAATAAATTAATAAGACAAACTCTTTCTCTATTCACTTTCTTTTGTAATTTTATGAATGCAACTTATAAATTTTAATAATGAAAAACTAATTTGGATGGGATATAAAGAGTTTAACTTTTGGTAGTACGTTGATGTTATAACTTTTAGATATAACAAATATAATTCCCTGTTCAACCACAAAATAACTAAAATAGATCGCAATTAAGTTTCATTTAACATATTCAAATTGTTAAGGATATTATGAAATTCACAAATTTATAATTAGTTAAACGAATCGAGCCGAGTTTAACGAGTTCGAGCCGAGCTCGAGCCGATCCCGAGCAAAACGAGCCGAGTTTGAGTCGAACAAGTGTAAAGTTCGGCTCGAGCTCATTTACTAACCGAACACATTTTCATGTTCAAGCTCGTGTTCATTTAGTAAACGAACCGAGCCGAGTCCATCTAAAACGAACCGAGCTCGAGTCGAACAACTCTGTTCACTTACGGCCCTAATTTGAGAGGCGTAGAACGTGACAACAAGTCAACAATGATGATAATAATTCTTGTTTTGGTGGGAAAAAGATATGCATCGCTATCAGCGGAGTAGGTAAAACTTGGAAAGGTCCAATCTTTTTGCTTAGAAAATGAAATGTTACGCCACACTTCAATCATTCTCCTGCAGTCCTGCATTTCTTCTTGACCCTTTTCTAAACGATGCAATACGTTATCCCTCAATTCTTTACATTAGATACGGAGTTCGGCACGCATTTTAAACTTTTTTTAATATATATTTTAATATATTATTTTAAATTTTTTCTTCTTCTGAATAAAAATATAATGTTTTAATTTTTATTTAAAAAAAAGTTATAGATCTATACTTTATAATAGACTTAAAATACATGTCAAGCAATGTAAAAAAAATTGTAAAGAAACGAAAGAGATGAAGAATATGGTTTTTTAAATTGAAGATATATGAGACGAAACCTGTACTGTACTCGAACAAAAAAAAATTGTATAGTATTTTATTACCATTCGGCACTTGTTGAATTTTGAACTGTCTTTATTATTATTAACATATAAAAAATCATTTTATATGACTATGTTGAAGTCTTTTTGTTATTTTTCGTAATCAACTTTAAAATTCATTTCTGATATTATGGCCATCAATCAAATAATAATATACTATTCCGTTTAGTAGTAAGAGTATATTAACTAAAACATTAGAAACTCCACACATGTTGCCCAAGAGAGGTGTATAAACTACAAAGTTTTGTTCTCGTGTATGTAATAAGTTAAGATCTACCATATATTAATAAAATTTATCAGACAAAGCATTTTTACCAAGCAAAAGAAGATGTCACTACTAAATCAGTCCTCTTGCTACCTTCAGAGAACAATCTCAGAATCGGGTAAGAATGTAGTGGGCAAGCAACAAAGCATTACATGTTTAGATAGGTTCTCCAATTAAGTTTCTCCGCCAAAGGCAACAGAATTCTCTCTGCCAAATTAATCTAGCATCTCGCCTACATACAAAGTATTAGAAGCCTTTCTGCATTTTAATCCCCACATTTTTTTTCATAGATTGTCTTCTAAAGTTCATGCGGAGTCTGAACTTATCCACCTTCCCATCCACACAAAATCTTCTTTTGACAATGTGGAATTGAGGATATGCTGTGTGTGAGCTATCTACTGGATATCACAACCATCGACTGAAGTACATGTTCATGAAATATCTTGACGGATTGAAGCCACTCAAAATCACTGTTAGGTTGAACAAGTTAAACTTTGATCTACAACGTAACTAAAGGAAATAACAGAAAACAGTGAAGGATACTTACAGATAGGTGAAAGGATGATTACAAAGCCAATTGGGTACAAAAAGAAAGTTGTTTTCTCCAAAAATGGAAGTACTGCATCAAAAGATTGGCCGTCTCAATACTCATACACAAGGCCTTTTAATAAAACAATTACATCAGTGTAAACAATACTCACAAGTAAGGATGACTATTCTCCTGGTTCCATAATATTACAACACAATTATTTGGACATAAACTGAGTACCACATGTTAACGAGTTGAAGCAGGTTGATAATCCTATATCCTTCATGACCGAAAACTAGGGGGGTGTTTGGTTTATGGTTAACGAGCCCGGTTAACAGGAATTGAAACCTCAATCCCATTTGTTAGTCTTCCAATTAGCTTTGTTTGCATGGAATAGGAACCTCATTCCCTCTAGATGGGTAAATCATTCCCTTCATAGTTCCTTGAAATTTCATATCATTCCCATTACATTCCCGATTCCCATCAACCATCCAAACGCCCCCTAGGTGACTCGTACAGGTTTAGAAGCAAGTTTAAAACATAACTTCGTCATTTTATAATATAGTATAATTGAGCTGGGCAAGTTGCTGCAGTAGAATAATAGTTTAGCTTCTACAATAGATCCTACATAAAAGGAGTTTTCTCACTCCAACAACCCTATTGTTGACCGGTGACCTCTTGGTCTACTGGTATCACCCTCGCTCCCTTTACGGGATCAAACAACCCTAGTGTTAATTATCAACAAAAAAAAAACCCTAGTGTTGAGTGTGCCATATTGTATATAGGAAAAATCTGTCTCGACAGCTACTGAAACCAACATGTAAATCAGATCAAGTAGCTAGGGATAATTATGAATATAAGGAATAATTATTAAATAGGTATACATGTATTATTTAATCAGTTACAAAATTAAAATTTTAAGAATAGCAGGATTTGTCAGATATGCACACAGCTAAAAACTAAGTATATTCATCAATCCTCTGGTTTTGCTTGCTTGAGAGAAAAATATTTGACTTACCATCATATCCTAGAAAGTTAAGGTAGTGATAATAGGATGCTGCCACCATCAGAAGCAGATTTGACAACAATACTGGGATGAATCCATGAGCAACCAAGAGGGGTGATAAAAAATAATGTATCACTGCCACAAAAAATACACGTTAGAGTTACTCCAAGTCTCCAATGAAGGATATAAGTCTTAAAGTTTCTGATAGAACATCAATGCACGTACCATAAAGTACAACAAACATTGGGAAGAAAGAATTGCAGTGAACGTCAAACGCGTACAGCCTTCACTACAAATACCCAGTTAGTACTAATATACACAAGTGATTGATTATAACTGAACACACAAAAAATATCCGCCAAGATCACATGCAAATAATTGTACGCCAAATGTCACTTGACTCAAAATGTGTGGTTAACACTACAATTATAAGTGTGCAAACAACATTTCCGGCATGGTCCTATCTAGTTGATGTAATACCTCACGACAAAAATTGAAAATTTATGTTGTCTCGTATTATGCTCCTTGCATCCACATAATAAACTGAAGAACCATCTAACCCTAGTAGGAAACTGCAGACTACTGCTTTCATCCATTTACATGCAACATTTAACCCACATACAACACACTGGTATTTGTACTTACCATTCAACACGCTGCTCCACAACATGACTATTTGGCGCTTCCTCTCGAAGATAGGTGTTGGTCAGGAACCTGCATGTTACAAAAATCAACTTTCTAAAATATGATTCACCATCAATATAAGTTCATAGGATAACTATAAATATAACTCTTACAAATCCCTAAAGCTTATTTCTGAGAAATTAAATTTTGTAAATAATTAATAAAAACATACAACCAACCAAACATACCCAGTATATCCCGCTTATTGCAGGGTCTGGGGAGGGTGAGATGTACGCAGCCGTACCCTCATTCAGAAATATTTAATAAAACATGTTCCCTCAAAATTAGAAGAAGATAATCAACTAGTACAGACAGCATACTGAATGATTACGCACAACATAATCAAAGAAAATAGCAGCAACAAATGAAACTAAGATGCTAGTGCCTGTTTTATGATTATGCACACTGTACATATTTGACTTTCAAAGCAATTCTTACCAACCACATGTAGCCAAAAGTGCTCCAGTAACTAAAAAATGGAATAGCAATACAGAAATGACAACAAAAACGGCATGGCCCGCACTGTGATCATACCTGTAACGAATGAACACAGCAAGGGAGATCAGGAATCAGATTAATCTACATTAGAAAACATATCAATAATCATTGATGTACATTTTTTTCGATAAATCAATTGTAACTAATTTGTCATCATTAGATTCAAAACAAGGAACAAGAAGAATTATGTTTTAATCACAACGGCAAAAGCATTGACAACATTCTAAGTCCAAATACATTACTATACTTACAATTTTCCACATACACATATTTTCAGGAAGTTGGTAGAAGAATATTTGCACATAAAAGTTCAAGATAAACTGATACGGAGATAGTGGCTTTGTTGAACGTTTATTAGGAAAAAACAACAAAAAACTTACGCTGCACAATAAGCCATAGTTGAAACTGCCAAAAGTAAACTGCAAATCACGACAAAAGCAGGATCATCGCGTGCCCACTGGTTCTTGGTTTCTGCAACAGAAGATTGGTTCGATGGGGACAAATGTCTAGTCAGTAAATCTAGGAGATTCATGTACTTATTAATTGAACCTGTTAGTTAATAATAAGTTCTATCAAAGAATAGCATTAGCCACATGACATGCCAACGTCCCGTGCTCCCGCATCTTATCCTCCAGTTACACATTGAAGAAAATGCCTTGGGTTATTTATATTGTTTAAACCATAACTAAGTAAATGCTCACTAGGTCAGGTCTTGCTGCAACAGTGTTGGTTTTTATTATGTCTAAAGTCGATGAGAATTTGGAGTACAGGATTGAACCTAAACAAAAACAATGGTGGCTGTCTGAGCTATTCAAGGTGAATTTTTCACTGAGACTGCTGACAGTGAGACACACACTTTGGCTTGTTTGATTAGGCCGGTCCTAATTCCCAACACACATTAGAGAGTATTAAACTGTAGAATTAGTTCTGAATTCCTTCAGCATCTCAGATAGGTTCTGAGTCCCTAAATTAAATTTAGACATCCGTATTCAGTAATCAATTTCATAACAATGTATCAATAAAGGAAAGTGCTGAAATCTTTTTATGAAATTGAATTCTTAACCAGGAAAAAAGATAATCAATATCTTCCAAGCTCTATATATCTGTCTACCACAGGCAATAGTAACCATGAATTTTACTACTAGTCAAAGGAAAATATAGAGCAAAGGATATACCACAAACAACTCCAAAATGATTTTAAGGTACAAACTTACGTTTGTGGTACTTGGTGTGCTGATAGCTTCATCCACATTTCAGGTCCACATGCAAAATCAAAAATTAAATTTAATAACATGTTGCACAAAGCAACTCAATTGGAACTATCAAAACATAATTAGCAGTTGACTATACCAAACCCAGTTTCCTCCAACCGGTGGTAACAAGGAGACATATAACATTACAGAACAAATATCAAATATAACAAGACATTCATCCAACACGTCGTCAGATGAATGGCTGTTAATATAAAACTTAACAGAAGGTACCCAATTAGTTTGGTGTAATTGTATTTTCATAGAAGAGAAAATTCAAGAGTGAGAACAATATTTCACCAATCTAAAAGAATAAAAAATGGTTGGACTACAATTTGATGATATAAAATATTAACTGCATGTATGTATTTATTAGTTTAGTCCTGATATTGTAAACAATTATGCTGCAACTTTCTAAGACATTGTGCTGCAAAACACAATATTTTTATTGACATATCTAAACCGGAAATTAAAAGACATTGTGCTGCAAAACACAATATTTTTATTGACATATCTAAACCGGAAATTAAAATTTCAGCCTGATGTATTTGTAAATAAACAGCACAGCCATCTACAACAAGATAAAGCAGCATTTCATATAAACCAAACCAAACTATCAGTCTAAACTGATGGATACTTACACAACTTTCGGTGAGGTACATAAATGAAACATTTGCCAAAAAGTATATTCAATGTCCATTTGTTGCCACTGCAAGGATCAGTAAATGATAACAATCAGATACAGATACACAAATTCATTTGTTTATTTTAGAAGATCCATGCAGTCTTCAAAACAATCATAGCAAAGAAGATGCAGACTGCAGGGCAAAATATCCATTCTGCACCACTGTGTTCATTAATGTGTATGATATATGAGAACAGCACAACAAGACGCTATAAATTTGAAGAACATATCTAAAGTGAGTGTAATTAACCATAAACATAACATACAATGAACATCCTAGTTAAGAATGTGAACTTAAAACAAAGTTCAACTACAATTAGCTTCTCAGGAATCTAATTTAATAAATAAAGATATAAAAACATACTTCACTTCTAGTGAATAGGTGATAGCAATACCAAAAAAGAACACAAGGTATAAGTTATAACCAGTGTTTTGTGTGTGCTTTGCAACTTCCCTGAAGCGCGCGCTTTTGTGCGCTTTGAGCGCTTAAGCGATATGCAAGAAGCGCAGAAAAATCGTGCTTTTTATTTTTTTGTTGACTGGGCTGTTGACCGGATTGTTTACCTGGTCTTTTTTAAAGAAATGGGTCATAAAAAAGCCTTAAACCTAAGTTACATATCACAGAAACAATATAAACATACAAAAAAGATATATGTATGCAAATGAACGATACAAGGCAGGCGATTGAACAAGAACGGTGCCATGATAGTCAGGATGAAGATTTAATCTTCAAGAAGAGCCTGAAGATGATGCTTTTTAATTTATGTCAAGTTATCAACTGTTGAGAAGACCAGAACTAATATATAGGACATGTATTTAATTCTCTATCTTTATTTTGTCACCATGACTTCATATTTGTGCCTTGAGTTTGAATCTGGTTATCATTAACATGTTTTATGACAATTAAATTTGCTTAAAACATGCTTAATAACACTGGTTATAACAGCACTTGTATACTGAGATGGAGGACGTTTGAACTGGCAATGTCAGGTGCCTCCTCCCATATATACAGCCTTCTGTTAGAAGCAAACTAAAAATTATATTATTTAATAAACTAACTTGCACAGTTGTTCACTTGCTCTCACTAAGGCAATATATCATAAGCTCACAATTATATGCAGATGTAAAACAGCTCAGCCAATGTTCAAGTAGTCTCAGGAGGGTTGGACCCCGGTCCTAGAGGTGGCAACAATAGATTTTGGCCGGATTAGCTAATATTTAGATATTATAAAACACAAATGAAGTAAAGAACCAAAATTTCTAGTTGTTACTAAAATTAAACAAGTATTACCAAGAACCTTCAGAAGAAGGTGGTGGATCGATTACTCATTCAAATAAGTTAAATTTCGTGTACTCTTTTTTGATGAATACTAGGATAATTAGTGAGTGATTCACCAACAAGCTCCTTCTTATTTCAAATGTTCTCATCCAATGGTGCTTATTCATCCATTGGAACCGTCTGAACCAATATAAAGATGAGACAATTTTCCCTATTTGTAGCACCATATAAAGATGAGACAATATTCACTAATTGTAGCACATAGAACAAGCTAGGTGCATAAGAGTTTGCTCCAGAATACTGGAAACAGAAAATCTAGCCCAAATTAATACCAATTAGTTTAAAACGGTGTAAGACGGTTTGCAACAATGACCATTGTCCCGAAACCCCAGGCACGAGGCAATGAAGCGAAAGCGAGTGCTTTAAATATGTGAAGCTATAAGACCTTTCCAGTAGTCTTTAATATACTACTACATATTACAATTACATTGAAAATTAACTGAGCACATACATGTATACATTTTTCTCTAGAAACATTGAAATATGAATAAAGAATCAGAAGGCGAAGAAACATGAGTTGGATCAACAAGTCCATATGAATCCTACTCTTTTCTGGTATTGTATATAAAAGAGAACATTGAAAGATACTCCCTCTGTCCCTCTCATTTCTTTACAGTTTTTTTTCATTGCTTGGCACACATTTTAAGGTGTAAATAAAATGTAGTTGCATAACTTATTTTTAGAATTTTTTCTTTTTGAAAAAAAATTTAAACATTAAACTTTTATTCAGAAGAAAAAGAATTTTAAAATAATTTATGGAACTATACTTTATAGGAGCCTAAAAATGCATGCCGAGGCCTCTGTCCCAAGTGTAAAGAACCTAGAGGGACAGAGGGAGTATCAAACTATATAATTAGTCACCATAAAAAAATAAAATTAAACACTATTATAATGTTAACTACAATTTAACGTAGTTGGAAATCACCAAAAAGAAAATTGACATAGTGTCTTACAATAATCTCTGAACTTCATGTTAAAAAACGATATCTAAAAAACCAATTATAGTTCTTGCCTAGTATGTACCTAAACATAAAGTCTAAAGATATAAACGCGTGTCCAGCTCTATTTAGCAAATTATTGATCATGCTACTCACTACAGAGGAACTCGTATCAGAATGCTATAGTGTCTGAAGTACGGAAGACATAAAATTCAGACGAATAACATTGAATTTTAATATTATTTTGTGGTTAAATAATCATTATATTCTCCATTATATACACATCAATTCAAACTAGAGCTAAATTCCATCAATTTGCGATGAATACCAAATTGTTCCCAATCCTCATCACAGAACTTGCAAAATCTTAATTCCCCTTCAAATCGTATTTTCCACTTTCAATTTTATCACAATTTTTCTTGTTCCAGTTCTTCCAACCAAAGAGCGTAACTAAACCACCTGAACACTCAAAACAAAGTCACACACGCCACTTGAACACATTCCCTAACCGTCCAATCCACCACTTCCAACCGAAATTCGAAATTCAAAGTTACACAAATTCTAATCTTACAAATCACATCAGAATACAACACATCAATCGAATAAAACTACACATTATCAGCACAATTCAACACATCAATCAGATAAAATCATACATAAGCAGCACAACAATTGGAAATAACTATAAATGATTACAAGATCAGATCTGTGTCTACACAAATTGAGCAAATATAAGAGAGGGAGGGAGAAAGAGAGAGAGGGAGAGAGAGAGCGAGAGAGAGGGAGAGATAGAGAGAGATGCAGGAGAGAGAGAAAGAGAGATGCAGGGAGCGGGAGGGGGGGGCGAGAGAGAGAGAGAGAGAGAGAGAGAGAGAGAGAGAGAGAGAGAGAAGCAAACCTTAATAATTCTACGAAGATACTGAGGGAAAACAGGATTAGCACGGTAGTTTTGAGAGGGCGTGCGCCCCTTGGACACTGTAGGCAGCATCTTCTTCACTTGATGATGATGATGATATATGTATGTATGTATAGCTCTGCACGATGCAAAATGGCAGAGATCGATGAATAGATCTCCTTTGTTGATTCAAATATCTATCAATCACCACTGTGATCTAAACACTCAACTTGAAACTTTTAACTGTTATTTGGGTCGGATCGGATCTTTAACAACCCAACTTTCATTTCATCCTATATTTGGGTCAAATTTTTTATTTATCTATTTTCTTTCTTACAAGTTACAACTTAGCATTTATTTTTGTAAACACTTATTTAAAATTATATTAAAGTATATATTAAGGTATGTATTTGTTAACGGAGTAATTTGGTGATAAAAAATTCGGGGAGTGTTCCTGGAATTGTAGTGGTGGTTGATGACGGTGAGCAGCGAAGGTTATGAGGGTTAGGATTTATAATTTGGGGATGACTGAGATTGTATGTGAGATTTGGCCGCGATTAAGGTTGAATATTGAATTCTCTCCTGTTTCCTACATCTCATCGTGCCATACAATGTTCCTACGTACTCTTATTTATAGGGATGAAGCCAAACATAGTTCTTGGAGCGGAAGTAACCCATATGGGCTAGGTTTCCTTCTTTAAAAGGCCCAAAGGACCGGGGCCACCGCCTTTAGTATGTCATCATGGGTTTTCACAGTCCAGCTATTTTTTCGAAGCGTGGTGGTTAAGTCATTGATCCGAGATCATCGGAGTCAACGCTCACCTTGAACCACATAGAAGAATAACTACTTAAAAGACTAACCTTGAGAGTACTAAGGGGCGACGCCCTTCGACCCCCCTAGTAGGGTGATGCCTACTAGCCTGGATGAGGTCTAGTCCTCTTTCAAAGCAGTAAAAGTAGATGTAAAATAGATGGCTTTGGTATGACCCAAGTATTCAGTGTACTTCATATGTTCGTTTGGGGAGATTCCCCCATCCTTAAATTCCAAGCAGGCGAGGTTGCTTTCGGAGGACGAGGTTCCCTATCCTGTATAATGCTCCTGCGGAGGGTGATGCCCCGTCGGTGGGCGAGGTTACTTCTGGAGGACGAGGTTCCCTATCATGTATAATGCTCATGTGGAGGGTGATTCCCCACCTGGGGGGCGAGGTTACACATTTCTTCTCTAATAATTATAGTTATCTCCTTGGCAAATAGTCTGCAGGCGAGGCTTCCCACAATTATGAGAGACTACTTATAGAAGACAAGGTCTTTCTAGAGATGAGAGGTCTTTCTAAGCTGATAACCTAGGCTTCCTATCCTGTAGAGTGCTTCACATAAGGCGATGCTCTTCATAGGTGGGCGAGGTTGTCCTTGTATACGTCCCGAGTTATACATTTCTTCCCCGATAGTAACAGTTGTCTCCTTGCTAGTTAGTTCGTGGGCGATGAATCAGGGAGAGGCGACGCTTTCCATGAACGTGGGCTAGGCCCAACAGATGTATCCTCTTGAACTTTCCTTCTTTATATGTATGATATGGGTCTGGCCCTACTAGTTTTCTTCCTTATGCAACATCTAACCTAGGTTGATTTCAACATGTAGCCTAGGTTGACTCTAGTGAGTGACACCATTGATTGCGGGGGAGGCCGAGAAATGCGGTGGGCAAATTTTGCCCATAACAATATTTATTCTCTTGAGAACTTATATGCTTACTCGAAAAAATTAAGGTATATGCTTTTCTCTTAAGAACTTATTAGATCAAATTGAACGCACTTAAGTATCGAGGATATTTATAGTCATCGTATGTTGTGGCTATTAGGTCAACGAAGGTACTCATTAGAAATGTAATTATAGACGACGCATGCGGCTCATTGAGCTTCAAATTCTTTGGTCTCTCAACAAAGTTGTTTGTCCTTTTTTTATTATTTTTTTGCGCAAACATAATTTTTTAATGTTAAGATTTTGAAATATCCTCGTGATTTATTTTATTCATAATTTGTTGTTGATTTATATCTCAAGTATTTAGACGGCTGAGCTTAGAACTTACTTTTGAACTTTCTTTTAATTCCAACTAAGATTGACATTGGTAAGGTAACTCGTTCGGAGGAGAGGAAAAAAAACAAAATTTTGAAGTTGGCATAAAGTGCAAATCAACTTTAGATCAATCAGCCATAGAAGGAGGCCAAATACTTTACCTTATTATTATTATTTTTTAAAAGTTAATTGAAATGAAATATCACTTAAATTTAGAACTGACAATTATTTCATAGCATGTACTTTTGTGTTCCGTGTACTTAAATCCTAAATTCAAATACTTTATGTCGTGTCTCATATCTAAAGGGTAAATCCAAACACGAAACTAAATCTACGTCGTGTACTCTCTTTCCTGTACTCAAAATATATATATGAACACTAAAATTTTGTATTATTTGTGTCATGTATGAAATTACCAGATCTACTTAAACAAGTACCAGTTTTTATCATAAGATGATATTATTTAATAGTTATGACAATGTATTTTCTATATCAATCGAGCTACATTTTTTTTAGTTTGTAACACTTCGGAGTAGAATTTTACGAAAGTGAGCGCTTGGGGGCTAACATCAATCTCTTAAATGTAATTATTTGTAAAAATTATCCAAACGGGCCTTATTATTCAAAAATATGATTTTTTTTAACTATTAAAATTTATTTAGTTTAAATTTTGCTCTCACCCCTATTACCCATGTATTGCCTTTGCCCGACACAATTACATATTTTTAAGATTCTACATACAGTATATATATATAAGGGAGCCTTTCCACAACCACATATGGATAGAAAGACTCCACAACCACCCTCCTCAATAAAAACATTAAAGATGCTGCGAACATCCTCAATGAAATATTGAGGACTTTTTGAAGAGCCCACAATAAAACAATTGAGGATGTATTTCACTTTTTTATTGCCGATTATATCCCTGACTATAAGTAATTTGAGAGGTAAAATTGATATTTGTTACATTCTCATTTAAATATTAAAGACATCTTCAATGTTTCATTGAACAGGGATGTCCAATTTTTTAAAATAGCTAATAAAGGACTAAAACCATGAGATAGCTCCCGAAGATTTTGTTTGGTAAAAAATGAATTACTATAATGTGAGCATCTCCTCAATGAAACATCAATAATCTCCTCTTTAAAAAAACAAAATCTCCGTATAATAAGTAAGTTGACTTGTAAAAGTGAAATTTTGAGAAAAAAATAACTTTTCTTTACTAATTGAATATTGCTTTATTTTTTGTTGGTCCTTGACTATTGTAGAAGGGGGGGGGATTGAATGCAATATTGATAAATCTCAATCTACGTTTTCAACAACAAGAACTAAGATTAAGGATTATCAGTTTATCAAATGCAAACACAAGTAGACACATGAGTAATTCTCACAAAATAAATGCTTTATTTATTTTGCAATGGGTTGCTACAACCTCAAGAAAATATTTGTTTTCTTGAGCTTCGGTTTCTCGAGTGATTACAGAGAATGAATTGAGAGATAGACTAAGTAGGCTAAACCTATCACTTTCAATCACGGGTCTTGTGAAGCTGCTGTCATTTTCAAGTGGCAGCTTCTTACAATTTGTCTGCCCGTGATTCTTTCCTAAATTACTATATAGACAGCTTATCAATACATAACAAAGCAATCTAGAAACATTCTATTTTAAGCTAACACAATTCAGTAGATGTAGATTTGTCATACTCTGGAATTGGTGAGCTTTGTCATGTGATCTCTCAAGCTTCAGTCGTAGTCTTGCAGACCTGTTACAGTGTTGGGATACTGCAACACGTCTGTTTCTTGAACATCCAAATTGTCACGAGTTTGACTGGGTTGTTTACCAATACAAATGTTATCCCTTTATGACAGTATCCTGATGGCTAAGCTTGTTGTCACAGGAATGCGCTTATGGTGACAGTAAGAAATCCCCGCTGAAGGTGCTGTCAGGATTTCCAAGCTTGCTGTCAAGCTAAGGTAAAGTTGTTGTCAGAGGGCTTCCGCCAATGTTGCTGTCAGAGTGAATGTACTGTCGTGACTCGCAACATGATGTCTTCTTATAACCTTACTGTCAGCGCTGTGACAGTAATCTTTATTCTTGTTGTCCATCTTGAGTACTTCTTGAGGCTTGAACAAATGAATGAACTTCTACCAAGATGCACTAGAATCTTATTTGTACTAAATAAAACGGTTACAAATACATACTCTGGCTGTGACAGTATGTTCATACTTAATAAAGATTAAGTAAATAAAGTATCTAGTTAAGTTGCCTCATAGCTATCACCCATAAATCCTAACATTTTTAAGGTTACTATATGAGTGACTTTTAATACAAAAATAAAAAAGTAGAGCAATAAAATAATAATTGAATAAAAAAATCTACATATGTATCCTCAATGTTTCATTGAGGAGCCTTCAACGAAACATTAAGGATGTATATAAAAAAATATTTTCCCCATTTTTTGACTCTCTTTTTTATCGTATTACAGTCCATTATATAACAAGAATTAACACTTTATTCAATAAGGTTACAAGACCATCTTTAATATCTCATTGAGGGATCCACAATATTTCGTGATGTTGTAGGTGTTAATATTGTTACTACAAATAACTTTAATATCTCATTGAAGGCTCCTCGATGAAAAATTGAGGATGTATATAATTGTTAATTTATTTTTCATTTTGTTACCCTCCTTTGCTTTCATCTTGTTAAAGTCCAATATATTACAAGAGTTACATAACTATCTTCAATATTTAATTTAGGGGTCCTCAATGTTACTTTCAGGATGTTGTAGTTTCTTTAGTGCATTAGGTTTTTTCAATTACTACGAGTGACTTTAACCATAAATAAAATGAGGCAATAAAAAAATTATAATCACATCTTCAATGTTGTAATGAGGCTCCTCCATGAAATTTTGAGAATGTATAAGACCATCCTCAATATTTTATTAGGATGTCCCTGAATATCTTCAATGTTTGTTTTTGATTTCATAGAATCCTTAATAAATTATTGAGGACTCCACATTGTTTCATTGAAGAATGTTTTTGACCTTTTTTGACTCAATACCTATTGGTCGATAGTTGAAAAGAACGTAATCACGTCTCCAAAATTTTTATACGCATTTACTAATCGAGGATCAACCACATCAAATCACAAACACAATTCTTGTCATCCACATCCATTAAATAGAAAAAAATTTATAAAATTACTTTGTTGCAAATCTCGTAGCAAGATCAAGCTAGACTTCACATTCTAGGATCAAACATCTGGCGTTGAATGTCGTGCATGACTTTACTTATGTCTTCAATATTTTTCACACTTCCACATGACTCACTAATTAATTTAATCACTTTTGAAGTTTCAATACCCAATTTGAAAAGTATAACAATCATAAATCAGGTAATCGAACATATGTTACATGATCTTTGCATGAATTGTACCTTTTTATGGTATTATAATAAAATGACGCAATAAAATAATTCTTAGAGTGTTTATCATCTCGTATCCCATCCTTTGATCATAATCACTTAAAATCTCTCTACTTCTTAATTATCAAATATTTGACCAGTACAAGACAATGCATATACAACTCATATTTCCATAACCAACCACATTTTTTTTCTTCTTCATCATTATTATAATTATCATCATTGTCATAATCATTGTTGTCGTCGTCATCATTATTTAGTCAACAAAAAAACGTTATGTAGCAAACAAAAAAAATATAATTTATTTGGGGGGGGAGGGGGGGGGGGGGGGTTGTCGTCGTCATCATTATTTAGTCAACAAAAAAACGTTATGTAGCAAACAAAAAAAATATAATTTATTTGGAGGGGGGGGGGGGGAGGGGGTAGAATACACTAGTACGCACGATGCTTCTTCAGGTGATAATTACTGATATATATTTACTTGTTTATTTTGTGTTGTTATTGAAGTTAAAATTGGTAAAATTATTGAATTTTTGATATTAAAGTTGTTGTGCCAAATATGGTAAAGGAAGCCCTACGTTATGAACTATTCTATAGAAATTGTTATCTGGAATTAATCTTACATTTACTTGCTTTATATTGATAGCACCATATGTTGGCACACTGTATGTTGGTATTACATGAATTTTTGAGCTCCTATTTTTGAGGAATCGGGCATTGAAAGAAAGAACAAAAGAGAGAAATAAATTAGTGCAGGGGTGGGGGGATTTTCCCATTGTGGCTAACTTGATTATATGTCGTTATTGCGTGTTAGTCATTATTTCAAGAGACTTTGTATATTGCAAAAGGGTCACACCATTGTAATGTGTATTAAAGGAATGAAGGGGCCTCTAATAATTTTGTTGCACCTAGAAATATATGAAGAGAATAGATGAGACTTCATACACTTAATTGACTTTTATGATTTCTCATCCTCATCGCGTGTCAATTTTATTTTATTTTTATTCTATTAAATTTTAAATATTAACTTATTGGGTTGTTTACTAGGAATGAGAATGGACATCGAGCACTTCGTTATGTTGCGGAAAATGGTAATAGTGAATCTGTCAGTACAAGTGGCTACCTATGTACAAATTCATAGTTTAAGGAATACTTTTATATGATATGTTTAATACTTAAATTTTTTGTATTATAAATTAGATGATCCATTGTTTTATATTTGTTTTGGTTTAAAGGACAGGTTATAGAAATAAAATTTAAATGTCATAAACATGTCATAGAAAAAGAATACTTATAGTTCTAGATAAAGTTGAAAAGAACTTTGTAAATACCATGTGATCATTTTTTTCAAATTCTATAAAATTATGGCGTGACGAAATGTCTCGATCAACTTGGAATCTAGCTTTTTTTAAAGTGATTTGCTCCATTTACATTAATCAAGGCCTATTAAATGACAAAAAGAAAAACAATTGAACTATGGAAAGGTAGATTAGTTAAAAATGATACTAGAATATTTCAACTACGAAGCTCATATCATGAACGTATATCTGTGAACACAATGTTGTAGTTATATTGTATAACTACATGTTTGTGCAGTAGGTACACAACATCCTTTACTTGGCAGACACACTCCCCTGCTTCTGAATTTCCGGCTGTTGGGCACATGAAAAATAAAATGAGTTTGAGATACATCTAATAACTTTTATTGTATCATAGACTTGTATTGTATACTAAGTAATGTTATTAACACTATGAAATATTTAGAAAAATAACAGTAGTATGATTAAAAAAAATAATTTAACCTTTTTCAAGTACTTTCCAAAGGTAGCATGAAGGTATTTGGTAACTATGACTTGGTCAAACTGCCGAAACTTGTTGACATATAGCTTGATCTCTTGAATTTTTTTCAATACACTCATTGTTTGATAAAGTTGCATTTATGTGAGTTTTTCCTCTTCCTCCGTGTCATCAAACATGTATGGTTGGTTTTGATTGAGATAATTGTAATGAGATTTAAAGTATAAAATGGCTAGATATTCAAAACATTTATTGAGGATGCTGTGAAGATCCTCAATGAAATATAAAAGACGTTACATCCTCTGTGAAATATTGAGGACCCCTCAATGTTTTATTAAATTTGTCTTCTTATCTTTTGATTACCGTTGCACCCTAATATCAGTGGAATTGATAGATAAAATTATTAATTACTTACTACATTCTCAATGAAATATTGAGGATCTCCTCAATGTTTTATTGATAGCTCCTCAACTAAACATTAAGGATGTCAATCTTTTACAATACTAAATATTCTTACAATAAGTAAATTGGTAAAATAATATATTATATTGCAACTCAATCTGTTGTGGCCTTCTCAATATTTCATTGAGATCTGCTCAATGAAACATTATGTTACACCCGTTAAAATACTCTAGTGGTACATAGATTACATATTTGTGTTTCTTTGTATTTTATCTATTTTGTTATGCCAAGGATTGTTTGACACTAGAAGTTTCTCTCGACGAGATCACAATACTTGGCAAAGACTGCCTAAGAGGGGCGAAGTTGTCCAAGATTTTTGATGAGCTATGAACAGAATTTCGAATTATATAGCTACGTCAAAGAAGTATCTAAGAGAAAATATGTTTGTATAGGAAGCAAAAAATATATTTGACATAAATGTATAGCTCTAATTATTCATCGCTTTACAATTTTATCATATTCAAAAACATTTTCATGCATAACTGAAATTTACTCACATACAACTATGAATTATTAGTCATGATGTTGTTAATGTATTTTTTTATGATAATTCATTACTGAAATTTCATTATTTACATATATAGGACGTCACCAAACAAGAGAACATAAAAGACAAAAAGTACCATCAGAAGACATTACTACATGGTAAGTATATTAACAATTCCAGAGTTGCACCAAAGGTAAGATATCAAATTTTGGATGACGGAGTGGTCATGATAAAGATATCAGTTAGGTGCGAGGATCAAGCATGCCTAACAGTTCTTACAAAATTGTTTAAAAGATTTAAAGATAGATACTACAAAATAGTTCTATATCTCATACTTTTGTTATAGCCCAAAAAAAACAATGTAATACTGACTTAGCATGCATTATTTAATGTGAAATGGCTAGACTTTTTCTTTTATATATAATTGTGTCCGGGAGCCATATATATATATTATATATATATATATATATATATATATATATATATATATATATATATATATATTACGCCAGATGCGGTTATTAAATTACAGTAGGACAAACTATGAGATTATATAAATAAATGAAAAAAAGGTTTTAGATTTTTTTATAAGAAGTGTTGATATGAATACCACGATATAAATTCGCATCATTGGGTGAAATAAAGTGACCGTTTGGCTTATTAATAATATCTAAACATGTCTAATAGAAGCAAGGTGAATGGAACATAGTTGAGCAAAACAGAAACAATACAATAAAAGAGGAATATAATTGATATGGTGACCTCTTCCAATAAAATGTAATTACTCATGAGGATGTAATGTACTTCCAACAAACATGTGAAGACACATGTAAATAACAATTTCACTTTCTGTATCTGTCAATGTGACCAAGTATGTAAATAATAATATTACTGCGAGGATTCTGTAATCTGGACACAACCCTTTCTGTAAATCTCTACAAGAAAAAACTCTATTTTTTAAACACATCTAGAATCATTAATGGTGACAATTTACCGTGAATATCTATCATAAGGATTCATTACAGTGGTCTAGATTACCAATAAGAAAAAAATTAAACAAATTGCTCAAACTACTGTGCTTTGTGTTTAAGCATACAGATTAACATATAATTTTGACATGATAATGTTAGATCAAATGGCTGCTTAACTACTAGACCTTCAACCCAATAATTTTGTATAAAATAACATTTACAATTCGACTAATAATTTGCATAAGGTCACCACAAATTGTTGAGCATTTGAGAAGACAAAATGCGCGACAATGCATATCACTAACTTTCTACTCCAACCATAATAATAGCATATGCTTGCGAATTGGTAAAAGTTTTCATAAATATCAAAACGATCAACTAAAAAAAATTATAACATCCCCCCACCCCTCCAAGTTTTTAAAATAAAATCTACCTAGTCTTGTCTATGGACAATGTGGTTGCACAACACTAACTTTCTACTCCAACCTTAAGATTTTAGTAACCAAATACGCATTCCAAGAATCTAAAGAATAACGAGAACTAAATGATGTAGAAGAATGTATATAATGAAATATTTAAGCATATTATACACATATACCTTCTGATAATGGCAAATATCAAAAGTAATAAGCTTTGCATATTTTTAATCTTAACCTTCATATGTAACATACAAAACTCCGATTTACAAAAGACACCTGCTTTACAAAATATGTAAACTCCGATTCTTTTTTCTAAATCTAACCATTAGAAAGTTTCTTCACAAATAGTATAATATTAGGGTAAGTTGATAAAATCACTATAAATGATGGACATGGTAGCATACAAACCCATTGTTTGTATTTTTGTATTTTTTTTACAAGACCAATCTCGTTAAAAAATGCAATATTCATAGAATATATGTGACAACCCGGGTCAAATCTCGAGCCTTTTTCGAAAATCGGGTCAAGTCCCGATTCTGAGTCCGAAATAAGCCGAAGCCTACTGGCCCAAACGCAGCCAACTTGGGTAACGACTAGCCCACCACAGGCCCCAAAAGATCATGATTTGTTGGTGCTAATTAGTAGTAGTACTTTGCCTTGTAAACTGAACAGAAGTCCCAAATCTCCTCAATGTGGGACTGGGGTGTTACAAACTCCCCCACTTAAACTCTTGACGTTCTCGTCAAGCCTGAACGGATGGCCCATAGGTTCCAAGATCGTTCATCTCTAGCCATTGTGGGATAATACCGGCTGGCTTCGTGTCCCCACCTCTAGACCTCTGTCCATTGTGGGATAATACCACCAGCCTTCGTGTCCCCACCTCCGGCAACTTGACGAATCAAGATTTCGAGAGTCGGCTCTGATACCATATGTGACAACCCGAGTCAAATCTCGAGCCTTTTTTGAAAATCGGGTCAAGTCCCGATTCTGAGTCCAAAATAAGCCGAAACCTACTAGCCCAAACGTAGCCAACTTGGGTAACGACTAGCCCACCACAGGCCCCCAAAAGATCATGATTTGTTGGTGCTAATTAGTAGTAGTACTTTGCCTTATAAACTGAACAAAAGTCACAAATCTCCTCAATGTGGGACTGGGGTGTTACAATGTATTTTTACATTCAAAAAGTTTATTATTTAACGAAAGGCACCCAAGTTGCTCTAGAAATTTAAACAATAAAGCTTTAATTATGTATTAGAACACCTACACATGAATAATAAAATCAAAAAGCCAATAAAACTTAAAAGTATTAAATAAATTATTTTAAATATATAATTTTTATAAAATATACAGAATAAAATCTAATCAAAGGGGATCCCTTTGGTTAGAACTAGGGTTGTAAATGAACCGAGCCGAGCCGAACTTTAGAGTGATCATGTAAAATATCGAATTCGAACTCGAGCTTGAGCTTGAGCTTGGATCGAGCTAAAAAATATGTTTGAGCTTGGTTCATTAAGGAAAAATGTTGTTCACGAACAATTCGTGAACATCTCATGAAAATGTCTCATGAGCTTGCTTATGAGTTTTATCTCATGAACAACTCATTAACTTTGTTCACGAGCTTGTTCACGAAATTATGCTCGCGAATAAATCTTAAAAATTTCTCGCGAGCTTATGCTCACGAACCCACTTACGAGCAACCCATAAGTTTATTTGCTATTTTTGTATACAAAAATCAAATATTAAAAAAATTTTAAAAACTAAAAATTATAATGTAATTTTTAAATGAATTTTAATTTAATTCTAACTTGAATAAACTTTAAATGTAATGATTTCAATTTTTAGGTATATGTAATATACATGTTTGTTTTATCTAAGTGATTTAACTAAGTATATTATGTGTTTTAGCTAAGTGTAGGACAAGACAATCACACTATACATTACCATTTACACCAATTTTATACAATTATACAATAATTATTATTAAAAAATATTAATCAGAAATACATGGTAAACAATTAAAATATCTAGCATAAGATGTGAAATATTCTAATTAATGGAATACAATTAATAAAATTTCGAGTATATTATGATAATGAAACATATATTACCTATACACGATTATTTATCAAATTTGTTTATGAACTACTAATGAACTTGTATATCGAGCATGTTAACGAGCTCAATTATCGAATTTATTCACGAACATGTTCATGAGCTATGTTCACGAGTTTGTTCACGAACTATGTTAACGAGCTTGTTCATGAACTATGTTTATGAACACATCAATCGAATTCGTTCGCTAGCTATTGAGTCAAACTTTATCGTGTTCAAGTTCAACAAGTTTATAAATCGATCATTAAAATCGTGTTCAAGATCGACTCATTTGTGGATTGAACCAAACCCGAACCGAGTTTTTTTCGAACCGAAAACCGAATCATTCGTGAGTGTATCGGCTCATTTACAGCCCTAGTTAGAACTTGAACACCTATTTAATTAACACATAATTAGGAAGAAATGAATTATATATATATATATATATATATATATATATATATATATATATATATATATATATATATATATATATAGGCCATTGCTCCATGAAGAACACTCTTATATAAAGAACAATAAAGAACACCTTTGAATCTTACATAAATTGCATGTTGATTCTAATTTTCTCACCAAAAAAGGTTTATTACGAATAAAAATAGAATCTAACAAAAAATTAGAATCAAATAAAACATGATTACATGTAATTTCATTGTGATAAATATATATACAAGATTCTGTATTGGATTCTATACTGGATTATATGTAATGTTTAATTTTTAATATTAGATGAGATTCTACGTTAAATTCGATATGTTAGGCTTAATTGTTGTTCAATTTTATGATTCTAATTTTAAAAAATCAATTTTTATGAAAAATAAAGTGTTTATGATGGTGTTCTTTATTGTTCTTTATATAAGGTGTTCTTCCTAGAGTGCAACTCTATATATATATATATATATATATATATATATAATACTAGCTTATATCCCGTAAAAAGCACGAATTACTTTTAAATGTTAATTTTTTAAATTTTGATTTGTTAACTATATGCTGGATATAATGTGTAGTATATATAAAAAAAATTAAAATATAATAATATATGTTTGACGGAGATCCAAAGATTATGGACTGGGTGACCAAATTCCCAAATTACAGGCATTACTAATGTAACTTTTAGTTTTCTGTTTTAATATAGAAGTATAGAAGTGTAGAGACTTTAGCTCAACAAGAGATTGAAAAATGAAAATTATTAAAATATTGAGTTATATTAGGTATTATATTGAGTTGTTAGGAGAATTTCCTACAACAGTGTGTTGGAGGTTTATGGAAATTTGTGGCTGGACTTGTATGATGACTCCTCAGAAATTGAATAGAGAATGGGTTTTTTCTCTTGCACTTGCCGAGTGTCAATTGTGTCTCATACAAGGTGCCTACGTACCCCTTTATATAGAGATCAAGCCTCACGTAGTTCTTGGAGAACAAGTCATTGAATAAGCCCATTCAGTCCAAGCCCATAAAATAGTCAGGATTTATGTTCCCATAAATAGTTCAAGGATTATCAATCCACTTCATATTCCCATAAATAGTCCCAAGGATTATCAATCCTTTTCATGTTCCCATAAATAGTCCCAAGGATTATCAACCCTCTTCATGTTCCCATAAATAATTTGGTCTTCACACGTTTTCCTACAATCTTGCGGCATCTCCGCATTTCTTTCCATGATTGCAGGTCTATCCCGTGCCAACCAAGAAACATTCCATAAATGGGAATTTCCATATATTGGGCTTCACCCACGATGCGAGCTGGTCAGGCTCGCATCGCATAAAACATATGAAAATTACCCTTTCAAAGTTCAAGTGGTGCGAGCTCACCTATGTTCAAATATTCTTATTTCTGACAAGTACCACGGGCCCATTACTTCATAATGGTGAGAGCCCATAAGCTTATGGTATAAATAACGAAGCGAGCTCATCAAAATGAACTCATAAGGAAGAGAGCCCAAAACTCTTTTTAACGAAGTGAGCCCACCATACTTAGAAGGATTTTGGGCTCAACATAACTTCACGATGCGAGTCCTAATTCCAGTCCACACCAATCTTCCCAAATCATAGCCCAATTCCTAGGCCCAAATCACTTAGGGACCTGTTCAGGACCTATTACCGAAAATCCAGTATAACACTAATGTAAATTTTAGTTTTCTGTTTTAATATAGAAGTATAGAAGTGTAGAGACTTTAGCTCAACAAGAGATTGAAAAATGAAAATTATTAAAATATTGAGTTATATTAGATATTATAGATTTCAAAATCCAGGGAAAATTGTGAGTTAAGTAAATTAAGATTTTTAAATTCAGTTTGATACTTAAAACATGATAGCATAAAAGAAATAAGGATTTGTGCTTGGATTTTTATATTGAATATATGATGAATACCAAAAAATAGATGAGATAAATAATTAATATTATTATATATTATGTATATTTTTAGATACATTTAGAAATATGCTTTATGATGTATAATTTATTTATTTTTAATATTTGTTTGCAAAAAAATTCAATTAGAATAGTATGTGATGAATGAGTTGAAATGAGTTAAATAGTACTGAGTTATTTAGGGAAATTCTCAATGATATTATTTTATTTTTCACTTTTCTAAGTAATGCCAATTATTATTTTGTACTTACAAGTGATACCTTTGTATTTTAAGTTTCATGAGGATCGATAAAGCATACCATTCCATTTATATGGATTGTACAATTATGTTAACTAAACGTTAAAATATAAGGGTTTCACATGTAAAATTCAAAAACTTTTAACTATGTTTTGTTTAAATGTTTTGATAATGATATTTCTAGATATAGTAAATTGTTATACATATTGAAAGTGCGAATTTTTTTGAAGTTTAAATGACTAACAAAATTATTTATTTCAAATTTAACGTTCATTTAACATTCGATTAACGGTATGATATGACATGTCGTGACTAATACTAATGATAGTATTGAATAGCACATTAAGAATTAATGTTTATTAAAAGAATTCTTTAATGAATGAAAATAGATATTACTAAGAAAATAACATTATTTGATAAAGTTAATATAATTGTCTATTAATGCATCCTTGTTTATTTTATTTTTTTCATTTTAATTTCTTGACATGTGTAGTTTAGCACACCCTTATTTCGTATGCTAGCTCGGCCACTGCACAAATAATCAAATACTAGCTTATAACCCGTGTCAAGCACGGATCGAGCATCAGTTGACATTAAAATAATAATATTAATAAATTATTAATAAATATTATTTAAAAATGTATTTCTCGAGAATTGAATAATAAAAATATATAATAAATAAATAACTATTTAATTATGTATTTATAGACAATCGAATTGTGCATACGTAGTCGTAAGAAATTGAACCCTGGATGAAGCTAAAGAATTTAAAGTAAATAAATCTTGTATAATTACGTAGTTGCGAGTAATCGAACCCGAGTTAAGTGATAATCAAATTTGGTACTTTGATACTTTAATACTGCGCGCCATTTTTTCATTGTTTTGCTTATTAATAAAGAGTATATAAATTAAACTTTTCTTTATGATCGATTTTATCCTTAGTGAGTTCCACAGTTACGCGGAGAGACTGAAAGCAGTAGTAGTAACATGATTCATGTCTGGCGTAACAAATCTGACGTGCCTCCTCAATTTCCATTGCAGCTTGTGACCTATGATAAGAACCAGAAATGTTTATATTAGTGATTGATTAATCATTGTTCATTTGCATTTGTAATAACGTATTTGAGGTTTGAGCCCATCATTTTGATCAGTTAACTACACCGTTATAGAGTTTAGTAGGATATTAGTGACTGATTAATCATTGTTTACGTACATTTTTAATAATGTTTTCGAGCCTATTCGCATATTTAATTGTGCATTTACAGGACGTGGTGGTTCTCGCAATTCTTGAGAGATGTGATGCAGGCAACCTGAGATGGGTGAATTCTATAGATTATTAATCTGCCGGGAATGTTAATCAATGATCAGTTGGCTGTTCATTGCCCATATCATCTAGTTTCTCGCTGCTACATATTAAATTTTACAAATGTTGAGCCAAAACAAATAATTTGTCTTTATAAAGATTGATAACTAAATGTTGTGTCGAAAATAATCGAATAACATGTAAATATGTGATGTATCAAATACCATACAAATTTGTACCAAATTGATTTATGATCTTCACTTTAATTCCCGCTGGTCCATAATATTATCAATTAGTCTCGAATCTCGATCCTCTTAATTCCCGCATTCCTGATCACGCCGTCTTCTCAAGTCCTGAAATGTACTTCCTCACTTCCTCCCTAATCATCTCCTTCATCACATCAACAACCTCTTCACTCAACTTCACAACTTCCTTTCCATTCTTTTCGACTTCTCTTTCCTTTATATCATAAAAATTCGTCCCCGTTCCTGGTAAAGACAACGTCAAAACAGTCGAAGGTTCCATCACACATGGAGAAGATTTAGCAGCAGCATTTGTATTACACGAATCACTAATTTCCGATCCATTCTGATCACTCTCAACACTCTTACGTAAACCAGACACCGTATTTAACAAATCATTGTCCTCCGATTTTCTTCTAATGACTTGACCATCACGCTCCTCGCTTTCGCTTACGCCACTGCTAACGTACTTACGTTTAAGACTCGAGTTCCAGTAATTCTTAACAGCGTTATCAGTTCGACCATTAAGAAGTCTAGCGATTGTAGCCCATTTGTTACCAAACTGCGCATGCGCCTTGAAAATAATGCTATCTTCTTCTGGTGTAAATGCCCGGTGTTTCACCTCGGGTGAGAGCTGATTGTACCAACGTAATCTACACGATTTTCCTGATCGTCCAGGTATTGAGGTCCCGATCACGGTCCAGTTCCTGGCTCCCTGCTCCTCTACTAGCTTTGCTAGCTGCTCGTCTTCCTCCGCGCTCCATGGCCCCTTTGCTCGATCCATATTTTTTCGAGCGAGATAAGTGAGTACGTCCTTTATAAAATGTTCGAAAAGTGAGGAAGGGGGGTTTATATAAGATAGGGAATTAGGGTAACTAATTTAAACGGTTCAACAAAATAAACGTTTCAGTTTTTTAACCGACTCTTTGATACAAGTACAACTACTACTGGTTTACTTATCCCTGGTTTTTGAAAAGTTGTAATTTAGGTAAAATTTAAATTGAAATCGAAATGAAATCTGGTTGGGAAAAAGATATCTGTATTAAAAGTGGAATTTAATGACATAATTTGAATGTTTAAAATGAAGATTTTGTGAAGAATATATTGTTAATTAGTTGGATTGATTAGCGGTTTAAAGATGGCAGCTGTTTTCCAAGAAGGCAAGGAAAAATATAGGGGAAATTCCCTCGCAAGTGTCGTAACGCGTGAGTGATTTACGTGTTTCTTTTTTGAAATTTAAAAATTAATTAATTTTAATAAGAAAAATATCAGATGCACAAAATTTATTCTCAAAATTCTTCCCAAATACACATGTCAACTCCTGATTCGTTGTAATAATAAGTGATCACATCCATTCACACCAACAACACCAATCAAAACATTCCAAATTATCACATCACTCTTGTCATGTCATTTAGTAACAATTTTTTTGTACCAAATTGTGTCTCTAGCATTAGTGCATTATTACTAGACTCTTTTAATAAATGTGTAACTACTTAGCTAACAATCTATATACTCTTTATTTATCTATACTATTATATTAAAGACGAAATATTAAAAAAATTTGTAGTCGGCTCCATAGTTTGGTTATCCAATCTCTAACTGTTAGATCTTATAAATTAAATTAATGAGAGTCATTGGATATAATACTAAATATTTTTTGTTATGTTGTGATTTTACTTAATTGCCTTTACTTAACTGTACTTTGTGTTTTTACTTAATTACCCTAACTTATTTATAAAAATTATTATTAAATAATAATATTATCTATTTATAAACAATTACCTTTTACACCTAAAATATATTATATTTTTTAATTTTTCTGAAAAATTCCCTTACTTTTCCAAAAATATCACGGGCAATTACCTTTTTTAACTAAAACATATAAGCTCAATTACCTTTTTTAACTAAAACATATAAGCTTTTTATTTTTACTCACTAAAACCTCTCCTTTTCCAAAAATATCACAGATAGTTTCATTTATTAAAATAAAATAATAAAATTATAATTGTTAATAACTAACCAATTAACTATTTTAGTCAAAGTGTATATTCTTTTTTATATTTTCAAACTAAAATTTTTACTTTTCTATTTTTTCTAACTAAAATCTCTCATTTTCCAAAAATATCACGGCCAGTTCTTTTTAATGAAATAAAATAATAATATTTATAATTACTAATAACTAACCGATTAATTTTTTTTTCTAAAACGTATATTCTTTGTTATATTTTCTAACTAAATTTTTTCCTAAATAAAATCTCACATTTTTCAAAATTATCACATGTAATTTCATTAGTAACATAAAATAGTAATATTATAAATACAAATAATTAACCGACCTTTGTTAGCCGAAGCGTATATTCTTTTATATATTTTTTAACTAAAATTTCTCATTTTTTAAAATTATCGCAGACGACATTTATCTATACTATACTATTATATAATAGCCGAAACATTAAAAGTTTTGATTTCGATTTTCGGTAATTTATTCTATTTAATCTATCTATCTGGGACTATTATACTATTATATAATAGCCGAAATATTGAAAGTTTTGATTTTCGATTTTCTCACAAATTTAACATAACTACAAACTCTTTTAATTATACTTTACTTAGAATTCAAATGACGACCTTTTTTCAGAAAATATTTATATTTATATTTATATATATTACAACAAAATATGTTGATAATTTTGACGGTTATCTTGACTGACATGCTTATTAAGCTAATAAACTTTTATAAAATCTATAATTGTTTTTTAAATTTAAAGTATTAAAGTAGTACTTTTAATTCTTTTTAAAAAATTAGCATTTTCAGAAGTATTAAAATCTCAAAAAATTTAAAAGTAAATTTCAAAATTAATATTAAATTCGTTCATGCTTTGCACGGGTTATAGGCTTGTAATATTAATAAGTAAAACAATGTATAAATGACGCGCAAAATTATTAAGCTACCACATTTGGTTATAAAATACCAAATTTGGTTATCATAAAATTCAAATTCGATTTACTACAATTACGTAACTAAACAAAATTTATTTTTTTGATTTAATTTTTTTGATTTCACCTTACATAATCCAAAGATTTATTAATTTGATTTATTTTTTGATTTCATCCCGATTTTAATTGATATTTTAATTTTCTACCATGTTTTGCACGAATTATTAGCTAGTATGTCTGATAAGCAAATATTTGATCAATACTTGGCTAAAAAACAAATATGTTAAATCAATTGAAAATTAGTGTAAATTAGTTACACGCATATCTAACCATAACTCTTATTGTTGAGAATTCTGGGGCATAGTTTATTAAGATTGTGTTCACTTCAATCCAATGCCATAGGATTTTATTCTGTTTATTGTCTAATCCAAAGTCATTATGCTTGCAGCTCATTCCTTAAACCACACTCTATATTTAAGATGATCATTATCTTCATCAAGAGTAATTTCAACTATTACCGGAAATTAAACACTGTTTAAAAATATAAGCTCATCCACCTTTAAAGTATTGTTTTCTAATTGTTTTGTTTTGTTTTGTTTTTTTATGAATAGGTAAGGTGAGGAGTCGAACTCGTGATCCTTTGGATCAACACATTGGCCCCTTACATTTGTGGCGAACTGGTGTCGGTCAAATGGTTTTCAGTTTTTCATGGTAACTAGCGTAACAGTCCGTGCAAGGCACGAATATGCATAAAAACATCAATAATTTTGTTATAAGAAAGATGGTCGAGATCGATTTATTAACTTGAGGATTGTGTAGTCTTAAGTTCAAGAGTGTAAGATGAGAAGCATGATTGTGCATAATGAAGAGTAAGGAATTTTGTTGACGAATAGTGTAATTATTTTTAATCATGAATGTAATTGCGTCAAGGTTATGAGACTTGTTTATTGTGAGTGTTATTGATATTGAGAACATATTGATTCTAAGAACAAATTGAAACAATGTATAATTTGAAACACGAGTGGACTATTGTTCTCCTTGCGATTATAAGCAGGTTTACCAGAATTTTTTGTGTTGGAGAAATTACAATTTGTAGATAGGAATTTTATCTTAAAAAACGGTTGTTGTCTGTTTTTCAGCGATCGACTGGTTTGATTTTTTTCCTTTGTAGTCTAGATTATGAATGGTTAAATGTACACAATGTTTTTGTAATATAATAGAACACACATGAATGAGATTGAGGATTTTAAAAATAAGCGGAAGGTCGGCGCGTCTATGCACACCCCCGCAAGACCTGAGTTTATGATAAACACTTGGGAGATGAGTACCAATTGTAGCCTAAAGTATTCATACCACCTATTTGTTTTTTTTTAAACTCGGAAACTCATTCTGCACTCCTCTCATGTGTCTGTCGCTATATTAAATTATATGAACACACTTGGTAAATTCTTTAATAATGTGTTTGGAATATCGTTTTACAGTTACAAATTTTAATCCAATTTTTTTTATATATGATCATCATTTACTTGTAATAATGTGTTTTAACTTGACCACATATATGTATTTTATGTAATTATTGAAGCGATAATTGATATCGAGTCTAAAATTCAAATCTCATATCGATTAATTTGATTATATATATTGGCGACCCAAACACCTTAAATTCACATTATATTTTTTTTTTGAAATCGTAGATCAAACCATACATATGAAAAAAGATTACATAATTTTTTTAAGTATATTAACATATGTACAAATTGATATGATAGATGATACAAAATATGAGTCATTATCTACTTGATACAAATAAATATCATTTACAACAATAAAATAATTCTATTGTTTTCGGACCAATTTTATGACATTTTGTGTACCTACTTATCTTTATATGTTGTGTTTTTTAAAATACTTATTTTTATATGTTATCATTCAACTGATGACCAATATCGAATCCAAAATTTAAATATCATATCTACTAATTGGATTATATATTTTTTTTGACCCAAACGTCTTCAAATTCACATTATTATTTTTTTGAATTGTAGAGCCAATCATATAAATAAAAATATTTACGTAAAAATTGTTAAATGTATTAAGTTACGTACAAATTAGTATGGTAGATGATGTAATTTGTAATTTATAATATATAAAATCTGAACCACATGCAAATATATGTATGATTTACAATGTTAAAATAATCCAATTTCTAACTGGTCAATTTTAAAGTATTTTGTACACCTAATTTTTTAACGTGATCTTTTCTTCCAGTATGGTTACGTTTGCAAAATACATGTTATAAACATGATAGAGATGAAAACATTCATCTATTAATTTTTAAAATGTTAAAAAAAATTAAAATATTCGGTTATATATATATTTTTGACCCAAATGTTCTTAAATTCACATTATTTATTTTAAAAAAAATCTTGAGTTCAACCATATATATGAAAAGATGACGTAAAAATTGTCGAGTATATTAATTTATGGTGAAATTTGTATGATAGACGATGCAGTTTGTAAATTAATACGATATAAAGTCAATGCCATTATATATATAATGCAAATAAATATAATTTTACAATACTAAAATTGTCATATTTTTACTGGTCAAATTTATAATATTTTGTGTAGTTGGTCATATTTCTCCGATTTTTTTTTTGTATGGTTATATTTGCAAATTTTTTACTAAAAACATCTATGTAAAGCACTTGTGTAAATCGATTTCCTATCTTGCCGTATAAATTACAAGAAGAAATCAAAAAACTACTGATATAACATCTTGGGTATTCGCACTTATAGATAATAAATTTTAAAATATTATCAAAACGAGTCTTTAGTGTAGTTTGAGATTGTCAATTCTAATTCGAAGGTTATGGGTAAACTCCGTACACCTAATTAAAAAAAATTAACATTATAACAACAAATTACGTAAAATTGTTGAGTATTCAAATTTATAGAGAAATTGTTATGGTAGCAACTTTTAACATAATAAGACATAAAATCCAAGTCATTATACATTTGATGCAAATAAATATAATTTATAATTTTAAAATAGTCTAATTTTTTAGGGGTCAAATTTATAATATTTTATGTAGCTGATTTTATGCTCGATCTTTTATTTTAGCATGGTTATACTTGCAAAATAATAATTAAAAACATGTATTCCATGCATTTGTGTAGATCAAATTCCCACTTGAGTAGAATTACAAGAAGAGAAAAAACCAATTAACAGAATATAATGGTGGACACTCGCGCTTATAGATTAGGATTTTTTTTAAGTAAGATTGTGGCATAGTGGTTGAGATTATTACTTGGAAGTCCAAGATCATGAGTTCAATTTTCCCCACATACTTTTATTTTCTTTACTATTAATATAATTATAAAGGCATTTTTGTAATTATAAAATAAATAAGGGTTTAATAGACAGTTTAGAGGCAATTTTTTGACACTTTTTACCCTTGTGTTGCCATCAATATATATATATATATATATATATATATATATATATATATATATATATATATATATATATATATATAAAAAGGAGAATACGCGGGAGGTTAGGTGGCGCTCCTATGATTGTCTCAATCTATTTTTCTAATTTTCTAGAATTTTTGAATTTTAGATACTAATAAATCAAAAAATATCCTTTTACATATTAGAAGTAGAATAAGTGTTCGAATTTATTGTGAAAAAGAATTCGAATTTATAGCGAAGACATATAATTAAAAGTTCTATTTGAAGTAGAACAGGTGTTTAAATTTGTAGAGGAGAATAGTTCAAATATAAAAGAAGTACTTGCAAAGTTTTATTTGAAGTAGAATATGTGTTTTAATTTATAGAGCAGAAGAGTTCGGATATAAAAGAAATACTTGCAATTAAAAATTCTATTGGAAGTAAAATAAACGTTTGTAATACATAACTAAAAGTTCTATTTGAAGTAGAATATGTAAAGTTATATAAGTATTTTTTAAACGAAAGATTGACTCATTAGAAAAAAGTATGATTACATAAAAATTAATATATAAGACAATTATATATTCAATATATTAAATTTGAGAATTTGATATTAAAAAGAAAAGCATGTTTCATGGGAGTACGACTTATTAGCGAGAACCAAGTAATTTTCTTAATTTAATTGATAAAGTTTTTTAAAAAAATTATTACGCCGTCAAAAAGCGCGGTTTTTTCAACTTAGTTTAATATATACTAGATAATCCATCTATCAACATCTTTTGCTATTAGAAGAACATTAAAAAGACGTTCACAATGCAATTTCTTTTACATGACCTTGCTTATGATCAAGACAAGCCAATATGCAGCAACTAACGGTCTACCATAATTGCACAAGGCTATAGCGATATGAAGCACATGACACACGTATTAGCTATAAGAAAGAACAGAGTAGATAACTTTGAGCTAGGTACAAAAGTGCATTTTTACTTCCCCTATTAGCCTGAATTCGATTAAATAATCGAGCTCATACTCATGTACTTCTGTTGAAAGTACTCCAAACAAGGGCCGGGGAAGCATTTACTTTTCAAAGTGTTTGAAAAGTGAGGAAAGGGGGTTTATATAGGGCTGAGCATTCGGTTCGGTTAATCGAATATAAAATCGAAATAACCGAAATAACCAAAATAATTTGGTTCGATTAATCGAACCGAAATAATTCGATTCTAATTCGATTTTAAAAATATGTGTTTTCGGTATTTTAGTTATTTCGGTTTTTTTACCGAATTACCGAATTAATCGAAAATATAAAATATCATAAATAACATTTATTATATTATATATGATATGTCGTTTATACTATAATTTTGGTTATATATGATTGTTATTTTGTTTATTTTTGTGTGCTGCGTTGCTGCTTTCCTGCTTGTTACCTGACTAGTGACCGCTGATTCTGGCATTGAGTCTTGTTACAAAGTTGGTGTTAGTGTTTTGTTTGTTGCAGTTTGCTATCAAGTCTCTAGGAGGCCGTGACTCACTTTATTTTGTTTAAAAACATTATTTTCCAAACTTTATGTATTAGTAGCATTTTATCTCATATTGAAGCTCCTTATTAACTCCTTATATATAATAAGCGTAAGAGAGATCTTATCCAAAACTTTTGGTCGGTCACTGTACTACCAAAAGCATATGATCCGTTGGATTATAAAACTATAAATATTCAAATAGATGAGGACCGTTAGATATAATATTAAAAATTGTATTTGATTAATAATATGATAGTATTTAAATACTAAAAGGTGTATTTTGATAATTTAAACCAATTATAAATAGATTTTCTATATTGAATAGAAATCTTTATGTAAAAAATCGTAATTATCTTTTCTCTTTAGTTTATGGATAGTTCCAGTTAGATAATAATTATTAAACCATCATTAAATTAAAGATAATTTTGTTAGCTTCGCGTGGGCTGTAAAATTGTTAAAATATGTTGTCTAAAACTCAAGATAGAGCCCAAACAGTAAAGTGATTATCTAAATTTTAATATTTTTTTTAAAATTTAAACCAATTATAAATAGGTTTTCTATATTGAATAGAAATCTTTATGTAAAAAATCGTAATTATCTTTTCTCTTTAGTTTATGGATAGTTCCGGTTAGATAATAATTATTAAACCATCATTAAATTAAAGATAATTTTGTTAGCTTCGCGTGGGCTGTAAAATTGTTAAAATCCGTTGTCTAAAACTCAAGATAGAGCCCAAACAGTAAAGTGATTATCTAAATTTTAATAATTTTTTTTTATTATTGTAGCACCAATTTAATTTTTTTCCTAATTCTTTTAAATTTATAAATTCTATGTTTATTTCAATAAAATATTAAAATCAATTTAAGAAAAAATTAAAATCGATCGGGTCCGTGTACGACCACTATACGACCAAATTAATTATTACAGTTAGATCTTAAATAGATCAATGAGAATTGTTAAATCTAATATTAAAAAGTGTATCTGATTAATAATAGAATTATATTTAAATACTAAAAAGTGTATTTTGATAATTTAAAATTTTTCTATGTAAAAATTCTTAAATATCTTTTCTCTTTAATTTATGTATAGTTCGACTTAGATAATAACTGTTAAACCAAATATCAGATAACAATTCATATCGATTACAATATTAAAAATTATCAATATAATGCTCATGTATATCATATAACAATGATACATGTGGACCCTGTGTTATAAGAGACTTAGGAGAACTCATGTACATGAATAAATTTAAACATTTTTTTCTCAAGGAACATAACAATTTGATTAATCCAAATTATAATTATATTATTTTACATATAACAAACATAAAAGGATAATATCAAAATATTATTAAAATACTGAGGGTTTCATATTCATAAACAATAATTTTGAATATAATACTTAACCATCTTTTCTTTTCGGTTTATAGGTAGGTCAACTGGTCAAGTTAGATAATAATTATTAAATCATCATTAAATTAAAGATAATTTTGTTAGTTTCACATGGGTTGTAAAATCGTCAAAATTCAATTTCTAAAACTCACGATAGAACCCAAATAGTAAAGTAAGTATCTAAATTTTAATAAATATTTTTTTATAATTGTAGCACCAATTCAAATCGATAAAGACTATAATAATATGAGAATAAAATTTTATATAATCATAACATAATTTTTATTCTGTTTAATAATTTTAAAGTAATAATGTATTTTAAAATTTTATATACACTATAAATAAAACCGAAACATTAAAAGTAAAAGCAGTTTGTAAGATACTTATATCAGTATGTACTTGATATCCTTATTATATTAAACTCTTTTATATAATAACATTATAGCGATTTATCCAAAATTTTGATCGTGACAACCAAATTAATAAAGACTATTAGATCTTAACTAGATAAATGAAAATCGTTTGATCAAATATTAAAAAAGTGTATTTTATTTATAATAGGATTATATTTAAATTCTAAAAAGTGTATTTTGATAATTTAAACCAAATATACCAAATATAAATAAGTTTTCTATATTGAATAGAATTCTCCATGTAAAAAATTCGTGACTTTCTTCCATACCTTAGATAAAAATTGTTAAACCATCTTTTAATTAAAAATAATTTAATTATCTTCACGTGGGGTGTAAAATCGTCAAAATCTGATTTTTAAAACACAAGATAAAGCCCAAATCAGTAAAGTGAGTATTTAAATTCTAATAATGATTATTATGTCATCATTATTTTAACGCCAATTTAATTACTTTTTTCTAACTATTTTAAATTTAGAAATCTATGTTCAAAAATTAAAATCAGTCTAAGAAAAATTCAAATCAACAAAGAATATAATAATACGAGGATAAAATTTTATGAAATTGTGCATATTTTTTATCCTATTTTATTAAGTTATAGATCATAACTAATCAAATATAATTTATTATTAAATAATAAATTATACGCAAATGGTGATTTTGTTTTATAAGCACTCATAGAGACCTAATTTCATTGTTAGCAGGACTATATTCATATTAAAAAAAACCGTATTTTGAAATTGTAGACTAACTACAGAACAGACCTAACTTTTTTAACCTATATACATTGTAAATTATTAAATTCAAAACTTTAAAAGTTTGTTAATCAATTAGTATAGTACTTTTCTGAAAAATCGTACTTTACAAAAAATATTATCAAATAACCTATGTCTCAAAGAAAAAAAATGAAAAAAATTCTTTTTTTTTTCAAAAAAAAAACCTGTAAATTTTAATATGTTGTTGGTATATTCAAATCATAGATCATTCTACATGATAATTTTACTGTTATGTTTCTCAACAATTTAATTTGAAAGATCCAACGATTATGGATTGAGTGATCAAACAAAGCAACCACACTTATAAGAAAACTTTCATTATTTAGTCTTTAATATAATAACATAGATATTTACGGGATATACTATAAAAAAAATGAATTTTATACAGAATTTTGATCGTCACGGTGTACTATTTTAAAAGAAGAACTATTACAAAAAAATATATATTTTAATTGATAATTTATTTTCTCAAAAGTTCAAAGTCCCCGCATCATTAACATATTACAAAAAAAGAGTATATTATATTTTAGCAATAAATATTTAAAAAAAATTAAAAATTAAAAATATTATAAATATTAAGAAAAATTAATGATGTTATCCTGGTAGTTTGGTCCTAAATACCGCAAAAACATTCTCAACTGTTAGATCCAATACTTTTAAAAATAGATGATCAAGATTATATCATATAAAAAGAAATTATTATCTAAAAATGATATAAGTTAAAAGATATTATATTAGGATTGGATTTTCCAAAAAGTTAAAACATAAAAATAGTTGTAATTAAATAAGGAAACCCATTTATAACCAAAATAATAAAAATCGTTTAATCTTAAATAGATAGGTGAAAACCGTTAGATTTAACATTAAAACATGTATTTGGTTAATAAAGGTTATTCTAATAATCTAAACTACATATAAGTTAAGTAGATTTCCTAAATCGAATAGAATTCTCAACATTAAATTTCGTCACTGTATTCTCTTTTTAGTTTTAGAATAGTTTTTAATTGAAAAAAAACTATTAAACCACAACTAAATTAAAGATTATTTTGTGAATTTCATGTGAACCGTAAAATTTGCCAAATCTAACTTTTATAACTCAATATAAACAAATATTAAATTGAGCGTGTAAAATGTAATAAATATCAAAATTTTAACTATAATTTTTTTTGGCTAAATCTTTTTTAACAATAATTTAATCATGTAAACTAATAACTTTTAAATATTAAAATATTCATAAATAAATATAATTATAAATATTAAAAAAAAATCGTGTGTTGCATCGTAATAAAAATATAATTATAAACAGAATAATTATAAATAAAATTTAAGTAACCGTGCATAGCACGGGCTATAAACTAGTTTGTATTAAAAAATACATGTTTGATATTTCTGTTAACAATCAATTTTAATTCGAACTATTTTTTCTAATTCGGTTTTCTAATTCGGTAATAGGTTTTAACCGAAATAATTAATTTTGTTCGGTAAATAACCAAAATTATTTCGGTTCTTAATTCAGTTATAAATTTTGCTCTTATTCGGTATTCGGTAACCGAATTATAATTCGGTCCGGTTACCGAATAACCGAATGCTCCCCCTAGGTTTATATAAGATAGGGGATTAGGGTAAATAATTGAAACGGTTCAACAAAATAGACGTTTCAGTTTTGCAACTGACTCTTTGATACAAGTACAACTACTACTGGTTTACTAATCCCTGGTTTTTGAAAAGTTGTAATTTAGGTAAAATTTAAATTGAAATCGAAATGAAATCTAGTTAGGAAAAAGATACTGTATTAAAAGTAATATTAATGACATAATTTGAATGTTTTTAATGAAGATTTTGTGAAGATTATATGGTTAATTAGTTGGATTAATTAGCAGTTTAAAGATGACAGCTGTTTTCGAAGAAGCCAAAGGGAAAAGATGGGGGAAATTCCCTGAAAGTCTCGCGACTTGTGAGTGAATAAGACGTGTTTCTTCTACTTAGAAAAAAAATTCTGTAAAAAGGGTTTGTGTTGGGAGTGGGATTTGAACCCACGACCTCTTACTAGGATTGAGATTTTTCCCAAGCCTGATGATGAGGACCCGTGACGGGGCGGGCGCCTTGGACCACTCGGCCATCCCAACAATTGTTTAAAGAATAATAGAATAATAAATATATAAATAATCAAAATATATTAAGATGCCATCTTCTTCTGGTGTAAATGCACGGTGTTTCACCTCGGGTGAGAGCTGATTGTACCAGCGTAATCTACACGATTTTCCTGATCGTCCAGGGATTGAGGTCCCGATCACGATTTTCCTCTACGATTTCCCTGATCTATCAACATCTTTTGCTATTAGAAGAACATTAAAAAGACATTCACAATGCAATTTCTTTTACATGACCTTGCTTATGATCAAGACAAGCCAATTATGCAGCGATATGAAGCACATGACACACGTATTAGCTAAGAACAGAGTAGACAACTTTGAGCTAGGTACAAAAGTGCATTTTTTTACTTCCCCTATTAGCCTGAATTCGATTAAATAATCGAGCTCATACTCATGTACTTCTGTTGAAAGTTTGAACACTGTACTCCAAACAAGGGCCGGGGAAGCATTTACTTGTCATATAGTAGAATTCTGTTCAGCTAATTTTCATGCTACCCTGGCAATCAGAATGGTTTTCGAAGGTGGCAGAGTCACTGTACGCAACAGTTCCAAGGAACAAACAAGCCCCAAAAAATGAGAGAGGATGGTATTCGCAGATGCCTGTTTTTACAAAGCATGAATTAGCATATACACATATATGGACTGTGAGAGCAACCAATATAGCCAGCAATGCTGAGAAAGTTTGTCCTACTCAATATATTTGATTTGGAAACCAACAATTTATGCTTATCAATAGTCTAACTTCTATACTGTTTGTTGTTAGTAGTTCTCAACTCTGGATATGGCCACATTTTATGTAGTTCAGTCTTGCACCATTTCCGCGAGCACGACATGGCTAGCTAAAATGTAAAAATTAGACAGTCATATAGAGAGTGACAATAACAATCCAAGGCTGACGTGGCTAGCTACAATATATAGCTAGCTATTTGCATTTTTTGTTCAACTTTTCTCTGTTCTACTGCCCTCCCCCTCTTTTATATTAAAAAATAAAAAAACTTCAAAAAGAGACTCCCACTCCCCTTTGGAGATGCTATGATTTCTCTACTCTTTACACCTTATGTGTTTATCCTAATAAAAATACTATTCTTCTACTCCTTTTGTCCCCTCTCCATAGTCCCTTAACCTTTTTTGCACACATTTCGATGCATTAAAATAGGCTCAAACTTGAAAATATTTGTGAATTTTATTGTTAAAAATATTAATTTCCAAACCTTCAATGCAAAACAATAATTACAACAAGAAATTAATTATAAATATGTCTTCCATGCATCTTAAAAGTTAGGACAGCTGCAAAAAAGTAAAGAGAAAAGGGGGCTGAGGGAGTAATTCAAGTCTAAAAAATCTTTACCTTACGCAATGTGATATATAATATGCAGTACTTTGGACACATGACATAACTTGGACCAAGATGAAATCTTGTTAAATAGCTACCTGATGTGCCATTTAAATTTGATAGAAATAGTAAGACTTAAAATCTAAACTTAATATTTCAATGGGCCGAAAAAATGCAGCTTCTACTAAGTATGTAAAATTAGCTTCTAATAGAAGAATCTTCAAAGTTCATTGGCAAGTGTAATAGGATTAAACCGAAAGGTTTGGAGAAAATTTAGATAAGTACCTGCACCAAAAACACATCCAATGCCAGAAAAGGACTGCTCCTAGGTGAGATACCTTGGTAAAATGGATTGCTTGATGTGGTCAGAGACTTGGCCATCAACCACCCTACTATAGCTTGCATGCCAAGAATAGCAGCACCATTCCCAAAAGGTTCACAACAATGCCATTTTTCAAGCTTTGTAGAACATCAGACGGGGAGGAGCCTGAAATAACAAACAATTGGTTTCCGGAAGAAATTCAACATACTTAGTAAAAGTACACACATTAGCACATATTTAATACTTGCGCACGGAAAGAGTCCTGTAGACAGCCGAAGTAAATGATTGAGATTGCAAATAATGTCTAGCCCGATGCCAAGACGAGATACTTACACAGCAAACAGCAAAGTACTAATTCTTCAACCCCCCCCCCCCCCCCCCCCCCCTCCAGACACACACACAAGCACATTATGCTATGTTTTTCTCTTGTGTTGAATGAATACTCCTCTATCTCATTTACTGTGATAAGTCATTGGTACTTCTTGTATGTTTTGTGGTAGTGTGCTCCTGTACTACTGTAAGAATTTGGTTGATTTAGATGAAATAAAAGTTAAAGATAACTCAAGATGAAATCCAGAGCATACTTTAGCTAAATGAAAGCAGATGAGCAACATGACCAAACACATGGTCTAGTTTGTAGATCCTCTTATGTTGCCATTGGAACCCTTATGTTGCTGTAAGGAAAAAAAAGATAGTAAAGAAATTAAAAAGAAACTTACATGATAAGCCTCAACTAGAATGTGAAAAAAGTGGAAGCGGGAATTAAATAGCTACGTGATGTGCCATTTAATTTTATAGAAATAGAGTTAATATTTAAACTAAATATTTCAATGGCCCTAACCTCCCCTGAAAACAATAAGAAACAATGCAGCTTCTACTAAGTATGTAAAATTGGTTTCTAATAAAAAATTATTGAAAGTTTATATGCAAGTTTAATAGGATTAAATCGAAAGGTTTGGAGAAAATATAGAAAAGTACCTGCACCAAGAACACATCCAATGCCAGAACAGGACTGTCCCAGGTGAGATACCTTGGTAAATAGATTTCTTGACGTGGTCAGAGACTTGGCCATCGACCACACTTCTGTGGCTTGCATGCCAAGAATAGCAGCACCCATTCCCAAAAGGTTCACAACAATGCTATTTTTCAAGCTTTGTACAACATCAGAACGGGGAGGAGCCTGAAATAGCAAAATTTGGTTTCTAGACGAAATTCGACATATTTAATAAAAGTACAGATACATTAGCACATATTAAATACTTGCACCCATGGAATGAGTCCTGTAGACAGCCGAATCATATGATTGAGATCATAGCAAATAAGAGCAAAAGCAGCAAAGCACCCCCTTAAAATGATTGAGATTGCAAATAATGTCTAGCCTGATGTCAAGACGAGAAACTTACACAGCAAAGTACTAATTCTTCCCCCCCCCCTTCCAGACACACACACAAGCACATTATGCTATGTATTCTCTCTTGTGTTGAACGGGTACTCCTTTATCTCATTTACTGTGACAAGTCATTGGTACTTCTTGTATGCTTTGTGTTAGTGTGCTCATGAATTTGGTTAATTTTAGATGAAATAAAGGTTAAAGATAACTCAAGATGAAGTCCAGAGCATACTTTAGCTAAATGAAAGCAGATGAGCAACATGACCAAACGCGTGGTCTAGTTTGTAGATCCTCTTTTTATCATTCTCTGTGATTACTGCAATCGCGGTGTAGAAACAAAAGAGCAAGTGTAAGTGCTTGGAAACAATATCGTCCATAATGGATTACAAACAAAATAAAATGTGGCAACAAGGCATTAAGGCATGAATCATAGGTAAAGTATAACATCGTAAGAGACTCTTACTTAAAATGAAAAGTTAGTTACACTCCTAAGCCAATAACAAGTTAGAGACTCTTCAACCCCCCCCCCCCCCCCCCCCCCCCCCCCCCCCCTCTCCCCCTCAAGACACACACACAAGCACATTATGGCTATGTATTTTTTCTTGTGTTGAATGAATACTCCTCTATCTCATTTACTGTGATAAGTAACTGGTACTTTTTGTATGTTTTGTGGTAGTGTGCTCCTGTACTACTGTAAGATTTTGGTTGATTTAAATGAAATTAAAGTTAAAGATAACGAAAGATGAAATCCAGACATAGATCTGCTAATGGTGTAGCACATTGTCTCGCCAATTATGCTTTGCATTGCAAAGTTAGTGCTAGTTGGGATGGCCTAATCCCACCTAATAAATTTGATAGAAATAGTAAGAGTTAAAATCTAAACTTAATATTTCAATGGGCCTAATCCCACCTGAAAACGATAAGAAACAATGCAGCTTCTACTATGTAAAATTAGCTTCAAATAGAAGAATATTCAAAGTTCATTTGCAAGTGTAATAGGATTAAACCGAAAGGTTTGGAGAAAATTTAGATAAGTACCTGCACCAAGAACACATCCAATGCCAGAAAAGGACTGCTCCTACGTGAGATGCCTTGGTAAAATGGATTGCTTGATGTGGTCAGAGACTTGGCCATCAACCACCCTACTGTAGCTTGCATGCCAAGAGTAGCAGCACCATTCCCAAAAGGTTCACAACAATGCCATTTTTCAAGCTTTGTACAACATCGGACGGAGAGGAGCCTGAAATAACAAACAATTGGTTTCTGGAAGAAATTCAACATACTTAGTACAAGTACAGACAAATTAGCACATATCTAATACTTGCGCCCACGGAAAGAGTCCTGTAGACAGCCGAATCATATGATTGAGATCACAGCACATAAGATCAAAAAAAGCAAAGTACTAATTAAATCAACTATACAATTACACAAACACATACCATACGAGAATGAAGCAAACACACACATATCCTTTATTAAATACAGATTAATTGTTTATGTTAGACGCTAACTGATATCAAACTACAAACATACTTTATCTTAAGTGGTACCTTAACTGATCAAGGCAGTTGAGTTCGTTGCAGAATAATCGGAGCTGTTGAAAGTGTCCGAGGATGATGAAACAAAACATTAATTGACAGGTCTAATTCAGATTAAAAAACAAAACAACACTCATATTACCAAAGTTCTGTAAAAATGTTTGTTGGGAGTGGGATTTGAACCCACGACCTCTTACTAGGATTGAGATTTTTCCCAAGCCTGATGATGAGGACCCGTGACGGGGCGGGCGCCTTAGACCACTCGGCCATCCCAACAATTGTTGAAATAATAATAGAATAATAAATATATAAATAATAAAAATATATTAAGATGTTAACTTAAATTATAAAGAAAATTTAACTAAAGATTTATAACAAACTTAGTACACATACTTAATCTATTCTATTACAATAATACCCCTAAAGTATGCATTTATTCTCCGATACGCAGAAAACAGCAGTTGTATGTCCCCCACTAGTGTAATGTAGATTTGACTTCTTCTACAGTGTTCCGATCTCATCAGTGTTTGGGACGGAACAAGAAATACACATCAGTGTTTCAAATGCATTTTCAAGAACTTCTGATTTCATGAAAACGCAAAGCAGTTGACTGAAAGACTCTCGCATCACACATGAGGACCCAGTCACATTAACATATAGATACTTCTTTCGAACAAGTGAATTGAATGTTGAGGAGACAATATTGGCATATTAAAATCAAATGATTACCTGATTAAAATTGAATTTTGGTTTGATAAATAACCAAAATTATTTCGGTTCTTAATTCGGTTATAGATTTTGCTCTTATTCGATATTCGGTGGTAATCGAATTATAATTCGGTTCGGTTACCGAATAACCGAATGCTCAGCCCTAGGTTTATATAAGATAGGGGATTAGGGTAACTAATTTAAACGGTTCAACAAAATAGACGTTTCAGTTTTGTAACTGACTCTTTGATACAAGTACAACTACTACTGGTTTACTTAATTTGAACCCACGACCTCTTACTAGGATTGAGATTTTTCCCAAGTCTGATGATGAGGACCCGTGACGGGGCGGGCGCCTTGGACCACTCGGCCATCCCAACAATTGTTGAAAGAATAATAGAATAATAAATATATAAATAATAAAAGTATATTAAGATGTTAACTTAAATTAAAAAGAAAATTTAACTAAAGATTTATAAGATTGTAATTTGACATAAAGATGCCATCTTCTTCTGGTGTAAATGCACGGTGTTTCACCTCGGGTGAGAGCTGATTGTACCAACGTAATCTACATGATTTTCCTGATCGTCCAGGTATTGAGGTCCCGATCACGATTTTCCTCTACGATTTCCCTGATCTATCAACATCTTTTGCTATTAGAAGAACATTAAAAAGACATTCACAATGCAATTTCTTTTACATGACCTTGCTTATGATCAAGACAAGCCAATTATGCAGCAACTAACAGTCTACCATAATTGCACAAGGCTACAGCGATATGAAGCACATGACACACGTATTAGCTAAGAACAGAGTAGATAACTTTGAGCAGATGACACACGTATTAGGCTACAACTCCTCTATCTCATTTACTGTGATAAGTCATTGGTACTTCTTGTATGTTTTGTGGTAGTGTGCTCCTGTACTACTGTAAGAATTTGGTTGATTTAGATGAAATAAAAGTTAAAGATAACTCAAGATGAAATCCAGAGCATACTTTAGCTAAATGAAAGCAGATGAGCAACATGACCAAACGCATGATCTACTTTGTAGATCCTCTTTTTATCATTCTCTACTATCTCACAGGTATATATTGTAGTATTGATCTCATTTTTTTTATAAATAATGTTCATAATGGATTGCAAACAAAATAAAATGTCGCAACAAGGCATTAAGGCATGAATCATAGGTAAAGTATAACATCGTAAGAGACTCTTAAAATGAAAAGTTAGATACACTCCTAAGCCAATAAAAAGTTTATCCTCCAATGAACACTTATCTGATTCTAATTTACCCATTATAAAACATGGATAATCAGCTAATAAACGGCCTATTTTGATACTGTATTTCTTGAAATTCAAACTTCAATATTGACGTCTTTTTGAGTTTTGATAAACATTAAATTAAGTATTAAAATTTAAACTATAAATGCTAAATAACTAAATTCAAACATTATAATATATGGTATCTCAGATCTACTAGAAAAGAAACTCAGACATGTATCGATGAGCAACAACTTACATATAGTAGGAATTACCAACTTAAAAACAAGTAAAAGATTAACATGTGTGGGGTCTTCTGATAAATAATTAAAGAAATGTAAAATACAAAAATCACCTTGGAAGGCCTATTGGCAGTTTCCTGTAGCTTATCAGAAAGACGAATATAACCATATGACCAAAACACTGAAATGAAAGCAGCTGCAATACCACCAGCAGTTGCATAAAACGTAGCTGGTGAGGTAATCTTCCCCGTAACAACAATCAAGGAAGGAAGAGCAACAGCAGATACAAATACAATAGTACACACTAGCTGTCCCCAAAACCCCAAGCTACCCAACCTCTTGAAATACCTAGCAGTCTCTTGTAATCTCCTGGTGACCTACAATGAGAGCCAAACTTTACAATTTTAAAACCTCTTTAAAAGACCATAGCTATATTGTCCTCTCAATTATCCAATTCTTCAAAATTGCAAACAAATTGACTAGTATTCGCTAACCATTAGATAAACAAACTCCGGATCTTTTTACAAAATAACAAAGTGAAAACAAATAAAAGAACTTTACTACCATGCTTGTCGTGCAATTGGAGTTGAATGATCACTAACAATACAGAGGCTTTATATTTTGTCGACATATAATTTATAAACATAAAGCTTATAACTGAGTTGACAAGACAAACATAGTGCTAAAGATAAATGATCCAAATTAAGTCATCATCCTAACATCGTACGTCTTTGGGAGCCCGTAACTTATAAAATAGCACTCTGTGTTCGACAACACAGTCTACTTCATTTGATCTATAAAATGACACAATGTCGAGTTCAAAATAAAGGGTCTTCAAGGAAACATGTTGTTTACTCCACTGAGCAGAAGTCGTGTCTGTTTACTCCAAAAACTATGTACAAGTTGGTTTATAAATTTAAAAGAATGACACAATGCTAAAATTGTCTATCAATTTTTACAACATTTAATTACCGTTACAAACATTTAAACCCTAAACCCAAAATTCACAATGAAAATTCCATTTAATTCATAATACAAATATCAAAGAAATAATTAAAAAAAAAAATTCTTGAAAATGACCTGAGCTAGTTTTGCATCTTCTGAGTCATCACTGGAGGGCAGAGCGTAAACAGCAGAAATGGGGGCGACTCCAGGTAATATTTTCTTGTGATTTAATGTAAATTTACATAAAGATTGAATTTTTAGAGGACAAGATGTAATTAAAAAATGGGGGTTGAAAGAAATTGAATGGCGAAAAGATGAAATAGAGTGAGACTGTGATGAGGGTTTGGCCGGAAGTACAGTCGGAATACAAACGGAGCAAAACTCCGGTAACAGAATAGTTTGCATGACTATCAAATCTTTGAGTTAAGTTGCGGGTTTTTGGAGTAAGAGAGTGTATTGAGGGGAGTGAGACTGTGCAAAGACTACTCTACTAAAAAAGACTTCAAAATTTCTGAAATACATAAAAACACCTTGGAAGGACTATTAACAGTTTTCTGTAGCTTTTCAGAAAGACGTATATAACCATATGACCAAAACAGTGAAATAAAAGCAGCTGCAATACCACCAACAGTTGCATAAAACGTAGGTGGTGAAGTAATCTTCCCCGTAACAACAATCAAGAAACAAAGACGGAAGACCAACAGCAGATACAATTGTACACACCAGCTGTCCCCAAAATCCCAAGTTACCCAACCTCTTGAAATACCTCGCAGTCTCTTCTAATCTTCTGGCGACCTATAACAATAACCAAACTTTTCAGTTTTGAACCTCTTTGAAAGAACTCAGCTATATAAACCAAAATCATAACAAACTTAATGGGTCGATAAAAATTCTTCAAAATTGCATCCAAATTGACCAGAATCCCTTAACTATTAGACAAATAAACTCCGGATCTTTTCACATAACAAAGTGAATACGGGTAAAAGAACTTTATAACCGTGCAAGTTTTGCAATTGAAGCTGAATGATCACTAATAACTAATACTGTACTACATAAGTTTTAGGTTTTTGTTGACATTTAATTCATAAATGTAAAAGTTTAAAACTGAGCTGGCAAACATAGTGCTTAAGATAATAATCCAAACCAATTCATCATCCTAGCACTTTACGTCTTTGGGAGCCGATAACTTATAACATAGTACTCAATGTTCCACAATACAGTCTACTTCATTTGACCTATAAAATGATACAATGGGACTTTCAAAATCGGGGGTCTTTCAGGAAACAGTCTACCGACTCCACTCCTCTATTAGAGGTCATGTATGCGTACGTCTTGCCCTTACACTCCCCGTCCACTACTATGTATTATTTTGTATAAAATTACAACAAAAATGACACAGTGATAAAATTGCATATCAATTTCACACAAAATTAATTAAAAACACATACATTTAAACCCTGAACCCTAAATTCACAAATATTATTCCATTTAATTCATAACAAATTATCAAATAAACTATAAAAACGCAAAACAATAATAAAATAAATCATTCAATAAAATAACCTGAGCTAGTTTTGCATCTTCAGACTCATCATTTGAAGGCAGCGTATAAACAGCAGAAATAAATAACACTGAAACTTTCCCTTGACTGATTAAATCATCTATACAATTACACAAACACATACCATACGATAATAACAACTAATACGACTGTTGCTACTAGTCATGTTACGAATGCTGTTACTGTGGTGAATCAGTCGAACCAATATAAGGCTATGATTCAGTTTACTTTACAGTCTCAAGTAAATAAGCAGCTAGCTCATTGTATATGGAGCTAGTTGCTGAGTTGTTGCTGAGCTGTAATAGTTAGTTAGATATAACAAACTTTTGAGTGTTTTTTACTTAGTATAAATACCCTCCTGTATGTGACTTTCATTTCCAAGTTTATCAATACAATTTTAGTTTTTCATTTACATTTCTAAATCTATCATGACTGAATCGCCATGGATGCTTGATCCTTACCACTGCAATTTCATCTCTTTCTTCTTCGTTCACCATTAGTTTTCGATCGTCGCTACTGGTAATCTTCGTGTTTTCTTCTTCTTGTACCGTTGTTTAGCATCAATTGAGATTGTTTGCTACGGTTTGTGCGCTCTTTCAATTGAGATTGATTGTGAAACCCTAGTTTTTGGGGATTTTTTGGTTAAGATCTTCTGCAAATTGTTTAGAAGTTGTTTTTACATTCAGTCATGATGCAGAACAGTTTTGCAAATATAGTTCAAGGTCGTAATAATGCATCACCGAGTAATTCAAGTCCGATTGTTGATGTTGATACTCGTAGACAAGTAAATAGTGGTGATCTGTTGCGAAAAGATAAGAATGTTGATCAAACTACAAATCATTCTACTTTTAGTTCAAGTTTTGTTGATAACAACACACATCCGTTGTTTCTTCATAATAATGATCATCCAGGATTGATTCTAATTGCTAAGAAATTGTCAGGATCAGATAATTTTGGTCCTTGGAGTCATTCAATGCAGATTGCGTTAAATGCTAGAAATAAGTTTGGTTTAGTTAATGGAGGTTTTCCTAAACCGGATGTGAATTCTGAGATGTATGCTCAATGGGAGCGTGTTAATGATTTGGTTATTACTTGGATTTTGAATTCTGTGGCTGATGATATAAGTGATGGTCTTAGCTATGTAACTACTGCTGCTGAAGTGTGGCGTGAAATACATGAAAGATTTTCTGGAACTATTGGCCACAGAATCTATCAGATAATGAGGGAAATGCACACTTTAGAGCAAGGAAATCGTTCTGTTGAAGTGTATTTTCACAAGCTTAAGAGTTTGTGGGATGAATATATGGTTTTAGAACCATTGATTCATTGTGACTGTGGAGCTCACAAGTTACAGTTAGAAAGGGATCAGAAAAGGAAGTTATTACAGTTTCTCGTGGGTCTACATGACAGTAATGCAACTGTAAGAGGTTAAATACTTATGATGGATCCTTTGCCCACGGAAAGAGTCCTGTAGACAGCCGAATCATATGATTGAGATCACAGCACATAAGATCAAAAAAGCAAAGTACTAATTAAATCAACTATACAATTACACAAACACATACCATACGAGAATGAAGCAAACACACACATATCCTTTATTAAATACAGATTAATTGTTTATGTTAGACGCTAACTGATGTCAAACTACAAACATACTTTATCTTAAGTGGTACCTTAACTGATCAAGGCAGTTGAGTTCGTCGCAGGAGCTGTTGAAAGTGTCCGAGGATGATGAAACAAAACATTAATTGACAGGTCTAATTCAGATTAAAAAACAAAACAACACTCGTATTACCAAAATTCTGTAAAAAGGTTTGTTGGGAGTGGGATTTGAACCCACGACCTCTTACTAGGATTGAGATTTTTCCCAAGCCTGATGATGAGGACCCGTGACGAGGCGGGCGCCTTAGACCACTCGGCCATCCCAACAATTGTTGAAATAATAATAGAATAATAAATATATAAATAATAAAAATATATTAAGATATTAGCTTGAATTAAAAGAAAATTTAACTTAAGATTTATAAGATTGTAATTTGACATAAAGAAAAGTGTTTGGAATACATTAAGCTCGTAATTTGATTTGAGAAAAAAGTTTAGTAGAATATAAGTTAAATAAGATTTTTTTCTAATTTTTAAGATTTATTAATTTAAAATTTTGAGAAAATTATAAAATTAAATTGAGATAATTTGAGAGTCAACATCTCACATTCTCCTCCTTATATAAGTATACTAGTTTACTAAGTCGTGTTTCGCGGCGAATTTATAATAATTTCTCTAAATATTTTAAAGAAATATGTTTTTAGATAAAATAAAATATTACTAACATAAGATTAAGTTTTCTTTTGAATTTTTCGTTTCGTCTTGGTCATTTACCGAAATTTTGAATGATTATAGAAAGGACAATTATTTAATATTTTTCATTATTTTAATATTTTATCAAATATTTGTATATTTATCACCATTTTATTTTTCTCAAAACTTATATTCCAACTTCTATTTTAAAATAAATAATATAGCATCAATATTAAATTCCAGATGAATAGCTCTCTCCTTTAACATGTTTTCTCCGAATGAACCGCTTTCTCGTTGTTACCAAATCTATTAATAAATTTTATTATATCATAAAATTTAATTTAAATAATTCTAAATTTTATTGTTTAAAATATAAGTACTCGAGAAAATAAATGAAAAGAGAATTAGACTTTTATATTATATTTTAATTTATAGAAACTTCCATGTTCTGTAAGTATTATGTCGTATATAAATTAGAAGGTAAAACTTAAAAACTAATTTTTAAGATATATGTAAAACATATAGATAAACTAAACGTGGGGGCTTTTTACAAAAAAAATCATGAGAACATAATTTTTAATAGTTTTTTTAGGAGAAAATTAAGATGATAATCAGATTTCAAGGTAAATTTTAGGATTTCAAGAAAAAATATATAAGAATATTAAGATGGTAACTTTGAGTATAAGAGAAAGTTTAAGAGAATATTAACATGATAATCTGACTTGAAAACAAATTTTAGTAGAATATTAAGATAATAATTTGATTTAAGAAGAAACTTTAGGAGAATTTAAGATAATTATGATTTTCCCTGCTAAAGATCTAAATGACAATTTAGATAATATATTTAGTAGAATATTAAGATAATAATTTGATTCAAAAAGAAACTTTAGTAGAATATAAGATAATTATAATTTCCACTACGAAAGATCCAAATGACAATTTTGATAATATATTTAGTTTCTTTAATGTATGAGAATATTAAAATTGTATATTTAGTTTTCTCCATTAGTAAAGATTTAAAAGACGATTGAGATATTTTCTAATAACAAAATTTAGGAGAATATTAAAATTATATATTTAGTTTCCTCCATTAGTAAAGATTTTAAGGGCAAGACTATTAAAATTGTATATTTAGTTTCCTGCATTATTAATGATTTTAAAGGCAGTTAAGATATTTTTGAATTTTTAATATTAATAATTCAAAATTTTGAGAAAATTAGAAAAAATAGATCGAAGTGATTTGAGAGGCGGCACCTCACCGCCCCCGTCTTTTATACAAGTGTATTGATACTAGTATACTAAGTCGTGCTTCGCGCTTCGCGGTGACCTTTTCAAATATTTTCTTAAATTTTAAAATATAAATTATTTAAGATTAAAATTGTGAGATATATATTTATAACATTATTTAAATTAGTAAATAAAATATGTATTGTACAAATTAAATAAACATGTGTTGATCACAAAATAAATTTTTTACATATTTCTTTTAATATACCAACTAGCTTAAAACTCGTGCGGTGCACAAATTATCTTTAACAATTGTTATTATTATTATTACGTTCTAATATTTTATTAATTATATTTGTTAAAAAAGAAAAGAAAAAAGAAGACATGTTAAAATAGGTTATCTTTTTTAAATTATTAAAAGCATTAAATTGATTTTAAAATAAATAAGTAAATGTTTGCTCATGTTATTTTTGGAAGAAGATGGGTTTTGTAAGGAAAAATTAAAAAGGTAACATGTTTAGTTGAAAAAGGTGATTGCCCGTGATATTTTTGAAAAAGGTAATGTGTTTTAGCTATAATTGTATATAAATAGGTAATGTTATTATTTAGTAATATATTTTTTATATAAATAAGTATGGTTAATTAAGTAAAAACACTAGCGTATTATGCTGCAGCACGTTGTACTTTTTATAGCATTTTAATTATCATAAATTATTTTTTGGCATAATTATTTCTTTAAAACATATTATAATGATGAATTACATGTTGGGTTACGTGAAAAATTATTTATAGAAGAAAAAAAATTATGTATTTTAGAAGAAAAAAAATTAGTGTGTACTGCAGAAGTACATCATACTCTACAAAATTGTGTGCTGCAGCAAAACTAAAGATATTGTGTATTGCAGCAGAACGCATAAATCTTAGTCGTTGACTACACAAAATCTATGGTATATATTAGTTCTAAGTTCTAACTTAATATAAGGTTCTAATTTGAACATAACCCGTAATAAATATATATGTATATATACATTATATATACATACTAGTTTATGCTCCGTGCGAAGCACAATTGCTTTTAAATATTTTTATTATTCCAATAATTTTAACATCCCGTGCAATGCATGAATTACTTTTAATATTTTAATATTTATATTTTAATAAAATATTTTAATTATTATAGATTCTTTAAAAAATTGAATCCATTAAAATAATTTTTATTCAACTTTGGGCCCAAGTAATGAAAATTAAGTAATAAAACCCGATTTTAATACTTAAATTTTAGTATTGTGCCTTATTATGCATATTTATAAATAAAGATAATTAATTAAAAACAATTAAATAAGTTTAATTAAGTAAAAAAACTAAATAAAGGCACATCAATATATAAAAGTAATTAAGCAAAACAATTAAATAAGGTAAGTACCATACTATACCAGAAAACGGGTATCAAAAAACAGGTACCGTAACTTTTAATGTTTTATCTTTAATAATATAGTATAGATATATATAGGTAAATGTACAATGTAGAGCACTTAAATATTAGACATGTTAGACCAAATTTGCAGTACAATGTATTTTTAACTTATATATTAACACTGAAACTGTAGTAAAATAAATCTCAAAATTGCAGTACAATGAATTTTGATTTACAAAATAAATTCATTTCAATTATGATATTTTATTAAAAGAAAGACTATAGGTTGCCCCGTGATATAATGTATAAAATGCACAAAAAACAACTTTAATCCATTCAACAATTTTTGAAATCTACTAAAAGTGACATTCAAAGATTCTCCACTCTTGAAGTGAAAGTGTTCATACTGTTGTATGAGAAGCTGCATCTTGTTTTCCCTTACCTGCTCAGTCCCTTCACAGATGGTTTGGACAGTGTCCTCATTTGTTGTAGAACAATTAATAACATTGTCAAACATGTCAGAATCAAGACCATTGAACAAAATATTCATGGCCTTCTTATCTTTATGAACTGCAATGTGATCCTCAGGATTCCGTTCTGAAGGTAACTTTGGAATGGTGCTTGGAGCTCCTGCAGGTGCTTGAGCTATTGTGGTGTTTGGCTTCATTGGTACATGAGGACCATGATCTTTCATCCATAGACATTAGATGTAGACACATTTTTACTTTCCAGTGAAAATAATTCTCTCTATCAAGAACTGGTATTTTAACTCCATAATCCTTCTGACCCATGATTCTGATGTCTTTAGATCTTTAAACTTCTTGTGTGTTAGAAGCTTGCTCTGATACCAATTGTTATTCCCAGACAATGAATCAAGATTGTAGAGGGGGGGGGGGGGGGTTGAATACAATCTTTAAAATTTCATGTGTTCTTGACAGTGGAGATATGAAAGTAAAATCAAGAACAGAAAAACAAACAAGATAAAATAACACAAGAATTTAAAAATTCAGGTGGATTGTTTTGTCCACCTGAAAGATTTTTATTTGAAGAAATCTCTGTGATGTTTATGAATAAACACACAGCTGCATACACACTATTCTAGCTTCAGCAATTTACAAAGGATATCCCAAGTTTACAAGATATTTTGAACAGTCAATTATACAAAAAGTAAATCTGTTCAAGATCCTTGTTTCTCCATTCTGAGTAGTGGTCCATGTGTTGGTAGCTTGCCCTTCTTGGCTGATTGCCTTTTATAGAAATGCTACGTTTTGACCATACAAACAGAATGCTACTTTCTTCCCGAGAGTTTCCAAAAATACTGGTTTCCATGCTCTATGTAGTCTGTCAACCCATGTGCACTGTCTGAACTGTCCCTTTCACAAGTACAGTGTGTATCCGTAGAAGCCATTTGAGTTGTATCCGTTGAGAGTATCTTGATCACATCCGTAGACAGCTAGTACTGCTATCCGTAGACAATACATTTGTCCACATCCGTAGAAGGCTAATGTTGCTATCCGTTGATAGTCAATTTCACTTATGTAAAATTACAAGGCCTGGAGTATTTACAATTAGCCTCCCTATTCTACATATCTATTATTAGTCAACATGACTTATTTAGCCTAAAAACTAATACTTCAACTTCAACATCAGGATTACAAATCAGGATACACATCAGGACTGCACAATAGGATTGTGCATCAGGATTGCACATCAGGATTGTTCATCAGGATTGTTCCTCAGGATTGCATATCAGGATTGCATCTCAGGATTGTACATCAGGATTACACAAGCATGTTACATTGAGTCTTATCCGTAGATAAGCTACCCTTCTACAGATACTGCAAAAGCATGATATCCGTTGAAGACTACATTTTACGTATACAATTTTTACTAAGTTAATCTAGTTATCATCAAGAAACAACATAGTTCCTAACAGGTCTTCTCCCAAAATTGTTCACTATTAATTGGCACAACAGTGTATGTGTATGTGCTTAAGAACATATCTTTTCCATATGTCTTATGAATATAGTCCACCATTTGTAGATTTCTCCACTTTATGCATGCACATGCATGATAGCATGACAATCCAGTTAAGTCATATTTTCTACATGCACAAGACCTAGCCTCCAAGTCCACTACAATCTCATGTCCACCATCAGTCACTGTGCACAAATATTTACTGCCTCCACTCCACTGAGTCCATGTATAAGCGAGACTGTACGCCATTCCCGACTTGTATGTTTAGTAAATTGTGTGGTGTCCTTGGTCCGACAAAGAAAAATATGTACATTTTATATGTTGTTAAGTATAATAACGAGAATAATACGAAAGTCTTAATATGATAAGAGAACTACAAACTATGATATGATTATCATAGTTTATAACTCTGCAACATCTTGTCCCTCCTTATCTGAATTCTTTTCATAACAGCTTTATGTATACCTTGAAGTAGTCCAATAATTGGTAGGTCTCTATACTCCCTAATGTTATTGTTGAAGACTTTACAATGATTGTTGACAAACATATCTAATAGACATGTTGTCAAAAAGGCAGACCTTGACCATTGTGATCTAGCTAGGCTTCTCCATAAGCCATGCATAACATTTCTTGGATAACTAAAGTACCAATTAGTTAGATAATCAAGTAATAAACAATTAAGTAAATTTCAAAGTGTCATATTACCTTCTTCAGTTCCTCTATATGTTTATTAAACATGTATTCAGTGGTAGCTCTAGATGCCAGCCATAGCAGAGTTCTTAGGCCAATTCATTTATGTTCCTTATACATGTTCTTATATAAATGCATTACAAAACACTATGCTCTGCATTTGAACCACATTGACAAGTGCATTGATCAAACCCTGCAAAATAGCATTAATTAACTATTAGTACAAAAAGTAATGACAACCACATACTTGTATTGACATTATTACCTTTTGCCTATCAGAAATAAATGTCCAAGCACCACTGTTTTGGATGTCAACATCAATTGCCAATAACTCAAGAAACCAGTTCCATGACTCTGTATTTTCTGCCTCAACTATTGCCCATGCAATAGGATACATGCCATCATTGGAGTCTGTCCCAACTGCAGCTAAAAGTTGCCCTCCATATGGTCCTTTAAGGTGATAACCATCAAGCCCTATGATAGGCCTACATCCAGCTTTGAAACCCCTCTTCACAGGACCTAGACATACATAAATTCTCTTGAACCTCCTTCTATCTTGTTCAGGTGCATCATCTTTTAAAACTAATTCAAGGGTACTATCAGGCATGTCCTTTTCACTTCATTTATGTAGTTCCAAATCAAACCATATTGTTTTTTGTGATCTCCCTTTATCTGTCCTAGTGCCAATCTTTTTGCCCTTCCAACAATATGAATGCTAACTTGACACCTCCAATCATTAACAATTTTCTTTTGCAGAGAAGGTATTGGCCAGGTTGGGTTCATTCTTATGTCATTTTCATAATATTTGGCAATCCAAGTATAAGACATGGCTTTTTGTTTAAATGTTTCAGGACAAGTGTGAGTTCTTAGGTAGGTTTTGACTTGGTAACTACATGAGTTTGGCATAGGGGAAGCATAAATCTTCCAACTACAGTTGATATCTTCACAAATAAATTTCACCATATATCCATTGTTTCTAAGTTGCTTCACTGCCCTCTTGTGTCTAATGGACTGATTTCTTACTGCACTTCTGAATATGAGAGCACTGCTAAAAACCATTCCAACCTCAAACTTGGGGTCACTCATGTCAGTGGCTTCATTAAAGGCAGGGTATTTCCTTTCATCATCACTATCATCTGTACTATTGGCAACCCATATTTCTTCATCACTATCATCTGTTATTCCCATAAAATGAACCAAGATTGTAGAAGGTGGGGGGGTTGAATACAATCTTTGAAAATTCTTTAGTTCTTGACAGAAAAGATATGAAAGTAAATTCAAGAACAGAAAAACAAACAAGATAAGATAACACAAGAATTAAGAATTCAATTACACACAGCTGCTCTATCGATTACAAGATAAGACCAAATAAATTACAAACACTATTGATACATATCCTGTCCGACAGCTTCATTCCATAAACTAATAACCGACAAATCATCTTCCCTTATTTCTCTGAACTTGATAGTTATCTTGAAGTAACAATCCTGATCAGCTTCTAGTCCTGATGATAATCCTGATCACAGTCCTGATAGCAATCCTGATAATGACGCTCGTGCAATATTGATGACGTCAACAATCCTGATCAGTAGTTCAGATCCTGACGATCATTGAATCCTGATCTAACACTATATTCAATCACGATTACACATAGTTGTCCAACAATACAAATTAGAGTAAAATTAAACTTTTTAAACAGAACATATGTCATCTACACCTTATTAATCATACTTGAACAATAATATAATATTAAAAGGTAACAAATTTAAGCTTAAACAAACAACTTACGACTATAATCAGGACATTCATTAGGATAATATGCTAAGTGGTCTTCAAATTCTCGAAGAAACCAAGACATGGCTTAATGCTGGTAGGCTTTGAATATTACAGAGACAGTGGCTTCAATATTGCAATTAGGTTATGTGTTGTGTTAATGGTGCGGGATTTGGCATACTTTATGGCGCCTTTATTGCATTATAACACTCTAGCCACTGAACTTTAATGTTTCTTTTAATCAATTTAACTGGCAGTTAACGTTCGTACACACGTTGCATTCTTTTTAAAACATTAAGTACACATTATGCATTATCGATTCTTCAGGTACACAATGTGTAGCAACTGCAAGCTTCAGGCACACAATATGCATTTTACTCTATAATAATACGTTAAATCGTGTGTAGTGTTTGAACACAGAATACAGCTTTAGAAATATCATATTAAGGGGGCATTATGGGCTACCTTTATGATAAAGTGTATTTTGGGTCGTTCAGAATTAAAATGGGGGTGTTTTGGGCATTTTCTCACTACAAATTACGTCAACAATTTATTAAATTAAAATATTTATATTATTAGATATATAAATCCAATTTATTATATACACATATAAATATATATTAAAATTTCATCAAATAATATATAATTACAAAAATCTAAATAATAAAATATTAAAAAAAACTGTGCATCGCAACGGGATAAAAGATAATATATATATATATATATATATATATATATATATATATATATATATATATATATTATCACGAATAGTTAGTGTGTGTGTGTATATATAGACACACACTAACTGTTCAGAATAATAATAATTTAAAAACTAAAATATAAAATTTTCTTTGATCTTGTCCTTAATTTGAAAATATAATATGGATATCAAAATAATCTGATCTGACGGATACCCAATTGTTTTAATTGAATTTTATCGAACCCAAAAATTGGGATTTCGATTTGAATTTTATATTTATTTTTTCAAATCGGAAGAATTTGGATTTCGAAAATGTTAAAAATACATTTAACATATTTTTAGAAGACTTGTCTTTTATTAATAATAGCTTAAAACTCGTGCGATGTACGGATTATTTTTAATAATTATTATTTTTATTATTTACGTTTTAATATTTTGTTAATTGTATTTGTTAAAAAATAAGTAGGCGTGTTAAACTTTTTTAAATAATTAAAGTTATTAACATATGTTTTATAATAAATAAATAACGGTTTGCCCGAGAAATTTTTGGAAAAAAATGTTTTAGTAAGGAAAAATAGGGAAAATAACATGTTTTAGTTGAAAAGGGTAACTGCCCGTGATTTTTTTAGAAAAAGAGGGGATTTTGTTATAAAAAATAGAAAAAGTAATGTGTTTTAGCTGAAAAGGTAATTGGTTATAAATAACTAGTTGCAAAAGCCGCGATTCGCGACGATGTCATAATTTTAAAAAAAAACTTTATCACTTAAATTACGAAAATCATTCGGTCCTTTCTAATAAACTGTCCTCCCATGAAACACGTTTTCCTTTTTAATATCAAAATCTCAAATTTAATATATTGAATACTTGTGTTATATATTAATTTTCATATTAACATACTCCTTTTTCTATCTAATTTAGAAAAAAATACCTCTATCAATTAAATTACAAAAATTACTCGTTCCTCCCTAATAGTTGTCCTCCCGTTAAACATGTTTTTCTTTTTAAGTTCAAAATGCCAAATTTAACATATTGAAGATATACTTGTCTCATATATTAATTTGTATATCAACATACTCATTTCTAACGAGACACTCTTTCATTGAAACAACAAATATATTGTTCACAATCCTATTTTACTTCCGATATAACTTTTAACTATATGTTTTCCTATAATTCAAACTCTTCTCACCTATAAATTCGCACACCTATTCTACTTTCAATAGAACTTTTAGTTATGTCTACAAACACCTATTTTACTTTTAATAAAACTTTTAATTTTATGGCTTACCTATAAATTTGAACTATTCTCTTTTATAAATCCGAACATCAACTCTACTTCAAATAAAACTTTACTCATATGTCTTCTCTATAAATTCGAACTCTTCTCCTCTATAAATTCGGACATCTATTCTACTTCTAATATGTTAAAGAATATTTTTTTTAATTTATTAGTATTTAAAATTGTAAACCTCTAGAAAAATTAGAAAATTAGATTAAAACGATTGTAGAGACGTCACCTCACCTCCCGCGTATCCTCCTTTATATACGTACATGTATATGTATATATATATATATCTATATATATATTGATGTTATTATTTAATAATATTTTTTAAAATAAGTAAGGGTAATTAAGTAAAATCACAAAATACCAACCGACTGACCAAATTTTTAATGTTTCGTCTATTATAAGATAATACTAGCTTAAAACTCATGCGATGCACAGATTGTTTTTAATAATTGTTATTTTTATTATTTACGTTTTAATATTTTGTTAATTGCATTTGTTAAAAAAAAATAAGTAGACGTGTTAAACTTTTTTAAATAATTGAAGGTATTAATATAGGTTTTAAAATAAATAAGTAAATGTTTGTCCGTGATATTTTTGGAAAATAAAGGTTTTAGTAAGGAAAAATAGAAAAAGTAACATGTTTTAATTGAAAAGGGTAATTGCCTGTAATTAAAAGTATTAAAATAGGTTTTAAAATAAATAAGTAAGAGTTTGATCGTGATATTTTTGGAAAATGAGGGGTTTTAGTAAGGAAAAATAGAAAAAGTAACATGTTCATTTGAAAAAGGTAACTGCCCGTGATTTTGTTATAAAAAGAGCGGATTTTGTTATATATATATATATATATATATATATATATATATATATATATATATATATATATATTTCAAATAATCGTTTTATATTGGATAATAAATGTAGTTAATTAGTTATATAATTTGATTAGGTTTATAATTGTTAAACAACCTGTCCTTTATAAGTATAAATTTTCTACAAATTAGGCATTCAAAAAATATTCAAATTTTTAATAAAGGTGCTCCAGCAAAATAGATAAATAGAATTCGAATAATTTTAGACCGCCTAAGATTCTCCTTTATTTAATAAGTTAACAAAACTGTGCTTTGCGGTGACCTTATTGTTGAAATACAATATATGATCCTGAAAAGTGGCTTTCAAGAGCACCACTAGCACTTTGAGGTTTTAAAATGATTGGTTACTCAACACGGTATCAAAGCTGGTCGGCGGTGGTCACGAGTTCGATTTCTTGCCACGAAGACAAATTAATGCCCCAAAATTGGACGCCGTGATAGAGGAATACACTTTCTATGATCTTATATTATTCTAACACTTATAATATTTTTTCTATAACTCCGAATATAGATTCCATAATGATTATATAAGGGAAAAAACAAATGCTTATTGTTGTTAGGAGAATTTCGTACAACAGTATGTTGGAGGTTTATGGAGAGTTGTGGCTGGACTTGTATGATGACTCCTCAGAAATTGAATAGAGAATGGGTTTTTTCTCTTTGCTCTTGCCGAGTGTCAATCGTGTATCATACAAGGTGCCTACGTACCCCTTTATATAGGGATCAAGCCTCACGTAGTTCTTGGAGAACAAGTCATTGAATAAGCCCATTCAGTCCAAGCCCATAAAATAGTCAGGATTTATGTTCCCATAAATAACTCAAGGACTATCAATCCACCTCTTGTTCCCATAAATAGTTCCAAGGATCATCAATCCTCCTCAAGTTCCCATAAATAGTCTAAGGATTATCAATCCACCTCATGTTCCCATAAATAATCCGGTCTTTACACGTTTTTCTACAATCTCGCGGCATCTCCGCATTTCTTCCCATGATTGTAGGTCTGTCCCGTGTCAACCAAGTCACATTCCATAAATGGGAATTTCCATATTTTGGGCTTCACCCACGATGCGAGCTGGCCAGGCTCGCATCGCATAAAACATATGAAAATTACCCTTTCAAAGTTCAAGTGGTGCGAGCTCTCCTATGTTCAAATATTCTTATTTCTAATAAGTAACACGAGCCCATTACTTCATAATGGTAAGAGCCCATAAGCTTAGGGCGAGGGTTCATAAATAAAGACGCGAGCCCATCAAAGTGAACTCATAGCGAAGCGAGCCCGATTATGATGCGCCCCTTGTCAAGGTGGGGACTCATAACGAAGCGAGCCCACCATACTTAGAAGGATTTTGGGCTCAACATAGCTTCATGATGCGAGCCCTAATTCCAGTCCACACAAATCTAAAATATAATTCATTCTCTAGGCCCAAATGACTTGGGGGACCTGTCTAGGGCCCATTACCGAAAATCCAGTATAACAACTACCCCCCAAAATTCCTTAGTAATCTTAGATAAGGAATTTTTTATTTGTTCCCGATAACACGATGCGAGCCTAATTCCCAGCTCGCATAACATCCAGCTCGCATAGCATTCAGCTTGCATAGCATCCAGCTTTGCTCACTACTGTCAGACGCGTGTTCACCCAACCGTTTGACAGCTGTTCATAAAAAGACGTGCCATCCACTCAAATTCGGACACGTGTCTCTTGCATTCTCTCTCCTATCCTCTATAAATACCTCGAAATTTCAGTTCATAAGTTCATTTTATCAGAAACAGCAAAGAAACTCTGTCCAATTTGCTAAAGGATCAAACACGGCGAGAATTATCATAACTTCCCGGCGTTCGTCTGCAACTTCATCAAGTTCCTCAAGTTCATCCTCTAATCCTTCCCAAAGTGAGTTTTTTAATCTCAAAAACCTTCTTTCATATGTATTTTTTATGTTTCTATAATGCGTAATTGTTCGAACTTGACAAGTTGCGAACTGAGTTCCCTTATAGAAGCGAACTCACACCATGGTTCGAGCTGAACCTGGTAGCATATTAAAACGAGGCCTCTGTTCGCGTCGAACAGTAGCCCCAATTGTCCATGCGAGGCGAGAACACTTAGGATCCGTTAATACCTTTTTTTCTTCTTATTTTTAGGGGCACACACTAATTTTCACCATCTTTTTCAGATGTCGAGTGCGGCCCCATCTCCGTCTGTCGGTTCGCTCAAAACTCCGAGCCCGGCTCATTCTTCTGCGACCCCATCTCCCTTGAATCAGTATCCTCCCGAACTCAGGGGTTCCAAGGAGTTCCAACGCGAACTGACATCCATCTCAGGTCGTTTAAGTCAGCCCATCTCTCCCAATTCAGCCATCACTCCTGAAGGGGCTGCCAACATCGCACGGATAGAAAGTGCGATGCGAGCTAGTGGCTCCAGTTCGTTGGGACTTCAGCTCGATCCCAACTCCACACCAGAAGATTATAATAGGGAGAAAAACCTATACTCATGGAGAAACAAGAAGACAGGGCCAAGTGTCCCCAGCTCGCTTGATCTAGATGATCTTTTCAATTGTCCATTACCGCCCATGAGCGAAGAGGAGGCCAATGCTCGCATCAATCAACTACTTCAAGAAAGAAGGGCAAAGCTTCGCCTTAATCCAGATTCTGCTCATATCCCTATCGAGATTTCGGAGTCGTCTACCGACAGTTCCCTAGGAAGCGCTTTCTATGCTAAACGTAAGGGTAAAGCTGTGGCACGCATCGCATCTCCTCAAGATGAGTTTGATCAAGATGACGAAGACGAGGACATCAGTTCGCACTGGTCCTATGACAGCCCTGCTAGCGAGGAGGTAGCAGATGTATCAAAAGAGATTGATTTCTGTAATTACACCTACGTCCCCGAACCGTCCCCTATTCCATACGAACCTGTCAAACAACCCGAGCTCGAAGGGGTGGTCTTTCTTAAAAAGCGAATAATTCCTGATGGCGATGAGAGCTCGTCTGCTTTCCACGAGGACGGTAAGATTTTAGCTTGCCGGGACATGTCTACCTCGATGACTGAGGACTCTCTACGCGACCTCGTAGAGCAGTTTAGGCCAGAGGGTCGTATTATCCTGCCCGCACCGCATATGAGGTGCTATCAGTTTAATCATCCAGAAAATGGAGGACGAGCACCTCGCATGGTTCTTTCAGCTTTCCTGTTGAAGCTGGGCATTTCTGCACCTCTTCACCCTTTTATTCAAGAGATTTTAGAGTACTACGGGCTCGCACCGCTACAAATCAACCCTAACGGGTACAGGTCTGCCATTGCTCTGTATATCCTTTACAAAAAACAAGGCTACCCAACTCTCACCGCCAGACAACTTGGGTATTTTTTGAACTTGAAGCATTCGGCTGAATTTGGGTATTTTTATCTTTCTGTATGGCCTTACTACAATAAGAAAAAATTAATCTATGGGGGCCCAAGCAACTCAGGCAAATGGAAGGATCCTTTCTTCTATGTCCACGAAGTTCCCCGAGTCCAAACTCATTTTTACTACGATCCTGGTAAGTACTTTATTTAAGCTCGCATCATTTCTTCGTCGTCTCGCATCGTTCTTTTGAGCTCGCATCGTGATCATAGTTTATTTCTATTCGCAGAACCCCCCGTGAGAACGTCTTTGCAAGGTCAGGAGAAGGTTAATGCTGATAACCTTTTAAAGATCCCCGTTTCCGAACGCAACATTAGAAAATTGATTACAACTGCTAACCTTATCGAGTATGGTTTTTTAAAAGAAGGGACTAGGTTGACCCCTAGTAAGAAATCTAAGAGAAAAGGAAAAGGTAAGTTCCATTCGATGCGAGCCCTCAGCTCGCATCGTGACTTTACTTTGGCACCTTTATTCTTGTACTTTCATTTAGCATGTGTATTGACTAACTCTTTTGTCTTCGTTTTGTTTCAGGAATGGCAATTTCTCCTCCTCCCTTTCTGGACGAGCCAGAGGTTCAGGCTCGCACCGTTCCTTCTGCCAGCCAGGCCGGCTCTCACGCCGAGGGTTCGAACAAAGTGACTCCTCGAAAAGAGATCCCTCCCCAGAGGACTCTTACTGAATATTTGGCTACTGGGGGGGCTTCTCCTCACAAAAAGAAATCCAGGCCTTCCAAGGATGTCCCTCATGAGGCTGAGGTAGTGAAGCGGGCTCGCAAAGACTTGCCCCCTAATCCTCAAGGAAGTACCGTGGCAAGCACTCTAGTTCGACTAGGAGCCCCACATATTACCGAGAGTGATTTAAGGGCATGGACTTCGAGCTCGTTCGAAGCCAACAATGATGCTCTTACCAAGGCCACAGCCGAGGTGTACATAAGGCAGATTCATAGACACAAGGAGCTTCGCTCGATGGGCCAGGCCTCTGCTCGTCTTGATAAGGATAACAAAATTTTGAAGTTTAAGCTTGACGAAGCGAGGAGAGCAAATGTGGCCTTGGTTGAGGAGTCCAAGCAGAGTATCCTTGATGCGACCATAAGTCTTGAGAAGGATTTGCGCGAGGCTAACGCACTTGTGGAGAAAATGAAGGGAGAACATTCTGTTGCTTTAACTGATGCTACCTCTGAGATCAATTCTCTAAAAGCCCAAGTTGCTGAGGCCGAAGCTAAAATGGCTGCCCAGGATGCTGAATTTGAGGCCAAGTTCTCAATGTTAGAGGCGAGCCGGGTTGAAGAGGTCAAGGATGCAAAGGCCTTAGGGTCCAAGAACTTCATGAAGGGCTTCATGTCGAAGATCCCTGAGTTCGATTGGAGTCCTTTGGGTGCAGCCACTGTTGCCTATGCTGAAAAGCTGCGAAGAGAGATGGAGGAGGAGGCTACTGAGAGGGCTCGCATCGCAGACGAGGCCCAGCCCGAACCGGAAGCTCAACCTATCAATGAGGAGACTCCTCAAGCTTAGTTTTTTATTTGATTATCTTTCTTTGGGGATGCGGGCACCCCGTTTGCCTCGCAAGTTTGTAAACATTGGTTGCCATGGCCAGTTGACATTTTAACAATTTCCAAGTACTTTGTGTTCGCACCCTATATATATTTGTCATTTATATCTTGCATCTTTCTATGGTTATTGTTTTGTATGCACCCTCTTTTCACCATGTTCCCCTCGTGCAAAGTTTCACCTTGCACAGGTTAGAGTTCACATACTTTAAATTTTCCAACCTGTCAGGGCTCGTTTTTTTTTTTTTTTTTTTTACAGGCCTCGCACAGAGTTCCACCTCGCACAAATTGATTCGCTTCGCATAAGATTGAATTCTCACATTGTTTCTGAATTTGTTCCAACATGTATGGGCTCGCTTCGCACAAACACTCCACAAGCTTATAAGGCTCTCCTTATACAGGGGTCTCGCCTCGCACAAACTTATCATGTAAGGAGGCCTCGCCTCACAAAAATTTTCCTTTATGCTTGATAGGCCAAGGCCCAATCAAAATATTTTCATGCCAACTTTCTTGAGCTCGTTTCTAAAGAGGACTCGCCTCGTACGAGGTACTTTTGCAAATTTGATGGGCCGAGGCCCAATCTAATGTACTTCTAGAAGGTAAAATTTACTAAATGCACAATAAACTTCAATTTTATTTAGATAATAAAACTTCCATCTTCTTACATAATAACAGACCTAGACTTATTACATTGTATGCCAAGGGAAGGTGCCTATATGACACTACCCCCCGAGACTTAGGATAAATATCAATGCATGCTAAGTCTTAAATAGGTAAAAACTACTGATAATATCTCCTCAAGTGCTCAGCATTCCAGGCCCTTGGTATGAGCTTTCCCCGTATGTCGCTGAGATGATAAGTTCCTTCCCATAAAACTGATTTGATCTGATATGGGCCTTCCCAATTTGCACCAAACACTCCATGATTAACTACCTTAGTGTTAGGCATGACTCGACGGAGAACCAAATCCCCTACCCGGAAAGGTCGGGCTCTCACCTTGCGGTTATAATGCCTGGCAGTCCTCTGGTGATATGCTAGCAGCCTTGCTTGGGAATCAATCCTTGTTTCTTCAATCATGTCCAAGTAAAGACGATGATTCTTCTCACTATTCTCTGGGTCATAATGAGCTCTCCTAAAAGATCCAGCCCCCACTTCCACCGGGACCATAGCCTCACATCCATACACCAAGGAGAAGGGGGTCTCGCCCGTTGTGGTTCGGGGAGTGGTGTTATAAGACCATAGAACTTGTGGAAGTTCCTCTGGCCAATTTCCCTTAGCATCTTCAAGCTTTGCTTTCAATGTGTGCTTCAAAATTTTGTTGATTGCCTCAGTCTGACCATTTGTCTGTGGATGGCTCACTGCACTGAAGCTCTTCAGCATTCCCAACCTGTCACAAAATTCTCTCATCTCCTTACTGTCAAACTGTTTACCATTATCTGAGATCAACTTGTAGGGTATTCCAAATCGACAAACAATAGCCCGATACACAAAATCAATGAGCTTCTTTGCAGTTATTGTGGCTAAGGGCTCAGCCTCTGCCCACTTAGTGAAATAATCCACCGCAACCACAGCATACTTCACACTTCCTTTAGCTTTAGGCAGTTCTCCAATCAAATCTATCCCCCACATGGCAAAGGGCCAAGGGCTCATGAGTGAGGTTAAAGGTGCTACTGGACTGTTATGAAAATTTGCATACCTTTGGCACTTGTCACAAGCTCTAGCAAATTCAAAAGCATCTTTCTTGAGAGTCGGCCAGTAATATCCTTGACGAAGTATTTTTTGTGCCAATGAGCTACCCCCCGAGTGATTACCACATATGCCTTCATGAACTTCCCTTAGTATATAGTTACACTCGTCTCCATCAACACACTTGAGTAGGGGCACGTTGAAGCCTCTCCTATATAAGTCTCCATCATATATTGCATACCTTGCAGCCATATATCGCATACGTCGTGCTTCATTCTTGTCATCTGGTAACACACCATTTTTGATATAAGCTAAGAGTGGAGACATCCATGTAGCCTGTTCTGCCACAACCATGAACTCTACCTCTGGCACGCTAGGCCTCCTCTGTATTTCCAAGGGTGTTGACCCTAACAGAGTGGTCTCGCGACGTGAACCGAACTTAGCAAGCTCGTCCGCCGTCTCATTCTGGCCACGAGGGATGAGCTCTAGGCTGACTTCATTAAATAGTTTGATTAACCTTTCTGCACAACGCAAATACAACTCCGTTCTAGGCCCTCGTGCCTGATACCCTCCATTTATCTGGTATACCACAATCATGGAGTCACTAAAAGCGTTAAGGTTTTCCACCTTCAGCTCTAATGCCAACTTGAATCCGTTGATCAAGGCCTCATACTCAGTGTCATTGTTTGTTGCATGAAAAGTGAAGTGAACAACCCTCTTCACTCTACATCCTTCTGGGCTCACTAACTCGAATCCAGCTCCGGCTCCATCTCCATTAGATGCCCCATCAACATATAGGCTCCACCAAGGGGCACTATTCTGGTTTTCCTCCATTGGCACCTCTGGGCAAATTTGCAAGGCCCTAGAGTCCTCTTCTGCTTGAGGTGAGAATTCCAACACAAAATCTGCTAGAGCTTGCCCTTTAATCGCGACCCGAGGCTTATACTCCACGTCAAACTGCCCTAGCTCGATCGCCCATTTCAACATTCTCCCCGAGGTTTCTGGTTTGTGCAACACTTGCCTAAGAGGATAGGCAGTTCTTACCTCGATCTTATGAGCTTGGAAGTAGGGACGAAGCTTCCTTGAGGCGAGGATTAGAGCATACACCAGTTTTTCCATGTTCAAGTATCGAGTCTCTGCACCGACTAGCCTTTTGCTCATATAGTATATGGGGAGCTGAGTATCGCCTTCCTCTCGAACGAGCACCGCACTCACCGCATACTCAGACACAGCCAAATAAAGCACCAGTACCTCCCCTTGTTGTGGGTTAGACAGTAAGGGTGGTGTGCTCAGATGCTTCTTTATATTCTGAAAGGCCTCTTCACATTCCTCTGTCCATTGAAAATTCTTGCCCACCTTTTTAATAGCTTTAAAGAACTCATGGCACTTGTCAGAAGATTTGGAGACGAATCTATTTAATGCCGCGATCCTCCCTGTGAGACTCTGCACATCTTTCACCTTTCGAGGGGACTTCATCTCTAATAGAGCCTTGATCTTGGCCGGGTTAGCCTCAATTCCCCGGTGGTTAACAATGAATCCTAGAAACTTTCCCGACTCTACTCCAAACACGCATTTCTGGGGATTGAGCTTCATTCTGTAGATCCGTAAGATAGTGAACATTTCTGCCAAGTGCCGCATGTGATCTTTGGCCTCCTTTGACTTAACAAGCATGTCATCAACATACACCTCCATTGTCTTCCCGATGTGATCTTTAAACATCTTGTTCACCAATCTTTGATAAGTTGCTCCTGCATTCACTAGCCCGAAAGGCATCCCAATATAACAGTATAGGCCTCGATCAGTGATGAACGAAGTGTGTTCTTGATCTGGCCCATACATAGGAATTTGATTATAGCCTGAGTAGGCATCCATGAAGCTTAACAATACATGTCCTGCCGTAGCATCCACGAGCTGATCGATACGAGGAAGAGGGAAGCTATCTTTCGGACAGGCTTTGTTTAAGTCGGTGAAGTCCACACAAGTTCTCCATTTTCCATTTGGCTTCTTCACCAACACAGGATTAGCCAACCAAGTCGGGTAGAATGACTCCTTGATGAGCCCGACTTCCATCAACCTGTCCACCTCTTCCCTGAGGGCCTCTGCCCTCTCTCCACTAACAGGTCTCCTCTTCTGCCTTATTCCCTTCTTGCTGGGATCTAAGTTTAGCCTATGGCACATCACCTCTGGGTCGATCCCTATCATGTCGGCGTGAGACCATGCAAACACATCCAGGTTCTCCTTGAGGAATGAGACGAGGTTGTTTCTCATTTCGGGGCCGAGATTTGCTCCAATCCTCAAAACCTTAGTCGAGTCCTTTGGGTCCACCAAGATAGGAATGATGTCTTCGAAAGTTCCAGCTCCGTCTGGTAGGGGAGGCATTCTTGGGTCCAAATCAACATCAATGCTTCTATCCATGCTGGGTTCTCCTACTTCAGTAATACTAAGATGGTCTCCATTATTGATAGACAGCTCCGGTGTTTCTTGTTGAATGTTCCCTTCTGTTGTAATGGTGATCTCTCGAGAGACTCCAGTTGGCAAGTTTATCAGAATTGAGGTCTCTTTCTTCATCCATTTTCCTTTATTCAATCTGGAGGCTATCTGTTCCGGGCTCTCTTCATTATCGCTGGCCTCCTCCACTATGCCTTCCTGCAATGTCATTATGGGTTGGGAGGGCTCCATCATTAAGGCTCCGGGCCTAGGCTCCACTTCAATTCCCAGGCTTTCAAAGTAATCTTCCGGGAGTTCTTCTATAGATATCATGTTACAGACATCCATCATGAGGGTGTCCACACGCTTCCTTTTCTTCTCTTCACAATCTTCCACAGGCTCTGGTTCTCTAAGGTCTACCACTTCTCGTCGAACATCTAACTTCTCGGCCCCTTTCACGGCTTGGTTGTAGCATACTCTTGAGTCATATTGGCATCCCTTCACTTGTCCGACACCTGTGGGAGTCGGGAACTTCATGGTTAAATGATAGACAGAGGTAACTACCCTCATCTCCTTAAGGAGTGGTCTCCCAATGATGGCGTTATAAGCAAACGGCTGGTCTACCACAGTAAAAGTGACAATTTGTGTGGCCACGTGGGGGTTGTCTCCTAAACTGACTGGTAGCTGGATTGTTCCCCGAATTCCTACTGAAGCCCCGGTGAACCCATAGAGCTGGTTTCCGCTTGAGGCCAACTCTCTGTCCAGGAATCCAAGTCTTTTGTAAGTGTCGTAGGTTAAGACATTTACGGCGCTCCCATTGTCCACCAGCACCCGATATACATTAGTAGACCCGATTTTTATCCTCACCACAAGTGCATCAGCATGAGGATGGTGGACCCATTTGGCATCTTCTTCACTAAACATGATTTCATCTCTCTCTTTTGAAAACAGATAAGGAGGCCTTTGTTCAAGACGATGAACATTGGTTAAAGGGCGGTCCTTTGCTTCTCGAGCATATCTCTCCATGGCTTTCTTACTATCTCCTCCCACATGAGGTCCTCCCATTATAACATGAATGCTATCTGCCCTGTCGGTCCTCTCCTTGTCTCCATCTTTTGCTATTGGGGGTGGAGGAGGCACCTGATGGTACTCAGACTTATGCTTCCGTACTTCCTTCACGACCCATTCCGTTAGCTTTCCCTGTCGAATCAGATTCTCAATCTCGTCCTTTAGCTGTCGGCAATCTGCCGTATGATGTCCCGTGGACTCATGGTAAGCACAGTATTTAGAGGTGTCCCTTTTACTATATTCCGTCAGAGGGGTGGCTTTCTTGAATATCCCCTTCCCAGCATAAGTGGCATATATATGATCAATGGAAGCCACCAAAGGAGTATGATTCTGCCATTTGGTTGTGTAAGGCCTTCCAGTCTCCTTATTTTCCTTGGCCTTGTTAAACTTCTTTGGGCTAGGGCTCCTTCTGAAAGTCTTTCTCCTTTCTTCTGGACTAGAAGACCTTCCTCTCTTCTCCATCCTTCGACCACTGCTTCTTAGATCTCTCATAGATTTCTCTACCCTTTTGTGAGGCTCCGCCTGTTCATAAAATTCGGCCAAAGTTTCCGGTTCCCTAGCCTGTAGAGTCTTCCAGAATTTAGAGCCCTCCCTCAATCCGGCGATTAGGAAATTCTTCTGGGCTTCTTCAGTTGCTCCTCGGACTCTAGGAACTTCAGCATTAAATCGCATGAAATAATCCTGCAGGGACTCTGTGTCTCCCTGCTTAATGTTTGCAAGGGTAGCAACCGGGGGGGCATAGTGAAGAGTGGACTGAAATTGCCTTAAGAATAGATCTCCCAACTGTCTCCACGTGCTAACGCTAGCCGGTCCTAACTTAGTAAACCACTGTTGGGCACTCCCCCTTAACGAGGCAGCGAATAACCGACAACGAGTTAGGTCAGGCACCTGGTAGACCTCCATCTCGGTATTGAAACGGGCCAAGTATTCAGCAGGATCCGCATCTCCATTGAAGGCAAGCTCGAGGTTGCTTCTAAATGCCGGGGGCAGAGGGGACATCCTTATTGCAGTAGTGAAAGGAGATGGGGCCGTTGCAGGGGGTGGGGCTCTCTTCTCATGTTCCATCTGCGTCAGCAGGCGTCTCAAATCACCAACCCTTAAGTCTCCAATCCTCTCGTTAGACCCCTCCCCGCTAGAATGGTGGGGGGAAGCCCTCTCCCTTCGCTCCCTTCTATGAGTTCGAGGCGGAGTCCTATCTCTTCTTTCTGTTCTAGGCGGAGTCCTCTCCCTTCGCTCTGTTCTAGGAGGAGTCCTTCGCTCTGTTCTAGGTGGAGTCCTCTCTGGTGCCTCTTTCCGAGATTTAGATTTTTCCAATCTAAGCCTTAGATCGTGCTCAGTTAGCTTCTTCCCAATTCGATCCAAGACACTAGTAGATCTAGCCTCGGACGAAGCTGGCTCATGCCGCGGCTCGCTCGGAGCCTGGCTGCCTCGCTCCTCCTGGCTTGGAGATATCTCATCCGTCTCAAGAGACCCGGCTTTCTTTAGTCCATCGGCCACCTCGTCAAACTCGTGTATGAGTTTTTTAGAGGTTTTATCCTTCTTGTCCTTAGTGCCCTTAAGCCTGCGAGCCTTCCTCTTCGCATTCTTGATTGAGTTCCGCTCGACCTTAGCTAGCCGGGCGTTCATGGTTTTGAATTGGAACTCGATCCCCTCAAGGTAGCCTAAGATCTTCTGGCCATCTAGTGTAACTGGTGCGACTTGAGGCATGACAGGGGTGATTTTGCTTGGTCCTCCCTCTTCGTGGGGTGGTGGATCCGTCCTTGCTCCTTTTGGTGTGGCATCCTTCTTGTGCTCAATCCCCTTGTCACTGTTCTTGTTGTTCATCGACATCCTTCTCCTTAAGATGTAAAGGCCCCTCCTTCTAGCGTCAATTGTTGTTAGGAGAATTTCGTACAACAGTATGTTGGAGGTTTATGGAGAGTTGTGGCTGGACTTGTATGATGACTCCTCAGAAATTGAATAGAGAATGGGTTTTTTCTCTTTGCTCTTGCCGAGTGTCAATCGTGTATCATACAAGGTGCCTACGTACCCCTTTATATAGGGATCAAGCCTCACGTAGTTCTTGGAGAACAAGTCATTGAATAAGCCCATTCAGTCCAAGCCCATAAAATAGTCAGGATTTATGTTCCCATAAATAACTCAAGGACTATCAATCCACCTCTTGTTCCCATAAATAGTTCCAAGGATCATCAATCCTCCTCAAGTTCCCATAAATAGTCTAAGGATTATCAATCCACCTCATGTTCCCATAAATAATCCGGTCTTTACACGTTTTTCTACAATCTCGCGGCATCTCCGCATTTCTTCCCATGATTGTAGGTCTGTCCCGTGTCAACCAAGTCACATTCCATAAATGGGAATTTCCATATTTTGGGCTTCACCCACGATGCGAGCTGGCCAGGCTCGCATCGCATAAAACATATGAAAATTACCCTTTCAAAGTTCAAGTGGTGCGAGCTCTCCTATGTTCAAATATTCTTATTTCTAATAAGTAACACGAGCCCATTACTTCATAATGGTAAGAGCCCATAAGCTTAGGGCGAGGGTTCATAAATAAAGACGCGAGCCCATCAAAGTGAACTCATAGCGAAGCGAGCCCGATTATGATGCGCCCCTTGTCAAGGTGGGGACTCATAACGAAGCGAGCCCACCATACTTAGAAGGATTTTGGGCTCAACATAGCTTCATGATGCGAGCCCTAATTCCAGTCCACACAAATCTAAAATATAATTCATTCTCTAGGCCCAAATGACTTGGGGGACCTGTCTAGGGCCCATTACCGAAAATCCAGTATAACACTTATAATTTCAAATAAATTAGTAAATAAAAAATTATACAAATTAAACATACATGACCTATAAATAAACTATTTACTAATTGTTATTTTTCATTTATACCAATTGTGTTTCACATTGCTTGAGTTGACACCTGTGATAATAAATATATAGAGATGAAAAATACTAATCATCCGCAATAATAAAAATAACCTCTGTAACAAATTTCAACATTTAAATTCTCATAAGAAATATGTTTTCAATGTTTAGAGTACAAATGCAAAACATATCAACTCTAAAAGAATTACATATTTATATGCAAATATGCATAATTGGTGTCGAATTTGCATTCAAGGATACATATATGCATCTAGCAATTTTCTTCTAGCAACTATAAATGCGTACACATCACTTCATTTTAAATGAAATTTAAGTGAGTTTGACAAAAAATTAGTTGACAAAATGCAAGTGTATATTATTTTTCAGCACCAAAATTACCTTTTGGTTCCATGTTCTATCAATGACTATAACCATTTTGATTCTAGCATTAGACTTGCTCTTATGAATTTGGAGCTACATATTCTATATAAATTGTCTATTACATAGTACATAGTACAAAGATGATTGATCACTAACTTAGCAAAAAAGAAAGAAAAGATGATTGATCACTACATTTTAATTTGCTTGTTGAATCTTCGGTGGGGTGAACTGATGACCTTCAAATGGTTCTCAGTTTGTTCAAGAGTGCAAGGTCACCTAAAAGCAATTGCATTGTGAGTGTTCTTTTAATAGCAATAGCTGTTGAAAAAGACTACAGCGAATCAGTGATTATGCAGCAATTAGCAGTCTTAACATAATCTCACAAGACTACGGCGATTTGAAGCACATAACACCCGCATTACCTAGTAACAGGGTCGATAACAGAGTTAGGTACAAAAGTGCATTCTTTTCCTTCCCCTTATAACCTGAATTCGATTAAATATCAAGCTTATTATCGTGTACCACTGTTGAAAGTTTGAACACTGTACTCCAAACAATGTACAAGGCCGGGGAAGCATTTACTTGTCACATAAAAGAATTTTGTTCAGCTGATTTCATGCTACCCTGGCAATCGGAATGCTTTTCGAAGGTGGCAGCGTCACTGTGCGCAACAGTTCCAAGGAACAAACAAGCCCCAAAAAATGAGAGAGGATGGTATTTGCAGATGCCTGTTTTTACAAATCATGAATTAGCATATATACATGGACTCTAAGAGCTAGCAATATAGCCAGCAAAGCTGAGATGGTTTGTCCTCCTCACAAAATTAGGAAACCAACAATTTTAAGCCTATCAATAGTCTAACCTTTATGTTGTTTATTGTTAATTCTATTTCTCTACTCTGGTAATGGCCACATTTTATGTAGTTAAGACTTGCATCATTCCGGCAAGCATGACATGGCTAGCTAAAATGTAAAATTTAGACAGTCATTTACAGAGTGAGGTTAGTAACTATGCAAGGGGGGTAATGTGGCTCGCTAAATTATATAGCTAGCTATTTGCACTCCATAGATTTGACTAGTCCAACTGGCTAGCTATTTGCAATTTCAAAAGTTTTCAACTTTTCTACTCCCTTCCCCCTCTTCTATTTTAAATAATTATAATTAAAAAAAAAAGTAGATAGTCAAAAATCTAGCATCGCTGGAGTAAAACAATAAATTTGGCCATCTAAATTTCAGTTAGCTAATATTCTTTTTGAGAATCAAATAGATACTTCCCCTTTGGAGATGCTACAATTGGACAACGATATTACACCACTTGTCCAATTGTTTATGCTTATACTAATACTAATACTAATACTATTCTTATACTCCACTTGTCCCCTTCCCATAGTCCCTTAAATTTTTTGCACGCTTTTTGATGCATAAAAATATACTCAAACTTGAAAATATTTGTGAATTTAATTCTGTTAAAAAATTTAATTTCCTAAACTTTAATGCAAAACAATAATTACAACAAGGAATTGATCTCCATGCAACTTAAAATTTAAAACAGGTGCAAATTAGTGAAGTGAAAAGGAGGGTGAGGGCGTATTTCATGTCTAGTAAATCTTTACCTTACACAATCTAATATATTATGCAGTATTTTGGAATTTGGACACATGATATAACTTGGATTTCGATAAAATCTTTGAAATTCAAACTTAATATTTCAATGGACCTCACCTCCCCCGATAACAATAAGAAACAATGCAGCTTCTACTAAGGCCTCGTTTGACAAATCTAAATCTGAATCACATTTTTTGAATAGTTAAAATTTCTGAACGAATAAAATTTCTGAATAGTTGATTATATGTTGAAAAAGTTATTTATTAAATCTGAATCACATTTTCTTGATGAAATATTTTTTTTGATAATACCATATATACTCCCTCTGTTTTTTTACTTGTCGTTTGATTTTTATGCACACATTTCTAAGTGCATTGACTAAATAGTTAAAAATATTATTATTATGTTTTGTAAATTAAAGTTTTAGTTATATTTTAACTATTTTTAATATTACTATTTTTTAAGTTTTAATTAAATGTTTTATAATATTTTTTCGACTATTGAGCATGTAATATCTTTCAAAAAATATATAAAATGTTAATATTAATAATAAATGAAGAAGCATAATCGCTGTTCCATTCCATCCATGAGAAGTGTAATTTTTAAAATATATATTAAATAATTATTTTATTCAAATTGTCTAAATAATATTTTTAAATAACTAAATGTAAAGCAAATAAAGGTTAGATTTTTTTTAAGCAAGTAATGTAATGGAAGTACCAAAATTAGTCGTCGAAGAGTTATATAGGGTGTGTGTGAGCGTGACACTGATATTATACGTCTGTAAGGATTAAGGAACCGGTCAGCTACAATTTTTTACTCGACTCGTCCAGAAGAATTTTGATTCGTTCAGAATTCATCAAGCAAGAACAAACAATCTTAACGAACATGTTTTGCTTCGTCCAGTTCAGTTTGACTCATTCCTTTATTAACAAATGGCCCCTAACTATGTAAAATTGCCTTCTAATAGAAGAATCTTCAAAGTTCATATGCAAGTTTAATAGGATTAAACCGAAAGGTCTGGAGAAAATTTAGAAAAATACCTGCACTAAGAACACATCCAATGCTAGAACAGGACTGCTCCCAGGCGAGATACCCTGGTAAAATGGATTGCTTGACGTGGTCAGAGACTTAGCCATCAACCACCCTACTGTGGCTTGCATGCCAAGAATAGCAGCACCCATTCCCAGAAGGTTTACAACAATGCCATTTTTCAAGCTTTGGACAACATCAGAACGGGGAGGAGCCTGAAACAACAAACACTTGGTTTCCAGCAAAAGTTCAACATATTTAATAACAGTACAGACACATTAGCAAATATTTGATACTTGCGGTGACGGAAAGGGTCCTGTAGACAGCCGAATCATCTGGGTGACATCACAGCAGATAAGAGCAAAAAGCGGTAAAGCACCCACTTAAATAATTGAGATTGCAAATAATGTCTAGCCTAATGGTCAAAAAGAAGATACTTAGATAATAAAGTACTAATTCTTTACCCCCCAACACACACACAAGCACATAATGCTATGTATTTTCACTTGTAGAACTTGTACTCTTTCTCTTTTACTGTAATAAGCCATTGGTACTGCTTGTATGTTTTGTGGTAATGTGCTCCTGTAATATTATAAGAATTTGATTGATTTTAGATGAAAGAAAAGTCAAAGATAACTGAAAATAAAATCCAGAGCATACTTCAGCTAAATGAAAGCAGATGAGCAACATGACCCAACACGTGGTCTAGTTCGAAGATCCTCTCTTATCAGTTATCTACGATAACTGTGATCATAGTGGGAAAACAAAAAAAATACAAGTGTAAGTGCTTGTGTAAAATCTCACAGGTATATATTGATCTATTTTTTTATACACATTGTTCAAAACGAATTTCAAACAAAAAATAATGTTGCAAGAAGGCATGAATCTTAGGTGAAGCATAAAATTGTACAAGACTTTACTTAAAACGAAAAGTTAGATACACTTTTAGGCCAATAACAAGTTTATCCTACAATGCACACTCATCTTGATTCTAATTTAACCATTATAAAACAGGGATAGCATAGGTATCAGCAGTAATCTATTGTCTACTGCAATTTTTTTCCTCAAACGTTAAGGTCTTTCAATACTGAAGTCATACTAGCTTTATTTGCCAAAAAGTCACACAAGGATTATCATAGCAATAGCCGACCGCAATCAACAACTCATACACCATGTAAATTTATTATGATAAAGGAACTTAGAGCAATCTCAACATAATTTTTATAAAGAGTTTGGAACAAAAAAATGCAATATTGTTTTACACAGAGGAAGATGACAGAGTAACATTTACATGAAATTCTCAAAAAGGATGATCAAGTAATAAACGGCCTACTTCGCTACTGTATTTCTTGAAGATTCAAAATTTCAATATTGAAGTCTTTTTAAGTTTAGATAAAAAAAAAAAATAAAGCAAGAAAGTTTGAACTATAAATGCTAAATGACTAAATTCGAAGGATTATATTTTATATATATGGTATCTCAAATCAACTAGAAAAGAAATTCAGACATGTATCCATGAGAAACAACTTACAAATAGTAAGAATTACCAACTTAAAAACAAGTAAAAGATTAACATCTGTGAGATCTTCGAACAAATGATTAAAGTAATGTAAATTACAAAAATCACCTTGGAAGGACTATTGGCAGTTTTCTGTAGCTTATCAGAAAGACGAATATAACCATACGACCAAAACACTGAAATGAAAGCAGCTGCAATACCACCAGCAGTTGCATAAAACGTAGCTGGTGAAGTAATCTTCCCCGTAACAACAATCGAGAAAGAAAGAACAACTGCAGATACAATAGTACACACCAGCTGTCCCCAAAATCCCAAGCTACCCAACCTCTTGAAATACCTAGCAGTCTCTTGTAATCTCCTGGCGACCTACAACGAGAGCCAAACTTTACTATTTCGAAACCTCTTTAAAAGACCTTAGCTATATTATCCGCTCAATTATCCCAAACTTAATGGGCCGATTAAAATTCTTCAAACTTGCAAACTTATTTTACATAAACTCCGGATTTTTTTTACATAATAACAAAGTGAAAACGAATAAAAGAACTTTACAACAGCGCAAGTTCTGCAATTGGAGTTGAATGATCACTTATAATACAAAAGTTCAAGATTCTGTTAACATATAATCAACAAATGTAAAACTTAAAACTGAGCTGACAAACATAATTCTAAAGATAAATGATCCAAATTAAGTCATCAGCCTAACACCTTACGTCTTTGGCAGCCCGTTAACATATAACACAATACTCATCCTTCCACAATACAGTCTACTTCATTTGATCTATAAAACGACACAATGGCATTTTCAAAATCGGGGGTTTTTCGGGAAACAATTGGTACCAACTCTACTCCACTACTAGAGGTCATGTCTGCGTACATCTTGCCCTTCCGTCCAACCACTAAGTATTATTTTGTATATAAATTACAACAAAAATGACACAATGCGAAAAATGTACATCAATTTCACACCAAATTAATTACAAACACATACATTTAAACCCTAAACCCAAAATCCCCAATAAAAAACTCCATTAAATACATAACACAATTATCAAACAAAGTAAAAAAAATTCAATAATAAAATAAATAAAAAATCATTATTGAAAATAACCTGAGCTAGTTTTGCATCTTCTGAGTCATCATTGGACGGCGGAGCGTAAACAGCGGAAATGGGGCCCACCCCAGGTAATATTTTCTTGTGATTTAATGTAAATTTACATAAAGATTGATTTTTTGGAGGAAAAGATGAAAATGAGAAATGGGGTTTTAAAGAAATTGACTGGCGAAAAGATGAAATGGGTTTAGATTGTGATGAGGGTTTGGCCGGAAAAACAGTCGGAATGCAAACGGAGCGAAACTCCGGTAAGAGAAGAGTTTGCATGACTATCGAATCTTTGAGTTGAGTTGCAGGGGAGTGAGAGAGTGTGAGACTGTGAGGGAAGCTCAAAGTACTAAAAAAGACTTAAAAATTGCTGAAATTAAAAGCTAACTGAGGGAGAACAATAGTTTTGATATAAGATAAAGAGAAATAGTAAATAGTGAATAATATAACTGAAATCATTAATTAATACTACATATGTTTTCATATTTTCCTTATTTTTAAAATTATTAATTTATATTTCTTATTTTTTCACTCAATAACTTTATTATACTCTATATAATTAATATATATTTTTTCATGGAAAATTTCAAAATAATATTTAGAAATCTTATTCATTATTTTGCAACAAAGTGTACAAGTTGACAATTTATATTTTTTATTTAATATATAAAAAAATTACAATTACTAATAACACTGAAATGACAGATCTACCCCGATCAAACCATGACCACGTCATATCAAATTAACCCCTTTACTCCAATTATATATAAAGATATAATTTACTATAATGTTTTTTTTTACTTTTCGGTTTATATTTTTCTCAATTTTAGTATGGAAATTGATAAGTAGATATTTATTATTAGTTTATCCCTATTTTTTTAGTAATTTTTGCATGGAATTGGATTTTATTTAGTGTGTTTTAATGTTTTATTGTAGGAATCAAGAAAATAATGGTTTGGAGCTTAAATTAGAATTTTTGGGATTTTTGAAAAGCTTTAGCATTCTTTGCTATTTTGACTTTATGGAGAGTTCTACAAGTCCGTTTGAGCCCCGTAAGAAGGCCAACTATTATGGGCTCAGAATTATATCATGCTCTCAACTATCCAAAAAAGTCCAGGAGCATGCTTCGAATTTCCTATTTAAAATTACTTTTTATTTAGGAATTTCTTGTTTTTATATTAAACCATTAAAACATTTGTATAGTAGCAATTAGACATAGTGGGTAGACAGCGGTTAGAGTAGAAAATAGACACGTAGTTTTAGACGGAGAAAAAAAACAAGAACAGTGGAGACATTTGAATAAGACACAAACTATGGAGATTGAAGATTAATTGAAGCCACAATTACTAGTTTTATCTTTCCTTTCATCTTCTTTATTCCTTTGTTTTGTTTTTCTTTAAAATGTTGAACTAATTGTTACTTTAGGCTTTCATGGATTCTTGAGTATAAATACAAGTTTTTTTCTTAATTCTCTATTTGATGTTCATTATGATCGTTTATATTGATTTGTGTGTAATGCTTTACAAACAGTAATTAACTTTGTAATTGAATCAGTAATTTAGGTGATACTTGGAAAAGATAACCTAGATTAGACCCAATCAATATAACTTGAGATTAACAATTATGTTAATTTGTGTTTAAGATAAAAATATACCTAATCACCTTGATTAGTCGAATTAGGGCTATGTGTTAATGTTGCTCACAGATTTAACACTACAAGAAAAACTGAAACAGACGACACTTATCAGACAACGGTCGGCAGTAAAAGCATTGTTTGAAATTTTCACACAACGGTTTTTGTTTTTGCAAAATCTGTCAGTTGTCTGAAAGACCTTCCACAACGGTTTCTAAAACCATTGTCTATTAGAAGGAGTAAAGCAGAGGCTTTACACAACGGAATTATAAAACTGTTGTCTGAAGAAAGGTCAGACAAGTGTTTCATAAACCGTTGTTAAAAACAGACAAGTGTTTTTTTTTTTTGTTACTTAAATGGATGTCACACAACAGTTTGAATAAACACTTGTCTGATTCTAACAACGGTTTACAAAACCATTGTCTGAAGAAACTTCAGACAATGGTTTTGTAAACCGTTGTTAGAATCAGACAAGTGTTTTACTTGTATGTGGACTATACTTAATTCACACAACAGTTTCTGCATACCGTTGTCCAATTGAAATCTTAGGGGGGGACAATTATTTTGGAGGAGTTAATGAGGGGGGACAAAGATTCGGACAATTATTATAAAAAAATTTATAAAAAAAACACACAACGGTTTTACAACTTAAAAACAGTTGTGTGACGTTTTTTTTTTTTTGAATTTCTCGTTCGTGACAAACTTTAATTGTGAACTTTGTTTGAATAATAAAGTTTATGTTTAATTGACACACTTAATTATAGGATAATATTCTTAATTAAGCCGGATATCATAGTTTGTAGTTCTCTTATCATATTAAGACTTTCGTATTATCCTCGTTATTATACTTAACAACATATAAAATGTACATATTTTTCTTTGTCGGACCAAGGACACCACAAAATTTACTAAACATACAAGTCGGGAATGGCGTACAGTCTCGCTTATACATGACTTACATAATTTCGTGTGTAAACTAACATAACCCCTAAGTCGTAACCCCTAAACCACAAAACCCTAAGCACAATCTATTATTATAAGTATTATTTTATAAAATTTTCAATCAATAACATGTTCGGTATCTTCAAAGAAGTGTAAAAAATAAGTTAGGCAAAGGTATTAACAAAATTTTTATAAAAAAAACACACAACGGTTTTTTTAAGAATAAACCTTTGTTGTACTTTACTTTCCACGACGGTTTTTTTGTAGAAACCGTTGTGTTATTACCACAACAGTTTTTTATTTATAAACTGTTGTCTGAATGATTTTACTACAACGGTTTTACAACTTAAAAACAGTTGTGTGACTTTTTTTTTTTTTTTTGAATTTCTCGTTCGTGACAAACTTTAATTGTGAACTTTGTTTGAATAATAAAGTTTATGTTTAATTGACACACTTAATTATAGGATAATATTCTTAATTAAGCCGGATATCATAGTTTGTAGTTCTCTTATCATATTAAGACTTTCGTATTATCCTCGTTATTATACTTAACAACATATAAAATGTACATATTTTTCTTTGTCGGACCAAGGACACCACACAATTTACTAAACATACAAGTCGGGAATGGCGTACAGTCTCGCTTATACATGACTTACATAATTTCGTGTGTAAACTAACATAACCCCTAAGTCGTAACCCCTAAACCACAAAACCCTAAGCACAATCTATTATTATAAGTATTATTTTATAAAATTTTCAATCAATAACATGTTCGGTATCTTCAAAGAAGTGTAAAAAATAAGTTAGGCAAAGGTATTAACAAAATTTTTATAAAAAAAACACACAACGGTTTTTTTAAGAATAAACCTTTGTTGTACTTTACTTTCCACGACGGTTTTTTTGTAGAAACCGTTGTGTTATTACCACAACGGTTTTTTATTTATAAAATGTTGTCTGAATGATTTTACTACAACGGTTTTACAACTTAAAAACAGTTGTGTGACTTTTTTTTTTTTTTTGAATTTCTCGTTCGTGACAAACTTTAATTGTGAACTTAAAAACGGTTTTTAAATGATTTCTTCGACGATCCAACCGTACGGATGTTAATCAGTACTCATTATAGTGTTGGGAAAAAATAATCAATAAATAACAAGGCCCGGTTGTGCCGCATCTTTTCAAAAACGTTGGAACACTACTACTTTTGGGAACGGGACATGTGTCAGATTCAATGAATATTTTTTTTAAATGATTTCTTCGACGATCCAACCGTACGGATGTTAATCAGTACTCATTCTAGTGTTGGGAAAAAATAATCAAAAAATAACAAGGCCCGGTTGTGCCGCATCTTTTCAAAAACGTTGGAACACTGCTACTTTTGGGAACGGGACATGTGTCAGATTCACTGAATATTTTTTTTAAATGATTTCTTCGACGATCCAACCGTACGGATGTTAATCAGTACTCATTCTAGTGTTGGGAAAAAATAATCAAAAAATAACAAGGCCCGGTTGTGCCGCATCTTTTCAAAAACGTTGGAACACTGCTACTTTTGGGAACGGGACATGTGTCAGATTCACTGAATATTTTTTTTAAATGATTTCTTCGACGATCCAACCGTACGGATGTTAATCAGTACTCATTCTAGTGTTGGGAAAAAATAATCAAAAAATAACAAGGCCCGGTTGTGCCGCATCTTTTCAAAAACGTTGGAACACTACTACTTTTGGGAACGGGACATTTGTCAGATTCAATGAATATTTTTTTTAAATGATTTCTTCGACGATCCAACCGTACGGATGTTAATCAGTACTCATTCTAGTGTTGGGAAAAAATAATCAAAAAATAACAAGGCCCGGTTGTGCCGCATCTTTTCAAAAACGTTGGAACACTAGAATAGATTGTTATGTTTCGTCCCAGATTGATTTTTCTATTTTTTTAAAAATATTTATCGACGATCCAACCGTATGGATATCGAGATCTCTGTAATTTAATGATATTACAAAAGTTTTAGAAAAAAATAAATTTATTTGGTTTGAGATCTTAACGGTCAATAGTGATTTGACCAGTACTTCTAACTAGTGTTTCGTCCCGGATTGATGTTTCGATTTTTTAAAAGTTATTTATCGATGATCCAACCGTATGGATATCGAGATATATGTAATTTAATGATATTACAAAAGTTTTATAAAAAAATAAATTTATTTGGTTTGAGATCTTAATGGTCAATAGTGGTTTGACCAGTACTTTTAACTAGTGTTTCGTCCCGGATTGATGTTTTGATTTTTTTAAAAATATATAGACGATCCAACTGTATGAATATCCAGATTTATGTATTTTAATGATATTACAAAAATTTTAGAAAAAAATAAATTTATTTGGTTTGAGATCTTAATGGTCAATAGTGATTTGACTAGTACTTTTAACTAGTTTTTCGTCCCGGATTTATGTTTCAATTTTTTACAAAATATTTCTCGATATTGCAACCATACGAACATGAAGGTCTATTTATTTAAATCGTCAATAAAATTATATAACAAGTCATTTTTTTATTAGTTATAAATTATATTTACAATTTCATTTCCAACTTCCCCCCTAAATACAATTTCGTACCGATCTAAATTTTCATTTCCCGATAATGCTTTTTAGTTTCCCCGCTTAATACTTTTTAGTTTCCCCCTTTTCCTTTTCCTTTTCCACATTTTGATTTCCCCCTTTGTCAAATCCCTAAATCTCCCCCTTTTCCTTTTCCGCTTAATACTCTCTCTCTCTCTCTCTCTCTCTCTCTCTCTCTCTCTCTCTCTCTCTCTCTCTCTCTCTCTCTCTCTCTCTCTCTCTCTCTCTCTCTCTCTCTCTCTCTCTCTCTCTCTCTCTCTCTCTCTCTCTCTCTCGCTCCCTCCCTCCTAAGATGTACTTTAGTTGCCTTCAAGTTGGGCCTTCTTGAACTGAAGATTCTGAATCTGGGGCTTCTTGGATTGGGGCTTCGGTTTGGGTTTGGTATCTGGGGCTGATACCAAGAATAACAAGTTTCGACTACGCCAAGCCACTGATGATGCCCTTCCTGCTCCCAATTTGTATGTTTTAAGTTGTCGTATTCGATTCCGTAGAAAGTAGTTTTATTGTTTCAGTTGAATTTTACTGTTTAGGGTTGTTAATCTAGTTGTGTTTATTCGTAATTGAATCGGTTACACTGTCGAGTGAATTCATTTCCGTTGTTCTGTAAATTGAACTGATGATTTGCAGATGTTGTTGTGCTTTTGAATCTAGTAGTGTTCATGACAAATACCCACTAACTAGTTGTGTATCAAATATGGATGCTGATTGTGTGAACTTAAGTTCCTATGCTGTTCAACAAGTCATTGCTGTCTCATCTTTATTCTCATTAAAACATTTGAACGTAGATTGTTCCTGTTGTTAAAAATATCTTTATGCAGAAATAGTTGTTGATTTATTGTCATTTTGTTTTTTACAAGGATGAAAAGCTCCAAAGTGTGCTGGGACATTTCCAGAAATATTTTGATGGTGGGGTTATTGTAGAGAATCAAGGTAAGTCACCAATATTAGAGGTCTGAATCTTCAAGGAAGTATAACTATTATTTTATCGCTTATGTTTGTTCAATATGTCGCACTGATACCTGAAGAATCAGAAAAGTATTGTAGTTTCATGTAAATTTTCATATTATACCTTCTTTTAGATGGATGGACCGGACTGTCTCGCCAATCATTCGTAAACATGATCATTATTATCATTTGACTAGAAGGGTAAAGCACTGAACAATATTAAATTCATTCACCTATAAGCTCCCAGTCCATTCATTTTTCTATATTTTGCTTCAGGAACAGGGTGATCTTCACTTTATAGCAGTTCTTATGCCTTTTGATGCGTTGGTAGCTGTCCTCTCATTGATTGCTATAGTTCGCCTGATTCTTGTGGCAACATCTGTTCTCGAGGCAAGTAAGAATGAGAATATTCATTCAGCAAAAAAGAAAGAAGAATAATGACAATATTTATAATTATTTCAGTTCTACCAAGATAAATGGTTATCTCCATGCTATCACTTAAATGGTGCATAATATTTGTCATTTCTGCTGTTTTAGTACTAGTCTATAAGATTTTAAAAGTACTTGATAGAACAGCTCCAAGATTCTTATCGGGTTGCTTCCACATTTGCACTTTCTTGTAATCTTTATGTCTGTTGGTCACTATAAATTTTGATCTGGACTTAACTTGCATTTATATATTATCTAAGTTCTGTAATAAATTATATATCCTGTCATTCCATCTTTATTTTTGGAAGTTAACTACATGACCTGGTTCTCTGCAACTCTCCATTTATTCTGGCTGCATAGTCTACGGCCCAGTATCTTCTTTCATCTATTGGTTGTTTGGACCATCAGACATGTAAACCGCAATACTTGCATCATGGTAAAGTCATCTTCCTGTATATAAATTAATAGAAAGTAGAAGCCTAGCCACTGGAATTATTTACCTGAAAGGCTTGTGTTATCACACTGTTTTCTTTCTGACAATTTAATTCTTTTGACATAACATTATGCTTTTGAAGTTTGTTTTGACTGAAAAAGAAATTCTCCTTCATTATGCAATCAGAAATGAACTAGGTGCAAGCCATTTTACGGTCAGTGAGCTATTGGTGTAACTGTGCTAACACACTTGAAGATTATCATTTACACTTCCATCAGGTTGTTTCTCTTTTGGTGCTGTTTCTTTTATACTCTACTTGACGTTAGTAGCCTGTACTCTGGGATATCCGTACTTAGTTATACTAAATGTTTTAACCTGTCGAGTTTGACTTGGTGAAGTTCTAAAGTGGGGATATCTGTTCTAGTGATTGATTGTTATGTTTTGTGTTAATTAAGGTGTGTTTTGTGATGCAATGTGTGTGTGTGATTGTGATTTGCCAAGTGCTTGACTGGACGACCTAAGACTGGAAAAGGGTAGGCAGGTTTTATGTTGGGTTGAGTTGGAGGCTATTGATACACTCCTGGTACGCTAATAACAGAGAATTAACCATATTACTATCACTTATTAATTCTTTTATTATCAGCCTTTTGAGATAGATCATTCATGTGCAGTTTTTTACTTGTTTCATGGTGCTGCAGGCTTTAAAAATCATCTAGACTGATGAGCCTTTGCTGCGTCCCTGTGGTGTTTCAGAGGTGCTGACATGAGTGTATAAGAAGTGAAAAAGGTGGAGGTTTTTCGGAATATAAATGTTAGGTTTCGTCGAACTTGTGTAGAGAAATAGAGTATTCATTTTTGACACTGCATCATACCATCAGCTTTACTTGTACACTCTGACTTATTATATTGAGAATTTCTAAGCATTGTAGATGTATTTTTTCCAGTGTAAGTACTAATAATAAAGTTATTAAGTCATGTTTGGGTTCATATTGAATTTGAAATCTGGGAAATTTTGTTTATTAAGATTTTTTGTTGCAGAAAAATCTAGCTTATTAGATTGTTTTTTGTCCAATACCGTTGTCTATCAAAATCAGAAACAAGTGTTTTAGAAACAAAAACTTTTGTGGTTCTGCTAATGTTCCAACATGTTTGTCTTTTTAAACCATTGCCTAACAGCTTTCAGACAATATGTATTTAAAGAAAACAATTGTGCAAGTCAAGAATAGACAACAGTTTTTAGAAAGGAAACCATTGTGTTAAACTATTAAGACAATGAGGTTGTTCTACTAAAACCGTCGTAAATATTTAGATCACACAACACTCTTTTGGAAAATAAAGCCTTGTCTGAAAATTAAAATAACAACATTTTCTAGTTAATAAACAATTGTTGATTTATTTGTCACACAATGGTTTCTACAACAACCGTTGTTGTTCACGCGTTTCAGACAACGTTTTCTAAGACCAAAACCGTTGTCTGTAGGGAATCAGACAACGGACGCGTCCGTTGTCTGAGCTGCGTAACAGACGGCATCTCAATAGACCACGGTTTTCTAGGGCATCAGACAACGGGCAAAAAGCCTTGTCTGATTCAATTATTCTTGTAGTGTAAATTCTGCATAGGAATATGAAAGTTGATCTTGTGAGTTAGATTTACTTGAGAATCGGAAGGTCGTTGTGAATATATGTGTACCCTAGACTAACGACTGGAACATGAAAATAAAGATGACGGAAGATACTTGTTAAACTCAAGATGAAGTTAAAGGTCTAGAAATCTTTACTCTTGTTTTATTTTTAAGTTGATTTGTATATTTTAGGAGTAGTTTGTAATATAATTTTCATCATATGTCATTTAACTTGAATTGAGAGAAAGATAGTGTTTGGTAATTAGCTACTTAAATTAGTTCTCGTGAGAACGAATTTTATATACTACTTGTAACGATAAGTGCACTTACATTTGAGTTGTAAAATTGATAACAGAAATCTAATTTGTTTCCTTCCATTCAAGTACTCCCTCTTTCCAACAGGTTGAACATTGTTGTTGGACACAAAATTTAAGAAAAATAAATAAAGGTAAATAAAAATGAAAAAAGTAAAGGTAAGTTAACGGCATCCATTAACATAATTAAGAAAAATTACGTTATTTTAGAAAATGTTAATGTTAAGAACTTAGTGGGATAGACGAAATATAAGTTAATTTTTGTATTTGTGTGGAATCAAATGTTGATCATTTCTTAGTTAAAGCATCTCCAACCATAACCCTATCTTAAATAAAAATTATTGAGGATATGTTAAAATTTGGTTACTTCAATAGGACATCATCCTTGACTAAAAATATAACTAACCTCTACACATTTTTACACATTGACTATATATGTTAAACCACTACAGTAGTAAAATTACACGTCAACTATTATCATATTAAAATAATATATTATATTTATAATAACTTAGAGCCAACTACATTGGAGTATAATGTGTTACATGTTCAACAAATTTTACATGATCAATATTTAGCTAACCATTTTACAAAACACAGTTGGAGATGCTTTTATAAAGTTATAAAACTCGAAAATTAGTTATTTAATTGCGTTTTCAAAATTTGAGTAATTTATTGATTTTCCAAATTCTTGTTTCCAAGAGTACATGATCGAGTTCTTGCTTAAATCCAACCGAATACTTGACTGAGTTATCGAATATTTGGAACACTACTTAGTTGTAATAGTTTGGAAATGATCATTTTGATTTGATATATAGAAATTAAACAACCGTCAATTTTTAGTAGTAATAGTTTGGGAAAAATTATTTGTAAACAACAAAACGAAAATTCTTGGCTTTATCTTGATTTACCTTTTTTAGTAATAATCGGCTAACATCACTGTCATACCTATCATGTATAGTAAAGAACTAATACGCATCAAAAAATGTATAATAACAATATATAACTTACACGTCAACTATTATCAAAAAATGTATAATAACATCACTACAGTAGTAAAATTACACGTCAACTATTATCATATTAAAATAATATATTATATTTATAATAACTTAGAGCCAACTACATTGGAGTATAATGTGTTACATGTTCAACAAATTTTACATGATCAATATTTAGCTAACCATTTTACAAAACACAGTTGGAGATGCTTTTATAAAGTTATAAAACTCGAAAATTAGTTACTTAATTGCGTTTTCAAAATTTGAGTAATTTATTGATTTTCCAAATTCTTGTTTCCAAGAGTACATGATCGAGTTCTTGCTTAAATCCAACCGAATACTTGACTGAGTTATCGAATATTTGGAACACTACTTAGTTGTAATAGTTTGGAAATGATCATTTTGATTTGATATATAGAAATTAAACAACCGTCAATTTTTAGTAGTAATAGTTTGGGAAAAATTATTTGTAAACAACAAAACGAAAATTCTTGGCTTTATCTTGATTTACCTTTTTTAGTAATAATCGGCTAACATCACTGTCATACCTATCATGTATAGTAAAGAACTAATACGCATCAAAAAATGTATAATAACAATATATAATAGTAACAACAATAGTGTCTAGGTGCTTGTGCAGCTGAATTCTTAAGAGTACCGTTGAACATCCCAAAAATTGTTCTCAAAATATTTACAAAATGATGTGGACGTCACGTGGTTTTTTTTAATTCGTGGACGTATATTAATGCACGCGGGTCCCATATTATTATTCGGAAACTTACTATTCTAAACTCATTTAATAACATTTTTTGGGAATAATTTTGGAGCCTCTAACATTTCTCATTCTTAAATCTTATTTGCGAAAATGATACTACATTATTTGTCCCTGCTTGCCTAATTGTCTGGCTAGCCTGTCATATTCCCTTGTTTTGCCGAATGGTGTTGAAAACAACGTTTTCTGCTTACAAAGTCACGCTGACAATATGGATTTGTGTGTGTGGTCTGTTTGCTGATGCAGGCTGTTATGTCATTCCAACCAACATATATAAATATTTATCTCAGTTGATGTTAATATATACCTGATTGATGCTTATCATTCATGGATACATGGAGTGATCATCTTGAATTCTCTCAAGTCAGATAGCTTCATATATAGTCCCTTTTGATTAAGCCATTGTTGTCCGAAAACACACACAAACACACACTTGAAATACTACTACTGAAATAATGGGTTCCCGGTCACAGCAGCTTCACTTTGTTATGATCCCCTTAATGTGTCCAGGCCATATTATTCCAATGATAGACATGGCAAAACTGCTGGCCGAACGCGATGTCATTGTCACCATGGTCACCACGCCTCGTAATTCAGTCCGTTTTGGCGCGGCCATTAATCGGGCCATTGTATCCGGGCTCCCTATTCGCCTTCTGGAAGTACGATTCCCGTCTGTGGAAGTTGGTTTGCCTGAGGGTTGTGAAAGCGTTGATGAACTACCGTCTTATAGCTTGAATGTAAACTTTATGTCTGCCACAAAAATGTTACAAGAGCCTGTGGAAAAAGTTCTTGCAGAGGTAATGCCTCGTCCAAGCTGCATATTGTCTGATAAGCACGTGTTCTGGACAGCGAAAACTGCAGAGATGTTTCAGATTCCGTGGATTATGTTTGATGGGATGAGTTGTTTCACACAGTTATGCACGGAAATGCTGTCAACTTCAAAAGTGCACGAGAGTGTTTCTGACTCAGAGTCCTTTATTGTTCCTGGTTTACCTGATCCTATTGAATTTACCAAACCCCAGTTGCCTGGTTTATTCAATCCTGATTCTCGTCCCAATTCTGTGAACGTTATTCGCAAACAAATAAGAGCAACTGAAGTAGGAGCATATGGAGTTGTGATTAACAGCTTTGAGGAGTTGGAAAAAGATTATGTTGATAACTTTAAAAAGTTAAAAAGAGACAAAGTTTGGTGTGTTGGCCCTTTATCTTTATGCAACAGAGATAGGTTAGATAAGGCCCAAAGAGGAAATAATGTCATCAATGATCAACACAAATGTTTGAATTGGCTTGATATTCAGAAACCTGGCTCTGTTATCTATGCATGTCTTGGAAGCCTGAGTAGTCTTACACGTGGACAGCTGATAGAGCTTGCTTTAGGCTTGGAGGGATCAGAACATCCATTCTTATGGGCAGTAAGGGCTGGAAGCAAACAAGAAGAGATAGAGAAATGGATAGTAGAAGATGGATTTGAGGAAAGAATAAAAGGGAGAGGCCTTTTGATACGTGGTTGGGCGCCACAGGTTCTAATTTTATCACACTCTGCAATTGGAGGATTCTTAACCCACTGTGGTTGGAATTCGACCATTGAAGGGATTTGTGCTGGAGTTCCACTAATCACCTGGCCATTGTTCGCGGAGCAGTTTTTTAATGAAAAGTTATTAGTGCAAGTAGTAGAGACTGGCGTGAGTGTAGGGAGTAAGATTGCTGTTCAGTTGGGTGAGGAAGAGAAGGCTGGAGTGAATGTAAAGAGAGAAGATGTCAAGAGAGCTATAAATTGCATAATGCACGAGGGAGAGGAAGGGGAGAATCGAAGAAGAAAAGCAAGGGAGTACGCAGAGAAGGCAGCCAAGGCAGTTGAAGAAGGAGGCTCTTCTCATGTAAATATGGCACTGCTAGTTGAGGACGTTCTGAAACAAACAAATGATTATAGGCCAAAAACACTGCAATAAAAGCAGCTGCAAGCCTGCCATTCTTCATTACTCATTATTAATCAGTTAACATCTTCAATTTTGAATGGCTTTTCGCTGCCATTCTTTTAATATGTCAATTCTTCATTACTCATAATTAATTGATGTTCGAATGCTAAACTTAAAATGAAGCCTCAAAGGATATCGTAGCAGTAGCTGTCACATGGTTGTAGAGACTGCAAGTTCATGTCTACTTGCAAGATGTGTGCCCAAACAAAGGTGGGACGAACTTTTTTGATTTCTCGAACTTTAGAAGAGATCTCTGCGCTTCTGATGTTTTTTTGAAGTTAAAAGAAGACACTGTTATAAAGTATTACGAGCTCTGTTGCTCACAGAAGATGTACCTCCATAGCAACCTTCTTGGAGACTGAAATTCCGCATTTATTGCTGCAACTATTTTGGAACTGGTTGATAATTTCGAGGCAATTAGATGCAACCATCTGAACACCCCACGTGATATGTACGTGAAGTGGGACATTAAGTTTGATCATCTTGAGCGCTTGGGCACGGAGGCTGGGTTTCTTGAGAGGCGACTGCAGCGACTCTCACCTCTTGCATGCTGTTATAGTCAAAATTAGGTATTGAATTTTTAGGATAAATTCGGGTTAAGTAATAATCAATTAAAGATATTTAAGATGCAATTAGGGATTGAATTAATATAAGGGAAGCTCATGACTCGTCCTCATAGGGGAGATGGCGTGCCTCTTTGGCTGTCCAATCCCTGAGGACGCATCCTCTTGGTGTGACTAACAACATCACATGAATGGATAACTTGGCAGAGAATAAGAGCTACATTGACATTAGACTGACACAAGGAAGCTTAGGGTTTGCCCTCAGTAAGGGAGATGGCGCGCCCTCTGACCGTCAACCCCTTGAGGGCGCACCCTCATGGTACGAAGTGACAATTTGACATTGAAAGATGATTCTCTTGATTTAATATTGATATCTAATTGAAGGTTTCTCCTTTAGGATGCGCCCTAAGGAAGGGATGTTCGTGATTGAAGGTCTCCAGGGGTTTGCCTGATGATTGAAAAATTCCCTCTTAGGATGGGCCTTAGGAGGGGGATGTCCGTGGTTGAAAGCCCCAGGGGTATTCCTGATGATCGAAGGCCTCCTCCTGTATTAATGGGCGCGTCCTAATTGGGGATGTGGGGTTAACCTTGGTGTGTGCTTTGGGAGCTCTGTTCCTGTACTCAATGGGCGCGTTCTCATTGGGGAACTTTGGAGTAATCCTGCACTTTGCACCCAAACGCTTGGAATCACTTGTCCTGCAATCTGGTGGGTGCTTCTCATTTGGGAGAAAAGGATGCGTCTGGCATTTGGGTAAGTCATGGCTATACCTACGTCTATGAAATAAGGAAATAGCCGGTAACAAATATGACTAGTTATCGACGGGGGAAGTTTCCTTATCCGTGAAGTCTTGAAAACATAGACGAGTCTTGGGTCTTTTTGACTAGGCCTCATCGTTGGACATTCCTAAAGCGAGTCGAAGACCAATTTCAGAAGACGGTTCAAGTATCCTAGTGGGACTCGAAAATCAGAAACCAGCCCATATTAATGATTGAAAGTGATTAATATCTAATAATGATATCTAGTTTCAAAAATCATATCTATTTTCATCTTTTCATGTAAGTATGTTAATAGTTGAAAGTGTAAAGTGTAAATGGTTGGTTGATAGAAAAATCTAGTTGAATGTGTAAAGTGTAAATGGTTGGTTGATATCTAGTACATTAATAAATTCTTATTTTTTATGCCGATTCAGTTACATAAATGTATAATTTAGAATTTTATTTTTATAAATAATATTAACTAACAATTCAGTTACTTAAAAGTTAAAATTAAAAGTAGAAAATATGATAATAAGAAATTAGATTTTTAAAACAAACTCACAAAAACAGTAGTGTAGTATGACGTTAATTTTCTAAGATGAAGTCAGGCGTTCAATTCCTAAAATTCCTAAAAGCAACCCTAGTTCATCTTTTGTAACATAAATAACAGAGGGATGATGATTTTGAATTTGTTTAAATAAAAAGCATGTTTATAATCTAACAAACACATAATTAAGGTGATGAATAATGTATAAAATGAACTTTGGTTAAAAATGGACATGGGAGAAAATCAATACAACAGCAAGTTTAATGAAGCACAGACACACACAGTATACAAATACACCCCACAGATCCGGCACACATCTCAGAAAGTTCGTCATTTACGGATTTAGAGATACAGATACAGAGGTAAAATCATGTACTAATATCAAAATCTTAATTGTTCTGATTAAGAGGATAAGGTTGGTGCTATCTTGAGTTCTTGGTGAAGGTGCTGTCAATGACGGAGGCACGGAGAAATTTTAGGCGGCCGATTTTACATTATAATTTTGAATATAAAATTTAATTTAAAATTTTAATGATAAATAAATAGAAAAAAATTGATTTATATTGATCGGTTTATGCCGAATTTGACAGGCTTTTTGGTTTGTATAGTTTTTTTTGACAAGTTTCTTGATCAGTGACGGAAGAATGCTATGCATTAAAGATTGAAATAGTTAATGTGTGGTCATGCTGTTTGGTGTTAATATAAAAAATTCCTATATTATTGTTCTTGTGATTTAGTGCGATCCCATATATTTGAATATACTATGATTATAAATTACATTACCACTTGATAATATGGTGCAGGATAATACAATGGTTGAGCCGACCATTATTAACACGGGTGTTGGCCCTCTTTATCACAAATTGAAGTCAAAATGCCCAAAACATCACAGCTAGAGAAAATGGCCCTTTATATCACCGATAAACGCAACATTAATTCACGTTTATAAGGAACGCAAAGTCGTGTCACGTTTCTTCAATCTTTTATTTTTACGAAACATAGAAACGCTAGATGATACTACGTTGTCATGGAAACGCTGGTTTAACTCCCGTTATTGCTCTTTTTTTATTAAAAGTGAGAAACGTATGATTATATTACGTTTACTGATAAACGCAAGTTAATTTGACGTTTCCTTAATTTCCACAATTGCTTTTTCTAATTAAATCAGAAACGCTGGATTATATTACGTTAAGAACATAACGCAACTTCAAAGTGCGTTTCCATAATTTTTTTTTTATTTTTTAAAGGAAAGAAACACCATTTCATTTCATTTCATTTCACAATAAACGCCATGTAATGTTACGTTTCACCTATAAACGATTATTAAAATTGCGTTTTTGATTAATACTACATTAACCTTTTTTGTATCTATTTTTTGTATGCTCTTTGTGTTGCTCACTATCGACTCTCATAGCTAGAAACATCACACACATCTCACTTATAATCAAAATCTAAACCAATACTTATCATGTTTGCCCTCTATAATTTTTAACCCAATTTCAATTTAATCAGAGCTAGGTTTTCTCATGGAATCGGGTCAATCAGATTTTGTACTGGGTTGGATCTACATTGACGGTAATATTCGACAAACACTTGATGGTTATACATATGATAAGCCTATTTCAAAGCATGTTAAATTTGATTTTGGTATGAAATTCAGTGATTTGTGTGATATTTTGTTCTTAAAATTGAAAGTTGATAAGAGTATATATGAATTGAGGATTAAATATAGATGTAAAAATCCAGATGATATGAAATATGGGATTGTGCCGATAGATGACGATGATGATGTTGAGTTGATGTTTGGAGTTGTGGTTTCGAAGGGGAGTCCGTATTTTGTAGAAGTTTATGTGGAAAAAGTTTTAATTGCATCTGAACCTTGTGAAATGATTGAAAGCTCTAGAGTAGGGGAAACAGGTACTCGTAGATGCTTGGAGGTTAATGAGATTGTTGATAGTGGTGTGTCAAATGAAAAATCAGCATACAGATCCTTCAATAGCTCTTTTGATAGCTCAAAAGTGATTGTTACTTTAGACGATTCGGTTATGGAAACTACAGATGATGTGTTGTCCCCTTTGAAGTTGAGGAAAGGAAATGTGTTTAATTCAAAAGAAGAACTGTCACATGCTGTCAAAGAAGTTCACATTCGTAATCATGAAGAAATCACAGTTACAAGATCAGACCCTTTAAATTGGCATGCGTGTTGTAAGTGGAAATATAATGGTTGTAAATGGAAACTCAAAGCTAGGAAGCGTAGTGCTCATGGTTGTTTTGAGATCATGGAAAGTTCAGGTCTACACACATGTATGAACCCGACCATAACACAAGACCATTATAATTTGAAATCTTCAGACATTGTGGGAGCAATTAGAGCACAAATTGCTGCAGATCCAGCTATCAAGGAAAAGGTTTTATTAGCTACTGCAGAGAGTGTTTTTGGTTATCGTCCAACTAGAAAAAAGATTAGAAATGCCAAAAAGCATGCAATTGATGAAGTATATGGATCATGGGAAGGAACATACGAAGAACTTCCACATTTGATGGAAGCATTGCAATCATTTAATGTTGGTACCAAAGTTGATTGGCTTTTTAAGGAGGATGAGTTAGGAGAGCAAGGGAGTTTAGAGGTATGTTTTTTGAGATACACTTTTAACGCAATGATGTCAATTTGCAAGTTACTTTCACTTTTATTTCTTTTCATACTATGATTTTTTTCACTTGTTAATTAATGATAGTTATAATGTCCATTTGAAATAGGTGAAGACATTCAAGAGAGTTTTTTGGGCTTTCAAGCCATGTATAGATGGATTCGAGCATTGTAGACCTGTCATTCTGATAGACGGTACCCATCTTTATGGACCTTACCCTAATGTTCTTCTTAGTGCAACAACAGTGGATGGGTTTAGTCACATTTTACCACTGGCTTTTGCAATAGTTGAAGCAGAGAATTTATCAAGTTGGGGCTGGTTCATGGATAGATTACGGAAGTTTGTGGCTCTCAAGAGGCATGGTATTTGTGTTATTTCTGATAGACATTCTGGGATTTTGGCTGCCATGCAAAAGCCAGGATGGTGTGAGCCACATGACCACCACTGGTTCTGTGTGAGACATCTTGCTGCAAATTTTACTGCTGCACATAGGAAATCAGGTTTGAAAGATAAAGTTGTTCAATTGGCTTATCAGGTGCAGCCAAAAAAGTTTGAGTTGTTATGGAATCAGTTGATCACAATAGAGCCGAGGACAACTGATTGGTTTGAGACTAGACCTGTCATGAAGTGGTCATTGGCATTTGATGAAGGGAAACGTTTTGGTATTATGACTACAAACCACGCCGAGAGTTGGAACAACGCTATACTAGATGCACGAAAGCTTCCAATAACTTCTTTGGTGAAAGAGTTGTTTGGAAAGATAGTTGAATATTTTGACAAACGACGTGTGGCGATATCTTTGCAATCAGCCAATGGTCAAATGTTTACCAAATTTGCCAACCAAATGTTGAGACGAGCTGCACCACGTGCTAGTGGACACCATGTGAAACTTTTTGATCGTGAGATGTGGTTGTTTCAAGTGGTTACTAGGAAGGTAGGACTAAAAGGAGGTAATAGTCACACTGTTCGAATCAAAGAGTCCACGTGTACATGTGGAAAATGGCAAACCTATCGAATCCCGTGTTCTCATTTGATTGCTTGTTGTGTCAATATAAAATTGAAATATGAAATGTTTGTTGGTGATTGGTACAAGTTGGAGAATGTGGCAAAAGTATATGGTGGGAAATTTGAACCAATACCTACTAAAGGGGATCCGCGTTGGCCTTTGGAAATTAATTTCGCCAAAGTAACTCATGATAAGAGTGTTCCAAAGAAGAAAGGCAGAAGAAAGTCAACTAGATTCAAAAACGAGATGGATTATCAAGTACCTTGTAAGAAGAAAAGCACATCATCGGCAGCTCCTTAATTATATAGTTAATTTTATGTTGGTGTTGTTATTTGGTTTAGAAACTTGGTTGTCATATAATTTGTTATTTTCTGGTTGCTCCAGATCCCTTATTGGTATTCATATTTGCTGATATAAAAATTATTGATTACAAAGAGTTTCTGAGTTATTTGTTACAAGCATAAGTTTTGCAGGCTTTCTGTTTTCCGTTTTCCATATTTTAGACATTCACGTGCTTGTAATATGCAGTTTTATAGTTTGTAATCTGCTTAGTAATGCATCAGACTTTTTGTGGCAGGTTTTTTTAGCAATTTTTTGTCTGCAGAAACTGCAGATTTTTGCACAAGTTACATGCAGAATTATAACAGTTTTTTGTCCGCAGAATCTGCACATTTATCCATCAGTTTTATGCAGATTATTGTAATCAGTTTTCTAGGCAGATTTTAGTTAACAGTTTATGCAGCTTTTTGTAGGATTTGCTGAGTTTGGGGATGTAGATTTTGCGGATTGTAGTGGTCATAACTTTAGAATCTCTTGAAAATCAAATATATAAAAAAAATCAGCATAAAAATCAAAATTGAACATATTAGTCAACTAAACTTTTTCATAGCAAAAATGTATTGAGAATCTCTTGGTACTACAAGATATTCATTACAAAAAGTGACGTACTCTCTTGCTACTACAAGATTCAAAAACATAAAAACGCTAGATAGTAGGTTGTCATCAAAGAAAAAAGCTCATGCCACCACACCATTTGCAGTCAGAATTATCTTTAGATTCACAGGTTGGGCATCATCAATTTGGCACCAATGCTGCACCCACGAAAATCAACACACATTAGCCCAACTCAAAACCACAAAACTAAAAATTTTAAATAATCCGGCGTCCTGATTTTTTTTTACACAATCTGGCGTCCTGATTTTAGGGTTGTAAACAACCCTACCCTAAACCCTAAGTTCGTATATGGCTTATTCGTTATTCTTAATATTTCTAAAACCCAAAATGAAACTATTGAACCCCAAAGGTTAACCGTTGAGCCCCAAGAGAACGTCCAAATTAAGTACACAAATTTACCTAACGTTTTATACAAAAACTTAAAGTTAATAGCCTTTAGACCCCTTTCTCTCATTTTCTTATTTAATATCCTTAATCATCTGTATTGCAGATTTGAACTTATAATCCTCAGTTCTACTAAAGTAAAAGAACATATAATATCACAAGATAACAAACACATACCATCATGAGTCAATTACGGTTCATGCATTTTTTACCAGTGGTACCACAATTTGTGGGTTTACGCAGCCTCTTGGAACGACGTGGCTCATAAACCTTCTCAAATCTGTCGACTCTAGAATCTGTTGGATTGATGACATTAGATGGATTATTGGTAACCTGTGTAAGCGAGATCTGTGGTGACTGAGTTGATTGAGATGAACTACCTCCATTACCATCGTCTACATTACCATCATCACTAGGTGTTAGACCTAAATCAAATGATGGAATTGAGGATATGGGATGGTGAGTAGACTGGTGAGGACGCTGCAAAGTAGGAAGCTGCATAGACTGCTGAATAAGCTCCTCAACCGGCTGTGGAGTTGGAATAAGTGAACCACCAGGCGTCAGGCCTAAATTCCATGATGGAATCACATCTATAGAATGATGAGTAGACTGGTTACTACGTTGCAGAGTAGGTTGCTGAATAAGTTGCTCAACCGGATGTGGAGTGGGAATAAGTGAACCACCAGGCGTCAGGCCTAAATTCTATGATGGAATCACATCTAAAGGATGGTGAGTAGATTGGTTACTGTGTTGTAGAATAGGTTGTTGAATAGGTTGCTCAACCGGATGTGGAGTGGGAATAAGTGAACCTCCAGGAGTCAGACCTAAATTAAATGATGGAATTCCATCTATAGAATGCTGACTAGGCTGGTGACTGTGCTGCATACTAGGTTGCTGAATAGGCTGTTGAGAAGGTGCTGGATTAGCCTTTAATCCTTGCTGCAATGAATTACCTTCATCAATAGGTTCGACTACATGAATAGATCCTCTAGCACTATGATTTTCTTCCCTCACTAATGAATCATGATCATCTCCAAGATGTGCTACATCATTATTATCTCCAAGATGTGTTTCATTATGATCATGTCCAATATCTGCTGCATCATGATCATCTTCACCGTGATCTGTTGGAACAACTTGATCAACAACTCCACCATTTCCTCGATGTCGGACACAACGGGCACCTCCCCGGCCTCCTCCATGTCCACCCCGTTTGGCACGACGCCCAGCAACCTGCCTCCCCTCTATCTCTTTATCTCGACGCTCATCCAATGGAAAAGCCTCAAAAAGCCCATGTAGAGAACGATCTTGAATATGATGCCACCCCTCAGTAGCTAAATGACACACATCTGGTAGAATTAATTGAGTACGTTCCGCAATAATCTTCAACAAATCTCCCTATAATACATAAAGGAAACACACAATATATTAAAAAAAAACTACCACTACTTACTACATAGGGTGAACAACATATAACAAACAATAAATTAGGGCTACATTGATATATATATATATATATATATACATATATATATATATACATATATATATATATATATATATATATATATATATATAAGTAAATATTAAACAACAAATACTTACAATGTAGGTATGTAGACCACCCATGCGGGAATGAAATCTTCGTGTCCTCTCAACATACCAAGCATGATAGTCAGGTACTGCACTATCACCAACGATCAACTCTGACTCAAAAATGTGGTCCAAACGGGAATTCCAGATATTGATACTTGGCTGATGTTTCTGAACCCAATTAACACTTGTATTTCCCTGCAATGTCAACCTATGATGGTCCTTAGAGTACTCTGCATCAACTGGAATAGACTGCAACATACCAAACTGCCTCAAAACTCTGTCTACCATATGAGGCTCCACAATGAATATACAAATCATTGGACCATTGTAGCGCCAAACATGACGACCAGTCAAGCAATAAGGAGGCAATGAATCAATGACATCCATCGAGTATGGCATCCATATAAAATGTGATGGTCCAAGCTCATCTAATACCACTCTAAAGACAGATAGAGTACGCCCAGTCTTCTCCAAGAATGAGTGACTAACAAGCCACCTATGAACATAATAAAAACGCATTGCAATATTTTAGTACATTCGGTAAAATAATCATATAACAATGGGGTCACAATACATCAACGCTTGTCAACTAAAAAAACAAAATCTATTTACCTCGCTCCAAGTGGGCCAGCAAGATCTCCAGCCCAAAAATCCTCATCAACTAACGGTAAATCAGTCTGCAAGGGTGCTATAGTCGGTAATCTCTCCCATGCCCATAACTGCAACAAAAGCAGACACCCCGCAACCTCCTCTCTGTCTGTCATACATCACTTGCACAACTCTCTATATAAAAATGCAAGTACTGCAGCACCCCATGCATACCCTCCAACAACATCTAAATCTTGAAGATATGGAATCCACATGCAATGAACCAATCCTCCAGAATGATCTGTAAATAAACATCCAGCAATTAACTGTAGCAAATAAGACCTAGTGTAATGCCTCAACTGTTCTTCAGATGCATTCTCAGGTAATGTATGTGGAACAATCCCTTGGAACCAACTCAATTGTAGTCTAGCTCCATTGAATCGATTCTCGGTAGGCTTCTTACCAAACACAGATTCAACAACATCAATCCAGCTCATACCAGGCCCCGGAGTGACACCAATAACAGGTTCCCCATCTATAGGAAGGCCAATAAGAATTGCAACATCCTGAAGCGTGATTGTACACTCTCCCATAGGCAAATGAAAAGTGTGAGTTTCGGGTCTCCACCTCTCAACTAATGCTGCAATAATAGACCAATCAAGTTGCAAGGAAGACACCCTTGCAACACCATAAAATCCCGTGGACTGTAATAGGGGAAACATCCGACGATGCAAATTCGGAAGTCTGGTGTGATTTGGATTGCGACGCCGACATCTCTGAGAATCACCACCACCCAATCTCCAAATCTCCGTGGATCTATGAGTGGACTGTAGATGTAAAAGACTAGGGTCACGAGGTCCAGGCTGTTAATATATTCATATTCATAAATGTGAGACTAGTGAAATAAGGTTGTCATAGTCAAAATTGTATACCACATACAAAGTTAAGCTTAAATCTTAAATTAGCTTACCCCACATAGAAATGTGCCTATATATTGTAACATAAATACTTGTTTTTCACAAAATTGCATAAAAAATGTCATCAACCTTACAAAATCAACTACGATCATCATTGGCCTCAATTCACAATTAGAAATAAGCTACGTCCTCATGTTTACAAAAATCAATAATTATCAATAATATTCAAAATCCCACATACAACAAGAACTAACATATTACAGAGAATGTAGTTATTCTATAACTCAATCACATTAACCAGCCTTACAACATCAACTACGGTCATCATCAACATCAATCCACATTTACAAATAAACCACGTCCTCATGTATACGGAAACCACAAACTATTAATAATAATCAAAATACTCAGGCATCAAGAACTAACATATTACACAGAAATGTAGTTATTCTATAGTTCAATCACATTAGTAAAGGTCAATATAATCAAATTATTAATGAATAATCAATTGGAGAGTGGTGAAGAACTATCCACACACATGTATAAACATGTACGGATACACATCTAATTGAAATTCACAACTAAAATGGGTTATATAACATAAAAACACATAAATTACGAAGGAGGAATAGAAACACATACATCAATGTCCATGATTTTGAAGTTTTGTGAACTGATTATTGAACCCTAGTTTGTAATTGTTGTCGTCGTCTTTCTCTTTGCGGTCGTCTCTTTCTCCCTCTATATATCTGATTATCTCTCTCTCTTTCACAGTGTGATAAAGAGGGCCAACACCCGATATTTTGTAAGTAAAAGGGGAGTAATATTGTAAATAATGTATTAGAAGTAATAAAATTATAGATATTGTATTAAAAGTAAAAACGCATTTGTATCCTCCGTTTATCTGTGATATTAAGGGCCATTTCCATTGCTTGTGATATTTAGGCCCATTCACCTAGATAAAGTGATATTTAGGCCCTTTTCTCTATTAACACATGGAGTTCTTTCCTTTACTTTTCACTTTTCGTGTGAAAGCTAATTCATTATCTATAAAATGGGAAAATGTTGTTTGTAAAGAGTGTATTGACAATTGAGATACAAAATGTTTTGGTATTTTGTGAAGTACGAACCCTTCAAATTTGGGACGGCAGGAGTACTAGGTATGAAAATGTACATGGGGAATTCATTTACCTAGCTAGAAGGGTTAACTGCCTCTTGAAATTGAAAGTGGCGCCGTTGTGATTTTTTGTGCAAATGTAGTTCTACTATCATTACTTGTCTTGTATTGATGAGATTTTACGATTTACTGGACAATCAGCTAGTAATGCTAAAAAAACTTAGGATTATTTACTGCCATCGAATTTTAACTTGGAGTAAATATTATAAAAGATACATTATTTTGGTTGGGGCTTCAAAATACGAAAAAGACAAGAAGGTTGTTGCCTAAATAAATGGTGTAGAGCAGTATCCATATGAAAAACATTTAAAGTTTAAGAAATGTTTATTATTTTTTCAAACTTATTTATATGGGCCAACTTAAAACCTAAATACAAAATTAATGTCATATTAATTAGACCTAGATTGGTCAAAAAATTAGACCGAATTAAGAGAGGCCTGAAACTCAAATTAATTACTAAAGTCGTAATTAATTAAATACATAATAATTCAATCCATTAAAAGTGATTAAATTGAGACCTACTTCTACAAGGAGCAGTTTTGAGGGACATCAAGTCATAAAAGGAGTCAGCCTCCTACAAACTAGGATTCACAATCCTGATCTAAGAAGGTGACTTGACCCCTAAGTCACCTATTTCTACCCTAAATACAAGGCTCACTATGCCTATATAAATGACCAGATCCTTCAATCAGAACTACGTTTTTTGGCTTGATTCTCAATTACGAATTGAGATACGTAGGCATATTGTGAGGACATATTCAGTCACAAAACACAAGAACAACCATTAAAGCTCGAAATCTCTCAAACCCTAGTATTAATTACACCCTAGTTTTTATTTCATAACATTTGGAAGCCAACCACCGTCCAGTACTAGCACTCAAGGGGTGAGTATCCCTCTTACCATTACTCAAGGACCAGAAATCCCAAATTCATTTGAAGGGACGAATCCCCTACAGATGGTTGTTCATGAACCTAATCCTCAAACTCAAGAGACTACTCACCAGCAGCCAATCACTCCCTCTCTACTGATTTTGAATGCACCACGTGGCCTTCAACTCCATACCACGGATCTTCCCCAATATACGACTCAAACTCTTGGGATGCCAACCTATGGTATGCCACCTCGACCTACAGTTGGGAGTAGTGGTGTCGATCCAACATACCACGAAGTATACGTGCCTCCTTATATTCAAGGCCTAGGGCCCTCTAACCCACAAGCTCAAACTCGAACTCAACAAACTCCTTTGATTCGAGACTTCTCTGGTCCCTATACCAAGGATGAGAATTACACAACTGATGATGAAAGGGATGTTGCCCCAAGAAGGAAACGTTCCTCCCAAGGAAATTAGGAACAACTCCAGACTACCAAGGATAAAATTTTGGCATATTAAGCTGAGGTTGCAAGACTCAAAAAGGTATTGACTGAAGAAGAAGCTATAACACGAACACAATCAACTGGGATTGTGTTGCCCAGTAATAAACAATTGTAGAAGGGGGGTTGAATACAATTGTAAAAGATTCTCGACTTAATAAGATATGAATCACAAATATGAAAGAATAATAACAACTTTATTAAATCTGATATAAAACTGTTACAAACTCTCTCAAGAAATTCTGATGTTCTTGAGAGCTGCCAGGTTACAAAGATACTCGTGTATGCGATTGGTTTATGTTCACCACATAAATCGAAGCCTAAACTGTGTTTATATACTACACAGCTTCTCTATCAATGATAAGTTCTAATCAATTACAAAGATTGAAAACCTATCCTAAATTGATAGCTGCATTCCTACCGACCAGGAACCGACAGAATAATCTTCCTTATTTAACTAGACTCCAAATATAACTCGAAGTAGGAATCCTGATCAGCTTCCAGTCCTGATGATCAATCCTGATCCCAGTCCTGATATTCATCCTGATCCTGACGATCATGCAATCCTGATGACTATGCATTACTGATGACGTCAGCAATCCTGATCAGTTGAGTCTAGATCCTGACGATCATTGAATCCTGATCTAACAGACTGTGAGAATCCCATTGATCAACTTAGATCCACCCTCAAGAAAAACTAAGAGGACTGAAGTCCCAAAGGATCATCCAACCGTGTTGTTACCCTTAGGAGATCCAGATGATCCTACACCCCCCTTTATTGAAGATATTATGAAGGTTCATATATCCAGGAAGTTCAAGATGCCAAACATCAAGGTTTATGATGGAACAGGAGATGCCGCTAATCATGTAAGGACATTCTCTAATGCACTACTGTTGCAGCCTACTAATGATGCAGTCAAGTGTAGAGAGTTTCCACAAACCTTAGCGGGTATGGCTCAACGTTGGACAACCGTCTTCCTCCTAACTCTATTGGGTCTTTTAAGGAACCGAGCAAAACATTTATCAATTAGTTTATTAGTGGAAGAGTGCATGAGAAGAGTTCTACATCTCTTATGGGAATCCAGCAAGGTAAGAATGAACCCTTGAGAGACTACATAAATCGATTCACTAGGGAAGCTTTGAAGTACAACCCTACAGCAAGGAACCGCTAATGACCACTTTAAGAGATCTTTGGAAAAACATCCACCTGAAAGTATGCTGAAGCTACAAGACAGGGCTGAGAAGTATATCAAGGCTGAAGAAAGCATGAGGAAGTATGAACCCGCTGTTGGGGGAAGTGGGAATGGGAAAAAGAGAAAGGAGACACAAGAATACGATGCAAGGGATAAGTATCCCAGGACAACGAAGGATTCCGACTCACCACCCAAAAAGAACAATCTTGGACCAAGGTTCACAGAGGATGCAAGGTTGAACACCCCGAGAAGCCAAATTCTGATGGAAATTGAGAAGGAAGAAGATCTTCGATGGCCGAAGCCACTAAGGACTAACTTATCAAAAAGGAATCAAAATCAATTCTGTCGATTCCACAAAGAAGTTGGTCATGATACAGATGATTGCAGACATCTGAAAGATGAAATCGAAATCTTGATCCGAAGGGGGAAACTTAACAAATTCACTAAGGATGGGAATCGTGGGAGTCAAAGAGGAAATTATGAGGAAAAAGACTATGACAGAAAATATAATGATCAAGACCGTAATCTTAGTCCCCGAGGGCCGGTCATTAACATGATATTTGGAGGACCAACTATGGCCGGCTCTTCGATAAACTCAAGGAAAACTTATGCTAGAGAAGTAATGACAGTTGTTGGAGAAGCACCGAAACGAGCCAAGATAGAAATAGCTATAAGTTTCCTCATCAAACCTGTGATAGGCAATTCTGAAACCAAGAGGGTTCTTGTTGATAACGGAGCTTCCGTGGACATCTTGTTTCATGATGCTTTCATTAAGATGGGATACACTGATTCCCAGTTGACACCCTCGAATTTGCCCATATATGGGTTTAATGGAGTAGAATCAAAGGTGGAAGGAACAATTCAACTCCAAATGACCATGGGGCAAGGCTCGAAGAGAGCGACTTAGATGTTAAACTTTCTAGTCATAAAGGCAACCTCGACTTATAATGCAATCCTTGGAAGTACAGGTCTTCATGCATTCAAGGCTGGTGCCTCAACTTACCATATGAAAATCAAGTTTCTAACAAGGAATGAAGTTGGCGAGGAGCGAGGTGATCAGAAAATGGCTAGAAGTTGTTATGTAGCCGCATTAAGGCCCGACGGAGTTGGGGGCCAGGTTCTCCCAATTGAAGACATGGATACCAGAGATAATGAAGAAAGAAGAGGGAAGCCATCTGAGGATTTGATTCCGATTCCCTTAGTTCCTAGTGAGCCATAAAAGGTTACTTACATTGGGGCATTGTTACCTGAACCCTTGAAGGGCAAGATCATATCCGTTCTTCAAGAAAACAATGATATTTTTGCTTGAACAACAACCGATATGCCAGGGATTTATCCCCAGTAGATAACTCATAAATTGAATGTGGATCCAAAAAGGAAGACAGTGAAACAAAAGAAAAGGAACTTTGCTCCAGAAAGACAAGAGGCAATAAAGAAGGAGGTGGATAAGCTCTTGGAAGCCGGATTCATTGAAGAAATCCAATTCCCTGAATGGTTGGATAACCCGGTAATGGTCAAGAAAGCCAATGGAAAGTGGAGGACGTGTGTAGATTTCACGGACTTGAATGATGCACGTCCTAAGGATTGTTTTCCTCTACCAAGGATCGATACTCTAATAGATGCCATCGCCGGGCATGAGATGCTAAGCTTCATGGATGGCTTTAGTGGATACAATCAAATCAAGATGCACAAAGATGACATCCCCAAGGTATCTTTCATCACTGACTTTGGCGTTTATTATAATCTGGTTATGGCATTTGGGCTCAAGAATGCAGGTGCAACATATCTAAGGTTGGCGAACAAAATTTTTGAGCACCTCATTGGGAAAACTATGGAGGTTTATGTATATGATATGTTGGTCAAAAGTCTCGATAACGCAAACCATATAAATCATCTTCGCGAGGCATTTGAAGTGCTGATGCACCATAAGATGATGTTGAATCCAGCTAAGTGCGCCATCAGCGTTGGGTCAGGAAAGTTTTTGGGTCTGATGGTCTCTAAACGAGGGATTGAGGCTAACCCCAACAAAATCAAAGCAATTCTGGACATGGAACCGCCACGGTCTGTCAAGGACGTTCAGAAGCTAACTGGGAGAGTGACAACATTAGGGAGGTTCATCTCCAAGTCAGGAAAGAAGTGCTTGCCTTTCTTCAAAGCTCTGAAAAATATGAAGAATTTTGAATGGACAGTAGAAAGTCAAGAAGCCTTTGATGCCTTGAAGAAGTACATGACCGAGATACTATTGTTGGCAAAACCAAAACTAGGAGAGACCCTTTACTTATATTTGGCAGTCTCAAACATCGCCCTTGGAGCAGTTTTGGTTAAGGATGAGTTAAAGGTTCAGAAACCTATCTACTACATGAGCAAGATTCTGCATGAAGCAGAAATAAACTACTCTACGATAGAGAAGTTTGCATTAGCCCTAATCATGGCCTCAAGGAAGCTACACCCATATTTTCAGGCGCACAAAATAGAAGTCTTGACTAATCAACCTCTAAAAACATATTGCACAGTCCTATAGTCAGTGGAAGATTGATCAAATGGGCTATAGATTTGGGAGAATTTGACATCAAGTATAAACCTTGAATGGCCATAAAAGCTCAAGCACTTGCTGACTTCATGGTTGAATGCACCATCGACAACCAAGAAGTCGGGGGGCAGGAAGTAGTATTTGAAGGCAAAGAAGATGAAAAGCAAGGTGAGGACATGGTATTCAAGGAATATTGGGCGCTCTACTTTGACGGGGCATCAAAAACAAAATCAAGTGGAGCAGGTCTGGTTCCACAAAGTCCCGATGGATTTCTTATTGAGTATGCACTGAAGCTGGACTTCCTAACAACACACAATGAAGCTGAATATGAAGCCTTGATAGCTGACTTAGGCTTAGCGGGGGCCTTAAGAGTCAAGACTCTCAAAATCTGTGGAGATTCAAGATTAGTAGTCTCACAAGTAAATGGAAAATTCGAGGCTAAAGATGAAACCATGGCCAAGTACTTAAAGCTTGTGAAAGCCATCATATGGCTCAGTTTGATGAATGCTATGTGGAGTACATTCCTAGAGAGGAGAATATGAAGGCTGATGCCCTATCTAAGTTTGCTTCTTCTGAGATAGAAAACAATGCTGGAAGTGTTTACTTCCAAGTCTTGAAGACTCGAGCATCAACAGAAAGCTAGTAGACCCTATAGATATTGGCGACTGTTGGATTGATCCTATCAAAGCACATTTGGAGACAGGTTGGTTACCCAACAATGTCTTGGAGGCACTAAATTTATCATTCGGAGCTTTGAGGTACACATTAATTGAAGGAATCTTATATAAGAAATCTTTTATTATCCCCTACTTGAAGTTTTTGAGACCTCAAGATGCAGAACTAGCCTTGAAAGAAGTTCATGATACTTATTTATGGGTAGCACTTGTGGGGCATGGCCCTTTCTCATAAAATCACTCGTCTAGGCTTCTATTGGTCGGATATGCTCGCAAACGCAAAAGACTATGTTAAGAAGTGTGAACGGTGCCAAAAACATCCACCTATGGTTAGACAACCACCAGAGATGCTCATATTAGTTAGCTCACTTATCTCGTTTGCTATGTGGGGAATGGATATACTTGGCCCATTTCCAGTAGCAAGTGCACATAGGAAGTTTTTGATTGTGGCAATTGACTACTGCACTAAGTGGATTGAGGCTAAACTCCTAGCCAAGATAACCACCAAATAAGTAATGCAATTTCTATGGGAAAGTGTGATGTGCCGATATGGATTTCCACGAATCCTGGTCACGGATAATGGAACACAGTTTAACAATGAAGACTTTAAAAAATATTGTGAAGAAAATGATATTGAGTTACTTTTTACTTCAGTTGCTCACCCTCAAGCAAATGGACAAGCCGAGGTCGCCAATCGAATCATCCTTGATGGATTGAAGAAAAAGTGTTGAATGTTCGAAGAATATTTGGGTGGACGAGTTGCTCCCAATTCTCTGCGTTTATCGTATTACTTGTAAGGTTACCACTGGGGCCACTCCTTTCTTGCTAGCATATGGAGCGGAAGCAGTGGTGCTAGTAGTGATCACTCATACTTCTCCAAGAGTGGAAGCTTATGAACCAGTAGTAAATGAGGAAGGCATGAGATTGGCCCTAGACCTAATTGATGAAGTTAGGGATGAAGCAAATGCCAAGATTGTGGAGCATCAGAAACGAACATCTTTCTACTACAACCTGAGGGTTAAGGAAAGGTTCTTTCGCCAAGGAGACTTGGTTCTCAGAAAAATTGAAGCATCTGGAGTTGGACAGAAAGGAAAACTGACCCCTAATTGGGAAGGGCCATATAAAGTTAAAAGCGTGTTTGGACGAGGCTCATACAAGTTAGAGACCCTTGAAGGGATGGAGGTGCCAAGAACTTGGCATGCTGCGAATTCTAAAATTTATTATGTTTAGTGTTTCCTAAAAGGATTCACTATTGGGAAGAAGAAATAAGGTCGACAAAACCATTTCTGAGCTTTTAAGCTCTTAGTAGAAAGTAGAGTATTATGTAAGGGTTGAACCTATTTTCTGATTACAAGTTTATGCAATGGATAATTTCATTCCATATTACTATCATTTATGATAATTAATTTGTGTGCCAAGCAACGATAAAATGCAAAGCTAAAGAAATATCCAAGAAAACCAACATACACAAAAAGTGAAAGTTAAAGGTACGAAGAAAGAGTTTACAAATAAATTAAATAAGCCACGCAGAGCTAAAATAAAAATGAAACTAAGTTCAAGTGTCGAGAACATCCTCTCCCTCACTATCAGAATTGCTAGAAGAAGCAATATCATCTTCTTTAGAAGCAACTCGTTCAGTGCCAGCAGGAGGAGAAGAGTGCTCGGGATCTAAAATCCGATCATCCTCATCCATATCGTCCTCTCTAGCTAGAGCTCTCTCTAAGGGGTTAGGAGTGTGAGGACTTTGGAAATTAGAAGGGTTAAACAAGCCCGAATGCTTCTCCGAGATATTTGTCAAAACATCATCCCATCCCTTAGAACATTGGACAGGAAAGAGAAGCTCATCATGCTTACCTATCAAGTCTTTGTATTCCTGGGAGTCGAGATACTCATCAATAGAGTCTTCCTTGTTCTTTCTCAACTCAACCAGTTCAGCATGGGCGTCATCTAGCTCATTCTCATTCCTTCTTAAAGTCTCTTTTAGGGACTTCACCTCCTCCTCAGAAAGTTCAAGCTTCGCCTTGTAAGATCAGAGGAGGTACGCCAATATATGGCTTGAAATAAAGCACTTTGAAAATTTGCATTAGCCTACAACAACAAAGAAGTTAGAATGAATTCAATGATAATAAAACGGTAAAAAATATATGGAAAAACAAAAAAGGCGTACCACAGCAATGGCCTGTGAGCCCAAATGCTCCACCCCTTCTATAGTAGAATCAACCACAATATCTCTATAGTCGTAGTGGGTGAGTGAATGATATGACCATTCCACTGCATTCTTACTCACCCCCACCACAATGTCTCTCTTTCTAATACCCCAAATTGGGGGCCAAACCGAGGATTTGGTTGAGACGGGGGACTTAGTCACCTCCATAGGAGACTTATGCGGGATCAAAAAACTAGGGGCATCAAGCTTTCCCCGAGGGTCCTCCCCCAACCTAGCCCTTTTCATCCCCGCGGTCTCCTCTTCTTTAGGCTCGTTTGTTTTATTAATAAAGGCCGTGGCTGCAAAGCAAATTTTAAAAAAACGACAATGGGTATAAGAAAATCTCAAATAAATAAAAGAAAATGAGAAAAGAATATTACCCTTGTCTGATACATTTGAAAGGCCCACAAACTTAAGGACAAACTCATCCAGAAGCTCACAAGCCAGAGTTGTTCCGTTGTCCTTGGTCAATTCAGTATAGGCATAGGCCTCCTCCGTGTTTAGAGAAATATTACTGGGACTTCCGTCCACAACTCTACCAAAGGATTTATGGAACAATGAACCCCAATGACCTCCTTCCCAAACAAGGTACATTAACTCATTTTTCCACTTAGGGTTATTATCGGGGATGGACTTTGGATGGAAAATTGAAGGGGTGGAGGCACGGTGGTTGAGATAAATCCAACAAAGGGAATAGACATAACTATTCTTAAATTGAATTTTTTTCCTAAATAAAGGAACATAGAGTGGAAAATTGTTTTTTAAGCATAAAACCATAAAACACATAATTATCCTGCATGCATTTGGAGATAGTTGACAAGGGTTAATTTGAACATCGGCTAAAAGTCTAGGTATAAACTCGTGGAAGGGGAACCCAAGACCTGTAACTATGGCGTCTCTATAGATACAAAGGGCGTTAGGCCTCCAATGGCAAGAATGATCACCGGCTCCGGCAGAAACAAGTTTTAAGGGAGCCTTAATTCTATACATTTTGTTATAGGGATAAATATCAAACTCATCACTCGTTTCATCCAAATACATCAGTTGAGTCACTCATTTCAAAAATGACTCAATTTAGTCACAAATTGGAAAATTTGTATCAATTCAGTCATTTAAAAGTTGAAAATTTGTATCAATCTAGTCATTCCCAGGTGATCTTCTTGACACGAATTTTACAATTAGTGACTAAATTGAGTCATTTTTGAAATGAGTGACTTATTTGATATATTTGAATGAAATGAGTGATCACTTTGATATTTTTTCCTTTTGTTATAATCTCTAATCTTATCAACATCATGAAATTTGTTACTACAATCAAAAGAATCTAAAGAATCTAAAGAAGAAACAAAAGGGTATTCATCCTCACACTCATTTATCATCACTAGTACAAAAATGACCTTTTACGTCGGTTAAATAGGTCATATACGTCGGCTAAATGGCGACGTATAGAAGGGGGACGTATAAACTTAGAGGTCTTTTACGTCGGCTAAAAAAGCGACGTACAAGGTAGAATAAACGTCGACTGTTAACCGACGTAAAAAGCCCAAAAAACCGACATATATGATATAAAAAAGGCGACGTATAAAGACAAAACAACTGACGTATATACCTATTTATACGTCGCCCATAGAGAACCGACGTATATTATCAAAAAAAAATTAAAAACTATTTTTTTAGTTTCTCACTGCCCATGAACCTATTGAATAATTACCAAATTAATCGAACCAAAATCTGCACAACTAAAGACAAACGATAACCAATATTTTCCAGCTTTCAAATTTAATATGAGCACAATTAACAAAATTATAAATTACATACTTTAAAAAATGCACAATGTTTAAAAATTACATAATTTAAAAAATGCACAATCTGCACATGAACAATGTTTAAAAATTCTCGGTACAAGGCACTGACCATGTCCTACAAGAGAGACAATACAAGTAAAGTTGCGATGATGTAGTGGCAACTATTGTTCACCCTTTTTTCCTCTTACACCTCTCCTACAGGAATCTCTGTAATCACCACAACAAAAATTCAAGCTTTTTTTGGCTGATTACTCGCATCTCCCCTACATGTAAATGGAGTAACCTGAGACCGGAGGACTCAAGCTTTTTCACTGCAACACATACAATGATACAGGAATCTATCACATAACCAATAAAAAGTGCACAAGAATTGGATGAGTCTGTGTTCCTGATAATTGCTGCACGATCAAAGAACCTGCCACATTTGGTTCATAATAATGTTAGTTCTGTTAATAGAAAATGCGTATAATTAAAATTCCCCGTTAAGTACTAGTACAAGCCAGCTAGGACGATGAATTATAAATTTATAACATATTACATCAATCACTTACTTGAACTGCTCTGTTTTCTTGAGAATCTCATCTCCAGTTCCATGTTTTATGTTATGGAAGCCGTCAGCAGTTTCTGGGAAAGAAAGATTTCGGTTTATAATTGCAACCACAAATACCTGCAATATAAAATAAGATCACTATCTCAAAAACAAACAGACTTATATGCTTCACTCAGTTTGGCATTCTGCTATCCTCCTTAAATCGATCAGAAGAAGGTTATATATGTAGTAAGCTAATATTGATTTTGTTAACTACCTACCAGGACTAGTTAGTAATTTGGATGATGCACTCTGAATATTATATCTTCTTACATCTTCGGTTAAGTTTCTTTCTTAAGAGTAGAGAAGATATAAAAATTAAACCCAGTACAAGGATATTTTAAATCTATTTTGATCTAATTAGTAATTATGTGTCTACTTATCTACACCACTGTGCTCGAATGTGTTGGCTAGACAGGGGGAAGGGGAACAAGTGTACGTGTAGAACATGTGCACATGGGAGCAAAGTACGTATAAAGGATGACCAATCAAAGGAGAACACAGACCCATCCAAGTCCCATGTGCACATAGGAACAAACAACACTAACCACCAAATACTTCAAGGGTGTGAAGAATGCCATGAACATAAGTGTAATCACTACAACGTTCAGCATCACTCAAAACTTGAATACAACATGGAAGAATTACAGGGAGATACGTTCGAAATTCATCATTCAGCGCCAAGCAAAGTTGTTCAACTAGATGCAGAGTCTGAATAAGACAACAAATAGATATTCACAATACATATTTCAGCAGTAAAGGACCTGATAATAGTCATAAACAATTTAGGTAATCAGGTATGCATCAAGCCTTACTGGATATCCCTTCACCGGACGGTTAGCAGCTGGCAAACTGAAGGATGACCATAATTCCGATATCAGAGAGAGCAAATCTGGTAGATACTTACGAATGTGCTGCACATGAACGTGTGAATAGATACGGGGCTCTTACAATGAACACATAATAATAAAACGGTACCATAAAGGTTAATTATACCTGACGCACAACAGACACCAGTGTTCCAAGCTTCCAGGTAATATACTCCTTAAGACCGTCTTCACATGTACGAACAGTTTGCAGGAGATCGGGCAGAACCTTGGGAGTTTACAAACAGAAATAAAAGTAATAAATAATTGCAACCACAAATACCTGCAATATAAAATAAGATCACTATCTCAAAAACAAACAGACTTATATGCTTCACTCAGTTTGGCATTTTGCTATCCTCCTTAAATCGATCAGAAGAAGGTTATATATGTAGTAAGCTAATATTGATTTTGTTAACTACCTACCAGGACTAGTTAGTAATTTGGATGATGCACTCTGAATATTATATCTTCTTACATCTTCGGTTAAGTTTCTTTCTTAAGAGTAGAGAAGATATAAAAATTAAACCCAGTACAAGGATATTTTAAATCTATTTTGATCTAATTAGTAATTATGTGTCTACTTATCTACACCACTGTGCTCGAATGTGTTGGCTAGACAGGGGGAAGGGGAACAAGTGTACGTGTAGAACATGTGCACATGGGAGCAAAGTACGTATAAAGGATGACCAATCAAAGGAGAACACAGACCCATCCAAGTCCCATGTGCACATGGGAACAAACAGCACTAACCACCAAATACTTCAAGGGTGTGAAGAATGCCATGAACATAAGTGTAATCACTACAACGTTCATCATCACTCAAAACTTGAATACAACATGGAAGAATTACAGGGAGATACGTTCGAAATTCATCATTCAGCGCCAAGCAAAGTTGTTCAACTAGATGCAGAGTCTGAATAAGACAACAAATAGATATTCACAATACATATTTCAGCAGTAAAGGACCTGATAATAGTCATAAACAATTTAGGTAATCAGGTATGCATCAAGCCTTACTGGATATCCCTTCACCGGACGGTTAGCAGCTGGCAAACTGAAGGATGACCATAATTCCGATATCAGAGAGAGCAAATCTGGTAGATACTTACGAATGTGCTGCACATGAACGTGTGAATACAGGGCTCTTACAATGAACACATAATAATAAAACGGTACCATAAAGGTTAATTATACCTGACGCACAACAGACACCAGTGTTCCAAGCTTCCAGGTAATATACTCCTTAAGACCGTCTTCACATGTACGAACAGTTTGCAGGAGATCGGGCAGAACCTTGGGAGTTTACAAACAGAAATAAAAGTAATAAATAAAAAACCTAACCTCACATGAAAAAGAGTTTAATAGAAAAGAGTTGATTACATATGTGACATAAGTATCCCAGTAGTGGTCATATTTGCTGCAAATAGAAGGAAAAGACCCTCCTATTAGAAGATCTTTGCATCAAAATGTCTCTATCAGAATACCTTTATGTTTACTATGCTGTAATATATCTTGTAAATATTCCAGACAAGCAAGAAAACACTCATGAAAAAAGGGTGCACCCATATTGCGGGAAGAATATCAACAATTTTACACAAAAAGAAATGGAGTGAGATAAAATCCATTTACACATGAGCAATGTAAGAGGGTAAAATAGGTCACCCATAGAGCATAAAAAGTCTTTTCTTTGAGCGGAACTATCACATATGTTGTTTGGACAAAACTTCTACTCAGCACATATGTTACCAGATAAACGTAAATCTTAAGTTGTACATCGAAGCATAAAAAATGAAGCTTTAAAATGAGCACAGCGTTGCATATACAAAAAGCTCCAACAAATTAAAGTCATACAATGCAATTATAATCAGCCATAAATTAACCTTGAAATTATATGTACAAATTAATCTATACACAACTACATATGTAATCACATGTGTGTACAAAGTCGTATCAGTCACATAGATGAAAATCGAAGACCTTGAGGTCGAATACGAACCCAATTAGCGGATATTTCAAATCAAGTAGCCAATCGTCACCTAAGAGATGAACTCTAATTAGGGAATTGGGGATATCAACTAGCAGATACGTACCCAATTACGGATTTATAAACTTCAAAGAAAAGCCATGTATTAAAATTAGAGTACCGGAGATATGAGCCGTGGGGAAAGTTCTTCAAGATCGGAATTGGGGCGGAGATATGAGCCGTGGGGAAAGTTCTTCAAGATCGTAATTGGGGCTAAACTTCAGAAGTCTAGAGGAGAGAGTTCAGTTGGGTATAGTCCCATCTATAACTTAGAGTAGGGAGTTTATCTAAATTACAAAAAAAAAACTTGTTTATTTTTTAAAGTTAAAACTTTAATACGTCGCCTTAACGAAAATCCGTCGTATAAAGTACAATCTTAAACGTCAGGTTCAAAACACCGACATAAAAAGTGATTATATACATCGGCATTTTTAGAACCGACGTATATGATAATATTATACGTCGGTTATTTATTGGACCGACGTAAAAAATACTAAAAAGTTCAAATATACGTCAACATTTAGATAACCCGACGTATATTAGTATTATATATGTCGGTTTTTTGTATATCCGACATAAAAGAGGCGACGTAAAAAGTCAGTTTTGTACTAGTGCATATCTTGTAAAGACATATATGAAGAATGAATCGTGATGGTACCTCGCTTTGAAACAGAATTCATTTTCTGAAGACGCTGAGTTGCGCGATCCGCCATTGATATTCAATAAATGAAGGTTTGAAACCCATAAAACGGAGAAAGAAGATGAAGATTTAAGCAAAAACGCAGAAAAACTTCAAAAACCCAGAAATTGATCGGAAAAACTCGCCGGGAATCACCTAACCACAATGAAACTTTGAGAGAAAATTTTAGCAGAATAACTTTATAAAAGAGTGAAGTGAGAAATGAAATCTCACTACACTCTTATACAGGCACTACAGCCGGTCAAAAGTAAGGGCAACCGACACTAGTCAGTAAAGACCCAAAAAAATCATTTCCTGGGCTTGATTATAAATAAGGCCCAAAGAAATAAGAATGAAGGCCTAATTAAAAGAAAATATGAAAGAAAAATATAAGTATTTTTCTTCAACCTCAATCGAGGTCGAGAGGGTTCGACGTGGAAGCCAAAAGTGGCCACATTTTCGATCTAAATGAGGTCGAAAATAAAAATAAGAATAAAAAGTAATTAAAAGAAAAATATAAGAATTTTTCTTCGACCTCAATCGAGGTGGAGAGGGTTCGACCTGGGAGCTAAAAGCGGCCATATTTTCGATCTAAATGAGGTCAAAAATAAGAATAAAAATTAATTAAACGAAAAATATAAGTATTTTTCTTCGACCTCAATCGAGGTCGTGAGGGTTCGACCTGGAAGCCAAAAGTGGCCACATTTGCGATCTAAATGAGGTCGAAAATAAGAATAAAAATTAATTAAAAGAAAAATATAAGTATTTTTCTTCGACCTCAATCGAGGTCGAGAGGGTTCGACCATGAATCCAAAGGTGGCCATATTTTCGTTCTAAATGAGGTCGAAAATAAGAATAAAAAGAAAAATGTGAGTATTTTGCGACCTCGATCCAGGTCATGAAAGTTAGACCTAGAAATAGAAATTACGACACATTCGACTTCAAATGAGGCCTAAATAAAATAGAAAAGAAAAACAAGATTATTAATTTGATCTCAAATGAGGTCGTAAGGTTTCGACCTCAAACGCATAATGCACATCTATTCGACCTCAAATGAGGTCAAAAATAGACAATATGTTTCTGTACCTTTTTGACTTCAGGCGAGGTTGAAGCATTTCGACCTCACGCCAAAAAAGATCAATGATTCGACCTTAAACCAGGTTGAAGGGTTTCGACCTCGAACCAGGTCACCACTATTCGACATGGAGGCGATTGAGTAGAGAATTTCGACCTCAAATGAGGTCGAAATTTAATATTTCTAATATTTTTTATTTTTTCTAAAACATGGAAAATTGACAAAAATAAAGAAAAATGTCCGGTGACACCAAAATTCCTACAAATTAGGAAAAAATGAAGGAAAATTTTGAAAAAGACCCGGAAACTTTCAAGATAACTTCTATGAAAACCTAAGAAAGTTTTCTTAGAAGTTGGGGGCAAATGATATGAGTTAAGTTAAAACCTAAAGACATAATTAATGTCATATTAATTAGACCTAGATTGGTCCAAAAATTAGGCTCAATTAAGAGAGGGCCGAAACCCTCATTAATTACTAAATTCATAATTAATTAAATACATAATAATTCAGTCCATTAAAAATGATTAAATTGAGACCTACTTCTACAAGGAGCAGTCTTGAGGGACATCAAGTCATAAAAGGAGTCAGCCTCCTAAAAACTAGGATTCATAATCCTGATCTAAGAGGGTGACTTGGCCCCCAAGTCACCTAATTCTACCCTAAATTCAAGGCTCACTACGCCTATATAAAGGACCTGATCCTCCAATCAGAACTACATTTTTTTGGCTTGATTCTCAATTACGAATTGAGATACGTATGCATCTTATATCCAGTCACAAAACACAAGAACAACCATTAAAGCTCTAAAACTCTCAAACCCTAGTATTAATTACACCCTAGTTTTTATTCCATAAGACTTATTGAAACTTTTTACGTATTTTATTTGAGATGAATATTTGGGTGATTTGTGGACACCTTGTGGATTGTGAACATTTTATTTATATGTCATTAAATACAACTTTGTATATTTTTAAATTTCTCATTCCTCACAAGAAATTTATTTTGGTTAATCTGTTTATTGCCGAAGTAGTACTTTACCTGTTGAGAGGTATTTTTACCACTTTCCAACTATCTTTCGACTTGAATTCTATGGGTGGAATAAAGTTTTTGTCATATTTTTATGTGTTTCTCGTTATGTTTTTAGGAGCAGAGTTGGATTCTCTAGGAGTTGTAAATTGATGGCGTTTCAGCTTATTTTTTGGTTCAAAAAGGGGAAAATTGCACCATTAGAAAACATAGAGGTGTGAGAGAGAAATTTGGTTTTTATGGCCTCAAAAGAGAAGAAAAATTGGAGAAAAATTGGCCTAACAACAAAGAGGTGTGAGGTGCATATTTCCCTATTTTCTTATGTCCCTAGACCTGCAAGTTCTTCATTAAGACTATTTAAAGTCTCTTGCGTGCATCTGCTATAACTTGGCCTTAATATTCTCCTTTATTGCTCTTGTTTCTTGCATCCTTTACCGTTCCGCTTACCTGTGTGGATTGCATGGAAGAGCTAAGAGTCACTGCAGTTGCCTCCAAAGAAACCCGACCTTCGTCCCAAGCACTTCAGATGATCCAATTTAATGTCCAACTTCTGGTACATATCACATGGGCTGTTCAGTTGGCTGCATCTAATTGCATCAGAAATATATTAACCACTTCTAAAATCATTGCAACAATAAATGCGGAATTCCAGTCACCAAAATGGTTGCTATGGAGGTACATCTTTTGTGAGCAACAGAGCTTGTAATACTTTAAAACAATGTCTTCTTTTAACTTCATAAAAAAATTAGAAGCACAAAGATCCCTTTTACAGTTCGAGAAATCAAAGAAGTTTGTCCCACCATTGTTTGGGCACACATTTCTTACACTGGTACTATTTGTTTGCAGACATCTATTATCACATCTTGCAAGTGGACGTGAACTTGTAGTCTTCCATACGGCCATGTAACAGATATCCCTACCGATATCCTTTGAGGTTTCTATTTTAATTTAACATTCGAACATCAATTAATAATGAGTAATGAAGAATTGGCATATCATACACTTATTAAATTTTTTTAAAGAAGCAATGACAGCTATGTTAGTATTAGTGCTCTAGAGACAACACTTTTATGTTTTAAAGAAAATATTTTATTAATTATAAATTATGTTTTATTGATTATTATTATTATTATTATTATTATTATTATTATTATTATTATTATTATTATTATTATTATTATTATTATTATGTCTTTATTTACTGCGTTATAAATGTTAGCATAATAAATGTCCTTGGAATTATGATACGTATTCGATATCTTTAAGTATGTGACTTAAAAATGAGATTATATGAATAGTATCTTTATTCCTAAATATCCCTAGTCGGGTGTATGCACAAAGACTAGTATGTTTGTTGACTGATGACCACATCTCATTGGTCATAGGTATGGTGATACTAAAGTCAAAACATAGGTGCATGTAAGAGTACATGACACTGGATTGACCCGCCGTGAGATTACACATGTTAATAGTGTCATAAGTAATTCTCGCTGTGATAATGGTGTAATGATCCTTAGACCTGAAATCATTATATTTTCATACGAGAATAATATACGTTGATTACATTAAAAGTTACCTTTGACCGGGTGATGATAAAAGTGGACATTGGGTATATTATGAATCGTACGAGAAATATGAATGATCTAGATAGGATTTGACCCTCCTAATTTTAGGAGCGATATTATTGGCCTCTTGTTTGAGTGAGACTAAGAAATGCACGGCCGTGCTCAAATGTTGATTTGATTTATTAGTCTACTCATCGATCAAGAAAACTAAGATTAAATTATAAAGAGGATGACACATTACATGCCTCGAGTTTAATCTATAATATTAAGGTTAAAGGGATTATATCACATGGAACATTATTCATGAAAGGCTTAATCGAATCACTGATTTTATTATTATTACTTGGGTGGCAATGATGTATTACTAGATGCCGCTCATTGTTTATAATTTTAATTAGTTATTAAAATTGTTACCAACGTAATAATAACCTACAGGGTCACACACAAAGAACGCTTGAGGGAGAAATAATTTAAATTATGAATTTAAATTTAAATAAGTAATTTATTCTATTTATAATATTAATTAAGTATGACTTCATTAATTATTTAAATAGAAAATGGAATTACTTAAACTAATTCTGAAATTAGTTATTAATTAATTAAGTGCGACTTAATTAAATAATAAATTAGAATTTCGGATTAGTATTTTATTATAATTGGATTATAATTAGAAAACTTATTTTCCTCTCTATATAAACTCTCAAAGAGGGCTGATTTTAATGTGGAAAAACGTTTTTATATTGAAAACCCTAGCCGCTTATGAGAGCAAGAAAAGAGAGAGAGAAAGAAGCAATTTTCTAGTGCTAGTACACATCAATCCTTCAAGAAAAACGTTCGTGTGGATACCGTAGAGCGTAGATCGCGAGAGCGGGATACATGGTGATTGAACAAGCTTTGGATCTCCATTAATCTTCCATTGATGAATTGTTAAAGCGTTTTAAGGTAAAACACTAATCTCCGAATTAAATCTTTTGTTTTTCGCATGGATCCTGCGGAGGGGTTTCGAATTTTGGTTTATTTTCACGTTTTTCGTTGCGTTTATGTGCTCGAAATCCTTCAAGCTAAATTCCATCAAACTCTAGGAAGTTAACTGATCAAAAGGTATTTTTCTAACGTTATAGATCATAGAATTTTCGTAAATAAAGATTGTAGTTATGCTAGACTTTTAGATAAGTAAAAGCTTAGCCCAAACAACTTGTGATGCTAAAATTATAGATGTCTAAAATCAGTTTAGTGTAATACCTGCTGAAATTCTGGGAGAAACAGATGAGCCTATGGCTGGCAAAGATTTAGTTAAGGAAGGAGGTCTTTTTCTTATAGACACCTTAAAAAATCCTACGATTATAACTAGGAAAATCCTATGATTGGATTGATGATGATTATATTAGGAGCACAACTCTGGACTCGAGGTAGCTATATATATGTGAGGAATATCAAGGTATGGCTCAAATAGCTGCTTCACAAGATGAGAGTGATCTTATTCTCAGCGGACTAGGCAGTCAATATAGACAAAATCAAACATATTGGCCCGAGAGGATCTTGACTAGACAACCTAACTTATTCAAAATCAAGACTATGGGCATTTTGGTACAACTATGAACTATAGTAAAATTCATAAGCAAAAAATACAAACTAGGATCATTCAATAAAATACATGCACTAGCTTAGATATTTACATAAGGTTGCCTTAAATTTGAGAGCTCCACCTGATTTTTTTTCAATGACTAGCAGCCTTGTCGGGAACCAATTCTTTTGCAACAGAAAACTCTTTCGAGCCATTACCACCCAGTGTGCATTTCAGATAAATTCAAGATGCTTAGCATTTTGCAGGCATAATATATCGTTTAGTAAATCCCATCATGAAGATAAATTTTATGTTGATAGACTACTTTTTAGCTTCTGCTTTTCATTCTTAGGTGAAATACTTTTAATTTAGATAGATCTTGATTTGGGGCTTGTGCAAGACTTCATGGTTTGCAATTTTTTTCTGGGACCTTGCTTCAACAAAATCTAGTGTTGGTCCTCGTGTATTGCAGAAGGGGGGGGGGGATGAATGCAATACTGATAAAATTCAATCTCAATTTCAACAACCAAAACTAAGATTTAATGTTATCAGTAATATGTATGCATTCACAAACAGTATGGTCTAAAGACAAGTTTCACAAAATAAATGTTTTTATTTATTTTGCAAAGTGTTGCTACAACCTCATGAGAGAATTCTTGAGCTTCGGTTTTCTTCAAGACACTTACAGTTTCGTTGCTTTTGTTTTGTAGTGCTTGAAGCTTCTGTCGTAGTCTTGCAGACTTGGTGCAGCTTAGGGATACTGCAACACGCCTGTTTCTTGAACATTGAAACTATCACGGGATTTGACTGAGAAGATACCTAGAACAAGGATCTTTCACGAGACAGTTACTTTTGCCGCAAAGCTTGCTGTCACAGGAATGTTCTTTTGGTGACAGTATGAGTTCCCCGCATAGAGTGCTGTCGAGGTTTCCAAACTTTCTGTCGAGGGCTAAAGTTGTTGTCGCGTAGTCTGCCGCCAATGTTGCTGTCAGAGTGAATATGCTGTCGTGACTTGCAACATTCTGTCTTCTTGTAATCTTACTGTCAATGCTTATGACAGTAACCTTTATTCATGTTGTCATCTAATATGCATTCTTTGAGGCTTGAACACAGCAAGTGAACTTCTTCCAAATTACACAACTAAGATGACATTGCATACTGATTACAAGAACATACTTTGGCTGTGACAGTATGTTCTACTTAATTAAAAATTAAGTACATACAAGGTTAAGTTGTTTCTATGCTATCACCCATAAATCCCAACATCTAGGTTTAGCTAATAATCAAACATCCCTTCCATATATATCCAACTTCTTGTTTACATCATAAGAAATCTGATTAGGAATTGTTTAAGATCTGTCGGATAGTAGACAATCGGTAGTAGAGGAATCCATAGGTAACATCTAGAGCTTAGTGAGTATAAATAATTTATGAATGAGAAGACTAGCTTGTAAACATCTAAAAACCATCTAAATATAAATCTTAAAATAAACATCTTTATATCAAAAATATGGTTCTAATGATGAATGCTCAACCATGTACTTATGTGGCTATCATCTTTCTTATGAAGATGTGTTTCTTATCTTTTATAAAAATAAAAGAATAATATGAATTTTAAAATACAATGTAGATGAAATGATTACAAATTAAAATCCACTGATCTAACTTTTGTTTTGCTTAAAATTTCGATGATTAATCATGCACTATCCTCACCGAAAAGTAGAAAAGGATCAAGTTTTAGAGCAATAACTAAGTTCATCATGATGCACTATGACAATCTTCCTAACAACAGTTGTAGGAAGACTTTGCTACATCAGTTAAAACATTAACTAGTTGGGTGAAAAACTCATTAGAATGAAGAACCCTTTTAAACATCCCTGTTAAGTGAAGTGTATTGTGTCGATGAAGAAGATGTTAAAAAAAACAAATTAAGCTTGTATTTTTTTATCTTTAAACCATTATAACTATATAAATTCATAATGTTGTCTTTCTTTTTTGTTGAGAATTCTCAAACTCTAATATAACAATTGTCCTTAAACTGTTGTCTTTGCTGTTGATTCCTTACATGTATGAAGATCTATAATGGTGACTTTAAAATTATAATAAACATATCTTTACTATCAATTCAAAATGCTAAACAAGGTCCCAAAATTGCAATATTACATGTTTGGAACCTTGTTAAGCATTTTAACCCAGGTTGCAAAGCTTTTCTAAAATTGATGTTAGAAAGATTGTCATAGTGTACCTTGATGACTTAGCTATTACTGTAAAATTTGATCCATTTCTACTTCTCAATGAGAATATTGCATGATTAATCATCGACATTTTAAGCAAAATAAAAGTAAAGACCAGCTGATTTTAATTTTCAATCATTTCATTTGTACTGTATGTTAATATTCACATTATTATTTTTACAAAAGATGAGAAACGCCTCTCGATAAGAAAGCTGATAGGGCATATAAGTACATGGTTGAGCATTCATCATAAGAACCATATTGTTGAAAGGAAGATGCATATCTTAATATCTCTACTTGGATGTTTTTTTAGATGTTATTGAGAAAAGAATTGTGATTGGTCACATTGCTATAATCAGAATCATGCTTACTTAAATGAAGTTCCTTAGATTTTAATATGATGGTTTTAAATGAAAATTATTATATTATATGGAACACATGCAAAAATAAAAAAAGTAAGGTGATCGATCAAATGGCTCTAGTAAGGATCATGATTTTCAATGGTAGGATTTAAAATTTATCTAATGGCATGAAAATAATGTTTTTATACTAATTTATCCAATGAGGGATATTTTAAAATATATAATTCTCAAATAAATTGGATTACATATTCCAACACTTCACGTGTTATGATATTTTTAAGTACGAATTGAAAAATATATCGATTTAGAAATAAAAATAAGCCGAAAAAGTATTTTAGTTCAATTTAGTATTTTTAAATTTTATATAAATCTAAAAATTAGTAATATAGAATTGAATGTATTCGATACCAGTAACCTCATATTAACCTCATAAATGTATTATTTGTATACAAGTTAAATATGTTAAATATGTTATCTTCCATCTAAAAATGACATTCATGTTGGTCCTTTATTATCATTACCATTAAACACTATAATTTGCATGTAGTGAAAAATTTCTAATGGGATTGTATATGTTCCACTCATCACTCCCAGTTTCAATTCATTACTCCTCTCATCACTCTATATATGTTCCTTAATTATTTGTCTTTTTTCAAATTATTTATACTCACTAAGCTCTAGATGATACGTGCCTGATAAGGGATCTTTTGCTCTTAGGCTAAAAGTAGATTTTTTTTCCAGAAGCAGAGGTCCTACGAAAAAATTTGCAATCCTGACAATCTTGCACAAGCCTCAAATCAAGATCTATCAAGATTTTATTTGAAAGAATTTCACTAAAGGATGAAACAGAAACTCAAAAGTAGTCTATTAAAAATTGATTATGATGATGACTTACATAATTAATTCACATGTAATCAAGATGCATAGCATTTTCCACGCATAATATAGAAAGATTGGTCAGCAAATTGAGTAAAAATAATACAAATATGCTAATTATCACTAACAATAAAGCACTCCAATTCGTGAGATTGTGTTTTTTTTATTTGTGGTAGTGTTATTGCAATAATAATTGAAAGGTAGTGGATGATTTGAACGGTGAATTCAATTTTTCAAAAGAAAATTGCTAAATGGATAGAGGAAGTGACTGAAACATAAACAAATCGGAAAGTCAATAATCAAAATCAGAAAATTCTATCTGAGGGTTTATGCAAAAATGGTTAATTCAAAAGGTCAGAATCTTACCAGTTGATTGAAGTGGAGAATGAAGAATCTACGAATCCCAACATATGCTCCAAACGGTTGCTTTACGATCGTCTTACGATCTATGACAATGATCTATGACAAGGAGTACTCTACTAGTTCAGTCTCTGTCTATCTCTCTAACGACTAGGCTCTTACGGCGGCTAGGGCTTTCTCACTATATGAAATGTTGAGAATGAGACACATTTTAGGTATATATATATATATAGTGGCGAGAGGGAAGCTTATGGTTTTATTAGGTATTACTAAAATTAGGGGTGTAATTTGAACTGAGCTGGATCAAATTCGTTATCGAGCTCGAGTTCGAACATGCTTTTGGGCTCGATAAAAAATTCGAGTTGGGCCGAGTTTTTTTTTAGCTTAAGTGAATAAACTTGAACTTGAGTTAATTTTTTTTATTAACTCCAGCTCAATTTTTTTTATTTTGTTTTTAAAAATATACATGTGTTTATTAGTTTACGTGTCATCATTCAACTACCTAGGAAAATTTATTTTAAAAATGTACTCGCTATAATTTTCATATATTACGTGAATTATTAAATTATTATATTTGGTTAAATTTCTTAATTAAATGAGTTCTTTTACGAGATTCTGAGATATTTACTTACTTACTTACTTACTTAAATGTAGTGATTATTGACTTGAATAATAGTTTTTTACAAATGTTAAAATTCAACTAACATTTCAAATTATTCTTGAAAGATATTTTTAAAATAAGAAAGATCATTAAATTCATATATTAAATGTTATTATAATATCAAATATATATGATATTGTTAGATCAGAATTCAATGATCGACAGGAGCTAGACTCAACTGATCAGGATTTCTGACGTCATCAGGATTACATGGTCGTCAGGATCAGAATGCATATCAGGACTGGGATCAGGATTGATCGTCAGGACTGGAAGCTGATCAGGATTCCTACTTCGAGTTATATTTGGAGTCTAGATAAACATGGAAGTTTATTCTGTCGGTTCCTGGTTTGTAGTATGTAGCTATCAATTATGGATAGGTTTCAATCTTTGTAATTGATTAGGACTTATCATTGATAGAGAAGCTGTGTAGTATATAAACACAGTTTTGGTTTTGGTTCTAGAGAGAATCAAGATAGAAGCTCTCGAGAACATAGAATTTCTTGAGAGAGTTTTTGTAAGCTAGCAGCTCTCAAGAACATCAGAATTTCTTGAGAGAGTTTGTAACAGTTTTATATCAGATTTAATAAAGCTGTTATCTTTCTTTTCATATTTGTGATATATACATTAAGAAGTCGATTATCTTACTCTATTGTATTCAACCCCCCTTCTACAATAGATTATTACTGGGCAACAATTGGTATCAAAGAAAACTGGTTTATTTGTGAATCAGAGACGATCTAAGATGTCGACAACCAAGTATGAAAGCATGAAGATTCTCATCTTAAAGATATCAGAATATCCTACATGGAGGGTAAAGATGCTGATGTACCTGGAGGCTATGGATCCTGACTACTTGGACAGGATTTGTGATGGACCATATATACCAACAAAGTTCGTAGAACGAACAGATACTGTACCAGAACATTATGTGGTCAAAGCTAAAACTGAATGGACTCCAGAAGAAAAAGCTCATGTACTCAGGGAACCAAAGATAAAGAATATCTTGCATAATAGTCTTGATGCTGTCATGTCAAACAGGGTGATTGCATGCAAGTCTTCAAAAGAAATCTGGGATACTTTGGAAACTCAGTGCCAGGGATCTGCATCTGTTAAGAAGAACAGAAGGGCTCTTTTGATTCAAGAATATGAACAATTCGATGCAAGACCTGAAGAGAGCCTGACTGATCTATATGATAGATTTCTGACACTATTGAATAGCTTATCTTTAGTTGACAAAGTATGTGAAACTGAAGATTCGAATACCAAGTTTCTAAGAGCTTTACCTGAAGAATGGGATACTCAGACCTCAATCATCAGACACCAGTATGATCTAAACATTGTGTCTCTTGATGAGATCTATGGGATGCTAAGAACTCATGATCTTGAAGTTCAATAGAGAAAGAACAAGAAAAGCAGCAAGGCAAAATCAATTGCTTTGAAAGCAGAGGCTAAATCAAAAGGAAAAGCTATGGAGGTCTCTAGAAGTAAATCAAGAGTAGCTGAGTCAGATCCTGACGACTCTTCATCAGATACGGATGGCAATCCTGATGCCAATATTGATGATGATTCTTCTGATTCAGACATGGAAGAGATGGTTGATATGATTGTCAGAAACTTCAGAAGGATGAAGTTCAGGAAGAATAGAAGACAAGGAAACTTTCAGAAAAAGACCTTCAAAGCAGACAAAGACAAGTATATCAAAAAGGACAGCAAGGGTAGCAAATTTGACAAGTCAAAGGTTAGATGCTACAAGTGTAATGGTATGGGTCACTTTGCTTCTGAATGCAACAAGACAAAGGCACTCATCACATCAAGCAAGGATTGGATGGACTCTTCCTCAGAATCTGATACTGAGGTAGTCAACTATGCGTTAATGACCAATGTTGATGTAACTGCTGCTCTTGATGATAAGGTACTAAATACTATCTTTGATTTTGATACTGACAATGCTTCTGAGTTAAGACGTTTTCTAAAGTCATTACATATTAGCTTTAGAAGTCAAACTGCTGAAAATACTAGGATCTTATCTGAGATGTCTGAACTTAGAAAAAGGAATGAGATATTAGAAGCTGAATTTTCTCGTATGCAAGAAGTACAAAAAGAATGTGATAATGCTAATCACGTGAATTTAGAGATGAAATCCAAATGTACTGCTCTTGAAAAAGAACTTGAATATGCTAATGAGAAAATCAGAACCTAGACAGACTCAGGCAGGAAATTTCATGAGATTAATATCTCTAAGAATTGGAAAGAGTGTCTATGATATAAGTCAGATGAAGATAAGAAATTGAAAGAGAAAATTGTCATTGATGAGACAGTCAGTCCAAAGACCTATAGACATGTTTTAGATGCAACCAAATCTAAGATTACTCCTGTTAATTTTGTTTTTGGTAAGGATTCCAATTCTACTTCAGAAAAGGGATCTACTTCTACTCAAGGAATTAAAATCATAAAGTCTAAACCTGTCTTGAATAAAGTCATAAAGAATGTAGGTCTATTGTCTCAAAAACAGCTTAAGGATAAAATCTGTGAGGTGACGGATAAGAAAAAGGAAGCTACTGTTAAGAGAAACAGGAATGGTAAAATTGGGATCAATAAAGAAAATGGTTATAAGTATATCCCAAATGCACCTAGAAAGAGTTGTTTTAACTGTGGTAACTCTAATCATCTTGCTATTGATTGTAAAAAGAGTAAGAAGAAAATTCCTGAAATTCCTAAGTCTGGAGTTAGGAATAGATCAGTATATTATAAACCACAGAATTCCTGTTTTCATTGTGGTAGTCTATGGCATTCTATTTATACCTGTAAAGAGTATCATGATTTGTACTATAACTTTTATGATCCATTGCCTAAGTTTGAAAGTAGTACAAAGTCTGATAGAACTAAAAATGTCATAGTGAAGCATGCTTTTGTTAATACTGATGCTGACAAAGCAAATCCTGATGGAGTAACACCTGTCAGGACTGCTAAGGTCAGAAAGTCTTCTGTTGTGAAAATTAATAAATTGCATGAAAAAGGAACCCAACATGTATGGGTTCCTAAGTGTTCTAACTAGTGTGTTTCTATTCTGATGCAGGGTAAAAAGAAAAATGTGTTAGTCATGGATAGTGGATGTTCTGTGCACATGACTGGAAACAAAGCCCTGTTATCAGAATATGAGGAAAAATCTGGCCCAACTGTGTCTTATGGAGATGGCAACATTGGACAAACCTTGGGATATGGCAATATAATCATTGGAAATGTCATCATTGAAAAAGTAGCTCTAGTGAAGGGACTAAAACACAACTTGTTGAGTATTAGTCAAATCACTGACAGAGGTTATCATGTCAATTTCTATTCCACACATTGTGAAGTAGTCAGTAAATCAACAGGAAAAATAGCTCTAACTGGCTACAGGCATGGTAACATATATGAAGCCAACATTCTCTCAAATACTGATGGCTCCCCTACATGTCTCATCAGTAAAGCTTCAGTAGATGAAAGTTGGAATTGGCACAAGAAGCTTTCTCATCTCAACTTCAGCAACATCAATGAGTTGGTTAAGAAAGATTTAGTAAGAGGATTACCTAATGTCTTGTATACACCCGATGGACTCTGTGATGCATGTCAAAAAGCAAAACAAAGAAGGACATCATTCCAGAGTAAATCAGAATCCTCTATTGGAGAACCATATCACATGCTACATCTTGATCTATTTGGTCCAGTCAACATCATGACCATCAGTAAGAAAAGGTACACTCTTGTAATTGTTGATGAATATTCTAGATTCACCTGGGTGTATTTTCTGCACAGAAAAGATGAAACTCCTGAAGTTCTGTTGGATCATGTGAGAATGATTGAGACAACCACAAAGTACAAAGTCAAGATTCTAAGAAGTGATAATGGTACTGAATTTAAGAATTCAAAGATGGAAGAGTTCTGCAAGTACAAAGGAATTATTCAACAATTCTCTGCTCCTGGCACACCTCAACAAAATGGAGTAGTAGAAAGGAAGAATAGAACTCTTATTGAAGCTGGCAGAACTATATTGGAAGAAGCTAAATTACCTACATATTTCTGGGCAGAAGCAGTCAACACAGCTTGCTATACACAAAATCTCACATTGATAAACAGACATGGTGTTACTCCTTATCAGTCACTCAAGGAGAAGAAACCTAGTCTGAAGCATCTGCATGTGTTTGGCTGTAAATGTTTTGTTCTCAGAACTCATCCTGAACAGCTAGGAAAATTTGAAACAAAGGCTGATGAAGGAATTTTCATAGGCTATCCTGCATCAAGAGCCTTCAGAGTTTTTAATTTGAGAACAAGGACTGTCATGGAGTCAATACATGTATCTTTTGATGATAAGAAGATAACAGGAATCAATGAAGACTCTCATGATAGATTGATTTTTGAAAATGAAGCTACTAAGGAACCTGAAGAAAGTGAATCAGAAGCTGTCAATACATCAGATCCTGATGGGTCACCAAATCCTGATGACACACCAGATACTGATGGTGCTAATACTGATGATGCAATTAATAGTAATAAAACTAGTAGTGCTAATGTTGAGGGGGAGCAACAACATTCAACTACAAGTTCAGAGTCAACTCAATCATCAAGACAGAATTCTTCAGATACTGATTCAAGTGATGATCCTGATAATACATCAGGAGGACTGAACAATAATTCAGGGAGAGCTTCAAATCAAGCAAATTCTTTCAATCAAAATAACACCAATCCAGGGGGAGCATCTACTTCAAGGAACAATTTGACACCAGCAAGGAAATGGACAAAAGATCATACTCCTGATTTGATAATTGGAGATCCTGATGCAGGTGTTCAAACAAGAAGTGCAACTCAGAATGAATGTCTATACAATAACTTTCTGTCCAAGGAGGAGCCAAAGAAAGTTGAAGATGCACTTAAAGATGCTGATTGGGTAACTGCAATGCAAGAAGAATTGAATGAATTTGAAAGGAATGAAGTCTGGAAACTGGTACCAAGACCAAAGGATAGATCAATTGTTGGTACAAAGTGGATTTTCAAGAACAAGACTGATTCTGATGGTGTTATAATCAGAAACAAAGCAAGGCTAGTTGCAAAGGGGTATTCCCAACAAGAGGGAATTGACTATGATGAAACTTTTGCTCCTGTTGCAAGACTAGAAGCCATCAGGATATTTCTTGCTTATGCAGCTCATAAGAAATTCAAGGTTTTCCAGATGGATGTTAAAAGTGATTTCTTAAATGGAGAACTGGAGGAAGAAGTCTATGTTGAGCAACCTCCTGGTTTCATTGATCCTAAATATCCAGATCATGTCTACAGACTGGATAAGGCACTTTATGGACTAAAGCAAGCTCCAAGAGCATGGTATGAAACCTTAGCTCAATTCTTACTGGAAAGTGGATTCAAAAGAGGTGCTATTGATAAAACTCTATTTTATTTGAATCATGGTAAGGATTTGCTGTTAGTTCAGATTTATGTTGATGATATCATATTTGGGTCAACAAACAATAAGCTATGTGAAAAGTTTTCTAAGCTTATGCAGTCAAGATATCAAATGAGCATGATGGGAGAAATGAGTTACTTTCTTGGTCTTCAAGTTAAACAGACTGATGAAGGGATTTTTATCAATCAGTCTAAATATACAAGGAATTTATTGACAAGGTTTAACATGCAAGACAGTACTCCTGCTTCAACTCCCATAGCTACAGCTACCAAACTTGATCCTGATCAAGGTGCTGAGGTAGATGTAACTCACTACAGAGGAATGATTGGCTCTGTTAGATATAATTGCTAATGTTTGTTTATCAGTGTTTAAGCAACAGGTACTGACAAGAGTTTATCGGAAGCCAGTCAGAGTTTAGTTAAACTCTGACAGGGTGAAGAGTTTAAAGGTAGCCGGTCAGAGTTTATTTAAAGTCTGACAAGGTGATAGTTGAATTAGCTGTCGGTGCTGAATTGAAGATTCTAGAAGCAATATATTCTGAAGATGGAAAGAAGCAGAATATATTGATACAGCTAAGGAGATGGAATAGAAGATAAGAAGCAATCCTTAATTGATAAGTTTTGTATAGCTAACTTGTAGGAATATCAATTAGATAAGGATTGTATGTAGCTGTGTACTATATAAACACAGATAGGTTATCCCTAGAAGGGACGCGCGAATATTGATATATTATTCTTGTAACCTAGAAGCTCTTTGTGATTCATTAACATCATAAAGAGAGAAGCTGTTAATATAAATACAGTTTATTGATTCATAAACAGTGTTCTTAATTATCGTTATTCTCATACATACTTGATTATATTGTGTATTCGGCCTAACAGGCTCTTTATTGTATCTCACTGCAAGTAGACCAGATATCATGTTTGCAACCTGTCTGTGTGCAAGATTTCAAGCAAAACCTAGAGAACCCCATCTGATTGCAGTCAAAAGAATTTTCAGATATCTCAAAGGCACTTCTTCACTTGGCCTTTGGTATGCAAGGGAATCAGATTTTGGGTTGTGTGGTTATTCAGATGCTGATTTTGCAGGATGCAAAATAGACAGGAAAAGTACTTCAGGAAGTTGTCAGTTTTTGGGTGGAAGACTAGTTTCATGGTTCAGTAAAAAGAAAAAATCTATTTCCACTTCAACTGCAGAAGCTGAGTACATTGCTGCAGGAAGTTGTTGTGCTCAGATAATGTGGATGAGAAATCAGTTGTTAGATTATGGCCTGTCATACTCAAAAATCCCTATTTATTGTGATAACCAGAGTGCTATTGCAATGACAGGAAATCCAGTTCATCATTCTCTTACTAAACACATCAGTATTCGATATCACTTCATAAGAGAACAGGTTCTGGAAGGAACAATTGAACTTCACTTTGTTCCTACTGATCAACAACTAGCTGATATATTCACCAAACCACTACCTGAAGCTACTTTCAATAAATTGGTGAATGAACTTGGAATGATGAACTTTGAGAATTTCTGAAGAAAGTTGCAGAGAGGAAATCCTGATAACTGTCAAATCCTGATGGTTATTCAGAAAGGTATGTTATCTTTGATCAAATCCTGATAGGTTGGAATCCTGACAGGACGTCAACTGGTTGTGGCTCCATCTCAGCAAGATCCTCCTCCATCTCCTGCCAAATCAAGTCAAGCTCTTCATCAGGTATGTTGTTTTGATTGTTGGCAGCCATTGAAAAATGAAGAAGGTGAACAGTTTTTGGTAAGTTTTTATTCTTTGGAGAGGGTTTTTGTTAGATAGATGCTGTTATGATTAACAGTTCTCTTTTATAGAGAATGTGTTTTAAGAATGCAGGTCATTTTTACAATCTCAAGGAGACGGTTCGGTTTTCCATAAATATTTTTGCCTCGTTTGCTGGTCAGCGTGTTTTAATGATATCTATGCCATTAATTTGGTTATTTTTTTAAAAAAAAACAAAAATCGTTATTCAGGATTGTTAAAATAAATTTTGTTTTCTTAAATAAAATTTTATTTTAATCTTATTGACTATTTTTTTTACAATCCTGATATGGCAAACGATTTTTAAGGCAAATGGTTTTATAGGAAATGCTTTTATTCCTGATGAGGTTAGGTTTTTCTTACATCAGAAAATGCCTACTTGTTATGGATTACTTTCTAATGCTATGGGGCAAGGCTCAACCCACCTTGTTCCTGACACAAGCATGCAACCTAAACAGTCTAAACAGTTAACAACCACCTCTAATGTCTCTCAACAGACTTTAGTTGTAAAATCAAAGAAATCAGCTAGAACTGATGTGTCTGGAAGGCAATCAGGTTCAAAGGATTTTTCCTCTACACCACTCACTAAAAAGAAGTTACAAGGGGGTGTACAAGGGGTCCTGGTGAAGAAAGCTGGTAAGGTCATTAAGGATGTTTCTGTGAGAAGAAAGTTAAGGTTGATTGATGATAGTGATTCAGAGGATGATTTACCTATATCCTCTGTGATGAATGTGAACAAGGAAGTTGCTGATACTGCTACTAAAGCTGTGGTACCTTCATCAAAACCACAAAAGAAAAGGAAATTATCAAAAAGTAGGTATCATATTCCTTTGACAGTGCGAATGAAGGATACTGATATTCAGACATCAAATCCTGATGAGTCATCTACTCCTGATGCTCTAGCAAATACTGATGTTAGTATTCCTGATGCAACAACAAAAGTGGTCTCTATATCAGACTCTCCAGCCTCTCCATCTTAGTTTAGAGAAATTTCTTGGGAGAAGGTTTCTAAAATTGCTTCCTTGGTTGGTCTTACACCAAACTCAAAGAAAAAGAGGAATGCAGAGGAGTTAGTCTATTAGAGACAAAAGTAGCTGAAAGGATCAAGCCCACAAGAACCTGAATTTCAGAGTAATTCAGTAGCTACTGTTGATCCTGCCACACAAGAACCACTCAATCAAAGTTTGGGTGAAGGTTTAGCTAGTGGAATGGTCACACAAGAACCATTTTCTCAAAGGGAGAATGAAGACATCAACATTCCAGCTACACAAGAACCATCTTCTCAAAGTGAAGATGCAGGCAAAGCTACAGCTTCTGTTGAAAGATTGGTCGAGAACATTGTCAATGAGGGAAGCACACAAGAACCTTTAGCTCAAAGTGTTGAAGCAGCCTCTGAACATCAAGCTCCACAAGAACCATTGGTAGAAAATACTGATGCAAGCATATCAAAACCTGACGATGTTCATCCTGACGCTAGTGGTGCTCCTGATACTGAGCCTATTTTGATACAGCCACTTCGTTCCAGACCAATGGATCATCCTATCTCAGAATCACAGGATAAATTGAAAGGTATTGCAATTCCTGATCCTGATGTTACTCATAGTACTGATGATGATGACTCTGATGATAGTGATGATGATGAGAATCGAAAAGAGAAGGAACAGCTTGCTACAGCACTCAAAATTAGTCTTGGAACTAATTTTGGTTGATCGAGTACATATATGGCTGGCAATGCTTATACTGGGAAAGATCAGAGACAAGATTTTTCTATTCCTTTCTTTGATCCTGCTGAGGCATTTAGACAGAATGAATGGAACAATTCATGGCACAATTCTGATGAATCTATCAGTTTTTCTTCTGCTATTGGACATGCCTATCATGCAGTGAAATCTATAGAGAATCAAGACTTGAAGAATCATCTAAAGGCTACAACTCTGTTATCCAAGAACCTGAAAAGTGAGATTGATTCTATCAAGAGTTCAACTGATAAAGTGAGGACTGATATCTTTAATAATTTTACAAAGGTGCCTACTGCTTTACAATTGAGGGTAGTAGAATCCCAAGTGAAATCTGTTGTTTCAGAACAAACCTCAATCAATCAAAGAATTGATTCTCTGGATAGTAAGGTAACTGACATTCAAGCCTCTCTTTCCTTAATTTTGAATTTATTGTCAAATCCTGATGTCAAAAAGGGGGAGAAGGTTAGTCGGACAAAATGTACACCTGATCTAGTATTAAGGAATAATGATGATGATACTGGAGATGATGGTAGTGACAAAGTGATACAAGGAGAAACCTCTGATGCTGTTGTTATGAAGTCTACAATTCAAACTTCACAAAGTCAAACAACACAGTCAACTCATGTTTCTGATTCTGGAGTTAAGACAGTAAGAACGTTGATGCAGTCTCAGATCCTGACGGAAAAACAAATCCTGACACCTGGTCATGGACACACTCTTGCTACAATTCCTGAAGGTGATGAAGATGTGATTATTGATAATCCTGAAGAAGCATCAAATTTATTCCAGAAGTTTTCTACAAAAGATGGCAGAATTGTTACTCTATATCACACTGATAAAAGAGTTCAACAATTATATGCAAGAAAAGCACTCTCTACAGCAAGTGAAGAATATCCAGATCTCTCACATGAAGAATTTTTGAGACTACAAAGAGAGACAATGGAAAGCTATACTGCTCCTGCTAGAGGTAGAGGAAGCAGAGGTAGGAGAGGTGCTAGAAGAAGTAGAAGAGGTTCTTCAACTCAAATAGTACCTAGACAGACAAGGTCTACAGGGTTAAAAATTGAAGAAATTCCTGAACCTACTCAAACTCTAGTAGTTCCTGACAGATCTACTTTTGGTGATGATGGAAATATTGAAGAAGAACCTGAATTGAGAAGAAAATCAAGAAAATTAAATCTCTGCAATACAAATCAAATTGAAGAATCTAATCCTGATGTTGTTCCTGATAATATTCAAGATCCTGATGATTCTGAAATTCTGCAAGAGATTGATTTGATAATCTTATCTACTGTGGTTGATTCTTACAACAAAGAAGTAGATGAAGAAGAAGAAGCCAGAAGAAAAGAAATTACAAGAAGAACAAGTAGAGATTTCAATCTCTATTTACAAAGGCTTAAACTTTCGAATGAAAGAAAGTGGAGGAACCCAAGCAGACAAGAATCTTCACTAAAAAGAAGCTATGCCTTTGAAAAGGAAAAAGACAAGAAGTGGAAACACATAGTACACTGAGGTGTGATACACCTATCAATTTTCAGTATGGTGGAATTATTACAAGCGCTTCAAGTGTTGTTGATTTATCTGATATGGTTAGATCAAAAGCACTATGGTTAAGGATGTTTTCAAATCTGAAGCAATTGTCAAGCAATTCAAGAGGAGGTATTGGACACAGAGATGCTGAATATCTAAATATGTCATATGTTGATCCTTACTCCTTGACTGAAATTGGAGGTACTTTAACTTCTGAAAATCTGAACAATTTAATAGCTGTTGATATAGTTATAGATTGTCATGATGGTTTTGACAAGAAAGAAAAGCTTCTGTACTTCATGAAAGATGGTAGTGTGAAGATTTTATCTATTCAAGATCTGCTGATGAAAACTACACATGAACTGAAATATGTTCATTATCTTTTGAGATCGAAGAATCAAATATGCAAAGAATGGAGTGACATGATTTTGTCAACAATAAAAAGAAGACTGGATGGAAACAGTAATTTCAATGGTAATTACATTCCCATGTACTTAAATCAAAGAGGTCAGGATGTGGAAATGCAAAGGGGTACTGCTGTTAAAGAAGTAAATTTTGGCATGACTCATCTTTCTCTCAGTCCTGATGGGAAGGAAATTGCTTATCTTATGCTAGAAGAGCATATTCTTCAAAGGAACTCCATATTGAATCTCAGAGCAGCTATCTACCAGATTAATGAGGAAGATGAAGAACTCAGAAATCTTAAGGAAAGACTGATTCAAATTCTTGAAGAAAAAGGAGAAAATCTGTTATCCAACTTCTTGAAGATGAATTTGTTCTATCAAAGAGTCTAAACAGATAAGTTGTTGCTGCAGATTCTGTACATTTTGTATATATGTTTTGACATCATTGAATCTTAAGAATCTATACTTTATTTCACAAAGTATGAGATTGGGGGAGATTGTTAGATCAGAATTCAATGATCGACAGGAGCTAGACTCAACTGATCAGGATTGCTGACGTCATCAGGATTACATGGTCGTCAGGATCAGAATGCATATCAGGACTGGGATCAGGATTGATCGTCAGGACTGGAAGCTGATCAGGATTCCTACTTCGAGTTATATTTGGAGTCTAGATAAACATGGAAGTTTATTCTATCGGTTCCTGGTTTGTAGTATGTAGCTATCAATTATGGATAGGTTTCAATCTTTGTAATTGATTAGGACTTATCATTGATAGAGAAGCTGTGTAGTATATAAACACAGTTTTGGTTTTGGTTCTAGAGAGAATCAAGATAGAAGCTCTCGAGAACATAGAATTTCTTGAGAGAGTTTTTGTAAGCTAGCAGCTCTCAAGAACTCTTGAGAGAGTTTGTAACAGTTTTATATCAGATTTAATAAAGCTGTTATCTTTCTTTTCATATTTGTGATATATACATTAAGAAGTCGATTATCTTACTCTATTGTATTCAACCCCCCTTCTACAATAGATTATTACTGGGCAACAAATATCATGATTACTACTTCGATTATATATAATATCAAAATATATCTAATATCGACTCCGGGCGTGTAGCTGAGTTGGTGAGAGCCCTGGTTATTGACCAAAGCATTCAAGGTTCGATTCCTGGATTCCTGGGGGCGTGGAGAATTTTCCCCGTACTCTAGGTTGAAGGGCCACCAGTGTGGTCTTGTCGCTCAGTTAGTCCGATGGCGTGGTACCGGTTGGGGTGTCCGGAAAATACACCAAAATATATCTAATATCTGATATGATATCACAATTACTACTTCGATCAATCAACCGATTAAGTTCAATTTCTGACTCGTACATCTATACAATTTTTAGTTTACAATATTGCTATTAAGTAAAAAATACAACTATAATGACTCTTAATGCTGTGGTGTTATCATCGTATACTATTTATATGCATTATTTGTAATGAAGATAATATACATTCGTAAAATATGTATAAATAAAAGCGATTTTTAGGTTAAATTTGAATTGAAAATAATACATACCAATAGTTTTTATGGAATTGTAGTCAAAACATGAAAACTAGATTTGAACCCGATAAACTCGAAAACTCAATAAGAACATGAGAAGTTCGAAACTCGATACAGTCAAAAACTCGTTAAAACTCGATTAAAACTAGAAAAACTCGGAAACTCGTTAAAAAACACAATAAGCTTGAAAACTCGATAACCTCGAAAACATTATAACAGCTTGAACTCGACTCGTGTATTAAAAGAGTCAAGTTCGAACACATATTTTAGGATCGATAATTTTTAGTCTCGGCTCGACTTGACACGAAAAAACCGTGAATTCCAAAATGATAAGCACAAACTCGACTCGACTTGAATTACACCTGTAACTAAAATTACTATTTTAACCCTCAACATCAGTTATAAATAATAATAGTTTTATATTACTATGTATAAATCTATCTAACTAATAATAACATATTAATACCCTCGTAGTTACTATCTTTGTGTGCAAATTTTCATATAATATTTTTGTTATAATTTAATTTTTTTGGTAAAATATGAAATAAGATTTACTCGCTAATCGTTACAAGTAACAACTAAAAATGGAATATCATCATGTCATATAAATAAACTAGCGTAACTGCCCATGCAAGCCACGAGCTTGTGTAAATAAGTTACTAATTTTTTGTTCTAAGAAATACGCTTGAACATGATTTATTTGTGAGAGGTGAGCCATGTGCAAAAATAATTATTTGAATTTATCATGATTGGCGGATCTTGTTGAAAGAGGGTAATTATCACATCATGCAATAATATAGTGTATGTTTTTTGAATCACAAATATACTAGATAGAGATTTTGCGAGTTCAAAGGAATTAACATGTGTTCAAGTTATTGAAAGCTAGAAGATCTTTTTTTTTTCTCAATAAGGGAAGCTTATGATATTTACGGTCCCTATGTGTTTATGTTGTCCCTTTTTTTATGAGAGTCAGGGTGATAATCATTACAATATGAATATGAAAGAGACACTATTAAGGTAGAATAGAATCTAAATGCGACTAAAGTTTTCAAAATGTTAAAGTAGAATAGAACTAATTTTTTCAAAATGTAAGAGCCTACTATATCATGAAACACCTTCTCTCACATCACCAGCTTTCCTATGTTTGCTTTTTTTATTTGGGTAAAATTGTTGTTTCGATGGCTACTTAACCCTTGAAGTATCATTTCATTATTAAGGATGAATAAGTGTTAACGTAGCATAGCCCAAAAATTCATATTTTTAGCGTCTTTTCTGTCTGATACATTAATGCACTGAAAAAATTATAAAAAATTATTAATAGTACATGAATCATACAAAGATTATTAAAATCTAAGCAAAAGAAATAATAATATATTTTGATTTTAAAAGAGGTAGACTTGTTATTCCAAAAACTAGCACGTGGGTAAGTGGAATTCCATTGCTTAGTGAACCAATGAACATGTTTCTTATGATATTCAATCCATAGAGGTACACATGGAGCTCTTCTTGTTCAATGTGTGGGCAATCTAATTTAATTTTCTTTCCTTGTTAGGTACACATGCACTAAGTGGATTGAGGCTAAACCCCTAGCCAAGATAACCACCAAATAAGTAATGCAATTTCTATAGGAAAGTGTGATGTGCCGATATGGATTTCCACGAATACTGGTCACGGATAATGGAACACAGTTTAACAATGAAGAATTTAAAAAATATTGTGAAGAAAATGATATTGAGTTACGTTTTACTTCAGTTTCTCACCCTCAAACAAATGGACAAGCCGAGGTCGCCAATTGAATAATCCTTGATGGATTAAAGAAAAAGTGTTGAACGTTCAAGGAATATTTGGGTGGACGAGTTGCTCCCAATACTCTGGGTTTATTGTACTACTTGTAAGGTTACCACTGGGGCCACTCCTTTCTTGCTAGCATATGGAGCGGAAGCAGTGGTGCCAGTAGAGATCACTCATACTTCTCCAAGAGTGGAAGCTTATGAACCATTAGCAAATGAGGAAGGCATGAGATTTTCCCTGGACCTAATTGATGAAGTTAGGGATGAAGCAAATGCCAAGATTGTGGAGCATCAGAAACGAACATCTTTCTACTACAACCTGAGGGTTAAGGAAAGGTTCTTTCACCAAGGAGGCTTGGTTCTCAGAAAAATTGAAGCATCTGGAGTTGGACAGAAAGGAAAACTGACCCCTAATTGGGAAGGGCCATATAAAGTTAAAAGCGTGTTTGGACGAGGCTCGTACAAGTTAGAGACCCTTGAAGGGATGGAGGTGCCAAGAACATGGCATGCTGCGAATTTGAAAATTTATTATGTTAGTGTTTCCTAAAAGGATTCACTATTGGGAAGAAGAAATAAGGCCGACAAAACCATTTCTGAGCTTTTAAGCTCTTAGTAGAAAGTAGAGTATTATGTAAGGGTTGAACCCATTTTCTAATTACAAGTTTATGCAATGGATAATTTCATTCCATATTACTATCGTTTATGATAATTAATTTTGTGCCAAGCAACGATAAAATGCAAAGCTAAAGAAATATCCAAGAAAACCAACATACATAAAAAGTGAAAGTTAAAGGTACGAAGAAAGAGTTTACAAATAAATTAAATAAGCCACGCAGGGCTACAATAAAAACTAAACTAAGTTCAAGTGTCGAGAACATCCTCTCCCTCACTCTCAGAACTGCCAGAAGAAGCAATATCATCTTCTTCAGAAGCAACTCGTTCAGTGGTAGCAGGAGGAGAAGAGTGCTTGGGATCTAAATTCGATCATCCTCATCCATATCGTACTCTCCAACTAGAGCTCACTCTAAGGGGGTAGGAGCGTGAGGAATTTGGAAGTTAGAAGGGTTAAACAAGCCCGGATGCTTCTCTAAGATAGTTGTCAAAGCATCATCCAATCCCTTAGAACATTGGACAGGAAAAAGAAGCTCATCATGCTTACCTATCAAGTCTTTGTATTCCTGGGAGTCGAGATACTCATCAATAGAGTCTTCCTTGTTCTTTCTCAACTCAACCAGTTCAGCATGGGCGTCATCTAGCTCCTTCTCCTTCCTTCCTAAAGTCTCTTTTAGGGACTTCACCTCCTCCTCAGAAAGTTCAAGCTTCGCCTTGTAGGAATCAGAAGAGGTACGCCAAGATTTGGCTTGAAATAAAACACCTTGAAAATTTGCATTGGCCTACAACAACAAAGAAGTTAAAATGAATTTAGTGATAATAAAACGGTAAAAAATATATGTAAAAACAAAAAAGGCGTACCACAGCAATGGCCTGTGAGCCCAAATGCTCCACCACCTCTATAGTAGAATCAACCACAATATCTCTATAGTCGTAGTGGGTGAGTGAATGATATGACCATTCCACTGCATTCTTACTCACCCCCACCACAATGTCTCTCTTTCTAATACCCTAGTTTGGGGGCCAAACCGAGGATTTGGTTGAGACGGGGGACTCAGTCACCTCCACAGGAGACTTATGCGAGATCAAAAAACTGGGGTCTTCAGGATTTCCCCGAGATTCCTCCCCCAACCTAGCCCTTTTCATCCCCGCGGTCTCCTCTTCTTTAGGCTCGTTTGTTTTATTAATAAAGGCCGTGGCTGCAAAACAAATTTATAAAAAACGACAATGGGTATAAGAAAATCTCAAATAAATAAAAGAAAATGAGAAAATAATATTACCCTTGTCTGATACATTTGAAAAGGCCACAGACTTAAGGACAAACTCATCCAGAAGCTCCCAAGCCAGAGTTGTTCCGTTGTCCTTGGTCAATTCAGTATAGGCATGGGCCTCCTCCGTGTTTAGAGAAATATTACTGGGACTTCCATCCACAACTCTACCAAAGGATTTATGTAACAATGAACCCCAATCCCCTCCTTCCAAAACAAGGTACATAAAATCATTTTTCCACTTAGGGTTTTTATCGGGGATGGACTTTGGGTGGAAAATTGGAGGGGTGGAGGCACGGTGGTTGAGATAAACCCAAGCAGGGGAATAGACATAACTATTCTTCAATTGAAAGTTTTTCTAAATAAAGGAACATAGAGTGGAAAATTGTTTTATAAGCATAAAACCATAAAACACATAATTATCCTGCATGCATTTGAAGATAATTGACAAGGGTTAAATTGAACATCGTCCAAAAGTCTGGGTATAAACTCGTGGAAGGGGAACCTAAGACCTGCAACTATGGCGTCTCTATAGATACAAAGGGCATTAGGCCTCCAATGGCAAGAACGATCACTGGCTCCGGCAGAAACAAGTTTTAAAGGAGCCTTAATTCTATACATTTTGTTATAATATCTAATCTTATCAACATCATGAAATTTGTTACTACAATCAAAAGAATCTAAAGGAGAAACAGAAGGGTATTCATCCTCACGCTCATTTATCATATCTTGTAAAGACATATATGAAGAATGAATCGTGATGGTACCGCGCTTTGAAGCAGAATTCATTTTCTGGAGACGCTGAGCTACGCGATCCACCATTAATATTCAATAAATGAAGGTTTGAAACCCATAAAACAGAAAAAGAAGATGAAGATTTAAGCAAAAAAGCAAAAAACTTCAAAACCCAGAAATTGATCAGAAATACTCACCGGGAATCGCCTAACCTCAGAGAAACTTTGAGAGAAAATTTTAGCAGAATAACTTTATAAAATAGTGAAGTGAGAAATGAAATCTTACTACACTCTTATATATGCACTACAGCCGGTCAAAAGTAAGGGCAACCGACACTAGTCAATAAAGACCCAAAAAAATCGTTTGGTGGTCTTGATTATAAATAAGGCCCAAAGAAATAAGAATGAAGGTCTAATTAAAAGAAAATATGAAATAAAAATATAAGTATTTTTCTTCAACCTCAATCGAGGTCGAGAGGGTTCGACATGGAAGCCAAAAGTGGCCATATTTTAGATCTAAATGAGGTCGAAAATAAGAATAAAATTTAATTAAAAGAAAAATATTAGAATTTTTCTTTGACCTCAAACGAGGTCGAGAGGGTTCGACCTGGGAGCCAAAGTGACCATATTTTCGATCTAAATGAGGTCGAAAATAAGAATAAAAATTAATTAAAAGAAAAATATATGTATTTTTCTTCGACCTCAATCGAGGTCGAGAGGGTTCGACCTGGAAGCCAAAAGTGGCAATATTTTCGATCTAAATGAGGTCGAAAATAAGAATAAAAATTAATTTAAAGAAAAATATAAGTATTTTTCTTCGACCTCAATCGAGGTCGAGAGGGTTCGACCTGGAAGCCAAAAGTGGCAATATTTTCGATCTAAATGAGGTCGAAAATAAGAATAAAAATTAATTTAATGAAAAATATAAGTATTTTTCTTCGACCTCAATCGAGTTCGAGAGGGTTCGACCTGGAATCCAAAAGTGGCCATATTTTCGATCTAAATGAGGTCGAAAATAAGAATAAAAAAGAAAATTTTGAGTATTTTGCGACCTCGATCCAGGTCATGAAAGTTAGACCTAGAAACAGAAATTACGACATAATCGACTTCAAATGAGGTCTAAATAAAATAGAAAAGAAAAACAAGATTATTAATTTGATCTCAAACGAGGTCGTAAGGTTTCGACCTCAAACACATAATGCACATCTGTCCGACCTCAAATGAGGTCAAAAATAGACAATATGTTTCTGTACCTTTTTGACTTCAGACGAGGTCGAAGCATTTCGACCTCATGCCAAAAAAGATCAATGATTCGACCTTAAACCAGGTGGAAGGGTTTCGACCTCGAACCAGGTCACCACTATTCGACATGGAGGCAATTGAGTAGAGAATTTCGATCTCAAATGAGGTCGAAATTTAATATTTTTAATATTTTTTATTTTTTCTAGAAAATGGAAAATTGACAAAAATAAAGAAAAATGTCCGGTGACACCAAAATTCCTATAAATTAGGAAAAATGAAGGAAATTTTTTAAAAAAGACCCGGAAACTTTCAAGATAACTTCTATGAAAACCTAAGAAAGTTTTCTTAGAAGTTGGGGGCAAATGATATGGGTTAAGTTAAAACCTAAAGACATAATTAATGTCATATTAATTAGACCTAGATTGGTCTAAAAATTAGTCCCAATTAAGAGAGGCCCAAAACCCTAATTAATTACTAAATTCGTAATTAATTAAATTCGTAATAATTCAGTCTTGAGGGACATCAAGTCATAAAAGGAGTTAGCCTCCTACAAACTAGGATTCAAAATCCTCATCTAAGAAGGTGACTTGGCCCCCAAGTCACCTAATTCTACCCTAAGTACAAGGCTCACTACGCCTATATAAAGGACATGATCCTTCAATCAGAACTACATTTTTTTGGGTTGATTCTCAATTACTAATTGAGATACGTAGGCATCTTATGAGGACATATCCAGTCACAAAACACAAAAACACCCATTAAAGCTCGAAAGCTCTCAAACCCTAGTATTAATTACACCCTGGTTTTTATTCTATAAGACTTGTTGAAACTTTTTACGTATTTTATTTGAGATGAATATTTGGGTAATTTGTGGACACCTTGTGGATTGTGAACATTTTATTTATATGTCATTAAATAAAACTTTGTATATTTTTAAATTTCTCATTCCTCACAAGAAATTTATTTTGGTTAATCTGTTTATTGCCGAAGGAGTACTTTTTGCTTCTAAGCACGTCTGCATTTTTTTATAGGTCATTGTTGCCATCACACACACACATTGTTATTTGAATGTTTCACTCTTGGTGCACACAATACTACTATTGATTTCATCATCAAACATCATCTGTGTACTAATGGATTCACGACAACAACTGTGTACTAATTGCTGTCTCAACGCAACATCATTGTAAACATCACTTCCTTGAAGGATAAGTCTTATCCTTGACGGTGGATAAGTATTATCACTTCCTTGAATGATAAGTCTTATCCTTGACGGTGGATAAGTATTATCACTTTCTGGAAGGATAAGTCTTATCCTTGACGGTGGATAAGGATTAATTCTAGATCCTTCCTTGTAGGTGTTGTTTCCATATCATAACGGACTTGTATTGAAACAAGCCCAATTGTATTATAATAAGCCTGTATTGGACGTCTCCTACTACAAGTTGTACTTCTAGCCCAAATATTAATTACGAAATTAATATTTAATTAGAGTTTCAGGCCTTTTTAATGTGCCTTATTTATGGACCAGCTAGGTTTAATTAATGCAATATTAATTATGTCTTTAGGGTTATTTTTAACCCATATCATTTGCCTCCCAACTTCTATGATAATGCACTAGGATTTCATAGAAGTTATACCAGTCTTTTTCGAGACTTGGGGTCTTTTTATCCCTTACCTGGGACTTACTACCCTTTTTTGGGGATTTTAATATACACTAGTGTTTCACGAGTATCGTCTTGGTGTAAAGTGTGGAGCGACCTACACATTTACGACGATTTTGCCTTATTCGAGGCTAACTTGACATTTGCATAAGCCTTTTATGTCTTATACCGTCTTGTTTTGGCTTCAAGCCTTTCATTGAGCATATCGAATGATGGGGTTTGGACTGAATGTCTTAAGTTTATGGGGTTTCAACCCTTCACCCTTACGAGTTTTTACTGATGGCTCAACTCATAGTGATTCATTCTCAAGTCTATCATATCAAACTTCTCCTGATCTTGAAATTTTTGCTAATTAACAATAGGCATCTTAGGCTTTCTTTTGTATGTTTATTAGCAACATTCACCCATCGGGGTTCGTTGTATTCAACTCTATTTGTGCAGTTGACATGCATATTTTTTATGCTTTCCTTTGCATTCATTTGTAGTTTGTCTTGGAAAAGCTTTGAGGATGTTTCTACCAATCAAAACGGGCTCAACCCTTCATCTGCTTTCTAGAAAGCTCATGATTTCATCGAACCTTATTTCTACTTGTCCTACTAGCGAATACTTTTAGGATGCACTAAACATAATAAACTTTTAAGTTTGAGGTATGCCAAGTCCTTGGCACCTCATGCCCTTCGAGAGTTTCTAGCTTATACGAGCCTCGTCCAAACACATTCTTGACTTTGTAGGGCCCTTCCTCATTAGGGGCTAATTTTCCTTTCTGTCCAACCCCGGATGCTTCAATCTTTCTGAGAACCAAGTCTCCTTGACGAAAGAACCTTTTTTTAACCCTCAGATTGTAGTAGAAAGATGCTCGCTTCTGATGTTCTACGATCTTGGCATTTGCCTCATCTCTGACTTCATCAATTAGATCAATAGCCAACCTCATACCTTCTTCGTTCGATTCAGGCTCAAAGGCCCCTACTCTTGGGGAGGTATGAGTAATCTCCACTGGCACCATGGCTTCTACCCCATAGGCTAACAGGAATGAAGTTGCTTCAGTAGTAACCTTGCAAGTGGTACGATATGCCCAAAGTATAGGGAGCAACTCGTCCACCCAAGTGTTCCTTGAGCATTCAACTCTTTTCTTGAGTCCATCTAGGATGATTCGGTTGGCCACATCGGCTTGTCCGTTTGCTTGAGGATGAACAACTGATGTGAGTCGCAACTCAATGTTGTTCTCCTCACAGTACCTTTTGAAATCTTCATTGTCAAACTGCTCCCCATTGTCCGTGACCAGGATTCGTGGGATTCCATATCAACACATTACACTTTCCCATAGAAATTGCAATACTTGTTTGGTGGTTATCTTGGCTAGAGGTTTAGCCTCAATCCACTTAGTGAAGTAGTCAATTATAACAATCAAGAACTTCCTTTGTGCACTTGTCACTGGAAATGACCCAAGTATGTCCATGCCCCATATGGCAAACGGGATTGGTGAGTTAACTGATGTTAACATCTCGGATGGTTGCCTAACTACAGGTGCATGCTTTTGACACCGTTCATACTTCTTCACATAATCTTTCACATTAGCAAGCATATCTAGCCAGTAGAAGCCTAGACGGATGATTTTATGAGCAATGGCCCTGCCCCCCAAGTGTTGCCCACAAATTTCCACATGAACTTCTTTCAAGGCTTACTCCGCGTCCTGGGGTCGTAGACACTTCAAGTAAGGAATGACAAAAGACTTTTTGTATAAGATCCCTTTGATCAAGGGGTACCTCAATGCTCTCACTGTCAACTTTCAGGCCTCCAAGGCATTATTTGGTAACCAACCAGTTTCAAGATGAGCCTTAATGAGGTCTATCCAACAGCCACCAATGTCAATAGGTGCTCTATATGATCGGCCTTATCAAGGCTTTTGTCTAACATGTCATGCACGTAAACCTCCATGGTCTTGCCAATGAGATGTTTGAAAATTTTGTTCACTAACCTTTGGTATGTGGCACCTGCATTCTGGAGTCCAAAAGCCATAACTAAGTAGCAGTAAACACCAAAATCAGTAATGAATGATACCTTGCGAATGTCATCCTTATGCATCTTGATTTGGTTGTATCCGCTAAAGCCATCCATGAAGCTTAGCATTTCGTGCCCTGCAGTGGCATCAATTAAAGTGTCGATCCTTGGTAGGGGAAAACAGTCCTTAGGACCACTACAAGAAACAGGGGTCATAAACGACCGCAAGAAATGGTCACAATTGATCCTTGACAGTCGCAAATATAGTCAAAACCGACTGAAGACCGACCAACTCATTTGGTCGTAAAAAGTCTGGTCGCTTTTGACACAATAGTCGCAAATGATGACCATTTACGACCACTATTGACAGTCGGTTATGAAATTTCAGTCTCGTGAGTGTTGGTCCCACATGCCACTGTGGCAAGCCAAGTCAGCAGCATTTACGACCAAAACTGAGTCACAAATAATTGGTCCTAAATGAAACTTTCATTTCCAACCAATAATTAGTCGCAATTAAATAGTCGTAAATAGAAGTTATATTTTCCAACCAATATATAGTTGTAATTAATTAGTCGTAAATAGAAGTTGTATTTCTAACCATTATTGTATGTCAAAAACGACTAACTTTTGGGTTGCTTTTGCTGAAGCAGATGGTCGGAAATAACATGAATTCAATCGCTTATGTTATTAAGAAATGACAACAATTTGGTTAGTTTTGAAACTGCACCGGATAAATCTGCACATTTTTTTACCTACAATGCAAGTGCATACCAAATCCTAAAGCACAAACAAATTTAACAAAAGAAATATTTGTGGATTAATTATCGAAGTTAAACAAATCCTAGTATGGCCTCACACCGGCCACCAACCAAAAGTACTAAATATTCGCTACGAGTTCACAAATCCACAAATCAAACGATCTTAGTCAAATTCAGTTACAACATCATAAGTTAAGAGCTACTGTTAATAGTTACTTGAGATATAGTTTACAACTACATCTATTCATCACTAGCATAATCATTCCTTGCATTATCACCACCAACATCACCATCCCCCCGCATCATCACTGCCATCATCATCCGCCCCTGCATCATCACTGCCATCATCATCCGCCCCTACATCATCACTGCCATTTTCATCACTGCCATCATCATCCGTACTGTAATCTCTGTTAGCTTGATCGATCGTCTGAAATGAAATGAAAAGTTTACAGCATATTGTTATACTTGGCCAGGAACTAAGGTTTAGCATATTTCATTACACAAAACTAAGGTCTAACTGATGATATCAAAATCAGCAAGTACTCTGCAGAATATCAGGAATTATGACTCACTTTAAAAATTCATAACTTAAGCTACATATGTCCGTTTTCTGAAATTCAAGATGTTTCGGAAAGCTTATGAGGTATTCTATAATCTGGTGGTTGAATATTTCTCAGATTTTTATGTTTTATGCATCAGAAGTCATATTCAAAATTTCTGGTCAGACTTGACTTGACACAATAAAAATAGCAAAAAACAACTATTCTTTTTAAACACAAAATCACACCAGGATATGCATATTTTACCTTAAGCAACTGACTGCCGCAAGAAAATGGTCCGTTGACGTTAAGGAAAAATTGTCAAGTAGGTTTTTAGACATGGTCCTCTAAATTTTGAAGCATCTAAATGAAAACTACTCGCATTTTGGACTTATTTATATTACTGACAACGATAACATGACAATTTTACAAGTCTCCATCTTTGTCTCTAGATGCAGCGAATACATACACAAATTTATATAGGAGTTTCTATGCATATCTTCACATTCACATTGTATACATACCATCAGTTTCTATAAACTATATGCATGTAGTATTTCTTTTCATAAATTTAAGTTCATCCCCCTGAACTAAAAACATACTAAAATAAAGAAGACTTACCTCTTGTGTTTCATCACAAATACTTTTAAAAATTGTGGCGACAACGTTCACCACCTCTCGATAGAAAACTTGGTTAAAGCTTCCTCTACTGGCAGGATCTGAAACCTCAATAATATTCCTTGCAACTTCTTCCATTTCAGAATTGTTTAGATTTCCGAACTGGTCAGGGTTGGCTTATGCATTTGTTACTGCAGTTCAAACAATTTGCAGAAAGACCTGATCCGGAATGATAGGACGGTTAGCGCTTGAAGAGGAGGAACTAGCACCCCCTCTTGCCCTTTCTCGAAAGCGGTGAGCTAAGTTTGACAGAAGTTGACTTTCTGGGATAGTGGGGAAGCCAATGATTCTATTTCTTTGTGGCCTCTCGGTTGAGCCAGTAGTTGCGGCCAACCATAACTCTATAGGCTCATCCACTTCTGATGCGGGAGTAAGTTCACTGAGGTTAACTCCTCGAGCCTCTAGAATAGCCCCATACCTTGACTGCATACATAATTAAAAGATTGTTTTAAGTGCACAAACAATATATAGAATAAAAGCCTTATTTATTTACTGGAAATCTATAGACCCTCTTATAATACAAACTACTTGGCGATCTTGGTAATTATAATTATTATGTTTGTAATTATACAGTGAATAACCTATCAATGTAATTTTGGAAATAGTGTTGTAAATATTAGTGAAGATTATGTATGAAAGTATAATTAATTTTCAGCGCTAGCCAGAGATTATGTAGCTCAATGTCAGCAAAATAATTCCATGATATGATGGTGAATTCGAGTTACTGTATATGTAGCTATCTATTTACTGAGAGGAAATGACAAGCCACTCTATTGCTAACTTATTGCCTGGAGCTGCAAGGAACAATTAGGCTAAATCTTGTCTCATTAAGCCCTTCTTCTCAACGTTTGCTGGGAAAAAAGTAAAACAGACTACATAAATGATTTTGTAACAAAGTTGCAGACATTTGTATATTGAACCAGGTATTTGTATAAGGGACTCGTATATACATAGTTTGGTAGAGATGTGGCCAAAAGCAGTGCTATTGACACTACACCAAAAATGGCCTTTTCCTACCATATAAATCCTACCAAAAAAACTTGGTAGGAATTGACCCCCCATTTCCTACCGACGACAAATATGGTAGGAAATGGTCCGTGTGGGGCCCGATTTCTGTAAAAGCGAGGACAAATTCCTACCGATTGTTGGTAGGAAAATAAAACCTACCAACATCGGTAGGTTTTGCCTGCATTTTCACAAAGATAAGACCCCACCATCCTAATCATCAGCCTTGTCATATTTTTAAGTAATAAACAATTTTTATAAAATAAAAAATATTTTCAATATGCTGTGGTCATTTCCTACCATATATGGTAGGAAACTAAAACCTACCAAATCCGATAGGTTTTATTCGCGATGATACCCCACCATCCACATCATCAGCCATAATTTAAGTAATAAATAATTTTTTTAAAATAAGAAAATTTTTCATTCTGTCATGGTCATTTCCTACCATATATGGTAGGAAAATAAAACCTACCAAATCGGGTAGGTTTTATTGGTGATGGTACCCCACCATCCACATCATCGTCCCTATCATATTTTAAAGTAATAAATATTTTTTTTAATAAGAATTATTTTCATTCTGCCAAGGCCATTTCCTACCATATATGGTAGGAAATGGTCACTGACGAATTTTGGACCCCCACCACCTTTCGGCCCAAACAAATCGGCCCATTTGTGTACAGCTTTCCTACCAATAATGGTAGGTTTTGATCGAATAATAAAATAATAAAAAAATAAAATTAGGGTATAAAGTGTTTTTATTATATTTTTTGTTGATCGGTTATCATGTTTTTTGTTAATCAAACTCTACGGACATAAAGATCTACTCATTTTAGTAGTGGAGGATAAAAATTAGTTGATTTAAACTTATATTCTTATGTTTTATGTTCTTCGCTAAAACCTAATTATAGCGAAAAAAAATTAAAAATAAAAGATGTATGACTAAATTAAATTTCTTTATATGAAACGTCGTTTTGTAGTTTGATGAAGCTAAGGAAAAAAATTTAGACAAAAAAAAATTATAAAAAGTTAAAGTCGTTTAGAAAACGAAAGAGTGTTAAGATTGAGTTAGAGTTTATACTCATGTTTTAGGGGTTGTCTAGGGTTACACTTTTTGATTTTTATTTATTTTTTTTCAACGATCCAACCTTACGGATGATTAAATATGTTGATTTCTTTGTTTTATACAAAATATTGGATTTTTTTAATTTAAACTCTTATATTTTTATAATAAATCTATTTATCAAACTTGTACTTTATAAAACTTGAATTGGAATATCATATATCAATTATTTGTTGATTTATTATAAAAAGCTTGTTTGGCGCAGTGGTTGTTCACTTGGTCATTGTTGGAGGGGGCACGAGTTCGAATCCGTGCAATCCAAAATTTTAGCCGATTTCCGCCTAAAATTTTATGAAAAAATTGAATTTCCCTTTTTAGGGGTTGTTTAGGGTTACATTTGTTGTTTTTTTTTGTTTTTTTTTCGACGATCTAACCTTACGGATGATTAAATATGTTGATTTCTTAGCGGTATGTAAAATTTTAGAATTTTTTAATTTAAGCTTCTATATTTTTATAATGTATCTATCAAACTTATAATTTACAAAACTTGAACTGAAATATAATATATAAGTAAATTGCATATTTAGTACAAAAAACGATGTTGGTGTAGTGGTTGTGCACTTGGTTGTTCTCAGAGAAGGCAGTTGTTCGAATCCACACAACCCATTTTTTTTGGCAATTTCCGCCAAATTTTTACCAAAAAATTGAAATTACCACGCACAACTAATAAAAGAATATAATTAAAATAATAAAAGAAAAACAATAGGGTAACAACTCATTTACCCTCTGACATAAATCAATAGATCTTAATTATCATTACGTTTCGATCGTCGAAAATATTATTTAAAAAAATTATTATGTTTATTTTTTTAAAAGAAAATTGTGCCAAAACCTATACCCTACCATTATCGGTAGTAAAATAAGCTACAATTTCACGAAAAGTTTAAAAATTGCGCCTAAAACTAAAAATTCAAAAATTGCGCCCAAACCAAAAATTCAAAAATTTCGCTGAGAATTAGGGCTGTAAACGAACCGAACTGTTCGTTAAGCTCGTTCGTGTTCGTTCGGGTTCGAGTTAGATAAGCTCGTCCGAGTTCGTTATCGAACACGAGTTCGAACAACATTTTTTGTTCGATAACCTTAACGAACCGAACCGAACTTTTAAGGTGTTCGACTCGAGTTCGCTCGAGTTGCGTTCGAGTTCGACTCGTTCGTTAAGCTCGAGTTCGGTTCGGGAAAAAAATTATTTTTATAATATTATATACATATGTATAATATATATTATTCATAATTTAAAATTTAAATTTTTTACAATGATTTAAAGTAAATATATATATAGGTGGAAAATATTTAATTAATATTTGGACTAATTTTTTGTATCAAATAAAGTAAAAAAATAATATTTTTTTTGAAAAACATAAAATGTTAACGAACTGTTCGTGTTCGTCCGAGTTCGGTTCGGTTCGTTATGTTCGTGAACTGTTCATGTTCGGTTCAAAATATTACCGAACTCGAGTTCGGACAAGAAAATCTGTCCGATAAAGTTACCGAACATTGTTCGGTTCGTTAAGATTTTGCTCGAGTTCGTTAAAAGTTCGTTCGAGTTCGTCCGAGTTCGGTTCGTTTACAGCTCTACTGAGAATCATAACCTACCATTATCGGTAGGAAATAAGCTACAATTTCCCGAAAAATTCAAAAATTACGCCTAAAACTAAAAATTCAAAAATTGTGCCCAAACCAAAAATTCAAAAATTTCGCTGAGAACCATAACCTACCATTATCGGTAGGAAATAAGCTACAATTTCCCGAAAAATTCAAAAATTGCGCCTAAAACTAAAAATTCAAAAATTGCGCCCAAACCAAAAATTCAAAATTTTTGCTGAGAATCATAACCTACCATTATCGGCAGGAAATAAGCTACAATTTCCCGAAAAATTCAAAAATTGCGCCTAAAACTAAAAAATTCAAAAATTGCGCCCAAACCAAAAATTCAAAATTTTTGTTGAGAATCATAACCTACCATTATCGGTAGGAAATAAGCTACAATTTCCCAAAAAATTCAAAATTTGCGCCTAAAACTAAAAATTCAAAAATTGCGCCCAAACCAAAAATTCAAATTTTTTGCTGAGAATCATAACCTACCATTATCAGTAGGAAATAAGCTACAATTTCCCGAAAAATTCAAAAATTGCGCCTAAAACTAAAAATTCAATCATTTCCATCTTCTTATTACTTATAATACAATCATTTATTTTTTTCATCTTCTTTATCTCTTCATCTTCTTTTCTATATCTTCATTTTCTTCAAATCAATTTCACATCTTATTCACTTTGTTCATCTTCTTGCTTATTTAAGTAATTTTATCTTCATGCTTATTTTGTTATTTAATTAGCTAATAATTCTTAATTATTAGGTGTACTAATTCTTGCTTCTTATGTAAATTTTAGGTACTTTATGAAGATTCAAAGACAATGATGAGGAAATAGAGAAAATGATTGTGAAGAAAATAACATGAAGATCCAAACGAAAAAGATGAAGACTTTGAAGATAATTAATTAAGCCTTGTAAATAATTTTTGATTTGTAGTTTTGGTGCATAAGAACAACTTCGAATATTATGATTTATGTGTAAGGAATGTTTGAATTTTTATATACAATGAATGTTTGATTATTTGTTATGGTTGTATACTTGTGAATTAGATATCGATCTATTTTTTTTATAATGATTTGAGCAATTTGTTAGATAGGGGAAGTAATGAAAGCTTTATTTTTTATTTTTGAAACAATTGTCTAGTAATTCCTACCACCTTCAAAGCATTTCCTACTGTCTTCGTAAGATTTCCTACCGTCTTCATAGCATTTCCAACCGTCTTCATAACATTTTCCAGAATTGATGAATGCGGTAGGTTTTAACTAGTAGGAAATACTGAAGGTGGTAGGAATTGCTTGGTAGGAAATAGCTATTTTTATGTGCTTCTGTTATAAAACCTACCAATTTGGTGCCCCTTGAGTTGGTAGGAAATGCGTTGGTAGGATTTGGTTGGTAGGAAATAGTCCTTGACCGGGGTCAAATGTGACCCCACAAAATGACGTGGCAGTGACCCCCACTCGTGACACGTGGCATGACATGTCAACCTCGTGGCAAGTGACGTGTCGGTGTCCACCGCCATGTGGCCGTCGATGTGGCTGTTGATGTGGCTCGCCATATGGGCAGCCATTTGGCATGTGGGGTCGTTTAAGAAACAGACCACCAATTCCTACCATCACCAATTCCGACCTGAGCAATTCCTACCATGTCGAATGGTAGGAATTGACACCAATTCCTACCGATTTACCCCCAAAGCCTACCATTTTCGTGGTAGGAAAAGGCCGTTTTTGGTGTAGTGTGAATTGTTCTGATTTTTGTAAGAATTTCACAAGTCAAATGATTTTCTAAATTTACCTTTGTGGTGTAATGCATCTATTAGTGCAGTCATGTTTTAGGTAATGGAAGATGAGTAGCTTAATGTCTGTGTAGCTGGTTTGTAATATTGCCATTTACTGTTTTTTATAAAGTGTTAGCTTTCAAGCCTTTTGCCAGTTTTTAAAGAAGCATTAGCTTTTAAGCCAGAAAAAGGTTCAAAAGTGTTTGGTCAATAATTTATCAGCATAAAATTAATAAAAGGAAGACTGATTCAAGTTCCTATCAAAGTAATTATTTATCTATCTACATTTTTGACCAAAGTTGATAATCAGGCTCTTTTTACTTTTAAGATGCAATATGATTCTATGCAATTATATTACTCCTGATACATGCTGGGCTAGACTCAGTATCAAGTCATTTAATATATTTAAAATAAACAGTAATTTTGCACTAGTTAAAATAAGTAGAATACATTCTTAGCTGTAATTGACTACTGTAATTTTATATTCAGTGTGTATGCAGTGTGTATGCAGTGCTAGAGCCGGTAATTCATTTCCAGGGTAAATAAAAAATACAGGGATAAGATTTAATTTTATGACAAGAATCATTGAATAAAAGAATCTGAGTCTACATAATATGAATAGACAATCACTTAGAGATGACATTGACAGGACAGCCTAATGCTACAACCAAGTATACGAAATCCGGACTGCGTCTGTGATATTTACATGAAACTATTCAATGTTGTAGTTCAGACCTCACTGGAAATTGAACACGGAATATTGATTCTAATGGCACTTGTCATAACAAAAAAACTGGTGAGATCAAATAATTAGCCAACAAGAAGCACTGATTCTGACAAAATGACTTTCACAACAAGTTGGCTTAAACTTATATAGCACATATGTCACCTGAACTGCTTCAAAATTGGACACTATGCCGTAATTGCAGCTACTCTATGGTGCAGAAGAAAAACAAGAGAAAAAAAATAATAAATTTATCATTGCAACTTCTAAATAGCAAACCAAGAATTGAGTAACTTTGTGTCTGTACGAGCTAAGATTTGCATCTAGAAGCAAGCAAGCAACACACAGTCCGCACACACGATGAATAAAACGTAGAACAAAAAATGTAAACCATAAATCAATTCAATTCAAAAACCAGCTTAACTCTTTGATAAAACACATACACAAAATCAATTCAATCTCCTCAAATTTATATACAAACATCTATTTCGCACATACCCAAAATCAATTCAATCTCCTCAAAATCAAACATACATCAAAATTTAACTCCACCCTAAATTACACAAACTAAACTTAACTCCTCTGTAACCATATATTTCTCACAAACATAATCTAATTCATATACATATATATACAATTACACACTCATAAATCAAGAAAGCAGATAAGAGCTCAATTGGAATGAAATAAGATTAGTAATAGGACATACCTAGTTTAACCGAATGATACAGAGCTCAATTGGAATGAAATACGAGATTAGTAATTGGAAAGTAAAAATAAGAGATTAGTAATTGGAATGATACAGAGCTCAATTGGGACGAGCGGCGTGAAATAGGGTTTCGAAGAGCGGCGTGAAATGACTAACAATTTCATACACCAACAATTTAGTCCCCGATTTTGAGAGTGTTTTTAATAAAAATAAATATTTTATCTAACTAATTATTTAGGCGGCCAAATTTCATTATATTAGGCCGGTGATTTAAAATTTTCGGAAAAAAAATTAAATTCCCGGCAAATCTAAAAACGACTGAATTTGGTTGTTTTTACTAAAATAATATTTTAATAATATTTTTCATTTAATAACAAAATAAATAATTTTCATATTTTTTTATATTATTAAAATTATTACTATGACTAATTTTTTTTCAAAGGCATTATTATGACTAAATATGAGAAAAAATCACTAGAAGGTTATTTATTTATATTTACAAAAAAATAATTTGGTCGTAAATGAGTTCAAAACCGACCGATATAAAACCCTAGTTAGTCGTTTATGTGTACCATAACATCATTTTTAGTTATAAAATATAAATTACCATATGTAAATCATTCTAATTTTTTCCATACAAGTCAAATTATTGATAATCTTAACATCTATAAGGTCGGATCATCAAAAAATTAATTAATATTTAAAAAAATCTAACCCTATATGAACCCCTGAATTTTAACTCTAAATCCAAATACTGTTCTTAAGTGTTCATACATATCTTACATCTATCACTAAAAAAATTAAAAAACTTTTCAATTTTTCAGTTGTAGTTATCTTCTTTTACCTCATTTAAGACCGTTGTATAAAATTCTTTTATATATATATATTTTAATATAAAATTAATATATTAATTAAAACAATTCAGTCGCAAATGTGATCAAAACCGACCGATATTAAACCCTAATAGTCGGTTATGTCTCACATAAAATTGTTTTTCATTATCAACGATATTAACATTCACGAAGTTGGATTGCAAAAAAATAAATTCACAAAAGGTTCTAAGCATATTCTAATCAAATTCCAACTATAAGCATTGAACCTTGGTCCAAATCATGTTATTTATCTTTCACATGTGTCTTATATCTATCTATGAATACAACTTTTTTTATTATGTGTGTTTAAACTAAAGTACAATGAACAAAAAATCACGGTCTCTTTCTTAACATATGCCTCCGCAATTGAACATTGGCATGTTAGTCCGGTGATGTTTAAAACTTACAATTTAATGGGTGATGGCCCTCTCTATCACAATTTTAAGACAAATGACCCCAAATATCACAATTGAAAAAAATGGCCCCAAATATCACTCTAAAACACCGGATTAAAAGGTGTTTGCAAGGTTAGACCCCTAACGCTAGATCGCCTAGCGTTAGGTTTAGGTGTTTACAACACTAAACCATAAACCCTAAGTCCGTATACGTTTTATTCCTCATTGTGAATATTTGTAAAACCCAAAATGGAACTATAGAACCCCAAAAGTTAATTAGAACAACTAATTTAAATTTAAGCTCAAAACGCTACTTAATCAGGTGTTTGATGTTGAAAACACAAGTTTATATGGTATTTGCAGCAAAACACCACATGATGTGGTGTTTTAGAGTGATATTTGGGACCATTTTTTCAGATTGTGATATTTGGGTACATTTAGCTTAGATTCGTGATATTTGGGGCCTTTTCTCCAATTAAATGAGCTCAATACCCTCTTTATTTATGTCTTTTGGGACCAATCACATTGCGACACTACACTAAAATGTCACGTAGTAGGCATTTCTGACCAACTTCGGTTGGTATTATTCGGTCGTTTTTGAAAAGCGTGTGCCAGCTCATATCACGGACCAATCACATTGCGACACTACACTAAAATGTTGTTATGTGCATTAAATGCACGTAGTAGGCATTTCTGACCAACTTCGGTTGGTATTATTCGGTCATTTTTGAAAAGGCGTGTGCCAGCTCATATCATGGACCAATCACATTGCGACACTACACTAAAATGTCACGTAGTAGGCATTTCTGACCAACTTCAGTTGGTATTATTCGGTCGTTTTTGAAAAGGCGTGTGCCAGCTCATATCACGGACCAATCACATTGCGACACTACACTAAAATGTTGTTATGTGCATTAAATGCACATAGTAGGTATTTCTGACCAACTTCGGTTGGTATTATTCGGTCGCTTTTGTTGTCGACGTGGAATGCCACATGGCTTGCTACTTAGAACATGGGGCCTATTACATACATAACCAACCGAGGGTTGGTTGGTTTTGACATCATTTCTGACCAGAATTTGGTTGGTTATATTCAGTTGGGAATGGAAACAGAACCAACCGAACATTAGTCGGTAGGTGGTCGGTTTTTATCAATTGGGGATCAATCCCTGGAATATCAGCTGCTGTCCAAGAAAAAACATCTTCATTCTCTTGGAGGAAAGATATAATCTTGCCCTTCTAGGGTGTAGGCAACAGTGCTCCAATGTAAGTGACTTTATCTAGTTCTCCTGGAACTAAGGGGATAGGGATCAAATCCTTAGTTGGCTTTCCCCTTCTATCTTCATCATCCATTGAATACATGTCCTCAATTGGGAGAACCTGCCCCCTGACTCCATCAGGTCTTAGTGCGGCTACATAGCAACTTCTAGCCATTTTCTGATCTCCTCGCTCTTCACCAACCCCGTTCCTTGTAGAAAACTTTATTTTCAAGTGGTATGTTGAGGCAACAACCTTAAAGCATAAAGGCCAGTCATTCCAAGGATTGCATTATAAGTAGAGGTTGCCTTTATAATCAAGAAGTTCAGCATTTGAGTTGTTGTCTTCGAGCCTTGCCCTATAGTCATGGGGAGCTGGATTGTGCCTTCAACCTTTGATTCGACTCCATTGAATCCGTAGATAGGCATGTTTGAGGGTGTCAACTATGAGTTAGTATATCCCATCTTGATAAAAGCATCGTGGAATAAGATATCCCATCTTGGTTTCAGAATCACCTATCATAGGTGTGATGACCAATGGGTCATTATGAGGAAATTTTACCTCTTCTAGGTCAGAATCATCGAAGCTAATGGTAACTTCTATTTTGGCACCCTTCGGTGCTTCTCCAACAACAATCATTATCTCTCTAGCATAAGCTTTTCGTGAATTCCTGGAAGAGCCAGCCGTAGTCGGTCTTCCAAATATCATGTTGATAACTGGACCTCAGGGTCTAGGATTACGATCTTGATCATTATCCTTTCTGTCATAGTCTTTCTTCTCATAGTTTCCTCTTTGGTTTCCTCGATTCCCATCCTTGGTGAACTTATCCAATTTTCCCCTTGTAGAACCGACATAATTGATTCTTGTTTCTTTTCTCCATATCAGTCATCAGTGGCTTCGGCCATTGGAGATCAGCATCTTTCTCAATGTCCATCAGGATTTGACTTCTAGGAGCATTCAATCTTGCATACTCCGTGAATCTTTGTCCGATATTACCCTTCTTTGGTGTAGGATCAGAATCCTCTGTTGTTCTGGGGTACTTGCCCCTTGCATCATACTCTTGAGTCTCCTTCCTCTTCTTTTCGTTTTCATTACCCCCAGTATTTGGTTCATATTTCCTCATGCTCTCCTCGGATTTAATGTACTTTCCAGCCCTGTCTTGTAGCTTCAACATGCTTTCAGGGGGGTGTTTTGCCAAAGACCTTTTAAAGTGGTCGTTAGTGGTTCCTTGTTGTAGGGCTATCATGGACACTTTGTCTTCCAGATCCGGGACTTTAAGAGACTCCCTGGTAAATTGATTTATGTAGTTCCTCAAGGATTCATTCTTGCCTTGTTGAATTCCCAAGAGAGATGCTGAACTCATTTCATGCACGCTTCCACTAACAAACTGATTGATGAACGCCTTGCTCAACTCCTTAAAAGACTGAATAAAGTTAGGAGGGAGACGACTGTACCAACTTTGAGCCATGCCCGCAAGGGTTTGTGGAAACGCTCTGCACTTGACTGTATCATTGGTAGGTTGCAACAATAGTGCGTTAGAAAAGGTTCTCACATGATTAGCAGGGTCTCCTGTTCCATCGTAGGCCATAATGGTTGGCATCTTGAACTTTCTGGATATATGAATTTTCATGATATCCTGAGTAAAAAGGGGGTATAGGATCATCCGGATCTCCTAAGGGCAACAACTCAGTGGGATCACCCTTTGGGGGCTTCAGCCCTCCTTGACTTTCTCGGTGTAGGATCTAAGTTAATTACAGGAACCCTCTCGGTTGATTTGCCTTTGGTTCTAGCTGCCTCTTCCTATGCTAATACCTTCTTAAGCCTTGCAGCCTCAGCTTCATATGCTGCAATCTTGTCTTTAGTAATTTGGGGTTCCCGATTTGTTTGGGTAGGACGTATTCTCCTTAGGGGAACGTCCCTTTCATCATCAGATGAGTAATCTTCATCTTCGGTATAGGGACCAGAAAAGTCTCGAATTAGAGGGACTTGCTGAGTCTGAGTTTTTTGATTAATGGGCTCCAGGCGTCGAATATAAGGAGGCACATATGATTCGTGATACAGTGGATTGTGACCACTGCTCCCAACGGGGGGTCGTGGAGGCATTACATAAGGTGGCATACCCAAAGTTTGATTCGTGTATTGGAGAAGATCAGTAGTATGAAGTTGAAGGCCTCAGGGTGCATTCAAAATCACTTGAGAGGATGTGATTGGTTCATGATGAGCCATCTCTTGAGTTTGGGGGTTGGCTCCATGAACCACCATCTGCATGGGATTCGTCCCTTCAACTGAGATTGGGATCTCTAGTCTTTGAGTAGTGATGAGGGGGATATTCGTCTCTTGAGTACCAGTAGTTGGTGGTGGCTGACTTTCTGCCGTTTGAACACCAGAAGTCAATGGTGGATCACGTGAAGTTCTTCATGTGTTTTCCATGGTTGATGTTCTTTTCCCACAGACGGCGCCAAATGTTATGGAATAAAAACTAGGGTATAATTAATGCTAGGGTTTGTGAGCTTCAAGCTTTAATGGTTGCTCTTGTTATTAGGGACTAACTCGGTCCTAACAAGATGCCTACGTATCTCTAGTGTTTAGAGAATCAAGCCAATAAAAATGTAGTTCTTGGTGTTGCCCTCGGGGCTATGGCGGCAGGGGCACACCAAGGACGTAGTGACTTGTACGTCCTTATTCGAGGATGAAGTCTAAAACGTAGTTCTATGATGAGGGGTCAGACCCTTTATATAGGCGTTTAGAAGCCTAGTGGATAAGTATAGATTTCCTTGAAGGATAAATCTTATCCTTGACGGTGGATAAGTATTATCACTTTCTTGAAGGATAAATCTTATCCTTGATAGTTAATAAGTATTATCACTTCCTTGATGGATAAGTCTTATCCTTGACGGTGGATAAGTATTATCAATTCCTTGAATGATAAGTCTTATCCTCGACGGTGGATAAGTATTATCACTTTCTGGAAGGATAAGTCTTATCCTTGACGGTGGATAAGGATTAATTCTAGATCCTTCCTTGTAGGTGTTGTTTCCATATCATAACGGACTTGTATTGAAACAAGCCCAATTGTATTATAATAAGTCTGTATTGGACGTCTCCTACTACAAGTTGTACTTCTAGCTCAAATATTAATTACGAAATTAATATTTAATTAGAGTTCCGGGCCTTATTAATGGGCCTTATTTATGGACCAACTATGTTTAATTAATGCAATATTAATTATGTTTTTAGGGTTATTTTTAACCCATATCAATATTAAAAAAATTATAAAACCTAATAAATAAAGTACGAAAACTAATAACATAAAATATTAAAAAATTACAAATTAATATAATTATACATATTAAAAAAAGTCGTGCAATTAGAGTGGTTATAAGGTAGTTATTTTCTTAAATAGACAAAGATAGAACACTCTAGAACTCAAATCCCTGATGTAAAGCATAATATTTCCTTTATTTGTGGAGAACCAAAACAGTCACACTAGCTCTGTCATAACAATAACCCTAAACAATCAACATCTAGTGCGTGTACACTATTTTAAAATAACACAACTTATAGCAAAATTTGCCCAATTATATGTAGCAACACTGAAATCTATTTCACAGGTCAAAAAAATGTTTAACATTATAGAAAGTTAATATAAATAGTCTCTATAATTCCACTAAATTTTAAATATTATGTGAATCACCACGAGGAACGGGCTTCATCAAGGTAGGTGCATATTTCCTTGTCCTCTTCTGTCCCTAAACCTGCTATTTCTTCATTAAGACTCTTCAAATTATCTTGTATTTGCTTTAACTTGGCCTCAGTATTTTCTTTTAGAGTTCTTGCTTCTTGCATCCTCTTCCGTTTTGCTTCGCTGTTTGGATTGCATGCAAGAGCAGAGAGTCGCTCCAGTCGCCTCTGAAGAAACCCAACCTCAATGCCCAAGTGCTGAATACGATCTAACTTAATGCCCCACTTTTGGTACTTATCACCTAGGGTGTTCAAATCGCTGCATCTAATTGCCTCGAAAACATCGACCAGTTCTGAAATCGTTGCAGCAATAAATGCAGATTTCCAGTCTCCAAGAAGGTTGCTATGGAGGTACACCTTTTGTGAGCAACAGAGCTCGTAATACTTCATAACAGTGCCTTCTTCTAGTTTCATCAAAACATCAGAAGCACAGAGATCACTTTAGAATTTCCTGAAATCAAAAACGTTTGTCCCACCATTGTTTGGGCACACATTTATTGTACTGGTACAATCTGTTTGCAGAGATCTGGTCTCACATCTTGCAGGTTGACCTGAACTTGCAGGATGCTCTACAGCCATTTGACTGCTACTGATTCCCATGTCCTTTGAGCCTTCATTTTTAATTTAACATTCGAACATCATTAATAATGAGTAATGAAGATTTGACATATCAGATATTTTTAAAATTATTTAAAGAAGTATAAACTAATTAACACAAAACAACTTTTGGTACTATATTCACTAATGCAAGTAATTTATATACATGAACTAACACATAAATGTAGCAGATATAGGTGCGTAAAGACAGCGATCCTACACTACTTCATAAAAAGACAAGAATTTTGATTAAAATTAGTTTAGTGTAGAACCTGCGGAAATTCTGGGAGTAGCAGATGAGCCTAAACCATGTTGCGTCGGCAAAGATGTAGGTAAGTAAGGAGGTCCTTTCCTAATAGACACCTACATAAAAAAATGAATAAAAAAGTTCAGTGTAAGGCTGTTAACGGTCAACAAACCTGAGGGTTATAGGAGTTTATAAGAATTCATTTCTCATAACAGAATTCAGTTAGAGTGATAGATATAAGCTTTGTATGTAAATAAGTTTGTTACATATTTCCTTTGGTTCTGTAATCTTTCTTTCTGAATGAATCAATCTTCTTCATCTCTAGTCTCTGATCTTCTTCATCTCTGTAAGCTTTGTCTGATCTTTCTTTCTTTGGTTCCGTTTAATACTACTTCTCCCAGACCGTTTCTTAAACCATTGCCATTGGTTTTACCTCCTCTACAATCAATTTCAGATGATGAGTTTGTCTACTGTTGAGACTTCTATTCCTGATCCTGATCCTGATGTTCCTAATCCTGATGTTCCTAATCCTGATCCTGACATTAATTATTGATCATGATCTTGATATTACTGAGTATGCCACATCTCATGTTCCTGATGCAACTGTGAGAGAAGATCATCTCGAGTGTCTAAACCTCCTGTCTGGTTATCACAGTACAAGACAACTTTGCCAGGCGCTTCTCATATATCTAATACAGTCTCTCATATGGTGCAGAGTGATTTTCATTGTTTTCTTGCAGCCTTAACTACATCCAAAGATCCTATTTGATGGGAAAAAGTGACCACAACGGTAACAACTAAGTGCGGAATTAACTTCGTTGGACAATACTTATCCCTACTTGTATGAACCTTCGATGAAACAAACAAGTAAAGCAATAAAACGAAAAACAAGACACCAAAAGTTATACGTGGAAAAACCCCCTCAAAGGTAAGGAGTAAAAAATCACGGGACCGTAGTCCACCCAAACAATTCACTATCACAAAATTATATGGGAATACACCAACTCTTCTCTAGACAAAACTAGAGGAATACAAACACCTTCACACTCTTGGAATAAGCCGTCAAAAGTATGAAATCAAAATAAGACAACAATGAGAAAAACCCGCGGGGAGGTTTACCCTCACCGTGGTGCAAACAGCTCTGTTAAGCCCCTTAATAAACTGACCTTTGAACCTCAGAATCCGATCTCCACCGTTCAGAATTTAGATATCGGTGTAAGGAAGTTGCTGTCCAAAATTCAGGACGATCCGACCGGTAGAACTCCGGGAATCGCAAATACAAGGCAGCTTGTGCAAGCAGAAAAATTCCTGCGAATTTTTCACCCTAAATCTCTCTTGTGTCTAATTTTCTTCTCTCTTGTTTTTATTATAATCCTCCTATTATTATATATAGGGTTCCCTTATTTTTATCTCCTTGTGGGCCAAAACAAGGGTAATCCAATTGGGCTTTTAATCTCATAGATAGAAACTAAAACCCAACAAATCTCCCCCTTTCTAACTATGAGAAAGAGTTCGCCATTCCGACGATTGAACAACATACCTTCAACTTTCCTTTAGCTAAAGACTTTGTCAACATATCGGAACCATTATCATCGGTGTGTACCTTGTCCACTTCAAACAACCCTTCTTCAAGAGCGTCTCTAATCCAATGATATCTCATATCAATATGCTTCGTTCTTGCATGAAATGTAGGATGTTTAGCTATGTCAATAGCTGCTTGATTATCACAAAAAACCACATAGCGTTGTTGCAGAAATCCAAGTTCCTGCATCAACCGCTTCAACCACAACAACTCTTTACAAGCTTCAGTTGCTGCTACATACTCTACCTCCCCCGTAGAAAGTGAAACACCCTTTTGCAACCTAGATTGCCATGAGACCGCTCCCCCTGTCAAAGTCATCAAATATCCAGAAGTAGATTTCAACGAATCCTTATCTCCTGCCAAATCAGAATCTGTATATCCAACAAGCACTGGTTTACGATTCCCAAATGTCAGACCCAATTTGGAAGTACCTCTAAGATATCTCATAATCCACTTAACTGCTTCCCAATGCTTCTTACCTGGATTTGTTAGATAACGACTGACAACACCAACTGCAAAGGCTATATCAGGTCTCGTAGATACCATAGCATACATCAAACTCCCTACTGCTGAGGCATATGGAACTCCATCCATCTCTGCAATTTCTTCCTTCGTAGAAGGAGAATCATTTCCAGTTAACTTAAAGTTGGTAGTAAGAGGAGAACTAACAACTTTAGATTTATCCATGTTGAACCTGCAAAGCACCTTCTCAATATACTGCTCCTGTGATATATGCAACTTCTTGGCCAATCTGTCTCGATGAATACGAATGCCAAGAATCTGTTTCGCTGGCCCCAAGTCCTTCATAGCAAAGGACTTACTTAATTGTTGCTTCAACTGGGAAATTCTTCCAGCATTTTTGCCAACAATAAGCATGTCATCCACATAGAGCAATAATATTATAAAATCATCATCTGCAAATTTCTGAACAAAAACACAATGGTCAGAAATAGTCTTACGGTAGCCTTGCTCCTTCATAAACGACTCGAACTTTTTATACCATCGTCGAGGTGCCTGCTTCAAACCATATAGACTCTTAAGAAGTCTACAAACATAATCCTCTTTACCTTTTACATGAAAACCTTCAGGTTGCTCCATGTAGATTTCTTTGTCCAAGTCACCATGCAGAAAAGCTGTCTTGACATCCATTTGTTCAACCTCCAAATCAAGACTAGCTGCTAAACCAAGCACCACACGAATTGATGTCATCTTAACAACTGGAGAAAAGATCTCATCAAAATCAATACCCTTTCTCTGACTGAATCCCTTGACGACCAACCTAGCTTTGTACCGTGGTTGTGAAGTATGCTCATCTTGCTTCACTCTATAAACCCACCTGTTTTTCAAAGCTCGTTTTCCCTTAGGTAGCTTCACCAACTCAAAAGTATTATTCTCATACAAGGATTTCATCTCATCTTACATGGCATAAACCCACTCCTTCTTGTGCTCATCTTTCATAGCTTATGTATAAGATTCAGGTTCACCATTGTCAGTCAATAGAACATACTCATCAGTAGAATACCTGTTAGAAGGATGACGATCTCTGGTAGACCGCCTGAGTGGAACGAATGGTGGAGTATTTGGTACTGGTGACTCCTCATGGGCATCATCATCCATGTCACTATTTTCCGGAGTATCAGTATTAGTACCGTGCTGGTCATCATCATGAACATCATCTCCAAACTGTGAATCCACATGTCTTGGAGGAACCGGATCCAAATCAACCAGATCATTGTTATATTGAGGAACTGTTTCTGCCTTCCCAATATCTTTCAAAGTCTGATCTTCAATAAAGATAACATCTCGGCTTCTCACAATCTTCTTTGAAACTGGATCGTAGAGCCTATAGCCGAATTCATCTTGGTTGTAACCAAGGAATATACACTCTTTAGTCTTCACATCAAGTTTAGACCTCTCATCTTTGGGAATATGCATAAAAGCCTTACATCCAAAGACACGCAAATGATCATAAGAAACATCTTTACCACTCCAAACTTTATCTGGAATATCAAACTTTAAAGGAACACAAGGTGAGAGATTTAACACATTTACCGCAGTATTTAGTGCCTCACCCCAAAAAAACATCGGCAACTCAGCATGTGAAAGTAAACATCTGACTCTCTCTACCAATGTTCTGTTCATCCTCTCTGCCAAACCATTAAGCTGAGGTGTCTTTGGTGGAGTCCTTTGGTGCCGAATACCCTGCTGTCTGCAATACACATCAAAGGGACCTGTATACTCCCCTCCATTATCTGTCCGAATACACTTCAGTTTCTTCCCAGTCTGTCTCTCAACTAAAGCCTGAAAATGCTTAAACACATCTAACACTTGGTCTTTCGTCTTCAAGGTATAAACCCATAACTTCCTTGAATGGTCATCGATGAATGTAACGAAATATAATGAACCACCATTAGTTTTGGTTTTCATAGGACCACAAACATCGGAATGCACCAAGTCAAGTATATGCTCTCTACGAGAAGGAGGACGACTCTTAAAAGAAACTCTGTTCTGCTTACCTGCCACACAGTGAGAACACCTTTTCAAATGTATATCAGTTAAACCAGATAATACCTTTTTCTTCGACAGCATATTCATTCCTTTTTCAGTCATGTGAGCAAGTCTCTTATGCCATAATTCAACCTTATCAACATTCTCAACAGCATTAACACTGTCCTTGGAGATTTGCGGCTGAGTCATATATAATTTCGGACACTTCTTCCCTCTTGCAACAATTAAAGAACCCCGAGTGAGCTTCCATTGACCATTACCAAAACTGCTGACATATCCTTCATCATCAAGAAGGCCAGTAGAAATTAAATTCATTCTCATGTCTGGAACGTGCTTCACATCATGAAGAAATAACTCCATGCCCGTATCAAACTTCAGACATACATCTCCAACGCCAACAACTTTTGCTATGTCACGGTTACCCATCTTAACATCTCCAAAATCACCAGTAGTATAAGATGTAAAGAAATCCCTTCGTGACGCAACATGACACGAAGCACCACTATCAATTGCCCAACTCAAATCATGTTGTGCAAGGTTAACAATATCTCCATCACAACAGATCAGGTGCTCATCAGTAGTAGCAATCACCACAGAATTATCATTACCACCGTCAGTTTTCGTCTGATCATTGTCTGAACCCTTTTTATTTTCTCGCTTCAACTTTCTGCAGAACTTCTTTGTATGCCCCTTTTTACCACAACGATAACACTCAACATTAGAATACTTACCTCTAGAACTACTCCGTTGATTACCTCTGTTGGTTGGACCTCTGCTTTGAGCTCTTCCCTTTCTTTCAGTGACTAAGACTTCTGACTGTGAAGAGGAACCCTGTGACTTTCTTCTCATCTCTTCATTCAGAATACTGCTCTTAGCTAATTCCATACTGATAATACCATCCGGAGCTGAGTTCGACAAAGACATCCTGAATGTCTCCCATGAATCTGGTAAAGTACCCAAAAGACACAACCCTTGTATCTCATCCTCAAACTTGATACCCATTCCAGCAAGTTGATTCATAATTCCTTGGAATGCATTCAAGTGATCAGAAATTGCAGTGATATCCTTATATTTTAGAGACATCAACTGTTTAATCAAATACAGTTTATTATTTCCTGTCTTTCGAGCATAGAGTTGCTCAAGCTTGTTCCACAAAGTACGCGCATGTGTCTCCCCACTAATATGGTTCAAAACATTATCATCCACCCATTGCCGTATATACCCACAAACTTGTCGATGCAAAATAGTCCATTCTGCCTCTGTTTTATTTGCAGGCTTCTCCGTAGCAAACACAGGTAGATAATATTCCTTCACATAAAGAAGATCCTCCATCTTCCCCTTCCAAACATGATAATTAGAACCATTCAAATTAATCATTCTACTTGTATTCGTTTCCATCGTTCAAACAAGTCCAATAACAACCAAGCTCTGATGCCAATATAATGGGAAAAAGTGACCACAACGGTAACAACTAAGTGCGGAATTAACTTCGTTGGACAATACTTATCCCTACTTGTATGAACCTTCGATGAAACAAACAAGTAAAGCAATAAAACGAAAAACAAGACACCAAAAGTTATACGTGGGAAAACCCCCTCAAAGGTAAGGAGTAAAAAATCACGGGACCGTAGTCCACCCAAACAATTCACTATCACAAAATTATATGGGAATACACCAACTCTTCTCTAGACAAAACTAGAGGAATACAAACACCTTCACACTCTTGGAATAAGCCGTCAAAATTATGAAATCAAAATAAGACAACAATGAGAAAAACCCGCGGGGAGGTTTACCCTCACCGTGGTGCAAACAGCTCTGTTAAGCCCCTTAATAAACTGACCTTTGAACCTCAGAATCCGATCTCCACCGTTCAGAATTTAGATATCGGTGTAAGGAAGTTGCTGTCCAAAATTCAGGACGATCCGACCGGTAGAACTCCGGGAATCGCAAATACAAGGCAGCTTGTGCAAGCAGAAAAATTCCTGCGAATTTTTCACCCTAAATCTCTCTTGTGTCTAATTTTCTTCTCTCTTGTTTTTATTATAATCCTCCTATAATTATATATAGGGTTCCCTTATTTTTATCTCCTTGTGGGCCAAAACAAGGGTAATCCAATTGGGCTTTTAATCTCATAGATAGAAACTAAAACCCAACACTATTTACTTCTCTCAAGCTGTTCAATTTCCTCATTGGATTACAGCTATGAATACTGAATTGGAGGCTTTAAAACGCAATGAAACTTGGGATATCGTACCATTACCACCAGGTAAGAAGGCTATTGGATCAAAATGGCTTTATAAAACCAAGTATAAATCTGATGGCACGATTGAAAGATATAAGAGTCGACTTGTGGTATTGGGTTGTAAGCAACAGTTCGGTGTTGATTATCTTGAAACTTTTGCGCCTGTGGTTAAGCTAGCTACTGTTAGAACAGTGTTGGCTCTTGCTGCTGTATACGATTGGCATGTGTTTCGGATGGATGTCACCAATGCCTTCTTGCATGGTGACTTGTATGAAGATGTCTATATGACAGTTCCTCAAGGTTATACACATTATGGGTGTAGAATCTCTGCTACAACAACTGCTCCTACTGTTAAATCAAATTTGGTGTGCAAGTTAAAAAAGAGTTTATATGGCTTAAAACAAGCCCCTCGTATGTGGTTTAGTAAGTTGTCTGATACACTGTTCTGTGATGATTTCATTCAGTCCAAAAGTGATCCTAGTCTGTTTACTAAGAGCACTAATTCAACTATTACTTTGATATTGGTGTATGTGGACGATTTGCTTTTGGCCGGTAATTCTACTGATGCTATTTCTGATCTCAAACAAATGTTATCACGGGCGTTTCATATAAAGGATTTGGGAAACATCAGTTATTTTCTAGGGGTGGAAATTACTAGGAATGCCTCTGGTTTTTTCATCTCACAGAAGAAATATGTTCTTGATCTTCTCAAGGAATTTCATATGGAGAATGCTAGTCCTCTCAAAATTCCTCTTGATAGTCACCTGATTCTCAGCCATATCAGCGTTTACTGGGCAAATTGATTTATCTAACCGTGACCCGTCCTGATATCACGTTTACTGTTCATATCTTGAGTCAGTTTATGCATCAGCCAACTTCAGCTCATATGCAGGCTGCTAAGCATTTGCTTCGATATCTTGTTGGTACTTCTGATCAGGGACTTCTCTTAGCTTCATCTTCTACTGTTCAGTTGCAAGCTTACTGTGGCAGTGATTGGGCGAGCTGCCCAACCACTCATCGTTCTACTACAGGCTATTGTGTGCTCTTGGGCAATTCTCCTATCTCTTGGAAGAGTAAAAAACAAGCTGTTGTTTCTCGTTCAAGTGCTGAGGCGGAGTACCGAGCGATGGCTATGGCTACTTGTGAAGTTACGTGGTTTACTGCTTTATTACAAGACATGGGTATTTCTAACTTACCACCTACTGTACTCCATTGTGATAACAAGGCTGCTATCTCCATTGCTACAAATCCAATCTTTCATGAGCGTACGAAACATATTTGAAGTGGATTGTCACTTTATTCGTGACAAATTGAAGACTGGTTCTTTGCTGACCCAACAAATTCCTTCACATGCACAACTCGCAGATGTTCTAACCAAAGCTCTTCATGTGAATCAACATAACTTTATGTACATAACAGAATTCAGAATAAGCTTTGTATGTAAATAAGTTTGTTACATATTTCCTTTGGTTCTTTAATCTTTCTTTCTGAATGAATCAATATTCTTCATCTCTGATCTTTACAATTCATCTTCTATACATACATTATCAATCAATAAAGACATCTAAAACTGAATTACATTTACAAGTGAGATTATTCACTTGTCATTTTATGTACATTTTAATATAAAATTTGTCGAAAGGAAGTTAGATAAACTAGGTAGAATATTAATTCTCGTTAGATTGGGGACAAAGTAGTATTCCAAATGAGAATGTCGACCAACATGATATATCTAATAGGATACATCTAAATTCACCAAGGATGGAAATCAAGGGAGTCAAAGAGGAAATTATGAAAGGAAAGACTATGACAGAAGGGACAACGATCAAGATCGAAATCCCAAGCCCCGATGGCCGGTAATCAACATGATATTCGGAGGGCCAACTACTGTTGGGTCCTCCCGAAACTCAAGAAAGGCTTATGCTCGAGAAGTAATGACTGTGGTGGGAGAAGCACCAAAACGTGCCCGAACAGAAGTATCAATAGGTTTTGATGATTCAGACCTGGAGGGAGTGAAGTTTCCCCACGATGATCCCCTAGTCATCGTGCCTGTGATAGGGAATTCTGAAACAAAGAGAGTTTTGGTCGACAATGGAGTTTCAGTGGACATCTTGTTCCATGATGCTTTTATCAAGATGGGCTATACTGACTCTCAGTTGACACCCTCAAATATGCCCATATATGGATTCAATGGAGTGGAATCAAAGGTGGAAGGCACTATCCAACTCCCAATGATGATGGGGCAAGGGTAGAATACGTCTACTCAGATGTTGAACTTCATAGTTATAAAGGTCACTTCGACCTACAATGCAATTCTGGGAAGGACGGGTCTTCATGCGTTTAAGGCCGTTGCCTCATCTTATCATCTGAAAATCAAGTTCCCAACGAGGAATGGAATTGGTGAAGAACGTGGAGATCAAAAGATGGCTAGAAGCTGTTATGTAGCCGCGTTAAGGCCTGATGGAATCGGGGGGGCAAGTTATCCCCATTGAAGATATGGATACTAGTGACAATGAGGACCGAAGAGGGAAACCAGCTGAGGATTTAATCCCAATTCCCTTAGTCCCTGGTGAACCGGAGAAGGTGACTTATGTTGGATCATTATTGCCTGAACCATTGAAAAGCAAGCTCATATCTTTTCTTCAAAAGAACAATGACGTTTTTGCTTGGACAGCGGCTGACATGCCAGGGATCGATCCCCAATTGATAACCCACAAATTGAATGTGGATCCTGAAAGGAAGATGGTGAAATATAAGAAGAGAAATTTTGCTCCAGAAAGGCAAGGGGCCATTAAACAAGAAGTTGAAAAGCTTCTAGAGGCCGGGTTCATTGAAGAGATACAATTCCCAGAATGGTTGGCTAACCCAGTGATGGTCAAAACGGCCAATGGAAAATGGAGGATGTGTGTGGACTTCACTAATTTGAATGATGCATGTCCTAAGGATTGTTTTCCCTTATCAAGGATTGATGCCCTAATAGATGCTACAGCTGGGCACGAGATGCTAAGTTTCATGGATGGCTTCAGTGGATACAACCAAATCAAAATGCACAAAGATGACATCTCCAAGGTATCATTCATCACTGACTTCGGTGTCTTCTGTTATCTAGTCATGGCATTTGGACTTAAGAATGCAGGGGAACCTATCAAAGATTGGTGAACAAGATTTTTGGACACCTGATTGGAAAAACCATGGAGGTTTATGTGGATGACATGCTGGTTAAAAGCCTCGATAAGGCCGATCACATAAACCATCTACGGGAAGCATTTGAAGTGCTGAGGCACCACAAGATGATGTTGAATCCAGCTAAGTGTGCCTTTGGTGTGGGCTCGGGAAAGTTCTTAGGCCTGATGGTTTCCAAGAGAGGAATCGAGGCTAATCCCGACAAAATCAAAGCAATTCTAGACATGGAACCACCACGGACTGTCAAGGATGTCCAGAAACTAATGGGAAGAGTGGCAGCATTGGAAAGATTCATCTCCAAGTCAGGAGAGAAGTGATTACCTTTCTTCAAAGCACTCAAGAACGTGAAAAATTTTGAGTGGACAATTGAAAGCCAAGAGGCCTTTGAGGCCCTGAAGAAATACATGGATGAGGCACCATTGTTGGCAAAGCCAAAGCCAGGAGAAATTCTCTATTTGTACTTGGCGGTTTCTAACACAGTCCTTGGAGCCGTTTTGGTAAAAGAAGAATTGAAGGTTCAGAAACCCATTTACTACGTGAGCAAGATTCTACATGGGGCAGAAATAAACTACTCTACGATTGAAAAGTTTGCCTTAGCCTTGATAATGGCCTCAAGAAAGCTACGCCCGTACTTCCAGGCTCACAAGATAGAGGTCTTGACCAATCAACCTCTAAGAAACATCTTGCATAGCCCTCAAGTTAGTGGAAGGTTGATCAAATGGGCTATTGAATTGGGCGAATTTGACATCAAGTATAAGCCTCGAACGGCCATAAAAGCTCAGGCACTTGTTGACTTCATGGTTGAATGCACCATTGACAACCAAGAAGTCGGGGGGCAGGAAGTAATAGTGGAAGATAAGAAAGATCAAGAGATGGAGTTCAAATAATATTGGGTGCTCTATTTTGATGGAGCATCAAAAACAAAATCAAAAACAATGAAGCTGAATACGAAGCCCTGATAGCTGGCTTAGGGCTGGCTGGAGCCTTGAGAGTTAAAACTCTGAAATTATGTGGAGACTCTAGGCTAGTGGTTTCCCAAGTAAATGGGGAGTTTGAGGCCAGAGATGAAGTCATGTCCAAGTACTTAAAACTTGTCAAGGCCATCATGACTCAGTTTGATGAATGCTATGTGGAACACATTCCAAGGGAAGAGAACATGAAGGCTGATGCCTTGTCTAAATTTGCTTCTTCTGAAATTGAGAACTACGCTGGAAGTGTATACTTCCAAGTCTTGAAGACCCCAAGCATCAATGGAAAGTTGGTAGCACCTATTGATGTTGCTAGATGTTGGATGGATCCCATCAAATCTTATCTGGAAACTGGTTGGTTACCCAACGACACCTCAGAAGCACAAAAGTTGTATGTGAGAGCACTAAGGTACACCCTGATTGAGGGAATCCTATACAAAAAGTCATTCATTGTTCCTTATCTGAAATGCTTGAGACCCCAAGAGGTAGAATTGACCCTAAGGGAAGTGCATGAAGGAATTTGTGGGTAGCACTTGAGGGGCAGAGCCCTTGCTCATAAAGTCACTCGTCTAGGTTTCTATTGGCCAAGTATACTTGCAGATGCTAAAAGCTACGTGAAGAAGTGTGAACGGTGCCAAAAGTATGCACCGGTCGTTAGACAACCACCAGAGATGATGACATCCATTAACTCACCTATCCCATTCGACATGTGGGGGATGGATATACTTGGGCCATTTCCAATGGCAAGTGCGCAAAGAAAATTCTTGATAGTAGCAATCAACTACTTCACCAAGTGGATTGAGGCTAAACCTTTAGCCAAGATAACCACCAAGTAGGTGATGCATTTCTTCTGGGAAAATGTGATATGCAGATACGGGATTCCACGTATCTTGGTCACAGACAATGGAACTCAGTTTAACAATGATGAATTCAAGAAATGTTGTGATGAGAATGATATCAAGTTACGATTTACCTCTGTTGCCCATCCTCAAGCAAATGGGCAAGCTGAGGTTGCCATCCGAATTATCCTGGATGGACTAAAGAAAAGAGTTGAACGCTCTAGAAACACTTGGGTAGACGAATTGCTCCCCATACTATGGGCATATCGTACTACTTGTAAAGTCACCACTGGAGCAACCCCCTTTCTGTTGGCATATGGGGCAGAGGCAGTGGTTCCAGTGGAGATTACTCACACGTCTCCAAGAGTTGAGGCTTATGAGCCAGGAGAAAATGAAGAAGGCTTGAGGCTAGCTTTAGATCTAATTGATGAAGTTAGGGATGAGGCAAACGCCAAGATAGTTGAACATCAGAAAAGGGCATCTTTCTACTATAACCTAAGGGTTAAAGAGAGATTCTTCCGTCAAGGAGACTTAGTCCTCAGAAAGATTGAGGCATCCGGAGTTGGACAAAAAGGCAAGTTGGCCCCAAATTGGGAAGGACCATATCGCGTCAAGAACGTATTTGGTCGAGGCTCCTACAAATTGGAAACCCTGGAAGGGATTGAAGTGCCAAGGACTTGGCATGCTGCAAACTTGAAAGTCTATTATGTTTAAGTCCTGATTGGACTCACTATTAGGACAAATAGAAATAAGGTCGACGAAACCAATCCAAGTTTTTAAACTTGATTATTATGTAAGGGTTGAACCCATTTTCAAAGTTATGAATTCCATATTCTTATGTTTTCATTATACTTTATGTGTATTGCATTCTGATAGACATGTTAACTAAGCATGCAAAATCAAGAATGTAAAAAGCTGGAAGAAAAACAAAGTTAAGACTTAAATAAAAGTTAAGTTAAGCCCGTAGGCTGGAAATACATAAAAACTAGTACAAGCCATGAATGGCCATAAATAAAACTACAAACTATGCATCACCCCCCTTGTCGTCGGTATCAGCCTCCTCTTCTTCTGAGTCAGAGCCAGAACCAGAGTGAGTAGCTGCAGAATCAATGCCGACTACCTGACCAGGAGGAGAGGAATGCCCTAAGTCTAGAATCATGTCGTCTTCCTCCATATCATCCTTTCCAGCCAAAGCCACCTCTAAAGGGGTAGGAGCATAAGGGCTTGGAAAGTCAGAAAGGATAAGTGATCCAGGCATCTTCTCCAGAACTTCAGCTAAAGCGATATCCCATCCCTTAGTAAACTGAACTGGGAAGAGGAGCTCGTCATGCTGACCGATTAAGTCCTTATACTCCTGGGAGTCAAGGTACTCATCGATGAAGTCATCTTTGCCCTTCCTAAGTGCAACCAGCTCATCTTGGCAGTCAGCTAGCTCTTTCTCCCTCCTAGCCAGAGTGGCCCTCAAAGAGCCCACCTCCTCCTGGGACTTCTCAAACTTGCCTTGGTTGGCCTCTGAAGATGAGCGCCAAGCCTTGGCTTGAAAGAGAGCCCCTTGGAAGTTGGCGTTAGCCTACAAACAAATCACAAGTCAATATATATATATTGTTATTATTGGATAGTTCCGTTATTGTAATAGTTTCTGATACTATGATAATTTCCTTTATTTAATGTTTAGTTGTTGGCTATATAAGCCTCCATAATATTGTAATCGTTAACAAGTTCATTATAATAAAATATTACTTTTTTCTTTTGTCCCTATACTTTACCAAGGTTGATAGTTTAAGATTTCAGATGAGCTGGTTACTTAACAATCACCAATATCACAACACCACAACCTTGCACCACTATCAATATCACCAAAATTTTAACTGTAACCGCATCAATATCACCAAAATCATCAAAACCAAAGCAAAAGTACTAAAAATTCAACTCAAGTTACCAAATCCAAATCACTAAAAAGTTTGAAGAAAAATTACTAAAACATTCTAGATTTGAAATTTTGTTAGTATCTGAAGGTAAAGGTGTTGACGGTGTAGAGTGGGTAAAAACGATATTGATGGGCGTTATTGACGAGTGGTATTTTTGTACCATTTTTGGCTCTATTTACCGGATTAAATATAACGCATGAACTCCAGTTTTATTGTGTTTTGACGTGTTTCTCTTTCATTTTTAGGAAGAGAGTCGAATTTCCCATAATCATGTTTTGGTGGCGATATGGAGCAAATAGTAGCAGAAATAATGAAAAAATCCCAAATGCACGTTTTGGAGCTAATACAAGGGAGAAAGGCATGACTTAGAGTTGAGGATGGTACAAAAAGATGAAGGAATATTGGGCCAACAGCCAAGGCATCTGCCTAACACGCGCTTCGCGATGCCGCGGAGCGACCAAGTCTTCCCTCGCAGCATCGTGAGCCGCGTCAGTCCAAAATTATATTTCTAATTGATTTGCCGCGAAATTTGTTTCGGTCTGATTAGATTATGGGACAAGGCTATAAATACCTAGCCCGTGTCAAAGAAGAAAACATTCAGACATACATTCAGCTTTTTATTTTAGTTTTATCAGTACTTAGAGGTTTGTATTGCTTCTCAAGGGAGAAGATTTCTTTTTATTCTTGTTGGATGCTACTCCATTTTGGAGTATATTTCGTCAATAAATTAATATCGTTCTACTCTCAATTCTTTTGCTTTAGTTTAATCATGTTTTATATGTGTCTATTTAGTTGTTTTGCCATGAGTTTACTTGTGGGGTTTAAGATGAAACCCATCTTGTAGATTGAATGAGAGTCGTTGTTTAATACTTGTCAAAGCTTTGGAAAGCATGCCTAGAATAACTTGTATTAATATATACAAGATTGATCACCTCGTAACATGTTAAATCGATGGCAATAAAACGAGAGTTTGAGTCAAAGATAGAACTTGTTAATCTAGCATGTGGCCTTGGAGTGAGTTATAAAACTCATAAGTAGGATCGGGAGTGAATACTTATCATGTGTTATCATCGGAACTTGTATATTTAAAATCTGGTTAAAGACTTGATTCACCAAGGATTGGAGGTTAAGGCTTAATTGGGTGACCATGACACGTCATACCTCATAGGATGGGTGAAACGGGGATGACTAGGCCATGGGGACGTGGTCTATGTTTAGTTTAGTGTTCCGGATTTGCATGTGGGCCTTAGATAGAGACAAGTGGCGAACAAAGATTCATAAATCAATTAAAAGGATGAGCAGATTCTAAAAACCCCATAATCTCTTAATATTGTTAAAAATAATCTTTAGTTATAATTATCAAAAAACAAATACCCTGTGTGGGATTTGACTCATCAGTTACAAACTCAAATCTATTTAGAGGGGATGAATTAGGAGATGAATAAGTTAGTTGAGCTGTGATCGGGAATGTGGCTAAAATTCGGTGACAAACATGTTCGTAAGTAATTGTCGAAGCGGTGATCGATTTGGTGACAAGAAAAAATTACATAGTGGCGATGGTTTATACACCACATATGCATTATACATATGTGTGTATGTGATCATGAAAATGATGACAAGTGAAATGTATATATAGAAAAGAAAAAGAGTTGGTGATAACGACAGTGTATTGCAATGGATGGCATAAAAAGTCTCCAAAAATGGAGGGGCATAAAGGTGGAGGTGGATGTGTAAATTAAATTTGAATGTGTGGTTGTGTTTAGATATAGGTACAATAAAAAGCCTAAAATTAGTTCTCATGTTTCATTTCAATACAGGTCTTATTCTGGCACTTGCGTATATATGCTAACTAATGGTTAGATTTTTGAAACCGTGTATTATTTAGTCTTTATAAATTATATATTTGTTATATTATCAGGCGTGATTATACTGTTATGATTGTACATGTAATTCAAGTAAAAAGTTTCATTTACTATCAACGTCCATAAAAAATATATTTTTTAAATGTATCACACTAATAACGTATAGTGTCTCAAAAATTACGAGTCATCTATTTCTAAAATCAAAATAATCAAATTATATGAATTTAAATGAAACTCGTACTCTTGAACGGCTATTATGCTAGTTACATATAATGTTCAAACTTAATGTTCAAACTTACCGGGCATTACATGTTTTTTGGAACGGATTAGTAAGAACCTCGACGTGACAGACAGATTAGTCAGTCAAAAAATTACGCATGATTATGGATTCAAAACTACAAAATAATGTGCACTGTGGCAAGTTGTTGTGTGACAAAATGCCATAGAAAAGAGTTAATTGCAATTTGCATCCCCCAACTTTACTCCAATTTCAATTATGTATATGTAGTTTCATAAATTATATTTTGCATCCCAAACTTTAAAATATAAGTCGAATCAGAACCCCTTGTTAGCACAAAATCACGCAAGCGCACGTGGTCACAAGTAATATACGAATAAGTCAAGTTCGTTCCCACAGAGATCTAATGAGGTGTTCAATTCAATTAATGTACCTATGCAACAATGTATGATTTGTATCCACTGCTAAGACAATTAACAATTTGGGTTTGATTATCTAAAATTAACTAGAGAACAAATTATTAAACTAAGAATTAACTAACTAAGAGGATTAAAATCGATTTATGTATATGAGAATAAAACATGGGATCCTAACTTCATTAAGTACTTCATCTAGAGTCTTTTGTCTTTAATCAATGCATGTGACGGTTGTGATAACTAATCGGATAACACGAAATAAGTACACGCTACCTTTCAGTATACGTATACCAAACCACTCAAACATCCACAAAAGAGATAGAAGTTGGGCAGACACCAATTATGCTTAGACCCTATATGTCTATAAGATTTGAAAACATAACGGTTTAACGAGCAAGTTATCCATTCAGATTACATAGGGCAGGTAAGATGGTTAAAATCACCTACGAATCATGCATGACAAACATACATAAACCTATGCTAGCATGGCAAGTTCCAAACCTCTATATCCACTTTCGCATTCAATAGAGATTAACAAACAATCTTAGATGTTAGCTACGTATCCAAGAAGAATAAGCACAACCAAACTAGGATATCAATTAGCCATCACACACACATCTTTAAAACAATTAACTACTAAAATCCATAAATAAATCCGTTAGAATCCCACGACGACGATTAGTTCATAATCGAACCGCTCGTCACCATGGGATTTGATGAAAACATGATAATGAACAAGATTTGAATAATATGGATACTAAAGTAATAGAGTTGAGAAAACAAATCCCAAAAGCATCCAAGAGTATCGCCAAGAAAAATACAAAAGAAAAGTAGATCTAGAACTCCGTTGCTTGTCACGCGCGTAGGAATCCTTCGTCAAACTTGAATCTCCGTGTCTCGGCTCTCTCTCTATTTGTTGCTGGGAATAGGTCATGATTATTGGTGAAGGGTTGTGTTTATATAAACTCCAGGAGGCTTTTTCAGCAAGATATTTCCATATTTCCAATTAAAAATCGAAATCAGGAAAATTTCCAAGAATTTTGCCAGGCGGCCGCGCCCTAGGCGCGCGCCCGCACGCTCTGTTTCTGCCTCGCGCGCGCGCCCGCGCGTTTGGTCCGCGCCCGCGCGCTCCGTTTCTGCCAAGGCCGCGCCCCCGCGCGCCAGGGTCCTGCCCATGGACTCCAAACATCCTCCAAATGGATTCCTAAGTACCTCCAAGGTGCCCCAAGTGCTTCCATGAGTTTTGCAAGGTCCTCCAAGTGCTTCCAAGGGTCTTCCATATTTCTTGCTATCTTCAACTCCAATCCTAGGACTTAGAACCCACCATTTAGACCTGAAATCATGCTTGGTATTTCCAACTAGTTCACCTGCATTAAAACACTAGAACATATCACACTTACCACATACTTGAGGTCAATTCCACCAATTTAAGCCGGTTTCTAAGCATTCCAAGTGGATATAAAATCCACTTATCACACCCCCAAACTTAAACCGATGCTTGTCCTCAAGCATAAACAAACATAACTATATACAACTAACTAGTACCACTTCCGTAGGTGATCACGGTTGCATTTGGCATATGCAACAAGCCCTTTAAACCCCTAGGCAGCCCTAGTGGATGAGTAAGGTCTCGTGAGGGCCTATAGCGAATGTACCCACAAAATCCATCTACTCATGCAACTAACAATGCAATGCATGTATACAACTAATATGAAAATGCAACGATCCCTTCAAACCAACCAAAACCAATCAACGAGCCAACATCTCAAAGAACACAGTCTTCCAAACAGAGTTCGACCAAATTCCCATCGACCAACAAGACAAACACAGAAACGTGCGTGTGTGCGATGCTCACCAATATACTCCCAAACTAAATCAAGACCATACCTACTCTTAGCCAAAACAACCACAAGCTTACAAACATAATGAACGCTAGACACAAGAACTCTTAAGAGACACCTTCGCAGTCCATCTGAGTTAGACAGGAATTCATGCTTTATTACACAAAAACAACTACACACAACACACATGCTTATTTGACCGTGCAATGGATGAGTCCTCGGAAGGATTTTGCAATAATACCCATTTAACGAGCTTTAGGTCAGCGGATCCCAGACCGGAAAAGTCTTAGGTCACTAGGCACAAAGTCCCCAAAGAACTTACTTGCTCGAGTACTAAAGAGCTCACCCTGATCAATTCTGCATAAACACAAAACAAACACAACTTTTTTTTTTTCTTTTTCAACTTTTCTCTTTTTTTTTTCTTTTTTTTTTCTTTTTTTTTCAACAATTTCGGAATGAGTGCGCTTTGCCTTTTTCTCATCCCACCCTAGACTACTCATCTTTTCAATGAGCCGGCTACTAGCCATTTGACGCCTAGCCTTTATTACAACTAGCATGAAATCCCTGGTTTCCCCCAAACTTAGACTTAAGTGCTTCTTCGTTTACAAGAATCTAGCCAACATTCTAAATGTAAACAAGTGGTTAAATTCTAACACCAAACAAGCATGGTCTGATCAAATTCAAAAGCAACCAATGAGACTTATGAAATAGATTTGTTTCTGGCATGCAAGTCAATACTTAGAAACTTAATCAACCCTCTATTCAACAAAACTACACTCCCATCAACATCGACTCATCAACGGAAATAGTCAAATCCTAAGGGATCATGAAATATGCATGCAACTAAAATGGACTCACATGATAAATAAAAACTATGTAAACAGAATGCCCTATATGACATGAAAATGCAAAACTACGAATAAACTACAACTACACATGCAATATGAATCCTATATGAACACATAACACCACAACACTACTTATCCCCAAATCACCCCCAAACTTAGAATATTCAATGCCCTCATTGAAGGTAATAAGAAAGATAGTAGAAACATACCTAATACATGGGTTGCCTCCCACGAAGCGCTGTCGTTAATGTCATTTAGCCGGACAAATGTGAATCAAATCATGGTGGCTCGAAGATCGCATTTGACTTGTCCTTAGTAGAAGGACCATTCAGCCATTGTTTGATAACCTTCTTGCTTTCTTCCCACATCTTTTCCAAATCAAACTTCACCTTGACTTTTCCACCAATCGATTTTTTCTTTTTCTTCTTTACACCTCTAAGGTGTTTATGCTTCTCCGTCGATTGATAAGAACACTCTTTTACCTCATCATCCTTGTTCCACCTTCTCAACACATTATCTTCACACTCTTTAAAAATCACCAACTCATCATTCAGAAGGACATACTTCAAATGTGGTGGAAGTTTTCCAAGCTTGACATTCGAAAGATCTCGAATGGAAGAATTGTCAATGGAATCACTGATGTGATGCTCGAACTTGTGCATGTCCGAATTTTTGCTCAACAACTGATCGAACTCCTTTCTCTGACCCGTATCAACCATCTTCAAGCTAAAACACTCTTCCTCCTCTGTCGGAAATTTCATAGCCTTGAACACATTAAAGATGACCTTTTGATTACTCACCCTCATTGTGAGCTCTCCTTTCTGAACATCGATCAACGCTCGGCCAGTAGCCAGAAAAGGTCTTCTCAAGATGATAGGAATCTTCTTATCCTCCTCAAAGTCAAGAATAACAAAATCAGCAGGAAAAATGAGCTTATCCACTCTAACCAAAACATCCTCTACTATACCCCTTGGATATGTGATTGAACGATCAGCCAGCTGTAAGGACATAGTAGTAGGTTTAGGCTCCGTCAGCCCAAGTTGCATGAAGACAGACAACGGCATCAAATTTATGCTAGCTCCCAAGTCACACAAGCACTTGTTGAAAGATAGATTGCCGATTGTGCACGGAATGGTGAAACTCCCTGGATCCTTAAGTTTCGGGGGCAACTTCTGCTGCAGAATAGCACTGCACTCCTCTGTTAAAGCAACGGTGTCCAAATCCTCGAGTTTCAACTTCCGAGATAGAATACCCTTCATGAACTTAGCATAGCTCGGCATCTGTTCAAGAGCTTCTGCAAAAGGTATGTTGATGTGTAACTTCTTGAAAACCTCGAGAAATTTGGCGAATTTTGTGTCAAGATTCTGCTTCTGTAGCCTCTTTGGATATGGAGGAGGAGGATAGATCTGGTTACTCTCTGTAGTCTTCTTCTGGAGCCTCTTTGAGTATGGAGGAGGTGGGTAAATAGTCTGCTCCGAAGTAGAATTGTCAGCAGAATTTTTGCTCTTTTCAGTCTCACCGTCCAACTGCTTAGCTGCCAAATCAAAAATTGGCTTTTCCTTAGAAGGTTCCACCTGATGCTGCTGAATTTCTTCCTCTTCTTCAACTGCTGATTTTTGATTGCCCGTGACCGTTCCCGATCTCAAGGTAACTGCTTTCACATGTTCTTGGACAACTGTCTTTCCTGGATTAGACTCTGTATCGCTAGGAAGAGTTCCCTGAGCTCTGCTGAGTAAGGCACTTGCCAACTGCCCCATCTGATTCTCCAAAGTCTTGAGCGATGCCACCTGGCTTTTAACTATCATTCTCAACTCATCCAATTCAGATTTTTCATTCGAAGATTGCCCCGCACTAGCATGAGGTTGTTTCGGAAATCCTGGTGGCTGAAATTGTTGCCTAGGAGCATACTGTGGCTGAAAATTCTGAGGATTGTAAGGCTTTGCTCCAAATTGCTGACCTTGGAATGGCTGATAAGGCTGCTGAGATTGTTGATTGTCGCTCCAGCTGAAATTAGGATGATTCCGGCTATTGGGATGATAGGTGGCTGGAACTGGCTGTGATGGTCTCTGAAAGTTGCTCACAAACTGCGCCGACTCACTAGATATGGCACAATTATTCGTCTCATGTGCGCCCGCACAAAGCTCACAAACACTAGCCACCTGCTGAACTCCATAATTCGTCAAAGAATCCACCTTCATTGTCAAAGCCTTCAACTGGGCTGCTATAGCTGTAGCTGCATCAACTTCAAGAACTCCTGCTACTTTGCCTTGTGATAATCTCTGAGTAGGATTCTGATATTCATTCGCAGCCATCATCTCAATTAACTCATAAGCTTCCTCGTAGCTCTTAGCCCATAGAGCTCCACCTGATGATGCATCTAACATTGGTCTAGATTGACCTCCTAGTCCATTAAAGAAACAGTTAATCACCATCCAATCAGGCATTCCATGATGAGGACACTTCCTAAGCATCTCCTTGTAACGCTCCCACGCTTCACATAAAGTTTCACCAGAATGTTGAGCAAACTGAGTAAGAGCATTCCTGATCGCAGCAGTTTTAGCCATGGGGAAGAATTTAGTAAGAAATTTCTGAGCAAGATCCTCCCATGTAGTAATAGAACCTGCTGGTAGAGAGTGCAACCAGCCCTTAGCCTTATCCCTCAGAGAAAATGGGAAAAGTCTCAGCTTCACGGCATCTTCCGACACTCCGTTGGTCTTGAAGGTGTCGCAAATCTCGATGAAATCCCTAATATGCATATTAGGATCTTCCGTTGGAGCACCCCCAAACTGCACTGAATTCTGCACCATCTGAATCGTGCCAGGCTTGATTTCAAAGGTATTAGCTGCAATAGCCGGCCTGACAATACTCGACTGAATATCATTGATCTTTGGCTGAGAATAGTCGTTCAAAGCCTTAGCTGCAGGTGCTACTCCTTCTGGAACGTCTCCCATCTTTACTAACTTTAATCTTTCTTCTTCCAATTTACGAGTCTGAGAACGTGTTCGCATACAGGTTCAAGTACCTGAAACACACAGAACAAACAACTACAATCCGAGTCAGTGAACTCTAACGACCACTGATGACAAGCACACATAAACTAAAATAAAACACCGATGATCCCCGGCAGCGGCGCCAAAAACTTGTTAGCACAAAATCACGCAAGCGCACGTGGTCACAAGTAATATACGAATAAGTCAAGTTCGTTCCCACAGAGATCTAATGAGGTGTTCAATTCAATTAATGTACCTATGCAACAATGTATGATTTTTATCCACTGCTAAGACAATTAATAATTTGGGTTTGATTATCTAAAATTAACTAGAGAACAAATTATTAAACTAAGAATTAACTAACTAAGAGGATTAAAATCGATTTATGTATATGAGAATAAAACATGGGATCCTAACTTCATTAAGTACTTCATCTAGAGTCTTTTGTCTTTAATCAATGCATGTGACGGTTGTGATAACTAATCGGATAACACGAAATAAGTACACGCTACCTTTCAGTATACGTATACCAAACCACTCAAACATCCACAAAAGAGATAGAAGTTGGGCAGACACCAATTATGCTTAGACCCTATATGTCTATAAGATTTGAAAACATAACGGTTTAACGAGCAAGTTATCCATTCAGATTACATAGGGCAAGTAAGATGGTTAAAATCACCTACGAATCATGCATGACAAACATACATAAACCTATGCTAGCATGGCAAGTTCCAAACCTCTATATCCACTTTCGCATTCAATAGAGATTAACAAACAATCTTAGATGTTAGCTACGCATCCAAGAAGAATAAGCACAACCAAACTAGGATATCAATTAGCCATCATACACACATCTTTAAAACAATTAACTACTAAAATCCATAAATAAATCCGTTAGAATCCCACGACGACGATTAGTTCATAATCGAACCGCTCGTCACCATGGGATTTGATGAAAACATGATAATGAACAAGATTTGAATAATATGGATACTAAAGTAATAGAGTTGAGAAAACAAATCCCAAAAGCATCCAAGAGTATCGCCAAGAAAAATACAAAAGAAAAGTAGATCTAGAACTCCGTTGCTTGTCACGCGCGTAGGAATCCTTCGTCGAACTTGAATCTCCGTGTCTCGGCTCTCTCTCTATTTGTTGCTGGGAATAGGTCATGATTATTGGTGAAGGGTTGTGTTTATATAAACTCCAGGAGGCTTTTTCAGCAAGATATTTCCATATTTCCAATTAAAAATCGAAATCAGGAAAATTTCCAAGAATTTTGCCAGGCGGCCGCGCCCTAGGCTCGCGCCCGCATGCTCTGTTTCTGCCTCGCGCGCGCGCCCGCGCGTTTGGTCCGCGCCCGCGCGCTCCGTTTCTGCCAAGGCCGCGCGCCCGCGCGCCAGGGTCCTGCCCATGGACTCCAAACATCCTCCAAATGGATTCCTAAGTACCTCCAAGGTGCCCCAAGTGCTTCCATGAGTTTTGCAAGGTCCTCGAAGTGCTTCCAAGGGTCTTCCATATTTCTTGCTATCTTCAACTCCAATCCTATGACTTAGAACCTACCATTTAGACCTGAAATCATGCTTGGTATTTCCAACTAGTTCACCTGCATTAAAACACTAGAACATATCACACTTACCACATACTTGAGGTCAATTCCACCAATTTAAGCCGGTTTCTAAGCATTCCAAGTGGATATAAAATCCACTTATCACCCCTTATACGTTTTATATCAAAAATAATATTTTTTTAACAAATATATTGACAAATGCGATATAAAATTATTACAGTGATGATAAAAAATTTAGATTCTAAACATGTAACTAATTTTAAATCATAATTGAATATTATTTTATGACCATTAATCAATTATAATTTATTTATAAAAATTTGAACTAATATGTTTTCATTAAATAAAGTTGTGACTACTATGATATATGATACATATAAAATCATTAAAATATATTTGTACCATCTTAAAATATAGATTATATAATCGTTGCATAATTTGATATCGCATTTGTCAATACATTCGTTAAAAAAATATTATTTTTGATAGAAAACGTATAGGGGGTTGTGATTCGATCTATAATTTAAAGTTTGAGATGCAAAAAATAATATTAAATTATGATTTAAAATTTTTAAAAGTGTAAAATTAGTTACATGTTTAAAATCTAAAATTTATATCATCACTACAATAATTTATATCGCATTTGTCAATATATTCGTTAAAAACAATATTATTTTTGATAAAAACGTATAAGAGGTTGTTATTCGACTTATATTTTAAAGTTTGGGGATGCAAAGTGCAATTTATGAAACTACATATACATAATTGAAGTTGGGGTAAAGCTAAGGGATGCAAAGTGCAATTAAGTCCATAGAAAAGGACTCAAATCATGACAATTTAAACTACAAGTTAACTTCCTAAAAAATCATATATTACCTACGGTGTTCCAAAACTAGGTTCATATATAGGGGTGAAAACGAGCCGAACACCTTCGAACTATGATGTGGTAGCGTTCAGTTCATATTATCAATTACAATGGTCAAGATCGGCTCGGATTCGAACATTATAAAAAATCTGGAGCTCGTACTCGGTTCATGTTCGAGTTCGTAAGCTCGTTTTTAGCTCGATTATGTTTGTCAAATATACGATCTATCCGAATTGTTTCGAATCGAACTCGAATATAATACAATTCAAAAAATTATAGAATTGGACATTTATTTATTTGATCTTTAAATAATTATAAAATAATTGGGCAATCATTATTTACATTATTTTTAACTTTTTTACAAACTACATATTCAAGTATAACTACAAGATCACAAACTACGTTTATAAATAAGAAAAATTACAAGCCCAGAAAGATGAGATAAAGACTTGTTATCAGAAAGCATATTGGGTGTGTGCAGAATCAATACTTGTATCTATATTTATACTTGAAAAGATGATCACTGACAAATTAAGTGTATTTTGTTTACAAATTCTGCCATGATAAAGGGGATTTATGAGTAACTAGTGTGATAATTGATTTTCTCTATCAAACATTAACATGTATATGTCCATTAACCTGTCATTAATTCTTCAATATAATAACAGAAAGTCTAAAATGAATGAAGATGAAATCTCATCCGCATACACCGAACTACTCGTAAATAATATAACTGAATGTGTATTTCGAATACTCGTATTACAACCGAGTTGATCGAAACCTTATTTGACCGAGTAATTCTATAGTGAAAATCGGATCGTAAAAATATTCGAACAAATATAATTACTCAAATTCGGATCGAATTTCCACGAATACGAGTCTCGGTTATATTTATTCGAACCGATCACGAATCGAGCCCGAGTTACTCGCGGTCATTTTCAGCCCTATTCATATATTACATATAGTGTTCCAAAACTAGGTTCCGAATACCTGGTTGTCAGTTAGTATTTGATAGATTGATTGTCAGAAAAAATGTCAATCAAAGAAGGATGAAAACATATAAACTTATTTATAAACCATGTAAATATGATTTCAACCAACTATAACTGTACTTTGCTTCACAAGTATTCTTCCAAGTAGTTTTTTTTTTCTTGGTTCTCCACAAAATAATGGACTCTATCTTCTAAAAATACTGTATAGCAAGATAAAAAAAAGGGGAGTTGATACGTGCACAACCTATGTTTATGTTTATAGGTGCACACACTTTAATGAAAGTTGGACCAAAATATCCGTGTACACGTCTTTTCCATTTCTTTATTTACGATAATAATTTTTTAGACAAAAAAAAGGTTCTAGCCTTGTACACACCTCAACGTTTCATCTTTCTAATGTCCATCTATTCACTAATTAAACTATACCCAAACCCTAAATATTATTTTAATTACCTTAGCCCTGCAAATGGAGGATAACAATAGCGATGAAGAATTGGGTGAACTGAAATTTTTTGGATGGTTTAGTCTCATTGTTTGCAGTAGTCTCTATTCATAGTCTGTGGTCTTAATTTGTGTTGTAGTTTCCTTTTGTTTCCTGATGTGTTTAGGTCTCCACTGGTATGTTTAAGTCAAGTGTCCAGCTTCCACTGTCCCTATCCTTCTTCTCCTTTTATTACAACTAAAACAACTTTTTCATTTTAATTTAGTTGCCCGTTTTTTATTTTATTTTTTGCAAAATTACATGGACTTGATAAATTTAACTACTCCCTCCGTCCCAATCAATTCTATACGTTTCTTTTAAAGTGTCTGACACGCATTTTAAGGTGCATAACTAGTATAGTTCCATAACTTATTTTTAAAATTTTCTTTTTTTGTATAAAAATAGGAATGTTCTATTTTTATACAAAAAAAGAAAATTATAAAAATAAGTCATGTAACTATAGTAATTAAGAGCCTTAAAATGCGTGTCACGCCCCCGTCCCCCAATGCATAGTATTCATTGGGACAGAGGGAGTACAATCGTATTGCTGGTTGACATGAAAAGAAAATGCCGCCAGATTATAGATTATCAAGACATCAGATATGGCATGGTTTCTTTGAAGTGTGTCAGTACTTCAACCCAGATGTGTACAAGGATATTTTGGTCCAACTTCCATTAAAGGGTGTGCACCTATCAACGTAGGGTGGGCACATATCAGCTCCGTAAATAATTTATAGAATCAAGACAATCACCCCGGTCTGCATCATCGTAAGCTTTGGGAGTCAAAGTACTAAAAGATGGATAAAAAAGACCTACCTTTGAGATACAGAAGCACATGTTTATTAGCTGAAAAATGAGGATGAGCATTTTGCTGCAAAATAACTAAGTTGTTGAGCATCATACAAAGTATCATGTCTTCAAATAAAAATAAGCACACCTCCTATGAGACTCTGTATATCAGATAAATACCAGTCTCACTCCAAGATATCGATGATTTTATGGGGGAATTGAAAGAAAATTAATTTGATGTTTCTTCTTTTACTTTAAATATATTACTGCCATTTTTTTTTAGGTGGTATGGGTATATGTTGGATCATATGACAATACTCCTATGAACGCAAGGATTCATTGGCACGAAGATATTAAAATACTAATAATATTAATAGGGCAATATTTATCTAGCCTAGCTTATAAACATCTTTACCAACATGGTAAAATTCAACAAAATTATGGGCTGTTTGGCCAAGGTCATTTATACATTATAATGTTTGTGTACTCAGCTTATTTCATAACTTATAAGTTATAAATTGATAAGTTGAACGTAGAAATCACTAATATTTTACTTAACTTATCAACTTATTCTTTGATTTCCTTATTTTTCTAATATTTTATATTTTTACATTTGTGTTTTTAAATATTTTTTTAATTTAAAATACAAGTGTTGAAATCATTGTATTTAAAAATTATTTTTTCAAATTTAATTTAGCAAATTCTTCACTAACTTATAAGTAAATTTATCCAAACACTTATAAGAATTCATCAAGTTATCACTTATCACACTTACTCATTTTAAGCTGCTATAAGTCAACATTTTGTGATACCCCAAACACGTACAGTATGTTTCCAAGATGGTAAATCAATTTTTCACAATTTAGACTTCATGGGATGAAAGACTCAAAATGAAAGCTTTACACATTTTTTGTTGTTTTTGGTTTGTGTGACATGTGTTCTCTGTTTGTGTTCACGAGGCTTATGGTTTTGGCCTTTTGGCCCTCCTGTCCAAAGTTTTGCCAAGGGGAGTACCGAGCACCACCTTTTTATAGTTTTTTGTACGAGAAAGTTTTGGTTAATGACATTGTTGTTACTTTCTTGGACTATTGTTTCTGTCTCAGCTCCTTGTAACGTTAGTCTCTGTGTGCATTATCCTCATCCTCTTTCATGGCATTTGCTCACCAATATATCTATCTGAAAAAGCATTACATGAACTTATTACCATTAAAGCACTACAGACTCGAGATATCAGAAAATGTAGAAAGGAAAAGGGAAAAGGGAAGAGTTATACAAAGTAAAAGGAAAAGTGAAAGTGGATTGATTGATCATCATATGGTTAATAGATTGATTATACACCGTTCTTACAACAGAAACAGTTTGAACACTAGTCGATCCTTAAAACGAGCAGTATGCAGTATGCTCTACTTGTCGAAAATCACGGTCCTTCTACCAGTGCTACTTAGTACTTATCTTACAAGCGCTAGAATCTTAACATAACGGTGGATGTTTTGAATCCGTTTGTATAATTTAGAGGGAGATTTTAACTTAACATGGTATGAGAAATCCGTTGAACTACTGGTTTTCGAATTTACACCTTTTGGTTAATACTATCATTAGTTGAATCACCGAATACATTTACAGTATTTCGCAAAGTTCAAGGTAAGATTAACCTAGCAAAGGTACAGGACTACTAGCAAAACCAAAAGAAGAAAAGATAAGAAAGCAGAAGCAGAGTAATTTGCAAAAACTTTGTGTTCAATAAAAATTAAAAGATATGAGTTAAAGTTTATTGAAAAAAGTCAGAAAATAAAAGAATGAACTGCAGTAATCCTGAAAATGAAATGGGATCCAAGTCATAAATTATGTCTTGTAGCATAGACATGAAAAGATTCCTCTCTGCATCTCAGATAAATTATGCAAGGAGGACTGGTAGTTTGGTATGGTATTTAGCAGAGTTTTTGGCAGAGACCGGTTGAACAAGTAGTAAACAATCACTTGTGGCTCCCAATGCTCTTGCCTCTTAGTTTATTATACTACAGTTTCATGGTCCCGTTTGCAGGCTACAAATAATAAGAGTTTTCATTCTGAAAATCTTAGCAACGAAGAAGTATTTCCCGTGTCGAAATGAACTTGGATTCGATTATCGCATCCCTCCTTCGGGGTTGAAATGAACTCAGATTTGATGTAAACACAAATATAAAGTCACATAGAGTATCTCTAAATTTAATCTAAGAATAAAAAGTAGTTCATGAGTCTTCCCCTCCTCTAGATAAAAGGTGAAATAACAATTTATATTTGCAAAAATGTATTAAAAAGGCCATTTTCCTAAGGATGACTATTATTCTTAAAACAGAGTAATCCAAAAGGCATTTTGATATCTGCTCCACCCCTGCCACTCCCTTGCCCCTCCCAACAACTTTTCTCAATTTTACATCTTTTCACTCTCTCCCTCAACACCTGATGCAAATCAACCATAGCAAGTTAGCAACTATTGTACTACCCTCTCTAATCTTTTCTTCCAACCAAAATCCATATTCTCTACAATACTAAATATGAACAGAACAGAGCTTTAATCTCCCCTGCCTCTTCTAACAACTTCCCACCATTTTCACTCTCTGTCCCTCTTCATCTTTAACAACCACTTCTTCTTTTAGGCCAACAAAACAACCATTAACATAGTTGTTTAACCTCTCATTCTGTATGCACACACATATATATAAATGTATGTGAATCTGTAAAGAAATGTGCAAACAGAACAAAGAATGATGACATACAGAAGAAGTGAGTCTCACCATCTTTACTCTGCACTTACTGTGTTTTTCTTCTTTTTTGCTTCTTCCACAGCTCTAAACTTAGATGGAACTCTCTTACTTTCTTTTAAATACTCCATTCTTAGTGACCCTTTATCAGTTCTTGAAAATTGGAACTACAATGACATAACTCCTTGTTCATGGACTGGCATAACTTGTGGCCAAGTTGGCTCAAGCCCAGCCGACAATTTTCGAGTCACGAGTCTAGTCCTTCCAAACTCCAGTCTTCTTGGTTCAATACCAGAAGACTTAGGTTTAATAGAACACCTCAGAACTCTTGATCTGTCTACAAATTTCATGAATGGTACTTTACCAGGTTCACTCTTTAATGCTTCAGAGCTTCAAGTTCTTTCTTTATCCAACAATGTCATCTCTGGTGAGCTCCCAAAGCTGATTCCTGACCTGAAGAATCTCCAGGTTCTTAATCTCTCTGATAATGCATTGGCTGGTAAAGTCCCGGAAAGTCTTACTTCTTTACAAAATCTCACTGTTGTGTCTTTGAGAAGTAACTACTTCTCAGGCTCAGTTCCTAGTGGATTTCAATTTGTTAAAGTCTTGGATCTATCTTCGAATATGTTTAAAGGGTCTTTACCTTTGGCATTTGATGGTGAAAACTTGCAGTACTTCAATCTTTCTTACAACAAAATCTCAGGGCCATTTCCTTTAGATTTTGTAAAAAAGATTCCAGCAAATGTTTCTATTGATCTCTCATTCAACAATCTCACTGGTGAAATCCCACAATCATCAGCTTTATCAAACCAAAAAACTGAGTCTTTCTTGGGAAATGCTGATTTATGTGGCAAGCCATTGAAAAAGATTTGTTCGATTCCTTCAACATTGACAACCCCTCCAAATATCACCACAGCAAACAATTCAGCTCCAGCTATTGCAGCGATTCCCCTAGACTTCGACTCGAGCCCATCCTCAAATCAAAGTCAAAATCCGAAACAACATGGGCTAAAACCAGGCACTATTGCTACCATAATAGTGGCTGATTTAGCTGGACTTGGATTACTTGTCATGATACTGCTCTATGTCTATCAGTTGAAGAAGAAGAAACAAAATGTTATCTCCAATGCAAGTTATGATAAGAAAGGACCGGCGCCTGCAATCAGTTCAGCTGTTGGCACAGGCACTTCATTTGAGATTAGTAAGTTTGGTCCTAAGTGTGGAGAATGGTCTTGCACAAGCCTTACTGCCAGTGAAGACATGTCGGGTTCAGAAAGCGAAGACCATAAAAAATTGAGTAACATTAATGCAGAGGAGATTAAAAAGTATACGATGGAAAAATCTTTGGTGATAGTGGATGGAGAGACAAAGTTAGAAGCTGAGACATTGTTGAAGGCTTCAGCTTATATATTGGGATCAAGTGGAGGGAGTATAGTGTACAAGGCTGTGCTTGAAGATGGTGTTGTTTTTGCTGTAAGGAGGATAGGAGAGAGTGGAGTGGAGAAGCTGAAGGAGTTTGAGACTCAAGTTAAGGCCATTTCTAAATTACGCCACCCGAATTTGGTTACGGTTAGAGGGTTCTACTGGGGTGAAGATGAGAAGCTTCTTATCTCTGATTATATCTCTAATGGAAGCTTGGCCAGTGCTGGTCACAGTAAGCTCTCTCTCTCTCTCTCTCTCTCTCTCTCTCTCTCTCTCTCTCTCTTTCTCTTCATTTTTTGCGTCATTATAGCTTATTTCAATGCCCTTGTTACACTTTTTCCAACAAGAATCAGCAAGTTTTTCCTTAAAAGTGACAATTTCAGTACTAATTTTGTTTTCTATTAATATGGTAACTCTGAATTGTTGAAGCTGCTGTATGTTGAACTTTAGATTTGACACGAATGCTAGATTGTTGTTTTCAACATGAAATTGCATGCAGAATCATAAATTTCAGTTATTTGAGAAAGATAAACCAATCCAAACAGCATTTTTGGGTGCATTCTGTTCTGTGGCTAGCCATCATTAAGTGAATGGTTGATATCAATCAAAATCATAAATTTGTTCTGGCATTTTTTGTGGTTCCCAAATGTTCTCCATTGGAAAAACTAGAGTGCAGGACTGCAGGAGTCACTGGCTGGTAAAAAAAAACCATAATAAGACCAAAAGCATGTGTTTTTCCTTGTCTTTTACTCCTGCAGGTTGCGCAAAGATTACATTCATGTCTATTCAGTGTCATAATTTTTGTTGCCCCACACGAAAATCGACATCATTAATAAAGTTTTCAGTTCATTATCTATTTTTCAATTACCTTTTTCGCGCAAGGGGAGGGAGGACTCAGACTAATTGCCTTCTCATTTAGGCAATCCTTAAATCCCGTACTAACAGCTTGTAATTGTAAAATTTCAGAAAGATTTGGGTCATCACCATCACATTTGCCATTCCAAGTTAGAGTTAACATTGCTAGAGGAATTGCTCGAGGATTGGCTTATATCCATGACAAGAAACATGTTCACAGCAACATCAAACCTAGCAACATTCTCTTGACCCCATATATGGAGCCTGTTATAAGTGACTTAGGCCTTCACTGGTTAATATCAGGAAAACACAAGTACAAAACTGATTGTTCAACACGACATTTTGGTAGCAAGAGGTGCACGTCTTCAAGCGAAGGACCACAAGATCATCCATCATCTAGCAGTCCTTACATCGAGCCAAACGGGTTCATGGGGTGCACATCTCCGTACCATGCACCCGAGTCCCTCAAGAGCCTCAAGCCCAACCCGAAATGGGATGTTTACTCATATGGTATAGTGTTACTTGAGCTCCTGACAGGGAAAGTGTTTTCGGGTCGGGAATTAAGCCAATGGACAGGAGGACTATACGACGCAGACAAAACTCGTGTTCTAATGATGGCAGACGTCGCGATCAGGGCTGATGTAGGAGGCCGAGAGGAAGCAATGTGGGCATGCTTTAAGTTGGGATTCAGTTGTGCATCATTGGTGCCACAAAAGAGACCTTCCATGAAAGATGTAGTACAAGTTCTTGAGAAAATAATGCCATCCTCTTCACACTGATAGTGAATGATACGTTTGGCCTAAAGCTAGTATCTATTGTTGGATTTAAAGGTATATACTTTTTGGTCTTTTTTGACTAAGAAAGTTTAGTGCATAATTTAAAGTGTGTCTCGTGTAACCAAGTATGAGAATATGTTGTATGTTTGTTTCATCATTTAAAGTGTTTCTTAATGTACAAGCTGTGTCTCTCTTTTTAATCGACATGGAATCCCTTTTATCCTTTCTCTATCACGCCTATTATATTGTAAGTGAGAGTTTTTGAATGCGAGTATCGTAAATGGTCTGCTCTTTAAATAATGTATATAGACCTGTTAACTTTCTTGACAATTTTTTCGATAATTATATATGAACTGATATCTTAACATGATATCGAATAAAAATCGATATTGTTCGGGTTTTCGAAAGTTAACATAATACGCAAAACTCTGCTACTAACATTTTCGGATTACGAGATGAGTGGTATGTATACATGTTATGTTATTCTCTTGGCATCTTCAATGTCTCAGACCGTTGCTTAAAACGTACTACTATATATAAATCTCAGATATGATACCAGCTTGTGAAGAATCTGGTCAAAGTGTGGGTCATAATTGTTTATAGAAACCAAAAACTTTAGCAACAATGCATGCAATAAAATAAGTGAGGTTAGCAACTTGAATGATGATTGTGAGTTGATCAACTGCCTCACTAGCTTGCTAATGGTCTTCTCTGTTCCTAGTCCTCTTATTAAAAACACAATTATTTGTTGTCGGTGAGGAAAAAGTTGATTCTGATAATAACAGTAAACAACTCCACTTCGGTCACATCATTTTCCGTATAAATGTAAAACATCATGCCATACAGTGAAGATCATTAATACAGAAGCTTTTATCCATCATTAATTTTTGTTTTGTTAACTGGAGTAATACTTTCGAGTATTTGTGCGTCACATTTTTTAAAAACAAATCCCCTTCATTTCGTCACCTGAACTAAGATTTGAATTCTATGATGGTTACTATTTATTATCAAGATCTTATATTCATATATTGTCACAAAGTTTTTAAAAAGACTCCCTTCAGTTTCATCACATAAATATAGAGAAATTAAATTTAGAAAATATCTGAAATTTGAACTAAAGATTATTTTTTTTCTTGCTGTTTCCATTCCTCGTTACGATGTAGTTGCTGGTAGGTTTCTGCAAAACAACATCAGATGGGGGTTTTGACCCCGACGGCGCCTCCGACGTGAGAATAAGACTGGGTTTTGGAAGAATAGAAAAGACTAAAGAGAAATCTAAATGTAAAGGGTGTGTATAGTGTGTAGGATATAGAGTGTGTAACTCCTTAATCTTTTCTCTTTGGCCTATTTATAGGCCAGGGATTAGGGTTTAGGGGGATGTACCTGCAATCATCAGCGTGGAATCCTAGGTAGCCAGGACACCTGTGTGATGTAGATGGATCACACGTGTGAAAATTGTGGTGTCATACGTCACGCCTCTGTTGACGTGTGGTTTGGATATGTCATAATTGTGTCAATCATTGGCTATTCTTAGGTGTCATAGCCAGGTGTGGACCCAGTCATGACATGTATCATCCACGTGATAATTGACGATCTTATCTCACGTCATTTGAGCTCATCCATTTTTGAGTAGAGTAAAGTGTGGTTTACCTTGAATCAGGTTTCAGGAACGAGTCAGGGCCGTCAATGATTCAGGGTTCAAGGAGAGTTTGGATATGTCCTAGCCAGGAGTCCTAGTTGAGAGTTGAATCAGAACTTCCGACCGAGTTCGGGTTTGGAGTTGAGCCATGTCTCAAATATGAGTTCGGGCTTGGAGGTGAGTCATGTCTCAAATATGAGTTCGGACTTGAGGATGAGTCATGTCACAAATATACGTTCGGGCTTAGAGATGAGTCATGTCTTAGATATGAGTTCGGGCTGGGAGATGAGTAATGACTCGAGTATGAGTTCGGATTTAAAGATGAGTCATGACTCCAGTAAGAATTTGATTTCGATGTCTCAAAGAGCCATGACTCGAATGTGAGTTCAACCACCACGGGAGCCATGTTTCAAATATTAGTCCGGGCTAATTACACTCTATCAAAATCCATCTATAAATAATTTATTTTCATGTACTTAAAAATTTTATATAAGAATTAGCACTAACAAAAAAGTGTTCTACCGACCCAACTAATAAATGTTCCTGCCAAAAAAACTCAACTACAAAAGAGAATAAAATTTCTAAGATTAGCTCACAAGATTTATCTCGGGATTTTTTTACTCTAAATATATATTTTTTTTCATTTACATATATAGAACCTGTGTTTTATTAAAATTGGATCTCATTTTATCACTTTTTTTTTTTGAAGAAAAATGGACTTCCATTAAAACGATGCATCATACAAAAGAGTCTCCAACAACATTTCTGGAGGAGACAAGAATAAATTGTAGCAATTAACTAAACAAGGCAATCTTGCAAACTCATGTGCAACCTTGTTAACATGCCTTTTAACAAACACAACCTCAAAACTAGGCTCCTTATCTAACCAAACCAAGCAAGAACGAAGAGCATGACCAACTTCCAACTGGTTATCCACCCGATGCTGCAATCCTTTCACTGTGAGCAGAGAATCAGTTTCGAAAGTAACTTTTCTGAGACCCTTAGCAGCTATCCACGAAAGAGCTTCAGCCATCCCCATCGCCTCAGCTACAAAGACTGATTCAGGACTGCAAAAACTCATAACCTTACCTTCCACGAAGCTACCAGTGTGATCTCTAAGCACCATTCCCACCGTATATGTGTCCCCCCCTTCAACTATAGAAGCATCTACGTTAACCTTATAACCTCCTGTCTCTGGTGGTTGCCATCGATTCACCTCATGCTGCTCTGTTTTGTCTGATTCTCTACTTTGTTTCTTCTTATTTTCATTCACCCTTCTCCAATCCTGAACCATTTTGACACTCCAGTCTACTGCTAGTAAAGGTGATACCACAGAGTTCTCCCAGACCTTTTTATTTCGTCAAAACCAAATACCCCATAGGACAGTTGCAACTCTAATGATCTCTTCTGTACTTCCCTCATTGATTTTCTGAATCAACCAATCTGGTGCATAGAAAATCGCTTGCATATCATAACTGAGACCCGCATAATTCCAACATTGAGTTGCAAAATGACAGTCGAAGAAAACATGAACCATATGCTCTATATCCCTGTTACACATGGGACATGTTATGGGAAGGGAAACTCCTTTAAAAATCAATCTATTCCTGACTGGGACATTGTTTCGACAAAATCTCCACAAGAAAATTTTCAACTTATTGAGGAATTACCAACTTCCAAATTCTACTCCAGCCCCTGCTTTGAACTACATTAGTGGTTCCCAAATATTGCTCATGCCAAAGCTTGTACCCTGATTTCACATCATAATACCCATCCTGTGATAAAGACCAAGCCACACGGTCAGCAACCTCCCTATAAATTTCATCTAAATTTCTTGAGATAACCTAGTAAACTCAATTCTCCCTATAAAAATGTCAAAGTTTTAGAGCCTTTTAAATCATTTTTTGACACAAAAGACATCTTTTAACTTAACTGACTTAAAGCCATTCTCAAACACGGTCTTAGAAATGCACACATAAAATTTTGGAAGCCCATTATTACAATAAGGTTTCAACGTGTAGTTACTTCATACTCCAGTCCAAACCCATTACCGTCTGAACCTAAAATAACATTGGCAAAAGGCCCAATACATTTCTAACTGAAACATACAACCCAGATAAGCACCCCTATCAAAAGTTTTGGATTGTGATTTATTCTAATCGTTATGAACATGATTAATCTAGTTTCTTACATGTGTGCTTAAATTATATAGATTTTAAATTTTTTTAAAAATAAACATCAAGCAACAAACACCAAACAGATAGTTTAGAAAAACATATTATCTATTTGTAGCATAGTGTTTGACATATATTTCTTTTAAGTTATTAAAAGGAATAAGGATATTTACCAAAAATATCATTTTTTCTATTAAAAAAATACGATTTTATCATTTTCTCAAAATATATGTAAAAATATATTATTTTTTTTAAAATTACAAAAATATCATCTTTTAAAAATATTTGTAAAAATACGTTATGCAACCAAATCAAGCAAATGCAAGCTGCGCAAAGGTTGCATGCAGTTGCATATGTGATTACAAACAGATGAATTGTGAAAATTTTATAATTGTATATGCATGTCTTACTGCGCAGCAAATTGCATGCAGTTGCATATACGGTTGCAAAGATTGCATGCAGTTGCATATAGGGTCGCAAACAGGTAGATTATGAAAATTTTAAAATTGAATTTACATATGTTGCTGCGGAGCAGGTTGCATATGTGATTATAAACATGTTTTATTTGATTGATTTGGTGGTAGAACGTATTTTCGCAAAAAAAAAAAAAAATTGAATAGATATTTTTGCAAAAAAAAAAAAAAAATGAGATTGGGTATTTATAAAAAAAAAAACCTTAATTTAAAAGGGTGCAATTAAATAGCTTATTTGTAACAGCCCGACTTTTCGGACTATTAATTCTAAATCAAAACTGAAATAAAACTCATTTTATTAACCAAAAATCTAGTACAAAGATAACTATTACAAAAGCGCAGCTAACGATGACAATCCAAGCCAAACTAGTCCAAACCTAAGATCCTCGAACTCGAAAGCACATCCACTCGATCTTAACTCGAACCTGAAAATTGTAAGGAATGAGCCATACAGCCCAGCAAGAAACCAATCGATCCAACTAGTCGGGCAAATAACATGTATACATACAAGATAATACGATATTCAATACGAAACAATAACGAAACACAATACATAACTTACGATACACATATTCTTATTTTTATTCGATAAATACGATACCACATAACAACAATAACTCGAAACCCAAAATTCATGCCACGACCACTACAACCCGGTGATAACGGTCCTAAATTTGCAGAAAACTGTCACTACAACCCGGTGACTCGGTCCTTATTCTTATTCGATATTTTCACAAACCATGGCACAAATCAGAATCTCAAGACTATTATTACTTACACATAACACATATACAATAATACACATCACATCAAAATATATCATCACTAAGCCCAAGTTTATATAATCAAAACACACACACACAACACATAGTTTCGAAAATACTAGATAAATCAATCAGAAACTTACCTCAACGCGAAAAATCAAAAATCAAATCATCCTAGAGCACGTACCCAATTCTGACCAGAACTGTATTTACTCTTTTTGACCCTCTAAACGACATTTTCTTGAAACACTCAAAGGACGAAAGTTGTAGAGAATGAAAAGACCTTTCCGAAAAGATAGGACTCATCAGAATCAGACTTATAACGAATCGGGAATTCAATAAGACGTCCGCTGAATTTGAACAGAAACTGAAAAACGAGTTCTGTTTGTGTTTTATGATTTTAAGAATAGTTCAGAGCATAATCTGGAAAAACACTATGAAATAGATGTTGTAGGAAAGTGAAAGAGCTTTCCGAAAAGTCCAGAATCATCAAATTCTGACTTACGATGAATTTTGTACGAATTTTACAAGACTGCTGATTTGTATAGATACAAACCCTACGAATTTTGATTACAAAGATGGAGAAGAGAACATAATGTTTATATAACGATACAAAACCCTAATTCCAAACCTACTTGTTATCCGTACTCAAAATCCGATCCATATTTTAGGCCCATTAGTCTAATTTAATTATTAAATCCTATTCTTTATCAAATTTTAATCCCTTTTTTCTAATATTTGTTTATTACTATTAATCTAAAAATTACGGGATATTACATTATTTTTATAATAATACTGCTTTTACCAAATTAAATCACAAACTTAAAGCTAAAATAAATATAATATATATTCAAAAAAATTGATCAACTCGGTCAATTACTCAAAATCGGAAACCAACTAAATCAAATCTAATGGGATATTCCAATATCAAAAATAAATCTTCAAATTCTCATACGGGTATTCTCGAATTGTAAAAATAGCCATACACAAGTACTTTGGATTTTTAAAAGCTTGTGTTAAGTAATCGTGCCTCAGTAATCAGAGCATTCGATCCGATTTTTGATTATTAGGTAGAGATCTCGCACTTTTTTGAATTCACTATAACACATTATTTTATTTCTATCAGTCAACGGCTCATATCTTCAATAGCTTTCGTTAGCTATTAAAATTGTTGTTGAGAAGTTAGTTCAAACTTCAAGTCATCTAAAAATTATGATCAAAAGTTGTACTCCCTTCGTTTCTTTTTATATAACGTTTGATTTTTTGCACACATTTTTTAAAGTGTTTTGATCGAGTATTTAAATTTATTATTTAAAAAAAAATTAAAATAAAAATATATAAAGGATAGTTTAATTCAAAAAAAAAAATTAAAAAATAATAATTTTAAATATTCGATCAAAACACTTTGAAATGTGTCTAAAAAATCAAACATTATATAAAAAGAAATGGATGGAGTAACATTTTAACAACCAAACAGGCCCTTGACGAATTCTTAAAACCACAAAAATCCACACAGATCAAACAAGCTCTCTCCTCAACATCAAACTTCAACGTCAAACACATGGACACTTCCGACCAAACCCCTATCTCAAACAACCCACCCTCGCCGGAAAAGCAAATCTTCATTCTCTCCGGCCAAAGCAACATGGCCGGCCGCGGCGGCGTGATAAACAAGCACTGGAACGGCGTCGTGCCACCTCAGTGCAGTCCCAACCCCTCCATCCACCGCTTCACCGCCGATCTCAAATGGGTCCCAGCTAGTGAGCCACTCCATGCCGACATAGACACCAAGAAAGCATGTGGTGTGGGGCCGGGAATGTCCTTCGCTAATGTAGTTAAGGATGTTGTCGGGGAAGTAGGGTTAGTTCCTTGTGCTGTTGGTGGCACCGCTATTAAAGAGTGGGCCCGGGGGAGTTACTTGTACGAGAATATGATTAAGAGGAGTAAGGCGGCGGTGGAGAGTGGAGTTGGGAGGATCAGGGCGATGCTTTGGTACCAGGGAGAAAGTGATGCTTTGTCGCAACACTGTGTTGATGCTTACAAGGAAAAAATGGAGAAGCTTATTGATAATGTAAGGCAGGATCTTGGTTTGCCTCAACTTCCTATCATTCAGGTTAGTTTTGTGTATACGATTGGTTCAATTCGATGTTTTGTAATGTGAAATTTGATTATGTTTTGGTGTCTAATCTGCCTGATTGTTGTTAATACTCCCTCCGTCCCTCTCAATTCTTTACATTGAGGGGACGGCACGGAGGTTAAAAAAAATGTAAATTAATAGGGAAAAGTAAAAAAAACGAGTAAAGTGGTGAGATAAATCAATATTTAACATATAAAATGGGTATAAACTAGCTATAGTGGATGAAAGTAGTTGATGTGATTGGATTTTATATTATAAAATGTTACTAGTTTTGGTATGTAAAAAAATGAGAGGGACGTATCAAAAAGGAAAGTGTAAAGAAATGAGAGGGATAGAGGGAGTATGATTTAGAGGTAATTCTTTTGCGGAAATTTGAAAAGAAATGATCAAGTATGGCTAATAAGGTTTCACAGTGTGATTGTGTGAACTAATTTATCAAATTTTGCTGTCTAAACTACGACTTCAAGTGAGACATTTGCGAGTTCACCACGATGTTTCACTGTATTTGATAGATTGGGGCAAAATGTGTGTGTTTAAATACCTGGCAGTCGTATCTAGTGTGTCACACATATATCTGGAATGTTCAAGTGCAAGGCCACTCTTTTAAGTTTTACGAGAAGGCTAATCTAATTAATGCAGTGTCTCACTTAGAAGCAAAGAATTTGATAGTTTTAGGATTTGTTACTTTCACATATCTATAAGGTTTTTTTTGTTCCTCTGATAAACACTAACTTTGATTATGTTTCGGTTTACCAATTGGCAATTTTTGTCCATATCATTTAGAGGTTCCTTGTCGAAGATTGAAACAAAACCGATGAAAAATAAAGTTTTGAGCAATACATCATAATTTAGGATCTAAATCACAATAGTAGGGAAGACATGTGAGTTGCACTTTTTTTGCTAATCAACAGGTGAGTTACATACTTTTCAAGGTCACAATCGGCAGCCATAGTCAATGTATGAGTGCTTAAAAATTTTACATGCGTCATAATGCACAACCAAGTCAATGTAGTGGTGCAAAATAAGTGCTAAAAATATTTTTCTAGTGTCATGTGTGTTTGGAATATATGCAAGCCACTTTTAAGATGGAAGGCCATCACAGTGTTTCATCATGAAGCGAAGGATTCGAGAATTTTCATCTATATTTATATAACTATATAAGTTTACCAGTTAATCGCAAATATCTGGAAAGTGCAAGGCCACTTTGTCAATGGAAGGCTAATATATTGTTTCACTTGGAAAGAAAGAATTTGAGAATCTTCACTTTTAGATATCTACAAGGTTTTTTGATGGACACCAATTTGGTTATGTTTAGGATAACCAATTGGCAATTGTTCTATATATGAATTCAAGGTGTTTTAGCGGAAAATCGAAACAAAACTGATCAATAATATTAAGTGAGACATTCCAGTTACCCACAAAGCACATCTGTAGTCAATGTATAGTTGCAAAATGAGTGTTAAAATATTTTACTAGTGTCTCACCTGTTTGGAATATGCAAGCCACTCCTTGGAAGGAAGGCAACCATGGTGTTTCACCATTAAGCAAAGGATCCGAGAAACTACACACTAATTATATACTTATAACATTGGGGAACTATACATGTGTTTATACAGGTTGCACTTGCATCCGGAGATGAGAAGTATATGGAAAAAATACGAGAAATACAAAAGGCAATAGATGTCGAAAATGTAGTGTGTGTAGATGCCAAGGGTTTGGAACTCAAGGAAGATCATTTGCATCTTACCACAGAGGCGTGTGTTGAACTGGGTCAAATGCTTGCCAATGCTTATCTCACCCATTTTGAGTCCAGGTAATTAGTTGAGTTGTTCTGAATACCGACATAAGTAGGTTACTGGAAATGTCCCATTTGGGGTTCAGCCAGTTCAGGTGTATTGTACCAATTGTATTGTGTGTTTTGGACTTTTAGTAATTATGTTTTTCACTTGGGAGCTGGGAGAGGTCATTTGTGTAACCAAACACGCAGCGTGGTTTTGAACTGCGTTTCAGATATGTTATTGTCTGTTTTTACGGGGAAATGAAAAATGCATATTCTACTTTTGAAGTGAAATTATGCATCCACGTTTTTAAGCCTCAATTTTCTTGTTAGTAGCAAAATCCTGGAAGTGACGTTAATCCTGTAGTTAGCATAGATTATGGCACGAATTATTGGAATCAGCACATGCGTACAAATTTTCACCGACGAAGATTTGACTTATTTAGATGTCAGACCAATGATTTTTAAGGGCTCGTTTGTTTCGTCAACTTTATAATTATGTATGAATTCATGTTTTTTTGTAACTTAGTTACAATTATAGGTTCCAATGTGATTGAAAAGTTTGTGTTTGAATGATTATTATGTAACTAAAAATTACGTTATTTATTTTGGTAAGTAATTAATGAATTTATATTATATAGCTATGTAACTTGAAGTGATCATATGGAGAACCTCGGTAACTAAATTTTTATATTTTGGGGTAATTATTAAAATCTTGGAACTTTGAGTTTCCTCGTCAAATTTAAAACACAATGAACCAAACATTGTAACTCTTTTTTAGTCCAAGGAACTTCTAGTTACATAATTTGGTTATATCGAAACAAACAAGACCTAAGTTGGTAGCAGAGTTTTAATTACAAGATTCTTTTCGGCTTATGACTTAAAAGTGTGCTTGTTGTAAACTTTTCAAATATAATTTTACTTTTTCTTTACTAATTGACATACACGCTTCTTCTAAAGTTCAAATTCTCGGTATCCGATAAAATAAACGAGAGAGATACTATTAAATAAGTGGAGTTAGCTAAATTGATTGACTATATTAATGTAAATAAATAATTAGTTAAAATTTGTTGAATCTGTAATGTATTATATTTCAATGAAATTGACTATAATAATTAGTTATATTCTAAAAATAGTAATCGATTATTATTTGAAATTTTTATAAATAGAAAATATCATTTTATTTTCCAAGATTCTTTTCGGTTTATAACTTAAAATTGTGCTCGTTGTAAACTTTTCAAATATAAGTTTGAAGTTTACTCGTTCTTTGATAATTGACATACACGCTTCTCGTAAAGTTCAAATTATTGATATCCGGTAAGAGAAACGAGAGCGATATCATTATATAAGTAAGGTTAGCTAAATTAATTGATTATATTAATGTAAATAAATAATTAACTAAAATTTGTTGAACGTGTAATGTATTATACTCCAATAAAATTGGTTATAATGATTGGTTATATTTTAAAAATATTAACCGATTATTATTTAAAAAATTTATAAATAGAAAATATCATTTTATTATAGTAATAGATGATGTAGAATACAGGTTTATAGATGTCAAACGCTTTATCGTCTACCAACTCCATGTCAAAATCTAAACATCGGGAAGTGGTAAAAAAATTCGGAAATTTGAGAACTCAAATATCGAAACAGAAAATAATATAAATTATAATAATATAATAAATAGAAACTTTTAAGATTGCGGGTAGAAATCAGAAAAGGCAAAACATAAAGTGTCCACAACAACCCACCAACCATTTACCAAGTGGTAGGTACAGTTCAGTACATGAATCTAGTTGCCGTTTTGCAGGTGCACCCTTCATATTTTAGGAGTAAATAACTCAAATATTTTTCATTTCCTTTTTTCTGTTTCTTTGATCAATGTTCTTCCTAAAATTTAATGCTTTTTGTAAAGTGGATTTAAATTACATTTCTATTTTATTTGTTTTTTTAACAAAACTCAACATGACTATAAGATTAAACTTACACAAATTTCAGATTTAATATTATATGTATTTTCTTTTTTTTTATATGAGAAAAAGTTGGAATATTTAGTACTACCATGATGGTATATTATTGACCATTGTTCTAGAAAGAATCATCTTATATAGAGAATCAGAGAGAAACATATATTCTATTATAGAATTTCATAAATAATTTTAATTTTTTTTACATAAAATATATAATATGATTCTAACGTAAAATACTAACATATACAAACTTTATAAAAAAAATAATATTTAAAATTTGAATAAATACATTGATTTTAAATTTGATTATGCTGCGGAATCATTTTAGATAGATTTGATTCTGCTGTATAATCATTTTGAAGTATTTGACTAATTTTCAATTATTTTTTAAAAAAAGGAGTTTAATTTCGTTTTTTGATTTAATAATTGAAATTTATAATCATATTTAATAAAAAAATGTGATAAAAATATGTATTATTAATATTTATATAATGATTTTCTCTCGTACTCTATATAAAAAAAAATTCTCTAGAATGTCACATTGGTATTTTTCTTAGAATATAAAGTATCTTTTTAAATTCCCACCAATATCAAAGCACTTTCGAAGAAAAAAAATGAAAAACTTTGAATTTAATATAGAGCAAAAAGATTCTGACAAAAGAAATACAAAAGATGAATGTAAAATAGAAAATAAAGTTCCGGACTTCTGTCCACGCTCGATTCACTACATTGTAGTCCACGCTCTCCCCCTTGACCCAGAATCACAGAAAAACCAAGACGCGTGTATCTCTCCAACACACCTTCCGTAAAAACACACTCCCCTCTTCCCGAATCAGATCTCACCAACTAACAAAATCTCTCTCTCTCTCTCTCTCTCTCTCTCTCTCTCTCTCTCCCTATTTATAAATCTCACTATCAATCGCCGCTTAATCTCACACTCTCTCCGCCATCTCTCTCTCTCTCTCTCTCTCTCTCTCTCTCTCTCTCTCTCATTTCAATGGCGGCTTCACCTTCATCTCTCTCTCTCCGCAACTCCTCTCCCCTTTCTCTCTCATGGAAAACAAACACTCATTTCTCCCCTCTCTCTCGTTCTACCGTCTCTCTCCCAAGCCGCCGTCCCAACCCGATCTTCATCGTCTTCTCCATGGACGCCAAACCGACCGTCCTCGTCGCCGAAAAACTCGGAGAAGCCGGTTTAGACCTCCTCAAAGGCTTCGCCAACGTGGACTGCTCGTACAATTTAAGTCCTGAAGAGCTGTGCACGAAGATCTCGCTGTGCGATGCGTTGATTGTGAGGAGTGGGACGAAAGTGAGTAGAGAAGTGTTTGAATCGAGTGGTGGGAGGTTGAAAGTCGTCGGACGCGCCGGCGTGGGGATTGATAATGTGGATCTGGCGGCGGCGACGGAGCACGGGTGTTTGGTAGTGAATGCGCCGACGGCGAATACTGTTGCGGCGGCGGAACATGGAATTGCGTTGTTGACGGCTATGGCCAGGAATGTTGCGCAGGCTGATGCGTCTATTAAAGCTGGTTAGTTGTTTTTTAATTTGTCATTTTTATGTTTTGTATTTATTTTGTTATGTATTGTTAAGTTTTTGTAGTTGATTTTCGTTGAGGCATTTTGTCGAACACGTTAGATCTAATTTTGAACTTGTTTATTTTTTGTTGTGGAAATGTTAATAGAGTGATATAGATCTTGTTTAATTGTCGATTATTGGTGTCAACTGTTACTACTTTTTAAGTTTGAAATGATGTGTTTGTGGCGTTTTCGTAAGGTAGAAATGAAGTTTTGGTCAAGTAAAAATGAAGTGTTTGTGCTGTTAAGTAGAAATGAAGTGTTTTTGATGATGTTGTCAAGTAGAAATGTGTTGTATATTATGTTGTGTTTTTTGGTTGTGTAATTCTCGATATGTATATGCATGTTAAAATGGTGGACTTTGTTTGCATGTCATTCTGAAAGCGTTAGTGTTTTTAGTTGTCCTGCATCAACAATGTAAATGAAAAGAAAATGTTTGTCTTTTTTTCTTCTTTAATTTTTAGTGATCTTTTTTCGTTTTTGAGTTAAATGCATTTTGTGTACCTCAAGTATGCACAATCTGCAATTTGTGTATATAGTATCAATTGTGCACTTTGTGTACCTGAACTTTATAAAAATCATCAATTCGTGTACGTAAACTTTATATGTGCACTTTGTGTATCTCAACTTTGCATGTATATATAAAAATTTATTTTTTGAATAATTTTTTAGAAAGTTATTATTCAAAATAAATAAATTATATTAACATATAAAATATGATTTAAAAAATTAAGGATAAATACTATAAAATTCTTTATTCAATTTAATTGTAACTAAATTTAAAACATTATTTAATATAATTACACAATATAATAATAAAATTTCATAAAAATTGTGCATATATATTTTTTTGAATGTATTTAATAAGTCAAAATAGTAAAATTTTAGGTAATATTATTTACTTCTATTATATCAAGTTATGTTATATTTTTACTTCATATTATTTTTTAGTATTTATTTTTTGATATTCCATTAATACATATAATTAAATATATAGAAAAAATGTGTTATCAATTATATTAGTAAACTTCAAGTACACAAATTGCTCAATTTTAATAGTTAAGATACACAAAATGCAACATTTGAATAAATAAACAACAAAAGTACACAAATTGTTTGTTTTTGCATACTTCAAGTACACAAAGTGCACAATTGATAGTTTAGGTAGACAAAATGCAGAAGTTGTATAGTTTAGGTACACAAAATGTTATTTACTCTTCGTTTTTTGTAGATACCTTGTCTTAGGGGTGATCGTGCTCCGATTTGGTTCGGGTTAGATATCAAACCGGAAAAAAAACGCAAAATAACGGTTCTTGAAAAAATCAAACCAAACCGTAACCGGTAAACCAACAAAACCAAACCATTCGGTTCGGTTTTAGTCGGTTCGGATTAACGGATTTTGACGGTTCTCGACAAAATTTGGTTAACAAAATTATAAAATAAAATAATACATTTTCGATTTAAATTTTCCCATATAGTTTGATTAGTAAAATTAGGAAATAAAAATACTTATGAAATTCAAATTTTCCTTCTTTAAATGTGCATAAATAATAAAAATTATTCCTACATAACAAAGTATTAACCACAAATAAGTAACGTTCAATTTAGTTACAACAATGAAATACTGGATACCAAAAGTAATATAAAATTTGTGATTTAATTTGTGATTCATAAGATAAAATTACTTTATATTATATAATCATAAATATAAAATTAATATATATATAAGTATATAGATGCGGTTCGGATTGAGAGCGGGTTGGGTTCTTGTCGACCCGAAACCAACCCACGATCCGCGGTTTTTTAAAGTAGTTGAACCGAAACCGCGAACCAAACTTTGGTTTTGGTTCGGATCGGTTCAAAATGGGATTGGTTTTTGTGGATTATGCGGTTTAACCCAAACTGTGATCACCCCGGCCCTTGGCTTATTGAATTCTAAACTTTAGGAAGCAAGCAATTCAAGTACTTCCATTCTGCTACTATGTAAACTAAAAATTTGATCCTTCATTCCTTCTGATTACATTTTGTAAGTCGATGGTAAGAGATCCAATAGGGGCACCCAAAAATTTGCTGACCTTTAACACACTTGGTATGCAGTTTAATTAGCATTTAGCAGATAAACATTAGGTCTTTTGATGAGGAATTAAGTCTCTATATGGTGCTTAACACGAAAGTATGATTTGAAAAAATTGATCTATGTAGGGAAGTGGCAGCGGAACAAATATGTTGGTGTGTCTCTAGTTGGCAAGACACTTGCCATAATGGGTTTCGGGAAAGTTGGTACAGAGGTTGCTAGACGTGCAAAGGGGCTTGGTATGCATGTGATTGCACATGACCCTTATGCCCCAGCAGACCGTGCTCGTGCCATTGGTGTGGAGCTTGTTTCATTTGATGAAGCCCTTGCCACTGCAGATTTTATCTCACTTCACATGCCACTAACTCCTTCTACCTCAAAAATTCTTAACGATGAGAATTTTGCAAAGATGAAGAAAGGAGTTCGCATTGTTAATGTTGCTCGTGGGGGAGTGATTGATGAAGATGCATTAGTGAAAGCACTGGATGCTGGCATTGTTGCTCAGGTTTTTATATTTATATCTATCTCTATCCTCTAATGTACAGATATTCTTGATGTGTAGTAGCCTAACATTATCTTTGTTCATCAGGCTGCACTTGATGTTTTTACAGTGGAGCCACCACCAAAGGACAGCAGGCTGGTACAGCATGAAAACGTGACTGTAACTCCACATCTTGGTGCCAGTACTATGGAAGCTCAGGTTTGTTGTGATTCTAGGTGTTGCCTTGTCATGAGTAGCATTTTAGTTTATTGTTGTGCAGAATTAATTGTTGTTCATGAAATGCAGGAAGGTGTGGCCATTGAAATAGCTGAAGCTGTTGTTGGAGCCCTGAAGGGGGAGCTTGCTGCAACTGCAGTGAATGCACCCATGGTTCCTGCTGAGGTATTTTACAAAATCTGCAATTTTGTTGTAAAACCTTTTCTTCAAATGAAAAATCCTCCTTTGCCCTTAATTATAAAATGAAGTCGTGTCCATGGTTCCTGCTGAGGTATTTTACAAAATCTGCAATTTTGTTGTAAAACCTTTTCTTCAAATGAAAAATCCTCCTTTGCCCTTAATTATAAAATGAAGTCGTGTTTTTTGTCTTTGGAAAACTTATCTGGAGTTCATATTTTGGATCGATTAAAATTAAGCAAGGACAATACCATTGTTAATATATTCACATTCTCTCAGCAAGTGAGACTATGGGCCTGTTTGGCTCTTCTTAAAAGTTAGAACTTATGTATTATAAGTTGATAAGAGCTTATGAGGGGTGTTTGTGTACTCAGCTTATTTGATAACTTATAACTTATAAATTGATAAGTTGAATGTTAAAAATCACTAACATTTTACTTAACTTGTCAACTTATTCTTTGATTTCTTTATTTTTATAATATTTTATATTTTTACCTTTGTGTTTTTAAATATTTTTTTAATTTAAAATGCAAGTGTTGAAATCATTGTATTTAATAATTATTTTTTCAAATTCAATTTAGCAAATTCTTTACTAACTTATAAGTAAATTTATCCAAACACCCGTATAATTTATAAGAATTCATCAACTTATCACTTATAAAGCACTTACTCATTTTAAGATATAAGTCAACTTTTTTGTGAAACCCCAAACGCGCACTATATCTTTCTAGCTTATAAGCTACAAATGGGACTTAGTAGTCCATCTTTTCCCGCTTAAATAATATCTTTTTTGCTCCAAAGTGTATGCTGAAAAGAGACATTAACTAAACTACTGTTGTTATTAACTTGTCATATTTCTTTTACTGGGAAAGATAAACAAATTCTGATGCATGTATATATATTTTGTATTTGCAGGTTCTGACAGAGTTAAAGCCATATGTTGTACTTGCTGAGAAACTAGGAAGACTGGCAGTCCAATTGGTAGCAGGTGGAAGTGGTGTAAAATCTGTAAAAGTAACGTATGCTTCTGCTAGAGCTCCTGATGATCTTGACACAAGGCTGCTCCGTGCCATGATCACAAAGGGTATAATTGAGCCTATCTCGAGTGTTTTTGTTAACTTGGTGAATGCTGATTTCACTGCTAAACAGAGAGGAATCCGAATAAGTGAAGAACGAATTCTTCTTGATGGTTCTCCTGAAAGTCCACTTGAGTTCATCCAGGTTCAGATAGCCAATGTAGAATCAAAGTTTGCTAGTGCTATTTCTGATTCTGGAGAGATCAAAGTAGAGGGACGGGTGAAAGATGGCGTTCCTCATCTGACAAAGGTTGGATCGTTTGAAGTGGATGTAAGTTTGGAAGGTAGCATTATACTCTGCAGGCAGGTTGATCAACCAGGAATGATTGGTACAGTGGGGAGTATCTTGGGCGAGGAAAATGTGAATGTGAGCTTTATGAGCGTAGGCAGGATTGCTCCAAGGAAGCAGGCTGTGATGGCTATTGGAGTGGACGAGCAACCCAGCAAAGAATCTCTAAAAAGGATTGGAGAAGTTCCAGCTGTGGAAGAATTTGTTTACCTCAAGTTGTGATGTGGTTTCAACTTCAGTTTCATACGTTCTCCCAGTTCAGTGCCCAGTATGTTGTCAAATTTAGGGCATAATTTTGGCGAACTTATATTTTTGTGAGGTGTTAGGTGTCAAGTACACAAATAACTCGGCAGTGCAATTTTTAGTCTGTATCTTATTTTAGTTGTCTGCAGTAACATGAAATATTGTTAATGAGGTGTGCTAGTTAATTTGGTTTTGATGTACTTCAGTTACGATGTTTCATATATGCAGCACTACTGCTTCTGATGTATGTACTTCCATTCCGATGTTTCCTATATTCAGCAGTACATGGATGAAAATAATAGCACAGTACGCTATTATGTTAGCCTAATAATGTGAACTTCATGATGTGTTCCTGGAAATCAAATCCAGGATTAAGAGACATATACCTAGCACTGATACACTGGTATATTAGTAGCAAGGGGGTTGATCCACAGTAAATGTACAACATATTGCACCGCGAATTTTTTTTGTGATTTGTGTGAAGCGTGATTTTTGATGTGAATGCATGGGTGGTCATCGTTTGCTTTGGATCATCTGCCTAGTAGTATTCATATTTGTAACTCAAAATGTTCAAGTATTCGAACTTAATTGAGCACATTATGGTGTATTATACATTGCATCTTAGGACAAAAGATCACCTCGTTATTTGACAAATTTGAATATTAATTTCTTAATTATTAAAATATATGAATGATTTATCAATCTGAATACTTAATGATTAATCTATACTATTAACTACTTATATATAATAAGCGTAAGAGAGATCTTATCCAAAACTTTGGTCGGTCACTGTATTACCAAAAGTATATGATCTGTTGGATTATAAAACTATAAATATTCAAATAGATGAGGACCGTTAGATATAATATTAAAAATTGTATTTGATTAATAATAGGATAGTATTTAAATACTAAAAGGTGTATTTTGATAATTTAAACCAATTATAAATAGGTTTTCTATATTGAATAGAAATCTTTATGTAAAAAATCGTAATTATCTTTTCTCTTTAGTTTATGGATAATTCCAGTTAGATAATAATTATTAAACCATCATGAAATTAAAGATAATTTTGTTAGCTTCGCGTGGGCTGTAAAATTGTTAAAATCTGTTGTATAAAACTCAAGATAGAGCCCAAACAGTAAAGTGATTATCTAGATTTTAATATATTTTTTTTAATTTAAACCAATTATAAATAGGTTTTCTATATTGAATAGAAATCTTTATGTAAAAAATCGTAATTATATTTTCTCTTTTGTTTATGGATAGTTCCGGTTAGATAATAATTATTAAACTATCATTAAATTAAAGATAATTTTGTTAGCTTCGCGTGGGCTGTAAAATTGTTAAAATCTGTTGTCTAAAACTCAAGATAGAACCCAAACAGTAAAGTGATTATCTAAATTTTAATAATTTTTTTTATTATTTTAGCACCAATTTAATTTTTTTCCTAATTCTTTTAAATTTATAAATTCTATGTTTATTTAAATAAAATATTAAAATCAATTTAAGAAAAATTAAAATCGATCTGGTCCGTGTACGACAACTATACGACCAAATTAATTATTACAGTTAGATCTTAAATAGATCGATGAGAATTGTTAGATCTAATATTAAAAAGTGTATCTGATTAATAATAGAATTATATTTAAATACTAAAAAGTATATTTTGATAATTTAAAAATTTTCTATGTAAAAATTCTTAAATATCTTTTCTCTTTAATTTATGTATAGTTCGAGTTAGATAATAATTGTTAAACCAAATATCAGATAACAATTCATAGATAACAATTCATATCGATTACAATATTAAAAATTAGCAATATAATGCTCATGTATATCATATAACAATGATACATGTCGACCCTGCGTTATAAGAGACTTAGGAGAACTCATGTACATGAATAAATTTAAACATTTTTTTTCTGAAAGAACATAACAATTTGATAAATCCAAATTATAATTATATTATTTTACATATAACAAACATAAAAGGATAATATCAAAATATTATTAAAATATTGAGGGTTTCATATTCATAAACAAAAATTTGAATATAATACATAACCATCTTTTCTTTTCGATTCCAGTAAAGTGGGTATTTATTTTCTAATAATAATTATTACGTCATCATTATTTTAATGTCAATTTAATTACTTTTTTCTGACTATTTTAAATTTAGAAATCTATGTTCAAAAATTAAAATCAATCTAAGAAAAATTCAAATCAACAAAGAATATAATAATACGATGATAAAATTTTATAAATTTGTGCATATTTTTTATCCTATTTTATTAAATTTTATATCATAACTAATTAAATATTATTTATTATTAAATAATAAATTATACAGAAATGGTGATTTTGTTTTATAAAAACTCATAGAGACCTAATTTCATTGTTAGCAGGACTATATTCATATTTAAAAATACCGTATTTTGAAATTTTAGACTCAGCTACAGAATAGGTCTAACTTTTTTAACCTATATACATTGTAAATTATTAAATTTGAAACTTTAAAAGTTTGTTAATCAATTAGTATAGTACTTTTTTGAAAAATTGTACTTTATAAAAAATATTATCAAATAACCCATGTTTGCAAGAAAAAAAATGAAAAAATTCTAATTTTTCAAAAAAACCTGTAAATTTTAATATGTTGTTGGTAGATTCAAACCTTAGATCATTCTACGTGATAATTTTACTGTTATATCTAACGTTTCTCAACAATTTAATTTGAAAGATCCAACGATTATGGATTGAGTGATCAAGTGACCAGACTTATAAGAAAGCTTTCATTATTTAATCTTTAATATAATAACATAGATATTTACGGGATATACTATAAAAAAATGAATTTTATATAGAATTTTGATCGTCACAGTGTACTACTTTAAAAGAAGAACTATTACAAAAAAAATTATATTTTAATTGATAATTTATTTTCTCAAAAGTTCAAAGTTCCCGCATCATTAGCATATTACAAAAAAGAGTATATTATATTTTAGCAATAAATATTTAATAAAATAAATAATAAAAAAATTAATGATGTTATCCTGGTAGTTTGGTCCTAAATACCGTCAAAACATTCACAACCGTTAGATCCAATACTTTTAAAAATAGACGATCAAGATTATATCATATAAAAAGAAGTTATTATCTAAAAATGATATAAGTTAAAAGATATTATATTAGGATTGGATTTTCCAAAAAGTTAAAACATAAAAATAGTTGTAATTAAATAAGGAAACCCATTTAATATCAAAATAATAAAAATCGTTTAATCTTAAATAGATAGGTGAAAACCGTTAGATTTAACATTAAAAACCGTATTTGGTTAATAAATGGTATTCTAATAATCTAAACTACATATAAGTAGATTTCCTAAATCGAATAGAATTCTCAATATTAAATTTCGTCACTTTATTCTCTTTTTAGTTTTAGAAAATTTTTTAATTGAAAAAGAACTATTAAAACACAACTAAATTAAAGATTATTTTGTGAATTTCATTTGGACCGTAAAATTGGCCAAATCTAACTTTTATAACTCAATATAAACAAATATTAAATTGAGCGTGTAAAATATAATAAATATCAAAATTTTAACTATAATTTTTTTTGGCTAAATCTTTTTTAACAATAATTTAATCATGTAAACTAATAACTTTTAAATATTAAAATATTCATAAATAAATATAATTATAAATATTAAAAAAACAATCGTGTGTTGCATCGTAATAAAAATATAATTATAAACAGAATAATTATAAATAAAATTTAAGTAACCGTGCATAGCACGGGCTATAAGCTAGTATTATTAAAGACGAAACATTAAAAGTTTTGTAGTCTGGTCATGAAAGTTTTTATAGTCTGGTCACTCAATTAATAACCGTTAGATATTTTTGATCAAATCGATGAGAACCGTTAGATAAAATATTAAAATTATTATATAGAATAACTTTTCTATTTTTTCCTAACTAAAACATCTCATTTTCCAAAAATATTGCAAACAATTTCATTTACTAAAATAACATAATAAAGTTATAATTGCTAATAAATAACTCATTACCTTTTTTAGCCAAATTGTATATTCTTTTTTATATTTTCTAACTAAAATTTCTACTTTTATATTTTTCCTAACTAAAACCTCTTATTTTCCAAAAATATCACGAATAGATCTATTTAATAAAATAAAATAATAATATTATAATTATTAATGACTAACCGATTAGCTTTTTTTTCCAAAACGTATATTCATTTTTATATTTCATAACTAATATTTCTCTTAACTAAAACCTCAAAAATATCACGGACTATTCCATTTATTAGCATAAAATACTAATATTATAAATCTATCTATCTATCTATACTATCAATACTATTATATAATAGACGAAACATTAAAAGTTTGGTTGATCGGTATGGTACGTTGTGATTTTACTTAATTAACCTTACTTTGGTTGGTCGGTATGGTACATTGTGATTTTACTTAATTGTCCTTAATTAACTGTACTTCATGTTTTTACTTAATTAACCTTACTTATTTATAGAAATATATTATTAAAAAATAATATTACCTATTTATAACCAATTACCTTTTTTAACTAAATATATCACGGACAATTACCTTTTTTAACTAAAACATGTTAGTTTTCTATTTTTCGTTACTAAAACCTCTCATTTTCCAAAAATATCACGGACAAACATTTAGTTATTTATTTTTAAACATATTTTAATTTTATAATTATTTTTAAAAGTTTACCTATTTTAACATGTATATTTATTTTTCTTAACAAATGATACTAAAAACATTAAAATATAAATAATCAAATACCTATTTATAATCAATTACCTTTTCAGTTAAAACACATTATATATTTTTTTTGACAAAATATCACATTTTCTAAATATATCACAGGAAATTGCCTTTTACAATTTCATTTTTCTATTTTTCACACTAAAATCTATTCTTTTTTCAAAAAATATCACAGAAAATTCTTTACTTATTTATTTTAAAACATATTTAAATACTTTTAATTATTAAATTTTAAAACCTTATTTTCCAAAAATATCACGGGCATTTACCTTTTTAAACTAAATATATGTTACATTTTTTATTTTTTCTTAATAAAACCCCTCATTTTCAAAAAATATAATGGGCAAACCTGTACGTATTTATTTTAAAATCTGTTTTAATGTTTTTAATTAATTAAAAGTGTTTACCTATTTTAACATGCCTACTTATTTTTTGCACAATTACAATTAATAAAATTTAAAAAAATAATAATAATATAACAATTAACAATCCGTGCATCGCACGAGTTTTAAGCTAGTATTATTTGGTACATAAATTAACAAAATATCTGAATGATTCAAAATTTCTATTTTTTATAATGAACAAATAAAGTATTATACAAATTCTTTAAATAAAACAATAATATGTTGTTTTCAATATACTAGGGCTGTAAACGAACAGAGTCGAGCCGAGTTTTGTCCGAATCGAGCCGAACACAAACCGAACTCGAGTCGAGTCGAGTTGTTCACTTATAGTTCGTACTTTTATACTCCACCAAATCCAATTTTTAAAATTACTTACTCGATTTACAGTCTCACGCCTAAAATCACATCTTAAGAATACATGATTATGTTTGAATTTCAAAACTAAAAGTTAATTTATTTTCTTCTAATAATCATATTATGTTAATATTTGTATTTATGAGTAATCAAACCTTACTCACTTCACCTAATAACAATAGTTAAAATAAAACAATTTTATCACTAACTTAGAGCCTCTCTAAGAGCCTCTTTATCTTAGCTCTTAACTTGAAATTTGAGGAGGTTTACAATTTTTTTTTTCTCCAAGATACTCTTATTAACCTTAAATTTACTAAAAGTCTCATCTTTCTCCTCAATTTTAAGAGGTACGAGCCACTTTTAAATAATATTATATAATAAATTAATAAGACAAACTCTATTTCTCTATTCACTTTCTTTTGTAATTTTATGAATGCAACTTATAAATTTTAATAATGAAAAACTAATTTGGATTAGATACAAAGAGTTTAACTTTTGGTAGTACGTTGATGTTATACCTTTTAGATATAACAAATACAATTCCCTATTCAACCACAAAATAACTAAAATAGATCGTAATTAAGTTTTATTTAACATATTCAAATTGTTAAGGATATTATGAAATTCATAAATTTATAATTAATTAAACGAATCGAGCCGAGTTTAACGAGTTCGAGCCGAGCTCGAGCCGATCCCGAGCAAAACGAGCCGAGTTCGAGTCGAACATGTGTAAAGCTCGGCTCGAGCTCATTTACTAACCGATCACATTTTCATGTTCAAGCTCGTGTTCATTTAGTAAACGAACCGAGCCGAGTCCATCTAAAACGAGCCGAGCTCGAGTTTTGTTCACGAACGGCTCTGTTCACTTACATCCCTACAATATACTACAAAGTCTTAATTAATATTTAAAATAATTTGTATTGGATTGGAAAAGTTAAATTATTTTTGGCGATTTATAAATTTTTTAATAACAAATTTAAACAACATTTATGTTAAAAAGTACACAATATTCAAATATTAAATGATTCAAGAAAGTATATTAAATTATTACTTTAATGGCAAATTAAAAGACATGAAAAGAAACGTATGTCTTGCTCTTGCTATGTGGTTTTTAAGTGCTGGAATAGTTAAAATAAAGGTTTCTTAATGATTAGACTGGTCCTTTATATCTTAGCGATTAAGAGAAATCTTAACGCTTAAGAAACACTAAAATCAAAACCAAATAATCTTAATATCATTGAAATAAGTTTGATTAAGTTCAATTAACAAGTAAACAAATGACCCCTAAGATATTGTATTTGTTCCGAAGAATATGGACCAACAGAAGGAGCAGATATATGGAGATTCTGAACCGCCACATATGCAGCAATTCCAGCAGCATAACCAGCAAAAGCAAAACCACTCACCTGCGTATGTTGAGTATAAGTTTCTTATGATCGCCCAAAATAAGATTGAAAAGACTCGTATTGACTCAGGTGCATCACGATTCACAAGAAGGTGATATACCTTTCTCTGAATTAGCTATATTTGTGGACAGAGTACCTGGTGAAAGACATGAGTGTCAAAGGAACAGCCAAAGAAACTACACAAGGAAGAAACAAGTCCTGGAAAAACACAAATAGAAGTACCATAAGAAACAAATAGAGAGAATTTGCACTTATGTAACATTTTTAAGGCCTAAAACAGAAATTGGGCTGTGCCATCTTTGCTAGCCAATAGTCCAAGTCACATGGAAGCTTACCGGAGGGCACGCAGGAGAAGGAAATCGATTGAAACCGTGGAAGGCTTCAGTTGGACAAATAATTTCTGAAACAAGTCAATAATACATAGGGAAGGGAAGACCTTTATGGTCTTTAATGTGGATATTTGACCATGTATCCAGAGCATAGTGGTTGTAACATCACCGATAGGACTCCAAGCTCCGCCTGCATTGGCTGCCATTACCACAACAGCGCCTAGAAGCCTGTCAATCCAAAATGTGAGGTGTTAGTGAACCATTACTAAAACAAAAACCATAGAGATGGCTAGACTTAGCAAAGCTGACCAACAATGTTTTATATGATTATCACAAGATGGTCGCTTCCCTAGAAATTGCTTAAGTGCACAGTTAAGGGGAACGAAAAAATGTTCATTACTTTATCATCAAGGATGTTACATAGAAAACATAAGGGTTATTCATAAGTAAAAGAGCTTCATATATACTGCTCCGGATTTTATCATTTGTACGATTGATTCTGAGAAATTATAATGCAAGTACGTTTTGTCAAAAAAAAAAAAAAAAGAGCTCCATACATACTTCCGGTATTCAGAAGGAGGTACAAGTTTCCTCAGTAAAGAAACCATGACTATCGTGGAGGTTAGGTTGTCCAAGACCGAACTCATGAAAAAGGTCATGAAGCCAATCTGCAGTTAGGATTCCATTAATTAATTCAAAGGGTACTGGCAACTGGCAAGTCAAAATCAAGTGGCTGCATCATAAGCAGATCATGTTAAACAACGACATACCAGTAATTTTTTGGTAACATCATACAGTCACACAAAAAATGAAATAATTTAGTAAGGAACTTTTTTATTAGTTTAAATACTGAATTTAAATTGGGAATTTGTTAAGAATCGAGAGATGTGTGTCTGTGTCCGACTGCTGTAATATCTTAGTATATTAGTAACTATCAGTACCAATAAACCAACATACCAGAACAGAAAGCATTATACAGCAACAGAATTTGACGTTGTTATTCTTTATAAAATCATGATTGAGGATAGCATAACCGGGTATTTGCCCCTTTTTACCATAGGTAAGAGGCCTGAAATAGCACATCTAAAAGTCTAAATTTTTTGTTCCATATTAACATTTACAAGCAAACACAAATCAAAGTTTTTTTCCCAGCAAGTAAAACACAATTACACGTTCATCTTTTATGCATTTCACTTTGTTTTTCCTGTTTAACATTGTTTCTACTTGCATTAGTAGCCATTTTGAATTATGTGGATGCTACAAAGGAGCCAAATCTTTCGGACGTGCCATTTTGGGCCCTTGCCACTTAAATATATAATACATTTGTCACTTTTACCGCAATTAACTGGGTGGCCGTGGTTCAGACATAAAACTAAATAAGCTCAATGTTTACCAAGCAGATTGTTAGTGACAACTGGTTGGTTATTCATATTTCTGTTAGTGGCAACTAATATTGTTGTCCCTTGAAGAATAATAGTAAAGGATAGATCTAACAGATAAATAGACAAATTGCTTGACGAGAGAAGCTTTGGTAGAAGCCCAAAGCATTGATACCAAAGAGGGTTAAGTTATTAATATGAAACCAGAAATGTTCGATTTTGGACTCGGTTACAACTAGGCTACAATGCTAGGGGTTAATAGAGACGAACACTAACCACCCAAAGGAGAGTCCGTGGTTTGCGAGTTGTAATATTGTCAGTAACTATCTTGAATCCTTGATGAGCATCTACTATCTCCACAATAGTCATTGCACTAAGCAGAAAAAATACTGTTTCACTCACTTCTGCAGATGCATGTGTTAACTCTAAAACAACTGTATCTGTTGTGTTGGAAATGATAACAAGTACTACAGCAACATGGAGGCAGTTATATAATAGATATAGCATTGACAGGCCAAGACCAAAGTTAACAAAACAAAGCATGAAGGTCGAAAGCATGCATATCAGAAACTGATAAATAACCAGGGAGACAGAAACAGTACCTGTAGTCATAGCTTAACAGTGTATAAGAACAGTAATAAGATAACAACAGCTGAGTCGTCAGGACTTCGAGAAATCCTGACTGTTCTTGAAGAGTTATTCGCCCCCACTTACTGTGTCAGGTTGTCGGCGAGATACTACTTCCAGGATAAAACAGCTCCGAGCAAGGTGTTCACAGCAACAGCAGCGCTCAACTACGACCAGCACCTCAGTCGCCGGAGACCCAGTAAACTACAGAGAATACTATATGGAGAGTGATGGCAGAGTGAGTTTTTGAGAGAAGTGTGTTTTGCAAACTTCTGTGTATTTCAACTGAGCTACAAGGGCCACTATTTATAGTGGTTCCTTTCTGTAACTGAAGCACACACATTAATTTCCGTAACAGCTGATCATATTAAAAAAATCAAAACTGACCATTAAAGAATAAAACGTTTTGATTGAATTTAATAACCTGTAGCTGTTACATATTTTTCATGTTTATCCACATATCAGTTTTAATATTTATTTTAAACATATCCATCAAATCATGTCCAGGTTCATATCAGTTTCTGTTGCCCATCAGAGTTTAGTTTCTGTTGTCCATCAGAGTTTAACTAGTTGTCCATCAGAGTTTAGTTGTCCATCAGAGTTTACTGACAAACCAACTCCATCAGAGTTTACTAGTTAAATACTGATAAACCAACTCCATCAGAGTTTACTAGTTAAATACTGATAAACCAACTTCATCAAAGTTTACTAGTTAAATACTGATAACCCAACCCAATTTGACAACTGATAACCCAGCCCAATTTGATAAATAATTCTAATAAAATATTAAATCACATAAATAAAAACTCTCGCCCAGGTCGCCTCGCGTACGCGAGACGCCGAGACATCCTTTTCTATGTGGGATAAATGAAACATCATTATAACAAGCTTTTTCAAGCTACTACCTTCATCTCAATTTCTCTTATGGATTTAAACAAGAAAATTATTAAACCCATACATGAAAGTTTAAGTTCCCATAGCAAGGAACAACTTCCAATCATTAGAAATTTGAATTAACATCAAGAATATACTTAATTATATCCTTAAACTATCAATTTTCTAACATGTTGCAGGTGCCTGCATCAAAAAGTTAATTCTACGATTCAATACGTAGGAATATAGAATAGTGATGAGGATGACTATGCCACTTATGTAACATGAGATAAAAACCAGACTGTGCAAACCACTGAGGTGTTACTAAAGAAGTAGTCATAGAATATCAAACCCCACACAGTAAAGGGCACTGTGCCATGCACATCTCAGTTTGCGCAGGTAAGGATCACTATTTTAGTTGTCTTGCTGTCTTGAGAAAGAAAAATACTCGCACAACGTTGGAACGCAGAAGATTATTTGATAAGCTACAGAAAATAACAGGTAAGAAGTCATACTCCAATGCTTCTAATGGTCCACAAACTAACAGCCATCAATAAGCTAACACCACTTTTGTTGACGGAAAGATAATCTTCAAAGATGATGCTTGCATATCCGACTCCAAATAGTAACGCCATAGCTAGATCCTTTGTCATGGAAATATGTTGTGATAATGAATCGATTCACAACTTCACTACTTCCATCAATGTTAACCTTCGTTATCTTGAAAAACCTACTCACACTACAAGAAAACTGTTTAAAACCGACCACTTAAAACCGACCGAATAAAACCGGGGTGATTAAAACCGACCGTAGGTCTAGTTGGTCGGTTTTAACTGTGGATAAACCAAAAACGACATCGTTTCGGCTAACGTGGCACGCGATGGGGGAAAGGTAAAACCGACCATGAATCTAGCGGTCAGTTTTGACTGTAGCACACACAGAAACGACACCGTTTTTAGTGACGTGGCAGAGATAAAACCGACGACACGGGATCGGTCGGTTATATTGTTGACGTGGCAGGCACAAAACCGACCGATTCATTCGGTCAGTTTTAAGTGGGCGCCGAAACTGAATAAAAAATAATTTAAATTAAATTGTATGTACCTGTTGAGGCTGAAACGGCGCCGTTTTGGGAAGAAAGACATAACCGACCGATCAGCGGTCGGTTATAACCTGCTACTTTATTGTTTTTGGTTTAAAGTTCTTATTTCTTCAAATGGAGTATGTAAACATAGAAAAGAAAGTTTGGAGATAAAGAGAAAGCAAACTCAAGAAAGCAAAGAGGATAAGTGATACAAACATATAATGTATGTTTTCTTTTATCTATTTTGTAAATAGTTTTCTTTTATGTATGTGTATCACATTTATAATTTGAAAGTGCACATGTTAAATTGTTTGTTTACATATATATATTTATATATTTGTGTAGATGGCAAACATTGATCGAAGTTGGATAAGTAATCAAATACAAAGTGATAAAATTTCTTTAACCCCCGAATATAGAGATGGTGTAGAATTTTTCATAAATTTTGCAAGTAATAAAGAGGGAGTAGTAGAGGAGGATGGTAAGATGAAGTGTCCTTGTAAGCGTTGTAAGAATTTGAATTGGTTAGATATTGATGAAATTAGATTTCATTTGCTTTCTAAAGGGATGCTTGAGAGTTATATCGTGTGGACATCGCACGGTGAAGAAGTTGTGCAAAGAAATGAGAGTCGACGTTGTCGTAGTCATCGAGAACCTCCGAGGGTAGAAGAACCGGTAGATTTGAATGCTATGTTACATGATTTGGCCGGTGCAAATTATGAATATTATGACACCACGGATACGGGAGCTAGTAATGTAGAACAAGCTCCAAATGATAGTGCTAAAAAATTCTATGAGTTGATTGTTGAAAATGGAGTCCCTATTTATCCGGGCAATACAAAGTATACAAGATTAAGCTTGACCGCAAAATTATTAGAATTCAAAAACTATTCTAATTGTAGTAATAAATCTTTTGATAGTTTGCTTGAACTTCTTGCGGACGTGTTACCAAAGAAACACACATTGCCCGAAAATAATTATGAAATGAAAAAGATTATGAAGGGTTTGAGGGTTGAATATGAAAAAATTGATATGTGCGAGAATGATTGCATGTTATTTTATGGAGATGACAAAGATAAAATTGTATGTGATATATGTGGTAAAGATCGTTATCGGGATGTTTCGAAGAAAAATGGTAAAAAAATACCAAAAAAAATATTAAGACATTTTCCTTTGATTCCTCAACTACAATGCTTGTACATGTCGGCACATACATCTGATCATATGAGATTTTACAAGAATCGAGATGTGAACGAGGGAGAGATTAGTCATCCCGCGGACGGAGATGAATGGAAAAATTTTGACCGTCGTTTTCCATCATTTGCTAATGAGATTCGTAATATAAGGCTTGGTCTTGCTACCGATGGTTTTAACCCATTTGGCCCTACCGGAAAGAAAACATATAGTGTATGGCCCGTGGTGGTTGTTGTCTATAATCTTCCGCCATCAATGTGTATGAAAAAGCCATATATGTTTATGACCGATATAGTTCCGGGTCCGAATAGCATTGGCAAAGATATTAACGTTTGTCTAAGGCCTCTCATTGATGAATTGAAGATATTGTGGAATACTGGAGTGGAAACATATGACCAATCTTTAAAGCAAAATTTTACAATGCGAGCGGCACTTATGTGGACTATTAGTGACTTTCCCGCAATGAGTATGATAAGTGGGTGGTCGGGTAAAGGAAAAATGGGATGTCAAGTGTGTGGGGGAAGTGTGCAAGGGTTCCAATTAAAACATTCCGGAAAATGTAGTTTTTATGGCACGAACCGAATATTTCTTGAACCAAATGATCCATTGCGCGGAAAAAGTAATTTGTTTGCAAATGAGGAAAGAAGATTGTTTCGTGGTCGTTTGTCCGGGGAGGATGTAAAATAGTCGCTTGACGGTTTAATTTTTCCACCACCCGGAAAGACTAATGCCAAGTTAAGGAGTGCCAGTTATGGGGAAGAGCATCATTGGACTCATGTCCCAATTTTTTATGAACTTCCTTATTGGTCATCACATAATTTACGACATTCAATTGATATCATGCATACCGAAAAAAATGTGTTTGAAAATATATTTTTCACTATTGTAAATGCGGCAAAGTCAAAGGATCACAAGAAAGCGAGGTCGGATTGCAAACACTTTGATGTATTGCATCATTTGTGGATCAATGAAAATGGAAAAATGCCAAAAGCACCGTATTCCCTAAATAAAAAACAACTTAAACTTTTGTGCAATTGGATTTGCTCATTGAAACTTCCGGACGGTTATTCTTCCAATATATCTCGTTGTTGCAATGTTGATGAATGTAAATTTTTTGGATTCAAATCGCATGATTGTCATATCTTTCTTCAAAAATTGTTGCCTCTTGCAATTCGTGAACTTCTACCAACGCCTATTGTGGATGCCTTGACGACAATTTCAAATTTTTTTCAAGATTTGTGCTCATCCGTTGTTACAAGAACCGATTTGGACATAATGGAAAAATCAGTTATTAGAGCTTTGTGCTTGTTGGAAACAATTTTTCCTCAAACTTGGTTTGATTCGATGGAACATTTGGTTGTACATTTAGCGGAAGAAATTAGACTAGCCGGACCCGCTTATTGGCATTGGATGTATCCAATTGAGCGTTTGTTGGGAAAATTAAAACAAAAAGTTGGTAATAAAGTAAGAGTTGAGGGTTCAATTGCCGAACGATATATGGAAGAGGAGGCTCTCAATTTTTGTTCTTTTTATTTTGCCTCCGACTCGGTTCATAATAAAGTACGTCGTAATGAAGTTTTGTTTGATGTAAAAAATTCGGATAAATTAGAAGTTTTTAGATATCCAATTCAATGTCCTGGAAAAGAAAGAGTGCGCTATATGGATGATGATGAACGACTATTAACAGAAGAATATGTTCTTTTAAACTCACCTGAAGTTCAGCCTTACCTAAGGTACCTATATCTTATCCTAATTTAGTGTTATTGTCATATTTGAATTATTTTATGTTATTTCCATTATTTCTCCATTTCTATTATTTAGAAGGTACCAAAATCGTGTTATGAGACAACGTCCGGGGACAACTCCTCAAGATTTAGATCGTATTATCAAGACTCGGTTTAAAACTTGGTTTAAAAAAAAGGTATTTGTTACATTTAGCAAACTTTGAATCTCAATTTTGACTTTATCATTACATGTTTTATTTTTAATTTTTTTATAACTAGGTTGAGAATGATGAGGTAGAGGGACCTCGTTTCAAAGACTTGCTTGAAGGACCGTCACTAAGAGTCATGACTTTTGAGACTTGTCAAGTTAATGGATATAAATTTTCAACGACATCCACATCCGGTTCCGGTGTTGTTGTTAAAGGCACTTCACACGAAAATAATCTTGATTATTATGGTCAACTACAAGAAATCGTGAGACTTATTTATGATGGATGCAATCATGTATATTTGTTCAAGTGTATATGGTTTGATAGTATCGGTGAGGGTGTGAGGAAGGATAAGAATCGAGTGGTGACGATTGATATAACTTCAAGATTGAGGTCTAATGAGATTTTTATTTTAGCTAGTCAAGCCTCTCAAATATATTACGCTCCTAGTGTATTGGATCCACGAAGCAAAATATATACGGTGGTCAAATCTAAAAGTCGTCCAATAGATGAAACTATCATTGTGCAAAACGATATTGAGGACGCTTTTCAAGAAGATAGATCTAATGCCGGAAGTTTTTCACTCTTTGTTGATTTCGCACAATATGGACAAATCCCATTCATTCGACGTGAAAGTCAAGAAGAAGAAGCAGAAGAAGATGATGAAGAAGATGATGATGATGATGATGATGTAGGTGACAAAGAGGAGAGTGAAGAGGAGGACGATGAAGAGGAGGAAGATAATGATGATGATGAAGACGATGACGGTTTTGATGAAATTGAATAATATTGTTCTTAATTTCACTTTGATAATGATGACTTTGTATTTGTAAGTGATGTAAATTAAAATTTATAATGATGATATAACTTTGATATTATATTTGTTGGTATTGGCCATATGGAGGTTGGTATTTTGATATAGGATCAATTGTTATTGGAATATGGACTTTAAATATTGGATATTTTACGACAGAAATTACCAGAAAACCGACCGATACAATACAAAACCGACCATTTTTTACCATTTAAATACCAGCAAACCGACCGATTTCATATAAAACCGACGTCTCCTTACCATTTAAATACCAGAAAACCGACCAATTTCATATAAAACCGACCGTCTCCTTAAATCGGTGGTCGGTTATAATCGGTCGGTTATGCAGTTTTAAGGGTCGACTGGTCTAAAACCGACCGATTGTGCACTTTGACCACGGTCGGTTTTGCTTATCTCAGTCAATCTTTACAAATTTAATATATACATTTAATATTTATTTTTATTAAAAGAATATTTTTCAAATTACATTCATATTTCATTATTATAATTGTATTAGCAATTTCAAAATAATTTTTATGTAATTCTATTCTTCGATTTGTCATCCAACTTTATCTTTAATATATAAAATTAATATATTTAATTGTGTCTTGTATTGAAATTAAAATTTATTATATGATAAAATATCAACATAGTCAAACATTGTGGACAAAGTTTTATATTATATAATAAAATATAAAAATTTCATAAAAATAGTATTTTATTTAATATTACCTCTTTTGAAAGAACCATTTCACTACATAGGTATGCACTTTCACTGTGATGTTCCACTCGATTTACAAAACATCGAAAGTAAAATTTTTATTTAGAAGATCCAACCGTACGGATGTTAACATCATGACAAAATATATTTATGGACAAAAAATTAGCCTATTTCGACGATTACAAATGTGTTTTTTTAATAAAAATATGGATATATCACATAAAATCGAGAACAAAAACAATTAAAATTTGAAATTACAAGATATACACGATCCAACCGTACGGATGGTAAAAACCAATAAAAAATTATATATGTACAAAAAATTAAGCTATTTAATTAATTAATAATGTTTTTTCATAAGGTTTTTTTAATAAGCAAAACTTATAACCGACCACTAGGTTTAACATAACCGACCATTAGGGTTTCTAGGGTTGACATAACTGACCGAAACGGACATAACCGACCGTTTTAATATTTTTAATTTTTTTTTTTGGCGGAAAATTAAAATTTTCGCGAAAAATTAAAAAACCCGCCCTTTGTCAAAACGACGTCGTTTTGCATACTGCACAAAAAACTACGCTAAAACCGACCACACCATCGGTCGGTTTTAATCTTGGGTATAAAAAAAAAGCAACTGCTCACATTCTATTCTTTCTATCACTTAACACAAAAATCTCTCTACTCTCTACTCTCTACTCTCTCAATTCCATGGCTCAAATCCGTGTAAACTCAAGGCAAATGGCTTCATCTTCTCCGTTTCAACAATTTGATGTATGTTTCCCTAATTGTTTTATACATATATATGATTATATGTATGTATATATATAATATACATGGTTACATATATGTATACATGATTAATCGATTTTTCTCGGTTAATTTTGCTTCGACTTCTTTGATTTTCTCGATTTTTCCGTTGAATACATGGTTTTGTGCTTGTTTTTGGTAACCATAGTTCTGTGCTTTTTTTGCATGCAAGTGTTCGTCGATTTTGTTAGATTTTGCTTATTGTATTTGTTTGTAGTTGCTCGATTCTTCATAAGATTTTGCTTGTATTTGCTCGATTTGGATTGGATTGACTTTTAGTTAATATATTTGGATTGTATTGTGCTTGGGTGTTGAATTGAATTATGATTTGTTGAGATATTAATTTTAATTTTGTGCAAAATTTTAATTTTATTTAATTGGGGAAAAACAAAAGATATAGAGATAGAGATGCAAAATTTTATTTTGTAATTTAATCATTTTCTTAAAATTTATATATTTTCAAAGATTATGTGATATATTACTTGTGATATTTGATTTGGTTATTTTGCATGCACGTATTGGTCGGTTATGTGATATTACTTGTGATATTTTATATAGTTAACAAAGTTTTGTTATTTATATTGTAGGTGCTCATTGGTTGGTTAATCGGAATCGTTTTGCTTGGCATGGTGTTGTGTATGATGGCTAAAAATAACAAAGGAAAGGGTAAGGAAAATGAGAAGGATAAGGGTAAAGGAAAGAATGCGAGTAAGGGAAAAAGCAAGGTTGTTAAGGGCAAGGGCAAGGGCAAGGGCAAGGATACGGAGATGAGGCCAACAAGGAAGAACACTTTGGCTTTACGTGATGAGCCAACGGATTCGGATGGTGATGAGGAACACCCGGACCCCGCACTTGGGAACATGATAGCGGGAGAGGCACGAGTGTGGCGAGGAAGGAGACCGCGATCACATTCATGTGGAATTTATGGAGCTATAGAACCCGATAGACCTACACGTATCAATATCTCCGATGGACAGTAAGTCTAATTTTGTGTACTTCGTGTCTCTTTTTTAGTAGTGCAAAGATGATATATATATATATATGTCTTGTAGATAGTGTTCATTTGTGTTGTGTTGATAGTTTAATATGTTATTAAATGTAGTATTGAAGATGATACGGCTAAAAAGACTTTGCTTGGGATGGTTCGCGAGAAGTGGCCCATGGGTTATTATACGTTTAGTGACATCGATGCGGCTTTTCCAAAATGGTTAGAACAAAGGGTTGAGGAGTTTTTTGTAAGTAAAACCATGATTCTTTAGTTTATAATGTTTGTTTCTTGATTTGTTTGTTAACTTGATTTGATTATGAATTTGACCCTATCCCTTTTTTATATTTTGTAGAAATTCTATAGGCATCAAAAGGGGCAAAGCCGTTTGCAATCAAGAAGGATCGTTGAAGATCACATTAAGAAAACAATAAAAAGAACAATGAATGAACTTAAGAAGAGAGTTGAGACAAAAGTAAAGGAAACCGGGGTGTCGAAGGAGTCCTTAAAGCCCGCTTTTGGTCCCTTTTGTTTTGGAAAGATCTTTTGAAATATTGGGAGACAAATGAAGGACACTTGCATAGGGCAATGGTTGGAGCCAACAACCGCCAACAAGTTGAGCGGTTGCATAGTGCCGGTGCTCGGTCATTCAATGCCGTGAAAGCGGTAATAATATTTAAATATGTACACATACAAACACACACAACGTTATTTCATTTTATATATACTAATGTAAGCTATTTTACATTTTGAAGGAAATGACAAAGAAAAGTCGTAAGCCTCCGACTAGACTTGAGGTTTGGGATAAATGTCATAAGAAAGTTGGCTTCGATCCGAACAATCCCGTGTATACTACTCCGGGAGCCATGCGCATTGCGGTATTATTCTATTTTTGTTTTTTTAGTGTTCAATTATAAGCATTTAAAAGTTTGATTGTTTTAATCAAACTTAAAAAATGTGTAGGAACGATATGCCTCTATTCTTGACCGTATGCCGGTGGAGGTGACTCAAACGGGTGAGAGAGATGAGCCATGGGATTGGTGGATGGAAGCAACGGGGGTGCCCGAAGGTGAAAAACCCAAAAAAAATTATGTTGTGGGATTCCCCAATGCTCGAGCTACCGATCTCATTCCCACCTTAGCTACACGCTATAGGGATTCCACCCGAGGCGAAGCCGGCTCATCCTCGTCCGCTCCGAGACAACGTGAAGTCATCCCCGACAATGTCTTTCTCTCGATCGTTAGAAATGTTCTTACGGAGATTCATTCCAATCCTCAACAGTTTGCTCGTCAACTATCCGATGAAGAAATATCCACATTTGCACGCACTGCCCTCGAGGCCTCCGATCCATCTACCGAACCAAATAAAAGGCTGCAATGGAATAATCTCATTGGTGGTGAGATTGTACACATTGTCGGAACCTTAATTGAAGATCTTGTCAAAAAAACCGAAGCACAAGTTCAAGAGGTAATAGTTAATCCTCGTTTTTTAATTATATCCATTGCACTTTATTTTTTACTTTTTAATTGTTTTATATGTGTGCATAGGAAAAGGATCGACTTGCGCAGGAAGAAAAAGATTATACCGATGTGGATGAGGTCTCGGACATTGAGGGTGACAACGGGAATGGCGACGGTGAAGGCAATGGCCAAGATGGGGGTGATTCCGACGACTCTCCTGTTTCTTTGTCGGAGTAGTTAATTATGTGGTTGTATGGTTTAGAAACTTTGAATATGAACTTTAGTAATTGTAATGAACTATGTTTTTGTTGGATGTTCGATAATATCGGACTTAACATTGTGTGGTTGATCCGTTTATATCGGACCCATATTTTGGTTTGTATGGTTGATCCGATTATGTCGGAGTTAACATTGGTATTTTATGATCCGTTTGTATCGGATCTAATTAAGTTGGTATTTTATGAATTATGTTTGTATTTATTTTATGATAATGAGTTTAGGAATGGATTGGTTTTTGGATTGGGATTGGTATTGATTGTTGTTGATATTGATTGGTATTGCCCATTGGAATGGTATATATGAAATGAATGGTATAGGGCATAAAACTACAGAACCTGCAATTTTTTTTTTTAAAATACCCAGAAAACCGACCGACAATACACATAACTGACCGTTTTTTACCATTCCAAAACACAGAAAACCGACCGGTGTACACCATAACCGACCGCATTCAAACTATATAACCGATCGTCTTCCTTAATGGTGGTCGGTTATACGACGGTCGGTTATGCAATTTTGAGCGACTACTGCCATAAAACCGACCGATATGCACACTTTGACTTTGGTCGGTTATGGTTAAAGTCAAAACAATTTTTTTCGAACATAACCGACCGCCACCGGTCGGTTTTATTCTGCTGACATCATAGGACACGTATTGACACGTGTTATTCTTAGGACCCACTTTAAGGAATTTAAAACGGACATAACCGACCGACCCGTGGTCGGTTATATGTGTTAAACCTGACCAACTCTTAAAACTGACCAGTCTAAAACTGACCATCGATGACGGTCGGTTTTACACGTAAAACCGACCGATTTCGGATATAACCGACCCTTTTTGACGGTCGGTTATGCTCTGTTTTCTTGTAGTGTCACAACGTACAATGTAAGAAAGAAATGGATTTAAAAGACAATTAACGTATAATTTAGACATTTTATGATCAAAAAACATTCTCACATACAGACAAGAGTGCCTCTAACTCTCTAACTTGTGCAAGAACAATAAAAAGCGTGGAAAGTGAATTAAGTAACAAGTTTAGTTTTTAAACTTTTAGAGAAACAAAGCGGATATTAACGCATGACCATGATTTATGTATTTAGTCATTCTCCTTAAGACTCGTTTTGCTGGAAGAGATGAGATGAGAAAAGAATGTAATGAAAAATTGGGAATAATATAGTTTATACAAGGTGAGAATATGGTAAAAAGACAAATTTGGTGCCGGAACTTGGTTGTTTTGACAATATGATGTCCGTACTTTCAAAAGTTTTATTTTGGTGTCTCAAACTGGTAAATCATTTCAAAGTATTGTTAATGTCGGTTTTTCATCCGGTAGCCCGTGGACATCTTGTCTGAGGGGGAATAATCTGTATACATGGCATGACCCTTTAAACCGTGTGATTGCACGGATTGTTTTTGATAATTATTATTTTTATTATTTATGTTTTAATATTTTATTAATTGTATTTGTTAAAAAAATAAGTAGGTGTGTAAATTTTTTTTAAAAAAAATTAAAAGTATTTAAATAGATTTTAAAATAAATAAGCAACGGTTTGCCCGTGATATTTTTGGGAAAAAAGGAAGGGTTTTAGTGAGGACAAATAAAAAGAGTAACATGTTTTAGTTGAAAAAAGTAATTGCTCCTAATTAAAAGTATTAAAATAATTTTTAAAATAAATAAGTAAGATTTGTTCGTGATATTTTTGGAAAATGAGAGATTTTAGAATGGAAAAATATAAAAAATAACATGTTTTAGTTGAAAAAGTTAATTGCCGATGATTTTTTTAAAAAAAAGATGAGATTTTGTTAGGAAAAATAGAAAAAGTAATGTATTTTAGCTGAAAATGTAATTGGTTATAAGTAATGTTATTATAAAATGATACTTTTTTAAAAATAATTAAGGATAATTAAGTAAAATCATATTTTTAAAAATAATTAGGTAAAATCACGTTTCAAGAGAGCGACATAACTTATTGGCCCATGATTTTGATCAAATATGTCTTAATTGTGTCTGTGTGTCTTGTAATCTGTATATACGTGTGGTTTATAAGTGTGTATTTTTATTTTTGTTTTGTCTTATTTTCTATTTTTGTTTTTTGTGTTATACAATGTATAAAATTATTCAATTAAATAATCCACTTCATTTTCAATCATTCAGAAACCGGTATTGACATTATATTGAAAGGATTAACAGATTTTAGACACCAAAATGAAATTATTAGAAGTTCAGATACCATGTCATCAAAATAGTTCAAACATCAAATATGTCTTTTTACCGTGAGAATATAAGTAAGAGGAAAGGTTAAATAGCTTGAAGGACGACTGATTATCTGCAATGAGATTCGCGTAAAAAAATGAGTGGTAGGAATAAGTCATTATCTATACATTTATGGTATTGAGTACAGTAGAACCTCGATAAATGAATACTCTTGGGACCGATAAAATATATTCATTTAGCGAGATTATTTATTTATCGATTAATGAATATTTTATTCAATTATCGATAAATGAATATTTATTCATTTAGACAATATTTTTATTTTATTTTATTATGATAATGATGTTTTAAAATTTAATATACAAATGTATCTAGAAGATAATATTTAAAAAATTAAATTTTTATTATATATTATCTTCACACTCAATAATATGCATACATGAATTATACGTATAAATTAAGTATAGTTTACTTGAACTATTTTAACCTTGAGACTATTCATAAGATTGTAGGTCATTGTTCTAGAGAGAAAGAATATTAGCATATACAAACTTTATAAAAAAATTAACATTTAAAATTTCAATAAAAACATTGATTTTAAATTTGATTCTACTATAGAATCATTTTGGATAGATTTGATTTTGTTATAAAATCACTTTGGAGTATTTGACTAATTTTTAATTTATTTAAAAAAAAAGTAGTTTAATTTCGTTTTTTGATTTAATAATTTAAATTTATAATCATATCTAATAAAAATGGTGATAAAAATATGTATTATGAATATTTATGTAATGGTTCTCTGTCAGACTCTATATAAGAAGTTCTCTCTTGAATGACACCCAGTATTAATATACTTAAGAGTCTATTAAAATATATATGAATTTTTTGACTAGATGGCATATATCATAAAATTTATATCGCTTTAATTTTAGTGAATATTCATTTATATTTATATAGGGCCTTTAAAGATTCCAATAAAATTTATTCATTAATGCATTTAGCGAGATTATTCATTTACTCCATTGTCCCAAGTTGGGACTGAAAAATATTATTCATTTGACGAGGTTATTCGTTTATCGAACATTCATTTATCGAGGTTCTACTGTATAGTTTAAATTTGTAGGAACGGAATATTTCCATTTCTTTGCTATTTAATTTTACTAGCTGATAACTCGTGCGGCCAAATATAAGTTGATATTAAAATATTAATATTGATAAATTATTAAAAAATATTATTAAAAAATATATTTATCGAGAACTGAATGATAAAAATAATATAATAAATAATCACTAATTAATTATTTAGTTATATATTATTGAATTGTGGATAAATCTAAAAAAATTAAGGTAAATAAATAAATCTTGTATGATTGCGTAACTGCAAGAAATCGAACCCTCCATGAAGCTAATGAATTTAAAGTGAATAAATAAATCTTATATAATTACGTAGTTGTAAGGAATCAAACCCCGAATGAAGCTAAAGAATGTAAAGTAAATAAATCTTGTAAAATAATGTAGTTGCGAGGAATCGAACCCTGAAGCTAAAGAATTTAAAGTAAATAATGTAATTTAGGAGAAAATGGAATAAGATTTGAAATATAAAATACTAAATATTCAAAACTTTCATTCTTTATTCATTTCATTCCAAATCACCTAAACTATAAATTAAAACACCGTAATTTTTGAAAGTTGCAATCTCCTTCATTCTTTATTCATTTCATTCCAAATCACCTAAATTATAAATTAAAACACCGTAATTTTTGAAAGTTGCAATCTCCTCTGTTTTAATATTACACGTGCTCTCTCTCTCTAATGAGAGTCGACCCCCTGCCATCATAGCCGCCGTCTCCCCCTTCTTCTCCATCTACAGCTTCGTTTCCCCATCAATCCATTCTCCAATCCTCCCCTCAATTATCTAAATCTTTTGTTCCAGTTTTTTGTTCAATAAAAATCGAACCAAAACCAAACATCTGAAATTTATTTCTCAAATCTATCTTGATTTTGAGTCCGATTCTGCAAATAAAAAATACCTTTAGATTCAAATTCTCCTCCTTAACATCATACCAAAATTTGGTGTCATTCTGAGGTATTTGAATTTTTGGTGTTAGTCTCGCCTATTGGCGTGTGTCCGCCTATTGGCGTGTGTCTGGCTTGTTACCCTTTTATTGGGATGTTAAGGTATGTTCTTTTGATGTTGGTAAGTGTTTTGTTCCTCGTTACTTTGAAAATGATTTATGTGGTTTTGTGGGAGATCTGTAATTCGTGCATTGGATTTGGGCTGGTGTCGGATATTGCAAGAGCTTACTTTTCACAACTAAAATTTGTTCATCTTATGAGATCTTTCACCTGCGGCATGTCTATAGCTGGTTTTCGGCATGTAGATAGCTGGGGTGTGTCTCAACATTGGGCTACAGGTGGTGCGTACGTGAAGGTCATTTGTGATATTACTGGTTCCAGGATTGGTGCAGGGTTGATAGATCGGGAAGCCATTTTAATCTTTTCTAGTTCAAAGAATTTAGAAATTCATGATGTTAAACAGTCTGAAAACATAAGCGGCTATTTGTTTAGCTTGTTTATTTGTTTTTATTCAGGTTGTAGTGTCAGTTCAGGGATTTGTCCTGGCTGTGATTCCGTCGATGCAAGTTAATAAAATCTCTTTGTTTGTCAAAAAAAAAACACCGTAATTTGAGAAGGAATGTTTCGTTCCTTATCACATCCAATTTCCATTAGTTCCCTTTAAGTTTATCCAATCCATCCACTCCAACCAAACACATGTTTTGAGAGAGCAGGTAACTTATCACTACTGAAATTACAAGATAAAAGTTGAATTCGATCCAGAGACGTACATTCAACCAGAGATGAAATTTTGGAAGGTGAGACGGAGAGGATACTATAGTGAAGGAGAATGTTTTTTAAATGTGCAATGATCGAAGGACTTGGCCCTTAGTCCATACGTCAGGTGGAAACAAATGCTCACAAGACCGGTGGTTGATAAAAGTTCTGAAAACAAAATTATTTCTCTGGTCTAATTATTTAAGTATCTGACACTGACAGTATGTATTATAAGAAAGAAGACCTGATAAAAGTATTGTTTTATGGTCTGAAATCATAGGCTGTTTGAAGGGCCTCTGAAGTACTTGCGAGCAAGAACTAAAATTCACTATCTAGAAGCAAATTCTGCAATCCTCCGGCAAAGAAGGTTACAAACAAGTTATCCTTTGAAAAAGTACCAGACTTATAATGGATGGTGGGCTAGTTTTGCTAAAAGTCATCATAGATAACATAAGTGTCTAATGTGTCTCCCCTTTCCTTAAATTTGATGGATTCTCCATTAAGTTCATATCACATGCATAGTACAATTTGATTTGATTAGATGAAATTTCACATAGGGAGTGTTTTTGTGGTGCATGCTTTTGTAACCAACCCTTTTTATTACTCCCTCCGTTCCACTCAAACGGGCTTGTTTGACTTTTCTTAGTCAAATTGACTAATTTTGTAATGTAAATTACATATATTATATATTGAATATATAATTAATGTAAAAAATCTTATAAAAAATATAAAGAAATTATTATAACGTACATTTTTTAGATTTGAAGAAATGCAAGTCAATAATTTTTAAAAGTTAATCAAAGTTTGATCAGTTTGACCAAGAAAAATCAAACAAAGCCAGTTTGAGTGAGACGGAAGGAGTACGAAGTAAAAGGCATATGCAGTTGATCAATTTTTCAAATTCCATTCTCACCACATTGGCCTCAAACTCTATAAATCACTAAACAAAACTGTGGTTCCCAATTATTATCGATATGGTGGCGAAGAGATAAGAGCGGTTACCATAGATCACACAGGACGCTGAAAAACTACTTGACCAATAAGTTTTCTTTGGTTTGCTAACATGGAAGAATGTAGTTAACCATATTTTGTAATCTTTTGGTTCACATTTATTTTAGCACAAGTTTCTTCTTCAAGCTATTAGTAGATCAGCCCGGTGATATCATGCTACAGCTTGCAGTGGAGTGTCTTTTTTGCCCAGCATGTTTCCGGTTTGTTGATGTTGATCGCTTGAGGGACTTGCAGGTTTAACCCTAACAGCCTGCATATATCTTCGTATTACTACCAGGTAATCTTTGCAAGGACTAAATTCAATTTATAATAACATATTAAATATCAAGGATTGCTAATCTCATTGGCTGAATTAGAGTCTCAGAAAGTTCTCCCTGGACATAGCCCGTAGGCTACACATTGTAATATCAAGGAAGGGATATTCGAAGATTATGAGCTGCTACATATGCAGCAATACCAGCAGCATAACCAGCAAAAGCAAAACAAGTCACCTGTGAATGTTGAGTATAAGTTTTTTATGATAGAACACCCAAAGATAAGATTGAAAAGACTCTTACTGATACAGGTGCAACACAAGAAGCTGATTTACCTTTCTCAAGTACCATAAGAAATCTACTTTTTCCATTGCCATTAATGCAACACCTGCTGCAGAACCTAAAACCAACATGGAGCCACCAGTCCCAGCACAAAATGCAACCATCTGCCAAAATCTAGAATCTTGGGTAAAGTAAGTTAAGTCATACATGCCCATTGTTGCTGCAACCAGTGGAACATTGTCTATGATTGCTGATGCCATCCCAATTGCACTTGCAATCAGTTCAACATTTGGAATGTGGGCATCAAGGTATTTAGCCAAGTGTCGAAGAAGTCCAGCTGCCTCTAGGCTACAAAACCATAATTTTAAGTCCTTAGAAGATACGGGATATTGATGAAATAACTCTAAATCCTAGAAGAAAGGTAATCTCTTCACATTGTTAAGTTGCATAACTGAAAAAAATATGAATAAATGAATGAATCTTCGCAAGAAAAGAGCATATGACAAAGGTATTTCATGGTGAGACAGCAATTCATCATATGTTAAACTGCGAATGTTTTACCTCAAATGTTTTACATTGTGCAAGCATTCATCGACTGCCTGGAATCATTTATTAGATGCTACTTATATATGTTAAAATCAGTTATGAGTTACATTACCAGACATCATGTGATATGTTGAACTGAAAAAAGTCATAAAACTTTAAGGACTATATTAGCATGAACTTGATGGTTTATGACATTATAAAGTTGTACCTGCTAACTGACAATAGGATTCCAAGGAAGAAAACAGCTCCTTGAGTGTCAATGCGTGACAAAGCCTGTGGTACTTTCAAGCGTTGTCTTTCAGATTTTCCATAATGAATTGCATCAGTTAGTATCCATATAACCCCAAGTCCTAGCAGCATACCCATGTAAGGAGGCAAGCCAGTCAAAGCCTTAAAAACTGGAACAAGTATTAAAGTCCCGACTCCAACAGAGAAAACAATTTTTCCACGAGGAGCCATCTCTTCAGATTCCAGAATAACTGAAGAATCATATCCATATCCTTTCACTTCCCTGAAAGGGAAAAAATGATTTGTGATTTTGTTTATAAATCATGAATTTAAGCATAGCATTTCGATATTAATATTTCTCAAGTCTCTGAATTCGCATATTTGTGCACTAAGAGTACCTGGTGAAAGACAAGAGAGTCAAGGGAACAGCCAAAGAAACCACACAAGGAAGAAACAAGTCCTGGAAAAAGCTAAAAATGTAAATATGGATATCACTACTGTGAAACAAAAGTCTCCAAAGAATTTTCACTTATAATCTATATAACAAATGGAAGCCTTCAATTTGAAGAACTTAGTTCCCCTACATATCAAATCAAAAATTCCGAAATAAGTTCATAATAGGGAAAAGAAGACCTTCATGGTCTTTAATGTGGAAATTTGACCATGTATCCAGAGCATTGCAGTTGTAACATCGCCAATAGGAGTCCAAGCACCACCTGCATTGGCTGCTATCACCACAACAGCACCTAGAAGCCTGCCAACCCGATTTGCTAGGTGTTAGTAAAGCTTTAATATAACAAATATCCTAGAGGTAATAAGAGTTGACAAAGCTGATAGACATTATTTCTTGAATTATGCTTTCCGTGAAACCAACACAAGAAATACAGTTTAAACAAATACAATTGCAAACTGCATAGTACATTTGATCTCGTATTGTAACATCGAAGATTGTCACAAAAAAAAACAGGATTATCAGTTACATTTAAAAAGAAAAAGAGCTCTGAACATACTTCCTGTATTCTGACGAAGGTACAAGTTTCCTCAGTAAGGAAACCATGACGATGGTGGTGGTTAGATTGTCAAGGATTGAACTCAGGAAAAAGGTCACAAAACCAATCTGCATTTAGAATTCTGTTAGTACTTCAAATTTTAAATCATTGCAAATCATAGACGCATACATGACTGGAGCAACATATCTCTTAAAAAATGTGTTTCCCTTTGGTTTTCTTTCCGTTGAGCACAACTTTACTTGCATTTTCAGCCATTTTTTCCCGAAGCATGTTTCATTTCACATGTCATTTTTGTTGACTCTTGTTGTTGTCCTCGTAGAAATTATACACCAGATTAAATTCAACATTTAGATCCTCAAATTGCTTGACTACAGAAGCTATGATAAAATCTAGAAACATTACACCTCAAACACACGTACATAAAATAAGAAGTGCTATACAGCTAGTGGTAGTTTCCGATATGTAGTATTGCAAATGGCATGCATTTCGATTGTCCAAACCAAACTATCAAGTACACAAAATGCACTCGACTCTAAAACTACAGACGAAGGTTAAATTCTCAGATACGAAGCACGATGAATTGGAAAACTAACCACCCAAAGGAGAATTCGTGGTTTGCGAGTAGTTATATTATCAGTAACTAACTTGAATCCATGATGAGCATCTACTATCTCCACAATTGTCATTGCACCAAGCAAAAAAAATACTATTCCGCTGACTTCTGCACATGCACGTGTTAGCTCTACAAGAGCTACATTTCTTGAAGGTGCCTGCATCAAAAAGTTGCATCTAAAATTTAATACATGGAATAGTGATGTGGATGACGAGATATTTTTATCATGCGTCGCCAAGGCTTTTAACCGTCCCCGTGTTGAAATTATAATTGTAACTATTGGTACATGCATTAGAAGTTTCTAGATTTATCTAGATATATGTGAGGAAATTCATAGATACATGAATATGTATTTATTTCTAAATTCATTGTATGGAGTTTGGTACATGAGTATTTTGAATTGTTGAGATCATCTATAAATATCCATTAAGTACTATATAAAGTCATGTAATATGTCATTTGAAAATTGAGTAAGAGTAAGAATTATTCTTCTTCAAATGTGTGTGTGAGTAAGAATCAAAGATTTTTCTCCTAAATTGAGTTGTGTGAGTTTGAGTGAAATCATTTTTTCCAACAAAGTGGTATCAATTAAGAGCCAAAGATTCTGGTTGCCTTCTTGGCTTAAAAGAGATTTGTGTAGAGTCTTGTTTACTCCAAAGGAGAACTTGACAGTTTTTGTGAAGCCCGAGCAAAGCTCCCGTGGCATATAAAAGTGAACTCGTTGACGAGCAAAGCTCGTGTGGAAATTGAAGTTCGTGTATGAAGTACTTGGTGAGAAGATGTATTGTGAAGAAACAAGACAAGCCTCCCTAGCTAACAGAAATTTTCATAAAATTTGGAATTGTTCTTGGAATAGTTAAAATTAAGGGAGGGCGTTGAAATTATAATCGTAGTTATTGATACATGCATTAGAAGTTTCTAGATTTATCTAGATATATGTGAGGAAATTCATAGATACATGAATATGTATTTATTTCTAAATTTATTGTATGAAATTTGGTACATGAGTCTTTTGAGTTGTTGAGATCATCTGGAAGTATCCATTAAGTACTATATAAAGTCATGTAATATGTCATTTGAAAATTGAGTAAGAGTAAGAACTATTCTTCTCCAAATATGTGTGAGTAAGAATCAAATATTCTTCTCCTAAATTGAGTTGTGTGAGTTTGAGTAAAATTCTTTCTTCTAACACCCGTATGCTCAGGCAAATTTTATTAATCAAACAACTATAACTACAAACGAAAGTCGAAAGTATTTAAATGGAGATTTTGAGAATATAACAAGCTAAATATAAGTGTCACTATGTTAATTATTGTGCAAGGAAACCTGTTTTCATGAGAAAGAAGGATATATATATATATATATATATGTGCAGACATTCTGTGAAGACACATTGGATCATTTAACAAGCTACGTATATGATCAGGTAAGAAGCCATACTCCAAAGCTCCGAATGGTCCATAGACTAGCTGCCATTAGTAAGCTAACTCCACTTTTATTCAAGGCAAGATATTCTTCGAAAATGATGCCTGCGTATCCGACTCCAAATAGGACTACCATAGCGATATCCTTTGTCATGAAAATTTGTTGCAATGATCAAGTTTATGGCAGATCGATTCACAGCATCACATTTTCATCAGTGCCAAGCTTTTTATTAAGAGGAACCTACTGAAGACCATGGAGGCATAGACAGACCACGAGAGAGGGATATATCCCCACTCATTGGTATGCTTTTCTAAAAGTTGTTTACATACATGGTTCAAGTTGGACGCAAATTTACAGTTCATTGTTGTTTTTTCTTGGACGTTACTCGCTCCGTCCTAACCATTTCTTTACACTTTTCTTTTTGGATTCCTCGTCCATTTTTTTACATTCCAAAACTTTTCAAAAATAGTAAAGTTTTACTTATAATCTAAAAATCAATTACTTCCACTATTTTCCTCCACTTTATTTACTTTATAACTTAAATATTGACGGGTCCCACCACTTTACTCATTCTTCCTACTTTTTCTTCTAGTTTACTTATATTTCTTTACCTCCGTGCCCAACCCAAATGTAAATAATTGCGCGGGACGGAGGGAGTATAATTTTTGTTGTAGAATGTTTTCTGTAGGTATAATTTCCTGTTCTTTTCCTCCTTTTTTCTGTATTGTCTCTGTCCATACTCAACTTTGGGACATATGTTCCATCAGCCCACGCTTGCAGATGCTCTGAACACCTGAGACCTGAGGTTAGATCTTCAATCTCTTGATAAATCTTAGTCAAGACATCGGATATGAGCACTTCAGGAATGATAACCACTTTGAACAAATTTGCATGCAATACCAAGAATATTTCCAACTTGCAAATGCCTCTGATTTGTACTCGTATATTAAGTGTTAACCGAGCACTTACCATCTCAAGCAAAAGGAACGCGTGTCTCGGAATAGTTTAAAAACTCGAACAAGTAACTTTTGATTAGCTAAACATCTTGAATGAGCATCTGATCTACATTAGTCCCAAAAAGCTCAGATCTGGATGCATCTAAGAGATGTTTCATTCCATCTTTTATCGTTCTGTGCGTGCAGAGCTTGTCAATCAAACAACTTAGACTCAATGCAAGCATTAGGCAAAAGGCATCACATCTGATTCTGTCATACTATCTCTGGAATGTTCTGCAATGGAAGATGAATAAGTAACCACGTCCTTCAAGTTCAAGACCACATTGATTGCCAAGTCAGCTTACATGTTTCAGCTTCCAATGATTGTCCAACACCATTTTATGAAAATTTAGAGGGAGAAACAGCGAGAATAGGATAGAAGAGAAATCAGCAAAGGAATTGCTCCGTAAACACTTGGCAAAAAAAAGATGCTCCGTAAACAAAAAAATTGCTCTGAATTTAATATTCATTTAGTAAAATGTTACCTCGACGTTTTTAAACGTCCTTTTGTACAAAGATTCGGTTCATTCACAAGTTTTAAAAATATCGAAGTCTGAATCAACGGTCAAAGATTAGTCGAAGTGTTAGAAACAGGATTAGATGTGAAGCACATTTTTTGTTACAGAATCATATGCTCTCAAATGGTTGAGAACAAACATTGAAATCTCCATTTAAAAGCAGATTATGGAATTCTCCAGTAATGAAGAATTAAGAACAACTGTCTTCTCGAAAAAAGTTTCAAATTATGAATGGCTAACAAACTGGTTTTTGTAAAAGCCATTATGGATAACATGCCTAGCTACATGCCTATATAAGATGTCAAAACTTGTGTCACACCATTGATAAGTTCATAAGGAATTTAGCAGAAGAAATTTTGCTGAGCATCTTTTCTTGAACAAAGAAAGAAAACTTCTTATCATTCATTGGGAACCAATCGTTGTGTTAGTACATGTTTTTAATTTTTTTAAATTCTAGGTACGCCAAAAAAATTACCAAAAATGTTTCCAAATGCTTATGTGTAAAAGTATTTGCAGAAATCTTGAATCTTTTATTTACAACATCAAGAATATATATAAAGGTCTGTTCTAACAAACACCGAGTAATTAATCAACTGCCTAAACATAGTTTACACAATCAAATAATTACCAAATAGAACAAATTACAAAGTTAAGAGAGTCATTAAATTAGAATGATTGTATGCAAGGATCATGCTGCGGTTGACAACAATCTTGGCAAGAGTTGTGGCATCACTTGAATTATGGTAATGTTAATATTAGTGTGATTTTATTTCTTGACAGACCCCCGCAAGATGGATGTTCCTGGTGCAAGTCCAATCTTGGAAAGTAAGGAATGAAATCGAGCCAAGAGAAGGGGAATGAAATCGAGCCAAGAGAAGGGGCTTTGTGAGAACATCCGCGAGTTGATCATCCCATGTGTTAAAACTTGTTTTTGACATTGATGAACACAGATGAAATAAGCAAGAATGAAGAAGAAACCCTAGCTCTGTAACAAACTCTCTCAAACTGTTTTATACATCATTACTAATTAATTTGCAAATGTAAAGATACATAATGTATTTATACACTCCAAGTAAGTTGTAACAAACTTTGTAACTAACTAAATGTTAACTAACGCTGAGCTGTTGCTGAGCTGTTTCTTAGCTGCTGAGCTGGATTCTGCAGAATGGAATGAAGCTCTATATTCTCAACAGCCCCCCTCAAGGTAGGAAGTGAAGACATTCCTAACTTGGATAATAGAGAATGAAAATGGGGAGAAGAAGAAACTTTGGTAAACACATCAGCTAACTGAGAACGAGTTGGTAAGTATGTGAGTTGTAACAAGCCTTCCAAAACTTTATCACGAGTAAAATGGCAATCAAGCTCGATATATTTGGTACGCTCATGAAACACCAGATTTCTGGAAATGTGAAGAGCTAACTGATTGTCACAATGTAATACTACTGGTTTTAAATCAGAGACACCCAATTCAGTGAGTAACCGCACAACCCAAGTCACTTCAGCCGCTGCAGATGCCATAGCACGGTATTCGGCTTCTGCACAGGATTTAGAGATCGTACCTTGTTTCTTGGATTTCCATGTAATGGAAGAATTGCCAAACAACAAGATATAACCAGTGACTGAGCGTCTGGTATCAAGACAAGAGGTCCAATCAGCATCAGAAAAAGCTTGTAATTTGAGTTGATCAGAAGCTTGAAGTAATATGCCTTGTGTGACAGTGCCAGCCACATAGCGAATAGTGTGATGTAAATCAAGCATGTGAGAAGTGCAAGGAGCATGCATATACTGACTTAAAGTCTGAACAGTAAAGGAAAGATCTGGTCGAGTATTAGTGAGGTAATTTAGCTTACCAACAAGTGATCTATAAAGATCAGGATTAGGAACAAGAGCACCATCAGAATGGGAAAGCTTTAGATGAACAGGTAATGGAGTGCAGGTTGGGTGAGAAATATCCATACCAGATTCGACAAGTAATTCTCGAGCAAATTTCTGTTGGCACAGAATAATACTAGAGTCAGTATGTGTGACCTCGATTCCCAGAAAATAGTGAAGTAATCCCAGATCTTTGATTCCAAATGTTGTATTAAGATGAGCTTTAAGATCATGGATGACTGTAGTATCATTTCCTGTTAAAATGACATCGTCCACATACACAGCAGCCACACAAATCAAAGGACCTCTAAACTTAATGAACAGACTATAGTCGTTCTTAGATTGAGTGAAACCTTGAAAAAATAATTCTTCCACTAATTTTGTATGCCATTCCCGAGATGCTTGTTTAAGTCCATAAATCGACTTTCTAAGTAAACATACGAAATTATGAGGATTGGGAAGACCTTCTGGAACTTTCATATACACCTCCTCCTTTAAATTGTCGTCGAGAAAAGTGATGTTGACGTCAAGTTGATACAAAGACCAATGCCTACTAGCAGCTAATGACAAAATAATTCGAACCGTACTCATCTTAACAACAGGAGAAAACGTCTCTTGATAGTCGATTCCATACCTTTGATTATAACCCTTGGCTACAAGACATGCCTTGCATCTTTCAAGACTACCATCTGATTTAAGTTTAACTTTGTAAACCCATTTAGATCCAATAGCTTTCTTATGTGCTGGAAGGGGAACAAGGTCCCAAGTGGGATTAGCATGTAAAGCCTTGAGTTCAGTATCCATTGCAGCCACCCACAAAGGATTATATATGGCTTCATGGTAAGTAGTGGGTTCTGTGATATGACATTGTGGTAAAACAGTAGTAGGTGACACAACAAGATTGCACCAATGACTCGGTTTAGTAACCATATGACACTAATAAGAAGCTAAGTAGGATGGTGTTTTATGAACATGTGAAGATTTTCTGACAGAATGATCAATGACAGGAACACTTGTATCAATGACAGGAACACTGGTAACATCAGAAACAGGTTGTTTAAGAACTGGTTGATCAACAACTAGACTTAAATCATGAAGACAAGAACTTGAATCATCATGAGAAGAATCAGGACTAGAAATATCGACACGGGAAATATTGACTGGTGACACAGTATCATATGAACCAGAAAAATCAGACAAAGTCACAGCTGGTAGGTAAATACTGGATGGAAACAAAGTAGGTGGAGTGTGAGATTGAAAAGGAAAATGTGTCTCGTGAAACACAATATCTCTAGATATGAAGAGACGATCCATAGAAAGATCCAAAACTTTGTATCCTTTTTGAGAACTAGAATATCCCAGAAAAACACAAGCAACAGCCCGTTGTTCAAACTTGCTTCTATTTGCACCAATAGTAGAAGCAAAACATAAAGTTCCAAATACTTTTAAATTTGATAAAGAGGGAGGATTACCAGTCAACCTATAGTAAGGTGTATCATTCTGTATGCTTTGCAAAGGAATACGATTGAGCAGGTACGTAGCACATAGAACACTCTCATTCCAATATTTATCAGGAATCTTAGACTGTAAAAACAAAGATCTAGCAGTTTCCAATAGATGTCGATGTTTACGCTCCACAACTCCATTTTGTTGTTGAGTGTAACCACAGGAAGTTTGGTGAAAAATGCCCCTTTGTAAAAACAATTCCTGCAATTTACCATGACACAATTCAGGAGCATTGTCAGACCTAACTTTAACCACCTTAGCTTTGTATTGAACCTCAACATGAGTAAAAAAATCCACCAACACTTTATAACAATCAGTTTTATATTGTAACATATGGACCTAAGTAAAACGACTATAGTCGTCAACAATAGTAAGAAACTGATCACATCCAGTATGGGACTTGACTTTATAAGGCCCCCAAACGTCAATGTGAATCAATTAAAAAGGTATAGTAGTTTGAATACTGCTACTTGGAAAAGGAACTCTACAGTGTTTAGCCTGTGGACAGATTTGACAGATGACTTCTTTATCAGAACACTACAAACCTGAAAGAGAAGGTATAAGCTTCAAACAAGCAAATGGAACATGACCAAGCCTCAAATGCCAAATAGTAAGATCCTCCTTGATAGTAAGAAAACTTTTGCCAGAAGCTCTAGCAGTAGGAATCCCTGAAGTATTGTATAAACCTCCTTGATGTTTACCAAGAAGAATTGGTTTCTCTTTCATCAAAAGGTCCTGTAAGACACACTCATGACCATTAAAATTCACTGAGCAATTCAAATCCTGACATATCCTTTGTATTGAAATCAAATTATAATGAAAACTAGGTATATGTAGAACATTATGAAGAACCAATTTCTCAGTGACATGCACAAAACCTGTATGCAAAATAGGAATCTACCTCCCATCAGGAACGATAATATACTCATTTGTACCAATGACTGGTTTATAAGAATGAAATAAACTAAGGTTGCAACATATGTGATCTGTCGCACCACTGTCAATCAACCATCCTGTCTTAGAAACATTATATGCTAATAAGCACATCTTACCAGCCAACATGGCATGATCAGTATGACTTGAAGAAGCCTGAGAAGTAGTTTTCTTATTCAGCAAATCTATAAGTTGTTGATATTGAGCAATTGAAAATGAGGGTGTTTCAGCCTTAGCATCCCCAGACTCAACCTCATTTGGATTTAGAGAAACTGCTGCATTCACCTTTCTGTCCTTAAAGTTCTTAAAGTTTGGAGGATAACCATGGACCTTAAAACATCTGTCAACACTGTGGCCAGAAATCTTGCAATGTGTACAAAAATAATTCCATCATTTCTTATTAGAACTAGTATTCCCTTTGCTAGTAGCAAAACCTTGCTTCTGAGAATTCAAGTATCCTTGCTTGAAGTTTTTCTTATTGTCAACTAAGAAAGCCAAGGATTCTGCTGGATTAGTGATTTGAGACAATTCTTGATGTCATTCTTCTTGAGAAAAAATTCTGAATGCATTAGAAATGCTAGGTAATGGTTGCTGCATTAAAACATTACCCCTTACAGTAGCAAATTTGTCATTAAGCTTCATCACAAACTGGAGAAGCCTGTGATCTTGTTGCATCTGCAACACCTTCTGAGTAACATTACAAGTGCATTTGTTGCAAGTGGAACATGGAAGTCGACTGATGTCGCTCATTGCATCCCATAAAGTCTTGATTTCAGTGAAGAAATCTGAAACATTCCTTGAACCTTGAACCAAGTCAGATAGTTGTTGTTCTAAAGAGAAAATCTGAGTCATTGAAGCATAACCAAAACGATTCTCTAAATCTAGCCAAATTTCTCTTGTTGTCTTAAAAAACAACACACTTCGTGAAATAGAATCATCCAGATTGCATAGTAACCACGAACAGACAAGATCGTTGCAACGCTCCCAAGCCTTATAATCTCCAGAAGTAACAACCGGTTTGTTGATAGATCCATCCACAAAACCCAATTTATTTTTAGTCGACAAACTGAGCATTATAGATCGTTTCCAATTACTGAAACCAGTACCGTTAAACTTTACAGACACTAATTGTGTTGTATTTGCATCAGAAGGATGGATGTAATACACACTTGAAAGATCTTGATTACTTGAAATTAAAGGTCTATTCCAGGCATTAGTACCACTGGTACCACCAGTATTACCTCCTTCAACCATATCGATACAAAATGATTTAAACAAAACTCGAACAAAAAAAAACCGGATGAATCACAGAGATTATCACAGAGAGAAATTTCTCGAACAAAGAGAAATTTCATAAAGAGAACAAATTCACAGAGATTAGAACTTCACAATTATCAGAAAAATTGTGAATTTATGATTCTCGAAACAGAACAAATTCCCAGATTCAAATACAACAGAAATTGAATCAAAGACACCAGATACACCATTGCAAAAGAGAATACAACAGATTCAACAAAGATTCATAGAGATAGAGATTCACAGAGATAGTTGTAGAACGAATACACCTGTTAATGGCGAGATTTACAAGATATAGAAGCGGAATGAACGATGGATCGCCATAGCAGCTCTGATACCATGTTAAAACTTGTTTTTGACAATGATGAACACAGATGAAATAAGCAAGAATGAAGAAGAAACACTAGCTCTGTAACAAACTCTCTCAAACTGTTATATACATCATTACTAATTAATTTGCAAATGTAAAGATACAGAATGTATTTATACACTCCAAGTAAGTTGTAACAAACTTTGTAACTAACTAAATGCTAACTAACGCTGAGCTGTTTCTTAGCTGCTGAGCTGGATTGCTGCTGAGATGGATTCTGCAGAATGGAATGAAGCTCTATATTCTCAACACCCTGAGATATGAGACACTCTGATGGTACCCAGACTTACCTGTTCTCGGACAAAGTGGAAAGAAAGAACCAAGTGTTTCATTCGAGAATGGAACACAGGATTTGCAGAATAATGTGTTGCACCAAGATTATCACAGTAGATGGAAGGGGGTTGAGGAAGCATATAACCAAGTTCAGATAGTATATACCGAAGCCAAATAACTTCAGCTATAGTATCTGCAACGACATGAAATCCAGCTTCGGTGGAAGAACGAGCAAGTGCCCGTTGCTTTTTAGAACTCCAAGAAATCGGATTGCAACCTAAATAGGCAATATAACCAGTAGTTGAAGTGTAATTGTCAGGATCACCTACCTAATCCGCGTCACTAAAAGCATGTAATGCTAGTGGAGAGTTACGCCGAAGCATGATGCCATGGTGGGCAGTACCATTTAGATAACGTAAAATTCTTTTGAGAGCACTCCAATGAACATCAATTGGGCAATGCATATATTGAGATAATTTGTTTACTGAGTAACCAATATCGGGACGGGTGAATGACAAGTATTGTAAACTGCCAACAATGGCACGATATTCTGATGGGTTAGAAAGAGAGGAGCCAACATTAAGAGATAATGGGGGTTTACAAGACATTGGTGTACTCACGGGCTTGGCTTCACACATATTAGACCTGGAAAGTATGTCTGAAATATACTTGGCCTAGTTAAGAAAAAGGCCATGTACTGTAGGTATAACTTCAACCCCAAGAAAATAAGAGATTGGGCCTAAATCCTTAAGAGAAAACCGTGATGAAAGAGCAGAGATGAATGTATTTAAATCAGAGGGAGAGGGACCAGTTAAAATTATATCATCAACATACACTATAAGGTAGAGGGTGACAGTGGTTGTTCGATAGATGAAAAGGGATGAATCAGATATGGAGTTCCGAAAACCATAAGTAATCAGATATTGTTTCAACTCGGTGTACCAGACTCGAGGACCTTGTCTTAATCCATAAATACCTTTGGATAATTTACAAACATAATTAGGATATGTTTGGTTGATGAATCCAGGGGGTTGAGCCATGAACATATCTTCGTGTAACGTACCTTGGAGGAATGCATTATTTATGTCAAGCTGACGAAGAGACCAACCATGATGAACAGCTAATGACAATATTAGACGTATAGTAGTGGGTTTAATTACTGGGGTTAAAGTATCAGAGTAATCAAGGCCAGAACGCTAATGAAAACCTTTAGCAACGAGACGGGCTTTATATTGGTCAATGGTTCCATCAGGTTTGTACTTAATTCGATAAACCCATTTACAACCAACAATGTTCTGAGATGGGGGAGGTGGAACTAGTTGCCAGGTTTTATTATTAATGAGGGCTTGGAATTCAGTAGTCATTGTCTCGCGCCAATGGGGATTTTTAAGAGCCTGGGTAATATATTTTGGTTCAGTGGTTTGAGAATAGCTAGTGGCAGTATGATCATATTTTAGAGACGAGTAGTGGCTCGGTTTGGAATTAATGGAGGAGAAGGTAGTGAAGCTGTAGGGCTTGTGGCAACATTAGAGGAGAGAGAAATAGAATCAGAACTGGAGTTGTTTGTTAGTTGTGGTAAGTTAGTAGGTACTGTTGTAGAATGAGAAGATGATGACATGTCGGTTTGAGATGAATTATTGGTAGGGGTGTGTTGTGCATTAATAATAGGAAGAGAGAAGGTGACCCAATCATTTGATTGAATTGTGTGAACAGAATTTGTAGTTGGAAAAAGCTGTGGAAATGGAAACTGGTTTTCTACAAACTTAACATGACGTGAAGTAAAAATATTATGAGTAGAGGGATCAAGAAAGTAGTAAGCACTTTGTGTAGGTGAGTAGCCAACAAAAATGCAAGGCGTAGAGCGGGGTTGTAGTTTATGAGTGTTATATGAACGGAGCCATGGATAACACAAACATCCAAAAGAACGAAGTTTAGTATAATTAGGTGGACTTTTGAAGAGTTTAAAAAAGGGAAGTTGTTATTAAGAGTGGGAGTGGGTAACCGATTAATAAGATAAGATGATGTGACCAATGCAAGAGGCCAGTAAGAAAGAGGCATGTGTGCATGACTTAGTAGAGTTAAACATGTTTCAACAATATAACGGTGTCGTCTTTCGGCAAAACCGTTATGTTCAGGGGTATGAGGAGGGGATGTGAGATGAGATATTCCTTCAGAAAGAATTGTTGGTGTAAGTTTTAGATACTCACTACCATTATCCGAGTAAAGTTGAAAAATTGGTCGTTTAAAGAATTTTTCAACAAGTGTACGAAATTGTTGAAATGTTTTAAAAGTGTCAGATTTAGTTTTTAAGGGGTAGAACCGTATGTACTTGGTGTAGTGGTCTACAAAGATGATGTAGTATTTATAATTATTATAAGAGAGAACGGGAGAAGTCCAGACATCTGGAAAAAAATAATTCTAAAGGTGCTTCTGATTTAAGTGTGGAGACATGAAAAGGAAGTTTATGACTTTTATTGCATAAGCAAGAATTACAATCGTAAGAAGAAAATTGCTAATTTGTGAAGGAAACATCGAACTAATAGTTTTTATTATGGAGATGGAAGGATGGCCTAGGCGGTGGTGCCAATCATGAAATGAAGTTTTGATGCTTGTGTGGACAGCAGGAAGATGTGGCTGTCACTCATAAGTGCCAGTTCTAGTTTGGCCTTGAAGGAGAATTTGACCCGTGGAAAGCTCTTTAACACGAAAAAAATATGGTAAGAATTCAATCGATGTGTTATTGTCACGACAAAATTGAGATATTGAAAAAATATAACGAGAAATGGTGGGAACATGTAAAACATTTGTGAAATGAAAGCTTTTATGAGGAGTAAAAATAGAGAAACTACCCTTGTTGGGGATAGGGAGGGATGAGCCATCACCAATTATAAGCTCGCAAGTTCCATCATAAGGAACATGAAGAGATAGATTAGCAATGTCATTGGTGACATGATGAGTGGCACCACTGTCCAATAACCATGAGGAGGAAGATGTGTGCGGAAGAGTTGTTGCATGAGCTTGAGGAGTATATATTAGTTGGGTAGTACAAGGAGCTTTTGGATGTTGAGGAAAGCCTTTTGTAACAGGTTGTGTAGGAAAGACGATATGTGGAAAAAGTTGTTTAAAAATTGAGCACTGAGAGGCAACATGTCTCTGATTTCTGCACCATTGGTATTTTCCTAAGTATGGACGAGTAGTACGAGTTATGTTGTTGGAGGGAGAAGTAAAATGATTAATATGAGGTATATGGTGTTTGCCTCTGTTTGGTTGATACCGGTAAGAGGCTGCATGAACAGAAGCAGGAAAAGTTGTGGTGATAGCTTGACTCTTGAGATAAAGTTCATGGTTGATCAATTTTTCGTGAAGCTCATCGAAAAAAATAGGTATGTCTCGGGCATTTACAGTATCAATTATAGGCTTGTATGAGTCGTAATCAAGACCACGCAAAACTTTGTCGATTATGTCTTCATGATCCATTGGTTTACCTAAGATAGATAATTCATCAGTACATGCCTTAATGGATTGCATGTATTCAGAAATTGTTTGGGTGGATTTTGAGATGTTAGAGAGATGAGCTTTGATTTGTTTGAGGTGGCCTCGAGAGGGATTAGCATAAGTATTTGCTAGGGTGTTCCATGCTTCTTCAGATGTAGTAGCACGAGAGACCAGAGGGACAATGGTTGGAGACAACGTACCAATAAGAGCGCCAAAAATAAGTTTGTCCTGGCGGAGCCAAGTAGAGTATGCAGGATTAGCGACACTGACATTGTTCTGAGTTAGTTTTGGTTCAGGTGGCTTCAACTTGGGTTTTCCATGAAAGATAGTCTGTGGGGGTGAGTTTGATGGTGTTGTGGAAATAAATTAACGTGAATTGGTTGGATGGGTCATTTGTGTTTGGAATGGAACTGTCAGTGATGTTGTTAGTGGCCATTGTTTGTGAGATAAAGAAAGAAAAAAAATTATTTTAGAAAAAAAAATCGATTAGGCTCTGATACCATAAAAGTGTTTGCAGAAATCTTGAATCTTTTATTTACAACATCAAGAATATATATACAGGTATGTTCTAACAAACACTGAGTAATCAACTGTCTAAACATAGTTTATATAATCAAATAATTACCAAATAGAACAAATTACAAAGTTAAGAGAGTCATTAAATTAGAAAGATTGTATGCAAGGATCTGCGGCAGTTGACAACAATCTTGGTAAGAGCTGGCATCACTTGAATTATGGTAATGTTAATATTAGTGTGATTTTATTTCTTGACCATGTGTCCCATTGTTAATTGGCAGTTTCCTGACAATAATATGGATACGGCGTGCATACATATACTTTCAAAAATCAAAATTTTCCACGTGTTGTGCCACGTTATGTTGGAAGAGTTTTGGGAAAATATTTGGAGTACCTAGCATTTTTTTATTGTTTTTGCTTAAGCTGTATTAGTACATGTTAGCATTACTATCGTGAAATTCTCAACAATTATTTGCTAAAAGTAATATCTTTTCATTTCAAATTCAAATAAAAGAACTTGTGGCACTTGAATTGTTACATTGCTTTTAAAAGTTATTGTACTAGGTTTTTATTGGATATAGTATAGAATTCAAGGATTAAGTTATATTAAGACTACGATTTAATTAGAAATCTTAAAAGTTAAATAAGTTTGTGCAAGTACAACATATTTTATAATTAAGTAGTGTTAGAAGCACATAATTGTGAAAAAAAATTTATGGGTGTTATTGTTCTGAATACATAAGGCCCATTTATTATTATAATAAATGAGAATTTGCCACGTATAATTCAAAACTATTTTGGTAACCAATTTGATATCCCTAGCATTTTCCTTTATAATTATGATCCTAGCATTTTTCTTTATAATTATGATATACGAGATCGTCGATCAAATTGTGATTTTCATAAAAAAAAATCTATATACAGTATATCATTATTTAAGGTTGATTCATCATATTTTAAAATGACAAAAAATTAAAGGTTTCGAAATGATGAGCTAGAATTGTAGCACTTTCTGTTATAATTATAACGGGAAAATAAGTTGAATCGTCCTGAACTATTATTGTTTTATTGTTTAGTTTTTGAATAAAAAATTTTTATTTATCCTCCTCTCCTCCACTTGTTGTCTATTCTCTTCTCATAAAGAAAAAACTTGGGAGTGCAGGAATGACACACTTCAATTCTTGTATGGAAAGTAAGGCCTGGTGGTGGTGTTGTTGGGCCTCTACTACTTATCAAGTTACATATATGGATTAAACTGTCCAGATGGATTGGTGGCCCAGATCAATCTTTCTGGCGTTGGATTCCTTGGCCCAATTCGCTTTCAGTCTAATGGGCTTTAATAATTATATCAATTTCCAATATTTTCTTGGTTTCTTTTTAGTGCTAAAACAGAAAAAAAAAAAAAAAAAATCAATTACTCACGCACGCTTATAAATGTTACCAATTGCATTGTTTGTCTTGGGAGAAGGATCCATAGGAAATTAAATAAAAGATTGTTAGCAAAATTAAACCAAAGTGGTGATACAAGTGTAAAAAACAATTACAAAAATGTTTAAAAAAGATGTATAAATTGGTCAAATCGTTGAGATGAACTATTTAAGATTGTTAAGAATGCAATATAAGAAGTGTGATAAGTGTTATATTTATTTTACTTTTAAATCAAAATAATACGATGAAAAAAAAATCATACCAACAATATATTATCAGAACTACAATCGTCGAGTAAATATTTTACTGCGGAGCATCCTTTATTTTCATCACTAGAACATAAAGTCTTTTTGAACCGATAATTAGGCAATTCATTATATTCGTGAAAAACATGTAAATCTGATTTATCAAAAATCTATTCAAAAAATTTATCGAAACAAGCTCACATAATTCATCACTAAACCAATATTACGAAAATACCGCATATCTATCATTCACGGAAAGCAACAAATTCTTACAAGGAGATAATAAATCTAAATATAAGTAGATAAAAACCCAACAATTGAATTCAAAATTTTAAAGAAAGAGATTATTGAATAGGAATAAAAAATAAGAAAAAACAGAAAAATTGGAGTTTATCATCATCATGTTGATGAGTAATAACATTAAATATTGATTGTGTCACCATTTTACTAATTTTTCTTATTTTTCTTCATTAAATTATATTTTTTTGGAAAAATATATTGTTTTGTCACTATAGTATATGGTCTTTTAGAAACTTACCACCGAACAATAATTTTACTCAAAATTATCACTAACGTTACAGACGTTTGTCATTTTTGCCATTCCGTTAAATTTAGTAAGGGAAAATAGATTTTTTTATCACTCAACTATTGAGTTTTTTATAAAGTAATCATTGAACTATCAAATAATTAATTTTAACCATTAACCTTACATTAGTTTTTGTTTCTAGTCATTCTGTTCATTATGTCGTTAATGTGTCGTTGAAATATTATTAATATGATGAATAGACATATATTATTGCATAATTATTAAAAATTAGATACTAAACATGAATAAAGAGATATTATTGAATAAATTTTATTATCTTTTCATAAATCAACTCAATAATATTGAAATCATTTATCTTGTTAATAATATTCGTTTAAAACTTATCATATTAAACAAAAGATTAATGAAATTATATATTTTTATTTAAAACATAATATTATTATATATATGTATAAATGTTTTAGATTCGTATCATTGATTTTTAAGATTTCATAAACCAAATTTGACCACAAAAAAAAAAAAAGAATAGATATCTAATTTATTCTTTTCGATCAATATCTAGATATTTTGAATTAAAATATTAGATTCTAAATCAAAAAAATTTATCTTGAAAATTTTACAATACCAAATTGGGGAAAAATAATTATTTGGAAAATATTATGTGGAAGATTAAGTCCAAATCAATGTTATTTTAACTGAGATTTCATTTATATTTAACGGAATGATTAAAAACAATAATACATGTAACGTTAGTGGCTATATTTAATTATTTAAATGTCCATTGGTTACTTTCTAATAGACACAAGAGTTCAGTGGTAAAAACATCTATTTTTCATTATTTTTTTAAAATTTAAATGTTAAATTTAACGGAATGGCAAAAATCACAAACGTCTGTAACGTTAGTGATAATTTTGAGTAAAATTATTGTTCGGTGGTAAGTTTCTAAAAGACCATATACTTTAGTGACAAAACAATCTATTTTCCCTATTTTTTTATAATCTTTGTGTTCAACCTCAATGTAAAGAATTGAGAAGGACGAACACGGCTGATGTAAGTAATTGCATATCGGAGTCGGGAGTATCAAGGATTATTGCAATTATATTAAAAAAAAAAAACAAATTTTCCTTCGACTCTAATTAAAGAGCGCAAAGGTTGAATCTTAAACATAGCTTCTTTAAATAGAGTATATCGGGTTTGTCAGAAATGACTACGGTTATGACAACGGTTAAAATAAATGTGTAACAATGATAAAAGCAGAATAAACAAGATACTCTGCCGAACAGAAATTTTTTATTTATTGTAAATAAATTGAGATTGAGGAGCACAACGGCTAGCAAACATAACATGTGGGCATGTGGTCACACAATCCACAGGATTTCTGTGTTTCAGTTGTATAAATATAATAATAATAACCATTAAAGAGGAACAACCCACCTTACCCCTCACCAAATTTATTAACTGGAGTATTATTTCAATGAATATTAATTTGTAAATTTTTACATAAAAAATATTAAGTTTTCGAAATTGTACATGTACAAATTTTTGGCATATAGGGAATCGAATCTGAATTTTGCGATAACCAAATTTGATATTTTGATATTTTTATGATCAAATTTGATATTTTAGTAATTTTGCGCGTCATTTACACGTCATTTTGTTTATTACTCCCTCCGTCCACCTCAATTCTTTACATTGAGGGGACGACACGGATGTTATGAAAAAAGTGTAAATTAATAGAGAAAAATAAGAATAATGAGTAAAGTGGTGTGACCAATCAATATTTAATGTATAAAGTAGGTATAATGGAGGAAAGTAATGAATGTGATTGAATTTTATATTATAAAATGTTACTATTTTTGGTATGTAAAGAAATGAGAGGAACGTACCAAAAAGGAAAGTGTAAAAAATTGAGAGGGACATAGAAAGTAATAAATAGTATGGATATATGTATATAAAATATATTTTTAGTACAATTCTTCAAATTATTTTTAAGTGTGTCAAAAGTTAAAAAATTTCTTAATACTTTTTTAACACACTTATGATTTCATTAGGGGATATTAAAGAGCACCCTGATACAAAAAAATTGACAAATAAGTGTTCATGTCGTATCATATTAAGATTTTGTTAAATTTGAACTTGTATTGAGGTAAATAAATTATTCGAGTTTTGTTGAGTAACAAAAAATGTTATGACAATATAAATTATAAAGAATGCTGTCTATAGCAAACGATTGTTGTAACAAATTATACCGTAATTTTTTTTGCGATAAGTGTACAGTACTCCCTCCGTCCTCCTCGATTTTTTACAGTGAGAGGATGACACGGAGGTTAAGAAAAAATGTAAATTAATAGAGAAAAATGAGTAAAGTGGTGGGATCAATCAATATTTAATGTATAAAGTAGGTATAATTGAGGAAATTAGTGAATGTGATTGAATTTTATATTATAAAATCTTACTATTTTTGGTATGTAAAGAAATGAGAGAGATATATCAAAAAGAAAAGTATAAAAAAAATGAGAGGGGCGTGGAGAGTAGAATTTTTTATATACATACATATGAAACTCATTATAAACTTTTATAAATACTTATTTTTACCTCAAATACTAACTATCATTTGCGGGTGACCATCACGGTACATAGACAGGACGTTGGTCCATGCAAGTAAAATACTTTAATTTTCGAGGAATGTTTGGACGGGAGGCATCTTTCCAACTGGCTTCTCCCTGTTTTCAATACACCATTTCACAATCTCTGTTCACAAGACGAATGATACTCCTCCGTTTCTTTTTATTTATTAGTCTTTCTAGTAGTTTTCTCACATATCAAGAAGGTGTATTTAATACACTACAATATCATTAATTTAGTTATAATTTTACTTATATAACCTTACCAAGTGATGCTATGATAATAAAGATTGCAAGGCTGAGTATTAATGCAGGGGCATTCAGTGGAATATTAATCATTAATTATGCTTTGGAACCACAAAACGACTAATAAATTGGAATTTTAATCAAAATTTAAAACGATTATTAATAAGGAACGGAAGGAGTACTAATTTAACATCGTATTCTTGCTCCACTATCGACTTAAAATATTATTTCACTCGGTTATTTTAGTGGTTGCTCCGGTAGTCCAAGTTTTCAATGTAGACAGGACAAATATTACAATTGCTTCTCTCCGAAGTAGTTTCACGAGGAGGTGTCGTTCTTACAAATATTATATTATTATCTAGTGAGAATCGTGTTCCATTAAAAACCCCAATTAATGTGAGATATGAAATTTAATTCTAACCACTCATTCATATCACTTATTTTAATCTCTCACCATTCATTGGTTTTAATTTTATTATTATTTTAAAATTACACCACCCATGATCCACCGCCTCTGACCAACAGCAGCCATCACCTCCGACAGTTGGTAGTAATCACCAACGTCATCACAAAATCATCACAATTTAGAAAATTACCACCGTCGTCACCAATAATCACCAATATCGCCGCCAATATCAATATAATCACCAAAACATCACTATTAATCACCATCAGTACCATCATACCGCCACCAATAAGCTACCACCACAATCAATACCAATCCCATTAACAACTAATATCTTAACAAAATCACCACAACAAAACGAAAATCACCCTATTAACTCATTTCTGATCAACAACAAATCACCGCCAGCTTCAAAAATCATTGTAATCCAATCAATATTATCATATCTAAACCCACAAATATCACAAAAATCACTACAATATAATCACTAATCACCATTATTATCACCCTACCACTCCACCAAACCACTATCATCGTCAATTTTACCTCCGTCAACAAGATTAAAATCAAGGAACTCATCGTTTAATCACCAAAAAAATGACCAAACACTTAAAACGAAATCATCAAAACTCAAATAATACCAATCTAATTCTAATTCTAACAAATTCTCGAGATCCGTCGTCACTAGACTTGGCAATGGATCGTGTCGTGTACTTTCGTGTTTTCGTATACTTGAATGTAAAACCCATATGCGACACGTTTTGAATTCGTGTACTAAATTTGAAACACATATCCAATTCAAAATGTGTCGTTTACTTTACGTGTCGCATACGTGTACATTAAACAAAAATATAAATTTAATTTATTTAAAATTTATATATTGTAAAACTATTTTAATTATGTAAATTTTTATGAAATGTGTATTAAATATGTATTACATACAATTTTACAAAAAATTGTAAATATAACTTATATAAATAAATGTATACTTCTTATATATAAATGTATAACTCACTGCCAATTAGTCGTGAAACTTTTATTTATTGTTCATATGTAATTGCTTATATATTTTCTAAATATACAATACTATAAATAATATATATTTTTTAAAATTATTTATTTACTTCATTAATTTGTGTACTTTCATTCCGTGTCGTGTACCTATTGTGAAAATCCAAATCCGACACTAATTATATTCGTATTTTTTTGTGTTCGTGTACTTTCGTGTTCGTGTACCAAATTTTTGCAACCAAACACTAATTATCCGTGTCGTGTTCGTGTCGTGTTCACGTGTCGTATACCAAATTGTCAGGTCTAGTCGTCACAATGCCTCTATCGACGACATGATCACCAATATTGATCATCTTCGTCGTATTTAACAACGTTTTCAAATCCGGCTATGAAGTCAGAAGATAAACATATTATACACATTTTATAAAAATAAAAATAATATGTATATACATATCTATATGTAGAAGAGGGGTATCTTTTAAGCCAAAGGATGATTATAAATCAAATCGAGAAAATGACAATGAAATGGTAGACTTCACCGTTGCGATCATCTGGTGATCGGAAAGTACGTGAATAAATGAGAGGCACGGTAGTTGAGAGACTGAAAGACGGTGACCGAGAGAGGATGAATAAATGTACGGGAGAGATTAAAAAAATATATTTTAATTTGAATGACTGAGATTAGATCTAAGTTCTCATTATAAAATGAGATTCTCATTTGAGCAAGACCCTATCTACTGAAGCATGAAGAAAACTATATTTTATATATCAATGACATAATCATAATTAAAATAAATATTCGATGAATTTTAGATAGTACCTTAAAAAGTTTTTGCTTTTATCTACCCCTTCGCTCCCCTTTTAGTTATTATTTTTCAAAAAATAATGCATTTTAAAAATATACTAAACGATAACCCGTGTGTCGAGTGATTCTTTTTGGAAATTTATTTTATTTATAGTATTTTTTTAATTAATATTATCAATTATGTTATTTTAAATTTTGACTTAAAATTGTTTACAATTACATTATTTTTTCATGAAATTAATTACTGAATTTTACAAATATTTTACTCATAAAAATATTATTATTATTATTCAGTTAATTACAAAAAAATTATATCCCTTTACAACATAACGAAATCTCAATTGTGGAGCAGTATCAACTGAAAAGTTAATGGCAGATTATTTAGATTTCAATATTGAAAGCAAAATCATTTTAAAATTTATACTTGATACAAATATTTAAATTTTATAGCTTAATATTGACAGATAATATTGACATATGTATATTAGTGGTATGATAATGACAAAGAAGAAAGGTAACCTTTTATCATGCAGACTTTTAATTACTTGTATGTGCAAGATGAAAAGTCAAAAATAAAATATTATTTTTTGTAAGACAAAAAAGGCAAAATAATAATAGAATTGTTAGAAAATTGGTGAAAGTAGAGCATTAAACAAAACAAAAATAATTTAAAAAACATAAAGTTCTAATACGTGAAATAAGAGTTTATGATATAATAATTCTACTACCTGAAATAGGATTTTAGGGTATAATATAATCTATTTTAAATTAGATGATTATATTTTTTTAAAAATAAAATAAATTAAGGGTGAAACCAAAAAAAGTACGAACCAAATTTGATATCATGTTAAAAGAGGATTTCGCTTATTATTAAAGATTATAGATTATAGATTGGTTATCCTTTCAAATAATAATAAAAAAGGAAAATATTGGTTAGGTAATTGGTTTAGGGCTTTTTTCATAAATATCACATTCCAGAAATATTTTTACAAAAATACCTTTTCAAAAAAAAATATTTTGCGAAAATACTATCTTATTTGCAAAAATACCTTCTGCAAACTACAATCAAAATCAACCACAGATGCAACTTGTTAATAATAGTGTTTTTCCGGCGTCCTGATTTTAGGGTTGTAAACAACCCTAAAATCAGGGTAGGTTAGGGTTTAGAGTCTCGGGTTTAGGGTTGTTTACAACCCTAAACCCTAAACCCTAAACCCTAAGTCCGTATACGAATTATTCGTCATTCTTAATATTTCTAAAATCTAAAATAGAAACATTGAACCCCAAAAGTTAACTATTGAACCCCAGGGTAAACCAAGACCACAAGTTTACCCCTTTTATTAATAATTTTTTTTGAATTTTTAGCTGTTTTTTCAATTATTTTTTAAAAAGTTGCATCTGGTTGCATCTAGTTTCAACCACATATGCAACTGGATACAAACTACGTAGGTTGTATTTGGAAAGTTGCATCCAGTTGCATCTAGTTGCAATCACACATTCAACCGGATGCAACCTACGAGGTTGTATTTAGTTGCAGAACGTATTTTTGCAAAAATCTTTTTAAAAGATGGTATTTTCGCAAATCATTTTTAAAAAGAATGTATTTTTGTAAATATTTTGAGAAGATGGTAAAATCGCAATTTTTTTTAAAAAAAGTGGTATTTTTGATAAATATTCATTGGTTTACTCTAATAAATATATTAAATTGAATTAAGCTGTTTGTGGATATAGAGTGTAAGGGTAATTTAGGAGCAACTTTTTTTAAGGAGTACAGTTAAAAAGAGACGGAAGAAGTATATGTGACTAAAAATTAGAGCTTAAGCTTCAAGTTATTATTAAAAAATTTGGAGCTTAAAATTAAAGTTATTACTCTTTCCGTCTTTAATTAGTTATCATATTTGATTTTTGAATAGTCAAATTGAACAAAATTTGACCAAATATTATATATATACTCCCTATGTCCCTCTTATTTCCTTACACTTTCCTTTTTGATACGTTTCTCTCATTTCTTTATATATCAAAAATAGTAACATTTTATAATATAAAATACAATCACATTCACTATTTTCTCCACTATACCTACTTTATACCCACTTTATACATTAAATATTGATTAGTCCCACCACTTTACTCATTTTTCTTATTTTTCCCTATTAATTTACACTTTTTCTTAACCTCCGTGTCGTCCCCTCAATGTAAAAATTATGGGGGACGGAAGGAGTAATATATATAAAAAATAAAATAAAAATTGTATCAGTGAAAAATACATTTAATCAATTTTAATATGTATTTTTCAGATTTTGTAAATTATATAATGAGAATACGTAAATGTTAGTCAAAAATTGATGAATTTAATCGTTAAAAATCAAAATATGATAATCAATTAGGGACGGTGAGAGTATTAAAAAGTTTAGTTCGGTTAGTATTTTAGCATTCATAATACGACACAAGAAAAGACACTAGGATTTTTACGGACTGTAAAAACACAAGAAAAGCAACATACATTTTTGTGTCACACGGACTATATAGTGAATATAAAGACAAAATCCTAAAGTACATGATTTTTTTTGTAATTTCAGTTTTAATTTTGGCTAATGATAAAAAATAAACGATTGTTATAATAAATTGTACCGTGAAAAATTTACGCGGTACGTGTAAATGATGGGATCTCATGTATGCACAGTGGCGTAGCCATAATTTGGAATCAGTGGTGTAAAAAAAAATTCTAAGCTCAACCAGGAGTATAAATTTTGTGTGAGGATAAATTAATTTATGTGAAGTTTAAATTACAAAGAATAAAATTAATTATCTACATAAATTAATGGGGTCAAATTCAGATTTATTACTACAAAAATAATTTTTTAGTGGGGTCAACTTTGAATTTCTCTACTATAAATATTTACACATATAAAAATTCATTTTTTAAAATTTAAGTGGGGTCGATTGCACTCGCTAGTGATACATTGACTACGTATGCATACCTAAAATTCTACGGTACACATATTGCGGAAAATATTCACGATACATTTTGCTGCAACAATTATTTATTACTGACCGTTCCCCTTTAATTTTACCTTTAATCACATTCCTTGAAAAAGAAGCACGAAAGCTGAATTGGTTAGATTTGTCAAAAGTAATTATTATTGTCCTCAGCAAACAATATGGAGCAGTGGAGCACTATACCAACTGATATCATTTCAAGCACATTCACATGATATTGTTGCGAGTGTCGGATCTTAAAATTCTATCACAAATCGTTGACCGAAATTTTAATTAATATGTTTTGATATTTGAAATTTACAATCATGAACGGAAGTGCGGGACTGAATTATTCGGAAAACAAGTTCTAAAATTTATCAAGAGAGTATTCTACGTCAAACTATTGTTGCAATAAATTATACTATAAAATCTTTTCAACGATACGTAGAGTTTTTGATGTACATATATAAAAGACCCATTTTTACGTATATAATTTACTGTAACAAACGTTTATTTTCGATTATCCACCTTTACCAAATATCTTAAGTCGCGGGCTCACCAAATAGTTCTATAATTACAACGTGATTATAAAAAATTAAATACATGATACAGCTGGATATTCTATTATTTTACAACATATTACATGTACTACAATTAAAAAATAATTAATAAAAAAACACTGTAATAAAATACACTATAATGTTGGCTTCCCATAAGCCTGTCGGCAAATCCAAGTAGCTTTCTGCGACTTCAAACAAAGTGAAGAACTAGCAGGACAATACCTCAAACAATTGTCCCCTAAATTTCCGGCCGACACTTCCGTCTTGCCGGAAATTAAGTCCGACGGCGGCGACCCATTTAAGTAATTTCCATCCAGAAATAATCTTCTTAGTTTTGCTTTTTTGCTGTACTCCAATGGGATTGGTCCACGTAGCCGATTGTAACTTAATGTAAGTGACGAAAGCATAGGATAAAATAAAAAATTTATTGGTAAATTACCTTGTATTTTATTGAATCCTAAATCAACGGCTACGAGGTTGCTTTCTAAATTTTCGGGTTTCGAGATTTTGACACCTGTCAATTTATTTTTGGACAGGTTCACTTGTTGTAATGAAGGTAAGTTAAAAAACCAAGGTTGTAAAACTCCTACTAACGAGTTTTCACTGAGTTCGATTGTGGCTAACCGAGTTGACCCAGTGAACGAGTTTTGGTACAGAAACCCGGATAAATAATTAGCTTTTATAGCTAGTTGGTAGAGACTTGGGGGTAATTTTGGTATTGACCCGGTGAGTTTGTTGTAACTCAAGTCGAGTCGACTCAGACTAGTGGCCGAGTTTAAAGTGTTTGGTAATGCCCCGGAAAGAGAATTATGACACAAGTCAATAGATTCTAGCTTTTTGAGTGTGAAAAGAGAGGGCGGGACCCACCCAGAGAACGAGTTGAATCGGAGAGAGATTATTTCGAGATTTACAAGAGAGGAAAGAGAAGGTGGGATTGTACCGAAAAAGTTGTTTTCAGAGAGGTCGAGGTGAGTGAGTTGAGTGAGTTTGGAAACGAGTGGGGAGAGAGTGCCTGAGTAACCAGCTGGGTCAAGAGTGAGTTGAGTAACTCGGGAGTTGTAACAAGTAAGGCCACAAATAAAGTGAGTAGTGTGAGGAAATGAGCAAGGATGAGAAGTGAAGTTCCAAGAAGCTAAGCATGAGTAAGAAGGGATAGTTGAGGGTTTAATGGAGGATTTAAATGCCTGGAGAGCTGATATCTCGTCGGAGAGAGAGTCACCGGCGGTGGTTAAAATGATAGCGGAGAGAGAGAGTAAAATGATGAAAAAGATCGACATTGGAGAGAGAGAGAGAGAGAGGAGAGAGATTTTAGAAGTACTTTTTGTTGGTTAAATAGATTTTGATGACCTAAGGGCTAAGGATAGAGTTAGCAGTAAACCTATATATAGTCTTGCTGCTGCATCCAATTATTTGTATAAGTTGGTGGCCTATACTTGCTCGAAGTATTATGGAGTAGTAAACCTATTATTATGAATAATTATGGTGCTTACTCGTGTTTCTCTTATTTATTTAAACTTTTTTTTTGGTATATATCTCTCATTTCTTTACATATCAAATAAAGTAATATTTTATAATATAAAATCTAATCACATTCACTACTTTTTTCCACTATACCTACTTTATACATTAAATATTGATTGATCCCACCATTTTACTCATTTTTCTTAATTTTTTCTATTTATAATTTATATTTTTTCTTAATTTTTGTGTCATACCCTCAATACGGAGGGAGTGGCATAATGTTATTTTTTAAGTTTGTAGACACTGGACACAGATGCTCAACAACTTATCGGGTACGGAGTATAAAAATCCGCAGATTCCAGTAATAACCATACTGTTAAATACATGAGATTATTCTCGTAAACCCATTTTCCTAATATCTCGACATTTTGAGATTATTCTCGTAAATTTATTTTCCTAATACCTCGACATTTTAGGAGAATTTGAGACTTGGTACTCATTTACTATGCACTTATTCTTGGGCTCAATCCAATTAGTTGGGTTTGGTCTTTGATCAGATGAATATGCAGCTTAAATTAATTGATAACTTCTTGTGAAACTCTAGTTGACCAGGGTCAGGAGATGTTACAGTTAAATTTTTCGTGTGCAGTTTTGTCCATAGTTGTTACATCGTTTATTATCCGCTCAACTAAATACATATACATTTGTTGGGGCCCAACAGTACTTGATCGAATGATGTCTGGGCCGAATTATAATCGGGCTGAATGGTTGGGTTGAACAGTCAAAGTTCACTCCTTTGGAACGGTCCGTTGCAAATGACCGTTCCATAACCGAGTCTCCCGACTTTTTAGGCGGAAGAACATGACAACGTACGTGGACGAGTGCCCCCGAGAGATCCGGGCGAGCCGGTATCAAAATGCCTATAAAAGCACACAACAGGTTTTGGTATGGGGTTAATACTTATTTTTACATTCACAAACACTTACACGTTCAATTAATCCTTACTGGAACCTCTAACTTATTCTCGCACCGAAGGTGAATCGGGGGTCAAACCCCTCGCATTCTTCTCTCTTGACACCAAGGTGAAGGACTCATCGGCCTCATTCGAATCTTCTGAGTTGAGCCAAGTGGGAAGAGAAGACAATAGCCGAGCCGATGCATTGTCCAGGCTGGCTTCGGCAGAAACTCACAATCTCACATGATCCATCTATTTGACTAAAATAAAGAGTCCTTCAGTCGACAAGAAACAATGCATGGAAATCCATCAAGGCATCAACTGGATGACCCCGATCAGGGCCTACCTGGAAAAAGGTACTTTGTCCCTAGACCGGAAGGAAGCCCAAAAGGTGAAGTACATAACAACAAGCTACACCATAGTCGGGAACAAGCTATACCGAAGATCGGCAACGGAACCACTCCTAAAATGCTTGGATCCCGAAGAGCAGAAATTGGCCTTAGAAACAGTTCATGAAGGAATATGTGGGGAACATCTGGCCGGTCGGTCACTTGCTTTCAAAATCCTCAGGCAAGGGTTTTACTGGCCGACTTTGCGAGCAAATGCAGCCGATTATGCGAAAAAGTGTCGATAATGCCAGTTATTCAGCACCATCCCGAAGCAACCACCATAAGAAATGACATCAGTCCTAAGTCCAATTCATAACCGAGTGGGTTGAAACACGACCTTTGGCAACCATATGACCAAGTGGGTTGAAACACGACCTTTGGCAACCATAACCGAGGACGCAGCAAATAAGTTTATGCTGGAGCAGGTCATACTCAGGTTCAGGACCCAATTCATCGGAAACAAATTCCGAAAGTTCTTGACAAATTTCGGAATACAACAGAAATTCAGCTCGGTCGGTCATCCTCAAGGAAACGGAGCAATTGAAGCTGCAAACAAAATCATCTTTGACGGGATAAAAAAACGACTGGGGGATGCCAAGGGGCTTTGGGTAGAAGAGTTGAACTGGGTGCTGTGGGCGTACCGAACGACCCCACGTTCATCAACGGGCGAAACGCCCTTCAAGTTGGCATTCAGGACGGACGCCCTAGTTCCTGTAGAGGTCGGACTGGACTCCTACCGAACAGAGGTGTTCAATGCCGAGACAAACGAGTTCGGCCTTCGAGCCAATGTGGACTTGTTGCAAAAAGAAAGAGAAGCGGCCCATCTAAGGAACTTGAAATATCTGCTTCAGGCAGCCCAATACTACGATGCCGGGGTTAAGAAAAGGACCTTCATGGTAGGAGACTTGGTGTTGCGAGAATTGGCGGCTTCTATGCCGACAAAGCAGGGAAAACTAATGCCTAACTGGGAAGGCCCGTATAAAGTAGCTGAAGTAATTCGACCCAGAACTTACAAATTAACAACCTTGTCTGGCGACCCGATCAAGAACACCTGGCACGCCTCCCGATTACGAAGGTACTACCAGTAACCTTCGCCCAGCCTACAGGAACATCACCAAACAAAAGGTGTTCGCCACTCAAACTATTATTTTGATTTTGTACTTAGTTTTTCAAGCAAAAGCATGTATATGAACAAGTCTATCAATAAAATATGTGCTTCTCCTTTTTTATTCTATCAGTTTCATTTTATAATGTTACAAGTCGGACATTTATCTGAGGGCGATCAAAAACGATAAATGTCACAAGACTTTTTCGAATAATAGTTCATAAATTTGGCGATTAGCTAGGCAAATAGCCAAACTTTGGGGGAATCCAGACTATGTTAAGGCAATATGAAGCCGAAGATACATAAAATTGTTTTAATTATGCCAAGGCGAAATGAAACCGAAGACGTATAAATTTATTTTAATTATGTTAAGGCGATGATTAGAAGTCGAAGATACATAAATTTTGTCAAATTATGTCAAGGCAAAATAAAGCCGAAGATACATAAACTTGTTTTAATTATGCCAAGGCGAAATGAAGCCGAAGACGCATAAATTTATTTTAATTATGTTATGGCGATAATTAGAAGCCGAAGATACATAAATTTTGTCAAATTATGTCAAGGCAAAATAAAGCCGAGGATACATAAACTTGTTTTAATTATGCTAAGGCGAAATGAAGCCGAAGACGCATAAATTTATTTTAATTATGTTAAGGCGATGATTAGAAGCCGAAGATACATAAATTTTGTCAAATTATGTCAAGGTAAAATAAAGCCGAAGATACATAAACTTGTTTTAATTATGCTAAGGCGAAATGAAGCCGAAGACGCATAAATTTATTTTAATTATGTTAAGGCGATGATTAGAAGCCGAAGATACATAAATTTTGTCAAATTATGTCAAGGCAAAATAAAGCCGAAGATACATAAACTTGTCTTAATTATGCCAAGGCAAAACAAAGCCGAAGACTCATAAATTTGTTTTAATTATGTTAAGGCGATGATTAGAAGCCGAAGATACATAAACAGCAAAATTGGATGAAGATGATAAACGGATAAACGGAAGATTCATTAGAGTACATTAATGCCCGAAGGCTACAAAAGCTCAAGGCCCGAAGGCATAATAAAGTACAAAATAAATTTAAAAGAAAAGCCCTAATCCGACAACTCTTCGTTCTCGCCGGAAGAAACGACTGGAGGCTCGTCATCATCTGGGCGACCAATAGGATCGGAGAAGCCATGCTCTATCAAGACTTGGTGCTCCAAGCCCATAGCAGCAGCCCTCCTCACGACCTCGTCGTGACCCATTTGATAACACTGCTCCTCGATGTTCAACCTTAGCTTCGTCTTTTTGCGGGCCATTTTCCTCGAAGCTTTGAGGGACAAGTTCCGCTTTGTTAGCCGGGCCTGAAGAGCGTGATTCTGTCGCTGTAGAGCTTCCCGGTCAGCCCTTAGCACTGCAGATTGGCCTTCCAGCCTCTCCACATCGCCAACAGCCTGCTGAAGGGCGGTCTCCGACCTCACTGCCCGAACCTCCAGCTCCTGAATCCGGCCAAAGTTGCCCTGCATATCCTTCACTTTGTCAGTGATGATGGCAGCCATCGGTGTCGCCTACAACAAGAAAATGAAGCGTGGTTAAAAAAAAACTGAAAGGACAAAGGAAATTAAAAGGCAAAATTAACTATACTTACCTTGGAGAGGAAAGCCATCAGATCGGCACAAGCATCGACAACGCCCAACTGATCATAAGTAGGACGATCAGCCGGAAGCACCAAAGCTCGGCACAAGTCCGGAGCTATCTCCTTGATCTCCTTGGAGTCGGCCGTGGCGATGGCATCGGTCTCCAAGACCGCCCACTGAGGGACGTAAGTTTTTATGACCTCCCCTCTGCGGGCTCTCTTTCTGGCCAAAGGAGAGCCAGTCGCCTTCTCCGCTTGGCTAGACGGCGGAGGAGATGAATGGGCCGATTCATCTGGAGCCCGTTGCTCGCTCTCTTGGCGACCGTCGTGGGAGGCATCGCCTGCCTCAGACGTCCTGGCCGTTAGAGCCGCTTGTTCGGCCTCGAACTTGGCCCTCTTCCTCTCAATGATGGCTTGGCGAGAAGACACTGGAAGAAGAAGGAAAATGAGTTAACATTGTCATTGATAATATAAGCATGAAGTCAGGAGTACAGAAAAAGAAAAGTAATAATAATGCAGGGGATAAAGAATGTTACCATTACCCCATAGGGCGAAAAGCCACCGTCGGTCCCGAAGATCATCAAGAGGAATCCAGTCCATGTCAAACTGGCATAGCCGTTCGTACTCATGCAATTCCGCACCCGACAGCGTAGGTTTCACCACCTTCACAGATGGGTCAACCATACGCCATTGGGACGCGACAGCGATCTTCGGGCCCGAGATAAAACACCACTTGTCGTGGCTGCCCTTATTATTAGAGTTGGTTTCTACCCACTCAGCCCTATTGGTGCGACGGGCGATGGAATAAAAGCCTTTGCTCTTGCCATTTTTTCGGAAATCGTGGTGGTGCCAGAACAAGGCAGGAGTCGGATCGACGTGGGCCGCAAGGCACCGACATTGAAAGCCATTCATATGCAGGAATCCATTTGGATCCATCTAGCCTAGGGCGATTCCCATCTGGGCGAACAGTTGCTTCACCAACGGGAGCATCGGGACCCGAAAACCGCATTTTAAGGCAGCTTCAGAGATCCCAGTAGCTACATTCCCATAGCCCTTCGAGACGGGCGGGTTATGCCATATTCGGTCAGCAGCCATTGGCAGGTACGTATGTCAGGCGCCAGTCGGGATCTCATATTCCTTCGGTAGCTTAGCCACGCGATCCTCAGAGAGCCGAGATCTCTCCGGGGATACAGATCTGGGCGACCGTCCCGATGTAGAAGCCGACCGATCCATAATTCCTGTATTAGTGTGAAGAAATTAGCCGTGTACTCGGACATAATCAAGAAAAGAAGAAAAGAAAAATAGAATTGCCGAGTATAGAGGGCTTGGACCGGTCGGGGAATTACTAACCTCTAAGTCAAAGAATAGGGGGGATCCCTAAGGCACTGGTGATCCCGAAGATTGTTCTAAAGACAACCTTATCCCGAAAATGGTTCTAAGGACAAACTCATCCCGAAGATAGTTCTAGGGACAAATTTGTCCCGATAAATGTTCTAAGGGTGAACATATCTACCTGGTTGTCTACAAGCCTAACTACGGGCACAATTTCGTAAGCAAAAATATTCCCGAACAAAATTTTTTTATGCATAAACAGTAATGAAGGCATGCACGCTCAGTAAAAGAGGATGAATTGCGCAAAGAGGGAATCCAGAAGACTTACTTGTGATAAAAGTGAGAAGAGGATTTGAACTTGAAGCAATGAGAGATACTGGTAACTGCAAATGGTAGGGCTGGAGAGAAACTGGTAGAATATCCTTGTTTTTGAATGTATAAGTGACGATGTTGGGGGGGGGGGAACTTTGGTATTTATAAAGAAGGAGATGTGACGTTTGGACAGTAGGAACGCGAACATTCATTTTCGACCGTACGATCAAGATCGTTTGGAATTCAACGGCTATGATATAGCACTGATTTCAAGAAATTACGACTGTCATTATCAATTACGGCACGATTCTCCAGGTGACGTGTCATAATGGATAGACACGAGACCTTTGGAACTTATCCCGAAGATGAGTGAAAAATGAGGACTCCGAACGCATGGGACATCCGACCGAAGTCCAGGGACATGTTGGGGGCCCAACAGTACTTGGGCCGAATGATGCCTGGGCCGAATTATAATCGGGCCGAATGGTTGGGTTGAACAGTCAAAGCCCACTCATTTGGAACGGTCTGTTGTATATGACCGTTGCATAACCGAGTCTCCCGACTTTCTAGGCGAAAGAACAGGACAACGTACGTGGACGAGTGCCCCTGAGAGATCCGGGCGATCCGGTATCAAAATGCCTATAAAAGCACACAACAGGTTTTGGTATGTGGTTAATACTTATTTTTACATTCACAAACACTTACACGTTCAATTAATCCTTACCGGAACCTCTAACTTATTCTCGCACCGGAGGTGAATCGGGGGCCAAACCCCTCGCATTCTTCTCTCTTGACAGGTTAATCCGAAGAGATTCTCGGAGTCCGACCCGACAGAAAACTGGTTCCAACAACATTAATGAAAAAAAATAGTTGATTTGTTAGATGAATTGATGAATTGGCAGAGTTTAGTTATGCAACAATATTTTTTAATCCGTTAATAAAATTGAACTTCGTTAATTCGTTAGCTACTCCATTAAAAATTAATGGATTGATGACCATCAATTTGATTGATGGACCAAAAAACATTGTTATATTGATAAACGAATTAACTACTTTGACGAATGAACTACTTTAAACATTGTTACATTGATTCGTTGGATGAATTAACTACTTTGATTTGTACTGCTGCATAAAAAATAACAAAATAGTTAAAAAAAATTCATAATAATAAACTTTATCAAGTAAATTGATGAATTAACGAATTGAAGACCGGAAATGGGGGCAGATGTTCTAAAATGCAGATATATTTATACAAGGACAAACTCAAAGTACACAATATATTTTGCCTTAATATTTTATTGAAATTCAGAGATTAGGATGAGAATTGGTGTCTCCCATTGACCCGTCTTGAAATTTTTCGATATTCATATACTAGCTTATATCCCGTGTGATACACGGTCTTTTTAAATATATTTTATTATGTTTTATTTATATTTTAGTTATTATATATAATTTGATAACATTTTAATATATTTATATATTGGATTTAAATATCTAACAACATGATATTTAAATTTAATATATTATTAATGTAATTTGTAGTAGTATTTTAGATATTAAAATATAAAATATTTTAAAATAACAGATCTAACAATTCATATTTATTGCTCTTAAAAATCTAAAAAGGGAATCAAGTGCAATAGACCGAGTTTATTTTAATATACTATTACTTTTATTTTCATTAATTATCTCATTTAAATTGAATGTTATAAAAAATTATAATAAAGATGAATTTCATAAGTTTAATATAATAATATTACAAATATATCTATATTTTGTCTGTGTTATTTTTAATTTGAAGATGAGTTGTTTCAATTAAAAAATATAAAATATGTAATATCCTTAAAAAGATAATTAGTTACTTCTTAACAATTATATAAAATTATATTAATATATATATATATATATATATATATATATATATATTATATATATATATATGTTGTCTGCATTACTTTTAGAAAATTAGTTGTTTAAGTTTGAAAATATAAAAGAGGTAATGTGTTTTAGCTGAAAAAAATTGGTTATTTATTAATAATTATATATAATAATATTACCCTTATATATTTATTTTGAATTTATTATATTTAGCAGATAAATTATTTTAGTTAGAAAATATAAAACACATAATGTGTTTTAGCTGTCTGTTATAAATATATAATAATATTATCATTTTATATATATGTTGCCCGCTTTATTTTTAGAAAATAAATTATTTTAGTTAAATAGATGTATAAAATAGGTAATGTGTTTTAGCTGAAAAAGCTAATTGGTTATTAATAAATTGGTTCATGTGTCATATTTAGAATATTAGTTATTTTAGTTAAAAAATATAAAAATAATGTGTTTTAGCTGAAAAAGGTAACTAGTTATAGATATATAATAGTTTTACCTATTTATATATATGTTGTCCATTTTATTTTTAGAAGATAAGTTGGTTTAGTTTAAAAAAAATATAAAATAGGTAATGTGATGAAAAAGATATTGGTTATTAATAAATTGGTTATAGATAGGCCCGTGAATCGGCCCAAATACCGACCGACCAAAACTTTTAATATCTTGTCTTTAATAATACTAGCTTAAAACTCGTGCGATGCACGGATTGTTAATTATTATTTTATTATTATATTTTTAATATTTTATTAGTTGTATTTTGTTTAAAAAATAAGTAGACATGTTAAAATTGTTAAATACTTTTAATTCATTAAAATAGATTTTAAAATAAATAAATAAGGGTTTGCCGTTATATTTTTGGAAAATGAGGGGTTTTAGTAAGAAAAAATAAAAAAATGTAACATATATTTAGTTTAAAAAGGTAAATGTCCGTGATATTTTTGGAAAATGAGGTTTTAAAATTTAATAATTAAAAGTATTTAAATTCGTTTTAAAATAATTAAGTAAAGGGTTTCCTATGATAGTTTTGGGGGAAAAAAATGAATTTTAGTGAGAAAAATAGAAAAAGTAAATTGAAAAAGACAATTTCCCGTGATATATTTAGAAAAGAAGGGAATTTGTTAGAAAAAATCTATAATGTGTTTTAGAGTAATTGGTTATAAATAGGTATTTGATTAATTATATTTTAATATTCTTCGTGATTGCATTTGTTAAGAAAAATAAGTAGACATGTTAAAATAGGTAAAATTTTAAAAAATAATTATAATATTATAGGTTTAAAAATAAATAACTAAAGGTTTGTCCGTGATATTTTTGGAAAATGAGGGGTTTTAGTAAGGAAAAATAGAAAAACTAACATGTTTTAGTTAAAAAAGGTAATTGGCATGTTTGAAAAAGTAGGGAAATTTGTTAGAAAAAATAATGTATTTTAGGGAAAAAAGGTAATTGGTTATAAATAGGTAATATTATTATTTAATAATATATTTCTATAAATAAGTAAGGTTAATTAAGTAAAAACACGAAATATAGTTAAGGGCAATTAAGTAAAATCACAACGTAATATACCGACCAACCAAACTTTTAATATTTTGTATATTATATAATAGTATTGATGATAGTATAGATAGTGTATGATTTATATTATGATGCATATTATTTTTAGATAGTTAATTTTGGCTTATCTTTATAGTACAACTGAATACTTATTCATATTACTGCTTAAAACATGATATTAAAATTTAAAATAATATATAATGTGATTTATTTATTAGTTTTAGCTGGAAATCAGTTTAAAATATTTATTTATTCTTGTTAAAAAAGAAAAATATCTTAATTATCTGCGGGCCGTTATTTTATGTCATGGAGACATGGACGAAGGACGATGTACCTTTACATTTCCTTTATGCGAGATATATAGCCTATAGGAGCAGCCCTCGTAACATTTAAAAAATGTTGTTAGGTCATTAAAGAATCTCATAGGTTGTCATACGTATGTTCACACTTTTAAATCGAATTGTATATAAGCAAATCTTTGTTGAATCCTATATTTAGGCAAATTAATTACTCCTAAATATCGTGAATTAATAATAGACAATAAAATTTACAACTGGCGAACTTTGCAAAACGGCGTTGAAGAGAAAATGAAAGATAAAACATATGAGTTGGTAGGATTAGAAGGAATCATATACTACCAAATAACAAAATCATATTATTATGAAAAAAAAGGCTGTGATCCATTTGCACCCCCGCCCAACTACAGATTTCATATTTGCATTCATATATTACTGTAATATGCTGTAATCCATTCACTCCCCAGGAATGCGTAAGCTGTCTTGAAGTTGACGTTTTCCTTCTTTTTCTTTCCACTATAGACGTGACCTATTTCACTTGTGTATATGAATAGTGATGTTATGTGGGAAAAAAAATCGTGAATAAGTTCGAGCTCGATCAATAAAAAGAGTTCGACTTTGTTCATTAAAAGATCAAATTCGTATTGTATCTAAAACTTAAGTTAAGTTCTACGGAGAACACTTTTTTTTGGAGACTTGGAGATCACATACGTTCTGCAATCTAAATTTAACAAAATATAATATTTTATAAATTATGTTATATGAAAATAACTATTTTCATTTAAAATCTTTAAAATTATATATGTTTTGTAACTAAAAACATAACAAAATATATTGTTTTGCAAAACATGTCCGGTTTGCAGAACATTCATGTTTAGTTTCCGGAACTTACATGATTTTCAAGATTTTCAATAAAATAGTGATTTTCATAGAATATACTTTGCAAAACAATACGTTTTGCAAATTTTTGATTACAAAATATGATCTATTTTGTCAAATTTAGATAGCAGAACATATGTGATCTCCAGGTCTCCACAAAAAATGTAATCTCCATGTAACTTAACTCTCTAAGGGGTCGTTTGGTTCACAAAGTGGTATGAGTTTGGAATCGGGAATTGGGTTGAAATGATATGGGGTTGATCAATATTATGTGTTTGGTTCAGTGTTGAAATAATTTTTAAAATGATATTACGTTATATTTTAAATTAATTTTTTATATTATAAAAAAATTAAAAATATTTTATTGTTATTTATAACATTGTTTTTATTTATAAAATAATTTTTATATTTATAATGTTTTTTGGCATGAAATTAATAAATAATATAAAATTGATACCCATACCTCCATTTTCATACCCACCACCTCTCCACTAGGGTATCAAAATCTCCGATCTTAGAGGTTTGAGGTATTGGTTTGAGAATAAAAAAATTTGATCAAAGGTATGAGTTTTGCTCATTCTAAACCCAAATCTGATTTCTGATATCAGCAAACCAAATTACTCCTAAAACTTATATGCATTAATAAAGCCAAATCTACTTTTGTTAATTGCTCGACTCAGAATATTTGACTTAACTTTTATTGTATAATAGTCAAGTTAAGCTGAAGCGGGTTTGTTTATCAAACATGTAATATGTTCCACTTCAAAATCCACAACGATTAATCTTAAAAAAAAATAAAAAATAAAATAAATGGCGTAAAAGTGTTTAGATATGAAAAATTGGTAACCTTAAGTAAGTAAAGTTCCCAACACTTAAGGACCACATATTTTTTTGAATATATTGTATGTAGATTTGTAAATTATTTCGTTTATACGTATGTTAGGGTCTCAAAAACTGATTTTGACTAAGGTTTTCAAAAACTCAGAAACATCCCGGAAAAAAAAGTAGCACATATAAAAAGTGTATTTTATTAAAAATATTATTTCATACGAAAGTTGGTTTCAAAAATTAATATTAAAAAAATTATTAATTATTACCATAAAATTTAATATTGGGCATAACTTGGACCGAAAATAATCAACAATTTACCATTTCAGTGAACAATTTGAAGACAGGAGAAAACAGAAAAAGTAGGGGGGCAGGCAGAGTGAGCGTACAAGATTGTCTTAATTGGACCGTACTTGGGCCCGGGTGGTAGGGTATTTACCCAGAGACTGGTCCGGCAGCCCAGTTGTTCTGCTTTTGATAACGTCCACAAGAACTCTGCTGGGCATTTAAAGCCCACTTCTTTTTCTTCTCAGTGGCTCGCGCAAGTCTCTCGAGGTTGAAATATAATTTGATTACGGTTATAAATTACTAGTGTGCTTCCGGATGTAGACCTTTGCATCCAATATTTGTAAGTCCCCTTCCCACTATTATTTATAAAATTAATTACTCCCTCCGTCATTTCAGGTTCTTTACATTTGGGAACGGATGGCTCGACACATATTTTAAGGCTCGTATAGTTTCATAAATTATTTTTAATTTTTTTTTTCTGAATAAAAATATAATGTTTAAATTTTTATTGAAAAAAAGAAAAATTTAAGAATAAGTTATGGAACTACAATTTATATACAGCTTAAAATGCGTGCCAAACAGTGAAAAAAATCATAAAAAAATGGGTGGGACGGAGGGAGTATCATTTTATATAGTATTATTACAACTCATATAAATACTTTACTAAAAAATCAGTTGAAATTGTATCTGAGCCGGCAATATTTCTTTCGTTTTTGTATTAAAAATTGAGAATTCGATCTTTTTAAAGACATAAAGGTTAGAAAATCATTAAAGCCTAATCCAAACTAAAAGAGGTCTGAATTTTGATATAAAACAAAAAAAATGAGGTCTGAATTTGAGACACGTTCTCATGTAAGATCAAACATATAGTTGTAAATATTTGTTTTTGCACTTGCAGCCGGTGATCCCGAATCAGGCTGTTAAAAGTTAAGAAAGAAAGTGACCAAATGTAAAATTCATCCTTTTAATGTGTTATCGGAAGAATTTCGTAACAACACGAAATCGGAGATTGCTGAAATAATAGAACGATTTTGTATAATTATGTATGTATATGTTTTTAGGGATTTAGGATTTATGAAAAATAGAGGGGCTGAACTTGGGTCTCGATTTGTCTCGTATATCAAATTTCTTTTGTCAAGATGTCTGTGTACCAATTTATATTGGATCAAGACCACACAATTTTATGTAATTGTGTTTATCCCTCAGAGACTTTAGGGATAAAATTTGTTAATGTGGACAATTAAAAATTTTATCTTGCATTATCATGACGTTGTGATATTTTCTTGATTTGAAAAATATTGTTTGGAGATATTTTCCGTAATTTGTTGATTGAGATTATTCTAAATTAATAATTATTAAACGAAGAAATTTGGACTATGAAAAAATACATTTGTTATAATTAAGCTTCATCTCCATCAACCACTTGAGAATTTGGTGGGGAGGGAACAACTATGTATTATTAAACAGAAAAATTTGGACTATGCAAAAAATACATCTATTATAATTAAGCTCCATCTCCAATAACTACTTGAGAATCTCGGGAATCATATAAACTCGTGGCAATAATGTAATTGCAAAAATAATGTCCAACATTTTTCATACTGTTTAGAAGAGACTCGAAGAGTCTACAAAATCACGTCTAAAATCCATTTAACGTGATCCTTTGTGTTTCCTACATGTTTCTCCTAAACGTAAACTTCATGATTGCATCTCAGGATGCAGGTAGAGGTGGCCAAATGGGCGAATTTATTCAATCCACCCGGCCCGTTTCCATTTTTTATTCGTTAATTATTGGATTCGCTTTGTGCATATGTAACCAGATAGTTTTACGACTAGGGAAGGCAGGGGAGGTAAAAAGATGTGGTGTGCTTTCTCCAGTGCACATATAAGTCATCTCAACTTTTTGCTTATCCTAACAAAATAATGCTGGGATGGCTCATGAAAACTTGTAACTGGCTAGGTGTTTTTCTGCAAGTACAATGATCCTATGTATGCGGTGGCGGAACCATGATTAAATTTGACCCCGAGCTAAATTATCATAAATTTTTTTTTTGTCTAACTTTTAAAATTTAACCTGGGCTATTGTTGGAATCAAATTTCGTCAAGGACATGATGCCAATATTAAAACATGTAGATGGGTTTTTTATAGAGATATAAGAAGATTATAGGTAAAATTGTATAGCTTTAATGGTGTATTAATACTGTTCTCGAGAGAATTCGGTGATAATTTTCGTATACTATTCTCAAGATGCCTACGTACCTTTATAGAGATCAAGTCTACATAGTTTTTTAGGTTTAGGAATCATCATTTGATAAGTTTCAACGCAGCACTTCTCTTAGTCTTCAGGAACAAGTCTTCTACCAATGTTTAGTGATCATGCTAAATAAGTGATGTGTATCATCACTTTGAGCTTAATGAGTAATGTGTATCATCATTTTGAGCTAAGTAATGTGTAGCATCACTTTTAACTTAGGGCTCAATAAGTAATAAGTGATATGTAAGTAATAAGTGATATGTCTCAGTACTTTTTAGCTGAGGGCTCGGGTAAGTGGTATGTCTTACATATCACTTTCTACCCGATAGTGATCAAATATGCACTTTCTTTCTTGACAACGTACCACTGATCTTACAAGCGGCTTTGATACTTCCGGTACCAACAACTATAATAAAAAAATACATAGTTATTTTTAAATTTTACCCCGGGCTAAAAGAAAAAATTGTACTTGTTTTTTTCGGTTCAGCCGGGGCTAGCCCCCCCTTGGTTCCGCCCCAGTATGTATGTACAGATAGGGAAGTTTTAAATTATCTGGCAAGACCATCCCTGGAGAACCTGCTCAAGTTTACTTGCAGTTGCTGACATCCACAGTCAAACTATTTCTTCAAAAGCCTACTAAAAGCCATCAGCAGATGATTCAGGCGTCGAAATAAATATAGATTGTGCTTTAGTTTGTACTTTCCGAATTCCTTTACTTATTTCAATAGCATGCTTGTTTTACAATTCTGCCGTTTTGTGCCTAAATTACAGGTTGAATGGTGCTTGTTCTCATGCTCAAGACTACATATGGATATCAGATTCTGTTATACCTACATCCTCTTTTGTATATGATGTCTCTGTTTCTACTGTAAAGTAGTGACATACATAGCTGAACTGCTTTCTGATCATTACTAACCTCATGTATTTTCTATGATTTATAAAGGTCATCTTGAATAATTCCACAGTTGATACTGACAGTGCAGATATACGAGATTGTGCATACATATACTGGTGCCTTATGTAACTTAAAGGAAGGGAATGGCAAGAAACACATATAGTGAATCCAAAACAACATTTCAGGGTCTTCATAGCATAATTTATCAGCTTTATCGATCATTAGAACTCTAAAGGAGGTGGATTAGGCACATCATTAATTACTATTTAGCAACTACAATATAGACTCATACCCGCTTTCTCTGGAAATGTTTATGAGTTTTATCGACTTGCATGCATGTTCACCATGTTTATGCATGAAGTTATAAGATCTTAGCTATAAGCCTATAACAAAATTTAAACCTTTTCCAAAAATGAACAGAATTTTGTTTATGCAATAACATCTGCTCTCTCTCTGAAATATTATGCAAATCCTCATATTTGCACAATATATGTATATCAAAAATTAGTACTTCGATTTTCTAACAAAGGAATGCCAGATAAAATGCTCTAAAGCCAAAAATTGTTTATGATACTAAGTTTTAGTCCATTGCTGTCTGCTATGGAATTTGATTAGTAGCAGTGTTTTTAAGAGTATACCAAAGAATCAAGCAGTACATACTTATAATTAAGAAGTCTAATGAGTTGTAAAAGCTAGCTGGTATATAAAAGCCAACAGGTTCTTAAAAAAGTCACAAGGTATCTGTTTAATTACCCTTTCTTAGGCAACTCCTGCCTCTGTCAGCTCAAATTCACCAGACTTGCACTGTAATTGTAAGTTCTGAGTGCATCCTTTGGTAACTGAGTAACATACCTGATCACTTTATTTGCATGGTCACATAAGGCCAGTTCACCATTCCCAGTTCCGACATATTCACCCGTATTTAGACATCCGAACCATGCTCTAACCCGGTCGTTCTTGATGGTGCGTATCTTAATCCAACTACGATCATCATCTAGTTTCCAGATGCCAATGCCTTGATCACAAATATAGCCAGTACTAATGGCAACAGATTCCTTAAGCTCAAATATGTGATGACAATTTATGCCATCAGGCAATCGAGTTGTACTAAATTTCCCACTTTGCACATTAAACGAAACGAAACCAAACTTCTCACATGTTAACCAATAAAACAATCCCCTTACAACCGCTGCATAGGGCTGGACCACTCTGAACTCCAACTCCACATGATCAATTGTTTTCCAAGAATTCTGATTCAGTGAATACACCTCAACTCTTACAACACGAAACTTATCACTTACAATATGAACAACCTTGTAGTCATTGCTGGTACAATCAAAGCCAAACCCTAAAGAAACACCATATTCAATTTTTTGTTTGTTGATATGGATGTCTTTGAGCTGTCCAGTTGCAGGATTCCAAAGGTATACTCTCTTTTGTCGCGTTGTTCTTGGTTTGCCCAAGTACGAAAGGCAAAGCAAGCCGTTGCATGATCCAACAACATCGAATCTGTCAGGACTATTCGAAGTAGGTAAAGGGAGGTTCAAATTGATAGGCTTGTCCAGGACATTTTTGTTAAAGACATAAAGTTTGTGATAGCCAGGATTATAAACCCTAGGGGAGCCCTTGTGGTAATAGTGGGCTATAAAAGAATCATTGTAATCAGGGTTGGCCATGTTGCGCCTTATCTGCAAACTTGCAAAGTAAGGGTTTGAGATACAAGATCTCCATGACTTGCAAACAGATTTTAAACCAACAAGAGTTTTGACTGGTAATCGTGTTAGTATTTCACCAATAACATCCTCCCCTAGATTATCCATCGATCTCCACTTATTCAAATTATACGACTCGAGAATTTACGAGGGCTATGGCCTACGAATATATGATAACACGTTATTGCCCTAAATTGTATAATTGTATTCAGTGCATCATACGGGAAAAAAAGTAAAATAAACAGCTTACTTGAACGGAGCGAGTAGTACAAGAGATTAGGATAAGATATTACACAGGCATAGAGGAACCGTCTAAATATTGAATTTGTGAAATGTTGCACCGCCTCTTTGGACTTTTTTATTTTGACTCTTTACCCATATTTTAAGGTATATTATAAAAGATAAATTTGAAACTTAATTATATTTATAATTTTACATTTATTAAATAAGAATAATAATTAATAGAGATATATTTTGTATCTCTCTAAAATAAACCAAACCAAACCAAACGTATATATCTATACTATATTATTAAAGCCGAAACATTGAAAGTTTTGGTTTTCGGTTAGTTTTTGGTTTTCGGTACTTTTTCTAATTAATAATATAATCAAAATTCGGGAAAGTTTTATTCTACATTAATATTTCACTATATTTTACTACATAAAAATCAAATAATATTGAAATCTAATAAAAAAAATGGAAATATGGGATATAATTTGTTTAAATTTAGGATATATTGCTATAAATATACTTCTTTCTTTTTAGGATAACGAACGCTTTTTTCTAACAAAATTTACTCCTTTTCCAAAAATATCATGACAATTATCTTTAAATTAAAACATATTACCTTTTATATTTGTTATCACTAAAATCTCAGTTTTCCAAAAATATGGAGTGCAATCCTTACTTATTTATTTTAAAACCTATTTTAATACTCTATTTAATTAATAATAAAATAATATAAAAATAGTAACTAGCTAATTGCCTTTTATAATTAAAAAAAAATTCAAACAAAATCTACTCCTTTTCCAAAAATATCATGACAATTACCTTTAAATTAAAACATAATATCTTTTATATTTGTTATCACTAAAATCTCTATTTTCCAAAATTATGAGGTGCAATCCTTACTTATTTATTTTAAAATTTATTTTAATACTCTACTTAATAAATAATAAAATGATATAAAAATAGTAACTAGCTGATTGACTTTTATAATTAAAATATTTTTTTTCCTAACAAAATCTACTTCTTTTCCAAAAATATCACGGGCAATTACCTTTAAAATTAAAATATATTACCTTTTATATTTGTTATCACTAAAATCTCTCTTTTCCAAAAATATCAAGTGCAACCCTTACTTATATATTTTAAAACTTATTTTAATACTTTTAATTATTTAAAAAAACATATCTATTTTAACAAGTGAACGTATTTTTTTAACAAATACAATTAATATAATTAAAACACATCTAAAAATATTATAGGTAGTTATTTTTTTTTAATTAAAACATGTTAGCTTTCCTATTTGTCCTTATTAAAAAAACTTACTTATTTTAACATGTCAACGTATTTTTTTAATAAATACAATTAATATAATTAAAACACTTCTAAAAATATCACGGGTAATTATTTTTTTAATTAAAACATGTTAGATTTTCTATCTGTCCTTATTATTAATATTATTTTATTATAAAATAATATTAATAATACCTCATTTATCTTCCTCAGCTCCATCTGTATTTTTTAATATTTTTTTATGTTCCAATTAATATTTAAGTTTCTCATTTTATAATTTATCATATTAATTTTTACTTTTATTTTAATATTAAATTTTTTAGTTTATTATTTTTTAAGACCCGTGCCTTGGGTTATAGGCTAGTATCTCTTTAAAATAAATCAAACCAAACTTATCGAGTATATCGCACATAAAGTAGGGTCTGGGAGAGTATGATGTATGCAGTCTTGTCCTCGTTCAAAGAATGAAAATGTTGTTTTCAGAAAGACATATACAACTTGTGTGAGTATATGTGTAAAACACAAATACAGTACTCTAAATAAAATATAATATACAATACCAAATAGTGACTGTTGTAAGTCATTTCTATTTCCCGTAAAACTGCACCTTTTAATGTCACGAACTCAATCTCTCTTAAGGGCTCTCATAGACATTTTATCTGAATCTAATGTAGTCCTGACCAAAAAAAATATCTTATCTACTAAACTAAACAAGCAAGAATAGTAGGTTAAGAACAATGACACATGATCATAAATTTCACAATATAATAACAAAACAATTAAGCACAATAACAAAATTAAAGTAAGATACTACTATATATCCTACTAACACCATAAAATACAAGATTCATCGATCTTATAAGTGAATCCACCACTCTAATTCGACGCCTCCAAGAGCTTCTATCTGATACCATATTTCTCCGAAAGTTTAAAGCTCGTAAATCGAATGTAAGTAAGTCATTCCAAGTTCTTCTTGGTCTTCCTTTCCTTCTCGCACTCGCCCTTACTGGACCCTCCACCCTCCGTACTGGAGCTGCCATCCCTCTCCTCCGAACATGACCAAACCATCGCAATCTGCTTTCCCTTACTTTGTCTGTAATAGATGTAACTCGTAATTGTCTCCTGAAAAAACCAATCGACAGTCTATCCAACATTGTCCGACCACATATCCAACGCAACATCCTTATTTTCGCTACCTCCGACCGTTGTTCTTGGACCTTCTTCAGCGCAACACCCAGTCCCATACAACAAAGCTGGTCTAATTGCTAGTCTATAAAAATTTTCTCTTAGTTTTAAAGGGATCTTCTTATCACACTATACTCCTGAGCTGAGGTTGCCCTCCACTTTAATCATCCTGATTTAATACGATGAGTCAGATCATCATCCATCCTCCCATCTTTTTTAATAATTGAACCCAAATACTTGAAACTATCTCTCAGAGATAGTAACTATTCACCAATTCTAACATCTACCCCTTCCTCAATTGGATTATTACTAAAATTACACCACACACATTCAGTCTTTGAACGACTAACACACAAGCCACACATCTCTAATGTAACTCTCCATTGTTCTGACTTCACATTAATCACATTTTTTGTCTCATCAATTATAACTATGTCATCCGCAAAAAAGCATACACCATGGTACATCATCTTGGATTCCTCTAGAGTACATCCATTACTACTACGAAAATAAATGGACTCAACAATGATCTTTAGTGCAGGCCTATCTCTACTGGAAAATATTTAGTGTCACCCACAGGGGTCCTAATGTAAGTCATTACTCGAGAATACCATATTTCTCCGAAAGTTTAAAGCTCGCAAATCGAATGTAAGTAAGTCATTCCAAGTTTTTCTTGGTCTTCCTTTCTGTAATATCCCGGATTTTTTTTTTGTAATTTTAATAGATTAAAATTTGTTAGAAATTATAACTAGGAGTGGATTAAAAATAAGATAATTATATAATTTAACTTTAGAATACAATTGGATTAACGGACCGTACTAATTTAATTTTGTTGGGTTTTAGTTTAAAATTTTAGCTGGCCCAATTTAATTAAATGGACTAATATATAGATACAAACATAGGTAATTTGTAAGATAAAAAAAACCTAGCAAACAGTCGGGGTGAGAAAAAAAAACGCCGCAGAGAGAGAAACAAGGAAGAGAAGAAGAAGAGCACGAGAGGAGAAGGTCTCACAACATGCTTAAAAAGAATGGGTAACGATTCTTTAATTCTCTTGTTATTCGTGTTATTTTACGTGTATTATATTTGATTTATTTTGATTATGTCAAGGATCTTTGTATATTCTCTTGAGTATTTGTATATGTGTATAATTTGATGTATATCCATGAGTTATTTGTTATATTCATTGTCGTCGTATGATTACTTCAATTTCGTATGTATATGTTTGGATTCTGAATCCTTATAAAATTCGTATCTGATTCGTTATTAATTGGATTCTTATGATATTAGACTCTATGAAAAGGTATTTGAATTATCTAAAATTTTGATTCTTTGTGTTTTCCGAAATTAGGTCTGTAGATATGAGTTTTTTTGGGATTTATTGACCAGCTAGTATGTTTTTGAAACTGAGAAGTCTAACTTTGAAAATTCATAGTAAATTGAGTCTTTATCCAAAAATTACGAGTGATACCATTCTGGAAAGCTCTTTTCGACCTCTGCACTTTGTGTTTCATTCCGCTGACTATTTCTGTGATTGCGATGTCTTAAACGTCGAAATACTAACCTGATCAGCGGCTTATTCTGTTCTGCAGTCCACAAATGTCTATGTTCTAAGTTCATTACTTATCCGTTTTTAACGAGCCTTATCATTCTGGAAAGGTCTCGGAATTTCCTACGTTTTTCGTGTTTTGTACTTTTTCAGATAAAGTCATTTTCATAGAGTAATTTGTCAATTTTCAGAACTGGTCAGGATTTAGTTTGTTAATATTGGTCTATTTTGCAAGATGGTTTGGTGTCTGGTTTTTGAAATTTCATTGAGTAAGTTATATGTAAGCGTCGCATTGGTTATATTAATATGGTGTGAACATTATTTGAGTTTGACTGGTTTAATAAAATTATAGGATTTGCTCGCATTGATTTCGGTATTTGATCGCTTTTGAGGTAAGTACTTTTTGACTTACTTTTATTTTCGGAAAAGATATTTTGACTCTGCTTTAAATTTCGTATAAGATATAAGAATATTGTTTCGAACTGTATAAGATATAAGAATTGAGAATCTTTTGAATCCCTCAGTCTCTACGTTTCGAACCCGTTCGTAATTTACGCTATAGTTCCGGAACTAGCCTTAGATACCCTAGTAGGCGCACAAGTGTGCAACTTTAGATACCTATTAAGGGGGCGTAATTATTGAACTTTAGATGCCGGTCACTGACAAAGTGTGGCGTATAAGAATAAGAATAAGATCTCGGCTACTGGGAAAGTGTGGCCATAGAGCAAGACTGTGATTATTTATAAGAATTTCGTTTCTGTTTTAATTTTGTTTCTGTTCTGGATTTTAAAAATATAAACTTTGGGTTGGACTTGTTTTCGCAAATGTTTTGCAATTAATTATTGTTTTGAGAAAATCTGTTTTGCTAAAACACCCATTGATTTTGAAAATATCTGTAAGTCAATCTGTTACTTGCTGAGATGTGTAGCTCATCCATTTCTAATATTTCAGGTTTGTACATTGTGGAAGCTTATGAGAGTAAGAATGTGAACTTTGTGGATTTTCGTGTTAGCTGATTTGAATGCATTTATTGAAAAGACTTATCGCATTATTAGAATAAATTGTGGCATTGAATATTGGAATTGTGGAGCTGCGTCTCCGATTTTATATTTTTGATTACTAAGTTTGACCGCTGCATTTGACTTTTGTGCAATTTTTTATTTATTGAATAAAGAAATATATTTTATTTTAGTTTTGATTTAGATTTAATAGTCCGAAAAGTCGGGCTGTTACAGTTGGTATCAAGAGCAGGCTGTCCTTCGGAGTGTGTTAGGTTTGGGACTAGTACACTTCCTAGGATGCGTTTCTATGGACCATAGATTAAGTTTGACTTGTAAGATATTAGTGGGTAGACGTGTCATGTGATAGGATTGTTGTGAATTTGGGAAGCAAATTCTTTTCAAGGAGGGTAGTTTGCCAACACTGAAGTTTGCGAAACTCTTGAGGCATTGCAATAAAATATCCATGCATCCGACCAGACTAGCTTCTGCTCTCTAGAAACAACATAAGGAGTGATAGATACTATTTGTAAAAAGTGAGTTAAGAATCTTCTGCTTCAACTTGCCAAATGTAATTTTATCAGCAACTTATTATCATACTATACGTGTATTTAAACTTTTAAAATATTTCAATTTAATGTCAACCATACAACACATGGAAAGATTAGAAGAACAGTAACTGAAAAAATTACTACTCAAAACACTTATGTGTTTCTGATAATTTGTGTAAAACAAAAATGAGAGCTCTACTGATTTTGCTAGTGTATACTCAAGTTCTTGCAACTATATTATTTTCTGTATCTATTTCATCACCAGATCAAGAATGCCCATCTCTCTATGATGATGATGAAGCTTCTTGTATTGAAAAGACTCAAACTTTAAAGCCTATTAGAAGAGAAATTTATGGGAATGGTAGAATTATTGATATTACTCATAAGTTTACACCAAAGACACTGTGTGGACATCCAGTTAAGCTTGTAGATTTACTTACACTTTCTTCAAGTATGAGGAATGGATCACTTTATAATTTTTCAGTTATGAAGTTACCTCTTCATGCTGGTACTCATGTTGATGCACCAGGTCATGTTTTTGCTGATTATTATGATGCTGGCTTTGATGTTGATTCTCTTGACTTGGATGTTCTCAATGGTCTCTCTCTCTCTCTCTCTCTCTCTCTCTCTCTCTCTCTCTCTCTCTCGCTCTCCCTCTCCCTCTCCCTCTCGCTCTCCCTCTCCCTCTCCCTCTCCCTCTCCCTCCCTCTCTCTCTCTCTCTCTCTCTCTCTTGAATGATTATATGATTTTTAATAAGAAATGGTTTAATTTTACTATGTTTTAGTAGCTTATTTCTTTAAGATTATATGATTGTTATAATTGCAAACTTTGTTGAACCTAGGCTATTCCATGATAAAGTCGATGACTTTGTGTAATTAGAGAAAATATTCTTTCGAGTTTTCAAGACATTGTTTTCGCTTCCAGGTACTAAAACTCACATAAGAAAGAATTGGGAATTGTATGAAGGGGGAAAGTTTGACCTGCTGAATGGAATGATTTATTAGAGTATTAGGCTCTCTTTAATTAAATAGCTAGAGATTAATGATTTTTTCATCATCCAGTTTACTAGTAAAGTTTCTTTAAATGCAAAATGCAATTTTATATACCGACTTACAGTGGTAGTACTTCACTTCTGATATTCGTGAAGTGTAGGAAGAATTTAGAGTGGCCAAAAATGCCTTAATCTCGTAGGGTTTTACTAGTTTTTATGAATGATATCAGTAATCAGTGTACTTCAGAATGACACATCTCTAACCTTATGTCTTTGAAATGTTGGGCAAAGTTTTTGTCCCGTATTGCAGAGATTATTGTATAAGAAGGTTGATGATTTCCTCATACTGAGAAAGAACTTGTTTACAGTTCATAATCCTCCAAATTACAAAATTGTTAAAAGTTCATACCGAGGGATTTTGATTTTCTGGATGATTTACAGAGCATTAATATATCTTTAGTCATATATAAAACATTGTGCAGTGCAATCAAAGAAGTTCATATTTAAACAATTTTGATGATTTTATTTCTGTTTACACACAGGTCCTGCGTTGTTAGTTGATGTTCCCAGAGATTCGAATATTACAGGTACCCCCTTTAAGTACATTCCTATTACTATTTGATTTGAAGCGCCCGCAGATGAATGTTGTTAGGGAATCTATTTTATTTTTTTTAGTATCAGTATTCTTGGTAAATTTTAACTAGCGAACTTTTGGTTTGCTTATAAAAGCTTTTTCCAATTGCTATTTATCGTTTCCACTTAAATCTGGATACAACTGACATTGGGATACAAAAGTCAAGTCGAAAACCATTAAAACAGTGTAACTTGGGTACTAACCATTTTGGCACGACTATAAGCCTACAACACTAAAACATCTTCTAGCCTTTGCAATTAGAAAGAACCGGTTAGCAGCTAAAATCATGTATGTCTGTGTAAAATGCAAAATAAGCCACAATCCTGGTTGTATTTTCTGCTCCTGAATTCATTTGAACTACTTAGCATTCTGGAGCATGATTAAATGTTCAACTATTCACCAAATTTTTAATGTTGATTGTTCTTGGTTGTAATATTGCAGTTTCCTTTTGTATTCTGGAATGCTTGAATACAGTTTTTTTCTTTCCTTTAAAGAATAAGCTTCATTAACAACTATACGATTCTTACTGCCACCTTTTTATCTTTATATCGTATGGTTAGTCATTCTTTCAAGAATATCCAACAAAATTTTAGGTCCTCTTGGGAAAGCCCAAGTCATGTTGCTGAGAGCACTACTATGAACTCATTTACCTTCTATTCACGGTATCTACAACTTTGTAGCACAAGAGGTAAAACCTACTATAATTTTAAGCTTGCGGCAACATATGCAAGTGTCTGTATTCTATGCCAGTAATACATATTTGATTATCTTAAAACCCCTGAACTGAGTGATCTAATAGTTTAAAATTAAGGTTGGAGGAAGTACCGTACAAGTTACAAAGTTCAGCTTGACTGATGTAGCGTAAATTTTAATAGGAGTGTATATGTGAACTGGCTATTATTTTATATCTATTGTATCTACTGTTTTATTAGTTTCCAAATTAACATAACTTTGTGTGACATTTCTTAGCTGGAGTTATGAAGTCCTTAAATATCCCCGAAGGAGTAACGCGTGTACTTTTTAGGACCTTAAACACTGACAGGTATGTGATTGATGTAATTTTCGTTTATCTAAAAATAGTTAGTAGGTAATGCTGTGTTAAAGCTGTATCTTACATGGTATAATTTAATTATGAAAGTGCCGTTTGCATAATTTTACGATTAGTAAAACATGCAATTGCAGAAAAGACTGGAAGTTCCTTTATCTTGCTTTTTTTTTGTTAAGAATACATTATAAATTTAGAATCTGTTGGATGTATAATTTTAGCATTCTCTTCAAGTTCTTGTTTAGATGCATACACTAGTGGCATGTTATTCTTTACATGATCTAATGTTCAAAGTGGACACACCAAACGGTATGTAGGTAGGAAACTAATCCATATATGATATGTAATAATGAGCTTTCCTAGGTTTCTTACATGTACATCCTTTCAGATTGGACTGGCCATTTAATTTAGATTAGTTGATAATTTGTACTTGGTAAAATTATGTACAAGTTATCAGGCGATTTTTTTTTATACTTTCTCCCTTACTTTAGGGGACTAATGTGGAAGGAGGAGTTGGACTTGAGCTTTGTGGGTTTCATGAAGGATGGGGCACAGTGGCTGGTTGATAACACTGACATAAAACTTGTTGGTAAGTAGAGATGTCGTCAAATCATTTCGTCACTTTGGTAAATGTTCGTGGTGATTATCTTCTGCTAACGACGTATATACTCAAGACACTGAGGTGTGACAGTTGCAAAAAGAGTGGTGTTACTTGTGTACTAATTCAATTTTTCTGTTCTGGATCTCAGGGACTGATTATTTATCTGTTGCTGCTGCTGATGATAATATTCCTGCTCACCTTGCTTTTCTTGAAGGAAGAGTAAGAAATATGCTTCCTTTGTTTTACTAAAATTTTTAACTTAAGCTTCTCAAAATTCATTCTCTTTAGAGCTGAGAGCTTTATAATTCAAAGGTCTACATGCTAGAAATTTTGATGTTTCTTAAACTAAAAATACATGTATAACATTGTTTAAAACTGTCTACACCTATTAGCACAGCTACTTCTCCCCGTCCGCATGGCCACAGGCCATGGGTTCAAATACCCCCTCCCCCTGTATAGTACATTGAATTGAAAAATATGTAAATACTACATACCCTGGAAAACAATAATTGTATTCTTCTCGGTCACAGGATCTTCACTCCTGATCTCAGTGCTTCTACATCACATTTTTTGTGTTAAAACCTCTCCATTTTTCTCAGGATCTTTTTAAATATATATAAACAGAAATAATATTGGAAATAATTAGTGGAAGAACAACTCCTATAGAGGCGAAGACAATGCAGAACCTCGTTGAAGCACAGGGCAACACCAGCGAAGTCCTAACCATAAACAACCAAACAATATTACTAATATAAAACAACCAGGTATAGTACTTATTGCATCCCCCAGAGTTATATGATACATTCCATGCTTACTGAACAAACCCATTTTGAACATCTGGAACCACTGGATCTCTCTGAGAGATGGCGGTCTCCAAGCCCTTATGATCTAAAGCTTTACCTGGGGTTTTATTACTATTCGCATCAAATAGGTGTTTTGCCTCGACAACTACATCTGCATAAATTCCAAATGCTGAGCAAATGTAGAAGGCTTAATAGCCGCTCCATGATTCAGTTCATCTAGGGCCTTGTTGACCTCACAAATAAAAAATTTGTAACATTCTAACAGTTTGTGTGGCCTACCAAAATCGTGTAAGTTGATCAGTCGCAACTAGAATTTTCCATCTTTCCTTATAAAGAAACAAGGGCAATGATCTTTTAGTTTAATGTATGATCTATAGTTATTATCTTGTATGCACCCAGTCTTCTATCTTATATTTGTTCTAGCGAACAATGCATTCACTAATTGTTATCTGTCGTAATTATGGAATTACCAAAAACTTCGCTAGAGACATGTCTCTAGCCGACGTATAAGATCTATTTTAACTGACGTAAAAAGTCATTTTCGTACTAGTGACAGTCTATTGTATCAAACACTAACTCTGCTGAAAGTGTGATTCAGGAAATCATTCTAGTTGAAGGCTTAAAACTAGACGATGTGAAAGCCGGAATTTATGATGTCCGTTGCTTGCCACTAAGGTTGGTAGGTGCCGAGGGATCTCCTATAAGATGCATTCTTATGAAATGATGTAACCTTTGTGAGTGCTTCTACTCAGACTGTTGCTTCTGGCCAAGATTGGTTGATGGCAAGTGATACATTCCTTCAATCCTTAGTAACTCATGTGACTCTGGCAATATTGGTTAATGGCAACTGGGACGAGATCTTTTTCTTTTAAGTTGATGCAGATGTAGTGTAGCTCTAGTGAGTGCTCCCAGATTTCAACAGTTCTTCAAAGCCTTTTATTTCATCCTCAGAAATAGTTTGAAATAAAGTGATAGGCAGCATTGTCAATCTCTTATAGTGATAGCACAATTTATAGTTGGTGAGCTATAAATTAAACTCTTGCATCACTATTTTCTAAAAAAAATTGGATGATACGGCTAGATTTTATTGATTATTATTCCTTTCATCCTCAAAAAGTTTGGATGATACGGCTAGATTTTATTGATTATTATTCCTTTCATCCTACTAATATCGATTATCCTAATTTTGACACGCATTATTAGGTGCTCCACAATCATTTTTTAAAAACTTCTTTTTCTAAATTCAAAAGTTATAAAGCTACATATTATTTACACTTTAGATATGTGTCAAATTTAAGAGGAATTGTGGGAGTATTATACTCTCGTGACACCTTAGTTACACTAATAATTGCAAACTATATTATTCATTTAGAATAAAAATAAATCAAGATTTTATTCAACAAAAATGATTTAAGAATTTGGTTCGATTCGTTTATAACTCGACGATATTTTCTTGTTACCCATTTATTTATTTTTGTTTTATAAAAAAAGTCAACAAAAACATACAAACATAAAATCAAAGATACTATTCCCCTTGAGTTTAGAAGGTGGAAGTCTAAAACCCAAAAAACTGTGTGTATTTCTGATCAATCTTGTTATACAAACATGAGGGCTGTATTGATTTTCTTACTGTACACTCAAGTTCTTGCAACTTTATTATTTTCTGTATCTATTTCATCATCAGATGAAGCATACCCATCTCTCTATAATGATGATGAAGCTTCTTGTACTGAAAAGACTCAAACTTTGAAACCTGTTAGAAGAGAAATTTATGGGAATGGTAGAATTATTGATATTACTCATAGGTTTACACCAAAGACACTCAGTGGTCATCCTGATGGGCTTGTTGATTTTCTTACACTTTCTTCAAATATGAGGAATGGGTCACTTTATAATTTCTCAGTTATGAAGTTGCCTCTTCATTCTGGTACTCATGTTGATGCACCAGGTCATATGGTTGCTGATTATTTTGATGCTGGCTTTGATGTTGATACTCTTGACTTGGATGTTCTTAATGGTACTTTTACTGTTTGCTTAAGCTCTCTCTCTCTCTCTCTCTCTCCCTCTCTCTCCCCCCCCCCCTCTCTCTCTCTCTCTCTCTCTCTCTCTCCCTCTCTCTCTCTATCTCAATCTCAATCTCACTCTCTCCCTCCTCTCTCTCTCTCTCTCTCTCTCTCTCTCTCTCTCTGTGGTTTTGAAATTTACTTTGTGGTTTAATTATGGTATGTCCTAGCTTATTATTCTCGAAATTTTTGGTTTTTATAGATAAAAATTGTTGAACATAGGCTATTCTAGATAAAGATATGAACTTTCTTTTTTAGTTAAATTCAAAGGAGTTTCCTATAATCATTTGCACTCCCAGAAATTAAAACTCAAAAAGGAAAGAATTAGTAATTTATATGAATGGCAATTTTGACATTCTAGATGGAGTGATCCATGTGGCAGGAATTAGATAATAGCTGAGAATTAAGCACCGGAATTAATTAGAAGAGTTCAGAATGTTGTTTGGTGGGAGTTTCTGTTAAAACCAATTCTAGCTGGATTTGGAAAGTTGGTTGTTTCATCAATTTTAGATGTACCAGATTGTTCACTTTTCTGTTATAAATGAAATAGTATGTAATGTTATCTCTCTTCTCTCTTTAGAAGGATGTTGTTTGGGGATTACTATTATTGTTTTTTTTTCACTTCTTGTCTGGCTACTTATAGTATCTCCAAACATGGACTTAATGTCCCACTACTCTATAACCCACTTCTATTGATTCTAAAGCCCAGTTTATAAAGGCCTCTTCTGGTTTGAAAAACCTCTTCTGACCTTTCTTTTCGATTATAAACGATGGATTAAGGAAATTTGATAAGGGGAAATTTGACCTCTTCTGGCACTTCACTTGTCACAATTTTGGAAAAATCACGAAGTCTCCAAATGCTTAAAGTGATTGGTTTTTTCATCTTCATGTCTGGTTCCTAGTAGTATCCCTAAGTACAGGACACGGTTTCATATTGAGGTCTCAGTTGTATTTATCTTCGGGGTTGGGTGAATGGGTGGTGGGTTTGGACTTTGGAGTCTCGAACTGCTTGAATCTTGTGGGTGTTAACCTTTTTAGTTTTTATTTGGTGTTGATGCTACCTTTTACTTGTGTGAAGAAGTTTGGATAACTTGCATTTACTATAATTTACTAATCTTGATGATCTTATTTTTTTATTTATACAGGTCCTGCGTTGTTGGTTGATGTTCCAAGACATTCAAATATAACTGGTACAACATGTTCGGTACATGTCAACTTTTATTTTATCTGAAGCACCACAAATGATTGTTTAAAAGGAAATATCTTTTTTGTTATGATTGATTGTATCCAACTAGCAGCTTTTAGATGCATGTGTGAGTTTTTTCTAGTTCATATATATTGTTTTTACTATTTAACTTGAGACCAGATACAAATCAATATTGGAATACTAGTACCATAAACTTTTAAAATATATAGTAACTTAGGCTTGTAACCATTTTACACACCTTATATATGGCTACAACATCATCTAGTCTTAACATTTAGAGAAGTATCAGTTAGCAGCTGGGGTCATGGATGTGTGTGCGGGATATAGATTAAAGCCAGAATGGAATATTTCTTAGGTAGGAATTATGATCATTGTTTCTGCATCTGATTTCATTTTACAACTAAAATTTATGGATCATGATTAGATGTTCATTTATCCTTGAACTATTGGATGGTGATTTCTTTTAATTTTTCAGTTTCCTTTTGTATTTTTAAATTCTTAAATACAATCCAATTCTTACTGCCACCCTTTTAACTTTTTATTTTATGGTCAGTCACATCTTTAGGAACATTCAACAATATTTGAGGTCCTCTTGGAAAGTCTAAATCATGTTTCTGACTTTGTTACCTTGTATATGGGGTATCTACAACTTGGTCGCACATAGCTAGAAACCTATAATAAATTTTAGTTCATTGCAACACGCGCAAATGTCTGTAGTCTGTGCAGTGATATAACTGTAATGATGTTAAAACCGCTTAAGCAAGTATTTTTCATTTGTTAGTTTAGAAAGGAGGTCAGAGGAGGTACCTCATAAATTTCAGGTTGACTGATGTAACTTTAACTTTTGATATAGAGGATATATGTGAACTGGCCATTAATGAGCTTCTACTGTTTAATAATTTCCGGAGTTGACAAATTTTTTTTGTGATGTCTTAGCTGAAGTTATGAAGTCCTTAAACATTCCCAAAGGAGTAAGGCGTGTACTTTTTAGAACATTAAACACAGACAGGTATGTGACTTCACAATCTTTTATTTATATATAAATGATATTATAAGATAATGCTATATATATGTTGTATCTTAGATTGTATTATATAAGTGTTGCCCTTTCTATCAATTTTTTATCTTTGAAACATTTGAATTTGCAAACAACAGTAACTCATTTCTTTCTTTTGCTCTATTTCTTGAAGATTTATTAGATATTTAATATCTGCTGGATGTCCTGTCAAGTTCTTGTTTAGATGTCTACACTAGTGGCTTGCCATTTTTTGTTTGATCTTATGCTGCAAATTGGACACATGTAATCATAAGCTTTCCAGGGTTCCTTATATGTTCATCCCTTAAAGTGGACCAACCTTTGATTTAGTTTGTTTGTTAACTTATACTCAAAGTGGAAACTGAAAAGTTCAGACTTCAGGCACAGTCTTCTATATTTTATCCTTATTTCAGGGGGCTAATGTGGAAGGAGGAGTTCGACTCAAGCTATGTTGGGTTTATGAAAGATGGGGCACAGTGGCTGGTGGATAACACTGACATCAAACTAGTTGGTAACTAGAAGTGTCATTAAATTATTTTGTGAATTTGATATATGTTTACAGTGAGAGTAAAAGCATCTGTGATCTGACCTTGCGTATTTTATGCATGTAAAGTCACGCATTAGTTCGTATTTGAAATAACTATTATGTGGTTCATGCTTTTGTATCATATAGTGCATGTTATGCTCTCGTACGATATCTTTATTTCAATCTGCATTGTCTCTTCTGGTAGCATCATATTCTTGTTTCTATTGATCGAATGTATCGTGTTTCTAATTATCCACTGTCCTTGAAGAACCCTTTCTTTCTTGCATATCTTCTCATACCTTTTGCTTACACTAAATCAGTGCTTGCATGTTACCCTTTTCGCATAGATTCAGCAACTCTTTAGCTACATTTAGCAGTATGTGAATAAATATCTAAACCGACTCTATGTTTCTTCTATATAAGTTGTACATGTCAACATCATTCCCACTTTTGCTCAACTGATTACTCCATTTTAAATAAGAGATTGACATGCGAACATAATGATTTAAGCACAGGTTCGTTATTGTTAACGCTCTTTTGTAGATATGCTTAGAAGTAGTGTAGTGTGAGGAACTTTGTTGGTAAATACCTTCGTTTCCAGTTCTAATATGTTATTATCTTACTAGGAGCGAATCATGAAACTTTTAGGATAAAATTAAAAAAATCAATCTATCATCCTGGGAACAACTTTTATGATCAAAACACTGCAGTATGTCAGTTGCTAGAAGAGTGATGTACTAACACAATTCCTCTGTTTTTGAATTCAGGACTTGATTATTTATCTGTTGCTGCCGATGATGATTTGATTGCTTCTCACCTTGTTTTCTTTGAAGGAAGAGTAAGAAATATTCTTTCCATTAGTGAATCTTTTAAGTTAAGCATTTAGAAATTACTTCAGATAATTTTGATGGCAGAGCTAATTTAGAGATCTTCATGTTTGGGGATCATTACTTTTCTGAGGCTAGAAATTCATTTTTAAGCTTGTGTAGAATTGATGTGCCTAGTGGCAGGGCTCCTTCTCTCCTTAAGCATGTCCCCAGGTCCTGGGGTCGAATCCTCCTCCCCTTGCACTTATGTATGATAATACATCCAAACATTTCCGACATACCCCAAAAAACATATATTGTGTTTGCCTATGCTACAGGATCGTCACCCCCAATCTTAGTGCTCTTAGATCACATGTCAAGGAGTTAAAACATCTTTTACTGAGAAAACCGCCTTGAGGTAATAGATGTAATGTTGTCCATGCTTACTGTAAAAACCCATTGCAAACATCTATAACCACTCGATCCATCTGAGAAAGGCCAGCCGCCAAGCCTTCCTAATCTAAAGTTTCACTGGGGTTCTATAACTGAGTCACATTAATTTTGGAATTCACCTTGGCAAATACAATAGCATCAACTCCCAAATGCTGAACAAAGATTCAGCCCCTTTTCCTTGGAATCTGCAGCTTAAGCTCATCTGTCATGTTCAGTGACATATTGTTCTCTGGGAATGACCCAGTGACATGTCCCATAAAACTTCGAAACGATGTTATCAGGTCTGTGGCCAAACATATTTGTGTTTCTGAATGCTTTCTCAACTTAATTTTTCTATATTTCCTATAAACAAGGGGAATGAGTTTCTGCTTCAGTATATGTCTAATTGTACTCCAAAGGTCATGCTTTGTGGTATTTTTCTCTGATGATCATTGAGTTTTATTCACTTTTATTATATAAGGAAGGCCATTGGTAAGCTTCATGTGACATGTTTTTTCTTTCCCTTGCATTATCTAGTCACGGTCTTCTTACGTTCTTTAGCTGGCCTGAGGTGTGGCTATCAAGCATGTGAAAAACTCATATTTATTGATTTAATGATATGATTCGATTATCTTCTATAACTTGTGCATACGGTCTTCTATCTTATATTATTTTCAAGCCTACATCAAAATTCGCTGGATGTCAGCTTTCATATCCTGGAATTACAAACGATGTTGCTATATACAGTTCGTCGTAATAAACACAACTTGTCAATATTGTTGCAGGATATCATTCTAGTAGAAGGCCTTAAACTAGACGATGTGAAAGCCGGCATATATAATGTCCATTGCTTACCCCTAAGATTGGTGGGTGCCGAGGGATCTCCAATAAGATGCATTCTTATGAAATAATGTAACCCTTCTAAGTGCTTCTGCGGCGTTGCTTAACATAAAGATTGGTTGGCATTTTCGATCTTTGAATGCGAACCTTTTGTAAAATAGGCATGTTGGTTTTACTCAAACAGTAACTTACAGCCTGAAATAAAGTTACTCGGGAAGAAACTCGTGTGTCCTTTTCTTAAGTGTATGTTGTATTAACTTACAGGAATGAAGTGCTTATCGTTGAGTTTGTAATTTGTCTTGACAAAAATTACTAATTCCCTCATTACATTGCATCCTTGTTTTTTGTCATTTTCGAAATAAAAATTAGGTTTCATATCAATTGAGGTATTATAAAATCAGAAAAATTTTAAAAAAAATACAGTAGTTCGGTTTTCCCCTGTTAAAAAAAGATACTACATCCGTCTCAATCATTTCTTTACGCTTTCTTTCACTATTTTCTTCCACTATCCTCATTTTATACATTAAAAATTGATTGGACCTACCACGTAACTCACTATTTCCACTACTCTGTTACTTTTTCTTAACATCCGTGCTCAACTCAAATGTCAACAAATGAATGAGACGGAGGGAGTATAATTTTAGAGTGAAAGTATACTAAATTATATTTTATATTATTCTTCAATTATTTTCGTATCTATTAAAAATTTGGGAGCACAAAATATGAGACGCGTAAATTTGTAATTAAAAAATAAAAAAAAAAATCTGACATATAAAATCATCCCAAGCCCGACCCATTTTACTAGTGTATTACTCTATTCTACTCCCCCAAATTATAAACCCTAAAACACACACACTAAAACACACACACACACACACACAAAATGGACGGAATCGCCTCCTACCAGCGCTTCCCGACGGTCAAAATCCGGGAACTCAAAGACGACTACGCCAAATTCGAGCTGCGCAACACCGACGCCAGCATCGCCAACGCGCTCCGGCGTGTGATGATCTCCGAAGTCCCTACCGTCGCAATCGATCTCGTCGAGATTGAAATCAACTCCACTGTTCTCAATGACGAGTTCCTCGCTCACCGACTCGGTCTTGTCCCTCTCACTAGTGAACGTGCTATGAGCATGCGATTTTCTCGCGACTGTGATGCGTGTGATGGAGATGGACAGTGTGAGTTTTGTTCGGTGGAGTTTCATTTGAGAGCTAAGTGTATTGGTGATCAGACGTTGGATGTGACGAGTAAGGATTTGTATAGTTCGGATCATACGGTTGTGCCTGTCGATTTTTCGGATGCTTCGGGTTATGAGAATTCCGAGCAGAGGTTGTTTCTTTTTCATGTTTGTGTAATGTTTTGTTTTTTGTTTGTTTGTGGATGGAAATGAAATGCATGTGAGTATTTTTCGAGATGAATTTGTTGTTTTTGTAGATTGGGTGTAAATTAGGAATTAAACATATTAGCCGGAAAATGTGTTGTTTTTTGTTTATTTGTGGATGTGAATGTAAATGAAATGCATGTGAGTAATTTTGGGGGTTAGGGTTTTGTTTAGATGAATTTGTTATTTTTGTAGATTGGGTGGAAATTAGAAATTTTTCGGGACGAATGAAAAATGTGTTGTTTTTTGTTTATTGTGGATGGAAATGAAATGCATGTGAGTAATTTGGGGGTTAGGGTTTTTTCGAGATGAATTTGTTATGTTTGTTATAGGTTGGTTATGTTTGTGTTTGTTTTTTATTATGTTCGGAAGGGGATGAATTAACAAATTTAAAGGAAAGGATGTAAGATGGAAGTATAGAAATAGTACGAGGATCTGAATTTGCTATGAGAGAGTTGTGAAGAAATTGAGTATATTAGAAATGTGAGGAGAAATGAAAAGGGGTATGAATACGAGTGCTAATACTTGTAGCATTATTCTGGGTTTTGATCGTATATGGAAATTTTAGTTTCGGCTTTAATTTTATAGGGAGGTAAACCCTTTACCTTGGGATTAAAATTGTTTATACATGTAAATGAGAAGGTAATGTTTTAAGACCCAAGCGGTGGCAGATTGCTTCTAGTTTTAGAAGAGGTTGAGAGTTCGATTCTCCCCTTTTATCCTGTATTAAAAGTCGAATACATTCAGAAGTGTGTCTATTCTTCTTTTTAACATGCTTAAAAGAAAATGAAAATAGTAAAATTTTATCTGTTGGATGTACACGTTGTTTATATTTGTTGTGTTTGTGTTTATGAAAATTTTGATTTTTTGTTCAGTTTGTTGGGAATATATGCTTTGCTTTGTTCAAGCATCCATGTAGAAATTTAATGAGTGGCGTGTCTCTAGAAGGGGCTTGTTTGCGAAAATCTTATTCACTTTGTTACCTGCTTAATGTTACATGTAGAGTACTGTCTTGTTTAAAGTTTAAATTGTTCTTCTAGTTCTCTTGAGTCTGAGTGTTACCATTTAAAGAGAATGTGCATGTTAGAGGATAATATATTGGACAGAGTGCTAATATTAATGTGCAATTATTTGTATTATTTAGGGGAATAATAATTGTGAAGTTACGTCGTGGACAAGAACTGAAGCTGAGGGCAATTGCCCGAAAAGGAATTGGGAAAGATCATGCAAAGTGGTCACCTGCTGCAACAGTCACTTTTATGTATGAACCTGCCATTCATATTAATCAAGAGATGATGGAGAGCTTAACACTGGATGAGAAACAAAGTTTTGTCGATAGCAGTCCAACCAAAGTCTTTGAAATTGATGATGAAACTCACCAGGTTTGTAATTATTCCAATACTTTTTTTTTATCTTCTTGCAGTGGTTTTGTGTTCATGCGAGATAATGATGGGTTGATAGCTAATTTGCAGTCATGTCTGTAGTTATATGGGTGCTGAATTTGTTCATGCATGCAGTAAATGTATCTCTGTATGGTAAATAACACAACTGGGTTTAACCTAGGAAGTAATGTCATAATGCATTGTAATAAATGTAGAAAGCCCATTGATAGCATTGAGTATGCATCCCCATTAAGGACACAGGCACAGCACATCAATTTTTTTCTTTCCTATACATGCTTCAGTTCATTTTCATCCTGTTTCCTTTGGTGCCACCTCCATTGAAAGCTCATTTAGATGTTGGTATATGAATTTTTATTCCAAAATCAACCAGACAACCAGTTTTTTCTTATACTGTTACTTCCGTTCGAATCTGTTTGGCTTGTAGATGTTCTATTTCTTTATATTTTTTATATAAGAAGCAGAAAAAGTGGGTTTTCTTTCGTGCAAATAGGGAGGGTGGAAGATATGACCATGTTAAATTAAATAGTTTTGTAACTGCAGAAAATGCAGATGGTCCGCAAAGTAAGACTTGACATCTAATATTAAGTCGGTATATCCTTATAATATTAAGTTGCATGACTATGACATGAATTGAGTACTCACTTAAGAATCCGTAGACCTATAACTCATCCAATTTGGTGATGCAATTGAGAAAAGTTAAACATCCCTACAACTGGTTGCTTTGTCCTTCTGTAGTATAACATTGTCAACAAATAAACCAAAGACCATCAGCCTTATGTTCATCAATCATGTTTATAGAAGTGATGAGGATGGAGATATCAGTAACCTGGGGGTAGGGGCTCAAGTGTATATTTTGGTCTTTTGAAAAAAATTATAATAAACACTTGGCAGAGCTGTTTATAGCTCTGCCAAGTGGATTCATATATTTAAGTATATATCAGTGTGCTTCTCCAGTAAACGTGAAGTGATCAAGGTGGTCCAAGTTGGTTTTGTTAAAACAAAATTATAACAAACACTTGGCAGAGCTATTTTTATTGCACACTAAAATGCATATTTACATTCAAGTAGATATATTGTAAGCTTATACAAATGCTGATGTTGCTAGTAAATGTAGGTGCTGTTAGACATTATAGAAGGAATGAAGAGGAAAGGAAAATGATGACTAATGTCAATGTAACACTGTATCAAGTTCTGTTATGCACACTTAAATATCAAATCTCTTCTACAGGATCTTATAATTTGAGAAGGAAATAAATTGAATAGTTTTTCAGTTTTCATTGAATCACATTTTGGTCACTGCAAGAGCACTAAGACACATAACGCCACAAGCTCTAGTATTGAAACAATTCAAATTGAACCTGTAATGAAGAATGTTCAGTCAAGTTTATGTGTGAAATACTTGGTCTTTTAATTTGTGGTATCTCTTGTGGTCATCTAAACTTTACTTCATTTGCTTGGAACAAACTCAGTCTGAAACAATTCCTATTATATGTAAAAGACCATTTACTTTTCTCATCTCAGGTTAAGATAGTTGATTCAGAGGCGTACGCTTATGATGAAGAAGTGCTCAAGAAAGCTGAAGCTATGGGAAAGCCAGGGCTCGTGGAAATCTATGCAAAAGAAGACAGCTTCATCTTCACTGTTGAATCCACGGGTGCAGTCAAAGCTTCGCAGTTGGTGCTTAATGCCATTGATATCCTGAAACAAAAGCTTGATGCAGTTCGCCTGTCAGAGGACACTGTAGAAGCAGATGATCAATTTGGGGAATTAGGTGCACATATGCGTGGGGGATGAGCTCTCTTGGTTGTGGAATTCCTACCTATATATCCCAGGCAGTTCTGAAACTAACGAAATTTCAAGGGGCTTCTGGATTCTAATCTATGATTTAGTTTTTTACTTTGTAGATTCTGGATGCTAATGAACTTCTGCAACTATGAGATGCTATGGTCTTGTTGTTTAACTTTTGTGCTTATTTGCAGGGCAAATGCAATCCAACTTGACTGGTCCATTTTCTAAATTCTTGCATCATTGTTGAAATTATCTTGTGAATTTTAAGTGTAAATCATCATCCTAACTGTATCTAGCAATCTTGGTGCATCAGTGATGGTAATCTGATTGTGATAATATGCCAGTATTTGGCTGGTTTTGGATCTTAGAGTTCTGTTGCCAAAGGGTCTAAAGGTTATACTTTTTGACAATTCAGCTCCAGACATGTAGCTCTATGGCTGCTGATTAGCTTGTTGGGCAATAGGGTATTGATTGAGATACAGTACCTTCTTTTGCCAAGTATGTTCAAGAACAAGTCCAAACCCCCAATTGTATTTCTTAGATTTATATTTACATACATTTGATGAGGCAGGTGGAAATACTTTGCTGCTTTGTTTCTTGTTTAATCTAGAAAACATCAACCGAAATTGAGCTCGAGGCAAATGTAGTACAATATTTAGATCGTTATTACAAGTTCAAAATATATCCTTAGATCAAGGTCGAACCCAGATTTCAACATTTGTTTTTGACAATGTTCTGTATAGAAGCCTGGGTTGATAATTATTTGTCAAAATATGTTGAAAAGAGAAGTCCTCATTGCAGGACAAGTTTAGGCTGGGAGGGAAGATAAGTATGAAATGGTAACATCTAGGAAAACAGTGCAGGCTGCCAAAAGATCCCAAATCTTTGCAGTAGCAGACATGCTTCCCTTATGGCAGCCTCGTTTCATAGATTTAGTACATCTAGGACAGACCCCCCCCACTCTTCAAACATCACAAAACTAACCCTTTCTTATTGTCCTTCATCCCCTTTATGGAGGTCCCTTGATTTCACAACTTTTGCTCTAAAATAGTCTTCAGTTTTTTACTTCAACTGCTACCCACACAAGAGTGATAACATGTTGTTTATTAGGGGTGTGCACGGATCGATTCGACTCGATTTTTAGTATAAACCGTTACCAAACCTCAAGGACCATTGCACTTCTTTGGACTCCATCTTTCCAGTATCATCTTATATTCAATGCTGCTTCACCCTTTTCTTCTCTTCCAAAAATTAGCTTTTACTTGGCAAAAAAAAATTAAAATTACATTCTCTTTCTATTTACTCCTAAGTTTCATGCTTGCATAGTCTCGTTAAAATGGGACATTTGGGACAGCATATTTTTCTTCATTTATCGCTCACCCCGAGATTCATGTAAGAACGGGTGTTCACGGTTACAGTATTTTACTAGGCACCAAATCCAAAAAATTTAAACCTTTTACAGTAGTTGGTAGCAATCAGTGGAATCGTGTGGGCAATGACAGAACTTCTTTGAATGACTGATTTTAGGCCCAGTTCTTTTTATACAAAGACTAAACTTTAAAATGGTGATCAAACTTCACCCACTTTTACGTTTTGATGATCATATTTTATAATTTATAATACGGTGACAGAGTATTATCTTTATTTTTTAAAAAGGTGGCTACAGACCACTTATTTATGTTTTTTTTTCTAAAACAAGTGGTAATTTGCAATAGGTAGCCGAACATTACTTTTATTTTTCAAAAAGGTGGTTACGGGCTACCTTTTTTTCTCAAAAAAGTGGTTCTTAGCCATTTTTTTGAAAACGGGAAGTAATATATGACCACTAAATTACAAATTTAAAATTCGGACCATCAAAATTCAAAAATTGATAAAGTTTGACCATCACTTTAAAATTTACTCTATGAATGAATTCAATTAATATTTCAATTTTTTAAAAAAATCAAACAGATCCGTAAATCCGTAATCTTGTAAAAAATTGTACATAAAGTCAAAATACGGGTAAGATGCATGTCAGTCCCAGTACAATGGCATTACTACAAACCTAACAAAGTGTTTTTAATTAATTTAATTTTTACCTTTTTGCTGTCAAACTATATTTTTCACTTGTACCAGTCTCCACCAGACAGTCCTTTTTATTCTTTGGGTAAATAATCTTTATTGTTTTTACTCCATTATTTAAAAAATTTATACCTTCAGTGCCTGTAAATTGCTGACAGTAAAAAGTCAGTAAAATAGCATAGTACTCTTCGGGTAAGGGACTAAAGAGTGCGACTCCAATTAGTTTGTAATCTTATAACATTGAGAGATGATAATGAGATTATAATTTTTAATAAATGTTGAGTGCTCCGATACGATTTATCCGAATCATTAAAACTAAAATTTCCGTCGAATGATGTCAGGATCTTGATTAAATACTAACTCGATAAGAAGATTACGATTTCCGTTAACCGGGCTTAGACGTCATAATATTGGTTCACTATGTTGAATTCCTGGTATTATGCACAAACATAAACACTGGAATAATGTGCAATAATGGAGTAGAGTGTAAATGGGATAGAGAGGTAGGCAGAAGCAGAATACAATAATTCAGGCCACGCCGAGGGATGTGAAATCAAAACAAGATTTAGATGACACTACAATTTGGGGTGGTTGAAACTGTGAGTAAGGCCAAAGGTTATGCCCCGATGCTCCAGAGACTGCATACACACACTTTTATGAACTGTGGAATCGAGGGTGTCCTTTCAGGCTTTTAGCTGTCTATGTGACTTGGACCGATCTAGACATGCATATTACATTGTATAGAAATAATTCATGCCGTTCACATGTTGCATAACGGGTGACGGGTGACGGAATCAGAATTTAAATAACCTAAAATTAAAATGCATTTTTTTTCGAGATGACAGATTTAAAAACATTTTGAATCTGTAGTACAAGTTGTAGCATTATCAGACTGCACATTTTTGTTCATCTATATGCTTAGGTATATGCCCTATATTGATCTTGCATGCACTACAAACATTTTGTGAACTATTCCTCTTGACTCAGATCAAGTGGTATAACAAGGCTTTTGAGACCAGCAGGCAGCAACACAACAGGCTCAACAGTAGTGAATATTTATACAGTCGATTCATTATTTGAAGGTTTTTTAAAATAGTTTTGCTACAGAAACAACATTTCTACCCTCAGTTTTAATGAGTGAAGTTACATGTAACCTTTCGATTACGTCATATTTTCGGTTGACTCAATTATCTCTCTAATTTTCTAATATTAATTTATTAATAATTAATTTAATTTTCAAGTTAATTATTTCCTCTCTAAAACGAGGAAAAATCTCCAATTAATTATAAAAATTATCTCTAAACGATATTCTTTGAATCAGGAAGGTATCCCAATCTAAATCTAAAAGATAAAAACCAATTCTATAACATAACTGCATTTGCTTGATTACGCAAATATCTTGTAATAGAATCCGACACATCTAACAAGTCGAGACACTTCTCAATTCCAGTCCCAATAATGCAAAAATCTCAAATCTCCATATTTTTACAATTCGTTATTCAAGCAATTTTTGAAATTTGTTATCACCAAATTCTTTTGTTAACAATTTCCAAGTATAACACAATATTTCTAATCTAGTCTTCTCAAAATAGTTTGCATTGTTATTATAGTATATATACTTTCTCATCCTGACCAACGCTTAATTACGGAATTGTTGTTGGAGGAATTTCGTAACAACCAAAATCGGAGATTGTTGGAATAACGAAATATGAAAATAGGGGGATTTAAGATATTTGGATGTTTGGGGCTGAGCTCGTATGATGACTTCTCAGAAATTGAATAGAGAATGGGTTCTTTCTCTTGCTCTTTCCCGAGTGTCAATTGTCGTGTACCACTATACCATACAAGGTGCCTACGTACCCTTTTATATAGGGATCAAGCCTCACGTAGTTCTTGGAAAACAAGTCATTAGATAAGTCATTCAGTCCGAGCCCATAAATAGTCAAAGTTTATCCATCCAATGTTCTCATAAATAGTTCAAGGATTATCAATCCACCTCACGTTTCCATAAATAGTTCGGTCTTCACATGTTTTCCTACAATCTTGCGGCATCTCCGCATTTCTTTCCATGATTTGAAGAATATCGTTGATTGAGATTGATTCTTTCCTCGTTTCAGAGAGAGGATAAAACTTAGTGGTCAAGTAATTAATTATTAATCTGAATTAATAATTATTAAACGGAGAAATTTGGACTATGCCAAAATATGGCATAACAGGAATATATTATTGACAATCGTTTGCTCTGGAAATCTCCGTCATCTATATTCCCATCTTAGATAACATGCATATGACTTGCACCGGTATCCATACATCACTTTTTACATTATATTTATATCTAAGTAGTTTAATTATTCTTAGTAAATATATTACAATAAAAGAGAAAACCTATTAGTAAGATTTCTCTCTTATATTTAACTTGTTTTATGCATATTTTATCCACAAAGTAAAAGAAGCACACTGGTGGGGGGTGTATTCAAATTTTACAAGAGAAAAAAAGGTATAAAAATCAAAGAAAGAGGGAAAATCATGACAGGGAGAAGATATTGCATGTAAAAGGGTCCGCTTTGGTTGTCAATTTTCAGCTTTACAGCTATGGTCAAGAAAAATACTAGTTCACTAGGGAATTCACATTTTAATCAATTCATTTTCCTTTTCTTCTCATTTAAAGAGTATCTTGTGTCCATTTTAACACTTTCCTCTAATACTTGAAATTTGAGATTAATTGGTTACTTAATATTGTATTATACTAATATTTTTATAATTTATTAGGAGCACAAAAATTAATTATGCTCCAAAAATAAGCTCGTGATTTATTATTTAATATTATAAAGTTATTAAATTTTTTAGAGATTGTATTAATTATGATTATTGTTGAATTTGTTTGAAAAGTTGGTAGTTATTCACAATCAAATCCCAATTAATCACCAGAGTCTAGCGAGAAGGTAAAAATTGATATACAGTGCGCACCAAGAACAAACAAAGGTAGGGCACAAGACATCTCAGACCGAATCAAAGATTTTGTCTCCAGCAAATTTCAAAATTTCGTCAAACTTTTTGCCTTGTGAGTGTTCCTTTTTTATGCTTCTCCGCATCACCCTCCTTCCTGCATGTATAATACTATAATACAAAATACATGTGTTCCGATGACAATCGATTATCAGGAATCATTTATACAACAATCAGTTTCTAAATCGTTAGATTAAGAATTTAACGGCTAGGATTAAAAATAAAAAATTAAGTTGTCCGCTATAATTTTTCGCGGGATGACTCACAGTCCGTTATAATTTTTCACGGAAAGATTGTCTATACTCTATAATTTTCCGCGAAGATTTCTCACATAAAATAACACAAACACGTTATGACATTATTGGTTTCTTACATCTTTTCAAAACTGAAGATGTATCATCTCTATTACTTTGCGTTAACATCTCGCTGGAACATCCCCATGAAATGGAATAGCACAAAACATCCGCATAAACCTTATCCCTAATTGGGTTCGTTGAATCTCAAAGATTTGACTACAAACGAATGAAAATAAATGACTACCTATGATGTAGATCACGATGAATCGATGTCAATTGATATATCTATAAAACTCGCCTAAATCATCAAGAACTCGTCGGAATTGGCACAAAAAATTGGGATGAAGTATTTGTCGGGGAGAGAGAATGAACGGGAAGAAGATAAAAAAATAATAAAATATGTTTGTTTCTTTTCCACATGCAAATGAGTGGTAAAACCCTTGATAATTAATTAGTAGCCTCTTTGTCCCCTCAATTATTTATATTTGGTTGGGTACTGAGGTTAATGACTAATGAGAAGTAATTAATTTTAAATTATAAAATTTTATTATTTAAAAAAAATTAAAATGTAAAAAATTGAAGGTACGTAAAAAAATAAAGTGTAAATAAATGAACTGAATTGAACGAGGGAGTATATATTTGTGACAATTGTGCTATAGCCTATAAGGTATTGTAAATCTCTTCTAAGAACAGGCTAGATGTGGAATGTATAAATATATATATAAATAAAAAACAAAAGGTAGATTTGAGAGAAAGGCAAATAGTTGGTGTGGTTTTTCAAGTCTCATAATTGATTGGTGGATGATAATAGTAAGTGGTTCATTCGTAAGCATGATGAAATACTTGCGTTGTATACCACTTTCACATCTCTTCTTTTACACATTCCTTCAATCAAATAGTAAAAATTTTGATAAATAAAGCAATAAATAAATTGCATACCTTCCAAACAAGTATCTATTTTAATTAATTTTCGACTGAACAATAACGAAATTTGGAATTTGAAATGATAAAAAGTAATGTATTCATCAACTCACAGTAAGCAGGCAATGACAAATAAATTGAATACATCGAAAATACTTAAATTACTTTCATGAGCGGATTACTTAACAATGATTGTCCGTAACATGGCGGTGGTGTTGGTAACTCCATGGGTACTGTACAACTTACGGAACTGATTATTTATTCTTTTTGCACCCCCACGTTATAGCTCCTCTGCTAGCTTTTAAATGAACCCCCCTTTAGTAAACAAGGTGACCACTTGATAGCCATTGTTGCATGCATGCAAACGTAAAGCGATTTACTACTTGCTTTACGTGTTTCATTATTCTTTCGTTAGCGTAACACATAGGAGTCTGAAATATTAATGTTATGCTTTGATGTTGATAATTTGAGTCCCTCGAGAATAAATTATTGTTGCAGCATACTTATCGATATACACATATAATTATCACCGTATGTGTAGTGTGTACAAATATATTACAGTGAGTAAGAAAAGTCTAAGACCAGACCTGTTCGCCACATGAGCAAACATATCGATCCACAAGAGTCCCAGTCCCAGCTAGCCAGCACTCCACTGACCGACAACCCATTCTTATTTATAACCACTTAGTTGGAACAAATAGATTTGAACTACACTTTCCCCAACACAACTAAAGCATTTACTACTTACAAAAATCTTGAACACTGGTTCAGTGGCATCAATTAAAAACCGAAAGACCAATAGTTAGCCTAGTATGTTCTTGCTAAAACAAGTCCAAGAAACCCCGTGCCAACACACACACACACACACTTTCAGATTTTCAGCTAAAGTTCTGCTCTGCATGCTAGCCTGCAAGCTAAACACAGTGTAGCAGGCCATGCTTAGATGGTGTGGTGATAATCTAATTTACATACAGTGATTCAGTGAACCTATCAATGTACTACTGAAAATATTGCAGTAAAACTTAAGGTGTTGGAAAATAAAGATGTTAACAGAATGTTTATTTTTATAGAATAACTAAAGATAAATCATAAAAGTAGATTACTTGACAGAGACTTTAGAACCAAAGAGACAAATATTGGTGAAACATTTTACATATTCTTCATTGCTCTCTGCTTTTTCATCTTTTCATCCATATATATTGTTATAAAACAACACAAAGATGACAAAAGCTGATGGATTGCTTCATTAGAGGGATTTAAAAAAGTCATTAAGTAGATAAACAGAGGATTTAATTAATTAAGAGGACATAAACAGAGATGGCATTTGTAAATTATTGTCTTCTTGAGTCTTGATTTTCTTGAAGAATGGTTGATGAGGGGATGAACAAACTGAAGATCCTGAAGATTCCCAAGAATCATTTGAAGTATCAGAGTAGCTAAATGATGCATCAATGACTCCAGTTGGACTAGTTGGATTGTACTTGCGTTTGTGATAATTCTTGGTCCAACAAGTGTTTGATATGTTCACTATCACCCCATAACATTCATTTATTTGTTCCTGTACAACATAATAAATAAGTGTTCCATATAAAGTATACCTGCATTGCTTAAATTATGAAAACGAAAAAATGTGCAAACCTTGGTAGTTTTGAGAAGACTCAAAAGCTGATCTTGGTATTCAATGGCATTGAAAGGCTCAACTTGATGTATAATGTGAAGCATTGTTGATGTGGCTAATGCAGATGGTAAATAACGCACAGATCTCCAATCTGAATGGTATAAAAAAAACGTATGTGAAAATGTGGATGTTGTGTGTGTGCATAATGCATATACACATCAGGTAGTACCTTTAACGTTTGTATAGTCAAAGGGGAGAGAGAGAGAGAGAGAGAGAGTGAGAGAGAGAGAGACCAGAGAGAGAGAGAGACCAGAGAGAGGGAGGGAGAGAGAGAGAGAGAGAGAGAGATTACCAGCAACAACAGAGAGGATTAGATCTTCACATTTCTTGAAAAACTCCCACTGGAGATCAGTCTCCAAGCCAAGCCTTCTTGTGGTGTGATCAAGAAATGAAAGTGGAGTAACTGGATTCATCCTCCATTGCAGTGTAGACATAACCAATAGCTCCATTCTCTGTATTGTTTTTGCCTCAAAAACATATTTTGAATCTTCCACCTATTTCCATATCAACAAACACAAATAAATACCCAACTTTAACAAACCACAATCTTTATTAAACAATGCTACAAAATCAAAAACTATTTAAATAAACATACTTGAAGGTCTAGTAGGAGTGGGACTTGAACTTCATCAACTTTTGCAGCCAAAGAAAGACAAGTAACAGCAGCAAGATGGATCATCCATGGCTTATCATCTTGAAAATTCAAGCTAGAAAGCATTAATCTATCAAAGAAATTAATAGATAAAACAGCAGTGAGAGCTGAAAATCCATAATGAGCTTTGACTTTAAGCATCCAGTCAACAACTTCTCCTCTAGCCACACAAGCATGTTCAATTTCTTTACTCTTGTCATGAGAAAAGAGATGAGTTTGTTTTTCTTTAGAAAACAGAGAGACAAGCTCTTCATCATCCCAATACAAATCTTGTTCAAGAAGACTAACGTTTTGATCTTTAACATCAACTAGCTCATCTTCTTGTTCTAAGCTCTCAATTCCAACTTCTTCTTCACAATACAGAGACTCCAAGCAGAAAGTTTCAGAGTCATTGTAATGATCAAATATTGACATTTTCTTTTGTTCTTGTTCTTAGTAGAGGAAGAGAAGTCCTGGTCCTGTGCTCATTTTACAAGAAAGAAAAAGAGATAAAAATGTTTGGTCTCTCTCTCTTTCTCTCTCTCTCTCAGTGTCTGAAGATGTGAAATAGTGAACAGAGGAAAGGGAGAAAATAAAACAGAGCTCGGTTCTCAAAAATTGAAGGAAAAGGGAGTGATTTATCAGAGAGGGTGTCACGCTTGTCCTTTCTTCTTATATGTATGTTTGTATATACTTCATTATGTCCCGTTTTATTGAGTATAATGTATGTATGTGATTTAATACTACTCCACTTCACATAAGTTCGAAAATTATTAGCCACATTCATTCTGAAATTTAAAAGTGTAAAAATCGAAAATCTGTTATTCTCGAATTTTATCCTTGAGATAGGAATGAGCATTCAATATTTTGAATAAGGGTTTTCAACATTCGAGTACTCATTCAACCGGATAATTCGTTGGTGTCGTGTATTTTCGTATTTCGTGTACTTAAATGCTAAACTCAAAATCACCGGTTTAGCGTTCATGTAATTTCGTGTTCGTGTACTTTCGTTTCGTGTACTTTTCGTGTCGTGTTTTCATTAATAATAGAAATAAAAATAAATAAGTAAATATATTGAAATATTAAAATTTAGGTAATATTTTTACAAATGTGTATTAAAAATATATATTTACATAATATTTACAAATAATATTATAAATTTATGTATAATCACATAAATAAATGTTAAATATCTAATAAAATATTAAAATATCTAATATAAATATTAATTTATAAATATTTATTTATTTATTTCGTGTACTTCGTGTCGTGTCGTGTATTTGAAGGGTAAACACAAAATTGACACTAAATATCGATTGTGTACTTTCATGTTCGTGTACTAAAAATTCAAATCCAAACACTAAATTTTCGTATCATTTCCTGTCATATTTTCGTATCGTGTCAAAAATTATCGGGTCATCTTTAAAATACATATACGGGATATGATGTTATTTTGGTGGATAATTATATGCTACAAATCTACAGACTACAATAGAGACACGTAAAAAGGAGAATCGTCGTGTAGTAAATGGTCTGCTTTTCGGTGCTTGGCGGGAATACATGTAACGGCAAAGGTAATGTGGGCCCTACCTCCATAAAAAGTCGAAAACTACCACTTATATGGGAGGACTCTTCGTAAAACGTACTCAGTTTTTGTTTATCAAACGATTTCAGATAGGCTGTCTCATTAGTCTTTGTATCGCTTATGAGTATTGGTTTTGATACGAACCGTTTCTTAAGTTATAATTAGAAGTTTACATTTGAATTTCAGTTTTTAATAATTTTCATTTTCAATTTTAATAAATTATTATCATTTCATATCGCACAGTAAAATGTGCTTTTTAATTTTTGTGATACGGTTGAGAGTTTAATTTTTGATAAACTGTGGGTACGGTGCTATTTGAAGTTAAACATTTTTAAAACGCAGTTTAAATTATACCGCACTTCACTTCACCTCAGTTATATATAAATTTATATTATATTATTAAAGATGAAATATTAAAAGTTTTGGTTGATCGGTCGGTATTTGGGCCGGATCTATCTATAATTTGGATTGGGTCATCTATAACCAATTTATTTTTCAGGTTAAAACACATTACCTATTTTATATATTTTTCTAACCAAAACAACTCATGTTCTAAAAATAAAATAGGTAACATATATATAAAATGGTAATATTATTACATTTTTATAACCGATTACCTTTTTCGGTTAAAACACATTATTAGTTTTAAATTTTTTAATTAAAACAACTCATTTTCTAAACATAACACATGGAAAATAAATATGTAATGGTAATATTGTTATATATAATTATTAATAAATGTCCACTTACCCTTTTCAGCTAAACACATAACCTTTTTTATTTTTTTCTAACTTAAACAAATAATTTTCTAAAAATAACACGAGCAACATATATATAAAAAGTTAATATAATTTTATATTTTCTAATTTAAAAAACTAATTTTCTAAAAGTAACACGGGTAACATATATATATAGGCTAGTGATCAAATATAAACTAAAATTAAAATAGAAACTAGAAATTAATCTAAGCCCTTAGATTAATTTAAACTAATGGTCCTCTACTGCACCACACACAGTTAAAATGCATCCTCACATACACAATCCCACATAATCCCCTTCGTTTTTAATTTGATTTTTCCCGTGAATCGGTGAACTTTTTTTGAAATCCGAATTCACTATATTTTTCTCCATCTTCCAACGATCAATATGCATACAATATGTGTTATATTACGGAGTACTAAAATTTTAGTGATTTCTGTAAGAATAAATAGTGATTTCAGCATAGATCTAGCGATTTATTTTTATATACGTATAAATTTAGTGATTTTGCGGTACAAAATTTGTATTTTACGTATAGATCTCGAGAAAAAATCACTACATTTACGCAGAAATCACTATTTATTGTTACAATAATCACCAATATTTTAGTGATTCTCGCAAGCATAAATAGTGATTTATCGTCGGAATATATCAAATATTGTATGCAAACTGATTGTTGTGAGATTAAGAAAAATACAGTGAAGTCAGATTTTAAAAAAAGATCACTAATTAACGGTAAAAATATAATTACGAATGGAGGGGATTAGGTGGGGTTGTGTGTGAGAGGGTGTATTTAATTGTGTGTAGTGCAGTTTCAAGTTTTTATTTTAAATTGATTTATATTTGAGTAAAACTATATATATATATATATAGAGTAAAGTTTAGCGGAGACCTAATATAAAATGGAGACCTGGAGACCTATATCTAACACCGTTGGATCAGGTTTGTGTATTAAGGTGACCGTTACAAATTTTAATTTTAATTAACACTTAACAATTTAAAACTTAATTTTCATTCTCAACAACAACATTAAACAATGTTTTTCATTTTAATTATTTAAATACATAAAAAATATGTAACTTTGGTCTTGAAGTATGTAAAAATGGATATATTATCTCTTTTTCATTATCCTCTGTATAATAGAAAACTAAATTTTTAATTAATTTTTTCTAATATGCAATGCACTTTATTTACTAGATTCAGCACTTTTTTTATGAATAAATTTTACATCCACATTTTTCATTCTATGCAATACGCATGTTATGCATTATATAAAAATAATTTTAATATTTCTTTTGTAATAGGAAAATAACAATAATTTTTTAATTAATTTTTTATAATATGTAGTAAACGACATGTATTATGTTTTGCACTTTTTATGAATTAAATTTACATTTAAAACATTTTGTCCTACACATTATGCAGGTTATGCATCATATAAACTTATTCAATATTCTCTTATGCATATTGTCCTGCAGTTTACCAATTTAATTATTTATAGATTTATATTCAATAAAATTGTAATAAATTATATTATAACAACGTTGGAGTTAATTAAATTGCAGAAACTAACATAATTTTGAACATACATGCTCATTAAATCTATTTCATCAAAGTACATACATGCTCATTAAATCTATTTCATCAAAGTACACAACAGAGAGCTAACCAAAATAAATTTATAGGACGATATGTTATAGAGATATTTTGATATTTTGATTTTATGATTTTCTTATTTTAGTATAGTATAGAGTGAAATAATACTAATACAAAGTTTCAAATAAATGAATTTGTCGAAAATTATTTTATATGTTCTCCTTGATTTTATGTTTCTGTATAATTTTTTCTAAATACATTAAAAATTTAAGAATGTGACGTGAATTATGAGAAAAAAAATATACAAACACCTAATATTTATTATGTATTTTTTCAGTGTACTGCAACTATGCAACTATAAGTGTGTTTGTATACTATAAATATTTTGCACTATATATAATATTAAGTGATGCAAGATGATGAATAAAGAATTTTAAGAATATTCATTTAAAAAAAAAGAACTTTAAGAATATTGTAGTTTTGCATATGTTTTGTTGTTTTATATTAATTATTTAAGATGCAGTGCATTATAGTTTTTAAAAAAAAGATACAGTATATTATTATTTGTAATTAAGATAGTGCATAACTGTCATTTAAATCTAGTTAATATTAGCCACGATAAAAACCTAATCTAATTGTTATAGTATAGGTCTCTATAGTCTCCATATAATTTTAGTCTCCACTGAACCCAACTCATATATATATATATATATATATATATATATATATATATATATATATACTAGTTTATAACCCGTGCAAGGCACGGGCCATCAAAGTAAATTAAAATATGACAAATCAAAAAAATTAATGTGAACGGAAAATATTAAATATAGAATAAAAATTAATATGATAAATTATAAAATGAGAAACTTAAATATTAATTAGAACATAGAAAAAATAAACAAAGAATAGAAATGTGGCTGATGAATATAAATGGGGCATTATTAATATTATTTTATTATTTAATAAAATAATATCAATAACAAGGACAAATAAAAAAGCTAACATATTTTAATTAAAAAAAGTAACTGCCCGTGAAATTTTTGGAAAAGAAAGATTTTAGTGAGAACAAATATAAAAGTAATAAGGACAAATAGAAAAACTAACATATTTTAATTAAAAAAAGTAACTGCCCGTAATATTTTTGGAAAACAAAGATTTTAGTAAGAACAAATATAAAAGATAATAAGTTTTAATTTAAAGGTAATTGTCCGTGATATTTTTGGAAAATGAGTAGATGTTGTTAGAAAAAAGTGTTTTAATTATAAAAGGAAATCATCTAGTTAATATTTTTATATTATTTTATTATTTATTATATAGAATAAATGACCGAAAACCGAAAACCAAAACTTTCAATGTTTCGGCTTTAATAATATAGTATATATATATATATATATATATATATATATATATATACTATAAATGAAATATCATTTTATATAATTATTAATAAGTAACTAACTGCCTTTTTAAGGACATTGTCTGTTTTATATTTTTTAACTAAAACAACTCATATTAGAATTAAAAATAACACGAACAAAATATAGATATATTGACAATATTATTATATTAAACTTATAAAATTCATGTTTAATATAATTTTTAATAATATACAATTTAAATAAGATAATTAATAAAAAATAAAAGTAATAGCATACGTTAGAAGAAACTCGGTACATTACTGAGTACATATTTGGTTACTTGCACTTTAGTCACTTTTAGATTTTTTTAACAGCAAATAAATACAAACCATTAGATTTATTATTTAAAAATATTTTATATTTTAATATCTAAAATACTACTAAAGATTAGGTCAAAAATTTATTAAATTAAAATATTTATATTATTAGATATATAAATCCAATTTATTATATAAACATATGTGATATGGATAGAAAAGTAATTATAGAAATATAATTGTTGATTCTTTGGAAAGGCCGATATTTAAGGCCCGACACCCTAATTATTCATTAATTTCGTAATTAATGAATAGGGAAAATATACAGCTCATAAAAAGAGTCCAAAATATTGTAAATTCATCAAAGAAGGATCCAGAATCCCAATTAAAGGCAATTAATGAGTCATAGCCTTTATCAACAAGGAAACGAATTCTCCAGCAAAAATACAATGTTTATCCAATATCAAAAAGGAGACTTATTCGCTAAGACTCCTAAACATACCATAAATATTAGGCTCTAGACGCCTATATAAGGACCCTGATCCTACAATCAGAACTACGTTTTGGGCACAGCTCCATACGTCACAACGCCTCGAAGGCGCAACAAGCCACAAAGGCACCCCTAGAACTACGTTTTAGACTTCATCCACGAATAAGGACATACAAGTCATCTACAACGTTTTAGACTTCATCCTCGAATAAGGACATACAAGTCACTACGTCCTTGGTGTGCCCCTGCTGCCATAGCCCCGAGGGCAACACCAAGAACTACGTCTTTGGCTTGATTCTCAATAACGATTTGAGATACGTAGGCATCTTGTGAGGACCGATTTAGTCTCGAAACACAAGTGCAGCCATTAAAGCTCGAAAGCTCATTAATCCTAGCAATTAATATACAAGTACGTTTTTTAATCCACAACATTTGGCGCCGTCTGTGGGAAGACAACATCAACCATGGCAAACACACGAAGAACAGCTCGAGATACTCAAACTCCCGAGGATCGCCATGTCACCTCTGAGGCTGATACTCACGGAAATCAACCTCCGCCAACTACTAGCACTCGAGGGACGAATATCCCCACCAACACTCAAGGACCGGAAATCCCAATTTCGGTTGAAGGGACGAATCCCCTGCAGATGGTCATTCATGGATCTAATCCACAAGAGACCGTTCACCAGCAACCAATCTCGACTTCTCCACTCATCATGAATGCACCGAGAAGCCTTCAACTCTATACTACTGATCTCCCTCAATACGTGAATCAGACTTTGGGGATGCCAAGCTATGGCATGCCCCCTCGACCCATGGCGGACGGTAGTGGAACTAATCCAATCTACCATGAGGCATATGTGCCCCATTATATTCAAGGTCTGGGACCCCAAAATCAACAAACTCGCCAAACCCCTTTCGTTCAAGATTACTCGGGCCCAGACACCGAGGATGAGGGTTATACAACTGGAGAGGATGTCGCCCCAAGAAGGAGACGTTCTTCCCAGACAAATCGGGATCAACCCCAAACTACTAAGGAGAAAATTGCAGCCCATGAGGCAGAGACGGCAAGACTCAAGAAACTCCTTGCTGAGGAGGAGGCCGCTCAATCTCAAGGCCGAACGACTGAAGGGATCCCGATAATCAACTTAGATCCACCGGCAAGAAGAACCAAGATGGCCGAAGCCCCAAGGGGTGATCCTAGTATTCTGTTGCCCCTAGGAGATCCTGATGATCCTACACCACCGTTTACTCAAGACATCATGAAAATGGCTATATCCAGAAAATTCAAGATGCCTTCGATCAAAGCCTATGATGGAACGGGAGATCCCGCAAATCATGTAAGGACCTTCTCCAATGCACTGCTGTTGCAGTCAACCAACGATGCGGTCAAGTGTAGGGCGTTTCCACAAACCTTGGCAGACATGGCCCAACGCTGGTATAACCGTCTTCCTCCCAACTCAATTGGGTCTTTCAAGGAACTAAGCAAAGCTTTTATCAATCAGTTCATTAGTGGAAGGGTGCATGAGAAAAGCTCTGCATCACTCATGGCAATCCAGCAAGGAAAAGATGAAGTCCTAAGGGACTACATCAATCGATTCACTCGGGAGGTTTTGAAAGTCCCGGACTTAGAGGACAGAGTGGCTATGATAGCCCTGTAACAAGGAACTACTGATGACCACTTCAAAAGGTCGTTAGCTAAACATCCACCCGAGAGCATGCTGAAGCTCCAAGATAGAGCCGGAAAGTATATCAAGGCTGAAGAAAGCATGAGAAAGTATGAACCCACTGCTAGCGGTAGTGGAAACTCAAAGAAAAGAAAAGAAACTCAGGAGTACGACGTCAAGGAAAAGTTTCCCAGAACGTCAAAGGACTATGATTCTCCACCCAAGAGAAACAATTTTGGGCCAAAGTTTACAGAGTATGCAAGATGGAACACTTCCAGGAGCCAAATTCTGATGGAAATAGCAAATGAGGAGGATCTCCGATGGCCGAAGCCACTAAGGACTGATATGTCTAAACGAAATCAAAACCAATTATGTCGGTTCCACAAGGAAGTCGGTCACGACACCGACGATTGTAGACAATTGAAAGATGAGATTGAGTTTCTGATACGGAGAGGAAAGCTCAATAAATTCACCAATGATGGAAATCAAGGGAGTCAAAGAGGAAACTATGAAAGGAAGGATTACGATAGAAGGGACAACAACCAAGATCGTAACCCTAAGCCCCGAGGGCCAGTCATCAACATGATATTCGGAGGACCAACTGCTGTTGGGTCCTCCCGAAATTCAAGAAAAGCTTATGCTCGAGAGGTAATGACTGTGGTTGGAGAAGCACCGAAGCGTGCCAGAACAGAAGTGTCAATAGGTTTTTACGATTCAGACCTAGAGGGAGTGAAGTTTCCCCACGATGATCCCTTAGTCATCGTTCCTGTGATAGGAAATTCTGAAACCAAGAGAGTTTTGGTCGACAATGGAGCCTCAGTGGACATCTTGTTCCATGATGCTTTTATCAAGATAGGCTACACTGACTCTCAATTAACACCCTCGAATATGCCCATATACGGATTCAATGGAGTGGAGTCAAAGGTGGAAGGCACTATCCAACTCCCAATGACCATGGGGCAAGGGATGAATACATCTACTCAAATGCTGAACTTCATAGTTATAAAGGCAACTTCGACCTCCAATGCAATCCTGGGAAAGACTGGTCTTCATGCGTTCAAGGCCGTTGCCTCATCCTATCATCTTAAAATCAAGTTCCCAACGAGGAATGGGATTGGTGAAGAACGAGGAGACCAAAAAATGGCTAGAAGTTGTTATGTAGCCGCGCTAAGGCCTGATGGAATCGGGGGGCAAGTTCTCTGTTACGACTAAACTCAACACGCAAGTGCACGTGGTCACAAGTAATATAGATAGCAAATAAGGTTCGTTCCTACAGGGACTCGTTGTTTGTCTAGTTAATTCACTCACCAATGTATGATTATTATCCGATGCTAAAACAAATAACAAAGTGGATTTTTGTTAGCACTATAATTAATCTAAGATTTATAACTAATTATCAACTACTTGAACTGAGATTTATGTCGAATTACTTATGCAAATAAAACATGGAATTTTAACTTCATTAAACAATCCATCTATAGTCTTCAATTCTCTAGCCCTTTCATGTGATTTATTAATACCTGATCGAACACACAAAACTGATATAAACCAACTTTCGTTGCACAAATACCATCCTAAATAATATCCACAATAAAGATAGAAATCACTTAGTCTCCCAATTATGCTTAGTCTCTATATGTCTATAAAGATTGAAAACATAATGGTTGAAGTACAAGCATTCAGTTGATCATATAGTCGTCATAAAACGGTTAGAGTTACGACACTAATTACGAATGATATTCTCACGCATAAACCTATGCTAGCATGGCAAGTTCTAAACTCTTAAATCCACTTTCGCTTCAATAAGAATTAACACACAATTACAGGAGTTAGCTACTCTCCTATAACGAATTAAAACAACCATGATAGGATATCGCATCAATCACACTATAGGCATCAAGAAAATTCAACAAATAAACTTCATGAATAAATCCGCTAAAACCCCATGACAACGAGTTAGTTCATAATCAAACTAATCGTCACCATGGGTTCTAATGTAAACATGATTGAAGAAAACGAATCAATATTGGAATAATTATCAAAGGTTCTAAAGAATACACCCAAACCAAGCATCCACAAGCTAGAAAGAATACAAGAATAAATTGAAAACTATCTTCTTCCTTCCTTCTTCGTGCCTTAAAACTCCGTATATAATATGTGGTATGTGTCTCCCCTGTTCTCTAGGGTTTTCTTCTCTTTTTATATGCCTCCAGGTGCGACAAGTCGTACTGAATTGTAATTTGACTTCAACTCGAAAAGTCAGCAAATCGGGTTCAAAACAGGAATTTTCGTCAGACAGACTGGCGCTGCCGCGCCACGATTGTATAGGATAGCGGCGCTGCCGCGCCAGATAATTACTGCTCCTTTCCAGCGGCGCTGCCGCGCCATAGGCAAGCACAAACACGGCGCTGCCGCGCCGTGCCTTCTGTCCAGGAAGACGAATTTTTCCATTTTCTTCGTTTTAGCTCCAAATTGCATTCCGATTGCTCCGCTTCATTCCTAGTACACCTGTGATAAATATACCTGCACAATACCCTTAAAAGAGATCAAAAATACCACAACTCGAGTACAAACATTCGTTTTAAGCCATACGGACACGTTCTAAGTGAATAAAATACCCACTTATCACACCCCCAAACTTAAACCGATGCTCGTCCTCGAGCATAAACAAACAATTTATTACAACTAACTAATACCACTTCCGTAGGTGATCACGGTTGCATTTGGCATATGCAACAAGCCCTTTAAACCCCTAGGCAGCCCTAGTGGACGAGTAAGGTCTCGTGAGGGCCTATAGTGAATGTACCCACAAAATCCATCTAACAATGCAGCTACAAATGCAACTAACTACATGTATGCAACTATATGGAAATGCAAGGACCCCCTTAAACGAACCAAAACCATTTATTAGGCAAACATCTCAAATCATGCAATAACTTCCAAACAGAGCTCGACTAAATTCCCGTATACTAACAATACATGCATAGGAACGTGGTGTGTGATACTCATCAGATATACTCCTAACACTAGATCAAAAATCATACCAATTCTTAGTCAAGGCAATCACAAGTTTATAAGAAGAATGAACGGTAGACACTTCATAACTTCGAGACACCTCCATCATCATTCAGGTTAACCAGGAATTCATGCTTTATTACTACGACACATACTACTATATACAATACACATGCTTATTTAACCGTGCAATGAGTGAGACCCCAAAAGGCTTATACAATAATACCCATGTAGCGAGTGTTAGGTCAGTGGATCCCAGACTATAAAAGCCTTAGGTCACTAGGACTAAGTCCCCTCAGACTTAATTACTCGAGTATTAAAGAGCTCACTCGTGGTTAATTTTGCATTTAACTATTTACATGACTCTCTTTTTTTCCTTTTTTTTTTTTTTTTTTTTTTTCATATATACAATCTGGAATGAGAATTCTCATTTCCAACCCTAGACTACTCATATAAATATGAGCCGGCTACTAGCCATTTGACACCTAGCCATAAACAACAAACAACTAGCATGAAAATCCTGTTTCCCCCAAACTTATACTTTAGTGCTCTTACGTTATCAAGGGAATAAAGAACATTCTAAATATAACCAGGTAATTAAACCTCAAAACATCCAAACAAGCATGACCCCCAATCTAGCCCAAAAGCAAACAATGAGTTGTGTAAATGTTTTTGTCCCCATAACATGCATGTCAATTTCATAGAAACTATAAATCAACCCTCTATTCATGATTACCACACTCAAATCAACATCTACCTGCCAAACAGAAATAGGTCGTCCTAAGGGATCATGAAAAATGCATGCCATGCTCATGCAACTATATGAACATAAATATCACAATAAACAGAATGTCCTAAATGCTCTAACTAACATGCAACAAAATGCTCTAAACTAACATGAAATTAACTAACATGCACTATACCTATTATACAAATGCACCTTTCATCCCCACCCCCAAACTTAAAATTTTCAATGCCCACATTGAAGGTAAGAATAAAAAGAGTGCAAGGCATACCTACTCGTCGTCCGAACCACTCCCATTAGGAGTGTCCGGTGGCGGATAGACAGCGCCAGCTCCAAAGGACGGAAAAGTCACGTCCACCCCACTTGCACGCAAAGCCGTGCTCAAAGCCTGTGCAAACTGACCAAAATCTGCGGCAAAACCTGCCTGCATATCGTGCACCGCATCGATACGCCTCGTCAATCGCCTATACTGCCGCTGACTAATAAGAGAACCTCCATCCTGAGGCGCCTCCTCCTGCTGCTGCTGTTGTTGCTGCTGCTGCTGACCCTCTACTACAAAACCAAGACCCCACCAATCCGGCTCACCTCCATCCCACACATTCAACCGCCTTATACTCTGATGATCCAGTGTTGCCTGTGGCGGCTGAACAGGCTCCTCCGCTGACCAACTAGCACCACAATCCCTAGCCAACCTAGCAATGACCGAACCATGAGGTATCGCCGTAGTGGTACTCCCTTGCATAAAACAGAGAATCCCCTGGTGGATCAAATTACCCACATCCACATACTCTCTGCTGCAAATAGCATACAACAAGATAGCCCTCTCAACCGTCACCTCATTCGAATGCCTAGTAGGGATGAGGTTAGCACAAATGAACAAGTGCCAAGTACGCGCATATTGATTCAGCGCCGTCGACAAAAACGACGTGGGCTCAGTAGTGCCACGCCTCACGGTCCACTCCGTACCTGGAACACACAACCGCTGAATAATCATCGGAAGGTCCACAGCATCGCGAGTCCTCCCTGACCAATCCTCTTGATTCCTCCTAGGAGCCGGAAGACCAAGAACACGACGAATAGCACGCGGCCGATAATCCACACGAAACCCACGAACTTGGCTAATCCCATTCCTTTCCACACTAGCGTTCGCGTAGAACTCGCGAACCACAGACAATGGAACAGGCTCCGGAGTCTCACAAATCTGCTCCCAACCCCTTTCCTGAATATTCTCCAACATATACCCATCCGATGCCGTAGGCAAAAGACCCCTCTCACGGGCAATAGGACGCCCCATCAAATCAGTGTATGCCTCATGCGCCTCATTAGAAATAAATTGAGGTCCACCATTGCCTCCCCCAGAATCGGATGAAGATGAAGAACGCGGGTTCCTTCCACCAGCCCCACTACCACTAGCACCCTCACTACCACCACCAATTACAACCCGTTGTCGCTTGGATGCCATTAAATCGAATGGAAGAAGTGTTTAGAATGTTTGAGAATTTTTGAGATTTGTAAGTAGTGTATGTATAGGTTTGTATAGGTAGGGTTATGGGATGTGGGTTTATATAGAGAATTTTAGGGTTAGTGGGTATGGGTAGTGGGTTAGGATAATGGGCCACTAAATACAACAACAAACTTTTCTTTTTTTTTTCCAATTTTCTGTTTTTTTTTTCTCAACAGTCGACACGGCGCTGCCGCGCCAGAATTGTGCTTTAGCACGGCGCTGCCGCGCCAAACCTTCTGATGAAAATTTTTTCTATTTTTTTTTTTTTTTTTTAAACACTCAACAATTACAAAAATACATTTATACAATTACCATCAAGTGGGTTGCCTCCCACGAAGCGCTCTTTTTAAGTCATTAGCTTGACATAGCTCCATCTCCTTACGTTGGGCAAATTAGAACCGCGGTCTCAACTTCGCGATTCAACTTCTCTCCAAAATATGGCTTTAACCGCTGACCATTGACCTTGAACGACTAGTCCGGTGACTTGTCAAAAATCTCCACTGCTCCATGCTGAAAAACTGTTTTAACTGTGAATGGACCTGACCAACGTGACTTCAACTTTCCAGGAAATAACCGAAGTCGAGAGTTGAACAACAACACCAATTGCCCGGGCACAAATGTCTTAAGAACCAACCGACGATCATGCCACCTTTTGACTTTCTCTTTATATAGCTTGTTGTTCTCATAAGCTTGCAATCGAAACTCGTCCATTTCATTCAACTGAACCATACGCTTCTCACCTGCTGCTGTAAGATCAAAATTCAGCTTCTTCAACGCCCAATAAGCCTTGTGTTCTAACTCAGCTGGAAGATGACATGCTTTTCCATACACAAGCTGAAATGGTGACATTTCCAAAGGTGTTTTATAGGCCGTCCGATAAGCCCACACTGCTTCATCAAGCTTCAAAGCCCAATCCTTCCTAGAAGGACTTACCACCTTCTCAAGAATCCGTTTAATTTCACGATTAGACACTTCAGCTTACCCATTGGTTTGAGGATGATAAGCTGTAGCAACTCGATGATTGATATTGTAGCGTGCCATAAGAGATGTAAACTTCCGATTGCAAAAGTGCGTACCTTCATCACTGATGATAACCCGTGGCGTGCCAAACCGAGTAAATATATTCTTGTGAAGGAAATTGAGCACCACCTTAGCATCATTCGTTGGAAATGCCTTTACCTCCACCCACTTAGACACATAATCCACAGCTAACAGAATATACTGATTACCACATGACGGAATGAACGGTCCCATGAAGTCGATTCCCCACACGTCAAAGATCTCTACCTCCAACATGACATTAAGAGGCATCTCGTCCCTACGAGAAATATTACCAACTCGTTGACATCGATCACATCTCAACACAAACTGATGAGCATCCTTGAATAGAGTCGGCCAATAGAAACCTGCTTGAAGAATACGTGTGGCTGTCTTTTCACCCGCATAATGGCCTCCATAAGCTGTAGCATGAAAATCACTAAGAATAGCCTCGGTCTCACTGTAAGGAACACAACGCCTAATAATCTGATCAACTCCTTGCTTGAACAAAAACGGCTCATCCCAAATATACTGCTTGACATCATGTAAGAATTTCTTCTTTTGAGCATAAGAGAGCTCAGGTGGTATGATGTTACTTACTAGATAATTCACAATGTCGGCATACCATGGTTCAACATCTTTCACACTGAATAGTTGCTCATCCGGAAAAAACTCATTAATAACCGTATTGTCTTTAGGTGATTTCCCATGATCTTCCAATCTAGAGAGATGGTCAGCTACCTGATTCTCCGTCCCCTTTCTGTCCTTGATTTCCACGTCAAATTCTTGCAAAAGAAGAACCCAACGAATCAATCTTGGCTTAGCATCTTTCTTCGCCAGGAGATAGCGAATAGCAGCATGATCCGTATAAACTGTCACCTTAGTACCAAGCAGATAAGAGCGAAACTTTTCAAACCCGTAGACAATAGCAAGTAGTTCCTTCTCAGTGGTGGTGTAATTCATCTGAGCATCATTAAGAGTTTTGCTTGCATAATAAATAACATGAAACACCTTTTCTTTCCTTTGGCCTAGAACGGCCCCAAGCGCAAAATCACTAGCATCGCACATCAAAGCAAATGGTTGACTCCAATCAGGAGCTGTAATAACTGGAGCAGAAATTAATTTCTTCTTCAAGATCTCGAATGCATGTAAACAAGACTCATCAAACTTGAACGGAACATCTTTTTCCAAAAGATTGCAAAGTGGCTTAAAATTTTTTGAGAAATCCTTTATGAAACGCCTGTAGAACCCCGCATGACCAAGAAAGCTGCGAATACCCTTGACTGAAACAGGGGCAGGAAGGTTCTCAATAGTCGCCACCTTTGCCTTGTCAACTTCCAAACCTTTACACGAAACCTTGTGTCCCAGAATGACACCTTCTTGTACCATGAAATGGCACTTTTCCCAATTTAGAACAAGATTTGTCTCCACACAACGCTTTAGAACCAAACTCAAGTTTTCCAAGCACTCATCAAAAGAATCCCCAAAGACTGAGAAATCGTCCATGAATACTTCCACATTACTTCCAATCATTTCAGAAAAAATGGCCATCATGCATCTCTGAAAAGTAGCTGGTGCTCCACACAACCCGAAAGAAACACGTCTGAATGCAAATGTACCAAATGGACAAGTGAATGTAGTCTTCTCTTGATCCTCGGGCGCTATGCAAATCTGATTGTAACCAGAATACCCATCAAGCAAGCAATAGAACTGATGTCCAGCCAGTCTGTCGAGCATCTGATCAATGAACGGAAGTGGAAAGTGATCTTTCCGAGTGGCCTTGTTCAACTTTCGATAATCCATGCAAATCCTCCAACCAGTAACTGTTCGAGTAGGAATGAGCTCGTTCTTTTCATTAGTCACCACTGTCATGCCTCCCTTCTTAGGCACACATTGCACTGGACTCACCCAAGAGCTATCAGAGATCGGATAGATAATGCCTGCATCAAGCCATTTAAGAATTTCCTTCTTCACAACTTCCTTCATAACAGGATTCAGTCTCCTTTGATTATCAACTGTAGGTTTAGCTCCCTCTTCCAAAGGAATTTTGTGCATGCAGTAAGAAGGACTAATACCCTTGATGTCTGCTATAGTCCACCCAATGGCTGATTTGAAATCCCTTAAAATTCGCAATAGCTTTTCCTCTTCCATGCCTGAAAGCTTAGATGATATAATAACAGGTAAGGTAGAAGAATCACCAAGATAGGCATACCTTAGATGTTCAGGCAATGGCTTAAGTTCCAATGTAGGTGCTTCCTCGATAGATGGCTTAAGTCTAACATGAGACTTCTTCAGCTCTGACAACCCCAAAGATTCAAACGGAATCTTAAACTTCTTCCATGGAGATGCATTAAGATATTGCAAGTGTTCTTCATCCACTTCGTTCTCAATCTCCAAGTCATTAGCAAGAACTCTTTCCAACACATCAGTTTTGATCAAGTGTTGAGTTGCGGAGTTAACCACCTTGTCCACCATATCAATTTTAAAACACACTTCCTCATCAGTTGGAAGCTTCATTGCATTGAAAACATTAAAGGTGACATTTTGATCGTGCACCCTCATAGTGAGTTCTCCCTTCTGGACATCAATAAGAGTCCGACCTGTAGCCAAGAATGGTCGTCCCAAGATGATAGGGATCTTCTTGTCTTCTTCAAAGTCAAGAATAACAAAGTCGGCTGGAAAGATAAGCTTGTCGACCTTCACCAAAACATCCTCAACTATTCCTTGAGGATAAGTAACTGAACGGTCCGCAAGTTGCAGAGTCATAGTAGTTGGCTTTGGTTCTGGAAGACCAAGTTGCATGAAAACTGATAAGGGCATGAGATTAATACTTGCACCCAAATCACACAAGCATTTGCTGAATGAGAGATCTCCAATAGTACATGGTATGGTAAAGCTTCCAGGGTCCTTCAACTTAGGTGGCAACTTTTGTTGCAAGATGGCACTACATTCTTCCGTCAATGCAACTGTCTCTAGCTCCTCGAGTTTCAATTTCTTCGAAAGAATGCCCTTCATAAACTTCGCATAGCTCGGCATTTGCTCAAGGGCCTCTGCAAATGGTATGTTAATCTGAAGCTTCTTGAAGACATCCAAGAACTTAGCAAACTGCTTGTCAAACTTTTGCCTTTGAACTCGTTTTGGGAATGGAGGAGGTGGAAACACCTTTTCTTCTACTACTTTCTGAGAATTATCACTCTTCCCAGTTACATGAGTCGAGAGAGTAGCATCAGGTACCAAATCAGGAACAGAATCGACCCCAGCGTCAAAATTATTTTTTTCTTCCAGAGGGTCCGGCGCTGCCGCGCCGTTTTTATACTGGGGAGCGGCGCTGCCGCGCCACACATTCTGCTCAGAATTTTCATTTTTTTCCTCGGCTGAATTTTCTTCGTTCTGACCTTGCAGAATCTTCCCCGATCGTAAGGTTACTGCCTGGACCTGTTCCTTGTGATCTTTCTTGCCTGGATTCATCTCTGTGTCACTCGGAAGCGTTCCTGGTTGACGGTTCAACAATGCATTGGCTAGTTGCCCAATCTGATTCTCTAAAGTTTTCAATGACACCGCCTGACTCTTGTACATCATTCGAAGCTCTTCCAATTCAGACTTCTCAGACTGATTCAATGAATTCCCTTGAGATGGTTGAAATCCCGGTGGAATGAATGGTTGCCTTGGAGCATAAGGTGGTGGTTGATAGTTCTGATTATATGGTCTTGCATTGAACTGCTGATTTTGTGGTTGCTGAACACCACCCTGATTGTTGCTCCAACTGAAATTAGGATGATTCCGATTGTTGGGATGATACACATTAGGTGCTGGTTGCTGAGTTCTCTGAAAGTTACTAACAAACTGTGCTGATTCAGCTGAGATAGCACACAGATTCGTGTCATGAGCCCCTGCACACAATTCACACACCATAGCAACCTGGTTAGTCCCATGATTAGAAAGGGAATCTACCTTCATTGTCAACGCTTTGAGTTGAGCAGCAATAGCAGTAGCTGCATCCAAGTCAAGAACTCCAGCCACTTTAGCAGGTGGCAAGCGTTGAGTAGGATTCTGAAACTCATTGGCCGCCATCATCTCGATAAGATTATAGGCATCCTCATAGCTTTTTGCCCACAGTGCTCCTCCAGAAGCTGCATCAAGCATAGGCCTTGACTGAGCTCCCAATCCATTATAGAAATTGCTGATTACCATCCAATCTGGCATCCCATGATGAGGACAACGTGCCAAAATCTCCTTGTACCTTTCCCAAGCTTCCCCCAAAGATTCCTGGGATTGCTGAGCAAACTGAGAAATAGAATTCCTATAAGCTGCTGTCTTCGCCATGGAGAAATACTTCGTCAAGAATTTTTGAGCACAATCTGCCCATATTTTAATAGAACCCGATGGCATGGAATGTAACCAACTCTTGGCTTTATCCCTAAGAGAGAAGGGAAATAGCCTCAATCTGATTGCGTCATATGTAACTCCGTTGAATTTGAAGGTATCACAGATCTCAAGAAAGTCCCTAATATGAGCATTGGGATCTTCAGCAGGACTACCCCCAAACTGAACCGTATTCTGAATCATCTGAATGATGTTTGGCTTAAGCTCGAAATTATTTGCCCCAATAGCTGGACGAACAATGCTGGTATGAATGTCCTCCACTTTTGGCTGAGAAAATTCACTCAAAGCCTTCGCTGGTTGTGCTTCATCTGCCATATCTTCTTTTGATTCACGATTGTTTTCTACACTGATGTTCTCAAAGTCAAGTTTCCTTCGTGCTAGTTCTTCTCTTCTTGCTAATTCTTCTCTACGTGCTCGAGCTCGTGTACGCATACACTCTCAATAAGTACCTGAAATTCACCAACAAGAAAATTGATGAGAACGTCCTAGTCACCGAACTTTAATGACCACCGATGGTAAATACTGAAACTAAACAAATAAAACCGAATTCCCCGGCAGCGGTGCCAAAAACTTGTTACGACCAAACTCAACACGCAAGTGCACGTGGTCACAAGTAATATAGATAGCAAATAAGGTTCGTTCCTACAGGGACTCGTTGTTTGTCTAGTTAATTCACTCACCAATGTATGATTATTATCCGATGCTAAAACAAATAACAAAGTGGATTTTTGTTATCACTATAATTAATCTAAGATTTATAACTAATTATCAACTACTTGAACTGAGATTTATGTCGAATTACTTATGCAAATAAAACATGGAATTTTAACTTCATTAAACAATCCATCTATAGTCTTCAATTCTCTAGCCCTTTCATGTGATTTATTAATACCTGATCGAACACACAAAACTGATATAAACCAACTTTCGTTGCACAAATACCATCCTAAATAATATCCACAATAAAGATAGAAATCACTTAGTCTCCCAATTATGCTTAGTCTCTATATGTCTATAAAGATTGAAAACATAATGGTTGAAGTACAAGCATTCAGTTGATCACATAGTCGTCATAAAACGGTTAGAGTTACGACACTAATTACGAATGATATTCTCACGCATAAACCTATGCTAGCATGGCAAGTTCTAAACTCTTAAATCCACTTTCGCTTCAATAAGAATTAACACACAATTACAGGAGTTAGCTACTCTCCTATAACGAATTAAAACAACCATGATAGGATATCGCATCAATCACACTATAGGCATCAAGAAAATTCAACAAATAAACTTCATGAATAAATCCGCTAAAACCCCATGACAACGAGTTAGTTCATAATCAAACTAATCGTCACCATGGGTTCTAATGTAAACATGATTGAAGAAAACGAATCAATATTGGAATAATTATCAAAGGTTCTAAAGAATACACCCAAACCAAGCATCCACAAGCTAGAAAGAATACAAGAATAAATTGAAAACTATCTTCTTCCTTCCTTCTTCGTGCCTTAAAACTCCGTATATAATATGTGGTATGTGTCTCCCCTGTTCTCTAGGGTTTTCTTCTCTTTTTATATGCCTCCAGGTGCGACAAGTCGTACTGAATTGTAATTTGACTTCAACTCGAAAAGTCAGCAAATCGGGTTCAAAACAGGAATTTTCGTCAGACAGACTGGCGCTGCCGCGCCACGATTGTATAGGATAGCGGCGCTGCCGCGCCAGATAATTACTGCTCCTTTCCAGCGGCGCTGCCGCGCCATAGGCAAGCACAAACACGGCGCTGCCGCGCCGTGCCTTCTGTCCAGGAAGACGAATTTTTCCATTTTCTTCGTTTTAGCTCCAAATTGCATTCCGATTGCTCCGCTTCATTCCTAGTACACCTGTGATAAATATACCTGCACAATACCCTTAAAAGAGATCAAAAATACCACAACTCGAGTACAAACATTCGTTTTAAGCCATACGGACACGTTCTAAGTGAATAAAATACCCACTTATCACACCCCTAAACTTAAACCGATGCTCGTCCTCGAGCATAAACAAACAATTTATTACAACTAACTAATACCACTTCCGTAGGTGATCACGGTTGCATTTGGCATATGCAACAAGCCCTTTAAACCCCTAGGCAGCCCTAGTGGACGAGTAAGGTCTCGTGAGGGCCTATAGTGAATGTACTCACAAAATCCATCTAACAATGCAGCTACAAATGCAACTAACTACATGTATGCAACTATATGGAAATGCAAGGACCCTCTTAAACGAACCAAAACCATTTATTAGGCAAACATCTCAAATCATGCAATAACTTCCAAACAGAGCTCGACTAAATTCCCGTATACTAATAATACATGCATAGGAACGTGGTGTGTGATACTCATCAGATATACTCCTAACACTAGATCCTGAAAGGAAGACGGTGAAACAGAAAAAAAGAAATTTTGTTCCAGAAAGGCTTGAAGCCATCAAACAGGAAGTTAATAAACTTTTGGAAGCTGGGTTCATTGAGGAAATTCAATTCCCAAAATGGTTGGCTAACCCCGTGATGGTCAAAAAGGCTAACGGAAAATGGAGGATGTGTGTGGACTTCACTGATTTGAACGATGCATGTCCTAAGGATTGTCTTCCCTTACCAAGGATTGATGCCCTAATAGATGCCATAGCTGGGCATGAGATGCTGAGTTTCATGGATGGCTTCAGTGGATACAACCAAATCAAAATGCACAAAGATGACATCTCCAAGGTATCATTCATCACTAACTTTGGTGTTTTCTGTTATCTAGTCATGGCATTTGGACTTAAGAATGCAGGGGCAACATACCAAAGATTGGTGAACAAAATTTTTGAACACTGATTGGAAAAACCATGGAGGTCTACGTGGATGACATGTTGGTTAAAAGCCTCGATAAGGCCGATCATATTGAGCACCTCTGAGAGGCATTTGAAGTGCTAAGGCACCACAAGATGATGTTGAATCCAGCTAAGTGTGCCTTTGGTGTAGGCTCGGGAAAGTTTTTAGGCCTAATGGTTTCCAAGAGAGGAATCGAGGCCAATCCCGACAAAATCAAAGCAATTCTAGACATGGAACCACCAAAGACTGTCAAGGATGTCCAAAAACTAACGGGAAGAGTGGCAGCATTGGGAAGATTTATCTCCAAGTCAGGAGAGAAGTGCTTATCTTTCTTCAAAGCACTCAAGAACGTGAAAATTTTTGAATGAACAACGGAGAGCCAAAAGGCCTTTGAGGCCTTGAAGAAATACATGGCTGAGGCACCACTGTTGGCAAAGCCCAAGCCAGGGGAAATTCTCTATTTGTACTTGGCGGTTTCTAGCACAACCCTTGGAGCCGTTTTGGTAAAAGAAGAATTGAAGGTTCAAAAACCCATCTACTATGTGAGTAAGATTCTACATGGGGCAGAAATAAACTACTCAACGATTGAGAAGTTTGCCTTAGCCTTGGTAATGGCCTCAAGAAAGCTACGCCCGTACTTCCAGGCTCACAAAATAGAGGTCTTGACTGATCAACCTCTAAGAAACATCTTGCATAGCCCTCAAGTTAGTGGAAGGTTGATCAAATGGGCCATTGAATTGGGCGAATTCGACATCAAGTATAAGCCACGAACGGCCATAAAAGCTCAAGCACTTGCCGACTTCATGGTTGAATGTACCATTGACAACCAAGAAGTCGGGGGGCAAGAAGTAATAGTGGAGGATGAGAAAGATCAAGAGATGGATTTCAAAGAGTATTGGGTGCTCTATTTTGATGGAGCATCAAAAACAAAATCAAGTGGAGCCGGTTTAGTGCTACAAAGTCCTGATGGATTCCTCATAGAGTATGCACTAAAACTTGACTTCCCAACGACAAACAATGAGGCCGAGTATGAAGCTCTGATAGCTGGCTTAGGGCTGGCTGGAGCCTTGAGAGTTAAAACTCTGAAAGTATGTGGAGATTCGAGGCTAGTGGTTTCCCAAGTAAATGGGGAATTTGAGGCCAGAGATGAAGTCATGGCCAAGTATTTGAAACTTGTCAAGGCCATCATGACTCAGTTCGACGAATGCTATGTAGAGCACATTCCAAGGGAAGAAAACATGAAGGCTGATGCCTTGTCTAAATTTGCTTCTTCCGAAATTGAAAACTATGCAGGGAGTGTATACTTCCAAGTCCTGAGGACCCCAAGCATCAACGGAAAGTTGGTAGCACCCAAAGATGTTGCTAGTTGTTGGATAGATCTCATCAAGGCTCATCTGGAAACTGGGTGGTTACTCAACGACACTTCAGAAGCACGAAAGCTGTATGTGAGAGCACTAAGGTATACCCTGATTCAGGGAATCCTATACAAGAAGTCTTTCATCGTTCCATATCTGAAATGTTTGAGACCTCAAGAGGCAGAATTGGCCCTGAAGGAAGTACATGAAGGAATTTGTGGGCAGCACTTGAGGAGCAGAGCCCTTGCCCATAAAATCACTCGTCTAGGTTTCTACTGGCCAAGCATACTAGCAGATGCTAAAAGCTACGTAAAGAAATGTGAAAGGTGCCAGAAGCATGCCTCAGTGGTTAGGCAACCACCAGAGATGTTGACATCCATAAACTCACCAATCCCCTTTGCCATGTGGGGAATGGATATACTCGGGCCATTTCCAATGGCAAGTGCTCAACGAAAGTTCTTAATAGTAGCAATCGACTACTTCACCAAGTGGATTGAGGCTAAGCCATTAGCCAAGATAACCACCAAGCAAGTGATGCATTTCTTCTGGGAAAATGTGATATGCAGATACGGGATTCCACGTATCTTGGTCACAGACAATGGAACTCAGTTTAACAACGATGAGTTTAAGAAATATTATGATGAGAACGATATCAAGTTGCGCTTCACTTCTGTCGCCCATCCTCAAGCAAATGGGCAAGCTGAGGTTGCAAATCGAATTATCCTAGATGGACTGAAGAAAAGAGTTGAACGCTCCAGAAACACTTGGGTAGATGAATTGCTCCCCATACTATGGGCATATCGTACTACCTGCAAAGTCACCACTGGAGCTACCCCCTTTCTGTTGGCATATGGGGCAGATGCAGTGGTTCCAGTGGAGATTACTCACACGTCTCCAAGAATTGAGGATTATGAGCCAGAAACAAATGAGGAAGGCTTGAGGCTGGCCTTAGATTTGATTGATGAAGTTAGAGATGAGGCAAATGCCAAGATAGTTCAGCATCAGAAACGAGCATCTTTCTATTACAACCTAAGGGTTAAAGAGAGATTCTTTCGACAATGAGATTTAGTCCTCCGAAAGATTGAGGCATCCGGAGTTGGACAAAAAGGCAAGTTGGCCCCAAATTGGGAAGGACCATATCGCGTCAAGAACGTATTTGGTCGAGGCTCATACAAGCTAGAAACCCTCGAAGGGCATGAGGTGCCAAGGATTTGGCATGCCTCAAATTTGGAAGTCTATTATGTTTAAAGTGTGTCCTGATTGGACTCACTACTAGGACAAATAGAAATAAGGTTCGATGAAATCATGAGCTTCCCAGAAAGCAAATGAAGGGTTGAAACCCCATAAACCTAAGACATTCAGTCCAAACCCCATCATTCGATATGCTCAATGAAAGGCTTGAAGCCAAAAACAAGACGGTATAAGACATAAAACGCTTATGCAAATGTCAAGTTAGCCTCGAATAAGGCAAAATCGTCGTAAATGTGTAGGTCGCTCCACACTTTACACCAAGACGATACTCGTGAAACACTAGTGTATATTAAAATCCCCAAAAAAGGGTAGTAAGTCTCAGGTTAGGGATAAAAAGACCCCAAGTCTCGAAAAAGACCGGTATAACTTCTATGAAATCCTAGTGCATTATCATAGACGTTGGGAAGCGCGATCAGCCATTTTAAACCCAGAATCTTCAAAGAAAGCCCAGAATCTTCAAAGAATTCTTCAAAACTTCAAGTAAGAAACCCAGAAAACGATGAGATTCAACAGAAAATCTCGCTAGGAATCGCCTAGTGACTGGAAACCCAACCGGTTAAGGAAGGGCAACCGTCTATAGCCAGTTAAGGCCCACAAATCCATTTATGGATTATAGAGATTAAAACCCAAATAATTTGGGTCTCAGGCAAATTCGAAGCCCAAACAATGAAGGCCCAATAAGGCCCAAGGCTGGAATAATTTAAGTCCAATTAAAAATTGGGCTAGTTAAGGCCCAAGAAAAGAATGAAATTTGAAATATAGCCAAGGCAAAATCAAAGATTTAAGGTCGAAAAGACATTAAATCGAAATCGTACGACCGAGGTAAAAAACATATGGGAAAACGAGGTCGATTCCAACGACCTCGCTCCCAAATAAAGTCGAAAAATAATGAAATTGAGGTCGAAAAAACCTTAGAACGACATCGAAGGCTCGAAGTCGAAAATATACGAGGAATTGAGGTCATTTCCATCGACTTCGCACCAAAAATCCAGTCAAAAAATTGAAAATTCGAGGTCGAAAAGACCCTAGATCGAAGTCGATTGATTGAGATCGAAAATACACTATAAATCGAGCTCGAACCCCTCGAACTCACACCCAAGTGAGGTCGAAAACAGAAGGATTCAAGGTCGAAAGAATGAGGTCGAATATGACCTAGAAAACGAGGTCTAAGTGTTCGACCTCACGCCAAAATGAGGTCGAAAACGACCTAGAGATCGAGGTCGATATTGACCTAGAAATCATGGTCGAAAAAGGCTGGAACGAGGTCGAATGGCCCAGGTCGAAAATGACCTGCAAAATGAGGTCGAAAGTATGAGGAATCGAGGTCGAATGACCCAGGTCGAAAATGACCTGTAAATCGAGGTCGAAAGTATAAGGGATCGAGGTCGAATGACCGAGGTCAAAAATGACTGGGAAGTCGAGGTCGAAACCATCGACCTGGGACCAATCAAGGTCGAAAAAAGGCTGGATCGAGGTCGAAGGCTCGAGGTCGAAAAAGACTTAAAAATCGAGGTCGAAACCTTCGACCTCACTCCAGTCAAGGTCGAAATCCAGATCGAATTTCAGGTCGAAAATGACTTGTTTCCTGGTCGAAAATGACTTGTTTCCTGGTCGAAAAGGAGGTCAAAAATGACCTAATTTGAGGTCGAAAATGCCCTTAAAAATGGAAAATTTTGAGGAAAAACACATTATAACTTCTACGAAAACCCCAAAGAGATTTTCCCAGAAGTTGGGGGGCAAATGATATGGATAGAAAAGTAATTATAGAAATATAATTGTTGATTCTTTGGAAAGGCCGATATTTAAGGCCCGACACCCTAATTATTCATTAATTTCGTAATTAATGAATAGGGAAAATATACAGCTCATAAAAAGAGTCCAAAATATTGTAAATTCATCAAAGAAGGATCCAGAATCCCAATTAAAGGCAATTAATGAGTCATAGCCTTTATCAACAAGGAAACGAATTCTCCAGCAAGAAATACAATGTTTATCCAATATCAAAAAGGAGACTTATTCGCTAAGACTCCTAAACATACCATAAATATTAGGCTCTAGACGCCTATATAAGGACCCTGATCCTACAATCAGAACTACGTTTTGGGCACAGCTCCATACGTCACAACGCCTCGAAGGCGCAACAAGCCACAAAGGCACCCCTAGAACTACGTTTTAGACTTCATCCACGAATAAGGACATACAAGTCATCTACAACGTTTTAGACTTCATCCTCGAATAAGGACATACAAGTCACTACGTCCTTGGTGTGCCCCTGCTGCCATAGCCCCGAGGGCAACACCAAGAACTACGTCTTTGGCTTGATTCTCAATAACGATTTGAGATACGTAGGCATCTTGTGAGGACCGATTTAGTCTCGAAACACAAGTGCAGCCATTAAAGCTCGAAATCTCATTAATCCTAGCAATTAATATACAAGTACGTTTTTTAATCCACAACAATATGAATATATATATATATATATATATAAAATTACAAAAATTTAAATAAAAATAATAAAATATTAAAGAAAATCGTGCATCGCACGAGATATAAGCTTAGTATATATAAATTATAAATTAATAGTAATGTATTAATATTAGTAGACTAATCTAATTTATATATCATGAATTTAAGATAATAAAGTTCCTGAGATAATTTAAATTTATTTGAGGTATTAAAATGAGATTCAATAGTAAAAAGACACATATTAAAAAAAGTGAATAATTTTCGAACTGAAAATACATACCGGAATGCATAATAAGATAACCTCATAATATTATTCACATGAACTTAAGATAAATTTTTAAAGATAATCTCGTGTGATTTAATTTTCTAAGTTTAATATTACAACAAGTTTTTATTTCTAATAATAATTTGATATTAATTGGGTCAATTTTTTTAAATATAATCACGCTTTTCAAAATCTTAACAAAAAGAGTTCAATTTAAATTTTTTTTGATTAAATCATCTTTAAATACTTTTATTCAAGAAAAAGAATAATTAAAAAATATTAAATAGAACCTTTTTTTATCCAAATTAAAAACGCGTACCACCGTTGCCTTTCGCCCAACAGTTGTACTCCCTTCTCTCTTGTCGAAGATAGTATTGTCTCTTTGTAGACTTGCCCGTTGTGGCCTTGCCAGTTGTAGTTGCCTACTTCGTTGTGAGTCTTTGCTTGTACCAATTCGTATTGTTCGTGTTTAATCTAGAAGCGGTCAAGATAGTTATTAAATAAATTTGAATATTTTTAAATGAGTTCAGCCGTTCATTTAACTTAAACGAGATCAAATCTCAGACTAAACTCAACTCGTTTAAGTAACGAGTCGAGTTTACTTGTGAACTAATCGAGCTGAGTTTAAATGAGACGAGCTGAAAATATTCGTGAGCTTATTAATTTGAAATTAATATATATTATATATATACTAGCTTAAAATCCGTGTGTGATACACGGATTGTTAATTGTTATTTTATTATTATTTTTTTAATTGTATTTGTTAAAAAAAATAAGTAGGCATGTTAAAATAGCTAAACACTTTTAATTAATTAAAAATATTAAAACAGATTTTAAAATAAATAGGTAAAGGTTTGCCCGTTATATTTTTGGAAAAAGAGAGGTTTTAGTAAGGAAAAATAAAAAAGTGTAACATATATTTAGTTTAAAAAGGTAAATGTCCGTGATATTTTTGAAAAATGAGGTTTTAAAATTTAATAATTAAAATATTTAAATACGTTTTAAAATAAATAACTAAAGGGTTTCTTGTGATATTTTTAGAAAAAAAATGGATTTTAGTCAGAAAATTAGAAAAGGTAAATTGAAAAAAGCAATTTTCCGTGATATTTTTAGAAAGGGAGGGATTTTGTTAGAAAAAATCTATAATGTATTTTAGCTGAAAAGGTAATTGGTTATAAATTTGTATTTGATTATTTATATTTTAATATTTTTAGTAATTGCATTTGTTAAGAAAAATAAGTAGGCATGTTAAAATAGGTAAATTTTTAAAAAATAATTATAATATTAAAATAGGTTTAAAAATAAATAACTAAAGGTTTGTCCTGGACATTTTTGGAAAAGGAGGGGTTTTAATAAGGAAAAATAGAAAAACTAACATATTTTAGTTAGAAAAGGTAATTGTCCGTGATATATTTGAAAAAGTAGGGGAATTTGTTAGAAAAAATAATAGATTTTAGGTGAAAAAGTAATTGGTTATAAATAGGTAATATTATTATTTAATAATATATTTCTATAAATAAATAAGGTTAATTAAGTAAAAACACAAAGTATAGTTAAGTAAGGGCAGTTAAGTAAAATCACAACGTACCATACCGACCAACGACCGACCAAACTTTTAATGTTTCGTCTATTATATAATAGTATTGATATAATTAATTTATAATTCATAAATAATGAAAGTAAAATTAAATAATAATTAAATGTATATCATAGATGAGTTCGAATTCGATTCAAATCAGGTTTTCGAATTTGAGCCGAGCCTAATCGGATTTGATGCTCAGCTCTACTCATTTAAATAAATAAACACAAATTTTTTGAATTCGACTCGTACACGAGCTCAAATTAAACTGAATTCTAAATGAGTTTTTTTTTTTGATAATTAAGGCGAGGAGTCGAACTCGCTCCTCAAACGAGTTTGTATTTGAACTGCTCGTTATTATGTGGTTGTTGTCTTCTACCATGTCAAATACCGCGTTGCAATATAACAGATGACGAAATGAGGATATGTACAGAGAATGTATCTATATTGAACAAGAATTTACATAATAGAATGATGATTAACAAACTTGATACAGAAGCTGCTTGAGCTATTTACTGAACATAAGTGACTCTAACAGAATGAAACAGAATCACAGTGACAGCTAAGCATGAGCTGTATCTAACAGAATGACAGCTAAACATTAGTTGTGTGTGTTGATGTGGTAGTGTGTGTGACATCTGACTCAATGATATCTGATTGTGTAAAATCCCCCGGCAAGTTAAGAGGGGAGAACAATTGCACCACACTCAACTTGGAATGTAAGTATGCAATTTGACGAGAAGATAAGGCCTTTGTAAACATATCTGCAGGTTGCTTATGAGAAGGTAGATGCACATTAGAAATAACACCCTGCATAAGTTTTTCGCGCACAAAGTGACAGTCGATTTCAATGTGTTTAGTACGCTCGTGAAACATAAGATTTGTAGCAATGTATATAGAAGATTTTTTGTCATAGTGCAAGGGAACATGAAGAGAAACAGAATGATGAAGTGTAGACAACAACGAGATTATCCAGGCTATCTCACAATAAGTGTCAGACATTGAACGATATGCAGCCTCACATTAAGATTTAGAAATGGTATGTTGTTTCTTGCACTTCCAGGAGACAAGAGAACCACCAAGCATTAAATAGTATCCAGTTAATGAAGAACGAGTCAATTGATAACCCCCTCAATCTGCATCACAAAATGCACTAAGTTGCGGGTTTTTGCAAGCTGGAAATATTAATCCTTGACCTGGAGTACGTTTAAGGTAGCAAACAACTTTAAAGGCAGCATCAAGATGATCAAGTTGAGGAGCATGGAGGAACTGATATAGAACATGGATAGCATAACATAAATTAGGTCGTGTAATAGTGAGATTAATCAACCGACCCACTAGACGTCGATAAACCTTATGAGCTGGCTTATCAAGAACAACAGAAGTACTCTTGAGAAGGGTATGATTCTGATCCATTGGAACAGTAGAAGGTTTAGCAGCAAATAGACCAGTGTCGGACAAGATATCCAAAGTATACTTCTTTTGATGAAGGTAAAGACTAGTAGCAGATCTTGCAATTTCTAAGCCCGAAAAATATTTCAAATTACTCAAGTTCTTGATTTTGAATTGAGTCTGAAGAAACACTTTAGTAGCATTAATAAGTTCTAATGAGTTTCTAGTCACAATCAAGTCATCCACATAGATTAATACAGCTACAAAGTTTCCACCTTTGGATATGGTAAAAAGACTGTGATCACAAGGAGATTGAACAAGACCAAAGGATAGTAAAGCTTTAGACAACTTTTTATACTATTACCTTGGGGCCTGTTTGAGGCCATATAGAGATTTTATGAGTTTATATACCAAATTACTGTGATAAATGGCAGGATGAGCAGTGAGAAATTGATAACTTGGAGGCATACACATGTATACCTCTTCGTTAAGGTCACCATGCAAGAAGGCATTAGTGACGTCCATTTGATGTAAGAACCCATTATTTGCAGCAGCAAGAGCAATAAGAATACGAACTGTGGTCATTTTAGTCACGGGAGCAAACGTCTCAAAGTAGTCTAAACCCTCTTGTTGAGTGAACCCTCGAGCAACTAAACGAGTCTTATATCGTTCAACCTCACCACAAGACTTATATTTTATCTTGAATAACCACTTGCAGTCCACCACATGTTTACCAGCCGGTAATGCCATCAATTGCCAAGTATTTGTAGATTCTAAAGCATGAATTTCATCTTTCATGGCCTGCAGCCACTGTGAGTATGAGACAGCTTGACTATAGGTATATGGTATGAATGAGTTGTCAACCTTGGTCATATAAGCTTGATAGGTAGGTTTGAAAACATGATGAGATAGATATTGATGGAGAGGATACTGAACAGAAGCAACAGATTGACTCACCACATGTGTGAGCACTTTGGGAATGCTAGTAAATTCAGCAAACCTGGATGGTAATTTCTTTGTTTTTGCAGGTCGTGAAGTGAGTTGAGCAGGAGCAAATGAAGTAGATGTCAAATCAGTAGGCATAGAATCAGACATAACCAATGGTTCCACACTAGTATCTGTATTTTGCTTAGCTGAACCAGAAGGAGCAATAAAAATAGGAGTATCTGCATCATCTGAAGAAGAAACAGTAGGAAATAACCTAGTGTCTGAGCTGATAGACTATGAAACAGTTAGAAATGGAAACTCATTTTCTATAAAGCTGACATCTCTGGAAATATAAGTCTTTTTAGTCTCAACATCCGTGACCCTGTAGCCCTTTGTACCATACGGGTACCCCAAAAACACACATTTGAGACATCGAGGATCAAATTTATCTTTTGTAGGAGAGACAGTATTAATATAGCACAAGCAATCAAACACACGAAGTGAAGCATAATCTGGAAGCTTAGAGTAAAGTAATTCATACTGAGATTTGTAAGATAAAGATTTGGAAGGCATCAAATTTATGAGATGAGTTGTAGTGAGAATACAATCACCCCACAAGTATTTAGGAATGTTAGCTTGTAACCGTAAAGCTCTCGTAACATTGAAAAGGTGCTGATGTTTCCTTTCAACAGTACCATTCCGTTGAGGGGTATAAGGACAAGAAAATTGTTGAACAACACCTTGAGAAAGCATGTAACTATGGAAGGCAGAATTAGTAAATTCAGTGCCATTGTCCGAACAAAGAAACTCGATGTGAACACCAAAATGAGTGAACACATATGCTAAAAAGTCTTTAAGAATTGAAAACACTTGAGTTTTATCAGCAATCAGAAATATCCAAGTACATTTAGAAAAATCCTCAACCATAGTTAAAAACTGATTACATTTCCCATGAGTGGGGGTTTTAAACGGCCCTCAAAGATCACAGTGTATGAGTTCAAACAGATTAAAACTAGAGCTGGTACTAACTGGAAAAGCAGACCTAGTTTTCTTTGCTCTAAGACAAACATCACAATGAGAAATATTTGGACAAGCCACATTTTGAGATTGTAGAACACATTTCATGACAGGATAAGAAGGGTGCCCCATACGGGTATGCCATGACTGAGCTTGAGTAACAACAGAGTGAGCTTGATTGGTATGAGAAGAACTGGTAGACAAAGAGGATGAAAAATGATATAGGCCAGCAACCTGATCACCAATCTCTATCATCTTCCTCTGTGAGAGGTCCTATAAAATACATTTGTTTGCAGCAAATTGAACAATACAAGAAGACTGAGCAGTAAGCTTTGAAATAGATACCAGATGATAGTGAAAAGAAGGCACATAAAGCACTTGATGTAAAACAATATTATCAGTGAGATGAACATCTCCTATATGAGTTATAGGCACCATAGAACCATCAAGCAAATGGAGATTTGAAGACATAGCCTGTGGATTATGTAATAGAGACAAATCTGACACAATATGATCGGTAGCACCCGAATCAAATAACCAACTCTTACGTGAAGTATGTAAGGTCAGATAGAAGAGTGCAGAGAAGAGACACTGAAAGTCTGATTAACAAGTTGATGAATAGGTAAAGATGCATATATACCTGCAATATGAGATGAAGATACACCAGCCCAAGGAGGAGTAGCTTTGAGACTGGATTGAATCATTCTTGCAGTCTGCTCACACTGAGCAGTAATGAAAGTCTCATGTCCTGTATTATCAGAACTAGGCACAAAATCAGTAGATTTAGTGGTACTGTCCTCAGTACTTTTAACAAAATCAATATTGTTAACCATAGCAGCAGTCCTTTTGACATTATGATTATTCCGTGGTTTAGGTTTAGGCTTCCCATACAATTTGTGCCATTCAGGATAGTCGTGAAGACAAAAACACTCCTTCTTAGAATGTCCAATCATATTGCAGAAGTCACACACAATAGATGAAGTAGTTGATCCAATACCATCACTTGAGACCTTTTTTACATTAGAGAATGACCTATTTTTTGAGCCAGCAAATCGAACAGTCATCACAACATTCTCAGTGACTATAGCAGCATGAGTACAATCTCTTTGACTCTCCTCTTGTAACAATAATGAATACGCTTGACTAAGTGAAGGCAGTGGTTCCATCATTAATATTTGACCACGAATTGCAGTATATTGATCACTCAATCCCATAACAAATTGACTTAATTTGTTAATTTGTTCATAAAGAGACAATTTAGCACTATAATCACATGTACATGTAGTAGCACTACAAACACACTTAGGTATGGGTGCAAGGTTATCAATCTCATCAATTAGAGTTCTATTCTTGGTGAAATAGGCAGTAATTGACATAGTTCCTTGAGTAAGTACACTTAATTCTTTCTTCAACTGATAGATTCGATGCACATTACTTTGTGAGAATCAAATCTATAGGTCGTCCCAAATCTCTTTAGCAGTAGAGAAGTAAGACACACTATTACGTATATCACTCGAAATTGAGTTCAAAAGCCAAGAAACAACCATATCATTACAACGAATCCATTGCAGATATGTAGTAGCAGTAGACACAAGTTGAGTGACTATACCATTAATCATGCCTAATTTCATTTTTACAGACAGAGCTAACTTGATAGCACAACTTCATTGATTATAATTTTGCTCATTAAGAAGCTGATTAACAAGCAACATACCAGGATTATCAGAACTGTGAAGAAAAGAGTGGATGATCGGGATTGATTATCGATGAATTTGACGAAGAAGCTGTCATTGAATTGTGTGGATGTGAAGATACAACAGCAGCGTAATTCAATCGTGACATAGATCGAAAAACAAAACTTGAGAAATGAGCTTTATTCTAGCTCTGATACCATGACAGAATGAGGATATGTACAGAGAATGTATCAATATTGAACAAGAATTTACATAATAGGATGATGATTAACAAATTTGATACAGAAGCTGCTTGAGCTATATACTGAACATAAGTGACTCTAACAGAATGAAACAGAATCACAGTAACAGCTAAGCATGAGTTGTATCTAACAGAATGACAGCTAAGCATTAGTTACGTGTGTTGATGTGGCAGTGTGTGTGACATCGACTCAATGATATCTGATTGTGTAACAACAGAGCTCTTTATAGGATTAGGAATATGAGACTTCATTTTCTTTGTACATTTTGGGACAATGATTGCGATTTTAAACTAAAACGGAAATAGATTGAATTATAGATTTCACCCAAACCCTTGTTTTTTCACATATGTACAGTAGTTCCTTCGTCCAATTATGTTAATTTTAGGTTAAAATTGAATGGAACCAGATCAAATCATTCTTCACAACTAGCATATATCTAATCATGTTTTTAAAGTCAAATTTGGCCCACTTGTACCCGAGTGATGTAGCACCTTTCTCCGCTGTAAATCAATTGTCAATCAGGGTTTATTGCAACCAGTTGAACTGGTCAATAAATTTGCATTATAATTATTGTGTTGTGTAATAGTAGCAGCTAGTCCACCTTCCTGCATGTGAATATGTGATCACATGAAAATCATGGAAAGAAGAAAAAATAAATTTACCCTCGACTCGATTTTTGCTAAATCGAAACACAATTAGGTAGCATAAATCAAAATATTTTGTTAATTTCATGTAAAATTTTATTTTTGTTCGGGAACCAAAATCGGAACCGAAATCAGAATCGAAAAATATACGACTTGCGAAAATCTTGACCATATTATTACAACTAAAGCAGCTGTTTCTTTCTTTCTTTTTTCTTTTTTTTTTGTCTACCACAGTATGATAATAATTATGAGTAAAAAAGGAAAGAGCACTGTAAAGCACAGATTTACGAACTAGTCTATGCCAGTTCATAATTTCCACCGAAAGTAAGAAATCATCGAGTAAAACTTGGTAGTTGCAATTGCAAGTACTTCCAGTGACCAACTTACAGTAGTGTCATGTGTTGTAATCATTCATAATTCGAAGCTGTTAATCTTGAACAAGCTTAAAAGCTCAATTATGATCCTAATGATTCTGTAGAGACAGGGGTACGAGTGCACTTGTCCTCATTACGAAATTATACAAGTAATGATGCTATGGGGAAGTCCATAATGTAGATTTCTGCAGCATAATCATAAGTATAAACCCCTTGTTGCAGTAACAAGACCATTAGAAGTAGTCAGCATACTCGTTCTTTTTTTGCTTTTTATAGAAACGCATTTACTCATTGTCTTTGACAAGATTCGAATCGTCAAATGTAAAGAAAGTGTTTGTTTAACGCAATGCAAAAAATGGAAATAATAAAGGCATTTATCTTCCGAAATGGGATAGATAACCAACAAATTTATTGAATTTATAGTCTACAAAATATTTTGCGAAAAGGGTATGAATAGAAATATCGTAGGCGAAAAACTACCAAACTGTGTTTGATGAACTATTCATGAAAACATATAAACATTTTTTCATCCTCTATCCGGTAAGACATGAAGATTTGTGAATGTTGCTTGGTTCCTTGATCTTCAAGATTTGTATCTTAATATGGTGGATGATAAGTTCCTGGATATGGGCCTGAGGAACATAGAAATAATTAGATTTTAGTTATGAGAGGAAAAAGTTGGAGAATAGTAGTAGCCTTTACTTAAAATGAAATGTTACCTGGAGGATAATGGTTTGAGGGCTGGGCAGGTGGAAATGGTGATGGAGGATATCCAGCAGGTGGCGGATATGGTGATGGGGGATACGCAGCTGGTGGTGCATATGGTGTGGGGGGATACGCGGCTGAATGAGGGTTCGGGTATGGAGTTGGGGGATAAGCTGCAGGGTTCTGTGGATATGCAGGGTAGGCTGGGGATTGGGGATATCCTGAGGCTGGTGGAGGGTATCCGTATCCTGATGAGGCCGGTGGAGGGTATCCGTATCCTGATGGTTGGGGTACAGGTGATGAACCATATGGTGCTGATGAGGCATGATTCTTTGCAGGCTTCTGTAATAGCACAAGAATCTCAGTTTTAGTATATAGCTCAAGTTGGAAAACAATCTTTATCCATAAAGTTTAGGCTTTTTTATGTTCACAAAAGTTTAACATACAAATTAAACCATAGAACTTACGCTGACATTTGAAAAGTGCAGTATCACTCGGACCTCCCCTGCATACCTATAAGCCACACAAAACCAATCCATGCATTATGAGTTATGTCATAGTATCATTTATCAAATTGGTTATTAATTACAAAGTCTTGTTCAATCCGAAGTATAGGTGCTATGGTATCTAGGAATTCAATGAATTTAACAGTTCGAAATGTAGCAAATGATCACAACGAAATTTAACAGTTCCTGTGCCAGAGAGATGTTAATGTCATCCAGGAGCTCTTCAGAACATGAGACTGCTACTAAACTTCACTGGTACTTCTCAAATTGCTCTCTCATTCTCTATAAGAGGGGCATGGCATAATAATCTGTTTAAAAAAAAATCTAAACTTCACTTGGGTAAAAACAGAAGTCAAATTCAGTTTTCGGGGCCATAATGTACATATACACCGCATATTCTACAAACTTATGTGTAAGGAATTCGAAAATCTTGGAGCCCTTGAGTTTTGGGGGCCGTAGGCACAAGTCTTGCGCGCCTATAGCCAGGACCAGGACCACCCCTGCTGCCATAGTTCAATGCATCGTTGATTCACTTAGAACAACTTTTAAGATTAGTAGGTATTAACATAATTTTGTAACTGCAGTGTAATCTTTGCATTAAAAGATAGGCTTTCCATACTTTGGTATAGTGTACATAATATAAGTCCATACAGTTTGAAAAACACAATCCACACACACATTAAAAGATTCAAGACAAAAGAACATTGGCTCCAAAAAATGTATTAAACAATCCATCTTGTTAAAGTCTCCTCAGGGACTGTTCAAGTTAGACATTTGTGTCTGCAAGTATCCTACCAGGGCTGCTTCGTGACCATGGTCAATGCCTAGTGAAATTTGCTGTTTTGGTTCTATAGAGAAGGGGCCTGGATATAAATCAGTGTGACGTAACGTAAATCTAACTCTAATCAAATTTATAAATTCAACAAACAAACAGCTCAAATAACATGTCCTAAATGAGCAGAGATGCTGTTCCCTCTCCCCCTAATGTCCCAAGTAAATCAAGAATCCTTGGTTTGTCTTATGGGAACTAAGGTTCCTAATTACCATTTACCAACAAAATGAACCGGAACTTTTAAGTTCTGAAGAAGAAGACTTCCATTAGAAACTACAACATATACCAACAATCCTGATCCAGGTTTAGCATATAACCAACCATAATCCAGAAGTTTTATTTGATGTGCAGATAACAGATAATCTTAATGTCACTTATATGTTTCAAACATGGTCAGTAAAGATAACAAAACAATACTAACAATAACGGGGCTTACTTTCCGGTCTTAGACTGAATCGAGTAAGAGCCATCATCATATCCCTGAGAAAGAACTTTCTGCAACTGAATCCTAAGAAAGTCCCAAAAGAAGTTGGTCAGCTAATATTAAGAAAAAGAATAACACCCTGCCTATGCAGAACATACCTTCCAGTGCCGATCAAGTCATCAAATGTGACTGTATTGCTATTCCAGACGAGAACATTTATCTCCCTTAATCCTTCGATCAATGTAAACACAAATTTCTCTTGAAATGTCGGATTTTTACCGCCATCTACAGAATAACAAACCAATGAAATGCAAGTCAGATATGAAACTTCTTCGAAACTTGGCATTTTGGTCTTGTAAACAGGCAGATCAGCAGAATTACGTAACATACAAGAGGCAATTATAAAAACAGAACTGATTTGTTAAGTAACCAGCTCATCTAAAACCCATTTTTGGATCGAAGAGTGGATCACGAGCGCCCATCTTTGGGACATAATTTTTGTCTTTCGTGTCAGTAACCAGCTCATCTAAAACCTTAAAGTGTTAGAGGAAGACATTTTCCAGGATCTTATATTGTATTCAAACATGATTGTCAACTTTAACATCAACGTAGAATTTCAATTTGACATCAAATCACAAAATTATACAAGAAGATTAAAAAAAGAGAGAGAGAGAGAGAAGAATTCAGACCTGTACAAGTACGAGTGCTGAATTTAGAGCTACCGTATTCCACACAAACGTAAGGATCTTGCCTCGAAAACCATTCAGTATCTTTCAATCTTGAACATCCAACAACTGCACATATATATTTACATAATTAAACATCAACCTCCAAACATATATAGACAAGATTTAGCCTAGCAGATAACTCTTTTGCATGTGCTAACTTGATGTTAAGACTCAGCATGTGTGCATGAATATTTAAATTTCCGTAATTATAATCGAAAAACATGTACATGTGTGTTGGAGGAGAAGCAGAAAAAAGAAAAAGGACAAGATGACTTACTAGTGACTTCAAGAAGTTGGCCATGAATACCGGAAACTGGAGTGGCCATGGGAATGATCAAGATTAATTAAAATACTAGTATTATATGATCTATATACAGGCAAACACTTCTGTTTTAACTTGAAGCTTGAAAAATACAAAAGAGATGGCAGGGATTTTAGATATTTATATATTCATCTTTCCCCCTCTTATGGGTTGACTTGGCATGTGAACATTGATAGATAGAAATTGTGAGGAACGAAAAGAAATTGCTGACTTTTCTTAGTAATTTTTAACAAGAACAAAACAAATTAATAAAATTGCTGACTTTTCTTAGTAAATTTTTAACAAGAACAAAACAAATTAATAAAACTAAAAACGCACGACAAAAAATATAAAAATATAAATTAAAAAGACGGGAAACTACTCTGATATTTTTTCTCACTTGCGAAATAAGTCGACCATCAAAGACGTGTGTAGCAGCAACTCTATTGCTTGATAGTAGAAGGTTGGGACATTTTAATGTCCTGTCTTTATTGGAGTGACTGTCGTAAGACTAAGAAATCTCTTTAGTCATCCGTTAAAAATTTAAGAACTCTTTCGTTTAAGGATTGTTGAGTCATTTCTTATATCATTTTCTTAAATAAAATATTCACTTCCCTTCAAATCTATTCATCTTTTTCTCTTTCGTCAATATAAAAAATGTAGGTGAAGTTTAAATTTAATAATATAATAATAATGAGTATATATAAGGAGTAAAGTTAAATTCTATGGAGACCACCTTTTTTGTGGAGACTTAGAGATCACATACGTTCTACAATTTGAATTTAGCAAAATATAATATTTTATAAATTATGTTCTATGAAAATAACTATTTTCATTTAAAATCTTTAAAATTATATATGTTTTGCAAGTAAAACATAACAAAACATACTCCCCCCGTCCCAGCAGGAAGTTAACATTTGAAAGAGGACGCTCGACACACATTTTAAGGCTCTTTTAAAGTATAGTTTCATTAATTATTTTAAATTTCTTTTTCTTCTGAATAAAAATTAAATGTTTGGATTTTTATTCAAAAAAGAAAAAAATTAAAAATAAATAATGGAACTATATTTTATATAAGCCTTAAAATGCCTGTTGAGCCCTCCATAATATTAACAAATGGATGAGACGGATGAAGTATTATTTTGCAAAACATGTTAGGTTTGCAGAACATTCATGTTTAGTTTGCAGAACTTACATGATTTTAAAGATTTTCAATAAAATAGTGATTTTCATAAAATACACTTTGCAAAACAGTACGTTTTGCAAATTTTTGATTACAGAATATGATCTATTTTGACAAATTTAGATTGCAGAACATATGAGATCTTCAGGTCTCCACAAAAAAAGTGATGTTCATAGAACTTTACCTCACAAGGAGTATTGTTGAAGTTATCATTTATTATAATATCTTAAATTATTAAGAGATTAATTTGTTATAATATTTATAAGGAACATATTAGGAGTCTCTTGGAGTTGCTTTAAGAATGTTAAATGGATATCCAACTCGAGGTAATAGATATTGGTATTTGTTTGAAAAATGCTTATTTTGAAAGATAAAAATAGTTGTAATAATCATTTATTTATTCAGAGTTAGAAAAATATTAATATATTTTGTATATACATTTATTAAATTTATGGTATCGTCGAGCTATAAGCGCTTTGACTTTCCCCGTCAAAAATAAAAACGTTTTAAAAAAACAACTAAGAACAAGTTGTTTTGCAAAATGGTCAACGACCTGGCCCTTTATTGTATTTTGGCAACTCAAATATAAAAAGAGTTGAGGTTTATGGACATTTGAATACAAGTAAAACGGCTCTGCTTATATATTGATGACTTTTTAACTTTTTTGAAGTATTATAAGACGAATAATTGTGTATTTTACGCAATTTTTTAATATACTAGCTTTATACCCGTGCAATGCACGGGACGTTTAATAAGTTATTTTATTTTAGTGTTTTTATAATTTTATTTATTTATTAATATCTTTGTGTATTTTCATAAAAATATAAATTCATTAAGTTAATAATATGTTTTTTCATATGTATATATTATTTCGGTTTATGTTGTACTTCTTGAAATGATAAAAAATACGAAAAATTCACTAAAATAATGATTATTTATATGTTTATTCATTGTTTTTATAAGTTCAATTTTAATAAATTTTAGTGTAAATATTTAAAATATTAAAATTATACTACTTCTATTATTATTTACTTTTATAGAAATATTACTTTTTCTCTAAAGTAGAGCATTATTAATAACTCTAATTGTGTAATTGTTTTATAGTAGAGAGTTTTTAGCTTATAGTAGAGAGTTTTTAGCTATGTAGGACTCGTTTTATAGTAGAGAGTTTTTAGCTATGTAGGACCCGCTGACGACCAAACCAAACCATACCATTTAAGTGTTTTCCGCTAATTATATATAAAGATATAATTTTCAGAAAATACAAAAACCGAGTGAGAGAATATTAGTATTATTTAAAAGATTTGACGAATTTGGTTGGCTTGATTGAGTAGCACGTATTCCAAACTCTAAAGTATATATATAACGCGTAATTGGATAAGAAAACAAACCCGGTCTCGATCCCCAACTCACACACTTGCACAAATTATATTCAGTGACCCAGCGAATACTGGCGACTACCTAACCATTTAATCGGTTTAATTTACGGAAAACATTAAACGCACAAAATTTGTTCCCAAAATTCTTCTCAAATACACATGATAACTCCTAATTCGTTGTAATAATAAGTGGACCTCCTGCATTCACACCAACAACATCAATCAAAACATTCTAAACTGCCACATCATCTATGCCATATCATTTGATAACAATTTTTTGTACCAAATTTTGTACCTGTTCAAAGTACCAAACCATTTAAATTCTACTTCAATTGTTAATAAATACTTTTTCGCTAAAACGAGTGGTACCTCCGTGACTCCTTCTATGGAAGTTGGAACATCACCTTCGAATCTTGTCAACCAAGGTAGATATGTGAGTTTGTTTAATTACATTGTTGGATCAACTCTGGCTTTTGGTCACTTTAATATACTTCATTTGGATTTAACTTGTAATAAAAGAAATGAGGCAAACTATTTTAGTTGAAACGACAATTCTACAACTTATTTTCTCACAACAGTCTAACTCTTATTACCCAGAAAAATGAATCCAATGGACGATCACAACATACAAGTCACGTTGAATTGTTTACATGCCAAATGCCATCATTTCGTACTTTCATGTACATTATCAAGCCATGGATTTCACCTTCGCATCTCCGGATTAGAATACAAAACGTCAGCTGCTATTGCCTTTCATAATTTCCCTTGCGACTCCTAAGAGCATTTCCAATGGGTTAAAATCCTTGACTAAAAATCTAGTTATCATATCAAAAATAATTTTTTTACATAATTTGTAAAAAATTGAGCACTCCAATGTAGGCCTGTCAACGGATCGGATTCGGATCGGATCAACCTAAATCCATATCCATATCCATTTATTTTAACGGATTCGGATTCGGATCGGATCATGACCGGATTTTTTATAGGCCGATCCATATCCGGATCCGTTCGGATCGCGGATCGGATATCCGATCCATTTATATTTTTCCTTAAAAATTTTGATTTAAATTAAAATTTCACTTAATATTGAATTTTTTTACAATATCTTGTAATGGTAAACAAAATAATTAAATAATAACTCTAAAGTTTAAAATACGAACTCTAACATAATATTAGAAATTTAAAAACAAATAAAAATTAAAAATTTAGAATAATATTGAGAAAAACACGATGATTCATAGGCCAAACGATGATATTATACTTCGGAAAAATATTATCTCACATTTTAATTAGTAGTGATTGTATAGACTACAAAGTATAGACTATTAAAAATTGCAAATAATTTTTTTATAATATATATTATACAATATATTTTGTCGATCTTCTTCTCATTGATTATATTTGTCGATCTTCTAGGGACCTGTAGCCAGTGACAGAGCCAGGAAATAAACTTCCTGGGGCACCATACCTCCGGTTACAAATATAATATTTTTTAAAAGAAATTCTTTGCTAAATAATACTAGTATTTTAATTTTTTTGTCATACTCTCCGAACAAACAACAATTATTTAGTTGAAGGAATCGTAACCTTTTAACAGTTAGTTTGATGGTTTGTACTTGCAATTCTCTAACAAAGTAAAAAGGGTCCATGGCGTTTGGGTGCGAAATAGGGGCACCAAGTATAAATATTACAATATAATTGTTGATTTGTTGTGGGTCCCACATGAAAAAATATCTTTTTTTAAAAATTGGTGTGGGCACGTGACCCCAGGTGGCTCAGTGTGCCTCCGCCACTGCCTGTAGCATAATTCCATTTCATCGGTTACCATTTTGAGATAATATATTCTATTTATAATAACTTGAAATAATTATTACATAATATTTTTAGAATATAGCCAACCATTATATCTAAGGATCGGCTCATTGTTATTGGTTGAAATCATTTATCTTTCCCATCGACTCGAAAGTTCATTATCAAGTGTTACTCTTGCAGGCTGCAGCCTCTGTTTGATCCTTGGGATGACAGTTTTATCTGCACCCGGGGCAACAAGCCAACAATGATGAATGCAAAAGACAAATCAATATCAAGAGGCATGCTAAAATCTTAAACTAGAAACTATTCCCAGGCGAAATGATAACATAGATGAAGTATCATTCAGGCGAAGCAAGAAAGACAGCTTATTCATCAGTACTACTAATTATACTTAGCACAATAAAGCTGAACATTGAGAAAGAAAGTTAAAAACTGACCATTCCCAATCACAGGACTAACTACTAAGAAAAAACAATGGCTCACAAAAGTGCACATATCACATAGACATGAAGTACAGATGAGACTATTGTAAGATTAGCAGCAAATATGAGAGAACAAGAAACTCTTATAAAAGCTTGTTTTGCAGGCAATCATAAATAGATAATTTACAATAGCGATTGTTTCGTTTTTGGTCTTTGCCATCAGGAATAAAATAGAAATTTGAAATACATATCTTAAATGTTCAAGCAAATCTAGAGAAGGTATATACAGAGTTGTAACTTTCAATATGCCAGCTATTTCATGTTAAGTTAGAGCCTGCAATAGAATCAACTGCTTCAACAACTTCCTTCTGTCACCCTGCCATGCCTAATAAGCTGAATGACCCTCAGGGGCACCGATAAACTTCCTGGCAGCATTCATCAGAGTCCAATCAAATCTTGCAGCACTACGCTTCAAAGCTTTTATGCCAAAAGGACTGTCCATGCTCTGTTGAAGATTAACAACATTAGCAGGCCTAACACACTGGACAAGATAAATAAAAAGAAACAGTAAGGTATATGATTAATAGAAAAAAAATTATCAACGTACCAATCGGCATGTTTGGGCATTGATGTCACAAACAGGATACTCTTGTGGGCAGCAGCTGGAGTGATCATCGCAGCAGGTGGCTGCCTCAAGTGGGCAGCATCCCCAACCAAAGCAGTACTTACCATACTCATAAACACAGCAGCATGTGGTTGATGCAGGGCAACTGTAGTAATCATCACAAACTACTTGGGGCTTCACAGGGGAAGGAGGTGATGGGCCAGGTTTTGGAGGGTTCACACCAGTCTTTGTAGGATACGATGGCTGCATTGCTATTCCACACTTTCCTGTATTAGTACTGGCCACATTACGCTCTAACCTAATGTAACCATTCTCACCCCAGTTGGGACCCCATGAATTCCTGACTATCCAATAATCTTTACCATCTTCTGTACCATATCCAACAGCCACAACACCATGGTCTAACTGTGTTCCACATAGTCCAGTAAAAACACCCTGAATAAAGTCAAGGAAGTAAACTAATTAAGCATGCAAGTAAACTGCTTTTCATTAATTAGGAGTCACCAACTAATTAAGCAGAACTATGTTTAGGTGGTCACAAATTATGTCACTGTGCAGATGGCAAAGTAGCCAGAAAAATTCTACTCCAATCCAGATTCACTTGGACAGTCGTGTAGAGAGGAGCAGCAACTTGAACAAATACTATGAAATATATAGTTTATAGGGTTAAAATGAAATATATAGTTTATAGGGTTAAAATCCTCTATCGATGACCTTTTTAGCAAGTTATATCAAGTATTATATAAAGATAACAAGCCTTCCACACGTTCAGATAGCATCTCCAACCATGTTAGCTAATGGTTCGCTAAAATAATATAAAAATAAAAATTAGCTATATTATAGATAATGAAAAAGTGTTTCGTCTCCACGGTGTTATCTATAGTTGTTGGATATATCTTAAAAAAATATTTTACCATTATTAATAAAAGGCAAGTTATGATTTGGAAACACAACAAAACAATAATATCAATTAAATATGGTAAGATAAAGAGGTGGAACATTATAGAGAATTGTAATGGTTCTACAAATATAGCCAATCAAGCTAGGTTGTGTAATTTTTTTTTAGCTAAGGGCATGTGGTTGGAGTTGTTCATTATGCATATTGGTTGGCTATATATGTTACCACATAGGATTTTGCTAAGGGGTTTGACAGCATTGGAGATGCTCAAGGCAAGTCCAGTGCATTCCTTCCCTAATACTCATTTTTCATTTTTTGAACATTAAAATAAAACCTACAACAATAAAAAAAATTACCGATTCATAGAGTTGAAATGCCCTGCCTCCAGCTTCGATTGCAACACTGACTGGTTGGTGTGCCACAGCCTTCTTCAGCGATTTTTCATCATTTTGAGGAACATCTTCATAACCATTGATTGTCACAACCTTGGCATTTTTCTGGAAAAATAAATAGACAAGTACATAAGTTGCCAAATACTGAACCATTAAAATTCTAACATCTCTATAACAGATTATAGTTTGTATCATATAAAAATTAATTTATACCCGATTCTGATCACACTGGCCATCAACAGCTTTGTAAGGGTAATCATCCTCAGTATCAATGCCACCATTTTTAACAATGAACTCAAAGGCATAGTCCATCAAACCACCATTGCATCCCTCATTGAAACCTTTGTCACAATCCACCAACTCCTGTTCTGAGAGAGGGATCAAGTCACCTGTTATGATCTGATTGATCCCTTCAACTGCAGCTACGGTTGAAAAAGCCCAGCAACTTCCTGCATGGTGGATAACAGAAAATAGATTAAACACCAATTTCAAGCAATTACTCATACAACTTCCAAGTCCTGACATTTTCATCAAATAAAAGCAATGAAAGCAGATATTTTAACACATATTAAACAGATGTGAGGTTCCATAGGTTGTAAACCAAGTGGCGTGAGTAAGATGCTAAAAGTACTAGGAAAAAGATTGATTTTCTAGTCTGACCGACCTTACATGATGCATGTACCTGTTATACATGTTAAGGCTACTTTAACTACTAATATTTTTGAGGCGGGGATACTAATGATAAGGAACCTCTTAGCAATCAATTTCAACTACCAGAAAACTAATTAGGTATATAATCAAGTTCAACTGAGCACCATCATATTCAACCTAGCAAGGACGTGTAACTACCAGTGACCCAGCAGATCTAGATTCTAGATAACATTTTCATCATATAACTTATAGGCTCTCAGCATATTTAAGTCTATTATAAGGTTAATAAGAGTTCTTCCGAAAAATCCAGACAAAAGGAACAAATTCAATGCATAAAGGTACCATCTTTACAATTTTACTCACTTTTCATCAAAATGCTTTCTTTTCCATACTAAAGCGGAAAAAAACCCTCCAACAGCCATCTTATTTTTACGCTAGTACTCCGCTAAGATTTCTACGCCATCTACCTACCCAAGGTGTCTTTCTCCCGACAATCACAACTATTATTCAACTGCCAAACCACTTAGTTAAAGATTGAATCATCAACCTAGCAGATCTACATAAACGTATCGGTTTAAGCATATCAAACTGCCTTACCAGTTTAACAAAAATCCCAAGAAAGCACACAAAGAAACAAAGCCAATGAACCAAAAATTACACTAAAATCCAATCTTTACTATTTCACTTCCAATTCTCATCATTTTCAATTTTCCCAAAAAACCAACATCATGTCAATACAACAAAAAAACAAAATTAGCTTTAGATCACCACCAAACAAACTTAGACCAAATTAGCAAACCCTAAAAGGGCCCCCCAAATTAGCAACAAATTTTCAAACCAATCAAAATCATAGACCATGTCAAAACAAAATCCCCTCCTTTGTCCCCACATACAAGAAACATACATACATCATAAATCATACACACAACTTAAAAAAACACCAAATCATAAACATAAACATACATACATAAAATTATAGTTCTTACCACACTGGCCTTGATCTTTAACAGGGGCAACAGCCCCTTTCTTCCTCCAATCAACAGCCTCAGGCAAATCATCACCACCCTTAAACTCAAACCTATCACTCTTAAAACCCATGTTTTTTCTCACCATTTTTCCACCTAAAAACATGGATTTATACTCATCATTACTCAAATCAGCAAACTTATTCAACCCAAGTTTAAAACTTTTATTAAACCCATTATTATGTTGATCAATAAACTCAAGATTCTCCTTAAAAATCTCGAATCTTTTCTCTTTTTCACCAAGCCCATTATAGTTTTTGTGGTGCTTAACTAGCCAAGATTCATAAAGAGACAAAAGCTCATCGTGGGTACGAAGATTTAGGGGGTTTTTGAAGTGGGTTTGGTCGTAGGTTATGATTGACATGTCTGAAGGGGTACGAACACCATATGTGCGCATGAAGTGGGCTCTGTCTTGGGCATTGATGTCGTAGATTGGCATGTCTGAAGATAAAGAGAGGGTGGAAAAGAAGGTGAAGAAGAAAAGGGTTAGGAGAGCTTTAGCAGACATTGTGGATTGTTGTGTGTAAAAAATGTGTGGGGGATTTGTGATTTTATAGAGAACAGGAAAGAGATGTGCGTGTATAGGTACTTTTGGAATTCTTATCGGTGAAGGAGTTATTGGAGAGTCCAGCATAGACTGGGAGGTGAAGTAATTGATTTCCGGATGATTTTTTCGGTTTCGTTTTCGTAAACGAGTCAATTTTAAATGAATAAATATAATTTAATTTTTTTAATATGTTTATCTTTGTTTAGATAATGGACCGGAAAAATCTTGACTAGAATATGTATTTTTGTGAAATATTTGACCAATTTGTCACCGACCAAATCTTGGAGTGTTTGTTTAATTTTACAATACTATCCTCGAAACTCGAATGCTAAGGAAGCTTATAGGTTAAGAAATCTTATGCCACGCACTAAAGTTGAGGAACCCTGATTCCCAGTCCCTATATATTCTTTATACTGTAAATTAAAATGTAAAAATAGCATAAAAGTAAATTTTAATTCTCCTAGAGCAGTATAGCTAATTTTTTGAAGATTAATAATTTCGATATATATTTCAGATTTTTTTAGAACATCTACGACAACCTTTGGGTTACCTCTTACTTATAATATACATAAACAATATAACTCTATGAAGATTTACATGTCAAATCGAATAATATTCTTTAATTATCTTCACTCTTAGTTTATATTTTAATCATATTTTAAATTTAACAATGACGAAAATTTAAATTTAATTATGTACAAGTGAATTTTTATTGAGAGTCTCTTGAAGATGTTCGGCTATGTAGATTTTATCATCTCTTAATTATTTTTAACTAATCACTTCAAACCGAACATAAATCTATCTATACTATTATATTAAAGACGAAACATTGAAAGTTTTGTAATTTGGTCCGAAAGTTTTTGTAGTCTGGTCTTCATTCATAGTCATTACATATTTTTGATCAAATTGATGAGAACCGTTAGAAAAAATATTAAAATTATTATATAGAATATCTTTTCTATTTTTCCTAACTAAAACATCTCATTTTCCAAAAATATCGCAGATAGTTTCATTTAATAAAATAACATAATATTATAATTGCTAATAACTAATCCATTACCATTTTTTTAGCCAAAATGTATATTCTTTTTTATATTTTCTAACTAAAATTTCTGCTTTTCTATTTTTCCTAAATAAAACATCTCATTTTCCAAAAATATCACGAACAGTTCTATTTAATAAAATAAAATAATAATATTATAATTATTAATGACTTACCGATTAGTTTTTTTTCCAAAACATATATTCTTTTTTATATTTTCTAACTAATATTTCTCCTAACTAAAACCTCAAAAATATCACGGGCTATTCCATTTAGTAGCATAAAAAACTAATATTATAAATCTATCTATCTCTCTATCAATATACTATTATATAATAGACGAAACATTAAAAGTTTGGTCGGTCGGTATGGTACGTTGTGATTTTACTTAATTGTCCTTTCTTAAATTCGTGTTTTTACTTAATTAACCTTACTTATTTATAAAAAAATATTATTAAATAATAATATTACATATTTATAACCAATTACCTTTTTCACCTAAAATAAATTATTTTGTTTTATTTTTTGTAACAAATTCCCCTACTTTTTCAAATATATCACGGGCAATTACCTTTTTTTAACTAAAACATGTTAGTTTTTCTATTTTTCCTTATTAAAACCCATCATTTTCCAAAAATATCACGAACAAATCTTTAGTTATTTATTTTTAAATTTAATATTATAATTATTTTTTTAAAAATTTTACCTATTTTAACATGTCTACTTATTTTTCTTAACAAATGCAATTACTAAAAATATTAAACTATAAATAATCAAATACCTATTTATAACCAATTACCATTTCAGCTAAAACACATTATAGATTTTTTCTAACCAAGTCCCTCATTTTCTAAATATATCACATGAAATTGCTTTTTTCAATTGTCTTTTTCTATTTTTCTCACTAAAATCCATTCTTTTTCTAAAAATATCACGGACAAACCCTTTACTTATTTATTTTAAAATATATTTAAATAATTTAAATTATTAAATTTTAAAACCTCATTTTCCAAAAATATCACGGACATTTACCTTTTTAAACTAAATATATGTTACATTTTTTATTTTTCCATATTAAAACCCCCCCTTTTCCAAAAATATAACGAACAAACCCTTACTTATTTATTTTAAAATCTGTTTTAATGTTTTTAATTAATTAAAAGTGTTTAGCTATTTTAACATGCCTACTTATTTTTTTAACAAATACAATTAAAAAATTAATAATAAAATAACAATTAACAATCCGTGAATCGCACGGGTTTTAAGCTAGTATTATATAATAGACGAAACATTAAAAGTTTGGTTGATCGGTATGCTACGTTGTGATTTTACTTAATTGCCCTTAAATGTATTTCATGTTTTTACTTAATTAACCTTACTTATTTATAGAAATATATTATTAAATAATAATATTACCTATTTATAACCTATTACCTTTTTCCCCCTAAAATACATTATTTTTTCTAATTTTTTAATTACTTTTTTTAACTAAAACATGTTAGTTTTTCTATTTTAAGTTTAACTATTTTAACATGTATACTTATTTTTCTTAACAAATGCAATCACTAAAAATATTAAAATATAAATAATCAAATACCTATTTATAACCAATTACTCTAAAACACATTATAGATTTTTTTCTAACAAAATCTCTTCTTTTCTAAATATATCACGGGAAATTGTCCTTTTCAATTTAATTTTTCTATTTTTCTCACTAAAATTCATTTTTTCCCCCAAAAATATCACATAAAACCCTTTACTTATTTATTTTAAAACGAATTTAAATACTTTTAATTATTAAATTTTAAAACCTCATTTTTCAAAAATATCACGGGGCATTTACCTTTTTAAACTAAATATATTTTACAATTTTTATTTTTATTTATTTTAAAATTTGTTTTAATGTTTTTAATTAATTAAAAGTATTTAGTTATTTTAACATGCCTACTTATTTTTTTAACAAATATAATTAATAAAATATTAAAAATATAAAAATAAAATAACAATTAACAATCCGTGCATCACACGGGTTTTAAGCTAGTATTATTAAAGACGAAACATTGAAAATTTTGGTACTCGTTTTTTGGTACCTGTTTTTTGATACTGTACTTGCCTTATTTAATTATTTATTTAATTATTATAAAAATTATTATAATCAGTTATCATTTTAGTTAAAATACATTACCATTTTTTTCCAAAAAAATGACAGACAATTTCCTTTCCAGCTAAAACATGTTACTTTTTCTACTTCCCTTGCTAAAATATCTCATTTTCCAAATATATCACGAGCAAACCCTTACTTATTTATTTTAAAATCTATTTTAATACTTTTAATTGACAATTACCTTTTCCCTCATTTTCTAGAAAAATCACGTACAATTACCTTTTTAAGCTAAAACATGTTATATTTTCTATTTTTCTTACTTAAATCCCTCATTTTTCAAATATATCACGAGCAAACCCTTACTTATTTACTTTAAAATCTATTTTAATACTTTTAATTGACAATTACATTTTTTAAGTAAAACATGTCACCTTTTCTATTTCTCTTACTAAAATCCCTCTTTTTTTCCAAAAATATCACGGGTAAATCGTTACTTTTATATTACTTATTTATTTTAAAATCCATTTTAATACTTTTAATTATTTAAAAATGTTCAACACGCCTACTTATTTTTTTAATAAATATAATTAATAAAATATAAAATATAAATAATAAAATTAACAATTATTAAAAATAATCCGTGTATCGCACATGTTTTAAGCTATATTATTAAAGACGAAACATTAAAAGTTTGGTAGTCGGACGGACGGTCGGTACTTAATGACTTTACTTAATTACCCTTACTTATTTTTAAAAAAAAACTATCACTAAATAATAACATTATATATAATCTATTACCGTTTTAGCTAAAATACATTAGTTTTTTTTTTTCTAACAAAATTTTCTCTTTTTCTAAAAACAGACGGACGATTATCTTTTTTAACAAAACATGTTACTCTTTCTATTTTCCTTACTAAAACCCTCATTTTCCAAGAATATCACGGGCAAACCCTTACATATTTATTTTAAAATCTATTTTAATACTTTTAATTATGAGTACCTTTTCAGCTGAAACGTGTTACTTTTTTATGTTTTCATTTTCTAAAGAAATTATTATTAAATAATAATATTTTTATAACCAACTACCTTTCCAGCTAAAATACATTACCTTTTCAATTTTTTCTAACAAAATCCTCTTTATTTCTAAAAAAATCACGGGTAATTACCTTTTTCAACTAAAAATGTTACTCTTTCTATTTTTACTTACTAAAACCCCTCCTGGGCAAATCTTTAATTATTTTTTTTGAAACCTATTTAAATATTTTTGATTATGGGCATTTACCTTTTCAGCTAAAACATGTTACTTTTTATATTTTTCTTTACTACGACCCCTCCTTTTCCAAAAATATCACGGACAAATAATTATTAATTTATTTTAAAATCTATTTTAATATTTTTAATTATTTAAAAAAGTTTAACACACCTACTTATTTTTTTTAGTAAATGAAAATTAATAGAATATTAAAAGATAAATAATAAAAAATAATTATTAATAACAATCCTTGCATTTTAAGTTAGTTAACAAAGTATTCTTACAAAGCTGTTACTATTATGTTGCTACACAAAATTTTGATTTAAAAGGTTTGAAAGTAATAAATATGGAAAAATAAATAAGGATGCACGCATGTATGAATACAAATCTATACTAAACTATAATAGCCAAACTAGGGGATAATTGGTAGTTTGGTTAGCACCTTCCTATTTTGTTAACAACTTCCTTATTTAATATTTTTTAGCTTATCAAAACATTTTATTTTATATTATTTATTTATGTCAAAGAATAAACAAAACCAAAAATTAGAAAAACACCTGGTAAACACGTTATTGTTTTCCTACTAAAGTTCAATTAGCTCCCTCTACAAACCCGAACTCTACAAACTACTTTGGATTCACTGATTGCATCTTCTGAACATCTCTCCATTTTAATCAATCGATCAAGGTGAGAAATTCTTACTTCCCTAAGTTTGTTTGTATCTATGTGTTGGGAAAATTATATTTTTTCTTAATTATCCCTTGTGTTTTATGCCAATCAGCTCCACTATCCAATTCTCTGCTACGTCGGTTTCGAATTCACCTTGCTTTACCAGACTCCGCCCTCACCCTGTTTAGGCATCAGAGTGTCCTCCCTGAAATTGAGAGCACTTCGTGTGATCCTGAATTTGGGAACCCTTCGTATTGAAATCAGGTACTACAATTGTCTATTCTATGTCTTTTCTTGATTCCCCAAGGCTCTAATTATTTATCTATCGTATTGAATTACTCTACTGATTTGCAATTGCTGGTAGTATAGTCTATTTTAAAAAAGTAGTGGCATTTTTTAATCTTATGGAATCACATGTTTGTAAGTTGATATGTATTAAGTATGAATTAAAAGGAGTGAATCACTGTCTGTTACTTATTTTTTGAAAACTTTTAGATTTGCAGGATATGAAGAGTACCTGTAACTCTAGATGTTATTTAGCATATAGCTAATCTTTACTAATCTATCTATACTAATACTAAACTAAATGTTTGAATATGTGCATTAGAATGTTGCTAGATAACATTTATAATATCTTTTGTGGATCAGAAATCAGAATCACAGAGTCCACCTACAATGCTTCTGATTTTATATCCACGGCCTGGACATGGGCATCCAGGTGAAGATTTCCATGGATTAACAACAAACCAAGAATATTTGCTGATTTCTATGAGAATATATATTGTATTTCAAAGTATAGACATAACCGAGGATAACTGGAAATACGGTGAGAATTTATTATTAATCTGAACATCGCAATAGTCTGAGATTTTATTGCTAATCAGAACATTTCTCCAAATAGCTCAATTTTTGTTAAGGCAACACTTAACTAAGTCTACGCAACAAAATTAACAGAAATTTTTATGTTGCTTTTGAGGGCTTCAAGGGTTTAGTTGAGTTGATAATCTGAGTTCAGGAATAATGTGTTGCAATCAATCCCTGCTGCCCCCTTATTATTTTGCTGACACATTGATTTTGAAGTCTATTGATGCCAATTTACACTTACAGAGCTTTTCCCACATCAACTTCAACCATCATTCTTCTGGAATCACCGCTATCTTTTGGTCCTGCCTACTAATTATAGCTCAAGTAATACTTGCATAACTCCAGACGAGGTGTAGTTTCACACCAGGAATCGATATTAACAATTGCTTCGTCTGATAAAATTATGCCTGGAAAATACTGTAAGAAGGAAAAAGTATATATATATATATATATATATATATATAAAAGATAAAATTTGTATATCCTCTCGGTTCCTTTGTGGGATCTGATTCTGAGGAGAATTTGAAAATTGTTTCTTGCGTCATAAAGGATTTAGAAACAAGAAAAAAACAAAAGTGCAACATATATGTGATTCCGTTGCCATCTTCTTCTCAACAGTTTCAAAATTCAAGTATAAAATTTCTATATGCCAACTTTTATCATCGTGGATTACATTTAATCTTGCTATTGGCATTGTATCTCGACTGTGAGAAGAATTTCATTTCCTCACTTCATTATTTTACTTTTTTTAATGTATTTTTTTAAATGCTAATTACTACTATTTTAGTGTCATCTAACCTATAGTAGGATGACATATTGAACTTATTGACATCAATACACTGCTTTTCTTTTTCAAAAGTATTTAGTAACCCCATGCTACTCCAAAATATAAAAAAAATACAAATTTTACCTGAATTCCTAGATAACGGTGTTTGGTTTTCTTTGTCAGTGTTGTATTCCACCTTCTGATACAACATAATTGTCCCTCCATGCTACTCCAAAATTAAAACATTTGTTGCAGGAGCAATTTTCCATATTCTCTATCAAGATTTTAAGCACTTCTGGGAACAAATATGAAAAAACCAAGGCTCTGACCCCTAAGTTTGATCTCAACACTGATACTTATAGTTGATAGTTCCCTTTTTATTGTTCTTTTTTTGTTATGTGATTTTTTTGTTTTAAATCAAGATTTACAAATGAAGTCTCCAACTGCTCGACTTCAAATATTTTTGGTTCACATGCAGTTGTTATCCGATTTTATCAGCACGGCTAGAACGTGACACTGTATTTTAATTGTCTTGGATGCATAAATCCAATCAGTTTTATTGAGAAAAAACTTGAGAATTTGGCATAAGGTATTCCAGGTTTTTGAGTTATATATTGTATTAAGCTGTTACATCTTCTTCATTTTTTCATGCAACTATTAGATTGTCTTTGTCATTGTATGATCTTGCTTATCTTTTTATTTCCAGATGTGCTTGAAGCTTTTGATTAAACACCGGAAGTTCATCTTTCTGTGAATGAAGTGAGGGAGAATTAAGATTGATGTCTAAGCCCATACAAATCAGGTAATGTATACTTATTCCATTGTATTTTTTTATGTAGTGGTCAAATATAATTTTTGTTGATAAAAGGTGCTGGATGGATTTTATAATGATTGAATACTAATTTTGCTGGTTTTCAACAGAAACATTAGTGGTAACAGGACAAAGGTATTTTGCACCGAGTCCTTATTTGGAGGAATGAAAGCATTTTGATGAACCCTCCCTAACTATCATTGGGCTGGAAGTAGAGGTGTCATGTGAGGCATTTCTCCATGACCCGTATTATTTAAGCGCAACTTAGATGATAGCCTATAGTTTGCTTTATCACCAGAGAGAGACTCCATGCCAAAGCTATCAACCTGCATATGTTTACCTAAACTACAGGGATGTTTTCTACAACACAAGGTTCAGAACGAGCTTCAATGTTTCTTCCAAATGCAGCGATTCGAGATAAATCTGATGAGTTTGTACGGTGAAGCTTTGGTTCAGAATGTGTCTTAACCTCAGAATAGTTGTGGGTTGAAAGCAAAGTTTCACCAGAATGCTAATGAAGTTTACTCAGTTTCACCAGAATGCTCATGAAATTTACTCTGCGCAGAAGATACCGGATCTGTATGCTGGACAATGTACATAAAAGATGATGAGGGCGCATGAGCTTCAGATTGCAAACTCGACTCAGGAACATAACTAAACATTTCAGAGTCAGAATGATCACTGAAAGTCGTCTCACATCGGACAGGACAGAGTCTAATCTGGTGATGCAATCTCCTGGTGATGCAATTTCCTGATTAACCATTGTTGTCTACTAAACTGATTTAACACCATTTTGTGGAAGAAATTCGTCACAGACTTCAAATCAATACTGATCTGAGTTTTGTACACAGTGGTATTCTTCTGCCACCAGATTTTTCTTTTGTGTTGAAGAGACTTTGTTAGCGTCACTATCATGATTTACAACGATGCCCTCGACGATAATGTTTTCTGATTGATTTTTTTTAGTTTGTTTTCCATCAATAAGTGATCCAAGAGCTGTGGTATTCAGAGAACTGAAAGAAATTGCAAGCCCAATAACATTGCTTCCAATCAAATTGATATTGAATGGGATTTCATGTACCTCAACATCATAGTATTTGCTTGGAACATACTTTATGAGTTCCTGTATCTAGAATTCTTTTTAACTGCAGTACTTTCACTTCCCATCAAACCCATGCTGCAGGTAAATATACCCATCTCACAGCATCTTACTAACATTCCTACTACAAAGTTTTCGGAACTCGAGACATCATATGATGTACCGATAACTGTGATCCAGACCCAGACCTTCAGAATCAACAATAACTAGATTTAATAGATCTCAAATATTTTTGAAAATTTATTGGAAAGTTGTGTTTTCCTTCTATTATAATTCTCAGGGGTTGAACTTAGTTATTTGGAAAATGAGTTTTAGATGACAGTTTATTAAAATATAGAGATATAGTTTTATATCATGGAATGGTTTAAGCTGAATGTATTCGTGACATTGTGAAAAAGAAAAATATGATCTTACATAATTTATTCTTTGTCATATAGCGCGTTACATCTTATGTATATCTTTGCAGAAAAATTATAAAAGCCTTCTAGATAATGCATGTGATGACATCTAGCCTCCGTTTGTTGAAACAACTTTCCCAAAATGCAAATTGTACAAAAAGAAATTTAACCAAGAGATTTATACTAAATAAATAAAGTAGAAGCACATTTTTCTCTCTAATCTTTCAAACGAAGCATTAGGTAAACAACTATAAATGCCATGAGAATCATAGTTAGTTATATGTATACATGTTTGTCAAAAAATATACATGTTACACCAGGATTTTGTAGAACTTCATGTCGTCTCAAAATCAATTGGTTTGATATCGGACAATAGGTATTTGTGAAGTCTTCCGACATGTTTTTGAGGCTAGAAAACTTAAAAGGAAACTAACAGGGCATATTATTCTATCTCCGTGAAGAGAATTTCAAAGACACTTATGTTGCTTTTAAATTAATGGAGTCTCAACTTCTTTAAGTAATCAAATAAAATGACGATGATAACATGATATTTTACCTTGCTGCAGTCTCAAAATATGCAAATTGTATAAGTTCAATTTTTGCAGAAAAACAAGAAAATAGAATTGCAGATTTATGAAGTACTTGCATAAAAAACAAACCAAAAAGTTCTGCAGAGTGATAACTAAAATGTAACAATAACACACAAGTAACATCGCATGAAAATACAAAAAAGGAAAACTGATAATAAAAAAAATCAAATCATACGGAATACTCATAAGAGAAAAAATAAGTAATACAAAATTAATTTAGCTCGCCCGTGCTTCGCACGGGTTATAAGCTAGTATGTATAAATACTGGTTCATATCATGCGATACACTAAATTTCTTTAATACTAGCTTAAAACCTGTGCGATGTACGGATTGTTAATTGTTATTTTATTATTATATTTTTAATATTTTATTACTTGTATTTGTTAAAAAAATAAGTAGATATGTTAAAATAGCTAAATACTTTTAATTAGTTAAAAACATTAAAACATATTTTAAAATAAATAAGTAAGGGTTTGCCCGTTATATTTTTGGAAAATGAGTGGTTTTAGTAAGAAAAAATAAAAAATGTAACATATATTTAGTTAAAAAAGGTAAATGTCCGTGATATTTTTGAAAAATGAGGTTTTAAAATTTAATAATTAAAAGTATTTAAATACGTTTTCAAATAAATAAGTAAAGAGTTTCCTCTGATATTTTTGAAAAAAAAATAAATTTATTTGAGAAAATTAGAAAAAATAAATTGAAAAAGACAATTTCCCGTGATATATTTAGAAAAGGAGGGACTTTGTTAGAAAAAATCTATAATGTGTTTTAGCTGAAAAGGTAATTGGTTATAAATAGGTATTTGATTATTTATATTTTAATATTCTTAGTGTTTGTATTTGTTAAGAAAAATAAGTAGACATGTTAAAATAGGTAAACTTTTAAAAAATAATTATAATATTATAGGTTTAAAAATAAATAACTAAAGGTTTGTCCGTGATATTTTTGGAAAATGAGGGGTTTTAGTAAGGAAAAATAGAAAAACTGACATGTTTTAGTTAAAAAAGGTAATTGCAAGTATGAGAATTTGTTAGGAAAAAATAATGTGTTTTAGGGAAAAAAAGGTAATTGGTTATAAATAGGTAATATTATTATTTAATAATATATTTCTATAAATAAGTAAGGTTAATTAAGTAAAAACAGGAAATACAGTTAAGGGCAATTAAGTAAAATCACAACGTACCATACCGACCAACCAAACTTTTAATGTTAAGGGCAATTAAGTAAAATCACAACGTACCATACCGACCAACCAAACTTTTAATGTTTCGTCTATTATATAATACTAGCTTTATACCCGTGCGATGCACGGGATAATTATCAATTTTTTGAAAAAAATATTTAATTGTTATATTAAATTCAAACATTTATATATTTAACTTTTAATTTTTTGATAATATTTTATTATATAATTATAATTTATTGATCATGTTGCGTAAGTTCTAACTTTTATATCGAGACAACTCTAATAATTATTTCTCATTTGCAATTTTTTACAAACCTACTCTTTTATGTTTTTTATTTTTAAATTCAAATAAAATTATCACATTTAATATTAGAAATTTACCGAGAACAATTTTTATGTATTTATCTTATCTTGGTAATGTATATATGATATAAGTAATTTTTGTCGTAGCAGAGAATCGAACCATGGTCTTTCTGATAGTAATAATTCTGAAATTACAATTTTAGCCCTGACGACCAAACCATGTTAACTCTCTTATGCTAATTATATATAGGATATAATATTATTGATATATGTTTTTTGGTCTTTTAATATGTATGTTTTTTGTTCTACTAAAATGTATAAAATGTAATCGTATGATTATGATTGGATTTTGAGTAACAGTAATATACACAATCGAAAATTGTGAGAAAAGTCAAGTTGATAGTCTAATTAAACATGTACAGTAGAACCTCGATAAATGAATGTTCGATAAATAAATAATCTCGTCAAATGAATAATTTTTTTCGGTCCCAACTTGGGACAATGGAGTAAATGAATAATTTCACTAAATGCATTAATGAATAAATTTTATTGGAATTTTTAAGGTCCTATGTAAACATAAATGAATATTCACTAAAATTAAAGCAAGATATATTTTTATGATATATGTCATTTAGTCCAAAAAATTCATAAATTCATTTAAATTTTAATAGATTCTAAGTATATTACTAATACAATCTTATGAATAGTTTCAAGTATGTTAAAATAGTACAAGCACAATATACTTAATTTATACGTATAATTTATGTATACATATTATTGAGCGTGAATAAGATATATGATAAGAATTTTAAAATTTTAACTATTATCTTCTATACACATTCGAATATTAAATTTTAAAACATCATTATCATATTAAATAATTAAAAAAATGGCTAAATGAATAAATATTCATTTATCGATAATTGAATAAAATATTCATTAATCGATAAATAAATAATCTCGTTAAATTAATATATTTTCTTGGTCCCAAGTGTATTCATTTATCGAGGTTCTACTGTAATTTACTTTTACATGCTTTTGTTAATATGATTCTTCGGAAAATTAATGTTTGTGTGGTGAGTAATTTAACCGAGATATTTAGGTATAAATTTGTATTCACATGAGGATCTCACTAATTTGATAGGTGAGATCTAACCCAAATCATTTATTTGATTCAATCTCGACCACAATTAAATTATATCCAAACCCATATGTATATAGGGAGCTACTCCAATGAGACCCATATTAAAATGAGAACTGAGAACACGGTGGTAATCTTGTAATTATCATGAACTTTTTGCCTATCACGCTAAATATCAATCCATACATCCATGATTCATTCACCTCCAGATTCTTTTATTCTTCATTGGCGACCAAATCTCCGGCAAACACAACAGACTACTACTCGAATCACCACCCAGACGCTCAAGTCATTCAAAATATCCCAAAACTACGAATTGATATTCATGATTAAGGTGTCGAATCATCTTCAATTCATCAATTGTTGACAACTTCGTTCAAAATTGAAGAAAATTTCATCGATTGAAGATCTACCAATCATCAATTCACTCAGGTGTATCATTATATTATGAGCAAAATTACTTTATTCCTTGCATTACCAAACGTATTTTATAAAAAAATCCCTACAAAACATTTGTTTTCCCATAATTTTTGTGATGTGGCTTATTGGTTTACAAGTTAGTTTTTTTTGTGTGTTTTTCTTGTACCAATTATATGACTAATCACCGTTGAAAGGTATTGAATCTTTCAAAAATGTATAGGAAAGTTTGTTCTCGTAAAGCTCTTTTCTAGAGTAGTTTTAATTCGCTGCTTCTATATTGTTAGTACATAATGTGCTCACATGAAAGAGTGATTTTTGTATTTGATTTTAAATTTTATAGTATTTGCTAAATGCTTTAAAATAGTATGTTAATTTGGTGATTTATTGTTATTAGACATTTGTGATTTATTGATGCTAGAGATGATTGTGTGATTGATATGGATTTTGAAATAGAGAATTAGTTTGATGATTTGGTACTCTAATTAGTGATTTGTCCCTTAGTGATTTGTTCTGAGAATGATTTGTATGATAAAATTGATGATTTGTCCCTTATTGAAATGATTTGTTTGATGATTTAGTGATTTGTTTGTATGATTTGTTTGTATGAATTTGTTGGTAGTGAATTATTAAGTTGTATTTAAATATTAGTTGTATTGTGTGATTAGTTATTTAAGTTGTATTAGAGAATTAGTTTGATATAAATTCTAATTAGTGATTTGTGCTTTTTTGCTTTGAGATTGTCTTTTTTAGTGATTTAAGTTGTATTGAATATGTTCAATTTTGTTAATTAATAGATTCTCATTTGTGGTCTATACTGGAAATCAATATTTTTGTTTACTGCTTATTGGTTTCTTCCATTGACTCTAATTTCACGTGTCATGAACATTTTTGTTATATGCTAGTTGGGTATAGTATAATGTAACACCCCCATCTAAAAATTAAATGAGGGGCTACTTATTAAACCATAAACCTGTATACAGAGCACTAAAATCTCTCAAATAATAATTAAACAATCTAATTAATTCTAGAAGTCCATAATCTTAATCAATGAAATAGAGGGTAGCTCTCCTTCACACAGTCCTAGATCCCTCTAAGCACCTGCCAGAAAAAGAATACGGCATGAGCCAAACGCCCAGTACGGATTTGGAATACAATTTATAAAATAGGAAACAGATATACATAATTGACTTTTTATAATAAAACAATTATTTTAAAAATAAGTATGGCTGAAGCAACGAAAGGGTAGGACATTTCATACCGAGATCAGAACAGAACAAATACAGATACATACATCATAGGGTACCGTAATGTATGCAACAAACCGGATAACGTGTACGGCATATACATCGTCACCGCCAAATCAAATCACAAATCAAATCAAACTCTGGGTGCACCCACGTATCCTGAAACAAATATCAAAATGCGCAAAAGCTCGCCTCCTGAGCTATCAGAACAGAAGGATACGCCATGACCAATCACACTGCCATGGAAGTGTCATGTCACTGGTGCCGCAATGACATGGCTGTAGTACCCCTATAGCTGGTTAACTCGGTGTACCCTATATCACTAAGGGTTCAAATATAATATTTCGCAAAACATTTTAAAATCTCACAGAACAGACATTCTCAATATTTCCAACATATATAAAATATACGCAATATCAGGAAATCGCAGAAACAAATATTTAAGTATTTCGAAACAGATTTAAATATGCTTTTCAGAATCAAAACAATTTTCATATTCAAAACGATTCAAAATCAAACGAGCAGATTTTGAGGTCAAAACAAATTTAATTTAAATATTTCTAAGAGGAGTAACGCTGAATAAAAGAGGAGAGAATCCGTACCTTAAAATAGCGAGCATAACTAACTATATCCGCAAATGATCCCACTAAACTCCCGACTCTCAATCTAATTATAAGAACATTACACAAATACATGACTTTATTACTAATATAAATTTGTATGGCCCTTAATTAACATAACTCACCAACTACCTTGGTGATTAGTTAACTAGTAATATACGTAAACAAGTTGATTAGCCAAGTTATAAATATAATTAAAACTCTGCAAAACTCTACATACCCATTAATTATATACGAGGTACACATGATTCATGTTAAAACAGAGCATGACTTTTTCGATTTTGTTTTTGGAAAACAAGAAACTAACAAACTAGTTTCATAATAGAACGCATGTTAAAGAATAAATTCATAAACTAATTGAAATAAATATTTTTGGTCTTATACACATACGTGGTACATATATAATGTTAATAATTAGAACTTGATTCTTGGGTTTAAGCAACCACGCACATGCACATCAAAGTATAACAAGTTAATAATTAAATTAATGAATTCAGTATTTGTTAAAAAGGACCAGCATATGTACCTTTTTCTGTTTATAACTTTCGGCACTCTCTAGCTTTTCTTTTCTCCAGGTATGGCTCCTCTTTCACAATTGCTTTTAGGGTTTGATTTAACAAGAGAGACCCGGTGTATAATTATTTATTTGTAGGGATAAGTGGGCCCCTAGAATTTTAAACATTTTATTCTTCTCCAATTAGTAATTTAATTTAATAGTCAATTCTTTTCTAAATCTGATTTTATTATTATTATTATTATTATTATTATTATTATTATTATTATTATTATTATTATTATTATTATTATTATTATTATTATTATTATTATCTAAAATTACGGATATTACATATATACCCCCTTAAAAAGGATTCCGTCCCCGGAATCAAACAAACTAAAACTTATACATAAATCAAATAAGAACATATATTTCTCATGGATAGTTTTTTTTTTCTAATTCTTGGATAATCTCTCGCTTAACGATTCTTTCACAAAACTCGACAAAAAGAATGATTTCCTTGAGAGTAAATCACTCCTTTTAGGCTAAAATGACTTCAAATTCCTCCTAACATATTAATTTATAAACATATAAGACGAATATAGAAAATATCTAACAAATAAGAATGACAATTGTATCCCGTAAAATTGGAATACAATGTGTATATATATACATTTGAGATAACTTTGGACGTAAATTTAATCTATAAAAAAAATTTCACTGACACGCTTACATGCAAGACTACTATTTGTGACTACCAAACAATTTTGCATGAGCAATAACTTAATGATAAATTATCAAATCTTTTGATCATCTGCTACTAATAATCGAGAAATACACACATAGGAATTGAACGCTCCAGTTAATACACAAATATAAAAACACATACATATTACGTCACTTTTTTTTTATATATGTCATGAAATCATACCTTTTATTCTATGTACAACTTCTCATTGATAATTGCCTATTATATTTAATAGAGAACTAACATATTATTTTAATATGATTAATGACAATAACATATATAGCACAATAAAACCAATATATATAACATGCAGCCTTGTAACAAATGAAAGAAAAAAAAAATAAAAAATGTAGAGGTCCCAATCAATTAATACATGTCAGATTTTTGATATGTTATATGATAATGGGTCCACGTGCATTCACACCATTTCACCAATAAAAATATCTTAAACTGTCACATCACCATCATCACGCCATTTTGTAACTAATTTTGATACCAAATTTAATATCTCTTGCATTACTCATAAATTAATAATTACTTCAATTAGGCCACAACCTTCAGCACTCATGTAAATAGATAGCAAAATTAAGAATTAAGTCTAAATAAATATAATAAATTCAATTTATATGTAACTAATTTTAGATCTTGTGTTGTAATCTAGTGTCCGGTATGCATTTACTATTCTTCAACTCACGTTTTGAATAGCAAAAGTAAACATAAATCCACAATTGTTGGATACTCTTATACATAAATTTATGTATGCCTTCACATTAACTATAAACACTTAAGATTTTTTTTTTTTTAACATCTTCAATATTAGAAATCAGACATATAGTTATAGTTCAAATAATTATTTTTTTTTTTAAAATAAGTCATGCTACATATAGAGCAGTTAAATTAAATTAACCACAATCTAGTATCAGACGATTCAAACTAATCAATAAATATTGCACCCATCAATAATAGGGAATATCAAATAACTTGAGTCGCTGTAAAAAGACAGAAAAGACAGAACCATTAACTTAATATGCACACTTAACAACTAGTAGATAATAGGTTAGAAAATCGTTGCGTCAATTAAACATAGCACATAACTACCCAAAATATAACTTTGTTTGTACTTGACTAACTTTATCGAACATCTATGGTCTTCTTGTTCTTTCTCCTCTTTCCCTCGCGCCCGCTCGATTTTTTTCTCTCTCTCGCCTGATTGTCTCCTACGACGGCTAAATACAAAATACAACTTCTAATTCTCGGTTTCAGTGATAATATACATATTTCAAAAGTTTCATTCTATTTATTCTAATTATTAAGATTAACAGCATATGGGCCTACAGATGTTTACTGGCCATGTATAGAAATGAGCTGGCCCAACTAAAACAAAATATATGCAAAATATACATCCAAACTAAAATAAATCTAATTATCACACATTTTAAATAAAATATAAAATAATATTTAACTCAACTTAAAATCATCAGTACTTATATAATTCAAAAGCACTTAAAGTAAAATAAACATGATGAAAGACTACATTCTCTCTCACCTATAAACATTTCGATCTCGAAATTAAAAGTTTAATGATATTCCTATAACTCGAACAAATAGGCAAATTAATTCTTCAAATTTCTTCACATATACCAAAATTCTTTAGCAGCAATTTGGCAACTGAAATTGTCTTACAATGCATAAAAGTTAAACGAATTCCAGAATAAAAACATAGGATTTTTTTTTTTTTTTTGTGCCACCAAAATATCACGTGCAAATTATATGAGGCAGATACAAAAATGTCTAATACGAATCAATCATACAAAAAAAATGCAAGGTAGTAGTCTCAAACAAAATTATATGCTAGAGCACCAAATTGAATATTAATTTATGTGCATATAACATATATTATAACAAATAACTTACTATCCAAGTCTCATTGAACTTATCAAATTATAAGACTTCAACATTTTATTACATACATACAATTAGAACTTCAAAGAAAATAACTACTCAATTGCACAGTAAGAAATGATTTCGATAGTTAAGGCGCATTACACTAAGTTATTGGTTTTTGATAATAATTCATGATATTAGCTAAATAAAATTAAATCAAAACCGTGAGTATATATATAATTTTTAAAACCATAATGGGATATCAAATGATGGCCGCAAAATAGCGTACAATACAATACAATACTACATAGATAATTTCAACTACCTTGAAACTTGTAAAACAAATCTTAGAATATTAGCACTTATATTCCTTTTCTGAATTATTAATTTCAGGCGTCCCCAAAAATTAATAATATCAACTCATTTAATTATTTATTTTGAGCGTCCCCAAAATAGAATAATTAAATTATAAAATTTTGGAACATGAGTGCTTTAGCATAATTTGCAGAAACTGAGGGAAAAAAAAAACAAATTCTATAATTAATATATTAAAAGAAATTGATGCAACCAGTATCAAAATAATGCAAGTATTCTACAATCGTACAAATAAACTACTAAAACATATACAAATATAGGAAGTTACAAATAAAAAGAATAATAATAAATGATTGAGGATTTGCATTCCATAATACTTGAAATTTACCTAATTCGAACAAGCAGATAAAAGTGCATAATAGACGTCTTCCATTATATATTCCAAAATGCAATAATTGCCCATAGACACAATACAAGTAAAAATGTCATTCAAAATTCAAAATAATACACAAGGATAAATAAGAAAATAATGTTAGTGCTCAAGAGACAATTTATTATCATATATGTAATAAAAAAAAAACCTTGAACACAATATTACAAATTTAAGATCAGATTTGCTTAAAAATATTTGTACGAAGTAAACTCACAATTTACATGTTAAGCCTAAAAACGTTCTACAAAATCACAATCTAAACTCATGTCATTTTATCCTTAGACAAAATCTAAATTTAACACAATTCTGATCTAAAATCTTTCCCTCTTCTGAAGCTAACCAAATTTCAAGATCCTTATAGGTTGTTGATCTTATTAAACATATTCTTATGTACTCGCATCTTTAAAAAAAAAATCATTCCCTTTCCTTGTCGATTTACTCATCACCATATTAACTTTACTCTTGCACAATGTTAACTTAACTAATCCACGCCTATGATAATATCAAGGGGTTGCATCACTATCAAAATCAAGTTGCCTTATGATATATAATTTCAAGAATTTTTAAGCACTCTCGATACTAAACAAACATATAACCTGTTTTTCATTGTGAGTAGGAAGACACATAAAAAGGATTTGATCACGAAGACAGAAATCCAAAATTCTGAACAGATGACAAGGAAATGACAGACTGGGTCAAAGCAGAATCGGTTAACACCATACCTTCACGTCTAAAAATGATCCACAATATCAGATTCATGTACGAATGAAGTTCACAAGAGAGAAATCAACCAAAGTAGTTTTTTTTTTTTTAAAGTCATAAAATCATGATATGTGTCAAATAAACATGACTAAATCAAATTCTAAAGCAGAATACCCATCCTAACACCTACCCACTCTCACAGGTCAACCTAATTAGGTTTTCTACAAGAAAGAACCTGGCTCTGATACCATCTTTGTAACACCCCCATCTAAAAATTAAATGAGGGGCTACTTATTAAACCATAAACCTGTATACAGAGCACTAAAATCTCTCAAATAATAATTAAACAATCTAATTAATTCTAGAAGTCCATAATCTTAATCAATGAAATAGAGGGTAGCTCTCCTTCACACAGTCCTAGATCCCTCTAAGCACCTGCCAGAAAAAGAATACGGCATGAGCCAAACGCCCAGTACGGATTTGGAATACAATTTATAAAATAGGAAACAGATATACATAATTGACTTTTTATAATAAAACAATTATTTTAAAAATAAGTATGGCTGAAGCAACGAAAGGGTAGGATATTTCATATCGAGATCAGAACAGAACAAATACAGATACATACATCATAGGGTACCGTAATGTATGCAACAAACCGGATAACGTGTACGGCATATACATCGTCACCGCCAAATCAAATCACAAATAAAATCAAACTCTGGGTGCACCCACGTATCCTGAAACAAATATCAAAATGCGCAAAAGCTCGCCTTCTGAGCTATCAGAACAGAAGGATACGCCATGACCAATCACACTGCCATGGAAGTGTCATGTCACTGGTGCCGCAATGACATGGCTGTAGTACCCCTACAGCTGGTTAACTCGGTGTACCCTATATCACTAAGGGTTCAAATATAATATTTCGCAAAACATTTTAAAATCTCACAGAACAGACATTCTCAATATTTCCAACATATATAAAATATACGCAATATCAGGAAATCGCAGAAACAAATATTTAAGTATTTCGAAACAGATTTAAATATGCTTTTCAGAATCAAAACAATTTTCATATTCAAAACGATTCAAAATCAAACGAGCAGATTTTGAGGTCAAAACAAATTTAATTTAAATATTTCTAAGAGGAGTAACGCTGAATAAAAGAGGAGAGAATCCGTACCTTAAAATAGCGAGCATAACTAACTATATCCGCAAATGATCCCACTAAACTCCCGACTCTCAATCTAATTATAAGAAATATTATTTATTAGTCACACTAGTTATATTATATTTTAATATAACTTTTTATCTCAACTGACATGTGTAAGATATTAATGAATTAATGTTTATTACTAATCTATTAGCACCAGTGAAGTTCAAGATACCTATAACTGATTTCATAGGTTCTGTTTGTTTAACACACGTACAAGGAATCCAAAAGGGCTTTAAAAACATTACACAAATACATGACTTTATTACTAATATAAATTTGTATGGCCCTTAATTAACATAACTCACCAACTACCTTGGTGATTAGTTAACTAGTAATATACGTAAACAAGTTGATTAGCCAAGTTATAAATATAATTAAAACTCTGCAAAACTCTACATACCCATTAATTATATACGAGGTACACATGATTCATGTTAAAACAGAGCATGACTTTTTCGATTTTGTTTTTGGAAAACAAGAAACTAACAAACTAGTTTCATAATAGAACGCATGTTAAAGAATAAATTCATAAACTAATTGAAATAAATATTTTTGGTCTTATACACATACGTGGTACATATATAATGTTAATAATTAGAACTTGATTCTTGGGTTTAAGCAACCACGCACATGCACATCAAAGTATAACAAGTTAATAATTAAATTAATGAATTCAGTATTTGTTAAAAAGGACCAGCATATGTACCTTTTTCTGTTTATAACTTTCGGCACTCTCTAGCTTTTCTTTTCTCCAGGTATGGCTCCTCTTTCACAATTGCTTTTAGGGTTTGATTTAACAAGAGAGACCCGGTGTATAATTATTTATTTGTAGGGATAAGTGGGCCCCTAGAATTTTAAACATTTTATTCTTCTCCAATTAGTAATTTAATTTAATAGTCAATTCTTTTCTAAATCTGATTTTTATTATTATTATTATTATTATTATTATTATTATTATTATTATTATTATTATTATTATTATTATTATCTAAAATTACGGATATTACATATAAGTAACTTGATGATTTGACTTTGAAATACATTTGAGCATCTTATCGTATTCATGTTACTTTATTTTTTGATATATAGATCAACAAAGAAGGCCAAAAGCTTGCAAATTGGGTGACTTGTTATTTGTTGACAGAAGTTATTTCGATGATACTTATCGTCATGTTTAAATGGTAGTTCTTCAACTAGTACCCCATGAAATGATTGGCATCTCTAGAGAGGCTGCAAATTATCACAAGATGCTACAACAACTACTTCGAAAAAGAACAAGGCCAAAGTTTTAGTATTTAGTTAGCTAGTGACTTTATCGACTTTTACAAGGATGCGTGATGGAATTGCTAATTTCAAGAAACAAAGAATAGTTAAAGCCAAGTCATAGGCAGCTGATTACCAAAAGTCTTTTTCTAGCAGGTTGAAGGAATATTGTGAAAAGTGCAATGAGTTTGACAAAGAAAAAATCTAGACTGTTTGCTGCCTCCATTTACTGCTGTAGAATTGACACCTACCATGAGTTCAAGTGGTGTTTATTAGTATTGGTTTCTATTAATAAAGTCTGTTTTATGTGATTTTTATCTACTAAGAAACTTTAGCTAATTAACACATCATGTGTTCATTGTACATATTTTAGATAATCTTCAAGAAATATGTAGTCTCCTCGTCCAGATAATGTAAATTATTTGGCTCTTATGTACTTTCTATTTACGCTTATGATAATGGTTCCAAATATCATTTGAAAGCAAAAACAAAAATGATTTAATCTAAAAATAGATCGAATCGAATATTTTTTAATATTAAATGCTATATTATAGAATTGTACTATATAATTGTGAGGTGAGAAAAAAACTAAAATTATAATTGTACTATTGAATGGAATCACGTAGGTTACATTACTTGAACTTATCATATGAGTTCAAAATCTGTTGGTATAAATATGAGATTTCTTATTTTTACAATACAGTGGGTTATTGCCAAGAAAGGCCCAAATAATCAACCTAAAGACTAACAGATTAAACTCATATCAAATGCCCTACAAAGAAAAAAGAAACATCCACAAAATAAAGATATCCACAACACCATTAAAAAGGGAGGCTTTCAAGTCCTACAAAATCACTAAATTAAAAATAAAATCAGCAAAGTTTAAACCACCACATTGCCACCTACCACCACCTCCTCAACATCATAGAATCACCAAAGTTTATCCCGAATCACCAAAATCTATATTCAAGTCACCAAACATTTTAAATAAAAATCACAAACAGATAAAGAGATAAGAGCATCTTTCTCACTATCTTATCTTAAATCAACATCAGAAATCTTCAGTTGCACCACGTATATGCATCATCATCGATTCAAAACACCTACACAACATCTACAACTACCACCACCATTTCCCTTGATAATCGTCACCTTCCACAAAATCGGCCCACTCATATCAACAATAAAGTTATGACATTGGTCTTGATAAACATCCACCATCACCACAACCAGAATCACTAAATTCAAAATCAAATCACCTAACATCACAACTACTCAACAGAAGCACCAAATTAAAATACAAATCACGAAATTTAAACTTGCATCACCAATATCAGTATATAAATCATAAAATATACAAACACAAATCACCAGATAAAAAGGTGATTTATATTAAAGAAAAGGTGATTGGTCAGGAAAAAAAGTGATTTGGGTACAAAATTGACTAAATTACACAAACATGACTACTCCAAACAACACTCTTTATTTTGTCCTTTGTTCATTTGAGTCATCGTTGTTGTTTCCTTTGTATGTATTTCAATGCACTCTTCTTTTCATTACTTACGTCGCCATCAGATCTGAAGATGGCATCGAAAATAACTTGATAAAATCAAACAACAATGGCACCATGAAAACGAGTGCTACTAGAGAATCATGATTCAATGATGATGAAGAATACGAAGAAGGTGGGGTGGGGTCGGATTTCGAGGATGAAGACGGCGGAGAAGAGAAATTTAGAGATTTTGGTAAGAGGGAGAAGAAAAGAGGGGGAGAGAAAAGAGTGGAGAGAGAGAGAGAGGCATGTAAATCTGGAGATTAAGAAATGAAAAGGAAAAGGCGAGCAGAGTTGAATGAGAGATAAGTTTTTAGATCTGAAAATACATGGCTGAGATTCAACGTGAGCATAAAAAATATGGGGCTGAGATTCGGTCTCAGTTCTCATTTTAATGTAGGGTCTCATTTGAGCACTTGCCTATGTATATATATCACATATCATCCGCTTTGTTTGTCAATGAGCACATTGGACAAGACCACATGAGAAAATTTAGTTTATATAGCTCATTGGCTTAGTCACTTTGCTTTATTCTTTCCGGCACTACTAAAGTTATTCTATTAGTCATTTAAAATTGATCTTTCCATAAATTGTGTCTCTATAAACCTTCATTTCCTGTCGCCAGTGCAAAAATTCTATCCCAATTGAAAATAGAGTGTTGGCTGTGCGGCACAAGTGGCGCTGTGCTGCCCTGAACTCCCCACAAAATGGGGGTTTGCCCAAGTAAATTATACACATTTTCATTAGAGCATCTCCAAGGCTTTCAAGCCCTTAGCTAAAACTGCACTGCTGGCACATGTACAGTGATAAAGACAGCCAATCTCTTGCTATTTGGTCTCTCCAACGGACAATTCCTGTTCTTTAAAATGATAGCCAACCATGATATGTTGGCTATATATACCCAAACCTTACAGATCTGCAAGGGAATCCAAGTCAGCTATTTGATCTTTTTACTCTCATTTCCTCTGCTCATTTTCTCTGCTCGGACCGCAAAGCCATGGATAATCAAATCAGTTGTAAAATGTTAGTTATAATATATTTATTTTCAGATTTAGAAAATACTATAATGTTAGTTGTAATTCATTTTTCTATAATAATTTGTCAAATTTTTAATTTAAAAATCTAATATAGGACCGAATTTCTAGATCAATTAGTGTAAACATTAATTTATTAAAATTTAATTTTTACTGAAAAAATATTATTCAAAATAATAAAACACAGTTTTCAAAATATAGCCAACCATTATAGCTAATCCCATTGGAACAAAACCAGTTACAGATTCAGTACATTTTAGCTAATCATTATTTTATATTATTTTAGCTAACCATTTTAGCTAACCCCATTGGAGATGCTCTTAGTGCCTTAGACTATAGCACTTAATAAATTACATTCACTTGAGATTCGATAGGTCCTTGTAAGTACCTAAGTGACTTAGACTAGCACTTAGACCATAAGAATATAAATAAGGGAAGATGCTTGTTAAAGAACTTAAGATGATGATAAAGGCTTAGCTTTCATCCTCTTGAAATTTGTTTATAAAGCATGGTGTTAGTCTATTTGTTTAGTGATAATATAACGATACCTAAACTGTTTTTTATATTCAAATTGAATTTCAAAAAAAGATAGTAATTGGTACTTGGCAGCTTAAAATAGTACTCGTTGGAACGAATTTATAAACTACTTGTTGTGTTACGTGTACATGAATGAAGGTTGTAAAATCGCTAATAAATTTTTGGCACCATTGTCGGGGATTATTTTAAAAACATTATTTGTTAATAACATTAGACAATTTGGTATTTTAAGATCAAGCTACTTATTAACATTTTGTTCAATTTTGTAGGTGTTTAACATTGTATGCGTAGACGTGACACATATTCACTTCTTCGACTTGACTTCAAAATTGATAAAATTGTGAAAAGGATCATACACAATGAGTGATAATGTGAATGATCCTCCTGTACCTTATGGCACAAGGCGCTTGTGGGTGAAGGAGTACATAATCTCTACTTTTGATGTCATTCATTCATTCTAGTATTGCAAGGCCAACTATAACAACAAATAATTTTCATGTTGATTCAGCTACAATGCAGGCTATCATGGATACCAAATATAATGGTTTTTTTTGCTGAAGATCCTAATGCTCACTTGAGAATATTCTTGAGATTGGTGGAAATATAAAGGTTAATGGTGTTTCTGATGAGACAATCAGATTGAGGTTGTGTAGTCGTTCATTGGAAGGAAGATCAAGAGAATGGTTGGATTCTCTACCTAATAATTCTATTCTTGAACAAGTACTCTCCTCCAAGAAATACAGAAAGATTGATAAACGAGATTCAAAACTTTTAGCAGATGGATATAGAGTCTTTGTATGAAGCATATGAGAGGTTCAAATGTCTTTTGAGAAAGTGTCCACATTATGGACTATCTGATCAATAAAAGATTCGCACATTCTACAATGGGTTGACATATCAATGTGCTGTTTAAGTTGATGGAGCTGCAATGGGTTCATTGATAAGTAAATATACGGAGAATGCTTTTGAGATACTAGAAGACATTACTTCTAATAATTACAAAGCGTAAGACCGAGCAAGTTCAAAGAAAGTGGTAGCTTTATATGGATCCATTGACATCTTTCACAACTAAAATGTATCACAACTAGAAGCCTTAAACTAAAATCTCGAGTCTTTATCAACGGGTACACAACAACCATTCCAACAAATTCAAAAAGTTCAAAATTCTCCAATATACTTTGATATTTGTGGAGAAGGGCATCCAACCTAACATTGTTCATTGATGTATCATTGTGCACCACAGTCGAGCATAGTCAATTACGGAAAATTCACACAACCAACAAAACAATCCGCACTATAATAATTACAATTATGGCCTGAAGAATCATCCCAACTTTTCATAAAATGACAATGCTAGACCAAATATACTACACAAGCCTAATGTATCTCCAGGATATCAGCAACAACCAAGGTCACAAGAGTTGGAAAATAAGCCGACAACATCTTCTTCTCAAATACATGTAAAAAACAGATGTTGTGATTCAAAGCTAAAGTGCATCCATGAGAGCTATAGAGATACAAATGGGTTAAATAACTAGTGCATGGAATAATCATCCTCAAGGTTCCTCGCCTAGCGACACTCAATCAAATCCAAAGAATAAGAAAAAAAAGTATTGCAAGGCTACTACTTTACGAAGTGGCAAGAATCGAGGGGACAAAATAAGCTGATGAAGAGACATAGTTTGTGACTAATGAAGATTATAAGAAAATGAATTAGAAATTTATAAATCGTGAATTAGAAATTTGTGGTTGGTATCTAAACTCTGAATCATTTTTAAAATTTCCACATTTATATTTTTATTATTAACGTATATATTTAAGATATATGTCTAACATAATCACAAAACAATTATTAAATAATACTCCTTCTGACCCATTTTAATTGATTTTTGACTTTTTGACACGTACTTTAAGGTGTAAACAAATTATATTTATGCTTGATAAAAAATTTAATTCTTATATTAAATAAAAGTTTAGACTTTAAAATTGTATTTAATATAATTTTAAGAAGAAAAATTATGTATAACTATGATTTTTTTACACCTCAGTATATGTATCAAAAAAGTCAAATATCAATTAAAATAAAACGAAGGAAGTACTAAATATGAAATATGTACGAATGATAAATATGGGAGAATAAAAAAAACACGTCATTTCACATAAATAAAATGATTCGTTTTTGGTCCAATACTAGGCAAGAACCATTGGAGGTGAACTCAAAGATTACATCCTGGGGGCTAATTCAATTTATGTGGGCGTTTGGGGTATCAAGAATAAGTTGACTTATAGCTTAAAATGAGTAAGTGCTTTATAAGTGATAAGTAGAGCTGAGCTTATAAATCCCTAGAGTGTTTGGTAAATCAGAACTTATAAGCAGTAGAGTGTTTGGGTAAATCAGAACTTATAAGTTAACTTTTTTTTATTATTTTTAAAATATTTATTTTTTAATATATATAAATGGATATCAATGGATAGATCTCGATGAGTAGAGAAATTTGATATATACATATCAATTTTTTAATGAACGGATCAAAAGATATATGGTTTTGAAGATTTGAAGGATATTTTATATTGCGTGTATCGAGAATAAATTATAAGTTATAAGTTGAATGTTAAGGATTCTTAACATTCAACTTATCCATTTTAAGTAGCCATAAGTTGGTTTCACTTATTTTGGCAAACACCCCCCATAAGCTGAAATGGGTTTATAAGCTATACGCTTATAAATAAGCTGAACCCCAAACAGGCCCTATATAAGTTTTGGCATAATTTTTTTTAGGCTTAATGACCTTTTAGCCCCTGAGGTTTACTCCCATATACCCATTAGCCCCTGTCTTTTAAAAGTGTACCTTTTAGCCCCCGAGGTATGAAATTCGTACCTTTCGACCCTTAAACCCAGTTCAGTTAACAAAGTCGGGTTTTAGCTGAGGGGCAAAACTGTATTCTGCAGTGTCAGTTCCCTCCAAAAACCAGAGAAACTCCCGCCATACCTATTAGCCCCTGTAGTTCTACTGTTATATATATGCGTGTATACATTTGTTACATTGCTTATTCCAATGATGGAGCTTGCCAAGAAACTTGCTCGCCATGGTTTCAAAGTTACGTTTGTTAACACCGACTTCATTCATAGGGTAGTCATGAATGAATCGACGGAAAATAGAGATGAAGATGATGATGGAATACGCAAAACAAATATGGTCAGGGTCTCATCTAGCCATATAGGTCACTGAAGGCTCACTTCTTTAACATATAAATTATACAGGCGCAGTTATTGAACCTAGTAGATGGCTGTTGATATAATCCTAAAGAGATGAAGAAAGATGGAACTTAGGAGGGTCGTGGTTCAAGCATGTCCTGGCGTGATAATTTGTCATTGTGAACATGTATATAGTCAATTATTGTTGTATATAAAACGTATATATGAACTAAGTAAACAGAGATTATGCAAAGACAAAAATGATTGCATTACCTTATTTCAACAAGTACACGGAATATAAATAACTGGAATACAAAAACTGAATACTAGAAACTAGGACACTTGCTGATAATACTCCTACATGATCTCAACTATTTTACTTATTCAAAGCTTCCTAAAAACACTCCATGACCAGGTCATGCTGACTACATTTGAGATTATTAGGACAACAATTCCCCCCTTAATCTCAAACGTGACTAATCAAATCCTTGACACCAAGGAGACTTCGCATCTGTTCGAACTTGACTGTTGCCAGAGCCTTAGTTAAACAATCAGCACGCTGCATATCAGTCCTTACATGCTTAACAACGATTTCACCACGCTCAACACATTCTCTTATGAAATGGAAGCGTATATCTACATGCTTACTTCGTCCATGAAATACGGGGTTCTTTGCCAAATCAATAGCTGATTTATTATCGATATACAACACAACTGGACCAATCTTCGTTGCTGTAACTTGGCTCAAGACATTGCGCAGCCAGATGCCTTGACAAGCTGCCGCTGTGGCTGCCATGAACTCAGCCTCACAGGTAGACAAAGCCACGCATCTCTGCTTCTGAGAAACCCAGGAAATTAAACTCTCATTGAGATAATACGCCATCCCACCAGTACTTTTCCGATCATCGATTAGTCCACCCATATCACTATCTGAGAACCCAGTAATGAGGTTATTTCCACTGTTACTCGTATAAACTAATCCATAATGTATGGTTCCCTTAACATAACGCAGTATCCTTTTTACTGCATTCAAATGCAATACAGTAGGATGCTCCATAAATCGACTTACTATCCCAACAGAGTAAGCAATATCGGGTCGAGTATTTACCAGATAACGTAACCCACCAACTACGCTTTTGAACATTGTCGAGTTGACAACCTTTCCCCCTTCGTCCTTAGATAACTGCTCCTTAGGATCCATAGGATATTTGCACGGATTGCAGTCACTTAAACCAGCTTTCTCTAACACCTTCTTGGCATATCCTGATTGCTTGAGCTCTATATAGCTTTCGCCTTGTTCCACTTCAATTCCAAGGTAATAGCTTAGCTTACCAAGGTCAGTCATTTCGAATTTCTTCCCCATTTGCCGTTTAAAATCTTCAACGTTCTCAATACTAGCCCCTGTAACTAATATGTCGTCTACATAAACAGCAATCACCAAGCAATCTTTTCCCTCACCCTTCGTGTAGACAGCATTTTCATAAGGACAACGTTTAAAACCCAGTCCTTCCAAGCACTGATTGAGCTTAGCATACCAAGCACGAGGCGCCTGGCGCAAACCATACAAAGCCTTCTTTAATTTGTAGACCATTTTTTCTTGCCCATGCTTCTGAAATCCATCAGGTTGTGCTACAAATACATCTTCATTTATTTCTCCATTAAGAAATGTCGTCTTGACGTCTAAGTGATGAACTTTCCAACCATTTTTTGCTGATAATGCTAACATCAATCTCACCGTTTCCAACCGTGTTACTGGAGCGTATACTTCATCGTAATCTATCCCATGTTCCTGGGCGTAGCCCTTTGCTACAAGTCTCACTTTGTGCTTGATTATTCTGCCAACAGCATCCTTCTTAAGCTTGAAGATCCATTTCAGCCCAATCACTTTCTGGCCTGGTGGTAGTTCAGTAAGACTCCATGTGTCATTCTTTTCTATCGACTTTAACTCTGCTTCCATAGCTTCTTTCCAGCAACGACTCTTTGATGCTTCTCCATAGTTAGCAGGTTCTTCAACGCCCATCAAGTTCAATTCTTCCTCAGTGATTACTTCTTCTGTGTCATCGTAGATCTCTTGAATTGGTCTGCTTTTCTTAGGCTCCTGGCTGTCATCATAATTTTCAGGACTTAGAGTCGATTGTCTGGAGTTTGACATAGGTGAAGTATAATGCTGTTCTTCCATTTCCTTTTCACTACTGCTGTCTTCTTGAATCACTGATGGTGTAAAACAAAAAGAATCCTCAGTGTTACTGTCTTCCAAATCCTTCCACGACCAAGGCTTGTCTTCTTCAAACACTACATCCTTACTGATGTGTATACGTTTTGCCTTTGGGTCGTATAGTCGATAACCCTTTGTGCCAGGTTCCCTTCCTAAATTCACAACGCACACACTTCGATCATCTAGCTTCTGAACACCCTTATTCTGTACTCTCATATGAGCAGTACACCCAAACATTCTGATGTGTCCAATATCCGGTTTCTTTCCATACCACGCCTCATACGGAGTGACACCAGTTAGTGCACGAGTTGGTAGTCTATTCAACACGTAGACCGTGTGTCTAACAGCCTCTGCCCACATCATTGCAGGCAAATTCATTCCTTTCAGGTAACTTCTAGCCATTTCCATCACCGTCCTGTTTCTACGTTCCACTACGCCGTTTTGCTGAGGCGTGTATGGAGTTGTGTAATGCCTCATTATCCCCATCTCTTCACAATAATCTTTGAACTCTGTAGACATGAATTCGCCACCCCGGTCTGTCCTAAATGTCTTCACCTTTTGATCAGAACCATCCTCGACCAAAGCTCGAAACTTTTTAAACGCAGTAAGAGCTTCACCTTTTGTCTTGAGGAAATATACCCACATCACACGACTGAAATCGTCTACCAACAAGAACATATATCTATTTCCTGACGTTGTTTCCGGTGTAATTGGCCCACACAAGTCACCGTGAACAAGCTCCAAACTCTTGCTTGCACTGAAATTTGCCTGAGTTGGAACATGCTTTCGTGCTTGTTTTGACACAAGACAATTAGTGCACGTGGCTCCACAACATGAGGAAATCCTCTAACCATTTTATCTTTAAACATCAAAGACAATGCTTGATAATTAACATGACCCAAGCGAGCATGCCATAACCTAGACACATCATCTAATTTCAACATTAAGCATTCTGACTCCACAGACTCAATTAACAGCTTATACAATCGATTTGGTGATCTCTTAATCTTCATAAGCAATTTTTCTTGCTCGTCAAATACCCACATGTATTCACCTCTAATTACAACCTTGTTTCCATCTTCAGTTAATTGCCCAATACTAATGATATTGCTACTAAGACTGGGAATAAAATATACCTCGTTAAGAATACGCTCTTGCCCATCTTTGCACCTCAAAGTGATCGATCCTTTCCCTTTGATTTCGTCTGTAGAGCCGTCTCCAAACTTAACACGTCCAGTGATCCCCTCGTCTAACGTACTAAACTTCAATTTTAGCCCAGTCATATGGTTACTGGCGCCATTATCAAGATACCACAAGTTTGAATTGGGTTGAGCGACCTTCTGCTTTGACACCAGGTGTAGGCTTATATCTCTTTCGTCAATCAGCACTTCTGAGACCTCCTTCTCATGCTTCGCCAACAACAATGCTGGTTCTTCATCATCATCAAATCGAGTCAAGTTTGCTTCTTGTTTTTGTTCCCTGTTGCGTTTAGGCCTACGACACTCCGCAGCGAAGTGCTCGTATTGAAAGCAGTTGAAACACCTTACTTTGCTCTTGTCTCGACCTACTTTGCCCTTGAATGCTGATGATTGAATCTCCGTGAATCCCTTTCTGCGTTTCATCCACTCCTCTTGTGTGAATAACAATTTTCCTTCATTACTTTCCCTTTTCTGCCATTCCTCTTCTGTGAGCATCAACTGAGTTTCACTCGGCTCACCTTTTCCTTTGACTCTTTCCTCATGAGCCTTCAACGAGCCCATGGCTTCCTCTAATGTCATGGTTTCTAAATCACCAAACTGCTCCATCGTGGAAGTGATCTGTAGAAACTTGCCTGGCACTGCACGTAGTAACTTCTTCACTACGTACGATTCCTTTAATTCTTCTCCCAGAGCCCGTATATTCGTTGTAATCCCATTGATTTTCATGTAGAAATCATCGAGATTATCTGAATCCCTCATGCTCAAAGCTTCGAACTCGGTTTTCAGAGTTTGGACCCTTGCTTTCCTTACTTTATCTGCGCCCTGGCAGAGGGTTTTGATCGCATCCCAAACTTCTTTCGCCGTTTTCTTTTCTGCAATAGAGAGTAAAATTTCCTCTGGAATTCCCTGATATATCATGGCCATCGCAATCTTGTCTGATTTCTCCTCTACTGCCGTTTTATCATCGTTTGCTTCAACAACAAACCACACACCATGTGCCTGCATTATGACCTTCATTTTGAGAGACCACGTCGTGTAATTGCTCTTGGCCAGCATAGGGTAACTCAGTCCTAATGACCCTCCTCCTTTTGCCTTGCCTGCCTCCATACCTCACGCCTTTGAACCTTAAAGCTCTGATACCAATTGTTGTATATAAAACGTATATATAAACTAAGTAAACAGAGATTATGCAAAGACAAAAATGATTGTATTACCTTATTTCAACAAGTACACGGAATATAAATAACTGGAATACAAAAACTGAATACTAGAAACTAGGACACTTGCTGATAATACTCCTACATGATCTCAACTATTTTACTTATTCAAAGCTTCCTAAAAACACTCCATGACCAGGTCATGCTGACTACATTTGAGATTATTAGGACAATTATTTATTGTTCTTTCGGTCTGATTTTTGATCGGTGCATTTTTTAGTGCGAGGTTCAGTTTTTGTTCATCCCTGCAAGTCACTGAAGGCTCACTTTTAAGATATTTAGAAATAGGACATGCATCAGATGGCTGTTGATGTAAACTTTAAGCTGGTGTTAACTGTTAAGTAAGTTATTCCAGTCCAGTTCCAGTCATGTGAACTAGAAAGTAGCGAGGCAGATTTTGATTCCCTACATTACATTTGTCAAATGCTATGTATGCCCTCTATCCCCATATAGAAGTCACTGCAAAAAGAAAAAAAAAATTACGAGACAATTATAAGAGAGAAAGAAAGCCAAGAGTAAAGAGAAATATGAAACAGAAAGATGGAAGCAGAAGATAGACAAGAGTAGCAGCAACAAGGTGATATGCAGAAGCAATTAATGCTGTAGGAGGCTGATAAACGGAGGTGATCGATTAACCAGTTTCCAAGCAAGCATTGTCCATGGGGGGACTCCCTGGATACAAAGTTCAGTTATCTCAGCAATAAGAACTTCTCTCAGGAGCGATACCTCTGCAAAAGCTAGAAGGTGCAAAAGAAACTGGACCCATGGAGGAGCATTAAGAAACGTATCAGAGGGTTCAACTGTACGAAACTGAGGCTGCTAGAGCCTAGAGCATCCACCAACAAATGTATACACGCATATATATATATATGTATGTATGTATGTGTAAAAGTAGAACGGGCTAATAGGTATGGCGGGAGTTTGTTCTGGATTTTGGAGGGAACTGACACTGCAGAAGACAGTTTTGCCCCTCAGCTAAAACCCGACTTTTTAACTGAACTGGGTTTAAGGGTCGAAAGGTACGAATTTCATACCCCGGGGGCTAAAATGTACACTTTTAAAAGATAGGGGCTGATGGGTATATGGGAGTAAACCTCAGAGGCTAAAAGGTCATTAAGCCTTTTTTTTAATCAAGAAGTTTTTCCTTCATAAAAAAAGTATTTCTAGTTTTTGACTTGGTTCGAGTATATTATATTAAAAATGCCTTTTGGTACCAAAATTAGGACTAGTATCAAAATTTAATAATATCTTTATCATGATAATAAAATTTTATGAAATTTATAGTGCTAAATTTTGATCATAACTTTCAGATTTTTTAAAGTAAAACTATATGAATTTCTTTTAACAATACATGTTAAAAGTTGGACACTGTTCGTCCAATAATATATTTGTCCCTTAAAAGATTAAATTTCTAATATATGCATCTTACATGTGAAATTGTTTCTCATATGTGAAATTGTTTGTGAAATTCTAGAAAACAATGTACGTCCATTACTCAAATATTATTTAACTTGACGATAATTTAAAAATTTTAATTTGGTGGAAGTTTAATGTTGTCAGATACATAGGAAATGGGCTCACCTGGGCAGGGTAATTTTTTAAAAAAAATTAGTAGTTATATATGTACTAGTGTTTGATAGCCCAAAACTGTATCAATTTAAGCCCACAGTCGAATTTAAGTTTTGTCCAAGTCCAGCCCACTTAATGACTTAAGTCAATTGTTATCAAACCTTCCCCGTCTCAGTAGAAGTGCTCACTGCATCCATTGTTTCGAGTTCCGACTACTTTGGCTATTGTCGCTTATTCATTTTCTTTCTCACTTCCCAAGTAATAATTTTCTATTTTTCTTCCTCAGAATCTATTTCTTTTTGTTCTTATATTTGTGTTTGATGATTTTCTTATTGAACTGTGAATTCTTTGTTTATAATTGTACATTTGTACTTTTTCTCTTCTATACAAATTTGATGAATTGGAGGTAAATCAGAGTTCTTATTTGTTGGTTGTTGCCTTAAATTGGAGGTTTTAATTTTACTTGTAATTCATCAATTCCACTTTTATAATTGATGTATCTAATTTGCCAATTTGGGATTAGGTTCTCAATGTCCAAACTTAATGGTCCATCTTCACAAAAGAGTGTCCACAAGCATACTATGTGCACTGCTTTACACATCGTTTACAACTAGCTCTAGTTGCTGCTTCAAATTATGTCCAAGAAGTTTGGCTATTCTTTTCGAAACTAACTTCTGTAGTTAATTTTGTGAATGCTTCTCCAAAGCGTAAAACTTAAGTACAAGACCTTCAGAAGCTTGGACTAGATAAGATGATTACAAGCGGAGAAGTTGGCACTAGCAAAGGCTCCAATCAGATGGTTACTTTACAAAGAGGTGGAACAACAAGGTGGAGTTCTCATTTTTCTTTGTTCGTAGCATGATTGCATTGTATAGTGCAGTGAGTATTTATCTTTTAGATCTCAGCACTAGTGGGTCTACAAATGCCATTCGAGGTGTAGCTACCGGAGAATATATGCACATTAGGTATTTCGACTTTTTATTTTCATTACATTTAATGCACAAAACCATGGGAATTACCAATGTGTTATATAAGGCTTTGCAAGAGAAGTCTCAGGACATTATAAATGCTATGAGTTTGGTATTAACGACAAAGACACTCCTGGAGAAGTTAAGATCAGAAGGTTGGGAGGACTTTGTGGCTGAGGTGGTGTCATTTTGTACCAAACATAGCATTCGTGTTCCAGATTTGAGTTCTTTGTACACCGTCGGTAGTGGTAGATCCTGCTCTCAAAGAGATAACGTTACTCTTGAACATCATTATCATTTTGATGTATTTGTTAAAGTGATTGAATATCAAGTTAAGGAGCTGCAAAGTAGATTTAATGATGAAGCAATTGAGCTCCTTACTCTTACTTCGACATTGGATCCTCACAATCATTTCAAGTCATTCGACATTGATAAAATTTGTCGTCTTGCTGAGACATTTTATCCTCATGATTTTACAGGAAGTGATGCTGATGCGCTAAGAAGTGAGTTGGAACATTTTATCCTCAGGCTGATAGTTATATGAATCCTTCACATAATGTGTAAATATTTTTTGTATCGCATTATGTTATTTTGCCAATTTTCAATAATTACTTGAAATATTAAAATTTTTGTGTTACATGTTTATTGCTTAAATAAGAATCGAGTAAATCTAATTTTATATTTACAAAATTTTTTAAGTTATAAAAAAAAATTATATATGTAATTATAAAGCTAAAAATATTTTTACGAGTTAATACGTCATATTTGGTTATATTTAGTTAGATAGAATAAATTATATTATTACATATTATTGAGAGAGATATTACAAAGAGAGGTAGATGGTTAAAATAGTAATTTTAGTACAACAATAAAATTAGGGTTTTGAAACTTCCTCTTGCCAGTATATATATACTTGAAATGTGTATCATTCTTAACCTATCACATAGCATAAAACTCTAGCCGCTCGAGTGAAGGGATAATCCTCCTTATTATAGACATTTTTCAAGCAGTTATCTGGATATCTTAAAGACAAAGATTGTGCAAGCAAGTTATGTTTGGATTTTTAGATCTTTCATTCTCAACTTCAATCAACAGGTATGCTTCTGATCCTGATCCCCTGAATTAACAATTTTTGCATGGATCCTCGGATTAGTTTTCGGGATCCCGATTCTAAATTTTATTTTTCCACTCTGTTCATGTGCTGGAAACCGTTTCCACGTATTCTTCCTTCATCATCATACATTTGTTTCCCATCTATATCTAATCCCTTTCTCTTACTGTGTTTTTGTTTAACAAAATAAAAATTGAAAAATTGAATTCACAATTAAAATCCACCGTTACTTTTTTGTTTAAACCCCAATAACACCACATAACAAAGAATAATGCAATATTCAAAATTAGAGTGTTGTGTTAGTAATTATTGACAGATTTATCCAAATTTTTATCTGATCAATCTTTCTTATTATGATTGAAAAAGTGCTATATATATATGTATGTATTGTCTGTGTGAGGGGTGGGGGAGGTTGTCATTTTACGAATTGATGGATACATAATTTGTTAAGATTTTTTTAACTCGAAAAGTTTTAATTAAATTTTTTGCGTAAACAAATTCAAAAGTTGAACCGAAGGAATTTGGAGTTACTTAGCAAAAAAAAAAAAAAAAGCTGAACTAAAGGAATTTGGAGTTTGATTAAATTTTAGGTGTATGAGATTTTAGATTTTCAGTTTGTATCAAGCTTCGATCTAGATTTCAATTGATAGCCTTTTGTGTCACAAGAATATCAATTTTATTTTACATGAATTTAATTTCCCAAATGAAATCTTCAACTTTATCCCATAAAAGGATATACAAAACTAAGAGCAAGTCCAACAATAGGCTAGTTCATTCCCTATAATTTCTATAAAATAAGGAATCCTAGTAGTTTAGGTATATCATTTTTAATATTTACTACAACAACAATCCCTATTTACCTTCCTCATTATTATTAAATTATCACCAAACTATGATAATCAATTAACCAAAAGGAGGGAAGGGAGAAAAAAAGACGGAAAAATGGAGGAAAATGAATATTTTATTTATAAAAATGAAATAGGGGATGACTAGAGGATACCTATAAATAGGGAATGACTAGTGAATTTGAGGTTGTGCTAGTGATTTAAGGGATCATTAAGATACTGTTGGAGTTCCATTTTATGTCATATTCCCTATATTTGAAGTTGGGATATCATTTAGGGATACTATTGGACTTGCTCTAATGTATCATAATTTTTTTGTTAAGTATATATTTGCAGGAAACAATGAAGAAGGTGCTCCAAAACAGAGTGAAGTCTACATATATTTTGAGGTAATTTTTTAAATTTATTATTATAATATTATTTAAAGTATAAAGAAAAAACACGTGACAAATTTTTATATATTTGATCTAGGATTTTTTTTTATAAAAAAAATCAATATTACTCTGTTTTGCCAAACATCACGCAAAGCATAATTTTTAATGTATATTTATTAACTTAACATGACAAAATGTAAAATTTTGTTAATTCTTGAAGTTGATAATGTAAATATTATATTTTAATATTTTATTGATGAGTCTGGAATTTTAAACCTTTGTTGATATGTTATAGATATGATATTCACATTTGTTGTAAATGAGTATCAAACCTCAATTTTTAGTAGTACTTTCGTAATTTCACTTTTATACTTATATTATATTATATACAATTATTATTATTATTATTATTATTATTATTATTATTATTATTATTATTATTTCTTTGATAGTTTAGCTCTTTGTAATTACATTATTGCATACAGGGAGGACTGGACGAGAAAGAGCTGCAACTAATACCTTATCCTCCAAAGGTAAAACATTGGCATGATATCTATGATCACACTAAAATTACACACAACCATATATAGAGAAATTAATCTATCTAAAACTCAAAAACCACTCCTCAATCGCCATAAAGTGCTTAAAACTACAACATTCAAGCTTTAAATACACCTTCTTCTTTAATCATTATCGTGCAAATATGAACTTCACTTGATCTTAAACGTTTTTATCACTAAAGTGTAATAATGTATGTTTCTTTTTCATAACCAAAGTAAGTTGCTCTTTGACACTATAATCATTAGATCCTTGATGAAATCACCTATAAAACACAAAAATCACTAAATTATTAATGACATCAACTATATTAACACGATTTTAGTAATTTGTTATGTAATACAATTTTTTTACATGTTTTGACGTGCTTCTATTCAAATATTCAGGACCCGAACTCACATATATTCAATGTCGATGCCGATGGCTAGAAGTAATGGAGGTTTGTTTTGATGAATGTTCTTTTTCTCGTGATATTCTTAAATTTTGTAAGTTTTTACATTATTTGATTGTTCAATTATTTTAGTCTGTATAGCCTTATCTTTTTTGGTGATTTGTAACTTAGTTTTATAACTAATTAAGTGATACTAAAACACAATTTATATTTTTAGTGAATACGATATTTTAATGTAATAATTGCCACTGTACTCTTGTAAAGTTTATTTTTATCGAGTTCGTGATCTGAAAAGGTAATTTTTAAAGAATACAAATCGCTAAGTTTTGTGTTTTGTTTGGTGGTTTGTACCCATTTTTTGGTAATATGTATTTTTAATTATAGTGATTTTAGTTTGATATATTTTTTTTGTGTGCAACAATGGATGTTGATTTTTGGTAATTTTTGTTCGAAAAATAGCAAATTCCTTATATATTTGGTGATTTCCGTGCTTAGCTTAACCCATATGGACATTTGTGCTTTTTTTTTGGTGTATTTGTATTTGACTCTTTCATGTTGGTTTTTAATATTTTCTATGACCGCTGTATCCAGTCTATTTATCAAATAAAGAAATGTGAATTTACTTATTGCGAGATCTAGTTTCATTGTTATATCATGTATTGACGATCCTTATCAAATTATGGTTAATAATACAGAAAATGGATATTGCTTCATAAATGATGAGATTTTTTGATTTGAACTTAATTTTTTGATATGCGAAAGGTAACGTTGTTCAAAGTTAGAAGTAAAAAAGGCCAAATGTGGGATGGATGAGTAGATGTATTGGTAGGATTACAAAAGCTATATATTATTACTATGTTAACTTTCATTTATAAAAATGTAATTTTGTGAGTTTTTGTTTTATCGACGGTTATATAACATCTATTGTTGATTTTCACAGATGTTAAAGTTTTAATTACGATCCTTGCCTAAAATGTTGGAAGGAGTTCCGTGATAGTTGCCTGCAAGGGTTAGGTCTCAAGAGGAAGTGAATGTACAATTTGTAGACCCAAGTCCTGCACATATCAAAACTAGCGGTGACTCTCAGTGGAAATCCCATAAACATGGTAGGATCCATTGAAAACTTTGGGTGGTTGCGGTGAAGGCATGATAGAACTGAAGTGTCTACTCAGCAATAATTATGTCTTGGAAATGCTAGTCTAAGCTGGAGAAATATTAGATGAGTACAAACTCTTCTATGATTTTTCTTAAGAAATGTTGTTTCTATTTGATTCGGTTTTAGAAAGTGCCATTCAAAAAATGAAGTTATTGAAAGTCGCATCTCGGGAGGATTCCAGTGACAACTATCTATTGTCATTGGAACAAAAAAATAATGAAGTTATTGAAAGTTGTATCTCGGGAGGATTCTAGTGACAACTACATGTTGTCATCTACTATATATATTGGAATCTCAAGATTTTTCTTTTGTAATGTATCGAAGACAAATATACCTTCAGATATCACTATTTATGATATGAAAATTTTATTTTCAGAGTTATATTTGTAGCATATCCCCCTTGCATCCACAATTTGTTGCGTATTATAATACATTATGTTACAAATGGCTCTTAAAATTAACAAAAAGCTCTGGAAATAACATTTTCCTTTATGATAGTAACTTCACTCTTGATAATTGTCTTATATTTTACTTGTTAAAAGTAATTTTATGTAACTATCTATACCCCATTTTGTGAACGTAGCATTATTCTACCTTAGAGTGACTCATAAGGTGTAAATGAAGTTGTCTTTAGTGTTGTCAAATAAGGTAATCACCGAAACATCCCTCTCTCCAACGAGAGATGTCTTGTGTCATTCTAAGCATACTAATTCACTTATATAACAACATTTATTTATTGGGTGAATCCTTTAGGTCTTCTATATCTTTATGAAGTTTGTTTCAGTGTTTCCTCAGATTCACATCACACAAAATACAATTAGATCATCACGATCGTTGCAACTTGCGAGACATATGGTGAGTATTACTAAATGGGAAAATCAATCTTTCTGGCATAAATGGGTGCATAAATTTAGTAATTTGAGAAATTAATGAAGGTAATTAGGTGTAGTGGTATCTCATTCGATCTTTTTACTGGATGTTGAGGATTCGAATCTTATCAAAGACAAGGTCGATGTGTGAGTGTGTTTAACTAGGAAAAAATAATTAAATTAGGAGCCCAATTGGACAATGCTTTACTAATTTACAAACTTTTGGAAGAGATAATGTAACGATCCATTGTAGTCATGAGAAACACGTAAATTTGATTCATCAAAATGTATCCGAAAATTCACCGTAAATGCAAGTCCATTTAATTCATCAATGAACCAATCCCATTTCTTTTTGGGAACTTGATTTTTAGATGATAAGATGAGGCAACAGCCTTGAACGCATGAAGACCCGTCCTTCCCAGGATCGCATTGTAGGTTGAAGTTGCCTTTATAACTATGAAGTTCAACATTTGAGTAGACGTTTTCGAACCTTGCCCCATTGTCATAGGGAGTTGGATTGTACCTTCTACCTTGGATTCCACTCCATTGAATCCATATATGGGCATATTAGAAGGTGTCAACTGAGAGTCAGTATAGCCCATCTTGATAAAAGCATCATGGAACAAGATGTCTACTAAGGCTCCATTATCAACCAGAACTCTCTTTGTCTCAGAATTGCCTATCACAGGTATGATGACTAAAGGATCATCATGAGGAAATTTCACTCCCTCTAAGTCAGAGTCATCGAAACCTATTGCTATTTCCGTTCTGGCTCGCTTCGGTGCTTCTCCTACAATAGTTAATACCTCTCGGGCATAAGCTTTTCTTGAGTTTCGGGAGGACCCAACAGCAGTTGGTCCTCCAAATATCATATTGATGACAGGCCCTCGGGGTTTGGGATTACGATCGTGATCGTTGTCCCTTTTATCGTAATCCTTCCTTTCATAGTTTCCTCTTTGACTTCCTTGATTTCCATCCTTAATGAACTTATTAAGTTTCCCTATTCGAATCAAAAACTCAATTTCATCTTTCAACTGTCTGCAATCATTCGTGTCATGACCCACTTCTTTGTGGAAACGACAGAATTGGTTCTGGTTTCTTTTAGACAAGTCAGTCCTTAGTGGCTTCGGCCATCGGAGATCTTCTTCTTTTGCTATTTCCATCAGAATTTGGCTCCTAGGAGTATTCAACTTTGCGTACTCCGTGAACCTTGGCCCGAAATTGTTCTTCTTAGGTGGAGAATAAGAATCCTTTGACGTTCTAGGAAACTTTTCCTTAACATCGTATTCCTGGGTTTCTTTTCTTTTCTTTGAATTTCCACTTCCGCCCGTAGTGGGTTCATACTTCCTCATGCTTTCTTCAGCCTTGATGTACTTTCCGGCTCTATCTTGGAGCTTCAACATGCTTTCGGGTGGATGCTTTGCCAAGGATCTCTAGAAGTGATCATCAGTAGTTCCTTGTTGCAGGGCTATCATAGCTACTTTGTCTTCCAGATCCGGGACCTTCAGGGCCTCTCTAGTGAATCGATTTATATAGTCTCTTAAAGCTTCATTCTTTCCTTGCTGGATTCCCATGAGCGACGCAGAACTCTTCTCATGCATCCTTTCACAAACAAATTGGGTGATGAACGCTTTGCTCAGCTCCTTAAAGGATCCAATTGAATTTTGGGAGGTAAACGGCTGTACCAACGTTGAGCCATGCCCGCTAAGGTTTGTGGAAAAGCTCTGCACTTAACCGCATCTTTGGTTGGCTGTAACAACAGTGCATTAGAAAAAGTTCTCACGTGATTTGTGGGATCTCCTGTTTCATCATAAGCTTTGATGGTTGGCATCTTGAATTTCCTAGATATACTAGCTTTCATGATGTCCTGAGTGAAAGGTGGTGTTGGATCATCAGGGTCTCCTAGGGGTAACAAGACACTAGGATCTCTTCTTGGGACTTCAGCCCTCCTGGTTCTTCTCGGTGTCGGATCTATATTAATCACCGGAACTCTTTGTGCTTTTGCTTCTTCTTCTGCCAATAATTTTTTGAGCCTTGCAGCCTCTGCCTCATGGGCCGCAATCCTTTCCTTAGTAGTTTGGGGTTGTTCCCGATTTGTTTGGGAAGAACATCTTCTCCTTGGGGCAACATCCCTTTCTTCTCCAGTTGAGTAATTCTCATCCTCAGTATAAGGACCTGAGTAATCTTGAATCAAGGGTGTTTGTCTGGTTTGATTTTGTTGGTTTTGGGGTTCCAGACCTCGAATGTAAGGAGGAACATATGATTCATGGTAGTTTGGATTAACACCACTGCTGCCTACCGTGGGTCGAGGTGGCATACCATAGGTTGGCATCCAGAGAGTTTGAGTTGCGTATTGGGGGAGATCCGTGGTGTGAAGTTGAAACCCATGTGGTGCATTCACGAGCAGTGGGGAGGTTGTGATTGGTTGTTGGAGAGTGGTTTCTTGTGGATCAGGTCCATGAACGACCATCTGCAGGAGATTTGTTCCTTCAACCGAAATCGGGATTTCCGGTCCTTGAGTGGTGGTGATCGGCGGTGGCTGACTTCCTTGAGCACCCACCTCAGAGGTGAGAGGAAGCTCTTCGGAAGTTTGAGTATCTCGAGTCGTTCTTCGTGTGTTTGCCATGGTTGATGTTGTTTTCCCACAGACGGCGCCAAATGTTGTGGAATAAAAACTGTGCTTGTGAATTTAATGCTAGGGTTTAAGAGCTATCCAGCTTTAATGGCTGTTCTCTTGTTTCGTGACTAAATCTGTCCTCACAAGATGCCTACGTATCTCAATTCGTAATTGAGAATCAAGCTAAGACGTAGTTCTGATTGAAGGATCATGGTCCTTATATATGCGTAATGAGCCTTGTATTTAGGGTATGTTTAGGAGACTTAGCGAATAAGTCTCCTTCTTGACAGCGGATAAGTATTGTATTCATTGGTGGACAAGTCTTTTCCTTATCGTAGGATAAGGACTGTGACTAGTTATTTCCTTTGATTGAGATTCTAGATCTTTCTTTGTAGAAGACAGACTTTTCTGATGATTTTATGAGCTGTATATTTTCCCTATTTATTAATTACGAAATTAATAAATAATTAGGATTTCAGACCTTGTTTATCGGGTCGTATTCTTGGGCCAATCTAGGTCTAATTAATACATCATTAATTACATTTCTAGGATTACTTTTCTATTCATATCAACGCCTACTTATTTTTTTAATAAATATAATTAATAAAATATAAAATATAATAATAAAATTAACAATTATTAAAAATAATTCGTGCATCACACATGTTTTAAGTTATATTATTAAAGACGAAACATTAAAAATTTGGTAGTCGGACGGACGGACGGTCAGTACTTAGTGATTTTACTTATTTACCCTTACTTATTTTTTTAAAAAACTATCACTAAATAATAACATTATTTATAACCAATTACCTTTTCAGCTAAAATACATTACATTTTTTTTTATTTTTTTCTAACAATATTTTATTTTTTTCTAAAAAATACACACGGACGATTATCTTTTTTAACAAAACATGCTACTCTTTCTATTTTTCCTTACTAAAACCCCCATTTTCCAAAAATATCACGGACAAACCCTTACTTATTTATTTTAAAATCCATTTTAATAATTTTAATTATGAGCACTTTTTCAGGTGAAACATGTTACTTTTTCTATATTCATTTTCCAAAGAAATTATTATTAAATAATAATATTTTTATAAACAACTACGTTTTTAGCTAAAATACATTACCTTTTCTATTTTTTCTAACAAAATCATCTATTTTTCTAAAAAAATCACGGGTAATTACATTTTTCAACTAAAACATGTTACTCTTTCTATTTTTCCTTAATAAAACCCTTGGGCAAATCCTTAATTATTTATTTTGAAACCTATTTAAATATTTTTAATTACGGGCACTTACCTTTTCTGCTAAAACATGTTACTTTTTATATTTTTTCAGACCCCTCATTTTCCAAAAATATCACGGGCAAACAATTATTAATTTATTTTAAAATCTATTTTAATATTTTTAATTATTTAAAAAAGTTTAACACACATACTTATTTTTTAGCAAATGAAAATTAATAAAATATTTAAACATAAATAATAATAATAATAAATAATAATAATCCGTGCATGGGTTTTAAGCTAGTTAACAAAGTATTCTTACAAAACTGTTACTATTATGTTGCTACACAAAATTTTGATTTAAAAGGTTTGAAAGTAATAAATATGGAAAAATAAATAAGGATGCACTCATGTATGAATACAAATATGTATAAATACTAGTTCATAACTCATCCGATACACTAAATTTCTTTAATATGTATGTTTTTTGGTCTTTTAATATGTACGTTTTTTGTTCTACTAAAATGTATAAAATGTAATCGTATCATTATGATTGGATTTTGAGTAACAGTAATATACACAATACACGAAAATTGTGAGAAAAGTAAAGTTGATAGTCTAATTAAACATGTAATTTACTTTTACATGCTTTTTTTAATATGATTCTTCGGAAAATTAATGTTTGTGTGGTGAGTAATTTAACCGAGATATTTAGGTATAAATTTGTATTCACACGAGGATCTCACTAATTTGCTATATGTGATCTAACCCAAATCATTTATTTGATTCAATCTCGACCACAATTAAATTATATACAAACCCATATGTATACAGGGTCCTATTCAACTAGAAACCTGCACTAATTAAAAACTAGAAACTGCACCCCACACACTTAAATACACCCTTTCACATACAATCCCATCTAATCCCCTCCATTCGTAATTATATTTTTCCCGTTAATTGGTGATCTTTTTTTGAAATCTGACTTCACTGTATTTTTTTTCATCTCGCAACAATTAGTTTGCATACCATATTTGATATATTTCGACGATAAATCACTATTTATGTTTGCGAGAATCACTAAAATGTTGGTGATTCATGCGATCACTATTTATGCTAAAATTTTTGTACTCAAAATTTGCAATCACTATTTTATACATTGCGAATCACTATTCTTTACAGATAAAATCACTAATCTATATGTTGAAAATCACCTGGTTCAACTGGTTCAACAGTAGATCTAATCTTTACAAAATAATACATACAATCATCCTCATCAACATGAAAACATATCTAATCGATCACCGTCATTTCTGATTATCACAGTTTCCGACCAACACTAAGTTCACATACATCTATACATACAAGACATGTATACATATCATCACAACCAAAACATATATTACTTTTGGATCGAATTCTGATTACTTTTAAATTTGATCTACACCAACAACCACCGGTAGCAACCATCACTTTAACAATTCACTGGATTTGAATTTTTAACATGATATATGTACCAAATTGAATGGGGGGAGTGTAGATCTGGACAATTATGATTATCCATTGAGTTGGCTGTGGATTATTTTCAATCAGAAAGAAAAAGATCTTAGATGTGTGTATGTGTAATCGGAGTTTACGAATCCGGTATTGCTATGATGAAGGTTTCTGGTCTTTTTAATCAAAAGAATTTCGATCGGTGAAGATCTTATCGGAGAAGATGACCGGTCATCGGAGAAGGTGAAGGCAGATTTTTTGTGTATTTGTGTATGTATCGATTGAGTAGGGGAGGGATGAATGTTACTGATAGTATAAACGTGGATAACGAGTGCATATATGGTTTTAAAAAATGAATGATTAATTGTACTAAAAAGATCAATGGCTAAGATTAGTTTCTAGTTTTTATTTAAGAAAAGGTTTCTAGTTGAACAAAAGCCTATGTATATATATATCACATATCATCCGCTTTGTTCGTCAATGAGCACATTGGACAAGACCACATGAGAAAATTTAGTTTATATAGCTCATTGGCTTAGTCACTTTGCTTTATTCTTTCCGGCACTACTACAGTTATTCTATTAGTCATTTAAAATTGATCTTTCCATAAATTGTGTCTCTATAAACCTTCATTTCCTGTCGCCAGTGCAAAAATTCTATCCTAATTGAAAATAGAGTGTTGGCTGTGCGGCACAAGTGGCGCTGTGTAAAGAAAAAGAAAGCCATTGATTAATTTGAAGCACTGTATTTTCTGTTACAAGACTCAAGCTTACATCAATCAATCTTGTCTCTCAAAATGAAACAACCCTACATTTATATTTCACACCTCTAACAGAATCCTAACAAACTTATCTGGAAATTACTATATTGTCCTTTACTATTATTCCTATTGACATGAATACCTTTGACACTATGAATACCCTTGACACATATAGTATTTCCTTTACTCCCCCTCAAGCCTCAAGCTGTGTGTTGCCACAAGCAACACCAAGCTTGGTGACCAGATATTGATGCTGCTTGGCGGATAACTGTTTGGTGAAGACATCTGCAACTTGAGCATATGTTGGAACATGACGGGGAATGATCGTACCAGCAGCCACCTTGTCTCGAATAAAATGACAATCTATCTCCGCATGCTTTGTTCGTTCATGTAAGACAGGATTTGCTGCTATTGCTAATGCTGCTTGATTATCACAATTCAGGACAGTGGAAGGAAGATTCTGAAGTCCCATGTCAGCAAGCAATGTATGCAACCAAGTGATTTCACAGCTATCTAATGCCATAGCTCGATACTCTGCCTCAGCACTTGATCTTGCAACCACAGATTGTTTTTTCGACTTCCATGAGATAGGAGACTGTCCTAGCAGTATACAAAAACCTGAAGTAGATCATCTAGAATATGTACATCCAGCCCAATCAGAGTCACAGTAGGCTGTGAGTTGAGCAGCTGATTGACTAGCTAACAAAATTCCCTAACCAGGATTTCCAGCTAAGTATCTTAACAGACGTTTTGCAGCTTGCATATGATCTGTAGTTGGTTTCTGCATGTATTGAGCAAGTATATGAACTGTATACACTATGTCAGGACGTGTCACAGTAAGATATATAAGCTTCCCCAGTAGTTTCTGATATGACTGAACATCTTGCAAATATTCTCCTTTATCTGGTGCAAGTGACTGTTTAGTCTCCAGTGGCATCTTACTTGGTTTGACACCAATCATATGGTATTCTTGCAGAAGATCCAGCACATATTTCTTCTGAGATACAAAGAAACCATTAATAGATCTATTAATTTCCAACCCCAGAAAATATTTAACCTCACCTAGGTCCTTCATATGAAAGTGTGTGGATAGCATTGTCTTAAGCCAGCTTATGCCAGACACTGAATTTCCAACTATTAACAAATCATCAACATATACCAGTGTAACTGTAATCACATCTGAAGTGACCTTTGTGAACAAACTGTAGTCAGCCTTTGATTGCTCAAATCCATTGTCTTTCAGAGTAGTTGATAGCTTACTGAACTAGCATCTTGGTGCTTGTTTGAGCCCATACAAACTCCTAATCAATTTGCATACCAACCTGATATTAGACTTTGCAGAAACACCAGAATGCACCTCCTGAGCTATGTCACCAATTCTACTACCCCAGCCTGTATAGCCTTGAGGAAAAAACATATAGACCTCTTCTTGCAAATCACCATGCAAAAATGCATTGGTCACATCCATTTGCAAAGTATGCCAATTCTGCATTGCAGTCACAGCTAACAGAGTTCGAACAGTGGCCATTTTTGCAACTGGTGCAAACGTTTCTCCATAATCAACACCATGTTTTTGTCTACACCCCAAAATCACCAATCTGCTCTTAAATCTATCTATAGAACCATCAGCTTTGTACTTAGTTTTATATAACCATTTGCAGCCAATTGCTTGTTTACCTGGTGGGAGTGATGTTATTGTCCAAGTTCCATTTCTCTCCAAAACATCAATTTCCACATTCATAGCATCAATCCAGTGTTTATACTTTACTGCCTGTTTATAAGAAGTAGGATCTGCATTAGTTGTAACTGAGGTTAGGAAACAACTGAAACTTGGTTCTATAAGTTGATTTACAACAGAAGAAATATTCTGAGCGTGTGAAGTAACTAGATTTGATGTATAGGCAGTCATCCATGCTGGTGTTTTTTTAAGTCTTGTAGATCTCCAGACCTGCTGTTGTTGTGTCTCTGTGGCTACAGAATCAGAATCAGTATTAGAACCATGCTCAGTAGTAGAACTACTCTCAGTAGCAGAAGTAGACTCATGATCATGAGAACTACCAGTTTCTGTTTATGTGGATGTCAGCAGCAAATCAAACTCAAACTCATCATTTAAATGAGTCCCATTATGCGACTCAGTATGTAAAGGCATTGCAACTGGTAAAGGATTTAGATATGAAGAATCAGATGAGGTATTGAAAGGGAACACTGTTTCCTTGAACTGAACATCCCTTGACACAAACACTTCTCCAGTAACAATATTAAGTAGCCTGTACCCTTTTTGAGATGGAGGATATCCAATGAATACACAAGGAACCCCTCTGTACTCAAATTTATCAGACACATTAGTATTAGCAACAAATGCCAAACACCCAAAGACTCTCATATGCTGGCACCTGTTTATATAGCATTTCATATGGTGATTTGTTCTCCAAAACTGAAGAAGGAAGTCTGTTCATTATGTACACAGATGTCAAGATACATTCTCCCCAATGTATGATATCCAAACCAGATTGATACTTCAAAGCCCTTGCAATTTCCAAAATATATCTATGTCTCCTTTCTACTCTTGCATTCTGCTGAGGCTTGTAAGGACAAGATGTTTGATGCAATATTCCAGTACTAGCATAGAATTCACTGCTTATTCTATCCTTAAATTCTAGAGCATTATCAGTTCTCAGAATTTTGATACCAACATTAAAGCGTGTTAGCACATAAGCATGAAATGATTTAAAACTTACTATGAATTCTGACTTGTATTGCAAAAGATAAATCCACACCATTCTTGAGTGATCATCAACAATTATTAAGAAATACCTATATTTGTTTCTGGTAGCCACTTTGTAAGGCCCCCACATGTCCACATGGATCAGATCAAATACTTTGTTAGCATGAGATGTACTCAGTTGGAGTGGCAGCTTGGTAAACCTTGCCAGAGGACAAATAAGACAAATCAGAGAGGAAGCTTGATTCTGAACTTGATCTTTAACTTGTGGAATAGACAAATTTTTTTTCTGAGGTGCATGCCCAAGTCTATTATGCCAAATTTCATAATCAGTCTTAGTGTCTCCAACCATACCAGCATTACATTGTATAAGAGAGTCTTCTAAATAATACAATCCTCTCTTCAAAATACCCAGACCTCTAACCTCCTTGGTACCATTCCTCAATATCAGACATTTGTCTGGATGAAACACAACTTGACAATCATTATCCTGAGCTAACTTGTGTACAGACAACAAATTATGGTTAAATTCAGGCACACACAGAATACCAAATAAACACAGTCCACTCTCCAGTTGAACATCTCCAATATGAGAAATACCTGCAGTACCTCCAGTTGGTAGCTTTATAGTTAGTCCAGAAGATGCTACTGTAATATTGCTTAATATCTCCAAATTTGAAGTCATATGGTCTGTAGCACCAGAATCCATGATCCAATTTGACTCAACATATTTCTTATCATTCACCACTACCATTCCTGAGAAAGGACTATCTAGCTCATCACTTTCTTGGTTTTTCAGACTTGCAGGCAACAGTTTAAGTAACTGTTCTAGTTGCTTAGTTGATAGGGTGACTTGTTCACAATCAGAATTCTCATGAACAGACACAGAATTCACCATTTTTTCACTGGAACTATAGTTACTTCCGTTTCTATTAGATTGCCATCTACCAGAACCAGTGTTCTTATTATTTTAAGCACTTAAAGGTCTCTTATACTTGCTATGCCATTTAGGATAACCAATTATACTCCAACAATTTGCTTTATTATGCCCTCTTCCTCCACATTCAGGACACCTTTCAACATTGTTTTGAGAACTTTTACTATACATAGCCATAATCTCTGTTCCAGTATTAGCCTTAACATTCTCTCTTTGTGACTCTTCTTGTTGAATTACTGAACATGCCACTTCTACAGTTGGTAATGGTTGCATCATCAATATCCGACTCCTTTGAGATGCATATTCTTCATCTAAACCATTAAGAAACTGAAACAACCTAGATTCTTGTTTACATACCTCCACAGCCTTTTGATACACTACAATTTCATCAGTAATTGCAGTAATTACAGGTAGTACACTCATATCTTCTAATTCTTCCCATAAACTACTAATAGCAGTATAGTATTCAACCAATGACAATCCATTCTGCCTCAAACTAAACAGATCTTTATTAATCTTGTATTTTCTTGAACCATTCACGACTTGAAACCGACTCGCTAACACAGTCCAAACTTGACTCGCAGAATTAACAAATAATATCGATTTCTTAATCGAATCAGAAACATTGTTATGGAGCCAAGAAATTACCATTGTGTTACAGGTATCCCACTGTATAGCTTCAGTTGCATCAGTCGTGCTCCTTACTTCTGTTCCGGTTACAAACCCTAGCTTTCGCTTTGAAGCTAATTGTATCTCCATCGATCTCTTCCAAGTTCGATAATCGCCCGCACCTTGTAGTTTAGTAACACTAACTGATGTAGGTCCATCACTTGGATGAAGAAACAACGGATTCTGCAGATCTACAAATGAGAATCTGCTGCTTGACGCCATTGATTACAGCACGCTCTTTGTACACGCCGCCGTATGAATATGAAGATGACGACCTTCGTAAACTCCTACAAGTCTATAACTATGAACAAAAAATCAATGGCAGCTCTGATACCATAAAGAAAAAGAAAGTCATTGATTAATTTGAAGCACTTTCTGTTACAAGACTCAAGCTTACATCAATCAATCTTGTCTCTCAAAATGAAACAACTCTACATTTATATTTCACACCTCTAACAGAATCCTAACAAACTTATCTGGAAATTACTATATTGTCCTTTACTATTATTCCTATTGACATGAATACCCTTGACACTATGAATACCCTTGACACATATAGTATTTCCTTTACTGTGCTGCCCTGAACTCCCCACAAAATGGGGGTTTGCCCAAGTAAATTATACACATTTTCATTAGTGCCTTAGACTAGCACTTAATAAATTATATTCACTTGAGATTCGATAGATCCTTGTAGGTACCTAAGTGACTTAGACTAGCACTTAGACCATAAGAATATAAATAAGGGAAGACGCTTGTTAAAGAACTTAAGATGATGATAAAGGCCTAGTTTTCATCCTCTTGAAATTTGTTTATAAAGCATGGTGTTAGTCTATTTGTTTAGTGATAATATAACGATACCTAAACTGTTTTATATTCAAATTGAATTTCAAAAAGAGATAGTAATTGGTACTTGGTAGCTTAAAATAGTACTCGTTGGAACGAATTTATAAACTACTTGTTGTGTTACGTGTACATGCGCGTGAAGGTTGTAAAATTGCTAATAAATTTTTGGCGCCATTGCCGGGGACTATTTTTTAAAAATTATTTGTTAATAACATTGGACAATTTGGTATTTTAAGATCAAGCTACTTATTATCCTTTTGTTCAATTTTGTAGGTGTTTAACATTGTATGCGTAGTCTTTGTATGAAGCATATTAGAGGTTCAAATGTCTTTTGAGAAAGTGTCCACATTATGGACTATCTGATCAATAAAAGATTCGCACATTCTATAATGGGTTGACATATCAATGTGATGTTCAAGTTGATGGAGCTGTAATGGGTGATAAGTAAATATCCGGAGAATGCTTTTGCGATACTAGAAGACATTAATTCTAATAATTACAAAGCGTAAGACCGAGCAAGTTCAAAGAAAGTGGTCGGTTGATATGGATCCATTGACATCTTTCACAACTAAAATGTATCACAACCACAAGCCTTAAACTAAAATCTCGAGTCTTTATCAACGGGTACACAACAACCATTCCAGCAAATTCAAAAAGTTCAAAATTCTCCAATATACTTTGATATTTGTGGAGAAGGGCATCCAACCTAACATTGTTCATTGATGTATCATTGTGCACCATAGTCAATTACCGAAAATTCACACAACCAACAAAACAATCCGCACTATAATAATTACAATTATGGCATGAAGAATAATCCCAACTTTTCATAAAATGACAAGGCTAGACCAAATATGCTACACAAGCCTAATGTATCTCCAGGATATCAGCAACAACCAAGGTCACAAGAGTTGGAAAATAAGCCGACAACATCTTCTTCTCAAATACATGTAAAAAACAGATGTTGTGATTCAAAGCTAAAGTGCATCCATGAGAGCTATAGAGATACAAATGGGTTAAATAACTAGTGCATGGAATAATCATCCTCAAGGTTCCTCGCCTAGCGACACTCAATCAAATCCAAAGAATAAGAAAAAAGAGTATTGCAAGGCCACTACTTTACGAAGTGGCAAGAATCGAGGGGACACAAAATAAGCTGACGAAGAGACATAGTTTGTGACTAATGAAGATTATAAGAAAATGAATTAGAAATTTATAAATCGTGAATTAGAAATTTGTGGTTGGTATCTAAACTCTGAATCATTTTTTAAATAATTTTAAAAGATTACAACACTTAATGTTGAACACATAGAAGATTAAATTTCAACATATTTTAAAATTTCCACATTTATATTTTTATTATTAACGTATATATATTTAAGATATATGTCTAACATAATCACCAAATAATTATTAAATAATACTCCTTCTTGACCCATTTTAAAAATAATTGATTTTTGACTTTTTGACACGTACTTTAAGGTGTAAAAAAATTACATTAATGCTTGATAAAAAATTTAATTCTTATATTAAATAAAAGTTTTGACTTTAAAATTGTATTTAATATAATTTTAAGAAGAAAAATTATGTATAACTATGATTTTTTACACCTAAGTATATGTATCAAAAAAGTCAAATATCAATTAAAATAAAACAAAGGAAGTACTGAATATGAAATATGTACTAATGATAAATATGGGAGAATAAAAAAACACGTCATTTCACATAAATAAAATGATTCGTTTTTGGTCCAATACTAGGCAAGAACCATTGGAGGTGAACTCATAGATTACATCCCCGGGGCTAATTCAATTTATATAAGTTTTGGCATCATTTTTTTTAATCAAGAAAATTTTCCTTCGTAAAAGTATTTGTAGTTTTTGACTTGGTTCGAGTATATTATAATAAAAATACCTTTTGGTACCAAAATTAGGACTAGTATCAAAATTTAAAAATATCTTTATCCTGATAAAACAATTTTATGAAATTTATAGTGCTAAATTTTGATCATAACTTTCAGATTTTTTAAAGTAAAACTATATGAATTTCTTTTAACAATACTAGCTTAAGACCCGTGCGATGCACGGATTGTTAATTGTTATTTTATTATTTTTTTAAATATTTTATTAATTGTAATTGTGCAAAAAATAAGTAGGCATGTTAAAATAGCTAAACACTTTTAATTAATTAAAAAAACATTAAAACATATTTTAAAATAAATAAGTATGGGTTTGCCCGTTATATTTTTGGAAATGAGGGGTTTTAGTAAGAAAAAATAAAAAAATGTAACTTATATTTAGTTTAAAAAGGTTAATGCCCGTGATATTTTTAGAAAATGAGGTTTTAAAATTTAATAATTAAAAGTATTTAAATACGTTTTAAAATAAATAAGTAAAGGGTTTCCTGTGATATATTTGGAAAAAGAATGGATTTTAGTGAGAAAAATAGGAAAAGTAAATTTCCCGTGATATATTTAGAAAATGAGGGACTTTGTTAGAAAAAATATATAATGTGTTTTAGCTGAAAAAGTAATTGGTTATAAATAGGTATTTGATTATTTATATTTTAATATTTTTAGTAATTGCATTTGTTAAGAAAAATAAGTAGATATGTTAAAATATGTAAACTTTTAAAAAATAATTATAATATTAAAATAGATTTAAAAATAAATAACTAAATGTTTGTCCGTGATATTTTTAGAAAATGAGGGGTTTAATAAGGAAAAATAGAAAAACTAATATGTTTTAGTTAAAAAGGGTAATTGTCCGTGATATATTTGAAAAAGTAGGGAAATTTGTTAGAAAAAATAAAAAAATAATGTATTTTAGTTAAAAAAGGTAATTGCCCGTTATATTTTTGAAAATGAGTGGTTTTAGTAAGAAAAAATAAAAAAATGTAACATATATTTAGTTTAAAAAGGTTAATGTCCGTGATATTTTTGGAAAATGAGGTTTCAAAATTTAATAATTAAAAGTATTTAAATACGTTTTAAAATAAATAAGTAAATGGTTTCCTGTGATATTTTTGGAAAAAGAATGTATTTTAGTGAGAAAAATAGAAAAAGTAAATTTTAAAAGACAATTTCCCGTGATATATTTAGAAAAGGAGGGACTTTGTTAGAAAAAATATATAATGTGTTTTAGCAGAAAAGGTAATTGTATTAAATAGGTATTTGATTATTTATATTTTAATATTTTTAGTAATTGTATTTGTTAAGAAAAATAATTAGATATGTTAAAATAGGTAAACTTTTAAAAAATTATTATAATATTAAAATAGGTTTAAAAATAAATAACTAAATGTTTGTCCGTGATATTTTTGGAAAAGGAGGGGTTTTAGTAAGGAAAAATAAAAAAACTAACATGTTTTAGTTAAAAAAGGTAATTGCCCGTGATATATTTGAAAAAGTAGGGGAATTTGTTAGAAAAAATAGAAAAAATAATGTATTTTAGGTGAAAAAGGTAATTGGTTATAAATAGGTAATATTATTGTTTAATAATATATTTCTATAAATAAGTAATGTTAATTAAGTAAAAACTAATTAAGGGCAATTAAGTAAAATCACAACGTACCATACCGACCGACCAACCAAACTTTTAATGTTTCGTCTATTATATAATAGTATTGACATGTTAAAAGTTGGATGATGTTCGTCCAATAATATATTTGTCCCTAAAAAGATTAAATTTCTAATATATGCATCTTACATGTGAAATTGTTTCTCATATGTGAAATTGTTTGTGAAATTCTAGAAAACAATGTACGTCCATTAAAGTTTAATGTTGTCAAATACATAGGAACCTGATACAGGCACAGAAGTATGGATGGGCTCACCTGGGCTTAAGCCCAGGGTAATTTTAAAAAAAAATTTAGTAGTTATATATATACTAGTGTTTGATAGCCCAAAACTGTATCAAGCCCAGAGTCCAATTTAAGTTTTGTTCAAGTCCAGCCCACTTAATGACTTAAGTTAATTGTTATCAAACAAGTGCTCACTACCTCCATTGTTTCGAGTTCCGACTACTTTGGCTATTGTTGCTTATTCATTTTCTTTCTCGCTTCTCAGATAATAATTTTCTATTTTTCTTCCTCAGAATCTATTTCTTTTTGTTCTTATATTTGTGTTTGATGATTTTCTTATTGAACTGTGAATTCTTTGTTTATAATTGTACATTTGTACTTGTACTCTTATATACAAATTTGATGAACTGGAGGTAAATTAAAGTTCTTATTTGTTGGTTGTTGCCTTAAATTGGGGGTTTTACTTTTACTTGTAATTCGTCAATTCCACTTTTATAATTAATGTATCTAATTTGCCAATTTGGGGATTAGGTTCTCAATATCCAAACGTAATGGTCCATCTTCACAAAAGAGTGTCCACAAGCATACTATGTGCACTGCTTTGCACATCGTTTACAACTAGCTCTAGTTGCTGCTTCAAATGATGTCCAAGAAGTTTGGCTATTATTTTCGAAACTAACTTCTGTAGTTAATTTTGTGAATGCTTCTCCAAAGCGTAAAACTGAAGTGCAAGACCTTCAGAAGCTTGGACTAGAGAAGATGATTGCAAGCGGAGAAGTTGGCATTGGCAAAGGCTCCAATCAGATGGTTACTTTACAAAGAGGTGGAACAACAAGGTGGAGTTCTCATTTTTCTTCAGTTCGTAGCATGATTGCATTGTATAGTGCAGTGAGTATTTATCTTTTAGATCTCAGCACTAGTGGGTCTACAAATGCCATTCGAGGTGTAGCTACCGGAGAATATATGCACATTAGGTATTTTGACTTTTTATTTTCATTACATTTAATGCACAAAACCATGAGAATTACCAATGTGTTATATAAGGCTTTGCAAGAGAAGTGAGTTTGGTATTAACGACAAAGACACTCCTGGAGAAGTTAAGATCAGAAGGTTGGGAGGACTTTGTGGCTGAGGTGGTGTCATTTTGTACCAAACATAGCATTCGTGTTCCAGATTTGAGTTCTTTGTACACCGTCGGTAGTGGTAGATCCTGCTCTCAAAGAGATAACGTTACTCTTGAACATCATTATCATTTTGATGTATTTGTTAAAGTGATTGAATATCAAATTAAGGAGCTGCAAAGTAGATTTAATGATGAAGCAATTGAGCTCCTTACTCTTACTTCGGCATTGGATCCTCACAATCATTTCAAGTCATTCGACATTGATAAAATTTGTCGTCTTGCTGAGACATTTTATCCTCATGATTTTACAGGAAGTGATGCTGATGCGCTAAGAAGTGAGTTGGAACATTTTATCCTCAGGCTGATAGTTATATGAATCCTTCACATAATGTGTAAATATTTTTTGTATCGCATTATGTTATTTTGCCAATTTTCAATAATTACTTGAAATATTAAAATTTTTGTGTTACATGTTTATTGCTTAAATAAGAATCGAGTAAATCTAATTTTATATTTATAAAATTTTTTAAGTTATAAAAAAAAATTATATATGTAATTATAAAGCTAAAAATATTTTTACGAGTTAATACGTCATATTTGGTTATATTTAGTTAGATAGAATAAATTATATTATTACATATTATTGAGAGAGATATTACAAAGAGAGGTAGATGGTTAAAATAGTAATTTTAGTACAACAATAAAATTAGGGTTTTGAAACTTCCTCTTGCCAGTATATATATACTTGAAATGTGTATCATTCTTAACCTATCACATAGCATAAAACTCTAGCCGCTCGAGTGAAGGGATAATCCTCCTTATTATAGACATTTTTCAAGCAGTTATCTGGATATCTTAAAGACAAAGATTGTGCAAGCAAGTTATGTTTGGATTTTTAGATCTTTCATTCTCAACTTCAATCAACAGGTATGCTTCTGATCCTGATCCCCTGAATTAACAATTTTTGCATGGATCCTCGGATTAGTTTTCGGGATCCCGATTCTAAATTTTATTTTTCCACTCTGTTCATGTGCTGGAAACCGTTTCCACGTATTCTTCCTTCATCATCATACATTTGTTCCCCATCTATATCTAATCCCTTTCTCTTACTGTGTTTTCGTTTAACAAAATAAAAATTGAAAAATTGAATTCACAATTAAAATCCACCGTTACTTTTTTGTTTAAACCCCAATAACACCACATAACAAAGAATAATGCAATATTCAAAATTAGAGTGTTGTGTTAGTAATTATTGTCAGATTTATCCAAATTTTTATCTGATTAATCTTTCTTATTATGATTGAAAAAGTGCTATATATATGTATGTATTGTCTGTGTGAGGGGTGGGGGAGGTTGTCATTTTACGAATTGATGTTTACATACTTTGTTAAGATTTTTTTAACTCGAAAAGTTTTAATTAAATTTTTTGCGTAAACAAATTCAAAAGTTGAACCGAAGGAATTTGGAGTTACTTAGCAAAAAAAAAAAAAAGCTGAACTAAAGGAATTTGGAGTTTGATTAAATTTTAGGTGTATGAGATTTTAGACTTTCAGTTTGTATCAAGCTTCGATCTAGATTTCAATTGATAAGCTTTTGTGTCACAAGAATATCAATTTTATTTTACATGAATTTTATTTCCCAAGTGAAATCTTCAACTTTATCCCATAAAAGGATATACAAAACTAATGTATCATAATTTTTTTGTTAAATATATATTTGCAGGAAACAATGAAGAAGGTGCTCCAAAACAGTGTGAAGTCTACATATATTTTGAGGTAATTTTTTAAATTTATTATTATAATATTATTTAAAGTATAAAGAAAAAACACGTGACAAATTTTTATATATTTGATCTAGGATTTTTTTTATAAAAAAAATCAATATTACTCTGTTTTGCCAAACATCACGCAAAGCATAATTTTTAATGTATATTTATTAACTTAACATGACAAAATGTAAAATTTTGTTAATTCTTGAAGTTGATAATTTAAATATTATATTTTAATATTTTATTGATGAGTCTGGAATTTTAAACCTTTGTTGATATGTTATAGAGATGATATTCACATTTGTTGTAAATGAGTATCAAACCTCAATTTTTAGTAGTACTTTCGTAATTTCACTTTTATACTTATATTATAGTATATACAATTATAATAATAATAATTATTATTATTATTATTATTATTATTTCTTTAATAGTTTAGCTCTTTGTAATTACATTATTGCATACAGGGAGGACTGGACGAGAAAGGGCTGCAACTAATACCTTATCCTCCAAAGGTAAAACATTGGCATGATATCTATGATCACACTAAAATTACACACACAACCATATATAGAGAAATTAATCTATCTAAAACTCAAAAACCACTCCTCAATCGCCATAAAGTGCTTAAAACTACAACATTCAAGCTTTAAATACACCTTCTTCTTTAATCATTATCGTGCAAATATGAACTTCACTTGATCTTAAACGTTTTTATCACTAAAGTGTAATAATGTATGTTTCTTTTTCATAACCAAAGTAAGTTGCTCTTTGACACTATAATCATTAGATCCTTGATGAAATCACCTATAAAACACAAAAATCACTAAATTATTAATGACATAAACTATATTAACACGATTTTAGTAATTTGTTATGTAATACAATTTTTTTACATGTTTTGACGTGCTTCTATTCAAATATTCAGGACCCGAACTCACATATATTCAATGTCGATGCCGATGGCTAGAAGTAATGGAGGTTTGTTTTGATGAATGTTCTTTTTCTCGTGATATTCTTAAATTTTGTAAGTTTTTACATTATTTGATTGTTCAATTATTTTAGTCTGTATAGCCTTATCTTTTTTGGTGATTTGTAACTTAGTTTTATAACTAATTAAGTGATACTAAAACACAATTTATATTTTTAGTGAATACGATATTTTAATGTAATAATTGCCACTGTACTCTTGTAAAGTTTATTTTTATCGAGTTCGTGATCTGAAAAGGTAATTTTTAAAGAATACAAATCGCTAAGTTTTGTGTTTTGTTTGGTGGTTTGTACCCATTTTTTGGTAATATGTATTTTTAATTATAGTGATTTTAGTTTGATATATTTTTTTTGTGTGCAACAATGGATGTTGATTTTTGGTAATTTTTGTTCGAAAAATAGCAAATTCCTTATATATTTGGTGATTTCCGTGCTTAGCTTAACCCATATGGACATTTGTGCTTTTTTTTTGGTGTATTTGTATTTGACTCTTTCATGTTGGTTTTTAATATTTTCTATGACCGCTGTATCCAGTCTATTTATCAAATAAAGATATGTGAATTTACTTATTGCGAGATCTAGTTTCATTGTTATATCATGTATTGACGATCCTTATCAAATTATGGTTAATAATACAGAAAATGGATATTGCTTCATAAATGATGAGATTTTTTGATTTGAACTTAATTTTTTGATATGCGAAAGGTAACGTTGTTCAAAGTTAGAAGTAAAAAAGGCCAAATGTGGGATGGATGAGTAGATGTATTGGTAGGATTACAAAAGCTATATATTATTACTATGTTAACTTTCATTTATAAAAATGTAATTTTGTGAGTTTTTGTTTTATCGACGGTTATATAACATCTATTGTTGATTTTCACAGATGTTAAAGTTTTAATTACGATCCTTGCCTAAAATGTTGGAAGGAGTTCCGTGATAGTTGCCTGCAAGGGTTAGGTCTCAAGAGGAAGTGAATGTACAATTTGTAGACCCAAGTCCTGCACATATCAAAACTAGCGGTGACTCTCAGTGGAAATCCCATAAACATGGTAGGATCCATTGAAAACTTTGGGTGGTTGCGGTGAAGGCATGATAGAACTGAAGTGTCTACTCAGCAATAATTATGTCTTGGAAATGCTAGTCTAAGCTGGAGAAATATTAGATGAGTACAAACTCTTCTATGATTTTTCTTAAGAAATGTTGTTTCTATTTGATTCGGTTTTAGAAAGTGCCATTCAAAAAATGAAGTTATTGAAAGTCGCATCTCGGGAGGATTCCAGTGACAACTATCTATTGTCATTGGAACAAAAAAATAATGAAGTTATTGAAAGTTGTATCTCGGGAGGATTCTAGTGACAACTACATGTTGTCATCTACTATATATATTGGAATCTCAAGATTTTTCTTTTGTAATGTATCGAAGACAAATATACCTTCAGATATCACTATTTATGATATGAAAATTTTATTTTCAGAGTTATATTTGTAGCATATCCCCCTTGCATCCACAATTTGTTGCGTATTATAATACATTATGTTACAAATGGCTCTTAAAATTAACAAAAAGCTCTGGAAATAACATTTTCCTTTATGATAGTAACTTCACTCTTGATAATTGTCTTATATTTTACTTGTTAAAAGTAATTTTATGTAACTATCTATACCCCATTTTGTGAACGTAGCATTATTCTACCTTAGAGTGACTCATAAGGTGTAAATGAAGTTGTCTTTAGTGTTGTCAAATAAGGTAATCACCGAAACATCCCTCTCTCCAACGAGAGATGTCTTGTGTCATTCTAAGCATACTAATTCACTTATATAACAACATTTATTTATTGGGTGAATCCTTTAGGTCTTCTATATCTTTATGAAGTTTGTTTCAGTGTTTCCTCAGATTCACATCACACAAAATACAATTAGATCATCACGATCGTTGCAACTTGCGAGACATATGGTGAGTATTACTAAATGGGGAAATCAATCTTTCTGGCATAAATGGGTGCATAAATTTAGTAATTTGAGAAATTAATGAAGGTAATTAGGTGTAGTGGTATCTCATTCGATCTTTTTAATGGATGTTGATGATTTTTATCTTATCAAAGACAAGGTCGATGTGTGAGTGTGTTTAACTAGCAAAAAATAATTAAATTAGGAGCCCAATTGGACAATGCTTTACTAATTTACAAACTTTTGGAAGAGATAATGTAACGATCCATTGTAGTCATGAGAAACACGTAAATTTGATTCATCAAAATGTATTCGAAAATTCACCGTAAATGCAAGTCCATTTAATTCATCAATGAACCAATCCCATTTCTTTTTGGGAACTTGATTTTTAGATGATAAGATGAGGCAACAGCCTTGAACGCATGAAGACCCGTCCTTCCCAGGATCGCATTGTAGGTTGAAGTTGCCTTTATAACTATGAAGTTCAACATTTGAGTAGACGTTTTCGAACCTTGCCCCATTGTCATAGGGAGTTGGATTGTACCTTCTACCTTGGATTCCACTCCATTGAATCCATATATGGGCATATTAGAAGGTGTCAACTGAGAGTCAGTATAGCCCATCTTGATAAAAGCATCATGGAACAAGATGTCTACTAAGGCTCCATTATCAACCAGAACTCTCTTTGTCTCAGAATTGCCTATCACAGGTATGATGACTAAAGGATCATCATGAGGAAATTTCACTCCCTCTAAGTCAGAGTTGTAACAGCCCCAAATCCGGGGTCAGGGATTTAGGGTAGTCACGATCCATGTACTCCTTGCCTTACCTGTATTACTCACACCATTCATAATTCACCTGCTCATGACCCCACAATATATGTCACACACACACACACACAGGTTAGAGTCTCAGAAACGACACAATACAACAACTGCGGAATAAATAATTTTTATTACAATACCCAAATGTCTTTTGAATCTGTTACTGATACAATTTCTAAGTATTGTTACATTACCAACTTAGCCTTCTGATGCTCACAATCCTCTAATACCATTCATGTCTATACATAAGTTGAATACCAAAAGCTGCAGCCTGGTTCGATTGGTTCGTACTACTCTCGGGATCACTACTAGAAATTGTTTATGGAAACGCCTTACGGGGTATGTGCCGTCCCATTGGCATCCTGCTTCGCTGCTATATAATATATATAAAACAATAGCAAGAGTGAGCGATAGCTCAGCAAGGTAATGAAAGTATGGCATACTTCTGCCTTTAATTCAACCCAGAATAAAGCGGGTATAAGACAATAGTTTGTCAAAATATCTCGATACTGAAATTATTTCCTTATCGGAAGGTATTCCAAAAATAGTACCTTTATTGTAATTCAAATATCATTTCATAATATTTCTGCAACTCTTTTGCTATATTATGAACAAAGTTCTTGTATAAACGATGAGGTTTCAAAGTAAACCAAATATAACCTTTCCGAAAAATATCTGCTATATATGCAGAATATCAACATATAACTTAAAAGATGAAGTTATAAGGTGATTCAGTATAAACAACTCCCTTACCATAACTCATGTTATGTAAGGTATCCACAGAGTCATAACTCATAAATAAAAGATGAAGTTGCATGAATTTATTGTCACTTCATTTCCAAACACTTTTCGACCCCCTACCAACATGATTGGTTCTTCATCCCAATACATGTTGCAGGAATATCCAAATTGGATGATGAACCAATACTGGAGTTGCTACCGCGTCCGCTGTGCCTAACCTTACTATGATCAGTAGCAGGTCGCACCGCTCAAATAGTTTTCTACATGTAGATGGAAGTATCACGACGGCCTGACATTGTCTACCGCCTTACTATGACCTCCCGGCCCATTTGGGGCAATATATAAAAGTTGGATGGGCCCACGCAACTTGACCACTTACACCACTCCTAGTTCAGATGGATTCCATGACTCTGAAACGTAAAGATCGTCCTCCTTTCCCCAAGTGTAACACTTGTTGATACGACTCCACTAAGTAGTTATATCTAGGTTGGAAAGGGAGATTCTCCAATATTTCCCAAGCTATGCTTGTTAATGGATATCGACTTGTTCCATGAATTTACCCCTCGATCATTGAGGTGGTAACACAACACTAGACTGGCAGCAATTAAATTGCTCCAAGAAAATATCAGTCCCTTGACAGTTTTGAGTTGAGAGTTCAAAAAGAGTAGTAGTCTCTTAAATCAGGTTTCCCATATTTTTGATGGTTGAACGAACATTTAAATCCTCTTAAGAGACGGATTTAAATGGAAAACATTGTTTTGGGAACCTCTTTGGATTTTTAAAAATAATCAATGATATTGATTAAATAAGTAAACATTAGATGAATATTCGAAATAATATTCCTTATGTAAATACTGATTAAATGAATATTCGAAATAATATTCCTTACGTAAATACTGATTAAATGAATATTCGAAAATACTATTCATTAAGTAAATATAGATGAAATGAATATTCAAAGATAATATTCATTAAATAAATAAACCTCAAATGAATATTCAAAAGTAATATTCATTAAATAAATAACTCTTAAATGAATATTCAAAAGTAATATTCATTAAATAATAAACAATCCTCGAATGGATAATAATAATAATATTCTTAAAGTCCATAATCCTCAAATGAATATAAATAAATAATATTCATTAAATACATACTTAACCCTCGAATAAGTAAGCCTCAAATGAATATTCAGAAGTAATATTCATTAAATAATAAATCTCAAATGAATATTCAAAAGTAATATTCATTAAATAGATAATTAATCCTCGAATAACCGTTACCGGATATCTTTGTTATCATTCCGGAACAAAGCGATTTTAAGAAAACATTTTGAAAATGATATTCATCTAAGTAAACAAATTTAATTAGACGAATAAGGCTTATTTAATCCGTAAATGCTTCCAGAAGTATTTACTAATTAAATAAACACTGGTTTATTGGTGATGTTGCCTTTAGGTTAATTATTGCGAAAATCTTTCTAAAAAGCTCTGTCCGGGTTTTCGAAAATATACCTTACAAAATAACCCCGATACACTGGCTAAGTTATAAACTCAATACATGCTCTACCCTCTGAGCCTTTCTTATTCCAGTACACAAATACCTACCTTATGATATAAAGTCCCCTTCCACCATACGAAAAGTTTATAAATATATACACCATATAATTCAAGGCGTAGGATCTTAAAAGCATCACCACCCATCAACAGTATTATAAGGTCATGGGATTTTGGTTATCGCACGAGCAGGAGTTAATATCATTAACAAGACCAAGGATATACTGGTTTTGATAAGGAAGCACAATATTGGGAAACTTGCAAATATGGATTGAAACTTATTCAACATATTTCATATATTTCAAAATAAATATACTCTGAACGATCGAGTATGCATACATAACTTGCATCTAGTATATGCATACTTCAAAATATGGTTTTTAGAAACTTGCCTGATGCTCGAGAAGTGATAGGGGTTCGCGACGATGCCGGACAATCTAGACAAAGTCAAACGAAAACACACGGTTAATCCCCTCGATAAACCACTTATAACTTAATGCTTAAACACGTAAGCGAAACACAACCAAGGCATTACTAGCTCGTTATAGGCTCATACTAAGTCCATGTTATTCGTCAAATACTTATATCACAAGTTTGGTTTGAAATCCATTCTCAAACCCAAGTTATACTTAACCATTTGGAGCCTTGGTTTCTAAGTCTCGTTTTCAGTGGTTTTCACTTGCGCGACCTTGACTAAAACATTTTTATAAAATCGAAAAATAATCTTTTTAATACGAATCCTTTTCGTGAGCCTTCCTAACTGTCTCTAATATTATTCCTCAAAGTTTCAAATTTTAATATGGCTCCGAAGTGGTCCAAATATAGACTCAAAATTGCTGACCAGAGATGGGTCGTTCTTCCGAACGGCGTTTACTAAAACTCACTTTTCTCTTAAACCGTTCGGCCAAATTAGGCGAACCACATATCATTACGAAGCTTATAACATAAACTACACAATCATGGGCAGTAGGACTCAAGGGTCGAGCTCTAACAGAGGAAAAACAGGGAACCAATCAGTAGGTAAAAATTTGGGCATTACGACGGCTATAAATCGGACGTTCCAAAAATCATAATCATCAAACCAAGCCACACCGGGCATACATACTTCTTATACACATGATTCTAATCTCAATCAGTCCAGGGATATCATACTTTAACATCTTAATCAACATAGGGCTTAATCAACTACAAGATCATGCTAACATGCTTATACTTAACACCATAATCTTAACTAAGCTAACAATCATCAAGAACATCCATAAAACTCAAAGTCAACTAAGGGTTCATGAGGTTTATACCTTTCTTGATGTGTGTAAAGACCTTGATCAACCTTGGTTAGTCCTTGTATAGCCTTAATACAACTTAGATCATCCAAAGAAAACAAGAAATTAAAGTTAGTTCCTTGAAAGTACTATTCATCCGTTCAAGGAACTGCAAAAACGAGGTCCTTACCATGCTTTTCTGGACGAGGTTCCTAAAGAAGAGTTGTAGAGCTTCGCAATACCTTTCCAACAAGCTATCGAACACAGGATTTCATTAATAAATGAAGGAGATATGGCCGTTTGAAAATCGGGGCAGAAACTGTCAAGAACAGGGCAGCTTGGTTTCTTCAACTTGGGGGAAGGATTTGGCTAGGCTACACTCCTTTGTTGGCCATGAAATTTTGAACGAATGTTGCCCATGGAGTGGAGAAGCTATGGTTAAAATTTGGTGATTTAAGGATGGATAGAAATGGAGTTATGGATTTTTCTTTGGACTATGTTTCTGCTGGGCAGAAATCTGGGGAGCTCTTCCTCTTTTTCTTTCTTTTTGTTTTTGGTTAATAATACTTGAAATGCTGATTTTTGTTGAAGGAGTGGTGAGTCATCACATTGTCCTTGTCATCAGGACACGTGTCAAGCCTTGGAGTATCATGGTGGCAAGCAGGGACACGTGTCGCGCATGCATGTGTTTGGTTCGTTTCTTTTCACATGGATGATCCAAATGTTGCATCCCTCGAATTAATCTTGTTACATGTTACTTCCATGTCTATATTTAATCCTGTAATTGTCGCCTTGTTCCTCTTGAAACGATTCGAAATATTTTCCAAAGGGCGAATAAAACTCTACGCGATGCTCGTAGTGAATAGTGACTATTCACTATTTATTCCAACAATCGAATCCTTAAATTGACTTTAATAAAATAATAAAATTCCAAAATATTAAATCCTCAATTTTAATATCTCATTTCTTGAATATAATAATATATAATTCACTGCCCGGTCAAATACTTCACCAAAATAAAATTTGGAATTTCTGAATTCCGATCGTCTTTGCATTCACTTATTTACTCCGTAGATCACTAACATGATTTTGAAATATCCACACTACGTCTCGTACATAGGTGGCATGAAAAATTTTCTTAACCCTCAAAATCACTATTCATCCACCAATATCACTATTCACTGTTGCACTTAATTATAATAAGAAAAGTTTTAAATTATTCCAAAAATTCGGGTTATTACATTCTCCCCTCCTTAAAAGGATTCCGTCCCGGAATCAACTTAGGAGTAACTGGGGGTACTTCTCTTCCATTGCACTTTCTAACTCCCAGGTGGATTCTTCCACCTTTTGATTTTCCACAAACCTCTCACTAGCTTGGCAACCTCGTCTCTTAGCACTTGTTCTTTTCTATCCGTGATTTCCACAGGTTGCTCTTTGTAAGTCAGACCAGGTTGTATGTCTACCTGCTCGTACTCTGCATATGCCGGGCATCTATAGTATACTGACGTAGCATCGACACATGAACCCCGTTGTGACCATTCTACAAGTTTGGGGGGGGGGGTAAGGCTGGCTCGTAGGCCACCTTCCTGACGTGTTTTAAAATCTCAGATGGCCCAGTGAATCTCGGGCTCAACTTCCCTTTCTTTCCAAATCTCATTAATTCTTCCCACGAGGATATCTTTTAGCATCACGAATTTCTAACCTCATATTCTCTATCTTGTTTACACAGAAAATACACCAATCATAAACTTGCTTGTCATCCATCCACATGCCATTTAGCTCATCAATAGCAGTACTATCTCTATACTCGCGGGCTTAGTCCGCATACTTTCTCTGTCTGTCTTGGCTGTTACTAGCCGCCTGTTGGTGAAATCTTCTGTCTTTCTAGTTTGTCGGACTAGCTTGGGTTTTGTGTAAAATCTCATCCTTTAATTCCCGATCATTCGGAATCCATCTCAGTCTCATTTTAATTAAGGGTATCGGCCACCACATTGGCCTTTTCCGGATGGTAGTGTATCTCACAGTCATAATCCTAGGTCAATTTTAGCCATTTCTCCATCTCATGTTATCTACTATCACGGGTAACCCAAAGCCAATTCATTACATTCCATAAAATTTGTGGGTGCATTAATCACCCCAAAACAACCTCGCTGAAAACTCGAAGTGCCTATTCCTAATACGAATCGCAATCTTGGGTATATTCTCGGATTTAACTTCCAACCGGTGATATCCAGTTCTTAAATAAATTTGGAAATACACAGCGTTCTTTCGCTGATCTAACAATCATTTACAAGGGTACCTATGCTCCACGTCGAACTCATACAACTCTCGAGGTTCGATGCATAATCTTGTGCTAATATCCTTCTCTCTCACAACAACACCGGGCTCTCCACGGTGGTACAATGGGTCTTATCATATTCTTGCCCAACCATTCTTGTAACTGAGTCACTACTCGTTCATTCCCACTATACTCGGAATACTCGGTATTCATTCTCATGTCATCCAAATCGATATCTGGTAGCTCCTTAAAACCTTGTACAATCTCCCAAAACCATTGTAGTTCCCTTAATACTTGGTATCTCTTTTCTTGGCGGCAACCATAAGAGCTAATTAAGCCTCGCATTTCTGGCGTAATAGTTTCTTAGTTTAAACTATATTCAAGAATCTCTGAATCTGTCTCCATCCTTTATTTATTACTCTCTCTCTCTTACAATCAGTCTGGACTCCATTGGGTGTCAACCAACCCATCCTTATAATAATATCAACTTCTCCCAAGTCACAATACCAGCTCCCTCTGACTCCATCGCCAGTACTTATCTTGCTAACCCAGAGGTAGTGTCCATTCGTAAACAACTCCTCCAAAATCTTAATTCCATTATAGGGCATCTATCTAACACCGTTGTCACTGGAGTACACGACACATCGCTATTCCTTTCACACATGTCGATTGACACGCTTTCCATTATCATAACATCCTTGGGAGAATAACCCAATTTCGTTGATACGTCACTAACAGTCTATTCGTCTTAGGGATTCGCTCCTGTCATAGGCGATTTCGTTGCGAATCTAATTCCTATCAGCGAATTTTGACTTATTTGACCTGGTTCGCCTCCCCTTAGAATTCAATGAGGATAACAAAAATCATGGGGCCTTGAAAAGACAGCTCCCATATCAAGGAAAACGTCACACACTGGTGATCATAAGGTTATGAGTTTTAAGGTAACCTTATTGGAGGTAAGAGAATTTACCAAGAGATCAACATGATCATAAGAACTCAACGTTGTGTGCCTCGATTGAGACATTACTAAAGGTAATTAGCCTTCTTGTATTTCACAACTTACAAGTGATGGCGTCCCATCCGACTTCTATCACATAGACAGATAGTCCTTGTAGCCCCTATAAGTATAGGGTTGTTCGTCTCAGTGGAAGTTGAAAAGTACGAAAGCAATTCGAGATCAATTTAATGATTATCGTCTTTCGACAATATTTCTCAAAGGAACACCTCGGATTAAAATTGAACGGATTCCAAAGGTGCGGTTTCTAAAGAAAATACAAGGAAAAGAATAACCAAAAAGATATTGGTACTTTAACAAACAAGTGGTGAGGTATCACCATAGGGTCATTCATTATTCGAAGAAAAGTGAAAGCTTAAATAACATCATTTGACAGGGCTTCGAAAACCTGAAAGCAGGCATTGTGACAGCTTCTGGCACAAGTGAAACTGAATATGGTTTATTACAAGTGTTATAAAATAACTTCGAAGAGGGAATATACCCTTTATCAGAATTCTTTCTTGGAAAGAGGTCAAGATAGATCATAGATTGGGGAAATATCCCACATAATTTGCAAATGGGGAGGGTACTACCAAGGTCTCTACGGATGCCTTTTTATGTCGGCTCCTCTGATGGATAATCGTTCAATTCCAAAGCTTTTCTTTTCCACGCACCCTAAGGTGTTCGATACTTACGTCATTGCCGACTTATAATAGTCGCTAAGAATTCAACCATCAACATTTGCAATCGTAGGGAGTTCTATTCGACTAGACGCAACATCTCAAGTAAGCGTTCTGTTCTATAAGAAGACTTCGATACCGTTGTTGCCCATAGCAATGACAACTCCACATGTCGACTGGGCGGTACTTCGGAAGATCGTTAGAAACTACAAGCTTAAATCCGGTCTCTATTTCAATCATCCTTATACCCAATATTCCTTCTCCCATATCAATCCCGTGCTACATAAGTTTAACACTCTTGGCACAATAGCCTTTTCATTTAAGTCAATCCCGGAATTTCTCAGTCCGTCTTGGTCCTTAAATATATTTCGCCTTTACCGTCCAATCTCAACTTCATCATTTTATCTCTACAATCAATTGTAGCAATCAGGGTCTGTCCACCAACCCATATAACGGCTATCTTATCCAATCCACAAGGTTCGCTCTAATTTCCACTCTCTTTGGTGACATCCTCTGGTAATCAGAAAGACAAGATTTGCCAAAATTTGCTGAATTTCTTTCCAAAACCAGGGAAACTTGATCAATCTATTTACCCACTAGTAATACTCGGATCTGATTTCCGACCTTTCTGTTCTATCCTCATAATTCCTTCCTGGTTTCCTGAGGGTGGTAAATCTCGTTCTCGATTCCGTCTTAACGTGCTTGTCTTACAATAACATTTGCATGGTACATATACCCAAAATTCTCCTTGAGATAATAAAATCCCTCAATGATGTAATAGGCACTATTTCCAGTGGAATCGCTGGTCGTGGGGGATTGAAACCTCATAGCCCAAAACACTTCCTTCCACTATTCTAGGCAACTAAGTACCCCTAATCGTTGGTGAAAATCTGAACATCTTGGTTCTTACGTATGCCGCCTCTTTATGGGCAACTATAACCGACTACGAGTAACAGGTTTCGTTCAAGTCGAATCAATCCACTGATACTCGCTATACTGCCTCTACCTCTTCTGCTTTGGAGACTCTACTCCATTTTCTTTGTCATATCTCTTGATGAATCATGAACGATCCTTAAACTCTTGTCTCGTCACTTATTTAACCTCTGAAGGTTCGTCCGGTCTTATTATACGACCTCAAGTAACATACTACATCTTTATCAATCAACACGTCCTTCACAAGATTCTTTCCTTGACCCACTATGGGGTCTTCCTCTAGATCCTCCTATGGATCTTCCTTTATCAGGTCTCCATCCATTTCAAGGAACGCATCATCAATTGCCTACTCGAAGGCCTCGGGGTCTGGTATCTCAGAATCCCATCAATCTATAACTCATACGAATCGAGGTGACTAATCATGAAGTCCTAAGTACGGTTTCCCAGAAGAAGTCCCCTCTCGGGCTTCATCTTAAACAGTCAGGGTCGTGTCCTCTAACCCGACTACGAACTCAATTTAGGCTCTAGATGTTCTTATCATTCTTAAGGGTATTGTAAGACTCGATCTCCTATCATTTCTGAGGACTGTAACCTAACGCTCTGATACCATCTCTGTAACAGCCCCAAATCCGGGGTCAGGGATTTAGGGTAGTCACGATCCATGTACTCCTTGCCTTACCTGTATTACTCACACCATTCATAATTCACCTGCTCATGACCCCACAATATATGTCACACACACACACACACAGGTTAGAGTCTCAGAAACGACACAATACAACAACTGCGGAATAAATAATTTTTATTACAATACCCAAATGTCTTTTGAATCTGTTACTGATACAATTTCTAAGTATTGTTACATTACCAACTTAGCCTTCTGATGCTCACAATCCTCTAATACCATTCATGTCTATACATAAGTTGAATACCAAAAGCTGCAGCCTGGTTCGATTGGTTCGTACTACTCTCGGGATCACTACTAGAAATTGTTTATGGAAACGCCTTACGGGGTATGTGCCGTCCCATTGGCATCCTGCTTCGCTGCTATATAATATATATAAAACAATAGCAAGAGTGAGCGATAGCTCAGCAAGGTAATGAAAGTATGGCATACTTCTGCCTTTAATTCAACCCAGAATAAAGCGGGTATAAGACAATAGTTTGTCAAAATATCTCGATACTGAAATTATTTCCTTATCGGAAGGTATTCCAAAAATAGTACCTTTATTGTAATTCAAATATCATTTCATAATATTTCTGCAACTCTTTTGCTATATTATGAACAAAGTTCTTGTATAAACGATGAGGTTTCAAAGTAAACCAAATATAACCTTTCCGAAAAATATCTGCTATATATGCAGAATATCAACATATAACTTAAAAGATGAAGTTATAAGGTGATTCAGTATAAACAACTCCCTTACCATAACTCATGTTATGTAAGGTATCCACAGAGTCATAACTCATAAATAAAAGATGAAGTTGCATGAATTTATTGTCACTTCATTTCCAAACACTTTTCGACCCCCTACCAACATGATTGGTTCTTCATCCCAATACATGTTGCAGGAATATCCAAATTGGATGATGAACCAATACTGGAGTTGCTACCGCGTCCGCTGTGCCTAACCTTACTATGATCAGTAGCAGGTCGCACCGCTCAAATAGTTTTCTACATGTAGATGGAAGTATCACGACGGCCTGACATTGTCTACCGCCTTACTATGACCTCCCGGCCCATTTGGGGCAATATATAAAAGTTGGATGGGCCCACGCAACTTGACCACTTACACCACTCCTAGTTCAGATGGATTCCATGACTCTGAAACGTAAAGATCGTCCTCCTTTCCCCAAGTGTAACACTTGTTGATACGACTCCACTAAGTAGTTATATCTAGGTTGGAAAGGGAGATTCTCCAATATTTCCCAAGCTATGCTTGTTAATGGATATCGACTTGTTCCATGAATTTACCCCTCGATCATTGAGGTGGTAACACAACACTAGACTGGCAGCAATTAAATTGCTCCAAGAAAATATCAGTCCCTTGACAGTTTTGAGTTGAGAGTTCAAAAAGAGTAGTAGTCTCTTAAATCAGGTTTCCCATATTTTTGATGGTTGAGCGAACATTTAAATCCTCTTAAGAGACGGATTTAAATGGAAAACATTGTTTTGGGAACCTCTTTGGATTTTTAAAAATAATCAATGATATTGATTAAATAAGTAAACATTAGATGAATATTCGAAATAATATTCCTTACGTAAATACTGATTAAATGAATATTCGAAATAATATTCCTTACGTAAATACTGATTAAATGAATATTCGAAAATACTATTCATTAAGTAAATATAGATGAAATGAATATTCAAAGATAATATTCATTAAATAAATAAACCTCAAATGAATATTCAAAAGTAATATTCATTAAATAAATAACTCTTAAATGAATATTCAAAAGTAATATTCATTAAATAATAAACAATCCTCGAATGGATAATAATAATAATATTCTTAAAGTCCATAATCCTCAAATGAATATAAATAAATAATATTCATTAAATACATACTTAACCCTCGAATAAGTAAGCCTCAAATGAATATTCAGAAGTAATATTCATTAAATAATAAATCTCAAATGAATATTCAAAAGTAATATTCATTAAATAGATAATTAATCCTCGAATAACCGTTACCGGATATCTTTGTTATCATTCCGGAACAAAGCGATTTTAAGAAAACATTTTGAAAATGATATTCATCTAAGTAAACAAATTTAATTAGACGAATAAGGCTTATTTAATCCGTAAATGCTTCCAGAAGTATTTACTAATTAAATAAACACTGGTTTATTGGTGATGTTGCCTTTAGGTTAATTATTGCGAAAATCTTTCTAAAAAGCTCTGTCCGGGTTTTCGAAAATATACCTTACAAAATAACCCCGATACACTGGCTAAGTTATAAACTCAATACATGCTCTACCCTCTGAGCCTTTCTTATTCCAGTACACAAATACCTACCTTATGATATAAAGTCCCCTTCCACCATACGAAAAGTTTATAAATATATACACCATATAATTCAAGGCGTAGGATCTTAAAAGCATCACCACCCATCAACAGTATTATAAGGTCATGGGATTTTGGTTATCGCACGAGCAGGAGTTAATATCATTAACAAGACCAAGGATATACTGGTTTTGATAAGGAAGCACAATATTGGGAAACTTGCAAATATGGATTGAAACTTATTCAACATATTTCATATATTTCAAAATAAATATACTCTGAACGATCGAGTATGCATACATAACTTGCATCTAGTATATGCATACTTCAAAATATGGTTTTTAGAAACTTGCCTGATGCTCGAGAAGTGATAGGGGTTCGCGACGATGCCGGACAATCTAGACAAAGTCAAACGAAAACACACGGTTAATCCCCTCGATAAACCACTTATAACTTAATGCTTAAACACGTAAGCGAAACACAACCAAGGCATTACTAGCTCGTTATAGGCTCATACTAAGTCCATGTTATTCGTCAAATACTTATATCACAAGTTTGGTTTGAAATCCATTCTCAAACCCAAGTTATACTTAACCATTTGGAGCCTTGGTTTCTAAGTCTCGTTTTCAGTGGTTTTCACTTGCGCGACCTTGACTAAAACATTTTTATAAAATCGAAAAATAATCTTTTTAATACGAATCCTTTTCGTGAGCCTTCCTAACTGTCTCTAATATTATTCATCAAAGTTTCAAATTTTAATATGGCTCCGAAGTGGTCCAAATATAGACTCAAAATTGCTGACCAGAGATGGGTCGTTCTTCCGAACGGCGTTTACTAAAACTCACTTTTCTCTTAAACCGTTCGGCCAAATTAGGCGAACCACATATCATTACGAAGCTTATAACATAAACTACACAATCATGGGCAGTAGGACTCAAGGGTCGAGCTCTAACAGAGGAAAAACAGGGAACCAATCAGTAGGTAAAAATTTGGGCATTACGACGGCTATAAATCGGACGTTCCAAAAATCATAATCATCAAACCAAGCCACACCGGGCATACATACTTCTTATACACATGATTCTAATCTCAATCAGTCCAGGGATATCATACTTTAACATCTTAATCAACATAGGGCTTAATCAACTACAAGATCATGCTAACATGCTTATACTTAACACCATAATCTTAACTAAGCTAACAATCATCAAGAACATCCATAAAAATCAAAGTCAACTAAGGGTTCATGAGGTTTATACCTTTCTTGATGTGTGTAAAGACCTTGATCAACCTTGGTTAGTCCTTGTATAGCCTTAATACAACTTAGATCATCCAAAGAAAACAAGAAATTAAAGTTAGTTCCTTGAAAGTACTATTCATCCGTTCAAGGAACTGCAAAAACGAGGTCCTTACCATGCTTTTCTGGACGAGGTTCCTAAAGAAGAGTTGTAGAGCTTCGCAATACCTTTCCAACAAGCTATCGAACACAGGATTTCATTAATAAATGAAGGAGATATGGCCGTTTGAAAATCGGGGCAGAAACTGTCAAGAACAGGGCAGCTTGGTTTCTTCAACTTGGGGGAAGGATTTGGCTAGGCTACACTCCTTTGTTGGCCATGAAATTTTGAACGAATGTTGCCCATGGAGTGGAGAAGCTATGGTTAAAATTTGGTGATTTAAGGATGGATAGAAATGGAGTTATGGATTTTTCTTTGGACTATGTTTCTGCTGGGCAGAAATCTGGGGAGCTCTTCCTCTTTTTCTTTCTTTTTGTTTTTGGTTAATAATACTTGAAATGCTGATTTTTGTTGAAGGAGTGGTGAGTCATCACATTGTCCTTGTCATCAGGACACGTGTCAAGCCTTGGAGTATCATGGTGGCAAGCAGGGACACGTGTCGCGCATGCATGTGTTTGGTTCGTTTCTTTTCACATGGATGATCCAAATGTTGCATCCCTCGAATTAATCTTGTTACATGTTACTTCCATGTCTATATTTAATCCTGTAATTGTCGCCTTGTTCCTCTTGAAACGATTCGAAATATTTTCCAAAGGGCGAATAAAACTCTACGCGATGCTCGTAGTGAATAGTGACTATTCACTATTTATTCCAACAATCGAATCCTTAAATTGACTTTAATAAAATAATAAAATTCCAAAATATTAAATCCTCAATTTTAATATCTCATTTCTTGAATATAATAATATATAATTCACTGCCCGGTCAAATACTTCACCAAAATAAAATTTGGAATTTCTGAATTCCGATCGTCTTTGCATTCACTTATTTACTCCGTAGATCACTAACATGACTTTGAAATATCCACACTACGTCTCGTACATAGGTGGCATGAAAAATTTTCTTAACCCTCAAAATCACTATTCATCCACCAATATCACTATTCACTGTTGCACTTAATTATAATAAGAAAAGTTTTAAATTATTCCAAAAATTCGGGTTATTACAAGAGTCATCGAAACCTATTGCTATTTCCGTTCTGGCTCGCTTCGGTGCTTCTCCTACAATAGTTAATACCTCTCGGGCATAAGCTTTTCTTGAGTTTCGGGAGGACCCAACAGCAGTTGGTCCTCCAAATATCATATTGATGACAGGCCCTCGGGGTTTGGGATTACGATCGTGATCGTTGTCCCTTTTATCGTAATCCTTCCTTTCATAGTTTCCTCTTTGACTTCCTTGATTTCCATCCTTAATGAACTTATTAAGTTTCCCTATTCGAATCAAAAACTCAATTTCATCTTTCAGCTGTCTGCAATCATTCGTGTCATGACCCACTTCTTTGTGGAAATGACAGAATTGGTTCTGGTTTCTTTTAGACAAGTCAGTCCTTAGTGGCTTCGGCCATCGGAGATCTTCTTCTTTTGCTATTTCCATTAGAATTTGGCTCCTAGGAGTATTCAACTTTGCGTACTCCGTGAACCTTGGCCCAAAATTGTTCTTCTTAGGTGGAGAATAAGAATCCTTTGACGTTCTAGGAAACTTTTCCTTAACATCGTATTCCTGGGTTTCTTTTCTTTTCTTTGAATTTCCACTTCCGCCCGTAGTGGGTTCATACTTCCTCATGCTTTCTTCAGCCTTGATGTACTTTCCGGCTCTATCTTGGAGCTTCAACATGCTTTCGGGTGGATGCTTTGCCAAGGATCTCTAGAAGTGATCATCAGTAGTTCCTTGTTGCAGGGCTATCATAGCTACTTTGTCTTCCAGATCCGGGACCTTCAGGGCCTCTCTAGTGAATCGATTTATATAGTCTCTTAAAGCTTCATTCTTTCCTTGCTGGATTCCCATGAGCGACGCAGAACTCTTCTCATGCATCCTTTCACTAACAAATTGGGTGATGAATGCTTTGCTCAGCTCCTTAAAGGATCCAATTGAATTTTGGGAGGTAAACGGCTGTACCAACGTTGAGCATTACCCGCTAAGGTTTGTGGAAAAGCTCTGCACTTAACCGCATCTTTGGTTGGCTGCAACAACAGTGCATTAGAGAAAGTTCTCACGTGATTTGCGGGATCTCCTGTTTCATCATAAGCTTTGATGGTTGGCATCTTGAATTTCCTAGATATACTAGCTTTCATGATGTCCTGAGTGAAAGGTGGTGTTGGATCATCAGGGTCTCCTAGGGGTAACAAGACACTAGGATCTCTTCTTGGGACTTCAGCCCTCCTGGTTCTTCTCGGTGTCGGATCTATATTAATCACCGGAACTCTTTGTGCTTTTGCTTCTTCTTCTGCCAATAATTTTTTGAGCCTTGCAGCCTCTGCCTCATGGGCCGCAATCCTTTCCTTAGTAGTTTGGGGTTGTTCCCGATTTGTTTGGGAAGAACGTCTTCTCCTTGGGGCAACATCCCTTTCTTCTCCAGTTGAGTAATTCTCATCCTCAGTATAAGGACCTGAGTAATCTTGAATCAAGGGTGTTTGTCTGGTTTGATTTTGTTGGTTTTGGGGTTCCAGACCTCGAATGTAAGGCGGAACATATGATTCATGGTAGTTTGGATTAACACCACTGCTGCCTACCGTGGGTCGAGGTGGCATACCATAGGTTGGCATCCAGAGAGTTTGAGTTGCGTATTGGGGGAGATCCGTGGTGTGAAGTTGAAACCCATGTGGTGCATTCACGAGCAGTGGGGAGGTTGTGATTGGTTGTTGGAGAGTGGTTTCTTGTGGATCAGGTCCATGAACGACCATCTGCAGGAGATTTGTTCCTTCAACCGAAATCGGGATTTCCGGTCCTTGAGTGGTGGTGATCGGCGGTGGCTGACTTCCTTGAGCACCCACCTCAGAGGTGAGAGGAAGCTCTTCGGAAGTTTGAGTATCTCGAGTCGTTCTTCGTGTGTTTGCCATGGTTGATGTTGTTTTCCCACAGACGGCGCCAAATGTTGTGGAATAAAAACTGTGCTTGTGAATTTAATGCTAGGGTTTAAGAGCTATCCAGCTTTAATGGCTGTTCTCTTGTTTCGTGACTAAATCTGTCCTCACAAGATGCCTACGTATCTCAATTCGTAATTGAGAATCAAGCTAAGACGTAGTTCTGATTGAAGGATCATGGTCCTTATATATGCGTAATGAGCCTTGTATTTAGGGTATGTTTAGGAGACTTAGCGAATAAGTCTCCTTCTTGACAGCGGATAAGTATTGTATTCATTGGTGGACAAGTCTTTTCCTTATCGTAGGATAAGGACTGTGACTAGTTATTTCCTTTGATTGAGATTCTAGATCTTTCTTTGTAGAAGACAGACTTTTCTGATGATTTTATGAGCTGTATATTTTCCCTATTTATTAATTACGAAATTAATAAATAATTAGGATTTCAGACCTTGTTTATCGGGTCATATTCTTGGGCCAATCTAGGTCTAATTAATACATCATTAATTACATTTCTAGGATTACTTTTCTATTCATATCAACGCCTACTTATTTTTTTAATAAATATAATTAATAAAATATAAAATATAATAATAAAATTAACAATTATTAAAAATAATCCGTGCATCGCACATGTTTTAAGTTATATTATTAAAGACGAAACATTAAAAATTTGGTAGTCGGACGGACGGACGGTCAGTACTTAGTGATTTTACTTATTTACCCTTACTTATTTTTTTAAAAAACTATCACTAAATAATAACATTATTTATAACCAATTACCTTTTCTGCTAAAATACATTACATTTTTTTTTATTTTTTTCTAACAATATTTTATTTTTTTCTAAAAAATACACACGGTCGATTATCTTTTTTAACAAAACATGCTACTCTTTCTATTTTTCCTTACTAAAACCCCCATTTTCCAAAAATATCACGGACAAACCCTTACTTATTTATTTTAAAATCTATTTTAATAATTTTAATTATGAGCACTTTTTCAGGTGAAGCATGTTACTTTTTCTATATTCATTTTCCAAAGAAATTATTATTAAATAATAATATTTTTATAAACAACTACGTTTTTAGCTAAAATACATTACCTTTTCTATTTTTTCTAACAAAATCATCTATTTTTCTAAAACAATCACGGATAATTACATTTTTCAACTAAAACATGTTACTCTTTCTATTTTTCCTTAATAAAACCCTTGGGCAAATCCTTAATTATTTATTTTGAAACCTATTTAAATATTTTTAATTACGGGCACTTACCTTTTCTGCTAAAACATGTTACTTTTTATATTTTTTCAGACCCCTCATTTTCCAAAAATATCACGGGCAAAAAATTATTAATTTATTTTAAAATCTATTTTAATATTTTTAATTATTTAAAAAAGTTTAACACACATACTTATTTTTTAGCAAATGAAAATTAATAAAATATTAAAACATAAATAATAATAATAATAATAATAATAATAATCCGTGCATGGGTTTTAAGCTAGTTAACAAAGTATTCTTACAAAACTGTTACTATTATGTTGCTACACAAAATTTTGATTTAAAAGGTTTGAAAGTAATAAATATGGAAAAATAAATAAGGATGCACTCATGTATGAATACAAATATGTATAAATACTAGTTCATAACTCATCCGATACACTAAATTTCTTTAATATGTATGTTTTTTGGTCTTTTAATATGTACGTTTTTTGTTCTACTAAAATGTATAAAATGTAATCGTATCATTATGATTGGATTTTGAGTAACAGTAATATACACAATACACGAAAATTGTGAGAAAAGTCAAGTTGATAGTCTAATTAAACATGTAATTTACTTTTACATGCTTTTTTTAATATGATTCTTCGGAAAATTAATGTTTGTGTGGTGAGTAATTTAACCGAGATATTTAGGTATAAATTTGTATTCACACGAGGATCTCACTAATTTGCTATATGTGATCTAACCCAAATCATTTATTTGATTCAATCTCGACCACAATTAAATTATATACAAACCCATATGTATATAGGTTTTTGTTCAACTAGAAACTAAAATTAAAATAGAAACTAAAAACTAATCTAAGCCCTTAGATTAATCTAATCTAATGGTCCTCTATTGCACCACACACAGTTAAAATACACCCTCACATACACAATCCCACCTAATTCCCTTCATTTTTAATTTGATTTTTCCCGTGAATCGGTGAACTTTTTTTGAAATCCGACTTCACTATATTTTTCTCCATCTTCCAACGATCAATATGCATACCATATGTGCTATATTACGGAGTACTAAAATTTTAGTGATTTCTGTAATGATAAATATTGATTTCAGCATAGATCTAGCGATTTATTTTTATATACGTATAAATTTAGTGATTTTGCAGTACAAAATTTGTAATTTACGTATAGGTCTGGAGAAAAAATCACTACATTTACGCAGAAATCACTATTTATTCTTACACGAATCACCAACATTTTAGTGATTCTCGTAAGCATAAATAGTGATTTATCGTCGAAATATATCAAATATGGTATGCAAACTAATTGTTGCGAGATGAAAAAAAATACAGTGAAGTCAGATTTCAAAAAAAGATCACCAATTAACGGGAAAAATATAATTACGAATGGAGGGGATTAGGTGGGGTTGTATGTGAGATGGTGTATTTAACTGTGTGTGGTGCAGTTTCTAGTTTTTATTTAGTACAGGTTTCTAGTTGAATAGGACCCTATGTATATATAGGGAGATGATCAAATGAGAACCAATCTTAAAATGAGAACTGAGATCTAATCTCAGCCCTCTATTTCTTTTTAATCTAAACCGTACAATTAGAAAATATACATACATAGTGTATCAGCCCCATCTTCCCCATTTCCACTCGCATTCCTTCATCTCTACCATTTATCTCCGACAACCACCAACCTCCATTAATCATCGCAATTCAGATCTAAACGTGCTTATATACTCCATCTTCACTTCTTTTTATCATCATCTCTCCCCGATCACCGTTAAAGCTTCGAATCTGAATGTTTATCTCACTTTTTCATTTCTTTAATCACATTTTTCTGGTCAATTGACGTCTTTAAATATCCCAACAATGTCTGTATATTTATATTTGATGTTTTTTTTTCTAATTTTAGTATCAGAATTTTTTGGTGATTTGCTTTAACTAATTAGTGATTCTGCCTTAAATTTAGTGATTTTACAGGTGATGCTTAAACTTTTAATGATGAGTTCAGTTTGACATTTATGATTTCGTGGTTTGAATTTTAGTGATTTGGTTTTAAATTCAATGATGGTTGTAGTGATCTGGTGGTAGTTGTTTTGATTTGGGTGGTTGTGATTATCGTGGCGGAGATTATGCGAGAGTTGGTGGTGGTTGATGTTGACGACTATATGGTGACAAAGGCCGCATGGTGGTAGTAGTGATGGTGGTTCAGTAAAGATGGTAATTTATGATTCATTTTTAAATTTTTGGTGATTTTCACCAAATATTCAGTGAATTGTATTAAAATTCTGGTAATTTATGAAAAATAGTTGGTGATTCAATTTCAATTTGGTGATTCGTAAATAGTGATGGTGTTGATGATGACTTTTATTTTGGTAATTTTAGATTTAGTTAAATGATTTTGTAGATAGTAGTGGTGTTGTTAATGGTTTATATTTTTATAATTTAGTCTTCATTTCCATGATTTTGATGATGGTGGTATGGTGGCGGGTGTTGGTGATGTTGTGGTGGTGGTGTGATGTTGATAGCGATGCAGTGATAGTGGTTGGTAATGGTCGTGATGATGATAATACGTATATTTATAAAATAAATAAATGTGTGTGTATATATTTACATTTGGTGATTGTGTTAAAAATTTGGTGATTCTGTCCTAGGTTCTTAGTTCTCATAATAAGGGAGTTCTCACTAGAGTAGCTCCCTGTATATATATATCACATATCATCCGCTTTGTTCGTCAATGAGCACATTGGACAAGACCACATGAGAAAATTTAGTTTATATAGCTCATTGGCTTAGTCACTTTGCTTTATTCTTTCCGGCACTACTACAGTGATTCTATTCGTCATTTAAAATTGATCTTTCCATAAATTGTGTCTCTATAAACCTTCATTTCCTGTCGCAAGTGCAAAAATTCTATCCCAATTGAAAATAGAGTGTTGGCTGTGCGGCACAAGTGGCGCTGTGTAAAGAAAAAGAAAGCCATTGATTAATTTGAAGCACTGTATTTTCTGTTACAAGACTCAAGCTTACATCAATCAATCTTGTCTCTCAAAATGAAACAACTCTACATTTATATTTCACACCTCTAACAGAATCCTAACAAACTTATCTGGAAATTACTATATTGTCCTTTACTATTATTCCTATTGACATGAATACCTTTGACACTATGAATACCTTTGACACTATGAATACCCTTGACACATATAGTATTTCCTTTACTCCCCCTCAAGCCTCAAGCTGTGTGTTGACAGAAGCAACACCAAGCTTGGTGACCAGATATTGATGCTGCTTGGCGGATAACTGTTTGGTCAAGACATCTGCAACTTGAGCATATGTTGGAACATGACGGGGAATGATCGTACCAGCAGCCACCTTGTCTCGAATAAAATGACAATCTATCTCCACATGCTTTGTTCGTTCATGTAAGACAGGATTTGCTGCTATTGCTAATGCTGCTTGATTATCATAATTCAGGACAGTGGAAGGAAGATTCTGAAGTCCCATGTCAGCAAGCAATGTATGCAACCAAGTGATTTCACAGCTAGCTAATGCCATAGCTCGATACTCTGCCTCAACACTTGATCTTGCAACCACAGATTGTTTTTTCGACTTCCATGAGATAGGAGACTGTCCTAGCAGTATACAAAAACCTGAAGTAGATCGTCTAGAATATGTACATCCAGCCCAATCAGAGTCACAGTAGGCTGTGAGTTGAGCAGCTGATTGACTAGCTAACAAAATTCCCTGACCAGGATTTCCAGCTAAGTATCTTAACAGACGTTTTGCAGCTTGCATATGATCTGTAGTTGGTTTCTGCATGTATTGAGCAAGTATATGAACTGTATACACTATGTCAGGACGTGTCACAGTAAGATATATAAGCTTCCCCAGTAGTTTCTGATATGACTGAACATCTTGCAAATATTCTCCTTTATCTGGTGCAAGTGACTGTTTAGTCTCCAGTGGCATCTTACTTGGTTTGACACCAATCATATGGTATTCTTGCAGAAGATCCAGCACATATTTCTTCTGAGATACAAAGAAACCATTAATAGATCTATTAATTTCCAACCCCAGAAAATATTTAACCTCACCTAGGTCCTTCATATGAAAGTGTGTGGATAACATTGTCTTAAGCCAGCTTATGCCAGACACTGAATTTCCAACTATTAACAAATCATCAACATATACCAGTGTAACTGTAATCACATCTGAAGTGACCTTTGTGAACAAACTGTAGTCAGCCTTTGATTGCTCAAATCCATTGTCTTTCAGAGTAGTTGATAGCTTACTGAACTAGCATCTTGGTGCTTGTTTGAGCCCATACAAACTCCTAATCAATTTGTATACCAACCTGATATTAGACTTTGCAGAAACACCAGAATGCACCTCCTGAGCTATGTCACCAATTCTACTACCCCAGCCTGTATAGCCTTGAGGAAAAAACATATAGACCTCTTCTTGCAAATCACCATGCAAAAATGCATTGGTCACATCCATTTGCAAAGTATGCCAATTCTGCATTGCAGTCACAGCTAACAGAGTTCGAACAGTGGCCATTTTTGCAACTGGTGCAAACGTTTCTCCATAATCAACACCATGTTTTTGTCTACACCCCAAAATCACCAATCTGCTCTTAAATCTATCTATAGAACCATCAGTTTTGTACTTAATTTTATATAACCATTTGCAGCCAATTGCTTGTTTACCTGGTGGAAGTGATGTTATTGTCCAAGTTCCATTTCTCTCCAAAACATCAATTTCCACATTCATAGCATCAATCCAGTGTTTATACTTTACTGCCTGTTTATAAGAAGTAGGATCTGCATTAGTTGTAACTGAGGTTAGGAAACAACTGAAACTTGGTTCTATAAGTTGATCTACAACAGAAGAAATATTCTGAGCCTTTGAAGTAACTAGATTTGATGTATAGGCAGTCATCCATGCTGGTGTTTTTTTAAGTCTTGTAGATCTCCAGACCTGCTGTTGTTGTGTCTCTGTGGCTACAGAATCAGAATCAGTATTAGAACCATGCTCAGTAGTAGAACTACTCTCAGTAGCAGAAGTAGACTCATGATCATGAGAACTACCAGTTTCTGTTTCTGTGGATGTCAGCAGCAAATCAAACTCAAACTCATCATTTAAATGAGTCCCATTATGTGACTCAGTATGTAAAGGCATTACAACTGGTAAAGGATTTAGATATGGAGAATCAGATGAGGTATTGAAAGGGAACACTGTTTCCTTGAACTGAACATCCCTTGACCCAAACACTTCTCCAGTAACAATATTAAGTAGCCTGTACCCTTTTTGAGATGGAGGATATCCAATGAATACACAAGGAACCCCTCTGTACTCAAATTTATCAGACACATTAGTATTAGCAGCAAATGCCAAACACCCAAAGACTCTCATATGCTGGCACCTGTTTATATAGCATTTCATATGGTGATTTGTTCTCCAAAAATGAAGAAGGAAGTCTGTTCATTATGTACACAGATGTCAAGATACATTCTCCCCAATGTATGATATCCAAACCAGATTGATACTTCAAAGCCCTTGCAATTTCCAAAATATATCTATGTCTCCTTTCTACTCTTGCATTCTGCTGAGGCTTGTAAGGACAAGATGTTTGATGCAATATTCCAGTACTAGCATAGAATTCACTGCTTATTCTATCCTTAAATTCTAGAGCATTATCAGTTCTCAGAATTTTGATACCAACATTAAAGTGTGTTAGCACATAAGCATGAAATGATTTAAAACTTACTATGAATTCTGACTTGTATTGCAAAAGATAAATCCACACCATTCTTGAGTGATCATCAACAATTGTTAAGAAACACCTATATTTGTTTCTGGTAGCCACTTTGTAAGGCCCCCACATGTCCACATGGATCAGATCAAATACTTTGTTAGCATGAGATGTACTCAGTTGGAGTGGCAGCTTGGTAAACCTTGCCAGAGGACAAATGAGTCAAATCAGAGAAGAAGCTTGATTCTGAACTTGATCTTTAACTTGTGGAATAGACAAATTTTTTTTCTGAGGTGCATGCCCAAGTCTATTATGCCAAATTTCATAATCAGTCTTAGTGTCTCCAACCATACCAGCATTACATTGTATAAGAGAGTCTTCTAAATAATACAATCCTCTCTTCAAAATACCCAGACCTCTAACCTCCTTGGTACCATTCCTCAATATCAGACATTTGTCTGGATGAAACACAACTTGACAATCATTATCCTGAGCTAACTTGTGTACAGACAACAAATTATGGTTAAATTCAGGCACACACAGAATACCAAATAAACACAGTCCACTCTCCAGTTGAACATCTCCAATATGAGAAATACCTGCAGTACCTCCAGTTGGTAGCTTTATAGTTAGTCCAGAAGATGCTACTGTAATATTGCTTAATATCTCCAAATTTGAAGTCATATGGTCTGTAGCACCAGAATCCATGATCCAATTTGACTCAACATATTTCTTATCATTCACCACTACCATTCCTGAGAAAGGACTATCTAGCTCATCACTTTCTTGGTTTTTCAGACTTGCAGGCAACAGTTTAAGTAACTGTTCTAGTTGCTTAGTTGACAGGGTGACTTGTTCACAATCAGAATTCTCATGAACAGACACAGAATTCACCATTTTTTCACTGGAACTATAGTTACTTCCGTTTCTATTAGATTGCCATCTACCAGAACCAGTGTTCTTATTATTTTGAGCACTTAAAGGTCTCTTATACTTGCTATGCCATTTAGGATAACCAATTATACTCCAACAATTTGCTTTATTATGCCCTCTTCCTCCACATTCAGGACACCTTTCAACATTGTTTTGAGAACTTTTACTATACATAGCCATAATCTCTGTTCCAGTATTAGCCTTAACATTCTCTCTTTGTGACTCTTCTTGTTGAATTACTGAACATGCCACTTCTATAGTTGGTAATGGTTGCATCATCAATATCTGACTCCTTTGAGATGCATATTCTTCATCTAAACCATTAAGAAACTGAAACAACCTAGATTCTTGTTTACATACCTCCACAGCCTTTTGATACACTACAATTTCATCAGTAATTGCAGTAATTGCAGGTAGTACACTCATATCTTCTAATTCTTCCCATAAACTACTAATAGAAGTATAGTATTCAACCAATGACAATCCATTCTGCCTCAAACTAAACAGATCTTTATTAATCTTGTATTTTCTTGAACCATTCACGACTTGAAACCGACTCGCTAACACAGTCCAAACTTGACTCGCAGAATTAACAAATAGTATCGATTTCTTAATCGAATCAGAAACATTGTTATGGAGCCAAGAAATTACCATTGTGTTACAGGTATCCCACTGTATAGCTTCAGTTGCATCAGTCGTGCTCCTTACTTCTGTTCCGGTTACAAACCCTAGCTTTCGCTTTGAAGCTAATTGTATCTCCATCGATCTCTTCCAAGTTCGATAATCGCCCGCACCTTGTAGTTTAGTAACACTAACTGATGTAGGTCCATCACTTGGATGAAGAAACAACGGATTCTGCAGATCTACAAATGAGAATCTGCTGCTTGACGCCATTGATTACAGCACGCTCTTTGTACACGCCGCCGTATGAATATGAAGATGACGACCTTCGTAAACTCCTACAAGTCTATAACTATGAACAAAAAATCAATGACAGCTCTGATACCATAAAGAAAAAGAAAGTCATTGATTAATTTGAAGCACTGTATTTTCTGTTACAAGACTCAAGCTTACATCAATCAATCTTGTCTCTCAAAATGAAACAACTCTACATTTATATTTCACACCTCTAACAGAATCCTAACAAACTTATCTGGAAATTACTATATTGTCCTTTACTATTATTCCTATTGACATGAATACCCTTGACACTATGAATACCCTTGACACATATAGTATTTCCTTTACTGTGCTGCCCTGAACTCCCCACAAAATGGGGGTTTGCCCAAGTAAATTATACACATTTTCATTAGTGCCTTAGACTAGCACTTAATAAATTATATTCACTTGAGATTCGATAGATCCTTGTAGGTACCTAAGTGACTTAGACTAGCACTTAGACCATAAGAATATAAATAAGGGAAGACGCTTGTTAAAGAACTTAAGATGATGATAAAGGCCTAGTTTTCATCCTCTTGAAATTTGTTTATAAAGCATGGTGTTAGTCTATTTGTTTAGTGATAATATAACGATACCTAAACTGTTTTATATTCAAATTGAATTTCAAAAAGAGATAGTAATTGGTACTTGGTAGCTTAAAATAGTACTCGTTGGAACGAATTTATAAACTACTTGTTGTGTTACGTGTACATGCGCGTGAAGGTTGTAAAATTGCTAATAAATTTTTGGCGCCATTGCCGGGGACTATTTTTTAAAAATTATTTGTTAATAACATTGGACAATTTGGTATTTTAAGATCAAGCTACTTATTATCCTTTTGTTCAATTTTGTAGGTGTTTAACATTGTATGCGTAGTCTTTGTATGAAGCATATTAGAGGTTCAAATGTCTTTTGAGAAAGTGTCCACATTATGGACTATCTGATCAATAAAAGATTCGCACATTCTATAATGGGTTGACATATCAATGTGATGTTCAAGTTGATGGAGCTGTAATGGGTGATAAGTAAATATCCGGAGAATGCTTTTGCGATACTAGAAGACATTAATTCTAATAATTACAAAGCGTAAGACCGAGCAAGTTCAAAGAAAGTGGTCGGTTGATATGGATCCATTGACATCTTTCACAACTAAAATGTATCACAACCACAAGCCTTAAACTAAAATCTCGAGTCTTTATCAACGGGTACACAACAACCATTCCAGCAAATTCAAAAAGTTCAAAATTCTCCAATATACTTTGATATTTGTGGAGAAGGGCATCCAACCTAACATTGTTCATTGATGTATCATTGTGCACCATAGTCAATTACGGAAAATTCACACAACCAACAAAACAATCCGCACTATAATAATTACAATTATGGCATGAAGAATAATCCCAACTTTTCATAAAATGACAACGCTAGACCAAATATGCTACACAAGCCTAATGTATCTCCAGGATATCAGCAACAACCAAGGTCACAAGAGTTGGAAAATAAGCCGACAACATCTTCTTCTCAAATACATGTAAAAAACAGATGTTGTGATTCAAAGCTAAAGTGCATCCATGAGAGCTATAGAGATACAAATGGGTTAAATAACTAGTGCATGGAATAATCATCCTCAAGGTTCCTCGCCTAGCGACACTCAATCAAATCCAAAGAATAAGAAAAAAGAGTATTGCAAGGCCACTACTTTACGAAGTGGCAAGAATCGAGGGGACACAAAATAAGCTGACGAAGAGACATAGTTTGTGACTAATGAAGATTATAAGAAAATGAATTAGAAATTTATAAATCGTGAATTAGAAATTTGTGGTTGGTATCTAAACTCTGAATCATTTTTTAAATAATTTTAAAAGATTACAACACTTAATGTTGAACACATAGAAGATTAAATTTCAACATATTTTAAAATTTCCACATTTATATTTTTATTATTAACGTATATATATTTAAGATATATGTCTAACATAATCACCAAATAATTATTAAATAATACTCCTTCTTGACCCATTTTAAAAATAATTGATTTTTGACTTTTTGACACGTACTTTAAGGTGTAAAAAAATTACATTAATGCTTGATAAAAAATTTAATTCTTATATTAAATAAAAGTTTTGACTTTAAAATTGTATTTAATATAATTTTAAGAAGAAAAATTATGTATAACTATGATTTTTTACACCTAAGTATATGTATCAAAAAAGTCAAATATCAATTAAAATAAAACAAAGGAAGTACTGAATATGAAATATGTACTAATGATAAATATGGGAGAATAAAAAAACACGTCATTTCACATAAATAAAATGATTCGTTTTTGGTCCAATACTAGGCAAGAACCATTGGAGGTGAACTCATAGATTACATCCCCGGGGCTAATTCAATTTATATAAGTTTTGGCATCATTTTTTTTAATCAAGAAAATTTTCCTTCGTAAAAGTATTTGTAGTTTTTGACTTGGTTCGAGTATATTATAATAAAAAGACCTTTTGGTACCAAAATTAGGACTAGTATCAAAATTTAATAATATCTTTATCCTCATAAAACAATTTTATGAAATTTATAGTGCTAAATTTTGATCATAACTTTCAGATTTTTTAAAGTAAAACTATATGAATTTCTTTTAACAATACATGTTAAAAGTTGGATGATGTTCGTCCAATAATATATTTGTCCCTAAAAAGATTAAATTTCTAATATATGCATCTTACATGTGAAATTGTTTCTCATATGTGAAATTGTTTGTGAAATTCTAGAAAACAATGTAGGTCCATTACTCAAATATTTTTTAACTTGACGATGATTTAAAATTTAAAATTTTGGTGGAAGTTTAATGTTGTCAAATACATAGGAACTGATACAGGGACAGAAGTATGTATGGGCTCACCTGGGCTTAAGCCCAGGGTAATTTTAAAAAAAAATTTAGTAGTTATATATATACTAGTGTTTGATAGCCCAAAACTGTATCAAGCCCAGAGTTCAATTTAAGTTTTGTTCAAGTCCAGCCCACTTAATGACTTAAGTTAATTGTTATCAAACAAGTGCTCACTACCTCCATTGTTTCGAGTTCCGACTACTTTGGCTATTGTTGCTTATTCATTTTCTTTCTCGCTTCTCAGATAATAATTTTCTATTTTTCTTCCTCAGAATCTATTTCTTTTTGTTCTTATATTTGTGTTTGATGATTTTCTTATTGAACTGTGAATTCTTTGTTTATAATTGTACATTTGTACTTGTACTCTTATATACAAATTTGATGAACTGAAGGTAAATTAAAGTTCTTATTTGTTGGTTGTTGCCTTAAATTGGGGGTTTTACTTTTACTTGTAATTCATCAATTCCACTTTTATAATTGATGTATCTAATTTGCCAATTTGGGGATTAGGTTCTCAATGTCCAAACGTAATGGTCCATCTTCACAAAAGAGTGTCCACAAGCATACTATGTGCACTGCTTTGCACATCGTTTACAACTAGCTCTAGTTGCTGCTTCAAATGATGTCCAAGAAGTTTGGCTATTCTTTTCGAAACTAACTTCTGTAGTTAATTTTGTGAATGCTTCTCCAAAGCGTAAAACTGAAGTACAAGACCTTCAGAAGCTTGGACTAGAGAAGATGATTGCAAGCGGAGAAGTTGGCACTGGCAAAGGCTCCAATCAGATGGTTACTTTACAAAGAGGTGGAACAACAAGGTGGAGTTCTCATTTTTCTTCAGTTCGTAGCATGATTGCATTGTATAGTGCAGTGAGTATATATCTTTTAGATCTCAGCACTAGTGGGTCTACAAATGCCATTCGAGGTGCAGCTACCGGAGAATATATGCACATGAGGTTTTTCGACTTTGTATTTTCATTACATTTAATGCACAGAACCATGGGAATTACCAATGTGTTATGTAAGGCTTTGCAAGAGAAGTCTTAGGAAATTATAAATGCTATGAGTTTGGTATTAACGACAAAGACACTCCTGGAGAAGCTAAGATAAGAAGGTTGGAAGGACTTTGTTGCTGAGGTGGTGTCATTTTGTACCAAACATAGCATTCGTGTTCCAGATTTGAGTTCTTTGTACACCGTCGGTAGTGGTAGATCCTGCTCTCAAAGAGATAACGTTACTCTTGAACATCATTATCACTTTAATGTATTTGTTAAAGTGATTGAATATCAAGTTAAGGAGCTGCAAAGTAGATTTAATGATGAAGCAATTGAGCTCCTTACTCTTACTTCGGCATTGGATCCTCACAATCATTTCAAGTCATTCGACATTGATAAAATTTGTCGTCTTGCTGAGACATTTTATCCTCATGATTTTACAGGAAGTGATGCTGATGCACTAAGAAGTGAGTTGGAACATTTTATCCTCAGGTTGATAGTTATATGAATCCTTCACATAATGTGTAAATATTTTTTGTATGGCATTATGTTATTTTTCCAATTTTCAATAATTACTTGAAATATTAAAATTTTTGTGTTACATGTTTATTGCTTAAATAAGAATCGAGTAAATCTAATTTTATATTTACAAAATTTTTTAAGTTATAAAACAAATTATATATGTAATTATATAGCTAAAAATATTTTTACGAGTTAATACGTCATATTTGGTTATATTTAGTTAGATAGAATAAATTATATTATTACATATTATTGAGAGAGATATTACAAAGATAGGTAGAGGGTTAAAATAGTAATTTTAGTACAACAATGAAATTAGGGTTTTGAAACTTCCTCTTGCCAGTATATATATACTTGAAATGTGTATCATTCTTAACGTATCACATAGTAGGGGTGAGCGCGGGTCGGATCGGTTCGGTTTTAGGTTAAAACAGAAACCGAAACCGCATATCCTCGGTTTTTAAAATTGAAAACCGAAACCGCAACCGAAACCGTCGGTTCGGTTTCGGTTTTAAAATGATCGGATCGGTTACAATCGTTTCGGTTTCGGTTTTAAAACCGCCTCAAATAAACATTACAAAATAAATAAAATGACTTCGAATTTTTAAGCTTGCAAAGTTACAAATTATTTTTTCGTCCAAAATAAACAAATAAAGTTTTCATAATAAATTATTTAAGTTCAACATGATCCGAGAATAATGAAAATTTAACATGATCTTCAAAAATATTTTCTTTGAAATGTATATAAGACAATGTTAGAAATTCAACAATCTCGAGTCTATCTGAAGTCTTTGTACCAGGAAAGCCAAGAAAAATCGTCACATCTAAAAATAAAACAACATATAAAATACCTAGATATAGAAATTTATTAAACTACATTTATTAATCAACTATTACAAATTAAAACTTCGAAAAAAGAACAAAATAGTATAATTATTAAAAGGAATGTCAGGGTCTTTATTAATCAACTCTCACTACTCATAAAAATTTGTCTAGTAGAATATATAATATATTTATTTCTTTATTTTTATTAATCGGATCGGTTCGGTTGTTTTCGGTTCGGTTTGGACCTAAAACCGAAACCGAAACCGAAACCTCAAGAACGGTTCGGTTTTTTAATTTTCGGTTTCGGTTCGGTTTCAACTCGGTTTCGGTTTTTTACGGTTCGATTTTTATCGGTTTCGGTTCGGTTTCGGTTTTAATTCTGTTTTTTGCTCACCCCTATCACATAGCATAAAGCTCTAGCCGCTCGCCGCTCGAGTGAAGGGATAATCCTCCTTATTATAGACATTTTTCAAGCAGTTGTCTGGATATCTTAAAGACAAAGATTGTGCAAGCAAGGTATGTTTGGATTTTTAGATCTTTCATTCTAAACTTCAATCAACAGGTATGCTTCTGATCCCCTGAATTAACAATTTTTGCATGTATCCTCGGATTATTTTTCGGGATCCCGATTCTAAATGTTATTTTTCCACTCTGTTCATGTGCCGGAAACCGTTTCCACGTATTCTTCCTTCATCATCATACATTTGTTCCCCATCTATATCTAATCCTTTTCTCTTACTGTGTTTTCGTTTAACAAAATAAAAATTGAATTCACAATTAAAATCCACCGTTACTTTTTTGTTTAAACCCCAATAACACCACATAACAAATAATAATGCAATATTCAAAATTAGAGTGTTGTGTTAGTAACTATTGTCAGATTTGTCCAAATTTTTATCTGATCAATCTTTCTTATTATGATTGAAAAAGTGCTAAACATATATATATGTATTGTGTGTGAGGGGGGGGGGGGGGGGGGGGGAGGTTGATCATTTTACGAATTGATGGATACATACTTTGTTAAGATTACATTTTTAACTGATCAAGCTAGATTTTCGTGTTAATTTTTTTTTAACTCGAAAAGTTTTAATTTAATTTTTTGCGTAAACAAATTCAAAAGTTGAACTAAAGGAATTTGGAGTTGCTTAGAAAAAAAAGAGTTAAACTAAAGGAATTTGGAGTTTGATTAAATTTTAGGTGTATGAGATTTTAGATTTTTAGTTTGTATCAAGCTTCGATCTAGATTTCAATTGATAGCCTTTTGTGTCACAAGAATATCAACTTTATTTTACATGAATTTTATTTCCCAAATGAAATCTTCAACTTTATCCCATAAAAGGATATACAAAACTAATGTATCATAATTTTTTTGTTAAATATATATTTGCAGGAAACAACGAAGAAGGTGCTCCAAAACAGAGTGAAGTCTACATTTATTTTGAGGTAATTTTTTAAATTTATTATTATAATATTATTTAAAGTATAAATAAAAAACATGTGACAAATTTTTATATATTTGACCAAGGATTTTAAAAAACAAAAATCAATATTACTCTGTTTTACCAAGCATCACGCAAAGCATAATTTTTAATGTAAATTTATTAACTTAACATGACAAAATGTAAAATTTTGTTAATTCTTGAAGTTGATAATGTAAATATTATATTTTAATATTTTATTGATGAGTCTGGAATTTTAAACCTTTGTTGATATGTTATAGATATGATATTCACATTTGTTGTAAATGAGTATTAAACCTCAATTTTTAGTAGTACTTTCGTAATTTCATTTTTATACTTATATTATATACGATGATTATTATTATTATTATTATTATTATTATTACTACTATTATTTCTTTGATAGTTTAGCTCTTTGTAATGACATTATTGCATACAGGGAGGATTGGATGAGAAAGGGCTGCAACTAATACCTTATCCTCCCAAGGTAAAACATTGGCATGATATCTATGATCACACTAAAATTACACACACAACCATATATAGAGAAATTAATCTATCTAAAACTCAAAAACCACTCCTCAATCGCCATAAAGTGCTCAAAACTACAACATTCAAGCTTTATATACACCTTGTTTAATATGAACTTAACTTGATCTTACACGTTTTTATCAGTAAAGTGTAATAATGTATGTTTCTTTTTCATAACCAAAGTAAGTTTCTCTTTGACACTATAATCATTAGATCCTTGATGAAATCACCTATAAAACACAAAAATCACTAAATTATTAATGACATCAACTATATTAACACGATTTTAGTAATTTGTTATGTTATGCGATTTTTTTACATGTTTTGACGTGCTTCTATTCAAATATTCAGGACCTGAACTCACATATATTCAATGTCGATGCCGATGGCTAGAAGTAATGGAGGTTTGTTTTTATGTATGTTCTTTTTCTCTTGATATTCTTAAATTTTGTAAGTTTTTACATGATTTGATTGTTCAATTATTTTAGTCTGTATAGCCTTATCTTTTTTGGTGATTTGTAACTTAGTTTTATAAATAATTAAGTGATACTAAAACATGATTTGTATTTTTAGTGAATACGATAGTTTAATGTAATAATTGCCAATGTACTCTTGTAAAGTTTATTTTTATCGAGTTCGTGATCTGAAAAGGTAATTTTTAAAGAATAAAAATCGCTAAATTTTGTGTTTTGTTTGGTGATTTGTACCCATTTTTTGGTAATATGTATTTTTAATTATAGTTATTTTAGTTTGATATATTTTTTTTGTGTGCAACAATGGATGTTGATTTTTGGTAATTTTTGTTCGAAAAATAGCAAATTCCTTACATATTTGGTGATTTCCGTGCTTAGCTTAACCCATATGGACATTTGTGCTTGTTTTTGGTGTATTTGTATTTGGCTCCTTCATGTTGGTTTTTAATATTTTCTATGACCGCTGTATCAAGTCTATTTATCAAACAAAGAAATGTGAATTTAGTTATTGTGAGATCTAGTTTCATTGTTATATCACGTATTGATGATCCTTATCAAATTATGGTTAATAATACCGAAAATGGATATTGCTTCATAAATGATGAGATTTTTTGATTTGAACTTAATTTTTTGATATGCCAAAGGTAACGTTTTTCAAAGTTAGAAGTAAAAAAGGCCAAATGTGGGATGGATGAGTAGATGTATTGGTAGGATTATAAAAGCTATATATTATTACTATGTTAACTTGCATATATCAAAATGTAATTTTGTGAGTTTTTGTTTTATCGACGGTTATATAACATCTATTGTTGATTTTCACAGATGTTAAAGTTTTAATTACGATCCTCGCCTAAAATGTTGGAAGGAGTTCCGTGATAGTTGCCTGCAAGGGTTAGGTCTCAAGAGGAAGTGAATGTACAATTTGTAGACCCAAGTCCCACGCATATCAAAACTAGCGGTGACTCTAAGTGGGAATCCCATAAACATGGTAGGATCCATTGAAAACTTTGGGTGGTTGCGGTGAAGCCATGATAGAACTGAAGTGTCTACTCAGCAATAATTATGTCTTGGAAATGCTAGTCTAAGCTGGAGAAATATTGTTTCTATTTGATTCGGTTTTAGAAAGTGCCATTCAAAAAATGAAGTTATTGAAAGTCGCATCTCGGGAGGATTCCAGTGACAACTATCTATTGTCATTAGAACAAAAAAATAATGAAGTTATTGAAAGTTGTATCTCGGGAGGATTCTAGTGACAACTACATGTCGTCATCTACTATATATATTGGAATCTCAAGATTTTTCTTTTGTAATGTATCGAAGATAAATATACCCTTCAGATGTCACTATTTATGATATGAAAATTTTATTTTCAGAGTTATATTTGTAGCATATCCTCCTTGTATCCACAATTTGTAGCATATTATAATACATTATGTTACAAATGGCTCTTAAAATTAACAAAAAGCTCTGGAAATAACATTTTCTTTTATGATAGTAACTTCACTCTTGACAATTGTCTTATATTTTACTCGTTAAAAGTAATTTTATGTAACTATTTCTATACCCCATTTTGTGAATGTAGCATTATTCTACCTTAAAGTGACTCATAAGGTGTAAATGAAGTTGTCTTTAGTGTTGTCAAATAAGGTAATCACCGAAACATCCCTCTCTCCAACGAGAGATGTCTTGTGTCATTCTAAGCATACTAATTCACTTATATAACAACCTTTATTTATTGGGTGAATCCTTTAGGTCTTCTATATCTTTATGAAGTTTGTTTCACTGTTTCCTCAATTTCACATCACACAAAATACAATTAGATCATCACGATCGTTGCAACTTGTGAGACATATGGTGAGTATTACTAAATGGGAAAATCAATCTTTCTGGCATAAATGGGTGCATAAATTTGGTAATTTGAGAAATTAATGAAGGTAATTAGGAGTAGCGGTATCTCATTCGATCTTTTCACTGGATGTTGAGGATTCAAATCTTATGAAAGACAAGGTCGATGTGTGAGTGTGTTTAACTAGAGAAAAATAATTAAATTAGGAGCCTAATTGGACAATGCTTTATGTTAGATATGAATATCACTAGAAAACTAGACAGGGGGGGGGGGGGTGAATGGATAGTTTGAATGTTTTTCGTTTTCTTGAAACTTAATAGCTGTGTTAGATTGTGTAGTATGAAAATGCGGAAATAAAATAAACAAGACACACACAATCACTTTAATCTACTTTGTATAAAGTAAATCAAATACTACAGCTTCCAAAATTTCACAAGTGAAATTCTTGATTCTAAACAAGAACAGTGTTTTCTTGTTTTCTTATAGAGAAAAGAGTGCTTGAATAATTCTATTGTGTATCTCTCTTACAACTAACTATAGGGTGTGCACTATATATATATCCTATACAAACTGGTGCACACTCCTATTTACACAGCTACCCCTAACTGTAACTCCAACTTGTCCTTCCATAAGAGGTTAACTGTGTCAGGAAGGACCACTTGCTTTCTGTAGTCTTTTCCCGTATCTGTAGCTGCTTGTCTCTATTCTTTCTCTCCAAGTTTTGCTGTAGATTTGTCATCTATCTTTGGACCACCTAACCATAACAGATGCTTCAATAGTTGTCTCCTTTGAACTTTGATTATGTACCTTGATTTGTCTTGTTGTAAAACGGCTAAGTGTTGATATCGTGAACTCCAGCATATTCCTTATCCCGTGACTTATCGACATAGAGCATTTGAGACTTTGCTATATAAGGACTTTACTATATGGGCATTTTAGGAGTATGCGACATGACATATTTCTGACTTCACGATATGGCCTTTTGAGGACTTCGTGATATAGCTTTTTTGAGGACTTCATGATCTAGCCTTTCTGAGGACTTCACGATCTAGCCTTTCTGAAGACTTCACGATCTAGTACATTTCAGACTTTGCGATCTCAACACTTCACGACATGTGCCTTGAAGACTTCACGACATAGTTCATTTTTGGACTATACGATCTCAGTACTTCACGACATGGATTTTGGGGACTTCACGACATAGCTCATTCTGACTTCACGATATGGGGACTTAGACAAATTTCTGCGACTTATTTCTTCAAGGACTTATTCACATCCTGCTGCATGAACAATTTGAACTTCTACCAGGACAATTATTTCATAGCCTATGTACATTCTAGGTGCAAGAAACTTACTAAGCTCATTATACATTTGAGCATACAGAATAGAGCTAAGTACATGAAAACAAGACAAGTACAATAGAGACCTATACTATATCTCAGTGATAGATTTCACTAGGTCATGTAGAGTGACATAGTCACAATGTGTAGGCTTGTTAATAGTGGTATTAAGACATGCCTTGAGCCTAACACTTTACTAATTTACAAACTTTTGGAAGAAATAATCTAACGATCCATTGTATTCGTCAGAAACACGTAAATTTGATTCATCAAAATGTATCTGAAAATTCACCGTAAATGCAAGTCCATTTAATTCATCAATGAACCAATATTACGAAAATTCTGCGAATATATGATCTCAGACATTAAAGAAAAATAAACTATCACAATGCGAGAGAACAAACAAAAAATGTGTATGGGTAGTTAAAACCAAAAAAATGGATTAAAGTACTCCCAATAATAATTTTTTTTATTAAACATGAACAAAGTTAAGAAAAAATCAATGAAAATGGGGCTTATCATCAACCAAATGGCCGATAACTATAACCCCTAAATTGATGAATATGAGGGAGGTTTTGTTCAGAGAGAGGGATAAAAAAAAGCAGCTGGTTTTTTGGATTATATTAATAATATAGATACATATATCATATATTATACTCGATAGCATATAATATTTTTAAAGATTTCTAGTTTTTGTTTATAAATTTAAATCTTAAACTATTACATATGCTAGATTTCGATTTTCTATAATAAAATATTTTTGTTCTAGTGTAATGAGAAAACACATTTTTTAATATTTTGTTACCGAACAAAAAACAAACTGAACTAAATCAGTAAAAACCGGTTTAATTTTTTAATAAATAAAGAAACATCTAAAAGTAATTTCAAAAGAAATCAAATGAGCCACATATTAAGTTACAAATGAACCTGAGATATGAATCTTTTTAAAGACATCTTTGAAAATTGTTTAAAAATATATTTGACACCCTTGTACTCTTTTAGAATGAATTATTACATAATATTTTTTTAACACAACTATATATATATTGAACTTAAAAAACATTGGGCTATGATGAACATCAAAACTGTTTGAAAGACAAACCTCTTTGGTGGAGTAGGAAGGATTGTGATCTAGTGGTGGTACCACATCTCAAAACCCGATATTTTACCATCTCCACTCTTTACTTCCTCCAGCCCTTGGAAATGTGATATACAAATCTTGTATTTTGTTATGATTTCACTCTTTTATGAATAACTAGCTTCAATACCCGTGCAAAATGGGATTGCTATGAACTTGATATTATTTTTGCAACGATATTTTGTAGTTCGTGTCAGTTTAATTTTGTGATGATAATCATTCTTCAGTTTGCTGAGATAATACCAATCAAAATTTAGCGTATTATACTATCGAGAACTTCCATTATTTTTTACAAAAATTAGGGATTAGGTAGATCTATGCGGTCTACAAGGGATTAATTAGCCAAAACCTGAAAAATGGTAAAAAAAAGAGCACATTTAAGAAAGTAATATTTATTTTAGTATAAAATAAAACTTATACATTATAAGTTTTTATATTTGCGAATTGTATTTGAAATTAAAATGAGGTTATATATATTTTTAATTACATCAGTTTTTTAATATTGAAATTAGTTTTTATAAATGTAAACTAGGATATCCAAATCGAAACATTAAAAGTTTTGTAGTCGGTCAGTTTTTAGGTTTTGGTCGATCGATAATTTGGAGTCGATATCAGTTTATAGGAGATTGAGGTAGTAGTTGAGCCACCAGTTTGAACTTGTTGCTGGCATTGTGTACCAAGATTTATAAGATATACAATGAATATCGGGTTTGGAATCAGTCCAAAGGAGATTTTGTTCTTAGTTGAGTGTATTTGATGATTTATTTTATAAGCTAATTAATAATCGCATTGGAATAACTTGAATGTGTCAAATTAAGACTCCATTTCAAAAGTACCGAAACTCCCCATAATTCTCTATATGTGAAAAGTTAAAATTATCAATATCTAAAATAATTTGAAACAAATCTGATATGGCCCCTCCTGATTCGGCCCTATCCACGGGCCTAGATATTTTAGAGGAAATTTGTCCCGATTTAAAAAAGCCTAGCCCTATCTGATATAAAAAAATCCGACCCGAATCTGGATTTTGTGCATCTATAAACGGGGTAACAATTATGAAGGTGCTTAGATTACACTATGCCATAGATGGCCGAATGCAACACACACATACTATTACCTTAGACACGATTTCTGTTGCATCAGGCCAAAGGTAATGCACTTTTACCATTTCATCTGCCAATGTTACCTTTAACATAAAATGCAACGCTTTCCTTCTCAATGGTAACACAGGGCAAAGTATTACATTAGGCCCATAGAGTAACACTAAATCAAACAAATGCAACACAAGAACCGTGTTACCTCAGCCTAACCAGGTGCCAGGTGTATGCCACGTCACATGTGGGGCCCATAACAAAAGGCCACGTCACCAGGTGCCACGTCACATGTGGGGCCCACAACAAAATGCCACATCACCTATGGGGCCCACAGAACTGCCACGTCATCTGGTGCCACATCACCTGTGGGGTCCACATATGGGGACCACAAAATTGCCATGTCATCAGGTGCCACGTCACCCGTGGGGCCCACATGTGGGCCCCACAGAATTGCCATGTCATCAGGTGCCACGTCACTTGTGGGGCCCACAATCTTGCCACGTCATCTGTGGGTCCCAATGTGTCACGTCACTTGTGGGGCCCACTTATGGGGCCCACAATATTGCCACGTCACTTGTGGGTCCCACTGTGCCACATCACTTATGGGTCCCACTGTGCCACGTCACTGGTGGACCCCAGATTCTATTGCAACACTAAATCTTTAGCTAATGAAACACTGGATATTGTTATAAATAGCTAATGTAATACTAATTCTACGTACTAGGGCAACAGAAAATGAAATATTGCAACATTAGTAATAATAACAACTACAACACCTAAATTCAAAAAATTGCGAGACCTAGTTGGTACATAATCAGATCCCTTTACAAAATAAACCAACCAATTCAAAGTGCAAAGTAATAAAACTCCAACAGTCATCCAAAGCCTAATCAAAATATATTCCAACTCCACCAGTCATCCAAAGCCTAACCAAAATATATTCCAACTCCACCAGTCATCCAAAGTCTAACCAAAATATATTCCAACTCCACCAAGTCATCCAAATCCACCAAGTCATCCAACTCCTCCCATCATTCACCCCACAACTACGCCACTCCACCATAATATCATCCACCATAATTACCTCAAAGTACCAAGAAACTAAAGATAGAGTACAAAATATAAATTATGACAAAAGATAACCAAAGTTTTAAAACCCTGTCCATGCTACTACTGTAAACAGAGAAGCAACTAAGTGGAAGTCCCGAAAGTGAACAAGGTTGCATTTTCATCATCTTCGCTTGGAACAGTAGCACAAAAGTCTGCAATGTCCAGATTCAATCCGGGATTAGCTCTTGTTAGCTTTTTTAGCAACATCGTCATGTTATCTTGGACCTTCTTGTTCACCTTTGCTTCCAGTTCAACCTCCAGATCTCGTTTTATCTTTTCAGTTACATCATCCAAAAAAGGGTCATCAATAGGAGCCGAAGCCGATGCCAAACTTGAAGTTTTACTATGCCTTCTTTTTACCCATTCTCGACCATGAGACTTACCATTAGCAATCAGTTCAGTTGCATCCTCACCTGCAGCCACCTTCTTCTTAATCTCAATCTACAAGAAACAAATGTGTGAATCAAGTTAGTCATTCAAATAAAAGAATGATTTTTTGAATAAATCTAATTATTTTTGAGACAATGCTTTTGAGTTTTAAGCAAATAGACTTTTAATTAAACCAGGAAAATAATCATGAGCCCAATAAAATAATCATGAGCCATTCTCGGGGGTTTGCAACTTAACAAGCCCAGTCATAAGGTTTAACGGGTCAACCCGAAAAAACAATCCGAAACCATATCAAGTTTCTTATTGATTCGTGCTGTAGTGTAGAGCAAATAAAAGGAAATAGTGATCATACTAAAATTGTTTATTGGATTAATTGATAAAAATAAAATGATCTGATATTTGAGCAAAGTAATATTCGATTACCGCTGATTTTAATCATTTTCATATTTTCGTCTAATATTGTTACAATAAATGAGGATCTACTGCATGTTAATATGGGATACATTCTAGTATTTTTCATACTTTGTGTCCTGATTTATTGATTTTGGGCAATCCGTCTTTACATCCATTCACTTATGTAATTACTCCCGCTGGAAGAAAATGATCACATGGTGTCACCTGCTGGCCCGATCTTTAACATTTTGGGGCCTAGGCAAAATGATAACATGGGCCTTTTTTCAAAAAATCATAGCTATTTTGTTAAAGCAATTTATTACTTAAATGACTATACATTTACTAATAAAACTACAAAATAAAAATTGTCTTAGCAATTTATTATCACGATTTAATACATAATGTAATATTTCAAAAGAAAAAAAGGCTTTACAAACGTTCGGGAATGTAAAAACTTCACTTATTCAAAATTCAAACATAATTGACACTATTTTTTATTTTATTTTTTTGTCAGAATAATTGTCTCTATTTAAATTGCAAATAAATAAATAAATCAGGTTATCAAGTCAAGTCCTTCGCTGTTTGAGGAGAACTGAATAAAGTCCTCAAACGTGGTATTAATGGAAAATACCACAAAACCTTCGTGGGAACCCCTTCTAATTCATCTCCTTTTTTGTTCAACTTCCATCTAGAGGCTTGGCAAATACGGCAACTCGTCTCATCTTCATCTTTCTCTCCATGGTATAATAGACAATCATTCAGACACACATGTATTTTCTCATACTCCATCCCTAAAACACACAAGCTTTTTTTTGCTTCACTGAATGATGAAGGAAAAGTGTTTCCTTTCAGGAGCATAGACCCAACCAAGAGTAGAATTTTAGAGAAGCCACAGTCGGATATTTGAAATTTTGATTTCAAATTATATAACTTCACTAAAGCCTTCATCTTTGTAAATTCTTCACATCCTGGATAAAGGGGTTCATGTTAAGATTGAACATGGTTAAATAAATCTGAGGATTCTAGGGAAACATTATCATCACTATTTGCATTCTCTGTTTCCATCGGAATTTGATCCACAGATTGTGAACTGCCGGTCTCTTCTGTATTTTCTTCTCCATGCCAAATCCAACACGTGTAGGTCGGATCGATACCATTTTCGAAAAGATGATCTTTGACCACCCGAGCTGACCATGATTTACTATGTGCACATTTTATACACGGACAACTAATTTTGTTTTTGTCATATCCGTTCTCAAATGCAAACAACAACAATTCATCCACTCCGTTTGCTAACTTTTTTGTTCTTCTGCCAGCCTTTAACCAAGACCGATTCATCCTTTAAAGAAAACAAATCAAAATAGAGGCATTAAAACAAAACAAAAACAGAGGCATTAAATACAAGCCAACACTCAATTCCATCAGAACCAGAACCAGTAGGTGAAGTATTAACATTAACCAGAACCTAATTGTGGTGTTTTGCACACTGCTACTAAAGAAACATGCTATTCAATATACTCAGTTTGTTATTAATAATTACATCAGTTTTTTGTGACCAATATACTACCAAAAAAAGAAAAAGAAAATTATACAAAAATGCAAACAAATCTATTAAATGGCTTTCTTCTAAATGTAGCAGGCAAATTATTAACAATATTATTACGAACAAAAAGCAAAAACAAATTCAAGATCCCCAAATATTATTATGAACCCTAATTTCGAAATATTCAAATAAGTTTCATCATAAAGTACCTGAATTGAGATGCCTTAGCAATTACACACAAGATGGCTCTGAATTGAGATGGTTAGCAATTACACACAAGATTCAAAGAGTTGAAATCGAAATTGGGGGGAGGGGAGAGTTGAAATCGAAATTTGGAGGGGGAGAATTGAAATTGAAATTTGGAGGGGGGATAGTTGAAATTGAAATGGGGGGAGAGGTGAAATCAAAATTTGGAGGGGGGAAAGTTGAAATTGAAATGGGGGGAGAGTTGAAATTGTGTGTGGGGGGGGGGGGGGGGGACTGAACCCGGCAAAGATTTTGACAATTAATGGGGGAAGGTTCAAACAAAGATATATTTATTTATTTTCCCGAAATATCATACAACGGTTTCTAACAAAATAAATTATTGTCTTAAAATGTTTCAAACAAGGGTTTCTCATGTAAAGTGGTTGTGTAATACCTTTTACTGTTCAATCACTTGAGTACATGTCAAACAATAGTTTCCGATAAATTTGTTTGTCTGTAATACTATCATACAACGTTCACTTTTTGTATGTATTTAAAACCATTGTTGATTTGAATTTGTTTGTTATTCAAAATAAGCGTAACGTACAAGTTACACGTTAAACTAATAAGTCGAGATAACAAATAGTCACAATGAGTTACTATGAACTTTATAAGCATATATAGGTTCAACGTTTATAAATAGAGACCAAACATACCCAATGAGATCATAAACATTTGTCGAATAAGAACACTTAGATAAACGTTAGTAACAATAATATCATATTCAGACTTTAGGTCATAACATAAATTGTTGATTAATAACATATGATTTAAAGATTTTTGTTATTCAGAATAAGCATAACGTACAATTTATAAGTTAAACTAGTAAGTCGAGATAACAAATAGTCTCGATGAGTTACTATGAACTCATACGGCATATATAGGTTCGTTTATAATCGAAGATCAAACAGACCCAATTTATCATAAAAATTTGTCGAATAAGAACACTTAGATAAACGTTAACAATGATAATATCATATTCAAACTTTTTGTTATTACGTACATGCGGTTGATTGTTTTTGTCAAACAAATATTTGTTTTTGTTTAATCGTTTTTTTAGCATAATTTCATACTAATTTAGGCTGAATTCAAAACCGTTGACAAATATTGATTCTAACAATGGTTTTTTAAGGAAAAAAGCGTTGTAGAAATATACAACGGTTTGTTTAGCTGGAAAGCGTTGTAAAACATTGTCTGAGACAACATATGCTCATGTAAAACAGTTGTGTAATTTTTGTTACTGTTGAGTCACTTGTGTACATGTCATACAATGGTTTCCGATAAAAATGTTTGTCTGTATTATTTTCATACAACGTTCTTTTTTTGTCTATGTTAAAAATCATTCTAAGATGTTTTTGGGTGTTTTTGTATCATTTTATTTTTTTAACAAACTTTAATACATGTTGGTCTTAACACATAAGTTTAAGGTACATACTTTATACGATGATATTTTATCACTCTCTTGTTTGTACATATTAATATATAAATTTGTCGAATAAGAACACTTAGATAAACGTTAGTAACGATAATATCATATTCAGACTTTAGGTCATTACATAAATTGTTGATTAATAACATATGATTTTAAGATTTTTGTTATTCAGAATAAGCGTAACGTACAATTTATAAGTTAAACTAGTAAGTCGAGATAACAAATACTCTCGATGAGTTACTATGAACTCATACAGCAAATATAGGTTCGTTTATAATCGAAGATCAAACAGACCCAATTTATCATAAAAATTTGTCGAATAAGAACACTTAGATAAACGTTAACAACGATAATATCATATTCAAACTTTTTGTTATTACATACATGCGGTTGATTGTTTTTGTCAAACAAACATTTGTTTTTGTTTAATCGTTTTTTAGCATAATTTCATACTAATTTAGGCTGAATTCAAAACCGTTGACAAATATTGATTCTAACAATGGTTTTTTATATTGAAAAACGTTGTAGGAATTTACAACGGTTTGTATGTATAAAACCGTTTTAATAATTGTTTTCAGATAAGGGTTTTGCCTGCCAAACTGTTGTGTAATTCCTTTTAACTGTTCAATCACTTGAGTTCAATATGTCAGACACTAGATGTTTAATTTTGCTCGTTGTATGAATATATTTGGGACAAGTCTCTACCTTCTTTTTAGAGACCATTTTTTGAAAAATTCAAAACATCAGATTCTTACCAAAATAATTGAAAAACATAAAAGATACAAAAAACTAATTTTAAATCAATATATTTATTTGTCTTTAAATTAAATGTAAAAAATTCTTTTTCCTAACCGTTAGATTAAAGTAGATCTAACATCTAAACCGTTAAATGTTTTCATTACCTCCCCATTCCCTCCCCTTCTCTCATTACCCTCATTCGAGCCCTAAACCATTACCCTCCCCTTCTCCCTCTTTCTCTCATCGGTACTCTCTCTCTCTCATTCTCTCACCGGTAGTCTCTCTTTCTCTGTCTCTCATCGGTACTCTCTGTCTCTCATTATCTTTAACAACTGGGTTTATTTTGATTTGGGTATTATGAACAACTGGGTCTTTTGTTTGATTTCGGTATTATGACCAACTGTCTCTTCTTGTTCTATTTTGATTTTCTGATTATATTATGTTCGATTCTGAGGTTTGATGATATTTCTTTTAGATGTACTGTATTTGTTTGAGGTTTGATGATATTTCAGCAGTGTTGTTTATATTTGTCTTCATGTTTGATTATGTATTTTGATGATAGTTGTTTGTATTTGTTGATATGTGGTTTTTGTAAAATGGGTTTTTATAAACAGGGGGTTTTGTAAATGGGGTTTTTATAAACAAGGGTTTTTCGTGGATGCATGTGTTTTTAATCTTGTATTTTTTTACATATTTTTTGTTTAATCTATTTGTTGCATTTGGGAACCCTTTTATAAACAAGGGTTTTGTTTAATCTATTTTTTATAATATTTATTTGGTGTGTAGATTGATTATGACACCTTCAAGAAAGACACAATCTGCTCCAAATAGGACTGCCAGCAACCTTATGAAGGCTTTAAAACGGAACAAGTCTGTGGACACAGCTGCGGTAAATAAGGAGGAGGTGAAGCCTTGCTCTAATAGTTCATCCCCTACATCTGCAAAGAAGAAGGCTATTTCAACAAACCTACAACAGAAATTGTCTAAGACTAAGAAGAGGAAACGAGTGGATCAACCGGTGTCTAGCAAAGAACAAGGACTTAAGCTTTTAAAACGGGGTGCTGTTACAATGCATAGGATTGTTAGGCGTAAGATGTTGGGCATCAAGTACACGGTGACTTTTAATGCGAAGGGGGAGTCCTACGGTGCAGCAACCACATAGATGCAGTCTTATATCGGGGTTCTTGCAAGAACTAAGGCCCCGATATGGTATGATAATTGGAGACGAGTTCCGATTGAAAGAAAAAAAAGATTTGAGATTGTGTTCTGGTAAAAAAAATTGCATCTCACGTTGTGATTTTTTTTTGAATCTTGACTACCTACTATATAAGATAATAAACCTACATATGTAAGTACCAGATGGCATTTGATGTACCATTATCAGCAAAAAAAGTGGTGCTGAAATCTGCGTGACAAAAGTGGAGGGAGTTTGAGAGCCGTTTATCAACCCATTATGTCCTTGCATATCGTGATCAACCTGAGTTGCTTGTATGTCATCCAGCTGACTACTCATTTATTGAGAAGGCACACTGGGACATTTTTGTTGCTGACCGTTTATTTGACAATTTCCTTGTGAGTTTTTCAGTTTGTTTACAATATTATCACAAAAACAAATATATTAAGTGGTATATCTTTATTGATAATAATTTTGGTGTTTTTATGAACGTGATACATAACCAACAAAAAAAGAGAAGGAGCATGTATCTATATGATCACTACATGTCTCGCAAGGGTTATGCCAACCTGGAACAAGAGATGGTTAGTGATCATTACAATTGTTTTCTTATTTTTCAATGACATGTTTTATTATGATTTAATATTAATTTCTTTTAACATGTTCATACATGCAGTTTGGTGGTGATCCTGAAATAGAAATAGATCGATCAGATACTTGGCTTTGTGCCCGGCAGGATAAAGATGGGAATTTTAAGTCAAAGGAGGTTGCTATCATTGCTGCGAATATTGTAAGTTATTCATTTCTATTGTAGTTCAAATTCCTTATGAATATAATATCTGCATTGTTAGTTAACTTAATATATTCTTTGTTAATTTTTTTAGGATAAGATGAAGAAGAAAGTTATTGACGGGGAAGTGACAGTGGAAGGCACTGATGATGTCTTGACCAAGGTGCTCGGTAACCCTGAGCAACGAGGACGAGTACGTAGCCAAGGGAGCCATGTTAAGGAATCTATCTACTTTCATCTCCCGAAGCAGAAGAAGAAAGGCAGGTCGATCGAGGATATGATCCAAGAGGGTATTCAAAAGTTCATGGCAGAAGAGACGAATAGGATTATTCAAGAGTGAGATGCATTTTGGGCTGTAGAGATGGAAAAGATGAATGCCGCTTTACGTGGAAAGACTGTTCAGTTTGATAGGAGTCCAAATATTGGATCACAACAGGGAAGTTGTTCAAAGGGGGCACATGATAATATTCAGGTGGAGTTGGGAGGTGTAAAGAAGAAACTGAATCCCACGCTAGATAAAGTTTCCGCTGGAGAGGGGATACTGGTTGAGAAGAAAGATGTTGAAGATAAGAAAGATGTTGAAGAGAAGAATGAGGTGGAAGAGATGAATGAGTTTGAAGAAAAGCTTGAGGGTGAAGAGAAACTTGAGGTTGTAGAAGTTGAGGATACCCATGAGGAAGTTGTACTACCGATTAAGGGTGATTCACATTGGGAATTGACGATTGGATCCCCAAACAATGTTGTTGCTTATGCAACAGTTGACATGGACAGTGATGTTCTTCATGGTAAGCCGCTTGGAAAAGAGAATGCACGAGTCTCTATTACTCGTGTAATTCATGGAGATGCTAAGATCCCATTTCCAATCAATGATGAAATCATGACTGTGGAACAAGCCGTCGGAACATATATTGCGTGGCCAAGAAGCTTCATGTTTAAAGGGAAGACAAGAAGTGCTCCAGTGAAAGGAACTCTGAAGGTTAACTTTAGTATAACCTTTCAATTTTAGAAGTAAAGAATAAAAACATACTGTAAATTTTCATTTACTTGGATGTTCTACTCTTTTTACTGCTTTGGTATGTATTCCTATTTTTTTCGGGGAGGTAAGAAAATTACTGGAAGGAAGTTTAAAAAGGTGACTGACTGTGTCTCAGAACCAGAGTATGTGGTTAAGATGGGTGCTGAATACCCCCAGTTCTTGAGGCGTTTGTGGCTTTGGTCAAGCGATGCCCTAAAGTATGGACGCACATGTTCTTTTGAATTATGTCACTACCTTTGTGTAGACTAGGTTTAGCATATATAGAAGTGTTTTTTTTTAAATTTTGGAATGTTTAAGCTGAAGAATTGCTTGGTTTTATATCATATATTTATAAAACTGAAGGAATTAATTTGTTGAGGTTAGTCATATAGTTTGTTCACCAGTAATTTTATTACGTGTTTAAGTGATAATAATTAACTCTTAAATTATACCCTTCAAAACTAATTTAGTATATATATATATATATATATATATATATGTGAGGGGGTCATGATAGGAACCATTGGGTGCTCACCATTGTGAATCCGGAATCACAATTAGTTTACCACATGGACCCGTTGAAGCGCCGAATTGCCATCGAAGAATGGACAGAAGTGGTTGACAAGTGAGTATGATAGGACAAATTTATCTAATTATGAATTGGTTCTGTTCTTAAGGAGAAATGTCTTAATGCGATTTATATTATTTGTTGTAGTGCCATTAAACTTTACAAGGAGAAAGGGAAGAAGATTCTGAAGAAGAAAATAATCTGGGAAAATCTGGCGGTATAATTATTCTTATATCAGTTTCTCTGATCTCTATAAGTGTTGTGTAGATATGAATTAATATATTTTTATATTATTCAGGGTGTTCCTCTCCAATCTGGGAGCAAGGATTGTGGTTTATTTCTCATGCGATATATGAAAGAAATATGTCTTGATAAGGAGCTCAAATTTGTTTCAAAGGTATAAAAATTACAATTCTGTTATATTTGTTTATGTTCTTTTGTTTTCTGGTGAAAACTGGTTAACTTAAGCATTGTTTCATTTTTCAGTGGCTACGGAGGGGCAACTTAGCCTATGGTGCCAATGACCTCAATGAAATCAGGACCGACTGGGCAAAGTACTTTATGAAGCATCACGCTCGTTAGGTACTGGACCACTTAGTAACTAGGTCTGCAACTGGTTATTTTTGGATGGACATATATATTTCTAGGAGTTCCAGTACGGGGTAACTTGCATGTTTTAGCCTGCGATGGCATACATATTTAACTTAAGTGAATATTTAAGTTTTTTTTTTGGATATGTGCATCCGAAAATTTAATGTTGTCAAGGTAGAATGTTGCTAAGTTGGTGAATATGTCTTGTTTTTGTTGGTTGGATGAACTGTGATAAGTTGGTGAATATTAGTTGGTAATTATTGGTGGTGTATGTGATGGTGAATATTAGTTGGTGAATTTGGTACTAATGGATGCAATGTTTGGATTGGTATTTGTTTGGCGTGTTCATAATATCCTCGTTGTTGTCTTTAGTTGGTTATATAATACCATTGTCTCTTATTTTTTTAGCTAATTGAGCTAGTTGGTTAAGAATCGTATTAGACAATGTGCCACGAGAATACGTGAGAAGTATTGTCTAACATCTTGAACACACGTGACAATATAAAAGTGCATATAAAACTATTGTGACACATATTTCAGACAACATTTTACAATGTGGGCAAATAAAACTGTTGTCTTGCCAATGAATGCTAAACTCTAAACTCAAAAAACTATTGTCTCATGGTACTCAGACAATAGTAACAAAGTGGGTATAACAAAAAACGTGGTAATTAAAAATTTAAGACAATACGAATATATTTACTACACCTTTGTGTTAATGCTAAACCAACAACACTTTTGTAATTCAATTCTCTTGATACAAAACGCTTTCCACAACAGTTTTAGCGACATATCGTTGTTGTTTCTAGCTTTTGTCAACACTATTGAAAGCTCTAACCGTTGTCTTAGAAATGTCACATCTCAATAGACAACAGTTTTTCGAAGCTTCAGATAATGGGCAAAAAACGTTGTAAAGCTGAACTCAATGATAACAAATAACCATTGTCAGACAGTTTTCAGACAATACATTTTATAAAAAGAGTGTTGTCCAAGTGAATTATTCTGCAAATAAAACTATTGTCTCATGGTACTCAGACAATAGTATGTTACACCACAATGTTGTGTAAAGATACTTGTAACAAAGTGGGTATAACAAAAAATGTGGTAATTAAAAATTTAAGACAATACGAACATATTTACTAGACCTTTATGTTAATGCCAAAACAACAACACTTTTGTAATTCAATCCTCTTGATACAAAGCACTTTCAACAACAGCTTTACCGAAATAGTGTTGTTGTTTCTGGCTTTTGTACAACACTTTTGGAAGCTCTAACTGTTGTCTTCAGGAATGTCATACAACGGTACGTACCGTTGTGTGATACACGTAACAGACGACATCTCAATAGACAACGGTTTTTCGAAACATCAGACAATGGGCAAAAAACGTTGTAAAACTGTGTTTTCCTTGTACTGATAGAAGATCAATAATTAAAGAAAATGAATGTAAATAACAATTTAATTTTTGGGAAGTATTGAATTTTTTTATGTATTTAATGATAAATGAAGATAATTTTGTAAATAAAAATAATTGGAATTTACCACTAAAATAAAACTTAAAAGAATTGGCCCCCGGCCACTTCCCCTCTGAATTATTCTCGGGCCTGGTCACCCTGCACACATAGGTTTGGACAAGGTTAGTTACGCTGGAGTGCCTTAAACCTTAGATTAAAAAAAATCTTAACAATCTATGTATGAATATCTCCAGGTGACCCAAGTAACAGAAGCATATTAGATTTGGGAAGCATTTCGAAGATTTAACTGATATAGGTATCTTCCTGTACAGGTTGGCTCGAAATTGAGGTCAAAGTCTATTCATGGTGATAAATGTTTTATGTGAATCTCAAGTTATAAATCTCAAAGGTAAGCATACAGGATATAATTTCATTACAAATAGCTAAGTAAGATTATGGTACTCACAGAAACTACTGCAAAGAACTGAAGTTCAAGCCTCGTTTACAAACCCTGTCCGATGTTTGTGGGCCTATTTACCTTCCATATAACATTTCCACAAGATACCAAATTTTGAAACAGTAACTCCTGTTCTTTTGGCCACAAGATACCAAATTTTGAATTGAAACGGAGGTGGAAGACAAGCTCTTTCTTTAGGAAGGGAGTAATGTTAAGGATGCATTCACAGGGTTGATATTTGGCAAGCAGAAGGATTACTATGATTCAGAGCTTAAAACAAAATTTAGAATTCACCCCTTGATTCAGTTTTAAGAAGGGTCTGAAATTCAACTTGGTTCGTGCTCAAATCAGTCCCGAGAAAGAATAAAGACATCATATAAACACTCCTTATAAGATACTGGTGAAACATAAATAAATAGGACTAATTTTGTTACACCCCAGTCCTATATCGAGTAGATTTGGGACTTCTGTTCAGTTTATAATTATAAAGCAAAATACTACTACTAATTAACACCAACAAATCATGATCTTTTGGGGCCTGTGATGGACTTGTCGTTACCCAAGTTGGCTGCAATTGGGATAGTGTACTTCGGCTTATTTCGGACTCAGAATCGGGAATTGACTCAATTTTTGAAAAAGGCTCGGGATTTGACCCGGGTTGTCACATATGGTATCAGAGCCGACTCTCGAAAGCTTGTCAAGACAAGTTACCGGAGGTGGGGACACGAAGGCTGGTGGTATTATCCTACAATGGACAGAGGTCCGGAGGTGGGGACACGAAGCCAGCCGGTATTATCCCACAATGGCTACGGAGAAACGATCTTGGACCTATGGGATATCCGTTCAGGCCTGATGAGGACGTCAGGAGTTTAAGTGGGTGAGTTTGTAACACCCCAGTCCCACATCGAGTAGATTTGGGACTTCTGTTTAGTTTATAAATCAAAGAACTACTACTAATTAGCACCAACAAATCATGATCTTTTGGGGGCCTGTGGTGGGCTTGTCGTTACCCAAGTTGGCTGCAATTGGGATAGTGTACTTCGGCTTATTTCGGACTCAGAATCGGGAATTGACTCGATTTTCAAAAAAGGCTTGGGATTTGACCCCCTAAGGTTGCAGAATAGTTAATATGCACCACAGGTAACTCAAGACCTTGCATTATAAGGTGCAATTAATATGTTCAGACATGCATACTGCGGAATAACATTATAATATAAAAGTATAAGATCATGTTGGGGCCTTCCTCTGACACCTTAACGTTTTAGAGCGACTGGTTACTTAACATGGTATCAGAGCTCGGTTTAGGGAGATGTCTCATGTTCCAGCCTTTCCACACGCGTATTTAATTTAAATATTTGTCTGTTGTCGTTTTTCGTTTCTCTGCCTGGTCAATCGTGACGAAAGGTATCGCACGATTGAGGGGGAGTGTTGAATAATATTATAATATAAGAGTATAAGATCCTGTTGGGCCTTCCTCTGACACCTTAAGCTTTTAGAGCGACTGGTTACTTAACACATAAAACGTATAGACTATAGTAGGATAACACTAATGCCAACACTAATGTTGTGTTTGGTTGTGATGAATAGAATCAGAGGGAATAAAATGAGATTTAAACCACAAAATGAGTAAATATTGTTCAGAATTTTCATTCCTTCCTACATTCCATTTCTGTTGCTAATAACCTAAAACTGTTGGGTTTTATACTGAACTATTCGTTTGAAGTATATAACATTGTCCATTTTATTGAGAATCCTGATTGAATATTATTACATTGTCTGTTTATTATATATTATGGATAATCTAGTATCAAATGGGATAACAGAAGATTAGATTATTAGTGTCTGCATTTAATATTATAAAGGTTCACAGTCTAAGTGGTATTAGATAAACCACTGGAATGACTGAAATATTATTTGTAAATAGTTTATCTTGACTATTGAATAATACTTATATACTTTGTGTATATTGAATAAGATCAAAATATTAGAATTGTTCTTCTATTCTAACAATTAAGAAGAACTACGATTATATGATATTATTACTGCATAGGTTCTTAATCTGGATGTAGTGATTGACACTTGTATGCAATGCATATGTTTTGATTCATATAAGATGTAATTAATTATTAATTATAATATTATGTGTTGAGAAATGACATTGCATGCAGAGTGGGATATTAATTACAGAAGGAATACATGTCCTGATAATATTCGGGTTGATGATGTACTCTTCAAAGCTCATAAAGATAATTATGTAAAGACCTCCAAGCAGATTAATTTTTGACATAATTATAAGGTTGAGTGGATGATCAAGGATAAATAACATATTAATTAAATTAATTGTCAGTGATTAATTTAATTAATGGACATGCGATATCTTAAACGTGGGGAATTTAATAAGCAAATAATATAGGAGCCGAATTAAATAATAAAAGAATTGCGGTATTGGGAACGGTAGTGCAAATATTAATTCTTTAGTGGATTGAATTAATATTTAATGACATTGGGCTTGGCTCGGAATGTCATTGGAAGGCCCGACCTAATTGTCCATGATCCCTACTGAAGCCTATATATATTCTCGTTCTCCTTAAAGCTGGATACAAAAACAAAAATTGAAATTAAGACCTAGGGGCAGCCGCACACGCAGCTAGGGTTTTGGAATTTCGAGCATTTGAGGAGAGGAAACTTTGGGAGATCGAATGCGACACTTCGCTCAAAGGGAATCAAGGAATTCAATAGAAGACGTGGAATTGAATCGCTTGCGCCGTAGCAATTAAGGTTAATCTTTTTTTCGAACTCTTTAATTAATATCATAAAATGCAGTCTTATATTTCGTACGTTCCAACAAAAACTATAGTTCAAACCGCTCAATTTGAGAGGGAATGCTCGATTTCTTAGTACACCCATTTTCTTCACAATTCTTATCATAAAAAATTTGCATAAATTAAATCTTCTTTCTAACCTCCAATTTTAGTTTTCTTTAATGTCATCCTGCCATTACATATCATTCACCCCAACAAAATACAACATAAGCGATTTGAAATGCTTAAGACTTGAGGAAGTTCCTCTTAAAGTCATGCACTCCAATTCTCTGCATAAGGCCCAGCTAAATGACCCAACAAAACAACAAATATTTTTATATCAATGAAGTTCTATATCATAGTGTACTGCAATCTCGTACATTAGCACATGCTCCACAAATTTAATACGACTACTGTTGGGTATAATTACTAACTACACAGCAACAATAGGGCAGTTATATATATTCCGAATTAACAAGAACAGACAAAATTACCAAATAACGAAACAAACACAAGGTCGAAACAAAAGTATAATCAGAGACTGAAAATAACAAGACAAGAAAGAACACTTATCTCTCAGGAGCTTTAGCAAATACTGATAGATAAATAAAACAGCTGAGTCGCCAAGCCTTCGAGAAGTCTTGACTGTTCTTGAAGAGATTATTGCCCCACTTACGCTGTGTTGGGTTGCAGCAATATCACTCCCAGGATAAAACATCACAGATCAATCAACTCACAGTAGTCGGAATGATCAACAGCGACCAGCACCTCACTTCGCCCAAGAACTATGTATTCTGTATGTGTTGAGAGAAAAACAGAGAAGAGAATAGTTGCTAGGGTTTTTAGAGTTACGTATATGCCTCTCCTATCTCAACGTTCTCATTTGTATATATATAAAAATATAATACAAAATAAAACGTAATAGACCAAATATTGTAACTGAAGATATGGTATTTAATACTAAATATTCTGATTTAATTACCATAACAGTAGTCATCAGGATTTAATAACAGTTACAGCTCAGTCAGGATTTCCTGGTCCATCAGGATTTGATCATCATCAGTACTGAAGCAAAGCCATCAGGATTTGATGTCCGTCAGGAGTGGCATCAGTACTTGACCGACCATCAGGATTTCGTCAGGACTGGACTATCATCAGGATTTAACTCCAAGTACTGACCAGGCCATCAGGATTTGATCCAAGAACTGGTCCATCAGGATTTAATATAAATCCTGACCCAGTTCATATAGCTGTTACAAATAAATACTGATACTGTTAAATTAAATCAATAAATAATATTAAATAAACAGGTAATAAAATTCCTCGCCCAGGTCGCCTCGCGTACGCGAGACGCCGAGACATTCGCCCAAATCGCCCTTCGACCCGAGTCGAGTCGTGACGTGGCGGGGCGAGGCGAGGCGAGGCGGGCGGCGGCGGCGCGCGCGTGTGTGTGTGCGCGTGAGGCACATACTAACACTATGCACACCCACATGCCTTAGTAGTTGTACACTACTCTTGCACATGTTTCTATATAAACCCACCAACCTCTCATTACCAATTCTATGTGGGATACAAGTTATTTCAATATAACCAACCCACATAACCCATTTCAAGCAACCTATTTCAACTCAATTTATTTATGGATTACACTAAGAAAATGTCTTAGATCCAAACATGAAAGTTTAAGTCCTTTAGTCAAAGGATCAGCTATATTATCCTGAGTTCCAATGAACTCTACAGCAATAATCCTCTCAGACACTAGACCCCTTATAGACTTAAGTCTAACTTGGATGTGTCTCTTTGTTTTAGCATTATACTTTTCACTACTGATCTTGTCGATAGTTGTACGGCTATCACAATGAACAGCAATGGCTGGAAGCGGTCTGCTTACTACAGGTAACACTGACATAAGTCCATGCAACCATTCAGCCTCCGTCCCCGTGGCATCTAGTGCACACAACTCAGCCTCAAAAGTAGACCGAGTTATCAAAGTCTGTCTAGTAGACTTCCAGGATATTGCTCCACCTGCTAGGGTAAACAAATATCCAGTCACTCCATTGGTACCAGATTTCTTAGCTATCCAACTTGCATCACTATATCCCTCGAGTACTCCAGGGAATCTTCGATAATGCAAACCAAGGGAAATCGTTCCCTTAAGATATCTAAGAACTCTATCCAGTGCCTCCCAATGAGTCTTGTTCGGACAGCTTGTATATCTAGCTAACTTAGACACAGAATAAGAAATATCTGGTCTAGTCACATTAGCAAGATATTGCAAACTCCCAATAATCTGAGAATACCTTAACTGAGACACAGGTACACCTGAACTATTCTTGACTAGGGCAACTTTAGGATCGTACGGTGTACTAGCGATTCTACAATTTGAATAACCATACTTCTCAAGTATAGATTTCTCTATATAATGAGATTGTGACAATGTTATTCCATCAGTTGACTGTATCAACTTGACCCCAAGAATCACACTAGCCTCACCCATATCCTTCATTTCAAAGTGCCTTTTCAAGAAACTTTTTGTCTCGTTAATAATCTCAATATTGGTTCCAAACAATAAAATGTCATCCACATATAGGCACACGATAATACATTCATTTCCTTTAACCATATAGTAGACACACTTGTCACTTTCATTAACTACAAATTCTGATTCTAAAACAGTATCATCAAACTTTTTATGCCAGTCTCTAGGAGCTTGTTTTAAGCCATATATAGACTTGATTAACTTACATACTTTTCTCTCGTTACCCGATGCAACAAATCCCTCAGGCTGATCCATATAAATCTCTTCTTCAAGATCACCATGAAGAAAAGCTATCTTTACATCCATTTGATGGATGATAAGACCATGTACGGAAGCCAATGCTATAAGCATTCGGATTGTTGTCATCCTTGCAACAGGAGAGTATGTGTCAAAGTAATCAATGCCTTCCTTTTGCCTAAAACCCTTAGCTACCAGCCGAGCTTTATACTTATCTATTGAGCCATCAGGATTCATCTTCCTTTTGAAGATCCATTTACATCCTATAGTAGTACACCCAGGAGGAAGGTCAACCAACTCCCATGTTCCGTTAGAAACAATAGAGTCAATCTCACTCTTTACAGCACCTTTCCAGTGCCTTGACTCCGAAGAATCCATGGCCTGTCTGAAAGTCAAAGGTTCATCCTCGACATTGTAAGTGACAAAATCACTTCCAAAGTCCTTGACTACCTTTGCACGCTTACTCCTTCTAGGTTCATCTACTTCGTCAGGAGTAGAACTACTGTCAGGATCTGCCCCCACATTTGTCATCTTTTCCACATGTTCAGGAATAGAACTCGATGTATGAGTAGGATCATTATTAGAAATATCTTGAGGTATGCCAGTCTTCATAGGGAACACATCCTCAAAGAATGTTGCATCACGAAATTCAACTATAGTATTAGCCACTATCCCGTCTATGTCAGATTTTAATACTAAAAATCTCATAGCCGTAGTGGTTTCAATATAGCCCAGAAAGATGCAATCAACAGTTTTCGGACCTAGTTTCTTTCTCTTGTGTTCAGGGACAAGCACCTTTGCAAGGCACCCCCACACACGAAGATACTTTAAACTTGTCTTTCTACTTTTCCATAATTCTTAAGGTGTCTTGTCCATATGTTTCAGAGGAACTCTATTCAGAATATGGCAAGCCGTATTCAAAGCTTCTCCCCACATGTACTTAGGCAACCCAGAATTAATAAGCATGCTGTTAATCATATCTTTAAAAGTTCTGTTCTTTCGTTCAGCCACCCCATTAGACTCAGGTGTGTATGGTGGAGTCACCTCATGAACTATACCATTGCTTGCGCAAAATTCATTAAACGAGGTACTAGTATACTCACCACCTCTATCAGATCTCAAACGTTTAAGTACTTTACCAGTTTGTGTTTCAGCTTCAGTTTTGAACATAATGAATTTTTCTAGTGCTTCATCCTTATGTCTAAGTAAATAAACATAACAATATCTACTACAATCATCTATAAAGGTAATAAAATATCGTTTATTATCTTTAGTCAACATGCCACCAAATTCACATATGTCAGTGTGTACTAAATCCAATACTCCTGAATCCCTAACAACATTATGAAAGGGTTTCCTAGTTTGTTTAGCAGTCACACATACTTGACATTTAGATTTCTTTTCAATAGCATATTTTGGAATCAACTCTAAGTTCATCATATTCTTTAGAGCACCAAAATTTAAATGACCAAGTCTAGCATGCCATAAATCGGATGATTCAACACAATTAACAGAAGGTGCAACACTATCATTAATAAAACTGCCCAAAACAGGTTCAACATTTATTAAAAATAAACCATCAGACAAATAACCTTTGCCAAAGAATGTACCAGTATGTGTAATAACTACTTTATTACATTTCAAAGAAAGTTCAAAACCATTTTTAACTAAACAACTTCCACTTATTATATTTCTACGAATATCAGGAACGTGATGCACTCTAGTGAGGGATAGAACATGCCCAGAAGCAAACTTCAGGTCCACGTTTCCTATTCCAAGAACTTGAGCAGCACTAGCATTCCCCATCGTCACTGTCACTCCATGACTCTGTTGATAAGATACAAATAAACTAATATCAGTACAAATATGTACATTAGCTCCAGTATCAATCAACCATTCATGTGACAGATAAGTGGAAAGAAGTACAGGGTTGTAGGTAACATACCCGTCATTGGTTCCAGAGGTAACAACCTCACCAACAACCATGTTAACCTTAGGCCCATCAGTGGTTGCAAGCACAGTATTAGCTTGTGCTACCACAACAGCTTTCTTAGCTTTCTTTGCAGGACAGTCCTTGCTCCAATGACCAACCTGTCCACAAGACCAACAGGGTTTGTTTGTCTTTGGTTTCTTAGCCTTGTTCTTGTCATTTTTAGTTTTAGTGTTATCCTTCTTAGTGACAGCCTTTCTTTTCTGTCCAACAGTCACTACATTCACCTTTGAACCCCCATGTTCAGCAGGCATCACATGTCCCTGTTTGGACTTGTGTTGTTCCTGCACAGAGATGTCCAACATCAGGTTTGTCCAAGTGATCTCTCCTTTCTGTCTTTTCAGGGAGAGAGCAAACTCTTCCCAAGACTTAGGGAGCTTTTCAATCACAGCCAAAACCTGAAACTTTTCAGGAAGGTCCATTCCGGACTCCTTCAAAGCATGAACCAACATCTCAAATTCATGTGCCTGCTCGGTCATGGACTTTGTATCCACCAGTTTAAAATCAAGAAACCTAGCCACAGAATACTTTTCCAACCCTTGCGAGTCAGTATTGTGTGTCTGGTCCAGCTTCTCCCATAAAAGCTTAGCAGTGAAAGAGTCAGATGAATAAACATCAAATAGAGTGTTCGCCAAAGCTGCCAGTATAGCAGCCCTAGCTACCCCATCTTTTTCCTCCCACATAGCATAGGCCTTAACCGTTTCAGCCTTTTCCTGATCAATAACTGGTTTCTCATACTGCACCACCGGCCATAGACCCTTTACCGTAAGCCACAATTTCATCTTTTTCTGCCAACGAGAAAAACCAACACCCCCACCGAATTTATCAGGCATTCCTGACAAATCAATAGGCTGTGGGAAACGGTACGTGGTCCAATCAATTGTGGGTACAGTAACACCAGAACCAGAAGCAATAGCAACATCAGGAGTTACAGTTCCGTTAACCATCTTGTTAATTAACAATATATAACACAGAAATAATAATCTCTTCAAGATTGTTGGGTATAATTACTAACTACACAGCAACAATAGGGCAGTTATATATATTCCGAATTAACAAGAACAGGCAAAATTACCAAATAACGAAACAAACACAAGGTCGAAACAAAAGTATAATCAGAGACTGAAGAGAATAGTTGCTAGGGTTTTTAGAGTTACGTATATGCCTCTCCTATCTCAACGTTCTCATTTGTATATATATAAAAATATAATACAAAATAAAACGTAATAGACCAAATATTGTAACTGAAGATATGGTATTTAATACTAAATATTCTGATTTAATTACCATAACAGTAGTCATCAGGATTTAATAACAGTTACAGCTCAGTCAGGATTTCCTGGTCCATCAGGATTTGATCATCATCAGTACTGAAGCAAAGCCATCAGGATTTGATGTCCGTCAGGAGTGGCATCAGTACTTGACCGACCATCAGGATTTCGTCAGGACTGGACTATCATCAGGATTTAACTCCAAGTACTGACCAGGCCATCAGGATTTAATATAAATCCTGACCCAGTTCATATAGCTGTTACAAATAAATACTGATACTGTTAAATTAAATCAATAAATAATATTAAATAAACAGGTAATAAAATTCCTCGCCCAGGTCGCCTCGCGTACGCGAGACGCCGAGACATTCGCCCAAATCGCCCTTCGACCCGAGTCGAGTCGTGACGTGGCGGGGCGAGGCGAGGCGAGGCGGGCGGCGGCGGCGCGCGCGTGTGTGTGTGCGCGTGAGGCACATACTAACACTATGCACACCCACATGCCTTAGTAGTTGTACACTACTCTTGCACATGTTTCTATATAAACCCACCAACCTCTCATTACCAATTCTATGTGGGATACAAGTTATTTCAATATAACCAACCCACATAACCCATTTCAAGCAACCTATTTCAACTCAATTTATTTATGGATTACACTAAGAAAATGTCTTAGATCCAAACATGAAAGTTTAAGTCCTCATTACAAGGAACAACCTCCACTTGTTAGTTTCCAGAAATTCCATCAGAAACATATATAAAATATGTCTCAAACTTTCCATTTTCTGACAACTACAAGACATTACACAACTTAATTGTAAAACACACACACACAATTGGGCAAAAAACATCACGAAATAACTATTAATAACTTCAAACTGAATATTCGTAGCTGATCAATATTGTTAAGTAACCAGTCATCTAAAACCTTAAAGTGTCAGAGGAAGGTCCCAACAGGATCTTATACTCTTATATTATATTATTCAACAAATATTTTTCAGAAAACAGTAACTACATAGTCTGTAAAAACAAGTGCAAAAACCAGCCAACCTTCGTAAGTTCCGGTGATGTTCCAAGATAAAGGTGATGCTAACAAACAACTAATAGTATCACAATCCACCCATCCAATAATTAAATCACAACATACCCTAATCAAGCCTCATCCAATTATATCCTTATATATAATATGTGCATGATTGCAAAAATCAACCACGAGCAAAGGTTACAAATATAATTGAAAATGTTTTTTCAAACTCCCAAAATAAAAACATTTATAATTAACAAACCTTACAGAATTACAGGAATTGTAAAAAAATGTTTTACTAGGAGGCCATTTTTAATAAGGCAGGAAAGGCCATTCAACCATGTATGCTGAAGTCTCAGGCAGCTTACTCAGCATCCCTCAGCTTCTTGAGAGTTGATCCACGATCTTCTTGTCTTCTTGAGTCGATCCTTGAGGTGAAACCCCGTTTTCACCGACTTAGAGAGCCTCTGACGTTCATCACGAGAAGAATTAGCCTACAAATTATCAGAAACATAATGCACCAACTTTAGTCACACAAATATATAAATGTAAGGAAAAAAAATTGTAATTTTCTTTAACAAAATACATTTAGAACCAGAAGGCTTGATCTTACATACATCATCACCATGTCTATCTTCTTCAGGTACTGGAACCCTGTTCTGCTTTTCCTTCAGTATTTGGACTTTGGGATTAGAAGTATCTTCACAAAAGTTCTCTCTAAATCCTTGCTTCACAGCTTGAGGCACTTTTTCACAGACTTTAATAATTCCTTTTAAATTGGCTAAATGATATTTCAGTCTTGTGAGTCATGACCCCTTGCACTGTATGTGAGCAATAACTACACATGGCATTGGCTTTGTTCTTCTTGACAATCTTTTTGCCTGCTCCCATGCATAGTCCATTTCCTTATTATTCCTCACTATACAAATATTTTATTAGGATACAAGCCCGTCAAATTTCTTTAGATTTGCTAATCATCATTATATATAAATGAAGAATATAAAAAAAATTAAATTACATATGTGTGTGTTTTGTTTTTCTCTGAGACATCCTATTAAAAATAAAAATTATGACGCAAATTGAAGAAGAATAGAAAGTGATGATGTTGGTGATATTGGTAATAAAGTGACGGAGATCGGAGATCTAAACGCCTTAACAAGAGGTTCCGATGAATTAATATTAGGATGAATTGGAGTGTTAAATGTTTAAAGAGTCTTAGATATAAAATCGAGAATGATAAAGGGGCACTTCACATAAAAAAAACAAAATTATAAATTTGATGTAAAATTTAAACTTACTGATATTGGAAATGAAGACAATGAAGGCGACGCCTCACATAAGACTCATGGTTCAACACGAGTCAACACTCCCTAATTATATGATAGACTACATATATTTGTACGGAGTCATTCAAGTCAAATAATCACTCTTGATTAATTGAAAATGTTGATATTGGATAAGGAAGAATTAGCCGACTTCTTCAAATGGGCTCTATAATTGCAAGGCTTGTCTCTTGATGTGGGATATTTTTGGTGTTTCTTCTATCAATCTTCCTCAACATAGAATATTATTTCCGGTTATAAAGGTTATAAATTATACTTTAGCCAGTTATGGCTATTGCAGAAAGATGGTAATTTTTCTTGGTGTTTTATTTAAATTTTATTAAGTTTAAATTATTGGTTTTACTAATAAAAATTAAAAACTTCTATACATATATCTATTATCAATCAACATCATAAAAACTATTCTTTAGTTAAATACATATTTGTCACATGCGTTTTTCATATACTTTAAATAATTTTCATTGCAATAAATTAAAAACTTACCTAAAAATCACTTTTTTTGGAGCACCTTCTTCATTGTTTCCTACAAATACAAAATTTTCATAAAGTTAATAAATGAAACAAAAAATATTCAGGAGGACTTAGAAATGTAATCATGACAAAGCATGTATCCATCAATTTGTGTAATGACCCGTTTGTTGAACGTACAAATATATTGCTATAAATTGATGTACACGGCGTCTTACCGATCAAGTCGATTTAGAAAAAATTAAGATGCTATAATTTGATGTAGATGACGGCTTACCCATTGACTAGATTAGATAAAATCAAGAGGCTTGGCATTTTGAAGGCATAATAGGAAAGATCTGTAAGATTGGTCAGTAAATCTGGTAAAATTGGAGAAATTTGGCAATAATCAGTAACAACACAACACTCATTTTCTAGATTATATTATTCTTTTAGATATAAATCGAAAACAAATGAATAATAGAAAGTGACCGGAATAGGAAGATCTGGGTTTTCAGCACATGAACACAACAAAAAAGTAATTTAAAACCAGAATTCTCAAACCCGGAGGATCTATGCGAAAAATGTTAATTCAAAGGCTTAGAATCTTACTGTTGATTGAAGTGGAGAATGAAAGATCTACGAATCCCAGCATATCCGGCTTGTACAATTTATGTCTCTCCTATATCCAAAGGATTACTTGATCTACAACAAAGAGTTCATACAATCTCTCTCTCTCTCTCTCTCTCTCTCTCTCTCTCTCTCTCTCTCTCTCTCTCTCTCTCTCTCTCTCTCTCTCTCTCTCTCTCTCTCTCTCTCTCTCTCTCTCTCTCTCTCTCTCTCTCTCTCTCTCTCTCTCTCTCTCTCTCTCCCCCTCCCTCCCCTAGCAATTTCTCACTATATGATATGTTGATAACTATGGCGGCTAGCAATTTCTCACTATATGATATGTTGATAACTAGGCATAGTTCATGTGTATATATAGTGGTAAGGGTAAAAACCTAATTCCACTAGGTATTTTATTTAAATTACTATTTTAACCCTCTACATCCTTCTCTAATACTTATTAAGAAATTTATTTATTTAATTTAAGTTACTAATTATAACATTTTAATACATACATAGATTTGTTTTTATACATTTTGATTAATTGTTTTCACCGTAAATGCAAGTCCATTTAATTCATCAATGAACCGATATTACGAAAATTCTGCGAATATATGATCTCAGAAATTAAAGAAAAATAAACTACTACAATGCGAGAGAACAAACAAAAAATGTGTATGGTTAGTTAAAACCAAAAAATTGGATTAAAGTACTCTCAATAATAATTTTTTTTATTAAACATGAACAAAGTTAAGAAAAAAACAATGAAAATGGGGCATATCATCAACCAAATGGTCGATAATAACCCCTAAATTGATGAATATGAGGGAGGTTTTGTTCAGAGGGAGGGATAGAAAAAAAGCAGCCGGTTTTTTGGATTATATTAATAATATACACATATATCATATATTATACTGGCTAGCATATAATATTTTTAAAGATTTCTAGTTTTTATTTATAATTTAAATCTTAAACTATTACTGATATCGACAAAAAAGTAATCCTAGAAATGTAATTAATGATGTATTAATTCAGACCTAGATTGGTCCAAGAATACGGCCCGATAAACAAGGCCCGAAACCCTAATTATTTATTAATTTCGTAATTAATAAATAGGGAAAATATACAGCTCATAAAAAGAGTCCAAAGTATGATAAAATCATCAAAAAGGTCTGACTTCTACAAAGATAGATCTAAAATCTCAATCAAAGGAAATAACTAGTCACAGTCCTTATCCTACAATAAGGAAAAGACTTGTCCACCAAGAAATACAATACTTATCCACTGTCAAGAAGGAGACTTATTAGCCAAGTCTCCCAAACATACCCTAAATACAAGGCTCCTGACGCCTATATAAAGGACCTGATCCTTCAATCAGAACTACGTTTTTTTGGCTTGATTCTCAATTACGAATTGAGATACGTAGGCATCTTGTGAGGACAGATTTAGTCACGAAACACGAGAACAACCATTAAAGCTCGAAAGCTCTTAAACCCTAGCAGTCAATTTACAAGTACATTTTTTATTCCACAACATTTGGCGCCATCTGTGGGAAGACAACATCAACCATGGCAAACACACGAAGAACGGCTCGAGATACTCAAACTTCTGAAGGGCATCCTCTCACCTCTGAGGCAGGTGCTCAAGGAAGCCAGCCACCGCCAACCACTGGCACTCAAGGGGCGAATATCCCCCTCACTACCACTCAAGGACCGAAAATCCCAATTTCGGTTGAAGGGACGAATCCCCTGCAAATGGTCGTTCATGGACGTAATCCACAAGAAACCACTCTCCAACAACCAATCACAACCTCCCCACTGCTCGTGAATGCACCACGTGGCCTTCAACTTCATACCACGGATCTCCCCCAATACGCAACTCAAACCTTAGGGATGCCAACCTATGGTATGTCCCCTCGACCCACGGTGGGCAGCAGTGGTATCAACCCAAACTACCATGAAGCATATGTTCCCCCATATATTCAAGGTTTGGGACCCCAAAATCAACAAACCCAAACTCAGCAGACACCCTTGATTCAAGACTACTCAGGACCTTACACTGAGGATGAGAATGACTCAACTGGAGAAGAGAGGGATCTTGCCCCAAGAAGAAGACATTCTTCCCAAACGAATCGGGAGCAACCCCAAACTACTAAGGAAAGGATTGCAGCCCATGAGGCAGAGGCGGCAAGACTTAAGAAATTATTGGCAGAAGAGGAGGCCGCAAGAGCACAAAGCCAAGCAACTGGAAGAGTCCCGGTGATCAATTTGGATCTGGCACCGAAAAGAACCAAAAGGGATGAAGCCCCAAGGGGTGATCCTAATGTTTTGTTACCCCTGGGAGATCCTGATGATCCGACACCACCCTTTACTCAGGACATCATGGAAGCTAACATATCCAGGAAATTCAAGATGCCAACGATCAAAGCTTATGATGGAACAGGAGATCCCGCGAATCACGTGAGAACGTTCTCTAATGCACTGCTGTTGCAGCCAACCAATGATGCGGTTAAGTGCAGAGCGTTTCCACAAACCCTAGCGGGCATGGCTCAACATTGGTACAACCGTTTACCTCCCAATTCTATTGGATCCTCTAAGGAGCTGAGCAAAGCGTTTATCAACCAATTTTTTAGTGGAAGGGTGCATGAGAAGAGTTCTTCATCGCTTATGGGAATCCAACAAGGAAAGAATGAAGCTTTAAGAGATTATATAAATCAATTCAATAGGGAGGCTCTGAAAGTCCCGGACTTGGAGGACAAAGTAGCTATGATAGCCCTGCAACAAGGAACCACTGATGACCACTTCAAAAGGTCTTTGGCAAAACATCCGCCCGAAAGCATGTTGAAACTCCAAGATAGAGCCAGAAAGTACATTAAAGCTGAAGAAAGCATGAGGAAGTATGAACCCACTGTTGGTGGAAGTGGAAATTCAAAGAAAAGAAAAAAAACCCAGGAATATGATGTTAAGGAAAAATTTCCTAGAACGTCAAAGGATTCTGATTCTCCACCTAAGAAGAACAATTTCGGGCCAAGATTCACGGAGTATGCAAGATTCAATACTCCTATGAGCCAAATTTTGATGGAAATAGCAAAGGAAGAAGATCTCCGATGGCCGAAGCCACTGAGGACTGACTTGTTTAAAAGGAATCAGAACCAATTCTTTAGGTTCCACAAAGAAGTTGGTCATGACACAGATGATTGCAAACAGCTAAAAGATGAAATTGAGTTTTTGATTCGAAGAGGGAACTTAATAAATTCACTAAGGATGGAAATCAAGGAAGTCAAAGAGGAAATTATGAAAGGAAGGATTACGATAAAAGGGACAACGATCACGATCGTAATCCCAAACCCCGAGGGCTTGTCATCAATATGATATTTGGAGGACCAACTGCCGCTGGGTCCTCCCGAAACTCAAGGAAAGCTTATGCCCGAGAGGTATTGACTGTTGTAGGAGAAGCACCGAAGCGTACCAGAACGGAAATAGCAATAGGTTTCGGTGACTCTGACTTAGAGGGAGTGAAATTTCTCCATGATGATCCTTTAGTCATCGTACCTGTGATAGGCAATTCTTAGACAAAGAGAGTTCTGGTTGATAATGGAGCCTCAGTAGACATCTTGTTCCATGATGCTTTTATCAAGATGGGCTATACTGACTCTCAGTTGACACCTTCGAATATGCCCATACACGGATTCAATGGAGTGGAATAAAAGGTAGAAGGTACAATCCAACTCCCTATAACAATGGAGCAAGGTTCGAAAACGTCTACTCAAATGTTGAACTTCATAGTTATAAGGGCAACCTCAACCTATAATGTGATACTAGGAAAGACAGGTCTTCATGCGTTCAAGGCTGTTGCCTCGTCTTATCATCTGAAAATCAAGTTCCCAACAAGAAAAGGGATTGGTGAAGAACGGGGAGACCAAAAGATGGCTAGAAGTTGTTATGTAGCCGCTTTAAGGCCTGATGGAATCGGGGGGCATGTTTTCCCCATTGAAGACATGGATGCTAGAGATAATGAAGATAGAAGAGGGAAACCAGCTGAGGATTTAATCCCAATTCCCTTAGTTCCTGGTAAACCGGAGAAGGTTACTTACATTGGAGCATTGTTACCTGAACCATTGAAAAGCAAAATCATATCCTTTCTTCAAGAAAACAATGATGTTTTTGCTTGGACAACGGCCGATATGCCAGGGATTGATCCCTAGTTGATAACCCACAAATTGAGCGTAGATCCTGAAAGGAAGACTGTGAAACAGAAAAAGAGAAATTTTGCTCCAGAGAGGCAAGAGGCCATCAAGCAGGAAGTAGATAAGCTTTTGGAAGCCGGTTTCATTGAAGAAATTCAATTTCCAGAATGGTTGGCAAACCCAGTGATGGTCAAAAAAGCCAATGAAAAATGGAGGATGTGTGTTGACTTCATAGACTTGAATGACGCATGTCCTAAGGATTGTTTTTCCTTGCCAAGAATTGATACTCTGATAGATGCCACCGCTGGGCACGAGATGTTGAGCTTCATGGATGGTTTCAGTGGATATAACCAAATCAAAATGCATAAAGATGACATCTCCAAGGTATCATTCGTCACTGACTTTGGTGTTTACTGTTATTTGGTTATGTCATTTGGGCTTAAGAATGCAGGAGCAACTTACCAAAGGTTGGTGAACAAAATCTTTGAACACCTAATTGGAAAAACTATGGAGGTTTATGTGGATGACATGTTGGTTAAAAGCCTCGATAAGGCTGATCATATAAACCATCTACGTGAAGCATTTGAAGTGCTGAGGCACCATAGGATGATGTTGAATCCAAAAAAGTGTGCCTTTGGCGTAGGGTCAGGAAAGTTTCTAGGCCTAATGGTTTCTAAACGAGGAATTGAGGTAAACCCCGAAAAAATCAAAGCAATCCTAGACATGGAGCCACCGCGGTCTGTCAAGGATGTTCAGAAGCTAACATGAAGAGTAGCAGCATTGGGGAGATTCATCTCCAAGTCAGGAGAGAAGTGCTTACCTTTCTTTAAAGCACTAAAAAATGTGAAATTTTTTGAGTGGACTACAGAAAGCCAGGAGGCCTTTGAGGCCTTGAAGAAGTACATGGCTGCGGCACCATTGTTGGAAAAACCAAAACCTGAAGAGATTCTCTACTTATACCTTGCAGTTTCTAGCACTGCCCTTGGAGCTGTTTTGGTAAAGGAAGAATCGAAAATTCAGAAGCCCATCTATTACGTGAGCAAGATTCTACATGGAGCGGAAATAAACTACTCTATGATAGATAATTTTGCCTTAGCCTTGATCATGGCCTCAAGAAAGCTACGCTCATACTTCCAGGCACATAAGATAGAGGTCTTGACCAATCAGCCTCTAAGAAACATCTTGCACAGTCCTCGAGTCAGCGGAAGATTTATCAAATGGGCTATAGAGTTAGGAGAGTTTGACATCAAGTATAAGCCTCGAACGACAATAAAAGCTCAAGCACTCGCTGACTTCATGGTTGAATGCACTATTGACAACCAAGAAGTCGGGGGGCAGGAAGTAGTAGTTGAAGACAAGAAAGACGAAGACATGGTGTCCAAAGAATGTTGGGTACTCTATTTTGATGGAGCATCAAAAAAAAATCAAGTGGAGCAGGTTTGGTGCTACAAAGTCCTGATGGATTTCTCATAGAGTATGTAACAGCCCCAAATCCGGGGTCAGGGATTTAGGGTTGTCACAATCCATGTACTCCTTGCCTTACCTGTATTACTCACACCATTCATAATTCACCTGCTCATGACCCCACAACATATGTCTCTCACACACACACACACAAGTTAGAGTCTAAGAAACGACACAATACAACAACTACAGAATAAATAACTTTTATTACAATACCCAAATGTCTTTTGAATCTGTTACTGATACAATTTCTAAGTATTGTTACATTACCAACTTAGCCTTCTGATGCTCAAAATCCTCTAATGTCATTCATGTCTATACATAAGTTGAATACCAAAAGCTGTAGCCTGATTCGATTGGTTCGTACTACTCCCGGGATCACTGCTAGAAACTGTTTATGAAAACGCCTTGCGAGGTATGTGCCGTCCCATTGGCATCCTGCTTCGCTGCTATATAATATATATAAAATAATAGAAAGAGTGAGCGATAGCTCAGCAAGGTAATGAAAGTATGGCGTAATTCTGCCTTTTATTCAACCCAGAAATAAAGCGGGTATACGACAATAACTTGTCAAAATATCTTGATACTGAAATCATTTCCTTATCGGAATATATTCCAAAAATACCATTGTTGTATTTCAAATATCCTCTCCATAATATTCTGCAAACTTTCGATATTCATACTATGAACAAAGTTCTAGTATAAAATAAAAGACAGGATAACTCAGTATATCCTTTTTGTAAAATATCTGCTATATAGAATATAAGCAGACTATCAACATATAACTTAAAAGATGAAGTTATAAGGAAAATTCAATATCATCTTTCATATCAAACATTTACCTCATATCATAATTTGGAAATAAATACAATGTAAAATATCTCCAATCCACTTTCTTAACTTGAATAAACTTGCATGAACTTGAATAAACTTGAATAACTTTTCTTTTCTGGAAACTTGCTTAAAACATGTCCTTTCTCTGATAACTTGCATAAAACATTTTCTTTCATGGATGATGAACTGTAGACGGAGATTCTGGGCGACAGGGATACCTCTACGATGATCAGTCGTAAGGCAAATCCCCACTGCTGTTTTTCTACGTAGAAGGGAAAATAGAACAGACGCTAACTGATCTACCTCCCCGCCTTCGGTTGTAGGGGGAAGAGCAGACCCGTTCATAGACTGCCGGCATGATACTCTTCTCTGGGTGGGAAAAACAGACCCGTTCATAGACCGCCGGTCTACGCGTAATTCCCTCCTCTTACCCTACGGTCGGGCACATACTGATAATCTAAGGGAAAAACAGACCCGTTCATAGACTGTCGGTCTACGCGTAATTCCCTTAGGGGACAGGCGTCACTCAGTCCCTTACATATTCTCCGAGTTCAAAAAAATCCATAATTCTGAAACATAAAGTTCCTTTCCCTTTTTCCCCTAGTATACGACTCCACAAAGTAGTCATATCTGGTTGGAAAGGAAAATTCACCCATATTTCCCAAGCTGATGCTTGTTCCTGGATACAACTTATTCCACTGATCTTACTCCTCGAGTCTTGAGGAAGTAATCAAAATCATTTTGATGGTAGCATACAAAGCTGTTAAATGAATAGTTTCAAAAAGATTTAGGACCGGGCAGTCCACTTGGAACAAACATTTACCCTTGAGAAAGGTCCCCTGAGTCTTTGTAGTTTGAGCGAACATTTAAGTCTTTCTGAATATAGACTTAAAAGGGAAATAGATTTGGGAACCTTCTCTAATTATGCTTATAATTGTCTGAATAAAACTTTATTAGTTATCTAGGGTTAAAGAATAGTTTTCACAAAATACTTCCTTAAGAAGTAGCGCTTTAAATAATTAATGAAAACTATATTTAATAAAGAATATTTATTTAGAAGTAATTCCCAAATACTTCCTTAAGAAAATAATGGATAATAGTATAATAATATAACCCTAGATAACAACTGATACCATTCCCGGTCTGTAGTATAAATACGAAGTATATACCCCCTACTGAGGGTTCTTACTAACATATCGGCTTATAAATATTGCCATAACCATTGCTTATAAGTCCAACTTATACTTAGCATCATAAATATCGATTCGAAATCATGAACACATAGCATATATCTCAATATCTTATTTATCACCACAACAGTTTATAAAGGTATAGGTTTGAAAACTCGCCTCTATCACATGCATATACTATAATCTCAATATCTTTTATATCATCACACCCATATACGACGTGAGGTTTGAAAACTTGCATGCATCTATCATATGCATATATTACGTCTCAACATTTTTAATACCATTACATCTATATACGATGTAAGGTTTGAAAACATGCATAATATCATATCGTATGCATCATTAGTATAATTAATGGAAAACATAGCATGGAATAAGAAAACTTGCATCTAGTATATGAATACTTCAAAATATGGTTTTAGAAACTTGCCTGATGCTCGAGAGGTGATAGGGCTCGTGACAATGTCGAACAATCTAGACAAAGTCAAACGAAAACACACGGTTAATCCCCTGGATAATCCACTTGTACTCAATGCTTAAACACGTAAGCGAAACACAACCAAGGAATTACTAGCTCGTTATAGGCTCATACTAAGTCCATGTTTAATCGACGATTACTTAAGTCGTAGGTTTAGTCCAAAATCGATCCTCGAATACAAGTTGTACTTAACCATTTACAACATTGGTTTCTAAGTCATGTTCTTGGTGGTTTTCACTTGCGCGACCTCGACTAAAACATTTTTATAAAATCGAAAAATAATCTTTGTAATCCGAATCTTTTTATTGAGCCTTCCTAACTGTCTCTAGTATTATTCCTCAAAGTTTCACATTTTAATATGGCTTCTAAGTGGTCCAAATATAGCCTCAAAGTGACTGACCAGAGATGGGTTGTTCCTCCGAACGACGTTTACTAAAACTTACTTTTCTATTAAACCGTAAATCGTAACGACATAATATTTATACCAAAACAAACCTTAAAACAAGGCCTACATGTTCATGGTCAGTGTTTCCCAAAAACATTCCAAGACCAGTTCGTAATTCTTGCTCAAAACAGCCTTTAAATCAAATGGGCATTACGACGGCTATAATCGTAACGTTTCCCGGTTTTTTGTTATGTCAAAACCTCTTAAAACCAAATGAATTCAACAACCCAACAACTTTTACAACATAACCAGTTCATATGCTTCAAGAACACATCACCAACATCAACCAACAACAAGTATTCATCAAGAATTAACCATACATACTCCAAATTCCATAAACACGCTTATTCTTAAACATTACTAGAAACTTCACTTAAATCTCAACATAAATCAAATGGGTGGATGAGTGGTATACCTTCCTTGAATCCTTAAACACACCACAAGAGCTTGTAAGCCTTAAGAGAGTCTTTATCCATGGTTATCATCCTTAAACTTGCAAAAGAAAATCAAGAAGAAGTTATGAATTCTCGGAGTTACTATACACCGGTTTAAAGAACTGGAAACATGAAGGTCTTACCTTGCTCAAATGGAAGAAACTTGTGAAATAGGAAATGTAGGTTATCACAAGACCTTTCCAACGAGCTATAGATCACCATTTTCAACAGAGCAATGAAGGAGCTATGATCTTTACAATCCGGCAGTCTGTTTTTGGCCGAAAATGAAGAAATGAATTTGTTTTTCTTTTTGGGTTTTGGCTTTTGACTTGATTAATGATAATGCTGATTTTTGTGTTAAAAGAGTGGTGAGTCATAGCTCTAAGGCTCTCTCCTTGTGACACTTGTCCATCATGCATTGGCTTAGATAAAGTAGCTTTACTGGTTCGCTTTCCTTTCACATGGATGATCCAAATGTTGCATTCCTCGAATTAATCTTGTTACATGTTACTTCCATGTCTATATTTAATCATGTAAATGTTGCCCTGTTCCTCTTGAAACGATTCGAAATATTTCCTAAAGAGCGAATAAAACTCTACGCGATTTTCGCAGTGAATAGTAACTATTCACTATTCACTTCAACAATCGAATCCTTAAATCGACTTTAATAAAATAATAAAATTCCAAAATATTAAATCCTCAAATCCTCAATTTTAATATCTCATTTCTTGAATATAATAATAATAAATCACTGCCCAGTCAAATACTACACCAAAATAAAATTTGGAATTTCTGAATTCCGATTGTCTTTGCATTCACTTATTTACTCCGTAGATCACTGATATGACTTCGGAATATCCACACTACGTCTCGTACATAGGTGGCATGAAATTTTTTGTTAATCCTCAAAATCACTATTCATCCACCAAATTCACTATTCACTGATGCACTTAATCATAATAAGTAAAGTTTTAAATTTTTCCAAAAATTCGGGTTATTATAGAGTACGCACTAAAACTGGACTTCCCAACGACAAACAATGAAGGTGAGTATGAAGCCCTGATAGCTGGCTTAGGGCTGGCTAGAGCCCTGAGAGTTAAGACTCTGAAAGTATGTGGAGACACGAGGTTGGTAGTTTCCCAAGTAAATGGAGAGTTTGAGGCTAGAGATGAAGCCATGGTCAAGTATCTGAAACTTGTCAAGGCCATTATGAGTCAGTTTGATGAGTGTTATGTGGAACACATTCCGAGAGAAGAAAACATGAAGGTTGACGCTTTGTCTAAATTTGCTTCTTCTAAAATTGAGAACTATGCAAGGAGTGTATACTTCCAAGTCTTGAAGACCCCAAGAATTAATGGAAAGTTGATAGCACCCATTGATGTGGCTAGTTGTTGGATGGATCCCATCAAATCTCATCTGGAAACTGGTTGGTTACCCAGCGATACTTCAGAAGCACGGAAGTTATATGTGAGAGCACTAAGGTATACCTTGATTGAGGGAATCCTATACAAAAAGTCTTTCGTTGTCCCTTATTTGAAATGCTTGAGACCCCAGGAGGGAGAATTGGCCCTAAGGGAAGTACATGAGGGAATTTGTGGCAGCACTTGGGGGGCAGAGCCCTTGCTCATAAAGTTACTCGTATAGGTTTTTATTGGCCAAGCATACTTGCCGATGCTAAAAGTTATGTGAAGAAATGTGAAAGTTGCCAAAAGCATGCACCAGTGGTTAGACAACCACCAGAAATGTTGAAATCCATAAACTCACCTATTCCATTTGACAAGGTTGTCGCGTGCCTATCAAATAATAATATCTAACAAATCCTTCTAACTATGTAGTAGGGTAAGTCAGAGTCGATCCCACAGAGACAAACATATCAATCACTAGTTATTCTTGATTCAATTCAACTAAGCAAGTAACACAATAAATTGTTGAGAGATTATTAATCTAAATATTATACTAAAACAAATTGTATTGTATTATCAATTAACTAAAACATCTAGAATTAAGTATCCCCACTAGCATGAATCAATGCAATCATGATTTTCCACCCCAATTAATCATATGCGGCTCAAGAGGAAAGATGCCCCCTATAAAATACCAATAACCTCTCTCGAGTATTAATGGCTTCTCTAAAATACACTCAAGCCTATTTTCATGGTATCATGCAATTTAGAGACATTAAACCCCTAGGCAGCCCTAGTAGGACGAGTTTTGTCTCGTGAGGGTTTATAGAAGATATACCCACAAAATCAAATATTTTCAACCACCAAGTCTCTCAAACATGCAACATGTCATAGTACTCCACACATTGTAAATCTCAGTTACATAACCTGAAAGTGTCTGAAAGTACAAGTACTCTCACTTTAAGCATCATTGACACAAAATAATCCAAATATGCACACAATGTCTAGATAGACAAAAATATCATGAGATAGACATCAAAGTCGCATTCAACAAGTAAGCATGCTATGGATAAATATCTCACATTGCTCTTACTTCACACAAGTGTATGGGTATAAGTGTATCGCTCAAGTTCAATCAATGTACTCATGTGCTACCATATGCTTGGTTGTCCACCAAATCTCCACCACCTTGTATATATGCATACATGAATCAAAAGGTATTTTTTAAAGGTTGTAACGAGGCTTAGGTACGGGGTAGGATATCACAAAAAAACAGGCTAACAAGTGGCTAAATTTGATAACTGATAGAGCATAGTGTTCATTTTTAATTAAAGCACAACATGAAACTTAGATCATGTAAAAGTTGATCAAGCTTTCACAAGCATTAAACTTTGAAGCACATATACCCCATGTACTTTCCCACTTTCACATTGTATCAATCAAATGAACACACTCTACTTGATCTTTCTCTTGCTCATAATTTCTCTTTTTTTTCTTTTTTCTTTTTCAAAGTCAAGTCATTCTCCAGAAACCAAGGGCAGTGAAAAGTCACCAAGAATGTACTTAATACCAGCACACATGGATCGTCCCTTTCATATGACATTGCACTTGCCACCCATTGATCTCAAAGGAGTACTTGATACTTTTTTGCAATTCTCATACCATATTGTATCCCACCAAAATGTAACACTTTAACCAAAAGAAATCTCCACACTAAATATTCACCAACCCTTGAATTGAATCAATATGCTCTACAAGTAAATCATGACAAGAATATATAAGTAGGCTCAAAAATTTTAGATTGGTGACATACGAAAGAAACGGGTATAAACTCAAAGGGGTTCACTAAGGATTATTTTTCATATGGGTATTGTTTGGGTAAATGAGGTTAATCCTAGTGCCTTTATAATACTCATGCATACACATATCATGTAGTCTCAAAACGGTTTAAAACAAGTTCTAGAGCAACAAGAATCATGATGAACAACACACTACAAAAAAAATGGATTGATAAAAAAAATCTATCAATCATAAATTAGGCTCAAATCCTCACAAGGTGAAAGCATGCTTAACTCACTAAAATTGACCAAGAAGCATCTCAAGTTTTGAAATTTTCACAAGCACACACAAGGAATTACCAAGCATCAAATGATTTTTCATGAATATGACACTCAAAATTAATCATGCAAAATTAATGAACACAATGGGTACTTATCCATGCTAACATGCTTTTGAGACAAGGCAATTATATACAAAAAGTTTTAAATTTTAATTTTTTTTTTGGATTTTATGATAATATATAATTTTTTTGGGTGTTTTACGTCATTGAGAACTCATCCCCACACTTAAGTGGTTCATTGTCCTCAATGAACAATATATATAAATATACCAAACTAACAAGATTCTAAAAGAAATACAAAAAGAATAAGAGTGAAAAATTATACAAAGAAAGGTTAGAAATACTCCCCTAGTGCATGAAGTACCGGTTGAAAATTGTGGGAGAGTGTTCCTCCTCCAAAATCTTGGGTTGCCTCCCAAGAAGCGCTTTTTTTAAGGTCTTTAGCTCGACCTTATTATCAATCAACCTGGTGAATGGATCGAAAGTGGAGCATCCACTTTCTCAACATATTTTCTCATGATCTCTCCCAAAAACTTATAACTTTCATCCATGGCTTTATCCAACAATACTATTCTTCTATCTCGAGCAAACTTTAAGAGTGCAACAACTATCCTTGACGTTTCATCACATGAGACAAACTTAAAAAGAAATTTAATAAGTAAGACTTCCCAAGTGGTAATGGAATTTGAGGGTAACGAAAATAACCAATTTTTAGCTCCATCCCTTAAAGATAAAGGGAATAATCGAAGTCGAATGGCCTCATCAGAAACTCCATCACACTTGATAGTATCACAAATCTTCAAAAAGTTTTCAATATGAGCATGAGGATCTTCAATAGATAATCCACCAAACTGAATTTCACTAATCGATTTCATTGTTGAAGGCTTCAAATCAACATTATTAATGACAAGTAAATCTCTCGCCATAATTGCAGGAGGTTTAGAGAGAAAAATATCAGCCTTTATATCTTGATCTCCACCTAAAGACTTGACCATAAGAACAACTTCATTACTCGTTTCAAGATCACTCTTCATTGATGGGTTAAGCAAATAGTTGGAAAATTTAAATTCCAATTTCTCATCTCCAACTTCAAAAGAAAATTTTCCTTGCATCATATCAACTTTTGCACCAGCTGTAGCTAAGAAAGGTCTTCCAAGAATGATAGAATTTTGTGCATCTTCCTCCATCTCAATGACAACAAAATCACATGGAATAAAAAACTTTCCTACCTTGACAGGAACATCTTCAAGTATTCCAAGTGGAACTTTTACACTTCTATCTGCAAGTTGTAGATATATACGTGTGGGTTTCAGTTCACCCATCTGAAGCTTATTGCAGATTGATAAGGGCATCAGACTTACACTTGCCCCAAGATCACATTAAGCTCGTTTGATTTCAAAATTTCCAAGTTTCACAGGAATAGAATAGCTACCTGTATCAATTAAATTTTTAGGAAGACTATTCTGCAAGATAGCACTGCACTCTGTCGTTAATGAGATAGTAGAACTTTCTTCAAGCTTTCGTTTGTTTGACAATAATTCCCTAAGGAACTTCCCATAAGAAGGCATCTCCTTGATAACATCTAAGAAGGGAATATTAAGCTCTAACCTTTTCAAGATATCCATAAACTTCATAAACTTCTCTCCAAGCCTAGCTTGCACCAATCTTTGAGGAAAAGGAACAGGTGGTATGTAAGGTCTGACAGGAGCAACGGTGAGTTCCTTCTTCTCTTCTTCAACTGCTTTTTGCACAATCACATTTTCAAATTGAATTTTCTCCGTATCTTCCTCAAGATTCAAATTATATGTACTCATCTTCATCTCTGGCCCTTGCAATTCCTTATCACTTCTTAACGTTATAGCATTCACGTGGGCTCTATGTGGTTGTTTAGTTTGGCTAGGAAGTTGGCCTGGACACTTGTTAAGTTGATTCAACTGTTGAGCAATTTGAGTGATTGTATTCTCCATCAACTTGTTATGAGCCTTTATCTCATTTATACTTGAGTCAAAGTAATCATTCTTCTTTGCTTGTGTAGAGATAAATCCTTCCAAAAGATTTTCCAAGTTAGATTGTTGTGGCTGAGCTGGTTGAAAACCTGGCGGCTGCGAAAAATTATTTTGTGGAGGTTGAGCTTGAGCCTGGTTATTTCTGTAGGAGAAATTAGGATGATCTCTCCAACCTGGATTGTATGTGTTGGAGTAAGGATTATATTGTGGCCTTTGATTTTGGTTATAGAGGGCATTTGCTTGTTCCATTGTTGTTCCAGAGGGATTGTATTGACAAGCATGTTGAGTGTGTCCAACTACACCGCATATTTCACATGAGGCAACCGTAGATGAAGTTCTAGAATCCAATTGCTCAATCTTCTTAACAATTGCATGCATAGTAGTATTCAACATGGTTAGAGCATCAACATCATACTTACCGCCCTTCTTAGGATGACTTCTGTCACTGTAAGGATAATTATCATTAGACGCCATCTCGTCTAACAAATTTTTTGCATCCTCCGTACTCTTTTTCATAATTGATCCACCAGAAGAAGCATCAACAAAATTTCGAAACTCTTGTGTTAACCCATTGTAGAATGTCTGGATCAACAACCAATCAGGAATTCCATGGTGAGGGCATTGTCTTTGAAGTCATTTGAATCTTCTTCAAGCATCATGAAGTGACTCATCATCATCTTGACGAAAGTTAGATATTTCATTCCTGAGCTTTGAAGTCTTCTTCTGACTAAAGAATTTAAGTAGAAACTCCTTTTCTAGACTATCCTAAGTAGTGAATGTGTTTGGTCCTTCATCCTTCAACCAATCTTTTGCTGCATGTCGGAGAGAGAATGAAAATAAGCGCAGCTTAATAGTATCATCACCAACATTGGTCAGCTTTATAGTATCACACTTTTCCAGAAAACTCTCAAGATGATCAATAGGATTTTCAGTGGACAATCCTGCGAAAGAATCATTGGAGACGAATTGGATGAATTGTGGCTTGAGTTCAAAGTGGGTAGCCATGACTGTTGGTCTGACAATACTGGAGAGTACGTCTGTAGCGTCTGGCATACCATGCTCCCTGAGAGCTTTAGCTGCTGTCTCACCCATAACTTCCTTGTCTTTATTTTTCCTTCGTAGTCCTGCTTGTCTTCTTGCTATAGCTTCAATTTCAGGATCAAGAGCAATCAAATTTTCTGTACCTGAACTTCGAGTGTGCATGCAACAAGGAAACTAGAAACAAAGATCAAATAACAAGGGAATAATAGCCGAAGCAACACAACTAAAAGACTTAGCTAAACTAACTCAAAAATTAACTAATCTAATACCGCTTTGTTCCCCGGCAGCGGCGCCAAAAATTTGACAAGGCTGTCGCGAGCCTATCAAATAATAATATCTAACAAATCCTTCTAACTATGTAGTAGGGTAAGTCAGAGTCGATCCCACAGAGACAAACGTATCAATCACTAGTTATTCTTGATTCAATTCAACTAAGCAAGTAACACAATAAATTGTTGAGAGATTATTAATCTAAATATTACACTAAAACAAATTGTATTGTATTATCAATTAACTAAAACATCTAGAATTAAGTATCCCCGCTAGCATGAATCAATGCAATCATGATTTTCCACCCCAATTAATCATATGCGGCTCAAGAGGAAAGATGCGCCCTATAAAATACCAATAACCTCTCTCGAGTATTAATGGCTTCTCTAAAATACACTCAAGCCTATTTTCATGGTATCATGCAATTTAGAAACATTAAACACAACATCCTAACTTCCTAACAATCCGTTCTACCTATTTTCATGGAGAAGTTCACGTCCTTATTGGATAAATCACAACCATCTAAGTCCAACTTTCGATGATAAATAGATCTTGGTTTCAAACAATACGCATAATCACGTCTGACATGTTATTATTAATTAAGCACAACTCAATAAGCAAGAGCATACAACATAACTAAATTGGGGGTTTGTGGAAAATCATACATCAATCATAACTAGGGTTCAACTTAACCCTAGATTAAATATCTACTCACTCATAATTAAACTAACAAAACACATAATATAATAAGAACACATGATAATATTAAGAACAGAGAATAAAAACCTTTAATCTTTCTCCAAGAAAAAAAAGTATCAATCTCTCTATGTCTATATGTATCTATGTATATATGTATATCTCAGATCTGATGTTTATATATATATCCTCAAATATTTTAACGCCTTGAGGAAAGTACAAGTATGTTTCCTAAACTGATTCTGTTTTACAAGGAAAATTCGTAGCTGACTTTTCTTCAGTAAATCTGAGCCGTTCCTGGAGTAATTTGATAACTGGACCACTTTAGAATAAAAGAGATTTCCATTATCTTCGCGTGGGCTGTTAAATCGTCCAATTCTGACTTCTAGAACTCAAGATATGACCCAAACAGTGAATTATGTGCAAGCAACCCAACAAATCCGAATTTCCTTCTAATAAATCTCCAAATTAAGATTTTTATTCTTCAATCCTTCCAAGTTTAGGATTTCCATGCTTCCTACAATAAAACATTAAAATTTATTAAATAAAAATCCAATTAAATGCAAAATATAATAAATATGAGAAATAAAATCATATAAAATATATATAAATATATACTCTATCACCATTTGCCATGTGGGGAATGGATATACTTGGACCATTTCCAATGGCAAGTGCATAGAGAAAGTTCTTGATAGTGGCAATCGACTACTTCACATAGTGGATTGAGGCTAAACCTTTAGCCAAGATAACTAGCAAGCAGGTAATGCATTTCTTCTAGAAGAATGTAATATGCAGATACATGATTCCACGAATCTTGGTCACAGATAATGGAACTCAGTTGAACAATGAGGATTTCAAGAAGTACTGTGAGGAGAATAATATTGAGCTACGTTTTACTTCTGTTGCTCATCCTCACGCAAATGGGAAACTGAAGTGGCGAATCGAATTATCCTGGATGGACTAAAGAAAAGAGTTGAACATTCTAGGAACACTTGGGTGGACGAATTGCTCCTCATACTGTGGGCATATCGTACTACTTGTAAAGTCACCACTGGAGCAACCCCATTTCTGTTAGCTTATGGAGCAGAAGCAGTGGTTCCAGTGGAGATTACTCATACATCTCCAAGAGTTGAAGTTTATGAGCCAGAGGCAAATGAGGAAGGCATGAGGCTAGCCTTAGATCTAATTGATGAAGTTAGAGATAAGGCAAATGCTAAAGTAATTGAACATCAAAAGAGGGCATCTTTCTACTATAACTTAAGGGTTCAAAAGAGATTCTTTCATCAAGGAGATTTAGTTCTCCGAAAGATTGACGCATCCGGAGTTGGACAAAAAGGGATGTTGCCCCCAAATTGGGAAGGACCATATCGGGTCAAGAACGTGTTTGGACGAGGCTCATACAAGTTGGAAACCCTCGAAGGGATTGAAGTGCCAAGAAATTGGCATGCTGCAAACTTAAAAGTTTACTATGTTTAGTGTTTCCTAACTGGACTCACTATTAGGACAAGTAAAAATAAGGTCGATGAAACCAATCCGAGTTTGTAACTCGAGGTAGCAAGTAAAGTATTATGTAAGGGTTGAACCCATTTTCAAAGTTATGATTTTATTCAACATTCTCATGTTTTTATAATAGTTTATGTGCATTAAGTGTTGATAAACTTGCAGAAACTCAGAAATAAAAGGAAATCAAGAGATGATAAATTAAAACTTACAATAGTTAAGTTATGCCCGAAGGCAAAGATTACATAAATAAAAGCCACATACGGCTATAAAAGAAAAACTACACAAAATAAGCTTCTCCTCCTTTGTCACCAGTATCAGCCTCCTCTTCTTCTGAGCTAGAGCCAGCACCAGAATGAGTGGCTGCAGAATCAATGCCAGCTGTCTGACCAAGGGGGGAAGAATGCCCAAGATCCAGAATCGTATCATCCTCGTCCATGTCATCCTCTCGAGCCAAAGCCCTCTCTAAAGGAGTAGGAGCATAAGGGCTCGGGAAGTCAGAAAGGCTAAGTGACCCAGGAATCTTCTCCAAGACATCTGCCAAAGCACCATCCTATCCCTGGGTAAACTGAACTGGGAAGATAAGCTCACCATGCTTACCAATTAAGTTCTTGTACTCCTGGGAGTCAAGGTACTCATCGATAAAGTCATCCTTGCTCTTCCTAAGCGCAACCAGCTCAGCTTGGGAATCAGCCAACTCCTTCTCCTTCCTATCCAGGCTAGCCTTGAGGGAGCCCACTTCCTCCTGAGACTTCTCAAACTTGCCTTGGTTGGCCTCAGAAGATGAGCTCCAAGCCTTGGCTTGAAAGAGAGCCCCTTGAAAGTTAGCATTAGTCTGCAAATAAAGCACAAGTCAAAAAAGAGATTTGTAACATATTAAGTAAGATACAAAAAGAAAAAGGAAGCAAAAGGTTACCGCAACCATGGCCTGAGAACCTGCATGCTCAACTCCCTCGATAGTAGAGTTGGTGACTAAGTCCTTGTAGTCAGAAGGAGTAAGAGAGTGATAGGACCACTCAGCAGCGTGTTTGGACACCCCAACAACATTGTCCTTCTTCCTGATACCCCAGCAGAGGCCTTGGATGAGGGAGGAGCCTCAACTTCCTCCACAGAATCCTCATGAGGCCTTAGAAATGCTGGGGATATGTTAGAATATCATATATGATCCTGGAAAGTGCCTTCCTCTAACACCTTGAGTTTTAGATGAATTGGTTACTCAATATGGTATCAAGAGCTAGGTTCGTTCGATCCGGGATAGGTTGATTGATAGTTGAAATGTGATGGCTGCCACATATTGGATCTAAAACATGTGTTTCGATTTATTTTTTCTCTTCTTGCCTTCTCTTCAAATTGGTTAGTTTTTTCTTTCCAGTATTGGTGAGGTTTTTCTTGGGTAAAAATTGATTTTGGTTGGGATTTTTCTGCTGGTTTCGTTTTGTTTTGGTTGGGACGATCTCATACACACTCTCTATTTCACTCTTTTTGATAGTATTGGCTCGTTGATAATTTTATTTTTCTTTCCTTCCCTTCTGTTCGCACAAAATCACGCAAGCGTACGCGGTCACAAGTAATATAAGAATAAGTAGAGTTCGTTCCCACAGAGACTGCTTTGGTTATTATATTTTTGCACCTATGCAACAATGTATGGTTATTATTCAATGCTAAGACAAGTATCAAAGTTGTTTTTTGATTAACTAAATTAACTAAACAAATTACCAATATTATAATTAACTAAAGAGATTGATGTTGATTTACTTATGAGAATAAAACATGGGATCCTAACTTCATTAAATACTTCATTCAGAGTCTTACGTCCTTAATCAATGCATGTGACAGTTGTGACAACTAATCGGATAACACGAAATCAGTACACGCTACCTTTCAGTATACGTATACCAAACCACTCAAACATCCACAAAAGAGATAGAAGTTGAGCAGACACCAATTATGCTTAGACCCTATATGTCTATAAGATTTGAAAACATAACGGTTTAACGAGGAAGTTATCCATTCAGATTACATAGGGCAGGTAAGATGGTTAAAATTACCTACGAATCATGCATGAAAAACATACATAAACCTATGCTAGCATGACAAGTTCTAAATCTCTATATCCACTTTTGCAATCAATAGAGATTAACAAACAACTTAGATGTTAGCTACGCATCCAAGAAGAATAAGCACAACCAAACTAGGTTATCAACAAGTCATCACACACAAATCTTTAAAACGATTAACTACTGAAATCCATAAATAAATCCGTTAGAATCCCACGACAACGATTAGTTCATAATCGAACCGTTCATCATCGTGGGTTCTGATGAAAACATGATATTAAATATGTCTGGAATACTGAATAAAGTACTAGAGATAAGGTTTAAGAAAAACAAAACCAATGAGAATCCAAAGTATCGCCTAATTAGAAGAATACAAAGAAAAGTTGAAAACTAGATCTTCGCAATCAGCCGTCTTCTTATTCTCCTCACCGGTGGATGGATATGTAAGTATGTAAGACAATGTATATCTTAGAATTCGTCCACCATTAGTTTATATAGGCTGCAGGGTTGACTGGTCTTCAACAAATTTCCTTTTCAGAATCAGAATTGCCTTATTTAGCTTTTGGAGAGCGCGGGCGCGGGCGTGCCTGGTCTCTGTCCAGAATCTCCACTTTGCTTTTCTATGACTTTTCCTTGCGCTCTCTCGCTCCGCAACCACTTGGCCTTCACAGAAATGCTCAAAACACCACTGCAAACCATAAGAACTCCACTTCTCTGCTGACAAATCAACTCTGCAAATACTAACACAAAACACATCACAAACACCACACACTTGAGAACAAACGATCAATTTAAGCCAATTTAGGACGATCCAAGTGGATATGAAATCCACTTATCACCTTCTTTTCTCTTCCCCTTTTCTCGTGCGCTATGATCGGACTAGCCCTAGGAACATCTGTATATCTTCTTTTCTCGTGCGTGATAATGGGAGTAACCCTAGGCATATCTGTTAGTATTAGTGCTCTAGAGACAATACTTTTATGTTTTAAAGAAAACATTTTATTATTATAAATTATGTTTTATTGATTATTGTTATTATTTTATTATGTCTTTATTTACTGTGTTATAAATGTTAGCATAATAAATGTCCTTGGAATTATGATACGTATTCGATATCTTTAAGTATGTGACTTAAAAATGAGATTATATGAATAGTATTTTATTCCTAAATATCCCTAGTCGAGTGTTATTATTTAAGGACAATAATAATACACAGAGACTAGTATGTTTGTTGACTGATGACCACATCTCATTGGTCATAGGTATGGTGATACTAAAGTCAAAACATAGGTGCATGTACGAGTACATGACACTGGATTGACCCGCCGTGAGATTACACATGTTAATAGTGTCATAAGTAATTCTCACTGTGATAATGGTGTAATGATCCTTAGACCTGAAATCATTATATTTTTATACAAGAATTAATATACTTTGATTACATTAAAAGTTACCTTTGACCGGGTGATGATAGAAGTGGGCATTGGGTATATTATGAATCGTATGAGAATTATGAATGATCTAGATGGGATTTAACCCTCCTAATTTTAGGAGCGATATTATTGGCCTCTTGTTTGAGTGAGACTATGAAATGCACGGCCGTGCTCAAATGTTGATTTGATTTATTAGTCTACTCATCGATCAAGAAAACTAAGATTAAATTATGAAGAGGATGACACATTACATGCCTCGAGTTTAATATATAATATTAAGGTTAAAAGGATTATATTACATAGAACATTATTCACGAAAGGCTTAATCGAATCACCGATTTAATTATTATTACTTGGGTGACAATGATGTATTACTAGATGCCGCTTATTGTTTACAATTTTAATTATTTATTGAAATTGTTACCAACGTAAAAATAACCTACAGGGTCACACACAAAGAACGCTTGAAGGAGAAATAATTTAAATTATGAATTTAAATTTAAATAAGTAATTTATTCTATTTATAATATTAATTAAGTATGACTTGATTAATTATTTAAATAGAAAATGGAATTACTTAAACTAATTCTGAAATTAGTTATTAATTAATTAAGTGCGACTTAGTTAAATAATAAATTGGAATTTCTGATTAGTATTTTATTATAATTGGATTATAATTAGAAAACTTATTTTCCTCTCTATATAAACTCTCAAAGAGGGCGATTTTAATGATGTAAAACGTTTTTATATTAAAACCCTAGCCGCTTATGAGAGCAAGAAAAGAGAGAGAGAAAGAAGCAGTTTTCGGGTGCTAGTACACATCAATCCTTCAAGAAAAGCGTTCGTGTGGATACCGTAGAGCGTAGATCGCGTGAGCGGGATACGTGGTGATTGAACAAGCTTTGGATCTCCATTAATCTTCCATTAATGAACTGTTAAAGCTTCTTAAGGTATTTGTTCTTAATCTCCGAATTAAATCTTTTGTTTTCGCATGGATCCTGCGGAGGGGTTTCAAATTTTGATTTATTTTTACGTTTTCCGTTGCGTTTATGTGCTCGAAACCCTTCAATGGTATCAGAGCTACTTGCGAAAACGTTTTAATTCGGTTATATGTTTAAAGTTTTGATGTATATATAAGCATGTTTGCGATTATCATGATTGATGTGTTGTTTTGATGATAACATTGATGTATATGCATAAAATTTACATTAATGATGATTGGGATGATCATATGATGATCATATAATCTGTATGTATACTGATATATACATGATATATGTTTGTTCTTGTTATGAGAATCGTATTCGATACGATTTCTGAACACGCTGCGCAGATTTAGTGAAATTTGCATACTGTGTCCGATTTTTGCCGAAAATACCTTTTCAGAAAGGGAAACGGGCATATGAACAAAACGGACTAAGTCACTCGTTCGTCTGTAAGGCGTTTGACGTTGTTTACTGTCTGTAAACAGCGATTTAATGTTTTCAGAATTCTGATTTTGATTTTCTGATTTACACTTTATTTGATTTCTATGATTGGATCATGAGAAATATGATATGGTATGATATGTTAATGCAATATGAGATGTTCTTAATTGTTATATGAGCATGGTGATTGGTTATGGCCTAAAGACCCATAAGATAGTGGTTTTGTTTTAATGGTTTGGTTTTTAAATACGACTTGCATGTCGTTATTCCTTGTAATGTTTAAATCTCGAATGTAACTCAAGTTCTACTTGTAAGTTCAGTAGGATAGGTTGTTTTATTTATGTAATATATATGAAGACACCCAGATGGAGAACCAAGGAAGCATTACAAGGAGGCAAGCAAGGAGGCAAGTTAAAGCTTGAAGACTTGTAACATTGTATTGTATTTTGATACCACCATAGATTGACCTTGATTTTTCCATTAGCTTGGAAAGATCACTTAGGTTGGGCCATAACCAAACACGTTTACTTTACGCACTTTACATATATGATGCATGTGATGTAGATATGTATGCGTAGTTATAATGATGCATGCTTTAATTAGATTAAACATGTATGTATTAGATACGTCACCCATGCCATGTTTGCTAAACAAGATAAAATATGTAACAATTCAAGATTTTAAAATTGAACAAAAACGAACATGAGATTCCTGTGTTTATGAAACACGGAAATAAGTATGAATTTCAAATTTTGATATGGGGCGATTTTGACAAAAATACAAGCAGCGCTTGTAAGAAAGGCGGGTTTTAAGTGAGACCACTGTGACTCCTCCGACGGACTGGAAATCAAACCATTGATGAATTTTGATTTGAAGTACTTAGTTCAAGGAAAAATTGGGAATCTCTTGATGATGGGATCATGGTCGTTTTAATAATTAAAAAAAATCCCTAAAGTTAAAATATTAAGTCAATTAGATGCCTTCCAATGGGCAACACTCGTCAAGACCTAGATCGAGAAAGAGTGGGTTCGCCAAAGCGAAGCACTCCAATCTATCATGGTAAGACGCGATGAAGTAAATGTGATACTTAACTGTTAGACCATTGGGTTAGACTTAACTAAGTTACCAGAATAGGATTGTGAACTTAGAGGCATGGAGCTTGGTATGATTTATTAGATAAATGTGAACAAATGTTGTTCTACCAAACTTTCCAAGAGTTATATATGATATAATTGACAAGAGTTGTCTACCTAAATAAATCATGTTTTGGGAGTAAAGCCAAAGCTGACCTTAAGCATGACGAAATATGGATCTTGGCTCACTAGAAAGATTTAAGAGAAATACTTTCCGAATTAATAGTTAGGGCTATTTATTTGATTAAAATAGTGGGAGGTATATAATGATATACCATAATCACTTAAACATAATAATTAATAAATTTGCAACCTAGATTAATTTTATGCACTTTAATATTGTAGCTATCAAATGACAAATAACACAAAAACTTCTCTATGCGATCAGTCCTTTAGAAGGACAAGATGACAGGAACAAATTTCCTCGACTGATATATGAGCTTGAGGATCGTCCTCAGGCACCACAATGTTAGTCAAATTCTTCCCTTACCTTTTAGCTGAGAATGTAACATGTGCCAAACATATTGCTTATTGGAAGCAAATTGATGATCCGACTGATGATGTTTCATGTCTCATGCTTGCAACTATGAGTGCTGAGCTTAAGAAACAATATGAGCATATGGATGCTTATGAGATATTTGAGCACCTTAAAAGATGTTTGAGGAAAAGGCTCGTCAAAAGGGATTTGACAATAGCAAGGCACCATACACCTACAAGTAAGGAAAGTGAGATTCGGTTGGACCAGATGTTCTAAAGATGATAGGGTATAACGAGTACCTTGATTATTATTTTTTTGGGTTTCAAGATTGGTCTAGAGACTCAGAATGATTTGATCATACAAATCTTTGAACAATAACTATTCTCAATTAGTTAGTGAACAACGAAATAAATGAGATAGACATAGCACCCACTAATTTGTTAAGCACATTGAGAACTGCTGTAAGCAACATGATAAATGCATGGACTACTCCCATAATGATGGTGAATGTAGGAATGTGAATGGGAAAAGAAAATGGAATGGAAAGAAGAAGATTTGATTTAATTCTATAGCAATATTAAAGTCCAATCCCAAAGAGGTTTTGTCGCCTAAATGAGGTGTTGCTAATTAAAGAAGACGATTGTCGCTTCTATGGAAAACCGAAAGACTGGAAGTTAAACTGTCATGTTTATTTGGAAGATCTAAGAAGAAGACCGGTGAGGGTCAAGCTTCAGGTTTCGGGTTAGAATTGGAGCAAAAGTTGTTGCTCTAGTTGAAGTAACTCGTTACTTAATTTTGCATATAAGGCTAAGTTTAGAACTTGATAATTGTAAGTATGTGCCTCTAAGAGTAGAGACATTATATTGGTTTCTTGTATGGAAAAGAAAGGTTTTTCATTTTAATTGTATATATAACAATTGTTTTTTATTACATTTCAATGAAAAGGTTAATGATGTTGCACAATTAGTTAACAATTTATATGTTCTAAAATGACTCAAAATCAAGCATTACCTTTGGCACTGTAATTAAGGCCATTTTATAAGAAACGCATTTCCAATTTACATAATGATGGATGATTGGATAAGTTTGATAATGAATCATACGAAGAATGTGAATCTTGGTTTATTTGGCAAAAGGACAAAAGCCCCTTTTACTGAAAATGGTGAAAGGGCCATCGAACGATTAGGACTTATACATGGTGATGTATGTGGTCATATACGTACGATGGCAGGAGGAAGATTTTACTAATTCATAACGCTTACTGATGATGTCAGTAGATACGGATATAGATATCTTTTGATGACCAAATACGAATTGTTTGAAAAGTTCAAAGAATATTAAGCTTAATTAGTAAAAAAAAAAAGGTTCAATGAAAGGAGTTTCTATGAGCTGAAATAACATTATGTTGGACATAGTGCGATGGATGATGAGTCAAGTGGATCTTCCAATAAGTTTCTGGGGTTATACCCTAGAGACAGGTGCATATACACTAAACCGTGTTCCTACTAAAATGGTTCAGGAGACACCATATAAGATGTGGACTGAGAAAAGTTATAGCATGTCATTTATGAAAATTAGGGGATGCCAAGCGTTTGTGAAATGTTTAACCTCTGACAAGCTAGGACCAAAATCAGATAAATGTAATTTTGTGGGATACCAAATTAAAACAAAAGGGGTATTACTTCTTTAATCCTCCAGAGAACAAAGTGTTTGTTGCTCGGACTGCTGTATTTCTTGAGAGAGAATTTCTTTCTAAAAGAAATAGTGGGAGGAAAATAGATCTCGACGAGATAACATTGAACTGAAGTTGGAACAAGAGCAGAATGTGCAAGAAAATGTTAATGACAATATTGCTCAAGAAACACAGGTTGTTCGTAGGTCTGGTAGGATTCACCATGAGTCCGAGAGATATTATGAATTTCTCTTGACTCAGGATGGTGATATAATGAGCCTCTTCCCTACTAAGACGCTATGAACATTCCAAGATCTAAAAGTTGGCAGGAGGCCATGAAATCTAAGATGGATTCCATGTATGAAAAACCAAGTATGGACTTTGGTTGATCCACCTAATTAAAGGGGTAAAACCTATAAGGTGCAAGTGCGTTTTCAAGAAGAAAACTGACATGGATAGTAATACAGACCTATAAGGCACGACTAGTGGCAAAAGGTTTCAAGTAAATTCATAGTATTGACTATGATGAAACTTTCTCACCGGTGGCAATGGTCAAGTCCATCAGAATTTTGATTGCTTACTATGACTACGAAATCTGGCAAATGGATGTCAAGACTACTTTCTTAAATGAGAGCGTAGAAGAGATTGTGTACATGACACAACCTGAAGGTTTTGTAGATCCAAGTTTTGCTAGAATGGTTTATAAGATAATTCGATCCATTTATGGATTAAAGTAAGCTTCGTGGAGATGGAATATACGTTTTGGTGAAATAGTCAAATAGTTTGGCTCTATTCAAAATAAAGATGAACCGTGTGTTTACAAGAAGGTTAGTGGGAGCCATGTGGCATTCCTAGTATCATATGTAGATTATATATTACAGATTAGGAATGACATTCTTTCTCAACAGACTGTTAAGACTTGGTAGAGAAATAGTTTCTTGATGAAAGACTTAGGAGATGTGTCCTATATCTTAGGGATCAGGATCTATAGATATAGATCACGAAGATTTTTCGGCTTAAGTCAGAGTACATACATTGACAATGTATTGCCCCAATTAGGGATGCAAAGAGGCTAAAAGGGAAATGTTCCCATGTTTATGAGATAGTGATCTCAAAACAAATGGTCTAAAATCATTGGATGATATGGACCACATTAGTATAGTTCTATATGCTTCGGAAATTGGTTTCATAATGTATGTGATGATATGTACTCGTCATGTTGTCTCATATGCTTTAAGCATGACGAGCAGATACCAGTCTAATCCAAGTGATGGTCACTTGATTGGAATCAAGAATATTCTTAAGTGCCTGAAGAGGACTAAAGACTCATTTTTGGTATATGGAGGAGATGGGAAGCTGGATGTAAAATGTTACACGGATGTTGGTTTCTAGACAGACATGACGGTTTTTGTGTCTTGGTCTGGATTTGTGTTTTGTCTAAAAAGATGTGTTGTAAGCTAGAATAGTTCACAGCAAGAACTGTAAATGATTCTACAATCGAGGCTTAGTATATAGTGTTTCCCAGTAATACTCTATTGTAGAAGGGGGGTTGAATACAATAGTATAAGATAATCGACTTCTTAATGTATATATCACAAATATGAAAGAAAGATAACGGCTTTATTAAATCTGATATAAAACTGTTACAAACTCTCTCAAGAAATTCTGATATTCTTGAGAGCTGCTAGCTTACAAAAACTCTCTCAAGAAATTCTATGTTCTTGAGAGCTTCTATTCGATTATGTTCCCCCTATGCGTTGTACATAAATCGAAACCAAAATTGTGTTTATATACTACACAGCTTCTCTATCAATGATAAGTCCTAATCAATTACAAAGATTGAAACCTATCCATAATTGATAGCTACATACTACAAACCAGGAACCGACAGAATAAACTTCCATATTTCTAGACTCCAAATATAACTCGAAGTAGGAATCCTGATCAGCTTCCAGTCCTGATGATCAATCCTGATCCCAGTCCTGATATGTATCTCAATCCTGACGACCATGTAATCCTGATGACGTCAGCAATCCTGATCAGTTGAGTCTAGCTCCTAACGATCATTGAATTCTGAACTAACAATCTCCCCCAATCTCATACTTTGTGAAATAAAGTGTAGATTCCTAAGATTCAATGATGTCAAAAACATATATACAAAATGTACAGAATCTGCAGCAACAACTTATCTGTTTAAATTCTTTGATAGAACAGATTCAACTTCAAGAAGTTGGATAAAAAATTTTCTTCTTTTGCTTCAAGAATTTGAATCAGTCTTTCCTTAAGATTTCTGAGTTCTTCATCTTCCTCATTAATCTGGTAGATAGCTGCTCTGAGATTCAATATGGAGTTTCTCTGAAGACTATGCTCTTCAAGCAAAAGATAAGCAATTTCCTTCCCATCAGGATTGAGAGTAAGATGAGTCATGCCAAAATTTACTTCTTTAAGAGCAGTACCCCTTTGCATTTCCACATCCTGACCTCTTTGATTTAAGTACATGGGAGTATAATTACCATTGAAATTACTGTTTCCATCTAGTCTTCTTCTTATTGTTGACAAAATCATGTCACTCCATTCTTTGCATATTTGATTCTTCGATCTCAGAAGATAATGAACATATTTCAGTTCCTGTGTAGTTTTCATCAGTAGATCTTGAATAGATAAAATCTTCACACTACCATCTTTCATGAAGTCCAGAAGCTTTTCTTTCTTGTCAAAACCATCATGACAATCTATAACTATATCAACAACTAGTAAATTGTTCAGGTTTTCAGAAGTTAAAGTACCTCCAATTTCAGTTAAGGAGTAAGGATCAACATATGACATATTTATATATTCAACATCCCTGTGTCCAATACATCCTCTTGAATTACTTGTCAATTGCTTCAAATTTGAAAACATCTTTAACCATAGTGCTTTTGATCTAACCATCCCAGATAAATCAACAACACTTGAAGCGCTTGTAATAATTCCTCCAGACTGAAAATTGATAAGTGTATCACAACTTAATGTGCTAATATGTTTCCACTTCTTATCCTTTTCCTTTTCAAAGGCATAGCTTCTTTCCAGTGAAGATTCTTGTCTGCTTGGGTTCCTCCACACTCTTCTGTTTGAGAGTTTAAGCCTTGTATATAGAGATTGAAATCTCTATTTGTTGATCTTGTAATTTCACTTCTTCTGGCTTCTTCTTCTTCATCTACTTCCTTGTTGTGAGAATCAACCACAGTAGATAAAATTATCAAGTCAATCTCTTGCAGAATTTCAGAATCATCAGGATCTTGAATATTATCAGGAACAACATCAGGATTAGATTCTTCAATTTGATTTGTATTGCAGAGAGTTGATTTTCTTGATTTTCTTCTCAATTCAGGTTCTTCTTCAATATTTCCATCATCACCAAAAGTAGATCTGTCAGGAACTACTAGAGTTTGAATAGGTTCAGGAATTTCTTCAATTCCTAACCCTCGAGACCTAGTCTGTCTAGGTATTGTTTGAGTTGAAGAACCTCTTCTACTTCTTCTAGCTCCTCTCCTACCTCTACCTCTAGCAGAAACAGGGTTATTAAATCTTTCCATCATTTCTCTTTGTTGTCTTAAGAATTCTTCATGTGAGAGATCAGGATATTCTTCACTTGCTGTAGAGAGTGCTTTTCTTGCATATAATTGTTGAACTCTTTTATCAGTGTGATATAGAGTAACAATTCTGCCATCTTTTATAGAAAACTTCTGGAATAAATTTGATGCATCTTCAGGATTATCAATAAAAATATCTTCATCACCTTCAGGAATTGTAGCAAGAGTATGTCCATGACCAGGTGTCAGGATTTGTTCTTCCGTCAGGATCTGAGATTGCACCAACGTTCTTACTGTCTTAACTCCAGAATCAGAAACATGAGTTGACTGCGTTGTTTGACTTTGTGAAGTTTGAATTGTAGACTTCATAACAGCAGCATCAGAGGTTTCTCCTTGTATCACTTTGTCACTACCATCATCTCCAGTATCATCATCATTATTCCTTAATACTAGATCAGGTGTGCATTTTGTCCGACTAACCTTCTCCCCCTTTTTGACATCAGGATTTGACAATAAATTCAAAATTAAGGAAAGAGAGGCTTGAATATCAGTTACCTTGGTATCCAGAGAATCAATCCTTCTGTTGATAGAAGTTTGTTCAGAAATAACAGATTTCACTTGGGATTCTACTACCCTTAGCTGAAAAGCAGTAGGCACCTTTGTAAATTTTTGAGAAATATCATTCCTCACCAACTCAGTTGAATTCTTGATAGAATCAACACTACAAGAAAAACGGCCATTTCCTACCATTCAATTGGTTGGAAATGGCCACATTTTGGTCGGAAATGGAATCAATTCCAACCACACCCGTTGGTTGGAATTGCTCAAGTCGGAAATGCTTAATGGTAGGAATTGCTAGGTTATTTCTAAAAGGCCCCACATGCCAAGTGCTAAACTACTCCACTCCCCGAGAATGACCAAGTGCTAAACTACTACACCAACAACGCTTTTGCACTAAATCAATTGTAAATTTTCTATATGATACCCCAAATCTATTTTATACATTATAATTTTGATAGATAGATTCATTATAAATATATGGGACTTTAAATTAAAAAAATCTAAAATTTTACATACATCTAAGAAATCAATATATTTAATCATCCGTAAGGTTAGATCGTTGAATTTATTTTTAAAAAAAATCGAAATGTGTAACCCTAGACAACCCCTAAAATATGAGTATAAACTCTAACTCAATCTTCGAACACCGACACTCTTTCGTTTTCTAAATGACTTTAACTTTTTGTAATTCTTTTTTGTCTAAATTTTTTTCCTTACCTTCATCAAACTATAAAACGACGTTTCATCTAAAAAAAATTAATTTATCAATACGTCTTTATATTTTTAAATTTTTTTCCGATATAATTAGGTTTTAGCGAATAACATAAAAACATAAGAATGTATGTTTAAATCAACTAATTTTTATCCTCCACTACTAAAATGAGTAGATCTTTATGTCGATAGAGTTTGATTAAGAAAAAGCATGATAATCGATAACAAAAAATATAATAAAAACACATTCTCCCCTAATTTGCATTCTGCAACCCTTTCCTACCAATTTTGGTAGGAAATGTTCTTAATAATTGGACCAATTACAAACAGCCACGACCGATGACATGGAAGCGGGGACCAGAAAAGTTAAAATTTTGCATTCAGGTCTTTTCCTACCAATATTGGTAGGAAAAATACCTGGAAAAATAATATTATTTATATTTTAAGAAATTGTTTATTAATCTAAAAATGTGAGGGACTGTGACGTGGAAGGTGGGGTCCTTTCATTATCAAAATGCAACTAAAACCTACCAAAATCGGTAGGTTTTGCTTTCTTACCAAAGTTGGTAGGAACAGGTTGCTGGTAGTTTTTGTTGACGAGGCTACTTACGTGGATGGTGGGGTATCATCACATTCATTTCCTACCAGTTTTGGTAGGTTTTGATTTCCCATCAAAACCTACCAAAATCTAGTAGGAAATGACCCTGACAAAATTTCGTTATTTTTTTCCCCAGAAATTGTTTATTAATTTAAAATACGTGAGGGATAATTATGTGGAATGTGGGGTCGTTGAAAAGTCAAATTGTGACCAAAACCGACCAAATCTGGTAGGAATTGATTTCCGACCAAAAATTGGTAGGAATTGATGCTTGCGTGTACAAAACTTGGGACCCACAGACACCATTTCCAACCAATTTCTTTGTTGGTTGGAAATGCTCAGTCATTTCCAACCAATTTTTTTTGGTATGTTTTAAATGGTAGGAAATGACCGTTTTTCTTGTAGTGCAATCTCATTTTTTAGACTTTTGGATAACAGAGTTGTAGCCTTCAGATGATTCTTCAAGTCTTGATTCTCTATAGATTTCACTGCATCATAGGCATGTTCCAAAGCAGAAGAATAACTTACAGATTCCGCAGATCTGTGCTATGAATTGTTCCATTCATTCTGTCTAAGTGCCTCAGCAGGATTAAAGGAAGGAATAGAAAAATCTTGTCTCTGATCTTTCCCAGTGGAAGCTTTGCCAGCCATATATGTACTTGATGAACCAAAATTAGTTCCAAGACTAATTTTGAGTGTTGTAGCAAGCTGTTCCTTCTCTTTTCGATTCTCATCATCATCACTATCATCAGAGTCATCATCATCAGTACTATGAGTATCATCAGGATCAGGAATAGCTATACCTTTCATTTTATCCTGTGAATCTGTGATAGGATGATCCACTGGTGTTGAACGAAGTGGCTGTAACAGGATAGGTTCAACATCAGGAGCACCACTAGCGTTAGGATGAACACCGTCATGATTTGATATGCTTGCATCAGTATTTGCTACCAATGGTTCTTGTGGAGCTTGAGGTTCAGAAGCTTCTTCAACACTTTGAGTCAAAGGTTCTTGTGTGCTTCCCTCATTGACAGTGTCCTCGACCAATCTTTGAACTTCATCTGCACCAGAAATCTCTTGAGCATTGTCAGGAAATTTCTCAGAAACTGTAGCTTGGCCTGCATCTCCACTTTGAGAAGATGGTTCTTGTGTAGCTGGAATGTAGATGTCTTCATTCTCCCTTTGAGAAAATGGTTCTTGTGGGACCATTCCACTAGCTAAGCCTTCACTCAAACTTTGATTGAGTGGTTCTTGTGTGGCTGGATCATCAGAAAGAGCTGCTGAACCACTTTGAGGTTCAAGTTCTTGTGGGCTTGATCCTTTCAGTTTATTCTGTCTCTGATAGACTAACTCTTATGCCTTCCTTAGCTTTTCCATTGGATGTTTTCTCCCAAGATTGGAAGCAGCAGCACCATACTTCTCCCATGAAATATCAACATGTCTTTTTGTTGGAGAGTCCTGTGCTGGAGAGTCTGAAATATTAACCACTTGACTTGGTGCAGCATCAGGAATACAAACATCAGGATTTGCTTGAGCAGTAGAAACTAATTGCTCATTCAGAATAGAAGTGTCCTGTACATCAGTATCCTGCTTCTTTTCTAAAGGAATATGATACCTGTTTTTTGATAACTTCCTTTTCTTCTGTGGTGTAGACAATGGAACCACAGCTGCAGTAGCAGTATCAACAACTTCTTTATTCACATTCATCACAGAGGATATAGGTAAATCATCCTCTGAATCAGTCTCATCCCTTAGCACTAACTTTCTTTTAACAGAAACAGCCTCACCTCCCTTTGCAGCTTTCTTCACCAGGACCCCTTGTACACCCCCTTGTAACTTCTTTTTAGTGATAGGTGTAGAGGAAAAGTCCTTTGAACCTGATTGCCTTCCTGACACATCAGTTCTAGCTGACTTCTTTGCTTTTACAACTAAAGTCTTTTGAGAGACATTAGAGGTGGCAGTTGACTGTTTAGACTGTTTAGGATGAATGCTTGGGTTAGGAACAAGGTGTGATTGGCCTTGCCCCATAGCATTAGAAATTAAACCATAACGAGTAGGCATTTTCCTATGCAAGAAAAACCTAACCTCATCAGGAATAAAAGCATTTCCTATGAAACCATTTGCCTTATCATTGTTGACTAAGGACTTAATATTATTCGCAGTAATTCTACAGACAGGTAGAATTACATCATACTCAAAAACAACATTAGGACACAAGTGATTAAATATCAACTGTAAAAATCTAAGAAAACAGACAGAACCTAACTTATCTGATTTCCTATCACTTAAAGCTTTTAAGATAAACGACCCATAATCAAACACTGTAGAGTGGATAAGAGAGTACCCAATTTTAAGAGATCCTGATGGAAGAGCATCAAAATTTGATGTCTTATTCAGGAAACAGCGGCTGATCGTATCAAAGAAGAAATTCCATTCCTTCTTAAGCTTTGTCCTAAAGAGATTGCCATATCTCTTTACTTCACCATTGTAGCCCAACTTTGTAACAAACTCAAAAAGAGTAGAGTCTGAAATATTAGCAGGAATAGCATCACCAAGAACAGGTAAATGCAAGGCTTCCTCCACAATTGCAGGAGTCACATAGTGAGTAATTCCATTATATTCAAAACTCATCAAGATGGTTTCAGAATACCCTTTGTCAAAAGTAACTGAGTTCCACACCTGCATTACAGACTTAAAAGAAACACTTGCAGGTTCTGTTAAAGCAAACTTCAATGGGCTTGAAGCTAGAAAATCTTGAATTATAAGAAACTCATTGGGTAAATCTTGATGATTTAGAATAGACACAAAATTGTTAGTGGCAAAAGTAACACCACTAATCACTGTTTGTTTGTTCATAAATGATGAAGACGCCATTGTAATTCTTAAAAATCTTGAGAATTTATGTTTTGAAAATAGTTAGGGTTCGTGAGCACAGAGAGATAGAAAATCAAAAAACTGATGATGAGAGAGTAATTAATGATGTAGAATAAGTAAAAATATTTGGTTAGAACAAAACTTTACTCTCAATAACAGGTGGCAAGATATGATTTGTGCACAAATAATTAGTGGACAGATTACGTGTGTAATTTAAATGATACTGCACCGCTTTTTATGTGTATGTATATGTATATCTATAACAGTGCAACACACGCGCGCATATAGTTGTCCTACTAAAATTCAACCATCCATCAGCAGATACTGACGAAAAATTAGGCACAAATTAAGCAATGAAATACTGACCTGAACATCAGGATTGACCAGTTGACTTCCTGTCAGGATAACATCCTATCAGGATTTGATCAAAGAAAACATACCTTTCTGAATAACCATCAGGATTTAACAGTTATCAGGATTTCCTCTCTGTAGCTTTTCTCAGAAATTCTCAAAGTTCATCATTCCAAGTTCATTCACCAATTTATTGAAAGTAGCTTCAGGTAGTGGCTTGGTGAATATATCAGCTAGTTGTTGATCAGTAGGAACAAAGTGAAGTTCAACTGTTCCTTCCAGAACTTGTTCTCTTATGAAGTGATATCGAATACTGATGTGTTTAGTAAGAGAATATTGAACTGGATTTCCTGTCATTGCAATAGCACTTTGGTTATCACAATAAATAGGGATTTTTGAGTATGACAGACAATAATCTAACAACTGATTTCTCATCCACATTATCTGAGCACAACAACTTCCTGCAGCAATGTACTCAGCTTCTGCAGTTGAAGTGGAAATGGATTTTTGCTTTTTACTGAACCATGAAACTAGTCTTCCACCCAAAAACTGACAGCTTCCTGAAGTACTTTTCCTGTCTATTTTGCATCCTGCAAAATCAACATCTGAATAACCACACAACCCAAAATCTGATTCCCTTGCATACCAAAGGCCAAGTGAAGAAGTGCCTTTGAGATATCTGAAAATTATTTTGACTGCAATCAGATGGGGTTCTCTAGGTTTTTCTTGAAATCTTGCACACAGACAGGTTGCAAACATGATATCTGGTCTACTTGCAGTGAGATACAATAAAGAGACAATCATTCCTCTGTAGTGAGTTACATCTACCTCAGCACCTTGATCAGGATCAAGTTTGGTAGCTGTAGCTATGGGAGTTGTAGCAGGAGAACTATCTTGCATGTTAAACCTTGTCAATAAATTCCTTGTATATTTAGACTGATTGATAAAAATCCCTTCATCAGTCTGTTTAACTTGAAGACCAAGAAAGTAACTCATTTCTCCCATCATGCTCATTTGATATCTTGACTACATAAGCTTGGAAAACTTTTCACAAAGCTTATTGTTTGTTGACCCAAAAATGATATCATCAACATAAATCTGAACTAACAACAAGTCCTTACCATGATTCAAATAAAATAGAGTTTTATCAATAGCACCTCTTTTGAATCCACTTTCCAGTAAGAATAGAGCTAAAGTTTCATACCATGCTTTTGGAGCTTGCTTTAGTCCATAAAGTGCCTTATCCAATCTGTAGACATGATCTGGATATTTAGGATCAATGAAACCAGGAGGTTGCTCAACATAGACTTCTTCCTCCAGTTCTCCATTTAAGAAAGCACTTTTAACATCCATCTGGAAAACCTTGAATTTCTTATGTGCTGCATAAGCAAGAAATATCCTGATGGCTTCTAGTCTTGCAACAGGAGCAAACGTTTCATCATAATCAATTCCCTCTTGTTGAGAATACCCCTTTGCAACTAGTCTTGCTTTGTTTCTGATTATTACTCCATCAGAATCAGTCTTGTTCTTGAAAATCCATTTTGTACCAACAATTGATCTATTCTTTGGTCTTGGTACCAGTTTCCAGACTTCATTTCTTTCAAATTCATTCAGTTCCTCTTGCATTGCAGTAACCCAATCAGCATCTTTAAGTGCATCTTCAACTTTCTTTGGCTCCTCCTTGGATAGAAAGTTATTGTATAGACATTCATTCTGAGTTGCACTTCTTGTTTGAACACCTACATCAGGATCCCCAATGATCAAATCATGAGTATGACTTGCAGTCCATTTCCTTGCTGGTGTTAAATTGTTTCTTGAAGTAGATGCTCTCCCTGGATTGGTGTTATCTTGATTTGAAGAAATTGCTTGTCTTGAAGCTTCCCCTGAATTATTGCTATTTCCTCCTGATAAGTTATCAGGATCATCACTTGAATCAGTATCTGAAGAATTCTGTCCTGATGATTGTGTTGACTCTGAACTTGTAGTAGAATGATGTTGCTCCCCCTCAACATTAGCACTACTAGAAGTATTACTATTGACTGCATCATCAGTATTTGCACCATCAGCATCTGGTGTGTCATCAGGATTTGGTGACCCATCAGGATCTGATGTATGGACAGGATCTGATTCACTTTCTTCAGGTTCCTTGGTAACTTCATTTTCAAAAATCAATCTATCATGAGAGTCTTCATTGATTCCAGCTATCTTCTTGTCATCAAAAGATACATGTATTGACTCCATGACAGTCCTTGTCCTCAAATTAAAAACTCTGAAGGCTCTTGATGCAGGATAGCCTATGAAAATTCCTTCATCAACCTTTGTTTCAAATTTCCCTAGTTGTTCAGGATGAGTTCTGAAAACAAAACATTTACATCCAAACACATGCAGATGCTTCAGACTTGGTTTCTTTTCCTTGAGTGACTGATAAGGAGTAACACCATGTCTGTTTATTAATATGAGATTTTGATTGTAGCATGCTGTGTTGACTGCTTCTGCCCAGAAATATGTAGGTAATTTTGCTTCTTCCAACATAGTTCTGCCAGCTTCAATAAGAGTTCTATTTTTCCTTTCAACTACTCCATTTTGCTGAGGTGTGCCAGGAGCAGAGAATTGTTGAATGATTCCTTTGTATTTGCAGAACTCTTCCATCTTTGAATTCTTAAATTCAGTACCATTATCACTTCTCAGTATCTTGACTTTGTACTTTGTGGTTGTCTCAATCATTCTTACATGATCCAACAGAACTTCAGGAGTCTCATCTTTTCTGTGCAGAAAATACACCCAGGTGAATCTAGAATATTCATCAACAATTACAAGAGTGTACCTTTTCTTACTGATGGTCACGATGTTGACTGGACCAAATAGATCAAGATGTAGCATGTGATATGGTTCTCCAATAGAGGATTCTGATTTACTCTGCAATGATGTCCTTCTTTGTTTTGCTTTCTGACATGCATCACAGAGTCCATCAGGAGTATATAACACTTTTGGTAATCCTCTCACTAAATCTTTCTTAACCAACTCATTGATATTGCTGAAGTTGAGATGAGAAAGCTTCTTGTGCCAATTCTAACTTTCATCTACTGAAGCTTTACTGATCAGACAGGTAGGGGAGACATCAGTATTTGATTGAATGTTGGCTTCATATATGTTACCATGCCTGTAGCCAGTCAGTGCTATCTTGCTTGTTGTCTTACTGACTACTTCACAATGAGTGGAATAGAAGTTGACATGATAACCTCTGTCAGTGATTTGACTAATACTCAACAGGTTGTGTTTTAGTCCCTTCACTAGAGCTACTTTTTCAATGATGACATTTCCAATGATTATATTGCCATATCCCAAGGTTTGTCCAATGTTGCCATCTCCATAAGACACAGTTGGGCCAGCTTTTTCCTCATATTCTGATAACAGGGCTTTGTTTCCAGTCATGTGCACAGAACATCCACTATCCATGACTAACACATTTTTCTTTTTTACCCTGCAATCAGAATAGAAACACACTAGTTAGAACATTTAGGAACCCATACTTGTTGGGTTCCTTTTCCATGCAATTATTAACTTTCACAGCAGAAGACTTTCTGACCATAGCAGTCCTGACATGATTTACTTCATCAGGATTTGCTTTGTCAGTATCAGTATTAACAAAAGCATGTTCCAACTTGACATTCTTAATGCTACCAGAATTTGCACTATTTTTATCAACTTTAGGCAATGGATCATAAAAGTTATAGTACAACTCATGATAATCTTTACAAGTATAAATAGAATGCCATATACTACCACAATGAAAACAGGACTTCTGTGGTTTATAAAATACTGATCTATTCCTAACATCAGTCTTAGAAATATCAGCAATCTTATTCTTACTCTTCTTACAATCAATAGCAAGATGATTAGAGTTACCACAGTTAAAACAACACTTTCTAGGTGCATTTGGGATATATTTATAACCATTCTCTTTATTGATCCCAACTTTACCATTCTTGTTTCTCTTAACAGTAGTTTCCTTTTTCTTATCTGTCACCTCACAGATTTTATCCTTAAGCTGTTTCTGAGACAATAGACCTACATTCTTAATGACTTTATTCAAGACAGGTTTAGACTTTATGATTTTAATTCCTTGAGTAGAAGTAGATCCCTTTTCAAAAGTAGAATTGGAATCCTTTCCAAAAACAAAATTAACAGGAGTAATCTTAGATTTGGTTGCATCTATAACATGTCTATAGGTCTTTGGACTGACTGTCTCATCAATGACAATTTTCTCTTTCAATTTCTTATCCTCATCTGACTTATATCCTAGACACTCTTTCCAATTCTTAGAGGTATTAATCTCATGAAATTTCCTACCAGAGTCTGTCCAGGTTCTAATTTTCTCATTAGCATTTGCAAGTTCCTTTTCAAGAGCAGTACATTTGGATTTCATCTCTAAATACATGTGATTCACATTATCACATTATCAGCAGTTTGACTTCTAAAGCTAATATGTAATGACTTTAGAAAATGTCTTAACTCAGAAGCATTATCAGTATCAAAATCAAAGATAGTATTTACTACCTTATCATCAGGAGCAGCAGTTACATCTGCATTGGCCATTAGAGCATAGTTGACCACCTCAGTATCAGATTCTGAGGAAGAGTCCATCCAATCCTTGCTTGATGTGATAAGTGCCTTTGTCTTCTTGCACTCAGAAGCAAAGTGACCCATACCATTGCACTTGTAGCATCTAACCTTTGACTTGTCAAATTTGCTACCCTTGCTGTCCTTTTTGATATACTTATCTTTGTTTGGATTGAAAGCCTTTTTCTGAAAGTTGCCTTGTCTTCTATTCTTCCTGAACTTCATCCTTCTGAAGTTTCTGACAATCATAGCAACCATCTCTTCCATGTCTGAGTCAGAAGAATCATCATCAGTATTGGCATCAGCATTGCCATCAGTATCTGATGAAGAGTCATCAGGATCTGACTCAACTATTCTTGTTTTACTTCTAGAGACCTCCATAGCTTTTCCTTTTGATTTAGCCTCTGCTTTCAAAGCAATTGATTTTGCCTTGCTGCTTTTCTTGTTCTTTCTCTGTTGAACTTCAAGATCATGAGTTCTTAGCATCCCATAGACTTCATCAAGAGACACAGTGTTAAGATCATACTGATGTCTAATGATCGAGGTCTGAGTGTCCCATTCTTCAGGTAAAGCTCTTAGAAACTTGGTGTTTGAATCTTCAGTTTCATATTCTTTGTCAACTAAAGATAAACTGTTCAATAGTGTCAGAAATCTATCATATAGATCAGTTAGGCTCTCATCGGGTCTTGCATCAAATTGTTCATATTCTTGAATCAAAAGAGCCCTTCTGTTTTTCTTGACAGATGCAGATCCCTGGCACTGAGTTTCCAAAGTATCCCAGATTTCTTTTGAAGACTTGCATGCAATCACTCTGTTTGACATGACAGCATCAAGACTACTATGTAAGATATTCTTTATCTTTGGTTCCCTGAGTACATGAGCTTTTTCTTCTGGAGTCCATTCACTTTTAGCCTTGATCACATAATGTTCAGGTACTTTATCTGTTCGTTCTACAATCCTTGTAGGAATATATGGTCCATCACGAATCCTATCCAAATAGTCAGGATCCATAGCCTCCAGGTACATCAGCATCTTTACCCTCCATGTTGGATATTCTGATTTCTTCAAGATGGGAATCTTCATGCTTTCATACTTGGTTGTCGACATCTTTAGATCGTATCTGATTCAGAATTAAATCAGTTTGCTCTGATACCAATTGTTGCCCAGTAATACTCTATTGTAGAAGGGGGGTTGAATACAATAGTATAAGATAATCGACTTCTTAATGTATATATCACAAATATGAAAGAAAGATAACAGCTTTATTAAATCTGATATAAAACTGTTACAAACTCTCTCAAGAAATTCTGATGTTCTTGAGAGCTGTTAGCTTACAAAAACTCTCTCAAGAAATTCTATGTTCTTGAGAGCTTCTATTCGATTATGTTCCCCCTATGCGTTGTACATAAATCGAAACCAAAAATGTGTTTATATACTACACAGCTTCTCTATCAATGATAAGTCCTAATCAATTACAAAGATTGAAACCTATCCATAATTGATAGCTACATACTACAAACCAGGAACCGACAGAATAAACTTCCATGTTTAACTAGACTCCAAATATAACTCGAAGTAGGAATCCTGATCAGCTTCCAGTACTGATGATCAATCCTGATCCCAGTCCTGATATGTATCTCAATCCTGATGACCATGTAATCCTGATGACGTCAGCAATCCTGATCAGTTGAGTCTAGCTCCTGACGATCATTGAATTCTGAACTAACATATAGATACTGGCGAAGTAGCCAAAAGGGATGTTTTGGGAATTTACCAAGGCGATATCACCTTATTAATGAGATTAATGATCAAGGAGATATACTTATATGTAAAGTGCATACTATTGATAATATTGCAGAACCACTGACTAAGGCTTTGTCGGAGCAGAAGCATGTAAGTCACACTATTTCCAAATGTATTGGATACATGGGATATTGGCTCTAGTGAAAGTGGGAGATTGTTAGTATTAATGCTCTAGAGACAATACTTTTATGTTTTAAAGAAAACATTTTATTATTATAAATTATGTTTTATTGATTATTGTTATTATTTTATTATGTCTTTATTTACTGCGTTATAAATGTTAACATAATAAATGTCCTTGCAATTATGATACGTATTCAATATCTTTAAGTATGTGACTTAAAAATGAGATTATATGAATAATATCTTTATTCCTAAATATCCCTGGTCGAGTGTTATTATTTAAGGACAATAATAATACACAGAGACTAGTATGTTTGTTGACTGATGACCACATCTCATTGGTCATAGGTATGGTGATACTAAAGTCAAAACATAGGTGCATGTAAGAGTACATGACACTGGATTGACCCGCCGTGAGATTACACATGGTAATAGTGTCATAAGTAATTCTCAGTGTGATAATGGTGTAATGATCCTTAGACCTGAAATCATTATATTTTTATACGAGAATTAATATACTTTGATTACATTAAAAGTTACCTTTGACCGGGTGATGATAAAAGTGGACATTGGGTATATTATGAAATGCACGGCCGTGCTCAAATGTTGATTTGATTTATTAGTCTACTCATCGATCAAGAAAACTAAGATTAAATTATGAAGAGGATGACACATTACATGCCTCGAGTTTAATCTATAATATTAAGGTTAAAAGGATTTTATTACATGGAACATTATTCACGAAAGGCTTAATCGAATCACCGATTTAATTATTATTACTTGGGTGGCAATGATGTATTACTAGATGCCGCTCATTGTTTACAATTTTAATTAGTTATTGAAATTGTTATCAACATAAAAATAACCTACAGGGTCACACACAAAGAACGCTTGAAGGAGAAATAATTTAAATTATGAATTTAAATTTAAATAAGTAATTTATTCTATTTATAATATTAATTAAGTATGACTTGATTAATTATTTAAATAGAAAATGGAATTACTTAAACTAATTCTGAAATTAGTTATTAATTAATTAAGTGCGACTTAGTTAAATAATAAATTGGAATTTCGGATTAGTATTTTATTATAATTGGATTATAATTAGAAAACTTATTTTCCTCTCTATATAAACTCTCAAAAAGGGCTGATTTTAATGATGAAAAACGTTTTTATATTAAAACCCTAGCCGCTTATGAGAGCAAGAAAAGAGAGAGAGAAAGAAGCAGTTTTCGGGTGCTAGTACACATCAATCCTTCAAAAAAAGCGTTCGTGTGGATACCGTAGAGCGTAGATCGCGTGAGCGGGATACGTGGTGATTGAACTGTTAAAGCTTTTTAAGGTATTTGTTCTTAAGGTATTATGCCCCAAAGATGGGTGTCAGTAATCCACTCTTCGACCACCCAAAATGGGCATTCGAGTGAGGAGGAGTGTTAGAATATTGTATATGATCCTGGAAAGTGTCTTCTTCGATAAGAGTATATTCAAGAAAAGATGATGATGGACATGAGAAGGAAAATAACGATGCAAATTCAGAGTCGCCCGATGCCTAATTTGCAGAAAATGATTGTTTTTAATCCAGTCTATTTATCAAACATAGAAATGTTAATATATGTAATATTTGTTCACTGTATTGTATGAGTTCATATGAGTAGCCTGTAAGACTTTAATGATTGTAATTAGTGTGGTATTACATGGCAAAGTGAAAAGGTAACTATATATTTCTTCTTTGTATTTAAAAAAATTGGGGCTCCCGAACTCAATGGGTCAGACCACCTATGATGATCACAGAAACTGTTTGAAAGACAAACCTCGTCGGAGGACTAATTAAGAAGGATTGTGATCCAGAAGTAACCTTCAACTAGTTAACGACGTCCCGCTATTTACTACTGTGAACTCTTCACCTTCTTTCCAGCCCTTAGAAAGCTGATATGAAAATCTTGTATTGGTCAAGATTTCACTCTTTTATAAATTACTAGCTGATAACCTGTACCAAGCAGGGGCCGAGCATGAGTCGACATCAACATAATAATATTGATAAATATTTTTAAATATTTTTAAAAAATATATTTGTCAAGAATTGAATGATAAAAATATATAATAAATAAACCACTATTTAGTTATATATGTAGTTATACACAATGGAACCGTATGTAAAACTAAAGAAATTAAAGTAAATAAATAAATTTTTTATGATTACGTAGTTGCAAGAAATCGAACCCTCGATATAGCTACTAAAAAAAAGTACTTATAAACTGATGGTTTAGATAAAAGTACTTATAAAAAAAATATGTGATTAAGATAAGATTTCATATCTCATTTTAATAGGATATGTAAATAATATATATAAACCAACATTTCATTTAATTTAAAATAAAATAAAAATAAAAAATAGGATAGGAGGAGAAGATGTGATTTATCGGATAAGATTTTTAAAGTAAATTCAAAACTCAACGTAGCACAATGGTTATAATATTTACTTTATAAGAGGAGGTTGTTCTTCAATTTCCAATGTTAACACAAATTCATCTTTTTTTGCATAAATAATAGAGGGGTATTATTTGTGTAATCTTAGAACATAAAATTTTAACATCATAGTCTTTTCATTGGCTCTTTTTTGCCCTTGATTGGCCTTTAAGGTTTATTCTTAGATAGATTATATATAAATATGCATATAACAAATTTACTAACGAAGGTATTAATATGTAAAGATTAGTTAGATATAATTAAACATATTAATATGAAATTATTATTATTATAAATTATAAATTAGAGAAATAGGGTTAAAATAGTAATTTTAGTAAACCACCTAATATAACTAGGGTTTAGAAACTCTTTTGGTCACTATATATACATAAAATGTAATGCATCCTCAACATATCATATAATGTGAAAGCCCTAGCCGCAGCCGCTAGAGATCGAGAGAGAGAGACCCGGCTAGTACCATACTTCTTGTTATACATCGTAAGACGATTATCAAGCATTCGTTTGGATATCTGAGACATATAGATTGTTTGGATACTATAGAGAGATCAATTGTGCAAGGGGATATGTTGGGATTCGTTGATTTTTCATTCTCCACTTCAATCAACTTCAATCAACTGGTAAGATTCCGAGCCTATGAAATAATAATTTTTGCATGGATTCTCATATGGTGTTTGAGGATTCTGGTTATTAATATTAACTTTCTGAGACGTTTATGTGTCGGTCGCCCCCACTTTTCATTTTCTCCCTCATTTAACAAAATAAATTTTAAAAAGTAGAATTCATCATTCAAATCCTCGGGTACCTTTTAATATTACCCTGTACCACTACCACAAACAGGAATAATACAATCTCTAAAATTGGAGTGTCTTATTTTTAGTGATTATTCCCATTTTGTTTAATTTTTACTCAATTTTCCGACCAATCTTTCAAAATTACGCCTTCAAAATGCTAAGTATCTCGATTTATTTAAATCAATTCGGCAAGTCGTCATCTTGATTAATTTGTATCATATATTTGATTATGTTTTTTCCTAAACTCGAAAGTTTTTGTTCTAAAGTCGAACTCCATCCAAATCAAAATTCTATGTGATTTGAGTATACATATATATTATTGTTTACTTTTCAATCTTGAATCAGTTAATGTTTTGATTGCATTTTGGGTGTATTATAAGCCAATTTGATTCTAGAATTTTTGTTTGTATTAAAATGTGTGTTCTGGATATTAGTTTATAGCCTATTATGGCACAAAAATATCATGATTTCACCTGCAGACTCATTTTCCCTAATATGAATATATCTTTTAATTAAAGGATCTTCAACTATAATCCATAGGATTATAGAGGTTTTAATGATGGTCATGTGAATTTTTTTTATTTTAATTATTAATTTATTGAACATTTTATATCTGCAGGAAACAATGAAGAATGTGCTCCAAAAAAAAAGAGTGAGTTCTACCTATATTTGTAGTTCTAATTTTTTGTTTATTAATTTATTGTTCGAAAAAGCAAATTTGGAAACTTAGAATACAAATCACCATATTGTGTGTCGTGTTTTATTGATTTTTTTCCTAGTATATATATTTGGCCGTATGTCTTCTTAATTTTAGTGATTTTAGTTTGATACGAAAAATTATTTCTACATAACAATGGATGTTTAGTTTTGGTAATTTTTGTTAAAATTTATATTGGTAATATCCGTGCTTGTAGCCTTACGAGTATGGACATTTGGTCTTGCTAGTTGGTGTATTTGTATTTGGCTCCTTCCGGGTTATTTTGCTAGTTGGTATATATTTGTACTTGGCTCCTTTGGGGTGCTTTTGCTAGTTGGTGTATTTGTATTTGGCTCCTTCTTGGTGATTTTTAATTATTTTATTGATGGATGAATCTATTCTATTTATCACACAAAAAAATGTTAATATAGACATGTTCACTGAACCGCGTGAGCTCATTTGAGTAGCATGTGGGACTTTAATGATTGTAATTAGTGGTTCATCTGGCAGTAGACTGAACTGGTAGTCCTGTAATATTTTAGAATAAATTACGGTATGTTTGGATATGCTTTTCTTAATAACGAAAAAATGCCTTGCAGAACATATATATTGGTCAATTTACTTGACTTGGGATGATAAATCATGTAATGTATTACAGGGCCACCTGAGGAAAACCATGCCAACCAACTATCTCAGCTCCGAAAAATGGGTTTCCTTGATAACTGTGCGAACCTACGAGCACTGATAGCCACAGCTGGAAATGTTCGTGCAGCAGTGGCATTACTCATTCATGCTGGTAAAGTTTGGTGGTATTACATTAATTCTTATTTATTTATGTAGGTTTACTCAATGTAATATACTTCAGATGTGTTGTGTCATCTTATAATGTAAACATATTTGCAATGTTCAATACTGATATGAATTCCTCACCCAGTACCAATTGGGTATCAGATATGAAGATTGGGAAGATAGTCAATGAATATGGAATCTTGGCTGGGAAGAGAATAGTATCACATCACCAGTGGTTTCATTTTCTTTGCCACAGACCGAGCTATCAGAGTTGCCCAGGGCAAGCCTGCAGCCGACAACAAATTAATTGGCATCCCTTCTATATAGGAATCCACCTCTACCCGAGATGCACCTGCACTCTATCTTGGGAACAACTGCTCCAATACCTGTGCCCATGACAAAGCTCGTAACATCAATGGGTCCTGGTCCTTCCATAAGGACTGATTTCGTTACGTCGCTAAAGGCCAACAAGAATCCTACCACTACAAGAAAAACTAAATCAGACGACACCTTTCAGACAACGGACGGCCGAAAAAGTGTTGCCTAAAATTAACAGACGACAAGTTATTTTTTGGCTCGAAAAAGTATTGTCTAATCCACTACATTATAACGGTTTACGAACCGTTGTCTAAGAAAGTGAAAAATAGTGGATATAGACGACGCAAATGAATGGGTTTAGACAACAGTTTTTTTAACTCTTGTCTAAATAATATTAACACAATGTTTTAATTTAACCGTTGTTGGATTGAGACAACGGTTGTCTTAGTCGTATTGTGTGAATAAACGTAAGACAATGTTGCAAAAAAACCGTTGTGTAAAATTGATATAATTTTATTATAAAATTGTGAGTAAATTATTGGATAATAATTTTTATATATTAGGATGTTGACTAACTTTGTTTTATTTATTCAATTTATAAAAGTATAAAGCAATGGTTTTTGTTTAACAAAGTGTTGTAAGTTGTAAGACTTAACAATGGTTTCGTTCCAAAAACCCGTTGTGTATTTGTATAATATACACAAGGGTTTTCGTTTTGATCCGTTCATTGTTGAATAATCTCTTTAACAATTGTTTATGTTGTTAAACCGTTGTATGATATAGACAATGGTTTGGTTTTATAAAATCCTTGCGTGATTATTTACGTTACAACGTTTTGTTTAGCTAAACCGTTGTCTATATCAAAAGCATTGATTTTTTAAAAAAATACTTTATTTGTTGCCCTTAATACATACATAAGTGTTACACACTTCATACAATGTTATTGTATAAATCTCTTATTTGGATATTTAGTATAAAAAATTGTTAAATATATAAAAACACTTAAATAAAGGCTAATGATAATAATAATATCATTGATAGAATACGATCATACTTTAGATATTTTGTTATACACATTGTAGATGTGGACATCATATATTGTATGATTTACGATCCTTGATATTTGTTTACAAGGAAATATTAGCTAGCTAGGAAAATGTTAATAATTATAACATTACTAATTCCGAAGTTAAACGAACATTACATAATAACTATACTATTAGCGAATAAGTGACATACCAATACTATTAACAACAATGTTGTCATATTCAAATAACTCATTTTACATATCAGTATGACATAATTTAATTATAAAGTCGTCATTAAGTTGTCTTATATTAATTTTATATATGCGAGTCGGAACTCACGTATGTTTTGTTTATTCGATCTTATAAAAGTATAAGACAATGGTTTTTGTTTGACAAAGTGTTGTAAGTTGTAAGACTTAACAATGGTTTTTGTCCAAAAAACGTTGTATAATATACACAAGGGTTTTCGTTTTGATCCGTTCGTTGTTGAATAATCTCTGTAACAATTGTTTATGTTGTTAAACCATTGTATGATATAGACAATGGTTTGGTTTTATAAAATCCTTGTGTGATTATTTACGTTACAACGTTTTGTTTAGCTAAACCGTTGTCTATATCAAAAACGTTGATTTTTAAAAAAAATACTTTATTTGTTGCCTTTAATACATACATAAGTGTTACACACTTCATACAATGTTATTGTATAAATCTCTTATTTGAATATTTAGTATAAAAAATTGTTAAATATTTAAAAACACTTAAATAAAGGTTAATGATAATAATAATATCATTGATAGATAGAATACGATCATACTTCAGATATTTTGTTATACGCGTTGTAGACGTGGACATCATATATTGTATGATTTACGATCCTTGATATTTGTTTACAAGAAAATATTATCTTGCTAGGAAAATGTTAATATAAAAATTGTCTATGATCCAACCTTATGGATGTCAAGATCTACGTATGTTTGTGATATTTTGTAAACTAGTGTATCGTTCGAATTGTTGTTTCGATTTTTTAAAAATAATTTTATGACTATCCAACCATATGGATGTAAAGATCTATATATTTTAGTGATATTCAAGAAATTTTAGAAAAAAAATTATTTTATTTGATTTTAGATTTTAAGAGTCAACTAGTGCTTGACTATTATTTTGTTTCGTACTAGATTGATGATTCTACTAAAATAAGTAGGTAATAACATCGATATGGTTGGATATTCAAAAAAAATTTAAAAATTATAAATCATACATGAATCCGTTTCAGGGAATTGTAATTTTACTTAATATTGGTCAAAAAATTATATAAAATAAATTTTTATCTTTTTATTATAATATATCACCCATAGAAATAAAAATAAATAACAAATAAGGTAACATATATTTTACAAATCTATAAAAATAATATAAAACATTTTGAATTTTATAGAACTTTTACATCCAAATTTTACTTCCCTCGTCAAATTCATTTTCCCCCTTCCTTGTCAAATTTCATTTCCCCTTTCATTTCACTTCCCCAACTTAAAATTTCAGTCCCCCCTTGCAGGCTTACACAAACAATCAAAACACAAAATACACATTACACCAAACACACAAACGACTCACAGATCGATACACGAGACATTTTCTCACAAACCCTAAATGGAGTTCAAAATTCAAATCAAAATCTTGAACTTGAAACTTAAGTCGAGTTTGTCACTCTCTCACAAAACATACGCCAATCAACAGAGAAGATTTGGGGCTTTTTTTAGGGTTCCACATAATTTAGGGTTTCGATTTAGAGCTAAATGTTCAATTTGGGGCTCTGTTTTGGGTTTCAGGTAATTTAGGGTTTTGATTTAGAGCTAATTGTTCAATTTGGAGCTTTGTTTTTTGTTACTATGCTAATTATTACTTTGTATCTACTCTTTGTTTTCTACAGACTTTGAAGCAATTTAAATTAGCGAAATTAACTCCAATAGATGCTGGATGCTGTCGAAGTTATTGAACGCTGAACAGAAGTAGGATTTGAGTTTCCGAGATAGGTGTTCAAAATTCTAGCTTTCTGCTGGAAAATCCGGCAGAAGAGAAAAAAATGTGTGAATGGTAAGATGAATCTGTTATTAGGTCTCTCTTTGTATCTATTCTATAAATTGCTGTCGACAATCTTGCACCTGTTTCAATATATCTATTAAATTCAGACAAATATCATATATTTTTTGCCTTCGGTATTTAACTCAATGTTGCTTCCTTAGTCTCATAACTGTACTGACCCTGCTCTAAGAGTGGGATGTACGGGGTATGCTAGGTTGTTGTCTCATGGCAAGAATGGCGAATTGATCTCCCACGCATTGGTGGATGAAACTAATTAGTAGTACTTCAAAAATAAAGCTCTCAGGTTTTCAAATCTTTTCTAACTACTTCTTTTGGCGAAAGAGAATTTGTGTTCTGCTTGATTTTTTATGACATATATATAATATGTTAATGTAAGTATGTCACATATATGCAATCAACTTATAAACTATTGTGCATTTTTAATTTTATTATTACTGCTATAGCATTTTACCTTCTTTTTCTCTGTAGCATGTTTGTATGTATTTATCAAAAATGAGTTACTGTGTACCCTAATGGTCCACATAACTCCGTGCAATGTTGCACACTGAAATTTTATTTCTCCAACAATCTTCATACCAGTCTTACATATTCTCGGACTTTTGTGACTAGTGATCAGACTTTTATGCTGCATTTCAGCTACAATTTTGAGTGTAACTGTTATTTGGTTGCTATGATCTGATTATGTACTTCTCTGTGGTGATTTTAGGGAGAGTATTTTGTAAAAAAGGATGTGGCGCTGATCGAGATACATGGGAAGAATGTAAGTCGTCCTTGCTAATTTTTGTCTTGCTCTGTAGCTTATCAAGTTTTGACTGTCGGTACTCAACTTTTTAAGCAGATTGTATGGTTACATAATATTTAAGGATGTGTCCTTCACTCACATAATTTGCTGGGTAACGCTCGTTGTTTATAGCAATGTAATTATTTCAAAGATTATAATATTTACCACATTCCACAATGTGTATCTATTCTATTATAGTCATTAATCTTATAATCTGTTGTCACTCTATGAACATTTAACTTGGAACATGCAGTTTGATATTCCGTCATAAGAAGTTGATCAAGTTCTTCCAAATAGGCCTACTGATCCTACCCCAGTCCAGGAACCAAAACAATCATCGGCCAGCACTGTAGCCAGTCCTCCACCTGAGTCCCCCTCATCAACCAGCAAATAGCTGGAACTTCAGCATATGTAGTTGTCCTCCTCGTACTTGGGCTCTGGGAAGTTATTGATTTGATTTCTGGTGTGTTTCAATTTATGGCGCAAAGACTGAATTTCGTAATCTATCTTAATAACACTCATTTCTTATTCTTACTTGCAGTGTTATTTGAAAGAGCGTGTCACTTTTCTTCTCTGAGATGCTTCTTCTTGACTTCTTGCGCATACGTCTTTGTCCTTTTTTACTTGTTACTGTTGCCTTTCTTTCAGTATTGACTTGTTAACTTGACTGACATTATTTCACAATTGCTTTTCTTCTGCTGCTGTTTTATATAACTGGTTTGGACCCCAGTAGCCACTATCCCATTTTCACTTGTTTTGGTAGGAGTCCATCATCTAACATCCACCGGAAATTCAAATTGTGTATAACATTAACATCATTGCACTTGTTCAGTTACTGATCTGGTACTTATTTTTCTTGATGATTTTAAAGCATCAACTTTTAAGATTCGTTGTTCGCACAAAATGTGGAGAACTTGGGTCTCTGCACTGGCGGGTGCAGGGTCTCAGCTCCAACCCAAAATAATCTTAAGAAGTTTCGTGATGCATTCAATATATTTTACAAGTGTGGATTCATGAACATACTGTCTGTTAGACCATTCTCACCACTTGGGAGGGCGTTGTTGCAGCTTGTTTATTTGTGGAATACCCCTTGATGACTCTAGATAGTGAGCCTGATAATAGTCTGAGACACTCTTTCCGGAAGTCAGGTGAGCATTATGCATAAATAGCAAGAAGTCATCATTGTTATTGTCTTTCTTTCTCTGACTACTCTCACCAGCCCTGAAATCACATTTGTTTTCATTTCACACTTGTTTTTATTTAAATTATGTTTAAACTGCTTACTCAATCTAATTTGCAGGTTGGTTTATGTAACATCATCAAGAAAGAAAAAGACAGAATAAATCATATTTGGGTGGTAGAAGCCACGAAAAATTCGGACTACTCCTTAACTTATGAACATAAACGATACATTCACCTAAAACATGCTGTTGTTGCTTCTCAAGAGTGGGCTGAAGTCTCCAGTTTGGTATGCATATTCTTATCCTGTTGCATTATGTGCACTTCTGGTTTTCTGTTCACTTACTCTGATATTAATTTGGATGTTTGCTTCTTGAAGACTATTGAGAAACTCAAGCAGAAGGTTATTTCTATTATTGGTAAGCGTACATAGGAAAAGCCGTTTTGAAAATACCGACATGTAAGCTTGCATCAATAAGTGTATGTTTTGAACTTTTGATATGCCATTTACTGTATTTATTTTTCATTCTAGAACAATAAATGCACATCCCTTATAAGCTTTGAAGTCTTGTGCTCTACAGCTTGCATTTTGGACCTTCCATTTCAAATGAGCAGACAAATGCACCTACTTCGCTGCTTGGGCTAAATCATAAGCTTTGCTGATTTATAGATGCTCTTGGCCAACCAAGGATGGAATCCTCGCACATTACTTTTACGGTGGTAAAATCATCATCTATTTAACTTTCGACTTCACGTCAGGTACAATAGATGATGATTTTACCACAACAAAAATAATCATTCGATTGGAGCATTAGTTTGTGAATTTGGTGAATAGTGGTTGTAATGGTGAATATTAGTTGGTAATATGTGAAGTATTTAGTTTGGTATTTTTGTTGGCTTGTAATTACAATGTCTACCATTGTTTCATTTGGTTATAAAACCATTATCTCTTATGTTTTTAGCTTAGTGTGGTATCTATAAGAACTATTGTTATTATCTGTATCAAACAATGGTCACTGTCTATTTAGACCGTTGTGCAAATGTTTTTCGTACAACATACTCATAAAAGAAACCTGTTGTCTATTTAGACTAAATACAAAATATTGACCAAACAAAAACGTTGTAAAATTAATCTCTTACAACGCATTCTTAAAATAAAACTGTTGTCTAACAAAACAAAGCACAATGGTTAAATACATGTGAAGTGTTGTTCAAAAGCCATACTACACACTTAGAGATAAAAACCGTTGAGTAAATCCAGATACTGAGGAGAAAACCGTTGTAGATAAAACTTAAACCATTGTGCAAAAGAAATATAAACAAGGCTTTATTAAGAAGCAAACCGTTGTTGTTTCTAGCTGTTATACAACACTTTAGATTTACCAGAATGTTGTGATAATCAACTTATACAACGGGCTGTATGGTAAGAAACTGTTGTTGTTTCTGGCTATTATACAACACTTTGTGAATCGGTGACTGTCGTTTCAGTTATTTTGCACAACATTTTTTAACCGTTGTCTGAGGTCCATCTGACGGCATCTCAATAGTCATCGGTTTTCAGGGGTAATAGACAACGGTCCTGGTTGAGTCGTCTGATTCAGTTTTTCTTGTAGTGTACTGTTAAGATTGCATGGAAACCCACTACAAGAATGCAAGCTTATTGTGTATCTTATTTGTGTATGTAGGTTTACTCAATGTCATATACTGAAGATCTGTTGTGTCATCTTATAATGTATACATATTTGCAATGTTCTATGCTGATATGATTAATTAGGTGAAAATGAATGGTGCTCACTTGACAATAGCCAAGCGAACTAGGTTCGGACTTAATAAAATGTTGGTGAAATTGGTGGCCAAAAGACCTGGAACGGCCAAAGATCCCGCATATGAGACTTATCGAGGTGATGAGAGTTCAGAATTGAGGGAGAGGAAGAATGTCGAAAGCAAATGAAGGAGAAGATGGTTAGGTGGAAAAAGTGAGAATCCGAAGAAAAAAAATTGAAAACAAACTAGAGAGGAAGGTGGATATGTTAGAATATAATATATGATCCTGGAAAGTGCCTTTCCCTAACACCTTGAGGTTTTAGAAGAGCTGGTTACTCAACATGGTATCAAGAGCTAGGTTTGTTCGATCTGTGATAGGTTTATTGATAGTTGGAATGTGATAGTTGCCACATGTTGGATCTAAAACATATGTTTCGATTTATTTTTTCTCTTCTTGTCTTCTCTTCAAATTGGTTAGTTTTTTCTATCCAGTATTGGTCGGGTTTTTCTTGGGTAAAAATTGATTTTGGTTGGGATTTTTCTGCTAGTTTCGTTTTGTTTTGGTTGGGACGATCTCAAACACACTCTCTATTTCTCATTTTTTGATGGTATTGGCTCGTTGATAATTTTATTTTTCTTTCTTTCCCTTCTCTTATCTTCTCTTCCCCTTTTCTCATGCGCTATGATGAGAGTAGCCCTAGGCACATATATATATCTTCTTTTCTCGTGCATGATAATGGGAGTAACCCTAGGCATATATGTATACCTTGTTTTCTCGTGCGCTATGATGGGAGTAGCCCTAGGCACATCTGTATACCACATTAACCCCTTCGTGGGATTTGATTATGGTCCGGTGCTCTAGGCACATAAACCCCTTCGTGGGATTTGGTTATGTTCTGGTGCTCTAGGCACATTAGCACTTTGTGGGATTGTTAGATTTGGTTAATTTGGATTGGATATTGGATTTGGAATGGTTGTAAGTTTGAATCGGTTATTGGGTTCGATATTGGAATAAAAAATAATTTATGGCTTTGGATTGAGTTTTGATTTCGATATCGGTCTTGTTTTTGATGGTTACAGTTTATTTAGATTATTCAGTTTTGCTTTCGGTATTGGTATTGTTCCATATGGTTGCGGATTGTTTGGATTTTGTTTTCGTTGTTCGTTGTTGATTATTGGATGTTATGGATGGTTTTTCTTATTAGATTTCCTTGTTCGCTCTGGTTCTGGTTCGAATACACCTGCATTACATTTTATTTACGTTTGCTATTGGATGACATGGATGCTTTGGATTCACTTGTTTTGCGGTTGCAGTTTTGGATTCGTTTGGAAAACGTGATTCAGTTTCTTGTTGACAAACTCCTGATTTCCCATTGTGGGTTTGAGCGGTGATGTTAACATATATAATATTATTATGATTCGATAGTTCCCTTACTGTAATAGTTTTATTTGTTAGGATAAGTTCTTTTATTATTATTTGGTTATTGGCTATATAAGTATTCTCTCAATTGTAATCGATAACAAGTTTCATTATAATAAAAAAATTATTTTATCTCTTCTCCCCATACTTTATCATGGTATTAGAACTTAGGCATGCGGGAGGTCCAAGGTTCGACTCTCTGCCACCCCCAATATTCTCACAATTTATTATGAACACGAAAGACAAAAATTATGCCCCAAAGATGGGCGCCCGTAATCCGCTCTTCGACCACCCAAAAACGAGCTTTCGAGTGAGGGAGAGTGTTAGAATATAATATGTGATTCTGGAAAGTGTCTTTCTCTCACACCTAGGTTTTAAAAAGTATATTCAAGAAAAGATGATGATGGACATGAGAAGGAAGATAACGATGCGAATTCAGAGTCGCCCGATGCCTAATCTGCAGAAAATGATTGTTTTTAATCCAGTCTATTTATCAAACATAGAAATGTTAATATATGTAATATTTGTTCACTGTATTGTATGAGTTCATATGAGTATCCTGTGCTACTTTAATTATTGTAATTAGTGTGGTATTACATGGCAAATTGAAAAGGTAACTAACTCTTCTTTGTATTTAAAAAAAATGGGGTTCCCGAACTCAATGGGTCAGACCACCTATGATGATCACAGAGACTGTTTGAAAGACAAACCTCTTCGGAGGACTAAGAATGATTGTGATCCAGCAGTAACCTTCAACTCGTTAACGACGTGTCGACGTCCCGCTATTTACTACTGTGAACTCTTCACCTTCTTGTTTTGGTCATGATTTCACTTTTTTATAAATAATTTCGCTACAAATGAAAAATTAACAGTTGTATGTTCAACGAAGAGATAGTAATAAATTATATACCAAGATTTGAGACCAAGAGGTATTTTTGAAAAGCTTTTTAGTATACAACAAAAGATAAGTACATCCATACAATTATACAAACACGAGTAACTTAGCAGCTACAGTTTGCCTAGTTCTATGTCAACCAACTTCTAAAGGGTCTAAATTCTAAAGATACACTGAAAATTATGGTAAAATTTAAAGATAGCCATAATTTGGAACAACCATATTACATCAACATACAAAAGAGAAACTTGTTGGGATTAATTTTATATTAATCTAAACTTGTGTTGAAATAAATAAAATAGGTAGAAAATTATATTTGAATAAGTCACAATGTAGTAGAGATAATTTAGGAACTATGTGCGTAGTGGAGAAATTGTAGGATGCAGTTTGTTTTCCCATTCCTAGTTTTTAGCAGCACAATGTAATCAGTTTTATTTAAGGTCTGTAATATCGAGTTTTGGAAATATGAATGATATACATTCTTCCTCCAGATAAAAACTTTAGTAACATACATATATATAATCTTATTCGCTATATTTGGTATCAGAACAGGTTCGTGTATGCCTAAATATCAACCCAGACACAAAACTGAAGACATAGAAACGTCCAAGACGAAGGAAGGTTCAGTTGGTTTGAGCTATCCCATGCTCACCAGAAGTAACTACACAGCATGGTCCCTTAAGATGAAAGTGTTCATGAAGGCGCAAGGAGTTTGGGGTGCGATTGAGCCAAAAACCAAGGAAACCGTGGACGAGAAAACGGTGCAGGTAGCCCTTGCAGCGATATATCAAGGCGTGCCGGAAGATATGTTGTTGACCATTGCTGAGAAAGAAACCGCCAAGGACGCGTGGGATGCGATCAAAACGTTGTGTATGGGTGCAGAGCGGGTAAAAGAGGCACAAGTGCAGACATTAAAAGGTGAATTTGAATCCCTGGTTATGAAAGAAACCGACCAGGTGGATGATTTTTGTATGAAGCTGAGTGGTATTGTGACAAACATAAGGGTTCTCGGAGAAAAGGTGGAGGAATCAAGTGTAGTAAGGAAGATTTTGCGAGCAGTCCCTGACAAGTTCCTTCAAATCGCCTCAAATATTGAACAATTCGGAGATATGAAGGTTATGACAGTTGAAGAGGTCATTGGGCATCTCAAGGCCCATGAAGAGAGGATGAAAGGGAAATCGGAAAACGTTGGAGGACAGGTTCTTCTCACACAGGAAGAATGGGCAAAGAAAACAAACAAAAATGGTGGAACAAGTTTTCAAAACCAGAGAACCAGAGGTGGACACGGTTTTCGTGGGAGAGGGAGAGGTAACTCTCGTAACAACGGAGGTGGCAGAGGCCGCCAAGAACAGTTTAGTAGAAGTAAGGGGTCAAACAAGATTATCAACGCACCGCGTGATAGAAGCACAGTAAAGTGTTTTAATTGTAACGTGTATGGCCATAACGCAGCCGAGTGCAGGAAACAACGAAGAGAAAAGGAGAAGAATAAGGATCAAACGCCTGAATCAAACCTGACTCAATTCGAGGATGACGAACCCACTTTACTATTGACAGAATGTGACGACAAAGGGGACGTAGTGTTGCTAAACGAAGAGAAAGTTGTTCCGAGGTTTGATCAGACGGGAGGTACTAAGGCGGACAAGAACATGTGGTACTTGGATAACGGTGCCAACAATCACATGACTGGACATCGTGAAAAGTTCAGTGATTTGAACGAAAGTGTGACAGGTCAAGTTCGTTTTGGAGACGGGTCTACTGTCAAGATTGAAGGAAAAGGCACAATTATTTTTAAGTGCAAGAATGGAGAGGAACATATGCTTAGGGAGGTCTATTTTATCCCAACGTTGTGCAACAACATTATATCCATGGGACAACTATCGTAAGATGGCAACAAGGTGATACTGAACGGGAATCTCTTGTGGGTGTATGATGATCGTGGTAAGCTGTTAATGAAAGTGCAGAGGTCAGTTAATCGGTTGTACAAGATAGTCATTGAAGAACGCAACTCTGTGTGTATGTTGTCGAAGGCTGAGGAGCAAACATGGTTGTGGCACACAAGATTGGGCCATGTGAACTTTCAATCGCTGCACACTATGTCAGAGAAAGGGATGGCACGGGGGCTCCCCAAGTTGGTGCAACCAAAAGCTGTATGTAGTGGCTGCTTATTATCCAAACAGACAAGGAAATCATTTCCGTCCAAGTCAGAATTTATGGCAAAAAAGAAGCTGGATTTAATTCATGCAGATTTGTGTGGCCCGATATCTCCACCAACACCAGCTGGGAATAGGTATGTGTTTCTACTAGTTGATGACTATAGTCGGGCAATGTGGGCATTTATGTTGAAAACAAAGGATCAGACAATGGAAGCATTCAAAAGGTTCAAGGCGCTGGCTGAAAAGGAGGCAGGAGATACAGTTAAGGTGTTGCGAACGGACAAGGGTGGAGAATTTACGTCGAAGGAATTTGAGGATTTTTGTGCAAATACTGGAATCAAGAGGCACTTAACTGCTCCCTACACCCCGCAGCAAAATGGGGTTGTAGAAAGGAGGAACCGAACTGTGATAGCTATGACACGAAGTTTATTGAAGGAGAAAAGTATGCCAGATATGATGTGGGGAGAAGCCGTGAGACATTCAGTTTATCTACTGAATCGTTTACCAACAAAATCATTAAATGGAGAGACTCCCTACGAGGCCTGGACAGGAAAGAAGCCAAAGTTTGATCATGTGAAGATTTTTGGGTGTTTAGCACATGTTAAAACCCCGAATGTAGCCCTGGGAAAGCTTAATGACAGGAGTGTTGAAATGGTTTACATCGGAAAGGAGCCAGGAACAAAAGCTCACAGGCTGTATAATCCAAACACTGGTAGGCTTCATGTCAGCCGCGATGTGGTGTTCGAGGAGAAGAAAGGATGGAACTGGGGTTACACGGAAACACGAGGTAATGGACTATCTTCTGGAACTTTTGTTGTTTTAGATACTCAGACTAATGTACATGATAGCGTAGAATCTCCTCGCACACCAAGTACAGATGGTAGCCTCATCCATGAGTCGAGCAGTGGAGGTGAAGGTACTGAATCATCAGGAGAGTCGAGTGAACCCAGAAGATTCAGGTTGTTAAGTGAAGTCTACGACGACACAGAAGAAATAGAAATTGCAGATGAGCTTTTTCTGGTGGGCGTTGAAGAGCCAAAAACATTTGAAGAAACAAAGGTTGATAAAGCATGGAATGAAGCTATGGATGCTGAGATCACGGCTATTGAGAAAAACAAAACATGGGTGTTGACAGATTTGCCAGAAGGACGTAAGCCCATTTCTTTAAAGTAGGTTTATAAAATTAAGAGGGACACAAACGGAGACATTGTGAAGTATAAGGCGAGACTCGTGGCGAGAGGATATGTGCAGAAAAAGGGAGTGGACTACGATGAAGTGTTCGCACATGTGACTCATATTGAGACGGTGAGATTGTTGTTGGCATTAGCAGCAAAACAAGGGTGGCAGGTGCATCATTTGGATGTAAAGTCGACATTTTTGAATGGCGAGCTAGTGGAAGAGGTATACGTATCTCAGCCTATTGGTTTCGAAAAGAAGGGAGAAGAACATAAGGTATATCGCTTATTGAAGGCACTTTATGGACTACGTCAATCACCAAGAGCATGGTATTCACGATTAAACAAATATTTGGGAAGTCTGGGGTTTTCAAGGTGTCCTTATGATCATGCAGTGTATACAAGGCGCGAAGGGAATGAAAATCTCATAGTAGCAGTCTATGTGGATGATTTACTGGTGACCGGGTCGAGTACAGAAAATATCCTCAAGTTTAAGACACAGATGATGAGTGAGTTTGACATGAGTGATATCGGGAAATTGGCTTATTATCTAGGGTTGGAGGTGAACCAGCAGAAAGGGTTCATTGAGGTCAAGCAGACAGCTTATGGAAGACGTATACTAGAGAAGATGAACATGTCAATGTGCAAGCCAGTCAGATTTCCCATGGAGTCCAAGATACAGATAGACAAAGATGAAGGCGGACAGTTGGTGGACTCCACATTATACAGAAGCGTCATTGGTGAATTGAGGTACCTTGTACATACACGTCCCGATATTTCATATTCTGTGGGTGTGTTAAGCAGGTACATGAAAAAACCAACTGTGTTACACTACAATGCTGTGAAGAGAGTGATGCGATACATAAAGGGCACTCTTGACTATGGTTTGGTGTACCGTCAGGGGTCTGGTAACTATCTTTTGAGTGGCTATTCGGACAGTGATCATGCTGGACGTGTAGATGACAGGAAAAGTACGACTTGCATAGCATTCTATTTGAATGAAAATTTGATAACATGGGTTTCTCAAAAACAGAGGTGCGTGACCTTGTCTTCATGTGAGGCGGAGTTTATGGCTGTTACGGCGGCAGCTACTCAAGGAATTTGGCTTCAGAATTTAATGAAACAGATAGTAAACGTATCACCAGGTCCTGTGGTAATCTATGTGGATAACAAATCCGCAATTGATTTAACGAAGAACCCAATCATCAATGGGAGGAGCAAGCATATAGATATGCGTTTTCATTTCATCAGAGATTGTGTGGAACGTGGAGAAGTAACAGTGAAGTATGTGAGAACTCAGGAGCAGAAGGCAGACATTCTAACGAAGCCGTTAATAGCTGCGAAGTTTGAAGAAATGCGGATGCTGCTTGGAGTTAAAAGTCTGGTCAACCAAGTTTAGATGAAGGAAGAGATTGTTGGGATTAATTTTATATTAATCTAAACTTGTGTTGAAATAAATAAAATAGGTAGAAAATTATATTTGAATAAGTCACAATGTAGTAGAGATAATTTAGGAACTATGTGCGTAGTGGAGAAATTGTAGGATGCAGTTTGTTTTCCCATTCCTAGTTTTTAGCAGCACAATGTAATCAGTTTTATTTAAGGTCTGTAATATCGAGTTTTGGAAATATGAATGATATACATTCTTCCTCCAGATAAAAGCTTCAGTAACATATATATATAATCTTATTCGCTATAAAACTGTGCTGCCTACTTGTATTCAGTTAATAGTACAAAATATCTACCTACACAGGTGGAAGTCGATGCCTGCAGGTTGGGCAATCCATCTTTTCATCCATCCACTTACGCAAGCACTCCGAATGGAAGAAATGGTCACATGGTGTCACCTGCACATATAGGTTTGGACAAGGTTAGTTACGCACGAGCGCCTACCTCTTAGCCTTAAACCTTAAGCTGAATAGCTGTCCAAAAGTACCATGCAAACATTTGGAGGATGAGAGAAATCAACGGCTGTCATGCAAATGACACAGTCAGTGGCACGGTTTATGTCCTGATCCGACCTTTTATGGTAATTATATTTTATTGGAAGAATCTGCAAGATAGAATACAAGAAAGAAAGATCAAAGTTAGGATAGGATTTGCATAATTTGATATAAATTAGGATGCCAAAGTTTTGAGATGACAAAAGTTGCAAGCAACAATAAAATAAGCATGATACAGACTTGACTCGTGAATAAAGCTAACTGATCTTTCCTGGCAACTGCTATTTATAATCAAGTGAACCAGCAACTAAATTGACACAATACTACACTCTAAAAAACATATCAAAGAGTTAGTAATGTTAACATACCATTTTCTTCCAGAAATACATGATGAACTAACAATCTAGTGCTAGAAATGCACACTAGTTACTTTATTCCCTGACTAGTTGTTGGACAACATATTACGATATAATGAAATAACATACAACTCTCTTCAAGAAACCATAAGAAGTTTCAAAGAATACATGATGCCAAGATGGTATGGTGTTCATATACAGAACTTGGCTGCACCTCTATAATCTGGGCAAATCAAGATCAGGTGACACGCAGTTTCTTAATGATCTGTCATCTAAATAAATCCTATAAATATTTGGCCAGCATTTGGGTGTCTTATCCCATTGAGAACCTCCGGAAGCATATTTGTTTTACATCCAGATTTTAAAAAAACACAAAAGCGATTTAGCTAGATTCATGTTTAATCGCATCAATAGAAGAAATCCTAAGCACAGTGATCGCAGCTCCTCAGAATATTCAATATTGGTTGGTACTCTCTTTTCAACAATCTAAAGAGATATATAATCTACAGGGGAAAAGTTAGATAAACTAAAACAAAATAGACAAGAGTTGCACGGACTCATAAACGGTGAAAAGTTGCAGCAAACCTGAAAAAGAATGAAGCTTCGAGATCCAAGATAGTACTGGAGTAGAAGAATTAATGCTTGCAACCCAACAAATCCTACCAAACAGATGCACCAATTCTTGTCAGGCTTACTGTGCATGAAGTTGCGAGGACAGCCAAAGATATATAACGGAATTGCAAGCCGAGTAACACTCATTCCTATATTATTGAATAGGGATGTAAAGGTATCCAAAAGGAGTACACAAGCAGAAGTAAAAATGGCAAGAATTTCTGGAACTCGTACATGATCAGAATACATCCCAGAAAGATCCCACCTGAAAAAAGTAAAGCATAAAGATGTGTAAATATACCAGTGTACAAAATAATTGATACAAAACTAGTTATATGCCATAAACATTTCCATCAGAAATCTTGTTTCTCAAGTACACAAATCAATTGCTTTTCTTTCAAAAGCAGAAGAAGAGGATAGCTGCATACAATTGTTCTGAAGCATAACTCGTAACTGTATACATCTGCTCTAAGTCATGATTCTGTTTACTGGTATACTATTATCTTTCATTACCAAAATAAATCATGATTCTATGACTGATGACGTAACTCATTTAAGTATGTAGTGCCCCCAGAGGAAAAAAAATTCTGAATCCGCCATTGGACAACAGCACAATGTTGCACAAGCTCATGCAAAGATATTATTGAAATAGGTATCTTCCTATACATATTGGCCTGAGATTCAGGTAAAAGTATATCGACAGCACAGAAATTCATTACAAATAGCTAAGCAAGATAGTACTCACAGAAATTACTACAAAGAACTGAAAGTTCACGCCTCGTTTCCATACTCTGTATGTTATTTGTAGGCCTATTTGCCTTCCATATTGTTAGAATTCAAACCCTCGTCTCAATAAAATACTGGCAGCTAGAATAAAGAAAATAAAGTTCAAATGCTGTGGAAACATTAAATGGAGGCTGAACATGTGAAGTCAAGAAATATAGTTTCAAAATATACAGCAACAAAAGATTTTGAACTCTGGATTATCAACATGCATGAAGGCTGATAGTGAAATACGTGTGCAATAAATAAGGTGGGCTGTGAAAGAAACTAAACACCAGGAAGCTATACATAACATCTGGATTATCTTCAATACATCCAGGAATTATGGTAGGCTATCTTTTGAAGTCTGCATTTGAATAGCTGACCAGAAAATAGGGAAGTTAATGATAGGTGATGTAAGCGCTGATGTAGACGTTTGTATTAGGAAGCCTATAAATAGATAGTTGCTGTGCATGTAAAAAGATAGACACACCAAGTAAAAAAAAGGGAAATAACGTAGTAGTGATAGTTGAGAGAAGCAAGAGCTGAAGCTCTTAGAAAAAATAGAAGCACTAGCTTTGTTTGTTTTATTATCAAAATCTCTTATATATATATATATATATATATATTTTGTGATTGTGTGTTTAAATCAAATCAAGTTTAAATACTTGTAAGGTCCATTTCGTTTCCAACAAGTGGTATCCGAGCCAAGGTTCCATTCGAGAAAAATGGCAAATATGGTGCAACCCAATATTACGAAGTTGACGGCCACAAATTACAGGAAAAAATACCTTTGAAACCCAATATTCCGTTCGAGAAAAATGGCAAAAGGCGTTATACACAATTATTCAAGGTGTTGATGAATATACCTTTGAAAAAATTTCTGAAGCAAAAACAGCAAAAGAGGCATGGGAGATTTTGCAAATATCATTCCAAGGAGTTGAAAAAGTTAAAAAGGTGCGGCTCCAGGTTCTACGCGGGGAGTTCGAAAATATTAAAATGAAGTCCTCAGAAAATATTGGTGAATATGTTACTCGTTTAAAAACGGTGACAAATGAGATGAACAGAAACGGCGAAAGTCTCGATGATGTTCGGGTCATGGAAAAATTGCTCCGTTCGTTGATAAAAAAATTTGATTATGTTGTCACTTCTATCGAGGAGTCAAAAGATTTGTCCACAATATCTATTGATGAGCTAGTTGGTTCACTTCAAGCGCACGAGCAGCGGATGAACCAGTATGATGATACAAGCCATTTGGAAAAGGCGTTGCAAAGTAAGATGTCCATTGGTGAAAGTTCAAGCAGTAGCAGTTCTGTTCGTGGAAGAGGTGGCTTTAGAGGTGGCTACCGAGGTGGACGAGGACGTGGAAGGCAGTCCTTCAACAGAAGCCAGAATACTGAAGGTTATCAACCATCTGGTCGTGGTCAAAATTTTAGAGGCCGAGGAAGAGGCGGATTTCAACGAGGTGACAAATCTCAATTTCAGTGCTATAACTGTAATAAATTTGGTCATTTTAGTTATGAGTGTAGATCGCCAAAAGTGGAAGAAAGAAGTCATTTTGCAGCAGCAAAAGAAGATAAAGATATGGGCACTGCTATGTTCCTCACTTACAAAGGAGACGAGGAAAGCAAGAAAAATGTTTGGTATCTTGACTCCGGTGCGAGCAACCACATGACGGGCCATAAAGATTTATTTACAGAGATAAACGAGACCATCACAGGAGAAGTTACGTTTGGTGATTCTTCAAAGATTTCGGTCAAAGGCAAAGGTACAATTACGATTGTATTAAAGAATGGTGAGCAAAAGTATATAAATGATGTTTACTATATACCTGCTTTGAAAAGTAACATCATCAGTCTTGGCCAACTTGTGGAGAAAGGATATAATATTCAGATGCAGGATAATTCTCTTATCATCAGAAATCAGGTTCGAGAATTAATTGCAGATGTGGAAATGTCAAAGAATCGTTTGTTTACACTTGATATACAGACGAAGATGCAGAGGTGTTTAAAGTCGGTCATTAAAAATGACTCGTGGTTGTGGCATTTAAGATTTGGTCATCTTGGATTTTCTGGATTGAAATTATTATCAAAGACAAAGATGGTGAACGGTTTGCCAGAAATCAATGAACCAGAAAATTTGTGTGAAGCATGTGTCAAGGGGAAGCAACATGGACAAAGTTTTCCCGTTGGAAAATCATGGAGAGCCAGGAGGCCATTGGAGATTGTTCACACAGATATTGCGGGTCCATTTGATATTCCATCACTTGGAGGTAACAGGTATTACCTAACATTTATTGATGAATTTAGCAGGAAAAGTTGGGTGTATATCCTCAAAGAAAAAGCGGAGGCTCTTGATAAATTCAAGGAGTTCAAAGCTTTGGCAGAAAAACAAAGTGGTCATTATTTGAAGGTACTCCGATCAGACAGAGGAGGCGAGTATACTTCAAATTTGTTTTAAAAGCTTCTGCAGAGCACATGGAATTAATCATCAGTTGACAACGACATATACTCCTCAACAAAATGGTGTTGCAGAAAGGAAGAATCGCACTATTCTAGACATGGCAAGGAGTATGGTGAAAGCAAAGCACATGCCAAGAACTTTCTGGGCTGAAGCCGTTTTATGTGCAGTTTATTTGCTGAATCGCTGTCCAACAAAAAGTGTCAGAAACAAAACTCCAAATGAAGCATGGAGTGGTAGCAAACCATCAGTTGGACATCTCAAAATTTTCGGGTGTATTGCATATGCCCATGTTCCCGATCAGAAAAGAAAGAAGCTGGATGATAAAGGAGAGAAATGTATCTTTACCGGATATGATAAAAGAGCAAGGCTTACAGACTCTATAATCCCCTGACGAAGAAATTAATCATTTCTCGAGATGTTGAGTTCGATGAATCCGATTACTGGAGATGGAGCGAAGAAGAAAGAAAAGTTGCTGGTTTGTTTTTTCAGGATGAAGATGATGACGGTGATGACACCAACGTTGAAGACGATGAGAATGATGATCAAACTCCTCCACCAAGTCCAAACCAACAAACTCCTGCATCGACACCATCGACTGGAGGAAGCAGCAGTTCAGGGGGAGCACCAAGGAAAATGCGGAGTCTGGATAATATATATGAAGCAACAAGTCCGGTACAAACAACCTTTGATTATTCCTTGTTTTGTTTAATGGTTGAATGTGATCCAGTGACATTTGAAGAAGCTTCTGAAGAAATCAAATGGAACAAAGCCATGGATGAGGAAATTGGTTCAATTAAGAAGAATGATACTTGGGAGCTCACAGATCTTCCAGAAGGACAGAAAGCAATTGGTGTCAAATGGGTCTACAAGACAAAGACAAATCAGGATGGTGAAGTGGAAAAATACAAGGCGAGGCTAGTGGCTAAAGGCTACAAGCAAAGATATTGAATTGACTATGACGAGGTATTTGCTCCAGTTGCAAGAGTTGATACCATAAGACTTCTTATAGCAATTGCAGCTCAGAATCAGTGGAAGATTTATTAGATGAATGTCAAGTCAGCATTTCTGAATGGTTATCTCGAAGAAGAAGTCTACATTGAGCAACCTCTCGGATATGTTCAGAAAGGCCGGGAAAACAAAGTCTACAGATTAAAGAAAGCCTTATATGGTTTGAAGCAAGCTCCGCGAGAATGGAACACAAGGGTTGATGAATACTTTCAGAAGAATGGTTTTGTGAAGAGTCCCTACGAGCATGCACTTTACACGAAAACAAATTCAGGGGGAGATATTATGATTGTGTGCTTGTACGTGGATGATATGATTTTCACCGGCAACAACCCTGGTATGTTCGATGATTTTAAGAAAGTTATGACTAACGAATTTGAGATAACAGATATTGGTCAAATGTCGTACTTTCTTGGAGTCGAGGTGAAGCAAAACAAAGATGGGATTTTTATGTCACAGAAAAAATACGCAGAGCAGATTTTAAAAAATTCAGAATGGAGGAATGCAAGCCGGTGAGAACACCAGCAGAAGCAAGCATAAAGCTCAGAATTGATTCAACGAGGGAGTCGATAAATCCGACATTGTTCAAGAGTTTGGTTGGAAGTCTGAGGTACCTAACTTTTACTCGTCCAGATATTATGTACGCAGTTGGACTGGTTAGTAGGTACATGCAGAAGCCGAAGCAAGATCACTTCATGGCAGCTAAAAGAATTTTGAGGTACATAAAAGGAACACTTGATCATGGTCTATTTTATACACACTCTCAGGATTCAAAATTAGTTGGCTACTCAGACAGTGATTATGGTGGTGATTTGGATGACGGGAAAATCACTTCTGGATATGATTTTCATATCGGTTCGGGAATATTTTCGTGGTCATCAAAGAAGCAACAGACGGTTGCTCTCTCAACATGTGAGGCAGAATACATTGCAGCAGCAGCGTGCGCGTGTCAAGCTATGTGGCTAGGCTACATATTGGGCGAGTTAAATCTTGCAAAGGAAGATCCGGTTACTATTTATGTGGATAATAAATCTGCTATTTCACTTGCGAAAAATCCTGTGTCCCACAGTCGAAGCAAGCACATTAACATAAAATATCATTTTATTCGAGAATAGGTGAACGATAAAATCGTGGAGCTGGTGCACTGCAGGACCGAAGAAAATTTAGCGGATATATTTACGAAGCCATTGAAGCCAGAGATATTTCATCAAATGAAAGAAAAGCTTGGAATGCAAAGTCGGGTTTGAGGGGGAGTGTTAGAATTCAAACCCTCATCTCAATAAAATACTGGCAGCTAGAATAAAGAAAATAAAAGTTCAAATGCTTTGGAAACATTAAATGGAGGCTGAACATGTGATAGTTGAGAGAAGCAAGAGCTGAAGCTCTTAGAAAAAAATAGAAGCACTAGCTTTGTTTGTTTTATTATCAAAATCTCTTATATATATATATATTGTGAGTGTGTGTTTAAATCAAATCAAGTTTAAATACTTGTAAGGTCCATTTCGTTTCCAACACATATGTCGAAAAAATATCGCATCTCAAAGAAAGCAAAGACAACAAACTTGAAAAATGCAGCAGTAGCGAAGGCATTAAACAATGATCCTGCACATATAGAAGTTATAATAACGGAGTACACAAGTAAGCAGTGAGAAATAGTACTTTAAAGAATTTTTTGGTTACTGCCAAGAGACAGAATAAGCATCCTTCTAATTACCAACTGTGATTCCTGCAGTCAGATGTATTAGACAAAGGTATGCATCCATCATAGCCTGTTGCCCAATTGCCAAAATTGAAACTTTGGCAGATCCCTGACAGTAGGATGCAACATCCATCACTTAGTATATGAATTCCATCAAATAAATACGGTATGAGTGTAGCTATCACACTGGGAAAATTTGAGAATCCTACAAATGAAACAAATAGGATCAAGAAGAACTTCTTACAGAATGTGTGTTGCTATGTTTCCTTTGCCGAATTAACAGAAGAACTTGAAGGAAAGAAATCTAATATATGTCAGACGGTTAAGCAAAATCAACCAATCTGATTCTATGAATACATAATGAAGTTGCATCAAAAGATGTTAGAGAAGGATACAAAAGTGACCATCAAGTTGTAAATAACTGTTTTGTAAAAGTACATCGCAGTGTTTACAGAAGTTGCATTCAATAGCATGGGCTGCAGACAATCTCCCTTGTCATCTACCGAATAGCTGTTCATTGAGCCTTCTATATGGTAACTATAACGATCTTCATCTAGACAAAGTTAAAGCAGCAAGACAAAATGAATTACTATACATCCAACATTAAAAGACACTTCTTAGTGAAAAATTCTAATGAAAGAATAGTTGATTTGATAGTTCCCCTGAACAATGTCATCATAAGTTGACACATGTAAAAGCCGGAGGCTATCAACAATGTCCTGTGTTTATAATAATTCATGAATTTGGACTTTGAGCCTGCAAGGTAACAATGTCTAGTTCCACAAACACGTTCTTTTTTATCCCGTTGAGGCGTTGACTGGTATGCAAAATATTTAGGAACATAAATCCAAGATACCATGGGGGCACAGAACAATGGAATGCATCATGCATGCATATCATGATTTCTAAATTGAAAAATAAAATTATTAGTAAAATAAGAAGAGTATTTTATGCTCCATGGAAAATGACGTACTACTTTGCATGAGGGACAAGTGATATCTGAGCCATTATTTCGATGTTTCAATGTTTCTCCATGTCATTCACAGGTGCTACAACAAGAAGTAATCAGTTAGTATGGACTATAGCCACAAGAGAGTTAGAAAAAAAATTCAAACGATAAAGTAAATATCATACAGTGTTTCCTCTTCCAAATCTTGACCCATGTAGACTCTTGAAAATCGTGGGATGAGAAAAGTCCAAGCTGTTTCGAGGCATAGCACGGGATGTAAGTTAGTATTAGTTGACTACTTCAACTAGAAGAAAGGTTAACAATGAGTAATTGCAATAGTCCCAACGTTCTACAGCTTATCACGGCATTACTAATGATATAGCCAGTGTGCCACAGGTAACAAGGTATATTACGAGAGAAGGAACCATACAATAGTAGACAGCATTACTATTAATTGTGATAACAATAAGCGATCTGGAATACTTTAATTAAAACTATTAACTATCACACGGACAAAAACATCATTCCTTTAAATTGTGATTATAATTACCGAGTGATATGGATCGGATATAACATGATCTTCACGTCCAAATTATCCTGCTTTCCTCTGCAATATAATTATATCAGTGCTGAACACATTAAGAAGACTTAAAACTGGAGCCACAGGTGCACGTCATATCATTTCTACAAATCGAGAACACGATAAATGATAGGAAATGAAAATGCAGAAGAAAAGGAACAATTTCAGATGTGAGAGGAAATAGTTTTGAGGTGAAAATTTCAGAAGAAAAGGAACAGTAGTTTAAGTTAGTTAACAATCATACACATTCCTAAACAATTTTTCAATATAAATAATAAATTACATGTGACATTGTGCAAAAAGTATACATAAGGTAGATTAGTGTGATAATAGAAATCTGCCAAATGCAAAAAAAAAAATCATATCGAGTGAAATGAAAAACAGTCACTAGCTTGCTACCAGATGTTCAAAATTTAGAAATGTAACATAACCAAACAAAACAGAATAAGTATAGTACAAGAACATATATAGCAAGCAAAATTAGTCAGCGATCTAATACACGTACCTGTAGGCCACTCGAAGTTGTTTAAAAGGCCATATATAAACCCCTTCTACCTTGATTTGTACACCCCCGACTTTATGTTCATCGTCAAACACCTTGTAGAACATAATCATCCCCTGCCGAAAGAAAATGGTAACTAAACAAATATCTCCTTTTGAGCAGCAAAACCATAAACACGAGCTATAGCCACAGTAATGTTAAGGCTGAATTCACAGGAAAGATATTTGGCAAGAAAAAGGAATATCATATATAATTGCCAGCTTAAAAATCAAATTTACAATCCTTCACCCCCTTGATTTAGTTTTAAGAAGGCTCTGAAATCAACAGCTCAAATCAGTACCAAGAAAGAATATAGATGCCATACATGCACATCAACTCCACAAATACTTCTTATAAGATACTGGTGAAACACAAATAGGACTACAAGTCCGACGTAACGTAAAACACGTGGATGCACTCAAATTGCATTTTGCATGACATATTACCTTAACATTATGTACACCCTTGCTTTCTGTTGGGGTGCTGATCAATTCGAGAACAAAATCACCGCTGGACTTTCTCAGTTTCGGAGACCTGGAATTGCCATTTTTGTATTCCAGTAAACCCCAAGATCCTGCATATAAAATGCCATACCGAACAAGTACATTGAGATTTAAACCCCAATTTAATAAAAGAGTTAATATGCACAGAAGATAACTGAAGACCTTGCGTTATAACGTACAATTAATATGTGCAGGCATGCATCCAATTTGTAGACACTAAGGAATTTGTGATGCTAAAAGCTTGAGGAACATCCTCAAAATTGTGCACTCCAGTTCTCTCCTATATATATTAGTACAGTGCTCCACAAATTTAATACAGTTAACATACATTACACAACTACAAGTAAACACACACACACACACATTGGCAAAACACATCATGAAATAAAAAAAACTTCAAACTAAACATTCTTTTGAATTAGTAGCTGACAGAAAATAAAACTACATAGTCCGAAAACACACATGCAAAAAGTAACCAACCTTCATAAGTTCCAGTGATGTTCCAAGATGAAGGTGATGGTGGTTGCCACTGCAGCAAACAATCAATAATATCACACTCCGTCCATCCAACAATTAAATTACAAGCCTTATCAAATAAAAACTAAATTGTATAAATCATTATAAATCAAAACATAAATTTACCTTATAGCCCCATGAAAGAGTGGAATTTTTTATCCATCTCAATGTTGTGGCCTGAGGAGCAAAAAGAGAACTAAAACAAAACTTAAGCTCAAGAAAGATCGAAGTAAAAAGAGTCCATTAGAGTGAGTAGAAATGTTATTCTTATGTGTGAAATTATTGAAATTGAAGTAGAAATGGTGTTGACAGGTTGTAGTAGTAGTAGTTATTGTTTCAACAACATAACCCCCTTGGCTAGCTAGTCTAACTTTATATGCATGTAGTAGTAGTAGTTATTGTTTCAACGACATAGTTTAACACGTATACAGAGTTTGTGTATAGCTTAGTATGTGTGTAGACGGGAATGCCCATAGTTTAAAAAAATGAGGTGGTGGCTTTCTTTTACATTATTATTCATGATCTATCCATTTTTCATTTTTATATTAAAAAAATTATATTTCAAAAATTCATTTTAATATTTAAAATATAAATATAATAAAATTATTAAGACATTTAATGAAATATTTTTTGTCTAAACTCTAAAGGTAGACAAGGAATATATACTAGGAGTTGCATAAATTCTAAAAATTTAGTTTTTGATATTTATCAAATTTGTTATATATTTTTAAAGCACTAAAATAATACAATTTTAAAACAAATATTAGAAAACACTTTTAGAGCAGCACAATTATTTATAATGGCTTGGAGTGGAGATAGATTTATGATGTTATTTTCTTTCTAGATATATAAAACATTTCTATTATGCTTATATTAACTTAATTTTTTAGTTATATATTTATATTTCTAAAGAATATTTAATAAATCCAGTTGTGCAATCAAAGTTGCTAAAATGAAATCAAACAACTATTAGAATAAACTATGAAACCATGTTTATAAGTTTAATGATATTTACTCACTTAGTAAGTAGTGTTAGTACTGAAAAAATTTGAAATTGAAAATTAAAAGTTGTCTTATCTTTATTAAGAATGGTACACATCATACATGTTAATTTCAAAATTGAAAATAAATTTTATTCCTCTTTCTCAATTCTTTTTGGAGTAACATAAATTACATTTCATTTTTAATTCTCTGTTAGTGTTGGTATTAAAATTATGACAAAAAAGTCACATTATTATAGAATTTTAAAATTTTATCAGACAACTTTTGAATTCTTTATTTCAAACAAACACTTTTTATTCCTATGAATGTTAATATGTTGGTCAATACTTAATTATTTTGTTATATTTAATTCCGATAAAATAAAGACAAAAAATGTCAAATTTTCTTATGACATATAGTCAATCAACAATTAACTTTTTTGTAATTTTGTTTTATGTAATATAAAATAGAAAATATTTAATAATATTCACTTTTGCGAAAAGTTATATTGTTTTATGTAAAAATGGAAAATATTTAAAAGGTATTCTCTTTACAGAGAGTTACCAAAAGTTAGTGACAAGTAATTAAATGATGTGGTACTTGGGTTGACACCAACCAACAATCCTCCCCACAAACCAAGAAGATATTGTCCGCTCTGAGCTAGGCCCGCAAAGACCCGCAAGGATTTGTTTTTGGGTCACTCCCAAAAGGCCTCGTACTAATGGATTTAATTGGCTGCTTTATATAGAAGAATATTTTATCTTTTCTCCTCGATGTGGTACTTGCAGCCCGTTACCCCAGGATCCAAGTCTGAAACCATGGCCTCTATTACACCTTTTTGGGTCGCGAGCAAGCCCTAACTCCACAATAATATGATATTATCCCCTCTGGGCCAGGCCCGCACGGATTTGTTTTTGGGTCACTCCCAAAAGGCCTCGTACTAATGGATTTAATTGGCTACTTTATATAGAAGAGTATTTTCTCTTTTGTACTCGATGTGGTACTTGGGTTGACACCATCCAACAATCCTCCCCTCAAACCAAGAACTACATAACCCGTGGTCTTAACTCATGCGATTAATCTATGCTCATCTTGCACGGCTGTTATTCACCACAGAACCCGCCGCTTGAACACAACATCAAGAAGACTTTCGACACAAGGTACCACAATAGATCTCCAATCGTGAATTCATACCGAGGGAAGTGGCGGACCCAAGGCAGGGCTGGGGTTGGCTCCACCCCGGGTCAACCATGTTCCTGGCAAAATTTTACTATTGATCTGTGATTTTTACGGTTAATATTAACAGAAAAGAAAGAAGAATCAGGTGATGGCGGCATTGGCATTCAAGAAACCAAGTGTACATTAGCTAAGTGTATCTAGTTTTATTTATTTTGTAGTTGGTATTTCATGTTGTTTCGGTATCATAATAAAATTTTAAATTATGCATAGATCTCTATCACTTTGATCTATTTATTGACATTTAAAATATATAATTTCTCAAATTTCTTTTTTCAGAATTATTTATAAAATTTTAGTGTGGAAAACTAAAAACAGAACTTGAATATAATTCTAATCTTTAAAATTTAAATTATACTAGAAAATAACCCGTGCGAATCACGGGCCGAGTGATTTTTTTTGAAAATTTATTTTATTTATAGTATTTTTTAATTAATATTATTAATTATGTTATTTTCAATTTTGACTTAAAATTGTTTACAATTACAATATTTTTTTCATGAAATTAGTTACTGAATTTTAGAAATATTTTGCTCATGAAAATATTATTATTATTCAGTTAATTATAAAAACATTATATGTTATCCCTTTACAACAAAACGGAATCTCAATAAACTATAGAGCAGTATCAACTCAAATTTTAATGGTAGATTATTTATATTTTAGTATCAAAAATAAAATCATTTTAAAATCTAAAACACCAACTTGTGTATAGATCCCAAAGATTCTCATCCAAATGAATTTCTTTATTTTCAGCAACAACTTTTTATTATATAATAAACGTAAGAGATTAATAGTTATAATTTTTAAATAATTATATATATAAATATTTATTCTACTGCTCAATAGTTTAAGAATCTCTTGACGATATCTTTCTCTTCCGACACATCTTTACAATTTTAATTTTAACGACGTAATTATAAGGGATAATTATAAGGGGATTAAGAAATTGGTCAAATACAATCTAAACTATGTATATATAATTAAAATTTTGTATATACAATATGGGCTAAAATTTAGAAGGTTGAATTTCTTTATTTCTAGAAACAATTTTTTATTTATACATAAAACATAAGAGATCATTATCTGAATCGAATAATTCTAAAAATTAAGAAAAAAAAACTCTTGATAGTAATACCTTGGACATAATTTGTTTGTGAATTTAATCATTACGTTCATCTCACTGCTCAATATATAGTTTTAGAATCTCTTGTTTAACGATATCTTTTTTTGTATGGATACCTTAATTGTCTTCCAATTATAAAGGCATAAGTAGAAGTAAAAAAATACAGGGTACTAAGAAATTAGTTCAATATCCTATAAAGTATGGATGATTTAAATATTGTAAGCCTATTCATGAATTAACTAACAGTATAGGAGATAAATAGTTAAATTCATTTGGGACTATTTAAATATAATAAGGCTAGTCATGAATAAAGAATAAATATAAAAGGACAAATATAATTGAATTCAAATTATGCCCTTGTGATTGGTGATGTAAATATTTGAACATTTTCTGTGAAATTGATTCTCATGCAGATGTGAACAACTTGGAATGCTGAAAAGTTAATTTACCTCTACACAACTTGTACTAACAAAAACATGGGATGCTGAAAAGTAAATTTACATATCCACAACTTGTATTGGATTAGTAACTTTTTTGTAGTTTGGTGATGGACAATGATCACTTTATTGGTAATAAGTACAACGTACAATAGTGTTTCATATTTTAAGTTGAATTCACCAAGACACTAAGTTTATAAAAGAATTAGAACTACAATAAAAATAAAAATTTCAGATGGCCTAAACTACAAATTACACTTAATATAATTTGCTTATGTAACTCCTGGGATGTCTATTACATGATATAATATAATAATATAATATATTTTGGTACAATAGTAATGTAATTTAATAACAATGTAATATATTCGTACAATAATAATATAATTTATTGTAGTTTTAGATTAAATTATTATTAAAAACAACATAGAATTTTACGTGAAATAAGTGTTTAGGATACAATAACAATATAATCTATTTTAGATTAGATAATTTTTTTTTTTAATTTCAAAACAACATAGAATTAGTTTTTTCTTAAAAAAAATTAGAATTTTACATGAAATACGAGTTTAGAGTACAATAATAATATAATCTATTTAGATTAGATAGTTATAATTTTTTTTAATTTAAAAACAACATAAAATTCTACAATAATATATAATATATGAGTCGAAAGTTGCAAGTGTGTAGTAAATTTATACTTTCAAAAAAAACTTGATACCAATGTTTAAATTTTATGGCTTAACTATCCATTGTATGTGATCACAGATAATATTGACATATGTATATCAATATAATGCCAAAGAAGTAACAAAGAAAAAAAAGGCAACCTTTTATCATGCAGACTTTTAATTGCTTGTATGTGTAAGACGAAAAGTCAAAAATAAAATATTATTTTTCGTAAGATGAAAAAGTCGAAATAATAATAGAATTGTTAGAAGATTGGTGAAAGTATAGGATTGAATAAAACAAATATAATTTAAAAACAATATAAAGTTCTACTACGTGAAATAGGAGTTTAGGATATAATAATTCTACAACAGGAAATAGGAGTTAAGGATATAATATAATCTATTTTAAATTAGATAATTATATATTTTTTAAAAGATAAATTAGGTTCTTCGCAAAAAAAAGAAGATAAATTAGGGGTGAAACCAAAAAAAAAGTGTGAACAAAAAAAAGTGCGAACCAAATTTGGTACTATAGTAAAAAGGGTTTCGCTTATTAATAAAGGTTATAGATTTCTACACGCACTCATTTACCTCTACGGTCTAATTGATATTTAAATCTAATTTTCTCATCAGTTAGTTAGATCAATCTAAATTTATTACTTTTTTGGTTCAAGTCATGAACTACAGAAAAACAATATCTATTGTTTTTAATGATAAGTTGTTTAATTTAGTTAATCTAATTTTATATGTTGTTAATTTGTAGTTTGATTTTTTAAAATTACAAATGATAATAGACAACATGTTATTTAGTATTTATATAATTCTTTTATTTATATTTTGATACTAAAAGAACTTAAACCTAAGGTGCAATAATATTGACTGCAATTTTTTTAAAATAATTTATTAAATTTATTTGTTCAAATTATTTAATACATACAATATGGTAGATATTACACTCCTCTTACAGAATGTATACTAATGTACGTGCTTTAACTTGACATTGAGTTAAAAAAAATTAGCCCCAATGAGTTGAGCATCCTGGGTCCGCCCCTGACCGAGGGAAACCTCCCAACATCGAACAATGCAGTCTGTTACCCCAGGATCCAAGTATGAAATCATGGGCTCTGTTACCACTTGTTGGGCCGCGAGCAAGTCCTAACTCCATACTAGTATGATATTGTCCGCTCTGGGTCAGGCCCGCACGGATTTATTTTTGGCTCACTTCCAAAAGGCGTCATACTAATGGAGTTAACCGGCTGGCTCTATACAAGAGATTTTCTTCTTGTCACATCGATGTGATACTCGCAAAGCAGTACACACTAAGACAAAGGGTAGGGATTGGCTCCTTACAACTCTTTCTGAAGTTCGATTTCAAACAAAAAAATTCTAGGTTTTCTTTTAGGTTAGCACACCGTACAAGCTTAGCTTTCGCTGCTGGCATAAATTTAAAACTCGCCATGAGATTGGTTTATTTTAAAGTTAATGAAAAATTCATTATAATATTAGAATAATTGAGATGTCACTTAGTTCTGCCTTTGTGCAACTTGGTTAAAAATTAAGTTTTTCTGAAAAACAGTAAGTGCTAAACGGAAGTGAAAAGATAAATTTTACTCGCCATGTGATACGAATAGACGTTTTGTTGGATTTAGTACAACCAAATTTGCATGGGACTCCTGCATGTTATGATACATTTGAGCATCAGAGGAAAATTATCAATTAAAAACTAAAAAGTTGTTATTTTAAATGAAATGCAAGTCTCTGTTTAGTGGTAATTATCGGTGCTGTTGTTGTCTTCCTAAAGGGCTTTTGCCAGAATTAGTTTTCTTTCAGACGGGGATCTGGAGGATGGGGACAAATGTAATGCTGATACCTCAATTGTTTTCCTCTTTAGAGTTAGGCTCATTGGTTCTTGTTCCCTTGTGTCTGCATGATGAACCATTCTAGGTCTTGTGTTTTCTTTCAACTCCGCACCTTGTCTTGAGTTGGTCAAGAATTTAGTATCGTTCTGAAGAGTTGATTTTGATGGAGGATAAATTGGTTCACTAGTCCTGTTTCAGTAGAAGTTGTCAATAGTAAAATCACTTGAAAGTAGCAATTGCATATACTATTATTGGGTTTAGATACATGTAAATCACTTGACAAGTCCTTTACATTATCTTCTGAGAGCTTTTTTTCATAAACATACAGTAAAGGGAACATCTTTAGTCTACCGGAGGGAAAAATGTTGGAATTCAAACTCTCTAGGGTCAATGTAAGCTCCAGAATTACATGATAAAAATAATTAAAGGCTAGGTGGTAATATTAACCAATTTGACCGGATTTTAGTCTAAAGTCAGTTAAAGAAAGATTACATGGTACAGATTTTGTACCTTCATTCTTGATTGTTCAATCTGGTACATTAACAATTGCTCCTGAAATGACAAAATAGCACCTTATATATAGTTTATATTTGTACTTAGCGATAACTTTTAGCAATAGAAACATAGGAACAACATTCAACCTTCCTATTCCTCAAAGATATTAAGCCATCATTCAATAGTTGTTCCAGCTGCTGTAACTCATTCAATCCATATTCAGTAAGGTCATTACCCAGAAAAATCCTACAAGATCAAAAGTAAATCTATGAAAAATAAGGCTTCTCTAAAGTTTTAAAAAATTACCAAGAAAGCTAAAAACAAACTTACGTTTGTCTTTGCATAAGCTGTGCAACCTCCTCTTTCAGAACAGCTAGCTCATCAGAACTTTTCTTCTACAACATATTGAAAGCAAAGGAGATCATGTACCGCTAGAAGGAAATTGCATCAGGCAAACGTGTGAATACATACTTCGCAGCATGGTAATGATTGTAAACGTCATTTACTAAATTATCCAGCATTACTATAACAACAGCCGATCAAATATAAACAAGTTCGGTAAATATACCAGCAATCATTCGCGGAACTAACTAGTAGCCAGTAAAGGCACCATATCAGTTGTAGCTTTGACTCCCACTTGTAGTATCTACAAATTTCTTAAAGATTACGAATAAATATAACCCATAAAGACATCTGAACAAACAAATCAGACAAACACTTAACCCAACATATCACAAACAAAAACAAAATATACAACTAAAAATGCAATCGAATTCCACAAAGAAAAAATACCCAGTTCTCATATCACACAATCACAAAAAATAAAGTACTAATAAGCACTAAAATCAAGAAAACAAAGATTATACATATATACCTAGAACTTGCAAACTGATAAAGCTGTCCAGTGCTAGAAAAGATAATAACAGCAACTTCAGCATCACAAAGAACAGAAAGTTCATGGGCTTTAGCAGAGTATGATAATGAGAGAGAGATAGAGAGAGATTTATACCTCAAACGTATACAAATCGAAGCATATGAAGAGAGATTTATTCTAATATGTTTGATATTAAATTATGATTTATTATTTCAATTATTTGGCTCTTACAATCTATTTTTAAATCTATTGTTAAAATTAGTTTTGCAAGCTGTTACTTTCTCTAATAAATTTTTTATTGGTTTTAATCAAAATTTAATGATTTTGATTTTTTTTTAAAACCTTTTCTAATATAAATTGATTAAAATTTTTTTATAAAATATAAATAATTCAGTTATTTCACAGAATATTAATTTTATAAAAATATTACTTTTATTATTCAATGATTTTTTTAAAAATTAATTACTTTTAAAGTGAAATAATTATTGAATTATTAATTTTAAATAAAAAATTCAAAATTAATACTCTAAGGTAACGCCCTCAGCAGTTACAACACCTTTTTACAGCTAGAGTAAAATGGGTTTATGGATATGGTAACACCAAAACTATGATGTTGTAATAGGTCCAAAATTTCATAGCTAAGGTAACATCCAAGAAGTTAACACCCATACCCAGATGTTGTAAAAGGCTATGCGTAGTGTCTGGTACCACTTGTTGGGCCGCGAGAGCAAGCCATAACTCTTACATCCAAATCATTGAATTTTGACCTATGACCAGTCATATGATTGCTTTCTCCGTTGTCCAAGTACCACAAATTCGATTCACCCCGTTTCTCCTCGTTGATAGATAAAATTTGTGGTGTTATCCTGTTCTCGTTCAACTTCTCCTTATTGTCATCCATCCTTTCGTGTTTTGCCAATAGTAAGGCTGGTTCATCGTCTTCAACTTGTGACATATTAATCTCTGGTTTCTGTTCTTTAGTTCAACGAGGTTTGTGACAGTCGGCTGCGTATTGGCCATACGCTCCAAAATTAAACATTTTACTCGACTTTTATCTCGAACTCCACAACCCCTTGAACTGGTAACTCCATCAGCTCCCCCACGATTGGATCTCTTCAGCCACTCTTCTCTTGTAAGAAAAAGCTTCCCTTCACTGGCCTCTCTTTTCTGCCACTCGTCCTCAGTTAAAAGTAACTGCTCACCATTTGTTGTGGTTGTTCCCTTCAACCTCTCTTCGTGAGCCTTGAGAGACCCAATGGTTTCTTCCACAAACATCTTATCCAAATCACCAAATTGTTCAATAGTTGAGGCAATCTGTAAAAACTTAGGTGGGACAGCTCGAAGAATCTTCTTAACAACGTAAGGCTCTCCCATTTCTTCCCCAGGGCTCGTATGTTGGACACGAGTCCATTTACTTTCATATAAAAATCTTCCAGTTGATCGGTTTCTTTTATATTCAGTGCCTCAAATTCCGCCTTTAACGTTTGAACCCTTGCCTTTTTCACTCTCTCTGCACCTTGGAACATGGTTTTGATCGCCTCCCAGGCATCCTTGGCCGTCTTTTTTTCTGCTAACGAAAACAGCAAGTCCTCAGGTATACCCTGATAAATCATCGCAAGAGCGATTTTGTACATCTTTGCCTCTACTAGAACTTTCGGATCACTGGGTTCGACCACTTCCCAAACTCCGTGGGCTAGCATAAACACTTTCATTTTCATTGACCATGCCGTGTAGTTCCCCTTCGTCAACATCAGGTAACTCAATCCAAACGAACCTTCCTTGACTTTCACTACAAGAAAAGCGCACATTTCTGACCATCAAATTTGGTCAGAAATGAGCTCATTCGGTCGGAAATAACGTCAAAACCGACCACAAACCGACCGATACGAATGGTCGGTTAAAACCTAGTCGTAAATGACCCCCCGGTCAGTTATAACTATTATTTCCGACCATCATCCGACTAACAAAAATGGTCGGTTATCACATTCCAGTTGTCCGTTGATTGGCCCCACATATGACATGGCAACCACGCGTTAGTTGCCACGTCACATTATAACCTATCACGGTTGGTCGGTAAAAAATGGTCGGTATGATTTTATAACCTACCAAATTTAGTCAATAAAGAATGGTCAGTAAAGAGTTTTTTCTGACCATTCATAACCCACCATTTTTCCGTGTACATGGTCGGATTTCTGGGTTAGTTTTTTACCAAAACTGGTCAATAAGAGCTCACACATGGCCACTTTTCTGGGTTCATTTTAGTTTGTACAGAAACAACTACTGCTACCTCTTTTAACCACCTGTTACTACCAAAATAAGACCATAAACATTCTAAAACATAAAACCATACTTCAAAAGAACATAAATATTAAGACCACAAACATGTGTACCATGTTCATTAACATAAAAGCCAACACAACATTCATTACAAATCAGAAAAGTTCATCCGTGATCATCAAATTACATCATCAAACAACAAATTCTTAGTTCAGTAACTTTACATTGCAAAAACAACTACTTCTCTGAATTGTTTAGTAACCATCCATCACAAACCACCAAACAACCATCACAAAATAACATTTACATTAGACATTAAGTAGTTTAGTATTTAAGTTCTTAAGTTTCTGCTTTAAAAATAACGAAAACATTCACGCACATTAGATCCCAAAATCTGGAAGACTACATTCTAGCATCACCACCGTCATCATTGTCCAGACCTGTAACATCCTCACTCCCAAACTCGCCATATATATTTAGAGCTTTCCCCGCCTATAAGTTCCTCAGTTGCTTCCTCAATTCATGAATATTGTTACCAATGTCATCGTCTTGTTGATTATCATGAATATGATGGAGGCAACAAGTACATTAGGAAGCTTTAGGATATACCTGTTTCATGAAAATAACCGCACAGTAGTAAAGTCTTTCTGAGCTTCTCGCCACCTGACTTTAGCCTTTACAATAAAAGCTTGAGCTGTAGGCCCCTAAAATGCTAACATCGCCATAATACCAGTGTCATTCCAAGCGGAGCAGTCATACACTCATACCTACAGTCTTACTTATGCAAGCTTGAGCTCTGACATAGTAACAGCCTTTCGGTTATACATGTCTATCAAATGTCAACTGTAAACTATATCAACCAATGATAAAAATATCCCCGAAAGTGAAAATCTTTTTCTTGCAACCTTTTTGAGAAATTGAAAATGAAGACTGAAGAAGTGCAGTATCACTGTCCAATTGTTCAAAAATAAACTTTGGTTATTAGGACCAATGTCAGGTTCTTCTTCATCCATTACTACAACTTGAACCATGAAAATAGCGTTAACATAGACTTTTGACTCATTCTACATACACGAAAATATGTAGACATGAGAACCTAGGCAAATTCGAATAGTATCATCAAGTGTATATGCATCTTGGTTGGTCTGTATTGATTACCACACATAAATTCTGAGCATTTTTTTATATTGTTTTGAGATAAAGGCAGGGACGATAACTTATTCGCAGTAAGTAGTGCATATTTCTGGATTCAACTCTCCATCAATTTGTGATGTTGCAACAGCAATGCCCAGAAGTTCTTAGTACATAAAATAGTAAAAGACCTTTATTTACCCTAAATCAGTTGAGTTACACATTGTTCGAGGGCAAAAAAATTATAAATATTCAATAAACAAGAGTTGATTGTAACCAAGTAGACAAGTTTTATACAAAGTTTATAAAACAAAAAGAACAGTTCTTGATAACAAGCTCAAAAAAAAACATAAACACAACAGAGTAAAAAGATGAAACGTTTATAAGTCAATTTCATCAGAGTGTTGATTTCTTGACAATTAAAGATCTGGGTGGTAATATAAAACGGATAGGAGTGATTCTTGATGAACAAATTTCTAGAATTCATAGTAAAGATCGGACCTTTACTATGAATTGACCATGAATTCACAGTAAAGCTCCGACCTTTACACTGAAACGAGTCTTTCCATGACACAACAAATGAAACAAAAAAAAGATCTCTACTGAGGTACTTTATATTGTGTTCTACTGAGATACTTTAACCAACACTACGATTAAAACCATTAAATGTTAATGTTACTACTTGGTAAACTGCTTATTGTATAGAAACAATAAAATAAAGTAAAGCCGTTCTACCATTTAGCAACAATAACACTGATCACTTAAAATCCATCTCAATTTTATATAAAATCATATACGGCAGCAGGAGACCCTAAAATCAAACCAAACAACAGCATGGTCTTTCAATTAAATGGGCAAATAACATAAAAAAACGAACCAAATGCACGTAATACCAAAAAAATCGAAAAGAAAAGATAATCGAGCAAATACCTGACAAAAAATCGTTGGCAATGGAAGGGTAAAAGCCGTAACAGCGAAAATACTTGGAACATATAAGTGTCTTTGAACTGATAGTGATATAAGGATAAAATTTATAATAGTAATGTATAGATCTGATATATGTGTATATATATATATATATATATATACTACAGGATACGCATAAGCGGCGGAGAGAGAGAAAGGGGAATAAGAGATTACAAAGAGAAAGAGGAGGTAGGTTTTGGTGATTGAGAAAGAGTAAAGGGAGATTTTGGGTCTTCAGCGCCAACTCAATATTTCAGTGTTTTACACACCCGGCAAAACAAAATTTCACGAAATTTTGGATTTCCCTCATTTTTGTATGGTCTTTTTTATATAATCAAACACACTTATAAACTCTTTAACAATATTAAAAATCTCAACATCCAGTAAATTAAGCTAAATAGATATCGATGAATATAAGGTTAGTGATTTTGTATTTCAGTGATATTCCAAAAATTTGGAGAAAAATAAATTTATTTGGTTTGAGATTTTAACGGTCAACTATTAATTTGACACTTCTGACCAGTATTTCGTCCTCAATTGGTGTTTTGATTTTTTTATAAAACAATTTCGACGATCCAATCATATGGATGCCAAGATCTATTTATCTTAGTGAAATTTCAAAACTTTTGAAAGAAAATTAAAATAATTGGTATGAGATTTTAACAGTCAACTAGTGGTTTGACTACTAGTTTTAACTATTCTATCGTCTTGGATTGGTATTTCAATTTTTTTTTTTAAATATTTCTCGATGATCAAACCGTAAGGATGTCAAGATCTATATATTTTACTAATATTTCAAACATTTCAGAAAAAAAAATCAATTTACTTGGTTTGAGAACTTAACAGTCAACTAGTGATTTGACTAATATTTTTTAATAGTGTTTTCTCTTGGATTGGTATTTTTATTTTTTTTAAAATATTTATTGATGATCCAACCGTATGGATGCCAAGATTTATATATTTTACTCATGTTTCAAACATTTTAGATAAAAGTTAATTTACTTGGTTTGAGATTATAACAGTCAACTAGTGTTTTGACTAATACTTCTTACTAGTGTTTCCTCCCGGATTGGTATTTTGATTTTTTTAAATATTTATTGATGGTCCAACCGTATATATGTCAAGATGTATGTAGTTTTGTGATATTTCAAACATTTCAAAAAAAAAAAATTACTTGGTTTGAGATTTTAACAGTCAACTATTGATTTGATTAATACTTCTAAGTATTGTTTCCTCCCAGATTGGTATTTGGTTTTTTAAAAATTACTTTTCGATGATCTAACATTATGGATGTCAAGATCTATATATTTTAGTGATTTTCAAACATTTTAGAAAAAATAAATTTACTTGGTTTGAGATTTGATTAGTCAACTAGTAAATTGAATAATACTTCTAAATAGTGTTTCCTCCCACTTTGGTATTTTGATACTTTTAGAAATATTTATTGATGATCCAACCGTATGGATGTCAAGATCTATATATTTTAGTGATATTTCAAACAAGGTAGGGAAAAAAATTACGTGGTTTAAGATTTTAATAATCAACTATTGATTTGATTAATACTTCTAAGTAGTGTTTCCTTTCGGATTCGTATTTGGATTTTTAAAAATTACTTTTCGATGATCTAACTTATGGATGTCAAGATCTATATATTAAAGCGATTTTCAAACATTTAAAAAAAAAATTACTTGGTTTGAGATTTGATCAGTCAACGAGTAAATTGACTAATACTTCTAACTAATGGTTCCTCCTACTTTGGTATTTTGATATTCTAAGAAACATTTATTGATGATCCAACTGTATGGATATCAAGATCTATATATTTTAGTGTTATTTCAAATATTGTAGGGAAAAAATTACTTGGTTTGAGATTTTAACGGTCAACTAGTCATTTGACTAATACTTCTAACTTGTGTTTTCTCTCGGATTTGTATTTCGTTTTTTTTTTAAATATTTCTCGATGATTCAACCGTATGGATGTCAAGTTCTATGTATTTTAGTGATATTTTAAAAGTTTCAGAAAAAAATAATTTTATTTGGTTTTGAGATTTTAACAATCAACTAATGATTTGGCCAATACTTTTCACTAATGTTTCTTCTTCCCGAATTGGTATTTTGATATTTTTTTTAAATAAATCTGTATGATCCAACCGTATGGATGTCAAGATCTATACATTTTAATAATTTTTCAAATATTTCAGAAAAAGATAAATTTACTTCGTTTGAGATTTTAACAGTCAACTGGTGATTTGACTAATTTTTGTAACTAGAGTTTCCTCATGTATTTATATTTTGACATTTTTTAAAAATATGTTTCGATTATCCAACCGTAGGGATATCAAGTTCTATACATTTTAGTGGTATTTCAAACATTTCAGAGAAAAAGAAATTCACTTGGTTTGAAATTTTAACAGTCAACTTCTGATTTGACTAATACTTCTAACTAGTGTTTACTCCCAAATTGTTATTTGATATTTTTAAAAATATTTCTCGATGATCCAACCGTATGGATGTCAGGTTCTATATATTTAGGTGATATTTCAAATTTTTCAAAAGAAAAATAAATTTATTCGGTTTTTGATTTTAAAAGTCCACTAGTGATTTGACTAGTACTCTTAACTAGTGTTTTCTCTCGGATTCGTGTTTGGATTTTTTTTAATATTTGTCGACGATTCAACCATATAGATGTCAAGTTCCATATATTTAAGTGATATTTCAAATTTTTCAGAAAAAAAAATAAATTTACTTGGTTTGTGATTTTAATAGTGACCCAGTGATTTGACTAATACTTTTAAAGTGTTTCCTCCCATATTGGTATTTCGATTTTTTTAAAAGTATGTCTCAATGATTGAACCAAATGCATGTTAACATCTATATATTTTATATCTTAGTGATATTTCAAAAATTTTAGGAAAAGATAACTATATTTTGTTTGTGATTTTAAAAGTCGATTATTGATTTGACTAGTATTTTAACTAGAGTTTCGATTTTATTAAAAATATTTGTTTAACTAGATAACTATATCCCAAACTAGTGTTTCGATTTTATTAAAAATATTTGTCGATGATTCAACCGTATAACTTTTAGGATCTGTTTATTTTAATGATATTCCAAAATTTTCAAATTCTTGTACAAACATAATTTTTATCTTATAAAAGACCATTAAATACATATTTTGCATTATTAATCATCGTAGCACATAAATTTTATATGAAGTTGTTTAAATTCTTTTCTTATTAATGAAAAATAAATATGTAGATACTAAAATGAAATAGTGATATATTTGACGTTCATATCATTTACAATTTATTCTTTGCTGTATAAATCGTATCATAATATATTTTTTTTCAAAACAATTACAAAAAGTAGGAGAGTCATTTCCTACCACTATCGGTCGGAAATGAGTTGACTCCGCCAACTACTTCGTCTCAGCCAATAAGAACATGACACCTATTAAAAATTAGGTGACAAAATTTAATACAACGTGAATGGTCGGTTTTATCGGAGCTGGTCGGTTATGCATTGGTCGGAAATGAAAGTGACGTGGCTGTGGTCCCCAATGCAACTTGACGTATGGTCGGTTTTGACGTCGGTGGTTGGTTATGAGTTGGTCGGAAATGACAGTGACGTGGTTGTGGGCCCTAATGCAACTGACGTATGGTTGGTTTTGATATCGTTGGTCGGTTATGAGTTAGTCGGAAATGAGAGTGACATGGAAGTGGGCCCTTATCGTTTCATTAGTGACCAATGTTGGTCGGTTATGACTTTATTTACGACCGAATTAGGTGGTCGGTTGTTTCGGTCGGTTATAATATATCATTTCCGACCATGTACCGTTGGTCAGAAAAAAGTTGGTCAGAAATGTCCGTTTTTCTTGTAGTGTTTGTTCGCGTCCATGGTCGTTGTTGTCCTTGACATACACACTCGAGGGTACTGTGGCTCGGATACCAATTCTTGTAATATAGATTATATATGTATATAAACTGCATAATATGAAACTGGTAAAACAAAACAAGTGCTTGTATGTCCCAAAAGACTTACTTTATTTCCTTCTATTTACAACTTTAATAAAGGCTTACAAGAATGAAAGGTACTGGCAAGAAAATATGAACTAACTAATGGGCCTAACTGATCTCCTACAAATACGAAAGACTAACGTTATTGAACCCACATGATCCTAAATAAACTCTACTACTACAAGACTCAGTCCTTAGTTCCATAAAAATAACGGCAAGTATGAGATTATAGTCCAACACAAAGATCATGTTGTGAACCTAGCAAGTTGTGAATGACACAATATTCCTCTAATCAGCATCAAGCAAAGAAGCTAAAATATAGCATACTTTTAGTTCATTTTACATAAATGCACATATAGAATCAATCTTACAGCTTCCTATGATTGGAATATTTTTCTTCTACAAAATTTTAGATTGATTTAATACAAAAGAAGTATTGGACCTGTGGACTTGAATTAAACTCATATATATTGTTGTTTCCATTGTCTTATCTTCTCCAAACATGTTGTCACAAGTTCTTCAGTTCATTTTTCCTAAGCAGGAATTTAAATATTTCTAACAACTACAGATATATTATGTTCTAACTTCTAAGAGTTACACGACCTGGAGGATACCAAATAATTTTTACTTCTAGGAACCTCTGCCACAAGTAAAAAATTGTAAAGGAGAATGTGGACATTGAATTTGATTTACAAAAACAAGTTCATTTCGATTATGATATTTTTTTTTTAAAAATAGATTGCAAGTTTCCTGGAGATATATAATGCATAAAATTTATATTAAAAAAACTTATTAGTTTAGTACATAGCACAATATAATGTGTGCAGTATATATATGGTCTAACACGTATACAGTTTAAGTAGTCTACGCTCAACAAAACTCTATAAGAGTTATATGGCTTATACATGTGTAATATATATTAAAGATTTAGTGGTTCAGTTTGGTTTTTTCTGTCGGTTTGGAACTAAATATCCAAATCCAACCAAACCTAAAAAAAACCAATTTTATATTTTATTAAAACCAAACCAAACCAATGAAAAAACCCAAAATTTCAATTTGAAAGGTTTGGTTCGGCTAATTTCTTAAACATTTGCTCAGCCCTGCGTATTTGATATGTTTTCAAACTTACTTTGTGATGCTTATATATATTAACTTGTGATTTTTTGAGGGACAACAATTAAATTTAGTAAACTGCATAAGCAAAATCATATATAACTTCGAATTTTTAATAATTTTTATATATATAGAGTTTCATAAAAGACATATAGTCGCCTCACATAAGACTCATGGTTCAAAGTGATATGATAGACTACATAGTTTATAAGGAGTCATTCAAGTCAAAGAATCACTCTTGATTAAATGATAAGGTTGATAATTAATAAGGAAATATTAGTCCGCTTCTTCAAATGTGCTCTATTGCAAGGTTGATTCTTGGAGTGGGATATGTTTGGTGTTTCTTCCATTAATCTTCCGGAACATAGAATATTATTTGTGGTTGTAAAGGTTATAAATTATACATTAGCCGGTTGTGGGGCAACCTATTATTGCACATGAAGTTCGATTACAATAAATTAAAAACTTACCTACAAATGTATGTAGACATCACTCTTTTTTGGAGCACCTTCTTCATTGTTTCCTACAAATACATAATTTTCAGCAAATGAATACCTAAATCAAAAAATAGACAGGATGATTTTAAAATGTAATCATGACAAATCATGTATCCATCAATTTGTGTAATGACCCATTTTTTGATCGTACAATATATTGCTATAAATTGATGTAGACGGCGGCCTACCGATTCAGTCAATTTAGACAAAATTAAGATGCAATAAATTGATGTAGATGATGGGTTACCATGGAGCCGATTAATTTGAATAAAATCAAGCTTCTTGGCATTTTGAAGGCATGATACGAAAGATCGGTAAGATTGGTCAGCAAATCTGGTAAAAGTTGTAGAAATTTGGCAATAATCACTAACAACACAACACTCATTTTGCAGATTATGTTATACTTTTAGATATAAATCAGAAACAAATGAATAATGAAAAGTGACTCGAAGAGGAAGATCTAGGGTTTTCAGCACATGAACACAACAAAAAAGTAATATAAAACTAGAATTCTCAAACCCTTATCTCGGAGGATCTATGCAAAAATTGTTAATTCAAAGGCTTATAATCTCACTTGTTGATTGAAGTGGAGAATGGAAGATCTACGAATCCCAGCATTTCCGGCTTGTACAATTTATGTCTCTTCTATATCCAAATATTTACTTGAAAATCATCTTACGATATACAACAAAGAGTTCATACAATCTCTCTCTCTGGCGGCTAGGAATTTCTCACTATATGATTTGTTGATAACTAGGCATGTTTCATGTGTATATATAGTGGTAAGGGTAAACAACCTAATTCCATTAGGCATTTTGTTAAAATTACCACTTTAACCCTCTACCTGCTTCTCTAATACCTATTAATAAATTAATTTATTTAATTTTATCTTAGTAATTATAACATGTTAATACATACATAGGAAAAAAAAAATAAGAATTTTATTTGTTTTAATTTATTTTTTTACGTGAATAGTTATACATATATATAATACTTTTATTATAATTTAAAAAATCAAGGACAATCGAAAATTAGATTTACTCGATTCCTATCTAAATAACAATCATGAAATTAATGCTAGGATATAAGTGTTTTAATGGTTGTTATAGGTGTGTTAGACTAATCGATCCTTGTCAGATGCATACATATCCCTAGTCGAAATTGTGGTTTCAGGGCGCCATCCCCTATTCTCAAGGTGGGAAGACACTCCCAAGACTAGGGTACGTGATCTTCAAGACTCCCTAGACAAATTTGGGGATTTCGGTCGCCATCCTTTGCTCTTCAAGGTATTAAGACACTCCCGATACTAGGGTACTAGGTCTTCGAAACTCCCTATTGAAATTTGGGACTTCCGATTGGCCGAGAACGAAACCTGTCTTCTTAAAGCGTATTAGCCCTCACCGTATGTGCGAGAAAAATCATTTTCCAGGATAAAACTGATTACAGTGAAGCTACAGAGAAGCGTCACCCTCATTGAGTTTGAGACGAGCCAGAACTATCACCAATAAAAACGAAGTATAGGGTTTTTTAGTATGGCTGTATTTTAGATGAATTGTCCCAACACTATATAATTTATAATATATAGACTTGGTAAGACTTGTGCGCTACATAATTTCCCTATTTAGTTAACCGCGTTAATAGATTATGTCGGATGCAAATAATCCGTAATTAAAATAGAATTAATTTTATCGAATTAATTATTTCAAAATAAATTTGAATTAATTTAAGTCAATTTATTTTGGAGACCAATTTTACTCGCCCTAAATTTTTGCGCGCACGTAGGTGATGGAGGAACACATTACTAACACACTTGGATTCTACATAAGTGTCTTGCTATATAAATCCTTGAAAGGCTCTTTTTCCTTTCAATGTGGGACTAAAGGTTTAATCTTCATTTTCCTCTTTTCATTTTCCACTTTTGAGGGAACAACTTTGGATCATCACAACTCATCCATCCCTTGGTCATTTTGGGTACTGGAATATGCATTGGAAGGCTCTCGTGGAGGAGAACACACTCCAAGCATAAGTTGTTGCGAACATACAATCAAGGCTCACTCAAAATGACTTGACAAGGTAGGGCTTGACACCCACATTTTCCAACAATCCCCTATATGGATGAGATTGATGTTTCAAGCACACACCAGACAGATAGAGACGAGTTTGACTTGGTGATTATTTCTTCAATTATATATGGCATACGAAAAGTAGAGAATTCTCCTTGATCCTACGCTTGATTAAGCATACTGACTTTACTGTTAGACAATAGATGCGATGATATACTTATCACTACATCCTTTCTAACTCGTTCAGCTCTCACGATTATGTCCATTTTGGCCATGGAATATCATCTTGGTTGTGTAAAAGTTTCTAAAGAATTGTGCCTCGCACTTCTTCTTTGAAGCGGCCCCACTTCTCTCCCACATAGGTGATCTTTATCTTATATAGTAACCCGTGTTTACTAAACTGAATTTCATGCATTCAACAACTTGAAAGTGGCTTTAGGCTTTTGATTTGATCCTATTGATTTTTATTTTACGGTTGTTAGGGTTTTATCTCCATCTATTTCTCCTCCTGAGGTTTATTCTACAAAGAGAGTTGCTTGGTGAAACATTGAGACTGAGATTGATGTCCCCTACTAAAATAAATTTGATAAATGCCTCTATGGAATTTTTTTTCCCACAGAATATAATGGTATGATGGCTTTCAATATAAACAAGGAGGTTTTTGTTTGTGATATTAAACTCCCCACAATCTCTAATGACGTTTGTGGATGTTATGATGCTCGAATTGCTGACTTCAAGGATTCTATCTCCGTCACTGTCTCTAGGTACAAAGAGCTAGGCAAAAAAAATGAACTTGTGGACATTAGATGACGAGGCATGACTTCATAGTGGTGGTGTTGAGGCATCATGGATTTTAAAGCTTGGTGTTGATGTTCGACTATGTCCTTGGCTTTTTCAGCTGTGTTTAATTCTTACTTGATGCCAAGGAGTGGTTCTCTTATAACTCCAACAAGAAAGAAACGTGTTTTGCTCGGGGTAAAGTAATATTGAGCAAAACACTTGGTCAGTATTTAATTATCATAAATTCTACTACTTACAAAAACACTAAATACTATTTCACATGCCATGTGTAAATACTAGATTGTCTTTGGCATACAATAATCATATATAGATGACCTATCTTAGTTATTTATACCTATGGACCCAAATTTGAAAAACATTTCAAAATGTCTAACAAATTAATAACAATTGCAAGAATACAAAAAAGAAAAAGGGGGGCTCATAAGCAAGTTGTTCAACATTCCTTTTGTTTTTCAATTACTAGTTGTCGTTGACTGTGATGAAAAACAATACCAGCGGCTGTCTTTGGAGCACTCATGGTTTCTGAAAATCCTCATAAACTGGACAATCAACATTCTTAAGAACATCTCTATTATCACCTCCTTTCCAGATTCACAGAATCCATTTCTGTTTCTATTATCACCTCCTTTCCAGCTCTAGGGGTTTGAACCTGAATCTCAGAAGTTATTGGTTCATCCACTACAAGTGCTGCTGATCTCAGAAGTGCATTGTGCTTGTTGTCCACTGTCCCTGATCCGTAGATTATCACCCTTTGTTCCTGTTCCATCTCATAGGTCTTCAACTTGCCATAGATCATCTCTAGTGGCATCTTTGTGAAGTTAATTCTTTCCCTAATGGATGATGACTTGTGTTCTACATGATGGGGCAGCGTCATCATGAACTTCCTGTTCGATTCTCTCAGTGGATAGGTCTTTCCTTTCATTACCAATTCATTGAGGAGCTTAGTATACTTCTCAAAGACCTGAGTTATACTTTCTCCTGGCAGGGACCTAAACGCTTGATAAGTGGGTATTTTATTCACTTAAAACGTTTCCGTATGGCTTAAAACGATTGTTTGTACTCAAGTTGTGGTATTTTTTATCTCTTTTAAGGGTATTGTGCAGGAATATCTATCACAGGTGTAATGGGAATGAAGCGGAGCAATCGGAATGCAATTTGGAGCTAAAACGAAGAAAATGGAAAAATTCGTCTTCCTGGACAGAAGGCACGGCGCGGCAGCGCCGTGTTTGAGCTTGCCTATGGCGCGGCAGCGCCGCATGAAAACAGAACAGTAAATCTATGGCGCGGCAGCGCCGCTCTCCTATGTAACTGTGACGCGGCAGCGCCAGACATTCTGACGAAATTTCCTGTTTTGAACCCGATTGCTGATTTTTCGAGTTGAAGTCAAATTACAATTCTGTACGACTTATTTGCACCTGGAGGCCTATATAAAGAGAAGAAAACCCTAGAGAACAGGGGTTACATATACCACATATTATCTACGGAGTTTTAAAGCACGAAGAAGCAAGGAAGAAGATAGTTTTCAATTTATTCTTGTATTCTTTCTAGCTTGTGGATGCTTGGTTTGGGTGTATTCTTTAGAACCTTTGATAATTATTCCAATATTGATTCGTTTTCTTCAATCATGTTTACATTAGAACCCATGGTGACGATTAGTTTGATTATGAACTAACTCGTTGTCATGGGGTTTTAGCGGATTTATTCATGAAGTTTATTTGTTGAATTTTCTCGATGCCTAAAGTGTGATTGATGCGATATCCTATCATGGTTGTTTTAATTCGTTATAGGAGAGTAGCTAACTCCTGTAATTGTGTGTTAATTCTTATTGAAGCGAAAGTGGATTTAAGAGTTTAGAACTTGCCATGCTAGCATAGGTTCATGCGTGAGAATATCATTCGTAATTAGTGTCGTAACTCTAACCGTTTTATGACGACTATGTGATCAATTGAATGCTTGTACTTCAACCATTATGTTTTCAATCTTTATAAACATATATGGACTAAGCATAATTGGGAGACTAAGTGATTTTTATCTTTATTGTGGATATTATTTAGGATGGTATTTGTGCAACGAAAGTTGGCTTATATCAGTTTTGTGTGTTCGATCAGGTATTAATAAATCACATGAAAAGGCTAGAGAATTGGAAACTATAGATGGATTGTTTAATGAAGTTAAAATTCCATGTTTATTTGCATAAGTAATTCAATATAACCCGTCGTTCAATTAGTTGATAATTAGTTATAAATTTTAGAAAAATTTTAGTGGTAAACAAAATCCAAATTGTTATTTGTTTTAGCATCGAATAATAATCATACATCGGTGAGTGAATTAACTAGACAATACAACGAGTCCCTGTAGGAACGAACCTTACTTACTATCTATATTACTTGTGACCACGTGCACTTGCGTGTTGAGTTTGGTCGTAACAAGTTTTTGGCGCCGCTGCCGGGGACTTCGGTTTTATTTGTTTAGTTTCAGTATTTACCATCAGTGGTCATTAAAGTTCGGCGACTAGGACGTTTCTCACCAATTTTCTTGTTGGTGAATTTCAGGTACTTATTGAGAGTGTATGCGTACACGAGCTCGAGCACGTAGAGAAGAATTAGCAAGAAGAGAAGAACTAGCACGAAGGAAACTTGACTTTGAGAACATCAGTGTAGAAAACAATCGTGAATCAAAAGAAGATATGGAAGATCAAGCACAACCAGCGAAGGCTTTGAGTGAATTCTCTCAGCCAAAAGTGGAGGACATTCATACCAGCATTGTTCGTCCAGCTATTGGGGCAAATAATTTCGAGCTTAAGCCAAACATCATTCAGATGATTCAGAATACGGTTCAGTTTGGGGGTAGTCCTGCTGAAGATCCCAATGCTCATATTAGGGACTTTCTTGAGATCTGTGATACCTTCAAATTCAACGGAGTTACAGATGACGCAATCAGATTGAGGCTATTTCCCTTCTCTCTTAGGGATAAAGCCAAGAGTTGGTTACATTCTATGCCATCAGGTTCTATTAAAACATGGGCAGACTGTGCTCAAAAGTTCTTGACGAAGTATTTCTCCATGGCGAAGACAGCAGCTTATAGAAATTCTATTTCTCAGTTTGCTCAGCAACTCCAGGAATCTTTGGGGGAAGCTTGGGAAAGGTACAAGGAGATATTGGCACGTTGTCCTCATCATGGGATGCCGGATTGGATGGTAATCAGCAATTTCTACAACGGATTGGGAGCTCAGTCAAGGCCTATGCTTGATGCAGCTTCTGGAGGAGCACTGTGGGCAAAAAGCTATGAGGATGCCTATAATCTTATCGAGATGATGGCGGCCAATGAGTTTCAGAATCCTACTCAACGCTTGCCACCTGCTAAAGTGGCTGGAGTTCTTGACTTGGATGCAGCTACTGCTATTGCTGCTCAACTCAAAGCGTTGACAATGAAGGTAGATTCCCTTTCTAATCTTGGGACTAACCAGGTTGCTATGGTGTGTGAATTGTGTGCAGGGGCTCATGACACGAATCTGTATGCTATCTCAGCTGAATCAGCACAGTTTGTTAGTAACTTTCAGAGAACTCAGCAACCAGCACCTAATGTGTATCATCCCAACAATCGGAATCATCCTAATTTCAGTTGGAGCAACAATCAGGGTGGTGTTCAGCAACCACAAAATCAGCAGTTCAATGCAAGGCCATATAATCAGAACTATCAACCACCACCTTATGCTCCAAGGCAACCATTCATTCCACCGGGATTTCAACCATCTCAAGGGAATTCATTGAATCAGTCTGAGAAGTCTGAATTGGAAGAGCTTCGAATGATGTACAAGAGTCAGGCGGTGTCGTTGAAAACTTTAGAGAATCAGATTGGGCAACTAGCCAATGCATTGTTGAACCGTCAACCAGGAACGCTTTCGAGTGACACAGAGATGAGTCCAGGCAAGAAAGATCACAAGGAACAGGTCCAGGCAGTAACCTTACGATCGGGGAAGATTCTACAAGGTCAGAATGAAGAAAATTCAGCCGAGGAAAAAAATGAATTTTCTGATCAGAATGTGCGGTGCGGCAGCGCCGCTCCCCAGTATAAAAACGGCGCGGCAGCGCCGGCCCTTCTGGAAGAAAAAGATAATTTTGACGCTGGGGTCGATTCTGTTCCTGATTTGGTACCTAATGCTACTCTCTCGACTCATGTAACTGGGAAGAGTGATAATTCTCCGAAAGTAGTAGAAGAAAAGGTGTTTCCACCTCCTCCATTCCCAAAACGAGTTCAAAGGCAAAAGTTTGACAAGCAGTTTGCTAAGTTCTTGGATGTCTTCAAGAAGCTTCAGATTAACATACCATTTGCAGAGGCTCTTGAGCAAATGCCGAGCTATGCGAAGTTTATGAAGGGCATTCTTTCGAAGAAATTGAAACTTGAGGAGCTAGAGACAGTTGCATTGACGGAAGAATGTAGTGCCATCTTGCAACAAAAGTTGCCACCTAAGTTGAAGGACCCTGGAAGCTTTATCATACCATGTACTATTGGAGATCTCTCATTCAGCAAATGCTTGTGTGATTTGGGTGCAAGTATTAATCTCATGCCCTTATCAGTTTTCATGCAACTTGGTCTTCCAGAACCAAAGCCAACTACTATGACTCTGCAACTTGCGGACCGTTCAGTTACTTATCCTCGAGGAATAGTTGAGGATGTTTTGGTGAAGGTCGACAAGCTTATCTTTCCAGCCGACTTTGTTATTCTTGACTTTGAGGAAGACAAGAAGATCCCTATCATCTTGGGACGACCATTCTTGGCTACAGGTCGGACTCTTATTGATGTCCAAAAGGGAGAACTCACAATGAGGGTGAGTAATCAAAAGGTCATCTTTAATGTGTTCAAGGCTATGAAATTTCCGACAGAGGAGGAAGAGTGTTTTAGCTTGAATATGGTTGATACGGGTCAGAGAAAGGAGTTCGATCAGCTGTTGAGCAAAAATTCGGACATGCACAAGTTCGAGCATCACATCAGTGATTCCATTGACAATTCTTCCATTCGAGATCTTTCGAATGTCAAGCTTGGAAAACTTCCACCACATTTGAAGTATGTCCTTCTGAATGATGAGTTGGTGATTTTTAAAGAGTGTGAAGATAATGTGTTGAGAAGGTGGAACAAGGATGATGAGGTAAAAGAGTATTCTTATCAATCGACGGAGAAGCATAAACACCTTAGAGGTCTAAAGAAGAAAAAGAAAAAATCGATTGATGGAAAAGTCAAGGTGAAGTTTAATTTGGAAAAAATGTGGGAAGAAAGCAAGAAGGTTATCAAACAAAGGGTGAATGGTCCTTCTGCTAAGGACAAGTCAAATGCGATCTTCGAGCCACCATGATTTGATTCACATTTGTCCGGCTAAATGACATTAACGACAACGCTTCGTGGGAGGCAACCCATGTGTTAGGTATGTTTCTACTATCTTTTTATTACCTTCAATGAGGACATTGAATATGTTAAGTTTGGGGGTGATGTATGGGTTTGTTTAGTTAGTGTGTGTCTCATGTAGGATTCATATTGCATGTGTAGTTGTAGTTTATTTGTAGTTTTGCATGTTCATGTCGTAGGATTCTGTTTGCATAGTTTTTATTTATTATGTGAGTCCATTTTAGTTGCATGCATATTTCATGATCCCGTAGGATTTGACTATTTCCGTTGATGAGTCGATGTTGATTGGAGTGTTGTTGTGATGAATAGAGGGTTGATTAAGTTTTTAAGTATTGACTTGCATGCCAGAAACAAATCTATTTCATAAGTCTCATTGGTTGCTTTTGAATTTGATCAGACCATGCTTGTTTGGTGTTAGAATTTAACCACTTGTTTACATTTAGAATGTTGGCTAGATTCTTGAAAACGAAGGAGCACTTATGTATAAGTTTGGGGGAAACCAGGGATTTCATGCTAGTTGTAATAAAGGCTAGGCGTCAAATGGCTAGTAGCCGGCTCATTGGTAAAAAATGAGTAGTCTAGGGTGGATGAGAAAAAAGGCAAAGTGCACTCATTCCGAAATTGTTGAAAAAAAAAAAAAAAAAAAGTTGAAAAAAAAAAAAAAAAAAGAGTTGTTTTTATGCAGAATTGATCAGGTTGAGCTCTTTAGTACTCGAGCAAGTAAGTTCTTTGGGGACTTTGTGCCTAGTGACCTAAGACTTTTCCGGTCTGGGATCCGCTAACCTAACGCTCGCTACATGGGTATTATTGTATAAGCCTTTTGGGGGTCTCATCCATTGCACGGTCAAATAAGCATGTGTGTTGTGCGTAGTTGTTTTTGTGTAATAAAGCTTGAATTCCTGTCTAACTCAGATGGACTGCGAAGGTGTCTCTTAAGAGTTCTTGTGTCTAGCGTTCATTCTGTTTGTAAGCTTGTGGTTGTTTTGGCTAAGAGTAGGTATGGTCTTGATTTAGTTTGGGAGTATATTGGTGAGCATCGCACACACGCACGTTTCTGTGTTTGTCTTGTTGGTCGATGGGAATTTGGTCGAACTCTGTTTGGAAGACTGTGTTCTTTGAGATGTTGGCTCGTTGATTGGTTTTGGTTGGTTTGAAGGGATCGTTGCATTTTCATATAGTTGCATACATGTAGTTAGTTGCATTTGTAGTTGCATTGTTAGATGGATTTTGTGGGTACATTCACTATAGGCCCTCACGAGACCTTACTCGTCCACTAGGGCTGCCTAGGGGTTTAAAGGGCTTGTTGCATATGCCAAATGCAACCGTGATCACCTACGGAAGTGGTACTAGTTAGTTGTAATAAATTGTTTGTTTATGCTCGAGGACGAGCATCGGTTTAAGTTTGGGGGTGTGATAAGTGGGTATTTTATTCACTTAAAACGTTTCCGTATGGCTTAAAACGATTGTTTGTACTCAAGTTATGGTATTTTTGATCTCTTTTAAGGGTATTGTGCAGGAATATCTATCACAGGTGTAATGGGAATGAAGCGGAGCAATCGGAATGCAATTTGGAGCTAAAACGAAGAAAATGGAAAAATTCGTCTTCCTGGACAGAAGGCACGGCGCGGCAGCGCCGTGTTTGAGCTTGCCTATGGCGCGGCAGCGCCGCATGAAAACAGAACAGTAAATCTATGGCGCGGCAGCGCCGCTCTCCTATGTAACTGTGACGCGGCAGCGCCAGACATTCTGACGAAATTTCCTGTTTTGAACCCGATTGCTGATTTTTCGAGTTGAAGTCAAATTACAATTCTGTACGACTTATTTGCACCTGGAGGCCTATATAAAGAGAAGAAAACCCTAGAGAACAGGGGTTACATATACCACATATTATCTACGGAGTTTTAAAGCACGAAGAAGCAAGGAAGAAGATAGTTTTCAATTTATTCTTGTATTCTTTCTAGCTTGTGGATGCTTGGTTTGGGTGTATTCTTTAGAACCTTTGATAATTATTCCAATATTGATTCGTTTTCTTCAATCATGTTTACATTAGAACCCATGGTGACGATTAGTTTGATTATGAACTAACTCGTTGTCATGGGGTTTTAGCGGATTTATTCATGAAGTTTATTTGTTGAATTTTCTCGATGCCTAAAGTGTGATTGATGCGATATCCTATCATGGTTGTTTTAATTCGTTATAGGAGAGTAGCTAACTCCTGTAATTGTGTGTTAATTCTTATTGAAGCGAAAGTGGATTTAAGAGTTTAGAACTTGCCATGCTAGCATAGGTTTATGCGTGAGAATATCATTCGTAATTAGTGTCGTAACTCTAACCGTTTTATGACGACTATGTGATCAATTGAATGCTTGTACTTCAACCATTATGTTTTCAATCTTTATAGACATATATGGACTAAGCATAATTGGGAGACTAAGTGATTTCTATCTTTATTGTGGATATTATTTAGGATGGTATTTGTGCAACGAAAGTTGGCTTATATCAGTTTTGTGTGTTCGATCAGGTATTAATAAATCACATGAAAAGGCTAGAGAATTGGAAACTATAGATGGATTGTTTAATGAAGTTAAAATTCCATGTTTATTTGCATAAGTAATTCAATATAACCCGTCGTTCAATTAGTTGATAATTAGTTATAAATTTTAGAAAAATTTTAGTGGTAAACAAAATCCAAATTGTTATTTGTTTTAGCATCGAATAATAATCATACATTGGTGAGTGAATTAACTAGACAATACAACGAGTCCCTGTAGGAACGAACCTTACTTACTATCTATATTACTTGTGACCACGTGCACTTGCGTGTTGAGTTTGGTCGTAACAACGCTTCATATTGAGGAGTCAGAATGTCCAATCTGTTTTCCTGAACGTCTTCAGTTCCTTCCATTATTAGGTTAATGGTATCCCACATATGTTTCCCGCTTGTACAGTTCATCAACTGATAGCTCATTTCCTTGTCCGCGGAGTCCGCCAATATCAACATTAAACCAGTGTCCAATCGAATCAGTTCTTTGTCAGAATCTGTAAATTCACTTGTCTCCTTAGGTTGGGTGCCTGAAGGAATCCTGCTACCATCAGGAGCTGTAGATTCACTAACTGGTTTCATTGGTACAAACGGTCCGTTTTCTAATATGCCAATATACAACGGATTAGATGCCTTGATAAATAACAGCATCTTCATCTTCCACAAACCGAAATCATCTCTAGTAAACGGGGGAACTTTAATACCAGCGGTTGTCTTTGGAGCACTCATGGTTTCTGAAAATTTCAAATTGTTTAAAATTCAAGAAATTCCAATTAAATGAAAAATTTTGAAAGTTAAAAAATTTGCTTCGAATTTTCACGCTACGTTTGATTTTGGTCTCATTCACCGGATCTGATTTGTATATCAATCAAGTAGCTCTGATACCAATTGTTAGGTCCAAAGTATCGTAGAAGGGGGGGTTGAATACGATACTCACAAATAATTTAATTTCGTTCGCGGATTAATCTTTCAGTTCTATAACGAAGTCAAACACACCAAACCAAATCAAGTTTCGGGGAATATATCTTTTTATAAATATAAACCTCGAGGGGTGCTACAATTTCTAATCCGTAGATTAGCGTCAATGAGTTTAAGGTTACACAAATACAAAACAATGATCAAGTTCTGAGCACTATTAATTTCTCTGAATATTTTCTCCGGCTCTTCTCTCTCTCAGTAATGTCTCTGTGTTAGAATCCTTAACTGAAGAAGACATATTCTTCACTCTGTATTAACTGCAGACTTTGGTTTGAAAAACCATCGAACCAAACTTGTTGAAACAATCCTGGCCGTTGGATCTTCTTCAACTTGAAAAACAAGTATTACTTTCCACCTGCTCCCAATTAAAAAACCATCGAATGGTTTAAGAAACCATCGAATGAAACAAATCATTTTACCATTCGATAGTTTTTAAAACAAAACTATCGAATGCTAAATTGATTTATTTGTTTTTAATTCAATCACCTTAAACTCTCATTCGATAGTTTTCTTAAAAGAAAAACTATCGAATTGATTTACTTGTCATTTGTCCTTTAGTAATAACTCCTGAGCTCCCGGGTGTTTAAGTAATAGACAGTATCAATTTCTTCGGAGACGATAAAATAACTTGATCTTTTCAGTGCCGTCACCTAGTGCAACTGGTCTGGTTCACAGATGAATAACACTTGATCAATTCTTATTTTATGACTTCAATTATAATGCTGCTGATACGTCCCTTGTCGTTCTGGTTGCTTCATCACTGGAATCCCGTGGTACTGAACCCTAAATCATTCACATACTTCTGTCGTCTTCAAAGTCTTGTTTCTATTGCTGTCACTGAGGCTTGAACATTTTCATGAACTTCTTTCCGTGACCTGTTTACGGACTTCAAGAATACATAACGTATTTTGATTTTTTGAGTTTACCTTTTCTTCTCTGATTCTGGATTCCTGTGCTTCTATTAATACTATTGTCTGTCTTGTCCTTTGTTGAGTTGTAGTTATCTCTTTTACATCTTATGTTACATTATGCTTTACAATCTCCCCCTATTTGATTGGATGGAGTTCGACAAGCAAATACTTCGAGGATAACTCAACTAACTAAGGAAACATTAAACTACTTAAAGTAAGACAGCGTAATAATATCAATGCATTCTGGATCAGATATATATACATTTCCAGATTTCATAAATCAAAAAACAATTAAACTTTATACAATGAAGTTTCTCCTCTAGTCTGAGCTGATAGTTCTCTTGTTCTTTGCTTCATCATTCAGTCCATTCCAATCTCACCTTCTTCAATCATTGGATCGGAGTTAGCAGCTTGATAATCAATCACTGATAGATAGTGCAGTGGTTCTCCAGGTTTAAGGATTGCTCCTTGGATGTGTCTTCCAATATATTCAACCTCTTGACCCACTCCAGCCCATAACCATGCAATGTTAACATCTTTCTTGTTCAGCTTTGGCATGTTTGGCAGTCTGGTATGCACTTCTAATCCTCTTTCCACTCTTTTCCTATAGTAAGGAACATTCTCCATTAGAAATCTTCTAAGAGTGTCTGCTACTTTGTCCTTCTCCGTTGATGAGAATCCAGTGGATCTAAGATACTTCTCAACTGAGATTAGATAGTTGCTTGGGTAGTCCCTCAGTTTGTCCTCAGCCAAATAGCAGATTCTGAACAAGTCATTCGTCATGAATCTAACCATTGGAGGATCTTCAGTAATCTCTGGACTGACTTTCATCACGATCTCCTTAACATGCTCACGGAGCAGTTCATTTAGCCTTGTGGTTCTTTGGATCTTGATGAGTATAGCCTGCAATTCTGTATATGTCCTCTGTTCTAAAAACTTAGTAGAAATCACAAATGTACCTTTCTCCAGAAAACTGATTAATAAGCTCCAGGCACCATTTGCTTTAACCCCAGCATTCAGACAGATTATAGAGCTTCTCAGTGCTTTAAAGTAAGTCTGATCTTCAAGATTAGCACTTCTGATGTCCTGAATAATGACTTCCACCTCCGCATTGTCGTTGACTTGTAATCCGTCTTCAACTCCACAAAAGGTTTTATAAGCCATTTCCCATTCAGTACCATCTTTTTTTGCCAGATCTATCATCTTCTTCTTCCTCACTTCATTATACACCTTCATTCTCTTTAGCTTTTCACTTCTCAGAATTGCTTGCTGTTTCTCCTTCTCAGCTTGCCTGGCATCTATTGCAGCTCTCTGAGCTCTTATTGCTTCCAAGGCAGCTTCTTCTTCAGGTGATAGAGAATTTGCTTCTTCCATATCATCATCCAAGATAGGATGTTCTATTGGCTCCGGATAATATGGTTCATGCTCCTCTTGAATAGGTTGCTCATGCATGACCTCAAATTCCTCTTCACTTTTCTTGTCTTCCTCTACAAGCTCCTCAATCCAGTACTGTCTGATTGGAATAGCCTCAACAGTCTCCCAAACTCCCCATTTATCCTTCACCCCCTCTCCAACTTTCTCCCCCTTAGTTGAGGAATCCTCGATAAAAGCATCCTCAGCATAAAAGAAATTAGAAGGATCAGGTTGCTGATATGAAGAACCAGGTTGTCCAGATTGTTGGTTCTTTAGCATACTCCATATCGACTGTACCCCGTCACCTTGATTCTCCAAGAAATCCATAAGCTGCTTATTAAACTCATTTATAGAAGCTAGCGACAGGTCAATGTTCTCCAATCTTGAGTTGGTAGTCTTTTCCATGTGATCCAGCCTCTTGTTTAGCTTAGACTCCACTCGTGAAAGGGAATCCATTGCATCTTTTACCCGCGCTTGACCATCCCGGATAACCAGAACGTCTTCTTTCAAAGCTTCATGTCCTTGAGACAGTGCAGTTAGTTCATTCATGAATCCATCTTTAAGCTCCCTGACATCCATCCTCAGCTCGACTAGTTCTTCCATAGCTTCCTTCTTTAAGGAGTCCACTGCCTGCTTCGTACCTGTTATAGTGCCAGATGCACTGCCAATGACCCTGAATGTTCTTCTGGAATCAGCTGCAGCCAAGTCAACTTTCTCTTGAATAGACTTTAAAGAAACATTGTCTTGACTGGAGGAGATCCCTTGGTCAAAGGAAGGTCGCAGTGGAACCTTGAAAAGTGGATTTCCTTCTTTGTCCCGAACTGTCATCTCCTTGAGGGAAGATTGAACTTGTAGCTCTCTTTCTGTTGGTAACAGCAGATCATTAATATTAGGTAGGGTTAGGGTGTCACTCCTCACATTTGGCTCTGGGTGTACACTCAACATTTCTGTCGGTGTTTGAATCATTTTTCCTTTCCCACTCAGGCCAGGTGTAAGTGTTTTTGTTTCACTCAAATCCTTTGTGCTGATTGTACCTGCAGAAGAGATCACCGTAGTCGTCCTTAAGGAGGTCACCGATGGTGCAATGGGGCTTCGCAAGTCCCCATCCTTGGATAAACCAAGTTGCTGATCATCCTTAGATGATATATCCTTTGAAGGATCTAGAGTTTGAATCTTTAGGGGGTTAGAAACAGGCTCTTTTAACAGCAGAGATCCCGAATCTTCCCCATGAGTCTGTAAAGACTTCACCTCAGTTGACTCCTCAATAGTAATTGATTCACTGTCAATGAGTTGCCGATCTGCACCTACGTCAGACCCTTTACCCGCAGGATCCAGATATGTTCCATCTGGGGAGGTAGACAATGACCTTTTAGATTGTGCATTTAGGTCAAAGCCTTCTCTCGACGTCTGTGAAGACCCTTGGTTCTGAGAACCTTCAACCAGTGAACCTGACCGTAATATGGTCGGAACACCAGTTGCTTCCGTCAATTCTTCCTTACTTGATTGAGCTATTGGTTCAGATATTGCTTTCGTTAGCGCAGCCCAATCAGCATCAGAAAAATCAGTAAAGGGCTCTTTGAATGAGAGAAATGAAGTATCAGCAGTTGCCTCAGTTTCCGTTCTTCTCCTTTTAGAGGAAGGCAGAGCTGCTGTTGAAGGGTGTATCTCCTTATGTGGTACTGCTTTGGCACTATCTCCCTCTACACTCATGGATGGTTCTTTAATGGGTATAGTAGGGGAAGGAGGTTCGTTTATGTTTTCATTTGGCTCTTCCAAAGGCTCTTCGACCGTGGTTAGAGGTTGTGGGTTTGCAACCTCCTGGTCAGGAATGGCCACTAAGGGCTCTGGATCAACATCCATTGGTACAGGTGCCATTACAGGTTCAGGTTGTGGAATATTACCTTGATTTACCTGTTCCCCTGGGGGTAGAAGTGGTAGGGGCACCGTTCTTAGATATTCAGTGAGAACAGTGGGTACCCCTGGAAGATAGTTGTCCTTCCTAATGAGAGCGGTTATGGCATTGCTCTTCATTCTCATGCACTCCTGGTTGGCTTCACCTTCAAAGATCTCTCGTTCATCATCTGTTAAGATATCATTGAGAATTAGCTGTAGGAACCTAGGATAGAAACAGAGCACATCTTCATTTATGCCTGTTCTTTCATCCAGTGGTCCATGCATATGATTACTTGATCAATCATTATCCGTCCTATGTTAATATGCCTATTGTTCGCAATGGCAAACCCTATCTTTTGAAGGAATAAGGGAATGCCATGCAGATTTGTTAGCTTGGCAGTAAAAACATGGATTAGGGTGTGAAAGAAAAAGTTCCATGCTTTTGGCAGGTAATGCTTAAGGAACTCTCCCACAAAGAAGTTAGGTTGTTGACTTCTAATGAGAGTGAAGAAAGCATGTATCTCCTCAGTTGTAGGATCAGGAACAAGGTTTTCTGTAGGAAAATGAAGTACTCTGTTAAAGTCATGTTCCGTTACCCTTATTGTTCTGCCCCCTGGCACAACAAAACTGAAAGACCTTACGTTATTCTCACTTGTATCCGTGGCGGTTGTGTACAACGCAGTCAATTGATCAATACAAAGGACCACGGGAGTACTCACAGCGTATGCCACTAATGAACGTGTGTTCAAAAACTCTGCCCATGCACGAAACTGAGGATTCGTAATGGCTTGCAGATTTTGAAACGAGACATGATTAGTTTTGGTTACGATAAATTCTCCAGCCATTATTTTTCAAATTTCCAGAAAATAAATTTTAAACCAAAACTAAAATTTACCACTTAAATTTAGTTAATTATTAATAATTAATCAAACTTATCACCAAATCCCTTAAAACTAAAATAACCCCTTTTAACACTAACACAGAAAAATTGAACACCTATGAACTGTAGAACCCTTGAATTCTAACCAATATTCAATTCAAAAGTCTACTTCGATGGTTTCTTATCCGGAAAGTGACAAAAACTCAAAAAAACATTAACTTTTCACGGTTAGAAATCAATCAACAGTGACAAACAGTAAATATTTTAAGGTTTTCTTGATTAAACTTGAAGAAACTATCGAATGGAATTCGTGTACTGTGTGTATATCTTTGTAAGTATTGAAATCGACAAAAGCACTTCTCTCAGATCTGTGAAAATGAAAAGAAAAGAGCTAAGGCACGGTTAAATACTTTTGAAACTGACAGGGGCAACATAGTCTTTTCAGGTTCGATAGTTTTTAAAAAGAACTATCGATGGTTTTCTTGTAGGGGTAAAAAGGTCAATTTTCTTCGATAGATTTTGAAAAACTATCGAATTATTTAAACATCAGAATTTAAACCAACCTTTTTGAAAAACCATCGAACGTTTTGCTTTTGAAAAACCAAAAACTATCGAGGGGTTTTGTAAGAAAAAAAAAACTATCGAGAATTTGATTATTGAATTAATAAATTCACTTCGATACATTTTTCTACTGAATTTTAAAATATATCTAGAATTTAAATATTAAATTAGGTAAATTCCTTCGATATATTTTAAATTAAATCTCAAAAACTATCGAGAAATGCTTTCGATAGTTTTTCTTTTCCTTTTCAAAAACTATCGAAAATTAACTTCGATAGATTTATCTATGTACTTCAAAAACCATCGAATTTTCTAAATTCGATATTTTTGCTTCTGTCTTCATTTTAAAACCTGTTCATGTTTTTTTTAAAAATCAGACTGTTTGATTTCCTGTCAAGTTTTAATTCTAATAAATTATTTCAAATTTACCAAAATCAATTCTTAACAGAAAATTCACAATTTTCTTAGAATAAAATCAATTAAATATCATTGAGTGATATTAACCAATTAAAATCTAATCAATTATGCTGCATTAATCTACAATGTTAAAAACAAAGCAAATTAATTCAAATTAAATAAATGCTTAAATATTTAGAACAAATATTAACACTTAAATAATTTTTTTAGAATTAATAACTAATTAAATGCCAGAAGATATATCATCCATAATTATGACATAAAATTAGTATAAAAATCCTAACTACGAGAATTTCTCCAGAAAATAAATTCATGAGTCCTAAGGATATAGGAAGTCTTAAACTCATGTATTCACCAGGACTCTCTGCAGTTACTGACTTCTAATCAAAATCAATTAGAAAGATTTAACATCCCAAGTTCACCAACCAGCTTATTGAAAGTGGATTCATCAAGCGGTTTAGTAAAGATGTCTGCAATTTGATCCTCTGTGGGTATAAAGTGTAACTCCACAGTTCCATTCATGACATGCTCTCGGATAAAATGATACCTGATGTCGATGTGCTTCGTCCTCGAGTGTTGCACTGGGTTGTTTGAGATTGCTATGGCACTTGTGTTGTCGCAAAATATAGGAATCTTTGTCAACAGAAGTCCATAGTCACGGAGTTGGTTTCTCATCCACAATATCTGAGCACAACAGCTACCAGCATCAATGTATTCAGCCTCAGCTGTTGATGTGGACACTGAATGATGCTTCTTGCTATGCCAGGAAACCAATCTTCTTCCAAGAAACTGACAGCTTCCTGAAGTACTCTTCCGATCAATCTTACAACCTGAAAAATCAGAGTCTGTGTATCCAATAAGATCAAATCCTGTATCTTTAGGGTACCAAATTCCAAGATTTGGGGTCCCCTTAAGATATCTAAATATTCGCTTAACAGTTATTAGATGAGATTCTTTAGGATCAGACTGAAATCTAGCACACAAGCATGTTGCAAACATTATATCTGGTCTACTTGCAGTGAGATAAAGTAATGGGCCTATCATACCTCTGTAGCCTGTGATGTCAACCTTCTTACCAGTTTCATCCTTATCAAGCTTAGTGGCAGTTGGCATAGGAGTCTTTGCTGTAGATGAGTCTTCCATTTGATACTTCTTAAGAAGATCCTTGATGTACTTAGACTGACAAATGAATATACCATCTTGTTTCTGGTATACTTGCAATCCAAGAAAGAATGACAATTCACCCATCATGCTCATTTCATAACGACTCTGCATTAACTTAGCAAATCTCTTGCATAGATCATCATTAGTAGAACCAAATATTATGTCATCAACATATACTTGCACCAATATCAAATCATTTTTATGCTTTTTGACAAAGAGAGTTTTGTCTACAACACCTCTTGTAAAATCATTTTCAAGTAAGAATTCAGAGAGAGTGTCATACCATGTCCTTGGAGCTTGTTTGAGTCCATAGAGAGCTTTGAATAGAAAGTACACAAAGTCTGCCAGTTTTGAATCCTCAAAACCTGGAGGTTGTTCCACATACACTTCTTCTTCTAACTCCCCGTTCAGAAAAGCACTCTTCACATCCATTTGATATACCTTGTAATTGGAATGTGCAGCAAATGCCAGAAACATTCTGATGGCCTCAAGTCTTGCTACTGGTGCATAGGTTTCATCATAATCTATACCCTCTTCTTGAGAGTAACCTTTAGCAACCAGTCTGGCTTTGTTTCTCGTTACAATGCCATCTTCGTCCAACTTATTTCTGAATACCCATCGTGTTCCAATAACAGATTTTCCCTTAGGCCTGGGTACCATCTTCCAAACTTTCTGCCTTTCAAACTGATTGAGTTCTTCTTGCATAGCAATCACCCAATCTGGATCATCTAGAGCATCTTCAACTTTCTTAGGTTCTGTTTCTGAAAGAAACCCAGAATAGTGACATTCATTTTGTGATGTTCTCCTAGTTCTCACTCCTGTGTCCGGATCACCAATGATCAAGTGAAAGGGATGATCTCTATTCCATACCCTTTGTCTTGGCAGATGCGATCTTGATGATTCTCCTTGTTCTAGATGTTGTGGAGTGTGACTAGTTGATCCTTCTCCTGCTCCCCCTGAGTTGTTGACGGTTTGATCTGTTGATTCTGAAGACTGACTAATGGATCCTGTATGTTGAGGATTTCCACTTTGGTCACCACTTTGTCCAGAATCATTATCATTATTATTAATGACTGTAACAACTTCAGGTACTTCTTCATTGTCAGAGAGATCTCCTGATAGATTTTCAAATACCAAGGATTCAGAGTTCTCTCTAGTTTGCAGGCCTGGTCTTTTAGTGTCGTCAAATGTTACATTAAAGCTTTCCAACACCTTCTTATCTTCAATCACATATACCCTTAAAGCCTTAGATTCCAGAGAATAGCCCAGAAAAATGCCTTCATCTGCTTTGGCATCAAACTTGCCAAGATGTTCTCCATCTTTAAGTACAAAGCACTTTGCACCAAACACATGAAAGTACTTCAGTGTTGGCTTCTTGTTGGCCATTAACTCATACGGAGTCTTTTCATGATCTTTGTTGATCAGGGTTCGATTCTGAGTGTAGCAAGCTGTATTCACTGCTTCAGCCCAAAAGTAAGTGGGAAGTTTTGATTCACTCAACATGGTCCTTGCTGCTTCAACCAAGGTCCTGTTCTTCCTTTCCACTACTCCATTCTGTTGAGGAGTTCTTGGTGCTGAAAACTGTCTTGATATTCCTTTCTCTGAGCAGAAATCATTTAGAACTGCATTCTTGAATTCAGTTCCATTGTCTGATCTGATTGTCCGCACAGGTAGCTTAGCTTCCACTTCTATCTTCTTGATGTGATCAATGATTAGTTGTGTTGCTTCATCCTTTGTTTGTATAAACAACACCCACGTGTACTTGGAGTAGTCATCATCACCAATGCATATCTGTTTCTTGAAAGTGACATAACATTAACTGGACCAAATAAATCCATATGAATCAGCTGTAATGGTTCAGTAATGCTTGTCATTCCTTTGCTTCCATGTGATGCTTTCTTCGACTTCCCCTTTTCACATGCTTCACATAGTCCCTCCTGATTGAATTCCATCAGGGGCAACCCTCTCACTAATTCTCTGTTTACCAAAGAGTTCATAGTTTTGAAATTCAGATGTGAGAGCTTCTTGTGCCATAGCCAACTTTGTTATGAAGATGCCTTTGCATAGAAACATGTAACTTCTCCTTCACTGGTAGAACTTAAGTCAGCTATAAACAAATTTCCTTTTCTCACTCCCAGTAGAGTAAGCTTCTCATCCTTCCTGTTGGTGATCAAGCACTTGTCCTTTCTGAAATCTACATTGTAGCCTTTATCACAGAATTGACTGATACTTAGTAGATTGTGCTTTAATCCTTCAACAAGAGAGATGTTTTCAATGATGACATTTCCAGCTTTCAATTTACCATATCCCGTAGTGAATCCTTTGCTGTCATCTCCAAAGGTTACAATCGGGCCGGTCTTCTTAACCACCTCTGTAAGCAGGGACTCTTCACCTGTCATGTGTCTAGAACAACCACTATCCAGAATCCACACAACCTTTGAGCTTTTAACCTTACCCTGCAATCACAGATTGATTAAGCGGACTTTGGTACCCAATATTGTTTGGGTCCTGAAGGTTTAGATGATTTAACAGGAGTAACATTCAATTTAGTCTTACCCTATTTGATATTCATAGTATCTGTGGATTTAACATTACTAGTGCTATTGCTACTATCAGACATCAACTTAAAATAAGCATGCATGATGTTGTACTTACATAGCAAACACTCTTTCTTTCCACAGGGCTCATGATTATCAGGCATGTCAGACATGTTATGCATTTCAGAAGTATTAGCAGTTTCTACTTTAACCTTTTTACATGCATGTGTAAGGTGTCCAGCAGAATTACAAATAGAACACAACTTCCTAGATGCAATGGGAGAAGATGGAACCAATTCCTGATTAACAAACTTCTTCCTCCCATTCCTGTTCTTTTTAACATTACTAGCTAAGGAACCTACTTCAGTTTTAGGTAAATCAGGTTTAGGTAATGCATTCTTTACTGATTTCCTAGGCAACTTAGTCTTTACCTCTTTTTCCTTCAATAAATCCTCCTCAAGCAATTCTTGTGCTATGAAAAGATCATCCTCATAAAAGAGAGGTGGAAACGGCTTAACAAAAACTGGACAATCAACATTCTTAAGAACATGTGGAGGATTCCTTTTGACAACTGAAGGTGTCACAGGGAATTCCACAATCTTCTTACCAGATTTCTTGTTATAGTCAAATCCTATAGCAGTTTTATTCTCTACGGCCTGAGTATCAATGATTTCCTTAGCCACTAGAGCGGAATTCTTAAAAGCATTCAGCTTCAAATCTAGATCTGAAATCTGCTTCCTGAGGATAGTCTCTATCTCATCATTACACTTGACCTTGTTCTCTAAGTACGCATTCTTTTGCTTAAGATCTTCTAATGTTACAGCTACAAGCTCTAGTTCTTCATTTTTAGATTCTAGCTTTTTAATCTTAAGAACTAGTTTAGCATTTTCCATTTCTGATGCTAGCATGCTTGTGTGTACATTAAACAATTCTACACTAAGATCTTGCACAGTTTTCTTGTACTCAGAATTAGACATATCAATTGTAGTTAAGATAGGTACCTGAGATGATTGAGGTGATTCCTCTGAAGAGTCAGCCATTAGAGCAACATTTACATATTCCTCCTCTTCATCCGAATCAGTATCATCCCAGTGCTTTCCCTCTGCTATGTAAGCCTTCCCTTTCTGCTTTCCAGAGAATGCCTCCAACTGCTGTTTAAGCTTGGCATTCTCCTTCTTCAACTCATCATAAGAATCCTTCTTTCCATAGACATCTTTCATGTCTCTTGATTGACGAGGCTTCCGGCATTCAGTGGCGAAATGCCCTAACTCATTGCAGTTATAGCATCTTGATTTGCTCCTATCAATCATGCCAGTCTTGTAGCCTCCCTTAAAGCCTGTACTAGGTGTATAATTGCTCTTCTGGAATCTGTTGGTTGAGCCCTTGAACTTGTACTTAGGGTTTCTCTTGAAACGAATATGACTAAACTTTGCAGCTAAGTACGCCATGGTTTTGTCTTCCATTTGCTCAAGCTCTTCTAGGGTGTAGTAATCACTTTCATCAACACCCAGATTCACAGAATCCATTTCTGTTTCTATTATCACCTCCTTTCCAGCTCTAGGGGTTTGAACCTGAATCTCAGAAGTTATTGGTTCATCCACTACAAGTGCTGCTGATCTCACAAGTGCATTGTGCTTGTTGTCCACTGTCCCTGATCCGTAGATTATCACCCTTTGTTCCTGTTCCATCTCATAGGTCTTCAACTTGCCATAGATCATCTCTAGTGGCATCTTTGTGAAGTCAATTCTTTCCCTAATGGATGATGACTTGTGTTCTACATGATGGGGCAGCGTCATCATGAACTTCCTGTTCGATTCTCTCAGTGGATAGGTCTTTCCTTTCATTGCCAATTCATTGAGGAGCTTAGTATACTTCTCAAAGACCTGAGTTATACTTTCTCCTGGCAGGGACCTAAACGCTTCATATTGAGGAGTCAGAATGTCCAATCTGTTTTCCTGAACGTCTTCAGTTCCTTCCATTATTAGGTTAATGGTATCCCACATATGTTTCCCGCTTGTACAGTTCATCAACTGATAGCTCATTTCCTTGTCCGCGGAGTCCGCCAATATCAACATTAAACCGGTGTCCAATCGAATCAGTTCTTTGTCAGAATCTGTAAATTCACTTATCTCCTTAGGTTGGGTGCCTGAAGGAATCCTGCTACCATCAGGAGCTGTAGATTCACTAACTGGTTTCATTGGTACAAACGGTCCGTTTTCTAATATGCCAATATACAACGGATTAGATGCCTTGATAAATAACAGCATCTTCATCTTCCACAAACCGAAATCATCTCTAGTAAACGGGGGAAATTTAATACCAGCGGTTGTCTTTGGAGCACTCATGGTTTCTGAAAATTTCAAATTTTTTAAAACTCAAGAAATTCCAATTAAATGAAAAATTTTGAAAGTTAAAAAATTTGCTTCGAATTTTCACGCTACGTTTGATTTTGGTCTCATTCACCGGATCTGATTTGTATATCAATCAAGTAGCTCTGATACCAATTGTTAGGTCCAAAGTATCGTAGAAGGGGGGGGGGTTGAATACGATACTTACAAATAATTTAATTTCGTTCGCGGATTAATCTTTCAGTTCTATAACGAAATCAAACACACCAAACCAAATCAAGTTTCGGGGAATATATCTTTTTATAAATATAAACCTCGAGGGGTGCTACAATTTCTAATCCGTAGATTAGCGTCAATGAGTTTAAGGTTACACAAATACAAAACAATGATCAAGTTCTGAGCACTATTAATTTCTCTGAATATTTTCTCCGGCTCTTCTCTCTCTCAGTAATGTCTCTGTGTTAGAATCCTTAACTGAAGAAGACACATTCTTCACTCTGTATTAACTGCAGACTTTGGTTTGAAAAACCATCGAACCAAACTTGTTGAAATAATCCTGGCCGTTGGATCTTCTTCAACTTGAAAAACAAGTATTACTTTCCACCTGCTCCCAATTAAAAAACCATGGAATGGTTTAAGAAACCATCGAATGAAACAAATCATTTTACCATTCGATAGTTTTTAAAACAAAACTATCGAATGCTAAATTGATTTATTTGTTTTTAATTCAATCACCTTAAACTCTCATTCGATAGTTTTCTTAAAAGAAAAACTATCGAATTGATTTACTTGTCATTTGTCCTTTAGTAATAACTCCTGAGCTCCCGGGTGTTTAAGTAATAGACAGTATCAATTTCTTCGGAGACGATAAAATAACTTGATCTTTTCAGTGCCGTCACCTAGTGCAACTGGTCTGGTTCACAGATGAATAACACTTGACCAATTCTTATTTTATGACTTCAATTATAATGCTGCTGATACGTCCCTTGTCGTTCTGGTTGCTTCATCACTGGAATCCCGTGGTACTGAACCCTAAATCATTCACATACTTCTGTCGTCTTCAAAGTCTTGTTTCTATTGCTGTCACTGAGGCTTGAACATTTTCATGAACTTCTTTCCGTGACCTGTTTACGGACTTCAAGAATACATAACGTATTTTGATTTTTTGAGTTTACCTTTTCTTCTCTGATTCTGGATTCCTGTGCTTCTATTAATACTATTGTCTGTCTTGTCCTTTGTTGAGTTGTAGTTATCTCTTTTACATCTTATGTTACATTATGCTTTACAGTTCCCGTTGGCCAGAGGTGGTGGATGGGTGAAGGTGATGGAATATTAAAATATTAATAAAATTTAATGAGTGATGGGAGATTAATATAAATTATATTAATGGATGGCTATGATTAGATCTCATATCTCATAATAGTGGGGGTTCTCAATGGAGCATGACCCTATTTATATAATTGTAAAAATACAAGTGTGATAAATATTTATAAACCACTGTCAACTACCACTTCTGGTCTCCATGTTCGGCCATCACCGATAATCACCTACAACATATAAATCACCATAGTTAAAAAAAAATCACCAAAATTAAATCAATAAATTCGCCCAACCACGGCCACCACCTCTAGCCACCATATTTAGCCACCACCTCTGACCACCACTTACAAATCACGCACCCAATATCATTCAAAAAACACCCCTATTAAAGTGGAAATAGCCATAATTAAACAAAAATCTCCACAACCACCAGAACACCACTAATCACCAACCTTACCTCCACCACTACCACCATCATCCTCATTGTTTACATAATCATTGAATATAAGTCAAAATCACCATAAAATCAACACAAATCAGCAAAAAATAATTGATGGTGGAGATTAGTGGTGGTGGCAGCTAAAGGTTGGTGGTGGTAGGTGGAAGATGTAGTGGAGTAGAAGATTGGATTTAAACTGATGGTTTAGATAAAAGTAATTATAAAAAATGTGTGATTAAGATAAGATCCCATATCTCATTTTAATAGGATATGTAAATAATATATATAAACCAACATTTCATTTACTTTAAAATAAAAAAAAATAAAAAATAGGATATGGGGAGAAGATGTGATTTATCGGATAAGATTTTTAAAGTAAATTCAAAACTCAAAGTAGCACAATGGTTATAATATGTACTTTATGATAGGAGGTTGTGTTAGGTCCAAAGTATCGTAGAAGGGGGGTTGAATACGATACTCGCAATTTATTCGATTTCTTTCGCGGATATTTATGTGTGTTATTGTTCGAAATCAAATCAACCAAATCACAACATGAGTCGGGGAATATATCGTTTTATAAATATAAACCACAAAGGGTGCTACAAATCTAATCCGTAGGATTAGCTACAATGAGTTCAAGTTACAATAATCAATACACTTGATAGAATTTAAGGCACTAGAAATTACTTCTCTAAAAACCTTAAGCTCTCAAACTCTCTCTCGTATTAATTGTCTACAACTGTGAAACTAAAGAAGACAATGTCTTTGTCGAATTTATAGGCTTAGGAAAACTATCGAAAGCTTAGAATTAATCTCAGCCACTAGTTTTCTCACCAACCACCTGACAGCCTTCAATGCAAACTAACAACTCCATTTGGAAAACTATCGAAGACTAGATATTTAGCTTATTCGATAGATTTCAATAAGAAACTATCAAAATAAGCTTCTAGATAATCTTAATCCAATTCGATAGTTTTAAATATAAAACTATCAAAATCTTTGAATAGTTCTTCTTTGTGACCACTTCGATTGTTTCTAATTAAGAAACTATCGAAATGTTTCTTCATCATTTCGATGGTTTTCAAAAAAATCTTCTCTACGATACTTTGGACCTAACAGGTTGTTCTTCCATTTCCAATGTTAACACAAATTCATCTATTTTTGAATAAATAATAGAGGGGTATTATTTGTGTAATCTTAGAACATAAAATTTTAACATCATAGTCTTTTCATGGGCTCTTTTTTGCCCTTGATTGGCTTTTAAGGTTTATTCTTAGATAGATTATATATGAATATGCATATAAAAAATTTACTAACGAAGGTATTAATATGTAATGATTAGTTAGATATAATTAAACATATTAATATGAAATTATTATTATTATAAAGGCTTAATGACCTTTTAGCCCTTAAAGTTTGACTGTTTATACCCATCAGCCCTAAAACTTTGAACCCGTACCTTTTAGCCCATGAGGTATCCAGTAACGGCCAATTAGCCCTTTTAACGGTACAGACGACAAAAAAGTCAATATCGGTATATATCGGAAGGGTAAAACAGACAAATAACAGTTGGTAAAGTAGCTATATACGTCTACATACTCTTTGAGCCCTAAAGAAAGCAAGTAGACCAATCGATTACAAACTTAATTAGTCTGGGCGATTGTCGATCGAAGAATGGGGGATTCCGTTGGAAGTTCTCGTGGTATGTATTTTACATCTTCTTATTCGTATTTTTCATTTCGAAATCATTGTGATTGTGTTTTTACGAGTTGATCATCTGTTTACGCGATTGTCAAATGTATTCGTGTTTCTTTGATGTTGTGGTGTATGGACCTGTAAATAGTATGAGTAATTATGTATTGTTTATTTTCGTCTATTGAAGGTGAAGATGATGTTATAAGATTGACTTTGTTTCATGGTGGGAGGTTCATTTGGGTACCAAAAACTGAATATATTGGGGGTAAAGTAACTGTTTATTATTTCGGAGACCTTGATATGATTAACATGGACAATCTGAGAGCATGGAGTAAAGATTTGGGTTATGGGGGACTTCGCTGTTTTTATTACAGGAAGCCTAAAGAAGAACTGGACGGAGGTTTAGTGTTAATGTCACATGAGGGTCATATTAGTGATATGATAGGATTAGCATTGGAAAATGATAACAAAATAGATGTATATGTTCAGCATTCCAATAAAGAAGATTTAGTACCAAATGAAGATGAGACCTTTTTAGGTAGGCTTGAAGGAGATGGTAGCAATGATGTAGGAGACTGGAGTGATGAACTTGATGATTATGATCTTTCTGAGTCTAATTACTTAAGTGAAGATGATGACATGCTATTTTATAAGAATGTTGATGAGGGGATTGAGTGGGTGGGTAGATTAAGACAACAACTTGGTCTAGGTGAAGAAATTGTAATGGAGAAAGGAAGTGATAGTGAGTATGACAGTGATGATCTAGATAGTTTGGGAGACAATGGTGAACTAGAAGATGAGATTGAAGCTGGAAAGAGAAAGAAAACATTTCCAGTATACAAAGACATAGACAATCCAACTTGGAAAGTGGGGATGATATTCACAGATCATCATCAATGCAGAGAGGCCATAATGAAGCATTCAGTAAGTGAAGGGAGGATGGTGAAATTTGTTAAAAGTGATAGAACTAGAGTTAGGGCTGTTTGTAGAGATCCATGCCCTGGACTCTTTTTGCATCTTTAAATTTTGACAAATGCATCCAAATGAAAACTGTGGGGCCAGGTACATTTCATGGACATTTTAGTCTTTTTATTACTTGTGTATATTGCTCTTTTGTGTGAATATTGTGTTGAATACCCTTTAACTTTATTGTTTTGCAGACCATACATGTACTAGAGAGCAAAAAGGGTTACCCCTCATAAATTCTGGATACTTAGCAAGGAAGTACCTACCAGAATTCAGAATAAACCCAACTTGGACAATTAAATCCTTTCACAAAACTGTGTTGAAGGACTTGCAAATTGATTTCAAGGGTCACATTCTCAGAAAAGCTAAAAGGAAGTGCACGGGGATTATCAATGGTACCCTTGAAGAGCAGTTTCAGAAACTATGGGATTATAAAACAGAGCTGGTGCAAAGAAATCCCAACTCTATAGTTGAGATTGACATTGACCCGGTTATTATTAAAGTGAATTTATTTTTCCATTCATTTTAATGCTAATTTAGATACTTAATATTCTAGATCTGCATCTGTGTAGGTAATGTAGGTGTTTTCAGAAGGATGTACATATGCCTAGGTGGATTGAAGCATGGATTTAAGCTTGGTTGCATAAAGGTCATAGGCTTGGATGGATGTCATCTCAAAACTGCTTACAAAGGTCAGTTATTATGTGCCATTAGAGTAGATGGTAATAACTGTATGTTCCCTATAGCATATGGAGTAGTTGAAGCTGAGAGGTTAGATAGTTGGAGGTGGTTTCTGGCATTAGTAGGACATGACTTTGATATAGGTGTTGGGGATGGATGGACTTTGATTAGTGATAGGCAGAAGGGCTTAATACATGTAGTAGAAGAGATCTCTAAGGGCAAATATGGGGGGAGATCTCTAAAAGAAAAATTATGGAGCTGTGCTAGGGCCTCAAATGTTGAGGCATTTGAGACTGCAATGAATAATATAAAGGAAGAATATGAGGGTGCATGGAAATGGTTGACTGAAGTTCCATTCCATCATTGGACCAGGTCATATTTTAAAACTGAAACCAAGTGTGACATGTTACTAAACAATATGTGTGAGAGCTTTAACAGGTCCATTTTATGGTCTAGGGAACAAGGTATATTAATCATGTTAGAAATGATTAGGGAGTACCTAATGAGGAGATTGCAGACTAAGAGAGATGAAATGGTTTCTTGGGAAGACAAAAAATTAACACCCAAAGTGTACAAGTTGCTTGAAAAATTTAAGAAATGGAGTGGAGGGTGTTATTCCACTTACGCTGGTTTTGATGAATTTGAGGTTACAACAGTCAATGGCTCCAAGTATGCAGTTCACATAGGTAATAGAACATGTGGGTGCAAGAGATGGGATCTCAGTGGCATCCCCTGTCATCATGCCATCAGTTGCTTGAACATAATGGGGTTTAATGTTGAAGACTATGTGGATTCTGTGTACAGTACTGCAAATTACAAGAAGGCATACTCTGGAATGATATTTCCAATGAATGGACACAAATCTTGGCCTAAAAGTGGTTTGACCATGAAACCACCAACCATTGAAAAACAACTTGGAAGGCCTAAAAAGAAGAGGAGACCTGAGATTCCAGATTTGATTGAAAAAGAGGAAAATGGAGTTAAAAAATTGTCAAGGAGTACCCAGTCAAGTGTGAGGTATGCCAAATTCTATTTAATCCTTTTTTTTTACTAAAACAATTTAATAGATCTGTAATGTAGTGATTGTGTTGTGTAGGTTTGGAAAGTGCAGTAAGGTAGGTCATAATAGAAGGACTTGTCCTACTATCACAGATGTTCCAGCTATAGAAGATGCTAGCAATGAGGGTCATCATGAGGGTCATGAGGGTATGGCTGCAGATCCTCAAATTTCACTTGGAAATGTGAATGACATTGATGAGGAACAGATGCAAGGTACTTGCAATGAAATGCTATTGGATTATCTTGAAGAAGGACCACCCATGACTCAACCAAGCCAAGTACATAATGAAGTTCCAATTGTGGAATCTGAGGACTCACGGGAAACTCCAATAGATGTTGCAGCAAAGAAGATAAGGAAATTGAGGTATCAAAAGATGGGACTCACAACTACTGTTGACTCTCCTATAATGGTTGCAGCAAAAAGAATTAAAAAACTTAAAGAAAGCATGAAGGAGCAGAAAGACAAAGGAAAGAAAGTAGTTGTTGATGAGAGGGTAGACATTCAGCTTGAGGATGTCACACGAAATGCTATTAAAGAAGAAATGAATGCAAGAATTGAGGAAAGTAAGAACCAACAAACAAAGGTGAACCTTAAAACTGAGGTACAACCTGTAAGAAGGAGTGTGAGGTTGAGGAATACAGGGCCAATATTTAAATGGACTAACACACCAGATGCACCAATTTGTCTTGATGAGGGAAATGCACCAGAAGGGGGGCCATCTACTCAACATCAGAAGAAGATGAATTCATACACAGGTCCCATGAAGTTGGGAAAACAGGTGGCAGCACCAATTAAGCAATACAATACTATTGTTGGGAAAACAGATGTAAAATCTGCACCTTTTCTATCACTTGGCAAGAATGTGGTCACACGGGCTGCTCTAGCAAAAGCTCTACATGAGATCACACAGAACTTGAAGAACTTGAAGCAGACTTGAAGTTATTACTATGTGCACTCTTTTAAGTTAGTTTATGGAAGTGCCTCTTTTGTTAAGTATTTAGACAATATTTATGTCATTTTGCTTATGATTGAGAATCAAATGTAATGACCGACTATTTAGACTCATGTTTTAAGTGATGGTTTTAATTTAGTGACAATGTTATTGCCTTAAATTCATATCATTTCATTATAAAGCATGAATCCATTTCATTGGCAATACGAAAATACATACATCAGAACTAGTACAAAGCTACAATTAGGGTAGTTCATAATGTCCCTTGCTCTCTAACTCCACTTCTTTGTTCATCACTACATAAATACAGAATAGGGCTTCTCTTGTTCGCTTTCTTTTCAGCAACACCAGCCTCAAACTTCTTTAATTCATCTTCTAGCTTCTGAACCTTTCTTAATAGCCCTGGAATGATAGTTCTTGACCTTGGGCACATAGGGGGGTCAAACCATAATTGATAGTTACAAGCATTAGCTCTGTCTTCCTGCATACAAGAATTAGTTCAGTAACAAATAATTTAGCAAATAATAATTGATTAACATTGGTTTTACCATGAAACGCAAGCATCCCCAAAATCTTTTTCCCGGGTTTGCATCTGTCCATGATGTTCTTAACACAGCAGATCTCCCACACCAACAAACAGGTTCCATGTTCCTGCGTCCTTGTTTACAAAGTCATACACACGCGTATATATATATAAGCAGAAGTACAAGGGTTAGCAGGTTTGGCGGGAGAAGATTCTGTGTTTTTGGAGGGAGTGGCCAACTGTTATTTGTCTGTTTTACCCTTCCGATATATACCGATATTGACTTTTTTGTCGTCTGTACCGTTAAAAGGGCTAATTGGCCGTTACTGGATACCTAAGGGGCTAAAAGGTACGGGTTCAAAGTTTTAGGGCTGATGGGTATAAACAGTCAAACTTTAAGGGCTAAAAGGTCATTAAGCCTATTATAAATTATAAATTAGAGAAATAGGGTTAAAATAGTAATTTTAGTAAACCGAATTAGGGTTTAGAAACTCTTCCCGTCACTATATATACATAAAATGTAACGCATCCTCAACATATCATATAATCGCAGCCACTAGAGAGAGAGACGAGGCTAGTACCATACTTCTTGTTACACATCGTAAGACGATTATCAAACATTCGTTTGGATATCTTAGAGATATAGATTGTTTGGATAGTGTAGAGACATAAATTGTGCAAGGGGATATGTTAGGATTGGTTGATTTTTCATTCTCCATTTCAATCAACTGGTAAGATTCTGAGCCTATGAAATAATAATTTTTGCATGGATTCTCACATGGTGTTTCAGGATTTTGGTTATTAATATTAACTTTCTGATGCGTTTATGTGTCGGGCGCCTCCACTTTTCACTTTCTAACTCATTTAACAAAATAAATTTTAAAAAGTAGAATTCATCATTCAAATCCTCGGGTACCTTTTAATATTACCCCCTATCACTACCACAAACAAGCATAATACAATCTCTAAAATTGGAGTGTCTTATTTTTAGTGATTATTCCTAATTTGTTTAATTTTTACTCAATTTTCCGACCAATCTTTCTAAATTATGCCTTCAAAATTCTAAGTATCTTGATTTTATTTGAATCAATTCGGCAAACCGTCATCTTGATTAATTTGTAGCATATATTTGATTGTTTTTTCCTAAACTCGAAAGTTTTTTTTCTAAATTCGAACTCCATCCAAATCATAATTCTATGTGATTTGAGTATACATATATATTATTGTTTAATTTTCAATCATGAGCCAATTAATGTTTTGATTGCATTTTGGGTGTATTATAAGCCAATTTGATTCTAGAATTTTAGTTTGTATTAAAATGTGTGTTCTGGATATCAGTTTCTAGCCTATTGTGGCACAAAAATATCATGATTTCACCTGCAGACTGATTCTTCCTAATATGAATATATCTTTTAATTAAAGGATCTTCAACTATATAGAGGTTTTAATGATGGTCATGTGACAATATTTTTTATTTCAATTATTAATTTATTGAATATTTTACATCTGCAGGAAACAATGAAGAATGTGCTCAAAAAAAGAGTGAGTTCTACCTATATTTGTAGTTCTAAATTTTTGTTGATTAATTTATTGTTCGAAAAAGCAACTTTGTAAACTTAGAATACAAATCACCATATTGTGTGTCGTGTTTTATTGATTTTTTGCCTAGTCTATATATCTGGCCGTATGTCTTCTTAATTTTAGTGATTTTAGTTTGATACGAAATAATATTTCTAACAATGGATGTTTCGTTTTGGAATTTTTTGTTAAAATTTATATTGGTAATATCCGTTCTTGTAGCCTTACTAGTATGGACATTTGGTCTTCCTAGTTGGTGTATTTGTATTTGGCTCCTTTCAAGTTATTTTTCTAGTTGGTATATTTGTACTTGGCTCCTTCGGGGTGATTTTTTTAGTTGGTGTATTTGTATTTGGCTCCTTCTTGGTGATTTTTAATTATTTTATTGATGGATGAATCCAGTCTATTTATCACACACAAAAATGTTAATATAGACATGTTCACTCAATCGCGTGAGCTCATTTGAGTAGCATGTGGGACTTCAATGATTATAATTAGTGGTTCATCTGACAGAGTGAACTGGTTACAAATGCATAGTGCATGTGGTAGTCATGTTTCTGTAATATTTTAGAATGAATTACGGTATGCTTGGATTTGCTTTTCTTAACAAGGCAAAAATGCCTAGCATAACTTGTATATTGGTCAATTTACTTGACTTCGGATGATAAATCATGTAATGTATTAGAGGGCCACCTGAGGAAAACCATGCCAACCAACTATCTCAGCTCCGAGAAATGGGTTTCCTTGATAACTGTGCGAACCTACGAGCACTGATCGCCACAGCTGAAAATGTTCGTGCAGCAGTGGCATTACTCCTTCATGCTGGTAAAGTTTGGTGTTATTACATTAATTATTATTTATTTATGTAGGTTTACTCAATGTAATATACTTTAGATGTGTTGTGTCATCTTATAATGTATACATATTTGCAATGTTCAATACTGATATGATAGTGTTGTGTTTCATTTGAATGATTAGCCAGTAGCCAAGCGAAATAGGTCCGGCTTTACAAAAACCTTGCTGAAATTGGCGGCCAGATTACCTGGAATAGCTAAAGATCCGACATCTACTGAAAGTGATGAGTGAAATCAGTATGGGGTTGTTCATGCAACGGCTCAACTCAGATAAAGTTTGTAGATTTATCAGCGGGCAAAGTTCCCTAGGAATTGAGCGAGCTTCCATAATAAATGAGCCAACATATTCATTTCCCGAATCATCATTACTTTCTTTGATGGTTAAACCCAGCAACAATATGAGCTCATTTAATGACGATATACCACTTCCAGAAGTAACAATGGCCCCAATGTCACCTCTGTATTCCTCACCCAGTACCAATTGGGTATCCGATATGAAGATTGGGAGGATAGTCAATGAATATGGAACCTTGGCTGGGAAGAGAATAGTATCACATCACCGGTGGTTTCATTTTCTTTGCCACATACCGAGCTATCAGAGTTGCCCAGGGCAAGCCTGCAGCCGACAACAAATGAATTGGCATCCCTTCTATATAGGAATCCACCTCTACCAGAGATGCACCTGCACTCTATCCTGGGAACAAACTGCTCCAATACCTGTGCCCAGGACAAAGCGCATAACATCAATGGGTCCAGGTCCTTCCATAAGGACCGATTTTGTTACGTCGCTAAAGGCCAACCAGAATCCCGCTGCTAAGATTGCATGGAAACCCACTACAAGAATGCATGCTTATTGTGTATCTTATTTGTGTATGTAGGTTTACTTAGTGTAATATACTGAAGATCTATTGTGTCATCTTATAATGTATACATATTTGCAATGTTCTATGCTGATATGATTAATTAGGTGAAAATGAATGGTGTTCACTTGCCAATAGCCAAGCGAACTAGGTTCGGCCTTAATAAAACTTTGGTGAAATTGGTGGCCAAATGACGTGGAACAGCCAAAGATCCCGCATATGAGACTTATCGAGGTGATGAGAGTTCAGAATTGAGGGAGAGTAGCCCTAGGCACATCTGTATACATTCTTTATGGTCTGCTGCTCTAGGCACATTAACCCCTTCGTGGGATTTGATTATAGTCTGGTGCTTTAGGCTCATTAACCCTTTCGTGGGATTTGGTTATATGTTCTGTTACTCTAGGCACATTAGCCCTTTGTGGGATTGTTAGATTTGGTTAATTTGGATTGGTTATTGGATTTGGATTGGTTGTAAGTTTGAATTGGTTATTGGGTTTCATATTGGATTAGAAAATAATTGGTTTGGGATTCGTTTGGAAAACGTGATTTAGTTTCTTGTTGACAAACTCCCAATTTCCCATCGTGAGTTTGAGGGGGGTGTTAACATATACTTCCTCCGTCCCTCTCATTTCTTTATTTTTTTTACACTGCTTGACACGCATTTTAAGGCTCTTATAAAGTATACCTCTACAACTTATTTTTAAAACTTTCTTTTTCTAAATAAAAATTTAAACATTATATTTTTATTCAGAAAAAGAAAAAATTTAAAATAATTTATCAAAGTAGTGTCGAGCCACCGTCCCCCAATGTAAAGAATTGAGGGGGACGAAGGGAGTATAATATTATTATTATTGGATAGTTCCGTTATTGTAATAGTTTACTTTGTTAGGATAAGTTCCTTTATTATTGTTTGATTATTGGCTATATAAGTATTCTCTCAATTGTACTCGATAACAAGTTTCATTATAATAAAATGAGTAAAATAACGAGTGGTGGCCGTATTTTACACCGAATTTCAAAAATGTGGCCAAACTTTCAAGTTCGCAAATTTATGGCCAGCTTTAGTTCCCGCATTTTAAAAGAGGGACTTCCGCTAATTTTTTTTCAAAAGGATGGCCAAATTTTATTTCAAATTTTTAAAAGAATGACTCATTTTCAAGTTAACAATTAGCGTGAGCTATTCTTTTTAAAAGACGGATATAAAATTTGTCAATTAATTTGCAAACTCGGAAATTCAGCCACTTTTTTACAAATTCGTGTAAAATATAGTCATCGCTCTGAAATTTACTCTAATAAAATCTTTATTTTATCTCTCTCCCCGTACTTTCTCATGGTATTAGACCTAGGCAGGCGGGAGGTCCAATGTTCGACTCCCTGTAAGCCCCAATATTCTCACAATTATGTCCCAAAGATGGACGCCCGTAGTCCACTCTTCGACCAGCCAAAAATGATTTTTGGAGTGAGGGAGAGTGTTAGAATATAATATATGATCCTCCCAGACATAGGTTTTACAAAGCTACGCAACAGGATAAGAGTATATTCAATAAAAGATGATGATGGACATGAGAATGAAGATAACGATGCGAATTCAGAGTCGCCCGATGCCTGATCTGCAGAAAATGATTGTTTTTAATCCAGTCTATTTATCAAACATAGAAATGTTATTATATGTAATATTTGTTCACTGTATTGTATGAGTTCATATGAGTAGCCTGTGCGACTTTAATGATTGTAATTAGTGTGGTATTACATGGCAAAGTGAAAAGGTAACTAATTCTTCTTTGTATTTAAAAATATTGGGGCTCCCGAACTCAATGGGTAAAATTTAAAGATAGCCATAATTTGGAACAACCATATTACATCAACATACAAAAGAGAAACTGTGCTGCCTACTTGTATTCTGCAGTTCCTGAATTGATTGTTGTCTCTCTTTTGAGTAGAGTTTCAGTTAATAGTACAAAACATCTACCTACGTACAGGTGGAAGTAGATGCCTGCAGGTTGGGCAATCCATCTTTTCATCCATCCACTTACGCAAGCACTCCGAATGGAAGAAATGGTCACATGGTGTCACCTGCACATATAGGTTTGGACAAGGTTAGTTACGCACGAGCGCCTACCTCTTAGCCTTAAACCTTAAGCTGAATAGCTGTCCAAAAGTACCATGCAAACATTTGGAGGTTGAGAGAAATCAACGGCTGTCATGCAAATGACACAGTATGTGGCACAGTTTATGTCCTGATCCGACCTTTTATGGTAATTATATTTTATTGGAAGAATCTGCAAGATAGAATACAAGAAAGAAAGATCAAAGTTAGGATAGGATTTGCATAATTTGGTTTAAATTAGGATGCCAAAGTTTTGAGATGACAAAAGTTGCAAGCAACAATAAAATAAGCATGATACAGACTTGACTCGTGAATAAAGCTAACTGATCTTTCCTGGCAACTGCTATTTATAATCAAGTGAACCAGCAACTAAATTGACACAATACTACACTCTAAAAAACATATCACGAGTTAGTAATGTTAACATACCATTTTCTTCCAGAAATACATGATGAACTAACAATCTAGTGCTAGAAATGCACACTAGTTACTTTATTCCCTGAGTAGTCGTTGGCCAACATATTATGATATAATGAAATAACATACAACTCTCTTCAAGAAACCATAAGAAGTTTCAAAGAATACATGATGCCAAGATGGTATGGTGTTCATACACAGAACTTGGCTGCACCTCTATAATCTGGGCAAATAAAGATCAGGTGACACGCAGTTTCTTAATGATCTGTCATCTAAATAAATCCTATAAGTATTTGGCCAGCATTCGGGTGTCTTATCCCATTGAGAACCTCCGGAAGCATATCAGGGATGGACATTGTCAGGTTGTTTTACATCCAGATTTAAAAAAAACACAAAAGAGATTTAGCTAGATTCATGTCTAATCACATCAATATAAGAAATCCTAAGCACAGTGATCGCAGCTCCTCAGAATATTCAATATTGGTTGGTACTCTCTTTTCAACAATCTAAAGAGATATGGCATCTACAGGGAAAAGTTAGATAAACTAAAACAAAATAGACAAGAGTTGCACAGACTCATAAACGGTGAAAAGTTGCAGCAAACCTGATAAAGAATGAAGCTTCGAGATCCAGGATAGTGCTGCAGTAGAAGAATTAATACTTGCAACCCAACAAATCCCACCAAACAGATGCACCAATTCTTGTCAGGCTTACTGTGCATGAAGTTGCGAGGACAGCCAAAGATATATAACGGAATTGCAAGCCGAGTAACACTCATTCCTATTATGAAATAGGGATGTAAAGGTTTTCTTGGGTTGCGAAAAATGTTAGTGACGATCTGAGGTATCCAAAAGGAGTACACAAGCAGAAGTAAAAATGGCAGGAATTTATGGAACTCGTACATGATCAGAATACATCCCAGAAAGATCCCACCTGCAAAAAGTAAACATAAAGATGTGTAAATATACTAGTGTACAAAATAATTGATACAAAACTAGTTATATGCCATAAACATTTCCATCAGAAATCTTGTTTCACAAGTACACAAATCAATTGCTTTTCTTTTAAAAGCAGAAGAGGATAGCTGCATACAATTGTTCTGAAGCATAACTCGTAACTGTATACCTCTGCTCTAAGTCTAAACAAATCATGATTCTGTTTACTGGTCTACTATTATCTTTCATTACCAAAATAAATCATAACTCTATGACTGATGACGCAACTCATTTAAGTATATAGTGCCCCCAGAGGAAAAAAAATTCTGAATCCGCCATTGGGCAACAACACAATGTTGCACAAGCTCATGCAAAGATATTATTGAAATAGGTATCTTCCTATACATATTGGCCTGAGATTCAGGTAAAAGTATATCGACAGCACAGAAATTCATTACAAACAGCTAAGCAAGATAGTACTTACAGAATTTACTACAAAGAACTGAAAGTTCACGCCTCGCTTCCATACTCTGTATGTTATTTGTAGGCCTATTTGCCTTCCATATGTCGAGAAAATATCTCATCTCAAAGAAAGCAAAGACAACAAACTTGAAAAATGCAGCAGTAGCAAAGGCATTAAACAATGATCCTGCACATATAGAAGTTATAATAACGGAGTACACAAGTAAGCAGTGAGAAATAGTACTTTAAAAGAATTTTTTGGTCACTGCCAAGAGACAACTGTGATTCCTGCAGTCAGATGTATACCAACTGTGATTCCTGCAGTCAGATGTATTAGACAAAGGTATGCATCCATCATGGCCTGTTGCCCAATTGCCAAAATTGAAACTTTGGCAGATCCCTGACAGTAGGATGCAACATCCATCACTTATTATATGAATTCCATCAAATAAATATGGTATGAGTGTAGCTATCACACTGGCAAAATTTGAGAATCCTACAGATGCAACAAATAGGATCAAGAAGAACTTCTTACAGAATGTGTGTTGCTATGTTTCCTTTGCCGAATTAACAGAAGAACTTGAAGGAAAGAAATCTAATATATGTCTGACGGTTAAGCAAAATCAACCAATCTGAGTCTATGAATACATAATGAAGTTGCATCAGAAGATGTTAGAGAAGGATACAAAAGTGACCATCAAGTTGTAAATAACTGTTTTGTAAAAGTACATCGCAGTGTTTACAGAAGTTGCATTCAATAGCATGGGCTGCAGACAATCTCCCTTGTCATCTACCGAAAAGCTGTTCATTGAGCCTTCTATATGGTAACTATAACGATCTTCATCTAGACAAAGTTAAAGCAGCAAGACAAAATGAATTACTAAACATCCAACATTAAAAGACACTTCTTAGTGAAAAATTCTAATGAAAGAATAGTTGATTTGATAGTTCCCCTGAACAATGTCATGATAAGGATATTGCCTTGACACATGTAAAAGCCGGAGGCTATCAACAATGTCCTGTGTTTATAATAATTCATGAATTTGGACTTTGAGCCTGCAAGGTAACAATGTCTAGTTCCACAAACACATTCTTTTTTATCCCGTTGAGGCGTTGACTGGTATGCAAAATATTCGGAACATAAATCCAAGATACCATGGGGGCACAGAACAATGGAATGCATCATGCATGCATATCATGATTTCTAAATTGAAAAATAAAATTATTAGGAAAATAAGAAGAGTAGTTTATGCTCCATGGAAAATGACGTACTACTTTGCATGAGAGGGACACGTGATATCTGAGCCATTATTTCGATGTTACAATGTTTCTCCATTTCATTCACAGGTGCTACAACAAGAAGTAATCAGTTAGTATGGACTATAGCCACAAGAGAGTTAGAAAAAAAATTCAAACGATAAAGTAAAGATCATACAGTGTTTCCTCTTCCAAATCTTGACCCATGTAGACTCTTGAAAATCCTGGGATGAGAAAAGTCCAATCTGTTTCGAGTCATAGCACGGGATGTAAGTTAGTATTAGTTGACTACTTCAACTAGAAGAACGGTTAACAATGAGTAATTGCAATAGTCCCAACGTTCTACAGCTTATCACGGTATTACCAATGATATAGCCAGTGTGCCACAGGTAACAAGGTATATTACGAGAGAAGGGACCATACAATAGTAGACAGCATTACTATTAATTGTGAAAGCGATTTGGAATACTTTAATTAAAACTATTAACTATCACACGGCCAAAAACATCATTCCTTCAAATTGTGATTATAATTACCAAGTGATATGGATCGGATATAACATGATCTTCATGTCCAAATTCTCCTGCTTTTCCTCTGCAATATAATTATATCAGTGCTGAACACATTAAGAAGACTTAAAACTGGAGCCACAGGTGCACGTCATATCATTTCTAAAAATTGAGAACACGATAAATGATAGGAAATTAAAATTCAGAAGAAAAGGAACAATTTCAGATGTGAGAGGAAATAGTTTTGAGGTGAAAAATTCAGAAGAAAAGGAACAGTAGTTTAAGTTAGTTAACAATCATATGCATTCCTAAACAATTTTTCAATATAAATAATAAATTACATGTGACATTGTGCAAAAAGTATACATAAGCAAGATTAGTGTGATAATAGAAATCTGCCGACTGCAACAAAAAAATCATATCGAGTGAAATGAAAAACAGTCACTAGCTTGCTACCTGTAGGCCACTCGAAGTTGTTTAAAAGGCCATATATAAACCCCTTCTACCTTGATTTGTACACCCCCGACTTTATGTTCATCGTCAAACACCTCGTAGAACATAATCATCCCCTGCCGAAAGAAAATGGTAACTAAACAAATATCTCCTTTTGAGCAGCAAAACCATAAACACGAGCTATAGCCACAGTAATGTTGAGGCTGAATTCACAGGAAAGATATTTGGCAAGAAAAAGGAATATCATATATAATTGCCAGCTTAAAAATCAAATTTACAATTCTTCACCCCCTTGATTTAGTTTTAAGAAGGCTCTGAAATCAACAGCTCAAATCAGTACCAAGAAAGAATATAGATGCCATACATGCATCAACTCCACAAATACTTCTTATAAGATACTGGTGAAACACAAATAGGACTAATTCCCTACTTAATTCCGCCGTGGTTGTCTATGTACCAAGACCGACGTAACGTAAAACACGTGGATGCACTCAAATTGCATTTTGCATGACATATTACCTTAACATTATGTACACCCTTGCTTTCTGTTGGGGTGCTGATCAATTCGAGAACAAAATCACCGCTGGACTTTCTCAGTTTCGGAGACCTGGAATTGCCATTTTTGTATTCCAGTAAGCCCCAAGATCCTGCATATAAAATGCCATACCGAACAAGTACATTGAGATTTAAACCCCAATTTAATAAAAGAGTTAATATGCACAGAAGATAACTGAAGACCTTGCGTTATAACGTACAATTAATATGTGCAGGCATGCATCCAATTTGTAGACTATATAGTATAGCGACACTAAGGAATTTGTGATGCTAAAAGCTTGAGGAACATCCTCAAAATTGGGCACTCCAGTTCTCTCCTATATATATTAGTACAGTGCTCCACAAATTTAATACAGTTAACATACATTACACAACTACAAGTAAACACACACACACACACACATTGGCAAAACACATCATGAAATAAAAAAAACTTCAAACTAAACATTCTTTTGAATTAGTAGCTGACAGAAAATAAAACTACATAGTCCGAAAACACACATGCAAAAAGTAACCAACCTTCATAAGTTCCAGTGATGTTCCAAGATGAAGGTGATGGTGGTTGCCACTGCAGCAAACAGTCAATAATATCACACTCCGTCCATCCAACAATTAAATTACAAGCCTTATCAAATAAAAACTAAATTGTATAAATCATTATAAATCAAAACATAAATTTACCTTATAGCCCCATGAAAGAGTGGAATTTTTTATTGATCTCAATGTTGTGGCCTGAGGAGCAAAAAGAGAACTAAAACAAAACTTAAGCTCAAGAAAGATCGAAGTAAAAAGAGTCCATTAGAGTGAGTAGAAATGTTATTCTTATGTGTGAAATTATTGAAATTGAAGTAGAAATGGTGTTGACAGGTTGTAGTAGTAGTAGTAGTTATTGTTTCAACAACATAACCCCCTTGGCTAGCTAGTCTAACTTTATATGCATGCAGTTTCACACGTATTGACATAGTTTAACACGTATACAGTTTGTGTATAGCTTAGTATGTGTGTAGACGGAATGCCCATAGTTAAAAAAAATGAGGTGGTGGCTTTCTTTTACATTATTATTCATGATCTATACATTTTTCATTTTTATATTAAAAAAATTATATTTCAAAAATTCATTTTAATATTTAAAATATAAATATAATAAAATTATTAAGACATTTAATGAAATATTTGTTGTCTAAACTCTAAAGGTAGACAAGGAATATATACTAGGAGTTGCATAAATTCTAAAAATTTAGTTTTTGATATGTTATCAAATTTGTTATATATTTTTAAAGCACTAAAATAATACAATTTTAAAACAAATATTAGAAAACACTTTTAGAGCAGCACAATTATTTATAATGTCTTGGACTGGAGATAGATTTATGATGTTATTTTCTTTCTAGATATATAAAACATTTCTATTATGCTTATATTTACTTAATTTTTTAGTTATATATTTATATTTCTAAAGAATATTTAATAAATCCAGTTGTGCAATCAAAGTTGCTAAAATGAAATCAAACAACTATTAGAATAAACTATGAAACCATGTTTATAATTTTAATGATATTTACTCACTTAGTAAGTAGTGTTAGTATTGAAAAAATTTGAAATTGAAAATTAATAAATTTAGTCTTATCTTTATTAAGAATGCTACACATCATACATGTTAATTTCAAAATTGAAAATAAATTTTATTCCTCTTTCTCAATTCTTTTTGGAGTAACATAAATTACATTTCATTTTTAATTCTCTGTTAGTGTTGGTATTAAAATTATGACAAAAAAGTCACATTATTATAGAATTTTAAAATTTTATCAGACAACTTTTGAATTCTTTATTTCAAACAAACACTTTTTATTCCTATGAATGTTAATATGTTGGTCAATACTTAATTATTTTGTTATATTTAATTCCGATAAAATAAAGACAAAAAAGGTCAAATTTTCTTATGACATATAGTCAATCAACAATTAACTTTTTTGTAATTTTGTTTTATGTAATATAAAATGGAAAATATTTAATAATATTCACTTTTGCGAAAAGTTATATTGTTTTATGTAAAAATGGAAAATATTTAAAAGGTATTCTCTTTACAGAGAGTTACCAAAAGTTAGTGACAAGTAATTAAATGATGTGGTACTTGGGTTGACACCACCCAACAATCCTCCCCACAAACCAAGAAGCACATAACCCATGGTCTTAACTCAAGCTATTAATATGTCCTCATTTTGCACCGCCACAATTCACCTCGCAGATCGAGCTGCTTGAATTTCAAAAGACATTCAATACAAGGCACTCTTACTCCAGGATCCAACTCCGGACCATTGGCTCTGATACCACTTATCGGAAAGCGAGCAGCCCATCCACATTAGTATGATATTGTCCGCTCTGAGCTAGGCCTTGTACTAATGGATTTAATTGGCTGCTTTATATAGAAGAATATTTTATCTTTTCTCCTCGATGTGGTACTTGGGTTGACACCACCTAACAATCTTCCCATCAAGCCAAGAACCACATAACCCGTGGTCTTACCTCATGCGATTAATCTGTGCTCATCTTGCACCGCTGCTATTCACCGCAAAACCCGCCGCTTGAACACACCATCAAGAAGACTTTTGACACAAGGTACCACAACAGATCTCCAATCACCACTTGAACACACCATCAAGAAGACTTTCGACACAAGGTACCACAACAGATCTCCAATCGCGAATTCATACCGTGGGAAACCTCCCGCATCGAACAACCGCAGCCCGTTACCCCAGGATCCAAGTCTGAAACCATGGCCTCTATTACACCTTTTTGGGTCGCGAGCAAGCCCTGACTCCACACTAATATGATATTATCCCCTCTGGGCCAGGCCCGCACGGATTTGTTTTTGGGTCACTCCGAAAAGGCCTCGTACTAATGGATTTAATTGGCTACTTTATATAGAAGAGTATTTTCTCTTTTGTCCTCGATGTGGTACTTGGGTTGACACCATCCAACAATCCTCCCCTCAAACCAAGAACTACATAACCCGTGGTCTTAACTCATTCGATTAATCTATGCTCATCTTGCACGGCTGCTATTCACCACAGAACCCGCCGCTTGAACACAACATCAAGAAGACTTTCGACACAAGGTACCACAACAGATCTCCAATCGTGAATTCATACCGAGGGCAGTGGCGGACCCAAGGCTGGGCTGGGGTTGGCTCCAGCCCGGGTCAACCATGTTCCTGGCAAAATTTTACTATTGATCTGTGGTTTTTACGGTTAATATTAACAGAAAAGAAAGAAGAATCAGGTGATAGCGGCGTTGGCATTCAAGAAACCAAGTGTACATTAGCTAAGTGTATATAGTGTTAATCCCAAATGACCTAACAGAATTGTAAAAGGGGGGGTTGAATACAATTCTTGATATTTTCTTAAACTTAAAACACTTATAAATAAAACTGAACTGAATAAGTAAAAACACAAGATATAAATAATTCAGTTGGATTGTTTGATGATCCAACTGAAGTGTTTTTATTTCGGAAATAATCTGTGATACAAATGTACACAGCTGCTCAGTTACAAGATTTGTAGAGAAGAAATGCTCTCAAAAATAGCTAATACAATCTATTTGTTTTTCTTCTCTTATCTATTTTAACTGCTACACTTGGTTATATATTCCCCAAGTTTACAATACTATTTTTGGTTATACTTAAGTACACTAAAGGTAACCGCCAATAGTTTGCTTTTCATCCCTTTGTCCAGTGGTCCTTGGAGATCCTTGCTTTTGTCTTCATGCTTATTATGATCACTCCCAAGAGCCCAATTGGAAACTGGGATGTTTCCTTATTCCCCATGTCCATTTTAATGGTTTCCAATGCAAAGTACACTTCCATATCACCTTTAGATCTGTTCAGTAAACTGTCACTATCACTTTGTCAACTATTCAGAAAAGCAATAATGATTCGTTGATAGCAGGGAGATGTGTTTCGTTGATAGCTTTATTCTCCATTCCGTTGATGAGTAAACTTCATTTCGTTGATGAGTAAACTTCATTCCGTTGATGGTGTATCCTTGTTCCGTTGATAGAGTAATCTTCATACCGTTGACATGTCTTCATTTAGGCAAAATTACAAGGCATGATATACTTACAATTAACCAACCTATTTTGCCTATCTAGTACTTAGTCAACATGACTTAGGAAACCTATCTAATACATACATCAAATGCATATCAAACTGTGAAGTATTGTACAGTGCAATTACTACAACACTCATTCCGTTGATGAGCTTCCTGTCAACGAAACACTGCAAAGCATGTCATTCCGTTGACAGTTACAAAGTGACTTAATACAAAATCTACCAAGTGTTTTTATAATTATCATCAAGAACAACATATTCCTAACAATCTCCCCCAATTTATGACTGATAGAATAACAGCCATAAATCAAGAGCCTTGATGATAACAAAAACACTCAGTCAAATTACACATGATAAAAGTAGAAATTGCATTGAGCTTCATTGAATTTAATTAAATTTCAAAGTAGAAAATCTTACAAAACAAGTGCACAGTGTTGCTCCTCTAGACTGAGCAGATTTTTCATCTTTGCCTCTGTGGTCTTGTTTTCTTCCCTTTTCTTGCATTGTTCTCCTCAATCTGAGCTTGAAGTCTTCTGTAGAAAATCTTCTCTTCTTCATCTTGATTCCCCAACTTGGATTGCATTAATCTTAGAGTTTCATTGGATGCCTTCTCCAGTTGGTCTTCTATTCTGAAGAATCTTCTACAGTTGTCCTTGTCTCTGAATTCCATCATCCAAAAAGGTTGGAGATGAATATTCTTTCCTGTTTGAGGGACCTTCAATACTCTGGGAAGTGCGCCAGGCTTGTTCCAGCTAGCTTTGATTTGGCAAATTTTGGAAACAACTTCAGACTTAACTGTTTTGGTAAAACCAAAATCTTTCTTCAGGCATTTAAACACAGATAGCAGTGTCTGATAGTCTTCTCCCAGAATTCTATGTAGAGGCCAAACCTGTTCTCTCCCACCCTTGTAGACAAACACCAATCTCTCTAGTAGTTTGTAAGAAGCTGTTATTCCTCTCACTTCAACTAGGTCATCAAGATTGATATGTAGGTCAGACTCCTCCCTGATATCAGCAATGTAGATGAAGTCTTCTGGGTTGGTAGTAGGTTTTTCAGCTTGTGGTCTCCGACTAGAATTGGCTTAGCCTTGGTAGCCCTTTGCTTAGATTTCTTCTTTGGATCCATCTCAAAGAGGAATTTTGGAAAGTTGGCCTCATCAAACTCAATTGGCTCTTCCTTTGGCTCAATTGGCTGATCATGGAAATTAACATGATGTTTAGGATCAAAGGCTAACTTTACCCCTAGAGCTGGATCAGGAATTGTTGGAGGTGCAGTTGGTACAGAAGAGCCTGATGCAATACTCTGAGAGTCATCATTCTCAAAGGCTATATTTCTCCTAGCTCTTGCCTTTGGTTGCCTTGTGCTCTTCTTTGCACTCCTTTCCTCTCTGGCTTTTTCTTCTTGCTGTCTTTCTTCTTCATCAAGAGATTGAGCAACTGCAAGTGCTTGCATTGCTGCTCTTTCTGACTCTTCAGCCTTAGCTTTAGCAAAGTTTGGGTGACCAGCCCAAACACAGATTTCTTGTCCATTCCTGTAGACAATTGCCCTTTGCTTCCTTACCTCAGAATCATTGCTTTCATTGCATTTAGTGATAAGTAATCCAAGAAGCTTGAGCTCATCTGGATAAGGTGCAGGATAGAAAGTCCTTGCTATATTTTTGCCCTTTGGTTTAGCAGGGGACTTGGGAGATAAGCTTCTTTGCAATGTAGCTTGTTCCACATCCCTAATGCATGAAGTTTGTCCTTTCTCCTTCCTTGAACCTTGAGTGACTCCATGTAGAAGGGGCTCTACCTTATATGAAGAATTGGTTTGTGGCTCCCATTCCGTTGATGCTAAAACCATGGCATTCGTTGATGGCTCTGTAGAAGAAGCTTGATCCGTTGATGGATTTGAACTCTTTGCAGTATCAGCTATCTTCTTGATTCTTTCTTCTATCCTGGACCAGTGGTCTTTAATTTGTTCAGAAAGCTGTAGCTTCATAGATGCTTGCTGAATCAGGTCAATGCTGTCCAGTTTAGCTTTTCCTGACTCCCCCATTGCTAGTGGCTCCTGTGGTAGGGAAATGGCTGGAACCATAACCTTTGTGATTTGAATGTCTAGCTCCTTAGATTTCTCCCCCTTTTTGTTATCATCAAGAGAGATGACTGGGAGTCCTTGAGCTGCCACTAGCTGGGCCAAGAGTTGTGTCTGCTTCTCCTGTTACTTTTGCATCTGAGATAAAGTAGCTTCCACCTTGTCCACTCTCGAAGAGAGAGTCTTCAAGGAGGTTGCCACCTCAGGTTCCTTAGAGAAAAACCTGTTCATCTTGGACACAGTGAGAAGAGGAAGCTTTTCATCTAGCCTCCTTTCATTAGCATCCCTGAGATTGCTAATTGAGTCCTTGATTTCTCTAGCCTCAATCGTTGTCTGCATCATCTGTAGCCTTTGGATTTCCAGTGAATCCATAATAGCCTTGTAGAATTTCTTGTCATTGGCATTTGCAGACTCATGAGCCAGATAGGCCTCATTGTACTGCCTTGTGATTGCAGCATCCAGGGAGATCCTTCCTTGTAAATCCTGAGAGAGCCAGTTTGGTGTAGGAGGCACCACAGAAGTCCCAGTCTGTGAAGTAGTGGCCACCTGATTGTCACCAAAGCTGTCCTCATCATCAGAGAAATCAAACTCACCACTTGCTGCAGCTCCTGGAGATAGATTGGTCAAGGCATCCTTTGCTCTTTGCATTGATGCAGTTGTATGAATTAGTTGTAATGACCTCTCTGCCTCCACATTGCCCTGTTGAGCCAAAACTTGATAGGCTGACACAGGATGAGTAAAGGTCTCAGGATCCAGGGAAATACTATCCAGAGTTTGTTGATAGTGCTCTTGGAAAGTAAGTTCCCTTTCTCCCTCATTGACCTCCATTGACTCACTAGCAATGGCTGCTTCCTCCCTTATGACTCCTGTAGTCCCTTCTCTCTCTCCTCTATTTTCTTGCATCATGGGCTCCCCATGGCTCACACCTCTCACACCCTCACCTTCACCTACTAAGGTGGAACTCTCAATCTCTCCTTTTGCCTGGCTGGAAGAAATAGCCAGCCTCTCACTCTCATTCTCTCCTTTTGCCTGGCTGCAAGCCAGCCTCTCAGTTTCACTCCCTCTCAATCCTAGAAGTGTCTCAACTACCACTAGATCATCTGCACTAGTTGTGGAAACAACTTGATTTTCAATTAGAGGTGCAGAGTGAACTATCAACGGTATGGTAGTTTGAACTGTCAACGGTATGGATACCGTTGATGGAGAAACACTTGTCAACGAAAGAGCCTGTTTCGTTGATGAGGTCAAGAAAGCACTTTGAGAAAGTGAAATTACAGTAGAATCTGTGGTGATTGATTTAAGAGATTGTTCCACAGATCCTCTTGTAACTTCAGAAAAGGATGATTGGTGGCCCAACAAATCACTTAACAAGTGATGGTCACCAATGTCAGAGTGGGGCTTCTCCAAGAAAAGAGTTGGAGAATCAGGGATAGATGAATGGATCATATCCACATCTAATGATTGAGTTGGTGAATTTGGTGGAGATAGTTCAAGATTGATATCAAGAGAATGGGACTGTAACCCCAGAGTTATGATAGGGGTTACATCAAATTGAATTTGTGAAACTGGAAGTGTTGCTTCCAGTGTGTGTGCACCCTGTGAAACCTGGGATTTTTGCTTTACTCTTCTTTGGTACTGGGAAATTGTAGACTGTGGGCTTACAGTGTCCCTTGCCCTCTTGGACTGTGCTCTGGGTGAAGAGCTTGTTTCAATAATTACATCCTTTTGGGAGGATGCAATTAGACTTGTGCTTAAATCCATTTTACTCATTGTGCCTTGTTGGGAAGACACAATGGGGCTAGGCTGGGAAACACTTACCTCACCTTCCTTATTCTTGGGGTTTTCTTTGACTTTCACCCCTTCCCTCACCTCTCACAACTCCAGACTCACTCCCCTTAGGTTGTGTGGTAGTTTTTACAACAGGTGCCTTTTGAGAAGCACCTGAGGTTGGCTTGGAGGACTTCTTTGATTTTGGTTTTGTTGCTGGGGCAGGAGCCTGTTGGGTCACAGCTACAGACTCCATAGCAACTGGGTTGGATGAAACAATGGAAGTAACAGCTATACTAACAGGGATAGCAGTAGTTACCTCAATGATTGGCAGATACACCACTGGAACATCACCATTGTGGTTCAGCCTCAGTATGTCTGTCAATACTCTCTTCTCTTGCACAAAGCACTCAAACCTGGCAGTAGGGTTAGAGATAACTAATGGTGCTGGACTAACATGATTAGCCAACATCATCAGAAACCTTGCATAATAGATATTTTTCTTCCTATTTGCCTTATCACCCAACTTAGCACCAATTTCATACATAAGTTGGGTGCTAAAGTTGTAATATCTATCATTTAGAAGCATGGTTAGGAGAATTAACATAGAGTTAGTTAATGCATCAAAATTACTAATCTTTCCAGAAAAGACCTTAATGAATGCATCAGCTAAATAGCTGTATTCCCTAACCAAACCTCTCCTAATTATCTTACCCAAGTTATCAGTAGGCAAAGAGTAGTTTATAGAATTTAGCACGGTAGTTATTTCAATGTTAGTAGGCAAAGCATCACAGTTATTATCAGGAATATGTAAACATGCTTGCAAAACATCAGAATTAACTATGTACTCATTACCTTGAAGAGTGAATTGCAGTGTGCAGTTTGTTCCACTATACTCACATGAGGTCCAAATCTCCTTGATTATTTCATTGTAGAGTGGTGTAGAGTGAAACATCGCATAGCTCAACTTACAGTTCCTCATGAAGTCCATCATCTTGAAAAAGATGCTGTTCGGACTCTCCTTAACAACAAATGGAATAGAATTGTTCTTCTCATAGATGAACCCACCAGCAAACATAAGCTTGACTATGGGTGCCATTGTTGAGTGAGGAAAAGCTTCGAGCTGTATTGCTTGTTAGAGAGAAGAAGATAGAAAAACTTTTGGAATTTTTGAGAACAGGTAGAAATGAAATAAAGAAATTGAAATTTCTTAAATACTCCCCCAAAAATTCTCAGAAATTAAGTCCAATAATTAATCTAAATTACCTGATTGGCTTAAAAAGTAACCGTTAGAATTAAATATTACCACGATTTATACTTACAGGGGTGTACGTATAGATCGTGATAAAGAACGTGCAATTTCAACGGTTCAGATTAAAAAGCGCTACATCAACGAATCAGAATTGGGCATTTTAGGTCCCTTCTATTCCGTTGATAAAGCTGCGTTTCGTTGATATAAAAGAGCTATCAACGAAACACCCAGAAAAATGCTAAGACTATCAACGAAATGGTGCGTTTCGTTGACATAGTAATTTTGACTTAGACAAAATTTCACCTTTTCCTGAGAAAATCAATTCACAGAAAAATTATAGCAAATTCCTGGCTGCATTTTAACTTGCAAAAATCTCAAAATAATTAAGAGAAATTTAGCATACCTAGCTCACTTACTAATCTTGAGAATGTGGATTCATCAAGTGGCTTGGTAAAGATGTCTGCAAGTTGTTGTTCACTTGGAACGAAATGTAACTCCACAGTACCATTCATAACATGTTCTCTAATAAAGTGGTACTTGATGTCAATGTGCTTGGTCCTTGAATGATGCACTGGATTCTCAGTAATGGCAATGGCACTAGTGTTGTCACAGAAAATAGGAATTTTCTCAACTCTTAATCCATAATCAAGTAGTTGGTTTTTCATCCATAAAATCTGTGCACAACAACTTCCAGCTGCAATATACTCAGCCTCAGCTATGGAGGTGGAAACTGAGTTTTGTTTCTTGCTGAACCATGATACAAGCTTGTTTCCTAGAAATTGACAGGTTCCAGTTGTGCTTTTCCTGTCAATTTTACATCCTGCATAATCTGCATCTGAATAACCAATTAGTTCAAAACCAGATTCTCTAGGATACCAAATGCCAAGGTTTGGTGTTCCTTTGAGATATCTGAAAATTCTTTTAATAGCAACTAAATGGGATTCCCTAGGATCAGCCTGAAATCTAGCACATAGACATGTAGCAAACATAATATCAGGTCTACTAGCTGCTAAATATAAAAGTGAGCCAACCATGCCTCTGTAACTTGAAATGTCCACAGATTTTTCCTTAGTATTCAATTCAAGTTTGGTGGCAGTAGGCATGGGTGTTTTGGCAGGAGAGCATTCCATTAAGTTAAACCTCTTTAACAAATCATTAATGTACTTAGTTTGACTAATGAAAATGCCTTCATTAACTTGCTTTACTTGAAGACCAAGAAAATAAGTTAACTCTCCCATCATGCTCATTTCATACTTACTTTGCATAAGCTTGGCAAACTTTTGACAAAGTTTTTCATCTGTAGACCCAAAAATTATGTCATCTACATAAATTTGAACAAGTATTGTAGAGCCATTCACAATCCTATGAAAAAGAGTTTTATCTACAGTACCTCTAGTGAAGTGATTCTCAAGAAGGAACTGCGACAATGTGTCATACCATGCTCTAGGTGCTTGTTTCAAACCATAGAGTGCTTTGAGGAGAAAGTACACATACTCTGGAAAATCATCATCTTCAAAGCCAGGAGGTTGACTCACATACACCTCCTCTTCCAGTTCCCCATTCAGAAAAGCACTCTTCACATCCATTTGAAAGACCTTGAAATTGGCATGGGCTGCATAGGCTAGGAAAATCCTTATTGCTTCTAGTCTTGCAACAGGAGCAAAGGTTTCATCAAAATCAATTCCCTCTTCCTGTGAGTAGCCTTTTGCAACCAATCTAGCTTTGTTCCTTGTGACTATGCCATTTTCATCCATCTTGTTTCTGAACACCCATGTTGTGCCTATTACACTCCTTTCTTTAGGCTTGGGCACCAGCTTCCAAACATTGTTCCTCTCGAATTGGTTTAGCTCCTCTTGCATAGCCAAAACCCAATTTGGATCTAGAAGTGCATCCTCAACTTTCTTTGGCTCTTCTTGAGACAGAAAGCTACTATATAGACATTCCTCTTGAGTTGCTCTTCTAGTTTGAACTTTTGAAGAAACATCACCTATAATAAGTTCAAAGGGATGATCTTTAGTCCATTTTCTTGAGGGAGGTAGATTTGCTCTTGAAGAAGTAGCTTCATGATCATGATTGCCTTGATTAGATATTTGTCCTTGAGAAACTCCCCCTGAGTTGGTTGTCCCTAATTGATCACTCCTGGAAGCATTTCTATGACTGTCAACGGAATGTCCATTTTGACTGTCAACGAAACGCTCATTCTGACTGTCAACGAAATGACCATTTGGTCTACTAGCAGCTATTCTTTTCAATCTTAATGCAGCAATTTCATCTTCACTGCTGCTTTCATCTGTGCTAGATACAACAACTTTGGACTGTTTCTCAATAGTCTTATCATGATCCATTTGTTCTCCTTCCTCATTCTCAAAAGAGAGACTTTCATGGAAACCTTCATCACAGAGACCCTGAATTTTGAGATCATCAAAAACAACATGTACAGATTCCATAACAATGTTGGTTCTGAGATTGTAGACTCTTTAGGCTTTCCCTGCTGCATAACCCACAAATATTGCTTCATCTGCCTTTGCTTCAAATTTCCCCAAGTGCTCAACTTGATTTCTCAGAACAAAACACTTGCAACCAAAGACATGAAGAAAATCCAATAGTGGTTTCTTTCTTTTGAGTAGTTGATAAGGTGTCATTCCCTTGGCCTGATTAATCAAAGAAATATTTTAAGTGAAGCAAGCTGTGTTGACTGCCTCAGCCCAAAAATAAGTAGGTAACTTTGATTCATCTAGCATTGTCCTTGTAGCTTCAATAAGTGTTCTGTTTTTCCTTTCAACTACACCATTTTGCTGTGGTGTCCTTGCTGCTGAAAACTCATGCAATATACCATTTTCTTCACAGAACACTTTCATGCTTGAATTATTGAATTCTGTCCCATTGTCACTCCTAATTCTTCTCACTTTGAAATCAGGATGATTGCTTACCATCTGGATGTGATTGATAATGATTTCACTTGCCTCATCTTTGGAGTGCAAAAAGAAAGTCCATGTAAATCTAGAAAAATCATCAACAATCACAAGACAATACTTCTTCTTTGAAATTGACATGACATTCACAGGGCCAAATAAATCCATGTGGAGCAACTCAAGCTGTTGAACAATTGATGACTCTGTCTTGCTTTTGAATGATGCCTTCTTTTGTTTCCCTTTTTGACAAGCATCACACAAACCATCCTTGGAGAATTCTACCTGTGGAATTCCTCTAGCAAGATCTTTCCTTACCAAATCATTCATGACTTTGAAATTCAGATGAGATAATTTCTTGTGCCACAGCCAACTTTCATCCTTGCTTGCCTTGCTGAAAAGACATGTGATGGTGTCTGGACTTGTGCTGCTAAAGTCAGCAATGTACACGTTCCCTCTTCTGAATCCAGTCATGACCACATTGTTGTTTCCTACCTTAGAAACAACACAGGCTTCTTTGAAAAAGTAACTAAAAATCCTTTGTCATAAAGTTGGCTGATACTAAGCAGGTTGTGCTTAATACCATCCACCAATGCAACCTCATCAATGATGACATTCTCTTTTGAAATCAAGCCATATCCCTTTGTGTAGCCTTTGCTGTCATCTCCAAAAGCAATACAAGGGCCAGCTTTTTCCTGAAACTCTGTGAGCAGGGTAGAATCACCAGTCATGTGTCTTGAACAACCACTATCCAAGTACCAAAGATTCCTTTTGTCTCCCTGCATACAACAAACCAAATCAAGTTGATTTTGGTACCCAAGTTTCCTTGGGTCCTGTCTTGTTAGCCTTTGATTTCCCTCTCAGATCATTTTTCACTTGTGTTGATCTTTGAGGGTTGCTCACAGTTTCATTCTCAGCATGCATAGATGGAGGAACAAACATGTTATTCCATGGCATTTGTGGCATGTTAAACATATTCATGTAAGGGTTAGGCACAAATGACATACCAGCATATGGATTTTGATACTGTGCATATGGAGCAAACATGTTAGGCATAACATGCATTGCAGGTATAGAATCATTCAATGTAGACTTAGGCATTTTCACATTAGCAGGTTTCTTAACAGACTTGCAATTAGCAGATAGATGATTAACACTACCACAATTAACACATGTCTTTATAGGTGCATATTTATCAAGTGTGTAATTATTGTGTTTGTTAATCCCTACTTTTCCATTTCTGTTATTCTTTTTGTTACCTTTAGTCTCAACTTGAACTTTCTCTAACTTGTCTTTCAATTGCTTGTTAGACAAGTGACCTACATTAGCAATTTCAACAGGCTTCTCAACTTTCTTTGATTTACTAGACTCACCTTGAACAAAGTTCTTGGTGACAGGACCATACTTTTCATTAAGTCTATTGAGTTCTACTTTCTTTTTCTCTGTCAACGAAACAGCATGATCGGTTGATGGTTCATCTGTCAACGAAACATTGCATTCCGTTGACGTATCAACCTTCAACAAATGATCATTGTTGTTTGTTGACTCTGATTCTGATTCTAAGGTTTCAACAGCATACCCTAGTTTCTCCTTGTTCTTTTTCCATGATTGCTCACAGAAAGATTCCACACCTTGAACATTAATGATGTTGCTAGCAACATTCCTGGAATCTTTCCATTTTGCAATCACACTCTGTTCTATCTCTAGTTTTGTTTTAAGAATTTCTTCCCTCTTTAATACTTTCTCAAGTTCCAGCTTAGCATCCCTACTAACACATCTCATTTTCTCAAACTCAATGAGCTGTGCTTCTAACATGGCATTTCTATCACTTAAGAGCAGATTTGATTCTTTAATCCTTGAATTCTCCTTGGTAAGTGATTTAAGAGTAACACGCAGATTGTATAGTACAGTAGACATTTCATTTACTGCACTATCGCATTCCTCTTTAGAAAGCTCAGAAAGATTAGTAATTGTTACCTGGTTGCTTGAGGAGCTTGCTTCCTGCTCATGATTGTTAGCCATAAGAGCCAAGTTGACATACTCAACATCATCATCAGAATCTTCACCATTACCAGACCAATCATACTCCTGAGACATGAAAGCCTTTTCTTTTTGCTTGAGAAGTTCAAAGTATTTCTTTTTATAATCAACAGGCTCAAATTTCCTGTTGCCCTTCTCAACCTTGGGCTTTCTGCAGTCTCCAGCAAAGTGACCAAGCATTCCACAATTGAAACATTTTGACTTAGACTTTTCAATCCAGTTTGATTTGTTAGGTTGAAAGTCTCTTCTTGGTGGCCTTGCTTCTGAGTTTCTCTTGAACTTGAACTTAGAGAATTTTCTTGACAGAAAAGCAATGTGTTCATCAATCTCATCTAAGTCATCCAAGTTGGCTGGTTCTGATTCTTCTTCCTCTGTCATCTTGCCTTTTCCCTTGCTAACATCACTTCTACAACTAGCTCGACTAGTTGTGGCTTTTGCAGCTTCCTTCTCATTGTCATCTTCCAGTTGGTTCACAGATGCAATCAATGCAATAGATCCACCCTTCTTCTGTACCTTCTCAATTTCTTCATCTTACTCCATTTCCAACTCATATGTCTTTAATGTTCCATACAGCCTTTCAAGAGTGTAATCTTTGTACTCTTGAGTGTTTCTTAAAGAAACAGTCATAGGCTTCCATTCTTTTGGAAGAGCTCTTAGAAATTTAAGGTTTGAATCCTTAGTTTGGTAGATTCTCCCATACAACTTTAATCCATTCAGAAGCTTTTGAAACCTACTAAACGTGTCATTTAGGGTTTCACCAGCTTTAAAGTGAAAATGCTCATATTGTTGTATAAGGAGTTGCATTTTGTTCTCCCTTACTTGCTCAGTTCCTTCACATAGTGTTCTGACAGTGTCCCATACTTCTTTGGAGGTTGTACAGTTTATGACATTGTCAAACATCTCTTGCTCCAAACCATTAAACAGAATGTTCATGGTTCTTTTATCTTTATGGACTTCTGCAACATCTTCAATAGTCCATTCTGAGACAAGTTTTGGAATTTCCACATCAGGAGCATCATCTGGCAGTCCAACTCTAGATGCAAACTTCATGGGAACGTGTGGACCTTTCTCAATGCAGTCTACATACCTCTCGTCCATAGACATGAGATGTAAATGCATCTTTACTTTCCAGTGAAAGTAATTGTCCTTATCAAGAACTGGTATCTTCACACCTGCATCCTTCTTCACCATGGTTTCTGTTTTGGTCTTGATCTTTAAACTTCTTGTATGTTAGAAGCTTGCTCTGATACCAATTGTTAATCCCAAATGACCTAACAGAATTGTAGAAGGGGGGGTTGAATACAATTCTTGATATTTTCTTAAACTTAAAACACTTATAAATAAAACTGAACTGAATAAGTAAAAACACAAGATATAAATAATTCAGTTGGATTATTTGATGATCCAACTGAAGTGTTTTTATTTCGGAAATAATCTGTGATACAAATGTATACAGCTGCTCAGTTACAAGATTTGTAGAGAAGAAATGCTCTCAAAAATAGCTAATACAATCTATTTGTTTTTCTTCTCTTATCTATTTTAACTGCTACACTTGGTTATATATTCCCCAAGTTTACAATACTATTTTTGGTTATACTTAAGTACACTAAAGGTAACCGCCAATAGTTTGCTTTTCATCCCTTTGTCCAGTGGTCCTTGGAGATCCTTGCTTTTGTCTTCATGCTTATTATGATCACTCCCAAGAGCCCAATTGGAAACTGGGATGTTTCCTTATTCCCCATGTCCATTTTAATGGTTTCCAATGCAAAGTACACTTCCACATCACCTTTTTAGATCTGTTCAGTAAACTGTCACTATCACTTTGTCAACTATTCAGAAAAGCAATAATGATTCGTTGATAGCAGGGAGATGTGTTTCGTTGATAGCTTTATTCTCCATTCCGTTGATGAGTAAACTTCATTTCGTTGATGAGTAAACTTCATTCCGTTGATGGTGTATCCTTGTTCCGTTGATAGAGTAATCTTCATACCGTTGACATGTCTTCACTTAGGCAAAATTACAAGGCATGATATACTTACAATTAACCAACCTATTTTGCCTATCTAGTACTTAGTCAACATGACTTAGGAAACCTATCTAATACATACATCAAATGCATATCAAACTGTGAAGTATTGTATAGTGCAATTGCTACAACACTCATTCCGTTGATGAGCTTCCTGTCAACGAAACACTGCAAAGCATGCCATTCCGTTGACAGTTACAAAGTGACTTAATACAAAATCTACCAAGTGTTTTTATAATTATCATCAAGAACAACATATTCCTAACATCTAGTTTTATTTATTTTGTAGTTTGTATTTCATGTTGTTTCGGTATCATAATAAAATTTTAAATTATGCATAGATCTCTATCACTTTGATCTATTTATTGACATTTAAAAAATATAATTTCTCAAATTTCTTTTTTCAGAATTATTTATAAAATTTTAGTGTGGAAAACTAAAAACAGAACTTGAATATAATTCTAATCTTTAAAATTTAAATTATACTAGAAAATAACCCGTGCGAATCACGGGCCGAGTGATTTTTTTTGAAAATTTATTTTATTTATAGTATTTTTTAATTAATATTATTAATTATGTTCTTTTCAATTTTGACTTAAAATTGTTTACAATTACATTATTTTTATCATGAAATTAGTTACTGAATTTTACAAATATTTTGCTCATGAAAATATTATTATTATTCAGTTAATTATAAAAACGTTATATGTTATCCCTTTACAACAAAACGGAATCTCAATAAACTATACAGCAGTATCAACTGAAATTTTAATGGTAGATTATTTATATTTTAGTATCAAAAATAAAATCATTTTAAAATCTAAAACACCAACTTGTGTATAGATCCCAAAGATTCTCATCCAAATGAATTTCTTTATTTTCAGCAACAACTTTTTATTATATAATAAACGTAAGAGATTAATAGTTGTAATTTTTAAATAATTATATATATATATATATATATAAATAAATATTTATTCTACTGCTCAATAGTTTAAGAATCTCTTCACGATATCTTTCTCTTCCGACACATCTTTACAATTTTAATTTTAACGACGTAATTATAAGGGATAATTATAAGGGGATTAAGAAATTGGTCAAATACAATCTAAACTATGTATATATAATTAAAATTTTGTATATACAATATGGGCTAAAATTTAGAAGATTGTCATCCAGTTGAATTTCTAGAAACAATTTTTTATTTATACATAAAACATAAGAGATCATTATCTGAATCGAATAATTCTAAAAATTAAGAAAAAAAACTCTTGATAGTAATACCTGGGACATAATTTGTTTGTGAATTTAATCATTACGTTCATCTCACTGCTCAATATATAGTTTTAGAATCTCTTGTTTAACGATATCTTTTTTTGTATGGATACCTTAATTGTCTTCCAATTATAAAGGCATAGCTAGAAGTAAAAAATACAGGGGACTAAGAAATTAGCTCAATATCGTATAAAGTATGGATGATTTAAATATTGTAAGCCTATTCATGAATTAACTAACAGTATAGGACTATTTAAATATAATAAGGCTAATCATGAATAAAGAATAAATATAACACGACAAATATAATTGAATTCAAATTATGCCCTTGTGATTCGTGATGTAAATATTTGAACATTTTCTGTGAAATTGATTCTCATGCAGATGTGAACAACTTGGAATGCTGAAAAGTTAATTTACCTCTACACAACTTGTACGAACAAAAACATGGGATGCTGAAAAGTAAATTTACATATCCACAACTTGTATTCGATTAGTAACTTTTTTGTAGTTTGGTGATGGACAATGATCACTTCATTGGTAATAACTACAACGTACAATCGTGTTTCATATTTTAAGTTGAATTCACCAAGACACTAAGTTTATAAAAGAATTAGAACTACAATAAAAATAAAAATTTCAGATGGCCTAAACTACAAATTACACTTAATATAATTTGCTTATGTTGTCATCTTATTGTAACTCCTCCTGCTGGGATGTCTATTACATGATATAATATAATAATATAATATATTTTGGTACAATAGTAATGTAATTTAATAACAATGTAATATATTCGTACAATAATAATATAATTTATTGTAGTTTTAGATTAAATTATTATTAAAAACAACATAGAATTTTACGTGAAATAAGTGTTTAGGATACAATAACAATATAATCTATTTTAGATTAGATAATTTGTTTTTTAATTTCAAAACAACATAGAATTAGTTTTTTCTTAAAAAAAATTAGAATTAGAGTACAATAATAATATAATCTATTTAGATTAGATAGTTATAATTTTTTTTAATTTAAAAACAACATAAAATTCTACAATAATATATAATATATGAGTCGAAAGTTGCAACTGTGTAGTAAATTTATACTTTCAAAAAAAACTTGATACGGATGTTTAAATTTTATGGCTTAACTATGTGATCACAGATAATATTGACATATGTATATCAATGTTATGATAATGCCAAAGAAGTAACAAAGAAAAAAAAGGCAACCTTTTATCATGCAGACTTTTAATTGCTTGTATGTGTAAGACGAAAAGTCAAAAATAAAATATTATTTTTCGTAAGATGAAAAAGTCGAAATAATAATAGAATTGTTAGAAGATTGGTGAAAGTATAGGATTGAATAAAACAAAAATAATTTAAAAACAATATAAAGTTCTACTACGTGAAATAGGAGTTTAGGATATAATAATTCTACTACAGGAAATAGGAGTTTAGGATATAATATAATCTATTTTAAATTAGATAATTATATATTTTTTAAAAGATAAATTAGGTTCTTCACAAAAAAAAGAAGATAAATTAGGGGTGAAACCAAAAAAAAAGTGTGAACAAAAAAAAGTGCGAACCAAATTTGGTACTATATTAAAAAGGGTTTTGCTTATTAATAAAGGTTATAGATTTCTACACACTCATTTACCTCTACGGTCTAATTGATATTTAAATCTAATTTTCTCATCAATTAGTTAGATCAATCTAAATTTATTACTTTTTTGTTTCAAGTCATGAACTACAGAAAAACACTATCTATTGTTTTTAATGATAAGTTGTTTAAGTTAGGTAATCTAATTTTATATGTTGTTAATTTGTAGTTTGATTTTTTAAAATTACAAATGATAATAGACAACATGTTATTTAGTATTTATATAATTCTTTTATTTATATTTTGATACTAAAAGAACTTAAACCTACGGTGCAATAATATTGACTGCAATTTTTTTAAAATAATTTATTAAATTTATTTGTTCAAATTATTTAATACATACAATATGGTAGATATTACACTCCTCCTCTTACGGAATGTATACTAATGTACGTGCTTTAACTTGACATTGAGTTAAAAAAAATTAGCCCCAGTGAGTTGAGCATCCTGGGTCCGCCCCTGACCGAGGGAAACCTCCCAACATCGAACAATGCAGTCTGTTACCCCAGGATCCAAGTATGAAATCATGGGCTCTGTTACCACTTGTTGGGCCGCGAGCAAGTCCTAACTCCATACTAGTATGATATTGTCCGCTCTGGGTCAGGCCCGCACGGATTTATTTTTGGCTCACTTCCAAAAGGCGTCATACTAATGGAGTTAACCGGCTGGCTCTATACAAGAGATTTTCTTCTTGTCACATCGATGTGATACTCGCAAAGCAGTACACACTAAGACAAAGGGTAGGGATTGGCTCCTTACAACTCTTTGTGAAGTTCGATTTCAAACAAAAAAATTCTAGGTTTTCTTTTAGGTTAGCACACCGTACAAGCTTAGCTTTCGCTGCTGGCATAAATTTAAAACTCGCCATGAGATTGGTTTATTTTAAAGTTAATGAAAAATTCATTATAATATTAGAATAATTGAGATGTCACTTAGTTCTGCCTTTGTGCAACTTGGTTAAAAATTAAGTTTTTCTGAAAAACAGTAAGTGCTAAACGGAAGTGAAAAGATAAATTTTACTCGCCATGTGATACGAATAGACGTTTTGTTGGATTTAGTACAACCAAATTTGCATGGGACTCCTGCATGTTATGATACATTTGAGCATCAGAGGAAAATTATCAATTAAAAACTAAAAAGTTGTTATTTTAAATGAAATGCAAGTCTCTGTTTAGTGGTAATTATCGGTGCTGTTGTTGTCTTCCTAAAGGGCTTTTGCCAGAATTAGTTTTCTTTCAGACGGGGATCTGGAGGATGGGGACAAATGTAATGCTGATACCTCAATTGTTTTCCTCTTTAGAGTTAGGCTCATTGGTTCTTGTTCCCTTGTGTCTGCATGATGAACCATTCTAGGTCTTGTGTTTTCTTTCAACTCCGCACCTTGTCTTGAGTTGGTCAAGAATTTAGTATCGTTCTGAAGAGTTGATTTTGATGGAGGATAAATTGGTTCACTAGTCCTGTTTCAGTAGAAGTTGTCAATAGTAAAATCACTTGAAAGTAGCAATTGCATATACTATTATTGGGTTTAGATACATGTAAATCACTTGACAAGTCCTTTACATTATCTTCTGAGAGCTTTTTTTCATAAACATACAGTAAAGGGAACATCTTTAGTCTACCGGAGGGAAAAATGTTGGAATTCAAACTCTCTAGGGTCAATGTAAGCTCCAGCATTACATGATAAAAATAATTAAAGGCTAGGTGGTAATATTAACCAATTTGACCGTATTTTAGTCTAAAGTCAGTTAAAGAAAGATTACATGGTACAGATTTTGTACCTTCATTCTTGATTGTTCAATCTGGTACATTAACAATTGCTCCTGAAATGACAAAATAGCACCTTATATATAGTTTATATTTGTACTTAGCGATAACTTTTAGCAATAGAAACATAGGAACAACATTCAACCTTCCTATTCCTCAAAGATATTAAGCCATCATTCAATAGTTGTTCCAGCTGCTGTAACTCATTCAATCCATATTCAGTAAGGTCATTACCCAGAAAAATCCTACAAGATCAAAAGTAAATCTATGAAAAATAAGGCTTCTCTAAAGTTTTAAAAAATTACCAAGAAAGCTAAAAACAAACTTACGTTTGTCTTTGCATAAGCTGTGCAACCTCCTCTTTCAGAACAGCTAGCTCATCAGAACTTTTCTTCTACAACATATTGAAAGCAAAGGAGATCATGTACCGCTAGAAGGAAATTGCATCAGGCAAACGTGTGAATACATACTTCGCAGCATGGTAATGATTGTAAACGTCATTTACTAAATTATCCAGCATTACTATAACAACAGCCGATCAAATATAAACAAGTTCGGTAAATATACCAGCAATCATTCGCGGAACTAACTAGTAGCCAGTAAAGGCACCATATCAGTTGTAGCTTTGACTCCCACTTGTAGTATCTACAAATTTCTTAAAGATTACGAATAAATATAACCCATAAAGACATCTGAACAAACAAATCAGACAAACACTTAACCCAACATATCACAAACAAAAACAAAATATACAACTAAAAATGCAATCGAATTCCACAAAGAAAAAATACCCAGTTCTCATATCACACAATCACAAAAAATAAAGTACTAATAAGCACTAAAATCAAGAAAACAAAGATTATACATATATACCTAGAACTTGCAAACTGATAAAGCTGTCCAGTGCTAGAAAAGATAATAACAGCAACTTCAGCATCACAAAGAACAGAAAGTTCATGGGCTTTAGCAGAGTATGATAATGAGAGAGAGATAGAGAGAGATTTATACCTCAAACGTATACAAATCGAAGCATATGAAGAGAGATTTATTCTAATATGTTTGATATTAAATTATGATTTATTATTTCAATTATTTCGCTCTTACAATCTATTTTTAAATCTATTGTTAAAATTAGTTTTGCAAGCTGTTACTTTCTCTAATAAATTTTTTATTGGTTTTAATCAAAATTTAATGATTTTGATTTTTTTTTAAAACCTTTTCTAATATAAATTGATTAAAATTTTTTTATAAAATATAAATAATTCAGTTATTTCACAGAATATTAATTTTATAAAAATATTACTTTTATTATTCAATGATTTTTTTAAAAATTAATTACTTTTAAAGTGAAATAATTATTGAATTATTAATTTTAAATAAAAAATTCAAAATTAATACTCTAAGGTAACGCCCTCAGCAGTTACAACACCTTTTTACAGCTAGAGTAAAATGGGTTTATGGATATGGTAACACCAAAACTATGATGTTGTAATAGGTCCAAAATTTCATAGCTAAGGTAACATCCAAGAAGTTAACAGTACCCATACCCAGATGTTGTAAAAGGCTATGCGTAGTGTCTGGTACCACTTGTTGGGCCGCGAGAGCAAGCCATAACTCTTACATCCAAATCATTGAATTTTGACCTATGACCAGTCATATGATTGCTTTCTCCGTTGTCCAAGTACCACAAATTCGATTCACCCCGTTTCTCCTCGTTGATAGATAAAATTTGTGGTGTTATCCTGTTCTCGTTCAACTTCTCCTTATTGTCATCCATCCTTTCGTGTTTTGCCAATAGTAAGGCTGGTTCATCGTCTTCAACTTGTGACATATTAATCTCTGGTTTCTGTTCTTTAGTTCAACGAGGTTTGTGACAGTCGGCTGCGTATTGGCCATACGCTCCAAAATTAAACATTTTACTCGACTTTTATCTCGAACTCCACAACCCCTTGAACTGGTAACTCCATCAGCTCCCCCACGATTGGATCTCTTCAGCCACTCTTCTCTTGTAAGAAAAAGCTTCCCTTCACTGGCCTCTCTTTTCTGCCACTCGTCCTCAGTTAAAAGTAACTGCTCACCATTTGTTGTGGTTGTTCCCTTCAACCTCTCTTCGTGAGCCTTGAGAGACCCAATGGTTTCTTCCACAAACATCTTATCCAAATCACCAAATTGTTCAATAGTTGAGGCAATCTGTAAAAACTTAGGTGGGACAGCTCGAAGAATCTTCTTAACAACGTAAGGCTCTCCCATTTCTTCCCCAGGGCTCGTATGTTGGACACGAGTCCATTTACTTTCATATAAAAATCTTCCAGTTGATCGGTTTCTTTTATATTCAGTGCCTCAAATTCCGCCTTTAACGTTTGAACCCTTGCCTTTTTCACTCTCTCTGCACCTTGGAACATGGTTTTGATCGCCTCCCAGGCATCCTTGGCCGTCTTTTTTTCTGCTAACGAAAACAGCAAGTCCTCAGGTATACCCTGATAAATCATCGCAAGAGCGATTTTGTACATCTTTGCCTCTACTAGAACTTTCGGATCACTGGGTTCGACCACTTCCCAAACTCCGTGGCTAGCATAAACACTTTCATTTTCATTGACCATGCCGTGTAGTTCCCCTTCGTCAACATCAGGTAACTCAATCCAAACGAACCTTCCTTGACTTTGTTCGCGTCCATGGTCGTTGTTGTCCTTGACATACACACTCGAGGGTACTGTGGCTCGGATACCAATTCTTGTAATATAGATTATATATGTATATAAACTGCATAATATGAAACTGGTAAAACAAAACAAGTGCTTGTATGTCCCAAAAGACTTACTTTATTTCCTTCTATTTACAACTTTAATAAAGGCTTACAAGAATGAAAGGTACTGGCAAGAAAATATGAACTAACTAATGGGCCTAACTGATCTCCTACAAATACGAAAGACTAACGTTATTGAACCCACATGATCCTAAATAAACTCTACTACTACAAGACTCAGTCCTTAGTTCCATAAAAATAACGGCAAGTATGAGATTATAGTCCAACACAAAGATCATGTTGTGAACCTAGCAAGTTGTGAATGACACAATATTCCTCTAATCAGCATCAAGCAAAGAAGCTAAAATATAGCATACTTTTAGTTCATTTTACATAAATGCACATATAGAATCAATCTTACAGCTTCCTATGATTGGAATATTTTTCTTCTACAAAATTTTAGATTGATTTAATACAAAAGAAGTATTGGACCTGTGGACTTGAATTAAACTCATATATATTGTTGTTTCCATTGTCTTATCTTCTCCAAACATGTTGTCACAAGTTCTTCAGTTCATTTTTCCTAAGCAGGAATTTAAATATTTCTAACAACTACAGATATATTATGTTCTAACTTCTAAGAGTTACACGACCTGGAGGATACCAAATAATTTTTACTTCTAGGAACCTCTGCCACAAGTAAAAAATTGTAAAGGAGAATGTGGACATTGAATTTGATTTACAAAAACAAGTTCATTTCGATTATGATATTTTTTTTAAAAAAATAGATTGCAAGTTTCCTGGAGATATATAATGCATAAAATTTATATTAAAAAAACTTATTAGTTTAGTACATAGCACAATATAATGTGTGCAGTATATATATGGTCTAACACGTATACAGTTTAAGTAGTCTACGCTCAACAAAACTCTATAAGAGTTATATGGCTTATACATGTGTAATATATATTAAAGATTTAGTGGTTCAGTTTGGTTTTTTCTGTCGGTTTGGAACTAAATATCCAAATCCAACCAAACCTAAAAAAAACCAATTTTATATTTTATTAAAACCAAACCAAACCAATGAAAAACCCAAAATTTCAATTTGAAAGGTTTGGTTCGGCTAATTTCTTAAACATTTGCTCAGCCCTGCGTATTTGATATGTTTTCAAACTTACTTTGTGATGCTTATATATATTAACTTGTGATTTTTTGAGGGACAACAATTAAATTTAGTAAACTGCATAAGCAAAATCATATATAACTTCGAATTTTTAATAATTTTTATATATATAGAGTTTCATAAAAGACATATAGTCGCCTCACATAAGACTCATGGTTCAAAGTGATATGATAGACTACATAGTTTATAAGGAGTCATTCAAGTCAAAGAATCACTCTTGATTAAATGATAAGGTTGATAATTAATAAGGAAATATTAGTCTGCTTCTTCAAATGTGCTCTATTGCAAGGTTGATTCTTGGAGTGGGATATGTTTGGTGTTTCTTCCATTAATCTTCCGGAACATAGAATATTATTTGTGGTTGTAAAGGTTATAAATTATACATTAGCCGGTTGTGGGGCAACCTATTATTGCACATGAAGTTCGATTACAATAAATTAAAAACTTACCTACAAATGTATGTAGACATCACTCTTTTTTGGAGCACCTTCTTCATTGTTTCCTACAAATACATAATTTTCAGCAAATGAATACCTAAATCAAAAAATAGACAGGATGATTTTAAAATGTAATCATGACAAATCATGTATCCATCAATTTGTGTAATGACCCATTTTTTGATCGTACAATATATTGCTATAAATTGATGTAGACGGCGGCCTGCCGATTGAGTCAATTTAGACAAAATTAAGATGCAATAAATTGATGTAGATGATGGGTTACCATGGAGCCGATTAATTTGAATAAAATCAAGCTTCTTGGCATTTTGAAGGCATGATACGAAAGATCGGTAAGATTGGTCAGCAAATCTGGTAAAAGTTGTAGAAATTTGGCAATAATCACTAACAACACAACACTCATTTTGCAGATTATGTTATACTTTTAGATATAAATCAGAAACAAATGAATAATGAAAAGTGACTCGAAGAGGAAGATCTAGGGTTTTCAGCACATGAACACAACAAAAAAGTAATATAAAACTAGAATTCTCAAACCCTTATCTCGGAGGATCTATGCAAAAATTGTTAATTCAAAGGCTTATAATCTCACTTGTTGATTGAAGTGGAGAATGGAAGATCTACGAATCCCAGCATTTCCGGCTTGTACAATTTATGTCTCTTCTATATCCAAATATTTACTTGAAAATCATCTTACGATATACAACAAAGAGTTCATACAATCTCTCTCTCTGGCGGCTAGGAATTTCTCACTATATGATTTGTTGATAACTAGGCATATTTCATGTGTATATATAGTGGTAAGGGTAAACAACCTAATTCCATTAGGCATTTTGTTAAAATTACCACTTTAACCCTCTACCTGCTTCTCTAATACCTATTAATAAATTAATTAATTTAATTTTATCTTAGTAATTATAACATGTTAATACATACATAGGGAAAAAAAATAAGAATTTTATTTGTTTTAATTTATTTTTTTACGTGAATAGTTATACATATATATAATACTTTTATTATAATTTAAAAAATCAAGGACAATCGAAAATTAGATTTACTCGATTCCTATCTAAATAACAATCATGAAATTAATGCTAGGCTATAAGTGTTTTAATGGTTGTTATAGGTGTGTTAGACTAATCGATCCTTGTCAGATGCATACATATCCCTAGTCGAAATTGTGGTTTCAGGGCGCCATCCCCTATTCTCAAGGTGGGAAGACACTCCCAAGACTAGGGTACGTGATCTTCAAGACTCCCTAGACAAATTTGGGGATTTCGGTCGCCATCCTTTGCTCTTCAAGGTATTAAGACACTCCCGATACTAGGGTACTAGGTCTTCGAAACTCCCTATTGAAATTTGGGACTTCCGATTGGTCGAGAACGAAACCTGTCTTCTTAAAGCGTATTAGCCCTCACCGTATGTGCGAGAAAATCATTTTCCAGGATAAAACTGATTACAGTGAAGCTACAGAGAAGCGTCACTCTCATTGAGTTTGAGACGAGCAAGAACTATCACCAATAAAAACGAAGTATAGGGTTTTTTAGTATGGCTGTATTTTAGATGAATTGTCCCAACACTATATAATTTATAATATATAGACTTGGTAAGACTTGTGCGCTACATAATTTCCCTAATTAGTTAACCGCGTTAATAGATTATGTCGGATGCAAATAATCCGTAATTAAAATAGAATTAATTTTATCGAATTAATTATTTCAAAATAAATTTGAATTAATTTAAGTCAATTTATTTTGGAGACCAATTTTACTCGGCCTAAATTTTTGCGCGCACGTAGGTGATGGAGGAACACATTACTAACACACTTGGATTCTACATAAGTGTCTTGCTATATAAATCCTTGAAAGGCTCTTTTTCCTTTCAATGTGGGACTAAAGGTTTAATCTTCATTTTCCTCTTTTCATTTTCCACTTTTGAGGGAACAACTTTGGATCATCACAACTCATCCATCCCTTGGTCATTTTGGGTACTGGAATATGCATTGGAAGGCTCTCGTGGAGGAGAACACACTCCAAGCATAAGTTGTTGCGAACATACAATCAAGGCTCACTCAAAATGACTTGACAAGGTAGGGCTTGACACCCACATTTTCCAACAATCCCCTATATGGATGAGATTGATGTTTCAAGCACACACCAGACAGATAGAGACGAGTTTGACTTGGTGATTATTTCTTCAATTATATATGGCATACGAAAAGTAGAGAATTCTCCTTGATCCTACGCTTGATTAAGCATACTGACTTTACTGTTAGACAATAGATGCGATGATATACTTATCACTACATCCTTTCTAACTCGTTCAGCTCTCACGATTATGTCCATTTTGGCCATGGAATATCATCTTGGTTGTGTAAAAGTTTCTAAAGAATTGTGCCTCGCACTTCTTCTTTGAAGCGGCCCCACTTCTCTCCCACATAGGTGATCTTTATCTTATATAGTAACCCGTGTTTACTAAACTGAATTTCATGCATTCAACAACTTGAAAGTGGCTTTAGGCTTTTGATTTGATCCTATTGATTTTTATTTTACGGTTGTTAGGGTTTTATCTCCATCTATTTCTCCTCCTGAGGTTTATTCTACAAAGAGAGTTGCTTGGTGAAACATTGAGACTGAGATTGATGTCCCCTACTAAAATAAATTTGATAAATGCCTCTATGGAATTTTTTTTCCCACAGAATATAATGGTATGATGGCTTTCAATATAAACAAGGAGGTTTTTGTTTGTGATATTAAACTCCCCACAATCTCTAATGACGTTTGTGGATGTTATGATGCTCGAATTGCTGACTTCAAGGATTCTATCTCCGTCACTGTCTCTAGGTACAAAGAGCTAGGCAAAAAAAATGAACTTGTGGACATTAGATGACGAGGCATGACTTCATAGTGGTGGTGTTGAGGCATCATGGATTTTAAAGCTTGGTGTTGATGTTCGACTATGTCCTTGGCTTTTTCAGCTGTGTTTAATTCTTACTTGATGCCAAGGAGTGGTTCTCTTATAACTCCAACAAGAAAGAAACGTGTTTTGCTCGGGGTAAAGTAATATTGAGCAAAACACTTGGTCAGTATTTAATTATCATAAATTCTACTACTTACAAAAACACTAAATACTATTTCACATGCCATGTGTAAATACTAGATTGTCTTTGGCATACAATAATCATATATAGATGACCTATCTTAGTTATTTATACCTATGGACCCAAATTTGAAAAACATTTCAAAATGTCTAACAAATTAATAACAATTGCAAGAATACAAAAAAGAAAAAGGGGGGCTCATAAGCAAGTTGTTCAACATTCCTTTTGTTTTTCAATTACTAGTTGTCGTTGACTGTGATGAAAAACAATACCAGCGGCTGTCTTTGGAGCACTCATGGTTTCTGAAAATCCTCATAAACTGGACAATCAACATTCTTAAGAACATCTCTATTATCACCTCCTTTCCAGATTCACAGAATCCATTTCTGTTTCTATTATCACCTCCTTTCCAGCTCTAGGGGTTTGAACCTGAATCTCAGAAGTTATTGGTTCATCCACTACAAGTGCTGCTGATCTCAGAAGTGCATTGTGCTTGTTGTCCACTGTCCCTGATCCGTAGATTATCACCCTTTGTTCCTGTTCCATCTCATAGGTCTTCAACTTGCCATAGATCATCTCTAGTGGCATCTTTGTGAAGTTAATTCTTTCCCTAATGGATGATGACTTGTGTTCTACATGATGGGGCAGCGTCATCATGAACTTCCTGTTCGATTCTCTCAGTGGATAGGTCTTTCCTTTCATTACCAATTCATTGAGGAGCTTAGTATACTTCTCAAAGACCTGAGTTATACTTTCTCCTGGCAGGGACCTAAACGCTTGATAAGTGGGTATTTTATTCACTTAAAACGTTTCCGTATGGCTTAAAACGATTGTTTGTACTCAAGTTGTGGTATTTTTGATCTCTTTTAAGGGTATTGTGCAGGAATATCTATCACAGGTGTAATGGGAATGAAGCGGAGCAATCGGAATGCAATTTGGAGCTAAAACGAAGAAAATGGAAAAATTCGTCTTCCTGGACAGAAGGCACGGCGCGGCAGCGCCGTGTTTGAGCTTGCCTATGGCGCGGCAGCGCCGCATGAAAACAGAACAGTAAATCTATGGCGCGGCAGCGCCGCTCTCCTATGTAACTGTGACGCGGCAGCGCCAGACATTCTGACGAAATTTCCTGTTTTGAACCCGATTGCTGATTTTTCGAGTTGAAGTCAAATTACAATTCTGTACGACTTATTTGCACCTGGAGGCCTATATAAAGAGAAGAAAACCCTAGAGAACAGGGGTTACATATACCACATATTATCTATGGAGTTTTAAAGCACGAAGAAGCAAGGAAGAAGATAGTTTTCAATTTATTCTTGTATTCTTTCTAGCTTGTGGATGCTTGGTTTGGGTGTATTCTTTAGAACCTTTGATAATTATTCCAATATTGATTCGTTTTCTTCAATCATGTTTACATTAGAACCCATGGTGACGATTAGTTTGATTATGAACTAACTCGTTGTCATGGGGTTTTAGCGGATTTATTCATGAAGTTTATTTGTTGAATTTTCTCGATGCCTAAAGTGTGATTGATGCGATATCCTATCATGGTTGTTTTAATTCGTTATAGGAGAGTAGCTAACTCCTGTAATTGTGTGTTAATTCTTATTGAAGCGAAAGTGGATTTAAGAGTTTAGAACTTGCCATGCTAGCATAGGTTTATGCGTGAGAATATCATTCGTAATTAGTGTCGTAACTCTAACCGTTTTATGACGACTATGTGATCAATTGAATGCTTGTACTTCAACCATTATGTTTTCAATCTTTATAGACATATATGGACTAAGCATAATTGGGAGACTAAGTGATTTCTATCTTTATTGTGGATATTATTTAGGATGGTATTTGTGCAACGAAAGTTGGCTTATATCAGTTTTGTGTGTTCGATCAGGTATTAATAAATCACATGAAAAGGCTAGAGAATTGGAAACTATAGATGGATTGTTTAATGAAGTTAAAATTCCATGTTTATTTGCATAAGTAATTCAATATAACCCGTCGTTCAATTAGTTGATAATTAGTTATAAATTTTAGAAAAATTTTAGTGGTAAACAAAATCCAAATTGTTATTTGTTTTAGCATCGAATAATAATCATACATCGGTGAGTGAATTAACTAGACAATACAACGAGTCCCTGTAGGAACGAACCTTACTTACTATCTATATTACTTGTGACCACGTGCACTTGCGTGTTGAGTTTGGTCGTAACAAGTTTTTGGCGCCGCTGCCGGGGACTTCGGTTTTATTTGTTTAGTTTCAGTATTTACCATCAGTGGTCATTAAAGTTCGGCGACTAGGACGTTTCTCACCAATTTTCTTGTTGGTGAATTTCAGGTACTTATTGAGAGTGTATGCGTACACGAGCTCGAGCACGTAGAGAAGAATTAGCAAGAAGAGAAGAACTAGCACGAAGGAAACTTGACTTTGAGAACATCAGTGTAGAAAACAATCGTGAATCAAAAGAAGATATGGAAGATCAAGCACAACCAGCGAAGGCTTTGAGTGAATTCTCTCAGCCAAAAGTGGAGGACATTCATACCAGCATTGTTCGTCCAGCTATTGGGGCAAATAATTTCGAGCTTAAGCCAAACATCATTCAGATGATTCAGAATACAGTTCAGTTTGGGGGTAGTCCTGCTGAAGATCCCAATGCTCATATTAGGGACTTTCTTGAGATCTGTGATACCTTCAAATTCAACGGAGTTACAGATGACGCAATCAGATTGAGGCTATTTCCCTTCTCTCTTAGGGATAAAGCCAAGAGTTGGTTACATTCTATGCCATCAGGTTCTATTAAAACATGGGCAGACTGTGCTCAAAAGTTCTTGACGAAGTATTTCTCCATGGCGAAGACAGCAGCTTATAGAAATTCTATTTCTCAGTTTGCTCAGCAACTCCAGGAATCTTTGGGGGAAGCTTGGGAAAGGTACAAGGAGATATTGGCACGTTGTCCTCATCATGGGATGCCGGATTGGATGGTAATCAGCAATTTCTACAACGGATTGGGAGCTCAGTCAAGGCCTATGCTTGATGCAGCTTCTGGAGGAGCACTGTGGGCAAAAAGCTATGAGGATGCCTATAATCTTATCGAGATGATGGCGGCCAATGAGTTTCAGAATCCTACTCAACGCTTGCCACCTGCTAAAGTGGCTGGAGTTCTTGACTTGGATGCAGCTACTGCTATTGCTGCTCAACTCAAAGCGTTGACAATGAAGGTAGATTCCCTTTCTAATCTTGGGACTAACCAGGTTGCTATGGTGTGTGAATTGTGTGCAGGGGCTCATGACACGAATCTGTGTGCTATCTCAGCTGAATCAGCACAGTTTGTTAGTAACTTTCAGAGAACTCAGCAACCAGCACCTAATGTGTATCATCCCAACAATCGGAATCATCCTAATTTCAGTTGGAGCAACAATCAGGGTGGTGTTCAGCAACCACAAAATCAGCAGTTCAATGCAAGGCCATATAATCAGAACTATCAACCACCACCTTATGCTCCAAGGCAACCATTCATTCCACCGGGATTTCAACCATCTCAAGGGAATTCATTGAATCAGTCTGAGAAGTCTGAATTGGAAGAGCTTCGAATGATGTACAAGAGTCAGGCGGTGTCGTTGAAAACTTTAGAGAATCAGATTGGGCAACTAGCCAATGCATTGTTGAACCGTCAACCAGGAACGCTTCCGAGTGACACAGAGATGAGTCCAGGCAAGAAAGATCACAAGGAACAGGTCCAGGCAGTAACCTTACGATCGGGGAAGATTCTACAAGGTCAGAACGAAGAAAATTCAGCCGAGGAAAAAAATGAATTTTCTGATCAGAATGTGCGGTGCGGCAGCGCCGCTCCCCAATATAAAAACGGCGCGGCAGCGCCGGCCCTTCTGGAAGAAAAAGATAATTTTGACGCTGGGGTCGATTCTGTTCCTGATTTGGTACCTAATGCTACTCTCTCGACTCATGTAACTGGGAAGAGTGATAATTCTCAGAAAGTAGTAGAAGAAAAGGTGTTTCCACCTCCTCCATTCCCAAAACGAGTTCAAAGGCAAAAGTTTGACAAGCAGTTTGCTAAGTTCTTGGATGTCTTCAAGAAGCTTCAGATTAACATACCATTTGCAGAGGCTCTTGAGCAAATGCCGAGCTATGCGAAGTTTATGAAGGGCATTCTTTCGAAGAAATTGAAACTTGAGGAGCTAGAGACAGTTGCATTGACGGAAGAATGTAGTGCCATCTTGCAACAAAAGTTGCCACCTAAGTTGAAGGACCCTGGAAGCTTTACCATACCATGTACTATTGGAGATCTCTCATTCAGCAAATGCTTGTGTGATTTGGGTGCAAGTATTAATCTCATGCCCTTATCAGTTTTCATGCAACTTGGTCTTCCAGAACCAAAGCCAACTACTATGACTCTGCAACTTGCGGACCGTTCAGTTACTTATCCTCGAGGAATAGTTGAGGATGTTTTGGTGAAGGTCGACAAGCTTATCTTTCCAGCCGACTTTGTTATTCTTGACTTTGAGGAAGACAAGAAGATCCCTATCATCTTGGGACGACCATTCTTGGCTACAGGTCGGACTCTTATTGATGTCCAAAAGGGAGAACTCACAATGAGGGTGAGTAATCAAAAGGTCATCTTTAATGTGTTCAAGGCTATGAAATTTCCGACAGAGGAGGAAGAGTGTTTTAGCTTGAATATGGTTGATACGGGTCAGAGAAAGGAGTTCGATCAGCTGTTGAGCAAAAATTCGGACATGCACAAGTTCGAGCATCACATCAGTGATTCCATTGACAATTCTTCCATTCGAGATCTTTCGAATGTCAAGCTTGGAAAACTTCCACCACATTTGAAGTATGTCCTTCTGAATGATGAGTTGGTGATTTTTAAAGAGTGTGAAGATAATGTGTTGAGAAGGTGGAACAAGGATGATGAGGTAAAAGAGTATTCTTATCAATCGACGGAGAAGCATAAACACCTTAGAGGTCTAAAGAAGAAAAAGAAAAAATCGATTGATGGAAAAGTCAAGGTGAAGTTTAATTTGGAAAAAATGTGGGAAGAAAGCAAGAAGGTTATCAAACAAAGGGTGAATGGTCCTTCTGCTAAGGACAAGTCAAATGCGATCTTCGAGCCACCATGATTTGATTCACATTTGTCCGGCTAAATGACATTAACGACAGCGCTTCGTGGGAGGCAACCCATGTGTTAGGTATGTTTCTACTATCTTTTTATTACCTTCAATGAGGACATTGAATATGTTAAGTTTGGGGGTGATGTATGGGTTTGTTTAGTTAGTGTGTGTCTCATGTAGGATTCATATTGCATGTGTAGTTGTAGTTTATTTGTAGTTTTGCATGTTCATGTCTTAGGATTCTGTTTGCATAGTTTTTATTTATTATGTGAGTCCATTTTAGTTGCATGCATATTTCATGATCCCGTAGGATTTGACTATTTCCGTTGATGAGTCGATGTTGATTGGAGTGTTGTTGTGATGAATAGAGGGTTGATTAAGTTTTTAAGTATTGACTTGCATGCCAGAAACAAATCTATTTCATAAGTCTCATTGGTTGCTTTTGAATTTGATCAGACCATGCTTGTTTGGTGTTAGAATTTAACCACTTGTTTACATTTAGAATGTTGGCTAGATTCTTGAAAACGAAGGAGCACTTATGTATAAGTTTGGGGGAAACCAGGGATTTCATGCTAGTTGTAATAAAGGCTAGGCGTCAAATGGCTAGTAGCCGGCTCATTGGTAAAAAATGAGTAGTCTAGGGTGGATGAGAAAAAAGGCAAAGTGCACTCATTCCGAAATTGTTGAAAAAAAAAAAAAAAAAAAAGTTGAAAAAGAAAAAAAAAAGAGTTGTTTTTATGCAGAATTGATCAGGTTGAGCTCTTTAGTACTCGAGCAAGTAAGTTCTTTGGGGACTTTGTGCCTAGTGACCTAAGACTTTTCCGGTCTGGGATCCGCTAACCTAACGCTCGCTACATGGGTATTATTGTATAAGCCTTTTGGGGGTCTCATCCATTGCACGGTCAAATAAGCATGTGTGTTGTGCGTAGTTGTTTTTGTGTAATAAAGCTTGAATTCCTGTCTAACTCAGATGGACTGCGAAGGTGTCTCTTAAGAGTTCTTGTGTCTAGCGTTCATTCTGTTTGTAAGCTTGTGGTTGTTTTGGCTAAGAGTAGGTATGGTCTTGATTTAGTTTGGGAGTATATTGGTGAGCATCGCACACACGCACGTTTCTGTGTTTGTCTTGTTGGTCGATGGGAATTTGGTCGAACTCTGTTTGGAAGACTGTGTTCTTTGAGATGTTGGCTCGTTGATTGGTTTTGGTTGGTTTGAAGGATCGTTGCATTTTCATATAGTTGCATACATGTAGTTAGTTGCATTTGTAGTTGCATTGTTAGATGGATTTTGTGGGTACATTCACTATAGGCCCTCACGAGACCTTACTCGTCCACTAGGGCTGCCTAGGGGTTTAAAGGGCTTGTTGCATATGCCAAATGCAACCGTGATCACCTACGGAAGTGGTACTAGTTAGTTGTAATAAATTGTTTGTTTATGCTCGAGGACGAGCATCGGTTTAAGTTTGGGGGTGTGATAAGTGGGTATTTTATTCACTTAAAACGTTTCCGTATGGCTTAAAACGATTGTTTGTACTCAAGTTGTGGTATTTTTGATCTCTTTTAAGGGTATTGTGCAGGAATATCTATCACAGGTGTAATGGGAATGAAGCGGAGCAATCGGAATGCAATTTGGAGCTAAAACGAAGAAAATGGAAAAATTCGTCTTCCTGGACAGAAGGCACGGCGCAGCAGCGCCGCTCTCCTATGTAACTGTGACGCGGCAGCGCCAGACATTCTGACGAAATTTCCTGTTTTGAACCCGATTGCTGATTTTTCGAGTTGAAGTCAAATTACAATTCTGTACGACTTATTTGCACCTGGAGGCCTATATAAAGAGAAGAAAACCCTAGAGAACAGGGGTTACATATACCACATATTATCTACGGAGTTTTAAAGCACGAAGAAGCAAGGAAGAAGATAGTTTTCAATTTATTCTTGTATTCTTTCTAGCTTGTGGATGCTTGGTTTGGGTGTATTCTTTAGAACCTTTGATAATTATTCCAATATTGATTCGTTTTCTTCAATCATGTTTACATTAGAACCCATGGTGACGATTAGTTTGATTATGAACTAACTCGTTGTCATGGGGTTTTAGCGGATTTATTCATGAAGTTTATTTGTTGAATTTTCTCGATGCCTAAAGTGTGATTGATGCGATATCCTGTCATGGTTGTTTTAATTCGTTATAGGAGAGTAGCTAACTCCTGTAATTGTGTGTTAATTCTTATTGAAGCGAAAGTAGATTTAAGAGTTTAGAACTTGCCATGCTAGCATAGGTTTATGCGTGAGAATATCATTCGTAATTAGTGTCGTAACTCTAACCGTATTATGACGACTATGTGATCAATTGAATGCTTGTACTTCAACCATTATGTTTTCAATCTTTATAGACATATATGGACTAAGCATAATTGGGAGACTAAGTGATTTCTATCTTTATTGTGGATATTATTTAGGATGGTATTTGTGCAACGAAAGTTGGCTTATATCAGTTTTGTGTGTTCGATCAGGTATTAATAAATCACATGAAAAGGCTAGAGAATTGGAAACTATAGATGGATTGTTTAATGAAGTTAAAATTCCATGTTTATTTGCATAAGTAATTCAATATAACTCGTCGTTCAATTAGTTGATAATTAGTTATAAATTTTAGAAAAATTTTAGTGGTAAACAAAATCCAAATTGTTATTTGTTTTAGCATCGAATAATAATCATACATTGGTGAGTGAATTAACTAGACAATACAACGAGTCCCTGTAGGAACGAACCTTACTTACTATCTATATTACTTGTGACCACGTGCACTTGCGTGTTGAGTTTGGTCGTAACAACGCTTCATATTGAGGAGTCAGAATGTCCAATCTGTTTTCCTGAACGTCTTCAGTTCCTTCCATTATTAGGTTAATGGTATCCCACATATGTTTCCCGCTTGTACAGTTCATCAACTGATAGCTCATTTCCTTGTCCGCGGAGTCCGCCAATATCAACATTAAACCAGTGTCCAATCGAATCAGTTCTTTGTCAGAATCTGTAAATTCACTTGTCTCCTTAGGTTGGGTGCCTGAAGGAATCCTGCTACCATCAGGAGCTGTAGATTCACTAACTGGTTTCATTGGTACAAACGGTCCGTTTTCTAATATGCCAATATACAACGGATTAGATGCCTTGATAAATAACAGCATCTTCATCTTCCACAAACCGAAATCATCTCTAGTAAACGGGGGAACTTTAATACCAGCGGTTGTCTTTGGAGCACTCATGGTTTCTGAAAATTTCAAATTGTTTAAAATTCAAGAAATTCCAATTAAATGAAAATTTTTGAAAGTTAAAAAATTTGCTTCGAATTTTCATGCTACGTTTGATTTTGGTCTCATTCACCGGATCTGATTTGTATATCAATCAAGTAGCTCTGATACCAATTGTTAGGTCCAAAGTATCGTAGAAGGGGGGGTTGAATACGATACTCACAAATAATTTAATTTCGTTCGCGGATTAATCTTTCAGTTCTATAACGAAATCAAACACACCAAACCAAATCAAGTTTCGGGGAATATATCTTTTTATAAATATAAACCTCGAGGGGTGCTACAATTTCTAATCCGTAGATTAGCGTCAATGAGTTTAAGGTTACACAAATACAAAACAATGATCAAGTTCTGAGCACTATTAATTTCTCTGAATATTTTCTCCGGCTCTTCTCTCTCTCAGTAATGTCTCTGTGTTAGAATCCTTAACTGAAGAAGACATATTCTTCACTCTGTATTAACTGCGGACTTTGGTTTGAAAAACCATCGAACCAAACTTGTTGAAACAATCCTGGCCGTTGGATCTTCTTCAACTTGAAAAACAAGTATTACTTTCCACCTGCTCCCAATTAAAAAACCATTGAATGGTTTAAGAAACCATCGAATGAAACAAATCATTTTACCATTCGATAGTTTTTAAAACAAAACTATCGAATGCTAAATTGATTTATTTGTTTTTAATTCAATCACCTTAAACTCTCATTCGATAGTTTTCTTAAAAGAAAAACTATCGAATTGATTTACTTGTCATTTGTCCTTTAGTAATAACTCCTGAGCTCCCGGGTGTTTAAGTAATAGACAGTATCAATTTCTTCGGAGACGATAAAATAACTTGATCTTTTCAGTGCCGTCACCTAGTGCAACTGGTCTGGTTCACAGATGAATAACACTTGATCAATTCTTATTTTATGACTTCAATTATAATGCTGCTGATACGTCCCTTGTCGTTCTGGTTGCTTCATCACTGGAATCCCGTGGTACTGAACCCTAAATCATTCACATACTTCTGTCGTCTTCAAAGTCTTGTTTCTATTGCTGTCACTGAGGCTTGAACATTTTCATGAACTTCTTTCCGTGACCTGTTTACGGACTTCAAGAATACATAACGTATTTTGATTTTTTGAGTTTACCTTTTCTTCTCTGATTCTGGATTCCTGTGCTTCTATTAATACTATTGTCTGTCTTGTCCTTTGTTGAGTTGTAGTTATCTCTTTTACATCTTATGTTACATTATGCTTTACAATCTCCCCCTATTTGATTGGATAGAGTTCGACAAGCAAATACTTCGAGGATAACTCAACTAACTAAGGAAACATTAAACTACTTAAAGTAAGACAGCGTAATAATATCAATGCATTCTGGATCAGATATATATACATTTCCAGATTTCATAAATCAAAAAACAATTAAACTTTATACAATGAAGTTTCTCCTCTAGTCTGAGCTGATAGTTCTCTTGTTCTTTGCTTCATCATTCAGTCCATTCCAATCTCACCTTCTTCAATCATTGGATCGGAGTTAGCAGCTTGATAATCAATCACTGATAGATAGTGCAGTGGTTCTCCAGGTTTAAGGATTGCTCCTTGGATGTGTCTTCCAATATATTCAACCTCTTGACCCACTCCAGCCCATAACCATGCAATGTTAACATCTTTCTTGTTCAGCTTTGGCATGTTTGGCAGTCTGGTATGCACTTCTAATCCTCTTTCCACTCTTTTCCTATAGTAAGGAACATTCTTCATTAGAAATCTTCTAAGAGTGTCTGCTGCTTTGTCCTTCTCCGTTGATGAGAATCCAGTGGATCTAAGATACTTCTCAACTGAGATTAGATAGTTGCTTGGGTAGTCCCTCAGTTTGTCCTCAGCCAAATAGCAGATTCTGAACAAGTCATTCGTCATGAATCTAACCATTGGAGGATCTTCAGTAATCTCTGGACTGACTTTCATCACGATCTCCTTAACATGCTCACGGAGCAGTTCATTTAGCCTTGTGGTTCTTTGGATCTTGATGAGTATAGCCTGCAATTCTGTATATGTCCTCTGTTCTAAAAACTTAGTAGAAATCACAAATGTACCTTTCTCCAGAAAACTGATTAATAAGCTCCAGGCACCATTTGCTTTAACCCCAGCATTCAGACAGATTATAGAGCTTCTCAGTGCTTTAAAGTAAGTCTGATCTTCAAGATTAGCACTTCTGATGTCCTGAATAATGACTTCCACCTCCGCATTGTCGTTGACTTGTAATCCATCTTCAACTCCACAAAAGGTTTTATAAGCCATTTCCCATTCAGTACCATCTTTTTTTGCCAGATCTATCATCTTCTTCTTCCTCACTTCATTATACACCTTCATTCTCTTTAGCTTTTCACTTCTCAGAATTGCTTGCTGTTTCTCCTTCTCAGCTTGCCTGGCATCTATTGCAGCTCTCTGAGCTCTTATTGCTTCCAAGGCAGCTTCTTCTTCAGGTGATAGAGAATTTGCTTCTTCCATATCATCATCCAAGATAGGATGTTCTATTGGCTCCGGATAATATGGTTCATGCTCCTCTTGAATAGGTTGCTCATGCATGACCTCAAATTCCTCTTCACTTTTCTTGTCTTCCTCTACAAGCTCCTCAATCCAGTACTGTCTGATTGGAATAGCCTCAACAGTCTCCCAAACTCCCCATTTATCCTTCACCCCCTCTCCAACTTTCTCCCCCTTAGTTGAGGAATCCTCGATAAAAGCATCCTCAGCATAAAAGAAATTAGAAGGATCAGGTTGCTGATATGAAGAACCAGGTTGTCCAGATTGTTGGTTCTTTAGCATACTCCATATCGACTGTACCCCGTCACCTTGATTCTCCAAGAAATCCATAAGCTGCTTATTAAACTCATTTATAGAAGCTAGCGACAGGTCAATGTTCTCCAATCTTGAGTTGGTAGTCTTTTCCATGTGATCCAGCCTCTTGTTTAGCTTAGACTCCACTCGTGAAAGGGAATCCATTGCATCTTTTACCCGCGCTTGACCATCCCGGATAACCAGAACGTCTTCTTTCAAAGCTTCATGTCCTTGAGACAGTGCAGTTACTTCATTCATGAATCCATCTTTAAGCTCCCTGACATCCATCCTCAGCTCGACTAGTTCTTCCATAGCTTCCTTCTTTAAGGAGTCCACTGCCTGCTTCGTACCTGTTATAGTGCCAGATGCACTGCCAATGACCCTGAATGTTCTTCTGGAATCAGCTGCAACCAAGTCAACTTTCTCTTGAATAGACTTTAAAGAAACATTGTCTTGACTGGAGGAGATCCCTTGGTCAAAGGAAGGTCGCAGTGGAACCTTGAAAAGTGGATTTCCTTCTTTGTCCCGAACTGTCATCTCCTTGAGGGAAGATTGAACTTGTAGCTCTCTTTCTGTTGGTAACAGCAGATCATTAATATTAGGTAGGGTTAGGGTGTCACTCCTCACATTTGGCTCTGGGTGTACACTCAACATTTCTGTCGGTGTTTGAATCATTTTTCCTTTCCCACTCAGGCCAGGTGTAAGTGTTTTTGTTTCACTCAAATCCTTTGTGCTGATTGTACCTGCAGAAGAGATCACCGTAGTCGTCCTTAAGGAGGTCACCGGTGGTGCAATGGGGCTTCGCAAGTCCCCATCCTTGGATAAACCAAGTTGCTGATCATCCTTAGATGATATATCCTTTGAAGGATCTAGAGTTTGAATCTTTAGGGGGTTAGAAACAGGCTCTTTTAACAGCAGAGATCCCGAATCTTCCCCATGAGTCTGTAAAGACTTCACCTCAGTTGACTCCTCAATAGTAATTGATTCACTGTCAACGAGTTGCCGATCTGCACCTACGTCAGACCCTTTACCCGCAGGATCCAGATATGTTCCATCTGGGGAGGTAGACAATGACCTTTTAGATTGTGCATTTAGGTCAAAGCCTTCTCTCGATGTCTGTGAAGACCCTTGGTTCTGAGAACCTTCAACCAGTGAACCTGACCGTAATATGGTCGGAACACCAGTTGCTTCCGTCAATTCTTCCTTACTTGATTGAGCTATTGGTTCAGATATTGCTTTCGTTAGCGCAGCCCAATCAGCATCAGAAAAATCAGTAAAGGGCTCTTTGAATGAGAGAAATGAAGTATCAGCAGTTGCCTCAGTTTCCGTTCTTCTCCTTTTAGAGGAAGGCAGAGCTGCTGTTGAAGGGTGTATCTCCTTATGTGGTGCTGCTTTGGCACTATCTCCCTCTACACTCATGGATGGTTCTTTAATGGGTATAGTAGGGGAAGGAGGTTCGTTTATGTTTTCATTTGGCTCTTCCAAAGGCTCTTCGACCGTGGTTAGAGGTTGTGGGTTTGCAACCTCCTGGTCAGGAATGGCCACTAAGGGCTCTGGATCAACATCCATTGGTACAGGTGCCATTACAGGTTCAGGTTGTGGAATATTACCTTGATTTACCTGTTCCCCTGGGGGTAGAAGTTGTAGGGGCACCGTTCTTAGATATTCAGTGAGAACAGTGGGTACCCCTGGAAGATAGTTGTCCTTCCTAATGAGAGCGGTTATGGCATTGCTCTTCATTCTCATGCACTCCTGGTTGGCTTCACCTTCAAAGATCTCTCGTTCATCATCTGTTAAGATATCATTGAGAATTAGCTGTAGGAACCTAGGATAGAAACAGAGCACATCTTCATTTATGCCTGTTCTTTCATCCAGTGGTCCATGCATATGATTACTTGATCAATCACTATCCGTCCTATGTTAATATGCCTATTGTTCGCAATGGCAAACCCTATCTTTTGAAGGAATAAGGGAATGCCATGCAGATTTGTTAGCTTGGCAGTAAAAACATGGATTAGGGTGTGAAAGAAAAAGTTCCATGCTTTTGGCAGGTAATGCTTAAGGAACTCTCCCACAAAGAAGTTAGGTTGTTGACTTCTAATGAGAGTGAAGAAAGCATGTATCTCCTCAGTTGTAGGATCAGGAACAAGGTTTTCTGTAGGAAAATGAAGTACTCTGTTAAAGTCATGTTCCGTTACCCTTATTGTTCTGCCCCCTGGCACAACAAAACTGAAAGACCTTACGTTATTCTCACTTGTATCCGTGGCGGTTGTGTACAACGCAGTCAATTGATCAATACAAAGGACCACGGGAGTACTCACAGCGTATGCCACTAATGAACGTGTGTTCAAAAACTCTGCCCATGCACGAAACTGAGGATTCGTAATGGCTTGCAGATTTTGAAACGAGACATGATTAGTTTTGGTTACGATAAATTCTCCAGCCATTATTTTTCAAATTTCCAGAAAATAAATTTTAAACCAAAACTAAAATTTACCACTTAAATTTAATTAATTATTAATAATTAATCAAACTTATCACCAAATCCCTTAAAACTAAAATAACCCCTTTTAACACTAACACAGAAAAATTGAACACCTATGAACTGTAGAACCCTTGAATTCTAACCAATATTCAATTCAAAAGTCTACTTCGATGGTTTCTTATCCGGAAAGTGACAAAAACTCAAAAAACATTAACTTTTCACGGTTAGAAATCAATCAACAGTGACAAACAGTAAATATTTTAAGGTTTTCTTGATTAAACTTGAAGAAACTATCGAATGGAATTCGTGTACTGTGTGTATATCTTTGTAAGTATTGAAATCGACAAAAGCACTTCTCTCAGATCTGTGAAAATGAAAAGAAAAGAGCTAAGGCACGGTTAAATACTTTTGAAACTGACAGGGGCAACATAGTCTTTTCAGGTTCGATAGTTTTTAAAAAGAACTATCGATGGTTTTCTTGTAGGGGTAAAAAGGTCAATTTTCTTTGATAGATTTTGAAAAACTATCGAATTATTTAAACATCAGAATTTAAACCAACCTTTTTGAAAAACCATCGAACGTTTTGCTTTTGAAAAACCAAAAACTATCGAGGGGTTTTGTAAGAAAAAAAAAACTATCGAGAATTTGATTATTGAATTAATAAATTCACTTCGATACATTTTTCTACTGAATTTTAAAATATATCTAGAATTTAAATATTAAATTATGTAAATTCCTTCGATATATTTTAAATTAAATCTCAAAAACTATCGAGAAATGCTTTCGATAGTTTTTCTTTTCCTTTTCAAAAACTATCGAAAATTAACTTCGATAGATTTATCTATGTACTTGAAAAACCATCGAATTTTCTAAATTCGATATTTTTGCTTCTGTCTTCATTTTAAAACCTGTTCATGTTTTTTTAAAAAATCAGACTGTTTGATTTCCTGTCAAGTTTTAATTCTAATAAATTATTTCAAATTTACCAAAATCAATTCTTAACAGAAAATTCACAATTTTCTTAGAATAAAATCAATTAAATATCATTGAGTGATATTATCCAATTAAAATCTAATCAATTATGCTGCATTAATCTACAATGTTAAAAACAAAGCAAATTAATTCAAATTAAATAAATGCTTAAATATTTAGAACAAATATTAGCACTTAAATAATTTTTTTAGAATTAATAACTAATTAAATGCCAGAAGATATATCATCCATAATTATGACATAAAATTAGTATAAAAATCCTAACTACGAGAATTTCTCCAGAAAATAAATTCATGAGTCCTAAGGATATGGGAAGTCTTAAACTCATGTATTCACCAGGACTCTCTGCAGTTACTGACTTCTAATCAAAATCAATTAGAAAGATTTAACATCCCAAGTTCACCAACCAGCTTATTGAAAGTGGATTCATCAAGCGGTTTAGTAAAGATGTCTGCAATTTGATCCTCTGTGGGTATAAAGTGTAACTCCACAGTTCCATTCATGACATGCTCTCGGATAAAATGATACCTGATGTCGATGTGCTTCGTCCTCGAGTGTTGCACTGGGTTGTTTGAGATTGCTATGGCACTTGTGTTGTCGCAAAATATAGGAATCTTTGTCAACAGAAGTCCATAGTCACGGAGTTGGTTTCTCATCCACAATATCTGAGCACAACAGCTACCAGCATCAATGTATTCAGCCTCAGCTGTTGATGTGGACACTGAATGATGCTTCTTGCTATGCCAGGAAACCAATCTTCTTCCAAGAAACTGACAACTTCCTGAAGTACTCTTCCGATCAATCTTACAACCTGCAAAATCAGAGTCTGTGTATCCAATAAGATCAAATCCTGTATCTTTAGGGTACCAAATTCCAAGATTTGGGGTCCCCTTAAGATATCTAAATATTCGCTTAACAGTTATTAGATGAGATTCTTTAGGATCAGACTGAAATCTAGCACACAAGCATGTTGCAAACATTATATCTGGTCTACTTGCAGTGAGATAAAGTAATGGGCCTATCATACCTCTGTAGCCTGTGATGTCAACCTTCTTACCAGTTTCATCCTTATCAAGCTTAGTGGCAGTTGGCATAGGAGTCTTTGCTGTAGATGAGTCTTCCATTTGATACTTCTTAAGAAGATCCTTGATGTACTTAGACTGACAAATGAATATACCATCTTGTTTCTGGTATACTTGCAATCCAAGAAAGAATGACAATTCACCCATCATGCTCATTTCATAACGACTCTGCATTAACTTAGCAAATCTCTTGCATAGATCATCATTAGTAGAACCAAATATTATGTCATCAACATATACTTGCACCAATATCAAATCATTTTTATGCTTTTTGACAAAGAGAGTTTTGTCTACAACACCTCTTGTAAAATCATTTTCAAGTAAGAATTCAGAGAGAGTGTCATACCATGTCCTTGGAGCTTGTTTGAGTCCATAGAGAGCTTTGAATAGAAAGTACACAAAGTCTGCCAGTTTTGAATCCTCAAAACCTGGAGGTTGTTCCACATACACTTCTTCTTCTAACTCCCCGTTCAGAAAAGCACTCTTCACATCCATTTGATATACCTTGTAATTGGAATGTGCAGCAAATGCCAGAAACATTCTGATGGCCTCAAGTCTTGCTACTGGTGCATAGGTTTCATCATAATCTATACCCTCTTCTTGAGAGTAACCTTTAGCAACCAGTCTGGCTTTGTTTCTCGTTACAATGCCATCTTCGTCCAACTTATTTCTGAATACCCATCGTGTTCCAATAACAGATTTTCCCTTAGGCCTGGGTACCAGCTTCCAAACTTTCTGCCTTTCAAACTGATTGAGTTCTTCTTGCATAGCAATCACCCAATCTGGATCATCTAGAGCATCTTCAACTTTCTTAGGTTCTGTTTCTGAAAGAAACCCAGAATAGTGACATTCATTTTGTGATGTTCTCCTAGTTCTCACTCCTGTGTCCGAATCACCAATGATCAAGTGAAAGGGATGATCTCTATTCCATACCCTTTGTCTTGGCAGATGCGATCTTGATGATTCTCCTTGTTCTAGATGTTGTGGAGTGTGACTAGTTGATCCTTCTCCTGCTCCCCCTGAGTTGTTGACGGTTTGATCTGTTGATTCTGAAGACTGACTAGTGGATCCTGTATGTTGAGGATTTCCACTTTGGTCACCACTTTGTCCAGAATCATTATCATTATGATTATTATTAATGACTGTAACAACTTCAGGTACTTCTTCATTGTCAGAGAGATCTCCTGATAGATTTTCAAATACCAAGGATTCAGAGTTCTCTCCAGTTTGCAGGCCTGGTCTTTTAGTGTCGTCAAATGTTACATTAAAGCCTTCCAACACCTTCTTATCTTCAATCACATATACCCTTAAAGCCTTAGATTCCAGAGAATAGCCCAGAAAAATGCCTTCATCTGCTTTGGCATCAAACTTGCCAAGATGTTCTCTATCTTTAAGTACAAAGCACTTTGCACCAAACACATGAAAGTACTTCAGTGTTGGCTTCTTGTTGGCCATTAACTCATACGGAGTCTTTTCATGATCTTTGTTGATCAGGGTTCGATTCTGAGTGTAGCAAGCTGTATTCACTGCTTCAGCCCAAAAGTAAGTGGGAAGTTTTGATTCACTCAACATGGTCCTTGCTGCTTCAACCAAGGTCCTGTTCTTCCTTTCCACTACTCCATTCTGTTGAGGAGTTCTTGGTGCTGAAAACTGTCTTGATATTCCTTTCTCTGAGCAGAAATCATTTAGAACTGCATTCTTGAATTCAGTTCCATTGTCTGATCTGATTGTCCGCACAGGTAGCTTAGCTTCCACTTCTATCTTCTTGATGTGATCAATGATTAGTTGTGTTGCTTCATCCTTTGTTTGTATAAACAACACCCACGTGTACTTGGAGTAGTCATCCACCATCACCAATGCATATCTGTTTCTTGAAAGTGACATAACATTAACTGGACCAAATAAATCCATATGAATCAGCTGTAATGGTTCAGTAATGCTTGTCATTCCTTTGCTTCCATGTGATGCTTTCTTCGACTTCCCCTTTTCATATGCTTCACATAGTCCCTCCTGATTGAATTCCATCAGGGGCAACCCTCTCACTAATTCTCTGTTTACCAAAGAGTTCATAGTTTTGAAATTCAGATGTGAGAGCTTCTTGTGCCATAGCCAACTTTGTTCTGAAGATGCCTTTGCATAGAAACATGTAACTTCTCCTTCACTGGTAGAACTTAAGTCAGCTATAAACAAATTTCCTTTTCTCACTCCCAGTAGAGTAAGCTTCTCATCCTTCCTGTTGGTGATCAAGCACTTGTCCTTTCTGAAATCTACATTGTAGCCTTTATCACAGAATTGACTAATACTTAGTAGATTGTGCTTTAATCCTTCAACAAGAGAGATGTTTTCAATGATGACATTTCCAGCTTTCAATTTACCATATCCCGTAGTGAATCCTTTGCTGTCATCTCCAAAGGTTACAATCGGGCCGGTCTTCTTAACCACCTCTGTAAGCAGGGACTCTTCACCTGTCATGTGTCTAGAACAACCACTATCCAGAATCCACACAACCTTTGAGCTTTTAACCTTACCCTGCAATCACAGATTGATTAAGCGGACTTTGGTACCCAATATTGTTTGGGTCCTGAAGGTTTAGATGATTTAACAGGAGTAACATTCAATTTAGTCTTACCCTGTTTGATATTCATAGTATCTGTGGATTTAACATTACTAGTGCTATTGCTACTATCAGACATCAACTTAAAATAAGCATGCATGATGTTGTACTTACATAGCAAACACTCTTTCTTTCCACAGGGCTCATGATTATCAGGCATGTCAGACATGTTATGCATTTCAGAAGTATTAGCAGTTTCTACTTTAACCTTTTTACATGCATGTGTAAGGTGTCCAGCAGAATTACAAATAGAACACAACTTCCTAGATGCAATGGGAGAAGATGGAACCAATTCCTGATTAACAAACTTCTTCCTCCCATTCCTGTTCTTTTTAACATTACTAGCTAAGGAACCTACTTCAGTTTTAGGTAAATCAGGTTTAGGTAATGCATTCTTTACTGATTTCCTAGGCAACTTAGTCTTTACCTCTTTTTCCTTCAATAAATCCTCCTCAAGCAATTCTTGTGCTATGAAAAGATCATCCTCATAAAAGAGAGGTGGAAACGGCTTAACAAAAACTGGACAATCAACATTCTTAAGAACATGTGGAGGATTCCTTTTGACAACTGAAGGTGTCACAGGGAATTCCACAATCTTCTTACCAGATTTCTTGTTATAGTCAAATCCTATAGCAGTTTTATTCTCTACGGCCTGAGTATCAATGATTTCCTTAGCCACTAGAGCGGAATTCTTAAAAGCATTCAGCTTCAAATCTAGATCTGAAATCTGCTTCCTGAGGATAGTCTCTATCTCATCATTACACTTGACCTTGTTCTCTAAGTACGCATTCTTTTGCTTAAGATCTTCTAATGTTACAGCTACAAGCTCTAGTTCTTCATTTTTAGATTCTAGCTTTTTAATCTTAAGAACTAGTTTAGCATTTTCCATTTCTGATGCTAGCATGCTTGTGTGTACATTAAACAATTCTACACTAAGATCTTGCACAGTTTTCTTGTACTCAGAATTAGACATATCAATTGTAGTTAAGATAGGTACCTGAGATGATTGAGGTGATTCCTCTGAAGAGTCAGCCATTAGAGCAACATTTACATATTCCTCCTCTTCATCCGAATCAGTATCATCCCAGTGCTTTCCCTCTGCTATGTAAGCCTTCCCTTTCTGCTTTCCAGAGAATGCCTCCAACTGCTGTTTAAGCTTGGCATTCTCCTTCTTCAACTCATCATAAGAATCCTTCTTTCCATAGACATCTTTCATGTCTCTTGATTGACGAGGCTTCCGGCATTCAGTGGCGAAATGCCCTAACTCATTGCAGTTATAGCATCTTGATTTGCTCCTATCAATCATGCCAGTCTTGTAGCCTCCCTTAAAGCCTGTACTAGGTGTATAATTGCTCTTCTGGAATCTGTTGGTTGAGCCCTTGAACTTGTACTTAGGGTTTCTCTTGAAACGAATATGACTAAACTTTGCAGCTAAGTACGCCATGGTTTTGTCTTCCATTTGCTCAAGCTCTTCTAGGGTGTAGTAATCACTTTCATCAACACCCAGATTCACAGAATCCATTTCTGTTTCTATTATCACCTCCTTTCCAGCTCTAGGGGTTTGAACCTGAATCTCAGAAGTTATTGGTTCATCCACTACAAGTGCTGCTGATCTCACAAGTGCATTGTGCTTGTTGTCCACTGTCCCTGATCCGTAGATTATCACCCTTTGTTCCTGTTCCATCTCATAGGTCTTCAACTTGCCATAGATCATCTCTAGTGGCATCTTTGTGAAGTCAATTCTTTCCCTAATGGATGATGACTTGTGTTCTACATGATGGGGCAGCGTCATCATGAACTTCCTGTTCGATTCTCTCAGTGGATAGGTCTTTCCTTTCATTGCCAATTCATTGAGGAGCTTAGTATACTTCTCAAAGACCTGAGTTATACTTTCTCCTGGCAGGGACCTAAACGCTTCATATTGAGGAGTCAGAATGTCCAATCTGTTTTCCTGAACGTCTTCAGTTCCTTCCATTATTAGGTTAATGGTATCCCACATATGTTTCCCGCTTGTACAGTTCATCAACTGATAGCTCATTTCCTTGTCCGTGGAGTCCGCCAATATCAACATTAAACCGGTGTCCAATCGAATCAGTTCTTTGTCAGAATCTGTAAATTCACTTATCTCCTTAGGTTGGGTGCCTGAAGGAATCCTGCTACCATCAGGAGCTGTAGATTCACTAACTGGTTTCATTGGTACAAACGGTCCGTTTTCTAATATGCCAATATACAACGGATTAGATGCCTTGATAAATAACAGCATCTTCATCTTCCACAAACCGAAATCATCTCTAGTAAATGGGGGAACTTTAATACCAGCGGTTGTCTTTGGAGCACTCATGGTTTCTGAAAATTTCAAATTTTTTAAAATTCAAGAAATTCCAATTAAATGAAAAATTTTGAAAGTTAAAAAATTTGCTTCGAATTTTCACGCTACGTTTGATTTTGGTCTCATTCACCGGATCTGATTTGTATATCAATCAAGTAGCTCTGATACCAATTGTTAGGTCCAAAGTATCGTAGAAGGGGGGGGGGTTGAATACGATACTCACAAATAATTTAATTTCATTCGTGGATTAATCTTTCAGTTCTATAACGAAATCAAACACACCAAACCAAATCAAGTTTCGGGGAATATATCTTTTTATAAATATAAACCTCGAGGGGTGCTACAATTTCTAATCCGTAGATTAGCGTCAATGAGTTTAAGGTTACACAAATACAAAACAATGATCAAGTTCTGAGCACTATTAATTTCTCTGAATATTTTCTCCGGCTCTTCTCTCTCTCAGTAATGTCTCTGTGTTAGAATCCTTAACTGAAGAAGACACATTCTTCACTCTGTATTAACTGCAGACTTTGGTTTGAAAAACCATCGAACCAAACTTGTTGAAACAATCCTGGCCGTTGGATCTTCTTCAACTTGAAAAACAAGTATTACTTTCCACCTGCTCCCAATTAAAAAACCATGGAATGGTTTAAGAAACCATCGAATGAAACAAATCATTTTACCATTCGATAGTTTTTAAAACAAAACTATCGAATGCTAAATTGATTTATTTGTTTTTAATTCAATCACCTTAAACTCTCATTCGATAGTTTTCTTAAAAGAAAAACTATCGAATTGATTTACTTGTCATTTGTCCTTTAGTAATAACTCCTGAGCTCCCGGGTGTTTAAGTAATAGACAGTATCAATTTCTTCGGAGACGATAAAATAACTTGATCTTTTCAGTGCCGTCACCTAGTGCAACTGGTCTGGTTCACAGATGAATAACACTTTACCAATTCTTATTTTATGACTTCAATTATAATGCTGCTGATACGTCCCTTGTCATTCTGGTTGCTTCATCACTGGAATCCCGTGGTACTGAACCCTAAATCATTCACATACTTCTGTCGTCTTCAAAGTCTTGTTTCTATTGCTGTCACTGAGGCTTGAACATTTTCATGAACTTCTTTCCGTGACCTGTTTACGGACTTCAAGAATACATAACGTATTTTGATTTTTTGAGTTTACCTTTTCTTCTCTGATTCTGGATTCCTGTGCTTCTATTAATACTATTGTCTGTCTTGTCCTTTGTTGAGTTGTAGTTATCTCTTTTACATCTTATGTTACATTATGCTTTACAGTTCCCGTTGGCCAGAGGTGGTGGATGGGTGAAGGTGATGGAATATTAAAATATTAATAAAATTTAATGAGTGATGGGAGATTAATATAAATTATATTAATGGATGGCTATGATTAGATCTCATATCTCATAATAGTGGGGGTTCTCAATGGAGCATGACCCTATTTATATAATTGTAAAAATACAAGTGTGATAAATATTTATAAACCACTGTCAACTACCACTTCTGGTCTCCATGTTCGGCCATCACCGATAATCACCTACAACATATAAATCACCATAGTTAAAAAAAAATCACCAAAATTAAATCAATAAATTCGCCCAACCACGGCCACCACCTCTAGCCACCATATTTAGCCACCACCTCTGACCACCACTTACAAATCATGCACCCAATATCATTCAAAAAACACCCCTATTAAAGTGGAAATAGCCATAATTAAACAAAAATCTCCACAACCACCACAACACCACTAATCACCAACCTTACCTCCACCACTACCACCATCATCCTCACTGTTTACATAATCATTGAATATAAGTCAAAATCACCATAAAATCAACACAAATCAACAAAAAATAATTGATGGTGGAGATTAGTGGTGGTGGCAGCTAAAGGTTGGTGGTGGTAGGTGGAAGATGTAGTGGAGTAGAAGATTGGATTTAAACTGATGGTTTAGATAAAAGTAATTATAAAAAATGTGTGATTAAGATAAGATCCCATATCTCATTTTAATAGGATATGTAAATAATATATATAAACCAACATTTCATTTACTTTAAAATAAAAAAAAATAAAAAATAGGATATGGGGAGAAGATGTGATTTATCGGATAAGATTTTTAAAGTAAATTCAAAACTCAAAGTAGCACAATGGTTATAATATGTACTTTATGATAGGAGGTTGTGTTAGGTCCAAAGTATCGTAGAAGGGGGGTTGAATACGATACTCGCAATTTATTCGATTTCTTTCGCGGATATTTATGTGTGTTATTGTTCGAAATCAAATCAACCAAATCACAACATGAGTCGGGGAATATATCGTTTTATAAATATAAACCACAAAGGGTGCTACAAATCTAATCCGTAGGATTAGCTACAATGAGTTCAAGTTACAATAATCAATACACTTGATAGAATTTAAGGCACTAGAAATTACTTCTCTAAAAACCTTAAGCTCTCAAACTCTCTCTCGTATTAATTGTTTGCAACTGTGAAACTAAAGAAGACAATGTCTTTGTCGAATTTATAGGCTTAGGAAAACTATCGAAAGCTTAGAATTAATCTCAGCCACTAGTTTTCTCACCAACCACCTGATAGCCTTCAATGCAAACTAACAACTCCATTTGGAAAACTATCGAAGACTAGATATTTAGCTTATTCGATAGATTTCAATAAGAAACTATCAAAATAAGCTTCTAGATAATCTTAATCCAATTCGATAGTTTTAAATATAAAACTATCAAAATCTTTGAATAGTTCTTCTTTGTGACCACTTCGATTGTTTCTAATTAAGAAACTATCGAAATGTTTCTTCATCATTTCGATGGTTTTCAAAAAAATCTTCTCTACGATACTTTGGACCTAACAGGTTGTTCTTCCATTTCCAATGTTAACACAAATTCATCTATTTTTGAATAAATAATAGAGGGGTATTATTTGTGTAATCTTAGAACATAAAATTTTAACATCATAGTCTTTTCATGGGCTCTTTTTTGCCCTTGATTGGCTTTTAAGGTTTATTCTTAGATAGATTATATATGAATATGCATATAAAAAATTTACTAACAAAGGTATTAATATGTAATGATTAGTTAGATATAATTAAACATATTAATATGAAATTATTATTATTATAAAGGCTTAATGACCTTTTAGCCCTTAAAGTTTGACTGTTTATACCCATCAGCCCTAAAACTTTGAACCCGTACCTTTTAGCCCATGAGGTATCCAGTAACGGCCAATTAGCCCTTTTAACGGTACAGACGACAAAAAAGTCAATATCGGTATATATCGGAAGGGTAAAACAGACAAATAACAGTTGGTAAAGTAGCTATATACGTCTACATACTCTTTGAGCCCTAAAGAAAGAAAGTAGACCAATCGATTACAAACTTAATTAGTCTGGGCGATTGTCGATCGAAGAATGGGGGATTCCGTTGGAAGTTCTCGTGGTATGTATTTTACATCTTCTTATTCGTATTTTTCATTTCGAAATCATTGTGATTGTGTTTTTAGGAGTTGATCATCTGTTTATGCGATTGTCGAATGTATTCGTGTTTCTTTGATGTTGTGGTGTATGGACCTGTAAATAGTATGAGTAATTATGTATTGTTTATTTTCGTCTATTGAAGGTGAAGATGATGTTATAAGATTGACTTTGTTTCATGGTGGGAGGTTCATTTGGGTACCAAAAACTGAATATATTGGGGGTAAAGTAACTGTTTATTATTTCGGAGACCTTGATATGATTAACATGGACAATCTGAGAGCATGGAGTAAAGATTTGGGTTATGGGGGACTTCGCTATTTTTATTACAGGAAGCCTAAAGAAGAACTGGACGGAGGTTTAGTGTTAATGTCACATGAGGGTCATATTAGTGATATGATAGGATTAGCATTGGAAAATGATAACAAAATAGATGTATATGTTCAGCATTCCAATAAAGAAGATTTAGTACCAAATGAAGATGAGACCTTTTTAGGTAGGCTTGAAGGAGATGGTAGCAATGATGTAGGAGACTGGAGTGATGAACTTGATGATTATGATCTTTCTGAGTCTAATTACTTAAGTGAAGATGATGACATGCTATTTTATAAGAATGTTGATGAGGGGATTGAGTGGGTGGGTAGATTAAGACAACAACTTGGTCTAGGTGAAGAAATTGTAATGGAGAAAGGAAGTGATAGTGAGTATGACAGTGATGATCTAGATAGTTTGGGAGACAATGGTGAACTAGAAGATGAGATTGAAGCTGGAAAGAGAAAGAAAACATTTCCAGTATACAAAGACATAGACAATCCAACTTGGAAAGTGGGGATGATATTCACAGATCATCATCAATGCAGAGAGGCCATAATGAAGCATTCAGTAAGTGAAGGGAGGATGGTGAAATTTGTTAAAAGTGATAGAACTAGAGTTAGGGCTGTTTGTAGAGATCCATGCCCTGGACTCTTTTTGCATCTTTAAATTTTGACAAATGCATCCAAATGAAAACTGTGGGGCCAGGTACATTTCATGGACATTTTAGTCTTTTTATTACTTGTGTATATTGCTCTTTTGTGTGAATATTGTGTTGAATACCCTTTAACTTTATTGTTTTGCAGACCATACATGTACTAGAGAGCAAAAAGGGTTACCCCTCATAAATTCTGGATACTTAGCAAGGAAGTACCTACCAGAATTCAGAATAACCCCAACTTGGACAATTAAATCCTTTCACAAAACTGTGTTGAAGGACTTGCAAATTGATTTCAAGGGTCACATTCTCAGAAAAGCTAAAAGGAAGTGCACGGGGATTATCAATGGTACCCTTGAAGAGCAGTTTCAGAAACTATGGGATTATAAAACAGAGCTGGTGCAAAGAAATCCCAACTCTACAGTTGAGATTGACATTGACCCGGTTATTATTAAAGTGAATTTATTTTTCCATTCATTTTAATGCTAATTTAGATACTTAATATTCTAGATCTGCATCTGTGTAGGTAATGTAGGTGTTTTCAGAAGGATGTACATATGCCTAGGTGGATTGAAGCATGGATTTAAGCTTGGTTGCATAAAGGTCATAGGCTTGGATGGATGTCATCTCAAAACTGCTTACAAAGGTCAGTTATTATGTGCCATTAGAGTAGATGGTAATAACTGTATGTTCCCTATAGCATATGGAGTAGTTGAAGCTGAGAGGTTAGATAGTTGGAGGTGGTTTCTGGCATTAGTAGGACATGACTTTGATATAGGTGTTGGGGATGGATGGACTTTGATTAGTGATAGGCAGAAGGGCTTAATACATGTAGTAGAAGAGATCTCTAAGGGCAAATATGGGGGGAGATCTCTAAAAGAAAAATTATGGAGCTGTGCTAGGGCCTCAAATGTTGAGGCATTTGAGACTGCAATGAATAATATAAAGGAAGAATATGAGGGTGCATGGAAATGGTTGACTGAAGTTCCATTCCATCATTGGACCAGGTCAAATTTTAAAACTGAAACCAAGTGTGACATGTTACTAAACAATATGTGTGAGAGCTTTAACAGGTCCATTTTATGGTCTAGGGAACAAGGTATATTAATCATGTTAGAAATGATTAGGGAGTACCTAATGAGGAGATTGCAGACTAAGAGAGATGAAATGGTTTCTTGGGAAGACAAAAAATTAACACCCAAAGTGTACAAGTTGCTTGAAAAATTTAAGAAATGGAGTGGAGGGTGTTATTCCACTTACGCTGGTTTTGATGAATTTGAGGTTACAACAGTCAATGGCTCCAAGTATGCAGTTCACATAGGTAATAGAACATGTGGGTGCAAGAGATGGGATCTCAGTGGCATCCCCTGTCATCATGCCATCAGTTGCTTGAACATAATGGGGTTTAATGTTGAAGACTATGTGGATTCTGTGTACAGTACTGCAAATTACAAGAAGGCATACTCTGGAATGATATTTCCAATGAATGGACACAAATCTTGGCCTAAAAGTGGTTTGACCATGAAACCACCAACCATTGAAAAACAACTTGGAAGGCCTAAAAAGAAGAGGAGACCTGAGATTCCAGATTTGATTGAAAAAGAGGAAAATGGAGTTAAAAAATTGTCAAGGAGTACCCAGTCAAGTGTGAGGTATGCCAAATTCTATTTAATCCTTTTTTTTTACTAAAACAATTTAATAGATCTGTAATGTAGTGATTGTGTTGTGTAGGTGTGGAAAGTGCAGTAAGGTAGGTCATAATAGAAGGACTTGTCCTACTATCACAGATGTTCCAGCTATAGAAGATGCTAGCAATGAGGGTCATCATGAGGGTCATGAGGGTATGGCTGCAGATCCTCAAATTTCACTTGGAAATGTGAATGACATTGATGAGGAACAGATGCAAGGTACTTACAATGAAATGCTATTGGATTATCTTGAAGAAGGACCACCCATGACTCAACCAAGCCAAGTACATAATGAAGTTCCAATTGTGGAATCTGAGGACTCACGGGAAACTCCAATAGATGTTGCAGCAAAGAAGATAAGGAAATTGAGGTATCAAAAGATGGGACTCACAACTACTGTTGACTCTCCTATAATGGTTGCAGAAAAAAGAATTAAAAAACTTAAAGAAAGCATGAAGGAGCAGAAAGACAAAGGAAAGAAAGTAGTTGTTGATGAGAGGGTAGACATTCAGCTTGAGGATGTCACAAGAAATGCTATTAAAGAAGAAATGAATGCAAGAATTGAGGAAAGTAAGAACCAAAAAACAAAGGTGAACCTTAAAACTGAGGTACAACCTGTAAGAAGGAGTGTGAGGTTGAGGAATACAGGGCCAATATTTAAATGGACTAACACACCAGATGCACCAATTTGTCTTGATGAGGGAAATGCACCAGAAGGGGGGCCATCTACTCAACATCAGAAGAAGATGAATTCATACACAGGTCCCATGAAGTTGGGAAAACAGGTGGCAGCACCAATTAAGCAATACAATACTATTGTTGGGAAAACAGATGTAAAATCTGCACCTTTTCTATCACATGGCAAGAATGTGGTCACACGGGCTGCTCTAGCAAAAGCTCTACATGAGACCACACAGAACTTGAAGAACTTGAAGCAGACTTGAAGTTATTACTATGTGCACTCTTTTAAGTTAGTTTATGGAAGTGCCTCTTTTGTTAAGTATTTAGACAATATTTATGTCATTTTGCTTATGATTGAGAATCAAATGTAATGACCGACTATTTAGACTCATGTTTTAAGTGATGGTTTTAATTTAGTGACAATGTTATTGCCTTAAATTCATATCATTTCATTATAAAGCATGAATCCATTTCATTGGCAATACGAAAATACATACATCAGAACTAGTACAAAGCTACAATTAGGGTAGTTCATAATGTCCCTTGCTCTCTAACTCCACTTCTTTGTTCATCACTACATAAATACAGAATAGGGCTTCTCTTGTTCGCTTTCTTTTCAGCAACACCAGCCTCAAACTTCTTTAATTCATCTTCTAGCTTCTGAACCTTTCTCAATAGCCCTGGAATGATAGTTCTTGACCTTGGGCACATAGGGGGGTCAAACCATAATTGATAGTTACAAGCATTAGCTCTGTCTTCCTGCATACAAGAATTAGTTCAGTAACAAATAATTTAGCAAATAATAATTGATTAACATTGGTTTTACCATGAAACGCAAGCATCCCCAAAATCTTCTTCCCGGGTTTGCATCTGTCCATGATGTTCTTAACACAGCAGATCTCCCACACCAACAAACAGGTTCCATGTTCATGCGTCCTTGTTTACAAAGTCATACACACGCGTATATATATATATAAGCAGAAGTACAAGGGTTAGCAGGTTTGGCGGGAGAAGATTCTGTGTTTTTGGAGGGAGTGGCCAACTGTTATTTGTCTGTTTTACCCTTCCGATATATACCGATATTGACTTTTTTGTCGTCTGTACCGTTAAAAGGGCTAATTGGCCGTTACTGGATACCTAAGGGGCTAAAAGGTACGGGTTCAAAGTTTTAGGGCTGATGGGTATAAACAGTCAAACTTTAAGGGCTAAAAGGTCATTAAGCCTATTATAAATTATAAATTAGAGAAATAGGGTTAAAATAGTAATTTTAGTAAACCGCCTAATAGAATTAGGGTTTAGAAACTCTTCCCGTCACTATATATACATAAAATGTAACGCATCCTCAACATATCATATAATCGCAGCCACTAGAGAGAGAGACGAGGCTAGTACCATACTTCTTGTTACACATCGTAAGACGATTATCAAACATTCGTTTGGATATCTTAGAGATATAGATTGTTTGGATAGTGTAGAGACATAAATTGTGCAAGGGGATATGTTAGGATTGGTTGATTTTTCATTCTCCATTTCAATCAACTGGTAAGATTCTGAGCCTATGAAATAATAATTTTTGCATGGATTCTCACATGGTGTTTCAGGATTTTGGTTATTAATATTAACTTTCTGATGCGTTTATGTGTCGGTCGCCTCCACTTTTCACTTTCTAACTCATTTAACAAAATAAATTTTAAAAAGTAGAATTCATCATTCAAATCCTCGGGTACCTTTTAATATTACCCCCTATCACTACCACAAACAAGCATAATACAATCTCTAAAATTGGAGTGTCTTATTTTTAGTGATTATTCCTAATTTGTTTAATTTTTACTCAATTTTCCGACCAATCTTTCTAAATTATGCCTTCAAAATTCTAAGTAACTTGATTTTATTTGAATCAATTCGGCAAACCGTCATCTTGATTAATTTGTAGCATATATTTGATTGTTTTTTCCTAAACTCGAAAGTTTTTTTTCTAAATTCGAACTCCATCCAAATCATAATTCTATGTGATTTGAGTATACATATATATTATTGTTTAATTTTCAATCATGAGCCAATTAATGTTTTGATTGCATTTTGGGTGTATTATAAGCCAATTTGATTCTAGAATTTTAGTTTGTATTAAAATGTGTGTTCTGGATATCAGTTTCTAGCCTATTGTGGCACAAAAATATCATGATTTCACCTGCAGACTGATTCTTCCTAATATGAATATATCTTTTAATTAAAGGATCTTCAACTATATAGAGGTTTTAATGATGGTCATGTGACAATATTTTTTATTTCAATTATTAATTTATTGAATATTTTACATCTGCAGGAAACAATGAAGAATGTGCTCAAAAAAAGAGTGAGTTCTACCTATATTTGTAGTTCTAAATTTTTGTTGATTAATTTATTGTTCAAAAAAGCAACTTTGTAAACTTAGAATACAAATCACCATATTGTGTGTCGTGTTTTATTGATTTTTTGCCTAGTCTATATATCTGGCCGTATGTCTTCTTAATTTTAGTGATTTTAGTTTGATACGAAATAATATTTCTAACAATGGATGTTTCGTTTTGGAATTTTTTGTTAAAATTTATATTGGTAATATCCGTTCTTGTAGCCTTACTAGTATGGACATTTGGTCTTCCTAGTTGGTGTATTTGTATTTGGCTCCTTTCAAGTTATTTTTCTAGTTGGTATATTTGTACTTGGCTCCTTCGGGGTGATTTTTTTAGTTGGTGTATTTGTATTTGGCTCCTTCTTGGTGATTTTTAATTATTTTATTGATGGATGAATCCAGTCTATTTATCACACACAAAAATGTTAATATAGACATGTTCACTCAATCGCGTGAGCTCATTTGAGTAGCATGTGGGACTTCAATGATTATAATTAGTGGTTCATCTGACAGAGTGAACTGGTTACAAATGCATAGTGCATGTGGTAGTCATGTTTCTGTAATATTTTAGAATGAATTACGGTATGCTTGGATTTGCTTTTCTTAACAAGGCAAAAATGCCTAGCATAACTTGTATATTGGTCAATTTACTTGACTTCGGATGATAAATCATGTAATGTATTAGAGGGCCACCTGAGGAAAACCATGCCAACCAACTATCTCAGCTCCGAGAAATGGGTTTCCTTGATAACTGTGCGAACCTACGAGCACTGATCGCCACAGCTGAAAATGTTCGTGCAGCAGTGGCATTACTCCTTCATGCTGGTAAAGTTTGGTGTTATTACATTAATTCTTATTTATTTATGTAGGTTTACTCAATGTAATATACTTTAGATGTGTTGTGTCATCTTATAATGTATACATATTTGCAATGTTCAATACTGATATGATAGTGTTGTGTTTCATTTGAATGATTAGCCAGTAGCCAAGCGAAATAGGTCCGGCTTTACAAAAACCTTGCTGAAATTGGCGGCCAGATTACCTGGAATAGCTAAAGATCCGACATCTACTGAAAGTGATGAGTGAAATCAGTATGGGGTTGTTCATGCAACGGCTCAACTCAGATAAAGTTTGTAGATTTATCAGCGGGCAAAGTTCCCTAGGAATTGAGCGAGCTTCCATAATAAATGAGCCAACATATTCATTTCCCGAATCATCATTACTTTCTTTGATGGTTAAACCCAGCAACAATATGAGCTCATTTAATGACGATATACCACTTCCAGAAGTAACAATGGCCCCAATGTCACCTCTGTATTCCTCACCCAGTACCAATTGGGTATCCGATATGAAGATTGGGAGGATAGTCAATGAATATGGAACCTTGGCTGGGAAGAGAATAGTATCACATCACCGGTGGTTTCATTTTCTTTGCCACATACCGAGCTATCAGAGTTGCCCAGGGCAAGCCTGCAGCCGACAACAAATGAATTGGCATCCCTTCTATATAGGAATCCACCTCTACCAGAGATGCACCTGCACTCTATCCTGGGAACAAACTGCTCCAATACCTGTGCCCAGGACAAAGCGCATAACATCAATGGGTCCAGGTCCTTCCATAAGGACCGATTTTGTTACGTCGCTAAAGGCCAACCAGAATCCCGCTGCTAAGATTGCATGGAAACCCACTACAAGAATGCATGCTTATTGTGTATCTTATTTGTGTATGTAGGTTTACTTAGTGTAATATACTGAAGATCTATTGTGTCATCTTATAATGTATACATATTTGCAATGTTCTATGCTGATATGATTAATTAGGTGAAAATGAATGGTGTTCACTTGCCAATAGCCAAGCGAACTAGGTTCGGCCTTAATAAAACTTTGGTGAAATTGGTGGCCAAATGACGTGGAACAGCCAAAGATCCCGCATATGAGACTTATCGAGGTGATGAGAGTTCAGAATTGAGGGAGAGTAGCCCTAGGCACATCTGTATACATTCTTTATGGTCTGCTGCTCTAGGCACATTAACCCCTTCGTGGGATTTGATTATAGTCTGGTGCTTTAGGCTCATTAACCCTTTCGTGGGATTTGGTTATATGTTCTGGTACTCTAGGCACATTAGCCCTTTGTGGGATTGTTAGATTTGGTTAATTTGGATTGGTTATTGGATTTGGATTGGTTGTAAGTTTGAATTGGTTATTGGGTTTCATATTGGATTAGAAAATAATTGGTTTGGGATTCGTTTGGAAAACGTGATTTAGTTTCTTGTTGACAAACTCCCAATTTCCCATCGTGAGTTTGAGGGGGGGTGTTAACATATACTTCCTCCGTCCCTCTCATTTCTTTATTTTTTTTACACTGCTTGACACGCATTTTAAGGCTCTTATAAAGTATACCTCTACAACTTATTTTTAAAACTTTCTTTTTCTAAATAAAAATTTAAACATTATATTTTTATTCAGAAAAAGAAAAAATTTAAAATAATTTATCAAAGTAGTGTCGAGCCACCGTCCCCCAATGTAAAGAATTGAGGGGGACGAAGGGAGTATAATATTATTATTATTGGATAGTTCCGTTATTGTAATAGTTTACTTTGTTAGGATAAGTTCCTTTATTATTGTTTGGTTATTGGCTATATAAGTATTCTCTCAATTGTACTCGATAACAAGTTTCATTATAATAAAATGAGTAAAATAACGAGTGGTGGCCGTATTTTACACCGAATTTCAAAAATGTGGCCAAACTTTCAAGTTCGCAAATTTATGGCCAGCTTTAGTTCCCGCATTTTAAAAGAGGGACTTCCGCTAATTTTTTTTCAAAAGGATGGCCAAATTTTATTTCAAATTTTTAAAAGAATGACTCATTTTCAAGTTAACAATTAGCGTGAGCTATTCTTTTTAAAAGACGGATATAAAATTTGTCAATTAATTTGCAAACTCGGAAATTCAGCCACTTTTTTACAAATTCGTGTAAAATATAGTCATCGCTCTGAAATTTACTCTAATAAAATCTTTATTTTATCTCTCTCCCCGTACTTTCTCATGGTATTAGACCTAGGCAGGCGGGAGGTCCAATGTTCGACTCCCTGTAAGCCCCAATATTCTCACAATTATGTCCCAAAGATGGACGCCCGTAATCCACTCTTCGACCAGCCAAAAATGATTTTTGGAGTGAGGGAGAGTGTTAGAATATAATATATGATCCTCCCAGACATAGGTTTTACAAAGCTACGCAACAGGATAAGAGTATATTCAATAAAAGATGATGATGGACATGAGAATGAAGATAACGATGCGAATTCAGAGTCGCCCGATGCCTGATCTGCAAAAAATGATTGTTTTTAATCCAGTCTATTTATCAAACATAGAAATGTTATTATATGTAATATTTGTTCACTGTATTGTATGAGTTCATATGAGTAGCCTGTGCGACTTTAATGATTGTAATTAGTGTGGTATTACATGGCAAAGTGAAAAGGTAACTAATTCTTCTTTGTATTTAAAAATATTGGGGCTCCCGAACTCAATGGGTAAAATTTAAAGATAGCCATAATTTGGAACAACCATATTACATCAACATACAAAAGAGAAACTGTGCTGCCTACTTGTATTCTGCAGTTCCTGAATTGATTGTTGTCTCTCTTTTGAGTAGAGTTTCAGTTAATAGTACAAAACATCTACCTACGTACAGGTGGAAGTAGATGCCTGCAGGTTGGGCAATCCATCTTTTCATCCATCCACTTACGCAAGCACTCCGAATGGAAGAAATGGTCACATGGTGTCACCTGCACATATAGGTTTGGACAAGGTTAGTTACGCACGAGCGCCTACCTCTTAGCCTTAAACCTTAAGCTGAATAGCTGTCCAAAAGTACCATGCAAACATTTGGAGGTTGAGAGAAATCAACGGCTGTCATGCAAATGACACAGTATGTGGCACAGTTTATGTCCTGATCCGAAGAAAGATCAAAGTTAGGATAGGATTTGCATAATTTGGTTTAAATTAGGATGCCAAAGTTTTGAGATGACAAAAGTTGCAAGCAACAATAAAATAAGCATGATACAGACTTGATGTAACAGCCCCAGACCCGGGGTCGGAGATCTGGTCGTTACGGTCCTTTTTCCATACATCATGCTTAACTTGAAACATAAATAAATACATAACATGCTATGACCCCGCCATCCTAACTCACACACACACACAAGTTATAGTCCCAGAGATGAACATGAAATAAGTATCGCTAACAGGATCCTCATACAAACCATAAGTTATTACAAACCCAAATATAATTTACAGATTTAAGTTTGCCATTCTTAATTTATGTCATACATATACATTAGTGGTAACAAAAGTACTAGTATATCATACTGGTGGTTTCTACCTCAGCTACAGCAGCTATGATCTCAGGGGATAGTCCTCGGGGTACTACGACTCTCTTGCGCCCGGTGTGCGCTGGTCTGGCCATCCTGCTTATCTGTTGTTGTGATAAACATAACATGCAAGGGTGAGCTACATGCCCACCAGAATAATAATAAACTGATAAACAATATATAACCAGCTATATCCAAACATCTTTCTGCAAGTAAAAGTCTTAATCAAATATAATAATCTGAAAATAGGGCTACGTATTCTTGTACCAAACCTTTCTCATAAATCCATAACTTGTAACATTCAGAAACTTACACATAACATATATATACTTACATAACTTTCTTGAACTTGAACAACTTTCTATTTCTGAAAACTGTCATGAAACATGATCTTTCTCGATAACTTGCATAAAACATTTTCTTCCTTGGATGAACTATCAATGGAGACGCTGAGCGCCAGGAATACCCCTACGATGATCAGTCGCAGAGCGTATCCCATCATGATCCTTGTTTTTCTACGTAGAGGGAAGGGTAGACAGTATCTGACTGACCTACTGCTCCCCGCCATCGGTTGTAGGGGAGAAAATAGCAGAACCTGTACTAAGTCTCAACCCTACGGTCGGGCAAACATGCACACAATCTAAGGAAATAGCAGACCCGTTCATAGTCCGTCGGTCTATTTGCCATTTCCTTAGGGGACCGGCGCTACTCAGTCCCTTATCCCCACAAGTTCGAATGAATCCATAACATTGAAACATAAGTTTCCTTTTCCTTTTTCACCGGTGTACAACTCCACAAAGTAGTCATACTTGGTTGGAAAGGAAAATTCGCCCATATTTCCCAAGCTGATGCTTGTTCATGGTCATAACTTATTCCACTGAGCTTACTCCTCGAGTGTTGAGGAAGTAATAAAAATCATTTTGATAATAATTTACCAAACTGGTAGATGGCTTTTAAAAGATTTCAGACCGGGTATGCCTTTTTAAATAAACATGAAAACTTGAGTAAGGTTCCATATATCTTTGAAGTTTGAGCGAACCTTTAAGCCTTTCTGAATATAGACTTAAAAGGAAAATAGATTTGGGAACCTTCTCTAACTATTATAAAAATATGTGAATAAAACGTTATTAATTATCTAGGGTTTACTGATACTTTTTCATGAAATATTTTCTTAAGCAACATAGCTTTAATCTTTATTTAAAACTATATTCAATAAGGAATGTAATTATTCGAAATAATTTCCAAATATTTCCTTTAGAAAATATTGGATAAAAACGAAGACAACATAGAAATATTATCCCAGATAATAACTGATACCATTCCCGGTCTGTGATATTCTATACAATATATAATATATTTCCCTCGCTGAGGAAATACATGACATATAAACTTGTAACATTCTGTAAACATAGCTTGAAAGTCCATCTTGTACGTACATCATATATATCATTTCGAAATCGTGAACATAACATATATCTTGAAAACATAATCATAACATGTATCTTGAATACATAATCTTAACATGTATCTTGAAATCATAATTTATCACAACAACAGTTTTTATAAAGGCATAGGTTTGAAAACTTGCCTCGTCTGGGTGTCTGGTAAGGTGGCTCTGAAGTCCGATAACCTATCAATAATAAAATACTTCCATCAATAATTGGTACTTATAAACCAATCACTCAAATCATAACTTTAAACATCGCACTGATGCATCCCTTTTTACTTTCTACTTAACGTCTCACCACTGAGCACTTGTTATAACCAAGGAACATTATTCGAACTCTCGTGATCTATCTTGAAGTCATCCCTATTATACAATCCATTCCCTTATGTCTCATTTCAAAATTCTTAACACAATGCTCAATACGTTTCTAAGGTTATAGTCAAGTACTTATCTTAAGGGGTTTCTCGCACTTGACCTAACTTCGAACATTTCTATAAAATTGAATAATTCTTCTTTTTACACAAGGTTTTCTCCCATAGCTTCCTTTTTGTCTCTACTATTTAATTATCCAAAGTATCTCCTGCCAAAATGAATTTAATAAAGCTCAATTGAAATTACGAACTTTTCTTCTCGTTTTCGAACCACTTTTACGAATTTAATCATATCTCCTAAACCGTAATTCAGATGATTACGATTTTCATACCAAAACGATCCTTGTTCAAAAATCTACAAGTATGGACCAAATTATTAACCATGTCCGAAGCTTAACCCAACTGTTATACACGGTTTTCTAAGGTTTTTGAAATTTCGGCATTATAACGGCTATAAACCGAATATTCCAAAAATCCAAACCCACCAATAATCCAATATGCTACCTCAAATCACTCATCCATGTTTTTCAACATTAAACCAGGGCTAAACACTAGCCAAACAACCACATAAACCATTTTAACAATCATCAAAGCCAAATCATACACTTGATAATCTAATCATGCATAAAAACCACATATCTCACTTAAATCATCAAGAACACAAATTAAGGCTAGGGTTTCAAGAGTGGTATACCTTCTTTGGTGAAGAAATGGTCTTAATAAACCTTGCTTAGCTCTTATATAACCTTAATCAAGCTTGGACTAACCAAAGAAATCAAGAAAACTAAGTTAGTTCAAGAAACTAAGAACTTTGATCAATGATTTCACCTTGATAAACTTAACGGATGGGAATGGGTTCTTGGATTTACCTTAATCTATACACAAGCTTCGATTTAAGCCCTTGGTTGTGATTTTAGAAGATCAAAATCTTCACTTCTCTTTTTCTCTTCAAAGTGGCCGAAGGTATGATGGAAAACAAGAGTACTTCCACTTTGCTTTTCTTGTTTTTATGTTTAATGATTAACTTGATAATTATCTTACTTTCCAAGCATGATTTCTAGCCCTTGGATCAATTCCATAACTTTTTGGTTGGCATACTCCCATCCCTCCACTTGTCATCTTTGTGTTAAACACATCCACTAAGCCATTTATGCAATTTAACCACTATTCTTTGAGTTGACTTTCAATTTAACTACTCTTGTTCTCTTTCTTTCACCTACTAACTCCACCTTTATATTCCTTGCACTTTGGACATATTTTTAATGTTTCTTTAACCATACCCTATCTTGTTTACGGAGTTATAGCATACATAACAGATATCGATTTGGATGACATAAAAATGCCTTACTCCCTTAGAGTAATATATTCCAAATTTCCATATAGATTGTTCTTATTTAGATAATCAGTCAATCTCTTTTACTCACAAAATATTTGCGACTGAAATCCATATTCCTTTTTATATACTTGGTTCTCAATTCGTTTATACTTCCAATTCATAATCATTATTCATAAACAAAACATATAATAACAAAGTTTCAATTATACCTGGATTCTGGGGTCTCACAGTCTCCCCTCCTTAAAAGGATTCCGTCCCGGAATCATTCTGAAAACAATTGGGGATATCTTTCTCGCATCTCACTCTCCAGTTCCCAGGTTGATTCTTCCACATTGTGATTGTTCCATACCACTCTGACTAATTTGATAACCTTATTCCTGAGCACTTGTTCTTTTTGATCTATAATCTCCATCGGTTGCTCCACATACGTCAAATCAGGTTGCAAGTCTACATGCTCGTATTCCACTATATGCTTAGAATCCGATTTGTAGGGTCTTAACATCGAGACATGGAACACATTATGCACTTGTTCCAAATACGGGGGTAGTGCTAGTTCATATGCTAACTTCCCAATTCGTCTCAGAATCTCAAACGGTCCGATGTATCTTGGACTCAACTTTCCTTTCTTCCCGAATCTCATCAATCCTTTCCAAGGTGATACCTTCAAGAACACCAAGTCTCCTATTTCATACTCTTTGCCTTTTCGAGCCAAGTCCGCATACTTCTTTTGTCTATCCTGGGCAGCTACGAGCCGTCTTCGGATCATATCAATTATATCCTTTGTCCTTTGAACCATTTCAGGTCCTAGCAACTTACGCTCACCAACTTCATCCCAATACAAGGGAGATCTACATCTTCTTCCATAAAGAGCTTCATAAGGTGGCATTCCAATGCTTGCATGGAAGCTATTGTTATAAGAAAATTCAACCAATGGTAAATGATCATCCCAATTTCCTTTAAGATCTAAAGCACAAAACCTCAACATATCCTCAAGTGTTTGAATGGTTCTTTCACTTTGTCCATCTGTCTGAGGGTGATAGGCAGTACTCATATTCAATTTGGTTCCTGCACATTCTTGAAAACTCCTCCAAAACTTTGAATTGAATCTAGGATCTCGATCTGATACAATGCTTACTGGAATGCCATGCCTAGTCACAATCTCCTTTATATAGATATCCACTAACTTGGCAACCGTAAACTTCTCATTAATCGGTAGAAAATGAGCTGACTTCGTTAGTCGATCTATTATTACCCATATGGCATCATGATTGGCCTTGGTTCTTGGTAAACCTACAACAAAGTCCATTGCTATGTGATCCCACTTCCATTCCGGAATTTCCAAAGGTTGCAAAAGTCCACTGGGTCTTTGGTGTTCAGCTTTCACTCTTTGACAGGTCAGACATTTACTTACCCACTCAGCTACATCTCTTTTCATGTTAGGCCACCAATAATATTCTTTCAAATCCTGATACATCTTATTTCCTCCTGGGTGAATTGAATATCTGGTATTGTGTGCTTCATGTAGAATCTCATCTTTTAGTTCAGGAACATTAGGAATCCAAATTCTATAAGTATGTCTCATTATGCCCTGATCATCTTTTTCAAGCTTGGTCTCCTCCCCTGATAGGGTTTCTCTTCCTTCTTGACACATTCGCTCCTGACATAGTCTGATCTTTTCCAACAGTGGAGCTTGAATTAAAATTTCCATTAACATTTCTTGACTGTCTCCTGGCATTCTGACTTCAATTTCCAACTTTTCCATATCCCTTATCAATACTTCCTCCGTAGTCATCATCTTAAGCTTTTCCTTCCTACTAAGGGCATCAGCCACCACATTGGCTTTGCCCGGGTGATAACGAATCTCACAATCATAATCTTTGATCAGTTCCAACCATCTTCTCTGGCGCATGTTAAGCTCTTTTTGGGTGAAAATATACTTAAGGCTCTTATGATCCGTATAGATTTCACATTTTTCACCATACAAATAGTGCCTCCAAATCTTTAAAGCGAAAACTATCGCTGCCAATTCTAGATCATGGGTTGGATATCGAATCTCGTAGTCCTTTAACTGTCTTGAGGCATACGCGATTACTCTATCGTGCTGCATAAGTACGCACCCTAATCCTTTGTGCGAAGCATCACTATAAATCACAAAGTCTCCTTTTCCATCAGGTAACGCCAGCACTGGGGCAGTCACCAATCTCTTCTTTAACTCTTGGAAACTCTTCTCACACTTATCCGTCCATTCAAACTTCTCTGTTTTACGAGTAAGTCGTGTTAACGGGGTTGCTATCTTGGCAAAGTCTTGCACAAATCTTCGATAATAACCGGCTAACCCGAGAAAACTTCTTACCTCAGTTGGGGTGGTAGGACGTTCCCAATTCGAAACCGCTTCTATCTTGGAGGGGTCTACCAACACTCCTTCCTTATTAATAACATGTCCTAAAAATTGCACTTCCTCCTTCCAGAATTCGCACTTCGAAAACTTAGCATATAATTGCTCTTTCCTGAGAATTCCTAGGGCTATCCACAAGTGTTCAGCGTGCTCTGCTTCCGTCTTGGAATAAACAAGGATATCATCAATGAAAACTATGACAAATTTGTCTAAATACTTCTTAAACACCCTATTCATCAAATCCATAAAGGCTGCGGGGGCATTGGTTAAGCCAAACGACATCACCAAGAATTCATAATGTCCATAACGGGTACGGAAAGCAGTTTTAGGAATATCCTCAGGTTTAATCTTGAGTTGGTGATATCCCGATCTCAAATCAATCTTAGAGAAGTACTTAGCATCTTTCAATTGATCAAACAAATCATCGATTCTCGGCAAAGGATACTTGTTCTTTATGGTCAACTTGTTTAACTCCCGATAATCGATACATAGTCTCATACTTCCATCCTTTTTCTTGACAAACAACACTGGTGCGCCCCAAGGTGACACACTAGGTCTTATAAAACCTTTCTCTAACAGCTCTTGCAACTGCTTAGCTAACTCTTTCATTTCCACTGGGGCTAATCTGTACGGGGCTTTAGATACAGGTGCCGTTCCTGGAGCTAACTCTATTGCAAACTCAATTTCCCGATCGGGTGGTAATCCTGGAAGATCTTGGGGAAATACATCCTCAAATTCATTAACCACTGGAATATCTTGTAAGTTGGGTACTCCCTTCTGGGTATCTACCACATAAGCTAAGTAAGCTTCATTTCCTTTCCGCAACAATCTCTTAGTCTGAGCCATGGTTAGAAATCCATGTGTCTGTCTTATTCCTTTAAACACTACATCTCTCTTTCCTGAAATACCCAATCTAATCTTCTTTCCTTTACAGTCAATCTGTGCATTATTACGAGACAACCAATCCATTCCTAAGATAACATCAAATTCTCCTAGCTTGAAAGGAATTAAATCAACATGAAAGATTTGATCTCCTATCTTTAATTCACATCCAAGGTGAATTTGGTTAACTAGAGTTATCTCATGGTTGGCTATTTCTACTTGCAAAGAGTCTCTCAAGGGTTGGGCTTCAAGTCCTAATTTACGAGCGAAGTCCCTCGATATAAAAGACTTAGTTGCTCCAGAATCAAATAAAACATTTGCACTAACCGAATTGAGGGAAAGTGTACCTGCTATCACATCAGCATCCCTTACTGCATCTTGCACTGTCATGTTAAAGGTTCTAGCTGTTGGCGGCTTATTTGAGGCGGCCTTGCTGGCTCCTGACGTTGCTGGCTTATTCTTCGGGCAACTCCTAGATATATGCCCCTGCTGTCCGCAATTAAAACAAGTAATATTTTTGCTGTCGCCAGATGCACTCGAAGTACAAGTGTTGGCAAAATGACCTGGTCGTCCGCACTTATAACAAGTTGCTGTTCCCTTTCTACATTCTCCCATATGTCTCTTTTCACATTTGGCACATACCGGAATTGAAGGTCGAAAAGATTGTGACTGTGATGCTCCCGTCTGCTTAGTACCTTGATTTATGCTGGAGCTCATGGTTGGTTTAGATCCTTCATTCCTATTAGGTAAGGAAACAGTTCTTCGGTTAAACTTGTTCGAAAAGTTGCCTCCATCTGACATCCCTCCTGTACTCACATTTTTCCTCTTTTTCCCCCTTCTGTCTTTCTGGGCTTGGTCCAGGCCTACTTCTGCAATTGAAGCTTTCTGTACTAAGGTAGCATAATCAGTGATTTCTAGAATAGCCACTCGATTCTGAATTCCTGGCCTCAATCCTTGCTGGAACCTACTAGCTTTCTTCTCATCCGTATCCACAAACTCAGGCACGAACCTTGATAATTCCGTAAACTTTGCCTCATATTCTGCCACTGACAAATTATTTTGTTTCAGCTCTAGAAACTTGATTTCCATTTGAATCTTCATAAACTTAGGAAAATACTTCTCCAGAAATAATTGCTTAAATCTCTCCCAGGCTATCACAGCGTCCGTTTCCATATTTCTCTTGGCTTCCCACCAATAGTTAGCCTCCCCTTTCAACATATACGTTGCAAATACTGTCTTTTGAGCTTCATCAATACTCAGGATTTCAAACGACTTCTCCATCTCCTTAATCCATGCCCTTGCCTCAACTGGGTCTGCTACTCCTGTAAACTCGGGAGGCTTTAGTGACTTAAAGGCCCTAAAAGAGTTGGCCACATTACTGTTGTCCCGCTGGGGTGGTTGGGGTTGTTGAACCAAGTTCTGTCTAAGCAAATCTATGAACTGAACCATAGGATCCCTATTCCGATCCTCACTTTCCTGTTCCACCTCAGTTTCTTCTCTTTCATCCTCAAACTCCGCAGTGTGAAAAGTTTCATCTTCTGCTCCATACAAGGAGTCTTCCTGCTCATTATAATCCTCATCATTTTCCTCATTATACTCAGGTTCCTCTTCATGTTGATTATGACTCTCTTGGTCTGTAGACCCATTAGGGTTTCCCCTAGTTCCCATTCTTCGTGGAGGCATTTTACTGAAATTGGAAAAACCATATTAAATATATGTACCTGCTTTGTAGGATTTCTCCTTTCACAATGATAATATAATTTGGATTTAAGATCCACAGTTCTATATATGATGACAATTTAATCAAAATTATGCAGATACTATTAAACACATTGGTGCAACTGAAACGAAATCCATATATATACATAATGCTACCAGAATACAACGTCTGAACCCTAACCATAGTTTAAACGTACAACAACCTGATAACAACACTAGCATAAAAGTGAAATACAAAGTCTGTCCATCTAGTCTGCCTACGGGAACTACATACATCAAAAGAAACCCTCCAAAAACCGGCAACATACTAAGGCCGGGCATGACTAGACGACTAGACTATCATCTCACTACATCTGGATCAGCCACGAGCGCGGGTCAACGCCCTCACCCTGAGCATCGCAACACGGACAACTCGCTCAATATCACCACGGGACACCCTGCCACCTCTAGCTGTCAGTATAGCCCTCATACCCACCAGTGCTCTGCGCTCAATACGGGTCACCCTCCTCCTAAAAGCCCGAGGACGAAGGGTCATCCTAACCTGCTGACGCCTAAGTCGAGCGGACCTCTCTGCCTCAAGCTGTAACCGAGACTCTGCTAACCTAGCCTCAGCCACCGTCAAATCTGTAGTCAGACGTCTAACGATCCACCCGTGCACATAGACGGGCACACCCTGTAGGGGAACATGAGGTGGGGTAACTGGACTGGCTGGTGGAACCTCAACTGCCGGTATGGTCTCTGGTGTCTGCTCATCCTGATCCTCAAGAGATGGGGGACTAAGTGGACTCTCAGAAGAAAGCGGTGGTAAAACAGAATCTGGACTCTGTGACTCCTCCCAATCCTGTCCCTCAATCTGATCATCAACCCCCTCTGTCTCTCTCTCAACAGCTGGAATCTCCTCTGGATCCTCCTCTGGTGAATCGGGAGTCCGAAGTAACTCCTCGTCATGCTCTCTCTCATACTCCTCAGGGTCAGAAATACCACCCACCTACACAATAACGAACTATGTTATTATCATGGTATTTAAAAGTTCCCATAAGGGTTTTAGATGAACCTGGCAAGGGTTCTTATATATTAGTGAATTTATAATTATAACGCCTCATCATCTCTGGGATGTCTAACTCTTGCTCTGATACCATCTCTGTAACAGCCCCAGACCCGGGGTCGGAGATCTGGTCGTTACGGTCCTTTTTCCATACATCATGCTTAACTTGAAACATAAATAAATACATAACATGCTATGACCCCGCCATCCTAACTCACACACACACACAAGTTATAGTCCCAGAGATGAACATGAAATAAGTATCGCTAACAGGATCCTCATACAAACCATAAGTTATTACAAACCCAAATATAATTTACAGATTTAAGTTTGCCATTCTTAATTTATGTCATACATATACATTAGTGGTAACAAAAGTACTAGTATATCATACTGGTGGTTTCTACCTCAGCTACAGCAGCTATGATCTCAGGGGATAGTCCTCGGGGTACTACGACTCTCTTGCGCCCGGTGTGCGCTGGTCTGGCCATCCTGCTTATCTGTTGTTGTGATAAACATAACATGCAAGGGTGAGCTACATGCCCACCAGAATAATAATAAACTGATAAACAATATATAACCAGCTATATCCAAACATCTTTCTGCAAGTAAAAGTCTTAATCAAATATAATAATCTGAAAATAGGGCTACGTATTCTTGTACCAAACCTTTCTCATAAATCCATAACTTGTAACATTCAGAAACTTACACATAACATATATATACTTACATAACTTTCTTGAACTTGAACAACTTTCTATTTCTGAAAACTGTCATGAAACATGATCTTTCTCGATAACTTGCATAAAACATTTTCTTCCTTGGATGAACTATCAATGGAGACGCTGAGCGCCAGGAATACCCCTACGATGATCAGTCGCAGAGCGTATCCCATCATGATCCTTGTTTTTCTACGTAGAGGGAAGGGTAGACAGTATCTGACTGACCTACTGCTCCCCGCCATCGGTTGTAGGGGAGAAAATAGCAGAACCTGTACTAAGTCTCAACCCTACGGTCGGGCAAACATGCACACAATCTAAGGAAATAGCAGACCCGTTCATAGTCCGTCGGTCTATTTGCCATTTCCTTAGGGGACCGGCGCTACTCAATCCCTTATCCCCACAAGTTCGAATGAATCCATAACATTGAAACATAAGTTTCCTTTTCCTTTTTCACCGGTGTACAACTCCACAAAGTAGTCATACTTGGTTGGAAAGGAAAATTCGCCCATATTTCCCAAGCTGATGCTTGTTCATGGTCATAACTTATTCCACTGAGCTTACTCCTCGAGTGTTGAGGAAGTAATAAAAATCATTTTGATAATAATTTACCAAACTGGTAGATGGCTTTTAAAAGATTTCAGACCGGGTATGCCTTTTTAAATAAACATGAAAACTTGAGTAAGGTTCCATATATCTTTGAAGTTTGAGCGAACCTTTAAGCCTTTCTGAATATAGACTTAAAAGGAAAATAGATTTGGGAACCTTCTCTAACTATTATAAAAATATGTGAATAAAACGTTATTAATTATCTAGGGTTTACTGATACTTTTTCATGAAATATTTTCTTAAGCAACATAGCTTTAATCTTTATTTAAAACTATATTCAATAAGGAATGTAATTATTCGAAATAATTTCCAAATATTTCCTTTAGAAAATATTGGATAAAAACGAAGACAACATAGAAATATTATCCCAGATAATAACTGATACCATTCCCGGTCTGTGATATTCTATACAATATATAATATATTTCCCTCGCTGAGGAAATACATGACATATAAACTTGTAACATTCTGTAAACATAGCTTGAAAGTCCATCTTGTACGTACATCATATATATCATTTCGAAATCGTGAACATAACATATATCTTGAAAACATAATCATAACATGTATCTTGAATACATAATCTTAACATGTATCTTGAAATCATAATTTATCACAACAACAGTTTTTATAAAGGCATAGGTTTGAAAACTTGCCTCGTCTGGGTGTCTGGTAAGGTGGCTCTGAAGTCCGATAACCTATCAATAATAAAATACTTCCATCAATAATTGGTACTTATAAACCAATCACTCAAATCATAACTTTAAACATCGCACTGATGCATCCCTTTTTACTTTCTACTTAACGTCTCACCACTGAGCACTTGTTATAACCAAGGAACATTATTCGAACTCTCGTGATCTATCTTGAAGTCATCCCTATTATACAATCCATTCCCTTATGTCTCATTTCAAAATTCTTAACACAATGCTCAATACGTTTCTAAGGTTATAGTCAAGTACTTATCTTAAGGGGTTTCTCGCACTTGACCTAACTTCGAACATTTCTATAAAATTGAATAATTCTTCTTTTTACACAAGGTTTTCTCCCATAGCTTCCTTTTTGTCTCTACTATTTAATTATCCAAAGTATCTCCTGCCAAAATGAATTTAATAAAGCTCAATTGAAATTACGAACTTTTCTTCTCGTTTTCGAACCACTTTTACGAATTTAATCATATCTCCTAAACCGTAATTCAGATGATTACGATTTTCATACCAAAACGATCCTTGTTCAAAAATCTACAAGTATGGACCAAATTATTAACCATGTCCGAAGCTTAACCCAACTGTTATACACGGTTTTCTAAGGTTTTTGAAATTTCGGCATTATAACGGCTATAAACCGAATATTCCAAAAATCCAAACCCACCAATAATCCAATATGCTACCTCAAATCACTCATCCATGTTTTTCAACATTAAACCAGGGCTAAACACTAGCCAAACAACCACATAAACCATTTTAACAATCATCAAAGCCAAATCATACACTTGATAATCTAATCATGCATAAAAACCACATATCTCACTTAAATCATCAAGAACACAAATTAAGGCTAGGGTTTCAAGAGTGGTATACCTTCTTTGGTGAAGAAATGGTCTTAATAAACCTTGCTTAGCTCTTATATAACCTTAATCAAGCTTGGACTAACCAAAGAAATCAAGAAAACTAAGTTAGTTCAAGAAACTAAGAACTTTGATCAATGATTTCACCTTGATAAACTTAACGGATGGGAATGGGTTCTTGGATTTACCTTAATCTATACACAAGCTTCGATTTAAGCCCTTGGTTGTGATTTTAGAAGATCAAAATCTTCACTTCTCTTTTTCTCTTCAAAGTGGCCGAAGGTATGATGGAAAACAAGAGTACTTCCACTTTGCTTTTCTTGTTTTTATGTTTAATGATTAACTTGATAATTATCTTACTTTCCAAGCATGATTTCTAGCCCTTGGATCAATTCCATAACTTTTTGGTTGGCATACTCCCATCCCTCCACTTGTCATCTTTGTGTTAAACACATCCACTAAGCCATTTATGCAATTTAACCACTATTCTTTGAGTTGACTTTCAATTTAACTACTCTTGTTCTCTTTCTTTCACCTACTAACTCCACCTTTATATTCCTTGCACTTTGGACATATTTTTAATGTTTCTTTAACCATACCCTATCTTGTTTACGGAGTTATAGCATACATAACAGATATCGATTTGGATGACATAAAAATGCCTTACTCCCTTAGAGTAATATATTCCAAATTTCCATATAGATTGTTCTTATTTAGATAATCAGTCAATCTCTTTTACTCACAAAATATTTGCGACTGAAATCCATATTCCTTTTTATATACTTGGTTCTCAATTCGTTTATACTTCCAATTCATAATCATTATTCATAAACAAAACATATAATAACAAAGTTTCAATTATACCTGGATTCTGGGGTCTCACACTTGACTCGTGAATAAAGCTAACTGAGCTTTCCTGGCAACTGCTATTTATAATCAAGTGAACCAGCAACTAAATTGACACAATACTACACTCTAAAAAACATATCACGAGTTAGTAATGTTAACATACCTGTTGGGCCATAGCCCACTTCTCAAACAAGGGCTTGAGTATTAGTTTGTATATAGGCCCACTTGTAAATAGGCCCAGTGAGAAATAAGCCCACTTGTAAACTTCCCCTATAAATACCTCCAAACCCCCACATTAAAGGGGGTTGGAAAATTAGACTAAGGAGAGAGCCTCCTAAGAATGTATTATTGTATCAACTCTACTTCATAATAATAAGAGACATATTCGGTCATTGATTCATAAACGGTATTACATTCGTCAATACCATTTTCTTCCAGAAATACATGATGAACTAACAATCTAGTGCTAGAAATGCACACTAGTTACTTTATTCCCTGAGTAGTCGTTGGCCAACATATTATGATATAATGAAATAACATACAACTCTCTTCAAGAAACCATAAGAAGTTTCAAAGAATACATGATGCCAAGATGGTATGGTGTTCATACACAGAACTTGGCTGCACCTCTATAATCTGGGCAAATAAAGATCAGGTGACACGCAGTTTCTTAATGATCTGTCATCTAAATAAATCCTATAAGTATTTGGCCAGCATTCGGGTGTCTTATCCCATTGAGAACCTCCGGAAGCATATCAGGGATGGACATTGTCAGGTTGTTTTACATCCAGATTTAAAAAAAACACAAAAGAGATTTAGCTAGATTCATGTCTAATCACATCAATATAAGAAATCCTAAGCACAGTGATCGCAGCTCCTCAGAATATTCAATATTGGTTGGTACTCTCTTTTCAACAATCTAAAGAGATATGGCATCTACAGGGAAAAGTTAGATAAACTAAAACAAAATAGACAAGAGTTGCACAGACTCATAAACGGTGAAAAGTTGCAGCAAACCTGATAAAGAATGAAGCTTCGAGATCCAGGATAGTGCTGCAGTAGAAGAATTAATACTTGCAACCCAACAAATCCCACCAAACAGATGCACCAATTCTTGTCAGGCTTACTGTGCATGAAGTTGCGAGGACAGCCAAAGATATATAACGGAATTGCAAGCCGAGTAACACTCATTCCTATTATGAAATAGGGATGTAAAGGTTTTCTTGGGTTGCGAAAAATGTTAGTGACGATCTGAGGTATCCAAAAGGAGTACACAAGCAGAAGTAAAAATGGCAGGAATTTATGGAACTCGTACATGATCAGAATACATCCCAGAAAGATCCCACCTGCAAAAAGTAAACATAAAGATGTGTAAATATACTAGTGTACAAAATAATTGATACAAAACTAGTTATATGCCATAAACATTTCCATCAGAAATCTTGTTTCACAAGTACACAAATCAATTGCTTTTCTTTTAAAAGCAGAAGAGGATAGCTGCATACAATTGTTCTGAAGCATAACTCGTAACTGTATACCTCTGCTCTAAGTCTAAACAAATCATGATTCTGTTTACTGGTCTACTATTATCTTTCATTACCAAAATAAATCATAACTCTATGACTGATGACGCAACTCATTTAAGTATATAGTGCCCCCAGAGGAAAAAAAATTCTGAATCCGCCATTGGGCAACAACACAATGTTGCACAAGCTCATGCAAAGATATTATTGAAATAGGTATCTTCCTATACATATTGGCCTGAGATTCAGGTAAAAGTATATCGACAGCACAGAAATTCATTACAAACAGCTAAGCAAGATAGTACTTACAGAATTTACTACAAAGAACTGAAAGTTCACGCCTCGCTTCCATACTCTGTATGTTATTTGTAGGCCTATTTGCCTTCCATATGTCGAGAAAATATCTCATCTCAAAGAAAGCAAAGACAACAAACTTGAAAAATGCAGCAGTAGCAAAGGCATTAAACAATGATCCTGCACATATAGAAGTTAAGGCAAGAAACGACAGCGAGTAATGACTCCTACAGGCAAGGCAGTCCTAACAAGCGACGCACGCCTACACCTACTTAAACTTTGGGAACAAAAAAAGAAACCAGTTCAAGGCCACCGTTTTGAAAACTATGCTGGGTCTGACGACGAGCTGGCCTACTTGGAAGAGCAGAAGCGCCTACTCGAAGCTCGCTTAGAGAAACATCGTGAGATTCAACGACTACAACGAGAGTTGCAACATACGTCGTTATCTCGTCACCCGAAAATTCACCAAGGTTACACTGACAAGGAGCTTGAGGAAAATCAGGATTTCGACGATGATGTATCTGAGGAATCCCAATGTTCTCGTCCACCGTTAAAGAAACGCTTTACTCCGTCCGCAAGCGACGCCTCGTGGAGAAGTGACTCATGTGAGTCCGTTCGCCCAGAGGACTTTGCCAAGATGCAAAATGATCTCGCCATTTGTCAGGATTACATCAAAAATCACTCAGGACAGCTCACATCCACTGAAAGTCCCTTGTCTCGATCAATCGAAATCGCCAAAATAGACAGGACCTTGAAAACCCCAGCCCTGGACCACTTTGATGGGTCATGCGACCCCATTGATTTCTTGAACACCTTTGACGGACGAATGGCATTCTTCGGTCACTCCGAAGTTGCTAGATGCCAGTTTTTCTCCACATGTTTAAAGGGTACAGCCCTACGCTGGTATAGCAATCTCCCACCGCGCTCCATCGATTCCTGGCACACATTAAAAAGTAAATTTCAGAACCGTTTTTCCAGCAACTACAATGGAGGGAAGATAACAGCGTCATTGATGACAATTCGCCAACGCCATTCTGAATCCCTACGAGCCTTTTTAGCTCGCTTCCGAGCTGAGGTCGCTGATATTCCAAATTTAATCGAGGAATTGGCCATCAATTATCTCGCGGCTGGGATTGATAAGCATCGTCATGCACTTCTACTAGAAGAGTTTTTTGAGAAAAATCCACGTACTCTCCAATCGGCGTTCCAAATAGTGGAGCACAGAATGACGCTGCAAGAGGCGGTGGGGAGTATCCAATCTCCACGACGCTTCTCACAGAAAAGGGATAGAAGTCGTAGTCCACGCCGACGATCTCCCCCTAATGACGCAAAGCGCGGGTCCGAGTCTCATTCCCGATCATATGAGAGACGCACTCCTTTGCCCGAACGGTCCGAAAGAAGTGATAAAACAGAAAGGACGTGGAAAACCAGGGAGCGAAATGAAAAGGAGTTCACCAAGCTCAACACGGACAAAGCCACTATACTAGCTGTTCTTAAAACCGAGCCTGACTATCGACCTCCAAGGCCAATGAAACCAGGTCGACCGCCTAGCTCCCGATACTGCGAGTATCACGAGGACACAGGTCACACAACGGAGACTTGTTTCCAACTAAGCTCATTCATCGAGAGCAGGATTCGTCGAGGACAACTAGTCCATTTCATTGATGACACACACCACCAAACTTCGCGGGCCCACGATCACGACAGGGTCATTGATGTTATCGCTGGAGGTCATTCAGCAGGAGGTACTTCCAACAATTCCAAAAAGTTATATGCCCGGGAGGTATTCTCCATTAACCCGACGACCCCAAAGAAACCAAGACACAACCCATCTCCGGTCATATCTTTCTCCGATGAGGACTATCCGTCGGGTATAATTGAGGCTCATCAAGACGCTCTCGTCATCTCCGCCAAAGTAGGCACAAACACGGTAAAGAAAATTTTGATCGATAACGGCAGTTCCGTCGATATCCTGTACCACCATGCTTTCTCGCGAATGAACCTAGGGGATCGCAAATTGGAAAATGTTAACATCCCTCTGTATGGATTTACAGGAAATGAGGTAAAAGTTGTCGGTACCGTCGATCTGCCGGTCCTATTCGGCACCTCTCCATGTCAAACTTGGCAGATGGTTAAGTTTCATGTCATCAATGCGGCGTCAAGTTATAATGCCATTCTAGGTCGGACTACGTTGCCAGCCCTTAAGGCCATCACATCGATTCCCCATCTCAAAATGAAGTTCCCAACTGAGTTCGGCATAGGCGAGGTGATTGGGGACCAAGCAGCCGCACGACAATGTTATTTATCCACAGTCGTCCCGCGGCAAAAACGCCCGGACGACACCTCTATCAATCAAGTCGTGGAAATTGACCCAAATGATGTCATTGAGATACCACTCGTCCCAACCTGTGTTCCTATGGAAGACACAGATGAGATCGAGATTGAACAAGGAAACCCTGACAAAAAGTTTAAAATTGGAAAAGGTCTCCAGAATCCATTGCGCCATGACATCATTCACCTCGTCCGCGAGTTCGCCGATATTTTTGCCTGGAACCCTTCTGACATGCCAGGAATTCCAGAGGTCATAGCTCGCCATTCGCTACATATTGACCCACGTGTCCGACCAGTGAAGCAAAAAAGACGAACTTTTTCAGAAGAAAAGAAACAGGCCATAGACGCCGAGCTGGATCGATTACTCGCAGCAGGATTTGTTGAACCAGTTCAATTTCCTACTTGGATCGCCAACGCGGTCTTAGTAAAGAAAAGTAATGGCAAGTGGCGCATGTGCGTTGACTACTCAGACCTCAATAGAGCATGTCCCAAGGATTTCTACCCCTTGCCAAACATCGACCAACTGATTGATGCAACAGCGGGTCATGAGCTCATGTCATTTATGGATGCGTTCTCAGGGTATAATCAAATCAAAATGGACAGTCAGGACTGGGAGAAAACCGCATTCATCACGCACAGGGGAGTGTTCGGTTACAAGAATATGCCTTTTGGACTCATCAACGCAGGAGCGACATTCCAACAGATGATGGATACCATTTTCTCCTCGCAAATTGGCCGAAATATGCAAGTCTACGTGGACGACATGATCACCAAGTCCCAAAGGGCATCACACCACGTTGATGACCTGAGAGAAACATTTCAAGCAATTCGTCTCCACGACATGCGACTTAATCCAGCGAAATGCTCATTCGGCCTCACAACAGGCAAATTCCTGGGCTTCTTGGTCACACAACGAGGCATTGAGGCCGACCCCTCCCAAATCAAAGCAATTATGGATATCAAAAGCCCGTCCACTCTGAAAGAAGTCCAGGTGCTGACAGGTTGCATTGCTGCCTTGAGAAGGTTCATTCCCCAGTCCTCCAAATGATGTGCCCCCTTTTTTCAGGTGATAAAAGAGTCAGCTAAGACATCCAAGATTGACTGGAGCGATAAATGTCAAGAAGCCTTGGCTGAACTTAAGAAATTCCTAACTACCCCGCCCGTGTTGATTAAAGCAAACTCCTGTGAACCATTACAAATATATCTCACCGCCTCTGACGCTAACGTCGCCGCCGTCTTGGTTAAGTCCCATGAAGGAAAAGAATCGCCAATTTACTACGTCAGCCACACGCTCCGTGACGCTGAAACGCGATATCCTCAGATCGAAAAGTTGGTTTTTTCCCTTGTAATAGCAAGTCGAAAACTACGACATTATTTCCAGGGGCGAGAGATACAAGTCATGACCAACCAACCCTTGAAGCGAATTTTACACAAACCTGACATGACTGGACGCCTTGCGGCGTGGACCGTTGAGCTAGGTCAATTCTACATCGAGTACAAGCCTCGAACAGCGATGAAAGCTCAAGCGTTATCCGATTTCGTGGCAGAGTGTCAGTTCTCCACCGGACATAGCACACTCGACGAAGGAAATTCCACTCCACCTCGTGCCTGGTCCCTGTATGTAGACGGCTCATCCAAGACTGATGTCAGTGGGGCGGGAATCATTCTGGTGAGCCCAGAGGGCTTTCAAGTCCAACAAGCAATTAAGTTCTCATTCAAAGCCACCAACAATGAATCAGAATATGAAGCTCTCATAGCGGGGTTAAAACTGGCAAAAGAGTTAGAAGCAACGGTCATAGACATATTCAGCGACTCCCAGCTTGTAGTTAAGCAGATCGTTGGCGAGTTCAAAACCCACAACGACAGGATGACGTCCTATTTGAACAAAGCCCACTCGCTGTTGAAATCATTCACATCGTGGAATATTTTGCATGTCGATAGAGCTGAAAATCAGTGGGCCGATGCGCTGTCTAAATTAGCTTCGTCAAATATTCCGATTAACTCTCATCCCGTATATGTCGAGGAGTTTTCGATCCCGGCAATTCATGAGCTCCCTGTCGATGAAATCACGACAATTCCTGATTGGCGAACGCCATTCCTAGATTACATCATGAACAACAAGCTCCCAGAGGACAAGAAAGAAGCTCGCTCGGTCATGTTCAAAGCCCGCAACTACTGCGTGCTAGATTCCAAGCTATATCGACGATCTCTAACAGAGCCACTCCTTCGCTGCCTAGGGCCAGTCGAGTCCCAACTCGCCATCCTAGAGGTGCATACGGGTATTTGCGGGGAACACATGGGCGGAAAGAACCTAGCGCTGAAAATAATTAGGCAAGGCTTATACTGGCCCACAATGAGGAAAGACTGCGAAGCCTATGTTCGGAAATGTGAGCCTTGCCAAATTTACGGGTCGGTCAGCCACGCTCCTTCGCAAGCGATGACACCAATTCTTTGCCCATGCCCGTTCTTCCAGTGGGGAATCGACATAGTGGGACCACTTCCAAAGGTCAAGGGTCAGTTTCAATACCTAGTTGTCGCTATCGACTATGCCACTAAATGGGTTGAAGCTAAACCCCTAGCTCGCATTCGAGAAAAAGAAATGATCGAATTTCTCATGGAGTTCATTGTCTTCCGCTTTGGAGTACCTAGGTCTGTCATTACCGACAATGGAACTCAGTTCATAGGGGAGAAGTTTGAAACTGTGTTGCGCGACCTCAATATCAAGCACTCCAAGGCTTCGGTAGCTTATCCCCAAGCTAATGGGCAAGTAGAAGTGACCAACAGGATCATTCTCCAAGGACTTAAAAAACGACTTCAAGAACAACCTCGCTCATGGGCGGATGAGCTCCCAAACGTGCTATGGTCATACAGGACCACACCTCGTTCCTTGATTGGTGATACCCCCTTTAGACTGGCTTATGGAACGGACGCTGTCATTCCTTTGGAGACAAGCTTAAGCTCTCCCAGAGTTGACTCTTTCAACCCGGATGCCTCGTTGGAAGGACTGCATCTCGACAATGACCTGTTGGAGGAGGTCAGAAACGAGGCTAACCTGGCCGCTGAGCGCCACCAGAAAGCGGTGGCCAAGTACTTTGACAAAAAGGTAAAGATAAAGAACTTTCAGGTGAATGATCTGGTTTTAAGAGAATCTGCCTCATCTCAGCCCATAGTCACGGGAAAATTTAAAGCACCATGGGAAGGGCCGTACAAAATCTCCAAGGTCCTTCGACCAGGAACCTATGAACTCTCTCAGCTCAACGGCGAGCCGATAAAGAACGCGTGGAACACAATCCATCTAAAAAAGTTCTTTCAGTAAACAGATCCAGATTCACGCATCCCGGGGGGATTATCAGACTACCTTTAAATTATGCATAATTTAAGGACAAACTCCTTGTTACTATGAACATCTCCTTACAGTTGTATAACCTACCGTTAAATTAAGTCCAAGTTAAGGACAAGTTCTATGTCACTACGAACACATCATCATGATTATCAAGTTACTCTCAGGAGTTAAACCTATTCTTGATTAGATTTCTAATTACTACTTGCATCTCTTTAGCGTTATCCAATTATTTCCAGGATCCGTCCAAATAAAAGATAAGTTTATGTTTATTACATAAACAAAATCTACCAACTATTTCGTGTCAACAAAGAGTGCTTAAAACTATGTCTATACGGACAAACAACGGGAACATTTCTTTACAGTCGTGTAATCTACCGATAAGTGAAGTCCAGATCAAGGACAGGTACAATGTTGCTTTGAACACATCATCGTTAAACTATTCCCAAATTAAGTCCAGTCGAGGATATGTTTAGCAATTGACTAGTACTAGAAAATCCCGAGCTGCATCCACACGGATAAACAAGGGGCACATTCAAACCCCTGTAAATGCCCTAACCGCTGAGTGGATAATAAACATTCGCTAGTAACTACAATAACTGGACATGGTCGAATAAAAGCCAGAATAGACTACATCAACATCTTCAAAACCACAAAAATCCCCAAGGACGTATGTTCCCAAGTTATGACAAAACCATGAAAAACATGTTTGGAATCGAGATCATAAAATAATGTTAGGAAGACAAGCATAAAAACCAAATAGAAACAGGAACACCATAATGGGGCATACCCCACCTTCAACTTTGCTCCTCGGGGGCTTCTTTGGCAAGATCAGCACAGAAGTCATCGAAGGCATGCCCTGTCATGTCCAGGCCCGCGGCAACGGCACGGGCATAACAATGCCCATAGCCGGCCTCCAAACCATTGGCTATTTCCTCGACACCCTTCGTCACCTCGACCTTTAAGCCGTCGACCTCGGCCGCGAGGAGTTCTTTCTCCTTTCGGCAACGCTCGAGCTCTAACCTCGCTTCCTCGCCTTCACGCTGCCTCTCCCCACATACTTTCCTTTCCTTCCCTAGCTCGTCAGACAGTTTACCAATGGATTGACTGGCCTTAATAGCATCTACTTTCAGCTTCTCCAACTCAGTGGTGAGGTCTCCAACTCGCTTTTCGGCCTCTGCAGCCCTCCGCTCGGCAGCCGCGCGTTGTTCCTTCAACGTGGCCATTTCTCGCAGAGACTCCGCTCGCCACTGAGCGTCAACGTCAGCTCGATACTCGCGGACGATATGCGTCATATCGGCCAGGAACTAATACGTCGAACACAAGCACATACATTAGAAGAAAGTAGGCGCGATAAAAACTTAAAACAAAAACCAACAGAGTATGGAATCAAAAATAGAGGATTACCCGTCCGGCACGAGTAAGGCAGCGATCAGCGACGTCCCCACGAGTACGGTCAACATACGAGCTGAAGTCTTGCGGCAGGTCGAAGGCACCAAAAACCTGCAAGCATACAAGGGGGTCAACAGAACAGTAGCAAGAAACAATACCAACGCTCATCACTAAAAGGTTGAGCAAACGTACCCGTAACGGCACATGCGGCCCCGCGGTCCAACGTTCAGAGGGCTGAAATTCAAAACGAGCGGTCTCCCCAGCAGTTTCGGGTTGAAGAAGGGGAGGACGATCACCACCTCGAAGCCCTGTAATGGTCAATGACTTCACAACCCCAGGTCTCGCCATATCTGAACCACGTTTGGCAATGACCCCCTCTGAATCATCATTCGTCACCTCTGCGCGCGACCGCTTTCGCTCGCGAGGTATCAGCCCAGCATCCTCACCACGGCTCAAACCCACGTCCTCAGCATTCCCCGCGACCGGCGTAGACCCAGAAGCGACATTCGCACTACTACCAGAAATTAACTCCACGTCACCGCGCGGCAATTGATAGCGCGGTCTTTTGGCGATCAACATTAGAGCTTTGTCCATCTCGCTCTTCAATCCTCCGTCTAGAACTTTTCGCAAAGACGTCCCTGAAACTGGAAAACAAAAACACAAACAAGAAAAGGTTAGCGTCAACACCAAATACATTAACTAGGGAAATTCTAATAACAGAAAAACGATCTTACGATTGTGACCCCCCAAAAACGACTCATCCTTCAATTGCGACCAGTTATACGGTGACCAAGTTCCTAAGAAAGTTCCTAAAAAAGCGGCGTCATATTTACTTAAGCTATTTAACAAATCGATGGTGTCCTTAGGAACGGCCCGACATGAGGGCACAAACTCAAGATCTTTCCCATACCAAAACAACCATTTACCGTGCCAACCATGGTTCGACGATTTCACGTTCACAAGACGAACCCCAGCTCGCTTATAAAAATAGACTTGACCCTGGGCATAATGTATATTATAAATGGAAAAAAACAAGTTCAACGAAGGCAACCGGTCGACCTCGGCACAGCGAGCTATAAAACCACTCACCTGCGCAATTGCATTGGGGGTCATCTGGGCTATCCCACACCCAATAGCCTCAAACATACACAAGAAAAAAGGATGCAGAGCCAATCGCAAACCATAATCAAAATGAATTAGCGGAATACCGTGCATCCCGTATTCCGGCATGTGCCATATTCGGTCATCGGGATTGGGGACGTCACATCGATAACCCCCCACAGACAAATCTACCCAATTTTTGTTCACCTCCACCCGAACCGAGGGATTGGAGTAGATACTCGATAGGTTAAAACTAACATTATCACTAAACTCTAACCGACCTGCGGTAAGAGACTCCGCAACTTCCCTTTCACGCCCCGCCACGGTTCCAGGACTCAAGGGAGGAGAGGAACGAGTCCCATCGTCATGATCGGAGGAACTGAAACCGGAGCTAACCTCGATACCGGGAAGGTCTAAATGATCTAAGTTAATAGGGGAGTCAAGAGGAACGTCTCCCGAGGGATTGGGATATAAACTTGTGCTAATGGTGGTTTCCGACGACCGGGAAGGAACTGACATGATTCTTAAAGACAATACAAACCAACACAAATCACGAAACACGAATTATTAGAAAATAAAAGGAAAGGAGAGATGCACACCTGAGCAAGGAAAATAATTAGTATGAGGAGTAGCCCTGCAACTGCCACGAAAAAATAATAACCCCTTAGTGACTCGGGAAGACAAAACGCCAACATGGGGAACCGGGTTCCGTACCATTAATAAAATTACAAAATAAAAACATCTCAAATTCTCTAGTTTATTTTTTCCTTCCTTTCTTTTTTCACCCTTGATTCTTCAGAGGTAATCACTGAATTTTATTTGGTTAAATTTCATTACATATTTTATTCTTTCCCTTTTTATATTTCAGGACCTAAGCAAATCTAAAGATATGACTTCCAACAAAGGGGGGGGACAAATGTTGGGCCATAGCCCACTTCTCAAACAAGGGCTTGAGTATTAGTTTGTATATAGGCCCACTTGTAAATAGGCCCAGTGAGAAATAAGCCCACTTGTAAACTTCCCCTATAAATACCTCCAAACCCCCACATTAAAGGGGGTTGGAAAATTAGACTAAGGAGAGAGCCTCCTAAGAATGTATTATTGTATCAACTCTACTTCATAATAATAAGAGACATATTCGGTCATTGATTCATAAACGGTATTACATTCGTCAATACCATTTTCTTCCAGAAATACATGATGAACTAACAATCTAGTGCTAGAAATGCACACTAGTTACTTTATTCCCTGAGTAGTCGTTGGCCAACATATTATGATATAATGAAATAACATACAACTCTCTTCAAGAAACCATAAGAAGTTTCAAAGAATACATGATGCCAAGATGGTATGGTGTTCATACACAGAACTTGGCTGCACCTCTATAATCTGGGCAAATAAAGATCAGGTGACACGCAGTTTCTTAATGATCTGTCATCTAAATAAATCCTATAAGTATTTGGCCAGCATTCGGGTGTCTTATCCCATTGAGAACCTCCGGAAGCATATCAGGGATGGACATTGTCAGGTTGTTTTACATCCAGATTTAAAAAAAACACAAAAGAGATTTAGCTAGATTCATGTCTAATCACATCAATATAAGAAATCCTAAGCACAGTGATCGCAGCTCCTCAGAATATTCAATATTGGTTGGTACTCTCTTTTCAACAATCTAAAGAGATATGGCATCTACAGGGAAAAGTTAGATAAACTAAAACAAAATAGACAAGAGTTGCACAGACTCATAAACGGTGAAAAGTTGCAGCAAACCTGATAAAGAATGAAGCTTCGAGATCCAGGATAGTGCTGCAGTAGAAGAATTAATACTTGCAACCCAACAAATCCCACCAAACAGATGCACCAATTCTTGTCAGGCTTACTGTGCATGAAGTTGCGAGGACAGCCAAAGATATATAACGGAATTGCAAGCCGAGTAACACTCATTCCTATTATGAAATAGGGATGTAAAGGTTTTCTTGGGTTGCGAAAAATGTTAGTGACGATCTGAGGTATCCAAAAGGAGTACACAAGCAGAAGTAAAAATGGCAGGAATTTATGGAACTCGTACATGATCAGAATACATCCCAGAAAGATCCCACCTGCAAAAAGTAAACATAAAGATGTGTAAATATACTAGTGTACAAAATAATTGATACAAAACTAGTTATATGCCATAAACATTTCCATCAGAAATCTTGTTTCACAAGTACACAAATCAATTGCTTTTCTTTTAAAAGCAGAAGAGGATAGCTGCATACAATTGTTCTGAAGCATAACTCGTAACTGTATACCTCTGCTCTAAGTCTAAACAAATCATGATTCTGTTTACTGGTCTACTATTATCTTTCATTACCAAAATAAATCATAACTCTATGACTGATGACGCAACTCATTTAAGTATATAGTGCCCCCAGAGGAAAAAAAATTCTGAATCCGCCATTGGGCAACAACACAATGTTGCACAAGCTCATGCAAAGATATTATTGAAATAGGTATCTTCCTATACATATTGGCCTGAGATTCAGGTAAAAGTATATCGACAGCACAGAAATTCATTACAAACAGCTAAGCAAGATAGTACTTACAGAATTTACTACAAAGAACTGAAAGTTCACGCCTCGCTTCCATACTCTGTATGTTATTTGTAGGCCTATTTGCCTTCCATATGTCGAGAAAATATCTCATCTCAAAGAAAGCAAAGACAACAAACTTGAAAAATGCAGCAGTAGCAAAGGCATTAAACAATGATCCTGCACATATAGAAGTTATAATAACGGAGTACACAAGTAAGCAGTGAGAAATAGTACTTTAAAAGAATTTTTTGGTCACTGCCAAGAGACAACTGTGATTCCTGCAGTCAGATGTATACCAACTGTGATTCCTGCAGTCAGATGTATTAGACAAAGGTATGCATCCATCATGGCCTGTTGCCCAATTGCCAAAATTGAAACTTTGGCAGATCCCTGACAGTAGGATGCAACATCCATCACTTATTATATGAATTCCATCAAATAAATATGGTATGAGTGTAGCTATCACACTGGCAAAATTTGAGAATCCTACAGATGCAACAAATAGGATCAAGAAGAACTTCTTACAGAATGTGTGTTGCTATGTTTCCTTTGCCGAATTAACAGAAGAACTTGAAGGAAAGAAATCTAATATATGTCTGACGGTTAAGCAAAATCAACCAATCTGAGTCTATGAATACATAATGAAGTTGCATCAGAAGATGTTAGAGAAGGATACAAAAGTGACCATCAAGTTGTAAATAACTGTTTTGTAAAAGTACATCGCAGTGTTTACAGAAGTTGCATTCAATAGCATGGGCTGCAGACAATCTCCCTTGTCATCTACCGAAAAGCTGTTCATTGAGCCTTCTATATGGTAACTATAACGATCTTCATCTAGACAAAGTTAAAGCAGCAAGACAAAATGAATTACTAAACATCCAACATTAAAAGACACTTCTTAGTGAAAAATTCTAATGAAAGAATAGTTGATTTGATAGTTCCCCTGAACAATGTCATGATAAGGATATTGCCTTGACACATGTAAAAGCCGGAGGCTATCAACAATGTCCTGTGTTTATAATAATTCATGAATTTGGACTTTGAGCCTGCAAGGTAACAATGTCTAGTTCCACAAACACATTCTTTTTTATCCCGTTGAGGCGTTGACTGGTATGCAAAATATTCGGAACATAAATCCAAGATACCATGGGGGCACAGAACAATGGAATGCATCATGCATGCATATCATGATTTCTAAATTGAAAAATAAAATTATTAGGAAAATAAGAAGAGTAGTTTATGCTCCATGGAAAATGACGTACTACTTTGCATGAGAGGGACACGTGATATCTGAGCCATTATTTCGATGTTACAATGTTTCTCCATTTCATTCACAGGTGCTACAACAAGAAGTAATCAGTTAGTATGGACTATAGCCACAAGAGAGTTAGAAAAAAAATTCAAACGATAAAGTAAAGATCATACAGTGTTTCCTCTTCCAAATCTTGACCCATGTAGACTCTTGAAAATCCTGGGATGAGAAAAGTCCAATCTGTTTCGAGTCATAGCACGGGATGTAAGTTAGTATTAGTTGACTACTTCAACTAGAAGAACGGTTAACAATGAGTAATTGCAATAGTCCCAACGTTCTACAGCTTATCACGGTATTACCAATGATATAGCCAGTGTGCCACAGGTAACAAGGTATATTACGAGAGAAGGGACCATACAATAGTAGACAGCATTACTATTAATTGTGAAAGCGATTTGGAATACTTTAATTAAAACTATTAACTATCACACGGCCAAAAACATCATTCCTTCAAATTGTGATTATAATTACCAAGTGATATGGATGGGATATAACATGATCTTCATGTCCAAATTCTCCTGCTTTTCCTCTGCAATATAATTATATCAGTGCTGAACACATTAAGAAGACTTAAAACTGGAGCCACAGGTGCACGTCATATCATTTCTAAAAATCGAGAACACGATAAATGATAGGAAATTAAAATTCAGAAGAAAAGGAACAATTTCAGATGTGAGAGGAAATAGTTTTGAGGTGAAAAATTCAGAAGAAAAGGAACAGTAGTTTAAGTTAGTTAACAATCATATGCATTCCTAAACAATTTTTCAATATAAATAATAAATTACATGTGACATTGTGCAAAAAGTATACATAAGCAAGATTAGTGTGATAATAGAAATCTGCCGACTGCAACAAAAAAATCATATCGAGTGAAATGAAAAACAGTCACTAGCTTGCTACCTGTAGGCCACTCGAAGTTGTTTAAAAGGCCATATATAAACCCCTTCTACCTTGATTTGTACACCCCCGACTTTATGTTCATCGTCAAACACCTCGTAGAACATAATCATCCCCTGCCGAAAGAAAATGGTAACTAAACAAATATCTCCTTTTGAGCAGCAAAACCATAAACACGAGCTATAGCCACAGTAATGTTGAGGCTGAATTCACAGGAAAGATATTTGGCAAGAAAAAGGAATATCATATATAATTGCCAGCTTAAAAATCAAATTTACAATTCTTCACCCCCTTGATTTAGTTTTAAGAAGGCTCTGAAATCAACAGCTCAAATCAGTACCAAGAAAGAATATAGATGCCATACATGCATCAACTCCACAAATACTTCTTATAAGATACTGGTGAAACACAAATAGGACTAATTCCCTACTTAATTCCGCCGTGGTTGTCTATGTACCAAGACCGACGTAACGTAAAACACGTGGATGCACTCAAATTGCATTTTGCATGACATATTACCTTAACATTATGTACACCCTTGCTTTCTGTTGGGGTGCTGATCAATTCGAGAACAAAATCACCGCTGGACTTTCTCAGTTTCGGAGACCTGGAATTGCCATTTTTGTATTCCAGTAAGCCCCAAGATCCTGCATATAAAATGCCATACCGAACAAGTACATTGAGATTTAAACCCCAATTTAATAAAAGAGTTAATATGCACAGAAGATAACTGAAGACCTTGCGTTATAACGTACAATTAATATGTGCAGGCATGCATCCAATTTGTAGACTATATAGTATAGCGACACTAAGGAATTTGTGATGCTAAAAGCTTGAGGAACATCCTCAAAATTGGGCACTCCAGTTCTCTCCTATATATATTAGTACAGTGCTCCACAAATTTAATACAGTTAACATACATTACACAACTACAAGTAAACACACACACACACACATTGGCAAAACACATCATGAAATAAAAAAAACTTCAAACTAAACATTCTTTTGAATTAGTAGCTGACAGAAAATAAAACTACATAGTCCGAAAACACACATGCAAAAAGTAACCAACCTTCATAAGTTCCAGTGATGTTCCAAGATGAAGGTGATGGTGGTTGCCACTGCAGCAAACAGTCAATAATATCACACTCCGTCCATCCAACAATTAAATTACAAGCCTTATCAAATAAAAACTAAATTGTATAAATCATTATAAATCAAAACATGAATTTACCTTATAGCCCCATGAAAGAGTGGAATTTTTTATTGATCTCAATGTTGTGGCCTGAGGAGCAAAAAGAGAACTAAAACAAAACTTAAGCTCAAGAAAGATCGAAGTAAAAAGAGTCCATTAGAGTGAGTAGAAATGTTATTCTTATGTGTGAAATTATTGAAATTGAAGTAGAAATGGTGTTGACAGGTTGTAGTAGTAGTAGTAGTTATTGTTTCAACAACATAACCCCCTTGGCTAGCTAGTCTAACTTTATATGCATGCAGTTTCACACGTATTGACATAGTTTAACACATATACAGTTTGTGTATAGCTTAGTATGTGTGTAGACAGGAATGCCCATAGTTAAAAAAAATGAGGTGGTGGCTTTCTTTTACATTATTATTCATGATCTATACATTTTTCATTTTTATATTAAAAAAATTATATTTCAAAAATTCATTTTAATATTTAAAATATAAATATAATAAAATTATTAAGACATTTAATGAAATATTTGTTGTCTAAACTCTAAAGGTAGACAAGGAATATATACTAGGAGTTGCATAAATTCTAAAAATTTAGTTTTTGATATGTTATCAAATTTGTTATATATTTTTAAAGCACTAAAATAATACAATTTTAAAACAAATATTAGAAAACACTTTTAGAGCAGCACAATTATTTATAATGGCTTGGAGTGGAGATAGATTTATGATGTTATTTTCTTTCTAGATATATAAAACATTTCTATTATGCTTATATTTACTTAATTTTTTAGTTATATATTTATATTTCTAAAGAATATTTAATAAATCCAGTTGTGCAATCAAAGTTGCTAAAATGAAATCAAACAACTATTAGAATAAACTATGAAACCATGTTTATAATTTTAATGATATTTACTCACTTAGTAAGTAGTGTTAGTATTGAAAAAATTTGAAATTGAAAATTAATAAATTTAGTCTTATCTTTATTAAGAATGCTACACATCATACATGTTAATTTCAAAATTGAAAATAAATTTTATTCCTCTTTCTCAATTCTTTTTGGAGTAACATAAATTACATTTCATTTTTAATTCTCTGTTAGTGTTGGTATTAAAATTATGACAAAAAAGTCACATTATTATAGAATTTTAAAATTTTATCAGACAACTTTTGAATTCTTTATTTCAAACAAACACTTTTTATTCCTATGAATGTTAATATGTTGGTCAATACTGAATTATTTTGTTATATTTAATTCCGATAAAATAAAGACAAAAAATGTCAAATTTTCTTATGACATATAGTCAATCAACAATTAACTTTTTTGTAATTTTGTTTTATGTAATATAAAATGGAAAATATTTAATAATATTCACTTTTGCGAAAAGTTATATTGTTTTATGTAAAAATGGAAAATATTTAAAAGGTATTCTCTTTACAGAGAGTTACCAAAAGTTAGTGACAAGTAATTAAATGATGTGGTACTTGGGTTGACACCACCCAACAATCCTCCCCACAAACCAAGAAGCACATAACCCATGGTCTTAACTCAAGCTATTAATATGTCCTCATTTTGCACCGCCACAATTCACCTCGCAGATCGAGCTGCTTGAATTTCAAAAGACATTCAATACAAGGCACTCTTACTCCAGGATCCAACTCCGGACCATTGGCTCTGATACCACTTATCGGAAAGCGAGCAGCCCATCCACATTAGTATGATATTGTCCGCTCTGAGCTAGGCCTCGTACTAATGGATTTAATTGGCTGCTTTATATAGAAGAATATTTTATCTTTTCTCCTCGATGTGGTACTTGGGTTGACACCACCTAACAATCTTCCCATCAAGCCAAGAACCACATAACCCGTGGTCTTACCTCATGCGATTAATCTGTGCTCATCTTGCACCGCTGCTATTCACCGCAGAACCCGCCGCTTGAACACACCATCAAGAAGACTTTTGACACAAGGTACCACAACAGATCTCCAATCACCACTTGAACACACCATCAAGAAGACTTTCGACACAAGGTACCACAACAGATCTCCAATCGCGAATTCATACCGTGGGAAACCTCCCGCATCGAACAACCGCAGCCCGTTACCCCAGGATCCAAGTCTGAAACCATGGCCTCTATTACACCTTTTTGGGTCGCGAGCAAGCCCTGACTCCACACTAATATGATATTATCCCCTCTGGGCCAGGCCCGCACGGATTTGTTTTTGGGTCACTCCGAAAAGGCCTCGTACTAATGGATTTAATTGGCTACTTTATATAGAAGAGTATTTTCTCTTTTGTCCTCGATGTGGTACTTGGGTTGACACCATCCAACAATCCTCCCCTCAAACCAAGAACTACATAACCCGTGGTCTTAACTCATGCGATTAATCTATGCTCATCTTGCACGGCTGCTATTCACCACAGAACCCGCCGCTTGAACACAACATCAAGAAGACTTTCGACACAAGGTACCACAACAGATCTCCAATCGTGAATTCATACCGAGGGCAGTGGCGGACCCAAGGCTGGGCTGGGGTTGGCTCCAGCCCGGGTCAACCATGTTCCTGGCAAAATTTTACTATTGATCTGTGGTTTTTACGGTTAATATTAACAGAAAAGAAAGAAGAATCAGGTGATAGCGGCGTTGGCATTCAAGAAACCAAGTGTACATTAGCTAAGTGTATATAGTGTTAATCCCAAATGACCTAACAGAATTGTAAAAGGGGGGGTTGAATACAATTCTTGATATTTTCTTAAACTTAAAACACTTATAAATAAAACTGAACTGAATAAGTAAAAACACAAGATATAAATAATTCAGTTGGATTGTTTGATGATCCAACTGAAGTGTTTTTATTTCGGAAATAATCTGTGATACAAATGTACACAGCTGCTCAGTTACAAGATTTGTAGAGAAGAAATGCTCTCAAAAATAGCTAATACAATCTATTTGTTTTTCTTCTCTTATCTATTTTAACTGCTACACTTGGTTATATATTCCCCAAGTTTACAATACTATTTTTGGTTATACTTAAGTACACTAAAGGTAACCACCAATAGTTTGCTTTTCATCCCTTTGTCCAGTGGTCCTTGGAGATCCTTGCTTTTGTCTTCATGCTTATTATGATCACTCCCAAGAGCCCAATTGGAAACTGGGATGTTTCCTTATTCCCCATGTCCATTTTAATGGTTTCCAATGCAAAGTACACTTCCATATCACCTTTAGATCTGTTCAGTAAACTGTCACTATCACTTTGTCAACTATTCAGAAAAGCAATAATGATTCGTTGATAGCAGGGAGATGTGATTCGTTGATAGCTTTATTCTCCATTCCGTTGATGAGTAAACTTCATTTCGTTGATGAGTAAACTTCATTCCGTTGATGGTGTATCCTTGTTCCGTTGATAGAGTAATCTTCATACCGTTGACATGTCTTCATTTAGGCAAAATTACAAGGCATGATATACTTACAATTAACCAACCTATTTTGCCTATCTAGTACTTAGTCAACATGACTTAGGAAACCTATCTAATACATACATCAAATGCATATCAAACTGTGAAGTATTGTACAGTGCAATTACTACAACACTCATTCCGTTGATGAGCTTCCTGTCAACGAAACACTGCAAAGCATGTCATTCCGTTGACAGTTACAAAGTGACTTAATACAAAATCTACCAAGTGTTTTTATAATTATCATCAAGAACAACATATTCCTAACAATCTCCCCCAATTTATGACTGATAGAATAACAGCCATAAATCAAGAGCCTTGATGATAACAAAAACACTCAGTCAAATTACACATGATAAAAGTAGAAATTGCATTGAGCTTCATTGAATTTAATTAAATTTCAAAGTAGAAAATCTTACAAAACAAGTGCACAGTGTTGCTCCTCTAGACTGAGCAGATTTTTCATCTTTGCCTCTATGGTCTTGTTTTCTTCCCTTTTCTTGCATTGTTCTCCTCAATCTGAGCTTGAAGTCTTCTGTAGAAAATCTTCTCTTCTTCATCTTGATTCCCCAACTTGGATTGCATTAATCTTAGAGTTTCATTGGATGCTTTCTCCAGTTGGTCTTCTATTCTGAAGAATCTTCTCTGAATTCCATCATCCAAAAAGGTTGGAGATGAATATTCTTTCCTGTTTGAGGGACCTTCAATACTCTGGGAAGTGCGCCAGGCTTGTTCCAGCTAGCTTTGATTTGGCAAATTTTGGAAACAACTTCAGACTTAACTGTTTTGGTAAAACCAAAATCTTTCTTCAGGCATTTAAACACAGATAGCAGTGTCTGATAGTCTTCTCCCAGAATTCTATGTAGAGGCCAAACCTGTTCTCTCCCACCCTTGTAGACAAACACCAATCTCTCTAGTAGTTTGTAAGAAGCTGTTATTCCTCTCACTTCAACTAGGTCATCAAGATTGATATGTAGGTCAGACTCCTCCCTGATATCAGCAATGTAGATGAAGTCTTCTGGGTTGGTAGTAGGTTTTTCAGCTTGTGGTCTCCTTACTAGAATTGGCTTAGCCTTGGTAGCCCTTTGCTTAGATTTCTTCTTTGGATCCATCTCAAAGAGGAATTTTGGAAAGTTGGCCTCATCAAACTCAATTGGCTCTTCCTTTGGCTCAATTGGCTGATCATGGAAATTAACAGGATGTTTAGGATCAAAGGCTAACTTTACCCCTAGAGCTGGATCAGGAATTGTTGGAGGTGCAGTTGGTACAGAAGAGCCTGATGCAATACTCTGAGAGTCATCATTCTCAAAGGCTATATTTCTCCTAGCTCTTGCCTTTGGTTGCCTTGTGCTCTTCTTTGCACTCCTTTCCTCTCTGGCTTTTTCTTCTTGCTGTCTTTCTTCTTCATCAAGAGATTGAGCAACTGCAAGTGCTTGCATTGCTGCTCTTTCTGACTCTTCAGTCTTAGCTTCAGCAAAGTTTGGGTGACCAGCCCAAACACAGATTTCTTGTCCATTCCTGTAGACAATTGCCCTTTGCTTCCTTACCTCAGAATCATTGCTTTCATTGCATTTAGTGATAAGTAATCCAAGAAGCTTGAGCTCATCTGGATAAGGTGCAGGATAGAAAGTCCTTGCTATATTTTTGCCCTTTGGTTTAGCAGGGGACTTGGGAGATAAGCTTCTTTGCAATGTAGCTTGTTCCACATCCCTAATGCATGAAGTTTGTCCTTTCTCCTTCCTTGAACCTTGAGTGACTCCATGTAGAAGGGGCTCTACCTTATATGAAGAATTGGTTTGTGGCTCCCATTCCGTTGATGCTAAAACCATGGCATTCGTTGATGGCTCTGTAGAAGAAGCTTGATCCGTTGATGGATTTGAACTCTTTGCAGTATCAGCTATCTTCTTGATTCTTTCTTCTATCCTGGACCAGTGGTCTTTAATTTGTTCAGAAAGCTGTAGCTTCATAGATGCTTGCTGAATCAGGTCAATGCTGTCCAGTTTAGCTTTTCCTGACTCCCCCATTGCTAGTGGCTCCTGTGGTAGGGAAATGGCTGGAACCATAACCTTTGTGATTTGAATGTCTAGCTCCTTAGATTTCTCCCCCCTTTTGTTATCATCAAGAGAGATGACTGGGAGTCCTTGAGCTGCCACTAGCTGGGCCAAGAGTTGTGTCTGCTTCTCCTGTTACTTTTGCATCTGAGATAAAGTAGCTTCCACCTTGTCCACTCTAGAAGAGAGAGTCTTCAAGGAGGTTGCCACCTCAGGTTCCTTAGAGAAAAACCTGTTCATCTTGGACACAGTGAGAAGAGGAAGCTTTTCATCTAGCCTCCTTTCATTAGCATCCCTGAGATTGCTAATTGAGTCCTTGATTTCTCTAGCCTCAATCCTTGTCTGCATCATCTGTAGCCTTTGGATTTCCAGTGAATCCATAATAGCCTTGTAGAATTTCTTGTCATTGGCATTTGCAGATTCATGAGCCAGATAGGCCTCATTGTACTGCCTTGTGATTGCAGCATCCAGGGAGATCCTTCCTTGTAAATCCTGAGAGAGCCAGTTTGGTGTAGGAGGCACCACAGAAGTCCCAGTCTGTGAAGTAGTGGCCACCTGATTGTCACCAAAGCTGTCCTCATCATCAGAGAAATCAAACTCACCACTTGCTGCAGCTCCTGGAGATAGATTGGTCAAGGCATCCTTTGCTCTTTGCATTGATGCAGTTGTATGAATTAGTTGTAATGACCTCTCTGCCTCCACATTGCCCTGTTGAGCCAAAACTTGATAGGCTGACACAGGATGAGTAAAGGTCTCAGGATCCAGGGAAATACTATCCAGAGTTTGTTGATAGTGCTCTTGGAAAGTAAGTTCCCTTTCTCCCTCATTGACCTCCATTGACTCACTAGCAATGGCTGCTTCCTCCCTTATGACTCCTGTAGTCCCTTCTCTCTCTCCTCTATTTTCTTGCATCATGGGCTCCCCATGGCTCACACCTCTCACACCCTCACCTTCACCTACTAAGGTGGAACTCTCAATCTCTCCTTTTGCCTGGCTGGAAGAAATAGCCAGCCTCTCACTCTCATTCTCTCCTTTTGCCTGGCTGCAAGCCAGCCTCTCAGTTTCACTCCCTCTCAATCCTAGAAGTGTCTCAACTACCACTAGATCATCTGCACTAGTTGTGGAAACAACTTGATTTTCAATTAGAGGTGCAGAGTGAACTATCAACGGTATGGTAGTTTGAACTGTCAACGGTATGGATACCGTTGATGGAGAAACACTTGTCAACGAAAGAGCCTGTTTCGTTGATGAGGTCAAGAAAGCACTTTGAGAAAGTGAAATTACAGTAGAATCTGTGGTGATTGATTTAAGAGATTGTTCCACAGATCCTCTTGTAACTTCAGAAAAGGATGATTGGTGGCCCAACAAATCACTTAACAAGTGATGGTCACCAATGTCAGAGTGGGGCTTCTCCAAGAAAAGAGTTGGAGAATCAGGGATAGATGAATGGATCATATCCACATCTAATGATTGAGTTGGTGAATTTGGTGGAGATAGTTCAAGATTGATATCAAGAGAATGGGACTGTAACCCCAGAGTTATGATAGGGGTTACATCAAATTGAATTTGTGAAACTGGAAGTGTTGCTTCCAGTGTGTGTGCACCCTGTGAAACCTGGGATTTTTGCTTTACTCTTCTTTGGTACTGGGAAATTGTAGACTCTGGGCTTACAGTGTCCCTTGCCCTCTTGGACTGTGCTCTGGGTGAAGAGCTTGTTTCAATAATTACATCCTTTTGGGAGGATGCAATTAGACTTGTGCTTAAATCCATTTTACTCATTGTGCCTTGTTGGGAAGACACAATGGGGCTAGGCTGGGAAACACTTACCTCACCTTCCTTATTCTTGGGGTTTTCTTTGACTTTCACCCCTTCCCTCACCTCTCACAACTCCAGACTCACTCCCCTTAGGTTGTGTGGTAGTTTTTACAACAGGTGCCTTTTGAGAAGCACCTGAGGTTGGCTTGGAGGACTTCTTTGATTTTGGTTTTGTTGCTGGGGCAGGAGCCTGTTGGGTCACAGCTACAGACTCCATAGCAACTGGGTTGGATGAAACAATGGAAGTAACAGCTATACTAACAGGGATAGCAGTAGTTACCTCAATGATTGGCAGATACACCACTGGAACATCACCATTGTGGTTCAGCCTCAGTATGTCTGTCAATACTCTCTTCTCTTGCACAAAGCACTCAAACCTGGCAGTAGGGTTAGAGATAACTAATGGTGCTGGACTAACATGATTAGCCAACATCATCAGAAACCTTGCATAATAGATATTTTTCTTCCTATTTGCCTTATCACCCAACTTAGCACCAATTTCATACATAAGTTGGGTGCTAAAGTTGTAATATCTATCATTTAGAAGCATGGTTAGGAGAATTAACATAGAGTTAGTTAATGCATCAAAATTACTAATCTTTCCAGAAAAGACCTTAATGAATGCATCAGCTAAATAGCTGTATTCCCTAACCAAACCTCTCCTAATTATCTTACCCAAGTTATCAGTAGGCAAAGAGTAGTTTATAGAATTTAGCACGGTAGTTATTTCAATGTTAGTAGGCAAAGCATCACAGTTATTATCAGGAATATGTAAACATGCTTGCAAAACTTCAAAATTAACTATGTACTCATTACCTTGAAGAGTGAATTGCAGTGTGCAGTTTGTTCCACTATACTCACATGAGGTCCAAATCTCCTTGATTATTTCATTGTAGAGTGGTGTAGAGTGAAACATCGCATAGCTCAACTTACAGTTCCTCATGAAGTCCATCATCTTGAAAAAGATGCTGTTCGGACTCTCCTTAACAACAAATGGAATAGAATTGTTCTTCTCATAGATGAACCCACCAGCAAACATAAGCTTGATTATGGGTGCCATTGTTGAGTGAGGAAAAGCTTCGAGCTGTATTGCTTGTTAGAGAGAAGAAGATAGAAAAACTTTTGGAATTTTTGAGAACAGGTAGAAATGAAATAAAGAAATTGAAATTTCTTAAATACTCCCCCAAAAATTCTCAGAAATTAAGTCCAATAATTAATCTAAATTACCTGATTGGCTTAAAAAGTAACCGTTAGAATTAAATATTACCACGATTTATACTTACAGGGGTGTACGTATAGATCGTGATAAAGAACGTGCAATTTCAACGGTTCAGATTAAAAAGCGCTACATCAACGAATCAGAATTGGGCATTTTAGGTCCCTTCTATTCCGTTGATAAAGCTGCGTTTCGTTGATATAAAAGAGCTATCAACGAAACACCCAGAAAAATGCTAAGACTATCAACGAAATGGTGCGTTTCGTTGACATAGTAATTTTGACTTAGACAAAATTTCACCTTTTCCTGAGAAAATCAATTCACAGAAAAATTATAGCAAATTCCTGGCTGCATTTTAACTTGCAAAAATCTCAAAATAATTAAGAGAAATTTAGCATACCTAGCTCACTTACTAATCTTGAGAATGTGGATTCATCAAGTGGCTTGGTAAAGATGTCTGCAAGTTGTTGTTCACTTGGAACGAAATGTAACTCCACAGTACCATTCATAACATGTTCTCTAATAAAGTGGTACTTGATGTCAATGTGCTTGGTCCTTGAATGATGCACTGGATTCTCAGTAATGGCAATGGCACTAGTGTTGTCACAGAAAATAGGAATTTTCTCAACTCTTAATCCATAATCAAGTAGTTGGTTTTTCATCCATAAAATCTGTGCACAACAACTTCCAGCTGCAATATACTCAGCCTCAGCTATGGAGGTGGAAACTGAGTTTTGTTTCTTGCTGAACCATGATACAAGCTTGTTTCCTAGAAATTGACAGGTTCCAGTTGTGCTTTTCCTGTCAATTTTACATCCTGCATAATCTGCATCTGAATAACCAATTAGTTCAAAACCAGATTCTCTAGGATACCAAATGCCAAGGTTTGGTGTTCCTTTGAGATATCTGAAAATTCTTTTAATAGCAACTAAATGGGATTCCCTAGGATCAGCCTGAAATCTAGCACATAGACATGTAGCAAACATAATATCAGGTCTACTAGCTGCTAAATATAAAAGTGAGCCAACCATGCCTCTGTAACTTGAAATGTCCACAGATTTTTCCTTAGTATTCAATTCAAGTTTGGTGGCAGTAGGCATGGGTGTTTTGGCAGGAGAGCATTCCATTAAGTTAAACCTCTTTAACAAATCATTAATGTACTTGGTTTGACTAATGAAAATGCCTTCATTAACTTGCTTTACTTGAAGACCAAGAAAATAAGTTAACTCTCCCATCATGCTCATTTCATACTTACTTTGCATAAGCTTGGCAAACTTTTGACAAAGTTTTTCATCTGTAGACCCAAAAATTATGTCATCTACATAAATTTGAACAAGTATTGTAGAGCCATTCACAATCCTATGAAAAAGAGTTTTATCTACAGTACCTCTAGTGAAGTGATTCTCAAGAAGGAACTGCGACAATGTGTCATACCATGCTCTAGGTGCTTGTTTCAAACCATAGAGTGCTTTGAGGAGAAAGTACACATACTCTGGAAAATCATCATCTTCAAAGCCAGGAGGTTGACTCACATACACCTCCTCTTCCAGTTCCCCATTCAGAAAAGCACTCTTCACATCCATTTGAAAGACCTTGAAATTGGCATGGGCTGCATAGGCTAGGAAAATCCTTATTGCTTCTAGTCTTGCAACAGGAGCAAAGGTTTCATCAAAATCAATTCCCTCTTCCTGTGAGTAGCCTTTTGCAACCAATCTAGCTTTGTTCCTTGTGACTATGCCATTTTCATCCATCTTGTTTCTGAACACCCATGTTGTGCCTATTACACTCCTTTCTTTAGGCTTGGGCACCAGCTTCCAAACATTGTTCCTCTCGAATTGGTTTAGCTCCTCTTGCATAGCCAAAACCCAATTTGGATCTAGAAGTGCATCCTCAACTTTCTTTGGCTCTTCTTGAGACAGAAAGCTACTATATAGACATTCCTCTTGAGTTGCTCTTCTAGTTTGAACTTTTGAAGAAACATCACCTATAATAAGTTCAAAGGGATGATCTTTAGTCCATTTTCTTGAGGGAGGTAGATTTGCTCTTGAAGAAGTAGCTTCATGATCATGATTGCCTTGATTAGATATTTGTCCTTGAGAAACTCCCCCTGAGTTTGTTGTCCCTAATTGATCACTCCTGGAAGCATTTCTATGACTGTCAACGGAATGTCCATTTTGACTGTCAACGAAACGCTCATTCTGACTGTCAACGAAATGACCATTTGGTCTACTAGCAGCTATTCTTTTCAATCTTAATGCAGCAATTTCATCTTCACTGCTGCTTTCATCTGTGCTAGATACAACAACTTTGGACTGTTTCTCAATAGTCTTATCATGATCCATTTGTTCTCCTTCCTCATTCTCAAAAGAGAGACTTTCATGGAAACCTTCATCACAAAGACCCTGAATTTTGAGATCATCAAAAACAACATGTACAGATTCCATAACAATGTTGGTTCTGAGATTGTAGACTCTGTAGGCTTTCCCTGCTGCATAACCCACAAATATTGCTTCATCTGCCTTTGCTTCAAATTTCCCCAAGTGCTCAGCTTGATTTCTCAGAACAAAACACTTGCAACCAAAGACATGAAGAAAATCCAATAGTGGTTTCTTTCTTTTGAGTAGTTGATAAGGTGTCATTCCCTTGGCCTGATTAATCAAAGAAATATTTTAAGTGAAGCAAGCTGTGTTGACTGCCTCAGCCCAAAAATAAGTAGGTAACTTTGATTCATCTAGCATTGTCCTTGCAGCTTCAATAAGTGTTCTGTTTTTCCTTTCAACTACACCATTTTGCTGTGGTGTCCTTGTTGCTGAAAACTCATGCAATATACCATTTTCTTCACAGAACACTTTCATGCTTGAATTATTGAATTCTGTCCCATTGTCACTCCTAATTCTTCTCACTTTGAAATCAGGATGATTGCTTACCATCTTGATGTGATTGATAATGATTTCACTTGCCTCATCTTTGGAGTGCAAAAAGAAAGTCCATGTAAATCTAGAAAAATCATCAACAATCACAAGACAATACTTCTTCTTTGAAATTGACATGACATTCACAGGGCCAAATAAATCCATGTGGAGCAACTCAAGCTGTTGAACAATTGATGACTCTGTCTTGCTTTTGAATGATGCCTTCATTTGTTTCCCTTTTTGACAAGCATCACACAAACCATCCTTGGAGAATTCTACCTGTGGAATTCCTCTAGCAAGATCTTTCCTTACCAAATCATTCATGACTTTGAAATTCAGATGAGATAATTTCTTGTGCCACAGCCAACTTTCATCCTTGCTTGCCTTGCTGAAAAGACATGTGATGGTGTCTGGACTTGTGCTGCTAAAGTCAGCAATGTACACGTTCCCTCTTCTGAATCCAGTCATGACCACATTGTTGTTTCCTACCTTAGAAACAACACAGGCTTCTTTGAAAAAGTAACTAAAAATCCTTTGTCACAAAGTTGGCTGATACTAAGCAGGTTGTGCTTAAGACCATCCACCAATGCAACCTCATCAATGATGACATTCTCTTTTGAAATCAAGCCATATCCCTTTGTGTAGCCTTTGCTGTCATCTCCAAAAGCAATACAAGGGCCAGCTTTTTCCTGAAACTCTGTGAGCAGGGTAGAATCACCAGTCATGTGTCTTGAACAACCACTATCCAAGTACCAAAGATTCCTTTTGTCTCCCTGCATACAACAAACCAAATCAAGTTGATTTTGGTACCCAAGTTTCCTTGGGTCCTGTCTTGTTAGCCTTTGATTTCCCTCTCAGATCATTTTTCACTTGTGTTGATCTTTGAGGGTTGCTCACAGTTTCATTCTCAGCATGCATAGATGGAGGAACAAACATGTTATTCCATGGCATTTGTGGCATGTTAAACATATTCATGTAAGGGTTAGGCACAAATGACATACCAGCATATGGATTTTGATACTGTGCATATGGAGCAAACATGTTAGGCATAACAGGCATTGCAGGTATAGAATCATTCAATGTAGACTTAGGCATTTTCACATTAGCAGGTTTCTTAACAGACTTGCAATTAGCAGATAGATGATTAACACTACCACAATTAACACATGTCTTTCTAGGTGCATATTTATCAGGTGTGTAATTATTGTGTTTGTTAATCCCTACTTTTCCATTTCTGTTATTCTTTTTGTTACCTTTAGTCTCAACTTGAACTTTCTCTAACTTGTCTTTCAATTGCTTGTTAGACAAGTGACCTACATTAGCAATTTCAACAGGCTTCTCAACTTTCTTTGATTTACTAGACTCACCTTGAACAAAGTTCTTGGTGACAGGACCATACTTTTCATTAAGTCTAGTGAGTTCTACTTTCTTTTTCTCTGTCAACGAAACAGCATGATCGGTTGATGGTTCATCTGTCAACGAAACATTGCATTCCGTTGACGTATCAACCTTCAACAAATGATCATTGTTGTTTGTTGACTCTGATTCTGATTCTAAGGTTTCAACAGCATACCCTAGTTTCTCCTTGTTCTTTTTCCATGATTGCTCACAGAAAGATTCCACACCTTGAACATTAATGATTGTTAGATCAGAATTCAATGATTGTCAGAAGCTAGACTCAACTGATCAGGATTGCTGACGTCATCAGTATTGCATGGTCATCAGTATTTGATCAAGCGTCAGTATCTTATTGATCATCAGGATTCCTACTCAGACTATGATCAGGTTTGATCATCAGGACTTGAAGCTGATCAGGATTCCTACTTCGAGTTATATTTGGAGTCTAGATAAACATGGAAGTTTGTTCCTGGTTTGTAGAATGCAGCTATCGATTAAAGATATGTTTCTATCTTTGTTATGATTAGGACTTATCTTGTTATTGATAGAGAAGCTGTGTGCACTATATAAACACAGTTTTGGTTTCGATTTATGTACTTATCAGAGAGAGAACATAATCGGAGAGAAGCTCTTAAGAACAGAATTTCTTGAGAGAGTTTTTGTAAGCTAGCAGCTCTTAAGAACATCAGAATTTCTTAAGAGAGTTTGTAACAGTTTTTATCAAAGTTAATAAAGCTGTTATTGTTATTGTTATTGATCTTTCATATTTGTGTTATATAAAGTCGAGAATCTTATACAATTGTATTCAACCCCCTTCTACAATTGTTATTTACTGGGCAACAATTGGTATCAGAGCAAACTGATTTAATTCTGAATCAGATACGATCTAAAGATGTCGACAACCAAGTATGAAAGCATGAAGATTCCCATCTTGAAGATATCAGAATATCCCACATGGAGGGTAAAGATGCTGATGTACCTGGAGGCTATGGATCCTGACAATCTGGACAGGATTCGTGATGGACCATATATACCAACAAATTTCGTAGAACGAACAGATACAGTACCAGAACATTATGTGGTCAAAGCTAAATCTGAATGGACTCCAGAAGAAAAAGCTCATGTACTCAGAGAACCAAAGATAAAGAATATCTTGCATAATGGTCTTGATGCTGTTATGTCAAACAGAGTGATAGCATGCAAGTCTTCAAAAGAAATCTGGGATACTTTGGAAACTCAGTGCCAAGGATCTGCATCTGTCAAGAAAAACAGAAGGGCTCTTTTGATTCAAGAATATGAACAATTCGATGCAAGACCTGAAGAGAGCCTTACTGATCTATATGACAGATTCCTGACACTATTGAACAGCTTATCCTTAGTTGACAAAGTATATGAAACTGAAGATTCAAACACCAAATTTCTTAGAGCTTTACCTGAAGAATGGGATACTCAGACCTCAATCATTAGACACCAATATGATCTAAACATTGTGTCTCTTGATGAGATCTATGGGATGCTAAGAACTCATGATCTTGAAGTTCAACAGAGAAAGAACAAGAAAAGCAGCAAGGCAAAGTCAATTGCTTTGAATGTAGAAGCAAAATCAAAAGAGAAAGCTATGGAGGTCTCTAGAAGGAAAGCAAGAGTAGCTGAGTCAGATCCTGACGACTCTTCATCAGATACTGATGGCAATCCTGATGCCAATACTGGTGATGAATCTTCTAATTCAGACATGGAAGAGATGGTTGCTATGATTGTCAGGAACTTCAGAAGGATGAAGTTCAGGAAGAATAGAAGACAAGGCAACTTTCAGAAAAAGACCTTCAAAGCAGACAAAGACAAGTATATCAAAAAGGACAGCAAGGGTAGCAAATTTGACAAGTCAAAGGTTAGATGCTACAAGTGTAATGGTATGGGTCACTTTGCTTCTGAATGCAACAAGACAAAGGCACTCATCACATCAAGCAAGGATTGGATGGACTCTTCCTCAGAATCTGATACTGAGGTAGTCAACTATGTGTTAATGGCCAATGCTGATGTAACTGCTGCTCCTGATGATAAGGTACTAAATACTATCTTTGATTTTGATACTGATAATGCTTCTGAGTTAAGACGTTTTCTAAAGTCATTACATATTAGCTTTAGAAGTCAAACTGCTGAGAATACTAGAATCTTATCTGAGATGTCTGACCTTAGAAAAATGAATGAGATATTAGAAGCTGAATTTTCTCGTATGCAAGAAGTACAAAAAGAATGTGATAATGCTAAACACATGCACTTAGAGATGACATCTAAATGTACTTCCCTTGAAAAAGAACTTGAATATGCTAATGAGAAAATCAGAACCTGGACAGACTCTGGTAGGAAATTTCATGAGATTAATACCTCTAAGAATTGGAAAGAGTGTCTAGGATATAAGTCAGATGAGGATAAGAAATTGAAAGAGAAAATTGTCATTGATGAGACAGTCAGTCCAAAGACCTATAGACATGTTATAGACTCAACCAAATCTAAGATTACTCCTGTTAATTTTGTTTTTGGTAAGGATTCCAATTCTACTTTTGAAAAGGGATCTTCTTCTACTCAAGGAATTAAAATTATAAAGTCTAAACCTGTCATGAACAAAGTCACTAAGAATGTAGGTCTATTGTCTCAGAAACAGCTTAAAGATAAAATCTGTAAGGTTACAGATAAGAAAAAGGAAGCTACTGTTAAGAGAAACAGGAATGGTAAAATTGGGATCAATAAAGAGAATGGTTATAAGTATATCCCAAATGCACCTAGAAAGTGTTGTTTTAACTGTGGTAACTCTAATCATCTTGCTATTGATTGTAAGAAGAGTAAGAAGAAGATTACTGATATTCCTAAGTCTGATGTTAGGAATAGATCAGTACTCTATAAACCGCAGAAGTCCTGTTTTCATTGTGGTAGTCTATGGCATTCTATTTATACATGTAAAGAGTATCATGATTTGTACTATAACTTTTATGATCCATTGCCTAAGTTTGAAAGTAGTACAAAGTCTGATAGAACTGAAAATGTCATAATAAAGCATGCTTTTGTTAATACTGATACTGACAAAGCAAATCCTGATGGAGTAAATCCTGTCAGGACTGCTAAAGTCAAAAAGTCTTCTGCGGTTAAATTTAATAAAATGCATGAACAAGGAATCCAACAAGTGTGGGTTCCTAAACATTCTGACTAGTGTTTTACTATTCTGATGCAGGGTAAAAAGAAAAATGTGTTAGTCATGGATAGTGGATGTTCTGTGCACATGACTGGAAACAAAGCACTGTTATCAGAATATGAGGAAAAAGCTGGCCCAACTGTGTCTTATGGAGATGGCAACATTGGACAAACCTTGGGATATGGCAATATAATCATTGGAAATGTCATCATTGAAAAAGTAGCTCTAGTGAAGGGACTAAAACACAATTTGTTGAGTATTAGTCAAATCACTGACAGAGGTTATCATGTCAATTTCTATTCCACACATTGTGAAGTAGTCAGTAAAGCAACAGGGAAGATAGCACTAACTGGCTACAGGCATGGTAACATATATGAAGCCAACATTCTCTCAGATACTGATGGCTCCCCTACATGTTTCATCAGTAAAGCTTCAGTAGATGAAAGTTGGAATTGGCACAAGAAGCTTTCTCATCTCAACTTCAGCAACATCAATGAGTTGGTTAAGAAAGAGTTAGTAAGAGGATTACCTAATGTCTTATATACACCTGATGGACTCTGTGATGCATGCCAAAAAGCAAAACAGAGAAGGACATCATTCCAGAGTAAATCAGAATCCTCTATTGAAGAACCATATCACATGCTACATCTTGATCTGTTTGGTCCAGTCAACATCATGTCCATCAGTAAGAAAAGGTACACTCTTGTAATTGTTGATGAATATTCTAGATTCACCTGGGTGTATTTTCTGCATAGAAAAGATGAAACTCCTGAAGTTCTGTTGGATCATGTGAGGATGATTGAGACAACCACAAAGTACAAAGTCAAGATTCTGAGAAGTGATAATGGTACTGAATTTAAGAATTCAAAGATGGAAGAGTTCTGCAAATACAAAGGAATCATTCAACAATTCTCTGCTCCTGGCACACCTCAGCAAAATGGAGTAGTAGAAAGGAAGAATAGAACTCTTATTGAAGCTGGCAGAACTATGTTGGAAGAAGCTAAATTACCTACATATTTCTGGGCAGAAGCAGTCAACACAGCATGCTATACACAAAATCTCACATTGATAAACAGGCATGGTGTTACTCCTTATCAGTCTCTCAAAGAGAAGAAACCAAGTCTGAAGCATTTGCATGTGTTTGGCTGTAAATGTTTTGTTCTCAGAACTCATCCTGAACAGCTAGGGAAATTTGAAACAAAGGCTGATGAAGGAATATTCATAGGTTATCCTACATCCAGAGCCTTCAGAGTTTTTAATTTGAGAACAAGAACTGTCATGGAGTCAATACATGTATCTTTTGATGACAAGAAGATAACTGGAATCATTGAAGACTCGCATGATAGATTGTTATTTGAAAATGAAGCTTCCAAGGAACCTGAAGAAAGTGAATCAGATCCTGTCAATACATCAGATCCTGATGGGTCACCAAATCCTGATGACACACCAGATACTGATGGTGCTAATACTGATGATACAAACAATAGTGATACAACTAGTAGTGCTAATGTTGAGGGGGAGCAACGGCATTCAACTACAAGTTCAGAGTCAACTCAATCATCAGGACAGAATTCTTCAGATACTGATTCAAGTGAAGATCCTGATAACACATCAGGAGGGCATAGCAATAATTCAGGGAGAGCTTCAAATCAATCAAATTCTTTCAATCAAGATAACACCAATCCAGGGGGAGCATCTACTTCAAGAAACAATTTGACACCAGCAAGGAAATGGACAAAAGATCATACTCCTGATTTGATAATTGGAGATCCTGATGCAGGTGTTCAAACAAGAAGTGCAACTCAGAATGAATGTTTATATAATAACTTTCTATCCAAGGAGGAGCCTAAGAAAGTTGAAGATGCACTTAAAGATGCTGATTGGGTTACTGCAATGCAAGAAGAACTGAATGAATTTGAAAGGAATGAAGTCTGGAAACTGGTACCAAGACCAAAGAATAGATCAATAGTTGGTACAAAGTGGATTTTCAAGAACAAGACTGATTCTGATGGAGTCATTATCAGAAATAAAGCTAGACTAGTTGCAAAGGGGTATTCCCAACAAGAAGGAATTGACTATGATGAAACTTTTGCTCCTGTTGCAAGACTAGAAGCCATCAGGATATTTCTTGCTTATGCAGCACATAAGAAATTCAAGGTTTTCCAGATGGATGTTAAAAGTGCTTTCTTAAATGGTGAACTGGAGGAAGAAGTTTATGTTGAACAACCTCCTGGTTTCATTGATCCTAAATATCCAGATCATGTCTACAGATTGGATAAGGCACTTTATGGACTAAAGCAAGCTCCAAGAGCATGGTATGAAACTTTAGCTCAATTCTTACTGGAAAGTGGATTCAAAAGAGGTGCAATTGATAAAACTCTATTTTATTTGAATCATGGTAAGGAGTTGCTGTTAGTTCAGATTTATGTTGATGATATCATTTTTGGGTCAACAAACAATAAGCTGTGTGAAAAGTTTTCCAAGCTTATGCAGTCAAGATATCAAATGAGCATGATGGGAGAAATGAGTTACTTTCTGGGTCTTCAAGTTAAACAGACTGATGAAGGGATTTTTATTAATCAGTCTAAATACACAAGGAATTTACTGACAAGGTTTAACATGCAAGACAGTACTCCTGCTTCAACTCCCATAGCTACAGCTACCAAACTTGATCCTGATCAAGGTGAAGAGGTAGATGTAACTCACTACAGAGGAATGATTGGCTCTTTATTGTATCTCACTGCCAGTAGACCAGATATCATGTTTGCAACCTGTCTATGTGCAAGATTTCAAGCAAAACCTAGAGAACCACATCTGATTGCAGTCAAAAGAATTTTCAGATATCTCAAAGGCACTCCTTCACTTGGCCTTTGGTATGCAAGGGAATCAGATTTTGGGTTGTGTGGTTATTCAGATGCTGATTTTGCAGGATGCAAAATAGACAGGAAAAGTACTTCAGGAAGTTGTCAGTTTTTGGGTGGAAGACTAGTTTCATGGTTCAGTAAAAAGCAGAAATCTATTTCCACTTCAACTGCAGAAGCTGAGTACATTGCTTCAGGAAGTTGTTGTGCTCAGATAATGTGGATGAGAAATCAGTTGTTAGATTATGGCCTGTCATACTCAAAAATCCCTATTTATTGTGATAACCAAAGTGCTATTGCAATGACAGGAAATCCAGTTCAGCATTCTCTTACTAAACACATAAGTATCAGATATCACTTTATAAGAGAACAGGTTCTGGAAGGAACAATTGAACTTCACTTTGTTCCTACTGATCAACAACTAGCTGATATATTCACCAAGCCACTGCCTGAAGCTACTTTCAATAAGTTGGTGAATGAACTTGGAATGATGAATTTTGAGAATTTCTGAGGAAAAGCTACAGAGAGGAAATCCTGATAACTGTCAAATCCTGATGGTTATTCAGAAAGGTATGTTTTCTTTGATCAAATCCTGATAGGATGGAATCCTGACAGGAAGTCCACTGGTCAAATCCTGATGCTCAGATGATTGAAGCTGGTATGAAAACCAGAGGTTCTATGCTAATTTGTCATCAACACTCCTGGTAAACTCTGGACAATTAGATTATTACTTAGTCTTTGATTAAGTTTTCAGTCTTAATTATCAATTTCAATTTCATTATTATCAGAGTTTATTATTTATCATCTCTATATCACTATGAGTGTTACTAACAAATTGTGCAGGAAAAGTATCATAGGAAATGCTTTTATTCCTGATGAGGTTAGGTTTTTCTTACATCAGAGAATGCCTACTCGTTATGGACTACTTTCTAATGCTATGGTACAAGGACCAACCCACCTTGTTCCTGACACAAGCATGCAACCTAAACAGTCTAAACAGTTAACAACCACCTCTACTGTCTCTCAAAAGACTTTAGTTGTAAAATCAAAGAAATCAGCTAGAACTGATGTGTCTGGAAGTCAATCAGGTTCAAAGGATTTTTCCTCTACACCACTCACTAAAAAGAAGATACAAGGGGGTGTACAAGGGGTCCTGGTGAAGAAAGCTGATGAGGTTGTTAAGAATGTTCCTGTGAAAAGGAAGTTAAGGTTGATTGATGAAAGTGATTCATAGGATGACTTACCTATATCCTCTGTGATGAATGTGAACAAGGAAGTTGCTGATACTGCTACTAAAGCTGTGGTACCTTTATCAAAACCACAAAAGACAAGGAAATTATCAAAGAGCAGGTATCATATTCCTTTGACAGTGCAAATGAAGGATACTGATATTCAGACATCAAATCCTGATGTTAGTATTCCTGATGCAACAACAAAAGTTGTCTCTATATCAGACTCTCCAGCCTCTCCATCTCAGATTCGAGGACATTCTTGGGAGAAGGTTTCTACAACTGCTTCCTTGGTTGGTCTTACACCTACATCAAAGAAAAAGAGGAATGCAGAAGAGTTAGTCTATCAGAGACAGAAGAAGCTGAAAGGATCAAGCCCACAAGAACCTGAATTTCAGAGTAATTCAGCAGCTACTGTTGATCCTGCCACACAAGAACCACTCAATCAAAGTTTGGGTGAAGGCTTAGCTAGTGGAATGGTCACACAAGAACCATTTTCTCAAAGGGAGAATGAAGACATCAACATTCCAGCTACACAAGAACCATCTTCTCAAAGTGAAGATGCAGGCAAAGCTACAGCTTCTGTTGAAAGATTGGTCGAGAACATTGTCAATGAGGGAAGCACACAAGAACCTTTAGCTCAAAGTGTTGAAGCAGCTTCTGAACCTCAAGCTCCACAAGAACCATTGGTAGCAAATACTGATGCAAGCATATCTAATCCTGACGATGTTCATCCTGACGCTAGTGGTGCTCCTGATAATGAACCTATTTTGATTCAGCCACTTCGTTCAAGACCAATAGATCATCCTATCTCAGAACCACAGGATAAACTGAAAGGTATTGCAATTCCTGATCCTGACATATCTCATGGTTCTGATGATGATAATTCTGATGATGATAGTGATGATGATAATGAGAATAGAAAAGAGAAGGAACAGCTTGTTACAGCACTCAAGATTAGTCTTGGAACTAATTTTGGTTCGTCAAGTACATATATGGCTGGCAATGCTTTCACTGGGAAAGATCAGAGACAAGATTTTTCTTTTCCTTCCTTTGATCCTGCAGAGGCATTTAGACAGAATGAATGGAACAATTCATGGCACAATTCTGATGAATCTATCAGTTTTTCTTCTGCTATTGAACATGCCTATAATGCAGTGAAGTCTATACAGAATCAAGACTTGAAGAATCATCTGAAGGCTACTACTCTGTTATCCAAAAGCCTGAAAAGTGAGATTGATTCTATCAAGGGTTCAACTGAAAAAGTGAGGACTGATATCTTTAATAATTTTACAAAGGTGCCTACTACTTTTCAACTAAGGGTAGTGGAATCCCAAGTGAAATCTGTTGTTTCAGAACAAACCTCAATCCATCAAAGAATTGATTCTCTGGATACTAAGGTAACTGAAATTCAAGCCTCTCTTTCCTTAATTTTGCAATTATTGTCAAATCCTGATGTCAAAAAGGGGGAGAAGGTTATTCAGACAAAATGTACACCTGATCTAGTATTAAGAAATAATGATGATGATACTGGAGATGATGGTGGTGACAAAGCGATACAAGGAGAAACCTCTGATGCTGTTGTTATGAAGACAATCCAAACTTCTCAAAGTCAAACAACGCAGTCAACTCATGTTTCTGATTCTGGAGTTAAGACAGTAAGAACATTGGTGCAATCTCAGATCCTGACGGAAGATCAAATCCTGACACCTGGTCATGGACAAATTCTTGCTACAATTCCTGAAGGTGATGAAGATGTGATTATTGATAATCCTGAAGATGCATCAAATTTATTCCAGAAGTTTTCTACAAAAGACGGCAGAATTGTTACTCTATATCACACTGATAAAAGAGTTCAACAATTATTTGCAAGAAAAGCACTCTCTACAGCAAGTGAAGAATATCCAGATCTCTCACATGAAGAATTCTTGAGACTACAAAGAGAGACAATGGAAAGCTATACTGCTCCTGCTAGAGGTAGAGGAAGCAGAGGTAGGAGAGGTGCTAGAAGAAGTAAAAGAGGTTCTTCAACTCAAACAGTACCTAGACAGACAAGGTCTAGAGGGTTAAGAATTGAAGAAATTCCTGAACCTATTCAAACTCTAGTAGTTCCTGACAGATCTACTTTTGGTGATGATGGAATTGTTGAAGAAGAACCTGAATTGAGAAGAAAATCAAGAAAATCAACTCTCAGCAATACAAATCAAATTGAAGATTCTAATCCTGACAATATTCAAGATCCTGACGAATCTGAAATTCTACAAGAGGTTGATTTGATAATTTTATCTACTGTTGTTGATTGTCACAACAAAGAAGTAGATGAAGAAGAAGAAGCCAGAAGAAGAGATATTACAAGAAGAACAAATAAAGATTTCAATCTCTATCTACAAAGGCTTAAAGTTTCAAATAAAAGACAATGGAGAAATTCAAGCAGACAAGAATCTTTACTTGAAAGAAGCTACGCTCATGAAAAGGAGAAATACAAGAAGTGGAAACATATTAGCACATTAAGTTGTGATACACCTATCAATTTTCAGTCTGGTGGAATTATTACAAGCGCTTCAAGTGTTGTTGATTTGTCTGATATGGCTAGATCAAAAGCACTCTGGTTAAAAATGTTTTCAAATCTGAAGCAATTGTCAAGTAATTCAAGAGGAGGTATTGGACACAGAGATGGTGAATATCTGAATATGTCATATGTTGATCCTTACTCCTTGACAGAAATTGGAGGTACTTTAACTTCTGAAAACCTGAACAATTTATTAGCTGTTGATATAGTTATAGATTGTCATGATGGTTTTGAAAATAAAGAAAAGCTTCTGTACTTCATGAAAGATGGTAGTGTGAAGATTCTATCTATTCAAGATCTGCTGATGAAAACTACACAGGAACTGAAATATGTTCACTATCTGTTAAGATGGAAGAACCAAGTGTACAAAGAATGGAGTGACATGATTTTGTCAACTATAAGAAGAAGACTGGATGGAAACAGTAATTTCGATGGTAATTATACTCCCATGTACTTAAATCAAAGAGGTCAGGATGTGGAAATGCAAAGGGGTACTGCTGTTAAAGAAGTAAATTTTGGCATGACTCATCTTTCTCTCAATCCTGATGGGAAGGAAATTGCTTATCTTTTGCTTGAAGAGCACAGTCTACAGAGAAACTCCATACAGAATCTCAGAGCAGCTATCTACCAGATTAATGAGGAAGATGAAGAACTCAGAAATCTTAAGGAAAGACTGATTCAAATTCTTGAAGAAAAAGAAGAAAGTTTATTATCCAACTTCTTGAAGATGAATCTGTTCTATCACAAAGCTTAAACAGATAAGTTGTTTCTGAAGATACTCGTACATTTTGATACATGTTTTTGACATCATTGAATATTTGGAATCTATACTTTATTTCACAAAGTATGAGATTGGGGGAGATTGTTAGATCAGAATTCAATGATTGTCAGAAGCTAGACTCAACTGATCAGGATTGCTGACGTCATCAGTATTGCATGGTCATCAGTATTTGATCAAGCGTCAGTATCTTATTGATCATCAGGATTCCTACTCAGACTATGATCAGGTTTGATCATCAGGACTTGAAGCTGATCAGGATTCCTACTTCGAGTTATATTTGGAGTCTAGATAAACATGGAAGTTTGTTCCTGGTTTGTAGAATGCAGCTATCGATTAAAGATATGTTTCTATCTTTGTTATGATTAGGACTTATCTTGTTATTGATAGAGAAGCTGTGTGCACTATATAAACACAGTTTTGGTTTCGATTTATGTACTTATCAGAGAGAGAACATAATCGGAGAGAAGCTCTTAAGAACAGAATTTCTTGAGAGAGTTTTTGTAAGCTAGCAGCTCTTAAGAACATCAGAATTTCTTAAGAGAGTTTGTAACAGTTTTTATCAAAGTTAATAAAGCTGTTATTGTTATTGTTATTGATCTTTCATATTTGTGTTATATAAAGTCGAGAATCTTATACAATTGTATTCAACCCCCTTCTACAATTGTTATTTACTGGGCAACAATGATGTTGCTAGCAACATTCCTGGAATCTTTCCATTTTGCAATCACACTCTGTTCTATCTCTAGTTTTGTTTTAAGAATTTCTTCCCTCTTTAATACTTTCTCAAGTTCCAGCTTAGCATCCCTACTAACACATCTCATTTTCTCAAACTCAATGAGCTGTGCTTCTAACATGGCATTTCTATCACTTAAGAGCAGATTTGATTCTTTAATCCTTGAATTCTCCTTGGTAAGTGATTTAAGAGTAACACGCAGATTGTATAGTACAGTAGACATTTCATTTACTGCACTATCGCATTCCTCTTTAGAAAGCTCAGAAAGATTAGTAATTGTTACCTGGTTGCTTGAGGAGCTTGCTTCCTGCTCATGATTGTTAGCCATAAGAGCCAAGTTGACATACTCAACATCATCATCAGAATCTTCACCATTACCAGACCAATCATACTCCTGAGACATGAAAGCCTTTTCTTTTTGCTTGAGAAGTTCAAAGTATTTCTTTTTATAATCAACAGGCTCAAATTTCCTGTTGCCCTTCTCAACCTTGGGCTTTCTGCAGTCTCCAGCAAAGTGACCAAGCATTCCACAATTGAAACATTTTGACTTAGACTTTTCAATCCAGTTTGATTTGTTAGGTTGAAAGTCTCTTCTTGGTGGCCTTGCTTCTGAGTTTCTCTTGAACTTGAACTTAGAGAATTTTCTTGACAGAAAAGCAATGTGTTCATCAATCTCATCTAAGTCATCCAAGTTGGCTGGTTCTGATTCTTCTTCCTCTGTCATCTTGCCTTTTCCCTTGCTAACATCACTTCTACAACTAGCTCGACTAGTTGTGGCTTTTGCAGCTTCCTTCTCATTGTCATCTTCCAGTTGGTTCACAGATGCAATCAATGCAATAGATCCACCCTTCTTCTGTACCTTCTCAATTTCTTCATCTTACTCCATTTCCAACTCATATGTCTTTAATGTTCCATACAGCCTTTCAAGAGTGTAATCTTTGTACTCTTGAGTGTTTCTTAAAGAAACAGTCATAGGCTTCCATTCTTTTGGAAGAGCTCTTAGAAATTTAAGGTTTGAATCCTTAGTTTGGTAGATTCTCCCATACAACTTTAATCCATTCAGAAGCTTTTGAAACCTACTAAACGTGTCATTTAGGGTTTCACCAGCTTTAAAGTGAAAATGCTCATATTGTTGTATAAGGAGTTGCATTTTGTTCTCCCTTACTTGCTCAGTTCCTTCACATAGTGTTCTGACAGTGTCCCATACTTCTTTGGAGGTTGTACAGTTTATGACATTGTCAAACATCTCTTGCTCCAAACCATTAAACAGAATGTTCATGGTTCTTTTATCTTTATGGACTTCTGCAACATCTTCAATAGTCCATTCTGAGACAAGTTTTGGAATTTCCACATCAGGAGCATCATCTGGCAGTCCAACTCTAGATGCAAACTTCATGGGAACGTGTGGACCTTTCTCAATGCAGTCTACATACCTCTCGTCCATAGACATGAGATGTAAATGCATCTTTACTTTCCAGTGAAAGTAATTGTCCTTATCAAGAACTGGTATCTTCACACCTGCATCCTTCTTCACCATGGTTTCTGTTTTGGTCTTGATCTTTAAACTTCTTGTATGTTAGAAGCTTGCTCTGATACCAATTGTTAATCCCAAATGACCTAACAGAATTGTAGAAGGGGGGGTTGAATACAATTCTTGATATTTTCTTAAACTTAAAACACTTATAAATAAAACTGAACTGAATAAGTAAAAACACAAGATATAAATAATTCAGTTGGATTATTTGATGATCCAACTGAAGTGTTTTTATTTCGGAAATAATCTGTGATACAAATGTATACAGCTGCTCAGTTACAAGATTTGTAGAGAAGAAATGCTCTCAAAAATAGCTAATACAATCTATTTGTTTTTCTTCTCTTATCTATTTTAACTGCTACACTTGGTTATATATTCCCCAAGTTTACAATACTATTTTTGGTTATACTTAAGTACACTAAAGGTAACCGCCAATAGTTTGCTTTTCATCCCTTTGTCCAGTGGTCCTTGGAGATCCTTGCTTTTGTCTTCATGCTTATTATGATCACTCCCAAGAGCCCAATTGGAAACTGGGATGTTTCCTTATTCCCCATGTCCATTTTAATGGTTTCCAATGCAAAGTACACTTCCACATCACCTTTTTAGATCTGTTCAGTAAACTGTCACTATCACTTTGTCAACTATTCAGAAAAGCAATAATGATTCGTTGATAGCAGGGAGATGTGTTTCGTTGATAGCTTTATTCTCCATTCCGTTGATGAGTAAACTTCATTTCGTTGATGAGTAAACTTCATTCCGTTGATGGTGTATCCTTGTTCCGTTGATAGAGTAATCTTCATACCGTTGACATGTCTTCACTTAGGCAAAATTACAAGGCATGATATACTTACAATTAACCAACCTATTTTGCCTATCTAGTACTTAGTCAACATGACTTAGGAAATCTATCTAATACATACATCAAATGCATATCAAACTGTGAAGTATTGTATAGTGCAATTGCTACAACACTCATTCCGTTGATGAGCTTCCTGTCAACGAAACACTGCAAAGCATGCCATTCCGTTGACAGTTACAAAGTGACTTAATACAAAATCTACCAAGTGTTTTTATAATTATCATCAAGAACAACATATTCCTAACATCTAGTTTTATTTATTTTGTAGTTTGTATTTCATGTTGTTTCGGTATCATAATAAAATTTTAAATTATGCATAGATCTCTATCACTTTGATCTATTTATTGACATTTAAAAAATATAATTTCTCAAATTTCTTTTTTCAGAATTATTTATAAAATTTTAGTGTGGAAAACTAAAAACAGAACTTGAATATAATTCTAATCTTTAAAATTTAAATTATACTAGAAAATAACCCGTGCGAATCACGGGCCGAGTGATTTTTTTTCAAAATTTATTTTATTTATAGTATTTTTTAATTAATATTATTAATTATGTTCTTTTCAATTTTGACTTAAAATTGTTTACAATTACATTATTTTTTTCATGAAATTAGTTACTGAATTTTACAAATATTTTGCTCATGAAAATATTATTATTATTCAGTTAATTATAAAAACGTTATATGTTATCCCTTTACAACAAAACGGAATCTCAATAAACTATACAGCAGTATCAACTGAAATTTTAATGGTAGATTATTTATATTTTAGTATCAAAAATAAAATCATTTTAAAATCTAAAACACCAACTTGTGTATAGATCCCAAAGATTCTCATCCAAATGAATTTCTTTATTTTCAGCAACAACTTTTTATTATATAATAAACGTAAGAGATTAATAGTTGTAATTTTTAAATAATTATATATATATATATATAAATAAATATTTATTCTACTGCTCAATAGTTTAAGAATCTCTTGACGATATCTTTCTCTTCCGACACATCTTTACAATTTTAATTTTAACGACGTAATTATAAGGGATAATTATAAGGGGATTAAGAAATTGGTCAAATACAATCTAAACTATGTATATATAATTAAAATTTTGTATATACAATATGGGCTAAAATTTAGAAGATTGTCATCCAGTTGAATTTCTAGAAACAATTTTTTATTTATACATAAAACATAAGAGATCATTATCTGAATCGAATAATTCTAAAAAATAAGAAAAAAAACTCTTGATAGTAATACCTGGGACATAATTTGTTTGTGAATTTAATCATTACGTTCATCTCACTGCTCAATATATAGTTTTAGAATCTCTTGTTTAACGATATCTTTTTTTGTATGGATACCTTAATTGTCTTCCAATTATAAAGGCATAGCTAGAAGTAAAAAATACAGGGGACTAAGAAATTAGCTCAATATCGTATAAAGTATGGATGATTTAAATATTGTAAGCCTATTCATGAATTAACTAACAGTATAGGACTATTTAAATATAATAAGGCTAGTCATGAATAAAGAATAAATATAAGAGGACAAATATAATTGAATTCAAATTATGCCCTTGTGATTCGTGATGTAAATATTTGAACATTTTCTGTGAAATTGATTCTCATGCAGATGTGAACAACTTGGAATGCTGAAAAGTTAATTTACCTCTACACAACTTGTACCAACAAAAACATGGGATGCTGAAAAGTAAATTTACATATCCACAACTTGTATTCGATTAGTAACTTTTTTGTAGTTTGGTGATGGACAATGATCACTTCATTGGTAATAACTACAACGTACAATCGTGTTTCATATTTTAAGTTGAATTCACCAAGACACTAAGTTTATAAAAGAATTAGAACTACAATAAAAATAAAAATTTCAGATGGCCTAAACTACAAATTACACTTAATATAATTTGCTTATGTTGTCATCTTATTGTAACTCCTCCTGCTGGGATGTCTATTACATGATATAATATAATAATATAATATATTTTGGTACAATAGTAATGTAATTTAATAACAATGTAATATATTCGTACAATAATAATATAATTTATTATAGTTTTAGATTAAATTATTATTAAAAACAACATAGAATTTTACGTGAAATAAGTGTTTAGGATAAAATAACAATATAATCTATTTTAGATTAGATAATTTGTTTTTTAATTTCAAAACAACATAGAATTAGTTTTTTCTTAAAAAAAATTAGAATTTTACATGAAATAGGAGTTTAGAGTACAATAATAATATAATCTATTTAGATTAGATAGTTATAATTTTTTTTAATTTAAAAACAACATAAAATTCTACAATAATATATAATATATGAGTCGAAAGTTGCAAGTGTGTAGTAAATTTATACTTTCAAAAAAAACTTGATACGGATGTTTAAATTTTATGGCTTAACTATCCATTGTATGTGATCACAGATAATATTGACATATGTATATCAATGTTATGATAATGCCAAAGAAGTAACAAAGAAAAAAAAGGCAACCTTTTATCATGCAGACTTTTAATTGCTTGTATGTGTAAGACGAAAAGTCAAAAATAAAATATTATTTTTCGTAAGATGAAAAAGTCGAAATAATAATAGAATTGTTAGAAGATTGGTGAAAGTATAGGATTGAATAAAACAAAAATAATTTAAAAACAATATAAAGTTCTACTACGTGAAATAGGAGTTTAGGATATAATAATTCTACTACAGGAAATAGGAGTTTAGGATATAATATAATCTATTTTAAATTAGATAATTATATATTTTTTAAAAGATAAATTAGGTTCTTCGCAAAAAAAAGAAGATAAATTAGGGGTGAAACCAAAAAAAAAGTGTGAACAAAAAAAAGTGCGAACCAAATTTGGTACTATATTAAAAAGGGTTTTGCTTATTAATAAAGGTTATACATTTCTACACACTCATTTACCTCTACGGTCTAATTGATATTTAAATCTAATTTTCTCATCATTTAGTTAGATCAATCTAAATTTATTACTTTTTTGTTTCAAGTCATGAACTACAGAAAAACAATATCTATTGTTTTTAATGATAAGTTGTTTAAGTTAGTTAATCTAATTTTATATGTTGTTAATTTGTAGTTTGATTTTTTAAAATTACAAATGATAATAGACAACATGTTATTTAGTATTTATATAATTCTTTTATTTATATTTTGATACTAAAAGAACTTAAACCTACGGTGCAATAATATTGACTGCAATTTTTTTAAAATAATTTATTAAATTTATTTGTTCAAATTATTTAATACATACAATATGGTAGATATTACACTCCTCCTCTTACGGAATGTATACTAATGTACGTGCTTTAACTTGACATTGAGTTAAAAAAAATTAGCCCCAGTGAGTTGAGCATCCTGGGTCCGCCCCTGACCGAGGGAAACCTCCCAACATCGAACAATGCAGTCTGTTACCCCAGGATCCAAGTATGAAATCATGGGCTCTGTTACCACTTGTTGGGCCGCGAGCAAGTCCTAACTCCATACTAATATGATATTGTCCGCTCTGGGTCAGGCCCGCACGGATTTATTTTTGGCTCACTTCCAAAAGGCGTCATACTAATGGAGTTAACCGGCTGGCTCTATACAAGAGATTTTCTTCTTGTCACATCGATGTGATACTCGCAAAGCAGTACACACTAAGACAAAGGGTAGGGATTGGCTCCTTACAACTCTTTCTGAAGTTCGATTTCAAACAAAAAAATTCTAGGTTTTCTTTTAGGTTAGCACACCGTACAAGCTTAGCTTTCGCTGCTGGCATAAATTTAAAACTCGCCATGAGATTGGTTTATTTTAAAGTTAATGAAAAATTCATTATAATATTAGAATAATTGAGATGTCACTTAGTTCTGCCTTTGTGCAACTTGGTTAAAAATTAAGTTTTTCTGAAAAACAGTAAGTGCTAAACGGAAGTGAAAAGATAAATTTTACTCGCCATGTGATACGAATAGACGTTTTGTTGGATTTAGTACAACCAAATTTGCATGGGACTCCTGCATGTTATGATACATTTGAGCATCAGAGGAAAATTATCAATTAAAAACTAAAAAGTTGTTATTTTAAATGAAATGCAAGTCTCTGTTTAGTGGTAATTATCGGTGCTGTTGTTGTCTTCCTAAAGGGCTTTTGCCAGAATTAGTTTTCTTTCAGACGGGGATCTGGAGGATGGGGACAAATGTAATGCTGATACCTCAATTGTTTTCCTCTTTAGAGTTAGGCTCATTGGTTCTTGTTCCCTTGTGTCTGCATGATGAACCATTCTAGGTCTTGTGTTTTCTTTCAACTCCGCACCTTGTCTTGAGTTGGTCAAGAATTTAGTATCGTTCTGAAGAGTTGATTTTGATGGAGGATAAATTGGTTCACTAGTCCTGTTTCAGTAGAAGTTGTCAATAGTAAAATCACTTGAAAGTAGCAATTGCATATACTATTATTGGGTTTAGATACATGTAAATCACTTGACAAGTCCTTTACATTATCTTCTGAGAGCTTTTTTTCATAAACATACAGTAAAGGGAACATCTTTAGTCTACCAGAGGGAAAAATGTTGGAATTCAAACTCTCTAGGGTCAATGTAAGCTCCAGCATTACATGATAAAAATAATTAAAGGCTAGGTGGTAATATTAACCAATTTGACCGTATTTTAGTCTAAAGTCAGTTAAAGAAAGATTACATGGTACAGATTTTGTACCTTCATTCTTGATTGTTCAATCTGGTACATTAACAATTGCTCCTGAAATGACAAAATAGCACCTTATAGTTTATATTTGTACTTAGCGATAACTTTTAGCAATAGAAACATAGGAACAGCATTCAACCTTCCTATTCCTCAAAGATATTAAGCCATCATTCAATAGTTGTTCCAGCTGCTGTAACTCATTCAATCCATATTCAGTAAGGTCATTACCCAGCAAAATCCTACAAGATCAAAAGTAAATCTATGAAAAATGAGGCTTCTCTAAAGTTTTAAAAAATTACCAAGAAAGCTAAAAACAAACTTACGTTTGTCTTTGCATAAGCTGTGCAACCTCCTCTTTCAGAACAGCTAGCTCATCAGAACTTTTCTTCTACAACATATTGAAAGCAAAGGAGATCATGTACCGCTAGAAGGAAATTGCATCAGGCAAACGTGTGAATACATACTTCGCAGCATGGTAATGATTGTAAACGTCATTTACTAAATTATCCAGCATTACTATAACAACAGCCGATCAAATATAAACAAGTTCGGTAAATATACCAGCAATCATTCGCGGAACTAACTAGTAGCCAGTAAAGGCACCATATCAGTTGTAGCTTTGACTCCCACTTGTAGTATCTACAAATTTCTTAAAGATTACAAATAAATATAACCCATAAAGACATCTGAACAAACAAATCAGACAAACACTTAACCCAACATATCACAAACAAAAACAAAATATACAACTAAAAATGCAATCGAATTCCACAAAGAAAAAATACCAAGTTCTCATATCACACAATCACAAAAAATAAAGTACTAATAAGCACTAAAATCAAGAAAAAAAAGATTATACATATATACCTAGAACTTGCAAACTGATAAAGCTGTCCAGTGCTAGAAAAGATAATAACAGCAACTTCAGCATCACAAAGAACAGAAAGTTCATGGGCTTTAGCAGAGTATGATAATGAGAGAGAGATAGAGAGAGATTTATACCTCAAACGTATACAAATCGAAGCATACGAAGAGAGATTTATTCTAATATGTTTGATATTAAATTATGATTTATTATTTCAATTATTTCGCTCTTACAATCTATTTTTAAATGTATTGTTAAAATTAGTTTTGCAAGCTGTTACTTTCTCTAATAAATTTTTTATTGGTTTTTAATCAAAATTTAATGATTTTGATTTTTTTTAAAAACCTTTTCTAATATAAATTGATTAAAAACATTTTATAAAATATAAATAATTCAGTTATTTCACAGAATATTACTTTTATAAAAATATTACTTTTATTATTCAATGATTTTTTTTAAAATTAATTACTTTTAAAGTGAAATAATTATTGAATTATTAATTTTAAATAAAAAATTTAAAATTAATACTCTAAGGTAACGCCCTCACGGTGTTACTCAGTTACAACACCTTTTTACAGCTAGAGTACCATGGGTTTATGGATATGGTAACACCAAAACTATGATGTTGTAATAGGTCCAAAATTTCATAGCTAAGGTAACATCCAAGAAGGTAACACCCATACCCAGATGTTGTAAAAGGCCATTTATGGCGTAGTGTCTGGTACCACTTGTTGGGCCGCGAGAGGAAGCCATAACTCCACACTTGTTGGGCCGCGAGAGCAAGCCATAACTCTTCCATCCAACTCATTGAATTTTGACCTATGACCAGTCATATGATTGCTTGCTCCGTTGTCCAAGTACCACAAATTCGATTCACCCCGTTTCTCCTCGTTGATAGATAAAATTTGTGGTGTTATCCTGTTCTCGTTCAACTTCTCCTTATTGTCATCCATCCTTTCGTGTTTTGCCAATAGTAAGGCTGGTTCATCATCTTCAACTTGTGACATATTAATTTCTGGTTTCTGTTCTTTAGTTCAACGAGGTTTGTGACACTCGGCTGCGTATTGGCCATACGCTCCATAATTAAACATTTTACTCGACTTTTATCTCGAACTCCACAACCCCTTGAACTGGTAACTCCATCAGCTCCCCCACGATTGGATCTCTTCAGCCACTCTTCTCTTGTAAGCAAAAGCTTCCCTTCACTGGCCTCTCTTTTCTGCCACTCGTCCTCAGTTAACAGTAACTGCTCACCATTTGTTGTGGTTGTTCCCTTCAACCTCTCTTCGTGAGCCTTGAGAGACCCAATGGTTTCTTCCACAAACATCTTATCCAAATCACCAAATTGTTCAATAGTTGAGGCAATCTGTAAAAACTTAGGTGGGACAGCTCGAAGAATCTTCTTAACAACGTAAGGCTCTCCCATTTCTTCCCCAGGGCTCGTATGTTGGACACAAGTCCATTTACTTTCTTATAAAAATCTTCCAGTTGATCGGTTTCTTTCATATTCAGTGCCTCAAATTCCGCCTTTAACGTTTGAACCCTTGCCTTTTTCACTCTCTCTACACCTTGGAACATGGTTTTGATCGCCTCCCAGGCATCCTTGGCCGTCTTTTTTTCTGCTAACGATAACAGCAAGTCCTCAGGTATACCCTGATAAATCATCGCAAGAGCGATTTTGTACATCTTTGCCTCTACTGGAACTTTCGGATCACTGGGTTCGACCACTTCCCAAACTCCGTGGGCTAGCATAAACACTTTCATTTTCATTGACCATGCTGTGTAGTTCCCCTTCGTCAACATCAGGTAACTCAATCCAAACGAACCTCCCTTGACTTTGTTCGCGTCCATGGTCGTTGTTGTCCATGACATACACACTCGAGGGTACTGTGGCTCTGATACCAATTCTTGTAATATAGATTATATATGTATATAAACTGCATAATATGAAACTGGTAAAACAAAACAAGTGTTTGTATGTCCCAAAAGACTTACTTTATTTCCTTCTATTTACAACTTTAATAAAGGCTTACAAGAATGAAAGGTACTGGCAAGAAAATAGGAACTAACTAATGGGCCTAACTGATCTCCTACAAATACGAAAGACTAACGTTATTGAACCCACATGATCCTAAATAAACTCTACTACTACAAGACTCAGTCCTTAGTTCCATAAAAATAACGGCAAATATGAGATTATAGTCCAACACAAAGATCATGTTGTGAACCTAGCAAGTTGTGAATGACACAATATTCCTCCAATCAGCATCAAGCAAAGAAGCTAAAATATAGCATACTTTTAGTTCATTTTACATAAATGCACATATAGAATCAATCTTACAACTTCCCATGATTGGAATATTTTTCTTCTACAAAATTTTAGATTGATTTAATACAAAACGAAGTATTGGACCTGTGGACTTGAATTAAACTCATATATATTGTTGTTTCCATTGTCTTATCTTCTCCAAACATGTTGTCACAAGTTCTTCAGTTCATTTTTCCTAAGCAGGAATTTAAATATTTCTAACAACTACAGATATATTATGTTCTAACTTCTAAGAGTTACACGACCCGGAGGATACCAAATAATTTTTACTTCTAGGAACCTCTGCCACAAGTAAAAAATTGTAAAGGAGAATGTGGACATTGAATTTGATTTACAAAAACAAGTTCATTTCGATTATGATATTTTTTTTAAAAAAATAGATTGCAGGTTTCCTGGAGATATATAATGCATAAAATTTATATTAAAAAAACTTATTAGTTTAGTACATAGCACAATATAATGTGTGCAGTATATATATGGTCTAACACGTATACAGTTTAAGTAGTCTACGTTCAACAAAACTCTATAAGAGTTATATGGCTTATACATGTGTAATATATATTAAAGATTTAGTGGTTCAGTTTGGTTTTTTCGGTCGGTTTGGAACTAAATATCCAAATCCAACCAAACCTAAAAAAAACCAATTTTATATTTTATTAAAACCAAACCAAACCAATGAAAAACCCAAAATTTCAATTTGAAAGGTTTGGTTCGGCTAATTTCATAAACATTTGCTCAGCCATGCGTATTTGGTATGTTTTCAAACTTACTTTGTGATGCTTATATATATTAACTTGTGATTTTTTGAGGGACAACAATTAAATTTAGTGAGCTTAAGCTATTGGTAAACTGTATAAGCAAAATCATATGTAACTTCAAATTTTTAATAATTTATATATATATATAGAGAGTTTCATAAAAGGCATATAGTCGCCTCACATAAGACTCATGGTTCAAAGTGATATGATAGACTACATAGTTTATAAGGAGTCATTCAAGTCAAAGAATCACTCTTGATTAAATGATAAGGTTGATAATTAATAAGGAAATATTAGTCCGCTTCTTCAAATGTGCTCTATTGCAAGGTTGATTCTTGGAGTGGGATATGTTTGGTGTTTCTTACATTAATCTTCCGGAACATAGAATATTATTTCTGGTTGTAAAGGTTATAAATTATACATTAGCCGGTTGTGGGGCAACCTATTATTGCACATGAAGTTCGATTACAATAAATTAAAAACTTACCTACAAATGTATGTAGACATCACTCTTTTTTGGAGCACCTTCTTCATTGTTTCCTACAAATACATAATTTTCAGCAAATGAATACCTAAATCCAAAAATATACATGATGATTTTAAAATGTAATCATGACAAATCATGTATCCATCAATTTATGTAATGACCCATTTTTTGAACGTACAATATATTGATATAAATTGATGTAGACGGCGGCCTACCGATTGAGTCAATTTAGACAAAATTAAGATGCAATAAATTGATGTAGATGATGGGTTACCGATGGAGCCGATTAATTTGAATAAAATCAAGCTTCTTGGCATTTTGAAGGCATGATAGGAAAGATCGGTAAGATTGGTCAGAGCAAATCTGGTAAAAGTTGTAGAAATTTGGCAATAATCACTAACAACACAACACTCATTTTGCAGATTATGTTATACTTTTAGATATAAATCAGAAACAAATGAATAATGAAAAGTGGCTCGAAGAGGAAGATCTAGGGTTTTCAGCACATGAACACAACAAAAAAGTAATATAAAACTAGAATTCTCAAACCCTTATCTCGGAGGATCTATGCAAAAATTGTTAATTCAAAGGCTTACAATCTCACTTGTTGATTGAAGTGGAGAATGGAAGATCTACGAATCCCAGCATTTCCGGCTTGTACAATTTATGTGTCTTCTATATCCAAATATTTACTTGAAAATCATCTTACGATATACAACAAATAGTTCATACAATCTCTCTCTCTGGCGGCTAGGAATTTCTCACTATATGATTTGTTGATAACTAGGCATGTTTCATGTGTATATAGTGGTAAGGGTAAACAACCTAATTACATTAGGCATTTTGTTAAAATTACTACTTTAACCCTCTACCTGCTTCTCTAATACCTATTAATAAATTAATTTATTTAACTTTATCTTAGTAATTATAACATTTTAATACATACATAGAAAAAAAAAGAATTTTATTGGTTTTAATTTATTTTTTTACGTGAATAGTTATATATAATACTTTTATTATAATTTAAAAAATCAAGGACAATCGAAAATTAGATTTACTCGATTCCTATCTAAATAACAATCATGAAATTAATGCTTGGATATAAGTGTTTTATTGGTTGTTATAGGTGTGTGAGACTAATCGATCCTTGTCAGATGCATACATATCCCAAGTCGAAATTGTGGTTTCAGGGCGCCATCCCCTATTCTCAAGGTGGGAAGACACTCCCAAGACTAGGGTACGTGATCTTCAAGACTCCCTAGACAAATTTGGGGATTTCGGTCGCCATCCTTTGCTCTTCAAGGTATTAAGACACTCCCGATACTAGGGTACTAGGTCTTCGAAACTCCTTATTGAAATTTGGGACTTCCGATTGGCCGAGAACGAAACCTGTCTTCTTAAAGCGTATTAGCCCTCACCGTATGTGCGAGAAAAATCATTTTCCAGGATAAAACTGATTACAGTGAAGCTACAGAGAAGCGTCACTCTCATTGAGTTTGAGACGAGCAAGAACTATCACCAATAAAAACGAAGTATAGGGTTTTTTAGTATGGCTGTATTTTAGATGAATTGTCCCAACACTATATAATTTATAATATATAGACTCGGTAAGACTTGTGCGCTACATAATTTCCCTAATTAGTTAACCGTGTAAATAGATTATGTCGGTTGCAAATAATCCGTAATTAAAACAGAATTAATTTTATCGAATTAATTATTTCAAAATAAATTTGAATTAATTTAAGTCAATTTATTTTGTAGACCGATTTTACTCGGCCTAAATTTTTGCGCGCACGTAGGTGATGGAGCAACACATTACTAACACACTTGGATTCTACATAAGTGTCTTGCTATATAAATCCTTGAAAGGCTCTTTTTCCTTTCAATGTGGGACTAAAGGTTTAATCTTCATTTTACTCTTTTCATTTTCCACTTTTGAGGGAACAACTTTGGATCATCACAACTCATCCATCCCTTGGTCATTTTGGGTACTGGAATATGCATTGGAAGGCTCTCGTGGAGGAGAACACACTCCAAGCATAAGTTGTTGCGAACATACAATCAAGGCTCACTCAAAATGACTTGACAAGGTAGGACTTGACACCCACATTTTCCAACAATCCCCTATATGGATGAGATTGATGTTTCAAGCACACACCAGACAGACAGAGACGAGTTTGACTTGGTGATTATTTCTTCGATTATATATGGCATACGAAAAGTAGAGAATTCTCCTTGATCCTACGCTTGATTAAGCATACTGACTTTACTGTTAGACAATAGATGCGATTATCCTTGAACTGTTTAACCGTTTGTGTAAACGATGATATAATTATCACTACATCCTTTCTAACTCGTTCAGCTCTCACGATTATGTCCATTTTGGCCATGGAATATCGTCTCGGTTGTGTAAAAGTTTCTAAAGAATTGTGCCTCGCACTTCTTCTTTGAAGCGGCCCCACTTCTCTCCCACATAGGTGATCTTTATCTTATATAGTAACCCGTGTTTACTAAACTGAATTCCATGCATTCAACAACTTGAAAGTGGCTTTAGGCTTTTGATTTGATCCTATTGATTTTTATTTTAAGGTTGTTAGGGTTTTATCGCCATCTATTTCTCCTCCTGAGGTTTATTCTACAAAGAGAGTTGCTTGGTGAAACATTGAGACTGAGATTGATGTCCCCTACTAAAATAAATTTGATAAATGCCTCTATGGAATTTTTTTTCCACATAATATAATGGTATGATGGCTTTCAATATAAACAAGGAGTTTTTTGTTTGTGATATTAAACTCCCCACAATCTCTAATGACGTTTGTGGATGTTATGATGCTCGAATTGCTGACTTCAAGGATTCTATCTCTGTCACTGTCTCTAGGTACAAAGAGCTAGGCAAAAAAAATGAACTTGTGGACATTAGATGACGAGGCATGACTTCATAGTGGTGGTGTTGAGGCATCATGGATTTTAAAGCTTGGTGTTGATGTTCGACTGTGTCCTTGGCTTTTTCAGTTGTGTTTAATTCTTACTTGATGCCAATGAGTGGTTCTCTTATAACTCCGACAAGAAAGAAACGTGTTTTGCTCGGGGTAAAGTAATATTGAGCAAAACACTCGGTCAGTATTTAATTATCATAAATTATACTACTTACAAAAACACGAAATACTATTTCACGTGCCATGTGTAAATACTAGATTGTCATTGGCATACAATAATCATATATAGATGACCTATCTTAGTTATTTATACCTATGGACCCAAATTTGAAAAACATTTCAAAATGTCTAACAAATTAATAACAATTGCAAGAATACAAAAAAGAAAAAGGGGGCTCATAAGCAAGTTGTTCAACATTCCTTTTGTTTTTCAATTACTAGCTGTCGTTGACTGTGATGAACTGGTTCTTGGATGACAGTGACGGGTAGTAGCATAGCTCACATGTGACTCATCACTCAACATGAGTCAACAGTACTCCACTTGGCAAGCTGCCTATGTGATAGGATATAGATTTTTTTAAGGACCATTCAAGTCAAAGAATCACACTTTGAAGTCGTAAGATGTGACAATGTTAAAGTTATAATTATGGATGCGGAAGGATTGATCTGCTTCTTTAGAGGTTGCTCTATTCGGGTAAAGTGCTCCATAATTTTTTATGCATATATGTAAGATAAAAGCTAGTATAAAAATGTTTATTGTATAATTCAATAATAATTTCAATGCTAATTTTCATAATTAAAAGATATGTAAGATAGTGAGATGCACTACATAGAGTATGTTACTTATATTGGAACAAATTTTAAAAGTTTATTTATGTATCAATACTTGACTAATTATCTAAATAAATTATAATAAAAGATATAGTGTTTTATGAAAATGAAGATCGTAGCAATTAAGAGCACAATTGATATTTATATAGGTTTGTGCTCATATGAGAACCCCACTATTGTGAGAACTGAGATCTAATCTCAATCACACATTTCTTTTATCTAAACTAAATCCTAGCCATACATTTAATATTTTCAAATTTTATTTTTTATCCTCATCTCTCTCATCTACACCCATTTTCTTTCTACCCACCACCATTTTAATCCATCACCTCCATTACCATTAACCTCTGATTGCTTCTGCCCCTACCACCACCACCAACGCCCACCACCACCTGCCATTCTCTCTCTCTCTCACTCACTATCTCTCTCTCTCTCTCTCTCTCTCTCTCTCTCTCTCTCTCTCTCTCTCCCTCTCTCTCTTTCTCTCTCTATCAATCCCCTCTCTTACACACCAAAAGCACACATACTACGTACCTATATCTTATCCAGCAACCCAAACTCCATTATCAAACTCCGGCGACAACCAGATCTGTACCTCAATTTCAAAATCCCGTCGTTGGTGATTTTTTGTTGATTTTCTGGTGATTTATAATATTTTCTGCAGATTAATGGGATTTTCTTGTGATTTCGAGTGTGTATCTATATATATATGGTTGAATCCATTAGAATGTTGGTGATTTGATGTTGGTGGTGGTGCCGGAAGCCGACGGAAGTGGTGGTTGGAGATAATGACAATATGGTGGTTTGATTTAGATAATTTTTGTTTCATAATAATGATTTTGTTTAAATCTGATGATTTAATGGTACTGATAGTGTGGTCTGGGTGCTGTGACTAGTGGTTGCCTAAGTGGTGGTGATGTTGAATCATTGATGGTGGTGGTTGCGTTGTGGTGATTTTTAGTTTGACGGTGGTGATTATTTTTATTGGTTGTGCAGTTTAAATCCAACAATATTTGTATGATATTGGTGATTTTTAGTGACGGTAAAGTGGTGATTTTTGGTGTGACATTGGTGATTTTTAGATGGCCGGAAATAGTAACCAGAACTGGTGATTGTGGTGATTTTTTCTTTTCCGGTGGTGATTTTTTGGGTTAGCTGGAATTTGTCACCGGAGATGATGACCGGAGTTAGTGGTGGCCGAAAATGGAGGTTCCCGTTGGCCAGAGGTGGTGGATGGGTGAAGGTGATGGAATATTAAAATATTAATAAAATTTAATGAGTGATGGGAGATTAATATAAATTATATTAATGGATGGCTATGATTAGATCTCATATCTCATAATAGTGGGGGTTCTCAATGGAGCATGACCCTATCTATATAATTGTAAAAATACAAGTGTGATAAATATTTATAAACCACTGTCAACTACCACTTCTGGTCTCCATGTTCGGCCATCACCGATAATCACCTACAACATATAAATCACCATAGTTAAAAATAAATCACCAAAATTAAATCAATAAATTCGCCCCACCACGGCCACCACCTCTAGCAGTTGGTAAAGTAGCTATATACGTTTACATACTCTTTGAGCCCTAAAGAAAGCAAGTAGACCAATCGATTACAAACTTAATTAGTCTGGGCGATTGTCGATCGAAGAATGGGGGATTCCGGTGGAAGTTCTCGTGGTATGTATTTTACATCTTCTTATTCGTATTTTTCATTTCGAAATCATTGTGATTGTGTTTTTAGGAGTTGATCATCTGTTTATGCGATTGTCGAATGTATTCGTGTTTTTTTGATGTTGTGGTGTATCGACCTGTAAATAGTATGAGTAATTATGTATTGTTTATTTTTGTCTATTGAAGGTGAAGATGATGTTATAAGCTTGAGTTTGTTTCATGGTGGGAGGTTCATTTGGGTACCAAAAACTGAATATATTGGGGGTAAAGTAACTGTTTATTATTTCGGAGACCTTGATATGATTAACATGGGCAATCTGAGAGCATGGAGTAAAGCTTTGGGTTATGGGGGACTTCGTTGTTTGTATTACAGGAAGCCTAAAGAAGAACTGGACGGAGGTTTAGTGTTAATGTCACATGAGGGTCATATTAGTGATATGATAGGATTAGCATTGGAAAATGATAACAAAATAGATGTATATGTTCAGCATTCCAATGAAGAAGATTTAGTACCAAATGAAGATGAGACCTTTTTAGGTAGGCTTGAAGGAGATGGTAGCAATGATGTAGGAGACTGGAGTGATGAACTTGATGATTATGATCTTTCTGAGTCTAATTACTCAAGTGAAGATGATGACATGCTATTTTATAAGATTGTTGATGAGGGGATTGAGTGGGTGGGTAGATTAAGACAACAACTTGGTCTAGGTGAAGAAATTGTAATGGAGAAAGGAAGTGATAGTGAGTATGACAGTGATGATCTAGATAGTTTGGGAGACAATGGTGAACTAGAAGATGAGATTGAAGCTGGAAAGATGAAGAAAACATTTCCAGTATATAAAGACATAGACAATCCAACTTGGAAAGTGGGGATGATATTCACAGATCATCATCAATGCAGAGAGGCCATAATGAAGCATTCAGTAAGTGAATGGAGGATGGTGAAATTTGTTAAATGTGATAGAACTAGAGTTAGGGCTGTTTGTAGAGATCCATGCCCCTGGACTCTTTTTGCATCTTTAAATTTTGACAAATGCATCCAAATGAAAACTGTGGGGCCAGGTACATTTCATGGACATTTTAGTCTTTTTATTACTTGTGTATATTGCTCTTTTGTGTGAATATTGTATTGAATACCCTTTAACTTTATTGTTTTGCAGACCATACATGTACTAGAGAGCAAAAAGGGTTACCCCTCATAAATTCTGGATACTTAGCAAGGAAGTACCTACCAGAATTCAGAATAAACCCAACTTGGCCAATTAAATCCTTTCACAAGACTGTGTTGAAGGACTTGCAAATTGATTTCAAGGGTCACATTCTCAGAAAAGCTAAAAGGAAGTGCATGGGGATTATCAATGGTACCCTTGAAGAGCAGTTTCAGAAACTATGGGATTACAAAACAGAGCTGGTGCAAAGAAATCCTAACTCTACAGTTGAGATTGACATTGACCCAGGTATTATTAAAGTGAATTTCATTTTTCCATTCATTTTAATGCTAATTTAGATACATAATATTCTAGATCTGCATATGTGTAGGTAATGTAGGTGTTTTCAGAAGGATGTACATATGCCTAGGTGGATTGAAGCATGGATTTAAGCTTGTTTGCAGAAAGGTCATAGGCTTGGATGGATGTCATCTCAAAACTGCTTACAAAGGTCAGTTATTATGTGTCATTGGAGTAGATGGTAATAACTGTATGTTCCCTATAGCATATGGAGTAGTTGAAGCTGAGAGGTTAGATAGTTGGAGGTGGTTTCTGGCATTAGTAGGACATGACTTTGATATAGGTATTGGGGATGGATGGACTTTGATTAGTGATAGGCAGAAGGGCTTAATACATGTAGTAGAAGAGATGTTACCCATGGCTGAGCATAGGTATTGTGTTAGGCATATGCATAACAACTTTAAGGGCAAATATGGGGGGAGATCTCTAAAAGAAAAATTATGGAGTTGTGCTAGGGCCTCAAATGTTGAGGCATTTGAGACTGCAATGAATAATGTAAAGGAAGAAGATGAGGGTGCATGGAAATGGTTGACTGAAGTTCCATTCCATCATTGGACCAGGTCACATTTTAAAACTGAAACCAAGTGTGACATGTTACTAAACAATATGTGTGAGAGCTTTAACAGGTCCATTTTATGGTTTAGGGAACAAGGTATATTAATTATGTTAGAAATGATTAGGGAGTACCTAATGAGGAGATTGCAGACTAAGAGAGATGAAATGGTTTCTTGGGAAGACAAAAAATTAACACCCAAAGTGTACAAGTTGCTTGAAAAATTAACACCCAAAATGGAGTGGAGGGTGTTATTCCACTTATGCTGGTTTTGATGAATTTGAGGTTACAACAGTCAATGGCTCCAAGTATGCAGTTCACATAGGTAATAGAACATGTGGGTGCAAGAGATGGGATCTCAGTGGCATCACCTGTCATCATGCCATCAGTTGCTTGAAGCGAATGGGGTTTAATGTTGAAGACTATGTGGATTCTGTGTACAGTACTGCAAATTACAAGAAGGCATACTCTGGAATGATATTTCCAATGAATGGACACAAATCTTGGCCTAAAAGTGGTTTGACCATAAAACCACCAACCATTGAAAAACAACCTGGAAGGCCTAAAAAGAAGAGGAGACCTGAGATGCCAGATGTGATTGAAAAAGAGGAAAATGGAGTTAAAATATTGTCAAGGAGTACCCAGTCAAGTGTGAGGTATACCAAATTCTATCTAATCCTTTTTTTTTACTAAAACAATTTAATAGATCTGTAATGTAGTGATTGTGTTGTGTAGGTGTGGAAAGTGTAGTAAGGTAGGTCATAATAGAAGGACTTGTCCTACTATCACAGATGTTCCAGCTATAGAAGATGCTAGCAATGAGGGTCATCATGAGGGTCATAATGAGGGTCATGAGGGTATGGCTGCAGATCCTCAAATTCCACTTGGAAATGTGAATGACATTGATGAGGAACAGATGCAAGGTACTTACAATGAAATGCTATTGGATTATCCTGAAGAAGGACCACCCATGACTCAACCAAGCCACGTACATAATGAAGTTCCAATTGTGGAATCTGAGGACTCATGGGAAACTCCAATAGATGTTGCAGCAAAGAAGATAAGGAAATTGAGGTATCAAAAGATGGGACTCACAACTACTGTTGACTCTCCTATAATGGTTGCAGCAGAAAGAATTAAAAAACTTAAAGAAAGCATGAAGGAGCAGAAAGACAAAGGACATAAAGTAGTTGTTGATGAGAGGGTAGACATTCAGCTTGAGGATGTCACAAGAAATGCTATTAAAGAAGAAATGAATGCAAGAATTGAGGAAGGTAAGAACCAAAAAACAAAGGTGAACCTTAAAACTGAGGTACAACCTGTAAGAAGGAGTGTGAGGTTGAGGAATACAGGGCCAATATTTAAATGGACTAACACACCAGATGCACCAATTTGTCTTGATGAGGGAAATGCACCAGAAGGGGGGCCATCTACTCAACATCAGAAGAAGATGAATTCATACACAGGTCCCATGAAGTTGGGAAAACAGGTGGCAGCACCAATTAAGCAATACAAGACTATTGTTGGGAAAACAGAGGTAAAATCTGCACCTTTTCTATCACATGGCAAGAATGTGGTCACACGGGCTGCTCTAGCAAAAGCTCTACATGAGACCACACGGAATTTGAAGAACTTGAAGCAGACTTGAAGAATCTTTTTAAGTTATTACTATGTGCACTCTTTTAAGTTAGTTTATGGAAGTGCCTCTTTTGTTAAGTATTCAGACAATATTTATGTCATTTTGCTTATGATTGGGAATCAAATGTAATGACTGACTATTTAGACTCATGTTTTAAGTGATGGTTTTAATTTAGTGACAATGTTATTGCCTTAAATTCATATCATTTCATTATAAAGCATGAATCCATTTCATTGGCAATACGAAAATACATACATCAGAACTAGTACAAAGCTACAATTAGGGTAGTTCATAATGTCCCTTGCTCTCTGACTCCACTTCTTTGTTCATCACTACATAAATACAGAACAAAAAAATAAGAACCATGAAGAACAGAATAGGGCTTCTCTTGTTCGCTTTCTTTTCAGCAACACCAGCCTCAAACTTCTTTAATTCATCTTCTAGCTTCTGAACCTTTCTCTATAGCCCTGGAATGATAGTTCTTGACCTTGGGCACATAGGGGGGGGTCAAACCATAAGTGATAGTTACAAGCATTAGCTCTGTCTTCCTGCACACAAGCATTAGTTCAGTAACAAATAATAATTGATTAACATTGGTTTTACCATGAAACGCAAGCATCCCCAAAATCTTCTTCCCGGGTTTGCATCTGTCCATGATGTTCTTAACACAGCAGATCTCCCACACCAACAAACAGGTTCCATGTTCATGCCTCCTTGTTTACAAATTCTTATAAAGTCATACACACGCGTATATATATATATATATATATATATATATATATATATATATATATATATATATATATATATATATATATATATATATATATATATATAAGCAGAAGTACAAGGGTTAGCAGGTTTGGCGGGAGAATATTCTGTGTTTTTGGCGGGAGAATATTCTATGAAATAATAATTTTTGCATGGATTCTCACATGGTGTTTCAGGATTTTGGTTATTAATATTAACTTTCTGATGCGTTTATGTGTCGGTCGCCTCCAATTTTCACTTTCTACCTCATTTAACAAAATAAATTTTAAAAAGTAGAATTCATCATTCAAATCCTCGGGTACCTTATAATATTACCCCCTATCACTACCACAAACAAGCATAATACAATCTCTAAAATTGGAGTGTCTTATTTTTAGTGATTATTCCTAATTTGTTTAATTTTTACTCAATTTTCCGACCAATCTTTCTAAATTATGCCTTCAAAATTCTAAGTATCTTGATTTTATTTAAATCAATTCGGCAAACCGTCATCTTGATTAATTTGTAGCATATATTTGATTATGTTTTTTCCTAAACTCGAAAGTTTTTTTTTCTAAATTCGAACTCCATCCAAATCATAATTCTATGTGATTTGAGTATACATATATATTATTGTTTAATTTTCAATCATGAGCCAATTAATGTTTTGATTGCATTTTGGGTGTATTATAAGCCAATTTGATTCTAGAATTTTAGTTTGTATTAAAATGTGTGTTCTTGATATCAGTTTCTAGCCTATCGTGGCACAAAAATATCACGATTTCACCTGCAGACTGATTCTTCCTAATATGAATATATCTTTTAATTAAAGGATCTTCAACTATATAGAGGTTTTAATGATGGTCATGTGACAATATTTTTTATTTCAATTATTAATTTATTGAATATTTTATATCTGTAGGAAACAATGAAGAATGTGCTCAAAAAAAGAGTGAGTTCTACCTATATTTGTAGTTCTAAATTTTTGTTGATTAATTTATTGTTCGAAAAAGTAAATTTGTAAACTTAGAATACAAATCACCATATTGTGTGTCGTCTTTTATTGATTTTTTGCCTAGTATATATATTTGGCCGTATGTCTTCTTAATTTTAGTGATTTTAGTTTGATACGAAATAATATTTCTAACAATGGATGTTTAGTTTTGGAAATTTTTGTTAAAATTTATATTGGTAATATCCGTTCTTGTAGCCTTACGAGTATGGACATTTGGTCTTCCTAGTTGGTGTATTTGTATTTGGCTCCTTTCAAGTTATTTTTCTAGTTGGTATATTTGTACTTGGCTCCTTCGGGGTGATTTTTCTAGTTGGTGTATTTGTATTTGGCTCCTTCTTGGTGATTTTTAATTATTTTATTGATGGATGAATCCAGTCTATTTATCACACACAAAAATGTTAATATAGACATGTTCACTCAATCGCGTGAGCTCATTTGAGTAGCATGTGGGACTTCAATGATTATAATTAGTGGTTCATCTGACAGAGTGAACTGGTTACAAATGCATAGTGCATGTGGTAGTCATGTTTCTGTAATATTTCAGAATGAATTACGGTATGCTTGGATTTGATTTTCTTAACAAGGCAAAAATGCCTAGCATAACTTATATATTGGTCAATTTACTTGACTTCGGATGATAAATCGTGTAATGTATTCGAGGGCCACCTGAGGAAAACCATGCCAACCAACTATCTCAGCTCCGAGAAATGGGTTTCCTTGATAACTGTGCGAACCTACGAGCACTGATCGCCACAGCTGAAAATGTTCGTGCAGCAGTGGCATTACTCCTTCATGCTGGTAAAGTTTGGTGTTATTACATTAATTCTTATTTATTTATGTAGGTTTACTCAATGTAATATACTTTAGATGTGTTGTGTCATCTTATAATATATACATATTTGCAATGTTCAATACTGATATGATAGTGTTGTGTTTCATTTGAATGATTAGCCGGTAGCCAAGCGAAATAGGTCCGGCTTTACTAAAACCTTGCTAAAATTGGCGGCCAGAAGACCTGGAATAGCTAAAGATCCGGCATCTACTGAAAGTGATGAGTGAAATCAGTATGGGCTTGTTCATGCAACGGCTCAACTCAGATAAAGTTTGTAGATTTATCAGCGGGCAAAGTTCCCTAGGAATTGAGCGAGCTTCCATGCTAAATGAGCCAACATATTCATTTCCCGAATCATCATGACTTTCTTTGATGGTTAAACCCAGCAACAATATGAGCTCATTTAATGATGATATACCACTTCCAGAAGTAACAATGGCCCCAATGTCACCTCTGTATTCCTCACCCAGTACCAATTGGGTATCATATATGAAGATTGGGAGGATAGTCAATGAATATGGAACCTTGGCTGGGAAGAGAATAGTATCACATCACCGGTGGTTTCATTTTCTTTGCCACATACCGAGCTATCAGAGTTGCCCAGGGCAAGCCTGCAGCCGACAACAAATGAATTGGCATCCCTTCTATATAGGAATCCACCTCTACCAGAGATGCACCTGCACTCTATCCTGGGAACAAACTGCTCCAATACCTGTGCCCAGGACAAAGCTCGTAACATCAATGGGTCCAGGTCCTTCCATAAGGACCGATTTTGTTACGTCGCTAAAGGCCAACCAGAATCCCGCTGCTAAGATTGCATGGAAACCCACTACAAGAATGCATGCTTATTGTGTATCTTATTTGTGTATGTAGGTTTACTTAGTGTAATATACTGAAGATCTATTGTGTCATCTTATAATGTATACATATTTGCAATGGTCTATGTTGATATGATTAATTAGGTGAAAATGAATGGTGTTCACTTACCAATAGCCAAGCGAACTAGGTTCGGCCTTAATAAAACTTTGGTGAAATTGGTGGCCAAATGACGTGGAACAGCCAAAGATCCCGCATATGAGACTTATCGAGGTGATGAGAGTTCAGAATTGAGGGAGAGTAGCCCTAGGCACATCTGTATACATTCTTTATGGTCTGCTGCTCTAGGCACATTAACCCCTTCGTGGGATTTGATTATAGTCTGGTGCTTTAGGCACATTAACCCTTTCGTGGGATTTGGTTATATGTTCTGGTGCTCTAGGCACATTAGCCCTTTGTGGGATTGTTAGATTTGGTTAATTTGGATTGGTTATTGGATTTGGATTGGTTGTAAGTTTGAATTGGTTATTGGGTTTCATATTGGATTAGAAAATAATTGGTTTGGGATTCGTTTGGAAAACGTGATTTAGTTTCTTGTTGACAAACTCCCAATTTGCCATCGTGGGTTTGAGGCGGGATGTTAACATATACTCCCTCTGTCCCTCTCATTTCTAATTTTTTTACACTGCTTGGCACACATTTTAAGGCTCTTATAAAGTATACCTCTACAACTTATTTTTAAAACTTTCTTTTTCTAAATAAAAATTTAAACATTATATTTTTATTCAGATAAAGAAAAAATTTAAAATAATTTATCAAAGTATATATTAAAGGAGCCTTAAAATGCGTGTCGAGCCACCGTCCCTCAATGTAAAGAATTGAGGGGGACGAAGGGAGTATAATATTATTATTATTGGATAGTTCCGTTATTGTAATAGTTTACTTTGTTAGGATAAGTTCCTTTATTATTGTTTGGTTATTGGCTATATAAGTATTCTCCCAATTGTAATCGATAACAAGTTTCATTATAATAAAATGAGTAAAATAACGAGTGGTGGCCGTATTTTACACCGAATTTCAAAAATGTGGCCCAACTTTCAAGTTCGCAAATTTATGGCCAGCTTTAGTTCCCGCATTTTAAAAGAGTGACTTCCGCTAACTTTTTTTCAAAAGGATGGCCAAATTTTATTTCAAAATTTTAAAAGAATGACTCATTTTAAAAGAATGACTCATTTTAAAAGAATGACTCATTTTCACGTTAACAATTAGCGTTAGCTATTCTTTTTAAAAGACGGATATAAAATTTGTCAATTAATTTGCAAACTCGGAAATTCAACCACTTTTTTACAAATTCGTGTAAAATATAGTCACCGCTGTGTAGTTTACTCTAATAAAATCTTTATTTTATCTCTCTCCCCGTACTTTCTCATGGTATTAGACCTAGGCAGGCGGGAGTTCGAATGTTCGACTCCCTGCCACCCCCAATATTCTCACAATTATGCCCCAAAGATGGGCGCCCGTAATCCACTCTTCAACCACCCAAAAATAAGCTTTGGAGTGAGTGAGAGTGTTAGAATATAATATATGATCCTCTAACACCTAGGTTTTACAAAGCTACTCAACAGGATAAGAGTATATTCAAGAAAAGATGATGATGGACATGAGAAGGAAGATAACGATGTGAATTCAGAGTCGCCCGATGCCTAATCTGCAGAAAATGATTGTTTTTAATCCGGTCTATTTATCAAACATAGAAATGTTAATATATGTAATATTTGTTCACTGTATTGTATGAGTTCATATGAGTAGCCTGTGCGACTTTAATGATTGTAATTAGTGTGGTATTACATGGCAAAGTGAAAAGGTAACTAATTCTTCTTTGTATTTAAAAATATTGGGGCTCCCGAACTCAATGGGTCAGACCACCTATGATGATCACAGAAACTGTTTGAAAGACAAACCTCTTCGAAGGACTAAGAAGAATTGGGATCCAGCAGTAACCTTCAACTAGTTAACGACGTCCCGCTATTTACTGATATGAACTCTTTTATAAATTATTTTTCTACAAATGAAAAATTAACAGTTGTATGTTGAACGAAGAGATAGTAATAAATTATATCCGAAGATTTGAGACCAAGAGGTATTTTGTAAGAGCTAAATTTTTGAAGGGTCAACCAACTTTTAAAGGGTCTAAATTCTAAAGATACACTGAAAATTATGGTAAAATTTAAAGATAGCCATAATTTGGAACAACCATATTACAACAACATACAAAAGAGAAACTCATGTGCTGCCTACTTGTATTCTGCAGTTCCTGAATTGATTGTTGTCTCTCTTGTGTGTAGAGTTTCAGTTAATAGTACAAAACATCTACCTACACAGGTGGAAGTCGATGCCTGCAGGTTGGGCAATCCATCTTTTCATCCATCCACTTACGCAAGCACTCCGAATGGAAGAAATGGTCACATGGTGTCACCTGCACATATAGGTTTGGACAAGGTTAGTTACGCAGGAGAGCCTACCTCTTAGCCTTAAACCTTAAGCTGAATAGCTGTCCAAAAGTACCATGCAAACATTTGGAAGATGAGAGAAATCAACGGCTGTCATGCAAATTACACAGTCAGTGGCACGGTTTATGTCCTGATCCGACCTTTTATGGTAATTATATTTTATTGGAAGAATCTGGAAGATACAATACAAGAAAGAAAGATCAAAGTTAGGATAGGATTTGCATAATTTGATATAAATTAGGATGCCAAAGTTTTGAGACGACAAAAGTTGCAAGCAACAATAAAATAAGCATGATACAGACTTGACTCGTGAATAAAGCTAACTGATCTTTCCTGGCAACTGCTATTTATAATCAAGTGAACCAGCAACTAAATTGACACAATACTACACTCTAAAAAACATATCACGAGTTAGTAATGTTAACATACCATTTTCTTCCAGAAATACATGATGAACTAACAATCTAGTGCTAGAAATGCACACTAGTTACTTTCTTCCCTGACTAGTCGTTGGACAACATATTATGATATAATGAAATAACTTACAACTCTCTTCAAGAAATAAAGATCAGGTGACACGCAGTTTCTTAATGATCTGTCATCTAAATAAATCCTATAAGTATTTGGCCAGAATTCGGGTGTCTTATCCCATTGAGAACCTCCGGAAGCATATCAGGGATGGACATTGTCAGGTTGTTTTGCATCCAGATTTAAAAAAAACACAAAAGAGATTTAGCTAGATTCATGTCTAATCACATCAATATAAGAAATCCTAAGCACAGTGATCGCAGCTCCTCAGAATATTCAATATTGGTTGGTACTCTATTTTCAACAATCTAAAGAGATATGGCATCTACAGGGAAAAGTTAGATAAACTAAAACAAATAGACAAGAGTTGCACAGACTCATAAACGGTGAAAAGTTGCAGCAAACCTGATAAAGAATGAAGCATCGAGATCCAGGATAGTGCTGCAGTAGAAGAATTAATACTTGCAACCCAACAAATCCCACCAAACAGATGCACCAATTCTTGTCAGGCTTACTGTGCATGAAGTTGCGAGGACAGCCAAAGATATATAACGGAATTGCAAGCCGAGTAACACTCATTCCTATTATGAAATAGGGATGTAAAGGTTTTCTTGGGTTGCGAAAAATGTTAGTGACGATCTGAGGTATCCAAAAGGAGTACACAAGCAGAAGTAAAAATGGCAGGAATTTATGGAACTCGTACATGATCAGAATACATCCCAGAAAGATCCCACCTGCAAAAAGTAAACATAAAGATGTGTAAATATACCAGTGTACAAAATAATTGATACAAAACTAGTTATATGCCATAAACATTTCCATCAGAAATCTTGTTTCACAAGTACACAAATCAATTGCTTTCTTTTAAAAGCAGAAGAGGATAGCTGCATACAATTGTTCTGAAGCATAACTCGTAACTGTATACCTCTGCTCTAAGTCTAAACAAATCATGATTCTGTTTACTGGTCTACTATTATCTTTCATTACCAAAATAAATCATAACTCTATGACTGATGACGCAACTCATTTAAGTATATAGTGCCCCCAGAGGAAAAAAAATTCTGAATCCGCCATTGGGCAACAACACAATGCTGCACAAGCTCATGCAAAGATATTATTGAAATAGGTATCTTCCTATACATATTGGCCTGAGATTCAGGTAAAAGTATATCGACAGCACAGAAATTCATTACAAACAGCTAAGCAAGATAGTACTTACAGAATTTACTACAAAGAACTGAAAGTTCACGCCTCGCTTCCACACTCTGTATGTTATTTGTAGGCCTATTTGCCTTCCATATGTCGAGAAAATATCTCATCTCAAAGAAAGCAAAGACAACAAACTTGAAAAATGCAGCAGTAGCAAAAGCATTAAACAATGATCCTGCACATATAGAAGTTATAATAACGGAGTACACAAGTAAGCAGTGAGAAATAGTACTTTAAAAGAATTTTTTGGTCACTGCCAAGAGACAACTGTGATTCCTGCAGTCAGATGTATACCAACTGTGATTCCTGCAGTCAGATGTATTAGACAAAGGTATGCATCCATCATGGCCTGTTGCCCAATTGCCAAAATTGAAACTTTGGCAGATCCCTGACAGTAGGATGCAACATCCATCACTTATTATATGAATTCCATCAAATAAATATGGTATGAGTGTAGCTATCACACTGGCAAAATTTGAGAATCCTACAGATGCAACAAATAGGATCAAGAAGAACTTCTTACAAAATGTGTGTTGCTATGTTTCCTTTGCCGAATTAACAGAAGAACTTGAAGGAAAGAAATCTAATATATGTCAGACGGTTAAGCAAAATCAACCAATCTGAGTCTATGAATACATAATGAAGTTGCATCAAAAGATGTTAGAGAAGGATACAAAAGTGACCATCAAGTTGTAAATAACTGCTTTGTAAAAGTACATCGCAGTGTTTACAGAAGTTGCATTCAATAGCATGGGCTGCAGACAATCTCCCTTGTCATCTACCGAAAAGTTGTTCATTGAGCCTTCTATATGGTAACTATAACGATCTTCATCTAGACAAAGTTAAAGCAGCAAGACAAAATGAATTACTAAACATCCAACATTAAAAGACACTTCTTAGTGAAAAATTCTAATGAAAGAATAGTTGATTTGATAGTTCCCCTGAACAATGTCATGATAAGGATATTGCCTTGACACATGTAAAAGCTGGAGGCTATCAACAATGTTCTGTGTTTATAATAATTCATGAATTTGGACTTTGAGCCTGCAAGGTAACAATGTCTAGTTCCACAAACACATTCTTTTTTATCCCGTTGAGGCGTTGACTGGTATGCAAAATATTTAGGAACATAAATCCAAGAAACCATGGGGGCACAGAACAATGGAATGCATCATGCATGCATATCATGATTTCTAAATTGAAAAATAAAATTATTAGAAAAATAAGAAGAGTAGTTTATGCTCCATGGAAAATGACGTACTACTTTGCATGAGAGGGACAAGTGATATCTGAGCCATTATTTCGATGTTACAATGTTTCTCCATTTCATTCACAGGTGCTACAACAAGAAGTAATTAGTTAGTATGGACTATAGCCAGAAGAGAGTTAGAAAAAAAATTCAAACGATAAAGTAAAGATCATACAGTGTTTCCTCTTCCAAATCTTGACCCATGTAGACTCTTGAAAATCCTGGGATGAGAAAAGTCCAAGCTGTTTCGAGGCATAGCACGGGATGTAAGTTAGTATTAGTTGACTACTTCGACTAGAAGAAAGGTTAACAATGAGTAATTGCAATAGTCCCAACGTTCTACAGCTTATCACGGTATTACCAATGATATAGCCAGTGTGCCACAGGTAACAAGGTATATTACGAGAGAAGGGACCATACAATAGTAGACAGCATTACTATTAATTGTGAAAGCGATTTGGAATACTTTAATTAAAACTATTAACTATCACACGGCCAAAAACATCATTCCTTCAAATTGTGATTATAATTACCAAGTGATATGGATCGGATATAACATGATCTTCATGTCCAAATTCTCCTGCTTTTCCTCTGCAATATAATTATATCAGTGCTGAACACATTAAGAAGACTTAAAACTGGAGCCACAGGTGCACGTCATATCATTTCTAAAAATCGAGAACACGATAAATGATAGGAAATTAAAATTCAGAAGAAAAGGAACAATTTCAGATGTGAGAGGAAATAGTTTTGAGGTGAAAAATTCAGAAGAAAAGGAACAGTAGTTTAAGTTAGTTAACAATCATATGCATTCCTAAACAATTTTTCAATATAAATAATAAATTACATGTGACATTGTGCAAAAAGTATACATAAGCTAGATTAGTGTGATAATAGAAATCTGCCGACTGCAACAAAAAAATCATATCGAGTGAAATGAAAAACAGTCACTAGCTTGCTACCAGATGTTCAAAATTTAGAATGTAACATAACCAAACAAAACAGAATAAGTATAGTACAAGAACATATATAGCAAGCAAAATTAGTCACCGATCTAATGCGCGTACCTGTAGGCCACTCGAAGTTGTTTAAAAGGCCATATATAAACCCCTTCTACCTTGATTTGTACACCCCCGACTTTATGTTCATCGTCAAACACCTCGTAGAACATAATCATCCCCTGCCGAAAGAAAATGGTAACTAAACAAATATCTCCTTTTGAGCAGCAAAACCATAAACACGAGCTATAGCCACAGTAATGTTAAGGCTGAATTCACAGGAAAGATATTTGGCAAGCAAAAGGAATATCATATATAATTGCCAGCTTAAAAATCAAATTTACAATCCTTCACCCCCTTGATTTAGTTTTAAGAAGGCTGTGAAATCAACAGCTCAAATCAGTACCAAGAAAGAATATAGACGCCATACATGCATCAACTCCACAAATACTTCTTATAAGATACTGGTGAAACACAAATAGGACTAATTCCCTACTTAATTCCGCCGTGGTTGTCTATGTACCAAGACCCACGTAACGTAAAACACGTGGATGCACTCAAATTGCATTTTACATGACATATTACCTCAACATTATGTACACCCTTGCTTTCTGTTGGGGTGCTGATCAATTCGAGGACAAAATCACCGCTGGACTTTCTCAGTTTCGGAGACATGGAATTGCCATTTTTGTATTCCAGTAAGCCCCAAGATCCTGCATATAAAATGCCATACAGAACAAGTACATTGAGATTTAAACCCCAATTTAATAAAAGAGTTAATATGCACAGAAGATAACTGGAGACCTTGCGTTATAACGTACAATTAATATGTAGAGGCATGCATCCAATATGTAGACTATAATAGTATAGCGACACTAAGGGATTTGTGATGCTAAAAGCTTGAGGAACATCCTCAAAATTGTGCACTCCAGTTCTCTGCTCAAGGCCTAACTGACCCAGCAATAAACCACAAGATATTTGTATAACTTTATTATCTACAATCTCCTATATTAATACAGTTAAAATACATTACACAACTACAAGTAAACACACACACACACACATTGGCAAAACACATCATGAAATAAAAAAAACTTCAAACTAAACATTCTTTTGAATTAGTAGCTGACAGAAAATAAAACTACATAGTCCGAAAACACACATGCAAAAAGCAACCAACCTTCATAAGTTCCAGTGATGTTCCAAGATGAAGGTGATGGTGGTTGCCACTGCAGCAAACAATCAATAATATCACAATCCGTCCATCCAACAATTAAATTACAAGCCTTATCAAATAAAAACTAAATTGTATAAGAAACACAATGATCAACAAAAACACAATCTTTACTAACAAATTATTATAAATCAAAACATAAATTTACCTTATAGCCCCTTGAAAGAGTGGAATTTTTTATTGATCTCAATGTTGTGGCCTGAGGAGCAAAGAGAACTAAAACAAAACTTAAGCTCAAGAAAGATCGAAGTAAAGAGTCCATTAGAGTGAGTAGAAATGTTATTCTTATGTGTGAAATTATTGAAATTGAAGTAGAAATGGTGTTGACAGGTGGTAGTAGTAGTTATCGTTTCAAAAACATAACCCCCTTGGCTAGCTAGTCTAACTTTATATGCATGCAGCTTCATACGTATTGACATAGTTTAACACGTATACAGAGTTTGTGTATAGCTTACGTATGTGTGTAGACGGGAATGTCCATCGTTTAAAAAAATGAGGTGGTGGCTTTCTTTTACATTATTATTATTCATGATCTATCCATTCTTCATTTTTATATTAAAAAAATTGTATTTAAAAAATTCATTTTAATATTTAAAATATAAATATAAAAAAATTATTAAGACATTTAATGAAATATTTTGTGTCTAAACTCTAAAGGTATCTATCCATAACTCCACATTACTATGATATTGTCCGTTCTGGGCCAGGCCCGCACGGATTTATTTTTGGGTCACTCCCAAAAGGCCTCGTATAATTGGCTGCTTTATATAGAAGAGTATTTTCTCTTTTCTCCTCTATGTGGTACTTGGGTTGACACCACCCAACAATCCTCCCCTCAAACCAAGAACCACATAACCCGTGGTCTTAACTCATACGATTAATCTGTGCTCATCTTACACCACTACTATTCACCGCAAAACCCGCCGCTTGAACACACCATCAAGAAGACTTTCAACACAAGGTACCACAACAGATCTCCAATCGCGAATTCATATCGAGGGAAACCTCCCACATCGAACAACCGCAGCCCGTTACCCCAGGATCCAAGTCTGAAACCATGGGCTCTGTTACCACTTGTATGATATTGTCCTTTATTGTATCTAAAATTCTTTGTTTTATGTTATAACTGGTGTGTGACTCATCCATAATATCAAAAACAATAATTCGTTTTTCTATTTGCCAATCACGAATCTAATGAACTGTAACACAAATATAAGGCTCACCTTGACCCGTACTCCAACAATCACTAGTTAAAGAAACCATACCATCAAAATTAGCTAAACTTTCAATTAATTGTGCACGTTGAGCATAATATTGTTTTTGTGTGTGGCGTTTAAGTGTGTTCCTAGGAATTCTTCTAAATGTCGGGTTTAGTGAATGTTTAATCATGTGCTCTAAATTCGGACTCTCACCGTGGGAGAAAGGTAACTCGTCTAAAGTAATATAAGTAGCAAAATCTTCTATCTTTCTATCTCTATTATAGGAAAAAGGCATACCTCCACCGGGAGACGAAGTCACGAAATCACCAATTTGTGTTTGTTGTGAACCTCCACGTTCTGCTCCACTTTCATGACTTTACTTCGTTATTCCATAATGATTTTTCAAGTGCCGATCAAGTGTACCCGTACCGCTCCCTTTAGCGTGAATAAAAGGTTCTTGTTGTCGATTATTTTGAATACAAAGCAAACAACAAGCTTTAAATCGTTCCGGATGATCCGTCGGATCTCTCGAAAAATACGTCCAAACATGTGACGAATGTCTAGTAGAAGTAGAGGAACCACCTACAAAAATAAAATATAAAACGAATATTAAAACCAAAAACATAAAAAACGAATAATTTTTTAAAAAAACAAAAATCCGAATGGTTTTAAAAACATAAAAAATGAATATTATTAAAAACATAAAAATCGAATGTTTTTAAAAACATAAAAAACGAATGTTTTTAAAACCATAAAAAACGAATATAATATTTTCAAAAAACAAAATTAAAAACTAGAAAAATACCAGCTTCGGATCGAGGTGGTCGCATCGAGGTCGCTTGGGTTGAACATTGAGATGATATTGTTCCCCTTCCTTCTTCCATTTTTTTAAATTTTTGCCGGAATTTTTAAAACCTCGTCGGAAAATTTGTAAAGCTTCGACTGATTTTTTCTAAAAGCTTCGAGCTTTCGACTAAACCAAACCAATTAGCAAGAGAGTAGTAAGAATGTAAGAGAGCAGTAGAGTCGGAGAAAAAGAGGGAGTGAGAGAGCAGTAACAGTCGAAGAAAAAGAGAGAGCGATAGAAACAGTCGGAGAAATGGAGAGAATGTGAAATAACAAACAGAGACTTGCAGGTTATTTATAGGAATGGGAATGGAGCCGTTGGAGTTATTGTCGTTGGAAATTTGCAGACTTTGCAGTGCATGTGCAGGTTGCCGTTGGTGCAGGTGCAGGTTGCCGTTGCTGGGAAACCGTTGCAGTGTAGTGTGTCGTGCCGTGCCGGTTCAAACGGGCCGTGCCGGTCCGGTTAAGGTTCACATATCCTCAACTCGTGAACGCACCATTTGCCTGTAACGGTTTGTGCCGGTTTGACTCGGACCATACTGGTCCGATTTATACGGGTCATTTCAGCGGGGCGGGTACGGGTTAGCCGGCGGTAACCGCCTGTGTGGCCACCTCTAAATGGGAGTGTCGACCACTGGTTGCATCCACGTCCTACTTATCAAGGAAATGAAAGAAACTTAAGTTTACTCCAGAGATTAAATATTTCGATTGATGTTGCACTGGGATTGGATTACCTGCATCATCACACCCAGGTGACTTTTGATACTGGTTTTTCCATCAACATTTAGTACTCCTCTAAAGTTTGAGTTTCGTGATGTTTAAATTTTACTTTCAAGATCTTAATTACTGATATCAAACTGGAGAACTACTAGTACAAGACGTTATTTCTTGCCAATTTTTTAACCATTTAGTTGTGCAGAGTATGACATGTGTGCGGAGATATCTGCTGAGGGAGATGTGTATAGCTATGGAATTCTTCTTCTGGAATTGTTTTCAGGGAAACGACCTATAGAAAGCAGCATATTAATGGATTGTGGTAATAATCTGCAAGGCTATGTGAGAAAGGCACTCCCGCAAAGAGTAATGGACATTGCTGACCCGCGGATTGCAATGGTTCAAGAAGAACGTGGATTGACTGTAAATCAATCATACAGCAGGGCCACCACGGAGATATGCCTGGCATCAATATTTGAAGTGGGGATCTTATGTTCAGAAGAGATGCCAAGAAAATGTATCGACATCAGTGTTGCTATTAAGCAGTTAAATATGGCAAGAGACAAACTTTTGCGGTGCATTCAGTAACGTGCGTCAGAGCAGCAATCTCTATAGTAATATACTAAATAAAGGCATGATCTCAGTATTTACTCTCCTAATGTGACAAGGAAGAATTTGTACCTATTTATTTCCAACATATTTATCTTTCTTATTTTCGTAAGTTTAGATTTGTGTGTTACCTGAGTTAAAACAGTGCTTAATACATAACCATTGTGTTTGCTGACACAGGTTAAGTTAGTTATGTGAGTATAACAGAATGTTAGTGCATTCAAGGAGATTCTACTTCTTCAATAAAGAAGGCATGGAAAAATACGAACTACTTGTTTTTTTTTTTGGCAACGTAATATGAGAAAGATATATCCATGTGTGATATCCTTGCTCTAACATCTCCTCATTCTGTTAACCTGATATTTGGTCTGCATTTTTTATGGTAGATAGTTGATGCGCCACCACAGTATTTCTTCCATTTTGCATCAGTCTGTCTAAAGCTATTTGTACCACATGGTTAGACTCCGCATAAAAAGCACAATATAGTGAAAGTTGAGTATCAAGGAAGTACTCTGTAGAACATGAGGTGCAATGTTCTGCAACAGCAGCATATCCAAGCCTTGACGATAATGAGAAGACCATGTTAAGCAGGTGAATAATATATGTGATAGCTACATCTTTCCATCTCCGAGCTGCTGCATATATATGTAATAGCTACATTACTAGCATCTTTTGAGTTCATTTACATCAGATATTCAGCTGCAATTTCCCCCAACAATTTGACAATCTTCTGTACACTACATTTAATCTAGATAGAACCTGAATCCCAAACTCAACTCCTGTATGCTACTCTATGATTGAAGGACTGAAGGACTTCTGTTTTCCGGAGTTCCTGGTGCGGGAACATTTGAAGCGATTCTTACACGTAACACAGTGAATATAACTCAACAAAGAAAAAGACGGATAAATACTGTAATATCTATCACAAGAATCAAGAAGACGCGAAGATATAGCAAATACATATAAAAATCTATAACAAGTACTAAATTTGAGTCACCAATTTGAAATTGTGGTATTAAGATAAATAAAAAGTCTGTAAGCTCATGTACTTCTGTTATTGTGGGAGCTAAATTTATTCCATAACAAGTACTCCTCTGTAATATATTTGGTTCTAGTCGTGGCTATAGACCCCATTATCCGGTATCTAGCTCCACCATTGCATCCACTTATATCTTCATTTTAAGTTGTAGTTCAGAAACTTGGACCTTCTTTTGCTTGACATTCTCCAGTTTTCTTTCTAAAACTCTTATTTCCTTTTCTGTAACAGCTTTCTCAAGTTCTGCTCGACCATCATAAGCCCGGTATGTCACTTGTTTCATCCTCAATTCTTTTAGTTCCCTGGTTGTAACCTAAAATTGTAGAGGTAATATGATATATAGTTAGTAATATATCATGGATATTCTGGCAACCATATCTGTTATGATGCAACCTTTATATAATCTGTAAGAGCTTCTTTTGTGTCGAGAATATCCCCTCGCCATGTATAGATGCGAGTCGCTGGTTCTGATGGACTATTGGGGCTGATTTTTTCTACTTCTTCCCTGGCTTGGTCGATTTTCTTAAGAAGCTGTCTTTCCTTGATAGTACAATCTAAGCGGTTTTCCGTCTTCATATACACTATTAGACAAGCCGCTCTGTGTTTCGGCATTTATCATACCATCTCCGAAGCACTCCATCTAAACGTATATTATGCTTTAAGTTACAAACTAAATTGCAGGTAAAACAAATTGAAATTCAAGCAAATGTACCTTGAGTTTTTGTAGCTTCTCAGTGATCTCCTGTTCCACTCGCCACAATTTTGTATATATCTTTCTACTTTTCATATGATGGAATTGTGTGATATGATCAAAACCGTCCCTTTCATAGTAGAATGGACGATCTAATCTGGTGCAAAGAGCCAGCTTTGTCTCTTCAGGCGTCTTTGTAGGATAAGTAAGGAACTATGGAAGAGCGAGAGATGAATGCACTAATCTGTTGATCTCTGGAACAGTTCAAGGCACTATTAAATAGAGAAATTTTGTATGAAGATATAGATTAATGACTAATTGCACTTGCACCCCACGGCAAGCACTTAATCAACTCGTCTGATTCCATCGACCAGAGACTATTTTAATGTCAAATGTGTTGAGAATATTTTGAATTTGTAAGAGAATGTCATCGCTGTCATTTCATATTAGTCAAATTTCATATTAGTCATTTCATACGTTAGGACAAATTATCTGTAAAACTGCTGTGATTCTTTTGGTACTCAGGAAAAAACCTTTGACCGGATGTTTGCTTTGTTCAAGAGTGGACTTAGTTCCTTGCTCTAGCATCTTCCAATCTTGTTAAACTGATATTTGGTTCGCCTGTTCTATGGTATGAACCACCACAGCTTTTGTCCATTTTTGCATCAGCCAGTCTAAAGCTGTTTGTACCAGACGTTCAAACTCCACATGATAAGCCTTATTCACAATTTAGTAACCAGAGATTGAGAAGTAATGGAGAAATGGCTGTGTAATTTTGTAATTTATCATTCAAAATCTTCATTTGCCAATTTATATTCTAGTCCTACTCCTTCACCGTAGGCTACTTGATTCTTGAGTGGCCTAATCTATGTATTGTACTTGGTACTAATGCTCGATTCTATGCAGTCCGCGAAGTACTTGATGATCAGCTAGCTTGATGATGATCACAACTTGGATTTGGTGTGTACATTCCGGCTATTCCAAATCCAAGTTCAAGTGACAGTTAAATAAAGAAAATTTGTGAGTAGATGAAAATTAATGATTAATTGCACTTGCACCCCACGGCAAGCATTTAGTCAACTCGTTTGATTCCATCCACATCCACATCCACCATAACCTGGATTAATGTCAAATGTGCTGAGAATATTTTGAATATTGAATTTGATGGAGAAAATTTTTCCGACCCTCAGTTTAATGTTAAAAATTAGTACTCTTTCCGACCCATTTTATGTGAGTTACTTTCGATGTTCCAAAAATAACGAACTTACTCTTTTCCACCCAGTTGTTTTTTCAATTAAACAATTGCAAATCTATTTGTTAAGCCAAAAAAAGAAAAAGTTTGTAGTGCTTGCAAATCTACTACTGTTAACTTGTACACAGATGTTCAAAATTCAACAGAGACAATTGCAAAATGTTGAAAAAACAAGGATCCAGTCCAGAAATTTAGTTACTAGCGATTACGCAAGAACAGCCAAGCGAAACTGAACATAGACCCAAAAGTCTGATAAAAAAAACAATATTAACAAAACTTTTTCGATTGGGCTGGCCCAAGTTTCCCCACATTCAATGTTTGTACATGCGTGTGTGGAAATATTGAAGACCTTGCTGCTCGAAACCCAAGAATCGATGGAGCAACGCATATATTAACTAGACTGCCGATTGTACTTTTGTGTTCGGTGTATTTAATTGCTAAACTTAAATATAGTCAATTTAAAATTTGTGTATTTTTTTATTCATGTATTCTTGTCTCGTGTATTTTTCGTGTCATGTTTTGTATAATATTGAATAAAAATATTAAAGTTTAGGTAAAAAATTTCAAATATTTATTAAAAATATATAATTGCATCATGTTTACATAAAATTATCAAATTATGTATAAATTTATAAATAAATATACTTATATCTATTATAAACATTATTATTTATGAATTGATATATCAATATAGTGTACTTCGTAACCAAAGGCTAAACTCAAATACGACACTAAATCTATTATCATTAAATTTTTATGTCATTTCGTGTCGTGTAAATTATATAACGTAGCAAACTATCGGGTATAACAGTAGATTTGTAAACGTAGCATGTGTGCAAGTATTTTATACTAAAAACAGTTTTTAGACCAATATCATCTATACTCTTTATTAAAAGCAGAAAGCCCCTCTAAATGGTATGTCATGTATACGCGGTATACACATTATTTTTATCTTAATTATCTTAATATTATTAATATAATTCTTTATTAAAAGCAGAAAGCCTATGCCATGTATACCTTCTAAATAAATATAATAAGATTTATTATTAAATTAAAAACTTATACTTACTCTTTACTATATACTCTTTATTAAAAGCTTTATTAAAAGCAGGAAGTCCTCTAAATGGTATGCCATGTATATCACGGTATACATATTATTTTTATCTTAATATTATTAATATAATTCTAAATAAATATAATAAGATTTATTATTAAATTAAAAACTTATACTTACTCTTTATTAAAAACATACTGTGGTATGCCATGTATACCACATTGTACATATATTTATTATCTTAATAATCTTAATATAATTAACATAATTCTAAATTAATATAATATGATTTATTATTTAATTAAAAGTTAATTTTTATTACTTTATTAAAATCAAAAACTCACTCTTAATAATGTAGTATGTCATATACAATGGTAAACATATAATTATTATATTAATATAATTAACATAATTCTAAATTAATATAAATAAGATTTATTATAAAATCAAAATCAGATATCCAACCTAATGTTCTCATATGTTGATATGTTATGTGTACTACACATATAATTTGATTGAGATCAAAAGATTTTTTTTATTACCTATTATTTTATAAGTTACTTTCGATCAGTATAATTCGTATCTCTCCTATTTCTAACAATTACAAATGAGTATTTTATTCGTCATGTCGATCTTACTCCGTTCTCACGCCCCATTCGGGACGGGAATTTGAGACAGTATTCGTGTTCAGGACACAGGAACATAGAGAAGAGAAGTATAAAAACAACTCGGGGATTGGTGACGGGAACGAAGAAAAGTACATAAAAATAATTCGAGATTATGGACTTGATTGATAAGGAAAACTCTTTTTCGTTGGAACACAATAGCACAAAGCCAAATTTGGCCCCTCTAAATGGTATGTCATGTATACCACGGTATACTTATTATTTTTATCTTAATTATCTTAAGATTATTAATATAATTCTAAATAAATATAATAAGATTTATTATTAAATTAAAAACTTATACTTACTCTTTATTAAAAACATATTGTGGTATGCCATGTATACCACAATATACATATATTTATTATCTTAATAATCTTAATATAATTAACATAATTCTAAATTAATATAGTATGATTTATTATTTAATTAAAAGTTAATTTTTATTACTTTATTAAAATCAAAAACTCACTCTTAATAATGTAGTATGTCATATACAGCGATAAACATATAATTATTATATTAATATAATTAACATATTTCTAAATTAATATAAATAAGATTTATTATAAAATCAAAATCAGATATCCAACTTAATGTTCTCATATATTGATATGTTATGTATACCGCCGTACACATATAATTTGATTGAGATCAAAAGATTTTTTATATTACCTATTATTTTATAAGTTACTTTCGATCAGTACAATTCTTATATCTCCTACTTCTAACAATTACATATAGGTATTTTATTCGTCCCGTCGATCTTACTCTGTTCTCATGTTCCATTCGGGACGGAAATTTGAGACATTATTCGTGTTCAGGACACACGAACAGAGAGAAGAGAATTATAAAAACAACTCGGGGATTGGTGGCGGGAACGGAGAAAAGTACATAAAAATAATTCAGGATTAAGGACTTGATTGATAAGGAAAACTCTTTTTCGTTGGAACACAATAGTACAAAGCCAAATTTTGGTATCTCTCATACTTCTAACAACTACATATGAGTATTTTATTCGTCCTGTCAATCTTGCTATGTTCTCCACCCCATTCGCGACGAGAATTTAAGAAATTATTCGCGTTGAGGACAAGAACAGAGAAGTATAAAAACAACTCGGGGATTGATGGCGGGAATGAAAAGAAGTATAATAAAATTATTCGGGGGATCGGGGACTTTATTGATAAGAAAAACTCTTTTTCGTTGCAAAACAATAGTACAAAGCCAAATTTTGGTTAGTACGATATATCTAAATTAATTTGTTTCATTCCAAACTCATGTTCGATTCGCTGCAATTGCATAATTATATAAGTTAGTTATTTATTCAATTTCAATTCTTTGATTTTACCAAATATTTGATTATTTCTATCGACATAATTAAATAATATTTATTTATTATAGACTTTCATATTAATTTCACTGCAAGTACATATTTAAATAAAACTTAAAAATTATTTTTATTCTCAATATTTTAAATTACTTTTTTAATAATTTAATTTTTATTCTTGATCCGTGCTTCGCACGGGTTATGAGCTAGTTATTTATAAAAATTGTTTTTGGAGTTCATCAAATAATCTTTCATCCGATTGTCAGCCAAAAATTAATAAAACCAGCCTAAATTACGAGTTTAAAGGCATTTTCAAGAAAAAATTTATATTTGATAAAAATTCAATAACTAATTTATGTTTCATCTATTCAAAATAAAAACAAGTCTAGAAATCACAAGTATTTACAGAAGTTTGCGGTGATAATTTATTAACTTTGCAAATCTCTACTACCCTGCATTATTCAACGATGATAGTAAATACAGTAGCAGGGCGGCAGGGCCTGTAGAAATGAAAAGCATTAATGGTAACTAGACAGATGGAGGTATGTGGTTCGGTGTGCTTGTTCCAGACTTGCAGGGTGCAACAGGCCGTTTATGGACGTCGGGTCCGTCGCTTTTCTGGTACACTTACGTACCAGAATTGCGGAACTGGTACAGCTGCGTACAACATTGCAAAACTGGTATAGGGCGCCACAGCCCGTGGCGACCTCGGAGGGGTGCGCCACAGACCGTGGCGACCCTGTATCTTATTTTTATTCAACCAACGGCAAACCAACCAAAAAAATGAAATGAATAAAAATAAGATATAGGGTCGCCACGGGCTGCGGCGCACCCCTCCTAGGTCGCCACGGGCCGTGGCGTCCTATACCAATTTTGCAATGTTCAACGCAGCTGTACCAATTCCGCAATTCTGGTACGTAAATGTACCAGAAAAGCGAGGGAGCCTATGGACGTCTTCTTTTTTGTTCGTTCGAGGTGTAATTAACAAACCAAAGCCTATTCTCCCTCCCTCCGTCCCATTCAATTCTTTATATTGAGCAGACGGTACGGAGATTAAAAAAAATGTAAATGAATAAGAAAAAGTAAAAAATGAGTAAAGTAGTGGGACCAATCAATATTTAATGTATAAAGTGAGTATAAAGTAGGTATAGTGAAAGAAAAACGTGAATGTGATTGGATTTTATATTATAAAATGTTATTATTTTTGATACGTAAAGAAATGAGAGATACGTACCAAAAAGAAAATTGTAAAGAAATGAGAGGTATAGAGAATATCTACTTGAAAAAGTTTTGTTTTCGAATTCATCTCATAGTAAATTTAAACTTAGTTCAATAAGATAAATTCTACATATTTCAGAAAAAGAGAGCGGATAAAATTGAATAATTAATTAAACATAACGACAATTTTATATTTAATAAGTTAGTAGATAATTTATATAAAGAATGGATCGAAATAAGAAAATTAATATTAAAAATAATAAACTGTTTCAAACTAAATAGAATTAATTAATTTATTAAAATATGTATTCGTAGAAAGTTAGTTTAATCTTACTAATCTAGTTACATTTATTTGTATTACCATACCTGTCCTTTCGTGTTCATATTCTTTCCTTGGCATACCTGTCCAATCACCGACAGCCTTTTCCTTTTCTCTGCGCTGCTGCCCATAAATTGAGCTTTACTCACATGGGTCTACTTAGTTAATTACCCTCTCTAATTATGTTTTCAAATCTGATTAACAATATGTACGGTTAACGTTTATCAGTCCTCCATCCGTTCTCCTCAATTCTTTATATTGAAATTGGGTACGGAGTTTAAGAAAAAAATATAATTTAATGAAAAAAAAATGTAAGTAAAGTGGTGCGATTAATCAATATTTAATATATAAAGTGGATTTATCAAAAAAATTAATAAATTGAAATATTTTTAGATAAATCAGGAATTTTTTTATAATCAATAAAATATTTTAGAATGAAGGATGTTTTGATCAATGATTTTTAGACCAATACTGTAATGCTTAAAAGTTTAAGAACAGTTATTAATAGAAAAACATAGAAATTAATTTATGATAAGACAGTGAGAGGGTCCTTTCTTAATTCTTTGATATAAAAACGAGTAAAATAACTCTATTTGTTAATAGTGCGTCGGCATGGGCCCGCTAACTTGTTCCATTCCACCGTACATTTAAAACTCCTCCACACTACTAAATCCTTGTGCCTCATCCACCACTTTCAAGATCCTCAATTCGGTCACCGACACTTCCTATTCCATTCCATCGTTTGCAAAATCTAATTCCGTTCTAATCTATACTCTTTATTAATAAGCAAAATAATTTAAAAATGACGCGTGGTATTAAAGTATCAAAGTACCAAATTTGGTTATCCCAAATTTGATTATCACTTAACCCGGGTTCGATTTCTCGCAACTACATAATTATACATGATTTATTTATTTTAAATTATTTAGCTTCATCCAGGGTTCGAATCCTTACAACTACATAATTATACAAGATTTATTTATTTACTTTAAATTCAATAGTTTCATACAAGATTTATTTATTTACAAGATTTATTTATTTACTTTAATTTCTTTAGCTTTATGCACAGTTTGATTGTCTATAACTACATAATTAAATAGTTATTTATTTATTATATATTTTTATCATTCAATTCTCGAGAAATACATTTTTAAATAATACTTATTAATAATTTATTAATACTAATATTTTAATGTCGATATATACTTTGCTCGTGCTTGGCACGGGTTATAAGCTAGTTTTATATAAAAAAAAATTCCAAACATTTTCGAGACGACGTAAAATTGTTTAAATTATATTTATCTATTTCTCGGAGATAATGACATTGTAATTGAATTTTGTATATATAATTGTATGCTTATACACGGTTAATGACTTTATTAGTGCACTTATTATTGCCTACTTTCTGGTTGTTTATTCTCCTAAATCACCTAATTAGCGGAAAGTGAGATTGATGGAATATTAACGTAAGACTTTCCAACAACATTTCAAATTTTAAACGACCAATTCTACAAAAGTAGTCATTTCGTCTTTCTGGTTGGAATTAAGAAGGGTCACACTTTAACATTAATTTAACTACCTAATAATGTAACTAATAAAAAATTTGTGGCCCTCCACTTACAAGCCAAAATCTGAGTTCATCATTCCTCCATGATAGTAAAATTTAACCACCATTAAAAATAATATAGTAATTACAATTGATTCAAAATTTAAATTACAATTTCGAACACTTGAAATAAACTCCAAACTCCCGAGAACCAGAGGTGAAGTATTTACAATTTTTAACCTCTGTAAAATTCACACATTTCACTATCATTCCCCACCCCTAAAATTACAAACAAGTAAACTGTATACCTAATAATTTATCGTATATATGATTTTCGAGGATAAAATCTGCGTACATTTTTCGAACATCTTCGAAACTTAATGATCTTTGTAGAATGATTTTGAAGAGCGGGACCTTGATTTCGAAGAAGAGTATGAGCTAGGACAAAATTCTTGTGAATTAACCACCTTGTTTTTCACCACAAAGTGTCCCAACAAATCAACTGTCTCAACCAAATTTTCCTTGCACAAAAACTCTTCACTGCACACGTTCTCCACTTGCCTATCCATTTCATGCACGAACACATGTGTTTTACCACACCCACCTTTTTTACTCCTAGCCAAAACTCCGGCGGTGAAAATCGCCGACATTCTCCCGGGAGCTACCGGAAAAAACCCACGTGGACCATCTACTAAAATCACATCCCAACCCATTTCGTAGATATGGTTTGGGAGATCATTTATAGCTAATTTACAGTCGGAGAATAAAAGATTTTGAACTGGTCGACAGTCTTTCTTGATTTGGTCTTTAGTGTAGTCAAGAAGATCATAGAGCTCGTTCACTTTTGTAGTGAAAACGACGTCGTAAGCTTCGATGTAGGGGTGTTTTTCTTCGAGTTTGCCTACGAAATAAGCACTTTCATCTACAAAAATGGTTCTTCCATTGGTGTTTAGTGATTTCCAGAGTAGGGTTTCGTGGGTGAGTCCAAAAACAAGGAAGTTGCATGGTGAGGGGCAGTTTTTGAGTACATTGGCTATAGTGGTGAGTTCTTGAAATGTCATGGAGGAGTTTGTTTTAGTAGTGGTGTAGTGAAGGAGAGCATCGAAGATAGGGGGTGGGAGTGAGTTGGGGGTGGTGAGGGAGGGTGGGGTGGGGGAGAGTATAGATTTAGAAGTTAGGAAAGTGAGAGTTAAGATGAATGTGAGGAATGAGATGAAAGAAAACCACCATCTACGGTGGTGGTTTGTGGTGGGAGAGCCTGGTTGTTTTGTGAAAGATGGGTGGAAGAGGATCAGCTTTGTGCTGCTAGTCTTCATTGAGAGAGAGATATGGGAGAGAGATACGAGAGAGATATGGGGGAGAGAGAGAGGGAGAGAGAGAAAGAGAGAGAGAGAGAGAGAGAGAGAGAGAGAGAGAGAGAGAGAGAGATGAGAGATGCTAGAGAGATATGAGAGAGAGATGGGGTTGGAATATTGTAAGAATATATATGTTGGGAGAGATGTATATATGGGAGACTTGTACTCATGAGAAGGTGTGAGAGTGTGAGAGGGAAGGCCGGAGGGGACACTGAGCATGAGAGGTGTAATGTACTCTGTGGTTCGAATTGCAAAACTATTAAATGTGAAACATTATCTTTTTCACGTGTTGGTGCAGTTTTTTGAATTTTCAAACGCAGTAGATGCTTAGCAAAAGTTTTAAAAATTTTATTTCAATATTTCGAAATTCGAAGTTGTGTCAAGGATTTTCTACAACAAAACCAGCCGATTTCAAAATGCTTGTCGGACGTTGGTAAATTCTGGGCGGCAGATGCACTATAGTGTTTGTCTTGAAGTTCCAGTTCTGCCGAAATTCGATCGTATATTAATTATGTGCACTGACTAGGTTAACAAACAAATTATGTGCACTGGCGCACTGTACTGCAACAAATCGGTCCAAATTTGGGAAATACTTAAAAGATTGGGATTGTTGGAAGAATTCTCTACAGAAAAGACCCTTCTTTGGAAATGGAAAAGTGTTAGCTTGTAAGGAACAATAGCACCCTATTATACTCCAAAACTTAATTAATTTATGTTTGAGCAATGCTAGAAATTACGAAATGGATCTCAAATTTATTCTCGAATATCAAGTGTCGTAATTTAATTTGTGAAACGCATATGAATACACATGCATAAGTCCTCTTTGCATTTAAGATATATAGTTAATTAGCTCATTATAATTACTAGATGATAACCCGTGCGAAGCACGGGCCCGAGAGAGAATTTGTTTAAATCAATTAATAAGAAAACAATTTTAAAAATAATTTAGAATTGTAGTGAATGATAAGAATTTAATGATGAAACCAAAATAAGAATTGAATCAAATTTGGAATTGAAGTATTAATAAAGGTAATTTATTAATTTAATTATGATAGATACATTATTTCTAAATTTCGTAATAAAATAATTGCAATTATAATAGGATTCTGAGAGTATAGAGTCGTAGGAGTAATATGATTATGGGCGAAACCAAAATAAAGGTGGAACCATTAAAAACTAATATAGATATATAGAATTATAATGCAAATAGGACTCTGGGGTGAAACCAAAATAAGTATGGAACCAAATTTTGGTACCGAAATATCATTTAAAAGGGGGTTTCGCTTATTAATAAAGGTTATAGAAGTATTCGGATCACTTTTGGAATGATCTTGGAAACTCTAGCATTTCTTTTTATGTTTTATCACTACCTAAAGATTAAAATTAAATTATTCATCTTTCGCTACAAATAGTATTCTATAGTCTTGATAAATGAAGTAATGCCACTGATGATTGATGGATGATAAATATTAAACGGAAAGAATGAGTAAATATGTATATGCCAACTTATGCTTAATTGTAATTTGCTATATTTTAATTCATATTTAATGTATTTGAACGTAATAAACAACATAAATAATTGTCGGTGTATACAGTATCTATTAGCTAGTTTAGTTATCTATGAATCTAGTAGAAAAATGTGAGTGCTGTATAGTATAGTGCACAGAAATTCCTCTTATTGGAAGTTCGAACAGAAGAAGGAAAGTGACGGACTTGGCCCTTGGGAGATGGGGGTAAGGTTGGTGAGGGATTAAAGAGTTGCGCACTCATGCGGCAATTTAGAGGATATAATTCATTCGTGTCGTGTATTTTTATATTTAATGTATATGAATGTTAAACACAAAACTAACATATTTAGATTTGTGTACATTTCATGTTCTGTATTTTTTGTATCGTGTACTTTTTGTGTTGTATTTCATATAATTTTAAATAAAAATATAATTAAATAAATAAAATTATTTAAATATTAAAATTTTCAATTAAATTTTTATAAATATATATTAAAATTATGTATAAACATATAATAAATATTAATTTATCTAATGTAAATATTAAAATATCTAATATAAATATTAATATACAAATATATATTTATTTATTTCGTATCGTATACCCAAAGAGTAAACACAAAATCGACACTAATTTTCGGTCGTATGTTTTCGTGTTCGTATATTTTCGTATCGTGTACTAAAATGGAAATATAAATACTAAAATTTTCTATCGTGTCATGTCATAAATTATCGGATGACATGCCACCTTTGTAAGTAAAAACAAAAGAATATATATAAAGAAATATACTAGTATTATGTTATGTAGATATCAAAACTAAAAGACTTTAGATTTAAGGAAATGAAAATTCAATACACACAAAATATTCGAATCAAGATTATACATGATTTGAGACGAGGCTCCGGTCATAATAAATAAGTATTTGGGAGATTTTTTGTAACAAAATTTTGAATTATCTAGCGTTTTTATTGAATTGTATTGAATTTTAACTTCATATTCTCTCTTTTTTTTAGTAATCTACACATGTTAGGCCGCTAGTAGGTACCAATATCATGATAATATGATATTGTTATATTTGAACCGAATTTGTACCGATTTATATTTTAGCATGATACTCCCTTTAATATATTATTTAATATATTTGACTTTTCTACACCTAATTTTAGATGCTTTGTGACCATATATTTAGAATTATTTTCAATTTTTTTGAATAAATATATAATATTAATACTTTTTTCAGAAAAATAATAATTAAGAAACGTCAATTTTTACTATATTGTACGTGTTTGGGGTATTACAAAAAAGTTGACTTATAGCTTAAAATGAGTAAGTGCTTTATAAGTAATAAGTTGATAAATTCTTATAAGTTATACGTATGTTTGGATAAATTTACTTATAAGTTAGTTAAGAGTTTGCTAAATTAAATTTGAAAAAATAATTATTAAATACAATGATTTCAACACTTGCATTTTAAATTAAAAAATATTTAAAAATACAAAGATAAAAATATAAAGTATTAAAAAAAACAAATAATAAGTCAATTAATTCAAAAAAATATACCTAATTATTAACATTTAACTTATCAAATTATGTGTCAAATACCTTACATATTGGATTAGTGGAATCGCCGCATAACCCGTCAACGGCTTGTAATGATATTTGATATTTTCTCTGACTTGTAATTGTAATAGAGACATATTCACTCCATTTCGCAATAATCATCTATATTATACTCCCTCCGTCCCCTTCAATTTTTTACATTAGGAGATGACACGGAGTTTAAGAAAAAGTGTAAATTAATAGGAAAAAGTAAGAAAAATGAGTAAAGTGGTGGCGCCAATTAATATTTAATGTATAAAGTGGGTATAAAGTAGGTATAGTGGAGGAAAAAATAGTTGATATGATTGGATTTTATATTATAAAATGTTACTATTTTTGATATGTAAAGAAATGAGAGGGACGTACCAAAAAGAAAAGTGTAAAGAAATGAAAGGGACGGAGGAAGTAACTATAAGGACGCTCAATCCTAGATGGGAGGAACAATTATAACAGAATTTGGAGCGGATAATTAGGTATATAGTAGTATATCCTAAAGGATATTGTACTAACTGATGTTAGCCGAATATTTGTTAACTAGTAATTGAATTTTTTGTAAAGGACGTGAGACAACTTTCACTGATATTATTTATTTAAATTCGCTGGTATATGACTTAGCCCCCGTTTGATATTGTTGTTACAGACAACAATAATAGTTTTTTTTTGAAAAATTGTTTGATTAAATTTAAAAACAGATTTTTTAAAAAGTGAGTTTAACTAAAAAATTGCTTTTATAGAAAGCAGGTCCCGTACTTTAAAAAAAAACTGTTTTTCAACTTTTGCGGGAAGGAAATATTGATTTAAACATTAAACCTTACTAAAAACATATTTATTTTATATTTTACCCCATTAGTTATCTGATTTTCGTAACAACACTCATTTTAACAACATTTTTTTCAATAGAAATAATTAATTCTAACATCCTTAAACTATAGGTCTTTTATTGTTTAAGTCTCTGAACTATTTTTTTCAATATTGTGATCCCTATGTTGGGTTTTATACTGAATTATTCGTTTGAAGTATATAAACATTGACCATTTTATTGAGAATCTTGATTACATATTATTACATTGTCTGTTTATTATATATTGTGGATAATCTAGTATCAAATAGGATAACATAAGATTAGATTATCAGTGTTTGTATATAATATAATAAAGGTTCACAGTTTAAGTGGTACTAGCCAAACCACTGGATTGACTGAAGTATTATTTGGGAATAGTTTATCTTGACTATTGAATAATACTTGTATACTTTGTGTATATTGAACAGAATCAAAATATTAGAATTGCTCTTCTATTCTGACAATAAAGAAGAACTAATATTACTCCATATGATATTATTATTGCTTAGGTTCTTAATCCGGATGTAGTGATTGACACTTGTATGCAATGCACATACTTTGATTCATATGTGATGTAATTAATTATTAATTATAATATTATGTATTGAACAATGACATTGCATGCATAGTGGGATATTAATTACAGAAAAAATTCATGTCCTGATAATATTCGGGTTGATGATGTCCTCTTGAAAGCTCATTAAGATAATTATGTGAAGCCCTGCAGGCAGATTAATTTCTAACATAATTATAAGGTTGAGTGGATGATCAAGGATAAATAAGATATTAATTAAATTAATTGTCAGTGATTAATTTAATTAATGTATATGCAATATTTTAAACGTGGGGAATTTAATAAGCAAATAATATAGGAGCCGAATTAAATAATAAAAGAATTGCAGTATTTGGAACGGTAGTGCAAATATTAATTCTTTAGTGGATTGAATTAATATTTTATGACATTGGGCTTTACTCGGAATGTCATTGAAAGTCCCGATCTAATTGTCCATGATCCCTACTGAAACCTATATATGTTCTCGTTCTCCTTAAAGCTGGGGAAAAAAACAAAAATTGAAATTGAAATTGAGACCTAGAGTAGCCGCACGAAGCTAGGATTTTGGAATTTCGAGACTTCGAGAAGAGGAAATTTTGGAGATCGAAGGCCACACTTCGCTCAAAGGGAATCAATGAATTCAGTAGAAGACATGGAATTGAATCGCTTGCGCCGTAGCGATTAAGGCTAATCTTTTTTTCGAACTCTTTAATTTATATCATGAAACGCAGTCCTATATATCGTACGTTCCAACTCCCTAAACATTCCAACTTTTCTTATTCACATTATTCCGTCCAAATTTGATTAATAGACGTTAGTCAATGTTGACGTGGCGCTGACGTGACAATCAAAAATTCACGGATTGACGTGAAATTTTGATATTTTAATCTACAAATGATTAAAAAAACATGAGTGGTGAAAATTTTCAATTTGGAGTTCACTAACATATGGAAATCTGCAGATTTTAGTAAAAAAAAAAATCGTATTCTTGAAATTAAAGTGCATAGTTCTATACATTAGTGAACTCGAAATCGAAAACTTTCATCACCCGTGTTCTTGTAATCAATCGTAGATTAACATATCAAAATTTTACTTTAATCCGTGAATTTTTTATTATCATATCAGTGCCATGTCAACATTTACTAATGTCGGTTTGTCCAATTTGAACGGAAGGATACAAATTAGAAAAATTTATATGTTTAGAGATCACAATGTTGAAAAATATAATTCAGAAACTTAAACAATTAAAGACCTATAATTCAAAAGAACGTTAGAATTATTTATCCTTTTTCAATAATAAAATTTTTCTTAACAACAATCCAAACAAATTCTTAGCTAGATTCAAAGCACATAACAATGTTTCAAATTTCAATAGGCACGAAGGGACCTTTCCTTTACATATCTATATACATAACTACAAGTCTAGAAGTAAACAAAAATGCAGATAAAGGTTCGAGAGAAGCAAATTTTATAACTTTGGTGAGCAAGTTATTGCGCCATAATGGCCTTCAATTCTGGATGGTGGAGGCCCTACTTTGTTTGTTGACTCCAGCCCCTTGCGAGATTTTATGAGATTCTGTCATATAAATTCAACATCTTTTCCTAAGCTGCATTCGAAATATTAATTTTATATTATTAACTTAACAAATTTCATGATTGACCTCTTTATTAACAATACCTTTCTAGCTTTCTAAATCTTTAATTATATGAAAATTTTGACGAAATTCTGACTTTGAAGAATTTGCTAATCCATGTCAAAAATGTAGATGTTATTAATAAATACGTCTGATTAACAACAACTCTTGGAGCTATGAATATTAAAATTTTCAAGATTACATGCAAATTGTCATAAACATACTATTCATAAGTACACTTTTCTTTCAAAATCATTTTCATTAGTACAATTGATTCCTTAAAATATGGCAATCAATATTCTTGAAAAATTAAATTATATTAAATGCTTAAATATGAAAAAATTAAAAAATTTAATGCTTAAACACAATCATAAAAGTTGTGATTAACATTTTCCTTAATAAATAATACATAATGGTTAAAGAATAATTTTCAAAACTCTATTCTTAAAGAGCAATGATCTCGAAATGATTCCCAAAATCGTTCCTGAATATCATGTGTCATCTTTTAATTCGTGACGTATATTTATACATGGAGGGTATATTTATTTTTAAGATACACATTGAATCAGATTTTGACACATAAGCATCTGGGAATGGTTTTGGGAATACTTTTACGGACTCTAGCATTTCTCATTCTTAACACTGGGCTCCCGAGTTAGATTGTTGAGAGAAGAGAAGATAAGAGAAAAGAAAATTTCAAAATTTTCTTCCCAAATCGTGCTCCTGTGCTCCTGAGTTTTTTTGAAAGAGAAGAGAAAAGATCCAGAAAGAAAATTCTACCAACTTTCTCTTCATAACTTTCTTCCCAAAAGTGGGATGATTAGGAGAGAAACTCTTCTACAACTTTTCAAATAATTCCCTTATCTTTTTTTTTCAAAATTTTCTCTTCTTTATTCAAAAATTTGGGAACACATGCGAGAATAATTTTTTTTGTTCTCTTCTTTCACCTTCTCTTCTCTTCTCTTCTACACCAAAAAAACTCTGGGGCACAGCGTAAATGAAAGGATTCTTGATTACGAAAATTTGAAAATAGTTATATTCCCAAAATTTAAATGATAGGTACCCCAAATATATTATCAAAATTCTTTTCAAATGAGGTGGCTTGACACGTGGAGTTTTTTGATTTGTGGACTCATATTTATGCATGCGGGGTGCTCATATTATTATTAAAAAATTACCAAATATTTACGGGCACCTAAATATTTGGGAACTGAGAATTTTTTTTAGAGTATTTAGCATTTTTCATTATAAATCCTCCTTTTTAAAGAAGAAAGCCGTTAGCGCTTAGCATCATCATTTCTTAACATGGCTATCTACTCAAGTTCAAGAAAGGAAAAAAAAATCAGCTTTAAATTGAGTAGGGGGAGCTTAAAAGCCCGTCTGGCTGATTATTTGTTTGTATGATTGTCTGCCGCATTATGAAGAGCTGATAACACGTTAGTTTGAGTTGGGCTCAACCTGTTCTCTAATCTTAGATCATTAAAAAGCTTAGGCCGGGTTGTTTTAAACCTGAGCCCAGTCTGCTTCTTGCTCTAATTCCTTAACTTTTTTCTTACGCTTTTTCTTGAGATGTTCGAAATCAATTTATTTATAGTATATTTATAGTTTCGGGATTATAAAATTTAATAATTTGTGAGACCATAAATACTTTGTGCTTACTTCGGGGAAAATATGAGGAGAATTACTTATCGTTCCATTTACGAAATATCGAGAGTTCGTAAATATAAAAGAAAGAAAATGAGTGTATCAGTGTATGTATTCATTTAATTGTTAAAAAAGTGCATGCTTGTGTCGCCACTCGCCACATTGGAACAAAGATGACAATATTTGCAAGGCTAGAGATTGAGAAAAATCATTCTTAAATGGGACTAGTACAACAATCATATAAATTTTAATTTGAAGAAGGATGTAAACTGAGTTCTTGGATCAAAGCATTCAAATCCGAGTAAGACGATCCGCCTTCTTCAACAGCCTTTTTTGCCATCTCTTTTAGTCCCTTGCATCTGTTTCTTCTCTCCTTGGCCTCTTCACCAACAATTATACTCCTCACAGCCGTCTCCACTGCATCTCTTTTTATATTGCCTCCCCCTGTCCCAGCAACCCATTCCTTTGCACCAACAGAAACGCCAATCCGAAGAACATCAGTGATCAACTTCTCATTATAAAATTGCTCTGCGAATGAAGGCCATGTGACCATTGGCACCCCAGCAGCTATGCCTTCAAGAGTTGAGTTCCAGCCACAGTGTGTCACAAAACCTCCTACAGCTCCGTGATCAAGAATCATCACTTGAGGTGCCCATCCTCTAATTATCAGCCCTTTTCCTATCATTCTTTCCTCAAATCCTTCTGGCATCCAGTCCTCAGTTTCTTTATCATTTGTCCCTTTCCTCACAACCCAGATGAACTGTTGTCCAGAAGCTTCAAGTCCCATAGCAATCTCATGTAACTGCTCGGTTGGAATTTTACTAATACTTCCAAAACAAACGTATAAAACAGAGTTGGGACTTTTAGAATCCAGCCACTTCAAGCAATCATCTTCACTGATGGCTGCTTGTTTGCCTCTTTGTGCTTTTTCTTCTAAACTTCTGTTACATAACGATAGAGGGCCTATATGCCATGCCCTCCTATTCAAAACATTTCTGTAATGATCAACATACTCAGGTTCCAGCTCGTAAAAGCTGTTTACAATCACTCCATGGCTTCTCGACTCAGATTCTCTTGCCTCAGTTAGCGTCTTTGCAAACTCTGTCTCCTCCTCTGTTCGTACATGAGGTGGGATTTGACTTAAACACAACTTGATTTTATGTGGAAAATTAGGCACAAAAAACTCATCCGAGTCATTTTTTAAGTTCTTGAATGGCCTGTGGAGCCTCACCTGTTCTCCAGCACATGAAGCAAAGAAGCTTGATCCATGAAAAACCAACCTTGGGATATCAAATTTGGCTGCAGAATCAGTAGCCCATGGGAAGAACAAATCAGCAACAAGACAATTAGGACGATATTCTTCCAGAAGTTGTTCAAGTTGATCTTTGAGCAATTTTGTAGCACCAAAGAAAATGGGGAACATAGCAGGAGAAGTAAGCTGATCAGCGTTTTCACAATCTTCAGGCAAACCGTCAACTTTTGGAAACTGGAGAAGTTTGACAGTCATTTGAAAACCCAAGTCATTACTCCTCTGTACTCCTTTGGCGAAGGCAGGAGCGTTGAGAGGCGTAGTGATGATGGTGGAGTGCACACCGCGGGAGGCAAATAACCTAGCCATGTCAAGTATTGGTATCATGTGACCATGAGCCATAACAGGAAAAAAGAAGACTTGAAGCTGAACCATTTTATGAGAGAATTCCTATGTATTTCTAGTACCCTGACGGGAAAATGAGAATGTTTCCACAAGTAGAAGTGTGGAGAAATGAAAGGCTTGATATGGGTACTTAAAGAGACTAGTAATTTTTAGGCAAGTGTATCTTCATGTACGTTAGCACAGTCGTCATAGTATTCGATATCTTATCGACTTGTGCTGCCCTACCCTTAAAAGACAGATGAATACTCGAGCACTTTAAAATTTGTGAACGCAACCCATCACGTCCCTTACTGTGTATGTCACGAATTTAGTGATTTTATTTTAAATATCAGTTTGTTCCAGAACATATATTGTTCAAGTCAAATCAGCGAGCAGATAAAAGTAACGATTCCTTTCGCCGTTTCTGAAAATTTTATACAACCAAGTGGATACTTTTGTGGTACGTTCCATGCCCTATTATCTTATTTGTCGCTGTTAATATTGCTATCAACTGATGAATAATATATAACAAAGTGAGATCGAAAGAGAACATCAATCTACTTTCCAACAACTAAAATTAAGATTAAATTTTATCAGTTTACGAATTCCAAATACAAGTAGACACAAGAGAGTTTCTCACAAAATAAATGTTTTATTTATTTTGCAATATGTTGCTACAATCTCAAGAAAATATCAGTTTTCTTGAGCTTCAATTTCTCGAGTGATTCATAAAATGAATTGAGAGATAGTCAAAATAAACTAATCATATCTCTATCATCACGGGTTTGTGAAGCTGCTGTCATTTTCATGTGGCAGCTTCTTACAAATTGTCTACCCGTGAGTCTTTCTTAAATTGCTATACAAACAAGTTTATCATTACTGGATAAAACAATCTAGATACATTCTATTTTTAGCTAACACAATTTAGTAGATGTTGATTTGTCCTACTCTTGAATTGGTGAGCTTTGTCATGTGATCTCTCAAGTTTCAGTCGTAGTCTTGCAGACCTGATTCAGTGTTGGGATACTGCAGCACGTCTGTTTCTTGAACATCCAAACTGTCACATGTTTGACTGGGTAGATCCCCAATACAAAGATTATCCCTTCATGACAGTATCCTGATCCCCAAGCTTGTTGTCACAAGAATGAACTTTTGGTGACAGTAAGAAATCCCCGCAGAAGATGCTGTCAGGATTTCCAAGCTTGCTGTCAGACTAAGGTAAAGTTGTTGTCTCAGGGCTTCCGCCAATGTTACTGTCAGAGTGGATATGCTGTCGTTACTTGCAACATGCTGTCTTCTTGTAACCTTACTGTCAGTGCCAAGACATACTAAAATCTTATTTAACAACAAACAAAATGGTTACAAGAACATACTCTGGCTGTGACAGTATGTTCATACTTAACTAAATTAAGTATAAGAAAAATACCTAGTTAAGCTGTCTCATAGCTATCACCCATAAATTCTAACAATCTCCCCCAATTTGTTTTTATGGACAATAACAACAAATTTACAATTAATACATGCTGACACAGAATGGATTGGTGTAGACTTCTGAAAGTTTCTCTGAGATTAAGCTCAGCATTAGCAGTTGCAGAATCTCATTGAAGGATCACAGTTAACACATTTGTTGGAAGGCTCTGCAACAGCTGCATAGTGATGAACATAGATATTCCATTGTTCAGGTACACATCAGTGACCCGCCTCTTTTCTTCATTGATCTTCACACATACATTTATGATCTTCTCCCTTAGCAAAGTTGAGCAGTTATTCAGTCTTCTGCTAGGTTCCAACATAGCTTCCTCAACTATCCTACTGAAGTCCTCATCATGATTGTGCAGTGTGCTCTCCCTGTAGTCAACCATCAAACCATTAGCCTCCTCCTGACTAAACTCAGTTCCTTCACTCCAGATGTTTCCTAACAAGATGTATTCAGACAACTTGTCTTTCCCTTTTACCAGCCTATTTTGCTCCTCATGTTCTCTCCACTTCTTTTCAAGAACACCCTCCTTTGGCATTGAATTTGGCTATCTTATTTTCACAGGAGGTAGTACTGGTCTTTTGGATGAAGCTGTCCCTTGCATTGCTTCCGATGTTTCTTTGGACATTAGAACTGTTTTTCCTGCCATCTCATATTCAAATAGATTTCCAGCTTCTTCCTCTTGCCCCCCCTTACTCCCTGAATCTCCTTTTGCTCCCATTTTCTTCTTTGCAGATACTGACTTCCCCTTAGTTGCAGGCTCCCCCTTACTCATTGATTCCTCCTTAGAAACAGGCTCCCCTGAGATGCAACATCTTGCTTGGGGACAGATTCTGATCTTGCCCTTTTCTCTCCCTTAGGTAAGTTGGCAGCATCAAGAGTTGCAGATAGAACCTGAATAGCTTCCTGAATACTAGAGACCAGATGCCACCATGGTAGACAGACTGTCAAGCTTAGTTTCCACGGAGTGACACCTGTGCTCTAGGGCTTCCAATCTGTGAGCAGTAGAGGGGCCACAAGTTCTTAACCTTCTTGGAGGGGAAGGAAAATAATGGGGAGTGGAGGCTGTGGGGGTTCTCACACTCTCAGGGTTTTTCAGAGTGATCTCATCACTCCTCACAGAAGAACTCTCAAGGCCTAGTACCTGAAAAAGTGGGACTCCCTCAAATTCACCCTGGACATGCTCAAGTTCCTCACCTTTTTCCAGCTCATTTGGCCGCCTCTCATTTTTCTGCTTACCTCTCTTTTCATTTATCTCTCTTTTCTTTTGCACACCCTCACTCATCCTAGATGCATGGGTATGAGCAGTACTTACATTCAATGAAAAAGATGGTTTAGAATGTACCTTTAAGAACTGCGACAGTGGCACATCATCATCAGAGACATCCTCAATAGTTACAGCATCAAAATCAGGTTGTGCTGAGGTGACAGTAGCTTTGCCAGAAATGTTACTGTCACTTGGAAGATTGATAGTAGGTTCCACTGCAGCTTGGATAACAGGTTTGGTTGAGACAGCAACTTCGACTGAGTCCTTGACAACAGGGTCACATGTGACAACAACATTCTCAGAGTCTTTGACAACAACTGAGGCTGTGACAACATCTTCCCTAAGGTAAGATGCTCTTTAGAGTTTGAACAAGGCACTGGCTGTTTCACTTTCTAGCAGAGTTGTACATTGCTCTTTCTCAGTGTTTGAAGGAGTGGTGTCCATCTCACTTTGAGAAATGGGTTCTTGTGGACCACTAGATGGGGGCTCATCCATGATCAAAACCTAAAGGGTTCGGACTGTCCCCCTCTCTAGGTTGTGGAGAATAAACAAACGAATGAGTAGGGAAGGAAGAAGGTGAAAGTGGAGAAGAGAATAATGGCTGCTTCACAGATGGAACTTGGGAAGTGAAATCCTCACTGTGTCCTGACTCCAGGTGTGTTTCTGTAAGTGGAGAGTCCTCATGAGTTGGAACATGAGGTTGTGCAGACTCTGTACAGGGTGCCTTGGGAGACATGCCAATTTCAATAGATGTCCCTTGTTGAGAAGGAACATCTAAGGAGGTGTTTACTACCCTATTTTCCTCTATAGTCTTTTGGGAGACTGCAGGGTGGCTGACAGTGGTTTTGGCCCTCTTAGCTCTCTTCTTTTTAGGCTGAAGAGGAACCATTGTGGATTCTGTTTGACTACCTTCCTTATTTGCTGCACTAGGTGCAGGAACTCCCTCTTGACTCTCAGCACTACCACCAACATCAGTTTCTAGGGATCTTTTTCTGGTTTCTTGTAGGGCTTGTCTCTGTACTTTGGAAAGTCTAGAGAACCTAGGCTGAGTGTATGGAGTAGAATAGGGTTAGCTGAATTTGGGTCTAATCCAGCCTCATCCTCAAGAGTGAAGGTAGCATAACCAGAAGGCAATGGAAAACCAAGGTTAGGCACTTGGTCAACCATGTGTTTGGTGAAGCATAGTGGAATATGTGCATTAAAATTCTGTGAAGTGAGAGTTGTGTGTGTATTTATTTTCAAAACACTGCATACCTCTGAACGAGGGGCATTCTCATCAAAATCACACAAGTAATTAATACACAACATTAGAAAGCGAGGATAGATGTTTACCTTTTTACCTATGGCAGCCTTGAGATGTGCCATGAGTAGCTTTCCAACATCCACTTTGTACCCATGAACAAGAGAGTGAATGAGCTTCTTGATGTAGGTGGGAATCCCATTCCAACCGGTGGTCTTGGTAGAGAACACCTTTACCATTGCTTCAAACACCATGCTCCACTCTTTTCTGAGATACTTCCTGTCCATTTCACCAGAAGGGTACCACTTTGTTGTTCCCTCTTCAAGAATGGGTCCAGAATACCTAATTTTCAAGAAGATCTTCTTTAGGGTCTCATCACTAGCAAGCTCTGTGTAGGTCTTTCCTGATTCTAGCACAATTCCCAAAGCTGCATTGATGCCCTGAACAGTGAGAGTGTAACTGTGCTCCTTGATTTTGAACTGAATGGTTGAGTTGTCACCATCTCCTTGAGCAACAGTAGTCTCCCAGAAGTTTTCAATCCTGTCTAGGTCAAGAACAAGAGTTGAGGTAATTGCATACCCAAGATAGGACTTATTCAGGAAAGAAACAAGCCCTTTTAAGCCTTCACCAGCATCATTTGGAGAGATGATGCCAACAAAGTTAGTTTGTGAAATTGATTGTTTGGGGGCCATTTTTGCTGGTTGAGAAAATGAAGAAAGTAAGAAGATGAATTGCTTGGAAAGAAGAGAAAAGAGTGTTGTGTTCACTTTTTGGGAGCAGTTGAATATTTGATGAATTAAGAGGGAAGTTCAAGCGTTTAACTGACAAAGTGGAAAAGTGAAATCGTTTCTTAACCCAGTTATCAATAACGTGGGTTACTGGCTTGCTTCTCTCTCCTCGTGGAGGATGAGTGTGCAATTTTAACGGTCCACTACTTTGACAGTACCCTGTGCGCTAAAACAACCACGTCAGTAACTTTGGTGTGATGACAGTAGGTTTTGCTTGACAGTAACATTGGCGCAAAAACTTACTGTCATCGTTAAGTGTTGTAATGACAATATCTTTTACAATTATCGACAGTATCTTTTCTAGATGACAGCAACCCTTGCGGGAAAACAATAACTGTCGAGACTTTGTACTTGATCTGTTATTAAACCTCTTAACCGAAGAGACACCAGTTAAACATACGCAATATTGATTACTGATTCATTATTCATGCACATTAGTTCAACTACTTAATCAATCAGGACACATACAACAAGTAATAAGAAACTACAGAAGGAAAATGGATAAATTTTATTAAGAGGAGGGTTAACCTTCTACAATTAAAAAAAATACAATTATTCATCACAGTCTTTCTTAATCAACTCTAGAAAGTTTGACCTAGCCTCTTCTTCTGTGGTTCCTTGATCCTTGAGGAGTGCTTGATACTCATTCTCCTCTTCTTGCCACTTAGCCTCTTTGGCGGCTTTGACAACAAGTTCCTTCTCCTCTTCCTCATCGAGGATGTCCATCATCTCATCGAACAACGCTTCAGCTTCTTCCTTATAGGGAGAATCACAGCTAATCTTTGGCCTGTATTCGATTCCTACTTTGTTGTCCATTTTTACCTTTTCTAAGTGATTCACTAATATGGCCTAAGGTTCATTTTATAGGCATACTAGGTAAAAGGGAGGTAAATGGTCAACAGTTCAGATTACCCATACAACTACCACAGAATGCAATTAAGAGTGATGTCTGCCACTTATCCAATAATCAAGGCAAAAAATGACCAATTAGTGAAATTCCTTTACCAATTTCAACATTAAAAATCATGCAAGTTAATGACATACAAAGTCTAACTATCAGGTTTAAGACTAGCACACAATTCAATTTATCACAGTCAAAGCAAATATGCTGTCGAAAATAGATAGAGACTTAAGTAGACAGTAACTTCTCATGACAACAACTTTTTAAGGGTTACTGTCACAAGCTTCATGTGAATATTAAGATGGAAAAACTAGTAAGTCAACATACCAGATTTAGCATTCCCAATTCACTTACCAACCTGTTCAAGGTGGCTTCATCCTGTGGTTTTGTAAAGATATCTGGAAGTTGCTTTTCTGTTGGGACATAAATCAACTTCACAGTTCCTCTTTCAACATGCTCTCTTATAAAATGATGTCTAATGTCAATGTGCTTTGTCCTAGAGTGTTGAACAGGACTGTCTGAGATGGCTATGGCACTAGTGTTGTCACAGTAGATAGGAATATTATTTAACACTAGACCATAATCCAAAAGTTGATTCTTCATCCACAGAATTTGTGCACAACAACTTCCAGCTGCAATGTATTCAGCTTCTGCAGTAGATGTAGACACTGAATGCTGCTTCTTACTAAACCATGACACCAATCTTCCACCAAGAAATTGACAGCTTCCTGTTGTACTCTTTCTGTCAATCCTACACCCAGCATAGTCTGAATCAGAGTACCCTACTAGCTCAAATCCAGTATTTTTAAGATACCAAAGGCCTAGATTAGGAGTGCCCTTGAGATATCTACAAATTCTTTTGATAGCTACCAAGTGTGACTCCTTTGGATCAGCTTGAAACCTTGCACAAAGACATGTAGCAAACATTATGTCAGGTCTGCTAGAAGTTAGGTAGAGAAGAGATCCAACCATGCCTCTATAAGCACTAGAGTCCACTTTCTTCCCTTTGGAATCTAGATCCAAACTAGTTGATGTAGAGATGAAAGTCTTGGCAGGTGACGAATATTCTAGGTTAAACTTTTTAAGAAGTTCCTTGACATACTTTGCTTGACAAATGAAGATTCCATTATCTTTCTGAAGACTTGTAAACCAAGGAAGAATGACAGTTCTCCCATCATGCTCATCTCATACTTATTTCTCATTAGAGATGAAAACTTCTCACACAGCTTCTCATTTGATGAACCAAAGATGATATCATCAACATAAATTTGAACCAAAATGATGTCTTTGCCATGATGCTTGTAGAATAGAGTCTTATCTACTACACCTCTTGTAAACTGGTTTTCCAATAGAAAGGCAGATATGGTATCATACCAGGCTCTTGGAGCTTGTTTCAATCCATAAAGTGCTTTGAACAGCTTGTACACAAAATCATACATTTCAGCATCTTCAAAACCTGGTGGCTGTTCAACATACACTTCTTCCTCTAACTCTCCATTTAGAAAAGCACTTTTGACATCCATTTGGAACACCTTGAAATTACAGTGTGCGGCAAAAGCTAGAAAAATTCTTATAGCTTCAAGTCTGGCAACAGGTACAAATGTCTCATCATAATCTATTCCTTCCTGTTGACATTAACCTTTAGCTACTAGCCTTGCCTTGTTTCTTGTCACATTTCCATTTTCATCCAATTTGTTTCTGAATACCCACTTTGTCTCAATAACTGATTTTCCCTTTGGTCTTGGAACCAATTTCCATACATTGTTTCTTTCAAACTGGTTGAGTTCCTCTTGCATAGCAATCACCCAATCAGAATCCAATAATGTTTCATCAATTGCTTTTGGCTCTACTTGAGACAGGAAGCAGGAAAACATGCTGTCAGCAGAAACATTGTTCCTGGTTCTTACCCTAGAGGAAGGATCTCTAATAATTAGGTCATTTGTGTGATCCTTGTTCCACCTTGTGGTTCTAGGCAAGCTTCTTGTTTGGTCTGAAACAGTAGCTTCATTTTGAGGAACTGAATCTTCACCAGGGCAATTGTCTCCACCATTTTCTTCAATATCTCCAGAGTCACCATCATTTTGAGGATTCCCTGAGATAGTCTGTGACTGAGCTGGAGTTTGATTAACATCATTTTCAATGACAACATCTTTTTCAAGATCAATAGTTTGAGTAAATGTGGGTTCTTCATCAACAATTTCTTCTTCTTCCAAGTATACTTGATTCTCAAATCTAAGAATCTGCATTTGACCATCCTCATGTAGTCCTGGAAACTTGGTTTCATCAAATGTGACATTTACACTTTCATCTATGATCCTGTGTTCCAAGAGATAGACTCTGTAAGCAGTCCCTTCTAAAGCATAACCCATGAAGATACCTTCATAAGCTTTGGTGTCAAATTTCCCTTTCTTTTCATGGTTGTCTTTCATCATGAAGCACATAGTAAGGAGTGTTCCCATTTAGCAAATAGTAAGGAGTGTTCCCATGAGTCTTGTTAATCAAGGTTCTGTTCTGTGTATAACAAGATGTGTTGATAGCTTCTGCCCAGAAGTATGTATGCAACTTTGCATCATGTAGCATAGTCCTGGCAGCTTTAATGAGAGTTCTGTTCTTCCTCTCTACAACTCCATTCTGCTGTGGTGTCCTTGCAGCAGAAAATTGTTGCACAATTCCTTCATCCTTGCAGAAATTACCAAGTGTGGCATTTCTGAACTCAGTACCATTGTCACTCCTCAGAATTTGAACCTTGGCATTTGGAGTTCTATCAAGAACTCTTAAGTGATCAATGATGACTTGAGCAGCTTCATCTTTTGATTCTAGATACTTCACCCAGGTATACCTAGAATAATCATCCACCATAACTAATGCATCTCTTCTTGGCTAAGGATGAAACATTTACTGGTCCAAAGAGATCCATATGAATTAACTTGAGTGGTTATGTGTTGGTATTGACTTGCTTTGACCTATGCACAGTTCTTCTCAATTTTCCCATTTGACAGTCCTCACACAGTCCTTCTTGACAGAATTCCTGTTGAGGTAGTCCTCTTACCAGTTCCTTCTTGATCATCAGCATATTCATTGTCTTGAAGTTTAGGTGAGAGAGTTTCCTGTGCCAAAGCATGTTGTCACCAACAGTAGCTTTACTGTAGAAACAGTAAATCTTGTCCTTCTTTGTTGAACTTAGATCAGCAACAAATAGACTTCCTTTCCTTACCCCTTTCAGAGAGAGGCTATTGCACACCATCATGTCAAAATCAACCTTGAATCCTCTGTCACTGAATTGGCTGACACTGAGCAAGTTGTGCTTTAATCCTTCAACAAGTGCAATATCATTAATGACAACATTTTCAATTTCCAAACAACCATATCCCACTGTGTAACCTTTGCTGTTGTCTCCAAAGGTTATGATTGGGCCAGCTTTCTCCACAAATTGTGATAGCAGGGCTTTATCACCAGTCATGTGCCTTGAGCAGCCACTGTCAATAATTGTTAGGCTCAAGACATGCCTGAATACCACTATTAACAAGCCTACGCTATGTGACTATGTCACATTACATGACCTAGTGATTTCTATCACTGGGATATAGTATAGGTCTCTAAATGTACTTGTCTTGTTCTCATGAACATTAGCTTGATCATGTATGCTCAAAGGTATAATGAGCTTAGTAAAGTTTCTTGCATCTAGATTGTATATAGGCCATTGAATAATTATCCTGGTAGAAGTTCAGAAGTGTTCATGCAGCAGGATAGAGATAAATAAGGCTATGAAGAAATAAGTTGCAGAAATTTGTCTAAGGCATTATATAGCAAAGTCAGAAGAAAGCTATGTCGTGAAGTCACCAATATCCATGTCGTGAAGTACTATATCGCATAGTCCAATTTGTACTATGTCGAGAAGTCCTCAAGACACATGTCGTGAAGTGTTGAAGTCAGCAAAGTCAAAGTAGCCTAGATCGTGAAGTCTTCAAATGAACTATGTCGCATAGTCTTCAAATGAACTATGTCGCATAGTCTTCAAATGAACTATGTCGCATAGTCTTCAAATGAACTATGTCGCATAGTCTTCAAATGAACTATGTCGCATAGTCTTCAAATGAACTATGTCGCATAGTCTTCAAATGACCTATGTCGCAAGGTCGTCAAAGGCTATATCGCGAAGTCCTCACAAGTGAGATCGCGAAGTCAGGAATGAAGTGGAGTTCACGATATCAACACTTAGCCGTTTATAACAAGACAAATCAAGGTACAGAACCAAGAATCAAAAGAGACAAATACTGAAGCATTTGTTCTGGCAAGGTGGTCCAAAGAACAGATGGCAAATCTACAGCTAAACTTGGAGAGAAAGATAAGAGACAAGCAGCTACAGAAACGGGAAAGACTCCGAAAAGCAGGTGGTCCTTCCTGACACAGTTAACGTCTTATGGCAGAACAAGTTGGACTTTCAGCAAGGGGTAACTGTGTAAAAATAGGTGTGTGCACTAGTTTGTATAGGGCTTATATATATGATGCACACCCTATTGTTAGCTGCAAGAGAGATACACATAGTTATTTGCTAAGCTCTTTTCTCTGTAAGCAAGCAAGTTCAAACTGTTCTTGTTTAGAAGCCAGAAATTCGATTGTGAATTTCTTGGAAAGCTGTAGTATTTAATTTGCTTATACAAAGTAGATTAAAGTGATTGTGTGTGTTATTTACTTTCTGCATATTACATATCATAATCATATACAGTCTGTTACTTAGCAATCAAGAGTCGAAAAATATACCAAACTATCCATTCACCCCCCCTCTGTCTAGTTTCTGGTAGTATTCATTTCTAACAAGTGGTATCAGAGCGAAGGCTGTTAACGTACAAACAGGAAAAGATCAAGAATGAGTTCACAGAAACTAAGCAGTATCAAGATTCCTCCCTTTAACAAGGAGCACTACAGTTTATGGAAGAAGAAGATGTTGCTTTTCATCAAAGCTTCTAACCCTATGTATTTAGATATTCTAAAGCATGGTCCCTTCGTTCCAATGATCGAGATTGGTGAAACAACCATTGGCACTGAGATTGTACCAGCAAAACATGTGCCCAAAGATCCCTCAAAATACACTGATCCTGAAAAGGAAAAAGTTGCACTGGATGGACATCTTCAACTTATCATTTGTGAATCTATGGACTTCAACATGTATGGCACTGTTGCTCATTGTACTAGTGCCAAGAAGATGTGGGATCTTATAGAAGTGCTCTGTGAAGGAACTACTGAAGTAAGAAAGAACAAGAAGCAGATTCTTGTTTCACAATATTAAGCCTTCATGGCTCAGCCAAAAGAGGGAATCACAGAAGTGTTTGAGAGATTCAACAAGCTGATAAACGAGCTCAAACTCTATGACAAACACTATGAAACAGAAGAGCTCAATATGAAGTTTTTACTAACTCTTCCAGATCAATTGGAACCAAGAATCTCTTCCCTTAAAGAAAGAGATCTAACAAAAATTGGTTTTGATGTGTTATATGGTGTTTTGAAGACATATGAGTTGGAGCTGTTTCAAAAGAGATCTATTCAAGCAAAGCAAGGATTAGTGGCTAATACCTCCTGTGCACTTATTGCTGACAACCTAAGTCAAAGAATGGACTCTCTTAAAGTCAGTCAAGTGAAGATTGAGGAACTGGAAGTTGAAGACACTGGTGATGAGGTCCAGGTCATCTATGATTTGCCTGAGGAAGATGAGTTTTACAGCATGGAGGAACTGGACAAAATGGAAAACAAATCTTTTGCTTATATGGCTAGGAGGTATCCTAACATAAGGTTTAAAAGAAAGCAGCCATTCAGGTCCAAGTTCAATACTGGAAACACTGGTGGATCTAGTGGCTCAAACACCTTCAATAAAGGAAAAGGGATTGCTGGTGCTGCTAAGGGTGGATACAAGACAGGAAGTGTGGATAGGACCAAAATAAGATGCTATAACTGCAATAAACTTGGGCATTTTGCCACTGAGTGCAAAAAGCCTAAACAAGTCAAGAAGGACAAAGCATACTTAGAGCTTGAAGCTAAGTATGAGGCTCTACTCAAGAAACAACAGGGCAAAGCTTTTATTGCTGAGGGAAAATGCTGGGATGACTCTGATGAAGAAGAAGATCAAGAGTACTCAAACTATGCCTTGATGGCATTTTCTGATGATGGTGATTCAAGTCAGGTACCCATTCTTACTTCTCTTGATATGACTCCCCTTCAATATAAGCAAACTGTTGAAGATATGAGCACTGAGATGTTTAATATTCATACTAGCATGTTAGTAGCTAATGAAGAAATTGACAGACTAACTGCTAAGAATGCTGAGCTTACAGAAAAGAATGAGAAGCTTGAGTTAATGGTTGTGAACCTGGATGGTTTGAAAAAGGAGGTTGAGTATCTTAAAAACAAAGTGATTTGTGCTGAGCAAATAGAGAAAGCCCTTAGAGAACAAATTGCTGAAACTGAACTGAAACTAAGAAGCTTCAAAAACTCCTCTGAACTTATTCAAACCTACCACAAGGAACACATTGAAGACTGCAAGGTTGGAGTTGGTTTTGACTATGATAATGACAAGGGAAGGAAGAAGGTCAAGGGAAAGGAAACTTTTACAAACAAAAATGCCCCAACCATACTGTCAAGTGTTGAACAGCCCATCTTCAGAAAGAGTGCTGTTGAGTTTGATGAGGAACTACTGATCATCAAGCAACAACTACTTGAAGAAGATGAGGCTGCTAAGAACACTTCTTCCTTTCCTGAACTTGTCAATCAGAAAGAGACCAAAGACAATCTTGTCAAGAGTCCTAAAGCAAAGAAAGAAGTTGTTAAGAAAAGGAAACAAAACAGAAATGGTAAAGTTGGTGTTAACAAGGGAAACAACTATGCTTATGTGCCAAATGCTCCCAGGAAACAATGTCAAAAATGCCTATCTGTTAATCATTTGACTCATAAGTGTAGTAAGCCTGATATTGTTGAAGTTGACAACCTGAGTAACCATTCTGCTAGCATAAATTCTAGTCATGATTCTTTCTGTGGTAAGCCAAATTGCATGACATGCTATGTGACTGTGATTGCTAACTGTTTGTCTCTTAAACATAAACTTGACTCTGCACAATCTGGTGAATCACACACACATATGCATTCTCATAGGACAGGGTCCCCAATCAGGGTTGAGAGGGTGAAAACTTCATGTGAGCCTAAGAGTGTAAACTCCAAAGCCACAGAAAAAGTGAAGTCTCCTACTATGAGAAATACAATTTATGACAGAAGAATTATTAATCAAAATGTTTCTAAATCAAATGGACCCTACCAAGTGTGGGTACCAAAAACAACTTAGTCATTTTGTGAATGCAGGGCAACAGGAATAAAAGAGTCATATGGATCTTGGACAGTGGATGCTCAAGTCACATGACTGGTGATATAGCCCTGCTATCACATTTTGAGGAAAAGGCTGGCCCATCAGTAACCTTTGGAAATGACAACATTGGTTATACAATGGGATATGGCAATGTTAAATCTGGAAATGTCATTATTGAAGATGTAGCTTTTGTTGAAGGACTGAAGCACAATCTCTTGAGTATTGGACAATTCACCAACAGAGGTTTCAAAGTGGAATTTGATGAAGACCTTTGTTCAATCTCAAAAAGGGAAAGTGGTGAAGTTGTTCTAACTGGTGTGAAGAAAGGAAGCTTGTTTGTAGCAAATCTCAAAGCTGCAGATAAGGGAGAAATCTGCTGTTTCTACACTAAAGCCACAAATGAGGAATTCTGGCTATGGCACAAGAAGCTGTCTCACTTGAATGTTCAGGCAATGAACTCTCTAACCAAGAGAGAACTTATCAGGGATTTTCCTGCCTTGGAGTTTGTGCAAGATGGAGCTTGTGAAGCTTGTCAGAAAGGAAAAATTAAAAGATCCAGTCACAAGAACAAATTGCTCAATACAAATTCAAAACCTCTGCAGCTAATTCACATGGACTTATTTGGCCCTGTGAATGTAATGTCCCTCTCCAAAAAGAAATATGCTCTAGTAATGGTAGATGACTATTCAAGATATACTTGGGTGGAATTCCTATTCTCCAAGGATGAAGCACCCCAAGTCATAATAGAGCATATCAAGAGAGTTGATAAAGAAGCACAAAGCACTGGCTCCTCTGTAGTTGCTTTGAGAAGTGATAATGGGACTGAGTTCAGAAATTCAACATTGTATGAGTTTTGCAAAGATAAAGGAATTTCTCAACAATTCTCAGCTCCTAGAACACCTCAACAAAATGGAGTAGTTGAGAGAAAGAATAGAACTCTCATTGAAGCTGCAAGAACAATGCTGCTGGATGCAAAGCTACCCACTAGCTTTTGGGCTGATGCTGTTAACACATCATGCTATGTGCAAAATAGAACATTAATCAATAAGAAGTCTGGCAAAACTCCTTACTCATTAATGACTGGAAAAAGAGCATCCTTCAAGCACCTGCATGTGTTTGGAAGCAAGTGCTTTGTGATGAAAGATACCTCTGAGCATGTTGGAAAATTTGATGCTAAGGCATTTGAAGGTATCTTCATTGGATACTCTCTGAAAAGGACAGCATACAGAGTGTTTGTACCTGAGCAACACAAAGTCATGGAAAGCATGGATGTTACCTTTGATGACAAGAAAACTCCTGGACTGAAAACAAGTGATCAAGACAGTGTGCCATTGAGATTTGAAAATCAAGGTTATCTTGAGGATTCTGAAAGTGAAGATGAACCCCCTGTTCAAACTGTTCTAGAAAATGAAATCCTTGAAGTTGACAATCTTCTTCAAACACCTGTGCAAGGGTTCACAAACACAGGGGGAGAAGAAGAGAATGCACCTTTCAACCAAAATGAGCTTGGAACAGATCAAGGAAATGAACAGGGGCACACAAGGAAATGGGACAGAGCCCACACTAGGGATCAAATCATTGGAGATCCTAGTGAGGGAGTTAGAACAAGAAGGGCAACATTAAATACATGTCTGTATAGCTGCTTTCTGTCACAAGAGGAACCTAAATTAATTGAAGAAGCTTTGAAGAACTCTGATTGGATTGTTGCCATGCAAGAAGAGTTGAATCAATTTGAGAAAAACAAAGTATGGGAACTAGTACCTCCTCCAAAAGGAAAGAATGTTATTGACACCAAATGGGTGTTCAGAAACAAGATGGATGAAGAAGGAGTGGTAATAAGAAACAAAGCAAGGCTGGTTGCCAAAGGATATTGTCAGCAAGAAGGCATTGACTATGATGAGACATTTGCACCTGTAGCTAGACTGGAAGCCATCAGAATCTTCCTGGCTTTTGCAGCTCACTCAGATTTTAAGGTGTATCAAATGGATGTGAAAAGTGCATTTCTCAATGGTGATCTTGCTGAAGAAGTTTATGTGTCTCAACCACCTGGCTTTGAGAGTGAAGACTTCCCAAACTTTGTGTATAGACTGCTCAAGGCACTCTATGGACTCAAACAGGCACCAAGAGCCTGGTATGAAACTTTATCTCAATTCCTTCTTGAGCATCAATTTACCAGGGGTACAATTGACAAAACCCTATTCTTCAAAAAACATGGAAATGATATCATTCTTGTTCAAATCTATGTGGATGATATCATCTTTGGCTCTTCAAATGAAAAACTCTGTGAAAGGTTCTCTAAGTTGATGCAAAGCAAATATGAGATGAGTATGATGGGAGAGTTAACCTACTTTCTAGGCCTGCAAGTACATCAAAGGGAGGATGGCATCTTTATAAACCAATCTAAGTATGTCAAGGATCTTTTAAAGAAATATGGTTTAGAAGAGTCATCCCCAGCCAAAACTCCTATGTCTACTGCAATCAAGCTGGATGAAGACAAGAAAGGCAAGATAGTTGATATCAAGGTCTATAGAGGAATGGTTGGATCCTTACTCTATCTCACAGCTAGCAGGCCAGACATCATGTTTGCCACATGCCTCTGTGCAAGGTTCCAGTCTGATCCCAAGGAATCTCACATGATGGCTATCAAAAGAATCTTCAAGTATCTAAAGGGGACTCCTAATCTTGGGCTATGGTATCCAAAGGGCACTGGGTTTAACCTGATTGGTTACACAGATTCTGATTATGCTGGATGCAGAATTGACAGGAAGAGCACCTCTGGAAGCTGTCAATTCCTAGGTCAAAGGTTAGTGTCCTGGTTTAGTAAGAAACAACAGTCCACAGCAACATCCACAGCTGAGGCTGAATATATTGCTGCTGGAAGTTGCTGTGCTCAATTGCTTTGGATTAGAAATCAACTCATGGATTATGGGCTAGTGTTAGAACACATTCCTCTAATGTGTGACAATACTAGTGCAATATCCATAGTTGCCAATCCTGTTAATCATTCTACTACAAAGCACATTGAGATCAGGTACCATTTCATTAGGGAACATGCTGCAAATGGTACCATAGAAGTCTCTTATATTCCCACTGAGAAACAATTAGCTGACATATTTACTAAACCTCTGAATGAAGCAGTCTTCAACAGACTTGTGAGTGAAATTGGAATGCTCAATCCTTCATTTAGTTGCTCTAAGTAAGTATGCCAGTAAATTGCTGCAGCAGTAAATTTTCACTGTATTTAAATGCTCTATTTGTTTGGAGTGAAAATTAGCTGAGATATGATTTATAAATATTTCAGTATTTTACTGCATATTTTTCAAAATCACATCTGTTGGTAAAGTTGTGAGCTTTTAAGACATCTCTATATAGATGTTTTTCAGAGTTCACGATGTTCGCACTAATTCACGCAAGCGTACGTGGTCACAAGTAATATAGAATAAAATTAAGTTCGTTCCCACAGAGACTGGTTTAGGTTGTTATAGTCTTGTACCTATGCAACAATGTATGGTTTTTATTCACTGCTAAGACAAGTAACAAGATAGGGTTTTGAATAACTACGATTAACTATGAAGCAATTTAATAAACTAGAATTAATTAACTAATAAGAATTGGAATCGAATTACTTATGTAGAGAAAACATGGGATCCTAACTTCATTAAATACTTTGCTTAGATCTGACACCTTTAATCACTATATGCAATTGTTATGATATCTGATCGGATAACACGAAACAAATACACGCTACCTGTCGGCATACGTATATCAAACTACCCATACATCCACAAAAGAGATAGAAGATGAATAGACTCCAATTATGTTTAGACCCTATATGTCTATAGAATTTGAAAACATAACGGTTGAGGAACTAGTTATCCATAAAGATCACACAGGGCAATATAAGTATTTTCATCTTATACTACGAATCATATTGATAAACAATTATGAACCTATGCTAGCATGGCAAGTTCTAAATCTCAAGATCCACTTTCGCTTCACAAGAGATTAACAAATTAGATGTTCGCGACGCATCTATCAATTAAGCTTAACCATACGAGGATATCAACTATACATCACACACAGATCTTTAAAGCATCAAGATACTAAACTACATAAATAAATCCGTTAGAATCCCACGACGACGATTAGTTCATAATCGAACCGTTCATCATCGTGGGTTCTGATGATAACATGATAGTAATAAGTCTGTAAAACTGAATAGAATAATAGGGTTTAGAAAGAACAAACGAGAATTCAAGTATCGCCTAATTTAGAAGAATACAAAGATTGGATGTAAAACTAGGTCTTCTTAAATCAGCCGTCTTCTTCTTCTCTTCACCGTGGACGTATATAAATATATAAATCTTGATATATCTCTGTATATTGCTCAGAAAACGTCCACCAAAAACTTATAAGGGTTTCAGGCTAACACGTATGGCATGTTTCCTTTTCTGATCACAAAACAGAAAATTTCAGTATTTTTTCTGGCGCGGGCGCGCGGTAGTGGCGCGGGCGCGCGGAGCTTTCTGTCAAGTGTGGCGCGGGCGCGCGGGAAATGGCGCGGGCGCGTGCGGATTTCTGTCCAGAATTCCTTTCTCTTCGCGTGAGCTGTAAGATCGTCAGAATCGGACTTGTAGAACTCCAGATATGGCCAAAACAGTGAAGACTGCGCAACCTACCCGGAAAATCCGAATTTTAATCAAATTAACCTCCAACTCTTGGTTCTGCAAAACTTAATGAAAACACATTAAACACACCACATACTTGAGTTCAAGTCATCAATTTAAGCCGATATGAAGCGTTCCAAGTGGATATAAAATCCACTTATCACACCCCCAAACTTAAACCGATGCTTGTCCTCAAGCATAAACAAACATAACTATATACAACTAACTAGTACCACTTCCGTAGGTGATCACGGTTGCATTTGGCATATGCAACAAGCCCTTTAAACCCCTAGGCAGCCCTAGTGGACGAGTAAGGTCTCGTGAGGGCCTATAGCGAATGTACCCACAAAATCTATCTACTCATGCAACTAACAATGCAATGCATGTATGCAACTAATATGAAAATGCAACGATCCCTTCAAACCAACCAAAACAAATTAACAAGCCAACATCTCAAAGAACACAGTCTTCCAAACAGAGTTCGACCAAATTCCCATCGACCAACAAGACAAACACAGAAACGTGCGTGTGTGCAATGCTCACCAATATACTCCCAAACTAAATCAAGACCATATCATATTCTTCACCAAAACAACCACAAGCTTATAAATAGAATGAACTCTAGACACAAGAAACCACTTAAAGACCCCTCAACCTTGACTTGAGTTAAACAGGAAATCATGCTTATTATTTAAAAACATGCTTATTTGACCGTGCAATGGCTGAGACCCCTAAAGGCTTATACAATAATACCCATGTAGCGAGCTTTAGGTTAGTGGATCCCAGACCGGAAAAGTCTTAGGTCACTAGGCACAAAGTCCCCTAGAACTTAATTGCTCGAGTATTAAAGAGCTCAACCTGATCAATTCTGCATAAACACAACTAAAACAACTCTTTTTTTTTTTTTTTTCGGAATGAGTGCACTTTGCCTTTTTCTCATCCCACCCTAGACTACTCATCTTTTCAATGAGCCGGCTACTAGCCATTTGACGCCTAGCCTTTATTAACAACTATCATGAAATCCTTGTTTTCCCCCAAACTTAGACTTAAGTGCTTCTTTCAATTTCAAGAGAATAGAAAACATTCTAAATATAAGCAAGTGGTTAAATTCTAACATCAAAACAAGCATGGTCTGATCAAATTCAAAAGCAACCAATGAGACTTGTGAATTTACAATTGTTTCTGGCATGCAAGTCAATTTCTTAGAAACTTAATCAGCCCTCTATCTAACAAAACTACACTCCCATCAACATCGACTCACCAATCAAGAAATAGCCAAGTTCTAAGGGATCATGAAACATGCATGCTATGCAAATGCAACTAAATGGACTCACATAATAGATATAAATACTAATACAAAACAGAATGCTCTATATGACAAAACATGCAAAGATATGAATGAAACTAACTAAAAATGCAATATGAATCCTATATGAACACACACTAACACTCCCTAATTACCACCCCCAAACTTACAATATTCAATGTCCTCATTGAAGGTAATAAGAAAGATAGTAGAAACATACCTAACACATGGGTTGCCTCCTACGAAGCGCTGTCGTTAATGTCATTTAGCCGGACAAATGTGAATCAAATCATGGTGGCTCGAAGATCGCATTTGACTTGTCCTTAGCAGAAGGACCATTCACCCATTGTTTGATAACCTTCTTGCTTTCTTCCCACATCTTTTCCAAATCAAACTTCACCTTGACTTTTCCACCAATCGATTTTTTCTTTTTCTTCTTTACACCTCTAAGGTGTTTATGCTTCTCCGTCGATTGATAAGAACACTCTTTAACCTCATCATCCTTGTTCCACCTTCTCAACACATTATCTTCACACTCTTTAAAAATCACCAACTCATCATTCAGAAGGACATACTTCAAATGTGGTGGAAGTTTTCCAAGCTTGACATTCGAAAGATCTCGAATGGAAGAATTGTCAATGGAATCACTGATGTGATGCTCGAACTTGTGCATGTCCGAATTTTTGCTCAACAGCTGATCGAACTCCTTTCTCTGACCCGTATCAACCATCTTCAAGCTAAAACACTCTTCCTCCTCTGTCGGAAATTTCATAGCCTTGAACACATTAAAGATGACCTTTTGATTACTCACCCTCATTGTGAGCTCTCCTTTCTGCACATCGATCAACGCTCGGCCAGTAGCCAGAAAAGGTCTTCCCAAGATGATAGGAATCTTCTTATCCTCCTCAAAGTCAAGAATAACAAAATCAGCAGGAAAAATCAGCTTATCCACCTTTACCAAGACATCCTCCACTATACCCCTCGGATATGTGATCGACCGATCAGCCAACTGTAAGGTCATATTAACTGGTTTCGGCTCAGGCAACCCAAGTTGCTTAAAAACAGACATTGGCATTAGATTAATGCTAGCTCCCAAATCACATAAGCATTTGCTGAAAAGTTGATTGCCAATAGTGCAAGGTATGGTAAAACTTCCCGGATCTTTAAGCTTCGGTGGCAATTTCTGCTGTAGAACTGCACTACACTCCTCTGTCAAAGCAACGGTGTCCAAATCCTCGAGTTTCAACTTCCGAGATAGAATACCCTTCATGAACTTAGCATAGCTCGGCATCTGTTCAAAAGCTTCTGCAAAAGGTATGTTGATGTGTAACTTCCTGAACACCTCCAGAAACCTGTCCAATTTCTTGTCGATCGCTTGCCTGTAGGCTTTTCTTGGATATGGGGGAGGTGGAAAAATCTGTTCGCTCTCTTTAGTCTGCTCCTGAGAAGATTTCTCAACAGACCTCTTGTTATTGTCCCCTTCTTCAACCAACTGCTCAGCTGCCAGCTTAGGAATTACCTCTTCTTTTTCTGGGGAAGGCACAAGTAGTTGTTCATGGAAATCTTCGTCTTCCTTGGCTGCTAATGCTGGATTGCTTGTGACTCTACCAGACCTGAGTGTTATGGCATTCACCTGCTCTTTAACTTCCCTCTTGCCTGGATTAACTTCTGGCTCATTAGAAAGAATTCCCTGAGATATTTTCAGCATCGCACTGGTAAGTTGTCCCATCTGATTCTCCACGGTCTTGAGCGAGACCGCCTGACTTTTAACCATCAACCTCAACTCTTCCAATTCAGATTGTTCTTTAAAAATTTGACCAGAATTTCCATGAGCTTGTTGAAATCCTGGTGGCTGAAACTGCTGCTGAAAATTCTGCCCCTGCTGCTGAAAACCTGCAGAGTTGTATGGCCTAGCTTGAAATTGCTGATGCGGTTGTTGTGATTGCTGTATGCCACCCTGATTATTGCTCCAACTGAAATTCGGATGATTCCTGTTGCTCGGATGATAAGTATTCGGGGCTGGCTGTTGCTGATTCGGAAAGTTGCTCACAAACTGCACTGATTCATTGGAAATGGCACACTGCTTCGTCTCATGTGCACCTGCACATAGCTCACAAACACTAGCTACCTGACGAATCCCATGATTTGCCAAAGAATCAATCTTCATATTCAATGCCTCTAGCTGAGCCGCTAAAGCTGTAGCTGCACTAACATCAAGAATTCCCGCCACCTTTTGCTGTGGCATTCTCTGCGTTGGACTCTGATATTCATTTTCTGCCATCATCTCAATCAGATCATATGCTTCCTCGTAGCTTTTAGCCCATAGAGCTCCACCTGATGCGGCATCCACCATCGGTCTCGACTGCCACCCCAATCCATTATAAAAACAGTTAATGATCATCCAGTCCGGCATTCCATGATGGGGGCATTTTCTGAGCATCTCCTTATAACGCTCCCAAGCTTCACACAATGACTCACCCTGTGCCTGGGCAAACTGAGCAATAGCATTCCTTATGGCAGCTGTTTTCGCCATAGGAAAGAATTTGGAGAGAAATTTTTGTGCAAGCTCTTCCCAAGTAGTGATAGAACCAGCTGGTAGAGAATGCAACCAGCCTTTAGCCTTATCCCTCAGAGAAAATGGGAAAAGTCTCAGCTTCACAGCATCTTCTGACACTCCGTTGAACTTGAAGGTGTCACAGATCTCGATGAAATCCCTAATATGCATATTAGGATCTTCTGTTGGAGCACCCCCAAACTGAACTGAATTCTGCACCATCTGAATCGTGCCAGGCTTGATTTCAAAGGTATTGGCTGCAATAGCCGGCCTGACAATGCTCGACTGAATGTCATTTATCTTTGGCTGAGAATAGTCCTTCAAAGCCTTAGCTGCAGGTGCTACTCCTTCTGGTACGTCTCCCATCTTTACTAACTTTAATCTTTCTTCTTCCAATTTACGAGTCTGAGAACGTGTTCGCATACACGTTCAAGTACCTGAAACACACAGAACAAACAACTACAATCCGAGTCAGTGAACTCTAACGACCACTGATGACAAGCACATAAACTATATAAATAACACCGAGTCCCCGGCAGCGGCGCCAAAAACTTGTTCGCACTAATTCACGCAAGCGTACGTGGTCACAAGTAATATAGAATAAAATTAAGTTCGTTCCCACAGAGACTGGTTTAGGTTGTTATAGTCTTGTACCTATGCAACAATGTATGGTTTTTATTCACTGCTAAGACAAGTAACAAGATAGGGTTTTGAATAACTACGATTAACTATGAAGCAATTTAATAAACTAGAATTAATTAACTAATAAGAATTGGAATCGAATTACTTATGTAGAGAAAACATGGGATCCTAACTTCATTAAATACTTTGCTTAGATCTGACACCTTTAATCACTATATGCAATTGTTATGATATCTGATCGGATAACACGAAACAAATACACGCTACCTGTCGGCATACGTATATCAAACTACCCATACATCCACAAAAGAGATAGAAGATGAATAGACTCCAATTATGTTTAGACCCTATATGTCTATAGAATTTGAAAACATAACGGTTGAGGAACTAGTTATCCATAAAGATCACACAGGGCAATATAAGTATTTTCATCTTATACTACGAATCATATTGATAAACAATTATGAACCTATGCTAGCATGGCAAGTTCTAAATCTCAAGATCCACTTTCGCTTCACAAGAGATTAACAAATTAGATGTTCGCGACGCATCTATCAATTAAGCTTAACCATACGAGGATATCAACTATACATCACACACAGATCTTTAAAGCATCAAGATACTAAACTACATAAATAAATCCGTTAGAATCCCACGACGACGATTAGTTCATAATCGAACCGTTCATCATCGTGGGTTCTGATGATAACATGATAGTAATAAGTCTGTAAAACTGAATAGAATAATAGGGTTTAGAAAGAACAAACGAGAATTCAAGTATCGCCTAATTTAGAAGAATACAAAGATTGGATGTAAAACTAGGTCTTCTTAAATCAGCCGTCTTCTTCTTCTCTTCACCGTGGACGTATATAAATATATAAATCTTGATATATCTCTGTATATTGCTCAGAAAACGTCCACCAAAAACTTATAAGGGTTTCAGGCTAACACGTATGGCATGTTTCCTTTTCTGATCACAAAACAGAAAATTTCAGTATTTTTTCTGGCGCGGGCGCGCGGTAGTGGCGCGGGCGCGCGGAGCTTTCTGTCAAGTGTGGCGCGGGCGCGCGGGAAATGGCGCGGGCGCGTGGGGATTTCTGTCCAGAATTCCTTTCTTTTCGCGTGAGCTGTAAGATCGTCAGAATCGGACTTGTAGAACTCCAGATATGGCCAAAACAGTGAAGACTGCGCAACCTACCCGGAAAATCCGAATTTTAATCAAATTAACCTCCAACTCTTGGTTCTGCAAAACTTAATGAAAACACATTAAACACACCACATACTTGAGTTCAAGTCATCAATTTAAGCCGATATGAAGCGTTCCAAGTGGATATAAAATCCACTTATCACACGACACAGTTCAAATCAAACAGACTTATATCGCAAACTGTTGAGATTGTGAGACTTCGCGACATAGTTCATTTCATGAGTTTGCGACATAGTTCATTTTATGACTTCGCGACTTAGAATAACTATATCGACAAGTCTCCACATTTGACAGAATTTTGATTTAAATGTATTTTATTTCAAAATTTGATAAAAGTCTGACAATTTGCTTAAAATTCCTAAAAGAGAGCTTTAGCCAGGGTATTTCTACTATATCGCAAAGTCTCCCCAATCCTTTCATCTTGAGGACTTTGCGACATAGTTCATTTCTGAGACTATGCGATATACTGTGCAAGACTTTGCGGTACAGGCCATTTTTGACTTCGCGACATACAAATTGACTGTACACATTCATAACCCCATATCGCAGTGTCTCTATCATATAAATACCTTTTCTAACCGTTCACAACTTTTCATCTTGTCTATTGCTCTCAAACTCTCAAACCTAAGCACAAATTCTCTACTCTCTTTTTCACTCTCACTCTCGAAATGGCACCCAAATCTCAAACAGTATCATCCCCAATCCCTTTAACCATTCCCAAAGAAACCAATCTTCTCACCATTCCCTCTGAGGCTGAGGCTAACCCAAGGTACAAGTGTTTTGTACGGTTCTTGAACACTTCCTACCTACGCCAAGCCCTAACCCTGAACCCTACCTTGTATGTCGATGTGTTGGAAGGATTCTGGAGAACGGCGTTGGTATCAACAATGGCTAGGGAAGATGGAACCTCATTCCAGGAGGTTAGTTGTTCAATTGGAGGCAAACACTTTCAATTTGGTGAAAGGGAAATCAATGAAGCTTTGGGGTTCAAGGTGGAGGGTCATGACCAAGAAGCTACAGATGCTCAAATCATAGAATTCATGACCTTCATTCAGTATGCTGATGAGATAGATACTGGAAAGCTGAATAAGAAGTTTGTGAGAAGGGAGTGGTCATTTCTGTTTGACGCACTCCAGAAGGTGTTTCTCTGCAGGAAGACAGGATGGGACCATATCAGTCACATTGCTGTGAAGCTAGCCTACTCCTTGGCCAACAACCAGGAGATCAATGTGGGAGCCATAATTCTCAAAGAATTGACTCAGAGGCTAGGAAGGACCATTCGTGGTAGAGGTAATGACATCTTTTACCCTCGTTTCCTTCAAGTTATTTTAAATTTTCTTGATGCAAATGTCCATCTATTGGAGGGTATAGATAACACTAAAATGGCTTATTCCAAGTCCATGTCCAAAGTACTATTTGGCTCATTGGACACAAGGAATCAAGTGGATGTGATTCTAAGTGTGACCAAGCATATGCAGGACACATTTGAGTCTTATCCACTTGATAAGCCAATATACCATGCTCTTTCCTGGACAGGGGAGGCTGAGACTGAAGGAGCTACACAGTCTAACCCCAGCCTTCCCATCCCATCCAACAACCCCACTGCAAACAGTCCCATAGAAGCTAGGCAGCCAAGTGCATCAAACTCTCAAAAGATTGGTGTTACTAAAAAGAAGTCAAAGAAGAGAGCCCTAGAAGTGATAAATGAATCTGTAGAGATAGATAGTGAGGATCCTGAGTCACCTCTCACCAGACAAAAGAAGAAATCCAAATCCAAACCTACCACTGGATCCTCCCAACAGGATTCAGATGTGGAAAAAGGGGTACACCTGTTACTGTCCATGGCCTCTCAACAGGTCATTGGCATTGAAAAGAGCAGCCTCCCCACTGCATCTTGTACAGAGTCTGCACAGGGTCAAGACCTCACTCTTGACCCTAGGAGTGATAAGGCTGATAATACACAGAGTGGAGAGCACATCACTGTTGAAACTCCTCCTATCTCTCAGGGGGAGTTGCCACAATCTAATCTAAACCCCACTTCTCTCTCAGATTCTTCCATAAAAATTTCTTCTGAACAAGAGAGTCATTCCACTGACAATCTTGCCTTTGATCAATCACAATTCTCTCCTGTGATTGAGCCAATTTCAAGTGACATGGTGCCTGACACTATGCTCACCACCCAGGAACCACATCTAGTTGGTCAGGGAATGCATGCTGGGGCATATCCTAATGACACCAACACAAACATGGAGGATTCACCAGTTTTCACTGGAGACTCTGTGCCAAATTCTCCCATTCTTAGGGATGTGAAACTGTCTTCACAGACAAATAGGGCTAATGTTGTAACACATCCCATTTCAATGGAGACAACATTAGACCCTACAGCCATTCCAAGGCTAGAGGAGACTCAAAACCTTACATCTCATGAAGTGCCAAGCACTAGCTCTCACTTGGCTCAGGCCACAATCACTGAATGGCTGAAACCTGTGCAACATGACAGGGCTTCAGGATCATCCTCTGTGCTACCACAATTGACGGAAGAAGAATTACAAGATCTTCATGTGGCACAGATTGATGAGATCTCTAGGATTGCTCAACATCTCCTCACTGCAAATCTCCCAAATTCTGACTATGAGGCTATTCTTCTCACTCATAAGGAGGATGTTGAAGCACAACAGGATAAAATTGTGGATGAAGCCCAGCAAGCTGGAAATGTGGATGCTTGGCTGGATGGCAAAAGGACAGTCAAGCTTAAGGAGGCTCTAGCTTTTCTCAGGGAGGACTAACTTACAGCCTTGGGGTCAAATGCCAAAGGTCTCTCTCCTGCTGAAATCTATGATGCAGTTAATGATGTCTACAAGAGCCAACTTAAGGCTATGCATTTTCTTGGGAAGGGTCTTCAGTCAGAAATCTCCATCATTCAGGAAGAAACAGCTCATTCTAATGCTCAACTCAAGACTTGTTTTCTTTCAAGCTTTCCCAAGGTAGATGGCATTCTTAAGGAAGTCCAGAAAACTGCCTCAAATGTCACCACAATGGACTGCACCCTAGCTATGGTTTCAGATAATATAAAGAAGCTCTCTACCAATGTTGCCCAGTAAATAACAATTGTAGAAGGGGGTTGAATACAATTGTATAAGATTCTCGACTTTATATAACACAAATATGAAAGATCAATAACAATAACAATAACAGCTTTATTAACTTTGATATAAAACTGTTACAAACTCTCTTAAGAAATTCTGATGTTCTTAAGAGCTGCTAGCTTACAAAAACTCTCTCAAGAAATTCTGTTCTTAAGAGCTTCTCTCTTGATTCCCTCGATTATGTTCTCTCTCGAATGAATACATAAATCGAAACCAAAACTGTGTTTATATAGTGCACACAGCTTCTCTATCAATAACAAGATAAGTCCTAATCATAATAAAGATAGAAACATATCTTTAATCGATAGCTGCATTCTACAAACCAGGAACAAACTTCCATGTTTATCTAGACTCCAAATATAACTCAAAGTAGGAATCCTGATCAGCTTCAAGTCCTGATGATCAAACCTGATCATAGTCTGAGTAGGAATCCTGATGATCAATAAGATACTGACGCTTGATCAAATACTGATGACCATGCAATACTGATGACGTCAGCAATCCTGATCAGTTGAGTCTAGCTTCTGACAATCATTGAATTCTGATCTAACAACCAAGCTAGACAATCAGGTGCAGGCCAACATCAACTCAAACTCTATGCTTACAGTACTCTGGAAGAATCAGTATGGGAACAAGCTTGTTGATGAGGTTCCTATTTCTGATATCTCCAAGTTTGAATTCTCCAAACTCAAGGATCAATCCCTTAACTCCTTCAAATCTCAACAACTTTTCTCAAAAGTGGACAGCTTGGAAAGAGAGGTAGCTGAACTGAAAGCAGAAAACAAAGGACTATCTCACTCCTTGGAGCAGCTTAATGCTAAGATGGATGATCAAACCAACTCCACTTCTAATATTTTGTTGGTGCAACAACAAATGATGACCTCAATGATGAGACATATGAACCTGCCTATCCCTGGGGAAGCTCAAGACATCTTGTCTGATTCCAAGCCTAAGGGGGAAAAAGAAAAGGAGGTCATTCTGAAAAAGAAAGGGGGAGTACCTGCCAAGCAACAGAAGCTTAAGGGCAAAATTTCTGAAGAAACAATAAAGCCAATAATCCTTCCCCCTGTAGAGGTCATCAGTGCAGAAGGTCAAAAGAGCACTATTTCAACCACCTTCTATCCATCCACAATGCCTAAAGATATCTCAACTCCTCAACCTGCTCAACCTACTTCCAATGCTCAACCTGTCAAGGCTACAACAATCACAGAGGCCAAGCTACAGGAAGTTGCCAATTCTCACATCTATCATGATGAGGCCTTCCTGGAGCTTCTGAAAGCCACCTACAGAGATGCACAAGAAGATGCAAGGACTTACAGAAAGAAGCTCAAGGAAAACATCAAGTACTTCACAGTTGCAGTAAGGAAAATCAAGGATGTCCATCTAAGAGAGATAATCATGGTGTGCAAGGACAACTGCTTGTGGCACCTAGCTTTTCAAACTCTAGAGAAACTGAGATTCACTGAGCTGTCAACAATAATGGACTTAATAGAACAAGGTGGGGCTAACAACAAGAGACTGTTTGATGACTTGAAGATAGATCAAGATCAAAGACTGCCTGAGGTTATCTCAAAGCCAAAGACAATAATCTTCCAAAGTCTATCTCAAGACAGCAGCATTGACCAGTTGGTGATCCCTTCAGATTTGACAAGAAAGAATAATGCAAAGATCAACCAGGTGCTGCAAATGCTAAGAGCCAAGAGGGGAGTCAGGACAGCTGAGGAACTAGAGATGATTCACACTCTACAATCTTTTCTGATTCATGGAGTCATTCCTGAATCTGTCAAAGAAAAGAGCAAAAAGAAGGATGATGATGATGATGATGATGAGGAGAAAACCTATAAAAGGAGATCTCAGTCAAGGAGAGATAAGGATGGATCTACTGAAAGCAGCAGGAGCAAATATTCAAAGAAATCAAAGGAAGCTGATGATAACAAGAGGGATGGCAAGGGGACAAAAGAATCAGTTAAGAAAACAAGAAGTGGAATTCAGCAAGTCAAGGACATTGCTAGTAGTACTTTAACCAAAACACAAGACTCTAAGTCTAGGGTGGGTACTATTAGTAATGATCCTCCAAAATCATTATCTAAGACTTCTGAACCTGAATTGCCACAGAAGAAAGATGAAGCCACAAAAGGAACATCAAGAAAACACTTCCACAAAGTAACAGCCAGTGGAGTGTTACAGTGGATGAAGGGGAAAGGAGTGAAGCTACTTCCAAGTGATGTGGCACTGAAGACTAATTCTCCCTGCTCCACAAAGCTACCTCAAGTGAAGCATATGAAGATCAAGAGGGCAGCTAAGAGGACAATGATAACAAAGAAGAATGGGGTAATCACTAATGTTGTAGGGATCAAAGTGCTTCCTCTTGATGAAGACTATGATGAAGATGCCCTAGCATTCTTGAGAGCTCAAAGAATCTTTGAAGTCAAGGTGAAGCTAGATCATCTAGAGATCAAGTACACTGATGGAAGAGAGAAGGTTATGAAGCAAGGAGGCTGACAACATTTCTATAAATATGAGCTTGAAAGGATAAATGCCTTACTGAATTTTGAAGAAAAGGAAGAAAGGACATGGAAAATAGATATTGCCAGGTTCTTGAAAATGCATGCTGATTATGAAGAAAACCTGAGGAAAGAAAATGAAGAAAAGAGGTGTCAGAAAGAGAAGGAGATGGCTGAGATGGATGAAAGAGCAAAGGAGCTGAGGAAGAAAGGGCTGTGCAGGGTAAAGCTAAATCCTTATACTGTGGAGTACAAAAATCTTTATGGAGGAAAAAGCAAGATAAGGATGGAGTTTATACACTCTTATGTGGAAAGTGCCCTCAGAACAGCAGCTGAAGATCTAAAGGATTCTCCTCTCATTGAAGAAATGATTGCTAGAGATGAAATTCTAATGGCCATCTCTGAAATAAAGAAGAATGAAGAAATAAGGAAGAAGAAGGTCTATGATGATTTCTTAGAGAAACAACTGGAAACAGAAGCTATGTAGCTCAAGGAAAAATTCTGTAAGCCTAAAATTCCAAGTTGTTATCAAACTCTGTGCTTAACTGTATCTTCTTTATATCTGTTCTTTTTATGTTAGTTAGGCTTGTTATCAGACATGAAATTGTGCCTAAGGGTCTTACTCACAATTTGGGGGAGATTGTTAGGCTCAAGACATGCCTGAATACCACTATTAACAAGCCTACGCTATGTGACTATGTCACATTACATGACCTAGTGATTTCTATCACTGGGATATAGTATAGGTCTCTAAATGTACTTGTCTTGTTCTCATGAACATTAGCTTGATCATGTATGCTCAAAGGTATAATGAGCTTAGTAAAGTTTCTTGCATCTAGATTGTATATAGGCCATTGAATAATTATCCTGGTAGAAGTTCAGAAGTGTTCATGCAGCAGGATAGAGATAAATAAGGCTATGAAGAAATAAGTTGCAGAAATTTGTCTAAGGCATTATATAGCAAAGTCAGAAGAAATCTATGTCGTGAAGTCACCAATATCCATGTCGTGAAGTACTATATCGCATAGTCCAATTTGTACTATGTCGAGAAGTCCTCAAGACACATGTCGTGAAGTGTTGAAGTCAGCAAAGTCAAAGTAGCCTAGATCGTGAAGTCTTCAAATGAACTATGTCGCATAGTCTTCAAATGAACTATGTCGCATAGTCTTCAAATGAACTATGTCGCATAGTCTTCAAATGAACTATGTCGCATAGTCTTCAAATGAACTATGTCGCATAGTCTTCAAATGAACTATGTCGCATAGTCTTCAAATGACCTATGTCGCAAGGTCGTCAAAGGCTATATCGCGAAGTCCTCACAAGTGAGATCGCGAAGTCAGGAATGAAGTGGAGTTCACGATATCAACACTTAGCCGTTTATAACAAGACAAATCAAGGTACAGAACCAAGAATCAAAAGAGACAAATACTGAAGCATTTGTTCTGGCAAGGTGGTCCAAAGAACAGATGGCAAATCTACAGCTAAACTTGGAGAGAAAGATAAGAGACAAGCAGCTACAGAAACGGGAAAGACTCCGAAAAGCAGGTGGTCCTTCCTGACACAGTTAACGTCTTATGGCAGAACAAGTTGGACTTTCAGCAAGGGGTAACTGTGTAAAAATAGGTGTGTGCACTAGTTTGTATAGGGCTTATATATATGATGCACACCCTATTATTAGCTGCAAGAGAGATACACATAGTTATTTGCTAAGCTCTTTTCTCTGTAAGCAAGCAAGTTCAAACTGTTCTTGTTTAGAAGCCAGAAATTCGATTGTGAATTTCTTGGAAAGCTGTAGTATTTAATTTGCTTATACAAAGTAGATTAAAGTGATTGTGTGTGTTATTTACTTTCTGCATATTACATATCATAATCATATACAGTCTGTTACTTAGCAATCAAGAGTCGAAAAATATACCAAACTATCCATTCACCCCCCCTCTGTCTAGTTTCTGGTAGTATTCATTTCTAACAAATCCACATGACCTGCTTCTTATTCTTTCCCTGCAAAACAAATTGTATTTAAGAGGCATATGGTACCCAATCCTTGTTGGGTCCTGCTACTTCAGTATCACAAGAATATTCATCATTTTCAACTTTAACCACCACATCAGGAATCTTCTGTTGGACTTCTTTCTTCACCCACTTAGCTTTAGAATTAGACTTAGTCTTCTTCTTAGTGGATGTAGCCTTCTTACTATTTCCAATAGGCTCAGAACTCTCAACAGTTTGCATATAGAGACATTGTTCAGTAGATGAGATAGGCAGATTGAAACAAGTACTCATGTCAGTTATTTTACAAGGAATGCAATCAGTGTTGTTGCAGACAACCATAGATCTATGCATAATGGGGGTTCTGTGTAAGTTACCATTTACCTTGGTCACATTATCCTTGACCTCTTTTGGTTTCTTACAAACATGAGTTAAGTGATGTGAGGAGCCACAACTATTGCATAGTTTTCTAGGAGCACTACCAACACTAGCATTGCCATTTCCTAACTTACCATTCCTGTTCTTAGACTTGTAGGTAACTGTGTCAACAGGATGTTCTGAAGTTGCTGTCGAGCTCTTCTTGACAGTACCTTTTAAGCCTTCTGTCTTGACAGTAGGTTTAGAGGTTGCTGTCTTCGAAGCTCTCTTGACAGTATCTTTGGAAGTTACTGTCTTGCCATTACTGACAGCATCTTTAGAACATTCTGTCTAATTGTCTGGGAAAGTTACTATCTTGGGGATTGTGACAGTATCTTTTCCATCAACTGTTGTACTGTCAACACCTTCATCATCATCATCAAGTTGTCGCTTGATGACCATGGCTTCCTCATCAAACTCAAGTTCAGAAAGTTTAAAAATTGGTTTGTTGATCTTTTTGAGAACATGAGGTTTGATTGAACCATCAGTTGAACAATCCTGATTCACAATCTCCTTGCCAGGTCTTCTACCATACTCAAAACCTATCCCTACTTTTTGATCCTCTGTGTGTTTCTCATGATAATCCTGAAGTTGTTTGGATGAGTTTATATATGCCTTAATCTTGAATTCATTTTCACTAATTTCTTTCCTTAGAAACTTTTCTATTTCTTTAGCACAGTCTAATTCATTTTTAAGTTTAGCATTCTCCTGTGTTAGAGACTCTAACCGGCTGGTCTTTAACAAAAGCATGTCATCCTCAGAAGTGAGTGTTTCATTCAGTTTAGTTAACCTAATAATTTCTTCATTAGCTGCAGTTAAACTAGTATGAACATTAAACATTTCAGCACTCAACTCCTCAACAGTTTGTTTGTATTCTTCTTTAGACATTTCAAGTAAAACAAGTGAGAGTACCTGACTTGGAGAGCTAGAGGAGGCCTGTTCGCACAAAATCACGCAAGCGTACGCGGTCAACAAGTAATATATAAAAGTAGAGTTCGTTCCCACAGAGACTGCTTTGGTTACTATAGTTATGCACCTATGCAACAATGTATGGCTATTGTTCAATGCTAAGACAAGTATCAAAGTTGTGTTTTGATTAACTAAATTAACTAATTAACTTAACAAGATTATAATTAACTAAAGAGATTGCTGTTGAATTACTTATGAGAATAAAACATGGGATCCTAACTTCATTAAATACTTCATCTAGAGCCTTTTGTCTTTAATCAATGCATGTGACGGTTGTGACAACTAATCGGATAACACGAAATCAGTACACGCTACCTTTCAGTATACGTATATCAAACCACTTAAACATCCACAAAAGAGATAGAAGTTGGGCAGACACCAATTATGCTTAGACCCTATATGTCTATAAGATTTGAAAACATAACGGTTTAACGAGCAAGTTATCCATTCAGATTACATAGGGCAGGTAAGATGGTTAAAATTACCTACAAATCATGCATGACAAACATACATAAACCTATGCTAGCAGGGTAAGTTCTAAACCTCTATATCCACTTTCGCAATCAATAGAGATTAACAAACAACTTAGATGTTAGCTACGCATCCAAGAAGAATAAGCATAACCAAACTAGGTTATCAATAATTCATCACACACAAATCTTTAAAACAATTAACTACTAAAATCCATAGATAAATCCGTTAGAATCTCACGACAACGATTAGTTCATAATCGAACCGTTCATCATCGTGGGTTCTGATGAAAACATGATAGTAAATATGTCTGGAATACTGAATAAAAGTACTAGGGTTTATGAAGAAACAAACGAGAATCCAAAGAATCGCCTAATTAGAAGAATACAAAGATAAGTTGAAAAGTAGATCTTCGTAATCAGCCGTCTTCTTGTTCTCCTCACCGGTGGATGGATATGTATGTATGTAACTCAATATATCTCTCAGAAATCGTCCACCGTTAGTTTATATAGGCTGCAGGATTGACTGGTCTTCAGCAAGTTTCCTTTTCAGAATCAGAATTGCCTTATACAGCATTTGAGGAGCGCGGGCGCGCGTGTTAGGGCGCGGGCGTGCCTGGTTTCTGCCAGGAAACTCCACTTTGCTTTTCTTTGACTTTTCCTTGCGCTCTCTCGCTCCGCAACCACTTGGCCTTCACATAAATGCTCAAAACACCACTGCAAACCACAAGAACTCCACTACTCTGCTAACAAATCAACTCTGCAAATACTAACACAAAATACATCACAAACACCACACACTTGAGAACAAACGATCAATTTAAGCCAATTTAGGACGATCCAAGTGGATATGAAATCCACTTATCACACTCCCAAACTTAAACCGATGCTTGTCCTCAAGCATAAACAGACTCTACTAACTATAATGCAATGCATGAATGCAAATAATATGCTAATGCAAGTGATCCCCTCAGACTAACCAAAACCAATCAACAAGCAAACATCTCAAGGAATGCAATCTTTCAAACAGAGTTCGACCAAATTCCCGTATAGTAACAAACAAACACAGAAACGTGCGTGTGTGCAATGCTCATCAATATACTCCCAAACTAAATCAAGACCATGTCCTATTCTTCACCAAAACAACCACAAGCTTATAAACAGAATGAACTCTAGACACAAGAAACCACTTAAAGACACCTCAAAATCCACTTGAGCTAGACAGGAATTCATGCTTTATTACGACACACAAAACAAAACTTATTCTTATTTGACCGTGCAATGGATGAGACCCCAAAAGGCTTATCCAATAATACCCATGTAGCGAGCGTTAGGTTAGTGGATCCCAGACCGGAAAAGTCTTAGGTCACTAGGCACAAAGTCCCCTAGAACTTAATTGCTCGAGTATTAAAGAGCTCAACCTGATCAACTCTGCATAAAACAACTAAAACAACTTTTTTTTTCTTTTTTTTTAAATAATTTCGGAATGAGTGCGCTTTGCTTTTTCTCATCCCACCCTAGACTACTCATCTTTTCAATGAGCCGGCTACTAGCCATTTGACGCCTAGCCTTTATTGACAACTAGCATGAAATCCCTGGTTTCCCCCAAACTTATACTTTAGTGCTCCTTCAATTTCAAGAGAATAGAAGACATTCTAAATATAAGCAAGCGGTTAAATTCTAACATCCAAACAAACATGGTCTGATCAAATTTAAAAACAACCAATGAGACTTATGAAATTAATTTGTTTCTGGCATGCAAGTCAATTTCTTAGAAACTTAATCAACCCTCTATTCATCATAACCACACTCCCATCAACATCGACTCATCAACGGAAATAGTCAATTCCTAAAGGATCATGAAATATGTTAGGCAAATGCAACTAAATGGACTCACATAATATATAAAACACTAATGCAAACAGAATGCTCTATATGACATAAACATGCTAAAATATGAATGAACTAACTACAAATGCAATATGAATCCTATATGACCCACACACTAACCTTCCCTAATTACCACCCCCAAACTTACAATATTCAATGTCCTCATTGAAGGTAATAACAAGGAAAGATGCAGAGTATACCTAACCATCAGCAGCACCACCCTCCTCGGGTGGTGTATCCGGTGGTGGATAAACAGAATCAGCTCCAAATGTAGGCCAAGTGATGTCAACTCCAGTAGCTCTGAATGCAGTACTCAAAGCCTGACAACTTCACTCTGAATCCTAGATGGATCCTAGGGGGAAACAACACAAACTTTTTTTTGTCTTTTTTTTTTTGCTTCTGTGAACAGTAACCCTGCGCGGGCGCGCTCTGCTACTGTTCATGATTTTTTTTTTCACACAGAATACTACTATAACAATTGCATGGGTTGCCTCCCACGAAGCGCTTGTTTTACGTCAATAGCTTGACGTGAATCCTTCTCATCCAGTTGCAAGAACGGTGAACGTCGACTCATGGTTCACCGTATTACCAACGTCATGCTTCAGCCACTGACCATTAACCTTGAACGCTTCATCCGGAAACTTATGGAAAATCTCTACTGCATCATGCGGAAATACTGATTTCACCGTGATAGGCTCCGACCACCTCGACTTACGCTTTCCTGGAAAAAATCTGAAGCGAGACTTGAAACGCAGAACTAGCTGACCAGGCACAAATGAATGTTTCACCACCCCTCTTTCATGCCAGTCCTTAACCTTCTCCTTATATAGCCTGTTGCTCTCGTAGATTTTACCATACCTCAATTGATCCTGTAGTGGTTGGAGTTCAAGTGTAGGAGCTTCTTCCATAGATGGTTTAAGTCGCTCCTGAGAATTGTTCAACTCTGCTAATCCAAGAGAATCGAATGGCGCATCAATTTTTCTTTTCCATGGAGGTACATTCAACAACTGAAGTTGCTCTGCTCTTTCTTCGTCTTCAGTCTCAGAATCCCCTATCAATACCTTCTCCAACGTATCTGACTTCAGCAATTGCTCAATCTCCGTGTTGACGACAGAATCGACCATCTCCAATTTAAAGCACTCTTCTTCCTCAGTTGGAAATTTCATTGCCTTGAACACGTTAAAAGTGACCTTCTGATTTTGAACCCTCATTGTAAGCTCTCCTTTCTGCACATCGATCAAAGTTCAGCTTGTAGCTAAGAACGGTCTTCCCAAGATAATCGGAATCTTCTTGTCTTCCTCAAAGTCCAGAATAACAAAATCAACAGGAAAAATGAGCTTATCCACTTTAAACAAAACATCCTCCACTATACCCCTTGGATATGTGATCGACCGATCAGCCAGCTGTAAGGACATGTTTGTAGGTTTCGGTTCAGGAAGTCCAAGTTGCATGAAGACAGACAACGGCATCAGATTAATACTAGCTCCCAAGTCACACAAGCACTTGTTGAAAGATAGATTGCCGATGCTGCATGGTATGGTGAAACTCCCTGGATCCTTCAGTTTAGGAGGTAACTTCTGCTGTAAAATAGCACTGCATTCTTCTGTTAAAGCAACGGTCTCCAACTCCACGAGTTTCAACTTCCGAGATAGAATACCCTTCATGAACTTTGCGTAGCTCGACATTTGTTCTAGAGCTTCCGCAAAAGGTATATTGATATGCAACTTCTTGAAAACCTCCAGAAATTTAGCGAACTGTTTATCCAACTTTTGCTTCTGAAGACGTTTAGGGAATGTCGGAGGAGGATAGACCTCCTTGATTTCTGTATTCTGCTTCAGAACAGATTTCTCAGTCGAATTGTCACACTTTTCCGCTTCGTTTCCCCCCAAACTGGCTTTTTCCTCTTTTTCTTCATCTTCTGGCAGAACTTCAGGCGCGGGCGCGCTTCCTATGGCGCGGGCGCGCCCACCTTCTGTTGGGAATCCAGAATTTTTTTCGTTTTGCTCTGTTTCTGAGTTCTGGTCACCCGTAACCTTTCCAGATCGCAAGGTAACTGCTTTAACATGTTCTTTGACTTCTCTTTTGCCAGGATTAGCTTCCGTATCACTAGGGAGAGTTCCCTGTGGTCTATTCAGTAAGGCATTGGCAATCTGACCGATTTGATTCTCCAGAGTCTTGATGGAAATAGCTTGGTTCTTGCACATTAGCCTCAATTCCTCCAATTCAGACTTTTCATTAGACGATTGCCCAGCATTGCCATGAGACGGTTGTTGAAAACCTGGTGGTTGATACGGTTGCCTTGGAGCATACTGCTGCTGAAAACCAGAAGAGTTAAATGGCTTAGCTCCATACTGCTGACCTTGATACTGCTGATACGGCTGTTGTGGTTGATTCTGACCACCCTGATTGTTACTCCAGCTGAAGTTAGGATGGTTCCTGTTATTGGTATGATAGGCATTAGGCACTGGCTGTTGTGATCTCTGGAAATTGCTCACGAACTGCGCCGATTCACTAGATATGGCACACTGATTCGTATCATGTGCACCTGCACATAGCTCACAAACACTATCCACCTGCTGAACTCCATAGTTGGACAGAGAATCCACCTTCATAGACAAAGCCTTTAGCTGAGCTGCTATTGCCATAGCTGCATCCACTTCCAGAACCCCTGCTACCTTGCCTTGTGATAACCTCTGAGTTGGATTCTGGTATTCATTAGCAGCCATCATCTCAATAAGTTCATAAGCTTCCTCGTAGCTTTTAGCCCACAAAGCTCCACCTGATGCCGCATCAAACATTGGTCGAGATTGACCTCCCAGACCATTATAAAAACAGTTGATCACCATCCAATCAGGCATTCCATGATGAGGACACTTCCTAAGCATCTCCTTGTAGCGCTCCCAAGCTTCACATAAATTTTCTCCAGAATGTTGTGCAAACTGAGTAAGAGCATTCCTGATTGCTGCTGTTTTAGCCATCGGGAAGAATTTAGTGAGAAACTTCTGAGCAAGATCCTCCCAAGTAGTAATAGAACCTGCTGGTGGAGAGTGCAACCAGCCTTTAGCCTTATCCCTCAGAGAGATTGGGAAGTCTCAGTTTCACAGCATCTTCCGATACTCCGTTGAACTTGAAGGTGTCGCAAATCTCGATGAAATCCCTAATATGCATATTAGGATCTTCCGTTGGAGCACCCCCAAACTGAACTGAATTCTGCACCATCTGAATCGTGCCAGGCTTGATTTCAAAAGTATTAGCTGCAATAGCCGGCCTGACAATGCTAGATTGAATGTCATTGATCTTTGGCTGAGAATAGTCCTTCAAAGCCTTCGTTTCTTCTACTGGTTCCCCCGTAACTAGACTTAATTCAAGTTCTTCTATCCGAGATTGAGAACGTGTTCGCATACACGCTCACTAAAGTATCTGAAACACACCAAACAAAGTAAAATTGATGAGAATAATCCGAGTCAGTGAACTTTAACGACCACTGATGACAAGCACATAAACTATATAAAACACGGAGTCCCCGGCAGCGGCGCCAAAAACTTGTTCGCACAAAATCACGCAAGCGTACGCGGTCAACAAGTAATATATGAAAGTAGAGTTCGTTCCCACAGAGACTGCTTTGGTTACTATAGTTATGCACCTATGCAACAATGTATGGCTATTGTTCAATGCTAAGACAAGTATCAAAGTTGTGTTTTGATTAACCAAATTAACTAATTAACTTAACAAGATTATAATTAACTAAAGAGATTGCTGTTGAATTACTTATGAGAATAAAACATGGGATCCTAACTTCATTAAATACTTCATCTAGAGCCTTTTGTCTTTAATCAATGCATGTGACGGTTGTGACAACTAATCGGATAACACGAAATCAGTACACGCTACCTTTCAGTATACGTATACCAAACCACTTAAACATCCACAAAAGAGATAGAAGTTGGGCAGACACCAATTATGCTTAGACCCTATATGTCTATAAGATTTGAAAACATAACGGTTTAACAAGCAAGTTATCCATTCAGATTACATAGGGCAGGTAAGATGGTTAAAATTACCTACAAATCATGCATGACAAACATACATAAACCTATGCTAGAATGGTAAGTTCTTAACCTCTATATCCACTTTCGCAATCAATAGAGATTAACAAACAACTTAGATGTTAGCTACGCATCCAAGAAGAATAAGCACAACCAAACTAGGTTATCAATAATTCATCACACACAAATCTTTAAAATAATTAACTACTAAAATCCATAGATAAATCCGTTAGAATCCCACGACAACGATTAGTTCATAATCGAACCGTTCATCATCGTGGGTTCTGATGAAAACATGATAGTAAATATGTCTGGAATACTGAATAAAAGTACTAGGGTTTATGAAGAAACAAACGAGAATCCAAAGTATCGCCTAATTAGAAGAATACAAAGATAAGTTGAAAAGTAGATCTTCGTAATCAGCCGTCTTCTTGTTCTCCTCACCGGTGGATGGATATGTATGTATGTAACTCAATATATCTCTCAGAAATCGTCCACCATTAGTTTATATAGGCTGCAGGGTTGACTGGTCTTCAGCAAGTTTCCTTTTCAGAATCAGAATTGCCTTATACATCATTTGAGGAGCGCGGGCGCGCGTGATAGGGCGCAGGCGCGCTTGGTTTCTGCCAGGAAACTCCACTTTGCTTTTCTTTGACTTTTCCTTGCGCTCTCTCACTCCGCAACCACTTGGACTTCACATAAATGCTCAAAACACCACTGCAAACCACAAGAACTCCACTACTCTGCTAACAAATCAACTCTGCAAATACTAACACAAAATACATCACAAACACCACACACTTGAGAACAAACGATCAATTTAAGCCAATTTAGGACGATCCAAGTGGATATGAAATCCACTTATCAAGGCCTCATCAGACTTAGCCATGAGGGCTACATTCACATATTCCTCTTCCTCTTCATCATCAGAATTATCTCAGCATTTTCCCTCAGCCACGTAGGCTTTTCCCTGTCCTTTCTTGAAGTGTCCACTTGACCCTTTATCCATCCTTTGATTTTGATTAGGCCTTCTAAATTCAGTAGTAAAATGACCAAGCTCATTGCAGTTGTAACACCTAAACTTGGATCTGTCCACCATCCTTGTTTTGTAACCACCTCTTGTGGCACCACCTTCAACCTTGGAGGAATTCCCTCTGCTGAACCTTGATGTTTGACCTTGAGACTTATATGGCTTGTTTCTCTTGAATCTTATGTTTTTTGAACTTCTTAGCCATGTAAACCATAGTTGGATTATCCATCTTTTCCATTTCTTCTAATGAATAGAAGTCTTCATCTTCAACATCAGTTAGTTGCAGCACTACCTTCTCATCATCATCCACAACCTCTTCAATCTTTAGTGAAGGTACTTGAGCAGGTTGGGTGATTTGGATTCCTTCACCAGGTTGAGTGATTCTTGGCACATGAGCTACAAGAGCACCATACATATTTGCCATCTTTCCTCTTGATCCAGATTGTATAGCTCTTTTCTGGAACAATTCAAGTTCATATGATTTAAGCACACCATATAATGTTTCGAGGGAAACATTGTTTAGATTTCTTCCTTCTCTTATGGCTGTGATTCTGTGCTCTAGATGCGCAGGAAGTGTGAGCAAGAACTTAACATTTAACTTTTTTTTTTATCATAGTACTTGCCATGTATCTATAGCTCAGTCAGCAGTTTACTGAACCTCTCAAACATTGTTGTAAGATCTTCTCCTGGATTTGCCATGAAAGCTTCATACTATGATATAAGAATCTGTCTTTGATTGTCCTTTACCTCTTCACTTCACTTCCTTCACATAACAACTCAATCTTATTCCACATGTCCTTGGCTGATGCACATCCAATGACGTTCCCACACATGGCTTTGTCCAAAGTGAGAGCATCTAGTATGATGAGTTGCAAGTAATCATCCAAGGCTACCTTCTTTTTTTCTGGCTCCAAAAACTCTGAAGGTGATTTAGCAACCCAGTGTGCTGGAACAAGAACACCGTCCACAGTCGAGGCTTCAATCTCCTTCCGTGGAACAAAGGGACCATTTTGGAGGATACCCAAGTATAATGGATTCGCAGCTTTGATAAACAACAATATTTTTCTTTTCCACACATTGTAATTCTCTTTATCAAAAGCTGGGATCTTTATGCTACTTGACTTCTGCAAACTTGTCATGATCTCAGATTTGTAGAACAATCTGTCGGCTTTGATACCAGTTGTTGGTCCTTGACTATTGCAGAAGGGGGAGGGGGTTGAATGCAATACTGATAAATCTCAATCTATGTTCCAACAACTAAAACTAAGATTAAAGTTTATCAGTTTACGAATTGCAAATACAAGTGGACACAAGAGAGTTTCTCATTAAATAAATGTTTTATTTATTTTGCAATGTGTTGCTACAACCTCAAGAAAATATCAGTTTTCTTGAGCTTCAATTTCTCGAGTGATTCATAGAATGAATTGAGAGATAGACTAAGTAAACTAATCCTATCTCTATCATCACGGGTTTGTGAAGCTGTTGTCATTTTCATGTGGTAGCTTCTTACAAATTGTCTACCCGTGAGTCTTTCCTAAATTGTTATACAAACAAGTTTATCATTACTGGATAAAGCAATCTAGATACATTCTATTTTTAGCTAACACAATTCAGTAGATGTCGATTTGTCCTACTTTTGAATTGGTGAGCTTTGTCATGTGATCTCTCAAGTTTCAGTCGTAGTCTTGCAGACCTGATGCAGTGTTGGGATACTGTAGCACGCCTATTTCTTGAACATCCAAACTGTCACATGTTTGACTGGGTAGATCCCCAATACAAAGATTATCCCTTCATGACAGTATCCTGATCCCTAAGCTTGCTGTCACAAGAATGAGCTTTTGGTGACAGTAAGATATCCCCACAGAAGATGCTGTAAGGATTTCCAAGCTTGCTGACAGGCTAAGGTAAAGTTGTTGTCTCAGGGCTTCCGCCAATGTTGCTGTCAGAGTGGATATGTTGTCGTGACTTGCAACATGCTGTCTTCTTGTAACCTTACTGTCAGTGCCATGACAGTAACATTTATTCTTGATGTCCTCCTTGAGCACTTCTTGAGGCTTGAACAAATAAATGAACTTCTACCAAGACGTACTAAAATCTTATTTAACAACAAACAAAATGGTTACAAGAACATACTCTGGTTGTGACAGTATGTTCATACTTAACTAAATTAAGTATAAGAAAAATACCTAGTTAAGTTGTCTCATAGCTATCACTAGGGGTGTGCATTCGGTTCGGTTAACCGAAAACCGTACCGAATAACCGAAATAATTTCGGTTCGGTTAACCAAATACATAATTTCGGTTCGGTTTTCGGTAGTGTTTTTTTCACTATTCGGTTATTCAGTTATTAACCGCGGTTAACCGAAAAACCGAAAAAAACCCCAAAATAATATGATTATATTAAAAATAAATACATTTATATTTAATTATACATGCACCTTGAGCTCAGCTTAGATGCATATCATTATTCTTTACGTACCAGATACATAAAAGTTTCTAATAATAATATAATATTAATGTTACTGATTTAGTTATTTTGTTTATAAATGATTATAGTTCCAGCTTCGTTGTTCTTCTACTTCGTAAACTAAGCTCCAAAGTCTGGATAATAAGATTAGCCGAAATGTGTTTTGATGTAGGATAATAAATTATGACTTGTTTAAACTTCAAAAACAAGTTGGAAAGAAATCAGCTAGTGGTAAACAATTTGAAGTACTAAACAACTATTTCAGTTACTTTGTAAACCTACTGTAACTGTGTGTCATCAAATTTCATTCAGGTACGGGTGCAATTGTGTAAGTTTTCGAACCTCCATTTAACTTCAAATCCTTGAATTCTTAATTTCCATATTTAATATATTTTTATGTTAAAATTTTGAATAAGAAAAGTATGTTTTTTTTGCAATTTTTCATACTTTCTGTAAAATTCGGTTTTTAATTTCGGTTTTCGGTAATAACCGAAAAAGAAATATCGGTTCGGTTAATAACCGAATTAATATCGGTTCGGTTTTCGGTAGCCATTTTTAATGTATTTCGGTTTCGGTTAACCGAAATAAAATTCGGTTTCAGTTTCGGTTAACCGAATGCACAGCCCTAGCTATCACCCATAAATCCTAACAGTTAGCTTAATTCCAAATTTATTTAATTGTTGATATTAAAATATAAAATAATCTATACTTTTTAAAAACATAACCCCCTCTTAACCCCTCTTAAAGGTACGATATGTTAGTTTAATTAGTTTAAAAATATTATTAATATAAAAAGGGAAAATGAATTTTTTTATCACTGAACTTTATATACTTTTAGAAACCAACCACTGAACTATAAACTTTTAGAAACCAACCACTGAACTATAAACTTATTTTTTTATATCACTAACGTTATTCTCGAATTTCAAAATTAGAATTCCATTAAATGATTGGCCAACAGATGTTCAGATTGGGGCTTAATACAAACTAGGGTTCAAGCACCAATCTAGAATCAATTAAACATTCCGTCACTGATTTTTTAACGGAATGCTAATTTTGAAATTCGAGAGTAACGTTAGTGATATAAACAAATAAATTTATAGTTCAGTGGTTGGTTTCTAAAAGTATACAAAGTTCAGTGATAAAAAAATTCATTTTCCCATATAAAAACTAATCTATACTTTTTAAAAGCATAACTCCCTCTTAAAGGTATGATATGTCATGTAAACTACGATATACACATATAATTATTAGTTTAATACATAATTAGTTTAATTCGAAATTAATATAATTATTACTATTAAATTAAATTAATTGTCAATAATAGTCAAGTTACATACTAGAAATCTACGAACAACGTGTTTGAATTGATATCGGGATGGTAAATCCATACTTATGTACTAAAAGTAAACTCCATCAAAAATACTATATTGTTTCCGTACAATGCATTTTTGCTTCTAATTTTTTTTACTACACATATGGTAAGTTGGTAACTGATAAACTTAAGAAATCTATATTTTCTATATTAAAAGTAGAAACCCCTCTTAATGGTATGGTATGCCATGTATACCGCTATGTACATATAATTATTAGTTTAATTAGCTTAATATAGTTGATTTAATTTCATATTAATTATTATTTAATTAAAAATTAATTTCTGAATTTAAAGAAGAAACCCCCTCTTAATAGTATGGTATGTCATATATACCGCGATATACACATAATTATTAACTTAATTAGTTTTAAACATATTGTTAGTTTAATTCCAAATTTATTTAATTATTGTTATTAAAATATAAACTAATCTATACTTTTTAAAAACATAACCCCCTCTTAACCCCTCTTAAAGGTATGATATGTTATGTAGGCCATTGTTCCAGAGAGAACCATCTTATATAGAGAATCGAGGAGAACCATATATTCTATTATAGAATCTCATAAATAATTTTAATTTTTTTTACATAAAATATATAATCTGATTCTAACGTAGAATATTAGCATATACAAACTTTATAAAAAATTTAACATTTAGAATTTGAATAAAAACGTTGATTTTAAATTTGATTCTACCGTAGAATCATTTTAGATAGATTTGATTCTGCTGTAGAATCAATTTGGACTATTTGTCTAATTTTCAATTATTTTGTTTTAAAAAAAGAGTTTAATTTTGTTTTTTGATTTAATAATTGAAATTTATAATCATATATAATAAAAAATGTGATAAAATATGTATTATGAATATTTATGTAATGGTTCTCTCCCGTACTCTATATAAAAAGTTCTCTCTAGAATGTCACTCATGTTATGTATATCACGATATACACATATAATTATTAGTTTAATTAGTAATTAGTTCAATTCAAAATAAATATAATTATCATTATAAGATTAAATTAATTTCCAACAATAGCCAAGTTGTATACTAGAAATCTACCAACAATTTGGTGTTTGAACTGATATGGTAATTTGGTGTTTGAACTGATATCGGTAGGATTGTTTGAACTGATATCGAGTAGGGGTAAATATCATAGTTAAACACTTAAAACATTATGTACTAAAAGTAAACTCATCACAAATATTACATTGTTCTCATACAATGTTTTTTTGCTACTAAAAATGTTGCCCAGTAATAATCTATTGTAGAAGGGGGGTTGAATACAATAGTATGAGATAATCGACTTCTTAATGTATATATCACAAATATGAAAGAAAGATAACAACTTTATTAAATCTGATATAAAACGGTTACAAACTCTCTCAAGAAATTCTGATGTTCTTGAGAGCTGCTAGCTTACAAAAACTCTCTCAAGAAATTCTATGTTCTTGAAAGCTTCTATCTTGATTCACGTTATGCGTTGTACATAAATCGAAACCAAAACTGTGTTTATATACTACACATCTTCTCTATCAATGATAAGTTCTAATCAATTACAAAGATTGAAACCTATCTATAATTGATAACTACATACTACAAACCAGGAACCGGCAGAATAAACTTCCATGTTTAACTAGACTCCAAATATAACTCGAAGTAGGAATCCTGATCAACTTCCAGTCCTGATGATCAATCCTGATCCCAGTCCTGATATGTATCTCAATCCTGACGACCATGTAATCCTGATGACGTCAGCAATCCTGATCAGTTGAGTCTAGCTCCTGACGATGATTGAATTCTGAACTAACAATCTCCCCCAATCTCATACTTTGTGAAATAAAGTATAGATTCCTAAGATTCAATGATGTCAAAAACATATATACAAAATGTACAGAATCTGCAGCAACAACTTATCTGTTTAAATTCTTTAATAGAACAGATTCATCTTCAAGAAGTTGGATAACAAATTTTCTTCTTTTTCTTCAAGAATTTGAATCAGTCTTTCCTTAAGATTTCTGAGTTCTTCATCTTCCTCATTAATCTGGTAGATAGCTGCTCTGAGATTCAATATGGAGTTTCTCTGAAGACTATGCTCTTCAAGCAAAAGATAAGCAATTTCCTTCCCATCAGGATTGAGAGTAAGATGAGTCATGCCAAAATTTACTTCTTTAACAGCAGTACCCCTTTGCATTTCCACATCCTGACCTCTTTGACTTATGTACATGGGAGTATAATTACCATTGAAATTACTGTTTCCATCCAGTCTTCTTCTTATTGTTGACAAAATCATGTCACTCCATTCTTTGCATATTTGATTCTTCGATCTCAAAAGATAATGAACATATTTCAGTTCCTGTGTAGTTTTCATCAGCAGATCTTGAATAGATAATATCTTCACACTACCATCTTTCATGAAGTACATAAGCTTTTCTTTCTTGTCAAAACCATCATGACAAACTATAACTATATCAACAGCTAGTAAATTGTTCAGGTTTTCAGAAGTTAAAGTACCTCCAATTTCAGTTAAGGAGTAAGGATCAACATATGACATATTTATATATTCAGCATCCCTGTGTCCAATACCTCCTCTTGAATTACTTGTCAATTGCTTCAGATTTGAAAACATCTTTAACCAGAGTGCTTTTGATCTAACCATCCCAGATAAATCAACAACACTTGAAGTGCTTGTAATAATTCCTCCAGACTGAAAATTGATAAGTGTATCACAACTTAATGTGCTAATATGTTTCCACTTCTTATCCTTTTCCTTTTCAAATGCATAGCTTCTTTCCAGTGAAGATTCTTGTCTGCTTGGGTTCCTCCACACTCTTCTGTTTGAGAGTTTAAGCCTTTGTACATAGAGATTGAAATCTCTATTTGATGATCTTGTAATTTCTCTTCTTCTGGCTTCTTCTTCTTCATCTACTTCCTTGTTGTGAGAATCAACCATAGTAGATAAAATTATCAAGTCAATCTCTTGCAGAATTTCAGAATCATCAGGATCTTGAATATTATCAGGAACAACATCAGGATTAGATTCTTCAATTTGATTTGTATTGCAGAGAGTTGATTTTCTTGATTTTCTTCTCAATTCAGGTTCTTCTTCAATATTTCCATCATCACCAAAAGTAGATCTGTCAGGAACTACTAGAGTTTGAATAGGTTCAGGAATTTCTTCAATTCTTAACCCTCGAGACCTTGTCTGTCTAGGTATTGTTTGAGTTGAAGAACCTCTTCTACTTCTTCTAGCTCCTCTCCTACCTCTGCCTCCTCTACCTCTAGTAGGAACAGGGTTATTAAAGCTTTCCATCATTTCTCTCTGTTGTCTTAAGAATTCTTCATGTGAGAGATCATGATATTCTTCACTTGCTGTAGAGAGTGCTTTTCTTGCATATAATTGTTGAACTCTTTTATCAGTGTGATATAGAGTAACAATTCTGCCATCTTTTGTAGAAAACTTCTGGAATAAATTTGATGCATTTTCAGGATTATCAATAAAAATATCTTCATCACCTTCAAGAATTGTAGCAAGAGTATGTCCATGACCAGGTGTCAGGATTTGTTCTTCCGTCAGGATCTGAGATTGCACCAACGTTCTTATTGTCTTAACTCCAGAATCAGAAACATGAGTTGACTGCGTTGTTTGACTTTGTGAAGTTTGAATTGTAGACTTCATAACAGCAGCATCAGAGGTTTCTCCTTGTATCACTTTGTCACTACCATCATCTCCAGTATCATCATCATTATTCCTTAATACTAGATCAGGTGTGCATTTTGTCCGACTAACCTTCTCCCCCTTTTTGACATCAGGATTTGACAATAAATTCAAAATTAAGGAAAGAGAGGCTTGAATGTCAGTTACCTTGGTATCCAGAGAATCAATCCTTCTGTTGATAGAGGTTTGTTCAGAAATAACAGATTTCACTTGGGATTCTACTACCCTTAGCTGAAAAGCAGTAGGCACCTTTGTAAAATTTTGAGAAATATCATTCCTCACCAACTCAGTTGAGTTCTTGATAGAATCAATCTCACTTTTTAGACTTTTGGATAACAGAGTTGTAGCCTTCAGATGATTCTTCAAGTCTTGATTCTCTATAGATTTCACTGCATCATAGGCATGTTCCAAAGCAGAAGAATAACTTACAGATTCAGCAGATCTGTGCCATGAATTGTTCCATTCATTCTGTCTAAGTGCCTCAGCAGGATTAAAGGAAGGAATAGAAAAAACTTGTCTCTGATCTTTCCCAGTGGAAGCTTTGCCAGCCATATATGTACTTGATGAACCAAAATTAGTTCCAAGACTAATTTTGAGTGCTGTAGCAAGCTGTTCCTTCTCTTTTTGATTCTCATCATCATCACTATCATCAGAGTCATCATCATCAGTACTATGAGTATCATCAGGATAAGGAATAGCTATACCTTTCATTTTATCCTGTGAATCTGTGTTAGGATGATCCATTGGTCTTGAACGAAGTGGCTGTACCAGGATAGGTTCAACATCAGGAGCACCACTAGCGTCAGGATGAACACCATCAGGATTTGATATGCTTGCATCAGTATTTGCTACCAATGGTTCTTGTGGAGCTTGAGGTTCAAAAGATTCTTCAACACTTTGAGTCAAAGGTTCTTGTGTGCTTCCCTCATTGACAGTGTCCTCGACCAATCTTTGAACTTCATCTGCACCAGAAATCCCTTGAGCATTGTCAGGAAATTTCTCAGAAACTGTAGCTTGGCCTGCATCTTCACTTTGAGAAGATGGTTCTTGTGTAGCTGGAATGTAGATGTCTTCATTCTCCCTTTGAGAAAATGGTTCTTGTGGGACCATTCCATTAGCTAAGCCTTCACTCAAACTTTGATTGAGTGGTTCTTGTGTGGATGGATCATCAGAAAGAGCTGCTGAATCACTTTGAGGTTCAGGTTCTTGTGGGCTTGATCCTTTCAGTTTCTTCTATCTCTGATAGACTAACTCTTCTGCCTTCCTTAGCTTTTCCATTGGATGTTTTATCCCAAGATTGGAAGCAGCAGCACCATACTTCTCCCATGAAATATCAATATGTCTTTTTGTTGGAGAGTCCTGTGCTGGAGAGTCTGAAATATTAACCACTTGACTTGGTGCAACATCAGGAATACTAACATCAGGATTTTCTTGAGCAGTAGAAACTGATTGCTCATTCAGAATAGAAGTGTCCTGTACATCAGTATCCTGCTTCTTTTCTAACGGAATATGATACCTGCTTTTTGATAACTTCCTTTTCTTCTGTGGTGTAGACAATGGAACCACAGCTGCAGTAGCAGTATCAGCAACTTCCTTATTCACATTCATCACAGAGGATATAGGTAAATCATCCTCTGAGTCAGTCTCATCCCTGAGCACTAACTTTCTTTTAACAGAAACAGCCTCACCTCCCTTTGCAGCTTTCTTCACCAGGACCCCTTGTACACCCCCTTGTAACTTCTTTTTAGTGATAGGTGTAGATGAAAAGTCCTTTGAACCTGATTGCCTTCCTGACACATCAGTTCTAGCTGACTTCTTTGCTTTTACAACTAAAGTCTTTTGAGAGACATTAGAGGTGACAGTTGACTGTTTAGACTGTTTAGGATGAATGCTTGGGTTAGGAACAAGGTGTGATTGGCCTTGCCCCATAGCATTAGAAATTAAACCATAACGAGTAGGCATTTTCCTATGCAAGAAAAACCTAACCTCATCAGGAATAAAAGCATTTCCTATGAAACCATTTGTCTTATCACTGTTGACTAAGGACTTAATATTATTCTCGGTAATTCTACAGATAGGTAGAACTACATCATCCTCAAAAACAACATTAGGACAGAAGTGATTAAATATCAACTGTAAAAATCTGAGAAAACAGACAGAACCTAATTTATCTGATTTCCTATCACTTAAAGCTTGTAAGATAAACGATCCATAATCAAACACTGTAGAGTGGATAAGAGAGTACCCAATTTTAAGAGATCCTGATGGAAGAGCATCAAAATTTGATGTCTTGTTCAGGAAACAGCGGTTGATCGTATCAAAGAAGAAATTCCATTCCTTCTTAAGCTTTGTCCTAAAGAGATTGCCATATCTCTTTACTTCACCATTTTAGCCCAACTTTGTAACAAACTCAAAAAGAGTAGAGTCGGAAACATTAGCAGGAATAGCATCACCAAGAACAGGTAAATGCAGGGCACGTGTTCCTGAGTAGAAAAGTAGACTAGGAAAAGAATATGTAATTTCCATTTTCATTTGTAAATAATCTTCAAGATTTAATGAAAACTATCAATTTGCTCAATTGTTCTTGTCCTTCTTACTTTTCCTGCACAATTTGTTAGTAACACTGCATTTGATACATAACATAACGAATAGTAATCACTGACAAAAATATAATTGTAATTGAAAATTAAGACTTAATAACTTAATCAAAGACTAAGTAATGATCTTATTTGTCAGAGTTTACCAGGAGTGTTGTTGACAAATTGTCTTAGAACTTCTGGTTTTCATACCAGCTTCAATATCTGAGCATCAGGATTGACCAGTTGACTTCCTGTCAGGATTGCATCCTATCAGGATTTGATCAAAGAAAACATACCTTTCTGAATAACCATCAGGATTTGACAGTTATCAGGATTTCCTCTCTGTAGCTTTCCTCAGAAATTCTCAAAGTTCATCATTCCAAGTTCATTCACCAATTTATTGAAAGTAGCTTCAGGTAGTGGCTTGGTGAATATATCAGCTAGTTGTTGATCAGTAGGAACAAAGTGAAGTTCAATTGTTCCTTCCAGAACTTGTTCTCTTATGAAGTGATATCGAATACTGATGTGTTTAGTAAGAGAATGTTGAACTGGATTTCCTGTCATTGCAATAGCACTTTGGTTATCACAATAAATAGGGATTTTGAGTATGACAGGCCATAATCTAACAACTGATTTCTCATCCACATTATCTGAGCACAACAACTTCCTGCAGCAATGTACTCAGCTTCTACAGTTGAAGTGGAAATGGATTTTTGCTTTTTACTGAACCATGAAACTAGTCTTCCACCCAAAAACTGACAGCTTCCTGAAGTACTTTTCCTGTCTATTTTTCATCCTGCAAAATCAGCATCTGAAAAACCACACAACCCAAAATCTGATTCCCTTGCATACCAAAGGCCAAGTGAAGAAGTGCCTTTGAGATATCTGAAAATTCTTTTGACTGCAATCAGATGGGGTTCTCTAGGTTTTGCTTGAAATCTTGCACACAGACAGGTTGCAAACATGATATCTGGTCTACTTGCACTGAGATACAATAAAGAGCCAATCATTCCTCTGTAGTGAGTTACATCTACCTCAGCACCTTGATCAGGATCAAGTTTGGTAGCTGTAGCTATGGGAGTTGTAGCAGGAGAACTATCTTGCATGTTAAACCTTGTCAATAAATTCCTTGTATATTTAGACTGATTGATAAAAATCCCTTCATCAGTCTGTTTAACTTGAAGACCAAGAAAGTAACTCATTTCTCCCATCATGCTCATTTGATATCTTGACTGCATAAGCTTGGAAAACTTTTCACAAAGCTTATTGTTTGTTGACCCAAAAATGATATCATCAACATAAATCTGAACTAACAACAAGTCCTTACCATGATTCAAATAAAATAGAGTTTTATCAATAGCACCTCTTTTGAATCCACTTTCCAGTAAGAATAGAGCTAAAGTTTCATACCATGCTCTTGGAGCTTGCTTTAGTCCATAAAGTGCCTTATCCAATCTGTAGACATGATCTGGATATTTAGGATCAATGAAACCAGGAGGTTGCTCAACATAGACTTCTTCCTCCAGTTCTCCATTTAAGAAAGCACTTTTAACATCCATCTGGAAAACCTTGAATTTCTTATGTACTGCATAAGCAAGAAATATCCTAATGGCTTCTAGTCTTGCAACAGGAGCAAAAGTTTCATCATAATCAATTCCCTCTTGTTGAGAATACCCCTTTGCAACTAGTCTTGCTTTGTTTCTGATTATTACTCCATAAGAATCAGTCTTGTTCTTGAAAATCCACTTTGTACCAACAATTGATCTATTCTTTGGTCTTGGTACCAGTTTCCAGACTTCATTTCTTTCAAATTCATTCAGTTCCTCTTGCATTGCAGTAAACCAATCAGCATCTTTAAGTGCATCTTCAACTTTCTTTGGCTCCTCCTTGGATAGAAAGTTATTGTATAGACATTCATTCTGAGTTGCACTTCTTGTTTGAACACTTGCATCAGGATCCCCAATGATCAAATCAGGAGTATGACTTGCAGTCCATTTCCTTGCTGATGTTAAATTGTTTCTTGAAGTAGATGCTCTCCCTGGATTGGTGTTATCTTGATTTGAAGAACTTGCTTGTCTTGAAGCTCCCCCTGAATTGTTGCTATTTCCTCCTGATAAGTTATCAGGATCATCACTTGAATCAGTATCTGAAGAATTCTGTCCTGATGATTGTGTTGACTCTGAACTTGTAGTAGAATGATGTTGCTCCCCCTCAACATTAGCACTACTAGAAGTATTACTATTGATTGCATCATCAGTATTAGCACCATCAGTATCTGGTGTGTCATCAGGATTTGGTGACCCATCAGGATATGATGTATTGACAAGATCTGATTCACTTTCTTCAGGTTCCTTGGTAGCTTCATTTTCAAAAATCAATCTATCATGAGAGTCTTCATTGATTCCAGCTATCTTCTTGTCATCAAAAGATACATGTATTGACTCCATGACAGTCCTTGTCCTCAAATTAAAAACTCTGAAGGCTCTTGATGCAGGATAGCCTATGAAAATTCCTTCATCAGCCTTTATTTCAAATTTCCCTAGTTGTTCAGGATGAGTTCTGAGAACAAAACATTTACAGCCAAACACATGCAGATGCTTCAGACTTGGTTTCTTCTCCTTGAGTGACTGATAAGGAGTAACACCATGCCTGTTTATTAATGTGAGATTTTGAGTATAGCATGCTGTGTTGACTGCTTCTGCCCAGAAATATGTAGGTAATTTTGCTTCTTCCAACATAGTTCTGCCAGCTTCAATAAGAGTTCTATTTTTCCTTTCAACTACTCCATTTTGCTGAGGTGTGCCAGGAGTAGAGAATTATTGAATGATTCCTTTGTATTTGCAGAACTCTTCCATCTTTGAATTCTTAAATTCAGTACCATTATCACTTCTCAGTATCTTGACTTTGTACTTTGTGGTTGTCTCAATCATTCTTACATGATCCAACAGAACTTCAGGAGTCTCATCTTTTCTGTGCAGAAAATACACCCAGGTGAATCTAGAATATTCATCAACAATTACAAGAGTGTACCTTTTCTTACTGATGGTCATGATGTTGACTGGACCAAATAGATCAAGATGTAGCATGTGATATGGTTCTCCAATAGAGGATTCTGATTTACTCTGGAATGATGTCCTTTGTTTTACTTTCTGACATGCATCACAGAGTCCATCAGGAGTATATAACACTTTTGGTAATCCTCTCACTAAATCTTTCTTAACCAACTCATTGATATTGCTGAAGTTGAGATGAGAAAGCTTCTTGTGCCAATTCCAACTTTTATCTACTGAAGCTTTACTGATCAGACAGGTAGACCATGCCTGTAGTGTTGGGTTTTATACTAAACTATTCATTAGTAGTATATAAACATTGTCCATTTTATTGAGAATCTTGATTGCATATTATTACATTGTCTATTTATTATATATTGTGGATAATTTAGTATCAAATGGGATAACAGAAGATTAAATTATCAGTGTCTATATATAATATAAAGGGTTCACAGTTTAAGTGGAATTAGACAAACCACTGGAATAACTGAAGTATTATTTGGGAATAGTTTATCTTGACTATTAAATAATACTTGTATACTTTGTGTATATTGAACAGGATCAAATTTAGAATTGTTCCCTTAAACTGATTAAGAAGGTGAACTAAGATTCTATGTTATTATTAATGCTTAGGTTCTTAATCCGGATATAGTAATTGACACGTGTATATTATTTACATGCTTTGATTTATATATGAAATAATTCTTTTGAATTATATCATTATATTTTGGGTGATGGAATAATATATATGGTGAATATTATTTATTGAAGGAATCCGTGTCCTGATAATATTCGGGTTAATGATGTCCCCTTGAAAGCTCAAAAGGATTTAATTATGTGAAACCCTGCAGGTGGATTTATTCCGGCATAATTAAATAAAGGTAGAGTGGATGATCAAGGATATAAGATGTTAATTAAATGAATTATCAGTAATTTATTTAATTAATGGGCATGCGCTATTTTCAACATGGGTAATTTAATAAGCAAATAATATTGGAACCGAATTAATTAATTAAGTTGCGGTATTAGGAAAGGTAGTGCAAATATTAATTCTTTAGTGGATTGAATTAATATTTAATTACATTGGGCTAGGCCCAGGATGTAATTAAAAGGCCCAACCTAATTATCCATGATCCCTATTGTAGCCCTATATATATTCTTATTCTCTTCTTGCTAGGATTGGTTAAGAAAAATATTGTAGCCACCTAGGAGCAAGAAGAGAGGTTAACTTGAGAAGACGGAGGCCACACTTCGCTCAAGGGAATTTGGGAATACAATAGAAGAGCGTGGAATCAACCGTTAACAAGGTGATTTTCTTTTCGCACTCCTTAATTGTGTATCATAAAATGTAGTAGAACCCCAAGTCCGTGGTTCCCAACAATTGGTATCAAGAGCCTGGTTATGGGTTCTATGTTTTATGATATGATGTCCATGTCGTAATTAAAATTGGTTATGTATGTATAGTGGTATGCTTGGATAATAATCTTTTGTAGGTTGTTTAGTATCCACTATTATGGCCTCGTTTTATTTTAATTATGTGTTTGGATCCCACGTGGTTTAATCGTGGTTATTTTTTGTTTTGGTTTCCACGTGGTTTATCGTGGTTGTAAATCACGAGGGTTGATCGTGCTAGTTTTGTTTTCTATTATGATTTTGTAATCTTGTAATCATGATTTGTATTCATGTTAGATTATGATCTGATGTAATATAATAGGTATGTTATGTTGTATGTAACTATTTGATCGACGGAGTTGCAAGAAAACAAAGTTCTTCCGCTGATGCTACAAGATTTCGCGTATGCAACTTCGAACTGTTGTAACTTTTGTATACGGTGTCGGATTTCGATGAGTAATACCTTTTCGGAAAGGGATTTCGATGTTCTACACGATTGAAAAGTGACATCGTCAAAGTTTCATGTGCGTCTGAGCTCGTTTAGACCCTCAAACAGCGAGTTGAAGTTTTCGCAGGATTTAAGGATTTTCGGATGAAATTTTTTTTTGGCCATAATAGTGGATTTATTTTTTATTTTACTTTTTCTGCTATTTAATTTTAATTATTGCATTAAATAATTATTATGTGTGTTGTTAATTATGTGTGTAATTTTAATTGCATGGTTAACATAAATAGGACGACATGGACATAAATTTTCATTTATTGCTTTAATTAAATGTTTTATGTTATTAAATTATGTGTGTATTTGGAATGCATGTTAGACATAATTATAATGACATATGCCCCATTTAATTATGTAGAGATGCATGTTATGCTATGTTATGTGTTCTTTGTAGTGTTATTTTGATAACATGTGGACCTCGAAGAAATAACATAGGGCGATGCATCTAGATAAAATTACTCATGTTAAAATACTAAGTGGGAGAGAGAATTAATTTGATATTAGATCCCATGGTCATCCATTATTGATTGTATGTAATTTAACACTAGGACGATTATGAATTGGATATATGTCACCCATCGTGGCATATGATTTATGACGTCTGGGTAGTGTTAAGGGTATTACTAGGACAATCTTCTTAAGTTAATCACGAATATTGAAAGGTAAGTTCACCCCATCGTGACATACCAAGTTTCATAGAATTCGAGAAAAAATTTGGACATTCCTTGATTGATGTTGATAATGGATATTTCTGTCTTAGGGGTTGTGTTCTTAAGCGAGTCCGTCTGTGACTTCACCGAAAACACCTGGGATTTATCCATTGATACATCGAACGGATGGGTCTGACTAAAGGCAACTTAAGATCTAAATAATGGTATACACTTAGCTATGAAAGATAATATATAGTCCACCCTAACGTGGCGTATTATTTAGTAGTAGGACTGAAGTAATATTTAAATTTAAATGGTATATATGTCACCCATCATGACGTACCAGATATTTATGGAATTTAAATATTAGTGCATTAATTTTAATTAATTGTTAGAGGAAACAAATAGGTTTTAAGATATATGCAATTTTCTGATTAAGTGTTATATGCATGATTCTCATGATAGAATGGGCTTTAATCCACTTTTCACCATACTTAAGGATAACAAACTTACCGGACCTAACTATATTGAATGGAAACGCAATTTGGACATAGTGTTGACTGCTGAAGAGTTTAAATTCTGTACTATTGAACCCAAACCGGAACAGCCTGAGGAAAAAGAGTATTTTAAGAAGTGGACTAAGGCAGATGAGATGTCGCGATGTTACATTCTGGCAGCCATGTCGGGTGTTTTGCAACATCAGCATCAGGCCATGACCACTGCTGCAGATATGCTCTATAACCTCAAGGAGCTTTTCGGAGATCAGAATAGGGCTGCTAGGCAAGTAGCAATGAAGTCTCTAATGAACACTCAGATGGCTGAAAAACACCTGTAAGGGACCATGTTCTTCTGATGATGTCTCATATAAATGAACTATAGGTCCTTGGTGCTGATATTGATGCGGAAACGCAGGTCGATATCATACTTATGAGTTTGCCCAAAAGCTTTGAGCCGTTTCGCTTGAATTACAACATGAACAAGAAGTTGTATAGTCTTGCAGAACTTCTGACAGAGCTTCAGGCAGCGGAATCATTATTTCAGCAGCATGTTCAGGTAAATGTGGCTGAGAAAGTTTCTTCTTCAAAACCGAAACGAAAGAAGAAGAAGAAGGTTCAGACACAGAAAGTTGTGAAACCATTGGGAGTTCAGAATTCAGTGAAGAAGCCTAAGGGCAAGTGCTTCAAGTGCAAGCAGTCGGGTCACTGGAAAAAGGATTGTCCTCTTTCTAAGAAGAACAATGCTGGTATGTCTTTTTCTCTTGTTACGGAAACATATATAGCGGCTATGTCTACGAGCACTTGGTGTGTAGACACAGGAGCCACTGATCATGTTTGTAATTCCATGCAGGGGTTCCAGAAAACCAGGCTGCTTAGAGATGACGAGATATATGTGTTCATGGGAGATGCTACGAAAGTAGCAGTGGTTGCAGTTGGAGTTATTTCTTTATCTTTTGGTTATGATAGGATTTTGGTTTTGAATAATTGTCTTTATATACCTTCATTTAGAAGGAATTTAATTTCGGTTTCTAAACTTGTTATGGATGGTTATAATGTTTGTTTGGATCATAATGTTTCCATTATGATGAATAAACGAGTTATATGTTCTGGTACATTGCAAGACAATTTATATATTATTGATCCTATAGTACCAATGCTGCAACCAAGTGAAATTAATAATACATTTTCTACCTCTAGTAAAAGAAAGGAACCTTCTGGATTGAACCAAACATATCTTTGGCACTTGAGATTAGGTCATATTAACTTGAGGAGGATTCAAAGATTGGTAGTAGATGGGCCTTTAGGCTCGTTGGCAGTGGAGCCATTTCCAGTCTGTGAATCTTGCTTGGAAGGAAAAATGACCAGTAGACCTTTTAAGGCAAAAGGAAATAGAGCCAAAGATGTGTTAGAATTGGTTCATACTGATTTATGTGGACCTATGAATATCCAAACGAGAGGTGGGTATGAATATTTTGTCACTTTCATTGATGATTATTCGAGATATGGATACATTTATCTGTTGCGCCGCAAGTCTGAGTGCTTTGAAAAATTCAAAGAGTACAAAGCAAGTGCGGAGAAGCGACATTCAGGAAAATGTATCAAGTCACTACGATCAGATCGTGGGGGCGAATACCTGCTTGGAGAATTTAGAGAATATTTATCAGAACATGGGATTTCATCCCAGTTGACTGCACCTGGCACACCTCAGCAGAATGGTGTAGCAGAAAGAAGGAACCGGACTCTTTTAGAGAGTGTTAGATCGATGATGAGTTATTCGAATTTACCCAAGTCGTTTTGGGGGCATGCTCTAGAAACAGCGGCTTATCTTCTAAACTTGGTACCTTCTAATTCAGTTCCAAAAACTCCAAAAGAATTGTGGACTAGTACCAAACCTAGTTTGAAACACATTCGGATTTGGGGTTGTCCAGCACATGTGCTGAACAAGAACGTGACTAAGTTAGATTCTCGTACAGAAGTGAGGCTGTTTGTGGGTTATCCCAAGGGAACAAAAGGGTATTTGTTTTATAGTCCTAAGGATCGGGATATCATTGTAAGCACCAATGCTAGATTCTTAGAAGAAGACTATATAATGAATCACAAACCCATGAGTACTGTTGTTTTAGAGGAAATAGTGGGAGGACAAGATAATTCTAATATGCCACCGGTACAAGTAGAACAACCACAAATAAATGAACAACCCATCACTAATACCACACCAATGCTTCGTCGTAGTGAGAGGGTTGTTAAACAACCTGAGAGGTTCATGTTTTTGGGAGAGTCTTCGGACTTAGTCTCTGGTGAACATGATGAGGATCCCAGGACATACGAAGAAGCAATGCAAGATAAGGATGCAGATCTTTGGCAAAAGGCTATGCAATCTGAGATGGAATCTATGTATTCCAATCAAGTCTGGGATCTCGTGGAACCACCCAATGGTGTAAAACCCATTGGATACAAGTGGATCTACAAAAGAAAAAGAGGATCTGACAAAAAGGTGAAAGCCTGGAAAGCAAGACTTGTTGCGAAAGGGTATACTCAGAAACAAGGAATTGATTATGAGGAAACCTTTTCTCCGGTAGTCATGCTTAAGTCAATCCGGATTCTTTTATCTATAGCAGCTCATCTCGATTATGAGATTTGGCAAATGGATGTCAAGACAGCTTTCCTAAATGGAAGTCTTGATGAAAACATCCATATGCAGCAACCAGAGGGATTCATCAAAGAGGGCCAAGAGCATCTAGTGTGTAAGCTTAAGAAGTCCATTTATGGACTGAAACAAGCTTCCAGGGAGTGGAACATTCGTTTTGATCAGGCCGTCCAGTCAAATGGTTATGATCAGAGTCCAAGCGAAGCATGTGTGTATAAGAAAAGTGAAGGAAATGCAGTGGTTTTTCTAGTACTATATGTAGATGACATTTTGCTCATTGGAAACAATGTAGAGATGTTGTCATCTATTAAGGCATGGTTGTTCAAACAATTTGAAATGAAAGAATTAGGTGAAGCCGCATACATTCTTGGGATCAAAGTTATAAGAGATCGCAAGAAAAGAACGTTGGCTTTATCTCAAGAACCGTACATTGATGAGGTATTGGCTCGTTTTAACATGCAGGACTCTAAGAAGGGTAATTTACCTTTTAGACATGGAGTCTCTCTATCAAAGGAGCAGTGTCCTAAGACACCTAAGGAGATAGAGAACATGAAAGCAGTTCCTTATGCTTCAGCATGTGGAAGCTTAAAGTATGTTATGTTATGCACGAGACCTGATATTTGCTTTGCCGTAGGCATGGTCAGTAGATATCAGTCCAATCCAGGTCAGGAACATTGGAGTGCAGTAAAAACGATACTTAAGTACCTGCGAAGGACTAAGAAGTATATGTTAATTTACAAGGCTTCGGACTTGTTTCCTGTGGGATATACCGATTCAGATTTCCAGACAGATAGGGATAAGAGGAAGTCAACCTCGGGGTGTGTTTTTACTTTAGGAGGTGGAGCTGTAATATGGAGGAGTGTGAAGCAGAAATGCATCGCAGACTCAACCATGGAAGCTAAATATGTGGCAGCCTCTGAGGCAGCCAAGGAGGCTATATGGTTCCGGAATTTCCTGCTGGATTTGAATGTAGTTCCTAATTTGTCACGGCAAATCATAATTTATTGTGATAATACTGGTGCTGTTGCAAATACAAAGGAACCACGAGAACATAAAGCAGCAAAACACATTGAGCGTAAGTATCACCTCATACGACAGTTCGTTAAGCGAGGAGATATTATTGTGACTGATATAGCATCAAAGGACAACCAGGCTGATCCTTTCACGAAGAGTTTACCGGCTAAGGTTTTTGAAGAACACGTGGAGGAGATAGGAGTCAGATGTCTGGTCACGGAATAGTTATTTAAACTGGTAGCGGATTATATTAATAAACACTGATATACTCAAAGAATAGCTTGAGTATAAGTGGGAGATTGTTGGGTTTTATACTAAACTATTCATTAGTAGTATATAAACATTGTCCATTTTATTGAGAATCTTGATTGCATATTTTTACATTGTCTATTTATTATATATTGTGGATAATTTAGTATCAAATGGGATAACAGAAGATTAAATTATCAGTGTCTATATATAATATAAAGGGTTCACAGTTTAAGTGGAATTAGACAAACCACTGGAATAACTGAAGTATTATTTGGGAATAGTTTATCTTGACTATTAAATAATACTTGTATACTTTGTGTATATTGAACAGGATCAAATTTAGAATTGTTCCCTTAAACTGATTAAGAAGGTGAACTAAGATTCTATGTTATTATTAATGCTTAGGTTCTTAATCCGGATATAGTAATTGACACGTGTATATTATTTACATGCTTTGATTTATATATGAAATAATTCTTTTGAATTATATCATTATATTTTGGGTGATGGAATAATATATATGGTGAATATTATTTATTGAAGGAATCTGTGTCCTGATAATATTCGGGTTAATGATGTCCCCTTGAAAGCTCAAAAGGATTTAATTATGTGAAACCCTGCAGGTGGATTTATTCCGGCATAATTAAATAAAGGTAGAGTGGATGCTCAAGGATATAAGATGTTAATTAAATGAATTATCAGTAATTTATTTAATTAATGGGCATGCGCTATTTTAAACATGGGGAATTTAATAAGCAAATAATATTGGAACCGAATTAATTAATTAAGTTGCGGTATTAGGAAAGGTAGTGCAAATATTAATTCTTTAGTGGATTGAATTAATATTTAATTACATTGGGCTAGGCCCAGGATGTAATTAAAAGGCCCAACCTAATTATCCATGATCCCTATTGTAGCCCTATATATATTCTTATTCTCTTCTTGCTAGGGTTGGTTAAGAAAAATATTGTAGCCACCTAGGAGCAAGAAGAGAGGTTAACTTGAGAAGACGGAGGCCACACTTCGCTCAAGGGAATTTGAGAATACAATAGAAGAGCGTGGAATCAACCGTTAACAAGGTGATTTTCTTTTCGCACTCCTTAAGTGTGTATCATAAAATGTAGTAGAACCCCAAGTCCGTGGTTCCCAACATGTAGCCAGTCAGTGCTATCTTGCTTGTTGCTTTACTGACTACTTCACAATGAGTGGAATAAAAGTTGACATGATAACCTCTGTCAGTGATTTGACTAATACTCAACAGGTTGTGTTTTAGTCCCTTCACTAGAGCTACTTTTTCAATGATGACATTTCCAATGATTATATTGCCATATCCCAAAGTTTGTCCAATGTTGCCATCTCCATAAGACACAGTTGGGCCAGCTTTTTCCTCATATTCTGATAACAGGGCTTTGTTTCCAGTCATGTGCACAGAACATCCACTATCCATGACTAACACATTTTTCTTTTTACTCCGCAATCAGAATAGAAACACACTAGTTAGAACATTTAGGAACCCATACTTGTTGGGTTCCTTTTCCATGCAATTTATTAACTTTCACAGCAGAAGACTTTCTGACCTTAGCAGTCCTGACAAGATTTACTCCATCAGGATTTGCTTTGTCAGTATTAGTATTAACAAAAGCATGTTCCAACTTGATATTCTTAATGCTACAAGAGGTTGCACTATTTTTATCAACTTTAGGAAATGGATCATAAAAGTTATAGTACAACTCATGATAATCTTTACACGTATAAATAGAATGCCATATACTACCACAATGAAAACAGGACTTCTGTGGTTTATAAAATACTGATCTATTCCTAATATCAGTCTTAGAAATATCAGCAATCTTATTCTTACTCTTCTTACAATCAATAGCAAGATGATTAGAGTTACCACAGTTAAAACAACACTTTCTAGGTGCATTTGGGATATATTTATAACCATTCTCTTTATTGATCCCAACTTTACCATTCCTGTTTCTCTTAACAGTAGCTTCCTTTTTCCTATCTGTCACCTCACAGATTTTATCCTTAAGCTGTTTCTGAGACAATAGACCTACATTCTTAATGACTTTATTCAAGACAGGTTTAGACTTTATGATTTTAATTCCTTGAGTAGAAGTAGATCCCTTTTCAAAAGTAGAATTGGAATCCTTGCCAAAAACAAAATTAACAGGAGTAATCTTAGATTTGGTTGCATCTATAACATGTCTATAGGTCTTTGGACTGACTATCTCATCAATGACAATTTTCTCTTTCAATTTCTTATCCTCATCTGACTTATATCCTAGACACTCTTTCCAATTCTTAGAGGTATTAATCTCATGAAATTTCCTACCAGAGTCTGTCCAGGTTCTGATTTTCTCATTAGCATATTCAAGTTCCTTTTCAAGAGCAGTACATTTGGATTTCATCTCTAAATGCATGTGATTAGCATTATCACATTCTTTTTGTACTTCTTGCATACGAGAAAATTCAGCTTCTAATATATCATTCCTTTTTCTAAGTTCAGACATCTCAGATAAGATCCTAGTATTTTCAGCAGTTTGACTTCTAAAGCTAATATGTAATGACTTTAGAAAACGTCTTAACTCAGAAGCATTATCAGTATCAAAATCAAAGATAGTATTTAGTACCTTATCATCAGGAGCAGCATTTACATCAGCATTGGACATTAGAGCATAGTTGACCACCTCAGTATCAGATTCTGAGGAAGAGTCCATCCAATCCTTGCTTGATGTGATAAGTGCCTTTGTCTTCTTGCACTCAGAAGCAAAGTGACCCATACCATTGCACTTGTAGCATCTAACCTTTGACTTGTCAAATTTGCTACCCTTGCTGTCCTTTTTGATATACTTATCTTTGTTTGGATTGAAAGCCTTTTTTCTGAAAGTTGCCTTGTCTTCTATTCTTCCTGAACTTCATCCTTCTGAAGTTTCTGACAATCATAGCAACCATCTCTTCCATGTCTGAGTCAGAAGAATCATCATCAGTATTGGCATCAGCATTGCCATCAGTATCTGATGAAGAGTCATCAGGATCTGACTCAACTATTCTTGTTTTACTTCTAGAGACCTCCATAGCTTTTCCTTTTGATTTAGCCTCTGCTTTCAAAGCAATTGATTTTGCCTTGATGCTTTTCTTGTTCTTTCTCTGTTGGACTTCAAGATCATGTGTTCTTAGCATCCCATAGACTTCATCAAGAGACACCGTGTTAAGATCATACTGATGTCTAATGATCGAGGTCTGAGTGTCCCATTCTTCAGGTAAAGCTCTTAGAAACTTGGTGTTTGAATCTTCAGTTTTATATTCCTTGTCAACTAAAGATAAACTGTTCAATAGTGTCAGAAATCTATCATATAGATCAGTTAGGCTCTCATCGGGTCTTGCATCAAATTGTTCATATTCTTGAATCAAAAGAGCCCTTCTGTTTTTCTTGACAGATGCAGATCCCTGGCACTGAGTTTCCAAAGTATCCCAGATTTCTTTTGAAGACTTGCATGCAATCACTCTGTTTGACATGACAGCATCAAGACTACTGTGTAAGATATTCTTTATCTTTGGTTCCCTGAGTACATGAGCTTTTTCTTCTGGAGTCCATTCACTTTTAGCCTTGACCACATAATGTTCAGGTACTGTTTCTGTTCGTTCTACAATCCTTGTAGGAATATATGGTCCATCACGAATCCTGTCCAAATAGTCAGGATCCATAGCCTCCAGGTACATCAGCATCTTTACCCTCCATGTTGGATATTCTGATTTCTTCAAGATGGGAATCTTCATGCTTTCATACTTGGTTGTCGACATCTTTAGATCGTATCTGATTCAGAATTAAATCAGTTTGCTCTGATACCAATTGTTGCCCAGTAATAATCTATTGTAGAAGGGGGGTTGAATACAATAGTATGAGATAATCGACTTCTTAATGTATATATCACAAATATGAAAGAAAAATAACAGCTTTATTAAATCTGATATAAAACTGTTACAAACTCTCTCAAGAAATTCTGATGTTCTTGAGAGCTGCTAGCTTACAAAAACTCTCTCAAGAAATTCTATGTTCTTGAAAGCTTCTATCTTGATTCACGTTATGCGTTGTACATAAATCGAAACCAAAACTGTGTTTATATACTACACAGTTTCTCTATCAATGATAAGTCCTAATCAATTACAAAGATTGAAACCTATCTATAATTGATAGCTACATACTACAAACCAGGAACCGACAGAATAAACTTCCATGTTTAACTAGACTCCAAATATAACTCGAAGTAGGAATCCTGATCAGCTTCCAGTCCTGATGATCAATCCTGATCCCAGTCCTGATATGTATCTCAATCCTGACGACCATGTAATCCTGATGACGTCAGCAATCCTGATCAATTGAGTCTAGCTCCTGACGATCATTGAATTCTGAACTAACAAAAAAGTTTTAATACGCATAATGGTAAGTTAGTAAATACAATTCTTTTTTGCTACGAAAAAGTTTTAATACGCATAATGGTAAGTTGGTAACTGATAAATTTAAGAAATATTTTACGTGAGTAAATAAAAAAATCATCCATTAACATTACCTATACACTAGACACAAGACATCTTGCTTGAACACCCACTAGCACCCAAGAAGCATTTCTTTATAAGTAAAATAATAATTATTTTAATAAGAATAATTTATTTCTATTTTCAAATTTGTAAAAAATTGCATTATAAAATTTTAAAATACAATAAATAAAAAAATTGATTAATACAAGTAATATAAAATTGCATAATAATACAATTAATATATACGCTATATTTATAACTATTACCTTTTATACTATAAGTTATACAAAAACTCTCTATTAATATACTTCATCCGTCCCATAATAAACGTCCTAATTTTTTTAAAGTTTGTTTCACGCATTTTCACGCATGTAAAAAACATGTTTGTAAAAATTATTTTCTCATTTTTTTCGTTTTGTATAAAAATAGGATTTCAAACTTTTATACAAAACAAAAAATTCGAAAAAATAATATGTACAACTACATTTTTTATATGCGTGGAAATGCGTGAAACGAACTCTGAAAAAATTAGGACGTTTATTATGGGACGGAAGGAGTAATTACTATCTCTCTTACTATTACGGATGTGTATTTCATCTGCTCGATCTCGATATGTTCACCACCCCAATCGGGTCGGAAATTTGGGGAATTGATCGGGTTCGAGCGGGAATGGCCAGATATATAGAAATAATTTGGAAACTTATTTTCATTGAAACACAATAGTACTAAAACTCAGGTTCGATTTGTTGTTGCTACTACTTAATTATACAAGTTATTTATTTATTAAATTTAACTTCTTTAATTTCACCGGGATTCGATTATCATAACTATATAATTAAATAGTCTTTATTTATTATAGACTTTCATTTAAATTTCACATTGAATTCTACAAATCAACATATTTAAATTAATATTTATTAATTATTTTTATACTCAATATTCAAATTTTATTTTAATAATTTAATTTTTATTCTCGATCTGTGTTTCGCACGGGTTATAGGCTAGTAATAAATAGAACAATTAATCGTACTTAATTTTACAAAACGGTTGTAACTCCTTCTTTATAATGTAGTTAACCGTATTGAACATCTCTCATTTACTATTTACTATTTTCCCTCTCTCTGTGATTCAAATTTTGTGCCTTATTTGAGCAATTGACGGCTATTCTTCTAATCTAACTTCATCTAATTATACTTTAATTTGTTAAATATATGAGTAAACTCAATTTCTCCATGGTTGCATAATATCAATTTTTTTGGTTCTTTTGTCTTTAGAAATGGATTCGTGTGGTTTGATATGCGAGAATATTGTCAAACTTATTAGTCGTAAGGATATTGGCATGAATGAGATGATTAGTGTTGTTATATTAGATTATTGTATTCTTTATTTTATCGTATGTTAAAGTTTTAATCAAATCAAGTATTTTTAATCAAATCAAGTATTTAATTGTTTACAGACTCTTTCATCTGATTTCTATTCCAAATACAGCAAGCAATCGACTAACAGGTGCTTTTCATTTGAAGGTAATATCTTATATGAGAATAGTGCAATAATCAAAATCCAAAGCAAAACAAACTTAAAGTAACTAGCTATATTTCCTCTTATTTAGGTTTTAACTTGAAGAAGGATATGAACTGAGTTCTTGGATCAAAGCATTTAAATCTAAGTAAGACGATCCGCCTTCTTCAACAGCCTTTCTTGCCATCTCTTTAAGTCCCTTGCATCTGTTTCTTCTCTCGTCGGCCTCTTCACCAACAATTATACTCCTCACAGCCGTCTCCACTGCATCTCTTTTTATGTTGCCTCCCCCTGTCCCAGTAACCCATTCCTTGGCACCGACAGCAACACCAATCCGAAGAACATCCGTGATCAACTTCTCATTGTAAAATTGCTCCGCGAATGAAGGCCATGTGACCATCGGCACCCCAGCAGCTATGCCTTCAAGAGTTGAGTTCCAGCCACAGTGTGTCACAAAACCACCTACAGCTTCATGATCAAGAATTAGCATTTGCGGTGCCCATCCTCTGATTATTAGGCCTTTCCCTTTCATTCTTTCCTCAAATCCTTCTGGCATCCAGTCCTCAGCTTCTTTATCATTTGTCCCTTTCCTCACAACCAATATGAATTGTTGTCCAGAAGCTTCAAGTCCCATAGCAATCTCATGTAACTGCTCACTTGGAAATTTACTAATACTTCCAAAACAAACGTATAAAACAGAGTTGGGACTTTTAGAATCCAGCCACTTCAAGCAATCATCTTCACTGATGGCTGCTTGTTTCCCTCTGTATGCTTTATCTTCTAAACTTCTGTTGCATAACGATAGTGGGCCTATATGCCATGCCTTCCTATTCAAAACGTTTCTGTAATGATCAGCGTACTCAGGTTCCAGCTCGTAAAAGCTGTTTACAATCACTCCATAGCTTCTCAACTCAGATTCTCTTGCCTCGATTATTGTCTTTGCAAAATCTGTCTCCTCTTCTGATCGTACATGAGGTGGGATTTGACTTAAACACAACTTCACTTTATGTGGAAAATTAGGCACAAAAAACTCGTCCGAGTCATTTTTTAAGTTCTGGAATGGCCTGTGGAGCCCCACCTGTTCTCCAGCACATGAAGCAAAGAAGCTTGATCCATGAAAAACCAACCTTGGGATATCAAATTTGGCTGCACAATCAGTAGCCCATGGGAAGGAAATATCAGCAACAAGACAATTTGGACGATGTTCTTTAAGAAGTTGCTCAAGTTGATCTTTGAGCAATTTTGTAGCACCAAAGAAAATCGGGAGCATAGCAGGATTAGCAATCTGATCAGCATTCTCACAATTTTCAGGCAAACCATCTATTTTTGGAAACTGGAGAATTTTGACACTCATTTGAGAACCCAAATCATTACTCCTCTGTACTCCTTTAGCGAAAGCAGGAGCGTTGAGAGGCGTAGTGATGATCGTGGAGTGTACACCACGGGAGGCAAATAATTTTGCCATGTCTAGAATTGGTATCATGTGACCATGAGCCATAAGAGGAAAAAAGAAAACCTGAAGCTTAACCATTTTACTACCACCAGTAGAATTGTGGAGGAATGAGAGGCTTGAAATGGGTACTTAAAAAGACTAGGAGTTTTTTGGCAAGTGTACACTCAAGTACGTTATCACAGTCGTCATATTTTTCGATATCTTATCAACATGTGCTGCCCTACCTCTTAAAGTTGAACATATGGGTCATCTAAGATCTAACCATACATTTCTCCAAGATATGTCAGTTTGTAACCGAATATAACAGTTTGGCCTTCCTTATAAGCTGCTACAAATTGAAAAATTTATACATTTTTCGATTTTTAAATTACTTATAAGATAAGTGAAACGCGTCACTTTTAAGCTAACCGGGGTAGTCTTTAAAGTCATCACTGATTCATGCACTCATCCAGTCATTGTTTTGGTAAATTCCCAGGTCTAAACAGGTTAACGGACTATCCACCTGTAACCCAACTTCCTAATATATATATATGTTATTTTTCATTGTAATCTATACTTTTTATTAATAAGCAAAACAATGTGAAAATGGCGCGCGGTACTAAAGTATCAAAATACCAAAGTACCAAATTTGGTTATCACTTAACCCGGGTTCGATTCCTCGCAACTACATAATTATACAAGATTTATTTACTTTAAATTCTTTAGCTTCATCCAGGTTTCGATTCCTTACAACTACGTAATTATACAAGATTTATTTATTTACTTTAAATTCAATTGCTTCATCGAGCGTTAGATTCTTTGCAGCTACGTAATCATACAAGATTTATTTATTTACTTTAATTTCTTTAGCTTTATACATAGTTCGATTGTCTATAACTACATAATTAAATAGTTATTTATTTATTATATATTTTTATCATTCAATTCTCGAGAAATACATTTTTAAATAATATTTATTAATAATTTATTAATACTAATATTTTAATGTCGACTCATGCTCGGCCCGTGTTTGGCACGAGTTATAAGCTAGTATGGGTTAATTAAGGATCCAGTTGTGACCCGATTGTTTTAACATACAGGCTATACTCATTCAACAAATATAATCCCACAAATCTTGCGATATACACACACACAAAATTAAATTATCAATTCAAAAATTTTAACAATCCCACAAATCATGCCATGAATGGTGTTATCTATTTTCAGATTTTAAATGATTATATTTCTCTCACAGATCATGCCAGGAGTGGTGTTATCTATTTTCAACATTCAGATGATTATATTTGTTTATTACCAAATCTTATATCAAACGTACATGAATTCAATATCGCATTTTCTTCGGCAATTCTCTCTTTTCTCTTTCTTCGTCTCTTTTATCTCATTTTTACTTTTATTTACGGAATGTATTGTTTTTTAATATAACGTGTATATTTGTTAATCAGGTCACTCTATATAATTATACTTGCACAATAAATATAACACATATATAAACATATATAAACATGATATACATACACAAAACACTCATTTTCAGCAATTTTCTATATTCCAAATTTAACAATACAGTTTCAGGCTATAATCATCAATTATATATATCCTACTTGAAAGTGGAGTTGTCATGTCTTACTTGTTATGCAGGTCTTGAAATGACTACTCATCTTTTCCAGAAAATTAAAGTTTTGTATTAATTGTCATTTTTTTCAGAAATTATTGATCTGTCATGTCAAAAAAAAATGAAGTTTTATTATTGCTCTGAATACAACTGTTGACATTATTATTGCTCTGCAAATGTAAAAGTGGTGTAGTCACGTCAACATAAAGGTTGCATTATTATCATGCATGCAGATGTTGAGTGGTGCAATAGAGTTTTGTTCTAGTCATTTTCGGACCTAAAAATACCATTGTTCGACATAAATTTTTTTTAAACCTTTTGGCTTCTATAGAAGTGAAAGGTTTAAGTTTAATGTGGAACCCAGAAAAATAAAAAAAATTATGTAGAAAAATGTTTTTTATACTCCTAAAAGTGCCTACATAAATTATAATTATGTGTAGACCTCATTTTTGGAGCAAAATTTTACATAGTTACACATAATATTTTTTCCCAATTTTTGGTTAGTAGCAAAGTAGAACATTTCAAGTTTAATATAGAAAAGAAAAAATGAAATTTTAAATTTTGCAAATACATTTTTTAAACGTTCAAAATCCATTGTTGGAAACAATTTTTTACTAATCAACAATCAATTTTTACTATGCAACATAACCCGAACAATCGACAGAAAGAAGGAAAAAAGAAAAAAATATATATCATGTGGCGCTCTATACCATTTTTGCACTATGTTCAGCTGTACCATTTTTGCACAAAAATAATTCAACTATACTAGAAATTTGAAGGAGCCGCTGGTTGTGGATCTCTGTCATGTTTATATTTCAACAGGCAAAGAAATATAGATGTTACACAAAAGGATGAGCATCAGAACTCTCACTTAGTGCCTAATTGGAAACATTTTATCCCCAGTAAGTAACAGATATAGATGTGCTTGTATTTCATATTTTAGTCATTACTGAGATATTCAACACTACATACACTTAAAGAAATATAGTTTCAGTTGTCAAGAGGCCTTGTATTCTATGTTGATTTTTGAAGTGGATCAAGACAAGATCATAAAGCCCCGGAAATGAAGATTGTATAGGGTGTTACCATGTGACTCTCAGAAATTATGGCATTCTGTGTAAATTTCATGCATGTAAATTTCTGTTTTTGCTAGATAAGTGAACTCTTTGGCGGATATATATCTTCATTAAGAGGCCTTATATTCTATTTTGATTTTTGAAGTGGATTGCGAAGGAGCTGACAAAGTGATCAAGTAGGAGACCGTGGTGAAGGAGGGTCTGCAGCTCCTCAGCACCATGAGGCATATTTTTCTCAAGTTCAATGGTGGCACCGTGGTGAAGGAGGGTCTACAGCTCGTCGTTTTTAAATGCTAGTTTAAATGTTCGAATGACAGATTATGTCTTAATATTAGTTCTAAATAAATCTAAATGCAGCGTTGCCAAGACTGGACAACGTATAATTGTGTTCACTTATTTTGGGGGGCTAGTTAGCACGGTTTCTTTTCATTAAAAGAGGTGGAGAGAGTAGGATAAAAACCAATGATAATGTGCCTTCGGCACTAGAAGGTAATATCTTATATGAGACTAGTGCAATAATCAAAATCCAAAGCAAAATAGACTTGAAGAACTAGCTATATTTGCTCTTATTTAAATTTTAACTTGAAGAAGGATATAAACTGAGTTCTTGGATCAAAGCATTTAAATCTGAGTAAGACGATCCGCCTTCTTCAACAGCCTTTCTTGCCATCTCTTTAAGTCCCTTGCATCTGTTTCTTCTCTCTTCAGCCTCTTCACCAGTAATTATACTCCTCACAGCCGTCTCCACTGCATCACTTTTTATGTTGCCTCCCCCTGTCCCAATAACCCATTCCTTGGCACCGACAGCAACACCAATCCGAAGAACATCCGTGATCAACTTCTCATTATAAAATTGCTCAGCGAACGAAGGCCATGTGACCATTGGTACCCCAGCAGCTATGCCTTCAAGAGTTGAGTTCCAGCCACAGTGTGTCACAAAACCTCCTACAGCTTTGTGATCAAGAATTAGCATTTGAGGTGCCCATCCCCTAATTATTAGGCCTTTCCCTTTCGTTCTTTCCTCAAATCCTTCTGGCATCGAGTCCTCAGTTTCTTTATCATTTGTCCCTTTCCTCACAACCCATATGAATTGTTGTTCAGAAGCTGGCAATCTCATGTAACTGCTTACTTGGGAATTTGCTAGTACTATAAACACAATGACAGGAAAATGAGAATATGTTACCACAAGTAGAAGTGTCGAGGTATGAGATACTTGAAATGGGTACTTAAAGACTTGCAGAGTATTTGTAATGCACTTTCATGTACGTCATCTCAAACGTCATCTTATTGGTACTTAATTATCTTATCAACATCTGTAATCCTGCCTTTGGACCATCTCCGACCCCTTATACAAGAAAAGAACAAGAATGGACATATTCTTCTAACTTTTCCACACAATAATGATTTTTCTCGAAGAGTATAAGATCCGGCTGGAGTCTTCCTTTGACACCTTAAAGTTTTAGATGAATTGGTTGCGGATATGGAGAGATTGTTTTCTAAACAAACACGAGTGTATAGTCGGATTGGAATCAATTTTACATGTTAATAGAGTAATAATTTCGTTATTAACGTGTTTTGGTCTTGGATCTGAGATGATCTTTGGAGACAGATAAACAGAAACACACTTTCCACTATTCCAGCAGTAATGCAAGTAGGGTATGCAAATATGGGCAAGTTCTCGGTCATTGAAACTTGACCTCTCAAGTTCGTTATCTACTACTCACTTGACTTGTTCATGTTGCGTTTGAATTTGACCTATTACAAGAGAAATTGATATTGGCAACTCTGTACAAAGTGTACAGCTGACAAGTTCAGGGTATCGTATAAAAATGACAGAAAACAGACAAATTCGAAACAAATAATTGTATCTTCTAATGTGCCTCAGTACTTGGAATATAGTAGAGTATATTCTTATGCCGCCTGGTTTCAATATTTTCGAGGATCCGGGTAATGCAAATTTTATAGAGTTGGGTTCAATGGAGACTACTATCGTATTAGAGATTCGGAAATTTTATATGTTGAGTGAATTATAAATAATTGATCGCTGGTGTTCGGTTAATTGTGGAAGAATTAAACTGATATCACACTGATTTGGTATGTGTCAGCCCCATCAGTCTATCACACATGATGAGAGAAAAAAAAAATCAAAATCTTTTACTGTCTTTATCGATATGTTCTAAACTTTAAATATTACATAGCAAATTGAGATCGAAACAGAAATGATATATTTAAATCAATAGAAACTTTTGTTTATCTAAAGAATGGAACAGTCGTGATCTATTATCAATTCTCCGGCAAATTCTATATTCTCTACTAAATCACAATATTTTCCAGTGACAAGAACATCTTCAGGTCTCCCTTCTGAGCTCAAGGCGAATTCCAAATTCATCAAAGGACGCATCAAGAATGAAACCATCACAAGATCATGTTATGTGTTAGTGTTTCGTATCATCTTATGCTCAAAGGGTCACATGAACATTCTGAAACAAAGACATTCTTGAGAAATCCAGAGCTCGATTGTTAAATGTCGTGAGATTTGGACAAAATTAAGATTCATTTGTTCTCGAGAACACTCTTTGCAAGCTTAACTCCCAATGTTTCGCCTACCAAGACCTACATCTCTTAGGAACTCGCCTAAATTAGATATTGTATTCTTGATGTAAGCTCATTTTCCTTTTTTCTTGACCTTTTCGCCTACCAAGTACATCTCTTAGGAACTCACCTAAATTAAATAATTTATTCTTCTTGATGTAAGCTGATCATTTTCCTTTTTATTTACCTATATTCTTGACCTTTAAGGCAAACCATTAGCAACTCTCTATCTTTGTCCCATATATTTTACAAAAGAGTAGGCCAGCCAAGCGATACAAGTCATCGAGGCATCCACCATTTAGGAGCAATTTTTTCCAAAAAACAAATCTAGGAAATGAAAAAAACAATCAAAAATTAAGTATGTTAAGGAATGTCAAGTTTCTCGATAAGAATTATAAAAGAATGCTTACCTGTATAAGTAAAGAAGGTGATTAATTTGAACTTTTTGAAAAACATGGAAGGTTGTTATATGATTGCAACAGTTGCTTATAGAAAATTGTTAATACATTGACTTTTGCAGAACGGAGTTTTTTAAAATTGAAGTTGATTGAGTTGTATCTTCGTGCCAGTATGTTGCAAAAACAGTTGAATGAGTTAACTATCTTATCAATCGAAAAAAAATGCTAGTGAATTATAATTTTGACAGGATATAAACCCTCGACCTTCGGTAAGGAGAGTGAGGATGATATTAGTATAGTAAAAGCTCACTATCTTTTCAATTTATCACATTCTCAATGCAGTTTTACCACCTCTAATCCTACTACTTTGTTTCCTTTAATTTTATGCTTTTACATATAACAATATATTTTCTTGTCAAAAAAATTGGGGGGCAATTTTTTGTAAAGTAGCATAGGGCATGCTAAAAGTCAGAACCGGCCCTGCAAAAGAGCTGACAAAGTAATCAAGTAGGAAACCTCTGATATCATCTCCAACGCAAGCCCCTCAGCACCATGAGGCATATTTTTCTTAAGTTCAATGGGGGCACCGTGGTGAAGAAGGAGGGTCTGCAGCTCGTCGTTTTAAATGCTAGCGTTCGCAGTTTTTCATTTGTCTAGTTTAAATGTTCGAATTCTATATAAATCTAAATGCAGCGTTGCCAGCATGTATGGGGTATAATACATGTGAACTGCATTATAGCATTCCTAATAGAAGAAAATTTGGCATTCCTAATAGAGCCTGTATCGCCACATTGGAAAAAAGATGGCAATATTTGGTTTAAATAACAAATTTCGTCTGTATTGCTGCATAGTCCAAGACTAGACAACGTCTAATTAATTGTGTTCAATAAAAGAGGTGGAGGGAGTGGGATATAAACCAATAATCAAAATCCAAAGCAACACAAACTTAAAATAACTTTCCTCTTATTTAAATTTTATTAACTTGAAGAAGGATATAAACTAAGTTCTTGGATCAAAGCATTCAAATCCGAGTAAGAGGAGCCGCCTTCTTCCACAGCCTTTCTTGCCATCTCTTTTAGTCCCTTGCATCTCTTTCTTCTCTCTTCAGCCTCCTCACCAGAAATTATACTCCTCACAGCCGTCTCCACTGCATCACTTTTTATGTTGCCTCCCCCTGTCCCAATAACCCATTCCTTGGCACCAACAGCAACACCAATCCGCAGAACATCCGTGATCAACTTCTCATTATAAAATTGCTCAGCGAACGAAGGCCATGTGACCATTGGCACCCCAGCAGCTATGCCTTCAAGAGTTGAGTTCCAGCCACAGTGTGTCACAAAACCTCCTATAGCTCCGTGATCAAGAATCATCACTTGCGGTGCCCATCCTCTAATTATCAGCCCCTTCCCTGTCATTCTTTCATCGAATCCTTCTGGCATCCAGTCCTCAGCTTCTTTATCATTTGTCCCTTTCCTCACAACCCATATGAACTGTTGTCCAGAAGCTTCAAGTCCCATAGCAATCTCATGTAACTGCTTACTTGGAAATTTATTAATACTTCCAAAACAAACGTATAATACAGAGTTGGGACTTTTAGAATCCAGCCACTTCAAGCAATCATCTTCACTGATGGCTGCTTGTTTCCCTCTGTGTGCTTTTTCTTCTAAACTTCTGTTGCATAGCGATAGTGGGCCAATATGCCATGCCTTCCTATTCAAAACGTTTCTGTAATGATCAGCGTACTCAGGTTCTAGCTCGTAAAAGCTGTTTACAATCACTCCATAGCTTCTCAACTCAGATTCTCTTGCCTCGATTATTGTCTTTGCAAAATCTGTCTCTTCTGATCGTACATAAGGTGGGATTTGACTTAAACACAACTTGACTTTATGCGGAAAATTAGGCACAAAAAACTCATCCGAGTCACTTTTTAAGTTCTGGAATGGCCTGTGGAGCCTCACCTGTTCTCCAGCACATGAAGCAAAGAAGCTTGATCCATGAAAAACCAACCTTGGGATATCAAATTTGGCTGCAGAATCAGTAGCCCATGGGAAGGAAATATCAGCAACAAGACAATTTGGACGATGTTCTTTAAGAAGTTGCTCAAGTTGATCTTTGAGCAATTTTGTAGCAGCAAAGAAAATCGGGAGCATAGCAGGATTAGCAATCTGATCAGCATTCTCACAATTTTCAAGCAAACCGTCTATTTTTGGAAACTCGAGAATTTTGACACTCATTTGAGAACCCAAATCATTACTCCTCTGTACTCCTTTAGCGAAAGCAGGAGCGTTGAGAGGCGTAGTGATGATCGTGGAGTGTACACCACGGGAGGCAAATAATTTTGCCATGTCTAGAATTGGTATCATGTGACCATGAGCCATAAGAGGAAAAAAGAAAACCTGAAGCTTAACCATTTTACTACCACAAGTAGAAGTGTGGAGGAATGAGAGGCTTGAAATGGGTACTTAAAAAGACTAGGAGTTTTTTGGCAAGTGTATCTTCATGTACGTTAGCACAGTCGTCATAGTATTCGATATCTTATCGACTGAACAAAGAGGATTAAAATGTGGTTACGTGAGCGCGATGAGATAGCTCAAGTGGTAAAGAGCTTATCTCTTGTCGTCCCAGGTCCTGGGTTCGATTCTCGCTCATCCCGAGATTTCTGAGAACAGATACTCACATGTAAAGGCATATAAGCCTAATTAGTCAAAAAAAAAAAAAAAAAAAAAAAAAAAATGTGGTTACGTAGTCGCAGAGATCTAACCATACATTTCTCCAAGATATGTCAGTTTGTAACCGAATATAACAGTCACTGATTCATACACTCTTCCAGTCATTGTTTTGGTAAATTCCCAGGTCTAAACAGGTTAACGGACTATCCACCTGTAACCCAACTTCCTAATATATATATGTTATTTTTCATTGTAATATGGGTTAATTAAGGATCCAGTTGTGACCCGATTGTTTTAACATACAGGCTATACTCATTCAACAAATATAATCCCACAAATCTTGCGATATACACACACACAAAATTAAATTATCAATTCAAAAATTTTAACAATCCCACAAATCATGCCATGAATGGTGTTATCTATTTTCAGATTTTAAATGATTATATTTCTCTCACAGATCATGCCAGGAGTGGTGTTATCTATTTTCAACATTCAGATGATTATATTTGTTTATTACCAAATCTTATATCAAACGTACATGAATTCAATATCGCATTTTCTTCGGCAATTCTCTCTTTTCTCTTTCTTCGTCTCTTTTATCTCATTTTTACTTTTATTTACGGAATGTATTGTGTTTTAATATAACGTGTATATTTGTTAATCAGGTCACTCTATATAATTATACTTGCACAATAAATATAACACATATATAAACATATATAAACATGATATACATACACAAAACACTCATTTTCAGCAATTTTCTATATTCCAAATTTAACAATACAGTTTCAGGCTATAATCATCAATTATATATATCCTACTTGAAAGTGGAGTTGTCATGTCTTACTTGTTATGCAGGTCTTGAAATGACTACTCATCTTTTCCAGAAAATTAAAGTTTTGTATTAATTGTCATTTTTTTCAGAAATTATTGATCTGTCATGTCAAAAAAAAAATGAAGTTTTATTATTGCTCTGAATACAACTGTTGACATTATTATTGCTCTGCAAATGTAAAAGTGGTGTAGTCACGTCAACATAAAGGTTGCATTATTATCATGCATGCAGATGTTGAGTGGTGCAATAGAGTTTTGTTCTAGTCATTTTCGGACCTAAAAATACCATTGTTCGACATAATTTTTTTTTAAACCTTTTGGCTTCTATAGAAGTGCAAGGTTTGAAGTTTAATGTGGAACCCAGAAAAATAAAAAAAATTATGTAGAAAAATGTTTTTTATACTCCTAAAAGTGCCTACATAAATTATAATTATGTGTAGACCTCATTTTTGGAGCAAAATTTTACATAGTTACACATAATATTTTTTCCCAATTTTTGGTTAGTAGCAAAGTAGAACATTTCAAGTTTAATATAGAAAAGAAAAAATGAAATTTTAAATTTTGCAAATACATTTTTTAAACGTTCAAAATCCATTGTTGGAAACAATTTTTTACTAATCAACAATCAATTTTTACTATGCAACATAACCCGAACAATCGACAGAAAGAAGGAAAAAAGAAAAAAATATATATCATGTGGCGCTCTATACCATTTTTGCACTATGTTCAGCTGTACCATTTTTGCACAAAAATAATTCAACTATACTAGAAATTTGAAGGAGCCGCTGGTTGTGGATCTCTGTCATGTTTATATTTCAACAGGCAAAGAAATATAGATGTTACACAAAAGGATGAGCATCAGAACTCTCACTTAGTGCCTAATTGGAAACATTTTATCCCCAGTAAGTAACAGATATAGATGTGCTTCTATTTCATATTTTAGTCATTACTGAGATATTCAACACTACATACACTTAAAGAAATATAGTTTCAGTTGTCAAGAGGCCTTGTATTCTATGTTGATTTTTGAAGTGGATCAAGACAAGATCATAAAGCCCCGGAAATGAAGATTGTATAGGGTGTTACCATGTGACTCTCAGAAATTATGGCATTCTGTGTAAATTTCATGCATGTAAATTTCTGTTTTTGCTAGATAAGTGAACTCTTTGGCGGATATATATCTTCATTAAGAGGCCTTATATTCTATTTTGATTTTTGAAGTGGATTGCGAAGGAGCTGACAAAGTGATCAAGTAGGAGACCGTGGTGAAGGAGGGTCTGCAGCTCCTCAGCACCATGAGGCATATTTTTCTCAAGTTCAATGGTGGCACCGTGGTGAAGGAGGGTCTACAGCTCGTCGTTTTTAAATGCTAGTTTAAATGTTCGAATGACAGATTATGTCTTAATATTAGTTCTAAATAAATCTAAATGCAGCGTTGCCAAGACTGGACAACGTATAATTGTGTTCACTTGTTTTGGGGGGCTAGTTAGCACGGTTTCTTTTCATTAAAAGAGGTGGAGACAGTAGGATAAAAACCAATGATAATGTGCCTTCGGCACTAGAAGGTAATATCTTATATGAGACTAGTGCAATAATCAAAATCCAAAGCAAAATAGACTTGAAGAACTAGCTATATTTGCTCTTATTTAAATTTTAACTTGAAGAAGGATATAAACTGAGTTCTTGGATCAAAGCATTTAAATCTGAGTAAGACGATCCGCCTTCTTCAACAGCCTTTCTTGCCATCTCTTTAAGTCCCTTGCATCTGTTTCTTATCTCTTCAGCCTCTTCACCAGTAATTATACTCCTCACAGTCGTCTCCACTGCATCACTTTTTATGTTGCCTCCCCCTGTCCCAATAACCCATTCCTTGGCACCGACAGCAACACCAATCCGAAGAACATCCGTGATCAACTTCTCATTATAAAATTGCTCAGCGAACGAAGGCCATGTGACCATTGGCACCCCAGCAGCTATGCCTTCAAGAGTTGAGTTCCAGCCACAGTGTGTCACAAAACCTCCTACAGCTTCATGATCAAGAATTAGCATTTGCGGTGCCCATCCTCTGATTATTAGGCCTTTCCCTTTCATTCTTTCCTCAAATCCTTCTGGCATCCAGTCCTCCATTTCTAGATCATTTGTCCCTTTCCTCACAACCCATATGAATTGTTGTTCAGAAGCTTCGAGTCCCATAGCAATCTCATGTAACTGCTCACTTGGAAATTTACTAATACTTCCAAAACAAACGTATAATACAGAGTTGGGACTTTTAGAATCCAGCCACTTCAAGCAATCATCTTCACTGATGGCTGCTTGTTTCCCTCTGTGTGCTTTTTCTTCTAAACTTCTGTTGCATAGCGATAGTGGGCCAATATGCCATGCCTTCCTATTCAAAACGTTTCTGTAATGATCAGCGTACTCAGGTTCTAGCTCGTAAAAGCTGTTTACAATCACTCCATAGCTTCTCAACTCAGATTCTCTTGCCTCGATTATTGTCTTTGCAAAATCTGTCTCTTCTGATCGTACATAAGGTGGGATTTGACTTAAACACAACTTGACTTTATGCGGAAAATTAGGCACAAAAAACTCATCCGAGTCACTTTTTAAGTTCTGGAATGGCCTGTGGAGCCTCACCTGTTCTCCAGCACATGAAGCAAAGAAGCTTGATCCATGAAAAACCAACCTTGGGATATCAAATTTGGCTGCAGAATCAGTAGCCCATGGGAAGGAAATATCAGCAACAAGACAATTAGGACGATGTTCTTCAAGAAGTTTCTCAAGTTGATCTTTGAGCAATTTTGTAGCACCAAAGAAAATGGGGAACATAGCAGGAGAAGTAATCTGATCAGCATTTTCACAATCTTCAGGCAAACCATCTACTTTTGGAAACTCGAGAATTTTGACACTCATTTGAAAACCCAAATCATTACTCCTCTGTACTCCTTTAGCAAAAACAGGAGCGTTGAGAGGCGTAGTGATGATCGTGGATTGCACACCGCGGGAGGCAAATAATTTTGCCATGTCTAGGATTGGTATCATGTGACCATGAGCCATACCAGGAAAAAAGAAAACCTGAAGCTTAACCATTTTACTACCACCAGTAGAATTGTGGAGGAATGAGAGGCTTGAAATGGGTACTTAAAGAGACTTGGAGTTTTTTGGCAATGTGTACACTCAAGTACGTTATCACAGTCGTCATATTTTTCGATATCTTATCAACATGTGCTGCCCTACCCTTTAAAAGACAGATGAACAGAAACACATTCGAGCACTTTAAAAATTTTGTATGCAAGTTTACATTCATTTCAACTCGCCCACTCAAGTTCGTTAGAGTATCTCCAACATATCACGTCTCTTACCGTTTATGTTACATATAATTTAAGCTGTGAAAAGAGAAATGTCAGTTAACTTTTTAGAGTGTTATAACGGAAGCAAGAAAGATTATAATAGATATAAAGAAAGAATACAGATAGGCAGAGGAGAAAAGTGTTATTGATCTTGAGTATACAGATTATAGCATACAGATACACATCTAGGTTATAACCTAGAGAGTCAGATACAGATATGTTATGTCCTAAAGAGTTTATATAACACTCTCTAGGCGGATAAGTATTATCACTTGGAGGATAAGTCTTATCCTGAGGATAATAAGTCTTATCATTGATGGTGGATAAAGATTAATTCTAGATCCTTCCTTGTAGAAATTATCATAACGGTCAATTACTGATTCAAGACATATTCTAACAAATCTCCACATTGACTTAAATTCTCTCACAAAAAAAACAGATGTACCATATGCACCATAATAATGCCAGATGTACCAGGAAAAAACTCTCTTGTCTCAGATTTTTTCCCAAAAGGACAATCAACAACTCCGAACATTTAGCAAGTCCAAACAATGTTGAAACTTGCTCTGTGGAACTGGCTTGGTGAGCATATCAACTGGATTATCAGCAATACCCACTTTGCTCACCTTGATTCTCTTCTCAATTCTTAGAAAATGATATCTTACATCTATGTGCTTAGTCCTCTCATGATGGACTTGATCCTTAGCTAAACAGATTGCACTGAGACTGTCACAATACACTGTAGCCTGATCATGATGTAGACGCAAATCACTGACCAATCCTTTCAACCAGATTCCTTCTTTTGCTGCTTCTGTCAATTCCATGTACTCTGCTTCTGTAGTAGACAAAGTCACCGTAGGTTGCAGAGTAGCTTTCCGACTGACAATTGAACCACCCAGAGTGAAAGCATAACCAGTCATAGATCTTCTACTGTCAACATCTCCAGTATAATCAGAGTCTGAAAACCCTGTCACCAAACACTCTGTATCACCTTCATAAATGAGACCAACATCAGACGTACCTTTTAAGTACCGAAAAACCCTCTTCACATCTTGCCAATTCTCATAACCTGTGTGAGGTCCACGACATGCTGTAGTAACCGCTTTTGCCCAAAATCTTCTAGTTAGTCCAGCATTAGAGAGCATGCACCTAGCTCTCTCCAGAAGTGTCTGATTCATACGTTCTGCTACATCATTCTACTGTGTTGTATCCCTGACTGTATGATGCCTAGCAATCCCTTCATTCTTGCAGAACTCATCAAACTTAGACGAGCAAAATTTCAGACCATTATCAGTTTGTAGCCTCTTAATCTTCTTCCCTGTTTGATTCTCCAATAATGTCTTCCACTGCCTGAAAATCTTAAAGACTTCACTTTTATGCTTCATGATGAATAACCAAGTCATTCTTGAGAAATCATCAATCATTGACACAAAATATTTGTGACCCCCTAAAGACTCCACCCGGGAAGGACCCCAATTAGGGCTGACAAAATTTAACATGATCCGAAACCCGACACGAACCTGACACGGAAAAGTACGAATTTGGGTCGAGTATTTTGAGTTTCGGGTCGGGTTCGGGTTGGGTAAAATTTTACCCGAAATAATCGGGTCGGGTTCGGGTTGACCCAAAATACCCGAACCCGACCCAAAAATTTAATATATATAATAAATTATTTAAAATATATGAATTTATATTACATAATTATAGATATATGTGATATATCTTCGTAATATTTAAATGATTTTAATTCATATATCATATAATAAATTTTTTATTATATATTTTTAATATTTTATAAATAAAATTTAATTTTTTTATATATAAATAATTATTTTTAATTATTTTCGGGTTAAACGGGTCATTTTCGGGTTAATCGGGTACTAACAGGTCGGGTTCGGGTTGAGAAAATTTAACCCGTTTCGGGTTCGGGTCAGGTTCGGATTGACTAAAAAATAGGATCGGGTACAGCAAACCCGACACGAACCCGACCATTACCCGAAATTGCCACCCCTAACCCCAATAATCAGAATGGATGTAATCAAGTGTGCCTTTTGTTCTATGTGTTGCTTTAGGAAACTTGTTGCGATGTAACTTTCCAAAAACACAATGTTCACAAAACTCAAGACCTGTGACCTTATGACCACAAAGAAGATCAGCTTTTGACAGAATTTGCATCCCTCTTGCACTCATGTGACCAAGCCTCATATACCACAACCTGGTCATGTTTTTCTTATCAATCTCCGAGAACGCGACATCAACAGAACCTGATAACGTAGAACCTTGAAGAAGATACAAGGTACCACGTTTAACACCTTTCAAGACCATATCAGAACCCTTGCAGACATGTAGAACTCCACCTTCACCTTAAAAACTGAAACCCTTGTTGTCTAACATACTCAGAGATATCAGATTCTTCGTCATAAGTGGAACATGCATAACATCATTCAATGTGCAGAATTTACCATCATGTGTCCGAATTTTAATCGAGCCTATTCCAACCTTCTCACAAACAAAACTGTTAGTCATAGAAATTTTGTCACCGTCTACTTGCTCCTAGGTTGTAAACCACTCCCTGCGCGGACATACATGGTAAGACGCTCGAGAGTCAAGGATCCACACATTAGAGTGATGTGTGTGCTCAACAGCAACTAGAGCAATATCTTCTTCGGAATTGGTAACAGCTACAGCAGCAGTACCTGTCAATTTATCATGTTGCTTCTTTTTCTTGGGACAGTCAGATTTCCAGTGTCCCTTCTCTTTACAGTAATTACAGACATCATTAGATTCCGGACCCTTAGAAGCTGGTTTCTTGATTTTATTCTTCCCCGGCTTTCCATGTCCATTACTCCCGCTGGCTACTAACCCAACAGCCTGATTATTTGCACCTGTACCAGTCGCCTTATGGTGCAACTCTCTAGAATGAAGAGCAGATCTAACCTCCTCTAGAGAAATAGTATCTTTACCAACAATAAACGATTGCACAAAATTCTCATACGATAATGGTAAAGAAACTAACAGAATTAAAGCAGCATCCTCATCTTCAACTTTAACATCAATATTACGCAATTCTAATAAGATTGTGTTTAACTGATCTAACTGATCTCGAAGAGGCATACTAATTGATACTAGCTGATAACTCGTGTCAAACACGGGCCTAGCATGAATCGAGAATAAAATATTAATAACTTATTATTAAATATTATTAAAAGATGTACTTGTAGAGAATTGAATTTAAAACTATATAATAAATAAATATTATTTAATTATGTAGTTATATGCAATTGAACCGTGGATGAATCTAAAGACTTTGGTACTGCCATTTTAAACATTGTTTTTCCATTAATAATGTAAATAAGCTAATGAAATTAAGGTAAATAAATAAATCTTGTATAATGACGTAGTCGTAAGGAATCGAACTCTGGGTAAAGACATTGTTTTTTTCATTAATAATGTAAATAAGCTAATAAAATTAAAGTAAATAAATAAATTTTGTATAATGACGTAGTTATAAGGAATTGAACAGTAGGTAAAGCTAAAGAATTTAAAGTAATTAAATCTTATATAATTATGTAGTTGCGAGAAATCGAACCCGGGTTTAATAATAACCAAATTTGATATTTTGGTACTTTAGTATCGCGCGTCATTTTCACATTGTTTTGCTTATTAATAAAGAGTATAGATTCTCGCTAAGACATATTCTAACAAGAAGAGAAATTGATATTTTCAGCTCACTCGAAGTGTACTTTAGAAAATTAACATAGATCCGATTCCGATATTACCACTGAACAAAGAGGATTAAAATATGGTTACGTAGTCGCACACGTCAAACATAAATAATTGATCACCAGTGTTGAGTTTGCTGTGCGACAACGACAAAGCTCATTTGGGTCATCCTTATACGCTGCTAAAATTTGAAAAATTTATATAGAAATTACTTATAAATTAAGTCATACACGTCCCTTTTAAGCTGACAGGCTAGTTTTTTTTTTAAGTCATCAGTGATCAGATTCATACACTCATCCAGTCATGCTCCATGTATTGTCTTCAAATCATCCAAGAGATACCGGGTCAATGACCGTCGCCTATCTTAGAATTTACTGATTTTATTTTAAAAGTAACGATTCCTTTCGCCGTTTCTGAAAATTTTATACAACCAAGTTACCAAGTCAGGATACTTTTGTGGTATGTTCCATGCCCTACCGACAAGCCACGCCAAAACATTACCCTTAGTTTTGTTTATTATTAATTTTCCTAAAACTATTAAATTAAATTAATTGCCAACAATAGTCAAGTTGCATATGTTTGAATTGATATCGGGATGGTAAATCCTCAAGTATCATATCATACTTATGTACTAAAAGTAAACTCCATCCAAAATACTACATCGTTTCCATACAATGCATTTTTGCTCCTAAAATTTTTTAATACACATAATGATAAGTTGGTAATTAATAAACTTAAGAAATTTATATTTTTTATATTAAAAGCAAAACCCCTCTTATTGGTATGATATGTCATGTATACCGCAATATACATATAATTATTAGTTTAATTAACTTAATATAGTTGATTTAATTTCATATTAATTATTATTTAATTAAAAATTAATCTCTGAATTTGAAGCGTGGCCCAGCCCATAAGGGCCATGCGGACTTGACCAGAAACCCCCTCTTAATAGTATAGTATGTCATATATACCGCGATATACAAATAATTATTAACTTAATTAGTTTTAAAAATATTGTTAGCTTAATTCCAAATTTGTTTAATTGTTGTTATTAAAATATAAAATAATCTATACTTTTTAAAAACATAACCCTCTCTTAAAGGTATGATATGTTATGTATACCGCAGTATACATATATAATTATTAGTTTAATGCGTAATTAGTTCAATTCAAAATTAATATAATTATCATTATAAGATTATCTATACTCTATACTAAAAGCAGAAACATTTACTGGTATGTCATGTATACAGTGGTATACATATAATTATTAATTTAATTTTAAATTAACTATTATTAAATTAGAAATTAATCTCTTTACTAAAACTAGAAACCCTCTATTAATGGTGTCATGTAGATATACATATAATTATTAGCTTAATTAGTTTTAAAAATATTATTAATATAAAAACTAATCTATACTTTTTAAAAGCATAACTTCCTCTTAAAGGTATGATATGTCATGTAAACTACGATATACACATATAATTATTAGTTTAATACGTAATTAGTTTAATTCGAAATTAATATAATTATTATTATTAAATTAAATTAATTGCCAATAATAGTCAAGTTACATACTAGAAATCTACGAGCAACGTGTTTGAATTGATATCGGGATGATAAATCCATACTTATGTACTAAAAGTAAACTCCATCAAAAATACTATATTGTTTCCATACAATGCATTTTTGCTTCTAAAAATTTTTAATACTCATATTTTAAGTTGGTAACTGATAAACTTAAGAAATCTATATTTTCTATATTAAAAGCAGAAACCCCTCTTAATGGTATGGTATGCCATGTATACCGCAATGTACATATAATTATTAGTTTAATTAGCTTAATATAGTTGATTTAATTTCATATTAATTATTATTTAATTAAAAATTAATTTCTGAATTTAAAGAAGAAACCCCCTCTTAATAGTATGGTATGTCATATATACCGTGATATACACATAATTATTAACTTAATTAGTTTTAAACATATTGTTAACTTAATTAGTTTTATATACTTTTTAAAAACATAATCTCCTCTTAATCCCTCTTAAAGGTATGATATGTTATGTATACCGCAGTATACACATATAATTATTAGTTTAATTAGTAATTAGTTCAATTCAAAATAAATATAATTATCATTATAAAATTAAATTAATTGTCAACAATAGCCAAGTTGTATACTAGAAATCTATCAACAATTTGGTGTTTGAACTGATATCGGTAATTTGGTGTTTGAACTGATATCGGTAGGATTGTTTGAACTGATATCGAGGAGGGGTAAATATCATACTTAAACACTTAAAACATTATGTACTAAAAGTAAACTCATCACAAATATTACATTGTTCTCGTACAATGTTTTTTCCTACTAAAAAGTTTTAATACGCATAATGGTAAGTTGCTAAATACAATGCTTTTTTGCTACTAAAAAGTTTTAATACGCATAATGGTAAATTGGTAACTGATAAATTTAAGAAATTTTTTACGTGAGTAAATAAAAACATCATCCATTAACATTACTTAACACAAGACATCTTGCTTGAACACCCACCAGCACACAAGAAGCATTTCTTTATTAGTAAAATAATAATTATTTTAATAAGAATAATATATTTCTATTTTCAAATTTGTAAAAAATTGCCTAATAAAAATTTAAAATACAATTAATAAAAAAATTGATTAATACAATTAATATAAAATTGCATAATAATATAATTAATATATACGCTATATTTATAATTATTACCTTTTATACTATAAGTTATACAAAAATGTTAGGCTCAAGGCATGTCTGAATACCGCTATTAACAAGCCTACTCATTGTGACTATGTCACTCTACATGACCTAGTGAATTCTTTCAATATAGTATAGGTCTCTATTGTACTTGTCTTGTTCTCATGTACTTAGCTTTATCTTGTATGCTCAGAGTTATAATGAGCTTAGTAAGTTTCTTGCAATCTAGAATGTGCCATGGAATAATTATCCTGGCAGAAGTTCAGAAATGATCATGCAGCAGGATGGAGTTGAATAAGGCCCTAAAGAAATAAGTTGCAGAAATTTATCTAAGTCCCTATACCGAGAAGTCAAAATAAAGCTATGTCGTGAAGTCCTCAAATACAGCAAAGTCAAAATGTACTGGATCGTGAAGTCCTCAAAAAGCCTAGATCGCGAAGTCCTCAAAAAGGCTATGTCACGAAGTCCCCAAAAAAGCTAGATCGCGAAGTCCTCAAAAAGGTTATGTCGCGAAGTCTTCAAAGGTTATGTCGCGAAGTCTTCAAGTCAAATTTTATACAACCAAGTTACCAGAACTAACAGGCACAACTCGCAAGAAATGTATTTACTGGAGTGAAATTTATATGCAAAACTGACACCAAATTTGGCATGCCTTGCGAAGCCTGTGTCTCAGTCTTGGAACCAAGATGGCCGGACTTTGTCTCACCTGCACATTTCATCTGTTTGCAGCTCCGACTATATTATTCCTTGTAATTAATTTTAGAGTATATTAATGGTTTCCTATGTCATTTCCAACACAAGCTCCTCAGCACCATGAGGCATATTTTTCGTAAGTTCAACTGTAGCGAAGAAGGAGGGTCTGCAGCTCATCGTTTGAACTGCCAAAGCAACTGTTCAGAGTAGTTTTTCATCTGTCTAGTTTAAATGTTCGAATGCCAGAGAAACTCTAAATAAATCTAAATGCAGCATCACCAGCATGTGCACTACATTATAATGCTAAACTTGCAGAAAATTTGGCATTTGGAAGAAAAACATTGTCTGTATTGCGGCTCTATTATTCTCACGGCCAAGACTCGATAGATAGCGTATAATTATGTTCACTTGTTAGCATGGTTTCTTTTTAATACAAGAGGTGAAGGTAATATCTTGAACAAATTTGTAGGCTAGACACTGACAAAAGAAGTCTCGAACGTTGAAATTCCGTCATTCTTATTTGAAGTAAGCTATTTTTGCTCTTTTTTAAGTTCTAAATTGAAGTTGGATATAAACTGAGTTCTTGGATCAGAGCATTCAAATCCGAGTAAGACGATCCGCCTTCTTCAACAGCCCTTTTTGCCATCTCTTTAAGTCCCTTGCATCTGTTTCTTCTCTCCTTGGCCTCTTCACCAACAATTATACTCCTCACAGCCGTCTCCACTGCATCTCTTTTTATATTGCCTCCCCCTGTCCCAGCAACCCATTCCTTGGCACCAACACCAACACCAATCCGAAGAACATCAGTGATCAACTTCTCATTATAAAATTGCTCCGCGAATGAAGGCCATGTGACCATTGGTACCCCAGCAGCTATGCCTTCAAGAGTTGAGTTCCAGCCACAGTGTGTCACAAAACCTCCTATAGCTCCGTGATCAAGAATCATCACTTGCGGTGCCCATCCTCTAATTATCAGCCCCTTTCCTGTCATTCTTTCCTCGAATCCTTCTGGCATCCAGTCCTCAGTTTCTTTATCATTTCTTCCTTTCCCCACAACCCATATGAATTGTTGTCCAGAAGCTTCAAGTCCCATAGCAATCTCATGTAACTGCTCACTTGGAAATTTAGTAAAACTTCCAAAACAAACAAATAAAACAGAGTTGACACTTTTAGAATCCAGCCACTTCAAGCAATCATCTGCATTGATGGCTGCTTGTTTCCCTCTTTCTGCTTTTTCTTCTAAACTCCGGTTGCATAACGATAATGGGCCTATATGCCATGCCCTCCTATTCAAAACATTTCTGTAATGATCAACATACTCAGGTTCCAGCTCGTAAAAGCTGTTCATAATCACTCCATGGCTTCTCAACTGAGATTCTGCCTCATTTAGCATCTTTGCAAACTCTGTGTCCCCCTCTGCTCGTTCATAAGGTGGGATTTGACTTAAACACAACTTGACTTTATGCGGAAAATTAGGCACAAAAAACTCATCCGAGTCATTTATTAAGTTCTCGAATGGCCTGTGGAGCCTCACCTGTTCTCCAGCACATGAAGCAAAGTAGTTTGATCCATGAAAAACCAACCTTGGTATATTAAATTTGGCAGCAGAATCAGTAGCCCATGGGAAGAAAAAATCAGCAACAAGACAGTTAGGACGATATTCCTCAAGAAGTTGCTCAAGTTGATCTTTGAGCAATTTTGTAGCAACAAAGAAAATGGGGAGCATAGCAGGACAAGTAACCTGATCAGCATTTTCGCAATGTTCAGGCAAACCGTCTACCTTCGGAAACTCGAGAATTTTGACACTCATTTCAAAACCTAAATCATTACTCTTCTGCACTCCTTTAGCAAAAGCAGGAGCGTTGAGAGGCGTAGTGATGATGGTGGAGTGTACGCCGCGGGAGGCAAATAACTTAGCCATGTCAAGGAATGGTATCATATGACCATGAGTCATAAGAGGAAAGAAGAAAACCTGAAGCTTAACCATTTTAAGAGAGAATTTTTTCAACACAATGACAGGAAAATGAGAATGTTACAAGTAGAAGTGTGGAGGAATGAGAGGCTTGAAATGTGTACTTAAAGAGATTACTAGTATGTTATTACTGTCAATAATATTGTTCGATATCTTATCAACATGTGCTGCCCTACCCTTTAAAAGACACATAAACAAGAAACACATTCGAGCACTTTAAAAATTTATGTTACGTCTAATTTAATCATCTAATTTATTCTGTGAAATTATCAGTTCACTTGAACGAAGATTAGGGTCAAATACATGTACTTAAAGAAAGTCCAATGGCTTACTTATATCATATCCTAAACTCAAATATAAATAATTTTGTAAAAAATGGTGTTTCAACAATGTCATGTGGTTACCTAAATTACTACGACATCCATGTCATTAGTAACCACTAGTTATTACCTATTTAATTTTCATGAATAAAAAATTCATTTTCCTCCTTTTCTGCATTTCTTTTCTCTCTCTTTCTTCCACTCTTTTTCTCTCTCTTTTCAAATGTATTATTATAATAATAATAAGGAATGTATATGAGTAATGTTGTTGGAGTTCCTACAAGAAATCAAGTCCCTAAATCACTAGGACACAGTATTATATCATATTTATAAGTAACCAACTATGACATTGTTGGATTTGCTCTAAGGAAATTAACATAAATCTGATTCCCATATTCCCACTCTACAAAACAATACTCTCTCCGCTCTCATTTTTTTACCGTTTTTTTTATGTTGTTTGGCATATATTTTTATAAAGTATAGCTCTCATTATATTTTTATACAAAAAAAAGAAAAAAATTAAAATAATTTATCAAAGTATATATTAAACGAGCTTTAAAATGCGTACCGAGTCTCCGTCTCCAATGTAAAAAATTGAGGGAACGGAGGGAGTAGCTCAGAAGATTAAAAACGTGGTTACGTAGTTGCAGACGTCAATCATAAATAATTGATCACCAGTGTTGGGAGACAATGTCCAAATCAATGTAAGAATTCAATACGAGACAAGCGCATATGGTCCTCCAACCATATATTTCTAATTTCTCCATCTCTTCTTTGATATTCATATATAAACGTTTTAAATTTTCAATCGAAAATTTACATTATCTTTTAACAGGAATCGAACTTTTTACATTAAGGAGTTCGGTGTAAGCTGTTCTACATTGAAAAACATTTAATTCTTAAGTTGTTACAAATTGAAAAATATAAACTTACACCATTTTGATTTAGTAGTTCTGTTTTGATGTTGTATGGTACATTACCTAAATTTTAGTTGAAATTTAAAAAGTTACTTTTTTTTCTATATAATTATATCTTTATATTTATACTATCTATACTATAATATTATAAGCAAACCATCATCTATTTGGTTGGTAGTTTGGTCATTTGGTTTGGTTCTCTAAATAATAACCGTTAGATGTAAATATAGGTAAATCTATACTATAATATTATAAGCAAACCACCCTCTATTTGGTTGGTAGTTTGGTTGGTTTGGTTCTCTAAATAATAACCGTTAGATGTAAATATAGGTAAATGAGAACCGTTGGATGTAATATTAAAAGAATATTCTTTTTTTGATATCTAAAATGCTATCACGGGTTCAAGGTTCGAATCCCGTCAACAACATATTAAAATTTTTTAAGATCAAAATACAAATAAATGCTAATAAAATAAGATAAAAAATACTAAAAAATCATATTAAAAAATACTATTATAAGCAAACTACCATCTATTTGGTTGGTTGGTAGTTTGGTTCTCTAAATAATAACCGTTAGATATAAATATAGATAAATGAGAACCGTTTGATGTAATATTAAAAGAATATTATTTTCTTGGTATCTAAAATACTCCCACGGGTTCAAGATTCGAATCCCGTCAACAACATATTATTATTATTATTAAATATTTATATCATCTATTTTTCTAAGCTACATTCAAAAGTTCAAGATATTATTCTGTCGACAACATATTAAAAAATTTTAAGATCAAAATACAAATAAATGATAATAAAATAAGATAAATAATAATAATAAATCATATAAAAAACTAAAATAATACATTAAAAATACTAAAATTCATCCGTGCATCGCACGGGTTATAGGCTTGTATATATAATTGGTGTAGAGAGGTTTAGGTGGTATGGTATGGCGTGGTTGTCACATACTACATTAGGTTTAGGTGGTACATTTTAGTAAACAACATAACTAAAAATAAAATAATTAAATATGTATATCAAAAAGTTAAAATCAATAAAACATCTTTTATATGTATAACTTATGACTTTTCTTTCAAAAAAAAAAACTTATGACTTTTGACTTTAAGCAATTTAAGTTATAAGCAATAATTTTAAATTTACCCAAACAAGCTCATACTTCCACATAGAAAAAGGGAAAATAATTTAAAATATGATTTAAATATAAAATAAAGGTTAGATATACTTAAGATTATAATCACCATGCTCCAACAAATATTTAACATTTTGAAACAAAAAATCACTAAAACAACGAATACAATTATAATTAATTACTAGTTTAAAACCCGTGCGATGCACGGATTGTTAATTGTTATTTTATTATTATTTTTTTAATTGTATTTGTTAAAAAAAATAAGTATGCATGTTAAAATAGCTAAACACTTTTAATTAATTAAAAACATTAAAATATATTTTAAAATAAATAAGTAAGGGTTTGCTCGTTATATTTTTGGAAAAGGAGGGGTTCTAGTATGGAAAAATAAAAAATGTAACATATATTTAGTTTAAAAAGGTAAATGCCCGTGATATTTTTGGAAAATGAGGTTTTAAAATTTAATTATTTAAATTATTTAAATACGTTTTAAAATAAATAAGTAAAGGGTTTGTCCGTGATATTTTTAGAAAAAAAATGGATTTTAGTGAGAAAAATAAAAAAAAAAGTAAATTGAAAAAAAGCAATTTCCCGTGATATATTTAGAAAATGAGGGACTTTGTTAGAAAAAATCTATAATGTATTTTAGTTGAAAAGGTAATTGGTTATAAATATATATTTGATTATTTATATTTTAATATTTTTAGTAATTGCATTTGTTAAGAAAAATAAGTAGATATGTTAAAATAGGAAAACTTTTAAAAAAATAATTATAATATTAGGTTTAAAAATAAATAACTAAATGTTTGTTGGTGATATTTTTGGAAAATGAGGGCTTTTAGTAAGGAAAATAGAAAAACTAACATGTTTTAGTTAAAAAAGGTAATTATCCGTGATATATTTGAAAAAGTAGGGGAATTTGTTAGAAAAAATAAAAAAAATGTATTTTAGGTGAAAAAGGTAATTGGTTATAAATAGGTAATATTATTATTTAAAAATATATTTCTATAATTAAGTAAGGTTAATTAAGTAAAAACACGAATTTAAGAAAGGGCAATTAAGTAAAATCACAACGTACCATATCGACCAACCAAATTTTTAATGTTTCGTCTATTATATAATAGTATTGATAATGAAGATCAAACAATGATCTTTAAAAACTAAAAAGTTATATAAATATTATCTATAATCAGAAAAGATAAATCTTGAAATTAATAATCAACAAATTATGGTCAATATTTAGCTAAAAAAAATTAAAGATAATTTTTTAAATGATATATATATTAGCATATGTAGTACTTTAATGTAAATTAGTTTCATTTACAAATATGCCTCTTATTTTGAATTAAAAATAAAACAAAATATCAATTTGTATGAAATTCAAATTATTAAATAGAAAGATAACTAAAATGTCCTATTCTCATTATAAATGAACAAGAAATTAAAGATAAAACTTAAATCTAAAATATGAGTTAGATATGTTTAACCTTGTGATTACTAATATAATTAAAACAAAAATAAAATAAAAATAATAACTACAATATAAAAAATAATATTGGTGTTTATTTTTTTCAAAAAAATTAAGAAAATGATAACTATAATACAAAAATAATTAATTTATGACATGGTATGATCGGTATATCTTTAGCTATATAATATTTTAAGAAAAATATAAGTATATAAATAAAATAATTAAAATTAAATTATTAAAGTAAACAAATAACAAGCTAAATTAAATAAAAAAATGTCAACAGATAACTTGATATAAGACAAACAAATAGCTAACTAAAATTATCAAAGTTAAATTTAGGAAAATAAAATATAATATTCTGAGTAAAGTGCATTATGTGTACTTGCAGTTTAGGTGTCAGACCACTTGGATACCCAAGTTCAAAAACTAGCACTTGCTATACTAGTTTTTAAATTTTTTTACAATGTGTGTATGCCCGTTAAATATGTCTAACTCCGTTTATTTTGTTGAGGGCATTTATGTCTTTCACTTCTAGAAATTATAACACGGGCAAAGTACATATTTTATATTTAATTTCTAACTTAAACAACTCATCTTCTAAAAATAATACAGGCAACATATATATAAAAACGTAAAATAATTTTGTATAATCTATTATATATATTAAAGGCCAACATGGTCTTTCAAGGTATTTAATAAATTACATAATTACCCTTTTATCATGTAATGTTAAAAAAACGTAAAATAATTTTGTATATGTATATCAAAAAGTTAAAATCAATGAAACATCTTTTATATGTATAATTTATGACTTTTGACTTTAAGCAATTTAAGTTATAAGCAATAATTTTAAATTTACCCAAACAAGCTCATACTCCGACATAGAAAAGGGAAAATAATTTAAAATAAGATTTAAATATAAAATATAGGTTAGATATACTTAACATTATAATCACCATGCTCCAACAAATATTTAACATTTTGAAACAAAAAATCACTAAAACAAAAAATACAATTATAATTAATTATAATGAATATCAAACAATGATCTTTAAAAACTAAAAAGTTACATAAATATTATCTATAATCAGAAAAGATAAATCTTGAAATTAATAATCAATAAATTATGGTCAATATTTAGCTAAAAACAATTAAAAATAAATTTTTAAATGATATATATATATATATATATATATATATATATTAGCATATGTATTACTTTAATGTAAATTAGTTTCATTTACAAATATATTTCTTATTTTGAATTAAAAATAAAACAAAATCTCAATTTGTATGAAATCCAAATTATTAAATAGAAAGATAACTAAAATGTCCTATTCTCATTATAAATGAACAAGAAATTAAAGATAAAACTATGTTTAACCTTGTGATTACTAATATAATTGCAACAAAAATAAAATTAAAATAATAACTATAATATAAAAAAAATATTCTTTATATATAATTAGTGTAAATCACTTAAATGGTATGGTTTTGTTGGTCGTCGCGGTCCTACATAGCTAAAAATTCTCTACGGGTACTACATAGCTAAAAACTCTCTACTATAAAACAATTACACAATTAGAGTTATTAATAATACTCTACTTTAGAGAAAAAGTAATATTTCTATAAAAATAAAGAATAATAGAAGTAGTATAATTTTAATATTTTAAATATTTACACTATAATTTATTAAAATTGAATTTATAAAAACAATGAATAAACATATAAATAATCATTCTTTTAGTGAATTTGTATATATAAAAAATTCATAATTTTAATCATTTCAAGAAGTACAACATAAACCGAAATAATATATACATATGAAAAAATATAATATTAACTTAATGAATTTATATTTTTATGAAAATACATAAAGATATCAATAAATAAATAAAATTTTAAAAAACTAAAATAAAATAACTTATTAAACGTCCCGTGCATTGCACCAATTATATATAAAGATATAATTACATGATAAAAGGGTAATTATGTAATTTACTAAATACCTTGAAAGACCATGTTGGCCTTTAATATATATATAATAGATTATAATAGATTATACAAAATTATTTTACGTTTTTTAACATTACATGATAAAAGGGTAATTATGTAATTTATTAAATACCTTGAAAGACCATGTTGGCCTTTAATATATATAATAGATTATACAAAATTATTTTACGTTTTTATATATATATTGCTCGTATTATTTTTAGAAGATGAGTTGTTTAAGTTAGAAATTAAATATAAAATATGTACTTTGCCCGTGTTATAATTTCTAGAAGATGAGTTGTTTTATTTAAAAAATATATAAAATGTAATATGTTTTAGCTGAAAAAGGTAATTAGATAGTTATTAGTCATTATAATATAATATAATTAGAATATGAGTTGTTTAAGTTAAAAAATATAAAATAGGTAATGTGAGTTGTTTTATTTAGAAAATATAAAACAGGTAATATGTTTTAGCTGAAAAAGGTAATTAGATAGTTATTAGTAATTATAATATAAATTATTTAGAAGATGAGTCGTTTAAGTTGGAAAATATAAAATCGGTAATGTGCCCGTGTTACTTTTAGAAAATGAGTTGTTTTAGTTAGAAAATATAAAATTGGTAATGTACTGAAAAAGGTAGTTGGTTTTTTATTAATAATTATATAAAATTAAATTATGTTTCCATATATATGTTGCCCGTATTATTTTTAGAAGATGAGTCGTTTAAGTTAGAAAAAATAAAATCAGTAATGTGTCCGTGTTATTTTTAGAAGATGATTCGTTTTATTTAGAAAATATAAACAGATAATATGTTTCGGCTGAAAAAGCTAATTAGATAGTTATTAGTAATTATAATATAAAATATTATATATAAATATATAATAATTTTTAGTATTTTATGTGATGGCTTATATTTTATTGATTTGAAAGATCCAACGGTTGAGAATTGAGGGACCAAACTTTGGAAGACCACACTACAAATTTTTTTAATGTTTCATCTTTAATAAAATGTTAATATTCTCCTAAATTTTTTAATTTATCTATATATACCTACTAAAGAGGAAAGTAAATATATCATCTTGAGGGCGGTGAGTTGAAGACTCTCAAATCGATCTATTTTTCTAATTTTTTAAAAATTTTGAATTAATAAAATCAAACATTAGAAAAAGTCTCATTTAACTTTTAAATCCTTTCTAATGGACAAAACTAAATATACAATTTTAATATTTTTGCTTTTAAAATCTTTACTAATGGAGGAAAGTAAACATTAGAAAAAAAAAATTATTTTCTTTTTAAATCTTTGCTAATGGAGGAAACTAAATATACAATTTTAATATTCTTGTCTTTAAAATTTTTACTAATGGAGGAAAGTAAATAAACAATTTAAATATAATACTAATTTTTTATTAGAAAATATCTCAATTGCATTGTTAAATCTTTCTTAATAGAGGAAATTAAATATACAAGTTTAATATTCTTGCCTTTAAAATTCTGACCGGGCTACAAAAACTTTCAGGACCAGAATACAAAATTTGTTTCGTCTTTAATATAATAGTATAGATTGATTGATTGATGTCGTGTGTGATAATTTTAGAAAATGAAAATTTTTAGTTAGAAAATATATAAAAAAATATATACACTTTGGCTAATAAAGGTAATCGGTTAATTATTAGTATTTATAATATTAGTATTTTATGCTACTAAATGGAGTATCTCGTGATATTTTTGAGATTTTAGTTAGGAGAAATGTTAGTTAGAAAATATACAAAAGAATATACACTTTGACAAAAAAAACTAATCGGTTAGTTATTAGTAATTATAATATTATTATTTTATTTAATTAAATAGAACTGCACGTGATAATTTTGGAAAATGAGAGGTTTTAGTTAGGAAAAATAAAAAAAATTAGAAATTTTAGTTATAAAAAAGAATATATGTTTTGTTTAATAAAGGTAATTGATTAATTATTAGTATTTTATGTTACTAAATGAAATTTCCCGTGATATCTTTGAATTTTTAGTTATGAGAAATTTTAGTTTGAAAGTATAAAAAATATACGTTTTGGAAAAAAAAAAAGATAATCAGTTAGTCATTAGTAATTATAATATTATTATTTTAATTTATTAAATTTTCCGTGATATTTTTAGAAAATGAGAGCTTTTAGTTAGGAAAAATAGAAAAGTAGAAATTTTAGTTAGAAAATATAAAAAAGAATATACAATTTGGCTAAAAAAGGTAATGAGTTAGTTATTAGCAATTATAACTTTATTATATTATTTTATTAAATGAAACTACTTGCGATATTTTTGGAAAATGAGATGTTTTTGTTAGGAAAAATAGAAAAGATATTATATATAATAATTTTAATATTTTATCTTATGGTTCTCATCGATTTGATCAGAAATATCTAACGACTATGGATAGATTGACCAGACTACAAAAAATTTCAGGATCAGACTACAAAACTTTCAATGTTTCGTCTTTAATATAATAGTATATATATATATATATATATATATATATATATATATATATAATTTAAGCCAATTAAATCGACCCAACCTGACCCAAATCGATGTACGATTAAGAGTTGGGTCACGGATTAATATTTTGTGTGGTGGGATGAAATTTTTTCAAACCGATTTAATTTGGTCGGATTGCAAAAATGCTTTTAACTCGACAAATACAAATATATTCTAAATTATATTATATTTGTGTATCAATACCTAAATAACCTATATAAATTATAAATCATATAAAAATTTACAGTATGAATAATATATAATTCTAAAATACAAGTGAAATAAGAATTTATAAATATAACTGAATACATAATTATATGTATAATAACGAAAATTTGAAAAATGGAGCTATATAAATAATATGAACTAACATTTAACTTACTGAAAATGTAAAATTAAAAAAATTGAATAAACATGTTTTTATAAATAATATAAAATAAAATGTTATTTGCTCAAAAATTAAAATAAAAAAATATATGATGAAAGTGTAGTTTATCTAATAATATTTTAATAATAAACTCAAACTCAATGTTACACACTTGGGCATTAGATGAAATTATATGAGAAGATTTGGAATACGATTATCAATGTTCACACAAATCTAATTTACTTTAGCTTAAATAATAAATAGTTGGCATTTCTGTAATTTTTAAAAATATAAAAGGAAAATAATAAATTTATAGTCATTTTCTTACTTTTTTTGTCCTTGGTTGACTTTTAATATATACAAAGTAGATAAAATATAATTATACATTAAGATTTTGAAACTAACAAAATCAAGTTATATATAAATAATATAACCCAACATTTTACTTAAACAAAAAAAGGACAAAAAGAGGTGATGTGGCCTATCTAATAAGATGTTTAAGTTAAAACAAAAAGTAAATGTAGCACAATGGTTATAACATGAGTTTTCCAAGAGGAATATGAAAAAGTAAGAATAATGAGTAAAGTGGAATTAGTTAATTTTAATATTATAAAATTTTATTATATTTGAAAAGTTTTAGAATGTAAAAAAATAAATGAGACATTCAAAAGAGAAAGTGTAAAGAAATGGATGGGAGTAGATGATAATGAATAATTTTTACCCCACAACAATGAAATTTGCCGTTTGTTTGATTATGAACTTTATTATAATCTAGAGTGTAAAAAAGTTTTTTTAATATTAATAAAACAAAGGTCATTTACACATTGATTTATATATGTTAATATAATATTACCTGCTGGCCTAGTCTGGGCCCCTCTCTCTCAATCTCTCTCGTCCTTTCTCTCTCTCGTGCCTATAAAGTATACATAATATACCAGCAATTACAATGCAGAGTGGGTAAACCACTAAACCCTAATAATTACAATGCAGAGCAGGTAAACCCTAATAACAATTCTCATACTTTTTTTTTTTTTTTGAAACTGGTTTTGTATTACTCCTTCAAACAATCAATTTCAAGGGGCTCCAACACAGACCGTGGAGGAGTCAATAAATCAAAAAAGCAATTCGCGTCACAGGGTACTCTAGCAACTAAGTGAGCTACCTTGTTCGCTTGCTTTTTTACAAAAGAAATCACAATATCGCTTCGAACCTTAAGAACTCGACTACAAGCTTGCATAATCAGGCCAACCTCCAGGAGATTTTCCACAGCATTGTTAATGGCATGCACTGCAACTTGCGAGTCACACTCAATATCTACATTCTGCAACCCTAAAGACTCGACCCATTCAATAGCTTCACAGACACCTGTCACTTCTGCTTCAATAACCGGAACAGCACCACTGAATTTGTGCGTCCTAGCTCTGATAAATTCCCCTGCAGAATTCCTGAGGACAAGTCCACACGAGAACCACGGACATCCTGCAACCACATGAGCATCAACGTTAATCTTCAATCGACCCTCTCTAGGAGCCTGCCATTTAGTGACAACCCTTCTTTTATCCTGCATACCCCTATGAGCCTTGAAGGCTTTCAGAACCTGGCTATCTCTCCACTGTTTAACTTGTAAAATACTACTCTGCATTGCCAATTGTGTCGTCAAAGTCTTGTTTTGCCACACCTTAAGATTCCTTGCCGACCAAATTCCCCACAAGACCGTCGCTATCTGAGCCAACCTATCAATCGACTGAAATTCCAGTAAGTGTAATAGCCATTCTGAGCACGAATTAAATTGGGATGTGTCAAAGCAGAAACCAAGCTCATTCCAGCAACCCTTTGCGTACCTACAATCAAGAAAAACATGCTTCAACAGCTCTTCATCACTATCACACAACGGACAGCCACCAGCAATGTTAACTCCTTTATCCTTCAACCTACTACGCACAGGAACATTATTCCTACAAATTCGCCACAAAAAGATTTTGACCTTTTGAGGGACTTGTACCCTCCACAATCTTCCCCAGCCCTTGCTTACCTCTAAGCGTTTACAATCACTGTAATTCTGTTGCCAGAATTTATAGCCAGATTTAGCACTGTATTTACCATCTAACGAGTGACACCAGACAAGTCGATCTTGAATCTGATTCCTTGGGACAGGTATTGCTAAAATGCAATTAGCATCACGATTTGAGAACAAATTGTGCACCTTATCAGTATCCCACCTATTGCTACCAGGAACAAGTAACTCACTTACCTTCAAACCACTCACTAGACTCGAACTGTGCTCATCAACTCTGAAACCCACTTTACCACGAATCCACGGATCAGTGCTAGCATTAATAGACCTACCATCGCCCACAACCCACCTAAAACCCAGCTTTAAATGCTCTTTAGCTTGCCAGATTCCAGACCAGACATAGCTCACACCTCCACCCCTAGCAGCACCAAATAAACTCGAGCCTGGATAGTATCTAGCCTTGAACACCCTTGCTACTAACGAGTTTGGATTAGCCATAAGATTCCAGCATTGTTTCCCAAGTAATGCCAAATTAAAGCCCTGCAAATCACGAAAAGCTAAACCCCCCACTTCCTTAGCCATACTCATATTCATCCAAGAAACCCATTTAATCCCCTTCCTATTACTATCTTGCGAACCCCACCAATAACTATTCATCATCCTTTCAAGCTCAGTGCATAAAGATTTAGGTAGCAAGAAACACGACATGGCATATGAGGGAACTGCTTGTGCAACTGAACGAAGCAAGACAGCCTTCCCAGCCTTTGAGAGACACTTAGCACTCCAACCCTGAATCTTGCTCCAAAGACGATCCTTCAAATAATTGAATGCCATTTTCTTTGATCTCCCAATTAGCGAAGGGAGTCCCAGATACCTCCCCGTACTCAAATCGTTGTGAACACCCAGCAAATTCTTCAAATCCTCTTGCTTATCCAGCCTCACATTCGAGCTAAAATAAATCCCCGATTTTTGTAGATTAATTGCTTGGCCAGAATGAAGCTCGTACTTATGCAAAATCTCCCTTACTTTCATCACCTCCTCCACTTTAGCTTTACAGAACAGAAAACTATCATCTGCGAAGAGCAGATGAGTAACTGCCGGAGCTTGAATACATACTTTACACCCCTGAATCCTTCCTTCATCAGCTGCATTCTTAAGCATACGAGACAGGCCTTCCACACAAAATAAGAACAAATACGGTGATAGAGGATCTCCTTGTCGGAGACCTCTTGATGGTTTGATAGGTCCAATCTGAGTACCATTAAAATTAACAGAGTAAGTCACTGTCGTGATACACAAACGAATCCAAGCAATCCACTTGTCATCAAACCCCACCTGCTTTAACTGATGCATCAAAAAACACCAATCCACCCTGTCGTAAGCTTTACTTACATCTAATTTCAAAGCCATCTCTCCCTCCCCACCTTTCTTCTTCTGTTTCATATAGTGCAGTACCTCGAAGGCCAACATCACATTATCCGTAATACTTCTACCTGGGACAAAGGCCGACTGACTGTCCGAGATAATATCAGGCAAAATAACTTTCAGTCTATTTGCTAGAACCTTAGCTAACACCTTATACAGCACATTACAGAGTGCTATCGGGCGTAAATCTTTCATCTCATTAGCATTGTCTTTCTTTGGTATAAGCACTATATCAGTATTATTGAAGTCAAGGGGAAAAGCTAAATCCTCCAACCACTGCTTACAACATAGAAAAATGTCCTTACCAAACAAATGCCAGAAATGCTGATAAAAAGCCGGATTTAAACCATCTGGGCCTGCACTCTTATCAGGATGCATCTGCTTTATGGCAGTCGATAATTCCTCCATCGTAAGCTCCCCTGTGAGATTCCTATTCTGATCATCCGTTATGACCCTTTCATACAGCTCCATATTAACATTATCAGCTCTATCTCCATCTTCAAAAACCTTAACAAAATACCGTCTTATAACCTCACACATATCCTCATGCTTATTAACCTCCACCCCGTTCTCATCTTTAAGCATATCAATCTGATTTTTCTTCCTCCTACCCGTAGCATACGCATGGAAAAATTTAGAATTCGAGTCACCATCTTGGAGCCAAAATGATTTGGCCCGTTGCTGCCAATACTGCTCCTCACTCAACAACAAATCTTCAAGAGTTTTCTTTTCTTCAAAATATCTGCTAGTACTAAAATCGTCTGCACAATCCTCAAATAATGACACCAGCTCCTTCTGTTTTCTGATTTTCTCACGGAACTTATTGAAAAATCTTTTTCCCCATTTCTCCATAAACGATGAAATCTCTACCAGTTTTGAAAGAAAATGGCTCGGATTCAGACTTCTCCAATGAAATGAGACATCCTCATGAAAACTTTCTTCCTTAAGCCAAATATTTTCAAACCTAAACCTGAATTTCCTCCTCGAAAGCTCTGTACTATAACAATCCAGCTGGATAGGTTCATGATCAGAGTACACACAATGATGCACACTTAACTTACATAATGGAAATAAACTCCACCAAGACGCTGTAGCAAAAGCCCTGTCTAATCTTTCCCTTACCCATTCTGCTTTGCCACGACTCTTCTCCCACGTGTATTTTCCTCCCATAAGATCCAGCTCAATCAACCTACATTCCTCGATTGTCTGTTTGAAGCCGTCTAACAGCACCTGAGGATGAGCATGCGTCCCTTTTTTGTCATTTATACTAATCATGTCATTGAAATCGCCCAACACCACCCAAGGTAATGAAGACCTATTTGCTAACGATTTTAAAAGCTCCCAAGATTCCCCTCTACGAGTTCGCTCCGGAAAACCATAGAACCCAGTCAACCGCCACATGACACTATTAGCATTCTGCACCTGCATATCTATGTAATTACAACCAAATCCAACCACATTACACTTCACATTATTCTTCCATAACATAGCAACTCCACCACTTCTACCAACACAATCCACAGCCCAATAATTATCAAAACCTAGCTTACTACATAGATACTTTATTCTATCCGTTCTCGACAAAGTTTCCATCAAAAACAAAATGTTGGGTCTAAGAGACTTAATAACGTCCCTCAAAGCACGAACTGCACGAGGGTTTCCCAAACCCCTGCAGTTCCAACTTACAGCATTCATGACGTCCGGCTAGCTTGCTGAGCAAGCTTAGCCAGTTGAGAATTATTCGACGTTGAACAATCCATTTCAGAAAGCACAACATCCTTAGAGTTACTATTCAGAGCTGAGACAGACACTGTAACAAGGCCTCCTGGTGTATCCATCAAATCGTATTTTTCCGGCCCACTACGCATTCGTTTTCTATCCGCAATTAAAAGCCCAGTCATTTCCTCATTATCCAGCCCATCTTCAATATTTGAATTCAAATCTCCCCCCCTGACATCCACATTTAAACCTTCCTTCCTACCTTCCATATTTATATTTATTGTTGCTAAACTTAAGGGATTAGCATGATCCCCATGATTTCGTATCTCCTGCCTCACTGCATCCCCTACAATCATGCGATTAGTTATTTTCAAATAATTACCGTCCCCTGATTTCGGGCCTGAATTGTACCGTCCTTGACGCGCCTCCCACTCTACATCGTCCTCCTCCCGTAAATAACGACTTCTCGCCGGACCACCAGCCCTCCTGGACGGAGCTCTAAGCCAACTCCCCCACTCCTTAACACCCTCCTCATTTGTTCTAGAGAGAAATTTCCTGCAGTATCTCTCTGTGTGGGTTAACATTCCACATGTAAAACAGAATTCCCCTAACCTCTCGTACTTGCACGACACCATAACCTCCGTTCCATTTCTCCTCGTTATCTTCTTTTTACGTTTGAGAGGCTTCCTGACATCCAGCTTGACCCTTATACGCATAAACTCTCTCCACAGGCTTGAGTTGTTCTTACTATCATATTCCATAAATTCGCCAAAGAAATCTCCCAACAACTTCCCCACCGCCTCTGACATGAAACCAGACGGGAGATCAAAAATCTGCAACCAAATACACACATGCCACAAAGGAACATTTAAAGGTTCCTCCCCTTCTGGAATTTCTGCAGTGACAAGCATCGCGTTGTCAAACGACCACGGACCCCCCTTCAGCACCCAATTCTTGTCTTCTTTGTGGTAAAACTGAAATAAGAAGATCCCTGTCTCCAGTTCCTTAATATTCACTCCCATCGCCGGCCTCCACACATCTGCCATCTTTGTTCTCATAGCGTTGACATTAATGCTTTTCCCCGTTAAAAACCTACCCACCATACACAAGTCATATTTGTTGCTTTCAACATCTCCTTCCCCATCAACCACAACCGCAGAATTCTCCTCTACCTCAATATCTAGTCCAGCGAACTGATCATTCAAATCATTATAACGATCCATAGAAAACTCTCACGATTCACCCTCAATAATTAGAGAATGAACGAAGAGAACATGACACTCTCACAATAAAGGAGAGAAAAATTTGTTTGTCTTGTAATTATTACTATATTAACAATTCTCATACTTCTTCTCCTCGGATTCGACCCCGACCCTAATTATTCGCTTCCATAGATCTATCCTTTTCTTCATCAATAAAAATTTTTTTCTTCTCATATATAAATTTACTTTCGTATCCCTTTCTTTTATCTAATCATCATCATTCTTATTTTCTTCAATAATCATCCTTCTTTGTAAGGATTGCTGATGTATCCAATATTTTGGGTGTTTGTTTGTCCTCATTTTGGAGTGTTTGATATGGTTTTGGTACTTTTGGTTTGAGAATGATTCAATTGGTATTTTGGGATCCTGGAAAGCTTGCATTGAGTGGTGAAAATCGCAGGGCATCCGTCTCTTCAATTTCAGTTGGTTCAACTGAAAGTTTTGAACATTAAATACAACCATTGTGTGAAGGTCAATTGTGATACTACTAGTTTTAGGGATGGATTTCTCGGAAAGTTATTGTAATCTTTTTTTGTTCAAAGAATATTTTTATTTTATATGTTAAGCGATCCGGAAACAAAGCGGGTTTGTCCTGATCGAGTTCTTTTCTCATTAATGAAATTTGTTTTAAATTTGTCAAACAAAAAATATATGTTAATATTATAAATTTTAGGATATTTATCAAAAATACCACTTTTTTAAAGTTTTTTTGCGATTTTACCATCTTCTCAAAATATTTACAAAAATACCTTCTTTTTAAAAATAATTTGCGAAAATACCATCTTTTAAAAAGATTTTTGCAAAAATACGTTCTGCAACTAAATACAACCTACGTAGGTTGCATTCGGTTGCATGTGTTATTGCAACTAGATGCAACTGTGCAACCAGATGCAACTTTTTAAAAAATAATTGAAAAAACAGCTAAGAATTCAAAAAACAATTATTAATAAAATGGGTAAACTTGTGGTCTTGGTTTACCCTGGGTTTCAATAGTTAACTTTTGGGGTTCAATGTTTCTATTTTGGATTTTAGAAATATTAAGAATGACGAATAATTCGTATACGGACTTAGGGCTTAGGGTTTAGGGTTTAGGGTTTAGGGTTGTTTACAACCCTAAACCCTAGACTCTAAACCCTAACCTACCCTGATTTTAGGGTTGTTTACAACCCTAAAATCAGGACGCCGGAAAAACACCATTATTAACAAGTTGCATCTGTGGTTGATTTTGGTTGCAGTTTGCAGAAGGTATTTTTGCAAATAAGATGGTATTTTCGCAAAATATTTTTTTTTGAAAAAGTATTTTTGCAAAAATATTTCTGGAATGAGATATTTATGAAAAAAGCCCTAAATTTTATGAAATATATATTTTAAAATTTAAAAACATGTTATTAAATGACATTTTGGTCAAGTAATATATTACAACTACTTAGCACACGTTTAATATTGTTTTGATCCACAAATATAAAATTTTTGTCTTTATCCACTACAACAAAATATAAATAATTACTATTAAACAAATATATAAATTTTAAACATGTTAAATGGATAACAAATAATGTAAATTTAAGTTTCTTGAATGCAACAACGTATTAATATTCTGTGTATTTGTTAATAATGGCATAGTTGTTGGGTTGTTAACACTGAGTTGTTGAGACTTACTTAGCAAAAAAAAACGATACTTAGCAAAAAAAAAAAAAAGAGTTGTTGAGATTTTGGCTCAACAATAAAATTTAATATATAGCATTATTGAAAACCGGATAATAATGTTGAAAACCTTCGCTCACAGTCACCGCCCTCTTATATTGAGTTCTATAATAACAAATGTAGTTAATACAGACCTATTGTTATAAATTAAAATGCTATACTAATCTATTATATTAACTCCTTATATATAATAAGCGTAAGGGAGATCTTATCCAAAATTTTGGTCGGTCATTGTACTACCAAAAGTATACGATCCGTTGTATTATAAAACTATAAATATTCAAATCGATGAGAACCGTCAGATATAATATTAAAAATTGTATTTGATTAATAATAGAATAGTATTTAAATACTAAAAGGTGTATTTTGATAATTTAAACATATTATAAATGGGTTTTCTATATTGAATAGAAATCTTTATGTAAAAATTCGTAATTATCTTTTCTCTTTATTTTATGGATAGTTCCAGTTAGATAATGTTATGGATTAAAAAACGTACTTGCATATTAATTACTAGGATTAATGAGCTTTTGAGCTTTAATGGTTGCACTTGTGTTTCGAGACTAAATCGGTCCTCACAAGATGCCTATGTATCTCAATTAATGCTGAGAATCAAGCCAAAGACGTAGTTCTTGGTGTTGCCCTCGGGGCTATGGCGGCAGGGGCACACCAAGGACGTAGTGACTTGTATGTCCTTATTCGAGGATGAAGTCTAAAACGTAGTTCTAGGGGTGCCTTCGTGGCTTGTTGCGCCTTCGAGGTGTTGTGACGTATGGAGTTGTGCCCAAAACGTAGTTCTGATTGTAGGATCAGGGTCCTTATATAGGCGTCTAGAGCCTAGTATTTATGGTATGTTTAGGAGTCTTAGCGAATAAGTCTCCTTTTTGATATTGGATAAACATTGTATTTCTTGCTGGAGAATTCGTTTCCTTGTTGATAAAGGCTATGACTCATTAATTGCCTTTAATTGGGATTCCGGATCCTTCTTTGATGAATTTACCATATTTTGGACTCTTTTTATGAGCTGTATATTTTCCCTATTCATTAATTACGAAATTAATGAATAATTAGGGTGTCGGGCCTTAAATATCGGTCTTTCCATTGACTTATCAATTATATTTCTATAATTACTTTTCTGACCATATCATTTGCCCCCAACTTCTGGGAAAATCTCCTTGGGGTTTTCGTAGAAATTATAACGTGTTTTTCCTCAAAATTTTCCATTTTAAGGGCATTTTCGACCTCAAATTAGGTCATTTTCGACCTCCTTTTTGACCAGGAAACAAGTCATTTTCGACCTCAAATTCGACCAGGAAATAGGTCATTTTCGACCTGAAATTCGATCTGGATTTCGACCTCGACTGGAGTGAGGTCGAAGGTTTCGACCTCGGTTTTTAAGTCTTTTTCGACCTCGATCCAGCCTTTTTTGAACCTTGATTGGTCCCAGGTCGATGGTTTTGACCTCGACTTCCCAGTCATTTTCGACCTCAGTCATTCGACCTCGATCCCTTATACTTTCGACCTCGATTTACAGGTCATTTTCGACCTGGGTCATTCGACCTCGATTCCTCATACTTTCGACCTCATTTTGCAGGTCATTTTCGACCTGGGTCATTCGACCTCGTTCCAGCCTTTTTTGACCATGATTTCTAGGTCAATATCGACCTCGATCTCTAGGTCATTTTCGACCTCATTTTGGCGTGAGGTCGAACGCTTAGACCTCGTTTTCTAGGTCATATTCGACCTCATTCTTTTGACCTTGAATCCTTCTGTTTTCGACCTCACTTGGGTGTGAGGTCGAGGGGTTCGAGCTCGATTTATAGTGTATTTTCGATCTCAATCAATCGACTTCGATCTAGGGTCTTTTCGACCTCGAATTTTCAATTTTTTGACTTGATTTTTGGTGCGAAGTCGATGGAAACGACCTCAATTCCTCGTATATTTTCGACTTCGAGCCTTCGATGTCGTTCTAAGGTTTTTTCGACCTCAATTTCATTATTTTTCGACTTTATTTGGGAGCGAGGTCGTTGGAATCGACCTCGTTTTCCCATATGTTTTCGACCTCGGTCGTACGATTTCGATTTAATGTCTTTTCGACCGTAAATCTTTGATTTTGCCTTGGCTATACTTCAAATTTCATTCTTTTCTTGGGCCTTAACTAGCCCAATTTTTAATTGGACTTAAATTATTCCAGCCTTGGGCCTTACTGGGCCTTTATTGTTTGGGCTTCGAATTTGCCTGAGACCCAAATTATTTGGGTTTTAATCTCTATAATCCATAAATGGACTTGTGGGCCTTAACTGGCTATAGACGGTTGCCCTTCCTTAACCGGTTGGGTTTCCAGTCACTAGGCGATTCCTGGCGAGATTTTCTGTTGAATCTCATCGTTTTCTGGGTTTCTTACTTGAAGTTTTGAAGACTTCTTTGAAGATTCTGGGCTTTCTTTGAAGATTCTGGGTTTAAAATGGCTGATCGCGCTTCCCAGCGTCTATGATAATGCACTAGGATTTCATAGAAGTTATACCGGTTTTTTTCGAGACTTGGGGTCTTTTTATCCCTTACCTGGGACTTACTACCCTTTTTTGGGGATTTTAATATACACTAGTGTTTCACGAGTATTGTCTTCGTGTAAAGTGTGGAGCGACCTACATATTTATGACGATTTTGCCTTATTCGAGGCTAACTTGACAATTGCATAAGCCTTTTATGTCTTATACCGTCTTGTTTTGGCTTCAAGCCTTTCATTGAGCATATCGAATGATGGGGTTTGGGCTGAATGTCTTAGGTTTATGGGGTTTTAACCCTTACATAATACTCAAGTTTAAAAACTTGGATTTGGTTTTATCAAACCTTATTTCTAGTAGTGAGTCCATTCAGGAAACGCTTTAAACATAGTAAACTTTCAAGTTTGTAGCATGCCAAGTCATTGGCACCTTATGCCCTTCGAGGGTTTCTAGCTTGTATGAGCCTCGACCAAATACGTTCTTAACGCGATATGGTCCTTCCCAATTTGGGGCCAGATTGCCTTTTTGTCCAACTCTGAATGCCTCAATCTTTCGAATAACCAAGTCTCCTTGTCGAAAGAACATTTCTTTAACCCTTAGGTTGTAGTAGAAAGATGCCTTCTTTTGATGCTCAACTATCTTGGCGTTTGCTTCATCTCTAACTTCGTCAATTAGATCTAAGGCTAGCCTCAAGCCTTTTTCATTTGTTTCTGGCTCATAGGCCTCAATTCTTGGAGATGTGTGAGTAATCTCCACTGGAACCACTGCATCTGCCCCATATGCTAACAGAAAGGGGGTTGCTCCAGTGGTGACTTTGCAGGTAGTACGATATGCCCAAAGTATGGGGAGCAATTCGTCTACCCAAGTGTTTCTGGAGCATTCAACTCTTTTCTTTAGTCCATCTAGGATAATTCGATTTGCAACTTCAGCTTGCCCATTTGCTTGAGGATGGGCAACAGAAGTGAAGCGCAATTGGATATCATTATCTTCACAATACTTCTTGAACTCATCATTGTTAAACTGAGTTCCATTGTCCGTAACCAGGATTTGTGGGATTCCATATCTGCAAATTACACTTTCCCATAAGAAGTGCATTACTTGTTTGGTGGTTATCTTGGCTAAGGGTTTAGCCTCAATCCACTTGGTGAAGTAGTCGATTGCTACTACCAAGAACTTCCTTTGTGCACTTGCCATTGGAAATGGTCCAAGTATGTCCATTCCCCACATTGCAAATGGGATTGGTGAGTTTATGGATGTCAACATCGCAGGTGGTTGCCTAACCACTGGTGCATGTTTCTGGCACCGTTCACACTTCTTCACATAGCTTTTAGCATCGGCTAGTATGCTTGGCCAATAGAAACCTAGACGGGTGATTTTATGAGCAAGGGCTCTGCCCCCCCCCCCCCCCCAATTGTTGCCCACAAATTCCTTCATGTACTTACTTTAGGGCCAATTCTGCCTCTTGAGGTCTCAAGCATTTCAGATAAGGAATGATGAAAGACTTCTTGTATAGAATTCCCTCAATCAAGGCATACCTTAGTGCTCTCACATATAGCTTTCTTGCTTCTGAAGTGTCGTTGGGTAGCCACCCAGTTTCCAGATGGGCCTTGATGGGATCCATCCAACAACTAGCAACATCAATGGGTGCTACCAACTTTCCGTTATTGTTTGGGGTCTTCGAGACTTGGAAGTATACACTCCCTGCATAGTTTTCAATTTCTGAAGAAGCAAACTTAGACAAGGCATCAGCCTTCATGTTTTCTTCCCTTAGAATGTGCTCTACATAACATTCGTCAAATTGAGTCATGATTGCTTTGACGAGCTTTAAGTACTTGGCCATGATTTCTTCTTTGGCTTCAAACTCCCCATTTACTTGGGAAACCACTAGCCTCGAGTCTCCGCATACTTTCAGAGTTTTGACTCTCAAGGCTCCAGCCAGCCCTAAGCCAGCTATCAGAGCTTCATATTCAGCTTCGTTGTTTGTCGTTGGGAAGTCCAGTTTTAGTGCGTACTCTATGAGGAATCCATCAGGACTTTGTAGCACTAAACCGGCTCCACTTGATTTTGTTTTTGATGCTCCATCAAAATAGAGCACCCAACATTCTTTGGAGACTATTTCTTCAACTTCCTTGTCTTCCACTGTCACTTCCTGCCCCCCGACTTCTTGGTTGTCAATGGTGCATTCAACCATGAAGTCAGCAAGTGCTTGTGCTTTTATGGCCGTTCGAGGCTTGTATTTGATGTCAAATTCCCCTAGTTCAATGGCCCATTTAATCAATCTTCCACTGACTTGAGGGCTATGAAAGATGCTTCTCAGAGGTTGATCAGTCAAGACCTCTATCTTGTGAGCCTGGAAGTACGGGCGTAGCTTTCTTGAGGCCATTATCAAGGCTAAGGCAAACTTCTCAATCGTTGAGTAGTTTATTTCTGCCCCATGTAGAATCTTACTCACATAGTAGATGAGTTTCTGAACCTTCAATTCTTCTTTTACCAAAACGGCTCCAAGGGCTGTGCTGGAAACCGCCAAGTACAAATAGAGAATTTCCCATGGCTTGGGCTTTGCCAACAGTGGTGCCTCAGCCATGTATTTCTTCAGGGCCTCAAAGGCCTCTTGGCTTTCAGTTGTCCATTCAAAGTTTTTCACATTCTTGAGTGCTTTGAAGAAAGATAAGCACTTCTCTCCTGATTTGGAGATAAATCTTCCCAATGCTGCCACTCTTCCCGTTAGTTTTTGGACATCATTGACAGTCTTTGGTGGTTCCATGTCTAGAATTGCTTTGATTTTGTCGGGATTGGCCTCGGTTCCTCTCTTGGAAACCATTAGGCCTAAAAACTTTCCCGAGCCCACACCAAAGGCACACTTAGCTGGATTCAACATCATCTTGTGGTGCCTTAGCACTTCAAATGCCTCTCGGAGATGCTCAATGTGATTGGCCTTATCGAGGCTCTTGACTAACATGTCATCTACGTAGACCTCCATGGTTTTTCCAATTAGGTGTTCAAAAATTTTGTTCACCAATCTTTGGTAGGTTGCCCCTGCATTCTTAAGTCCAAATGCCATGACTAAGTAACAGAAAACACCAAAGTCAGTGATGAATGATACCTTGGAGATGTCATCTTTGTGCATCTTGATTTGGTTGTATCCGCTAAAGCCATCCATGAAACTTAGCATCTCGTGCCCAGCTGTTGCATCTATTAGAGCATCAATCCTTGGTAAGGGAAAACAATCCTTAGGACATGCATCGTTCAAGTCGGTGAAGTCGACGTACATCCTCCATTTTCCGTTGGCCTTTTTGACCATCACTGGGTTAGCCAACCATTCTGGGAATTGAATTTCCTCTATGAACCCGGCTTCTAAAAGCTTTTCAACCTCTTGTTTAATGGCCTCTTGCCTTTATGGAGCAAAATTTCTCTTCTTTTGTTTCACCGTCTTTCTTTCAGGATCCACATTCAACTTGTGAGTTATCAATTGAGGATCAATCCCTGGTATGTCAGCCGCTGTCCAAGCAAAAACATCATTGTTCTCTTGAAGAAAAGATATGAGCTAGCTTTTCAATGGCTCAGGTAGTAGTGCCCCGACATAAGTCACCTTCTCCGGTTCACCATGGACTAAGGGAATTGGGATTAAATCCTCAGCTGGTTTCCCTCTTCGGTCCTCATTGTCGTCAGTATCCATGTCTTCAATTGGGAGAACTTGCCCCTCGATTCCATCAGGCCTTAACGCGGCTACATAACAACTTCTAGCCATCTTTTGGTCTCCTCGTTCTTCACCAATCCCATTCCTCGTTGGGAACTTGATTTTTAGATGATAAGATGAGGCAACGGCCTTGAACGCATGAAGACCAGTCCTTCCCAGGATTGCATTGTAGGTTGAAGTTGCCTTTATGACTACAAAGTTCAACATTTGAGTAGATGTATTCATCCCTTGTCCCATGGTCATTGGGAGTTGGATAGTGCCTTCCACCTTTGATTCCACTCCATTAAACCCATATATGGGCATATTCGAGGGTGTCAACTGAGAATTAGTGTAACCCATCTTGATAAAGGCATCGTGGAACAAGATGTCCACTGAAGCCCCATTGTCAACTAGAACTCTCTTTGTTTCAGAATTTCCTATCACAGGTATGATAACAAGAGGATCATCGTGGGGGAACTTCACCCCTTCTAAGTCGGAATCATCTACTCCTATTGATACTTCTGTTCTGGCACGCTTCGGTGCTTCTCCAACCACAGTCATTACCTCTTGAGCATAAGCTTTTCTTGAGTTTCGGGAGGACCCAGCAGCAGTTGGCCCTCTGAATATCATGTTGATGACTGGCCCTCGGGGCTTAGGGTTACGATCTTGGTCGTTGTCCCTTTTGTCGTAATCCTTCCTTTCATAGTTTCCTCTTTGACTCCCTTGATTTCCATCCTTGGTGAATTTGATGAGTTTTCCTATTTGTATCAGAAATTCGATCTCATCTTTCAATTGCCTACAGTCGTCGGTGTCGTGACCGACTTCTTTGTGGAACAGACAGAATTGATTTTGGTTCCGTTTGGACATGTCAGCCCTCATTGGCTTCGGCCATTTGAGATCTCCTTCCTTAGTTATCTCCATCAGAATTTGACTTCTGGGAGTGTTCAATCTTGCATACTCCGTAAACTTTGGCCCAAAATTGTTTCTCTTGGGTGGAGAATCAGAGTCCTTTGACGTTCTAGGAAACTTTTCTTTGATGTCATACTCCTGAGTTTCTTTTCTTTTCTTTGAGTTTCCACTACCGCTAGCAGTGGGTTCATACTTTCTCATGCTTTCTTCTGCCTTGATGTATTTGCCGGCTCTGTCTTGGAGCTTTAACATGCTCTCAGGTGAGTGCTTGGCCAATGATCTCTTGAAGTGATCATCAGTAGTTCCTTGCTGTAGGGCTATCATAGCCACTTTGTCCTCCAAGTCTGGGACTTTTAGAGCCTCTCTAGTGAATCGATTAATGTAATCTCTCAAGGCTTCATTCTTTCCTTGCTGAATTCCCAATGAGGGATGCAGAGCTTTTCTCGTGCACTCTCCCACTTACGAATTGGTTGATAAACGCCTTGCTCAATTCCTTGAAGGACCCAATAGAATTGGGAGGCAAGCGGCTATACCAACGTTGTGCCATGTCTGCCAAGGTTTGGGGAAACGCCCTACACTTGACCACATCGTTGGTCGGCTGCAACAGAGTGCGTTGGAGAAGGTTCTCACATGGTTAGCAGAATCTCCCATTCCATCATAAGCCTTGATCATCGGTATCTTGAATTTTCTAGAGATGTTGGCTTTCATGATGTCTTGAGTGAAGGGTGGTGTTGGATCATCAGGATCTCCCAGGGGCAACAAATCAGTAGGATCACCCCTTGGGGCCTCAGCCCTACTGCTTCTCCTTGGTGTTGGGTCGAGGTTGATCACCAGGACTCTTCCTTGATTTTGTGTCCTTATGGCATCCTCTTCTGCCAATAAATTTTTGAGCCTTGCAGCCTCGGCTTCAAGGGACGCAAGTTTTTCCTTAGTAGTTTCTCGATTGGTTTGGGAGGAACGTCTCATTCTTAGGGCAACATCCCTCTCATCTCCTATTGAGTAATTCTCATCCTCGGTGTAGGGACCTGAGTAGTCTTGAAAATGGGTTCGCTGATTTTGGGGTCCCAGACCTTGAATATATCGGGCACATAGACCTCGTGATAGATGGGGTTGGCACCACTACTGCCCATCGAGGGTCGAGGTGGCATACCATAAGTTGGCATACCGAGAGTTTGGGTAGTATATCGGGGGAGATCCGTGGTGTGAAGTTGGAGACCACGTGGTGCGTTTGCAAGAAATGGAGTGGATATGATTGGTTGCTGGAGAGTGGTCTCTGGTGGATCTCGTCCATGAACAACCATTTGTAGGGGATTCGTCCCTTCAGCAGTAATCGGGACTTCCGGTCCTTGAGTGGTGGTGATGGGGGCATCTGCCCCTTCAGTGCCAGTGATTGGAGGTGGTTGGCTCCCCTGAGTTTCTATTGCAGAAGTAAAAGGAAGTCCATCAGAAGTTTGAGGAACTCGAGTTGTTCTTCGTGTGTTTGCCATGGTTGATGTTGTCTTCCCACAGACGGCGCCAAATGTTATGGATTAAAAAACGTACTTGTATATTAATTACTAGGATTAATGAGCTTTTGAGCTTTAATGGCTGCACTTGTGTTTCGAGACTAAATCGGTCCTCACAAGATGCCTACGTATCTCAATTAATGCTGAGAATCAAGCCAAAGACGTAGTTCTTGGTGTTGCCCTCGGGGCTATGGCGGCAGGGGCACACCAAGGACGTAGTGACTTGTATGTCCTTATTCGAGGATGAAGTCTAAAACGTAGTTCTAGGGGTGCCTTCGTGGCTTGTTGCGCCTTCGAGGCGTTGTGACGTATGGAGCTGTGCCCAAAACGTAGTTCTGATTGTAGGATCAGGGTCCTTATATAGGCGTCTAGAGCCTAGTATTTATGGTATGTTTAGGAGTCTTAGCGAATAAGTCTCCTTTTTGATATTGGATAAACATTGTATTTCTTGCTGGAGAATTCGTTTCCTTGTTGATAAAGGCTATGACTCATTAATTGCCTTTAATTGGGATTCTGGATCCTTCTTTGATGAATTTACCATATTTTGGACTCTTTTTATGAGCTGTATATTTTCCTTATTCATTAATTACGAAATTAATGAATAATTAGGGTGTTGGGCCTTAAACATCGGCCTTTCCATTGACTTATCAATTATATTTCTATAATTACTTTTCTGACCATATCAGATAATAATTATTAAACCATCATTAAATTAAAGATAATTTTGTAAGTTTTGTGTGGCCTGTAAAATCGTTAAAATCTGTTATCTAAAACTCAAGATAGAGCCCAAGAGCCCAAACTGTAAAGTTATTATCTAAATTTTAATAAAAATATTTTATTATTGTAGCACCAATTTAATTTTTTTTCCCTAATTCTTTTAAATTTATAAATTCTTTGTTTATTTCAATAAAATATTAAAATCAATTTAAGAAAAAATTAAAATCGATCTGGTCCGTGTACGATCAGTATACGACCAAATTAATAATTATAGATCGATGAGAATTGTTAGATCTAATATTAAAAAGTGTATCTGATTAATAATATAATTATATTTAAATACTAAAAAGTATACTTTGATAATTTAAAAATTTTCTATGTAAAAATTCTTAAATATCTTTTCTCTTGAATTTATGTATAGTTCCAGTTAGATAATAATTGTTAAACCAAATATCAAGATAACAATTCATATCGATTACAATGATACCCTACGTTATAAGAGACTTAGGAGAACTCATGTACATGAATAAATTTAAATACTTTTTTTTCTCAAGGAACATAACAATTCGATTAATCCAAATTATAATTATATTATTTTACATATAACAAACATAAAAGGATAATATCAAAATATTATTAAAATATTGAGGGTTTCATATTCATAAACGATAATTTTGAATATAATAATTATATTAAAATGTGTATTTGATTAAATGTAGGATTATATTTAAATACTAATAAGTGTGCTTTGATAATTTAAACCAATTATAAATTGGTTTTCTATATTGAATTGAATTCTTTGTGTAAAACTTCTTAACCATCTTTTCTTTTCAGTTTATTTTATGGGTAGGTCAACCGGCCAAGTTAGATAATAATTATTAAACCATCATTAAATTAAAGATAATTTTGTTAGTTTCGCATGAGTTGTAAAATCGTCAAAATTTAATTTCTAAAACTCATGATAGAACCCAAATATTAAAGTGATTATCTAAATTTTAATAAAATTTTTTATTATTGTGCACCAATTTATTTATTTTTCCACTAATTCTTTTAAATATAGAAATTTTATGTTTCTTTCAATAAAGTATCAAAATTAATTAAGAACAAATTCAAATCGATTAAGAATATAATAATATGAGAATAAAATTTTATATAATCATAACATAATTTTTATTCTATTTCATAATTTTTAAGTAATAATGTATTTTAAAATTTTATTTACACCGTAAATAAAACCGAAACATTAAAAGTAAAAGTAGTTAGTAAGATACTTATATCAGTATATATTTGATATCTTTATTATATTAAATCCTTATATATAATAATCATAATAGGGATCTTATTCCAAATTTTGGTCGTAGACAACCAAATTAATAAGGACCAATAGATCTTAACTAGATAAATAAAAATCGTTAGATCAAATATTAAAAAAGTTTATTTTATTAATAATATGATTATATTTAAATTCTAAAAGGTGTATTTTGATAATTTAAACCAAATATACCAAATATAAATAAGTTTTCTATATTGAATAGAATTCTCCATGTAAAAAATTCGTGACTTTCTTTTCTCTTCCATGGACAATTCCACCTAGATAAAAATTGTTAAACCATCTTTTAATTAAAGATAATTTAGTTATCTTCATGTTGGGTGTAAAATCGTCAAAATCTGATTTTTAAAACATAAGATAAAACCTAAATTAATAAAGTGAATATTTAAATTCTAATAATAATTATTATGTCATCATTATTTTAACACCAATTTAATTACTTTTTTCTAACTATTTTAAATTTATAAATCTATGTTCAAAAATTAAAATCAATCTAAGAAAAATTCAAATCAACAAAGAATATAATAAAACGAGGATAAAATTTTATAAAATTGTGCATATTTTTAATCCTATTTTATTAAGTTTTATATCATAAATAATCAAATATTATTTATTATTAAATAATAAATTATACGTAAATGGTGATTTTGTTTTATAAGAACTCATACAGACCTAATTTCATTGTTAGCAGAACTATATTCATATTAAAAAAAAAACCTTATTTTGAAATTTTAGACTCAGCTATAGAAGATGCCAAACTTTTTAAACCTATATACATTGTAAATTATTAAATTCGAAACTTTAAAAGTTTGTTTATCAATTAGTGTAGTACTTTTGTGAAAAATCGTACTTTACAAAAAATATTATCAAATAACATATGTCTGCAAGAAAAAATGAAAAAATTCTTATTTTTCAAAAAAAACCTATAAATTTTAATATGTTGTTGGTAGATTCAAACCTTAGATCATTCTACATGATAATTTTACTGTTATATCTAACGTTTTTCAACAATTTAATTTGAAAGATTCAACGATTATGGATTGGGTGATCAAACAAAGCGACCAAACTTAACTTATAAGGAAGCTTTCATTATTTAGTCTTTAATATAATAACATAGATATTTACCGGATATACTATAAAAAAATGAAATTTATACAGAATTTGATCACGGTGTACTACTTTAAAAGAAGAACTATTACAAAACAAATTATATTTTAATTGATATTTTATTTTCTCAAAAGTTCAAAGTTCCCGCATCTTTAACATATTACAAAAAAGAGTATATTATATTTTAGCAATAAATATTTAAAAAAATTATAAATTAAAAAAATTATAAATATTAAGAAAAATTAATGAGGTTATCATGGTAGTTTGGTCCTAAATACCACCAAAACATTCTCAACCGTTAGATCCAATACTTTTAAAAATACATGATCAAGATTATATCATATAAAAAGAAGTTATTATCTAAAAATGATATAAGTTAAAAGATATTATATTAGGATTGGATTTTCTAAAAAGTCAAAACATAAAAATAGTTGTAATTAAATAAGGAAACTCATTTAATACCAAAATAAAAAAATCGTTTAATGTTAAATAGATAGGTGAAAACCGTTAGATTTAACATTAAAAATTGTATTTGGTTAATAAAGGGTATTCTAATAATCTAAACTACATATAAGTAGATTTCCTAAATCGAATAGAATTTTCAACATTAAATTTCGTCACTTTATTCTCTTTTTAGTTTTAGAATAGTTTTTAATTGAAAAGGAACTATTAAACCACAACTAAATTAAAGATTATTTTGTGAATTTCATGTGGACTATAAAATTGGCAAAATCTAATTTTTATAACTCAATATAAACAAATATTAAATTGAGCGTGTAAAATATAATAAATATCAAATTTTTAACTATAATTTTTTTGGCTAAATCTTTTTTAACAATAATTTAATCATGTAAACTAATAACTTTTAAATATTAAAATATTCATAAATAAATATAATTATAAATATTAAAAAAAACAATCGTGTGTTGCATGGATAATAAAAATATATTTTTAAATAAAATTTAAGTAACCGTGCATTGCACGAGCTATAAGCTAGTATATAATACAACAATAAGGGTTTGCTTAAGCAATTTAAATCCAGTGGACCATTTTACCCTTCCTTATACTAAACCTTTTTAGGGTTATTTTGGTATTTTAACATCGATAAATTTATTACATATTATTAAATGCTACAAAATTAATATGCATACTTATACATATATATTTATTACATATTATTAAATGCTGCAAATTAATATGCATACTTATACATACATACATACAACATTTACGTGAATATATATATATATATATTACACAGCAACAAGGGGTTTGGTTAAGCAATTTAAATTCAGTGGACCATTTTACCCTTCCTTATACTAAACCTTTTTAGGGTTATTTTGGTCTTTTAACATCGATAAATTTATTACATATTATTAAATGCTACAAAATTAATATGCATACTTATACATATATATTTATTACATATTATTAAATGCTGCAAATTAATATGCATACTTTTACATACATACATACAACATTTACTAGAATATATATATATATATATATATATATATATATATATATATATATATATATATATATACTCATGCAGACATACGTATGTATACATACATATAAATACTTATATTTATGTAAATATATGATAATATATGACCTGTACGCTTACATATCATATATCTCATACTATTATAGTATCTTTTAGATTTATTATAAAATTTTATGAATTAAATATTGTTAAAAATATTATTTGAGAAAATCTTCTTCTATATATTAAAAGCCAACCAAGAGCAAAATATGCCAATAAAATGACTGTGAAATTACAGCTTTACCCTTATTTATCATATAATTACAAAAATGCCACCCCTCTACAGTTTATGCAAAAATTATATGAAATTTTGTTGTTTTCAGGATTCTAACACAAACCTTCCACTTACAAATAAAGTTTCATAATCATTGTGCTACATCAAGAGTTAACTTTAAAAATCTTATTAGATAAGCTACATGTTCCCTTATAATCCTATTTTCTCTTTTTTACTTTACTTTTTGATTAAATATATTGTTGGTTTATATTTCTTATAAAAAAGAAATTCTAAATTATTCATAAATGTAACCAAATTCAAATTGGGAAAATATGAATTTGTTAAAATTCGTCTCTATGTATATATTAAATTATTGGATAATAATAGGATAATATTTTAAGAAAGATAAATATTTTATTTACGTGTGGATATAATTGCATCATATAATTTTTAGATATATAAATTTAAAGTTGAGTTAAAAAATAATTCTACATCATAATCTAAAATATGTTTCAATTTACTTAATTTCTAAACTAGGCTGTTAGATAATGTGTGTAATGAATAATAGACTTAAAATAGATAATTGAATTTAAAATTATATATATATATATATACATTGAAAAAAAGAACAAGACAATCTAAATGTATAATTTTACATACATAACCAATTTTTTTAAAAATCTACTTTTATATATTAAAAGATCATCAGAGGCAAAAAGAACCCAAAAAGTGTTCATGAAATTACAACTTTACCTTTGTATTTTTAAAATTACAAACATGTCACCCATTTATTACTGAAGATGGAAAATGTCAAATTTGTGTGTAAACATCGAGAATCAAAATGTTGGCCTCCTCGTAACAGTTTCATGTCATAATCGAGTGTCCTGCATTGAGTTTTGAGTTTATTTTAAAATTATTATTAGATAAAGTATATTCGTTCATCATATTATCTTTTATTATTTCAACTTTTGAGTAAATAATATGTTGTTTTCTATTATTTATACAACATGCTTATTCAATTTTTTAATAAAAAAATGTTAGTTTATATTATTATATAGCTCCATTTTTTTTAAGTTTTCGTAGTTTTAATATATAATTATGTAGTTCTTTACAAATTTTATTATTTCACCCTTAATTTTTTTGATTAAATGTTAATTATTATACGATTTATATTTTTATACAATACTATGTCACTTATTAGCTTAATACGAATTATTCAAGTACTGATAAATCTATAATCAAAATTTGATCTAAAATAAGTAACATATTATACGTAACTTTTATATTTTAGAATTATACAAGGGACCGTAAAAAATGGCAATCATAGTTAGGGGTGTTGATGGGTTAGGTTGTCGGGGTTGGAAGCATTTTTGCAACACACTCTAATTAAATAAGTTTGAAATTTTTTAATCCAACTCACAAAAAATTAATTCATGGCCCAACCGTACTTATCATCCTTAAGTTTGCGCTGGGTTGGGTTGGTTTGAATGTGTTAAATAATTTTTATAAAAAATAAATATTACACAATGTCCTCATTTCAAAAATTCAAGTAAAGCTAAAATACGTATAACTTACGATTTTAGTGCTAATATTTTTTTTATTAACATAATAATTTTAGTTATGTACACGTCTATAAATAAGATGATATATTTTATTATATAATGTACAGTTACATATAATATAAATATATAAAAATTATCGAACTTTTTTAATTTAAATAGGGTTGGGTTAGGTTGGCTAAAATATATAAAACTGATATGCAACCATTAAAATCGGTTTGAAATTTTTTTAGACCCAATTAAGTATCGGGTTTTCTTTGTCGTCTTGGTTGGTTGAAAAAGGGATTGGGTATATTTTGTTCATTTTAATCGGTTCGTAAGCCAATTTTCGATCGATTAAACCAATGTGTGCCCAGTTAATCCAAATTATATGATTTCTAGATCGATTTCTATAAAAATTGATTTTCTGATCCGATTTTAACACATTCGAATTGATTAGTCACCGTATAGCGGTTAATCGTCAGTGTTTAGAACATATATTATACATATAAATACAACTGAGTCTACACAGATGTTAAATTATTTAGGTATATTATGATTCATATAAGATCAAACACAAGATAATTTATAATTCAAATATTAAAATCGCATGGAATAGAATTTTATGGTTGTGTTAAAAAAATGATTCTAAATTACATATATATAAATTTTCAATTTGTATAATTTTTAAACTACGATATTAGATATTTTATAATTAATACTAGACTAAACATATACAATTGAGTTTAAAAGGGTACAAATATGTACATACGAAGGAAAGAGTAAGACAACTTCAAGATTTACTTTTACATAAAATAAAGAAATTATATAATGTGTTCACTCTATAATCTTACATGGATGACCAATTTTATATTTTATAAATATACTTTTATTTCATTAAAATTATATTACTTTACATGCGTCTTATACACGAAATTAAAAGTAAGAAATTTTATGATGTATTTAAAGTATATTCGTACATTTGTGACCAATATTATATTACAAATATATTGTTATTTTATTAACAATATATGAGTTTACATACATTCATTTTATATACGGAGAACTCTGATAAAATAACCATTTAAATTATCTTGAATTTTTAAATTTGATAAAATTCACTTCACGACATTCAAAACTAAACTAATATTTTGAAGATTAAAAAAATCATTTGATCTTTATCTATAGAAATTTATCCAAATTTTATAAAATCTTATTCAATTAAAATATATATATATATATATATATATATACTATGCATATATAATATAAATTCAAAATACTATCATTTACCATATTTACAAAATTATTTTGATATGTATATATATTGGTACGAATTTATTTTTCAGTATGTGACTCGCACGGGCTTTTACGCTAGTTTTGACCGTACAAAATGAAAACAAGATTACTAAAATATATTAATATAAAATATTTATAAATTATTTATAAAATAAATCAAACATATCCCTTAGTAGTTTTTAGGTGATTCAAACATTCATTCATTGGTGTAGTTCGAAGTATAATTTTTAGGCTATTCCAACATTCAGTAGTTGGTGTAGTTCTTGACCAAAAAAATAAGTAGTTATCATTTTCTGTTAATATTGCTATCAACTTTTTGATATTATGTAACAAAATTAAATGAGATCGAAAGAGAATAAAAACATTTAAATTCATAATTAAACTAGTTGAAAAAATCGCGCTTCGCGACGACGTAATAATTTTTTAAAAAAAACTCTATCAATTAAATTATGAAAATTACTCGGTGCTCGCTAATAAACCGTACTCTCGTGAAACACGCTTTCCTTTTTAATATCAAAATCTCAAATTTAATATATTGAATATATACTTGTCTTATATATTAATTTTTATGTTACCATGCTCTGAACCACTCTTTCGTTGAAAAAACACCTATACAAGTTTATATATATCCTACTTCAAATAGAACTTTGCAAGTTATATTTGAACTTTCCCCTCTGCAAATTCAAACACATATTCTACTTCAAATAGAACTTCGAACATCGCAATAAATTCGAACTATTCTCCTTAATAAATTCGAACACATATTCTACTTCTAATATGTTAAATGATATTTTTTGATTTATTAGTATCTAAAATTCAAAAAATCTAGAAAATTTGAAAAATAAATTGAAACAATCTTAGAGACGTCACTTAACATCCCGCGTATCCTCCTCTATATATATATATATATATATATTGAAGCTTCTATAATTGATGTTAATAAATTTGTTTGATTAGAGTTTTGTAATTTTGGTCATTAACTTCTTTTAATCGACAATAAGAAGTGACTGATTATTTAATACAAACAACTAAGAAACCAAATGGCCTATAAATAAACTTAAAATCTCATGAACCACCCTAGAAATATAATGCTTGAAGGCAGGAGCAAGAAAAAAACTTTGATGATTGATGGATCGTATGTAAAAAGAAAATTAAAGTAATGGATATTTAGCAACTTACATTAACCATAGATAACCGAAGCATATATTTTAGGTATACCATAAACAACGGGAACAAAACATTCAAATAATTTTTTGTTGTCTGAAAATGCTGTAGAGGCCAGTGTTTGTTGGCCCTTTCTCGAGACCGAAAACTGCGGGAGTTATTCTAAGAAGACAACAATCAAAATGCAAACATTTCATAACAAAACAGTTTCCGCTCTCTTAGAGTCAGTGTGAGACAACATTTGCGCTGAGACCAGCCAATGTAAAAGCCACGAAAGATTTGCCATTTTCATTTTGATATAACGGCCTTGATGCGCAGGAGGTTTATTCGTAAAATGAGCAGTCTAGACCTGTTAGTAGAAATAATCCAACAGCTACTGCTGGCGGTGGATCTCTGTCATGTATATATTTTCAAGAGGCAGAGAAGACTGGGGGTGGGACACAAAAGGATGAGTTCAAAACTCACTTAGTGCCTCATTGGGAACGTTTTATCCCTAATAAGTAAGAAATACAAATGTGCTTATTTCATAATTTAGTCATTACAGAGATAACTTCCGCTATATACATTTAAAGAAATATAGTTTCAGTTTTCAAAATAACCATCATAAGAGAGAGGAGAAAAAACAATTCAGTTGCATAAAATTGTTCATTACCAGGATAGTGAGAAAATACTTGGCATGTAAATTGTATCCAACTTCATTTTAAACGTGTTTAAAATGAATTACAACGTGTTTGCACAACACAGCATCCTAGCCAGCTTAAACAAGGCTTGCATTTTAAAAGATATTTCTAAACATAAATAATTACTCAAATCAGTTACCGACAAGCCACGACAAAACAAGCAATATATGCAGCGACTAATATTGGATTATGCTCCCAATTAAGCTTTAATTTTCTCGTGAATATCATAAGCTAAGCAAACGGATAATACTCTACTTACCAGAACTAATAGGCACAAGCTAGCAAGAAATCCATATGTAGAAGTAAAATTTATATGCACGAACATTATACTGCAAAACTGACGGAATTTGGCATGCCTTACGAAGCCTGGGTCTCAGTCTTGGAACCAAGATGGCCAGACTTTATCTCCCCGGCAAATTTTATCTGAATTGCTGCTCTGACTATATTACCCCTTGTAATTATTCCAACCTGTTTATGTTACATTAAAGGAGAAACTAATCAGATGCCACAAACTTAAAGTTGCATCCAGATCTAATTAATCATTTATAAAGAAATAAAAGAAAGAAAATGATACCAGCTTGCCATCACCATCTACAACAGGCAATCGCCGGTACTTGGTTTCAAGCAACAACCTGATAACCAGAGGAATCACATTGCTCATTATTCATTCAAATTTTGCAGCAAATGTTATAATTTCACATTTTACAAATGGAGGAAGCTTCATGCAATACTTTGCCTACATTTATTGGGTCATCTAGTAGTGGTTCTTCTTGCGGAACACCTGTCTTAATGATATGTAATATGCATAGCAAAAGCATCTGAAGCAGATTTAAGGGGGAGTTGGTGCAAGGTTAATAAATCTGGTTTACAGGAATTGAAATTTCATATCCATGTTTTGGAGTTTCATTGAGAGGTTTACATGATTAGAATGGTTCATGCATTCCCAAAAAATGGGTGATTCATTCCTCATGGGATTCCAATCGGTACCCATTTCCATCAACAATCAAAACGGCCCCTAAATACATCATGCATTTTACACTCCTCGTTAATCTTTTTAATAGTGAGATGGACTCGTATAAAAAAAATTCTCAGCTTCATATATAGCAGGCCAAAAGCCTACATCAACTACAGGGTCAAAATACAAGGGGCAAGTACCTCACAGCATCCTCCAGATTTGTAGCTTCTCGAACAGCAAGGGGAACTGTCGTCATCAAATCGCCAACAACTTTTCCATTAGTCTTACTTAATAGTTGTTGAATCTTATTGAACGACTGCATTAAAATCAAAAGAGAAATTAAAGCCAGTTGACTGCAAAAATAATCCAGAATAAAATTTGTAGCCACAAATTATTTTCAGAGTAAACTAGTGCATGTCACGCAAAATTGTTGATATGCGATAGTTTTTAACCAATCAGTCCACAATCAATTTGAAGTGGATAACAATCTAGCCCATTACAAAAAGTAGGCAGTTTCAGAAATCTATACAGTTGACTTGGTAAACCAATTTAACGTGGCACTTTGCATGGCCAACTGAAAGAGCAGGTATTAGTCGACGGTGTTGGCAGGTAAACTAGAAAATTGAAGATTACAAAAATTGACAAATATCAGCATCTCAGTAGAACATGCAATCACATAAATTCTCAGACTACACTTTTACAATTGACTCGTCTCAGTAAAGCAGGTCTAACATAACTGACATAGTTATATGCAACTAGTGTTTTTAATCAATAAAAAGATATGAATTTTTCCAAGGTAACAATGTCATAAGCTTGTTCCACAAAACAATGCCATCACAGCTTGTCCACAAAATTCCTAGCAATGGGAGTGTAAAAAGCCGACAAGTACTCCCTCCGTCCCAAATTTACCATCAAAAGTTGAGTCCTTGGCACGAAACCATGAAATTTAGAATATTTCAATGTTCAACACAAGCTTTTGAAAATAAGAAATAGTATCTAAACTACAGTGTTGTAAATTGCACAGTAAGCGCAAGGTCAATTTCATGGTGCAACTCCGGAAGTAAGATAAAGCCAGCACATTTACTAGTGATATTGATTCTATTAGATATAAACAGACAGATATGCATACACTTAAAGAAGCAAATTTACCTAGGTCAAATACCTAAACTTGAATATAGTCTCAAACATAATAGAAAATAGGTCGCCAGTAGACATCAATAAGTTCAACCACTTAAAATCTTCAATAATCGTTTTGCTCAAACTCTACCCCATAGAATTCTTTATCTCCTGCTTCATTATCTTCTTGTACGAGAGCTAAGATAAGAAGCTTCATGTCTTGCTTTTGAAGTAGATACAATGTTTTTTGTTGTAAGAGAAACATAGATGTGGAGAATGCAGAAACAAAGTTGTGGAGAATGCAAACTAAAGAAAGAGACTTGCAGTGGAGATTTGATGTGCACATGGTCTCGCAATGGAAGAGTCGAGAATCTTGACTAGTGAGAGAAGTGGAAGAAATGGGGGAGCTAAGAGATTCATAAAAAGTAAAGTGGAAGTAAGATTATGTCGTATAACTTGGGGTTCTACATTTTTTTTTTGTTGAAGGACATAGTGTTTGTGTTTATTGAAAAGAGCCTCTTTGTTTGGGGTAGAGATAAGGTCTACATCGACTGCTTAAAACACTAAACAACAGGATACACTGGGTAAATTTGGTCTACACTTTCAGCATATAAGTTTCCGATATTTCTTGCTAGTCAGTTTTTATGTTCGACTAAACGCTTTATTGCAGATTAGAAACTTGCAAGCAATCGCTACTCTTCAACTCACAACTCTTATGCCTACTCTAGTAAGCACATACGCTCCAAAAGTACAACTATAAGTATTATGTATCTATAGTCTATACTACATCATTAAAGTCGAACTGAAGCTATTGTCATCCTTAATAAGTGATTTGGGCCAAATAATAGAACTAATACTCTGGTCTTAACGTATTTAATTGGTATGGACTTGCATAATAAAAATTAATTACTAATATGCATTGAATAGGATTTAAATAGTATGGACTTCAATAATAAATACAAGTCTATTTACTATACATATTTGGTAAAATAAAAGATGGAATTTTCAAAAACAGTATATTTGACATGTAACTACATTAGACATGTACTACTTATCACCATTTTTCTATATCTATCAATATACAAACCTGGGTCTTGCTTTGCGATGCTTATATATGTAATATGCATACATATATTGTATGTTATATTACCTGTACTCAAGTACGAGTACAGATCCAAGTGCCAGATTCTTAGTTCAGAAAATTTAGAATTATTGGATATGGACCCGAAATTGGACACATGTGGAGACTCAACATGTATATTTAACAAGTTGAATTTTATATAATCTTAATTTATTGTACACTTTTAAAAATGTCTACTACAAACAAGTTGTCAAGAGGCCTTATATTCTATTTTGATTATTGAAGTGGATTGACCCATGGCATGTCTTGTCAACACGGGTACCAAGACAAGATCAGAGAGCCCCGGAAACGGGGATTGTATAGTATCTTACAGCCCATCGTGGTGAATATATCTAAAAGTGACTTTCGGGATTATGATATTCTGTGTAAATTTCATACATCTAAATTTCTGTTTTTGCTAGATAAATGTAACTCTTTTGCGGATATCTTCATCTTACGAGGCCTTATATTCTACTTTGATCTTTAAGTGGATTGTGACAATATGATGTGAGTTTCAAATATGAAAAATAATACTCAGATGTCATGCCCACACCCGTGGAATGTCTTCTCAACACAAGTATCAATACAAAATTGGAGAGTCCCGGAAACGGAAATATTTTTAAATGTGACAACTCATCGTGGTAAATATTTTTAAATGTGACTCTCCGAATTATGGCATTCTGTGTAAATTTCATGCAAATAAAATTCTGTTAAGTGCAACTCTTTTGCGGATATCCTCATCTTAAGAGCAATAATATGCCTGCCGTATTGGGGATAGATACTAGTTACAACTTACAAGCTTGTTATCTGTAGCAGATAAGTAAAGCTGTGCAGATGATCCGCAACCCAAAAAAAGAGGCCAAGGCAGGGTTTATATGTACAGTGTACAAAAGAATCTCAGAGTAAAGGTAATAGGGCCTGAGCTTAAATCCTGACAGATATTGTTACTTAAAAGTTAAAACACCAATTACTATGGTACAGGCCTATTAAACACTTAGTATTATGTATAGTAAACTATTTCTGTACGAATAAGCAGAAGATACTTAACAAAAAAGTAAAAGAATAAGCAGAAGATAACAGGCTTATAACTCTGTATACAAAATTGTTCACTGTTTCTCTGATTCAAATTATTCACAAGAGAGAACTTTAATAACATTCCACAAATTTCTGAAGAGGAAAGAGAATTTCATTTTCTGAAAAGGGAGTGCTTAATGCTTATGCACTTCAACTAGCATAAAGAATTGTAAAAATTACTAAATTCTATAGATGTGAAAGTTTTTAACAAATGCTATTGAATATATGTGCATCACAAGTTTACTAAAGACTTCTTACTTACTTTCCAAGTACTATCGACATCAGGAAACAAGTTTGTATCAGCATGACCAGCACCTAAGATACATAATTAAGAAACGTGGCAGTGTGTCAGTACCTGGTAGGCCAAAAAAACTCTTCATACATATTTACATGTATTGGCGCACTAACAATAAAATCAATGACTATATTTCAAAACTGAAGCAATGATAATATATATACACATATATATAAAGAAGGCAGAACTCCTGCACTTTATTTCAATAACTATAATTTAAAACTGAAGCAATGATAATAAAATCAATAAGTATACTTCAAAACTGTAGCAATGATAATACATAAATATGGCAGAACTCTTGCACTAGTGCAAGATACCCTGTGCACTTAATTCCGGGTTATTTTTTCCACCTCTGTCATTTCTAAAAATTAATACCCAATTGCTCCTCTTCCTTTTTGACATCTCAAGCAAATATATAGGGTCTCTAAAATGAAACTTTATTTTTCCATAGTTTTCAAGTACAGCTTACACCTAAAACTTGCCCATACCCCAATGGATACACCACACTCTATCCCAAAACATATACCACTTTCACACAATTCCATGGTCATATATACCAATAAATCCAAAACCTCCCACCAACCCAATTCTAACGCAAACACTGCAGCCGATGCCAGCTGTTGGACCTTCATTGCTGCCTGCAGATGTTTCTGACTAAACTGGCTGGATGATATTGTCTCATCATTGTTCTTTCGCTGCGTCTTTTTATCTTAATTTCCTTTCCATTTTCATTGGTTGTCTTCTGCTTTACAAAAACCACTAATGTGACCGGGGTTCTAAGTCATCATAGTTTGGAGTCTATGAGATCTATTACAATATGAGATTATTTATTATCCTTTGCTGTCTACACTTATTTATCTATCACCTTTTTCTTCTTTTTGTATGTTGGAGGGAGGGGGGGCAACTTTTTACTCGTTCATTGGAGCAACCGGAGTTAAGAGATTCAGAACAGAGTTACAAATTAAAGATTGATTTGCAATTTGCATCTCTTGATAATGACCCAAAATCACTCAGGGTAACTTATTGCCATAGTTGGCACTTGGCAGGTTACATACTCAAACTTTATTAGAACTAAACTTTGCGTTTCTTTTGTGTTTTTTTGTTTAAGAAAGATGCAAAATCCTGCGCCTTAATAATGTGAAATGCAAAAGGTCTGCTTCGAAAATAAGTTAACCAAAGTGACCAAATATAAGGGAAGTTACTAAAAAGAATTCCTTAATTCAATTCAGGGAGGAGGGCAAACAGCTCTCTGCACTTAAGCACGACAGTCAATTGCTAAATAGTATCAATAAGATGGAAATAAGTCATCAGACAATGGGGAAGTAAGTCATCAGACAATGGTAAGAAAAGTTCTTATTACCTGATATAGAATCAAGTGCTAACAAGTCATAATCCGATACAACCCCAACCTGCAAACAAAACATTATTTGTCAAGGTAACTATGTATTAAATCCTTTATACAATGGTATCAGTACAAAGGGGTCAACTGAACATTTGGTAGAATCTCTTTTAGTCAGAATGTTCTGCTCTGTAAGTTATGGTATATCTAAGAGTCTCACATACATAATTTATTGTTGCTGCTGATTTTGTTTCGAGTATAGCTAGATTTGGTTATGCATCGGTTATTTGACTCTAATTATTTGTAGGAGACTGACATTTTAAAGCTAATTTAGATATTAGAAAGTGTAACTCAATGCAGCTCTCAATGCATCTCTACCAGGAGTACAATTGACCTAATTGTCAGTTGTCACAGTGGATTTGGTAAAAATAAAAACATTACTTAATATAGACAATTTTATCCTATCCATAATAACAAATTATGAAACAATTTGTAATATCAACAAACAGTAACAGTTGCCCTATATTCTTTATTCCAAGACAACTCATACACTTTTTTTTTTTTGCTAAGTAAGACAACTCAAACATGCAGTGAGAAAATTTAATTCACTTCTCTGCCTACTTGCAAGGCAGAAAGAGGATTTACAAAATACTACAGCCACAATTATCCTACCCAAATAATCCCAATTCTAAACTACAAGAGGAAGAGCTGTCAAGTTAAAGGATCGCTAAGTAGTCAGTACACAAACCAAACACAATAACTATCATCACACTGAACTAATTTAGTATTTTAATGTACTATTTCTTTTATGCCCTCAAAAGTAGAAGTGAATTACTACTGTATGTGGAACAATGAAGTTTACATCAGGATCCCGATAAAAAGGAATGACAGGAAAAGGACAATATGCGAATAAAAACGTTCAGCTAATCTTAACAAGTGTGAGCGACAGCCAACAAGAAACTTCTTATGTTGTTTTGCTTAATAAAATTTATTGAGAAACTTAACATCAGTTCTTAAACGTTTATCAAATCGAAACATAGGGAGTACATAACATATTATACAGTAGGAAATAGGAGATAAAGACAATAGACTTACCAATTTCCAATCATCATCGACCACAGGAAACCCAGTAATTCTTTTCTCCACAAGTGCCTCAAGTGCTGTTACAGAAGCTAATAAATGAGAAGATAGATAAAAAACGATGTATGCAGAAAATAAAGATGACAAGAAAAATTTACCATCCTCAACACTGGTGGAGGGTTTGACAACATGTAGATCTGCTTTTTTGGTCATAAAATCTCCCACGGTATAGTTTCCCTCTTTTGTCTGTAGGGTTGCACATGATATTACAGACATGATTAGCATAACAATTCCAAATCAAAAATGTTGATAACTAAAGAAACCTCCACGTCACATGTATGCTCAGGAAAGACAGAAGAAAAGGGCAAGGATAGTGGTGCTTGTGACTAGAAAATAGGAACGATTGCATTCATAATTTCTTGAAGGAACTGTCTATCAGCTGACAGTGGCACACTCAATTTGATATATGCAAGCACTGATCAATGACATTGTTAGATGCTCCTATAGAACAAGCACACAACTAAAAGAACTGCCCAAAGACCACATGTTTAACATATTCTAACCAAAATAAGAAAAATAAAAAAAGGGCCTAAAATTTAAATTAAAAACACATATACAAGAGGTATCACAAGGGAAAATCACGTGCATAGCACAGAGATAAAAAATCTCCCAAACGCCAATATGGGAGATGCATAACATAGCTCATGGAATGGGCGATGTCCCAATTTCATTTTTTTGCACAAGATAGGCATGTTAGCTCCGATGGGTAACATGCAGTTCCCACATACAGTTATTATAGCCAATATCTTAAATTGTGCTGTTCCGGAGAATTTTCTTCAAGAATGTTGATTTTAGGCCAAAGCAGAAAAAACCACAAACAAAAATGGAACTATCTTTTTCCTAAAATATTCTCAATCTTTGGAGAGTAATTTGAGCTGTTTTGTTCTTTAGGCTATAAACTACAATCCTCGTCTCCACAAACCTCTACAATTTCTATCATTTCTTCCAAAACCCTTCCATAAAAATGAACAAAATCCGAAACCCCGGTCCAACACTTCCAAGTTTAATCAATTAATATGTTACTAATGTGAGAACTAAACAAGCTAATTAGAGGGCAAAAAGAAGACAAAACTATATTCTATATCTCTCTAAATAGTAACATTACAACATATCACAATTCTACCACTATAATCAATAATCATCCACAAAAAATTAGCATAATAAAGTAAATGCACGCACACACACACACACACACAACAGAGAGAATAATTATTACCGGGAGAGAATTAGTAGAGGCAGACACGAGAGAGGGAAGAGCCACATAACACCGGCGAGAATCGGAGAACAATAATCTCCGGCGAGAGAGACGACTGATATTTGGCCGGAATATGCATGAGGGTATCTGAGGATATCTATTAACAGCAGAAATGGTGGCCGGAGAAAAGGAAAAAACTAAAGAATCCATAAGTACCGGAACTTTATCAGTAAAAAAAAGATAAAAAAGCAAACTGTGTGTTAAAAAAGGGTACAAGAATCAATCACATTAAGCATGTGAAAGTGTCAAATGTATGTAAATGTAAGAATAAATCTTGGGGGGTTTAGGTTTAGGTTTAGGTTGAGGAACCAGGGGAGTTCCAGTCAAAGTGGCAACCTATTTAAGCAAGTGGGTCGGTGTAATAAAGTTATTCAACTCCGACCATCAACGAGATTGCTTACTTTTGCTTCAACTGTACTTATAATCTTTGTTGTAAAACGAAATATATAGTCCTAAATCCTAATTAATAATAAATAAATCTTGGTAGTATTATTGTTGTTGTATTTGTAAGATGGAAAATACATGGAGTTAATGTAGTTGAATATTTTGATTTTTGAGTATATACATACGTAACTTGTTGTGATGTGGGAGCAAGCCAATACAGTAGTTTGAACTCAAGAAGTTACAAAGGAGATGGACCATGTTCCCACTTAGTTTGTGTGGCCACCGTCCAGTCATTCGACAATGGGGGTTGAGTGTGTGTATTTTGTTCTCGTGTCTTATTTTTACTTTGATTGGATATTTTCTTGGGAAATTGTCCTGTATACTACTTTTTCACACTTATTTCTAAAAAGGGTCCTAGTCCCTCATTGTCACGAATGATTTATGTAACAATCGGTTCCTTAATCGTTGGATTGAGATTTCAACGATCAAGATTAAGATTTCAACGATTAGGATTAGAATAAAGTTTTTAGTCACTTCGTTATAAATTTCCGCGGAGCTCTAGTTGTCCGTTATAAATTACCGTGTAGGGTGTTTTAGCAGCTCCACACTTCTTTTACACGGATGGACTAATTCTAAAAAGAACTGAGTTAAACCTAACTTTAACGCCTTAAACAACCATACTTATATCAATATCTCTTAAAACTCCTTTGGGTGCCCTATACAAACTAAACCAATAAATCGGAAGGTTGTTCATCGTTGAATTAATCAGAACGGACCTGCCTTGTTTATTTAGGACTCTTATCTTCCAATTTTGTCTTCGCTTTTGACACTAGAGGCTTCTAAAACTTTAGTTTTTTTGACTAGAGGCCAGGTTCCCAGAGTGCACCCTAATGCAGTTGCCCAGTCCTTTGCTAAGTCAATATCATTTTTAGAAGCATATAGGCTGCTTTTTTCGTAATTTATTTTCAATCCTGTTAGCAACTCAAAGATCTTCAAAACTATTTGTATTCCTCTACACGCTTGGCAAGATTTTTGCAAGAATATCACCATATCGTTAGCGAACTGCATGTGTGTTAAAGGAGGTCCTTGACCAAATTTGATCCCTTCAATTATGCCCAATGATTCTGCTTTTAAGATTATCAAATGAAGTACTTCTCCTATGATGTTGTTAAAGAGCAATGGAGACGAGGGATCTCCTTGTCTTAAACCTCGAGCAATACTAAACTCCTTCGTTGGGCTACCATTTACCAGAACTGATAATCTTATTAAAATCTTGAATCATTCTTTCAAAATCTTCGTGCAAAACATTCCAGAATTCTTTGATAAACGCTACATTCATGTCATCTGGTCCTGGCGCCTTGTGGGAATCCATTTGTTGTAGTGCTGATACGATCTCATCTGTCAGCAAATAAAATTCTAAATTTGGTTGACTTGTTGTGAGATTCCTCTTTTGAACTGGCAGCCTGTTACACTGTTTGATAATTAGGTTGTTGGATCACTGTTTCCAACTGCACATTTTCCTCTGTTTTTGATTTATTTTCTCTCTTGTTCTCGACCAGTAGCTCTTCCTTTTTATACTTCCTGAAATCCGAATTCAAAGCCTGCCCATTCCCTTTAATACGAGTTGCTTCCCTTTAAAATGATAGCCACTAAATCTTGATATCAACCTTTCCTGTAATCGCTTGAGTTCTTACCAACACGAAACCTATTCTTGAATTATTGACATCTCTTTTCTTAGGCAGAATAATGTCTGTGATATCCTCTTTAGACCCAAAAAGATTCCATATCTCTCTTGCTGAAGCTTGTGTAGGTAGATTATGAGTGAGAACTGATACTAAGGCACCTTTGTAAGTGTTGTTCAGTTGTTCTCCTCTTAAAGGCTCTACATAAGTTCTTCCTTGTTGCCATGATGGAATCTTGAACTGTGAGTGCCACCCATTTTCTTCTTTTTCTGGTACTGCTCTGTATCTCCCATTCATCGTGCCTTTTTCTACCCTATACCATTGATCTTTTCCTACATAACTATTAACTATCTCTTGATTGTCGAAATCCATGGTGCATCTGGTTGTGGTCTCTGTGAATGTCATGAGAAAATTTGAATTTTGAAAATCTGTTTGTTGGAACCAGTTTTCGTCACCTACGTCCGGTCGGACCTGCGAAGAAGAAGAATGCGAGGGTTGGGACCCCCGATTCACCTCCGGTGTGAGAATCAGTAACTGATAGCCCAAGTAGGTAAATTGAACGTACAGAGAATCTGTGTGTATTGTGAATTGTGTATGAATGTAGAATGGAACCTGCACCTTGCTTTTTACCCGTTTTTCCTACTTCCACGCCTTGGTCATGGACCACGTGTCTCTCCTTTTGACCCAGTCGTTCAACCGTTAGCTATACGGGTTGAATTCTTCAGTCGGCCCAATAATATCCGAACCTTCAGTTGGCCCAATACTTACTGGATGTGGGCCTCTAACATGTCCCTGGACCCAGAACGAAGAATATTCGGTCAGGGGCCTAATGATCAAAATCCATCTTCGAGTAGCTCTTTGGATAAAAACCCCGACTGACCGAACATGTTGCTAGGAGATGTCAAAAGACGCGTCCACGTCATCACTAGACAACTATGGTCATAATTACGTAGATGGACTTACACGTTTCTCCAGGTGAATCTCAGCCGTGAATCTCGACGGTCTTCATCATGGCCATCCATTTTAAAACGGCGTTAATACATGTATATAACCGCCCTTTTCTCTTTCCCTTTACCATTTCTGATTATTGCCTTGAGTTTTAGAAATTTCCTCTCTTAAAGACTCTCACTTCTCCGATTTTCGGCGAGCAAAACATAGGAGCGCAAGTATCTATATCCAGGAATCGATCAATTTCTCCAACACTCATTACCAGTAAGTAATTCCTTCTTTTCTGTTCATTTCCGTAATTTGCATAGAATTTTCCTTTTTCTTTTACTGGGAACATGCTTGCAGTATAGCCTTTTATATATGCATGTACATAGGTTGCGACTTTAGTGTACTCCCAGCGCTCCCTAAGTCACCTTAGTGCTTTACTATGACTATTTTAGTGTGCTATCCCTTTATCTTGTGACTAAGAAGAAAACCTGAAAGTGGCGAGTGTTTTTAACAGTATACGTATACCTGGGTATTCCGTTGAACATGAACACCCTTCGGTCAGCCTTCATACTCCTAGAACACCCTTCTGACTTTCTTCTGAACCCCGAAATTCTGCCACTTACACCTATAGGGATTTCCTTCCTTCGAGCCTGGCCCTCTGTACTCGGTCTTTGATCATCCAGCCAATATTTTGATCGTTCAGTCCTTTAATTCATCCGAGTACAAGGCTAACTTTGTCCTTTTGCGTTCCCTGCAGGCGATGGATCAACCCGTAGAGTATGGGCCTTTCTATTCAGCTATGGCACACTTTAGTGCCCCTCGGTTCCCTTCGGCCAATCTCAATTCTGTAATGACGGAGGCCGAAGTCCGCAAGATGCCGGAGAAATATGATATTCCAAGTTCTATCTTCTGGGCGTATGCAGCGGACGAGACCGACCTGATTTATCATACACCGGCGGTAGAAGAGGCGTTTGGATCGTTCGCTTTGGGTGTGTCCGAGCGGGCTTTTTTCTGTGGACTTCGCCTTCCACTTCTTCCTGTGCTAAAGAAATTATTAAGATACACTTCAGTCGCCTTGGGCCAACTTGACCCCAACACCTTCATTCACATCAACACCTTCCAGAATAGGTGCCTGAAGGCAGGTGTGAGACCTCGTTTGTCCCTCCTATTGCATCATTTCGATTTTAGGAAGAATGGCAAGAGTGTTGGGTTTTACCAGCTGTCCCGTAGAACAGGCCGACCGGAGTGGGGCGTTACCAATTCCAGCAACCGGGGAACGCATGACCACTGGCTTTATATAAGTGGTCATAAACTGGTTAAGTATTCTGTGTGGCGGGAAGTCGACCCAGCCCTCGTTACTGCTCCCGAGTTGAGCAAAGAGGACAGGGCGGATTATGCCCTTCTTTATCATCCTCAGGAACCGAACCGCATCCCTTTAGCAGTCAGTAGGGATAAAACCTGGCTTCGAGCTTTATGGGGTACCGGTAACACCAAATTGCATCTTTGTTTAACTTTCTTTATGTTTGTTAATTCCTTAACATTTCTTCTCCTGTGTACTGACTTGCAACTTCCTTTTTGTTTTCTTTTGCAGTGTCTACCCGTTTTGAAATGATCAAGAGGCTGCAGGCCAAGAATGCCCAGAAACTTGCTGCGGCGGCTGCGAGGGAAATCGCCGAGGGTCTTCCTGAGACTTCCACTGCGGCGAATCCTCCGGGCGAGACTGGGCATCGGTCGTCTGTAGCTGAGGAAAACATCATTGATACTACTGTCGATGATGTAGAAATTATCAATGTATCTGACGTCGGACGGACTTCAGCTCAAAAGCGTCCGCCAGGGGCGGATGGGGAGGCTGTTTCGACCTACCGACCGGAGTGGTCCATAATGACAACTGACAGCTTCGGTGCCCCTGCTCTTGATGCGTCGAAGGAAATCGGTGTTGATCTATGTCGGGCCTTCGTCCTCCCCCAGGATCGCCCGGTGTACGACAATACTGACGCTCTTGGCGCCTGCTCGGAGTTGATTGGCCACGTTGCTTTGGTAAGTGCCCTTTACCTTGTGTTCAGTTCTTTTCTTCGATAAATTGGTTTCTCACCATTTTCTTCCCTTTGTTTTTTTTAGGTTGTTCCTTGGGTTGCTACTGTTGAGCAGAAAGTTAAGGATTTGGGGAGTCAGTTGTGCGGGCTCAAGCTGACTGAAGAAAAGGCTGAGGCTGCTGAGGGCCAACTTGATTCGTTGCACAAGGAGGTCGCCTCTTTACAGTAGAGGCTGGCTCAGGTGATGACCGACCGAGATAGTGTCAAGATCGATCTTGATGCTGCCTTCGTTCGTCTGAACCGGGCTAAGTCAAATTTAAGAGCCTCCAGGAAAGCTGAGAAGAAGGCCCAGAAGCTGGTGCTGATGTCAGAAGACAGGGGTTTCACGGCTGGCTATGAGGAGGTGGTCCGTAAGGCTCACGCCGCTGGGATAGACCATAAACTTCTCTTGGAGGAGGGTATGGAAGATCCCATCGGGCGTCCTGAAGAGCCCGACGTCCCTCCGGTCGTTAGTTCGGACCCCGAATCTGAGATGTCCGATTAGATGTAACATTTTTACTATTCAGCTATGTACTCTAACATTTCGGCATTCGGATCTGTTTCGACTCTTGCCTTCAGGCCTATGTTAATTTAACTTTTGTGATGTGTATTGCCTTACATGCTGTATTTGACATTTGATCGTAGTTTATTTCAGGTCTTATTCGATTGCCTTAACTCTTTTATCCTTGAGTTGTTCGTAGATAATGCTTTCCTTTTGGCTTTGTATTTTGCCTTAGCATTTTTCCTTGTAACACCTCTTTGACTTTGTATTTTGCCTTGGTGTTTTCTGATTATAACACTTCTTCGGCTTTGTTTTTTGCCTTAGTGTTTTATATATATTTTTGTTTAAGTTTACCTTTGGTATGAACGTCGATTCATCATACCTCTTCGGCAGGTTTGTCCCTTTAATATTATAAGGAAATGAAGATATACCTTAGAATATTAACAGTATAGGGCTGGTGGAAGAAACAAGAATTGCAAGCTCATATACTCCTTTCGAATGCCCTGAAGTATGGGCTTGGAATTTTTATGTTGGCATAGTTCCTTCGCTCACTCTATTCCATTTTTGCATTTACTATTCATTATACTTAAAACAAATGAACAGAATCAAGTTGACATAAATGAATTCGAGTAAGCAATATTGGAAATAAACCTTCTGTATTAATTCATGCGGAAGTAAAATATGCTGAATCAAAGTTGTTTAAAGCAAAACAATAAAAGAACAAAGATTTTTGATAGGCTTACTGGTAGAACCTACGAAGGCGTGAAGCATGCCAAGTGTTTTTTATCATAGAGCCGTCCATTCCAGACAGTTTGTATGTCCCTGGTCGAACCACTTCAACCACTGTGTAAGGGCCCTCCCAATTGGGCATCAGCTTCCCTTGCTTGGTCGGCATGGATGTTGCTAGCTCTCTGAGAACGAGGTCTCCAACTTGAAATGATCTTTTCTTTATTCCAGCGTCATAGTACTGAGCCGCCTGAAGCTGGTACCGGACATTTCGCCGATGCGCCGCTTCCCTTTCTTCAACTACCATATCAACATTAGCTCGTAGACCGAATTCGTTGCTCTCCACATTAAACACCTGTGTTCGGTATGACTCCATTCCAACTTCGGCCGGCATCAATGCATCTGTCCCAAATGCCAATCTGAATGGGGTTTCCCCGGTCGAGGACCTGGGAGTTGTTCGGTAAGCCCAAAGAACATAGGGTAACTCTTCTGCTCACATACCTTTAGCATCCCCAAGCCGCTTCTTTATACCATCAAAGACAACCTTATTTGCTGCTTCAATAGCTCCATTTCCTTGGGGATGGCCGACTGAACTAAACTTCTGTTGTATTCCAAATTTAGCTAGAAACTTCCTGAACTTACTGCTGATGAATTGAGTTCCGTTATCGGATACGCAGATCATCGGGATACCAAACCTTAGGATTACCTGTTCTAACATGAACTTTTTGGCTGCCTCTTCCGTTATGGCTGGCAATGGTCGGGCTTCTACCCATTTGGTCATGTAGTCAATGGCTACAATGCAATACTTAGCCTGCTTGGTACTTGTGGGTAGAATTCCTACAATGTCCACGGCCCACATTGCAAAAGGAATGGGATTGAGGACCGATGACATTTCTTCAGGGGGTTGTTTCGGTACAGTGCTGAATAGCTAGCATTGTCTGCATCTCTTCGAGTAATTTTTGGCGTCTTCCCTTACGGTCGGCCAAAAGAAGCCTTGTCTAAGGATTTTGAAGGCTAGTGATCGTCCTGCCAAATGTTCCCCACAAATTCCTTCGTGCACTGTTTCCAACACTAACCTTTGATCTTCGGGATCCAGACATTTGAGGAGAGGTTGTGTAGCCGATCGTCTGAACAATTGTCCCCCTACTAAGGTGTAACTGGCTGAACGATATTTCACCTTTTGTGCTTCCTTTTTGTCTAATGGTAATACCCCTTTCTCCAGGAAGGCCCTGATGGGGGTCTTCGAATTGATTCCTTGATGTATTTCCAGACATTGTTTTTTGTCGATCGAGGGGACTTTCACTTCGGTTAGGTATATCAACCCCATTAGACTTTGGGTTTCCGCTGAGACAAGCCTAGACAACGCATCTGCCCTGCTGTTGTTTTCTATGGCTACCTGGCTTAATTCAAATGACTCAAAATGAAGTGAAGTTTCACGTACCTTGGCTGTGTATGCCTTCGTTCGGGGGTCTTTTTCGCCATACTCCCCGGAGAATTGCTTCACCACTAGCATGGAATCGCTAAATACCCTTACATGTTTTACCTCTAGGCTCCGTGCCAAGGAGAGCCCTGCTAGTAATGCTTCGTATTCAGCCTCATTATTAGTCAAGGGGAAGGTGAACCTGATAGCTTGACAAATCTCAAAGCCATCTGGGCTGATAAGGATCATGTCGGCCCCATATTTCGTTTTTGTGACCGAACCATCTACAAAAAGCTTCCATTTCCCAGGTGATTGAATGAGTTGTTCCTCCGGTGCCAAGTCCTTCGGCCCTGAGAAAGAACATTCTACCAAGAAGTCGACCAGTTCTTGGGCTTTGATGGCGGTTTTGGGCACAAATTCCAAATCATACTCTCTTAGCTCTATCGACCAAGCCACAACTCTGCCCGAAGCTTCCGGCGTTTGAAGGATCTTTTTTAGTGGTTGATCGGTAACCACTTGCACAGTTCTTCCTTGGAAATAATGGCGTAGTTTCCTTGATGCTACCACTAATCCAAAGGCAAACTTTTCGGCATTGGGGTATCTTGTTTCCGTATCCTTAAGCATGTGTGAGACATAGAACACTGGGTGTTGATTCTTTTCGTGCTCCTTGACTAGCACATCCCCTAGTGTTCGGTCACTCACTGCTAAGTAGAGTTGCAGTGTTTCTTTGGGGTCGGGCCTCATCAGGAGTGGCGCCTTGACCAGATATTCTTTAACTTCTTCAAATGCCTTCTGGCAGTCCGATCCCTATTCAAAGTTTTTTGACCCCCGAAGTACTTCGAAGAATTGTAGGGCTTTCTCGGCCGATCGGGAAATGAACCTTCTCAGAGCGGCCAATCGCCCAGTTAATTTCTGAATGTCCCTGATCGTCTTCGGTGCCTCCATGTCAATCACTGCCTTGATCTTCTCAGGGTTGGCCTCTATCCCTCTGGCACTTACCATGTACCCCAAAAACTTGCCACTGGCAACTCCGAACGTGCACTTGCTTGGATTAATTTTCATATTATTTCTCCTAAGTGTTTCAAAACACTCTTTCAGGTCCTCTGCATGGTCTTTAAACATGGATTTCACGATCATATCGTCCACATAGCATTCCATGTTCCGACCGATCTGTTGCTTGAAAACTTTGTTGATCATTTTCTGGAAGGTTGCCCCTGCATTCTTCAGCCCGAAGGGCATCTTGATGTATGCATATGTGCCTTTGGGGGTGATGAATGTTGTCTTTGGAATATCCTCGGCATTCATTGCAATTTGATGATATCCAGAAAAAGCATCTAAAAAGCTAAGTACTTGGTGTCCTGAGGTTGCATCTATTAACTGATCAATGTTGGGTAGGGGGTAATTAACCTTCGGACAGGCTTTGTTCAGGTCGGTGTAGTCGACGCACATTCTCCCTTTGTTGTTCGACTTCTTGACTACCACCACATTTGCCAGCCAGTCGGGATACTCAATCTCTTCAATGAACTTAGCCTCCAGCAATTTTTCCACTTTGGCCTGGATGACTTGTTGCCTTTCCATGGCAAAATTCCTCTTCTTCTGCTTAACCGGCTTTGCGTCGGGATTAACGCTAAGACAATGTGTTACAACTGAAGGGTCTAAGCCCGGCATGTCCTCCGGTCCCCACGCGAACACATCGTGGTACTGTCTGATCACTTCAATAACTCTTTCCTTTAACTCAGGCTCCATGTTTTTGCCTATTTGGATCATTTTCCCCGACTGCCCGACATACAGCTCTACTTCCTCTGTCTCAGTTGCTGGTTCAGCTATAGGGTTGGACAAATCTACCCCAAATTTTTCTAACTCGATGTTCATCATCTGACGACTGCTTTCTTCGTCTTCGCTTCTCTTTCTTTTCCCCCCTTCAGTCATCTCGACATCTTTGTCTTTCTCAATGTCCTCCAACATAATGATTCGAGCAGCCTTCTGATCTCCTCTCATTTCCCCCACGCCATTCTGTGTTGGAAATTTCAACTTCAGATGGGGAACAGAAGCTACCGCCTGAAAAGCACTAAGGATCGGCCTTCCCAAGATTCCATTGTACGGACTGTCCACTTTCACTACATAGAACTTGGCTTCTTTTTCTGTGGTGTAAGGGGCTTTGCCCAGCACGATGGGAAGGGTAATCATTCCTTCGATTGGTACGGGCTGATTCCCGAAGCCGTACAGGGGTGCCTCATGACATGGCTCCAACTGCTCGCCCCCTAAGTTCATCTTGCAGTATGTTCTGTGATACAGGATATTGACCGAACTACCACCATCAACTAACACTCTCCAGATTTTGTTCTCCCCTATAATGGGATTTATGATGAGTGGATCTTCGTGCGGCCATATCACGTCTTCAAAATCATCCTCTGTGAAGGTGATTGGCAGAGGCTGTTTGGCCGGATTGGTCTGATACAAGTTGTAGACCTGTCAGGCATATTTCTTTCGGGCGGTCTTACTGCATCGCTCTAACACTGTGCCCCCTGAAATCGTTCGAACTTCACCTCTGTATTTTTCCTCCCTTTCAGGCCCTTTTTCTCTTCTTGGCTCCTTAGGTTCTAGCTTGTCCCTTAGGTCGCCCTTGTACTGTTCCAAATCTCCCTTCTGTACCATTTTTTCAATCAGCTTCTTCAAATGGTAGCATTCATCTGTATTATGCCCCTTATCCTTGTGGTATTCGCAGTACTTATCCCCATTCTTCTTATAATCTGGGGTTTTCATTCTTGCTGGTCGGACGAATCTCGGCTTCCCCTTTATCTCGTGGAGAATCTTTGAGATAGGTGCATTCAACGGGGTGAACACCGTACTATCTCTATCTCTCCTCCGTTCTGCTCCTCGATCGGGTCTGTTGTCTGTCAGTCTGCTTTTGACGTCTCCCCGACCCCTTCGGTCGTCTCTTCCAGAGCCTTCATTTCTACGACTTTCCTTATATCCCCCAATAGATTCAAGCTTCCTTCGGATGGCTTCCCCTCTCACATATATATCATTCAAGGACTTAGGAGGAATATCATAAAGAGAGGAGCGTAGCTTTTTACCTTTTACGGGGTCTAATCCAGCAGCGAGGAATCCTGCGGCCTTCACCTTGTCCAAATTAGTGACCATCCCCGCCTCTTCTTTGAATCGAGCTAGGTAGTCACCCAACTCTTCGTTCGGTCTTTGACGGCAGTGAATCAATGCCTCAGTATCCTTCTCCCTTCGGCACAAATGAGAGTAGTGCCTCAAGAACCTCCTCTTTAATTGGTCGTATGAATGTATAGATCGGGGTTTTTGCGAACGATACCACATCATTGCTGGTCCCTTCAAATATGTCTTGAACATCTTGCACAGCATGATATCACAGTGCCCCATACCCGTCATTAGAGACTCATATTTTTCACAGTGGTCTTCTGGGTCTCCTTTCCCACTAAACTCGTTCATTTTTTGGAACTGTCCCCCCGAAGGAGGTCGATACTGTTCGATCTCTTCAGAGACAATAGGTTCATGGCTCACCTTCCGTTCTCCGAACATGGCCTTTTCCATCCTCTTTATACGATCCCGAACGTGCGAGTCGTCCTCTTCATCAGAATCGGTCAGAGTGGTTCTGGAACGTGTCTTTCGCGGATGCGATTCGGAGTCCGAAGACTCGTCTTCATCGTCATACGGCCTTTTATCCCTTCGGTGTTCGGACGACACCTGCGTCACCTCATCGGCCTCGATCGACTCTCTTAATGCCCTCTCTTCCCATTCATATTCTTCCCTACGGAGTTTGATGGCTTTGAGTCTGAACATATCCGCTTCTTTCTTTTTAGCCCGTATCTGGACTTCCTTATCGGCCTGTTCGGTTACTTTCTGTTTTTCCTTCTTAGTGGCCTGCTCTTCTCTCCATTTGAGAAGCAATTCTCTCTGTTCTTCGGGGGTCGGTAAAGGACCCTCGTCCCCCTCAGAGTCAAAATTCAATTGCCGATTTATCGGCGGCGTGATGGTCGAACCCCCAGGATGTGGAGTTCCATCGAGTACAGGTTGTCGATCCGAAGTCATAATCTCAGTAAACCACAACGCACAATCGATCTATACGTTCCCACAGACGGCGCCAAATGTTGGAACCAGTTTTCGTCACCTACGTCCGGTCGGACCTGCGAAGAAGAAGAATGCGAGGGTTGGGACCCCCGATTCACCTCCGGTGTGAGAATCAGGAACCGGTAGCCCAAGTAGGTAAATTGAACGTACAGAGAATCTGTGTGTATTGTGAATTGTGTATGAATGTAGAATGGAACCTGCACCTTGCTTTTTACCAGTTTTTCCTACTTCCACGCCTTGGTCATGGACCACGTGTCTCTCCTTTTGACCCAGTCGTTCAACCGTTAGCTATACGGGTTGAATTCTTCAGTCGGCCCAATAATATCCGGACCTTTAGTCAGCCCAATACTTATTGGATGTGGGCCTCTAACACTGTTCTCACTCTATCTCCTTTCTCTCTCTCACTTCTCTCATTTTTTTTTCAACCAATTAGCTAGCGTTTTCAATTTTTTGAATCCATGGTACAAGGTTTAAAGATGATATGGATGACTATTTCATGGTAGAAGTGGTTCATGAAAATCGTGGACAGGCTGCTGTTCAATTTGGAAAACTTAATTCTTGAGACACAATTTTAAGAAGACAATATTTTAGACAACCTTGAAGTGTTGTGCAAATTCCATGTAGCCTGGATTTATACTCGAAAAAACGATTCAAATTAATAAGGACTTTTAGATTTTAAATAGATAGATGAGAATCGTTAGATCTAATATGATTATATTTAAATATTAAAAAGTGAATTTTGATAATTTAAACCAAATATAATAGGATTTTATATATTAAATATAATTCTATGTGTAAAAATTCGTAACTCTATTTTCAATTTTAGGGATAGTCTCAATATGACAATAATTGTTAAACCAAATATCATGGCTAATGTGTACCATGACTAATAATATTGCATGTGGACCTGTGTTATAAGACGTAGGAGAAGTCTAGTACATGTATTTATGTTACAAATTTTACTATACAAATTACAAGTAAAATTATTTAGTTAATTAGTATTAACATAACACTTTTTTAAGTGATATGACACTTTGATTTATCCAAATTATATTATATTATTTTACATATAACAAACGTAAAAGGATAATATCAAAATATTATTAAAAATTCAGAGTTTCATATTCATTAACGATAATTTTAAATATAATACTTATAGAGAATAAGAATAATGATGTTAATCCCAATATATTTTTCCTAAGATCAAAATACATGTAAACAAATAAATTTAATCATCTATTGTTTCACTTGCTCTCGAATTAAAAGATTCTCTATATTTACTTAGCATATATTTTAATTTATTTATAAATTAGAAAAGTGATCAATTAGATAGTTAATATAATACACTCAATTACTAGCTCATCTCTTTTAACATTCAGTTCTAACTATTTAGTCGGAATCTTTATTCTCGTATTCATAACATACTAACAAAAATCTAAATTCTGAATCACCTCAATAACATATTAATATTACATATTTCAAAAATTAACAAAGAATTTAAAATTTGAATCATATAAATTTGAATAAATAATTAAATATATATAAAATATATGTGTTTTGCATAGGATAAATGCAACACGAAATAATTTTTTCAAAAATATGTTCTTATATATTTTACTCATAATTTTGGTCTTCACAGTACAATACCATAAAAAAATAAGAATTGTTAAACTTTAAAATAAATAGATGATAATCATAAGGTGTTCGAACTCCATCAACAACTTATCAAATATAAAAATTAATATTTGTATATCTCTATATATATAAAATAAAGTTCAGAGTTTTGGCCGTTTGGATGATGATAGTACTACAAAAAAATAAATATTATTGTATCTTAAAATAAATAAATGAGAACCGTTGCACAATAAATATTTAAAATTTAGAGAGAACTAACAAAAATAATCAAAAAGTTGAAAAATACTAACGTCTACAAGATCATCAATGAAAAACGAAATCCAAAAGATTGTCTAAGAAAACCGAAATCCAGAAGATTAGATTTCGATGATATTTAATATTTTAAAATATTATTTAATATATTTTACTTACTATAGATATTACCGGTCTAAGTAAACCGGGTGAAACCATAGTAGTGTGAGTGTGATACAACCTGGATAGGCAGTTACAAGACAGTAACGTTTGTTTCGACGGTCTAGATTTCATCGTCCCACAAACTCATTCTTGTCACACTGTTAGGGTTTTTTTACAGACACTGACTCAGTGCATTCACCTATATATACAAACCCCCCATATATTGTATCTACACTTCTCCATCAAACCCCTCTGCAATCTTATATATATCTTGTATCTATCATCATTTCTCCTCTCCTACCTCATTATAAACCCTCCCCCAAAAAAAAAATTAAAAAAAATTATCAGGGTTTTATTTAATTTCTTAAATATAAATATATCTAGATTATTTGCTGTTAATAGGGTATTTTTTGATTGTTAAATAGCTCAAAAAGATCAAAAAAAATTAAGTTTAAAAGGGTTTTGATTGAAATGGCAGAAATGCAAGGTGGAGTTGAAGTTGATGGTGGGGCCCAGGTGGGACTTGTGTCTTTGTATGTAGCTGATTTGGACTACAATGTGGGTGATTCAGAGCTTTATGAGGTTTTTAATCGGATTGGTCAAGTGAATTCTGTTCGAGTTTGTAGAGATGTAAATACTAGGAGGTCACTTGGTTATGGCTATGTCAATTACTGTGATGCTGAGGATGGTATGATGAATTTTCGATTATCGAAATTTTTTTGTTTCTTTAATTGGTTTTTATAATGCTTGGTTATGGCTTGTAGCATGTATGTTGTTTTGTGTTTGATCAATGTATGTGTTTTAGGATGCTCGAGATGGTATGAATGATTTTTATTGGTAATTTGTTGTTTCGTTGATTGGTTTGTTTTATAATGCTGGTGTTGTAGCATGTATGTTATTTTGTGTTTAATCAATGTATGTGTTTTACGATGATGGAGATGGTATGAATGATTTTTAATCGTTAATTTGTTGTTTCGTTGATTGGTTTTATAATGCTTGGTGTTGTAGCATGTATGTGTAATTGTTCTGTGTGTTAATTTTTTTATTTCTAACAATGTATGAAGTGATCTACATTAGATCTAGAGAAAAATGCATGGATATGGACATGGGATTTTGCTGTTTTGGTATATTTTGTTTAATTTTATTCCCGAAAGGGTTAGGTTTTGGGGAAACAATGTGGGTGTTAATTTTTGGAGGTGGTAACACACAGGCGAGCGGGATTTCACAATTTCAAGTATATTCTTTATATATGTATATATACACATGAGATTTTGCATTTCAGAGATTTTTTATTTTCTTGGGAAGGCGGGTTTTGGAGACTATTACATGTGTGTGTTTGTATCCTGCTTTAGAACTTGTCTTTTAAGGGTCCACGTAACAAAATATTGTTGCCATGTGTGTAATGAATCATCTGTTGATAGCTTGAAATGTGTGAATTGCAAAGATGGTAGAAGGAAGTAAATTAAAAGAAGTGAGTCTCTGATTTGAGCAAGTTTGTGTAAGTTGAGTCGATTTTTAAAGAAAAATTTTAACCTCGAAGAGATGTTTGATAAACTGTGATTAAGCTTTGGCCACTGTATTTCCTTCGTGCCACTCCAAATCCATACTGTTTTTTTAATAATTTTAAATTGTAGGGGCTCGCTAATCGCACAAGTACATTTGCTTCTTGTTGAATACACGAGTTTTGTTTTATATCTTTACCTTTTTTCCCCAAGATCGAGATGGTTCGTTGTTGATGTAGATCTTTAAACAACATCTTTAACTTTAGGCATCATTCCACCTGCTGATATGTGGTTTTCAGTGGTCAAATTTTAGAAGTTGAATTTATGTAATGGTATCAAATTTAAGAAGTTGAACATGAACTTAGTCATTATTCATAATTATGTTGTACAGAATTGGAAATGGGCGTTCATTCTTAGGTTACCACCATAAGGGGTTAAGTCGATAAGGACATGAAAAGTCGAGAAGTGTCTTGAGGGGATTATCAGCTCTTAGTGGTGATTTGGTTAAGTTAAGACTTGATAAGAAGCATCATCCGTTCATCACATTACGTCTAGGGAATGTCCTTGAAAGCTTAGAAATGTTACGTAGGCCATACCATATTTGTTTTATGCATAGCCTGCGATGATGCAGAACAATTGTGATTAGTAGGATTTTCAGGTTTTAAACCTAGAAACATATATTATAAGCTAATTAACTTTTATGTATCACTAGTCATCATTCAATTCAAAAAACCCTACTTCTACCCATGTAATATAACAATACCGCTCAAGTGATAGGTTCCTTAACTAAATATTTTTACATTACTTTATATATTCGGAACCAAAACTCCAGTTATATGCATAGATACCTAATAATTACAATTGAACTCTAGCTGAAGCTGAAGAATAAGGTTTGCTTTTATCATCATAAATATTGTATAATTTATATATGGTTTTGATTTTATTCAAAAAAATTCGCAAGTTTAGACACTAGTGAAGCTTAATATCATTAAAAACAAATCATTCTACAAGATCCTTGTTTCAGTAGAGAAGGAGGATGTGTGCCACCCCATTATTGTGCTTACTATAATAAGGTAGTTCCATCAGTCATGTAAAAACAATTATATATATATATATAGATAGATAGATAGATAGATAGAGAGAGAGAGAGAGAGAGAGAGAGAGAGAGAGAGAGAGATAGATATCATTAGGAAGTCGCATTACTTGTTCCGGTACTTCCCCATACTCTGCTAGCTCGTGTAAAAGTCTCCAGCAATTGATTTTTGGCATGTTGGAAAAGTCATAGTAGACTTTATACTTATTAATTGCCTTCGCATCTATCCATTTTTTGCACCTGTACGGTTGTACCAGAGTTTCATTCTACTTTTCAATGTTAATATCAAGTAGTTACCCTGTCCCTTGAAATATATATAAAATATGTAATGGTGAACTTGATCAATTGATGACAGCTGCTAGGGCAAAGGAGATGCTGAACTACACTGCAATTAATGGGAAAACCATCAGAGTGATGTTTTCTAATCGGGACCCTAGCACGCGGGCAAGTTCTGGAAATATTTTTGTCAAGGTATATTCATTTCATTATTTTAAGTTATTTCCCATTTAGAGTTGATGGAAAAGTTATTTAATCTTTAGCTATCCTACTTCCTTTAATGCTCTACTAATTGATCTTTACCTTCGTGCCTGACCAAATGCAAATTTTGATACTATAGAATTTGGACAAGTCAGTTGACCACAAAGGACTACATGACACATTCTCTACATATGGCAATATTCTCTCTTGCAAAATTGCTACAGATTCCTCTGGTCAGTCAAAGGGATATGGTTTTGTGCAATATGACAGTGAGGAAGGTGCGCAAAAAGCTATTGAGCAGCTGAGCGGTGTGCTGATAAATGATAAGCAAGTATTTGTAGGACCTTTCCTTAGCAAGCAGGAAAGAGAGCTGGCTGCAGATAGGTTAAAGTTTACCAATGTCTATGTGAAAAATCTATCTGAAGTCACGACAGAGGAAGATTTATACAACAGATTTGGTGAATTTGGAAAAATAACTAGTGTTGTTGTGATGAGGGAAGGTAATGGGAAGTCTAAGTGCTTTGGGTTTGTCAACTTCGAAAATGCTGATGCTGCTGCTAAATCTGTAGAAGCTCTTAATGGAAAAATAATTGATCAAAAGGAGTGGTATGTTGGGAAAGCACAAAAAAAGTCTGAGAGGGAACATGAACTTAAAGTTAGATATGAGCAAAGTGTGAGTGCATCTACTGACAAGACACACGGGCTGAACCTGTATGTAAAGAATTTGGATGATAGTTTTGATGACAATAAGCTTAAGGATGTGTTTTCTCCCTATGGTACCGTAACGTCATGCAAGGTCTGTTTATCTTTATTTCGTTATTTTAAATTAGAGAATATATGTGCTTCCTTATTAGTCAACCGCACTAGAGTTTTCTCGAATCCATAGTCTAAATCGGAAATATTTGAATAGGTTATGCATGATTCTAGTGGGGTGAGTAAAGGATCAGGCTTTGTTTCATTTTTAGCTGCAGAGGAGGCTTCTAGAGTAGTAAGTTAATGTGGCACCTTTTTTTATTTGTGAATGGCTTTTGTATATATGTATATATTTGGCAAAGTGGCTTTTGTATACTAACTGTTAACTGTCTATTTTTGGAGATCTCGGAGATGAATGGCAAGATGGTAGGCAACAAACCTCTTCACATTGAATTTGCGCATCGTAAAGAAGACAGAAGAGCAGGGCATCAGGTTTATTTTGAATCCTTTATATTCATAATGCATTGCTTTAAATTTAAAATAGATAAAAAATGAAAATGAACAAGAAAGGGGATTGATAGACCCAGTATTGAAACATAGCTCTAATGAATAACGTTAAATTTAATTGCCTTCTCTCTATCAGTTTGGCTTACAGATATTAGTATGTACTTCACAGTTATATTTATCACTTCAGCAGGAGCAGTACTCCAATATGCATCCAGTCGGAATGACTTCTGTCGGTCCTAGTATGCCTATGTATCCCCCTGTTGGTCCAGGTCCACAACAAATATTCTATGCACAACCTCATCCTGCCTTCATTCCCCCTCAGGTAATTTAGTTGCATGATAAAGAAGTCACTTGTTGGTTCAATAGGATGTTATTAAAAGATACAGCCATCAATTTTTCTCATGTGTCATGTCATGATAAGCAGTTCTATGTTAAGCATAATACATACCCTTATTACCAAGCAGGCAAGCATGTAAAACGTTATACCCCAAAAGCATTTGTGAGTCTTAATGTAAACAATTGACCACACACTATTCAAATGAAACTTATCTGTTGGGATAGTGGATGCATTAATTTGAAAAAGAATGCTTGTTATATTGTATTCATTTATTACAAGGGATCAATCTTATACCACTTGGCACTTGGCATTTCTAGTAAAGGTTAGTATTAGCAGCGCTATATTCATAATTTTATTGGTCTGTATAGTAGGATCATGTCACAGCCAAGTATACGCACTACATGCCTTTTCATTTCGGAAAAGAAAAAAAAAAAATCTGTCACATCACTGAGTTCTTGCTGGTAGAATGCATCGCCACTAGGTAAATAAACAGTATTGCTTTTATCTGCTTCTAAAGTTCCAAGACACTAGAGTAAACAATTAGCTTTACCTTTCTGAGGTGGAGGACATAGACCCTGAGGCCTGAATTTAATTCTTTAGGAAGTGGGCTCACAGGTTAGTAGATGTAAATTGAACTACATTATATTTTCTTCATAAAATCACTTGTAAGATTTCATTTCTAGGTTATAGAATGGTAGGAGTTATCATCAGAGCTAAAGCTGACTGGTATATTTTGGGGATATATGTATCTTGCATGCTATCCCATTTTTTCTTATCTACTGTACCCATGTGTTACTTTTTGATGATGATCTTTGTTGTCTGGCTTGTGCTTTTCTCAGCCTGGTTTTGGTTATCCGCCGCAACTTGTTCCAGTTCCAGGCATGAGGCCTAGCGGAGCTCCCATCCACAATTTTTTTGTGCCCATAGCTCAGCAGGGGCAGCAAGGCTTGCATCCTGCTGGGATAATTGCTGGACTGCATGCTCAACAGGGAGTCCCTCTGATGCAGATGCAGCTACAGCCGCAGGCGCAGGTTTGAGGAGCATCTAATTGAATGTCCTCCAATTCTTGCCTGTAATCAAGTTCACCCCTCTTTCCTTTTTTTTTTTTCCTGAAAAACAGGCTTTTCCAAGAAGGCGTGCATATCGTCCTCCACGTGGTCGTGGTCGTGGGATGCCAGTTCCAGTGCGTGGAATGGTACCTGCTCCATACAATGTTGGGGCGATGCAAATTGGTGATGCTACAGGGTCTCTGCCAATTTCTATTGAGGCCTTGGCTTCTCTACTTAGAAATTCTTCTCCAGCTGATCAGAGGATGGTATGTATACATACTCGTAGACATATCTGTACATACTCTATATACATTATATATATAGCTTAGCTTAAAACAGTTTGGTGTTGTGCTAGCCATTTGTTAACTTGTATATATGTTGCTGCTAGTAAAGGCTCTGGTTATATACATTAATGTGAGGCTCATTGTAGGACTACCTGATTTTCGTGTTCAATGAAGTTCAATGAACTGTCGAACCTGGGGTGAAACATAGCCTAGTTTACTAGCTATTGATTTGAATAAATCAAAAGAGAACACTAAGAGCATAGAGAACTTGAGATGAAAATAATTCATGTTGTTGTATATCTCCAAACTAATTCAGTATAAAACATGCATTTCTACGATGTTAATGTACACTGAGTGACGTGATTGCTTTGTAGCTTTTGGGAGAAAACCTTTACCCGCTGGTTGAGATGCTGGAACCGCAATTAGCAGCGAAGGTAACTGGTATGCTGTTAGAGATGGACCAAACTGAAGTTCTGCATTTGCTTGAATCACCACGAGCACTTCAAGCAAAGGTTGCTGAAGCTCTGGAGGTTCTCAGAACTGTTACACAACAGACTGGTACCCCTGTTCATCAACTTTCTGCATTGTCGCTTAGAGATGGCATTGTATCCTAGGTGCATGGGGCACAAGGAATTATGTTACAGGAAAGTCATTGGTTTTAAGACATATTTAGTGCAGCTTAGGCGGATTGGAGTTTGTTAAACTGTGCTAAACGAACTAGCCATGGGTTTTGTTTATTGCTGCACTTTATTCTAAAATTTTATATTAAAGATTATATTAGCCGTATTTTGGTTTTTGGCTCAGTAATTTTACTTGATTAGGCTTTAAGATAGTGCTGCTACTATTTGTTTACTACATGTCTATATCAGTCCCTCTCTTAAATGTACTAATAAAATAAATAGAGGTCGTTATAGTAATAAAAGAAATTAAAAAAAAATAAAAATGAAAGTCGTGTCCAACAACACTCCTTTGTCAAACCTTCACTTACAAAATCCCTTCACTTTCTGTGTCTCGCTTTTTCTTATTACATCATTTATACATTATAATTTAGAAATTGGTAAAATGATTTCTCGAAACAAAAAGCTAAAATTGATAATATTTTATTTGGTATAAAATTTAACACGTTAATTATCTTATTGGTCACTAAAGTGGACCTAAAGTATCAAATTGGTCACCAAATTGAAAACGGTATCAAACAAGTCACTAAAGTCAGCCACATATACATTTTATTATATAACTTACTTTTTTCTGGACGAAAAACACTAATATCAATATTAATTTTTTTGATTTTATGGTCTGAAATGGCATGTAGATATCACATTAAATATTTTTTAATACATCATTATTTTTCGTCTTAAAAAAAATATTTATTTAGCGGAGTGTATCCTATAACCGACTTTAGTTTTCAGTTTGATGATCAACTTGATATTTTAGGCTCATTTTAGTGATCAACAAGATAATTAAACCAAAATTTATCTAATTCTTCTCTAAATGTAAAACATGACGTGGAATACATTCAAATTAAAAGAAATTTTCATCAATTTTAAATGTTCAGTATCATGTAAACAAATTATTTCAATTACCAGATAAAATTGAAATTCAGGAATCGGATAATTTTAATTAATTCACTCTCTACCATAATAATGCATAAATATATAATCTAAAAAATAATATTAAAAAGATCCATCAAGTTTCTAAAAAAATGCTTAGCAAAAAAAAGAAAAAAAAAGTTTCTAAAAAAATTAACGTACGATGAGGTCATTATCTCATCCTTTTCCACCGCCCTTCCAAACCCCCACCCCCTTTATAAATAAACCCCCCCACCCCCATTTCTCTCATTCTTCTCGACTCTCTCCTTACAATCATTCTCTCTCTCCAATCTCTCTCTCTTTTTCTCTAATCTCTCTCAAAATCTCTCTGATCAATTTAACAGAACACACCAATGGCTCTCCAAGCCCTAAATTCACCCACAACCGTAACTCAACCGCCTCTCTTCAACTACAAAACGCTCAATACCACCAACAACATGAACACAACCACTACTCTTCTCCCCTCTTCCGACCCATGGATGAGGAAGAAACGCTCAAAATGTCTCGTAATGCTTACTCGCGCCGGTGCCGGTGCCGCCGCCTCTCCCACCCCCTCAACAAATACCCACCGCCACCTCCTCATCAATCTCTCGAAAAACAAGAAACCAGTACATACACGTGCAGTGTATGTAATAAGGCCTTCTCATCTTATCAAGCTCTCGGTGGCCACAAAGCTAGCCACCGCAACAAAACCCTTGCACCCGACAACTCCGCCTCCTCAAGCGCAACGCTGAATTTAGGTTGTCACCGTTGTTTTCCCACTGGTCAGGCTCTTGGAGGCCATAAGAGACGCCATTATGAAGGTAATATCAATGCCAAGGCGGCAAGTGGAAGCGCCGCCACGGTGGTGTCAAGCCAGCGCCGTGAGTTTGAATTTGACTTGAATTTACCAGCTTCACCCGAAGAAGAAGAAGACGAAGTGTTGCCGTTGCAAGTTGGCTTTGACTTTCTCCGGACAAGTCAATTTTCCGGTGAGCAAGAAGTGGAGAGTCCGTTGCCTAAACTGCGATTCTTGATTCCCAATTATTGAATTTTCTCATCCTCATTATTATTATGGTTAAGGAATTAAAGTTAGTACTTAGCTAGAATTATACAAAATTGAATTGTTAGTTTATGAAATTTTTGTATGCAAATTATAGGATACTTACATGTATGGTCTGTAGAAGACCTTATGATGGTATGGCATTGATGGATGATTACAATGATTTTGATTAAATTTTGTATGCTATTGATGGATGATTACAGTGATTGGATTGAATTTTGTACTTTTTTTATTAGATTAAATTTTGGTTGTTTAACTATTGTTTAAAAACATTTTATATTGCCAATTATTTATTGCTGAAAAAATATTTGATGAAACGAAATGTTATAACAAGTAAAAATATCAAATATTATCATTTATTAGTTACTCGGATTAGCGAGAATCGAATCTGGAATGAAAATAGAAAAGATGGATCTTTTGGCTACAACTTGTACGTCACACATGTACCTTGGAGATCAAATTGTGAAGTGAAATTAACTCTTATTCCAACTTATTGATGTAGTCTTTCAGGAGTAGTCTTTCATGAAACAGAACTCTCGCATATGATTTTATTGCGAAAATTAAAAAAATTTCAGGTGCAAAGTTAGAAAAAAAAAGAGGTAATAATGTTAAAACAAATATAATAACCCGTGCAATACACGATCGTTTTTGTTTGCTTAATACGGTAGAATATGTTTCCTTTGTGATAGGCGTGCGTTGTATACCAGTAACGATCGAGTCCATCTGGAGCAGTGATTCACCCCGTTTGAAGAAGAGAACCAATGATAACCACTTAGTAATAGTAGACCATACAACATTGCAACAATGCATCTACCGAAAAGAGTTTTTTGCATTAGGAAGAGTTTAGCCGGAGTTTCTTATTCATAATATAGACATGGGTCATACTCATTTGAGCTTGAGAGGACATGGTCTTGTCATCTTAAATTTCAGTCGCTTTGTACCAATTTTCAGATAGCTCTCGCAAGTTCACTGATGGCAAGTCCTTTAATGTCCTGCAACAATAAACATATTAGTCCCAACTAAACCTTAATCTGGTTCATTTGTGGACTCCAAAGATATCACCCCGCTTAGTAAGTTACTATTCAGATACCTATATCCAAAGATACTAATCACAAATTGAGGGTGGGAAAGGAAGCGAACAATAACATCACCATAATTTCCGAGGGTGACTGGTCTTCCAAAGCCTAGCCAGCTCCGATAGGTTCTGCTAAATCAGATTTACCAGCAAAAAAAAGTCTCTGCATGTATATTTTGGTTCAAATGCTAACAGAAATTTATCTCTGCTGTTTTTTATGATAGAGCTGAGATTATGCCCTGAAGCCTGCTCATAAATAAAAGTACACCAACTGCATTAAGATTACAATCACACAAGATGTGCAAACTTGTCAACTTTCCATCATCAACGTTAATGGTTTACATCTCTTGGTTAATACTACACAAATATATTCACAGACTGAAAAAAAACTACTAAAAAATGGATCACATTAGGAAAACTCCTGTGAAATTGATGTAGAAGCAACATGTCAGAAGTCCCATGACAAACACCATATAAGATGAGAGATATTTATACATCTCTCTCTGATTTAGGCATCTTGTCTTATAGCATGTCTCTGCCTCAACCCTACATCAGCTTCTTCTCCATCGAGTAGGATCAATGCAGGGTCATGCTGTATGTTAGCATCTTGAATTTCTGAAGCTACCTCTGACTCGTTACGTCTCACCTCTTTATCTTCCCCAAAGTTGTGGAGTCTACGACCAATTAAATAGCGATCATCACGTATCGAATTGTGGAGATTGGTGAACCACACATGAAATCTCTTGGTACAAAAACACACCAAACTAAAACCTAGACATCCCAACCAGGCAAATCTGTAGACAGCTGAATTCACAACCAATGGATAACCAAAAATTGGAAAGACTCCTCTAGCCAATACATAAGGAACACAAAGAGCAGTTAGCAGCTTCATTATTATTGGGTATACAATCTCACGCAGTACCCAAAATCCCTGAAGCCTAGAAAACCCATTTTCTCTCACCCTCTCAAATTTTATTCTCCAATTCTCATCCACCAATGGCATCACGTGATCCAACATAACCTAAAAAAACACAAATATGAAAGTTTACAAGACCAATTAAGAATTCTGGTGGAAACAAACTTTTTGATTAAATTCGACTAGAATAGAGAAGAAATCTCATGACGTTTCTTACAAGTACAAACTCCAGAAATAAATATTAACATATTGCATGGTCGATCCTAATTGAAAAGACCTACCAAGTAATAATTTCAAATTATATGCACATTGATAAAATTCCTTCAGGGCCAGATATATCATTACTGATAAATATACTATATAACTATTCTCAAGCAACCTTTCCTTCTTCAAATAAACATACAACTCTTGCAATAAGTCAAGAGTCTAAAATATAATCTATCTTGCCTTCAGGGGTTCAGAGTTCAGTTGACTTTGAGTCTTGGACCTTTTTTATATAGGACATGACACAAAATAAGAATATGACACAACTGAATGCTGCATATACACAGAAATCAGGTTAAATTATTAACACATTACGGGTGCGATTAGAATATATATCATCAAGAATCACTTAACAAAGGAAAATGGAATTGTGTAGAATCTGAATAATTAAAAAATGGTAAAGGATTATTAAGTGGTCGTTTAAGCATTTAAAATAACATGGAACATACATGATAAAACAAAATAATACAACTGGCTACTGCCAAGTTATCTAATTTTCCTATTAAAGATGTTAGAATCAGAATGGGACCTGTTACTGGTCCATTTGAGAAAAATTCTTGTTATCTAACATGCCATCATGTCATTTCAACACAGAATTAGGTGAGGCAAGAATTTGTTGCTCTTAACATAATATTCAAATGTGGCCAAAAGACCAGCCTTTTCTTTGGACCACGTAATCAATGTTTCAAAAAATCACATATAAAAAGGTGCACGTGTGTACATTAAAGATAAACAGAATTACAGACCCTCTAAGGAAGTCATAAGAGGCGATAAAAAAACTAACCATTCTGGTCCAGATCTTGAGAAAAATTAGACCAAGAGCCCAATCCTGATACAAAAGGAATACTGGACTTTCATCAACGGGTACCCGCATCGGCACAATTACCAAAAGTTCAAAGAGCAGTCCAATCAAAACCGGGATGACAAAAATCTGGAGAGAAATCAATCTCAGAGTTAATATGATAAACTAGAAAAGTCAAAAAAAATCAAAGACCAGATTCTTACCCATATCGACAATAATACAGAGCTCTTCAGAACAATGCCACACCACTTCCATATATGCTTCAACAGAACTGCGGCCCTCCTGGTTTTGATGTACTCGATGGAATACCTAGCTCCAGCTACAACAGTCCAAATGACATAGCTCCCAATGACGAAAGCATAGAGATCTGATACAAAAAGTCGAGAGTTAAAATTTTCTTTCTGTGAACATATCAAATAAAAGACTAAAATGGTTGTAACAGTAAACTCACCATTGCACTTGATGCCATGTGTTATTGGGAGAAAAGGTACAGCATTAAAAAGCAATCGTCCCAGAGAAATAGGTATGACTACTAAAGCAGAGTTGAAAACAAGAAGAGTCATCCAGGCCACCACCAACAAGAGCACAATTCGGAACACAAAGCTGTACCTACTACAAAATTGAATATATAAAATATTAGTTCGGTGTAACATATACCCCAGATTTCACTAAAGAAAGATCATACGAAAAATTGTTTCTAGAACATTTTACTCATCTAGAAATATGAGAAGAAAACAAAATATTAAGCATTTTCATCAGCATGAAAGACTACTTGGTGCCTCAAGAAGGATTTACACATATTTACTACGAAGACAATATGCGACCAATATGAGCACAGGGCGAGAACTGAAGGACATGAAAAGTTGCCCGACACTAGTGTTCAGAGCGCATAATCACATAAATTTCAAGCAGATAACATTGTAAACATATTTATTTGCCGAGTAAGGAAAGACGCTATTAAGGAGCAACCAGTAAAAAAATATGTCTGCCTGCATCAAATTCCCTCAGATAATGTTATTGGTCACTTCTACTGGAATATCAACATACTTAGGTTAAATTTCCTAAAAAAATTAAATTTCCCGCTGTTTTTTCGCTTGGACATAATACCTGAAGATAAGAATTTTTGCAAGAAAATAAGACAAATAAGTCCAAAAACAATGCTCCACATAAGTTATAGGGATTTTGTACAAAAAGTGAGCCTGCCTTCACTTTTTTGATTCATACAATTAACCTTAAAGAAGTAAATGTTACTACAACTTTGGCTATTCTCTTAATGAAAACAAATACTCGGTGTAAGACTCACTAGATGGCTTGTACAGTATAAAATAGGTATCTACATGCTCTATACAAAATGTATTTCATATTTCAATAAGACTTACTCTGAATCAGATTGCTCATCACCATCAAACTCTTCTGCAGCATTAGCAGGTAAATTCCTGTTGCTATTCAAATCATCATGGGCACCGAGCCCTATCAAGGCTCGATCTTGACCTCCTACATGTGCTTGCTGTCTATCCTGCCTTACTGGCCCATTTCCATGTTCCTGGCCACTGTTATCTTCGGGAGGTGGGAGTAAAAACTCTGTCAAATTAAGTGCCCAACCAACAGCCGTGAACCAGTAGCGAAGAAGGGATTTAATCTTTTTACGTAACTTAAAATGCTCAAGTGCAAACGGAATGCAGATTTGGAAGAGAAGCATGTCGGCAGGAATTTCAGTAAATGGGTCTGATACACTGCAAAATCAGCAATTAAAATCAACAAACTTAATCAAGCCAACCATAGACAGGAAATGTAAAGTGTAAATACACCTAGATAGAGAACATCTTACGATATGTCTAGTGGAAAGATGGAAGGAGCTACTCGCATGGCAAGTTTAACTGGTAGAAATACAAGCATCACAATGAGACTTCCATAAACAGCTACAGACAACAAAACTCTGCGTGCATGCTTGTGAACAGGATCATCAATCAGATCACGGAAAGGATTGTAATTAGGATCAGCAGGATCACGGAGGAAGTAAAGAACCCCATTGCGCAAAACCTATACATAGCACAGGGTATTATTAGAATAGCCTGTGACAAGCAAAAAACACACGCTGTAATGATCACCAAAGAGAAATGCATACCCCTCGAAGAAGGCTGACAAAGATACTTATTTGTAGCATGTAGATAATCCCTACAACCCAATGAATCAACGAGCTCGCTAATGGAGAAACTGAAAAAAAATCCACTCTCTCTGCTATCGACTTCCCAAACATTCTTATGGTACAAACATCCAGCCACCACCCACACATCAAAGGAAAAACACCAAGTTCGATAACCAAAAGGAAAGCAACTTTAATCATAGTAAGTAAATGTCGCATAGCAGCCAAGAACTGCCTGAACAGGGATGGAATGGTCTCTGCAACCGAAGCAATGCCGTAGAACCTCCCCATAGTTAAAGGCTCACCTTTAGTGTACCGAATTAATGCAACCGTCCCAAGGTACATAAAGACCAACGAAAATATAAACATATAGCCAACAGCAAGGGTTGTAACATCAGAAAGCCGTGAGGCCCCAATACCTGCCCCTTTTAAAATGTCAGCTGAAACTATAGTGGTTCCATTATTCGACAGGTTGGTCAGTCCAGTAGCATTTACACTCACTTTTTCTGCAAACTGGTTAATATAATTTTCATGAGTACCAGATGTCATATTCACGACTTCGGTCAATGCATTTTTCAGAGTAGCATTGGCCAAAGAAAGAGCCGATTCTGTAAGAGGTGCAACTGTTGACAACACTGGAGTCGTAGCAGTGGACAATAGCCATGATAAGTAATAGAGTATAACCCGTCCTAGGGAAAAGGGAACGAATATAACAACACCAAGGAATATCATATTGCTTGCAAGAACCTGCAAAAGAAGATAAAAAGCACCTAAGAAACCAGTTAAAAGAGAATATAATTTTTGCTAATCAGATGGAGAAAACTTCAACAAGTCACGTAAGCCAGTTAGAGAAAGGTTAATTGCCACTTTAAAGTGAAATTTTTTCTAGAAGTTCAGTTCTCAGTACAGAATAATTCCCAAAAATTCTGCTACCTGCCTACACTAAATTTTCACAACTACTGGTGTCTCAAACTGCATCAACTATGATTCTATAATTGAAACAAAAAAAAAGCACCAAACAAGGTTCTAGAGTTCTAGATGAGATGCACACAATGAATAGCTGATCAACACTTGATTTCAATAAAATATGTACTCACAGTGAAAGCATTCTCAACCAAATGAAAAACAGGCCCTTGCATGCCAACTAACTCGTCAAAAGGCACATCCTCTGCACCATCAGCATCATCCATCCCATCAAAGATCTGTTCCATATGAGCTTCTAGACGAGCTGCCTGCATCTCCCATCGAGCAGCAACATTTTCTGCGTTTCTTCTGATCAACTGACCTGCCCCAGCAACTCCTTGTGCTCCACCAGCATCTTCGGCATTCATATCACCAATTAGATTCCTGTTTGCTGGTACATGAGGCGGCCTTCTAGCAGCACGAGCACCATTTCTCTCTCCTTCATCTTCTCTCTCACCATCATGCCCTCCGATTTCTCGTAGATGCCTAAAGTAATCTCTAAGAGAAGTGGCTCCAAGAAATATAAAGACAATGCTAGCTGAGAGTAAGAACCCATGTAGACAGTCGGTAAGAACAGCTGTTGTAGTAATATGACTAAAGAACAGTCTTTGGGCTTCACCAAAACTCCTAACAAAAGCCAACCGCCATATCCAAAATGTAATAAATGGTATGATCAGAAGCCAAACAGAAAGTACAAAACTGAGGCGCAAAAAAAATTGCAGAACGTGGAATGCTTTCACCCCTATCCCAATTATAAACTCCTGAAACGGAAGCCTTGCTGGAGCATTCTCGGCATAAACAGGGGAAAATGAGAAAGGATGCTTGCACACCTGCAGCAAATATGAAGAGAACCAATAAACAACACATAGAATAAAATATAAAACGTTATGATTATAGGACAAGAGAAGTAACAATCGATAAAACTATACAGGGAACAGAAGTATATCTCCCCCACCTCCCCACACACAGCAGAGGAATATAGGAACTAAAGCATTAACAAGGGTCTCGTTTAAATTGTTACATACCTATATCCTTCTATATTCCATAAACGGGCATGTAGAATATCAATATCATTTAGTGAGCTGAAAGTCAATATCTTCTAATTTGACATCTTTCTAGTTATAGCATGTTATGGTGTTCTACTCTATACACTCAAAACTTCAACAAGCGATTCCAGACAATGCATAGGAACTCCATTACACGACGGAAAAAAAACAACCACAGATGCAGGTTCAATGCCTAGCACGTCCACAAGGCTCTAAATTAACATATTCACTGTAACCATTAGCAAGAGATTAGAACCGTCAATCTATATCCACCTCCTTCATGGTGCATTGCGTATGAAATGAAGCACCAATATGAGTATTGCATAAACACTTAAGAATGCTGACTTATTAAAAAAGAGAAATTAAAAAAACAGCAGCTTAGAAAAAGCTGTAATCGAACCAATTACTATTAATTAAAAAACTGATTTTCTTCAAAAAAAAAAGCCTGATTCATGCTTCCGATATTATTAAACCTAACAAAAACACTTCACTAGTTATACTCAAGTAATCTCCACTCTGCCGCTACTTTTCCTCTCACATTCTATCAAATGATAAATGATTCATCATACTTTTAATGAACATCACCGCCAATAAAAGGCCATAAACTTAGTTCATCTACGTATAACAATACAATCGCACAAATTAAAAGCAACTTAATTCCTTATATTCACACACAAATGCATACAAACACATACATATTATATATACCTAGAGAGAGACAAGGAGAGATAGGGAGGGGGGAGAGAGAGGAGAGAGAGAGAGAGAGAGGGAGGGAGATAGAGAGGGAGAGATAGAGGGAGAGGGGGAGATAGGGAGAGAGAGAGAGAGAGAGAGAGAATATACCTCGCACTGGCGAGCGTTGCTATGATTAAGCCACTGAAGAAGACAATCCTGATGAACAAATTTAATACTTCCACTACACGCACACGGATACCGGAGAGGATTATCGGCGTCACCTGGATTCCGGCAGATCCGACACACATCTCCTTCTTCATCATCATCATCAAATCTATTCAACATACTATTATTATTATTACTAATTGTATTATTATTATTATTATTATCATTATTTATATTTTGCGATGATGAAGATGTGTTTGAATCGGATGGCTTGAGAGACTCGTCGGAGGTAGAGATGATATCGCCGCCATCAACGCTGCCGTGAGATGATATCACCGCCGGTGCGATCTCCATATTCGCCGGCGAGACTTTCTCTCTCCTCTTTCTATTGGTTAGTTAGCTTGTCGGTGTAGGGATGAGAAATCGATCGGAGAGATAGAGATAGATTTTTTGTGTGTATTTTCGTTTTCCCAAATTTGCCCCCCTTATACTTTCAGAAGAATAAATAGCCGAGAAATTAGAGTGAGGACTCTGTTTTCTTTATTTATGTATAAACATTTTGCTAAAGAAATATTAAAATAACATTTATAAATTTTATGTATGTAAAAAATATTGTTTTTGTTAGAGTAAATATAAGTTCAATATAATTAAAAAAATTGAAATTTAGTTTTAATATGTTTAAATAATATTTAGTATTTGCAGGATTCAAGTGTGGCAAAATGTGAATCATTAATTTTGTTTTAAAAAATATTAATCACAAATAAAACTTTTTTATATCACTTTATTTATCGATCTGAATGAGATCTCATTTAAATTATTTAAGTCGTAATAAATATTAAACAGATACTTCCAAATATGTGATCGAGAAGTAAAATATTTTTTCATTGAGTTTTATACATTTTCCTTTAATACCATCATAACCAAATAAAAAGTCATGAATTCTAATATTTTAGATAATATATTTAGATTTTTTAAAATTTGTTTACTATTTAATTTTAACTAAAACAAAGAAAATAACTATAAAATTAAAATAAATAGTAAATAAATTTAAAAAATCTAAATATATTATCAAATATACTTGAATTCATAACTTTTCATTTGGTTATGGTGACATTCAAGAAAAATACATACAACTCAACAAAAACAAAAGATTATTTCACTCTTGATCACATATTTAGACAAATATATTTGATATTTATTATGACTTAAAATTTTCAAATGAGACCCGTTGAAATCGGTGAATAAAGCAATATATGACAATCACTTGAGTGGACAATTTAATATTTAACCCCTTAACAAAACTAATGCATTTCCTGATAAAAAAAAAAAATTTTTGAAACAAACTAATGGATTTGACTTTGACACCAAGTCTAATTTGGTGTCCTATACAGTTGAATCTTTTATTATACAACTACCTTGCATTTGTTTTATATCTCTGAAATCCCGCAATTGCCCCTGTAACTGGAAAACAATAACAGGAACCAGATAGTTCAAAGAATTTACAAAATAACAGGACAAGTTTGTTCAACAGCCTTTATCAAACGAAAACTCACTCCAAACTAGTCATTCTCGGAAGCATTAGCTAATTGCTACGAGGTTGGTTGTCTCGTCCTTAACCTTGATATCAAGTAATCCTCGAGATTCTAGTAACTACAGTAGTACAATCATCTTACTTTGCTGTTTTCCAAGCAACTTCCCATTGAATGGCCATTTTGTCCTGCTGCTGGAGATAGATCACTTCAGATTTTAGTTCTATTGATTTTTGCAGGGAAGTGTATATGTCTTTCGAGTGCCCAACAGTTTCATCTGCTGCTAGTATAATGATCTATTCTTGTCATCCTCGAACAAATTATGATGCTCGATTTCAGGACTCCCCTTTCTTGCCAAACTTTGCAAGACCTGATTACAAATAGATGAGAGGATATAGTTTGTATGATTTATAATCCATACCAATTCTGCAAATTATGCTATTAAACGTTGTTAGTTTGAATGGTAGCTAATGCAGCTTCCTTCATTTCAAGCAATGCATCTTCGAAACATTTGGCTAGAAACTGTGGGTCGGGGATTATATCTTTAGCTACCAGGATTTGCAAGTCTGCCCTTCCAGCGTAGCTCAGCATGTGCATTGTAATTGCCTGCATACCCATCACAATCCCTGTTTAGCACATTCATTTCTTTCTTTTCTTGGGTGCTAGTTTTGGTCAGGAAAATTACTTGAAAATACTTAAATCCAAAAGAATCAAAAGACTGAGGATTGTACATGGGGTAGGCTGCTTGTGTTCACTCTAATGTACTCTACTGGATTTCCTGCAATTGTAACCTCTTCGCCAGGACCAATGACATTTGAGATTGTAAAAGTTGTATTACTACAGATTCTGTAATTAAGCCACCCCGCTAACTACATTTCAAAAACTAAGTTCAATCATTACTCAATTAAGGGAAATAAGCTGGGACTGTACAAGAGTTCGAAAAACAAAAACTTGAAGCATAAGAACAAAACAAAAAATCAATCAAAGTTTCTCAGAAGTATGAAAACTTACCGTTGATCCCAAGTAGGACATCAGAAAGTACCCAACTTTGTATGAGAAATAACCCTCTAATGAAAGCTTTTTCCGGTCAATCATAACCTTGGCTCTCTTCAAGTATTGTAAAGGATCAGAGTCATTTCTATGATAATAGACGGGCAAGAGAAGCGTACCAAATTTGTTTCCCCACCGTGTTCCTTTATTATTCAATTTAAAGTCCGATACATCCTGATTCATTCAGACATGTCCATATATTCATTTAAGAAAGCTATAGTTGGTGTGAAGCAAGCAAACAAAGTAGAAGCTAAGGGTTTGAAATGCAGACCTGCAGTCCTTTCTGTGATCTCATGTTGATCATGGCTAAACCAGTGAGTCGAGTTCCTTCTTTTAGAGCTGGAAATAATAATTGAACTGAGACTTGTCAACCAAACTCTTATTTAATAGATTCTGGAGTTGCCTAGAATTGTAATGAAAGTTCACCTTCTGGCGATTGAATGTCCAGATATTTTGACAGTCCACATGAAATCACCCCAAAAAGCACATCATTTATCGTCTGCATATAAAAAGAGGTTCGGCTAACCAATCTAGAAAAAATACGATACATGTTTCCAGACTATAGGTATTCGTTCTTTTAATCAAAAATTGTTGTTCTTTAATTTAAGAAAAGAAGTTGAAAGAAAGACTTACTGCCTTGGCCACAACATTTTTAACAATCTTCATATCATCAAGCCTAAACTTGGCCGTCACCAAACATCTCGGCCACAGCTCCACCCCAGCTCCGCCGCTCAGGGCAGTCCTTTTATCCTTCACCCACAAACTCCTCAACATCAACTCCAACACATACACAACCGTAAAAAAAATCACCCACATTGCCTTCACCACCAACTTCCAAAAATTAGTATCCCTCCTAACAGGACCGACATTTTTTATTTCGGGCAGCATCTCAGGATCATCCGATTTCCGACAACACGACAACAACATCGACATCAACGAAACACCATCTCCCAATGCATGATGAATCCTGAACACAACACAATCATGAGCCATCAAAATATGCATTTCCCATAGCGGCTTACTTGTATCCAAAGGTGATGAAACGGATAAATCGGCTATATATTCGTTGACCGCTTTTTCATGATCATTGACTTCAATGACATGTTCATGTCTAATAATAATATGGTTGTCTAAATTGACTTGGGTTCTTCTCCAGCGTTCATGGCCGTGACGGTCTGTGACCAACAGGCTGGTGAAACGTGGGTGTTGCATTATGATCGAGGTTTCGACAGCAGATTTTATAGCGGGGATGTTGAGAGGGTGTTTCCCGGCAATGGCACAGTGGATTATTGTGTTCATTTCTTGCCGGAGAAATAGACGGCCGGCAGGCGTTACCGGCTCGTCTTTCTCTTTTGTCTCCATGAGAAAAGGTTGACTGTGATCTGGATGATCGTGGGCTGCGCGGGTTTTATTACAATCAAAAGTCATGGTTGTTAAACAATTCAGGTGCGTTGTACTTTTTGGAATAGAATATCTCAAGATTAATTTATGTTTCTTCGGCAATTCAATTGTTTTTCATGTTTCTTGAACATGGAATTTCAGGATTTGTGCAAGTTTGACATTGTTTGGTCATAAAAATAAGGGTTTTTTTTTCATAAATACCTATCCTTAAATGTATTTTTTCAAAAATACTATGTGTTTTTGAATTTTTTGCAAAAATACTATTTTCAAAAATACGGTCTGCAACTAGATGCAATCATGTGCAACTTTTGCAATCAGAATCAGATTCAACCATCTGCAACTTTTTGCAACTTTTGCAACCAGAATCAACCAGATGCAACTTGTTAGTAATGATGTTTTTCCGGCGTCCTGATTTTAGGGTTGTAAACAACCCTAAAATCAGGGTAGGTTAGGGTTTAGAGTCTAGAGTTTAGGGTTGTAAACAACCCTAAACCTTAAACCCTAAACCCTAAGTCCGTATACGAATTATTCGTCATTCTTAATATTTTTAATACCCAAAATAGAAACATTGAACCCCAAAAGTTAACTATTGAACCCCAAGGATAAACCAAGACCACAAGTTTACCCCTTTTATTAATAATTTTTTTTGAATTTTTAGCTGTTTTTTCAATTATTTTTTTAAAAAGTTGCATCTGGTTGCTTTGGTTGCATCTGGTTGCGTTGGTTGCAGACCGTATTTTTGAAAATATTTTTTGGTTGCATCTAGTTGCTTTTAGTTGCAGACCGTATTTTTGAAAATAATTTTGAGAAGATAGTAAAATTGAAAAAAAACTTAGAAAAAGTAGTATTTTTGACAATTTCTCTAAAAATAAAGACCTGTAATTTTGTAGGAGATTTTTATTATGAAGTATTTAGAAAACTCAAGTTTTACTATAAACATTGAAAGTTACACACAAACATCATTTTCAAAAAAATTAAAATACATCTTGAGTTCATAAGAGCAAGTCCAACAGCTTACTTATTTCATCAGTGATTACTTAGAGCAAGTCCAACAATGTCCTAGTTGGTTACTTATAAATATGATATAATAATGTGTCATAGTGATTTAGAGACTTGATTTCTTGTAGAAACTCCAACAACATTACTTATATCTATTTCCTATTATTATAATAATAATATATTTGAAAAGAGAGAAAAAGAGTGGAAAAGAGAGAGAAAAAAAAAGGTAGAAAAGGAGGAAATTGAATTTTTTATTCATGAAAATTAAATAGGTAATGACTAGTGGTTACTTACTTATTAATAGGTAATGAGATAGATGTCCTACTGATTTAGGTAACCAACATTGTTGGAGCACCATTTTTTGCTAGATTACTTATATTTAAACTTAGGACATGATATAAGTAAGCTGTTGGACTTGCTCTTAAAACACTAGGTCTCATTACTTATATTTAGGTAACCCCTAACCATTACCTATTTCATTTCTATTAATAAAAAATTTATTTCCCTCCTTTTCTTAACTTTTTTTTCTCTCTCTTTTTCTACTAGTTGTCTAATCTCTTTTCAAATTTATTATTATAATAATAATAAGGAATAAGTATAGGAATTATTGTTGGAATTAGACATTCAAAAACTTATCATAAATCACTAAGATTCTTTATTTTATTATATTTATAAATAACACTACTTATTTGTTGGATTTGCTCTAAATATAAAACTGATAATTTGGTTATACAAATTTTTGATGTAAAATTGCCTCGAGACAATTTAAAGAGAGATGGTGGGAAGAAATAAGCATCATCCTCCACCACCACAAAATTAGTTTCAAAGAATCACTACACCTCTTAAAAACTAACCGGAAAAAATCTTTTTTTACTTTACTGCCAACTCTTTCAACAAAGACTTAATATTTTTTTAATGAGAGCAAGAGGCTCTGTAGTCCAAAATGCTCAAAATCCTTCCACCAATACAGACAGAACAAAAACTGAGAAATATACACTTAATTTAATTTTGAAGGAGTTGAACCAATTGCAAGTATACATAAACAATCTACACAACAAAACAAACTGCATTTTTGTAGGCAATTGGCAAAAAACAAACCCAATGGATAGCCCAAAGCAAGTATCTAAGGAGGAGCCACCTAGATGTATGCAATTGGCAAAACACAAACCCAGTGTATAGCCCAAAGCAAGCATCTAAGAAGGAGCCACCTAGACTAACATCGAAAACTAGGATTCTAAAATCAAACACAACTTCAACAAATCACCAAAATCCTCAAACATATATTCATAAAAATCCAATCACCTAAATGTCAACAAGAGATGTTTGATTACAAATTACATAGACTTCTGATTGAAAGTTGTACTTCTTAGATATTAAGTTGTAGTTCTAGGAAGTGGACGAAAGTGTCTAATTGGCAATGCATAAATTAAGTGCAACTCACTCATATATACTTCCCAGAAAGTTGAATTCAACCACACAACAATCCAGAATATAATCCTTCCAAGAAAAAAATATTCGAGTTAAAAAAAAAACTGAATCACAAACCCAAAAGTTAAAGCCACCTTTATCTAAACATCTTGAACAATATAATCAATCAGAGGATCAAACGTATCAACCTTAACCATAAACTTTGGCTTATTAGAAGTGTAGAAATTGGTTTTGTTCCAACCTAATAACAGATTTACCCTTTAGGAACACTGGATGTGTGACCCAACAATTAAAGCCGGCCAAAACCAAACATATTTAACAAGTTCATCATTCAAAGGATCAAAGTTAGAAACCAGCCCCAATCCTAATATACAACTCTTTCCCGCAACTTCATCATATGTAATCAAGTGTACTATGACACACACCCTAAAGATATTAAATAAACTACACCTTGCACCCACATCTAATAGGAGGAAGAACTAGAACTCAACCAAAACAGCCTATTAACAAGTTCTTTTGGCACTAAGACTAAACCAAACTACACATCATTCTCAAATACAACTCAAATCTCCTACTAATAAACCATAGCCCGCTACTGGTACAAAATTTCAATAGAATCCACATTTTCACATCTCTAGCAGCTAACCAATTAGCATCTAAAAATCTTGTTTACATAATCAATCACAAACATAAACATATATCGGTTCAACAGATTCTACGTATAAAAATCACAATGCACCACAACAATCAATCATCTTAAAACCGAACAATTAACAAAAACAATAGTTTCCATAAACTCAATTATCCAAATCATCCAAACCACATTCTAAAATAACATTTCATTTTAGTTCCACAACACGAAAAAAAACCCGAAAAATAACATAATAATCGAAAACAAGTCCCGATAGAAACTACCAAAACACGAAAGCCTCTCCACTTAACGATAAGACTTCTGGAATCTCGCCCTCGCACCACGTCCACCAAACTTCTTCGGCTCACATCTTCTCGGATCAGCAACAAGCAAAGTCCGATCATACCTAACCAAAATATCCTTAATCTCCTTCTTACTCTCTTCATCAACAAACTTCTGGTAATACGCAACTAAGGCCTTCGCAATACTCTGACGAATCGCGTAGATTTGGGAGGTGTGACCGCCGCCTTTGACTCGGATTCTCATGTCAACGCCGGCGAAGCGGTGGCGGCCGAGGAGGAGGATTGGCTCGAAGGCTTTGTAACGGAGGATTTCGGGCTGGACGAGCTCGATTGGGACGCCGTTGATTTTGATTAGGCCTTTGCCGCGTTTGCAGTGAGTCACGGCGACGGCGGTCTTTTTCCGGCCGAAGCATTGGACGGATTCCGGTGGCGGTGTTGCCATTTTGTGTGTGTTTTAGTGAGTGTGTTTTGAGTGCGGCGCTTTGAGTGATTGGAACCCTGGGAGTGAGAGAGGAGGTGAGAGAGTGGTTATTTAAGCGTGGAGGTAGGGTTTTGTGTGGGTGTGAATATGGGCTTGCTGGTTTATGTGGGCTTAAATGAAAGTGTTTAGTTGGGCCTGATGTTCTGTGTGGGCTTAAATAAACATGTTTGGTTAGAGTTGTTTAATGTAAAAGCAACTATCAAACTCGGTAATTTTAGGATCGTTTGGTTTGTAAAGTGGTATGAGGTTGAAATCAGGAATCGGGTTAATGTGATATGGGGTTGAGGTATCATTTACGATATCATGCGTTTGATTCAGTGCTGGAATGAATATATTTTATTTATGATATTTTTAATTGACTAATTTAATTAATTTAAAATATTAATTTAATTATATTTATAAATATATTTTTGAGTTATTGATTTATTTTTGTATTAAAATTTACATTTATTTGTTTAAATAGATATGAAAATAATAGAAAGAACATTGATTCCCCGTACCCTTCTCTCATACTCACCTCCCCCAGGGTATCAAAAACCCATACCTTGGGGGTTTGATTGAAAAATATTTTTTCTAAACCAAACATCAAGTATGGGGTTGGAATAAACGAAACTCATACCTGATACCAAAATAGCTCGAACCAAACGACCCCTTATTGTATTGTATCATAATTCATACTATCTCTGTCCCGTAATGTATATGATCTTCTGACTTTTTCATGTGCTCGGACGAGATACTTACAAATAATTTTTTTTTAAAAATTGTTTTGTATAAAAGTATAGAATCTATATTTTTATACAAAACAAAAAAATCGAAAAAATATTATCTATAAATACCTCAACCGAGTACATTGATATGCGTGCAAAGAGAATTGATTCATTCTTTTTGGGACAAAATTTTTTTAAGAGTAAAGTGCACTTTGTGTACTCGTACTTTAGTCAAGACACCGGTTGCAATACTATAGTTTAAAATCGAGCAGTTGTAATATCAATGTTTGTATTTCACTGCACTTTGTTGCATTCCGTTAATTGAGGTTAACTCCGTTATTAATTTTGGGAGTAAAGTGCACTTTGTGTACTCGCACTTTACTCTAAAGTGCATTTTGTGTACTCACACTTTACTCTAAATTTTGAACTAAAGATGTATTGTAAGTGATGTATTGAGCAAAATGCGGGTACACAAAATGCACTTTAGAGTAAAGTGCGAGTACACAAAGTGCATTTTACTCCCTAAATTAATAAGGGAGTTAACCTCAGTTAACAGATTGCAACAAAGTGCATTGAAATATAAACACTGATATTGCAACTTCTCGATTTTGAACTATAGTATTGCAAGTGGTGTCTTGACTAAAGTGCGAGTACACAAAATGCACTTTACTCTTTTTTTTATTAATAGATTTATTTGTCATTTGGACCGTTTTCATATTATTTATGTACAATATTTGTTATTGAAAATTTTAATTATATACGATGACTCGATGAGTGTTGAGTACGATTTAACTTTGAAGAAGATAATTCCGCACAAAATACGAGATATGTCCTTGCATTTTATTCTTTTGACTTTCATTTATGTATTATATGCACAAGACGGGTCTCAAATAAAAGTTTATGATAATAATGAGCTCAATGTTAAAGAGGCAAAGCTTTCTGCAATGGATTGTGATGCTTTTTCTCCATCTGTTTTGGTTACGTTTGCTAAGCAAGCTAGCCACCACCAATAAATTACTTAAGTTGGAACTACCGAGGGTTGGGGAACTATCGGGAAGTTCATGTTTTAAGGGATCTTGTTAAGACCTGTAAACCTGACTTGCTTTTTCTTTCAGAAACTTTAGTTTGTAGTAATAAAATTGATGAGCTTTGTAATAGCTTGGGCTTTGCTAATAGTTTTGCAATAGATCGTGTTGGTCGAGGGGGAGGTTTGGCAGTGATGTGGAGGAATACTGTTGTTTGTACTATTGAAGCCTCTTCTGCAAATTATATAGATATTGTAGTGTTAAGAGACTTGGTTCCAAGTTGGTGGCTCACCTGCTTCTATGGGTACCCAAAGAGAGAGCGAAAGAGAGAGTTTTGGAATCTGATTAGACATTTGTCTAATAATTCGGCACTACACTGGTGCATAGTTGGTGATTTTAATGACTTACTGCATAGAAGTGATAAGGAAGGGGGGTAACCATCCTCAATATCTGATGGAAGGTTTTGGGGAGACTATTGAGAATTGTGGTTTGGTGGAGATTGGGCTTCATGGAGGCAATTTTACTTGGGAAAAAGGAAAAAGGACGAATAATTGGGTTCGTGAACGTTTGGACCGTGCCTTTGCAATGAATTCTTGGTGGCAGATGTATCCTCTTTGCAATCTAACTCTGCATCATACCGTGTATTCAGACCATGATCCAATTAATTTGGAGTTGTACAATGTAACGTTCTTAGAAAAGCAGTTTCGTTTTAAATTTGAGAATACTTGGCTTAAAGAACCGAGTTTTCATGGTGAGGTTAAAGCTTTTTGGGATAATCTTCCCCGTACACATTTGTTACCAAAGTTGCTCTCTATTTCTTCCTTCATGGCTAAATGGGGAAGAAATTTCTTTCTTAAATTCCGAGATAAATTATGCAAGCAAAAATTGATTATGAATAATTTGGTGGATAAGACGGATGAAGAGAGTATTAAACAATATTTTTTAGAGAAAGATAAGTTTCACAAGTTTCTCATCCACGAGGAAATTTATTGGAAACAAAGCGCAAAGACATTTTGGCTAGCCGAAGGTGACTCTAACTCAAAGTTCTTCCATGCATACGCTTCTGCTACGAAGAAATCAAATCTTATTTCGAAGCTGAGGACAGATGAAGGAGTTGTTATCACCGACAAGACTGAGATGGAAAAAATGGTTGTTGATTATTTCCAAGGAGTTTTTAGTGAGCAAAGACAGGGTACTAGGAGGATGTTTGAAGTTATGCAAGATGTTGTAACGGAGGAGCAAAACAGTAAGTTAACCGCATATTTGTCTTTTGATGAGTTTACTTTGGCCGTGAAACAAATGCATTATGACAAGGCATCAGGTCTTGACGGGTTAAATCCTGCCTTTTTTCAGCAGTTCTGGTCGAGTTTGGGTAGGGATGTTTTCGACAGCTATAAAGAATGGCTCAACCAATGTCGTTTCCCGGCAGAACTCAATGATACCAATGTAGTCTTGATACCAAAAAAGGATAATGTTGGTCGTATGACAGATTTGAGGCCCATTGCCCTATGTAATGTACTTTATAAGATACTTGTGAAGGTCTTGGCTAACATATTAAAGGTCATCTTATCGGGGATTATTTCTGAAAATCAGTCAACCTTTGTGTCTGGTAGAAATATTTTGGATAATGTTTTGGCAGCGTTCGAGATTATCCATCATATGAAACGTAAACAATCAGGTAGCATTGGTGAAGTTGCCCTCAAATTGGACATAAGCAAAGCCTATGATAGAGTGGATTGGTCATATCTACGTTCAAGAATGTATCAGTTGGGATTTTGCGAGAAATGGGTAAGGTGGATTATGATGTGTTTATGTACGGTTCAATATTTGATTGGTTTTAATGGCTCTCAACTGGGTCCTGTGATTCCTAAACGTGGGCTACGACAGAGAGATCCTCTCTCGCCATACCTGTTTCTATTATGTGTAGAATGACTGTCTAATGCCATTGGAAATGTCGAAGCAAGTAACAACATCCATGGTTGCAAGGTAAGTCGATTTGCCCCTCCTATCTCGCACTTACTCTTCGCTGATGATAGTTTCATTTTCTTTCAAGCAGAGCATAGTGAGGCAACCAAAGTAAAAGAAATTCTTAACTCCTACGAAGCCCTATCTGGTCAGGCTGTTAATTACCAAAAAATCTGGGATTTTTTTCAGCTCAAATGTTCGAAGAGATAAGCAAATGGAAATCTTGGGTATCCTTGGTTTGAACAAGGATCTTTCGACGATCAACTATCTTGGATTGCCTTCTTTGGTGGGAAGGTCAAAAAAATCAGTGTTTAAGTTCTTAAAAGAGAGTTAAAAAAAATTAGAATTGGAATGTGAAGCTTCTGTCAAAGACAGGAAAGGTTGTACTAATAAAAAATGTGGCAACTGCAATCCCTTCATACTGTATGTCTTGTTTTCTTATTCCCAAAACACTGTGTTAGGAGATTGAGCGTTTGCTCAATGGCTTTTGGTGGAGTTCCAATGCAGCTACCACTAAAGGAATTCGATGGCTCTCTTGGGATAAATTGAGTGGAACAAAGTCGAGTGGGGGATTAGGTTTCCGTAATTTGTATGGCTTCAATCTTGCCATGTTGGGAAAACATGTTTGGAATTTTGCACACAAATCATACACTCTAGCTGCCAGAGTCTTTAAGGCCAAGTACTACCCAAAATCATATATTCTAACTTCGTCTCTGGGTGGTGGATCAAGCTACATTTGGTCTAGTATATTTGCAGCCAAGGAAGAATTGAAGCGAGGGTTCAAGTGGGTCTTAGGGAATGGGGAAGATATTCATATTGCCACATGTCCATGGTTAGATGGTAAAGAGAACTATATGATTGATACGGGCTATGAGGTTAACGGTGATTTGAAAGTGGCTCAGCTATTTCGTCAAGGTCATCATACTTGGGATGTGGAGAATGTTAATAGTATGTTTAATGCAACTGATGTCAGGGCTATTTTAAATATTAGGATTCCTCAAAATAATGTTAAAGATAGAATTGCGTGGACAAGTAGAAAGGATGGTCATTATAATGTAAAATTTGGTTATCAATTCTTGCAGGATTCAAACAGTCCACATATTCATCCGGGGAATTCTATAGGGTGAAAGAAACTCTAGAAGTTGCATATCCCATCTAAGGTGAAATTCTTTCTATGGCGTTTTTGTAGAAATAATATTCCAGTATGCGTTATTTTGCAAAACAGAATTAATGCAGTCCCTCTTATCTGTCCTATGTGCAATACTGATGTCGAACATCTTCTACACGTGTTTTTTGATTGTGCTTTTGCCTCACAATGTTGGCTTCATGTAGGCCTGGTTTACGTGTGGGATGTTGAGAATGCTCCAAATTGGTTGATGGATACACTGGTCAACGAGAATTATGATCAACTAGCTAAGATAACTATGACTCTTTGGGGAATATGGTTTTTTAGGAATAAAAAGGTATGGGGGGAATATAGTGGTTACTTCTTGTTTTGCTGTTGATTGGAGCTTCAAACAGCCGAGCGAATGGAAATGTGCAACGGACAGTCTGAGGAGTTAACAGAATGCAGCTGTAGTTACTGATAAAAGGAGCGACACAAAATGGGTTAAACCAGAGTTTGGGAAGCTTAAGATCAATGTTGATACAGGTGTTACAGCAGGTACTTCGTGTTTTGTTGTGGGTTTGGTGCTCCGTATTCATGCAAGTGATTTTCTTGGTGGGCGAACTTTGAGGTTTAATAGAGAGGTCTCAGTGCTGGAAGCGGAAACAGTGGAAATATAGGAGGCTCTATCATGGGTAGTGTCAAGAGGAGATCGAGATGTATGCGTTGAATCTGATTCGCTTTTAGCAGTGCAAAATATCAATGGTACGTACGGTGAACTATCAATTGGAAATTGGACACAGTATCGAGACTTTTAGATTAATTTTAGCGTCTAGGACTAATATTAGCGTACAACATGTTAGAAGATTAGCAAACAGGGTAGCCCATTCGATGGCTCGAGTCCCTTGTGAGCTAAATTGCTTTGTCAATTTTTTGATTTCTCCACCTTTGATGTTGGTTTCGGTGATGTATGATGCAAGTTTTTAAGGAGTGAAATTTCACTTTTCTTCAAAAAAAATTATGTATTATATTATGCGTACACGTTAATTTTGTAAGTGGTTTGTTTTTGTCATTGTCTTCTAGCAGAACTGAGCTTAGGTAAACTAAAAGATCAGGAGCAAGTGCCTAATAATTTTGTAACATTTTGTGGATGAATTTAGAATTTAGAGCATGTTTGGTAATTTCATAAAATGATGGTTTAAAGTGATTTTTGACTTCAAGTTGAAAATTGTTTGTTTGTATAATAAATATGGCTTAAAATTAAAAAAAACAGCTAAAAGTTACAAGTTGGTATGGGGTACTTTTTTGCACAACTTATTTTATTTAATAAAAGTTAATATTTTCATTCAAATGTACTATTCAACAAATATATTTTTATTTTTACATTTTTAATAACTCATAAGTTATTAATCATATAACATTAGCTGGACATATAATTTTCACTTTTCATTTATCATTTTAAGCAACTTTAAGTCATAAGTAATAATTTTAAATTTACCCAAACGGGCTCTTAATATCAAAAAATTTAGGTCTTAGTCAATGATCTTCAAGTCTGTTGCTTTTACAAATAATTTTTCATATAATATGTATTTTAAGTTTTGCTTGATCTAAAATAATATGTTTATAAACTAATCATTAGAACTTAGTGCCTCACTTTGGTTATCCTTATTGTTAGGCTCAAGACATGTCTGAATACCACTATTAACAAGCCTACACTATGTGACTATGTCACACTACATGACCTAGTGATTTCTATCACTGGGATAGAGTATAGGTCTCTAAATGTACTTGTCTTGTTCTCATGAACAATAGCTTTATCATGTATGCTCAGATTTATAATGAGCTTAGTAAAGTTTCTTGCATCTAGATTGTATATATAGGCCATTGAATAATTATCCTGGTAGAAGTTCAGAAGTGTTCATGCAGCAGGATAGAGTTGAATAAGGCTATGAAGAAATAAGTTGCAGGAATTTGTCTAAGGCATTATATAGCAAAGTCAAAAGAAAGCTATGTCGTGAAGTCACCAATATTCATGTCGTGAAGTACTATATCGCATAGTCCATTTTGTACTATGTCGAGAAGTCCTCAAGACACATGTCGTGAAGTGTTGAAGTCAGCAAAGTCAAAAGAGCCTAGATCGTGAAGTCATCAAATGACCTATGTCGCATAGTCATCAAATGACCTATGTCGCATAGTCATCAAATGACCTATGTCGCATAGTCATCAAATGACCTATGTCGCATAGTCATCAAATGACCTATGTCGCAAAGTCTTCAAAGGCTATATCGCGTAGTCCTCACAAGGGAGATCGCGAAGTCAGGGATAAAGTGGAGTTCACGATATCAACACTTAGCCGTTTATAACAAGACAAATCAAGGTACAGAACCAAGAATCAAAGGAGACAAATACTGAAGCATTTGTTCTGGCAAGGTGGTCCAAAGAACAGATGGCAAATCTACAGCTAAACTTGGAGAGAAAGATAAGAGACAAGCAACTACAGAAACGGGAAAGACTCCGAAAAGCAGGTGGTCCTTCCTGACACAGTGAACTTCTTATGGCAGGACAAGTTGGACTTTCAGAAGGGGTAGCTGTGTAATATTGTGTGTCCCTAGTTTGTATAGGTGAATATATATATATCGTGCACACACAACTGTAAGAAGTAAGAGAGATACACATAGTTATTTGCTAAGCTCTTTTCTCTGTAAGCAAGCAAGTTCAAACTGTTCTTGTTTAGAAGCCAGAAATTCGATTGTGAATTTCCTGGAAAGCTGTAGTATTTAATTTGCTTATACAAAGTAGATTAAAGTGATTGTGTGTGTTATTTACTTTCTATATATTACATATCATAATCACATACAGTTGTTTACTTAGGTTTCAAGAATCGAAAAATATATCAAACTATCCATTCACCCCCCCCCCTCTGTCTAGTTTCTAGTAGTATTCATTTCTAACAAGTGGTATCAGAGCGTAGGCTGTTAACGTACAAACAGGAAAAGATCAAGAATGAGTTCACAGAAACTAAGCAGTATCAAGATTCCTCCCTTTAACAAGGAGCACTACAGTTTATGGAAGAAGAAGATGTTGCTTTTCATCAAAGCTTCTAACCCCATGTATTTAGATATTCTAAAGCATGGTCCCTTCATTCCAATGATCGAGATTGGTGAAACAACCAATGGCACTGAGATTGTACCAGCAAAACATGTGCCCAAAGATCCCTTAAAATACACTGATCCTGAAAAGGAAAAAGTAGCATTGGATGGACATCTTCAACTTATCATTTGTGAATCTATGGACTTCAACATGTATGGCACTGTTGCTCATTGTACTAGTGCCAAGAAGATGTGGGATCTTATAGAAGTGCTCTGTGAAGGAACTACTGAAGTAAGAAAGAACAAGAAGCAGATTCTTGTTTCACAATATGAAGCCTTCATGGCTCAGCCAAAAGAGGGAATCACAGAAGTGTTTGAGAGATTCAACAAGCTGATAAACGAGCTCAAACTCTATGACAAACACTATGAAACAGAAGAGCTCAATATGAAGTTTCTACTAACTCTGCCAGATCACTTGGAACCAAGAATCTCTTCCCTTAAAGAAAGAGATCTGACAAAGATTGGTTTTGATGTGTTGTATGGTGTTTTAAAGACATATGAGTTAGAGCTGTTTCAAAAGAGATCTATTCAAGCAAAGCAAGGATTAGTGGCTAATACCTCCTGTGCACTTATTGCTGACAACCTAAGTCAAAGAATGGACTCTCTTAAAATCAGTCAGGTCAAGATTGAGGAACTGGAAGTTGAAGACACTGGTGATGAAACTCAGGTTGTGTATGATTTACCTGAAGAGGATGAGTTCTACAGTATAGATGAGCTGGACAAAATGGAAAACAAATCTTTTGTTTATATGGCTAGGAGGTATCCTAACATAAGGTTTAAAAGAAAGCAGCCATTTAGGTCCAAGTTCAATAATGGAAACACTGGTGGATCTAGTGGCTCAAACACCTTCAATAAAGGAAAAGGGATTGCTGGTGCTGCTAAAGGTGGATACAAGACATGAAGTGTGGATAGGACCAAAATAAGGTGCTATAACTGCAATGAACTTGGGCATTTTGCCACTGAGTGCAAAAAGCCTAAACAAGTCAAGAAGGACAAAGCATACTTAGAGCTTGAAGCTAAGTATGAGGCTCTACTCAAGAAACAACAGGGCAAAGCTTTTATTGCTGAGGGAAAATGCTGGGATGACTCTGATGAAGAAGAAGAACAAGAATACTCAAACTATGCCCTGATGGCATTTTCTGATGAAGGTGATTCAAGTCAGGTACCTATTCTTACTTCTCTTGATATGACTCCCCTTCAATATAAGCAAACTGTTAAAGATATGAGCACTGAGATGTTTAATATTCATACTAGAATGTTAGTAGCTAATGAAGAAATTGACAGACTAACTGCTAAGAATGTTGAGCTTACAAAAAAGAATGAGCAACTTGAGTTAATGGTTGTGAACCTGGATGGTTTGAAAAAGGAGGTTGAGTATCTTAAAAACAAAGTGATTTGTGCTGAGCAGATAGAGAATGCCCTTAGAGAACAAATTGCTGAAACTGAACTGAAACTAAGAAGCTTCAAAAACTCCTCTGAACTTATTCAAACCTACCACAAGGAACACACTGAAGACTGCAAGGTTGGAGTTGGTTTTGACTATGATAATGACAAGGGAAGGAAGAAGGTCAAGGGCAAAGGAAAGGAAACTTTTACAAACAAAAATGCCCCAACCATATTGTCAAGTGTTGAACTGCCCATCTTCAGAAAGAGTGTTGTTGAGTTTGATGAGGAACTACTGATCATCAAGCAACAACTACTTGAAGAAGATGAGGCTGCTAAGAACACTTCTTCCTTTCCTGAACTTGTCAATCAGAAAGAGACCAAAGACAATCTTGTCAAGAGTCCTAAAGCAAAGAAAGAAGTTGTTAAGAAAAGGAAACAAAACAGAAACGGTAAAGTTGGTGTTAACAAAGGAAACAACTATGCTTATGTGCCAAATGCTCCCAGGAAACAATGTCAAAAATGCCTATCTGTTAATCATTTGACTCATAAGTGTAGTAAGCCTGAAATTGTTGAAGTTGACAACCTAAGTAACCTTTCTGCAAGCATAAATTCTAGTCATGATTCTTTCTGTGGTAAGCCAAACTGCATGACATGCTATGTGACTGTGATTGCTAACTGTTTATCTCTTAAACATAAACTTGACTCTGCACAATCTGGTGAATCACACACACACATACATTCTCATAGGACAGGGTCCCCAATCAGGGTTGAGAGGGTGAAAACTTCATGTGAGCCTAAGAGTGTAAACTCCAAAGCCACAGAAAAAGTGAAGTCTCTTACTATGAGAAATGCAATTTATGACAGAAGAATTATTAATCAAAATGTTTCTAAATCATCTGGACCCTACCAAGTGTGGGTATCAAAAACAACTTAGTCACTTTGTGAATGCAGGGCAACAGGAATAAAAGAGTCATATGGATCTTGGACAGTGGATGCTCAAGTCACATGACTGGTGATATGGCCCTGCTATCACATTTTGAGGAAAAGGCTGGCCCATCAGTAACCTTTGGAAATGACAACATTGGTTATACAATGGGATATGGCAGTGTTAAATCTGGAAATGTCATTATTGAAGATGTAGCATTTGTTGAAGGACTGAAGCATAATCTCTTGAGTATTGGACAGTTTACCAATAGAGGCTTCAAAGTGGAATTTGATGAAGACCTTTGTTCAATCTCAAAAAGGGAAAGTGGTGAAGTTGTTCTAACTGGTGTGAAGAAAGGAAGCTTGTTTGTAGCTAATCTCAAGGCTGCAGATAAGGGAGAAATTTGTTGTTTCTACACAAAAGCCACAAATGAGGAATTCTGGCTGTGGCACAAGAAACTGTCTCACTTGAATGTTCAGGCAATGAACTCTCTAACCAAGAGAGAACTCATCAGGGATTTGCCTGCCTTGGAGTTTGTGCAAGATGGAGCATGTGAAGCTTGTCAGAAAGGGAAGATTAAAAGATCAAGTCACAAGAACAAGTTGCTCAATACAAACTCAAAACCTCTGCAACTAATTCACATGGACTTATTTGGCCCTGTGAATGTAATGTCCCTCTCCAAAAAGAAATATGCTCTAGTGATGGTAGATGACTATTCAAGATATACTTGGGTGGAATTCCTATTCTCCAAGGATGAAGCACCCCAAGTCATAATAGAGCATATCAAGAGAGTTGATAAAGAAGCACAAAGCACTGGTTCCTCTGTAGTTGCTTTGAGAAGTGATAATGGGACTGAGTTCAGAAATTCAACATTGTATGAGTTTTGCAAAGATAAAGGAATTTCTCAACAATTCTCAGCTCCTAGAACACCTCAACAAAATGGAGTAGTTGAGAGAAAGAATAGAACTCTCATTGAAGCTGCAAGGACAATGCTGCTGGATGCAAAGCTACCCACTAGCTTTTGGGCTGATGCTGTTAACACAGCATGCTATGTGCAAAATAGAACATTAATCAATAAGAAGTCTGGCAAAACTCCTTACTCATTAATGACTGGAAAAAGAGCATCCTTCAAGCACCTGCATGTGTTTGGAAGCAAGTGCTTTGTGATGAAAGATACCTCTGAGCATGTTGGAAAATTTGATGCTAAGGCATTTGAAGGTATCTTCATTGGATACTCTCTGGAAAGGACAGCATACAGAATGTTTGTACCTGAGCAACACAAAGTCATGGAAAGCATGGATGTTACCTTTGATGACAAGAAAACTCCAGGACTGAAAACAAGTGATCAAGACAGTGTGCTATTGAGATTTGAGAATCAAGGTTATCTTGAGGATTCTGAAAGTGAAGATGAACCCCCTGTTCAAACTGTTCTAGAAAATGAAATTCTTGAAGTTGACAATCTTCTTCAAACACCTGTGCAAGGATTCACAAACACAGGGGGAGAAGAAGAGAATGCAACTGTCAACCAAAATGAGATTGGAACAGATCAAGGAAATGAACAGGGGCACACAAGGAAATGGGACAGAGCCCACACTAGGGATCAAATCATTGGAGATCCTAGTGAGGGAATTAGAACAAGAAGGGCAACATTAAATACATGTCTGTATAGCTGCTTTCTGTCACAAGAGGAACCTAAATTAATTGAAGAAGCTTTGAAGAATTCTGATTGGATTGTTGCCATGCAAGAAGAGTTGAATCAATTTGAGAAAAACAAAGTATGGGAACTAGTGCCACCTCCAAAAGGAAAGAATGTTATTGACACCAAATGGGTGTTCAGGAACAAGATGGATGAAGAAGGAGTGGTAGTAAGAAACAAAGCAAGGCTGGTTGCCAAAGGATATTGTCAGCAAGAAGGCATTGACTATGATGAGACATTTGCACCTGTAGCTAGACTGGAAGCCATAAGAATCTTCCTGGCTTTTGCAGCTCACTCAGATTTTAAGGTGTATCAAATGGATGTGAAAAGTGCATTTCTTAATGGTGATCTTGCTGAAGAAGTCTATGTGTCTCAACCACCTGGCTTTGAAAGTGAAGACTTCCCAAACTTTGTGTATAGACTGCTCAAGGCGCTCTATGGACTCAAACAGGCACCAAGAGCCTGGTATGAAACTCTATCTCAATTCCTTCTTGAGCATCAATTTACCAGGGGTACAATTGACAAAACCCTATTCTTCAAGAAGCATGGAAATGATATCATTCTTGTTCAAATCTATGTGGATGATATCATCTTTGGCTCTTCAAATGAAAAACTCTGTGAAAGGTTCTCTAAGTTGATGCAAAGTAAATATGAGATGAGTATGATGGGAGAGTTAACCTACTTCCTAGGCCTGCAAGTACATCAAAGGGAGGATGGCATCTTTATAAACCAATCTAAGTATGTCAAGGATCTTTTAAAGAAATATGGTTTAGAAGAGTCATCCCCAGCTAAAACTCCTATGTCTACTGCAATCAAGCTGGATGAAGACAAGAAAGGCAAGAGAGTTGATATCAAGGTCTATAGAGGAATGGTTGGATCCCTACTCTATCTCACAGCTAGCAGACCAGACATCATGTTTGCCACATGCCTTTGTGCAAGGTTCCAGTCTGATCCCAAGGAATCTCACATGATGGCCATCAAAAGAATTTTCAAATATCTGAAGGGGACTCCTAATCTTGGGCTATGGTATCCAAAGGGCACTGGGTTCAACCTGGTTGGTTACATAGATTCTGATTATGCTGGATGCAGAATTGACAGGAAGAGCACCTCTGGAAGCTGTCAATTCCTAGGTCAAAGGTTAGTGTCCTGGTTTAGTAAGAAACAACAGTCCACAACAACATCCACAGCTGAGGCTGAATATATTGCTGCTGGAAGTTGCTGTGCTCAATTGCTTTGGATTAGAAATCAACTCATGGATTATGGGCTAGTGTTAGAACACATTCCTCTAATGTGTGATAATACTAGTGCAATATCCATAGTTGCCAATCCTGTTAATCATTCTACTACAAAGCACATTGAGATCAGGTACCATTTCATTAGGGAACATGCTGCAAATGGTACCATAGAAGTCTCTTATGTTCCAACTGAGAAACAACTAGCTGACATATTTACTAAACCTCTGAATGAAGCAGTCTTCAACAGACTTGTGAGTGAAATTGGAATGCTCAATCCTTCATTCAGTTGTTCTAAGTAAATATGCTGGTTAATAGTTGCAGCAGTAAATTTTCACTGTATTTAAATGACCTATTTGTTTGGAGTGAAAATTAGCTGAGATATGATTTATAAATATTTCAGTATTTTACTGCATATTTTTCAAAATCATATTTGTTAGTGGAGTTGTGAGCTTTTGAGACATCTCGATATAGATGATTTTCAGAGTTCACGACATAGTTCAAATTAAACAGACTTATATCGCAAACTGTTGAGATTGTGAGACTTCGCGACATAGTTCATTTCATGAGTTTGCGACATAGTTAATTTTATGACTTCGCGACTTAGAATAACTATATCGACAAGTCTCCATAGTTGACAGAATTTTGATTTAAATTAATTTTATTTCAAAATTTGATAAAAGTCTGACAAATTGCTTAAAATTCCTAAAAGAGAGCTTTAGACAGGGTATTTCTACTATATCGCAAAGTCTCCCCGATCCTTTCATTTTGAAGACTTTGCGACATAGTTCATTGTTGAGACTATGCGATATATTTTGCAAGACTTTGCGGTACAGGCTATTATTGACTTCGCGACATACATATAGACTGTACATATTCATAACTCCATATCGCAGTGTCTCTATCATATAAATACCTTTTCTAACCGTTCACAACTTTTCATCTTGTCTATTGCTCTCAAACTCTCAAACCTAAGCACAAATTCTCTACTCTAATTTTCACTCTCTCTCTCTCGAAATGGCACCCAAATCTCAAACTGTATCATCCTCTATCCCTTTAACAATTCCCAAAGAAACCAATCTTCTCACCATTCCCTCTGAGGCTGAGGCTAACCCAAGGTACAAGTGTTTTGTACGGTTCTTGAACACTTCCTACCTACGCCAAGCCCTAACCCTGAACCCTACCTTGTATGTTGATGTGTTGGAAGGATTCTGGAGAACGGCGTTGGTATCAACAATGGCTAGGGAAGATGGAACCTCACTCCAGGAAGTTAGCTGTTCAATTGGAGGCAAACACTTTCAATTTGGTGAAAGGGAAATCAATGAAGCTTTGGGGTTCAAGGTGGAAGGTCATGACCAAGAAGCTACAGATGCTCAAATCATAGAATTCATGACCTTCATTCAGTATGCTGATGAGATAGATACTGGAAAGCTGAATAAGAAGTTTGTGAGAAGGGAGTGGTCATTTCTGCTTGACGCACTCCAGAAGGTGTTTCTCTGCAGGAAGACAGGATGGGACCATATCAGTCACATTGCTGTGAAGCTAGCCTACTCCTTGGCCAACAACCAGGAGATCAATGTGGGAGCCATAATTCTCAAAGAATTGACTCAGAGGCTAGGCAGGACCATTCGTGGTAGAGGTAATGACATCTTTTACCCTCGTTTCCTTCAAGTTATTTTAAATTTTCTTGATGCAAATGTCCATCTATTGGAGGGTATAGATAACACTAAAATGGCTTATTCCAAGTCCATGTCCAAAGTACTATTTGGTTCATTGGACACAAGGAATCAAGTGGATGTGATTCTAAGTGTGACCAAGCATATGCAGGACACATTTGAGTCTTATCCACTTGATAAGCCCATATATCATGAACTTTCCTGGACAGGGAAGGCTAAGACTGAAGGAGCTGCACAGTCTATCCCCAGCCTTCCTATCCCATCCAGCAATCCTACTGAAAACACCACTGTAGAGGATAGGCAACCAAGTGCATCAATCTCTCAAAAGGTTGATGTTACTAAAAAGAAGTCAAAGAAGAGAGCCCTAGCAGTGATAAATGACTCTGTAGAGATAGGAAGTGAGGATCCTGAGTCACCCCTTACCAGACAAAGGAAGAAGTCAAAATCTAAACCTACCACTGAATCCTCCCAACAGGATTCAGATGTGGAAAAAGGGGTACACCTACTACTGTCAATGGCCTCCCAACAGGTTATTGGCATTGAAAAGAGTAGTCTCCCCATTACAACCTGTACTGAGTCTGCACAGGATCAAGAACTCACTCTTGACCCTAGGAGTGATAAGGCTGATGACACACAGAGTGGAGAGCACATCACTGTTGAAACTCCTCCTATTTCTCAGGGGGAGCTGCCAAAATCTAGTCTAAACCCCACTTCTCTCTCAGATTCTTCCATAAAAATTTCTTCTGAACAAGAAAGTCATTCCAATGACAATCTTGCCTTTGATCAATCACAATTCTCTCCTGTGATTGAGCCAATTTCAAGTGACATGGTGCATGACACTATGCTCACCACCCAGGAACCACATCTAGTTGGTCAGGGAATGCATGCTGGGGCATATCCTAATGACACCAACACAAACATGGAGGATTCACCAGTTTTCACTGGAGACTCTGTGCCAAATTCTCCCATCCTTAGGGATGTGGAACTGTCTTCACAGACAAATAGGGCTAATGTTGTAACACATCCCATTTCAATGGAGACAACATTAGACCCTACAGCCATTCCAAGGCTGGAGGAGACTCAAACTCTTACATCTCATGAAGTGCCTAGCACTAGCTCTCACTTGGCTCAGGCCACTATGTCAGAATGGCTGAAGCATGTGCACCATGACAGACCTTCAGGATCATCATCTGTGCCTTCCAAAATGACAGAAGAAGCCATACAAGATCTCCATGTAACACAGATTGATGAGTTCTCCAAAATAGCTCAACATCTCCTCACCTCAAATCTTCCCAATGCTGATTATGAAGCTATCTTACTTTGCCACAAGGAGGATGTTGAAGCTCAGCAGGAGAAGATTATGGATGCAGCTGAACCAGAGGGAAATGTGGATGCCTGGTTGGATGCTAAGAGGACTCTCAAGCTCAAGGATGCCCTAGCTTTTCTAAGAGAAGAATTCCTAACTTCTCTGGGCTCCAATGCAAAGGATCTCTCTCCTGCTGCCATCTATGATGCTGTGAATGATGTGTACAAGAACCAGCTGAAGGCTCTGCACTATCTTGGGAAAGGGCTTCAATCAGAGATTTCTTCAATCCAGGAGGAGACAGACAGATCCCTCACTAAGCTCAGGAACTCTTATCTCTCTGATTTTCCCAAGGTGGATGGTATCCTCAAAGAAGTCCAGAAAACCTCCACAAATGTATCCATGATGGATGTGACTCTTGCCATGGTCACAGACAACATCAAGAAACTGGCTTCTTCACTGGAAACTCAAGCGAAAGCCACCATCACCTCAAATGCTATGATAAATGTCATGTGGAAAAATCAGTATGGTGACAAGTTGGTGGATGAAGTCCCTCTGTCAGACATCTCCAAATATGACTTTGCCAGGGTCAAAGATCAATCCCTAAACTCATTTAGGTCTCAACAATTATTCTCTAAGGTGGATGGCTTAGAAAAAGAAGTGGCCTCTCTCAAGGATGAAAACAGAATGCTATCTACATCCTTAAGCCAACTCAATGACAAGCTGGATGACCAAGGCAACAACACCTCAAACATCTTACTGGTGCAGCAACAGATGATGACTTCAATGATGAGATCCATGAACCTGCCTATCCCTGGTGAAGCTCAAGACTTTTTGTCTGATCCCAAGCCTAAGGGGGAGAAAGTTAAGGAGGTCATTGTGAAAAAGAAAGGGGGAGTACCTGCCAAGCAGTCAAAACTTAAGGGCAAGCTCATTGAAGAGACAATAAAGCCAATCAATCTTCCCCCTGTAGAGGTCATCAATGCACAAGGCCAGAAAAGCACAGTCACCACTACCTACTATCCCTCCACAATGCCAAAAGATATCTCCACTTCTCAACCTGCTCAACCTGCCAAAGCAACAACAATCACAGAGGCCAAGCTACAGGAAGTTGCCAATTCTCACATCTATCATGATGAGGCCTTCCTGGAGTTTCTGAAAGCCACCTACAGAGATGCACAAGAAGATGCAAGGACTTACAGAATGAAGCTCAAGGAAAACATTAAGTACTTCACAGTTGCAGTAAGGAAAATCAAGGATGTCCATCTAAGAGAGATAATCATGGTGTGCAAGGACAACTACTTGTGGCACCTAGCTTTTCAAACTCTAGAGAAACTGAGATTCACTGAGCTGTCAACAATAATGGACTTAATAGAAAAAGGTGGGGCTAACAACAAGAGACTGTTTGATGACTTGAAGATGGATCAAGATCAAAGACTGCCTGAGGTTATCTCAAAGCCAAAGACAATAATCTTCCAAAGTCTATCTCAAGACAGCAACATTGACCAGTTGGTGATCCCTTCAGATTTGACAAGAAAGAATAATGCAAAGATCAACCAGGTGCTGCAAATGCTAAGAGCCAAGAGGGGAGTCAGGACAGCTGAGGAACTAGAGATGATTCACACTCTACAATCTTTTCTGATTCATGGAGTCATTCCTGAATCTGTCAAAGAAAAGAACAAAAAGAAGGATGGAGATGATGATGATGATAAGGAGAAAACCTATGAAAGGAGATCTCAGTCAAGGAGAGATAAGGAAAGGAGCAAATATTCAAAGAAATCAAAGGATGCTGATGATAGCAAGAGGGATGACAAGGGGGCAAAGGAATCAGTTAAGAAAACAAGAAGTGGAATTCAGCAAGTCAAGGACGTTGCTAGTAGTACTTTAACCACAACACAAGACTCTAAGTCTAGGGTGGGTACTGTTAGCAATGATCCTCCAAAATCATTATCCATGACTTCTGAACCTGAATTGCCACAGAAGAAAGATGAAGCCACTAAAGTAATTTCAAGAAAACACTTCCACAAAGTCACAGCTAGTGGAGTGTTACAGTGGATGAAGGGGAAAGGAATGAAGCTACTTCCAAGTGATGTGGCACTGAAGACTAATTCTCCTTGTTCCAGAAAGGTATCTCTTGTGAAGCATTTGAAGATCAAGAGTGTACCCAAAAGGATGAGGATAACAAAGAAGACTGGAAAACTCACAAATGTTATTGGCATCAATGTGCTTCCACTAGATGAGGACTATGATGAAGATGCCCTAGCATTTTTGAGGGCTCAAAGGATCTTTGAAGTCAAAGTGAAGTTGGATCATCTAGAGATCAAGTACACTGATGGAAGAGAAAGGATAATGAAGCAAGGAAGCTGGCAATATTTCTATAAGTATGAGCTTGAAAGGATAAATGCCTTACTGAATTTTGAAGAAAAAGATGAAAGGACATGGAAGATAGATATTGCCAGGTACTTGAAGATGCATGCTGATTATGAATAAAACATGAGGAAAGAGAATGGAGAGAAAAACATACAGAGAGAGAAAGAAATGGCTGAGATGGAGGAGAGGGCTAAGGAGCTAAGGCAGAAAGGGATGTGCAGGGTCAAACAAATTCCTTACATTGTGGAGTACAAAAACTCACATGGAGGTCAAAGCAAAATAAGGATGGAGTTTCTTGATTCCTATGTAGAAAGTGCACTCAAGGCTGCAATTGATGACTTGAAAGGCTCACCTCTCATTGAAGAACTGATTGCAAGAGAAGAACTTCAAGAAGCCATCATAGACATGAAGAGAAAAGAAGAGATAAGGAAAAAGAAGATATATGATGATTTGCTAGAGAAGCAATTGGAAGCTGAAGCTGCTGAGCAACAAAAGTAAACTGTAAGCTTTAAATTTTTCTATGTAATCAAATTTCTGATCTCAATGTTCATGAATTATCCTCTCTGTTACTAAATTTCCTTTTATGTAAGTTAGGCTTGTTATCAGACATGAAATTGTGCCTAAGGATCTTACTCACAATTTGGGGGAGATTGTTAGGCTCAAGACATGTCTGAATACCACTATTAACAAGCCTACACTATGTGACTATGTCACACTACATGACCTAGTGATTTCTATCACTGGGATAGAGTATAGGTCTCTAAATGTACTTGTCTTGTTCTCATGAACAATAGCTTTATCATGTATGCTCAGATTTATAATGAGCTTAGTAAAGTTTCTTGCATCTAGATTGTATATATAGGCCATTGAATAATTATCCTGGTAGAAGTTCAGAAGTGTTCATGCAGCAGGATAGAGTTGAATAAGGCTATGAAGAAATAAGTTGCAGGAATTTGTCTAAGGCATTATATAGCAAAGTCAAAAGAAAGCTATGTCGTGAAGTCACCAATATTCATGTCGTGAAGTACTATATCGCATAGTCCATTTTGTACTATGTCGAGAAGTCCTCAAGACACATGTCGTGAAGTGTTGAAGTCAGCAAAGTCAAAAGAGCCTAGATCGTGAAGTCATCAAATGACCTATGTCGCATAGTCATCAAATGACCTATGTCGCATAGTCATCAAATGACCTATGTCGCATAGTCATCAAATGACCTATGTCGCATAGTCATCAAATGACCTATGTCGCATAGTCATCAAATGACCTATGTCGCATAGTCATCAAATGACCTATGTCGCAAAGTCTTCAAAGGCTATATCGCGTAGTCCTCACAAGGGAGATCGCGAAGTCAGGGATAAAGTGGAGTTCACGATATCAACACTTAGCCGTTTATAGCAAGACAAATCAAGGTACAGAACCAAGAATCAAAGGAGACAAATACTGAAGCATTTGTTCTGGCAAGGTGGTCCAAAGAACAGATGGCAAATCTACAGCTAAACTTGGAGAGAAAGATAAGAGACAAGCAGCTACAGAAACGGGAAAGACTCCGAAAAGCAGGTGGTCCTTCCTGACACAGTGAACTTCTTATGGCAGGACAAGTTGGACTTTCAGAAGGGGTAGCTGTGTAATATTGTGTGTGCCTAGTTTGTATAGGTGAATATATATATATATCGTGCACACACAACTGTAAGAAGTAAGAGAGATACACATAGTTATTTGCTAAGCTCTTTTCTCTGTAAGCAAGCAAGTTCAAACTGTTCTTGTTTAGAAGCCAGAAATTCGATTGTGAATTTCCTGGAAAGCTGTAGTATTTAATTTGCTTATACAAAGTAGATTAAAGTGATTGTGTGTGTTATTTACTTTCTGTATATTACATATCATAATCACATACAGTTGTTTACTTAGGTTTCAAGAATCGAAAAATATATCAAACTATCCATTCACCCCCCCCCCTCTGTCTAGTTTCTAGTAGTATTCATTTCTAACACTTATCCATGCACATACATATAACAATTAAAACAGTGGTTAAGCACACATGAGTAATATTGACTTTAAAACTTAATTTTACGTGCAAGACTTGTTTTGGCTTTGAGGCGTAATTTTATAATTTTTATATCAAAATACAGATGCACCCGTAACACTAACTACAAAGGTGCCATCGGCTTTTATATCAAAAATACTTTGATATAATATTTTTTATTAAGTATTTTTTATTTTTGCTAATACAATTTGTCTTTGATAAGATCGTTTTCGGTTTGCCATTAACAAGAGTGGAACTATAACTTTTTTTTGTCATCAGGATGAGTTAATCATGACGTAATCCAAAAATTGCTACTCACTAATTACTAAAAGAAGGAACTGGGATCAAGTTAAAAATTAGTTAAACTTAGTCATGTATAACAAAATTTGAAGTAACAAGAATTTAATATTGTAAATAATTATAATTTTAAAATTAAATAGTTCGTATTAGTTTAACTAAAAGATATGTTATTCTTACTTTATCATAGCACATCACATCACCGCATTGTTTCTTCATCTCAATAAATTTCTTCCCTTGAAGTTCTGTCGTTGCACAATGGACCTTAATAATCAATTTTTTATTCATAATTATATGTTATTGCACCCTAAGGTCGATATGAACAATGAATAGAAAGCACAACTTTAATTGTCCGGAATATCCACAACCTTATTATCCAAAATTAAGCAACTTATATCCCCAAAAAAAAAAGTAATGCTAGAGGCACAAAAATAGGTACCAAATATTGTTACAAAATAACGTGATAATAGTTTGGGTTGATTTTATTGGCAATATCGGTGTGGATGCACGCGAGTCCATTATTTTATAGCCAATCAGAACATAACATGTGTCATTTTATAAAAAAATTTGTACCTAATTTGGGGCCTCTAGTATTTTTCAAAAAATAAATAAATACAGATTTACGTATTTAAAAAAAAATTAAGATAAGTGGTGCATAATTGAATAGGTGATTCACATTGTTGTGGATAAAAACAAGAAAGCAGAAAAATATAAGATGTAGATATTTGTAGAATTGGTAACAGCTGATCAGCTAATGCGGCGGCACAGAGTAACACCATCACCAACAGGTAACATACAAATCTCAATCCTCGGATCAGCAGCCAAGGCTTTGTTTATCTCAATCACGAAGTCTCGAAAATATCTTACGTATTTTCTCATTGGAGAATCAGCTGGAACAGCCACAGAGCCGTTCCATAGAGTGTTGTCGTAGCCAATTAGTCCACCAACTTTGACTAAATCTATCAATCTCGCGTGATAGTTGATGTAATTGTCTTTGTCTGCGTCCACAAAGATGAAATCAAATTTCCCATGATACTTCCCCTGAAATTTCGTACATAAATCACATCAATTTATGATTTCATATGCATGTCATATGTTAAATTATGTTTTTGTAGGGGAGTTTTGTGCACCGGATACCGATAAATTTGTTAATGTGAATGAATATACCTACGTCTTGGATCATTTGATCAAGAACTGGCAAAGCATGACCTTCTCTAAAATCGATTTTATGAGCAACCCCGGCCTTTTCAATTATTGGAAGACCGATCTCATAGTTTTATCTGTTTATGTCCATTGCCAAGATCTGCACCATTGTAAGTAGGAAAAAATGTTACTAGTTTAAGTACAATATTATTCTTTGCGCCTTACAAAACAAATACAGAACCAAAGGATTATTGTGCAAGAAGAGTAGAACATAACAAAAAAGTGTGCATGTATATTTATATGATTACAAGTTGCAACCATGAAATGAAAGATAGACGAGCAACAAGCTGTGAATATATACCTTCCCATCATCCGGAAGAGCAAGGGCAGTGGCAAGGAGTGAGTAACCGGTATAAACTCCGATCTCCATGGTGTTTTTGGCATTTATAAGCTTCAAAAGCATGTTCAAATGTTGTCATAAGATTCCATGGATGTTTGGCAGTCACTTCTCTGAGCTCTTTCATGGCCTCTGGTTCTCTTGGGTACACATTTGTTTCAAGGATATACTAAAAAAGTACAAACAAAAATTAATCAAGAAACACCATTTCATTAAATTAATATCTGAGTATTATAACAAAAAAAAAAGAGTTGAATTTACAAATATACGACACTACTACATATTTGCACTTGCATCGCATTTTTAAATGTTTTGTACCTGATACAGGGCATCGCTTTGTAGATGGCTCTTGTGGCCAACCCGTTGATGTTTGGATTCACCTGATTCTGCCATTACAATAACAAAAGAAATGAACCTTCTGTTTACTTGGGGGCTCTGATGAGAATAAATTAACCAATCTGAACCTGTTTTGGAAGACAAAAATTGAAGAGTATATATTGAGAAATGAGTCCCGGTTCAACCATGGTTACATTACATAGGTGTTAGACCGGTTCACTAACCCGGATGGAGTTGGTAAAGTGGGTCCAAAACACTTTATTCCTAGAAAAAAGATGGATGATCAATGGCTAGGATTGGTTAAATGATGTGAAAAATAAGCTAAGGTATAAAACCACTTTCGAAGTGTATCTTCAAAATTTAGAAATCTCATGCATTTTGCTTGTAATTTGGTTTGAGTTGGGGTAGGCGCAAAGCTGGTGTATAGTTGGTGAACTTATTTGGTCCATACATATAAAAATTTGGTCACCAGAGAGCATCGTCCATTTTAGTGTATGTGCAGAAATATAAAATCATTTCATAAGAAATTAAAGGTTTGAATTTTCACAACAATATGTGAAGTTTAATATGTTCTATGTTTAAATTTAGAACCATACTCGAACCAAATTTCAGATAGCTACTTATCACAAATAGGTGCGGAATCAAGGGAGCTAGAACCCCGACTAGACGCAAAAAGTTCAGTAGAATTTTTGTTTTCGTCGGTTGTTTTCTAAAAATAGTGCAAAGAAAATGTTTGAGCAAAATAGTTGATCATAACCTCATGCAGACCTGTGTCCCAACCCACACTGCGACCTTCCTCATCATTAAGAGTTTTGATTTGGTTCGATTTTCTTCTTGCTTTGGCCGATGCATGAAAGAATTTGCTATTCTGGTCGCCCTCTTTAAGCCATAGTTGTTTCGAGCGTTGTTTCCAGAACACCTCCCATTGAGTTAACACCTCTGATAGCTTCTTACTCTCTTCTTGAAATTGCTTGACTGAAATCTCATCACGTCGACCCCTTGTTGTTCTGATTACTTTTGACTATGTGATATTCTCTTTCGAAAATTGCCAGTAATCTCTTGACCCCAATCAGATAGCAATTTTGAGCAGTTTTTTATTTTCGAATATAAAGAATCGTTTTGGTGTTTTTCCCACAATTTTTCTACAATCTTTTTGCACATTGGTTCACGGAGCCACACATTCTAAAAACGAAATTTCTTCGTATATGGAATTATTTTTTCTGTCACTAGCTCAAGACAAATAGGACAGTGGTCCGATGTTGTCACTTCGAGATTGGTAAGCTTTGCGTCTTGAAAATTCTCCACCCAAGTTTTTGAGACTAAAGCTCTATCCAATCTTATTTCAATCCACTGATCCGTACCATTTCCCCTCTCCCATGTATATGGATAGCCATGCATATCCATATCTATTAGCTCACAATCTTCTAATACATCTTGAAAACCTTGTATCAACCATGTGGGGTACATTCTGCCACCTCTCTTATCCACCTGCCCCAACACATTGTTCATATCTCCTATCAGACACCAAGGGAGATTATTATCCATTGCTAAATGTTGAATAAGGTCCCAAGTTGCTCTTCTACGGGATCTATTAGGCTCCCCATATATCCCCGTAAGCCTAAAGTTACTCCACCCTTGCACACTAACCTCCACATCAATATGGTTTATACTAAGAGAACGAAGCGAGACCTCATTTTTATTCTTCCACATTATAGTGATCCCTCCACTTTGTCCCTGACAATCCACTGATAACATCCCTTCAAAACCTAAATATCTTTTAACATACTCTACTCTGTCTTTCTTGCATAAAGTTTCACAAAAAAATAATAATACTGGGTTTCTTTTGGAACACAAGTTCCTTAAGGAATTGAAAAGCCCATGGGGTCCCAAGCTCATGGCAATTCCAGCTTAAAATACTCATGATGATAGGCGGGCCCGATCTTCGGAACCCGCCACAAATCCGTTTTTTGAGTCGTCTGATATGTCTTGATCCATATTTGACAATTCCTCATCTTCTGAACCCACATCCAATTCTGTATTAAGGTCCGTCACATGGCCCGTATCTGTTCTTCTTGTCTTACTTTCTATAATTTTAGTACTTCTCTTTCCCGCCTTCACACTATTATCTCCACTGATTAAGTCATTTAAATTTGAAATAGACGAGTGTCCGCCAACTGCTTGATTTTGAAATGGGTTATCTCTAGGTTTGTTACGATCAACATTTACTCCCGAGATTTTCGTGCCTGATTTTCCTCCAGTTCCCGGTTCTCCATGATTCTGTTTCTGAGAGTTTCCTCCTACATCCATGTTCATCGGAAAATCTTCATCTCCATTACGCAGCCATTTTGCTCCGATCAGCTTGTTCTGCCTTCGAAAAGACGCTCTCATCCAAGTACCATAGGGTTTTACAATCTCATTCTCTGGTTTTTCAAATAGCTGGCTGCAAAACCTCTCCCAGTGACCCAAGATTCCACAAATGAAACAAAAAGTTGGGACATTTTCGTATTTAAAAGTAATCCAGATCCATTCATTCCCTGACTTTCGAATCTTCATTCTGCGTTTTAAAGGCTTAGACAAATCCATTGTTACACGAACACACATGTATTCTCTCCACACTCCTTTAAAATTACTCGGACATGAACTTAAAAACTTACCAACCTGATTGCCAACTTCTGTGATTACTTTCTCTAACATGAAACCTTGCTGCATATCATGTATTTGGACCCATAGATCAATACTGTTTAAAGGTATACACCTTGGGTTTAAGCCCTCATGCATTCGTGAGATAATAAGCACCTTCCTGTTGAATGTCCATGGACTACCTTCAACAACACGATTGATGTCAATTTCATGATAGAACTGAAAAAGGAATAAATTGGCATCCATTTCTCTAATATATACTCCTTTGCGTGGCTTTCATAGTGCCGCTAAAGTCTGTTTCATCGCCCAAAAATCCAGCACTCCTTCTGTAAGAAACCTCCCAATAAGACACAATTTTGCATCAGAAACATACATAGAAACTTCGTTCTCATTTTCATTTTCTGTTTCAATAGCTATTCCTCCTTCTTCTTCCTCCTCTAAAATTAAATTGTTCATGGTTTGAGTAATACTATCCATAAGGAGATTGTTGCAAACGACCACAAGGATTACGATGTTTATTGACCTCAGATTGAAAAACAAAACTTGATTTACTCTTACCCACGTACAGATTACTCACTACATACGACCCATGTCAATAGACAAGACTTATTGCAAATATTTTAGAAGATAGTGAAATCGTTAAAAAATAATTATTACAAAAACATTATTTTTGATAATTTCTCAAGATTTGTTTTTAAGGGTAATTTCTTATGATTTATATTTATTTATAGTTTCCTTTAAGGTTTAAAAAAAAAAAAAAATGTTTCTTGTTATAGATTTTTGCGATTTCCGTTTGGAACGGCGTCAGATTTTGCTCATCCACGTGTCTAACAGTCCAAGTACATTAGCTTCCTCTTATGTTACATATAAGCCTAATAATACATACAATACACACACTGACATTACATACACTATCAACAACAAAATTAATAAGCCCTTCTAATTTCCCCATCAATCCCTCATCTTCTCTCCGCAGGTACTTCATTTTCTTCATTTTTTTCAACAACCCATTTGCTTAATCATCCTAATTATCTCTCTTTCAATTGATTCTTTAAAAAAATTGTATGCTTCAAGGTAATATTCTTGTTTGTATAAATTGAACTGTGTGTGTCAGTGTGTGTAAAACTGTTGCTGATGTTACTATGATTAATTGATTATTGAAACATGGATCTTCGTAGCTTATAATCTTGTCTAAATTTTCTTGATCTTTGTTTATTATTGTGATTTTGACACTGATTAAATGTAAAGATTGTATCTTTATGTTGGACAATATGTAAAGTTACAATCTTTTTTATGTATTCATGATTTATAATTAAGGTCTAGGGAATTATTAATTATAAGTTCAAGAACTGTGTTAATATGTCTTGTGATCATGGGTTGTGTAGATATGTATTGAAATGCTCTGATTTTAGCCAAATATGGAGAATTTAGACTTAAAATTTTGAATATATGATAGTTTTTTTCGCGGTTGATTGGAGTTGTAGAAGATCTTTTTATGGTATTTAAAAGTCGTATCTTTGATTAGGAATGGAATTTTGTCAATTATGGGAGTGTATATGTTAGTAGAGCCGAAAATGCTACTACTTTCGACTACAGAGTAGTATATTTTTTTTATTAACACACACCGACTGGGCTATTCGCTCCATCTCAACAAATTTCATCCACATTACCTCAAATCACATTGCCCTGCATAGAGGTTAACATTGACTATAGAGAGAAATAAAACAAAACAACAAATTTCATCCACATTACCTCAACCTGAGCTATGCATTTGTTGTTTTTTCTTGAAAACGTTTCTTACTCTTTACCTGACACCTCTTGTCTTACTTGTAGCCTACGTTACCGTAATATGAAAAAGGAATAACGATATGGTGGGTTTGATTTCTTAGAAATATTTTTTTAAATAATATTAATTTTATTTATCGATAATTTACTCAGTTATTTGATTTTGTTTATCTGTTAATATTAAAATTATTCAAAAATTATATAATATTAGTATAATTTTATTTTCTTTTTGAAGAAACTAAATGACTTAAACTCAAAATTTTATTAGATAACTTTCATAATTTAATTTATTATAAGCAATTGGTTTGACAAACAGAACAATTAAATTAACTAAACTTATATCTAACTTCAAGTTTTGCGGGAGCTTTTTGTCAATTTTTACAAGAAGTGCTTTGTTTTTTTCAAACGATTGTTTACTGTTGGTATGGTACTTGAAGATGTGAATTTGACAAAATTAACCACTTAAGTGCGTTCTTTAGAAATCAATGCAATACTTCAAAAATGTTTATATTAGTCATGTTTGCGACAATCCACACACTGAGTTTTGAGTTCATAGAGAGACAAACAACGTTTTTTAGGTGTTTGAGAGTCAAGTATGACAATTTTTTTAAGGGTAATTCCAGATTAGCTTACAAAGACATCCAAGTATCAAATGATTTTGCAGTAAAGGTCAATTGGTTTTCATTTTTTAGTATGGAACACAGTCACAATGTTCTTGTGTATGATCTTTATTTATAGGTATCTAAATATATGTATGGCATGGCAACATGTTAGAGTCCTTTGAAGCGCAGTAATCCCAGCCAAGAAGGATGCACCCCGTCAACTATACCTATAAAAATTTGGTCCTTTATTAAGTTAGTTAATATTCCCATTTACAATTAGAGTAAAAGATCGTATACTCGTGTTAATAGTAATGAGATTTTTCCATTTAACAAATTCGCTAGGTGGTTCTAGTTGGATATATGGCTACTGAAACATGAGAGTCAAGGTGTACAAGCACGACCATGCATGTGTTATCTGTACATAAGCAACTATAATTTTTATGCCATATACGTTGATATAGTCATTGTTTTCAGTGTCTATAAACAAATGTTTATGACTATACACTGTACAAAAGGTAGTTTAGAAAATAAGATTAACAATTTTATGAAATCTCACAGTGCAAAATTTATGTAAAAATAATTTTTATAATATAAACACAAAACAATATTCAAATGGAAGATTATTTGAAACTAATAAATTCATTTAACATACCCTTATATACTAATACTGTATATGGAGTAGGTGATTTTTGATAAATACAAAGAGAGTGCCTGTCCACGCTATCTTTTTCATCTCAAAACAATTTTCATCTACGTTACTTCATGTATCACATTGTCATGTATCTAACAAAATGTGGAAGACAGAGAGGGAAACGATAAAAACAAATGCATAAACGTTTCATTCACTTTACCCGACTCCTCTTCTCCTACTTATAGCCTACCTTAATGTAATATCAAAAAGCAAAATTGATGGGTCGGTTCAATTTCTTCATCCATCCTTATCTTCTTTTTTCAGGTACTTACTTTTCTTCATAATCTTCAGCAAACCAATTTTGTAATGGTCCTAATTTCATCTCTTCAATTGATTCCGTGAGAAGCATGTATACCATTTGTTTTGTATATAGTAATTTTTGTTTGAATAAATTGAAGTGTGTGTATATATATATCGTGTTTGTTGCTCAAGTAATTTTGTTTATGTATATAGAGATCTTTCAAGCTTTTAATTCTGAAATCTCTTGTTTTTTTTTTTTAATTTTGTGATTTTGGCATTGGTGATGTAACAGATAATTCCCTTTGTGTTGGATGATAATGACAAAGTTACAAACTTTCTATGTATTCAAAATCAGAAATATACTTGTTAGAAGTTTAAGATCTGTATAATTTGTTTTTGGAACTCTGAGGTTGTAAATGAAGAATGGTGGTTTATGTTCTGAGGGTTAATGATTGATGGACATATATATATGTAATGAAATTTCGTGATATCTTCTAATTCTAGCTGCAGATGAAATATTTATACTTCAATCTACATCTAAGATAGTTTTATAGAAGGTTTTTTCATTGGATTTAGTAGTCACGTTTCTGGTTAAGGATAGAATATTGTCAAATAAGGGAGAGAATATGTAATTACAGTGAAAAAATACTAATACTACCTATCTATCTTACAACAAATATCATTCACATTACCTCAATCACATTACCCTGTTTTAAGAAAATGTGGAGAAAAGAGAGAGAGGATGAGAGAGAGAGAGAGAGTTAAAAATGCATTAGCTCAAATTTTTATTCTTAGAAGCGTTTCTTACTCTTTACCCGACTCCTCTTCTCCTACTTTTAGCCTTTTTTATTATAATAATTAAAAAGCAAAAATGACTGGCTCGGCTTGATTTTTTTATTTATCCTTCTCTTCTCTTCTTAGGTACTTGTTTTTATTTCATTAATTTCAACAATCCATTTGTCTAGTTATTCCAATTCTCTTTTCTCAGTTTATTCTGTAAGTAACATGCATGGTTATAGTTTTGTATATTCTCTTCTTGTTATGTATATAAATACGGGTTCATTGTTGATTTGATTGTGAGAATAAATATGGAGATCTTTGTAACTTATAATCTGGTCTGAAAGTTTTTAGTTAAGCTGTATGCGTCTTTTATAGTTGTTAACTCTTGTTGAGCTTTAAGGGATGTGTATATGTGTGAATAATCAATTGCAACATGTATTAGTACTTTAGAGCTTTGAACTATTGGAGTTTAGTATATAAAAATATGTCACAAAACATCTACTATTATGTAGAACAATATGGCGAAGCCATCTTTATGTGTTACACTAACTATTGTAATGAAGGAAGAATTTTTTTGTTGCCCAATAGTTCACAAAGAAATAGCAAGACTATCTTAAAAATTGGGGAGTGGGAGTGGGAGTGGGTGTGGGGGTGGGTGTATATTTCTACAGTTTTTTTTTTCTAGGAAGATCATCATTTTGGGCTTAAGAAAATATAAGTCGTGCTTTATTCTGTTGAAACGTTTTTTGTAGGATTGTTCTGATTGTTGTGTAGCCTGAGAATCTAGTTTTGCTTGGAATGTTAAAAATGTGCACAGCAGTAGTATGATTGGTTTATAGAGTATTCATGCATGTAAAGCTGAGCGGAAGGGCTTAAATAGTAACACACATGGACATGTGAGACATGAACAGAGCAAGGTTTGACGTGTTAAGACATCCATATTTCCTTTGTTACTGGAATTTTCTAAGTAGGTTGCAATGGTTGTTTTTAGGGAGAAAACATATAAGGCTGGAAACTCATATTGAGTGGGTGAAGGATGGTGGCTGTAACAATATTTTTCATTATTCTTTCATTTAAAGTTTTATACTCGAGTTTGTTGTTCAATAAAATGTTTATCTTAGTCTAACCATTGTTTCCTGTATGATTGTACTTGAGCTTTGATACGTATGCTCGCTTTTGGATTGCACAAGCTTAATTGAACTTTTATATTGTTTATTTGGTCTATCAGATTTTGTCTGAGTACTCAAAATTGTAAGCTAAGCAAGGTTGAAGACTTGCAACACTGTTTTGGAACTGAACGTACAACTGGACTACGGTAACACACTATTGAATTAATGCGTGATAGTAATAGTCTTTCAACAAGGAACTTTTTTGACTTTGTAGTCGCTAAAATATTGTTTAGTGTTTCAGATGTTACTTTACAGATCGCATACAAATGAGGATCATTATATTGTTCTGAAACAGTAACTGAGCTGGCCCCTGATTTAAGGCCAAAGGATATCTTGTTCCTTTGGTGAGATAGTTAATACAATATCAAGAATCTCTATCTGATTTACTAGTATGGATCATCCTTCTTGGAATAATCTACCAGCTCCAGCAGAGCATGGATTGTCACAAAATGCTATGAGTTTTAGCAGCTGCGACTTTGGTGAATCTAGCTCCAGTGCCAACTTACGTGATCAGATTTCTGGCGATGGTCTGAAGATGGAACCTCATAGGCCTCCTTCGTACAGTGCTTCTGTGGCTGAGACAAGGTTAGAAGATTCTCAACATGAACCATCTAACAGCCATGTGCATAAAAGAGTTGGTAATGACCTTGTTGGCAGTCCGGTGAACTGGGAACCTTCGAGTATACAGAATTCAGGTTCCAATGCTGTTCCTGTAAATGTAAATCCAAATGCTGGATATTCTGAAATTAAAAAAGACCAGCAGCAGTGTGTTGGAGCAGACTCATATCCAAGTCTCAGCAAATCAAGCACAACAGATACAAGGATCACACCTGCCAGTATCTCATTTGCTGATGTCGAGGCCTCATCTGGAAGATCTGGTTATCTTGTTGATAATGATGGATCAGGTTCTTTCCCTGGAAGTTGTGGTTCTCCGTGCAAAAGAAAAGCCCTCGAAGGTACTTCCCAGCCTTATCCTGGTGAAAATTCTGGTTTGTTTCTGCAAGCTGAGAGCACAGTTCCTGGCACTGCCCATCATAATGCTTCTAGCAGCTTGAATGTATCTGTGCGCACAGTTAGATCTCATACAGCAAATTCTCCAGTTGGTTCTTCTGAACAAGTTAATACAGTAAACGAGGTTGGTATGGGAGGTATACCTTCCGATGCTTTTCCTCCAAGTGTTGCAGGAAGTGTTGAATACTCTAACAGCGACTTTGGACCTAGATTTAGTTCACCTTCAGCTGGGAATCCTATTAGGCGTCCCAATGCTCGATTTTCCCACCACTCATCTCAGCCTAAACCTAATGATTCTTCAGACTTCAGACGAACAACTTTACTACCTACTACTTCAAGCAATTCCTCAAATCGTCTTCATTTAGGACCAGGGCGTAGTCTGAATAGAAACACACCTTTTACTTGGAATGGCACCCACAATTCGAGGACCAGTAGTTCATCAAGCTCACTTGCACATCCTCGAGATAGAGGTGCAGGATTAAGGGAAGAAGCAAACTTGAGAGGCACCATAAGAAACAATGTAGAGCAGCTGATGTTTGTTCCAGCAACTGAGACAAGAAATATAGTTCAAGATCCAAGTCCTACAAGTATGTCTAGTGGAAGTTCAAGCAGTTCTGCCGGTGTTGCATCTAGTGGTCAAGCGAGCTCCAGCTCTACATCTCGTCCATCTGGTAGGACCCTAAATCCGTCGAGGCTATCAGATTTTTCTCCTTGGACTCTTTTTCCATCTGCTGAATCTGAGGCAGGAGTGTCTGGGGGGCACGTTTCCCCATATCAATTAGAGCGTTCTTCTCCTGATGAAAGAGAGATGCCTCCTTTAGGCAATGTCCAAAGTAATCCTCAACCATACCCGAGGCATGCTTTATCAAGAGAGGTAGGCGGGGTTGATGTCAATGTTCGGAGTGCTTTAGCTGCTGATATTCAGGAAAGGCATAGGCTGGTTTCAGAGGTTTGTTTCTGAATTCATGTTATTGTGCTTAATTGCTTATGATGTCTATGCACTGCTTCATGTCTGCACCACAAATTGCATATTGCATCAGTAATTGTTTAGGGTTTGATGTTTACTCCTTTAACATATTGTTTGTAGAAGAGTTCATTCAAAATAAAGTTAACTGCAGAATCACAATAGACTTAAATATAGACCCGCCCTCCCATTTTTCCTTCAAAAATGCTTAAACCATCGACCTCCCGTAATAGGGGGTGAGAGCAATACCGCTAGAGCAAGAGTCATTTGGGTAATTATAATATATCAGGTGTATGGAATGACTGTTGCGGCTCCAGTTTTTACTGTTTTGTTGGTTTAATTGCTTGTGCCTAGTTTCCACACTATTGAGGAGTCGAAAACCATGTTCTCTCACTCTTTGTTATTCCTGCATATTTAATTTTTTAAATGAATTCATAGTGTTTATATTTGTGTGGCACATGTGTCAGTATAACCTTTGTCAGATTGTACTTGCATAAGATTTATCTAAGTTTTGTTGCATTTCAGATTTCTCTTTGCCTTGCAGGACGTACCTTTCTCTGTTTTTAACTGCAAAAGAAAATAAATGTAAATGAAATAGAAGAGAAATAAATTATATATAGAAATAGAAGTATGGGGATGTCTGACTTGCTTTGAAGAAACTGTTTGTCTATTTATATTTACAAAACTTATAAGTAAAAGAATATTTTTAGTTGCATTTTTTATCTGTTTGAATAGTTTAAGTAATCCAACTTCAAGTTATCAAATATAAAAAAGACAAAAAGGCACTTCAAGTGGCATGCAGGGAGGAGCGGAGGGCAATGAAAATGAAAGAATCAAATTAATAGGCACCTTTTTCAACTTTTTATATTTGAACTTGTAAGTCTGTTCTAAGTTCTAGGTGATAAGTTGTTATTTGACAAACAATTCAGTTAATTTAATTTGGCCATTTGACCAAGGAAACTTGTAAGATAAAACAAACAGGCCCAATATATGTATTCAAATAATTATATAGTGGATGCATCTTGATGATGGTTCAGCTACTGTGCTTTAACCTTATCCCTTGGTACTAACTATTTAATCTGCAACTACTATATTATGACATAAATATTATATTTCTGACTTGTATATAACTTCTTTGATACAGATTCGTCATGTCTTGCATGCCATGCGGAGGGGTGAGAACTTGCAAGCTGAGGTTCGGTTCTCGACATTTCTGATATAAAAAATTATCAGTTTCTTAATTTATATGCTGTCTCGAGCATGCCCCTGGAAACCTAAAAAAGAAAGTGTGATAAGGTAGACAAGTTTGGTTGATAAATCAGATAATCTGATTATTGTGATGATCAAGTAACCTTGCACAGTGCATGGTTTGCTTTTCTAAATTTGTGAAGCCAGGCAGGGAATCTGTTTGCGTAGGTTATAGTTGAGGATAAGGCTTTGAGAAAGTAGTACACCTACAGAAAACCTGAAAAGCAGCTCTAGGAACTCAGATTATCACATTTTGCGGAACTCTATTTAGTTCAATTATATGAGTACATCTAGAGACTGAACTCTTATTTTTAGATCCTAAAGAAAGCAAAATGTTTGTAGAAGTCAATGTAGCCGGGCACAGAAATAGTTACCGGATGAACTTTATATGATAACAAAACCAGAAATTTTCAAAAGAAATAGAAGCTCTAGGCATACACTGGAAGTTTTGACTGCTTTTCACTAAGATGCTTGATTTGATCGCGGCACTTTCTTGTCATTATCGAAACAAGTTGCTCTGAATTCTGAAAGAAATTTGACATGCAAGCTATTCTGACTTCGACAGGATTATATGCTCTTCGATACATTTATAAATGGAACTGGTGCCTTGCATGACAGGCACAGAGATATGAGGCTCGATGTTGACGACATGTCTTATGAGGTATAAACTAGCAAAAATTGATATCCTTTATACTTTCAGTGGATGTCTTTATTATAGTTTGATTGAATATCAGGATTTGTTGGCACTGGAAGAACGGATGGGTGATGTGAGCACAGGACTGGAGGAGGAAACCATTATGAAGTTCATGAAACAGCGAAACTACTCATCTGTTACAACAGACGGCCCGTCAAAGATAGAGCCCTGCTGCATATGTCAGGTGATAAGTCTTATTGAAATGAGATTCTGCCTGTCTTGCTGTGCTTGCTTAATATTTAATTACTCATCACATGACGGAAATATGTAGATGGACATCATCGATGCATCACCATCTATTTGTATATATTTGCTCAACATGTTGCAGCTGCTCAGATTTTTATAACACTTTTTAATTTGCTTTCCTAAGTTTTGGGTTTTTTCTTGCAGGAAGAATACACCACCGGGGAGACTATCGGGACACTGAACTGCGGACATGATTTCCATGCTAACTGCATTAAGCAGTGGTTACTGAAGAAGAACGTCTGCCCCATTTGTAAAACGGTGGCACTCCATACTTAGTATCTTTTTTTTTTTTCCAATTCTCTTTAGACACACAAGACTTCAGTTTTCTTCTTGTGAATGATTGTCGCGCCTGTTGGTTGCTTTGTTGGACATACAAGACTTCTGTTTTCTTCTTGTGAATGATTATGTAGCCCCTGTTGGTTGCTTGCTGTAACAAATTCCTCTATCACGAACCCTTGGTATTGATGCTCACAAACTTTGTGAGTTGATGGGGTTGGAGTGAGGAATTGCAAGTTATAGCAACGATGACATTCAATATTTAGGAGTTTGCTTTGTACTTTATGCCGAATCTCTATCTGCATGAATAATGTTTAAAGACATACATAGTCTTTGGGAGGCTGTATCTCCTCTGCTTATGCATTATTACTTCTTTATTTAATCATTCCTTGTAAGTTGTAATAGCTTTCTCTGTTATCTATTTGCATCTATTTAGTTATTATCAGGAAAATTATGGCTGGTTAGCTCAAAATAACTAAGTGCTTCACTAGTGAAATAGACATTATGGCTCTGTTTGGGATTGTTGTTAAAAATTGTTGTGCGGTCGAAAAAAGTGCTGTTAAAATAAGTGGTGTTGTAAAAATCAGATAATTGTTTGGTAATATTTTTGATATGTGCATGTTTTGGTGTATAATATAAAAAATTAATGTTTTTGGTGAGTTTTGATGTTGAAACCAGTAGTTGTTTCCTGCAAAAATTGAAAAGTAACTTTTTTCAAAAGCACGTGGGGACCTGTTTTCTCTAAAAAGCAGCTTTTCAGCCAAAAGCGCTTTTCAGAAAAGCAGCTTTTAAATTTTACCAAACATTTTTTTAGCAGTTTTTCAGAAAAAAGCTGTTGCTGTTGTCTGTAACAGTAATACCAAACGGAACCTATGTCTTTGGTTGGTTTGCTCAAAATCACCAAGTGTTTCACGAGCGAAATACAGGTATGACCCTGTTTGGATTGGTTTGCCCAAAATCACCATGCTCGTTGGGTGAAGTACAAAGGTATGTTTGGCCTTCTTTGGTTTGCTCAATATAACATTGTGCTCAGTATACTAACTGGTTGAACAATGGTATGATGTTACTCGAACACTAAAATCAGACGAGAGCTAGGGAGAAGATGATGTTTCTTTGGCAGTCTGGCTAGTGGGATTTATTTATTTATTTCTAAAGAAAACGAAGAAATTTACAGAACGAGCTCCTGCCTTAAAATTAACCGATTAAGGCTCCGTTTGACATTGTTGTTGCAGACAACAGCAAGCTGTAAAAGTGTTTGATAAAATTTAAAAACTATTTTTCTGAAAAGTGTTTTTGCCAGACCGCCTATGCTTTTGAAAAAAAAACTGTTTTCAGCTTTTGCGGAGTGGTTTCAACATCAAAACTCATTAAAAATATTAACTTTTTATATTATACACCAAAACAACAACACTTATTTTAACAGCACTTTTTTTAACAGCACAATAATTTTTAACAGCAATCTCAAAAAGAGACTGAGGATCTCCATTTTATACAATAGATGGGCTTGGGCCTAAAATATCCGACGTTCACCACTACTACAAGAGAAAGAAGAATAGTTTTGAATCTTGGGCAAAGTCCGAGAGTTCTGAAAAATGGTCAAATCCGACTTGCATTACATAAAAAACAAGTGTGAAATTGTGAATTTATCTTGAACAATCGTAATAAGATGTATCAGTTAGTTTTCTTTATTTTAATTATTATTTATTGGGTTTTTTTTTCATAAATATCTAATCTTAAAAATGTTTTTGCAAAAATATTATGTTTTTTTAATATTTTGCAAAAATACCAACATATTTGTAAAAATACCAACTTTTTGAAAATATTTGCAAAAATATGGTGCAACTTCTTGCAACCATATCTGCAACTGCATAAACCAAAATCAACCACAGATGCAACTTATAAAAATTTAATAATTGGAATCATCTTTGTTACATAGTAAGTTGCATAAGTTATTGTCCCTGCGGGATCTTGTTGATTAATTAGAAACTCAACCCCCAATTGTTGATTTGATTGAGATGATACTTCTTATAAACTCTCAATTACGCACGTATCTATACATGTATATGTATAGACATGTATGTATAGACGAAAGGTGAGGGGATAAAACTTGAGATTGCAAGCTTTATTCATATTTATCTTCATTCATCATCTCTTATTAACAATTTTTTTGAATTCTTAGTTGATTTCAAATTATTTTTTAAAAAATTGCATCTGGTTGTTTTGGTTACAAATCGTAATTTTGTAAATATTTTTAGGTTGCATCTGGTTTATTTTCGCAAATATTTTCAGAAGATGGTAAAATTACAAAAAAAACTTAGAAAAAGTAGTATTTTTAATAATTTCTCTTATTTATTTCGCTTTGAATTTATTATTATTATTTTTCTTAATTACTACATTTCTAAAATTTCAATAATTAAAATTTAAAATATGACCAACTAATTACTTTTAGGTAGGAAATGTTTATAAAATTATAATATTTGCATAAATTTTAAACAATCTAAAATAACTATTGAAAGGTAGAATTGAAATTGCTACGCCTACACCCAAATGACAAAGTACGAAGTATATCGAGAGTTGGGCTCTAGGGAGAACACTCTTAAAAGGAGAACAAGAGAACATAATCCTAGCCGTCCATTATAAACACATCTAAAGGTCACGATTCCGATTTAATCGAGTGGCACGCTCGTAATTTGATTGAAATTGAAGCCTAAGTATCAAACTTAATAAACAACCGAAAATTGAATAGCTAGCTACACACGAATCAAAATACATACAGTCTTAAACAGAAAATAAATTGAAGCTAGGTTTTTCAATTCGGCGAAAGAATCATTCGAAATTATTGAAGAATCGTCTGAATTTGCTGAAGAATCGTTTGAATTTGTTGAAGAATCGCGTGTATTTGTTGAAGAATCATTCAAAATGGTAAGGAGTGTTCAAAATTGGTGAAATTAGGGTTTCGAGTTTTTTGTTTACGATTTATGTAGTATTTTTGTTTAACTTGATGAAATATATGTAATATCAGGTCTAATCGAGCTTGAATTGAAGTTACATTCGTGATTTGAAGCTTCAATATGTTTCTTCGATTAGGTAACAATGAAATATATGTAATATTTGTACATACATCTGTATTTATGTGTCTATATCTCTATTTATACATGAATCGTTGTTTCTTGTACATGAATCTCTCTATATATCCATGTTTATGCTTGGATCTATGTATATATCTGTATGTGTGTGTTGGTGTTTATGTAGCTATGTGCTAATGACAATTTTTGAAGTATTCTGCAACATGAAATGTCAATTTAATTTCACTTCTGCTTTAAGTAATAAATGGTAAGCTCTCTTAAGTATGTAACCGTTATGAAACCAGCTGAGAAGCAACAAGGCATACATATTTTAAGCATTCTTGTACACATTTATTCCACGAAACTACAACCAAACCACAAAATGAAATTCAGAGATATGTACATTCCTTTAATCAACAACAGACACTGACCAACTGACGGTAGTCCTAAGAGGTTATACCCATATACCACTTTTCTGATCAATTTTTTCAACGTATAAGAACCGCATATCAAATTCTTCAACGTTCAAAAAATGCAGATCGAGTTCTGAGTGTAGCAAACAAGATTCTCTTTCTCTTAGGAGTCTGGTGCCTCTTAACTTCTGAACAGAGTCTGTATGAAAATCTTCCTTACTATTGTTCATCAGTAGTTGGGTCCTTGGGCTTCAAACATACCCTTTTCATTTTCCCCGGACTTGTTTTCAAGCTTTATATTCTTGTACCATTTAGCACAAAATATGTAGGCTACTAAATCCAGACCAGTTAAACCAGCCAACAGGAAGTACAATCTGTCGAGGTGACCATAGTTGAAATTTCTAGGAATCCATCCTGGCATGTGGTCTTTGGTCTTAAATTTGATCTTAAATTAGATCTTAAAATAGTTGCGAACAGAAGACGAGGGGAACGTCCTATGATCATAGTCGTGAGAGAAGGACGTGAACCATTGTTTATGTGCTTTGTTAAAACCATTAGATAGGTCCATTATAAACTCTTGTTTGCTTGGTTGTGCTATTCTTAGTCTCAGGCATCTCGGTTTTATGGGCAGAAAACAGCTCCTCCATCAAGTCCATCTCGTTTTGCAGAGTGGCCCATGTTTTATGTTGAGTGTATACATGTCCTCGTCTTGAAAACTGAGAGCGTAAGACAAGTGAACATTTTCCTCAATATTTTTTGACGAGTTCTGGCAGCTCAAGACGCTGAGGCACTTTTTCAGCTCTGGTAAATCATGCTCTCTGATCTTAAAACAAAACACTGACAGAATTTGTTTCAGCTTCTTCTTGACGGACGCTGGCGATGAATATGAGTCCATGATGACAACAGATGCGACGGAAAAAATAATAAGAGAGTAGTGTATATTATAATTCAGAGGACTCGTTGTGAGCTTTATATCTGTTTACTGTTTCCCGGATTTAAACGCCAAGATGTCCTGCTTCACATGCATAAGCTAACAATAATTAAATTTAAATTTATTAATTGTGTTTTGTGGATAATAGTTTCTTTGAGATTCTAAATTAGATCTTAAAATAGATTCTTTGATCTTAAATTTGATCTTAAATTAGATCTTAAAATAGTCGCGAACAGAAGACGAGGGGAACGTCCTATGATCATAGTCGCGAGAGAAGGACGTGAACCATTGTTTATGTGCTTTGTTAAAACCATTAGATAGGTCCATTATAAACTCTTGTTTGCTTGGTTGTGCTATGCTTAGTCGCAGGCATCTCGGTTTTATGGGCAGAAAACAGCTCCTCCATGAGTCCATCAAGTCACCTGATGGTGATGAGCTAAAATTTCATCTCTTTGTTCATCTGGTTCAGTCCCTTTTCCTCTTGTGTGATTTTTTCCTGGTAATTTATCTTGATACTTGAGAACTTATTAATCTTGTAAGCACACTTCAATCCGGACAATTGTCATATGTCATAGTAATTTAATAAAACTCTGGTTTAACTTTCAACATACAAGAACAACAGATGTATGAACACGACAAGCTGTTAATCAAAGTTACTACAGGAAACGTGAATAAGTACATTAACAAGAATTGGACAACATAAAACAAAAATAGTCACGTATAAACGAAATATAACATGTCAAGTTGCTTATCGTAGTTACTGTAATATAAGTGGAACCCGGAAATCAAAGTTGACACTTAAAAAATGCGTGGATGTAGTTTAACAGATTTGATAATAGCAATTAGCAACTATGATTTTCTTGCCCTACTGTAATTTAAAACAGCTCTGGTTCCAGAGGAGAAACATGTATAAACAACTTGCAAGAGCCTTTACTTAGCTGGTTAACTGTCTTACTTAAGATGTAGAAATATGCAAGATCATTTACCTTAATGAGTCAGAAATCAGAATTCTTATGTTAAATATCTATGTCGTTTTGCTGGCTCCTCAGAATCCATCTGATTGAAGACCGTTTAATAGTAGGAAGTTCAGTTTCTAAATTGTAACTAATTGCTTTATATTACATGCCTGGTTTTTGAACCTTTCAACTAGGAGATAGTGCTTTACTGTTTTTTGCTTCTCTGTGGTACCCTTTCAATTTAAGTTTGTGCGCCATGATGCAACCTCATTCTAAATTAACAACTAAATTAACATACAAATTAGAGTATGAACAGGAATTTAGGGATAATCAGAATCAAAATACAACAACCAAATACTATTAGTATACCTGATTTCTGTGTAATATAGTTTCTTTGAGATTCTAAATTAGATCTTAAAATAGATTCTTTGTTGTTACTGGGCAAACGTGATTCTAAATCAGATGGTAAAATAGATTCAAAACCAGATTCACAAATCGTTAAAATTCTTGTACTATATGTATATAGGTCATTACCTGCTACAAATCATTGTAGATTTTGCCTGTAGCCTACAAATGAGTTCGAAATTAACAATGACAACCGACAACTTACAAATTATTGTGAACAGGTGGGAACATTGAGAAAGAATAATGAAGTTGTTAGTGATGTGAAGTACTTGAGGTTTGAGTCAAAATTGGATTTCGTCCTTGAAAAATATGAAGCTGACATCAATAACATTGATATGGTATAATGTGTCTATATGAAGTACTTATATGTTTTTTAACCCTCATTATAATGTTCTAATTAAATGTGAATTATGACTTTTTTCTTGTTTTATTTGCAGATGTTTTTTCCCATTCACCATGTTAATCACTACTATGTTGTCTGCTTCAATATAAAAAACACATCAATAGACTTGCTAGACAACTACAAACATGGAGATTGCCTTACCACAGTTTATGAAGGATACCCCGAGTCCTTGGTAAGATACATGTTCTAATTGTAATTGAAAACTTCACATTTTGTCTTTATTGTACAGTAACATTTCATGTGAAATTAATTTACAGCAAGAAAATTTTGCAAGATATATGTCGAAGTTCAAAGAGAAAAAAAGTTTGCAAATTCTTCAAGTCCCCATTATAAGATTCCAAATGAAGTGGCGCCTAGAAAATAATGATAAGGATTGTGGTATATTTATGTTACGTCATATGGAGACCTATATGGGAAGTGGATTACGTTGTTGGGATTCAAAACTTTCCAGTGAATGGGTATGGAGAAACTGATATTAATGCAAAGTTTTCCTAGCTTACGCATGTTCGATTGCTTAACATTAAATAAATTTATTGTGCAGGCAAGGCAGAAAGGGCAATTGAATAGGTCTCGTCAGCTATATGCATATAAAATCATAACTTCGCCTATTAATAGCTGCAAACAGATAGTTCTGGATGAAATTAAAAGAGGATGATAACAAGTGAGTGCATTGACTGATGCAAAGTATTGTGAATGTTTTTTGGGGAGTGAACTGTCAGTGGTGATAACTAGGGTATGCTTTTTTAATATTTTGAGATGCAAAGTATTGTGAATGTTTTTGGGGAGTGAACTGTCAGTGGTGAGTGTTGTGTATGATTTGTGATACCATCGATTCTTCATGGAGTTTATGTATCTATGGAGTTTATGTATCTATGTAGAATCTATTTTACCATCTGCTTTAGAATCTATTACTTGCTCTTGTTATCTGTTGTGAATTAGCCTTTTTGCTGGGCAGATTACTAACACTTGAATTTTCTTACCTGTTATGGTTGCTCAGCCCCAACATAATGTGGAAATGGTTTCTGTAGTTGTGCTATTAGATTTTTTATTCTGTTGATAAACATGATAGTTTCGTTGCTATTAGATTTTTTATTCTGTTGATAAACATGATAGTTGCATCTTTATACTAATCGGGTCTTTTCTTGTGCATATTTATTTTTTGTTCTTATACTTGTGTGTGACTTGCTTTCTCTGCTTTTCTGAGTGCTGAACTAGTAGATCTTTGTCAGTGCTAGGTTAATTTAGCTTGTCCAGTATGTGGTATGGTCTATGGTGTAGGGCATTTTAAAACTTGTAAAGGGTCTGGGAAGATAAAGATACATTAATGCATCTGCATGTCTTTGTGGTACATATTGTTTTCTAACAGGTATGTTTATTCTTTCTTTTCCCCTGCGTGTACACGCATATAGAGTACTTCAAATCAACACAGAAGCTTGAGTTTGGAATTGCTAATCAATCTTGGATGTGATAATTTTTATCTTTTAGCCGGATAAACAATAGTTGCAATATGCCTTATATTAGAAGATAGAATTTTCTGATGTGTCAAATTTAGTGATCTTTGTAAGCTGTTATGCAGTAAATAATTGGCTTAAGTAAGTTTAGTCATGAATCTAAAACAAAAGAAGCTCCGATAGTGAAAAATTAAATCATAAAAAATGACAAATAACTTGAATTTTTTTTTAAAAGAAAATTCTATTTTAAAATCATGTTTAACCGGTTATAACAAAGAATTTGTTTTAAGATCTATTTTAGAATCTTAAAAAATTTAAAGAATCTATTTTAGAATACACTTTATCTTCCAAGAAAAGAATTTAGTTTAAATTGATTTAGAATCTCAAAATTCTGAAAAAAAAATTATTATTGTACTTGAAAATTTGAAAGAGGTTATTTTGGAAGATTAAAAGGCTAAAAGAAAAATCATAAAGAAGCTCCGATAGTGAAAATAAAATCATAAAAAATAATAAATAACTTGAAAAATATTTTTAAAATCACGTTTAACTGGTAATAACAAAGAATTTGTTTTAAGATCTATTTTAGAATCTTAAAAAATTTAAAGAATCTATTTTAGAATACACTTTATCTTCCAAGAAAAGAATTTAGTTTAAATTGATTTAGAATCTCAAACTTTTGAAAAAAAAAATTAAAATTTGAAATCTAGTTTAATTGCTTTAGTGAATCTAATTTAGAATTAATTTTAAACGATGTGGAATCCATTTTACCATCAGCTTTAGAATCTCAAAATCCTAAAAATATATCTTTATAAATTATTATTGTACTTGAAGTTTCAAAAGAGGTAAAGAAGGCTAAAATATAACTCATAAAGAAGCTCTGAAAATAAAACCATAAAAAATGACAAATAACTTGATTTGTTTATTTTTTTTAAAAATCTATTTTAGAATCATGTTTGACCGATAATAGTAAAGAATCTGTTTTAAGATCTAATTTAGAATCTCAAAAAATTTAAAGAATCTATTTTAGAATCTTTAACTTCTCAAAAAAAATTAAAGAATCTATTTTAGAATCTACTTTAACCTCCGAGAAACAATCTAGTGTAAATTGATTTAAAATCACAAAATTTTGAAAAAAATTAAAATTTAAAATCCAGTTTAACCATGAATATAAAACAAAAGAAGCTCCGATAGTGAAAAATTAAATCATAAAAAATGACAAATAACTTGAAATTGTTTTTTAAAAAATCTATTTTTAAAATCACGTTTAACCGGTAATAACAAAGAATTTGTTTTAAGATCTATGTTAGAATCTCAAAAAATTTAAAGAATCTATTTTAGAATATACTTTATCTTCCGAGAAAAGAATTTAGTTTAAATTCATTTAGAATATCAAACTTTTGAAAAAAAAAATTAAAATTTGAAATCTAGTTTAATTGCTTTAGTGAATCTAATTTAGAATTAATTTTAAACGATGTGGAATCCATTTTACCATCAGCTTTAGAATCTCAAAATCCTAAAAATATATCTATATAAATTATTATTGTACTTGAAGTTTCGAAAGAGGTAATTTTGGAATTAAAGAAGGCTAAAATAAAACTCATAAAGAAGCTCAGATAGTGAAAATAAAACCATAAAAAATGACAAATAACTTGAAAGATTCTGTTTTAAAATCCACTTTAACCTCAAGAAATAATTTTGTATAAATTGATTTAGAATCTCAAACTTCTGAAAAAATTTAAAATTTGAAATTTAATTTAACTACTTTAGTGAATCTAATTTAGATTCATTTTAAACGATGTGGAATCTATTCATTATTGTACTTGAAATTTTGAAAGAGGTTATTTTGGAATTAAAAAAGGTGAAAATTTATAAAGAACCCCTGATGGTGAAAATAAAATCATAAAAAATGACAAATAACTGGAATCACGTTTGACCCGTAATAACAAAGAATATGTTTTAAGATCTAATTTAGAACATCAAAATTAAATTTTTAAAGAATTTATTTTAGAATTCACAGGCTCAAGTATAACTGCTATCATATTAAAAACAAATACCATTCTTGAAACAGAAGGTTACATATGTCAAAATAGAAAAAGACTAGTCTCGGAATGTTTCTATTATAAATGCACAATTGGCTATGTAACAAACATCTTCATTTGATATAAAAATGATGATCAACTTCAGAATCTAGCAGAAAGTCTTCCATCAGCTTGGTCCTCCGTTTTCATCTGTCCTTCCTTTTAATCCACTGATCCACTAACCAGTAAAGCCAGTAGAATGTGCCTAATAAAGGATCTAAAAGAAAAATGCAAACATGAATAAAAGAACACATACGAAAAATAATATGTGTACCTTCTGATCACCCAAGTCTCATTTGTCCAATCGTGCATTACAGTAAAATTCAGACTTGTTTGTATAATATAATATAGCTCAGCCTGTTACAGGGGTCTTTTGGTAATTAAGTTGGTTGGTTTCTCTATATAAGTGCTGTGTTTCTTCTGTATCCTGGAAGAATCAGAATCAATTAAGTTCCCCCCAACCCCAAATACTAGAGCATTCTTTATCTTGATCAAGCTAGGGCAGGGGCTCAAGAGTTCAATCTCTTCACTGCCCATTCCGATCGACAACACAGAGTATGGTTCTATTCATTACTTGTATTAAGTAATATTCCATGTTAGCCTAGGCACTTATCAATTGTACGTGTAGGTACAAACTATATTTTCATGCACATATTACACAACCGTACGTGCGTATAGAAGTATCTTACAAGCCAATTACTTAACTCTGTTTTATAATGTGAAATATATAATTTACTAATTAACAGATATATTACTTAGAAATGGATACTAAAAGCTCAGCGACGGGATTACTGAGGACACAGTCGGAAAAACTAGTAGAGATCGAGATAATGTCAGGGGCAATGAAGTCACCAAGCGTGTTAACGGATGGGATCACTGGAACAGTGAATGGCTCCAGAAAATCAATGAGTAAGGGAGGAGGATTAGGTGAATCACCTGGAGGTGGGGGGAGTACTAGCAGCAGGCACATGAGGAAATCAATGCCTGCTCAGATGAAATTTGACGTGGACGAGTTTAGCAGCGGCTCTGCTCTGAGCTTCAAGTGCCAGCATGGGATTTTCATTTACTGCCTTCACAGTTCCTTCTAATGACATTGCTGATTTTATGCTCTTAAGTGAAGACGACGACGATTATAATCGTCTTAGTAAGCTCTTATAACTTCATATTATTAGACTATCTTTTCCTACGTTTATCTATCCGATATGTTAATTCATTTGAGTACATTTGAGAAATTATTAGTGAAGAATCAAGATTGTCATCTTAGAATCTAATAAGAAGAATCTCATTTAGAAAAAAACTACGATAGTGCAAATTAGTTCATAAAAAATGATAAATAACTTCAAAAGTAATATTTTAGAATTCCTAGTAATAAAAAGAATCTGGTTTTGAATCTAATTTATATTCCATTTTAAACGAGGAAGAATATATTTTAACATTTGATTTAGAATCTCAAAATCCTAAAAATATATCTATATATTTGATTTTGTATTACAAAATAAATGAAAGATTTTTTATCATTAGGTAATTATGGTTCTCACTCTAGTACAAGATCTAAACCAGAAGTGAATCAATGGGAATTTTGAGTGATGGACAATAATTGTTTTAATTCCTTAGGGCTGGTGGAACTTTGGTTGGTACATACGCTGTTGGTTTTGTTGCTCAGCAAAGGTTTGGATGGTTTGGTTATTTGTTAGGAAGTACATTCGGCAGTTGGATTGGAGGGAGGATTGGATTATTGCTTTATGATGTAGTAAATGGTGTGCATTACCTCCTCCAGTCTATATAAAACAGAACGACTTCTTTTTTCTACTCCATTGGACTGAAACATTATGCACATATTCTTTAGAAGAAATTTAGTCTATTTGTGTAACTGAATCCTTAGGTATGAAATTTGAGATATGTGCTCAGGCTCGAACCTTACGACACATCTCTTGGTGTTAAATTTTGTAGCTTAAATGGTACGGAGCTGATCATGGTGACTCTTGTAAGTTTGTGGTCTTAAGCTTCTTAACTCCAACAATTATAAGTCTCGCGCTTGCAACAATTATAAGGAATACATACATTATCATGGTTGTGTTTTTTTCAACATATGTGTGTCATGTACCAGATTCTTATAGACTAGCCACTTGCTTGTTGTACTCTTGTTTCATTACATTACTTGATTTATAATTCACGTCGCTTAAGAATTATTGATATTAAGCTCTCCAAATAGTTAGTGTAGTTACTACCAATTTATACAACCAGTGTCTTTTGCATTCCTTGCTAAAACTTAAATGTGAAAAGGACCTCAGAAACTAACATAGATGATAGACCAGTGACTTTGGTGTCAAATAATTATCATTTGATTATCTAATCACATAACTCTTTAATTCACCATTGTTTATATTTTACATAAATAAGCGAATAAGATTACTAATTAAATTACTATTTTTGTGTATTAAGTGCTTAAAGTCCCTTGAAAAGTTCTTTCTTCTTTTGCACTTGGAGATATTACCATATATGCGCTTAAGTAGTATCTTTTATAATATTTTGCCTTTCAGGATGTGACAACCACGAAAGGAAATGAATTCGAAGACTATTTTCTAAAACGCGAACTACTTATGGGTATATATGAGAAGGGTTTTGAGAGGCCTTCTCCTATTCAGGAGGAAAGTATTCCTATTGCTCTAACGGGTAGTGATATCCTTGCTAGAGCTAAGAATGGTACCGGAAAAACCGCTGCCTTTTGCATTCCAGCATTGGAAAGGATAGATCAAGATAACAATGTGATTCAAGGTTTCTATCTTCGCTTCCGGTTGTGTCTAACTAAGTACTGTTGTTTTTAAAGTTTTATTGTTGCGTACATCAATTATTATTCATAACAGTGGTGGAAAATGTGATAATGCATCGTGGCTTAATATTTATCTTAATTCTTGTTCATGTAAGAAAAACAATTCAACATGTTTAGATGTCCCAATCTTTGGCTTATGAAGGTCAAAAGATTAAACCCAAACCAAACTGAACTTACTAGGTATGTATGTCCCACTCGGTGTGTTTATCAGTAATGTTGTTTCTAAAGTTTTTTGCGTTGGCCACATCAAATATTATCTATAAGAGCAGTGGAAAATGATACAATGATACAATATTATCCTGTTGTGTCTAACTAAGTAATCTAATCACATAACTCTTTAATTCACCACTGTTTATATTTTAAATGGGGAAGTATATGCACTGAAGGATTCTACGTATTAGAGATAAGACTACTTATTCAGAAAGATTTTACAGTAAAATTCACACTTACTTGTTTGTTCGGTAAGTTGCATCAAACGAAACGACATCTCCAAAAACATCATAACTTTTCCTCCCTTCCCTTCAATATCAGCCAAGAAAAGCCAAGTGAGATGACCATCTGAATTCGTTTGATACTCATAAAAGAAGTTGTTGTCCGATGTTTCGCGTTTGTCTTGAAATTTTTGAAGAATCATATCTGAATCGTGTTTCCTATAAAAACCTTGATATCTCTCATCCAATTCTTGAAGTCTACCGCAGTTGCTCCAATAGCTGAATATGAGCCGCAAAGTTCTTTCAATCAAATACAAAATTACAATTCATTGCAGTCATAGTCCTATTACCACGAAGAAATTGCTTCTCAGAATCTGTTGCAAATCTGTTGCAAATGGATGGTTATGCTTGTCTATAAAAGAAGAGACATTGTAACTTTCTGAACCAACAAACTTTAGTGCAAGCTTCGCACTACAATCACACTTTCCAGAAACAGTTCTCCTTCTTTTAACTGGTTCCACATTTTTATCAAATATCCGAGAAGATTCCGATGCATCATCTTCTCGAGATGATGAAGTACTCTCTCTCGAACCAGCCTTGGAACACACAAAGAATTTTGAGACAACAACACCCTTTCTTGATCTTTGAGTAGATCTACGCACTTGAAAGCCACAGTGATATATGAACTACAATCACATAATTGTAATCACATCGCACATAAAAAGCACAAACTAATAATTAATCAAAACATATCAAATTCGCAACATAAATTCATTAGAATCTATGGCACTAAGAATCAAATTAGCAGAATAAACAATACAATTAAAGTCAAGTTTTGAAATCAAGTGATTGTTCATATCATACCTGAGCAAGAATCCATGGCACTAACAACCAAACGAAGAAGTATCGATGAGATTACGAACAATTTTTAACGAAGAAGAAACGAAATGATCGAAGCTCGATGAACATCTCCGAGAATTGAGTTTAATCTCCGGTAAAATCAGGTCGAACAGAGTATTTCGATAACAATTCTCCCAAAATCTATAGACACAACAACTGTATGTATATACGAAACTTTTAAGTACATATATTTTATAATAAAAAGGGAGGTAGTTATTAAAAATATGATCTTTTAATCCTAGCCGTTAAGTTAATTTCTAATCCAACGGTAAAAAAAGTGTTCTCTTGTTCTCCTTTTAAGAGTGTTCTCCCTTGAACCTTGGCCAGTATATCGATGTATGAAAACAAACATCAAGCTATTATCGAAATAACATAATAAAATCTTTTATCTCAATTAATTGTTTGTATAAGTACTGAAATAATTAGCTGGAAATGATATGAAATAACATAAGGGATAAATATCAAAGTCATCACTCATTTGGTTGAAATGTATCAAATTAGTCACTCATTTAAAAAATGACTCAATTTGGTAACTAATTTGAAATTTTGTATCAATTTAGTCATTAAAAGATTAAAATTTTAAAAAATGACTCAATTTGGTAACTAATTTGAAATTTTGTATCAATTTAGTCATTAAAAGATTAAAATTTTATATCAATTTAATCATTGGCAGATGGTCTCCTTGATACGAAATTTCAAATTAGTTACTAAATTGAGTCATTTTTGAAATGGGTTACTAATTTGATACATTTGAACCAAATGAGTCAATCTAAACACTGCGATTACAAGAAAATCATCAATTATAGAGGAACATCTCAAGATCGTTGATCAAAAGTTAGAATTGTTTAATCAGAAGCAAGATTTGCCGAATAAGAAAGTTGAAGACACACTGGTTCGTGTGATGCGTTCTATTGATGAAATCAAATCGCAATTACAAGGTGCTAGTTCTTCACACAGAGGGCCTGAAGTTCCACGAACTAACAACGAATCAACTCTAGTTCTTGATACATGTAATAACAAATCTTTGAAATTTACGCCTACAGTTGATTTCCTAAATTTGATGGTGCTCATTCTAGGGTTTGGATTAAGAAATGTAATACTCCCTCCGTCCCATTTTTATTGTCCATAATTAAAAATTTACATTTTATTCAATCATATGAAATTAACTAATAGTTACCAAAAAGTTGTATTGTTTTTCATAAAAATTAATATAATTAACATATAATTTACCATATAAATTAAAAGTGGACAACAATTTTGGGATGAACGAAAAAAGAAATTCTGGACAATAAAACTGGGACGGAGGGAGTAGATACTTTGAGTTTATAATCAGTCAGAACCTGTCATCTGCACCTTTACTAACCAACACTTTTCCACCTTTGTTGCCTACACCTGCTAGCAAAACCAATCAATATGTGAATAAGGGGTCTGCACCTATAAGGAATTCTAGGTATATTCCTGCAGATATAAGAGCAGAGAAAATAGCCAAAGGATTGTGCTATTATTGTGATCAAGCTTATGGAAGGGGACATCAATGTAAGTTTAAAGAACCCCGGTTATTTACAGTAGAGGTACCTGGAAAGAGTATTATACATCGCATTATGTTTAACAACAGTCGAATCTTGACATCTGGTAAAGGAAATACGGCTGGATCAAGAGTTTTGGGGGGAAAAAATCAATACTTTTTATCAATAAGAAAAATAATCAATAAGAAAAATAATGTATAAATGACGCGCGGTATCAAAGTATTAAAGTACAAAATTTGATTATCACTAAATCCGGATCCCGGTTCGATTCTTCACAACTACGTAATTATACAAGATTTATTTACTTTTTTTTTTAATTTCACCTGGGGTTCGATTTCTCAAAACTACGTAATTATATAAGAGTAATTTATTTACTTTAATTTAAACAATATTTAAATGACGCACGGTACCAAAGTTATTAATTTCATCCCGGGTTCAATTACCTATAACTACATAATTAATTATTGTTTATTTATTATATATTTTTATCATTCAATTTTCTACAAGTATATTTTTTTTAATTATATTTATTAATATTAATATTTTATTATCAACTCATGCTAGGCCAGTGTTTGACACGAGTTATCCGCCTAGTATGTACTAATACTGAATTTTGAGTTCTTTATATTAGGATCGCATCCAGCATAGATCAACGTTAATTAAACACAATAATAAGCACGAAAGTAAAGAACACAACAATTTAACGTGAAAACCTCGCATGGGATGGTAAAACCACAAATCCACTATGAATGTATTACAAGATTGGAGTCGCTCCCCCACTCAACACTCCTGAATACAATCACCTCACCTTGATTACCAAAAACTCTCTTTTGTGTATCGCACACAACTCTCTAACTTTTGCAATACTTCAAAACCCTACAAATATCTATATTTATAGGCACCACAAATATTCTAATACTAATATATTTGAATTCTATTTGTGATAATTACCATATTTTCTTATCTTGGATAGAAATATTTCCTCAATTCTTATTTATACCAAAATAAGACGCATCTCAATTATCACAAATTATAATACTGTTCATAATAGAATTTTTTAACTTATTTAGGAATTCAGACACCTATTAACTCCACATTAGTATGATATTGTCCGCTCTGGGCCGTGACCAAGCCCGCACAGATTTGTTTTTGGGCTCCTGCCAAAAGGCCTCATACTAATGGAGGCCCGTGCAATGCACAAGTATTTTTTTAATTTTTTTTGCTAACCTGATATTTTCTTTAATGTTCTTTATTATATTAATTTACAATTTTATTCTTAGTATTAATTTTTTAATTTTATTAATACTTATAATTTTAAAATATAATTTTTTTAATATATTGTTGATGAATTTCAAACCTTGGACTTTTGGAAAAATAATTCATCTATTAAAATATAAAATAATACTTTACATTTTAATTCAACGTTCTCATCTATTTATTTTAAGATCCAATAATTCTTAGTTTTTTGTAGTACTATCATCCCATAACAACCAAAACTCTTGAATTTTTTAAAATATATTTAGAGATATAAATATTAATTTTTATATGTGATACTTTTTTGATGGAATTCGAATATATCACGATTCTCATCTAGTTATTCTAAAATTTAACGATTCTTAAATTTTTTATGGTAGTGTGCCGTGATGATTATGGATAAATTATTTCGTGTTGTTTAACCCTGAAACACATATATTTTATGTATATTTATTCAAATTTATTTGATTCAAAATTTAAATTCTTTAATAATTTTTGAAATAGGTAATATTAATATGTTATTGAGTTGATTTGAAACTTAAATTTTTATTAGTATGCTATGAGTATGAGAATAAAGATCCTGACTATTAAAGTATTAATTGATCATTTGAGTGTATTATATTAACTATCTAATTACTCATTTTACTAATTTATAAACAAATTAAAATATATGGTAAGCAAATATTTAACAATAAATGATTAAATTTACTTGTTTACATGTATTAGTTCTCATCTTAGGGAAAAGTATGTTGAAATTAACCTCATGATCTTCATTTCCTATAAGTATTAAATTCAAAATTATTGTTAATAAATATAAAACTCTCAATTTTTAATAATATTTTGATATTATCATTTTAAATTTGTTATATGTAAAATAATATAATGTAATTTTGATGAATCAAAGTGTTATGTTAATATTAATCAACTAAATCGTTTTACTTGTAATTTGTACGGTAAAATTTGCAACTTAAATTTATGTGCAGGACTTCTCTTGCGTATCTTATAACATAGGGTCAACATGCATTATTGTTATCGATAATATACATAAACATTATATTAATAATTTTTTAACAATGTAATTAATATGAATCGATATCTCTATCTTTGATTTAATATTATTTAATTGAAACTATCCATAAATTGATTAAAAAAAAAGAGTTACGAATTTTTGCATAAAGAATTCTATTCAATATATAGAAAAACCCAATTATATTTGGTTTAAATTATCAAAATACACTGTTAAGTATTTAAATATAATACTACTATTTATTTAAATATACTTTTTAATATTAAATCTAACAGTTCTCATCTATTTATTTAAGATATAACAGTTCATATTAATTTGGTTGTATAGTGGTCGTACCCTGACTACCAAATTTTTGGATAAGATCTCTATTGCGCTTATTATATATAAGGATATAATTAGGAATTGATTCCGATCCCGAGACTGTAATAGTACTTATATAATATCTTTTTACTCTTATTATATAATAGAAAAAATGATATAATTTAATAATGGTTTAATAATTATTATATACCTTGAACTATTCACAAATTTAAGAGAAACGATAAATATGAATTTTTAAATGGAGAATTCTATTAAATATAGAAAATCTATTTATACTTAGTTTAAATTCAAAATACATTTTCTTGCATTTAAATATAATCCTACTATTAATTAAATATACTTTTTAATATTACATATAACAATTCTAATATATTAAACCACAAATAATTAGTGCATAAAACTTAATTTTTTTTAATTTTCATTACTTTTAAATGCCCATATTTTTTAATCTTATTCGTAGTAACAATACTCTTGGGCCTAAACTTGTTAAAATAGTTATGAGTGAGTACTTGACCTTGATTTTAAACTAACACTTAAAAGATTTATTTAACGACCTAAACTTGTTGAAATAGTTATGAGTGAGTACTGGACCTTGATTTTAAACTAACACTTAAAAGATTTATTTACGTACATATATAACAGGAGTGAAATAATTATTATACCATCATTAGTTATTATCTAATATATGTATTTTAATCTAACAATGGAAGAGAAGGTCTCTATGGTCTCCAAATAAAATGGGTCTCCATAGAACCCAACTCTCTAATTCTATTCATATAAGAACACCGAAGCGCACAAATATGTTCTACAAAATTGATGCAACTTATTCTTTAACTTATTTACATATAGTATTAAGTAGTTATTGAGATTCGATCCTGAGATCTATGGTAGTACTACTTAATTAATATAATTTTTCTTTATCTGGGACTTAGGTTGACAACCCCTCTTACACTTTAATAATTGGTTCTTTGTTTTTTTTTTAAATAAAAGTACTCGCATTAATTAACTGGCTTCCAAAGCAAGATTACAAATAAGAAAATCTGGAGCAGTATAATACCACTCATGAAGACCTGGCATGGAATATGCACCCTTTACTACTAAATGGGCAACACTATTCGCAGATTTATGCACGAACACAACTAACACTTCTTCATAGTGTTTAATTAATTCCCTATAATCAACTACAACTGTATCAAAGAACGAGTTCCCTTGAAAAGCATTTGCTGCATTCACTGCATCCACAAGAATTGAATGTGTTAAGAACTTAAAATTCTTAATATCCTCATCGTTTTAATCAAGAAATTTACATCAACATCTGATTCTTTGTTTATTTGTCGGTGGTTTGTTTTATTTGTCTTCATATTCTCATCTTTCTAATCTAATCCGAAAACTTGTTAAAGAAATTTATAGCAAATAACGAGTTAAATAACATAAGAAATATCAAGTGAAAGTAGAGCGAAAATATCAAGTGAAATATCAAATAGAGCGAAAATATCAAGTGAAATAACATAAGAAATTTATAGCAAAAATGTTGATGTTAGCATAATTTCATAACGAACCGAATAGAGCGAAAATATCAAGTGAAATAGCTTAAAACATATAAACCGTTGTACAACACGAACCAAATACAGTAAAAAATATACAATGATCCAATGAATCAGTCCAAATATTTCCGATAAAAATATAAAAAATAGCAGTAACACATTACTGGAAGTTATTCATCCGATTATTTAACGTACAACATGTTATATATCACAACTCACAAGTCGTAACAGAAGTCCAGAATCGTCCCTCTGCAAATTGGGATAAATTAGTATGATCGCAGCTGGAAACCAAGGCCTACGTTCAAGGGTTGTAACAACACACAAAGAAGTCGAAAACCCGGTGCTAAAGCCATCTGTCTTTCGACACTGTCGAATCCATCTAATGATTACATAAGAAATGTAACTCCCAAATCATTTTGCCTCGTCATGATTCCGCGGTTATTATTTTATTTTTTTTTGTTTTTGTCACAAGATACAAACCCTTACCTTAACATAATCCATGTTTTCATCCTCAAAAGAACCATTTTTAGGCTTTAATTAGTATTTCTTCATGCTTATAATCACACTAACTCGGGTCATTTTCGTCTTTTTACTCCTAAAACATTAACCAGGGTCATTTATTTAATTTCGATAAATAAATTAAAATGGGGCCTATGCACATTAGTATGACGATGTTTTTGGTATAAATTGCTTTAAGCTACCGTTTTTTGTTTTGAAGCTAGTAACGGCATTTCGGCCTTATGATTGTATTTTGGGTTCTAGCTAATATATTACCCTCTTCCGTTCCTATAAAGCTTTCGCCATCCCTTTCTTTGTTCAATTAACACAACCTCATATCTCTATTCTAAACATCTATATCTACTTATATTCTATATTCATACGGGATCGGATTTATATTCAGTTATGAGTACTGATCTTGGAGTTGACTTGATATTCGAAAACGATGAAACATGGGATTTCTTGAATTTGGAAATTAATTCATCAGGTGAGTCTGGTCATCATCAAGATGGAGAGAAGCATCATGACTCTAGTACACCTAGTAGTGAGATGATGCCACCTGGCGAAAAAGAATCGAGTGACAAGGAAGGGAAGAAGAAGATGAAAAACAAAGAAAAGGGATGTGAAGGTAAAAGAGAAGCATCAGAACAAGATCAAGTACATATTTTCACAGAGAGGGAAAGGAGGAAGAAGATGAGAACCATGTTTACGAATCTCCATGCTTTGCTTCCTCAACTTCCTGCCAAGGTATAATCGCAACTCGTATCTGTACTCTGCTTTACTTCTGTATGTTTTTCCGTATTTAGGGTTTTGTATCTTTCATGCAGAAGAAGTTATTTCTCATTAATATCATTTCATTTCCTTTAAATGAGAGAGATCGGAAAGTACCTTTTTTGTACGAATACGTTATCTTCCCTTTCGTAATTTGTTTTTTGTACTAAATTTTATTAAAAACGTGTTGAAATCTTAATTAAACACACTGGATTTGTACAAATAGCATATTAATCAGGCTAATGAATGAAAACATGTTTATAGTACATGTGTAAACGAGAATAGTTGTACAAAAATCCAAAGTATTCATGTTAATTGATATATGAATTCGATTACTTGAATCTTTGGTTTAAATCGCTGTTTCTGAAATATTTATGAAATTTCTTTACTAATGAAATATCTGATAACTGCAGGCGGATAAGTCCACAATTGTCGATGAAGCAGTGAGCTACATTAAATCTCTTGAGCACACCCTCCAAAGGCTTGAGAAACAAAAGAAGGAAAGGCTCCAAGGTGTTGTTCCAATCAGAAATTATTCGAAAATGATGTGCCCACCAAAGGGAGTCATGGACACAAGGGAAGCTTTTGTTGCTAATCAGGTGTCTGCAAATGCTAATGTTGCTGCCTTCAATCCTGCTCCTGCAACTCCTCAATTTTCTCCGTCTTTACAGTCATGGCGTTCGAAAAGTCTGATGTTGAATGTCAGTGGACTGGATGCACAAATTTGTGTGTGCTCCAACAAGACGTCTGGTCTCTTCACTGGCATTTGCTTGGTCTTGGAGAAATATAAACTTGAAATCATTTCGGCTCATGTGTCATCGGACAATGCTAGGGACATGTACATGATTCACACCCATGTAAGTCTCCTAATTTATTTCTATTGATATCAATAATTCAATATTACTCGATTATAAGTAACGTTTTTTTGACACTATAATCGATAATTAGGCATGCTGTTCGGATCTTCTCCAAACAATTCCGGTGGAAGAAATATACAAGCAAGCTGTGAGAGAGATCACCTTCTTCTACAACCTGGAATGAAGCTTGGAGATCTAGTATATGAAGCCAAAAGTTGAGCTAGCTTCCGAACTAAGCTCTAGAAATTTTATCGTTTCAGGCTTCAGCCTATTTTAGCCTAAGCAGCAGTAGCGATGCATCTATATATGATTTAGTGTTCCTTTTAGATGTTTGTTATAATTTAGAAGCTTATTTAGAGACTTGAAGTAGAGAACATGCATGTACTTGTTTGTATAGATGTTCGATTAGTGATTACTGAAATATTACAGAAGGGAAAAATTGAATGTCTTAGTTAATGGCCATGTTTCATTAGTCCTTTGTTATTACCAAGCCACAAAAGCTGAGCTAGCTTCTGAAGGCTCTAGTAAATTGTGTCGAGGACTTGAGGTTCTCTTAGCCTTGTAAGCGCGCGGCAGTACTGTTATATCTGTACGTGATGTGTTGGGCCGCGCAACATCCGTTAACTCCACATTAGTATAATATTGTCCGCTCTGAGCCGTGACCAAGCCTGTACAGATTTGTTTTTGGGCTCCTCCCAAAAAGCCTCATACTAATTGAGTTGTTTTTGGCTGCTTATATTCAAGATAATTCTTCTTTATCTTATCGATTTGGGACTTGGGTTGACCCCTACTATAAATGATGTGCATTATCAGTAATTTATCAGATGTATTTGAAGTAGAAACCCATTTAGATCACTCTTAAGTAGAAAACATGTACTTGCGTGCATGTTTGTTGTTTGAGCGTTGATGTTATACATGTGCACCTGCATGCATGTTCGAATGTACAAAGAATTTTATCGAGAATTTAACTAATTTTGTTATTGAATATGGATCCGATTCCTTAACCAATACCGATAAAAAGGCTCAATGGATCATTAATTCACTCGAAACTCGAAAATTTTAATACGGCCGAATGTATTATGGAAGGAAAAATATACATATTACACACGACATGCTTAAACAAATTTCACTATGTATACTTAATGTGCCTATACAAAGAATACGTAAATCTCAAGAGTCAATCTCCTCTCTCTCTATATATATAACAATTCCAGAAGTATACAAGCAATTTTATCATGAGAGAGATCACCTTCTTCAACTTGGAATGAAGCTTGAAGATATAGGTATTGTGAAGCCAAAAGTTGAGTTGGCTTCCGAACTGGCCACTAAAAGTTTTTATCGTTGTGGGCTTCAGCCTCTCTTTTAGCCTAAGCAGCAGTACTAATGATACCTATAAGGCTCTATGTAACGTGTGTGCGTTGCTTTTAGATGTTTGTTACAGTTTTAGAAGCCCATTTAGGATTGAAGTAGAAAGACATGCGTAAATGTTTGAATGTATATTCAAATACTTGCCCATAACCCGTGCCGAACGATCTATCGTTTGTCTGTGAAAATTTTCCCCAACTAATATATAAAATTAGTATAAATGTGGGGTCATATTTTTCTATTCGCTCTTAATTTTAAAGCTTTTATTATTCACAATTTTTTTTACAGATGATTTGTCAACAACTCCTTGAAATATTAAAAATAAAATAAAATAGAAAGCTTTGATGGCTAGAATTAGCATAAAAACTCATGTTTTCTCTACTAATATTATTCTTTTCTTAAAAATTTATACTTCTTATCTATATTCTCAAATATTTTGGAGTAAGTGAGAGTCATTCTGAATCTAGAACGACTTTCTTTTAATACTTGAGTTATTTTATTTTAGTGGTATTACTCTTTCTATTGTGAGATTTGAATTTTAAAATTTAGTTATATTTTGAAATTCTTATATATTTGTTTACTATTTTGAGAAATATGAATGCCAAAGTGGGAATTACCATCTATTCTTCCGACATTTTATTTGTCCAAAATATTAAGTGATAAAATGAAATATTACATCATGTAATCTTAGATTGAAACGAGGAAAATGAGGAGCTTGTTTTTTAGGAAGGCATCGAGGAAGAGAGCAATAGATTCGAGTTATGTTTAGTGAGAAGATTTTTAACAAAAAATAGTATTAATGTCAGAGCCAAGTCATGAAAACTAAGATGGCAGACATCCGGATGCCAACAATGGGAATCACCATTAGAGACCTCAAACCCGGCTTATTCTTGTTTCAGTTCTACCATGGTGATGATATGTAGTGGGTGGTGAATGGCGGACCATGGTCGTTTGATGGGGCCTTACTTGTAATGAATACTATTAAAAAAGGGAGGATCCTACCAAAGTCTCGTTGATGGAGGTAGATTTCTGGATACAAATACACGACCTACTGATAGGATTCATGTCTGAAGTAGTGGGAAAACAGTTAGGTAACTTTTTCGGAACCTTTATTCAGTATGATGCAAACAACAATTCTAGCATTTGGACGGAGTTTACGTGTTTGAAAATTCGTGTTGACGTTAGGAAACAATTGAAGAGAAAGAAATTTTTTTGCAAAAAAGATAAAACAGAGGTGGTGGTTCAATGCAAATATGAGAAACTTGGAGACTTTTGCTTCATATGTGGGCTTCTCTCACACACAGAGAGTTCTACAAAAAGAAATTAGATGGTAATGGTGAGTTTGTGGCAAGAGAATGGGGATCTTGGCTCCGTGCTCCGTCGCGTAGGGTTGCCGATGGTAACAAAAGTAAGTGGCTGTGAGATGAACACGACGGTGATTAGAGGAACAAAGATGGAAAGGATAATTACAAACACCAATCTTCGGGTGGAAAAATCTCGGAAAAGATGCACCCAACTGATTTTGTGTTGAATGGAGGCGAAAAATTAGGTTGTTGAGTATGAGTTTCACTTGAAGATAATATAGAGAGGGAGTGAATATATTATCAAAAGTTTCTTTGATTATCTTCATTTTGATTCAACTTTTAATGTAGCTTGAATTTTGATTGTTGTAAACTAAATAATGCGGAATGAAACAACACACAAATTCACTTTTAACCTAATGTTGTATTAGATTGAAAGGTGCTACAAACTGTGAATTCGAAATAGAATTCCCAGCTTCATTTTTCTCAGAGAGATACAACTTGAATGATTGTGAAAAACTTACAACTGAAAATAAGGAAGCCGTGTATTTATAAAACTACACACATCTTACTTTTACAAAACTGCTAATGGACAAAAAGGTTGTCAAACTCTGTCTATACCTATCTTCAGCTATTTCCTTTGACTGTCTCTCTAAGCTTCTTTGTAGACTTTCCATGTGCATACTACAACTGATTGTGACAATTGCATATGCCTTGGTTTGATCTTGATCCACGTTCCCAAAACTTTTGTCTGTTGTTAATTCGAAATTCTGCTAAATTCCCATTCGATATCTCAGAGATACTTGGTTCGACAACTTGACTTCTCAAAGCAGTGTATATCTCGAATGGACTTCTCGAATCAGTATAATACCATTTCTCGAATTAGCTATCTTTCACTTCTCAAAACAGTATCACCAGCACTTCTCGAATCAGTATATTGACTTCTGGAATCATGATATCTCGAATCAGTATATTGACTTCTGGAATCATGATATCTCGAATCAGTGCTTTTGACTTCACTAATTGAGACATATTGAATTAGTTCATTTCTTCACTTCTCGAACCAATATACTTGACTTCTCGAATCTTCATGCTTAGCACTTCTCGAATGGATGACTTCTCGAATCAATATATTTGACACTTCTCGAATCATTACTTAGACAAATATCATCCTTTAATATTGCAACTCATTTATTCCTCACTGTCTTCAAATGTCTTGAGGCATGATCTTGAGATCTTCTTCCAAGTCATAATTAGAACTTATTACAGAGTTACATACATTGAAGTTACAAAGTATAGAAACTTTAGGAACAAAGGGATCCCTAATTAAAAGATCAAGTAAGTGACACAAAGTGACACAATACTATATGCTTGTTATTTATATGTGTTCAGGAATGCCTCTATGACTAACATAGGTGATCAAACGATATTTCCGGGTAAAACTAGCTGGGCGAACAAATTTTCAAATTCTGAAACGGGAATATTACCAACTAATGTGCCCATTGGGCCTGATGATGAGAAGCTTAAAGGGCTTACTTTTGAAAAAATAAAAAGACAGAGGTGTGACAACTGTGTGATTTTAGATAAAGATAACGGTGTAAGTAAGGTAAACACAGAGTCTGGGTTTTCAGGTCATGATTACACAGATTCTTGTTCCCAACTCCAAACAATGGAATGTTCCCATGATCAATGAGTGTTTTTTGCTGAAGATGCTCGTGCGATTGTAGAAATTCCTATTCCACAGCGTGAAGTACAAGATAGACTAGTGTGGGCAGGGTCGAATACATGCATCTATTCTGCAAAAGATGGCTACAGATTTTGGCAAGATGAAACTGTTAGGACATCTAATATCCAACAATGTCAAGGCTGGGGCAAAATTTGGCGATTGCCTGTTCCTCATAAATTGAAAATCTTTGTGTGGAGATTCTGTCGTAATATTGTTCCTGTGCGTAGGAGATTGAGTACAAAAGGTGTATCTTTGCCCATAAATTGTCCCATGTGCAATGTGGATATAGAGCACCTTATACACGTTTTCTTTTATTGTCGATTTGCTGCAGATTGTTGGTACTATGTTGGTCTTGTTTGAGACATGAGGGCCGTAGAATATGCTCCTGACTGGCTTTTGGATAAATTAAGTGAGGGCAGTACTGAGGAGATTGTCAAGTTGTGTACAGTGCTGCGGGGCATATGGTTCTAGAGGATTAAGAAGGTCTGGGATGGCAAGGAGGTCACAGTTGCAATTGTGATGGATAATAGTTTCAAGTCTGTTGTTGATTGGAGAGAGGCAAGACAAAAGAAAGATGGTCTGAATCAATCTAATCGACAAGAGAAGCAGGCATCGACTTGCAAATGGGAACCACCTAAGCAAGGAATGCTAAAAGTGAACGTAGATGCTTCTTTTTTTCCAGGTGCTGCAACTTTTTCTATAGGCATGGTTTTAAGAGATCATCAAGGTAGTGTTATGGCTGGAAAAACACTTTGTTTGACCTCACCTGCATCCGTCTTTGAGGCAGAAACGATTGAAATTCGCGAGGCTTTGTCTTGGTTAAAAGAACAGCAGTTGCATAATCATACAGTAATGGTGGAAACAGATTCTCTTCTCGTAGTTCAAGGAATCGAAAAGAAAGTGACGAACTTGCTTGAAGTGGGGGAGGTGCCTGATCAATGTCTAATGCTTCTTAGCGATTTAGTTGTAACCTCCATTCACTTTGTTGGGAATCAAGTTAGGGTAGCACATGAGGTTGCTAGGATACCCTGTTTAGTTAATTGCCAAATTGTTTTCACGTCTTCCCCTATGTGTTTGACGGAGACTGTTTTGAGAGACTATATTTTTTTTATTGAAATTTGCATTTCCTTTCAAAAATAAAAAAAAGAAATACAAATACAAATTCGGGAATTTCAATTCAATTTGTTCGAAAAATATAAAATGATAAAATGATGTGAATTTTCAGATCTTAAATTTAAAAATACTTACACCTGTGACTGAAACAAAGAGGCCACAAAAACAAGGTGGCCACTAGGACCTCTCTATTCCACAAATATTTGGGGAAAAAATTCAGATTAGAAAAAAGCTTGCAACTGGAAGGGGTTTTTGGCTATTGACGGGGCTCGTAATTGAAATAGGTTGGTGTTTCGCAGAGCATTGGCGTCTTGATATGGGGTTGGGCCCAGTGGATGAGAGATTTCAAGTGATTGAGGAAGAAGAGATGCAGGCTCAAGCAGTGGAAGAAGAAGAAGTGGAAGGCATGGGTGAATGGTTGATGCATGATTTTGGCTCACCTAGCATGGGGTATCAGAATTAATTTAAGGAAGAATGTCTGCATGGAGATCGAGAGAAAAGAAGAATCGGGGGCAGTTCAGTTTTAAGTCTTTTAATTGTTGTTTTATGTTAGTTTTTTTCCAGGGTTAGAAGTGGTAGATCTATTCCAAACATAGTGCGTGTTTGAGCTATCATCAAAAAGTTGACTTATAGCTTAAAATGAGTAAGTGTGTGATAAGTTGATGAATTCTTATAAGTTATACGGATGTTTGGATAAATTTATTTATAAGTTAGTGAAGAATTTGCTAAATTAAATTTGAAAAAATAATTTTTAAATACAATGATTTCAACACTTGTATTTTAAATTAAAAAATATTTAAAAACACAAATGTAAAAATAAAAAATATTAGAAAAATAAAGAAATCAAAGAATAAGTTGATAAGTTAAGTAAATGTTGGTGATTTCTAACATTCAACTTATCAACTTATAAATTATAAATTATCAAATAAACTGAGTACACAAACACCGAGGTCATAAGTTTTTATCAACTTATAATGCATAAGTTGAGCCCCACAAACAAGCCCATAATTTTCAAAGTTATGTCTGGTCTGAATTATCTCTAAGTTGGATGCTTGTACTTGATTTGGTTGCCCTTGGGCTCCAATTTCATAATCTAGACGGAGCCTCAGCTAATCCAAAAATTTTAATAGAAATTTTATTATAAAATCATGATTTTTAGTTAAAAATTAAAAAAATATTATTTTGAGTTTCGTCTAACCTCAAAAAATTAGCCGATAATTTTTATAGCCCCGACTGTTTCGGTATTGCGTACGTTTATATGTCAACTACTTTTTTTTTTTTTTTTGTCTTATAAGACATTACATCCTCTTCTTTTTTTTTAAAGTGTCAAGCACATTCTCGACTCTACTCGAATTATTTAAGATCAAATTTGTGTACAACTCGATTACTATTGAGTCAAACAATCTTTAATTTCTTTTAATTAGAAATCTCATGTGTTAAACTCTACTCTGACTTGACTTGGGTGAATTTTGTTCGCCAGCAATCCAAATTTTTAACATGAAACTGAAAACATCACAGTTTCCATTTCTTTTTATAATTTCAAGTTCTGTTTGCAGATATGAGATCCTGTTTGTTGGATCTTATAACTAATTTTTTTTAACAATTATTATAAGTGAAGTTAAATAGAATAGTTTATGGTCACAAATTTAGATTAGCAATATTTTTTAAAAACATATTAATATAGAATAGTTTATTTCACGGTATGTTTTACATCTCGAAGTAATTCGTGTATCATGTACTTTTGTATTTCTTAAAAAACTTATCCAAAAAATAAATTGAATGAATTTGTCTACTATTTTCTGAAACGAACACGAAATATAACACGAAATAAAAATGAAATAAAATAAAACTTTTAGAAAAAATTAAAAAAAGATTTTTTTTATAACAATTTGCTTAATAGCTGTGAACTAATTTATTCTGTGCCGCTCTATTCTCACGGCAGAGCAAACTTATATTTTCATGTTAAGAAAGTGCTTTGCTGATCACAGTATACTTTAATTTATTCCAATATCTCATCGATTTATTTCACAATATAGTGACATAAAAAAAAAGTTTATTTGTTACTAATGTTTTCCTATTGCCAAACAACATAATAATATAGTATTATATATAACAAGAATCCCAAACTTAACGTATGAAATGTTTATTCATTAACAATTGATGAATTGTGTATACACCCACAAAATATTACTCTTTCCGTTCTTTTCCTTTATTTATAGTTTTTCTTCGGCACGCATTTCAAATTTTTTATAAAATATAAGTTTATAACTTAGTTTTAAAATCTTTTCTTTAAATAAAAATTTAAACATTAAATTTGTATTCAAAAAAATTAAATTTTTTTGCATAAAACTACACCTAATAAAAATCTTAAAATATGTGCCGAACTTCCATCTCATCTCCGTCCAACGTAAGATCTGTTGGGACGAAGGGAGTACTAAATTTCTTACCCACCCAAATATCGGGAGTCAGAACGATGGTCATGATATGCACTGCGTTGTTAGAGCATCTGTAAAAGACTGTGTAGAGGATTTTTAAAAGACGCAAGTTTAAACAATGTTTTAGTTGATTTTTTATAAATATTATAAAATAAGAATTGTTAATATTTTACAAACATAATTTTGTATATGAAATTTTGTATATGAATTTCAACAACAATCTCTATAATTGTTTCTAGTTATATTAATAATAATAATAATAATAATAATAAATTTAAAATTAACTAAAAATGAGATAGCGATAATATTTTCACCCAAACAATCTCTTTCTCTCTCCACTATATTTTGTCTCTCATAAATTTTATTTACATTTAACAATAAAATCTTAATAAAGAGTAAATATTGGGAGTATTGTTGAAAAATGAATCCACATTAAATCAAGTCAATATTTTATATTATATTTAAGAATAATTTAGTAGTCTCTCAAAGATGCTCTTAATTAAATTGGTAATATGACCCATGCTTCGCACACAAAATGATATTTGTTTTTATTTAATAATTATTATTTAATTTATTAATTCTTAAAATTATTACTTTATATTATATAAGTGATTTCTTTTGCATGTCCCTCTCCTAGTAACTTTGAAGTCATACTTTATTTTTTATTATTTTGTCACGGAAGTTGTCAATATACTTTTGTACTTTTATATAAAGTATAAAACTTATCAATATACTTTTATACAAAGGAGAAGACGATGACGGTGAGGTGGCGTTTCTATAATTGGTTCGATATATTTTTCTAATTTTTTCAAAATTTTGAATTATTAATATTAAATATTCGAAAATATCTCAATTGTCTTCAAAATCTTTACTAACGGAGGAAACTAAATATACAATTTTAACATTTTTTGTCTTTAAAATATTTACTAATGTATGAAACCAAATATACAATTTTAATATTCTCATAAACTTTTGATTAAAAAATATCTCAATTGTTTTAAAGATCTTTACTAACGCAGAAAACTAAATATACAACTTTAATATTCTTGTCTTTAGTATTTTTACTAATTAAGGAAACTAAATATACAATTTTAACATTTTCTCAAAAAAAAATTATGAATATACTTACTAACATTGGAAACTTAAATTTTTCCTAAATATATTAGCTTACTATTCTCTTAAATTTTATATTTAAGTGAAAGATTAAAATTTTGAAAAATCATATACTTATATGAAGTAGAAGACGGGGACAGTGAGGTGGCACAATCTCAAATTGTCTCAATTTATTTTTCTAATTTTCTCAAAATTTTGAATTAATAAATAATTTTTTTTAATTATCTTATATCCTACTAAACTTTCTCCTTAAATCAACTTACCATCTTAATATTCTCCTAAAATATCTCTTCAAGTCAATTTACCATATTAATATTCTCTTAAATTTTCTCTTCTACTCAAGGTTACCATCTAATTTTTTTTCTCTAAATTTTCCCTTAAAGTTATAAATTTTCTTTTAAAGTGATATTAGCATTTTAACATTCTCCTATAATTTCTTTCCAAGTCAAACTTAATTTTCTAAAATTTTGAATTAGTAAACGAAAAAAATCTTAATTAACTTATATTCTCCAAAACTTTCTCCTTGTGTTAAATTACCACAAATTCATGACATTAATTAAACTAAATTTTAAAAATATTTAGATTAGATTTAGTGATATCATAAAATTGATTAATTAGTGATTAGTGCATATTTTTGCATAATTTCGTACCTATTTTATTGCTTGTTTTCGTATTTTAATAAATTAATTAGTTGCATTTCCGTTATTTTGTAGATATTTGAATAATTGAAGAAAAGATTAAAAAGGGACAAATAAGGGCAAAATTGGGAAAAAAAATCAAGACTTGAAGAAAAAACCAAATGATGGAGTTGGTTGATTAAAAATCAAGATTAAAGGCCAAGATTAACCCAACCCTCCCCCTAAACCCTAATTTTGTCCTATAAATACCCCCTCCTTCCCTTGTAAAAAAACAAAGTTTTTTTAGCCTAGCCTAAATTTTAGAAGTAGCCTCTTTTTTAATTTCTTGGATCTAGTTTCTCTTTCATTGTAGTAGCTTCAATTTTGTAAACTTTCTTTCATATTAATGTTAAATCAAGCCTTTACTTTAATTCTACATCTTCTCTTCATTTCTTGGCTATGAACTTTTGTAAATCCAATAAAGTGAATCAAATAGCCTTTGTGCTACCACTTGAGTTATAAAGGAGCCCTTTTTATTTAATGTTAAGTAGTGTTAATGCTCTAGATTTATTTTTTATTGTGTTCTTGAGTTGAACCCATTTAAATTCAATTTTAATATTGGGTTTGATAATTTAAGCTTTAGATTTACTTTTCTTGTTGAAGTTGGTGTGTTATTGTAGTGGAATTGTTAATTTAGTGTTAGATTTGATGTTGAGTGTTGAATGGAGATTGTAGATTTAAATTTTGGTGTTTGGATGAAATGAGTTTTATAGTTAGAGCTTGATTTGGTGTTATTAGTGTTAAAGTTAGGTCCTTTAATTGTTAGATCTAGTTTTAAATGGCTTGCTTGCTGTTCTTGAATTTTTCCGGTAAGTTTAGATTTTCCGGTGATGTAAATTTTTCAACAAGATTTGAACTTTCCGACTAAATTCATAATTTCTTGTCTAAAATTCTGGCACAAAATTAATTTATGTTGGGTTTGTTTTTCTCCATTTTTAAATTAGTCGAGTAGAATTTTTTTTTTATTTTAATTAATCTGTGCCTGCGTTTTTTAATTTTTTGGTTGCTGCCTCTGCCATTAAAACCTGCTTGCACGCTACTTCAGATTGGTGTCCACTGTCCTATCACGCGCTTTTCAATTTTTTTTGCTGATTAACACGCGCCTTATGTTTATTTTCGTCTCTCGCGAGTGGCACGTGCCTTTGCCTTCCTTTTTGTCTAGCCTGTTTTCGCCGTCTTTTTTTTCTTTGTTTAAGAAAATGTCAGCTCATTGTTTTTAATAATTTTGCCACATTCTTGATTTTTGTTAATATGTACTCATTCCAATCATTATAAATTACTAGGTAGACATTGTCAATCTTTAGTTTAATCATTTGGTGGTATTTAGTTTTTTTTTTGAATTTAGTCGTGTTAGTTAAGTTAGATTATCAAAACTTTTCTCAAATTTACTTTTATAGTTCGCCTAAATTAAATATTAAGGACTGCGAAAAATATATAGTCTCTGTGGATCGATATCTCAAATATTAAAACAAAAATTATGCGTTTGCAATTAAATGTTTACTTTTAGCACATCAAGTTTTGGCACCGCTGCCGCGAACTATAATTATTTTGCGCGCCTTAATTTTTAGTTTTTTGGATTAGTTTTACTTGCTTTATTTTTAGGAAATTGAGCATTGAGGAAGCTTGGTGAGACGTGATAAAAAGCTCGAAAAATTTTGGAAGCTTGCTTGGGTAACCTGTATCCCTCTGTTTTCGATTTTTTTTTCACTAGTTATAAAAAAAAATTATAAAAAAATTGAAATATTAAAAAAACATTAGTTAGTTAAATACATAATTGTTGCATTATGCATTTAATCATTTAGGATCACATCATCTAGATTTAATTTTCTTGTTTTTAATTAATCATACCTTATAATTGTGGTTATTGTTGGAGGAATGAGGTACGTTAAATTTTCTTTAGATTAGGACACGTAGTTTAAGCATCCATAGTTGTTTATCGTGTTTTTTATATCTTGTTGTTTGTTGCATCATTTAAATAAATTTTAAGGGCAAAACCCAATCACAAGATAAGGGGAGGGATTTCATCACTCTTTCCTTGGCCCACAACAGTTAATTCATCATTTTGCATACCCTAGCTTTTTAATAAAATAAATTAGACATCAGCCTCTAGAATTTCGCGCTCAACTACGAAAAGAACCTGGAACGAATAATTCTTTACGTATCTATCCTTTTGGTGTCTAGGCAAGCGAAAGCTTACCTGGCCATTCAGATTGGTGTCTAGGATTGGTGTTTAGCCTCTTGGCAATGCTTGCACCTACCTGACCAATCAGGATTTATACTTATTGAATTGTGACTTCTAGAATTATCTTGTTGTTAGGAGCAAATCTAGATTTTTTTTAGGTAACCCTAGATTAAGTTTTTATTTCTTTTTTCCATCTTCTTTTGTGTGATTAATTTTTTTTTCACACTTATTTGCTACGTGTTGGCTTTCTTGTATATGCGAATTACTTGGACTAGGGAAAATACATCTAGGTTAGTGAGATCGATAGAATATTCCTCTTCTTCGGAATCCGAATCTTTAGAAATTCTTGAACCAATAGTGACCATGGCAGTAGCACCCCAAGTAGCACTTAAGGATCGTTGTTATCCGGCCCGTTCGGCCCAACCTTCATGTATCACTCTTACCCCGGTTAATGGTAATAATTTCGAGATTAAAGGTCATCACATTAGCATGTTACCTAAGTTTACCGGGAGTGAGGGTGAAGACCCGTATCTTTTCATTCATGAATTCGAGGAGGTTTGTGCCTTACAAAAACTCTAACAATTGACCGAGGACTCCATTTGGCTTAGACTTATCAACTTTTCTTTAAAAGAAAATGCTAAGAAATGGTTGTATAGTCTACCCGTCAATTCTATTTCTACGTGGGAGGGATTTGTGGTAATTTTTCTAAAGAAATATTTTCCAAACCATAAGACTACAAGAATTACAAACGAAATCAATCAGTTTCATCAAAAAGAAAATGAGTCTTTCTGGAAATATTTTGATCGCTTCAAAAATCTTTTATCACAATGCCCCCATCACGGAATAGAGAAATGGAGACTTTGTAAGATTGTCTACGAGGCCTTAGATAGTTCTACAACCGCGTTGTTAGAGTCTATGTGTCAAGGTAAATTTATGGAGAAAGATGAGGACGAATGGTGGACATTTTTCGAAGAATTAGCAGAAAAGACAATGTTATGGGAGTCTACTAGGGAACCTAGTAAATCAAATGAGTCATCTAGTACATCTAGGGGTTTGCATTCAATTGGAAATTCAATAGCAACCGATGCCAAATTAGCCACTCTAACTAGAAGGCTCGAAGCCCTAGAAACTAGTAAGACCCCACAACAAATGTCTCCGTGCCCGAACTTTAATCAAGGTTTTTCGAACTTTCCCGAGTATGAGCAAGTCAATGCCATATTTCAACCAATCCCGAGAAACGACCCTTTTTCACCCACGTATAATCCCGGTTGGAGGAATCATCCTAATTTCTGGTGGAACCAAGGCCAGAATTTTCAATCTCTGCCATCTTCTTTTCAAAAGCCCAATCCAAACTCTTACCCTAGCTCTAGTCAAAGTCCTTATCCCAACCCAATTCAACCACCTTTGAATCCTCCCGGGTTTAATGATTCGGATAAGAGGCTTAATTCCTTAGAAAAATAGTATTGAGGCTTTGTTAAAATCTCAAACTAATTTGAATTCAAATCTTCTTCTTCGTGAGAATCAACACCTACTTGGTTATCAACACCTAGTTTGAGATTTTAACAAAGCCTCAATACTATTTTCCAAGGAATTAAGTCTCTTATCCGAATCATTAAACCCAGGAGGATTCAAAGGTGGTTGAATTGGGTTTGGATAAAGATTTTGACTAGAGCTAGGGTAAGAGTTTGGATTGGGCTTTTGAAAAGAAGTTGGCGGAGATTGAAAATTTTGGCCTTGGTTCCACGAGAAATTAGGATGATTCCTCCAACCCGGATTATACGTGGGCGAAAAAGGGTCGTTTCTCGGGGTTGGTTGAAACATGGCATTGACTTGCTCATACTCGGGAAATTTCAAAAAATCTTGATTAAACTTCAGGCACAGAGACATTTATTGTGGGGCATTACTAGTTTCTAGGGCTTCGAATCTTCTAGTTAGAGTGGTTAATTTAGCATCGGTTGCAATAGAATTTCTAATTGAATGCAAACCCCTAGATGTAATAGATGACTCATTTGATTTACTAGGTTCCCTAGTAGACTCCCACAACATTGTCTTTTTCGCTAATTCTTCGAAAAATGCCCACCCTTCATCCTCACCTTTCTCCATAAATTTACCTTGACACATAGACTCTAACAACACGGTTGTAGAACTATCTAAGGCCTCGTAGACAATCTTACAAAGTATCCATTTCTCTATTCCGTGATGGGGGCATTGTGATAAAAGATTTTTGAAGCGATCAAATTATTTCCAGAAAGATTCATTTTCTTTTTGAAGAAACTGATTGATTTCGTTTGTAATTCTTGTAGTCTTATGGTTTGGAAAGTATTTCTTTAGAAAAATTACCATAAATCCCTCCCACATAGAAATAGAATTGACGGGTAGACTATACAACCATTTCTTAGCATTTTCTTTTAAAGCAAAGTTGAGAAGTCTAAGCCTAATGGAGTCCTCGGTCAATTGTTGAAGTTTTTGTAAGGCGCAAACATCGAATTCATGAATGAAAATATACGGGCCTTCACCCTCACTCCCGGTAAACTTAGGTAGCATGCTAATGTGATGAACTTTAATCTCGAAATTATTACCATTAACCGGGGGAAGAGTGATACATGAAGGTTGGGTCGAACAGGCCGGATAACAACGATCCTTAAGTGCTACTTGTGGTGCTACTGCCATGGTCACTACTGGTTCATGAATTTCTAAAGATTCAGAATCCGAAGAAGAGGAATATTCTATCGATCTCACTAACCTAGATGTATTATCCCTAGTTCAAGTAATTCCCATACACAAGAAAGCAAGCACGTAGCAAATAAGTGTGAAAAAAAAAATTAATCACACAAAAGAAGATGGAAAAAAGAAATAAAAACTTAATCTACGGTTACCTAAAAAAAATCTAGACTTGCTCCTAACAACAAGATAATTCTAGAAGTCACAATTCAATAAGTATAAATCCCGATTGACCAGGTAGGTGCAAGCATTGCCAAGAGGCTAAACACCAATCCTAGACACCAATCTGAATGGCCAGGTAAGCTTTCGCTTGTCTAGACACCAAAAGGATAGATACGTAAAGAATTATTCGTTCCAGGTTCTAGTCGTAGTTGAGCGCGAAATCCTAGGGTATGCAAAATGATGAATTAACTGTTGTGGGTTAAGGAAAGAGTGATGAAATCCCTCCCCTTATCTTGTGATTGGGTTTTGCCCTTAAAATTTATTTAAATGATGCAACAAACAACAAGATATAAAAAAAACGATAAACAACTATGGATATGGATGCTTAAACTACGTGTCCTAATCTAAAGAAAATAGAAAATTTAACGTACCTCATTCCTCCAGCAATCACCACAATTATAAGGTACGATAAATTAAAAACAAGAAAATTAAATCTAGATGATGTGATCCTAAATGATTAAATGCATGATGCAACAATTATGTATTTAACTAACTATTTTTTTTTAATATTTCAATTTTTTATGATTTTTTTATAACTAAAAAAAATCAAAAACAGAGAGATACGGGTTACCCAAGCAAACTTCCAAAATTCTTCGAGATTTTTATCACGTCTCACCAAGCTTCCTGAATGCTCAATTTACTAAAAATAAAGCAAGTAAAACTAATCCGAAAAACTAAAAATTAAGGCGCGAAAAATAATTATAGTCCCCGGCAGCGGTGCCAAAACTTGATGTACTAAAAGTAAACATTTAATTGCAAACGCACAATTTTTGTTTTAATATTTGAGATATCGATTCACAGAGACTATATATTTTTCGCGGTCCTTAATATTTAATTTAGACGAACTAGAAAAGCAAATTTGAGAAAAGTTTTGATAATCTAACTTAACTAACACGACTAAATTCCAAAAAAAAACTAAATACAACCAAATGATTAAACTAAAGATTATCAATGTCTACCTAGTAATTTATAATGATTGGAATGAGTACATATTAACTAAAATCAAGAATGTGGCAAAATTATTAAAAACAATGAGCTGACATTTTCTTAAACAAAGAAAAAAAAGACGGAGAAAACAGGCTAAAAAAGGAAGGCAAAGGCACGTGCCACTCGCGAGAGACGAAAATAAACATAAGGCGCGTGTTAATTAGCAAAAAAAAATGTGAAAAGCGCGTGAATGGACAGTGGACACCAATCTGAAGTAGCGTGCTAGCAGGTTTTAATGGCAGAAGGCAGCAACCAAAAAATTAAACGCAGGCACAGATTAATTAAAAAAAAAATCTACTCGACTAATTTAAAAATGGAGAAAAACAAACCCAACATAAATTAATTTTGTGCAAGAATTTTAGACAAAAAATTATGAATTTAGTCGGAAAGTTCAAATCTTGCCAAAAAATTTACTTCACCGGAAAATCTAAACTCACCGGAAAAATTCAACAACACCAAGCAAGCCATTTAAAACTAGATCTAACAATTAAATGACCTAACTTTAACACTAACAACACCAAATCAAGCTCTAAACTATAAAACTCATTTCATCCAAGCACAAATCCAAACACGAAAATTTAAATCTACAACCTTCACTCAACACACAACATCAAATCAAACACTAAATTAACAATCCCACTACAATAACACACCAACTTCAACAAGAAAAATAAATCTAAAGCTTAAATCATCAAACCCAACATTTAAATTGAATTTAAAGGGGCTCAACTCAATAACACAATAAAAAGTAAATCTAGAGCATTAAGACTACTTAACATTAAATAAAAAGGGCTCCTTTATACCTCAAGTGGTAGCACAAAGTCTATTTGATCCACTTTATTGGATTTACAAAAGTTGATAGCCAAGAAATGAAGAGAATAAGATGTAGAATTAAAGTAAAGGCTTGATTTAACATTAATATGAAAGAAAGTTTACAAAATTGAAGCTACTACAATGAAAGAGAAACTAGATCTAGGAAATTGAAAAAGAGGATACTTCTAAAATTTAGGCTAGGCTAAAAAAACTAGGTTTTTTTACAAGGGAATGATGGGGTATTTATAGGACAAAATTAGGGTTTAGGGGGAGGGTTGGGTTAATCTTGGCATTTGAACTTGATTTTTAATCAACCAACTCCATCCTTTGGTTTTTTCTTCAAGTCTTGATTTTATTTTCCAATTTTGTCCTTACTTGTCCCTTTTTCATCTTTTTTTCTTTTTTCCCTCAATTATTCAAATATCTACAAAATAACGGAAATGCAACTAATTAATTTATTAAAATACGAAAACAAGCAATAAAATAGGTACGAAATTATGCAAAAATATGCACTAATCAAATAGTTTGACCAAAAGAAGGGAGTTTTTGATATAATTTATTTAGTAGATTAACGTGTTATCTACACAAGATTTGGTAACAACGAGAGAACGACTCATTGGGAGAAAACATATATAACGAGAGAGCGGTTCACTAGAAGGAACATATAAGATGTTTGGATTTGGTATTTATGTTGTGTTATGTATTTTAAAAATATAAGTTGAATTTTGAGAAAAATAAAAATGATGATAAATATAATAATATTTCAAAATTCAAATTTGAATTTGATTTATAATATAATATTTGAAATAATGTAAAATAATGAGAATTTCAAACAATTGCATTTTTCTATATTTATTCAAATTTCGATAAATGCCTAAGACAAAACGAAAAATCCAACGAAAACATTAAAATCATGTTATAAAACTTATTACTTATTGTATTTAAAAACATATTCTGTAGGATATATTTATAAAACTTATTGTATGTTTACTTTCTTCCATTAGTAAAGATTTTAAAGATAAAAATATTAAAATTGTATATTTAGTTTCCTCTATTAGTAAAGATTTAAAAGACAATTGAGATTTTTTCTAATTTTTGTTATTATTAAATAAATTTTTTTGGATAATATTAACATTATATATTTCATTTTTTCCATTTGTAAAGATTTTAAAGATGAGAATATTAAAATTATATATTTAGTTTCCTCCATTCAGAATGATTTTTTTTTGTTAAGCAAGAATATATTGATAAAGGTCAAGCCCAAAGTACATCAAGAGACTGAGGCCCGGAAATAGGCTCCTAGGCTCACAGTTAACCACCAACAAAGGAAGAACCCTAAAACTTAAATTTGAAACAAACCATAAAACACTACCATGCAAACATATCCAAGCACCACAACAACAATCAGGGAGACCATTCTCTTTGGAACCTTAGTTTTGACGCCCCAAGCTTTGGGAACCCAAGTGTTGAACCAACCATTCTCCCATTCCTTCCACTTCTTCATCTTCTTCTTCTGTATCCTCAGCCTCTGCTTCATCTTCCTCAACTACTTGAAACCTTTCATCCACCAAACCTAAGCCCATGTCCAACCTCCATAGCTCCCGAACTCTCCCAAATCCTCTACGAAAAACAACCAACCTAGTCCTAATCTGAACCCCATCGACGATTCTAGCTTGCTCTTATAGCATTATCCTCCAATAACAAATTATGATCAGACTTCCTCTGCTCTAGTTGATTAATCAGCCTTCTGTGATTTGCATTTTGTCCCATTCTCCAACGCCAGTCATCCCATTCCCTGAGTCCTTCTTCATTATCTGATTCTAGCTGAACTTTGTCTTCTCCTTCATAAAACGCACATCTGAGCACTACCAGAAATGACCACAATTCATTGGCTCTCTCCGTAATATCTCTAATGGTACCAGAAACCATCAAAACTATAGAGCCTCGATGATCTCTAATCACCACTCCTAAACCCATATTATTACCATTGGGAAGTCGATGAGGGAGAGTTACTGTATGGGTGTTGATTTTGACAAAGTTTCTCTTAGGAAAAACCCATCTCCTCTCCATGAATAAGATTGACTAATAAAAAGAAATTTGATACTATGGGAGGGGTTTAGATCTAGATAGGTATTTATTTTGCATGCATTAAAAGTATTGGCCTTTCTAAATACCCCGAGAACTGTACCACGACTCATCCTTTCAAATTCTGCACCAATGAGAGTATTTTGATATTTCCCCATAACATCCCACTATGAAACTTCTGGATTTCTTTTAAAAATTAATCCTACTAAAGCGTAACTAGAGCCCAACCTAAATTACGAACAAACTTATGAACTCTTAAGCCCAATTTTAAAAATATGGACTAACACCATGCAACAATCATGTGGCTACGTTCTTTACCTTTTTTTGCAAGTTCATCTGCTTATTGCAAATTTTCTCTAAGAATGTAGAAAATCTTAAAATGTGGATTATTTATTAATTCCCACCAAACAAAAGGCATGTCACTTTCTGAAAAATCTTTAAAACCAACTCTTGCTCTCATGAATTGCTTAACTAGAATCTACTATATGTATAAATAGTACATGATACCTTAAATTCAATATCCTTTACAGTAATATTATATAGAAACAACACTGCATACCTTTTCGCTTCAAGGGGGCACCAAACTTGACAAGACCCTGAGAATGTAAACCATGTGCTGTCTTGAGCATCTTTTAGATAGCACCGAATTCCACCACAAATTACCCCATTATTGAGCTTCAACCAAGTTCCATCTACAAAACCTATCAGATCAGTGTTCCACCAAATGTGTTCCTCCTTGCAAAGTTTCTTGCTAAAGAGTAATAGGGCTCCCATTAGATTGACCATCCACAAAGGTTCCGGTTCCTCCTTAAGAGCCCCTGCAGCTACCAACCACTTAAAAGACCTGATTTTAATACAATAAATTATTTGCTCTTTTGTATCCGTGACTTTGTTAAAGAAAAGATTGTTCCTGGTTAGCCAACTTAAGTAGAGATCCAATTTAATCTCAATTTCTGTCAAAAAAAAACTGAGGACATTTCCCAAATTGAATTTTTAAGTTGAGCAATTTGATTTACATTTAAACTCCACCACAAGCCTATTTCTTCTCGTACCATCTTAGCTAGGGTACATTCCCAAAAAAGATGAGGAATATTTTTAGGAGTTGAAAGGCACCATTTGCATGTATCATCTATCCCTCATATCCTTGATCTAAGAAATGCACCAATAGGTAGTATTTGCTTTTCAACTTTCCAGAGAAAAAATTGGATTTTTGGAGGAATTTTCAGTTTCCAAATTCTCATCCAATTTCCTTCTGAAAATGAATTGAAACCTGTGATGATTGAATAACCTTCTTTGGTACTGTATCTTCCCCCATTATATTTCCAAATGACTTTGTCTTTGGAATTTTCTAGGGCTAATCCATTAAGAAAGATTTAAAATACAATTGAGATATTTTATAATCAAATTTTTTGTAGAATATTTAAATTGTATATTTACTTTCTTCCATTAGTAAAAATTTTAAAAGCAAGAATATTAAAATTGTATATTTAGTTTCCTTTATTGGTAAAATTTTAAAAGGTAATTGAGATTTTTACTAATCTTTGTTATTATTAAAATTTAGTAGGATATTTAAATTGTATATTTACTTTCTTCCATTAGTAAAGATTTTAAATACAAGAATATTAAAATTGTATATTTATTTTCCTCTGTTAGTAAAGATTTTAAAGACAATTGAGATTTTTTCTGATCTATAGTATTATTAATTCATAATTTTGTAAAAATTAGAAAAATAGATCGAAGCGAAATAATTTTTTTTGTAGGATATTTAAATTGTATATTTACTTTCTTCCATTATTAAAGATTTTAAAGGCAAGAATATTAAAATTGTATATTTAGTTTACTCTATTGGTAAAAAATTAAAAGGTAATTGAGATTTTTACTAATCTTTGTTATTACTAAAATTTAGTAAGATATTTAAATTGTAGAATTAATGATTTTAAAGGCAAAAATATTAAAATTGTATATTTAGTTTCCTCCATTAGTGAAGTTTTTAAATACAATTGAGATATTTTCTGATCTGTAGTATTATTAATTCAAAAATTTGAGAAAATTAGAAAAATAGATCGAAGCGATTTGAAAGGTGCCACCTCATTACCCTCGTCTTCTCGTTTATATAAGTATATTGATTTCCTCCATTAGTATAGATTTAAATGGCAATTTAGATATTTTTGAATTTTTAATATTAATAATTCAAAATTTTGAGAAAATTAAAAAAATAGATCAAAGCGATTTGATAGGCACCACATTACCGCCCTCGTCTTCTCCTTTATATAAGTACTAGTTTACTAAACTGCGCTTCGCAGCGGCCTTATAATAATTTCTCTAATTTCTTTTAGAAACATTCTACAAAAAATATATTTAAATGAAATAAATTTGATATTTCGAACATACGGTTTCTTTTGGATTTTTCGTGTCGTATTGATGATTCACATAAATTCTGAATAAATATAAAAAAGTCAATTATTTAATTTTTTTATATTATGTTGAATTTTGTTATATTGATTACCATTTATATATATATATTTTTAAATCTAAAATTCCAACTTATATTTTAAAATATATAATATAATATCAATATTTAATTTAGCATATAACACACTGCTCCTAATGAACCGTCCTTCCTGTAAAGATTTTTCCTTTCAATGAGCCGTTCTCTCGTTATAATAAAATTTAACAGATAACACATCAATCTATTAAATGACTTTCATGATTTTTTTTTGTATTATTGACATATAATATAATAGTTACAAAAGAATACCTTTATAGTCTTGAAGATAAGTTTTTTAAAATTTTCTTTTTGAGGAATTTTGGATTAAAAGCTACATTCAATAATGATAAGATGTACTTGATATGGTCAGAAAAGTAATTATAGACATATAATTGACAAGTCAATGGAAAGGCCGATATTTAAGGCCCGACACCCTAATTATTCATTAATTTCTTAATTAAAGAATAGGGAAAATATACAGCTCATAAAAAGAGTCCAAAATATGGTAAATTCATCAAAGAAGGATCCGAAATCCCAATTAAAGGCAATTAATGAGTCATAGCCTTTATCAACAAGGAAACGAATTCTCCAGCAAGAAATACAATGTTTATCCAATATCAAAAAGGAGACTTATTCGCTAAGACTCCTAAACATACCATAAATACTAGGCTCTAGACGCCTATATAAGGACCCTGATCCTACAATCAGAACTACGTTTTGGACACAGCTCCATACGTCATCTACTACATTTTGGACACAGCTCCATACGTCATCTACTACGTTTTGGGCACAGCTCCATACGTCACAACGCCTCGAAGGCGCAACAAGCCACAAAGGCACCCCTAGAACTACGTTTTAGACTTCATCCTCGAATAAGGACATACAAGTCATCTACAACGTTTTAGACTTCATCCTCGAATAAGGACATACAAGTCACTACGTCCTTGGTGTGCCCCTGCCGCCATAGCCCCGAGGGCAACACCAAGAACTACGTCTTTGGCTTGATTCTCAGCATTATTTGAGATACGTAGGCATCTTGTGAGGACCGATTTAGTCTCGAAACACAAGTGCAGCCATAAAAGCTCGAAGCTCATTAAACCCTCGCATTAAATTCTTAAGCTCAGATTTTATTCCACAACATTTGGCGCCGTCTGTGGGACGACAACATCAACCATGGCAAACACACGAAGAATAGCTCGAGATACTCAAACTCCTGAGGATCGCCCTGTCACCTCTGAGGCTGATACTCACGGAAATCAACCACCGCCAACTACTGGCACTCAAGGGACGAATATCCCCACCAACACTCAAGGACCGGAAATCCCAATTTCGGTTGAAGGGACGAATCCCCTGCAGATGGTCATTCATAGATCTAATCCACAAGAGACCGTTCACCAGCAACCAATCTCGACTTCTCCACTCATCATGAATGCACCGAGAAGCCTTCAACTCAATACTACTGATCTCCCTCAATACGTGAATCAGACTTTGGGGATGCCAAGCTATGGCATGCCCCCTCGACCCATGGCGGGCGGTAGTGGAACTAATCCAATCTACCGTGAGGCATATGTGCCCCATTATATTCAAGGTCTGGGACCCCAAAATCAACAAACTCGCCAGACCCCTTTCGTTCAAGATTACTCGGGCCCATACACCGAGGATGAGGGTTATACAACTGGATAGGATGTCGCCCCAAGAAGGAGACGTTCTTCCCAGACAAATCGGGATCAACCCCAAACTACTAAGGAGAAAATTGCAGCCCATGAGGCAGAGACTGCAAGACTCAAGAAACTCCTTGCTAAGGAGGAGGCCGCTCAATCTCAAGGCCGAACGACTGAAGGGATCCAGATAATCAACTTAGATCCACCGGTAAGAAGAACCAAGAGGGCCAAATCCCCAATGGGTGATCCTAGTATTCTGTTGCCCCTAGGAGATCCTGATGATCCTACACCACCGTTTACTCAAGACATCATGAAAATGGCTATATCCAAAAAATTCAAGATGCCTTCGATCAAAGCCTATGATGGAACGGGAGATCCCACAAATCATGTAAGGACCTTCTCCAATGCACTGTTGTTGCAGTCAACCAACGATGCGGTCAAGTGTAGGGCGTTTCCACAAACCTTGGCAGACATGGCCCAACGTTGGTATAGTCGTCTTCCTCCCAACTCAATTGGGTCTTTCAAGGAACTAAGCAAAGCTTTTATCAATCAGTTCATTAGTGGAAGGGTGCATGAGAAAAGCTCTGCATCACTCATGGAAATCCAACAAGGAAAGAATGAAGCCCTAAGGGACTACATCAATCGATTCACTCGGGAGGCTTTGAAAGTACCGGACTTAGAGGACAGAGTGGCTATGATAGCCCTGCAACAAGGAACTACTGATGACCACTTAAAAAGGTCGTTAGCTAAACATCCACCCGAGAGCATGCTGAAGCTCCAAGATAGAGACGAAAAGTATATCAAGGCTGAAGAAAGCATGAGAAAGTATTAACCCACTGCTAGCGGTAGTGGAAACTCAAAGAAAATAAAAGAAACTCAGGAGTACGACGTCAAGGAAAAGTTTCCCAGAACGTCAAAGGACTCTGATTCTCCACCCAAGAGAAACAATTTTGGGCCAAAGTTTACGGAGTATGCAAGATTGAACACTTCCAGGAGTCAAATTCTGATGGAGATAGCTAAGGAAGGAGATCTCAAATGGCCGAAGCCAATGATGACTGACATGTCCAAACGGAACCAAAATCAGTTCTGTCGGTTCCACAAAGAAGTCGGTCACGACACCGATGATTGTAGGCAATTGAAAGATGAGATCGAATTTCTGATACGAAGAGGAAAACTCAGCAAATTCACCAAGGATGGAAATCAAGGGAGTCAAAGAGGAAACTATGAAAGGAAGGATTACGACAGAAGGGACAACGACCAAGATCGTAACCCTAAGCCCTGATGGCCAGTCATCAACATGATATTCGGAGGGCCAACTGCTGCCGGGTCCTCCCGAAACTCAAGAAAAGCTTATGCTCGAGAGGTAATGACTGTGGTTGAAGAAGCACCGAAGCGTGCCAGAACAGAAGTGCCAATAGGTTTTGATGATTCAGACTTGGAAGGGGTGAAGTTCCCCCACGATGACCCTCTAGTCATCATACCTGTGATTGGCAATTCTGAAACAAAGAGAGTCCTAGTCGGCAATGGAGCTTCAGTGGATATCTTGTTCCACGATGCTTTTATCAAGATGGGTTACACTGATTCTCAGTTAACACCCTCAAATATGCCCATATACGGATTCAATGGGGTGGAATCAAAAGTGGAAGGCACTATCCAACTCCCAATGACCATGGGGCAAGGGATGAATACGTCTACTAAAATGCTGAACTTCATAGTTATAAAGGCAACTTCAACCTACAATGCAATCCTGGGAAGGACTGGTCTTCATGCGTTCAAGGCTGTTGCCTCATCTTATCATCTGAAAATCAAGTTCCCAACGAGGAATGAGATTGGTGAAGAACGAGAAGACCAAAAGATGGCTAGAAGTTGTTATATAGCCGCGTTAAGGCCTGATGGAATCGGGGGGCAAGTTCTCCCAATTGAAGACATGGATACTGACGACAATGAGGACCGAAGAGGGAAACCAACTGAGGATTTAATCCCAATTCCCTTAGTCCCTGGTGAACCGGAGAAGGTGACTTATTTCGGGGCACTACTACATGAGCCATTGAAAAGAAAGCTCATATATTTTCTTCAAGAGAACAATGACGTTTTTGCTTGGACAACGGCTGACATGCCAGGGATTGATCCCCAATTGATAACTCACAAGTTGAATGTGGATCCTGAAAGAAAGACGGTGAAACAAAAGAAGAGAAATTTTGCTCCAGAAAGGCAAGAGGCCATTAAACAAGAAGTTGAAAAACTTCTAGAGGTCGGATTCATTGAAGAGATACAATTCCCAGAATGGTTGTCTAACCCCGTAATGGTCAAAAAGGCCAATGGAAAATGGAGGATGTGTGTAGATTTCACTGACTTGAATGATGCATGTTCTAAGGATTGTTTTCCCTTACCAAGGATTGATGCATTAATAGATGCTACAGTTGGACACGAGATGCTCAACTTCATGGATGGCTTCAGTGGATACAACCAAATCAAAATGCACAAGGATGACATCTCCAAGGTATCATTCATCACTGACTTTGGTGTTTTCTGTTATCTAGTCATGGCATTTGGACTTAAGAATGCAGGGGCAACCTACCAAAGATTGGTGAACAAAATTTTTAGACACCTAATTGGAAAAACCATGGAGGTCTACGTAGATGACATGTTAGTCAAGAGCCTCGATAAGGCCGATCACATTGAGCACCTCCGAGAGGCATTTGAAGTGATAAGGCACCACAAGATGATGTTGAATCCAGCTAAGTGTGCCTTTGGTGTAGGCTCGGGAAAGTTTTTAGGCCTAATGGTTTCCAAGAGAGGAATCGAGGCCAATCCCGACAAAATCAAAGCAATTCTAGACATGGAACCACCAAAGACTGTCAAGGATGTCCAAAAACTAACGGGAAGAGTTGCAGCATTGGGAAGATTTATCTCCAAGTCAGGAGAGAAGTGCTTATCTTTCTTCAAAGCACTCAAGAACGTGAAATTTTTTGAATGGACAACGGAGAGCCAAGAGGCCTTTGAGGCCCTGAAGAAATACATGGTTGAGGCACCACTGTTGGCAAAGCCCAAGCCAGGGGAAATTCTCTATTTGTACTTGGAGGTTTCTAGCACAGCCCTTGGAGCCGTTTTGGTAAAAGAAGAATTGAAGGTTCAGAAACCCATCTACTATGTGAGTAAGATTCTACATGGGGCAGAAATAAACTACTCAACGATTGAGAAGTTTGCCTTAGCCTTGGTAATGGCCTCAAGAAAGCTACGCCCGTACTTCCAGGCTCATAAAATAGAGGTCTTGACTGATCAACCTCTAAGAAACATCTTGCATAGCCCTCAAATTAGTGGAAGGTTGATCAAATGGGCTATTGAATTGGGCGAATTTGACATCAATTATAAGCCTCGAACGGCCATAAAATCTAAAGCACTTGCTGACTTCATGGTTGAATGTACCATTGAAAACCAAGAAGTCGGGGGGGGGGGGGGCAGGAAGTAATAGTGGAGGATGAGAAAGATCAAGAGATGGATTTCAAAGAATATTGGGTGCTCTATTTTGATGGAGCATCAAAAACAAAATCAAGTGGAGCCGGTTTAGTGCTACAAACTCCTGATGGATTCCTCATAGAGTATGCACTAAAACTTGACTTCCCAACGAAAAACAATGAGGCCGAGTATGAAGCTCTGATAGCTGGCTTAGGGCTGGCTGGAGCCTTGAGAGTCAAAACTCTGAAAGTATGTGGAGATTCGAGGCTAGTGGTTTCCCAAGTAAATGGGGAATTTGAGGCCAGAGATGAAGTCATGGCCAAGTATTTGAAACTTGTCAAGGCCATCATGACTCAGTTCGACGAATGATATGTAGAGCACATTCCAATGGAAGAAAACATGAAGGCTGATGCCTTGTCTAAATTTGCTTCTTCCGAAATTGAAAACTATGCAGGGAGTGTATACTTCCAAGTCCTGAGGACCCCAAACATCAACGGAAAGTTGGTTGCACCCATTGATGTTTCTAGTTGTTGGATAGATCCCATCAAGGCTCATCTGGAAACTGGGTGGTTACCCAACGACACTTCAGAAGCACGAAAGTTGTATGTGAGAGCACTAAGGTGTACCCTGATTGAGGGCATCCTATACAAGAATTATTTCATCGTTCCATATCTGAAATGTTTGAGACCTCAAGAGGCAGAATTGGCCTTGAAGGAAGTACATGAAGGAATTTGTGGGCAGCACTTGGGGGGCAGAGCCCTTGCCCATAAGATCACTCGTCTAGGTTTCTACTGGCCAAGCATGCTAGCAGATGCTAAAAGCTACGTGAAGAAATGTGAAAGGTGCCAAAAGCATGCACCAGTGGTTAGGCAACCACCAGAGATGTTGACATCCATAAACTCACCAATTCCATTTGCCATGTGTGGAATGGATATACTTGGACCTTTCCCAATGGCAAGTGCACAACGAAAGTTCTTGATAGTAGCAATCGACTACTTCACCAAGTGGATTGAGGCTAAGCCATTAGCCAAGATAACCACCAAGCAAGTGATGCATTTCTTCTGGGAAAATGTGATATGCAGATACGGGATTCCACGTATCTTGGTCACAGACAATGGAACTCAGTTTAACAACGATGAGTTTAAGAAATATTGTGATGAGAAAGATATCAAGTTGCGCTTCACTTCTGTCGCCCATCCTCAAGCAAATGGGCAAGCTGAGGTTGCAAATCGAATTATCCTAGATGGACTGAAGAAAAGAGTTGAACGCTCCAGAAACACTTGGGTGGACGAATTGCTCCCCATACTATGGGCATATCGTACTACCTGCAAAGTCACCACTGGAGCTACCCCCTTTCTGTTGGCATATGGGGCAGAGGCAGTGGTTCTAGTGGAGATTACTCACACGTCTCCAAGAATTGAGGCTTATGAGCCAGAAACAAATGAGGAAGGCTTGAGGTTGGCCTTAGATTTGATTGATGAAGTTAGAGATGAGGCAAATGCCAAGATAGTTCAGCATCAGAAACGAGCATCTTTCTATTACAACCTAAGGGTTAAAGAGAGATTCTTTCGACAAGGAGATTTAGTCCTTCGAAAGATTGAGGCATCCGGAGTTGGACAAAAAGGCAAGTTGGCCCCAAATTGGGAAGGACCATATCGCGTCAAGAACGTATTTGGTCGAGGCTCGTACAAGCTAGAAACCCTCAAAGGGCATGAGGTGCCAAGGACTTGGCATGCCTCAAATTTGAAATTCTATTATGTTTAAAGTGTGTCCTGATTGGACTCACTACTAGGACAAATAGAAATAAGGTTCGATGAAATCATGAGCTTCCTAGAAAGCAAATGAAGGGTTGAAACCCCAGAAACCTAAGACATTCAGTCCAAACCCCATCATTCTATATGCTCAATGAAAGGCTTGAAGCCAAAACAAGACGGTATAAGACATAAAAGGCTTATGCAAATGTCAAGTTAGCCTCGAATAAGGCAAAATCGTCGTAAATGTGTAGGTCGCTCCACACTTTACACCAAGACGATACTCGTGAAACACTATTGTATATTAAAATCCCCAAAAAAGGGTAGTAAGTCCCAGGTAAGGGATAAAAAGACCCCAAGTCTCGAAAAAGACCGGTATAACTTCTATGAAATCATAGTGCATTATCATAGACGTTGGGAAGCGCGATCAGCCATTTTAAACCCAGAATCTTCAAAGTAAGCCCAGAATCTTCAAAGAATTCTTCAAAACTTCAAGTAAGAAACCCAGAAAACGATGAGATTCAACAGAAAATCTCGCCAGGAATCGCCTAGTGACTGGAAACCCAACCGGTTAAGGAAGGGCAACCGTCTATAGCCAGTTAAGGCCCACAAATCCATTTATGGATTATAGAGATTAAAACCCAAATAATTTGGGTCTCAGGCAAATTCGAAGCCCAAAAAATAAAGGCCCAATAAGGCCCAAGGCTGGAATAATTTAAGTCCAATTAAAAATTGGGCTAGTTAAGGCCCAAGAAAAGAATGAAATTTGAAATATAACCAAGGCAAAATCAAAGATTTAAGGTCGAAAAGACATTAAATCGAAATCGTACGACCGAGGTCGAGAACATATGGGAAAACGAGGTCGATTCCAACGACCTCGCTCCCAAATAAAGTCGAAAAATAATGAAATTGAGGTCGAATATGACCTAGAAAACGAGGTCTAAGCGTTCGACCTCACGCCAAAATGAGGTCGAAAACGACCTAGAGATCGAGGTCGATATTGACCTAGAAATCATGGTCGAAAAAAGGCTGGATCGAGGTCGAAGGCTCGAGTTCGAAAAAGACTTAAAAATCGAGGTCGAAACCTTCGACCTCACTCCAGTCGAGGTCAAAATCCAAATCGAATTTCAGATCGAAAATGACCTGTTTCCTGGTCGAATTTGAGGTCGAAAATGACTTGTTTCCTGGTCAAAAAGGAGGTCGAAAATGACCTAATTTGAGGTCGAAAATGCCCTTAAAAGTGGAAAATTTTGAGGAAAAACACGTTATAACTTCTACGAAAACCCCAAGGAGATTTTCCCAGAAGTTGGGGGGCAAATGATATGGTCAGAAAAGTAATTATAGAAATATAATTGACAAGTCAATGGAAAGGACGATATTTAAGGCCCGACACCCTAATTATTAATTAATTTCATAATTAATGAATAGGGAAAATATACAGCTCATAAAAAGAGTCCAAAATATGGTAAATTCATCAAAGAAGGATCCGGAATCCCAATTAAAGGCAATTAATGAGTCATAGCCTTTATCAACAAGGAAACGAATTCTCTAGCAAGAAATACAATGTTTATCCAATATCAAAAATGAGACTTATTCGCTAAGACTCCTAAACATACCATAAATACTAGGCTCTAGAAGCCTATATAAGGACCCTGATCCTACAATCAGAACTACATTTTGGACACAGCTCCATACGTCATCTACTACATTTTGGACACAGCTCCATACGTCATCTACTACGTTTTGGGTACAGCTCCATACGTCACAACGCCTCGAAGGCACAACAAGCCACAAAGGCACCCCTAGAACTACGTTTTAGACTTCATCCTCAAATAAGGACATACAAGTCATCTACAACGTTTTAGACTTCATCCTCGAATAAGGACATACAAGTCACTACGTCCTTGGTGTGCCCCTGCCGCCATAGCCCCGAGGGCAACACCAAGAACTACGTCTTTGGCTTGATTCTCAGCATTATTTGAGATATGTAGGCATCTTGTGAGGACCGATTTAGTCTCGAAACACAAGTGCAGTCATAAAAGCTCGAAGCTCATTAAACCCTCGCATTAAATTCGTAAGCTCAGATTTTATTCCACAACAGTACTACATTAAAAAACCAGAGAAAATCCAAAATAATAAACAAAAAATGAATAAATCTACCAATTTTTTTTATCAAAATATAAAAACTAAACCAGGTTGCTTAAAATCTTTTACTTGTATAATAGAGTCTGAGGAGAACAGATTCATGTGAATTAGAATTGGTATATGCAAAACGTCATGATACATGCATCCACTTTTTCAATTCGATAATATAACTATTGTCATCGATCAAATCCCCCTTCTTTTTAGTACGCTCTTCTTTGTAGTATGCCAGAACTTTTATCTCGGTTTATCTAGCTTCCTAAAAACAAAAATAATCAAAATCAATAGTAAGTAAATAAAAGTTCGACATGAGAATATAAATATTCTAAAAGCAAATACAAATATGAGCTCGATGAAATAGAAAGCAAAAACTTTTATACTCTATAAATTTGTTTATATTATCGTTTGAATTTTTATTAAAAGAAAGTTATTCTTGATTTTTATAATTTCTTTATATAAATTATAAAATGTAATTAAGTTTGAAATAATAGGATTATAGATAATGTCAATTGATTGTAAAATGTGATTAGATTTATATTTTTTAGAGTACTTGTCTTTTATATTTACTTTTTTCCATTAATAAAAATTTTAAAGGCAAGAATATTAAAATTGTATATCTAGTTTCCTCTATCAGTAAAGATTTAAAAGGCAATTGAGATTTTTTCTAATCTTTGTTATTATTAAATAAAAAAATTTAGGATAACATTACCATTATATATTTTATTTTCTTAAAGATTTTAAAGATGAGAATACTAAAATTGTATATTTAGTTTCCTCAATTGGGAAAGATTTAAAAGACAATTGAGATATTTTTTAATCAAATATTTTGTAGGATATTTAAATTGTATATTTACCTTCTTCCATTAGTAAAGATTTTAAAGACAATTGAGATTTTTTCTGATCACTATTATTATTAATTCAAAAATTTGAGAAAATTATAAAAATAGACCGCAACGATTTGGATGAGAATATTAAAATTGTATATTTAGTTTCCTCCATTAGAAAAGATTTAAAAGGCAATTGAGATATTTTCTAATCAAAATTTCTTTAAGATATTTAAATTGTATATTTACAATATTTCATTTGTAAAGATTTTAAACGCAAGAATATTAAAATTGTATATTTAGTTTTCTCTATTGGTAAAATTTTAAAAGGCAATTGAGATTGTTACTAATCTTTGTTATTATTAAAATTTAGTAGGATATTTAAATTGTATATTTACTTTCTTATATTATTAAATATTTTAAAGACACGAATATTAAAATTATTTATTTAGTTTCCTCCATTAGGAGAGATTTTAAAGGCAACTGAGATTTTTTCTGATCTGTAGTATTATTAATTCAAAATTTTGAGAAAATTAGAAAACTAGATCGAAAGGATTTGAGAGGCGCCACCTCACCTCCCTCGTCTTATACTTTATATAAGTACAAGATAAAAAGATAAAGATATCGAATATTAAAATAGTATATTTACGTTCCTCCATTATTAAATATTTTAATGGAAAGAATATTTAAAATTGTATATTTAGTTTCCTCCATTAACAAAGATTTAAAAAACAATTGAGATTTTTTCTATCTTATAAATTCAAATTTAAATAAGAAACTTTAATTTTAATGAAATAAAATTGAGGAAGGAAAAATATTAAAATTGTATATTCTGTTTCCCCCATTGGTAAAGATTTAAAAGGAAATTGAGATTTTTTTCTATCCTATAAATTCAAATTTATATAAGGAACTTTCATTTTATTGAATAAAAATTGAGAAAGGAAAGAATCTTAAAATTGTATATCAGTTTCCTCCGATAGTAAAGATTTATAAGGTATTTGATATATTTCTATCCTATAAATTTCAATTTAAAGAATGAAATTAAAATTTATTGAATTAAAATTGTATATTTAGTTTACTCCATTAAAAAGATTTAAAAGACAATTAAGATTTTTTCTATCCTATAAATTCAAATTTAAATAAGCAACTTTAATTTTATTGAATTAAAATTGAGAAAGGAAATAATATTAAAATTGTATATTCTATTTCTTTCATTAGTTAAAATTTAAAAGGCAACTGATATTATCTATATCCTATTAATTTGAATTTAAATAAGTATATTTAGTTATATTAAATTAAAATTCAAGAGCTCTAGGAAAATAAATAAATAGTTATATTTAGTTTCCTTCATTAGTAAATATTTAAAAGGCAATTGAGATTTTTTATATCATATAAATTCAAATTTAAATAAGGAACTTTCATTTTATTCAATCAAAATTGAGAAAGGAAAGAATCTTAAAATTGTATATCAGTTTCCTACATTAGTAAAGATTTAAAAGGCAGTTGATATTTTTCTATCCTATAAATTCGAATTTAAATAAGAAAATTTAATTTTATTGAATTTCATTTTATTGAATAAAAATTGAGAAAGGAAAGAATCTTAACATTGTATATCAGTTTCCTCCATTAGTAAAGATTTAAAAGGTATTTGATATTTTTCTATCCTATAAAATCCAATTTAAATAAGAAAAATTAATTTTATTGAATTAAAATTATTTATTTAGTTTTCTCTATTAACAAAGATTTAAAAGACAATTGAGATTTTTTCTATCCTATATTTTCAAATTTAAATAAAGAATTTTAATTTTATTGAATTAAAATTGAGAATTGAAAGAATATTAAAATTGTATGTTCTATTTCCTCCATTAGTAAAGATTTAAAAGAAAATTGAAAATTTTTCAATCCTATAAATTCAAATTTATATAAGAAACTTTCATTTTATTGAATAAAAATTGAATAACGACAAAATATTAAAATTGTATATCAGTTTCCTCCAATAGTAAATATTTAAAAATTATTTGATATTTTTGTATCCTATAAATTCTAATTTAAATAAGGAAATTTAATTTTATTGAATTAAAATTGTATATTTAGTTTTCACATTAACAAAGATTTAAAATACAATTGAGATTTTTTCTATCCTATAAATTCAAATTTAAATAAAGAACTTTAATTTTATTGAATTAAATTGAGAAAAGAAATAATATTAAAATTGTATATTCTATTTTCTCCATCAGTGAAAATTTAAAAGGCAACTGATATTATCTTTATCCTATTAATTTAAATTTATTTATATTAAATTAAAATTCAAGAGCTCTAGAAAAATAAATAAATAATTATATTTTGTTACCTTCATTAGTAAAGATTTAAAAAGCATTTGAGATTTTTTCTGTCATATAAATTCAAATTTAAATAAGGAACTTTAATTTTATTGAATTAAAATTGAGAAAGGAAATAATATTAAAATTGTATATTCTATTTACTCCATTAGTTAAAATTTGAAAGACAATATTATCTCTATCCTATAAATTTGAATTTAAATAAGTAAATTTATTTATATTAAATTAAAATTCAAGAGCTATAGAAAAATAAATAAATAGTTATATTTAATTTCATTCATTAGTAAAGATTTAAAAGGCAATTGAGATTTTTATCTATCATATAAATTCAAATTTAAATAAGGAACTTTCATTTTATTGAATCAAAATTGAGAAAGGAAATAATCATAAAATTGTATATATGTTTCCTACATTAGTAAAGATTTAAAAAACAGTTGATATTTTTCTATCCTATAAATTTGAATTTAAATAAAGAAATTTAATTTTATTGAATTAAAATTCAGGAGCTCTTGAAAAATAGATAAATAACTTTCGGACGATCTGACCGAGAGTTTTCCTTTATATATATAAAGATACTTGTTTACTAAGCCGTGATTCGCAACGGGCTTATAATAATTTTTCTAAATTATTTTTAAAAATATTCTACAAATTTTTTTAAAGGAAATAAATAATTATATTTCTAACATAAGGTTTTTTTTTTGGATTTTTCGTGTCGTATTGATCATTCACGGAAATTTTGAATAAATATAGAAAAAATTAATTATTTAATATTTTCATTATTTTAATATGATGTTGAATATTCTTATATTGATTACCATTTATATTTTTATCAAAATTTATATTTCAACTTATATTTTAAAATACATAATATTATATCAATATTTAATTCTAGCATATAATATACTACTCATAATGAACCACCCTCCCTTTAAAGATTTTTTCTCTGAATGAGTCACTCTTTCGTTATTACCAAATTTAACATATAACACATTAAACTACTAAATAAAATACATGATTTCCAGATTTGTATTATATTCTTGACATATAATACAATAGTTACAAAAACTTACATTTATAACCTTGAAGATAAGTTTTTAAAATTTTATTTTTGAGAAATTTTGGACCAGACTTCAATAACAATGAGATGTACTACATTGAAAAACCAAAGGAAATCCGAAAAACACACACAACAAGTGAGAATAAATTTAGTAGTATATTTAAATTGTATATTTCTTTCCTCCATCAGTAAAGATTTTAAAGACAAGAATATTAAAACTGTATATTTAGTTTCTTTTATTTGTAAAGATTTAAAAATCAATTGAGATTTTTTTAAAGGCAAGAATATTAAAATTGTATATTTAATTTCCTTTGGAAAGATTTAAAATGCAATTTAGATATTTTTTAATCAAAAATTTAGTAGAATATTTAAATTGTATATTTACTTTACTCAATTAGTATATATCTTAAAGGTAAAAATATTAAAATTATATATTTCTTTCCTCCATCAGTGAAGATTTTAAAGGTAAGAATATTAAAACTGTATATTTAGTTTTCTCTCTTTGTAAAGATTAAAAAGGTAATTGAGATTTTTTCTAAAGACAAAAATATTAAACTTGTATATTTAATTTCTTTCATTAGGAAAGATTTAAAAGACATTTGAGATATTTTCTAATTAAAAATTAGTAGGATATTTAAATTGTATATTAAATTTTCTCTATTAGTGTAGATTTTAAATGCAAGAATATTAAAATTGTATATTTAGTTACTTTTATTAGTAAAGATTTAAAAGGCAACTATGATTTTTTCTAACCTTTGGTATTATTAATTCCAAATTTTGAAAAAATTAGAAAAATCAATCGAAGCAATTTGAGAGGCGCCACACCGCCTCCGTCTTCTCCTCTATATAAGTACTAGTTTACTAAATAGCACTTCGCAGCGGCTTTGTAATAATTTTTCTAATTTTTTCTTTAAAAAATTCAACAAAAGATGTTTTTAGATAAAATAATATTTCTAACATAAAATTAAGGTTTATTTTGAATTCTCCGTTTTATCTTGATCATTAACCGAAATTTTGAATAAATTTAAAAAAGGGTAAGTGTTTAATATTTTTTTTATCATTTTAATATTATAACAAATATTAATATATTTATCACCATTTTTATTTTTCTCAAAATTCATATTACACCTTCTATTTTAAAATATATAATAATATAACATCAATATTAAATTCTAGCATGTAATATGCTTCTCCTAATTAATCGCTCACTCGTTAAACATGTTTACTCTCAATAACCCGTTTTCTCGTTGTTACCAAATCTAAACAGATAACAAACTAACTTATTGAATAAATTACATCATCTATTAATCAAATTTATTATATCATAAAATTTATTTTAAATATTTTTAACAAATCTAATTTTTATTATTTAAAATATAGGTACTCAAATAAATAAATAAAAATAAAATAAGACTTCTACATTTTATTTTATAGAAAATTTTATTTTCCGTAAGTATTATCTTCTATATATTTTAGAAGGTAAAGCTTAAAAATGATTTTAAATATATGTAAAATATATAGATAAATTGAACGTGGATTTTTAACAAAAAAATTATAAGAACATATTTTATAATAGTTTTTTTAGGAAAATATTAAGAAGATAATCTCATTTGAAGATAAATTTTAGAATTTGAAAAACAAAATATGAGAATATTAAGATGATAATTTTGAGTTCATGAGAAAGTTTAAGAAAATATCAACATGGTAATTTGGCTTTTACATAAATTTTAGGAGACTATTAAGATAGTAATTTGACTTAAGAAGAAAGTTTAGGATAATATAAGATAATTAAAATTTCCATTAATGAAGATTTAAATGGGAACCTAAATATTTTATAAATTTTAATATTATTAATTCAAATTTTTGAGAAAATTAGAAAAATAAATCAAGACAATTTGAAAAGCGTCTCTCAAATCGTCTCACACCTCTCATATCGTCTCCTTATTAATTTCCTCGATTAAAAGATAGTAAAAAATTAAATTACTAAATAAATTAGACTCGTAGAGTAAGTTTAAGAGAATATTAATATTTATACTTTGTTTTGACTTAAATAGAAAATTCAGGTTAATATTGAGATAATATTTCCTATGTTAGTAAGTACATTTATTAATAAAAATTTTAGGAGAATATTAAAATCGTATTCAGTTTCCTACATTAGTAAAGATTTTAAAGGCAAGAATATTAAAATTGTATATTTAGTTTTCTCCATTAGCTAATATTTAAAAAACAATTGAGATATTTTCTAATAAAAAAATTATGAGAATATTAAAATTGTATATTCAGTTTCCTCCCTTAGTAAAGATTTTAAATAACTTGAAGTGAGGTGACGCCTCTCAAATTGTCTTCTATATTATATTTTTCGATTAAAAGATAGTAAACAAATTAGTAAATAGATTGGACTCATAGATTAAGTTTAGGAGTATATTGCTATAGAGTAATGCTAGAGGTACCGAATTGGGTACCGAAATCTGGTACTGAATGATGTGGCATTGATGACGTGACAATTTAGAATGATTTTATTGGTGAAATTTATGTGAATGCAGGGGGTCCATTATTATTAGTCAATCAGAATATAACACATGGCATTCGGTACCAAATTTCGGTACCTAATTCGGTACCTCTAGCATTACTCATTGCTATAATATACTTAATTTCCTCCATTAGAACATAGTAGGAAGGAATTAGTAAATAAATTGGACTTGAAGAGAAAGTTGGGAATTTTAGCATAGCATATTTAACTTCCTTCTTTGAAAGATAGTAAAAGAAATAGTAAATTAATTGGATTAGTAGAGAACGTTTAGGAGAATATTAACATGATATATTTAGTTTCCTCCGTTAGAAAATAGTAAGATAGAAATTGATAAACAAAAAATTCAGGCTTTTCCATTTTATACTTCAAATATTTTCCAAAATTTTAAGATTTAACTTAAATAGAAAATTCATGAAAATTTTAAGATAATATATTTAGTTTCCAATGTTAGTAAGTATATTCATAAATAAAAAATTTATGAGAATATTAAAATTGTATATTTAGTTTCCTCCATTAGTAAAGATTTAAAAGACAATTGGGATACTTTCTAATAAAAAATTTAGAAGAATATTAAAATTGAATATTTAGTTTCCTACATTAGTAAATATTTTAAAGGTAATATTATTAAAATTATATATTTAGTTTCCTTCATTAATAAACATTTTAAAGGCAATTGAGATATTTTCAAATTTTTGATATTATTAAATTTGAGAGCCGTCACCTCACCGCCCCCGTATTCTCCTTTATATAAGTATATTGATATTGATTAAGATTTCATTACTAAAGATTTAAAAGCCAATTTAGATATTTTCTAACCTTTAATATTATCAATTCAAAATTTTGATAATATTGGGAAAATAGATCAGGGCAATTTGAGACGCACCACATCATCATACTTATATAAATGATAAGATAAGGGCGGTGAAGTGACCCTTCTCAAATCATCTGGCACCCCTCAAATCGTCTCATTTATTATTTTTCTTGATTAAATTAGTAAATAAATTCGGCTCGTAGAGTATGTTTAGGAGAATATTAATAGAATATATTTATATTTCGTCTTTAGAAGATAATTGGAAGGAATTAGTAAATAAATTGGACTTGAAGAGAAAGTTTAGGTAAATATTAATATATGATATTTAGTTTCGTTCCTTGAAATATAATAAGAAAAAAATTAGTAAATAATTTGGATTAGTAGAAAACGTTTAGGAGAATATCAACTTAGTATATTTAGTTTCTACTGTTAGAAAATAGTAAGAAGAAAATAGATAATTTATCTAATATTTAATATTAATAATCCAAAAATTCGAGAAAATTAGAATAATAGATCGAGGCGATTTGGGAGTCCCACCTCACCGCCCTCGTCTTCTTCATAATATTTTTCAAAACTTTAAGGTTTGACTTAAATAGAAAATGCAGGAGAATATTAACATTATATATTTAGTTTCCTATAATTAATAAGTAGTTTCCTCCATTAGTAAATATTCAAAAGGCAATTGAGATATTTTATAATAAAAAATTTAGGAGAATATTAAAATTGTATATTTAGTTTCCTCCATTAGTAAAGTTTTTAAAATGCAAGAATATTAAAATTGTATATTTAGTTTCCTCTGTTAGTAAAGATTTTAAAGATAATTGAGATATTTTCGAATCTATGATATTATTAATTCAAAATTTTGAGAAAATTAGAATAATAGAACGAAATCAAAGTCAAAATTTAGGGAAGTCAGAAATTAACTTACCTTTGGTCCAAATGCTAATTATACAAACTGAAATTTACGTAAAATTGCAAGTTAAGAAAAATAGAGTCCAACTTACTATGACAGTTTTTCGCGCAACGATTTCCAAGCTAGAACTTCTCATGCTACTTTAGCAATACATGTTCAATTGTATCGCGTGGTACACCAAAAAATAAGTACAATAGTGAATGATGTCCAAAATCACTTAGATGTAAAGCAAAAGGCAAAAAACATAGGAAAAAAACAAAAACAAATTCAAAAACGTGGAATTCAAAACATTAAAAGTAGGAGAAAATTTGTAGTCCTTACTTCTTGGGGATAGTGTAATGGCACATGAAGATATAACTTGAGAAGATCTCGAACCCTAATTATCGTCATCATAACACATGCATAATAAAAAATAAATTGAGATTTATTAGCATGCGCAAGGGTGAAAATAAAACATGATTTTTTAAAACGTAGGAATAAGCTATATAATTGAACAATCATGTTGATATATTTATAGGCATATATGGTGGGGATTAGGGAGCCTCCTCAAAATGGCACTTTCCTCTAAATAGTAACCTAATCTACAAGCCCGATCACTACTTTTTAGTCGTAATCTTTTAATTGAAGAAAGAGTTAGCCAAAAAATCCTCAAGATATAATTATTTCGTAGATCATAATCTTTTAAATTTAGAAATACCTAATAATTTTATTTGTCCAATTTGCTAGATTTAAGTTAGTTGAGAAAAAAAGTAATATTTGTTTAATTAAATTTTAAATATGATTGACTTTTATATATTTATTGTCTTTCCTGAAAATTCGAGTGTAAATAATAAATGTTTTACCTAAAAATTTGAATGTAAATAAGGAAATTTAATTTTATTAAATTAAAATTGAGGAGCTCTAGAAAATTAGATAAATATGAATCGAGCGGTTCTAGAGCTCCTGAGAGTTTTCCTTTATACATATAAATAAAAGATATTGATTGATATTTGTTAGTTTTTTCCTTCATAATTTATTTTATTTAAAGAATAATCACATAATTTTACAAAAGAATAAAAACATAGTTATTCAAAATTAGATATCAAATATTTATTGGACCAAGGGACTAAGAAGAAGGTTGTTATCTGAAACCTAAATTATTTATTAGCACATTTTAAGTACATTTAGTAGATTGAGCATGAAAAAAAAACATCAAGATGGTATGACACTGACAATTTCAGTACTACGATGGTGATTTGCACTACTTTGGTAGTATGGCTTGTTTGCCAAGTTTGGAGGGTAAAAAGATGATTAGTAAAAATATGACCTTATTACTGCCTCTTTGGCTATGGCCATTGATTTGTCAAAATTTGTTTAGAATTTTTTCACTTTGTTTTATACTCCCTCAGTCCCACCCATTTGTTATCGTTTCAAATGGGAGGTTCGACACGCATTTTAAAGCTCCTATAAAATATAGTTTCATTACTTATTTTTTAAAAAATTCTTCTTTGAATAAAAATCCAAACATTTAATTTTTATTCAAAGAAGAAATTTTTTAAAAATAAGTAATGGAACTATATTTTATAAGAGCCTTAAAATGCGTGCCGAACCTTGCATTTTTAATGATAACAAATGGATGGGACGGAGGGAGTATCATTTAGGGTTTTAGAAAAAGTGAACATGAGCCGTGGGAGTTTACAAATGATGAATTTATAAGAGGTCAAACACATCTTTTACCAAATATTCACCATCCCAAACCGGTTCATAGCCACTCCACTGAACCAGGTACACTTACTGATTCAGAAAGACAGGAATTCGAAGAGGAATCACAAAGCTCAAACATGAGAATGATAATCTTCCTCGAGGTTTTGGGAGAGTTTCCTCTATGGTGTTGGCACCAATCTTCAGACATGGACATGAATGACTTTGGAAGGCCAATGTAGTCATCTCCAATTGCTATAACAGCATTGGATGCATCATCTGGAGACTCTGATATAAATGTCCAACAAAATTCGCCAAACTTCCATCCATCCTCATCTCACTCCGGAGATTTTTGAGTTAACATGCTAGATAGCAAATAATATAACAAAAAAATAGTGTAATCCAACCGACATTGTATCTTTGTTTTTTGCATTCATCAAAGCACACCCTCTCCTTGGAGCTCCTGCACCAGCCCCTCCATTCACAAAATACCTTTCAAGAGACACATATCAAATCTAATGCAAAAGAAGCTATATATACTACACAAACATTCTAATTCAAAGTATAAAAAATGTAATTCATAGAACACCATATAAATCATCCAGACAATAGAATTATTCTATTTATCATTTTTTTAATCTTGTTACAATTCCTCAACTTGAAGCTTTAAACTAGAACAACAATGGAGGTTCATACACAAGCAACAATGGAGGTTCATACACGAGCTAACTACTATGACTTACTGTATAGAAAAGTACATGACTATCATTTCTACAACTCACTCTCTACATACTATTATGATTACAACTGAATGAATGAAAATGTGATACAATCTGTTGTGTTTTATATGTAGACAGATATGAAGTGAAGAGAGCAATAGTTTGTTGTAACAAACTTTGCTGACATGGCAGAATCACTCTCAATGTTAGCTTGCCAGCGTGTCATTCCTCTTGTGTCATATCTATATTAGTAGTCGTAACAGCCCCCCTCAAACGAGGGTGACAATCAGTCATCCCAAGTTTGGACAAAAGATCACCGAATTGAGCAGAAGGAAGGATTTTAGTAAAAACATCAGCCAGCTGAGCAGAAGTAGGCAGATATGCTAGCTGAATGAGACCTTCTAGCACTTTATCTCGAGTGAAATGGATATTAATTTTGATATGCTTAGTACGTTCATGCTGGACAGGATTTTTGGCTATGTGAATCGAACTCTGATTATCACAATGTAATGTGATAGACTTTGAACAAGGTAACCCTAGTTCCTCAAGTAATCGAACAAGCCAGGTGATCTCTGAAGTAGCAGTAGACATTGCCCGATATTCCGCCTCAGCAGAACTTTTAGAAACAATTCCTTATTTATTAGATTTCCAGCTTACTGGTGACTTGCCAAACAACATTGCATAACCTGAGATAGACCTACGAGAATCTTTACAAGCCCCCCAATCCGAATCTGTGAAGGCTTGTAAAATGAGTTGATCGGAGCCTTGCAATAGAATTCCTTGGCCAGCAGTGGATGCCACATAATGAAGTGTATGCATCAAGGCTTGGAAATGTGGAACTCGTGGACTTTGAAGATACTGGCTCAAATGTTGTACAGTATAGGCAAGATCTGGGCGTGTATGTGTCAGAAAATTCAATTTTCCCACCAGGAAACGATAAAGAAATGGATCAGAATACTCGTCGCCTTCATCAGATTTTAAATGAAGATTAAGTGGGAGAGGTGTCACTACAGATTTTGGATTGACAATGTTAGCCTCTTGAAGCAATTCTTTAGTGAATTTGCCTTGGGACATAGTGATGCCAGAAGGAAGATACCCAATTTCAATGCCAAGAAAAAAACTTAACTGTCCCAAATCTTTGATGCTAAATGTCTTGTGGAGATGATCCTTCAAACCTTGAATTTCAGTAACATGATCGCCTATAAGAATTATATCGTCAACATATACAGCTGTAATAGTTGTCCAAGAACCAACTCTTTTAATGAAAAGAGAATAATCATTCTTTGATTGAGAGTAACCTCGAAGCTGTAGTTCTCCTAACAGTTTGGAAAACCACTGACGGGAAGCTTGCTTCAAACCATATAACGATTTGACGAGCTTACAAACAAATCCAGGAGGACAGTGAAAACCCTGAGGTGGAGTCATGTAAACCTCCTCCTCTAGATCAACAATGGAGGTTCATACACAAGAAACAATGGAGGTTCATACACGAGCTAACTACTATGGCTTACTGTATAGAAAAGTACACGACTATCATTTCTACAACTCACTCTCTACATACTATTATGATTACAACTGAATGAATGAAAATGTGATACAATCTGTTGTGTTTTATATGTAGACAGCTATTAAGTGAATAGAGCAAGAGTTTGTTGTAACAAACTTTGCTGACATGGCAGAATCACTCTCAATGTTAGCTTGCCAGCGTGTCATTCCTCTTATGTCATATCTGTATTAGTAGTCGTAACAAATCTGGCACTTACTCGCACCCTATAGAAATCAAAAAGTTCCCCACGAAGTAACACTTGGAAAATGAGTCACCTATAAATGAAAATAATTTCTTCAGCACTAAAGAACTTGACATAGTATAAAATGAATAGAGACCCTGGACCTTTACCAAAGGAGAAACTAAAGATCATAATATATCAGAATCACACTTTTTTGGTTTTTCCATTTCTTCCTTTTGCGATCTAGCTTATGCTTTTGCATTCTACTGATCTATATAAATTGACATATATACAACTTCATTCATGGCGGCTTGCATACATAAAACTAAATTTTTAAACGGCACATACAGAAAGTAATAAAAGTGCTTCTATGCCAACTCGTATTTTTTTGAAGAGAACTAACATCATTGTCAGATGACAACTCGTATTTTTTGAATTTTGAATGAGATGATATGCAGAATGAAACTCATTTACTTTTGATGCTAACACTTGACAAGCTAATTGCTTGTTGCTTGGTAAGCTGATTTCTTGTATGATGATATAAACTGCATGCTATTTTGTATTGGACTAATTTTATTTTTCAGATTCAAGTTAATTCAAAACAGCGTGCAGATGATACTGGATCATGTCAATTTGGCAAGCTAATTGCTTTCAGGAATTTTACAAACAGCAAGCCAAAGTTGTCTGTCCAGATTACCAAAAAATAAGTTGAAAGTGCTAAAAATGCGGAGATTTCTCAGGAACAGTTGTTAGGTGTTTTGTAAGGACTCTATGATATATAATACGTATGTTAAATATATTAGAGCTCTCAAACAAAACTCTTTTGACTTAGCAAAATATTTTCATAAAATATAGGAGTTGATTTTATTCAAAATTCCATCTTTTATTTCAAAACCTCCTAAACGGTTTTATTTCCACTTTATCAGAAGGATATGGTTTTTGAATGTTCTATTCTTTATCCTTCTTATGTATAACATTTACATTAACGTTAGAAATCATCCTAACATAATTTGAACGTTGAATTGGATTTGAACGTTGCAAATTGTTGGTTAGTTTCTAAACGTTATATGTGAGTTTATATATACTGGTTCTTGTTCATATTTTCGTGTATCCACCGGTGCAAAAAGAACACAAACAACTCAGAACTTTCTTTGCTGAATTTTTCTTGATTCTCTTGAGCTCTGTTATATTATATACGTGAGATATATTAAAGAGTCTATAGTTTGAGTTGTAATACCTTTATCAATTGCATTGTTCAAGGTGTAATTTGTTAGTTGCTAGATAAATTGGCAAGGGAACATAGGCTTTGGTGAATTGTTCTAGAGAAGTATACTCGGGGTAGTATAGCTAAGAGGGTAGGTTCAGAAACGGGTTGTTCAGCAAGCCATTTGTCAGCAGCTAGGTAAATGGTGGTATATTATTAAATCTTGTAATTGTTTTTATTGTGATTAATAATATATTCTCTTACCAGGTCGGTAAGGGACCATGACGTAGACCATAGGGGATTAGAGGTCGAACCTCGCTAAAAGATCTGTGTGTTCTTTACATTTATGCTATTTACTTTCTGCACTGCATTTAGTACATTAAGATTACCATTTGCGACTGTTTAAATTGAATTCAGTAAGCTATTTATCGGTATTATTTAAAATTGACCATAGTTAGTCATTTACACCTATTCACCCCCTCTAGATGTGCAAATAGGTGTGCATTCTCACAGAATTGTGAATCAAAATTACAAACCTTCCCTGAAATTGATACTGCGTTATTATGAAATTAAACTGACAGCTATAATCCGTTAAGAACATTAGTAGATTGTAGTTACCTGCATCTTAGGTTGGCAATTACGGGAAGCAAATATACAGATCAGCCATGTGTAGCCTATAGTTAAAAATACGGCATCAGCCTGCTCTAAACAAAGAATTGCAAGTTGCTTTCATTTTTTTCTAAACTAATATTCCTAGTAAACAAACAAATAATATCGATCTTTTTTCTCTTACACGATTCATCAAACACTTTCCGGGTATAATTCAAATTCTAGTTTAAATAAGAAAATAATTGTGGAGGGAAAATGACAGAATCATCATATATATTACCATTTTGCGATGAAGAAGGCGGTATCGGTCCAACAAGAACTCGCTTACAACATGTGTAACATAGATGTATAATTAGTTTAATTCGTAGTAGATGATTGTGAAAATACAAAACACAAACAACTGATCATTGAGAAAGCGGAAAACCAAACATGTTCGAACCATCGTACCGAAATTAAACTGATCTAGAAAGTAATACTGAAATTCGCAATTTGAATATGTGAAAACTATTACGATATTCACCTTTTTGCCGGCACTAATGATTCAAATCTCCGCATTTTCGCCTAAGATCAAGGAGAACTAAATGCATTTTCTACCGTCTTTCTTTACTGATGTATGGATATTATCCGTGATCAGCTTATTTTGAATGAAAAATCTGTTGGGCCTTTGAAAATCAGCCATACATCAACATCATGTGACCGAGAAGAAAAAGAAATTCAGGAAAGAGGAAGAAGTCTTTAACATATTTCTATATTTTTCGGAGATTTTTTGTATTAAAAGTGATACGTGGGAAATATTTTGAAAATGTTATTATACTTTTAGGAAGAAGTTTTGTACATATTTTCTGAAAATTTTCACTTTCAAAATTTTCTCATTTCCCCCTACAAAATTCAAAGTACAACTTAAAAGAATTTTTTTAAAGAATTATCTTCTATTAATTTTTTTTCTTATTCAAATTTCAAATCAAAAGCAACCTAATTTTCTGTTTTTCTGAAGGAAAAAAATAAAATTACTTTTATTCGCATTTGATGTTAATTTTAATTGTATTTCGTTGCAAAGTCGCAATTTTGTAAATAAAATCGTAATTTTTAAAGTTAAATTAAAAATGTATTTTTGTAGAAACAATAGAAAAAAAAAATTCATGTTTCAAAAGCCCTCTTTCTTATACTGTACTATTGAATATTCTAATGTATTATATTTTATTTAATCATTTATTACCTGAACACTGTTATACTACTCTTACATTGTTTGCTTCTGTTCCTATCTCATTTGTGATCCTGTGGTACACAAAAATACAAAATCAAAAGTTTATATCTTTTTTGAGGCTTTTAATGTTTGTCAAACAACTTAACTCTGTAATTTACAAACATAAATGGCCATACTTATATATCACATTTTCGCGACATTTTATCGCAGATTTTGTACTCACACAAATATCACCATTTTTGATATTTTATTGTTTTCTCACCTAGACAATGGGTCTGTTTGGGTACTGATTTATAAGTCGACATAAAAACTTATTAGGGGTGTTTGTATACTCATCTTATTTGATAACTTATAACTTATAAATTGATAAGTTGAATGTTAGAAATCACTAACATTTTACTTAACTTATCAACTTATTTTTTGATTTCTTTTTTTAATACTATATATTTTTACCTTTGTATTTTTAAATATTTTTTTTAATTTAAAATGCAAGTGTTGAAATCATTATATTTAATAATTATTTTTTCAAATTTAATTTAGCAAACTCTTAACTAACTTATAAGTAAATTTATCCAAACATCCGTGTAACTTATAAGAATCCATCAACTTATCACTTATAAAGCACTTACTCATTTTAAGCTATAAGTCAACTTTTTTGTGATACCCCAAACACATACAATATTCCCCACGGTGTCTTGTATACGCTTTTTTGATATTATAGCTTATTAGAGCATTTTCAATGTTATTGGCTAAAATGATTAACTAAAATAATATAAAATAATGATTATGTAAAATTTGTTGAACATATAACGTGGTGTGCTTTAACTGAGTTGGCTATAATGGTTGGTTATATTTTAAAAATAATATGTCATTTTTATTTCAAGTTGTTATAAATAAAATATATTATTTCAATATGAAAATAGATGATGTATATTGCTACATGTCCGTTCGACAAATATAGGCAACATCATAAGATTGACTAAAATTATAGCTAAGGAGAATGTATCATTGTAGTGTAATTTTTTTTACATATTATTTATAATATTATTTATGATATGCCACATAAATATTTAGATAAAGAGTTTTTCCAATAGAGATGCTCTTAAATGGTGTATAGTTAACTTGGCTACTCGTTTCGTGTGTTTGTATTTTTGTATAATGTATTTTCGTATTCTGTTAACAAAAAAATTAATTCAAAGATGGAACGAAATTAATTTGTGTACTTATTTTCTGAATCAAACGCGAAACTAATATTTCGTTTCAACACAAAACGATATGATAAGTACGTTTGACTTTATTTTCCAAATTAATTATTCAAAATTATTTAGATTTGTTTTATTAATTTTCGAATTGATATTTGTTCAGCTAAAACGTTTACATTATAATAAGGAAGAAAAAACTTATTATTTCATATCTTTCTTTATAAAAGTTCAGTCTACCCTACCATGTGGTTAACCAATCAGAGAATTTCTCATAATTTTCAGCCAATCAGAAGCGAGTATTTCAAATTCAACCAATCATAATTCACCAAAACATTTCCTTTTATAAATTTTTAACTAGGATGTTAACTAAGCTGGGTTAGTCATTAACTACTGTTTTTTATATATGGTAGTTAATATATTTACCAAATAAAAAGATTCTTGATTGATGTTGTCAACAATTATGAGCATTACCATATATAATGATAGTATCATAATAATAATAATAATAATAATAATAATAATAATAATAATAATAATAATAATAATAATAATAGTAATAGTAATAATAATAATAATAATAATAAAAATAATACTAATAGTAATAATAATAATAATAATAATAATAATAATAATAATAATCATGTACAATATTTTTGCGTTTTACATCGTAAAAAAAATATCTTTTCGTTTCAAACCAAATTTTCGTAAATATTTTTGAAAGATAGTATTTTTGGTAAATTCTCTAATATGAATAAAATTCAAATTAATATATGTGTTACTAATCAAATCGTTTAATTTATTAGATTTATTAAAAATATAATTGAATTGTATTTGCATCCAAAAAATGACAACTATTTAATTTTAAAATATCCTGCATATCTTACAAAATCTTTTTCAATTATACATGATTTTAGATTGATTTAGGTTTATCAAAAAAAAAAATCCGGTAAGATATTTCTCAATGATAATTGATTTTAGATTGATTTATGTTTATCAAAAAAAATATAAAAAAGATCCGGTAAGATATTTCTCAATGATAATTGATTTTAGATTGATTTATGTTTATCAAAAAAAAATAAAAAAGATCCGGTAAGATATTTCTCAATAATAATTGATTTACTAGGATGTTAACTAATCTAGGTTAGTCATTAACTACTGTTTTCTATATATGGTACTTAATATATTTATCAAATAAAAAGATTGTTAAATGATGGTGTCCACAATTATGAGCATTACCAATAAATTGTGTACTTTGAAATTTCACAGGCAAAAGAAAAGTGTGATCAATTATCAAGAAAACACAATCGGGTATAATAATAGTAATAATAATAATAATAATAATAATAATAATAACAATAATAATAATAATAATAATAGTAATAATAATAATAGTAATAATAATAATAATAATAGTAATAATAATAATAATAATAATAATAATAATAATAATAATAATAATAATAATCATGTACAATATTTTTGCGTTGTACATCGTAAAAAAAATATCTTTTCGTTTTAAACCAAATTTTCGTAAATATTTTTGAAAGATAGTATTTTTGGTAAATGCTCTAATATGAATAAAATTCAAATTAATATATGTGTTACTAATCAAATCGTTTAATTTATTAGATTTATTAAAAATATAATTGAATTGTATTTGCATCCAAAAAATGACAACTATTTAATTTTACAATATCATGCATATCTTACAAAATCTTTTTCAATTATACATGATTTTAGATTGATTTATGTTTATCAAAAAAAATGAAAAAGATCCGGTAAGATATTTCTCAATGATAATTGATTTTAGATTGATTTATGTTTATCAAAAAAAATAAAAAAGATCCGGTAAGATATTTCTCAATGATAATTAATTTTAGATTGATTTATGTTTATCAGAAAATAAAAAATATCTGGTAAGATATTTCTGAATGATAATTGATTTGAGACTGATTTATAGTTATCAAAAAATTAAAACCCAAGATCTTTTTTAATGATAATTGATTATTTAAGATCTTCCAAAATATATGTATTTATACCTATAAATAGATCTACGTGTATTATTTATAAACCAGTCTAACCCAAACATCATCTTTACGTTCAAACAGTCTGACCCAACATCATGGAGGCACGTAGATCAGAGAATTTTAAATAGTTTTCGGCCAATCAGAAACAAGGATTTTATTTTTCAACCAATCAGAATTGATGTAGCACATTTCCTTTTTTTAGAATTAACTATAGGTGACTAACTATGGTACCAATATTAACCACTATCTTAAAAAGGAAAAAAAGGAAAAGTTTAAATGCACTTCAAATAATGATTTGTTTCCTTTTCAATTTAATATTCTATTAAATACTTTCTAAGTCAAATTAACTCTTTTTTTCCTAAGAAAATTAACTCTTCTTTATTTATTCTAATCAATATAAATATTAATAATAAAATGGTAATATGAATTATAAGAGATTTTTTTTATAAATATGGTTTTTTTTTTGCAACAATATGTTTTTTTTATAATTACAATGTAGTTAGTTAATCAGAGAATTACCATATAGTTAGCCAATCAGAGAATTTTTCATAATTTTCAACCAATCACATGCGAGTTTTTAAAATTCAACCAATCAAAATTCACAACAATATTTCCATTTTTATGTTTTTAACTAAAATCTTAACCATTGTAGTTAAAATCTTAACCACAATCAAGTCTGGTAATCTTTAATCATAGTTAATATGAATAAAATTTAAATTAAATTAATGTAATACTATTCAGAGGTTTTTTCATAAATACGATTTTTTTTTTTTGCGAAAATAGTTTTTTTTTATTTTTTTGCAAAATTACGAGTTTTCAAATTTTTTTGCATTGTAAGTCGTAAAAAAAAGTTGCATTTGATTGCTTCTAATTGATATTTTCGCAAAAAAAATTAAAAATTACTAGAGCCACAAAAAAAACTTAGAAAATTTAGTATTTTTGGTAATTTCTCAAATAATAATAATAAAATTCAAATTAATGTATATGTTACTAATTTTTGAAAATAAACGTCAATTATTTGAGATTGATTTACAGTTATCAAAAATTAAAATAGATCCTACAAGATAGTTTTTTTTAATGATAATTGATTTTAGATTGATTTATAGTTATCAACAATTAAAGCAGATCTTACAAGATATTTTTCAATTATAATTAATTTTAGATTGATTTATAAAAAAAATCATGTAAGATATTTTTGAACCATTAATTTATTTGAGATTTATTTATAGTTATCAACAATTAAAGCATATCTTACAACATATTTTTGAATTAAAATTAATTTTAAATTGATTTATACTTATCAAAAATTAAGAAAGATCCTGTAAGATATTTTTGAATGATAATTGATTTGAGAATGATTTATAATTATCAACAATTAAATCATATCTTACAACATATTTTTTAATTATAATTGATTTTAAATTGATTTATACTTATTAAAAAAATTTAAGATCCTGCAATATATTTTTTAATGATAATTGATTTGAGATTGATTTATAGTTATCAAAAAATTAAAATGCAAGATATGTTTTAATGATAATTAATATAAATTTTTTATGTGTATTAATGTAATAATCATAATTGGGGATTGATTGATTTGAGCCAAAATTAAGTAATGGTTATATAATCTTATGCCTATAAATAGGTCCATGTGTATTTGGTAGATAACTACCAATCCCCAATTACACATCAATCATTTCTACACATATACAGCTGAAAATGCAAGGAGTTCGCTTTAATCATATTGCTTCCTTGACATGTGTGAAGACAAACTGGCGAATCAAAATACGCTTGGCCAGGATGTGGCATGGGATCAATTGCTTCCTTGACATGTGAGAAGACAAACTGGCGAATCAAAATACGAGTGACCAGGATGTGGCATGGGATCAACAGCGCTACGGGTGACTTTAAAGGGCTCTATCTAATCTTACTTGACGATGTCGTAAGTTCTCTTTTTACTCATACACAAATTTAGTAACACACATAGATTTATACAACTTTGTTCGATATAATTATTTTGTGTTTGTCCAATGCAGAAAACTCACATTCATGCATACGCTGGACCTGAATTTTGTAACGGGCAATATTCGAACATGTAGAAGGACGTCTTTATGCAATTTCAAATTTCAACATTGCGAACTCAAAGCTTAACAATTCTCATGTTAGCAACAAGAAATGTATATTTTTTTCAAAAATATACTAAGATGAAACCAATAACAGTTGAGGATGAGATGATACCACGCCACAAGTTTGACTTGGTTTCTCTTGGATGTTTACATGCAAGAGTTGGTGAATCAAAAGTTCTTATAGTTTTGCACATTTTTTATTCACAAACCTATATCTATATTGGTACTATTTCAAATATCTCTCTCATCTTACTACAATGCAGATGTTATTGGAGTTTATGAGAGTCCGGGTACAACAACGTCACACAACACTAAATATGGTTCAAAAAATATATATGTTTGACATCGTTGGTGGGAGATACTTGCACATTGTTGAATTTTTTGACATAACATATTAATGACGTATTTCTAATTATTTTTCAAATTTGTAGCTTGAGGGCTAGGTTTACTATATGGGACAAGCTTGCAGATAAGTTACGTCTTGATCTAGAGAACTTATAAGGTCACCCTCCAATCATTATTATTACCGGATGTAAAATAACCACCTACAATAGTAAATAACATATTTATCATCTTTTTATAAGAAAAACATATTCTTAATTTAATCAATAAATCAATCACACACCTGACAAAAAAAATCAATCAAACAAAATATTATCTTCCTATATTTTTTTCAGGATCAATTTCAATTACCAATCTACCATCATTAAAAATATACGTTAATCCTAATTTGTATGAGTTTTCTCTATGAGATATTGGTAAAAATATTCTATAACTTCAAATTTCAATATTAAGTTTTTATTTTGACTTATTCATATTCTATATATTTTTTAGGCTTGAAGTTACTGGATATATGATGGTCCTAACAATGATGCATGATCTGAAATGATATTGTGAATTTTAGGATGGTTAAAAATGTTATGCATTTTTAATTTTAATTTTTATTGGTGTTATGTTCGGATGCTGGACTACTTTTATTACATTGTCATCTATTTAAATTGTATTTCTTTAATTCTGTATTTCCATAAAATTTTGTCGACATAATTTTTCAAGTACATTCTTCTATGATAAGTGATGACATTACACATCTCGATAACAATTTTCAGTTTATGTGCCAAACAAATATTGTATATTAAAATAAATATTATTGTAAATTACTAATAATGTAATTTATATAAGAAAAAAATATAGAACAAAATGAGAGAGAAAAAATCTCGGTGCGAAGCACGGGTAAAATACTAGTACTTATAATTCTGCCTCGCTAACTTTCTATTCTCAGCTAAAGTTATTAAGAAAAATTGTTGATCAAATAATATAAATCAGTAAAGTACGTTAACACAAAATCTTTTCCAACATCGCATCGATGTTTATTTTCTTTTGTTGTTAGCATTAACGTTGTGTTCCAGAAACAAAGAAAGAAAAGAAAATAATAGAAATTGAGTAATTTTCTTTTCTCTCCAAATCTTTCCAAAAGTGGAAACAATATTTTGGAGACAAATATATAAAGATCTTCTCTCCAAATCATTAGAAATCTTTTCTTTTCTTTCCACAAAAATCTTTTCGAAACATGTTAAAGAAATTAAATCTTTAGTTTTCTTTTCTTTTCTTTCAAAAAATAGTTTCTGGAACACAGTGTAAGTCTGGTAGGAGTGTGAGAACCGGAGGGACGTGGGAGATAAAATCTATCAACTTACTATGAGCATATGAGCATAAGAAGAGTAGTCGGGTACAAGAGTAAGTCCAACAATCTCTTAACGTACTATTTAATATAATATAAAAATTAGATCTTAGTAGCTTAGGACATGATTACATATTTTTATCTTCTTTTTTTTTTACGATAATCGTACTTGCATATCTTATAAAGTTTCGGAACAAATCACATAATGAATAAAATTAGGAGTATTAACATGTCACTCCCGAAAATTTGACGTAGAATGAGCCGATTTTGCTAGTGCATGAGCAACCTCATTCGCAGACCTATGTGCAAAACACACTAACATTTCATCAAAGTGTTGAAATAAGTCAATACAATCTCTAACAATTGTATGAAAAAACGATCTCCCAGCTGCTCCTTTACATGCTCGAGCAAGGATTTGTGAATCAGTTTCGAAAATACACTTCTGGACTCCCTTATCTTGAAGCCATATCAAAGCCTCTTTCAGACACAATGCTTCAGCTTCTCTTGGTGGTAACAAAACATCATGCCTTCTACTCATAGCCATGAGAAACTGCCCATCAGCCCCTCAAACAATACTGCTCAACCAATGCAATCAATATCCTCAAACAAAGCAGCGTCAATGTTTACTTTCACTCAAGAATTCTGAGGTTTTTCCCATTTTCGAACTGCAATCAATGCCCATGTACTTGTACCCGATGTCATCTGCTGTTCATGAGCCTTTTTCCACTCAGCAAGTATATTAAAAGCAGCTGTTTTAATGCCAAAAGCAGACATATTTATTTTCTCCCATATCCATTTGTTTCTTCTATTCCAGATGCTCCAACAGACTAATTCCAGCAAAGTACATTGTTCTCTGTTACATCAATCAAACCCCCTACGAATAACATCAAACACACTGTCCTCCGGTAATATACTAATGTTATTTGACATTCGAACAAAACATGGATATCTGTTTCATGATACATTCGACACCATTGACATACCATATCCATATGTACCCATTTTGCAGTTAATCGTACTGCAGTAGGCAAACACAAAGAACACACACGCCATAGGAATTGAATAACCTTACCAGGGAGTTTTAAACTACAAAGTTTTCTCCAGAATTGTGCGTATGGAGCTTCTACTTCCCCTTGTAATATTCTATAGCAGCTCTTCACTGTAAAAAACCCTTTCTCAGCTGGAAGCCAATACCAGGTATCACTACCTCCCCTTGCTGACAAAGGAATTTTTTTGATGAGTTTTATATCCCTCTCATTACGGATATCCATCAATACATCCTCATCCCATTTCTTTTGTTCCATCTGCATGAAGCTACACACTTTATTCTCTCCCAATTGTAGAGGCATTTCCGTAGTCATGAAACCATTTTCTGCACATGGAAGCCATGGAACCTTCCGTATTTCAGTTTGATTACCATCACCAATTCGCTTTCTACATCCTCTCTTCACTACCTCATGTGCAGCTAAGATACTCCTCCACATATAACTAGGATTTGACCCCAGCTTTGCTGTTAAAAAATCACCACCAGGAAAGTATTTAGCCTTCATGCACAAAGTGACTAATGGATTCTCATTATTGAGTAAGCGCCAACCTTGCTTAGCAAGCATGGAAATATTAAACTTTTTAAGTTCTCTGAACCCTGATCCACCAGCTTCTTTTGTTACACATAACTTGTCCCAAGATTTCCACCTGATTCCTCTATTTTCTTGTCCGTACCCCCACCAAAAGCCATTCATTAGAACCTTAATACTTTCACAGACTTCATTAGGTATCAGAAACTGATTCATCCAGAAATTAGGTACACATTGTGCAGTTGTTTTCAATAGCGTACATTTGTCAGCCTTAAAAATCATTTTATTGCCCCAGTTCTGCAATTTCTTCTTAATTCTATCTGTTAAATACTGAAACACTGAGATCTTCTTTTTCCCCACATTCATCGGTATGCCCAGGTATTTTCCGGGTTCCTGGACTTCACTCACTTGAAGTGTCTGACAAACCGTAATTCGATCTTGTGCCCTTGTATTTGGACTAAAGATGACACTAGATTTGTTAAAGTTAATAGCTTGTCCAGATAACTTCTCATATCGACTCAGCACACTTTTCATCGTTCTTGCTTCTACCTCATCTGCTCTGAAAAACATGTAACAGTCATCTGCAAAAAGGATATGCGAAATATGTGGTGCCCCTCTTGCAATTGACACACCATGAATTAACCCAACATCTTCGTGCCTCATAATGATGGAACTTAGACCTTCTGCACATAGTATATAAATATACGGGGAGATAGGATCTCCCTGCCGTATACCTTTTTGAGGTCGGACATCACCAAAAACTCGACCATTATTCACAAAACTATAAGTCACAGATTGAACACATGCCATCACTCTCTGAATCCAAACATGATGAAAGCCAATTTTTTTAAGCATACCTTCCACGTACCTCCATTTTAGCCTGTCATATGCCTTGGATATATCTAATTTGAGTCCTGCAAACCCTCTCTTCCCTTGAGTACATCTTTTGATACAATGGTTTATCTCATATGCCAACAATGCATTATCAGTTAGCAATCACCCTTCAATAAAGGCACTTTGTTTATCTGAAATTAGAGTTTTCAAACACGGCTTGATTCTATTAGCAAGAACTTTCGACACAATTCTCACTAATATGTTGCACAATGAAATCGGTCTTAGCTCCGTCATTTGCTGAGGTTTTTTTACCTTCGGGATTAGGCATACCAAAGTACGATTTACCTTCAATGGCATTTCACCTGTACTGAAAAAATTTTGGCAGAATTCTGTCACATCAATACCAACTATGTTCCAAAAAACTTGGAAGAAACCTGGATTTAATCCATCCATTCCAGGTGACTTCTCAGGGTGCATGGAGAAGATTGCTTCTTTCACTTCCTCATGAGTCACACATTGCATCAACTTTATGTTTTGTTCTTGAGTTACCTGCTGGACTACTTCACGTGGTGTCAAGACCTCCTATGTTGTCGTTGAAGCTGTGAATAAACTTTCAAAGTAGTCAACAACAATATCTTGAATTTGTTTTTCCTCTTCCTTCCAATTCCCATGCTGATCTTTAAGACCATTTATACAATTATTTATTTGCCTTGTTGATGCATAGTTGTGAAAAAAACGAGTATTTTGATCCCCACTCTGCAACCAGAATTTCTTAGCTCTTTGAGCCCAGTATATTTCTTGCTTCTATAATAGGTTCAAATATGTCCATATGACCTCATTGTACTGGCTAATTCCATGCACATCTCGCCTCGATCTCAAATTTGTTAACCTCTGTTTATATTCCATTATTTTGACTTTGAAATCCTTCACCATATCTCCACCCCACTCCTCCAATTTAAGGCAACAGTACTGAATCTTATATGTGATACTATGCCCAACAATTTTCAACCAACATTGTTGGATAATATGTAAACAATCCTTTTATTTCAGCCACATGTTTTCAAACCGAAATCTTTGAGTTTTAGGCACATATATCTTTCTATTCAACTGCAGATTTAGGGGTAGATGATCCGATGTTGAAACATCAAGTATTGTCACTTCCGCCAGTGGGAACATATCCTTCCATTGTCTATTCGCTAAACCTCGATCAAGTCTCTCATGAACCCACCTCACAGTACCTCTTGACCTCTCCCAAGTAAACATATTGCCAATAAAACCCAAATCCATTAGCATGCAATCACTTATAGCATCTATGAAACCATAAAGAAACTTTCTAGGATGAGTACACTGTCACTGCTTTTCATCTGCTACCATAATATCATTAAAGTCCCCTATAATACACCAAGGCAGACTTGATCTCGCAGATAAATCACATAACATATCCCATGATTCCTGTCTTCTTTCCCTCTCTGGACAGCTATAGTGGCCTGTATACCTCCACCTCCCTATATGTTCGATATTGACTTCAAAATCAATATAGTGGTAACATTTATCTTTAATCACAATATCGCACTCATTCTTCCACATTAACGCCAATCCTCCTCCCTTGCCTTGAGAATCCACATTATAACATCCCACAAAACCTAGTTTCTTGCACACCTTTAACACTGTATTCTTTTTCACTTTAGTTTCAGACAAAAAATAAAACTGGGCCTTATTTAGGTGACCATGTCACGTAAAAATCTAACTACATGTGGGTTGGCCAATCCACAGCAGTTCCAAGCTAAAAGACTCATTGGTTTATGCGGGCCTGCACCACAGGACCCGCCTCTATCAAGTTTTTTGGCCCATCTGAGTTGACAAGCCCATTTAATAATTCTTCAGTTTCATAGCCCATACTATTATCCTGCTCCACATGTTTCCTTTTGGACTCCAATATAACCATATTTTTTTTCAAAATTACCTCCTCCCGCCTTTTCTGCCAATTGATCTCCTATTGTATTGTTATCCAAATTGCTTTCCTGATTTCGTGGCACCACTTTAATTCCCCCATCTCCCCTTGATTTTCGGAAATTATCCCATGAAACGTGCGTCCATCATCTTACTACCTTGCACGGTGGTTTCCTTAACATTTGATGCACTTTCATCCCATGCTCTATTACTATCACCACCATTTCGTAACCATTTCGCTCCCAGATTCATGTTTTTAGCATTCTTTATTGGCGCCCTCAACCATCCACCATACGCACGAATTATCTCTTTATCAGGGTTCACATAAACAATAGCACAATCCCTTTCTTGATGCCCGAGCAGACCACATACAAAACAGAATGAACTGAGCCTTTCATATTTGAAGTTAATCCAACTTCACTCACCTCCATCCCTCTTAATTTTCATTCTTCGCTTGATAGGCTTTTCGAGATCCATTGTGACTCGAATACGTGAATATAATCTCCATCCGCCAGTGACATTAAAAGGATCTGATTTAATAAAAGCACCAACATAATTACCAATGTTTCGAAAAACATTCTCAGAGACAAAACCGGTTGGGAGATCATAAACTTGGACCCAAATATCCATGGTATTTAACTTTACTGAATGTGGATCTTCACTATCCTTAAGACAGTGATACACCAATAAGCTCTGTTCAAAAGTCCATGGACCTCCCTCCAACACTTTCTGCATATCTAGGATATGATAGAACACAAACGAATATCGTTGTCCACCCAGATCGATTATCTCCATTCCCTCCTTTGGACGCCATAATGAAGCAATAATATTCTGCATTGCATTAAAATTAATGTTCTTCTCCGTAAGAAACCGACCTACCAGGACATATGTCGTGCGTGTTTTGATTTCCCCGTCTGCAACCACAATCCCCCCTTCATCTTCTTCCTCCAATGATAACCGTGAATAAAGATCTTCCAATGTTGATTTTGATGCCGCCATGATGACTCAAAAAAGTACTCTGAACTGCTAATAATGAAAGAAACTTTTGATTTAAAATCCCGAATAAAATTCTGAAAGACCTTGCAATTATGCAAGACAAAAGAAACTTGCAATTATGCAAGACATGAAAAGTTTTTTATCTTTAATAATATTCTTTATACTCATTTCTTATTTAATGTTGTATTATTAAAAAATTATTGTTTCGATTGAAATAGGAGAGAGAATGATGATATTTCTTATATTTTATAATAAAATATTAAATAAGTGACTTAAAAATAAGTAATAGGGTGATGTTGTTGGTAATTTAAAGAATTATTAAGAGATTATTGGAGTAGAATTTTTGATCTCAATCTTTAAAAAATAAATTAATTAAAAACATAAATACCTGATCTATTGAACTTGTTGTAACTCTATCATCACATAACAATACAAGTATTAGACCACCGGGTCGAGCTAGTGGAACATAAAAAGTAATTATAAAAGTATTTATAATGACTTGGCAGTATCGAGTGTTTTAATTGAAGGGATTCATATGAATACACGCGAGCTTCATATTATTAATCATTATAGTAATCAATTGAGAGGAGACACATGATTTATAGGAAAATTTATGGGAATTTTTTTATGATCCCTAACATTTCTTATAATAAAGTGTTGCCGCAATTGCAATTTTGGGTCTTTCATCATAAGCCGAAGGTGGAAAAATAGGAAAAGGAAAATATAAATTTAGCTTTGCATTGTATATCAATTATCATTATCATAAACTAGCATGATAGCTCGTGCAAGGCACGTGCCACATTGTAATTTATATTTGTTTTTCAAAAATTGTAGTAAAGTCGATTTTATTCTCATGCAAGTATGCTACACATATCTAGGTTTATTAAAATAAATTCAGTGATTAATAATTGTTATAATCTCAAAATATAAGTAGACTCTTGAGAAGGATGACCAACAAAAACGGTAAATATATAAGAGTCAACTGTAGTTGAATAGTGCATCCTTTAATTTGTTTCCTATAATTTTTTGGTATTACCAAAATTTAACCAACTCACCTTAAAATTCAAAGGGTTAGATTGGAATTTTATCATGATCATATATTATAATTGATCACTCGAAAGCCCACTTAATGAGTTGAATAGTGAATCACAGACGCAAATTTTTAGGACAAAAGTTTATCTATGTGTCCATAATAAATTATGAATACCTAATACAAGTTTTGACTAATTTTTTCTTTGCAGATTGTGACCCAATTAAAAATTAACATGTATAGTGTTGAATTAGTCCATTAATCACTAAAAATAACTTTTTTTATTATTTAAGAATATATTATAATGCGTGTATAGCTCTTTTAACCTAAACCTATCTTAAACTTAATAAAAATATTTAAATAAAAACAATAACTTAATAAATTTTAAATATAACAAAATTTGTACTGCGTAAAATATAATATCAAACTTTTTTTGATCAATTAGCAAAAACAAAAGTAATAATATATAAAAAATACTGCATACATTATATATGAAATAGCTACATTCGTTCCATCTTAACTGATATCTAACTTTTTTGACATGCATGTTAAGGCATTGAAAAGTACTCAATGTCAGGAATCATTTTTTCACACTCTTATTTTTTTGGATTTTCTTCTCAATTCGTCCAAAAATAATAAAGTTTTATAATATAAAAATTAATTACATCTAGTATTTTTCTCCACTACACTCACTTTATATTTAAAATATTGATGGATCGTACCATTTTATCCACTTTTCTTACACTTATCTAACTAATTTGTACATTTTTTTAATCTCCGTGCCCAACCCATATATATTCCAAAAATTGATGGATCGTACTATTTTATCCACTTTTATAACATTTATCTAACTAATTTGTACATTTTTTTAATCTCGGTGCTCAACCCATATATATTCCAAAAATAGTAAAGTTGTATAACATAAAATTCAACATCTACTACGTTTCTCCGTTATAGTCACTTTATATCTAGAATATTAATGGATCTCACCATTTTATCCATTTTTTTTACACTTATTTAACTAATTTATACATTTTTCTTAATTTCCGTGCTCAATCCATTTGTATACAAATGAAAATGTTATAATTTGTATGTCAAATTAAAGTTTTAAAATAATAATTATACTCCATATAAATTAATATGTATGTCAATAGTCAAATCAAAGTCTAGATTTTCAACTTTTATTTAATATAATTACTAAAAATAATAATTATGTATAAATATTGTTTTTTTTAACTCCATAAAATACACATGTCAAAAATTCAAAAGCATTTAAAATGAATGGAGTCATATGTTTCACACATACTCATTTTTTAAATGAAACCTGTAAAGCATAATGTAACATAAGATGTAAAAGAGATAACTACAACTCAACAAAGGACAAGACAGACAATAGTATTAATAGAAGCACATGAATCCAGAATCAGAGAAGAAAAGGTAAACTCAAAAAATCAAAATACGTTATGTATTCTTGAAGTCCGTAAACAGGTCACGGAAAGAAGTTCATGAAAATGTTCAAGCCTCAGTGACAGCAATAGAAACAAGACTTTGAAGACGACAGAAGTATGTGAATGATTTAGGGTTCAGTACCACGGGATTCCAGTGATGAAGCAACCAGAACGACAAGGGATGTATCAGCAGCAATGTATTGAAGACATAAAATAAGAATTGATCAAGTGTTATTCATCTGTGAACCAGACCAGTTGCACTAGGTGACGACATTGAAAAGATCAAGTTGTTTTATCGTCTCCGAAGAAATTGATACATTTTATTTCTTAAACACCCAGGAGCTCAGTGGAATCATTAATGAACAAAAGACAAGAAAAGGAATTCGATAGTTTTTCTAATTAGAAAACTATCGAATGGTAGGTAAAGTGATTAATTGAAAACCAAAATAAGTTAATTTGGTATTCGATAGTTTTAATTAAAAAACTATCGAATGGTGAATTAACTTAATTAATTCGATGGTTTTTAAATCCATTCGATGGTTTTTAATTCATGGAGCAGGTGAAAAGAATTACTTGTCTGACAGGTTGAAGAAGATCCAACGGCCGGGATTGTTTCTACAATTCTAATTCGATGGTTTTTCTAAACAAAGCCTACAGTTAACACAGAGAGAGGAAGTGTCTTCCTCAGTCGAGGTTAGTTCATAGTAGCAACTACTGAGAGAGAGTTTTGAGCCGGAGAAGATCATAGAAATTTATAGTGCTCAGAATTCTTTCATTGTATTGATTATGAATAACCTAGAACTCATTGAAGCTAATCTACGGATTAGAAATTGTAGCACCCCTCGAGGTTTATATTTATAAAAAGATATATTCCCCGACTTTTGGTTTGGTTTGGTGTGTTTGATTTCGTTATAGAACTGAATGAATTATCCGCGAACGAAATTGAATTATTTGTGAGTATCGTATTCAACCCCCCCCCCTTCTACGATACTTCGGGACCTAACAATTGGTATCAGAGCTTGTTAATCGACATACAGATTAGATCCGGGTATTTCAGACCAGTCAGACAAGAACTCTGAGGAGGCCAACTTCTAAATAAATTTATTTTATGAATTTATATTTTAATAAGTTTATTTTATAAATTTAAGTTAAAATGAATTTATCTTATAAATTTAATTTAAATGAGTTCATTATTTAAACTTGAATAAGTTTATTTGATTAACTCAAGTTAAATAAATTTATATTTTAAACTTAAGTAAATTTAATTTATGTTATGAATTTATTTTAGAGGTGCGGCACAGAGCAATTTGTAGTGTGCTAAAGAGACCCCTTAGAATTTGTGAATTGTAGTCAATTTAGGTGGCCATTTTTTTGAACCTGAGTAGTATGACTTCGATAGTTTTTTTTTTAAAAACAATCGAAGTGGTATTTCTTAGTTTTTCAAAAATGGTCAGCCAAGTTTCTTCGATCGTTTTTGTTTTAAAAACAATCGAAGTGCTTGAATTGGCCAGCTTTACAAAAACACCCCGAATTAATATATTTCTGAGTTATTTATTTATTTCGAATTTTTTTTTAAAAAATTTCTTAAATTCTAATTTTTCTTAAATATTAATTTACATGATTTAATTTTTAAGAATTCGAAATTCTTGAAAATTAAATGTTTTGTAAATATTTATTTTTGATTAATTTATTTTTAAGGAAAATTAAAAATTCTGAATATTTAAATTTTTCTTAAGTATTAAATTGAGGGTGCTCAAGGGCTTGTAGAAGAAGATTCCTCCGGGTGTTAAACTGATTTTTATCTTTCGAAGAAAAAGATGACCATGAAGCTGATTTCAGGAAGAAGTTTCTACGGATATATTTTTTTTCTAAGGAGATTTAATCAAATCAAAAGAGATTATGAAGCGAGGAATAAAGGGTGTTAGAGAATTGAACGGACAAACAAATATCTCAGTAACGTTTATTAATGTTGGAACCTCAGAACAGAATAGAAGAATTACTAGTAGCTGAATCAGAAGAAGCTCAGGTAGAAAACCTCGAGAGACTAGACTAAAGATCAGTGTTTCACTTGTCATGGAAGTTTAGTCACATCAGATTCAGAAGGAGTACAAAAGCCACATCCATGGATCAGGCTTATTTATTACGAAGCAAAGATTCTTCAGGATTCAGTTCAAAGAGGTAGTTACAGACTGAGATGGTAACAAAAACAAGAGTGATAGTTTCAACTTTGATAAGAACTATGTAACGAGAAACTATCAGGGTGTGCTACACAATGAAGAAGCCTAACAAACAAAGAAGAATAGGGACTCAGTTAATAGCTGAAACAGAAGTGGAATGCTTTGTTGAAGAAGCATCAGCACAAAACTTATGTTGCTTAAGGAAAGAGTTGGGATGGATCAGATGACGAGAAGATCATGGATATCTTGCTTTCATAGCAAACTCTGAAGATGATTCACCTCACATATCTCAGGTATCTTTTCCTTGAACCAATGCAGTATTTAATCCTCAATATTCAAAGCATGTACATAGGAGATCTTAGGTATGTGTGTATGAATATTTGTAGAATAAGATTTGCAAGTGAGATAGAAGCTTTCTTAAGAAAGAACTCTTAGTTTTAGGGGTTAAGTTTCTGGCACATAAGACCTTAGTAAAGCTAAGTTTCAGTATCCCTAGTAGAACAAGATTTGCTCATTTATTCTGAATTATTTGTTAAGGGATAATCAGTTTGAAGGATGGAGGAATTACCTTTAGAGTCAGTAGAATTTGTAGAACACCAAGCTGTATCTAAAACTGACTTAGGTAATAGAGAAAGTTAGATGCCATACAACAACAGAATGGATTAGATAGAATTAGTGATTTAATTGTTAATTCTTTTATTCCATGTGTGCTTAGAAAATTATTGAATATCTGTAAATCTACTTGCTACCTGTTACACGTGTGTATATTGGTTAAAGTAGAAAGTACTGAATTTTCTAAAATGCAGAACATGCCTAATTTGCACATCTCTTATCTGCAATGTCAAAATGCTCAATGTATGCCATTTATTCTTATTAACATGTTTGCTTATTTAAATATTATGAATGCATATCTTAGAACTTGCATTAATCATAGAAAAAGCATGTTTAAGAATTACATTAGAGCAACGACTGCAAGGTCAGTCAGAGATAAGAATAAGCATGTATAGGTTGAAGTTGTTGTTACCACTTTTAAAAAGCAAAATCTCTAATCCATCTGGACCCAAGCAAATAAGTTGGGTACCAAGAACTGTCAATCCATTTGTGAGTGCAGGCAAATCAGGTTAATCGATTTATATGCTTTCTTGGTCTTTACTACTGAAGACATATGATCGAAGAAAGATCTTGCCGTCAAATGTGATTGAGAAAGCTGTTCCGTTAATAATCTTTGGAGATGACAGCAAAGGTTTTCATCACGGGACATGGCTACGTTTGAAATGGAATGTCATCATGTTTACAATAATTGGTATCATTGATAACAACTAATAATTGGAGTCAAGGATAACAATTAGAAGCAACTCTCTTGCTGAAGATTCAAAGCACAAATCTTTTTATTCAATGAAAGAGCAGTGTTTTATCTCAAGCAGGAAGGTTGAGAAGCTCTCACCCTTGCATGACAATACAAGGAACTCTTTTCTAAAGATGGTATTGGTGAGAGGACTGCCTCATCTGGGATTCAAGCTAGATGAAATATATGAGGCATGTCATTAAGGGAAGTCAAAGAAACATCACAGAAAAGCTATAATGTGATAAGCATTACTGAGCCGCTTCAGATGATACGTATGGAACTCTACGGACTAGTTAATGTCTTATCTACAACAAAGCAAAGATATACTTCAGTGATGGTTGATGACTACTCTTAATACAAACTGGTGTTGTTTATTCAATCTGAAGGACAGGACATCACAGATGAGATTAATCACATTTCCATGATCAGTAACAAATACAGGAAGACCCTGTAATGGCCAATAGAAGCAAACTCTGAATTTCTTTCAGGGGTTTGAAGGAAATTGTTCTACAAGTAAGCATCTTGGCAAGATTGGCAGCTAAGGCTCTTAAGGATATTTTCCTCGGCTTATCAGTGGAATCTAAAGCCTACGAGGTAAATTTGATTAATCAACAAGAGGTGATTGAAAGTCTGAATATGATGTTCAACAACTCCAAGCTCTCAGCTGTTATGTGTGAAATTAATGGTAATGATGATTCAAATCCAAGCAGTGGTAATGGTAGTTTAACTACACAGCTCAGTACTTCAACAGAACCACTCAGCGAGGATGAGGATTCTCAGGAAATCCCAGCAACAGCTTAGGGGGAGCAAAAGAAGGATCAATTAGTCAGATCAACGCCACAATGAATATCTAGAGGACACTTCAAGAACGTATATGTCAAGACAAAGGGTTTAGATTCAATATCATTCCTGATGTCTAGTTCTTAGTGATCCTAGTGGTGGAGTAAAGACTGGAGCTATAGAGTATGAATGATTATTTTCTTGGTTTTCTTTCTGAAGAAGAAACAAAGAAAGGTAAAGAAGCTCTGATGGATCCAGATTGGGTGATTGCAAAGCAAAATGAACTCAATCAATCTGAAAGGCAGAAAGTTTGGAAGCTGGTACCCAGGCCTAAGGGAAAATCTGTTATTGGAACAAGATGGGTATCCAGAATACTGGATGAAGTTGGCATTGTTATGAGGGACAAGGCCAAACTGGATGCTAGGTTACTATTAGGAAGTAGTATCTAACAAGAAGCACCAGTGACGAGACTTGAGGATATCAGGATATATCTGTATGGTGAATGTGATCAAGTGCTCTCCTGATTGGTGAGATAGTAGAAGAAGTCAATGTACAACAGATCCTGGCATTTGCTGTTGCAGATCAATTGGACGTTGTATAACTTCTCTTCACAAGATCACTACAGATTGGTATGAACCGGTATCAATACTCACGCAATCGTCAAAGACATGGTATGACACTCTAACTGAACTTTTACAGAATATGAATTTATTAGAGTTGTCATAAGGCACAAACATAATGTCATATATGTGCAGTGATATCATGATTATATTATATGTTGGTCTACTAACGAAAACTTGTGCAAGAAATTTGCCAAGTCATTGCAGAGAATGTACAAGATGAGTATGTTGGGAAAGTTGCAATTCTTGTTGGATTTACTTTGAGCAAGCCAGAAGATTAATTCTTTTAGGAGCACAAGTAAGCCAAAAGAGTGATGGCAATAAAAGTAAGTCAAGAATCTTTTGAATGTGCACAATTGAGAAGATTCTAGACATGCCAAGACTCCCTACCAACAGCAGCCACTAAAGCTTGATCAGGACAAATCAGGTAAAAGACAGAAATGACAAGCTAGAGAGGTATGCGTCTCATTAAGTTATTAGCTGCAAATTGACAACACATATTTTATTCTCAAGTTGCCAATGTGCAAGGTTCCAAGTGGATTTCAAAAATCTAGTCTTATAGTTATCAACATGATTTTGAGATATCTTAAGGGAATACCAAATCTCAGTATATGGTACCCTAAAGATACTTGTTAACATGTTTAGCTATTTAGATATAAAATACGCAGGTTGTAAGAAAGACAGGAGAAGCATCTCTGAATGACAGGAGGAGCATCTCTAGAAGCTGTCAACTTCGTGGAGGAAGATTGATTTCTTGTTATTATTTCAGGAAATAACTTTATCTCCAACAACTCTGTGGAACAATCCACGACAATGCACCTTGACAACAGGTATCATTTCTTTCGAGAGAATGTCTTCAATTCATAGAGTAACTTGCAGACACACACCTTATTTGAAAATCTCATCTGCAAGAAACTCTTGAATAAGTTCACAAGTATAAAATTGTTCATATTTTAAGGACTTGTGAATTTATTTAACATCCAGTCCTCATCTTAATAATTTAGTGCTAATATCTAACTCATAGATATTTAGTATTAATTTATTATTATTTATTTAATGAAATTTGAATTATGGAAATTGAAGCAGTTCAATATCTTATTTGCTCCATAATTTAAAATACATAAAATAAATATGCAGCATAATTTATTGGATTTTAATTGGTTAATATCATTCAATGATATTTAGTCGATTTTATTCTGAGAAAATTGTGAATTTTCTGTTGACAATTGATTTTGGTAAATTTGAAAAGATTTATTAGAATTAAAACTTGATAGGAAATAAAACAGTCTAAATTTTAAAACAAGAACAGGTTTTAAAATGAAGACAGAAGCAAAAAATATCGAATTTAGGAAATTCGATAGTTTTTCAAGTACATAGATAAATCTATCGAAATAAATTTTCGATAGTTTTTGAAAAGGAAAAAGAAAAACTATTGAAAACATTTCTCGATACTTTTTGAGGAAAATTTGAAAAAGCATCGAATTGAATTTCATTATTCTTTATCTAAATTCTCGATGGTTTTTGAATTAAAATGAAAATCTATCTGAGAGAATTAATTTTTCCTTTATTTTAATTCTCGATAGTTTTTCCACAAAGGATCCCTCGATAGTTTTTCAAGCTTTAAAAGGTAACAAGTTCGATAGTTTTTCAGAAAAACTTTTTAAATTCTGATTTTCAAACTCTTCGTTATTTTTCAAAATTTATCGAAGTAAAGTTGACAGTTTTACCCCAACTGAAAACCATCGAACATACTATTAAAAAACATCAAACACTGTAAAGACAATATTGCCCCTGTCAATTCAATAAGTATTTAACAACCCCTTATGTTTTTTTCGGATCTAAGGGCTTTTGTTTATACTTACTAGAATACATATAACCAAGAACATCACTGCCTCAAGAACTTGTTTCTAAGAAAACTATTTTCACTATTGTTCTTTAGAAGTTAATTGTTTTCAATTGATTTCTTCAGATAATTCTGATTATTTGTGTTACCAAAAGTAGGGTTCTTGATAATAGTGATTCGAAGTTGTGTTTTTTTTAAGAAAAAAAGGGGTAATTTTGTTTTAAGGGTATTTTGTGTCAAGTTTGATTAATTAGTAATAATTAATTAAATTTAATTGGTTTTAGTTTTGGTTTAAAAGTAACCAAGACTAATCATGTCTCGTTTCAAAACTTGCAAGCCATTGCGAATTTACAGTTTCGTGCATGGGCAGAGTTTCTGAACACACGTTCATTAGTGGCATATGTCTTGAGTACTCCCGTAGTCCTTTGCATCGATCAATTGACTGTGTTGTACACAACCGCCACGGATACAAGTGAGAATAACGTAAGATCCTTCAGTTTTGTTGTGCCAGGGGGCAGAACAATAAGGGTGACGGAACATGACTTTAACAGAATACTACATTTTTCTATAGAAAACCATGTTCCGGATCCCACAACTGAGGAGATACATGCTTTCTTCACTCTCATAAGAAGTCAACAACCTAACTTCTTTGTGGGAGAGTTCCTTAAGCATTACCTGACATAGGACCACTGGATGAAAGAACATGCATAGATGATGTGCTTTGTTTCTATCCTAGGTTCCTACAGCTAATTCTCAATGATATCTTAACAGATGATGAGCGTGAGACATTCGCCAAAGAGGAGACCATGGAGTGCATGAAGATGAAGAGCAATGCAATAACCGCTCTGATAAGAAAGAATCATCTTCCAGGGGTACCCACTGTTCTCACTGAATATCTAAGAACGGTGCCCCTACCACTTCTACCCCCAGGGGAACAGGTAAATGAAGGTAACATTCCTCAACCTGAACTGGCTCCTGAACCACAACAATGGATGTTGATCCAGAGCCCTCAGTGGCCATCCAGACCATGAGATTACAACCCACAATCTCTAACCACGGTCGAAGAGCCTTTGGAAGAGCCAAATGAAACCACAAACGAACCTCCTTACCCTCCTATACCCAATATTCAGACATCCATGAGTGTAGAGGGAGATAGTGCCAAAGCAGCACCACATAAGGAGATACGCCATTCAACAACAGCTCTGCCTTACTCTAAAAGGAGAAGAACAGAAAACGAGGCAACTGTTGAAACTTCATTTCAATCATCCAAAGCGCCCTTTATTGATTTTTCTGATGCTGATTAGGCTAAGCTAACGAAAGCAATATCTAAACCAATAGCTCAATCAAGTAAGGAAGAATTGACGGAAGCAACTGGTGTTCCGACCATATTACGGTCAGGTTCACTGGTTGAAGGTTCTAAGAACCAACGGTCTTCACAGACGTCGAGAGAAGGCTTTGACCTAAATGCACAATCTAAAAGGTCATTGTCTACCTCCCCAGATGGAACATATCTGGATCCTGCGGGTAAAGGGTCTGACGTAGGTGCAGATCGGCAACTCGTTGACAGTGAATCAATTACTATTGAGGAGTCAACTGAGGTGAAGTCTTTACAGACTCACGGGGAAGATTCGGGATCTCTGCTGTTAAAAGAGCCTGTTTCTAACCCCCTAGAGATTCAAACTCTAGATCCTTTAAAGGATACATCATCCACGGATGATCAGCAACTTGGTTTATCCAAGGACGGAGACTTGCGAAGCCCCATTGCACCACCGGTGACCTCCTTAAGGACGGCTACTGTGTTTTCTTCTGCAGGTACAACTAGCACAAAGGGATTGAGTGAAACAAAAACACTTACACCTGGCCTGAGTGGGAAAGGAAAAATGAGTGAAACACCGACAGAAACGTTGAGTGTACACCCAGAGCCAAACGTGAGGAGTGACACCCTAACCCTTTCAAATATTGAAGATTTGCTATTACCTGGAGGTACATGTTCAATCCACCCTCAAGAAGATTATGGAATATGTTGAGGAACCAACAACCCGGACCTTCACAGCAACAACCTGATCCTTCTGCTACCTTTTATAATGAGGATAACTTCATCGAGGATTCCTCAACTAAGGGGGAGAAAGTTGGAGAAGGGGAAACAAATGAAGTGACTAATGAAGGTTGGCAAACAACTGGATGGGGAGTTTGGGAAATCAATGAAGCTATTCCAGTTAGACAGTATTGGATTGAGGACATAGTACTAGAAGAAAGTGAGGAGGAATTTGAAGTCATGCAAGAGCAACCGATTCAGGAGGAGCATGAGCCATATAGAACATATGGAAGAAGAAGCAAATTCTCTATTACTAAGAGAGAAAGACACCACTGAAGGTGATTCTCATCAAGATCCAAAGAACTACAAAGCTAAATGAACTGCTCCGTGAGCATGTTAAGGAAATCTTGATGAAGGTCAGTCCAGAGATTACTGAAAACCCTCCTATGGTTAGATTCATGACGAATGACTTGTTCAGAATCTGCTATCTGACGGAGGACAAACTGAGAGATTACCCAAACGAATATCTAATATCAGTTGAGAAGTATCTTAGATCCACTGGATTCACATCAACGGAGAAGGACAAAAGCAGCCGACACTCTAAGAAAATATCTTATGGAGAATGTTCCCTACTATAGGAAGAGAGTGGAGAAAGGATTGGAAGTGCTTCCCAGACTACCAAACATGCCAAAGCTAAACAAGAAAGATGTTAACATTGCATGGCTGTGGGCTGGAGTGGGTCAAGAGGTTGGATATATTGGAAGACACATCCTAGGAGCAATCCTTAAACCTGGAGAACCACTGCACTATCTATCAGTGATTGATTATCAAGCTGCTAACTCAGATCCAATGAGTGAAGAAGGTGAGATTGGAATGGACTGAAGAACAGAAGCAAAGAACAAAAGAACTATCAGCTCAAACAAGAGGAGCAACTTCAAAGTGAAAAGTTTTATTGTTCTTTGATTTATGAAATCTGGAAATGTATATATATCTGATCCAGAATGCAGTTAATATTATTACGCTGTCTTACTTTAAGTAGTTTCATGTTTCCTTAGTTAGTTGAGTTATCCTCGAAGTATTTGCTTGTCGAACTCTATCCAATCAAATAGGGGGAGATTGTAAAGCATAATGTAACATAAGATGTAAAAGAGATAACTACAACTCAACAAAGGACAAGACAGACAATAGTATTAATAGAAGCACAGGAATCCAGAATCAGAGAAGAAAAGGTAAACTCAAAAAATCAAAATACGTTATGTATTCTTGAAGTCCGTAAACAGGTCACGGAAAGAAGTTCATGAAAATGTTCAAGCCTCAGTGACAGCAATAGAAACAAGACTTTGAAGACGACAGAAGTATGTGAATGATTTAGGGTTCAGTACCACGGGATTCCAGTGATGAAGCAACCAGAACGACAAGGGACGTATCAGCAGCAATGTATTGAAGACATAAAATAAGAATTGATCAAGTGTTATTCATCTGTGAACCAGACCAGTTGCACTAGGTGACGGCATTGAAAAGATCAAGTTGTTTTATCATCTCCGAAGAAATTGATACAGTTTATTTCTTAAACACCCAGGAGCTCAGTGGAATCATTAATGAACAAAAGACAAGAAAAGGAATTCGATAGTTTTTCTAATTAGAAAACTATCGAATGGTAGGTAAAGTGATTAATTGAAAACCAAAATAAGTTAATTTGGTATTCGATAGTTTTAATTAAAAAACTATCGAATGGTGAATTAACTTAATTAATTCGATGGTTTTTAAATCCATTCGATGGTTTTTAATTCATGGAGCAGGTGAAAAGAATTACTTGTCTGACAGGTTGAAGAAGATCCAACGGCCAGGATTGTTTCTACAATTCTAATTCGATGGTTTTTCTAAACAAAGCCTACAGTTAACACAGAGAGAGGAAGTGTCGTCCTCAGTCGAGGTTAGTTCATAGTAGCAACTACTGAGAGAGAGTTTTGAGCCGGAGAAGATCATAGAAATTTATAGTGCTCAGAATTCTTTCATTGTATTGATTACGAATAACCTAGAACTCATTGAAGCTAATCTACGGATTAGAAATTGTAGCACCCCTCGAGGTTTATATTTATAAAAAGATATATTCCCCGACTTTTGGTTTGGTTTGGTATGTTTGATTTCGTTATAGAACTGAATGAATTATCCGCGAACGAAATTGAATTATTTGTGAGTATTGTATTCAACCCCCCCCCCCCCTTCTACGATACTTCGGGACCTAACAAAACCCCATAAATACATAGATACTTTAAAACATTTCATTTAATTCATTCAACATCAATTCATCTAATGAGATCTATTTATAAGTAAAGTAAAATGTCCATTCAATTCAAACAAAATTAAATACCATGATAGAACATAAATGATATAAAGGTAAATTACTAAATAGGCTAAAACCCCTTGTTCTCCCTTAATATATACTAGCTTAAAATCCGTGTGATGCACAGATTGTTAATTGTTATTTTATTATTATTTTTTTAATATTTTATTAATTGTAATTGTGCAAAAAATAACAGATTTTAAAATAAATAAGTATGGGTTTGCCCATTATATTTTTGAAAATGAAGGGTTTTAGTAAAAATAAAATAAAAAATGTAACATATATTTAGTTTAAAAGGGTAAATGTCCGTGATATTTTTGGAAAATGAGGTTTTAAAATTTAATAATTAAAAGTATTTAAATATGTTTTAAAATAAATAAGTAAATGGTTTCCTGTGATATTTTTTGGAAAAAGAATGGATTTTAGTGAGAAAAATAGAAAAAGTAAATTGTAAAGGGCAATTTCCTGTTATATATTTAGAAAAGGAGGGAATTTGTTAGAAAAAATATATAATGTGTTTTAGCTGAAAAGGTAATTAGTTATAAATAGGTATTTGATTATTTATATTTTAATATTTTTAGTAATTGCATTTGTTAAGAAAAATAAGTAGACATGTTAAAATAGGTAAACTATTAAAAAATAATTATAATATTAAAATAGGTTTAAAAATAAATAACTAAATGTTTGTCCTTGATATTTTTGGAAAATGAGGGGTTTTAGTAAGAAAAAATAGAAAAACTAACATGTTTTAGTTAAAAAAGGTAATTGTCCGTGATATATTTGAAAAAGTAGGGAAATTTGTTAGAAAAAATAGAAAAAATAATGTATTTTAGGTGAAAAAGGTAATTAGTTATAAATAGGTAATATTATTATTTAATAATATATTTCTATAAATAAGTAAGATTAATTAAGTAAAAACACGAAGTACAGTTAATTAAGGGCAATTTAGTAAAATTACAACGTAGCATACCGACCAACCAAACTTTTAATGTTTCGTTTATTATATAATAGTATTGATATATAATAATGGATGGATGGATGGATGAAGCAAAGTATAATTTTTGCTTTTATTACTTATTAAGCATTCCTAATGTGGCTTAAAATTATTGCTCTTTACTAAAATAACCGAAAAAGATTTATGAGGGTGAATAAATTACAATAACGTTTATTTTTCTCCAAAATCCCATCATGTATTTCGTAATGCACAGTTTCATACAATATATGATCTTTGAGGTTTTAGTATTTAGTATTTGAGGTTTCATACAATATATGATCTTTGATGGAAATTATTAAAGACTTATTAGAGTTTATGTTCTCTTCGTCTATCTTATGGAACAAGAATTGGTAAGAAAATTGTCAGAAAATTCTAGATCCATTTTTTTCCCTCTAAAAAATATAATTTAGAAAAATACTTTATATAGTAATGCTAGAAAATCAAAAATGTTCTAAAAAATGTATTTAAAATGATGTCGCGCTGTTGACGTGGTAAAATGAAATTTAATTGATGATATTCGTTTGAATACACATGCAACCCTCTCATTTTATTTTATTTTGAAAGAAATACAATTTATTAAATTATTGAAAGGTTCGACAATAACGTCTCCAACAAAAACAAAGGAGGAGATCTAGTAACAACACATTCATTATTTTTATAATCAATTAGACAATAACATATAATGTTTTAAATTTTTTGTTTAATTCACCGACAGTGTTTGACAATTAGTTATTAGCTTGTAGCGATTAGCTGATTGAGTTGACTGTTTTGATTAACGAATTATGTTAGTTGTTTAGACTAGCGAATTCGATTAGCTGTTTTATATGAAATTATTTGTTATTAACTGTTTGAGTTAGTTTTTTTGTATATCAATAAAACACAATACAATCATTTAATTGAAAACTCTAAATGACTTTTCGAAAATTAAATTTCAATCAACTAACTACCATAGAAGATTTTATCCTATCAAATCGTCAAATCTATAACTTTCAAGCACCCCAAATTAAATTTTAATCTTACTTCCTTTTCTTGGATTAATCTACTCCAACAACTTCAAAGCACAGTGTTAGAGTAAAACGGGGTCCTCAAAATAATTGCAGCAGTGTTTCCTCACGTTTCTTTCCACTTTATCATGTTAGTTGCGAGACAATCCGACCCGAAATGCAGTTACCTTTCCTTAATTATCTCCATACACCTTTCGTAAGCCTGTCCCTCCCTCCGTTCTTTGATCCTACTCATCTCTTTAGTCAAAGGTTGTTGAACCATCAATCTTCATCATCTTTCTCTATTATTATTAGTCCAATTTAAAAATCCAAATATTTGGTCCACTCCTTTTCTCATATCATTGTCAAATTTATTTTAGTTTAAATGAAATTCTCAAATCTATACTTTATTGATAAACAAAATAATATGAAAATGATGCGTAGTACAAAAATATCAAAGTATCAAATTTAAGTAACACAAAATTCGGGTTCGATTCCCTACAACTACATAATTAAACAAGATTTATTTATTTAATTTAATTCTTTTGGTTTCACCCCAGATTCAATTCTCTATAAATACGTAATTTAAAATTTTATTTTTTTTTAATTTCAATCAGGTTTCGATTACTATTTTGATTTCAGCCCGCGCTTCGCACGAGTTATTATAAGCTAGTTGTTTAATAAAATGCCAAAGAACATAGCTTGTTGCTAATATAATCACAAAGACCAACTCTAGTCTCTATCCGTAATCCAACTTGAAGTGTGGCCTCATATTCTGTTCTGTTAGGACCCCCATGCAGATAAGTTATTGACCATTGACCATTTTACTCAAATCTCAAGTGCTAACCATTGGTTCATTGTAGCAAGTCAGTGGCTGGTTTGTTACTCAAAGTTAACTTTGCCATTAAGGATTATATGCAACTTTAAATGATATCCTCAAAGCAAACTTTATTTGAAAAATTCAGAGCAATTTATATTAAAATTGTATACTTTCTTGGTAAACCATGTATAATTAGAGAAATCAAAATTTTACGAGTGACAAATAACTCTTGGTGTAGTGATATTTCTCTTATTTTGTCAAAATCTCGATTTATATTAAAAATAAGATACATGTTCTTTTTACGATAATGTCACACTATGTCATTGAATTTTTATAAATCTCATTTATTTTGAGCAAAATTCCCATTTTTGTGAAATTACATACACAATAAAGATAGAAATATTGTTAATCAAATTGAATAAACTTGTTATCAATAAAGAACTTTCAAAATCAAAAGAGCTTTTACATATACAAATGCACTTTCTATATACCCCTTACTAATTGTTTTTTTTTCAATTACTTTAATCCCTCTATAATCTCATTTTAACCTGAAAATTACAAAAAATAGAAACCAAAAATAGACAAGAAGAAGGAATAATCCTAATCCCTCAAAACGGAACGACGTCGCTGCACCCAAAATCATCAGAATTCCCAATAGAGTCATCAGGCCACGAATCCCTAAGCAATTTCAACAGCATTTGCGCTTTTCTCTTGGCTCGTTCCGTACACTCACTCTGTACAAGTAATAACAACTGAGTCAACACGCCAGCCGCCACCGCGTCACGCTGACACTGCTCGGATTCCGAACACAGCGATAGCAACGCTCCGGCGGCGTACTCCGTCGCGCGATCGGAAATTTTTAGAATTATTTTAACTAGTAATGGAACCGTCAGCGCGTGTTCTGCAAACGCCACGCAGCCTGATTGAATTCTACAGAGTAATTCGACCGTTGCTAATGCTCGCTCGGCGTCGCATTTCTCGAAGTCGGGTAATCTGTCGATAATTGCCTCCACGGCGCCGGCGACGACGGCGTTCTGGCGGTGTTGTTTCACTAAGCATAAAGCGAATAGTGTTTTGATTCCGAATTTTAAAGCTCGAGGATACGATAACGGATATTTTAATATTCCGATGACTCCGTAGAAAATTCCCTCAATTTTTCCGATCTCCGATCGAATTTCCGGCGATCTCGTTCCGGATATCACAATCTCAATCAAAGCAGCTGAGTTGACTCGGACATCAATCGAGTTATGAAACAACAGATTCACAAGATACGAAACTCTCTCTAAATCAGACGACACGAACAAACACTCCGATTCTGTTAGCGAAAACATCGCAACAATCGCGAGTGACTCGAGACTCAACTCAGTAACATCTCGCACATCACAAAACACAATTTGCAACAAAATCTCCCGCGCTTTACTCGTAGAAATCACCGACTTATTCTTCTCCGAGTCGCGAGCGAGTCCTCTGAGTCGCCTCAACGCGTTGAGTCTCGAATGTACCGAACTCGACTCCGAGCCAGCCTGGTTCAGTAGCGTCCGTACAGTGCCCGGATCAGCAGGTTGCTTAGGAGTAGGAATGCGTTGAACACCATAAGCACGATTAGCAACGCACCATTCTTGTATGAGACGACGAAGAGTGTGATTAGGAATGAAAGTAAAATCAGTTAGAGGAGCTCGAGTGACCGGACACGTGGTGTTCCCGGTTGCAATCCATGACTCTATGCTAGTACGGTCGTAGGTTTGACCGGTAGAAACGGTGACAGGGTCACGCATGAGTTCGAGAGAGATTGGACATCGAAAATAATACGGGATCTGAATTAATCCCACGTCTAATGGCTCTAACTCGAAACTTCCTGGCATTTTTATCGGATTTATATCTCGTAACAACAACGGGTTATATTACGTGTGTACGTGAGGGGGAATGGAATTAGATATGGAATTGTGTAAGGGAAATGTGGGAGGGTTTGGTGTGTTTTATATGGGGGAGAGGGGGGAAAGGAAAGACAGGAGGACAAGAATAGCAGAGTGGCTGTAGTTGTGAAGGGAATTTTTAGTTTGATATTTTTTTATTATTAGTAGCAGTAGTGTTTGTATTTTTTTCTGACTATGTGACTACTTAGTTAGTATTTTTGTCCACACGTGTGTGTTTGAGTTATGTTACACTTAACCATGGTTAGGTTGGTGTGTGGGAATGAGGTTGGTCAAACGTAACGTTTTGTAGTGTGTTGAGTGCTGACTCGTTTGACTGCTTTGGGTCCTACTCCCATGCAAATATGCTCTTTTACTCAAGATTCCGATTTTTTTACCTTTTCTACTATTTTATTAATTTTTTTAACCTTCGCTCAACCCAAATATAAATAAATTGACGGGATGGAGAGTATTTTTTACGGAAAATTAGTTCTGTAAATTGAATATCAAATAAAAAAAATACTAATTTGAATAAAAAAGATGATGCAGATCTCGTTCGGTATGACGCAACCAGATCACAAATTAGTCGGGGTTAAAATAAAATAATTTATTAAGAATAATGCTATGGGTACCAAATTGGATCCCAAAATGGATCTCAAATGCCACAAGTTATATTCTTAATGGCTATAAGTTAATTAATAATAGTGGACCCCCTGCATTCACATTAATTCTTCCAGTAAAATTATTTCAAACTTCCACATTACCAATGCCAAATCATTTGATACCAAAATTCGGTACCCAATTCGGTACCTCTAGCGTTACTCATTTATTAATATCGGATAATGTTTATACGGAGGAGGTGCATGTTGTGCTGGTGCCCTGGGGCCTGGGGCAACCAGGACTGGCAGTGTTAAGCGTGGTCTTTAAGGACAGTTGGGCATTGAAGATGGAATGCTATACTTAGAGACTATGTATAACTAGAGACTACAAGTAGAGTATTCTTATGTGGGCATCTTGGATCGTTGAGTACAGGTCTTTTAATGTATGCAGACTACAGCTAACATGAAGGTTCAAATCTAAATTTTAATGCTACCGGTGCCTGCTTGTTTTGTTTCTGTTATCATAGGAAATATATATGTGAACCACTTCACACTTGCATGCACTGCATTGAATGGTATACCGTTTGGTAGGGGAGTTTTGTAAGAGTAAGACAAAGACTCGTAGTAGGGATAGCTACTTGCCTAGTTAAAAGCTGAAAGCTACTTGCATAATTTATGAGAACATGTAGGGCTGTAATTTGAGTCGGGGTGCAAGCGGCTTGAGCAAAAACTCGTTACAAAAACTTGATTCGGCTCATATACGAACGCGAACCCAATTCAAACACAAATCAAGTTTATTTAATTAAACAAGTCGAGTATGTGCCAAACTCAATTAAAACTCGTAAATTTAAGTTGACTCGAACTCAAACTTGTTTATACTTAATTACATTATAGATTCCATTTTTTAACATTTCATATCATGTAATAATTGTTTATTTCACAAAATCAAATCTTGGTAAAAGTCTCGGGTTAACCAATGTAGGCAGAAAGAAACGAGAAGTTTGAATTAAAGTTGATGGTTTGAAATTTGACTGGGGAAGAAGCAGAATTATTTACAGTGTAGTCATTGGTGCGGTGCTGTGCTGTTCTGTGCTGTCTTAAAAGATTAAAACAGGGTTGGGTTGGATGGTGTGTACATGTATTTGGTCACAGGTCAAACCAATGAGCTTTCAGGGTCCAGCTTGTCTCTCTTACCCTCTTTCTCTGAAATCTGAACCTCCTTTGTTTTTTCACTTATCTCTTCCACCTGGTTATTCACATTTTACACTAAAGTGTGTGTACTTGTATATAGACGTGGGTATCCATTACTCGTTTACATTCACCAAAGACTGTCTCCTTTTTATTTTGTGTCAGATTTTTTTGATTTGGTCTAAAGTCTGAGTGTTATTTTCTCCCTCTCACACTCACTTATGTTTTTCTCTTCTTTAGAGGTCATCTTTTAATTTTTTATGCGTATTTTAATAAAAAGTAAAAGTGGACAAATATTGTGAAACGGGGATAATTTTATTAAACCCGAATCAAGGTTTTTCGGTTTCAGATCGTTCGGGAGTGTATCGACTTATTTACGACTCGGATTAGCACTTACTGTAGTTTTTAGTGAGTAAAGTATCTAGTACTATTATTATCTAGTAGTACAACGGCAGAAGGAGTGGCAGTGAGGGGGGCGAGAGGGGCGGGTGTCCTTTAGCTGCGAATGCACGCGTGGGACAGAAGAGGGGAGAGAAGGGACAGGCAAATGTTAATATAAGAGGATAGAGACTAAATGTAAGCCAACAAAGATAACTCAATGTTGTCTGTGGTCAACCCGGCAACATTTTGGGCTTGGCCAGCCCTACAGTCCCCTTGCTGTTTCCACCATGCACGTGATCTCCAGCTAATCCTCGCTTGTTCTTTTCCTCCTTTTTATTTTTCTTTTATTTTTTTATTTTTTCCTTTTGCTCTCTCTTTAAGCTTTTACCTAATATTGACCCAAGCTGGGACAAAGGAGTGAGTAATTATGGGTGTCAATGAATTCTTTTTGTAGTTTCACGTTATCTTTTATCATTGTATTGTGAAGTGTTTTTTATTCAAATATGAACTTTAATTGTTCAAATTAAGGGCTTAAAACTGGGAGATTGGTTCTACTCGATTGCGTATTCAAATTTGGTATATTGGTTTTTTTTTAACCAAATTTGATATTTTTGATATTTTTACGCGTCATTTACATGTTATTTTGCTTATTAATAAATAAAGAGTATATAAATTTTAAATTTAAGAATTTTTCGAAGATAAAGTCTATACGTGTAAAAACTAGGGCTGAGCAAAAAAAAACCAAACCGGCCGAATCGGACCGGGTCGAACCGACCAAACCGCATTTTACGGTTTTTTTGGCGGTTCGGTTTGGTTTAGGTTTGATATAAATAAAAACCGTTATTTAATGGTTCGATTCGGTTTTCATATTCAAACCGGACCGTTAAAACCGAACCAGACCGTTCCATTTTATTATATTATAAAATAATATATTTATTCATTTTATTGATATCTCACATCTTACACTTTATTAAATGTATTTCTATCTTAAAATCCTAAGTAAAAAATACATATTTTTTATACCTCATATCTTGCACTTTGCAATTTTATTCGGAAAGGATGTTATTTATGCTTTAATTATTAATATCAATATATTTTTGTGTAGCAACTACCTATCAAATTTTAGTAATATCATTAATTTTTTAGTTCATTTATCTTCGAATGTCTAGTTAGGTTTAAAACCGAACCGCCCAAACCAAACCGTTTAATTCAGGTCTGGTTCGGTCTGGTCTCAATTTTTAAATGGTCCGGTCCGGTCTAGTAATTTACGAAACCGTCAGATACGGTCCGGTCCGGTTTAATCGTTAAAAACCGACCGAACCGACCGTTGCTCAGCCCTAGTAAAAACTATGTGCGTGCATGTAGACTTTCATTGCACTTTGGATGGGTGCTTCCCTAAGATATACCCAAGTGGTGTAGCCTACATCATAATTTGTGTTAGGGGCTGAGGTTAAAAGGCTTATTAGGTATGATATCTCGTCTCAGAGATACAAAGAGTGCTAAGCGGGTAATAAATCCAATGAGGTCCAACCTGTAGTCTAGTCTTTAGAAGATCATAGTGATATTCGAAAGAGAGAGAAATCTCGCTTGCTTATTAACTGAGCAAAAAAAAAGACAAAAATCGTGTGGAGGTCCAATTTAAGCATTTAGTAGTGAGTTGGTCCTGGATAATGATGCTGCCGACTTGGACGAAACTCAGAATTTGCAGTCAGGCGCAGAGTTGTTCAGTTTTGTTCCGATGCTAGTTTCAAGTTTCAACTTTTAACTAACACATTGTTTATCACCGGTCTACAATTATTTTTTGCGTTTCACTCAAGTGGGTGGGGTTTCAAACAATATACTGTGTATAATTAGAATCTTATTCCGATCATCGATGAATGTAATTATTTTGAAATTTTTCATGAATAAATTCAATCGATAAATATAATCACCTTAAACATTTTCAAGAAAATAAATTTAATATGTAAAATTGACGTGAATGCAAGGAACAATATCACGTACAAGTTACAACTCCTAAATGTTGGTAATTTAGTACCTCAATATACGTACTGCATATTTTATATTAATCTGGAAGAACCATGCATTCTTATCCACATGGATTACCAGTGTAAGCAAATTGTAAAATTAATAAAGATTAGATTCTGTTCTACTTAAAGTCTTGAGCACAAAGATTAAACTAATTAACGGTGACAATTACGAATTCCAAAGCAGATAATAATATTTACTTAGCTAAAAAGCTATAATTGCAAGGCTAGGATTAGTTTAATACCAATAAGTTAGAATGTCCTAACTTTAGGGCAATTTTCCAAATCTCTACGGCTGTGGCTCCATGACCCAACAACATGTGGTTGATGTCACGGAATAAGCATCTTTTTATTTCATAATCCTCCTTTTTGTAAAGGTAAAACCCATGTTGTTTTTCAACTTAAATATTCCCTAATCCCCTTTACTCCCTTTTGGTACATGATTATATCTAATACATATTTTAGGTCACAAACTTCAAATCTAAACAAGACTCAAATTGTTTAAACGAGTGTTTGCTGAATCGGTTAAACTTGGCTGAGTACTCGAAAATCGATCACTACTCGAATCGAGTATTTGAACGAGTACTCTGATATTCGAAACAAATATTTGAAAAATTGATCGAGTACCCGAATTCAAGAACAAAATCAAAAACACCGAATTTCAAATGCAAAACATAAAGCTTAGTTTGTAGAGTTTGACCCTTGTTTCAAAGTTTGAAGGCTATAAAGTTGTATTAGATTTGCTTTGTTTTAGACAATTGTATGATATAATACTGTAACACTTTTTACTGTCCATCTTTCTAATTTCACAATGGATGATTGGGGGAGAGGTGAAGTTTGTTCTATACCTTTAAATTTACTTTTTTATTCTTTTGGGAAAAATTATTCTGTGTCATGTATAATCCAATAGCAGCACCATTGGAGTGTGGTGTAAAACAGAGGGCTAACCAGTAAACCAACTGAACTAGTTGGCTTGTGATTGATTTGATTGAAATAATTGGACCAACTTTGGACGTGTCTTGTCTGGTTAAATGACACGTGGGTGTTCTTCAATTAGTGGATCTGACGTGGTCCATAAAACTTCTAGTTAGCAGCAAAGTATCTTCTTCACATTGAGTGATAAAGATTGGTCTCATCCACCATTTGTGCTACATACTATGGCTAGCCCAGAGAAAGAGACGTGTGAGACTCAGAAATAATAATGTCTTTGATTCAAATTTTCGGTGGTCCGGAATGTCGTATTTAATGTAATTGTCAAGTATCTAGTTGTTATCCGCTAAATTCCGAACGTCGAAACAGTTTTTGTTAAAACGGAAACGTAAGACTAGGAATTCATTGTGTTGTGTACTTTCAGCAAAAGGAAACTCATTGTGTTAGTACAGGCTGAATAGCTCTTTGTATTAGTCTTCACGCTGAAATTCTCAGGGTAACGTAATGGGCCAAGCAATGACTAACTTGAGGAAGAAGCTCCTAATAACCAGGAAAAGGGGAATGGAATTATTAGTTTAAACAGAGATAATTAAAGAGAAAGAAAAAGTGAAGAGTTAGACTGAATCATTACTCAAATCTTCTTCTGAACTACTACTAATTATCACATCCTTCAAATCAGATGATACATGTGGGTCAGAACCTACTCCTTTTGACAAAGATCAACTACTTGTTATTCAAACTTTGTTTGCCTGGCTCTCTCGAGCATGCATGCCCAAAAAGCTGAGAAATGTGAAATATGGCCTTGCCTATCTTCGGTAAATCTTTTGACCATATATTTGTAGGCGGAACTAGAGGGATCAAAGTGAGTCTTGATTCTCGATAACTTTGATAAACATGTAAAATTAAAAAAAAACATAACATAATTTGGAATGGTCGTCTTAAACATTAGTTTAGTCCCGTCTAAATTATAATCCTGGTTCCGTCTCTGTTGATAGCGGATTAGGTGACCTGGGAGGGGGGATGGTCATGGTCTTCTGTAAATCATGCAGTCAAAAATAGTGATGGTTCAACAATGTATATCATCACTTAAAACTTAAGGTTCAATGCTCTCTGTGATGGAGGAAGTCTCGAGTACTTGGTATGCCAGCTTTAAGACTGTGGTGGCCACTCCCCCCCATCTTTTTATCATTCAACCTTTCTTTCTCTCAATGGGTGCCCCAAAATGTTCTGAACAATCCAATATTGCTTGCTCATTCGTTCATTCTTACCAGATTTGTCATTTTGTTCATCATTCCTTGTATTTAAGTGAATGCAGGAGAAATGCATTTCTGAGCTATCGATATCGCTTTTTTTGCCGGATGTTGAAGTTTCGAATATTGTCGAAAACAAAATGTGTGAATAAGTGTGTTAATTTAATCACCAAAACATACGTAATTTATTGTATGAAAATTAAGACATCTGTCATTTAAAACAGAGAATGCAACTACTAAAATTCATATAATTAAACAAGTGTTTCCAACTAAAGAGGCTTTAAGTTGGTCCATATGATTATGCTTCAGACATTACCTAATTACACAATTAAATTGTCATTTCTCATGCACTAATTACTTGAGAAGTTAGCTAGATCTATCAATGTTAATCACTTGAGTGAATTCTTTTGTTTGTTAGTTGTAGCTACTAAGTACCTAAATCTTTACTAAACATCAAGGATTAATTTTGCTAATTACACAATTAAAATACAACAATTTCCAAATTTTTATGTTTAAATATGTACGAACCATGCACCATATTCTCCTGCATAGAATATGCTCCCTAGCTAACCTACATTAGGCTATCTACAAAGTGTGAGCCATTTTTTCCAGATTGGAGGGCGTGCTTATATAATAATTATAAGAATCTAAACCGAGGTTAAAATATTTTCGTACATGTAATCGGGTTAGATTTAGAGTCTTGGACAAATGAGAGTGTCTTGAGCCGTGTGATTTTGGATATTATAATGTTAATTCTGACATGATTAGGTTCCTAATTCAAGTGATTAAGAATCTGAACTGAAGTGCCTCTCTTATTAGTCTACATTAAGCTAATCTAGTGTGCATGTTTATAGTGGAGGTGTCATCGGGCTAGGGTAGCCTACCCTCCAACTTTCACTTATAGTATACTTGCATGAAAATTTGCGGTACCCAAAACTCTGCATATTTTAACAATGTGATACAGTAATTAGAGTCAATTACATTTCGGTGATCAAAGTTTACATTGAATTTTAAAATGATGACTGCAGTTTTAAATTTGTAAATAGGTTGTTGGGATTACTTGATTACATAATTTCGATGATGATCACAAAGTGTTTGTTGAAATGCTCGATTGAAAACCAAAATCGAAAACAGATGCGGAAGATCACAATTACTTGCTCTGATACCATGTTATGATTGAGAGATAAAAGAAATGAAACCGATTCATTGATTTGAAGAGTAAAAGTTGTTACAATATGTACAAGCTTAGTGTTTATATACTACACTGTTTGTACTCTACTCGGCGGGAAAATTTGTTACATCTCTAACTACTTTGCTGACTAGACTAATGCTGAGCTGTAAAATAATAATTTACAATTATGTAATCAAGTAATCCTAACATAGGTGATCATACTTTTTATTGAGTTTCAAAATAGTGATTACATTTTGAAATTTACAAATTACAATATAGTGTGTGTTTGAGATATCACAAAAAAGTTGGCTTATAACTTAAAATGAGTAAGTGTCCTATAAGTGATAAGTTGATGAATTCTTATAAGTTATACGGGTGTTTGGATAAATTTACTTATAAGTTAGTGAAAAATTTGCTAAATTAAATTTGAAAAAATAATTTTTAAATACAATGATTTCAATACTTGTATTTTAAATTAAAAAAATATTTAAAAACACAAATGTAAAAATATAAAATATTAGAAAAATAAAGAAATCAAAGAATAAGTTGATAAGTTAAGTAAAATGTTGGTGATTTCTAACATTCAACTTATCAATTTATAAGTTATAAGTTATCAAATAAGCTGAGTACACAAACACCCCTCATATGTTATCAACTTATAATGCATAAGTTATCACTTATAATGTAAGCCAAACAGACCCATAATTATTCAAATTTTAGCACTATTAGAGTAACTCGAGTCACTAAGGGCCTGTTTACTTCGACAGAAATTTTCCAATTTTCCTTTTCCAAATTTTCCAAAATTTTCTATTTCTTAGAAAACTACAAAATAACTGGGAAAACGTGTTCCACAAACAAATTTCACCCGAGCGCTATTTTTGTTTTCTAAAATTTATAACTATAAACAATTTTTGAAATGCTTTGGTAATTATTAATAGTCTTTATCAATATAGGATCACCATAACAGTTTTATATGTTTTCATTTTCTTTCACGTATCTGAAAGTAAAGAAAATATCCAGAAATATTAGTATAAAATTTTAATAACTTGTATATATTTTCAGTGATTCTCTAAGTATTTTTTTAGTTATGTGCTCAATGAAACAACACTAAAATAAGCAGATTCTTTGCTTCAATGACAATTAGCGTCAGTGATTTTAAATATTATGTTATCATCTTTGTGTAACAGCCTATATTTCTTATGCTTTCACCTCTAAATTTATTTATGAATAATACAAATCTTAATGTAATACGTTTTCACCTATATCAGGATTTTAATGTTCGGACGACTGGACTGAAAAAAGAAGAGAAGAAATTTAGCAAGTTCATAAATATTATAATGATTATTGTTTCATTCTTGTTTGTTATATAAGTATACGTCATCTATCCGAAAATATAAACAAAACTGATGTGTTTGTGAAGGTTCGAAGTGTTGTCCTTAGACCAATTTTAGCGTGTTTTTTATTTTCCTAGATTTAGAAAACAATCATAAGCTGTTTTTCAAATTTTTCTTGTTTGTAGTTATAATTTGGAAAACACTGTTTTCCAGTTTTCCATTTTTCTTTTTAAAAAATACTAAATTGGAACATATTTTCTATTGTTTCAGTTTTCATAGAAATTTTTTCTGAAAAAGTGGCAAAGTAAACACACCCTAATATTCTCTTTATAAAAATTATTATTAAATAGGCTCTTAGATAATTAGAATACAAAAATTTCTCTTTACTCCAACAACCTCCTCAAGCTGTACTCCAGTGAAAAAAAGGAAAGAAACGGGGGTTGGAAATAGTGAAAACTAAAGTTTTATTAATAGAAAACTAAATGAAGAAACTAATCTTGTTCCTCATTACATTACTGACAAGTGTTTTGAATCTCTTAAAGTTATAGAGATAGTTTAGGAGTATGTTGGAAAGCATCATTGTTCCAACTTTTTCAAAATTTGACTTAAAGGTCATATAAAGCACCACTTGGACTTGCTCTTATAAACTAAAGTAGTGAATTATAGTATTTTTACTAAATTTTATAATATGGTCAATTTTTGATTAATTAATCAATTTTTTGACCGATAAAATCGATTTTATTGATTATTGATTAATCTTTATAAAAAATACTTTTGACCCGATTTTAGAATAATTGATTCGATTATTCACCGTCTAGCGATGAATAATCGGATAAATCATCTATATTTTTAGAACAAAAATTGAAATACTTGATTTATTAAGTACGAGATATCCAAAATAAAAATGCTATAATTCTCGAAACTGTTTCCAAAATCATCATCAAATGTCGAATTGTCATATTTTATTTGCTTCAAAATTATTGTTATCAATATAACTAGCTTAAAACCCGTGTGATGCACGGTTGAAATTTAAATTTATGATCTTTTTTATATTTTAATATTTTATTTTATTTTTTTATATTTATATTTGCTTTTCATGAATATGATTTTAAAATTTCAATAATTCTACTTATATGTGGTTATGATGTTAGTCGTGTTATTTTTAGAAGATTAGTTATTTTAGTTAGAAAAAATAAATTAAATAATGTGTCAAAAAAGGTAATTAGTTATTTATTAATAATTATATAAAATTATATTATCTTTTGATATATATGTTGCTCGTATTATATTTAGAAGATCGGTTGCTTAAATTAGAAAATATATAACAACTAATGTGTTTTAGCTGAAATAATAACTGATTATTTAATAATACAGTAGTAATTATTTATAATATATTATCATTCCATATATATGTCGTTCGTGTTATTTTTAGAAAATGAGTTATTTTAGTTAGAAAATATAAAATAAATAATGTGATTTAGCTGAAAAAGGTAATTGATTATAAATATAAAATAATATCACCATTATATATACATGTTGTCCGTGTTATTATTAAAAGATGAGTTGTTTTAGTTAAAAAATATAAAACGGATAATGTGCTGAAAAGGCAGATAGTTATTTATTAATAATCATATAAAATTATATCACCTTTATATATATATGTTGCCGTGTTATTTTTAGAAGATGAGTTGTTTAAGTTAGAAAATATAAAATATGTAATGTGCCCGTGTTATTTTTAGAAGATGAGTTGATTTAGTTAGAAAATACAAAATATATAATATGCTGAAGAAGACAATTGGTTATTTATTAATAATTATATAAAATTATATTAAATTTTTATATATTTGTTGCGCGTATTATTTTTAGAAGATGAGTTGTTTAAGTTAGAAAATATAAAATAGGTACTGTACCCATGTTATTTTTAGAAGATGAGTTGTTTTATTTAGAAAATATAAAACATGTAATATGTTTAAGATACAAAAGGTAATTAGATAATTATTTGTAATTATAATATAAAATATACTATATATAATAACTTTTAGTATTTTATCCAACGACTCTCATTATATTGATTTGAATGATTAAACGGTTAAGAATTGAGTGACCAAACTTTGGAGTATCAGACTACAAAAACTTTTAATATTTCGTATTTAATATAATAGTATAGATTACTACTCCCTTCATTCCATAAAAACTTCATTTCATAAAAACTGGCGTTTTATAAAATTTCGAGTTAAACTAACTTAACTTTAACCAATAATTAATAAACTAGCTCTTTAGCCCGTGCAATGCACGGACATACTTTAAATATGAGTAAATTGTTTATTTTTTCGGCAAATTTTTGTACGTCCACATATTAGAGTAGCAATTGATGAGTTATACGACATTAAAATTAGTACAAGATTGTATTACACTTATATATATGAAAGTTTTTTTTTTGTTAGCTTGTACTGATTTAGAATGTATTTGTATCGTAACAAATATAATACTTAAGGCATGTCAGAAATTGTGTATAGTTTGGTTTAATAGAGATAAATAATTACAATTCACAGACATTCTTTAATTTATAAATTTTCTTAATTCATAAAAATTTACAATAAATCTAAATGATACTATAATAGTATGAGATATATATTATGTAAGTGTATATGGTCATATATTATCATAAATTTACATAAATATAAGTATTTATATGTATACATACGTATATATATATATATATATATATATATATATATATATATATATATAGAAAAGTTCTATGAAGACCATATTAGTTGTATGTATATATATATATATATATATATATATATATAGAGTAAGGTTCTAGAGAGAACCAATCTATCAAGAGAACCAAGAGAACTGCTCCTAGACCATTGATTTACTATAACATTATTTTAATTTAATTAATATAAGTCAATGGCATTTTTGTGAATAATTTAAACATTGTGGTGAAACTATAATACCATTAAATCTGTTTCTTCGATTTATTATTGTTGAAAAAGGTAAGCTTCTATTTTGAGAAATGATTAAATTAACAGAATCATGGATTGACGTCAATTCAGGGGTGGGTTATAATAAGAATCTTGTCATTTACTGCAATAAATCATAATCCCAATAGCGGACTCGTCTGAATTTTTTCTATAAATCATCACATCACTTTACAGAACTTTACAGAACTTCACATCACTTTACAGAACTTCAATTGAGTATAATACATAAAATCAAATGTGAGATTCCACAATACGATGTTTGTATTAGATGTTCATTCTACAATATTTTTAATATAAAAACAATTTTTTATGCAGATCGCCGGTGGTTGGTGTCAAGAATCTATGGAACGGGAAAAACGTTTACTAGTAAGGTTGAATCCTGATGTTTTAACTGATGTAATATCCAATCTGTCAGAGATTCAGAATTAAAAATGGGTCATTGAAACAGGTTTTGAGAGTTTGTTATTGTTTAACCCGAGGGAATATCCACGTTCATTTAGTTACTGCAAAAGATATTATATCTATCACGGAAGATGATGTTCATAAAATCCTCGGTTTGCCAAAAGGTCCAAATTCTATTGAACTATCAGATGACAGAAACGTTAAAGACATGTGGATATCACAATTCCTGGAATCGAATAACTAACAGAATATATGTTTCAGAAAGGAGGATTATGGATTCATTGGCAATACTAGTTTTGTTAGAGAATGTTGAAGGCAGTAACGAGAGAAGGTAGTATTCATTCATTTTTGATTTTTACATTCCAACTATAATAAACAAAAACACCTAGTAGAATCGGAACACTGAACATAAGCTATGTTTTCTCCATGCAGTAATTTTGTTGATTCAATGTCAATACCAGATTTGTCAGATAAGGTAGATGAAACACGTTCAATAGTAACTTTACAACCAGGATTACTGTCTGGGATATTGAAGTTTTTGTCTGATGTTCAGAAGAAGAGGATTAACGATACTGGATTTGGTTTATTGTTGAAGTTTGGTACAAAAGAATATCCTTACGAGATATTAAGTTTCAGTTAACTACTCTCCAACTTGATTACTAATGATGTTAAGATTCATTAAGGTACTTTTTGTGAGATTCACTAAGTTGAATCTTTAAGAAGCAGGGAATCTCCTGCTTACATCAACCTTATTGATCTAGATTTGGTAGAGTATGATATCATAAAGTTCTTGAAATTGATCTTACAAGTAGAGATGTGAAGCTTGAGTACAAGGTTCTGAAGGAGAATGTAAAAGTAATAAAAAAAAATGCCCAGTTATATTGGAATATGTTTAGCAACATGAAAGTTGGTGCATTTTGATACATATTAGATAGCTTATGAAGCACAACTGCAGAACTGATAACAAGGACATCAATGCATAAATGGATCATATATTAGAGTTCTGTGATAAATGCCATTATGATGGATCTTATCATTTTGGCAATTATGTGTCTTTGACATTAACTTTTGATCCATAAAAGGCTAAAAGGAACTTGTAAGGAAGTTTCTTATTTTGATATGTTTTGTCTAAAATTTATTGGGGTATTCCTAGAAAATAAAATTTATGGTTTTTTTTGGGTTCTGATAGGTGTTCTTATAGTAATTTAAAATTTTGATATGTTAAGAAAATACAAAAAATGAAAATTTTTAAAAAATGATAATTCTAAGTTTTTTATAAGAAAAAACAAATATTAAGAATGAACAGTAATTTTTTTTTAAAAAGTCCAAACTCTAAATTTAATATAAAAAAATGAAAACGCCAATTTTTATAAAAAATTAAAAATTTTAAAATATACATTATTCAGAATATTACTCTTAACCAGTTAAGAGAATCTGGTAAAAAATTAAATTTTTTACATATTTTGTAAAAAGTACAATAGTGAATTTTATTATATTAAAATAACTTACAATTTTAAAATCTACTCTGAAACACTTAAACGCATATTAATAAAATCTTAATGTGTCTTTTGCTTAAAAACAATTGAAAAATAAAATCTCTATTTACTAAATAATATTAAAACAATATTAAAATGTTAAAAACCTCAAAATATTAAGATAAATTGTACTAAAACACTTAATAGAATCTCATAGTTTTTTTTTTTGTTTTGTAAAGGATTATACTGAATTTCATTTTTCAAAAATAAGATATTTTCTTAAAATTACTCTAAAACATTAAAACGAATCTTTAAGATATATTTAGTACATATTTTTTGTGATTTACAATAGTAAAAAAAAATTAAATTTTTATATATTTTGCAAAAATAGAATAGTGAATTTCATAAAATTATAATAAGATACATCCTCAAAATCTAGTATGAGATACTTAACTAGAATCTTAATAAAAACTTAAAGTACCTTACATTTAAAAATAATTGAAAAAAATATAATCTTTATTTATTAAATAATCTTAGAAATTAATATGTTCACTTATTTAATAAATAAAATACTTAAAACTCTAAAATATTAAAAATATTCTACTAAAACACTTAAGAGAATCTCGTAAAAAAATGCATACTTGTTAATTTTTGTAAATGATCATAATGAATTTTATTTTTTTCAAAATAATATACTTTCTCAAAATTAGTGTGAAACACTTAAACTGATCTTTAAAATAATTTTGTTAGATATTTGAATTTTATAACGCATTTTGGAATCTTATAATAAAAATTAAATAAATAAGAAACTAATCTTATAAAAAAAAGTCCAAACTCTAAATCTAATATAGAAAAATGAATACGCCAATTTTTATAAAAAAAAAATCAAATATTTTAAACTGTACATTACTCAGAATATTACTCTTAAACAATTAAGAGAATCTCGTAATATTTTTAAATATTTTGTAAAAAGGACAATAGTGAATTTTATTATATTAAAATAACATACACTTTTAAAATCTACTCTCAAACACTTAAGCGTATATTACAACATTTAAGAGAATCTTAATAAAATCTTAATATGCATTTTCCTTAAGAACAATTGAAAATAAAATCTCTATTTACTAAATAATATTAAAAAAAAAATCATATGTTAACTTGTTTAATGAATTGAAAGATTAAAAACCTCAAAATATTAAGATAAATTATACCAAAACACTTAACAAAATCTGGTATTTCTATTTGTTTTGTAAACGATCATAGTAAATTTCATTTTTCAAAATAAGACATTTACTCAAAATTACTCTAAAACATTTAAACGGATCTTTAAAATATTGTTAGTACATATTTTTTATGTTATCTAAATTTTATAAATTCATATACAATAGTAAAAAAAATTAAATTTTTATGTATTTTGCAAAAATACAATAGTGAATTTTATTATATTATAATAACATACATCCTCAACACTTAAGAGAATCTCGTAAAAAAATATGCATATTTTTTAATTTTGTAAATGATCATATTGAATTTCATTTTTTTTAAAAATAAGATACTTTCTCAAAATTAGTGTGAAACATTGGGATTAAGAACTTTGTTTTTGGAGTCTGACTGCACCAACGCAAGTGTCTTTGATTTTAAACTTTTCTCGGGATAAATGTTGCACTGTTTCATGACTGCACCAACGCAAGTGTCTTTGATTTTAAACTTTTCTCGGGATAAATGTTGCACTGTTTCAGACATTCTAATTTGTGATATTAGGGTCTCTTAGAATGATTAAGTTGCAATTTGTTATATTCTATAATTAGAAAAGCCAATTATGTGGCTCACTTATTAGTGCAAATTAAGAACTTCTAATGTTGGGAGATACACCTATTGTTGCTTCCTTGTCTAATAGTTACTATTAAAAACTGGTCAAAATATTTCCCTAAATACACCTATTGTTGCTTCTTTGTTTTTAAAATGTTCCCTAAATATTAGATTTTTTTTTAATTTTTCGTCAATTTTATTTTGTATTATGATTTATTAGAATTCACTATTTAGATTTTTTTAAGTGTTTCAAAATTCTTGTCAGTATTCTTTAAATATATTGGTTGGGATTTGTCCTATTAACTCGCCAAATTCTTTTTATAATTAATTAATATTTCACTAAATGTTATATTATATAATTTAATACATCCTTGTAAGTGTTTTTTTAAATATTAGTATATATTTTTATTTTATTTTAAATATAATTATATATTATAATTTATCTTAGATTTCCTTAAATGTTCCTTAAATATTAAAAGATTCTTAAAATGTTCTAGAAGATTCCTTTAAATATTAGAAGATTTCTTTAAATCATTTACTCCGATTTTACTAAGTGTTCTAGATAATTCAATAATATTCCTTTAAATGTTCCCTAAATTTTATTTTTTACAATGATTTTAGATTATAATTTACATTCCTTTAAAATTTTCCTAAATATTAGAAGATTCCTTTAAATGTTCGAGAAGATTCCTTTAAATATTATAAGATTCCTTTAAATCATTTATCAAATTTTAATAAGTGTTCTTTAAAATTTACTAAGTTTTAAGGCTCTTGTGATTGGTTTAAAATTTAAGATTGACATCTGATTGGTCCTAAAATAATTCATAGTTTTCTGATTGGTTAACTGATATGTGGTAGACTCGGGTATTATAATAAAGGATTTTATTTTATTTTAAATATAATTATATATTATAATTTATCTGAGATTTCCTTAAATGTTCCCTAAATATTAAAAGATTCCTTTAAATGTTCGAGAAGATTCCTTTAAATATTATAAGATTCCTTTAAATCATTTATCAAATTTTACTAAGTGTTCTTTAAATAATTTAGTAGATACCTTTAAATGTTTCCTAAATATTAGAAGATTCCTTTAAATTTTTTATAAATTTTATTTTTTACTATCATTTTATATTATAATTTATCTCATATTCCTTTAAAATTTTATTAATATTAGAAGATTCCTTTTTTTATTTTTTTAGCTCCATTATTCATGTTGATTTTCGTTAAAATGATTCACAACACTACAGTTATAGGTTTTCTTTATGTGTTCCTGTTTTATTGTGGGAGTGTTCCTGTTTTATCTGTTTTTTGGACATAAAAATATGAAACACGCAAATACAGTAGCTAGTATTCCAGGCAAATGCTGCAACAGTCTGTATCTTTGGTAATACAATACTTACCAGAATAATTTGAATAACATGCATAGAGCACTAAAAATGTATTCAGGACAAAACGTTCTATCAATATATAAAACCCCCATATCATCGTTGATTAAATTCTGAAAAGAAATACAAAACTTTCAAGGAGAAAACTTTCAAAACACTGTAAATCAAGTAGCAAATTCAGAGGAAATGATTTGTCAATGTGGTTTAATCTGTGTTATTTTTTGTTGGACAGTTTCGAGAGTCATGATATGCCATTTTCTTGCACTTCTTGCATTCCCTCATCTGTCTTTTTTTACCACCTATAGATTTTTCTGCTGAACTGGTAATCCTTTTACGACATCCCTTATTATTGCTCTGATTTGGAGGTAGAATGGTAGTTTCTTCTACAATTTTTGACCCAATCAAATCCTCAATACTCTCATCATCCAAACGACTATTTCCTTTCCTTTGTGACAGCTTGATGTTGTTCCTCATCAGCTTCAATACTTTGTGAATATAGTCAATATGATCTTGGTTTCCTGAAGCAGAACTAATACACCCCTGAAATTCGAACCAACAATCTTTAGCTTTTGGACATTGTGCTTTTTCCCTGGACATTGGTTCTGGTATATCACCAAGGTCCAGCGTTGAGAACCTTTCCTCCGCTTTCTTTAACCACCTGTTACTAACATATTGACGAGGTATATGGTGTATTCCACTAATACCTAAGAAAAAAAATGCGTGGCTACACAAGTACCCAACTCTCATGAACATTTTACAGGAGCAATCTATGTCGTGTGTTTCCAAATTCAGAGAAATCTGCATATAGTAAACAAGGTTAATATTTTATATTCAAATTAAGGACAAGAATATGTTTTAATTTTAAAATGGACCTCAAAAGATTTGGACAAGCTGATTGGATCCTTTATTAAAATAGTCTTGACACCACCAACAAGATTCCAACTTTCAATTTCAATATCTCCACCACCTGCTAAAATTTCCTCTTGAATCCTGTAGAACATTGTCCTTGTGTACATCTCTGCAGCATCCATTTCAATCTTCTTTTTGCTGATAGGTCTTGGCATAATATCATCAGCATGATTAAGCTTTTTATTATTATATCTTTGCCTTTCAATTGCACTTTCATAACACAAATAGAATTCTGAAAGTGTATCCCCTTTTTGAACAAAGTGGCTGAAGAAAAAGTTGGAGCTTTCAGACCTTGATGTAGTCCTGAGAAGTCCTACCATTGGTTCATTATTGAAATAAGCAGGAATCCAAGATTTACGTAAATCAAACATTTCCTGCAGCCACTTGTTATCATTTAAGCCAAACTTTGAAATAACTTCATTCCATCCGTCCTCAAATTCAGTAGGGGTAGCATGATCACTCCAAACAAATTTGTTTAATTGGTCCATAAATGGAGATTCAACACAGAATAAAGTCCCCAACTGAAAAATCGTACTCAGTAAACACATATTGGCATGATAATATTTGTATGATAATTAGATAAAAGAGCATTGGAATATGAAAGAATAAAAAAAGGATTACTAGAGTAAGCCACACATAATTCACATATACAAATGCAATTTGATTATAATCGAAATTCTAATTGTAATAAAAGAAATTAAAAGCAACATATCTATAGAAGTGATACACAACATTTACATACTAACTTAACTATGCACAAACTATGCATGTCAAAAGTACTAACACAACTGTATGTTGATCATAATCTAGAATTAAAGAGATTCATAACAAAAAACACTTTAAAACAACATTAAGCAAATAAAAAATACCTTTGCAGGGAGTTTTTTCATGATATGCCACATGCATAGCCGATGTTTTACTAGTGGAAAACAATTTTCTATTGCAATCTTCATTGCGGCGCATTGGTCGGTAATGATACATTTTGGCTCTTTTCCAAAAATCTTCTTGTATGATTCACAATACCAAGTAAAATTTTCAGAAGATTCACTTTCAAGTAATGCCCCCGCAAATGTGACACTCTTCCAATGGTTATCAATGCCAATTAAAGGTACAAAAACCATGTTATACCTACAGAACCAAGGTAAGACATAATTCAACATAATCAAATTTTAGATAAGAGAACATCGGCCCAAAAACTTTGGTAGATTGTAATATACCTGTTTGTACGATATGTTGCATCAAAAGAAACTACATCTCCAAAAACTTCATAATTTTGTCTCCCAATTCCATCGGCCCAAAATAAACGAGTAAGACGATTGCTAGAATCTGTTTCATATTCATACTTGAATGCACCATCAGAAGTCAACTGAATATCTTTAAATTTTTGTACAATCAAATCAGCGTCATGTTTCCCAATTTTTTTTTTAAAATCTCTTGAAAAATTTTTGAAATCCACTACAGTTGCACCAACATTTTCATACGATCCACAAAGTGATTTATAAAATCCATGTGCGCGAGTAGCACCAATGTTTACTTTACCAGCATCAACAATGAAGTGTTGGTGAAAATCCGTCAAAGAACGATTGCAACGCAAAAACTGCATACCACTTTTGCTTGCAAATGGATGGTTATGTGTCTCAATGAATTTATAAACGAAAAAATGATTTTCCCCATCAGCACGTAAACTGAGCTTTGCTGGACAAATACATTTAGCTGAAACTGTCTTCCTGTTTCTATGTTTGTAAGAGTTATTACCTCGTGCAGATTCTGAATAATCATTTGGGCCAGCTCTGGAACACACAAAATATTTGAGAATGGTTTTGCCAGCATTGTTGGTTTTCTCAGTTGAACGCCTTACAGTAAAACCACATTCTCGACCATAGTCTTCGTAATATTCAAAAGCAGTATCCAAATTTGGGAAAACCTGTTTTTTATATGGCTTTATTTCTTCATTGCAATGTGGAATCCAAATATTACGTTGAATTTCATCTTGAACTTCAACATCTGGCGAAGCTTCTCTGTTCCCTTCAGCATCAATAGTATTGTCGCGAACAGTAACTACAAACATCAATTAAATTCGTTGAGTGTTCTATACGAGATGTACTATTTGCTATTAGAAAACATGAAGAAGCCAGAAAAGTAATTGATGCATATGAAGAGGAAAAACCACATAATAAATAAGCAACAGCAGACCTAAAAACCCTAAAATACTTGAAGAACACAAAACTACCTGATTCATTGTCCATTGTTCTCTCCGTTGGATGGTTCGTTCCAGATTCCATATGTTTTAACAAGTACAATGATAACTATGATGAAACTGAATAAAAGGAATTGGAAATGTAATACAGAGAGGTGCATGTACTGGACATATTAAATTTTCAAATTACATGATTTACTCAAATTTATTTTATTACCATAAATGATTGAAAAATTTAAAAGAATCGTAGACAACTGTGATCCTTTAAAATTTAGAGTAAATTGTGCTAATCAAAAATGAATTAAAATGGAAAAAATATAGAGCAAATATCGAGTTGCAAATGTAGAGAAATTTAGGCTAATTACAATTAACTAATATGGAAAGAATTTGAACTGTAAATATTAAGTTTAGTTATAACAATATATTTTCGATGAATACCCACAATACCCTTTTCATAGAATTATATTAATATTCTAATAAATTTCTAAAGATTAACAGCCGTCAGATTGAAATTCAAATCAATGGTGATTATGTGGGTTCTCTCGTTCTCTCGAAAAGATGAGTTCTCCCTGGATCTTTCCCCATATATATATATATATATATATATATATATATATATATATATTCAGGTAAATGTTGTATGTATATATAAGTATGCATATTAATTTACAAAATTTAATAATATGTAATAAATATATATGTATAAGTTTGGAGCATTTAATAACATGTAATAAATATATGTATAAGTATGCATATTAATTTTGTAGCATTTAATAATATGTAATAAATTTATTGATGTTAAAAAACCAAAATAACCCTAAAAATGTATAGTATAAATAAGGGTAAAATGATACATTTGATTTAAATTGCTTACACCAAACCCCTTTTTGTGGTATTATATATATAATAATAGATAGATTTTGTTAGACACAAAAATTATAAAAAAATATATTATTAAAAAGTATATTTGATTTTCTATTATATGTAATTTTTAAATTTACAAAATTATAAACTAATAATGTATAATATGTGGTCAAATTCGAACATGTTTGATTTTTAAAAATGATATACCGCCATTTATTTAGAAACCGAGATAGTATTATATATGAAATCACTGTTTGTTTAAACTTTTAAGGTATTCTTATAGAATTCTGAATTTCTAATCCACGCGTATTACGGAATTAGCATTCTGGCTGCCTATATTTTTACACGCATGGGGCTTGAAGTTGGCGAGATCGGCCCAAATTTATTCATTTTAATTGGAATCTTGGATCTCTCTATGGCTGAATCCGAGCCATCTATACCCACGGCCTATAAACGAAATAGAGTAGGAAAAATCGACAAAGATATAAATGTTGCATAAAAAAATCCGGACAAAATTTCAAAAATATAGTTTTTTAAAGCTAGGTTTCTGGAAATACATTTTGGGAAAATATGATATCCGGAATTTTCATCATTTAATTATCGTAATTTTTTTAATGAAAAATTGTGATAATGTTTAAATTAAACCTCGCTCTCTTTTATGGATGCCGAATCAAACCCTACTTTCTCTATGAAATCGAAGTTAAAATGTATGTGTAGTGTTCTTAACTATCAAAAAATACTACAGCTCTTTTGGAAAGTGGAAGTAATTTTTCACAAATTCGTAATTTTTTTAAAGAAATTCTGATTTAAAAAATATTTTACTTTTCACAGATTAAACAAAATACAAAAAAACTTAATTTTCTTAAATTTCTAATTTTCCTACGTTTACTTCAATCCTGAAATATCCAAAAAAAAAAAAAAAGAAGGTATACGAGCCAAAATTTTAGTCGGCTGAAAGATTGATAAATAACTAGGCTGAAAAATTCCATTTATGAAAAGACCGTAACCTTCAAAACTACACAACCTGAGTATCATTTACTTGGTAGAAAACAACTAATTACAACATGCACAACAGTTGTAACAACCAACATCCAACTGTGCCTGCTATTAACAAAGTTTCAGAAGCTAAATCACAAGTCATATCAAGAACTGTGTATTACATTTCCCGTGGTGATACAACATATAATGGCTATCAATCTACAAGTGTCATTTGCTCCAAGTTCCCAATTGCGGAAATGAATATTGCTGTAGATATTAAGATCCCTACTCATGAAATCGACTTACTGGCCAAGATGAGTGCCCCAAATAAGCATATCAGTTTAAGTGGACTGAATTCCACATAAGAAGAACTGGAAGTATCTTTAGACGTTGAAGTTGGGGGTGCAGGTACATAATTACAATCTCCGAAAATTGAGTTTCCCTGCATATGATAGTCTTGACATACTAAATATTTTATCATAATATTTGCACTAGTTTTGCAGTCCTTAGCAGTTATATATTTTCATCTAAAAATCTTTAAAAGCACAGCTTTGCTACATCTTTGAACTGAAAAGACTTTGGTTAAAAATTGTGCGATTTTGCAAACCTTGCAATTTGAAATGGATTGGCATCCACAGATAAGCTCTCCATTTGCCCGATCTACAGCAGCAGAGGCTCCCCCTCCATCACTCCTCTGCCAATTATCAACAACGATTTTTTCAATATTAAAGCGATATGTTGTTCCCTAGTCCACAACAATACAAGTTATAGATTTTTCAGGATACCGTACCTTATAAAAATCAACAGCTATGAAGTTTGGCCATCGATTACCAGCTAGTACATGACAAGTATCCATCATGTTATTCAGAGGAGCAGAGTTATCCTTGCAAGCTTGTGCTAGAATTGGCCCATCTGGGAAGTAGTTCATCAGGACCAGTGACCTTGTTGTTGTGTTCATGGGAAGAGATTCTGCACGGTTGGGACACAAACCACCCTTCATACCACCGTTACCATCTGCAGATCAGAATCCATTACACTGCCTGAGGTTCTTTGGAAGTAATGTTTCTTTTAAAGATATTACTAAATGAGAAAAGAAATGGTGGACATCAAACTCACATTGATTTTCTACCAAGTATCTCCATTCATAGGCAATTCCTTCAGCTGCTTCCTTCCTGGATTTTGAAGTGAAAACTACTAAACGCTGATTTTGCTTGATCATATCATCTATGATGGGCCAATCTCCACCATTTTTTGGCATTCGTGATACCGGGAACCAGAACGGCCTTAAGCCAGCAGCATCAAATACCTTGGTTAGCCCATTTGGAGATGTAACATAGTCTTCAATAATAATAGTGATTATCGCAGAAGTGTCTGCTACCAAAAATGCTTGAATCTCTTTAAGAACAGTGACTGCAGGTACCTAGTGAATAAGCATATCTAAGAGTTGATTAAATGACACAAGAAGTCAACGACTGATAAGACAATGTGAACTTCTAATTAATACAAATGCATGATTATTCCGGAATATAAAGCAACCAAAAAAAAAGTACAATGCCAAAGCTGATCCTGGTAGCTCCAACGTTCAATAAGCATGGATGGAGTGCAGAATCAGTCACCTATGAGAAACCCTGAGATTTGGCAACACTGCTTCCCCCAACAATCAGGATGTTTGATCTAAAAAGGAGTGGCCTTACTTACCTTTGTTCTATACCTCATGTAACTATATTCTGATATTAATAACAAAGATATGAGGATGGTGTAAATTTTAGCCTCGTATAGACCACCCACAGATTAACCTAGTTGAACCGTGACACAAATAATTTATTTTCATAGAAGAAGAGACCTGAAAGGTTATAATAGGCCAACATAGAACAAGTGCGAGGTCATTAATATAGGTAAGGAAAACAAGGACCCCAGATTATCCCCCACCAAATACCACAAAAGAAAAGCTAATACGAACCTAAAATCATTGAAGCAATTGCTGATTAAAAAACAACCTGGACATAAAAGTACTTACAAAGGCAGTGTAATTGTAGCATTTGCCACCAAAGGAGTGGCATAACCAGACATCGTCTTGAAAGTCATACATATCAAGCATGAATCCCCGAACACCATTCTGCAAGATAACAATTTCCAGGATTTACTAATTAAAATTTCACATTTAACTTAATAACTGAAATTAAAAATTCAACAAAGCCAAATCAAATACACAGGGATCTTATTATTCTGTACCCATGAATTAGATCATTTTCAAAAACAAACAAATGAAAAACAAACCGAAGACAGGTTAAGTTTGGAAATTTCAATCATGACTTCTTATATCTAAGGTATTTACTTGTGCAAAACCAAAGTCCTAGAATCTCAAAATGTGTGATCGGTAGTAATTATTCACAAAAGTACCGTGAGAAGGAGACGTTCATAGAGATGCTGCTAGCCAGTTTAACTGTTGACACTTTAGTGTGGTCTCCACTTTATAATCTCATGCCTGATGGACATTTAGCAACCTACAAGTCTTGCGGAAAAGGACCATGACTGCTGTTACATAGGTAATCCAGAAATTTTTATATGAAGATCAGGACCGACTTTTGTTTGGTTTATTAATTTATTTTCTACCTAGCTGACTGAAAAACATGAATACGCCCTAGGATTACACTTAATCAGTTCAGCATACACTAAAGCCGAATGATACAAAAGTGCAATTTTCTACTTATTAAAACTATACTCCATTGCTCTGCATCTTTAAGATAAAAAAACATGGTTTCCATTAATTTATTTTAATCTAATAGCAAGAATCTGATCACAGGAAACCCATTTTAATAAGTAGTTTCTGACATTTGTGAGATGTTCTATTAAGTGAAAGGCATGAAATACTAGCCTGGATTCTTTGACGATGCAACAGGGGTATTGCCAGGTATAACATTCTGTAACCTTTTCTGACTTCCATATAGATTTAGCAAGATGAATCTTGAAGCATCCAACCACCAAACCACTCCAGCTAGTAAAGGTTGTTTCAAGTTTTAAAACAATTACAAGGGCTCTTACTGGGACATATACAATTCTTTACCTAGCGCATTATGAAATCTTTCCACCTAATTAGTTAATAAACCTAAAACAGCGGAGCAAAACAAAAATCGTTGGTTATTATTCTCAGATGGTGATATTCTATCCAAGTTGCCAATCAAAAATCTAGAAAACTATGTATTAGGTACATAATGATGGTACTAACTACTAATTAAACCTAAAGTCAGTAGCAAAACAGCCTGCTGCAAATAAACTAATCTTATACCAACTACCAACTAGTTTATTCAAATCCCAGTAGTACTCATGGCATGCAATACTTTTGCCAACACTTGCAACCGCTTCATTTAACTAAAAATAATAGAATCACCGAAAACAAAAAACAAAGAGCACAGTCTGTTGCTTTAATTAAAGAAAAATGACGAAAAGAACACATGGCAGAGTTCAAAACATTCCGGCCACAACAGGGAACAGAGAACATACTTTGAGTTGACTAGCAACGCTATCCTGCTGGTTCTCGGGAGCTATGATTGTAGAACCGGTAGCTGATTTTGCACCTAGTCTAGCAAATGAATTGTGCGTTGTTAGCCACGAGTAGCGATTAAACGGCAATCCTAGCACCTGAAAATGTTCATCTCACTTTTCAACTCAAACACAAACGAATCAACACACCCACAAACTCTACAAAGCAGCTAAATCACCGGTCATCAAATAACGAAGCTCTACAAATAATCGTCACAATACTACAAATCACTAGACTACTTGAAATAATCATCAAAGTATTACAAATCACCGGTTTGCATTTCATACGCTAAACTAGTTTGTATTTAAACAAACACGTAAAAAAATCCTAAAAAGAACCTGTAAAAATTACAAAGAGGCAAATTCGAGTACGTGTTTTGTAGGCTAAATTAGTTTGTATTTGAACGAACACATTAAATATTAAACCTCAAACTCGAAAACGATAAATTAGTTTGTATTTGAACGAACACGTTAAAAATAAAACCTCAAACTCGAAAACGATAAATTAGTTTGTATTTAAACGAACGCGACGTAAAAAGTCGTAAAAAATCAAGACAGTACCTGTACAGTAGGAATAAGAGGTCGAATACGAGTACAACGAGCCCTAACATTAGAATTAGCGAGACAAGTTTCACAATGCAAGCCATCATCACAGTTACTATCCACCAAACACGTTTTGCCTTCCTGTAACAAACACGATAAATAATCGAAAAAGTGAAAATTAAGAGTGAAATTATGAAATTACAGGGCGGAGAGGATTCATCAACGAACCTTGACAGCGGAAATGTGAGAGACGAGAGAGATTGTGAAGATGAAGACGATGAAAATGAAGAGCTTCATTGTTGTTGATTTGAGAGAGAGAGAGAGAGAGATGTTGAATTTCAAGTGTACGGAATCAGTACGTACATGGCATTGTGTGTATAGATTGCTCACCAGGTCCAGGAGGATCGAGTGAGGCTGCTGTGTAGTTTGTATTATAGTGAGGGCTTTATGACCTTTTTTTCTTTTTAAAAGTACTTTATGACCTTTTAATCATCAAAGTCTAATGATTTATACCCATCAATCTTAAATATTTTAAATCGTACTTTTTAGTCCCTGAAATACTCATTAAAGTCTAATTAATCTTTATATCGGTACCGATAAAAAAAATAATTCAAATCGGTATAAATCGGATGGTTAAAACAAACATTCGACATTTAGTAAAGGTATCGGTATAAGAGTTAATTGAACTTTTACAGGTATTTCAAGAGCTAAAAGGAATATTTTTGATAAACTTAGGGGTTAATAGGAATACTTTTGGTTACACGAGTAAGTATTTTCCTTTTTAAGTACTTAATATTTGTAATAAATGTAATGTATTATAGATTTAACTTTTAAGTACTTAATATTTGTAACATAACAAGAAACTATGATTGTACACCGGTCATTAAGTAACTTTTTTTTGATAAATTTAAAACAAATTTCATTAACATTAAAAGAACTTGGCCGAGATAAATCAACAACTGACTATGCAATCAGGTTGAAAAACAAATAAATGAGCTAAACAATTAGTTGCTTAGTTTCTAGATCGCTTAACATAAAGAATATAAAAATTATTTGAACAAGAAACTATTACAATTGCTTTCCGAGAAATCCAACCTATAATATACATGAAACCAGTAGCATCACAATTGACCTTCACACAATTAATTCCGATTGTAGTTCAACGTTCAGAGCTTTCAGTTGCATCAACTGAAATTGGAGGGACAAATGTCCTCACAATATGAACAATATTTCGTTGTGAAAGATGAGTTTTTACGATTTTCACCACCGACCCAATCTCGATGCGGGCTTTTCAGAGCCCCAAAACACCAATTGAATCATTCTTAAAGACACAAAACAACCAACCAAAAATAACAAAAACATAACAACTACTCCAACAAAAGGAGGACAAACAAAACACCCAAAAATTGGGTACATGAGCAATCCTTACTAAAGAAGGATGATTATTGAAGGAAAATAAGAATTATGATGATCAGATGAGAGAAAAAGAGAAAAAAATGGATTTGTGAGAAGAATGAAGACTTAATTGATGAAGAAAATGAGGTAAATTTGAATTTTAATAAAGTGACTAAGGTTGAGGGTCGACTCTCATCGGAGAATGTGAGATCTATGCACAAAAATTTTAAAATCAAACAATTTTTAAAACACTGAATTAAGAAAAATGCTAGAGGCGGTCATTAAGTATCTTAAAGATATACTAATATGCAAATGTTAAACTAGACTAATTTTTGTGACAAAATCAATGTTCTAGAATCTAGACACCTTTTTTTAGTTTAAAATGATAGAGCAATGCAAGACCAAACCCATGTTAAACGTTTAGTCTATTATTTATAAAGTAAACGCAAGATTATGCTTGGAAGCATTTATTCCACAAACAACGCTTACAAGGAATGATCACTTTTGTTTTTGTTTTCTTCCCCGAATCATATGCAGCAACTTTCATAACGTTTACATAGGGAGACCGGACCATTCGTTTCGTTCATGTACTTTTGTATTTTGTGTACAGGAATACTAAACCGAAACACGATCCATTAAGAATTCGTGTTCGTGTACCATTGTTTTGTATACTTTTCGTGTCGTGTTTCGTGTAAATTTAAATAAAAATTAAAATATAATAAACAAATAAAAATATTTAAATATTAGCATTTTTGGTTTAATTTTTACTAGTTGACTCTTAAGTTAATAATTCATAAAGAGTCAAGTATGGTCGAATCTTGTTAAACATAAATTTGAAACTATTTTCTTTTTTGTTATTGTACCATTTATTTATTATATGTATTTATATAATTTTAAAATATTTAATTAATTATTTAATTATTTCGTGTAGTTTCTCTTCGTGTCGTGTACCCAAGGGTAAACTCAAAACCGACACTAAATTTGATCATGTAATTTCGTGTTCGTGTATTTTCGTGTTCGCGTACCAAAAAGATAAAACCAAACCCGTAATTATCGTGTTGCGTACAAAATTTTCGGTTCTAAACATAGGACACTGCCAAACATGTTGGTCAAATGTAGCAGATATACCATCACTTTTGCCTGTCCATTCCAAACGTTTGTTAGGATTATGTATACACAACAACTGCTTCTAAATTTTATAATTGTGGCTGTGGGACTGTTTGGCAACCGTAACTTATGCATTATAAGTTAATAAGAATTTATGAGGGGTACCAATCTAATTTATGATCTAAACTCATAACTTATACGTTGATAAATTGAATGTTAATAATATGGTATAATTTACTCAACTTATTGACTTATTACTTGATTTCTTTGTTTTTTAATACTTTATATTTTTACATTTGTGTTTTTAAATATATTTTTAATTTAAAATGCAAGTGTTGAAATCACTGTATTTAATAATTATTTTTTCAAATTTAGTTTAACAAACTCTTAACTAACTTATAAGTAAATTTATTCAAACACCCGTATAACTTATTAGAATTCATCAACTTAAGACTTATATGACACTTAATTATTTTAAGTTATAAATTAACTTTTGTATGATTACCCAAACACGCACTTTATGTCAAGAGCAGCATTTTCTATTTTTGTTTTAAATAATAAACCGTTGATTGTACAAGAATGTAGGCTACAGATGCTTTTAAGGTTGGAAAAATGGACATTGTCAAGAGGGCGTTTATTACTTATTTACTGTGTTACGCATGAATTGAAATGTAGTTGCTGACAATTGAAATCTATTACGCGTTAGCGTGCGGAACAGAGCAAGGCTCTTGTTCTATAAATAAATTTAAGGGTGCTCGGAAATTATTAAAAATGATGTGCATACGATGTGTGTACAGTAGTAGGTATGCAGAATTACCCGACACTTGCGAGTTTTTTTATTTTTATCAGCAATATTTTAAAAACGAAAAGGGATGTGACAATGAGAAAATGCTACATTATGTATTAACTAGTTGCCAAAATCGTGGCGGTGTTATAATTTTTTTAAAAAAATTCTATCATTAAAAATTACAATAATCACTCATTTCTCCCTAATAAACCGTCATCCCGTTAAACACTTGTTTTATATTAATTTTTTTGTTAACATAATTCTTTCTAATGAGTCGCTCTCTCATTTAAAAAACACATATATAAATTCGCAAAACTATTTTACTTCTTATAAAACTTTTAATTCTATATACCTTACAAATTCTACTTCCAGTAAAACTTTTTTTTTAATATGTATTTCTTATAAATTCGAACTCTTTTACTCTATAAATTGGAAAACCTATTCTACTTCTCACAGAACTTTTAATTATATGTCTAACCTATAAAGTTCTTATATATTCGAACTCTTCTCCTCCATAAATTCGAACACTTATTCTACTTCCAATAGAACTTTTAATTTTTTTTTTCTTACAAACGTCTATTCTACTTCCAATAGAATTTTTAATTGTAAGTATTTCTTATATATTCGAACTTGTTAGGTCCTGATAAGTTTGTAGAAGGGGGTTGAATACAAATTATATCGTTTAATCGAATTTGTTCGTTTGAAGATATAATAACTTAAGAACAAATTATTGCGGAATAAAATGAAACAAGATACAAATTCGATTAAACGATATAATTTGTATTCAACCCCCTTCTACAAACTTATCAGGACCTAACAATTGGTATCAGAGCCTTTTGATTGATATACTAATCAAAGATACATTTTTTTGTGATTTTTTCTTAAACTCTGAAATTTTTATTCTTCATCAAAAATCTCAAAAATGTCTACTACACAGAAGGTTGGTACAGTAAAGATTCCCATGTTCATTAAGGAGCATTATCCTATATGGAAGAAGAAGATGCTCCGGTTTCTTCAAGTGGCAAATGTTAAATATCTTGGAGTGCTGAAAATGGTCCTAAACTTCCTATGATTGTTGAGGAAGAGCAGATAGAGAACGATGTTGTTACTAGAGCTGCTAGGATGTACCCTAAGGATCCCAAGGACTACATAGATGATGAGAAAGAGGATGTTTCCCTGGATGCCTGTTTACAGTTGATACTGGTTGATTGTCTTGATCATGTCATGCATAATCATGTTCTAAATTGTGTTTCTGCCAAACACATTTGGGACACGATAGAGATAATCAATGAGGGGACAGAGGAAGTCAGAGAGAATAAGATGGAAATTCTCACCTCTTCATATGAACATTTCAGATCAAACCCCGGTGAAGGTATCTCTGAGGTTTTTGAGAGATACAACAAATTGATAAATGATCTGAATCTCCATGGAAAACACTATACTATAAAGGATATTAACAAGAAGTTCCTCCTGACATTCCATCTCATTTGGAGCACAGAATATCTGCAATTAGAGAAGCAAGAGATCTTGGAGAGATTTCTTTGGAAAGACTCTATGGTGTTCTGAAGACCTATGAGCTGGAGCAGATTCAACAAAAGGAGATTTATGGAACTGGAAAGATAGTTAGTACTTCTACTGTATTGGTAACAGAAGTCCCACAACAACTGGAAGTGAAGGTTGTTCAACCTTCCAGTTCTAACATGGATGTTATTATAGCTGAATATGGCTTAACATCCACTGATCAATCTGGTGGTGACTTCTATTCTATGGAAGAACTTGAACAGCTGGAGGATGAGTCTATGGCAATGATAGTGAGGAAGTTTGGCAAATTGAGATTCAGAAGGAATCCTAATCTTAAGTTCAAGCCCAGGTTTCAGAGAGGTGGTTCTTCATCTTCAAAAAGCACAAGTGGTGGCTATAAAACTGGAACTGTGGACAGAAGCACAATCAGGTGCTACAATTGTAATGAGTTGGGTCACTTTGCTACAGAATGTAAAAAGTCAAAGCAAGTGAGAAGGAACTCATTTGATTCTAGCAAGAAGAATAAGATTGGGAAAGCTTATGTTGCCGAGGGAAAGAGTTGGGATGATACAGATAGTGATTAAGAAGCTGGTGAAATTGGAAACCTAGCTTTAATGGCTAATGAGGCAAACACTTCATCATTCATGTCAGAGGTAAAGTTTACTGATTCTGAAATGATCTATCATCTTAGTATTACTGTTTCTTGTGCACGTAGTGAAAATGATAGAATAATTCTTTTGAACACAGCTCTTGAAAAGGAGGTAAAAGAATTAAGACTTGTGCTTGTTAATCAGGATGAACTCAATAAGAAAATAGCATTTCTTGAGAATATGGTTAATTGTTATATTCAACTAGAAACCATTCTTAAGGATCAGATCAGTGAACTTAAAACCAAGGTTAATGCTTACTATAATTCTTGTAAGACTACTAAAGAAATCATCAATAAACAAGTTATTGGTCATACTGTAGGAATATGGTATGACTATAATGAGTCTATTGGAGAATTAAGCATTAACACCCCTAATAGAGTCAGTGCTAAAGAAATGGGTGTACCATATGTGCTTAAGGGTATTAAAACACCTTTCTTTAAAGAATCCTTGGCAGGACCTCTTGATGAATATTCCATCATTATCCAAGAGGAGATGCGTGTTGAGGATCTTGCTTTTGAACTTGCTCAGTCCAACAAGCGTATATCTGAAAAACAAGTCAAAGTTGTTTCAGAAACAGAGACTAGATCAGATATCCATAAAGTGGATCAAAACAACTGTAGAACTAACATGCCTGCTATTAATTTGTCTCATAAAGCATGTGGTGTGGTGAATTGCATGTCTTGTGCTTTTAATGTTATGTATGCTTATTTTAATAGTAAGCATGTATCTGATAATAAGACTGTTCCACGTCAACATGTTAATAATTAGAAGCATGTTAGATCTAATACTACTAGTCCTCCTAAGACTAGAGTGGATTCATTTATCCCTAAGACTACTCAGAAATGTGTTAAGGCTGGCTATAAATAGAAACGCTATTTTGTGAAAGAGGTTGAAGTAGTTAAAGTTAAAAATGTTGTTTTGCCTGAAAAATTCCAGTTCTTTAAATATGCCGGACCCAATCAAGTTTGGGTTCCGAGGAAGGACTAATCAATTTGATACTGTAGGGTGTGGCACAGGTAAACCGTGTTATGTAGATTCTGGACAGTGGTTGTTCAAGGCATATGACCAGAGATAGAGCCCTACTATCAAATGTGGTTGAGAAAGCTGGCCCAGAAGTTACCTTTGGAGATAACAGCAAGGGTATTACCAGAGGATATGGTTGTTTGGAGTTTGGAAATGTTATCATTCAAGATGTATCCATTGTGGAAGGTCTAAAGTTTAATCTTCTCAGTATCAGTCATTTCTGTGACAGATGATATGTTGTTTCCTTTGAGAAAGAGAAGTGTCAGATCCTTCACAAGAATAATGGAAAGCCTGCTCTTCAAGGAGTAAGGAAAGGTGATTTGTTCATAGCTGATCTGTACTCTGGATCCAAAGATGAAGTTACTTGTTTTTATGCTAAAGCTTCATCAGATGAAAGTTGGCCATGGCACAAAAAGATGTCTCACCTAAACTTCAATACCATGAACTCTCTAGTCAAGAGGGAATTGGTGAGAGGTTTGCCTCAGATGGAATTTACACAGGAAGGACTGTGTGAGGCATGTCAGAAAGGAAAGTCAAAGAAAACTTCTCACAAGGGCACTGACACATCATCAATAACTGAACCACATCAGCTACTGCACATGGATTTGTTTGGTCCAGTAAATGTGATGTCTATGTCAAAGAAACAATATACACTTGTGATTGTTGATGACTATTCTAAATATACTTGGGTTTTATTCCTACATTCCAAGGATGAGACCCCACAGATGGTGATTGATCATATAAAGTTGATTGAGCTGGATTCTAGATTCCCTGTTAAAGCTATAAGGTATGATAATGGAACTGAATTCAAGAATGCAGTCCTAAATGACTTTTGTGCAGATAAATGAATAACAAGACATTATTCAGCCCCTAGAACTCCTCAACAAAATGGAGTAGTGGAAATGAAGAATCGTACATTGATTGAAGCTGCAAGGACTATGTTAAGTGAATCAAGACTTCTAATGTACTTTTGGGTTGAAGCTGTGAATACTGCTTGTTATACTCAGAATCGAACTTTAATCAACAAGGACTTAATGAAGACTCCTTATGAGATCATGAACAACAAGAAACCAACTCTCAAATACTTTCATGTATTTGGGGCAAAATGTTTTGTGCTTAAGGATGGAGATGTTAAACGTGGCAAGTTTGAAGCCAAGGCATATGAAGCTATATTTGTTGGTTATGCCAGAAGATCTTACAGGGTGTACTTGATTGATAGTCACCAAATGAAGGAAAGTGTCAATGTTACATTTGATGACACTAAACTCCCTAGTATCCAAACTGAAGATTCATCTGAAGAACTGAAGTTTGATAACTTGCCAGACTCATAATCAGATGATGAAGCTCCACCTGAGGTTGTTGCTGGTAATGAAAATAATAATGATGATGGTGGTGGTGGTGGTGGAAACATTGGTAACAATGGAGATACCACTAACACTGGAGAAGAATCATCAAGGCAATCAAGCAACAACTCAGGGGGAGGAAATGAAGGGTCAACTAGTCATTCACAACATCATAATGAATTTCAAGGCGAATCATCAAGATCAAATCTTCCAAGACAGATTGTATGGAATAGAGCTCATCCCTTTGAGCTGATCATTGGTGATCCAGATGTTAGAGTTAGAACTAGAAGTGCTACTCAGAATGAATGTCATTATTCAGGGTTTCTATATGAGATGGAGCCAAAAAAGACTGAGGAAGCACTGATTGATCTTGATTGGGTGATTACTATGCAAGATGAACTCAATCAATTTGAACAACAACAAGTCTGGAAGCTGGTACCCAGACCAAAGAACAAGAAAGTAGTTGGTACAAGATGGGTATACAGAAACAAGCTAGATGAGGATGGCATTGTTACCAGAAACAAAGCAAGACTGGTTGCTCAAGGGTATTCACAAGCTGAAGGCATTGATTATGATGAAACCTATGCAACAGTGGCTAGGCTTGAGGCCATCAGGATGTTCTTAGCATTTGCAGCTTACTCCAATTTTAAAGTCTATCAAATGGATGTTAAGAGTGCATTCCTGAATGGTGAGATGGATGAAGAATTTTATGTGGAACAACCCCCTGGCTTTGAAAATCAGGAGTTGCTGGACTTTGTGTACTTTCTCTTCAAGGCTATCTATGGTCTCAAACAAGCCCCAAGAAAATGGTATGACACCCTCTCTGGTTTTCTTTTAGAAAATGGTTTTGTTAAAGGTATCTGTTGGTCCTCGTGTATTGCAGAGGGGGGGGGGGGGATGAATGCAATACTGATAAAATTCAATCTCAGTTTCAACAACCAAAACTAAGATTTAATGTTATCAATAATATGTATGCATTCACAAACAGTATAATCGAAAAGACAGGATTCACAAAATAAATGTTTTATTTATTTTGCAAAGTGTTGCTACAACCTCAAGAGAGAATTCTTGAGCTTCGGTTTTTCTTCAAGACACTTACTTGTCTTCGTTACATTCCTAGAATGAATTAATAGTCTAAGTATAAAACTAATCCTATCACTGTCAACACGGGTCTGTGAAGCTGCTGTCATTATCAAGTGGCAGCTTCTTACAAATTGCCTACCCATGTGACATTCCTAAATTGCTAACATGTCAGATATACATTACAAAGAAAGCAACCTAGATTCATTCTATTTCCAGCTAAACAATTCAGCAAATAGAGACTTGACCTTGCTCTTGAATTGATTCGCTTTTGTTTTGTAGTGCTTGAAGCTTCTGTCGTAGTCTTGCAGACTTGGTGTAGCTTAGGGATACTGCAACAAGCTTGTTTCTTGAACATTGAAACTATCACGGTATTTGACTGAGAAGATACCTAGAACATGGATCTTTCTTGAGACAGTTACTTTTGCCGCAAAGCTTGCTGTCACAGGAATGTACTTTTGGTGACAGTATGAGTTCCCCGCATAGAGTGCTGTCGAGGTTTCCAAACTTGCTGTTGAGGGCTAAAGTTGCTGTCGCGTAGTCTTCCGCCAATGTTGCTGTCAGAGTAAATATGCTGTCGTGACTTGCAACATTCTGTCTCCTTGTAATCTTATTGTCAATGCTTATGATAGTAACCTTTATTCATGTTGTCATCTAATATGCATTCTTTGAGGCTTGAACACAGAAAGTGAACTTCTTCCAAATTACACAAATAAAATAACATTGCATACTGATTACAAGAGCATACTTTGGCTGTGATAGTATGTTCTACTTAATTAAAAATTAAGTACATAAAAAGTTAAGTTGTTTCAATGCTATCACCCATAAATCCCAACAGTATCATAGACAAAACTCTTTTTTCAAATAAACACAAAAGTGATATGATATTAGTCCAAGTCTATGTGGATGACATCATATTTGGGTCTACTAATGATAATCTCTGTCAGAGATTTGCTAAGCTAATGCAGAGTAAGTTTGAAATGAGTATGATGGGTGAGCTGAAGTTCTTTCTTGGATTACAAGTAAGTCAAAGGTCAAATGGTATATTTATTTGTCAATCCAAGTATCTCAAAGAACTCCTCAAGAAGTATCACATGGAGGATTCAACATCAGCAAGGACTCCATCTTCAACAGTTGTCAAACTTGGAGCTTGTGATAACTCTATCAAGGTAGATGTTACAAGCTACAGATGAATGATTGGCTCCTTACTCTACCTTACTACAAGTAGACCAGATATTATGTATGCTACATGCTTGTGTGCAAGGTTCCAAGTGGACCCTAGAGATTTACATCTCGTTGCTGTTAAAAGAATCTTGAGATATCTTAAGGGTACACCTAATTTAGGTATCTGGTACCCTAAAGATTCTGGTTTTAATCTTGTTGGATATACAGATTCTGATTATGCAGGTAGTGTTGTTGATAGAAAGAGCACCTCTGGGAGTTGCCAATTCCTAGGAGGTAGGTTGATTTCCTGGTATAGCAAGAAACAACAAACAGTTTCCAATTCAACAGCAGAAGCTGAATATATTGCTGCTGGAAGCTGCTGTGTGTTAGGTCCTGATATGTTTGTAGAAGGGGGGTTGAATACAAACAATACCGTTTAATCGAATTTGTATTGTTGAATTTAACAAATACAATACCAAATTTAATGCGGAATAAAATGAAACAAGATTCAAGTTAAATAAAACTCTATTGAACTTGAAGGGTGTTACAATTCTGTGTACAGATTACAAGGTTCTTGTTAAAACAAATCTAGAATAAATTCGACATGAATTTATCTATATTTGTAATAAAAGGATCGAATACTAAAAAGTAGTTCGATAGAAATTCTAGGGATTATGATCCGCTAGATTGTCAAAGCAGTACAAGTAATTGAATTCTAGTTGATTGAATGATACTTTGTTGGCTAGAATTTATTACAAGAATTAATGAAGCTTTGCAGTTGGTTTTCGTTAATGGCAGAAAAGAGAGATATGATACTTTGCTTTTTCTTCTGTCTTGAATGTAATGTCTATTCTGTTTGATCAATGCTTTTGTTAATTAAACAAGTCAACAGATCAAAATACACGCGCCAAAACCACTGCAACTTGATTTACACTAATAGTACTATCCAATTAAAACTGGTAGTACTATCGGTAGGACTATCAGTTTGAACTGGTAGTACTATCGGTAGTACTAACACAGATAGTACTACTACTATAAATAGAATTAGGTATAAAACTGATTTAATGCATTCTACTATTAATTGATTTAATAAATGAATTAATTCTTTCAGAATTAATTCACTGATTAAATAAATTAAATAAATGACTCAAATAATTTCATAAATAAATTAATTCTGGAGAATTAATTTATATATTAAATTAATTAAGATCTAGATTGATTAATTTAATATATGAATTAATTCTGAAAGAATTAATTCATAGATTAAATTAATTATCTTATAGAATAAAATTAAAAGAGAATTAAACTAATTCTTAGAACCACTAAATTTGATGACGAACTTCCACTGGCTGACGTTGACACTCCATGTACTGTCTGGTTCATGAGCGACTAACTTTAGTGATTGTTCTTCATCTTTAACTTTAAGATGTGATTCTTTTTCTCCTTCTATTTAAACAATGGACTGTAACCTGTACTTTTTCTCCGTCACACTTCTGAAATCTCTGTCACTTTTAAATAGTTCTACTTCCTTGAATACTTCACTGAGGCTTGAACAATAAATTGAACTTCTTTCAATGTAGACTAACTTCAAGTCTGTAGATGACTTTAATCTTCATTCTCTTGACAGATATAATCTTCTGAGATTCCTGTGACATCTGTATTTATTATTTACTTATTACATCTTGGTTTATGTTGAATAGAATCCTCTGTGTTTACAAATAGGCCTAGACATATGTCTTTCAATCTCCCCCTATTTGTTTGTTAGACAATAACAACCAAATACTCTAGAGGATAACTCAACTAAAACAAGAAAATATAAGACTTTTAAGAGCCAAGCAAATAATAAAAAGTTCTGGATTAAATATAACAATTTCCAGATTCAAACAATAAAGATAAATACAAGATAGATGTTCCTCTAGCCTGAACAAATGATAAATTTCCCTATCTTGATTTACCTAGCTCTAAACATATAACATTTACAAATTAAGCTAACTACATCATGCCTTTAGTCTCTAATTTCACCTTCTTCAGCTTCTGCCAAGGTGACTAGAAGATCTTTGTCAAGGACACGATCACTTTCAGAAACCACACCACTTGGCATTACTGGTTGAGTGGTGATCTTCTTCAATCTATTCTTCATCTGAGCATACCTTGGAATTTTCTCCGTGCAGTAGTCTGAAATCATATCAGAAACTTCAGACTTCTCTACAGAAGCAAACCCAGAAGTTCTAAGAAGATTCTCCAACTTCACCAGTTGCATAGCTGTTAGATATAATTGTTAATGATTGTTTTATCAGTGTTTAAGAAACAGGTACTCATCAGAGTTTACTTGAAACCAGTCAGAGTTTATTTAAAGTCTGACGGGATGAGAGTTTATTTTAGCTGTCGGTGCTAACATGAAGATTCTAGAAGCAATATATTCTGAAGATGGAAAGAAGCAGAATATATTGAGATAGCTAAATAAACGGGACATAAGACAGAAGCAATCCTAGATTGATATAAATTGTATAGCTGATTTATAGGATATCAATTAGAGATTGATTATGTAACTGTGTATTATATAAACACAGATAGGTTAACCCTAAAAGGGATGCGAATACTGAATACATTATTCTTGTAACCTAGCAGCTCTCTGTGATTCTTTAACATCACTGAGAGAAGAGTTATTTTATATAATTCAGTTGTTGATTCATAAACAGTGTTCTTAAGTGTTATTATCATATTAATATTGATTATATATTGTGTAATCGGCCTAACAATTGGTATCAGAGCCAAGGTTGTTTAATATATACAGTTTATCGATCTAAACACAAGTATAATCATGACTGACAACTCTCAGGAAGGTTCTAATGCAGGTTCTAATGTTCAGAAGGTTCAACCTACTTCTGTGAGTCAATATGAGACTATCAGGGTTCCAATTCTAAGACCAGTTGAATATCCAATATGGAAGGTGAAGATGACTATGTTTCTGGAAGCCACAGATCCAGAATACCTTGACAGAATCTATGATGGTCCTCATATGCCAACTAAACTGTCTCCTGTTATCTCTGGTCAAGAACAAAAGACTGTTCCAAAAGAGAAGAAAGATTTGACTCCTGAAGATATCTCATCAATTGCAAAGGATGCAAAGGTTAGACATCTACTCCACAGTGCCTTAGATAATGTCATGTCTAACAGAGTTATTGGCTGCAAAACTGCCAAAGAAATTTGGGATGCTTTAGAAGTCAGATGTCAAGAAACAAGTGCTATAAAGAAGAACAGGAAGACTATTCTAACACAGGAGTATGAACACTTTGACTCTAGATCTGATGAAAGTTTGACAGATACATATGACAGATTTTGTAAATTGTTGAATGATTTGTCCCTGGTTGATAAAGAATATGAACTTGAAGAGTCAAATCTCAAATTTCTGTTATCACTGCCTGAAAGATGGGATTTGAAGGCAACAACAATTCGAGACAATTATGATCTTGCAGAAACAGATCTTGATGAAATCTATGGGTTGCTCAAAACTCATGAATTGGAGATAGAACAAAGAAACAAAAGATCTGGAAAGAAGACAAAATCTGTTGCTCTTAAAATTGAAGAAAAGCCTGTCAAGAAGGAATCATCAAGAAAGAAAGCCAAAGGAAAGGCCTTAGTCATTAAATCTGAAAGTGAGTCATCAAACTCTGATGATGGCTCAAATACTGATGATGAAGCTTCTGATTCTGAGGATGATGATGAAGAGATGATGAAAATGGCTGCTTTAATGGTGAAGACTTTCAAGAAGATGGGATTCAAGAACTTCAAGAAAGGAAAGAGATTCTCAAGGGAAGATTCAAATTCTTATAAAAGAAAATTCAGAAAGTCTGATGAAAAAGATACCAAGTCTGGAAAGAAAGACAAGTCAAAGATCCAGTGCTACAAGTGTAAAGAAATGGGTCATTATGCTCCAGAGTGCAAGAAAGGAAAATCTGAGAAAGCACTCATCACTAAAGGCAAGGACTGGGCAGACACTTCAGACTCAGATGAGGGAGTCAATTATGCTCTCATGGCAACTGTTAGAGATGAAGCTGAGTCATCTGAAAACAAGGTACCCTTAACAACTTATGCTTATGATACTGATAATATATCTGAATTAAGAATTTATCTTAAAAGCATACATGTTAGTTATAGGGATCAGACTTTAGAGAATGAGAGAATAAAATCTGAGAATCTAGGTCTTAAAGAAAGGAATAAATTTCTTGAAGAGAAACTTGTTAACATACAACAAGTTCAAAAGGAGAGAGATGATGCTGTTTATGTTGAACAGGAATTGCTTAAAAGATATAGGCAAATAGAATCTGAGTTGGAAAAAGAGAGGAAAATGATTAAAACCTGGACCAATTCTGGAAAAGACACACATCAGGTTTTTCAAACAGATACTGTAGGTTTAGGTTACTGTGAAAATTATGAACTTAGGTTTAAAGATAAAGTTAAAGTGAAACCACAACTTAAACCTGTGAAATTTGTTCATGAATCCAGTAAGCTAAAGTCTGTAGTTGTGAAAGAAGCTGTTATGGAACCAGTTGAAACTTGTGTAAAACAGGTTAATATTGGTTCAATAACAGAGAATAAGATTGAGATAGAAGCTGTTAAAGAACCAGTAAAAATCTGTGATAAACAGGTTAATGTTGGTTTGATGACAGAAAAACAATTCAAACATAAGCTCAAAGAAGTAAAGTCTGTCAACAAATAGAAAATGTTTAAGAAAAATAGGAATGGAAAAGTAGGCATTAATAAAAGAAATGATTATCTGCCTAATTCTGCTGCTCCTAGAAAAACATGTCATAGTTGTGGTAGTACTAACCATCTTGCCAGGTTTTGCAAGAAGAACAAAGATATTAACTCTTTACCCTCCACATCTGGAGTAAAGAATGATTATGTTAGGGTTAGACCACAGACTTTATGCACACACTGTGGGAGCACTTGGCATTCCATTTATACTTGCAAAAGTTATCATGCTATTTATCACAACTATTATGAGCTAAAACCCAACTTGAAATGGGTTAGAGCAAACTCTGCAAGTGTAAAGTCTGACAATGTTAGTTTAAACTCTGTTGATAATGATTCCGCTGCAAAAGCTAACAATGTTAAGAAAGCCAAAGGATCCAAGCAAGTCTGGATCCTTAAATCTAACACATAGTGATTGTTTGTGATTGCAGGGCATAAAAGAGAGCACCCTTATCTTGGACAGTGGATGCTCAGGACATATGACTGGAAATAAAGCCCTGCTATCAGACTATGAGGAGAAGGCTGACCCAAAAGTTTCCTATGGAGATGGCAACATAGGATGTACTCTGGGATATGGCAATATCAATCTTGGGAGTGTCATCATAAAAAATGTAGCTCTAGTCTCAGGACTCAAGCATAATCTGCTTTCTGTGAGTCAAATCTGTGACAGAGGATACCATGTAGATTTTCATAATGAACATTGTGAAGTTATCAGCAAATCTATAGGGAAAGTTGTTCTAGTTGGACAAAGGCACAATAACATCTATGAAGCAAGTTTGGTAACAAACTCTGAAGGAAAAACTGTGTGTCTATCAGCAAGAATGTCCAGTGAAGAGAGTTGGAAATGGCATAAGAAGCTCTCTCACTTAAACTTGAACAACATCAATGAGCTGATTCGAAAAGATCTTGTAAGGGGACTTCCAAAGTCAATACTCAGCTTAGATGGTCTGTGTGATTCTTGTCAAAAGGCCAAGCAAAGGAAGTCATCTTTCAAAAGTAAATCTGAATCTTCAGTTGTGGAACCTTATCACCTTCTACATGTTGATCTTTTTTGGTCCAGTAAATATAATGTCATTGGGCAGAAAGAAATATGCTCTAGTCATTGTTGATGAGCATACTAGGTACACTTGGGTGTACTTCTTAGCAAAGAAGGATGAAACTGCCTCAATACTAATGGATCATGTAAAATTACTGGACAAAGGATCACAGTACAAAGTGAAAATTCTAAGAAGTGATAATGGTACTGAATTCAGAAATTCTGAAATGGAAGCTTTCTGCAAGGAAAGAGGAGTAAAGCAAGAATTTTCTGCACCTGGAACTCCACAGCAAAACGGTGTAGTTGAAAGAAAGAACAGAACCCTAATCGAAGCTGCCAGAACAATGCTTGATGAAGCAAAATTGCCAACTTATTTCTGGGCAGAAGCTGTTCAAACAGCTTGTTTTACTCAAAATGCTACACTAATCAACAAGCATGGGAAAACACCATATGAGATGTTGAAAAATAAGAAGCCAAATTTGAAGTATTTTCATATTTTTGGGTGCAAGTGCTTTGTGTTGAAAACTCATCCTGAACAATTGACCAAGTTTGACTTAAAAGCTGATGAAGGAATTTTTGTTGGATACCCACTATCAACTAAAGCATTCAGAGTCTACAATTTAAGAACAAAAGTGATAATGGAATCTATACATGTGTCATTTGATGACAAGAAAATAACTGGAATAGAAGATGAAGAATATCATGATCAACTTCTCTTTGAAAATGAAGATCTAAACTCTGATGATGTAAACTCTGATGAAGCAAATCCAACAAACTCTGTCGAAGCATACTCTGACCCTCTACTGGTAAACACTGACGAATTTTCTCTGACAGAACAAAATAGAGAACCAGTTGAAGGGGAGCGTGAAGAAACTTCAGGAACTTCTCAAAGTAATGACTCAAATTCTGAAAGAGGGTCAAATATAGAATCAAATAGAAACTCTGAGTCAAACTCTGAAAGTTCAAATACTGAACAATCCAATTCAGGGGGAGCCTCAGAGAATGCAAATGGTCAAGAACAAAATCAGGATAGCATGGATCAAGGGGGAGGATCAAATAATGATACTAGAAGCCAATTACCAACAGCAAGAAGGTGGACACAAGCCCATACACCTGACTTGATAATTGGAGATCCAGAAGCTAGTGTAAGAACTAGAAGTGCTACAAATAATGAATGTCTGTTTCATGCATTCTTATCTCAAACAGAGCCCAAGAAAGTGGAAGAAGCTCTTCAAGATGCTAACTGGATAACAGCAATGCAAGAGGAGTTAAATGAGTTTGAGAGGAATGAAGTTTGGACACTTGTACCAAGACCAAAGAATAGATCTATTGTTGGTACAAAGTGGGTTTTCAGAAACATAACAGACAGTGATGGAGTGATGACAAGGAATAAGGCTAGACTTGTGGCAAAAGGCTATTCTCAACAGGAAGGAATTGACTATGATGAAACCTTTGCTCCAGTTGCAAGATTGGAGGCAATAAGGATTTTTCTGGCCTATGCTGCACACAAAAAGTTTAAAGTCTTTCAGATGGATGTGAAAAGTGCTTTTCTCAATGGGAAACTTGAAGAAGAAGTGTTTGTTGAACAACCACCAGGGTTTGTAGATCCAAAATATCCAGATTATGTCTATAGACTTGATAAGGCATTATATGGACTAAAGCAGGCACCTAGAGCATGGTATGAAACTCTGGCTCAATTTCTTTTAGAAAGTGGGTTCACTAGAGGAACAATTGACAAAACCTTGTTCTATTTTAATACTGGTGGTGATTTGCTGTTAGTTCAAATCTATGTGGATGACATAATTTTTGGGTCTACTAATGACAAACTCTGTAAGAAATTTGCCAAGCTTATGCAGTCAAGATATCAAATGAGTATGATGGGAGAGCTTAGTTATTTTCTAGGCTTACAGGTCAAGCAAACAGATGATGGGATTTTTATCAATCAAGCAAAATATACCAGAAATCTTCTCAAGAAATTTGGTATGCTTGATAGTTCATCTGCTACAACTCCCATGGCAACTGCAACAAAGCTAGACAAAGACACAGGAGCCTCAGTAGATATGACAAACTATAGAGGGATGATAGGGTCTCTTCTTTATCTCACTGCAAGTAGACCTGATATCATGTATGCAACATGTCTTTGTGCAAGATTTCAAGCAGACCCCAGAGAGCCACATCTAACAGCTGTGAAGAGGATTTTCAAATATCTCAAAGGAACCATAACTCTTGGTTTGTGGTATCCTAGAGAATCAGAGTTTAACTTAATTGGTTACTCTGATGCAGATTTTGCAGGCTGTAAGATAGACAGAAAAAGCACAAGTGGAAGCTGTCAATTTTTAGGTGACAGATTGGTTTCTTGGTACAGCAAGAAACAGAAATCAATTTCGACATCCACAACAGAAGCAGAGTATATAGCTACTGGTAGCTGTTGTGCACAGATTTTAAGGATGAAGAATCAATTGCTGGACTATGGATTAAGGTACTCTAAAATACCTATTTACTGTGATAATCAAAGTGCCATTGCTATGACAGGTAATCCAGTACAACATTCCATGACCAAGCACATCAGCATAAGGTATCATTTTATCAGGGAACATGTGGAAGAAGGAAACATTGAGCTTCATTTTGTTTCTACAGACCAACAACTTGCAGATATCTTCACCAAACCTTTGAGTGAAGCTACCTTTACAAGGTTGGTAAATGAACTTGGGATGATCTCTGGTTTTGACTAGAGATACTGGTTAGACTCAAAATCTATACATGATTGATTTTATGCTCATGGTTCTTTGCATGTGTTAACTGTTATTTGCACCAGTATGTTAAACTCTGATAGTAAACTCTGTTAGTCATACTCTGTTAGTTAAACTCTGATGTTATACTCTGATTGTGATATTGTCTGAAACATATTGACCGATGAAGAAAGCTGTATGAAGCATGATTTTCAGTAAGTAATCATGAATCCTTTTAAGTGTTATAAATTATGATTACAAAATATGCAGAAATTTTACACAACATGATACTGTCTATATTTATAGCATTTCTTAGTTTATTGATCCTATACACTGAGTCTGTATTAGCTGTTTGCATTTTCTCTCATAAATTAATTGTATTAACTGATGAAAAGTCTAAACTCTGAAAATTAGTTACAAACATTTCACCCTCAAATCAAAAGATGCCAAAAAGAGCACAAATTCCTTTGAGATCATGTTGTGCCTAGGAAGATCCAGGAACTTATTGTATGAAATAAGGGCTAAAATCTTTGATTTTTGGTGACTAGTGCCAACCACTGATTACTGGGAAAAAAAAAATTTTATATAAAGGGGGTGAAAAACAAAAGATATATCCAAATGAAAGGATATCAGAATCCAGAGTTTAGATATAAAAATCAGATTTTATTTTATATGAGAGTTTGAGCAACCAGTTTTTACTGCTTTAGTTTGTGGATTTTATGCACTTTGAGATGATCTAAATATTCATATTCAGTAAACTCTGCTAATTCACACACAAATACTCACACCTGTACAGTTTGTGAAAAGAGTTTATTTATAAAGGAGGAGGATTGATAAACACTGATGAGTTGTGTACTCTACGCTGAGGTAATTTTATTTTAATCTCTGATGATTAAAATTAATTATTTGTTTCAGACAGTTAACAATTTTGAGAAAACATTCTTGAAAATAAAAGAGTATGATTGGTAACGGTTCTAAATTTGTATTAAACAGAGGAGAGAGGTTGATTGTCTAGAAAAGTGTAAAAGGCGGTAATAATTGCTGTTTTTACTGCGCATGCGCATTGAAAACTGTCAATGCTGTCAGTCATTGCATGTGTGCCACGTGTCCCACTCACACAGTTAACGGAGTAAGACAGTTGTGTATTAATGATTAAAAACTGTTCGGTTTTTAATTTTGAATTTCATATTTATACAATACACACACATACGTCTAAACTTTTCACATCTTACTTCAATTCATATCTATTGTTACACACACATATTCACAAACACTTTCTTACTTTCAAACTTTATCGAAGCTTTTGCATCAGTTTCTTTGATTTCTTTCAAATCTTACTAATGGCGACTACAGCTTTTGTTTCTTCTGGGTTAAAATTTGTTCCAAATAACTATGCAGCACCATTAAACACTGCCAACGCTCCAGAAGCTTTTCATATGATTCAAGAATTTCTTGCTCAGTCAGCGATTGGGCGTGCTTTAGTTGAACCAGCAAAACTTTCTGGTTTACAAATCAAGGCGTTTTGGGAGTCCGGGATGTATGATGATGGTGGTGAGACTGGTAGCCCATCTATAATCTTTGAATATGAAGAAACAGAGTATGTAATTACTGCTGGAACCATTCAGGCTGCAATGGGGTTTCCTGAGTTTTCGTCGTATACTATTGGAATGGGTGATGAAGATTTGATAAGGATGATGCGAGAGATTGGGTATTCTGGACCCTTGACTAAGATTGGACAGTTGAAGCGACCGTTCTTAAGGAAGGAGTGGAGCTTCTTCTTTGATTGCATTACAAGGACGTTTGGAAAGAAATGCACCAACTGGGATGCTATTCCCACAGACAGTCTGCAAATCGGGTACTCTCTGTTATATGATAATCATTTTGATTTTGCACGACTTGTTTCGAATAACTTAGGGAGAAAATGACAGAAAATAGAGGGGTAGTTTACTTTTCTAGATTTTGTCAGATTTTATTCTCTTACTGTGTTGAAGGGGTAGAAGTAATTGATGAAGATGTTTCTTGTTTTAAATTACACAAGAGAATATTTTCTGATCTTATTAATAAAGATGTTAAGAAAGGGGTTGTTGGAGACCTGTTGCTACCTGCATTAGTGCAACAATTTTTGGATGACTCTATCCAAGTAGAACAACAACCAGAACCAGTAAGAATAGAAGCTGCTCCTTCCCAACCAATTCGTACTGGTGGTAGAATCAAACATAGGGCTTTTAAACCAGCAAAGTCTGTTAAGCCAACTACTGAGGTTGGGGTTTCTAAAATTTTTGTGCTAAACTCTGTTGGTACATCTAAGAAGAGTAGAGCAAAGAGACCTCGTTCTGATGATGAGGATGATACTGAGACTCTGACTCAGAGAAGAAGACGGTTAATATCTAACTATTTGTTTGATGAGTCAGATAATGAAGCTATTCCTGAGGCTGTTATTGAAGTTGTTCATGAGGATGAACAGAATGTAGATCCTGATGTTGAAATTCAGGATGCTGCTGTAGAACCTGATGCTGTTACTAAGGAGACTGAAGTTAATGATGAAGCTACTGTGCCTATAGTGGACAGAGTAAATACTGATGAAACTCCTGAGGTGTTCCTTGAACCTATATTGGAGATGGACAATGAAGAAGAGATTGAAGCACATCCTAGTATCAGTGTTTGTGATACTGAGGATGTGGCAGCTGATCAACCCACCCAGATATTAGATGAGTCAATTGCAACTCATACAGAAATTCTTTCTGTCCATAATTCAATTCCAGAAAAGGGTGAGGAGGTTGATCAGGTAGTGGAAACTGCTCAGATAAATGCTGAAGCTGCTGTAGAGAAATTTGATGAAGCTATGGCAGAGATTTTAATAGAGCCTGCTGTTCAAACAGAAGAGGTTCTTGTAAACTCTGAGATTCCTGAAGCTGCACAGCTAAATGCTGAGGTTACTGCAGACAATGCTAATGAAGAAGCTGCAGAGCAGTTAGAGGAAAATGCTAATGAAGTTAGAGTTGTTTCTGATAATGCTGATCATGCAAACTCTGGGATCAATGCTGATAATGCTGAGCTTTCAGACTCTGATGAGTCTATACATTTTCTAAGAGATCCTACAGCAGAGTCTATCAAAGCAAATCACAATGCCACTGAAGATCATTTCAGGGAAATGCATTATGCTAATTGGTCAGGAGCAGACTGCATTTTCTCTACTCAAAGGGCTGCTGATTTTGTACATAAGACTGCTACAGAGATTACTAATCCTGAGTTATTATCACATTTTAAGGCGACCATTGTCCAAGTTAAATCATTGCACAACCGCTTTGATGAGACTCACAAGGTTGTTCTTGGATTGAGTAATGATATTGCTCTGAAGGAGTTAGCACTGAAGAAGGATAGAGCTCAATTTTCATCTATGCAAAAGGATCAAGAAGAGGCTTATCAATGTTGAAAGCAATCAGACTGTTATGTCTTCTCAACTTACTTCTATTGCTGCGTCACTTGAGCTGCTGACATCAGTTTTTATTCCTGATGATGTCAAAAAGGGGGAGAAAATACCTAAAGACAAATGCAGAAGGACTCCAACTTTAAGACTGAGGGATGATTCAAATGATGGTGGAAGCAGAGAAACAGAGAAAAGGTCAAAGTCTTCTCAAGAGCAAGGGCGACTTAGGTCAAACTCTGCTAGACAGACAAACTCTGAGAGGTTAAACTCTGGTAGTCAATCTTCTTCAAGACTTAAAAGTCTAGTGATTTCATCAAATCCAATTACTGATGAAGAGATTGCTGCTAAGATTTTCATGTAAGAACATGGCAATGAAGCTACAATGGAAGATATAGATGCTGAGATGAAGCTTCTTACTGAAGAGCACCAGAAAAAGATTAAAGCTGGTACTTATAAGAAGAAGTCAGTAAAGGCTCCTAGAAAGAAGGAAGTTGGAATTTCTATCAAAGAAAATACTCAACAGAGTATACAATACACAAGGAGGCCTGTGATTGCAAATAGTGATAAGGGAAAGGGTAAACTGGTAGAAGAAGGACAGTTACCAAAGAAGATTTATTCAACCTCTGACGTTGCTCAAGTTGAATCAAGGATAAACAAGTCAACCTCTGACGTTGCTCATGTTGATATTTCTACTAAAATTATGACAACCTTTGACAAGGCCCAAGTTGTACAAACTCAGCTAGCTCCAAAACTCAAAGGTTTCTTAAGACCTGTACTTTCTGAAACTCTGACACTAGAACCTGTGAATTTTTCTCAAACCAGGACAGTACTTGGAAAAGAATTTTATGACAAGTCTGGTTTAGGTTCACACAGGGAAAAGAGAATAAATAACAGACCTTTAGATCAAACATCACTGGCAGAAGCTGGTATTGGGGTATCTCAAGAGAGCCTTGATAAACTAGAATCTGTTCAAATGGTCTATCATAAAGGATTAAAGAAAGAGTTTCTATTATATTTTATGTCTGATGGAAGAGTTTACAGAGTAGGAGAAGCTGATGTTCAGTTGAAGCTATGGGAAGAGCTTGAGTATGTTTTATACCTTCTCAAAGTCAAAAATAAAAGTACTCATGATGCTGCTATAGTTCTAAGAGATAGGATGATGAAATCCAAAGTGCTTCTTGGAGGTGGTGTTTCTAGTGCATATATTCCTAAGTACAGAGATGCTTATGGAAAGATTGTTGAGATGAAGAGAAACAGTGCTAAGTTCAAGACAACACTGGGTATTAAAGTCTTGGAATTCAATTTAGAGTCAGACAAATCATACTATATTCGGCTAGGGAATGAAATGAGGAAGAACATCATTTATTCTCTGAGAGCTGCTATCTACCAGACTGGAGAAAGTGATACAGAGCTCAAGGAACTTAAAGAAATCATGGTGGAAGAGCTTGAAAAGGCTGAAAGGAGACTTCTCATCGATTATCTCAGGACAGTGCCTGATATTGAAGAAATTAAGTAAAGTCTGACTGTAAGTTTTTAAAGTTTTCTGTTCTAAGTTAAAGTTAAACTCTGATTATATTTAAACACTGCATTTGTTATATGTTTTGAAATCATCAATTATCTATTAACTTGTACATCTTTATTATGCACAAGTTGGGGGAGATTGTTAGATATAATTGCTAATGATTTTTTTATCAGTATTTAAAAAACAGGTACTCATTAGAGTTTACTTGAAACCGGTCAGAGTTTATTTAAAGTCTGACGGGATGAGAGTTTATTTTAGCTGTCGGTGCTAACATGAAGATTCTAGAAGCAATATATTCTGAAGATGGAAAGAAGCAGAATATATTGAGATAGCTAAATAAACGGGACAGAAGACAGAAGCAATCCTAGATTGATATAAATTGTATAGCTGATTTATAGGATATCAATTAGAGATTGATTATGTAACTGTGTATTATATAAACACAGATAGGTTAACCCTAAAAGGGATGCGAATACTGAATACATTATTCTTGTAACCTAGCAGCTCTCTGTGATTCTTTAACATCACTGAGAGAAGAGTTATTTTATATAATTCAGTTGTTGATTCATAAACAGTGTTCTTAAGTGTTATTATCATATTAATATTGATTATATATTGTGTAATCGGCCTAATGTAGCAGTCTGTAGCTTCATGGAATCAGGATCCAGCCTTACAGTCTCCAAAGTTGTACCTCTGTAGATCTGACTTCATAAGGAAAATGTATAACTTGAGGGCTGGCCTTCATAGCAGAATCTCTCAGCCGGTCATACAGAAGCTCGTTCAAGCAAGAAGATCTCTTTACTTTACTCATCAGAATCCACAATTCAGAGAGAGATCTTCTTTGGAGTAGTTCAAGAGAAACAGTGAATGACCCTTCAAGAGCACTTGAGACATAGATGAACAGTTCTTGTCTTACTTGATCAAATGCAGACGTAATCCTTAAGATATCTTCCTTCAATGCCTTCATATATAATGAGTTGTCTGGATTAACAATTCTGATCTTCTCAAGCAGCTTCAGAAAAGTAGAATCATTGTTTGTGCCTCTCTGAGGGATATCAAACATCTCCCTTGCTTTATCCCAATTGCTTCCTTGCTTCATCCTCACATCCAATCTCCTTTCTTTGACATGAATACTATGAAGACGTTGTTTGTCTTCATATTCAGCCTTTTGAATCTTTAGCTTCTGAGATATGATGTCGGAGACCTTAGCATTCTCATCCTCCTTTCTCCTTAGCTCTGCTTGCTGTTTCTTCAACTCCTTCTGAAACAAAGGGTCAGGTGTATATAATTCAGCTTCATCTTCCCAATCATCAAAGTTGGCTGCCTCCTCAACCTCCTCCTCACCAAAAGCTTCTTCAGGTATGGTCTTCTCCAGATCACCAGATGTGTCAAATTGGAAGTCATCCTGTTCACCATGGTAGTAGTAGGCATCATCAAAAGCAGACTCCTCCATTGATTGTTTACCTTTCCCCTTATCCTTTCCAGAAGCTCCTCCAGCTTCTCTGTTTCCTCCTTCTTTCTCCTTCTCCCCCTTAGTTGAGGAATCCTCTACAGTTTGAGCTTTGGAAGCCCTAGGATTCACCTCAGATGTTCTCCTTATATCTCCTCTTTCTTCTCTCATCTCTCCTCCTTCTTCTCCTTCATCAGCATCATTATCCTTATCTTCATCATCACCCTCAAAGAATTCTCTTTGTTTAACTGTAGGTTGATGTGACTTCTTTATCATAGCGTACAGATGCGTCATCCCTTCGTTCAGATGCTCCATTCCACCTTCAATTTTAGAGAATCTTTGATCATTAAACCATTGGTTTTCATCAACAGTTTGCTGAACAAAATCCACTTGAGCAGTAATGGCAGCAAACTGATCAACATTTGACGTTGTAAGATCAGAGACGTCCGAAGCCAAAAGTACTTGAGATTGCTGAACATCATTGATCTTTGGTAGGAGAGTAGTCTTCAAGCTTTCAATATCATCTTTAATCAAACCCAGCTGATTTGTTACAGAGGTGGAAGAAGAAGACCGTTCAACCACTTGTGCTTTAAGAATTTCCTTCTCAGTCTGGGTTTCTTGCAGTTGTTTCTGTTGAGCAACTATCTGGGCTAACAAAGAAGCAGTGTTTGTGTCAGTGTGTGCACTCACTTCAATTTCTCTCAGTGGTGTTTCACTCAACTCACGTGCTTGTGTATCACTCTTTGTTTGATTTTGATCTCTAATCACTAGCTGTCTTTCCAAGTTATCAGATTGAGTACCTGCAATGGAAATCACCCTAGCCCCATCAAGAGAGGTCAGTGGTGGTGCAATGGGAGTTCGCAAATCCCGATCCCTGATTGAGTCTGTCAAAATATTTGACATTGAATACTGAATTGCTTCAGGGACAGACTCATCAGGTTGCCTTTCACTTTCTCCAGTAAAAACTGCGAGTGAAAAATCCCTTAAGGGAGCCAGAGATGTTCCCTCTAAGAGGGGAGAAAATGATTCTATTATAGGTGGCAAAGAATCAGATTTTTCCTCTGATGCCTGTGAAGGCACTTCTACCGTGACAATGGTAGGCACTGTTTCAGATCCTAAGTGCTCTCCTAACAACGTGTCCTGAGTTTCTTCTATTTGGATGTCTTCTCCCATTGTGAGTAATGGGAGAGTGCTTGACTCATTACAGGTTGCCAGGGCCCGATGGCGAATTTCAATAGATTCATCCTGTTGAGAGGATGTCTCCAGAGACTGTTCAATGGCCATTTCAAAGTCCATATCCTGTTCGGAGGACATGGATGGGCTTACAGATGTCTCTCTATAGGTTTTCCTTTTCTTTAGTGGTGGAGACAGAGCTGTGGGTGCACTCAGTGTTTGTTCACTACTAGACCTTTGTCTTATTAAAGAAGCAGTTTCAGGTTGAGAGATTAAAGGATTAGACATAGTGTTTGGCTCTCTGACCTGGGTTAGAGATTGTGGTTCTACAACCTCTTGGTCTGTCCTATCAACCACTTGGGCTTCAGCAAAGGTGCCAGATGATCCAGAGATAGGATGTATTACCTGTATTGGCAGTTCCTCTGAAGTTCCAGCTGCAATGACTAGTTAATGAAATGTGCCATGAATGGGCTGACTACCACTGGTGTCATGTTCAATTTTTGAGAAGTGTGGAGTCTTTGATAGAACTTACTAGCAGTAGTAGGAGAAGGAACAGATACATCATTTAAAAACAACTCCTTGTGAGCATCAGATAGCACATGATTGATTAAGATAGTGAGAAATCTAGGATAGAAACACCTGACCTTTCTACCACTATCATGATCAATCCTGGCATTAGATACTCTCCTAACTATAAGACTCCAGATAAGATGACCAATGTTAAGTCTAACATTAAACACAATAGCATAAGCAATGTACTGCAACAAAGATGGAATATTTTGAAAATTGCTTTTAGTACAATTGCTGAAAACCTTACCTAAAGTATCAAATAAGACATCCCATTCATAGACCAAATTCCAAAGGACCTTGATAATGAATTCTGTTGAAAAACTGAATTAATTCAATATCAGAAGGAGTCCTATCAAAGTTGTCCCTAGGAAGTTGAAAAACTTCACAAAACAAACCCTCAGTAATAGTGTACTGTGTGTGCTCAATTGTGAAGGATATAGAATTCAAATCATCAGAAATTACAGCACTAGAACACAGTAACCTAAGTGGTTCAATTTTTAAATCAGCAGATAAACATATAGCACGACTAACACAACACTGCGAATTTAAAAACTGAATCCAAGGTCGAAAACGATCAACCAGGCATCTCAAAGGATCAAAATACCCAATGTAATTGTTTTTAACAACCTCAAAATTCTGAGCCATAATTTACTAAGTAAAAATTAACACAGAAAATCAAAAACTCAAATAATTATGAAAAATTCGAATTTAAGGATTTTAAAATTAATTAAAAATTAATTAAAAATCCAAATTTTCAAAGTTCTCCAAAAATTACCAAATTTTAGTATGTTAATCCTTGACACAAACCACACAACCCACTATTTTTAGAATTCAAAAACACCGATTAAATCTCTAAAAATGAATGACAAAACCCTTGGAATTCAAAAACTCAAGAACACAAAAACTTGATGAGATATGGATTTTAAACACTTAAATTAATGGGCTTGAGAAGATGAACACAGTGATGGTTTCCGTTTTTAAAACAAACAAGTAATGAATCCGGAATCTGGAAAAGAATTGGGCAGCAGTTCGTTTGTTCTTGAATAAAGGAGAGAGAATTCTAATAAAACAGTTATGTAAAAACATGAACTGGAAAGACTATGGTAAAAAGTAAGAAACAAAAAAAAACTATATATAAATTATCTGGTAGTACTATGGTAAAAGGTAAAACCGGTAGTACTATCAGTAAAACAAAATAAAAGTAAAATAAATAATCTATAAACAACTTAGTAGTACTAAGAAACACGGTAGTACTATAAAACATTAAAAAGAAAAAAATAATAAATAAAGAAAAGCCTAGTAGTACTATCTAAAATGACTACGGTAGTACTAAGAGAAAAAGAAAAAAAACAAAAACAAAAACAAAAAACAAATAAAATAAAACCTGGTAGGACTAATAAAAAGAACTAGTAGTACTATCACTGGATAGTACTACCGATAGTACTACTAGTTCAAAACTAGTAATACTAACGAAAATCAGATAAAAATAGATTTAAATAAAAAGAAAAATGTTGAGAATTAATAAACTTAGCAGAAAATGAATAAAAAAGCATGAAAAATTTATACAAATCTAGAAAAATTCACAGAAAATTCCATAAATCCTAGAAAAATATGCAGAAAATTATAGAAATGCCTAAAATTAATATAAACCTGCAGAAAAGTTTAAACAACAATATTTACAATCTGAAAAACACCTAAATAATTCTAAATAAATATATTTTCAATAAAAATACATTTCTCCACTTAAAAAATATGAGAAAAATATTTTTAAAGAAAACAAAATATTCAGAGCTATTTAAATTTACAAGCATGTAATATTAAATGAGAATTGGCAGTAAATATCAGTTAAATGACAAGATAAAATGAATTTTTGAAAGAACAAACATGACAGAGATATTGTTAATCACTAAGACTGTTTAACATGCCCAATTTACCAACTAACTTGATAAATGTGGATTCGTCAACAGATTTAGTGAATATATCTGCAGTCTGTTCTTCTGTGGGTACAAAGTGTAACTCCACAGTTCCATTCATGACATGCTCTCTGATAAAATGATACCTGATATCAATGTGCTTCGTTCTCGAGTGCTGCACAGGGTTGTTGGAGATTGCTATGGCACTTGTATTATCACACAAAATAGGAATTTTGTCTAACGAGTGCTGCACAGGGTTGTTGGAGATTGCTATGGCACTTGTATTATCACACAAAATAGGAATTTTGTCTAATGCAAAGCCATAGTCCTTTAATTGATTCCTTATCCATAAGATCTGAGCACAACAGCTTCCAGCAACAATATATTCAGCTTCTGCTGTTGAATTGGAAACTGTTTGCTGTTTCTTGCTATACCAGGAAATCAACCTACCTCCTAGGAATTGACAACTCCCAGAGGTACTCTTTCTATCCAGAACACTACCTGCATAATCAGAATCTGTATATCCAACAAGATTAAAACCAGAATCTTTAGGGTACCAGATACCTAAATTAGGTGTACCCTTAAGATATCTCAAGATTCTTTTCACAGCAACGAGATGTACATCTCTAGGGTCCGCTTGGAACCTTGCCCACAAGCATGTAGCATACATAATATCTGGTCTACTAGCAGTAAGATAGAGTAATGAGCCAATCATACCTCTGTAGCTTGTAACATCTACCTTGATAGAATTGTCAGAAGCTCTAAGTTTCATGGCTGTTGAAGATGGAGTCCTTGCTGATGCTGAATCCTCCATGTGATACTTCTTGAGGAGTTCTTTAAGATACTTGGATTGACAAATAAATATACCATTTGACCTTTGACTTACTTGCAATCCAAGAAAGAACTTCAGCTCACCCATCATACTCATTTCAAACTTACTCTGCATAAGCTCAGCAAATCTCTTACAGAGATTATCATTAGTAGACCCAAATATGATGTCATCCACATAGACTTGGACTAATATCATATCACTTTTGTGTTTCTTTGAAAAAAGAGTTTTGTCTATTATACCTCTAACAAAACCATTTTCTAAAAGAAAACCAGAGAGAGTGTCATACCATTTTCTTGGGGCTTGTCTGAGACCATAGATGGCCTTGAAGAGAAAGTACACAAAGTCCAGCAACTCCTGATTTTCAAAGCCAGGGGGCTGTTCCACATACACTTCTTCATCTAGCTCACCATTCAGGAATGCACTCTTAACATCCATTTGATAGACTTTAAAATTGGAATAAGCTGCAAATGCTAAGAACATCCTGATGGCCTCAAGTCTAGTCACTGGTGCATAGGTTTCATCATAATCAATGCCTTCAGCTTGAGAATACCCTTGTGCAACCAGTCTTGCCTTGTTCCTTGTAACAATGCCATCCTCATCTAGCTTGTTCCTGTATACCCATCTTGTACCAACTACTTTCTTGTTCTTTGGCCTGGGTACCAGTTTCCAGACTTGCTGTTGTTCAAACTGATTGAGTTCATCTTGCATAGCAATCACCCAATCTGGATCAGTCAGTGCTTCCTCAGTTTTCTTTGGCTCCATTTCAGATTGAAATGCTGAATAATGACATTCATTCTGAGTTGCACTTCTAGTTTTAACTCCAACACCTGGATCACCAATGATCAGCTCAAAAGGATGAGCTCTATTCCATACAATCTGTCTTGGAAGATTTTATCTTGATGATTCGCCTTGAAATTCACTTTGATGTTGTGAGTGACTAGATGATCCATCATTTGCTCCCCCTGAGTTGTTGCTTGATTGCCTTGATGATTCTTCTCCAGTGTTGGTGGTATCTCCATTGTTACCAGTGTTTCCACCACCACCACCATGATCATTATCATCATTGTTATTATCATTACCAGCAATAACTTCAGGTGGGGCTACATCATATGATTCTGAGTCTGGAAAGTTATCAAACTTCAGCTTCTCAGATGAATCTTCTTTTTGGATATTAGGGAACTTAGTGTCATCAAAAGTACCATTGACACTTTCCTTTACTGTGTGACTGCCAACTAAGTAGACTCTGTAAGATCTTCTGGAATAACCAACAAAAATAGCTTCTTGTACCTTCGCATCAAACTTGCCACGTTTCACATTGTCACCTATAAGCACAAAGCATTTTGCTCCAAATACATGAAAGTACTTGACAGTTGGTTTCTTGTTGTTCATGATCTCATAAGGAGTCTTTATTAAGTCCTTGTTGATTAAAGTTTGATTCTGAGTATAACAAGCTGTATTCGCTGCTTCAGCCCAAAAGTACGTTGGAAGTTTAGACTCACTTAACATAGTCCTAGCAGCTTCAATCAATGTACGATTCTTTCTTTCCACTACTCCATTTTGTTGAGGAGTTCTAGGGGCAGAGTACTGTTTTGTTATTCCTTTATCAGCACAAAAGTCATTTAGAATGGCATTCTTGAATTCAGTACCATTATCTGACCTTATGGCTCTAACAGGGAATCTAGAATCCAGCTCAATCAACTTTATATGGTCAATCACCAGGTGTGGGCTCTCATCCTTGGAATGTAGGAATAAAACCCTGTATATTTTGAATAGTCATCAACAATCACAAGTGCATATTGTTTCTTTGACATGGACATCACATTAACTGGACCAAACAAATCCATGTGCAGTAGCTGAAGTGGTTCAGTTATTGATGATGTGTCAGTGCCCTTGTGAGAAGCTTTCTTTGACTTTCCTTTCTGACATGCCTCACACAGTCCTTCCTGTGTAAATTCCATCTGAGGCAAACCTCTAACCAATTCCTTTTTTACTAAAGAGTTCATGGTTTTGAAGTTAAGGTGAGACATCTTCTTGTGCCATAGCCAACTATCATCTGATGAAGCTTTAGCATAAAAACAATTAACTTCATCTTTGGATCCAGAGTTCAGATCAGCTATGAACAAGTCACCTTTCCTTACTCCTTGAAGAGCAGGCTTTCCATTCTTCTTGAAGGATCTGACACTTCTCTCTTTCAAAGGAAACAACATATCCTCTGTCACAGAAATGACTGATGCTGAGAAGATGGAACTTCAGACCTTCCACAAATGATACATCTTCAATGACAACATTTCCGTACTTCAAACAACCATATCCTTTCCTAATACCCTTGCTGTCATCTCCAAAGGTAACTACTGGGCCAGATTTCTCAACCAAATCTGATAGCAGGGCTCTATCTCCGGTCATATGCCTTGAACAGCCACTGTCAAGAATCCACATAATACGGTTTACCTGTTTAACTCCCTGTAATATCAAATTGATTAGTCCTTCCTCGGAACCCAAACCTGATTGGGCCCGGCATACTTAAAGAACTAGCCTTTGTCAGGCAAAACAACATTTTTAACTGAAACTACTTCAACCTCTTTCACAAAAGAGCGTTTCCATTTATAGCCAGCCTTAACACATTTCTGAGTAGGCTTAGGGATAAATGAATCCACTCTAGTATTAGGAGGACTAGTAGTCTTAGCTTTAACATGCTTCTTATTATTATCATGTTGACGTGGAGCAGTCTTATCACTAGATACATGCTTACTATTAAAATAAGCATACATAACATTGAAAGCACAAGACATGCAATTAATCACACCACATGCTTTATGAGAATAATTAACAGCAGGCATGTTAGTACTACAGTTGTTTTGATCCAACTTATGGACATCTGATGTAGTCTTTTTAGTTGCAACAACTTTGACTGGTATATCAGATATACACTTGTTGGACTGTTCAACTTCCAAAGCAAGATCTTCTTCACGAATCTCCTCTGCAATGATGATAGAGTGTTCATTCAGAGGTTCTGCCTCGGACTCCTTACAGAAGGGTGTTTCAATACCCTTAAGCACATATGGAACACCCCTTCCTTCAGTTCTGACTCTACAAGGGGAATTAATTCCAAGCAATCCAATGACCTCATTATAATCATAACCTATACTGACATGATTACCCATAGCTTGTTTATTGAGAATCTCTTTAGCCGTCTTACAAGAGTTGTAATAGGCATTAGCTTTTGTATTAAGCACATTATTCTTTTCTTTAAGAATGGTTTCCAGTTGAATATAACATTTAACCCTATTCTCAAGAAATGCAATTTTCTCAATAAGTTCATCCTGATTAACATGCACTAGTTTTAATTCTTTTATTTCCTTTTCAAGATTTGTGTTTAAAAGAATTATTCTATCATTTTCAGTGCGTGCACAATCTAAGGTGCCACCAAGATGACGAATCATTTCAGTATCAGTAAACTTTACCTCTGACATGTATGCAGATGAAGTGCTTGCCTCTTTAGCCACTAAAGCAAGGTTCCCAATCTCACCTGCTTCTTCATCACTGTCAGTGTCATCCCAGCTCTTTCCTTCAGCAACATAGGCTTTCCCAATCTTGTTCTTCTTGCTAGAATCAAATGTGTTTCTTGTCACTTGCTTTGGCTTTCTGCATTCAGTAGCAAAGTGACCCAACTCATTGCAATTATAGCATCTGATTGTGCTCCTATCCACAGTTCCAGTTTTGTAGCCACCCCTTGTGCTACTTGAAGAGGAAGATCCACCTCTCTGAAATCTGGGCCTGAACTTAAGATTGGGATTCCTCTTGAATCTGAACTTCCCAAACTTCCTGACTATCAAAGCCAAATCACCATCCTCCAGCTGATCAAGTTCCTCTAAAGAATAGAAGTCATCACCAGATTGATCAATGGATGTTAATCCATATTCAGCATCAATAACATTCATGTTAGAACTGGAAGGTTGAACAGCCTTCACTTCCAGTTTCCGTGGGACTTCAGCAACCAATGCAGTAGAAGTACTAACTATCCTCCCAGTTCCATATAACTCATCCTGTTGAATCTGTTCCAGCTCATAGGTCTTCAGAACACCATACAGTCTTTCCAAAGCAATGTCTCTAATATCTCTTGCTTCTCTAATGGCAGATATTCTGTGCTCCAAATGACGTGGAAGTGTAAGTAGGAACTTCTTGTTAATTTCCTTGATAGTGTAGCGCTTCCCATTGAGATTCAGATCATTGATTAATTTGTTGTATCTCTCAAAAACCTCAGAGATACCTTCACCAGGGTTTGATCTGAAATGCTCATATTGAGAGGTGAGAATTTCCAGCTTATTCTCTCTAACTTCCTCTGTCCCCTCATTGATTATCTCTATAGTCTCCCAAATGTGTTTGGCAGTATCACAGTTTAGGACATGATTATGCATGATAGGATCAAGACAATCAACAAGGATCAACTAAAGACAGGCATCCAAGGTAACATCCACTTTTTCATCAGGAGTGTAGTCCTTGGGATCTTTAGGGTACATCCTAGCAGCCCTAGTAACAACATCATTCTCCATTAGCTCTCCCTTAATAATCATAGGAAGTTTTGGTCCATTCTTCAGCACATCAAAGTATTTAGGATTAGCAACTTTAAGAAATAGAAGCATTTTCTTCTTCCACATTGAATAATGCTCCTTGCTGAACATGGGAATCTTTACTGTACCAACCTTCTGTGTAGTAGACATCTTTTGAGATTTTTAGGAATAATAAAAATTTCAGAGTTTAAGAAAAAATCTCAAAACAATTGGATCTTTGATTTGTATATCAATCAAAAGGCTCTGATGCCAATTGTTAGGTCCTGATATGTTTGTAGAAGGGGGGTTGAATACAAACAGTACCGTTTAATCGAATTTGTATTGTTGAATTTAACAAATACAATACCAAATTTAATGCGGAATAAAATGAAACAAGATTCAAGTTAAATAAAACTTTATTGAACTTGAAGGGTGTTAAAATTCTGTGTACAGATTACAAGGTTCTTGTTAAAACAAATCTAGAATAAATTCGACATGAATTTATCTATATTTGTAATAAAAGGATCGAATACTAAAAAGTAGTTCGATAGAAATTCTAGGGATTATGATCCGCTAGATTGTCAAAGCAGTACAAGTAATTGAATTCTAGTTGATTGAATGATACTTTGTTGGCTAGAATTTATTACAAGAATTAATGAAGCTTTGCAGTTGGTTTTCGTTAATGGCAGAAAAGAGAGATATGATACTTTGCTTTTTCTTCTGTCTTGAATGTAATGTCTATTCTGTTTGATCAATGCACTTGTTAATTAAACAAGTCAGCAGATCAAAATACACGCGCCAAAACCACTGCAACTTGATTTACACTAATAGTACTATCCAATTAAAACTGGTAGTACTATCGGTAGGACTATCAGTTTGAACTGGTAGTACTATCGGTAGTACTAACACAGATAGTACTACTAGTATAAATAGAATTAGGTATAAAACTGATTTAATGCATTTTACTATTAATTGATTTAATAAATGAATTAATTCTTTCAGAATTAATTCATTGATTAAATAAATTAAATAAATGACTCAAATAATTTCATAAATAAATTAATTCTGGAGAATTAATTTATATATTAAATTACTTAAGATCTAGATTGATTAATTTAATATATGAATTAATTCTGAAAGAATTAATTCATAGATTAAATTAATTATCTTATAGAATAAAATTAAAAGAGAATTAAACTAATTCTTAGAACCACTAAATTTGATGACGAACTTCCACTGGCTGACGTTGACACTCCATGTACTGTCTGGTTCATGAGCGACTAACTTTAGTGATTGTTCTTCATCTTTAACTTTAAGCTGTGATTCTTTTTCTCCTTCTATTTAAACAATGGACTGTAACCTGTACTTTTTCTCCGTCACACTTCTGAAATCTCTGTCACTTTTAAATAGTTCCACTTCCTTGAATACTTCACTGAGGCTTGAACAATAAATTGAACTTCTTTCAATGTAGACTAACTTCAAGTCTGTAGATGACTTTAATCTTCATTCTCTTGACAGATATAATCTTCTGAGATTCCTGTGACATCTGTATTTATTATTTACTTATTACATCTTGGTTTATGTTGAGTAGAATCCTCTGTGTTTACAAATAGGCCTAGACATATGCCTTTCACTGTGCTCAGATCATATGGATAAGGAATCAATTGAAGGACTATGGCTTTGTATTAGACAAAATTCCTATTTTATGTGATAATACAAGTGCCATAGCAATCTCCGACAACCATGTTCAGCACTCGAGAACGAAGCACATTGATATCAGGTATCATTTTATCAGAGAGCATGTCATGAATGGAACTGTGGAGTTACACTTTGTACCCACAGAAGAACAGACTGCAGATATATTCGCTAAATCTGTTGACGAATACACATTTACCAGGTTAGTTGGTAAATTGGCTATGTTGAACAGTCTTAGTGATTAACAATATCTCTGTTATGTTTGTTCTTAGCAAAAATCATTTTCTCTTGTTGATATTTAATGATAAATAGTGTCTATTCTTGTTTGAAGTGAATGGCTTGTTAATTTAAATGTTCTTGAATAATTTATTTTCTTTAAAAATATTTTTCTCATATTTTTTATGTGGAGAAATTAATTTTTATTGAAAATTTAATTATTTAGGATTATTTAGGTTAATTTCAGATTGTATATATTGTTGTTTGAATTTTTCTGCAGGTTTATATTATTTTATTGCACTTCTGTAATTTACTGCATATTTTTCTAGGATTTGTAGATTTTTCTATGAATTTTTCTGGACTTGTACATATTTTTTATGCATTTTTATAAATTTTCTGTGCATATTTAATTATTTTTAGCATTCTCTGATAAATAACTTTGTTTTTCTTAAGTTTTTCTCCAAGTCTTCCCAGTTTTAATACTGAGAAGACTACCGTGAAGATTTAGTAATTTTAGTTTTAGTTTTTTGTTTTTTCCTTTTTATTTTATTTCTTTTTCTAAGTCTTCCTAGTCTTTTTAATCTTAGAAGACTTTCGGGAAGACTTAATTATTTTTAGGTTATTTCTTTTATTTTTTTTGTTTAATATTTTCGAAAAGACTACCATTTGTACTAGGAAGACTCTCAGCAAGAATTTCTCCAAGTCTTCCCGATTGTCTTCCCAGTTCATTTTTCAAATTAAAACGTTTGAAGTCTTTTCTTTTCAGTTTTATTTAGGCAGTTATATATATACAGATACATACGGTTTATTCTTCTTTTTCATTCCCCTGATCAGTCTTCATCAGTTTTCATATTTTCTAATTCAAAATTGCTTAAGTTTTAACTTAGCAAATCAATCAATCACCACTTTACAATATTTTCAAAACAATCGAAACTCTGCCCATTTGTTTTCTTTTCATTTCGACTTGTTCTTTGTTTCAAACTTGGATTGATTTTGATTTTGTTAAGTAAGTTTTGTTGTGTTTGGATTGTCTGAGTGTATGTTGATCTAGTACGTTGTTTGTGCATTGTGTTCTTAGTTCGAATTAAGGATCAATTTTTTTTTTAAAATTGGTTAATTTTTAGTGAAGCTTTAATTTTGTGGATTTTAAGTAATTATCTTGTATTTTAAAATCCCTAAAATTCAAATTTTATTTCAAATTAATTAAAATTTCTTGTTTTTCAAATGGATCCTAATTTTGAACTTGTTTTAAATAATTATATTGGGTATTTTGATCCGTTGAGGTGTAAGGTTGAACGGTTTAGGCCATGGATTCAATTTTTGAACAGTCAGACATGTGTTAGTCATGCTATTTGTGCATCTGCTGTTTTGAAAATTGATCCATTACGTCTTCTTTGCTCTAGTGCTGTTATTGTTGAGGACTCTAAATCTTTTACTTTCACTATTTTAAACCAGCAATATACAGTCACTTTTTATATTTTTTGTGATGTTTTACAATTTCCAAAGGACAGATTTGATCCTTTGCCCTCTGATGATGAGTTATCTCAGTTCTTCTTGAACATTCATTATCAAGCCCCCCTACAGATGATCAAACTTTCTAAGAGTTTTCTAGTTAGGGAATGGGATATATTCTTTGATACAATAGCTAGAGTGTTTGGTAATTGCACTAAAACAAATTTTCATGGCATTACCATTTTAAGTCAATATATTGCTTATTCTATTGTATTTGGTCGTAGACTTAACTTTGCAGAGTTGATTTGGAATTTACTGGTAAATAGACTTGCTCACTCTAGGAGAGATTTTGATAATCATGTGAAAGTGAAGTGTTGGTACCCTCGCTTTCTCACTCTTATCATAAATCATCTACTTACTGCTGAGCATGTAGAGTTGTTTAGAAATGCAAGGTTTGAAACCTCACAAACCACTGATTCCAAATTCTACATCAGATCGGATTGCTCACTCAAATATCTATCCACACCTGTTCTTGTTTCACCTTTGATGAGTCAATTCATTAATCTTCCAATCTTTGGTGAACAAGTTCCTCAACCACATCCAATTCCATTAGAAGTAGTAATTTCTAACCCTGGATCTTCTTCTGGTACAATGGTAGAAACCTAAGTGGTTGTTAGGGATGACCAAGAGGTTGTAGAACCACAACATCTAACACAGGTCATAGAGCCAAACACAGAGTCAAACTCTTCAAACCCACAACCTGAGCTTACTTTACAAACCAGACAAAGAAGTGTTAGAGAAAAAACTACAATGAGTGTTCCCAAAGCTCTGTCTCCACCTCTTAAGAAAAGAAAAACCTACAGGGAGACATCTGTTAGCCCATCCTTATCCTCCCAACAGGATATGGACATTGACATGGCCACTGAACAGCCTCTGGAGACATCCTCTCAACAGGATGAATCTATTGAAATTCGCCATCGGGCCCTGACAACTTGTAATGAGTCAAACACACTCCCATTACTCACAATGGGAGAAGACATACATATAGATGAAACTCAGGACACGTTGTCAGGAGAGCACTTTTGTAGTAACCCTAATTTTCAGGGTTTATTAATATTATTATTTGAAAGATTTAATTCCTTTCTCAAAGAGGAGAAATGGAATTATGTGTATATTTTATTTAAAATATTTGTGAAAGTTGGTTATTTTATCTGGGAAATTTAAGTGCGAATTTCCTATTTTTTGAGTAATAAAAATAGTAATATTTATTTATTTGGAGTAATTTAAAAATTCGTTGCATTATGTGATTAAAAATGTTTAAATAATATTACGTGGATTTGTGATGTGATATTATGTGTGAAATATTATTTTCAGTATTTATTAGTTAATTTGAGCCCGACATAATTTGATTTAAGGAAAATAGTTGAAAATTTGTTTAATTATAATTTTTGTGCATTTAAATATCTTGGAGTAATTTTGATAGTTAAATTATTTTAATGGGTCAGGAATTATATTAGTAGTACCGAATAATTGTTTTTAAAATTATTCGTTACAAATTATTTTGCAGTACTGGACAATTTAGCGTTAGGTGTGATTAGTTTTGTGTCAATTAATAAAGTCACCTAACCTAACCTACCTTTATTACCTAACCCACCCGTCTTTATCTTATTACACACATACATCACACAAAAGAAAAGGAAAGATAAGGAAGAAAGAAAACACATAACCCCCCCCGATTTCTCCTTCTCTGTACAGTGCAGAAAATACAGAACCCCTTGGCGATTTCTTCTTCTTCCGCGCGAGTTCTTCTAGTCTCCGCTGCCAGCCGCCACCGCGGTCACCGCAGTCACGCCGCCAGTTTCTGTTCAGGCAAAACTCCGGTCAACCGCGTCGCCAGTGCTCGTTTCTGTCCCACCGCTGCTGTCTCCGGCCGCGCACAGCCACATCAGCCGCCATCACTCCTATTCTGTTCCGTTCCAGCCACCTTCCTGATCCTCTTCTTCCAATTTTGAGTTCTAGAGGTATAAATCAAACCTTGTTTATAAATCCATTTTTTTTCCTTTGTAGTATTAATTATACTTCGTTTTCTATATATATAATGTAGTTTAATCCGTTTTTGTAAGTATCTGTGTGAACTATAATTCGTTTTATCGATCTATGTTATTTATGAAATCATGTTTGTAGTAATTAATTAATAATTCGTTTTTATTTATTAATTCATGATAATTACAAATTCGTTTTATAGAAATTAAGTATAAATCCGTTTGTTTTTGAGTTGGGATATTATCGGATTCGCTTTTTAGAAAGTAGTTATAATTTGTTTATATGTACGTAGTTAATAAATTTGTGAGGTGTATAATTGCTTAGTTAATATACACTAGTTATCATTTCGTTTTGTTTAGTTAACTTGTGATTATTTAGTAAATTGTTTTAGTAATGAATCTTTTATAAATCGGGTTAAATGGTTAAGTTGCATTTTATATATATAGGTATATATATATGTGTCATAGTTACTAAATTCAGTTGATATTAGTTGTTTAAGTTTAATGTTAAATAGTTTTACGGATGTTGTTAAGTGATTTTAGTTAGTGTGTATGTTGTGCGTCTTATATGATACTAGAGCGCTATTTGATTTTAGTGTGAAGTATGGTTTTATTTTGATGAGTTGATAATTTTTAAATCTCAAATTGTTTTATGAATGTTAATTATGGTAAAGTGGTTTAGTATAGAGATTTAGCTTTGATGTTCGAGTTGGTATATTGGTGATCATTAGTGTGATGTTTATAATTGCGTGTTGATATTAATTAGTTGAAGATTTGAATTGTTATTACTATTTGAGATTAATTGATTTTATCGGTTGTGCAGGTTCTTGGAGCGTGTTAGTTAGTAATGTGGTGCCAAGTTATAAAGTATTTATAAATTTTAGTTGGTTTCGAATAAATTCAGATTGTTGGTTGTATATCGAAAATATGATGTATTTAAATTTAGAATTAGTCTTGAGTTGTGAATTAGTGGTGATAGTGATTAGTACTGTGGATTACAGTGATTGTTTATACAGGTTATGATTGTGGGCTGTACTATGTGATCCGTCCTATGATTGGGGACGCAACATAGTACATGCAAAATTTCTGGCTAGTCCTGTTTACGAACGGGTCATGCCGAAATTTCGTAAAATCTAAGTATTTATTTTATTAATTGTTTTAAAACCCTTAGAGTTAAAGAGTAATTGAATTTGATTATTTTTAATCAATTTTAGATAATAATGAAATTAATTTAATTGACCAATTAAGTTAAGAGTTAATTGGTGAATTTTATTAATTGGTTATTATTTAATTTTGATTATTTATAATTCAAATTTGATTATTATTTTCAAATTATCTTATTATTTTATTATTTATTTATTCATTATCTGTTTGACTTGATTGATTTTAATTAATCGAGTGATAATCAGATTTAAAGTATAATAATTGTTTTCGATTCATAGATTTTTATATTCAAAAATCTTTATAAAAGGAAGACCAAATATTTTTCCAAAAAGAGTTTCAACTTATGGCGTGTTATGTGACTTATGTATTTTGTTGTGGAGTCTTGAACGTATGATGATGACCTTGGGTTATGCTATTTGTTAATCGAGTCTATAAATGCTATAAAAAGGTTGATACCTAGAGTTGAATTTAATTGGATTTTAATGATTGTCTCAGTAGTAAATGTTACTTTATGATAATGAGTTTGGTATTGTATAGTGGCATTTGAAATGATAAGTGCTATGTGTTTAGAGGATGTATTGAGTTGAATATGTTAATTATAGTTCTGAGTTTAGGTTGATTAAGTTAAATTGTATGAATATGGTAGATTGTAAGTTGATTCTTGATTGTTGATATTAGTTTAAAACAGGTGGATTAGTATATAAATATAGGAAGTGCTGCCGAATTTCCGGCAGAACTATTAAATGAATATTATTTGGTAAATGTATATGATATGATAAGCTAGTTTAAATGCGTACGTGAATGAAATGTGTTTATGTGTTAAATGTGCAGCTAGTGATTTGTATAGTTATAGGAGTTGTCAGTCTATCCATGTACTATGTGTTACGTGAAGTATAGAAATCATGTGAATTAGATGATGGACGTGCTATGTGATAAATGTGAACGTGATTGCTTATTTCTAAATAGAGCAATTGCAAGTCAAGGCAGGATTATGTTCTTATATGTTTTCTGCAAGTTGAAGTAAGATTATTTTCTTATATGTTACTGCAAGTCTATGCAAAATTATTTTCTTATATGTTTACTGCGAGTCGAGGCAGATTATTTTGAGTATTAAATAAATTGTGGATTAAATTGTGAATGATTGAGTTAGTATTGTTGGTATTCTTAAAACAGGGCAATGTTCACTTTACGAATAGGTCATACCCAATTTTCTGTAGAATATGCATGCGCTTAAGTGTATAAACATTTATATTATGTAGGTGTATAGTACGAAGGCTAAAGTATATGTTATATTTAACTAGTGAATAGTAGGGCGGGCACGATCTCGGTAGTGCGGACTCGTAGCAACCGCATATGTGATGGAACCAAGAGTTATCAGAATAGAGAATTGTGATGACATAAGATAGAAGAAGATGAGAATCATAGTACTTCAGCTTTATGTGATAGCTAAGGACCAAAGGCAAGTTTACTAACTCGTGCTCTTTTGTTCAGAGTATCGTATCAAGATTCCTGTTTTCAATTTTTAATTTAATTACTGTTTCATAACCAGATTCTTTTGTTATCCTGAGATTGAGACAACCCATTGTCCCCGATTTGACGAATTCTATTTCATTTCATAATTTATACCTTGCAGCACCGTGTATTGTCAGATTTTACCTTGATTCCTTGTGATGGGAAATTTAATTCTTATGCATTTGTTTTACCCTAATCCAGTTGATATAGTTAAGCAGACAGTTGAAAGTAATAGTTTAAATTATCGAGGTAGTCGATTGTTCCGACACTAACTCCCAGTATTAAGTTTGAATTGGAAGTTTTTAATTAAAATGAAATGTTTTTAAGGACTGCAGACGCCATTCAGAGTATCAGTATTATGTTGGCCAAAGTGGCCTTGGATCCAGTTCAGTATTTTGACATACCGTGGGTATGGTCCGGAGTTTTACTGTGACTGATTATCCACTATAACTCATTGCGTCAGTAAAAATCCAATTTTAACTTACAGTTGATATTGATTATTATTGTTGTTCATTTTGCTAGTTAAATTGATTCTCTCATATGTTGCCATTTTCTTGGCCAGCTGAGTTCATTTTTATACATATTGTTATTGTTGCATCATTATTTGATCTTGTGCAGTACTATATACTTGCTGAGCTTCTTTTGCTCACTCTTGCTTGTTTTACCTCTTAACCCTCCAGTGAAAAAGGTAGATTGACTGTATTTAATTGCATAGCTATGGGGAGAGATGATTCAAGATGACGTTGTGAAGATGAGTTGATGCAGAGCATTTGGATCTAGTGTGAGGGTATTGTATATAGTTGATTTCTAGTAAATATTATTATTGTAAAATTTAGTATTGCCTGGTATACTTCACATCGAAGTTATATCAGTGTTATAGATGTATGTAAAGAGATTGTTGTATAAGTAAGTTAAAGTTTAATAAAGTTTGGATTCTTGTTTCTAGCACTATAGACTAAAAGATTCTTGGTAGAGTTGGGGTCGTAGATGTTATATTTGTTTTGGTTTTATATTTAACAGGTTGTTTTATTTGAGATTTTAGCGTGACGACCAAATCCACTGACCCCGAGAATTGGGGGCGCAACAACTTTGATTTTGAAACAGTACCTACCATAGTTACGGTAGAAGTGCCTTCACAAGCATCTGAGAGAAATTGGGATTTGCGAACTCCCATTGCACCACCACTGACCTCTCTTGAAGGGGCTAGGATGATTTCTATTGCAGGTATGTCATCTGAGAACATGGAGAGACATCTAGTAATTAGAGATGAGAGTCAAACACGGAGTGATACATAAGCACGTGAGTTGAGTGAAACACCACTGAGAGAAATTGAGGTGAGTGCACACACTGACACAAACACTGCTTTGTTGTTAGCTCAAATAGCTGCTATACAGAAACAATTACAAGAAACCCGGGCTGAAAAAGACATTCTCAAAGCACAAGTGGTTGAACGGTCTTCTTCTTCCACCTCTATAACAAATCAGCTGGGTATGATTAAAGATGACATTGAAGGTTTGAAGACTTCTCTCCTACCAAAGATCAATGCGGTTCAACAATCTCAAGTACGTATGGCTTCAGATGTCTCTGATCTTTCAACTTCACATGCTGATCAGTTTGCTTCCATTACTACTCAAGTAGACTTCATTCAACAAACTGTTGATGAAAATCAATGGCTTAATGAACAGAGGTTCTCAAAGATTGAAGGTGGAATGGAGCATCTCAATGAAGGGATGAAGCATCTGTACTTTATGATAAAGAATTCACATCAACCCACGGCTGAACATAAAACATTCTTTGAGGGAGATGGTGAAGATGATGTTGATCAAGGAGGAGATGGAGGATATAGAAGAGAAGGAGGAGAAATAAGGAGAACAAGTGAGGTGAATCCTGAAGCTGCTCATGTTAAATCTGTAGAGGATTCCTCAACTAAGGGGGAGAAGAAATGAGGAGATAGAGAAGTTGTAGGAGCTTCTGGAAAAGATAAAGGGAAGGGTAAGCAAAAACAATCAATGGAGGATTCTACTTTTGATGATGCTTTCTACTACCATGGTGAACAAGATGATTTTCAATTTGATACGTCTGGTGATCTGGAGAAGACTATCCCTGAAGAACCTATTGGTGAGGAGGAGCTTGAAGAATTGGCCAACTTTGATGATTGGGAAGATGAAGCTGATCTGTATACTCCTGATCCTTTATTTCAGAAAAAGTTGAAGAAAAAACAAGCAGAACTCAGGAGAAAGGAAGATGAGAATGCTAAGGTCTCCGACATCATATCTCAGAAGCTGAAGATTCAAAAAGCTGAACATGAAGACAAACAACGTCTTCATAGTATTCATGTTAAGGAAAAGAGATTGGATGTCAGGATGAAGGAAGGAAGCAAGTGGGATAAGGCAAGGGAGATGTTTGATATCCCTCAAAGAGGCACAAACAATGATCGTACCTTTCTAAAGTTGCTTGAGAAGATCAGAACTGTTAATCCAGATAATTCATTATATATGAAGGCTTTGAAGGAGGACATCTTAAGGATTACATCTGTATTTGATCAAGTAAGACAGGAATTGTACATCTATGTTTCAAGTGTTCTTGAAGGGTCATTCACAGTTTCTCTTCAACTCCTACAAAGAAGATCTCTCTCAGAGCTTTGGATTTTAATGAGTAAGGTGAAGAGATCTTCCTGCTTGAATGAACTTCTTTATGACCGGCTGAGAGATTCTGCAATGAAGGCCAGCCCTCAAGTTGTACACTTCCCACATGAAGTCAAAATCTATAGAGGTACAACTTTGGAGACAGTAAGGTTGGATCCTGATTCTTTGAAGCTACAAACTGCTATGCAACTGGTAAAGTTGGAGAATCTTCTTAGAACTTCTGGGTTTACCACTGAAGAAAAGTTCCAAGGTATTCTCAAATGAAGAACAGATTGAAGAAGATCACTTCTCAACCAGTCAAGCCAAGTGGTGTTGATTCAGAAAGTGATCGTGTCCTTGATAAAGATCTTCTAGACACCTTGCCAGAAGCTGAAGAAGGTGAGATTAGAGATTAAGGCATGATGAAGAGAGCTCAGTTTTTAATGTAATATGTTTAGAGCATAGGTGAATCAAGATAGGAAAATGTAATCATTTGTTCAGTCTAGAGGAACATCTATCTTGTATTTATCTTTATTGTTTGAATATGGAAATTGTTAAATATAATCCAGAACTTTTTTATTATTTGCTTGGCTCTTAAAAGTCTTATCTTTTCTTGTTTTAGTTGAGTTATCCTCTAGAGGTATTTGATTTTTATTGTCTAACAAACAAATAGGGGGAGATTGAAAGCATATGTAAAGGCCTATTTGTAAACACCGAGGATTCTACTCAACATAAAATAAGTTGTAATAAATAAATAATAAAAGTCATATGTCACAGGAATCTCAGAAGATAATATATGTCAAGAGAATGAAGGTTTATGTCATCTACAGACTTGAAGTAATTCTACATTGAAAAAGTTCAATTTATTGATCAAGCCTCAGTGAAGTATTCTGTTAGGCCGAATACACAATATATAATCAAATATACGTATGATAATAACAATAAGAACACTGTTTATGAATAATAAACTGTATGAAATTAATAACTCCTCTCTCGGTGATGTAAAATATCACAGAGAGCTGCTAGGTTACAAGAATAATTTTTTCACGTATTCGCATCCCTTTTAGGGTTAACCTATCTATTTTTATATAGTACACAGCTACATACAATATTCTAATTGATATTCCTATAAATCAGCTATACAATTAATATCAATCTAGAATTACTTCTGTCTTCTGTTCCGTTTTCTTAGCCATCTCGATATCTCTTTGCTTCTTTCCATCTTCAAAGATTATCGCTTCTAGAATCTTCATTGAAATAACACCGACAACTTAAGTAAACTCTGACTGTCAGAGTTTAACAAACTCTGACCAGTCTTCCAGCTAAACTCTGATAGTATCCTGATACTTTAAACATTGATAAACAAACATCAGCAATTATATCTAACAATCTCCCCCAACTTGTGCAAAAAAAAAAATGTACAAGTTAACAGATAATTGATGATGTCAAAACATATAACAAATGCAGTGTTTATAAAATCACAGAGTTTATATATTAACTTAGAACAGAAAACTTAAAAACTTACAGACTCCATTTACTTAATTTCTTCAATATCAGGTACAGTTCTGATATAGTCCATAAGCAATCTTCTTTCAGCTCTTTCAAGTTCAGCTACCATTATCTCCTTCACTTCCTTTAACTCTGGATCACTCTCTCCAGTTTGGTAGATAGCAGCTCTTAGAGCATAAATATTATTCTTCCTCATTTCATTTCCTAGCTTTATTATGAAGGATTTATCTGACTCCAGATTAAATTCCAACACTTTTATACCAAGATCTGTTCTGAGTCTTGCACTGTTCCTCTTCATCTCTACAAGCTTTCCATGGTAATCTCTGTACTTTGGTATATAAGAACCAACAGACTTTAGGCCACTGAGGGCTCTAGCTTTCATCATTCTACTTCTTAATACCTCAGCTGCTTGTTGAGTTCTTTGATTTTTAATTTTCAATAGATATAGCACATACTCCAGCTCTTCCTTCATCTTTAGTTCAATATCAGCTTCACCAACTCTGTATACTCTGCCATCAGTCTTGAAGTATAACAAAAAATATCTTTTCAAACCTCTATGGTATATTAACTGAACTGACTCCAAAGAATCAAGTTTTTCTTGAGTTACACCAATACCAGGTTCAGCTAAAGAAGTGTGATCCATGGGACTATTGTTCACCCTCTTCTCTCTATGAGATCCTAAACCAGATCTATCTCTAGATTCTTTACCCATGATGGTTTTGCTTTGAAGAAGATTTACATTGCCATGAATCAGAGAATGTTGAACTGTAATTGGTTTAGCAAAGGTCCTTTGAAGTTGAGAAGATACCAGAGTCTGTACAACTTGAGTAGTATCAGTGGTTGTCACAACATCCAATGATTTGTCAACTTGAGCATTGTCAGCGGTTCATTGAACTTTCTTTAGTACTTTTGGTTCTTCTACAAGCTTCCCTTTGCCTTTATCCAACTAGCTTCAACTGGCCTTCTTGAATATTGTAAACTCTGTTGAGAATTTACATTTTCTTTAATTACAATTTCTTTCTCCTTTGGCCTTAAAACCTTCTTAGCTTTCTTAAATTTTCCAGTCTTCAACTTCTTCTCATGCTCTTCAGCTAGCATCTTCTCTTCAACCTGAATATCTTCAATAGTTGCATGTTCACCATGTTCTTCCAAAAATAACTGAGTTGCAATCTCTTCATCAATATTTGATTGAGAATTAAGCAATAAGCTTTTAGCTTTTGAAGAAGATTGAGCACCAGTATTTACTCTTTCAGAGTTTGTCTTAGTAGTAGCAGAGTTTGACCTCAGTCTCCCTTGCTCTTGACTTGATTTAGACCTTAACTCCTGTTCTTTAGCACCACCATCAGTAGTATCATCATGTTTACTCAGATTTTGAGATTTCTTGCATTTGTCCTTAGAAACTCTCTCCCCCTTTTTTGACATCATCAGGAATCAACACTGAGGTGAGCAACTCAAGTGAAGCAGCAATTGAATCAATCTTGCCAAACATGACATTTTGATTTTCTTCAACTTTGCTTAACCTGGTTCTTAGAGCATCCTGATCTCTAGATAAAGAAAAAATTTCTTGCTTCAGAGTCAGCTCCCTTGCAGCAACATCATTTCTCAACCCAGTAACAACTTTATGAGTTTCATCAAAACGATTATTAAGGGACTTTACTTGGACAATTGTAGCTTTGAGATGAGCAAGAAGCTCAGGATTTGTGATAGTAGCTGCACTCTTAGACACAAAGTCAGCTGCCCTCTGTTCAGGAAAGATACATTCATGACTTGACCAATTGGCGAAATACATGTTCTGAAAATGAGTTTCAGTACTATGTTGAGTTGAACCTCCAACATCAGTCACTTTAGGATTGTGTTGAGCAGAAATCCTTGGAGAAGATGAAGAAACAACTTGATCATCAGACTTTGCTGAAGACTCTGCACTTGAAGAATTAGGAATATTTTCAGCAAAAGTGTCTTGTGCATCTTCATTTGTAAGCTTTCCAGAGTTTAAATGCTCAACTACATTTTCATGAACAGCCTCAACAACAGGCTCTACAGTTGCTTCAAAAACATTTTCTGCAGCATCTTCAAGAACATTCTCTGCAACTACAGCCTTTGCTGTCTGATCAACCTCTTCACCCTTTTCAAGATCCTGGTGAGAAACAGAGAAAACCTCTGTATGAGTAGCCATAGACTCATCAATAATCAGAGTAGGTTCATCAGCTGCAGCCACATCCTATGTTACAGCAACACTGTCAACCTCTTCAAAAGTTGCAGAGGGATGTGCTTCAATATTCTCTTCTACCTCCATCTCCAATGGCTCAGGTAAATCATCATTAAAATCAGCCATTTCATCAGTATTAGCTCCAGCTTCATTTGGCACATTATCATCAATATTAGCATCTGGGGCAAAATTCTCTGGAACTGCATCAGTTGAATCTACCAAATCATCAAACAGATAATCAGCTACCAGCTTCCTTCTTTTATGCTGTAAAGACTCATTTGCATCAGGATTTGGTCTATTTGCCCTCTTCTTTTTCCCTGAAGTACCACCAGATTGTGGTAAATTAGCATCAGTAGATTGTGGTTTAGCAGTCTTGACAGCCTTGTAAGCCCTATGCTTAGTCCTACCTCCAGTCTTTGGTCGTTGAGAAGTAGCTTGAGGATCAGTGTTTAGTTGTTGTGATTGGGGTTCTGGTTGTTGTGGTTGAGGTTCTGGTTGTTGTGGTTGAGGTTGTGGTTCAAGAAATTGTTGGACAGTAGCTGGAAGCAATAACTCACCAACATTCCCTTTCTTGACATACTTGTTTAATCAGAGAATATTCTCTTGTGCAACTTAAACGAAGGAATCACATCATTTGCAGCAATTACAACCTCAGGAACACAAGCAGAAAATAACATTTGACAAAAATGAGCAAAATATACTACGCTTCTATTTTCTGTCATTTTCTCGCCTATGTTATGCAAAACAAGTCTAGAAAAATCAAAATTGTGACTATAGAGTAAAGAATACCCGATTTGTAGACTGTCAATTGGAATAGCATCCCAATTAGTGCATTTCTTCCCGAACGCTCTAGTTATACAATCAAAGAAGAAACTCCATTCCTTCCTTAAGAGCGGTCGCTTCAAGTTACCAGTCCTTGCCAATGATCCACTGTAGCCAATCTCCCTCATCATTCTCTGTAGCTCGGAATCACCAACAGAAATGGTATAAGCATTCAACTCAGCAAAACCTAGAGCTGCATGAACAGTGCCTGGTGTGACCACAAAATCATCATCTTGAAACTCAAAAACAATTGAAGGAGTTCCAGCCTCTCCTTCATCATCATAAACGCCTGTCTCCCAGAAGGCTTTGATTTGAAAGCCAGACAGCATAGCAGGTTCGACAAGAGCATACCCAATAGCAGACTGGGCAAGAAAATTCTGAAACAAATGAAACGCCTCCGGTGCGTTCGCATTATTTAGTGGTGCTGCATAGTTGTTAGGAACAAACTCTAAACCAACAGAGTGAAAAACAGTAGTTGCCATTAGAAAAGATTTCAAAATGATCAGAGTTTACGCTTGGAAAGGTGTTTGAAAAATTGATGCAGAAAAGGTGTTTGTGAAAATGTGTGTGTGAAAATGTTTGTGAATGGAGTAAGTCTGTAAAGAATATGAACGTTGTGTGTATAATGGTTAAATATGAAACACAAAAATTAAAACTGAAGAGTTTTAATCATTAAGACACACAGCAGGCTTACTCGTGAAATGTGTGAGTGGGACAGTTGTCACACATGCAGTAACTGTCAGCATTAATCGTGGTAGTTTCCAACACGCATGCTCAGTAAAAACAGGCAATAATTACTGCTATTTACACGCTTCATCATTTTCAAAATGCATACAAACCGTTTTCAATCATACTCTCTATTTTCAAAAAAAATAATGTTCCTAAAAAATTATGAAATGTCTGAAACACATTTATTTATTTTAATCATCAGAGATTAAAAATAAATTACCTCGGCGTAGAGTACACAGTTCATCAGTGTTTATCAATCCTCCACCTTCATTAATAATCTCTTTTCTCAAAATGCACAGTTGTGAGTATTTGTGTGTGAATAGCAGAGTTTACTGAATGTAAATATTTAGAGCATCTCAAAGTGCATAAAATCCACAAATTAAATCAGTAAAAACTGGTTGCCCAAACTCTCATTTAGAAAACAAAATCTGATGTCATCTAAACTCTGTACCTTTATATGTATTTATTTGTTTTCACCCCCTAGCTAATTTTTTTTTTCTTTTCCAGTAATCAGTGGTTGGCACTAGTCACCAAAAATTTCAAATTTTAGCCCTTATTTCATGCAATAAGTTCCTGGGTCTTCCTAGGCACAACATGATCTCAAAGGAATTTGTGCATTATTTATGCATCTTTTTCTTGGGTGTGATGTAGTAGCAACTAATTATAAGAGTTTAGACTAACATCATTTAGCGCATATCATTTATGAGAGAAAGTGCAAACAGCTAATACAGACTCAGTGTATAGGACCAATAAACTAAGAGATGCTATAAATATAGAGACAATATCATGCTGTGTAAAGTTTCTGCACACATTTGAGATCATATCATATATAACTCAGAAGGATTCATGATTACTTACTGAGAATCATGCTTCATACTTTTTCTTCATCGGTTTTTATGTTTCAGACAATACCACAATCAGAGTATAACATCAGAATTTAACCAACAGAGTATGCTAACAGAGTTTAACAACATGATTTGCATAACAGTTAACATATTCATAGAAACATGAGCAACAAATCACAGAAGTGTTAATTTTGAGTCTAACCAGTATCTCTAGTCGAAACCAGAGATCATTCCTAGTTCATTTACCAGTCTTGTAAATGTAGCTTCACTCAAAGGCTTGGTGAAGATATCTGCAAGTTGTTGATCTGTAGACACAAAATAAAGCTCAATATTTCCTTCCTCCACATGTTCCCTGATAAAGTGATACCTTATGCTGATGTGCTTGGTCATGGAGTGCTGTATTGGATTTCCTGTCATAACAATAGCACTTTGATTATCACAGAAAATAGGTATTTTAGAGTACCTTAACCCATAATCCAGCAATTGATTCTTCATCCACAGAATCTGTGCACAACAGCTACCAACAGCAATATACTCTGCTTCAGCAGTAGATGTGGAAATTGATTTCTGTTTCTTTCTGTACCAAGAAACTAGTCTGTCACCTAGAAATTGACAACTTCCACTGGTGCTCTTTCTGTCAATCTTACAACCTGCAAAGTCTGCATCAGAGTAACCAACAAGCTTAAACTTTGATTCTCTAGGATACCACAAACCCAAGGTTATGGTTCCTTTGAGATATTTGAAAATCCTCTTCACAGCTGTTAGATGAGGCTATCTGGGATCAGCTTGAAATCTTGCACAAAGACAGGTTGCATACATGATGTCTGGTCTACTTGCAGTCAGATAAAGAAGAGACCCTATCATGCCTCTGTAGTTTGTCATATCTACTGAAGCTCATGTGTCTTTTTCTAGCTTTGTTGCAGTTTCCATAGGAGTTGTTGCAGATGAACTATCAAGCATACCAAATTTCTTGAGAAGATTTCTGGTATATTTTGCTTGATTGATAAAAATCCCATCATCTGTTTGCTTTACCTGCAAGCCTAGAAAATAACTAAGCTCTCCCATCATGCTCATTTGGTACCTGGACTGCATAAGCTTGGCAAACTTCTTACAGAGTTTATCATTAGTAGACCCAAAGATTATATCATCCACATATATTTGAACTAAAAGCAAATCATTACCAGTATTGAAATAGAACAAGGTTTTATCAATTGTACCTCTAGTGAACCCACTTTCTAAAAGAAATTGAGCCGGAGTTTCATACCATGCTCTAGGTGCCTGCTTTAGTCCATAAAGTGCTTTGTCAAGTCTGTAGACATAATCTGGGTGCTTGGGGTCCACAAACCCTGGTGGTTGTTCAACAAACACTTCTTCTTCAAGTTTCCCATTGAGAAAAGCACTCTTCACATCCATCTGAAATAATTTAAACTTTTTGTGAGCAGCATATGCTAGAAAAATCCTTATGGCTTCCAACCTTGCAACTGGAGCAAAGATTTCATCATAGTCAATTCCTTCTTGCTGTGAATATCCTTTTTCCACAAGTCTAGCCTTGTTCCTTGTAATTACTCCCTCACTATCAGTCTTGTTCCTGAAAACCCACTTTGTACCAACAACAGATCTATTCTTGGGTCTTGGTACAAGTGTCCATACTTCATTTCTTTCAAACTCATTCAATTCCTCCTACATTGCTGTTATCCAGTTAGCATCTTGAAGAGCTTCATCCACTTTCTTTGGTTCGGTTTGAGATATGAATGCATGAAACAGACATTCATTTGCTGTAACACTTCGTGTTTTCACACTTGCATCTGGATCTCCAATAATCAGATCAGGTGTATGAGCATGTGTCCACTTTCTTGCTGTAGGTAAGTTGCTTATTTCACCATTATTAGATCCTCCCCGTTGATCCATGCTTTCCTGATTTTCTTGATGACCATCTGTATTCTCTGAGGCTCCCCCTGAATTGGACTACTCAGTGTTTGAACTTTCAGAGTTTGAGCCAGAGTTTGTTTCAGATTCTTCAGCTGACTCACTTCCAGAATGTGAGTCATCATGTTGAGATGTTCCAGAAGTATCTTCTTGCTCCCCCGCAACTGGTTCTCTATTCTGTTCTGTCAGAGAAACTTCCTCAGTGTTTACCAGTAGAGGTTCAGAGTATGCTTCAACAGAGTTTGTTGGATTGGCTTCATCAGAGTTTACGTCAACAGAGTTTAGATCTTCATTTTCAAAGCGTAGTTGATCATGATTTTCTTCATCTTCAAGTCCAATTATTTTCTTGTCATCAAATGACACATGTATAGATTCCATGATCACTTTAGTTCTCAGATTATAAACTCTGAGTGCTTTAGTCGACAGTGGATATCCAACAAAAATTCCTTCATCAGCTTTTAAGTCAAACTTGGTCAACTGTTCAGGATGAGTTTTCAACACAAAGCATTTGCACCCGAAAATATGAAAATATTTCAGGTTTGGTTTCTTTTTCTTCACCATCTCATATGGTGTTTTCCCATGCCTGTTGATCAGTGTAGCATTTTGAGTAAAACAAGCAGTTTGAACAGCTTCTGCCCAGAAATAAGTTGGCAATTTTGCTTCATCAAGCATTGTTCTGGCAACTTCGATTAAAGTTCTGTTCTTTCTTTCAACTACACCATTCTGCTGTGGAGTCCCAGGTGCAGAAAATTCTTGCTTCACTCCTCTTTCCTTGCAAAATTCTTCCATTGTTGCATTTCTGAATTCAGTACCATTATCACTCCTGATGATTTTCACTTTATACTGTGATCCTTTATCCAGTAGCTTTACATGTTCCATCAGAATTAAGGGAGTTTCATCCTTCTTTGCTAGAAAGTACACCCAGGTGTATCTAGTGTACTCATCAACAATGACTAAAGCATATTTCTTTCTGCCAAGAGACATTACATTCACTGGACCAAATAGATCAACATGAAGAAGATGATAAGGATTCACAACTGAAGATTCAGACTTACTCTTGAAAGATGACTTCCTTTGCTTGGCCTTTTGACAAGAATCACACAGACCATCTAAGCTGAGTATCAATTTTGGAAGTCCCCTTACGAGATCTTTTCGAATTGGCTCATTGATGTTGTTCAGATTTAGATGAGAGAGCTTTTTATGCCATTTCCAGCTCTCTTCACTATTTATCTTTGCAGACAGACACACAGCTTTTCCTTCAGAGTTTGTTATCAAACTTGCTTCATAGATATTATTGCGTCTGTGACCAACTAAAACAACTTTCCCTATAGATTTGCTAACAACCTCACAATATTCAGGTTGAAAATCTACATGATAACCTCTGTCACAGATTTGACTCACAGATAGCAGATCATGCTTGAGTCTTGGGACAAGAGCTACATTTGTGATGATGACACTTCCAAGATTGATATTGCCATATCCCAGAGTACGTCCTATGTTTCCATCTCCATAGGAAACTTTTGGGCCAGCCTTCTCCTCATAATCTGATAGCACGGCTTTATTTCCAGTCATGTGTCCTGAACATCCACTGTCCAAGACTAGGGCCCTCTCCCTTATGCCCTGCAATCACAAACAATTACTGAGAGTTAGTTTTAAGGATCCAGACTTGCTTGGATCCTTTGGCTTTCTTAACATTGTTAGCTTTTGCAGCGGAATTCTTATCAACAGAGTTTAAGCTAACAGTATCAGAGTTTACACTTGCAGAATCAACTTTAACCCATTTCACATTGGGCTTTAACTCATAATAGTTATGATAAATAGCATGATAATTCTTGCAAGTATAAATAGAATGCCAAGTACTCCCACAGTGAGTGCATAAAGTCTGTGGTCTAACCCTAACATAATCATTCTTTACTCCAGACTTGGAGGGTAAAGAATTAATGTCTTTGTTCTTCCTGTAGAAACTTGCAAGATGGTTAGTACTACCACAATTATGACATGTTTTTCTAGGAGCATCAGTAATAGGCAAATGATTATTACTTTTATTAATGCCTACTTTTCCATTTCTGTTCTTCCTGGACACTTTCTGTTTATCAACAGACTTTACCTCTTTGAGCTTATACTTGAATTGTTTCTCTGTCATTAAACCAACATTAACCTGTTTAACACAAGTTTTTACTGGTTCTTCCTTAACAGTTTCTTTTTCAAGTACAGAGTTTAGCTTACTGGATTCAGAAACAAATTTCATAGGTGGAAGATGTGTTTTAACTTTAACTTTATCTTTAAATCTAAGTTCATCTTCCACACAGTAACCTAACCCAACTGTATCTGTTTGAAACACTTGATGTGTATCTTTTCTAGATTTTTTCCAGGTTTTAATTATCTTTCTCTCTTTTTCCAATTCAGATTCTAATTGCCTAAATCTCTTAAGCAACTCCTGTTCAACATAAACAACATCATCTCTTTCCTTTTGAACTTGTTGCATGTTAACAAGTTCTTCTTCAAGAAATTTATTTCTCTCTCTAAGCTTTAGATTCTCAGATTTAATTCTTTCATTTTATAAAGTCTGATCTCTATAACTAATATGTATGCTTTTAAGATAAATTCTTAATTCAGATATATTATCAGTATCATAAGCATAAGTTGTTAGGGGTACCTTATTTTCAGATGATTCAGATTCATCTTTAACAGTTGCCATGAGAGCATAGTTGACATCCTCATCTGAGTCTGAAGTGTCTGCCCAGTCTCTTCCTTTAGTGATGAGTGCTTTTTCAGATTTTCCTTTCTTGCATTTTGGAGCATAGTGACCCATCTCTTTACACTTGTAGCACTGGATCTCAGACTTGTCTTTCTTCCCAGATTTGGTATCCCTTCCTTCAGACTTTCTGAAACTTTTCCTTTCAGAGTTTGAATCTCTCCTAGAGAATCTCTTTCCTTTCTTGAAGTTCTTGATACCCATCTTCTTGAAGGTCTTCACCATCAAAGCAGCCATTTGCATCATCTGTTCTTCATCATCCTCAGATTCAGATGATTCAACAGTGTTTGAGTCATCATCAGTGTTTGATGACTCAGTTTCAGAGTTTATGACCAAAGCTTTTCCCTTAGCTTTCTTCTTTGATGTCTCTTTCTTTAGAAGCTTTTCTTCAACTTTAAGAGCAACAGATTTTGTCTTCTTACCAGATCTTTTGTTTCTTTGTTCTATCTCAAGTTCATGAGTTTTAAGCAACCCATAGATTTCATCAAGTTCTGTATCTGCAAGCTCATAATTATCTCTTATTGTCGTTGTCTTTAAATCCCATCTTTCAGGTAGAGATAGAAGAAACTTGAGATTAGACTCTTCAGGATCATATTCTTTATCAACCAAAGATAAATCATTCAACAATTTACAGAATCTGTCATATGTCTCAGTCAAAGTGTTCATATTCCTGTGTTAGTATAGTCTTCCTGTTTTTCTTTATAGCACTTGTTCCTTTACATCTGACTTCTAAAGCATCCCAAATTTCTTTGGTAGTTTTGCAACCAATAACTCTGTTAGACATGACATTATCTAAGGCACTATGGAGAAGATGTCTAACTTTTGCATCCTTTGCAATTGATGAGATGTCTTCAGGAGTCAAATCTTTCTTTTCCTTAGGAACAGTCTTTTGTTCTTGACCAGCAACAACAGGAGACAATTTAGTTGGCTTATGAGGACCATCATTGATTCTATCAAGGTATTCTGGATCTGTGGCTTCCAGAAACATGGTCATCTTTACCTTCCATATTGGATATTCCGCTGGTCTGAGAATTGGAACCCTAATTGTCTCGTATCAACTCACAGAAGTTTGTTGAACCTTTTCGGGATTTGAACCTGCTTGGATATTTTCAGCCATGATTATACTTGTGTTTGGATCAAGATAAACTGTATATATTCAACAGCCTAGGCTCTGATACCAATTGTTAGGCCGAATACACAATATATAATCAAATATACGTATGATAATAACAATAAGAACACTGTTTATGAATAATAAACTGTATGGAATTAATAACTCCTCTCTCGGTGATATAAAATATCACAGAGAGCTGCTAGGTTACAAGAATAATGTTTTCACGTATTCGCATCCCTTTTAGGGTTAACCTATCTGTGTTTATATAGTACACAACTACATACAATATTCTAATTGATATTCCTATAAATCAGCTATATAATTAATATCAATCTAGAATTGCTTCTGTCTTCTATTCCATTTTCTTAGCCATCTCGATATCTCTTTGCTTCTTTCCATCTTCAAAGATTATCGCTTCTAGAATCTTCATTGAAATAACAACGACAACTTAAGTAAACTCTGACTGCCAGAGTTTAACAAACTCTGACCAGTCTTCCAGCTAAACTCTGATAGTATCCTGATACTTTAAACACTGATAAACAAACATCAGCAATTATATCTAACATATTCAATCTCAGTGGATTTATTAAATTGACAGAGATTTCAAGATGTGACAGCAAATGTACAGGTTGCAGTGTTTAAGGAAAAGGGAAAAGAAAATGAATCACTACTTAAAGTCAAACAGATGAAGAGCAAACATTGTCGTTAGTCACTCATGAACCAGACGGTACATTGAGTGGCAACGTTCTACAAGTGTTATTTCTTCATCTAAATTTTAGTGGTTCAAGAATTGATTGTGAAGACAATGAATTATATTTATTCTCTTCTAAATAATTATTTCTACTAAGTAAATTATTTATTAAATTAATTCTGTTAAGAATTAATTTAATACATAAATTACTTAAATGATTATTTGAATTAGAATAGAAAATGAACTAAGAAGACTTAAAAAATAAACTAAGAAGACTTTCAAGGAGAGTTTTCCCGAAAGTCTTCCTAGGCATTTTCTAAGTATTTTTATGTTAAAAGAGAGTCTTCCCGAATGTCTTCTCAAGCCAAAAGATTGTCTTCCCGAAAGTCTTCTCAAGCCTTTTGTGAGTTTTCCCGATTGTCTTCCTAGTACAATTCAGAGAAATGCAATTGGCGCGTGAAGAATGAAGAAGTTAGTACATGTATAAAACATGTGTGATCAATTAGAAAAGCAAGATAGAGACAGAACACTCAAGACAGAAAGCAAAAGAACATTACATCTTATTTACTTCTGCCTTTACTTCTATCAAACTGTCCGAGCTCAAATTTCACAGTGAATTGATTTCTTGATTTGATTGTAACATTTAATCCATAAGAATTAGTTCACTTGTACTGCTTTGACAATCTAGCGGATCATAATACCTAGAAATTATAACGAATTACTTTTTAGTATTCGATCCTTTTTATTACAAAAATAGATAAATTCATGTCGAATTTATTCTATGTTTGTTTTATCAAGAACTCTGTAATCTGTACACTGATTTGTAACACCCTTCAAGTTTAATAAAGTTTTATTTAACTTGAATCTTGTTTCATTTTATTCTGCAATAATTTGTTCTTAAGTTGTTATATCTTCAAACGAACAAATTCGATTAAACGGTATATTTTGTATTCAACCCTCATTCTACAAACTTATCAGGACCTAACAGAACTCTTCTCCTCTATAAATTCGAACACTTATTCTACTTTAAATAGAACTTTTATTTTATGTCTAACTACAAATTTGAACTCTTCTTCTCAATAAATTCGAACACCTATTCTACTTCTAATATGTTAAAAGATATTTTTTGATTTATTAATATTTAAAATTCAAAAATTATAGAAAATTAGAAAAATAGATTAAGACAATCTTAGATGCGCCACCTAACCAAAATTCTAGAAAATTAGAAAAATAGATTGAGACAATCTTAGATGCACCACCTAACCTCCCGAAGATTTGGATGATTTTATCTTATAGATAAAATAGATTGATAAAAATAGATTGATGATTTTATCTTATAGATAGAATCTTAGAGTCTGTTTGGATGATGGTTAAAGAGGTAAGGGTTGGGTTAGTTTCGGACATTCGGTTGAGTTGAACTCGGTTAGTCTGGGTTGGGTTATGTTGAACCCTTACCTTAATTAATGTAAGGGTTGGGTAAAGAGAGGTTGAATCCTTATTGGATGAAGTGTTGAGTTGAACTGGGTTAGTTTGGGTTGGGTTATGTTGAACTCTTACCTTATTTAATGTAAGGGTTGGGTAAAGAGGGGTTGAATCCTTATTGGATGAAGTGTTAGAAGCAAGGATTGCATAAATAAATATTATAACAATTTTATTTAGACAAAAATAAAACTAAAATTTTAATATAATTTTAAATTTTCTTGCCTAAATTTAAATTAAAATTTGAAAATATTTTTCGTGATTGTTGAAAAAAAAATCTCGGGAAAATATTTCCGAAAAAATTTCTCGAGAAAATGTTTTTCGGAAAAAGTTTCTTGAGAGAAAAATCTTGGGAAAAACGTTTTCGAGAAAAAATTCTCAGAAAAAAATTCCCGAGAAAATATTTTTCAAAAAAAAATTCTTGAGAAAAAAATTCTCGAGAAAATATTTTTGGGAAAAAAATTCTCGAGAAAATGTTTTTCGAAAAAAATTCTCGAGAAAATATTTTTCGAGAAAAAATTCTCTAGAAAATATTTCTTGAAAAATATTTTTCAGAATTAATTTCTCACAAAAAATATATTGGGAATAATTTTATCAAAAATAACATTTGGGAAAAAAATTTCTCAAAAAAAATAATTTTGGTAAAAATTTTCCGATGAAAATTTACTAAACATTTCTCACGAAAAAAATATCGGAAAAAGTTTTATGAACAACTTTCTAGATAAAAAGATTTTTAAAAATATTTCTCAAATTGATTTTCTAATTAATGATATAAATATAAAAAAAAATTATATTTAGAATATAAAATGGGAAAAGTTATTTCCTGAGCTCTTTTTTTATTTCCAGAGCTATTTGTAGCTTATTTTAAGATAATAGGAAACACCTTGTGAATGCAGAGGGCATATGCAACATATATCGCTCTGAAAATTAAAAAACAGTTCTGAAAATAACTTTTAGAGCGCGTATCTTGTGTGCAAAAGCCTAGAACAGTTACGTATCTTGTGTGCAAAAGCCTGATAATGATTATTGTGTTCATACTTGTTCAGAAAAATCGGATTATTTCCTATTTTGGGAACGACTTTCCCAACTTATTATCGATTCTACATATTGTTCAAAGTTGGATATCGTTTATTTTTTTAAACTCATCATCTTTGATAAATCTTTGAAAGTAATTGACTTGAAGCAGGTGATTGTCTCATTCTATTTTTTAGTTACATTCATTGCTTTCCGCAAGTCCAATGTTAGATGCAAAATAGTTATAGTCATTGCTATAATCATCAAAAATGTTATATAATATTGTATGACTCTTAGTTTTACAACTACCATTGTAACTCCAACCTTAGCTCTTCACTATCCTTGTAACTCCTCCAACTCTTGGCTTTTCATATCATTGTAACTTATGATTTGGGAGGCTATATAAAGACTTGTTTGTTCATTGTTTACACACATGAATAAAATGATAATCTGCCTTCTCTCTCTATTATCTAGCTCTCTCTATTGCTATATATATTATTATACAACACGTTATCAGCACGACTAGCGCTTGCGCTCCGTCATTATGACGTTGGACCTTATATCCATGAAGTTGATTAACTTTTACAAACATGAAAGATTGTTTTGGTATCCTAGTGGAACTTTAGCTCCAAACCGTATTAGCTAGAGGAAGTGGTCGATTGTTTAAGTGAGAAATCCAAAGAGAATTAACCAATACTTATTTTAAGATGAAAAGGTATGCATTCCCTTTATCGTTCTCTTCTTTTTCATTGCATTGTTCTAAATGTGTGTTTGTATGAGTTATGCTAATTTACATTTTTCGTAAAAATTATACTGAATTCATTTTACATCGGAATCTATATATTTTAGGTATTTCGGAAAAATCTCTTAAATTTCTACAACTTTAGTAGTTTATTTTGCACACAACTTCTGGTTGTAATTTTCGCAACTTCTGCTTATCGTGCAACCCATGAGGATGGTCATTTATGTATATGGTTAAGATTGGAGATCCGACATTAAAGGTGATAGGACGAATCACATTGATCCAAAGTTTTTTTTTTCTCATGAGCTTTAGCAAATGGGAGAAATTGATGTCTGTCAGATTCCCTCAAGTGAGAAACCAGCAGATTTGTTCACAAAAGCACTTCCTACATCATCCTTCAGGAAATTGGTAAATAAGATTGGAATGCGTAAGCTTTGAGATATATTGAAATGAGGGAGAGATATGATACTTCTTTTACATTACATTATGTACGACATATGTACTCTTTTTCCTTCACTAGGGTTTTTCCCACAGGGTTTTTCCTAGTAAGGTTTTAATGAGGCATGCTGTTTGTGCGAGTCATCCAAGGGAGAGTGTTATATAATATTGTATGACTCTTAGCTTTACAACTACCATTGTAACTCTAATCTTAACTCTTCACTATCCTTGTAACTCATCAAAAAGTACGAAAGACAAAACTTGTAGATAATTCCGAGACCTTTCCAGAATAGTAAGGCTCGTCACAAACAAAGATGTAACGAATTCAGAAACAATTAAAATGCGGACTGCCAGAACAGAATCAGCCCCTGATCACAACGATAATTTGATGTTTAAGATACTGAAATCACATAATTTGATAATATAATATGAACACAAAACGCAAAGATTGAAACAAGATTTCCAAAATGATATTACTCGTAATTACTGGATAAAAGCTTGATTTACTACGAATTTTCAAAACTACAGCACATCAAGTCAAATTAATCCACCAGATTACAAAAAGGGCAGATTTGAACATGTATACAAGCAGAATTGTGAAAAACACAAAGAACGAAAGTTACAGATAATCGAAATATCTTTCCAACGAGTCCAAATTATAACATTCCGAGAAACATCTTTCAATCACTAAAGTCATCATAAACATCAAACAGATAACTCTAAATATGTATTTGAAAAGTAAAAATAACTTTTCTCGAGTTCTACACATATTTTTTTAATATTACTGCAACCAAATGAAAAGTTATGAATTCTAGTATTTTAGATAATTTATTTAGATTTTAAAAAATTCATTTACTATTTATTGTTAATTAAATCAAAGTAAATAACTATAAAATTAAAAATTAATAGTAAATAATTTTTTTAAAATCTAAATATAATATCATAAATACTAGAGTTCAGAACTTTTCATTTGGTTGCGGTAACATTCAAGAAATATGTGTAGAACTCGATATAAATTATTTTTACTTTTCGAACACATATTTAGAGGTATCCGTTTGATATTTATGACGAATTTAATGATTAAAGTGATACCTCGTTGAGTGATGAAAGTGATATATGGTCTTCACTTCAGTGACCACTTTGAGATTTAACCCGAATTATGAAAAACACAAAGAACGAAAGTTATAGATAATCGAAATATCTTTCCAACGAGTCCAAAATTATAACATTCTGAGAAATAATGAATTAGCTACGAATTTTATGAGAAATCAGAATTGTTGAGAATCAAACATACGAATTTTACAAATTTACATGTAGAATCTCAAAAATGATAAACAACTAAAGTTGTAGAAATTTAAGAGATTTTTCCGAAATACCTAAAATATATAGATTCCGATGTAAAACGAATTCAATATAATTTTTACGAAAAATGTAAATTAGCATAACTCATACAAACAAACATTTAGAACAATGCAATGAAAAAAAGAGAACGATAAAAGGGAATGCGTACCTTTTAATCTTAAAATAAGTATTGGCTAATCATCTTTGGATTTCTCACTTAAACAATCGACCACTTCCTCTAGCTAATACGGTTTGGCGCTAAAGTTCCACTAGGATACCAAAACAATCTTTCATGTTTGTAAAAGTTAATCAACTTCATGGATATAAGGTCCAACATCATAATGACGGAGCGAAGGAGCTAGTCGTGCTGATAATAATATATAACAATGGAGAGAGCTAGATAATAGAGAGAGGAGGGAGATTATCATTTTATTCATGTGTGTAAACAATGAACAAGCAAGGCTTTATATAGCCTCCCAAATCATAAGTTACAAGGATATGAAAAGCCAAGAGTCAGAGGAGTTACAAGGATATTGAAGAGCTAAGGTTGGAGTTACAATGGTAGTTGTAAAGCTAAGAGTCATACAATATTATATAACATTTTTGATGATTATAACAATGACTATAACTATTTTGCATCTAACATTGGACTTGCAGAAAGTAATGAATGTAACTAAAAAATAGAATGAGACAATCACCTGCTTCAAGTCAATTACTTTAGAAGATTTATCAAAGATGATGAGTTTAAAAAAATAAACGATATCCAATTTTGAACAATATGTAGAATCGATAATTAAGTTGGGAAAGTCGTTCCAAAAACAGGAAATAATCCGATTTTTCTGAACAAGTATGAACGCAATAATCATTATCAGGCTTTTGCACACAAGATACGTAACTGTTCTAGGCTTTTGCACACAAGATACGCGCTCTAAAAAAGAAATATCACTGAAGACGACCCTTAAGAAAAAATCCCATATGAAAAGACAAAGAATTTTTTTATTATCATGTAAAGTTCATTCAAAACACAAGAAATCTTACAAGAAACTCAAATCAAACAAAATTAAGGAACAATTTTGGAAGCTTTGAGCTTCTCAATCCAGTGAACGAATGAAGATTTGGAATTCCTAAAACCCAAGAATCCATGCTCCTTGCTCTTGTTCATAGTATCTAAAGGATACTCAATGCCTAATGTATGATCAATAGGCCACCAATCTCCGAATCCTTCTAGTTTAGTAGGCACCAAATTGTTTTGTTTTACAATCTCATCCCACACACTCCCTTTAGCCTTCATCATCTCCACCAATGTCAACCTCTCTCCCTCTTCAAATTCTCCGCATTCCACCCCAAATTGCTCCGCCAACACCTTCCACAAATGCTTCCACTTGAACACATCTCCATTACTGCAATTAAACGCTTCATTCTTGGCGTTTGGATCCACTGCAGCCCATATCTCTTGCTCAGCAATCAAGTCAGCATCCGAAGCTTCAAAATACGAACTCCAAGCTTCCTTAATCCCTGGAAACCTCAGAACCGCACCCTCATGTTTGCATATTGCAGCATAAACACACAAAGTACATATTAAATTCATCATACTGTAAGGCGAAAAACCAAATATAGCTCCAGGCCTATGGACGGACCAAGTTAAGCTATCTGTTTTGGCTACTTTCTCAAACAAGATGTCCTCAATATTATAGTAAAAATTTGGAGCATCTAGCCTTGGAAGATCTTCGGTATACGGAGGATCATGTGGTGCAACCATAAAAACATCAAAAGAGCCAATATAGTGCTTTTTCCCAGTTTGTAAACAAATATGTTGCAATTTTGGTGCATTTGGAAGGATACAGTTCAACAAATTTTTGAACATTTTGCTATTGATTTCACAGTTTTCAGCTTCATTGGATCCACTACCCCAAGTGACATAAAAGAGGTGAGTCACATCTTTAAGGCCGGAGAGTTTGGATTCAGTTTCCTCTGCATTGGAAATGTCACACTGGATGTACTCAACATGGTGGTTTGCATGCCATGGTGGTCTTGGACGACGAGCAACGCCATGGACTTTCCATGGGCCTCCCGGGGTGTCGGGGCGAGGGAGAATCTCAGCCAGACTATTTCCAACAATGCCCGTAATGCCCACAACAAGGGCCACACTTTGGTAATTCAACGGACCATTGCCTTGATTGAGAGGTTTCTAAAGTAAGCATGCATGAAGAAATAAATTAGTTGTGAATAAAGAAAAGATGTAAAACTAGCAGGGCCACATAAAATGATCAACGAAAATTAGTAAAATGGAAGAGAGATTAGAGGATTAACCCTTGCAGCGCCATCTGCACCAGAGTACCACCACCAGCTCATGTTTTCGTCCGTGGCTTATTTATCTTGTGCTTTTCTGTTAAGATATACTAGTATGTTAGGATTATGTATACACAACAACTGCTTCTAAATTTTATAATTGTGGCGGTGCTTTGGGCGTGTTTGCTTCTAAATTTTATAATTGTGACAAAATCAATGTTCTAGAAACCTTTTTTTAGTTTAAAATGATAAAGCAATGCAAGACCAAACCCATGTTAAACGTTTAGTCTATGACGATTTATAAAGTAAACGCAAGATTAGGAGAGGTGTTTGTATACTCGGCTTATTTCATAACTTATAATTTATAAGTTGATAAGTTGAATGTTAGAAATCGTCAACATTTTACTTAACTTATCAACTTATTCTTTGATTTCTTTATTTTTCTAATATTTTTTATTTTTACATTTGTGTTTTTAAATATTTTTTAATTTAAAATACAAGTATTAAAATCATTGTATTTAAAATTATTTTTTCAAATTTAATTTAGCAAATTCTTCACTAACTTATAAATAAATTTATCCAAACACTCATTAAGAATTCGTGTCGTTTCGTGTTCGTGTACCATCGTTTCGTATACTTTTCGTTTCGTGTTTCGTGTAAATTTAAATAAAAATTAAAATATTATAAACAAATAAAAATATTTAAATATTTGCATTTTTTGTTTAATTTTTACTAGTTGACTCTTAAGTTTATAATTCATAAAGAGTCAAGTGTGGTCGAATCTTGTTAAACATAAATTTGAAACTATTTTCTTTTTTGTTATTGTAAAAATAATATATATACAACATTTATTTATTATATGTATTTATATAATTTTAAAATATTTATTTAATTATTTAATTATTTCGCGTACTTTCGTTTCGTGTCGTGTACCCAAGGGTAAACCCAAAACCGACACTAAATTCGATCGTGTAATTTTATGTTTGTGTATTTTCGTGTTCGCGTACCAAAAAGCTAAAATCAAACCCGTAATTATCATGTCATTTTCGTGTTGTGTACGAAATTGCCGGCTCTAAACATAAGACACTGCCAAACATGTTGGTCAAATGTAGCAGATATACCATCCCTTTTGCCTGTCCATTCCAAACGTTTTGTTAGGATTATGTATACACAAGAACTGCTTCTAAATTTTTTAATTGGGGCGGTGGGACTGTTTGGCAACCGTAGCTAGAGCTGTTCACGAACAGAGCTGTTCGTGAACAAGCTTGAGCTTGACTCGTTAAGAGTTCGAGCTCGAGTTCGAACACAAAAAATTGTTTGTTAAGAAAACGAGCTCGAGTCGAGCTATTAGTGAGCTCGACTTGAGCTTGACTCAAGCTCGTTCGGCTCGATAAAACTCGAAAAAATTAAGATATATTCGACCTATTTTTATATTATTTGTTAATATTTTAAATTAATTTTGTAATTTATAGTATGTGTATTTTAGGTTTATTGAGAATTGATTGGTAAATTGGGTTCGGTTTCGACAAAAAATGTTTTAGTTCATTGGGCTAAGAAAAATTGGGCTTTATTATCTATTAAAATTGTAAGTTCTAATGAGCTCGGCTCGACTCGGCTCGACTCGGCTCGGCTCGGCTCGACTCGGCTCGTTTTTGTTCGATAAAAGCTCGTGTTCGGCTCGTTAGTTAACGAGCTCGAGCTCGAACACGAATTTTGTGCGATAAGAAAGCTCGGCTCGGCTCGTCAGAGAAAAAAGTAAAGCTCGGTTCATTTACATCAAAGCTCGGCTCGACTCGGTTCGTGAACAACCCTAACCGTAGCTTATGCATTATAAGTTAATAAGAACTTATGGGGGTGTCAATCTAATTTATGATCTTAACTTATAACTTATACGTTGATAAATTGAATGTTAATAATATGGTACATTTTACTTAACTTATGATCTCAACTTATAACTAATACGTTGATAAATTGATTGTTAATAATAAAGTACATTTTACTCAACTTATTGACTTATTACTTGATTTCTTTGTTTTTTAATACTTTATATTTTTACATTTGTGTTTTTAAATATATTTTTAATTTAAAATACAAGTGTTGAAATCACTGTATTTAATAATTATTTTTTCAAATATAGTTTATCAAACTCTTAACTAACTTATAAGTAAATTTATCCAAACACCCGTATAACTTATAAGAATTTATCAACTTATAACTTATATGACACTTACTTATTTTAAGCTATAAATCAATTTTTTTTATGATTATCCAAACACACACTTTATGTCCAGAGTAGCATTTTCTATTTTTGTTTTAAATAATAAACTGTTGATTGTACAAATATTGGGTACAAAAACAGACTTCATTTTTATAAGAATGTAGGCTACAAATGCTTTTAAGGTTGGAAAAATGGACATTGTCAAGAGGGCGTTTATTACTTATTTAGGCTCCGTTTGGCATTGCTGTTGCAGACAGCAACAGCAGCTTTTTTCTGAAAAGCAGCTAAAAAGTGTTTGGTAAAATTTAAAAGCTGCTTTTCTGAAAAGCGCTTTTGGCTGAAAAGCTTCTTTTAGAGAAAGCAGGCCCCCCCATGCTTTTGAAAAAAGCTGCTTTTCAGCTTTTGCGGGAAGCATCTACTGGTTTTAACATCAAAACTCACCAAAAACATTAATTTTTTATATTATACACCAAAACATGCACATATCAAAAATATTACCAAACAGTTATCTGATTTTCACAACAGCACTTATTTTAACAGCACTTTTTTCAACAGCACAACAATTTTTAACAGCAATCCCAAACAGAGCCTTAATGTGTTACGCATGAATTGAAAGTTGCTAACAATTGAAATCTATTATGCGTTAGCGTGCGGAACAGAGCAAGGCTCTTGTTCTATAAATAAATTTAAGGGTGCTCAGAAATTATTAAAAATGTAAGCAGAATTACCCGACACTTGCAGATAATTGCATTTATGTTATGGATTAAAAAACATACTTGTAATTTAACTGCTAGGGTTTAATAGCTTTCGAGCTTTAATGGCTGCTCTTGTGTTTCGTGACTAAATCGGTCCTCACAAGATGCCTATGTATCTCAATCAGTGCTGAGAATCAAGCCAGAAAACGTAGTTCTTGGTGTTTCCCTCGGGGCTATGGCGGCAAAGGCACACCAAGGATGTAGTGACTTGTATGTCCTTATTCGAGGATGAAGTCTAAAACGTTGTAGATGACGTATGGAGCTGTGTCCAAAACGTTGTAGATGACATATGGAGCTATGTCCAAAACGTTGTAGATAACGTATGGAACTGTGTCCAAAACGTAGTTCTGAGATGAGGGGTCAGACCCTTTATATAGGCGTTTAAAAGCCTAATGGATAAGTATTGATTTCTTTGAAGGATAAGTATTATCCTTGATGGTGAATAAGTATTGACTTTCTTGAATAATAAGTCTTATCCTTGACGGTAGATAAGTATTGACTTTCTTGAAAGATAAGTCTTATCCTTATCGTAGGATAAAGACTGTGACTAGTTATTTCCTTTGATTGAGATTCTAGATCTTTCTTTGTAGAAGTCGGACGTTTTGGATGATTTTATCACACTTTGGACTCTTTTTATGAGCTGTATATTTTCCCTATTTATTAATTACGAAATTAATAAATAATTAGGGTTTTGGGCCTTTTTATCGGGCCTAACTCTTGGACCAATCTAGGTCTAATTAATACGTCATTAATTATATTTCTAGGGTTATTTTTAGCCCATATCATTTGCCCCCAACTTCTATGATAATGCACTAGGATTTCATAGAAGTTATACCGGTCTTTTTCGAGACTTGGGATCTTTTTATCCCTTACCCGGGACTTACTACCCTTTTTTGGGGATTTTAATATACACTAGTGTTTCACGAGTATCGTCTTGGTGTAAAGTGTGGAGCGACCTACACATTTACGACGATTTTGCCTTATTCGAGGCTAACTTGACATTTGCATAAGCCTTTTATGTCTTATGTCATCTTGTTTTGGCTTCAAGCCTTTAATTGAGGATATCGAATGATGGGGTTTGGACTGAATGTCTTAGGTTTCTGGGGTTTCAACCCTTCACCCTTACGAGCTCTTACTGATGGCTTCACTCGTAGTGATTCATTCTCAAGTCTATCATATCAAACTTCTCCCGAGCTTGAAATTTTCGCTAATTAACAATATGCATCTTAGGCTTTCTTTTGTATGTTTATTAGCAACATTCACCCTTCGGGGTTCGTTGTATTCAACTCTATTTGTGCAGTTGACATGCATATTTTGTATGCTTTCCTTTGCATTCATTTGTAGTTTGTCTTGGCAAAGCTTTGAGGATGTTTCTACCAATCAAAACGGGTTCAACCCTTCATCTGCTTTCTAGGAAGCTCATGATTTTATTGAACCTTATTTCTACTTGTCCTAATAGTGAGTCCAGTCAGGACATACTTTAAACATAATAGACTTTCAAGTTTGCAGCATGCCAAGTTCTTGGCACTTCGATCCCTTCAACGGTTTCTAGTTTGTAGGAGCCTAGACCAAATACGTTCTTAACGCGATATGGTCCTTCCAAATTTGGGGCCAACTTGCCTTTTTGTCCAACTCCGGATGCCTCAATCTTTCGGAGGACTAAGTCTCCTTGACGGAAGAATATCTCTTTAACCCTTAGGTTATAGTAGAAAGATGCCCTTTTTTGATGTTCAACTACTTTAGCATTTGCCTCATCTCTAACTTCATCAATTAGATCTAAGGCCAGCCTCATGCCTTCTTCATTTGTCTCTGGCTCATAAGCTTCGATTCTTGGAGATGTGTGAGTAATCTCCACTGGAACCACTGCCTCTGCCCCATATGCCAGCAGAAAGGGGGTTGCTCTAGTGGTGACTTTAAAAGTAGTACGATATGCCCATAATATGGGGAGCAATTCGTTTACCTAAGTGTTTCTAGAGCGTTCAACTCTTTTCTTTAGTCCATCCAGGATAATTCGATTGGCAACCTCAGCTTGCCCATTTGCTTGAGGATGGGCAACATAAGTGAAGCGTAACTTGATATCATTCTCGTCACAATACTTCTTGAATTCATCGTTGTTAAACTGAGTTCCATTATCCGTGACCAAGATTCGTGGAATTCCGCATCTGCATATTACATTTTCCCAGAAGAAATGCATTACTTGCTTGGTGGTTATCTTGGCTAAAGGTTTAGCCTCAATCCACTTGGTGAATTAGTCAATTGCCACTATCAAGATCTTCATTTGTGCACTTGCCACTGGAAATGGCCCAAGTATGTCCATGCCCCACATGGAAAACGGGATTGGTGAGTTTATGGATGTCATCATCTTTGGTGGTTGCCTAACCACCGGTGCATGCTTTTAGCACCGTTCACATTTCTTTACGTAGCTTTTAGCATCTGCAAGTATGCTTGGCCAATAGAAACCTAGACGAGTGACTTTATGAGCAATGGATCTGCCCCCCAAGTGATGTCCACAAATTCCTTCATGCACTTCCCTTAGGGTCAATTCTGCCTCTTGGGGTCTCAAGCATTTCAGATAAGGAACAACGAAAGACTTTTTGTATAGGATTCCCTCAATCAGGGTATACCTTAGTGCTCTCACATATAACTTTCGTGCTTCTGAAGTGTCCTTGGGTAACCACCCAGTTTCCAGATGAGATTTGATGGGATCCATCCAACAGCTGGCAACATCACTGGGTGCTACCAACTTTCCATTGATGCTTGGGGTCTTCACGACTTGGAAGTATACACTTCCTGCGTAGTTTTCAATTTCAGAAGAGGCAAATTTAGACAAGGCATCGGCCTTCATGTTATCTTCCCTTGGAATGTGTTCCACATAACATTCATCAAACTGAGTCGTGATGGCCTTGACAAGTTTTAGGTACTTGGCCATGACTTCATCTCTGGCCTCAAACTCCCCATTTACTTGGGAAACCACTAGCCTCGAGTCTCCACACACTTTCAGAGTTTTAACTCTCAAGGCTCCAGTCAGCCCTAAGCCAGCTATCAGGGCTTCGTACTCAGCTTCATTGTTCGTCGTTGGGAAGTCCAGTTTTAGTGCATACTCTATGAGAAATCCATCAGGACTTTGTAGCACCAAACCTGCTCCACTTCATTTTGTTTTTGATGCTCCATCAAAATAGAGCACCCAACATTCTTTGGACACCATGTCTTCATCTTTCTTGTCTTCCACTATTACTTCCTGCCCCCCGACTTCCTAGTTGTCAATAGTGCATTCAACCATGTAGTCAGCGAGTGCTTGAGCTTTTATGGCCGTTCGAGGCTTATACTTGATGTCAAATTCTCCTAATTCAATAGCCCATTTGATCAACCTTCCACTAACTTGAGGCCATAATCAAGGCTAAGGCAAACTTCTCTGTCGTAGAGTAGTTTATTTCTACCCCATGTAGAATCTTGCTCACGTAATAAACGGGCTTCTGAACATTCAACTCTTCTTTTACCAAAACAGCTCCAAGGGTTGTGTTAGAAACTGCCAAGTACAAATAGAGAATTTCTCCTGGCTTTGGTTTTTCCAACAGTGGTGCCTCAGCCATGTAATTTTTCAAAGTCTCAAAGGCCTCTTGGCTTTCAGTTGTCCACTCAAAATTTTTCACGTTCTTTTTTATGGATTGCCATTTCAAGTATTGCTCCGAGTGCTTTGAAGAAAGGTAAGCACTTCTCTCCCGACTTGGAGATGAATCTTCCCAATTCTGCCACTCTTCCCGTTAGTTTTTGGACATCCTTGACAGTTCGTGGTGGTTCCATGTCTAGAATTGCTTTGATTTTGTCGAGATTAGCCTCGATTCCTCTCTTAGAAACCATCAGGCCTAAAAAATTTCCCGAGCCTACACCGAAGGCATGCTTAGCTGGATTCAACATCATCTTGTGGTGGCTCAGCACTTCAAATGCTTCCCGTAGATGGTTTATATGATCAACTTTATCCAGGCTTTTAACCAACATGTCATCCACATAGACCTCCATGGTTTTTCCAATCAGGTGTTCAAAATTTTTGTTTACCAACCTTTGGTATGTTGCCCCTGCATTCTTGGAGATGTCATCTTTGTGCATTTTGATTTGGTTTTATCCGCTGAAGCCATCCATGAAACTCTGCATCTCGTGCCCAGCTGTGGCATCTATGAGGGCATCAATCCTTGCTAAGGGAAAACAATCCTTAGGACATGCATCGTTCAAATCAGTGAAGTCCACACACATCCTCCATTTTCCATTGGCCTTTTTGACCATCACTAGGTTAGCCAACCATTCCGGAAATTGAATTTCTTCAATGAACCCAGCCTCCAGAAGCTTATCTACTTCTTGTTTGATGGCCTCTTGTCTTTCCGGAGCAAAATTTCACTCCTTCCAAGTCAGAATCATCAAAACCTATTGACATTTCCGTTCTGGCACGTTTCGGTACTTCTCCAACCACAATCATTACCTCTCGGGCATATGCTTTCATTGAGTTTCGGGAGGACCCATCAACAGTTGGTCCTCCGAATATCATGTTGATGACTGGCCCTCGGGGCTTGGGATTACGATCTTGATCGTTGTCCCTTCTGTCATAATCCTATCTTTCATAGTTTTCTCTTTGACTCCCTTGATTTCCCTCATTTGTGAATTTATTGAGCTTTCCTCTTCGTATCAGAAACTCGATCTCATCTTTCAATTGTCTGCAATCATCCGTGTCGTGACCGACTTCCTTGTGGAATCAACATAATTGATTTTGATTCCGTTTAGACATATCAGTCCTTAGTGGCTTCGGCCATCGGAGTTCCTCCTCCTTTGCTATTTCCATCAAAATTTGACTTCTTGAGGTGTTCAACCTTGCATACTCATTGAACCTGGGTCCAAAGTTGTTCTTTTTAGGTGGAGAGTCAGAATCCTTAGCTGTCATGGGATATTTGTCCCTAGCGTCATACTCTTGAGTCTCCTTTCTCTTTTTTCCGTTTTCACTTCCCTCAACAGTGGGTTCATATTTCTTCATGCTTTCCTGGGCCTTGATATACTTTCCGGCTCTATCTTGGAGCTTCAACATGCTTTCGGGTGGATGCTTTTCCAAGGATCTCTTGAAGTGATCATCAGTGGTTCCTTGTTGCAGTCCTCCAAGTCCGGGACTTTCAGAGCCTCCCTAGTGAATCGATTTATGTATTCCCTCAAGGATTCATTCTTTCCTTGCTGGATTCCCATAAGAGATGCAGAACTCTTTTCATGCACCCTTCCACTAACAAACTTATTAATAAACGCCTTGCTCAGTTCCTTAAAAGATCCAATAGAATTGGGAGGTAGACGGCTGTACCAACGCTGAACCATGCCCGCTAGGGTTTGTGGAAACGCTCGGCACTTGATTGCATCATTGGTAGGCTAAAACAACAGTGCATTAGAGAAAGTTCTCACGTGATTCGTTGGATCTCCCGTTCCATCATAAGCTTTAATGGTTGGCATCTTGAATTTTCTGGATATATTAGCTTTCATGATATCCTGAGTGAAAGGTGGTGTAGGATCATCAGGATCTCCAAGGGGTAACAACACAGTAGGATCACCATTTGGGGCTTCAGCCCTCTTGGTTCTTCTCGGTGTCGGATCTAAATTGATCACCGGGACTCTTCTAATTGCTTGGCTTTGTGCATTTGCAGCCTCCTTTTCCGCCAGTACTTTCTTGAGCCTTGCAGCCTCTGCCTCATGGGCCGCAATATTTTCCTTGGTGGTTTGGGGTTGTTCCCGATTTGTTTGGGAAGAACGTCTCCTCCTTGGGGCAACATCCCTCTCTTCTCCAGTTGAATAATTCTCGTCCTCAGTATAGGGACATGAGTAATCTTGAATCAAAGGGGTCTGTCGAGTCTGAGTTTGTTGATTTTGGGGTCCCAGACCTTGAACATAAGGAGGCACATATGCTTCGTGATAGGTTGGATTGATACCACTGCTGCCCACCGTGGGTCGATGTAGCATACCATAGGTTGGCATCCCTAAAGTTTGAGTCGCGTATTGGGGAAGATCCGTGGTGTGAAGTTGTAGGCTACGTGGTGCATTCATGAGCAGTGGAGAGGTTGTGATTGGTTGCTGGAGAGTGGTCTCTTGTGGATTAGGTCCATGAACGACCATTTGCAGGGGATTCATCCCTTCAACCGAAATTGGGATTTCTGGTCCTTAGGTAGTGGTGAGGGGGATACTCGCCCCTTGAGTGCCAATAGTTTGCGGCGGTTGGCCTCCGTGAGTCTCCGTTTCAGGAGTAATAGTAAGTCCTTCAGAAGTCTGAGTTTCTCGAGTCGTTCTCCGTGTGTTTGCCATGGTTGATGTTGTCGTCCCACAGACGGCGCCAAATATTATGGATTAAAAAACGTACTTGTAAATTAACTGCTAGGGTTTAAGAGATTTCGAGCTTTAATGGCTGCTCTTGTGTTTCGTGACTAAATCGGTCCTCACAAGATGCCTACGTATCTCAATCAGTGCTGAGAATCAAGCTAGAAAACGTAGTTCTTGGTGTTGTCCTCGGGGCTATGGCTGCAGGGGCACATCAAGGACGTAGTGACTTGTATGTCCTTATTCGAGGATGAAGTCTAAAACGTTGTAGATGACATATAGATCTGTGTCCAAAACGTTGTAGATGACGTATGGAGCAGTGTCCAAAACGTAGTTCTGAGATGAGGGGTTAGACCCTTTATATAGGCATTTAAAAGCCTAATGGATAAGTATTGATTTCCTTGAAGGATAAGTCTTATCCTTTATGGTGGATAAGTATTGACTTTCTTGAAGAATAAGTCTTATCCTTGACGGTGGATAAGTATTGACTTTCTTGAAGGATAAGTCTTATCCTTATCGTAGGATAAAGACTGTGACTAGTTATTTCCTTTGATTGAGATTCTAGATCTTTCTTTGTAGAAGTCGGACCTTTTGAATGATTTTATCACACTTTGGACTCTTTTTATGAGCTGTATATTTTCCTTATTTATTAATTATGAAATTAATAAATAATTAGGGTTTCGGGCCTTTTTATCGGGCCTAACTCTTGGACCAATCTAGGTCTAATTAATACGTCATTAATTATATTTCTAGGGTTATTTTTAGCCCATATCAATTTAGGAGTTTTTAATTTTTATCAGCAATATTTAAAAAACGAAATCCTAAATCCAATATAAATTTACTTGTCAAAGATCGAAATCCTAAATTTTATATATTAAATATTTATCTTACCTATTAATTTTCATGTTAACATACTCCATTCAAATGGGTCGTTCTCTCGTTGAAAAAAACTTCAATATAAATTCGCACTCATATTTTACTTCCAATAGAACTTTTAATTATATATGCTTTACGAACATCTATTCTACTTTTGATATAACTTTTTGGACTTTTTTCATATATACCCGACCAAAAAAACTTTTTTGCAAAAATACTATGTGTTTTTTAATTTTTTTGCAAAAATACCAAAATATTTGCAAAAATACGGTCTGCAACTAGATGCAACCATATTTGCAGATGCAATCATATTTTCAACTGCAACCAAAATTAACCACATATGCAACTTGTTAATAATGGTGTTTTTCCGGCGTCCTGATTTAACAACCCTAAAATCAGGGTAGCTTAGGGTTTATAGTCTAGCTCCTAAACCCTAAATCAGGGTAGGTTAGGGTTTAGGATCTAAACCCTAACGAGCCATTTGTTAAATCCGAACAATATTTTCTGAACGAGTAAAATTCTGAATGATTGATTAATCTGAATGCTGAACAAATGATGTTATTTGTTAAATTAATATTTCTGAATTTTTGAATGATATAATTTAGATTCTTTTTAAACTTAATTGATCAAAATTTAATTAAAATCATCGACTTAGAAGTTATTATAATTAAAATATAATAATTTTAACTAATAAACTAGTATAAGTTTACACTATTTATTAAACTTGAAACATTTAAAGTATTTAGTGGATTAGTACGATACTTTTAATAAAAAAATTAAATTTTTTGAAGGGGCTTATTATTTAAAATTTATAGTAAAGAATTATAATATTTTATAAGTTCATTCTAATTAAAACTTATATAAAAGTTTAGTTTTTTTTGTAGGGTACAAGTATTTAGTTTAAACGCATCTTTAATGTTTACTTATTTTAATAGATATAATAATTTTTAAATCTATTCTACTTGAATAATTTATTACGATAAAGGTAGAAACCTAAAGGTGTACTTAAATTAATTGTTAAGGCATGGCAAAATTATAGAAGGCAAAGATTAGTACATGGATGGTTCAGTTAAATTTTTTAGAGTCAACCGTCCAGATGATTTTGGAGTCGTCCAGATCAATAAAAATTTACCCAAACAGTGTGAACAAAAAAAATTAGTACTCATTCAGTTCATATTGACTCATTCACCCATTCATATTGACTCATTCACCCATTAACAAATGGACCCTAAGTCATACGAATAATTCATCATTCTTAATATTTCTAAAACCCAAAATAAAAACATTCAACCCTAAACGTTAACTATTGAACCCCCAGGGTAAATCATGACCACAAGCTTACCCCTCTTACTAACAATTTTTTTGAATTTTCGGCTGTTTTTCAATTATTTTTTAAAAAGTTGCATCTGGTTGCTTTGGTTGCATCTGTTTGCGTTGGTTGCAGACCGTATTTTTGCAAATATTTTTAGGTTGCATCTAGTTACGGGCCGTATTTTTGTAAATATTTTCAGAAGATGGTAAAATTGCAAAAAAAAAAACTTAGAAAAAGTAGTATTTTTGATAATTTCTCTAACTTTTTTTATATGTATGAAAAACAATTTATATAAATGAAAAACAACTTATATAAATTCACACACCTATTTTACTTTCAATAAAACTTTTAATTATATATGTCTTACAAACACTTATTTTACTTTTGATAGAACTTTTTTTTATATGTATTTCTTATAAATTCCAACTCTTCAACCTAGAAATTGACAATGCCACGCTTCGCGGCAGCGTTATAATTTTTTTTTTTAAACTCTATCATTAAAATTACAACAATCACTCATTTCACTCTAATAAACCGTCATCCCGTTAAACACGACTTTCTTGTTAAGATCGAAATCACAAATTTTACACATGGAATACTTGTTTTATATTAATTTTTTTGTTAACATAGTCATTTCTAATGAGTCGCTCTCTCATTGAAAAAAAATACATATATAAATTCGCAAACCTATTTTACTTCTTATAAAACTTTTAATTCTACGTGCCTTACAAATTCTACTTCCGGTAAAACTTTTTTTTAATATGTATTTCTTAAAAATTCGAACTCTTTTAATCTATAAATTGGAAAACCTATTCTACTTCCCACATAACTTTTAATTATATGTCTAACCTATAAAGTTCTTATATATTCAAACTCTTCTTCTCCATAAATTCGAACACTTATTCTATTTCCAGTAGAACTTTTATTTGTTTTCTTACAAACGTCTATTATACTCCCAATAGAATTTTTAATTGTAAGTATTTCTTATATATTCGAACTCTTCTCCTCTATAAATTCGAACACCTATTCTACTTTAAATAGAACTTTTATTTTATGTCTAACTATAAATTTGAACTTTTCTTCTCAATAAATTTGAACACTTATTCTACTTCTAGTATGTTAAAGGAGATTTTTTGATTTATTGGTATTTAAAATTCAAAAATTCTAGAAAATTAGAAAAATAGATTGAGACAATCTTAGATGCGCCACCTAACCTTCCGCGTATCCTTCTTTATATATATACTAGTTGACTAAGCCGCGCTTTGCAGCGGCCCTATAATATTTTTGTAAAATTTTAATTATTAACTATTTAAGAAAAAAATCAAGAAAAAAAATATAAAAAATATATAAACAGTGAACACAATATTTTACAAAGTAACTTACATAAACAATAAAATAAACTATTGACATATTTTTATGCTGATTTTGTATCATATTTTCTTGAGCCGACACCCGTTACACCAAATACATATAATATTTTCTGTCATGTTTTTTGAATTGACGTTCGTTATATTTACATATAAATAAAAAAATAATAAAAATACGTAATAATAAAATTTAAGTATTAGCCACCGCTTCAAATTTCAACTATTAGTATCATAACAAAAATTACAAATTTCTTAAATATCCCTAGACTTTATATGCCGATTTTATGTCATACTTTCTTGAGCCGACACCCATTACACTAAATACATATAAATTAAAAAATTACTAAAATTAAGCAATAATAAAAATTTAATTATTAACCACCGCTTCAAAATTCAACTATTTGTATTATCACAAATATTATAAATTTCTTAAATATCCTTAGAGAATATAATAAAACTTTTTAGTGCGTACATGTGCATCATTATAATATAAAAGATTTATCATGGAAACATAATCGATTTTTATATAATTATTGTTTTTCTTGTGAATTTGAATGTAAAAATTTAAGATATAATATAAAGTTAAAATAAAGATTAAATTCTAAATATGATTATAATATAAAGATTAAATCCAAAATAAGATTCTAATATAAACTTTAAAATAAAGATTAAATTCTAGAAAAGATTGATTTTTATATATTTATTGTCTCCCTATAAATTCGAATCCAATTAAGATAATTTTAATTTATTGAATTAAAATAGAGAAGATCTAGAAAAATAGATTAAAATTAAATAAGATTTAATTTAGTTGAGAAAATAAGTTAATTTTGTTTACTAAAATTTTAAATATGATTGACTTTTATATATTTATTGTCTTTCCTAAAAATTCAAATTGAATTAAAATAGTGAAACTCAAGAAAAATATTTTAAAACTTAAATAAGATTTAAGTTAGTTGAGAAAAAAAGGTAACATTTATTTAATTAAATTTTTTCTGTACGGCGTTGAGTGTTGCCGTTTTTCTGTACGGTGTGGAGGGTGAGGTCACCCTTAAGCTAGATATTAGCAAGGCCTACGACAGGGTAAATTGGTCTTTCCTTAAGAAGCGAATAAGAATCATGGGTTTTTGTGAGACATGGGTTGATTGGATGATGCTGTGTGTGAAAACGGTGACGTACAATTTCTGTTTCAACGATTCTATCATTGGTCCTATCATTCCTAAGAGAGGGTTAAGGCAGGGGGATCCGCTTTCCCCATATCTTTTTTTGTTGTGTGTCGAAGGTCTGTCGAATGCCCTAGATGTTGCTTCAGATGCTGGGGAGATTAGAGGGTGCAAAGTAAGTCCAACAGCTCCAGTTGTATCTCATCTCTTGTTTGCAGATGATTCGTTTTTATTTTTTCAAGCTACTACTGCAGAGGCTACTAACATTAAACGTTTGTTAGTGAATTATGAGTTATGCTCAGGTCAGTCAGTAAACTTCCAGAAATCGGGTGTTTACTTCAGTGCGAGTGTAAGTCGTGATAAACAAAGGGAGTTATCTTCAATTCTGGGAGTTCATAACGACCTTTCAAACACAAGGTATCTTGGGTTGCCTTCTTTGGTTGGAAAGTCTAAAAAATGAGTGTTTAATTTCCTGAAGGACAAAGCTAGCAGACGGATTCAAGGCTGGAAGGTGAAGCCTATCTCTCAAGCAGGCAAGACGGTGTTAATAAGGAACGTGGCTCAAGCTATCCCCTCTTATAGCATGTCGTGTTTCCTGCTGCCAAAAACGCTATGTCAGGAGTTGGAGCAAATGTTTAATAATTTCTGGTGGAGGTCTGGTACGGGTAATGACCAAAGAGGAGTTAATTGGATTGCGTGGAATGGTATGAGCACTTCCAAGAGCAGAGGGGGGCTGGGATTTCGAAATCTGTATGGGTTCAATATTGCCCTGATGGGTAAACACATATGGAATTTTCTGTATAATCCTAATTCTCTGGTGGCAAGATTATTTAAGGCGAAATACTTCCCCAACTCACATGTTTTGAAGGCTGATAAAGGGTGTGGCTCTAGTTTTGTTTGGCAGGGTATCTGGACTGCGAAGGAGGAACTGTGTAGTGGGTTCAGATGGGTTTTAGGGAATGGCAGAAACATAGTTGCTACTAAGGACCCTTGGTTGCGTAAGAAAGCTGATTTCCGAGTTGAGCATAATGTAATTTATGATGGGAGAGACGAAACTGTTTCGAGTCTTTTTGTTCCTAATGAGAAGCAGTGGAACACAAGGTTAATCCGGGAACGATTTTTGAAGGAAGACGCAGATGTGATTCTGGCTGTCCCCATCCCTCAGCGTGATGTTATGGATAGAGTAGCCTGGACAGGTTCTTCTGATGGTGTCTATAATGCAAAGTCTGGTTACCGGTTTTGGCATAACTTAAAGTTTGGAGGTAATGCAATGCCTCAGAGTATAGGCTGGAAAAAGGTATGGCATTTGAGAATTCCTAACAAGATAAAGGTCTTTATTTGGAAGTTTCTTCGAAATGTTATCCCTACACGCAAGAGACTAAGTGAAAGGGGTATCAGAATTGGAATCACCTGTCCAATGTGTCTAACAGATATAGAATATATGGCACACCTCTTTTTTGACTGCGAATTTGCTCGCGGTTGCTGGGAGCATGTGAACTTATCTTATGACTGGAGTGAAATAGAGTATGCCCATGAATGGTTGCTGTCCAAGATCAGCTCTGCTTCCATGGAGGAAGTAAGTAAAATTTGTATTGTTTTGTGGGGGGTTTGGCATTGGCGCAATAAGAAGGTGTGGGATGCAAGAACAGTCACCCCTGCATTTGCTATGGACAATAGCTTTAGCTTTCTTCGGGAATGGGTTGAAGCCAGGAGGAGTCACGTGTCCGTTCCGGCCTGCACGAGTAGGATTCATCATCAGGAGATTCATAGATGGAAATGCCCAGATTTAGGTACCATTAAGGTCAATGTGGACGCTTCAGTTTTTAAGAATGCCCAGTCGTTTACAGTGGGTATGGTCATGCGGAATCATTTGGGTGAGTTTCTTGCAGGTAAGAATCTGTGTCTTCCTATGGCTGATTCTGTTTTTGAGGCTGAAGCTTTAGGGGTCCGCGAGGCTTTATCCTGGATTAAAGATCAGCAGCTTCATGGAACCAGCGTGGTGGTAGAATCGGACTCATTGCTTACGACCAAAGCAATCGAAGGTGATACAGTGAACTGTTTAGAGGTGGGTGAGGTCATACAGGAATGCAAACAGACTCTTCAGAGTCTGTCTACAGTTTCAGTCTATTTTATCCGGAAGAATGCTAACAGGGTAGCTCACGAAATAGCTAGAATCCCTTGTTTAGTCAATTCCCAAAATGTTTTCACGTCTCCTCCTACGTGTTTGTTGGAGGCTCTTATGTTTGATCTTTTGAGTTGATTGCATACTTTCTTTGATTTCAAAAAAAAAAAAAACATAATTCTATTACTGGATTTTCATGGTTCCATTACATATAACCATAACTCTTTATACTTAAACCATTTGTCACTGTCAAACCACAATGCTACAATCCTTCAAACAACACCGTCAAATCAGAACGACAAAACCACTTTTAAATTTGTTTAGTTGAATAATTATATGCAAGATTGAGCCTTCAAAATCCTACTATTGTGTTGTTGAGGGGCTCTACAGAAACACGAGCGTCGCACCCTATTAGGCAAAAATGGAGCTCTTGACGTTGTTCCTGGGTTTACTTGTACCTATATATATACAAATACTTAGAAAAAGGAAAAAAAGCCCACAAACAATTAGTTATTCGTACGGTCAGAAACTGGTTGAGAAATAATAACAACATAGATGAACAATAAACATAACAACAAAACAATAATTTAGAAAAGATTAACACTTGTTCGTAGATTGAAAGTAAATCTTAAAATTGCAATGAAGATCCCTATATATTGACAAACATGGTAGAGATTTATTTAAATCGGGTGTGATTGGGATTTTAACGGAAACTAGTTGAAAAAGCCATGATTCGCGACGGCGTAATAATTTTTTTAAAAAACTCTATCAATTAAATTATAAAAATTACTCAGTCCTCGCTAATAAGCCGTGCTCCCGTGAAACACGCTTTCCTTTTTAATATCAAAATCTCAAATTTAATATATTGAATATATACTTGTCTTATATATTAATTTTTATGTTACCATGCTCTTTTCTAATGAGCCACCCTTTCGTTAAAAAAACACAGATACAACTTTACATATATTCTACTTCAAATAGAAATTTTAGTTATGTATTACAAACGCTTATTCTACTTTCATTGGAACTTTTAATTGCAAGTACTTCTTTTATATCCGAACTTTTTAAGAATAGTGTGTGCTCCCCCTGTGCCTGTACATATATTTTCTTTCTACTTCAGAAATAGAAAGGATAATAATCCGCAATATGCACACAGTGTCCTAATCCCTCATTAGTGCTCCTAGATCAGAGCATTTTTCAATGATCATAGTCTTTTGGGAGACTACAACCAGAAAAGAGCTAATCCTTTTTGACCATTATGCCTTTTTGAGAAGACATAAGGTAGTTTGGCTGGTAATCTCACCCTCACCTTTCTTCTAGTGGTTTCTTGATATTCACCACTGCCATCACCCTCACTTAACTACTTCAACACTCCCCACTGGTTAAGATTTGCTAGAATTTTACAACTATAGTTTGTTGAGAAACTGTAAAGGGGGTTAGGAGTTGTTTATCACAAATTAGAGTGTAACTGATAGGGTAGAGAACTTGGGAGTCATTCCAAACAGTTCTCATCTCGGTCTTTGAAAAAGGCAAAGAAAAATGATTTAGATTTTAGTAAGTGAGAGTTTTGATAAAGATAAGATAATTACCTTCCCTTTATCAATGATGAACTGTTAAGAGCCTTCTCCATTGAAGGTTTATTCTCCTAAAGTTCAAGATTGCCAGCTTCCCGTTAATTGTTACAACACCCTCATAGAGATCATCAGAAGCTGCAAAAGTCTTAACTTGATAGATTGTCAATTTCTTTCAAATTCCTTCAAGTTTTCTTCTGATGTTTCTTCAGTGAGTTCATGAAAAAATGAAACAGTTTTTGTGTTGCTCAAAGAGCTCACTATTCTGTTAGTTGAACAATTAGGGCTTCTTAATAAATTAATCAAAGTTATCCTTAAATGGATAGATTTTATCGATTAACCTTTGATTAATTCATCGAAACAAAACAAAACAATGTAATTAAATTTTATTGAAGGTGTTTTTGAGATGTTTTTCTTTTTAATTAAGGAAATGAGTCCAGTTAACATGCAAGCCAATTTTTAACAGGTTAAACAAGTTAAATGGATTCAAATGCAAAAGCGAAAGAAAATTAAACATTCACATCACACACAGCAATCTTAATAAAAATGGGGGGAAACCCCATACTTCATTAAAAAAAATTACATAGAAAGAAAAAAAAACTTAAAAACATTAAGGACTGGAAAAACATCCCAGTCGCCCCTAGTCCTCTTGCCCTCTCCCCGGAGAGACAAACAGACAGCTGTTAAGCAACTGCTGCAGCCTCCCCGGTGGCTCCTTCAGGGCCTCCATCAGGACCTCCCCAGCGGTTGCGAGCCATAAGAGCATGGAGAGCAGCTCTCATCCTTAGAATCTCATCATCCTCCTCCCTGATGAGGAGGTCAATCTTTTCTTGCAATAAGAAGATTTTGTCCACAGTGGACAAACGGTTGAACTCCTCAGGAATAATGTCAAGAATTGTTGAAGCCATTTGGAGAAGTGTTTAAAGATTTAGATGAAGAGATGAGAGCTCAACCTTTGCCTTTAAATAGGCAGGGAGCTACAAGATAACCCTTGTGTTTAACTAGGGTTAAACGGGGGTTAGAAAAGCTGAAGAGACATGCATTAAATCACCCTGGTGTAAACGAAGAGACTACTCGAGTTCCTAGAGTGAAAGAATGTGTCTCAGCTCAGATTACAAAAAGAAAAGTATCATGACACAGATATTTTGAGTAAAGATAAGAATAAAACTAAATAGCCGGTCATATAAATATGTTCAGCTAAATAATATTAAACTGAAATCTCTAGACAAAAAGAATTAAGAATATCAATACTTTTGAATAATGTAACATGCAGATTATTTGAATTTTTTTGAGATGTTTATTCAGCTGACATCATTCATTAAATGTATGACATTTGACAAATGATATCCCTGCATATTGATCTATATAAAATTCAAAGTACAACAATGCACTTAGCTTGTTAATGTCTAGAGATGATCAACTATTTAATATCAGTGAGAAAAGTAGCTTGCTATCTCATTGAATATTACTCAGGAGATGATTTCTAAACGACTTTACTTAGTGCATAACATCATTCAATTGTATTGACTTGTCATGATAACTAAAGCAAAGCAGACACATAAAATAAACAAATAAATCCAGAGATTGAAATCACTGGCTGCATGCATTTAACACAGATATATAAGAAGGTTAGAAATCATTACCTGCCAAACTCATTTATCAACTCAAGTGAGTTGCTGCATTGAAGGCTTTGGCAAGATATCTGGTTAAATGTTGTTCTCTTGGAACACAGTGTAGTTCCACTACAACATGCACATTACTTCTTCCAATAGCATTGTGCATGAGGTTCATGTGCTTGACTCTTTTGAGAAATGATTAAATGCTTCCGCTGCATCTTGTGATTTGTCATTAAGCTAAGCATTTCTTCTGAGCCATGACCTGAGCTTACTTCCTTGGGTTAGCATGAATTGTGCTATGTCTTCTTGATTAGGAATTTTTGAATAATGTAACATGCGGATTATTTGAATTTTTTTGAGATGTTTATTCAGCTGACATCATTCATTAAATGTATGACATTTGACAAATGATATCCCTGAATATTGATCTATATAAAATTCAAAATACAACAATGCACTTAGCTTGTTAATGTCTAGAGATGATCAACTATTTAATATCAGTGAGAAAAGTAGCTTGCTATCTATTTGAATATTACTCAGGAGATCATTTCTAGACGACTTTACTTAGTGCATAACATCGTTCAATTGTATTGACTTGTCATGATAACTAAAGCAAAGCAGACACATAAAATAAACAAATAAATCCAGAGATTGAAATCACTGGCTGCATGCATTTAACACAGATATATAAGAAGGTTAGAAATCATTACCTGCCAAACTCATTTATCAACTCAAGTGAGTTGCTGCATTGAAGGCTTTGGCAAGATATCTGGTTAAATGTTGTTCTCTTGGAACACATTGTAGTTCCACTACAACATGCACATTACTTCTTCCAATAGCATTGTGCATGAGGTTCATGTGTTTGACTCTTTTGAGAAATGATTAAATGCTTCCGCTGCATCTTGTGATTTGTCATTAAGCTAAGCATTTCTTCTGAGCCATGACCTGAGCTTACTTCCTTGGGTTAGCATGAATTGTGCTATGTCTTCTTGATTAGGAATTTTTGAATAATGTAACATGCAGATTATTTAAATTTTTTTTAGATGTTTATTCAGCTGACATCATTCATTAAATGTATGACATTTGACAAATGATATCCCTGAATATTGATCTATATAAAATTCAAAGTACAACAATGCACTTAGCTTGTTAATGTCTAGAGATGATCAACTATTTAATATCAGTGAGAAAAGTAGCTTGCTATCTCATTGAATATTACTCAGGAGATCATTTCTAAACGACTTTACTTAGTGCATAACATCATTCAATTGTATTGACTTGTCATGATAACTAAAGCAAAGCAGACACATAAAATAAACAAATAAATCCAGAGATTGAAATCACTGGCTGCATGCATTTAACACAGATATATAAGAATGTTAGAAATCATTACCTGCCAAACTCATTTATCAACTCAAGTGAGTTGCTGCATTGAAGGCTTTGGCAAGATATATGGTTAAATGTTGTTCTCTTGGAACACAGTGTAGTTCCACTACAACATGCACATTACTTCTTCCAATAGCATTGTGCATGAGGTTCATGTGCTTGAATCTTTTGAGAAATGATTAAATGCTTCAGCTGCATCTTGTGATTTGTCATTAAGCTAAGCATTTCTTCTGAGCCATGACCTGAGCTTACTTCATTGGGTTAGCATGAATTGTGCTATGTCTTCTTGATTAGGAATTTATCCTGCAAGAATCAACATCTAGACAACCAATTAGACCATAGCAAGTATCTCTTGGATTATCAAGTACTGAATAATTGATAGGCTTTTGAGATACCACAAAGATTCCAAGAGAAGCTAAGGTACTAGTACATAAACATGTGGTTAACATAATTTCTAGCATTCTGTTACTTAGTCATGAGGAAGATCACCAATTATCTTTTCAAAACACAAATTTCCTACCAAGGTGTTCAATTCAGTAATGTCAATAATTGGTATGAGAATTCTTAAAAGAACACTCACTTATCTCCTCGGGACTTCTTTGCATTTGTTGTTCAGCAAAATAGCAAAGCTACTGATTAGTGATGCTAGATATTACGTAAACTACACGTATCTCAGCTAAGGATAAGACTTGCAAAGGCTGAGATTTAGATTTACAAGTTTCTGTAGATATAGACATTGTCTTTTTGCACTATCCGTAGAAGAGCAAAAGTAGTATCCATAGGTGTAGAAAATTATCTACGGATAGTCAGTATCCATAGACAAAGCAAAGAAACAAATCCAGTGTTATGAATGATTATCTACGGATAAGAATATCCATCGATAAAGTAAATTTTGATTTACACAAAATTTTCACTCCTTCTGGAAAACTAAGTTTTCAGGAAGGTCATTTAAACACAGGATACATATAAGACATCAAGAAAAATATTGAAATTTGTTCGTACCTCACTTACTTACCATTCTGACGAGGATGTTTGATAAGCAGCTTGGTACCGATGTCTTCTTCACTAGTCATACTTGGATCAAAAGGTATTTCCACTGCACTGTCCAACACAGAATCCTTTTACAGAAAATCTTTGAAGAACCTGATCTTAGCACAGTAGATTTGGAGATTTTCCAGGAAGATGTTCCACTCATTTCTTTAACCATGACTTTAACTTCAAGGAGAAAGATTGGATGTCCAGGAAGTATACATGCAGATTTATGGGAGCTGGAAGATCTTGCCTTGATCCAAGTGAACACCTTATTCCTTCAACCCGAAAACTGTCTTCAAGAGAACTTTCTTCTGGATTTTTGGAATAAGCTTCTTATGGTTGGTGCAGGTCTTGAAGATGTAAGAATATTCCCATCAGTATGATTATGTGAAGTAGATCTTTAACTCAGAAAAACTCCCCCTAAGTTCATTGGGGTGATAATTCAGAGTTGTGATCCACCTACGGATGCTTCATTTGCTTCCTACGGATGCTCCATTCTGGCTTCCTACGGATGCTCCATTCTGGCTTCCTACGGATGCTTCAATTGGCTTCCATCAGATACTCCACTTATCCTTTCTATGGATGACTCATTTGGACTTGAATCATTCATAGTCTAGAAGAAAACCCATGGAGATACTGATCCATCCACATAATCATCATCTTCTTCATACCAAAACCACCTTCCACTTCAAACTTAAATCTGAGAATTCCAGAAAGTCTCTCATCAATAAGCTTGATTTATCTGGCATCATTAGAAACAACCTGTTTAGACTCCATAACAGTGTTGATTCAATGATTTAACGCCTTGTGGGATTTTCCAGCTACAGGCACTCCTTATGAGTTGCATACCCATCCTGGGTTTCTGAGTAGATAAAAGATCCGATCTTTGACAGGATGTCTTCTTGAAGTTGCAGAAGTAGATTAACACTTTCTGAGAAATGCTCCCCCTAAGTGGATGTTCCATGCAGAAAACCCTTCAGAGAAGAACACAAAATACCGTGGATGGCTACTTACTTTCCCCTACACAAGAATGTCATTTCTTATGAAAGATAGTCAGAAATGCACGTAGAAGAACCCACCACTCTCAGCTACACCTCTACTTCCTCTTAGCAAAGATCTTCTCTTCCACTCATTTATTTCTTGAGAATATTTATCCAGATGTCAGATAAACTTAACCAATGTGAAAGGTTAAGTATTCGATCGTGGACTTAATGTTCTTCAAGCAATTTCCCACACAGATTCCCTTATCTCCTTTAGCTAAGCTTCTATTACTTCCTTCGCTAAGGAATGTGAAAAGAGAAAACTGTTGGCTACACTTATACACACAATTTGATGATCCCTCCTTCAGATGCTTGAATGATCGAGAAAATATTCTGGCTTCAATAAGTAGCAACAACCACAACTTTCCAGAACTCAAAAATTTATCCTGATTTTCCAAGCAAAGTCTCTGCAGATTTTATCATTTGTTTCATAAGATCTCTTCACACTGAATTCTTGAGCTAAATTCTTTGGCGAGATTTCATGTGCAGTGGCTGAAGGAGTTTATCAAATGTATGATCTGTCTTGTTCTTGATAGAGGTCTTCTATTGCCTCCCTTAATGGCATGCATCCTTTAACCCATCCCTGACAAGACTTGGGGTTCCTCTAATCATGATTCAGACAGCTTCTTATTCACTGGCTACTCTTATTCTGATTTTGCCTTATCACAAAGAGGTCAAAAACATGCACTCCTCCAAGGCAGTAGATACATCAGTTACATACACTTTTCTAACAAGTGTCCAGTGTTTACCACTTCATTGTCTTTCTATTGATGGACAATGCAGGCTACAATTACAAAGTTTCCTTTGTCACATGCTTGATAGATACATAGCAAGTTATGCTTATATCCATCAACTAGTGCTTCAACCCTAATTGATGATATTGTTTGCCAAAGTCATGCTTCATTACTTAATCATGACTACAAATTTTATCTCTACTTATCAGTAGAGGGGCTATGATCCTCTGAGCAATTAGTGAGCAGGACAGAAACTTTAGTAGGAAGCTAAAGCTCTGTATCTTCCTCTTGCACACTTTCAAAACCACATCAAACTTGCTTAGGTACCCAAGTTTCCTTGAGCTTTGGCTTTTAAGCTTTTATGACTGTCATCTTCTCTTTCTGAGCTTTGAGATTCAAAGGATTCGACTCCTTCTCATCCCTTGGTTCCGACATTGAGAAACTAGCATTTACATATTGCTCAGTAATATCAAAATTTGATGCTCGACAAGGAAATGTTTGAGCATACAAATCATTCACGTCAGGCATGCTCCATGACATTTGAGGCATATTGAATTCATACCAATATGGATGGGGGACAAATGGCATGTTCGCATATCTTGTCGAATCTCGAGCATTGTGAGCAAAAATGTGATGCATGACAGGCATATCAGTCATAGGCAGTTGAGTAGATCTTGTATGAACAAATCTGCAAGAAGTATAAAAGTGATTAACTCTACCACATCGAATGCAGGGCTTTCTGGTAGCACTTTCTTCTGATGGGTAGCTGCTACTACATTCAATCTCTGACTCTTCTTCCTTGATGGTTTTGCTTCTTAGTATTTAAACCTGATTCTTGAATCTTGGTCCAACCCTATTGCTCAGTTTCTTTAGAGTCTGATTACTCCTAAATGGCTTTACCATCTTGGGAGTAGTCTCCACATCCTCTAGCTTCTTGTTATTGCACTTCCAGGTCTCTTTACAAAATGTGTCCATTCCTTGAGATTTGATAATGTTGGACACAATGTAACTGGAATTATTCCATCTTGCAATAACCTCTTGTTCCTTTCTCAGCTGCTCTTTCAAAACCACTTCTCTTTTTAAGACAGCCTCAAGTTCATGTTTAGCATTCATGCATTCAACAAGTGTTTCCTTAAACTCAGAGACTTGAGTTTCCAACATAGCATTTATCTCACTAAGCATAACATTAGTTGCTTTGAGTCTGACATTTTCTTCAATGAGATTGTTAAAGGAAATACATACAACATGTAATTCATCAATTAACTCATTGTAGTACTGCAACATACTTCTTTAACATGCTTAGTTGGATGCACAGAAAATACCTGATTTCCGGTTGAACTTGCTTCTTGATTGTCATAGGCTGTGGGTGCAAGGTTCATAGATTCCTCTGTTGATGTAGAACAACCCTCTTCAGTTGAAACCCTTCGATCAAAAAGGACTTCTTCTTCCAGTGTTGTTCCTTCCTTGCCCTTGTCTTTTGTGGTCTTGATACATTCACATATCTTCAATTTGAATGTTGAGCTTGCTGCTTCTGTTCTCTCCTCTTCTTCCAAATCTTGGTTGGAGATGACCACATCTCTTGTTTCTGTTTCTCCTTCTTCATTGATAATCTTTTCATCCTGCATAGCCTCAAGATTTGAGCACTCAAGAGTACTTAACAGACTGCTAAGATTTAGATCTTTGGGTTCAAGAGTAGATCCAGAGATATGCTTCCATTTTCTGGGTAAAGAGTTTGCAAACTCCAACTTTGAGTCTTTGTTCGACAACTCATTCACAGCTTCTTTAATGTCACCTCTGATAGGTCCATAATTAATACATTTTTAATACCTATTTTATGTTTGTTTTTGTAATTTTATTATTTAATAATTTGTTTTCTTTTGTTTTGTAGGAAAATAAATAATATCATATTTCAAGCAGAAAAAGGTGAAAAAGGCAAGGAGATGGAAATACTTGAAGTCAAAAGGAAATTGGAGAAAAATTGGAAAACTTATCGGAGAAGAAAAAGGAATTAATGAAATATTTCTAGAATCCGATTTGTAGTCAAAGAGCCCAAACCCATTATTTTTCCTATATATATAGATCTCCCCTCTTGAAATTGAGACACCTAGAATTTGAGACACCTAGAATTTAGACTAGATCTGATAATTAGGAGTATGATATATTTATTATTGTCTTTCAATACAAGTTCTTTATTCTATTCAAACACTTTTGCTTGCATTCTTTATATTTAATTGTTTTGTTTCTTCTGCCATGTCTAGCTAAGTTAATTCTCCTAGGATGAAGATGAAGTTAATTTGATTATTGTTGATATTTTCTTGTCCCTTTTAATTGGTTCTCATAATTTTTCTTGGTGCTTAATTGGTCAATTGACAAAGTGATTTTGATATATTATTGTTACCGGATTTATTTTTCATAGACTATGCTTGCTCCATGAAGTTTTGATGGGTTATTGTTAGATAACAAGTTTTATAGTATATGCTTGTCTCGTTAATTGATATATCTTATTTGTGAAGGAAAGAGAATTGTTTATAGGGCGAGTTGATATTAATTGTGATTGATTAATGGATTCGGATTCCTAGGTTTTCCATATTTGATTTTAATTGTTAATTAGGTTAAACAACTCGCATCTCAAATCTTATTGTCTAGTTCGCCTGAGTTAATTGTTAGGGTTTTGAAAATACATAGTCTCTGTGGATCGATCTGTGATTGCTACAACTAAACACTGTGCGCTTGCAGTTTACATTATTTTTACACATCAACCTCTTTACATGGTTGCAGTTGCTTTTGATCTTTAAAATTCTTGTGTGTTAGAAGCTTGCTCTGATACCAATTGTTATTCCCAGAACAATGCAACCTAGATTGTAGAAGGGGGGTTGAATACAATCTAGTTAATTTTACAAAACCTTTTTTTTCAAACCTTTTACAGTATGAGTAAATGAGTTGGTAAATTAACTAGGAATTGAAACAAGCCTTGAACAAATATGAATTCTTCGAGTTAAAAAGACATGCAGGAGACAAGCAAACTTTTTAAACTTTTCAGGTGGGTTTCTCGGAAAAACCCCACCTGAGGTGTATATTGAAGAATTCTCTGGTTTTGTTTTTCAACAAACTCCAGCTGCTTACACAGATGATGGAAGAGAGCCTAAGTGTTTTTCTTTCAGCTTTGTGCTCTATTCACATGCATTTCTATGCTACTCCTCACAGTCTTATATACATCGACTGTGTTACAAACAAAACCTACAACATAATAAAATATTACATTTTTGGTTCTGCTTGTTCACATGCTCGTATCAGAAACTATCCTATTCGGGAAATGTCTTGGCTGGCATCAAAGATAAACTTGTATACTCCCAAATGGTGCTTTCTGATTGAGTGTGCTGCTCTCTTTAAAAATTACTAAGTCCATGCCCATGTGACATCTGCATGAAAGAGACCTCTCCTCGATAACCCGGCTGTCAAGTCACTATCAGCTGAGATAAGTGAACTTGTAGTATTCAAATAGGTCTCCATGCTTGTCAAGCTTTTCCTTTGTGTCCAGTTAGAAGTTAAACTTCTAGGTAGCTGCCTTAACTCTTATTTATCCATTGAGACATAAGAGACAATAGATGACTTCACATTTCATTTGTAGGAATTTGAGCCTTCGTATATTTATAATTTTGACTCCCTATTCCATACATCTTTTGCATCGTCATCCAGTATCTTTTAGTCACGGGTGTGTAATGATGATCTCTGAGACTGTCGTCCATTCAACCTGTTAAAAAAAAAGAAACCTCCAAAAGATTCCATTACATTGATTTGTTTTCATGTTGAATGAGATAAACATCAGTAGGCATATTAATTCCATATCCGTAGACTACCATTTTACGTCAATTAGCCGTAGAAAGGTAATCTCAGAATATCCGTAGAGGTAATATTCCATAACTGTATCCATAGATGAGACATGACATTCTTGACTACATCCATAGATAGACCATGTCCTCCTTAACCGCATCTATAGATAAGACATGACATCCTTAGCTGTTTCTGATGATCAACTTCCTTCAGCTTTTATCCGTAGATATGATGTCCCCAGCTTTTATCCGTAGATGGGATAAGTTGTTCCTAGCTTCTATCCGTTGATGAGATAAGATGTCCTCTGCTTCTATCCGTTGATGGCATATGATGTTTTCAGCTTGTATCCGTAGATGAGATGAGATTTCATAGCTTGATCCGTAGAAAGGATACTCTTAGGCAGACTGAGTTGATTCACCATTACTGAGTTGATTAGGCAGACTTACCACTGAAACACTTGGTGCTTGATTAGACGTCCATTTGGCTTGCTTCTGAAATGCTTCCTAACTTGATGACAGAATATCCTCCAATCATTTTATGTGGCTTTTAGACCTTGGATAGATAAAGTGCCTTCTAGTTAGCTTCCTGATTTATCAGCTTCTGTGAACTAGCTTTCTGATAATCAGCTTCGGTGTCAAAATCAAATTCTTGTCTTGAGGATTTTGTTATCATCATTCCAAATCGGTCAACCCTAACAATCTCCCCCTATTTATGACTGTTAGAACTGACATAAATCCTTAAGTTGATGATAACAAAACCCTTCAATGTTCTCAGTGATCCTCAGATAGAGATTAATATTGGACATAATTTGATGATGCTGCAAAAACAAAAATAACAACTTGAAGCTGTCAGATTCCATATACTTTCCTGTAACTTAGTCTATACCTTCTTCTAAGGGGTTCCAATAGATTGCAATCGAGAGGGGAGAAATTCTGAAGTCTGAGATCTCCTTCTAACTCCCCCGAGAACAACCTATTTTCTCTTTAACTTCTCCCCCTTTTTGTTATCAGCAATTAAGATAGAAGAAGCATAAACTGAGTTACTGAATAAGATATCTGGGTACAAGAATCCAACACTTCAAGGATCGAAAGATTTCTCTCAGGAATCTCTCTATTCTTGCATCAGGATCTCATCATGGCTTACTTCACACAACTCACCTTCCCTTTCTAAAAGGGTACTCAAAAGAAAAATCTCTCCTTTTGCCATGCTGGAAGAAATAACATGCCTCTCATTCTCTCCCTCTCCTTTTGCCTGGTCTCAAGCCAGCCACTCCACTAACTCCCTTCCCACAAACCTATAGATGTCTCAACTATATTGAATTCCTTGATACTCTGTCAGAATGAACCGGATAGTTTTTCAAGAAAGAATCATGGATATATATATATATATACTAGCTTAAAACTCGTGCGATGCACGGATTGTTAATTGTTATTTTATTATTATTTTTAATTGTATTTGTTAAAAAAATAAGTAGGCATGTTAAAATAGCTAAACACTTTTAATTAGTTAAAAACATTAAAACATATTTTAAAATAAATAAGTAAGGGTTTTCTCGTTATATTTTTGGAAAATGAGGGGTTTTAGTATGGAAAAATAAAAAATGTGACATATATTTAGTTTAAATGCATGTGATATTTTTGGAAAATGAGGTTTTAAAATTTCATAATTTAAATTATTAAATACGTTTTAAAATAAATAAGTAAATGGTTTGTCCGTGATATTTTTAGAAAAAGAATGGATTTTAGTGAGAAAAAATAGAAAAAGTAAATTGAAAAAGACAATTTCCCATGATATATTTAGAAAATGAGAGACTTTGTTAGAAAAAATCTATAATGTGTTTTAGCTGAAAAGGTAATTCGTTATAAATAAGTATTTGATTATTTGTATTTTAATATTTTTAGTAATTGTATTTGTTAAGAAAAATAAGTAGCCATGTTAAAATAAGTAAACTTTTAAAAAAAATTATAATATTAGGTTTAAAAATAAATAACTAAAGGTTTGTCAATGATATTTTTGGAAAATGGGGGGTTTTAGTAAGGAAAAATAGAAAAACTAACATGTTTTAGTTAAAAAAGGTAATTACCCGTGATATATTTGAAAAAGTAGGGGAATTTGTTAGAAAAAAATTAAAAAAAATGTATTTTAGGTGATAAAGGTAATTGGTTATAAATAGGTAATATTATTATTTAATAATATATTTCTATAAATAATTAAGGTTAATTAACTAAAAACACGAATTTAAGAATGGACAATTAAGTAAAATCACAACGTACCATACCGACCGACCAAACTTTTAATGTTTCTTCTATTATATAATAGTATTGATATATATATATATATATATATATATATATATATATATATATATATATATATATATATATATATATATATAGGAAAGTTCAATGGAGACCTTGTTTTTGTTGGAGACTTGGAGACTAAATCCTGGCCCTTCAATTCAATCCAATCCAACGGTTACAAATTTATTTCATTTTAATTTTATACTTAATGTTTCCAGGGTCATATATGTCAATGATTTTTTTTTAATTCATATCAGTAACTAACAGCAGCGACACAAGGGACAGCTTCCCACGAACCTGATTATAGGGCTATAGTTACATAACTTACATGTATCATCACTATGTATATTCACTTCTTATCACTCCAACAGATTTCAACATCCTGCAGTTTACACTCCGTTCTAATATTCACCACCTACCTAATTTATGTTCTTCCCTCGTTTTGTTTTGGATAAAGTTAAAAAAATATGGATAATTTTGAAGAATCTTCCGGTAATATTTTGCTCTTGATTTTTTTGAAATCTGAAGATTTTATTTTCTAGTTCATATTATTGTAATTGATTTTATTGTTCATATTTAGGTTCACAATGCCCTCCGCATATTGAGAGCTCTGACTATGAAATGGATAGTGTGGATGGCGTAAATGAAAAGTCTGATTCGGATGAGCATGTGGATGAACTCGATAATGCAAATGAATTAGAATCTACCTGTTTTGTTGCTGCAAATGGTAGTAAATATTGGACACCTAACTGCGATGACAAGCACAAACCACATACAAATACGTACTTTTTAACTTTGAAAGAGGCTTTCACATTTTATGTGGATTATGGCCGCATTTGTGGATTTGATGTGCGGAAATCGACAAAGAAATCTGATGCCCGTGGAAATCGTTTAGCCAAATATATGTTGTGTAACCGTGGTGGTAACCCGAAGAAGAACAAATCTAAAGAGGTAGGTGAAAATGTTGGAGAGAGACCAAAGAAAACTAGAAGGACAACATCCCGCAGATGCAATTGCAAAGCTCAAATAATTCTGAAACCTGCAGGACCGAGAGGTTTTGTTCTGATGAGCTTTGTAGAGGAACATAATCATCCTCTCGCATCAGGAGCTGAAAGAATGTTTTTGAGATGTAATAGGAATCTGTCTATTCCTTACCAGAACTTTATAATGGACTGCGCAAGAGTAAATATAGGTCCTACAAAGGCCCACAGTTTAGCGAAAGAACAATTTGGATCATTCGAAGATGTTGGGGCTATTGTTTCTGATTTTAAGAATTTTTCCAGGGACATAAAAGCTCGTATTGGAGATCATGATGTTGATATGATTTTGGCAAAATTCAAATTAAAGAAGGAAACATCTAAGAATAGCTTTTATTATGACTACAAGGTTGACAAAAACGGTCATTTGACTGGACTTTTTTGGACCGATGCTATTGGGCAAGCAAACTTTGATGTATTCGGTGACATCGTTTCATTTGACCCTACATTTCGGACTAATAGGTATGTATGTATCTTTTTTTTTGGTGCAATGTTAGTTGTCTGACATATGTGTTCAGTCTTTTCTAGTTATATTTTCTAGTTATACTTTCATTGTGTTGAGCTGTAGAGGTGTGTGGTCTTCCCCGCCCTTTGCTATGTTCATCTAAACAATAGATAATTAATACTGGAATTTTATATTTCATGGCTTATGAATAATTCAAATTTTAAGGTCTTTTAATTGAGCTTAAATCAATTGCTTAAAATTTAATTTAGGAAAACAATTGACCTGATTGTTAGTTGTGTTTCTCATCTTGTGATAAAAGTTCAGAACTCTCACTAACTAGCCAGATCAGATAAATACTAGAATTGTTGTTTAAACAAATTAACAAGACAACATGATCTGTAAAAGAAGAACAGATCTATAATTTACAAAGTATGTCTGAATATGTCCTGCAACACATTTATTCAACTCATAAGTGCAACACCTGAATGATATTCCAACTTTTTTTAGATGTCTGATCTACATTTTCTTTGTTTCCTATATGCAAGATATAACATGGTATTCGTGCCTTTTACCGGTGTTGATAATCATTGGAAGAACGTAATGTTTGCAGCTGGCCTATTAGCGAAGGAGAATTATAAAAACTTTAAATGGCTTATTAATAATTTCAAGAAAGCAATGGGTCGTGCCCCATTTTGTGTCATTACAGATCAGTGTCCTACCATTAAAAAGGCTTTGAATAAATGGTGGAAGCAAACAAAACATCGTATGTGCATGTGGCATATAATGAATAAGTTGTCATCAAAGGTAAATACAAATATCTCAATTTTATTTTTTTATGTAATTATATGCAAATCATGCTCTAACAAAGATTTATGAAATAATAAATTTTTTATAAGCGAAACAGGTTGGACCTTCACTACCTGCAAACAAAAAATTTGTAGAAAAATTGAAGTCTGCTGTTTATTCGGATCACTTTACGCCGGGAGAGTTTAAAGAACGTTGGAATGATATCATTGTAGAATTTAAATTGAAGTCAAATCCTTGGTTAACCGAGATGTTCAACATACGCGATCAATGGATTCCTGCTTATTTTTCTGACATAGAAATGGCTGGATTATTGAGAACTACCTCAAGATCTGAGAGTTCCAATTCTTTTTTCCAACAGTGTTAGATCAGAATTCAATGATCGTCAGGAGCTAGACTCAACTGATCAGGATTGCTGACGTCATCAGGATTACATGGTCGTCAGGATCAAGATACATATCAGGACTGGGATCAGGTTTGATCATCAGGACTGGAAGCTGATCAGGATTCCTACTTCGAGTTATATTTGGAGTCTAGTTAAACATGGAAGTTTATTCTGTCGGTTCCTGGTTTGTAGAATGTAGCTATCAATTATGGATAGGTTTCAATCTTTGTAATTGATTAGGACTTATCATTGATAGAGAAGCTGTGTAGTATATAAACACAGTTTTGGTTTCAATTTATAAAGGAGAATATAATCGATTAGCAGCTCTCAAGAACATAGAATTTCTTGAGAGAGTTTTTGTAAGCTAGCAGCTCTCAAGAATATCAGAATTTCTTGAGAGAGTTTGTAACAGTTTTATATCAGATTTAATAAATCTGTTATCTTTCTTTCATATTTGTGATATATACATTAAGAAGTCGATTATCTTATACTATTGTATTCAACTCCCCTTCTACAATAGATTATTACTGGGCAACAATTGGTATCAGAGCAAACTGATTGAGTTCCGAATCAGAAACGATCTAAAGATGTCGACAACCAAGTATGAAAGCATGAAGATTCCCATCTTGAAGAAATCAGAATATCCAACATGGAGGGTAAAGATGCTGATGTACCTGGAGGCTATGGATCCTGACTATTTGGACAAGATTCGTGATGGACCATATATTCCTACAAGGATTGTAGAACGAACATATACAGTACCTGAACATTATGTGGTCAAGGCCAAAAGTGAATGGACTCCAGAAGAAAAAGCTCATGTACTCAGGGAACCAAAGATAAAGAATATCTTGCATAGTAGTCTTGATGCTGTCATGTCAAATAGAGTGATTGAATGCAAGTCTTCAAAAGAAATCTGGGATACTTTGGAAACTCAGTGCCAGGGATCTGCATCTGTCAAGAAAAACAGAAGGGCTCTTTTGATTCAAGAATATGAACAATTTGATGCAAGACCTGATGAGAGCCTAACTGATCTATATGATAGATTTCTGACACTATTGAACAGTTTATCTTTAGTTGACAAGGAATATGAAACTGAAGATTCAAACACCAAGTTTCTAAGAGCTTTACCTAAAGAATGGGACACTCAGACCTCGATCATTAGACATCAGTATGATCTTAACACTGTGTCTCTTGATGAAGTCTATGGGATGCTAAGAACTCATGATCTTGAAGTTCAACAGAGAAAGAACAAGAAAAGCAGCAAGGCAAAATCAATTGCTTTGAAAGCAGAGGCTAAATAAAAAGGAAAAGCTATGGAGGTCTCTAGAAGTAAAACAAGAATAGTTGAGTCAGATCCTGATGACTCTTCATCAGATACTGATGGCAATCCTGATGCCAATACTGATGATGATTCTTCTGACTCAGACATGGAAGAGATGGTTGCTATGATTGTCAGAAACTTCAGAAGGATGAAGTTCAGGAAGAATAGAAGACAAGGCAACTTTCAGAAAAAGGCTTTCAATCCAAACAAAGATAAGTATATCAAAAAGGACAGCAAGGGTAGCAAATTTGACAAGTCAAAGGTTAGATGCTACAAGTGCAATGGTATGGGTCACTTTGCTTCTGAGTGCAAGAAGACAAAGGCACTTATCACATCAAGCAAGGATTGGATGGACTCTTCCTCAGAATCTGACACTGAGGTGGTCAACTATGCTCTAATGGCCAACGCTGATGTAATTTCTGCTCCTGATGATAAGGTACTAAATACTATCTTTGATTTTGATACTGATAATGCTTCTGAGTTAAGACGTTTTCTAAAGTCATTACATATTAGCTTTAGAAGTCAAACTGCTGAAAATACTAGGATCTTATCTGAGATGTCTGAACTTAGAAATAGGAATGATATATTAGAAGCTGAATTTTCTCGTATGCAAGAAGTACAAAAAGAATGTGATAATGTTAAACACATGTATATAGAGATTAAATCTAAATGTACTTCTCTTGAAAAGGAACTTGAATTTGCGAATGAGAAAATCAGAACCTGGACAGACTCTGGTAGGAAATTTCATGAGATTAATACCTCTAAGAATTGGAAAGAGTGTCTATGATATAAATCAGATGAGGATAAGAAATTGAAAGAGAAAATTGTCATTGATGAGACAGTCAGTCCAAAGACCTATAGACATGTTATAGACGCAACCAAATCTAAGATTACTCCTGTTAATTTTGTTTTTGGTAAGGATTCTAATTCTACTTTTGAAAAGGGATCTACCTCTACTCAAGGAATTAAAATTATAAAGTCTAAACCTGTCATGAATAAAGTCTTTAAGAATGTAGGTCTATTGTCTCAGAAACAGCTTAAGGATAAAATCTGTGAGGTGACAGATAAGAAAAAGGAAGCTACTAAGAGAAACAGGAATGGTAAAGTTGGGATCAATAAAGAGAATGGTTACAAATATATCCCAAATGGACCTAGAAAGTGTTGTTTTAACTGTGGTAACTCTAATCATCTAGCTATTGATTGTAAGAAGAGTAACAAGAAAAGTACTGAAATTCCTATTTCTAATGTTAGGAATAGATCAGTATTTTATAAACCACAGAAGTCCTGTTTTCATTGTGGTAGTATATGGCATTCTATTTATACTTGTAAAGATTATCATGAGTTGTACTATAACTTTTATGATCCATTGCCTAAAGTTGATAAAAATAGTGCAAACTCTGGTAGCATTAAGAATGTCAAGTTGGAACATGCTTTTGTTAATACTGATACTGACAAAGCAAATCGTGATGGAGTAAATCATGTCAGGACTGCTAAGGTCAGAAAGTCTTCTGCTGTGAAAGTTAATAAATTGCATGGAAAAGGAACCCAACAAGTATGGGTTCCTAAATGTTCTAACTAGTGTGTTTCTATTCTGATTGCAGGGTAAAAAGAAAAATGTGTTAGTCATGGATAGTGGATGTTCTGTGCACATGACTGGAAACAAAGCCCTGTTATCAGAATATGAGGAAAAAGCTGGCCCAACTGTGTCTTATGGAGATGGAAACATTTGACAAACTTTGGGATATGGCAATATAATCATTGGAAATGTCATCATTGAAAAAGTAGCTCTAGTGAAGGGACTAAAACACAACTTGTTGAGTATTAGTCAAATCACTGACAGAGGTTATCATGTCAACTTCTATTCCACACATTGTGAAGTAGTTAGTAAAGCAACAGGAAAGATAGCACTGACTGGCTACAGGCATGGTAACATATATGAAGCCAACATTCAATCAAATACTGATGACTCCCCTACCTGTCTGATCAGTAAAGCATCAGTAGATGAAAGTTGGAATTGGCACAAGAAGCTTTCTCATCTCAACTTCAACAATATCAATGAGTTGGTTAAGAAAGATTTAGTGAGAGGATTACCAAAAGTGTTATATACTCCTGATGGACTCTGTGATGCATGTCAGAAAGCAAAACAAAGAAGGACATCATTCTAGAGTAAATCAGAATCCTCTATTGAAGAACCATATCACATGCTACATCTTGATCTATTTGGTCCAGTCAACATCATGTCCATCAGTAAGAAAAGGTACACTCTTGTAATTGTTGATGAATATTCTAAATTCACCTGGGTGTATTTTTTGCACAGAAAAGATGAGACTCCTGAAGTTCTGTTGGATCATGTGAGAATGATTGAGACAACCACAAAGTACAAAGTCAAGATACTGAGAAGTGATAATGGTACTGAATTTAAGAATTCAAAGATGGAAGAGTTCTGCAAATACAAAGGAATCATTCAACAATTCTCTGCTCCTGGCACACCTCAGTAAAATGGAGTAGTTGAAAGGAAAAATAGAACTCTTATTGAAGCTGGCAGAACTATGTTGGAAGATGCAAAATTACCTACATATTTCTGGGCAGAAGTAGTCAACACAGCATGCTACTACTCAAAATCTCACATTAATCAACAGACATGGTGTTACTCCTTATCAGTCACTCAAGGAAAAGAAACCAAGTCTGAAGCATCTGCATGTGTTTGGCTGTAAATGTTTTGTTCTCAGAACTCATCCTGAACATCTAGGGAAATTTGAAACAAAGGCTGATGAAGGAATTTTCATAGGCTATCCTGCATCAAGAGCCTTCAGAGTTTTTAATTTAAGGACAAGGACTGTCATGGAGTCAATACATGTATCTTTTGATGACAAGAAGATAGCTGGAATCAATGAAGACTCTCGTGATAGATTGATTTTTGAAAATGAAGCTACCAAGGAACCTGAGGAAAATGAATCAGATCCTGTCCATACATCAGATCCTGATGGGTCACCAAATCCTGATGACACACCAGATGCTGATGGTGCAAATACTGATGATGCAATCAATAGTGATACTTCTAGTAGTGCTAATGTTGAGGGGGAGCAACATCATTCTACTACAAGTTCAGAGTCAACACAATCATCAGGACAGAATTCTTCAGATACTGATTCAAGTGATGATCCTGATAACTTATCAGGAGGACATATCAATAATTCAGGGGGAGCTTCAAGACAAGCAAGTTCTTCAAATCAAGACAACACCAATCTAGGGAGAGCATCTACGTCAAGAAACAATTTAACACCAGCAAGGAAATGGACTGCAAGTCATACTCCTGATTTGATCATTAGGGATCCTGATGCAGGTGTTCAAACAAGAAGTGCAACTCAAAATGAATGTCTATACAATAAATTTCTATCCAAGGAGGAGCCAAAGAAAGTTGAAGATGCACTTAGAGATGCTGATTGGGTTACTGCAATGCAAGAGGAACTGAATGAATTTGAAAGAAATGAAGTCTGGAAACTGGTACCAAGACCAAAGAATAGATCAATTGTTGGTACAAAGTGGATTTTCAAGAACAAGACTGATTCTGATGGAGTAATAATCAGAAACAAAGCAAGACTAGTTGCAAAGGGGTATTCTCAACAAGAGGGAATTGATTATGATGAAACTTTTGCTCCTGTTACAAGACTAGAAGCCATCAGGATATCTCTGGCTTACGCAGCACATAAGAAATTCAAGGTTTTCCAGATGGATGTTAAAAGTGCTTTCTTAAATGGAGAACTGGATGAAGAAGTCTATGTTGAACAACCTCCTGGTTTCATTGATTCTAAATATCCAGATCATGTCTACAGATTGGATAAGGCACTTTATGGACTAAAGCAAGCTCCAAGAGCATGGTATGAAACTTTAGCTCTATTCTTACTGGAAAGTGGATTCAAAAGAGGTACTATTGATAAAACTCTATTTTATTTGAATCATGGTAAGGACTTGTTGTTAGTTCAGATTTATGTTGATGATATCATTTTTGGGTCAACAAACAATAAGCTTTGTGAAAATTTTTCCAAGCTTATGCAGTCAAGATATCAAATGAGCATGATGGGAGAAATGAGTTACTTTCTTGGTTTTCAAGTTAAACAGACTGATGAAGGGATTTTTATCAATCAGTCTAAATATACAAGGAATTTATTGACAAGGTTTAACATGCAAGATAGTTCTCCTGCTACAACTCTCATAGCTACAGCTACCAAACTTGATCCTGATCAAGGTGCTGAGGTAGATGTAACTCACTACAGAGGAATGATTGGCTCATTATTGTATCTCACTGCAAGTAGACCAGATATCATGTTTGCAACCTGTATGTGTGCAAGATTTCAAGCAAAACCTAGAGAACCCCATCTGATTGCAGTCAAAAGAATTTTCAGATATCTCAAAGGCACTTCTTCTCTTGGCCTTTGGTATGCAAGGGAATCAGATTTTGGGTTGTGTGGTTATTCAGATGCTGATTTTGCAGGATGCAAAATAGACAGGAAAAGTACTTCAGGAAGCTGTCAGTTTTTGGGTGGAAGACTAGTTTCATGGTTCAGTAAAAAACAAAAATCCATTTCCACTTCAACTGTAGAAGCTGAGTACATTTATGTAGGAAGTTGTTGTGCTCAGATAATGTGGATGAGAAATCAGTTGTTAGATTATGGCCTGTCATACTCAAAAATTCCTATTTATTGTGATAACCAAAGTGCTATTGCAATGACAGGAAATCCAGTTCAACATTCTCTTACTAAACACATCAGTATTCGATATCACTTCATAAGAGAACAAGTTCTGGAAGGAACAATTGAACTTCACTTTGTTCCTACTGATCAACAACTAGCTGATATATTCACCAAGCCACTACCTGAAGCTACTTTTAATAAATTGGTGAATGAACTTGGAATGATGAACTTTGAGAATTTCTGAGGAAAGCTACAGAGAGGAAATCCTGATAACTGTCAAATCCTGATGGTTATTCAGAAAGGTATGTTTTCTTTGATCAAATCCTGATAGGATGTTATCCTGACAGGAAGTCAACTGGTCAATCCTGATGTTCAGGTCAGTATTTCATTGCTTAATTTGTGCCTAATTTTTCGTCAGTATCTGCTGATGGACGGTTGAGTTTTAGTAGGACAACTGTATGCGCGCGTGTGTTGCACTGTTATAGATATACATATTCATACACATAAAAAGCGGTGCAGTTTCATTTAAATTACACACGTAATCTGTCCACTAATTATTTGTGCACAAATCATATTTTGCCACCTATTATTGAGAGTAAAGTTTTGTTCTAACAAAATACTTTTACTTATTCTACATCATTAATTACTCTCTCATCATCAGTTTTTTGATTTTCTATCTCCCTCTGTGCTTACGAACCCTAACTATTTTCAAACATTGATTCTCAAGATTTTTAAGAATTTCAATGGCGTCTTCATCATTCATGAACAAACAAACAGTGATTAGTGGTGTTACTTTTGCCACTAACAATTTTGTGGTTGTTCTAAATCATCAAGATTTACCCAATGAGTTTCATATAATTCAAGATTTTCTAGCTTCAAGCCCATTGAAGTTTGCTTTAACAGAACCTGCAAGTGTTTCTTTTAAGTCTGTAATGCAGGTGTGGAACTCAGTGACTTTTGACAAAGGGTATTCTGACACCATCTTGATGAGTTTTGAACATAATGGAATTACTCACTATGTGACTCCTGCAATTGTGGAGGAAGCCCTGCATTTACCTGTTCTTGGTGATGCTATTCCTGCTAATGTTTCAGACTCTACTCTTTTTGAGTTTGTTACAAAGTTGGGCTACAATGGTGAAGTAAAGAGATATGGCAATCTCTTTAGGACAAAGCTTAAGAAGGAATGGAATTTCTTCTTTGATACGATCAGTCGCTGTTTCCGGAACAAGACATCAAATTTTGATGCTCTTCCATCAGGATCTCTCAAAATTGGGTACTCTCTTATCCACTCTACAGTGTTTGATTATGGGTCGTTTATCTTAAAAGATTTAAGTGATAGGAAATCAGATAAGTTAGGTTATGTCTGTTTTCTTAGATTTTTACAGTTGATATTTAATCACTTGTGTCCTAATGTTGTTTTTGAGAATGATGTAGTTCTACCTATCTGTAGAATTACTGAGAATAATATTAAGTCCTTAGTCAACAGTGATAAGGCAAATGGTTTCATAGGAAATGCTTTTATTCCTGATGAGGTTAGGTTTTTCTTACATAGGAAAATGCCTACTCGTTATGGTTTAATTTCTAATGCTATGGGGCAAGGCCAATCACACATTGTTCCTAACCCAAGCATTCATCCCAAACAGTCTAAACAGTCAACTGCGACCTCTAATGTCTCTCAAAAGACTTTAGTTGTAAAAGCAAAGAAGTCAGCTAGAACTGATGTGTCAGGAAGGCAATCAGGTTCAAAGGACTTTTCCTCTACACCTATCACTAAAAAGAAGTTACAAGGGGGTGTACAAGGGATCCTGGTGAAGAAAGCTGCAAAGGGAGGTGAGGCTGTTTCTGTTAAAAGAAAATTAGTTCTCAGGGATGAGACTGATTCAGAGGATGACTTACCTATATCCTCAGTGATGAATGTGAATAAGGAAGTTGCTGATACTGCTACTGCAGCTGTGGTTTCATTGTCTACACCACAGAAGAAAAGGAAGTTATCAAAAAGCAGGTATCATATTCCTTTAGAAAAGAAGCAGGATACTGATGTACAGGACACTTATATTCTGAATGAGCAATCAGTTTCAACAAAAAGATACTGATGCTGCACCAAGTCAAGTGGTTAATATTTCAGACTCTCCAGCACAGGACTCTCCAACAAAAAGACATGTTGATATTTCATGGGAGAAGTATGGTGCTGCTGCTTCCAATCTTGGGATAAAACATCCAATGGAAAAGCTAAGGAAGGAAGAAGAGTTAGTCTATCAGAGACAGAAGAAACTGAAAGGATCAAGCCCACAAGAACCTGAACCTCAAAGTGGTTCAGCAGCTCATTCTGATGATCCAGCCACACAAGAACCACTCAATCAAAGTTTGAGTGAAGGCTTAGCTAGTGGAATGGTCCCACAAGAACCATTTTCTCAAAGGGAGAATGCAGACATCGACATTCCAGCTACACAAGAACCATCTTCTCAAAGTGAAGATGCAGACCAAGCTACAGTTTCTGAGAAATTTCCTGACAATGCTCAAGGGATTTCTGGTGCAGATGAAGTTCAAAGATTGGTCGAGGACACTGTCAATGAGGGAAGCACACAAGAACCTTTGACTTAAAGTGTTGAAGAAGCTTCTGAACCTCAAGCTCCACAAGAACCATTGGTAGCAAATACTAATGCAAGCATATCAAATCTTGACGGTGTTCATCCTGACGCTAGTGGTGTTCCTGATGTTGAACCTATCCTGATACAGCCACTTCGTTCAAGATCAATGGATCATCCTATCACAGATTCACAGGATAAAATGAAAGATATAGCTATTCCTGATCCTGATGATACTCATAGTACTGATGATGATGACTCTGATGATAGTGATGATGATAAGAATCGAAAAGAGAAGGAACAGCTTACTACAACACTCAAAATTAGTCTTGGAACTAATTTTGGTTCATCAAGTACATATATGGCTGGCAAAGCTTCCACTGGGAAAGATCAGAGACAAGATTTTTCTAATCCTTCCTTTAATCCTGCTGAGGCACTTAGACAGAATGAATGGAACAATTCATGGCACAGATCTACTGAATCTGTAAGTTATTCTTCTGCTTTGGAACATGCCTATGATGCAGTGAAATCTATAGAGAATAAAGACTTGAAGAATCATCTAAAGGCTACAACTTTGTTATCCAAAAGTCTGAAAAGTGAGATTGATTCTATCAAGAATTCAACTGAGTTGGTGAGGAATGATATTTCTCAAAATTTTACAAAGGTGCCTACTGCTTTTCAGCTAAGGGTAGTAGAATCCCAAGTGAAATCTCTTATTTCTGAACAAACCTCTATCAACAGAAGGATTGATTCTCTGGATACCAAGGTAACTGACATTCAAGCCTCTCTTTCCTTAATTTTGAATTTATTGTCAAATCCTGATGTCAAAAAGGGGGAGAATGTTAGTCAGACAAAATGCACACCTGATCTAGTATTAAGAAATAATGATGATGATACTGGAGATGATGGTTGTGACAAAGTGATACAAGGAGAAACCTCTGATGCTGATGTTATGAAGTCTACAATTCAAACTTCATAAAGTCAAACAACGCAGTCAACTCATGTTTCTGATTCTGGAGTTAAGACAGTAAGAACGTTGGTGCAATCTCGGATCCTGACGGAAGAACAAATCCTGACACCTGGTCATGGACATACTCTTGATACAATTCCTGAAGGTGATGAAGATATTTTTATTGATAATCCTGAAGATGCATCAAATTTATTCCAGAAATTTTCTACAAAAGATGGCAGAATTGTTACTCTATATCACACTGATAAAAGAGTTCAACAATTATATGCAAGAAAAGAACTCTCTACAGCAAGTGAAGAATATCCTGATCTCTCACATGAATAATTCTTAAGACAACAGAGAGAAATGATGGAAAGCTTTAATAATCCTGCTCCTGCTAGAGGTAGAGGAGGCAGAGGTAGGAGAGGAGCTAGAAGAAGTAGAAGAGGTTCTTCAACTCAAACAATACCTAGACATACAAGGTCTCGAAGGTTAAGAATTGAAGAAATTCCTGAACCTATTCAAACTCTAGTAGTTCCTGACAGATCTACTTTTGGTGATGATGGAAATATTGAAGAAGAACTTGTATTGAGAAGAAAATCAAGAAAATCAACTCTATGCAATACAAATCAAATTGAAGAATCTAATCCTGATGTTGTTCCTGATAATATTCAAGATCCTGATGATTCTGAAATTATGCAAGAGATTGATTTGATAATTTTATCTACTGTGGTTGATTCTCACAACAAGGAAGTAGATGAAGAAGAAGAAGCCAGAAGAAGTGAAATTACAAGATCAACAAATAAGATTTCAATCTCTATGTACAAAGGCTTAAACTCTCAAACAGAAGAAAGTGGAGGAACCCAAGCAGACAAGAATCTTCACTGGAAAGAAGTTATGCCTTTGCAAAGGAAAAGGATAAGAAGTGGAAACATATTAGTACACTAAGTTGTGATACACTTATCAATTTGCAGTCTGGAGGAATTATTACAAACGCTTCAAGTGTTGTTGATTTATCTGGGATGGTTAGATCAAAAGCACTCTGGTTAAAGATGTTTTCAAATCTGAAGCAATTGACAAGTAATTCAAGAGGAGGTATTGGACACAGGGATGCTGAATATCTAAATATGTCATATGTTCCTTACTCCTTAACTGAAATTGGAGGTACTTTAACTTCTGAAAACCTGAACAATTTACTAGCTGTTGATATAGTTATAGATTATCATGATGGTTTTGACAAGAAAGAAAAGCTTCTGTACTTCATGAAAGATGGTAGTGTGAAGATTTTATCTATTCAAGATCTGCTGATGAAAACTACACAGGAACTGAAATATGTTCATTATCTTTTGAGATCGAAGAATCAAATATGCAAGGAATGGAGTGACATGATTTTGTCAACAATAAGAAGAATACTGGATGGAAACAGTAATTTCAATGGTAATTATACTCCCATGTACTTAAATCAAAGAGGTCAGGATGTGGAAATGCAAAGGGGTACTGCTGTTAAAGAAGTAACTTTTGGCATGACTCAACTTACTCTCAATCCTGATGGGAAGGAAATTGCTTATCTTTTTCTTGAAGAGCATAGTCTTTAGAAAAGCTCCATATTGAATCTCAGAGCAGCTATCTACCAGATTAATGAGGAAGATAAAGAACTCAGAAATCTTAAGGAAAGACTGATTCAAATTCTTGAAGAAAAAGAAGAAAATTTGTTATCCAACTTCTTGAAGATGAATCTGTTCTATCAAAGAATTTAAACAGATAAGTTGTTGCTGCAGATTCTGTACATTTTGTATATATGTTTTTGACATCATTGAATCTTAGGAATCTATACTTTATTTCACAAAGTATGAGATTGGGGGAGATTGTTAGATCAGAATTCAATGATCGTCAGGAGCTAGACTCAACTGATCAGGATTGCTGACGTCATCAGGATTACATGGTCGTCAGGATCAAGATACATATCAGGACTGGGATCATATTTGATCATCAGGACTGGAAGCTGATCAGGATTCCTACTTCGAGTTATATTTGCAGTCTAGTTAAACATGGAAGTTTATTCTGTCGGTTCCTGGTTTGTAGAATGTAGCTATCAATTATGGATAGGTTTCAATCTTTGTAATTGATTAGGACTTATCATTGATAGAGAAGTTGTGTAGTATATAAACACAGTTTTGGTTTCGATTTATAAAGGAGAATATAATTGATTAGCAGCTCTCAAGAACATAGAATTTCTTGAGAGAGTTTTTGTAAGCTAGCAGCTCTCAAGAACATCAGAATTTCTTGAGAGAGTTTGTAACAGTTTTATATCAGATTTAATAAAGATGTTATCTTTCTTTCATATTTGTGATATATACATTAAGAAGTCGATTATCTTATACTATTGTATTCAACCCCCCTTCTACAATAGATTATTACTGGGCAACAAACACTTTCACGAGAGCGGTGACACACTAGTGGAATTCTATTCCAGTTTTGAGAGTGCCATGGACAAGCAGCGTCTCCGAAATGTTGATGATGATAATAGATTTGAAAGAATACCTCTAAATGAGACATCAATGAGCATTGAAATGGATGCATCAAAGTTGTATACACTAGAGTTGTATTATCTTGTTAGGGAAGAGATAAAATCAGCTTGTTATCATACTAGTATGGAAGATATGACAAGGGATAATGAGTCACGACATTTCAAATGCAAAGATGATCTACTACATGGTCAAATCGTTGAGGTACATCAAATTTTTTATTTACTCTTATTGTCAAGTAATGCTACGTCCTGTTTTTTCGCCATTTCAATTTTTTGGAGGTATAGCAGACCTGCAATTTTAGCAATTTTAGATTTTCGATTAAAATACTGTAAACTGCATTAATTTTTTATGCTTTGTTCTTATTTAGTTTGATGTACATTATGGATTTTTAAATACAATTATCATCATTTTTTAATTAAAAACAGTTATGATCTGCATTGGTACAGTTCTGATCTGCACTCTCAATTAGTCTTAGTTACGAAAATGATACTCACATCCAATGATTCCTGAATTCCTATTTTTTTACTGTGAAGTGCAGAATCGCTGCCTCTATATTGATTTTTACATTGATATATCTTGTTTTACATCTTCTGGTCTTTTTTTAAAAAATTGTACTTATGTCAATAATAAGTACTATACCAAGTACAACAACTACATTCATCTAGTACTGGTTGTCATCAAATTTTTAGTTGCAATATGGTTTTAAAATCATTCATTGCCTTTTGGAACACATTTCAATATACGTTTAACTTAACTTAAAATTATCATGCTTTAGATTATAGATTCACATTGTATTTATGAAATATTACCTCCAATTTGTTAGTTTCTCGACTTGCTATTTTATCTTTCCTTTTCATTATCCAGTTTATGCTCTTTTCTCAGTCTTTGATATTTAAATATCTATTCACAAAGTTTTCCCGTTGTCAGGTTTCAGTTAGATTAAGCGACAACTATGTAAAATATAACTGCAAATTTTACTTCCGAAGGGGTTACCTATGCAGACATGCATTTGCTGCTTTGCAACAGTGTAGTGTTAAGAACATACCTCGTGAATTTGTGAAACCAAGATGGACTAAAAATGCTGTTAAACACTACTCATTCCTAGGGTCATCCCACATGGTTAATCATTGTGAAAAAAAGGATCCCAAAAAGTTGAAGAGGACACGAGCATGGTTTGAATTCCAGAATTGTATGAATTGTGCAGGAGAGGAAGAAGAAAAGTTGGACTCAGTCATCACAGGCTTGAAATTGATTAGTTCTTCACTAACCAAAACAACATTTAATAATACGGATCAGGGAAACGCTCACAGAGCTGATAAGTTCATTGGCCCTATTCCTGACAAAGAAATATCTGTTAAAAATCCAAATATTAGTAGAAACAAGGGATGTGGCAGTCGGATTAAGAGCAGTCGCGAGATTTCAATTGAAGCAGGGAAGGGGAGAATTTGTAGTTGTTGCAAAAAAAAAAAGCTGGCCACAATTCACGAAGTTGTTCGAAGAACAAAGAACCACCTTTACAAGAGCAGTCGCGAGATTTCAATGGAAGCAGGGAAGGGGAGAATCCATGATTCTATTCTATTGTTCAACTGTTACTGGAAAATATTTGATGTTAAAATTGTCCTCTTTTCTTTAATGTCTTCAATGCATGTTATTTTATGTTGACTTTTTAGGAAACTATGTACTGCACTTTAAGGTAAAATTGCTCCTGCAATTTGTCTTTAAATATGACTATTTCTTTCATTGCAAAGCCAGTAGCAGTTGGTTTCTGATATCTTGCTTTTTTTTGGGTTTCAATTTGAACATGTTCTTATTTTTTAAATAGTTTTATTTCACTTTGCTAGTTGAGGAATGATTTTCATCAGGGTTTCACTTTGAACATGTTCATCTTTTAAATAGTTTAATTTCAACTTTGACGTTCACCTGATTTCATGTTCTTCACCACTAGCTTTTTATGTGTTTTTTTTATTAAATTAAATAGGTATCATCTTAACAGTTCTCCAGATGGCAAAACTTTAATTATAAACTTTTAACCCTACATGATGTTTCACATTAATGGTTAATTTTATGTGGCCCATTTTGGCATCATTATTTTTATCAGATCTTGCCGACAATTTTCCAACGCTTTTTGCTTCATTTCTTCTTCTTTTTAGTTTCAGATTTGGTTTTTGTATAATTATAATGTCGAATGTCCTGGACATATTATGTGCTTTCATGTGATTTTTAGGTTGTTGCCTGGACTTGAACTCAGTCTTGTTCTTATTCCTATATAATAGTAGTCAATACTTATTTATTTGTCGAAAGGAACAGTTTATTACATACTGCAAATGGACCAAATATTTTATGCTCCATGTGACATTTTATGCTGGCAAAAAGTTTTGATGGATGGTCTGCATCTCAAATATTTTTAATATTCGAAATATTTTGATGGATATCGAGCTTGTCAGTGTAGAGTTTTATATGAGTCTCAAGGTTAAATCTAGATTATGGTCGGTGTGCAAGCCATGCTGGTTGCAGCAGAGGTTATGATTAAATTTTGTTAAATCTAGGTTAAATCGAGTTGTTTAGTGTGCTGATTGTGGTCTGCATCTCGAATATTTTGATGAATTAAGAGTCTGAATGTTAAATCCAGATCTGGTACATTGAAAAAATATAATTAAGAGTTCCAGCGCCCAATGATTGTGGATAGGAGTTCTTAGAAGTTTGCACCCCATGCTGGTTGCAGCAGAGGTTCGAAACTGCTCAATGTAATCTTAAAGATTAAGTTTAAGTTGTCCTAATTTTATCATAGCATAAAATAATTTACAAGATAACTTATTATGCTTCATCAATCATAATAAGAATCTAACTAGTAGTGCAACTTCATATCAAATCAAAGTACTAAACCATCCGACAACCATAATAACAATCCAACTATAACTGTAATTTCATATCAAATCAAAGAACTAAAACATCTGACAATCCAATAATACGAATAAAAAAGTACAAGATCATTGTTTGTTGCAATTAGACTTTTCTCCAAGTACAGTGTTTCTCCAAACACGTTCATGTAACCAATTTTTTTCCCTTTGCGAAATTTGCAACATCGTCCAATATGATAAACTTTTTGCTATTTTTGCTCCAAGTTAGAATACTGTGGCAGTAGATAATCCTCAACTTGTTGAGCAATGGTCGTTGGTTGTCCTGCATGTTCCATAGAAATTTAACTCAACTAATTACCAAAATATACATTACAATTAAAGAAGGAATAAGAAATAAATTAAATTTACCTTTTCAACACAGAGCCCAACCTTCCATGCCCATAGACTGCCCATATATGTCTCCATGTGTCTCATTACAAATATTCCGCAATCAACCGAGTTCATTTCAGTTTGCCATCCCATCCTATGAACTCTTGGTTTCAAATTGATTATCTCATCTTCTTTTGGCAGGTCATATATCGAAATCCAGTGGCAAAAACAGTCATGCTGCTTTCATTAATACCATGTATTAAGTGGAAAGAATAGTATGTCACACTACGTTCCATGACCTAATTTTACTAAAAAGATGCTTAAATTTACACTTACCAATTTTGTTGGCAGATCACCATAAGTTTCTTCCACTCCAGCAGTTTGGACTCTGTTATCTATTATCTCTAACCGTGTTTTCTTCATGATATAGAAATGTGCCGCATTGAAAATAGGAAAAACAAACTATAAAATAAACAAGTTAAATGTATTAGTGAAATAGCTATTATGTGGCATACAAAAACCAAGAAAGCATAATAGATCACACATCTTACCATATCAAAATCCTTTACTTCGTAATGTTTGTTATGCATCTCATTTACCATTTTAATGACAATATCCATGTTGTCGTCAAACGCAGCATAACGACCAATCTTTGAAGAATAAGAACCTCCACCGACATCAATTTTTAAGGGTCCATACTGCATCAGTACATAATTAACATTAGTACTCCACCCCCAAGAGGGCAACTAACAAAAAATTAGTTTCAGCAGGTAGCCTATTAGTCAATCACTATGGACTAACAAAAAATTAGTTTCATCAGGTAGGTCCATTTGTCAATCAATTTTTAAGTACTTCTATTAAGGTAAGCACGTACTGTGGTTTCGGTAGTCATGAAAAGACGTAGAGGTGAAGAATCAGCTTTGAGAATCTCATTCTCATTCAGCAGGTAGGTCCATGAGTCAATCACCGTGGACATAACCATTTTATTGTCCTGCAATGACTGAAAGTGTGCTTTTGTACACATTCTACCGTTCCATTCAAACAAGTTTTCCCTGAAAAACACGTTAATCAATTAGTACATATAATAAAATTTCGATCAGTTATAACATATGCATTACAATTGCTGAACAAATGACACAATTATCCAATCCACATACTTTCTGTTCTTCCTGTTCTGAAAAAGGCACTGCTATACATTTCTCTCCTCAGTATTTATAACATGACTACTCCCATCCACAACCCTGCTAACATACGGAGACCTACATAGATGTGATGCTTTTATTTCTCGGCGTGGTCTTACTATTTCTGTAGTTGAATTACCATTTACTCCGCCTATGCGATTCACATCCTTCTCATGAAGGGGTAATTTTGGCACAAGCTGTCCTTCACTTGATAAACTCAATAATTGTGAGTGCCCTTTCTTTGGAGAGTTACTAATTCCCTCTAGTTCAGTACGGAGGTTTTTAGGCGTCAACTGCGACAATCCCAAAGAGTAGTTGGGTATGAAATCAGCTTCATTAAGTATTGTTGATTTTTTCCCAGCTTTGTCAACTACATTACCAACTAGTAAGTTTTTCGCTATCGGACTCGCAGCTTCAAACATCTTGAAATATTGGCTATAATCCTTTTTCAGTTCTGCAAGCCGGAGATTTTGAGGATAAAGTGCTAATGACACTTCAAAATTATTCAAGCACCTTCCATACACATCTACAAATTCCTTCAAATTATTTTCAAAGGAAATCATGTACGTCTGTCAAAACACATTTAGAAACAAAATATAGTTAACCATATGTCAAACTCAATTCACAATTACAAAACACAACTTATTTATTAAGTAGACATACATTCTCCTCGAAATGCTTCTCTATTTCTTGATCATCACATGAATGCGTGTTTTGCACCACATCAACTCCAACACTAGTCATCTACAATTATAAATTTCAATTTAAAAAAATTAATACACAATTTTGATTTCTAGCTTAAAATTCTCTAAGCACATTAACAACTCCAAATAATTGTTACAAGATATCTTATTGTTCAGTGAAAGGAACTGTGACCACATTATACTACTAACCATATTATTAGCCCCTCTCCACTTTGGAGTTTCCATTTGGACTAAGGTCGTCTCTGTATTTGCTGGTTGAAATGCACCAGCACTATGTTTACTGGTGAATGTAGCCTACTTCAAAAATCAAACTATAATGCAATTTCATCACCATAACAAGATTACTCCACTCTAAATGCAAAAAAAAAAATTTAAACCAAGAATGTATGAAATTTAATTAAATTCCCAACAAACTATAAATATTTCTAAGAGTAAGTTAAACAACAAATTATAACAATTTGTAAGAATAAGCTACAAATTACAACCGCATAACATAAAAACTAAACATATTTATAAATCAAATTGTAATCAAAACCCAAAAAATTAGAAATCATGCATTAAATCTGTTGGGTTTGACCGGTTGTTCAACCCAATATGGTAATATGAGTTTGGGTGATTAAGACTGTTTTGGTAATAATTGTATGGGTAGACCATTATTATATATGGTAATAATTGTATGGATAGACAATTATTATATATGGTATGTCTTGGTCATTATATTAGGGAATTAGGTACCAAGAATAAAAAGTCTTGTAAAACAAGTATGGCAAGTCTTGGTGGCTAAGTTTTGGGTGGCTATATAAACATAGTCATATTGTATTTGTTTGATATGAGTGCTTAAGAGATGTAATCGTCTTAGGTATTGTTTGGGAGATGCTTGAGCATTGTTTGGCTTGAGTATCGTGTGAGTGATACACCGTTGGTGAGATTGATTGTATTATTGATAACTGTTTTGATTAATAATACAAGTTGGGACGTGGTTGTTTCTGCGTCATATATATTGTTTGTGTGCTTTGCTTTGTTTGTTTGTTTGAATCTCGTATTGGTGTGTAGCCCCTAAACCTAACAAGTGGTATCAAGAGCCAAGGTTCGTGATTCGAGATGGATAAGTTTGGGGGAAAGCTCGAGATTGAATTGTTTGATGGAAGAAACAATTTTGCCTTATGGCAGAGCACGGTGAAAGATCTGTTAATTCAGCGAGGGTTATATGCAACTCTCGAAGAGAAAAAGCCTACTGATGTTGAGGCCACAAAGTGGGAAGACATGAAGTTACGTGCGGCATCGACGATCCGGTTGGCCCTTGCACCGGAAATCAAGTATGATGTTCTTGAGGAGAATAACCCTAAAAATTTATGGGAGAAGTTGACGAAGACGTATCACTCAAAGTCGTTAGAAAATAAGTTGTTCCTTAAGAAAGATTTGTTCGGGCTCAAGATGGAAGAAGAGGGAGATCTGAGAGATCATCTGAATCGTTTTAATGGCCTGATCAACCAGCTGAATAATTTGGATGAAAAATTGAAGGATGAGGACAAAACTGTTCTTCTACTTGTGTCTCTACCAAAGAAGTATAGTACTGTGATTACTTCTCTGTTGGTTGGGAAAACGAAGTTAGCTTTGGATGAGACCATTGTCGTTCTTCTAGAGGCCGAAAGATTGATGAAGCAAGGATCGAGTGACGCATCGAATGGAAGTGCACTCGTGGTGGATGCGCGTGACAAGAAAAAGAAGTATGGTAAGAAACATAACCCAAATATCAAGTGCTTTTATTGTGAAGAATTGGGGCATATACAATCCATGTGTCCAAAGGCAAAAGAAGACTTGAAGGAGTTGAATAAAACTCGAGGAGGGGGTAATGTTTCGCTTGTGGCAACTGATGATGATGCTCTTTTGGTTCAAGAAGATAAGGGATCGAAAGAAGAATGGGTGCTTGACTCGGGATGTTCTCATCACATATGTGCTAGGAGGGAGTGGTTCTCGTCCTACAAGAAGTGTGAGGGAAAGATGGTAGTTTTACCAAACGGTAAAAGGGTAAAGGTTGCTGGAATTGGTGAGGTAATGATGAAACTTCACAATGGTCATGTTCGGAAGTTAACTCAAGTAAGGTACGTGCCGGAGTTAAATCGAAATCTAATTTCATTGGGTAAATTAGTTGATTTGGGATATACTGTTATGATGAAGAGCGGAATGTTGGAGGTCACTAAAAGGGATTTAGAGATACTCAAAGGTTGGAAGGACAAGAGAAATCTTTTCGTGCTAGAAGGAGAGGTTCTTGTTCGAGGGGAGGCATGGCGGAGGGACGTCGATGTCGTTGATGGATATCGTTCAACCTGATATGGGTATTGGGTTGAAGGGGAGGATTGTTGGGTTTGACCGGTTGTTCAACCCAATATGGTAATATGAGTTTGGTGATTAAGACTGTTTTGGTAATAATTGTATGGGTAGACCATTATTATATATGATAATAATTGTATGGATAGACAATTATTATATATGGTATGTCTTGGTCATTATATTAGGGAATTAGGTACCAAGAATAAAAAGTCTTGTAAAACAAGTATGGTAAGTCTTGTAAAACAAGTATGGCAAGTCTTGGTGGCTAAGTTTTTGGTGGCTATATAAACATAGTCATATTGTATTTGTTTGATATGAGTGCTTAAGAGATGTAATCGTCTTAGGTATTGTTTGGGAGATGCTTGAGCATTGTTTGGCTTGAGTATCGTGTGAGTGATACACCGTTGGTGAGATTGATTGTATTATTGATAACTGTTTTGATTAATAATACAAGTTGGGACGTGGTTGTTTCTGCGTCATATATATTGTTTGTGTGCTTTGTTTTGTTTGTTTGTTTGAATCTCGTATTGGTGTGTAGCCCCTAAACCTAACAAAATCTGTATCGGATAAAAAACAAATATGATTATTTTCATTTATAGGAGGATGTAATACCTTCACTCATTCTTTTCTGTACAGCACTTTGAACTTTTTTTCCTGATTGAAAAAGAAACTTTTGTGCTTGCAATACTATGTTTTGCTCTATCCTAATTGAAAGTTTAGATGGTTGCAAAACTATTAAGTGGGTGTGTAATTTGAATTTCGTAACTGACATTGTAGTGTTTATCTCTGCGGGATAATTGTTGCAGAATTTTCGGGTTTGCAAAACACACATATCTGCTATACGACCATGTATGTAATTATGAATTATAAAATTGCAAGATATATATACAACGCCCCTAATAATGCTACTATTTACAAGATTGCCACTAATTTCATTTTAATCTCATCCATTGTTTCTAAACTGATCCAACGGCTATAACATAGGTCTCCACAGTCTCCAACTTATACTAGTCTCTACAAAACCCAACTATATATATATATATATATATATATATATATATATATAGTTAAGTTCTATGGAGACCACCTTTTTTGTGGAGACCTGGAGACCACATACGTTCTGCAATCTAAATTTAGCAAAATACAATATTTTATAAATTATGTTCTATGAAAATAACTATTTTCATTTAAAATCTTTAAAAGTATATATGTTTTGCAACTAAAACATAGCAAAACATATTGTTCTGCAAAATATGTTCGGTTTGTAGAACATTCATGTTTAGTTTGCAGAACTTACATGATTTTCAAGATTTTCAATGAAATAGTGATTTTTTTTTTTTTTTGCCATAATGAAATAGTGATTTTAATAGAATATACTTTGCAAAACTGTACGTTTTGCAAATTTTTGATTACGAAATATGATCTATTTTGCCAAATTTAGATTGCAGAATATATGTGGTCGTCAGGTCTTCACGAAAAATGTGGTCTCCATAGAACTTAACTCTATATATATATATATATATTGATGATTTTATCTCATAGATAGAATCTTAGGGTCTGTTCGGATGATGGTTAAAGAGGTAAGGGTTGGGTTAGTTTCGGACTTTCGGTTGAGTTGAACTGGGTTAGGTTGGGTTGGGTTATATTTAACTCTTACCTTATTTGAATGTAAGGGTCGGGTAAAGAGGGGTTGAACCCTTATTGGATGAAGTGTTAGAAGCAAGGGTTGGATTAATAAATATTATAACAATTTTATTTAGACAAAAATAAAAGTAAAATTTTAATATAATTTTAAATTTGCTTGCCTAAATTTAAATTAAATTTTGAAAATATTTTTCGTGATTGTTGAAAAAAAATTCTCGAAAAATCTGTTAAGATATACTAGTATGTTACTCCCTCCAGGGCACAAAGGTTAAGAAAAAATGTAAATTAATAGGTAAAATTAAGAAAAATGAGTAAAGTAGTGGGAGCAATCAATATTTAATGTATAAATTGGGTATAAAGTAGGTATAGTGGAGGAAAGTATTGAATGTGATTGGATTTTATATTATAAAATGTTATTATTTTTGGTATGTAAAGAAATGAGAGGGACGTACCAAAAAAGAAAGTGTAAAGAAATGAGACATACAGAGGAAGTACTATTTATAGTACAAAAATGATGTAGAAAAAAAAAAGACTATATATGTGGTTTAAAAGTTAAACAATACTAGCTATTCCAATATTGTGACGTGGCTTTGAATCAATTATTCAAAAAATTTCAAAAATACCAAAATTTAGGTTTGTTCTTGCAAAAATACCATCTTTTTTAAGTATTTTGAAAAAGTACAAATTTTAAATTTCTTTTACCTACGTTTCGCAACTTCTCAACCATATTTGCAAAATCAAAACAAATGTAACTCTAAAATTTTTTGTTCAAAAAAAATGTAAAAAAAATATTTGGTTGCAAAATAATGCATACAAGGAATGATCACTTTTGTTTTTGTTTTCTTCCCCGAATCATATGCAACAACCATTGCTTGACACCAAATATTTAGTACCCCGAATGGACTTACATCTATGGATGACACTATGGATGACACTAGGGGCGTTGTATTTACTCGCGGTACAAGTTGGTTTACTTTAAATAAAATTTAACTGAGTTGGACAAAAAATTAGTTTAGGTTTTGTTTGGGATTGCTGTTAAAAATTGCCGTGCTGTTGAAAAAAGTGTTTGGGATTGCTGTTAAAAATTGTCGTGCTGTTGAAAAAAGTGTTGTTAAAATAAGTGCTGTTGTGAAAATCAGATAACTGTTTGGTAACATTTTTGATATGTGCATGTTTTGGTGTATAATATAAAAAATTAATGTTTTTGGTGAGTTTTGATGTTGAAACCAGTAACTGCTTCCCGCAGTTATTTGATTGCAAAATGCAACTAGTATTTGAGTGCACATTATTTTTTAGCACCAAAAATTATTTTTTAATGATTATAGCAATGACTATAATTATTTTGCATCTAACATTGGACTTGCGAAAAATAATGAATGTAATAAAAAATAGAATGAGACAATCACCTATTTCAAGTCAATTACTTTCGAAGATTTATCAAAGACGATGAGTTTAAAAAAATAAACGATATCCAATTTTGAACAATATGTAGAATCGATAATTAAGTTGGGAAAGTCGTTCCTAAAACAGGAAATAATCCGATTTTTCTGAACAAGTATGAACGCAATAATCATTATCAGGCTTTTGCACACAAGATACGTAACTGTTCTAGGCTTTTGCACACAAGATACGCGCTCTAAAAAAGAAATATCACTGAAGACGACCCTTAAGAAAAAATCCCATATGAAAAGACAACATTTTTTTATTATCATGTAGTTCATTCAAAACACAAGAAATCTTACCAGAAACTCAAATCAAACAAAATTAAGGAACAATTTTGGAAGCTTTGAGCTTCTCAATCCAGTGAACGAATGAAGATTTGGAATTCCTAAAACCCAGGAATCCATGCTCCTTGCTCTTGTTCATAGTATCTAAAGGATACTCAATGCCTAATGCATGATCAGCAACCCACCAATCTCCGACTCCTTCTAGTTTAGTAGGCACCAAATTGTTTTGTTTTACAATCTCATCCCACACACTCCCTTTATCCTTCATCAACTCCGCAAATGTCAGCCTCTCTCCAGCTTCAAATTCTCTGCATTCCACCTCAAATTGCTCTGCCAACACCTTCCAGAAATGCTTCCACTTGAATACATCTCCATTACTGCAATTAAACGCTTCATTCTTGGCGTTTGGATCCACTGCAGCCCATATCTCTTGCTCAGCAATCAAGTCAGCATCAGAAGCTTCATAATACGAACTCCAAGCTTCCTTAGTCCCTGGAAACCTCATAACCGCACCCTCATGCTTGCATATTGCAGCATAAACACACAGAGTACATATTAAATTCATCATACTGTAAGGCGAAAAACCAAATATAGCTCCAGGCCTATGGACGGACCAAGTTAAGCTATCTGTTTTGGCTACTTTCTCAAACAAGATGTCCTCAATATTATAGTAAAAATTTGGAGCATCTAACCTTGGAAGATCTTCGGTATACGGAGGATCATGTGGTGCAACCATAAAAACATCAAAAGAGCCAATATAGTGCTTTTTCCCAGTTTGTAAACAAATATGTTGCAATTTTGGTGCATTTGGAAGGATACAGTTCAACAAATTTTTGAACATTTTGCTATTGATTTCACAGTTTTCAGCTTCATTGGATCCACTACCCCAAGTGACATAAAAGAGGTGAGTCACATCTTTAAGGCCGGAGAGTTTGGATTCAGTTTCCTCTGCATTGGAAATGTCACACTGGATGTACTCAACATGGTGGTTTGCATGCCATGGTGGTCTTGGACGACGAGCAACGCCATAGACTTTCCATGGGCCTCCCGGGGTGTCGGGGCGAGGGAGAATCTCAGCCAGACTATTTCCAACAATGCCCGTAATGCCCACAACAAGGGCCACACTTTGGTAATTCAACGGACCATTGCCTTGATTGAGAGGTTTCTAAAGTAAGCATGCATGAAGAAATAAATTAGTTGTGAATAAAGAAAAGATGTAAAACTAGCAGGGCCACATAAAATGATCAACGAAAATTAGTAAAATGGAAGAGAGATTAGAGGATTAACCCTTGCAGCGCCATCTGCACCAGAGTACCACCACCAGCTCATGTTTTCGTCCGTGGCTTATTTATCTTGTGCTTTTCTGTTAAGATATATTAGTATGCTACTATTTATACAGTACAAAAATGATAAAATCACCAACATTAATTTAGACATAAAATTGTGACAAAATCAATGTTGACACCTTTTTTAGTTTAAAATGATAAAGCAATGCGAGACCAAACCCATGTTAAACGTTTAGTCTATGATTTATAAAGTAAACGCAAGATTAATTATGAGAGTTGTTTGTATACTCGGCTTATTTCATAACTTATAAGTTGATAAGTTGAATGTTAGAAATCGTCAACATTTTACTTAACTTATCAACTTATTCTTTGATTTCTTTATTTTTCTAATATTTTATATTTTACACCCGTATAACTTATAATAATTCATCAACTTATCACGACACTTACTCATTTTAAATTATAAATCAATTTTTTGTAATACCCCAAACACCCACTATGCTTAGAAGCATTTATTCCACAAACAACGCTTACAAGGAATGATCACTTTTGTTTTTGTTTTCTTGCCCAATCATATGCAACAACCATTGCTCAGCAAATATTTAGTACCCCCAATGGACTTTACATCTATGGATGACACTAGGGGCGTTGTATTTGGTTTGGATATTCATATATCCAATTATTGTAATTTCGAACCACTAAAATATGTAGGTTATTTAAATTTTATTTATAATTATTCTATTTATAATTATATTTTTATTATGATGCAACACACGATTATTTTTTTAATATTTATAATTATATTTATTTATGAATATTTTAATATTTAAAAGTTATTAGTTTACATGATTAAATTATTGTTAAACAAGATTTAGCCAAAAAAATTATAGTTAAAAATTTGATATTTTTTACATTTTACACGCTCAATTTAATATTTGTTTATATTGAGTTATAAAAGTTAGATTTGACCAATTTTACGGTTCACATGAAATTCACAAAATAATCTTTAATTTAGTTGTGGTTTAATAGTTTTTTTTTTTCAATTAAAAGCTATTCTAAAACTAAAAAGAGAATAAAGTGATGAAATTTAATGTTGAGAATTCTATTCGATTTAGGAAATCTACTTAACTTATATGTAGTTTAGATTATTAGAATAACCTTTATTAACCAAATACAGGTTTTAATGTTAAATCTAACGGTTTTCACCTATCTATTTAAGATTAAACGATTTTTATTATTTTGGTTATAAATGGGTTTCCTTATTTAATTACAACTATTTTTATGTTTTAACTTTTTGGAAAATCCAATCCTAATATAATATCTTTTAACTTATATCATTTTTAGATAATAATTTCTTTTTATATGATATAATCTTGATCATCTATTTTTAAAAGTATTGGATCTAACGGTTTAGAATTTTTTTGCGGTATTTAGGACCAAACTACCAGGATAACATCATTAATTTTTCTTAATTTTTTTAATTTTTTTAATTTATAATTTTTTTTAAATATTTATTGCTAAAATATAATATACTCTTTTTTGTAATATGTTAATGATGCGGGAACTTTGAACTTTTGAGAAAATAAATTATCAATTAAAATATATATTTTTTTGTAATAATTCTTCTTTTAAAGTAGTACACCGTGACGATCAAAATTATGTATAAATTTCATTTTTTTTATAGTATATCCCGTAAATATCTATGTTATTATATTAAAGACTAAATAATGAAAGCTTTCTTATAAGTGTGGTCGCTTTGTTTTATCACTCAATCCATAATTGTTAGATCTTTCAAATTAAATTGTTGAGAAACATTACATATAACACTAAAATTATCATGTAGAATGATCTAAGATTTGAATCTATTAACAACATATTAAAATCTACAGGGTTTTTTTTGAAAAAAAAAAAGAATTTTTTTCATTTTTTTTCTTTCAGACATAGGTTATTTGATAATATTTTTTGTAAAGTACGATTTTTCAGAAAAGTACTATACTAATTGATTAACAAACTTTTAAAGTTTCGAATTTAATAATTTACAATGTATATATGTTAAAAAAGTTAGGTCTGTTCTGTAGCCGAGTCTACAATTTCAAAATACGGTTTTTTTTAATATGAATATAGTCCTGCTAACAATGAAATTAGGTCTCTATGAGTGCTTATAAAACAAAATCACCATTTGCGTATAATTTATTATTTAATAATAAATTATATTTGATTAGTTATGATCTATAACTTAATAAAATAGGATAAAAAATATGCACAATTTTATAAAATTTTATCCTCGTATTATTATATTCTTTGTTGATTTGAATTTTTCTTAGATTGATTTTAATTTTTGAACATAGATTTCTAAATTTAAAATAGTTAGAAAAAAATAATTAAATTGGCGTTAAAATAATGATAACATAATAATCATTATTAGAATTTAAATACTCACTTTACTGATTTGGGCTTTATCTTGTGGTTTAAAAATCAGATTTTGACGATTTTACACACCACACGTGAAGATATTTAAATTATTTTTAATTAAAAGATGGTTTAACAATTTTTATCTAACCGGAATTGTTCGTGGAAGAAAGTCGCGAATTTTTTACATGGAGAATTCTATTAAATATAGAAAACTTATTTATATTTGGTATATTTGGTTTAAATTATCAAAATACACTTTTTAGAATTTAAATATAATCCTATTATAAATAAAATACACTTTTTTAATATTTGATCAAACGATTTTCATTTATCTAGTTAAGATCTAATAGTTATTATATATTTGGTATATTTGGTTGTCACGATCAAAATTTTGGATAAATCGCTATAATGTTATTATATAAAAGAGTTTAATATAATAAGGATATCAAGTACATACTGATATAAGTATCTTACTAACTGCTTTTACTTTTAATGTTTCGGTTTTATTTATAGTGTATATAAAATTTTAAAATACATTATTACTTTAAAATTATTAAACAGAATAAAAATTATGTTATGATTATATAAAATTGTATTCTCATATTATTATAGTCTTTATCGATTTGAATTTGTTCTTAATTTATTTTAATACTTTATTGAAAGAAAGATAAAATTTCTATATTTAAAAGAATTAGTGGAAAAATAAATAAATTGGTGCTACAATTATAAAAAAATATTTATTAAAATTTAGATACTCACTTTACTATTTGGGTTCTATCCTGAGTTTTAGAAATTGAATTTTGACGATTTTACAACCCATGTGAAACTAACAAAATTATCTTTAATTTAATGATGATTTAATAATTATTATCTAACTTGACCAGTTTACCTACCCATAAACCGAAAAGAAAAGATGGTTAAGTATTATATTCAAAATTATTGTTTATGAATATATGAAACCCTCAATATTTTAATAATATTTTGATATTATCCTTTTATATTTGTTATATGTAAAATAATATAATTATAATTTGGATTAATCAAATTGTTATGTTCCTTCAGAAAAAAAATGTTTACATTTATTCATGTACATGAGTTCTCCTAAGTCTCTTATAACGCCGGGTCCACATGTATCATTGTTATATGATATACATGAGCATTATATTGATAATTTTTAATATTGTAATCGATATGAATTGTTATCTGATATTTGGTTTAACAATTATTATCTAACTTGAACTATACATAAATTAAAGAGAAAAGATATTTAAGAATTTTTATATAGAAAAATTTTAAATTATCAAAATACACTTTTTAGTATTTAAATATAATTCTGTTATTAATCAGATACACTTTTTAATATTAGATCTAACAATTCTCATCGATCTATTTAAGATCTAACTGTAATAATTAATTTGGTCGTATAGTGGTCTTACACGGACTAGATCGATTTTAATTTTTTCTTAAATTGATTTTAATATTTTATTGAAATAAACATAGAATTTATAAATTTAAAAGAATTAGGGAAAAAATTAAATTGGTGCTACAATAATAATAAAAAAATTATTAAAATTTAGATAATCATTTTACTGTTTGGGTTCTATCTTGAGTTTTAGACAACAGATTTTAACAATTTTACAGCCCACGCGAAGCTAACAAAATTATCTTTAATTTAATGATGGTTTAATAATTATTATCTAACCGGAACTATCCATAAACTAAAGAGAAAAGATAATTACGATTTTTTAAATAAAGATTTCTATTCAATATAGAAAACCTATTTATAATTGGTTTAAATTAAAAAACAATTATTAAAATTTAGATAATCACTTTACTTTTTGGGCTCTATCTTGAGTTTTAGACAACAGATTTTAACAATTTTACAGCCCACGCGAAGCTAACAAAATTATATTTAATTTAATGATGATTTAATAATTATTATCTAACTGTAACTATCCATAAACTAAAGAGAAAAGATAATTACGATTTTTTACATAAAGATTTCTATTCAATATAGAAAACCTATTTATAATTGGTTTAAATTATCAAAATACACCTTTTAGTATTTAAATATTATCCTATTATTAATCAAATACAATTTTTAATATTATATCTAACGGTTCTCATCTATTTGAATATTTATAGTTTTATAATCCAACGGATCATATACTTTTGGTAGTACAGTGACCGACCAAAATTTTGGATAAGATCTCCCTTACGCTTATTATATATAAGGAGTTAATGATATTTTTTTTTTTGAAGAATAGTGGAATTAATTCATTAATGAAAAGCCATACGACATTTACAAAGATAGTCGCGTCGAACAAATATAAAATAGAAACAATCGTCTATCCTCCTGTCCTGTAGAGATCTATCCTCCTGAAGAGATAGTCAAACGATATGTTGAAAATGATATATTTACATGTACCCGCTTCACCGTAACTTGTTTCACCGCAACCTGTTTGAGCTATCGACCATAATTACAATTTCATACAAACTTTTATCACTAAATCAAAACGGCCAGCTCTCACAATAAAGAAACGGCCAGCTCTCACAATAAAGTAGAGGTTTACAAAAATTCCACGCAGACTCGGTACAAAGCAGGCTGAAAATATCATACTATCATGAAATTAAAAAAATAAATATTTATTTTCTAATGAAAATTCAAGAAAAGGAAATTAGAAACGGTGATAAAGATCAAAGGCAGCTCAACTTTCATAACGTCTAGGTAGACCGGACAATTCGTTTCGTTCGTGTACTTTCGTGTTTCGTGTACAAGAATACTAAACCGAAACATGACCCATTAAGAATTCGTGTCGTTTCGTGTTCGTGTACCATCGTTTCGTATACTTTTCGTGTCGTGTGTCGTGTAAATTTAAATAAAAATTAAAATATAATAAACAAATAAAAATATTTAAATATTAGCATTTTTGGTTTAATTTTTACTAGTTGACTCTTAAGTTAATAATTCATAAATAGTAAAGTGTGGTCAAATCTTGTTAAACTTAAATTTGAAATTATTTTCTTTTTTGTTATTGTAAAAATAATATATACAACATTTATTTATTATATGTATTTATATAATTTTAAAATATTTATTTAATTATTTAATTATTTCGTGTACTTTCGTTTCGTGTACCCAAGGGTAAACCCAAAACCAACACTAAATTCGATTGTGTAATTTCGTGTTCGTGTGTTTTCGTGTTCGCGTACCAAAAAGGTAAAACCAAACCCGTAATTATCGTGGCGGTTTAGTGTCGTGTACGAAATTGCCGGCTCTAAACATATGACACTGCCATCAAATGCAGCAGTGGGACTGTTCGGCAACCGTAGCTTATGCATTATAAGTTAATAAGAATTTATGCGGGGTGCCAATCTAATTTATGATCTCAACTTATAACTTATACGTTGATAAGTTGAATGTTAATAATATGGTACATTTTACTCAATTTATTGACTTATTATTTGATTTTTTTGTTTTTTAATACTTTATATTTTTACATTTGTGTTTTTAAATATATTTTTAATTTAAAATGCAAGTGTTGAAATCACAGTATTTAATAAATATTTTTTCAAATTTAGTTTAGCAAACTCTTAACTAACTTATAAGTAAATTTATCCAAACACCCGTATAACTTATAAGAATTCATCAACTTATGACTTATATGACACTTACTTATTTTAAGCTATAAATCAACTTTTTTATGATTACCCAAACACGCACTTTATGTGAAGAGCAGCATTTTCTAGTTTTGTTTTAAATAATAAACTGTTGATTCTACAAATATTGGGTACAAAAACAGACTTCATTTTTATAAGAATGTAAGCTGCAGATGCTTTTAAGGTTGGAAAAATGGACATAGTGTGTGTTTCGGCTATCACAAAAAAGTTGATTTATAGTTTAAAATGAGTAAGTGTTATACAAGTGATAATTTGATGAATTCTTATAAGTTATATGAGTGTTTGGATAAATTTACTTATAAGTTAGTTAAGGGTTTGCTAAATTAAATTAGAAAAAATAATTATTAAATACAATGATTTCAACACTTGCAGTTTAAATTAAAAAAATATTTAAAAACACAAAGGTAAAAATATAAAGTATTAAAAAACAAAAAAATCAAGTAATAAGTCAATAACTTCAGGAAAATCCATTATTAACATTCAACTTATCAATATAAGTTATAAGTTAGGTCATAAGTTAGATCGACAAACACCCCCATAAATTTTAACCATGGCCAAACAGGCCCATTGTCAAGAGGGGTTTATTACTTATTTACTGTGTTACGCATGAACTGAAATGTAGTTGCTGACCATTGAAATTTATTATGCGTTAGCGTGCGGAACAGAGCAAGGCTCTTGTTCTATAAATAAATTTAAGGGTGCTCGGAAATTATTAAAAACTAGAATAATAGCTCGTGCAAGACACGGGCCATTTTCTAGCAATTTAAATGTTCATGCATTATTACATTGTGTTGCACCAAGTTGGGGGACTCCGTGAAATCCTTTATTGAGGAAAAAAGGGTAGTTTTCTAGCACGGCTAATTATATTTCCAACCATGTGTGAGCTGCATGTTTATTTTGATATGTATATCCCTAACTAATATTTAACGGTACTACATTGAGCCCGGCGTGTTTGCAACTTTGCTGGAAGTCCCAAAACAAATCCTAATAGGTATGCTTCTGGATAGGAAGATTGGGTATTTTTAAATGTAAGGTGCAGAATAAAACTGCAACATATGGGATGATTAATGAAGCAATTTGATTGCAATTATCACGGGCTTACAATTGGCACTATAGTTCTCTTAACAGAAATGGAAACAATTCAAATGCAAAGGTCCAAATATGCACAGTCTGAGCATGAATTTAGAACATATAATTTACCTTTATATTAAAAGGAAAATCATCGTTCTGGGATGATTCAAGCAGTCTTCTGTTTCCCGGTCAAGGTAGCAGTGGGATCAGCATCGACCTCGCTATTTTCCAGTGGTGAGGACTCTGAGACGCGGGTTACAGCGTATTCCTCACAGCCGTGGGTAATGTTGTAATTTGTGACTTTAATTTGGAATGCACAGACCTTCCCAACGATGTTCTTGATAGCAGCTGGTATTTGTGAGACATCTTCGTTCTGGTAAAATAAAAATGTATCCTATCAATCATGTATATCTGAACTTGAACATGCCTTTTACAATATTCAGTAATTGAAAATGGGTACCTCCTCCATTTCAGCCAGGATTGTTTTGCAAGGGGATGCCTATAAGTTGTTCGGCCTCCTTGTTGAACAGTTTGAAGCTTATAGCGACTTAAGCATCCTGAACATGGATGACCACCCTGTACCTGGAAACAATACTTTTAATGAATTAGTCTGTTGCGAGGTTTACTTCTGATGTAAAAAGTTTGGTCGCATTTTGTACCAGAAAACAAAGTCGTGAGGTATAACGATGACATAATGCAATATGCTTGTTTGTTCTTTGTTTTTGATGATTCTATGTGTTAGTAGAATGCAACAGAAGGCATCATAACGGCCTAAAAATTTTCACAATTCGAGCTGGGAGCTTGATGAGTAGGGATGATATATGATAAATATACATGTCTAGAACACACACATTTATACATATTGTACTAACATCTCGGTTTCCTACATATAATGTGTAGAGATAGTCAGTCGATTGATCCTATAAGTATATACACAGATGTACACACACATTTATATGTAACTTCAGTTATAGGTTCACAGGTGTAGTCTTGCATGGATGTTGCTAACCTATAAAAAAGTTGATGTAAGGCCCTGCTCCCGAGTTTATTAAAGGGGAGAAAGTAAGTGGTGAGGGAATAAAGTACTTTCATCCCATTTTGAGATGAAAGTTTTGGAGTGAAAGTGATCTCAATTTATATTCATTTTCATTTACTTCCGTCCCTATTAAAAAATCGGGAGCACAAACACGAGTGAAAGTGAAACCATGTCACTTACTTTCTTCCCTGTTTAAAAATCGGGAGTAAGGTGTAAATTCCAAAGAAAAATAGAATAGTGGCCAAATTTATAGGCCAACATTTTGATCTTACTTTATTGCCTTTTCCATGAAACCCAGTATTTTATTGTTAGTATATCTTAGCTCTACTTGTATTATAGAGACCGAAAGAAATCCCATCATTTTAATAAACAAAGGTTATAATGAAGCCTCTCGGACATAAATAAATTTATCTACTTATCACAATGATTTATATTTGTTCGATAAACTGTTTTCAATATAAATGTTGAGAAAATAATATAATGAAAAAACAGAACAAATGGAATATTTACTATTTTGTTATGTAGGGTTGCTCTTCCTCTTCGCCAATCTTGGCTGTGCCTTGTACTGGTGTGTTTACTGAAGAATATGCCACCACTCAATTAAACTCTGTATTCTCCTATTATATACAGGGCTCACTTTCCAGGACTCAAATTAATGCGTTGGTAATCTGTCAACATTTGACAACGAGTGTTCCAGTGTTTAACGTCGCACAATCCGAGAATTCCTGAAGTGATAGGGGCAAAAATAGGCATTTACAATGCATAACATAAATGTCATCACACTTGGCCTTCATAACCGGAATGAACTATAGAGTCGAAGCTAAAAGGCTACAAAAACACATGGGTCTCCAAGATCACATGAAGCTTATGTGACATGGAGACATCGTTTGTTCTGCAATTGATAAGGAGCCAGAGTACATGCATGTTAAGATAAGAAAAAACCTTGCTAACTGAGGCTGACCAACGCTTTCATAAACGCATAATCTGAAATCTACGTGTTATAGACAATATCTAGCATTAACAGTTGTAGATGATGAGTATCGTATCCAGAATACAATGACTATAAATGTCAACTTGAATGCAAGTTATCTAAAAATTCAAATTGTATAGAGCGAGTATATGATTCCTAAACTTACTTGATAGGAAAACATTGGCAACATCCAAAAAACAAATTCTTATGAACGCCACATAAAGAACCAATTAGTAACGCCACATAAGGAAGTTTCAAAATGACCCACAGCTCCTTGTATACATTAGTAGTAACCTTAGCCTTAAGTTTCAACTGTCTTGAGGGGTTCCAGGCCCGTGTCTTCTTGTACTGTCTTCTAAAGCTTAATTATATAGCACATAATTATACCAAATTTTGTAACATGGGCATAATTAGATACATCAAATACTAAAAAAGGTGGAATTCTTTTTATATAGAAGATTCTCCAATATCACTACAAATTTAAGTCCTTAATAGCATGCTCTAGCGATTAATATTTAAATTGAAATCGAGGCGAAGCAGTGAAGATTACCGGTACTTTTAAATTTGGGATCGTGAAAATTAGCTGCAAAAAGAGAGACTGATAGACGTATACATATATAAGTAAAGGCGTTACTGGATTTTGGATTTCAAGATGAACAACATAGAGACAATGAGAAAGCAGGGCACTTAGTTGCAGGACTGAACATTATAAAACGCATCGGCACGGCAAAATGCGTAGCGGGTGAGGCAGATATGTAATTTTCAGAAAATTAGGGGTATTTTCGTAATTTCACAAGGTTTTTTTTCGCTCAATTTACCTTTGTGTTGCTCTATTTATATATAGAAGGAGATGAGATGTATGCAGAATTACACGACACTTGCAGATAATTGCATTTAGGAGTTTTTAATTTTTATCAGCAATATTTAAAAAACGAAAAGGGATGTGACAATGAGAAAATGCTACATTATCTATTAACTAGTTGCGCGGCGGTGTTATAATTTTTTAAAAAAAACTCTATCATTAAAAATTACAATAATCACTCATTTCTCCCTAATAAACCGTCATCCCGTTAAACACGTTTTTCTTGTTAAGATCGAAATCGCAAATTTTACACATTGAATACTTGTTTTATATTAATTTTTTTTGTTAACATAATTCTTTCTAATGAGTCGCTCTCTCGTTTAAAAAACACATATATAAATTCGCAAACCTATTTACTTCTTATAAAACTTTTAATTCTATATGCCTTACAAATTCTACTTCCGGTAAAACTTTTTTTTAATATTTATTTATTATAAATTTGAACTCTTTTACTCTTTAAATTGGAAAACCTATTCTACTTCCCACAGAACTTTTAATTATATGTCCAACCTATAAAGTTCTTATATATTCGAACTCTTCTCCTCCATAAATTCAAACACTTATTCTACTTCCAATAGAACTTTTAATTTTTTTTTCTTACAAACGTCTATTCTACTTCCAATATAATTTTTAATTGTAAGAATTTCTTATATATTCGAACTCTTCTCCTCTATAAATTCAAACACTTATTCTACTTTAAATAGAACTTTTATTTTATGTCTAACTACAAATTTGAACTCTTTTTCTCAATAAATTCGAACACTTATTCTACTTCTAATATGTTAAAGGATATTTTTTGATTTATTAATATTTAAAATTCAAAAATTCTAGAAAACTAGAAAAATGGATTAAGACAATCTTAGATGCGCCACCTAACCAAAATTCTAGAAAATTAGAAAAATAGATTGAGACAATCTTAGATGTGCCACCTAACCTCCCGTGTATCCTCCTTTATATATATATATATATATATATATGGGGGGGTCTCTACGGGTAACTCCTAAAAGAGGTAACTAAGTAACTTAAATATAGACCCTTGATTCTAGTTCAAATGGACGGTGAAGATTGTGTAGACAACAAAGGTAACAGCGTTGATTGTATAGTCATGTAACATCAAGAAACTGAACAAACCACCAACCCCCACAAAATTGATACGTTAAATTGTTATGTACATGTGTTGTAATTTATTTATGCATTTTTTAATATTTTTACTTTAATTTTTCTTATGTTCCGTATTCTTTTTCATGTGTACTGTAATTTTTTAATTTGTGCACTAACTTTGTAGTGTAATATTTTTTGTATTCTGTAAATCTTTTTTTTCTGTATATCTTTTTTTTACTTGCTCTATATGATTTTTTTTGTGTACTGTAATTTTGATGTGTTTGTTATTATGTTATACAATTTTAGTTAATTTTTTATGTTCTATAAAAAAATTGTAGTGTCTGGTAAAATATTTATAATGTTCAATAAATTTAGTAAAATGTTTAGTTTCACTGAAATATATATTATTTATATTAGAAATAGTTATCGATAAATAAACTAATGTACTCGATACAAATATTTTGTATATAATTATGTGATTGGTTGAAAAATCAAATTAATGTTTCTTAATTTGACAATAATAAATATATAATATTGTGTACCCAAAAATAAATTTATAGATCATGTTTTACACATGTTCTGTATTTGAATTTTATGTTCTGTATGTTTTTAATTCACTTGCATTCTATATTATGTACAATATTCTTTATATTTTAAATCATTATGTTCTGTATTTTGTATTTAAGAATATTATGTATGTACTTTAAAATTAATTTTTGTATTTTATATTTTGTCAACTATGTAATGTTCTGTATTTTAGTGTTCTCTACTTTTACATTCTGTATTATGTTGATTAACATTTCGTGTGAGCATGAATTAATTACAGATAATTAAATGAAAGAAATTAAAAAAAAAATTGTTTGGGAGCGTTTTATCCAATGTTGATACCTTATAGCCAAAGACGTGACTACCTGACTCCGTTAGTAGTTACAGTTGGATAGATCTTGGTGTATTTCATATTTTTAATCTAACGACTCAGAATAAAAGTTACTAGGTTACTCAATTTAGAGAGTTCCTCATTGAACCCAAATATATATATATAATTGATGATTTTATCTTATAGATAGAATCTTAGGGTCTGTTTGGATGATGGTTAAAGAGGTAATGGTTGGGTTAGTTTCCGACTTTCGGTGGAGTTGAACTGGGTTTGTTTGGGTTGGGTTATGTTGAACCCTTACCTTATTTAATGTAAGGGTTGGGTAAGGAGGGGTTGAATCCTTATTGATGAAGTGTTAGAAGTGCGTAAATAAATATTATAACAATTTTATTTAGACAAAAATAAAACTAAAATTTTAATATAATTTTAAATTTGCTTGCCTAAATTTAAATTAAATTTTGAAAATATTTTTCGTGATTGTTGAAAAAAAAATCTCGGGAAAAAAATTTTCGGGAAAAAATTTCTCGAGAGAAAAATCTCGGGAAAAACTTTTTCGAGCAAATATTCTGGGAAAAAATTTCTCGAGAAAATATTTTTCGGAAAAAAATTCTCGGGAAAATATTTTTCAGGAAAAAAATTCTCTAGAAAATATTTTTCGAAAAAAATTCTCTAGAAAATATTTCTTGAAAAATATTTTTCAGAATTAATTTCTCACAAAAAAATATATTGGGAATAATTTTATCAAAAATAACAATCGGGAAAAAAATTCTAAAAAAAAAATAATTTTGGCAAAAAAATTCCGATGAAAATTTACTAAAAATTTCTCACGAAAAAAATATCAGAAAAAGTTTTATGAACAACTTTTTAGAAAAAAAGATTTTTTAAAATATTTCTCAAATTGATTTTCTAATTAATGATATAAATATTAAAAAATTTATATTTAGAATATAAAATGGGAAATGTTATTTCCAGAGCTCTTTTTTTATTTCCAGAGCTATTTGTAGCTTATTTTAAGATAATATGCAACACTTTGTGAATGCAGAGGGCATATGCAACATATATCGCTCTGAAAATTAAAAAACAGTTCTGAAAATAACTTTTAGAGCGCGTATCTTGTATGCAAAAGACTAGAACAGTTACGTATCTTGTGCGCAAAAGCCTGATAATGATTATTGCGTTCATACTTGTTTAGAAAAATCGGATTATTTCCTGTTTTGGGAACGACTTTCCCAACTTAATTATCGATTCTACATATTGTTCAAAGTTGGATATCGTTTATTTTTTTAAACTCATCATCTTTGATAAATCTTCGAAAGTAATTTACTTGAAGTAGATGATTGTCTCATTCTATTTTTTAGTTACATTCATTACTTTTCGCAAGTCCAATGTTAGATGCAAAATAGTTATAGTCATTGCTATAATCATCAAAAATGTTATATAATATTCTATGACTCTTAGCTTTACAACTACCATTGTAACTCCAACCTTAGCTCTTCACTATCCTTGTAACTCCTCCAACTCTTGGCTTTTCATATCATTGTAACTTATGATTTGGGAGGCTATATAAAGCCTTGCTTGTTCATTGTTTACACGCATGAATAAAATGATAATCTTCATTCTCTCTATTATCTAGCTCTCTCCATTGTTATATATATTATTATACAACACGTTATCAGCACGACTAGCTCTTTCGCTCCGTCATTATGATGTTGGACCTTATATCCATGAAGTTGATTAACTTTTACAAACATGAAAGATTGTTTTGGTATCCTAGTAGAACTTTAGCTCCAAACCGTATTAGCTAGAGGAAGTGGTCGATTGTTTAAGTGAGAAATCCAAATAGGATTAGCCAATACTTATTTTAAGATTAAAAGGTACGCATTCCCTTAATCGTTCTCTTCTTTTTCATTGCATTGTTCTAAATGTGTGTTTGTATGAGTTATTCTAATTTACATTTTTCGTAAAAATTATATTGAATTCATTCTACATCAGAATCTATATATTTTAGGTATTTCGGAAAAATCTCTTAAATTTCTACAACTTTAGTTGTTTAGCATTTTTGAGATTCTACATGTAAATTTGTAAAATTCGTATGTTTGATTCTCAACAATTCAGATTCCTCATAAAATTTGTAGCTAATTCATTATTTCTCGGAATGTTATAATTTTGGACTCGTTGGAAAGATATTTCGATTATCTGTAACTTTCGTTCTTTGTTTTTTCATAATTCTGCTTGTATACATGTTAAAATCTGCCCTTTTTGTAATCTGGTGGATTAATTCGACTTGATGTGCTGTAGTTTTGAAAATTCGTAGTAAATCAAGCTTTTATCCATTAATTACGAGTAATATCATTTTGGAAAGCTTGTTTCAATCTTTGCGTTTTGTGTTCATATTATATTGTCAAATTATGTGATTTCAGTATCTTAAACATCAAATTATTGTTGTGATCAGGGGCTGATTCTGTTCTGGCAGTCCGCATTTTAATTGTTTCTGAATTCGTTACATCTTTGTCTGTGACGAGCCTTATCATTCTGGAAACGTCTCGGAATTATCTACAAATTTTGTCTTTCGTGCTTTTTGATGAGTTACAAGGATAGTGAAGAATTAAGGTTGGAGTTACAATGGTAGTTGTAAAGCTAAGAGTCATACAATATTATATAAAACTATCCCTTAGATGACTCGCACAAACATCATGCCTCATTAAAACCTTACTAGGAAAAACCCTGTGGGAAAAACTCTAGTGAAGGAAAAAGAGTACATGTGTTGTACATAATGTAGTTTAAAAGAAGTATCATATCTCCCCCTCATTTTAATATATCTCGAAGTTTACGCATTCCAATCTTATTTACCAATTTTCTGAAGGATAATGTAGGAAGTGTTTTTGTGAACAAATCTGTTGGATTCTCACATGAGCGAATCTAACAAACATCAATTTCTCCCATTTTCTGAAGCTCATGAGTGAAGAAAAACTTTGGATCAATGTGCTTCGTCCTATCACTTTTAATGTCGGATCTCCAATCTTAACCATATATATAAATGACCATCCTCATAGGTTGCCAGAATCACGATACAGTCGTAAGAAGTGCCTGCGGTTGTTAATTTCATAGCATACCAAAATAATAACATCTCCGCCATATGTGAATACATATTCAATTCTGAGACGCAAATTATGATAATCATGTAAACACTTTGCACCTGAAAAATCAATATAAACCTTTGTCGAATAAGTTAGTGGAGATCAAATAAAAATTTCTCATCAAGATACTCATGTCTTCATATTCGACTTGCTTTAAACTCCGCTAGTGAATTTATTAAGTAATAAATCGAAACATGTATAATCAACATGATAAATGAATATCTTACGCATTATGATATGTGGTACTTCAGGACCAAGAATTGTCTTTTTAAGTGTTCACAGCGGTGACTATCATCTTCCTTCAGGGAAGAAGTTGTATTTCAAAATGTATTAGCATCTCTTGCATATATATTAAACATAATCATGTATTTATAATCGTTCTGGGATCTTTATCCAATCGACTTTTATAAGTCGCAAGTTCTAAGCATTCTCATAAAAATTATAATCGTCTCACTCAAAAGTAGTTTTCCCTTTCAAAATTTGCATGGTTTCGAGGAAATTGTAAAATAATAACAAAATACAAAACAAACTCAAAAATCCAAATATTTTATGATTATGAGGTGAAACTCATTCGAATGTCAATTAGAAATACATTCTAATTTTCATCCACTCTGGCCTAAGATTTATATGAGTCATCACCTATCATAAATCATATTATCTTCAAAAAATAGTAGAAGATTAAACAATCATCACATTTCACGTATATCTTCTTATACCCGTACATACCCTTATGTGTACTCCATGAGTTAAGGAATATGCCAAAGTATAATTTTATAAAAATAACAAGAATTTTTTCTGAAATAATTTTATGTTGGACTACTGGTCCAGAACTCTTTACAACTCGATAGGGTTAGTTCTCGAGGACTTAATTTTTTGCTTCTAGCAGTTTTAATCCTTCTAGAATTGAATATAAATGTTGTCAAGTGGGTTATATAAAATTAAAATCAAATCCTTCGTATATTGCAAGACTATTTGATAATTATGTAATCATGTCCACCACAAGATATTATTTCTTTTCATAACCAATATAAGGTCATTATATAACTATGTGACCTTTGTATTTCGTAGATTTCGCTTTTACATAAATATTCATTCATACCCCCACTGAATTTTTATACATGTGTGGATTGCAGTTCTAAATATTTCTCTATTTTAAAAAGATAATGATTTTTATAGCGTGTTTCCTTCACAACTTCTGGTGTGCGAACTGCAAGTCCAAATAATTTATCTCTTTGTAAGAGATTTTGCCTCAATCATTTACTTATATCTTCGGCCAATTTATTTTCTGATCCTCATTATAATCCATAACCTCAAGTGTTAAATTTTCATATGAAGTATCGTCGATATTGATTTGAGTAAATGGTTCCATTTTATTCTAGACATGTCATAATATATTGAGATCTCATAATTTTCAGGTACCTTAATTTTTCTTTCTTTTGTCATGTCTACAATCTCTTCTGAAGATCATTCAAAAGTTATCCACTCCTTGATTTAGCCATCATCAATTGTTGCTCATTTTCACCTTTAAGGATAATTTTTTTTATGGAACCTACTAGTCTATCACGCTTCAGGCGTTCTTTAGACACATAGAATCTTGAGGTTGTCCTTCTAGGACATATTTATTTGGAGCACTTGTAGATGATATATGTGATATAGCCACTCTTTCAGGTCAGCATATATGTCTGACAATAATTGAAACATATGAATGAATTATCTTCTGAACTTTTAGTTCAGATTCTTTACTATAAGGATCAACACGAGACAATGATAATTCATTCATACTAAATATCACCAACTATTCACCCCCCCCCCCCCAATTTTGAGAAAACAGACTCAATAAATTGAGTCATAACCAAATACATATAAATGGTTCAAAATATATAATGATTGGTAACCACTTATTTATAATGTATATCCAACTCTATCTTATTGTTGTGGTGGAACAATTATAGCTGACAAAATTTAATTTATTTATATAGGGAGATAATATGATAACTAGATGGCTAGATATGAATCAATATATGCCACAAGATATTCAAAAAAAATTCATGTACAATAATTCTCATTGAACATTTGAGTAGTAGACTCACCAACATCATATAAATGCATATTCTTGATAATGTGATTAACTAAAAACTCAAACTAACAAGTTTCAGGTTGTGAGTATATAACAACTATGCATGTAACCATATAGTTCATGTATCAATCATATAATATCTTAATGGCCCACATTTGGAGTTTTATAATTTATTCCGAAAGATGATAGATTCATAATCTATTTTTGTTGATGATCAATTTTCCTTATAAACAAATATGCCTAAGGAGATTTTACCGGTTTTTCAACAAACGTCCATATAAAATTTCAATTATCATTCGCATAAAATCGGAATGACTTAGCCCGTAACTATAAATTTTCAGCAAACTTCTAGTTTCCTATAAGATATTTTCATAAAACTTTGTGCGTTATAAAATTAGTGGATAATTTCAAAACATTTCTCCGAACTACTTTTAGTACCTTGAGCTAACTCAAGACATTTTTTCATTCTAGTATCTCCATGTAGTTGTTTTATCATCAACTAAAAAATTTCTATCACTTGGGAGAGTACAATCACTTGGAAGAGTATAATCACATCAATAATGTTAGAGTCCCCCTCTTTTATTTCTTGTAATGCTATGATTAAATACATGTTCTTCTGGAGCTTTCTATTTAGAATAATATAATGAGACATCCAATATGATTAAATACATGCTCTTCTAGAGCCTTCTATTCAAAAAAATATAATGAGATATCCAATATATACAATACTCCTCCTTTGGATGACTCATATATGATGTATAGTATTGACCCTGGATACTACTTGGGAAAGTTATAAATTTTTATAATAATATCAATCACAAGGATCAAGATACAATATCAACTTATAAATAATAATTTCCCTATCATTTATATGGATTAATCTACCAGGAATATTGTCAAATTAAAATTCAGAAAATTTAATCATCCTTCTGAAATATTATCTTAGTGTTGTATTTATTAAAAATATCCTATTAAAAGAAAAAAAAATTCTTCATGGATTCTATAGGACCAAACACATAAAAAACAATGTGTCATTTAGAAAACTTTTGTTCACATTTACAAAACTTTCGGTCATTATTTTGCACACAACTTCTGGTTGTAATTTTCGTAACTTCTGGTTATCGTGCAACCCATGAGGATGGTCATTTATGTATATGGTTAAGATTGGAGATCTGACATTAAAAGTGATAGGACGAAGCACATTGATCCAACGTTTTTTTCCTCATGAGCTTCAGCAAATGGGAGAAATTGATGTCTGTCAGATTCGCTCATATGAGAATCCAACAGATTTGGTCACAAAAGCACTTCCTACATCATCCTTCAGGAAATTGGTAAATAAGATTGGAATGCGTAAGCTTCGAGATATATTGAAATGATGGGGAGATATGATACTTCTTTTACATTACATTATATACAACACATGTACTCTTTTTCCTTCACTAGGGTTTTTCCCACAAGGTTTTTTCTAGTAAGGTTTTAATGAGGCATGATGTTTGTGCGAGTCATCCAAGGGAGAGTGTTATATAATATTGTATGACTCTTAGCTTTACAACTACCATTGTAACTCCAATCTTAACTCTTCACTATCCTTGTAACTCATCAAAAAGTACGAAAGACGAAACTTGTAGATAATTCCGAGACCTTTCCAGAATGGAAAGGCTCGTCACAAACAAAGATGTAACGAATTCAGAAACAATTAAAATGCGGACTGCCAGAACAGAATCAACCCCTGATCACAACGATAATTTGATATTTAAGATACTGAAATCACATAATTTGACAATATAATATGAACACAAAACGCAAAGATTGAAACAAGATTTCCAAAATGATATTACTCGTAATTACTGGATAAAAGCTTGATTTACTACGAATTTTCAAAACTACAGCACATCAAGTCAAATTAATCCACCAATTACAAAAAGGGCATATTTGAACATGTATACAAGCAGAATTATGAAAAACACAAAGAACAAAAGTTACAGATAATCGAAATATCTTTCCAACGAGTCCAAAATTATAACATTCCGAGAAACAATGAATTAGCTACGAATTTTATGAGAAATCAGAATTGTTGAGAATCAAACATACGAATTTTACAAATTTTACAAATTTACATGTAGAATCTCAAAAATGCTAAACAACTAAAGTTGTAGAAATTTAAGAGATTTTTCCGAAATACCTAAAATATATAGATTCCTATGTAAAACGAATTCAATATAATTTTTACGAAAAATATAAATTAGCATAACTCATACAAACACACATTTAGAACAATGCAATGAAAAAGAAGAGAACAATAAAGAGAATGCGTACCTTTTAATCTTAAAATAAGTATTGGCTAATCCTATTTGGATTTCTCACTTAAACAATCGACCACTTCCTCTAGCTAATACGGTTTGGAGCTAAAGTTTTAATAGGATACCAAAACAATCTTTCATGTTTGTAAAATTTAATCAACTTCATGGAAATAAGGTCCAACATCATAATGACAGAGCGAAAGAGCTAGTCGTGCTGATAACATTTTTGATGATTATAGCAATGACTATAACTATTTTGCATATAACATTGGACTTGCAGAAAGTAATGAATGTAACTAAAAAAATAGAATGAGACAATCACCTGCTTCAAGTCAATTACTTTCGAAGATTTATCAAAGATGATGAGTTTAAAAAAATAAACGATATCCAATTTTCAACAATATGTAGAATCGATAATTAAGTTGGGAAAGTCGTTCCTAAAACATGAAATAATCCGATTTTTCTGAACAAGTATGAACGCAATAATCACTATCAGGCTTTTGCACACAAGATACGTACAAGATACGTAACTGTTCTAGGCTTTTGCACACAAGATACGCGCTCTAAAAAAGAAATATCACTGAAGACGACCCTTAAGAGAAAATCCCATATGAAAAGACAAAGCATTTTTTTATTATCATGTAGTTCATTCAAAACACAAGAAATCTTACCAGAAACACAAACCAAACAAAATTAAGGAACAATTTTGGAAGCTTTGAGCTTCTCAATCCAGTGAACGAATGAAGATTTGGAATTCCTAAAACCCAAGAATCCATGCTCCTTGCTCTTGTTCATTGTATCTAAAGGATACTCAACGCCAAATGAAATATCAGCAAGCCACCAATCTCCGACTGCTTCTAGTTTCGAGGGCACCAAATTGTTTTGTTTTACAATCTCATCCCACACACTCCCTTTATCCTTCATCAACTCCGCAAATGTCAGCCTCTCTCCAGCTTCAAATTCTCTGCATTCCACCTCAAATTGCTCTGCCAACACCTTCCAGAAATGCTTCCACTTGAATACATCTCCATTACTGCAATTAAACGCTTCATTCTTGGCGTTTGGATCCACTGCAGCCCATATCTCTTGCTCAGCAATCAAGTCAGCATCAGAAGCTTCATAATACGAACTCCAAGCTTCCTTAGTCCCTGGAAACCTCATAACCGCACCCTCATGCTTGCATATTGCAGCATAAACACACAGAGTACATATTAAATTCATCATACTGTAAGGCGAAAAACCAAATATAGCTCCAGGCCTATGGACGGACCAAGTTAAGCTATCTCTTTTGGCTACTTTCTCAAACAAGATGTCCTCAATATTATAGTAAAAATTTGGAGCATCTAGCCTTGGAAGATCTTCGGTATACGGAGGATCGTGTGATGCAATCCCAAATGAATCAAAAGACCCGAAGTAATGCTTTTTCCCAGTTTGTAAACAAATATGTTGCAGTTTTGGTGCATTTGGAATGATACAGTTCAGCAAATTTTTGAACATTTTGCTATTGATTTCGCAGTTTTCAGCTTCATTGGATCCACAAGCCCAAGTGACATAAAAGAGGTGAGTCACATCTTTAAGGCCGGAGAGTTTGGATTCAGTTTCCTCTGCATTGGAAATGTCACACTGGATGTACTCAACATGGTGGTTTGCATTCCATTGTGGTCTTGGACGACGAGCAACGCCATAGACTTTCCATGGGCCTCCCGGGGTGTCGGGGCGAGGAAGAATCTCAGCCAGACTATTTCCAACAATGCCCGTAATGCCCACAACAAGGGCCACACTTTGGTAATTCAACGGACCATTGCCTTGATTGAGAGGTTTCTAAAGTAAGCATGCATGAAGAAATAAATTAGTTGTGAATAAAGAAAAGATGTAAAACTAGCAGGGCCACATAAAATGATCAACGAAAATTAGTAAAATGAAAGAGAGATTAGAGGATTAACCCTTGCAGCACCATCTGCACCAGAGTACCACCACCAGCTCATGTTTTCGTCAGATCGTCCGTGGCTTATTTATCTTGTGCTTTTCTGTTAAGATGTATTAGTATGTTACTATTTATAGTACAAAAATGATAAAATCACCAACATTTGTTAGCATCTTGTGCTTATTTTCTAATGAAAATTCTAGAAAAGGAAATTACAATCACTTTTGCCTGTCCATAGGACACTGCCAAACATGTTGGTCATGTAGCAGATATACAATCACTTTTGCCTGTACATTCCAAACGTTTGTTAGGATTATTTATACACAACAACTGCTTCTAAATTTTATAATTGTGGCGGGCTTTGGACTCGGCAACGGTAACTTATAAGTTAATAAGAGTTTATGGAAGGTGTTTGTTAACGTTGAAAGTTAATATTGTGTACATTTTACTGACTTATTACTTGATTTCTTTGTTTTTTAATATTTTATATTTTTATATTTGTGTTTTTAAATATATTTTTAATTTAAAATGCAAGTTTTGAAATTATTGTATTTAATAATTCTTTTTTCAAATTTAGTTAATAAACTCTTAACTAACTTATAAATAAATTTATCCAAACACCCGTATAACTTATAAGAATTCATCAACTTATGATGACACTTACTTATTTTCAGCTATAAATCAACTTTTTTATGATTACCCAAACACGTACTCTATGTCAAAAGCAGCATTTTCTATTTTTGTTTTAAATAATAAACTGTTGATTGTACAAGAATGTAGGCTACAGATGCTTTTGAGGTTGGAAAAATGGACATTGTCAAGAGGGCGTTTATTACTTATTTACTATGTTACGCATGAATTGAAATGTAGTTGCTGACAATTTTGAAATCTATTACGCGTTAGCGTGCGGAACAGAACAAGGCTCTTGTTCTATAAATAAATTTAAGGGTGCTCGGAAATTATTAAAAATGATGTGCATACGATGTGTGTAGTAGGTATGCAGAATTACCCGACACTTGCGAGTTTTTTTATTTTATAAGCAATATTTTAAAAACGAAAAGGGATGTGACAATGAGAAAATGCTACATTATCTATTAACTAGTTGACAAAATCGCGGTGGCGTTATAATTTTTTAAAAAAAAATTTATCTATAAAATTATAACAATTACTTTCAATAAAACTTTTAATTATATATGTCTTACAAACACTTATTTTACTTTTGATAGAACTTTTTTTATATGTATTTCTTATAAATTCGAACGCTTCTACTCTATAAATTTAAAAATCTATTCTACCGATAAATTTTTTAATTATATGTCTAACCTACAAATTGACAAAGCCATGCTTTGCGACGGCGTTATAATTTTTTTTTTTTTTAAAACTCTATCATTAAAATTACAACAATCACTCATTTCTCCCTAATAAACTGTCATCCCGTTAAATACGTTTTTCTTGTTAAGATCAAAATCGCAAATTTTACACATTGAATACTTGTTTTATATTAATTTTTTTGTTAACATAGTCCATTCTAATGAGTCGCCCTCTCGTTGAAAAAACACATAAATAAATTCGCAAACCTATTTTACTTCTTATAAAACTTTTAATTCTATATGCCTTACAAATTCTACTTCCGTTAAACTTTTTTTTTAATATGTATGTCTTATAAATTCGAACTCTTTTACTCTATAAATTGGAAAACCTCACTACGCTATAAGTGCTCATATGCAATGCTTTTTCTGAGTGTTGCGAGCAAAGCGTTTCAATATATACACTCGATTTTGATCTTTTGCAACACTGCTCGAATAGTATTGCTTTAGACATACATTTGGGGTTGCACGTAAATATTGGGATTTCAACATGGAACATGTATTTGATGGTGTTGCATTAAATCTGTTTTTTAATAATTATAAAATAAAGTTGAATACATTTTCAAGAAAAATACAATGACATTACATTTTAATTAATATTTTTACTTTTCAAGTTTGAAATATAAAATTCAAAATTAAATATCTAATACGCATTTTTTATTTTTAATAAATTAATTTTTTATAATTTTTAAAGTTTTTTGTTTAATATATTTAAAAAAATGTAATATAATTAAAATAATTTTTATTGATTTCTTACTTTTAAACTTTAATAACTGAGTAATTTATTGTTTCTTACTTTTCTTACAAATATTTGATATAAGTATACGTAATGTTTTATAATATTTAAAATTTTAACTAATAAATTAATAAAGCTCAAAAGCCTCAAATAACATTTTAAGACCAAAAAAAAAAAAATCACCACACAGGCCGCTGTTTGCACAAAAATTTGGGCGTATAATTTCCCCCGTAAACCAAAATTTCAATCCACTTTTCCCCGCCTACGCGCCTCACTCACAGCTCAATGCACCCCCTCTCTGTCGTACGCCCTCTCAAACTACACGCTCCACTCATACACCTCTTGCTTGAACTAGAACTAATTGGTAATTAATTACACATTTTCTTGACTCCAACATTTACTCTCCACTCATTGTTTGTTTGTTTTTTTTTGGATTTTGCAGCTGAATTCCAGGCTTTCAGTTTGAGGATTTTAATTTAGGGCTTTCAGTTTGAGGCTTTCAATTTAGGGCCTTGTTAAGGTAAAATACCTCTATCTAATTACGGCTTTCAGTTAGTGGCTTTCAATTGATTGATTAGATATATAGTTTAGGGTTTTGTATGACTTTATGTAATATGTGTTTTTATTAAAAGCAGAAAGTCCCTCTAAATGGTATGCCATGTATACCGCGATATACATGTTATTTTTATCTTAATATTATTATATTATTATTAATATAATTCTAAATAAATATAATAAGATTTATTATTAAATTAAAAACTTATACTTACTATTTATTAAAAACAGAACATCTGTTATTGGTATGGTATGTCATGTATACCACAGTATACATATATTTATTATCTTAATAATCTTAATATAATTAACATAATTCTAAATTAATATAATATGATTTATTATTTAATTAAAAGTTAATTTTTATTACTTTATTAAAAACAAAAACTCACTCTTAATAATGTAGTATGTCATATACAACGGTAAACATATAATTATTATATTAATATAATTAACATAATTCTAAATTAATATAAATAAGATTTATTATAAAATCAAAATCACATATCCAACTTAATGTTCTCATATGTTGATACATATAATTTGATTGAGATCAAAAGATTTTTTATATTACCTATTATTTTATAAGTTATTTTCGATCAGTACAATTCTTATCTCTCCTACTTCTAACAATTACAGATGGGTACAATATAAATCATTGAATTGGTAAGAGATACAGATACATATACACATGAATCAAGTAAAAGACACATATATCAATGAGTTGAGCAGGAGACACATATACATACAGATACATACATCTATATATACACGATAAAGAGGCGATTAAGTGATAAAAGTGCTAAGAAAACACAATCGAAAAGGGCAAACCTTGTAGAAGGAGTTTTGCACGAGAAGGAGTACGAACCTCGTAGAAGGAACTTTGCAGGAGAAGGAGCTCCGCAGGAGGGATGGGCACGAATTAGGTAGGTAGTAGATAGTGTAAGAGTTGTAAGTGTTTTGGGAGATATCGTTAGTTTTTTTATTTGTCATTTTTTGTAATTAAAATTTTAAATAAAATTATATAAGAATACCAACTAACCAACTACGACCAACCAAATAGAGGCTAGTTTGCTTATATGTTTTTTATTGTTTTGCTTGATATTGATTTTGTATGAGTGAGAGAGAGAGAGAGAGAGAGAGAGAGAGAGAGAGAGAGAGAGAGAGAGAGAGAGAGAGAGAGAGAGAGAGAGAGAGAGAGAGAGAGAGAGAGAGAGAGAGAGAGAGAGAGAGAGAGAGAGAGAGAGAGAGAGAGAGAGAGAGAGAGATGCAACGAGATACACAAAGAGAGAGAAAAAAGATGAAGAGTTAGAGAGGGAGTGTAATACATTTGTGTTTTCATGTATATAATTTATCTTCTTGATTTTAAAATTTTGAGCACTAAACCTAAGTTCTTCTTTGATTTGATTATTTTTGTAGGCTTTCATAAAAAAAGGGATTTGATTTTCAGTTTAACTACTTTGTTTCATCATGTAAGCCATCTAACTATTTTGCTTAACTTCCAACTATATGTTTAACTTTGTGTAACTTTCTTGGACGGTGATATATGTTAGGTGGTGATATGTCTTTGCTTTGCTTGAATATATGTACTTTAGTGGTTAAACTTAAAGAGAGGTGTTCATGTCAAATCTTACTCGTTGAATCAAGAACTATTATAACTTTTTGCAGCCTTGAACTCTTGTATAACACTATACTAGTTCTTTTAACACGAAACATGAAAAATGAAAAATGTTGAGGTTATTATTCATGCACAATATGATTCTTTCCGAGTTTATCTATTATGATTCAATAGTTTTGTTTTTTGACAAAATGTTCCAGTAGTTTCTAAGCATTTAAACTTTTCTTTGTTTTAGCAACCCTAATATCAATGATTGGGAAATTATGATAGCTCTTGGTTTTTTTGTCGCGGCTATGTAGTACTAACTTAATTGATAAGAAACTATTGATTATTTCTTTTTAGTTATAAGAAGTTGCTTCTTTTATCTCATAATATAGTATACATGTCTACCATACCAAAGCATCTAGAAAGAATTTTGAGGACTTCCAAAAGTTGAGGGATGAGATAGAGTAAGTAAATAATACGAAGTTGGGGTGGATTAAAGGTAAATTTTGTGTTATGGCCAAAAATAAACCTCGCCTTCAATAATGACGTTATCATATGGTGGATTCTGGAAGCATACCCGTTTACTATTTATTGGGTCTAGCCTACGCTCATACGAAACCTAGCCCAATAGTTGACGAAATTACTGGCCCGTTACTAATTTTGGGCATATCCTAGGTTCATATGAAGCCTAGCCCATTGGGTGACAATCAAAGTATCGGGTTTAACCTAGGTTCATACGAAGCCTCGCCTTCTTGGAAACCTAGGTTACTGATAAAAATGGATGACTAGTGTAAGTAAGGAATGTGCCCTTTTTGGCTTATTCTGAGGTATAAACTACCTTATTTACCTCATCACTTAAATATAGGAACCTCGTCTTCTAAAAGATGAAGGTTCCTTAACTTTTATTGATTTATTGAAAATTAACCTATTAACGCTGAGAAACTTCGCCTTGCGAGAAGCCTCGCCCTTTTGAGATTCATAAGAGCCTGTCTTTCCTTATTTTCCATGGATCGAGATAAGCGTTGGCTCCGATAAATCCGGGTCAATGAATTATCTGATAAGTCCCAAGAAAATAGTGAAACCATGACAGCTCATAATGACATATCAAAGGCGGTGATCCTGGTCTTTCCGCTCTTTAAAGAAGGAAACTCGGCCCATGGGTTACTTGCTCCCCAAGAACTACGTTTGGCTTGATCCCTATAAATAGGGTACGTAGGCACATTGTATGGTACGATGCAAACTTGCAAACAAGAGAGAATTCAATATTCAATCTCAATTGCGACCTATTCTCACATACAATCTCAGCTATCCCTAAATCATAAACCCTAATCCCCGTAACCTACGCTACATATCATCCTCGGTTTCTACCACAATTCCAGCAACCCTCCCCGAATTGGTTATCACCAAATTCCTCCGTTAACAATTGGCGCTAGAAGGAGGGGACTTGACATCTCTGGAGGAAGGATGTCGCATCATACCGAAGAACCAGCTAATGTAGGCAACGACGCAAGAGAGGTTGAGATCCATACAACAGATCTACCACCACCACCACCACGACCATCAAATCAAAGAGAGACTTCCACACCAAACCAGGAGAACCCGACTCCTCGCCTCGGAGGGGATCCTCCTGTCTTGATGAGCAATACTGAATTGTTGAGCCAGATTGCTCACATGGGAAACACGGTGAATAGAATGGCAGAACGTATGGAGTCACTTGAAAGGGAAAGAAGGTTACCTGAGCGGGCCCGTCGGAGCCCAGATAGGCGACGTACCTCTGTTAGGGACAGGCGTCCCCCACGTACCAACAGCCGACATCAGTATACAGCCAGAAGGCTTCATCGCCCCGGAAAGGAACCTATCACCGACCATAGGCGATCTTCAAGGAAGGATACTCCTCCCGAGAGAGAAATCCGCACAGTTGAGGAAACCCGTCAGAACCGAAGATTTCAAGCTGTGACCCCAAGGGAATTGACCTATGAAGATAATCTCACCCCGTACGTGGAGTTCCCCCCTGATCGTCCCAGAAACCCCTCAAGACCTCCTACCCCAAGAAGTCAAAATCCAGGTGAATTAAGAATCGAACCGTACAGGCGACGCTCTAGACCGGTTTCACCTGATGACCCACATAGGAGGATAGAGATTTACCGAGCAAGATATGGTGGAGAGCGATACTCTCCACCGTGGGTGAGAACAGACAATCAAGTGAGAGTTCGTCCTAGAAATTCCCAGTCTGATGACGATATTATGATAATAGATCCGATTCAAACTATCTATAGGGGCGAACGTGCAAATCAGGGAACACAGGATTCCGGGAGACCTCGCCCTCAGGAAAATCAAGCTATAAACCAAAGGAGAGTAGGCGAGCGTGGTTCCTCGTATGAAAGAATAGGAGACAGAAATATAATCTTTTCCCAGCACAACCCTGGCGGACATCACGGTAATCATGGTAGTGACCAGCGACATCAGAGGGAACCTACACCCCAAGAACCAACCTATCATCAGAGGGAACCTACACCCCGAAGACCTATACCTCAGCAAGGACAGAACCTTTACTTACCAGTACCCAGTGTCTTGCAACGGGAACCTACACCTCATGCGGAACTAGGAGGTAGAACTCAAACAATCCCAGGCTTGGAAGGCATCAATGTGAATGCACTACGAAGGCTTATTGCTCAGTCAGAAGGTCAGGGAGGGGCGATACCTGATGCAGCACCTTCTCCTTTTTCTGCAGCTGTACGAGAGGCTCCTCTTCCACTGGCATTCAGAGGTACAGGAGATCTTCGCTTTAATGGAAGCACAGACCCCGCAGAGTATATAGGTAGGTTCAATACAGAAATGGAACTCTATCAAGTGGAGGACTTAACGAAGTGTAGACTCCTTGCCTCAACATTGAGAGGAAATGCTCACCAATGGTTTCAAAAGCTAGGACCAGCATCAATCACATCCTGGGAACAAATGCGTAAGATGTTTTTAATTCAATTTCAGTCTTCAATTCATTATGCTCCACCTGTTACAACTCTAGCTAACATCAAACAACGAGATGGAGAGACTCTCCAAGAATACTTCAAACGCTTCAATGCAGAGGTCCCTACTGTGCGAGGAGCATCCGAGGAAACCATTAAGAACTTTTTGATTGCTGGGGTTCGTGTGGGAACTGATTTTTGGAAAAATCTGCAAAGAGAAGAACCTTCAACGTTGGTGGCCTTGTACTTACAGGCAGAGCCTTTCAAAAGAGAGGAAGAGGCTTTGAAGAGAAGTGACTATGGAGATGCACCACGACGGAATAAACGGAAAGAAAGATCTCCTAGCCCCAAAACAGAAAAAAAGAACGGAAGAGGAGATGTGAATCTAGTTGAGGATAGTGGACCGACCCGCTCGAAGTCCCTTAGTCCAAAGGAGAACAAAGGAAAGGATAAATTTGTCAGATCTCGATCACCTAGCCCCCCAAGTTGTCCACCTCCGCCTCCGAATCGGCGAGAAAATCAGACTATGCCTAGCAAGTATTACACTCCTCTCACAGCGTCTATTGATTATATCTATGAGATCACCAAGAGTCAAGGCCTATATAAGAAGCCTGCACCATTGTCAAGGGCCGCTATGAAAGATAAAGGCAGGTACTGCGCATATCATGAGTCTCATGGACACCACACCTATGCTTGCAGGCAGCTGAAAGAAGAAATTGAAAAGTTGATAAAGGAAGGAAAGCTTACTGACTGGGTAGTCAAGGAAGTAAAGAAATACAAAGAAGAGGCCCCCGTTAAAGTAATCGAAGTGATTGAAGGCTCTATGGAAGGAAAGGAACTTGAGAAGCCTGTGTTCGTAAGAGAGGAAAGCATACATACTATCCTTGGAGGACCTCACATTGGGGGAAACGGGAGAAATGCAATGGAGAGATACGTTCGGGAAGCTCAACATCCGCCTCTGACCAATGTTAACCATCTATCAGAAAGACCTCCCAAGTTATTTAAGGGAGAAGACATTCAGATAATTTTCTCTGAAGAAGATGCTAGGTGGGTGCATCATCCTCACAGCGATGCTCTGGTGGTTAATGTTCGAATTGGATCTAGGAATGTCCATCGTGTGTTCGTGGATACAGGGAGTTCTGTAAACATTCTCTATTATGGAACGTATAAGAAGATGGGATTGTTAGATAAAGAGCTGACTCAAGGAACAACTCATATCTATGGCTTTACAGGGGACTCCGTTCGAGTTAAAGGAACAATCAGGCTACCACTTACCCTGGGGGAAGGTCCTCTCTCAGCCACACAAGTCTTTGACTTCTTGGTTGTCGATCAACCAACGCATTATAATGCCCTGGTAGGGCGACCAGTCTTAAAGGAGATGCGGATCGTCACCTCAATTTATCATCTGTCCATGAAGTTCCCAACTCCAAATGGTGTAGGTTGCATTAAGGGATGCCAATACGATTCTCGTGATTGCTACAGTAGAATGATCAGATCATCTCGCAAAGGAAGTAAGGGAGTAGGGGAGGACTCCGATATGGCTGACTTTGATCAAGAAGATACGCAAGAAACCCAAACATCTTGCCAACCCCTTTATGCTAGCACGAATATGGTCTATACAATCGAGTTTCCGGAAGAGGATAGGCTTCAGGATTATGAAGCTTTGGCAAGAGATGGAATTCCAATTTTCTTTTTGGAAGCCCCACCACCTGTGGGCGGAACCGCTGACACGTTGAAGGCAAAAGAGGTTGTGCAAGAAGACGAGGCTCCCTTGAGCCAGAAACATGGGGTGCTAATGATCGAAGCTCCCCCACCAAACCCTTTCTATGAGGGAATTATAGAAGATGCCAGTGATGATGAAGCAGATCAGCGTAGTCTACGAGCAAAGAAAGGTAAAATGATCATGGAAGATAGCTTGAAACCTTTGATAGAATTCCCTGCAGAATTATCGGAAGCATTGTCCTCTCAGCTACCTAGGAAGGATGGGGTAGTGTCTGTGCATGAGGTAGGAGAATCTAGCGGCATAACAGATGTCGAGTTTGATCTAGACCCGCGTCTACCGGAGAATGACAAAAAGATAGCACCAGCAGAGGATACCCTCTCAATCCTAATGGAGGAAGCAGACCCTCCCAAGATACTTCAGATAGGGGCCAAGCTCGAGTCTAGTTTGAGGGCGAGGTTGATTGAGTTCTTGAAGAAAAACTTGGATGTTTTCGCGTGGAGTCATGCTGACATGGTAGGCATTGATCCAGACGTTATGTGTCATCGTCTTAACATTGACCCCCTCCGGAAGAAAGGCTTCAGGCAAAAGAGGCGTCCGATTAGTGGAGAAAGAGCGATAGCTTTGAAAGATGAGGTTGATCGACTTATGCAAGTCGGCCTAGTTAAAGAGTCCTTCTATCCTAACTGGCTGGCAAACCCTGTTTTGGTAAAGAAGCCCAACGGAAAATGGAGAGTATGCATAGACTTCACAGATTTAAATAAAGCATGCCCAAAGGATAGCTTCCCTTTGCCTAGGATAGATCAAATGGTAGATGCCACAGCTGGACATGCTCTTCTTAGTTTTATGGACGCTTATTCGGGGTATAATCAGATTCCAATGTATGAACCAGACCAGGAGGACACCTCTTTTATTACAGATAGGGGGTTGTATTGTTACATAGGAATGCCATTTGGCTTGATTAATGCAGGAGCTACGTACCAGAGACTGGTCAACATGATGTTCAAAGAGCAGATTGGAAAGACGATGGAGGTTTATGTAGATGATATGCTTGTAAAATCTAAACGGGCAGAGGATCACATAGTTCATCTGGAGGAGACGTTTCGGATATTGAGAGTATAGAATGAAGCTCAACCCTCAGAAATGTGTATTTGGGGTTGAATCTGGGAAATTTTTGGGATTTATGGTAAATCACCGAGGAATAGAGGCAAACCCAGCAAAGATACAAGCTCTTCTTGACATGAAGTCACCAAGGACAGTGAAGGAGGTTCAAAGTTTGACTGGTAGGGTGGCAGCTTTGAATCGTTTCGTATCCAAATCTTCTGATAAGTGCCGAGAATTCTTCAAAGTTATCAAGGGTACAGGAAAGAGGTTCGAATGGACAGTTGAATGCGAAGAGGCCTTTCAACAGTTAAAGGACCACATGGGATCGCCCCCCCTCTTATCTAAGCCTCTGGAAGGTGAGACCCTTATTTTGTATCTGGCTGTTTCGGAATACTCAGTAAGCGGAGTCCTGGTTAGAGAAGAAGACAAGGTTCAGTTCCCAGTCTACTATGTGAGCAAAAGTTTATTGGACGCAGAAACCAGATATAACAACATGGAGAAGCTTGTTTATGCCTTGATCTTAGCTTCCAGAAAACTGAGGCCTTATTTCCAGGCACACAAGGTAGAGGTCCGAACAGCGTATCCTTTAAGGCAGGTGCTACATAAGCCGGAGACTTCTGGACGTATGCTCCGGTGGGCTATTGAGTTGGGACAGTTTGATGTGGAATACAAACCTCGGAATTCTATCAAAGGCCAAGCCTTGGCTGATTTTATCCTAGAGTTCCCTCTTGAACGAGAAGGTGACAACCTCGCAATAATCTCAATTCCTTTGCCCGAGGCCGAAGTTGAACATGATAACTCGTCCCCATGGTGGACTTTGTATGTTGATGGCGTTGTCAATAATGAAGGGGCTGGAGGAGGAATAGTCTTGGTTAGTCCTGAAGGACATCATTTACAAAGCGCCATCCACTTCACCTTCTATGCTACAAACAATGATGCTGAGTATGAAGCTTTAATTTCTGGCCTGAAACTTGCCCTTGAGATGAAAGTGGAAAATATAAATATCTGGAGTGATTCTATGCTGGTCGTACACCAAGTCAACGGGGGGTTTCAGGCAAGAGGACCTCGTACGGAGTTATATATGAGATGCACTCAGCGGTTGATGAACTTGTTTAAGGAGGCTAGGTTGGAGCAACTTCCTAGAGACGCTAATGCAGAGGCGGACGCTTTGGCAAAGTTAGTTTCTCAAAGAGGTGCTGCACTCTTGGGGGTTATTCCTTTGGAAATAAGAAGGCAACCAAGTGTGCCAGAAGCTGATTTGATGCAAGTGGAGGAACCTGTTTTCCTCACCTGGAAAACTCCGATTTGGGAATATCTAACGAAAGGAACTCTTCCTGAAGACAAAGGAGAGGCTCGAAGGTTACGTTACAAAGCAGCCCGATATGTTAATTATGAAGGGATTCTTTACAGGCGAGGCTTCAATCAACCTCTTCTCAAATGTCTGGATGGTGATGAATGTACCTATGTTCTCCGAGAAGTTCATGAGGGTATTTATGGCAATCACTCGGGGGGTGGATCTTTAGCCCAGAAGGTGTTACGGCAAGGATACTTCTGGCCTACGTTAAAGGAGGATGCGTCTCAGTTTGTTCAAGCTTGTGACAAGTGCCAAAGATATGCCAATTATATTCATAATCCCGCTGCTCCACTTACTTCTATTACTAGCCCATGGCCTTTCTCTATGTGGGGGATCGACTTGATTGGAGAGTTACCTAAAGGAAAGGGAGGTGTCAAATATGCTGTGGTTGCCGTGGATTACTTTACCAAGTGGGCAGAAGCAGAACCTTTGGCTACGATCACTGCTAAGAAGTTGGCAGATTTTGTGTACCGTTCTATTGTTTGTCGGTTTGGAATACCTTATAAGCTCATATCTGACAATGGAAAACAGTTTGATAGTAAAGAGATGCGTGAGCTATGTGACAACCTTGGCATTGTGAAGAGTTTCTCCGCTGTTAGTCACCCTCAAACTAATGGCCAAACAGAAGCTGTTAATAAAATCATCAAACATACTTTGAAGGCGAAATTGGAAGATAGCAAGGGTAGCTGGCCTGAGGAGTTGCCTAATGTACTTTGGAGTTATAATACCACTCCCAGAACCACAACAGGAGAGACTCCCTTCGTTTTGACTTATGGGTGCGAGGCTATGGTACCAGTTGAGCTTGGGGCAGGATCGTTTAGAAGGGATAATTTTCAGCCAGAAGTTAATGAAGTAAATCATCGTCTCTATCTAGATATGGTAGAAGAACTCAGGACTACTTCTCAGACTAGGTTAGCAGCGTATCATCGAAGGGTGGCTAGGCATTACAACACCAAAGTAAAGGCGAGGCCTCTTAAGATTGGTGATTATGTTCTGCAACGGGTTATGCCTAACACCAAAGTTCATAATCATGGAGTCTTTGGAGCCAACTGGGAAGGACCTTACCGAGTCCGGGCTGTGTTATGGAGTGGAACCTACTATCTTGCTGATCTCAATGGAAAGGATATTCCTCGTGCTTGGAACATGGAGCATCTCAAGAAGTATTATCAGTAGCGTACGCTATTCTAACTATACTATGTAAACTTTATTTTAATTCATTGGCAATAAAGTTCAGGGGGGTAGTGCATGTACTTCTCCTCCGACAAGACTTATCTTATACTTATGAATAAAACATGCATCTTTTGACAGAATGTTGTTTGTAGCTTTCAATTCTCAATGGAAACCAATGGTTATGTTTTTATGAAATCTTGGTAAACCTGTACTTCCGGGGTGTTTATCCGTACTTCTGGAAAGCTCACCAAGAAGAGAGTCTCTTCCCTTTCTTAAAACTCTGCTCGGCATAGAGTATAAAAGAAGGCGAGGTTACTCTTCCTTCTTAAAACTCTGCTCGGCATAGAGTATAAAAGAAGGCGAGGTTACTCTTCCTTCTTAAAACTCTGCTCGGCATAGAGTATAAAAGAAGGCGAGGTTACCCTTCTTTCTTAAAACTCTGCTCGGCATAGAGTATAAAAGAAGGCGAGGTTACTCTTCCTTCTTAAAACTCTGCTCTGCATAGAGTATAAAACAAGGCGAGGTTACCCTTCTTTCTTAAAACTCTGCTCGGCATAGAGTATAAAAGAAGGCGAGGTTACTCTTCCTTCTTAAAAATCTGCTCTGCATAGAGTATAAAAGAAGGCGAGGTTACATTTTCAAGAGCGCATTTTCTATTATGAATAAACACATGCAATAATAGTAGAATTGATAAAATGAAAAGTTTTTACAAGGGCGACACCATTAAAAGGAGGGTGCGCGTCTCCATTAAAGTTAGGAACAGTTGGGGGGACCTTGTACCCCAATAGTGTTTGCTAAAATAAATAAATCATACAGTCACGAGGCCGTCGTATTTGAGGGCGAGGCTCCACTTATGTTGCCTATCTCCGCATCACCCCCAGTAGTTTGCTTCCTCGCCTCTTCCTCAGCTTTTGTTTTCATCTCACTTTCAATCTTCTGGAGGAGATCTTTCCTCGCCTCTTCGATAGACTTGGCGTTTTCAGCTTTGAATGTTGATATATAATGGGAAGTTGAGGGAGCAAAATGCACTGACCAGTCGTAGTCAGGGTCGGCGGCAAGAAAATTCTTCAAGTAACCTAAGAAGCCGAGGCTGTAAGCGTCGCTTAGTTCCTTTTCCATTTTCTTGTTAAGCTCGTCCAGCTTAAACTGCATCTCTTCTTTCTCCTTCTTGGAAGCCTCGCCCGCCTGCTTAGCATCAGCTGCGAGTCTAGTGCACTCATCTTGAAGCTTCCCAACCTCGTCCTTTCTGGCCTTGGATTCTTTATCAAGCTGTTTTTGCACATCTGACAGTTGGTCTTTCAGAGACGAAGCCTCGCCTTTCAATTTCTTGAGGCCTTTTTCTTGATCGTGAATAATATTGTTCTTCTCGGTCAGAACATTAAGGCCATGATAAAAAGCTTCGCCTAGACCCATTTTGAAGGCGAATTCAGCATCATTGCTATTCCTCTTCATGAAAAGTTTAGCGTCGTCATCAGAATAATGGTTCGCAGCTAGGGAACCAAAGGTAGCTGATATCAACTGCAAAGGGGGATCACCTTCTGTCATCCCGAACTTAGATCTCTTGCTCGTCCCCTTTGGAACGTCGTTTATTCCCCGTTTCCCTTTATCTTTCTCTTTCATTGGAGGAGGTGGGGCAGTTAAGATTGTTGGGACAATGTTCTGAGGGCGAGATTGCCCAGCAGCCGAGGTTGGATTAGCCGTGGCTGGCTTTGCAAAAGGATTTCCTCCAAATGGGAGCTGCATCTTTTTTCCTGTACAATATAAAAGAGATCGAGGTTATATACAAGATGATGTTACTAAATTTGCAGAATAATAAAGAGAGAAGACGAGGTTACCTCTTCCTGTTAAATGTTTAGTTATTTTTCTTAGAATTCTTTTTGAAGAATTCCTTTTAAATTTCACGGGAGCTATTTGCCCGAACCCGTTGTTATAAAAGCCGTGGGCTTGAAGAGATTCCGAGGTTACAAGTACGTCGAAGTTTTTCTCTTGAGGAGAAAGATTCAAAATGTGCTCCGCACGTTCTAGAGCGTCGCCAGAAAGTACAGATTGTTTCGGTTGGGCTATATACGAAAACGAGCCATACAAAGCCGAGGTTATTAAAGAATGGAATGAAAAGACGAGTTTAAATAAAAGACGAGGTTATGATTTAACTTACAGGCATTTAAGTTAAATTGTGTCCTGACTCGCGGGACGTCGTAGAGATAGAAATAATCGGCTTTCCATATCTTCATGTTACTTGGGTTGCCAGAATAAAATCCTTTTCTGTTATGCTTCGCGAAGAAGGCGAGGTAATAGAAACCTAGATCGCTTCCGCTTTTCCTTAGAGACAGAAAGTAATTAATTTCTTCTAAAGAAGGAGCTTCATAGCCATTGTTTCTGTACAACATGTACAATCCGATAGCGATCCTGTAGCTATTAGGCGACAATTGCAAAGGGGCGATCTTGTAGAACTCGATTATTTCATGGAGGAACCTATGCATTGGATATCCAAATCCAATTTCAACCAATTTGTTGGTCAAGACCATTCTTGGGATTTGGAGAAGGGGAACGTCAAACCAATGCATTCTCATATGTAGGCGAGGTTTCAACCATTTCCCTTGAAGATTGAAATATTCCATCAGATACATAATTTCTTCCGAACTGATCTCAGAGGCGAGGCCAGCGCAAGAAACCACGCCTTCTTCCTTTCTATACTTGATTTTGTCAGCTTCGGTGTAGTTTTCAGGGAAGTCATAATCAATCTCATGCTCGTAAGTATCGGGATTATAACGACTTGGTGAGGGAAAATCAAACGCGTAACGAATGGGAGAAACCGAAAGAGCCTCGTCTTCATCATCTGAGGCGTCGGCTTCCTCTTGATGATCATCATCATCTTGATGTTTATCCTCGCCCCTTTGAACCTCGTCCTCGTCTCCATATGAGCTATGACTTTCTATTTCTTCATCTTCGTTGTTTTGATCTTCTTGGAATATCCCGGCGCATTGGTTTAAATCTTTACCTCGCCCTCTTCCTAGAATTGATGAGGTGGAAGGCTCGGTATCTAAGGGGGAAAAGAAATCATGAAGGTCCCCCTCATCTTCATTAATGTCCCCGATGTTGAAAATGCTTTGTTGATCATCGATTCTCCCAGGAGAATGGGGATTTCTTTTCTCAAGATGCGAGTTATCGGATAAGGATATGACTGCGTCTGGATTTTCAATTATTTTGTGAGAATTCAGGTTCCTTTGATGCGCTCTTAGCCATCCTCGGTCTAGAAAAGCGTCAAGACGTTCCTCGTCTTTAGAACGAGAAGGGAAAGTTTTTGAAGCAGAAGATGCCTCGGCCTCATTTGATGTTGAATTATGAGACATCTGAAAAGAGAGGGCGAGGACAAGATTACCGATTTGATTGAAGGAAAATAATAAAGATGACTAAAGGTCCAATGAGTCCTCGCCCTCACGGAAGGCGCGCCTAGTTCTAGATCAGGGAGAAGATTACAATTCCTAAGTGTCGCCCTAATTCTAGAAGATAATATTTTAACAGGTTAAAATGCATTACAAATGAGCAAGTAATAGAAAATACCTCGGTAAGTAGACGATTGGGTAAAACTCGAAAAATTCTGCTTCGCCTTCTTTACCACTAGCCTCGTCTTCAGAAATCAAGAGCCTCGCCTTCTTAACTTCAGGGAAAATTGACAGCACTTCGAGAGATTTTTAGAAAGATAGTAACTTTGAAGAAAATTTTTGGGTTTTTATAGGAGAAATGAAGCTGCCACGTGCCCGCTTGTGATTCATACTTAAATGCAGTAATCGAGGTGTGACAGCTGGAAATGATGTTAAAAACTTGAGAGAAAATTAGATTATAAATGATTTGATTAGCAAGGGTATTGGATATACCTCGCCCATTTTGGAGGAGAGGTTCCTCAACGATTGGTGATGATGGCTCGCCTTTGAGATTTCTTTCAAAATTTTTGGACGAACTTTTCTTTCACAAATATTTGTTTCAAGAAAATGGGGGGTAGTTGTTATGGCCAAAAATAAACCTCGCCTTCAATAATGACGTTATCATATGGTGGATTCTGGAAGCATACCCGTTTACTATTTATTGGGTCTAGCCTACGCTCATACGAAACCTAGCCCAATAGTTGACGAAATTACTGGCCCGTTACTAATTTTGGGCATATCCTAGGTTCATATGAAGCCTAGCCCATTGGGTGACAATCAAAGTATCGGGTTTAACCTAGGTTCATACGAAGCCTCGCCTTCTTGGAAACCTAGGTTACTGATAAAAATGGATGACTAGTGTAAGTAAGGAATGTGCCCTTTTTGGCTTATTCTGAGGTATAAACTACCTTATTTACCTCATCACTTAAATATAGGAACCTCGTCTTCTAAAAGATGAAGGTTCCTTAACTTTTATTGATTTATTGAAAATTAACCTATTAACGCTGAGAAACTTCGCCTTGCGAGAAGCCTCGCCCTTTTGAGATTCATAAGAGCCTGTCTTTCCTTATTTTCCATGGATCGAGATAAGCGTTGGCTCCGATAAATCCGGGTCAATGAATTATCTGATAAGTCCCAAGAAAATAGTGAAACCATGACAGCTCATAATGACATATCAAAGGCGGTGATCCCGGTCTTTCCGCTCTTTAAAGAAGGAAACTCGGCCCATGGGTTACTTGCTCCCCAAGAACTACGTTTGGCTTGATCCCTATAAATAGGGTACGTAGGCACATTGTATGGTACGATGCAAACTTGCAAACAAGAGAGAAATCAATATTCAATCTCAATTGCGACATATTCTCACATACAATCTCAGCTATCCCTAAATCATAAACCCTAATCCCCGTAACCTACGCTACATATCATCCTCGGTTTCTACCACAATTCCAGCAACCCTCCCCGAATTGGTTATCACCAAATTCCTCCGTTAACATTTTGTTTTATAATTCTACTTGCAAACCAATGAGTCATTGTTGACTGAAGAAACTTTTCATTTATAGGTATTGTTGTTGGGGCTGGGTGGCAAAACACCATGGCATGTGACCATTAAATGTTATTACTTGGTTAAAATTCCAGTTGGAGTTGTGCTTGGTTAATTTTATCCTGATGCAAGTTAAAGTGAGTGTCCACACCTCTCGTCTCACTATTTGTGTTTTTTTTTACTTGTAAGAATATAAGATCAATTAACGAATGGCATCCTGGAAAGGTACGTAGCGTGATACGAAGTATTTTGCTGCTTTTGCAATAACATTATATGCCATTTACTGCTAAGTTGACTCAAAATTACAAGTGCAAGCAGAAGAGATATTCATAATTAACGGTCTGGTGCCATACTGCCTAGATGTGCACTGCTAAGCATGTCTGATGTAGTAGTTTGCAGCTTGAAACATTTGCACTTTTATTAGAGAATAATTTAGTGTTGATATTATTCTGTGGCCAGTTCAATCCCATATCTATTTTGATTAAGTAGAGGTACTCGACCATCAAAGCAGCTCACTGAAATATTGTTTCGCTCGATACGACTATATTAATTTAGTCAATTTCAATAATTGTATAAGAAAATAATTTATTTAGATTCTGACTAATTAATATGTTTAATGTCTTTTTATTAATGTCTACTAATTAATTCAATAATATCCAAAGGACACAAATCTTTAAAGTCTTTTTATTAACCTAATTAATGAAGCTGGTTCAAGGGTCAGACTTTGTCATGCATAAGTATTTATTGTTAAGTTGTTTTTGTTCATATCTTGCGTACCGTTGTGTAGGTTCCTATCTAATTATTCACTTTGTTCTCGGTGGCGATGTGCCTAATAGTTTCTCTTTGTAAATTACATAACCATACCACATGAGTTTCTGATATATTTCCTCGTTTCCCAAACTCATATTTATGACAGACCAGCAATCTTCCAGAAGCCAGTGAACTTTGCCACAAGATTCTTTGACTTTTTCTCTAGTGTAATAACGATATTCAAGGTAAAAGTTACCTTGGAACCATATTCTTTGTGTACTCATAAATAGTCATGCTTGTTACATTTTTTATTTCGAAATGGAACAGGACTTTCACTATCACGGGAACTTACGGTTAAAGAGAAGCCATTATTTCTTGCAAGAGTGACGTATTGCCTCAAATTTTCCCTATTAGCAATTATATTATCGAAGGCGTTTATACTTTTCAACCATTAAGTTGTTTTACTATCAATAGTATTTAAGTTTGGATAATTTGTACCTTTGTATATTTGAAGTTAGGATTTAGTACTATGTACTTATTTATGGTACTTTGACCATATTCAGGGGTTAGCTATTGAAGGAAGGAGATTATAAATATTTTCTGTTTTGTTGTTCTGGTGTTTTGTATCTTATTTTCTTGATTGTTTTGGATGGGATTCATGTATGAACAAAATAGTTTATTTCAAATTTTTATATAAGTTGTTGTTTTTGACTTTATTCGATGTTACATTAAAAAATATGATGTTGCTTATACAAAAAATAGTAGCTTTGCAGTAATCTTGGCTAGTGTTGCATTACGTGTAGTTGGCACATTGTTGATATGGCACCATGGTGGGTCCCACTAATTTGGTGATGTGGCATCACTGTGTGGGACCCTGTGCTGGTGTGGCTTCAAATCTTAGGCAACACCATGTGATATTGCCCTTATGTGCAAGTGGTGTTGCAGTATGCACATAATGCAATACTTTCTGGGTGCTGTAGTAGAGACTAAAAGTGTTGCGTTACATGTCATAGGCAACGGCCGTATTGGCAACAAGAGCATGATGTTGCTTAATACTTTTGGCAACACTATTTGTGCCTACAGCAACACTAAAAATGCATTGCATATGAGCACTTATGGCGTAGTGCGTATTCTACTTCCCGCAGAACTTTTAATTATATGTCTAACGTATAAAGTTCTTATATATTCGAACTCTTTTCCTCCATAAATTCGAACACTTATTCTACTTCCAATAAAACTTTTAATTTTTTTCTTACAAACGTCTATTCTACTTCCAATAGAATTTTTAATTTTAAGTATTTCTTATATATTCGAACTCTTCTTCTCTATAAATTCGAACACCTATACTACTTTAAATAGAACTTTTATTTTATGTCTAACTACAAATTTGAACTCTTCTTCTCAATAAATTCGAACACATATTCTACTTCTAATATGTTAAAGGATATTTTTTGATTTATTAGTATTTAAAATTCAAAAATTCTAGAAAATTAGAAAAATAGATTGAGACAATCTTAGATGCGCCACGTAACCTCCCGCTTATCCTCCTTTATATATATATATTCTATTTCTAATATATTAAAGGATATTTTTTGATTTATTAGTATTTAAAATTCAAAAATTCTAGAAAAATAGAAAAATAGATTGAGACAATCTTAGATGCGCCACCTAACCTTCCGCGTATCCTCCTTAATATATATATATATATATATATATATATATATATATATATATTGATGATTTTATCTTATTGATAGAATCTTAGGGTCTGTTTGGATGATGGTTAAACAGATAATGGTCTGGTTAGTTTCGGACTTTCGATTGAGTTGAACTGGGTTAGGTTGGGTTGGGTTATGTGAACTCTTACCTTATTTGAATGTAAGGGTTGGGTAAAGATGGGTTGAACCCTTATTGGATGAAGTGTTAGAAGCAAGGATTGCATAAATAAATATTATAACAATTTTATTTAGACAAAAATAAAATTAATTTTTTGTATAATTTTAAATTTGCTTGCCTAAATTTAAATTAAATTTTGAAAATATTTTCGTGATTTTTGAAAAAAAAATCTCGGGAAAAATTTCCTGAAAAAATTTCTCGAGAAAATGTTTTTCGAAAAAAGTTTCTCGAGAGAAAAATCTCGGGAAAAACTTTTTCGAGAAAAAAAACTCGGAAAAATATTTTTTGGAAAAAATTTCTCTAGAAAAAACTCTCGGGAAAAATTAGTATTGCGAACTATGCGAAGTTCACCCTTGCAATTAATTGTTAAGGTTTGATCAGAAATGTTGCATAAAGAACAAAATGGATCTCCCATACCATAAATGAATCTCCCATACCATGTCAATTCATTGCAGTGGTTTTGATACATTGATAGACAAATCAAAACTTAATTGCAGTTTGATGGTCTCAATTATTATCATTTTGCACAAAAATAACCTTCTTGTAATTGTTGTTAGTTTATGGGCTAAACTATAATTTTTTTAACAAATAATTCCATTTCGTCAAAAAAAATTAACGGACGTTAATGGTTTCATTTTGTAATTTTCTTAATTGCACTTTGACGACTCAACTATTACTATTTTGCACAAAATTGACTATTTTATATAAATTTGACATTTTTTAATCAAATTTTTATTTAAAAATAATGTAACTAAATCATATTTAAAATGTTCAACTGACTTTAAGATTCTTTATTGTAAAACTATTTTACATGATTTTAATCACTAGTACTAGAAGAACAAGATAAACCGAAAAATGTAAAAATCTAATAAGTTTGTCATCAATCATTAGAAAGTAAACTTTCGTTGCTTCCAACATAAATTAATCAATTTTATAATTTCCAAACTTTTACAATGATCTAACAGTTGAGTGATGTTCAAATGTTATTTTTTAAAACTAATTATGATATCTTTTTGTTAGTAAATAATCAAAAATCAAATTATATTTTCATGATGTTTGAAAAATTTGATGCGTACATTAGTAAATCTGAACTAAAGACATGGTTTTTAGAATTTAGCAGATGATTTTTTTAAAAATGTCTTTAATTCAGATTACGCTAAAATCTAAGAACACTAGAGACATTTTGATGAAAAAAACTAATTAAAAAAACATATATAAACATTATTAGATATATTTAAATTATTGCTTCAAAAAAAAGATATATTTAAATTAGAAGCGTGACTCAAGAATTAGCTTTTACATTTTTCATTTTATCTTGTTTTTCTAGTACTATCGTATAAAAATTGTCTACAATAGTTTTACAATAAAGAATTTTAAATTCATTTTGTCATTCAAGTGTAATTTAGTTGGATTGTTTTTAAATAATAATTTAGTTTAAAAAGCGTTAAAATATAAAAAAGAGTCATTCTTGTGCAAAAATAATAATAATAATTTAGCCATCAAAGTGTAATAATAAAAATTAAAAAATGAATTCATTAACGTCCGTTAAAAAATTTGACAGAATACAATCATCTGTTAAAAAAATAGTAATTTAGTCAATAAAATGGCAATAATTATAAAATGATCATTATTGTGCAAAAAGGTAATAATTGAGACCATCAAACTATAATTAAGTCACTAATCAATCACTATATGAAAATGTTGTCCCCAAAGGCCAAACCCAATGGGTTTAAAAGGAAGGTCAGTCTTCCAACTATCTAACTATTGTATAAATATAGGAAGTTGTTTCTTTATTTCATCTAATGGGCCTTAAGTAAGGAGTAATGCAGCGACCATAAAAAATCATCATAAAAATTATTAGAATAATATGACTGACAAAATAGAATGTTTTGATCGGAGAGATTCATATGAATAGATGTAGATCCCTTTCATTAAGTATTATATTAACTAATAAATAACAAACACATGGTATTATGGTAATTTTTATAAAAAAAAAATTATGATTCACTAGTATTTCTCGTAAGTAAATCAATGGTCATTCCCATCTACGGGTGGCAATTTCGGGTAATAGGTCGGGTTCGTGTCGGATTTGCTGTACCTGGTCCTGTTTTTGACCCGACCCGAACCCGAAACGGGTTGAATTTTCTCAACCCGAACCCGACCTGTTAGTACCCGATCAACCCGAAAATGACTCATTTAACCCGAAAATAATTATTTATATTTAAAAATTTTAAATTTTATTTATAAAATATTAAAAAAATTATTATATGATATATGAATTAAAATCATTTAAATAATATGAAGATATATCACACATGTCTATAATTATGTAATATTTTACATAATTTCTTATATATATTAAATTTTCAGGTCGGGTTCGGCTATTTTGGGTCAACCTGAAACTGACCCGAATATTTCGGGTAAATTTTTACCCAACCCGAACCCGGCCCGAAACTCAAAATACGCAACCCAAATTCGTACTTTTCCGTGTCGGATTCGTGTCGGGTTTCAGGTTGTGTCAAATTTTGTCACCCATATTCCCATCACCATTTTGAAGATTATATAAATATAAATAATATTTATATAAATATATATAATATATATGAAAATATTTGAGCCTATATATATATATATATATCTTATATAACTAATAGAGTCCTTACAAAACGTTTCCTACAAGATTTCCTATAAATTAGGACTGAAACTTTATCTTTTGAAGGTGTTGCCAGCTTGCTGCCTGTATACAAAATTACTATGTCAGTCTTGCTGCCTGCAAAGAGAATAAGTCTTCCAGCTAGCTGCTACAACATGTTTTGTTTAGAAAATACACAATATTTATCTCCTGCAAAACCATGTTAGTACAACACACTTAACCCAGCTTACTTCTATAGTGTTATCATCAAAATACCAGGGTTTCACATTTATAATGTCGAGTAATGCTACGTATCTCAAGAGAGCTCCCAAAATTTTTCCTAAATAACGTGGCATTGATGGTTGATTTTAACTTGTGGTAGTATATTTATGTATGTAGGTAGGGTCCACTATTATTTTTTTAAAAAATTACTGGCCACAATTTCTTTTTTGCATGTACCAAAAGTATTGATCACATTTTTTTACAAAGACAAAATAATTGTTAAATATGTTAATTTTTTCCAAATATGTAAATAATTGAGGTTAATTTTTTGATTGATGGACAATATAAACGGGACGGAGGGAGTATTAATTATGCAAGGATTTGAAACAATTTTGGTATATATTTTGGGGCCTCTAGCATTTTTTTTTTATAATGTTACCGCCTATAAATGTTATTACCTCTGTTTCACAATACATGTTCACTTTCTATTCTTAGATTTGCATTTTGAAATGATTTGACCGAGTATCTACACAAATAATTTTTTTAATGTCCACTTTCTATTGATTTGCATTTTGAAATGCTTTGACCGAGTAATTACACAAATAATTTTAAAAAAAAATTGTGAATAAAAATTTAAACATCAAACTTTTATTCAAAAAACAATTTTGAAAAATAATTTATATAACTATCCGGTCAATGTATTTTGAAATACGTATCCAAAAGTCAAAAGTCAAAAAATTCAGTCCATTAACAAATCTCAAAATTCATCTCTGACATTACGGCTTTGAATTTTGATTCTCGCTCAAATTTATCTAAGAATTGATATTATACATTAGTTTATATGCTCTATTAAAAAACAAATACCATTTATTCTTAAATAAATATCAGAAGTGAGCAAAAAATGAATTTTAATATATTTCATAGTCACTTCTATTAATGCTTTATCCAAACAACTCAATATGTTGCAGTCTAACAATTAATAACAAAAGGCTTAAAAATTAAATTGCAAGTGAAATTTAATCAGAGGAGAGCTATCAATTCTGTTGAGATCACAGTAATGGGCCATGAGTATAACCATTTAAGTAGTCAAGGTCCACCTATCAACAACTATCTGCTGGGTACAATTTTATGATTGGGCCTTATCTATGATCTGTTGGGTGAAGTAAACGAACAATCATGAAACAATAAAACAACAACAAAACAACAAATAACTCGACTTGTTTATTTCCATTCGAGGTATCTTCCTCGGGCTACACATTTCATACAGTAAATCATGTGACTTGGAACACTTACTTTAATACTCCATCCGTCCCCTCAATTTTTTACATCGAGGGGAAGACACAGAGTTTAAAAAAAGTTTAAATTACTAGGAAAATGTAAGAAAATTGAGTAAAATGGTGGGATCAATCAATATTTAATGTATAAAATGAGTATAAAGTATGTATAGTGAAGGAAAGTAGTGAATGTGATTGGATTTATATTATAAAATGTTATTATTTTTGATATTTAAAGAAATAAGAGAGACATATCAAAAAAGAAAATGTAAATAAATGAGTGGAACAAGGAGAATATTATGGTATACACTTCTGATATTTTAATATTTTATTATTAGAGCGCGGTTAGATAACTTAAATAGATAAGAACTTGTTTATTATCGTCCCGGATTTTGAATTCGATATATGCGGTAACATTGAGATATCGTTAGCAATTGCATGCACATAGATCAACACCGTAAATTGATGAAGAAAACATTGTAGTTGTAGGCATGTGAGAAAATTTCTAAAGTTCCAAAACACCCGTGGTCATACATATCTGTCACCTTTCTATAGTTTATTAGGCAATTCCAAATAGAACTTATTTTACGATAATTTATTAGGCAAAAGTGGATGTGTAAATCAAATATATGCTCATTTATCTTTCTCTTTATTATTTCAACTTCCTTAAGCATCTTGGGGACCCCGGCTTTCCCTTTCCTTCCCGTTCTCCGCTTTTCTTTTCTTCGGATTTAACATTGTGTTTCAGAAATTATTTTTTGAAAGAAAAGAAAAAAAAAGCTAAATATTTAATTTCTTTAGCATGTTCTCAAAAAAAATTTGTGAAAAAAAAAAAAGAAAAGATTTCTAATGATTTGGAGATAAAATCTTTGTATATTTGTCTTCAAAATCTTCTTTCCACTTTTGAAAAAATTTGGAGAAAAAAGAAAATTACTCATTTTCTATTTATTTTTTTTTCATTATTTCTGGAACGTAAAAGTCGTTCGGTTATCTACAATTATTTGGAATTTTTAAAACCCGAATCAAATTGAACCAAATCATAAAATAAATCAAATAATGTACGGTATTAAAAAAATTCAATTTTTTTTTACATATGATATAACATGATGATTGATCGTTCTTAATTTTGGTACGTATATCTATGTATGTATGCGAAATTCTAAATTATTTTATATAATACTATATGTCATTATTTAAGAACGATTCTGAATTTTTGTTGAGACATCTATTCTTGTAGTGGTAATAAATTTGGTTAAAACTCTTAAATTCAGGCCGAACCGATATTTGTCCTACCTTTTTGAAGCTGGGGTCGGAGTCGGATTCTCAGGTTCCAATATTTGTGCATTAGTGAGTGAAGTGTAGATTGGGAACGAAGGAGAAGTAAATAGCGTAGAAATAATGAAGTAGAGGGGCATAGTTTCCAAAGAGTCAAAGAGTGCAGTAAATAGCAGTCTTGCCAGACCCATTACTGTACTCCCCTTCCTCATTACACCCCCCTTCCTTTCTTTACCTAGTAGACATCAGACTCTCTCTCTCTCTCTCTCTCTCTCTCTCTCTCTCTCTCTCCCTCCCTCTCTCCCTCTCTCTCTCTCTCCCACTCTCTCCCACTCTCTCTCTCTCTCTCTCTCTCTCTCTCTCGCATCTCCCTCTCTCTCTATCTCTTACATACATATTTCTCTTTCTTGAAATATACCCAGTTGGTCTTAAGCTATGGCTGCAATACACACAATGACATCAGTAATCTTCATGGCCCCACTCTTCTTTCTTGTAATGTACCTTTGTCCTTCAATGGCAGCTACTGGTAAACCCCTCTTTTTCTTCCTCACTTTTTATTCCATTATCTTCCTATTTGGGTTTTCTCAGATTTAGACTTTTTCATATGTCAACCCATTTTCTTGATCTTTAGCTTTTCAAAGTCTTGTATTTAGTTTAAAATCAAATAATTAATAAATGTCTTTGTGTGTGATTATTAAAGTTGGACTTTCTTATTAAATTACCTGTTTTGTTTTTTTTAATTGTAGTGGGTGATTTTTGTGTTGCCATTTTGTTTGAATTTTCAGGCTTATATGGTTTAGGACTATGTGGTGGAAGTAGCTATATATGAACTGAGCTTATGTGTAGGTAGAAGTGGTTTTCGAGGATTCGTTAATAGCCTTGTGGCAACTGACTAGGCTCCTCTACCTACCATGACCAAATTGTCAATTGCATTATCGATATGTAGCATAACAAATTAAAAAAATGTGGAGCTATTTTAAGTCATGGATCAACTTATGCAGCTGTAGCCTGTATGTAACCTATTAGTTTTAGCAATTACTTCGATAGGTTCCCCCTCCGGAAAGGGGTGGGGGGTGGATACTGGTCGAGAAGAAGACATGTGAATTTACAGAGTATATATTTGCCTATGAAAATAGTAAATTTTAGCTTATCAAGTCAATAATCTCAACATAATGGAAAGAGATGGTAGGTAAATTATCTTAAAGAACTCTATGTGTTTCTCTAACTTGGGGGTCTGCGTTCTTGTATTATGGATTTGAGTGCCATAAAATTGATAATTTGGGCACATCATCTTGGTCAGCTACTCCCAACAAGGAATGCTGCATTAAAAAATAAATATACTTGTGTGTGTTATGAAATCCGTTCGATGTTCATGTTTATAGTCTCTTCAGTTAGGCTGTCTGAATTGCCATTGTAATTACTTAAAATATTCGAAACACGTCTGAGTACTTGATCTTCTTAAACAAGGTTTATTGAGATGGTTCAGAATTTAGAATAGGAGGTGATTGTCATTAAAGGTCCTTTTTGTGGGAACTATGATATGTTACGCTTTGACACCAAATTAGATAAAACTGCAGTCTGCAGGACTTGAATGTGTACGAGTGTATCTGATAGTTTTACATACATATGTTGTTATACCTCGGAAAACACTCATGTGTACATGTTGTTAGCATTTAACATTGCAAATTTTATATATTTATTGTTCTTTTAGCATTAAACAGAACAGACATTGACGCCAAACTATTATTCTTAAGAGACCTTTCCACTTCTTTCTCACTGTATTAGATAAAGGATATGTTTTTCAACATATTTTCTTGAAATTTTGTGCAAGACAAACTGATGATTATCACTTAGTTGGTACTAGATTATACTGATGGTCAGCAAATAGTACAAAGCTTAATGTCTCTATCTGGATTCTTCTTCTTTTGTAGAATGTCCTTTAGATCTTTCTGGATCAAACTTTAGTGTGACTGCAACCATGTGTTCTCACAGTGAAGATAGAGGAAAGTGCTGCCGCTACATCAATGCGTTGATTGCTATTTCAATTGCCCGATATGCAAATTTAACAAGCAACTTAGGTGTCGCATCAGATTTATCTGAAATTTGTCTCCGAACTATTTCAGAATCGTTAGCACTGTATGGAGTAACAAGGAACGCAACAGCCTTTTGTGGCTTCGGGACAAAAATTCCTGTAAATTATGAGTGTCAGGGTCGAACAACAGTCACACAGATGTTGCAATCCCCAAGATATACTGACGTTACTAAAAATTGCAAATTGCCATTGATTGAGAAACATGATTGCAGAAAATGTTTAAATGCTGGTGTTGCCTATGTACGCAATCTAGTGGGAGCTGCAAATAACATGACATTAAGCACTTGTAGAGATGCAACTTTTGTTGCCCTTGCGAGCCAAGTTGATAACACTTCTGCTGTCGATATTGCGGGCTGTTTCTTTGGGGTCCAAGCGCTTATTACTGCTCCAGGTACAAGTAGGTTTGCAATTTAAGGGTTTCATTATATTTGAAGTAAGCATAAAATAAAGGGATCACTGTTGCTAGATTTTATTTTCCAATTTGTCACTAAATTTCCTATTCTGTAGTGGCCAGTTACATTTAGCTTGTTATATTGCAAAATTAATGCTAAAGCTGCTGTTGTGGACAAGGTAAAATTCCAATGTGCCAGGGCCGTGTGCACTTCTATTCTTTCTTCATATTGAGCAGTTTTGATTTATTAGTACAAATAATAGCCGAGAAGGTTAACTTCTTTTGATTAGTGTGGAACTTTGACAGTAATCTGTACTAATGAATCAATCTTCTAGGGAAAATATAATGGAATTTTTAAAATCTTCTATTTACCTTCAACTGTGAATGACCAAATAATTGATGAATGTTCATAAACATTAATTTACTGTAGAGTAATTGTCTTGTAAATTTGTCTGATTGTACTCACTGTGAAGCAGAAACAAACCACACCCTTATTCATCATCATGTAAGCACAATGAATTTAAACATTATGTGGTAAATGTTATAATAACATATATTCTCCTTACTAATCTTCAAATTGTAAAGACTTATCATCACTGAGCGTCTAAGCCTTCAATTTTATCATCAAAAGACTAGATAGTTTCCCAAGGCAGCATCATGCTTCTTTTGGGGGGTGGGGGGGGGGGGGGGGGGGGGGAAGAGATTGCTTTTGGTAAATTGTTTTGAATGGCCAGTGGAATTTGGTCGGTGACAGTAGTACATCTTTTGCCAACAAATAAACGAGGCCATGAGAGCTCATTATGCTTATCAACCTCTTTCATCTTAAATTCTGGATGACAGACTAGTCATTCAGGGTTTGAAAATTTTCTTATGGCTGATTGAAATTGTGGTTTTAATAAATCCTCTAGGTGCTGAACTTTTAACTTGTCATTGTATTAGATGACACATGGCCATGTAACTACATAATACATCATGTTTATTATGTTGTGTATCTTTCCTAACTTATTCCTACATAATTGTGTGTTACTTTTAGTTTCAGAACCTTCTCCATCTACACTTTCACCGAAGGCATCTCCAAGTCCACCGGTTGCTTCTAGCCCTGGGCAGCTCTCCCTGACTGTGCCCTTGAAAGGAAACCATCATCACAACCATCTCTCACTAGTTCCTGCTCTGGGCATAGCAGTTACTGTAGTAGCTACTACGATGTTGGTTGTCTTAATTTTTCTCATTCGTAGGAAAAGTCGAGAGCTTGAGGATGATGATATTACTGATAAAAACTCAAGAACCTTCCCTCAGCCTACAAGAAAATATCAAGAAGGTATGGCCTGTTCCGAACTAAGATCATGAAGCCCTTTTGTCTAGCAACTGGAAGGTCCAAGTCGCATGCTTTGTTTTTTTTTTTTTTTGCGCGATCTTCTTTATATTTGTTGAATTGTTGCATGCAGGTCCATCATCTATGTTCAAAAAATTCAGTTATAAAGAGACTAAGAAGGCAACAAACAATTTTAGCTTCGTAATTGGACAAGGAGGATTTGGCACTGTGTATAAGGCTCAGTTCAGTGACGGTTTAGTTGCAGCAGTGAAGCGAATGGATAAAGTTTCAGAACAAGCAGAGGATGAGTTCTGCAAAGAAATAGAGCTTCTTGCTAGACTTCATCACCGTCACCTGGTTGCTTTAAGAGGCTTTTGTATCGAAAGACATGAGAGGTTAGTTAGGCAGGTAGATATGTGCGATTCTTTTGACTGACTGACAAGCTGCAAATTAAAACAAAATTTACTTGTGTGATGGCAGATTTCTTATGTATGAGTATATGGCAAATGGAAGCTTAAAAGATCATCTACACAGTATGCCACTTTATTTTCTCATCTGCCTTCACTCACTAGCTACCCATCCTCTTGCAATTACATGGAATTGTCTATAAACTATGTATTTCAGCTACTCGAGTCGCTTTAACTAACTGACCTGAAATGCGAATTAACTTACACTGATGTCTTGTGTATGTGCCATTTGGTTTTCTGCAGCTCCAGGTAGAACACTAAGTTGGCGAAATAGAATTAAAATTGCAATAGATGTGGCAAATGCTTTGGTAAATTTCTATGATACTTATTGTTAGAAATGTTTGGTTTGGTTTCAAGTTCTGAAAAAATATTAGATAATTTTGTCAATTTGTGTTCAATGATATTAACATCATGTGTGCAGGAATATCTACACTTCTATTGTAATCCTCCTCTGTGCCATAGAGACATTAAGTCCAGCAATATCTTACTAGATGAGAACTTTGTTGCAAAGGTAAGTTGTTCTATGTAATGTGCATTCTTTTGTGTGGTGTACACAACCGTTGTGGTGTTTGTGGCAAATGTACTGCAGAACAATAAAATGTATATGTGCTTCTGATTCTGCGCCATGAATTTGTCTCCATCTTTTTTCATTCTAAAAGGAAGTAAAATAGTGTTGATGACTTGGTGGACACTCGAATGCTAAATTATATCCTTACTCTTCAGTATATATAGTTAGTATAGATTTTCCGTGGTTGCATTTTGTAATCTAAGATACTTGAGATAAAGAAAAAATGAATTATATGATTAGTGCCCTAGTTTTTGTACATAATAAATTTTGATATCTTGATTTCATTATAGGATGCAAATTCAAGCAACGTGCTCAGTAAGTCCCTGACTAATCCTAAATTTTGCTTCAGCTTGCAGATTTTGGCCTTGCACATGTTTCAAAAGATGGTTCAGTGTTTTTTGAACCAGTAAACACAGATATAAGGGGAACACCGGGTTAGAAAATCTCTAATATCTACATCTTATTCATGAACATGTACTTGTATATATATATATATATATATATATATATATATATATATATGATTATGCTTCATAAATTTCAGGTTATATGGATCCGGAGTATGTTTTCTCTCAAGAGCTTACTGAGAAAAGTGACGTTTATAGTTATGGAGTTGTACTGTTAGAACTAGTGACTTCAAGACGAGCAATCCAGGACGACAGGAACTTGGTAGAGTGGTCTCAAGCATTTATGGCATCAGATTCGACGATACACGAGCTTGTTGATCCCAATATTGGGGATTCGTTTGACGTGGAACAGCTTCAAACGGTTGTTTCGATTGTGAGATGGTGTACTCAGTCAGAAGGTCGGGCTAGACCTTCTATAAAGCAGGTTTTGAGGCTTTTGTACGACTGCTCTGACCCAATGCATAGTGACTTTGTCGAAGCTGTGGAAGAAGAAGATTATGACGGAACCAGAGGAAGGGGCAGTACAAGTAAAGGTAAATTGCAAAGCTGGGATGGAAGGTGTCTCGCTTCTTCATCAAGTACATCTAGGTCTTATTGTAGTAGAAGCTTTCTTCTAGAAACTGGCTCACCACAATCTCCTTCCAATATACCTTCCATTTAAGATCAACAACTCATCTGTGCAAGTTAAAACAGCAAATTCCATGTTAGTACATTGACTAACCTTTGGTTGGAACTTGGAACGCATTGGTGCACAAGTAAGCCAGTGTGCGTACACTATGTTGAACATTCGGCCGGATATCAAATTACGGAATGGTTTAATACCGAATAATTTGACCCGGTATCTGGAAAGAGTTTTTAGTAGACTTTCTCGGCCTTTTCATATAGCGGAAGTAAGAACAGGTTAGGATATTTATTTAGTCATTATCAAATGTGAACATCAACCCTTCTTTCTGCAGAGCAGGGTGGACGTTATGATTGTTTTGTACATCAGAACAAATTATAGGGGAAATTTTGTTTCGGACCTATGTTGTAGTGAAATCTTATGGTGATATATATGTATACAGTACAGTATTGTATCTTGGCTTGTATTAATGATATTTCATTTTGTGTTGGGTTTGTTAAAGGTCTCAACAATATTTGTCAACTAAATACTAATGCGTCTATTTGATGCCTGACCTTAAACAAATATCTTAATTCTCATTCAGCGTTAAAGAAAATAATTACTAATTTGTAAGTATGTTTACACAGCACTTTATACTACTCAAACGCCTTACATTAGGAACCAAAGCAAAAATTTATTTTAACCCACCAATTTATAACAACATATGATCAGCCAATGAAGATATTTGACAATGCATATAATCTAATAATAATAAAATGCTTCAACTTTAATTAAATATACCATCAGTTCAAAATTTGTATTGAACTTAATTATGCAGTGTTTTCAGTTTTGTACATGAGCAAGAGATTATCAAAGAAACAAACCAACTGAAACTTGGAAGATTCGAAAAGCTGTGGAGTACTACTCTGATAGTATGTACCAAAGAGTTGTCTGGTAGTTAACTGGTTTCGGACTATGACAATAAAACTCTCTCTATAGCATCTACGTAAAATTCCTTTGGCATGGTACCAACCACAGTTTCGCATTTCTCTCCATTTTTGAAAAGCATGACCACCGGCACAGCCTTGATATCATACTCGTTAGCGATTTGCAACTCCTTGTCTGCGTGGAGAACAAAGCAATCAATTCTTCCAGCATACTCTGTCGCAATCTCATCAATCACCCGATGAACCATTGTGCATGGACCGCACCAAGTAGCGTAGAATTCCACGAGTACAGGGACTTCACTATTTAAAACTGATTTCTCCCACGATTTTCCGGTAACCACCGTAGCTGCAAAAACAAATCACAACTGTAATGCATCTGTATGAGAAGACATGTTCTTTGTACTAGTAAACATGCCATATTAACAAAGGCAAATTTGGACAAGGGTGACTCGGATTCAGCCTGGAGATTACATTCTGTGATAAAACTGTTGTCAACTTCAACCTTGAGAAATTAGTTAAAAAAACTTCAACCTTGAGATCATTTCATTTATAATCACAGAATAAGCTCAATACTGGGTTAAAGTCAGGCATAGTCGTGTTTTAACTTTACAGCACATTACAAACTCAAAATGAGTAACTTAATTTTTGTACGTGTACCGTTGAGAGCTTCAAGCTACATATAATTAAGAGTACTGGTGTTAAGGTTTATAAACCTTTGACAAATTACATTACCCATGTGTTACCACTTTGAGGCTTATGTAGAGAGCTTCTTACATTTCAGCCAGACACTGTAGACTACTGACAATTAAGAACCCTATTTGATATCTGGACTAACTGGTTTGAGGGAAGTTTCTATCACAACTTCTGCAAGGACTATGGTCTCATCTTATATCTGCCACATTTCTGAGTGTTGCCTTTTTTGTACTACTCTATCTTTACATATTTCATTGGCCTAAAAGTATCATCTTAATTATTAGTTGATATCTTTTTAAGTAGGGCTGTCAAAAAAATCCGAAAAATCCGAGATCCGTCCGAAATATCTGTATTCGTATCCGGAATAAAGCGGATTTTATCCGAATCCGAAATAAAGCGGATATTATCCGTATTCGAATTCGGTAGTTGCGGATACGAATATGGATATAGGCGCATCCGTATCCGGTAATATCCGAATCCGAAATTAAATAAATATGATAAATAAATAATATATATAGTTATATATATAGTTACATATTATTTAGAAATTATATTTTAAGTTTACAGAATATATATATATATATAATTTAATCATTAAACAATATATTTATATAAGTTGTAGATAATTGTAAAAATATATATATATATATATATATATATATTACAAATTTAATATTTTAAAATAAACAAAATTATACTAAAAAGTAAATTTTTGAAAAAAATAAAATAGACTTTAATAAATTTAAGTTTTAGTTAGGTTTACTTTTTTTTTTAAAAATAAAATTTTTATTATTTTTTTCAATTTTATTGAATTAAAATTTAATATAAAAACTAAAAAATTCTAACTGAAATTCGGATTCGGATATTATCCGTATCCGGATAGTATCCGACGGATTCGGATTCAGATATTTTTATTTAAATATTTTTGGATTCGGATACGGATCCGGATACGAATTCAGATTTTCGGATTCGGATTCGGATAGAGGCAGATCCGTATCCGAATTATCCGTTTGACAGCCCTATTTTTAAGTAACAAGAAGACCTCGCATTCCTACGTTCTTCCATACAAGTTACGATACATCGTACATATATAGATTAAGATTGTTAGTGACATTCCAAACTCAAACGTAGAACTCCGAACCATTATCCTTTTTCAATTCATTAAGCAAGAATGAACACAAAGTATGGCAGTAAAAGAGTTTGAAAACATAGAATATGAACCACTTTTAAAATGTACGTTACATTAAAGCACAACATTCATAAAATTGCAGCACATAGACCAAACACAATACGAAATGTCTTGCTCGATTCCCAGTCACTCGAAACCTAATATCTAGATCCTAGTAGACCAAATGCAATCACATGCCATTACATCAAATGTCATCAACTCACAAGTCCAAATCCAACTTAATACATCGATTTGCATAACCAACTTATAATCAGGGTACTTATTTTTTGCCATTTTCGATTAATAGTTCCTAGATTAAAAAAATCAATAATATTCGTAATTTCAAGTTGTCATTTATTTTATGCCAATATTAAATTATTTTTTTTAATCCAAACAGGCCCTTCCTAAACAAGTAGTGCAAATCTATGATTAATAAATACAACAAGATCCAATCATCTTCACAAATCAAAACCAACAAAATTAAAAGCTATTCACATAATAATCATAAGAACACTGACCCTTTGGGCCACGAACGGCCAGGAGCTGAAACCGAGAAGGCGGCGAAGAAGCAGGAGAAGCCCGAAAGGGTGAATTGGGCCGAGAGCAAACAAGCCCACCACCTCCTGAGTTGTGATTAAACATACAAGAAATGGGTGGTGGTTGAATTGAAGGAAGATAGAGTTTAGAGAAAGGTGGGTGTGATTTGGAATGAAGAAATGTAGAAGAACAAGACATGTTTGTTTGCAGAAAAATGGAAAGAGGAGGTTTGAGACAAAATTAAGTAGACAAATGTAGGATGAGTGATGTTGATTGTTTTGTTTGGATCCAACTGGATAAGATCACATGCACTTCTGCTGTTTTGGTTTTTTTTAATGTAATTTCGGTTCGGTTCGGTTTGGTTTTAATTTTCTGAAAATCGGTTTGAACTGAATAAACTGAAATATTTTTTATTTTATATTTATATAATTTTTATATATTAGTTTTATATAAACTTTTGCATAACTTATTTTTGGTTCGAGATTTGAAATTTTAACTATTATATTTACATCTCAGACTTGTATTTCATTAGCTAATATTTTTATTTTTAGGAAAATCATACTTTTTGATTTATTTTTTTTTAAAAAATTTCGGTTCTTGGGGAAAGAACCGAACTGAATAGCATTATTTTGGTTCGGTTCTGGTCCGGTCCAAAATACAATTTTGATTCGATTCGGTCAAAAAAAATAATAATTCGATTTTTGATTTATTCGATTCGATCTGGTTCTGGACCGAACCGACCGAATGCTCAATACTAAACTTGACAAAAAAAACCTAAAATATAAAACAATAACAAGAAAAATTAAAATTAAAACATAACATCCCCTCTCTTTTGATAGACAGTTAGATTCTCCTCTTCGGTAATAAAATGTTGAAAGTAGACTGTGATAGTGAGTGATACCACTTTATGGACTTTTATGTTGTGATATTGCAAGTTGTCCCTATTTTATTTTGGGAAAATAGATTTTTTTATCACTCAACTATTGGCTCTTTTAGAAAGTAACCACTGAACTATCAAATAATTAATTATAACCATCAATGTTACATTCGTTTTTGTTTTTAGACATTCCGTTAATTGTGTCGTTAATGTGTCGTTCAAATAATATCAGTGTGCTTAATAGATCGATAATGTGTCAAAATTAATAGAAATTAGCCACTAAACATTCTACAACGTTAAAATATATCAACATTATAATTTTTTCCATAATTTTTATTATCTTTTCATAAATTAACTCATTATTATTGAAATCATTTACTATCTTGTTAACAATAGTTTTTTAAAATAAACAAATGATTAATGAAATTATATATTTTTAATAAAAACATATTATATATATATATATATATATAAATGTTTTAGATTCGCTTGGTTGATTTTTTAAATTTCATGAACCAAATTTAATCATAAAAATAAGATCAGATAAATATATTACTTTTTTTGGTTCAATATCTAGAATTTTGGATTAAAAAAATAGATTCTAATCAAAATTTAATATATTCGAAATTTTACAATATTAAATCGGGGGAAAAAAATTACTTTGAAGATATTGTTGAATTGTTTCTTAAATAAAATGACCAGTTGCATGAAAAACAATGACAGTATTGTACTTAAAATATTTTTTATTTATCATGTTACGTTAGATGATTAAGTCCACATTAACATTATTTTAACTGATATTTCATTTATACTTAACGGAATGATTAAAAACAAAAATTAATGTAATGTTAGTGACTATTTTTAATTGTTTGAATGTTCAGTGACTATTTTTTAATAGAAACAAGAGTTAAGTGACAAAAAAATCTATTTTCCCATATTATTTTAACGGCACATTAACGGCGTAATTAACGGAATGCCTAAAAGCAAAAACAAATGTAACGTTAATGGTTATAATTAATTATTTAGTAGTTCAGTGGTTACTTTCTAAAAGATCCAATAGTTGAATGATAAAAAAATCTATTTTCCCTTTTATTTTTCAAGAGTTTTCGCTCATACCGACTTATATTGCTTGTGTCCACCCTGAAAATTAATTCGTAAATATTCCGGAAATGTGATAATTTGAATATATTATTATAAAGTTAATGTGTGAATGTCAGTCTCTTATATAAAAAATTAAATAATTATATTTTTTAACCGCTGTTAATCATATTCTTAAAAAATTAAAGGGAAAATGAATTTTTTATACTTTTAGAAACTAACCACTGAAATATAAACTTATATGTTTATATCATTAACATTACTCTCGAGTCTTAAAATTAGATTTCGTTAAATGATTGATCGGTATACTATTTTGTTGATGTGGTTTGATGACATGGTGTATATCTATATTTATATATATAACCTGATCGTAACATAAAAATAACGGGTATTAAATTGAAACTAGGGCTGAAACACCAATCTAGAATCAATTAAGTATGTATAATCAAGGGATCCTAGCAACTCACCATCTTCGGTCGATTCTCAAGCTAAAACGAGTGAAGTGATACGATGTTTTTGTGAAGTTCATGCATCAATATGACTAAACCTAAAAGTAGGGGTAGGAAATTCTATGGTTGTCCATTCTATAAAAACAATGACAAGTATTATAAGTTTTTTTTTATGATATGATAACATTACATTTTTTATGGTATGATGACGTTACATTTGAGAGAAAAATAAATCGATTGAAACTTTAGAACTTGAGAAGGCAGTATCGGAGAGTCAAGTTCGAGCTCTGAAGGATGTAGTGGAGTGTTCAGAGAAGAAAATTAGTAGCTTAAATTTGATGTTGAAAGCAAGAATGAAGTTGTAATATGAAATTTGTATATCATCTTTGTTTTGTTTTTTTATGTTAGATTGTTATTGTATTTAAGCTACTTGTAATGAGTTGAATGTAAATTATATTTTGTTGTGATCATATGATTCTTGTCATTTTTTTTATTTTAATAATCAGCCAATGAGTCGGCAGACACGCGTTGAACTTTTAACACATGGATAAGTGACTCGGTCACTTGTTGAACTTTTAACACATGGATAAGTAACTTGACGTTCATTACTGATTTTTTAACGGAATGCTAATTTTTAAAACTCGAGAATAATATTAATGATATAAACAAATAATTTTTTAGGATAAAAAAATGATAAATAAAATCATTTTCCCAAAATTAAACGATTTTATTTTGGGATGATCAATTGAATTCGGTTTGTTAACTAGTTCATTTGTACTCGAACTGAGCTCAAAATGAAGTAGATAAACCTCTGGCCACTCTTTGCAATTAAACCTCACTCTTTTTGTCATCAGTCTCTCCATCAAAATGGCTATTTTCACATCAACTTATTCACCTTCATTATTTTCAGTCTTCCCCTCAGCTCCACTTCACAAAACCCCCATTTCAAGACTCTCCACTAAAACCCTCATACCCAATTCAACTGCTGCTGCTGCTACAACTTCAATCCCATCCAAAAAGGTCCTTTTTTACCATTTTTTTATAATTTTATTCATAGCCCACTTGGTATTTATACTTGAAATTTATGAAAATTGAATCTTTTTAATTGTTTCTGCTAGCCCAATTTCTCAAATTTTGCAGGTTCAGCTTATTCTTGTGTATATGCACCTTTTGATTTTTTTGGGTTTCAAGAATGTGCTTGAATGTTGTAAAGATTTAATCTTTTTTGTTGTTTATGTATACCCAATGTCTCATTTTTGAAGTTCTAGTGTTCCATTCTTATGTATCTGTGTTTTGCGAATTTTTCGGGTTTCAAGAACTTGGAATGGATAGATAGTTTTAATGAGTAAGGAACTTAGGGGGATTTATTAGTTGTTCTTTTGTGTTTATATATTCAGGTTCTTGTTCCAATTGGATTTGGGACAGAGGAAATGGAAGCTGTAATACTGGTTGATGTTATGCGTCGAGCGGGTGCAGAGGTGACTGTGGCATCCGTTGAAAAGGAGCTGGAGATTGAAGCTTCCGGGGGAACTAGGATTGTTGCTGATACGTCTATATCGACATGTGAAGATCAAATTTTTGATCTTGTTGCATTGCCTGTTAGTAGTATTTGTTAACATTATATATGGATGTTTGTACTGATGGGGATTATAGTTATTGCAATTACTGATGTTGTTTTGTGCACTTTTTAAGGGAGGAATGCCTGGCTCTGCACGTCTGAGAGACTGTAAGATTCTACAGGAAATTACGAGCAAACAAGCTGAGGCGAAAAGGTTATATGGGGCAATTTGCGCTGCTCCAGCAGTCACACTTTTGCCTTGGGGACTTCTCAGAAGGAAACATGTATGTTTTAATAGTTGGAACCTTTTATTGAAAAATCCACAGTTTATAGATTATTTATGCTGATCACAATGTAGTTTTTATTGCAAGTCAACTTGTCACCCTGCATTTATGGACAAGCTTCCCACATTCTGGACTGTTAAGGCAAATATTCATATATCTAAAGAGTTGACTACCAGCCGTGGCCCTGGCACTTCATTCGAGTTTTCAATTGCATTGGTTGACCAACTGTTTGGCGAATCTGTTGCTAAGGATATCGGCGAGTTGTTGGTAAGAAATTTGTGTCTAACATTATTTTATGTTGATATGTCTTTTTTTTTGAATCAGCTATTTAAGTGTGAATGCAGAGTCGTGCAGAACTTGGTTGCTAGTTAAAGGGTCATATGTCATACTGGAAACAAGTTTCATTCTACTGAGAAATTACGCGATTCCTGTTTCCCGATGTTCTGTTACAACATACGTGAATTAAGCTCATATCATAGATTCAGTTTGCATGTGAAGCAACACAAATCACAGTGCATTTAGTATGTAGCAGCTTCTCCTATGAAAATATAAAGTTTGTCTTTTCTCACATGTACAGACTAGAGAGGCTCAAATATATTTGTTAGTTCTTAATGAAGTTCATCTATTGAGGTCTATATGTTGTGCCATTTTTCCAATACTTTCATAATCTACAATGGATTGAAGCCAAATTTCTTTATGCCATAGTTTGACCAACTCATTCAGGCGTGTAAATCAAATACTATCATTTGTTCAACATGAAATAAATTGTTTCATGCAACTCATTTTTCTAGATATCTCTTTATCTCATAAATGCTTTGAGCTGACAGTTAATTTTTTTGCTCAATAAATATATAATATAGTTGATGAAGACTGCTGATAAAAGTTCAAGAAAACAAGAATTTAATGACGTCAGCTGGTCTCTTGATCATATTCCTCGCGTAAGTTGTTCCTCATTCTGTCTTATGTTACAAAATTATATAAAAATGTTCTTTTGTAGGTCTGACTCTACTTTTACAATTGAGTTTGTATACTTTTTGCACCTTTCACTTGATATTTATGTCTTTGCAGTTTGGTTTGTCAGTTTTATATTTAACATGAAATATGGTTATTCTATACTTCAAATTATGAATGCTACTAGTCTACGGAAAGTTTGCTTCTTTTTCTTTGTCACCAGAATCAAATATGTTTGCAGTTTGCTCCATAGTCCATACCTAGGCTTCCTGTATTCTCATATTGTAGAGATGCAATTTGGCATTGCTTAGCTTTTATAAATTATGTACTAATTTTTTTGCCAGAATAAGTTTAATGAAAATTTAATAAGCAGCGGGTATGTATATTCTTGTATATTTCATTCTTTGTATATGAAAGTCTAGACCCTAATGCTCACTTTGGTTAAGAAGAATGAATTGTTTTTTTTTCTTTCTTCCTCCATTCCATTCCTACCTATTTGAAAATGAATTCACCACTCTCTTTTCTGCCCTCATAAAAGAATGTTCCCTTTCAAATTTTTCCCTTACCTGTTACATCATTCTCTTCCCATCTAATTTTGTTCACAATTTTTCATTTCATTCATCCCCCATTCCATTTCTTGCAAGTCTCCAACTAATCGGAGTAAAGTTACTTTTTTGATATAATAGTAACTACATAGCACCTCACACTTTAATATGAAGATCTACAATTTAAATATCTCGGTCATGTAGTATATGTTTTCTGAAGACAACTTTAAGTGATATGTAATGGTCCCTGGCTTGAGAATTGAGGCAATTTGTGCACTAGTTCTGTATCAATTTCAAATTAGTGTATGTTTAGGCGACCACATGGAACCCCTTGTTCTTTGAATTTGAGATGTGGGATCCGAACATCACTCTTTCAATTTGAAGGCCTCAGTTAGTCATTGTACTAACTACCGCATAGTAATGCTCACAGTTTTTATTTGTTTCTCTACTTATTAAACTTCACCAGCTTAAGGTGCAGGACCTACTCTAAGAATTTTCAAATTTCGTACTAATGATGAGAATTACTCGAAACAAATTTTGGAAAAGGAGATTAGAACATAGAAGAAAATTACAGAAACTATTATACCACTTTTCTCAAACTGAGGACTAGAATAGTTGTAGATAACAATACAAGTCATCTGAGTGAATCACCCCAGAGTTTGACCTCGAACTAGACACAGGTTCCTCTTCTAAAAGAATGAAAATTTCTTATATAAAAAGCAACGAGAAAGTCAAATTCAAAGTGAAAACGGGTCATGGTTCAAGATGCAGCAGCACTATTGGTATAATGTTGAGTGTACAGTATAGTGACCAAGCTTTAAATTTCAGATGCTTATTATAAGCCGTTTCTATGTTTTGAGCCACGTGGTTGTTTTCCGAAGTTCCCAAATTTATCGTTTATTGCCATGGTTATCTCAAAATCTGTGCTGCTTTACTCAACTTTTCTCTCACAAGAGAAAAAAATGGAAAAAAATGATAAACTTTCTTCAAATATGGCAAATAACTCAGTTTTCTTGGTGCATCTTGGGGTCCATGCACAGTGGGTCGGAATTAAAATAATTATAATATTATTTTGTCCTTATTAAAAATTTATATTATTCATATACTAATAGTTTATAAATAAATTTATATTATATTATATTTTATACAATTAAATCACATAACAAAATTTTAGAACACAATTATAATTCAAGAATCTGCTAAAAGTACAAATACAAGTGTGAAGGAAGAGACTTAAGTTTTTCATATTGTAGAAAAATATATAGGTAATTTGCATACGAAAATGAATAAATATATATGTCGTAGTTTGTATATTCTAGTACTAAAAACACACCCACAGATGATAGACCACAGTAGACGGTATAGACTATAGAGTATACAACAACGCAGATATAAGTTACATACTTGATGTGCCATCATACATGTATTGCAAATGCATACAGCAATGACAGTTCACCACAGAAACACTGATAGAAAGTTAACCGCCCCTAAATCCGTCACTGTCCATGCACACCACTTCATCCTATTCTCCATAATTACCTTATATCATGTCACCTTCACTGTAAGCACTATATGATTTAATAGCCTGGACCAGATACGTTTATTAATTTATTGAGATTAAAAATTCATTGTTATTTATTATATAGGGACCGAGAAAGAATATTAAATAATAGAGGCTCTGCAGTAATTAGTGAATATATATTATTATGTCATGTATGTACACATTACCCCTTCTCTCCTTACTTTCCTTCTATACAATTTCTTACAGAAGTGTAATGATTGATGAATATATAATTATGTCAGGTATGGAGTATGTTTCGTATTGCCCCTTTTATAATCCCACATGCATTTGTGTTTTAATTTCTTGGTCCCATATGTACACTAATTATTGAAATCCTCAATATTCATTGAAGAATATCTAAAGATGAACTTTAAGAAATTATAATTTCACTTTCTTGCAGTCAATATTAAAATAATCCTTCTCATACATTAAATCCGGGAACTCCTACTATCTTGCACAAAAAGATTTATTCTTCATTGCTCGTGCTCGTAGCCTCATGCATCCCCGTCTAAACAGAGTAAACATGAAATGTTCTTCTGCTCTAAATGTACAGGTTCTCATTCCTGTTGCCAATGGTACGCAAGAGATCGAATTGGTAACAATTGTAGATATTCTAAGGCGTGCAAATGTAGATGTTGTTATCGCTTCAGTTGGAAGGTCTAAAAAAATATTGGCATCCAGAGGCACAAAGATTGTTGCAGACAAGTTGATTAAAGATGCCGCGGAGTCTATATATGACTTGATTATCTTACCGGTGAGACAATTATATTTTCTGTTAATCATATTATGATCAGACACTCTGCTGTCTCCCCTCCTTAACAGGTTTTAAAAAAAAATAATAGATGGAAGGCCAGTGACATCAGTGCCAGTTTAGAAGCAGCAGCAGCTATTCTTGTTAGTTATCGTTGTTATGATTTATATTGAGAATATTGCGTCCTATATCTCTTTATCCACATTTTTGCCTCTTAGACCTTTGTCTTGGTTTGCTCATAATCTATTCTTGCGTGAATTGATGCAGTGACTCTTGTATTTATATTTTACTTTTGTCTTTGTTCTAATGTTTGTCACTTCAGCATTTGATTTATTTTTTGGAAACATTTATTTAAGAGTTGTAAGTTGAGAAACTTGACTCTGATGGTACTACCCTGTGATCTTAAAAGTTTAATGTCCTAAATCTTCAGGGAGGTGCTGGGGCTGAGCGGCTACAAAAATCTAAGTTGCTGAAGAAGTTGCTCAAGGAACAAGAATCAGCTGGTAGAATATACGGAGCAATGTGCTCATCAACAGAAATTTTGCACGGACAAGGACTACTCAAGGTAAGATAAAAAGTGTCAGTTTAAATTTGTTAATACTCCTTGGTTGGAAAAGACAAAGTTATATATATTTATGCACCTCCGTGGAAACAGGATAAAAGAGCGACTGCCCACCCATCTCTAATAAGCAACCTTAATGAGAAGGTAATAGATGCTTCCGAAGTTATTATTGATGGTAAGTTGATCACTAGCAATGGTCTTGCAACTGCAATAGATTTTGCTTTAGCTATAGTGGATAAGCTTTTCGGACATGAAAGGGCTAGGAGTGTAGCAGAAGGCCTTGTATTTGAATATCCTAAAAGATAAGGGTTCAGCATGAAATATACGTTTACTGGAAATTCCTGAAATGATGGGTGTGCAGCATTAACTTACATGGCATGTAAAAGATCACGTAAAAGCTGTGCTGGGTTTCTGTTGATTTCAAGGTGTCCCTTGGGTCACATTAAAGAGCAAAGTCATCAACTTACCTAAAGGCCTTGACCCTTTTGCGTAGAATGTTAATCAAGAAGCTAGAATTTTATAAGGAGTTACAGACTACAATCACTGGAGATGGTTAATCTTGTGCACGAGTGAGGAGACCAGAATATTCTCAGGATACAGATTAGCAGTTAAAGCATTGCCAGGATTCTTGCTGAGCATATTGTCAGCATTATGTGATCATATTCAAAATTGATATTAGCAAAGCTTCTTATATGATTTTACGGCAATTATAGACATTGGCTGCAGCATTTTCGCTGTTTCTTTCAACAGATAGTTAATACATCAATTGAATTGTTTTGATTAAGATAATACTAATTTGTAATGGTTCAACATATTCTTTTATTTAGGGAAAAAGGGAATCATGATTATTTTTCAAAAAATATGAACTGGTTATTTATCGAGTTTAGCAGACTGATATTTGCGGAGGTTCTCAATAACAACACATAAATTGGTATGTTTACCGGTGCCCTTCGTCACTAACTTATCGACATGCTTTTGTTCGCAAGTATATCTTAACCGTGGCAATTCCAGAAAATATTTTGGATAGAGGTTTATTTAGATGAGGTGCAAGTTAGTGATGCTGGCCTTTCAGCAATAGCAAAATGTTCGAAATTGGAAATTTTGCATGTACTTAAAACTCTGAATTGCTCAATACAAGTGCTTCATCAGTGGCGAAGGCACTACGACTTGGTAAGGAAGACTCATTGACAGTTGAAGGACAGAACGGAAACTCGAACACCATAGTTATGTTTCAGTTAGGAAGGAGAATTTTTAGCTTCAGAGTGTCAAATACTGGATTGTATCTTCCCTCTGGCGAGAATTGCTGATAATAATCAGTCCTGAAGAAGTTAGCATCAAAGCCTGTTCTGTTTCGGAGAAGGGGATTGAGGCCATAGGTTGTCGGATTCCTGTAAATGTAAGCTAACTCAAGTTTCTAGTTGCTCTTTCTGAGTATTGTTGGTTCTTACTGAATGTCGCAAGCATGCACAGAACATTAACACAATTTCTGAAACATTAGGGATCTAAACAAGCCCTTTTCTACATTAGGGTTCATGCAAAAGGAGAATTCTCAGCGTTTTCAAATTAAGCTCCCAAAATATACATCACAGCACTCAAATTTTATACAAGAAGCTAAATGCCAGTGGTAGCACAGGCTTGAACCACATTATACTAACTATTCGACAGACTTATCACATAGATTAGACGGTGATCTACTCTAGTATTATTACTCCATCAAATGATCATCAACTTTACCAAGGTCCTGTCAGGGTCCTTCTCAGGCATAATCTTTTACTTCCCCACCGCAAATTCATCTTCTCCAACATCTGAACAAGCAACAAACAAAATCTTAGACAACGGTAACGGTGAAGGAGTACTATGTCTTCCACAACAAATTTCTTTCCCAAGACAAGAAACTTCGTTTCTTATACTCAGTATGACAAATAAGCAAGTACGAAACATATCGATGCAAACAATGTACAGGGTAAGAAAGAGTACCTGATTTTTCTGCATTTCCATGAATTTTTCCTGCAGTAAACACAAGATGAACACCAAGTTTATCAGAATTGTAATTTTCCCAGACCAATTATGAAATTAGGACTAAAAACATTTTAATTAGAGATGTACCTGTTTATTCTGCATCTCCTCGTTAACTTCTTTAAGCTTTGCAATCTCTGCTTCTAATTCCAGAGTATAAGCCTGTCCAGAATCCAGAAGTTTAAAAACAGATCCCAATAATGTTTGTTTGAAAAATGTCAACAACCATCCATTGGGGGTTTAGCTATTCATATTATTGTTTTTCTTATCAAAATGAACTGGTGCATAGTGTAAAGAGTATCAGGAACACAACTACAGCAGCTTCCTGCCTGGATGCTACATCTCAAATTGACTTTAGTAAAGATTACGAACAACATTGCCCAAAACACGCATCTGAGAGATTTATAAACAATGAGGCAACAGCGTATGCAAAACATGAACCCTCGTTACATGATGCTTAAAATCTATAATGTGCTTAAGTTTGTTACCTGTTTCCGAGCTCTTGACCTAGCAGCTGATTCTCTGTTCTTAATCATTCTCTTGCGCCTTCTCTCCACCACTTTCTCAAATGTACCAGCTTTCCTTCCATGTGTACCTTCATTGTATGCATAAGGAAAATGTGATAGTGATGATGCATCCAGATTTCTGTCAGGGTTTATGATTGATGTTAACTGGCCTTTTGGAGATCCCACTGGAATACCAACTCGAGGTGCTAAAGTAGCGATGCTAATTTCTCTATTCGGTCTGACACAGCTCTGGGTTGCAGAATTATTCATAAAAGGATCTCCCCTTTTCACAAGCGGACTCCTTGTTCCGAGGCTTGTCAACTGAGCATTGTTTCCTGCATTCATTGGAGAAGCAAAAGCCAAAGTTACTTGCTTGGGTAGAAGGGGTTGCTGCTGCTGCGATTGCTGTTGAGGGGTGATGCCATGTGAGTTTAAAACTGAATTAGGATATGGATTACGAACTGCATTGCTGTTAATGACATTATTTCTGCGCGATTCATAGCTTATTTCTGTTTGTGGGAATCCAAAAGGCAAATCAGCATTCCTATTATCTTGTCGCGATATGTCACCAAGTGATCCACCAATATTTGGCCTTCCAATTGCATGAGTGGTTTCTGCAACTACCCCTGCCCTAAAAAGAAACTCCTCCAGTGTAATCTCACTCAGAGTTGCTTCCCTTTCCGACAAATTTATTCCTCCATTTCCATCTTTCGCATGATCAGTTTCTTTAAGCAAATCTTTCCAAACTTCATCAACAGTTTTCTGGCTAAGTGTACTAGGTAACGTTAAAGAACCTTGCTTCTTCAAATTTCCACTAGGAAGAGGAATCCCTTGTCTTATGTCACCAGAGGATATCATAGGCTGAGTGCCTTCAGCTGTCCAGATATTCTTTAAAAGTTCATCCATATTCATGGAACCAAAATCCTTTCCAACTCCATCCAAACTGTTCTGCAACTCTTCAAAAGTCAGCGAATATACAGATGACTGTCTAGCCAGAGACAGATTCTCAGCTGGCTTCGAACCACTTCCTTCCGGCTGAGATGTCGCACCGTAGTTCTTAAAATTTATGTAGGACCCCATGATTCAAGATTTCAGCTTAGACAGAACAGAATCGCTGCTAACCAGACAAGCTTAGTTGATCTGACAACGAATGACCAACATCATTTACCTAATATAGACATAACATTCGAGTATACTCGATAGAATCTCAACTGCAACATTAACATATCAGGAAACTTAATATATTACAAAATCACTCAATGTTCTTACACAAGTAAAGTTTACTGTTCTCAGCTATCATCATTAGTTGTAGAACAAAAAAAATCAGGTGTCAATTTATAAACCAGACTCTAACAGGCAACAGCCATCAATGAATTTCTTTGGTTGAAGTAACTAAAAACTTGAAGGAGACTTCATACTACAATACAAAACTACTATGCTAAAGTATGAGCCAAATTTAGCTAGTTAAACTGAGATAACTAACAAGATTTTCTAGACGACGACTTAAAATCGATTAAAACAGCTTTTAAGTTGCCCTAAACATGCTTTTAAGTTTTAAGTCACCACCATTGTAAAAAAATCCTGAACATGATATCAAAAGCATAGAGTAAGATAATGAGTAAGCATACCAGTCAATATTCAAGATTTGAATCCCAGAAGTCCAAATCTTAGGTGAAAACCTGAAATATTAATAAACCCAAGAAAGATCAAACAAAAATAAAGACTTGAACAATAGTTTGTAATGCAGTTCACTATAAAAGGAGTAGGGATAAAACTGGAAGCACAAAAAAGGAAACCCCACAACCTCAAAAGTAGTCAGCTATTCTGACAACCTCAATAATCAAACTAACATCCAAAAACTTAGGAATAAAAAGGACAACAAAAATCAAGAAAATATCTAGTACTATGTCAACTTGGTACTTGAATGATGTAAAGAAAAATTTGGAGAGACAGTCTTTTAAAGACCATTTTACCCTTGTAGAGAGAGAAGGTGTCCCAGAGAGAGAGAGAGACCATTTTACCATGGTGGAGATGACAAGTGGCTAGTGCTCAGGCAATTTATAAATAAATGTCCCAGTATAGAAGCTACCTGGCGTAGATATTTAGGTTTTGTTTTATGTTTTTATTATATTATTCTGTGTCCAATAATAGAGTGCAAAGAGGAAGAATCCCGGCCGTTGGTTGGTCTCTCGCACAGAATTATAAATGGCAGTCACTGATTGGTTCTGAAGAAAAGAGCTCCCCGAAAAAATTCTTAGCAATAATTTTTGGAAAAATTCAAGGGAGAGTGAAAAGAATAATATGTAGCTTTGCTACAGTGATGAATAATATTATGCATGCATTCTCCTCCATATGGTTTCCAAACTTTGAAGTGCTTCTATAATGTGACATTGGGCTATAATTCCTTTAGAAATAGCTGAGATTTGATTTTCTGATACATAATTAAAGGTGAATTGAGATATGATTTTATATCAAAATATAAGATGAAGTGCTGCATTTTCTTTTCTAAGCCTTTTGCTTTTAACCTATATATTAATTAGAGTAAAGGAAGATAAGATTCAGATTTAAACTAACACTCACGTCTCATCAAATTCATCATGTGTGTGGCCAATAATGAGGACTAACTAGAACTGCACCAACTTTATTTATTAATGCATTATGTATTATCACATTTCTTTGTTTTACTTAATTTTGTAGCATGATCGAAAGTATACGTAAACACAAAATATCAGGACCTACCCAATTGCATAGCTTTATACTTGTGAGAATACGAAGATCATCTTTGTACAAATATACAAAATCGATATTAAGACTCAAAATATTTACAGAATATGTATTTGATCGAACTCTACTTACAAGATAGAAAACTCAAATGTTATCTACATACTCTGTCTCTTCTCTAACTAACTTTTCCTCCACTGTAACAAATTGAAACATCAAAAATTACCAAAATAACCTCTAACTCTAATATACTCGATACCCCCCTTTAAGCTGGACTTGTTGAGGAAGGACAGACAAGACCAAGCTTGGACGAGAAAAACCGAAGTTGAGAAGAAACAAGTGACTTGGTAAAAATGTAAGTCAATTGTAAATGAGACTGAATGTGAAAGAGTTTAATGAACCAAGCATCAATATAATCTCGAATAAAATGATAGTCAACTCGAAGATGATTGGTACGCTTTTGAAAAACTTGACTCTCAGCAATATATACTGAGCAACAGTATTGTCGCAAAATAAATCAATTGGCAAAGGAACAGACACATGAAGATCAACTAACAATCCATGAAGCCAAATGAGTTCACTAGTAGCATAGCTCATACTACGATATTCAGCTTCAAAAATACTCTTTGATGTCGTTTTCTGCTTTTTTGTTTTCTAAGAAATCAAAGAACTGTCAAGAAACACAACATACCCAGACAAAGACTTTGCAGAAAAAGAACAGGTGCCCCAATCAGAATCACAATAGCCCTTCAAGAAAAAATCATTCTAGGAAGAATAGAACAACCCCATATTCAGTGTACCCTTAAGATATTGCAAAACATGAATAGCTGCTTGAAAATGTGAGTCTGTAGGAGAATTTAAAAACTGACTAAGCTGCTGAACTGAATAGGAGATGTCAGGCCTTGTCATATTCAAATATAATAGCTTCCCAATCCTTTTATAAGGTTCTGGATCACTCAAGGAGGACCATCTTTAATATCGAGATGAATATTTCTAGAAAAGGGAGTGCAAACAGACTTACAAGACTTCAAACCAGTGTCTTTTAACAAATCCAAAATATATTTCCTTTGATTAAGGAGAATACCAAAAGCTGATCTTGAAACTTCAATTCCCAAGAAATAAGAGAGAGGACTAAGATCCTTTATTGTAAAAGCAGTATGCAGAGACTGCTTCACATATTGAATGTAAGATAAAGAATTACCAGTGATCAAAAGATCATCAACATAAGCCACCACTGCCGTAAAATCACCATTTGATACAGACTTGACAAACATAGAGTAATCTTGCTTAGACTGATTAAAACCAAGATCCAATAGATATTTATCAAGCTCAATATTCCACTACCTAGCTGCTTATCTAAGACCATAGATAGATCTTCTCAAACGACAAACCATACAGGTGGAATAGCATAACCAGGTGGAGGTGTCATATAGAGTTCTTCATCCACAAACCCATGCAAAAAGCATTGTTTATATCCAGTTGATGTATAGGCCAATTCTTGGCTAACAGTAGTAAACCTGGCCACATGACTAAACGTATATTTATAGTCTTTTCCTTTAATCTGTTTATCACCTCTGGCCACCAACCTAGCCTTGCACTTATTTAATGAACCATCAAGATTGAATTTAGCCAATAGCTATATGCTTATGTGGTAAAGGAACAATCTCCCATGTCTTATTCTTTTCTAGAGCCTATGTGACAATCCGAGTCAAATTCCGAGGATTTTTCGAAAATCGGGTCAAGTCCTGATCACGAATCCGAAAATAAGCTGAAGCCTACTGACCCAAATGTAACCAACTTGGGTAACAACAAGCCCACCACAGGCCCCCAAAAGATCATGATTTGTTGGTGCTTATTGGTAGTAGTATTTTACCTTATAAACTGAACAGAAGTCCCAAATCTACTCGATGTGGGACTGGGGTGTTACAAACTCCCCCACTTAAACTCATGATGTCCTCGTTAGGCCTGAACGGATATCCAAAGGTCCGGATCGTACCTCTCTATCCATTATAGGATAATACCGGTTAGCTTCGTGTCCCCACCTCTGGACCTCTGTCCATTGTGGGATAATACCACCGGCCTTCGTGTCCCCACCTCCGGCAACTTGACGAATCAAGCTTTCGAGAGTCGGCTCTGATACCATATGTGACAACCCGAGTCAAATTCTAAGGCTTTTTCGAAAATCGGGTCAAGTCCCGATCACGAATCCGAAAATAAGCTGAAGCCTACTAGCCCAAATACAACCAACTTGGGTAACAACAATCCCAACACAGGCTCCCAAAAGATCATGATTTGTTGGTGCTTATTGGTAGTAGTATTTTGCCTTATAAATTAAACAGAAGTCCCAAATCTACTCGATGTGGGACTGGGGTGTTACAGCCTACAACTCAGTATCCATAGCCAAAACCCATTGACGATAATGCTTAGCTTGAGAATAAGAACTAGGTTCATGCACTGATAATACCTTGTCTAAAGTGGCCAAATATGCAGTGCTAAGAGAGAGTAACTGAGAGTCATGACAAACATTAAAAGTCTGAGAAACAACAGAAGAAGAATGTGAAGGTAAAGATTTTGAAATTACAAAATCATCATATTTATTTGGAATAACAATGGCTCTAGAAGATTTTATCACAGGAACAACATCAGTGTAACAGCCCGACTTTTCGGACTATTAATTCTAAATACAAAACTTAAATAAAATAGCTTCTTTATTCAATAAATCCAAAATTTTCACAAAGGTCAAAGCATCGGTCAAACTCAATAATTCGAAAACACAAAATCGGAGACGCAACACCACAAATCCAATACTCAATGCCACAATTTATTCTAATAATGCGATAAATCTTTTCAATTAATGCATCCAAATCAGCTAACAAAAAAATTTCACAAAGTTCACATCCTTATTCATAATAAGCCTCCAAAATCAGAACCTGAAATATTAGAAAAGAGTGAGTTACACAGCTCAGCAAGTAACAGATTGACTTATCAATATTCTCGAAAATCAATGGGCGTTTTAATAAAACAGATTTCTCAAAACAATACTAATTTTGAAAACCTTTACAAAAACAAATCCAACCCAAAGTTTATATTTTAAAAATCCAGAATTTAAAACAGAAGCATGATTTAAAACAGAAACGAAATTTTTATAAATACCACAGTCTTGCTCTACGACTACACTTTCCCAGTAGCCGGGATCTTATTTTTATTCTTATATGCCACACTTTTCCAGTGACCGGCATCTAAAGTTCAATAATTACGCCCCTTTAATAGGTATCTAAAGTTGAACACTTGTGCGCCTACTAAGGGTATCTAAGGCTAATTCCGGAACTATAGCGTAAATTACGAACGGGTTCGAAATGTAGAGACTGGGGGATTCGAAGATTCTCGTATCTTATATCTTATACAGTTCGAAACAATATTCTTATATATTATACGAAATTTAAAGCAGAGTCAAAATATCTTTTCCGAAAATAAAAGTAATTCAAAAATTACTTACTTGAAAGTCGACTGAATACTGAAAATTAACGCGAACAAATCCTTTAATTTTAAATTAAAACACAAAATAATTAATCATTTAATTAACACATACTTTTATATATACAAATCCGGGCTTGAATCATTTAACAGTCAACGACCAGAGGCTAAACACATGCTTACTGTACCCAGTTAAAAACAAATTATGCACATAAAAGTAACTGAACCAGAATTATAGCCAAACAAATCATAAAATAAATGGCTCTAAAAGCCCAGCATGGCATGCATACGATCCATTGCTCCCATGTTCATCAATGTAACTTGTAAACTACATAAACTAATACATGGAATTTGAGTACTATTAGAAATTGGCCACCTATTTTTTTTTAATCACCCACGGAAGAAGTTAAACAAACTGACAAGCTTCGCAAAATTGCAAGTAATATGATTCTAAGATTTTAAATCTTTTAACAATAAACTTAAATTACATAATTTAATCAATTAATGACCTTATTATTACAAATGATTACTAAATCATTACATGCACAAGTACCCTCACATAACTTTGTATTAAACCAATTAACACTACTAGAAAAACGTTAATAGACAACGGTTAAAAACCGATGTCTGGAAAAAATTCGGCCGATGTGTATGTGGGTGTAGAGAAAGGTCATGACTATAGACATCGGTTTTTAGCCGATGTATTAGAAGTCTCTAGACATCAGTTTCTACCAAATTTACGATGTCTTTACCCCTCTTTTACATCGGTTTTGTATAAAGAGATAACATCATTTCCCTCTTTTACATCGATTTTTTAATATTTTCATTGTAATTGCCCATCAAATGACATCAGTTTCTTTTTAATATTTGATGTCTCATGTTCATGTTTTATTTAGCATACAGTATTCTTTATATATGTAAACAAAACTCAAATCAAACTAAAACACCAACATAAGAAAATAGTTAAGCATTTGCCATTACCAAACACCAAACATACAATCTTTACACCAACTAGCATAACCAAAACAATACATCAAACAATGTACCAAACTAGCTTACAAACCAACTGTACTCCGACAAGAAAACTACACAACCTCATTAAGTACAAACTACAAACAGACTTGCATTAGCAACTACTTCATCCTTGCTGATTTCCTTCACAATGGCATTGCCCCAATCCATCAAGGTAATTTCCTTCACTTGGCATCAGCAAGATCTATCCAAACAAAAATAAAAACAAAATTTACGGGGACCACCAGGAAATAAACGGTGGTAGTTAGGCTTAACAACTACTTCCTCTAATTGTTGCAATATAAAAATATAAAATAGAAATCGTTGTGAGCTAATGTTAATCATCATTTAAGTACCATGCATTCATAATATTATGCTTCAATTTTACAATAATTTAAAGGCACCATAATATTTAAGTCAATGTTATGCTTCAATTTTACAATAATTTAAAGGCACCATAATATTTAAGCTTGAGCAAAAGAGTCTTGGCATGTCAATATACTTCAACGCAGAAGACTGACTCCAAGAACCTAATTCTTTTACATAGGACTTCTTAAATCAGAGTTAGTGAATATATAATTCAGTATCCTCACCATTTTGATACGTAATTACCTAATTTGTATTTAGCAAAAAAAAAGCCTAATTTGAGAGTTGACCAAACAGGTTCAAGGGAAATACTATGTACAGGATGCAATCACTTATACGGCATTTGAGCGTACCAATTAAATACACAAGCCAAAAGAAAGATCCTTACATTCTGAGTAGATTAGTCAGGCTTGCAAATTCATCAGGTAATTCTCCAGTAAGATTTAAACATTTCATCTCACTGCAAATATGCACACAGTAAACCTTAGACCGAAGAAATACTGAAAGTTTCGACAAAGCCCTGAATGCGCAAGCACTATCCAGGAAGCATAGAAATGAAGCATAGAAAGACACGTGATACAATCTTTTGGTTTCAGAAATACTACATTTATTATGCAAACCATACATTCACTATAATTTTTTTGACTTTGCTACCAGGAAGCAGGCTCTTTGTCAGAGGCAAACTTTCCTCATCAAGAAATCACTCCTAAAGACAGCCTCCTTGCACAGAATACCTAAAGAGAGCCTCCTTGCATTCTGATGAATGAATATTCTTTCACAGGCCTCGGTTGTTTTTCGAAGCATTAAACTAAAGTCATGTTTCCCTTATGTGTGTTATGTTACTTATAATGAGTATTACATTTGTGACAATATCATTTAAGACAATACCATGATATGTTATTGTGGTGATTAGAGACAAAAATCTGCACAGGTCCAGCTTCAGCAAAAAATCCCATCTGCAAAATTTTAAATCATTAACATACACGACACTAAAAAAAATTATATAATTGAAATCACATAAACATCAAGGCACCTACCTTATCAACCATAGTGACAACAACTTCCAAGATTTCACCTTTAAAAGACCTAAAAACAACACATTGGTACTTAACCGGAAAGGTAACAAATCCGGTCCCATCTCTTATCATTCCATTCCCGACATTCTCCACACCTGTTATTGCCACTATAAACCCATGTCGGCCGCTATGAACACTTGTCCTTCTCACAGGCCTATTCAACAATTTGTATATATATTAGTTAATAAACCGATGAATAATATTCATAATTCTCCCTCCTTTTTCCTTTCCAGGCTGTGATATCCTATTACAAACTTACCCGAATACTTGCAGATTCTTTTTAATTTCAATTATATTACCTGGAGGTCTAAGATGTTCTTGTGCACTATTCTGGTTAACCTTGCTCCTCTTGTTCCCTGAGAATGCTGCCATCGGATCTGTGTAGTAACCAAACCTTCGAGGACATGAATCTTGGTTAGTTGCAGCGGTTTCAAGAACCAGACTGGAGATGCCTCGCATCTGAGCAGCTTCCATTCGCATTGTTTTTAGTCTTTCCCTTTTCTTTTCTGATTCCTCCATTGAACCTGACTAATAATTTCCAAATCACTCAATTATTACAAAATTACATAATCACTACAAACATACACACGCAAACACAAATTTTTCTGCTTCCAGACTCCACCAATTTCTTTAATTCTGCAATTTAGTTTTATGGTTTCTTAGTATGACATATAATTTTCTTGACATCTGAGTATACAAATCACAGTTAATAGCTAAACATTATTAGCGCAAAATGTATAACAGTTAATAGCTAAATCACAGTTATTGCTCACAGGAAGTTGACGTCCCATTCTTCTGATGTGCAACAGAAGCCTGTATCAAATTTTCACAAATATCATCAATAATCATTTTTACAAGGGCCAGATAAAAAGATAAAAAAATTATATATATAAAAGAGATTAGTTGCATTGTCAACAATAAGATCACATTTATATAAGTCCAATCTGCCAGGACCTGTCACCACGTAAAACATCTTAATTAGGACAATAATCTAAATACCAAGTTACAGTCTTTTGCTTAGTGATCCAACACGCTAGCAGTAGAATGACATGCACTTTTGGTAATACTTATCAACCTGAAGACCACAAATTAAGAAGTTGAGACCCACACCCTACAAGTTTGATGATAATTGATGACACTTACAGTTGAAAATATAATAAGAGTAATGACAACGAATATAAAACTCACTGCATTTGTCACCATGTACGCACTCCAATTCTTTGTAGCAACAATTGCATCATCATTTTTCTTGAGTGAGGCATCCTTGTAATCATGACGGAAAGAGACCATCATGTCTAAACAAAATAATTGACAATATTCATTGGCCAAAAAAGTGATGAATTGTTGTCAACGACGTTGCAAGTAAAACAAACAAAAATCATATCCTTCTATACAAATTATAAGAAAAATGCCACAATTCACCTATATAATGTCATTCCTTATATCAGTTTACTGGATATTAAAATAAAAATTACATATGCTTACATAACTTAAAAATTAAATGCTCATCCAACAGAAATAGAAAGGCATGAAGAAAAAAGGCAACACATAAAAAAATCGAACATATTAAGTAACACAAAACATGTAATACTACTCAAATAAATTCTACATTAGAGATACCTAAATCGTCTTCTCTGTCAATGACACTGAGATGGTCTCGCGACGCTATACACTTGTATGCAGAGTAGATGTCACCTTGACGGCCTCGCATATCCAAAATTCAGCAGAAGAATCTGAAAATATTTAAAGAATTCCAAATCCAATAAGAATCATATACCCAATATGATTTAGGGTTCTTCTTCTTCTAATTGATTCTAATTGAGAGAAATGATAGTCGAGAAATTAGGATTTGTGTTTAATTGAGAGTAGTGAGAGAGAAACGGAGCCGGTGTTGAGAGATTTTTGGGGAAATGAATTGTGGGAAATGTTTTGGGGGAAATGAATTGGGTTAAAGATTTTTTGGGGGAAATGTTTTGGAGAAATGAATTGGGTCTGGGGGGGAATGTTTTAGGGAAAAAGGGGGGAAATGTTTTGGGGGAGGGGGAATAAAATTTTCTAAGGGGAAATGTTTTATTAGAAATTGGGGGGAAACATTGCCGGGTGTTTTTTACTTTTCTAAAAATACATAAAGACATCAGTTGTTTTAAGAATCAATGTCTGTAAAGCTATTTAACATCGCTTTTAAAATTTCTAATGTTAAAAATATATTTAACATCAGTGGTTTTTTTAACCGATGTAAAAGGGGTGATGTCTATTAACGTTTTTCTAGTAGTGTAATCACATAAAGCGTATTAACTTCTAAATTTTATATAGCCGAATTGATCAATTGCAAAAAGAATGATAATCAATAATTACCACAAGTACTAATCATGTTAGTAACATAAATTAATCAAACACTTATCATACAACACGTAAATAACAATTTATGCAGAAAAATTCAAATTGTAGTGGAAACATGATCAGTGAACTAGTACAAGACCTACGCATGCCACGCACACCACAAATCAGTAAACATATATTAAAAATTAAACATACCCAAAGTACAAATAGTAGTAGTATAGGCCGAAAACGTACCTTAGAGGAGGCAGAGCCGTACGAGTCTCAAATCATTTTAAGGGCTTTATTAAATAGGCACATAAACCCTAAAATATTTTAAGCAAATTCTAAAACTTGCTTTTAATAATTATACGACATCTCCAAGTAATATCTAAAATAAAATATTCTATTACACACAATTTACTTAAATAAAAATATAACGATTCTCTAAAATATTCTCACGCTTCTTTCCAAACATAACAAATTTTATCCTTATTCGAATTAACTGTACGAAAATAATTCTAAATAAAATATTTATCTAAACAAAATTTCTTTAATATCTAATATCTAATTATAAAAATAACCCAAAATACGGGATTTTACATACTACCCTCCTTAAAAAGAATTTGGTCCCAAAATTCACAACAATCCTATACTACAAAAGTTCGTGACACGTCTACCCACTAATCTCCTACAAGTCAAACTTAATCTATAGTCCATAAGATCGCACCCTAGAGAATGTATTAGTCACATACTTAACACACTCCGAAGGACAGCCTGCTCTTGATACCAACTGTAACATCCCGACTTTCGGACTATTAATTCTAAATACAAAACTTAAATAAAATAGCTTCTTTATTCAATAAATCCAAAATTTTCAAAAAGGTCAAAGCATCGGTCAAACTCAATAATTCGAAAACACAAAATCGGAGACGCAGCTCCACAAATCCAATACTCAATGCCACATTTTATTCTAATAATGCGATAAATCTTTTCAATAAATGCATCCAAATCAGCTAAAAAAAAAATTCACAAAGTTCACATCCTTATTCATAATAAGCCTCCAAAATCAGAACCTGAAATATTAGAAAAGTGTGAGCTACACAGCTCAGCAAGTAACAAATTGACTTATCGATATTCTCGAAAATCAATGGGCGTTTTAATAAAACAGATTTCTCAAAACAATAATAATTTTGAAAACCTTTACAAAAACAAATCCAACCCAAAGTTTATATTTTAAAAATCCTGAATTTAAAACAGAAGCATGATTTAAAACAGAAACAAAATTCTTATAAATACCACAGTCTTGCTCTACGGCCACACTTTCCCAGTAGCCGGAATCTTATTCTTATTCTTATATGCCACACTTTTCCAGTGACCGACATCTAAAGTTCAATAATTACGCCCCCTTAATAGGTATCTAAAGTTGAACACTTGTGCCCCTACTAAGGGTATCTAAGGCTAATTCCGGAACTATAGCGTAAATTACGAACGGGTTCGAAACGTAGAGACTGGGGGATTCGAAGATTCTCGTATCTTATATCTTATATAGTTCGAAACAATATTCTTATATATTATACGAAATTTAAAGCAGAGTCAAAATATCTTTTCCGAAAATAAAAGTAAGTAAAAAATTACTTACTTGAAAGTCGACTGAATACTGAAAATTAACGCGAACAAATCCTTTAATTTTAAATTAAAACACAAAATAATTAATCATTTAATTAACACATACTTTTATATATACAAATCCGGGCTTGAATCATTTAACAGTCAACGACCAGAGGCTAAACACATGCTTACTGTACCCAGTTAAAAACAAATGATGCACATAAAAATAACTGAACCAGAATTATAGCCAAACAAATCATAAAATAAATGGCTCTAAAAGCCCAGCATGGCATGCATACGATCCACTGCTCCCATGTTCATCAATGTAACTTGTAAACTACATAAACTAATACATGGAATCTGAGTACTATTAGAAATTGGCCCCCTATTTTTTTTTAATCACCCACGGAAGAAGTTAAACAAATTGACAAGCTTCGCAAAATTGCAAGTAATATGATTCTAAGATTTTAAATCTTTTAACAATAAACTTAAATTACATAATTTAATCAATTAATGACCTAATTACTACAAATGATTACTAAATCATTACATGCACAAGTACCCTCAAATAACTTTGTATTAAACCAATTAATCACATAAAGCTTATTAACTTCTAATTTTTATATAGCCGAATTGATCAATTGCAAAAAGAATGATAATCAATAATTACCACAAGTACTAATCATGTTAGTAACATAAATTAATCAAACACTTATCATACAACACGTAAATAACAATTTATGCACAAAAATTCAAATTATAGTGGAAGCATGATTAGTGAACTAGTACAAGACCTACGCATGCCACACACACCACAAATCAGTAAACATATATTAAAAATTAAACATACCCAAAGTACAAATAGTAGTAGTATAGGCCGAAAATGTACCTTAGAGGAGGCAGAGCCGTACGAGTCTCAAATCATTTTAAGGGCTTTATTAAATAGGCACATAAACCCTAAAATATTTTAAGCAAATTCTAAAACTTGCTTTTAATAATTATACGACATCTCCAAGTAATATCTAAAATAAAATATTCTATTACACACAATTTACTTAAATAAAAATATAACGATTCTCTAAAATATTATCACGCTTCTTTCCAAACATAACAAATTTTGTCCTTATTCGAATTAACTGTACGAAAATAATTCTAAATAAATTATTTATCTAAACAAAATTTCTTTAATATCTAATATCTAATTATAAAATAACCTAAAATACGGGATTTTACAATCAGACTGCTGAACTAAATCAGAAGGCTGAAAAATTTCAAAATTGAACAGAAGATACAACAGGAGAATTTGAAGATGAAGGTAAACTATCACCAGAATCATCAGAAAACTGATGAGATAGAGAAAATGGAGGTATAAACATAGAACCATCATCAGTATCAAAATCAAGAACAGAGGTAGAAGAATCATGTGGAGGAGTCAAAATAGGAACATACTGTTTAAAAGGAAAAATATGTTCCTTAAAGGAAACATCTCTACTAATGATGAATTTTTTATTATCCAAATCATATAATTTGTATGCTTTTTGAGTATATAGATAACCTCAAAAGACACATCTTAAGGCTCTAGAAGCAAATTTATCAGAAGATTTAATTGTTGCATAACATAAACAACCAACAACCCTAACCTGGAATAATCAGGATCTGATTGCATAAGAATGTAGTAGGGGATTTCCAAGATAAAATAGAAAAAGTCATGAGATTGATAAGGTAAGTAGAAGCTAGAATAAAATCACCCCAAAACTTGAGAGGTAAATTGGCATGAAGTTTAAGAGCCCTAGTTGTATCAAGTAAATGTCTATGTTTTCTTTCTACATGGCCATTTTGTTGAGGGTTACCAGCCACAGTTCTTTGATGGATTATACCATTTCCAGCAAAAAGAGTAGTACAAAATTCTTGAACAATTTTAGTTCCATTATCACTCCTTATGATCTTGATAAAAGACTGAAATTGTTTGTGAACATATGCTAAAAAAGCAGATATGATACTAGGAACTTGAGTTTTAAAATGAAGTAAATGTGTCCAAGTAGTTCGAGAGTGATCATCAAGAATTGTAAGAAAGTATATAGCCCCAGAAAGAGAAGGAGTTTTATAAGGACCCTACAAATCAATATGAATGAGGTCAAAGCAACTAGAAGCCAAAGAAACAGAATCAGAGAATGACAATTTATGATGTTTAGCCAAAACACAAGCTTCACAATCAAAATTAGCCAAAGATTTATTTGAAACAAAACCAGATAGATGTTGAAACTTAGACAAGGACATGTGACCAAATCTAGCATGAACAACATCAAAAGAAACATTGCACTAATTGAGACAAGAAAAAAAATCTGAAGTAGGAGGAACAAAACAAGCTGAAGAAACAAAATGTTTAGAAGAAAGAGAAAAAGAATTTGCATCTGACAAGAGTTTATATAAACCCCTATGCCTGATGCCAACAGCTTTTATGATATTAGTAGAAAGGTCCTGAAAAGAACATGAGGAAGGTTGAAAATTAGCAACCAAATTATGTGTATCCAAGAGTCTAGCAACAGAAAGCAAATTATGTTGAAACTCTGAAATATAGAAAATATGAGAAAGAGAAATCTGAGGATTTAAAACAACAGTACCAATAATAAGTACTTGTTTAAGACTTCCATCAGGCAAAACTATATGAAGATGATGTTCAAGCTGATGAGTAGTTAAAAAAACATCTAAGGAATTAGCCATATGATCACTAGCACCAGTGTCCACAATCCATACATGATGATCAGAAGGAAATTGTGTGGAAGTAGAATTAAAAACAAAATATGTACCTGCAAAATTAATTGCAGATGGAGAATCCAAAGAAAGAGCACTAGAAGTACTTGGCTTATGAGATTGCATGAGCTTCAGAAACTCCTTGTACATTACAACATTGTTTTCTTCTGTAGAAGAAAAAGAATCTAGAACCAAATCTAGAGGAGACTCTTGCAAATTTCCAGCAAACCTAGTATTAGCAGATCTGAAGGATGGAGAAACATTAGAACCAACACTTGAACCAGTTTTGTCTTTGTACCAGTCTAGATCATTCAAATGACCTTTCATTTTGCAAAAATCACAAAACCTATCTGGTTTAGTCCTCTTAACATCCTTGTAATCTCTCCTTTGATAAACACCTGGTGCAAAACCTTGAGAGATCCCTGAATTTACAGCATTAGCAGCTATTGACAGATAAAACACTCATTTTAACATGCTGAAAAAGTGCAATAGCATTCTGTCTTTCAATTTGTTGAAGCATGTGATAAACTCTGGTAACAGCAGGCAAATGATCCATGCTCAAGATATTAATCTTAGCTTGATCATAAGATTTATTCAGACCAACAACAAATTGAATCAATTTCTTAAGCTGACCAGCTTCCACAATCTTCTTCAGAAAACCACAAGATCAGTTGATCAAAATTCCACAAGTACAATCAGGTATAGGTTCTAGAATTTGCAATTGATCCCAAACTTTCTTCAATTTATTGTAATATGTGACAATAGAATCATCATTCTGAGTAATAGACATCAAAGTCCTATGAAAATCATACAATTGAGGAGCATTAGAATGTTCATATCGTTCTTTGATCTCTAGCTAAAGGAGTAAAATGAAGCTTTCAGCAATCGATTTTTCAATCGAATTAAGTAACCAGCCTATAACCATATAATCATTCCGGATCCATTTCTGTAAATCCAAGGAATCATCAGTAGGACGTAACAACGATCCATAAGTAAAACCTAATTTGTTTTTAGCACCGAGAGCTAAACTCACACTTCGACTCCAATTCACGCAATTGTTACCAGTAAATACAATTTGACCTAATTGTGCATTTGAATTATCATTTGTAGAAATGAAATAAGGATCATTATAGCTAATCGAGGTGTTTGTTTGCGAAGAAGATTGTGTTTGATGATTTGAAGCAGAATGTGTTTGTGTTTGAGCCATAAGTGTTTGATGAAATGCACAATCGAAAATGAATAACAAAAATGTACAGAATCAACAAATACGAACGAAGAACCTGGAATTGATGCAGATTCAACACTGAGCAACAGAAAATCAATGAAAAACTAAAAAAAAACCGTGAATCTAAACAATCGCAAGCTTCGAACCAGAGTATTAATGGCGGAAATGAAAACGATATACACGAATCACCTGCTCTGATACCATGAGAAGATGAAGATCATCTTTGTACAAATATACGAAATCTCTATTAAGACTCAAAATATTTACAGAATATATTTGATCGAACTCTACTTACAAGATAGAAAAATGAAATGTTATATACGGACTATATCTCTCCTCTAACTAACTTTACTTTCCCTCCACTGTAACAAACTACTGAAACATATGAAATTATCAAAATAACCTCTAACTCTAATATACTCAATAACTTGTTATATTTAATATTTTAAATTAGTAAATATTTTATCTTCTTGAGACGACTAGACATTTCGGGTTAAGAATGGCGGAAATATGAGTACGTGAATATTTATATCTTCGTAAATCGTAATCAATTATAACTGGAGATCTTTCACATTTTTTCTTCAAAATTCGCATAGTTTTTTGAAATTTGTAAGCATAATACACTTTCACGTAGGGGTGGAGTTTAGGCTATAAAAAGAGAGATTATATAATTATATAAGAATAATAAGCGGATAAACAGAATCATCAATCATATCACACAGCCTCTTGTGGTGCTGCAGAACGAAAAGCAGATACACTGATTTTCTAGGCCCCAGAGTAAAATGACGGGGGGGAGGGGGGGGGGGGGGGGGGCATTCTTATTTTGGCTACACTTGTTTGATTTAGAGTGTTTGATTGAACATTTGACATAAAATTTAAGGTGACTTGAAACTAATAACAAATTATTTGAACTCTTAATTCTATAAAAAAGATAGTAATAATATTTAGTTAAACTAAAAATATTTTCGAATCTTGTTGCATATTTTAACGGTAGGGATAATTATTTGCAAATTAGATATTTATTTGTATAAAATACTCCTTTCATACATTCTTATCTAGAAAAAATTTAAAATGATAATATGATGCGTATTTATCAACATTTTAAATTATTTGGTTACACCTAGCACCAGGTAAAAAAAATTATTTGATTACAGCGACACTTAATGTGTATAAATAAATAATAAACAACTTAGCAAAAGTTTGAAAATAAAATTTTGAATCTAGAAAAATTGTTTTTAAGTATGAATTTATAAATTTTACATAAACACGTAATGTATATTAATAATATATTTATAAATATTTAATTAATCAATTGTAGAAGTATTCTTCACATATTTATATAAAGTTTTATTAATCTCATTTAAGTGTGTACGTATTTAAAAATATCATTTTCGATCTATTAATACCGACTCCTCAAACCCTATTTCAAAAATGTATTATGATTTAATAAATATAATTACTAAGAATTGAGCCTCACTTCAGAGTCTTGTCTAGGAATTAATTACTCTTTGTTATCTACAAACTTTGCAAATGCACTTTTAACGAAGAAGAAAAGCTTAAAAAAGAGTGCAAGTCATCACATTCTTTATATCTTTACCGAACAAAGCAAACTTATCTCATCTAATTATTTTTTCTAGTCTTCTTGGTGCCCAACAAATGCGGGGGCAATGACACGACACGTTTATTCGTTTGGAATTTTATACAAAAAATGAGTTAGGAAAAGAAACTCAAGGTTCCGAATTAAGCTTACGCTGTGTTCCAGAGTTTTTTTGGGTATAGAAGAGAATAAAAGAGAAAAGAAGGTGAAAGAAGAGAATTAAAAAAAAAAATCTTTCGTGTGTTTTCAAGTTTTGGAAGAAAGAACAGAAAATTTTGACAAAAAGAATAAGGAGGAAATTATTTGAAAAGTTGTATAAGAGATTCTCTCGTAATCATCCCACTTTTGAGAAGAAAATTATGAAAAGAAAATTGGTAGAATTTTTTTTTAGATCTTTTCTTTTCTTTTCCAAAAAAAACTCAGGAGCACGATTTGGAAAGAAAATTTTAAAATTTTCTTTTCTTTTCTTTTCTCAATAATCTAGTTCGGGTTGGGAGCGCGGTGATAGTTGACAAATTATTTGTTTGCCAAAACGTTTCGTACAAAAAAATTAACAGATAGATAATTATCGCCATCGGTTCATTTGCCATGAATCCTGATCCAACAAGTAATTACAAAATTTTGCTAACTGGTTTATTTGTCTAAACTTGTTTTGCTGCACAAACTCGTGTAGAACAAACGAAAATCTAGATAGTTTGTTGAGCGTGATGAGATAGCTCAAGTGGTAAGGAGCTTATCTCTTGTCGTCCCAGGTCCTGGGTTCGATTCTCGCTCATTCCGAGATTTCTGAGAACAGATACTCACATGTAAAGGCATATAAGCCTAATTATTCAAAAAAAAAAAAATCTAGATAGTTTGTTTGTTGTGGGCTCTTTTACAACGCCTGCCGAGACGTTTAAAGTCATATTCATTCAAGTCTGGCCCAAGTAACAAAACACTTTTAGTCCAGTCCAGTTTCTTTAATTTTTCAAATCAAGCATTTAGTTCAGCAACAGGACGGTAATCCATCGATGAATGAGATTAATATCAGATCAAATCGTTAAATTCATATTTTATTTCATTTGATTTTATCAATTTCAATTTAAATCAAAATAAATATGTAGAGTTAATCTATTTCTACCCATTTCTTTTTAATTGTCAAATAGAAAAACTAAATGTTATAGATTTATAATGTCAGAATCAAATCGGGCAAAGTAATCTAAAGTACTTACTAAAATAATAATTGAAATTACACATAAATAATATTGGTAAAAACAAATCAAAAGTTACTAAGAGCATCTCCGGTGCTAATACATAAATTAATTGGCTATAATGAATTTTAAAAATTTTAAAGGAGAATCGGGCATACTCCAATGGTTATCTATTATGGGTCCTGGTCCTGACAATTGATTGCCAGGTACCATTTATTTAACAATCTGTTTCTGAACCGTTGGATCAACATTTCGACGATCAAGATTAAAAAAAAAATTATGTCACTCCGCGTATTTTTTTCGCGAAGCACTATTCCTCCGCGAAAATTTATCGCGGAGCACTGTACCCGCTCCGCGATTATTTTCCGCTGAGCTTCTGTAGTATAACTTGTGGGATAAAACAGAAAAGTGGCATTGCACATGTGTGATAGTGCTCGGACTACATTTATTTCGGTTTCCCTTTTGGTGCATAGTGAGCTGCTTGGCTATCAGTATCTCAATAGTAGAAGACATATCGCGGAAAATTAAACCCATTTTCACACACACCTTCTTCACTAATATTTCCTGTTAGCTCCTTCTATCTCACTCTCACTCTCTCAAAATTCAATTACTCCACTCTTTCAAAAACCCTAATTAAACCTCCAATGACCGCCGCCGATCGGAAACCGATCAAGCTTCCAATTCCCGACAAGCGTAACATCCTCATCACCAGCGCCTTGCTTTACGTCAACAATGTCCCTCATCTCGGCAATATCATCGGATGTAATTCACTATTCTTTTACACCTATTTTTTGTATGGTGATTGTAGATATGTATGTTGTTGTTGATAATTGTGATTGTATAGGTGTGTTGAGTGCCGATGTGTTTGCTCGCTACTGTCGTCTTCGTGGATATAATGCGATTTATGTGTGTGGAACGGATGAGTATGGGACGGCCACGGAGACCAAAACAGTGGAAGAAAATTCTACACCTAAATAGATTTGTATCAGTATACCTCTCTAGAGTGTCTTGCAGACCATGTGACTTGAAAAAGTTAACAAAACACATGTGCAATGCCACTTTTCTGTTTTATCCCACAAGTTATACTACAGAAGCTCCACGGAAAATAATTGCAGAGCGGGTACAGTGCTCCGCGATAAATTTTCGCGGAGGAATAGTGTTCCGTGGAAAAAATACGCGGAGTGACAATTTTTTTTTTAATCCTGACCGTCGAAATGTTGATCCAACGGTTCAAGAACAGATTGTTAAATAAATGGATCAGGACCCATCTATTATATTAGTCATGTATAGTACTCCCTCCGTCACCCTCAATTCTTTACATTGAGTAAACGACACGGAGGTTAAGAAAAAATATATATTAATAAGAAAAAGTAAGAAAAATGAGTAAAGTGATGGGACTAATCAATATTTAATGTATAAAGTGGGTTTAAAGTAGGTATAGTGGAGGAAAATAGTGAATGTGATTGGATTTTATATTATAAAATGTTACTATTTTTGGTATGTAAAGAAATGAGAGGGACGTACCAAAAAGGAAAGTGTAAAGAAATGAGAGGGACAGAGGGAGTAATACCTAAGGGAAATGTTGGTTCAACAAATATTTCCAACGAAAATTTAATTATTATTTGGGTTTCAAAAAAAAATCTAATTAATTAAATTTTTGCTAATGGGAATTGTGGGTTGGAGTCTACAATTTTTACCTATTATCTATAACATGTGTCATATTGATAACTAGTTTACTAAGCTGCGCTTCGCAACGACTTTGTAATAATTCCTTTAAATTTTTCTAAAAAAATTCTACAAAATATTTGGTCAAAAAAGGTGTATTTTTCGGACAGCTCAACCAGTAACACGTCAAACCAACTCAGGCCCAACACGTGACAACGTGACATGTAAATATTTGTTTAGATAAAATGATATTTTTAACATAAAATCAAGGTCTCTATTGAATTCTATGTTTCGTCTTGGTCATTTACCGAAATTTTGGATAAATATAGAAAATTGTAATTGTTTAATATTAATCATTATTTTAATATTATATCAAATATTAGTATATTTGTCACCATTTTTAATTTTCTCAAAATTCATATTCCAACTTCTACTTTAAAATACATAATATACATCAAAATAAAATTATAGCATATAATATGTTCATCTTAATGAATCATTGTCGTTAAACATGTTTCCGATCAATGACCCACTTTCTCGTTATTATCAAATCTAAACAGATAACAAATTAATTTAATATATAAATCAATTTTAGTATATCATAAAATTTATTTTAAATTTTTTAAAAAATTCAAATTTTTATGGTTTAAAATATAGGTACTCGAGAAAAAAAACAAAAAAAACAAGACTTCTATATTTTATTTGATAGAAACTTTCTGTTTCTATAAATATTATCTTCTATAGAAATTAGAATGTAAAAGTTAAAAAATGATTTTTAATATATATTTAAAACATATAAATAAATTAAACATAGGTTTTTTTTACAAAAAAATTATGAGAAAGTAATTTCTAATAATTTTTTTAGGATGATATTATAATTATAATCTGATTTTAAGATAAATTTTATAACTTCAAGAAAAATATATGAGAATATTAAGATGGTAACTTTGAGTTCAAGAGAACGTTTAAAAAAAGCATTAACATGGTGATTTGACTTGAATATATATTTTAGGAAAATATTAAGATAGTAATTTGACTTTAAAAAAAAAAAGGTTTAGAAGAATATTGGATAATTAAGATTTCCATTATTAAAGATTAAAAGGTAATTTATATATTTTTTAACCTGTAATATTATTAATTCAGAATTTTGAGAAGATTAAAAAAATATATTAAAATAATTTGAGAGCTGTCACCTTACCGTACTTGTATAAAAAAAACATATGTGGGCAGCGAGCTGACGCCTCTCAAATCGTCTTCTTTATTGTTTTTTTCGATTAAAGATAGTAAAAAGAAATTATGATATAAATAAGACTTGTATAATAAGTTTATGAGAATATTAATATAGTATACTTTGTTTCTTCCATTAAAGATAACATATTTGGGGAAAGTTTTTAGACTCTTGTAATTGTTCTAAAATTTATGATTGACCAACCCTTGGTTAATAAAATTAAATGAGAAAAGTTTAAATGGATTTAAATTCTAATTTAAAAAATAATTTTTAAATTTTGATTGGTTAATCGCGTTGTATGAATAGTTTAGCCACCCTTGGTTAATAAAATTATATGAGGAACATTTTTACTCTTGTGATTGATCTAAAATTTAGGATTGACATGTGATTGGTTCTAAAACAATTCACGATTTTCTGATTGGTTAACTGATATGTGGTAGACTTAGGTATTATAATAAAGGAAATGATATATAAATAAAAAAATTATTTAAAGTAGAATATGTGTTCGAATTTATAAAGGAGAATAGTTCGAATTTATAAGTAAGACATATATTTAAAAGTTCTATTGAAAGTACAATAGTTGGTTCCAATTTATAAGAAATACATACGATTAAAGGTTTTATTGAAAGTTGAATATGTGTAAGTACAACATAATTAATTTTTTTTTGAAAGTATAATATGTATGCAAATTTATAAAGGAGAAGAGTTCGACTTTATAGTAAAGATATATAATTAAAAGTTCTATTAGAAAATAGAATAAGTGTTTGAAAGAAAAAAGAGTTTGAATTTATAGAAAAAACGTATAATTAGAAGTTTTATTGGAAGTAAAATAAAAGGGCAGTGATGTGGCTTCTTTTACGATTTCTAAAATTATTTATCTTTTTTAATATTATTAACTATTAAAATTTGATGTTGCTGTTATATATTTAATTTTATTTGTAGGTTTTAACTTTTATGGATAAAATAATTATACAAGTATTCATAATATATATTAAAGTTAGAGTTTAGGTGGTTTTAACAAGAGAGCGACTCAATAAAAAAAATTGTGTTAATATATATTGATTTTTTTTTAAAAAAAATCATTAACTATGGCTGCGAAGCGTGACTTTATTTACAAGTTATTTTGAAAGATCAAATTGCATAATAAACTAGCCTAAAAAATAATAAACTAAAAAAATATAAAAACAATACATATGGGGCTGAGAAAGATAAATGAGGTATTATTAATATTATTTTATAATAAAATAATATTAATTAATAATAATGACAAATAGAAAAGTTAACATGTTTTAATTAAAAATAATAATTGCCCGTGATATTTTTAGAAGTGTTTTAATTATATTAATTGTATTTATTAAAAAAATACGTTGACATGTTAAAATAAGTAAGTTTTTTTAATAAGGACAAATAGGAAAGCTAACATGTTTAATTAAAAAAAATAACTACCTATAATATTTTTAGATGTGTTTTAATTATATTAATTGTATTTGTTAAAAAAATACGTTCACTTGTTAAAATATGTAAGTTTTTTTAAATAATTAAAAGTATTAAAATAAGTTTTAAAAATATATAAGTAAGGGTTGCACTTGATAATTTTGGAAAAGAGAGATTTTAGTGATAACAAATATAAAAGGTAATATATTTTAATTTAAAGGTAATTGCCCGTGATATTTTTGGAAAAGAAGCAGATTTTGTTTGAATTTTTTTTTAATTATAAAAGGCAATCAGCTAGTTACTATTTTTATATTATTTTATTATTAATTAAATAGAGTATTAAAATATGTTTTAAAATAAATAAGTAAGAATTGCATTTCATATTTTTGGAAAACAGAGATTTTAGTGATAACAAATATAAAAGATAATATGTTTTAATTTAAAGATAATTGTCATAATATTTTTGGAAAAAAAGTAAATTTTGTTAGAAAAAAGCTTTCGTTATCCTAAAAAGAAAGAAGTATATTTGTAGCAGTATATCCTAAATTTAAACAAATTATATCCCATATTTCCATTTTCTTGATTAGATTTCAATATTATTTGATTTTTATGTAGTAAAATATAGTGAAATATTAATGTAGAATAAAACTTTTCTGAATTTTGATTATCAATACTATTATATAATAGACGAAACATTAAAAGTTTGGTTGGTCGGTATGGTACGTTGTGATTTTACTTAATTAACCTTACTTATTTATAGAAATATATTATTAAATAATGATATTACATATTTATAACCAATTACCTTTTTCACCTAAAATACATTTATTTTTTTCTATTTTTTCTAACAAATTCCCCTACTTTTTCAAATATATCACGAGCAATTACCTTTTTAACTAAAACATGTTAGTTTTTCTATTTTTCCTAACTAAAACCTCTCATTTTCCAAAAATATCACGGACAAACATTTAGCTATTTATTTTTAAACCTATTTTAATATTATAATTATTTTTTAAAAGTTTACCTATTTTAACCTGTCTACTTATTTTTCTTAACAAATGCAATTACTAAAAATATTAAAATATAAATAATCAAATACCTATTTATAACCAATTACCTTTTCAGTTAAAACACATTATATATTTTTTCTAACAAAGTCCCTTCTTTTCTAAATATATCACGGAAAATTGTCGTTTACAATTTATTTTTTCTATTTGTCTCACTAAAATTCATTTTTTTTTCAAAAATATCACAGGAAACATTTTACTTATTTATTTTCAAACGTATTTAAATACTTTTAATTATTAAATTTTAAAACCTCATTTTCCAAAAATATCACGGGCATTTACCTTTTTAAACTAAACATATGTTACATTTTTTATTTTTTCTTACTAAAACCCCTCATTTCCAAAAATATAACGGGCAAACCCATACTTATTTATTTTAAAATATGTTTTAATGTTTTTAATTAATTAAATGTGTTTAGCTATTTTAACATGTCTACTTATTTTTTGCACAATTAAAATTAAAAAAATATTAAAAAAAATAATAATAAAATAACAATTAACATTCCGTGCATCGCACGGGTTTTAAGCTAGTATTGTTAATTTATTAATTAGAAAAAGTACCGAAAACCAAAAACTAACCGAAAACCGAAAACCAAAACTTTTAATGTTTCAGCTTTAATAATATAGTATAGATAGTATAGATATAGATATGTAAATTATTTTTTTCAATTTTTATTTTGGTTGTGTGAAGCATAAAAAAAAGTTTCAAAAACAAGTGCCGTGGCCAATGGTTCCACTTCCCCAAATCTTTGTGTGGGTTTCCACAATGCATAATCATAGTATTAACTAGTCCACACGCCACATCGAAAAAGCTAAAACACAATCAAGACTTGTAAAAAGTTGACTTCTCTTGTAAACCCTTCCTTACATCTTCAACCTATACAAGCATTCATAAATCTCGGGCTCTCTCTCCGCTGTAAGAAAATCAATTCTTGAAAAAAAAGAGATTGAATCTGTCTCTCTCTCTCTCTCTCTCTCTCTCTCTCTCTCTCTCTCTCTCTCTCTCTCTCTCTCTCTCTCTCTGTAAGAAAACCAATTCTTTTTAAAAAAAGATTGAGTCTTTACAAATATGATCCCAAATCAAGAAGGTGGTCATTCTCACACCCCCAAAAAATGGACAAATTTGATGCCTTTATTTGTAGCTCTAGTTGTAATTGCAGAGATTGCATTTCTGGGTAGACTTGACATTGTAACTAAGTCTTCCACGGTCAATTCTTGGGCTGACTCGTTCTATCAATTCACTACTTTGCCTTGGTCTTCTTCTTTTGACCCACCCATTGATGATTTTGTTGTCGGGTCGGGTCAATTTGGGGTTCTTGATTCTCAAACTGAGAGTTGTGAAGAGTGGTTGGAGAGACAAGATTCAGTTGTTTATTCTAGAGATTTCAAGATGAATCCCATTCTTGTTTCTGGAAATGAAGAGGTTAGCTCATTCTTTACTTGCACATTGTTACAAAGATCCCTTATTTTTCGATTTCTGAATTTTTTGTATCAAAATGTTTAGTGTCTGTCATTATGCCTTATGTAAGTGACGGTGAACACAAAATGTGCTATTATTTACGGATTGCAGTTCTTTTGGAGTATGGTGATCTGGTTAGTTAGCGATTGTCTGAAAACTAGGATATGGAATCAAGGACTGTCTAGGTTTGTGATAGGCTGCATTTGATGTCATTTTCTGCTTCAATGTATCAAATGCAAATTATTGGTAGCATTCGTGTGATATAGTTGTAGTCATGTTCAAAGTTATTTTTTGTTGAAATAAAATTTTGAACTTGAGTTGAGAACTAGCAAGATTATACATTTGAAGGAAATAGAAGAGGCTTGGTAAACAAATTATCTGATTCACTAATTATTTAATGTCAGGTTTTTTGCATTATGCATATCAGTAAGTTCAGTTGAAGGTTTTTTATATTATGATGTTGCAGTTTGAACCAGATTTGAACGATCCATATTGTTGCGGATCTCGATAGCTTACTCAAGTTGTTAATAGGGTTAATTATCAAATGGAACACTTATTCTACTTCACTCAACAGGCGAATGGTTACATTCCGTTAGGTTATATTGAGTTTGCTATTGAAACAAACGTATTCCGTTAAATTGGTTTACATGGACCTGACCGTGAACCTTGACTTGGAACGAAGTGGCATTTGACGTGGACTGTCCACATAGCAATAGAACATTTTCAGTTAAAAAAAGAAGAAGAAAAAACTAGGGTTTGAATCAATTGTAATTGAAAAAAGGTATGAAGAACCCTAGAAACTTGACTTACGCAAATGTATATAGGCAGGTCGAGTTTGGAAGGGAATGTCAATGTTGCAAAACTAGCTGTTACAATGTTAGATTAGCTTTTTTCGTCTATCATTTTTAAAATATATATCAGAATGCTACATATCAACAATTGAGTGATTCAATAGAGACCAAAAATTTCCAGGTGACCGTTGATATAATGGAGTGGAAAATGTGATCCATATGATAATTAACCCGTTGTTAATATGTAAATTTAGTTTGGTGGATGAGATAGTAAGGTCCGTTTTTTATCTTGTCACTAGCTATTATGATTTCTGGATGCCTTGTAACACCTAGTAAAATAATTTTACGTAACTTCCGAACTTAAATGGTAAATGCGGAGATATTGGTTTTCCAAAGTCTCCTGTATGGATTGGTTCTCACTTCAACAGAAGCATGTAGTTTGTTCAGTCAAAAGTTTCAACAACTAGGGTCCTGGGTTTCCTTTATTAGGTTTCCTCATCAATCATATGGTCCACAGTCCACTTGCAAATCTAAATACAAACAAGACTTATGTAAGTTGACTTCTCTTGTAAACCCTTCTGCATATACCATACATCTTCTATCCAGGGCTTTGTTGATCTTTCTTCCAACTTGATTTCTCTCCAAATTTTCCCAGAGAAAGAAAATCAATTCTCTCTAAATAAGATCAAATTTCTACAACCATGATATCGAATCAAGGAAGCGATCATATTCACAGTAACAAAAAATGGACTAATGTGATGCCTTTTTTTGTAGCTCTAGTTGTTATTGCGGGTATTGCTTTTCTGGGTCCTCTTGACATTGTAACCAAGTCATCAATGGTCAACTCTTGGGCTGACTCATTATATCATTTTACCACTTTGCGTTGGTCATCTTCATTTGACCTTCCTGTTGATCATTTGGGGTCAATCTGGGGTTCTTGATTCTGGAACTGAGAGTTGTTAGAAGTGGTTGGAGAGACGAGATATATTGGTCTATTCCAGGGATTTCAAGGATGAGCCCATTTTTGTCTATGCAAGTGGCGGGGTTAGCTCATTCTTTAGTTACACGTTATCTATATCAATTTTTTAGCTTGATAAAAAGATTTATTTAGCTAGTGATTATCCAAGAACTAGCTATACGTTTGCGATATGTTGTCATTTTATGCTTCACTATTTTAAATGGTAATTATTGATGATTGATGTGTACTTCTACTTGTAGTAACATATTCAAGTTATTTTGTTGAAATAAAATTTTGAACCCTAAGTTGAGTACTGAAGAGATTGAACAGTTCAATAGAAGAGCCTCGGTAGAAATTCGATGTCAGGTATAATGCATGTCAGTAAGAAGGTTTTATATGTGATGAATTTGAACCAGCCATATTGTTGGTTAATTTCCAAGGGCGAGCCCTGGTTCAAAGTAGTTTATTCTAATTTAGTGGGTGAGATTGCAATATCTTTTTTCATCTTTTTACTAGCTATTATGAACTCTGGATAACATGTAAAACCAAAGAAATGGACTTTTTCCTGAACTTTAGTTAGGATTTCTCACAGGGAGACTAGTCAATCCTTGGGTTTTATTATTTTATGTGTGTGTGGGTGTGTATATAAATAAATTGTTAATATCTTCAGGAAATTAATAAATGAGCTCAGGATTTTATAAATTCTGCAGCTAATGTTGTATTGGAACTTAATTGTGACAGCAGATATCAGTTTCCCGCTTTGATATAAGTATCTTAATTTTTATTGTTCTGAACTTTATTCCATGCACTCCTATATAGGATTTTAAGTCTTGTTCTGTGGGATGTAAATTTGGGTCTGAATCTGAGAAGAAGCCTGATGCTGCAATTGGGTTAGGCCACACAAATGGGGCACCCGCAGTGCTTCGATCAATGGAGTCAGCTCAATACTATGCAGAGAATAACATTGCCTACGCACGCCGGTAGGTAAGCATATTTTTATGCGTGACTCACTGCATATTTAAATATCTGTGATGTGAATTCAATTTCTAAGTTTCTCAATCTACATCTTCTTTGTGATTGAACATCTGTATTCTAACACATCCTTTATTTAGGTTGACCAAAATAGGTTTTGAGCAAGTGTCCTTGTTAAAAAGTACGAGAACTGTCTGGTTTTGTTTGCCTGTCCAGTATTCTGGTCTTCTTGGAAACAGAAACTAGAACGTGCAGCATATTGATATAAATTTTCCTGCCATTTGAAAAATCGCATTTAAAATGAACTCCTGAATTATGGTATAGAAGTTGTCTTGCCATGTTATTTGAAGTAAAGTGAGCCATCGACATGGTACTGAGTAACTATTATGATAGGATCTTGAACTTTAAGCAGGTGAAGTGTTGAACACATCGGAGGCCATCCTAAATTAATACTTCCACAGTTCCAGAAGTAGATATGATATTTAAGAACTTAAAAATCCATTGTCCACGGAGATTGAGTTACTGGAAAATGGGTCTATTATTAATACTATGGTTGTAATGATATATCTAGTTGACTGTACTACAAGGTATGACGTTTTTACATTACAAGGTATGACGGTTTTACCAAGTCTATGCCAAATAACTGTTTTCACTGACCCTGATAGTACCACATCAATTTGTCAGCTGATTCCCCTTGCTCTTTCAGTTGTTAGCCTTGTGCCCAAAATGAGCAGGAAAGTTCTTTTTCCTGTAATTTTGCACACAGATACGTAATTAATGACTATTGACATTCTATTTCAAATATTATTTAGATGGAGCATGCATGTTACCCATCTAATAGAAAGCATTTTCTTCTGTCTAGGTTCATTAGATCCTGTGGGGTTCAATTAAATCTTAATTAGCGTGACGGAGTAAAGGATCAAATTTTAACTTCTCTGTAAAGTCTTCATTACCACCTGGGGTTTATCAGTAACAAAATATTCTTTTTTTCAGTAACAATAAATGGCTTATATATCACCAATTTCCATCTTACATGAGCTACTTTTTCTGATCAAATGAAGTGAAAAGGACTCTTCCTTTTCTATTATTAACACCAAATAATTTGTGTAATCCACATGGGAAATAATTTCTATGCCCTAAATTTTGTTGTCATCAGGAGAGGATATGACATTGTTATGACTACTAGTCTCTCGTCAGATGTACCTGTTGGTTATTTTTCTTGGGCGGAGTATGATATTATGGCTCCTGTGCAACCAAAAACTGAAAAAGCTCTAGCAGCTGCTTTCATTTCTAACTGTGCTGCACGAAATTTTCGCTTGCAAGCTCTTGAAGGGTTGGAGAAGGAAAACATTAAGATTGATTCTTATGGTGGTTGTCACCGAAATCGTGATGGAAGAGGTGAGATTATTTTTCTTACTAATCTTTTATGCTTACTGACTTCTGCTTTATTGCCTTCAAAATGATTGGTAATTTTTTTGTCAGTTTGGATAAAATAAGTTTATTATATGCATCTTAAAAGCAATCCGCTCGTATCAAATATAATTAAAAGGGATCAGTAGATTAGATGTGATGTTCATGATGATATAACGGTTAACACCCGTAAGTACGTAATAAGTTGCAAATATACGACAATTTAGATGTGTTCATCTTTTGAGGAGGCTAACTATTCTGTACAATTGTAATAAACCGAAATGCAAATTTTTTCATTTTCTTAAATTGCTTGTATGCAGTGGACAAAGTACAAGCTTTGAAGCGCTACAAATTTAGTTTGGCCTTTGAGAATTCCAATGAGGAAGATTATGTCACTGAAAAGTACTTTCAGTCTCTTGTTGCTGGTATGAATTTACTGCATTACTAACTTTTTTTATTTAACTCTTCTTGGTCAGATGATTGACATCGACATTATTTGTTTATTTCAGTTGTAAAATTCATTTCTTTATGCTCTTATACTGTCATTTGGATATAAATGCATAGTTTTTTTTACGTCCTTTTGCTCCTTTTGCTGACCTTATTGGCAAGATGATCTCATTCGGTAAACAAATCGTGTCTAAAAATATATGTTCTTTAAAAATTTGTATGGGAAGGTTTTAGCATGTCGTTGCCTATAAAGATTTAAAAGATATTGCGCGAATGATCTATTATAGGCTGAAGCATATGTCGCTCTTGACCATTCTTTGTTCTTTTAAATATTTTTACAATGAAAAGAACATCGATGAAAGTTTTCTTTTTCGCCATTTAGAGATTAACATCTACCTTTAGTAGTAAATATGAACCAAATACATGTACGAACATTGAGCATTTGAGCTATAAGTATTACCTCTTATGGTTACAGTTATTATTACAAAGTCATAATAAAGTTTATGCTTCATTGATGATGATTAATTGAAATTTTTGTCAAATTATTAGGATCTATTCCTGTGGTTGTTGGTGCTCCAAATATCCAAGAGTTTTCTCCTTCATCTAACGCAATTTTACATATTAAGGAGCTAAAGGATATTCCATTAGTTTCCAAGTCTATGAAGTACCTTGCTGACCATCCAGAGGCATATAATCAGTCACTGAGGTTAGTACAGTATTCACCAATGTTTTACTGGTCAATTCATGCAGTTGTAAGTGCCTAATAATGTATTGATAGCTCTTTTCTTTTTGTTTTCCTAACTTGTAGTCTTATATATTCCGGACTCCTTTTATACTCTGTAGCTCTACTTTCTTTGTTCTAAGGGAGGGTAACAGTTGTTTTTACTGTTCAGGTGGAAATATGAGGGCCCTTCTGATTCTTTCAAGGCTCTAGTGGACATGGCAGCCGTTCACTCATCGTGCCGACTCTGCATCCACTTGGCGACGAGGATTCGTGAGGCCGATGAAAAGAGTTTAGATTCTTCGAAGCGCCCTTGCAAGTGTACCAGAGGCTCGGAAACTGTATATCATATATATGTAAGAGAAAGAGGGAGATTCGAGATGGTTTCTGTTTTCTTAAGGTGATCTCTACTCTTAAAAACTTATATTTAGTTCAGGATATTTATATCTTCTAGTAAATCACTTGTAATCCCACTGTCCCACAAAAAAATGGCTAATTTGACCATTTAAAAAAATTATATCGTATGTTATGTTTATAAAATTTGAGTCTGCGAATATATAACCACAAGAAAGTACAATTAAAGCACTGATTTTTTCCAATTTTCTAAAACTCTGAATATATAATGAAATAATGAAAATTCTATGACGGAATTTGGTTCATTTCGTTTTTCCTGTTCTCATCAGAATTAGATGCTTTTGAAAATTCTGATTTTTCGCGAATTTGCACTTGGGATCCAATGGACAGGTCCAGTAATTTGACCCTAAAGGCCCTAGAATCTGCTGTTCGGTCCAAGTTCGAGTCTATCCAACATGTGCCCGTTTGGAAGGATGAACGACCGGAAAGCATTAGAGGTAAGGATGAGCTCAAAGTGTATAGGATATATCCTCTTGGCCTGACACAGAGACAGGCTCTATATACATTCAGTTTCAAAGGGGATAACGAATTGAGTGGTCACTTGGAGAAAAATCCATGTGCAAAATTTGAGGTGATATTTGTGTAGCTGCAACATGTGTACTAGTTCTGCATTGATATGCAAAATCATCCTTGTTGTATTACTAGCTGTTCTTCACATGTTTTAGGCTGCAGTAGCATACAGGAAATGAGAAAAACAGTTAGACACCTTTTCTACGGGATTAAACTCAATCATGTAGCAGATACTAATTAATACATACGTGAAAATCAAATCCCTTTGGTTTTACATGTTAACCATCAGGACTACAAAATATCTACTGCTAGTTTGTGTACAAATATTTGTAAATTTTCTCCTTTTATTTGAAATGATCAAGAATTCTCGTCATTCCTTCAATTTTTTCAGTAATTTTGGGACTCTACGTCTCTACCTGTTTAAGATTGTGCAACTGTCAGTCCTATCCTGACCCCTGACCCAAGTTGTCACAAATCTGGAACGTTTATTTTCAATATATAATATTTTTCAAATATATGAGAAGGGGGAGTGAGATACAGAATTCATGATCTTTGGCCACAAGAAAGAATGGGTTTTGCCTGAGCTATTCTTCTATCCAACATATAGGAAAGTACTTGATATTTCTTGTTTGTTTTTTGTTGGTTCAGTAGATGAAGATTATCGAACGGAATTCTTCTGAGATTTATTTTAGAATATTCAATGTTAGTTAACCAGATTTTTGTTTTGGCTAACAAGAGTATAAGATTATCAAAGTCAAAAGTTTAGGTACATCGTAAAAAAAATTGAAATGGTATCGTCGGAAAGTGTCAATACCACAACGATACCATTGAAAATATCTAGTAGTAGTGATGACTCATTGACATGGGGTCTATAAGAATTGTTGTCGCAGGGCACACATTTCCACCACAATCTAAAATATATCTCTAATCACTGCTAAGAAGATAAGTAGTGAATGATCACTTTCAAAGTTTCAGCAGGACATTCCAGAAAAGGAATCAAAGGGCTTAGATTTGTACTCCTGTTTGGCTAATTCAAATCCAGGCAAACAGATATCAGATATGAAAGTGAAGCATCAGTTGGTTTTATATGTTTTTAGTGTCATTTCATCTCAACGAAATCTCCATATCTTTACTAGATTTTCTTCTTTCTTACTTCTGTCACAACCTTAACTAGTCTGGCTTCTTCAAAACAGACACGACCTTGTCCAAAATGGCGGGCTTCACATCAATCATGCATGCGATAATGAATTTGTTTTTGTTACATTTTGGTTTTTTGGTTTGGGGGGCGGAACACATTCATCATTGTCTATCTTTACAAGAATCGCAGGATTTTATAGTCATATAATATTTGAATCAACAACACTCATCAACCACGAATAGATTTTATATTGAATCGAACCTAAAATCTGGGACGATTCATCGGAAGTGCTCCTACTTTATTAGTAGTATTAGAAGAAGTATCTGGATTTAGACGTTGTCGTGCGTACAATGAAGTACGTGAGATTTGAACACGTTACCACCACTGTCTTCATGCGTAATGCAATGACAAATCCCTATTTTTTTAATCTTATCCGTTCACGTGATTAATTCAATTATTACATCACTGCCGTTATATAAACAGTTAAATAACTGTACACGTACAGCGGCACATGTACAATTTATTTCTATATTTGTACATAAAATAGCATGAAAATCGAAATGTAAAAAATTAAATATTTTTATCAGAACATAATTATTTAAAATCCAACGAACAAAAGCAGAATTCAACGACCAATTAACTCAAATATGATTGCAATTTTAAATTCCAAAAACCGAAAATGTATCATTATAATCGTAGTTTTAACTGAGAACCGAGTCGAGTCGAACCGAGCTATAACAATACTAATGCATTATGTGCATTAGGATTCAGGTTCATGCATGAATCACTGGTTTGTAGATATATTTAGCAGTCTCAGTTTAGTCAATGTTTGAAGTTATGAGGCAACCTTCTCAGGCAGGCCATTTGGTAACCTTTCTGTCTTTATCCATTTCCCTTCTTCACCCCCTCTGTATATATAATTTCAACCACACTTCATTTTCTTACAATGAAATTAGTAATCAAACTCATATATTACAAAATATCAAGATATGGAGTTTCTGTCCATTATAATATGTACCATCTTATTTTTATCTGTTCTTCTATCATATTACTTAATACAAGAAAAGAAAAAAAAACAGAAACACAAAGCTAAACTTCCTCCTGGTTCAATGGGATTGCCATATGTAGGAGAAACTCTCCAGATATACTCTGATAATCCTAATGTTTTATTTGCGACAAAGCAAAAAAGGTTCTGGTCCGAACTCCATTTTCTTTCTGTTGCATCGATATATTTGCAACCTCGAAGAGGCCGGTGGTGTAACTTTCCATAATTTTGTCATTGTTTTGCAGATATGGAGATATTTTCAAAACTCACATTCTTGGCTGCCCTTGTGTTATGCTAGCAAGTCCAGAGGCTGCTCATTTTGTGCTAGTTTCGCATGCTCACTTGTTGAAGCCAACGTACCCGAAAAGCAAAGAGACAATGATTGGCCCTTCTGCACTGTTTTTCCATGAAGGAGCTTATCACACTTGCCTCAGAAAGCTGGTCCAGAGTTCTTTATCTCCTGGAGCAATTCAAAAACTGATTCCTGATATTGAAGCCATCGCGATTTCTACTTTAGAATCATGTAACAACTCACAAGTAGTTTACATCTTCCGAGAGATGAAGATTGTAAGTTTAACCTCGTAGTGTTGTTGCACTTGCTTTCATGTCCCCTACTTTCATCTATATCAGTTTTATGTCCTGATTGTGCAGTTGTCTTTTGAGGTTGGGATTTTGTCTATCTTTAGTCAATTAGAAAGTAAATATAGCACAGAGTTAAAAGAGCAGTACTGCATTGTAGATAAAGGTTACAACTCCCTTGCAACAAACTTACCGGGAACTGCATATCAGAAGGCTCTCAGGGTAACAACTTTACATATTTTTTCAACAATCTTACCTTTGTTGATCTGATGTTCTGATTTATTCTTCCTTCTACGATCATTTTGAGAAGGCGAGGCGAAGGATTAATCAAATTCTTCGTGAGATTATTAGTGAGAGGAAGGAGAAGAAATTTTTAGACAAAGGCCTCTTAGGTCATCTTCTGAACTTCAAGAATGAGGAGGGTCAGACATTGCCTGAGGACCAAATTGCGGACAACATAATTGGAGTACTTTTTGCTGCTCAGGACACAACAGCTAGTGTCTTAACATGGATTTTTAAATACCTCCATGACGATCACAAGCTTTTGGAAGCTGTAACGGTAAGCATTTTGCCAAGGCTTCACTAATCACAAACATAAACCATTTTTCATGGATTGTTATTTATTGCAGGAAGAGCATATGGCTATTTATAAATTGAGCGATGGAGGAAAGTTGCCTTTGACATGGGTTCAAACTCGAAATATGCCTGTAACCTACAAGGTTTGTACTTCTCGTACTCTTTTTCATGCAATTTTTTCTGTAAGAGCCTTCTTAATTAGTTGCGTACATGTGATATTTAGGTCATATTAGAGACGTTGCGGATGGCAAGCATCATATCTTATACTTTTAGAGAAGCAGTGGTTGATATTCAGTATAAGGGTAAGAAGCAGAGTAAACAACATTGTAGAGATGAGGGGCTTCTTGCACTTCATGTACTTGGTATTAATCCTTTAAATCTCTGTATTCTATAATGTTAGGATACCTCATACCTAAAGGTTGGAAGGTGATGCCATTGTTTAGAAACATTCACCATAGCCCTGAGTTCTTCAGTGATCCGCAAAAGTTTAATTCTTCGAGGTTTGAGGTATGACCACTAAAGCTGTATCAAATTCCCTGAAAAGGTTTCAACTCCAACAAATTTCTGTTCATCTGTTGGTTGATGCATGCAGGTAGCTCCAAAACCAAACACATATATGCCCTTTGGTAATGGAGTACATGCCTGTCCAGGAAGTGAGCTTGCGAAACTGGAGATGCTAATTGTAATTCACCACCTGGTTACCAAGTTGAGGTATGATGACTACAAAGTTTGTACTAAAAAGCAACTGATAAGTTAATCGGATGAAGAAATTCCTGAAATTATCGCATGTCGGAATATATTTAGTCTAGGACCTGTCAAATGTTCGAAACCTTTAATCATGCTCAAGTTTTAACAGAATATATTTGGAGTTGCAGGTGGGAAGTGATTGGTCACAGCAATGCAGTTGAGTACTGCCCATTCCCAGTCCCACAGCATGGACTCCCAGCAAGATTCTGGGAAAAACCTTAGGACACAACACAAATACAATCACTTCAACACATGATTCCTTTGAAGATGAGGCTGTGAAGTCCTGATTTTGAGTGGAGCTTCGGTGCAAGTTTTCGTACATATTTCAATGGTATTAATTATTAGTCATTCCAAATACTACTGTAATATGTTTAGACAGTAAGCTTAACGTATTGTGTCTCCTATCCTAACTGTGAGTAGCTACAAATTGTAAGCGCCACAAATTTTGTAGAAATAGAGCGTCGTAATACCCTCCAATCTCTTATATTCGACTTGGCACCATTGCGGTCTACAACTAATAAATCAATGATCGCTCAAATTGGATTCACAAAAATTCCCTTTTATTGTCTTATAATTTTTTGAAGAACAATGAAATTAATTTAAAAAGTCATATGGCATTTACAAAGATAATCGGGTCGAACAAACATAAAATATAAATAATCGTCTATTCTCCTGAAGAGATAGTCAAACGAAATGTTGAAAATGATATATTTACATGTACCCGTTTCACCGCAACCTGTTTGAGCTATCGACCATAATTGCAATTTCATACAAAATTTTATCACTAAATCAAAACCAGCTCTCACAATAAAGAAGAGAAAACAACACCCTCTCACCATGGAGAGAAAAACAAATCGAAAGTGCAAACTAAAAAACCAAATTAAAAAAACTTAGATCTGAAAAAAACGAAACCACAATAGGAGATAATCGGTCCACTCTCGAATCCAAAAGGCTGCTTGAATCGAAGAAGAACGAAACCGAAAGCTCCAAAAATTTAGATCTAAAAAACAAACCAAACAAACTAAATGAGTAAAAAACCTTACCCTAGAAAATAAGAAATAAACTAAAAGAAATAAAAAGATTGAGGTTTTCCACCGGAGAGAAACCGGTGGAAGCCCCGTCGCTAGAAAGATGGGTAAAGCTTTTTTTCAAAATTATGCGTGTATAAATATACACACATTGTCTTATAATTTGATAAGTCAGTTTACTCCAATATCTTAGTTTAATATAGTCTTTAGGAATTAAATATGCTATATTTAAAATATATAAAGCTAATTGTATATTGAATTTTAAGGATAACATTAAATTTACAGTCATAACTCATCTTGATCATGTTTTTTTAACACAACATCCTAAATAAAAAAACGTATAGAAAGCATGAACTTTTACTCTTTAGTGACAAATGAACACTTAGAATCCCTTACTAGGTAAACTTAATATAAAGAATCGGCTTGTTAAACTTAAAATCCGATAATTCAAATTCAGGCCAGTCATACCGGTCAGATGTGGAAAAGAGTCAAAGAACGATAATACAGAGACAGATCTTACCATTCGTACAAAATAAATCAGAAACAGGAAATTGAATTTGCTAGATCACATTTGAAGTTGTAATTTCATTTTAATATATTTGATACACTAATAAAACTAGAAAAAAGTATTTCCTAAATTTAATGTCATACATGTATGCTTTGAGGTCATATTTAGAGACGTTGTGTAGATGACCGGATGGCATGGCAAGCATCATATCTTATACTCTTAGAGAAACAGCGGTTGATATTGAGTAGTGTTAGATATTCTAAAAATTTTATCAAATTATTTATCGAATGACATGACACACGTTTTTATTTGTGGACGCATGTGTGTTTGTATACGGAGTTCCATATTATAATTATTATTAAAAAAATTATCAATTTTACACCGATACGTAAGTATTTGATAAATTTTTTAAGATAACTAGCATTTTCCTATTCAGTATAATGGTAAGGAGCAGAGTGAGGTACACTGAAGTTGAGAGTTATTTTGCAGTTCATGTAGTCATTTTTAATCCTTCAAATCTATGTAGTATTAAATAATGTTAGGATACCTTATACTTGCAGGCTGGAAGGTGAAGCTATTGTTTGGAAACATTCACCACATCCCAGAATTCTTCAGAGATCCAAAAAAGTTCATTTCTTCAAGGTTTGTGTAAACTCCATAACTGGAGATTAGTGATGTAAAGTAATGAAGAAAGCAGTTTAGAAATGTATAGAAAGACTGAATGAATGATTGTGTTTACAGTGAGGTGTTTATATGGAGATTCTTCTCTATGTACATACAGATTCTGTATCTATGAACTCTAACTAACTCCAGCTAAATCCAGCTCATCAATCTAACAAACTCATTTTATTGTGTGCACACTTTTGTGTTATTGTGTGCACTATCTATATTTACATCATCCCCCCTCAAGGTTGGAGGTTGTTGGGATTTATGGGTGATAGCATAGGAACAACTTAACTTTGTATATACTTAATTTTTAATTAAGTAGAACATACTGTCACAGCCAAAGTATGTTCTTGTAATCAGTATGCAATGTTAGTTTAATTGTGTAATTTGGAAGAAGTTCACTTTCTGTGTTCAAGCCTCAAAGAACGCATATTGGATGACAACATGAATAAAAGTTACTGTCATAAGAATTGACAGTAAGATTACAAGAAGACAGAATGTTGCAAGTCAAGACAGCATATTCACTCTGACAGCAACATTGGCGGAAGACTACGCGACAGCAACTTTAGCCCTCGACAGCAAGCTTGGGAACCTCGACAGCACACTATGCGGGGAACTCGTACTGTCACCAAAAGCACATTCTTGTGACAGCAAGCTTTGTGGCAAAAGTAACTGTCTCGAGAAAGACCCTTGTTCTAAGTATCTTTCTCAGTCAAATCCCGTGACACTTTCAATGTTCAAGAAACAGGCGTGATGCAGTATCCCTAAGCTGCACCAAGTCTGCAAGACTACGACAGAAGCTTCAAGCACTGCAAACAAAAGCGAATCAATTCAAGAGCAAGGTCAAGTCTCTATTTGCTGAATTGTTTTAGCTAGAAATAGAATGAATCTAGGTTGCTTTTGTTATGATGTTTATCTGACATATTAGCAATTTAGGAAAGTCACATGGGTAAGACAATCTGTAAGAAGCTGCCGCTTGACAATGACAGCAGCTTCACAAACCCGTGACTGATAGTGATAGGATTAGTCTTATACCTACTGTCAATTCATTCTAGAGAAAAAAACGAAGACTAGCAAGTGCCTTGAAGAAAAACGAAGCTCAAGATTTCTCTCTTGAGGTTGTAACAACACTTTGCAAAATAAATAAAACATTTATTTTGTGAATACTGTCTTCTCTATTTTACTGTTTGTGAATGCATACATATTATTGATAACATTAAATCTTAGTTTTAGTTGTTGAATCTGAGATTGAATTTTATCAGTATTGCATTCATCCCCCCCCTTCTGCAATACACAAGGACCAACAACTGGTATCAGAGCTTTCAGATTAATATACATATCTGAGATCCCGACGACAATGCAGAAACCAAACAGTATCAAGATCCCAGCTTTTGATAAAGAGAACTACAGTATTTGGAAAAGAAAGATCTTGTTGTTTATCAAAGCTGCGAATCCACTATACCCAGGTATACTCGAGAATGGTCCTTTCATTCCAAGAAAGGAAATTGAAGCCACAACAGTAAATGGTGAGATCATTCCTGCACATTGGGTTCCCAAAGATCTCTCGGAATTTTTGGAAACTGAAAAGGAGAAAATGGTGCTAGATGATCACTTGCAACTCATCTTGCTCGATTCTCTCACGTTGGATAAAGCCATGTGTGGAAGTGTGATAAGCTGCACATCAGCCAAGGAGATGTGGATCAGGTTAGCCTTACTCTGTGAAGGAAGTGAAGAAGTTAAGGGCAACCAAAGGCAAATACTTATATCTCAATATGAGGCATTTATGGCCAAGCCTGGTGAAGACTTAACCTCCATGTTTGAAAGGTTCAGTAAGCTCTTAACTGAACTGCAGATACATGGCAAGTACTATAACAGAAAAGAATTGAACGTCAAGTTCTTGCTTACACTGCCTGATCATCTTGAACACAAGACAACAGCCATACGAGAAGGAAGAGATCTTAACAATATAACCTTTGAGACACTTTATGGCATTCTGAAATCGTATGAACTTGAACTCTTTCAAAAGAGAGCCATACAAAGTGGAACAAGGAACAAGATGGCTAATATGTCAAGTGCCCTAGTAGCACAAGTGCCAAGGATCACACAACCTAGTGAAGCACTACAAATCACTCAACCAACCCCTGTACAATCCTTGAAGATAGAAGAGGTTGTTGAAGATGATGAGAAAGTAGTACTACAGCTCAAGGATGTGGAAGATGAAGACTTCTACACTATGGAGGAACTGGAAAGCATGGACAATCCTACTATGGCTTACATGGCCAAAAAGTTCAAGAACTTTAGATTCAAGAAGGATAGGTCATTCAGGCCCCAAGGCCAAGCATCCAAGTTCACCAAGGGAAGCTCATCATCAAAGGCTGCTGTGGGAAGCTCATTCAAAGGAGGATACAAGACTGGATTTGTGGATAGATCTAAATTCAAGTGTTACAACTGTGGTGAACCTGGTCATTTTGCTGCTGAGTGCAAAAGACCCAAACAGGTTCAGAGATTTGAGAAAGGAACTGGTGGTTACTCCAAGAAGAATCAAGGTAGAGCCTATGTGGCTGAAGGAAAGTGTTGGGATGAGTCTGATGATGAAGATGAAGAAGAATATGTCAACCTAGCTCTCATGGCTAGCACTGATGAAGTAACATCAACATCCTCAAGTCAGGTACCTTCACTTGTCTTACTTGATATGTCCATTGATGAGTATAAGAAAACCATTAAAGACTTAAGTGCTGAAATGTTCAATGTCCATACTAGCTTATCTGTTGCCAATGAGGAAATCACTAGGCTGAGTAAGCTAAATGAAACACTAAAGTCTGAAAATGAATCTCTTGTTCTCAAAACCAGTTCACTAGACTCTTTAGCTCAGGAGAATGCTAAACTTAAAAATGAATTGAAATGTGCTAAAGAGGTTGAGGAATACCTGAGAAATGAGATTGCTGAAAACGAATTTAAAATCAAGGCTTATAAAAACTCATCAAAGATAGTTCAGGATTACAATGATAAGCATACAGAAAATCAGTCTGTTGGTATAGGTTTTTCTTATGGTAGAAGACCTGGAAAGGAAACTGTGATTCAAGATTGTCCTGGGAGTGCTGCTGTCAAACCCACCATTCTCAAGAAAGTTAAAACTCCTATTTTCAAAGCTGCAGAAATTGAGTTTGATGAAGAAGCCATGCTCATCAAACAAGAAATACTTGATGAGGATGAAGGTGTTGACAGCACATTCAAGGATGTAAAGGATACTGTCACAATCCCCAAGACAGTAAACTTACCAAGCAATCAGACAGTAAGTTCAAAAGATGCTGTCACAGTTGGCAAGACAGAATCTTCCAAAGATACTGTCAAGAATGGTTCCAAGACAGTAACTTTAAAACCTTCTGTCAAGATAGTAGGAATAAAAGATACTGTCAAGGAAAGTTCGACAGCAACTTCTGAACATACTGTCAATCCAGTAACTCCCAAGTCTAAAAACAGGAATGGTAAGGTAGGTGTCAATAAAGGAAATGGATACACTAATGTTGGAGGTGCTTCTAGGAAACTGTGCAATAACTGTGGCTCTACTCATCACTTAACACATGTTTTTAAGAAACCAATTGAGAATAAGATCAATGCAACTGAACTCAATGGTAACTTACACAGAACCCCCCTTTTGCATAGAACTATGAGTGTCTGTAACAACATTGAATGTATGCCATGCAAAATCACTGCCATGAGTACATGCTTTAACTTACCTGTTCTCTCTACTGAAAAATGCTCATACCTGAACACTGTTGAGACTTCTGAGCCTGCTGGAAATAGCAAAAAGGCTTCATCCACTAAGAAAAGGACCAAGTCCAATTATAAACCTAAGTGGGTGAAAAGAGAAGTCAAACAGGAGATTACTGATAATGCTTATGACTTTATGACTGAAAGAAACTCAGGAGACACTGAAACTGCAGGACCCAACAAGGATTGGGTACCATATGCATCTTAGACACATTCTGTTTTGCAGGGCAAGAAGAAAGATCAAGTCATGTGGATCATTGACAGTGGCTGCTCAAGACACATGACAGGTGATAAAGCCCTGCTATCACATTATGTTGAGAAAGCTGGCCCAATCATAACCTTTGGAGACAACAGCAAGGGTTACACAGTGGGATATGGCTGTCTAGAAATTGGAAATGTTGTCATTGAAGATATTGCTCTTGTGGATGGATTGAAGCACAATCTACTCAGTGTCAGCCAATTCAGTGACAGGGGATTCAAGGTTGATTTTGATATGATGCTGTGTAACATTTATCACAAGAAGAATAGTAGCCTCTCTCTAAAAGGGGTTAGAAAAGGAAGCTTGTTTGTTGCTGACTTAAATTCAACAAAGAAGGATAAGGTTTACTGTTTCTACAGTAAAGCAACTGTTGGTGACAGTATGCTTTGGCACAGGAAGCTCTCACATCTCAACTTCAAGACAATGAATATTCTGATGAAGAAGGAGTTAGTGAGAGGTTTGCCCCAACAGGAATTCTGTCAAGAAGGACTGTGTGAAGATTGTCAAATGGGCAAACTGAGAAGAGCTGTGCACAGGTCTAAGCAAATGAACACCAACATTGAAGCACTCAAGTTGATTCACATGGATCTCTTTGGACCAGTCAATGTACCATCAATGGCCAAGAAGAGATATGCCTTAGTAATGGTGGATGATTACTCAAGGTACACTTGGGTGAAGTTTCTAGAATCCAAAGATGAAGCTGCTCAAGTGATTATTGATCAAGTCAGAGTTCTTGATAGAACTCCAAACTCAAAAGTTCAAATCTTGAGGAGTGACAATGGTACAGAATTCAGAAATGCCACTCTTGGAAATTTCTGTAAAGATGAAGGAATTGTACAACAATTCTCTGCTGCAAGAACTCCACAGCAGAATGGAGTTGTAGAAAGAAAGAACAGGACTCTCATTGAAGCAGCTAGAACTATGTTGCATGATGCCAAACTGCCAACATATTTCTGGGCTGAAGCTATCAACACAGCCTGTTATACTCAGAACAGAACCATGATCAACAAAACTCATGCAAGTACACCTTACTGTCTGTTAACTGGAAAGAAACCTACTGTCAAATATTTTCATGTGTTTGGGAGCAAATGCTTTATGATGAAGGATAACCATGAGAAGAAAGGAAAATTTGACACCAAGGCTTTTGAAGGACTATTCATGGGTTACAACACAGAAAGGACTGCCTACAGAGTTTATGTTATGGAACACAGGATTATTGAAGAAAGTGTTAATGTCACATTTGATGAAACCAAGTTTCCAGGACTGCATGAAGAAGGAAAGATGCAGACATTCAGATTTGAGAATCAAGGATACTTGGAAGCTGAGGAGATTGTGGATGAAGAACCTAGCTTCACTCAAGTTGTTGAAGTTGATAAAGATACTGTCAATGCCACTACTGTCAACCAAACTCCAGCTCAGTCACAGACCATATCCTCTAACATTCATGACAATGGTGACTCTGGAGACAATGAAGAACATGGTGAAGACAATGGGATTGGTGATCATTCAACTCAACAAACTGAAGAAAATGTTCCTGTGCAGTCAAGTAGCTTGCTCAGAATCACCAAGTGGAACAAAGATCACTCAAGTGACCTCATCATTGGTGACCCTAATTCTGGAGTGAGGACCAGGAACAAAGTCTCTGCTGACAGCATGTTTTCATGCTTCCTGTCTCAAATGGAACCTAAGACAATTGATGAAGCATTGTTGGATTCTGACTGGGTGATAGCCATGCAAGAAGAGCTAAATCAGTTTGAAAGGAACAATGTATGGAAGCTAGTTCCAAGACCTAAGGGAAAGTCAGTCATTGAGACCAAATGGGTTTTCAGAAACAAGCTTGATGAAAATGGATCAGTGACAAGAAACAAAGCAAGGCTAGTAGCTAAGGGTTACTGTCAACATGAGGGAATAGATTATGATGAGACATTTGCACCTGTTGCAAGACTTGAAGCTATAAGAATCTTTCTAGCCTATACTGCACACTGCAACTTCAAAGTATTTCAGATGGATGTCAAAAGTGCCTTCCTAAATGGAGAATTGGAAGAAGAAGTGTATGTTGAACAGCCACCAGGGTTTGAGGATGTTGAAGTGTATGATTTTGTGTACAAACTCTTCAAAGCTTTGTATGGACTAAAGCAAGCACCCAGGGCATGGTATGACACACTTTCCACCTTTCTTCTGGAAAACCAGTTTACTAGAGGAGTTGTGGACAAGACACTTTTCTACAAACACCATGGCAAGGACATCATTCTGGTACAAATCTATGTGGATGATATCATTTTTGGTTCTACAAATGAGAAACTGTGTGAGAAGTTCTCCTCTCTCATGAGTAACAAATATGAGATGAGTATGATGGGAGAATTGTCATTCTTTCTGGGATTACAAATTCTTCAACAATCTGATGGAATCTTTATTTGTCAAGCTAAATACATCAAGGAACTTCTCAGAAAGTTCAACTTGGAAGATTCATCACCTGCAAAGACACCAATGTCCACTTCAACCAGTCTAGATCTTGATCCTAAAGGGAAGAAAATTGATTCAAGCACCTATAGATGCATGGTAGGATCTCTCCTATACCTAACTGCTAGCAGACCTGACATCATGTTTGCTACATGTCTCTGTGCAAGGTTTCAGAGTGATCCAAAGGAGTCTCACTTAGTAGCCATCAAAAGAATCTTTAGATACCTAAAAGACACTCCTAACCTAGGTCTTTGGTATCCTAAGAACACTGGATTTGATCTAATTGGCTACTCAGACTCAGACTATGCTGGATGCAAGATTGACAGAAAGAGTACTACTGGTAGCTGTCAATTTCTTGGTGGAAGATTGGTCTCATGGTTTAGCAAGAAGCAGCATTCAGTTTCTACCTCAACTGCAGAAGCTGAGTATATTGCTGCAGGCAGTTGCTGTGCACAAATTCTATGGATGAAGAATCAACTTCTGGATTATGGTCTAGTGTTAAGTGAAATTCCTATCTACTGTGACAACACTAGTGCCATAGCCATATCAGACAATTCAGTTCAACACTCTAGGACAAAGCACATTGATATAAGATATCACTTTATCAGAGAGCATGTTGAACAAGGAACTGTGAAGCTGATCTATGTCCCAACTGACAAGCAACTTGCTGACATCTTTACTAAGCCATTGGATGAAGCAACCTTCAACAGGTTGGTAAGTGAATTGGGAATGCTGAACCTGGTATGTTGATTTACTCAGTTTTTGATATTTCCAAATTCTCTATTGAAGCTCATGACAGCAACTTCAAACCTGCTGTCAAGAGAAGTTACTGTCTACTTGGTTTATGTCTGTTATGTGACAGCATGTGTTGATTTGACTTATCATGTCAGTATTTTGTGCCAGTCTCATACTTTTAAACCGTGTATGACATTAATGTGGTTACTTGTTAAGTTTGAGAGATAAAAATCTGTTCCATTGGACTTTCACACCTTTTTGCATTAATCTGTAGGATTAAAGGAGGACACGACCATTAATTACTTTTGTGGTAGTTGTATGGGTACTCTAACTGTTGACCATTAGACTTTAATCCTTAGACGGTTTTGCCTATAAATTAACCTTAGGTTTCACCAGTCTGCTCTCAGTTTTAAAGTAAATAATGGAAAACAAAGTAGGAATTGAAGTTGGGCTAAAGAAGTGTGATAGTGAACCCGACAATGAAGAGATCGATGAGCTCTTTGAGATACTGTTGGACGCCTTGGATGAGATAGACGAGGAAAAGGAGGCCAAGGCTAAGGAAGAGGAGGCCAAGGCTATGGAAGAAGAGAAGGAGCTTCAGGCACTTCTTGAAAAAGAAGGTCGCTCTGAAGAAGAGATTAAGGAAGAAGTCTTAGAACTAGTTGATAAAATCATAAAATGATGTACTCAATGTTCTATTCTGAATGATTTTATTAATAATAATAATAAGAGTTCTTGTCTTTGTGGTTATTGAGTTTATGTTTTGTCTGTGTTAATTGATTAATATCTGTGTTCAAAAGATTACATTGCTAAATCCATAATTTGTCAATATTAAGTTAAGTATATGAATCAAGCATTCTAATAAGTTCATGACAGAACCAATTCCTAATCATAGTTACTGTTGTTAAGAAGGATACTGTCGTGTGTTTCTTGACAGCAACCTTCTTGACAGCAGGAAAAGACTTTCTGTCAAGACTTGTAAAGGATACTGTCATTCATATGCTTAACGGTGACAACAAGTTTTTGCGCAATAGTTGCTGTCGCGCAAAACCTACTGTCACCACCTCTTATTACTGACAGATTGTTTCTAGCGCACAGGTTACTGTCACCAATAGTGGACCGTTGAAATTGGATATTTATCCCACGTTGGTCAGTGAATAACGGGCAGTAACTCACGTGTTTAAGAGTGGGTTAAGACACGTTCTTGAAATCCACTTTTTATGCACAAAACGGTTGAGATACCCCTATTTGTTCACCAGTTACTCAGACATATCACTCTCATCGAACTCAAGGCAATATACTTTTCTTTAAGCAAAAAGCCATTTTCTTACTTTCTTCTTTTCTTGAAATCTCAATGGCCCCCAAACAGACTCTCTCTCAAATAAACTTTGCTGGCATCTTTTCCCCAAATGATGCTGGTGAAGGCTTCAAATGACTAGTGTTTTTCTTGAACAAGTCCTATCTCGGTTATGCCATAACCTCAACCCCCATTCTCGACTTAGACAGACTTGAGGCGTTTTGGCAAACTGCTGTTGCTCAAACTGAGGGTGAGAACCCTGGTATTCAATTCGCAATCTCTGGGCAACAATACACTCTTACAGCTGAGGTCATCAACAATGCTCTTGGAATTACACTTGAAGCAAGACAACAATTTACTGAACTTGCAAATGATGACACTCTCAAGAAGCTCTTCTTGAAGATTGGGTATGCAGGCCCTATTCTCGAAGAGGGGACTACCAAGTGGTATCCAACTGGTGAAATGGATAGGAAACATCTGCGAAAGGAGTGGAGTATGATATTTGATGTGATGGTCAAGGTGTTCTCTACCAAGTCCACAGGCTGGAATGGAATACCCTCCTATATCAAGAAACTGACACATTCTCTTGTCCATGGATACAAGGTGAATGTTGGAGCTCTCCTCATGGCACACCTCAAAGCTGCCATAGGTAAGAAGGTATCACTCTACCCTCGCTTTCTTATGTTGTGCATTAATTCATTCTGTGATTTTAATGATGCTGCTCCTCGTTTAGAGGCTTGCTCAGTTTTGAAAAAGAACACACACACACTGTTATCATCACAAGATCTCAATGCACACATTCCACTCTGTTTCACTCAACACATGGTTGATCAAGTGTCCAACCCTGATTTACCATTACCATCTGGTTATGCCTCTTTTACTCTTGAGAATGAAACTGAATTAGACCCAAATTCAGTTAACCCACATTCCACACCATACACTCAGCCTAGGCCCTCTAGACTTACCAAAGCCCAAAGAGAAGCCTTGCAAGAATCCAGAAAAAGACCCTTAGAAGCTGATGTTGGTGGTAGCTCTGTTAGTCAAGAGGGAGACCCTGCACCTAGTGCAGCAAATAAGGAAGGTAGTCAAACAGAACCCACAGTGGTTCCCCCTGAGCCTAAGAAGAAGAGAGCTAGGAGGACCAAAACCACTGTCAGCCACCCTGCAGTCTCCCAAAAGATTGTAGAGGAAACCAGGGAAATAAACTCCTCCCTAGATGTGCCTTCTCAACAAGGGACATCTATTGAAATTGGTCTGTCTCCCAAGGCACCCTGTACAGAGTCTGCACAAACTCATGGTTCCCAACCTGAGATACCCCCACTTGAAGAAACACACAGTGAGGATTTCTCTACTCCTATTGATGGTTCACATGTTTCATCTGTGAATCAGCCCCCACTCTCTACTACACTTTCACCTTCTTCCTTCCCTACACATTCTTTTGTTTCTTCTCCACAACCTAGAGAAGGGGACAGTCCCAACCCTTCAGGTTTTGATCATCCATCTCCAATCATGGATGAGCCCCCATCTAGTGGTCCACAAGAACCCATTTCTCAAAGTGAGATGGACACCACTCCTCCAAACACTGAGCTAGGGCAAAGTGGTATTTTGTCAGAAAATGAAACAACCAACACTTTGTCTGAACTTATGGTAACAGGATTGCAGCTCTGGAAGGACAGTGTGCTACCCTCAACTCCAAGATGGACTCTCTCTCTCAACTGGTGGTTGATGGTTTTGCGGCTACTCAACTCTCTATTCAGTTCCTTACTGACCTAGTAGCTGCCAACTCAACTAAGGGGGAGAAGGTAGCAAGATCAGAATCATTGCCTATTCAGGAATCAGGTGGAACTCAGGGGGAGCCTGTAGCTGTGAAGACCAAAGGGGGAGCTAAAAGGAAAGCAATGTCAAAGGGGGAGCAAGTCAAACCAAGCAGTGGACAACCAAAGGATAAAGCTGAAGAGCTTGTTGAAGTTGACTTGGATGGAGAAAGAGTGTTGATGTCTAAGGCAACTCAAGATGCATTGCAAAGAAGACCTGCATCTAGACATCCTATTCTACCTCCTGTGGTAATTAGAGAGCCAACTCCAGAAACTCAAGAAACCGCTCTACAGAAGAAATGGAGAGAAATGGAGGAACAAAACAAACTTGGGAAAGGTAAAGGGAAACTGCCTGAATCCATCCATAAAGGAAATACTTGGTCCAATGGTACTGAGTATGATCAAGAAGAAGTCAATACTCTAATGGTGGATTACAGGGAGAGCACATTACACAATCATGACAGTGAATTTAGCAGTTTGGTGGAAGAAGCAATGAATGCTCCAAGCAACCGTCCAACCAACACCACAACACTGTTAAAGGATCAAATCACTAGTGTCAGTGTAATGGTGAATGATGAGAAAAGATGGGCTGTAAGTATTTATCTCACTTCTGGCATATCTTATTTCATCACAATGCAGTTATTGCAGAGTCTGCCAGCAAAGGTGTTGTGTGCTTTGAAGGGAAAGATCAGGGCAACTCAAACACCATTCAATGAAATATTGGATATGCAAATCCAGAACCTGCTCACACAAAAGCTACCTGAAGTCTACACAAACCCACCATGTGTTTTCTACAGATCTGTAACTAAGGATGGCACAAGAAGAAACAACTTCATGAATTTGGTTGGCACATCCAGAATGGAAACCAAGTCAATTCTGAAAGTGTTAGATGGAATACTCAGTTCAAATGCCAATCCAGGAAGAGTTTATGCTGTTCAAGAGATCTACAAAATGCTGGTGTTGAGAGACAAGGCATTGGGAGCTAGAATGAAGGAGCTAATCACTAGAGCCAATGCCAAAAGAAATGATCAAGGTGGGAGCTGTCTCTATAACATTCCTCCTCATGATGATGATGATGATGAGGTTGGAGGTGGTGAAGTTTCTGGAAATGCTGGAAATGCTGGTGGAAGTAATTCTGGGAATACTGGTATTCAATCCCAAAATGAAGGCAATGAAGAAACTCCTAATCAGGAAAAGAAAGATGCTGGTGCTACAGATGAAGAGGAGTCAAGAATACTGGAAGCTTTGGAGGCAAGCATTCTTAGATGTGCTATTGACTGCATCAATGCAGAAAAAGATGTTGTCACCAAAGGTACTGTCGACAAGGATACTGTCATAGAAGATGCTGTCATAGAAGATGCTGTCGACAAAGGTACTGTCAAGAAAGGTTCTGTCAAGGATGAAACCAAAGCTGCTGTCAAGCCCAAGAGACTGAAAGCTAAAGCTAAGGCATGGTTTACTAGACAGAAACCTGAAGGAAAGCACAAGTACTCAGGAAAGGAAAAGATCACTGGATTTGGCAGGAATCTTAAGAAGCCAATTCAATCAATTCCTCCCAACAGTCTTAAGATACAACAGATGCAATCTAGAGAAATCAAGAGTGTTGAGGTAAAGATGGATGCAAATCAAGAGGTCACTGAGTACATTCTTTGGTGGGAAGGTTCAAGATCTACCGAGGTTGATAAGGACTTCAACCTGGTGTCCACATCAACCAGTGGTAGGACATCTACCATAGATAAAAGGAGAATTGACTTCTTCTACCTGGAAAGAATGGTAGAGTTGTTGGAGAGTTATGATAATGTTCCAGAGTCTGTCATGGAACATATTTTGAAATATCAGGCTGATAGGGATGCTGAATTCTATCAGAAATTTGGCTACAATTTTGCAGATTTTGATGATGCTGATATTCTAACTGATCTCCCAGCTTCTCCTATACCATATCACTGGTACTATGAGTTTGATGACTCACCCACAGAAGAAAGGAAAACCCAACCCACAGAGGAAGGGCAACCCAAGCCAAGCAAAAGACCTGACTCTTCTCAATACGCTAAATATCAGTCAGAACTTGATAAGAAGGAAGCTGAACTCCTGGAAAGATGCAAGACTGCCAACAAGGCAGAAAGTGAAGCTCCAAATTATCAAACATGTATGCTGGAAAATCCCTTAAGAATCAAGCATCTAAAAGAAGAAATCTATGTTTGCAGCTTGCACAAGCTAAAAACAACTATTCTGAAGGATTTACAGTATATGGTTGCTGGATCAATTCATCCCCTGGAGCAGATATGTTCTGACAAGATAGAGGAATTATTGGAAAGGAGAAAAGGATAAGATTCGAAGCTGGACAAGCAAAGGAGGATGTCTCTCAATGCTTATCGAGGAAGTAGATTCAAGCTCATTCATGAAGAACTCCATTTCAGAAGCTATCCATTTGATCAAGAGCAATGGTTGAATCTCAGGGATGCCAGTTCTCTTATTTCTCCTACTATCAAGAAGATCATTGAAGAAATAGAAGATGCTGCAGTTTCTGCTGCTGAAATTTCTCTTATAGAAGGTCTAAGAGGCTGCTTGGTAGAAGCTCTCAGAAGAGAGGAAGTAACAAGACAGAAGAGGAAATCTCAAGCTAAGTAAACATTCTAAATCCATTCTGATCTTGTTAGTTAAGTTGTCAGCATATATTGTAAATTTGTTGTTATTGTCCATAAAAACAAATTGGGGGAGATTGTTGGGATTTATGGGTGATAGCATAGGAACAACTTAACTTTGTATATACTTAATTTTTAATTAAGTAGAACATACTGTCACAGCCAAAGTATGTTCTTGTAATCAGTATGCAATGTTAGTTTAATTGTGTAATTTGGAAGAAGTTCACTTTCTGTGTTCAAGCCTCAAAGAACGCATATTGGATGACAGCATGAATAAATGTTACTGTCATAAGAATTGACAGTAAGATTACAAGAAGACAGAATGTTGCAAGTCAAGACAGCATATTCACTCTGACAGCAACATTGACGGAAGACTACGCGACAGCAACTTTAGCCCTCGACAGCAAGCTTGGGAACCTCGACAGCACACTATGCGGGGAACTCGTACTGTCACCAAAAGCACATTCTTGTGACAGCAAGCTTTGTGGCAAAAGTAACTGTCTCGAGAAAGACCCCTGTTCTAAGTATCTTTCTCAGTCAAATCCCGTGACACTTTCAATGTTCAAGAAACAGGCGTGATGCAGTATCCCTAAGCTGCACCAAGTCTGCAAGACTACGACAGAAGCTTCAAGCATTGCAAACAAAAGCGAATCAATTCAAGAGCAAGGTCAAGTCTCTATTTGCTGAATTGTTTTAGCTAGAAATATAATGAATCTAGGTTGCTTTTGTTATGATGTTTATCTGACATATTAGCAATTTAGGAAAGTCACATGGGTAAGACAATCTGTAAGAAGCTGCCGCTTGACAATGACAGCAGCTTCACAAACCCGTGACTGATAGTGATAGGATTAGTCTTATACCTACTGTCAATTCATTCTAGAGAAAAAAACGAAGACTAGCAAGTGCCTTGAAGAAAAACGAAGCTCAAGATTTCTCTCTTGAGGTTGTAGCAACACTTTGCAAAATAAATAAAACATTTATTTTGTGAATACTGTCTTCTCTATTTTACTGTTTGTGAATGCATACATATTATTGATAACATTAAATCTTAGTTTTAGTTGTTGAATCTGAGATTGAATTTTATCAGTATTGCATTCATCCCCCCCTTCTGCAATACACAAGGACCAACAGAGGTGAATACAAGTTGAGCACTCCAAGCTTGGACAACAAATACACCATGGAATGAGAGGAAATAGCTTTTGTAAACAAGTCCGCTGGTTGCTCCTTTGAAGCAATATATGCAGTAGTAATGAAGCCTTTTTGAAGTTTTTCACGAACTAGATGAAAATCAATCTCAATGTGCTTAGTTCGTTCATGAAAGACCGGATTGGAAGCAATGTACATGGCCGAACGGTTATCACAAAAGAGAGACACTGGCTTGAGAGAAGAAACCCCAAGTTCTTGAAACAAACTCAAAAGCCATGTAATTTCACAGCATATATCTGCTAACGCACGGTATTCAGCCTCAGCGGACGATCGCGAAACAGTGTGTTGTTTCTTAGATTTCCAAGAAAGCAACGACGAGCCAAAAGTAACACAATATCCTCTAAGTGACTGTCGAGTAAGGGGACACCCACCCCAATCTGCATCAGCATATGCACACAGCTTCAAGGAACTAGTAGAGGACAGTAAAAGTCCTTGGCCAATGTATGCTTAAGATAACGAACCACCCGAAATGCAGCATCCAAATGACATTGGCGAGGAGATGAAAGAAACTGAGATAGAACATGAACATCATAAGAGAGATCAAGGCGTGTGATTGTCAAGTAAATCAACCGTCCAACTAGCCGACGGTACGGGGCAGGATTGAACAAAAATGGGGATGTGGTGTTACTTAGCAGTGTATGATTCTGTTCCATTGGAACTGTAGCAATGCGAGCACTTTCAAAGCCGACATCCTTAATAATGTCCCAAGTATATTTCCTTTGATTGAGGTAGATTCCTTTGTCTGAACGAGCAGCCTCAATCCCTAAAAAGTATTTGACTGGTCCTAAATCTTTAATCTTGAAATGACTGGCAAGATGCGCTTTAAGATGCTGTATAGTAGCCTGAACATTTCCAACAACTAGGATGTCATCAACGTAGACAAGTATAGCCAAAAAACTAGCAAGAGTAGCAAGAATAAACAAACTGTGATCGGAGCTGGCCTGTTTAAAACCATAGGGAATGAGCACTAATTTAAACTTAATAAACCACTTTCGAGGAGATTGTTTGAGACCATAAAGAGATTTTATTAACTTGCAAACCAGTGGTACTGTAGAAGATTAGTTGGCAAACTCAGCAGGTAGAGTATATCCTTGTGGAATGGACATGTACACCTCTTCTTGTAACTCACCATACAGAAACGCATTTGTAACGTCCATTTGAGTAACTGACCAATTACTAACAGCTGCAAGAGACAGCAAGACACGCACTGTTGCCATCTTGGCAACTGGTGCAAAAGTGTCAAAGTAGTCCAAACCCTCAGTTTGGGTAAAACCTCGGGCCACCAATCGAGCTTTATAGCGTTCCACAGTGCCGTCTGAGTTGAATTTCACTTTATATAGCCATTTACAGCTGACAACCTTCTTACCAATAGGAAGTGGAACAATTTTCCAAGTTTTGTTTGCTTCCAGTGCAGCTAGTTCACAGACCATTGCCTCACACCAAACAGAATGTTGGCATGCAATTTTATATGAAGAAGGCTCGGGAACATGAGTGATATTTGCAACAAAAGAGTGATATGTAGGAGAAAATACTGTATTACTTGATGGATTTAAAGTAGTTGGAAGACCTACAAAGTCCTGAAATTTTGTAGGCACAGTTTTAACTCTAGTACTGTGTCGTTGATTTAAAGTAGGCACAGTTGTGACAGTTGTAATAGGAGAGACAAAACTAGTTTCGTTAGATACAAATGGTAATATAGGAGAATTTTGAACAAATGGTGATATATGAGAATGACTAGTTGATATAGACTCAGAACTAGATTCATAAAAAGGATCCTCAGGAATAGTGATGTGTGAATTGAATAAATGAGGTGATGAAGGAGGAGAATCTATATGTTTAAAAGGAAAGACATTTTCATGAAAAATGACATCTCGTGACACAAAGACTTTACGTGTATCAAGATCCATTACTTTGTAGGCTTTTTGAGAAAATGGATAGCCTAGAAATAAACACTTAATAACACGTGGACCAAATTTATCTTTGTGAGGTAACACATTAGTAGCATAACAGAGAGTGCCAAAAACTCGCAAGTGAGTATAACAAGGAGTTTGTGAGAAAAGTAACTGATAAGGGGATACACCGTGGAGACTTTGGACAGGAGTTCTGTTTAAGAGATATGTGGCTGTAAGAATACAGTCACCCCAAAATGAAATAGGAAGGGAGGCTTGAAGGCGTAATGCTCGAGCTGTATTTAGAAGAGTTTTGTGCTTTCGCTCCACAACGCCATTTTGTTGTGGAGTATAAGTACAGCTCTTTTGGTGAATAATGCCACGAGTAGCTAGATAAGATTGAAATGCTAGACTCAAAAATTCTGAACCATTATCAGAACGAAGCTTTTTAACATGACATGTGAATTGAGTATGAACATAAGTGATGAAATTTTGAAGAAGATTAGGTACTTGACTTTTATCAGAAAACAGAAAAACCCATGTAGCTTTAGACAAGTCCTCAACAACAGTTAGGAAATAGCTACAATTACCATGAGTTTTATACTTGTAGGGACCCCAAACATCAACATGTATAAGATCAAATAGTATAGTACTGGTAGTGGTACTATCAAAAAATTTCAAACGATTTTGCTTGGCTAAATGACAAGTATCACATTCATTGAATGTAACTGGGTTATTATACATTGAATTAGGAAGATATTTCATTGAAGAAACAGATGGATGCCCTAAACGAGCATGCCACATATTCGAAAAAACTACAGATTTAGAAACATTATTACAAGCAGACTCATTATGAGGAATAGCTGGTAACTGTTTAGGACTGGACATGGGATGATGAAGACGATAGAGTCCATCTTAAAGTTCACCAATCTCTGTGGTCCTCTTCAAGACAAGGTCCTGAACATAGCAAGCATCTTTAGTAAAGAAGACATTACAAGAATTTGTGGAAGTAAGTTTGAGAATAGAAAGAAGATTGTAATTAAAGCTTGGCACATATAGGACATCTGTTAGGACAATGTTAGCATGTAAATAAACAGTACCAACATGTGTAACAGTTGAGTTTTGACCATTGGGTAAATGCAACACAGAATGTAGCTTGTGCACATTTGTTAATAAATGAAAATGAGGTGTAATATGGTCAGTTGCACCCGAATCTAAAATCCACATGTCTGCACCTAAAACTGATTTAGTATTTGTATGACACACAAAGTGCAGAGAATTACCAGACATCTGAGTGGAAGAAGAAGCATTATTGGCCATATGAGTAGAGTTCCACTGAAAAGGAAAGCCAGAAGTACCAGATGAGGATGCAGCAGTTGATGATCCAGTGGATAATTCTTTAAAACCACTCTGTATCATAGACATTAGCTGTTGACACTGAGCATTAGTGAAACCTGCAGTAGGGGTAGCAGGGGTAGCATTTGTACCATTCTGATCAAATGTCTTGACTGTAGCATCTGTGTCAGTAATTCCAGTCATGACATTATAGGCATGTGCAGATTTAACTTGAGATTTTGGTCTTGGTTTAGGTTTGCCATAGAGACGATGCCAAGAGGGATAACCATGAACACAGAAACACTTCTCTCGAGTGTGTCCAGTTAAATGACAAACATCACATATAACAGAACTATCTGTAACAGACTTTTTGACACCAGTATACTGTCTGACAAACTTAGTAGAACCATATGAACCAGAATTCCCATTTGAAGTTTCTGAACCCTTAACTGATAAAGCAATTGAGTCTGTAGCAGGAACACTAACACCAAGTTCTCTATGATTTTCTTCTTGCATTAGAAGACTATAAGCAGCACTCAGCGTTGGGATGGGATTCATTAACAAAATATGACCTCTAATAGTTGTATACTGTTCACCTAATCCCATAAGAAACTGTGACAATTTTGTGCTTTTACTAAAATTCTCTAGCTTAGTATTAACAGCACAGGAACATTTACCACAATCACAGTAAGGCACTGCAGCTAGTGCATCCAATTCATCATTAAGTGCTCTAAATTTGGTAAAATAGGCAGAAATTGACAAGTTACCCTGATTTAGAAAGGCAATCTCCTTACGTAGATTAAACAGCTTAGGAACATTTGTCTGGGCAAATCGTGTATAAAAATCATCCCAAATATCCTTCACAACAGTCATATAGAGTACACTTTGACGAATCTCAGGAGAAACAATATTAAGAATCCAAGAAATCACAATATCATTGCAACGATTCCAATACAGTAGCAGATTAGCATTGTTATCAGGTTTAACATAAGAACCGTCAACAAAACCTAATTTCAAATTTGAAGATAACACAATTTTCATCGATCGAAACCATTGATTATAGTTTTGCTCATTCAAAGTAATAGTAAGTAGTATTAAACCTGGATGATCAGACGGATGGAGATAAAGTGGATGATTTGCATCAATTACAGTCGACATTGATGCACCAGTTGCTACATTCAAGTATGATGGAGATGATGCCATATGAGATACACTTAAATTGCAGAGATGATGAAATCAAGCAATCTCTATGAAATTTGCAGAGAGAGATTACAAATCTCAATGAAAGAAAGACTATGTATGCAGCGGAAAGAGCTTCTCGCTCTGATACCATGTAAACTCCATAACTGGAGATTAGTGATGTAAAGTAATGAAGAAAGCAGTTTAGAAATGTATAGAAAGACTGAATGAATGATTGTGTTTACAGTGAGGTGTTTATATAGAGATTCTTCTCTATGTACATACAGATTCTGTATCTATGAACTCTAACTAACTCCAGCTAAATCCAGCTCATCAATCTAACAAACTCATCTTATTGTGTGCACACTTTTGTGTTATTGTGTGCACTATCTATATTTACATCAGTTTGAGGAAGGAGCACTTGAGATTTATCATTTTCATTGAAATGTTTATAACTCCAACGATTTTCAATTTGATTCATCTGGTGATTGAAGCATGCAGGTTGCTCCAAAACCAAATACATGTATGCCATTTGGTACTGGTATACGAGACTTGCGTTTTTAACAAAATACAAGTCTTCAGTTTTTGATAAGGCTTAGTATATGTTATATATACTCTTTATTAATAAGCAAAACAATGTGAAAATGGCGCGCGGTATTAAAGTACCAAAGTACCAAAGTACACTTAGCACTGGTTCGATTCCTCGCAACTACATAATTATACATGATTTATTTACTTTAAATTATTTAGCTTCATCCAGGGTTCGAATCCTTACAACTACATAATTATACAAGATTTATTTATTTACTTTAAATTCAATAGTTTCATACAAGATTTATTTATTTACTTTAATTTCTTTAGCTTTATGCACAGTTCGATTGTCTATAACTACATAATTAAATAGTTATTTATTTATTATATATTTTTATCATGGGCTTTTTTCATAAATATCCCATTCCAGAAATATTTTTGCAAAAATACCTTTTCAAATTATTATTTTTTGCGAAAATACCATCTTATTTGCAAAAAATACCTTCTGCAAACTGCAACCAACATCAACCACAGATGCAACTTGTTAATAATGGTGTTTTTCCGGCGTCCTGATTTTAGGGTTGTAAACAACCCTAAAATCTTTACAACCCTAAAATCAGGGTAGGTTAGGGTTTAGAGTCTAGGGTTTAGGGTTGTACCCTAAACCCTAAACCCTAAGTCCGTATACGAATTATTCGTCATTCTTAATATTTCTAAAATCCAAAATAGAAACATTGAACCCCAAAAGTTAACTATTGAACCCCCGGGGTAAACCAAGACCACAAGTTTACCCCTTTTATTAATAATTTTTTTTTATTTCTTAGCTGTTTTTTCAATTATTTTTTAAAAAGTTGCATCTAGTTTCAACAACATATGCAACTGGATGCAAACTACGTAGGTTGTATTTGGAAAGTTGCATCCAGTTGCATCTAGTTGCAATCACACATGCAACTGGATGCAACCTACGTAGGTTATATTTAGTTGCATAATGTATTTTTGCAAAAATCTTTTTAAAAGATGGTATTTTCGCAAATTATTTTTAAAAAGAAGGTATTTTTGTAAATATTTTGAGAAGATGGTAAAATCGCAAAAAAACTTTAAAAAAATGGTATTTTTGATAAATATCCTTTTATCATTCAATTTTCGAAAAATACATTTTTAAATAATACTTATTAATAATTTATTAATACTAATATTTTAATGTTGACTTATACTTGACCCTTGGCACGAGTTATAAGCTAGTTAACTATTAAATATCAGAAAGACTCGTTTATGTAAGAGGTGAGTCCAATTTCTCATTGTCCTGGTGAATTCGGAGTTGCAGGTGGGAAGTAGTTGGTCACAGCAATGCAGTTGAGTAGTGCCCATTTCCAGTCCCACGGCATGGATTCCCAACAAGATTCTGGAGAAAACCTTAGACACAACTAGGTACAGAAAACCTTAGACACAAGATAGCACTCATATGGATAAAATGATTTGAACCGCTTATTACAAAAATTGGGATTAAACCCCCTTTTATCCAATGATGAATCGACGACCTACACTACAAGAAAAAAGGGCAATTATGACGGAAAATTTATGACGGAATTTTGGGCGCGCCTAACTTACGACGGAAATGACAATTTCGTCACAAATACTTATGACGAAAAAATAATTTCGTCGCAAGTTCAATATTTTATTATTTTTTCGTAATTAGATTTAATTATAAAATGAATAAATTGTGTGTGGGGGAAAACGACGTCGTTTTCAAATTGAATATACGACGATATTTTCGTCGTAAGTATACTTACGACGGAATCTTAAATTCCGTCATAAGTTTAAATTACGACGGATTTGCTATTCCGTCGCAAGTTCAATATTTTATTATTTTTTCGTAATTAGATTTAATTATAAAATGAATAAATTGTGTGTAGGGGAAAACGATGTCGTTTTCAAATTGAATATACGACGATATTTTCGTCGTAAGTATACTTATGACGGAAATATTTTCTGTCGTAAGTTACTCCGTGTAAAATTCACCACCCATTTCTTATCCTACTGTCACTTTTACAAAATTAGCCGTTTAAAATAATATTTTTAAAAATACTTACGACGGAATCTTAAATTCCGTTATAAGTATTAAATTACGACGAATTTGTTGTTCCGTCATAATATTTTTAAATGAACTTACGACGGTTTTTCCGTCATAAAAAATTGTTGGGGGTGGTAAATTCAAAATTTTCCCAAAAACATTTGGCGGTAAATTCAAAATTTTCCCAAAAAAGTTGGCGGTAAATTCAAATTTTTGGAATCCAATAACTTATGACGGATTCCGTCGTAAGTTAGCTCATGTTTTTTTGTTTTCAATTTTTTTTAAATTTTTTAACGATTCATCTGAGTGATATTTTTAAAATATTTAGGAGATATTACCTTTATTTTGTTTAACATTATAACAGTCAACTTGTGATTTGACTAGTACTTCTATATAGTGTTTAGTCTAGGATTGAAGTTCCAATTTTTTATATATATTTCTCGACAATCCAGCCACATGGATATCAAGATTTTTATGTTTGAGTGATATTTCAAAAATATTAGAAAAAAATAAACTTATTTGTTTCGAGATTATAGTAGTCAACTAGTAATTTAACTATTACTTCTCACCGAATTGGTGTTTTAATTTTTTAAAAAATATTTTCCGATGATCCAACCATATGGATATCATGATTTATATGTTTGATTGATATTCCAAGAATATTAGAAAAAATAAATCTATTTGGTTTGAGTTTATAATAGTCAACTAGTTATTTGACTAGTACTTTTAACTAGTGTTTTGTCCCATATTGGTATTTTGATTTTTTTAAAAATATTTAATAACGATCCAACCATATGGGCCCCACGAAAAAAGTGGCCCGCGCAAAAAAAGTGGGATGCACTAATTTTTTAATTTGAAAACTGAAAATGGCTGGAACCTGAAAAAGCATCATATTTCTGTTTCTAGTCAATCGAACTTATGACGAATTTCTGGGTAATTTATGACGGATGTTCATCTTTTTTTAGTTGAACTTATGACGAATTTCTAGGTAATTTATGACGGATGTTCATCTTTTTTTATTATTTCCGCGAATAAAATATTGGTAGCAGGTGGGCCCTATCTTTAACTTCCGACAGATTTTCCGTCGTAAAATATGAATTTATGACGATAAATTCCGTCGTAAGTTCATTTATTAATTTAATGCAGAAGGTGGGTTCCACACAGGAACTTATGACGAAAAGTTCTACTTGTGACGAAAATGATACTTATGACGAAAACTATACTTATGACGAAACTGTTATTTATGACGAAAATTATACTTGTGACGAAAATGTCATTTGTGACGAAAATGCGAACTTAAGACTTGAGCAATTATGATGGAAATTTTCCGTCGTAATTGAGGCAATTGCGACGATTTCAGTGTAAAATTTCCGTCATAATTGCCCCTTTTTCTTGTAGTGCTATGTATTGTGTATTAAAGGAAGAAAACCCTTTATTGGATTTTTGGATAAAAAAAAGAAACAACTTTGTTGACAATTACATATTTTTGTTTGGTCAGAAGAGTCCTCCGACTTTTTTGGACTATTAACACATGAGGCCTTCAAAGATTATTTTGCCAAGTCCTATTATTAATTATTAAGAGGAGCTAATTGCAAGTTTTGATACAAATTTAGATGGTAAATATTAGTAATTATTTTCTTTTTCTTTTTGTAGCAAGCATTATTGTCTATTGTACATATGATTTATTTGACAGTATTTACAAATCATTTCATATAAAAGTTAAGACCTAATTCATAGTTAAAGCCACAAAGTTAAATCACTAACCAATTCCCTGATACATTCATCAAACTAAAGTTTTTATTAATTTCCCATAATTCGATAAGTTTACTCCAATATCACATTCATATATATAGTTTTTAAAAATAAATACATCATAACTAAAATTCATACCTTTAATAATATCTTATGTAGAATACTTATTATTTTATAATCATAACTCATTCAATTCATATTTATTCAATATACCAAAATCCCACAATCACCAAAACAGAATCATGTAGAAAACATGGAAAAATATTGAACGTGACGAGAAGTAGTCCTATAAATCTTGAGGCCTACTGCAAACTGATATTTTGACAAGTGAACCAATTTCAACTTGGAGAGTAAAAAGAAAATATAGCTAGCCATTTATAACTTCTTGCAACAAGGGGGCCTTGTGATCAATGTAGCAGCAACCAGTTACTCTATAGAAACATTCGCCACAGCCCTGAAAAGTTTCCAACTCCCAACAATTCACCCGGTGTGGTTGATCATTGATGCATGCAGGTAGCTCCGAATTCAAATACATAATTACCATTTGGTAATGGTGTTCATGCTTATCCAGGAAACGAGCTTGCGAATCTAGAGATGCTAATTTTAATTGACCACCTGGTTACCAAGTTCAGGTATGACGACTACAAAGTTTGTACTAAAAAGCAACTGATGAGTAAATCAGATAGAGAAATGCCCGAAATTGTTGCATGTCGGAATGTATTAAATCTAGGACCTGTCACACTGTTCAAAACCTTTGATCATGCTCAAGTTTTAACATAATATTAGACTTTAGTTCTAAGTAAAGCTCAGCATCTTATATTAACTATTAAGTGTTAGAAGACTCATTTTTGGAAGAGGTATTGTTAAAAATTCAGAGTTGCAGGTGGGAAGTAACTGGTCACAACAATGTAGTTGAGTACTGCCCATTTCCAGTCCCACAACATATGGACTCCCAGCAAGATTCTGAAAAACAATGGACGCGACACAAATACAATCACTTTAACGTATGACGCCTCTAAAGTTAAGTGTATATTTTGAGTTTTCAACCGTATAAGTTATTTTGAAGGGTGGAAACTTGTTGAATCTGTTAGAATATGCCTTGAATCAGTAATGCCCCAAGCACGGTTATATATTGGTAAATCAAGAAATTGAATGATGAGTTGGTTATCTGTTTTATTATTTTAATTTTTAAAGCAAAAGAAGAACAATAATGCAATGTCAAAAATGCTCTCAGATGCTGACATATTATTGCTAAATGGATGTGTTGTTTGATGCTAATGTAGTAATCTGTAATACGATATTCTTAAAGCGTATGAGAGCAAGAATTAGATTTTCTGTGGAAGCTGATGTAATAATCTATCAACTTTATACAGGAAGGCCTTTTGAGTGTTTAGTTATTAGCATTCATCTGTCAACACATTATTAAAGTAAGCTTCTGAATTGAATAAATTACACAGCTTTATCAGTTTTCCAGAAAAAATTAGTGAAGTGAGCATTACACAGGTTTTTTCGGATTGGAGCAGTCAATCTTGCATTGCATGATGCAAGTGATGTATTCATGGAAGCAGCTAAAGTATTCAAATATTCCGGGAATGAAGTTGGGGCAAGCATGTTCTTTGCGTTATTTACTGAGGCTCATATACTTTCCCTCTTGGGTCATATATCGTCAAGGTTAATCCTTAAATATCTGTGGTTATTCACTAATCAATTATATCAAATCTGACTCCCTTTTAACATAGTTACTCCCTCCGTCCCAGCTATTTCTATACACTTTCCACTTTGGGACGTCACATTCATTTCTATACATTCCAAAAAATAGTAACTTTTAATAATATAAAACACTATTACACCCACTACTTTTTCCACTATCTCTATTCTATAACAATATAAATCACTATTACACCTACTACTTCCTCCACTATCTCAAATCTATTATTAAATATTGATAGGTCCCACCACTTTATTCACTTTTCATCTAATTTTACTCATTTTTTATATCTTTTCTTAGTCTACGTGCCCAATCTCAATGTATACAATTCACTGGGACGGAGGGAGTACTTGTTTTTCCATAGGGCCGTAAGCGAACAGAGCCGTTCGTGAACAAAACTCGAGCTCGGCTCGTTTTAGATGGACTCGGCTCGGTTCGTTTACTAAATGAACACGAGCTTGAACATGAAAATGTGTTCGGTTAGTAAATGAGCTCGAGCCGAGCTTTACACCTGTTCGACTCGAACTCGGCTCGTTTTGCTCGGGATCGGCTCGAGCTCGGCTCGAACTCGTTAAACTCGACTCGATTCGTTTAACTAATTATAAATTTGTGAATTTCTTAATATTCTTAACAATTTGAATATGTTAAATAAAACTTAATTGCGATCTATTTTAGTTATTTTGTGGTTGAATAGGGAATTGTATTTGTTATATCTAAAAGGTATAACATCAACGTACTACCAAAAGTTAAACTCTTTATATCCAATCCAAATTAATTTTTCATTATTAAAATTTATAAGTTGCATTCATAAAATTACAAAAGAAAGTGAATAGAGAAAGAAAGTTTGTCTTATTAATTTATTATATAATATTATTTAAAAGTGGCTCGTACCTCTTAAAATTGAGGAGAAAGATGAGACTTTTAGTGAATTTAAGGTTAATAAAACTATCTTGGAGAAAAAAAAGTTGCAAACCTCCTCAAATTTCAAGTTAAGAGCCAAGATAAAGAGGCTCTTAGAGAGGCTCTAAGTTAGTGATAAAATTGTTTTATATTAACTATTGTTATTAGGTGAAGTGAGTAAGGTTTGATTACTCATAAATACAAATATTAACCTAATATGATTATTAGAAAAAAATAAATTAACTTTTAGTATTGAAATTCAAACATAATCGTGTATTCTTAAGATATTTTAGGCGTGAGACTGTAAATCGAGTAAGTAATTTTAAAAATTGGATTTGATTGAGTATAAAAGTACGAACTATAAGTGAACAACTCGACTCGACTCGAGTTCAGTTTGTGTTCGGCTCGACTCGAAATGTTCGTGAACAAACTCGTGTTCGGCTCGTTTATTAATGAGTCGATCTTGAACATCACTTTTCGTTTGATTAGAAAGCTCGTTTCGACTCGGTTCGTTTTAAAAAAAAATCAAACTCGGCTCGATTCAGAAAAAACTCGGCTCGGCTCTGTTCGTTTACAACCCTATATTTCCATGTCCCTTTTATATCTTTTAGAGTTAATAAACTTTTTTATAATCGCTAGTTGATAACCCGTGCGAAGCACGAATCAAGAATAAAAATTAAATTATTGAAAAAGAAATTTAAAATATTGACAATAAAAATAATTAATAAGTTTTATTTAAATATGTACTTGCAGAGAATTTAACATGATATTAATATGAAAGTCTATAATAAATAAATATTATTTAATTATGTCGATAAAAAGAATCAAATATTTGGTAAAATCAAAGAATTGAAATTATATAAATAACTAACTTATATAATTATATAGTTGCAGTGAATCGAACACGAGTTTGGAATGAAACCAATTAATTTAAATATATTGTACTAACCAAAATTTGGCTTTCTACTATTGTGTTGCAGCGAAAAAGGAGTTTTCTTTATTAATAAAGTCCCCAATCCCTTCCTGCCACCAATCCCCAAGTTATTTTTATACTTCTCTCTGTTCCTGTCTTGAACACGAATAATTTCTCAAATTCTCATCCTGAATGGGGCAGAGAACATAGCAAGATTGACGGGACGAATAAAATACTCATATGTAGTTGTTAGAAGTAAGAGAGATGCCCAAATTTGGCTTTGTACTATTGTGTTCCAACGAAAAAGAGTTTTCCTTATTAATAAAGTCCCCAGTTCCCAAATTATTTTTATATACCGCCACCAATCCCTGTTTTTTTTATACTTCTCTTTGTTCCTGTCCTGAACATGAATAATTTCTCAAATTCTCGTTTCGAATGGGACGGATAACAGAGCACGGTCGACAAGATGGATAAAATACCCATCTGTAATGTATTTGTTAAAAATAAGAGATATATGAATTGCACTGATCGAAAGTAACTTATAAAATAAAAAGGTGATATAAAGAATCTTATACGTGTGGCTGTATACATAACATATCATTAAGTGTGAAATCTGATTTTGATTTTATAATAAATCTTATCTATATTAATTAAAATTATGTTAATTATATTAATATAATAATTATATGTTTACCGTTGTATATGGCATACTATACTATTAAGAGTGAGTTTTTTATTTTAATAAAGTAATAAAAATTAACTTTTAATCAAATAATAAATCTTATTATATTAATTTAAAATTATGTTAATTATTAAGATTATTAAGATAATAACTATATGTATACTGCGGTATACACGATACACCATAACATTAAGAGAGGTTTGCTTTTAATAAAGAGTAAGTATAAATTTTTAATTTAATAATAAATCTTATTATATTAATTATATTAAGATAATTAAAATAAAAATAATATGTATATCGCGGTATACATGGCATACTATACCATTAAGATGAGGTTTCTGCTTTTAATAAAGAGTTGTGTTTCAACAAAAAAGAGTTTTCTTGTCAATAAAGTCCCCAATCCCCAAATTATTTTTATATACCGCCACCGATCCCCGGGTTGTTTTTATACTTTTCTCTGTTCCTGTCCTGAACATGAATAATTTCTCAAATTCCTATTCCGAATGGGACGGAAAACAGAGCAAGATCGACATGACGGATAAAATACACATATGTAATGTAATTGTTAGAAGTAATTGAGATATGAATTGTATCGATCGAAAGTAACTTATAAAATAAAAAGGTGATATAAAGAATTTTATACGTGCGGCTGTATAACATATCATAACATTAAGTGCGAAATCTGATTTTGATTTTATAATAAATCTTATCTATATTAATTTAGAATTATGTTAATTATATTAATATAAGAATTATATGTTTACCGCTGTATATGGCATACTATACCATTAAGAGTGAGTTTTTGATTTTAATAAAGTAATAAAAATTAACTTTTAATTAAATAATAAATCTTATTATATTAATTTAAAATTATGTTAATTATTAAGATTATTAAGATAATAACTATATGTATATTGCGGTATACATGATATACCATAACATTAAGAGAGGTTTGCCTTTAATAATGAGTAAGTATAGATTTTTAATTTAATAATAAATCTTATTATATTAATTCAGAATTATATTAATTAAATTAAGATAATTAAAATAAAAATAATATGTATACCGCGATATACATGGTATATCATATTATTAAGAGGGATTTCTGTTTTTAATACAGATTATAGATGTCGTGTAGTTTTAAATTTTGTTTTTTTTTGACAAGGAAATAGCTTCATTAATAACTTGAACTATTAGACATTATTACAATGGATAGTAAATCTAGGAGCTTAAAACCATTAACAAATTCGGGTTAAACAAATTAACTTAATTTCGTGACTAAGTAATCTCTTTTTTTTTTTTGTCGGAGACTAAGAAAAAATATATAGTTTTCATCTCTTTTCTAAGAAAAGAAAACTGAAAAACTTTTCTACAAGTAATCTCTGTAACCCTGTGCAATGAATGAGTTATACAAAGCAAACAATTGATCATATATATTTTCACCTTAATGTAGTATAATACATAAATCAGTTTACTCCAATATCATAGTATATTCTAGTCCTAGGAAAAAAAAAATATGTTTTAATTAAAATAGATAAAAATAATTAAATATGAAATTTTGCTGGAAAACATTAATATATAATCATCACTCCCCTGAAAAGCATGAACTTTATATGTACATGACCCTGGAACATAAATAGTGGAATACCTAACTACAAAACATTTATGAATGTTAAACTACTCAATTAATCTCTCTCGTCCGATAGAGATTCGGCACGTATTTTAAGGCTCATATAAAGTGTATTTTCATTAAAAAAAATTAATTTTTTTTTATTTTGAATTAAAATTTAATGTTTAAATTTTTATTTAAAGTTAAATCTTTTTGCTTCGATTTTGCCCATCAAATTTACTAGCAATGTTACTAATTTATTAGAAAGTATGCGAAAACATGTACAGTACATACTATAACATCATACTATAAGGCCATTTTAGTGCATATAAATTAGCATTCACCCGTCAACAAATTATTTGATGTAGTAACTTTATGTCAATGTGGGAGTCCTTTAGAAGTAGACTTCTGAATTGAATTGAATGGACAACACACTTTCCTCAGTTTGCCATAATAAGTATGAGTTATGACAAGAATGAGCATCATTACACAGGTTTTTTTGGATTGGAGGCAGTCATTCTTGCATGGCATGATGCAAGTGATGTATTCATGGAGGCCTGGAGCTACGTATGGAATTCGAAAGATACTCTTTACCTCTCCAGCTAGCCCTTCCAGTTCAATCGACCAAAGGAAGAAGTGATCTTCCATTCATAGTGGATACTTTCCCTCCCGAAGCAGCATGTTGCAAATGGTTATTGTTTCTGGTTAATGATTTATATTAACCAGAGTAGAAACTTTTGATACATTGAGTTTAACACTATGTTTTACTTTCATTTTTTTAATTTGAATTATGAATTTATGATCTTTAGACAGTTGCTAACTTGACTCTGTCTAAAACAGATTCAGAGGATGAAAGTCCCTGGATCCTGAGTACACTTGCCCGATAATAGGTTTGACTTTGCCACTCTGCATATATTTGTGTACATAACATGTTACATTACAAGTGTTCCTTGTCATCTCTGTCTGTGAGAGGATATGTGCCAAAAGTATAATACCAACATTCTTCCATGAACGGCCTCAATACCTGGCCGTTCTTGTTCCACAAAAAAGTACCAAAAGAATGAAAAACAATACGTAGTAGACTCTTATCATAACACCCCAGTCTCACATTGAGTACATTTGGGACTTATGTTCAGTTTATAAAGCAAAGTACTAATACTAATTAGCACCAACAAATCATGCATCTCTGGAGTTTTGAAGCATTTTCTATACTGAATCAAGTCAGGTAATATAGTGAGTTGTGTTTGGTATTTGTTAGTAAAGATAGAGCTAGTGCTAAGGAGTGATGAGGTGGCATAACTAACTACCAGAAGTTGTTACAATAGCAGCTGTCAAATAGCCGTCATTACTTCAGCTATATAATCTTAGTGTGTAGCTTCTTGGGATGTATTCTTGATTCTTGATTTTCTGTAACAAACTCTCTCTACATTGTCTTCTACACAACTGTCTTCTTCCTTGAAGTAATGTAAATATACAGAGTACTGTGTTGATAGTTAATGGTTATATGTTCATACAAGTTAAACTTCTATCATAGTATCAGAGCATTGGATTCATCTTGTTATCTTTCCGTAAACTTGAAGCTGAATGATCGCCATTAAAGCTTGCTTGAAGCTCAATGATGAATTGTGTTTCTCTGTATTGTTCTGATTGTTGTTCAGTTGTAAGTATACCAGATCTGTAAGTTTTTCATCTCAGTGCAAGCTACAATTTCATCAACTAGTGTATAGTATGTCTACATCTGCATCATACTCTGCTGCAATAGTAGGTTCTACATCTATGTCATCTTCTATTGATTGCAATCATCCATATTATTTGCATCAATCAGATAATCCTGGAATGCAACTCAGAACCGTGATGTTGACTGAAAACTCATATAATCACTGACAAAGATCAATGTCAATTGCGTTATCATCCAAATTAAAACTTGGATTTGTCGATGGCACATATGTTAAGCCACCGAGTAATTCACCATTACTGATACACTGGTTACGCTGTAACAATATGGTTACATCGTGGCTACTAAACTCTGTATCAGTAGATATCAGAAACAACATTGTCTATATGCAGTCAGCTCGAGACATTTGGATTGATTTGGAAGTGCGTTATGCACAGAGTAATGTCCCAAAACTGTTTAATTTGAGAAAGGATTTGTCACATCTCACTCAAGATTCTTTGTCTATCTCTGCCTACTTTACTAGATTTCGTTCTATTCATGATGAACTAGAGAGTCTAGTGGTGAAAGTTAGGTGTAATTGCAATATGTGTACATGTTCAATAAACTCTAAAATTGTTGAATTGGATCAGACAACTCAACTTACACAGTTCCTTATGGGCTTGAATGATACATTTACTGGAATTATGGGACAAATTTTATTGATGAAGCCTTTACCTTCTCTTAGTCAGTGTTATGTTATTATTCTTCAAGAAGAGAATCAGAGGGAAGTTCATAATGTTGGTAGTACTAATTCTGAGAATTTGGCTATGACTGTAAAGGCATCATTTCCACATAAAAAGTTTTAGAGCACTAAGAATGTGTTTACTGGTAAGAAGCCTGGTGAAGCTTCATCTGTTATCTGTGAGTTCTGCTATATGAGTGGGCATTTAAAGGAGAAATGTTACTGTATTCATGGATATCCTAGTTGGCATAAGTTGTTTGGTAAGCCAAAACCAAAGCCAAAGTTACTAGCTACTAGAACTTCCGTGGCAGCAAATGTATCTCAGGCATCTAGTCAACTAGCTACATCTTCATTTGGTTCTACTTCTGGTAACAGTGTAAGTGTGGATGTTCAATCTTCTACTAGTCCTGGACTTAACCTGTCTGAGGATCAATGTCATCAATTGATTCAAATGCTGCAAAAGTCATTATCTAATGGTCATCTGTCCCATGGTACCAATGGAGCTGATTCTAGGTCACCTGCACATTCTGCCAACACTGTTCAGATGTCAGGTAAAGGCCATTTTGTTAGTCAGGTTTACTCTGTCAGTAATGATCATTCGCAGTGCAAATGGATCATTGACACTGGGGCTACTGATCATATAACGCCCTATTTGTCCTTACTTACTGATATAAAGGTGTGTCAATCATCATTACAGTTGTCAAATGGAGATCAAACTCCAGTCACTCATATGGGCAATTTGACACTTCATTCTCATATTATGCTCACAAATGTTCTTTGTGTGCCTTCGTTTGCATACAATCTCATTTATGACTCTAAGTTGTTACAGGACACTACTTATCAAGTTGTTTTCTTGGCAAATAAATGTTACATTCAGGCCCATTCATGGAAGACAACTATCAAACTTGGTAAGGAGGATCAAGGCTTATACATGCTAACAGATACTGTACCATTTGCTGGATCATCAACAGTGGCTTCTGGTGCATCAACTTCAAGTGCTTCCACTCCTACTGAGTCTACAGTTCAAGGAACCTTACATTTTAATGCTCAAGTTCACAGTGGTGATACTTGGAATGCTCGGTTAGGTCACACACCTACAAATATTCTACAAATGTTACCAATCTCCTGTTCTAAGAAAATGTTAGATGCTTGTGATAGTTGTCATTTTGCAAAGCAGGCTAGACTTAGCTTTTTTGATAGTGTTCATAATAGTAAGAATTTGTTTGATCTAGTTTATGGAGATTTATGGGGACCTTATTGGTTCAAAACACATGGAAACTGTAGTTGGTTTCTCACATTAGTCGAGGACAAATCAAGGTCAACTTGGGTGTATTTGTTACCAAATAAAACTTCTGTACCTGTGATACTTCAAGAGTTTGTTGTTCTTATTCAAAATCAGTTTCACGTTACCAAAAAAACTCTGCGAACAGACAATGGTACTGAGTTCACCAATCAGTCTTTGTCTATATTTTTGAAATCTCATGGAATTATACACCAATTCAGTTGTCCATATACTCCGCAGCAAAATGGATTAGTTGAGCGTAAGCATAGACATTTACTCAACTGTGCTAGAGCTTTGCGGTTTCATGCCAATTTACCTATCACTTTCTGGGAAGATTGCTTGTTAACTGCTGCATACTTGATTAACAGAACTCCAACAAAGGTGTTAAATGATAAAAGTCCTTATCAGGTACTCTTTAACTGTCTACCTGATTATAGTTGTCTTCGAGTTTTTGGTTCTTTATGCTATGCAACTGTGGTACTTCAACCACTGGACAAATTTGCATCTCGATCGATCAAAGGAGTTTTCTTGGGCTATCCCTTCAATAAAAAAGGCTACAAAGTGCTTAATCTTGATACTAAACAGGTGTTTGTGTCGAGGGATTTTCACTTTATTGAAAATGTGTTTCCCTTCAAAGACATTACTACTCAACCTCCCCAACAACTGTTTCCTGCTTCTTCTTCCTTCATTGATGATGAACCATTAGTGACAACGTTTTCAGACAGTCACAACTTACATGTGCAGTGTTTTACTACTTCTAGTGATACAACCCTAAACTCTCCTGAGCCTATCCCTGTGATACAGACTGATGTGCCTCGTGATGAGGTGCCTCCCAGACCTCAAAGACAGCCTCTTGATGACGTGCCACTCAGACCTCAAAGACACAAAAAGATTCCTGGCAAGTATGCTGACTTTACTGGTTTACCTACACATTTAGCTGCTACTGTTGATGTCATATCCGAGCCTCAGTTTTACAAACAAGCGATCATTTTACCAGAATGGTGTGAAGCTATGAGTGTCGAGCTAGCAGCCTTAGAGGCCAATGACACTTGGGAAGTGGTACCTCTACCTTCAAATAAAAAGGTAGTTGGTTTCAAGTGGCTGTACAAGGTCAAGTATTCAGCTAATGGACAAATTGATAGATATAAAGCTCGTCTAGTGGCAAAGGGGTTTACTCAAACTCAAAATATGGATTATTTTGAGACCTTTGCTCCTGTAGCAAAAATGACTTCTTTTAGGTTGCTACTTGCTATATCTGCTATGCATGGTTGGAACATTACTCAGTTAGATGTTACTAATGCATTCCTTCATGGAACTTTAGATGAAGAAGTTTATATGTCATGTCTACAATGTTATCAGATTTTTGCAGCTATCCTTAAGAAGTTTCCTGGTCAAAAACTGGTCTGTAGGTTACTTAAGTCTCTCTATGGACTTAAACAAGCTCCTCGTCAATGGTTTATTGCCTTATCAACTGCCTTGCTTTCTTTTGGTTTTGTGCAAACAGTGGGAGATCCAAGTTTGTTTGTTTACTCTCAAGGCTCCTCTATTATATACTTGCTGATTTATGTTGATGACATGATCATGACAGGTAATGACGTTGTTCTCATGTCTCAAGTTACAGATTTCTTGAGTACACACTTCAAGATAAAAGACTTAGGGTCTCTGCACTTCTTTCTGGGGATTCAAGTAGTCCAAAATTCTCTTGGTATTTTCATGAATCAGGCCAAGTATGTCTCTGATATTCTTCAAGAGTTTTCAGGATTGTCTTCAAAAGGTTCACTTGTCCCAATGGAACAACATCATAGCTTGCTTCAAGAATCTGATAGTCCTCTATTAACATATGTTACTGCATTTCGACGGTTGATTGGAAAATTAATCTATCTTACCATATCCCGTCCCGATCTGTGTTATGGAGTACATGTTCTAGCTCAATTCATGCATACATCTCAATCTGTGCACTGACATGCTGCACTTAAACTTGTACGCTATTTGGCTGGTACAAGCTCTCAGGGTTTGTTTTATGCTGCTCAAGCCAATCCGGTTCTCACTGCTTCCTGTGATGCAGACTGGGGGGGGGGGTGTAGTATTACTCGTTGCTCATTAACTGGTTACTGTCTCACCTTTGGAGGTACGTTAATTTCTTGGAAATGTAAGAAACAAATTGTGGTTTCATGTTCCTTAGCTGAAGCGGAGTATCGAAGCCTAGCAGATACAACTTGTGAAGTTACATGGTTGGTTTCTCTGCTAACTGAACTTCATATTTCCAACCTGATGCCAGTTCCATTATTATGTGATAACCAATATGCATTGTATATAGCCTCCAACCCGGTGTTTTACGAGCATACGAAACATATAGAAATTGATTGCCATCTTGTTCGTCAGAAACTGAAAACTGGGCTCATTTCTCCTCAACATGTTTCCACATATGATCAGCTTGCAGACATTTTTACCAAAGCTCTTTCCTCTACTCAATTGGCCTATTTGCTCTCCAAGTTAGGTGTTTCCAGTGGTCTTACAGCACCAAATTTGAGGGGGGCTGTTAGTAAAGATAGAGCTAGTGCTAAGGAGTGATGAGGTGGCATAACTAACTACCAGAAGTTGTTACAATAGCAGCTGTCAAATAGCTGTCATTACTTCAGCTATATAATCTTAGTGTGTAGCTTCTTGGGATGTATTCTTGATTCTTGATTTTCTGTAACAAACTCTCTCTACATTGTCTTCTACACAACTGTCTTCTTCCTTGAAGTAATGTAAATATACAGAGTACTGTGTTGATAGTTAATGGTGATATGTTCATACAAGTTAAACTTCTATCATAGTATCAGAGCATTGGATTCATCTTGTTATCTTTCCGTAAACTTGAAGCTGAATGATCGCCATTAAAGCTTGCTTGAAGCTCAATGATGAATTGTGTTTCTCTGTATTGTTCTGATTGTTGTTCAGTTGTAAGTATACCAGATCTGTAAGTTTTTCATCTCAGTGCAAGCTACAATTTCATCAACTAGTGTATAGTATGTCTACATCTGCATCATACTCTGCTGCAATAGTAGGTTCTACATCTATGTCATCTTCTATTGATTGCAATCATCCATATTATTTGCATCAATCAGATAATCCTGGAATGCAACTCAGAACCGTGATGTTGACTGAAAACTCATATAATCACTGACAAAGATCAATGTCAATTGCGTTATCATCCAAATTAAAACTTGGATTTGTCGATGGCACATATGTTAAGCCACCGAGTAATTCACCATTACTGATACACTGGTTACGCTGTAACAATATGGTTACATCGTGGCTACTAAACTCTATATCAGTAGATATCAGAAACAACATTGTCTATATGCAGTCAGCTCGAGACATTTGGATTGATTTGGAAGTGCGTTATGCATAGAGTAATGTCCCAAAACTGTTTAATTTGAGAAAGGATTTGTCACATCTCACTCAAGATTCTTTGTCTATCTCTGCCTACTTTACTAGATTTCGTTCTATTCATGATGAACTAGAGAGTCTAGTGGTGAAAGTTAGGTGTAATTGCAATATGTGTACATGTTCAATAAACTCTAAAATTGTTGAATTGGATCAGACAACTCAACTTACACAGTTCCTTATGGGCTTGAATGATACGTTTACTGGAATTATGGGACAAATTTTATTGATGAAGCCTTTACCTTCTCTTTGTCAGTGTTATGTTATTATTCTTCAAGAAGAGAATCAGAGGGAAGTTCATAATGTTGGTAGTACTAATTCTGAGAATTTGGCTATGACTGTAAAGGCATCATTTCCACATAAAAAGTTTTAGAGCACTAAGAATGTGTTTACTGGTAAGAAGCCTGGTGAAGCTTCATCTGTTATCTGTGAGTTCTGCTATATGAGTGGGCATTTAAAGGAGAAATGTTACTGTATTCATGGATATCCTAGTTGGCATAAGTTGTTTGGTAAGCCAAAACCAAAGCCAAAGTTACTAGCTACTAGAACTTCCGTGGCAGCAAATGTATCTCAGGCATCTAGTCAACTAGCTACATCTTCATTTGGTTCTACTTCTGGTAACAGTGTAAGTGTGGATGTTCAATCTTCTACTAGTCCTGGACTTAACCTGTCTGAGGATCAATGTCATCAATTGATTCAAATGCTGCAAAAGTCATTATCTAATGGTCATCTGTCTCATGGTACCAATGGAGCTGATTCTAGGTCACCTGCACATTCTGCCAACACTGTTCAGATGTCAGGTAAAGGCCATTTTGTTAGTCAGGTTTACTCTGTCAGTAATGATCATTCGCAGTGCAAATGGATCATTGACACTGGGGATACTGATCATATAACGCCCTATTTGTCCTTACTTACTGATATAAAGGTGTGTCAATCATCATTACAGTTGTCAAATGGAGATCAAACTCCAGTCACTCATATGGGCAATTTGACACTTCATTCTCATATTATGCTCACAAATGTTCTTTGTGTGCCTTCGTTTGCATACAATCTCATTTATGACTCTAAGTTGTTACAGGACACTACTTATCAAGTTGTTTTCTTGGCAAATAAATGTTACATTCAGGCCCATTCATGGAAGACAACTATCAAACTTGGTAAGGAGGATCAAGGCTTATACATGCTAACAGATACTGTACCATTTGTTGGATCATCAACAGTGGCTTCTGGTGCATCAACTTCAAGTGCTTCCACTCCTACTGAGTCTACAGTTCAAGGAACTTTACATTTTAATGCTCAAGTTCACAGTGTTGATACTTGGCATGCTCGGTTAGGTCACACACCTACAAATATTCTACAAATGTTACCAATCTCCTGTTCTAAGAAAATGTTAGATGCTTGTGATAGTTGTCATTTTGCAAAGCAGGCTAGACTTAGCTTTTTTGATAGTGTTCATAATAGTAAGAATTTGTTTGATCTAGTTTATGGAGATTTATGGGGACCTTATCGGTTCAAAACACATGGAAACTGTAGTTGGTTTCTCACATTAGTCGAGGACAAATCAAGGTCAACTTGGGTGTATTTGTTACCAAATAAAACTTATGTACCTGTGATACTTCAAGAGTTTGTTGTTCTTATTCAAAATCAGTTTCACGTTACCAAAAAAACTCTGCGAACAGACAATGGTACTGAGTTCACCAATCAGTCTTTGTCTATATTTTTGAAATCTCATGGAATTATACACCAATTCAGTTGTCCATATACTCCGCAGCAAAATGGATTAGTTGAGCGTAAGCATAGACATTTACTCAACTGTGCTAGAGCTTTGCGGTTTCATGCCAATTTACCTATCACTTTCTGGGAAGATTGCTTGTTAACTGCTGCATACTTGATTAACAGAACTCCAACAAAGGTGTTAAATGATAAAAGTCCTTATCAGGTACTCTTTAACTGTCTACCTGATTATAGTTGTCTTCGAGTTTTTGGTTCTTTATGCTATGCAACTGTGGTACTTCAACCACTGGACAAATTTGCATCTCGATCGATCAAAGGAGTTTTCTTGGGCTATCCCTTCAATAAAAAAGGCTACAAAGTGCTTAATCTTGATACTAAACAGGTGTTTGTGTCGAGGGATTTTCACTTTATTGAAAATGTGTTTCCCTTCAAAGACATTACTACTCAACCTCCCCAACAACTGTTTCCTGCTTCTTCTTCCTTCATTGATGATGAACCATTAGTGACAACATTTTCAGACAGTCACAACTTACATGTGCAGTGTTTTACTACTTCTAGTGATACAACCCTAAACTCTCCTGAGCCTATCCCTGTGATACAGACTGATGTGCCTCATGATGAGGTGCCTCCCAGACCTCAAAGACAGCCTCTTGATGACGTGCCACTCAGACCTCAAAGACACAAAAAGATTCCTGGCAAGTATGCTGACTTTACTGGTTTACCTACACATTTAGCTGCTACTGTTGATGTCATATCCGAGCCTCAGTTTTACAAACAAGCGATCATTTTACCAGAATGGTGTGAAGCTATGAGTGTCGAGCTAGCAGCCTTAGAGGCCAATGACACTTGGGAAGTGGTACCTCTACCTTCAAATAAAAAGGTAGTTGGTTTCAAGTGGTTGTACAAGGTCAAGTATTCAGCTAATGGACAAATTGATAGATATAAAGCTCGTCTAGTGGCAAAGGGGTTTACTCAAACTCAAAATATGGATTATTTTGAGACCTTTGCTCCTGTAGCAAAAATGACTTCTTTTAGGTTGCTACTTGCTATATCTGCTATGCATGGTTGGAACATTACTCAGTTAGATGTTTCTAATGCATTCCTTCATGGAACTTTAGATGAAGAAGTTTATATGTCATGTCCACAATGTTATCAGATTTTTGCAGCTATCCTTAAGAAGTTTCCTGGTCAAAAACTGGTCTGTAGGTTACTTAAGTCTCTCTATGGACTTAAACAAGCTCCTCGTCAATGGTTTATTGCCTTATCAACTGCCTTGCTTTCTTTTGGTTTTGTGCAAACAGTGGGAGATCCAAGTTTGTTTGTTTACTCTCAAGGCTCCTCTATTATATACTTGCTGATTTATGTTGATGACATGATCATGACAGGTAATGATGTTGTTCTCATGTCTCAAGTTACAGATTTCTTGAGTACACACTTCAAGATAAAAGACTTAGGGTCTCTGCACTTCTTTCTGGGGATTCAAGTGGTCCGAAATTCTCTTGGTATTTTCATGAATCAGGCCAAGTATGTCTCTGATATTCTTCAAGAGTTTTCAGGATTGTCTTCAAAAGGTTCACTTGTCCCAATGGAACAACATCATAGCTTGCTTCAAGAATCTGATAGTCCTCTATTAACAGATGTTACTGCATTTCGACGGTTGATTGGAAAATTAATCTATCTTACCATATCCCGTCCCGATCTGTGTTATGGAGTACATGTTCTAGCTCAATTCATGCATACATCTCAATCTGTGCACTGACATGCTGCACTTAAACTTGTACGCTATTTGGCTGGTACAAGCTCTCAGGGTTTGTTTTATGCTGCTCAAGCCAATCCGGTTCTCACTGCTTCCTGTGATGCAGACTGAGGGGGGGGGGGGGTGTAGTATTACTCGTTGCTCATTAACTGGTTACTGTCTCACCTTTGGAGGTACGTTAATTTCTTGGAAATGTAAGAAACAAATTATGGTTTCATGTTCCTTAGCTGAAGCGGAGTATCGAAGCCTAGCAGATACAACTTGTGAAGTTACATGGTTGGTTTCTCTGCTAACTGAACTTCATATTTCCAACCTGATGCCAGTTCCATTATTATGTGATAACCAATATGCATTGTATATAGCCTCCAACCCGGTGTTTTACGAGCGTACGAAACATATAGAAATTGATTGCCATCTTGTTCGTCAGAAACTGAAAACTGGGCTCATTTCTCCTCAACATGTTTCCACATATGATCAGCTTGCAGACATTTTTACCAAAGCTCTTTCCTCTACTCAATTGGCCTATTTGCTCTCCAAGTTAGGTGTTTCCAGTGGTCTTACAGCACCAAATTTGAGGGGGGCTGTTAGTAAAGATAGAGCTAGTGCTAATGAGTGATGAGGTGGCATAACTAACTACCAGAAGTTGTTACAATAGCCGCTGTCAAATAGCTGTCATTACTTCAGCTATATAATCTTAGTGTGTAGCTTCTTGGGATGTATTCTTGATTCTTGATTTTCTGTAACAAACTCTCTCTACATTGTCTTCTACACAATTGTCTTCTTCCTTGAAGTAATGTAAATTACTCTGTGTTGATAGTTAATGGTGATATGTTCATACAAGTTAAACTTCTATCAGTATTGCTCTGGGTAGAGTTTTTTGCTTTTCAAGTATCATCTTGTAAAAAAGTATGCACGATGAAATATTTAAAAATTTGAGCGGAGCATGTTAGCTGGCTCGTATTAATCTAATGATCTGAAAGACGAGTAGGTCCTGCTTCTCAACTTTTTAAGCGGAGAAAACAAGTGAATGTAAAAGAAAGTAACTGAAATGGGAATGGTAATAAATTTCACTCACTTGTTCTCAAATTTAAAAAATTATAGTCTATTTAATCCTTGGATCTAAAAAATTATATGAGTATAGTATTTTTTTCGAAAATTAGGGAGTAGGAATGAGAATGCAAATTTTCATATTTGCTTCCCTCCTTTTTAAACTCGAGAATAAAGTGTTAGTATTGGACTGAAATTACCATGTGGTGCTATGATTGGGAGAGCCCTAAACTAAACTTGATTGATTTTGAATTCAGTTCATCTTAGAGGGCGACTTGATCGAACCCTGCCGTTATTGAATTCTTTTTCAAATTGATGATGAAAAGTATGAAATTATCTAGTGGACGGAGTGATAGAGATTACAAGTTAAATATCAACTAAATCTGATTTGGCATTTACTGGTCACAAATTTGTCACCATTGGACGGTGGATACTTGTGTCAACATCGGAGTCTTTGTCCGGTATTGACAGTTGGTGTGGTGTTTGGACCATAGAAGAAAGTATGACTAGAATTAACTTACAAAGTGAATTTTAGTCAAGAATAATTTTAGCAATATCAAATTGGATTCCAAAATAATTTTCAAATGTTAGGTGTCAAATTCAATTGGTGTTTGGTAAATATTCAATGAAATGGGTCTCGTGGATTCACATAACTCAAATTGATTAAAATTTTCTAAATTGAAATGTCATCCATGTCATGTTAGGTATCAAATTTCGGTACTCAATTCGATACATGTAGCTGTATTTGTTGGAAGACAAAGACTTCATCTTTTTCGGAGTATCATTTTTCAGTTTGTAATTTTCTCAACAAGTTGAATTATAGAATTAAATAATTATTTGAATAGAGAGAAATGGATCTTAATTATCATGAGTATATTATGAAACAGACTTTAGTAAAGAATTTCATAAGCAAGTTGTACAAGTGGAGGGGTACGTAATTCAATTAAATAATCATTATCCATTTCCAGCTAAGCATGTGTAATAAATAATGGAGCACTTTAAATTTTAGTCGTGGAGGACCCACCCCACGCTTCATAAAAAAGTGTGTTGTCCACTCGCTCGCTCGCTCAATTCGTCGCTGAGACCGAGTCATGACAAAAAGAGTCTATGCAGTACGCGCTTTGGAAGACCACTCGTAGGAAGTGAGTCAAGCACCGAGTCGTAACTTTATCCAGATAGCTCACTTTAATAGTACTACTAGTTAATATAGTCAATAAATATAACTTTAGGAAGTGAGTCAAGCACCGAGTCTTAACTTTATCCAGATAACTTTGGCATACATTTTAAAAATTATGGATCATCTAGTCAAATTATTTATTTAACTTTTTTCTGTTTGTAAATTATAATTTTAAAACAATTTATTTTTAACTTTTCACTTATTCTAGTATTAGATTTGACCCATCTACAACTTTTTTGTTGTACCGATTTTTACAAGAAATTTAATGTATTATGTCGAAAAATCATCGATTAAGCAATTAAAACTAAATACACGTGTTACAAATGAACCTTTTTTCGATATTCCTCCGACCGACGACATCAAAAAAGTTCAGAATCTGCAATGTGAACTTGAAATGAGTAGAAGAAACAAAGAGGTGTGAACTAAATAAAAAATGTGCAATTTGTTAATAAAAGTTGCTAAATAATTCGTACACTACATGTGTTTTTCTTAGCTTAAAATCCACGTTATAGTAAAATTATTGAGCTTCTTGGATATGATTACATCATCATCCAACTACTACCAGGAGCTTATTATTGAGATTATTAAAAAGGTGAATTTTAATTTTCAAACAATTTTTTTCCTTTTGAACAATTGGACCTGGCCTCTGTTTGGTTGGTGGTTGATCGTTGATCGTTGATACTTTAAAGAGTAAAGTACATTTTGTGTACTCGCACTTTAATCAAGACACCACTTGCAATACTATAGTTCAAAATCGAGCAGTTGCAATATCAATGTTTGTATTTCAAAGCACTTTGTTGCATTCCGTTAACTGAGGTTAACTCCATTATTAATTTAGGGAGTAAAGTAAACTTTGTGTACTCGTACTTTACTCTAAAGTGCATTTTGTGTACCCGCACTTTGCTCAATACATCACTTGCAATACTTTATTTCAAAATTTAGAGTAAAGTGCGAGTACACAAAATGCACTTTAGAGTAAAGTGCGAGTACACAAAGTGCACTTTACTCCCTAAATTAATAACGGAGTTAAGCTTAATTAACGGAATGCAATAAAGTGCAGTGAAATACAAACATTGATATTGCAACTGCTCGATTTTAAACTATAGTATTTTAAGTGGTGTCTTGACTAAAGTACGAGTACACAAAGTGCACTTTACTCTACTTTAAATGACAACCGTTAGATTGAAAGATAAATAAAAGGAGAACCGTTGGATGTAATGTTAAAAAAATACTCACACGGGTTCAAGGTTCGAATCTCGTCAACAACATATTATTATTAAATATTTATATTACCTATTTTTCTAAGCTACATTCAGAAATTCAAGATATTAATCCCGTTGACAATATATTAAAAAAATTTATCATCAAAATACAAACAAATGCTTACAATTACATAATACATACATTATTAATTTTTTAAAATTTATTTTTCTTCTGATAAAATCATATAATCAAAATACAGATAGTAAAATAAAAAATTCTAAAATTCATCTATGCATCGCACGGGTTATAAGTCAGTAACAATTTATATCAGTAACATGATTTGATGGACTAAACTTGTTCATACTTCGAATTGATTTTAATTGTTGTCGAAAAAAATGAATATATTATGAAGCCGGAAAGAGATGAGTTGCAACTAAATTAATTTGTTTTATCAAATTTAGTTCAAAGGAACTTAAATCTTAAACTCAAATAATATAATTCATTGTGCCAAATTTTGATATATTAGAATTTATATATATAAATTTTCTTCAGTAATCGAATATCTGGCCTAGAAAAATAATCCAAGTTATCCAAAAACAGAGTTGAATGAAACTACACACTGTGGACATTAGTCCCACTAGTAGAATCAAAAGAATGATCACCATTACTGTAATCCATCATCATCATCCATTTCTTAAACTCATCATCTGCCATTACTTCCCAGAACTCCTTTTCTTTGCTGGCTCCCATTTCCATCTCCACTTCCGTTTCGATTTTTCGAGAACTTTCTGGTTCAGATTGTTGTGGCTGCGGAGACTGGGACTGCTGTTGCTGCTGACTGGGAATGGGATCATTAGTGTAATCAGCAAAAGAAAAATTGAGCTTAGCTCTGGGTCCTCTAAATTCAATAGCTGCTTTGTCGTAAGCCCGAGCAGCATCCTCTGCAGTTTCAAATGTTCCGAGCCACACACGTGCTGCCTTCCGTGGATCACGAATTTCTGCTGCCCATTTTCCCCATGGCCTCTGTCTCACTCCTCTGTAATTCTTCTTCTTTTTCTTCTGTACTACACCAATGCTACTACTAGAACTCGTCTCGTAACTTTTCTTCGCGGAAACAGCTTCCCTACTTTTATTAGCAGCAGGAGTAACGTCTGCGTACATATTACCCTGACTCGACTGTACTTGTGGTTGGTACATTTGATGTGCATTCTCCGTTGTAGGGACAAAAAAATCACAACCCAAACATCCGCTAATTTTGCAGTACTGGCAAGTATTCGGTTCCAATGCAGCCACAAATGTGTTGGAATAACCCGAAGAGGACGACGAAGAAGAAAAAGAAGAATTATTATCAAAAACAAATTGCGGTGACAAGTCCATCGCAGATCCCCCAAATATGACTTTCCTCAATGCACTAACCATGAACGAAACTTCTTGATCGTCGGAAAGATGTAGCGGCGGAAGATGGTTGTTCGGCACGGTGGTGATCACCTGTCTCTGGTAAATATTTTGCATGCTTTGGAAACACTTGAAGAGATTGTAGTTTGAATTAGGAAAGTAGAGTCAAAGTGAGTGTTATTTATACAGGTGTCTGAAAACAGAGGTTTTAGAAATGGTCTACGTGGATGCCATCTGGGCCACGCATTATGGACACGGAATATATTAATTTACACATATGGGACATTTTAGGAAGATTTTGATCACGTGTGAATTAGTGTGAGTGACGGTTAAGTTGAGTACACGTGTCAGAGAATAACAGGATAAGGACGAGGGTTGCTAAGGTTACTGCTGACGGTAGAAGTATTAAGATTTTAAACACGTGGGTAAATGGAAGGGGTTAAAATATAAGGTGGGCTATTGTGACGTCTTGTCTTACATAAAATAGGGCTGTAGCTAAAATTCACAACCACAGAGAAACTGAATTGACATGTCGGTCGATAAAGACTTGGAGACCACAAAAGCTTCTTGAATTTGAGTTTTATTTTTCTTTGATTTTCCGTTTATTTGTCAAAATAATTAAATTTGACGTAGTGGAAATCATGAAAAATATGCACTTTAGAGTAAAGTGCGAGTACACAAAGTGCACTTTACTCCCTAAATTAATAACGGAGTTAACCTCAGTTAACGGAATGCAACAAAATGCATTGAAATACAAATATTGATATTTTTTCGTCTTACAAGGGAAGAAGTTATTTTCTAAATATTTCTCTGTCCCATTAAAAATGAATGATTTCAAAATAAAAATTAACTTTGACCGATAAGTAATAAATATTATTTCACTTAAAAAAAATTTATGAAAAAATTATCATTAAAAAAGTTTGAAGAAAGAGTTAGGGTTTTGAAAAGGGCGAAAGGAGAAAAAGAGAAGAAAGAAGGGAGAAAAGAGAGTACGACTGTCATTTAATTTTTTATACTCGTATTATATTTGATTTATGTAATTTGAGTGCCGGAGCTTTGATTGGGTTCACATTTGGGGGTGGTATTCAATATTAATTTTTAATGATTTTTAAGGATTCTAAAAGTCATGTGTTATTCAATTTTAACTTTTAAAGAGTATCTAAAAGTATGGTGTTATTGAATTAATATTTTAACAACTTTTAAAAAGTCATTAAAAATAAGGTGTTATTCAATGTAAACTTTTAACAACTCTTTAGAAGTAGACTGTTATTCAAAAACTCATGGATTTTGAATCACAATTACTTTTAATGACTTTTAACTTCAAATATAACTAGAAATTTAATTTGAAAAGTCTTGAGTTTTGGGGGTAAGATTTCATATGACTTTTAAATTATTATTTTAGTTTCTTTAATTTCATTTATTTTAGAATTTTATCATTTCTCTCTCACAAATAGAATATCTTCTCTCTTAAAAAACGATGATTATTATCCAATTGATTTTTTTTGTCAAATATATCACTTTGATTTTATTAAATTATATTGATGTCGGAGGTTAGAATTCTATTTTTTACTTGATTTTATATAATTTGGTTATTTGACAAGTCTAACCAAAGCGATCCCCTTTGGTTGGATTTCTATTTGTATTAATTAATAACTATATATTTTTTTCATTTAGATTTTATCATAAGATTTTTACTTTACGTAAAAAACTTTATTTTTTAGGTTTTAACATCGTCTTTTCTCTCGGGTGCGTTTGAAATTCATATTTTTATTTTCAGACATTAAAGTCTTATTGTCTAAATTTCTGGGGACACATTGCATATCATTCGGATAAATGATATACTTTTGGAAGTTTAAATTTTTTCTACATGGAATATTATCGTACGTTTATGTATTCGTGACAAAAAAATAATCATCTTTTTATCTAAACATACATATATTCAAGATTAAAAATTAAAAATCAATAATTTAATAATAATTTATATTACTATTGTATATAAAAAAAATTATTGATGAAATATCAATAACTCGATATTCTTGTTATATACTGCCTCCGTTTAATTTAATTGTGAACATTTGGACTGGACACGAAAATTAGAAAGGAGAATAAAGTAGTGGAGAAGTGTAAGAAAAGTGGTTAAAGTAGTGGGACCCAATAATATTTAAGTGATGGAATAGAAAGTAAGTAGTGGAGAAGTGTAAGAAAAGTGGTTAAAGTAGTACTCCCTCTGTCCCGGTGAATTCTATACACTGGGACTGGGCACGGATACCAAGAAAAGATATAAAAAATGAGTAAAATTAAATGAAAAGTGGATAAGTTTTGGTGGAGTTCTGATCAAACAAACAAGTCACGAATTACCTGGATGGCATGGGAAAGAATGGCAAAGCATAAGAGTGCAGGTGGGTTGGGCTTTCGACATTTTAGGGATTTTAACCTAGCCATGCTAGGGAAACAAGGATGGCGTTTTATTGCTAATCCGGACAGTCTGGTATCGAGGTTGTTCAAAGCACGTTATTTTGGTGATACTGATTTTCTGAACTCCACATTGGGATCTAATCCAAGTTTCGTATGGAGAAGTATCTTTGAGGCAAAACAATTGATTCTTGATGGGATTCGATGGAGAGTGGGAAACGGAGAGAGTATAAAAATTGTAGGACAGCCCTGGTTGACAGTGGAGGACAATCCATATATCACGACTGTATCACCAGCTATTGATCATAATTATGTGTCATCGCTGATGTGCGTAGATAAGAAGGAATGGGATATTGATGTCATCAGGGATATCTTTAACACCAGGGATCAGCGACGAATTCTGGAAGTTCATCTGGATGCAGCAAGTCATGAAGATGTTATGTACTGGAGGTTGGAGAATTCAGGAGTTTATTCAGTTAAGAGTGCATATAAGTTTCTCCAGGTGCAGAGGGGTCATTGGAATGCAGACGAGAATAAAAACATTTGGCGTATGTTATGGCGCATTAAAGCTCCCCCTAAGGCAATTAATTTGGTTTGGCGTGCGCTTTCAAATTGTTTACCTACAATGACTCAACTTCACTATAAGCATGTTCCAGTTCAAATGTTATGTCCGATTTGTGCTAATGAAGAGGAAACTATAGTTCATAGCTTGACATTATGCCCTTTCGCTAAGCAGTGTTGGATGACGCTGAGGCAGGGGATTTGCTGGGATCAGGCCTCGGACTTTAGGGTGTGGATTCAGGACTTGTGGACGGAGGGAACTGCTAAACAATGTGCTGAGTCTGTAGTGCTTTGTTGGGCGATATGGAGAGCTCGAAACGACTGGGTCTGGAACCAAAAACCTTCGACAGTTAATAGAGTAGTGGCAGCGGCGAATCAATACCTTACACAATGGACATTAGCCCAGAGCAGGTCTTCTACGGCCCTTCTCCAACCACAGTGTGACGGAGATGGAGCTTCTTTCTGGGTAAAGCCTCAACCAAACACAGTTAAGGTGTCAGTCGATGCAGCTATTTTTCAGGAGCGAGAGGAGGTTGGTTTTGGTCTGGTTGCGAGAGATTCAGATGGTATGCTTATAGAGGCCAGAACAGTGGTCCAACATGAACTGGTCTCACCTGTTCTTGCAGAGGCTATGGCAGTCAAAGAAGCCTTGAGTTGGATCGACGCTAGGCAATGGCAAGAAGTCACGTTGGAGTCTGACTGTCTTGTTGTGGTGCAAGCCATCAGGAGTAAAACTCCAATAAGGTCTCGGTTTGGTATGGTTGTTACGGAATGCCGTGACTTCATGCACCGTCTAAACAATATTGAGTTGTTATTTGTTAAACGATCTGCAAATATGGTTGCCCATACGCTTGCTAGGGAGTCATATGCTTTACCAGGTCGTAGTTTTAATAGGTGGTCTGTACCTATTAATGTTCTGAGTTGTATTGAGTTGGATTTAAGTTAATAAAATCTCTCAGCTTTTTGTCAAAAAAAAAAAAAAAAATGAAAAGTGGATAAAGTGGTGGGACCTATCAATATTTAATAATAGATTTGAGATAGTGGAGAAAAATAGTGGGTGTAATTGTGTTTTATATTATTATAGAATAGAGATAGTGTAGAAAGTAGTGGGTGTAATAGTGTTTTATATTATTAAAAGTTACTATTTTTGGAATGTATAGAAATGAGAGGGACATCCCAAAATGGAAAGTGTATAGAAATGAATGGGACGGAGGAAGTAGGAATTAGTGGAAAATAGTGGGCCCATTTGAGATATTTTATTATTAAAATTTTACAATTTTTGGAAAATTTTGAAATGTTAACAATTGAACGAGACATCCCAAAATATAAATTGTTAACAATCCAATGAGACAGTAATTTTTACTATAAACTTATAATTTATTACATTTTTCTATATATTATGTATTTACTCCCTCCGTCCCCCTCAATTCTTTACATTGGGGGACGGGGCTCGGCACGCATTTTAAGACTTCTTTAATATATATTTTGATAAATTATTTTAAATTTTTTCTTCTTTTGAATAAAAATATAATGTTTAAATTTTTATTTAGAAAAAGAAAGTTTTAAAAATAAGTTGTAGAGCTATACTTTATAGGAGTCTTAAAATGCGTGCCAAGCAGTGTAAAAAAACTGTAAAGAAATAAGAGGGACGGAGGGAGTATAATTTTATATTAATATTAATATAAGTTATCGATCAAAAGTAATTAAATGTAAGTAAAATTAGTCAAAAGTCATTATAAAAAAGTTATTAGATGTAAATAAAATTTCTCAAAAGTCATTATAGAAAAGTCTGTAAAAATAATGATAAAATATACGAACTTCATAAAAGTCATTAAAATTTATCAAATCATCAAAAGTTATTGACTTTTAAAAAGTTAATAAAAATCATTTGAAGTTGTAATACAATACCACCCCTTATTTAATAGTACTAGTTGTATTTGATGACAACTTTGAACTCATTTAATTCATTCGAGCAGCTGAACTTATTTGATAAATATTGAATTTAAACTCGTTTATTGAATATTTGACTCGATTTACCTCAGATTATTACCATAAATGATAAAACACTTATTTCCTTTTTTTTTATTTCGATACTTTGGCTTATGTTTTTTTCCCCTAAAGGACCTTCCGCTGACAATAATTTGGCTGTGATTCTGCAGTTAAGATTTGAAATGCCACTCAGTGCTTGGTTGAAATTGATATCAATAATGCATTATGCAGATAGTACTACTTGTAGCAAAATTGGATTTTTAGTTTCGAACAATCATAAATTATAAAACAAAAGTCATTAAAAGTTTATCAAATCATTAAAAAGTTTATCAAATCATCAAAAATCATTGACTTCTAAAAAGTTAATAAAATTGCTTCAAATTATAAATTGTAGCAAAATTGGATTTTTAGTTTCGAACAATCATAAATATAAAACAAAAGTGCTTCGAAATCAAAATTAACCCTATAAAATAAGATCGAAATTGTGCCGACGTGTATATGGATAAATATGTTTGCAATTTGCATCTCATAACAGTCCCAATCAAAAAAGTCTCCTTTTATATCCAAAACAAAGTGCTCATAATTAGATACTACTATTACAAAAGGACGCCTTTAATTATGAAAACAAGAAAAGGACACTTTTGAAAGGTCGTTCGTACCTTAAAAAGATGATCCATATTTTTTTAAAGCTAAGTAAAGATGATGCATATATATCTTGCACAACAACCTTTTGGATTAGATTAATTAATTAATTCTAACAATAATCCTAATCACTGCAGATGAAGGTTTACACTTAAAATATATTCTATCTGTCCCTCTCAATTCCTTAAATTGAGGTTTGCACGGAAATTAAGAAAAAAGTATAATTTAGTGAAGAAAAGTGAGTAAAGTGATGTGCGCAATCAATATTTAATGTATAAAGTGGAGATAGTGAGAGAAAGTAGTAGATGTAATTAATTTTTATATTATAAAACTTTACTATTTTAATAAATTTTTAGAATGTAAAGAATTGAGATGAAAATCCAAAAAATGCAAAGAAATGAGAGAAATAAAGGGAGTAGTATATAACATGAGTAACCTATATCATTAATCAAGTTTCGTTTTTTGTGCCGTGTTTTCTAGTTTTTTAAGAAATCTGGTTTTTAATTTGCAGGCAGAGCTCAAATGAGTTTTCAAGAATTTCCTAAACTCTAACTATAATTTAGAAAATCTTATTTCCCAATTTTCCGGATTTTAAACTTAGAAACCTATTGAACTTTTTTCCATTTTCTACGTTTTCTAAAAAAATTCAAAATAACTTATTATAAGTTTATTCGTGTACTTCTCTGTTTTCTAAAGAAAACATTGACAATGGAGTTGGAGCTAGGGGTGTAAAATGATCCGGGTAGAATCGGACATCTATTTGCTCAAGTCTCGGATCATTTTACTTTTATAATGTTCATATTTGGGTCCGGGATCATTTTATTCGGATATACACTGATTCCGGGTATTGAGTTCCGGATCTAAACCAAATATGAGATAATACCGTATTTTATTTTTTGTAACTGAGAAGTTTGTGATCCATCGGATACGAGTCAAATATAAGCATGTATTGTATTTTATTTGAACTAAATAAATTATCATTTATTCCAAATAATAATATTATTATTAAAAACATAATAATCATGAATTCAAAAGTTAAATATATGATGTATTAAGTATATATGATGATAATATTTGTATTATAAGGATGAATAAATCTTATTTTGTGAAAATTTAAACTCATAAAAATATTAAGAAATTATAAAATGACTATTTACATAGAAATATAATAGGTTAAATTTATAATTTATATTCGGGTTTGAACCGAATACGGATTATGGATCATATTCGGGTAGAATCATTTTATAAAAAAAATATGAGACCGAATCTGAGCGGGTATATAAGTGCTCATATCCGGGATCATATTTTATCCGAGTTTGATTTTTCCGCCAGATTTGAATCATTTGTAAAACGGATATGAGACATGTATCATATTTTCGAGGCGGATATAAGCCGGATAGTCAGGATCAATTTACATGGTTGGAGCCAACTACTTAATTAATTGTTACTTCATTTCAGTAATTTACCATGGCATGAGTTAATTTAGAAAAAAAATATTTGCATGAATTGTAAGTAAAAGCTATTTTCCTCGTTTTTATTAATGTAAATTTGTTCAATTTCGAATATATTAGTAAGTGTATCCTAGATATCATCATAAATATAAGATAAACGTTTTCTACCTGCAAATTCAACAACTATTTGAAGATGAAAATTGTGCCATTAATATACTAATCTGTCTCATGAGTCAAAAAGCCTTTTGTTTAAAATGAGTGATTAAAAGATTAAAATAATAGTATACAGTAATTAGGTGTCTGCCGATTACATACCACAGAAGGACACTTTGACTAAACTGTTCATACCTTAACAAGATGCGGCATATTTGACAGTCAACACAACAACTTTCATTAATAAATTATTTTAAGATATAAGCTTAACAAACAAAAACCTTAATTATTAGAATATAAACGTTTATGACATGCTAATTATTTAAATTATCAATTGCTTTTTACAAGTATATCCAGACCGTTTTCTCACTGTGAGATAAGTTAAGGTGCTTATTCCTGTGTGCCTCAGGGGATGAACAAATGAAATGTATAATTACATAATTTTCAAAGAGTAGATACTTAAATTCTAATATTCGGGGTTTCATTTAAAACTCTCAGTTCAAGAGAGAATGGTTCGGTTTCAGTTAAAAAAACTCTCGATTCAACGGAAAATGGTTCGGTTATGTTATAATACTCGTGGAAAGTGTCTTACTCTTAACACCTTGAGGTTTTAGAGAATTCCGTGTAATAAGCTGTTCAAAAGCTTTTCATGCTTTTTGGAGCTTGATCATAGAAGAACTCAAGCTTCCCCATTTCCCAAAATGTTTCAGCCACCCACCATTAGGCCATTTTAGGAAGCAATATGAAAATGCTTAGCGGAACGATCTGAGTTAACAGGGTGCTAGGTCAGAATGATACTAATAAAATTGGCAGCATTTTTAACATTTGTTTTGTTTCTTCAACTAGAGTCACTGTGCATAGCATCCAAGAAGGTTTCAGCCCCTCCACAACAGCCGCTTTGTCTAGTAATCTGCCTAAAAAGGACCCAGTGCACAAGACTCCCGCATCTATGGTCTAAAAAAAGTTCCTATATATGTGACCGAATCCTTATTTTTCATGTATAAAAAACTCATGATTAAAAACAACCACTGGTTATGAACACATAAGAAAATAAAAGACAATCAAACTTGTATTAATGATTAAGAAATCCGACCTTAATGAAGGAGAGCCCATACTGTGGAGGTGTGATACAAGCCATGGATATCAAAAGCAGCTGGCGTCTCTGTTTCGTTCCTCTTTCTTTCAGCAACAAGCGCAAGTTTTACTGTTCTCTCTGTTCCAGGCGTTTGGTCGTTAAATATTAACTAGCTTTTCATTCAATCTTACATCAACTACTCTAGGCTTTTGGATGTCTGAAAGAATAAACTGTTGTTGAATTTTAATGTTTGATAGATGGTCACTGACAAAATTAGTAAAGCCTGCGGAGAAAGGGCTGGTTGATGAATCGAATTTATCAGACTTTGTAGGTAAACCTGTTCCTGCAGGTGCAACCCCTAAAGATGGCCCCAGTGCGGGTTGCACCATGATCACATCATTGCTTTCTCTTGCTATGAACAGGCAAGTGAAGAAGGATCGATATAGCAAAGACCAGTGAAGTGACACTAACTGGGAGGATTCTTCCAATTGGCGTATGATATCTGAACTATATTCTACGTTTTCGGATAGTTAAAACCCTTCTTTCAGTATTAAATCTATCTGCTTGTGATAAGTTTTTGTATATCTATTCTTTGTGGATTTGGTTGCTAGCCTCTGAAGTCTGGACTTAATGCAACTTTTCTGTGTTAAAAGGTCAAGGAGAAGAGTCCTTCCCTTATATTTTCTGCAGCAAATAAAAGAGATTTTGATGAGCTTGTTGCTGCAAATGTTAAAGTACACACAAGCAGATGGACACCCTGACGCATTTCGTGCATAAAGCAAAATTGAAAAACTGTATAATGATACTCCCTCTTATCTGGCTTGTATGACTTTTTGCAGTGAAATTGACCCAACTTGACTCAAAATTCCAGATAATATATAATCGTTAATAGTTGTAAAAATTATATCATCAAAAAGTATATCAAATCTACTTAAATATGCATTTTTCATTTTTTTAAAATAACGAAAGAATAATTAATTTATAATTGAAAGTCAAGTCGAGTCAATTTATCATAAAAAGTCAAACAAAACGGATGAATTGGGACGGGGGAAGTACATGATACATAGCCATACCGGGTTGGGGTCATTTATACTCTTTATTAATAAGCAAAACAATGTGAAAATGGCGCGCGGTACTAAAGTACCAAAGTATCAAAGTACCAAATTTGGTTATCACTTAACCCGGGTTCGATTCCTCGCAACTACATAATTATACAAGATTTATTTACTTTAAATTCTTTAGCTTCATCCAGGGTTCGATTCCTTACAACTACGTAATTATATATACTCTTTATTAATAAGCAAAACAATGTGAAAATAAAGATTTGGTTATCACTTAACCCGGGTTCGATTCCTCGCAACTACTTAATTATACAATATTTATTTACTTTAAATTTTTTAGTTTCATCCAGGGTTCGATTCCTTACAACTACGTAATTATACAAGATTTATTTATTTACTTTAAATTCAATAGCTAGCTTCATCGAGCGTTAGATTCTTTGCAACTACGTAATCATACAAGATTTATTTATTTACTTTAATTTCTTTAGCTTGATTCATAGTTCGATTGTCTATAACTACATAATTAAATAGTTATTTATTTATTATATATTTTTATCATTCAATTTTCGAGAAATACATTTTTAAATAATATTTATTAATAATTTATTAATACTAATATTTTAATGTCGACTCATGCTCAGCCCGTGTTTGGCACGGGTTATAAGCTAGTTATATCTAATGAGATAATCTCTGTGTTGGGTGAACAGAAGCTCTGATATATCAACAACATCCCCTTGTTTAATAATGTTCAGTTTCTCGGAATCACATTAACCTTCTCTTTTCGAGTGATAAAACATACATCTAGGGTGGTTTAAACCTTGAATTATTGAAAAATGATTACAAATTTAAAACAAGAGCAAAGCAAGAAAGTAGAAAGATTACAAACCTCGAATGGCTAAATTTGATTTTTTAATCGCTCAAATTTTAGTATAATTAGAGCTAGGGTGTCAATATTGTCAAATTATTGAAATATTAATATTTTTTTGCCTCTTTTTAATAACTAAGTTACTAAGTCGCGTTTCGTCAAGACATTAAAATATTCATGTCATATATACATTAATCTGAGATTTATATGCATTATAGTTTGACCTAATTGACTAAACACTCTAGTAAATTAAGATTTTTTTATGAGCCTTGTATATATGTATTTGACAGTTTAACCAACCTGGAGGGCATTTTGAGTAGACCCGGCAATTTTCGACACGACACGAAAACACGACACGAAATGATACGAAAATTTAGTGTTTGAGTTTCCATTTTTAGTACACGAAACGAAAGTACACGAACACGAAAGTACACGACCGAGATTTAGTGTCGGGTTTGGGTTTACCCTTCAAGTACACGACACGACACGAAGTACACGAAATAAATAAATTAATTAAATAAATAAATTAATATATATATATATATGTAATATTTTTTAACATAATATAAAACTTTATGTTAAATTTTATGACATACGTTTAATTCACAAATATGAAGACTTGAAATAGTTTTATTTGAACTTTGAAGATGTATAATGTATTGTTAATTTTGGATTTCTGGTGACATGAACTGTTAAAGCATTTCGTGTACAGATTCGTGTTAATTTCGTTTCGTTATCGGTTCGTTTCGTTTCGTTTCGTGTAAACGAAAACTACACAAATAATCTCGTGTCGTTTCGTGTCATTTCGTGTTTTTACCGTGTCGTGTTCGTGTCTGGATTTTGGGTACACGAAATTATTTCGTGTCGTTTTCGGGTAGACGTTTCATGTACACGAAGCACGAAAGTACACGACACGAAAGTACACGACACGAACGAATTGCCAGGTCTAATTTTGAGCAACATTATCATCTAGGAATTCAACACTGGCATTGGCTATCCAATTCTTGTTAGCATCTCTCTGTACAAAATTTGATGTATATGTTTCAAAAAAAAGACAACAAAAATTAGAAATTAAATATAACAATACTTACTCGCCAATTTTTACTCCGCCTATTACTCCGCCAGTTTGAATTGCACCAAAAGTTCCAAAAGCATTACTAATGCTTTCTACATTTGCAGCAGCACGTGGCACATTAGGTACGTAGACGGAGTATGGATCAACAACATATCCTGAAAAAATAAATAAAAAAAATTGTAAACCTTGGAGAAATTTTGTACATATTATACTAAATTCCAAATTAAATCAAAAAAATATCAACATGATTTGATAGCACGAGTATGTAGAGAGGCTTGTGCTCAAGTGAGAACCCCGATTAAAATGAGAACTGAGATCTAATCTCAGGCATTCATTCTTAATTAAAAGATTTAATCTCCACCACATATCTAACCTTAATTCACAAAAACTCATTGAAACTTTAATTAGATCTAGCCTGTTAAGAAATTAAATTTTGAACAACCCTTTAACATAAATAATTGAACCTAGTCCATAAAAGCCCATTCAAACTTTCATTGGGCCTGAACTTATAAACTTTGGACATAGATTATTAGACTTAGCTCACAAAATTCATTCAAACTTGTACCAAATCTAACTTATACAAAATTGGACTTGACTAAGTCTTTATCATATATATATTTGGACCTAGCCCACAAAAATATCTCAACCTATCAACTAAGTTTGGTCTCCCTTCTAACACAAGCAGAGAATTTTCAAATGATACTTATAGAATTAGTAATAATAACACTAAGACCATATTACCAACTACCAAAACTGCTATGTCTACTTATTTCTTAGCAGGAGTCAAATCAACTTATTATTACCAGTCACCAAATTACAATAACTACACTTGCATATGTAACTAACTTTATCACATTACTCTATATATCTAACATCAATATCTAATTTTTTTAATGAAATTCATTAACTAATACAAGTATGTTAATATGTTTACCTGGTCCAGTAGTGCCTAATCCTGAAGAAGGACTAGAATATCATGGACAGACAAAAATAATACTAAAATGATAAACACACATATAGAAATTGGAGAGTTTTCTAAAGTTGCACAAAATTTTATCATTGTGTAAAACTCTATTGATAAATGGAGTAATAAGTTTACTGTCTACAATCCTTATTCAAATTTGGCAAAGCCTTTGACATAAATAATTGTACAGCCCACAAAAATTCATTCAAACTTGCATTGGGCCTAGCCTATTACAAGTTGGACTTGACAAAATTTTTAACAATTAAACAAACTTAGCTCAATTAAAGACCATTTAAACAAAAACAAGAAGAGAAAGGCCCAAAAATTAACAAATAAAAATACACAGGAAATCTATCCTTGTATGTTAATATAGTTTACCTTGTCCAGTAGTGCCAGAGCCTGAAGGAGTACTCGAATACCATGCACAAACAAAAATAATAAGAGCATCACAAAAACATAAAAATTGCACAAGTTTTACATAAAGTTGTAAAAACACAAAAAAATATACTTACCACCTTGATGAAGAGTGGGAGAGCCATGAGGAGAATAATTACTTCTCCTAGCTTCTGTACATAATAAACAATAATAATTAGAAAATTTTTTATGTATTAAAATTTACTCGAAGGAAAGTTTAGGCAAAACAACTAAATTAGTAATGGGAGGAAAGCTTACTTGTGGAGAAAGGTGATAAACATCCAAACTTGGAAACAACTATTAATTTTCATAACCACAAATTCAACAATGTTTATGATCAGTACAACTAAAACATCAAACCTACATGCATGATTATCTTAGAGAGAGAGATCGACTCGGAGATTTTTAAACATACCAGCACGTAGAGCCTTTGCGATGGATGGTCTCGATGAGCCACCATGAGGGATGAGTTGTCTTCCCTGTGAACTTGTAAAATTCAAAGATTACATATACATGAGAGAGGGAGGTAGGTATAGGTATATAGATGAAGAGATAAAGGGAGGGAGAGCGAAAAAGATAAGAAGAAGCAAAAACCGGAACGATTATAATATCGTCGAGCATGATCTCCATGAATTCCCCGTCATCCCTGACGAAGTGATTTTTTCAAATTGAAGCCTCGTAAAAATGCCATTTTTTTTCCGGCAAACTAGCTAGGTACGTAGACGGAGTATGGATCTACAACATATCCTGAAAAAATAAATAAAAAAAATTGTAAACCTTGAAGGAATTTTGTACATATTATACTAAATTCCAAATTAAATCAAAAAAAGATCAACCTGATTTGATAGCACGAGTATGTAGAGAGGCTTGTGCTCAAGTGAGAACCCCAATTAAAATGAGAACTGGGATCTAATCTCAGGCATTCATTCTTAATTAAAAGATTTAATCTCCACCACATATCTAACCTTATCTCCCCAACGGCTTCTTCCTTTCTTCTTCTTCCATCTCTCCTTTTCTATTATTTTTTCGGCCATCGACCCTGCCGCCTACCGACTCACCCTTTACCCTCTATTATACATAATTACATACTCTCTTAGTTGTGCCGCCACCAACCTCTGTCTACACCACCTCCGTTCCAATCAAACTTTCTTTTTCTTCATTTACCATCATCGTTCCTACACCGCTGTAACATCGACGATACACCAGTGCATGTGCTAAACCACAATTACACATCTACTTTCCATCATTTCGCCGCCTTTCATGACCACCACGACATTGACTTCAACTCCAATCTCGAATAACAACGAATGACGACAGATCTGAATGAATGAATGATGCTACAGCTCTTGGTTTACAAGATTTATATCCAAAATATTGATGATCTTTTACCTAGTTTTGGTGATTTTGTGTGAACTTTTTTTTATCATCAGTGTTAATTTTAGTGATTTAGCGATTTAATTTGGTGATTTTGTAAATAACAATGATTAATGGATAATATCAAAAGTGATAGTGGTAATTAAAATTTTGACGATTTTATCCCATTCTTTGAAATTTTGATTGTTTTTTATGATTTTGGTGGTGATATGACGATGTATTGGTGGTGTGACGTCGGGGGTGATGTTGGCGGTGGTGGTGTGGTTGTGATCAGTGGTAGTGGTGGTGTGGTAGTTTTGTTAATATGACGTTGGTGATTTTCTGATTAATAGTGGATATTTTCTGGTGGTGATCGGAGATGTTGACCATAATTAGTGGTGATTTTCTGGTCGATTGTGGTGATTTTTTTGTGCTAACCGGAGAAGGTGACCGGAATTAGTGGTGATTTTCTGGTGGTGGCAGGAGATGGTGACCGGAATTAGTGGTGATTTTATGGTCGATTTGTGGTGATTTTCTAATGGATACCGGAGATGGTGGCCGAATGTATTCACTTGTTATGATCAGATATTTATAAAGGTGTGTAAAATTAATGGATGATATAAAAAAAATTAGAATGAGTGGCTAAGATTTATTGATGTATATAAAATAAATGGTTAGGATTAGATCTTATACCTCACAATAGTGGAGTTCTCAATGGAGCGCGACCCTATGTAGAGATCCATATCCTATCACAACAAACAAATAATAGTGAGAGAACCCAAGGAGAAGATAATATAATCAAACAATTCAAATACCTCTAGCCTGCTTTTGATTTAAAAATATTATAAAATTATAGTTATTTTTTTTAAAGTAATTCACAGCATCAAAACTAAAGCAAACAATCAAAATACATATTTTCTGTCAAATATTTACAAAATTAGACTTCTCAAAGTTTTTCACATATATATCAAAAAAAAAAAAAAGTGAGTTAGCCTATTTCAAAATCAGTTTTGACAAAACTTTTAACATTGATAAATAGACTTAATTCACAAAAACTCATTGAAACTTTAATTAGATCTAGCCTATTAAGAAATTAAATTTTGAACAACCCTTTAACATAAATAATTGAACCTAGTCCATAAAAGCCCATTCAAACTTTCATTGGGCCTGGACTTATAAACTTTGGACATAGATTATTAGACTTAGCTCACAAAATTCATTCACACTTGTACCAAATCTAACTTATTACAAAATTGGACTTGACTAAGTCTTTATCATATATATATTTGGACCTAGCCCACAAAAATATCTCAACCTATCAACTAAGTTTGGTCTCCCTTCTAACACAAGCAGAGACTTTTCAAATGATACTTAGAGAATTAGTAATAATAACACTAAGACCATATTTACAACTACCAAAACTGCTATGTCTACTTATTTCTTAGCAGGAGTCAAATCAACTTATTATTACCAGTCACCAAATTACAATAACTACACTTGCATATGTAACTAACTTTATCACATTACTATATATATCTAAAATCAATATCTAATATTTTTTAATGAAATTCATTAACTAATACAAGTATGTTAATATGCTTACCTGGTCCAGCAGTGCCTGATCCTGAAGAAGGACTAGAATATCCTGGACAGACAAAAATAATACTAAAATGATAAACACACATATAGAAATTGGAGAGTTTTCTAAAGTTGCACAAAATTTTATCATTGTGTAAAACTCTATTGATAAATGGAGTAATAAGTTTACTGTCTACAATCCTTATTCAAATTTGGCAAAGCCTTTGACATAAATAATTGTACAGCCCACAAAAATTCATTCAAACTTGCATTGGGCCTAGCCTATTACAAGTTGGACTTGACAAAAATTTTAACAATTAAACAGACTTGGCTCAATTAAAGACCATTTAAACAAAAACAAGAAGACAAAGGCCCAAAAATTAACAAATAAAAATACACAGGAAATCTATCCTTGTATGTTAATATAGTTTACCTTGTCCAGTAGTGCCAGAGCCTGAAGGAGTACTCGAATACCCTGCACAAACAAAAATAATAAGAGCATCACAAAAACATAAAAATTGCACAAGTTTTACATAAAGTTGTAAAAACACAAAAATTTATACTTACCACCTTGCTGAAGAGTGGGAAAGCCTAGAGGAGAATAATTACTTCTCCTAGCTTCTGTACATAATAAACAATAATAATTAGAAAAGTTTTATGTATTAAAATTTACTCGAAGGAAAGTTTAGGCAAAACAACTAAATTAGTAATGGGAGGAAAGCTTACTTGTGGAGAAAGGTGATAAGCATCCAAACTTGGCGACAACTATTAATTTTTATAACCACAAATTCAACAATGTTTATGATCAGTACAACTAAAACATCAAACCTACATGCATGATTATCTTAGAGAGAGAGAGATCGACTCGGAGATTTTTAAACATACCAGCACGTAGAGCCTTTGCGATGGATGGTCTCGATGAGCCGCCATGAGTGATGAGTTGTCTTCCCTGTGAACTTGTAAAATTCAAAGATTACTTATACATGAGAGAGGGAGGTAGGTATAGGTATATAGATGAAGAGATAAAGGGAGGGAGAGAGACATAGATAAGAATGAGCAAAAACCGGAACGATTATAATATCGTCGAGCACGATCTCCACGAATTCCCCGCCATCCATGACGAAGTGATTTTTTCAAATTGAAGCCTCGTGAAAATGCAATTTTTTCCGGCAAACTAGCTAGGTTAAGCGCAGTGGAAAATTTGAAGAATAACAAGGGTGTGATATGATGGGAGTTATAACGTCTACCCACTGAATACTGATAATTTTTATATCATAATATCTTCCCTTTTACTAAAACCAACACTTTGCCAGGTTCTCCCAAAATTAATACGTGTCCTTTTTCTTTGTGTTTCAAGAAAGAAATCAAAATAAAGAGATATTGTTCAGCATTAATGGGAGAGTTTTCAAGTGACAGAAATATTCATTTTGTTTCTGAATGAGGAAAGTTGAGCCATTTTGCCACAGACATTCAGTGCTCCCAAGTTAGCAAATGTTTTGAACTAGCAAACTATGAATGCTTGCTACGAGTGACAGTACTTTAAAGACTCTCTACCAAGCCAGCTTTTTATCACTACCAAGCCAGCCTTTTATACCCCAGAGAGAGAGAGAGAGAGAGAGAGATTTTGTAAACATTATCTGAGCTATTTGATGGATCATGAGGTAAAAATGAAGGGTGCAAAAGGGTTAAAATTCCATAACTGGCAATTAAAGTTAAAAATGAATCGTATCCTTTTATGTGTTTCCTAGGAGCCAGTAAGAGAAAAGAAAGAAGGACAGACAAGCATAATGGAAGGACAAGGTGATTAAAAATACGTATCATAAATGCCTACATTGCACCCAAAAAATTTGATGTATATGTTTAAGAAAAAAAGACAACACAAATTAGAAATTAAATACACACATATACTTACTCGCCAATTGATTTTAACTCCGCCAGCTTGAATTGCACCAAAAGTTCCAAAAGCATTACTAATGCTTTCTACATTTGTAGCAGCATGTTAGGCACGTAGACGGATTAGGGATCAACAACATATCCTGAAAAAAAAAATATAAAAAATTGTAAACCTTGGTGAAATTTTGTACATATTATACTAAATTCAAAATTAAATCAAAAAAATATCAACCTGATTTGATAGCACGAGTATGTAGAGATCCATATCCTATCACAACAAACAAATAATAGCGAGAGAACCCAAGGAGAAGATAATATAATCAAACAATTCAAATACCTCCAGCCTGCTTTTGATTTAAAAATATTAGAAAATTAGTTATTTTCATTTTTTTTAAAAGTAATTCACAACATCAAAACTAAAGCAAACAATCAAAATACAAATTTTCCGTCAAATATTTACAAAATTAGACTTCTCAAAGTTTTTCACATATATTTCAAAAAGAAAGAGAAGAGTGAGTTAGCCTATTTCAAAATCAGATTTGACAAAACTTTTAACATTGATAAATAGACTTAATTCACAAAAACTCATTGAAACTTTAATTAGATCTAGCATGTTAAGAAATTAAATTTTGAACAATCCTTTAACATAAATAATTGAACCTTGTCCATAAAAGCCCATTCAAACTTTCATTGGGCCTGGACTTATAAACTTTGGACATTGATTATTAGACTTAGCTCACAAAATTCATTCAAACTTGTACCAAATCTAACTTATTACAAAATTGGACTTGACTAAGTCTTTATCATATATATTTGGACCTAGCCCACAAAAATATCTCAACCTATCAACTAAGTTTGGTCTCCCTTCTAACACAAGCAGAGAATTTTCAAATGATACTTAGAGAATTAGTAATAATAACACTAAGACCATATTACCAAATACCAAAACTGTTATGTCTACTTATTTCTTAGCAGGAGTTAAATCAACTTATTATTACCAGTCACCAAATTACAATAACTACACTTGCATTTGTAACTAACTTTATCACATTACTCTATATATCTAAAATCAATATCTAATTTTTTTTTTAATGAAATTCATTAACTAATACAAGTATGTTAATATGCTTACCTGGTCCAGCAGTGCCTGATCCTGTAGAAGGACTAGAATATCCTGGACATACAAAAATAATACTAAAATGATAAACACACATATAGAAATTGGAGAGTTTTCTAAAGTTGCACAAAATTTTATCATTGTGTAAAACTCTATTGATAAATGGAGTAATAAGTTTACTGTGTACAATCCTTATTCAAATTTGGCAAAGCCTTTGACATAAATAATTGTACATCCCACAATAATTGTACAGCCCACAAAAATTCATTCAAACTTGCATTGGGCCTAGCCTATTACAAGTTGGACTTGACAAAATTTTTAACAATTAAACAGACTTAAAGACCATTTAAACAAAAACAAGAAGACAAAGGCCCAAAAATTAACAAATAAAAATACACAGGAAATCTATCATTGTATGTTAATATAGTTTACCTTGTCCAGTAGTTCCAGAGCCTGAAGGAGTACTCGAATACCCTGCACAAACAAAAATAATAAGAGCATCACAAAAACATAAAAATTGCACAAGTTTTACATAAAGTTGTAAAAACACAAAAATTTATACTTACCACCTTGCTGAAGAGTGGGAAAGCCTAGAGGAGAATAATTACTTCTCCTAGCTTCTGTACATAATAAACAATAATAATTAGAAAATTTTTATGTATTAAAATTTACTCGAAGGAAAGTTTAGGGAAAACAACTAAATTAGTAATGGGAGGAAAGCTTACTTGTGGAGAAAGGTGATAAGCATCCAAACTTGGCGACAACTATTAATTTTCATAACCACAAATTCAACAATGTTTATGATCAGTACAACTAAAACATCAAACCTACATGCATGATTATCTTAGAGAGAGAGATCGACTCGGAGATTTTTAAACATACCAGCACGTAGAGCCTTTGCGATGGATGGTCTCGATGAGCCACCATGAGGGATGAGTTGTCTTCCCTGTGAACTTGTAAAATTCAAAGATTACATATACATGAGAGAGGGAGGTAGGTATAGGTATATAGATGAAGAGATAAAGGGAGGGAGAGCGAAAAAGATAAGAAGAAGCAAAAACCGGAACGATTATAATATCGTCGAGCATGATCTCCATGAATTCCCCGTCATCCCTGACGAAGTGATTTTTTCAAATTGAAGCCTCGTAAAAATGCCATTTTTTTTCCGGCAAACTAGCTAGGTACGTAGACGGAGTATGGATCTACAACATATCCTGAAAAAAAAAATAAAAAAAATTGTAAACCTTGAAGGAATTTTGTACATATTATACTAAATTCCAAATTAAATCAAAAAAAGATCAACCTGATTTGATAGCACGAGTATGTAGAGAGGCTTGTGCTCAAGTGAGAACCCCAATTAAAATGAGAACTGGGATCTAATCTCAGGCATTCATTCTTAATTAAAAGATTTAATCTCCACCACATATCTAACCTTATCTCCCCAACGGCTTCTTCCTTTCTTCTTCTTCCATCTCTCCTTTTCTATTATTTTTTCGGCCATCGACCCTGCCGCCTACCGACTCACCCTTTACCCTCTATTATACATAATTACATACTCTCTTAGTTGTGCCGCCACCAACCTCTGTCTACACCACCTCCGTTCCAGCTTTTTATCACTACCAAGCCAGCCTTTTATACCCCAGAGAGAGAGAGAGAGAGAGAGATTTTGTAAACATTATCTGAGCTATTTGATGGATCATGAGGTAAAAATGAAGGGTGCAAAAGGGTTAAAATTCCATAACTGGCAATTAAAGTTAAAAATGAATCGTATCCTTTTATGTGTTTCCTAGGAGCCAGTAAGAGAACAGAAAGAAGGACATACAAGCATAATGGAAGGACAAGGTGATTAAAAATACGTATCATAAATGCCTACATTGCACCCAAAAAATTTGATGTATATGTTTAAGAAAAAAAGACAACACAAATTAGAAATTAAATACACACATATACTTACTCGCCAATTGATTTTAACTCCGCCAGTTTGAATTGCACCAAAAGTTCCAAAAGCATTACTAATGCTTTCTACATTTGTAGCAGCATGTTAGGCACGTAGACGGATTAGGGATCAACAACATATCCTGAAAAAAAAATATAAAAAATTGTAAACCTTGGTGAAATTTTGTACATATTATACTAAATTCAAAATTAAATCAAAAAAATATCAACCTGATTTGATAGCACGAGTATGTAGAGATCCATATCATATCACAACAAACAAATAATAGCGAAAGAACCCAAGGAGAAGATAATATAATCAAACAATTCAAATACCTCCAGCCTGCTTTTGATTTAAAATTTTTATAAAATTATAGGTATTTTCATTTTTTTAAAAGTAATTCACAGCATCAAAACTAAAGCAAGCAATCAAAATACATGTTTTCCGTCAAATATTTACAAAATTAGACTTCTCAGAATTTTGCACATATATTTCAAAAAAAAAAGAGGAGTGAGTTAGGCTATTTCAAAATCATATTTGACAAAAGTTTTAACATTGATAAATAGACTTAATTCACAAAAACTCATTGAAATTTTAATTAGGTCTAGCCTGTTAAGAAATTAAATTTTGAACAACCCTTTAACATAAATAATTGAACCTAGTCCATAAAAGCCCATTCAAACTTTCATTGAGCCTGGACTTATAAACTTCGGACATAGATTATTAGACTTAGATCACAAAATTCATTCAAACTTGTACCAAATCTGACTTATTACAAAATTGGACTTGACTAAGTCTTTATCATATATATTTGGACCTAGCCCACAAAAATATCTCAACCTATCAACTAAGTTTGGTCTCCCTTCTAACACAAGCAGAGAATTTTCAAATGATACTTAGAGAATTAGTAATAACACTAAGACCATATTACCAACTACCAAAACTGCAATGTCTACTTATTTCTTAGCAGGAGTCAAATCAACTTATTATTACCAGTCACCAGATTACAATAACTACACTTGCATATGTAATTAACTTTATCTCATTACTCTATATATCTAAAATCAATATCTATTTTTTTAATGAAATTCATTAACTAATACAAGTATGTTAATAAGCTTACTTGGTCCAGTAGTGCTTGATCCTGAAGGAGGACTAGAATATCCTGGACAGACAAAAATAATACTAAAATGATAAATACACATATAGAAATTGGGGAGTTTTCTAAAGTTGCACAAAATTTTATCATTGTGTAAAACTCTATTGATAAATGGAGTAATAAGTTTACTGTCTACAATCTACACAACTTATTCAAATTTGGCATAGCCTTTGACATAAATAATTGTACAACCCACAAAAATTCATTCAAACTTGCATTGGGTCCAGCCTATTACAAGTTGGACTTGAAATTTTTTTTAACAATTAAACAGACTTAGCTCAATTAAAACCCATTTAAACATCCATTGGGCTAAGCCTGTTATAAATGAGATTTGACTAAGTTTTTGAAATAGATAACCAGCACACAAGATAAATCCCAACCTAATTAATAAAATAAAAAATAAAAATAAAAATAAACCTCAACCTAACAATTCATTTGGGTCATACCCTTCATCTTCTAGGACGTACCAAATTAATAACCAGTAACCACGGATCATTAACATAATAACATCGTTGATTTTGGGAAATGTATAAGAACTACCAAAACTGCATCTATTTATTTTTGACATGAACCACGTCTAATTATTATTATCATTACTGAATTCCATATTTGCATATCATTTTATTTTCTTTTCTTTTTTCATTTTGTCATTATACCACAAAACTCAAAATTTAAGTTATTAAAATATTACCCCACATTCAAAAAAGACAAAGGCCCAATATTGGTTACCAAAAAAAAGAAGACAAAGACCCAAAAATTAACAAATAAAAATACACAGGAAATCTATCCTTGTGCCATAAAACACAATTATATGAGTATGTTAATATACTTTACCTTGTCCAGTAGTGCCAGAGGCTGAAGGAGTACTCGAATACCCTATACAAAAAAAATAATAATAAGAGCATCACAAAAACATAAAAATTGCAGAAGTTTTACATAAAGTTGTAAAGACACAAAAATTTATACTTACCACCTTGCTGAAGAATGGGAGAGCCATGAGGAGAATAATTACTTCTCCTAGCTTCTGTACATAATAAAATATAATAATTAGAAAATTTTTATGTATTAAAATTTACTCGAAGGAAAGTTTAGGCAAAACAACTAAATTAGTAATGGGAGGAAAGCTTACTTGTGGAGAAAGGTGATAAGCATCCAAACTTGGAAACAACTATTAATTTTCATAACTACAAATTCAACAATGTTTATGATCAGTACAACTAAAACATCAAACCTACATGCATGATTATCTTAGAGAGATAGAGAGATTGACACGGAGATTTTTAAACATACCAGCACGTAGAGCCTTTGCGATGGATGGTCTCGATGAGCCGCCATGAGGGATGAGTTGTCTTCCCTGTGAACTTGTAAAATTCAAAGATTACTTATACATGAGAGAGGGAGGTAGGTAGGTATAGGTATATAGATGAAGAGATAAAGGGAGGGAGAGCGACAAAGATAAGAAGAAGCAAAAACCGGAACGATTATAATATCGTCGAGCACGATCTCCACGAATTCCCCGCCATCCCTGACGAAGTGATTTTTTCAAATTGAAGCCTCGTAAAAATGCCATTTTTTCCGGCAAACTAGCTAGGTTAAGCGCAGTGGAAAATTTGAAGAATAACAAGGGTGTGATATGATGGGAGTTATAACGTCTACCCACGGAATACTGATAATTTTTATATCATAATATCTTCCCTTTTACTAAAACCAACACTTTGCCAGGTTCTCCCAAAATTAATATGTGTCCTTTTTCTTTGTGTTTCAAGAAAGAAATCAAAATAAAGAGATATTGTTCAACATTAATGGGGGAGTTTTCAAGTGATTGAAATACTCAAATTGTTTCTGAATGAGGAAAGCTGAGCCATTTTGCCACAGACATTCAGTGCTCCCAAGTTAGCAAATGTTTTGAACTAGCAAACTATGAAAGCTTGCTATGAGTGACAGTACTTTAAAGACTCTCTACCAAGCCAGCTTTTTATCACTACCAAGCCAGACTTTTATACCCCAGAGAGAGAGAGAGAGAGAGATTTTGTAAACATTATCTGAGCTATTTGATGGATCATGAGGTAAAAATGAAGGGTGCAAAAGGGTTAAAATTCCATAACTGGCAATTAAAGTTAAAAATGAATCGTATCCTTTTATGTGTTTCCTAGGAGCCAGTAAGAGAAAAGAAAGAAGGACAGACAAGCATAATGGAAGGCCAAGGTGATTAAAAATACGTATCATAAATGCCTACATTGCACCCAAAAAATTTGATGTATATGTTTAAGAAAAAAAGACAACAAAAATTAGAAATTAAATGCACACATATACTTACTCGCCAATTGATTTTAACTCCACCAGTTTGAATTGCACCAAAAGTTCCAAAAGCATTACTAATGCTTTCTACATTTGTAGCAGCATGTTAGGTACGTAGACGGAGTAGGGATCAACAACATATCCAAAAAAAAAAAAAAAAAATTATAAACCTTGGTGAAATTTTGTACATATTATACTAAATTCAAAATTAAATCAAAAAAATATCAACCTGATTTGATAGCACGAGTATGTATATATCCATTTCATATCACAACAAACAAATAATAGCGAGAGAACCCAAGGAGAAGATAATATAATCAAACAATTCAAATATCTCTAGCCTGCTTTTGATTTAAAAATATTATAAAATTATAGTTATTTTCATTTTTTTAAAGTAATTCACAGCATCAAAACTAAAGCAAACAATCAAAATACATATTTTCCGTCAAATATTTACAAAATTAGACTTCTCAGAATTTTTCACATATATTTCAAAAAAAAAAGAGGAGCGAGTTAGGCTATTTCAAAATCAGATTTGACAAAACTTTTAACATTGATAAATAGATTTAATTCACAAAAACTCATTAAAATTTTAATCAGGTCTAGCCTGTTAAGAAATTAAATTTTGAACAACCCTTTAACATAAATAATTGAACCTAGTCCATAAAAGCTCATTCAAACTTTCATTGGGCCTGGACTTATAAACTTTGGACATAGATTATTAGACTTAGATCACAAAATTCATTCAAACTTGTACCAAATCTAACTTATTACAAAATTGGACTTGACTAAGTCTTTATCATATATATTTGGACCAAGCCCACAAAAATATCTCAACCTATCAACTAAGTTTGGTCTCCCTTCTAACACAAGCAGAGAATTTTCAAATGATACTTAGAGAATTAGTAATAACACTAAGACCATATTACCAACTACCAAAACTACTATGTCTACTTATTTCTTAGCAGGAATCATACCAACTTATTATTACCGGTCACCAGATTAGAATAACTACACTTGCATATGTAACTAACTTTATCACATCACTCTATATATCTAAAATCAATATCTAAATTTTTTAATGAAATTCATTAACTAGTACAAGTATGTTAATATGCTTACCTGGTCCAGCAGTGCCTGATCCTGCAGGAGGACTAGAATATCCTGAAAAGACAAAAATAATACTAAAATGATAAACACACATATAGAAATTGGAGATTTTTCTAAAGTTGCACAAAATTTTATCATTGTGTAAAACTCTATTGATAAATGGAGTAATAAGTTTACTGTCTACAATCTACACAGCTTATTCAAATTTGGCAAAGCCTTTGACATAAATAATTGTACAGCCCACAAAAATTCATTCAAACTTGCATTGGGCCTAGCCTGTTACAAGTTGGACTTAACAAAAATTTTAAAAAGTAAATAGACTTAGCTCAATTAAAACTCATTTAAACTTCCATTGGGCTAAGGTTGTTATAAATGAGATTTGACAAAGTTTTTGAAATAGATAACCAGCCCACAAGATAAACCTCAACCTAATTAATAAAATAAAAAATAAAAATAAAAATAAACCTCAACCTACCAATTAATTTGGGTCATACCCTTCATCTTCTAGGACGGACCAAATTAATAACCAGTAACCACGGATCATTAACATAATAACATCGTTGATTTTGGGAAATGTATAAGAACTACCAAAACTGCATCTATTTATTTTTGACAGGAACCACGTCTAATTATTATTATCGTTACCGAATTCCATATCTGCATATCATTTTATTTTATTTTCTTTTTTCATTTTGTCATTATACTACAAAACTCAAACTTTAAGTTATTAAAATATTACCCCACATTCAAAAAAGACAAAGGCCCAATATTGGTTACAAAAAAAAAAGACAAAGGCGCAAAAATAAACAAATAAAAATACACAGGAAATATATCCGTGTACCATAAAACACAACTATACAAGTATGTTAATATACTTTACGTTGTCCAGTAGTGCCAGAGCCTGAAGGAGTACTCGAATACCCTGTACAAACAAAAATAATAAGAGCATCACAAAAACATAAATATTGCAGAAGTTTTACATAAAGTTGTAAAAACAAAAAAAATTATACTTACCACCTTGCTAAAGAGTGGGAGAGCCATGAGGAGAATAATTACTAGCTTCTGTACATAATAAAGAATTATAATTACAAAATTTTCATGTATTAAAATTCACTGTTATCACTTAGTTAAGAAATGGGAGGAAAGTTTAGGCAAAACAACTAAATTAGTAATGAGATGAAAGCTTACTTGTGGAGAAAGGTGATAAGCATCCAAACTTCGAGACAACTATTAATTTTCATAACCACAAATTCAACAATGTTTATGATCAGTACAGCTAAAACATCAAACCTACATGATTATCTTAGAGAGAGATCGACTTGGAGATTTATAAACATACCGGCACGTCAGCCTTTGTGATTGAGATCAGAAAAAGAAAGTTCAAATTAAAAATAAATTTTAACAAACTCTCAACTTACTTGGAATAGTCATATCTTTGATTCTATTAGATGAAACATTTACCGTATTACCATCAACGTTTACACGTCCTCTCTGAAAATATTACTCCTATGTATTAACAAGTGCAAGCAAACAAAGAATAAAACTAAAAATTATGATTACTAATATCATATACCGTACATGGATAACAGTTTGAGCAGAGTGCTTCTCAACAAATCTAATAGTAGCAGTAGGACCATATTTCTGGACAAGAATTGACACAAATGTTAAGAGGAATAAATGACAAGCATAAGTTAAAACTTAAAATTAAAAATACCACAACAGACATATACCTTCCAACTGATTTTAACCCCATCAGGTTGAATGACACCAAAAATTTCAAAGATTTGGTACAAATATAGAGTATGGATCGATAATATAACCTAAAACAAAATGTATGAAAATTAGTCAAAAATTATTAATATATGGAAAATGTTAACTACAGCCCTTAACGCTAGTTGAAACTTTAATTAGGTCTAGCATTTTAAGAAATTAAATTTTGAACAACCATTTAACATAAATAATTGAACCTAGTCCATAAAAGCTCATTCAAACTTTCATTGGGTCTGGACTTATAAATTTTGGAAATAGATTATTAGACTTAGCTCACAAAATTCATTCAAACTTGTACCAAATCTAACTTATTACAAAATTGGACTTGACTAAGTTTTTATCATATATATTTGGACCTAGCCCATAAAAATATCTCAACCTATCAACTAAGTTTGGTCTCCCTTCTAACACAAGCAGAGAATTTTCAAATGATACTTAGAGAATTATTAATAACACTAAGACCATATTACCAACTACCAAAACTACTATGTCTACTTATTTCTTAGCAGGAATCGTATCAACTTATTATTACCGGTCACCATATTACAATAACTACACTTGCATATGTAACTAACTTTATCAAATTACTCTATATATCTAAAATCAATATCTAAATTTTTTAATGAAATTCATTAACTAATAGAAGTATGTTAATATGCTTACCTGGTCCAGCAGTGCCTGATCCTGAAGGAGGACTAGAATATCCTGGACATACAAAAATAATACTAAAATGATAAACACACATATAGAAATTGGAGAGTTTTCTAAAGTTGCACAAAATTTTATCATTGTGTAAAACTCTATTGATAAATGGAGTAATAAGTTTACTGCTTACAATCTACACAACTTATTTAAATTTGGCAAAGCCTTTGACATAAATAATTGTACAACCCACAAAAATTCATTCAAACTTGCATTGGGCCTAGCCTTTTACAAGTTGGACTTAACAAAATTTTTAACAAATAAATAGACTTAGCTCAATTAAAACTTATTTAAACTTCCATTGGGCTAAAGTTGTTATAAATGAGATTTGACAAAGTTTTTGAAATAGATAACCAGCCCACAAGATAAACCTCAACCTAATTAATAAAATAAAAATAAAAATAAAAATAAACCTCAACCTACCAATTAATTTGGGTCATACCCTTCATCTTCTAGGACGGACCAAATTAATAACTAGTAACCACGGATCTTTAACATATTAACTTCGTTGATTTTGGGAAATGTATAAGAACTACCAAAACTGCATCTATTTATTTTTGACAGGAACCACGTCTAATTATTATTATCATTACTGAATTCCATATCTGCATATCATTTTATTTTATTTTATTTTTTCATTTTTTCATTATACCACAAAACTCAAACTTTAAGTTATTAAAATATTACCCCACATTCAAAAAAGACAAAGGCCCAATATTGGTTACCAAACAAAAAAGAAGACAAATGCCCAAAAATTAACAAACAAAATACACAGGAAATCTATCCTTGTACCATAAAAAACAACTATACGAGTATGTTAATATACTTTACCTTGTCCAGTAGTGCCAGAGCCTGAAGGAGTTCTCGAATACCCTGTACAAACAAAAATAATAAGAGCATCACAAAAACATAAAAATTGCAGAAGTTTTGCATAAAGTTGTAAAGACAAAAAAATTTATACTTACCACCTTGCTGAAGAGTGGGAGAGCCATGAGGAGAATAATTACTAGCTTCTGTACATAATAAAGAATAATAATTAGAAAATTTTCATGTATTAAAATTCACTATTATCACTTAGTTAAGTAATGGGAGGAAAGTTTAGGCAAAACAACTAAATTTGTAATGGGAGGAAAGCTTACTTGTGGAGAAAGGTGATAAACATCCAAACTTCGAAACAACTATTAATTTTCATAACCACACATTCAACAATGTTTATGATCAGTACAACTAAAAATCAAACCTACGTGATTATCTTAGAGAGAGATCGACTTGGAGATTTTTAAACATACCAGCACGTACAGCCTTTGCGATGGATGGTCTCGATGAGCCGCCATGAGGGATGAGTGTTGGAAAATGTGGGTTTTAGCCCCACATTGTCGAGTCATTTTGAGCTCCAATTTGAGTAAGCCTTGTATGCGTGTTCGCAACAAGTTATGCTTGGATTGTGTTCTCCTCCGCAAGAGCTTTCCAATGCATGTTTAAACACTCAAAACGACTAAGGGATGGATGAGTTATGATTATCCAAAGTTGTTCCCTTGGAAGTGGAAATTGAAAGTTGTAACCTTATATCCCACATTGAAATAGAAAATGTGTTTCCATTGCTTTATATAGCATTACACCTGTGTAGTGTTCAAGTGTGTTAGTAATGAGTTGCTCCATCACCTACGTCCGCGCCGGAGGTGCAAATCATGGGATTTTGAGGGGAAATTTGTGGCTTCACAAGCCTTCGGGATTTTCGCGTGTGCGACCTGCAGACATGAATGGAGCAGAAATTGGGCTCGAGTAAAACCGGACCAGTTTTGCCAAAATATTATTTCCACTGGGCTTGAGCTTAAAAAATATGACTTAGTTAATTCGAATTTGATTTTGAGTTACCTGGTAAAATCAATTTCGTTTTTAACTTCAGATTTTTTGCAGATATGATTTTATCTGATAAAATCAATTCCGTTTTTAACTTCGGATTTTTTGTCGCCGCCACAATTAATTAGCGTGACTAATTAATTAAGGAAATTGCCACCGACTTAATTAACTAACGCGGTTAATTATTTAAGGCAATTGTGTAGCGCACAAGTTTTCCTAGCCTATATAAACTCGTGTATAGCCTTAGGATTATTCATTCGAAAACACATCCTCTCTTAAACACATCTCTCTTCTCTTCCTCCGGTGATAGTTCTCTTGTTCGTCTCAAGCTCGCCGAGAGTGACGCTTTTCGACAGCCTCATTGTAAACCGTTTTATCCTGGGAAGCAATTCGCTCGTACATACGGTGAGGGCTAATACGCTTTAAGGAGACAGTCATGCACTGGACTCAGTTTTATTCCTTGTCTCCTTACGTTATTCTTATTATTTGTTTACTGTATTTGTTTACTGTTTTATATACACCTTATCTATTATTCACACACCATCACGTTGTTTTTTATGTATTAATATCATAGATTGTGTAACAATCTTAAAGCATATTATTCTATATTATAATCTGTGACTGATACATCTGCCTCTGTTTGATTTTGAGTAACAGATCTATGGAGAATATTGAAACTGTAAACAATGGAAGTTCGGTTAGTCCCAACGCACAGGTTACACCCGATGGGGATCAGATATTGAGTGGACATGTGTCTTCGGGACATACTGTCGTTGGACAGTTTAATGTTCCATTTGGACAACCAATAGGAGGTTTTGGTTTTACTAGTGTGCAGACATCGGTAGTACTGACGCCTATTATACCTATAATGGCTACTGCACCTGTTGTGCTGACGGTTCCTACTGTGCCTGCTGCACATGCCGAGAAACCTGAGAAGTTCAATGGTACGAACTTCAAACGCTGGCAGCAAAAGATGTTGTTTTATCTGACCACGTTGAATTTTGATCGCTATCTGAAAGAGGATGCACTATTGCTCACTACTGAGAGTAACGCACAGGCTGTGTATGCAGTTGATGCTTGGAAGCACGCCGATTATATTTGTTGGAACTACGTGCTTAATGGTTTGGCTGACTCATTGTATAACGTGTATAGCTCAAAGCCAACAACTAAGGCCTTTTATCTAAATTCCCTTTCGGTTCTATATGCATTTTACTCATATTTGTTATGTTTCCCTTTTTTAGTGCCGCATGCTTATTTGTTCAAAAAGTGGCTTATTGTGGGCTTGAAATCAAAGATTATTCAAGAGGGAATTTAGAAGATGTTGGATTGCGATGCCGGGAGGTTCATAATGCATGATTTTGGAGATTGTTGTCTCGTACGGGCGTTCATACGGCCGTTCAGTAGGCCGTACGGAGTGTTCCAAGTGATGTAGTTTGAGTTTCCATTTGTACGGGCGTTCGCACGGCCGTTCAGTAGGCCGTACGAAGTGTTGCAGTTTGAGTTTCCATTTGTACGGGCATCCGCACGGCCGTTCATCAGGCCGTACAAGTCATGCTGGAACTTTTTGGAAGCATATTGACTATTTTATCCTCTTGTCTAATGGATGTATTAATTGTGTAGTGGAAAACCAAACATTATCTTATCCAATATCACATCTTCATATCATCTTTATCTCATCAAGAACATTCAATTAGGGTTAGAGGAAGCATTTATTACTTGTAATCTAGCATTGATTATGAGTAACTAACTTCATTTATTTGGCTCAAGGAAGGACTTCTTGTACTTGTGTTGTATTGTTCATGAATTTGCTTGGAGATTTATAAGTTTCTTCACCTTACTCTTTTTGTAATTTCAATTGCTAATTGTTTGTGCTAATCCGTAATTGTTAGTACATTCATTATAGTAGCACAAGATTTAATGTACCTAAATCCTCAAGATTTAAGTGCAAGTACCTATGTTGAGATCCTCATCCTTGGACTTGTCCTAACCTCTCTTTGTTTAATTCCTTGATTTGGTTAAACTAGTATTGCTTCAATATTGGTTGCTAGTATCAAGAGAACTAATTTATGTGCTTCACGAAATTAGTGGTTTAAGAAGAGAAATAAGATTTTTTGTGCTTCGCCAATTATCTTGGTTAGGTAGAGTTGGGTTTGTCTTGCTTGAATTTGTTGGGTTAAAGTACTTGATTTTCCATTATCCTTGGGTCAAATATCTCTCTATCTTGCTAATTAACTCATTGTGCCTTGTTGTGTTCGTAGATTGGATGATTGCCATTGTCTTAGTTGTATTTCTCTAGCAATTTATTTCTTGTATGCAAGGTGTTTGATAAAATACCACAACCAACTCAACCCCCCCCCCCCACCCACCCACCATTTTACTTTACACTAGTATTGAACGCTACTCCCTTGGGTTCGATCCCTACTTGCCACATTTGCTATCTTTTATAGTTAAGTGCGAACATAGTAGAGCATAATATTATTATCAATTTGGTGCGTCGACGACGGGCGTGGCTAGATACTTGTAAACAAATACACAACTGCTTTTACAGGTCCTTGATTCTGAATATGTTAGAGAGAAAACCTAAGCAAAGACAATGTAAATTGTTTTCTTAATTTTCAAAGAACTTCTACACTTGGTTATATACAGCCCAAGTTTACAAGTCATACTAGAGACAAAAATTATTTCTACTTTCTAGGTCCAGTATGCTTGCTTCTTCATTCCAGATGCATGTGACTGAGATGTTGTACTCTTGACAAATTGGTTTGTTTGTACATCTACATTGTTTGCATGGAAATGGAATGTTTCTTCTTCTTCGAGGTTCACTAATGTTTGGCTTCCATATTCTTTTTGTTTACTCTGTCAACCCATGTGCTTGTACCAGTGTCAAGTCACCATCAACCCATAATCTTTGAGCTTTATCCGTTGGTAGTGTTCTTGACTATCTGTGGATAGGTAATGAGATGACCATCCGTGGATAGGTAATGAGATGACCATCCGTTGTCAGTATTGAGCCTTGACCCGTTGTCATTCATTTTCACTTAAGCATAATTACATAGCACAACTTATTTACAATTAGCTACCCTATTCTGCTTATCTATTGAAAGTCAACATGACTTAATGTTTAATATTTTCAATCTCTAATCTAGAGTAAAACTGAATCTGTTACAAAAACACTTATCTGTGGATAAGCTTCCTATCAACGGATACTACTAAATTATGTCATCCATTGATAGTTACAAAAATGACTTGTACAGAAATGTGTTAAATGTTAAGTTATCATCAAGAACAACATATTTTCTAACAACCTTTAACAATTAAATAATCAAAAATATAAATTATTGATTAAAGTCGTAAAAACTATACATATACTCGTAGTGCTTCCTCACTCAACGTGTTAGGTCACATGATGGTATTAGAAGTTTATCTGTAAAATAGACGATTTTATATTAAATAAATAATACAATTAATGATCAAAATCTCAAAGTATATAATTATCATAAAGAATTTAAATCTTAATAAAAAATTAAATAAATTTAATTGACAATCAAATTCTTGAAATATCTATACTATATTATTAAAGCCGAAACATTGAAAGTTTTGGTTTTCGGTTAACGGTCGGTTTTTGGTTTTTGGTTTTTGGTACTTTTTCTAATTAATAAATTAATAATATAATCAAAATTCGGGAAAATTTTATTCTACATTAATATTTCACTATATTTTACTACATAAAAATCAAATAATATTGAAATCTAATCAAAAAAATGGAAATGTGGGATCTAATTTGTTTAAATTTAGGATACACTCCTACAAATATACTTCTTTCTTTTTAGGATAACGAAAGCTACTACAAATCAAATCTTTAATGGAATTGTATTATTGTCAAGTTATCAAAATAGTAACTAGATGATTGACTTTTATAATTAAAATATTTTTTTTCTAACAAAATCTACTCATTTTCCAAAAATATCATTACAATTATATTTAAATTAAAACATATTACCTTTTATATTTGTTATTACTAAAATCTATGTTTTCCAAAAATATGAGTTGCAATCTTTACTTATTTATTTTAAAACTTATTTTAATACTCTATTTAATAAATAATAAAATAATATAAAAATAGTAACTAACTGATTGCCTTTTATAATTAAAAAAAAAATCTAACAAAATCTACTCATTTTCCAAAAATATCACGACAATTACCTTTAAATTAAAACATAATATCTTTTATATTTGTTATCACTAAAATCTCTATTTTCCAAAAAAATGTGTTGCAATCCTTACTTAATTATTTTAAAATCTATTTTAATACTCTATTTAATAAATAATAAAATAATATAAAAATATTAACTAGCTGATTGCCTTTTATAATTAAAACATTTTTTTTCTAACAAAATCTACTTTTTTTCCAAAAATATCACGTGCAATTACCTTTAAATTAAAATATATTACATTTTATATTTGTTATCACTAAAATCTCTATTTTCCAAAAATATCAAGTGCAACTCTTACTTACATATTTTAAAACTTATTTTAATACTTTTAATTATTTAAAAAAAACTTACCTATTTTAACAAGTGAACGTATTTTTTTTAACAAATACAATTAATATAATTAAAACACATCATCACTAAAATCCCTATTTTCCAAAAATATGAGGTGCAATCCTTACTTATTTATTTTAAAACATATTTTAATACTCTATTTAATAAATAATAAAATAATATAAAAATAGTAACTAGTTGATTGCCTTTTATAGTTAAAACATTTTTTTCTAACAAAATCTACTTCTTTTCCAAAAATATCACGGGCAATTACCTTTAAATTAAAATATATTACCTTTTATATTTGTTATCATTAAAATCTCTCTTTTCCAAAAATATCAAGTGCAACTTATATATTTGATATGGATAGAAAAGTAATTATAGAAATATAATTGCTGATTCTTTGGAAAGACCAAGTATTTAAGCCCCGACACCCTAATTATTCATTAATTTCGTAATTAATGAATAGGGAAATATACAGCTCATAAAAAGAGTCCAAAATATGGTAAATTCATCAAAGAAGGATTCGGAATCCCAATTAAAGGTAATTAATGAGTCATAGCCTTTATCAACAAGGAAAAGACTTATCATGCAAGAAATACAATGTTTATCCATTATCAATAAGGAGACTTATTCGCTAAGACTCCTAAACATACCATAAATACTAGGCTCTAGACGCCTATATAAGGACCCTGATCCTACAATCAGAACTACGTTTTGGACACAGCTCCATACGTCATTTACTACGTTTTGGGCACAGCTCCATACGTCACAATGCCTCGAAGGCGCAACAAGCTATAAAGGCACCCCTAGAATTACGTTTTAGACTTCATCCTCGAATAATGACATACAAGTCACTACGTTCTTGGTGTGCCCCTGCCGCCATAGCCCCGAGGGCAACACCAAGAACTACGTCTTTGGCTTGATTCTCAATAACGATTTGAGATACGTAGGCATCTTGTGAGGACCGATTTAGTCCCGAAACACAAGTGCAACCATAAAAGCTCGAAGCTCATTAAACCCTCGCATTAAATTCGTAAGCTCAGATTTTATTCCACAACAATATTTTAAAACCTATTTTAATACTTTTAATTATTTAAAAAAACTTACCTATTTTAACAAGTGAACGTATTTTTTTAACACATAAAATTAATATAATTAAAACACATCTAAAAATATTACGTGTAGTTACTTTTTTTTAATTAAAACATGTTAACTTTTCTATTTGTCCTTATTAAAAAAACTTACTTATTTTAACATGTCAACATATTTTTTTAATAAATACAATTAATATAATTAAAACACTTCTAAAAATATCACGGTCAATTACTTTTTTTAATTAAAACATGTTAGATTTTCTATTTGTCCTTATTATTAATATTATTTTAAAATAATATTAATAATACCTCATTTATCTTCCTCTGCCTCATTTGTATTTTTTATATATTTTTTTATGTTCCAATGAATATTTAAGTTTCTCATTTTATAATTTATCATATTAATTTTTACTTTTATTTTAATATTTTCCGTTCACATTAAATTTTTTAGTTTATTATTTTTAAGGCCCATGCCTTGCACGGGTTATAGGCTAGTATAAATATAATAGTCAATAGATTTAAATTCTAATTAAAAACAAAATAATTTTTGAATTTTGATTGGTTATCGCGCTGCATGGATAGTCTAACCACCTTTAGTTAATAAAATTGTATAAGTAAAGTTTTTAATGGATTTAAATTCTAATTAAAACCTAAATAATTACTGAATGTTAATTGATTAATTAAATTGTATGGATATTCTAACAACTCCTGGTTAATAAAATTATATGAAATTTTTTTAATAGATTTAAATTCTAATTAAAAATAAATTTAATTTTGAATTTCGTATAAAATTATATGAAGAAAGTTTTTTGGCTCCTGTGATTAGTATAAAATTTTGTATTAACATCTGAATGGTTAACCGGTTAATAAAATTATATGAGTAAAGTTTTAATGAATTTTAGTTCTAATTTAAAATTAGATGAGGAAAGTTTTTAAACATTTGTGATTGGTCTAAAATTTAGAATTGATCAACCAAGTGATAAAATGTAAAGTTGGTGATGGAGACACATTTACGAGTCCAATACAGGCGATAAAATAAATAGAGGGAGGAAAGTTTTGAGCTGCGCTCAATAGATTCTACGCTGCTACTACTATAGTACTATGTGTCAGCTGAGTAATAATAAACACTAAGGAGATGATTCGCACTCAGAAAATTGATCCGACTTGTGCCTCTCAGCACACCCTGATAAAGTGTGTCCCAATAGCCCCAGCAGAAATCGCTTTTCTCTATATCAAAGGCCTCTGAAGCAACTTCATCACTGTAAAAGGGAAATTGGTAATCCTCCAACCTGGGACATATCGCTCTTCTAACGAGGCTTCCATCTCGACCAAAGGCAAGAAGTAAAGAAGAATGATATCGGTTGTAGCTATTACCATAAAAAGAAAGATAAGCAGACCCACCGGGTAACAACTCAACTGGACATGACATCAACCATGGCATATCTGCAATCCTCTTACCATCTATATCTTTGTTATTGGGAAAATATATAACTTCAAATTCTCGAGCAGTGCCCTTTGCATGCATATACACTGATTTTAATTTATCTCAAAAATTTTCACCATCATATTCTGGATAATCACCCTCGAACAAAAATATGATTCTCTTTCCCGCGAGTTCAGAGAATTGAACCTACATAAACAATCAAGTAATCACAGATATTAGGCATGATGCTTGAATTGTAAGTATGATTGTCATACTTCACAGTCTAATATCAAGCTTCTTATGGGTCTTGGCAAATGAACTTGTAGATAGAGAGTCTAAAAGGATCATCACATGAATTGTGTTGTTGCACAGCAGAAAATAACATCTTGACCTGTCTAATTACAGTATGGGGGATTATTATATAGCCCATAACTAATGGCAAGAATGAAACTTAGCTACAAAATAAAGTAATAAACTATCAGTAAACTACATAAGTTTTCTTTCTAGCCTTTAAGCACAGGCTACATATACTAAACTCTTGTACTGTAATTTGACAGATCAAAATATTATTTTCTATCACATCCCCTATAGACTATAGTAATAAAGGATATACTCTAACAAACTGCAAGCTTTAAAGATATTAACCTGGGACCCATCTTTACTTTTGAAGACGGTATTTGGACTACAAAGCATCTCCAACTTCAGCGCCTTGACTCTCTCCCCCTCTACCTTGGCAAATTCCTCACGCAAGAATAGATTTCCGTCATATTCCCTCATGATGCCGGCAGGACCTGGTTCAATGATATCGCCACAACCAATGACATTTTTACGAGGCCCAACAATAACAAGAGAAGGTCCAGTATCATAGTAACCCTTCTCGTCAGGATAACCAAAGAGCCTTTTCAACTTTTTAAGGACCGGGTCTTTAAACGGTAGAGCCAACCAAGGCATATTCTCAAAAGTTTTTTGGAATTTTTCTTTCGTAGAATAAATAGTTTTATGTGTGTCATACAGGTAAAGTAGCACAAGCTCAAAATTTTGATTCTTCGTTTTCAATTCATTATAATACATCATTAGTTTCCTTGTAAGGGAATAAGGCATAAAACGGTCTTCTTCATCTTCATAAAAATATAGGGCTACCACCTTATCTTCAAGAGTCTGAATAGGAATCTATCATCAAAAGTAGGCAGTATCTTAGTGCATCATTTAAATGTTCATCTAAATTCATTATGATAATGTGCAAATGCAACAAGTAAATTATTACAGAGTGCAATTTGATAATTAACGAAAAAGGGAAAACCAATCTTTTAATTCCTAAGCTATTGGGAACTTCAGCATCAGTTCCCGACACATCTTTAAACTCACTTTAATGATCATTATAAGATCATCCTTATGTCATAAAAATATTGAAAGCCAACTATATTCTAAAAATTGTTTTCTTATCCCACTTTAATTATTTTGATGTGACTTTGTTATTCCACTTGGATAATAAAGAAAAACATGAACTTTTTAGTCCTACTATTATGCTCATGAGATTTGAGATCGCCCCTTATTTGCCTCTCAGCCCTCTATTCCTCGGTTACTTGTCATCTAGTACCTTCCGGAACTCCTCTACATCTAACTCTCCTCTACAATGTCATGCACAATATCAAAAAAGGATTGACTACCCTAAAATATATTATGTTAATTTTGGATATTTTGACAGAAAACGGTTATCCCCTTCTCATTTTGCTCAATACTTTTAAAATAAAATATTCATTAAAACTGTTATCAATGCAGTGTGCTAGTATCAACTTTTTTTTATTATAGGCAAGAAGGGCACCCAGGCGCTTGACTATCAAAGAGCCTAAGAGAGAGACTCTAACACGAGCTGCACAAGTCATAAAACATATTTATACACAGGCACTACGAACATATAAATATTAAATCAATTGAATAGTTTGACCAGTCATGTTTTTCTATTAAGGATCAAGAAAATGACAAGTGTCGATATTAATTAATCACATACATATATCATATACATGATAAAAATAATGAATCAAGTGATCAAGTGCTGATTGCTTTAAAGAGAGGATTGTTTCCAATGATCAAGTGATGAACATACTAATTCAAGATGTATCACAAACTTTTCTTGTAAAGATATTTGATAGTTGAAACTTGTCGCTAATTAAGAGACTTGACTTTCCCTACAGTTTGCAATCAATTACAGTGTTAGATAAGAATAACATTCATACCTCCTCTCCTTTGTTTGAGATGACAAAATCACGTTGCGAGGAGCCTAGAAGTTCTTTCAAGGAGTGTTGACTAAAGGCCATTTTGTCTTTGGCCTTAAGGATCGCTATCCTCTCCTCGTCGAAAGGATAAGCCTCGGATCCATAAGTCTGAAATAGTTTATGAGACAAAGTATCCAAAACCAAGCCTTTTTCTGTTGTTGAATCAATGAGAACCATCCCAGGGCTATGTAATATGCCCAAGTGACCAAATCTACTTTTTAGACGTTTTCTAGATTTTATATCTGAGAACGGAATGGCAGCCCATGATGGAAATTTAGAAACTATATCTTCAAACTTCCCTTGAAGAGTAAGATCTTGTCCGCATTCTTCATCAAAGCTTGTAACCTCGTCGACAACCATCACAACCTCAAAGCAATTCTTAAACTTTAAATCATTATAAATATCAATCAAGGATTCCTTGAAAATCCTATCAGGAGGATGTATATCAACATGGTAATGGAAAGGCAGAAAGTAAATAACAATAAATTTTCCTGCCAACTGCTCCGCCGTAACCTGCAAACAATATTAAAAGGACGAAACCTGAGGCATTTTGTGCATAAAGCAAACTTGAGAAATTATATCCATACCGGGTTGGGGTCATTATATCTAATGAGGTAATCTCTGTGTTTCGAAAACAGAAGCTCAGATACATCAACAACATCCCCTTGTTTAATAATGTTCAGTTTCTCGGAATCACATTCATCTTCTCTTTTGGAGTGGTAAAACATACATGTAGGGTGGTTTAAACCTTGAATTATTAAAAATAAAGATTACAAATTTACAGCAAAAAGAAAGCACAAAGTACGAAAAAAGAGACAATGATAATCATAAAATTACTAGTAAAACGATAATGAAATAGTATAGAAAGATTACAAACCTCGAATGGTGGAAAATTGAAGATGGCGGCGGCTAAATGATGGTGGTGTTGTCTGAATATAAGAAAGATTAGAGTCGAAGCTCATCATTACTCTTCTTCTTGCAACCATCAATCGTCTTAGTAAACAACTTCTCGCCAACATCTTTGTCTTTCCGGCGAATCCCCTTTTAGGAAACATCAACTAAATCATCCCTTAAACCCGGTAAATTTTATGATAAATTTTGTTCTTGAAATAAATATATGACAAATGAATAAGTTCAATAAGATTAATGTACAAATTTTTTAACTAAATCATTATATATATGGTTTGCATTACAGAAAACATTTTATATAAAGAATGATAAATAACATTATTATAATATTTTATTTTTTATAAAAATTAATTTGTTAAGATTAGAATCACAAAATATAACAACAATAAAACTTCAAATATCATATTTAACATAAAATCTCATCTAAATTTAAAAATTATATTTAAAAATTATATAGAAGCCGGTATAAATTAAGTATAGAATATATGTATAGATTGAATTTCTCTTTTTGTATGTATGTTGAAAATTGTAACTAATTGGTTGAGATACTAATTTAAGTTTAATCGATAAATCAGAAATTAATTATAATAAAAGACAAATGTATTTTAATATGTTGTTCTAATTCTATTAATCATTTTTAAACTAAAATGCATCTATCATATCATATCTATAATTATTCATATTTGATTAATATATTATTTTATTTGAATAATTTATTATAAATATTTCAATGAAGAAGTACTTGTAAAGATTAATGGGATTTTAAAAATGGAATTGGTCCGGCATTTTACAGAGAATTAATGAGGAATTAATTGGTTTGATACAAGAGTATAGAAGACATCCATACTATACTATTACATTATATACTATTATTTTATAAAAGAGAAACAGAGGATAATTTGGTTGGTTGTTTAACGTTTTACTAAAACGGTTGTTAACACCTTCCAAAAAATAAAATTAAAAAATAATTAAACCTCATTTAATTTAATAAAAAATTAAATTAAATCACATCTATATTATCTATACCTAGGATAATTTGGTTGGTTAGTTAACACCTTCCTAAAATAATTGTTAACACATTTCAAAAAAAGTAAAAATAAATAAATAAATAAAAATTCATATAAATTAATTAAAAAATGAAATTAAATCACATATATTAACTACAAACTCTTTCATTTATACTTTAACTAGAATTCAAAAGCCAGATTTCTTTTTAGAAATATTTTTTTATTTATAATAGTATCATAATATTTATTAATAATTTAGATAATTACATTAACTGACATGCTTGCTAAGCTACTAATTTTTTTAAAATTTAAAAGTCTTTTAAATTTGAAGTATTAAAAAAAAGTAGTAATTTTAATACTTTTTCAAAAAGATCACACTTTCATAAACACTAAATTATCAAGATCTAATATTATAAGCATGTACTATAATATTTTAAGCGAAACAGAATTTATTTTGTTGGTTGGTTAACACTTTCATACAAAGTTTGTTAATACCTTCCAAAAAACAAAAAATTAAAATTCATATAATTTTAATAAAAAAATTAAATTAAATCACATATAATACATAACTACAAACTCTTTCAATTATACTTAAATTAAAATTCAAAATTCCGATTATTTTTAAAAATGGTTTTATTTATATTTATATTTATATTATTATCATAAAATATATTTGTTGTGGATTAAAAAACGTGCTTTTGAATTTAATGCTAAGGTTTAATGAGCTTCGAGCTTTAATGGCTGCACTTGTGTTTCGAGACTAAATCGGTCCTCACAAGATGCCTACGTATCTCTAGTGTTTTAGAGAATCAAGCCAAAGACGTAGTTCTTGGTGTTGCCCTCGGGGCTATGGCAGCAGGGGCACACCAAGGACGTAGTGACTTGTATGTCCTTATTCGAGGATGAAGTCTAAAACGTAGTAGATGACGTATGGAGCTGTGTCCAAAACGTAGTAGATGACGTATGGAGCTGTATCCAAAACGTAGTAGAGGACGTATGGAGCTGTGTCCAAAACGTAGTAGAGGACGTATGGAGCTGTGTCCAAAACGTAGTTCTGAGATGAGGGGTCAGACCCTTTATATAGGCGTGAGGAGCCTTGTATTTAGAGTAAGTTTAGGAGACTTAGCGAATAAGTCTCCTTTTTGATAATGGATAAACATTGTATTTCTTAGTGGACAAGTCTTTTCCTTGTTGATAAGGACTATGACTCATTATTTCCTTTTATTTGGGATTCTGGATCCTTCTTTGATGAATTTACCATATTTTGGACTTATTTCCTGAGCTGTATATTTCCCTTATTTATTAATTACGAAATTAATAAATAATTAGGATATTGGGCCTTGTTTTTGGACCATTCTAGGTATAATTAATGCATCATTAATTATATTTCTAGAATTACTTTTCTGTCCATATCATTTGCCCCCCAACTTCTGGGAAAATCTTCTTGGGGTTTTCGTAGAAGTTATTGCGTATTTTCCCCCAAAATTTTCAATTTTTAAGGGTATTTTCGACCTCAAAATAGGTCTTTTTCGACCAGGATTTCGACCAGGAACTAGGTCTTTTTCAACCAGGATTTCGACCAGGAACTAGGTCATTTTCGACCAGGATTTCGACCCGGATTTAGGTCATTTTCGACCAGGATTTCGACCTCAAACTGGTATGAGGTCGAAGGGTTCGAACTCGTTTCTCAACTCTTTTTCGACCTCAAGCCTTCGACCTCGAATCCATTTGTTTTCGACCTCAACTGGTGTGAGGTCGAAGGATTCGAGCTCATTTTTTCGTGTTATTTCGACCTCAACTCTACGACCTCAAGTCCATTCTTTTTCGACCTCAAACTGGTGTGAGGTCGAAGGATTCGAGCTCGTTTCTCCGTATGTTTTCGACTTCAAGCCTTCGACCTCGATCTAAGGTCTTTTCGACCTCAAATCTATTGCTTTTCGATCTCATTTTGGTGCGAGATCGATGGATTCGACCTTGATTCCTAGTGTATTTTCGATTTCGATCGTACGACCTCAATCTAAGATCTTTTCGACCTCAAATTTTACTGGGCCTTGATTTTGCCTTGGCCTCAAATTTTATTGGGCCTTGATTTTCCCTTGGCCTCTAATTTTATTGGGCCTTGATTTCGCCTTGGCCTCAATTTTTTTTGGGCCTAGCCTCAAATTATTTTGGGCCTAGCCTCAAATTGTTTGGGCTTTAACTTTTGAAGTTCAATAAAAGGTTTATGGGCCTTGACTAGCCATAGTCGGTTGCCCTTCCCTTATCCGGTCTTTTTCGAGACTTGGGATCTTTTTATCCCTTACCTGAGACTTACTACCCTTTTTGGGGATTTTAATATACACTAGTGTTTCACGAGTATCGTCTTGGTGTAAAGTGTGGAGCGACCTACACATTTACGACAATTTTGCCTTATTCGAGGCTAGATTGACATTTGCATAAGCCTTTTATGTCTTATATTGTCTTGTTTTGGCTTCAAGCCTTTCATTGAGAATATCGAATGATGGGGTTTGGACTGAATGTCTTAGGTTTTTGGGGTTTTCAACCCTTCACCCTTACGAGTTCTTACTGATGGTTGCACTCGTAATGATTCATTCTCAAGTCTATCATATCAAACTTCTCCTGAGCTTGAAATTTTCACTAATTAAAAATAGGCATCTTTGGCTTTCTTTTGTATGTTTATTAGCAACATTCACCCTTCGGGGTTCGTTGTATTCAACTCTATTTGTGCAGTTGACATGCATATTTGTATGCTTTCCTTTGCATTCATTTTTAGTTTGTCTTGGCAAAGCTTTGAGGATGTTTCTACCAATCAAAACGGGTTCAACCCTTCATCTGTTTTCTAGGAAGCTCATGATGTCATCGAACCTTATTTCTACTTGTCATACTAGCGGATCCTTTTAGGATGCACTAAACATAATAAACTTTCAAGTTTGCAGCATGCCAAGTCCTTGGAACTTCAATACCTTCCAGGGTTTCCAATTTGTAGGAGCCTCGACCAAATACGTTCTTGACGCGATATGGTCCTTCCCAATTTGGGGCCAACTTGCCTTTTTGTCCAACTTCGGACGCCTCAATCTTTCGGAGGACTAAATCACCTTGTCGAAAGAACCTTTCTTTAACCCTTGGGTTGTAATAGAAAGATGCTCGTTTATGATGTTCAACTATCTTGGCATTTGCCTCATCTCTAACTTCATCAATTAGGTCTAAAGGTAGCCTCAAGCCTTCTTCATTTTCTTCTGGCTCATAAGCCTCAATTCTTGGAGATGTGTGAGTAATCTCCACTGGAACCACTGTCTCTGCCCCATATGCCAACAGAAAGGGGGTTGCTCCAGTGGTGACTTTACAAGTAGTACGATATGCCCATAATATGGGGAGCAATTCGTCTACCCAAGTGTTTCTAGAGCGTTCAACTCTTTTCTTTAGTCCATCCAGGATAATTCGATTGGCGACCTCGGCTTGCCCATTTGCTTGAGGATGGGCAACAGCAGTGAATCGTAGTTTGATATCATTCTCGTCACAATACTTCTTGAATTCGTCATTGTTAAACTGAGTTCCATTGTCTGTGACTAAGATATGTGGAATCCCGTATCTGCATATCACATTTTCCTAGAAGAAATGCATCACCTGCTTGGTGGTTATCTTGGCTAAAGGCTTAGCCTCAATCCACTTGGTGAAGTAGTCGATTGCTACTATCAAGAACTTTCTTTGCGCAGTTGCCATTGGAAATGGTCCAAGTATATCCATCCCCCACATGGCGAATGGGATAGGTGAGTTTATGGATGTCATCATCTCTGGTGGTTGTCTAACCACCGGTGCATGATTTTGGCACCGTTCACATTTCTTCACGTAGCTCTTAGCATCTGCAAGTATGCTTGGCCAATAGAAACCTAGACGAGTGACTTTATGAGCAAGGGCTCTGCCCCTCAAGTGCTGCCCACAAATTCCTTCATGCACTTCCCTTAGGGCCAATTCTGCCTCTTGGGGTCTCAAGCATTTCAGATAAGGAATGATGAAAGACTTTTTGTATATGATTCCCTCAATCAGGGCATACCTTAGTGCTCTCACATATAGCTTTCGTGCTTCTGAAGTGTCGTTGGGACTTGGGTAGCCACCCAGTTTCCAGATGAGCTTTGATGGGATCCATCCAACAACTAGCAACATCAATAGGTGCTACCAACTTTCCATTGATGCTTGGGATCTTCAAGACTTGGAAGTATACACTTCCAGCGTAGTTCTCAATTTCAGAAGAAGCAAACTTAGATAAAGCATCGGCCTTCATGTTCTCTTCCCTTGGAATATGTTCCACATATCATTCATCAAACTGAGTCATGATGGCCTTGACAAGTTTTAAGTACTTGGCCATGACTTCATCTCTGGCCTCAAACTCCCCATTTACTTGGGAAACCACTAGCCTCGAGTCTCCACACAATTTCAGAGTTTTAACTCTCAAGACTCCAGCCAGCCCTAAGCCAGCTATCAGGGCTTCGTATTCAGCTTCATTATTTGTCGTTGGAAAGTCAAGTTTTAGTGCGTACTCTATGAGAAATCCATCAGGGTTTTGTAGCACCAAACCTGCTCCACTTGATTTTGTTTTTGATGCCCCATCAAAATAGAGCACCCAATATTCTTTGAACTCCATCTCTTCATCTTTCTTGTCTTCCTCTATCACTTCCTGCCCCCCGACTTTTTGGTTGTCAATAGTACATTCAACCATGAAGTCTGCGAGTGCTTGAGCTTTTATGGCCGTTCGAGGCTTGTACTTGATGTCAAATTCTCCCAATTCAATGGCCCATTTGATCAATCTTCCACTAACTTGAGGGCTATGCAAGATGTTTCTTAGAGGTTGATCAGTCAAGACCTCTATCTTGTGAGCCTGGAAGTAGGGGCGTAGCTTTCTTGAGGCCATTACCAAGGCTAAGGCAAACTTCTAAATCGTTGAGTAGTTTATTTCTGCCCCATGTAGAATCTTACTCACGTAATAGACGGGCTTCTGCACGTTCAATTCTTCCTTTATCAGAACAGCTCCAAGGGCTGTGCTAGAAACCGCCAAGTACAAATAGAGAATTTCCCCTGGCTTGGGCTTTGCCAACAGTGGTGCCTCAGCCATGTATTTCTTCAGGGCCTCAAAGGCCTCTTGGCTTTCAGTTGTCCATTCAAAAAATTTCACTTTCTTGAGTGCTTTGAAGAATGGTAAACACTTCTCTCCTGACTTGGAGATGAATCTTCCCAATGCTGCCACTCTCCCTGTTAGTTTCTGGACATCTTTGACAGTCAGTGGTGGTTCCATGTCTAGAATTGCTTTGATTTTGTCGGGATTAGCCTCGATTCCTCTCTTGGAAACCATCAAGCCTAAAAAATTTCCCGAGCCTACACCAAAGACACACTTAGCTGGATTCAACATCATCTTGTGGTGCCTTAGCACTTCAAATGCCTCTCGGAGGTGCTCAATGTGACCGGCCTTATCGAGGCTCTTGACTAACATGTCATCTACGTAGACCTCCATGGTTTTTCCAATTAGGTGTCCAAAAATTTTGTTCACCAACCTTTGGTAGGTTGCCCCTGCATTCTTAAGCCCAAATGCCATGACTAAGTAACAGAAAACACCAAAGTCGGTGATGAATGATACCTTGGAGATGTCATCTTTGTGCATCTTAATTTGATTGTATCCACTGAAGCCATCCATGAAGCTGAGCATCTCGTGTCCAGCTGTAGCATCTATTAATGCGTCAATCCTTGGTAAGGGAAAACAATCCTTAGGACATGCATCATTCAAATCGGTGAAGTCGACACACATCCTCCATTTTCCGTTAGCCTTTTTTACCATCACGGGGTTAGCCAACCATTCTGGGATTTTAATTTCCTCAATGAACCCAACTTCCAAAAGTTTATTAACTTCCTGTTTAATGGCTTCAAGCCTTTCTGGAGCAAAATTTCCCTTGTTCTGTTTCACCGTCTTCCTTTCAGGATCTACATTCAGTTTGTGAGTTATCATTTGGGGATCAATCCCTGGCATGTCGGCCGCTGTCCAAGAAAAAACGTCATTGTTCTCTTGAAGAAAAGATATGAGTTTGCTTTTTAATGGTTCATGTAGTAGTGCTCCAACATAAGTCACCTTCTCCGGTTCACCTGGGACTAAGGGAATTGGGATCAAATCCTCAGCTGGTTTCCCTCTTCGGTCCTCATTGTCACTGATATCCATGTCTTCAATTGGGAGAACCTGCCCCCCGATTCCGTCTGGCCTTAGCGCGGCTATATAACAGCTTCTAGCCATCTTTTGGTCTCCTTTTTCTTCACCAATTCCATTCCTCGTTGGGAACTTGATCTTCAGATGATAGGATGAGGCAACGGCCTTAAACGCATGAAGACCAGTCCTTCCCAGGATTGCATTGTAGGTCGAAGTTGCCTTTATAACTATGAAGTTCAACATCTGAGTAGATGTATTCGACCCTTGCCCCATTGTCATTGGGAGTTGGATAGTGCCTTCCACCTTTGACTCCACTCCATTGAATCCATATATGGGCATATTCGAGGGTGTCAACTGAGAGTCAGTATAGCCCATCTTGATAAAAGCATCGTGGAATAAGATGTCCATTAAGGCTCCATTGTCAACCAAAACTCTCTTGGTTTCAGAATTTCCTATCATAGGAACGATGACTAAGGGATCATCGTGGGGAAACTTTACTCCCTCCAGGTATGAATCATCAAAACCTATTGATACTTCTGTTCGGGCACGCTTCGGTGCTTCTCCAACCACAGTCATTACTTCTCGAGCATAAGCCTTTCTTGAGTTTCGGGAGGACCCAGCAGCAGTTGGCCCTCCGAATATCATGTTGATTACTGGCCCTCGGGGCTTGGGGTTTCGATCTTGATCGTTGTCCCTTCTGTCATAATCCTTCCTTTCATAGTTCCCCCTTTGACTCCCTTGGTTTCCATCCTTGGTGAACTTACTGAGCTTTCCTCTCCGTATCAGAAATTCAATCTCATCTTTCAATTGCCTACAATCGTCGGTGTCATGACCGACTTCCTTGTGGAACCTACAGAATTGGTTTTGGTTCCGTTTGGACATGTCAGCCCTCATTGGCTTCGGCCATTTGAGATCTCCTTCATTGGCTATCTCCATCAGAATTTGACTCCATGGAGTGTTCAATCTTGCATATTCCGTGAATTTTGGCCCAAAATTGTTCCTCTTGGGTGGAGAATCAGAATCCTTTGATGTCCTAGGAAACTTTTCTTTGACGTCATATTCTTGCACTTCCTTTCTCTTCTTTGGATTTCCACTGCCACCAGTAGTGGGTTCGTGCTTTCTCATACTCTCTTCAGCCTTGATGTACTTTCCGGCCCTATCTTGGAGCTTCAGCATGCTCTCGGGTGGATGTTTTGCCAATGATCTTTTGAAGTGATCATCAGTGGTTCCTTGTTGCAGGGCTATCATAGCCACTTTGTCCTCTAAGTCCGGGACTTTCAGAGCCTCCCGGGTGAATCGGTTGATATAATCCCTTAGGGCTTCATTCTTTCCTTGTTGGATTCCCATGAGTGATGCAGAGCTTTTCTCATGCACTCTTCCACTAACGAATTGATTGATGAAAGCTTTGTTTAGTTCCTTGAAGGATCCAATAGAGTTTGGAGGAAGACGGCTATACCAACGTTGGGCCATGCCTGCCAAGGTTTGTGGGAACACCCTGCACTTGACCGCATCGTTGGTTGGCTGTAACAACAGTGCATTAGAGAAGGTTCTTACATGATTTGCGGGATCCCCCGTTCCATCATAAGCTTTGATCGTTGGCATCTTAAACTTCCTGGATATGGTAGCTTTCATAATATCTTGAGTGAATGATGGTGTAGGATCATCAGGATCTCCTAGAGGCAATAGAATACTAGCTAGGATCACCCCTTGGGGCTTCAGCCCTATTGGTTCTTCTTGGTGTTGGGTCCAAGTTAATCACAGGGACTCGTTGAGTTTTTGCCGATTCCTCTTCGGCCAGTAGTTTCTTGAGCCTTGCAGCCTCAGCCTCATGGGTCGCGATCCTTTCCTTAGTAGTTTGGGATTGTTCCCGGTTTGTTTGATAAGAACGTCTTCTCCTTGGGGCAACATCCATTTCTTCTCCAGTTGAGTCATTCTCATCCTCGGTATATGGCCCCGAGTAATCTCGAATCAAAGGGGTCCTTCGAGTTTGAGTTTGTAGATTTTGGGGTCTCAGACCTTATATATAAGGAGGAACGTATGCCTCGTGGTAGGTGGAATTGAGACCACTACCGCCTGCCATGGATCGAGGGGGCATGCCATAGCCTGGCATCCCCAAAGTTTGATTTGCGTATTGGGGGAGATCAGTTGTATGGAGTTGAAGGCCACTTGGTGCATTCATGAGCAGTGGGGAGGTCGTAATTGGCTGCTGGTGAACGGTCTCTTGTGGAATAGATCCATGAATGACCATCTGCAGGGGATTCGTCCCTTCAGCCGAAATTGGGACCTCCGGTCCTTGAGTATTGGTGGGGATATTCGCCCATTCAGTGCCAGTAGTTGGCGGTGGTTGATTTTCGTGAGTATCAGCCTCAGTGGTGATAGGAAGCTCCTCAGAAGCTGGAGTATCTCGAGTTGTTCTTCGTGTGTTTGCCATGGTTGATGTTGTCTTCCCACAGACGGCGCCAAATGTTGTGGATTAAAAAACGTGCTTTTGAATTTAATGCTAAGGTTTAATGAGCTTCGAGCTTTAATGGCTGCACTTGTGTTTCGAGACTAAATCGGTCCTCACAAGATGCCTACGTATCTCTAGTGTTTTAGAGAATCAAGCCAAAGACGTAGTTCTTGGTGTTGCCCTCGGGGCTATGGAGGCAGGGGCACACCAAGGACGTAGTGACTTGTATGTCCTTATTCGAGGATGAAGTCTAAAACGTAGTAGATGACGTATGGAGCTGTGTCCAAAACGTAGTAGATGACGTATGGAGCTGTATCCAAAACGTAGTAGAGGACGTATGGAGCTGTGTCCAAAACGTAGTAGAGGACGTATGGAGCTGTGTCCAAAACGTAGTTCTGAGATGAGGGGTCAGACCCTTTATATAGGCGTGAGGAGCCTTGTATTTAGAGTAAGTTTAGGAGACTTAGCGAATAAGTCTCCTTTTTGATAATGGATAAACATTGTATTTCTTAGTGGACAAGTCTTTTCCTTGTTGATAAGGACTATGACTCATTATTTCCTTTTATTTGGGATTCTGGATCCTTCTTTGATGAATTTACCATATTTTGGACTTATTTCCTGAGCTGTATATTTCCCTTATTTATTAATTACGAAATTAATAAATAATTAGGATATTGGGCCTTGTTTTTGGACCATTCTAGGTATAATTAATGCATCATTAATTATATTTCTAGAATTACTTTTCTGTTCATATCAATATTGATAATATGACGGTTACATTAATTGATATGCTTACTAAGCTACTAAACTTTTCTAAAATCTATGAATTCTTTTAAATTTGTAGTATTAAAGTTGTTACTTTTAAATTTCTCTCAATAAGATCGGAAAAAATCAAAACTTCGTATAAATTAATTTAAAAAATTATATTAAATCACATGTATTACATAACTACTAACTCTTCTAATTATTTTTAATGAATTTAATTAAAAAAATTTAATGAATAAAAATTATATTGGAATTCAAAAACCTAATTATTTTTTAAAACGCTTTAATTTATATTTATATTATTATCATAAAATATATTGATAATTTGACGGTTACATTAATTGACATGTTTACTAAACTACTAGAATTGTATAAATTTTATAAGTTTTTATAAACTTGAAGTATTAAAGTTGTAATTTTTAATTTTTTCTCAAAAAGAACACATTTTCAAAGCATTATAATTTCAAGATTTTTAATTTTCAATACTAATGTTAAACTAGCCCGTGTTTTACACGGTTATAAGCTAGTATAATATTAGATGAAAACTTAATATTTTATTCATTATTAGGCTCTTTATATAAAGTTCATACTAGACAAATTTGCATGATTAGTGCCACATAATCAGCCTAATCAATTACAAATATTTTACAATCAATCAATATTAAAACAAAATCAATTGATTAATATTTCAGTTACAACTTTAATTCAAACATTTCAACACTCTTTTTTGATTTGAAATTGTAAAATTTATATATAGATTTCAAGCATGTCACATCATCACCTAAATATGGAGCACTTGTCTCTATAAATAAATATGAAACATTTCTCTCCGTAAACATGGCAGGAATTTTTAGATACAGACATAGGCATGTGACACAAAAAGTATCAACTGAGAAAGGATGAATAACTTCAAATTAAACGAGAAATGGAATGATGTTTCTGGAGTTAATTATTTGTCCCATTAGCTATCAATTTGGGACCTTGGGTATCTTTCTTTAGCTATCAATTTAGTTTAAACAGCTGGGTAATATATCAAATGTCTGTCTGCTACAACAAATAGCTCTTAAGCCCGTGCAAGGCCTGGGCAAACTTTTGACTGCAGGTACCCGTCTACCAGAGTTATTATTGTACAAACTGTCCCACTTACGCACTTGATGCAAGAGAGACGGTAAATTGATATTGAAACAAAGCTTTGTGGTTTTGTACTACCAGAAAAACAAAACATGGACACACCAGTTTGTTATCTCTATGGGATCTTTATCTTGCCTGAGATGCCAGAATCCATCCTAGGGAGTCCACATCGACAAATCATTTGCCTGCAAAACAAAGGAAAATCAACTAATTCAACGCAAAAACAACCAAAAGAAAAGAAGATGTTATAGGTACCAGTTGCCGCGATATTGTAACAAACATTTTTTAGGACTTCTATAACAAGAGTGTCTCTGTTTGTGCCATATACAAAGTTGGCACTGGAAATTATTCTCTAATAGATAAAATGTTTTGCTTTGACACAATTTTTGTACTTTTTCGCCTAAGTTTCACATACAACATCAGTACGCAAAAGCTAATAACACATTACACAGCATAAATTTTTAAAAGAGTGGGCAATTTGTCAAAGGGCATACAACAAATCGATAGTAATGACTAATGAGAATATGCAATCCTTCTTTAGTGATGGTCAGGTGTTGCCTTTACCAGGCCTAGACCTGAGTTTCTCTACTGTTAAGTGTGTTTCGCTGACAACTGTTCATTACAGTTGTATAGATGGATGCAGCTATGTGATTAAATCCTCTACGTTTATAAAAGGCACATCTGATTCTTTCAAGCTGTAAAATAATTGAGCATATAACGTTGTTAATGAACTTAAGAGATTTCTTGAGCGAGGCAAGCAAGAATCTGTATAGGACAAACCTCAACTTGGCATTTTAATTCATTTAAAGGTTGCTTCACAGCTAATTAGTGCACAAATACCTTAATCAAGGTCCACGTAAATCATCTGATATCCTCGAAAAATAAACTAATAAACCGGTGCATGTAACATAGAAAGGCATCAAAAAGGTAGGCAGCCTATTTAAGGGCAAAATCATCTACTTTCTAATATGCCTTTGCAGCTTCCTGAGGTAAAGCTTTCTCAATTCAACGACGCTTCTACTTTTTGCAGAGATATTCTCAGAAGAGTAATCATTTTCATAAAGAAGACTATTAAGAAATAACAAATAAACATAAACTTGCTGCACAAGAGGCATATTCGAATTCATCAAATAGCTCAAACATCCTCCTGTAATGTAGTTACAAATGAAAAGAACCGTGAGTATCATATTAAATTTTTTATGTAACTGAAATATCTAGGATGCATTAGGCTGTGAAAGTTCACATCAATCATTTAACGCTTCTCTAAAAAATTCAGATACAGAATGCAGAGATGTAACCAATATTTTTTTGGCCCTATTACTTGCATCTCACACCAGATTATATAAGCAATCTATCTTAAACCAGAGTGTAGAGGTTGCTATCAAAAATTTAATACAAGAAAATGATTCTAATAGGCGAATATCTTACACAAGATTGCATTTCTCTTTAAGAGTGATAGTATTTCCGCCTAATACTAAATATCTGCATTGGTCATTCAAATGAACAAATTACTAACAGAAGACACTTATAAGGGAGAGAGACAGGGGAGTACAAAGACAAAGGATAACTCCTAAATCAGACAATTATAATGTGACTCCTAAAGACAGACAATCTTTAAAACATTACATTTACGTCAAGAATCTCACAAAAAATTATGCAAAAAATATTTATTTCATTAAATTACCTTTCGATTGTCAGAACATGGCGTAATTACTTGCTGTATCTACAAATGTTTAAGCGCCCGTGTTTTCTCAGCAAGGAATTTCCTTTTCTGTTGATCAATAATCCACTTCTCTGTTGTATTATATTTCAGCGATGGTGGCGAATCAGCTGCTACGGAAACATCGTCCTCTTCATGAACAGTGTCCCCTAACCTAAAGAGATGGCATTAAGTAATTCATTGTCAGCAGGAATCCTTACACTTCCAATCGAGCTGCTGTAACTCTTATCGGAGATTTTTTAATCATCTGGAAAATATGTATAAGAAAGATTAAGCATAAATTACCAACAAAGAAACATATGATTTCCAGAGGAGAATTCGTTAGTGACACCAAAAAATTTCCAACATCCTTTCTAGAGAGCGGTTTCCAATATGCACTTGTTGGGGAACTTGGCAAGTAAGCATGAGTTTGTCAACTTCCTTGAAATTAACTGTCAGCAAGACCATATGACTAATTTGGAACATTGAATTTTCTTTCGGGCATAGATTCGTTAAGAGTACTAATATCAAACATTCATTCAAGCAATCCTTAAAAAACTTTAAAACATAAAAATAATTTGGTTTGTGGTTTTCCATCATATCCGAGAAAGGTTTTGTAACCGAACGACCGACCTGTCACATTTTGCCACTTTTCACATAGGTAAGTAAAATACATTTGCACCATGCTAGCACGGTTTAGTTATGTGCACAACCATTAACATTAAATATATAATGCTCGATATTCATTGAATCCTATCTATCCTGAGAATAAACACTTATAGGTCTAGCTAGTACATATAAATTCACCGTCACATATGAGCTGGTTATAAATTATAAAATGATGATACACAAACTTAAAAAGGAGGTAGGTGACAAACAACATATAGTAATGGGAAGAAGAAATAAGTGAAAATAGTGTGTACCTTTGTGCATATCCCAATTGGACAAATTCTTTGTTGGCCTAGTGCCATCTTCAGTCTAATGCTTGAAACAATAGCTCGAAATAGGAGTAAAGTCGCCTTCACGGAAATATCTTTAGTCCGAATATATTGACCACTTGAACCTCATATTTATCAATGACCGTGTTACCAAGAGCTTTTGCAGTTCTCCTGCTTCTCATTTTTCTCACAGATTTCCGACAGATAAAAATGTCTATAGAAATTCAAGTGATTTACACTAAATATGCAGAAATATTTCAAACACGTGCATAACACATTGTCTATGTTGCACTTGGTAATAAATGTATTTTCTTATATTTTTGCAGGTAGGATTGAATGGTCTGGTAGCATCGCATCTTGTATCATGTGATACGAGATGCAGTGAAAGAAAGAGGCCAAACCTGTGCAAGAGACTAAAGAGTGTGTGGGATCTGCTGCCAAAGATGCCCTGGTGGATTTCTGACGATAAATTGTTGACTTTATTCTGTTCATCAGCCATTGCTGATATGGTAATTGCAGCATTCAGCACATTTCTCTGGACAGATAAGAATTAAAAGCATAATCTGATGTGATCTTTTCTACGTGCGTAATAAAATAACCATAAAGAAGGGCAGCATATAGCACATTTAGAACATCTTAAAGCACGAATTTTGAATACATTTAGAAAACACATGCTTAAGAATCAAAACTAGAATTCATATAAATACCAAAGGGAGAACGAAAATTGCAATTGCAGTCAACAGTAATAAAATAGCGGCTAGAAAGAAGATTTAAGTGTGATAGCAAACATAAGCTTATCATCAAGCCATTACCTAAAGAACAACCAGCAGAAGAATTCATTAACGGTAATATTGCATATATAGGGGGATTACAGGTAAAGAGAAACAAAACTTGTATGCTCGGATAGTTCGCTGTGCTCGTTCGCTGTGCTCGTTCTCTGTTGCAAGCGTTGCACGCACACAGAAGGTAGCAGGAGCGGAAGAGTTGCAGAGTATATGTAAAATTGTAAATGTAAACACAGCAGGGTAAATAAAGACTTTTCATGCGGAATAAAATGTTTCCCTAAAACTGCATGTTGCAGTATTAGAAATAGAATAGATGTGCAGAGTACATCATCATACAGTTTATTTTGTGTAGAATGAGTTTCTCAGCAACCCCACATAATACATGTACCAGTATCCATCACCAAATACATGGCGACTTAATTTATAATATGCTTCTTCTTCCAGACTACCAGCATAGAAGGGAAAATCCTCGTGCGTAACCTTGGGGCATATTGTTCTTCTCACAAGCCTGCCATCTTCACCAAATGCAAGAAGAAAAGGCCACTTATATGTAGGGTAAGAGTTACCATAGTAAGTTAAAAAAACAGAGTTAGGACCATCATCCCACTGGTATAGAGGTGATACAAACCATGGCAAGTCTGCAACTAGCTCGGTGAAGCAAAATTTATCATAAATGTAGTATGAGGGAATATATATCACTTCAAACTCGTGATCTGTGCCCTTCATCCGCAGATACCTCTCTTTTAACATTGTTAGGAACTCAACTTCTTTCAATATTTTCACAAACTTGACCTTATCTTTAAAAGTCACTAGGTCCTCGGCATGATCCCAATAAGAACTCTCAAAATAAAACATAACTCTCTTCCCCACAAAGTGAGAGGATTGAACCTGTAAATTATAATTGAGAGTTTACAAGTCATATAAAAGTAGAAAATGATACAACAGATTCTAGACCAGACACTTGCAAATGCCACAAGTTTAAAGAAGCATGATCAAAGTGCAGCTTGAAACATAGATTCAGCTTTTCTTTCATTCCTTGTAAGTCATACCTTAGGCTCTTGTAGAGCCCTATACTCTACGTTTTCAGAACTTTAAGACCTTTCTTCAAATTGTTATAATACTTCTATATAAGTCAATATTAAAAGTAAATGCTTTTTTATTTTTCAATATTAAGATATATACTACTTTTTATTAAATATTTAGGCTTTAGCTGTCAAATCTTAATATTAAAATAATATCAGAACGAACAGAATTAACTATGCATTATAATTTTAAGTAAAATTAAACATTTTCATAAATTATATATATATTTTTTTTATTTTGCTATATCTCCAATACTCAATCAAAATAATATAACTACTATATTAATATATTTGAAGTATGGTGTGTCTGTCTTAATGTGAAATACATATTATTTCCTAATATTTTATAGCAAAATTATTATTATCATCATAAAGCGTTTATCTTAACATTCTAATCTAAAGGAGAGTTCAGATGATATGTAGTTATAAAGTACAGGGGGGTGACAAGGCCTCCGTAAAGGTGGAGGGCACAAGAGGCTTTTCGGCGAACTGTGAGGGAACTTTTAAAGTACAGGGGGGTGACAAGGCCTCCGAAAGGTGGAGGGCACAAAAGGCTTTTCAGCGAACTGTGAGGGAACTTTTAAAACATTTGGAATCATCATTTCATAACCTAGATGGGCTGGTGAATGACTTTTTGTCTTAATTAAAAACATTTGACTCCTGGATAAGCTTTTAGCAAAAGAATGTTTTAAGAAATACAATATATGGAAGTTTTCACCTGGGACTCATATTTTCTCCGGAAGACAGTGGTTGGACACAGCATCTCCAACGTCAGTTCCATTACATTTACTGTCTCTAACTTGACAAGGTTTTCACGTGTGAATGGATATGCTGAAACACCATACCCTAACAAGAGCTCAGCTCCGCATGGTTCAATGAATTCCCCATGAGGACCATATATTACAAGACTCGGAGCTTTTCCTTGCCTGGACCAGCCATCAAGTGGGGGATAGCGAAAAAGTCTCTTTAACCTCTTTTGAATTGGGTCTTTAAATGGCAGTGCCAACCAAGGCATACTCTTGAAAGTATTCCTAAACGTTTCTTCATTTGTATACTTGTAAGTATTCCGCACGTCACTAAGGTAAATGAGCACAACCTCAAAATTTCCATTACTTTTTGCCAACTCTTCATAAGCCGTAATAAGTTCTTTTGTTGGGTTATAATGGCTATTATCATCTTCAAAGAAATACAAGGCTACCACCTTATCTTCAAGCGTGTGAACAGGAACCTGTAAGTTTAAGAAGATATTTATATCATAGTAAACATATGTGCATCTAAATTGAACCTATAAGTTTAAAAATATAGTGTATCAATAGTATATACAAATGTGTATCTGAATTTACTATCGAGGATATGCAAATGATACAAATTATTAGAATGCACTTGATATCAAATCATGAACGATTAATTTACAGTGCAATCACTACATTCATACCTTTTCCCCTTTGTTTGAGATGACATAATCACGGTGTGGGGAGACCAGAAGTGATTTCAAGGAGGGCTGCTTAGCGATTATCTTATCTTCAGAATCTAGGAAGGCTATCCTTTCGTCGCTAAACGGATACGCTGGGGATCCATATTTGTCAATAACACGTTGACAACAGTGGGTTTGCAAAACTTTTCCGGTTGAATCAATGACACACCCAACATAGTCTGAATAGTCTTTGATTCCGAACTTTTTTCCTAAATTTTTCCTCAATGTTATATCTGAGAATGGTATGGCCGTCCAAGGCATGCGAGAGAAAATGTCTTCAAAGATCTGATGATCACATCGCGATTCACTTTGAGGAAACCACCGCGTCTGTGATTCACTTTGAGAAGACGGCATACGATATATCAGTTTCTCCCTTCTTGGAAAAGCATCGCCAAGAAAGACGAAAACAACTTCAAAACAATTCTTATGCTTCAAATCATTGTATACGTCAATTAAGGATGGAATGAATGTATTGCTTGTTGAACTTGCAGAATAGGGATCTTCTTGCACAAAACATATGACAACAACCTTGCCTGCCAAATCGTCAGCAGTAACCTACAATATATTTAGTACTACATAATTAGGAAACAACGTACATCTAGATTCTAGTCCCACAGAGAGAGCAATCTTTCTTTGTACTTGTGAATAGAAGGGTTTGGGCAATCTAGATTCTAATACCATGTCTAGTTTATTTCCCACACAAGGACTTGAATACCGGAAATTTTTACAAACATATAATCATTTTATTTATTCTCTTGATCATAATAATAAAACCACCGATTTAGCAAAATAAATAAATGATAATAATAACAAAACCACCGAAATAAAGCGAATGGAACTGAATTTCTAACAATACGAACAATACCTGCTGGGGGTCCCCGTATCTAATGAGGTCATCTCTGTTTTCGGTGAAGAGCAGGTCTGATAAATTAACAACATCCCCTTTTTCAATAATCTTGAGCTGCTGCTTGTCCTCCTCACTTGCTACAATGTCTATGTCCTCATCACATCTTCCCAATTGCGGGTGTAGAGTTTTGGTATATATACTAACATCATTTCCCAAACCTTCAACACAAAAAAAAAAAAAGAATGTTTATATCATCAACTAATTTAGGCCCACAAATTAAAATCAGAATTACTACTAAAATCAAGTAGTAATTAGAGCAAACCTTGAGAAGAAGAGGCGAAAGAAGTAGCAAATGCAAATCTTGGGGATAGTGTTGTAGTTCTATTGAAGTGATAAGAATTACACACACTTGTGTTGAAGGAGTGTGTGGATTTGAACACAACACTTGTTGACAACCCAATCAATCTTTACAAACACCTATTCATCCTTATATGTAGTCTTAATCGCTCACACCAATGCCCTTTTCTTCATCAACTAGGGTTCTTAAATTATGACAAGAAGATACTGTGTCTGTATGCAACTTACTGGGTGTTTGGCCACTCATATATTCTTAAATAATTTTTAACATCAAAATCTTAAATTTAATATATTGAATATATACTTGTCTTATATATTAATTTTTATGTTACCATACTCCTTTATTCTACTTCAAATAGAACTTTTAGTTATGTATTAAAAACGATTATTATACTTCCAATACTTCCGATAGAACTTTTAATTGCAAGTACTTCTTTTATATCCGAACTCTTATCATTTATAAATCGAAACACATATTCTACTTCAAATAGAACTTTGCAAGTACTTCTTTTATATTTGAACTCTTCCCCTTTACAAATTCAAACACATATTCTACTTCAAATAGAATTTTTAATTATATTTCTTCGCTATAAATTCGAACTCTTCTCCTCAATAAATCCGAACATCTATTCTACTTCTAATATGTTAAAGGATATTTTTTTTTTTATCTGTATTTAAAATTCTAAAATTCTAGAAAATTAGAAAAATAGATTGAGACGATTTTAGGGGTGCCACCTAACCTCCCGCGTATCCTTCTTTATATATATATATATTGATTAATGTAAAACACTTAGAGCATCTCCAACCATTAGAAACATTTAGCTAAAACTCAATAAAACATGTCTTAAATATAAATTATATAAAAATGTAGGCACTCCAACGTGTCATAACCCTTAGCAAAAAATTTAGCCCACGTCTTTATATTGATTATATTTGGCCAACCTCTATAGACCTGTAGCATAATTACAAGTCATCTCTTACCATATTAAAATAATATGTTCTATTTATAACAACTTGAAATAATAATAGCTTGCTATTTTTAAGATATAAGTAATCATTATAGCCAACCCCACTAAAACAAAACATTTTACGGGTTCAGCAAAATTTACATAATCACTATTTTATATCATTTTAGTCAATCATTTTAGTCAATCTCACTGGAGATGCTCTTCTTAAATGGTATGGATTGGTATGATCGTCAGTGGGTCCTACATAGCTAAAAAAATTTCCTATCAAACAATCACACAATTAGAGTTTTTAATAATACTCTACTTTAGAAAAAAAGTAATATTTTTATAAAAGTAAAGAATAATAGAAGTAGTATAAGTTTAATATTTTAAATATTTACAGTAAAATTTATTAAAATTAAATTTATAAAAACAATGAATAAACATATAAATAATCATTCTTTTGGTGATTATATATATATAAACAATTTAGTAATTTTTATCATTTCAATAAGTACAACATGAATCGAAATAATATATACATATGAAAAAATATATTATTAACTTAATTTATTATTAAAATTTTGTAATATAAAAAATAAATTTATATTTTTATGAAAATACACAAAGATATTAATAAATAAAGAAAATTATAAAAACACTTAAATAAAATAATTTATTAAAAGTCCCGTTGCACGGGTATAAAGCTAGTATTCAAAAAAGAGAAAATGGATCATAAGGTTAACTTTAGGAAATTTCCTAAGGTAACAGTTTTTTTTAGTATAAATTTTTAATGACAATTTTGTAATTATATATAATATTATGAAATTACAATTACATTATCGTGTTTTGATATGAGATTGGAGCATAATCTTAGAAAACTTACTAAGGTCGACCTTAGAATGCTCAACCTCATTCAAAAAATTTCATCACAAAGTAATTCTAACATCACTCAATAAAATACATATAAGTACCTTCTCTATTAGACACCACATTGCACATTCATACCTCATTTATGATTTTCTTTTTTGGCCTTTCACTCACAACTCACAAGTCACAAGTGTTGCGTAGACAAGTAAAAAAATATGACATTTAATCTTCGGTAGAATTTCCCAATAAACCAATGCAGATAATACATAGTGTAAGTGTCCTGGACTAAAGGGCAACACACGATGGGAAAAACCTCAGGTCCAGTCCTTATACATATATAAATTATAGGATTAACCTAAGCAATTAAATGAAACTGTTAGTTTAGGATCGGCTGCAGCCGCCAGCCAGTGGATACTGTAAACATAATGTAACATAATATGTAACAAAGGTAACTATAACTCAACACAGGAACAAGACAAACTATAATATTAACTGAAGCACAGGAATCCATAAGAATAGAAGACATGGTAAACTCAAGAAATCAAAATATGGTATGTATTCTTGAAGTCCGTAAACAGGTCACGAAAAGAAGTTCATTAATATGTTCAAGCCTCAATGACAAATAAAGAATCAAGACTACAGAAGTATTTGTATGATACAGAGTTAGTACCAAAGAATTTCAGTGATTTTATAATGAAGCAACCAAGACGGCAAAGTACTTGTCAATTGTATTGTATTGAAGACATAAAGGTTTTGATCAGTGTTAGTCATCTGTGAACCAGACTAGTTGCACTAGGTGTCAACACAATGAAGAAGGACAACATATTTTATCGTCTCAAAAGAAATTGATTTAAGACCTGATACATCCTGGAAGTCAAAAGAAATATTGATAAGGTATGTTCAGGTTAAATTGAAGTGCAATATCCTTACTGCAAAGAGAAAGAATCTTCAAGGATCAATATGCAATTAAGGGAATTCGATAGTTTTCCTTTTTGAAAACTATCGAAAGAGAGAAGAAGATTTTGGTGAAAACCATCGAAATGGTGAAAAACCATTTCGATAGTTTCTTAAAAGAAACCATCGAAGTGGGCAGAAAGATAAAGTTTGATAGTTTTATTTATAAAACTGTTGAACTAAACTAAGGAAAACAAGTTATTCTTTTCGTTAGATTTTATTTAAATCTATCGAATGAAAGAAGAAAAACTTGTCTTCGATAGTTTTTCTAAATGGAGTAGGTACATGCATTCAAGAATGTCAGAAGGTTGGTGAGGAAATGGACGGCTGAGAGTTCTTCAAGGCTTTCGATAGATTTCCTAAAAGACTACAATTGTGAGTTTGAAGACAATGTCTTCTTCAGTTCAGTTAAGTAAAGTTGCAGAGAATTAATACGGAGAAAATTTAAGAGCTTGAAACTTACATAAGTAATTGCTAGTGCCTTAAATTCTATCAATTGTATTGATTATTGTAACTTGAACTCATTGAAGCTAATCCTACGGATTAGATTTGTAGCACCCCTCGTGGTTTATATTTATAAAATGATATATTCTCCGACTCGTGTTTTGATTTGGTTGATTTGATTTCGAACAAGAACACACATAATTATCCGCCAACGAAATCGAATAAATTGTGAGTATCGTATTCAACCCCCCCCCCCCCCTCTACGATACTTTGGACCTAAAAATTGATATCAGAGCTTGTTGATTGACATACAAATCAGATCTGGTAATATAGACCAAAAACAAACAAGTTCTTGAAAATTAACTTCGAATTTTTTAATTTTCAAAATTTTCATTTAATTGGAATTTTTTGAATCTTAAATAATTTGTAATTTTCAAAAACCATGAGTGCTCCAAAGACCACTGTTGGTATCAAAGTTCCCCCATTTACGAGAGATGATTTCAGTTTGTGGAAGATGAAGATGTTGTTGTTTATCAAAGCTTCAAATCCGTTATATCTTGGCATTTTAGAGAACGGACCATTTGTACCAATGAAACCAGTGAACGAGACTACAAATCTTGATGGTACAAGAGTTCTCAAGGTTCAACCCCAAAGGAATTGAATGAATACACAGAGACAGACAAAGAATTGGTTCGATTGGATACGGGTCTAATGCTGATATTGACTAACTCCGCAGACAAAGAAATGAGCTATCAGATTATGAGTTGTACAAGCGGGAAACATATGTGGGATACCATAAATCTAATAATGGAAGGTACTGAAGACGTGCAGGAAAACAGACTGGATATCCTGACATCTCAATACGAGGCATTTAGGCCACTTCCCGGAGAAAGTATAACTCATGTTTTTTAGAAATATACTAAGTTGTTAAATGAATTATCAATGAAAGGGAAAACCTATCCCCTGAGAGAGACCAACAGAAAGTTCATGATGACACTGCCCCCACCATGTATAACACAAGTCTTCATCCATAAGGGAAAGAGTAGATTTTACTAAGATGTCACTAGAGATGATTTATGGCAAACTTAAGACTTATGAGATGGAACAAGAACAGAGAGTGATAATCTATGGTCCAGGGACAGTGGACAACAAAAATACTGCACTCGCAAGATCAGCTGCACTTGTAGTGGATGAACCAACAACTTCTAAAATTCAGGTTCAAACCCCTAAAGCTGGAAAAGAAGAGACTATTGAGGCTGAATTGGAATCTGTGAATCTAGGTGTTGATGAAAATGATTACTACACTTTGGAAGAACTTGAGCAAATGGAAGACAAATCCATGGCGTACTTAGCTACAAAGTTTAGTCATATATGTTTCAAGAGAAACCCTAAGTACAAGTTCAAAGAGTCAGCAAATAGGTTTCAGAAGAACAAATATTCTTCAGGCTCTGGCTCTAAGGGAGGCTACAGGACAGACATGATTGATAGGAGCAAATCAAGGTGTTACAACTGCAATGAGTTAGGGCATTTTGCCACTGAATGCAGGAAGCCTCGTCAAGCAAGAGATAAGAAAGGTGTCTATGAGAAGAAGGATTCTTATGAAGATTTGAAAAGAGAGAATGCAAGGTTAAAACAGCAACTGGATGCAACATCTGGTAAACAGAAAGGGAGAGATTATATTGCCGAGGGTAAAAGCTGGGATGATACTGATTTAGATGAAGAGGAAGAATTTGTAAATTTAGCCCTGATGGCCGACTCTTTAGAGGAATCACCACAATCATCTCAAGTACATATTCTAACTACGGTTGACATGTCTAACTCTGAGTACAAGAAAACTATGCAAGATCTTAGTGTTGAACCGTTTAATGTACATACAAGCATACTAGCATCAAAAATTGAAAATGCTAAACTAGTTCTAAAAGTTAAAGATCTAGAATCTAAAAATGGAGAACTGGAGCTTGTAGTTGTCACAATAGAAGGTCTCAAACAGAGGAATGAGTACTTAGAGAACAAGGTCAAGTGTAATGAAGAAATAGAGACTATCCTTAAGAAGCAGATTTCTGATTTAGAGATAAAACTGAATGCATATAAGAACTCAATTGCTAAGGAAATTATTGATAATCAGACCTTAGGGAGCAAAACTGATATAGGATTTGACTATAGTAAGAAAGCTGGAAAGAGGCAAGTGGAGTTTCCTGTGACACTTCCAACTATCAAGGAGAATGTTCCACACATTCTTAAGAATGTTGCCTGTCCAATTTTCATTAAGCCTGTTTCAGAACCAATCATTGAAGGAGACTTAATCATTAGACAAGAATTGCTTGAAGAGGACTTAAAGAAGAAGGTGGAGGAAAAATCTGATTTGCCTAAGAAGTTGGTTAAAATTGAAAAACCTAAAACTGATATAGGCAATAAAGTAGAAAAGGCTTACAGGAATGGGAAAGTAAGTGTTAATAAAAAGAATGATTTTACATCCTCTCCCAATGCATCTAGGAAGTTGTGCAATAATTGTAACTCTGCTGGACACCTTATACATGCATGTAAAAAGGTTAAAGTAGAAAATGTTGAATCTTCTGTAATGCATAACATGTCTGACATGCCTAGTCTTCATGAACCCTGTGGTAAGAAAGAATGCTTACTCTGTGCATACAATATCATGCATGCTTATTTTAAGTTAATGAATGCACCTGGTAGCTCTTGCACTAACACTGAGAAGGCCACAGTCAATGTGAAAGCTAAACATGTTAAGATTGAATCAAATGTTACTCCTGTTAAAGTTCCTAAACCTTATGGACCCAAACATGATTGGTTACCAAAGTCCGCTTAATCAATCTGTGATTTTGGATAAAAATGCAAAAGTCCCTGTTTACAGATGTGGTTTAGAAGACCGGCCTGACAGTAACCTTTGGAGATGACAACAAAGGATTCACTACGGGATATGGTAATATGGAAATTGGCAATTTCATCATTGAAAATATCTCTCTTGTTGAAGGATTAAAGCACAATCTACTAAGTATTAGTCAGTTCTGCGACAAAGGATACAATATGGATTTCAGAAAATAAAGGTGCTTGATCTCAAACAGGAAAGATGAGAAACTTGCTCTCTTGGGAGTAAGAAAAGGAAATTTGTTCATAGCCGATTTAAGTTCTTCCAATGATGGAGAAGTCAAATGCTTCTACAACAAGGCGTCATTAGATCAAAGTTGGTTATGGCATAAGAAGCTCTCACACTTGAACTTCAAAACTATGAACACTTTGGTAAAGAAAGAGTTAGTGAGAGGGTTAACTCTGATGGAATTTCATCAGGAAGGACTATGTGAAGCATGTGAAAAAGGGAAGTCTAAGAAAACATCACACAGAAGCAAAGAACTGACAAGCATCTCTGAACCTCTTCAGTTGATCCATATGGATTTATTTGGTCCAGTGAATGTCATGTCAGTATCAAGGATAAGATATGCATTGGTGATGGTTGACGACTACTCTAAGTACACGTGGGTGTTATTTTTATAGACGAAGGATGAACAAATGATCATTGATCACATAAAGAAGATTGAAGTAGAAGCTAACCTACCTGTGCGAACAATCAGGTCAGACAATGGAACTGAATTCAAGAATGCAGTTCTAAATGACTTTTGCACAGGAAAAGGAATATCCAGACAGTATTCAGCACCAAGAACTCCTCAACAAAATGGAGTAGTGGAAAGGAAGAATCGTACCTTGGTTGAAGCATCAAGGACTATGCTAAGTGAATCAAAACTTCCCACTTATTTTTGGGTTGAAGCAGTTAATACAACTTGTTACACTCAGAATCGTACCCCGATTAACAAAGATCATGAAAGACTCCTTATGAGTTAATGGCTAACAAGAAACCATCACTGAAGTATTTTCATGTGTTTGGTGCAAAGTGATTTGTATTGAAAGATGGAGAGCATCTGGGAAAGTTTGATGCTAAAGCAGATGAAGGCATTTTTCTAGGCTATTCTCTGGAATCTAAGGCTTATAGGGTTTATGTGATTGAAGATAAGAAGGTTGTGGAAAGCCTTAATGTAACGTTTGATGACACCAAAAGACCAAGCCTGCAAACAGAAGAGAACTCTGAATCCTTGGTATTTGAAAATCTATCAGGAGATCTCTCTGATGATGAAGAAGAACCTGTAGTTGTTCCTGATAATAATGATAATGATAATGATAATGATTCTGGACCAAGTGGTGACAATGGTGGAGACCCTCAGACTACCATTGGATCCACTAGTCAAACAACATGGTCAACAGATCATACCAGCAACAACTCAGGGGGAGCAGGAGAAGGATCAACTAGTCACACTCAAAGAAAGAGCGCAGAGCCCCGGCCGTACCTGCCAAGACAAAGGGTATGGAGTCGAGCACATCCCTTTCACTTGATCATTGGTGATCCAGACTCAGGAGTGAGAACTAGAAGCACATCATAGAATGAATGTCATTACTCTGGGTTTCTTTCTAAAACAGAACCTAAGAAAGTAGAAGATGCCCTTGAAGATCCAGATTGGGTAATTGCTATGCAAGATGAACTCAATCAGTTTGAAAGGCAGAAAGTTTGCAAGCTGGTACCCAGACCTAAACTAAAATATGTTATAGGAACAAAATGGGTATTCAGAAATAAATTGGATGAAGATGGCATTGTAACGAGAAATAAAGCCAGACTAGTTGCTAAAGGTTATTCTCAAGAAGAGGGTATAGATTATGATGAAACCTATGCACCAGTAGCAAGACTTGAGGCAATCAGGATGTTTCTGGCATCCGCAGTATATTCCAATTACAAGGTATATCAAGTGGATGTGGTGAAGAGTGCATTTCTGAATAGGGAGCTAGAGGAAGAAATATATGTGGAACAACCTCCAGGCTTTGAAGATTCAAATCTAGTGGACTATGTATATTTTCTATTCAAAGCTCTCTATGGACTCAAGCAAGCTCCAAGGACATGGTATGATACTCTATTAGAATTTTTACTTGAAAATAACTTTACTATAGGTGTCATAGATAAAACTTTCTTTTACAAAATGCACAAAAATGATTTGATATTAGTGCAAGTATATGTTGATGACATTATATTTGATTCTACTAATTATGATCTATGCAAGATATTTGATAAGTTAATGCAGAGTAGATATGAAATGAGCATGATGGGTGAGTTGTCATTCTTTCTTGGACTACAAGTGAATCAAAGGCAAGATGGAATATTCATTTGTCAGTCCAAGTACATCAAGGATCTTCTAAAGAAGTATCATCTGGAAGACTCATCTACGGCAAAGACTCCAATGGCAACTGCCACTAAGCTTGATAAGGATGAAACTGGTAAGAAGGTTGACATCACAAGCTACAAAGGTATGATAGGCTCATTACTTTATCTCATTGCAAGTAGACCAAACATTATGTTTGCAACATGCTTGTGTGCTAGGTTTCAGTCTGATCCAAAAGAATCCCATCTTATAGCTATTAAACGTATCTTTAGATATCTTAAGGGAACCCCAAATATTGGAATTTGGTACCCTAAAGATACAGGATTTGATCTTATTGACTATACAGACTCAGATTTTGCAGGTTGTAAGATTGATCGTAAGAGTACTTCAGGAAGATGTCAGTTTCTTGGACGAAGGTTAGTTTCCTGGTATATCAAGAAGCAGCACTCAATATCCACATCGACAGTTGGAGCTGAATACATAGCTGCGGGTAGTTGTTGTGCTCAAATTTTGTGGATGAGAAACCAAATACGAGACTATGGGCTACTATTGACAAGATTCCAATATTCTGCGATAACATAAGCGCCATATCAATCTCCAACAACCCAGTACAACACTCGAGGACCAAGCACATCGATATCAGGTATCATTTTATTCAAGAGCATGTCATGAATGTAATTGTGGAGTTACATTTTGTACCCACAGAGGAACAAATTGCAGATATCTTTACTAAACCGCTCGATGAATCCACTTTTTCTAAGCTGGTTGGTGAAGTAGGGATGTTAAATCTTTCTAATTGATTAATTAGAAGTCAATAACTGCAAGTTAATCCTAATAAGTCCATGAGTTTAAGAATTTCCATATCCTTAGGACTTGTGAACTTATTTTCAGGAATAATTATCGTATGTTAGAATTATCTGCTTAATTATGTGTCATATTTATAAATAATTTATCTCCTAGCATTTAATTAGCAAATAATTTTAAAATTGATTAAGTACAAAAATTTGGTCTAAATATTATGCATTTATTCAATTCGGATTTATTTTATTCTATATCATAAAAAAGTAAAATAATGAAGCATAATTAATTGGATATTTATTGATTTATATCATTTAATGATATTTAGTCAATTTTATTCTAAGTTAATTGTGAATTTTATTTTCTGTGAATTTAAATGGAATTTTTTGATATTTAGCAATTCACAAGAAATAGAAAGTTTGTTTTTAAACTGGTTTTTAGTTTTAAAATGAAGCAGTAGCAAAATCTATCAAAATATCAAGTTCGATGGTTTTTCAGGTTCTTTATTAAAAATCTATCGAAGTGTTTAAAAACATTTCGATAAGTTTTTGAAAAAGGAAAGTAAAAACTATCGAAATATTTTTTCGATAAATTTTGAAAAAGGACATAAATCTATCGAAAAATTCTAGTTTGTTCAAATTCAAAATTTTCGATAGTTTTGAGTCTGTTCATTTTTTCGATAGTTTTTAGTTTTTATAGTGTATTAACTTCCGATAGTTTTTATATAAGTCTGTTTAAATTCTGATATAAATCCACTTCGATAGTTTTTACTGAACTATCAAAGTGTAATTTGACTTTTATACCCATGTACAAAAACTATCGATAGTACTTTTTAAAATATATCGAACATGAATTTACTTTAATACCCCTGCAGTATAGTAAGTATAAAAGTGGCACTTAGATGTTTTTTTTTGTATTCTCAGATCTAAGCTCTCATTTTATATACTTACACAGATAGATACAGAACCATAAACAAGAACTCTCGAGTGTTTTTCTCAGTTTTACACTGAATTACTTAAGAAACGTTATTTACAATAGTAAAACTTTGTTTTACTGTGCAAGTGCTGTGTGTTTGTGTTTGTATTGGGTTTTCAATTCGGGATTTCAAAGAAAACAATCGAGGGTCCTAATTCGAACCTTTAAAACTTGATAATTGTATTGCTACTTGAGATTTGATTGTTAATCAATTAAGTTCTTGAGTTTTGTATTAATTTAAAGTTATCAAATTACAATTACAAATTTTTTAGGGTTCTTGGATTGGGATTTTTTTTGGTTCGGTTTTTATTAAGTAAAAAGGGTTATTTAAGGTTAATTAATTATCAATAATTAATAGGGTTTATTTTTTGTTTTAATTATTAATTTTCTGGACTTTGTGAAATTTCAATGACCGAAGAATTTATTATCACCAAAACTAACCACGTTTCGTTTCAAAACGTGCAATCCATCTCGAACTTACAGTTTCGTGCATGGGCACAATTTTTTAACTCACATTCTTTGGTGGCATACGCTTTAAGTACTCCAACAGTTCTTTGTGTCGATCAATTAACTGAATTATACACCATTGCCACCGACACGTCAGAAGACAATGTATGAGCTTTCAGTTTTGTTGTGCCTGGGGTCAGAACAAGAAGGGTGACAAAACAAGATGTAAATAGAATTTTACATTTTCCTACAGAAAATCTTGTTCCAGATCCCACCACTAAAGAAATACATGCTTTCTTCACTCTTATAATAATTCAACAACCTAACTTCTTTGTAGGAGAGTTTCTTAAGCATTATCTACCAAAGCACTGAAATTTCTTCTTTCACACACTAATTCATGTGTTTATTGCCAAGACCACAAATCTGCATGGCATTCTTTTATTTCTTCAGAAATTAGGGTTTTCTATTGCTCACAATAGGCATATTAACATTGGTAGGTTAGTGATTGATCAGATTATCCAATGCATGGGACCTTTGGAAGAAAGAACATGGCAATATGATGTGCTCTGCTTCTATCCAATGTTTCTACAGTTGATTTTGAATGACATGTTGACAGATGCTGAGAGAGAAATATTTGCAAAGGAGTGAAACTATACTTAAGAAAATTAAATTTGTAGTGAGATCATTAACATTTTTGGTTTTGATTTCTTCAAAAAAAGGAAAAAACACATTTTTGGTTTTGATATTAGCAACAACTACCAAATTGCATGCATATCCATTTATTTATGGAGTTCAATAGTTCATCATGAGAGTATGATAATATGCTTACCTGGTCCAGCAGTTGATCCTGAAGGAGGACTAGAATATCCTGGACAGACAAAAATAATACTAAAATGATAAACACACATGTAGAAATTGGAGTTTTATAAAGTTGCACAAAGGGAAATGTAAATTTATAGTTATCACCTTGCTGGACAACGGGATGTGTATGAGGGGAATTACTAGTTTATGTACGTAAAAAAGAAAAATAATAATCTTTCATCAACAGTCAGCAACGACAAATTTAGTACAGAATAAAAAGAAAAAATATACAGCATATAATGATATTTTATTTATTGGGCCAAATTCTGAAAATTGCCTTAGTTGGGTCCGGATCCATTGTTTTTGGCCCATATTGCAAGGCCTACTACGAAAACACAAAGAAAAATGGGCTTTTTTTTACAGGAAGAAAGATGGGCTGCCAGTAATAATGTTTAAATTTAAAAACCTCTCTGATCTTTTAGAGTGACCTATCACACTCTTAGACTCAACATTTTTTTCTATATTTAAGCACTCAACCTGATTATACATATAACATACACAAATAAATATTTATCAGCATTTAATCTCTTAATTTCACATCAAGCAAAAAAAAATTTCTTAATTTCAAATTACCCGTATTTGTTAACACTAATAAAAAAATCAAAGATAACTTAGAGATGAAATATAGGGCTAAAAATTGCAATCCGAAAATAAATTCATGCCATTGGACAAAGTTCATGTATACAAAAGCAAAGAAATTAAAAATTTTAAAATATCATAGTGTGGAATCAATATGAATATTTCCTAGAGAGCAAAAATAACCAAAAAATAAAGACACTAGTTATTCATCCACAAAAGACGTCTATAAATAATGGGAGAAAAAATTAAACTTACTTGCAGAGAAAGGTGCGAAGCATCCCAGCCTGGAAACAACTGTTTATTTTAATAATCACAAAAATATAACCATGATTATCACAGTACAACAAAAAAAAATCAAAGGTTTATTATTATTTTAGAGCGAGATCGACTTGGAGATTAATAAATATACCGGCACGAAGTGCTTTTTTTGCTAAGGACGTTTTTGATGAAGCATCCTGATGGAGGAGTTGTCTCTTTTGAGAAGCTGTAAAATTCATAGATTAAGATAGATATATGAAGAGATAAAGGAAGAGACACAGAAATAAAAGAAGGAAAATGTACCAGAATGATAAAGATTGCGTCCTCCAGAACGATTCTGTCAAACTTCACGCCACACATGACGAATGGATCGTTTCAAGTTGAAGCCTCTTGGAAATGCCATTTTTTCCGGCAGGTTAGCTAGGTAAAGCGCAGTTGAATGTATTAAAAGTAGCAAGTTAGAGTTGAAAATATATGAAGGGAGATGAAACTTGAAGAGTAGATAGCTAGGGTATGATATGATGGTAGTAACTCCTACCCACTAGTTATTCATCCACAAAAGACATCTATAAATAATGGGAGAAAAAATTAAACTTACTTGCAAAGAAAGGTGCGAAACATCCCAGCCTGGAAACAACTGTTTATTGTAATAATCACAAAAATATAACCATGATTATCACAGTACAACAAAAAAATCAAAGGTTTATTATTATTTTAGAGTGAGATCGACTCGGAGATTAATAAATATACCGGCACGAAGTGCTTTTTTTGCTAAGGACGTTTTTGATGAAGCATCCTGATGGAGGAGTTGTCTCTTTTGAGAAGCTGTAAAATTCATAGATTAAGATAGATATATGAAGAGATAAAGGAAGAGACACAGAAATAAAAGAAGGAAAATGTACCAGAATGATAAAGATTGTGTCCTCCAGAACGATTCCGTCAAACTTCACGCCACACATGACGAATGGATCGTTTCAAGTTGAAGCCTCTTGAAAATGCCATTTTTTCCGGCAGGCTAGCTAGGTAAAGCGCAGTTGAATGTATTAAAAGTAGCAAGTTAGAGTTGAAAATATATGAAGGGAGATTAAACTTGAAGAGTAGATAGCTAGGGTATGATATGATGGTAGTAACTCCTACCCACTAGTTATTCATCCACAATAGACATATATAAATTATCAATGCTTGCTATGAGTGACAGTACTTTAAAGACTCTCTACCAAGCCAGCTTTTTATCACTACCAAGCCAGCCTTTTATACCCCAGAGAGAGAGAGAGAGATTTTGTAAGCATTATCTGAGCTATTTGATGGATCATAAGGTAAAAATGAAGGGTGCAGAAGGGTTAAAATTCCATAACTGGCAATTAAGGTTAAAAATGAATGATATCCTTTTCTATGTTTCCTGGGGCGCCAGTAAGAGAACATGGAAGAAGGACATACAAGCATAATGAAAGGACAAGGTGATTAAAAATACGTATCATAAATGCCTACATTGCACCAATGCATATCAACTTGGAGATCTCTAATTCAAATAAAGATATTCGTCTAATTATCATGCATGTATTTATGTTGGATTGTGAAAATTTTTACCGTTGCATAAAGATATGCATGTATGTATGCATGTATATATATCTAATTGACTCTTTATGAGTCAATTTTTGATTTGACTGTGTGCCGAAAATTTGGAAAATAGTCAACACATTGACTCTGCAGCATAGTACAGTTGCTTAATGTATGAGTTAAATATTAGCCATTTTATTTGGCTTTTTCTCAATCTTTTCCAGGGTTTTGTTTGTACAATATTATTTCTCCCCCCATATCAATGCTACTTCAATGACGCAGGAAGGAGTTTTATTTAATTTTTTCTTTTACGAAGAAATGAAATTTCTTTTACCTCTTTATTTAACTCGCACGAGTGAGCGTTACCCGTGAACATAATAAAATTGAAATTTTGGTTCTGTATCGATTTGATACTCGGTTTTTTCCCCAATTTTTACCATCCAGAAGTAAACATTGAGAATTGAAATGAACATATATTTATAATTATTATATTATATATATCTTTTCTCAAGAATTTAGTATAATTTTTTTTAATCAAATAATAAAAAAAAGGAATACTGGATGTTTTTTTGTAAAAAATGTCGGACGTGTTTGATTATGAAGGAAACTTAATTATTTAAACTCTGGAAACAAATTTCTGATATTATGTGAAGCCGCCACGGTTTGCACAAACTTTTTGATAATTTGCAAATGGCACAGCCAAGTGAAGTGTCTTGAATAAACATTTTTCTGCGTATATACATTTTATCAATTAAAATATAGAATAGTACTTGACATTATATTCAACGATTCTCATATGTTGATTTTAAGATCTAATGATTCTTATTTTTACTTTTTTGTAGACTTGGCAATTTGTACTCCATTAATTAGAATATTTTATATCTTATGCTTGATATTTTAATTGTTATCATGTAGTTCCGATTAATAATTTTTTAATAATTATTATTATATTCATATCTATACTTACTATCTATACTATTATATAATAGCTGTTTCATTGAAAGTTTTGGTTTTCAAATTTTTTGGTTTTTTGGTTTTCGGTCCTTATTTCTAATTAATTCATAAAAAATTCAAATACTAGTAACTGGTCAATTGTTACTAAATAATAATATTACATATATATAACCAATTAATTTTTCAGGTAAAACACAATTTTTTCTAACAAAATCCCCTCTTTTTCCAAAAAATATCACGAGCAATTACCTTTTTCATATTTTTCCTTACTAAAATTCCTCATTTTCCAAAAACATCACATGCAAACCCTTACTTATTTATTTTAAACCCTTTTTTAATATTTTTCATTATTTTAACATGTCTACTTATTTTTTTAAACAAATATATTTAATAAAATATTAAAATATAAAAAATAAATAACAACTATTAAAAATAATATGTACATCACACGGGTTTTAAGCTAGTATTTTTAAAACAGGAAAATTAAAAGATTTGTGATATGGATATAAAAGTAATTATAGAAATATAATTGACTGTCCAATGGAAAGGCTTGATATTTAATGCCCAAATCCCTGATTATTTATTAATTTCGTAATTAATAAATAGGGAAAATATACAGCTCATGAAAAGAGCCCAAATTATGGAAAATTGGTCAAAGAAGGATCCAGAATCCCAATCAAAGACAATTAATGAGTCACAACATATATCAACAAGGAAAAGACTTGCCCGCCAAGTAATACAATCCTTATCAGTTATCAATAAGAAGACTTATCCGCTAAGTCTCCTAAACGTACCATAAATACAAGGCTCCAGACGCCTATATAAGGACCCCTGATCCTACAATCAGAACTACGTCTTTGGCTTGATTCTCAATAACGAATTGAGATACGTAGGCATCTTGTGAGGACCGATTTAGTCCCGAACGCAAGTGCAGCCATTAAAGCTCGAAGCTCACCAAACCTTAGCATTAAATACACAAGCACGTTTTTTATTCCACAACATTTGGCGCCGTTTGTGGGACACAACATCAACCATGGCAAACACACGGAGAACAACTCGAGACACATCAGCTTCTGAAGAACTTCCTATCACCACCGGGGCTGATACTCATGGAAGTCAACCACCGCCAACTACTGGCACTGAAGGGACGAATATCCCCACCAACACTCAAGGAAAAGAAGTCCCAATTACTGCTGAAGGGACGAATACCCTACAAATGGTTATTCATGGACAAAATCCATCTGAAACCACTCTCCAGCAAACAGTTGTAACCACTCCGTTGCTTGCAAACGCACCACGTGGTCTTCAACTTCACACCACAGATCTTCCCCGATATGCTACTTAAACTCTGGGCATGCCAACCTACGGTATGCCTCCTCGACCCCTGGTGGGCAGCAGTGGGACTAATCCCATCTATCATGAAGCCTATGTGCCCCCTTACATTCAATGTCTGGGACCCCAAAATCGACAAACTAGACAAACCCCTTTCCTGGACTATTCTGGTCCCTATACCGAGGATGAAAATTACTCAACAGGAGATGAGAGGGATGTTGCCCCAAGAAGGAGACGTTCTTCTCAAACCAATAGAGAACGACCCCAAACTACAAGGGAGAAACTAGCGGCCCATGAAGCCGAGACTGCAAGGCTCAAGAAGCTACTGGCTGAAGAAGAAGCCGCAAGGACACAAAACCAAGGAACGGGAGGAGTCCCGATAATCAATTTGGATCCACCGTCAAGGAGAACCAAGAGGGCTGAAGCCCCAAGGGGTGATCCTACTGTTTTGTTGCCCCTAGGAGATCCTGATGATCCTACACCACCGTTTACTCAAGACATCATGAAGGCTACTATATCCAAAAAATTCAAGATGCCAACCATCAAGGCTTACGATGAAACGGGAGATCCCGCAAATCATGTAAGGACTTTCTCCAACGCACTGTTGTTGCAGCTGACCAATGATGCGGTCAAGTGTAGGGCGTTTCCCCAAACCTTGGCAGGCATGGCACAACGCTGGTATAGCCGTCTTCCCCCAAACTCAATTGGTTCTTTCAAAGAACTAAGTAAAGCTTTCATCAATCAATTCATTAGTGGAAGGGTGCATGAGAAAAGTTCTGCATCACTCATGGCAATCCGGCAAGGACAGAATGAAGCCCTAAGGGACTACATCAATCGATTCACTCGGGAGGCTTTGAAGGTCCCGGACTTAGAGGACAGAGTGGCTATGATAGCCCTGCAACAAGGAACCACTGATGACCACTTCAAAAGGTCGTTAGCTAAACATCCACCCGAGAGCATGCTGAAGCTCCAAGACAGAGCCGGAAAGTATATCAAGGCTGAAGAAAGCATGAGAAAGTATGAACCCCCTACTGGCGGTAGTGGAAATTCAAAGAAAAGAAAAGAAACTCAGGAGTATGACGTCAAGGACAAATTTCCCAGAACATCAAAGGACTCTGATTCTCCACCCAAGAAAAATAATTTTGGGCCAAAGTTCACGGAATATGCAAGATTGAACACTCCCAGGAGTCAAATTCTGATGGAGATAGCAAAGGAAGAGGATCTCAAATGGCCAAAGCCAATGAGGGTTGACTTATCTAAACGGAACCAAAACCAATTTTGTCGATTCCACAAAGAAGTTGGTCATGACACCGACGATTGTAGACAACTGAAAGATGAAATTGAGTTCCTGATACGAAGAGGAAAACTCAGCAAGTTCACCAAGGATGGAAGCCAAGGGAGCCAAAGGGGGAACTATGAAAGGAAGGATTATGACAGAAGGGATAACGATCAAGATCGGAATCCCAAGCCCCGAGGGCCAGTCATCAACATGATATTTGGAGGACCAACTGCTGCTGGGTCCTCCCGAAACTCAAGAAAGGCTTATTTTTGTTATTGGATTTTATATTATAAAATGTTACTATTTTTGTTATGTAAAAAATTAAAAGGAAAGTTTCATTTTTTGTGCCGTGTTTTCTAGTTTTTTTATATCTTATTTCCCAATTTTCCGGATTTTAAACTTAGAAACCTATTGAACTTTTTTCCATTTTCTAAGTTTTCTAAAAATATTCAAAATAACTTATTATAAGTTTATTCCTCTACTATTTAGCAAAAAAAAAAGGTTTATTCCTGTACTTTTCTGTTTTTCGCAGAACTACTTCTCTGTTTTCTAAAGAAAATATTGACAATGGAGTGGGAGCCAACTACTTAATTGACTGTTACTTCATTTTTTTTATCACATTCGGTACCCCTAGTATTATTCTTTAAAATATCATGAGTTAATTGAAAAAAATATTTGCATGAATGGTAAGTAAAAGCTATTTTCCTCGTTTTTATTAATGTAAATTTGTTCAATTTCGAATATATTAGTAAGTGAATCCTGGAATAATTATCATCACAAATATAAGATAAACGTTTTCTACCTGCAAATTCAACAACTCTTTGAAGATGAAAATTGTGCCATTAATAAACTAATCTTTCTCATTAGTCAAAAAGCCTTTTGTTTAAATGAGAGATTAAAAGATTAAAATAATGGTATACAGTAATTAGGTGTCTGCCGATTACATACCACAGAAGGACACTTTGACTAAACTGTTCATACCTTAACAAGATGCGGCATATTTGACAGTCAACACAACAACTTTCATTAATAAATTATTTTAAGATATAAGCTTAACAAACAAAAACCTTAATTATTAGAATATAAACGTTTATGACATGCTAATTATTTAAATTATCAATTGCTTTTTACAAGTATATCCAGACCGTTTTCTCACTGTGAGATAAGTTAAGGTGCTTATTCCTGTGTGCCTCAGGGGATGAACAAATGAAATGTATAATTACATAATTTTCAAAGAGTAGATACTTAAATTCTAATATTCGGGGTTTCATTTAAAACTCTCAGTTCAAGAGAGAATGGTTCGGTTTCAGTTAAAAAAACTCTCGATTCAACGGAAAATGGTTCGGTTATGTTAGAATACAATATATGATCGTGTAAACTGTAAAGTGTTTTCCTCTTAATACCTTGAGGTTTTAGAACAATTACGCCTGTGATCCACTGTGAGGACCTATGCTTCTAACAAGAGTAGCACCTTTCTTGATGAAGAGTGAGTGTGTCCTTGAGCTAACAGGGTGCTAGGTCAGAATGATACTAATAAAATTGGCAGCATTTTTAACATTTGTTTTGTTTCTTCAACTAGAGTCACTGTGCATAGCATCCGAGAAGGTTTCAGCCCCTCCACAACAGCCGCTTTGTCTAGTAATCTACCTAAAAAGGACATATAAGTTAAAAATCGTACCCAGTGCACAAGACTTCTGCATCTATGATATAAAAAAAGTTCCTATATACGTGACCGAATACTTATTTTTCATGTATAAAAAACTCATGATTAAAAACAACCATTGGTTATTGAACACATAAGAAAATAAAAGACAATCAAACTTGTATTAATGATTAAGAAATCCGACCTTAATGAAGGAGAGCCCATACTGTGGAGGTGTGATACAAGCCATGGATATCAAAAGCAGCTGGCGTCTCTGTTTCGTTCCTCTTTCTTTCAGCAACAAGCGCAAGTTTTACTGTTCTCTCTGTTCCAGGCGTTTGGTCGTTAAATATTAACTAGCTTTTCATTCAATCTTACATCAACTACTCTAGGCTTTTGGATGTCTGAAAGAATAAACTGTTGTTGAATTTTAATGTTTGATAGATGGTCACTGACAAAATTAGTAAAGCCTGCGGAGAAAGGGCTGGTTGATGAATCGAATTTATTAGACTTTGTAGGTAAACCTGTTCCTGCAGGTGCAAGCAACCCCTAAAGATGGCCCCAGTGCGGGTTGCACCATGATCACATCATTGCTTTCTCTTGCTATGAACAGGCAAGTGAAGAAGGATCGATATAGCAATGACCAGTGAAGTGACACTAACTGGGAGGATTCTTCCAATTGGCGTATGATATCTGAACTATATTCTACGTTTTCGGATAGTTAAGACCCTTCTTTCAGTATTAAATCTATCTGCTTGTGATAAGTTTTTGTATATCTATTCTTTGTGGATTTGGTTGCTAGCCTCTGAAGTCTGGACTTAATGCAACTTTTCTGTGTTAAAAGGTCAAGGAGAAGAGTACTATAGCAGCACGACGGAGGATCAAGTGAAGACCCTTATATTTTCTGCAGCAAATAAAAGAGATTTTGATGAGCTTGTTGTTGCAAATGTTAAGGAAGGACTGGAGGCGGAACTTGGTAGACAATTACAACCAAAAATTTGAATTAGCTTTTGAAGAGAAGCAGGAAGAACAGTAAGCTACTCTTCCACCATTAAGGTTTAAGGTTTAAGCCTTGTTTGTGCGAGTATTTCAGATTTTACTGAGAGGCCAAGCATGATGAAGCACCAGCATCGAGAGACACAAGATCCAGGTTAATCACCTAAAATACAAGTAACCAATAAAGAGGCTCATGGGTCAAACCCTGGCTTCCTGGGAGGTAACAATCTAACATACCAGCTACAATACAGACACTTTGGTCCTAGAAAGTATACTACCTAAAATATATATGAACCTCAGAGGGGGCAGGACCCCTCTGGACTCCCTGGATCCGTCACTGGTTGAGAGCAAGTTTGAGAACGAATCATTTATATTCCCATAATTTCCAACTGCACTTCAAAATTACTTATATTTAAACTTATCAGTAAGTTCGTACTTCCTCAACTGTGGACTTGTATGTAAACTATCATACAACGAAGAAACTTTTGATGACATTGCTAAGTTAAACAATCGTCATTAGTAGTTAAAAACACAATTTATCTAATCTTATAAATTTATTCAACTCTACAACCAAGTGATAAAATGTAAAGTTGGTGATCAAGACACATTCACGAATCCAATACAGGCCATAAAATAAATAGAGGGAGGAAAGTTTTTACTTGATAGACAATAAAACAGATGCAGGTTTTCAAAATTAAAAAGAAAGTGAAAATATCAGAAACTACACTAGTTATCTTCCTTGAAACTAATCCACTTCCTACACATGGCGAAGCATCTAAGGGACCTTGGCAACTGAAAACCGTTGTTACATAACCTACCAACTACACGGAATGAAGAAACAAAAGCGAGATAATATAATATTAATGACGATGAACGTCGATTGGTTCCCTGATACACAATCCATTACAAACCAAACAATTCAATTCAAATCTATACTCTATATTAATAAGCAAAACAATGTGAAAATGACGCACGGTACTAAAGTACCAAAGTACTAAAGTACCAAAGTACCAAATTTGGTTATCACTTAACCCGGGTTCGATTCCTCACAACTACATAATTATACAAGATTTATTTACTTTAAATTCTTTAGCTTCATCCAAGGTTCATAATTATACAAGATTTATTTACTTTAAATTCTTTAGCTTCATCCAAGGTTCGATTCCTCGCAACTACATAATTATACAAGATTTATTTACTTTAAATTCTTTAGCTTCATCCAGGGTTCGATTCCTTACAACTACGTAATTTATACAAGATTTATTTATTTACTTTAAATTCAATAGTTTCATCGAGCGTTAGATTCTTTGCAGCTACGTAATCATACGAGATTTATTTATCTTTAATTTCTTTAGTTTTATGCACAGTTCGATTGTCTATAACTACATAATTAAATAGTTATTTATTTATTATATATTTTTACCATTCAATTCTCGAGAAATACATTTTTAAATAATATTTATTAATAATTTATTAATACTAATATTTTAATATCGACTTATGTTCGGCCCGTGCTTGGCACGGGTTATAAGCTAGTATGAATAATAGCAATACATGGAATAAGTAGCAGTAGATAAAGCAAACGATAAATGTTTAAACAAGCGTACATAGGGATGATCATTCTTCGATATAGAAAGGCCATTATCCTTGCATAAAGAACTTGCAGAAAGAAGCAATGTCAGGGCTATGTGGCTTGTCCTTAGGATGATCAACTAAAACGAAAGAAGCATCATCTTGTGTTGGGTTATGAAGAAACCCGAGCTCCACACGTTCTCCATCTTTATCCATAACATGCTTCACTCTGATATTCACATTGAATGCTTCTTTCGCCTTTTTGGAGAATAAGTCTAAGATTTCCGGATCCGAGAAGGGCGTAATGCCATCACTACAGTAACCAGTAGTTAGTGACTGTTCTAATTCCCTTGTGTAATCTCCAATCAGTCGAGGGATGAGAGGAAAATGGTCTGAAGCCATAGTTCTAGCCATCTCAAAGTAATCCGGCCTAAAAATGTCACCCTCATATATATTATGAGTAGTTCAAATATGAATTAAGGTATTTTTCAGTGGAGTTTCAGCACTGATCATTAACATTATAACATCCTTGATTTTGAGAAATTTATAAGAACTACCAAAACTGCATCTATTTATTTTTGACAGGAACCACGTCTAATTATTATTATCATTAGTGAATTCCATATCTACATATCATTATATTTTCTTTTCTTTTTTCATTTTGTCATTATAACACAAAACTCAAACTTTAAGTTATTAAAATATTACCCCACATTCAAAAAACAAAGGCCCAATTGGTTACCAAAAAAAAAAAGATAAAGGCCCAAAAATGAACAAATAAAAATACACAGAAAATATATCCTTGTACCATCTTACAACTATACGAGTATGTTAATATACTTTACCTTATCCAGTAGTACCGAAGGAGTACTCGAATATTCTATACAAATAAAAATAATAAGAGCATCACAAAAACATAAAAATTGCAAAAGTTTTACATAAAGTTGTAAATACAAAAAAATGTATACTTACCACCTTGCTGAAGAGTGGGAGAGCCATGAGGAGAATAATTACTAGCTTCTGTACATAATAAAGAATAATAATTAGAAAATTTTCATGTATTAAAATTCACTGTTATCACTTAGTTAAGTAATGGGAGGAAAGTTTAGGCAAAACAACTAAATTAGTAATGGGAGGAAAGCTTACTTGTGGAGAAAGGTGATAAGCATCTAAACTTCTAAACAACTATTAATTTTCATAACCACAAATTCAACAATGTTTATGACCAGTACAACTAAAACATCAAACCTACATGATTATCTTAGAGAGTGATCGACTTGGAGATTTATAAACGTACCAGCACGTACAGCCTTTGTGATTGAGATCAGAAAAAGAAAGTTCAAATTAAAAATAAAATTTAACAAACTCTCAACTTACTTGGAATAGTCATATCTTTGATTCTATTAGATGAAACGTTTACCATATTACCATCCACGTTTACACGTTATCTCTGAAAATATTACTCATATGTATTAACAAGTGTAATCAAACAAAGAATAAAACTAAAAATTATGATTACTAATATATATTAAATGTGATTAATAAATATATGAGCATCAAAGAAAATTTTTTGTAGGACTAATCATGGCAACAAGTAATAGCATTAACATAGATTTCATAATTTTGATAAAAAAAAAAGGTAATTATAGAGTATATAAGTATGTATTTGACAGTTTAACCAGCCTGGAAGGCATTTTGAGCAACATTATCATCTAGGAATCCAAAACTGACATTGACTATCCAATTCTTGTTAGCATCTCTCTGTACAAAATTTGATGTATATGTTTTAAAAAAAACAACACAAATTAGAAATCTATTATATATATAATACCACAACAAGGGGTTTGGTATAAGTAATTTAAATCAAATGTACCATTTTACCCTTACTTATACTATACATTTTTAGGGTTATTTTAGTCTTTTAACATCAATAAATTTATTACATGTTATTAAATGCTACAAAATTAATATGCATACTTATACATATATTTATTACATATTATTAAATGCTCCAAACTTATACATATATATTTATTACATATTATTAAATGCTGCAAATTAATATTCATACTTATATATACATAGAACATTTACCTGATAAAAAGAAGTATAACACAGGTTGTCATGAGGACTGGACAGATTCTTTTCAGAACATAACCATAAATTATTATTTATCTAACATTTAACAAGTATCAGAATCATGATAATAATATAATATTTAATTATAGGATCAGTTTGTATATTTTTGGATTTTAAGTGCCGACTTCGAGGTAAGTACTTTTGACTTACTTTTCGTTTTTGAAAAAGATAATTATATTGTGATTTTGATTTTGATTTCGTATAAGATATAAGAATTCTGTTTCGAACTTATAAGATATAAGTATTTGATTTTAGAACACAGTCTCTACGTTTCGAACCTGTTCGTAATTTACGTTATAGTTCCGGAACTAGCCTTAGATACCCTTAGTAATCGCACAAGTGTGCAATTTAGATATAAATACTTATATTTATGTAAATTTATGATAATATATGACCATATATGCTTACATATTATATATCTCATACTATTATAGTATCATTTATATTTATTGTAAATTTTTATGAATTAAATATTGTTAAAAATTTATTTGAGAAAATTTATAAATTAAAGCGTGTCTGTGAATTATAATTATTTATCTCTATTAAATCAAACTATACATAATTTCTGACATGCCTTAAGTATTATATCTGTTACGATACAAATACAGTCCAAATCAGTACAAACTAACAAAAAAAAAAACTTTCATGTATATAAGTGTAATACAAACTTGTACTAATTTTAATGTCGTATAACTCATCAATTGCTACTCTAATACGCGAACGTACAAAAATTTGTCGAAAAAATAAACAATTTACTCATATTTAAAGTATGCCCGTGCATTGCATGGGCTAAAGAGCTAGTTAAATATAACAATACACACATATACTTACTCGTCAATTGATTTTAACTCCACTAGTTTAAATTGCACCAAAAGTTCCAAAAGCATTACTAATGCTTTCTACATTTGCAGCAGCATGTGGCAGATTAGGTACGTAGACGGAGTATGAATCAACAACATATCCTGAAAAAAAATAAAATTGTAAACCTTGGTGAAATTTTGTACATATTTCATAAAAAAAATATCAACCTGATTTGATAGCATGTGGAGATCCATATCCTATCACAACAAACAAATAATAGTGAGAGAACCCAAAGAGAAGATAATATAATCAAACAATTCAAAATTATAAAACTTCTTTTTTTCCATTTTTGTTATAATAAAAAGAATTATGAATATGGATGACAAAATAATCATTTGAAAACATTTCATTACCAAAAAAATAAGCACTTTGCAAAAAAAAAAAATCATTACTTTACTCGAAAAAATTCCTCTTTTCGTAAATATGTAAAAACCATCAAGTGTTGAAATTTATAAAAACTAGAAACTTAAAGAAAATTTTATTCATGTCACACAAACACTAAAATATATAAAAACAATTACTTGGCAATTGGAGTAAGTAATTTACTTTCTAAAAATTTACTTTCTAATTACTTGTGATGTAGTTGTATGCTATTCTTTCTATGAAACTAATTCATTCATCCCGAAAAATTAAAAAAAAATGTAAAATTTTATCATTCTGTAAAACTCTATTGATAAATGGAGTAATAAGTTTACTGTCTACAATCTACACAGCTTATTCAAATTTGGAAAAGCCTTTGACATAAATAATTGTACAACCACAAAAATTCATTCAAACTTGCATTGGGCCTAGCCTGTTACAAGTTGGACTTGACAAAATTTTTAACAAATAAATAGACTTAGCTCAATTAAAGCCCATTTAAACAAAAAAAGAAGAAGACAAATGCCCAAAAATTAACAAATAAAAATACACATGAAATCTATCCTTGTATGTTAATATAGTTTAACTTGTCCAGTAGTGCCAGAGGCTAAAGGAGTACTCGAATACCCTGTATAAACAAAAATAATAAGAGCATCACAAAAACATAAAAATTGTAGAAGTTTTACATAAAGTTGTAAAGACACAAAAATTTATACTTACCACCTTGCTGAAGAGTGGGAGAGCCATGAGGAGAATAATTACTAGCTTCTGTACATAATAAACAATAATAATTAAAAAAAATTCATGTTTTAAAATTCACTGTTATCACTTAGTTAAGTAATGGAAGGAAAGTTTAGGCAAACCAACTAAATTAGTAATGGGAGGAAATCTTACTTGTGGAGAAAGGTGATAAACATCCAAACTTCGAAATAACTATTAATTTTCATAACCACAAATTCAACAATGTTTATGATCAGTACAACTAAAACATCAAACCTACATGAATGATTATCTTAGCTAGAGAGAGATCGACTTGGAGATTTATAAACATACCAGCACGTAGAGCCTTTGCGATGGATGGTCTCGATGAGCCGCCATGAGGGATGAGTTGTCTTCCCTGTGAACCTGTAAAATTCAAAGATTACATATACATGCATGAGAGAGAGAGAGAGGTAGGTAGGTATATGGACAAAGAGATAGAGGGAGGGAGGGCGACAGAGATAAGAAGAAGCAAAAACTGGAACGATTATAATAACGTCGAGCACGATCTCCACGAATTCCCCGCCATCCTTGACGAAGTGATTTTTTTCAAATTGAAGCCTCGTAAAAATGCCATTTTTTTCCGGCAAGCTAGCTAGGTTAAGCGCAGTGGAAATTTGAAGAATAACAAGGGTGTGATATGATGGGAGTTATAACGTCTACCCACTGAATACTGATAATCTTTATACTTTACCTTGTCCAGTAGTGCCAGAGCCTGAAGGAGTACTCGAATATCCTATACAAATAAAAATAATAAGAGCATCACATAAACATAAAAATTGCAAAAGTTTTACATAAAGTTGTAAAGACAACAAAATTTATACTTACCACCTTGCTGAAGAGTGAGAGAGCCATGAGGAGAATAATTACTAGCTTCTGTACATAATAAAGAGTAATAATTAGAAAATTTTCATGTATTAAAATTCACTGTTATCACTTAGTTAAGTAATGGGAGAAAAGTTTAGGCAAAACAACTAAATTAGTAATGGGAGGAAAGCTTACTTGTGGAGAAAGGTGATAAACATCCAAATTTCGAAACAACTATTAATTTTCATAACCACAAATTCAACAATGTTTATGATCAGTATAACTAAAACATCAAACCTACATGATTATCTTAGAGAGAGATCGACTTGGATATTTATAAACATACCAGCACCGCAGCACGTACAGCCTTTGTGATTGAGATCAGAAAAAGAAAGTTCAAATTAAAAATAAATTTTAACAAACTCTCAACTTACTTGGAATAGTCATATCTTTGATTCTATTAAATGAAACGTTTACCATATTACCATCCACGTTTACACGTCCTCTCTGAAAATATTACTCCTATGTATTAACAAGTGCAATCAAACAAAGAATAAAACTAAAAATTATAATTACTAATATATATTAAATATGATTAATTAATATATGAGCATCAAAGAAAAAAATTTGTAGGACTAATCATGGCAACAAGTAATAACATTAACTTAGATTTCATAATTTTGATAAAAAAAAAAGAAGGTAATTATAGTGTATGTAAGTATGTATTTGAAAGTTTAACCAACCTTGAGGGCATATTGAGCAACATTATCATCTAGGAATCCAACACTAGCATTGGCTATCCAATTCTTGTTAGCATCTCTCTGTATAAAATTTCATGTATATGTTTTAAAAAAAACACAACACAAATTAGAAAATAACTATAACAATACACACATCTACTTACTCGCCAATTGATTTTAACTCCGCCAGTTTGAATTGCACCAAAAGTTCCAAAAGCATTACTAATGCTTTCTACATTTGCAGCAGCATGTGACAGATTAGGTACGTAGACAGAGTATGTCAACAACATATCCTGAAAAAAAAATTGTGAACCTTGGTGAAATTTTGTACATATTTCATAAAAAAAAATATCAACCTGATTTGATAGCACGAGTATGTGGAGATCCATATCCTATCACAACAAACAAATAATAGTGAGAGAACCCAGGGAGAAGATAATATAATCAAACAATTCAAATTTATATATAACTTCTTTTTTTCATTTTTGTTATAATAAAAAGAATTATGAATATGGATGACAAAATAATCATTTGAAAACATTTCATTACCAAAAAAGTAAGCACTTTGCAAAAAAAAAACAAAAATCATTACTTTACTCGAAAAAATTCCTCTTTTCGTAAAATATGTAAAAACCATCAAGTGTTGAAATTTATAAAAGCTAGAAACTTAAAGAAAATTTTATTCATGTCACACAAACACTAAAATATATAAAAACAATTACTTGGCAAGTGGAGTAAGTAATTTACTTACTAAAAATTTACTTTCTAATTACTTTTGATGTAGTTGTGTGCTCTTCTTTCTATGAAACTAATTCATTCATCCCGAAAAATTAAAAAAAATGTAAAATTTTATCATTGTGTAAATCTCTATTGATAAATGGAGTAATAAGTTTACCGTCTACAATCTACACAGCTTATTCAAATTTGGCAAAGCCTTTGACATAAATAATTGTACAACCACAAAAATTCATTCAAACTTGCATTGGGCCTAGCCTGTTACAAGTTGGACTTGACAAAATTTTTAACAAATAAATAGACTTAGCTCAATTAAAGCCCATTTAAACAAAAAAAGAAGAAGACAAAGGCCCAAAAATTAACAAATAAAAATACACAGGAAATCTATCCTTGTATGTTAATATAGTTTACCTTGTCCAGTAGTGTCAGAGCCTGAAGGAGTACTCGAATACCCTGTACAAACAAAAATAATAAGAGCATCACAAAAACATAAAAATTGCAGAAGTTTTACATAAAGTTGTAAAGACACAAAAATTTATACTTACCACCTTGCTAAAGAGTGAGAGAGCCATGAGGAGAATAATTACTAGCTTCTGTACATAATAAAGAATAATAATTAGAAAATTTTCTTGTATTAAAATTCACGGTTATCACTTAGTTAAGTAATGGGAGAAAAGTTTAGGCAAAACAACTAAATTAGTAATGGGAGGAAAGCTTACTTGTGGAGAAAGGTGATAAACATCCAAATTTCGAAACAACTATTAATTTTCGTAACCACAAATTCAACAATGTTTATGACCAGTACAACTAAAACATCAAACCTACATGATTATCTTATAGAGAGATCGACTTGAAGATTTATAAACATACCAGCACATAAAGCATTTATGATTGAGATAAAAAAAAAGAAAGTTCAAATTAAAAATAAATTTTAACAAACTCTTAACTTACTTGGAATAGTCATATCTTTGATTATATTATATGAAACATTTACCATATTACCGTCCACGTTTATACGTCCTCTCTGAAAATATTACTCCTATGTATTAACAAGTGCAATCAAACAAAGAATAAAACTAAAAATTATGATTACTAATATCATATACAGTACCTGGTTAGCAATTTCAGCAGAGTGCTTCTCAACAAATCTAACAGTAGCAGTAGGACCATATTTCTGGACAAGAATTGACACAAATGTTAAGAGGAATAAATGACAAGCATAAATTAAAACTTAAAAATTAAATACCACAACACACATATACCTTCCAACTGATTTTAACCCCATCAGGTTGAATGACACCAAAAATTTCAAAGATTTGGTACAAATATAGAGTATGGATCAATAATATAACCTAAAACAAAATTTATGAAAATTAGTCAAAAATTATTAATTACTTACTTGCAGAGAAACCCTTCATGTATGGTTACCGATGCGAAGCATCCCAGCCTCGAAACAACTGTTTATTTTAATAATCACAAAAATATAACCATGATTATCATAGTACACCAAAAAAATCAAAGATTTATTATTATTTTAGAGCGAGATCGATTTGGAGATTAATAAATATACCGGCAAGAAAAGCTTTTTTTGCTAATGACATTTTTGATGAAGCATCCTGATGGAGGAGTTGTCTCTTTTGAGAAGCTGTAAAATTCATAGATTAAGATAGATAGACGAAGAGATAAATTAGGAAGAGACACATAAATAAAAGAAGAAAAATGTACCAGAATGACAAAGATTGCGTCCTCCAGAACAATTCCGTCGAACTTCACGCCACACATGACGAATGGATCGTTTCAAGTTGAAGCCTCTTGGAAACGCCATTTTTTCCGGCAGGCTAGCTAGGTAAAGCACGGTTGAATGTATAAAAAGTAGCAAGTTAGAGTTGAAAATGAAGGGAGATGAAACTTGAAGAGTAGATAGCTAGGGTATGATATGATGGTAGTAACTCCTACCCACTGACAATCTTTATTACTATCTTTACCTTCACTAAAGAAAACACTTTGCCAGGTTCTCCCAAAATTGATTTCTTTGTCTTTCAAGAAAGAAATCAAAATAAAGAGATATTGTTCAGCATGCATTAATGGAAGAGTTTGCAAGTGACTGAAAATACACAATTTTTTTCTGAATGAGGAAAGCTGAGCCATTTTTCCACATACATTTAGTGCTCCCAAGTTAGCAATTGTTGGGAACTAGCAAATTATCAATGCTTGCTATGAGTGACAGTACTTTAAAGACTCACTAATAAGCCAGCGTTTTATCACTACCAAGCCAGCCTTTTATACCCCAGAGAGAGATCGGAGAGAGAGAGAGAGATTCTGTTAGCATTATCTGAACTATTTGATGGATCTTGAGGTAAAAGAAAGATCGAATGACAAGGAATGAACGGTAAATTTTTGATTTGACTGTGTGCCGAAAATTTGGAAAACAGTCAACACATTGACTCTGCAGCATAGTACAGTTGCATAATGTATGAGCTAAATATTAGCCATTTTATTTGGCTTTTTCTCAATCTTTTCCAGGGTTTTGTTTGTACAATATTCTTTCTCCCTCCATATCAATGCTACTTCAATGACGCAGGAAGTTGTTTTATTTAATTTTTTCTTTTATGAAAAAATAAAATTTCTTTTACCTCTTTATTTAATTAAAAGTTTTGGTTTTCACCCTATTTAATAAATAATAAAATAATACAATTGATGGTAAGTCTTACTCATATATATCTTACCATTTTTTCACGTTATTTTTGAATAAAACAATTACCGTTTATAAACACACTTGGCTGCCTTTCTAATTTAAACACATATTATCTACTAATTAAAATAAATTATCTTTTATAGCACACACAAATATAAAAATATTTAAGCTTGTGAATTGCTCGTAAGTGAGTTCATGAGCATAAGCTCGCGAGCAATATTTAAAATTTATTCGCGAGCACAATTTCATGAACAAGCTCGTGAACAAGGTTAATGAGTTGTTCGTGAGTAAAAACTCATGAGCAAGCTCATGAGACATGTTTATGAGTTGTTCGTGAACAACATTTTTCCTTAATAAACCAAGCTCAAACATAATTTTTAGCTCGATTCAATGAAATAATCCAACTTTTCGGATTATTAAACGAAAAAACCTTTCCGAAAATGTATGGCTCATCAGAATCGGAATTATAACGAATCGGGAATTGAATAAAACGTTCGTTGAATATGAATAAAAACTAAAAATCGAGATCTGAATATGTTTTGTGATTTTAAGAATAGTTTAAGGCAGAATCTGGAAAAACACTGTGAAATAAAAGTTGTAGATAATTTAAAAAGATTTCGTAAAAGTCCAGAATCATTAAATTCCGAGTTACGATTAATTTACTACGAATTTTACAAGACTACTGATTTTTGTGTATAAAAGCCAGTGTTGTGAAAAGCGCAAGTCGGACAGAAGCGGTAACATGACCTTCTAGCGCTTAAGCGTTAAAGCGGCCGCTTAAGCGGTTTTAAAAGCGGATAATTAAGCGGATTATATATATATATTATATATTAAATAATATTTATTTTTCTTAAAGAAATTTAACATTGACACATTAATGAACTTAAAAATACACCATTAGGATTTTTAGAAATATCAAACTACAACTTTTTTAAAGAAACATAGGCATTCTTTCACCATCCTTGTTGATCAGATTCGTCGAAATCAAATATGAGATTTTCATTAGTATTCACTTCATCATCTGATTGAAAGTCTTCTTCATCAAGTTCTCGAACGATCCTTCTGGTAACTTCACCAATGTCCTCACTTGTGATGTTAGAATCCAACGAAGGTTCTTCATCATCATCACCCCCGTCAACTATCCATCCTTGAGCTGTACTAGCATCATTAACAACTAATACATCATATTTTTCTTTCATTTTCTTCTTCTTGTTGGAAAGTTTTGAATTGAATTGAACATATACTAGATGACTCATTCTCACAACATATAATATATTCCTCTTTTTGGTATGAATCTGTGAAAACAAAATATAAGAGAGACAATAAGTTGATACTTATAAGTAAAAGATAATAATAGTAAATTAGTTTGTAATATTATACAACCAACTTACTCCCTCAAATGTACTCCAGTTTTTTTCACATCCCGAAGAACTTGAAGTTAATGAAAGTATCTGCATGGCCATCATTTGCAAATTTGGAGTTTCGGCACCATAGTTTGACCACCATCCGACTGAAGTAGAAAATAGAAAAGTATTAGTTACAGACCTAATAAGATAAATAAATTTAGTAGCAAACAATTACTTACTTACCAACATCAAAAGTATCATCATTAGCCAATCTGCCCATTTTGGCTAAATTTTTTCCGAACATTCCTTCCATTCCTTTATATTTCAACAACTCAATATTAGAAACCAAGTGTTGGACAAGAAATTCATTCGGAAAGAAAGCTTCAACACATGTTAAAATAGCCGTCATACATGCTAGATCTTTTTGTGCCTCATCAACTCGATAATAGTAATAAGGATTTAACAAGTAGCCGGTTAGGTGTAAAGGGCTATCAAGTCGATCCTTAGCCCTCGAGTCTATGATATCGATAATTGGCTCATATATCTCTTTTTTATCTTTACAAAGTTTAATAATTACTTTCTTGGCATCTTTGAGTTCACCGTATACAAAACCCATAGATGGACGCCAATCTCCATCAACAAGCCTAAGAACCTTAACTAAAGGTTTGAATAACTCAAAACACCAATCAAGATTAGTCCAAAATGATTGATTAACAATTGTGGCATAAGAAGCCACACCTTTTGCACTAGTTGAGAACTTGCAATGACCCCATTCTTCCGAGAGAAACATAAACTTTAACATTTTTTTTTCTAATATACTTTGCATCGTAAGAAAAGAACTGGCAAATCGTGTAACTCCAGGCCTCACAATATCTCTTTTATTTATATACTTTCTCATCAAAGCCAAGGTTTTATGACGTGCATAGATAAAGATGGTCAAAGCCTTTGCACGATCAATCACAAATTTAAACTTTGAAGTTTTTCCTGAAATAAGAAAACACCTCAGAAAACTGGATAAAACATTGCAGAAAACTGATACAAAAACTGCATAAAAATCTGCACAAAAACTGCATAAAAAATTGTACACAAATCTGTACAAAACTATGCAGAAAAATTCTGTAAAAACTGGATAAAAACCTGCAGAAAACTGGATAAAACATTGCAGAAAACTGATACAAAAACTGCATAAAAATCTGCACAAAACTGCATAAAAAATTGTACACAAATCTGTAAAAAAACTGTGCAGAAAAATTCTGTAAAAACTGGATAAAACATTGCAGAAAACTGATACAAAAACTGCATAAAAAATCTGCACAAAAACTGCATAAAAAATTGTACACAAATCTGTACAAAACTGTGCAGAAAAATTCTGTAAAAACTAGATAAAAACCTGCAGAAAACTGGATAAAACATTGCAGAAAACTGATACAAAAACTGCATAAAAAATTGTACACAAATCTGATTAAAAAACTGCATAAAACTGGTTTAAAAAGCTGTAGAAATACCTATGGCCTCAAGCATAAGATTGAGTGTATGTGTAGCACAGGAAGTCCAGAATATATGTGGCCTTTTATTTCTCAGTAGCTTTGCTGCAGCCATGTTATTTGACGCATTATCCGTCACTACTTGGATGACATTGTTTGGTCCAACTTCTTGAATGTACTTATCCACGTACTCAAATATGAACTTGTCCGTATGAGCCTCATTTGAACATTCAATGGAAGAGAGGAATCTTGTACCTAATATACAATTTACACACAAATTCATAATACTTCTTCTTTTCCGGTCAGACCAAGCATCTGTCATTATCGAACATCCAGACTTTTTCCATTCATCCTCTTGTTCTTTCAAAGATCGTTTAGTTCTCTCTACTTCTTGCTTAAGTAGTGGTTCCCTCAATTGGTGTTGACTTGGTGGTAGATAACCGGGACCAAACTGTCCAACCGCTTCGCAAAATCGATGAAAGTCGTCATTGTTAATTGCATTGAAAGGAATCCCTGCTCCATACACCCACTTAGCCAAGTAAGTATGTACTTCATTGGTTCTATTCTTAAAGAGTGCATCATTAATATTTTGTTGTCTTGTCTTCCTTAATGATGCATCTGGATCTATAGCCCGCGCAAACTGATCCATTGGTCCAAGTGGCCGCATTGGTTTAGAACCTGCACTATCAAGTTCAACAACATCATCACCATCTTTACTAATTGCAACCTCATCCCTAACTTCTTCAATACGTTCTTTCTTGTCATGTCTTCTTTTTTTTGTTTCCTCCAAGGCTTGTAAGCATTTAGATTTATCCAAAGGAGTAGACTTCAGACATGGCTTCACATTACCTCTAATACCAGCTATATGTTGCTTTAACCGATTTATTCCTCCGCTAAATGCTTTGTTACATAAGTTGCATTTGACTTTATCATTGTTGTTTGGTACAGTTAATTCACCATAATCCCACCCAACATCATCTGATTTTCGTTTAACAGTTGCTAATGAACCCACTGTCTCTGAATTGGAAGAATTGGAAGTAGCTGAAGAACCCACTGTTTCCATTTCTAGTTTCCAGTAAAACTTTCCACAAATAAGAAACTGTTATGGCCAAAAATAACAAACCTCGCTTTCAGTGATGACGTTATTACGTGGTGGATCTTGAAAGCATAATCATTTGCTGATATTGGGTCTAACCTAGGCTCATACGGAGCATGGCCCATTACCTGACAATTATTAGCCCATTATAGCCTAGGCTGATATGAAGCCTAGCCCATTAGTTGACAATCCAAATATTGGACCTAACCTAGGCTCATATGAAGCCTCGCCTTCTTGATAACCTGGGTTACAGATGAAAATTGATTACTGGTGTAAGTAAGGAATGTGACCTTTTGGCTTATTCTGAGGTATAAATTACCTTACTTACCTCGCCACATAAATATAGGAACCTCATCTTCTGAAAGATGAAGGTTCCTTATCTTTTAATTACTTTTATGGACAATTAACTTTATCCAGGTTGAGAATCTTCGCTCTGTTGGAAGGATCGAGAAGCCTCGCCCTTTTGAGATTCATGAGAGCCTGTCTTTCCTTATTTTCTATGAATCAGGATAAGATTCGACTCCGACAAATCCGGGTCAATGACTTATCCGATAAGATTCGAGAAGATTGTAAGACCATGACATCTCATAATGACGTATCAAAGGCGGTGACTTCGGTCTTTTCGCTTTTAAAGAAGGAAACTCAGCCCATGGGTTACTTGCTCCCCAAGAACTACGTTTGGCTTGATCCCTATATATAGGGTACGTAGGCACATTGTATGATACGATGCAAACTTGCGAACAAGAGATAATTCAATATTCTATCTTAATTGCGACCTATTCTCACATACAATTTCAGCCATCCCCAAATCATAAACCCTAACCCTCTCAACCTACGCTACACACTGTCGTCAACTACCACCACAATTCCAGCAACCCTCCCCGAATTTGTTTTCACCAAATTCCTCTGTTAACAATTGGCGCTAGAAGGAGGGGAATTGACATCTTTGGAGGAAGGATGTCGCATCATACCGAAGAACCAGCTAATGTAGGCAACGACGCAAGAGAGGTTGAGATCCATACAACAGATCTACCTCCACCACAACCACGGCCATCAGATCTGAGAGATGCTACTACACAAAACCCGACAAGATCGGTTCCTCGCCTTGGAGGAGATCCTCCTGTCTTGATGAGCAACACCGAACTGTTAAGTCAAATTGCTCACATGGGAAACACGGTGAATAGAATGGCGGAACGCATGCAGTCGCTTGAGAGAGAGAGAATGTTACCGGAACGTACTCGCCGTAGCTCCGACAGGCGACGTACCTCTGTCAGGGACAGGCGTCCCCCGCTCACTAGTAGCCGACGTCACTCTGCAACCGAGAGACCTCACCGTCCCGGGAAAGAACCCGTCACAGGCTGTAGAAGGCCCCCAAGAAGAGACTCCCCCCTGAGAGAGTGATTCGTACGGTTGATGAAACCCGTCAGAATCTAAGATTCCAAGCTGTAACCCCTAGGGTGCTAACCTATGGTGATAATGTCACACCATATGTGGAGTTTCCTCCTGATCGTCCAAACCGACCTTCGAGACCCCCTACCCCGATAAATCAAAACCCAGGCGGTCTAAGAATCGAACCTTACAATCAGCATGAACGACACCCTAGACCCTCATCACCTGAAGATCTACATAGGAGGATGGAGATCTATCAAGGAACAGATCAATGGAGATCAAGAGGTGGGCGACGCTCCCCACCGGGGGCGAGGTATGAAAATCAAGAAGGTAAGCATCGCAGGAATTCTCAATCAGACGACGATGTTGTGATACTAAACCAGCAGAGGATAGATGAACAAGCTTTAAATCAGCAGAGGATAGATGAACACAGGACCTCTTATGAAAGAATGGAAGAAGATACCAACAGAGACCTAGTTTTGCTCCAAAACAGTCAAGGTGGACACCGCGCTAGCCGTAATAGAGAGCCATACCAGTTTATTCGGCCAAGGGAATCTACGCCACAAGAACCAACCTATCAACACAGGGAGCCTACTCCTCAAAGATCAATTTATCCTCGAAGAGAACCTGTGCGACAACAAACATAGCCCATATTCCCTTATCAACAAAGGGTCCCTACGCCTCAGCAAAGACAGAACCCTTACCTAGCAATGCCAAGCCTTCTTCAACAGGAACCTATACCTCATGTAGAACCACAAGGTGGAACTCAGACAATCCCAGGCTTGGAGGGCATCAATGTGAATGCCTTGCGAAGGCTTATTGCACAGTCAGAAGGTCAGGGAGGGGCAATACCTGATGAAGCACCTTCTCCTTTTTCGGCTGCTGTACGAGAGTCTCCTCTACCACCAACATTCAGAGGTACATGAGATCTTCGCTTTAACGGAAGCACAGACCCTGCAGAATATATAGGTAGGTTCAATACAGAGATGGAACTCTATCAAGTGGAAGATTTAACGAAGTGTAGACTCCTTGCTTCAACACTGAGAGGAAATGCTTACCAATGGTTTCAAAAGATAGGACCTGCATCAATCACCTCTTGGGAACAAATGCGTAAGATGTTTTTAATTCAGTTTCAATCTTCAATTCATTATGCTCCACCTGTTACAACTCTAGCTAACATCAAACAACGAGATGGAGAGACTCTCCAAGAATACTTCAAACGTTTCAATGCAGAGGTTCCTACTGTTCGAGGGGCATCCGAGGAAACCATTAAGAATTTTTTGATTGCTGGGGTTCGCGTGGGAACTGATTTTTGGAAAAATCTGCAAAGAGAGAAACCCTCAACGTTAGCAGCCTTGTACCTACAGGCTGAGCCTTTCAAACGAGAGGAAGAGGCTTTGAAGAGGAGTGACTATGGAGATGAACCTCGGCGGAATAAACGGAAAGAGAGATCTCCTAGCCCCAAAACAGAAAAATAGAACGGTAGAGGAGATGTGAATCTAGTTGAGGATGGCGAGCCAACCCGTTTAAAGTCCCTTAGTCCAAAGGGGAACAAAGGAAGAGATAGATTCATCAGATCTCGATCACCTAGCCCCCCAAGTTGTCCACCTCCGCCTCCGAATCGGTGAGAAAATCAGACTGTGCCCCGCAAGTATTACACTCCTCTCACAGCATCTATTGATTATATCTATGAGATTACCAAGAATCAAGGCCTATACAAGAAACCCGCACCATTGTCAAGATCCGCTACGAAAGATAAATGCAGGTATTGCGCATATCATGAGTCTCATGGGCATCATACTTATGCTTGCAGACAGCTGAAAGAGGAAATTGAAAAATTGATAAAGGAAGGAAAGCTTACTGACTGGGTAGTCAAAGAAGTGAAGAAATATAAAGAAGAGGTTCCAATTAAGGTGACCGAGGTTGTTGAAGGCTCCACGGAAGAAAAAGAACTTGAGAAACCTGTGTTTGTAAGGGAGGAAAGCATACATGCGATCTTTGGAGGACCTCATATTGGGGGAGATGGGAGGAACGCAATGGAAAGATACGTTCGGGAAGCTCAACATCCGCCTCTGACCAATGTGAACCATCTATCAGAAAGACCTCCTAAGTTATTTAAGGGAGAAGACATTCAGATAATTTTCTCTGAAGAAGATGCTAGATGGGTACATCATCCTCACAGTGATGCTCTGGTAGTCAATGTCCGGATTGGGTCTCGGAATGTCCATCGTGTGTTTGTTGATACGGGGAGTTCAGTGAATATCCTCTACTATGAAACGTTTAAGAAGATGGGCTTGCTGGATAAAGAGCTGACTCAAGTTTTACAGGAGACTCTGTTCGAGTGAAAGGAACAATCAGGCTACCACTTACCCTAGGGGAGGTTCTCTCTCTGCCACACAAGTCTTCGATTTTTTGATAGCCGATCAACCTACGCACTATAATGCCTTGCTAGGACGACCAGTTCTAAAGGAAATGCGGATTGTTACCTCAATTTATCATCTGTCCATGAAGTTCTCAACCCCAAATGGCGTAGGTTGCATTAAGGGATGTCAATATGATTCTCGCGACTGTTACAGCAGAATGATCAAGTCATCTCGCAAAGGAAGTAAAGGTGTAGGGGAGGACTCCGATATGCCTGACTTCGATCAAGAAAGTATGCAGGAAACTCAAGCATCTTTCAAACCCCAGTATGCTAGCACTAATATGGTTTATAAAATCGAGTTCCCAGAGAAAGAAAGACTCCAGGAATATGAAGTTTTGGCAAGAAATGGAACTCCAATTTTCTTTTTGGAAACCCCACCATCCGTGGGTAGAACTGCTGACATGATAAAGGCAGAAGAGGTTTTTCATGAAGATAAGACTCCTTTGGACCAGAAGCATGGGGTGCTGATGATTGAAGATCCCCCACCAAATCCTTTCTACGAAGGAATTGTGGAAGAGGCTAGTGATGATGAAGCCGATCAGCGTAGTCTACTGGCAAAGAAAGGCAAAATGATCATGGAGGAAGAATTCCCTGCAGAGTTTTCAGGAGCATCACCCTCCAAGGTACCTACGCAGGGTAAGGTAGTGTCCGTGCAAGAAATAGGAGAATCAAGTAGCACAACAGATGTCGAGGTTGATCTAGATTCGCGTCTGCCTGAGAATGACAAAAAGCTAGCACCAGCAGAAGATACCCTCTCGATTTTGATGGAGGAAACAGACTCTCCCAAGGTGCTTCAAATAGGGGCTAGGCTCGAGCCTGTCTTGAGGGCGAGGTTGATTGAATTCCTGAAGAAAAATTTGGATGTTTTCGCTTGGAGTCACGCTGATATGGTAGGAATCGATCCAGAAGTTATGTGTCATCATCTCAACATTGACCCCCTGCGGAAGAAAGACTTCAGGCAAAAGAGACGTCCGATTAGTGGAGAAAGAGCAATAGCTTTGAAAGAAGAGGTTGATCGACTTATGCAAGTCGGCCTGGTTAAAGAGTCCTTCTATCCTAATTGGCTTGCAAACCCAGTTTTGGTAAAGAAACCTAATGGAAAGTGGAGAGTTTGTATAGACTTCACAGATCTAAACAAAGCGTGCCCAAAGGACAGTTTCCCTTTGCCCAGAATAGATCAAATGGTAGATGCCACAGCTGGATGCTTACTCAGGGTACAATCAAATTCCCATGTATAAACCAGATCAGGAGGATACCTCGTTCATCACAGATAGGGGGTTGTACTGTTACATAGGAATGCCCTTCGGCTTGATTAACGCAGGAGCTACGTACCAAAGGTTGGTCAACATGATGTTTAAAGAGCAGATTGGAAAGACAATGGAGGTTTATGTAGATGATATGCTTGTAAAATCTAAACGGGCAGAGGATCACATAGTTCACCTGGATGAGACGTTTCAAATATTAAGAAAATACAGAATGAAGCTCAACCCTCAAAAATGTGTATTCGGGGTGGAGTCTGGAAAATTCTTGGGATTTATGGTGAATTATCGAGGAATAGAAGCAAACCCAGCAAAGATACAAGCTCTTCTTGATATGAAGTCACCCAGAACGGTGAAGGAAGTTCAGAGTTTGACTGGTAGGGTCGCAGCTTTGAATCGCTTTATTTCCAAATCTTCTGATAAGTGCCGGGAATTCTTTAAGGTTATCAAGGGTGCAGGAAAAAGGTTTGAATGGACGGTTGAATGTGAGGAGGCTTTTCAACAGCTGAAAGACCACATGGGGTCTCCTCCTCTCTTATCTAAACCTTTGGAAGGTGAGACCCTTATTTTGTATCTGCCTGTCTCAGAATATTCGGTAAGCGGAGTCCTGGTTAGAGAGGAAGGCGAGGTTCAGTTCCCAGTCTATTATGTGAGTAAAAGGCTATTGGATGCGGAGACTACATATAACAACATGGAGAAGCTAGTTTATGCTTTGATCTTAGCTTCCAGAAAATTGAGGCCTTACTTCCAGGCACACAAGGTAGAGGTCCGAACAGCGTATCCTTTGAGGCAGGTGTTGCATAAGCCGGAGACTTCTAGACGTATGCTCCGGTGGGCTATTGAGTTGAGGTAGTTTGATGTGGAATACAAACCTCGGAATTCTATCAAGGGCCAAGCCTTGGCTGATTTCATTCTAGAGTTCCCTCTTGAACGAGAGGGTGACAACCTCGCGATGGTCTCAATTCCTTTGCCCGAGGCCGAAGTTAGGCAGGATAACTCGTCCCCATGGTGGACTTTGTACGTTGATGGTGCTGTCAATAACGAAGGAGCTGGAGGAGGAATAGTCTTGGTTAGTCCTGAAGGGCATCATTTACAAAGCGCCATCCACTTCACCTTCTATGCTACAAACAATGATGCTGAGTATGAAGCTTTAATTTCTGGCTTGAAACTTGCCCTTGAGATGAAAGTGGAGAATATCAATATCTGGAGTGATTCTATGTTGGTTGTACACCAAGTCAACGGGGGGATTCCAGGCAAGAGGACCTCGTACGGAGTTATATATGAGATGCACTCAGCGGTTGATGAACTTGTTTAAGGAGGCTAGGTTGGAACAACTTCCTAGAGACGCTAATGCAGAAGCAGACGTTTTAGCAAAGTTAGGATCTCAAAGAGGTGCTGCACTCTTGAGGGTCATTCCTTTGGAATTAAGAAGACAACCTAGTGTACCAGAAGCTGATTTGATGCAAGTGGAGGAACCTGTCCTCCTCACCTGGAAAACTCTTATCTGGGAGTATCTAACGAAGGGAACTCTTCCTGAAGACAAGGGAGAGGCTCGAAGGTTACGTTACAAAGCAGCCCGGTATGTTAACTATGAAGGGATTCTTTACATGCGAGGCTTCAATCAACCTCTACTTAAGTGTCTGGATGGTGATGAATGTACCTACGTTCTCCGAGAAGTTCATGAAGGTATTTGTGGCAATCACTCGGGGGGTGGATCCTTAGCCCAGAAGGTATTGCGGCAAGGGTACTTCTGGCCTACGTTAAAGGAGGATGCGTCTCAGTTTGTCCAGGCTTGTGACAAGTGCCAAAGGTATGCTAATTACATTCATAACCCTGATGCTCCACTTACTTCTATCACTAGTCCTTGGCCTTTCTCAATGTGGGGGATTGACTTGATTGGAGAGTTACCTAAAGGGAAGGGAGGTGTTAAGTATGATGTGGTTGCCGTGGATTACTTTACCAAGTGGGCAGAGGCCGAACCTTTGGCTACCATTACTGCTAAGAAATTAGTAGATTTTGTGTATCGTTCCATCGTTTGTCGGTTTGGAATTCCTTATAAGCTCATATCTGATAATGGAAAGAAATTTGATAGTAAAGAGATGCGTGAGCTATGTGATAACCTTGGCATTGTGAAGAGTTTCTCTGCTGTTAGTCATCCTCAGAGTAATGGCCAAACAGAAGCAATTAATAAGATCATCAAACATACTTTGAAGGCAAAGTTGGAAGATAGCAAGGGTAGTTGGCCCGATGAATTGTCCAATGTGCTTTGGAGTTATAATACCACTCCCAGAACCACAACAGGAGAAACTCCTTTCGTTTTGACTTATGGGTGCGAGGCTATGGTACCTGTCGAGCTTGGAGTAGGATCGTTTAGAAGGGATCATTTTCAGCCAGAAGTCAATGAGGTAAATCATCGTCTCAGACTAGGTTGGCAGCCTATCATCGAAGGGTGGCTAGGCATTACAATACCAAATTAAAAGCGAGGCCTCTTAAAATTGGTGATTATGTTCTGCGACGGGTTATGCCTAACACCAAGGTTCACAATCATGGGGTCTTTGGAGCGAACTGGGAAGGACCTTACCGAGTCTGGGCTGTGCTATGGAGTGGAACTTACTATCTTGCTGATATGAATGGAAAGGATATTCCTTGTGCTTGGAATATGGAGCATCTCAAGAAGTATTCAGTAGCGTACGCTATTCTAACTATCTTATGTAAACTTTATTTTAATTTATTGGCAATAAAGTTCAGGGGGGTAGTGCATGTACTTCTCCTCTAACAAAACTTATCTTATATTTATGAATAAAACATGCATTTTTCTCACAGAATTTTGTTTGTGGTTTGTAATTTTTAATGCAACTTACTTGTTACGTTTTACGAAATCTTGGTAAACCCGTACTTCCGGGGTGTTTATCCGTACTTCCGGAAAGCTCACCAAGAAGAGAGTTCTTCCCTTTTCTTAAACTCTGCTTAGCATAGAGTGTATAAGAAGGCGAGGTTATTCTTCCCTTTCTTAAACTCTGCTTAGCATAGAGTGTATAAGAAGGCGAGGTTACTCTTCCCTTTCTTAAACTCTGCTTAGTATAGAGTGTATAAGAAGGCGAGGTTACTCTTCCCTTTTCTTAAACTCTGCATTGCATAGAGTGTATAAGAAGGCGATGTTACTCTTCCCTTTCTTAAACTCTGCTTAGCATAGAGTGTATAAGAAGGCGAGGTTACTCTTCCCTTTCTTAAACTTTGCATTGCATAGAGTGTATAAGAAGGCGAGGTTATTCTTCCCTTTCTTAAACTCTGCTTAGCATAGAGTGTATAATAAGGCGAGGTTACTCTTCCCTTTCTTAAACTCTGCTTAGCATAGAGTGTATAAGAAGGCGAGGTTACTCTTCCCTTTCTTAAACTCTGCTTAGCATAGAGTGGATAAGAAGGCGAGGTTACTCTTCCCTTTCTTAAACTATGCTTAGCATAGAGTGTATAAGAAGGCGAGGTTACTCTTCCCTTTATTAAATTTGTTTAAATTGTTATCAAGGGCGAGATTCCGTTTCTCTTCAAGATGGATTTTAGTTTGTTCCAGTAGGCGAGGTTGTTATTATTGAATAAACACACATGCAATAATGGCAGATTTGATAAAAAGGAAAAGTCTTACAAGGGCGACACCATTAAAAGGAGGGTGCGCGTCTCCAATAAAGTTAAGGACAGCAGAAATAAATGTAGCATTAGGCGAAACTAGTTTTGGAGACCTCATCCCCCAATAGTGTTTGCTAAAATGAAAAGATCATACAGTCACAAGGCTGTAGTATTTGAAGGCGAGGCTCCACTTGCATTGTCAATCGCAGCATCACCTCCGGTAGCTCCCTTCCTCGTTTCTTCTTCAGCTTTGGCTTTCAACTCACTTTCAATCTTCTGAAGAAGCTCTTTCCTCGCCTCTTCAATTGACTTAGCATTTTGAGCTTTGAATGTCGTTATGTAACTGGAAGTGGAAGGAGCGAAGTGTATTGACCAATGCTTTACTTTTTGGAATTAGAGAAGAACTTCTTCGCGCGGGCGGCGTACGTACAAGGCTGTTCGGACTCCCTCCCTCTTGTATGAGGTGTGTTGCCATCGTCTCTTTACCGCCAGGTTACGCGGCATGGATTCGTCGATTGACGAATCGGATCTTGGCTCGCTGTCCCGCCGACGAACCAGTCTAGAAGTAGAAAGGGAGGGCAATAGAAAGAGGTCTCCCTTCCTCCCTCTGTTTGTCTTCTTCTCGCCGCTTTTATCGTCCATCCTGCCCTGCGCCGCTTACAGATTCAGTTGCAGGTATAATCAGGATCGGCGGCAAGAAAATTCTTGAGATAGCCCAGAAAGCCGAGGCTGTAGGCATCGCTAAGTTCTTTTTCCATTTTCTTGTTGAGCTCGTCCAAATCAGTTTGCATTTTTTCTTTCTCCCTTTTCGAAACCTCGCCTGCTTGTTTAGCGTCAGCTGTGAGTTTATTACACTCATCCTGAAGTCTCCCAACCTCATCTTTCCTGGTTTTGGACTCTTTGTCAAGCTGCCTTTGTACATTGATTAGTTGATCCTTGAGAGAATAAGCCTCGCCTTTTTATTTCTTGATGCATTTCTCTTGGTCCTGAATGATCATATTCTTCTCAGTCAGAACATTCAGGACGTGATAGAAAGCCTCGCCTAGACCCATTTTAAAGGCAAACTCGGCATCTGAGATGTTCCTCTTCATGAAAAGTTTAGCGTCGTCATCCGAGTAGTGGTTCGCAGCCAAGGAGCCAAAAGTAGCGGACACTAAATGCAGTGGGGGATCACTCTCTGTTGTTCCAACTCTAGTCTTCTTGCTCGTCCCCCTTGGAATGTCGTTTACTCCCCTTTTCCCTTTATCTTTTTCCTTGAGTGGAGGAGGGGGTGGGGCAGTTGAACTTGTAGGAACCAAATTCTGAGGGTGAGATTGCTCAGCAACAGAGGTTGGATTGGCTGTAGCTGTTTTCGAAAAAGGGTTCTCTCCAAATGGGAGTTGCATCTTTCTTCCTGCACAAAAGAATGGACGAGGTTACATAAAAGGCGATGCTTTACAGTTTATAAAACAGTAAAAATGAAGACTAGATTACCTCTTCCTGTTAAATGTTTGGTTATTTTTCTTAAAACCTTTTTTGAGGAATTTCTTTTAAATTTTACGGGAGCTATTTGCCCAAACCCGCTGTTATAGAAGCCGTGGGCTCGAAGAGATTCCGAGGTTACGAGTATATCAAAGTTTTTCTCTTGTGGAGAAAGTCCCAAAATGTGCTCCGCACGATCCAGAGCGTCGCCAGAAAGTTTTGATTGTTTAGGTTGGTCTAAATATGAAAACAAGAAATAAAGAGCAGAGGTTACTAAAAATCAAGACAATTATAAACTGAAGACGAGGTTATGATTTAACTTACGTGCAGTTAAGTTAAATTGTGTTCTGACCCGAGGAACATCGTAAAGGTAGAAATAGTCGTCTTTCCACACCTTCATGTTACTTGGATTGCCAAAATAGAATCCCTTTCTGTTATGTTTGGCGAAGAAGGCGAGGTAATAGAAGCCTAGGTCGCTTCCGCTTTTCCTTAGAGACGGAAAATAATTGATTTCTTCTAGAGAAGGAGCCTCGTAACCATTGTTTCTATACAGCATATACAATCCAATAGCGATCCTATAGCTATTGGGCGACAATTGGATGGGGGCGATCTTGTAGAAGTCGATGATTTCATGAAGGAACTTGTGTATTGGATATCCAAATCCGATTTCAACCAATTTGTTGGTTAAGACCATTCTTGGGATTTGGAGGAGGGGAACGTCCAACTTGTGTAGGCGAGGTTTCAGCCATTTCCCTTGAAGGTTGAAGTATTCCATCAAGTACATAATTTCTTCCGAACTAATCTCATAGGCGAGGCCAGCACAGGAAACCACGCCTTCTTCCTTTCTATACTTGATTTTGTCAGCTTCGGTGTAACTTTCAGGGAATTCATAATTGATCTCGTGCTCATAAGTATCAGGATTATAAGGAATTGGTGAAGGAAAATTAAACGCATAACGGATGGGAGAAACTGAAATAGCCTCGCCTTCATCATCTAAGACGTTGGCCTCCTCTTGCTGATCATCATCGTCTTGATGTCTATCTTCGCCTCTTTGAACCTCGTCCTCATCTCCATATGAGCAATGACTTTCTATTTCTTCATCCTCATCGTTTTGATCTTCTTGGAATATTCTGACACATTGGTTTAAATCTTTACCTCACCCTCTTCCCAGCATAGATGGGGTGGAAAGATTGGTATCTAAGGGGGAAAAGAAATCATGGAGGTCCTTCTCGTCTTCATTGATATCTCCGTTGTTGAAGATACTTTGTTGATCGTCAATTCTCCCAAGAGAGCAAGGATTCCTCTCCTCAAGGCGAGAGCTATCAGATAAGGATATGACTGCGTCTGGGTTATCAGTGATTTTGTGAGAGTTCGGATTCCTCTGATGCGCTCTTAACCATCCTCGGTCTAGAAAAGTGTCAAGATTACCCTCGCCTAGAATATGAGAAGGGAAGGTTTTTGAAGCAGAAGATGCCTCGGCCTCATCTGGTGTTGAATTATGAGACATCTGAAAAGAGAGGGCGAGGACAGGATTATTGATTTGATTGACGGAAAATAATAGAGATGGACAGAGGTCTGATGAGTCCTCGCCCTCAAGAAAGGTGCGCTTAGTTCTAGGTCGAAGAAAAGAGGGGTACGGTTCCTAATTGTCGCCCAAATTCTAGAAGTTAATATTTGAAAAGAAATGCATCATAAATGAGTGAGTGATAGAAAATACCTCGGTAAATAGATGTTTGAAAAATTCGAAAGTTCTGCTTCGCCTTCTTTTGAAACTAGCCTCGTCTTCAGAAATTTTTAGAGATTTTGAGAGATTTTTAGAAAAGATAGTGATTTTGAGGAAAATTTTGGGTTTTTATAAAAGAAATGAAGCCGCCACTTGCCTGCTTATGATTCGTCCTTAAGCGCAGAAATCGAGGTGTGACAGTTGGAAATGATATTTAAAAACTTAAAGAAAATTTCGTTTATAAATGTTGAGCAATGGTATTAGAGATACCTCGTCAAACAAGGAAGCGAGGTTCCGCAACGATTAGTGTTGATGGCTCGCCTTTGTGATTTCTTCAGATATTTTTGGATAAACTTTTCTTTTACAAATATTTGTTTCAAGAAAATGGGGGGTAGTTGTTATGGCCAAAAATAACAAACCTCGCTTTCAGTGATGACGTTATTACATTGTGGATCTTGAAAGCATAATCATTTGCTGATATTGGGTCTAACCTAGGCTCATACGGAGCATGGCCCATTACCTGATGTTAGGTCCTGATAAGTTTGTAGAAGGGGGGTTGAATACAAACTATACCGTTTTATCGAAATTTGTCCTTTGAAGAATTTAACAATTAAGAACAAATTAATGCGGAATATAAATGAAACAATATTCAAGTTAAATATAAACTATATTAAAGTTGAAGGGTGTTGCAAATACAGTACGGATTACAAAGTATTTATCTCAAACTAATTAATACAAATTTAGAATAAATTCGACATGAACTTTTCTAATATTTGTAATAAAAAGATCGAATGCTAAAAGCCAAGTTCGAGATAAATTCTAGGGATAAAAATCCGCTAGTTAATCAAAGCAATACAAGTAATCAACTTCTAGTGGTTTGGATTTAACAATACAAACTAGAATTAATTGCTTGAGAAGAAATGAGATCAAATGCTTTTCTTGTTCTTCAGAGAAAGTGTTCTGTGTACTTTGATAATTCTGTCACTTTTTCTTCTGTCCAGCCTCGGGTAAAAATACAATTCAGTAGACATGTATGACCTTTTAATTAAATCAATATGACCTAATTAAACTGAGAAGAACCTGTTTTAAACTGTGCACAAACACTTGTATGACCATTCAGTAGAACCATGGTTCATCAGTATGACCTGCAGAAAGTGCTCGGTATGACCTAGCATACTTCTACCAACTCTCGGTAGAACCTTAGAAAAGCAACTTGTATGACCTGAAGTAATGTCCCTGTATGACCTATCAAAATGACTTTGTATGACCTGAAATAATTCGGTAGAACCTAGCATCTTTACAGAGCAGGTCATACCGAGTTTTATTATACAAGTCATACCGAGTTATATAAAACAGAATTAGTATGACCTGTTAAAAGACTCGGTAGAACCTAGTTTAAATAAAGCTAAGGTCATACCGAGAATAACAAAAGGTCATACCAGTTTTAAGATAAATCCTTTTAAGTAAATTTAGTTAAAATAAATTCTAGATTAAATTAATTTTTTACCAGAATTAATTTAATAAATAATTTAAATAACTAAACTAATTAATTTAATAAATAAATTAATTCTAAGAGAATTAATTTATTAATTAAATTGATTAATATATAAAAGAAGATTTCTTAAAACCAAGACATTTCTCTTTCTTCCTAAAACCACTGAATGTAGATGATTTAATTCCACTGATTGACATCGTCATTCGATGCACTGTCTGGTTCATGAATAACTGACTTCAATGATAATTCTTCATCTTTAAAACATTTAAAGCTGTGGCTTCTTTTCTTTAGCTCTGAATAAACTCTGTATCCTGTACTTCTTCTGTCACCAACTGGAAATCTCTGTCACTGTAGTAAATCCACTTTCTTGAATACTTCACTGAGGCTTGAACAATAAATTGAACTTCTTTCAATGTAGAATAACTTCAAGTCTGTAGATGACTTTAATCTTCAATCTCTTGAATGATAAAACTCTCTGAGATTCCTGTGACTTTTAATCTAATATTTACTTATTACATTCTTGTTTAAGTTGAGTAGAATCCTCGAATTACAAATAGGCTATTGCATATGCCTTTCAATCTCCCCCTATTTGTTTGTTAGAGAATAACAACCAAATACCTAGAGGATCACTCAACTAAAACCAAGAAAAAGATAAGACTCTTAAGCCTAAGTAAATACTAGAAAGTTCTGGATCAAATATGACATTTCCAGATTTCACCAGTAAAGATAAATACAAGACAGATGTTCCTCTAGACTGAACATATGATAACATTGAACCTGTCTTGATTTACCTAAGCTCTATACATATAACATTTACAAAACAGAGCTAACTTTCCTTTACTCCCCTGAAACTCCTCATTTACCTTTTATATCTTTTTCAGCTCCCTCTTCCTAGCTTCTCCAAATTTCTCCCCCTTAGTTGAGGAATTCTCTACAGATATAACATTTTGAGTTTCTGAAGCCAGTAGGAGTTTAGATAGTTGATGGAGTTGATCTTGGAAGTAAATTTGTCTTCAAGATTTCCTTGAGCAGTCCCAGCTGATTGTTGACAGAGGTGGAAGAAAAAGACCGTTCAACCACTTATGCTTGCAAAAGTTCTTTATCAGCCTAGGTTTTGAATAGATGTTCATGTAGATCAGCTATGTGAGCTAACTACATTGCAGTGTATGTGTCTGTGTGTGCACTCACTTGAATTTCTCTTGTAAGTGTATCACTCATCTCACGTGCATGTGTTTCACTCAGTGTTTGACTCTTATCACTCAACATTAGCTATCTGTTTGCTCCTTTTTGATCAGTACCTGCATTGAAACTCACCCTAGCCTCTTCAAGAGAGGTCAGTGATGGTGCAATGGGAGTTCGCAAATCCCGATCCTCAATCATGTCTATCAAATCACTTGGATTTGAAATCTGAATTGCTTCAGTGATAGACTGACCAAGTCGCCTTCCACTTTCTCCAGATAAATCTGCGAGTGGAAAATCCCTTAGGGAGCCAGAGATGTTCACTCTGGGAGGGGAGAAAATGATTCTATTAAATGTGGCAAGAATCAGATTTTCCCTCTGATGCCTGTGAAGGCACTTCTACCGTAACAATGGTAGGCACTGTAACCAGTTGCAGGTGCTCTGCTTTCACTGTGTCCTGAGTTTCATCTAATGGAATTGTCTTCTCCCATTGTGAGTAACGAGAGTGTGCTTGACTCAGTACAATGTGCCATGGCCCTATGGCGAATTTCAATAGATTCATCCTGTTGAGAGAATGTCTCTAGAAACAGTTCATTGGCCATTTCAAAGTCCATATCCTATTGAGAGGATACAGATGGGCTGACAGATGCCTCAGTATATGTTGAATTACTTTAGAGGAGGCAGAGCTGTGGGATCACTCACTGTTTCAATCAAAATACTTCTTTGTTAAACAGTTGATTTCTGTTTAGGCTGAGAGGTCAAGTAATTAAGTTGTAGACTCATTGTTTGGCTCTAAGACCTGGGATAAAGATTGTGGATCTACAATCCCTTGGTCAGCCCTAACAACCACTTGGGTTCAGCAACAGTAAAAGAAGTGGATTGAGAGATAGAAAGTAACACCTGAATTGGATTTGGCACTGAATTTCCAGCTAAGCAAGAGCTAGATCAGAAATAATATATACAATATATTTACACAAACAACTAAGACAAATAGAAAATAAAAGATAATAAATAATAAACAATAAAAATAAAATACAATAATATATATATAAAAAAATATTTACAGGAAACTATTTACAGGAAACTTATGCACAAACATTAGAAAACTGCAGAATATTATAGAAGTGCATAAAAATAATATAAACTTGCAGAAATATTTAAACAACAATATTTACAATCTGAAACTAATTTAAATGATTCTTAAATAAATAAATTTTCAATAAAAATAAGTTTCTCCACTTAAAAATATGAGAAAAGTATTTTTAAAGAAAATAAATTATTCAGAATATTTAAATTAACAAGCTTTATATTCTAAACAAGAATTTGCAAAATATATCATTCAATATCAGCAAGAGAAAATGATTTTGAAAGAACAAACATGACAGAGATATTGTTAATCACTAAGACTGTTTAACATACCCAATTTACCAACTAACTTGATAAATGTGGATTCGTCAACAGATTTAGTGAATATATCTGCAGTCTGTTCTTCTGTGGGTACAAAGTGTAACTCCATAGTTCCATTCATGACATGCTCTCTGATAAAATGATACCTGATATCAATGTGCTTCATTCTCGAGTGCTGCACAGGGTTGTTGGAGATTGCTATGGCACTTTTATTATCACACAAAATAGGAATTTTGTCTAATGCAAAGTCATAGTCCTTTAATTGATTCCTAATCCATAAGATCTGAGCACAACAGCTTCCAGCAGCAATATATTCAGCTTCTGCTGTTGAATTGGAAACTGTTTGCTGTTTCTTGCTATACCAGGAAATCAACCTACCTCCCTAGGAATTGACAACTCCCAGAGGTACTCTTTCTATCCACAACACTACCTGCATAGTCAGAATCTGTATATCCAATAAGATTAAAATCAGAATCTTTAGGGTACCAGATACCTAGATTAGGTGTACCCTTAAGATATCTCAAGATTCTTTTCACAGCAACGAGATGTACATCTCTAGGGTCCGCTTGGAACCTTGCACACAAGCATGTAGCATACATAATATCTGGTCTACTAGCAGTAAGATAGAGTAAAGAGCCAATCATACCTCTGTAGCTTGTAACATCTACCTTGATAGAATTGTCAGAAGCTCCAAGTTTGATTGTTGTTGAAGATGGAGTCCTTGCTGATGATGAATCCTCCATGTGATACTTCTTGAGGAGTTCTTTGAGATACTTGGATTGACAAATAAATATACCATTTGACCTTTGACTTACTTGCAATCCAAGAAAGAACTTCAGCTCACCCATCATACTCATTTCAAACTTACTCTGCATTAGCTCAGCAAATCTCTTACAGAGATTATCATTAGTAGACCCAAATATGATGTCATCCACATAGACTTGGACTAATATCATATCACTTTTGTGTTTCTTTGAAAAAAGAGTTTTGTCTATGATACCTCTAACAAAACCATTTTCTAAAAGAAAACCAGAGAGAGTGTCATACCATTTTCTTGGGGCTTGTTTGAGACCATAGATAGCCTTGAAGAGAAAGTACACAAAGTCCAGCAGCTCCTGATTTTCAAAGCCAGGGGGCTGTTCCACATACACTTCTTCATCCAGCTCACCATTCAGGAATGCACTCTTAACATCCATTTGATAGACTTTAAAATTGGAGTAAGCAACAAATGCTAAGAACATCCTGATGGCCTCAAGTCTAGCCACTGGTGCATAGGTTTCATCATAATCAATGCCTTCAGCTTGAGAATACCCTTGTGCAACCAGTCTTGACTTGTTCCTTGTAACAATGCCATCCTCATCTAGCTTGTTCCTGTATACCCATCTTGTACCAACTACTTTCTTGTTCTTTGGCCTGGGTACCAGCTTCCAGACTTGCTGTTGTTCAAACTGATTGAGTTCGTCTTGCATAGCAATCACCCAATCTGGATCAGTCAGTGCTTCCTCAGTTTTCTTTGGCTCCATTTCAGATAGAAATGCTGAATAATGACATTCATTCTGAGTTGCACTTCTAGTTTTAACTCCAACATCTGGATCACCAATGATCAGCTCAAAAGGATGAGCTCTATTCCATACAGTCTGTCTTGGAAGATTTGATCTTGATGATTCGCCTTGAAATTCACTTTGATGTTGTGAGTGACTAGTTGATCCTTCATTTGCTCCCCCTGAGTTGTTGCTTGATTGCCTTGATGATTCTTCTCCAGTGTTGGTGGTATCTCCATTGTTACCAGTGTTTCCACCACCACCACCATGATCATTATCATCATTGTTATTATCATTACCAGCAATAACTTCAGGTGGGGCTCCATCATCTGATTCTGAGTCTGGCAAGTTATCAAACTTCAGCTTCTCATATGAGTCTTCTTTTTGGATATTAGGGAGTTTAGTGTCATCAAAAGTAACATTGACACTTTCCTTTACTGTGTGACTGCCAACCAAGTAGACCCTATAAGATCTTCTGGAATAACCAACAAAAATAGCTTCTTGTGCCTTTGCATCAAACTTGCCACATTTCACATTGTCATCTATAAGAACAAAGCATTTTGCTCCAAATACATGAAAGTACTTGACAGTTGGTTTCTTGTTGTTCATGATCTCATACGGAGTCTTCATTAAGTCCTTGTTGATTAAAGTTCGATTCTGAGTATAACAAGCTGTATTCGCTGCTTCAGCCCAAAAGTACGTTGGAAGTTTGGACTCACTTAACATAGTCCTAGCATCTTCAATCAATGTACGATTCTTTCTTTCCACTACTCCATTTAGTTGCGGAGTTCTAGGGGCAGAATACTGTCTTGTTATTCCTTTATCAGCACAAAAGTCATTTAGAATGGCATTCTTGAATTCAGTACCATTATCTGACCTTATGGCTCTAACAGGGAATCTAGAATCCAGCTCAATCAACTTTATATGGTCAATCACCAGGTGTGGGGTCTCATCCTTGGAATGTAGGAATAAAACCCATGTATATTTTGAATAGTCATCAACAATCACAAGTGCATATTGCTTCTTTGACATGGACATCACATTAACTGGACCAAACAAATCCATGTGCAGTAGCTGAAGTGGTTCAGTTATTGATGATGTGTCAGTGCCCTTGTGAGAAGCTTTCTTTGACTTTCCTTTCTGACATGCCTCACACAGTCCTTCCTGTGTAAATTCCATCTGAGGCAAACCTCTAACCAATTCCCTCTTAACTAAAGAGTTCATTGTTTTGAAGTTAAGGTGAGACATCTTCTTGTGCCATAGCCAACTTTCATCTGATGAAGCTTTAGCATAAAAACAATTAACTTCATCTTTAGATCCCGAGTGCAGATCAGCTATGAACAAGTCACCTTTCCTTACTCCTTGAAGAGCAGGATTTCCATTCTTCTTGTGAAGGATCTGACACTTCTCTCTTTCAAAGGAAACAGCATATCCTCTGTCACAGAAATGACTGATGCTGAGAAGATTGAACTTCAGACTTTCCACAAATGAAACATCTTCAATGATAACATTTCCGTACTTCAAACAGCCATATCCTTTCGTAATACCCTTACTGTTATCTCCAAAGGTAACTACTGGGCCAGCTTTCACAACCAAATCTGATAGCAGGGCTCTATCTCCGGTCATATGCCTTGAACAGCCACTGTCAAGAATCCACATAACACGGTTTACCTGTTTAACTCCCTGCAATATCAGATTGATTAGTCCTTCCTCGGAACCCACACTTGATTGGGTCCGGCATACTTAAAGAACTGGCCTTTGTCAGGAAAAACAACATTTTTAACTAAAACTACTTCAACCTCTTTCACAAAAGAGCGTTTCCATTTATAGCCAGCCTTAACACATTTCTGAGTAGGCTTAGGGATAAATGAATCCACTCTAGTCTGAGGAGGACTAGTAGTCTTTGCTTTAACATGCTTCTTATTATTAACATGTTGACGTGGAGCAGTCTTATCACTAGATACATGCTTACTATTAAAATAAGCATACATAACATTGAAAGCACAAGACATGCAATTAATCACACCACATGCTTTATGAGAAGAATTAACAGCATGCATGTTAGTTCTACAGTTGTTTTGATCCAACTTATGGATATCTGATTTAGTCTTTTTAGTTGTAGCAACCTTGACTGGAATATCAGATATACATTTTTTGGACTGTGCAACTTCCAAAGCAATATCTTCTTCATGAATCTCCTCAGCAATAATGATAGAGTATTCATTTAGAGGATCTGCCACGGATTCCTTACAGAAGGTGTTTCAATACCCTTAAGCACATATGGAACACCCCTTCCTTCAGTTCTGACTCTACAAGGGGAATTAATTCCAAACAATCCAATAGCCTCATTATAATCATAACCTATACTGACATGATTACCAATAGCTTGTTTATTGAGAATCTCTTTAGCCGTCTTACAAGAGTTGTAATAGGCATTAGCTTTAGTCTTAAGCTCATTATTCTCTTCCTTGAGAATGGTTTCCAGTTGAATATAACATTTAACCCTATTCTCAAGAAATGCTATTTTTTCAGTAAGTTCATCCTGATTAACATGCACTAGTTTTAATTCTTTTATCTCATTTTCAAGATTTGTGTTTAAAAGAATTATACTATCATTTTCAGTGCGTGCACAATCTAAGGTGCCAGCAAGATGACGAATCATTTCAGTATCAGTAAACTTTACCTCTGACATGTATCTAGATGAAGTGCTTTCCTCTTTAGCCATTAAAGCAAGGTTCCCAATCTCACCTGCTTCTTCATCACTGTCAGTGTCATCCCAACTCTTTCCTTCAGCAACATAAGCTTTCCCAATCTTATTCTTCTTGCTAGAATCAAATGAGTTCCTTGTCACTTGCTTTGGATTTTTACATTCAGTAGCAAAGTGACCCAACTCATTGTAATTGTAGCATCTGATTGTGCTCCTTTCCACAGTTCCAGTTTTATAGCCACCCCTTGTGCTATTTGTAGATGAGGAACCACCTCTCTGAAACCTGGGCTTAAATTTAAGATTGGAATTTCTCCTGAATCTAAACTTGCCAAATTTCCTCACTATCATTGCCAAATCACCATCTTCCAGCTGATCAAGTTCCTCTAAAGAATAGAAGTCACCACCAGATTGATCAATGGATGTTAATCCATATTCAGCATCAATAACATTCATGTTAGAACTGGAAGGTTGAACAGCCTTCACTTCCAGTTTTCGTGGGACTTCAGCAGCCAATGCAGTAGAAGTACTAACTATCCTCCCAGTTGAATATAACTCATCCTGTTGAATCTGCTCCAGCTCATAGGTCTTCAGAACACCATACAGTCTTTCCAAAGAAACCTCTGTAAGATCTCTTGCTTCTCTAATGGCAGATATTCTGTGCTCCAAATGACGTGGAAGAGTAAGTAGGAACTTCTTGTTAATTTCCTTGATAGTGTAGCGCTTCCCATTAAGATTCAGATCATTGATTAATTTGTTGTATCTCTCAAAAACCTCAGAGATACCTTCACCAGGGTTTGATCTGAAATGCTCATATTGAGAGGTGAGAATTTCTAGCTTATTCTCTCTAACTTCCTCTGTCCCCTCATTGATTATCTCTATGGTTTCCCAATGTGTTTGGCAGTATCACAGTTTAGGACATGATTATGCATGATAGGATCAAGACAATCAACAAGGATCAACTGAAGACAGGCATCCAAGGTAACATCCCCTTTTTCACCAGGAGTGAAATCCTTAGGATCCTTAGGGTACATCCTAGCAGCCCTAGTAACAATGTTATTCTCTATTAGCTCTCCCTCAATAATCATAGGGATTTTGGGACCACTCTTCAGCACATCCAAGTATTTAGGATTAGCAACTTTAAGAAATAGGAGCATTTTCTTCTTCCACGTTGAATAATGCTCCCTGCTGAACATGGGAATCTTTATTGTACCAACCTTCTGTGTAGTAGACATCTTTTGAGATTTTTAGGAATAATAAAAATTTCAGAGTTTAAGAAAAAATCTCAAAACAATTGGATCTTTGATTTGTATATCAATCAAAAGGCTCTGATGCCAATTGTTAGGTCCTGATAAGTTTGTAGAAGGGGGGTTGAATACAAACTATACCGTTTTATCGAAATTTGTCCTTTGAAGAATTTAACAATTAAGAACAAATTAATGCGGAATATAAATGAAACAATATTCAAGTTAAATATAAACTATATTAAACTTGAAGGGTGTTGCAAATACAGTACGGATTACAAAGTATTTATCTCAAACTAATTAATACAAATTTAGAATAAATTCGACATGAACTTTTCTAATATTTGTAATAAAAAGATCGAATGCTAAAAGCAAAGTTCGAGATAAATTCTAGGGATAAAAATCCGCTAGTTAATCAAAGCAATACAAGTAATCAACTTCTAGTGGTTTGGATTTAACAATACAAACTAGAATTAATTGCTTGAGAAGAAATGAGATCAAATGCTTTTCTTGTTCTTCAGAGAAAGTGTTCTGTATACTTTGATAATTCTGTCACTTTTTCTTCTGTCCAGCCTCGGGTAAAAATACAATTCAGTAGACATGTATGACCTTTTAATTAAATCAATATGACCTAATTAAACTGAGAAGAACCTGTTTTAAACTGTGCACAAACACTTGTATGACCATTCAGTAGAACCATGGTTCATCAGTATGACCTGCAGAAAGTGCTCGGTATGACCTAGCATACTTCTACCAACTCTCGGTAGAACCTTAGAAAAGCAACTTGTATGACCTGAAGTAATGTCCCTGTATGACCTATCAAAATGACTTTGTATGACCTGAAATAATTCGGTAGAACCTAGCATCTTTACAGAGCAGGTCATACCGAGTTTTATTATACAAGTCATACCGAGTTATATAAAACAGAATTAGTATGACCTGTTAAAAGACTCGATAGAACCTAGTTTAAATAAAGCTAAGGTCATACCGAGAATAACAAAAGGTCATACCAGTTTTAAGATAAATCCTTTTAAGTAAATTTAGTTAAAATAAATTCTAGATTAAATTAATTCTTTACCAGAATTAATTTAATAAATAATTTAAATAACTAAACTAATTAATTTAATAAATAAATTAAATTGATTAATATATAAAAGAAGATTTCTTAAAACCAAGACATTTCTCTTTCTTCCTAAAACCACTGAATGTAGATGATTTAATTCCACTGATTGACATCGTCATTCGATGCACTGTCTGGTTCATGAATAACTGACTTCAATGATAATTCTTCATCTTTAAAACTGAATAAACTCTGTATCCTGTACTTCTTCTGTCACCAACTGGAAATCTCTGTCACTGTAGTAAATCCACTTTCTTGAATACTTCACTGAGGCTTGAACAATAAATTGAACTTCTTTCAATGTAGAATAACTTCAAGTCTGTAGATGACTTTAATCTTCAATCTCTTGACTGATAAAACTCTCTGAGATTCCTGTGACTTTTAATCTAATATTTACTTATTACATTCTTGTTTAAGTTGAGTAGAATCCTCGAATTACAAATAGGCTATTGCATATGCCTTTCACCTGACAATTATTAGCCCATTATAGCCTAGGCTCATACGAAGCCTAGCCCATTGGTTGACAATCCAAATATTGGACCTAACCTAGGCTCATATGAAGCCTCGCCTTCTTGATAACCTGGGTTACAGATGAAAATTGATTACTGGTGTAAGTAAGGAATGTGACCTTTTGGCTTATTCTGAGGTATAAATTACTTTACTTACCTCGCCACATAAATATAGGAACCTCGTCTTCTGAAAGATGAAGGTTCCTTATCTTTTAATTACTTTTATGGACAATTAACTTTATCCAGGTTGAGAATCTTCGCTCTGCTGGAAGGATCGAGAAGCCTCGCCCTTTTGAGATTCATGAGAGCCTGTCTTTCCTTATTTTCTATGAATCAGGATAAGATTCGACTCCGACAAATCCGGGTCAATGACTTATCCGATAAGATTCGAGAAGATTGTAAGACCATGACAGCTCATAATGACGTATCAAAGGCGGTGACTTCGGTCTTTTCTCTTTTAAAGAAGGAAACTCAGCCCATGGGTTACTTGCTCCCCAAGAACTACGTTTGGCTTGATCCCTATAAATAGGGTACGTAGGCACATTGTATGATACGATGCAAACTTGCAAACAAGAGAGAATTCAATATTCTATCTTAATTGCGACCTATTCTCACATACAATTTCAGCCATCCCCAAATCATAAACCCTAACCCTCTCAACTTACGCTACACAATGTCGTCAACTACCACCACAATTCCAGCAACCCTCCCCGAATTTGTTTTCACCAAATTCCTCCGTTAACATAAACCAAAAAAGTTGAAAAGATTCAAGCATCTTAGTATCTCACTCATTCAAGCATCTTAAATTAATGATTTCATAAACTATTAAAAAAAAATTCCAACTTTATTAAGCTAAAGTGCTAAACTACAGTACTATTCAATTGTCTAATTAAGATTTTTAAATCAATGAGGTCATATATATAAGTATATGTATAACAAAGATATATATATATAAACATGATAAACATAGATAAACATGATGAGTAAACAAAGATTTGAGACAAACCTCAAGAATTAGAACCCTACCGCCGCTTCTCCTCTTTCGTGCTCTGTCTCTCTCCGTGTTAAAAGTTAAAACCTAATTTCTGTAATTCTGTGTTTAATCATTTTTAAGTCCCGCTTAATCGGTCAACAACCCGCTTAAGCGGGCTTTGACCGCCTAAACTTCATTAACCGTTTTCAAACCCGATTATGCACTAATCGAATCGTTTATACCCCGCATACGCATAAGCGGCCGCATAAACCGCTTTTCACAACACTGATAAAAGCCCTACGAATTGTTGTTAAAAAATGAGGAAGAAGAATAAGATGTTTTTATAATAGAATTTTGTCACGTTTCGGTCTGTAATTATTATTGTATAGTTTATTTTTGATACTTATTATAAAAATAATAGTCTGAAAAATCGATATTATTTTAACAATACATAATCACTTTAGAGTTAATTTACATCCCTATTTCCGAATTTTAAAATCTTGATAAAATTTAAAAATATCCATTGAAATATTTTTCCAACATTAACCCTTTGCTACTCCATATAAACAACGAGAAATATCCATCCGCGTTTAAATCCAAGCCCCGCACAAATCACTCGATAACTTGACCGCAAAGCAAACACAAAATACGTGTCTGCTTAATATCAACGCCAACACTCCCCCTATATATACAAACAAACTCACACACTTACCCATTTCTAATCCACACACATCGCTTGACAATCATTTCAATCTCTTAATCACTTATTCTTATTCTTCCATCCAAACACGCCCTTAAATTTTTCACACCCACCATGGGCGCATCGCAAAGCCGCGAAGGCCTCGATCTCTCCGACTCCGACTACGAATCCGATTCCGACACTCAAAACGACGTCGTCGATGACTACTACGACGCCGCCGATGACGTCACCTCAAAACCCTCGTCTTCCACCAAAACCCTAGAAAATATCGGAAACATCGACACGAAGTTGCAGAAACTTAAAATCAAGCAATCGCAAACCCTAGAAAAGAGGCCTGATACTGCCGTGAAGCTTTATTTACACGTAGGTGGGAACACGGCGCAGGCCAAGTGGGTTGTGGCGGAGAAATTAGCGTATTATTCGATATCGAAGACGAATCGAAAAGAGTTGGAGGAGGTAGAGGAATTAGGGGAAAGTGAATTGGATGAGTTGTGTGGGGGGAGTGATGAGTTTTGGATGTTGAGAGTGGGGAGTAAAGTTAGGGGGAGAGTTTCGAGTGATTTGCAATTGAAGATGTTTGCTGATCAGCGGAGAGTTGATTTTGTTGAGAGAGGTGTATGGGCATTGAAGTTTTTTAGTGATGAGAGTTATAGGAAATTTGTGGGGTTGTTTTCGGATTGTTTGTTTGAGAATGTGTATGGGTTGAGGGCTAGTGAGGAGAGTAAGGTGAAGGTTTATGGGAAGGATTTTATGGGGTGGGTTAAGCCTGAGGTTGCGGATGATACGATGTGGGAGGATGCTGATGATGGAGTGTGGAAGAGTGGGGAGAAGGGGGGTTTGAGGGGTGATGAGAGGGGGGATTTGTTGGAGGAGTTTGAGGAGGTTGCGGGTGGGGATGGGGGAGGGATTCAGAGTTTAGCGTTGGGAGCGTTGGATAATAGTTTTTTGGTTAGTGGTACGGGGGTTCAGGTTGTTAAGAATTTTAGTCATGGGATTCATGGGAAGGGGGTTTATGTGAAATTTGATAATGGGGGGAAAAGGGGGATTGGGGGGAGTATTGGTAGTAATATTACTCCGAAGAAGGCGTTGTTGATGAGGGGGGAGACGAATATGTTGTTGATGAGTCCGATGAAGGATGGGAAACCTCATGCTACGGGGTTGAATCAGTTGGATATTGAGACGGGGAGGGTTGTGACGGAGTGGAAGTTTGAGAAAGATGGGTGTGATATTTCGATGAGGGATATTACGAATGATAGTAAGGGATCACAGTTGGATCATTCGGAGAGTACGTTTTTGGGGTTGGATGATAATAGGTTGTGTCAGTGGGATATGAGGGATAGGGCGGGTATGGTTCAGACTATTGCAGATGCTAATTCTCCGGTGTTGCATTGGAATCAGGGGCATCAGTTTTCTAGAGGGACGAATTTTCAGTGTTTTGCGTCGACTGGTGATGGTTCGATTGTGGTTGGGTCTCTTGATGGAAAGATTAGGCTGTATTCGAATAGATCTATGAGGCAAGCTAAGACTGCTTTTCCGGGGCTTGGATCGCCAATCACTCATGTTGATGTCACATATGATGGGAAATGGGTGTTGGGTACCACGGACACGTATTTGATCCTTATATGCACCCTATTTACCGACAAAGATGGAAAGACTAAAACAGGATTTGGTGGTAGAATGGGGAATAAAATTCCGGCCCCAAGGTTGCTGAAGCTGACCCCTGTGGATTCACATATGGCTGGAAAGAACAACAAGTTCCATGGAGGTCAATTCTCATGGGTAAGCTACTGCCTACACGTGCTTTAAATTGTCTTGTTTATCTTGATCTTATTGTCTTTATTACTCTAGTTTCTAATTGATAGAATCAAGGTGTTTAGTTGTCGACCCATCCTCTTCCTAGGCATCCTATGTATAAGAAACATTTAGTGACCTGTTAAGATTTTCCTTACAATCTGGATCATAAACGACTGCAAATATATATGTTGTGCGAGTCCAAGTGGCATTTCCAAGTTAAACAATTTCCATTCTCATAGATACTCACTAAAGTGTTTAAGAATAAAAATACAGAATGATCGGCCATGGTTAGAGACATTTTGAAACTAGTATAGCAACCTGCAACCACAAGAAACTTTCAACCGATAGTAATAATTCACATCTTACATGAGCATGTCCAACTTAGGTAATTGTTTCTCCTTGGGTAGTTTAGATGATTATTTTCTTTTGACTTGGTGATGTGAATTTTGATCTTTGATTGTTTCGTTTCTGTACTTGGAAGGCAGTTGGAGACTGGAAACTAATTCATTTCAGTCTAGCAGTTAGCCTTGTTAAAGACTTACAGAGTGTTAGTTTCTTAAACAAGCGCAGTTGATATTTTAAATTAGGATTGTGGCAACTTATGTTTTACAGCTTAGCTGATTGTCCGAGTAACAATATACTTTTGTCTGGTTTTCCTGTTTTTTGGACTAACAAGTCGGTGAAGGCTACTGTGTACTTTTTCACAGCTATTTCTGAGTTAGTATGTCAGAAACAAAGGGAAGCCGATAAAGTTCAGGATTGGCTTTACATTTGCTCTGATATTTCACTCTAGTTTCCATCATCATCAGGGCTTTTTGTACTGCCGCAATATTATTGTTTGACGAATTTAACTTGGAACTTGGGAGCTGTTCTTTGTAAGAATACTTAAAAGTAGGAGGCGACGTTTTGTAGTATAAAATTTCTGGCTGATGTATGAGTTTCGTTGTGTTTATCCTCTATACACGTGCTGATTATTCTCAAGTATACAGGTGCTGATTATTCTCAAGTACAGTACTGTAGTTGTGTTCTGACTTGATGATGATTAATGAATATTTAATAACTTTCGGAGCTATATTATGTTAGAATCAGCATATCTGGTATCTACATGATTCTGTGCTGATGTTTGTACAAATCATGTCTTGTTAGTAATAATAACTTGCATGGTAAATATAGTAATATTTTTGGTTTTTTTTCAGTAATTTTTTTTTCTGAGTAACGAGTTAATATTTACTATGGTTTGCTGTGTTATAATATCCTGGTTAATTTTAATCATGGTTTAATCTATTTTAAATGTCCAGGTCACTGAAGGCGGGAAACAAGAACGTCACCTGGTAGCAACAGTAGGAAAGTTTAGTGTGGTTTGGAATTTCCAGCAAGTGAAGAACAGTGCCCACCATTGCTACCAGAATCAACAAGGCCTCAAGAGCTGCTATTGTTATAAGATTGTGCCAAAGGACGAGTCAATTATTGAAAGTCGCTTTATGCATGACAAGTTCGCTCTTACAGACTCTCCTGAAGCTCCCTTGGTCGTGGCGACACCGATGAAAGTTTCTTCTTTCAGCATGTCTGGAAAGCGATAGTGCTATAAATACTTTGCTGTTTTTTTATGTGAATGTGAACAGGTTTGTTAGCCTTTGTAGGGGTATTGGTTTGTTTCTAACTGTAGGCGGAGGCTTCTTTTTTCTTCTTTGAATTTCTTTGTTCAGGTGTCTACAAAGCCTGTGTCGTGATGCGTAGAGTTCTACTTTGTGTGCTGCTTTTAGCCCCATCGTGTATTTTGAGGGATATGGATATAGGAGAACGGTATGAGATGTATTTGGTTTGAAATTGTGCCAAGAATTATATGTAATTTGAGTTTGCAGTTCCAGTGATGATATTATGAAGTACATGTGTCTAGACTCTAGTGTGTGAATTTGTAAGCAAACTAAGAAGATAAAAAGACGGGGAAAAACTAGACAGAGAAGAACTAAAAGTCCAGAAAGAAAATGTGGAGATAAAGGTAAACAAAAAGAAGGTAAAAATGAGATTTACATGTCATATTGTTAGAAATGAAAGTGAGAAAAACTGCATTCCCAATAGATTCCTAAAAAATTTCAGATGTAAAAAGTGAAGTATGTACTTAATCTTAAATTACAAGTATTTTTTCCCCAATTTTAATTGCATTGGCACTTACAAATATAGTAAATTGTATTTAATAGTATATCTGCGATCATTTACCATCTATAATCTACAAGTCATCAAAAACGAAAGGAAAGAAAAAATCATATGTATGTTAAATTTGAACATACTGAATTCAAGAATTAGCTTTTAATAAATCAGTATTAAAAGGTTTCCTTACTAGCTTTTAAATTCAAATTTTAAATATTATTTACAAAATATCGGTTTTAAAACATATTTTATGATTTCTAAAGCAATTTAATTGAGCAGACAATTACATACAAAGTATTTTGAAATAAAACTAATGCTAGATGTGCCGAATTGAGATACAAAATTTAGGTACTGAAAGATGTGACATTGTTGATATGTTAATTTAAAACGTTTTAATTAATAATATTGATGTGAATAAAGAAGGGTTCATTAATTTATAATCAATATAAATAATAACGCATGTTATTTTGTACATATTTTTTTATACCGAGTTTGATACCATTTGTAATATATTAACCGTATTTTCTAGCGTTCACTACCACTTAAAATTAAGAGATATATCAGTTCAGTTTTGTCAAATATGACAAGGAACACAACACCAAATACCTGTCAACCAGGACATTGAACGCCTGATTTTAAATTAAGTTTCCTCCTATACCTCACGTTCTATCTTTTCGTACCTAAAGGCTAAACCAATTTACAGAAAAATGTACCGAAAGTCACATATAATAACGGTTAAAATGGTAAAAATAATCGAAACATTATGACATGAATGTCGTACTTATAATATGGAACTATATTAACGTGACTTAATTTTCTATGTCAAATTTAAATACAAACTATATGATTTAGTTTTTTACATGAATTTAACTAATGGGCTTGAAAACACAAAATAAAATGTGAAACTTGACTTCGGACAAAATATGTGGACTTGTTCGTTCGAGAAATTTAGGAAGCAATGTTGAAAAATCTATACACCGGAATTTACCATGGTTTTTTTATATATGAAAATGGCGATTTAAAAGAGTAATGCTACGGATATCGAATTGGGTACCGAATTTTGGTACTAAATGATGTGACATTGGTGATGTGGAAGTTTGGGATGATTTTATTGGGGAAATTAATGTGAATGCAGGGGGGTCCACTATTATTAATTAAGTTGTAGCCAATAAAAACATGACATGTGGCATTTGAGATTCATTTTGGGATCCAATTTGGTACCCCTAACATTATTCTTTAAAAGACGGGTGAATTTGATGATACTATGAAATACATGTGTGGTGTGTGTGAATTTGTTAACTGAGAAGATAAGAAGACGGGGGAAAACAAGACAGAAGAACAAAGAGTCCGGAAAGAAATTGGAGACGCGAGGGGATCTAGGAATGATAAAATAATTTGATTTGATGGATATCTAATTAAAAATTCAAAATTTTAAATTTATCGAATTCCATTTTTTGATTTTGAATTTACATTTAACCTCTAAGTTCAAAAATATTTGAATTTGAATTTTACGCATACCAATTCGAAATCAGAACCGAAACCGATCAAAATCTGATCCAAATCCAAAACTCAAGAAATACCATATATATATATATATATAATACTATTATATAATAGACGAAACATTAAAAGTTTGATCGGTCGGTATGATACGTTTTGATTTTATTTGATTGCTCTTTCTTAAATTCGTATTTTTACTTAATTAACCTTGTTTATTTATAGAAAAATATATTATTAAATAATAATATTACATATTTATAACCAATTACCTTTTTCACTTAAAATATTTTTTTTTCTAACAAATTCCCCTACTTTTTCAAATATATCACGGACAATTACCTTTTTTAACTAAAACATGTTAGTTTTTCTATTTTTCCTTACTAAACCCCCTCATTTTCCAAAAATATCGCGGACAAACCTTTAGTTATTTATTTTTAAACCTAATATTATAATTATTTTTTTAAAAGTTTACCTATTTTAACATTTCTACTTATTTTTCTTAACAAATGCAATTACTAAAAATATTAAAATATAAATAATCAAATACCTATTTATAACCAATTACCTTTTCACCTAAAACACATTATAGATTTTTTCTAACAAAGTCCCTCATTTTTTAAATATATCACAGGAAATTGCCTTTTTCAATTGTCTTTTTCTATTTTTCTCATTAAAATCCATTCTTTTTTCTAAAAATATCACGGACAAACCATTTTTTAAAACCTGTTACATTTTAAAAATATTAAATTTTACCTTTTTAAAACCTCATTTTTCAAAAATATCACGGGCATTTACCTTTTTAAACTAAATATATGTTACATTTTTTATTTTTTCATACTAAAACCCCCCATTTTCCAAAAATATAACGAGCAAACCCTTACTTGTTTATTTTAAAATCTGTTTTAATATTTTTAATTAATTAAAGGTGTTTAGCTATTTTAACATGCCTACTTATTTTTTTAACAAATACAATTAAAAATAATAATAAGATAACAATTAAAAATCCGTGCATCGCACGAGTTTTAAGCTAGTATGTATATATATATAATAGCTTAAAACTCGTGCGATGCATAGATTGTTAATTGTTATTTTATTATTATTTTATTATAATTTTATTAATTGTAATTGTGCAAAAAATAAGTAGACATGTTAAAATAGTTAAACACTTTTAATTAATTAAAAACATTAAAACAGATTTTAAAATAAATAAGTATGGGTTTATTCGCTATATTTTTGGAAATGAGGGATTTTAGTAAGAAAAACTAAAAAATTTAACATATATTTAGTTTAAAAAGGTAAATGCCTGTGATATATTTGGAAAATAAGGTTTTAAAATTTAATAATTAAAAATATTTAAATACGTTTTAAAATAAATAAGTATAGGGTTTCCTGTGATATTTTTGAAAAAATAATGAATTTTAGTGAGAAAAATAGAAAAAGTAAATTGTTAAAGGCAATTTTCCGTGATATATTTAGAAAAGGAGGTACTTTGTTAGAAAAAATATATAATATGTTTTAGCTGAAAAGTTAATTGGTTATAAATATGTATTTAATTATTTATATTTTAATATTTTTAGTAATTGCATTTGTTAAGAAAAATAAGTAGACATGTTAAAATATGTAAACTTTTAAAAAATAATTATAATATCAAAATAAGTTTAAAAATAAATAACTAAATGTTTGTCCGTGATATTTTTGGAAAAGGAGGAGTTTTAGTAAGGAAAAATATAAAAACTAACGTGTTTTAGTTAAAAAAAGTAATTGTCTGTGATATACTTGAAAAAGTAGGGGAAATTGTTAAAAAAAATAATGTATTTTAGATGAAAAAGGTAATTGGTTATAAATAGGTAATATTATTATTTAATAATATATTCCTATAAATAAGTAAGGTTAATTAAGTAAAAACACGAAATACAATTAATTAAGGGTAATTAAGTAAAATCACAACGTAACATACCGATCAACCAAACTTTTAATGTTCGTCTATTATATAATAAATAGTATTGATATATGATATACTATATTTTACGTATTTATATTATATTATTACAAGCAAAATATAGAATAATTAGTCGGTTGTCAATTTGGTATGCTATAATTTTTTAATATAATTAATAAATTTATTAGATTAAAAAGATTTAAACAACTTCGATCTAGTGTCTTCTATGCTTTGGAGAAATCTTTCTTCTAGTTCAACTACAGGCACATTTTATATAAAATTTATTATAACCAGTAAATTGAATGATCGTCGATAATGAAATTTAATATGTTTCACGTTTATATTGTAATAAATGAAACATATGGAACCCTATCTTACATTCCTAATTTTTTTAAAAAATATTTTAATTATCATATTTTGAATTGGCATATAATTTTTTTTTTTTTTTATTTTTAGATATTCGACTAAAACCTGAACCCGAATCCGAAAAAACCTAACGGATCAGGTTTTGATTTACATTTTACATATCCAACCCCAAACCCGAATTGAACCGAAATATAACGGATCGGGTTTGATTTTTAAGAAACTCGAAACGATCCGACCAGATTGACATCCCTGATGGGATCTTAGTCTTGAAATAAAAGTAAACGGAGAAAAGGTAAAAATGAAATTTACATGTCATATTATTAAAAAATAAAATAAAAATAAAGTGAAATTTACTTTTGTTTACCCATTTTAAAGTGCATTGACCGTATAGTTACATAAATTATTTTTTGAATTTTCTTTTCGTGAATAAAAAATTGATATTTAAATTTTTATTCAAAAGAAGAAAATTCAAAAAATAATTTATATAACTATTCGGTCAATGCATTTTAAAATACGCAGATGTCAAAAATGGACATGTATTTTAAAACGGAGAGAGTATAAGTTATCAAAAGCAAATGGAAAAATAAAATTTCGTACTTATGTTAACACAATTTTGAATATATTGAATTCAAGAAATAATTTTTATTAAATCAATATAAAAAGTTTCTCTTACTACCTTTTAAATTCTATTCATAGATTGTCATTTACTAAAATCTTATTTTTAAAGCCTACTTTATTATTTCTAAAGCACTTGAATTTATGTTTTCCTTCTTTGAACAGATTATTAAATACGAAAATTATTAAATACGGATTTTTTTGAACATAAAAAAATAATTAAATACAAATTATTTTGAGCATAAGCTTTTGTGCCAAAGTTTTAAACTTCAATTTATGTGTTTACCACTCACGAGTCACCTGAATAACTATTGTCAAAGTCAAACAGGAGAATAAATACCATGTCAAACGAACGCATGCTTATGAATTAAGTTCTCTCTGATGAGAGTTGAACCTTGACGACTAAATTAGAAATGACATTTCTAACCATTATGTTAGACATCATTTTTGGTTATATTATAAAATTCTTTATTAATATGTGCAAATACTCAATATGTTATATTTTATTTTGGTCTTTTTTTGTAATCTACTTGGTAAGCTAGATAATCTATTTACACAAGGGCCTCAAAATCATATATTTGATCATATTAGAGAAAAACTCATGCAAAATAGATATATAAAATGTTATAAATTGAAATTGGTTCATTGATAAAAGAATTATATTAATATTTTTATATTGTAAATCATGTTTATTTGCAATAAGTATATATTTGCTCAATTATGTACACTATTAGATTACAAATTCTATATACAATCAATATATATCTATCTATTATATTTATAATATAGCAACTAGGGGGTTCAATGAGCCAATTTATTCAAATTAAATTACCAAAATACCCTTCTAAATTATATTTTAATTATACATGTATTTTTTTGGAAAGTAATTATACATGTATTAATTACAATTAATAATCATCTACTTTAATATGCGTACATTAATTGTGTCCAACTCATTATTGCATATCATTGATATTTATTATTATTTCAATATTTAATATTAACAATTTATGACTAGATATTATTTTTTATAGAAAATATTAAAACTTTTAAACATTAAATAAATTGTGACAATGATGATTGATAATTGTTAATTGAAATAGATTACCAACTAATTTAGAGCTTTATTCACTGTTGCAAAGTGATGCATATGAAATCTTATTTTGCTAAATTAAAAAAAAAAAACTATTGGCCTTATTGCATATTTTGTATCTAGGTTCGCTATTTGATTCATTACATTTATTTGCTTATATAGCAGACTGTTTAGGGAAATCAAAAGTAATTATAGACCAAATAAATGATGATAAAAAATAATGAATATGGCGAGTGGACAATGAATATCAATCAAATAAGGAATTTGGATACGGAAGATGTAATAATAAGGCAATAGGTTTGTTTTTCGAAGTTAGCAAAATATGATTTGATCTGCATATCAAATCTTATTTTGCTAAATTGAAAAAACAAACTATTGGCCTTATTGCATATTTCGTATCCAGGTTCGCTATTTGGTTCATTACATTTAGTTGCTTATATAGTAAAGAGTTCAGGGAGATCAAAAATAATTATAGACCAAATAAATGATGATAAAAAATAATGGATATGGTGAGTGAACAATGAATATCAACCAAATAAGAAATTTGGATACGGAAGATGTAATAATAAGGCTAATAGGTTTGTTTTTTGAAGTTAGCAAAATATGATTTGATCTGCGTCACTTTACAATAGCCAACGAGAAGATTTTGTACCATATCAAATAATTTTTTTTTTTATAAATTTAGTATATTTTAAACAATAAACTATATATCAAACAAATGTTATAGAAATATTGTACCAAATAGTTTTACTAACTACTTCAAACAGGTTAAATACTATTTTGTTTTTTATAAAGTTACACGACGGTTGCAAAATAAGTCACACTCATTTAAACTAGTTCAATCTCCCGTAATTACTTAAGACTGCAAGCACTTCAAAATTACAGGTCTTACTTATATTATACGTCGTTATTAGATAATCTTTTTCAATGAAAAAAGATTTCATTCGCAACATAACCTATAATACATTTCACATGCATGCATATATTTACTTGATTAAATATATATGACCTTTTCTAACAAAAACTGATCCCACTTGCAACAAAACATATATTATATTTAATAAATCGGTTTATCATTTTATAACAGAAGAATGAAGAACATACCCGTGCCTCGCACGAGTTATAAAGCTGGGATGTTGTAGTGGATACATATGTACACATTTGTCACACCTAGGTCCTAGGTTCAATTCACATCAAGAACAATTTTTTTTTCATTAATATAATATAAGAGATGTAATATAGTAATTTCAAGATGATTAAATTGTCTCACTAAACCCTCTAGTTATAATTTATTTATCATACATAAACTTGATTACAGAAAAAATATATTTGTGTGTTTAAATTTAGAGCACATTAAATGGCAATTAAAAAGTTAAAAATCATTGAAGCATAATGACATGAATATCATACTCATTATATCTTTATATATAATTAGTGTAAATGGGTTATTTGGTATGGCATGATACGGTCGTCACTTTCCTAATTTCACACAAACACCTTAACTATAACTTTAACCTAAAGTCCTAAACTCTGCAAATATTTAACATTTTAAAACAAAATATTACTAAAACAAAGAATAAAATATTTATAATATAAATTACACAATGATCTTAAGAAAATAAAAAAAAGTAACTACAGTAAAACCTCTATAAATTAATAATGTTGGGACCGGGATATTTTATTAATTTAGAGAGATATTATTATATCGATAAATTAATAATTTATTAATTTAAAGAGGATTTACATAAGACCTTTAAATTTCCAAGTCTAATGTACTAGTTACAATATATATTAGTTAGTGATGAAAAATAAATTGTGGCGGATACCATTCAAAATCCGATCGATGACGAAGTTGAGGATGATTCAATAGCTTTGGAACCGGTCACTCGGAAAGAAGCATTGCAAGCGGCAACAACTCTTCACAACTTTTTGTTGCAATACGAGAAGACAATGCCCCAACTCTTAAGTGCAGTGAGGAGATTTAAAGATGAAGTCAATATAGATTTGAAGTTCAACAAAAAACAAGTGACTATAGATTCATTTTTTACTAGACAATCTTAGAATATGTATGGAATCTTTTAATGATTATTAATTTATAGTTTCGTTGGGACCAATATATATACTTTGGGATTTCAAAAAAGTTATTATCTTATTATTTTATCGATTGGGGTCCAATTTTATACTGGTCCCAAGTTGGGACTGGACAAATTATTAATTTTATCGAAATTATTAATTTATCGAGTATTAATTTATAGAGGTTTTACTGTAATATAAAGATAAATATTAAATTTAATAGTCAACAAATTATGATAGAAATTTTGCTAAAATAATAATTAAAGATAAATTCTTAAATGAGATATATACTCTATATTACTAGATTTATTTATTTAATTTATATTAGTTTCATTTACAAATGTGTCTCTCATTTTGAGTTAAAAAGAAAATAAAATATGGATTTATATGAAATTCAAATTGCAAAATAAAAAGATAACTAAAATATTCTATTCTCATTAAAAAATTGAAAAATGTAAAAACAAAATTTAAATCTAAAATAAAATTTAGATATGTTTAATATTATGATTACCACTATACACCTAAAATAAATATTTAACATTTTGAAACAAAAAATTACCAAAACAAAGAATAAAACTATAATGATTTATAAAAAAATATTAAGCAATGATCTTAAGAAAATAAAAAATATAAAAAAAATTAAATAAAAACTGTCAACTATTAGCTTGATATAAAACAAACAAATACCAAATTAAAATTATCAAAGTTAAATTTTGAAAAATAATACAGGACTAAATAAATTATCACAAAAAAATTAGTGATATTAAAAATATAAAAAAACCAAAAATAAGTATCATTCCAAAAATACAACATAAATTGAGATAAAATTTATGTAATAAATGTATGTTTTTAATTTTAGTTAATATTTAAAATTTATAAAATTAAAATTAAAATAGATTGATACTTTTGGGAAAAAAAATATCACAACTCAAGTTAAATATAAAAAAAATATACTAATTAACTCCTTATATATAATAAGCGTAAGGGAGATCTTATCCAAAACTTTGGTCGGTCACTGTACTACCAAAAGTATATCCGTTGGATTATAAAACTATAAATATTCAAATAGATGAGGACCGTTAGATATAATATTAAAAATTGTATTTGATTAATAATAGGATAATATTTAAATACTAAAATATGTATTTTGATAATTTAAACTAATTATAAATTAGTTTTCTATATTAAATAGAAATCTTTATGTAAAAATTCGTAATTATATTTTCTCTTTAGTTTATGGATAGTTCCAGTTAGATAAAAATTATTAAACCATCATTAAATTAAAGATAATTTTGTTAGTTTCGAATGGGCTGTAAAATCGTTAAAATCTGTTGTCTAAAACTCAAGATAGAGCCCAAACAGTAAAGTGATTATCTAAATTTTAATAAATATTTTTTTATTGTAGCACCAATTTAATTTTTTTATTAATTCTTTTAAATTTATAAATTCTATTTTTATTTAAATTAAATATTAAAATCAATTTAAGAAAAAATTAAAATCGATCTGGTCCGTGTACGATCACTATACGACCAAATTAATAATTACAGTTAGATCTTAAATAGATCGATGAGAATTGTTAGATCTAATATTAAAAAGTGTATCTGATTAATAATAGAATTATATTTAAATACTAAAAAATGTATTTTGATAATTTAAAAGTTTTCTATGTAAAAATTCTTAAATATCTTTTCTTTTGAATTTATGTATAGTTCCAATTAGATAATAATTGTTAAACCAAATATCAAGATAACAATTCATATTGATTACAATATTAAAAATTATCAATATAATGTTGATGTATATTATACTAACAATGATACACGTGAACCCTACAGAGACTTACGAGAACTCCTATACATAAATAAATTTAAACACTTTTTTTCTGAATAAACACAACAATTTGATTAATCCAAATTATAATTATATTATGTTACATATAACAAACATAAAAGGATAATATCAAAATATTATTAAAATATTGAGGGTTTCATATTCATAAACGATAATTTTGAATATAATACTTATATTAAAGTGTGTATTTTATTAAAGATAGGATTATATTTAAATACTTATATGTAAAAATTCTTAACAATCTTTTTCTTTTCGGTTTATGGGTAGGTCAACAGGTCAAGTTAGATAATAATTATTAAACCATCATTAAATTAAAGATAATTTCGTTAGTTTCACATTAGTTGTAAAATCGTCAAAATTCAATTTCTAAAACTCAGGATAGAACCCAAATAGTAAAGTGAGTATCTAAATTTTAATAAATATTTTTTTTATTTTTGTAGCACCAATTTATTTATTTTTTCACTAATTGTTTTAAATATAGAAATTTTATGTTTCTTTCAATAAAGTATTAAAATTAATTAAGAACAAATTCAACTCGATAAAGAATATAATAATATGAGAATAAAATTTTATATAATCATAACATAATTTTTATTCTATTTAATAATTTTTAAGTAATAATGTATTTTAAAATTTTATATACACTGTAAATAAAACCGAAACATTAAAAGTAAAAGCAGTTAGTAAGATACTTATATCAGTATATACTTGATATCCTTATTATATTAGATCCTTATATATAATAAATATAATAGGGATCTTATCCAAAATTTTGATCGTACGGTCTTGGACAACCAAACTAATAAGCACCATTAGATCTTAACTAGATAAAGGAAAATCGTTAGATCAAGTATTAAAAAAGTGTATTTTATTAATAATAAGATTATATTTAAATTCTAAAAAGTGTATTTTGATAATTTAAACCAAATACAAATAAGTTTTCTATATTGAATAGAATTCTCCATGTAAAAAATTCGTGACTTTCTTTTCTCTTTCATGGACAATTCCAGTTAGATAAAAATTGTTAAGTCATCTTTTAATTAAAGATAATTTAGTTATCTTCACGTGGGGTGTAAAATCGTCAAAATCTAATTTTTAAAACACAAGATAAAGCCCAAATTAGTAAAGTGGGTATTTAAATTCTAATAATAATTATTACGTCATCATTATTTTAATGTAAAGTTAATTAATTTTTTCTAACTATTTTAAATTTAGAAATCTATGTTCAAAAATTCAAATCAATCTAAGAAAAATTCAAATCAACAAAGAATATAATAATACGAGGATAAAATTTTATAAAATTGTGCATATTTTTTATCTTATTTTATTACATTTTATATCATAACTAATTAAATATTATTTATTATTAAATAATAAATTATACGCAAATGGTGATTTTTTTTATAAGAACTCATATAGACCTAATTTCATTGTTAGCAGGACTATATTCATATTTTAAAAAAAATCGTATTTTGAAATTTTAGACTCAGCTACAGAAGAGATCTAACTTTTTTAACCTATATACATTGTAAATTATTAAATTCGAAACTTTAAAAGTTTGTTAATCAATTAGTATAGCACTTTTTTTGAAAAATCGTACTTTATAAAAAATATTATCGAATAACCCATGTCTACAAGAAAAAAAATGAAAAAATCTTATTTTTTAAAAAAACCCTATGAATTTTAATATGTTGTCGGTAGATTCAAACATTAGATCATTCTACGTGATAATTTTACTGTTCTATCTAACGTTTCTCAACAATTTAATTTGAAAGATCCAACGATTATGAATTGAGTGATCAAGCGACCAGACTTATAAGAAAGCTTTCATTATTTAGTCTTTAATATAATAACATAGATTTTTACGGGATATACTTTAAAAAAAATGAATTTTATACAGAATTTTGATCGTCACGGTGTACTACTTTAAAAGAAGAACTGTTACAAAAAAAATTATATTTTAATTAATAATTTATTTTCTCAAAAGTTCAAAGTTCCCACATCATTAACATATTACAAAAAAGAGTATATTATATTTTAGCAATAAATATTTTAAAAAAATAAAAATTAAAAAAATTAATGATGTTATCCTGGTAGTTTGCTCCTAAATACCGCCAAAACATTCTCAACCGTTAGATCCAATACTTTTAAAAATATACGATCAAGATTATATCATATAAAAATAAGTTATTATCTAAAAATGATATAAGTTAAAAAAATATTATATTAGGATTGGATTTTCCAAAAAGTTAAAACATAAAAATAGTTGTAATTAAATAAGGAAACCCATTTAATATCAAAATAATAAAAATCGTTTAATGTTAAATAGATAGATGAAAACCGTTAGATTTAACATTGAAAACTGTAAATTTTAATATGTTGTTGGTAGATTCAAATCTTAGATCATTCTACATGATAATTTTACGTTATATGTAACGTTTCTCAACAATTTAATTTGAAAGATCCAACGATTATGGATTGAGTGATCAAACAAAGCGACAAAGCGACCAGACTTATAAGAAAGCTTTCATTATTTAGTATTTAATATAATAACATAGATATTTACGGTATATACTATAAAAAAAATGAATTTTATAAAGAATTTTGATCGTCACTGTGTACTACTTTAAAAGAAGAACTATTACAAAAAAAATTATATTTTAATTGATAATTTATTTTCTCAAAAGTTCAAAGTTCTCGCATCATTAACATATTACAAAAAAAAGTATATTACTCCCTCCGTCCCGTTAGGTTCTATACGTTTGGTTTGGACACGGAGACCAAGAAAAAATATAAAAAATGAGTAAAGTTAGATGAAAAGTGGGTAAAGTGGTGGGACCTATCAATATTTAATACTCCCTCTGTCCCTCTCATTTCTTTACAATTTCCTTTTTTTGGTACGTCCCTCTCATTTCTTTACATACCAAAAATAGTAACATTTTATAATATAAAATCCAATCACATCAACTATTTTCCTCCACTATACCTACTTTATACCCACTTTATACATTAAATATTGATTGGTCCCACCACTTTACTCATTTTTGTTACTTTTCCCTATTAATTTACACTTTTTCTTAAGCTCCGTGCCGTCGCCCCAATGTAAAGAACCCAGGGGGACAGAGGGAGTAATAAATTTGAGATAGTGGAGGAAAGTAGTGGATGTAATAGTGTTTTATATTATTATAGAATAGAGATAGTGGAGAAAGTAGTGGATGTAATAGTGTTTTATATTATTAAAAATTAATATTTTTGGAATGTATAGAAATGAGAGGGACATCCCAAAATGGAAAGTGTATAGAAATGGCTGGGACGGAGGGAGTATATTTTAGCAATAAATATTAAAAAAAATTAAAAATTAAAAAATATATAAATATTAAGAAAAATTAATGATGTTATCATGGTAGTTTGGTCATAAATACCGCCAAAACATTCTCAACCGTTAGATCCAATACTTTTAAAAATAGATGATCAAGATTATATCATATAAAAAGAAATTATTATCTAAAAATGATATAAGTTAAAAGATATTATATTAGGATTGGATTTTCCAAAAACTTAAAACATAAAAATAGTTGTAATTAAATAAGAAAACCCATTTAATACCAAAATAATAAAAATCATTTAATCTTAAATAAATAGGTGAAAACCGTTAGATTTAACATTAAAACCTGTATTTGGTTAGTATTTTAATAATCTAAACTACATATAAGTAAATTTCCTCAATCGAATCGAATTCTCAACATTAAATTTCGTCACTTTATTCTCTTTTTAGTTTTAGAATAGTTTTTAATTGAAAAAGAACTATTAAACCACAACTAAATTAAAGATTATTTTGTGAATTTCATGTGGACCGTAAAATTGGTCAAATCTAACTTTTATAACTCAATATAAACAAATATTAAATTGAGCGTGTAAAATATAATAAATATCAAATTTTTAACTATAATTTTTTTTGGCTAAATCTTTTTTAACAATAATTTAATCATGTAAACTAATAACTTTTAGATATTAAAATATTCATAAATAAATATAATTAGAAATATCTCTTAAAAATTACAAGAGTTTGGAGTAAAGAAATTACAACTTGAAATATCTCTTAAAATTTGGATGGAATCCGGCCTTCAATTCTTACAAAGTTCTCTCACAACGCTTCTCTCTCTCTCTCTCTCTCAAGTATTACCCCCTTAAAAATTCTAATTATATTGTTAATATACTTAGATGGGTTTTTCTCTGAAGACATACAAGGTAACTAAAAAGCAAATTAGAATTGAATAAATAAGCATATTTTCGTCCAGCTCAAGACCCCTGATGTGATCCATTTTCTCTAATTCTTGCCTCTTTTCAACATGTCTTCTTGTCCTGTTACACCTTGTTCCTTTGAAATCTCCTATAAACATAGAAAATACACACTTAGCATCCATCCATACAGGACTCAAGTATCATAACATAAGGCTAAATGAGGAATAAATCATGAAAAAATATCTATATTTTAACCATACACCAAGTGCCTGTGTCAACTCAACATTAGCCGCTTCGAGCAGTTCATCCTCAACTTCATAATAAGGTAGAACCAAGAACTCTCCCCTTTCGACTTTCTCAAACTTGCATAACTCTAGAAATTTAAATCCAGCTTCCACGTAACCAAGTCTTTTCTGTTATACAAAAAAAATTGTAAATAAGAAGATAAAAATAAAAGACAACGCTGGTTTTATACACCATAAGAACAACTCCCCGAGTCCAACTCTACAAAATTGATATATATATATATATTACGAATTCAATTGGGATTCATGATAAACTCTTGATAGCACTTGAGTTTCTATTAAGAAATTATCCCATGAAAAAAAGTCTCACCTCGATAGCACTGATCCTAATTCTGCGATATTTCTCCTCAGCAGGTTTCTCAACAACATTCTTTACAATCATGACAAGGGTGTCGAAAGCTCTTTGTAATTGTTCAACAAACTACAAAGATAAACAAACGAGCTGGTATAACTTCAATTTCAATAGAAAAAACCAGTTTGCATGTTTTTACAACCTTGCCATTTTATTATAAATTACAAACCAGCTAACTGATGTCTCTTGTTCTTATTCCAACATTCTATCAAATATAAAAAGTTGAATAAAAAATCAGAGATATAGTTTTGTACCTTGAGGCTCTGTTTGATTGAATCTAAGCATGATCTCATCTCTTGTTGTTTTATCGCAAGCCTGGTGTTCGCCCTGCGTTCCTGAACAGGTGATTTCACATTTTCAAGACCTCATATATTTAGAACAGTTATACAACAACTGTTATATATAAGAAGCAACAACAATGGATCAACTTTCATTACCTCTGTATAGTAGCAAAACTTTTATTCTTCAACTCATCTCGAGTAATTAGAAATCCCTTGGTTCCGAATTCAGTGATCCAATATAGTAAAAATAACCCGTATGATTTCTTACTAAAAACACAGGCTAACATGTTCCAACATAAACTATTTTATAGATGTACTAAAACTCACAAAATACCAACTTCTAACCTGTCTCAATGAAGTACCTCGGAATGAAGATTTTCACTATTTTAACTAAATCCTAATAATTAGTTATGTATTATGTGCCATATATGGATCTTTTAAAGTAATCGGAAGTTGAAGGAAAAGATTACGATAATCATTTTCTAACGCCAAGCACAAGAAGCTAGTGTTGCATATTGTCAATACTAACTTAGGGCTTTTGCTTGCTTACAATGGGTGAAAAAAGAAATATTGTTTACCTTTTCCATCAGTATTCTTATTTCCTCCTCTGCTTTTATAAATTTAGCAAGTATCTCTTCAACACGACGAGCCTCTTCTCTTCTGAGTTTAGCTTCCGTGTCTTCATACTCGGAGTGGTCACTCCTCTTCCTATGCAACTCCAATGCCTGCAAAATATTCATGAAAAATAATTATTCATATTTACTTTTTTATTCTACAAATTCTAAACATGCATATTCAAAAAAAAAAAATTAATACAACTTACGGTCACCCAACTAATTCAATACCACTAATTTATGGGATTTTTACTTTTAGTATTTAAACAGATAACTTCAACAAAATTTTAAAACATAAAAAAGAGTTTCTCAAGTTCATTATATATACATAAAACTTCTCTATAAGTTCAAAAGTGTTAAACAATTGTTCTCACGGGTTTTCTCGTCTCATCAACCCTATATGTTATATGTAAATATGATGAAAATATATTACCATCGGAGAATTGCAATGAGTGGGACAAGAACAACAATGTTGATCGATAAACTGTTCCTCGGAAAGAATAAAGTTGGTGTGACAATAATTCTTTGCATGTTCCTCCGCCTTGCCCACCGTGTTTGATAGAAAACCGCACTCCCCGCACTGCAATTTTTTCCCCTCCATAACTCGGCTCTTTCTCTCCTCTCTTTGGCATCTCCTTCTATACGCTAACGTTTCATGTTTCGGTTTTTCAAGAATCCCTCTAAATATCATCTCCAGGGTCGTCTATATGTTTATACGCAACTAGCTAGGTTGCGGATACTATGTACTCTGCGTCTAGGGAGTTTAATCAAATATCAATACCATGGTACGTAGGGTTTATATGTATTTAGGTTTTATGTGTACTAGTATATGGTATAATAACGAGATAGGCTCGGCCCACTCAATATCCCAGTAAAATTCATGACATGTTTTTAAGTTAAAAATGGAATTATTAAAATATTTCTAATTTTTTTAACGACATGTTTCTAATTTTTTTTCCTATAAAAATATTTAAAAAAAATGTTTTTTTATATCAAATAAATAATTATGATAAATAATTATATTTCTAATACTAAATAATCTCAGCCCTCTATTTCTTTAAATCTAAACCATACAAATTAATTATACACACGCATGTATGTATCACCACTACCAAATATAGATCTGAAATTTCTTCTTCATCCACCACCTCCCACCACCATCTCACTGTCATCTATCCCACCACCTTGCCGCCATCTTCCACCATCTCCGGTCACACCTCGACGCCATCCCCCCTTTCCGGTCAGACCTCGGTCAGCCTAACTTCTCTTACCTCCGCACACTACCACCACCTCTCCATTTCTCCGATCAATCCTTCTGCAATATGTTACATCTACGATTTGCTCTTTTCACCTCCGATTTATCACCGGAAACTATTATCAATTTATGATATGGGCTAAAAATAACCCTAAAAATATAATTAATGACATATTAATTAGACCCGAATTGGTCCAAGAACACGGCCCAATATTCAAGGCCCGAAACCCTGATTATTCATTAATTTCGTAATTAATGAATATGGAAAATATACAGCTCATGAAAAGAGTCCAAAATATGGTAAATTTGTCAAAGAAGGATCCAGAATCCCAATTAATGAGTCATAGCCTTTATCAACAAGGAAAAGACTTGTCCGCCAAGTAATACAATCCTTATCAGTTATCAATAAGAAGACTTATCCGTTAAGTCTCCTAAACATACCATAAATACTAGGCTCCAGACGCCTATATAAGGTCCCTGATCCTACAATCAGAACTACTTCTTTGGCTTGATTCTCAACACCACTTGAGATACGTAGGCATCTTGTGAGGACCGATTTAGTCTCGAAACACAAGTGCAGCCATTAAAGCTCGAAGCTCTCCAACCCTAGCATTAATTTCGCAAGCTCAGTTTTTATTCCATAACATTTGGCGCCGTCTGTGGGAAGACAACATCAACCATGGCAAACACACGAAGAACAGCTCGGGATACTCAAACTCCTGAGGATCGCCCTATCACCTCTGAGGCTGATACTCACGGAAATCAACCACCGCCGACTACTGGCACTCAAGGGGCGAATATCCCCACCAACACTCAAGGACCGGAGATCCCGATTTCGGTTGAAGGGACGAATCCCCTACAGATGGTTATTCATGGATCTAATCCACAAGAGACCGTTCACCAGCAACCAATCTCGACTTCTCCACTCATCATGAATGCACCGAGAAGCCTTCAACTCCATACTACTGACCTTCCTCAATACGCGACTCAGACTTTGGGGATGCCAAGCTATGGTATGCCCCCTCGACCCACGGCGGGCGGTAGTGGAACTAATCCAATCTACCATGAGGCATATGTGCCCCCTTACGTTCAAGGTCTGGGACCCCAAAATCAACAAACTCGACAGACCCCTTTCGTTCAAGATTACTCAGGTCCCTATACCGAGGACGAGGGTTATACAACTCGGGAGGATGTTGCCCCAAGAAGGAGACGTTCTTCTCAAACCAATAGAGAACGACCCCAAACTACAAGGGAGAAACTAGCGGCCCATGAAGCCGAGACTGCAAGGCTCAAGAAGCTACTGGCTGAAGAAGAAGCCGCAAGGACACAAAACCAAGGAACGGGAGGAGTCCCGATAATCAATTTGGATCCACCGTCAAGGAGAACCAAGAGGGCTGAAGCCCCAAGGGGTGATCCTACTGTTTTGTTGCCCCTAGGAGATCCTGATGATCCTACACCACCCTTCACTCAAGAGATAATGAAGGCCACTATATCCAGAAAGTTTAAAATGCCAACCATCAAAGCTTATGATGGAACGGGAGATCCCGCAAATCATGTAAGAACCTTCTCAAATGCACTACTGTTGCAGCCTGCCAATGACGCTGTAAAGTGTAGGGCGTTTCCACAAACCCTGGCGGGCATGGCTCAACGTTGGTACAGTCGCCTTCCGCCCAATTCTATTGGATCCTTCAAAGAGTTGAGTAAGGCGTTCATCAATCAATTTGTTAGTGGGAAGATACATGAGAAAAGTTCCGCCTCTCTTATGGGGATTCGACAAGGCAAGAATGAAACATTGAGAGAATACTTGAGTAGATTCACTAAGGAGGCTATAAAAGTCCCAGATTTGGAAGATAAAGTGGCTATGATAGCCCTACAGCAAGGAACTACCGATGACCACTTCAGGAGGTCTTTGGCTAAGCATCCCCCCGAAAACATGTTGTCACTACAAGATAGAGCTGGAAAATACATCAAGGCTGAGGAGAGCATGAGAAAATATGAACCCACTGTGGAAGCAAGTGAAAACGGAAAAAAGAGAAAGGAGACTCAAGAGTATGACGCTAGGGACAAATATCCCAGGACAGCGAAAGATTCTGACTCTCCACCTAAAAGGAACAACTTCGGACCCAGGTTCGATGAATATGCAAGGTTGAACACCTCAAGAAGTCAAATTCTGATGGAAATTGAGAAGGAAGAAGATCTTCGATGGCCAAAGCCGCTAAGATCCGACTTGGAGAAACGGAACAAGAATCAATTCTGTCGTTTCCATAAAGAAGTTGGTCATGACACCGACGATTGTAGACAACTGAAAGATGAGATCGAGTTCTTAATCCGAAGAGGAAAACTCGATAAGTTCACTAAGGATGGGAGCCGAGGAAATCAACAAGAAAACTGTGAAAGGAAAGACTATGATAGGAGGGACAACGACCAAGATCGTAATCCTAAGCCCCGAGGGCCTGTCATCAACATGATATTTGGAGGACCGACTGCTGCTGGGTCCTCCCGAAACTCAAGGAAAGCTTATGCCCGAGAGGTAATGACTGTTGTAGGAGAAGCACCGAAACGTGCCAAGACAGAAGTGGCTATTAGCTTTGATGATTCTGATCTTGAAGGGGTGAAGTTCCCCCATGACGACCCATTGGTCATTATACCTGTAATAGGCAACTCTAAAACCAAGAGGGTTCTGGTAGATAACGGAGCTTCCGTGGACATCTTGTTCCATGATGCCTTCATCAAGATGGGATATACCGATTCGCAACTGACTCCTTCAAACATGCCCATATACGGGTTCAATGGGGTTGAATCTAAAGTAGAAGGAACTATTCAGCTCCCTATGACAATAGGGCAAGGTTCACAAACAACAACTCAAATGCTGAACTTCGTGGTGATAAAGGCAACCTCGACTTATAATGCAATCCTTGGGAGGACAAGCCTTCATGCATTCAAGGCTGTTGCCTCAACTTACCATTTGAAAATCAAGTTCCCAACAAGGAACGGAGTTGGTGAAGAACAAGGAGATCAAAAGATGGCTAGGAGTTGCTATGTAGCCGCGTTAAGGCCTGATGGAGTCGGGGGGCAGGTTCTCCCAATCAAGGTTATGGATTCGAGAGACGATGAAAAAAAGAAGGGACTGAGATGCCAAGAATATGGCATGCCTCAAATTTGAAAGTTTATTATGTTTAAGTGTTTCCTAAAAGGATCCACAAATAGGACAAGTAGCAATAAGGTCGACGAAACCATTCTGAGCTCTTAAGCTCTTAGTAGGAAGTAAAGTACTATGTAAGGGTCGAACCCTCTTTTCAAAAATACTTCGAGTTCATTTTCACTATTTTATTACTTATCTTTGTTTGGGCATTTCCTTATTGTTTTACTAAAGAGCAAGTTGTACCAATAGCACTTGATCAAAGTGCCAGCCCATTCAAGAGGCCAAGTACTAGGAATTGCCTTACAAAAAATAAGCTAAATAAATATAAGTGAATGCAAGAATGAAGAAACAGAGTATGCATAAATAAGTTGCATAAACCCCGAAGACTACAAGATCGAAAAAATAACATGCATGGATAGAAAATCCCGAAGGATCAAAGAGTTATGTTACAAGCATCAAATAAATCCTAAAGTCCATGAAAGGACCCTGAATAAAAGCAAGATATAGAGCCACGCATGACCAATAAAATCTGATCTAAGTCATCAAACGAATCATTGTCAAGGACAGGGGCATCTAAGTCCTCTATGAAGTCGTCAGTAGGCTCGAACTCCTCCATTGGCAAGAAGAAGTATCATAAGGATGCCAAAAAGGCAAGCTGCCTCAAAATGGATCCCCAATTTAGATTAAAAAGTCATGAAGACCACGATTCTTAAAGTCGGAAGATCAATTGTAGTCCTAAAGACCTCAAGCTCAAACTAAAAACCTAAAGAGGCCTATTGGGAGAATGTTAATATATGGGTTGAAACCCCTGAAAATTGAGGAAGTAGAGCTCAGAACGAGCTTCGATTCGATATACCGCAAGCTCAAATTAAAGAAGCGAGTGAAACGTTGTGTCTGTCTTCGTTCACGAAGACCTCTCGATGAGAAATTTAAGGTATGAGAACTCAAGTTAGTTCTTGTATTTGTAAGCCACGTTTGGCGTTTTTGAAACCTCAAATGAGGTCTAAGGTGTTAGAACTCAAGTTAGTTCTTGTATCTGTAAGCCACGTTTGGCGTTGTCGAAACCTTAAACGAGGTTGAAGGGTAACGACCTCTCAAATACATAAAAAGTTGAGATCGTTTTGTTCAACCTAGGACCAAATCGAGGTCGAAAATTGAGGTCGAAAACACCTCAAAAAACGCCTAGAAGACCGTCTGGGAGGAGTGGTTCACAACCCCGTCTTGTACACGGGGGTGACCAACGTCCAAAAGACATTTGAAAAATCAAGGATTGAAAAACGACTAGGAGGCAAAGACGCCCAGAAGACCTCCTTGAACGCGTGGTTCACAACTCCGTCTTGTACGCGGGGGTGAACACCGCCCAGGAGATAAAGAAAGTCCAGCTAAAAAATTTATTCGAAAAATGCCCGGGAAGCTGTCTTGTAGGCGGGGCTGAAAACACTGCCTTGTAGGCGGGTGTCACCCACGCCTAGGGGACAAAAGAAACTGGCCCCGATTTTTAAATAAATCGCGAACAACGCCCAGGAGACAGCCTTGTAGGCGTTGCTTAGGAACGTGTCTTGTAGGCATGGATAACCCACGCACAGAAGACAATAACAGTTGGCCCATATCTCTCAAAAAAAAAAAAAAAAAAGAGAAAAAGAAAAACAAAAGACGCCTAGGAGGCTGTCTTGTACGCGGGCATGATAACAATGTCTTATAGGCGGTAGTAATCCACGCCAACAGCACATCTCCATCTCTCAAAAAAAAAAAAAAATATTTATTTTCAAACCATGCCCAGGAAGCAGCCTGGGACGCGGGCATTTTTTCCCTGTCTTGCACGCGTGACTTATGCACGCCTACACTGCATCTCATTTATCAAACAAACAAAAATGTACCAGCCACTAAGGGACTGACACGTGGAAAATGGTGATGTTCCCCCACGGGGAACAAAGCTTTATGCTGCTGTAAGTGGGAGGAAACAAAGAAATCAAAAATAAAAGAAAAATTCTTAAAATTGCAAATAAATAGCCAAAAGCTATTTAAAATTTTTAGAAAATTTCTAAAAATTCAGAAAATTCCTGAAAAAATAGAAAATAATTTTTAAAATTATTTTCTTAATTTCGGGAAAATATTTTATACACTTTTGAAATATTTCAAAAAATATTTCGGAAAATACCTGTGGGTACATGAAATTCCTAAAATATTAGGGATAATTATTAAAATACCTGTGGGTACATGAAAATTCCTAAAATATTAGGAATAATTATTAAAATACCTGTGGGTACATGGAAATTCCTTAAATATTAGGAATATTTCATATAAATGTCAAATTAGCCTCGAATAAAGCAGAAATCGTCGTAAATGTGTAGGTCGCTCCACACTTTGCAATAAGGCGATATTTGTGAAACACTAGTGAAAATGAAGTCCTAGGTAAAGGATAAAAAAGACCCCGAATCTCGAAAAAGGTCAATATAATTTCTACGAAAGCTTGAAAAGTTTTCCTAGAAATTGGGGGGCAAATGATATGGGCTAAAAATAACCCTAAAAATATAATTAATGACATATTAATTAGACCCGAATTGGTCCAAGAACACGGCCCAATATTCAAGGCCCGAAACCCTGATTATTCATTAATTTCGTAATTAATGAATATGGAAAATATACAGCTCATGAAAAGAGTCCAAAATATGGTAAATTTGTCAAAGAAGGATCCAGAATCCCAATTAATGAGTCATAGCCTTTATCAACAAGGAAAAGACTTGTCCGCCAAGTAATACAATCCTTATCAGTTATCAATAAGAAGACTTATCCGTTAAGTCTCCTAAACATACCATAAATACTAGGCTCCAGACGCCTATATAAGGTCCCTGATCCTACAATCAGAACTACGTCTTTGGCTTGATTCTCAACACCACTTGAGATACGTAGGCATCTTGTGAGGACCGATTTAGTCTCGAAACACAAGTGCAGCCATTAAAGCTCGAAGCTCTCCAACCCTAGCATTAATTTCGCAAGCTCAGTTTTTATTCCATAACAATTTACATCATCTTCTCTGATTGACCACCGCATACACGTTTTTGATCTACCCATCATTTTTACACACTCTACCACTATCACTAGCATCTTTAAAGGTATTTAATAACTCAGATCTTTACAAATCACTGAATTTCAACACAAATCACCGAATCTCAATACAAATCACCAAAATATTTTAAAACAAATCACCAAAATATTTTATAACATATCACCAAAATCACCAAAAATAAATATTACCATCTATATACATACACACCTATATAATTGTATATCATCACACTGCGCTGATCTCCACATCCACTACGCCACAACCATCACCAAATACAACTATCAGAATCATCATCACCACCAAATTTAATCCTAAATTACTAAAATTACTAAAATTGCAAAAACAAATCACCAAGTTTTAACACAAATCACTAAATAAATTCAAAACAAAATCACTGAAAATTATTGTCTCTACTATACATACCACCATCACAATCATCATCCCCAACATAATATTCATCCCTCCACATCTCTGTCACCGCTATAACAACCATAACCACTTATTTTACAAAAATCGTTAAATCTGAGAACTTACAAATATGAAATTGGTTACTCATTGCATATGTTTCCTATTAAGCTACATCAATCAAGAATATGAAATGATGAGCAAAACATGTAGGAGGAGCAACCGAAGCAGATCGAAAACAATATAGATCGGAATTCGTGTAGAAACAGTGATGACGAATTTTAGATGACGACGTTGGTATAACAGAATGGAGGTGGCGCCAAAAGAGTGGTGGTCGGAGGTGAAGTGCAGTGATGGGTGAGAGAAATGTGGAAATGGGTGGATGAGAGAGAGAGGAAATGGGTGGATGATAGAGATGAGAGAGAGAAAATAAAATTTAGATTTTAATATGTATGGCTACGATTTCATCTAGATGTACAAAACGTGGGGCTAAGATTGAGTCTCAGTTCTCATTTTAAGAGAGTGTCTCATTTGAACACTTGCCTATATATATATATATATATATATATATAATATATATATATATATACTATTATATCAAATACGAAACATTAAAAGTTTTTGTAGTCGTTTTGTAGTCTGGTCCTCCATAGTTTGGTCATCCATTCTATAGCCGTTAGATCTTTTAAATTAAATTAATGAGAGCCATTAGATATAATACTAAATATTTTTTGGTATGTTGTGATTTTACTTAATTGCTCTTACTTAACTGTACTTCGTGTTTTTACTTAATTACCCTTACTTATTTATAAAAACTATTATTAAATAATAATATTACATATTTATAACCAATTACCTTTTACACCTAAAATATATTATTTTTTAATTTTTTCTGAAAAATCCCCTTACTTTTCCAAAAATATCACAAATATCACTGACAATTAACTTTTTTAACTAAAATATATAAGCTTTTCATTTTTGATTACTAAAACCTCTCATTTTCCAAAAATATCACACACATTTCATTTATTAAAATAAAATAATAAAATTATAATTGTTAATAACTAAATAATTACCTATTTTAGTCAAAGTATATATTCTTTTTTATATTTTCAAACTAAAATTTTTACTTTTCTATTTTTTCTAACTAAAACCTCTCATTTTCCAAAAATATCACGGGCAATTATTTTTAATGAAATAAAATAATAATATTTATAATTACTAATAACTAACCGATTAGCTTTTTTTTCCCAAAGCGTATATTTTTTTTTTATCTTTTCTAACTAAAATTTTTTCTAAGTAAAATCTCACATTTTTCAAAAATATCATATGCAATTTCATTCAGTAACATAAAATAGTAACATTATAAATACTAATAATTAACCGATTACCTTTGTTAGCCAAAACGTATATTCTTTTATATATTTTTTAACTAAAATTTCTCCTTTTCTAAAATTATCGCAGACGACATCTATTTATATTATCAATACTATTATATAATAGACGAAATATTAAAAGTTTGGTCGATCGGTATGGTACGTTGTGATTTTACTTAATTGCCCTTTCTTAAATTCGTGTTTTTACTTAATTAACCTTACTTATTTATAGAAATATATTATTAAATAATAATATTACCTATTTATAACCAATTACCTTTCTCACCTAAAATACATTGTTTTTTTTATTTTTTCAAACAAATTCCCCTACTTTTTCAAATATATCATGGTCAATTACCTTTTTAACTTAAACATATTAGTTTTTCTATTTTTCCTTACTAAAACCCCTCATTTTCCAAAAATATCACGGACAAACCATTAGTTATTTATTTTTAAACCTAATATTATAATTATCTTTTAAAAAGTTTACATATTTTAACATGCCTACTTATTTTTCTTAACAAATGCAATTACTAAAAATATTAAAATATAAATAATCAAATACCTATTTATAACTAATTACCTTTTCAGCTAAAACATATTATAGATATTTTCTAACAAAGTCCCTCATTTTCTAAATATATCACGGGAAATTGCCTTTTTCAATTTACTTTTTCTATTTTCTCACTAAAATCCATTCTTTTTCTAAAAATATCACGGACAAACCTTTTACTTATTTATTTTAAAACGTATTTAAATTATTAAATTTTAAAACCTCATTTTCCAAAAATATCACGAACATTTACCTTTTTAAACTAAATATATGTTACATTTTTTATTTTTCCATACTAAAACCCCTCTTTTTCAAAAAATATAACGAGCAAACCCTTACTTATTTATTTTAAAATATGTTTTAATGTTTTTAATTAATTAAAAGTGTTTAGCTATTTTTACATGCCTACTTATTTTTTAACAAATACAATTAAAAAAATAATAATAAAATAACAATTAACAATCTGTGCATCGCACGGGTTTTAAGCCTAGTAATATGGAATTGAATAAAGTGCACTTCGCGTACCTACATTTTGGCTGCCAGACCACATGAAATACTCACATTCAAAAACTCTCATTTACAATACTGGACTTCCAAAATAATTAGAAAGTGTGTATTGCCGTTAACTATGACTAACTATGTTAGTTTATTCAAGGGCATTTTAGTTTTTTTTCATGATGCAATGAGTATATTTCACCCGACTTCCCCCATTTGAGCACAATGAACCCTAATTGTGCAGGGTTTATATTTTCAATTCTCAAATTTTGAAATTGACTTCACAAAGCAATTAAAGATTGTGCAATGGTGAATGCTAAGAAGATGAAACTTTCAATTATGTAAGAATTGGTGAGAATATTTATGTTGTTTTTATTTTGAAAGCAATGGTATAAGTGTTTGTATTGTCAATTTTGTGATGATTTATGTTTGTTTTTTTGTTCGATGTTACAAAATATAGTTCAATTATAGCTCAAATCAACATGTGTAAGCCCGTTCAAGTATCCAAGTGTGAAATTCTGTGAAAAGAAGTTTGTATTTACTGGATAAAATGAAAAGTACACAACTGAAGCTGTTCTCTACAACTTATATACATGAAACAACTCAAATAGAAAACTGGCGGGAAGTAACTAACTTTCCTAATCCTAACTAACTTGCTGAGCTGGCACTGCTGAGTTGTCACTGAGCTGGCACTAACTATAAATAGAACTACAATCAGCCTTTATCAACTATTACTTTATTATTATCATCATCCCCCCGCAAGATGGGCAGATTGGAAGGTAAAGCATTGATCAAGCCCATCTTGGATAGCAAAAATTGAAACTGAGCAGAAGGCAATGTCTTTGTAAAAACATCAGCCAGCTGACTTTGAGTAGGAAGATAAGACAACTGAATGAGTCCCTCCAGAACCTTGTCCCGTGTAAAATGACAGTCGATTTCTATATGCTTAGTCCGTTCGTGGAAGACAGGATTCTTGGCAATATGTATAGCAGACATATTGTCACAATGTAACTGGACTGGAGTTAATGAAGGAAGCCCCATTTCTTGTAACAACCTTACTAGCCAGGTAACTTCAGCTGAAGCAGATGCCATTGCCCTGTATTCAGACTCTGAGGAAGACCTGGATACAGTGCTTTGCTTTTTAGATTTCCAAGCAATAGGTGACTGTCCTAAGAGCAATATGTAGCCAGTGATAGATCTTCTAGAATCTGTGCAGGCAGCCCAGTCTGAATCTGTAAAAGCTTGGAGAACTAACTGATCAGTGGCTTTAAGTAAAATGCCTTGAGTGGAAGTGTGAGAAACATAACACAAAGTATGTGTTAAGGCTTCTAGATGAGGGTTTCTAGGAGACTGCATATATTGACTCAAAACCTGAACAGTGTAAGACAGATCTGGCCTAGTATTAGTAAGAAAGTTGAGTTTACCAACCAAAGACCTGTAGAGCTCTGGATCAGATAGAAGAGGTCCATCTGTAGCATTTAATTTCACATTCATAGGCAAAGGAGTGACAACCTTTCTAGAAAGATCAAAACCACAGTCAAGAAGTAATTCCTTAGTAAATTTCCTTTGGCTAAGAACAGTACCCTCTGAAAAGTAAGAAACTTCAAATCCCAAAAAATAGTTAAGAATGCCCAAGTCCTTGATACTGAAAACTGAATCCAAATGTTTCTTTAAAGCATCAATTTTATTCTTATCAGTACCTGTCACTATAATGTCATCAACATAAACAGCAACTAGGATAATATGTGTCCCCTCCTTCTTGAGAAATAGACTGTAGTCATTTTTAGATTGAATAAAATTTTGAGATAGCAGTTCACTGACCAATTTAGAGGACCACTGTCTGGAAGCCTGTCTTAATCCATATAAAGACTTTCTGAGTCTGCACACTTGTTTACCAGTATGTGGAATACCCTCTGGAACTTTCATGTAGACTTCTTCATGTAGATCCCCATGTAAAAAAGCATTATTAATATCTAGCTGGTACACAGGCCAACACTTGCTTGCTGCAATAGCTATCAAACACCTGACAGTAGCCATTTTTACCACAGGAGAGAAGGTTTCCTGAAAATCCACACCATATTTCTGATTGTAACCCTTGGCTACTAGTCTAGCCTTGCATCTTTCAAGTGTGCCATCAGCTTTCAGTTTTACCTTATAAACCCATTTACACCCTATTGCTTTCTTCCCAGCAGGGAGATCAACAATATCCCAAGTTTTGTTATTCTGTAAAGCTGTGATTTCTTTTTGCATAGCTTCTATCCAGAGAGGATGTTTAGAGGCTTCTAAGTAATTCAGAGGTTCACTTATAACATTGAGATCAGATAAATGAGTTGAAACCAAATTACACCAATGTTTGGAAGGTGCTGGCAATAATGAAATAGTACTACTAAGGTTACATTGATAATCTTGTAAATAAGCAGGAATGGTTTTATTCCTAGTAGAATGTCTGACTAGAGGTAAAGAATTATCAGTAGAATAAGTAGGAGGATTGTCACTACTTGAAGAAGAGCTGGCAGATGGAACAGTATTAGAGTTATTTGAGGAAGAGCCAGCATATGTATCAGTAGTGGAATGTGATAGATGATCAGAATCAGGAAGAGTGGTGACTGAAGGAAGAAAAACTGAATCCAAGTAGGCTGTTTTAGAGAAATCAGCAGAAATCATGTGATATGGGAAATGCAATTCATGAAAATTAATATCTCTAGAGACAATAAAGGAACCAGTGGCTAAATCCATAACTTTGTACCCTTTAGTATGTGGAGGATACCCTAAAAATATGCAGGGAGAAGCCCTAGAATCAAATTTAGTTCTATGAACCTTAGAAGTTGTGATAAAACATAAACAACCAAAATTTTTTATATGAGTGAAGGAAGGTTGGTCATTGTAAAGTTTATGATAAGGATTATCAAGGTTTAAACTGGTAAGAGGCATTCTGTTTATAAGATAGGCAGCACAGAGAATAGAATCTCCCCATAGAAAATCAGGGAGCCTAGATTGAAGCATTAAAGCCCTAGCAGTTTCCAACAAATGTCTATGTTTCCTTTCTACTACCCCATTTTGTTGGGGAGTATGAGGACAAGAAGTTTGATGAGAAATGCCTTTGCTAAGAAAAAACTGTTTAAGAGAACCTTCAACCAATTCCAAAGCATTATCAGATCTAATAGACAACAACTTAGTAGAAAACTGATTTTCAATGTAATGGACAAAATGTTGTAAAACTTGACAAACATCAGATTTGAATTTGATCAAATGAATCCAAGTATATCTAGTAAAATCATCCACAAGTGTGACAAACTGAGTACAACCAGATGGGGTTTTGGTTTTGTAAGGACCCCAGAGATCTAAATGAACTAATTCAAAAGCTTTGCTAGTCTTGATACAACTATGGGGAAAAGACTTTCTAGACTGTCTAGCAGCAGGACAGATTTGACAAACAAAAGTATCAATACATGATTTGATATCACAATGTGGTTGAATTATTTTTAGCTGATGAAAGGGTAAATGACCTAATCTCATGTGCCATAGTTGAACATTCTGAACATCCTGAACAGCAGTGTAACAATTCTTCTGAGAAACACCACCAATATGATCTTGAACTATTCCTCTAGGTTCTAAATTGTAAAGACCATTTCTCAAATCACCAAGAGGAATCAGAGGCCCTTTCTGAGAGTGGCCCTGAAGAAAACATTTACTATCAGAAAATATGATAGTGCAATTCAGATCTTTACACAATTTCTGTACAGAAATCAATTTAAATTGAAAATCTGGGACATGAAGCACATTGTGTAAAATAATTTGATCTGTCAACCAAATAGAACCAATATGAAGCACTTGTATGGGTCTACCATCAGGCACTGTGATGTGATTATTAGTAACTGGTGTATAAGTTTTGAAACTCTCTAAGGTAGGACAAATATGGTCTGTAGCCCCACTATCTATCAGCCAAGTACTATTATAAGTAGAAGCAAGGCAGATATTACCTGTCAACAAAGCATGTCCATTATAGGATTCTGAACTAGAATTTTCTGGAGCAGCAGAATTTGTATCTCCAGAAATATGTTATTGCTTCAACAATTCCAGCAAGCTATTATACTGTTCAGATGACATAGTTGAAGGACTAACAGATGTACCTTCATTAGTTTCCATTAGTGACCTGTCTGAATCAAGATGAACTAAAGCAGCAACTTTCTTATCTCTAGTTCCTTTGAATCCTGGGGGAAAACCATGAACCTGAAAACATCTGTCAATGCTATGACCTGGAACTTGACAATGAGTACAATAATAATTTGCACCAGGTTTTGATCCTTTCTTATTCCCAAACGTCCCCACACCCCCAGAAATGCCAGAATTACTTCCAAAACCCTTATTGAAGCCTCCAAAATTCTGATGAGGCTTAAACTTTGAGTAACCACTGTTATTTCTGGTATTGTTATAAGGATTAAACCTTCTGTCAGCCAGAAATGCCAAGGACTCAAGCTGGTTTCCTTGTCCAATTTCCTTGTGATTCTCCTCTTGAGCAAACAATCTATAGGCCTGTGACACAGTCGGTAGAGGATGCATCATGAGAATATGTCCCCTAACTGCAGTAAAAGTATCACTTAGCTTCATCATGAACTGAATCAATCTTTGTTCTTGTTGTCTCTGTTGAATTCTTTGAGTAAGGTTACACGTGCACTGATTGCACGTGCAATGTGGCAAAGGATTTGCATCATTGACGCCATCCCAAATAGTCCTGATCTTTGTATAAAACTCAGAAACTGTCGTAGAGCCTTGAGAAATATCTGACAGCTGTTGTTCTAGAGCAAAAACTTGTGTCATAGAAGCAAAACCAAACCTATCTTCCAGGTCAGTCCATATTTCTTCAGCAGTATGAAGAAACAGCACACTTTTTGCAATCGTATCATCCAGGTTGAACAAAATCCAAGAAATTACCAAATTATTACACCTTTCCCAAGCTTTATACTCAGGAGCAGTAAGAACAGGTTGTTTAAAGGTTCCATCGACAAAGCCTACTTTATTCTTAGCAGATAAAGTCAACAGCATAGATCGTTTCCAGTTATTAAAACCGGTTCCATTAAACTTGCTTGAAACTAACTGTGTAGACGACGCATCAGAAGGATGTATATAGAAAGGACTTGACGGATCATGATTTGTTTGAACATTTTGGTTAGCCATAAGAACAGAAATGGACTAGACAAAAACACAAACAGGTAGGACGCGATTCAAGAACTAATTCTAATCAGAAGAGATTGATGAACAAATCAATCAACAATCACAAACAAACTCAGATATACTTTGATCACGATTCAAATCTTCAGTTTTCAGAAAAAAAACAAGAACAGATCGGAGGAAAATTAAGTGTTTGACTACTAACGAATAGTGTTTGACTGCTCAAGAACAGATCAACAAGCATATAGAACTGTTTGTAAAGAAAAACGATGAAGAACACAACGATATTCACAATTTTGCACGAATATAGTTGAACAGAATCAGCGTAAGAACTGAATAACAATCAAAGACAGAAGATTAACCAGAATTTGTTGACGACAATGAAAATTGTTGAAGATGACGAACAGCACGCAGTGACGAACAGTACGCAGCAAATCATTCATTGCTACGAATGAGAACCTTGCTCTGATACCATGTGAAATTCTGTGAAAAGAAGTTTGTATTTACTGGATAAAATGAAAAGTACACAACTGAAGCTGTTCTCTACAACTTATATACATGAAACAACTCAAATAGAAAACTGGCGGGAAGTAACTAACTTTCCTAATCCTAACTAACTTGCTGAGCTGGCACTGCTGAGTTGTCACTGAGCTGGCACTAACTATAAATAGAACTACAATCAGCCTTTATCAACTATTACTTTATTATTATCATCACCAAGTGCGGATGGGATCAATCCTGAAAGCTTATTTCCAGTCAAGTTCAATTTCACAAGATTACTTAGATGACCCAAGCTTTCTGGTATAGTTCTAGTAAGCTGATTCTTCGCCAGGTACAAGCCATGTAGTTTAAGTGAGCTTCCTAGTCCAGAAAGATTATTGTAAGAAAGAGAATTAGACATTGCAACTGCTCCAAGTCCTCAAGCCCCTCCGGAATGGACACATTTAACTGGTTGTTACCAAGGTCCAATGTAGTCAGAGAAATGCAATTTTCAAGCTGAATGGGAATCAATCCTTCGAGCAAATTCGAATTCAGCCCAAGAACCGAACCGAAATAATGCTATTCGGTTCGGTTCTTTCATAAAAGAACCGAAATTTTTTTAAATACAAAATTTTTATTTCAAAAAAAGCCAAAAATTATGTTTTTTCTAAAAATAAAAATATTAGATAATGAAATACAAGTATGAAATGTAAATATAATAGTTCAAACATCAAATCTCGAACCAAAAATAAGCCATGCAAAATTTTGAATATATACATACATATAAAATTAATATATTATATCTATAAAAATTGTATAAATATAAAATAAAAAAATTTCGGTCTATTCGGTTCGGACCGAATTTTTTTTGAAAGAATCGAACCGAACCGATATTTATTTCGGTCTATTCGGTCCGGATCGAAAAAACCGAATTTGCAGAAAATTAGAACCGAACCGAAATTATACTATTCGGTTTGGTTTTTCGGTTCTGGTTCGGTTCTGCTCAGCCCGTACCCTCTAAACGATTATTTAAATCTTTATTAATGAAAATATTAATTAATTTATATTCTCCTAAACTTTTTTCTTAAGTTAAATTATTATCTTAATATTGTTCTAAAATTTATCTTTTAAGTCAAAAATATTTTCTTAAACTTTCTTTTGAACTTAAAGTTAACATTTTAATATTCTCATATATTTTTTCTTGAAGTTCTAAAATTTAGCTTAAAATCATATTATCATCTTTACATTCTCCTAAAAACATTATTAGAAATTATGTTCTCATAATTTTTTTTGTAAAAAAACCTACATTTAATTTATCAATATGTTTTACATATACATTAAAAATCATTTTTTTTTTAAAATTTTACATGTAAGTCTCTGTGAGGTGCAAGTCACTTCGGTTATTTTTTCATTCTGTTTTCAATTATTGGCATTCAGTTTTATCGTACTTAATTATTATGGATAAACAAAAATCAAACTTGCAAGAAATGGAGGAAGCATTTGCGAATATACAGATTGAGGATGAAGAGATTGGGGGTCTTAGCTATGAAAATGCTACAGAGGATTTGAGCGAGATTGATACAAAATGGTGCTTAGTAGGGCGGTTCCTTACGGATTAATCTATCGATTTCCAAGCCATGCAACACAAGATGGCTTCTCTTTGGAGGCCAGGCAAAGGTATGTATGTGAAACAACTGGATTTGAATAGATTCCTATTTCAGTTTTACCATGAAGTTGACATAAAAGGGTCGTAGAGGGAAGCCCATGGATGTTCGGTCGCTTTCATCTTGTTTTGCAACGTCTCAAGGAGGGAGATAACCCAAGATAAGTGGAGATAAACAAGATTGACATGTGGGTACAACTACATGATATGAGTGCAGGGTTCATGTCACAACGTGTGGCAACAGATATTGGCAATTACCTAGGTACATATATTGATGGGGATCCTAATAATTTTGTAGGAGTGTGGAGAGAATTCTTGCGTATACGAGTTTCAGTGCCATTAGATGTCCCAATCAAACGTCGAATGAAGTTACGTAAATCTGAGAAGGAATGGTGTTGGGTAAATTTCAAATATGAAGTTATTCCTACCTTATGTTTTATTTGTGGAATAATTGGACATGGTGAACGATTTTGTGAACGAATCTTTGATACTCCTTTAGAAAATATTGAGAAACCATATGGTGCCTGGATTCGTGCAGAATCGAGGAGGAGGACTCATACCATGGGGTCGAAGTGGCTGCGCAATAGTAGTGGTTTTCAGGGGAATAATTCCGGTGAGAGAGGTGGAGGTGTGACAGATAAGGCAAGTACCATGAATGTAGGAGAAATGCAACAGCCTAGCAACAAATCAGGGATTGGATTTCAAATTTCCTCATTGGGTAAAGGAGTGATAATAGGGAGTAGTGGCGGAAATCAGGACGACTCTAATATGATGGATCATAATCTACCACCTGTATATACTTCAAGTACATAACTTGAGGGAAACATAAATGGTCCGGATAGCATTTTGGTACTAGATCCTAAAAGACGTATAGTAGAGTTGGACTCGGATTATAATAAAAACATTATCTTGACCCAAGAACAAACCACAGAGATGGATTTGTTAGCTGGAGACACATATGATCCAAAAAACGATTTATTGGCGGGTGCTGCAGTGCAGGCCCGCCATTCATCATGAATGCCCTTGCTTGGAACTGCCAGGGATTGGGTGCCCCTGGGAAAATTCGGTTCCTTAAAGATCTAACCCGTATGGAGAGGCCAACTTTTCTTTTTCTTAGCAAAACTATTAGCAGTTATGGTAAAATGGAAGAGTTATGTAGTGTTCTTGGTTTTGAAGGGTTTATAGCTGTTGAACCCCAAGGTAAAAGTGGTGGTATCGCTTTGTTTTGGAAGAATGCTGACAATGTAAAGCTTATGAGTTTTTCTCGATCACATGTTGATGTCACAATCAAGTCGAATGAGCACTGTACCTGGCGTCTAACTGGTGTTTATGGTGAGCCTAGGAGATCACAGAGGTACAAAACATGGGATTTATTAAGAAATCTAGCAAGAGATGCGAATTTACCATGGTGTCTGGTTGGTGATTTTAATAATGTAATTGCACAAACTGATAAAAGGGGAGGAGCACCATACCCTGAATATCTGATAGATGGGTTCAATGATTGCTTACATGATGCTGAGCTTATTGATCTCGATATAACTGGGCACCAATTTACATGGGAAAGGGGTCGTAACACTGAGCATTGGATTGAAATTCGACTTGATAGGGTGCTTGCTAATGCACAATGGCTGAATATGTTTCGAATGGCTAAGGTTTATAATCTTGAAGGATCCCCTTCGGATCACAGTCCTTTATTTATAATTACAGAGCAGCAGAGTCGAGGCAATAGGAAAAAGCACTTTCGCTTTGAGAATGTCTGGCTCACTGAGCCGATGTGTTACCAGCTTATACAGAGTTGCTGGGAGGAGGATTCTAGCAGTAGTGTAATGCAGAAAGTGAAAAATTGTGCTGAAAGTTTGGAAATTTGGGGAAAAGAAATCACAGGCTATTTTGGTAAAAGAATTAAGGAGTGCAAAGCAAAACTAAAGCTGCTAAGAAATAAGCATGACGATCCGTCGATGGCAGAGTATGATGATATGAAGAAGCAGCTACATCTGGTTTTAGATTAAAAGGAAATTTTTTGGCGTCAACGGTCCAAACAACTATGGTTACAGGCTGGAGAGAAGAATACCAAATATTTCCATGCTTCATGTAATAACAGGAAAAGAAATAATCATATTCAGAGACTTAAAAATGATGAGGGAGCTTGGGTTGATTGGAAATGTGGGTTACAGGAGCTCATTAAAAACTATTTTCAGCAGTTGTTCACTGCTGATCAGCACCATGTTGAGGCTGTTCTGAACCATATCCCACAGTCAATCTCTGCCTCTCAAAATGCTGAGTTACTTAAACCTATTTCTGATGAAGAGGTGAAGGAGGCACTCTTTCATATGCACCCTGACAAAGCCCCGGGGCCTGATGGCATGACCCCGGCGTTCTTTCAGAAAAATTGGATGGTTGTAGGAAAGGAGCTGATTCATATGACAAAGTGTTTTTTTGCTACTGGTCTTGTCGGGGACGGAATGAATGCTACGAATATTGTTCTTATTCCAAAGAAAAAGCACCCGACTGTTCTGTCAGATCTACGTATGATTGCTTTATGTAATGTTGTGATGAAAATTATTACAAAAGTAATTGCGAATCGTATGAAGAAAGTGTTGGAAACTATTATCTCGGATACCCAAAGTGCATTCCTCCCAGGGCGATTGATTACTGACAACATCATGATTTCGTTCGAGATCATGCACTATTTGAAGCGTAAGAAGTTTGGCAAGGAAGGATATATGGCTCTCAAGTTGGATGTCTCAAAGGCCTATGACCGGGTAGAATGGAAGTTTTTAGAAGGAATGTTATTAGCAATGGGTTTTAGCGGTTGGTGGGTTTTTCTGATAATGCAATGTGTATCTACGGTGGAGTACAATATAGTTCATGGTGAGTTTGAAGTTGGCCCCATTACTCCTAGCAGAGGGTTGCGTCAAGGAGACCCTTTCTCTCCTTATCTCTACATTATCTGTGCGGAAGGATTATCATCTCTCATTAAACACTATGAAGCTAACAGGCAGTTAAAAGGCACTCGATTTTGTAGAGGAGCTCCGGTAATTAGTCATATGCTATTTGCCGATGATAGTTATCTCTTTTGTAAGGCAGCTACGGATGATGCTCTTAAAATTTTGGTGGTTCTAACTGTCTATGAGCAAGCTTCTGGCCAGAAAATTAATAGAGCTAAATCTACATTGTTTTTCAATGCAAATGTCATTCAATATAATAAAGAGATGATCTGTCAGGTGTTGAATATTAATGAAGCAGACAATTCTTCGAAATACTTGGGTTTACCTAACATCTTGGGGCGTAACAAGACTGTGGTGTTTAGTTATTTACGTGACAAGGTGAAAAATAGCATTCAGAGGTGGACTGAAAAGAAGGTTTCTAAACCATCCAAAGAAGTCCTTATAAAAATGGTGTCTCAGACCCTCCCTTCATTTGCAATGAATGTTTTCCTTCTTCCACTGGAGCTTATTCGTGAGATAGAAAAACAGATGGCGAAGTTTTTCTGGAGCACATCGCCAAACAATGGTTCTAAAATCAACTGGATGTCTTGGGACAGAATGGCTAGGCATAAGCATTCAGGTGGTTTAGGATTCAGACATCTCCGCGATTTTAACTTGGCAATGCTAGGGAAAGTTTGTTGGCATTTTATCACGAATGAAGATAGCTTGGTGACCCGTGTGTATAAAGCTCGTTATTATGCAGATAAGAATTTCTTGGAGGCCAGCTTAGGTAACAGCCCTAGTTTCATTTGGCGAAGTGTTATTGAGGCTAGGAAGGTCATTAGTGCGGGGTCGAGTTGGCGTATTGGTACTGGGGAGGATATTTCTATTTTTCACCAACCTTGGTTAGTCAGTGTGGATAATCGATACATTGTCACTGATTCGCCTTCAATAACAAACCAAAAAGTGGCTTCATTGTTTTGTACTGGTACCAAAGATTGGGATCTGGAGGTTATTCGAGACATTTTTATTGAGAGAGATCAACAATGCATCATCAACACTACTGTAGAACAAGAACTAGATATGGATATTTTATGTTGGGATCTCGAACATTCTGGGCAATATTCAGTTAGGAGTGCTTACAAGCTCCTTCAACGGCAAAAAGGTGACTGGAATGCAGAGGCCAATATGGTAGTTTGGAAGCTGTTATGGAACATAAAGGCCCCTTCAAAGGCTCTTAGTGTAATATAGAGAGCTCTCAATCAGTGTCTTCCAACCAAAACTCAGTTGCAAAGTAAACATGTGCCAATTGATAATACTTGCCCAATGTGTAATGAGCAGGAGGAATCAATAAGCCATGCTCTGGTCCAGTGTAAAATTGCAGCTATGTGTTGGCAGGTATTTAATCCAAGCTTTGTTACAAGTAACAACATGAATTTTGCAGAATTGTTGGAGCACACCTTAACAGGACAATCACCAAAGGCCAAAGCCAAAATTGTTACTTTGTGTTGGTCTATTTGGAGATCGAGAAATGATTGTGTTTGGAATAAAAAACGTTGGACACCCTTGCGAGTTGTTGCTAAAGCATGGGAGTATCTTTCACAGTGGACAGAAGCTCAGTGTCGATCCTTTGTTGCACCTCTTCAGCCTCCAATGTTAGGAGATGGTGCCACCTGCTGGGTTAAGCCACAACAACAAGAAGTAAAGATCACAGTTGATGCAGCAGTCTTCGAAGATAAGGGTGGTTCAGGTATAGGTATTGTTGCTCGTGTTCAGGGTGGTTATCTGCTTCATGCTATGACCAAAAGCTATTCAGAAGTCTTGCATCCTACATTGGCAGAAGCTTTGGCAATCAAAGAGGCTCTAAGTTGGATGAAGACTATGGGATGGACTATGGTTACCATCGAATCTGACTGCCTGGTGGTAGTTCAGATGATCAGAAGTTCAGCCCCCATGCGTTCAAGAATTGGTCAAGTGATTCAAGATTGTAGGGAGTTAATAAAGGAGGCAAACAACCTTAAGTTGTATTTTATTAAATGATCTGCGAATATGCCGGCACACGAACTTGCCCATGTGTCTCATATGTACCCTGATCGTATCTTTGACCGGAGTTCTTTTCCAGTTAATGTTAGAGATTGTATTCAGTATGATTTGGAGTAATGAAATTTGCATTTTGTCAAAAAAATTAAAAAAAAATAGAGGAGCCTTATTTTCTTTTTATTTCTTTTCTCGAGTACCTATATTTTAAACAATAAAAATTAGAATTTTGAAAAGGATTTGAATTAAATTTTATGATATAATAAAATTGATTAATAGATGATGTAATTGATTAAGTAATTAGTTTGTTTTATGTTCAATTTGATAACAACGAGAAAGCGGGTCAGTGGGAGAAAACATGTTGAGAGAGCGATTCATTAGGAGGAGCATATTATATGCTATAATTTAATATTTATGTATTATGTATTTTTAAATAGAAGTAGCAATATAAAGTTTTAGAAACCTTAATTGTCATTTTCTATAATTATTCAAAATTTCGGTAATGAACAACACTAAACGGAGAACTTAAAAGAAACCTTAATTTCATGTTTTAAATATAATTTTGTTTAAAAACATATTTTTAAGAATAGTTTTTAGAAAAATTTGGAGAAATTATTATAAAGCCGCTGCAAAGCGCGGCTTAGTAAACTAGTTTTAACATAATTTTGAATATATTGAATACAAAAATTAATTTTAAAATCAATATAAAAAGTTTCCGTATTGGCTTTTAAAATTCAAATATTAAACTATTACTTACAAAACTATTATGAAACATATTTTATTAATTCTAAAGTAATTTATCTTACATTTACTTTCTTTGCTAAGTATATGATTAAACATAAAATTATTCTGACTATTTTTTTTTCATTTATTTTTTCTGAACCTATAACCTAAATTTAGGGTTTGTTTTGTGAGACATCCAGGCAACTAACCCAATATTATATTTTGAATAAAGTTTTCCCCAATACCTCGAGTCCCATTCTATTTTTCACACATAAAAAACCTAATGACAGAATAAATATTTTGTGTGCTTAGATTTGATTAAATGTTAAAAATCACAGAAGCATTACTTTCAAAAATAAAATAAAATCATAGAAGCATTATGACATGAATATCAATCATGCTTATAATATGGAACTAAAATAAACGTGATTAAGTTTTGTACGTCAAATTAAGGAATGGGCCCGGGAAGCCCAAAATAAGAATGGGGACACTTGACTTTGGACTTTGTATATCTTAAAAAAGTGTCCCAAAAAACATCGATTGGGAAATTTTCGGAAAACAACGCGCCAGGAAGGGGTCGAACCTTCGACTTTCTGCTTAGGAAACAGACGCTCTATACACTGAGCTACAGGCGCCCATGTTTGACGATTGGCTCAAAAGGCTACTAATAAGATGAGTCATATTAGATGATTCATATTAGACTCTTACATTGTATTGTAAGAAGTCAATCTTTTGTTGATGCAAATAAGCCAAAAAGACGGTACAAATTATAATGAGGGGAACTAATCGAACATGTGATCTATTGTACATGATCCTTCGTCACGAAAGTTACCGTGTATGCTAGGGAGGTAATAGTAACCAAGGGTTGGTCAAAAAACATCAATTCTTTTACTAAATTGTTGCACAACCCTTTACGTGTCAAAACTCTGTAAATCAATCTTTCAACCCTTCTTTCTCGTTCCTCTGAAACATCATGTAATTATTCATGTTTCTTTCACAATGTGGATATGTATCTCCTTCTTTCTCCAATGCATCATCATCATTCCTCTCTCTGTCAATGCTTTTCCAGACCCCAAAGGTAACTAACACTTCATTTATACATGTCCATTCATGTTATGTATGTGCATGCCATCAACTTATTCTCCAACCCCAACTGAGGCTAACGTTTTCCAGAATGTTAATGCAGGTCTCTTGTTAAATTGTGGATCAACAACCGAAGTTGTAGAAGAAAATGGCCTAAAATATGTTCCAGACCATGACTATGTATCTGTTGGGAACATTACAACCATTCAAAAACCCGGGCTGATGCCTAGATTGACCTCGTTAAGGTATTTTAATGATACTGTTACTAGAAAGTTTTGTTACACTTTGCCTGTAATCAAGGGACATAAATTTCTCGTAAGGACCACGTACTACTATGGAGGATTTGATGGAGGAAAGGAGCCTCCGGTTTTTGATCAGATTATTGATGGAACTTTGTGGGGTATTGTTAATACCACAGAGGATTATGCTAATGATCTTACCTCCTACTATGAGATTGTTGTCATGGCTCCGTCGAATTCATTAAGCATTTGCTTAGCAAGAAATGGACATACTGTTTCATACCCGTTTATCTCAGCTCTCGAGGTGCTGCTTCTTAGTAACTCCGTTTACAATTTCACTGCATTCAGTACATATGCATTAACTACGATTGCTCGGACTTCCTTTGGACCTGGTCCAGATATTATTAGGTATGTAAACTTCCTTATAGGACTGTTTCATATTATTGTATTTTCTGTCAGCATTTTATTAGTTCACCACTACAAGAAACATTGCTCTGTACAAGTAATAGTACGAGTTCAATTCGGATAACCAAAATTCAATTTTTCGAACATCATCAGCAAAAGAACCAGAAATGATTATGGTCCGCAAATCAAATTTGTTTGTATTTGTTTCATCCATAGAAAAACCAATAGCTCCATTGATTCTGATGGTAAACTTGAAAATTGACTAGTTATCCAGATGATCCATTCAACCGCTACTGGCAACCTTTTTTCGATAAAAATGTGGTTGAGGAAAGCCACACAAACGTAACTCCTTCAGAATTTTGGAACAGTCCACCAGCAAAGGCATTTCAATCAGCACTAACATCAAGCCGTGGGAGTACTCTTGCAGTTAGATGGACACAGTATAATTTGCCTACCGCGCATTACTATGTTGCACTTTACTTCCAAGATACCAGAACCGCAAGTCCAGATCACTGGAGAATTTTCAATGTCAGTATAAACAATGAACCTTTTTACGACGACCTCAATGTCACTACTAGAGGTGTAGCTGTTTATAACACAGAAATGCCTCTCCAAGGGAAGATAGAGATCTCCCTGACTCCAAGAAAGGACATGTCTGTTGGTCCTGTGATCAGTGCTGGGGAAATTTTACGACTTTTGCCTATAAACAGACGGACTCTTCTTGGAGATGGTACCTCCTTGTAATTATGGATTTACCTTGTCTAGGGATACTTAAAATTTATCCCGCTTCATAGATTAGTTAAAATTTTGGTTGTGTAACAGTGATGGTGATGGAAGAGTTTGTCAAAAGCCTTGATAACTTACCTCCGGATTGGATTGGAGATCCGTGCCTGCCTAAAGCACAATCATGGACTGGAGTTACTTGTACTGGAGGTGAAGAAGTCCGAATTCTCACCTTGTAAGTTGTCTTTGAATACCATATCATAGGAACATCTATAAGACTGTCTATTTCAGTAATATGGTTGTGTTATGTTCAAATATGTAAGATCATAAGTCTTCGATATCTCTTATCTCATTACCTATATTCCATGTGAGAAGGAACCTAACAAGCTATGGAATCTCCGGGACACTGCCCAAAGATATAGCCAAGTTATCTGCCGTTTCCAGTATGTAAGTTATTCTAGCACGGTAAATCATTCCAGGAGACTTATTCATTTAGCCTGGTGTGATAATATAATGAAATGTGTTCTTATCTAGAGAGATTGCATTTCAGGTGGTTTGCAGATAATAAAATTTCAGGTCCAATTCCAGATATGACCTCAATGGATTCCCTGGAATCCTTGTAAGTTGCTGGTTGCACATAATCGTTTATCATTGCAACTTTACGATTCTCCTTCAACTTCCTTAATTTATTATTTCTTGATCCGAAGGCATTTGGAAGACAACCAATTTGAAGGATCAATTCCTCAATCCCTGGGCCAACTTCCAAAACTACAGGAACTGTATGTTTCTGCAACCTTTTGAAAGGAAGAGTTGCCTCTACACACTGTAAGAATTTGTAGAGTTGTGTTTAGTAAAGTAGCTCCTGATATTTATTTCTTCTGCGACGCGACAGATTTATCCAAAACAACCAACTCTCCGGAACCATTCCAAACAGCCTAACAAGGAGAAATGATATAAATATGCAGTAAGAATCATTTGTTACATATTACTAGTCTAAATCATTTTTTATCTCGTATATTTCGATGTTCAAAAAGAAAAAAGTACTAATGATGAATGCTCTGTACAGGACATCTGGGAATAGACTGATAACTGAGGCTATGTAATCCCTAAGAAAATTTGCGGATATGAAAAGGTTTTGGACCTGGATTTTACATAACAAGCTGTAAATATAAGGACTGCAAGAGGGCTGAAGAACATGTACTCATTCTTATGTTCATCTAGACTTGTATAGCAACTGTTAAATGATGTATAACAGTGTATAATCATGTCTGTAAAGTTACTCATAATATGTTCATTAGTTTGTTTCTTCATGTATACCAGCAAAAGGTCCTATAAAATTGTCCGAGGAGCTGGTAGAAAAAATGAATGGAAATTAATCCCTCAGGAGGAAGGCTGCGTTGAGTGATATCTTAAATTAAGGTTCTTATGCCAAGGTTTGGCTCAAGAGAAAAACCGATCACTAAAATTGGTACGAGATTAAACTTAATTTTATATACAAAGGGAGAATCCTTAGTATTGTTGAAATAAAATAACTACTTCAATTAATTTAAATAAGGAATTTTAATCAATTACTCATCTTTTAAAATTTTCTCTTTTTATTTTAAATTTTTATCTCACATAACTTTTGGGTGTTTTATCAATTTTAATTTTTTCTTAAAAATTAGTATTTATTTATTTATTCAAAATTTTATACAAGAAAAGAATTTTTTAGATAAAAGAATTCTTGTGCAGAAACTATTTTATTTCATAGTATAAATATTTAAAAGTTATGCACATGAACTTTCAAGTTTTACAACTGAACTTACTTTTTTTCACAAAATTCTACAAGTGAACTTGAATTTTTTTTATAATGTTGTTGAACAATGTTATTCATATTATTTTTATAACCTAACTTTCGTGTTCTATTGCTGAACTTACAAGTCGTGCAATCAAATTTGAAGACAAGCACATAAATTTTAAAGTTCTACAACTAAACTTACTTGTATTTAAAATGTTCAGCAGCTGAACACTGTTATCTCATATTATGTTTATACCATAACTTGAACATTCTAACAAAAAATGATAAAAAATAATAGGGATTTTATGATGATAATGGAGAATTTTGTGATCAATATTGATGTATGATTATAACTGTCAATCAAATATTAATTGGTTTTAAATTGTGTATCGTGTGTTTTTGGACAACTTTATCCTTGATAAACGTATAATAAATATATATATATATTATTTTAAAATATAAGCAAGAGTTCTAAGGTTCTTAGGTTAAAGGTTCTCCAAAAAATATGACCCGATCATAAATTCAACATTTTAAAGATAATAAAATTATATTTTAAAATATACATCTAAAGAAATTTTGAAGATAACAATACAAGTCTAATTATATCTTTATATATAATTAGTGTAAAGCACGTATGGTTTCGTTTGGTCGTCCTACTAGCTAAAAACTCTCTACTATAAAACTGGTTCTACATAGCTAAAAACTATCTACTATAAGCTAAAAACTCTTTACTATAAAACAATTACACAATTAGAGTTATTAATAATGCTCTACTTTAGAGAAAAAGTAATATTTCTATAAAAGTAAATAATAATAGAAGAAGTATAATTTTAATATTTTAAATATTTACACTAAAATTTATTAAAATTGAATTTATAAAAACAATGAATAAACATATAAATAATCATTCTTTTAGTGAATTTGTATATATAAAAAATTCGTAATTTTTATCATTTCAAGAATTACAACATAAACCGAAATAATATATACATATGAAAAAACATATTATTAACTTAATGAATTTATATTTTTATGAAAATACACAAAGATATTAATAAATAAATAAAATTATAAAAACACTAAAATAAAATAACTTATTAAATGTCCCGTGCATTTATAAAGCTAGTCTAAGGAAAAATGCTAGAAACACCAAATTTGTTCCCAAATATACACATATCCTGATTTGTTATAATAGTAAATGACCCCTTACATTTACACCAACAACATTAATAAAAAAATGTTAAACAGTTACCAAATTTGGGAACAATTTTAAAAATTTGGGAACAATTTTTTTTACCAAATTTTGTGTCACCTTATATCTAATTAAACTTAACATTTAAAGAATTTTAACAATTTTTTTTAACTTTACCTTTATTTAGATTTTTGAATAAAAATCAATATCATAATAATTCTGTCTCGAAAACGAATTTCGATAATATTCAAATTCAAAAAAAAATCATTAAATGTGAATTCAGATTTTTTGATAATGTTTTCAAATTCAAATTCAGATAAAGATTTAAAGGAAATTCTAAATGGTACACTTCTACTTTTGACTTTTCCAAATGGTACACCAAAAGTTATTGGCTTCTCAATACTCCCGAAGTATTGGTACATTACCAGTTGTAACCCTCCCATTAACAACAGTTAAACAAACGTTAAGTCAACTAATTTGACTTTAAAATAAAAAGGAAAATTCTATTTTGTACACATGTACTTTTGACTTTTCCAAATGATACACCAAAAGTTATTGACTTCTTAGTGATACCCTCGAAGTATTGGTTTTCATTAAAAAAAAAAGTTTAAGACAACTAATTTGACCCCAACAATTAATTTATCTATATATTTTACATATATATTAAAAAGCCTTTTTTTAAGTTTTACCTTCTAATTTATATAGAAGAAAATACTTACAGAAAACGCAAGTTTCAATAAAATAAAATCTAGAAGTCTTATTTTCTTTCATTTATTTTCTCGCGTATCTATATTTTAAACAATAAAAATTAGAATTTTTAAAAATATTTTAACTTATAAACAACATTACACATATACACACACATAAAAATTTAAATGAATTGGCATAAATGCTCAAAATGCTCAAAGTGGTCAATGTGGTGAAAGTGGTCATTGTCATGAAAGTGGTCAATTGTAATTGATATAAATCTCTACTTTTCCATTTTTCACTTTACATTATGTCTTTCTCATATTATCTAACAAAGTTATTTTTATTGTCATGTGTTGGGAACATGGATGGTGGTGAGGTTTCGGATCATGATTCAGTTTCATATATGAGTGATTCACTCTTGGGTTCCTTCCGAAGGAAGTGATTCATTCTTTAAGGGAGAGAGGTTTGGGGTGTCACCACCGCACAATGAGTTAGATGAAATATGTCGCAAATTACCACCTTGGTATGACATAATGGGTTTGTGGTGATCTTTTCTTTCAACTCGTTGATGATTATTGTTGTAGTTCATCCAATTTGTTAACACAATCATATAATATTTCAAAGCCTTCAGTGCGTCGGGTAAATTCGTAGTAACATATGTTATGTCTTGTTTAGATACTGATTCTTCCTTAATGAATCAATTAACGAAAAAAATAGGAGAAACCCTGCTATCATCCTAACTGACGTATTACAAAAGTATATAAAAAGTAAACGTTAATCCTTATAAGGACTCTTACACGAGAAATCGTTAAATTACTTGAATCCACAGGCATTCCTTAAATCCCAAAAAAAAACATTGAATCCAAAAGAAAGTAGAGAAAACTCTCTAAAATTTTGTTTCAATAATAGCTGTTAGAAATGAATACTACTAGAAACTAGACAGAGGGGGGGTGAATGGATAGTTTGGTATATTTTTCGATTCTTGAAAACTAAGTAAACAACTGTATATGATTATGATATGTAATATGCAGAAAGTAAATAACACACACAATCACTTTAATCTACTTTGTATAAGCAAATTAAATACTACAGCTTTCCAGGAAATTCACAATCGAATTTCTGGCTTCTAAACAAGAACAGTTTGAACTTGCTTGCTTACAGAGAAAAGAGCTTAGCAAATAACTATGTGTATCTCTCTTACAGCTTACAGTTGTGTGTGCACGATATATATATTCACCTATACAAACTAGGCACACACAATATTACACAGCTACCCCTTCTGAAAGTCCAACTTGTCCTGCCATAAGAAGTTCACTGTGTCAGGAAGGACCACCTGCTTTTCGGAGTCTTTCCCGTTTCTGTAGCTGCTTGTCTCTTATCTTTCTCTCCAAGTTTAGCTGTAGATTTGCCATCTGTTCTTTGGACCACCTTGCCAGAACAAATGCTTCAGTATTTGTCTCCTTTGATTCTTGGTTCTGTACCTTGATTTGTCTTGTTATAAAAGGCTAAGTGTTGATATCTTGAACTCCACTTTATCCCTGACTTCGCGATCTCCCTTGTGAGGACTACGCGATATAGCCTTTGAAGACTTTGCGACATAGGTCATTTGACGACTATGCGACATAGGTCATTTGACGACTATGCGACATAGGTCATTTGATGACTATGCGACATAGGTCATTTGATGACTATGCGACATAGGTCATTTGATGACTATGCGACATAGGGGCTTCTGAGGACTTCACGATCTAGGCTCCTTTGACTTTGCTGACTTCAACACTTCACGACATGTGTCTTGAGGACTTCTCGACATAGTACAAAATGGACTATGCGATATAGTACTTCACGACATGGATATTGGTGACTTCACGACATAACTTTCTTTTGACTTTGCTATATAATGCCTTAGACAAATTCCTGCAACTTATTTCTTCATAGCCTTATTCAACTCTATCCTGCTGCATGAACACTTCTGAACTTCTACCAGGATAATTATTCAATGGCCTATATACAATCTAGATGCAAGAAACTTTACTAAGCTCATTATAAGTCTGAGCATACATGATCAAGCTAATGTTCATGAGAACAAGACAAGTACATATAGAGACCTATACTATATCCCAGTGATAGAAATCACTAGGTCATGTAATGTGACATAGTCACATAGTGTAGGCTTGTTAATAGTGGTATTCAGACATGTCTTGAGCCTAACAATCTCCCCCAAATTGTGAGTAAGATCCTTAGGCACAATTTCATGTCTGATAACAAGCCTAACTTACATAAAAGGAAATTTAGTAACAGAGAGGACAATTCATGAACATTGAGATTCAGAAATTTGATTACATAGAAACATTGAAAGCTTACAGATTACTTTTGTTGCTCAGCAGCTTCAGCTTCCAATTGCTTCTCTAGCAAATCATCATATATCTTCTTTTTCCTTATTTCTTCTTTTCTCTTCATGTCAATGATGGCTTCTTGAATTTCTTCTCTTGCAATCAGTTCTTCGATGAGAGGTGAGCCTTCCAAGTCATCAATTGCAGCTTTGAGTGCACTTTCTACATATGAGTCCAGAAACTCCATCCTTATTTTGCTTTGGCCTCCATGTGAGTTTTTGTACTCCACAATGTAAGGATTTTGTTTGACCCTGCACATCCCTTTCTGCCTTAGCTCCTTAGCCCTCTCTTCCATCTCAGCCATTTCTTTCTCTTTCTGTATGTTTTTCTTTTCATTCTCTTTCCTCATGTTTTCTTCATAATCAGCATGCATTTTCAAGTACCTGGCAATATCTATCTTCCATGTCCTTTCATCCTTTTCTTCAAAATTCAGTAAGGCATTTATCCTTTCAAGCTCATACTTATAGAAATATTGCCAGCTTCCTTGCTTCATTATCCTTTCTCTTCCATCAGTGTACTTGATATCTAGATGATCCAACTTCACTTTGACTTCAAAGATCCTTTGAGCCCTCAAAAATGCTAGGGCATCTTCATCATAGTCCTCATCTAGTGGAAGCACATTGATGCCAATAACATTTGTGAGTTTTCCAGTCTTCTTTGTTATCCTTATCCTTTTGGGTACACTCTTGATCTTCAAATGCTTCACAAGAGATACCTTTCTGGAACAAGGAGAATTAGTCTTCAGTGCCACATCACTTGGAAGTAGCTTCATTCCTTTCCCCTTCATCCACTGTAACACTCCACTAGCTGTGACTTTGTGGAAGTGTTTTCTTGAAATTATTTTAGTGGCTTCATCTTTCATCTGTGGCAATTCAGGTTCAGAAGTCATGGATAATGATTTTGGAGGATCATTGCTAACAGTACCCACCCTAGACTTAGAGTCTTGTGTTGTGGTTAAAGTACTACTAGCAATGTCCTTGACTTGCTGAATTCCACTTTTAGTTCTCTTCACTGTCTCCTTTGCCCCCTTTCTGTCATCACCAGCATCTTTAGATTTCTTGGGATATTTGCTCCTGCTGCTGTCACTTGGTTCATCCTTATCACTCCTTGAATGAGATCTCCTCCTGTAGGTTTTCTCCTCATCATCATCCTCCCCATCCTTCTTCTTGTTCTTTTCTTTGACAGATTCTGGCAAAACACCATGAATCAGAAAAGATTGTAGAATGTTAATCATCTCTAATTCCTCTGCTGTCTTGACTCCTTTCTTTGCTCTCAGCATTTGCAGCACCTGATTGATCTTTGTATTATTTTTCATTTGCAGATCTTTGGGAATGACTAGTTGGTCAATACTTCTGACTTTGGATAGACTTTGAAAAATTACTGTCCTTGGCTTGGGTATGACCTCAGGCAGTCTTTGATTTTGGTCCATCTCCAAGTCATTATAAAGACTTTCATTGTTAGCCCCACTCTTTTCAATCAACTCCAGAATTATTGACACTTCAGTAAACCTCAGTTTCTCTAGAGTTTTAAATGCTAAGTGCCACAAGCAGTTGTCCTTGCACACCATAATTATTTCTCTCAGATAAACATCCCTGATTTTCTTTACTGCAACTGTGAAGTACTTGATACTTTCCCTGAGCTTGTTTCTGTACACTTGTGCATCTCCTTGAGCATTCTTGTAGGTGGCTTTCAGAAACTCCAGGAATGCCTCATCATGATAGATGTTAGAGTTGGCAACTTCCTGTAGCTTGGCCTCTGTGATAAGTGTAGCTTGGGTAGGTTTAGCAATTGGAGTAGGTATAGCAGGTTGAGGGGTTGAGATGTTTTTAGGCATTGTGGATGGATAGAATGTTGTGGTGACTGTGCTTTTCTGACCTTGTGCATTGATGACCTCTACAGGGGGAAGATTGATTGGCTTTATTGTCTCTTCAATGAGCTTGCCCTTAAGTTTAGACTGCTTGGCAGGTGCTCCCCCTTTCTTTTTCACATTGACCTCCTTTCCTTTCTCCCCCTTAGGCTTGGGATCAGACAAGATGTCTTGAGCTTCCCCAGGAATAGGCAGGTTCAAAGATTTCATCATTGAGGTCAGCATTTGTTGCTGCACCAGCAAGATGTTTGTTGTGTTGTTGCCTTGAGCATCTAGCTTGTCATTGAGTTGGCTTAGAGATGTAGATAGCATTCTGTTTTCATCCTTGAGAGAGGCCACTTCTTTTTCTAAGCCATCCACCTTAGAGAATAATTGTTGAGACTTGAAGGAGTTTAGAGATTGATCTTTGACCCTGGCAAAGTCATATTTGGAGATGTCTGACAGAGGGACCTCATCCACCAGCTTATCACCATACTGATTTTTCCACATGACATTCAACATAGCATTGGTGGTGATGGTAGTTTTTGCTTGATTTTCCAGTGTAGAAGCCAGTTTCTTGATGTTGTCTGTGACCATGGCAAGAGTCACATCCATCATGGACACATTTGTGGAGGTTTTCTGGACTTCTTTGAGGATACCATCCACCTTGGGAAAATCAGAGATATAGGAGTTTCTAAGCTTTGTGAGGGATCTGTCTGTCTCCTCCTGAATTGAAGAAATCTCTGATTGAAGCCCTTTCCCAAGATAATGCAGAGCCTTCAACTGGTTCTTGTACACATCATTGACAGCCTCATAGATGGCAACAGGAGAAAGATCCTTAGCATTGGAGCCCAGAGAGGTGAGGTATTCTTCTCTCACAAAAGCCAGGGCATCCTTGAGCTTGAGAGTCCTCTTAGCATCCAACCAGGCATCCACATTCCCCTCTGGTTCAGCTGTATCCACAATCTTCTCCTGTTGAGCTTCAACATCCTCCTTATGGCATAGCAGGATAGCTTCATAATCAGCATTTGGAAGGTTGGAGGTGAGGAGATGTTGAGCTATCTTTGAGAACTCATCAATCTGTGCCACATGGAGATCCTGTATGGCTTCTTCTGTCATTTTGGAAGGCACAGATGATGATCCTGAAGGCCTGTCATGTTGCACAGGCTTCAGCCATTCTGACATTGTGGCCTGAGCCAAGTGAGAGCTAGTGCTAGGCACTTCATGAGATGTGTGAGTTTGAGTCTCCTCCAGCCTTGGAATGGCTGTAGGGTCTGATGTTGTCTCCATTGAAATGGGATGTGTTACAACATCAGCCCTATTTGTCTGTGAAGACATTTCCACATCCCTAAGGATGGGAGAATTTGGCACAGAGTCTCCAGTGAAAACTGGTGAATCCTCCATGTTTGTGTTGGTGTCATTAGGATATGCCTCAGTATGCATTCCCTGACCAACCAAATGTGGGTCCTGAGTGGTGAGCACAGTGTCAAGCACCATGTCACTTGAAGTTGGCTCAATCACAGGGCTGGATTGTGATTGATCAAGGGCAAGATTGTCATGAGAATGACTCTCTTGTTCAGAAGAAATTTTAGTGGAAGAATCTGAGAGAGAAGTGGGGTTCAGATTAGATTTTGGCAACTCCCCCTGAGAAATAGGAGGAGTTTCAACATTGATGTGCTCTCCACTTAGTGTTTGATCACCCTTATCACTCCTAGGGTCAAGAGTGAGGTCTTGACCCTGTGCAGACTCTTTACAACTTGCAGTGGGGAGGCTGCTCTTTTCAATGCCCATGACCTGTTGAGAGGCCATAGACAGTAGCAGGTGTACCCCTTTTTCCACATCTGAATCCTGTTGGGAGGATTCAGTGGTAGTTTTTGATTTTGATTTCTTCTTTGGTCTGGTGAGAGGTGACTCAGGAATCTCACTTTCTAGCTCTACAGATTCATGGATAATAGCTAGGGTTCTCTTCTTCTTCTTTTTAGGAACATCAACCTTTTGAGAGATTGATGCACTTGGCTGACTAGCCTCTATGGTGGTGTTTACAGTGGGGTTGCTGGATGGGATAGGGAGGCTTGGGTTAGACTGTGAAGCTCCTTCAGTCTCAGCCTCCCCTGTCCAGGAAAGAGCATGGTATATGGGCTTATTAAGTGGATAAGACTCGAATGTGTCCTGCATATGCTTGGTCACACTCAAGATCACATCCACTTGATTCCTTGTGTCCAATGAACCAAACAGAATCTTGGACATGGACTTGGAATAAGCCAACTTTGATTTATCAATACCCTCCAAGTCATGGACATTAGCATCAAGATAATTTAAAATAACTTGAAGAAAGCGAGGGTAAAAGATGTCATTACCTCTTCCACGGACTGTCCTCCCTAGCCTTTGAGCCAATTCCTTGAGGATTATTGCTCCAACATTGATTTCCTGATTGTGGGCTAGGGAATAGGCCAGCTTCACAGCAATGTGACTGATATGGTCCCATCCTGTCTTTCTGCAAAGGAACACCTTCTGGAGTGCATCAAATAGGAATGACCACTCCCTTCTTACAAATTTCTTGTTCAGCTTTCCGGTATCTATCTCATCTGCATACCGAATGAAGGTCATGAAGTCTACAATTTGAGCATCTGTAGCTTCTTGGTCATGACCCTCCACCTTGAACCCTAATGCTTCATTTATCTCCTTCTCCCCAAACTGGAAGTGTTTGCCTCCAATTGAACAAGCTATCTCCTGGAACGAAGTTCCATCTTCCCTGGCCATTGTAGAAACCAACGCCGTTCGCCAAAATCCTTCCAATACATCAACATACAACGTGGGGTTCAAGGTTAGGGCTTGGCTGAGGTAGGAATCGTTCAGGAACCGTACAAAACACTTGTACCTGGGTTTAGCCTCAGCCTCAGAGGGAATGGTGAGAAGATTTGTTTCTTTGGGGATGGTTAAAGGAATAGAGGATGATACTGTTTGAGATTTGGGTGCCATTTCAAGAGAGAGAGTAAGAAGGAGAGTAGAGAATTTGTGTTTAGGTTAGAAAGTTTGAGAGCAATAGACAAGATGAAAAGTTGCAAACGGTTAGAAAAAGGTATTTATATGATAGAGACACTGCGATATGGAGTTATGAATGTGTACAGTCTATCTGTATGTCGCGAAGTCAGAAAAGGCCTGTACCGCAAAGTCTTGCAAAGTATATCGCATAGTCTCAAGAATGAACTAAGTCGCAAAGTCCTCAAGATGAAAGTATTGGGGAGACTTTGCGATATAGTAGAAATACCCTGTCTAAAGCTCTCTTTTAGGAATTTGAAGCAATTTGTCAGACTTTTATCAAATTTTGAAATAAAATTAATTTAAATCAAAATTCTGTCAACTATGGAGACTTGTCGACATAGTTATTCTAAGTCGCGAAGTCATAAAATTAACTATGTCGCAAACTCATGAAATGAACTATGTCGCGAAGTCTCACAATCTCAACAGTTTGCGATATAAGTCTGTTTAATTTGAACTATGTCGTGAACTCTGAAAATCATCTATATCGAGATGTCTCAAAAGCTCACAACTCCACTAACTAATATGATTTTGAAAAATATGCAGTAAAATACTGAAATATTTATAAATCATATCTCAGCTAATTTTCACTCCAAACAAATAGATCATTTAAATACAGTGAAAATTTACTGCTGCAACAATTACCTAGCATACTTACTTGGAACAACTAAATGAAGGATTGAGCATTCCAATTTCACTCACAAGTCTGTTGAAGACTGCTTCATTCAGAGGTTTAGTAAATATGTCAGCTAGTTGTTTCTCAGTTGGAACATAAGAGACTTCTATGCAGCATGTTCCCTAATGAAATGGTACCTGATCTCAATGTGCTTTGTAGTAGAATGATTAACAGGATTGGCAACTATGGATATTGCACTAGTATTATCACACATTAGAGGAATGTGTTCTAACACTAGCCCATAATCCATGAGTTGATTTCTAATCCAAAGCAATTGAGCACAGCAACTTCCAGCAGCAATATATTCAGCCTCAGCTGTGGATGTTGCTGTGGACTGTTGTTTCTTACTAAACCAGGACACTAACCTTTGACCTAGGAATTGACAGCTTCCAGAGGTGCTCTTCCTGTCAATCCTGCATCCAGCATAATCAGAATCTGTGTAACCAACCAGGTTGAACCCAGTGCCCTTTGGATACCATAGCCCAAGATTAGGAGTCCCCTTCAGATATTTGAAAATTCTTTTGATGGCCATCATGTGAGATTCCTTGGGATCAGACTGGAACCTTGCACAAAGGCATGTGGCAAACATGATGTCTGGCCTGCTAGCTGTGAGATAGAGTAGGGATCCAACCATTCCTCTATAGACCTTGATATCAACTCTCTTGCCTTTCTTGTCTTCATCCAGCTTGATTGCAGTAGACATAGGAGTTTTAGCTGGGGATGACTCTTCTAAACCATATTTCTTTAAAAGATCCTTAACATACTTAGATTGGTTTATAAAGATGTCATCCTCCCTTTGATGTACTTGCAGGCCTAGGAAGTAGGTTAACTCTCCCATCATACTCATCTCATATTTACTTTGCATCAACTTAGAGAACCTTTCACAGAGTTTTTCATTTGAAGAGCCAAAGATGATATCATCCACATAGATTTGAACAAGAATGATATCATTTCCATGCTTCTTGAAGAATAGGGTTTTGTCTATTGTACCCCTAGTGAATTGATGCTCAAGAAGGAATTGAGATAGAGTTTCATACCAGGCTCTTGGTGCCTGTTTGAGTCCATAGAGTGCCTTGAGCAGTCTATACACAAAGTTTGGGAAGTCTTCACTTTCAAAGCCAGGTGGTTGAGACACATAAACTTCCTCAGCAAGATCACCATTGAGAAATGCACTTTTCACATCCATTTGATACACCTTAAAATCTGAGTGAGCTGCAAAAGCCAGGAAGATTCTTATGGCTTCTAGTCTAGCTACAGGTGCAAATGTCTCATCATAGTCAATGCCTTCTTGCTGACAATATCCTTTGGCAACCAGCCTTGCTTTGTTTCTAACTACCACTCCTTCTTCATCCATCTTGTTCCTGAACACCCATTTGGTGTCAATAACATTCTTTCCTTTTGGAGGTGGCACTAGTTCCCATACCTTGTTTTTCTCAAATTGATTCAACTCTTCTTGCATGGCAACAATCCAATCAGAATTCTTCAAAGCTTCTTCAATAAGTTTAGGTTCCTCTTGTGACAGAAAGCAGCTATACAGACATGTATTCATTGTTGCCCTTCTTGTTCTAACTCCCTCACTAGGATCTCCAATGATTTGATCCCTAGTGTGGGCTCTGTCCCATTTCCTTGTGTGCCCCTGTTCATTTCCTTGATCTGTTCCAATCTCATTTTGGTTGACAGTTGCATTCTCTTCTTCTCCCCCTGTGTTTGTGAATCCTTGCACAGGTGTTTGAAGAAGATTGTCAACTTCAAGAATTTCATTTTCTAGAACAGTTTGAACAGGGGGTTCATCTTCATTTTCAGAATCCTCAAGATAACCTTGATTCTCAAATCTCAATAGCACACTGTCTTGATCACTTGTTTTCAGTCCTGGAGTTTTCTTGTCATCAAAGGTAACATCCATGCTTTCCATGATTTTGTGTTGCTCAGGTACAAACACTCTGTATGCTGTCCTTTCCAGAGAGTATCCAATGAAGATACCTTCAAATGCTTTAGCATCAAACTTTCCAACATGCTCAGAGGTATCTTTCATCACAAAACACTTGCTTCCAAACACATGCAGGTGCTTGAAGGATGCTCTTTTTCCAGTCATTAATGAGTAAGGAGTTTTGCCAGACTTCTTATTGATTAATGTTCTATTTTGCACATAGCATGCTGTGTTAACAGCATCAGCCCAAAAGCTAGTGGGTAGCTTTGCATCCAGCAGCATTGTCCTTGCAGCTTCAATGAGAGTTCTATTCTTTCTCTCAACTACTCCATTTTGTTGAGGTGTCCTAGGAGCTGAGAATTGTTGAGAAATTCCTTTATCTTTGCAAAACTCATACAATGTTGAATTTCTGAACTCAGTCCCATTATCACTTCTCAAAGCAACTACAGAGGAACCAGTGCTTTGTGCTTCTTTATCAACTCTCTTGATATGCTCTATTATGACTTGGGGTGCTTCATCCTTGGAGAATAGGAATTCCACCCAAGTATATCTTGAATAGTCATCTACCATCACTAGAGCATATTTCTTTTTGGAGAGGGACATTACATTCACAGGGCCAAATAAGTCCATGTGAATTAGTTGCAGAGGTTTTGAGTTTGTATTGAGCAACTTGTTCTTGTGACTTGATCTTTTAATCTTCCCTTTCTGACAAGCTTCACATGCTCCATCTTGCACAAACTCCAAGGCAGGCAAATCCCTGATGAGTTCTCTCTTGGTTAGAGAGTTCATTGCCTGAACATTCAAGTGAGACAGTTTCTTGTGCCACAGCCAGAATTCCTCATTTGTGGCTTTTGTGTAGAAACAACAAATTTCTCCCTTATCTGCAGCCTTAAGATTAGCTACAAACAAGCTTCCTTTCTTCACACCAGTTAGAACAACTTCACCACTTTCCCTTTTTGAGATTGAACAAAGGTCTTCATCAAATTCCACTTTGAAGCCTCTGTTGGTAAACTGTCCAATACTCAAGAGATTATGCTTCAGTCCTTCAACAAATGCTACATCTTCAATAATGACATTTCCAGATTTAACACTGCCATATCCCATTGTATAACCAATGTTGTCATTTCCAAAGGTTACTGATGGGCCAGCCTTTTCCTCAAAATGTGATAGCAGGGCCATATCACCAGTCATGTGACTTGAGCATCCACTGTCCAAGATCCATATGACTCTTTTATTCCTGTTGCCCTGCATTCACAAAGTGACTAAGTTGTTTTTGGTACCCACACTTGGTAGGGTCCATATGATTTAGAAACATTTTGATTAATAATTCTTCTGTCATAAATTGCATTTCTCATAGTAGGAGACTTCACTTTTTCTGTGGCTTTGGAGTTTACACTCTTAGGCTCACATGAAGTTTTCACCCTCTCAACCCTGATTGGGGACCCTGTCCTATGAGAATGTATGTGTGTGTGTGATTCACCAGATTGTGCAGAGTCAAGTTTATGTTTAAGAGATAAACAGTTAGCAATCACAGTCACATAGCATGTCATGCAGTTTGGCTTACCACAGAAAGAATCATGACTAGAATTTATGCTTGCAGAAAGGTTACTTAGGTTATCAACTTCAACAATTTCAGGCTTACTACACTTATGAGTCAAATGATTAACAGATAGGCATTTTTGACATTGTTTCCTGGGAGCATTTGGCACATAAGCATAGTTGTTTCCTTTGTTAACACCAACTTTACCATTTCTGTTTTGTTTCCTTTTCTTAACAACTTCTTTCTTTGCTTTAGGACTCTTGACAAGATTGTCTTTGGTCTCTTTCTGATTGACAAGTTTAGGAAAGGAAGAAGTGTTCTTAGTAGCCTCATCTTCTTCAAGTAGTTGTTGCTTGATGATCAGTAGTTCCTCATCAAACTCAACAACACTCTTCCTGAAGATGGGCTGTTCAACACTTGACAGAATGGTTGGGGCATTTTTGTTTGTAAAAGTTTCCTTTCCTTTGCCCTTGACTTTCTTCCTTCCCTTGTCATTATCATAGTCAAAACCAACTCCAACCTTGCAATCTTCAGTGTGTTCCTTGTGGTAGGTTTGAATAAGTTCAGAGGAGTTTTTGAAGCTTCTTAGTTTCAGTTCAGTTTCAGCAATTTGTTCTCTAAGGGCATTCTCTATCTGCTCAGCACAAATCACTTTGTTTTTAAGATACTCAACCTCATTTTTCAAACCATCCAGGTTCACAACCATTAACTCAAGTTGCTCATTCTTTTCTGTAAGCTCAACATTCTTAGCAGTTAGTCTGTCAATTTCTTCATTAGCTACTAACATGCTAGTATGAATATTAAACATTTCAGTGCTCATATCTTCAACAGTTTGCTTATATTGAAGGGGAGTCATATCAAGAGAAGTAAGAATAGGTACCTGACTTGAATCACCTTCATCAGAAAATGCCATCAAGGCATAGTTTGAATACTCTTGTTCTTCTTCTTCATCAGAGTCATCCCAGCATTTTCCCTCAGCAATAAAAGCTTTGCCCTGTTGTTTCTTGAGTAGAGCCTCATACTTAGCTTCAAGCTCTAAGTATGCTTTGTCCTTCTTGACTTGTTTAGGCTTTTTGCACTCAGTGGTAAAATGCCCAAGTTCATTGCAATTATAGCACCTTATTTTGGTCCTATCCACACTTCCTGTCTTGTATCCACCTTTAGCAGCACCAGCAATCCCTTTTCCTTTATTGAAGGTGTTTGAGCCACTAGATCCACCAGTGTTTCCATTATTGAACTTGGACCTAAATGGCTGCTTTCTTTTAAACCTTATGTTAGGATACCTCCTAGCCATATAAGCAAAAGATTTGTTTTCCATTTTGTCCAGCTCATCTATACTATAGAACTCATCCTCTTCAGGTAAATCATACACAACCTGAGTTTCATCACCAGTGTCTTCATCTTCCAGTTCCTCAATCTTGACCTGACTGATTTTAAGAGAGTCCATTCTTTGACTTAGGTTGTCAGCAATAAGTGCACAGGAAGTATTAGCCACTAATCCTTGCTTTGCTTGAATAGATCTCTTTTGAAACAGCTCTAACTCATATGTCTTTAAAACACCATACAACACATCAAAACCAATCTTTGTCAGATCTCTTTCTTTAAGGGAAGAGATTCTTGGTTCCAAGTGATCTGGCAGAGTTAGTAGAAACTTCATATTGAGCTCTTCTGTTTCATAGTGTTTGTCATAGAGTTTGAGCTCGTTTATCAGCTTGTTGAATCTCTCAAACACTTCTGTGATTCCCTCTTTTGGCTGAGCCATGAAGGCTTCATACTGTGAAACAAGAATCTGCTTCTTGTTCTTTCTTACCTCAGTAGTTCCTTCACAGAGCACTTCTATAAGATCCCACATCTTCTTGGCACTAGTACAATGAGCAACAGTGCCATACATGTTGAAGTCCATAGATTCACAAATGATAAGTTGAAGATGTCCATCCAATGCTACTTTTTCCTTTTCAGGATCAGTGTATTTTAAGGGATCTTTGGGCACATGTTTTGCTGGTACAATCTCAGTGCCACTGGTTGTTTCACCAATCTCGATCATTGGAATGAAGGGACCATGCTTTAGAATATCTAAATACATGGGGTTAGAAGCTTTGATGAAAAGCAACATCTTCTTCTTCCATAAACTGTAGTGCTCCTTGTTAAAGGGAGGAATCTTGATACTGCTTAGTTTCTGTGAACTCATTCTTGATCTTTTCCTGTTTGTACGTTAACAGCCTACGCTCTGATACCACTTGTTAGAAATGAATACTACTAGAAACTAGACAGAGGGGGGTGAATGGATAGTTTGGTATATTTTTCGATTCTTGAAAACTAAGTAAACAACTGTATATGATTATGATATGTAATATGCAGAAAGTAAATAACACACACAATCACTTTAATCTACTTTGTATAAGCAAATTAAATACTACAGCTTTCCAGGAAATTCACAATCGAATTTCTGGCTTCTAAACAAGAACAGTTTGAACTTGCTTGCTTACAGAGAAAAGAGCTTAGCAAATAACTATGTGTATCTCTCTTACAGCTTACAGTTGTGTGTGCACGATATATATATTCACCTATACAAACTAGGCACACACAATATTACACAGTTACCCCTTCTGAAAGTCCAACTTGTCCTGCCATAAGAAGTTCACTGTGTCAGGAAGGACCACCTGCTTTTCGGAGTCTTTCCCGTTTCTGTAGCTGCTTGTCTCTTATCTTTCTCTCCAAGTTTAGCTGTAGATTTGCCATCTGTTCTTTGGACCACCTTGCCAGAACAAATGCTTCAGTATTTGTCTCCTTTGATTCTTGGTTCTGTACCTTGATTTGTCTTGTTATAAAAGGCTAAGTGTTGATATCGTGAACTCCACTTTATCCCTGACTTCGCGATCTCCCTTGTGAGGACTACGCGATATAGCCTTTGAAGACTTTGCGACATAGGTCATTTGACGACTATGCGACATAGGTCATTTGACGACTATGCGACATAGGTCATTTGATGACTATGCGACATAGGTCATTTGATGACTATGCGACATAGGTCATTTGATGACTATGCGACATAGGGCTTCTGAGGACTTCACGATCTAGGCTCCTTTGACTTTGCTGACTTCAACACTTCACGACATGTGTCTTGAGGACTTCTCGACATAGTACAAAATGGACTATGCGATATAGTACTTCACGACATGGATATTGGTGACTTCACGACATAGCTTTCTTTTGACTTTGCTATATAATGCCTTAGACAAATTCCTGCAACTTATTTCTTCATAGCCTTATTCAACTCTATCCTGCTGCATGAACACTTCTGAACTTCTACCAGGATAATTATTCAATGGCCTATATACAATCTAGATGCAAGAAACTTTACTAAGCTCATTATAAGTCTGAGCATACATGATCAAGCTAATGTTCATGAGAACAAGACAAGTACATATAGAGACCTATACTATATCCCAGTGATAGAAATCACTAGGTCATGTAATGTGACATAGTCACATAGTGTAGGCTTGTTAATAGTGGTATTCAGACATGTCTTGAGCCTAACAATAGCTAATCATCTATTACATCATAAAATTATTTATATAGAGATAAAAAAAACCTAAAATAAAATATAAATACATTTTAAATAAAATAAAATACTTATAGAATCAAATGATCCTGCAAATTGAGCATGAGCATGCGTTGTCTCCCATCTTACTACCAAAAAGTAGTTGTTGTGTTTTTCAGTTTTGGTATGATAATGCAATTTATCAGCGTGATCATGGAGGCTTGAGCATGAGTATGCAAAATATCTAATACTTACAAACATTGATGTCGTAATATTTTTCTATTTAAACGAGATCATGCCGCTGTTCAATTTTTGCCTTCTCGTAGTCCATTGCAACCTTGATTTGAGCTAGAATTCCTCCTAAATCAGAGTACTTATCGGTTGTACTTACTGGTTGCAGAGAGGGACGAGTTACTACTGAAATTACTGAAGTGATTATTATAAGAAAAACTCTTAATTGGTTCAAAAAGAAGAGATGGAATGAGAACTCTGGCGGAGTTTGAAGATATGCCACCTGTACTTTTTACAAAAGTGAATAAAATAAATTCTTTTCATTACAAAAATTTATAATCGATGATGAAAGTATTTTTTAACAGCCCAAGCACAATCACAAACATAAAATTTCGAAAAAACATATAATTTATTTTGCTTGTACACTAATATTTTAGGAAGCCTTATGAGTAGTATAAAGGGACTGAACATTAGTAGGGACATGGATGTCATTTTAATAGTAGTAATAGTTTTACCAGTTGTGTGTTAGTGTCTTTCAATTGTAACTTTTCTATTAGGAAATATATGAAAATGGAATATCTTTTCCACCACTCCCTCCCCCTCTCTCTCTCTATCTCTTCTTCTTCTGCACTCTATCTCTCTTCTGAACTCTCTCTACCTCTGATCTCTTCTCACTCAATTCTCTCTGATTTTATCTCTCAATCTGTATCTCTGTTTACTTTACTGCATCATTTACATTTCTGCACTTATATAGAAAACACCAAAAAACATTCAAATATTACAAAACACAAAACCTGTTCCTAACAGATTTGGTATCAGAGCTCTTCTATTTGATCAACCTGTTAGTAATGAATGACACTAAGAAACTAGACAGAGGGGGTGAATGGATAGTTTGAATGGTTTTCGTTTTCTTTAAACTAAAATGTTGTAAAGGATTATGTTGTATGTAAATGCGGAATTAAAACGAATAGCACACACACAATCACTTTAATCTACTTTGTATTAAGTAAATTAAATACTACAGCTTCCAAAATTTCACAGGTGAAATTCTGGCTTCTAAACAAGAACAATGTTTTCTTGCTTTGCTTACTGAGAAAAGAGTGCTTGAATATTTCTGTGTATTCCTCTCTTACAGCTAACAATAGAGTGTGCACGATATATATATCACCTATACAAACTAGTGCACACTTTTATTTACACAGTTACCCCTCACTGTAAGTCCAACTTGTCCTACCATAAGAAGTTAACTGTGTCAGGAAGGACCACTTGCTTTTCGGAGTCTTTCCTGTTTCTGTAGCTGCTTGTCTCTTATCTTTCTCTCCAAGTTTTGCTGTAGATTTGCCATCTGTTCTTTGGACCACCTTACCGTAACAGATACTTAGTATTTGTCTCCTTTGAATCTTGATTCTGTACATTCATTTGTCTTGTTATAAACGGCTAAGTGTTGACATCGTGAACTCCAGCATATTCCTGATTCTTTGACTTGTCGACATAGTGCATTCTTGACTTTACTATATGAGGACATTGTTATATGACTGTTTCAGGAGTATGCGATATAGGCTTAGTGAGGACTTCGCGATCTAGCCTTCTTGAAGACTTCACGACATAGCCTTTTTGAGGACTTCGCGACATAGCCTTTTTGAGGACTTCGCGACATAGCCTTTTTGAGGACTTCACGATCTAGTACAATCTGACTTTGCGATCTCAACACTTCACGACATGAGTAATGAAGACTTCACGACATAGTTCATTTAGGACTATGCGATCTCAGTACTTCACGACATGGATATTTTGGACTTCACGACATAGCTTTATTTTGACTTCACGGTCTAGGGACTTAGATAAATTTCTGCAACTTATTTCTTCAGGGCCTTATTCATCTCCATCCTGCTGCCTGAACATTTCTGAACTTCTACCAGGATAATTATTCAATGGCCTATGTACATTCTAGATTGCAGGAAACTTACTAAGCTCATTATAACTCTGAGCATACAAGATAAAGCTAAGTTCATGAAAACAAGACAAGTACAATAGAGACCTATACTATATCCCAGTGAAAGAATTCATCAGGTCATGTAGAGTGACATAGTCGCAATGAGTAGGCTTGTTAATAGTGGTATTCAGACATGCCTTGAGCCTAACACAACCATAGCTTTGAATTGATTGAGCACTCTAAACCGAGGTGAACGAAGTTAATTTGAGAGAAATCACCCCAGTTTTCAGAGACCTGTTGTTTCTGCACTCCGGGTGTTTGATAATTGTTCTCAACTACTTAGTTTTGTTAATTTTGATGTAGATCTGTGGATTTTACTGTTGAGTTGGATATATTGTTGATTTGAATCGTTTACTAGTGATTTTAAGTTGAGAATTGCTTATTTTAGTGATCAAAGTTCTTCGTATAAATTGTTTGAGTAGTGTGTGGCTCAACAAAATTGTGTTGGTAAATTTTGTGTTGTTGTTAAGTTGGAGTAAAAGAGAGTGCATAATTGAGGTTACTGTGGTTACTTGTCATGATGAAGGAAGTGAGTGAAAAGGCTTACAATGAGTTGTTGCAAGAGGTGCAACAACAGTTTTTGTTACACAGGGAAGAAACTAGTCGAGAATTGGAAAAAGTAGAGGAGTTAATTGAATTAGATGTACAGAAATTTGGATTGTTGAGAATGAAGCAAATTCAGAAACAAAAAGAGGTATTTGTTAATCCTTTTGGAAGTAAGTACCAGGAGAAATAATCATCTAAGTCTTTGGTTAACAGAAGTGGTTCAGATCCACTTAACCACTTATAGCTCAATTTTCCTAAGTATACAGTGGAGTGTAGAGTTAGTGGTTGGATTGAGGATTGTGAACAGTACTTTGAGATTTTTGGAATAGGAGACGCTAAGAAAGTTGTCATTGCTTGTATGCATTTAGAGGGAGTGGCCAGGAGATGGTACCAGGTGTATGCAGTGGGCAAAACTCATCTGGAATGGTCTGATTTTACCTTACAGTTCTCATCAAGGTTTGGTCTTGTGGAACAAGAGCTTCTCTATGATAAATTCAAGCATCTCAAATAGACTTCAACAGTTGATCATTACTTCAGCCAATTTGAGAAATGCATGGAGCAACTAAAAGGAAAAATGCCTCAATTGACAGAGGAATTCTTTGTAGAAAGTTTTTTTTAGTGGATTGGAGTCGGATATTAAGAATGTTATTATTCTGTTGGCTCCAGTTTTTGTTGAGGGAACCTACAAAAAAACTAGGCAGTATGTGGAGACAAGAGGAAATAAGAGTGCCAAGGGAAAAGAGGGAAGTACCAACAACTCTGGTAATACTTCAAGGTCTAAAGTAGGGAATCTAGTTCAAATAACTGGGGACAAGGACCTCACATTCACTGAGAGAAATAAGGAAAACCTTTGTCCTCAACTTGCAGACCAGCAGAAGAAGGAGTTGGTGCAAAAAACAGGGAAGTTAGAGGCAAATACAAGAGTTTCAGATAATGAAACCCCAATGGAGGTGTCTGTACATGCCATTGAGGGAGTGCACAGTAACCAAACTATTACCTTGACTGGACAAATTGGTAAGAAGGAATTTTATGTGTTAATTATTGGAGGAAGTACACATAGTTTTTTGGATGAACAAACTGCAGCTAAGCTTAAGTGCCAGTTGGTAAAGATTAAGCCTATGAATGTGTTAGTAGACAGCTGGCCTTTCTCAGAAGTTGTTAAAGACAGAAGCATGGGTTCATGTATGTGTTCTTTGCTACTTCTAGTGCAGATCCACCTGACATTCAACCAAGTGTAGCTGACAACCTCAGTGAAGAAAAACAAGCTCTGCAAGACTTGATTAAGGAGTATGATGATATCTTTCAACCTCCGGTAGAGTTACCCCCACATAGGGACATTGAGCATGGTATTGATCTTTAAGAGGGCTCTCAACCCTTTTCTATTAGACCCTACAGAAATTCTTATGATCAAAAGGCTGAAATTGAGAAACTGTTGTTGGAAATGTTGGACAGTGGGGTCATAAGACCAAGTAGTTCTCATTTTGCTTCTCCAATATTGTTGGTAAAGAAGAAAGGCGGGAGTTGGAGATTTTGTATAGATTATAGGAAAATTAATTCTTTGACCATTAAGAATAAGTTCCCTATTCCTTTGATTGAAGAATTAATGGATGAGTTACAAGGAGCACAGTATTTTACTAAGCTTGATCTTCGAGCGGGTTATCTTCAAGTAAGGATGAAGGCAAGGGACATAGAGAAGACAAAATTTAGAACTCATTTTGGGCATTACGAGTTTGCAATGATGCATTTTGGCCTCACAAATGCCCCTGCAACTTTCTAGTCCCTCATGAATAAAGTGTTTGCTCCTCATTTGAGAAAGTCTGTGCTTATTTTTTTCGATGATATATTGATCTATTCCAGGAGCAGTCGGGAACACTTAATTCATTTAGAGGAGGTTTTTAAGCTTATGAAGATCAGTTAGTTGTATGCAAAAATGTCTAAAGTCGGATAAAAAATCAAGTGGCTTATCTTGACCATGTTATTAACAGTAAAGAAGTATCAGTAGATCAAAGTAAAGTTGCAGACATGATATCCTGGCCTATTCCTAAGACTATTTAATGATTAAAAGGGTTTCTTGGGTTAAGTGGCTATTATTGAAAGTTTGTTAAGGGTTGTGGAGTGATTGTTAGGCCTTTAACTAATCTGTTACAGAAGAATAATTTCCATTGGACTGAAGAAGTCACTCGAGCCTTTCAAACCTTGAAGCAACCCATGTGGCTAGTACACCCATTCTAGCATTGCCAGACTACACTAAAGAGTTCATTGTAGAGACTGATGTTTCTGATGCGGACATTGAAGCAATCTTAACTCAGAATGGTGACCATTAGCCTATTTCAACAAGGCTTTGGGACCTAGGGGGCATGCTATGTCAGCATATGAAAAGGAACAAGTGGCTCTAGTGACAATTGTTAAAAAGTGGAGTTCTTATTTGATGGATAAACATTTTTACATCAAAACTGATCATTGGGCTCTTAAGTTTCTCACTGAACAGAAGGTTGCTAATCTGCTGTAACAAAAATAGATTAGCAAACTTATGGGCTATACTTACACTATTCTCTACCGAAAAGGGAAAGACAACATTGTGGCTGATGCTTTGTCTAGGATTCCTGAGGATACCCCTAGTTCTGGAAAGGCTGAAGGCTAACCATGAGGACATGGTTGATTGTGAAGGGGGGAGTGTTGTTAGGAAGCCTTATGAGTAGTATAAAGGGACTAAACATGAGTAGGGTCATGAATATCGTTTTAGTAGTTGTAATAGTTTTACTAATTTTTATCTCTCAAACTCTATCTCTATCTATGTTTACTTTACTGTATCATTTACATTTCTGCACTTATATAAAAAACACCAAAAAACATTCAAATATTACAAAAACACAAACCTTGTTCCTAACATTATAACATTATGTGCGTGTTTGCGATATCACACAAAAGTTGACTTATAGCTTAAAATGAGTAAGTGTCATATAAGTGATAAGTTGATGAATTCTTATAAGTTATACGGGTGTTTGGATAAATTTACTTATAAGTTAGTGAAGAATTTGCTAAATTAAATTTGAAAAAATAATTTTTAAATACAATGATTTCAACACTTGTATTTTAAATTAAAAAATATTTAAAAACACAAATGTAAAAATATAAAATATTAGAAAAATAAAGAAATCAAAAAATAAGTTGATAAATTAAGTAAAATGTTAGTAATTTCTAACATTCAACTTATCAATTTATAAGTTATAAGTTATCAAATAAGCTGAGTACACAAGCACCTCGTAAGCTCTTATCAACTTATAATATATAAGTTTACTGAGTCAAACATGCCCATAATATCATTGAAAATTAGATTTCCCGGAACATTATATATTGATCTACAATTCATTGTAAAAATTGAAATACTAATCATAAATAAAATAAAATGTTACAGATTCAACTTTTTGTAATGATTGATTAAACTATAAAAATTGAATTGATCGATTACCTTTTAACAAATTGAATTGATCGACTAAATTTTAATAAAATTAATTAAAATTGAATCGTCATAAAATCTTATATTCGAGTTTTGTTTCAAGATATTAAAAAAAGAGACACAAACGTCATCTTCTTTTCTTACAACTCTTTGCTGTTCACTTTCACTTCTCTCATATATATACATACAACTATACTTACATACATTTACACATATATATGGTTGACGTGGTCGAATCGAATGTTGCCATTAAACCCTAACCTCATCTTCACTCCCTCCTCATCTTCATTCCGGTGCCGCGCCGCCGCCGTCCCCGCCGGCCCTTCATTTCCGCGGCGGTGGTTCAGTTTCGCGGCAGTCACCGACGTCTCCAGTGGCGGAAGAATCAGTTCCGAAAGCGACGTCGTTTTGGATACGGATAAAAAGAAGAAGAGAGTGAATGGGAAGGAAATGAAAGTGAATGCCAAGGAGAGATGGTCGAGAGATAGGGAGAGTTATTTGACTGATGATGATGATGCGCTTCCGCTTCCGATGACGTATCCGAATACGACTCCTGTTTCGCCTGATGTTATTGATAAACGCCTTCGTTGTGATCCTGTTGTTGAGGTTAGGGGTTGGTATTTTTGGTTTTGTGTAATTAGTTTGATTTTTTGAATGAATACTAAATTTGGGTTTCGAGAAAATTAATGATGAAATGAATTTTGAGGAGAGAATAAAATTTAATGAACAAGTCTTTTTATGATCATGTGGCATTGTGGTGGTTAATTTCGAATATAGTTTTTGGAAAATTGATTAGGTTGTAGGTTGTGTTGGATAATGCAACTAGGATAAGTTAATTTAAGTTGCCTTTGCACTCGAGAGTTAGTTTCCGAATGGTGAGTTTTGGTAACCATTAGTGCAGATTTTAGGAAGTAAATCAATTGAGGTTGTAGGTTGATTTATTGAATGAATACTAAATTTGGGTTTCGAGAAAATTAATGATGAAATGAATTTTGAGGAGAGAATAAAATTTAATGAACAAGTCTTTTTATGATCATGTGGCATTGTGGTGGTTAATTTCGAATATAGTTTTTGGAAAATTGATTAGGTTGTAGGTTGTGTTGGATAATGCAACTAGGATAAGTTAATTTAAGTTGCCTTTGCACTCGAGAGTTAGTTTCCGAATGGTGAGTTTTGGTAACCATTAGTGCAGATTTAAGGAAGTAAATCAATTGAGGTTGTAGGTTGTGTTGGATAATGCAACTAGGAGAAGTTAAATTAAGTCGCCTTTGCACACGAGTGCCGGTTTCTGAATGCTGATTTTTGGTAACTGTTAGTGCAGATTTAAGGAAGTAAAGTAATTCAGGTTGTAGGTTGTGTTGGATAAGAAAACTAGGATAAGTTAAGTTGCCTTTGCTCTCGAGAACCGTTAGTACAGATTTATGGAATTAGATATTGTTGGAGCCTGTTTTAGAGGAACATTATTAACTAAGTGGGTTGGAAGCATATATTGTTGGGGTGTTTGTTACTGTTGTCTCTTGACTTTCAATTGTTAATTTATGCCTTCCATTTTTCTGTTGAGGTATCTGTTCTTGTAAGGGTTTATAAACTTAGATTGTGCTTCGTTTCAGTTCTAGCTTTATTTATTTAGAGAATTAAAATTGCAGGATTGTAAAGAAGTCGTTTATGAATGGACTGGAAAGTGCAGGAGCTGTCAAGGATCTGGTCTTGTTAGTTACTACAATAAAAGAGGAAAAGAAACTATCTGTAAATGCATACCTTGCCTTGGAGTTGGTACTTTTCTCATACTCTGCTTCAGATTCGTATTCTGATAATTTGATTGCAGCATTCATCCTTGCTTTATGTTGACAAAAGATTTAACTCAATGACTATGTCCCACTCGCTCGTATGCTCTAGCGTATTCTTGTATAAACTTGCATCTGGCACAATAAATTAACATTAGCACATGAAATTGCAAATATGGTAGAAGCACATGATATTCTCAAGAAAAAGAAATTGCTAAAGGTTTTGTGTCAGTAAAAATAGTGTGCCCTTGGAAAGGAAAGACTGAGGAATTAGTTACTAAATTTTTACAGTTGATCTCTACATTAGTACAATGGAGCAAATTAATAAGTATTTTGAAGTTTAAGCTACCAAAGTCCAGTGCTAATTTCAAAGGAGATACTTTTTGTAATATGGTCCTTCTGGGATATAAATGATGTGTAAAGAAGAATTACTGCTCCTTCTGGGAGATACTCTTTGTTATTAAACTACTAATCTTTCTGGTAGTTTACTGGTTTTTCCTTTAAGATTTTTAGGGGCTGCTTCCTTTTACTTTATCAGATGTCTATCATTGGCTTGCCCTTTTAAACTTTCTGTCTTAATAGGTAAATGAAATGTGGCCTGATAAAAAAAAGGCCATGATTGACGAGCCTTAATCGCAACCTTTGTGTTTTACTCATAATACAAACTCTGTGTAAACCTAACTGACCAGATCAAACCCGCCCAACTGACCAGATCAACCCCTTGAACACGACCTTGATTAGCACCTGTGCGCTACGATTCCTAGGAATATCCAAAGTATGCTGGCTAATCATAATAGTAATACCCCCCACGATCAACTGACTAGATCAACCCCTTGAACACGACCTTGATTAGCACCTGTGCGCTACGATTCTTAGGAATATCCAAAGTATGCTGGCTAATCATAATAGTAATACTCCCTACGATGTGAACCTTTCCTGAGAACATGAACCATAATGTTTGGAAAATGCAGACAATTTGGCAATTGATCCTCTAGACATATGCAAAGTCGTGTTTGACTCGTGATATTCTCAAGATTGTGATCTATCTCGGCGCAGAATGGATTATTACAAGCTTGCGATCAATCTGCCACACAAAATCATAGTGTTGGAAAATGCAGACAGTTTAGCAGTTGACCCTGTTGTCCTCTTAGATATATGAAGAGTCGTGTTTGACTTGTGATAATTTCAAGATCGTGATCCATCTGGGCCCAGAATGACCACAAGCTTGCGATCCCTCTGCCAGTAATACCATGAGGGTATTCTGAATGCATTCCCAGAGAATCGTGAAACGATATTGGATTGGCCCTCTTATATATATATATATATATATATATATATATATATATATATTATGTCATCAATTCTGGGAGTACTTCTATGCCTTCTGTAAATATGCTTCTGGAAATTACTTCTGTGCCTTCTGTAAATATGCTTATTCCTGTTTGGGCTTCACCAGTTTAGTTGTCTGATAAGCATTTGGGAGCAGACCAAGTGAAGTGCTGCACTGCCTTGTTTGAATTACATCTATTCCGGTGTAGAAGACATTTTAAATTTGTAGCACTGATTTGCTGCATTCAGTGAACTTTATAATCCTCGTTTACTGAAACTTGCATGATTAATGTCAACTAAGAGTACTTTAAATGATTATGTTAAGAGAGTAACTTTGTATATGTCAGACTTAATAGACAGTCTATTCCTAATATTCTCCTTCTTAGACTCTTATTACATGAGTCAAAAATATGTCACTCTTGTCATGTCACATCTCACCTTTGCATGTGGCCTACGTGCATGACTAACAAAAGAAATGCATGTTATAGAACTCGTTATCTCAGTCATTCAAGCTGTGTCAAATATTAGTCATGGAATGTGATAGATGGCTGCTGCCTTCATCCTCCATTACCTTGTATGATAAGGGAAGTACGAGTGTTGGGGATATTCTTAGATGGACCTTTTACTAGTGATTTTGTGATGCAGGATATGTGCAAAAATTTACAGCTCGCACGGATATTGATGTGATGGAGGATATCAATGTGATTGAGGGTTTGGATAATGGAAAGCCGCCTTGATACGTTTCTATGATTCTGGGTACGTCTTTACCATAATTTTGAATCTGAGCTGACTGTTAGTCCATGTAACATTATTGTAATTCTTAAGCAACAATATTTGGTTGCATTTACTTTGGTAGGTTTTATAAACTTAAACAGAAAAGTAAAATCTCATAGTAGTTCTTTGTAGATGGGGAAGGGAATAACACGTGTTGTACTTGTAACTAGAGCAAAGAATAATATTGTATACTTTTTACCTTGTCCATCTTGATTCATTTCTAAACTACCTTTGGGTGTATCTAAGATGGTTATAAATGAAGGTTAAACTACCGAGTTAAATTAAGGTTTGTACTCCTACATTGACTACAATGCAAATGGAAAGATAATCCTTGCTAGATACGGTTCTTCCCCCCTTGTTTTTTAAATCTTTACTTTCTTAAGAACCGTAAGCACTCAATTATAGGGGCATTTGTTTGATAACATGTTAATGGGGATTAATATTATTTCCCTGTCAAGACTTACAAGGGGTAAGTTTTGCTTGTCCATAAGGAGCTTATAAGTTGTAAAATACATATATTTTTCAGTTTATAAGTAACTTATAAAATAAGTCAAACTAGTTGATATTTATAGGTGCATGTTTCTAAGTTAAAACTTTTAATAAGATTTACTAGTCTACTGATATGCCAACCACTTCTTTAGAACTTGCTAATCATACTAAAGTTTTACGGTATTTTTGTTTTCATTGTACCTGGGAGTTTTGTGCTCTACTTAGAACAATAACTGTGTCATCCGAATGTGATAATTGTTTTGCGAGAGTTTTGTGCTCTGAATACACACGGTAATCCGGCAAGATAAGTTTGTCCTTTGGTAGGACGATAGTTGGCATAAAACAGTCAATACTTGACATTACTTAAAGGAGAATCTAAGCACTACTAGAAGCTAATCAAGTAATTAACAAAGAGTAATTTTCTTGATCTGACATTGAGCTCACAAACTGGTGAAAGATAAGAAGTGCTGATAATTAAACTAAGAGTGTAGAAACAAAAGTTTGGCCACTAAATGGGAGACCACTTCCTTACATTAAGCCTTTCTCCACTAGCTCTTAATCAAAGATTAATTAGTCCAAAAAAAATTAATTACTCTTTCAAAGTGGTACTGGCAGAACAATGTGCATACAACAAAGTAAAAGTTGTATAAAATACACAAGTTAATTGAGAAAGCTTTCAGCTTTGATCCAATAATTGCGTGGTCAAGATCTCCAGCTCACTGATTACATTTCACTAATTTGTTGATTAGATTAAATTAATTGTTGCTTTAGTCGACTAATTAAAGGTAGCTTTTGTCTTGAAAAAACCGTATATGACAAAAAATTCGGTGTCATATTTGCATTACTTGGGTCAAACAAATCTACTTCATCATGTGCATCATGATCAACTTTGCTTGCGAGTTTTTTTTTACTCTGTTTGTATCATAATTTTTGACTTGTTTGATTTTTAATGATCAAATTGATCAAACTTTAACCACAAATTACATAAATTATATAATTAAAATAATTATAAAATTATACTGTTAGAAAGTATATTTAACCTATTTTAAGAAATATTTTTTAGATTTTTAAAATTATAAAAGAATAAGACACAAATTGTAGTCAAAGTTCGGTCAATTTGATCATCAAAAATCAAATAAGCCAAGAATTATGAGTCAAAGGGAGTTGCACATTTTATATACAGCATTGCATTTATAATTTAATTTAGATAAACCAAATTATATTTGTGTAATTAGTCTCATTCTTACAGATTATATGAAAGAATTATTTCTATTTGTCTATCTCGTTCTGTTTTTTAATTATAATCTAGTATTCATTATTCCTTTGTCTCTTATGTTTTTGCTACTAATTATATAGTACCCAAATTACTTATCAGTCAGTAGTAGACTTAAAGCCGGCAATTTCGTACCCGACACGAAAACACGACACAAAAATGACACGAAAATTACGGGTTTGGTTTGACCTTTTCAATACACGAACACGAAATTACACGAGCGAATTTAGTGCCTATTTTGGGTTTACCCTTGGGTACAAGACACGAAACGAAAGTACACGATAAGTACACGAAAGTCGTGTACTTTTCGTTTCGTTTCATGTTTACACGAAATTTTTCGTTTCGTTTTCGTTTTGCAAAATGGGTACACGAACTTATTTTGTTTCGTTAATGATTTAGCCTCTTAATAGTTAATACACAAAACACGAAAATACACGACATAAATTGCTCTTGCACCAATGAATGATACATGAGGGCATTGGGCGCGGACTGGGGGTCAATCATGTTAATATGAACTAAATTATTGTGCAAGTCTTATCTTATTAGCGATCAATAGATATATTATAACAAATTAAAAAAAAATCCATGCACATGAAAGGGCACTACACTTGTATAAGTAGAACCGTAGAAGAACAGACATGCATGTGACACACTGACACACATTTAGAAGAAGAAGAGAAACATACAGTCAAGTTACTAAGGGTGCTTGTTATGTCAATGGCATGCTTAAACATGTATAACAATGATCAGCAAGGCTACTGCTCTGTCATGGGACCAAGAATCTCCTTTTCCAATGATTTTGCTGATGCCAAACAAGTTACACCGAAGATCAACTGCTACACAGAAGCTCCTGTCTCCTCGGATTTCGAGTTTTCGCTTCCTGCTAATCCCATCAATCCTACAGATGAGCTTTTGTCTAAAGGCAAGTTGTTGCCTTCAAAGGAGAATTATAATAATATTCCTAAGACGGTGACACTGAGAGATGAGCTTCTTGTGGAAGACGACGAGGAGGAATTTCCGAGGCTGTCGAAGAACTTGGGATGGTGGAGAATAGACAAGTTGGGATTGAAGAGGAATCATAATCATAATCACATTGTTGCTAAGAAAGCCGAGAATGGAGGATTGGAGAGAATCGATGAAGTGAAAGATGACTGAAATCCTATATGAAATGTTTACAAACATGACCAGGTGAGATCACGGTCGAACTCAGATTTTACTTCGCTGTTCTAGGGGTGAAATTTATGTCTACATATTCTGTTTCTGATTTTAGTTTCAAGATTTAATTTAATTTTGTCCAAGTTGTATTATGCTCAAATAACTAGACAGTAAAGAGATCACGGATCTCGTTTCTTTTTAAGGTTTTCGGCAACGTTGTATTATAAGCATAACAATTAATGAACAAGACATGGAATCTTCTGTTCTTAGTAAGATGGGGTATCTTGAATAATGAACTTGATTATCTATAATTTTTGTTTTACGGGAGCCGACTGAAGTGAATAAAAGCTGGATGGAACTTCATCTATACATTGTAGTACATCACCGGCAGCTGGCACAGGATACAAAATATATATGATAAAGAAAGGATGGGAAGCGATTCGTATTTCATTTTAACTTTATCCTAATGTAATGAGAAATAATTTGAGAACATCTACACAATCAAAGGAGGATCCCCAAAATGTTCATTCAAACAAATATTCCATTACTTATGTACAAAAGAATGTTGCTAATGAATATAGGGGGCTTTAAAAGATTGACAATGTCTAAATATATATGTACTGCATTCTGAATGACTATATTTACAAGGCTCTATCTCAGCTACGTGTATAATAAGTATATACCAAAACTTACCATTTTTACAGGATCCCGTCTTCAATCTTCACTTCAAACAGGACAATATTTGCTTAATGGCTCTATACCTATACCGGCTATACAATTTGTACATCTGCAAGAATGATAAGAAGCTTGAGCATATTATATTATGTTATACAAACTTGAGGACTATTTCATGCCTCTTGGATGTCAAAGTAGTAACCAGAATAACCAGACAACAGCAGAGGCATAGTATTAATGTATTGTGAAGTAAAAACAAAAACACCAATAACTCACATTATACAAGGACATTCCACATTTCCACCTCTGTAACAAAACGAGCTTTTCCTTGATAGTGCCTCTTGGAGCTGCCTTTTTGTCACTGAGATTGAAAATTCTTCACATACAGTTCGAATTTCTGAGCGCATATCAGAAGAAATAACAAACTCCATTACCCTGATGTGCATACCAACCTAAAGAAATATCAATTATGAACCACAAGTAGTGTAGATAATTATTTAGCAAAAAAAAAAAAAAAAGTGGTGTAGATAATCAAACAAAAATATAGGTAATCAAGTATCAACAGAAATGAACCATAAACAGCCTAAACATACCAATATATAAGAGTGAGATGGTCTACATTGGATGGGGTGTTCCTGAATATTTATCGATGGACTCTTTTTTGCGCTCAAGATCAAGGCTGCATATTTGTACACATTAGCAGTGACAAGTGTATGAAATCCATAGTCTAAAAGTTGCATATGAGAGGACTCAGTGGATGAGGGAGAATTACCTATTTCTCACACCAAGAAGAGCACAATGCACAGCACGTGCAGCAGCGGAAGCTGGAGCTATGGCAGCTGCAGGAGCTGCTTGAACAGCAGTGGCCAGAGCAGATCCTACACCAGCACCACGTTGGTATCTTTTCAAGGGACTTTGAACCAAAGCTGCAGCAGATTTTCCTAAGCCATCACTTAGACTCTCATAAGCCTATTAAAAAAGGAAATATTCATATCTCGTGAGTTCATTTTTGCTTCACAAAAGCCATAAATGGTATCAAATTATCTAAAGGGAAAAAAAGAATAACAGCAAAAAAAGGAAAAGGAAACGCATTCAACACTACAGTAGCACTCGTATAAAATAACCAAGGCTCTAATTCCAAAAACAAGGTCTTACAGGATGATCAAGCCTAAAAGGGGTTGATGTTGATGCATCCAATTATTATGTCAGCTAGTTCTTCTGTTACTATATACAGGTGAAGGGATTTAATTCCCCAGAAACGTGATACATGAATATTAGGCTATCATTCATATGGAAAGGTGCACTTTAATTCTCATTCAAATGTCTTCCAAAAGTGTGATCAAATGAAGAATCGGGATCCTATGTCTGCAAAGCCAACACTGAATGTTCTGAATGACGTCATGTGAGACGGAAATAATTTTATAAAAGAATGCAGATTCTAGACTTCCCCAGTTTCTGGAGGACTTCGAGAGTTTAATGAACTCAAATGAAATCTAAGAGAGAGGTTAAATGTATAGCAATTGGCTTTCCGCTGACCTGTAATCACTTGAAACATAAAATATGAACTCTTAGAGACATGAAAAAAAGGAGTCGAGATTCCTACCTGTTTAATTCCTTGCCGGGCATCACTAGGCTGATTAGACCTTACATTACTATTTACTTTGCTTTCTAAAGGCCACGGTACAGACGGTGGAATGTTGGCAAGTATGTATTCTGCTTGCAGGAGGATCTCATGGGTCCCCGCTGCCAAATGTACTCCTAATCCAATGGCCTCAACTGAAATACTTCTGAGAAATGCAATTGTACCTATAGGAGTCATTGATTATAGACATGTAAATTAGAAACGTCTGTTGGGCATGTAAGATAGCAAACAAAAAATACTTAGGCATTTGGTTTCCAGACAAAATATTCATTCACGACAAATTTTCGCAAAGAACAAAAGATCATCAGTCAATAGTTTTACCTCTTTGCATTCCCTTTATTAATCTATGATCCTTCTTGTAGTTCTTCACAGGCAAGGAAACCAGCTTTGCTGCACCAGAACCCACAGCAACCAAGGATCGAATGGGAGGAAGGCCTTTTAACAATTTACGAACCTGTAAAATATGATTAGTTGGTAAAACTGTAAGAGTTGAAGCATAATTTTTCATTAGCTTCACAGTAACAGCTCAAACCTGATTTTGAGAAATATCTTCCAACCACTCCCCTAAAATTGTTTCACCTATGCAACTCCAGCCATAAACCCCCTTACCCTGAACGCGTTTGAGTTGCAGTTCAACCCCCTGTGATTCAGTACATAGTGTGAAGTAAGAACTTGAATAAATCAGAATAGACTTTGGCTAGCAGCTTGGCATCAAATACACAACTCTTAAACTTTGAATAGACATTTGCCATCTTTTTGTGCCAAAAATAGTTGGTATCAAGAAGTAATAGACCGACTTCTCACTTTCCAACATGCAAAGACTTTCCAACATGCAAAGACAAGAGGCAACTTATTTCAGGAAAACCGACTCCGACATAATATAATAGTTCCTCGTAATAGTTCCTCAAATACGTCTAACCGGGAGAGAATAATAAAATCTATAATTCATGAGAAAACTAAAAAACAATTACTATTATTGGTTTCAGAAATCACATTTTACCGAATAGGGAACAGAGCGTAACTATATTGGTGGCAGAAACAAGATCAGCTTAGAGAGGAAAACAATAGTTAAGTCCAGTACCCGGTGGCAATTAGAGAGGGCTTTGGAATAACTCAAAGCAAAGAAATTCCCCAACAACAATACCAGAAGTTTATGACAAACAGTGAATTACAGCAAGACAGAAGGTTGCCTTCTCATTGCAGTTGTATAACAATCAGTAGCAGGGAACAGCAATGGACATTTTATATCATAAATGTATCCAATTTATGGACAAATTCTACAAATTAACAATGAATTATGAAGATTATTGTCAACCTTCCACACTGTCATTTGACTGTAACTGAAATGGTAAAACTTGTAGCTAATCAAGCACACTGTCCCCCAAGCAAACAGTGGAAAATTTATCAAAAGGCTTCAATGTGATGCCAGTAAACTGATCTAATTATTACAGATTCTCTACACATTATGCTTAGAAAAATAAGGTGAAGAAAAATGTTAATTATTCTTAATTATTTACTGGCTATCACACTGTCATTTGGCAGTAACTGGCTTGGTGAAACTTCATGCCAATCAAGCACACTGGCCCCAAGCAAACAAAAGAAAAATTATTAAAGGTTTCAATGTGATGATGCCAGTAAATTAAACTAATTACTAAAGATTCCCTACATATTATGCTTGAACAAAAATATCATTTAAAGTGAAGAAAACTAACATTTAGGTGAAGAAAAAAAATGAATTCATTAATTACCTACACGAAACCCATTTAGTTGTAGTCCAACTTTGACTTGATGGAAAGAATACTAGAAAAATAACCAACCTGATTACATCTACTAAACAAGCGCAACATTTTTTAACATGATAGGATGTCATTATACTAAACAATGCAAGGACCATTATAACTTTCATATGCTCCTTGGTGAATAAATTTTGTATTCTGTGTTGTTATTAAGAACAGACAGTAAAGATATCAAGATGATAGGTGAGCTAATCACCTTCCAAGGAAACAGGTTAACAAGCTCCACATATTTTCCTCCACTTAAAGCAGCCAAGTCCACATGACAGGGACTGTAGTCCACCCGAATGGTGAAAGGAAGAATATCAAACTTCTGAAAAAGCAAGTACATGGTATCAGTGAATGAACAAAAACCTACAGAAGTGGTCAAAGCTATGATATAACACCAAGATCAGTATCAATACTCAGTTTAAAGGGAATTTTTTCAAGCAGTATGTCAGTTATTTGGTCACGCCTACTACTTTATTAGTTCTTCTAGAATGCTTACCAAATACACAAAGTTCATCCAACCACTTTCTTGGCTAGACAGTTTTACTCATTAAAATGATCATTTATCATTTATCGCTTTAGAATATGTGTTACCAGGTGGAGCTTTAGTGGACTTGTATAAAAGAATATATTTTTGTCAAAGTTTCAAACCGTATCCATTTGTCATCAGATTGAAGTAAATACTCCACAGTAGTATACACTGAAGCTACTAAAAATAGCAACAGTTTTATTTAACTATTTTCTATCAAAATTTTATAGAAGCCCAGAAAGTACAAACTTTAAAATATTATTAAATATACTCTGATTCTGGTGAAAGTCACAATCATGACCACAAATACAATACAGTTCGTATTTATAGTACGCGACTTAAATATATATATTCTGCACAGATGTATTTTTGTGCGACTGTATGATTATTGTTAAGTTGTGATGACTTTTTGTGTGTCCTAGATGAGTGAGTGTACTCGCCTGAAAATAGGGAAGCAATGCTTCCTCATTGATGTTCTGACCCCCAAATCTCATACCCTGTTCTCTTTCCAGTCTCGGTTCACCTAAACATTGAGCAGAACTTGGCAAGGGGTCAGACATTGGGTCTTTTTCTCCAAAGAAGCTGATAAGAAAGTCAAGTTGACGCTGATGGAGATGCAATAGTATAGGAAGGAGACCGATTCGTAACCTGGAAGATCAATAACATTAAATTAAGTACATTGTCAAATTAAAATGAATTAAGATATATCACATAAAGACAAAAGACATTTGGATGCTCGGCTCATAACTGTCGACTGATTAAACTTTTGTCCTAGGCGGACAACAGCTTAACAAATGCAGCAAAATAAATCAATAGAAAACCAGTAAGTTCAATAAAATTTGAGCACGTTGGTGAAGAATATTGGTTCTTTATCAAATGTTTAAACAAACATCACTTTGTGCATATATCAGTATGACTTGTAGAAAGAACTTGCTAGCAATGGCAGTTGGTTGATGTGCGTATACGTAGGTGCAATGTTTGCTATACTTTTTTATTTTTCTGTAAGCAGTTCACTAATTATACATTAACCCGCCTTATAAACCTGAACAGTTTGGAAAGTGAGAAACTTTCAAACTTCTCTCCCTGATTTCTTAACTACTGAAGTTCAATCAAACTTCCCACCAGAACCTACAAGATCAAATCTCCTTTTTCAATCCTATTAGGTTATACACACGACGCATTGCTGGAGAATTAATTGGAACCATACGAATTGTTATTCCAGTTTCTAACCCTAAAGACTTATACCTAAAGGGACAACAATAGCAATCTCCTTAGAACCATCATACAGGACCACAAAAGATAGATATAAAACAACCACTGGAGAGTTAATTGGAACCAAATGAATTGTTATTCCAGTTTCTAACCCTAAAGACTTATACCTAAAGGGAAAACAATAGAAATCTCCTTAGAATCATCATACAGGACCATAAAAGATAGATACAAAACAACCACCAGATATTGTGCTGACAAAGATGTCATGCATACCGATACTCCTCGAGAGGGGTTGAAGGATGCGGACGGACAGCTTCTAGATTCAGCTTCAATGCCTTCGAAGATGATTCTCTTGGATGATCTTTTGAGTGATAATATCCGAGGATCTAGACAGTAAAATATAATATGTATGATTTAGCGCCAAGATTCAAGAAAAAAAAAAGGACCACATGAATTTAGCAGATGATAGTACCAGTTTCCATGGAGCATCTTTACTAATGTCATCCAACCGAAAATCGAGAACTGATAACGATAGCTTTGATACACATATATCCCCATCAGGAAACACGTCATATTTTAAATCTAACCCAGACAGCAAAAGCTCCAAATAAGGAATTGTACCCCTTCCAGAATGATTGCCCAGATGTTGATCAGTATTCTGAAAGTTTTGCCAGCTCGAACCAGCACACATTCTCCACGTGACATTGATGTTTTTAAGAATGACTTTCCCCTTGACTTTATTGTGTCCGCCAAGTTTAGTTTGATTAGAACTCTCATGTTCTTCAATCTGCTTTAGACCAGTTCCCTTACTGATTTCAGAGACATGGTTTTCCAGAATTTTTAATGGGACATCAACGTACCATCCGCTTTTTCCTCTTTGAACTTCTTTATCCTTCAATTTACCGGGTTTATTTTTAAGAACTTCGTTCAACGGTTGATTTTCTGAAGACAATCCCGACACAGGCAATACATCAGATAGGAAATACTCTTCTATAAACTCTGGACAGCCTTTGGAATATATATTATTTGCTACTCCAGGACAACCAGCATCAAGAGAAGTGAAAGTTTTTAATCCACTAAATTCAGGATCGACATTCCCATATTGATTCAGTTGAAAGGCATTTTCACGAATCTCATCCATCAAGTTAACTACACCAGGTACACTCTTTGTATACTCACGTGATGCATTCACTTGAGAAGTGGATAGGCTGGAGTCAGAACTTCCACTGCCAACTTCATTGTTCACGTGTCTCTGCTGAATGCTATTCCATCGGTTTTGTAAGTGCACGATTGATTCCTCCACGTCAGGAGCAAATAGCTGCTGCAGTTGAGCTGACAGGCGAATCAAAGCAGAAGCTGTATCATGACAGGTATTTAAGATAATGTGGGATTCAGTACACTCAAGCTCCCACAGGTGACCGTTTATGCAGTTCATTCTTAGAAGTGCTTCTATATGTGCCTCCTGTGCAACTTTAACATAGCCATGTTTTTGGAGATATTGTACACTGGAAGAGCTGCCAATACTCTTGAGCCCAGATACCGGACAAAGAAGTAGACCCAATTCCTGCAATTTAATCTTGTACTCCCTCTCAAGAGAATTAGAAAACACTGAATTTGAGATACTAAAGGAAGATGCTGCTAAGAGACAACCGAAATATTTTTCCTTTGCATTAGAAGCACCTGCAAAGTGTCCCAAGTACGGCTCATAACTCAAACCAATATCTATCAGGTTAACAACAAATGAAGTCCCACAAGGATCACTTCTCTTAGAATTTTCCTTCTGAGGATCGGCATCACCTGCTTGCTCTGTTTCAGGAGACGGAAAACTGAAAAAGGAGAAAACTGAATCTAGCCAATCCAAACGACCACCTACAGCAGTCATAGTACCACATCTGATTGTTACAGATGTATGACTATGATAATTCACTGAATCCCAGAAGTGCACAATATCTGATCCCGATGTCTTAGAGGATAATACATTTGAACCATCTCCATCACCACGTCCTCTGGTAGAGTTGTTGCAGGAGATTAAAAGAAACTCTTTAGCTGGGACTAGAGTAACTGAACCCCACAAATTGCCCATGCCATGGCCCAGCCAGAATAAACTGGAGTCGCTGATCCCACCAACATTTGAAACAGATAGCAACTCAAGCTTTTGAATTTGCAGTTTAAAGCTATGCCAACAACCAGGAAGTTCATTCTCGGGTGAACCTTTGAGACTTTCATTTTCTTCCAGCTTCATTTGAAATTCTAGAAAATCGCATTCCACAAGCATGGTTGTTTGTGGTGCAAAAGATTCTACCTTCCGATCAACTGGATTAGAGACCAAGCATGATAACCAATCAACCACTTGACCAATAAGAAAATTCAGGGTTTTATACTGAGAACTGTCTAACATAACAATAACAGGAGCAACATGTGCATGCAGGATAAATGAAGAACTTAAAATTATCTCCTCTCGGTTATGGGTTTCTATGCCTTCCACGTCTTTAACAGTAGTTACAGAGGCAAAATCATGACTACATCCAACAGACTTCTCCCTTCTATTTGAATCCCCTGACGTGGCCAACAGCCTGGCCTTCTTTGCTATCCAAGGACCAGTCAAATTATCATCCTGCCAGAACATACTCAAAACAGAAAAACGGCTGACTTGGTCAGTGATAGATACAACATTTTGGTTCAAATATTTAGGATTCTGCGTGCCAGAATCACTTCCAGTACTTTCGGTGGAAGGTGCTGTGATAACATAGATACCTAAGTTACCAAAGTTCAAATGCAAAGAACACGAAGATGCCAAAGAGTGCCACTTCTTCGACCTAACCACAGTGGGACGACTGCTCACTTGAACCTTTTCTTCTCTCGAATTCGGTGGTGAAGAAATGTCAACAGCAATAAATTGATCCCAGCAAGTGTAACTTCTAAAATCTCCACTTGTCTCTAAAGGGAAACAGAGTATTATTCTTGCATTTGAAAGTAACACATTGCCTTTCAGTCTTTCAGTCGGAGATGAGGTGCTGACTTGAGGGCAAGATTTCTTTCCCACTTTCTCTCGAGATGAAGACATCGAATCAACATCACATTTCTCATCCAAACATCCATTACATGTGCTCGTCATTCCAACAGAATCTCTGGGTGGCTTCAGTACATCTAATATCAAACTTATCAAACGAAAATTCACCCAGAAAACAAATGGTGGCAACTTCAGCGAAAAAGAGGTAGCCGTCACCTGACTGGATGAACCAAAAGTTACAGTACATAGGCAATCAATCACACCTGAAGTTCTGAGCAATGTGACCTTTACTACATCACTCCTATATATACTTCCATCATGCCTGGTGTCAACAGAGTTGGTCGCTTTTGCACAAGTATAATTTTTGGCAGGTGAACTTGAAGGAAAAGAAGCTTCAACTGCAGTTTGCAATTTTGCAATGGATGTAACCTGAGTTTTTATATCATCATTATAACCTTTCAGATCACTATCTTCGATGTCATTGCCACTACTGAAGTGATCAGATAGTTCAAAATGCTCCACCGTTGCTTTAATATTCATATCTCGAGGACATACCTGTTGACCTTGTCAAATGTCTGAAGTTAGTACCAAATGCATTTAAGAATAAAAGAACTGGAGGCTCCAAGACACAGAATTTTAATGCAAAGAGGGTGGGTAGGGGGAGCGGTGCACCATACCTGCAAGATGAAAAGAATGTTCTGGAATTTTGCACCTAAATAGTGAACATATGGATGGGCATTTGATTGATTATCTAGATATTCCGGATCTTCATCAACAAATGACAAAAGAAGTGTAACGTCAGCAATGCTTGCCTTGAGATTGGTTTCAACATGCTTTTGTTCTGTGGGAAGATATGTAAGCATGCCGATTAGTTACTACAAAATAGAAGAAAAATACAACAGAATCTCCAGAACAAACATGTCAGCATACATCAGCCATACACTTCTTAAAGCAGCAAAAATCAATGTGACCAACTTATCATGGAGTGTTTTGTACAAATATATACATATAATTGTATACCAGGTATGCGAATATGGATAACAATACCAATTACTTCGTCAATAACACATAAAAGCTTCACAATATTTTGCAACTAGTCTAGGAAAAGAATGTCACTAAACCAGGTAAAAATTTCTCCAGAAAGGGTAGGCATTAGAACTTTACATTCACAAAAACTATTATACTCACAGTAACAACCAAGTAGGCGAAGTTTAAATGCTTGATAGGGTCTTTAATAACTATTTGTTGCACGGAGTATTGAGCTATCTTGTCTATAAAGAACACAATACGTACTTGGTGAGAGAATTTTTGGATTTGGGAAATTCCATCTATTGTTTGCACAAACAGGGTAGTCATCATTCCGCTCTTGATAGATGTTGTTATGTTACCTAAGTAGATGTAATTTATACTGTTAACATTTCATTACAATTAGCCTTGTCCAAGTTCATTTATGTAGGAATTCCTCTATATGTGGTCCGAGTGAATGCCAACTTGAGGGTTTTCTTCGGTAATAATGTATTCCTAGTTTTTTTCATTAATTCCTGATTAATTAAGCAGTTTTGACTTTTGACTACATATATTTCGCTGTAACTCACGGCAGCCCATTGAAACCTATTGACAACAAAATCAGATGCAGCAGCCAGCAGCGACAAAAAATATAACTTAATAGAAGCATTTGCAACATCAATTCCTAAAATACAGAACTCGAGATATAACTCACCTCTCAAAGCAAAGAATTTATATACAGGAGGTAAGCATGAAGAATAACATACCAGTGGGAATATACAAAGATCCAGATTCAAGGTTGGATGCAGCAGTTATTGCACTGAAAACGGAACATGTCCAGTTCCACATTCCACTATTTCCCAAAGCTGACTGAGAAGTCCTCAATTCATCAAAACATTCAAAAAATTGATCCACACTGCGAGTAAATATTTGTTAATATTTAGCACTCGTTAGCATATTGATATCAATAGATATCTATTTCAACATTGTGTTCGAGATATAATGTACCAAAAGTTTTCGAAACAATCAAACTGAGAGCAGATATCTCATGAGCATTACATGAATAATGTACCACAAAAAAAAAAGAAAAAAGAACAATCTTGGGTAAATCTGGATTGGTTAAAAAATTGACAAAAAAAAATGAACAAGCAGTTTAAAGCATAGCAATCTAGCATATAAAAAAACATCTGGCACTAAGATATTCACACAATTTCCTGTTGCAGCTTTAACAAGGGAAATGAGATAATACCAACCTGGCCCCAAAATCTGGTTCTACATCGGTATTGTCTCTCTGCTTTCTACTCGAAGATGTCACCCAATCGGAGATAACATGCGATCCTGGTAGCAAAGTATCAAGAATTGTGTCCCTTTCAAAAGAGGGGAAGATGTTTGATGTATATCCATGGTTTGTCATTACTTTCTCAGTAGTATAAGATCCAACAGTAGATGTAAGAGAATTAGATATTGCATTATGGTAAACCGACTCATTTTCCATGTTTTGCATCTGACTCTTACCATTTTCACCCATATCTCTATAAACTTCAAACAAATGTAAAAGGCATTTAATGGAACTCGGTTGAAATCTTAATTCCAGTGGATCAATACTAACATCTGCATCCACTTTGCGGATATCCAAAGAACCATTTTTCCAAGGTATACTTAATTTCATAGTCCCTGAGAATCCACCTTTTTCCCCAGTAATAATTGAAGTTGTAGCATCTGATGAACGTGCGTTAAACAATTCAGTGGAAGTTGTTCCTGCAGCACATGGAACAGCTGACTTCTTGACACAGTCATCATCTATTCGGAGAAACTCAAGAATTGCACCGTGAAATTTAACGAAGTTCGTCAGTCGATTTAAGCCAAGTAATGTATCAGCTTTCACTTGGTTATCAGAATCAATCTCTTCAGAAGTACCTGCCCCACATTCTACTTCAGCTATGCGCAGCACCAAGGTCCTGCATAATTCATTTTTCTTCTTTTCTTCTAAATAGGGATCAAATGCAACAATGAGTTTCTTAATTCTTACATTGAAACTAGTAAGCAACCATTTTACCATCTTTGCAATGGTTTTGACTCCCTCATGTACATCCACAGACGCTACAGCCTCAGTGTTATCCACAATGTCAGGCCCAGATCTTCTAAAATCCCCAACACCATCTTGACCATTTCGGCTTGAAGAACACGTTCCAGATCCATCCTCGGACAAATTTTTCACACCAGGACCAAGAACAATTTCAAGTTCATCCAATTCAATCTGACACCCTTTACTCTTCCATGGCATTGTGACGGATAAGGAGCCAATGGATCCCTCTTTAACAGTCAGCCCCGCCAATGCACCTAACTGAACAAATATAGCCAAAAAAAAGTAACAAAACTGTGAGATCACATTTCATTCTACTAGATAGTGACAGCTAGAAATCCATCATGCAAGATGAACAACAGTTTTTTTTTGGGGGGGGGGGGGGGGGGGGGTGGTTATTTGCTGGAAAATAGATACTCACACGCACATGCCTTCAAAAGAGGATTGAACCCTCCACCTCGTATTACCAAAAGAGAGGAGAGTTTATCTGCTACACTATAAGTCAAATAGAGACATATCTGCACTATATTATGTTATATTATTAGCACCGAGGTCTCGAAATGGTGTCCCCAAAAGGCATGTAAGGTGTGATATAAGAAAATACTATCTATGCATACTCAGCACTCAGCAGAGACATAGTAAGCACAAATGAGATCATGCTTCAAAATGAACTATCTCGAGGAACTCAGCCAGCAATTTATTTTTGCCACTCATGGAGGACATGGAATCTATGCTGCAAGTCTACAACAAAAGCATTCCAAGGAACTGACAAAGCACTAAGAAAAAATACAACCACACTAGTTATCTGCATATTGCTAGCCAAACATCTTGCAGATCCTTTTTAAATTAATAGCAAAAAAACATTGTAAATTTAAACAGTTTCCATATACTTCCCACTGAATTAGGATTGATAATACCAACTTGCATTCACTAGATAGAGGTAAGCTTTAATAACTTACAATGCACCTCTTAATTGTATAGAGTGAAGACGGAGAGTAATTAAAATCCCCCTATATTGAAAATGGCTAAAAAACAACTTTTTGTTCAAGTATCAGTTATATTATTATTTCAACTAAATTTCTACCCTGAATATAACTCGAACACTTTGCTTTTGTTTGCTGAATATATCCAATAGTCATGGTAAACTTTAGACACCAGTACCAGTTTACCAATAAGACTTCGCAGGCTCCAAACCAGATAAAAACGATTTTCAGACTAGAGAAAACATTACTATTTCCACTTCAACATATCAACATATTTCCTTGAGTTTCTAAAAACTGCTACCTCCTTGCCACATACAATACAGAACCTGCAATACAGCTTCCAAACTGAAAACCATCCCCGTGACAGACCATCCCCGTGACAGTCTTATATATATATATACAATGCAACAAACTCTACCAAAGGTCCCTAAACACTCAAATATCACAATTACACTACAACCTCTACAAAATACTAACTTCCGACCCAAAGTTTTAACTAATTTATCTATACAATTCTTTTATCAAGTACCTGATACAATTCAATTTTAAATACCTACATAAAGTATAAACTTATTATCGAGCATAAATTTACGATGTCCGAGATAAAGCAGAAACCTATTATCTAATACTAACTTCCAATGATGTTTGAGATAAAGTAAAAACCTATTATCAAGTACTAACTTCCAATGATGTTTGAGATAAAGTAAAAACCTATTATCGAGTACTAATTTACTGATGTTCGAGATAAAGTAGAAACCTAATATCGAGTACTAATTTAGGATGCTCTACCGTGCATGTCTAACTAATCATTCTGTTAAATACAAGTACACCAAATTCTCGAAAATTCTCGAAAAACAGCAACAACAAAAAAAAACAAAATATATCGAAAATCGACAACAAAAGGAGGAGAGGCCTGACCTTGAGATTAATATAATCGACGTTGAGAGCGAGATCAGAAAGCTGAACCGTGCCATTACGAAGTTGAACATCAAGTTGATTAAGATCAATATCACCTAAAATAAATTGCCCTAATTTTTTCTTCAATAAAAACTTAAACACCTTCTTAATCGCCCACCGCGAAAACATCGCCTCCGCCGATTTAGCGATGTTCCACGAAAACATCCTCCTTCCTTCAAATTAGGGCTTCTTATTTGTATTATTCACTTAAAACGACGTCGTATTGAGGTTCGAACTTCCATCAAAACGACAAACAGAAGAATATTAATAAAGCTCTTTGAGAGAGAGAGAGAGAGAGAGAGAGAGAGAGAGAGAGAGAGAGGTTTAATGATTGTGTGTGTGTGAGAGAGAGAGATGACTTTGAGTATTATTTGGACTGGTTTTGCGTGTTGTCTTTTGGTATGTATGTATCTGTGTATTTATATTGTATCGAAAAAAATGCTCTTAAAATACCTATTTATGGAAGTTATATGAGGATGTAGTATATTTATATTTTAATGATAAAATTGTAAATATTTGATCAAATTTAAAATTATAAATATTTGATCAAATTTAAAATTATAATAGTACTTTATCGTACATTCACATTAGAAATTTTTTTGTACTGACCTAATTTACGTGATTAAACGAATAAGCCCTATTCTATAAGTGGATAGATACAGGGTGTGATTATTTAAATGGTGTATTAAGTTTTTAAGTTTGATTAATGGGGTGGGGTTAGTGTTATGAGAGGATTAGGACAGAGATATACCATTATTACACGAGAGTATTCTGTTTGGCGTGGATGTGATCATTTTTACATTTTATTTTTATTAGGCTATATATCTTTTTGATCATCAAAATTATACGAATAAATGTTTTAGTCATTGAAGTTTGAAAATGTTCGATTCAATTATTTGTCTTTGCAGATTATACCTTTAAATCATTACTTAATTAAAAAAAGTGTGGCTAACGCTTCCTCGTTAAAAGTGGGCAAAGGTTATAGTAAGCATAACCCTATAATAAGGGAAACAAATAATATGTCAAGGTTACATCAATCTCTTTTACAAAGCTAGCAAGTACACTTCAATTAATAAATATATATATAAAGTATTTAATGATGTATTATTCAAGGTATAAATTTTCAAGAACATATATAAGATAAATTCTCAAAAACGTTTTCAAAAATGTTACAGCAATAACACATGTACTAATGCTACATTGGTATTAGGGTTGAGTAGAACCGAACCAGAATCGAAAAATCGAACTGAATAGTATAATTTCGGTTCGGTTCGGTTTTAATTTTCTGAAAATTCGGTCTGGACCGAATAGACCGAAATAAATATCGATTCGGTTCGGTTCTTTCAAAAAAAATTATGTCCGAACCGAATAGACCGGATTTTTTTTTTATATAGTTTTTATAGATATAATATATTAATTTTATATGTATGTATATATTCAAAATTTTGCATGGCTTATTTTTGGTTCGATATTTGAAATTTGAACTATTATATTTACATTTCATACTTGTATTTCATTAGCTAATATTTTTATTTTTAGAAAAATCATATTTTTTTGGCTTTTTTTGAAATAAAAATTTTTTATTTAAAAAAAATTCGGTTCTTTTATGAAAGAACCGAACCGAATAGCATTATTTCGGTTTGATTCGGTTCCGGTCCAAAATACAATTTCGGTTCAGTTCGGTCCGAAAAAAATGATAATTCGGTTCTCGGTCTATTCGGTTCAGTCCGGTACAGTTCTGGACCGAACCGACCGAATACTCATCCCTAATTAATATGCATGAAATTTTTCATAATTAGCATTATCATCTATAAGATTATAAGTACATGTTTTTGACTAGTTGTCAAACTCCAAATGTTAAAATCATCCTTATATTTTATGTCTTTATGATCTTGAAATATTATTAGAAGTCAGTTTGGTTCAAAAAATGATATAAATGAAATTAGAAATTGGATTAAATTAGTATGTAGTTGAGATATTATTCTTAATATCATACATTTGATCCGATCATGTAAAAAATATATTTAATTTAAAATATAATTGATTACACGTTTTTTGTTATTATATTATGTGCAGGATATATTACACATTGAAATCAAGTTATTTTACAATTTACAATTTACAAATAAAAAAATTTATATAGAAAAAATATTTGGTTTGAATTTACTATTTAACCAACTAAATAGTGATTTAATATTTTTTTAAAAATAAAATTCCTAATTAGTATTAAAATAAAGATACATAAAATTTATTTAAGATTAAACAACTTCATATTTAAGATAGGTGTGTTGAAATTGTGTTTAGTTTTATAAATGAAATTGAAAATATAAAAATCAAATTGATTCATCTTGCTTCCTTCCTTGAAATTAAATCTCACTGAGTTATTAAATTTCATTTCGAATGAATTTCAGTTACGAGTTTTAAATTTGAAAAGATTTCAAATAAACACCTTAGAGATCAAAATGAAAAAAAAAACATATTAAAATAATCTGAACTAAATGAACCCCTAACTTTTTCCGTTTCAAAGATATTTGAAAACTTATCCTTTAATAAAGAATCAAAAAATGTTGTGTTTGATTACAAGTTGGTCCAAATTCCTTCTATTACCAATCATTATCAATAAAGAAAAACATATGATATTAGTTAATCTGAGGCATAAGCCCAAGTAGATTTCGATAATAATCCATCCGAACATATACATATATCACACAAAGATATGAAATATGTCAATTATCCATTAAAGTCTAAAAATATAGATAAGAACTTGACAACTCAATTCAGTCTTCATATTTAAGTTCACATAATATTTTTAATTATAATTTGAGCTGAATTATTCATTTTAGACTCTGTGTCTATATTCAGGTTTGTAAAATATTCATAAAACTTTTTTGACATACTTTTAATTATAGAAACTTTATATTTCAATTTTGACATAGTTTTGTTTAAAGTATATTTGTAAAGCATAATGTAACATAAGATGTAAAAGAGATAACTACAACTCAACAAAGGACAAGACAGACAATAGTATTAATAGAAGCACAGGAATCCAAAATCAAAGAAGAAAAGGTAAACTCAAAAAATCAAAATACGTTATGTATTCTTCAAGTCCGTAAACAGGTCACGGAAAGAAGTTCATGAAAATGTTCAAGCCTCAGTGACAGCAATAGAAACAAGACTTTGAAGACGACAGAAGTATGTGAATGATTTAGGGTTAAGTACCACGGGATTCCAGTGATTTAAACGAAGCAACCAGAAAGACAAAGGACTTATCAGCAGCACTGAATTGAAGACATGAAAGGAGAATTGATCAAGTGTTATTCATCTGTGAACCAGACCAGTTGCACGAGTTGACGGCACTAAGAAGATCAAGCTGTTTTATCGTCTCAGAACAAATTGATACAGTCCATTATTTAAACACCCGGGAGCTCAGGAGTTATTACTAAAGGACAAATGACAAGTAAATCAATTCGATAGTTTTTCTTTAAAGAAAACTATCGAATGAGAGTTTAAGGTGATTGAATTAAAAAACAAGTAAATCAATTTAGCATTCGATAGTTTTGTTTTAAAAACTATCGAATGGTAAAATGATTTGTTTCATTCGATGGTTTCTTAAACCATTCGATGGTTTTTTAATTGGGAGCAGGTGGAAAGTATTCTTTGTTTTTCAAGTTGAAGAAGATCCAACGGCCAGGATTGTTTCCACAAGTTTGGTTCGATGTTTTTTCAAACCAAAGTCTGCAGTTAATACATAGTGAAGAAAGTGTCTTCTTCAGTAAAGGATTTCAACACAGAGACATTACTGAGAGAGAGAAGAGCCGGAGAAAATTATCAGAGAAATTAATAGTGCTCAGAACTTGATCATTGTTTTGTATTTGTGTAACCTTAAACTCATTGACGCTAATATACGGATTAGAAATTGTAGCACCCCTCGAGGTTTATATTTATAAAAAGATATATTCCCCGAAACTTGATTTGGTTTGGTGTGTTTGATTTCGTTATAGAACTGAAAGATTAATCCGCGAACGAAATTGAATTATTTGTGAGTATCGTATTCAACCCCCCCCCCCCCCCTTCTACGATACTTTGGACCTAACAATTGGTATCAGAGCTACTTGATTGATATACAAATCAGATCCGGTGAATGAGACCAAAATCAAACGTAGCGTGAAAATACGAAGCAAATTTTTTAACTTTCAAAATTTTTCATTTAATTGGAATTTCTTGAATTTTAAACAATTTGAAATTTTCAGAAACCATGAGTGCTCCAAAGACAACCGCTGGTATTAAAGTTCCCCCGTTTACTAGAGATGATTTCGGTTTGTGGAAGATGAAGATGTTGTTATTTATCAAGGCATCTAATCCGTTGTATATTGGCATATTAGAAAACGGACCGTTTGTACCAATGAAACCAATTAGTGAATCTACAGCTCCTGATGGTAGCAGGATTCCTTCAGGCACCCAACCTAAGGATATAAGTGAATTTACAGATTCTGACAAAGAACTAATTCGATTGGACACCGGTTTAATGTTGATATTGGCGGACTCCGCAGACAAGGAAATGAGCTATCAGTTGATGAACTGTACAAGCGGGAAACATATGTGGGATACCATTAACTTAATAATGGAAGGAACTGAAGACGTTCAGGAAAACAGATTGGACATTATGACTTCTCAATATGAAGCGTTTAGGTCCCTGCCAGGAGAAAGTATAACTCAGGTCTTTGAGAAGTATACTAAGCTCCTCAATGAATTGGCAATGAAAGGAAAGACCTATCCACTGAGAGAATCGAACAGGAAGTTCATGATGACGCTGCCCCATCATGTAGAACACAAGTCATCATCCATTAGGGAAAGAATTGACTTCACAAAGATGTCATTAGAGATGATCTATGGCAAGTTGAAGACCTATGAGATGGAACAGGAACAAAGGGTGATAATCTACGGATCAGGGACAGTGGACAGCAAGCACAATGCACTTGTAGTGGATGAACCAATAACTTCTGAGATTCAGGTTCAAACCCCTAGAGCTGGAAAGGAGGTGATAATAGAAGCAGAAATGGATTCTGTGAATCTGGGTGTTGATGAAAGTGATTACTACACCCTAGAAGAGCTTGAGCAAATGGAAGACAAAACCATGGCGTACTTAGCTGCAAAGTTTAGTCATATTCGTTTCAAGAGAAACCCTAAGTACAAGTTCAAGGGCTCAACCAACAGATTCCAGAAGAGCAATTATACACCTAGTACAGGCTTTAAGGGAGGCTACAAGACTGGCATGATTGATAGGAGCAAATCAAGATGCTATAACTGCAATGAGTTAGGGCATTTCGCCACTGAATGCCGGAAGCCTCGTCAAGCAAGAGACATGAAAGATGTCTATGGAAAGAAGGATTCTTATGATGAGTTGAAAAAGGAGAATGCCAAGCTTAAACAGCAATTGGAGGCATTCTCTGGAAAGCAGAAAGGGAAAGCTTACATAGCAGAGGGAAAGCACTGGGATGATACTGATTCGGATGAAGAGGAGGAATATGTAAATGTTGCTCTAATGGCTGACTCTTCAGAGGAATCACCACAATCATCTCAGGTACCTATCTTAACTACAATTGATATGTCTAATTCTGAGTACAAGAAAACTGTGCAAGATCTAGTGTAGAATTGTTTAATGTACACACAAGCATGCTAGCATCAGAAATGGAAAATGCTAAACTAGTTCTTAAGATTAAAAAGCTAGAATCTAAAAATGAAGAACTAGAGCTTGTAGCTGTAACATTAGAAGATCTTAAGCAAAAGAATGCGTACTTAGAGAACAAGGTCAAGTGTAATGATGAGATAGAGACTATCCTCAGGAAGCAGATTTCAGATCTAGATTTGAAGCTGAATGCTTTTAAGAATTCCGCTCTAGTGGCTAAGGAAATCATTGATACTCAGGCTGTTAGGAATATGTTGTTCTTGATGATAAGCATAAAACACTTAGTAGAATTTGTGTAAAGTCAATTTTGTAGCTGTCAACGAAATAGCATGCTTAGCAGTGTTTCGTTGACAGGAAGCTCATCAACGAAATGAGTGTTGTAGCAATTGCATTGTACAGTACTTCACAGTATGATAGGCATTCTATTATATGTTTTAGATAGGTTTTCTAAGTCATGTTGACTATGTACTAGATAGGCAAAATAGGTTGGTTAATTGTAAATATGTTATGCCTTGTAATTCTGCCTAAGTGAAGACATGTCAACGGTATGAAGATTACTCTGTCAACGGTATGGAGTTTACCCATCAACGAAACGAGGGAAACACCATCAACGGAATGAAGAATGAAGCTATCAACGAAACACATCTCCTTGCTATCAACGAATCAATGTTGCTTTTTGAACAGTTGACAAAGTGATAGTGACAGTTTACTGAACAGATCTAAAAGGAGATATGGAAGTGTACTTTGCATTGGAAACCATCAAAGTGGTTACTGGAAATAAGGAAACATTCCAATTTCCAATAAGGCTCTTGGGAATGATTATAATGAGCATGAAGACAAAAGCAAAGATCTCCAAGGACCATTGGACAAAAGGAATGAAAAGCAAGCTACTGATGGTTACTTCTATTATTCTTTAGTTTAACCAAATGTAGAATTGTAAACTTGGGATTTATAACCAAGTGTAGCAGTCACTTTAGAAATAGAGAAGAAAAACAAATAGATTGTATTAGCTATTTTTGAGAGCATTCTTCTCTACAACATTGTAACTGAGCAGCTGTGAACATTTGTATCACAGATTATTTCCGCAATAAAAACACTTCAGTTGGATCATCAAACAATCCAACTGAATTATTTATATCTTGTGTTTTTATTTATTCAGTTCAGTTTAATTTCATAAAGTGTTTAGTTTCAAGAAAATATCAAGAATTGTATTCAACCCCCCATTCTACAATTCTGTTAGGTCATTTGGGAATAACAATTGGTATCAGAGCAAGCTTCTAACATACAAGAAGTTTAAAGATCAAGACCAAAAACAGAAACCATGGTGAAGAAGGATGCAGGTGTGAAGATACCAGTTCTTGATAAAGACAATTACTTTCACTGGAAAGTAAAGATGCATTTACATCTCATGTCTATGGATGAGAGGTATGTAGACTGCATTGAGAAAGGTCCACACGTTCCCATGAAGCTTGACTCTAGAGTTGGACTGCCAGATGATGCACCTGATGTAGAGATTCCAAAAACTGTCTCAGAATGGACTGTTGAAGATATTGCAGAAGTTCATAAAGATAAAAGGACCATGAACATTCTGTTTAATGGTTTGGAGCAAGAGATGTTTGACAATGTTATCAACTGTACAACCTCTAAGGAAGTATGGGATACTGTTAGAACACTCTGTGAAGGAACTGAGCAAGTCAGGGAAAATAAAATGCAACTCCTTATACAACAATATGAGCATTTTCATTTTAAAGCTGGTGAAACCCTAAATGACACGTTCAGTAGGTTTCAAAAGCTTTTGAATGGATTAAAGTTGTATGGGAGGATCTATCAAACCAAGGATTCAAACCTTAAATTTCTTAGAGCTCTTCCAAAAGAATGGAAGCCTATGACTGTTTCTCTCAGAAACACTCAAGAGTACAAAGACTACACTCTTGAAAGGCTTTATGGAACCTTGAAGACTTATGAGCTGGAAATGGAGCAAGATGAAGAAATTGAAAAGGTACAGAAGAAGGGTGGATCTATTGCATTAATTGCATCAGTGAACCAACTTGAAGATGACAATAAAGAAGCTGCAAAGGCCACAACTAGTCGATCTAGTTGTAGGAGTGATGTTAGCAAGGGTAAAGACAAGATGACAGAAGAAGAAGAATCAGAACCAGCCAACTTGGAGGACTTAGATGAGATTGATGAACACATTGCTTTTCTGTCTAGAAAATTCTCTAAGTTCAAGTTCAAAAGAAACTCAGAAGCAAGGCCACCAAGAAGAGACTTTCAACCTAGCAAAACAAACTGGATTGAAAAGTCTAAGTCAAAATGTTTCAATTGTGGAATGCTTGGTCACTTTGCTGGAGACTGCAGAAAGCCCAAGGTTGAGAAGGGCAACAGGAAATTTGAGCCTGTTGATTATAAAAAGAAATACTTTGAACTTCTCAAACAAAAAGAAAAGGCTTTCATGTCTCAGGAGTATGATTGGGCTGGTAATGGTGAAGATTCTGATGATGATGTTAAGTATGTCAACTTGGCTCTTATGGCTGACAATCATGAGCAGGAAGCAAGTTCCTCAAGCAACCAGGTAACAATTACTAATCTTTCTGAGCTTTCTAAAGAGGAATGCGACAATGCAGTAAATGAAATGTCTACTGTATTATATAATTTGCGTGTTACTCTTAAATCACTTACTAAAGAGAATTCAAGAATAAAAGAGACCAATCTGCTCTTAAGTGATAGGAATGCAATGTTAGAAGCACAGCTCATTGAATTTGAGAAAATGAGATGTGTTAGTAGGGATGCTAAGAAGGAACTTGAGAACGTGTTACAAAGGGAAGAAATTCTTAGAACACAACTTGAGATAGAACAAAGTGTGATTGCAAAATGGAAGGATGCCAGGAATGTTGCTACCAACATAATTAATGTTCAAGGCGTGGAATCCTTCTGTGAGCAATCATGGGAAAGGAACAAAGAGAAGCTAGGGTATGTTGGTGAAACCTTAGAATCAGGAACAGAGTCAACAAACAACAATGATCATTTGTTGAAGGTTGATATGTCAACGGAATGCAATGTTTCATTGACACATGAACCATCAACCGATCAGGCTGTTTCGTTGACAGACAAAAGAAAAGATAAACTCACTAGACTTAATGACAAGTATGGTCCTGTCACCAAGAACTTTGTTCAAGGTGAGTCTAGTATTTTAAAGAAAATTGAGAAGCCTGTTGAGAGAGCTAATGTAGGTCACTTGTCTAACAAGCAATTGAAAGACAAGGTAGAGAAAGTTCATAATGAGGCTAAGGGAAATAAAAAGAATAACAGGAATGGCAAAGTAGGAATTAACAAACACAACAATTACACACCTGATAAATATGCTCCTAGAAAGACATGTGTTAATTGTGGAAGTGTTAGTCATTTGTCTACTAACTGCAAATCTGTTAAGAAAACTCCTAATGTGAGAATGCCCAAGCCTGCAATGAACAGTTCCATGCCTACAATGCCTGTTATGTCTAACATGTTTGCTCCATATGCACAATTTCAGAATCCATATGCTAGCATGCCATTTGTGTCTAATCCTTACATGAATATGTTTAACATGCCACAAATGCCATGGAACATGAATAACATGATTGTTCCTCCAACTATGCATGCTATGAATGAAAATATGAGCAACCCTCAGAAATCAACACCAAGGGTAAAGATTGATTTGAATCAATCTGAGCCCAAAGTGAAAAATGGTACAAAAGGGAATGCAAAGGCTAACAAGACAGGACCCAAGGAAACTTGGGTACCAAAATCGACTTGATTTGGTTTTATTGTGTGCAGGGAGACAAAAGGAATCTTTGGTACTTGGATAGTGGTTGTTCAAGACACATGACTGGTGATTCTACCCTGCTCACAGAGTTTCAGGAAAGAGCTGGCCCTTGTATTGCTTTTGGAGATGACAGCAAAGGCTACACAAAGGGATATGGCTTGATTTCAAAAGAGAATGTCATCATAGATGAGGTTGCATTGGTGGATGGTCTTAAGCACAACTTGCTTAGTATCAGCCAACTTTGTGACAAAGGATTTTTAGTTACTTTTTCTAGAGAAGCCTGTGTTGTTTCTAAAGGAGGAAACAACAATGTGGTAATGACTGGATTCAGAAGGGGGAATGTGTACATTGCTGACTTTAGTAGCACAAGTTCAGACACCATCACTTGTCTTTTCAGCAAGGCAAGCAAGGATGAAAGTTGGTTATGGCACAAGAAGTTATCCCATCTGAATTTCAAAGTTATGAATGATTTGGTGAGGAAAGATCTTGCTAGAGGAATTCCACAGGTGGAGTTCTCCAAGGATGGTTTGTGTGATGCCTGTCAAAAGGGAAAACAGAAGAAGGCATCATTCAAAAGCAAGACAGAGTCATCAATTGTCCATCAGCTTGAATTGCTTCATATGGACCTATTTGGCCCTGTAAATGTTATGTCCATCTCAAAGAAGAAATACTGTCTTGTGATTGTTGATGATTTTTCTAGATTTACATGGACTTTCTTTTTGCACTCTAAAGATGAGGCAAGTGAAATCATTATCAATCACATCAAGATGGTAAGCAATCATCCTGATTTCAAAGTAAGAAGGATTAGGAGTGACAATGGGACAGAATTCAAGAATTCAAGCATGAAGGTGTTCTGTGAAGAAAATGGTATTTTGCATGAGTTTTCAGCAGCAAGAACACCACAGCAAAATGGTGTAGTTGAAAGGAAAAACAGAACACTTATTGAAGCTGCAAGGACAATGCTAGATGAATCAAAGTTACCTACATATTTTTGGGCTGAGGCAGTTAACACAGCTTGCTTTACTCAAAATATTTCTTTGATTAATCAGGCCAAAGGAATGACCCCTTATCAGTTACTCAAAAGAAAGAAGCCACTATTGGATTTTCTTCATGTCTTTGGATGCAAGTGCTTTGTTCTGAGAAATCAAGCTGAGCATTTGGGGAAATTTGAAGCAAAGGCAGATGAAGCAATATTTGTGGGATATGCAGCAGGGAAAGCTTACAGGGTCTATAATCTCAGAATCAACATTGTTATGGAATCTGTACATGTTGTTTTTGATGATCTCAAAATCCAAGGTCTCTGTGATGAAGGTTTCCATGAAAGTCTTTCTTTTGAAAATAAGGAAGGAGATCAAGTGAATCATGATAAGGCTACTGAGAAACAACCTAAAGTTGTTGTATCTAGCACAGATGAAAGCAGCAGTGAAGATGAAATTGCTGCATTAAGGTTAAAAAGGATAGCAGCTAGCAGACCAAATGGTCATTTCGTTGACAGTCATGATGGTGGATTCGTTGATAGTCAGAATGAGCGTTTCGTTGACAGCCAAAACGGTCATACCGTTGATAGTCATAGGAATACTTCTAGAAGTGATCACTTAGGGACAACAAACTCAGGGGGAGTTTCTCAAGGACAAATATCCAATCAAGGCAATCATGATCATGAAGCAACGTCTTCAAGAGCAAATCTACCTCCCTCAAGGAAATGGACTAAAGATCATCCCTTTGAACTTATTATAGGTGATGTCTCTTCAAAAGTCCAAACTAGAAGAGCAACTCAAGAAGAATGTCTATATAGTAGCTTTCTGTCTCAAGATGAGCCAAAGAAAGTTGAGGATGCACTTCTAGATCCAGATTGGGTTTTAGCCATGCAAGAAGAGCTAAACCAATTTGAGAGAAACAATGTTTGGAAGCTGGTGCCCAGGCCTAATGACAGGAGTGTTATAGGCACAAAGTGGGTGTTCAGAAACAAGATGGATGAAAATGGCATAGTCACAAGGAACAAAGCTAGATTGGTTGCAAAAGGCTATTCACAGGAAGAAGGAATTGATTTTGATGAAACCTTTGCTCCTGTTGCAAGACTAGAAGCAATAAGGATTTTCCTAGCCTATGCAGCCCATGCCAATTTCAAGGTCTATCAAATGGATGTGAAGAGTGCTTTTCTGAATGGGGAATTGGAAGAGGAGGTGTATGTAAGTCAACCTCCTGGTTTTGAAGATGATGATTTTCCAGACTATGTGTACTTCCTTCTCAAAGCACTCTATGGTTTGAAACAAGCACCTAGAGCCTGGTATGACACTCTCTCACAGTTCCTCCTTGAGAATCATTTCACTAGAGGTACTGTAGATAAAACTCTTTTTCACAGGGTTGTAAATGGCTCTACTTTACTTGTTCAAATTTATGTAGATGATATAATCTTTGGGTCTACAGATGTGAAACTTTGTCAAAAGTTTGCCAAGCTTATGCAAAGTAAGTATGAAATGAGCATGATGGGAGAATTAACTTACTTTCTTGGTCTTCAAGTAAAGCAAGTTAATGAAGGCATTTTCATTAGTCAAACAAAATACATTCATGATTTATTAAAGAAGTTTAACCTAATGGAATGCTCTCCTGCCAAAACTCCCATGCCTACTGCCACCAAACTTGAATTGAATACTAAGGAAAAATCTGTGGACATTTCAAGTTACAGAGGCATGGTAGGCTCACTTTTATATTTAACAGCTAGCAGACCTGATATTATGTTTGCTACATGTCTATGTGCTAGATTTCAGGCTGATCCTAGAGAATCCCATTTAGTTGCTATTAAAAGAATTTTCAGATATCTCAAAGGAACACCAAACCTTGGCATTTGGTATCCTAGAGAATCTGGTTTTGAACTAATTGGTTATTCAGATGCAGATTTTGCAGGATGTAAAATTGACAGGAAAAGTACAACTGGAACCTGTCAATTCCTAGGAAACAAGCTTGTGTCATGGTTCAGCAAGAAACAAAACTCAGTTTCTACCTCCACAGCTGAGGCTGAGTATATTGCAGCTGGAAGTTGTTGTGCACAGATTTTATGGATGAAAAACCAACTACTTGATTATGGATTAAGAGTTGAGAAAATTCCTATTTTCTGTGACAACACTAGTGCCATTGCCATTACTGAGAATCCAGTGCAGCATTCAAGGACCAAGCACATTGACATCAAGTACCATTTCATTAGAGAACATGTTATGAATGGTACTGTGGAGTTACATTTTGTTCCAAGTGAACAACAACTTGCAGACATCTTTACCAAGCCACTTGATGAATCAACATTCTCAAGATTAGTAAGTGAGCTAGGTATGCTAAATTTCTCTTAATTATTTTTGAGATATTTGCAAGTTAAAATGCAGCCAGAAATTTGCTATGTTTTTCTGTGAATGAATTTTCTCAGGAAAAGGTAAAATTTTGTCTAAGTCAAAATTACTATGCCAACGGAATGCACCATTTCGTTGACAGTCTTAGCACTTTTTCTGGATGTTTCGTTGATAGTTCTTTTGTATCAACGAAACGCAATTTTATCAACGAAATAGACGGGACCTTAAACGCCCAATTCTGATTCGTTGATATAAAGCGCTTTTAATCTGAACCGTTAAAAAATTGACACGTCTTTTACCACGATCTATGCATACACCCCTGTAAGTATAAATCATGGTAATACTTTAAGAGTAACGGTTATATTTTGAAGCCAATCCAGTAATTTACATTTATTATTGGATTCATTTTCTGAGAATTTTTGGGGGAGTATTTAAGAAATTTTATTTTCATTATTTCTTTTTACCTGTTCTCAAAAATTCCAAAGGCTTTTTCTCTCTTCTTCTCTCTAACAAGCAATTCAGTTCGAAGCTTTCCTTTAATCAACAATGGCACCTATAGTCAAGCTTATGTCTGCTGGAGGGTTCATCTATGAGAAGAACAACTCCATCCCTTTTGTTGTCAAGGAAAACCCGAACAGACTGTTCTTCAAAATGATGGATTTCATGAAGAATTGCAAGTTGAGCTATGCAATGTTTCACTCTACACCACTCTACAATGAGATAATCGAGGAAATTTGGACCTCATGTGAGTATAGTGGAACACACTGCACACTAAAATTCACTCTTCAAGGTAATGAGTACATAGTTAATTCTGATGTTTTGCAAGCATGTTTACATATTCCTGATAATAACTGTGATGCTTTGCCTACTAACACTGAAATAACTACCATGTTAAATTCTATAAACTACTCTTTGCCTACTGATAATCTGGGTAGAATAATTAGGAGAGGGTTGGTTAGGGAATACAGTTATTTAGCTGATGCATTCATTAAGGTCTTTTCTGGAAAGATTAGTAATTTTGATGCATTAACTAACTCTATGTTAATTCTCCTAACCATGCTTCTAAATGATAGATATCACAACTTTAGCACCCAACTTATGTATGAAATTGGTGCTAAGTTGGGTGACAAAGCAAATAGGAAGAAAAATATCTATTATGCTAGGTTTCTGATGATGTTGGCTAACCATGTTAGTCCAGCACCATTAGTTATCTCTAACCCTAATGCCAGGTTCGAGTGCTTTGTGCAAGAAAAGAGAGTATTGACAGACATACTGAGGCTGAACCACAATGGTGATGTTCCAGTGGTGTATCTGCCAATCATTGAGGTAACTACTACTATCCCTGTTAGTGTAGCTAACACCTCTACTGTTTTACCTTCCAATGTTGCTATGGAGTCTGTAGCTGTGACCCAACAGGCTCCTACCCTAGCAACAAAACCAAAAACAAAGAAATCCTCCAAGCCAACCTCAGGTGCTTCTCAAAAGGCACCTGTTGTAAAAACTACCACACAACCTAAGGGGAGTGAGTCTGGAGTTGTGAGAGGTGAGGGAAGGGGTGAACATCAAAGAAACCCCAAGGATAAGGAAGGACAGGTTAGTGTGTACCAGCCAAGCCCCATTGTGTCTTCCCAACAAGGCACAATGAGTAACATGGATTTAAACACAAGTCTAATTGCATCCTCCCAAAAGGATGTGATTATTGAAACAAGCTCTCCTCCTAGAGTACAGTCCAAAAGGGTAAGGGACACTTCAAGCCCAAAGTCTACATTTTCCCAATACCAAAGGAGAGTGAAGCAAAAGTCCAAGGGTACACAGGGTGCACACACACTGGAAGCAACACTTCCAGTTTCTCAAATTCAGTTTGATGTAACCCCTATCATTTCTCTGGGGTTACAGTCCTCTTCTCTAAACATCAATCTTGAATTATCTCCATCAAATTCACCAACTCAATCTTTGGATGTAGACATGATCCATACATCTATTCCTGATTCTCCAACTCTAATCTTGGAGAAGCCCCACTCTGAAGCTGGTGGCCATCACTTGCTAAGTGATTTGTTGGGCCATCAACCAATTTTTCCTGAAATTGCAAGGGGATCTGTGGACCAATCTCTAAAATCAATCACCATAGACTCTACTGTAATTTCTCATTCTCAAAGTGCTTTCTTGACTTCATCAACGAAACAGTCTATTTCGTTGACAAGTGTTTCTCCATCAACGGTATCCATACCGTTGACAGTTCAAACTACCATTCCGTTGATAGTTCACTCTGCACCTTTAATTGAAAATCAAGTTGTTCCCACAACTAGTGCAGATGATCTAGTGGTAGTTGAGACACTTCTAGGACTGAGAGGGAGTGAAACTGAGAGGCTGGCTTGCAGTCAGGCAAAAGGAGAGAATGTGAGTGAGAGGCTGGCTATTTCTTCCAGCCAGGCAAAAGGAGAGATTGAGAGTTCCACCTTAGAAGGTGAAGGTGAGGGTGTGAGAGGTGTGAGCCATGGGGAGCCCATGATGCAAGAACAGAGTGGAGAGAGAGAAGGGACTACAGGAGAAATAAGGATGGAAGCAGCCATTGCTAATGAGTTAATGGAGGTCAGTGAGGGAGAAAGGGTACTTACTTTCCAAGAGGTTTATCAGCAAACTCTGGATAGTATTTCCCTGGATCCTGAGACCTTTACTCATCCTGTGTCAGCCTATCAAATTTTGGCTCAACAGGGCAATGTGGAGGCAGAGAGGTCACTACAACTAATTCACACAACTGCATCAATGCAAAGAGCAAAGGATGCCTTGACCAATCTACCTCCAGGAGCTGAAGCAAGTGGAGACTTTGATTTTTCTGATAATGAGGATAGCTTTGGTGACACTCTACAGGTGGCCACTACTGCACAGACTGGGACTTCTGTGGTGCCTCCTACACCAAACTGGCTTTCTCAAGATATGCATGGTAGAAGCAATTTGGATGCTGCTATCACAAGGCAGTACAAAGAAGCATATCTAGCTCATGAGTCTGCAGGAGCAAGGGACAAGAAATTCTACAAAGCCATAATGGATTCTCTGGAAATTCAAAGGCTACAAATGTTGCAGACAAGGATTGAGGCTACAGAGATCAAGGATTCAATCAGCAACCTTAGGGCTGCTAATGATAGGAGGCTAGATGAAAAGCTTCCTCTTCTCACTGTGTCCAGGATGAACAGGTTTTTCTCTAAAGAACCTGAAGTGGATTCCTCCTTGAAGACTCTCTCTTCTAGAGTGGACAAGGTGGAAGCCACTCTATCACATATGCAAAAGGAACAGGAGAAACAAACTCAACTATTGGCCCAGCTAGTGGCAGCTCAAGGACTCCCAACCATCTCTTTTGATGATAACAAAAAGGGGGAGAAATCTAAGGAGCTAGACATTCAGATTACCAAGGTTATGGTCCCAGCCATTTCCCTACCAAAGGAGCCATTAGCAATGGGGGAGCTTGGAAAGCAGCAAAAGGATGGTATTGACCTTATACAAGAAGCTTCTATGAGGATGAGACTTGCAGAACAAATCAAAGAACATTGGTCCAACATAGAAGCAAAGTTCAAGAAGATTACTGAAGATAAGGACTCAAATCCATCAACGGAACAGCCATCAACGAATGTCATGGCACTAGCATCAACGGAATGGGAGCCACAGACAAATTCTTTCTATCACCAAGAGCCCCTTCTACATGGAGTCACTCAAGGACCAAGGAAGGAAAAAGGACAAACTTCATGCATTAGGGATGTGGAACAAGCTACAATTCAAAGAAGCCTATCTCCCAAGTCCCCTGCTAAACCAAAGGGCAAAAACATAGCAAGGACTTTCTATCCTGCACCTTATCCAGATGAGCACAAGCTTCTTGGTCTACTCATCACAAAAAGCAAGGAAAGTAATGATTATGAGATAAGGAAGCAAAGGGCAATTGTCTACAGGAATGGACAACAAATCTGTGTTTGGGCTGGTCATCCAAACTTTGCTGAAGCCAAGGCTGAGGAATCAGAAAGAGCAGCTATGCAAGCTCTTGCAGTAGCTCAAGCTCTAGATGAAGAAGAAAGGAAGCAAGAGGAAAGCACTAGAGAGGAAAGGAGTTCAAAGAAGAGCACAAGGCAACCCAAAGAGAGAGCTAGGAGAAACATAGACTTTGAGAGTGCTGATTCTCAGAGTACTGCATCAGACTCTTCTATACCTATTGCACCTCCAACAATTGCTAATCCAGTTTTTGAGGGAAAGTTGGCCTGTGATCCTGCACATCCTGTCAATTTTCATGATCAACCAATCATGCCAAAAGAGGAACCAATTGATTTTGATGAGGCATACTTTCCAAAGTTCCTGTTAGAAAAGGACCAACCAATGAAGACAAAGAAGAGGCCTGTCAAAGCAAAGCCTGTTTTTGTGAGAAAGCCACAATCTCAAAAACCCCCTTCAAACCCAGAGGACTGCATGTACATTGCTGACATCAGGGAAGAATCCAGTCTACATCTTGACTTAGACAACCTGGTGGAAGTAAGGGGAATTGCAGCTTCTCAAAAGTTGCCTGAAAGACTGGTGTTCACATTCAAGGGTGGTAGAGAACAAGTGTGGCCTCTCTACAGAATTTTAGGAGAAGACTATCAAACACTACTCTCAGTGTTTAGATGCTTGAAAAAGGACTTTGGTTTCACCAAAACAGCCAAGTCTGAGGTGGTCTCCAAAATCTGTCAGTTAAAGGCTAGTTGGAACAAGCCTGAGGCTCTTCCAAGGATACTTAGAGTTCCCTCAACAGGAAAGAAAATCCATCTTCAACCTTATTGGATGATGGAGTTTAAGGACAAGGACAATTGCAGAAGATTCTTCAGAATGGAAGACCAGCTGGAGAAGGCATCTAATCAAACTCTAAAGCTGATGCAATCCAAGCTTGGTGATCAAGATGAAGAGGAGAAAATCTTCTACAGAAGACTACAGGTCCAGATTGAGGAAAACAACTCCAAGAGAGGGAAGAAGACTATGCCACAAAGAAGTCACAGATGAAACATTTGCTCAGACTAGAGGAGCACTTGTGGGCATTAGTCTTGTAAGTCTTATATTTTGTCTATAAAGTTTTGAAGCTTAATACATTTTCTACTTTTGTAATTTATGATGTATCTGAGTGTTTTTGTTATCATCAAGTCTCTTGATTTATGGTTGTTATTCTATCAGTCATAAATTGGGGGAGATTGTTAGGAATATGTTGTTCTTGATGATAAGCATAAAACACTTAGTAGAATTTGTGTAAAGTCAATTTTGTAGCTGTCAACGAAATAGCATGCTTAGCAGTGTTTCGTTGACAGGAAGCTCATCAACGAAATGAGTGTTGTAGCAATTGCATTGTACAGTACTTCACAGTATGATAGGCATTCTATTATATGTTTTAGATAGTTTTTCTAAGTCATGTTGACTATGTACTAGATAGGCAAAATAGGTTGGTTAATTGTAAATATGTTATGCCTTGTAATTCTGCCTAAGTGAAGACATGTCAACGGTATGAAGATTACTCTGTCAACGGTATGGAGTTTACCCATCAACGAAACGAGGGAAACACCATCAACGGAATGAAGAATGAAGCTATCAACGAAACACATCTCCTTGCTATCAACGAATCAATGTTGCTTTTTGAACAGTTGACAAAGTGATAGTGACAGTTTACTGAACAGATCTAAAAGGAGATATGGAAGTGTACTTTGCATTGGAAACCATCAAAGTGGTTACTGGAAATAAGGAAACATTCCAATTTCCAATAAGGCTCTTGGGAATGATTATAATGAGCATGAAGACAAAAGCAAAGATCTCCAAGGACCATTGGACAAAAGGAATGAAAAGCAAGCTACTGATGGTTACTTCTATTATTCTTTAGTTTAACCAAATGTAGAATTGTAAACTTGGGATTTATAACCAAGTGTAGCAGTCACTTTAGAAATAGAGAAGAAAAACAAATAGATTGTATTAGCTATTTTTGAGAGCATTCTTCTCTACAACATTGTAACTGAGCAGCTGTGAACATTTGTATCACAGATTATTTCCGCAATAAAAACACTTCAGTTGGATCATCAAACAATCCAACTGAATTATTTATATCTTGTGTTTTTATTTATTCAGTTCAGTTTAATTTCATAAAGTGTTTAGTTTCAAGAAAATATCAAGAATTGTATTCAACCCCCCCTTCTACAATTCTGTTAGGTCATTTGGGAATAACACAGGCCGTAGAGAATAAAACTGCTAGAGGATTTGACTATAACAAGAAAGCTGGTAAGAAGATTGTGGAATTCCCTGTGACACCTTCAGTTGTCAAAAGGAATACTCCACATGTTCTTAAGAATGTTGATTGTCCAGTTTTTGTTAAGCCGTTTCCACCTCTCTTTAATGAGGATGATCTTTTCATAGCACAAGAATTGCTTGAGGAGGATTTATTGAAGGAAAAAGAGGTAAAGACTAAGTTGCCTAGGAAATCAGTAAAAAATGAATTACCTAAACCTGATTTACCTAAAACTGAAGTAGGTTCCTTAGTTAGTAATGTTAAAAAGAACAGGAATGGGAGGAAGAAGATTGTTAATCAGGAATTGGTTCCATCTTCTCCCATTGCATCTAGGAAGTTGTGTTCTATTTGTAATTCTGCTGGACACCTTACACATGCATGTAAAAAGGTTAAAGTAGAAACTTCTAATACTTCTGAAATGCATAACATGTCTGACATGCCTGATACTCATGAACCCTGTGGAAAGAAAGAGTGTTTGCTATGTAAGTACAACATCATGCATGCTTATTTTAAGTTGATGAATGATAATAGCAATAGCACTGATAATGTTAAATCCACAGATACTATGAATATCAAACAGGGTAAGACTAAATTGAATGTTACTCCTGTTAAATCATCTAAACCTTCAGGACCCAAACAATTTTGGGTACCAAAGTCCGCTTAATCAATCTGTGATTGCAGGGTAAGGTTAAAAGCTCAAAGGTTGTGTGGATTCTGGATAGTGGCTGTTCTAGACACATGACAGGTGAAGAGTCCCTGCTTACAGAGGTGGTTAAGAAGACCGACTCGATTGTAACCTTTGGAGATGACAGCAAAGGATTCACTACGGGATATGGTAAATTGAAAGCTGGAAATGTCATCATTGAAAACATCTCTCTTGTTAAAGGATTAAAGCACAATCTTCTAAGTATCAGTCAGTTCTGTGATAAAGGCTACGATGTAGATTTCAGAAAGGACAAGTGCTTAATCACCAACAGGAAGGATGAGAAGCTTACTCTACTGGGAGTGAGAAAAGGAAATTTGTTTATAGCTGACTTAAGTTCTACCAGTGAAGGAGAAGTTACATGTTTCTATGCAAAGGCATCTTCAGAACAAAGTTGGCTATGGCACAAGAAGCTCTCACATCTGAACTTCAAAACTATGAACTCTTTGGTAAAGAGAGAGTTAGTGAGAGGGTTGCCCCTGATGGAATTCAATCAGGAGGGACTATGTGAAGCATGTGAAAAGGGGAAGTCGAAGAAAGCATCACATGGAAGCAAAGGAATGACAAGCATTACTGAACCATTACAGCTGATTCATATGGATTTATTTGGTCCAGTTAATGTTATGTCACTTTCAAGAAACAGATATGCATTGGTGATGGTGGATGACTACTCCAAGTACACGTGGGTGTTGTTCATACAAACAAAGGATGAAGCAACACAACTAATCATTGATCACATCAAGAAGATAGAAGTGGAAGCTAAGCTACCTGTGCGGACAATCAGATCAGACAATGGAACTGAATTCAAGAATGTAGTTCTAAATGATTTCTGCTCAGAGAAAGGAATATCAAGACAGTTTTCAGCACCAAGAACTCCTCAACAGAATGGAGTAGTGGAAAGGAAGAACAGGACCTTGGTTGAAGCAGCAAGGACCATGTTGAGTGAATCAAAACTTCCCACTTACTTTTGGGCTGAAGCAGTGAATACAGCTTGCTACACTCAGAATCGAACCCTGATCAACAAAGATCATGAAAAGACTCCGTATGAGTTAATGGCCAACAAGAAACCAACACTGAAGTACTTTCATGTGTTTGGTGCAAAGTGCTTTGTACTTAAAGATGGAGAACATCTTGGCAAGTTTGATGCCAAAGCAGATAAAGGCATTTTTCTGGGCTATTCTCTGGAATCTAAGGCTTTCAGGGTATATGTGATTGAAGATAAGAAGGTGTTGGAAAGCTTTAATGTAACATTTGACGACACCAAAAGACCAGGCCTGCAAACTGGAGAGAACTCTGAATCCTTGGTATTTGAAAATCTATCAGGAGATCTCTCTGACAATGAAGAAGTACCTGAAGTTGTTACAGTTATTAATAATAATCATAATGATAATGATTCTGGACAAAGTGGTGACCAAAGTGGAGATCCTCATTCTACAGGATCCACTAGTCAGTCTTCAGAATCAACAGATCAAACCGTCAACAACTCAGGGGGAGCAGGAGAAGGATCAACTAGTCACACTCCACAACATCTAGAACAAGGAGAATCATCAAGATCGCATCTGCCAAGACAAAGGGTATGGAATAGAGATCATCCCTTTCACTTGATCATTGGTGATCCGGACACAGGAGTGAGAACTAGGAGAACATCACAAAATGAATGTCACTATTCTGGGTTTCTTTCAGAAACAGAACCTAAGAAAGTTGAAGATGCTCTAGATGATCCAGATTGGGTGATTGTTATGCAAGAAGAACTCAATCAGTTTGAAAGGCAGAAAGTTTGGAAGCTGGTACCCAGGCCTAAGGGAAAATCTGTTATTGGAACACGATGGGTATTCAGAAATAAGTTGGACGAAGATGGCATTGTAACGAGAAACAAAGCCAGACTGGTTGCTAAAGGTTACTCTCAAGAAGAGGGTATAGATTATGATGAAACCTATGCACCAGTAGCAAGACTTGAGGCCATCAGAATGTTTCTGGCATTTGATGCACATTCCAATTACAAGGTATATCAAATGGATGTGAAGAGTGCTTTTCTGAACGGGGAGTTAGAAGAAGAAGTGTATGTGGAACAACCTCCAGGTTTTGAGGATTCAAAACTGGCAGACTTTGTGTACTTTCTATTCAAAGCTCTCTATGGACTCAAACAAGCTCCGAGGACATGGTATGACACTCTCTCTGAATTCTTACTTGAAAATGATTTTATAAGAGGTGTTGTAGACAAAACTCTCTTTGTCAAAAAGCATAAAAATGATTTGATATTGGTGCAAGTATATGTTGATGACATAATATTTGGTTCTACTAATGATGATCTATGCAAGAGATTCGCTAAGTTAATGCAGAGTCGTTATGAAATGAGCATGATGGGTGAATTGTCATTCTTTCTTGGACTGCAAGTATACCAAAAACAAGATGGTATATTCATTTGTCAGTCCAAGTACATCAAAGATCTTCTGAAGAAGTATCAAATGGAAGACTCATCTACAGCAAAGACTCATATGCCAACTGCCACTAAGCTTGATAAGGATGAAACTGGTAAGAAGGTTGACATAACAGGCTACAGAGGTATGATAGGCTCATTACTTTATCTCACTGCAAGTAGACCAGATATAATGTTTGCAACATGCTTGTGTGCTAGATTTCAGTCTGATCCTAAAGAATCTCATCTAATAGCTGTTAAGCGAATATTTAGATATCTTAAGGGGACCCCAAATCTTGGAATTTGGTACCCTAAAGATACAGGATTTGATCTTATTGGATACACAGACTCTGATTTTGCAGGTTGTAAGATTGATCGGAAGAGTACTTCAGGAAGCTGTCAGTTTCTTGGAAGAAGGTTAGTTTCCTGGCATAGCAAGAAGCAGCATTCAGTGTCCACATCAACAGCTGAGGCTGAATACATTGCTGCTGGTAGCTGCTGTGCTCAGATCTTGTGGATGAGAAACCAACTCCGTGACTATGGACTTTTGTTGACAAAGATTCCAATATTTTGCGACAACACAAGTGCCATAGCAATCTCAAACAACCCAGTGCAACACTCGAGGACGAAGCACATCGACATCAGGTATCATTTTATCCGAGAGCATGTCATGAATGGAACTGTGGAGTTACATTTTGTACCCACAGAGGATCAAATTGCAGACATCTTTACTAAACCGCTTGATGAATCCACTTTCAATAAGCTGGTTGGTGAACTTGGGATGTTAAATCTTTCTAATTGATTTTGATTAGAAGTCAGTAACTGCAGAAAGTCCTGGTGAATACATGAGTTTAAGAATTGCTATATCCTTAGGACTCGTGAATTTATTTTCTGGAGCAATTCTCGTAGTTAGGATTATTGTACTAATTTTATGTCATAACTATGGATGATATATCTTCTGGCATTTGATTGGTTATTAATTCTAAAAATTATTTAAGTGCTAATATTTGTTCTAAATATTCAAGCATTTATTTAATTTGAATTAATTTGCTTTGTTTCTAACATTGTAGATTAATGCAGCATAATTGATTAGATTTTAATTGGTTAATATCACTCAATGATATTTAATTGATTTCATTCTAAGAAAATTGTGAATTTTCTGTTAAGAATTGATTTTGGTAAATTTGAAAAGATTTATTAGAATTAAAACTAGACAGGAAATAAAAATTCTGATTTTTAAAACATGAACAGGTTTTGAAATGAAGACAGAAGCAAAAATATCGAATTTAGAAAATTCGATAGTTTTTCAAGTACATAGATAAATCTATCGAAATTAATTTTCGATAGTTTTTGAAAAGGAAAAGAAAAACTATCGAAAACAATTATCGATAGTTTTTGAGGATAATTTAAAAATGCATCGAAGTGAAGTTAATAAGAATACATCAAATTCTCGATGGTTTTTGAAATAAAAAGAAAATCTATCGGAGAGAATTAATTTTTCCTTTATTTTAATTCTCGATAGTTTTTCAACAATTTACACTTCGATAGTTTTTCAGGTTTTTAAAAGGAAACAAGTTCGATAGTTTTCAAGAAAACTTTTAGAATTCTGTATTTCAAAAAATCTTCGATAGTTTTCTAAAAACTATCGAAGGGAAGTTGACAGTTTTGCCCCTTCTGAAAACCATCGAATGCTCTTTTAAAAACTATCGAAACCTGTAAAGACAATTTTGCCCCTGCAGTTTCAAAAGTATTTAATCATGCCTTAGTCTCTTTTCTTTTCATTTTCACAGATCTGAGAGAAAGACCTTGGTCGAGAGAATACTTACAAAAAATACACACATTCAAGAACGTCTATATCGATAGATTTCTCCATTTTTAACCGAGAAAAGCTTGAAATTTTACTGTTTTTCACTGTTGAATTCATTTTAACTGTGAAAACTTTATTGTTTTAAGTGTTTAGCACTTTCAAAAGAAGAAACCATCGAACTAAAACTTTGAACCTCAGAAAAGTGATAACAGTTCTTATCTGTAGAAATTAATTGTTTGACAAATGATTTCTTTGGATTTTAGTAGTATTCTGAGATTCAATAATTTAGAGTTTTTAAAGTCAAGGGTTCGTGTTTGTGTTTTTAAAGTCAAAAGGGGTAATTTTGTTAAGGGTTTGATTAATTAGCAATAATTAATTAAATTTAAAAGGAAAAATAGTTTTGGGTTATTTAAATTTTCTGGAAATTTTAAAATGGCTGGAGAATTTATAGTAACCAAAACTAATCATGTCTCGTTTCAAAACTTGCAATCCATAACGAACTTACAGTTTCGTGCATGGGCAGAGTTTTTGAATATACGTTCATTAGTGGCATACGCTGTGAGTACTCCCGTGGTCCTTTGCATCGATCAATTGACTGCGTTGTACACATCCGCCACGGATACAAGTGAGAATAATGTGAGATCCTTCAGTTTTGTTGTGCCAGGGGGCAGAACAATAAGGGTGACGGAACATGACTTTAACAGAATACTTCATTTTCCTACAGAAAACCTTGTTCCGGATCCCACAACTGAGGAAATACATGCTTTCTTCACTCTTATCAGAAGTCAACAACCTAACTTCTTGGTGGGAGAGTTCCTAAAGCATTACCTGCCAAAGCCATGGAATTTTTTCTTTCATACCATGATACATGTTTTTACTGCCAAGCTAACAAATCTGCATGGCATCCCCTTATTCCTTTAAAAGATAGGGTTTGCCATTGCGAACAACAGGCATATTAACATAGGACGGATAGTGATTGATCAAGTAATTCTGTGCATGGGACCACTGGATGAAAGAACAGGCATAAATGAAGATGTGCTCTGTTTCTATCCTAGGTTCCTACAGCTAATTCTCAATGATATCTTAACAGATGATGAACAGGAGATCTTTGAAGGTGAAGCCAACCAGGAGTGCATGAGAATGAAGAGCAATGCCATAACCGCTCTCATTAGGAAGAACAACTATCTTCCAGGGGTACCCACTGTTCTCACTGAATATCTAAGAACAGTGCCCCTACCACTTCTACCCCCAGGGGAACAGGTAAATCAAGGTAATATTCCACAACCTGGACCTGTAATGGCACTTGAACCAATGGATGTTGATCCAGAGCCCTTAGTGGCCATTCCTGACCAGGAGGTTGCAAACCCACAACCTCTAACCACGGTCGAAGAGCCTTTGGAAGAGCCAAATGAAAACATAAACGAACCTCCTTCCCCTCCTATACCCAGTAAAGAACCATCCATGAGTGTAGAGGGAGATAGTGCCAAAGCAGCACCACATAAGGAGATACACCCTTCAACAACAGCTCTGCCTTCCTCTAAAAGGAGAAGAACAGAAACCGAGGCAACTGTTGATACGTCATTTCTCTCATCCAAAGCGCCCTTTACTGATTTTTCTGATGCTGATTGGGCTACGCTAACGAAAGCAATATCTGAACCAATAGCTCAATCAAGTAAGGAAGAATTGACGGAAGCAATTGGTGTTCCGACCATATTACGGTTAGGTTCACTGGTTGAAGGTTCTAAGAACCAAGGGTCTTCACAGACGTCGAGAGAAGGCTTTGACCTAAATGCACAATCTAAAAGGTCTTTGTCTACCTCCCCAGATGGAACATATCTGGATTCTGCGGGTAAAGGGTCTGACGTAGGTGTAGATCGGCAACTCGTTGACAGTGAATCAATTACTATTGAGGAGTCAACCGAGGTGAAGTCTTTACAGACTCACGGGGAAGATTCGGGATCTCTGCTGTTAAAAGAGCCTGTTTCTAACCCCCTAGAGATTCAAACTCTAGATCCTACAAAGGATATATCATCTAAGGATGATCAACAACTTGGTTTATCCAAGGACGGGGACTTGCGAAGCCCCATTGCACCACCGGTGACCTCCTTAAGGATGGCTACGGTGATCTCTTCTGCAGGTACAATCAGCACAAAGGATTTGAGTGAAACAAAAACACTTACACCTGGCCTGAGTGGGAAAGGAAAAATGATTCAAACACCGACAGAAACGTTGAGTGTACACCCAGAGCCAAATGTGAGGAGTGACACCCTAACCCTACCTAATATTGATGATCTGCTGTTACCAACAAAAAAAGAGCTACAAGTTCAATCTTCCCTCAAGGAGATGACAGTTCGAGACAAAGAAGGAAATCCACTATTCAAGGTTCCACTGCGACCTTCCTTTGACCAAGGGATCTCCTCCAGTCAAGCCAATGTTTCTTTAAAGTCTATTCAAGAGAAAGTTGACTTGGCTGCAGCTGATTCCAGAAGAACATTCAGGGTCATTGGCAGTGCATTTGGCACTATAACAGGTACGAAGCAGGCAGTGGACTCCTTAAAGAAGGAAGCTATGGAAGAACTAGTCGAGCTGAGGATGGACGTCAGGGAACTTAAAGATGGATTCATGAATGAAGTAACTGCACTGTCACAAGGACATGAAGCTTTACGAGAAGACGTTCTGGTTATCCGGGATGGTCAAGCGCGGGTAAAAGATGCAATGAATTCCCTTTCAAGAGTGGAGTCTAAGCTAAACAAGAGGCTGAAACACATGGAAAAGACTACCAACTCAAGATTGGAAAACATTGACCTGTCGCTAGCTTCTATAAATGAGTTTAATAAGCAGCTTATGGATTTCTTGGAGAATCAAGGTGACGGAGTACAGTCTATATGGAGTATGCTGAAGAACCAACAATCTGGACAAACTGGTCCTTCCTATCACGAACCTGATCCTTCTAATGTCTTTTATGCTGAGGATGCTTTTATCGAGGATTCCTCAACTAAGGGGGAGAAAGTTGGAGAAGGGGAGACGGATGGATGGAGAGTTTGGGAGACAGTTGAAGCTATTCCAATCAGACAGTACTGGATTGAGGAGCTTGTAGAGGAAGAAAAGGAGAGTGAAGAGGAATTTGAGGTCATGCATGAGCAACCTATTCAAGAGGAGCATGAACCATATTATCCAGAGCCAATAGAACATCCTATCTTGGATGATGATATGGAAGAAGCAAATTCTCTATCACCTAAGGAAGAAGCTGCTTTGGAAGCTGTAAGAGCTCAGAGAGCTGCAGTTGATGCCAGGCAAGCTGAGAAAGAGAAGCAGCAAGCAATTCTGAGAAGTGAAAAGCTGAAGAGAATCAAAGTGTATAATGAAGTGAGGAAGAAGAAGATGATAGACCTGGCAAAGAAAGATGGTACTGAATGGGAAATGACTTACAAAACCTTTTGCGGAGTTGAAGAAGGATTACAAGTCAACGACAATGCTGAGGTGGAAGTTATTATTCAGGACATCAGAAGTGCTAATCTTGAAGATCAGACTTACTTTAAAGCACTGAGAAGCTCTATAATCTGTCTGACAGCTGGGGTTAAAGCAAATGGTGCCTGGAGCTTATTAATCAGTTTCCTGGAGAAAGGTACATTTGTGATTTCTACTAAGTTTTTAGAACATAGGACATATACAGAATTGCAGGCTATACTCATCAAGATCCAAAGAACCACAAGGCTAAATGAACTGCTCCGTGAGCATGTTAAGGAGATCGTGATGAAAGTCAGTCCAGAGATTACTGAAGATCCTCCAATGGTTAGATTCATGACGAATGACTTGTTCAGAATCTGCTATTTGGCTGAGGACAAACTGAGGGACTACCCAAGCAACTATCTAATCTCAGTTGAGAAGTATCTTAGATCCACTGGATTCTCATCAACGGAGAAGGACAAAGCAGCAGACACTCTTAGAAGATTTCTAATGGAGAATGTTCCTTACTATAAGAAAAGAGTGGAAAGAGGATTGGAAGTGCATACCAGATTGCCAAACATGCCAAAGCTAAACAAGAAAGATGTTAACATTGCATGGTTATGGGCTGGAGTGGGTCAAGAGGTTGAATATATTGGAAGACACATCCAAGGAGCAATCCTTAAACCTGGAGAACCACTGCACTATCTATCAGTGATTGATTATCAAGCTGCTAACTCCGATCCAATGATTGAAGAAGGTGAGATTGGAATGGACTGAATGTTGAAGCAAAGAACAAGAGAACTATCAGCTCAAACTAGAGGAGCAACTTCATTGTATAAAGTTTAATTGTTTTTTGATTTATGAAATCTGGAAATGTATATATATCTGATCCAGAATGCATTAATATTATTACGCTGTCTTACTTTAAATAGTTTAATGTTTCCTTAGTTAGTTGAGTTATCCTCGAAGTATTTGCTTGTCGAACTCTATCCAATCAAATAGGGGGAGATTGTAAAGCATAATGTAACATAAGATGTAAAAGAGATAACTACAACTCAACAAAGGACAAGACAGACAATAGTATTAATAGAAGCACAGGAATCCAAAATCAAAGAAGAAAAGGTAAACTCAAAAAATCAAAATACGTTATGCATTCTTCAAGTCCGTAAACAGGTCACGGAAAGAAGTTCATGAAAATGTTCAAGCCTCAGTGACAGCAATAGAAACAAGACTTTGAAGACGACAGAAGTATGTGAATGATTTAGGGTTAAGTACCACGGGATTCCAGTGATTTAAACGAAGCAACCAGAAAGACAAAGGACTTATCAGCAGCACTGAATTGAAGACATGAAAGGAGAATTGATCAAGTGTTATTCATCTGTGAACCAGACCAGTTGCACGAGTTGACGGCACTAAGAAGATCAAGCTGTTTTATCGTCTCAGAACAAATTGATACAGTCCATTACTTAAACACCCGGGAGCTCAGGAGTTATTATTAAAGGACAAATGACAAGTAAATCAATTCGATAGTTTTTCTTTAAAGAAAACTATCGAATGAGAGTTTAAGGTGATTGAATTAAAAAACAAGTAAATCAATTTAGCATTCGATAGTTTTGTTTTAAAAACTATCGAATGGTAAAATGATTTGTTTCATTCGATGGTTTCTTAAACCATTCAATGGTTTTTTTAATTGGGAGCAGGTGGAAAGTATTCTTTGTTTTTCAAGTTGAAGAAGATCCAACGGCCAGGATTGTTTCCACAAGTTTGGTTCGATGGTTTTTCAAACCAAAGTCTGCAGTTAATACAGAGTGAAGAAAGTGTCTTCTTCAGTAAAGGATTTCAACACAGAGACATTACTGAGAGAGAGAAGAGCCGGAGAAAATTATCAGAGAAATTAATAGTGCTCAGAACTTGATCATTGTTTTGTATTTGTGTAACCTTAAACTCATTGACGCTAATCTACGGATTAGAAATTGTAGCACCCCTCGAGGTTTATATTTATAAAAAGATATATTCCACGAAATTTGATTTGGTTTGGTGTGTTTGATTTCGTTATAGAACTGAAAGATTAATCCGCGAACGAAATTGAATTATTTGTGAGTATCGTATTCAACCCCCCCTTCTACGATACTTTGGACCTAACAATATTATTTATGTATGAATAATTTTTTATTTTTTTTTGAAGAATGTATGAAGAATTTTTTGAAGATTAGAATTGTTTGGATGATCACCACCAAATGAAAAAGTTGCAATATAAATTTGTATGGTTCAACCTATCACATTTAATATAAATTTTTATATACCTTTTTAGTACACAAAAATTTAATATAGACTTGAATGTAATGTTTGATGATCAAGTAAAGGAAGAACGAAAATGCAAATATAGGATGTACACATTCTCATTAATTATAAAAAAATTAACCGAAACAACACATATTTAAAGCTTATGAACATTAAATTCTTGGCCAAAATGATTTATCATTTATCATTTGTGATTTTGTTTTGTTTTTTTTTTAATTTTCAGTTACATTTTTTAATATTTATATTAATTAATAATGACAAATGTTCTTAGAATTATATTTCATTGTATTTAATATCACTAGATAATATTCAGCCTCACTTTAATTTTTTTTATCAATTTTTTATACTTTGAATCCTCATTAATAAGAATAAGTCTAATGTACACATATCTATACTCTAATATTAAAAGCAAACCACCATATATTTGATTGGTAGTTTGGTCATTTAGTTTAGTCCTTTAAATAATAACCGTTAGATGTAAATATAGGTAAATGAGAACCGTTGGATGTAATATTAAAAGAATATTCTTTTTTTGATATCTAAAATGCTCCCACGGGTTCAAGGTTCGAATCCCGTCAACAACATATTAAAAATTTTTAAGATCAAAATACAAATAAATGCTAATAAAATAAGATAAAAAATACTAAAAAATCATATAAAAAAAATACTATTATAAGCAAACTACCATCTATTTGGTTGGTTGGTAGTTTGGTTCTCTAAATAATAACCGTTAGATATAAATATAGATAAATGAGAACCGTTTGATGTAATATTAAAATAATATATTATTTTTCTAAGTTACATTCAAAAGTTCAAGATATTATTCCGTCGATAACATATTAAAAAATTTTAAGATCAAAATACAAATAAATGATAATAAAATAAGATAAAAAATAATAATAAATTATATAAAAAATACTAAAATAATAAATTAAAAATACTAAAATTCATCCGTGCGCACGGGTTATTGGCTTGTATTAATATATAGAGTTGGGTTCAAGAGAGAACCCCCTTAAAAGGAGAACCAGAGAACCTCAATCTAACCATTAAATTATTATGACTTTAAACGGTAGGATTAAACGGTGGCATTTCGTAAATATATTAAAAAGAAAGGGCAATTCACTAAATTCATTAAATCATATAACAGCTGAACTGCTGAAGATGGACACCACACTACCCAATTAAAACCACAGAAAGCATACTACATAATTAAACACACACAACGCATGCACTCTTAAGAGCTCAGCACTATTTTACTGAGTCGACGCCGATAATCAAGAATCGAGAATCGAGGAGAATCGTGCAAAAATCTTCCAGACTTGTTCTTAAAAAGCCCTAAATCAATGAGGTAATGAATTGTACTGTTTAATTTAGGGTTTCATACTAATAAATTGTGATTCCTAACTAGATTCAAGTTTATTTATATGTTCTTATTTATTTTCAGGTAGATTTTAGATTGTTACACCGGAATCAACTCTGTTCAAAATGTTTCGACGAATAGGTAACGAATAGCTTGACTTTAGATTTCTATATTTGGTGAAATTTTGATGTATAAATGAGTTGTGTATAAACAGATTCATTTTTAGATTGTTTTTATTCAAAAAAGTAGATCCGAAATTAGAATTTATATTTTATTTTAAACAAATTTGCTTGTGTACATATTCTAGATTTGTAAATAGATTCGTGTTTTTATGTATAGATGAGTTGTGCAGTTTTTTATGTTATTAGATTGATTCAGTATTAGACTCAATTTTTTTTTTAATTTTGTGAATGTGTTGTGTCCTGTTTTTATGAATTCATTAGTAGATTCGTTTCTTGATGTGTCGTTTTATTTTAAACAGATTTGCTTGTGTACATATTATAGATTCATAAATAGATTCATTTTTTTATGTATAGATGAGTTGTGTATTTTTTTATGTTATTAGACTGATTCAGTATTAGATTCAATTTTTTTTCTTTAGTTAATGTCTTGTGAACATGTTTTTGCAGATTCATATTTGTAGATTCATTTTTAATGAAATTCAAATATTAGATTCAATTATAGATCCAATATTTTGTTCTATATTTTCTTCTATATTTTGTCATTTTCTTCTATATTTTGTCATGGAGTTGATGTTTTAGTGGTAGTGTGTAACAGACTAACATGCCTTGAACTATCAAATCATAACTTCCTTTTGTTTCACCTACATTACTGCAGTTTTGGCATGTTTCTGTGAACAGAATTGGCTAGGAATATAGTTAAGTTTTGGTTACAAGTACTTGAGAGTATGATCTTGTCCTTTCTTATATCTGAAGTAATTCTCCTTGTAGCTGCAGGAAGATCCTGCAGGGATAAGATGAATTATTAGTGTTTAAATGTTTGCATGCCTGAAATGATTGTAGGAAGCCTTTATACCCTTGATATATGAATAGGTGGCTGGATCACAATGATCTTCCACCACTCACACTCACACACTTAATTAGTATCATCCAAGTCGACTCTTTGAAGCATTTTGTATATGCATAAATGTTTGATGAGCTACGACTTTTGGTAGGTTTACTTGTTAGTAACACTGATGGGGATATACATTAAGCCACCCCAACCTGCATCTTAGCGTTGTCTGAAGTCTAGATAGTTAATATACTGCAATTAAGTTCGGTTTATGTTTGCGTTGTTCTGTCATAATTAGAGACTAACAGCCAGTGTTAATTACATGGATCTCTCTGTTTTATGTACATGAACGTTCTACCTTATATCTGAAGCTTCAAATTAAAAGTTTCAAGTTGGCAGATATAGTATTAAGTTGTTCATTTATTGTCCACCAAATCCACCTATCAACGTACATTCTAATAGTTACATTATCTGCTGGATTTATGAGCTTTGCCACATTTCTACGGCCACGTATCTAGCTGGCCGGCCGTCAGGTTTTGGTGGTCTTAGTGAAAATCAATATATAGAGCCCTAATGTATATATACGCTGCATATTTTGTAGGGTTCTTAAGTGTTGAGACCCCTAGGCGCAAGAATTGTACGCCTACAGTCAGTGCCACACCTAGTATCTAGTCAATCACCACGTTATTAGAATTTATCTCTGATGGTGAACTCTACCAACCCCGGAAGCTTTCATATCCTGTAACTTGCATGAATTGATCGATTTAACAATATCACTAAAGAGCACTAGATGTAACAATAAGAATGTCAGAATGTCAGAACAATAAGACAGTTTCCACAAAAGAAGCTAGTAAGGGATGATTTTGTAATCACGAAAAGGTGATATCAAACTTTGAGTACAGTGGACCTGTGTACGTTTCTAAATACAAGTAAGATCAAGTCTGCAGTATCTACTTCTACAATTGGTTGTAGTGCTGACAGACTGAACATTAATGTCTTGTGAACATGTTTTTGCAGATTCATATTTGTAGATTCATTTTTAATGAAATTCAAATATTAGATTCAATTATAGATCCAATATTTTGTTCTTGGAAATATTTTATTACTGTTTCTAATGTATGCATTACTTGTCAGGTACACGATCGAACCGAAAATTAAAGAGGTCAAGATTGAAATCAAGGAATGTTTCACTGTCAAATGAATGTCAAACAACAAGCCCTGTTTTAAACAGAAACAACCAATTAGACACCATGGGGTTTGATACAATCATCAGGTAATCATACTATTCATAAATTACATGATACACTTTTTGCCATCTATAAATGGCAATTAATTGATTATTTATATTCGTAGGGGTTTATGGAAAAATATTCCTATGAAGAGAAGATTGTCAAGTTTCTGTGTTGATCCAATGTGGTTTTACTTGTATATGAACAAAGAAAGAGATTACAAAGAGGATGTAGTCAATTGGATGTTAAGAGATGAGAGTTTAACAAAAGAATATGTCTATGTTCCAATTTGTCATTCGTAAGTCAAACTTTATATTTACGAATGTCCTTTATACTTGGTATCTATTTGTGTGAGTGTTGAATATTTTTTTCCTTAGAAATCACTGGAACCTTCTAATTCTTTGCAATATCGGCGAGAGCATGGAGTCAAATACAAAGAGTCCATGCATGTTTCTTCTGGATTCACTGCATAAGAGAGAGGAGGACATGGAACCAACTATTAGAAAGTGAGCTCTTCAATATAGTAATTAGTAATTTTGTGGATAGATTATTAATGTATTGACTCTTTATGTACATTTAATTATCAGGTTTGTCTCCCACTTGTACAAAAATGGAGAGAAGAAAGAACAAGAAGAAGTGTTAAATATCCCCTATAAAGTGCCAAAAGTTCCTCAGCAGAAGGATGCATCTAAATGTGGATATTACGTTTTGTACTACATCTATCGCTTTGTTTTGGATAGTCCGGATGATTTCAATATCAATAAAGACTACCCTGGATTTGTAAGTTGCAAATGAAAGTTCATTTATTATTTAAATTACCTTGTCATGCATTTTGGGTGCTTTGCTACATCTTTTTATGCTCACTGTTTGAAATAAATATAAGTTTTTCTGTTGACGACCTTGGCCAAGATGTTGACTGTATATTTTTTTCTAAACAATCACAGTTCTGCTAAATATAAGATGCATAGATGTAAGTTTGATGTATCAGAATTGTGGCAGTGTCCATAAACCTTTGTTAAGCTTGAGAAATGTACGGTAGCTTGAGAATTGTGGCAGTGTCATTCATTTGTGATGTGAAATGAAATTATGTCTTATGCATGTTCTTATTATAGTTTAAAATTTAAAGCTATAATTCTATTACAAAGTTTTTCTTTATGTCCTCTACATCATGGTTCTAATATCTATATATTCATGAAATTTTCAGATGACGGAAGACTGGTTTACTCAAGATGATTTCGATTCATTTTGTCAAAATCTTCCCGATATCTGCAAAACTCCAGGTTTTATAAGTAATATGAATGATTCATGTGTGTTTTTAATCATTATAAGTGCAACTTGAGCAAACAAATTACTAATAACTAAAACTTATTTGTATTCAGATAATGAGCTGCCTAATGTCGTTACTAAACCATCAATTGTTGAAGAAGGTAAGTTTTTTTTTCATCCTTTTACGGAACATGACAAAATCGCAGTTTCTGATGATTAGTTCTAGTTTGTAATTGGTTATTGATGATTAGTTTGAGATTAATTTACCGATATCTGAATCCACATTTGATATTCTAAAACAAAACATAGTTGAGTCCTAAAATTTAATTAAACCTAGTAGCTATAGAATTTAAATATATTTTCTAAAACAGGGTTCAGAAAATAGAAAAGTGTATGTAAATTTTAAGTCTAATAGCAATTGAAACCAGAGGATTCAGAGAAGGTTGCTTAAGCTATAAGAGTTTACTATTTGCCTTTGCTACATGATATGCATAATACATATACAAAAACAAAAAATAAGATCCTTTAGTTTTGGATTTACTGAGTTTCTAAAGTTAAAGTTACTAAAGTTGCTAAAGTTGTAGTTACTAAATTCGACATAATTGCAAGAAGCCAATATTGCAACTTCTTCTGCTGTCTCAAATGTGCCTGAACTTTTCCGCGATCCATTTTCCCCCAGTGCTTTTGCCTTACTCTTTTATTTGTGGCATTTGGTGGTGAAGCAGAACTTTAATGAACTTATTTGAGTTCATCGAGTATAAGTTACTATTCTATATTTGTGGATATTAACGTGATCTATATTAAAATTACTATTGTTATTGTTGTTGTAATTTTGGTTATATTTTGTAGTTATGAGAAGGTACGAAGCTACTGCTTGGTTGAGAAATATGGTTGGAGCAAGAGATTTTCCTGCAGAACCTTCGGAAGAAGAGTTTAGACTTGCTTTGAGAGATGGTCTTATTCTGTGTAATCTTCTGAACAAGATTGTAATAGGAACTGTACCGAAGGTACACTTCATTATTCTCTAATGAAAATGTGTTTGATCAGACTACAGTCAAATTAAATGTTGATATTGACAACTACTATAATTTTCAGGTGGTTGAGGCTGAGAATTTTTATACTCAAATAGCTTTTTTTCTTGTATCTGTGGAAGATATGAGGCTTCCTACCTTTGACTTATCTGATTTGGAAGAGGTAAATAATTCTCTTGTTAACTTAAAAATATTGTTATTTTTTAAACAAATAGTTTTTGAATGATTTTTTCATTAATGATTTTCCAGGGAGGGAATTCTGCAAAGATTGTTGACTGTTTGTTGGGACTGAAATCATACAACGAGGAGAAACAAGGTGCTGGCAAGAATTCAGAGCCGTTTACCAATTCTTTATCAAAGAATATGCTGGAAAATGATAGTATCTCGAGTAACCTTTGTCCAGATAGCGACTCCACTAAAATGGTTTGTCAACTATTTAAATTACACATCTACATTTGGCTCATACTATAATACACTAAATGGACAGTAATTTGTTTTTTTTATTCTCATATGCAGCATTCTTTTGACCCAAATCAACCTGCTCCACTTGTGTTTTACACACCCGAGAGTTCACCAGAAGAGATACCACTGCAGCAACCAGCTTTATGTAAGATTCATTTCGTTGCTAAAAGATTATAATCTTGAAGTACTATGCAGTTTCTTTAATAGAAATTGTTGGTTTACCTAATTACATTTTTATTTTCTAGTATGTAATGAAGAACAAATCCCTAAAGGCAACACAGAAGATTGTATCCAAGTCATCAATCTTTCAAGTGATGTGAAAACAAAAATAAAATTCGTGAGTAGAAAGAAGATACCCATAGTGGCTAGAAGATCACCACGTTTATATAAAACTACTGCAGAAATTATTGACATTCATACTAGTGGTTCTCTGACAAAAACAAGGAGAGTTCATGACAAATCTAAATCACCGGAAAGACGGACATCTGCAAGATTAACAAAAGGTGACACTTCATCAAATTCTGATGCAGATCTGCGGTTTACGAAGTTAGCTAAAGAAATAGAAAGTGATTTAGAAGAGAAGTTAGAAAAAGAGATAAAGGTCGTGAGATGCACTTCATCTTCTGAAACTGACTATGATAATGGCAGTGACATTGAGAAGACTCCACCTCCAAAGTCACATATACAAGTCATTCATGTTGATATGACTACAAGTTCTCTCAACAAAAAAAGAAACAAATCAGGAAAATGTGATACACCAACAAGACGGACATCTGCAAGGCTTGCAAAAAGTAATATTTTATCAGATTCTGATGCAGATCCAACTGCATCAAAAAAATTTGCAAAGATGAGCAAAGGTAAAAAGAGACAGAAAAAAATCCAGAAAAGCTCAAGATTTGCAGTTGGAACTTCGAAGCGATTGAGGAACTCAACAACAAATGTGAGTTCTATCTCATCTTCAAACGATGAGTCTGAAATAGAGTTTGATCAGCTTCCGGTACAAAAGCTTCGAAGGTCACCAAGGAAAATGCCAGAAAAGAAAAGCAAAACATATTTGACAAGAAATTCTGACGATGATAGTGATTTTGAAAAATCAGCAAAAGAAAAATCAATGCAAACTAAGAAAAGACAAGTGCCTGAGAAAAATCCACGAAAGAGAAGGAAAGCTTCAAACCAGGTACACAAAATATATCTGCATCTATTACTCTATTGTATTTATTCCTATTCAAAATATAGATTCACTATGATCTAACATGAAACTGAAAATGATTCAGGATCACAAAGAAGTCTCAAAAAAACAGAAAGTTGAAAGTCCGAAAACAAACAAGGAAGAAAGAGACTGTATGATCAGAAAGCCAAAGAAACTATTGTATCGACCACACCCAAGGCTTTTTACTGATGCTGTAAACCAGATGTCAAAGGCTCAAAAAGAGTGGGTTTGTCGAGCGGGATTTGAGCATCTACTTTCATTCTCAATGAAAAAGATTCCTAAGAACACGGCCATCAATGTTGTATGGTGGTTTGATTATGATAACTTGTGGTTGAATCTGTCTGACAATCGCATTATCAGAGTAACGGAGGAAGACGTGCATGAAATATTGGGCTTGCCAAGAGGGAAAATGGATATCAAAATGATTTCTAATGAAGATAGACTGGCTACCTGGAGGTCACAATTCGATGAGGATAGACCAGGTCATAAAATAACCGAGAAGATGGTCTTTAGAGCAATAACAAGATCAACGGAAGTTAACCTCCAATTCAAACAAAATTTCATGATACTAATGATGAATTTGTTCATAAGATGCATAAAAAATTCTTATGTCAGCCAAGAGGTCTTAGGATTTGTTGGAAATTTTGATAATGCGGAAAAGTTCAATTGGTGCAAACTCGTGATACAAGGCTTAAAACGTGGATCTAAATTATGGATTGAGGATCCTGAAACTCAGTACTACACAGGATCCCTCATGTTCTTGATAGTAAGATAACACGACTAATGTAGTCTCTTAATTTTGAATAAGCCATATTTTAATCTGATTCTGATGCATTTAAGTTGTTTTTTTCCTAGTATTTTTACCTTGATCGAGTAAACAATGCGCAATTTCAAGTTGAAAGGACAAGTCCAGCATTTCTTGGGTGGAAAAATTCCCTGATCATTCAGAGAGATGGCGTAGAAGATCTTGACAACTCTTTTGGTGAAGGAGATATAGTATGCATTTATATTGTACTTTGATAATTCATGAAATAGTTGTATCGTTTAGAATTTATTTAGAACAATCTATTGCAGGAACAGGATTTTGAATTACCGAAAAATTTAATAGAAGATGGGATAAATTGTTTGACAGATAATGACTTGGATGAAGAACATGTTGAGGTATGAAAAATTCATTAATAGATTCATTTTATGGGTATATAAATTATTGTAGTTTACTGATTCATTAGTAGATTCATTTTTCTTTATACACAGATTAAGCTATTCTGCATGTAGTTTACTGATTCAATATTAGATGCCAATTTATTGTGCATGTAGTTTAGTGATTCAATATTATATGCCAATTTATATTCAAAATAATTTCAATATTATATGCCAATTTATATTCAAAATAATATTTGGTTTTGTGTTTTGCAAGTAAACTAATAGTAGTATTAGTGTATCTCTAGCTATGTATCGTCCATTTTATTTATAGTGATCGGTTACACAAATAATCAAAACCTGAAATTTACCTTTTAAATTTAAAAACAACTTTAAGGCCCTAAAAAATATAAACTGCTTAGCAAGTCAACTTTAAGTCCATTTGTTATAACGTGCATGCTTAGTTTTTGTTGTTAGTTTGCTATGATGATATTAATGCCTTTTTCCTATTACTGAAGGTTTTTGAAGACAAATCAGTTGGTGATATGGTGATAGAAGTGCAAAATGAAGGGACATGTCAAGATGATACCAAGAATGCACAGAAGGTAAATTATTATTCCATTTTCATTCACAATGAACACATTCCCTCGTCTTTTAAACTTTTTCGACTGATAAATGCTTTCTTCCATACAGAATTTTGAAAACAGTCAACAATTTCACACTCCGAGGGAGACTATAAAGGGAGTGGATTCATGTCAAAGGGATTTCAATTATGATGACTTAAACAGTGGAATTATGTGTATTGCTCAAGACATAAACAACGAAAAGGTAGTATTTACTCTTTTAAAAAAAGTATCTTCCTTTTGTAAGTTTTTGACATTGGATTTTCGGCAATGACTATTTTCATTTGTTAAAATTACAAGGATTTCACGATAGAATTAAAAGATGAAATCAAACAATTCAAAGAAATGCAAATAAGGTGCCGAAACAAATTGGCAATGGCGAGGGCATATTTTCCAACCAATCCTGATGTAAAGGATTTGGAAGATGAATTTGCAAGGCTACACAAGTCTCCTATTATTGGAAAACCTGTACAAGAAAGGTATTTTAACTTTTTAATTTGAATTCCCTGTTGCCTTATTTATTAGTTATTTCATGTTTGGAGAACTGCTTTATATACGAATAGTTATTAGGTAATTCAGAAAAATTATTCAAACACTTTCTTATATTGTGTCAATACATTTAACATGTATAAAAGATGCATTAAGCCTTAGTAAAATAACATATATTTTTTTTGCATAAAAAACAGTTTTGAACCAGACTGGACTAAGTTGACAGAACAGGATTGGAACACAATTGACATTCTAGGACAACCAAAATCTCTCAGACCTTTTATAAAAATGCAAAATAGGGAATTCTTTTTAGGCGAATTAAGTCTAGAAGGCAGAATCATTGAGCTTGATTTTGACAGTGATCCTGGAGAATTTTCAAACAAAGGAAAAGGAATAGTGGAAGCCTTGGATTTTCAAGATAGACCAAAAAGAGAGCATAAAGTGGGAGATTTGCAAAAGTCACCATTCCGTGAGCGTGTGGTTGATATAGATAAGCCAAAGTTGACGAAAGTAGAAGAAGATATTTGGAATTGGCTGAACAGGAACAATTTATACCCAATGTAAGCATGAATTATGATGATAGCTTTAATGTATTAGCAATGACAAGAAATGTTAATATAATTACCTTTTACTTTTATGATCTGAATGCAGGCAAGAACTCTTTTGTTGGAACTACAATACTTGTAGAAAGCATGAACTCCAGACTTTACAGTCAAATAGAAAACTGTATAGTGGTGTTGTGGATACATATGCATGTATATTAAATGAAGAAGAAAAGTATAGATCACCTGACTCGCCCCACAGATTTTTCTGCAACACATATAATACGGTAAACAAAAGAAATTAATGTTACTTAAATATTTTTTTCGAGCTTTGTGTATATTTGAAGAGAAATAGTGAGTTAGTACTTGTTTTTTATTTACTTTGTGAATAGGTTGGTGCACTGACTGGGATAAATGAAGTCAATATTCATGCTGGCTTAGTGGATGTAAAATATGAGAGGTTTCGTTCGAATTTGGATTCAATTCTTGGAAAACATTTAGTTGACATCAGTAATGTTGATCTGGTATAGTATTTTAAATTACGGGTTATGAGTTTTCATTACTTTTTTTTTCGATGTTCTAATCTAAATCTGAAATTCATGAATCATGTGCAGGTCTTTTTCCCAATTCACTATATCAATCATTTCTATGTCATTTGCTTCAACTTAAAAAATCCAGCAGTGGAAATTTTGGATAACAGCAACATTGGAGGGGACAGTACTACGATTTATGATGGACTTCCAGAAAGTCTGGTAATCTTCAATTTCCAGTTTATTCAAGATTAAACTAGTAATTTAAGTACTGATTTTGCACTAAATTTTTCTCTGTTTTCCATGCATGTGTTGCTCCTGTGTACTACCTTGTTTTATTTTAAAACTTTGTGTAGAGATTTAGTGGGTTTGGATTTGAGAGCATTGAAACACATAACTTGTGAAGTTGCTGCAAGATAGAAGCAGAAGTATCTCTGGCAGCCTTTCAACTGTCATGATAGACTAAATTTAATTTAAAGAGAACTTACTTTGCCTTTTAGGTCATGGTCGTTTAGGTGGGTATTTGTGTTTTGTCATCTTTTTCGATATTATTAGATACTTAAAATTAGGCATGACAAATTGACAGGCTATAGAAGTCTTCTCATTTTGTATCTAACAAGTGTTTTGTCAATCCGAATGTTGTTTTGTCCCTTGTACTATACCTTGCTAGTTTGCACTTGGTTAAGCGGTGCATGTCACTGATCTCTGTCACTAGATTCACGCATAACTATTTCAGTCAACCATCCGGTTAGCACCCTAATAGTTTAAAGAATTTATTTTAGAATACACTTTATCTTCCAAGAAAGAATTTAGTTTAAATTGATTTATAATCTCAAACTTTTGAAAAAAAATTAAAATTTGTAATCTAGTTTAATTGCTTTAGTGAATCTAATTTAGAATTAATTTTAAACGATGTGGAATCCATTTTAGCATCAGCTTTAGAATCTCAAAAAATCCTAAAAATATATCTATATAAATTACTATTGTACTTGAAGTTTTGAAAAAGGTAACTTTGGAATTAAAGAAGGCTAAAATAAAACTCATAAAGGATGAAAATAAAACCATTAAAAACGACAAATAACTTGATTTATTTCTAAAAAAAAATTATTTTAGAATCATGTTTGACCGAAAATAGTAAAGAATCTATTTTAAGATCTAATTTAGAATCTCAAAAAAATTAAAGAATCTATTTTAGAAAATTTAACTTCTCAAAAAAATTTAAAAAATAACTTAGAATCTATTTTAAGATCTAATTTAGAATCCATAGTTACTGCTTAAACATTTTTTAGTAGATTACTCATTTTAGATAGCATCCATTGTAAGATTCAACTTTGTTATTATCTGTAAATTAGTTGTCTTGTATTTGTGAGTTTTGTGTCATCTTTGTGAATTGGTAGACAAGCTTGTTTTTGTAGAATTGTTGATTCTGATATAGGCCTTGTTTATTATTGTTTACAGCGAGAAAATTTTATTAAGTACATAATGAATGTTAGTGAGGCCAAAGCCAGGCAGTTGCATAATTTGCCGATTATGAGACTTCAAATGAAATGGCGCACAAGGAACAACAATATAGACTGTGGAGTGTTTGCAATTCGTCATATGGAGACATACAAAGGCAATGGGCTGCGTAACTGGGAATCAAAATTGTCAATAGAAGGGGTGAGAAAAAATCTAACTTATTTTTACTTGTTCTTGTAATCCATTTATTGTGTTAGAATGTTTAGGATGCAGCACTGTGTTAATTTAGATGTCAATTTAGGCCATTTTGGAGAAAGTTATAACTTATAATGATAGATTGTAGCGGTAGTTATAGTGAAAGAAACACATTTAGCCTTTTAGAATGACCCTAGATTAATATCACCTGTCATATTTTATTCATAACATGCAGCTATTTAGTTACAAAAATGGATTGTTAAATAGATTACTCTAGTTTAGTCCTTTTTAATAACATGTTGAAATTAAGCATCACAGGCTTAACGTAGATTTCTCATCACAAACTTTTTACACTAGTTGTATATATATTTTTAGTCATTTTACACTAGTTGTATATATGCCACTAGTTGTTAATCTAACTTGTATCTTTGCAGCCAAGTCAGCATAGACAATTAATCAAGGCCAGGCAACTATACGCATGCAAGATTATATCTTCCCCCCTGAATTCCTTACGAAAGAAGAACCAAGATGAAATTGACGGGATTGTAGTAAGGATTTAAGATCAAATTTCTCCATGTAATCACTGTTGTCAAAGTATTCTCAAACTTCTATGTTACTGTTTTATGTCAAAAAAAGTTGTTTTATGTCAAACTAAGTTCTATGGGAAACATGTAATATCCTGAATTTTCACAAAGTTTAAACAGATATTGCAGTCAAAACCTTCACTTGTACTTTTTTAAACCTTATCCTCTGATATATAGCGAGTACTACATTTTTTAAGGGAAGTTCCATCATTTTCAGTTGAGTCGCTTGAAGTTAAAGCCTGTTGAAAGTATTGTTCGGTGGCCATTTGATCAACAGTTTCACAGTATTCCTTTTTAATTTTTGTGCCTAAAAAAATTAGTAATGTCAACATATATAGATATAATAAATTAAACACATGATAAAAGGGTGTTTGCAAGGTTAAAACCGGAATGCTAGATCACCTAGCGGTAGGATTGTTTTTTTAATTTAAGCTGAAAATGCTACTTAATGCTAAACCCTAAGTCCGTATACGTTTTATTCGTCATTCTGAATATTTCTAAAACCCAAAATGGAACTATAGAACCCCAAAAGTTAATTGTTGAACCCCCAAGGGAACGACTAATTTAAATTTAAGCTCAAAACGCTACTTAATCAGGTGTTTGATGCTGAAAACACAAGTTTATATGATGTTTGCAGCAAAACACTAGATACACTTGTGTTTTGTAAAGTGCATAGCTAGTTGATTATATACAAGATTCTATTTTCAATTCCATAACAGATTCAAAATATTAGATTCACAAATCTGTGATTTTGTACAAGATTCTATTTTGAATTCCATACCAGATTCAAATATTAAGTTCATGTAATAGGCACCAAAAATCCTTAATGAAAATGACTTAGTGGCACTCACGCCGTATTTCACCAATGTACAAACAAATCATCCAAGAAAGATTTTAAAAAGTAAACTAGAAAGAAATTAGACAATATACAAATCATTCTATATACTCTTCATCTTCATTGCGGATTTGACATTTCTGTATCCTCTCCATTGAGAGGTTCTTCAACTTGATGTACAGAAAGGTTATTCTCTAGGCCTTTTTTTGGACAGTTACGTGAGTCATGATATGACTTCTTCTTGCAAATTTTGCACATTCTCCGCACTCTATCACGACCATCAGCACTTTTCTCTGCAGGCCCAACTATCCTCTTTCGACTACCTTTGTTGTTGCTTTGAAGTGGAGGTTTAATAGTAATTATAGCCGAAGGTTTCACACCAAACATATTTGCAATAACATCTTTCTTGCTCATTTGAGGATTCTTAACCATTTCTCGAGCTTTAGCTCTCAAACACTTTAAACCTGCAAGAACAAACCCTAGAGCATTGACATCAGAAGAAACCTCATCAACACAGCCTTGAAACTCAAACCACACTTCTTTTGATGTAGATTTACGCTTGTCCTCATCACTAGAACCATTAGATTCAGCAACCAAATCTATCGTCGAATAAGTCTCCACTGCATTTTTCATCCAACGTTTCGATAACAACTGTTGAGGAATCTGCTCAATAGAACTAAGACTCAAACAGTAAAAAATATGCCTACACGGGTAGCCCACTCTAGTAAGCAAATGGCAACTACATGAGATATCATTTGATGATAATGACAAATCAACTTGAAACACCTTATCTTTAACATGTTTATCTCTGATCATGCATTTCTTCACATTATCAGCAGTAACCAAATTATCCAACGACATGTGATAACAAGCAGCTTTGATTTCCTTCCTAACCTTGTAATATATACTTCGTGTATAATGGGACGCTGCATCTTTCTCAATTTCCATTTCAGTAACCATCTTAGGAAATTTGCTATCCCCATTCCTCAATTCGTAATATGAGTTACGTTGCTTCGCAATGGCACTCTCGTAACACATATAGAACTCAGACAAAGTATCACCTTTTTGTACAAAGTGGTTGAAATAAAAATTTGAACTCTCAGAACGTGATGTTGTCCTAAGTAAGCCACCCATTGATTTATCCATAAAGTAGGCAGGAATCCAAAAATGGCGCAACTCAAACATTTCTTTTAACCATGAATGATCACTTAGATTGTACTCTTCCAAAACAGAGTGCCAACCTTGTTCAAACTCTTCTGGCACCAAGCTACTGTTCCAAACAAACTTATTTAGTTTCTCCATGAATAAAGATTCCGCACAAAAAACAACTCCAAGCTGCAATACAAATAAATAAATAAACGGTTTATTAAAACGAAATAAAATTAACTAAATTAAAACATCAAATCATTTGAAAACACTGATACAAGACAATACATATCTAACTCGGTGACTTGTGTATTATGAGATTTTCAAAATATGGATTGCACAAATATATACAAATAAACATGATTCTTCAAGTTAATCTATTCCATTCATCTATCATGTTTAATCTTGGTTCAGTAAATTCAAGTCAAACTATAAACTAAACTATATATGCTCCATAAGCAAGATAAAATATCTAACTTTGGATTCAGTGTCACCCAATATCTTGATATTTGTACTATCTAACTTAAGAATGTCTATTGTACTCATAGGCAGAAGCTCAACAAATTATCTACTGTACTTTCATAGACAAAAAACATTAAAAGAACAAGAAACTGGAGGAGTATTTGACAGTGAACTAAAGACATAAGTTGCTATAAAGCTTAAACAGTTAAAAATATATTTGCTCTGCTCTATTTTGCTATATTTTTGACAACACAATTACCTCAACTGGGAAACCAATAATAGGGCATACAATCTATTACGTGCACTATAGAATATACATAATAATCAAATAACAAATATTACCTTGCTAGGAAATTTCTGTAGAATATGCCACATACAGAGTCGGTGCATAGAGTCAGGGAATATTTTCGGAATTACAGCCTTCATCGCGGCACACTGGTCAGTTATAATACATTTTGGTGGATGTTTCATTATTTTTAGAAACATTTTAAAGACCCATGTGAAATTTTCAATATCCTCCTTGTCAAGTAAAGCGGCAGCAAAAGTCACACTTTTCCAGTGGTTATCTACACCAATAAAAGGAACAAACACCATGCTATATCTGCATAAGAAAAGCAGTCCATTTTTTTTTACCAAAATATAAATAAACAATCTAGAACTGAATCTCTTGTAAAACTAAATAACTAGCAGGTTGTTCTTTGTTCATTATTGTCAATGTAAAAAACATACAAGAAGCCTATTTTTGCTAATTACATTAAAGTCAATTTAAACCTCACTAAAATAACAAATTTCTTTTGAAAGACTCTTAAAGCAAGTAATGCAAAATTAAGACTTTATTTGATGTAACTCAAAACATGTAAATTACTTTTAAGAATAAAATTGAAATCAAAACTTACTTGTTTGTACGGTAAGTTGCATCAAACGAAACAACATCTCCAAATACGTCATAACTTCTTTGACCTTCCAAATCAGCCCAGAAAATACGGGTCAAATGACCATTTGAATCTGTTTCATACTCATAAAAAAATGTGTTATCTGATGTTTCTTTTTTATCTTTAAACTTCTGAAGAATCATGTCAGCATCATGGTTTCCAATAAAGACCTTGATATCCCTCATCCAATTTTTGAAATCAACCGCAGTTGCCCCAACAGCAGCGTATGAGCCGGTGAGTGATTTTAGAAAATTAAAAGCCCTTACAGGACCAGTATTTGAAGATGCAGCATTAAATGCAAAATTCCTAAGAACGGCAGTCATACACCTATTTCCGCGGAGAAAATGCTTTTCTGAATCATTCGCAAAAGGGTGATTGTGATTGTCTTCAAAATGGGAAACCACATAACCTTTCAAAGCAACGTTCTTTAGTACAAGTTTTGCACTACACTCACATTTACCAGAAACTGTTCGTCTTTTTTTTTTAACAGGTCCCACAGTATCAGATATACGAGAAGCCTCAGGTTCAATATCATCATCATCTCGGGAAGAAGAATTGTCAGCTGAACCAGCCTTTGAGCATACAAAGTACTTTGACACAATAAGTCCCCTCCTTGTTTTTTGTGTAGAACGACGAACTTGGAAGCCGGAGAAACTACTATAACCCTTATAACAACTGAAGGCAGCATCGATACTTGCAAAAACCTGACCAACATAAGGTTTTGTTGGACTATCACCAGTCCAAAATTCATCACCACCAACAAATAGTTGTTCAATTTCATTTTCGAATATCATCTCACAACAAGCATCATCAGCAACATTTGTAAATTTATTAGTGTCGTCGTCATTTACTGCCACATATACAGACAAAGGTTAAAATTTTTAAATATAATGAATCTAAGTATAAACAACAACACATAGGTGACATCACTACAAAAATTAATATATCAAACAAGGAATGACAAATAAAAATTATAGCAATATATATAAACACAAATGGAATAGCATGTGAATCTTATGTGAAACATTAATATGTACAGCCGATGGTGCACATACTACGGATTTTGTAATTGATAAATAATACGAATCTATCTATGAATCTCGAAAACAGTATACACAACTGAGTAATACGTCAATATATAGATCAAATAAGAATCAATAGAGGAATCTCAAAACATAATTAGCGAAACACAAAATATACAGCTGATAAACATAATCGTGGTATTAACAGTTCGGACAATTGAAATATATGATAAAAAACACAATTTACAAGCAAACTTAAACACAAGAAGCTAAAAATTACAATTTAACGAGGAACTAAGAACAAATCACAATCAAAAAACAAAAAAAATTGAATTTGAAACGTACCTGAACACGAATCCATTATAGTAACAACTAATCAAAGAATTAATGATTGAAATTTCAATCAATAATCGAACTAAACGTGATCAGCGAAGAACATCTAGCACAAAACTTATAGATACAACTGGTGTGTATATGTATATGCTGTAATTTTCGGTTATAAATCGGATATAAAAAGATGATTGTTTGAATTAATCTTAGCCGTCGATCTAATTTTTAATCTAACGGTGAAAACATAAGTTCTCTGGTTCTCTTTTTAAGAGGGTTCTCTCTAGAGCCCTGGCCTTAATATATATATATATATATAAATTTCTTAACAAAACAGAAAAGGAAAAAACTACTCCCTGCTCAAAAGATTCAGTGTATAAAAAAAAATAATAATTAAGTTTCAAAAAAAAAAAATAAAAAAATAATAATTGGGCGTGGGAAATGTGAGTAAAATCCAAAGGGGCGCAGACAAAGATACATGCCCGAATTATCTTACTTACTCTATTCACATTACATTGAAATTGACGAAATGACGCCGGATTTGTAAATATTATATCGGATATTATAAATACAAGCATCCTCCTTTGATCATAACCAAACGAAGCATTCTCCCTCTCTCTCCCTCTCTCCCTCTCTCCGCGCTCTCTCCCTCCCTCTCCCTCCCTCCCTCTCTCTCCACGCTCCTCCCTCTCTCTCTCTCTCTCTCAAAATCAATGGAGCTGAAGGCAGGTCTATCAGCTATTATCACTGGAGGTGCCTCTGGAATTGGTAATTTCAACTAATTCGTTACTGTATTCATATCCTCTGTATATGTTGAGCTATGTTTATAGAGTATAGAGATGAAGTGCTTTCTTATTATTGTCATCTCCGTCGTGTACAACTTCTGTTTACAATTCATGCTCTACGCGTTGAATTATATTTTATTATTATCATGATGTAGTTGTTATTAGTACGAGTAAGACGATTGACGATGATGAGGATTAATTTTATGTAATTAGGAAGACTGAACTTTAGTAATTTCTGCTAGTGATATGAAATGATTGTTTAATTGCAAGTAGAATCGATGGCTTGAGCTTATAGATCGATTAATCTTAGCATTGTTACTCTAGTGCTTGGTTTTATGAAATGTTTTGACAAGTTCCTAAATATGTTGAGAGAGAGAGAGAGAGTATGTAAATGTGTGTGTATATTTTATGGAGAGAGAGAGGGAGAGTATGTGAATATGTGTGTTATATGGAGAGAGAGAAGGGGCGAGGGGTTTGAAGAAGTTAGAAATTGTATTAGAGTTATACTCCCTCCGTCCCCTCAATTCTTTACATTGGGGGACGGGGACTCAACACACATTTTAAGGCTCCTTTAATATATACTTCGATAAATTATTTTAAATTTCTTCTTCTTCTGAATAAAAATATAATGTTTAAATTTTTATTTAGAAAAAGAAAGTTTTGAAAATAAGTTGTAGAGCTATACTTTATAGGAGCCTTAAAATGCGTGCTAAGCAATGTAAAAAAACTGTAAAGAAATGCGAAGGATGGAGGGAGTATTACAGAGTAGTACAAAATATCTTTGTTTAGTTTGACACACGAGTAAATGTGAACTGTTGGAAGAGCAATGGTAGTGTAATACACACACAAATATCAAGAAAGAACACATACTTTTGTGTGTGTGTGTGTTTCGAAGTAATTTTTAGCAACTAAAAGAGAAGGATGCAATGCCCGCGTGTGTGTTATGTGTGTGATGTATATTGCACAATGACATAGCCACTCAGTTTCCTAAGTAAAAGGGATAAAGGGTAAGGCCTAACCCAAAACTTTGGATGGTGAAACCTAAGAGTAATGATACTGTTTGGTGATAAGGTGATCCTTATGAGTTCAGATATTAAACCCCTATGTAAGTCCAAACATGTTGCATAGAGTTGATTAATTAATCAGGTGGATATAAAGGTCACATTTGAACACAATAGTAACAAGAAAGAGTTTTTTGACGATATTTATGTTAATTAGAGTATGTTTGACAATTGACATTATAGACATGAATTTACAAGACCATCCCTGCTTTATATTTCTCAGCATTTTATGTTGTTCACATTCAGGTAAAGCTCTTACTTTGGCTCTTGCACAGAAAGGGATATTTGTTACCATCATTGACTACTCTGAGGACAGGGGAAAGGAAGTTGCGTCTCTTGCTGAGAAAGAGAATGCTAAGTTCCACTCAAAGCTGGACTTCCCATCTGCTACTTTTATAAAATGTGATGTCACTAAAGGAGGTAAGTTAGATACATCTTATCATCCAACTATTTACATCTGTTAATAAATAAACATCTCATATTTATTATCTTCCACTTAGGGCCCTACTTAATTTTTTTCAAGAGAATTGTCAAAGCTGTCACTAAAATTAACTTAACTTTTTAAGGAAGAGTTAACACTTTTATATATTAAAAGTGAACCGGAAATCTTTCGTCGTACTATGTAATATGGGCTAATTAATAGAATTAATACTCCGGGCCTAATGGTTTTAAGTAGTATAACATTATTTGCTAACAATTAAATATGTATGATATAGTTGTGCTAAAATAAATGGACTTTTGTAGTTTAACGGGTTTTATGTAAAACTTAGTAATGGGGATGGGGGCTGGTTTTGAGATGGTCTAGATTCAGTTTGGCTATAGTAAAGATGGATTTTTAAAAACAATTTATAAGTGCATTGTGCATTAAACATGTACCAAGTACGAGCTAGGCGATGCTTGTATAAATTACAAGTATTCTTAATTCTTATCTTTATCTTCTTCGACATAACATATTAGATACACATGATAAGTAAATAGTAAGTATGTTGTACGAGTTTGCCCACCCAAGACAAATCAAACATACCCATTTAAGTCACACTGTTGGCATCGCTTGCAAATAATGAGTATGATGCATAAAAGTATTACTAAGTAGGACATGTTTAAGATTGGGAATATGAAACCTATATCTGCGGATAATGAGTAGAAGTTTAAATAATCTCTACAAACTCATTTTCAATAATTCTCAATCAATTCGGAATCCATGTTTGAATAAAATGAAGATTACGAGTGATTTATATAGATATCCTAAAACATGGAGATAGGGAGATTAAATAAAATCCCAATAAAGAGTTTACTACTGTATATAAATACTAAATGGACACGATTTTTTTGATGACTTAAGTACCAAATCTTGAATTTTTCTATTTATGTGCTTTCGAAACATAATTTAACTGTTTAAAAATAAATTACAATTATCTCCATCTTTGAATAATTATAGACCATAAATACTGATCAGTATATTAATTATAGACCATAATTTAACTGTTTAAAAATAAATTACAATTATCTCTATCTTTGAATAATTATAGACCATAAATACTGATCAGTATATTAATATATTGTTACACAGCATCTAAGCTTATTTGCTGAAAACCGCTCAAAATTTAAATATGTATCAATTTAGAACAGTTATCTTAGGCTATTGGTTTATAACTGTTGTATCTCCATAAAAGAAAACATCCAATTATCAAAATATTTGTTACTTAATTATTATTTGGCAACTCGATGTTGTTAACAAATTTTGAAGTGTTTAATTATGTTTAGGAGCTATATAATCTTTTCTGCAAGACGATTATATAAATTGTCGTTATGCATGCTAATACTGAATGTACTTTACAGTTAGTGTACTTTTTTGCTGGATACAAGGTCCATTTGAACAGTAGCTGAAAGCTCAAGTTAAAGTTCTGTTGTACTAATTTGAAAAATTGGGCATTTGGCATTATAGTTTCCGTTTCAGACTGGAAAGGGAATTTATAGACTACTGAACTGTTTGTCTCTCCATGATCAGAAGAACTGGCTGCTGCTTTTAGGACTCATGTATCCACATATGGAGGTTTGGACATCTGTATCAGTTGTGCGGGAATTAATAATCCTGTGCCATTCTATAATGATCAAACTGATGGTTCTCGTACATGGAGGCACACTCTCAACGTGGACCTTCTTGCTGTTATTGACAGCACCCGCCTTGCTGTATGTCTAAAACTGATCCTGGATTTTTTTTTTATATCATAGTTCTTGAATCTGCATTGTTATTAACTTTTTAATTATTTTTGTGTATAGCTATGTAGAAACAACTCAACAAGTTCATGCTTAATTGGTAGCAACAATGTTATGAGGCGGGAATATTTAGATGCTAGTTATATTGCTTTATAGTATTTATGCAATGTCCGAAGTAACTATTTTTGAACTACATGCAAGTGGAAGGATTTCACTTGCCTTTGACTCATTGCAACACTGATTTTAATCTATGACAAATAATTATACAATAGTTGCATTAGAACGCTGTTCCAGCCTATTGCAAAAGAGAAACACTAGGATTCTTTAATGTTTATGCTTTATCTTTTTCCTCGTAACTAGTTAGGATATATATATTGTTGAATAACCAGTCGTTCTAAAACCTTAAGGTGTTAGAGGAAGGTCCCAAATGGATCTTATGCTATATTTCAACACTCCCCCTCACTCGAAAGCCCATTTTTGGGTTGAAGAGTGGATCACGGGCGGCCGGGCGCCCATCTTTGGGGCATTAATTTGCCTTCGTGTCCCTCATAAATTGTGAGAATATTGGGGGTGGCAGGGAGTCGAACTCGTGACCCCCGCCGATCAGAGCTTTGATACCATGTTGAATAACCAGTCGTTCTAAAACCTTAAGGTGTTAGAGGAAGGCCCCAAATGGATCTTATGCTATATTTCAACATATATATATATATATATATATATATATATATATATATATATAGCATTCTTATCACTAATTTTTTTTATCTTTAATTTGTCTTTTTTTTTCTTGGGTGAGTTGTGTCTGTGTCAGTATGTTTATAAATTATTGGTGCATAGTGCTTGGTTAAGTGCATAAATACCATGGGTACAGGGGGGACTTGTACACACAAATACTGTAAGTGTAGAGGTCATTAGTACCATCCTTTATCAGGCTCCGAAACTGATTTTGAGCCACAATTTAGTTTGTAGATCAGGAGTTTACATGGTAGCGACAACTAGAAGATCAGGAGTTTACATGGTAGCGACAACTAGAAGATCGGGAGTTTACATGGTAGCGACAACTAGAAGTTAAAGGTTTACACATGCTTTTAGATGATACTTCTACCTTTACCTGAACTCCCGATTCATTGTTTCACCGGTAAATTGTTAGACTTTGTGGAGCCAGTCTGTTGACCTGTGTTGTTCTGTTTGGTTTATGCTAGTCAATTCATTTTTGTCATGACAATACTAGTCGTATCTTCTGTAACGTTGCATTATCCAATTTTCTGCATTCTGCAGATCCAAATCATAAGAGGACAGAGGTAAATAGTTGCTATCATATACTATTATAAAAGTAGGCACTACAGTACACTCTGATTTTTTCCAAAATACATTTGATTACAGAAGTATTCTTTTTAAGTTTTAACACACTACTATATATATACATATAAACTTAGTTAGAAAAAGATACAAATTGTATAACTTAAGTTTGCCCCCAATGCAAAGTGTTTACCTAAAGTTTTAAATTTGCAGAGAGTGTACTTTAAATTTGTTACATAGTGCAAGGTGCGTACTTGCCATCAAATTGGGAAAACGGCATAAAGGACATTTTTGTTAGAAAAAGAGAGGACACAACCTTTTTTTCCTCGGTCTACCCTGTATCTCTTTCATCCGCATCTTCGATTGATTTAGTCTCGAATTCTACCTTAATTTCAGTATTCTGCCTTTAATAAACCACAATGTTGTCATCATTATCATCATAAAAAAAATAAGTTCCGCTTGGTAAGACTCATCTCCTATTTCTTCCTTGCACTTCTTTTTATTGTTAATGTTATTTTGTCTAGTTGATCTGCTTTTAAACAAAATTCAGGCACAATGGCTACACTACAAACATTTCCAGAACCTTGTATCACTATTCAATATGTGGCAAACTTGGAGTATTACTAATTTTAGAATTAGGGAAGCAAGGTGATACCTTTCTTTATCTGCCCTTTTTCATCAATCATGAGTCAGCATCAATAAAATTCCCCAATTTTCTTTTACGGATGTTATATGTTTTTTAACTCTTCTCATCGGATCAGATTCTACATATGTTTGATCATCACTTGGTGATTATAGGAGTGTTATATGTATAATTAGTATGTTATACTTGTACATATGTAGAGATTAAATGGATATGAAAATGGCAAATTTGATGATATACATCTAACATTACAGAATAATAGTAGAATTACCGAAAAGATCTTACTCTTTTCTAATTTACAAACGTCGTTTGGCCCAATTTGACAAGGTACACACTTTGCATTTATGTAACTTGAGGTACACAGTTTGCATTTGGGGAAAACTTAAGGCACACACTTTGATTCTACTCCTAGTTATATACATCTTTTAACATAATCGTAAAATTAATAGCTAATTACAAAATTTAAGTCCCCTGATCCCCGAAATACATCAACGTGGTATGTTAGAATTATATAAAAATATATTAATTATAAGAATCTATAATATTATTTTTCGACTGGCTGGACCTCTGTTGACTCAACTTACTGTCGCAACAACCATGGTTTAATTACTATCGATGAAGTCAAAGGATGAGAGATATAGATATTCGCCGGTAGTGTATAGGATCTGATTCATGACAACACATTAATGATGAATTTTACTCAGACACATGGTTTATGGAATTTTATTTGGCAAGTCTTGAACTCTTGATGAACATTTGTAGGTTTGATTTAAACATGACAGTGTGCTTTTAAAATATGAAATTGACTGACATCAAACGATGGCTGTGTGTGTTCTTCATAAAGTTTAGGCCTATTTGCTTATGGGTGCAAAATGGTTTCTCTATCCATCTAGGTTGTTTAAATATTGCATATATATATATATATATATAATTGTAAATTAGCTGGTCACCGTTCCCTTGTTTAGTAACTCATGTAATTTTCATATTCTGCGAGCAGATCCAGACCATGCAAGCTGCAAAAAAGCCTGGGGTCATCATTAATTTGGGATCTGCCTCAGGACTCTATCCAATGTATGCTGACCCTATCTACTCGTGTTCTAAAGGTTTGCTCCTCTTTGCTGCATGGGTTTACCCTTTTCCATGAATTTGTTAATATAGAAGGCCATGAGTATAAACAGAAAATTGTGAAATTATTTTGCTTGGAATCAGAAATGTATATGTAATCCAGATAAATTGTGGAAGTAAAATATAGGCATGGGATCTATAAGATTTAATATCGAATAGAATAACCTAATTCCGACCTAAACTAGATGCAACTGGAATTGAATTATCTTTGTAATCTCTCTTTTATGTTGTATTTTGCATCCGAATCATTGAGCTAGAAATAACTCCTAATATTTTGTTGAAGAGTAATCTATATGGATAGAGATTTATGCTCCGTGTCAAATGATACTTTGGGGTCTTGATGAGTTTAACTCCTCGCAGGCGGTGTTGTCCTATTCACCAGATCACTTGCTCCCTACAAGAAGGAAGGAATTCGGATTAATGTGCTTTGCCCTGAGGTGAGAGTTAGGTCAAATATATTAAATTGTATCTTTCATAATGTTGTATTCATATATATTTCTATATATTATTAGGAATATTTTATATAACAGTATAGAATAAGAAAGGAATTTCTTTCCTTTATTATTAGGAATTTACTTGGTTGTTAAGTATTAGAGCTTTTCTCTTTTATGTGATGGAGATTTTATCTTTTGATATTCGAAGACTTTGACTGATTAATGAATTGAGATTGTAATCTCTCTCTTGCTGTGGGTTGCGATCCATGCAAGTTCCTTCTAGTCTGCTGTGAGAAATCCTAGGGGTTTGGTCAGCTTAGGGCTTGTGGTTTTCTGCGATTAATCCATTTGAAACCTATCTTTTTCCTTGTTCAAATTACTTGTCCGGCATCAACTGCAACATAAAATGTTTATCATAGCAGTACATATTGTTAACTGCATTCTGCACTTATAGGCTCGTGTCCGAATACCAAACATTTTAGCCTGCAAACTACGAACTAAGGTGGATAGTATGTATATGTATAGTGGATTGTATGTACAATTTGGTGAACCCATTTTTTTCTATTTCTTATATTCATAATATTCTGGTGAATTCTACTTGTATTTTTGGTGCATCCTGTATCGATAGTTATGAATACTAGAGATTTGTACTTTGTAGGATAAGAGGCTTGTAGTGGAACGTGCCCCAATATATATACATTGGCCTCTTTTAGTGTCTTGTTAACTGCAGTAAATATTGTTATCTTTTTCTGGTGGTATGTATGTATAGGGTAGGCAAAGTGTGTATATATTTGCATATTTATTAACTTTCTCCTTATTTGCATAAAGTACTCCCTCTGTCCCAAAAGAAATGGCCAGTAAGCAAAACTAGGCATGCACAATTAAGTGCTGTATGCGGAGTATTTTAAATAAATATTTTGAAGTTCAAACTTCTGGTCAAAACAAAGATATCAAAGAATCTCATGTATGAAATACTTCTTTTAGCATGTCTAGTTCAGTATACCAGCCATTTGATTTGGGCACGGAGGGAGTATTTTGTCAGGAATTGAGGTTCCTAATTTTCTAATATTTCAATGTTTTTGTGATTTTCTGATTTATAGAACTGGAATTGCAATAGAACAGTAATCTACAGCTACGAACAGAAGAGTTTAAGCTAGATTAGATGATAATCAGATAGACATTGAGAGAGAAATGAAGATGACTTGTAGAAGAAGACATGTTTTCACAGAGTTTGTTATAGAGAGAGAAAGAGCAGAGAATTTAGAGAGAGAGACAGATTGGTGGAATGAGAATTCCTTTTTATAAAATGCATAATCTGAAATACAACTGATAGTCTACTTATATGCTACCTGCCTTCTCAGTAAATATAAAATTACTAGACTACCCTTACTAACAATGCCCTTACACAATACTACTTCTACACAGTACTTATAGTAGTAACAAGGATATTATCCTGACATTTTTTTTATTTTCTGGTCGTGTCCATGTGTATATGTCTCATTATGTCCTATATATAGTAAGTGTAAGAGTGATCTTTGAATGTCACTATACCACTAATAGCTCTACAAGTAGATGGTTCATATTTAAAATTTTTATTTGACATAAGAAAGGTTTTGAGATTGATTCTATACTATTACAAAAAAAAAAAACCTAATATCTATTTTTTAGTCATATATGTGAGTCTGATACTTGAAAATTGCATATATTTAAGTAAACCTAAGTGAAATGAATACATGTAATTAGAGAGGTCAAGGGTTCAATATTTGACACTAAAACATACATCAAAATTTTCTTTTATAAAATAATGCAATTAAAATACATGCCTATCTGTATAAAAGTTGAATTAAAGATATTCAAAAATCCCTGCATTGCACGGGATACAATCTTATTTAGGTAAACTACATATGCTTGAACTTTCCAATTGTCCTGGTATAGGTCATGAACTGGTTACTGATATTGTCATATATTGTGGGCTTCATTGGTTCGCAGAGTAGTATACTTCAGATTAGCACGTCTTTAAGTATCAATTCATGCAAGTGACAAGTTGCATGAAGCTGTAAAATATGGATTATTACTCTAAAACGATTATGAGGTTGGTTAAGTAGAATTTTCTTGATGTTGCATGATATAGTTGATGAACTGGTAGCAAATATTCTTTTTGTTTTTGAAATACATGTTTCATTTAGATTAATTCATGCTAGAATCATTTCACAAATAAAGCTGGAAACTATATGTTATTACTCTTAAACTTTATTGTACCCGCAGTACCGCTTAAGATAAAGCTTTTCTACCTGCAGTTTGTTTTAACTGATCTAGCATTGAAAGTGGATTCCAGAATGATTGAAAAAATGGGTGGTTATGTTTCCATGGAAACACTGGTAAAAGGTATCATTTTTTTCTCTATTGTTATGATGCCATTCTCTGTCAATGTAATTCAAACATTTCTCATTTTATTGTGAAATGTACTTTGATGAGATTTATTGCAGGAAAATGTCAAATATCTTTCTGATGTGCGCTTATATGTGTAAACTGTTGGGTGGAAACATAAACTTTTTAATAGCTTGAATTTTAAACCTAATCTCCTTTATATGCACAGTCTGTAATAAATAATGACCCAGCAATCAGTAAGGTGTCCTCTGGATGGGCTTAACAAATATATGTGGCGATAGTTGTTTGTGTCATGTGTGGCAGTGTATGAACAATTGGACTATCTAAGTTAAAATATTAATTTTAAGCGATAATTGTTGTTGGAGGAGCAAGTGAGATTTGTATTTATGCCTCAAACTTGTAGTACAGTGTTTTGATCTATAGAGTTTGAGTTTTACAGGTGCCTTTGAGCTTATTACTGATGAAACTAGAGCTGGAGCATGTCTATGGATTACTAATCGGAGAGGGATGGAATATTGGCCAACTCCCATGGAAGAAGCAAAATACATGGTCCGTCCTTACAGGTTAAGAGAAAAGTTACAAGCGATCAGTAATTCAAGTGTCCAGTTACCTGAAAGCTTTGAGAAAATGTAAGTGAACACATGGCAAGTTCTGCTTTCGGTTTTAAAAGCAAAAGGGTTACTTTTTCTTGTTTCTTTAATGTTGAAACTTCAGAGGTGAAATATGAACATATGTTTGTACACAAGAAGCTACAAGGCTGTATGTTGGAGTTAAATGTTAATAGTTTTGCGTCAACTCTGCTACACTCAATGAAAAAAAATAAGTTCGACCAATTTTAGTACTTCTTTGCAAAATTTAAATTGCAAGACAGAAGCTCTTTTGCGAACCTCACAAAACTTTTAGTTTTAATTCAGTTGTGAAGAATGATGATTTATGAAAGTGTGAAGCTACCAAGTTCAAATCGTGGTTTTCTGTGTTTTATGGCATCTAATTCAATATTTATATCTAATGTACCTCTTTTATTTTTGCTAAACTCTGATGTACCTCTTTATTTGTACTGTTTTACAATTACTGTGTTCATGATGCTATGTTTCTCCTCATCAATAGTTTCATCTATACTTTGTTGTTAAAATAATTTTGAGTTGTCTTCTTGACGGCATTTCTCTGTATTTATTCTTATTTTCCAGAATTGTGCACACTCTGAGTCACAAATTTCGTAGTGCAACCAGCATCGTGCAAACGCCACTGAGATTACCCATTAAATCAGATCATGTCCTTGTAAAAATAATCTATGCTGGCGTTAATGCAAGTGATGTAAGTCTGTGGCTATCTCTAAGATTCTTCTACATAGCTCATTTCTGAATCAATTAGACAATGGGTAATTTTATCTATTTTAACCCCATATTGTATTATCTCATAAGTTCTCAGTTCTGTGACCGGCCTTTCCTAAGATGGTCTTTATTAGATATGTACTTGCCTTGTAAAGGAAAATGACATAAATAGTGTTGAAGTTAATCGATTAGATTTCATGATGCATCCATTAAGAAGACTGGTTATTGAGCTAGATGCATGATTTATATTAACATGTGTACCAAACTCTATGAACTGAGCTAGGAATGTAATTTATGTAAAAATGTTATCCTCAGACTTCATTTCACTTAGAGTATTGATTTGGGAATCTATTAGCCAATCTCAAATTTGAATATAAGCTGATGATTGCAAACTATGATTGAAATTTCTCAACTACTGGAGGAATGGCACTGCCTGATAATGTAAAACATATGCATGGGAAATTCTTACACATTCGTCTAATAATTGGATTAAATTTATTATATGATTTTTATGCATTCCCGGGCTTTTTTGCTGTTGTTTTATAACTAACATACAACTAGCCAATGTAGTCAAATCCATGATTGCAGGTTTAGTTGGACTTTCATTGCATTATTTATTTTAGTTCAAAGAACTTCTTGGAGAAGCATGCATGTTTTCTTCCTCTTTCCATGCAACATAGCTAATCTGAGTATATATATATACGTCTCCCATGAAGTTATCAGGGCAAAAAATTGTTACTGTATCATCATGTGTTTAGTCAGGCTTGTTTTACTAACAAAATCATTTTTGTGGCAGGTAAACTTTAGTTCTGGTCGTTATTTTAGTGGAAACAGCAAGGAGATTGAGTCCCGCCTTCCATTTAACGCTGGATTTGAGGTGCGGAAGTGCTTCCAAGTCTCACACTATTTCTTCGTAGTGTTCATTTGAAGATCTATTGTTGTTTAAAGTTCAAGCATATCCTCGATTGTGTACATGCGCTCTTTTTGATGCTAATGAACCTATATAGTTTTTAGAGGTCTTACCTGAAAAAGTGTTTACTACCCTTGATTCAAAAAATTAACTATATAGGTTCATTAGCATCAAAAAGAGCATGCTACATAGTTTTTGAGCACACAGGTTCATTTGTTAAATATCAGCAACTCTATGTACTTAAAACAAGCATTCATCGAGTTCTAAAAATCTATAACTTGGTAAGTAATGATATTCACATTATTTTTTTTAAAAAAGTTGGTTTCATTGTTTATATTTCTCTAAAACATGCGTGTGTGTGTGTGTATGTTTTTGTATTTTCGTTATTGAAATTACTTATTATTTTTTTCTTAAAAAAGTATATATTATCAAAAGAAATGTGAAATTCATGCCTTTCCATCTTAGATTGTTGACTTGTGTAAATCTCCGCAGAGCATTCTAATTAAAATTCATATCATTAATCTGTTTTCTTAACTCATTTTAGGGCTGATGAGTTTGAAAAAGAGGAACATTCAGCTATCTGATTTGTTTCAACTAAACTAGAAAATTGTGGCATCCTATATAGAATCATTCTGTATTCTTAGTAGTATTTGCGTTATAAGTAGTATGTATTTGGTTCGCATTTGCAGTATCATGTTTCTTCCGCTCTTTAAAAGCGGGTACATTCTTGTACGTCGTTATATTAATTATTACAAGAAATTTCAGTTCATTGGTTGGTGGTAAATTAAATATGTTCTAACATGAACAAATAGTTAGCCCACTCAAAGGGGGAGAATACTCCAGATGAAACTATCTAGGAAAGGAATTGCAAGTGAACATTACATCAACTGGATAGATGGACAAAAGAGTCTTCTAGCTATTTTTATCAACACCTTGACCTTCCAATCAATTGTGGATTTTCTTGTGCAATTCTGTCTCTATCACCTAAATGTTATATCATTAATTACCTCATTTCCACTTGCAAAGCATTTGCATTCCTTATCTAATATAGGGTGAGTATAGACTTGAGAAGTCCGAAAGCATGCTTTGAGATGTGTTGTAAATCAAACTTTGTTAGCTGTAGTCAATTAGATGAGACATGTTAACCTCTGTTCTGCAGGCTGTGGGGCTAATTGCTGCTGTGGGTGATTCAGTGAGGCATTTAAAAGTTGGCTCTCCAGCTGCAATCATGACATTTGGAGGTTATTCTGAATTCACGATGGTAAACTAGTTGAGAAATATGGTCTTTTTCTTCTTAAATTTTATATGCGTGTGATACTTGATATGTTTTGTTAAAATATGTGTACATATGAAATTGTATTCTGCTGTAATAAGGTACCCTCAAAGCACATCCTTCCTGTGGCAAGGCCAGATCCTGAAGTTGTAGCTATGCTAACCTCTGGACTTACAGCATCTATTGCTCTGGAAAAGGTTGTTGCCCACAAAACTATCAGTTTCATAGTCCTTGTGAAGAAATTTTAGGATTTCAACTATCCTAAAAGCGTCTAATATAAAGTATACTATATATGTATCATTAAAATAGTTACAGAATTGGCTGACACTATTGAGTGGAACTTGTAGGCAGCACAAATGGATCATGGGAAAATAGTTCTAGTCACTGCTGCTGCAGGAGGGACGGGTCAATTTGCTGTCCAGGTATACTTTTGAATATACTAGGAAATCTGTTATGCTATCACATATCACGGTCCATCTCCTCTAGGTATCTTTCTAAAGCATGAGTATCATATATAGAGCATTAAGCAGAAAGATTGAGATAATTTATGTTTCCTTTTACCTAAATTCGTATCTTTATTGTTTTTGACTGAACTCACCATTTTGCCAATATTACCCCACACAGGCACCCACTGTTATATAGAACTTCCTTCTCGGATATTTGTGAATAAAAGAATCTGTTACCTATTAAAAGAACTCTATAAAAAATGCACCTTTTTTGGAGATTTTTTCTTGCATCTTCTTATATTTGATAAATAAGACTGTCAACTCTGTCAGGCATGATTTAAGTAATATAAAAAACAAAAAATGAGCGAGTAGAGCAAACATACTTAGATTTGGTAGCAGTAAAGGAAAAAACTCAGGCAGTATAGAAGAGATTAGTTTTAAAAGCCAGGTTTAGTAGGGTTTCTTTATTAATTTGTTTCTTACTTGAATTTGTTTGAATTACTGTCTTTATGGTTACAGAGGTAGGTGGTTGTTCCACATTCATCTAGGTCATTCATCTAGGTATACTGATTACAAATTAGCTAATTTTGATTTGTTGCGAATGCAGCTCGCTAAACTGGCTGGAAATACGGTAATAGCAACTTGTGGTGGTAAAGACAAGGCAAATCTTTTGAAAGAGTTGGGCGTTGATCGAGTTATAGACTACAAAGCAGAAGATATCAAAACGGTATCCTGGAAGTCCAGCAACTTTACTCTTATATTTTCTTTTTACAACTTACTTGGTATCGTCCATTATCTAGTATTTCGGAGAAGATTTTTGAGTAGTGTCTCCCCTTGGCCCTTTTAAATAATGGAAAACAAGAATTATTGTATTAATCACTTGGGATTTGCATAATGGAAACAAATGGTAAGCAAATAAAAAACGAAGTACTTAGAAATCGTAGCTAACGTAGCTAACTGCAACCGCCTATTACTACAAACAATTATTTCTACCGACTACCTGTGAAATATATCTTTTCCTGTAATATGATACGTGGCTTGCATGTATTTTGTTATACATTCGGTTCTACATGACTTTAAACACTCTTTCATCATCAGTTAGAAATCTATTCGATACTATAATGACCGAACATGAGTTAATTCGTAGTCAGTTGGTAGTACGTGATTTGAAGACCAAAGGTCTATAGGGTTAAAACCCCACTAATGTATTAAAATTTAATATTTATAGTAGCTCTATAGATAGAAAAAAGGTATAGTGTTCGAATCACATCAATTACATATTAAAATTTAATAAATAAAATCTGAGCTCTGAGCGTAAATACAGAAGGTGCAGGGTTCAAATTCCATCAAGATTGTATTAAAAATATAATATTTATATTATTAATTTTAAAAGTACTAAGAATGATTTAAGATACGATCCCATCATTAACACATTAAAAACTTAATACTTATATTATTAGAACTGAAAATACCAACATATGTTTTGAAGTTATTAAAATTGTGAGTGTCAAAAGTGGTCATGAGATCAATATTGACATTTGACAATAACATATTCATACATTTACAGAACTACATATAAAGTATAAACACAGACGTGCTTGTATTGGTAATAAGTGAAATTTTCACTGCAACTTGTATCAACAGTGTACTTCTCCATTACCCACCAAATTCTAATTATCTAATAAGTGAAATTCTAATTTGCATATATTATCTTGAACCTTAACAGTATCTCTGTATGTGCTATTCGTCTTAAATATCTTCAATCTTTATATGAAGTCTCGTGTACTCAGGTTCTAAAGAAGGAGTTCCCTAAAGGTGTTGATATCATCTATGAGTCTGTTGGCGGACAGATGTTTGATCTATGCTTAAATGCGTTGGCAATTTATGGACGACTTGTGGTGATTGGAATGATTTCTCAGGTTGATGGCTATATATATATATATATATATATATATATATATATATATATATATATATATATATATATATATATTGAGATTTTCATGTCTTGTTTGTTGCTTTATCCATTCTTTTTAGGATTAAGTTGTTAAGTATGTGCCTGTAATTCGTGTTGCAACTAATAAGTTCTTATCTCAGTATCAAGGGGAACATGGATGGAAACCATTAAATTACACTGGAGTATGTGAGAAGCTTCTAGCGAAAAGCCAAACTTTGGTACGTAAGCCATCTTGCAGTAAGGCAAACTTTAGTTTTATTTAGTTCCTGACATGCTCATTTAGTGGAGACTTTGACTTTGATAGAGGATCAGCAGCATCAAATACATTTTTAATAATAAATTAAAAAAAGCAATTTAATGTGATTAATAAAATTACCTTAATATGCAAACTGTCATACTGAACCTATTTGTAATATTTACATGCTTATTCATGAAATTAATTAAGATTAGGCCGATAAACAAACTTCATTTTATATTTTCTGCACTAAAGTCGATGTGCTTTGTAATTTTCTTATCAAGAAAGACTGGAAAGTTTACTTTTAGCATATTGATACAATAAGGGACCATTTTGATCATTAGATTCTGACCTGGTAATGGGAACAGAGATGAGATTGCAAGACAAAATGTATTAGTATCTCACTCCTATCTTCATTATCTGTGTTGAGATTCTATGATCAAAATGCCCTCTATGTTCTTCTGGATTAGATATCAGTGACAACAGTTTAGGGTGTTACGCCTTACAAATTTTATTATGACTAATGTGGCTTATCTATATGTTTTTCTGCTAGCTTTAAATTTCCGTTACTTGTTATAATGAATTGTTTTATGTGTTACTTATGATGATGCCTCTTGTGGCAGGCTGGATTTTTCCTTAATCATTACACGCACCTGTGGCAACAGCATCTGGACAGGCTGATTCAATTATATACGATGGGAAAGCTAAAGGTAAATATATACTCACTCGGAATTTTCAGTTTAGATATTTGCTAGTGCATAGAACCGTTACAAAATAGATAACTAGATCCATGCTAGGATGCGTACTTGAATGTTAGTTGTTCTTATATTATTGAAGCTGTTCTTTGAGCAATGGCGTATATATCAGGCAGTTGTATCTTGCAAATACTGAATCGTACTTGCTTGCTTCATATCTTACATGTTGCTTAAGACATGAAACATAGTTAGGTTAATTGTGCAAGTGAAACATTCATTTTGGTCCATAACTTCATAGGGTGCAAAGTTAAATGATATTGTATTGATTTCAGCTTTCATAATAGTTTGGGAGTTCAACTTCTGTTGCAAAAATGACTTTGTTTGACCTGTTTCCAGACATGTATAAGCTGATAATGTTTAAAGCTGACGGAGATGGGTTCATGGTTTATATGTTAAATATGTCAGACATGAATTGGTTTATATGTTAAATATGTCAGACAAGAATTGGTTTATCTCTCTTTAAGTCTTTAAATTTTGGATACAAGCAGCATAAAATATCTTTGCGAGTACATTTAATCTGGTTAACCTCTTGAAATAGTGATTGTAAATTTCTTAAGAGCATGTTCGACAAGCAAGACCCTAATCCACTTGGATGTTGAAGGAAATATTGAGTGCATTGGAATAAAATAAGCGAAGGCATGCATGCAAATTCGGGTTAATGAATAGATATTGTTATAGGCTTACATGATGGAATAAAGCTTGTAAATGGATTTGAAAATTACTCAAATTGGCATATAGTTTAAAGCTTCAAGTCTGATGCTGTGAGGCAATTTGTTAGAATTGATTTTAAGACATTAATGTACAACCATAGATGCATGCAGGCTATCATTATATCATACAAGACTAGAGTTGAAAAGTTTATTCACCAATAGGATTATAACAATTCCTCTACTTGGTGGTAACAATCACTGCATTGTTCGTGTGCCTTCAAATGCGAATCTCATAAACATATATAAATCTGTGTGGTGGTAGGTCTTGATCGACCCAAAACGGTTCTTGGGCCTTCATTCTGTTGCCGATGCAGTAGAACATCTGCATTCTGGAAAAAGTGTCGGCAAGGTACAAATTCTTTACAGACAATGAACTTCATCTTGCTATTTTTTTGTTACAATAATTTTAACAAAATATTTTGTACAGGTGGTGGTCTGTATTGATCCATCATACAGTAGCCAATCTTCAAAGCTGTGAAGCATGCTCCTGCTTTAGAAATGCGAATTAAAGCCTCAAGAGTATCCAGGAAATGCATAGCCATAAAATACTACCTTGCACACGGCTATTGCTGTAGCTTCCACGGGGACGAGCATAGTTTGTAATTCAAATAAAATCTCACCCTTAGTTGCATACTTGCATCACGTACTAAACTTGTATCATGTAATATAAACTGGTCTTTTCACAATATGTTATATTTACTTTTTTACTTGGCATTGCTTCCGACATTGTGGATTTTACAAGATGTTTTATTCACTTGTCTTTGGCATTGCCTTGCAGATTATGTAACTTGCGCTCATTAGTGGCAGATCATAAAATTCATGAAAGGGAAACTGGGAAAGGCATCATCTATAGTAATAAAAAAATATTTCCCGCCTCTTGGGCCTGTTTGTTTGGTATTAAATATTGTGTTAATTTTTTTTTTATTTTATAATTAATGTTCTTATTATAGAAGGTTGGTAACATTTCAAAGTTCGAAAGCAAAGAATTCAGCCTACCCGAATACAAGCCCACTGCAAAGATAACAATACAAAGCTGGCGGAGAGAAAACCAGGTAGAAAGACAATTAGTGCAGGAAGCTACTGAAACATAGGCAAGACTACAACCAGTGCAGAAATTATAGTGGCTATACATACGTTTGTATTGTTTTGTTTGCAAGTGAAGAATATTATTTTAAGAATACTCAATTCGATATCTCTAACATTACTCTTATTTTAAAGGTTCGGTGAGATTTTATTAGAAATTGAAAACATAATTCAAACATAAAAAAACAATACTTTAAAAAAAAAACAAAACATTTAACAGATTGAACAAGTTTATTACACAATGCACTAATATATAATGACCAACAATTTAAATGTCAATTCCACCTGAACCCCCTGAGGGAGTGTAAACTGAACAAACTTAGCAGGGTATTCAGGCACAATCCAAGATCTTTGTTACAGTAAAATCTCGAAGAATGAATATCGGATAATCGAATGATCTCGTTAAATTAGCAACTTTTCGTATCCCGACATAATAATAAAGCTATTATATCTCTAATTTTTTCTCCTCGAAAAATAAATAAAATTTTATTCATTTATTGAGATTCAACTGTACATACATTAAATCAAGTGCTAGCTCTAGCTCAACCTTGCTACTCTATCAGAAGGACAAATAGTATCTAAATAAACATGGGCAAAATTTCAATTTAGTATATAATCCACAGGTCCTTACACCAGCAGCTTCATTCAAAAGCTTAACTATATTTTAGGACTACAGTTATAGCTTTCTGAATATAACATATTCAAGTCGTATCTGTTTCCTACCACGTAACATATATTCAATCATACAAAAAAATTTGAGAAAAAAAATGCAGAAAATATGACAGTAGAAACTCTGATATAGATTTGCACCTATGCTAAATATTGAGTGAACAGAAACTATGAGACCTATAGCATCATTTAGTCAGTTGATAAGAAAATGTTGGATTGGGAAAGCATATTCCCACCAACAGAAAACTAATGTAAGACTTATATGTGCAACAAAACATTTAATTACGTCTGACTTCCATATTACACTAGTGTCACCAATATGCAAGGACTTCAGCGGCAGCACGGACATCAGCAGCATCAGCAGCATCAGCAGCAGCACGGACATCAGTGGCATCAGCAGCAGCACGGACAACAGCGGCATCAGCAGGAGCTCGGACATCAGCGATATCAGGAGCAGCACGGACATCAGCAACATCATCATCAGCAGCAGCAGCAGCAGCAGTACTAGTCCTTGAGCAAGCTTTTCGATTTATGTCAACCTACAAAACATGTGAACAGCAAACTAATAAGAGCCGGTAATAATAACTTCTATAAATTTATGCAATGGTACCGATATTATTTCATTCAAGATGACTCTGCACTGCACATCTCCTCTGTTTATATAGTACTACTAAACCCTAACAAGCTAAACACACATATTCAGTATATTACAATAATACCCTTAAGCTATTCCCTTATTCTCTAATAGGTAAAGGTGTTGAATAAAAGCAAGCAAGGGCCAAGTAAAGTTCAAGTAAACACGCAATTATTAAGAGCCAGTAAAGGTGTCATATGAAAACAATAGGGCTTGTCCAAGTTCAAGTGAACACATAATATATCAATTCATCGCACCTAACGCCCCAAAAAAATCAGCTTTATGTTTAATGTTTGCAAGAAATACGATACAACTTCAACATGCACCAATAAAGTATCTGAGAAAAATTTCTACCTGAAGACTACTTTCTGTCAATCTACAACACCCCCCTTTACCATTTATCTTAACTTAAACTAACATTATTCCACTCCGGTTACATCCTCTATTACCTTGACTCTTCAACTTTATCTTCATAATTGTACATACTGGACACTCAGACATCAGGATAAAGTCATGGTCATGGACACTCGACACTTCATTCTATGCAAACATGCAAAATTTTCAACATAATGTCGACACATGGACAGATACATGACATGGTATGAACACTCGACACTTCATGATATGAAAAAAAACATTCAAAATTTTCAACATATTGTTGAGTCCGACACTAGGACAAATATATATGGTGAACACTTTAAGCTGAGTCCAGGTAACATAGGTAACATCCTGATGATATTATTGGTTTTCTCTAAATGGTTCTCAAAACCAGATTGTGAGGATGTCCATGATACACATATGCAAGGGTGTTAGTGTAATTACTTTGAGTTTGTGAGGTGCAGTTGCAATCCTATGAAAAATCAAGATATCCTCGTTCGATAGTTTGTGATCTCTGGCAAACCCTCTCCACCCTCCACTCAGGCGATTCCCTTTAACTAAAAATTTGGCCACTGTTTCCCGTCCTTTATCATCTACCAGAATAATGTCCTCATCCTTCTTCGGCATATACGTTTTGCAAAATTTTGCCGGAAAATTCTACATTATAAAGACATATAAGAAGTTATTCTAATACAATGAGGGACAATTTGCCCACACTACCAATAGGCAAAACATGTTAAGGGGAAGAGAACAAAATGCTTACCAGCAAAAAAACTTTTCTAACATTGGATTCTTCCATTTTTACTGAAAAATTAGGAAATTCATCATTCTGCATAATTTGCGCTGCTTGATGCCCATCCATAACTGATTCCCTGACAATGTTATCACGACACAAGCTATCAATAGTTGTACTCTTCCAGCTCTAGCTAACAGGCTATCAATAATGACGAGCTATCCATAAATCCATAAACTACGTACAGATATCATGCGTAGGGACTCGTGATGCAATGTATGATAATGCTTTCCAACAAAAAACAGAATAAGCATATAATATACAATCATGCAACACATATCTTATTTCGTTTGCAATCGCGTATTTTTCTAAATCTTTTTGGAAATACACTCTGTTAAATAACCCTCAACTCTCAAGTGCACCTAATGTTTTACATAAAAATTTGCAATACATAGTTTCTTTACTGAGCATGAGAAGGTCTTGCTTAAGTTTAACAAACTTGAAGAGCGAGAATTCAACATGTGTCTCCAGCCCTTATCGAAGTTAATTCTTGATACAAGCCTTTTCTGGTCACATTTTCACCATTACAAAACGTTTAAACTTCTTCACTTTGTGTTTTCACCGAACACATCTTGACATTTACCTGATCCGACAACAACATTTGTAATGGTAGTTATTTGGGTGAAGAAAGATGATATTGTTTTATCTTTCTTTACACCACCAATAATGACTAGTTGTAGTTAATGAGCAAAACAATGAATGTAAGAAGCACACGAATTTTCGTCAAATGTCCATCCTCTTTAAAGCATCAAACTTTCCTTGAATAATTTAGCTGAAAGAACCTTTCCGTGCATATTTATAGCCCCATCATATCTACAGCACTATATGTTGTTATGCTCAAGTAATGCATCTCTTAAACCACTTTATTAAGTTGCAAACTTGATTCAAGCATTTTCTTTATCATTCAACAAAGATATCCCACTACCTACAGTTTTCCCATCTCTGCAATAATGTAATAAATTAAATTCTCACATAATATTGCCCAAACTAGCTTTCAGGTCCTCAATATTAAAGTTCTCCATGAATTTAATGTATAAGCCTTAAATGGTAATTGACAAAATGAATACCATTATTCACAACCAAGTCATATAACGGAATGCAATTCAATAAACACAAACTTAAAAGGTAAAATCCAACAACGCACAACATGAATCTAACAATATATTACATGAATCTACAAAACAAATCTAAACATTGCATACATGTCAAATAAAACCCCAATTAATATATTTTCCAAATAAACTTTCAATACTCGCCATTGAGGTGATATACACTGTAAGAAGAGGGGAACTAACCTGATGATGATCGATTTCTTTAATCTTGGATCGTTTCCTCGCCAATTTCAAATCTTCAATAAAACCTTCGATGTCCAAATGGAGAATTAATCCAACACAATAACAAGATGAACAAGGAATTTGAAATACAGAATTGAACTAAAATTTGATGACCGATAGATTAGGTTAAAATTTGCCCCAATTCGAGGTCGCCTACTTAATGTTTTAAGCTCAACAACTGATCTTCGCACAAATATAAAACCCTATCTCATTCTATTTATACTCCCTCTTGAAATTTCCTTAATACCCCTTGGTCAGACTTGGTCAATTCCTTAAATTCTTTTATATTTCTTTTATTCCCCAATCCATTGTAGTTTCCTGGTTTTTACCTCTCCTCTGAAATGTCAAAATTACCATTGGGCTAGTTTAATTCCTTGCATTACTTCAGGTACAACTATGCACCTTGTCCTCAAGGTGAAAAGCATGGAAGAAATCTCTAATTTGGTTAAAGTCTTCCCATGTTGCTTCCCAATCTGGAACACCCTGTCCATTGAATTAGCACCTCAATCCGATCACTGTTGTTAAATGCCTTTCCTACTCCCATTACAACATCTGGCTCTACTTCAAGAATCAAAATAGTGGTAAGCTGGGGAGGAATAGTAGGCAACTCACAGCTGCATTCTTGAGTTGGACACATGAAAACTGGGGTGAATTTTGCAGGCCATTGGCAAGTCCAAATGTTAAGCCATTTTCCCTATTCTTTCCACCACAGTAAAGAGACCATTAAAACGTGCAAATAGCTTTTCACAAAATCTTCTGGACAGAGATTTTTGAAGGTATGGTTGCAATTTCAAGTATTCCAAGTCCCCTTACTGAAATTCCAACTACTGGCGGTGCGTGTCAACATACTTTTTCATGCACTGTTGAGCTTTTAAGAGGTGTGCCTTGATTTCATCTAAAGGAGCATCACGTTCCAGTAAATGTTCTTCCAAGGTGGCCACATTTGTGCTTCATTTCTCGAGCCTCAACAGCACAAGTGGATCTCTTCCATACACCACCTTAAAAGGAGTGCAATTAATCGACACTTGGAATGGAGTGTTGGATCAAAATTCCAACCGGCAACCACTTAGCCCATGAATTTGGTTGACCATTAATAAAGCATCTCAAGTAACTCTCCATGATTTTATTAACCACTTCAGTTTGCCTATCGGAGTGGTATACTGAACTACAATGTAGCATCTTTCCTCACACTTTGAATAACTCTCGCCAAAATAAGTAAGAAATACCCAGTCCCTATCAGAAACTATTGTTGTTGGCATCCCATGATGCCGCACTACCTCTTTGATGAAGATATTGACAACTGACTGAGCTGGGTATGGATGTCTCAAATAAATAAAATAAGCTTACTTTAACAGCCTATCCACCACGACTAGCACCCTGTCCACTCCTTGCGAACGTGGCAGTCCTTCCACACGTCGAGGGATATATCTTCCCACGCTCTTGCAAGGATGGGAAAGGGTTGGAGCAGGCAAGAGGGGCTCAAAGACGAAACCTTGTTTTATTAAAATCGCCAGAATCCCCCCATAGCAGTGTCATGGTATTCTTGCAAGAGCTGCTCCACCAAGTTCGACTTAGCTAAGATCACTAAACTCCCTTTGTAGCGGAGTATTTTCTTGTTCGAGGCTGTATCGCTTTGGTGGTGTATGCCCTTTAGTAATGTCATCCCGTAACTTTTGAATGAGGGATTTGGGGGTAAGAAATCTGTCCAATGCATTCTACAACCTATCACCAAGGATGTTAAGCTCGATCTGACTCATGTATTCCCTCGACAACGCATCTTCTATCTTATTGGTAGCTCATGGTTTATTTTGAAGATCAAAACTGAATCCATTGACTTGCATAACTACCTTTGATACTCCATTTCTACTTTCGCTGCTCAAATAAAAAATAGAGGCTTCACTGATCCGTCCTTACGATGAATTTTCGGCCCATTAAATAGTGCCGCCATTTCAGCACCGCAAAAACAATTGCCATCAACTCTTTTTCGTAAATGGATTTGAGTCTTGTCTGAGGGCCTAATAATTTGCTGAAATATGCAATGGGGTGGTTATTTTGTAGCAGCACCGCACCAACCCTTAAGCCCAAGGTATTTGTCTCGAAAATGAAGGGTACACTAAAATCAGGTAGTGCCAATATCGGTGCTTCCATCATGCTTGTTTTAGAGCTTGAAAAATTCTTGTTGCATCGTGAGTCCAGTTATAACTGTCTTTCTTCAGCTAGTCAGTTAATGGGGCTACTATCTTAGCATAACTTTGAATGAATTTCCTAATACCGATGAGGCCAAAGAATCCTTGAAGTTCTTTGATGAATCGTGATGACATCCAGTCTTCCGTTGCTTGTACCTTGGACGAGTTCACTGAGACCCCTGCGTGAGAAATGATATGTCCGAGGTGTGCTACCGTGATCTTCCCAATTTCATTTTTTTTTATCAACATAAAATTGATTCTCCAACAACTACAACACTATTCAGACTTGCTCGACGTGTCACGTGCTCTTCTCGAGGTAGAACTATAAATGAAGATGTCCTTTAAAAACAACAAATAATTTCTGAGGTAAAGAAGAATACCTCATTCATTATTGCTTAACATGTCGCTAGCCCATTTGAAAGTCCAAAAGGGAAAGCCATTTTCGATAAGTCTTCATCTGAACTTGATGATAACTGTATTTCAAATCCAATTTCATGAACACACTTGCCCCACGTAGTTCATCCAATAGTTTGTCAATTACCAAAATAGGATACTTGTCTGGAATAGTAACCTTATTTAGGGCCCTGCGCTACAATCGACGGAAAACCTTCATGATCCATCTTTTTACTTGAATAGTAAAACCGGGCTTGTTGATAGTTGTGTACTCCCAGCCTTCAACATATCCTGAAATATCTTTTCAATCTCTCCTTTTTGCACTTGTATAGAACGGTAAGGATGAACATTTACTGGGTTCGTTTTTTCTTTAAGTATAATCGCATGATCATTGCTTCTTTTCAGCGGGAGACCACGGGGAATATCAGACACCTTTTTGATTTCTGCCAATACATTTGTCTAGAACAGTGGGCAGTGAGGTTTGTCTTACATGAAGATTTTAGTACTGGTGCTGTATCTATAGACGCGGAGTCTAAGTAAACCGATGAAGCAAAGTTTGCGCAACCGAATACTAATACTGGTAACGTATTTATAGACGCGGAGTGTTTGAGGAAAGATGAATGTATTACAATCTTCTCAAGCAGTTCATAAATTTAAAAAACTAAAGATAATAAGCTAAAAGCAGAAGAAAATTGTATGTCAAAACATCAGAACCAGATAAGCCTGAGTCTGTAAGTGTTTGATTAATAACCAGAGCTCAGTGTAGATCTTCTAAAATTAGACAAGTGAAAGACGATTTGATTAAAAAACAGGTGGGTTCCTTATGTAAAGATAAAAGCTTTAATTATATGTACAAAACATAGGTTCTAAATTTGTTAACATGCTTTTAGTACGACAGAGACAAACATCAGAATTCTACTAATACATTTTCTCTACGATTCTGTCACCAGTCCAACTAGTGGTTAGACTATTCTATATAATACTCGTCAAGACGGAAAGATAAACATAAACACACTCTACAGATTTGTATCTCAGTGTACATATCAATTAGACATATGTCATAAACAAAATAAAAGGCAAAGAATCTAGAGTTACCATTCAAGTATCGTAGGCCTGCGTCTGGTGGCCTCGACTTGAGTCCATTACAAACTAGCCTTGGAATGATCATAATTACACCCATCTGCATCATTCTTGGAGAAGAAAAAATAATTGGGTTAAATTGTCAACAAACAAATATCAACCTGATATAAAGAAAGAAACCAACTTAGCAAAAAAAAAAAACTGAATATAAAGAAAGCAGTAAACTTGAACATAAAAAAAGGAGAGTAAAGAAACAAAGAAGCTTTGGGAATTAGCTTATCTCCAGTATAGGGTTATGTACACATAGCCAGGTAATTATATGCCATTCCGGTAAGCTTTATCCATATTTCAATCAACCCATCATTCAATTTAATAATAATTCATAGACAGGCCCCCGCGCGCACAAACACACACACACCTAAACATATATTATTAATACACAAACACAAACACAAACATACCCACACATATATATTGTTTGCCCATGTTTAGGGCTTACAGGTAGGTGCTGGGGAGAGAAAAAACCGAAACCGAACTAAAATCGGTAAACATCAACCGTTTGAAATCAAAAAAATTAAAAATCTCACCATTTTAAGAGGCTTTTCTCCGTGGCTTCAATGATATGTGCATTAAGACTGAGCATGTTGAATCTTTCAGAATTCTCAAGAGGCAAAACTTTGAAGAGGCTTCCCCAGGAAGGACTGGTAAGTGTCATCCAGCACATCAATGCTCGTTTTCCAGGTGAATACAATCCTATTTGTAGAGTGTACACAATCTTTGAAGAACGTAATGGTGTGGCTCGATTCATGGTTCAATATGGTATGGAGAATTTTACGGAGCTAGTTGAAGTATATCTTTTTCTTCAAAGGTTGAGGGAGCTCATCGATGTCGACTTCGGTTGGGGTCCCCATATTGAATCTCTACAAGCTCAACCTAACTATGGAAGAGGAGAGGTGATTGACGACCCTAAACCTAAGAAAAGGAAGAGGGCGGTGATAGAAGAGCGTGAATATGCAGCCTTGATAAAACTTACTGAAATGGTGGCGTATCTGGAAAACTTGGTTGACTCTCAGCTCTTTAAGTTGGAGGCTCAGCACGAAGCATTCTGTCTCAAAGCTGACCCTATATTTGCTTTTAAAGCGAGTGAAACAGCACAAAAGGAAGATCAAGTGAACTCGGGGATTCCTCCAGCAGTCAGAAATAAAAAATTTCGCCACAGAGGTCCCTCCAACCTCAAGGGGTCCGTTTCTTCCACTGTCAATTGACATAGCTTCCAAAGAAGGACTTGTACCTCCACAGTCCAAGGCATTGTTATTAACGAAGGAGGAGTAAAGATTATGGCTCTGTAGCTCTAAACTCTATGGCTTCCCTCCTGAAAGAAAAGTTTCACAAGCAAGTTCCCACAGCAATGCCAAATCCCCTCTTACATGACTCTAGTCTCCCTGCAACAACTTTGGACGATCAAAAGTTTGATCCTGTCGAATTCCTGACTTTAGCTGTCAACAATATGCAAGATAAGCCCTTGTCTTCGGATGGATTCATGAATGTCGAGGATGTTTTACTAGAGATGGCTCTCTATGATGATATCCTGATGGCCCAAACTAACTACATTACTACATTAGGCCAGATCTACCTATCCGACTAGTTTTTTTCCTGTTGTTTAGTTCTATTTGGTTTAGTATCATATGATTGTTTCCCGTGGTCTAGGGTCTCAGCATGTCGCAGGGGTAGTCTCTATGTTCTAGATCTATGTTTACTTTCTGTAAAGGCTCTGCCTTCTTATCTATCAATATGATATTCTAGCGTTTCAAAAAAAAAATCTAACCATTTTACCTGAAATGATTATTAAAATAAATAAATACTACATTTTTATATATTAAAAATAATAAATACATATAAATTTGTAAATATAAGCAGTGATTCAATATATTAATACTAAAGGACTTGCAGATGGTTCCCCTTTTCAGCAGTAGTAGCAAATTTAGTCTTAATTTATATGAACATATTGCAAGTAGCTAAGTTAAGATCACATGAGTACATGTCATTTTATGAACATTTGTTAATTTGAAACTTAATTTTTTTAGCCTAGATTATCTTACAGCCTATTCAAGAGGAATTCTTAAAGCAAATTCTCATGTAAGTACCTCAGGTTTTGCAAAATCAATGCAACAAATTACATCTACTGCTAAGATCCTTTATACTACTATAGTATAATCCTATATGCATGAATCAAACATGTTCTATAATTTTTTATGGTAAAACTATCTTTAATTAAGTTTTATTTATTTAATAAATATTTTCTCATTTTTATTTCATTTGGTTCTATAACCGAACTGAAAAACATCGAACCGAGATTTTTGATACCGAAACCGATGGATCGGTTACAGTTGCGGTTTTCAATATCTAAAATCAAAGAGATATGGTTCCGGTTATGGTTTTATACAAAAACTGCACCGAACCGATCCATGCTTTACCCTAGTTAAGTGTTATGTTCGAGTTTGGCGATCAGTAACATTTCCGATTTTAAGATTTGTTTTAAAAATAATTTGAACTTGAGCACAATATTTTTTGACTTGAAATTATATGAATAAATTCGTTAATATTGGCTATGAACAAGTTTGTTAATATTGTTCATAAATATGTTCGTAAACATGATTCCTAAACAAGTTTATGCAGCGGAACTGGAGGGAATTAGAGGGCGTGTAAGATACTCATAACCTTTAAGAAAATAGTGAATGCTTTTTAATCCTTTTGATCATATAGATGATAGTGAATTTTTTTCCCTCAGCACCCTATCACAATAAATTCAAATGGAGTTAATCTAGAAAAAATTATTAAATGGAGAAAATATTACAAAAATGTAAAATTCAACTATCATCCATTACTTTTTCAAGCAAAAAAACAGTCCTAGAATATATAGGCAATTACCACTTAGCTGTGTACTTTTGAATTTTGTAAACTAGTATTATTATCATAAATTAGTCATGTTAAATATTCGAGCCTCCATAATTTAATTTTATGTGCATGTTTAATTTGTGAACTTACTCGATGTATGCTCATGAACATATTTCATAAATATTATTTCACAAACATTTGCTATATTTGTTTATAAAAATAACTTTTAAATTTTTATTTATACATTTATAAGATTATTTTGTTAAATTAATTATTTTTAGTAATACAAACTAAAATTAACTTGTGATAGCGATCATGTTCATAAACAACATTCTTCTTTAATGAGCTAAAATCAAACAAATTTTTTGGCTTGATAAAAAGTAGAGTTCGGAAAATCTTAAATAAGATAAAACATGAACATTTTAAGAGTTTGGCTATGTAAAACTTTACATAAGGTGATATTTTAGAGAAACATATATTTTTTATGTTTTAAATCCTATCAAAAGAAATGTATTAATATTAACGGGCTTATAATCAATTGTGTTGAGTTTTCTGTCTTCCGAGTGATATAGTGGCAACGGTTAAATCCATTAAACCACACCAATTTATGTTACGGAGGCTAGCAACATAGATATCGCACTAGTTACAGTTTTTCCATCTCTACAATAATACAATAAATTGAATTCTCACATAATATTACCCAAAATGGCTTTTAGTTCCTCAATATTAAAGTTCTCCGTGAATTTAATGTATAAGCTTTAAATGGTATATTGACAAAAAGAACACTATTGTACACAACTAAGTCATATATCGGAATGCAATTCGATAAACACAAAGTAAGAAGGCAAAATCTAATAGTACACAACATGAATTTAACTACATATCACATAAGTCTATAAAACAAATCCAAACATTGCATACATGTAAATAAAAACCTTAACTTATATTCTTCCAAATAAACTTTCAATACTCGACTAAAAGGTGACATTTACTATAAGAAGAGGGGAACTTGCCTAATGAGTAATCAATTCTTCAATCTTTGATTATTTCCTCGCCAATTTCGAATCTCGGATAAAACCCCAATTTTTAAGATAAACCAATGAGAAAATTGGTCCTAGGGAGAGGACATCGAGGGGTTTTATCGGAGATTTGAAATTGGTGAGAAAATGATCAAAGATTGAAGAATCGACCAGTCATCAGGTAAGTTCCACTCTTCTTATAGTATATGCAACCTTTTAATTTGCGTCCAAATCATGGTTCAAAGCCTTAATGTATTATGACATTCATTATAATTATATCGACATTAAGACCGAAGTAAAGTATAAAGTCATATGCAGAAACAGAAAATAAATTTAAACAATAGAAAGATCCAAAATTGTAATTAAATAAAAAAAGCAATCAGTAAAATATATATCCAAAATATGTAAAGTCTCAGCCAACACTTAAATATTTTATCACCATGACGTAGGTAATAGATGCAACTAGTTTATCTATACTGCCGCAAGTTCCCCTGATTGTACTACAACCAGCAAGGCATAAGAAATTCGTAATTGGAAAAATAATGTGTAAGAAGTGAACATGCGGTGAGTCTACAAAGAGAGAGCAAACTATCAATACCCACACAAATATCAAAATTACCACTTCAAAAATTGCAGGGTGGTTCCATACCTCTCTGGTCTGGATGGGAGAGTCATATGAGCAGACAATACGCTACAATTTTTGTGGTCTGATTCGCAGTCTGTCTTCCGCATAGTGTTACTTAAACTATTAATTTATTTAATATTTTTGATACATAATTATTCTTATTACCAGGATACAAGCCTCAATTTAGACAGTGAGAACCCTTATTGTGTTGTTATTGCTTAACATTCTGGGTAAAGCACAAAGTACAAGTTTACCATAGTGTGCGTCCAATAGTTTAAGAAGCTGTATAATATTAATATTTCATTTCTGGAAGCTAGACCCGACAACTTTGGATACGACACGAGAAAAAGACACTAAAATTATTGTGTTAACATTTTGGGTACACGAAAGTGATGGTGTTAATTAGTTTAGGATTTTTTTCTCCTTTTTGTCTTAGTTATCATCATTAAGAAGGCCAGCCCTTGAAGCTACGTTGTGCACAACATATTCAAATACAAGTTTTTAGCCATGGTATGCTGATTAAAAATTGCTTTTGTAAACGCACAGTTGTTGACGCAGAATTGCAGATGTTTAAATGAAGATTGAAGAACAATTTAATCTTCCTCTTCACCTCAGTACATTTTATTTTCGGTCATCAGTTTAAAGTCTAAACTTTGAGCATGTAATGTTATAATCTAAACAATATTTCATGTACAATTTTGTGTCCTGTTCCATGTTTATTGCAATTAAAGTTTCGTTTTCATTTCATTTTGTTGCGTTCCTTGTACACGAAAAAGTTCATGTACATTAGTGTCATTTCGTGTAGCATCATTTCTTTCACCTCGTGTTTGGATTCGGCTAAACAAACCCATTACGTGTCGTCTTCGTGTATGGGTTCCAAAACACCCAAGTACATGACACGACATAAATTGCCAAGTCTCATTAGAACTACGCTCTAAATCATGGATGAAAGACGTAATTTTAAATGCCATACTAGATGGTCATAATGCCATATCAAACGTTAAAGGCCAGTATAAAGTATAAAGTTATTATTGAATAAAGCGTATGGTTCAAAATACACAGATAATTAAACAAAATTCATAGAAAGATTATAATTGCAATAAATAAACAAAGTAAACAGTGAAATTTATTATATATTGTACGATCTATTCAAGCAATGATACATTGCCAATATGTAAATTTTTAGCCAATACTTTAATACTTTGACACCATGGCTTTGGGAATAGTAATGCAACTAGTGTAACATATTATATATGTGGTACGTACCGCAACACAAAGATTGCCAGTGCAGCAAAAACATGTAAATGGATGCCTGCAAACCACTTTGGCATATGAAATTCATACCTGGAAAAAAATCAGAATCTTGAATAAAGAAGTGAACATGTGGTGAGCCTATACAGACATAGCAAAGGATCAATACTCACAGAAACTAATACTTTAGGAATTGCAGGGTGGCTCCATAGAAGAGTCAATTATAAGTGCTTATAACAACATTTCCTTACATGATAATGGTTGAAGACTTGAATTTTTTCAACTTCTGAGTTAGATCTGCAAGGTAATAGAAATGAGCCATGAACTTCATCTTTCTAGTTTGTTCACAAGTTGACTTGGATGATTAACATGCTTCTTTGTTGAGCTACACTATATTTTGGTGCTTATTGAGCACAGAATGAAGATTTTAGTACTAGGGAGAGAGTCTGAGTAAACCGATGAAGCAACGTTATGCGCAACTGAAAACTACTACCGGTAATGTATCTATCGACATGGCGTTTTTTAGAAAAGATGAAAATGTTACAATCTTCTCTAGCACATCATAAATTAGGAAAATTAAGGATAACAAGCTAAAAGAAGAAGATAATTGTACGTCAATCGTCACAACCAGATTAAACCTAGGTCTGTAAGAGTATGATTAATAACAAGAAGCTCAGCATAGATCTTCTAAAATTAGATAAGTAAAAGACGATTCGATTAAAAGACAGGTGGCCTCCATTAAGCAAAGACAAAAGCTTTAATTATACATCCAAAACAGAGGTTCTAAATTAGTTAACATACCATTAGTACAACGACAGACAGATACGGGAAATCTTCTAATATGGTCACTACTCACTAGTCCAGCCAGCAGTTAGACTATTTTATGTAATACTCGTCAAGACCGAAAGATATCATAAACACTCTCTACAGGGTTTTATGTCAGTGTTATATAGGAGTATCATTTAGACATAACTCATAAACTAAATAAAATGCAGAGAATGTAGAGTTACCATTCGAGTATCCTAGGCCTGCAGTTGCTGGCCTCGACTGAAATCCATCATTACAAATTAGCCTTGGAATGATAATAATTACAGCCATCTGCATCATTTTGGAGAAGAAAAAATAATTGGGTCAAATTATCAGCAAAAAGTATGAGCCTGATAAACCTCAACAACCAAAGCAGTAGAATTGAATACAAAAAAACAAAGAAAGCAGTAAACTTGAGTATGAGAGAGAGAGAGAGGGAGAGAGAGAGAGAGGGAGAGAGAGAGAGAGAGAGAGAGAGAGAGAAGCTCTGAAAGAGAGAGAGAGAGAGAGAGAGAGAGAGGGAGAGAGAGAGAGAGGGAGGGAGAGAGAGAGAGGGAGGGAGGGAGAGAGAGAGAGAGAGAGAGAGAGAGAGAGAGAGAGAGAGAGAGAGAGAGAGAAGCTTTGGGAATGATCTTACCTCCAGTAAAGGGTTATATATACACAGGCAGGTAACAATCTGTCATTCAAATAAGATCTCTCCATATTCCAACTCACCCATCATTAGATTCAATTAGCATAATTTATAAACACACGCCTACATAATCACAAACAAACACACCCACGAAAATATGTAGTTCATAGACACAAGAAGCGATGAGGCAGATGGGCAGCAGCCATGGTTCCTCAGTTTTTCCCGTTTATTCAGAAAGAATGCTTTTTCATCATTTTCTAATATAAAGATTTTGCTCAACAAAAAAAAAGATAATTCAAAACTTTTGACATGGTCATACATGGGTGTTGGGCCCGGCAAAATTTAAAATAGTAGCATAGTTAGCCTCGATAGTTAGCTCCAAATAGCATGATAAAACGTAATTTTAATTCGCATTTTCGGGAATGTATTTCTATATATTAAATGAGGTCTAGGGGCAAATTGAGCCAATAAAATGGCTGTGAAATTACAGTTTTACCCTTTTTTTTTGAAAAATCACAAAAATGTCATCTTTTACAATTTATGCAATAAAATAAATAAGTTCGAGTTGCTTTGAGGAATCAAACATCTAACCTCCTCTAAGAGAGTTTATGTTATAACCACTTGCGCTACACTAATTATTGAGCTTTAATTAAAAATCTTATTAGATTACCCCGTTTTTCATTATTATCCTTTTTTAAAAACTTTTGAGTAAGTAAATTGTTAATTTATAATATTTATATAACACTATTTTTTTTGGTTTTATGTATAATTACATGTTCAATCATCTTTCTTAAAATTTAAATTATATTTAATTTTTTTTATTAAACATAAATCAATTATATATTAGTTGTCAAAATGTATACTTCTATATAGTACAATATATCTTATCATACGTAATCATATATGGTGACGATTTTCAAAATATTCAAACAACATGTGAACTATTAATCTATAATTTAACAAAATCAAGTCATTCGATTTTAGTCGGTTCAGATTAGCATATTTTGACAATTCGCAACGTATCTATATATCTACTTTTTATGTTAAAAGTCAACCAAAGACAAAATATGTCAAAAATGATAGTGAATTTACAATTTGATCCTTGTATTTATAAAAATTACAGAAACGATCTCATCAGTGTTTAAATTAAAAGAGGTTGAATTTGTGTAGCCACTAAAAATCGAACTAATATCTCCTTATATAAATTTCTTTTCATTATCAACAGTGCTACATTTAATTTTGAATTTACTCTAAAAAAATTATTAGATAAAGCGTATAATTCTCTCTTCATATTTTCTTTTAATACTTTAACTTTTGAGTTACCAATATGTTATTTTATATTATTTATACAACATGTTTATACAATTACTTTTTTAAATTTTAATTTTTCCAAATGAAATGTTAGTTCATATTATTTATACAACTTCGTAGTTTTTAGTTTTCGTGTTTTTATGTATAAAGTAATGTATTCAATTATCTTTAAAAAAAATTACTTCAATTATATTTTTTCGATTAAATATCAATTAGGTTATTAATTGTTATAAGATTTATATTTTTATATAATAATATGTTACTTAATATATTTTATATGAAATATTCAGGTACTAATACATAAATATAATATTAAAATCTATAAGTAACATATTGTCGGTTACTTCTATTATTTAAAAATAAATTTTAAGTTGCACACATCATTGTAAAAATTGGGAATGGGTGTGAGGAGTTGTTTATAAGTTGGAAGAATTTTTGTAACTCGACCCAGTTATATCATTTTGAATTTGTTTTTATCCAACCCGCAAAACTTAAATTTGCAACCCAACCCTGCTTATAATACATTAGTTTGGTTGGTTGCATCAGTTTGAATGGTTTAAATAATTTTATTAAAAAATTAATATTATACAACACCTCTCATTTAGAAAATCTAAGTAAACTAAAACACACATAACTTACGATTTAGTGTTAATATTTTATTTTTGAATAATTATAATTATAATTATATAATTATATACACATATATCTATAAATGTCAGTATGATATATTATATAATGTATGGTTGTATGTACAATATATATTTAAATATCAAACAAAAAATAATTATAAGTTAAATCTGGTTGGCCGAAAAATATACATTTCATATCCAATCCATTTAAATCAGTTTGAAATGTTTTTAACCCAATTAAGTATCGAGTTTTTTTCTATCGGCTTGGTTGGCCAAAAATAGTGTTGGGTTGGTTCGGTAATCTGGTTGGTAAACCATGAACACCCCTAATCGGAGTATTCGATTGAGTCACCGTTCAGAGATTAATAGGATGATCGAAGATTTTATGATGTGATCACGGTATAGTATTACATATGTGACCAACTTTATATTTTATTTACAAGTATAATGTTATTTAATTAAATATACATAAGTTTAGATACGTCCATATTATATACGGACAACTATACTTAAATTATCATTTATATTATAATTAATTATTAAATTTGATAAAATGCATTTCATATCATTTAAAACTAAATAAAATTTTGGCAAAAAAAATAATAATTTGATCTTTATCATATCGAAATTCATTCAAATTTTGTAAAATTTTATTAAATTCAAAAAAAAGTTAAAAGAATTTTCATACAAATAAAAGATAAATTCAAAATAATATTATATTCCATATTTTTAATTACAAAATTATTCCGATATCAATACATGTTCGTTCGAGAAAATATTTCAGTCTATAAGCAAGCCCGTGCCTCGCACGGGCTTTTACGCTAGTATAATATTATTTCACGTTTTTTTTAAAATTTTAAAATTTTTGAATTTTTTTAAAAAAAAGTGCAAGTTCAATTTCCGTTTTGCAGAAACAATGATTGTAAAAAAACATGACAACGCAACATCAAGTTACGTTTTGTGATAGACAGTGGATAAAGTAGCGTCGGTAAGAGGAATCAGCTGTTTAGTTTTCAAAATTATAAATGTATATAATATAGCGGTTTAAAATATTATTTGAGATCATTTTTTTCAGTTATATTATTTGATATATTTTAATTCCAAATTATGCTAATAGAGGCCTTTTCTCTTCCTACATAGCTAGTTAGCTACTAGCTAGTGCTGACAGTTTGGTTTTATGTTTGAGTTTGGTTGGTTCGTAACAGATTGTTCTACAAATTAATTATTTTTTATATATTTTACGAATAAATTTGTTAATATTATTCGTGAATATTTTGGTAATGTAATTTGTGCATGTCAAGTTCGTAAATATTTTGTATTTGATTTTGTAAACTAGTGAATGTATTTCACTGTGAATGTATTTCACTATTAAGATATTATTATTATTATGTATATTTACATAATGAGTGAATATTTTGTTTATAATATAATTTATTAATTTCTTTTATTCATTCATTAGATCAAACGGTAATTTAACAAATTATCTATTTATATTATTTTTTTCAACAAAATTTATACTTATAGTAAGTAAACTCTTTTTAAAATTTGTTTGTTTTAATTATAACATACTGTTCCTTTCGAAAAATTAAAACTCAATCATTTCAAAGTTAGAAAAATATATCATATTCAATGCAATATGTAGTAATGATTATAAGCAATTTTGAAGCATACTTGTTACATTTGATTTTCAAGGTTATATGCAATTTTGAAGCATACATTTGATTTTAAAGAAACAGTTAAAAAAATCACTATATATGTATATTCTGTATATTATAAACCATAACTTTTATAATAAATACTCCCTCTATTCCTCTCATTTCTTTACAGTTTTTTTACATTACTTGGCACGCATTTTAAGGCTCCTATAAAGTATAATTCTACAACTTATTTTCAACATTTTCTTTTTCTAAATAAAAATTTAAACATTATACTTTTATTCAGAAGAAAAAAATATTTAAAATAATTTATGAAAATATATTTTATAGTAGTTTTAAAATACATGCCGAGCCCCATCCCCCAACGTAAAATCTCAAGGTGACAGAGGGAGTATAATATAAGCATAAAATGACAATGCTTCTAAACTGCAGATAACAAGAACTGCATATACTCCATTTGTCTGTAACAGTATAATCAAACCCATAGTTTACTCTTTAAATGCTGGTAAAACAAAAAGATATTCAATTTGGAAATTCCTGCCAACAGAATTTCCTGCTAGACTTATGTCTACAAAGTACAAACTCCAGGTACAACTCAACATTGATGACTTGATGTACATCAAAAGGTACTGAACTCGGTACTAGGCCACAATCAACTGATTCAGCCTATACATGTTCTGCTCCTAGAGTTACGGATGTGCTCATGTGCATAAGTATCAGCGCTCCATCTGTCGCATCGAGATCATTAACTCGAACAATATTGACCTATAAAACATGGGAGCAAGAATTGATCAGTATAGCACCTCCAATAAAAAATCAGTATAATGATCAAAGTATCCCCCTTTAACAGTATACTACCTTGAATACTTTAGGTGATATCTTATGGAAAACCAAAATATCCCCCTTTAACAGTCCATGATTCATCGCAAACCCTCTCCAACCAGCACTGAAACCATGCTGTTTCTTGAGATAACTTGTGCCCCACTGTATCCCAAGGTCATCCACCAGAACGACAGCTAAATCTTTATTTGGCATGTAACGCTTGCAAAACTCTAAAGGTAATATCTACATTTTAAAAATGCAAAAAGAACTTTTTAATAAAATAACGGAAAGTTCATCTACAAAACCAGTAAGCAAATTGTCTTAAAGGAGAGAGTATGACATGCTTACCAGCCAAAAACCGCTAGAAACATTGGACGAGATCATTGGTTTTGAAAATCTAGGATATTCCATTGGTATGCTTTGAAGCACTTCGTCTGCCCGTCGCATAACAGATTTCTTAGTGTCGCTGTCTTGATACAGACTATCAATATTAGTCTTCCTCCGGCCATAGCTAAAGTTCGTCAAAAAGATGGTAAGTTGACAAAAACATGCATCATCATAATAGATTATTTATTTATTTGCCTTTGATAAATTAGAAATAATGGGCAGTCATCCGAATGGACTATTGTTACCTTGCTTTCCCTGGATCAGCCGGATTGACCTGCTAGAGAACATAAGAGAACTTTTAGTATTTAGTTTAGTTTTATACAAATAACAAGAAAATGTATAAATGGAGATAACAGATTTCAGCAAAATGTACGTTATCAAGTTCCTAATGACACTTCATCGAATTATAGTGGCTTGCTAATTTTAAAGCATGATCTTTAGACACATCATGAGTATCGGCACTCTAAAGGGTAATGATACATAGAATCACATACATTCATCGGCAGAACACATATAATAGCAATTAGCACTCTAAAGAGTACTGTCCAAAGTATGAAACCATAAGCCAGTTGAATGGTAGAAATATCACGAGAACGTGATATAACCTCAAAAATCAGCTGACCTTGTTCTCATTCCAATGTCCCAGATTGTAATCGAGTAAAACCCAATGTAGTCCACTCTATGATGAATATGCAGGATTTTTATGACAATATATGTTAACATTCTATTTTCTCCTCCATAAACCTATGTTGGGCGTTCAACTGTGGTACTTTTGATTAAATATGCACGTGAGCATTTGTCTACTAAATTACAATGGATATTCAACATTTTACAACACCAATGTTAAAGATTATTGTCTACATCAGAAAAATCCCACTGCAACTTAATATCCTAGTTCCAATCAAACCACTGGAACTTAATATCCTAGTTCCAATCACACAAAAACATATACTATTGATGCAGAGCAAGTAAGATAGCATTTGTGTCTTATAGAAGTTAAAATAAAAATTAATAAAATGTAATTTATTATACAGTTAAGTTATATAAGATAAATAGATTATTAGAAATGTTTTAGATGATTTATATAATAAGGTTTGTGCTCATGTGAGAACCCCATTAATTGTGAGAACTGAGATCTAATCTGAGCCATTCATTTTCTTTTAATCTTAACCATTCATTTAAATATATACATACAATTGTGTATGTATCACTCTCATCTTTTAATCCACCCACCCCACTTCTTCTTACACCACTACCACCATCACAACTTGCCGCCACCCCACCACCCCCGCCCTCTACCACGCCCCTGTCCTCTACCATCGTGTTTAGTCTGAATCTTATCCCTTTCTCGCGCTCATTCTCTTCCCCGTCTCCTTTTTAATCACCATCTCCGACCAAGCTCCGACGATCTTTACTCTCTACCCATTAATTTCAGATCTGAAATTAGTGCTTCGATTTGATTTTACTTTGATTTTCGTCATTTTTTTGGTGATTTGTGTAATTTAAAAATTCTGTTATGGTACTGTGTGGTGATTACTGGTGGCTACAGTGGTGGTTATTGGTTCAGGCGGTGGTGCAATGGTGATTACTGATGACGGCCGTGGTGATTATTGGTTGTATTAAAAACGTGATGATTATGTGTTAAATTTTGGTGTTTTTTGGTAAAGATGGTGGTGATTACTGGTTATGACGGTGGCCGAAGTTAGTGATGGCCGGAATTGATGGTGGGAGATGGTTGAATTTTAAAGGAGATGATGGTGATTTTTATTTAACGGTGGTGATTTTTTCTAAACTGTGGTGATTTTAGAGACGTCGTTGGTGATTATTGCTGGTCGCCGGAAATGATGGTCGCCGGTGGCCGGAGGTGGTGGATGGGTGGTGAAATATTAAAATATTACTAAATTAATTAAATGGTGGGAGATGAATATAGGGTATATAAATAAATGGCTAGGATTAGATCTCATATCTCACCATAATAGGGGTTCTCAATGGAGCGCGACCCTATATAATAAAGGGTTAACAGGTTAAACACCACCAAAGTCCGAACAATTAGACAACTTGCAGGCAGGTCACTAAACTTAAAAAGCTTACAGTCAACTCACTGAATTAACAAAACTTTCAAATGGGTTGTGAACGTTAAGAAACGTTAAATATTAGATGGAAAATTGATATGGACATCTAATGTGTAAATATTATCATGCCATTATGCTTAGTTGTACTAATCCGACGCTTCTTTAGTGGGTTCGCACGACCCGACTTTTAAATCTGGTACTTAATCTTCCTGACCCAATTTGGATTTCCAATTTTAAATTGAAACACTAAACATATGATATACTACTTACTTGAAAATAGTAAATGCATTATTTACAGCCCAAATTTGAGCTCCAAACTAATACAAAGGCATCCCCCACATAATCAAACCAAATTTTTACATTTATATTCACCTCGACGTCTTTCATGTCCTTCTTTCTACACTTTGCCTATAATTTGTTTCAAATTGATTGGCTTAATATTGAAGTGGACTTTCGGGATTTGTGAATTCTCAATGAATCTGTAGAAGTTAACTTTTTTGTGAAAAGAAAGCCATCATCATCTTGAGACTTTTCTGGTTTGTATTCTTCGTTGGACTCCGATATACATAAATATACTTGGTTTTGGATTCTTTTTCAGCACTTGTTCTAGTATATATATTGTGTTCCTTCATTTTATCATCTATCATTCTATCATCTTTCTATTGTGTTCCTTCATTTTATTTACCGGTCCTGCATTGACTACATCAATGCTTGGGACTATAATTCCAAAATCTAGATTTATTACCCCAACTTAGAATAATCAATTGATCGCTGAAGCCATACACCTAAAACGACTCTTTTAGTGAAGCCACGCCGCTATTCATTTTGACAATGGTGTTAAGTATTCGACTGTATATAGTTGTAACTGAATATGCACATACTCTAGCAGTTGCAGAATACTACTATAGTGAAAACACATGAAATCCGTACAAGACATGCACAAATGGGATATAGTAGATTTATCATACAAAGAAAAATATTGTAGGATCTAAAAGGTGCAACAGTCTGTTATTTGCTTTATCGGTCATCAAATCATCACCACCTCCGGTGAAAATTAATAGAGTTAGTGCTGATTTGATGGCCATCAACTGATAGAGTTAGTCATAACTAATCCATTGCATTGATTAAGGTCCTTCCATTCATTGATTCATTTGATAAATTAGTTGCATTGTTGCATAAAAACAACAAAATATAATGTGAACAGTAACAAACTCCATGAATTCGACCCCTGAATACCAATCCAATCTACGAATTGATTAATATGTGTAGTAAATTGAGTGGCGATGCTCTTAAAGTTTGCATTTTCACCACTGAAGATTCATCAGATCTACATCAAGAATTCCCGACAAAAGACTCTACTTAGAATTTTATAAACATTAACTCTGGCTAAATATAAGTTGTGAATTTTTTATCTACATCAAGAGTTGCGATAAACATGCGTGTGACATTCGTGCTACAGGCTGAACTGAATGAACAAGTATACAGATTCAAGCCCACAATATCAGCAAATAATCACTACTAATTCAAGAACATAGGGTTGTTGAGTATCCAGCGGAAGACACACCAAATTATGATTTTTATGCTTTCAGTATACACAGCTAATTCTAGAGAAGCAAACAGGCATTGCATCAATAAGAATCAAACACAAACTTCATCTACTTATCAAGGGAATAAATCAAATTCTTACTTTCTTGGCCTTAGATTTAAAGTTGCGATTCTTCTTTGGAGCCACCATTTTTTTTGTTTCCGGTTTTGGCATTTGCTTCATCTGTATAATAAAAAACCACATATAATACACATGAACACACACTTGATGAAATAGAGAGAACTAAATGAGTTCAAGATCAAAAACAATCTAAACATGTTCTTGTCACAAACTAACAACCTGGGGTAATTCAATCCGAATAAACCTCAACTGGAACTGAAAACAACCAAATTCAAACAAAATAATGGAACGATCCCGAATTGAAAAATAACATAATTAACATGTTCGTTATCTATGCTAATTAATTCCAAATAAACCTCAATCGCAATTGAAAACAACCAAAACAAATAAAATAGTTAACCGAGTTCAAATTTAGAAATTAACTTAATAGAACGTACATTATATCGCATCTCCCAAATTAACAACCTAGGGAAATTTAATCTGAATATCTAAATAAAAGGAAAAACGGAAAGTGCAGAGGCAAATTTAAAGACATAAAAGGAAGATTGGAAGCTCAATCAAAAGATGTTATAATTGAATAAAGGCATGAACAATCTAATCTACAAATTCAATATATATACGATAGCTTACCAAAACAAAGGAGCTTGTAGCCGAGTTTTTGGAATCCATTGATCAAAGCAAGTAAATGAACCACACTGCAAAAACTCTCTTTAGTATTAGAATACGGCAAAGCTTTTGGGGGAATGCAAAGGCGGAGCTTTCAAGGAGAAGTAGGGGCCAATGTCCTCCCAAAGACAAAAAACCACGGATCACAATCTTGTTTTCTTTTTTATTCTATATTTTCCACCCAAAAAAATCACCAAAACCTTACATGTATTTTTTTTGGAATTCAAAAGCATTTGATGTTTAATCCATAATTTTATATTTGATAAACAACATTTATTGATTTTGTGGAAGATTTATTTTCTAACTTTTATGCATGTAAATAATTTGTCATTTGACCACTTATTTCAAATAGTTAAATATTTAACTCAAAAATTAATTTATAAATTATTATATAAAAATACATAATAGTACATATATAGTAGGCAAAAGTTCAGCGTAAATCCTTCTTCGGACTAATCGTAGACCAGGTAGTTTTTATATATGTACTGCAGTTTAAACTTCAAGTTGTGTAAATAATACGTGCAGCACACACACTGTAGTACATATATAAAAGTACCTGGTCTACGATTAGTCCTAAGTTTAAGGTCCTACATATAACAAAACCCTATATAAGTAATCTTATAAATCTCTCATCTATGGAAAATAATAGCTCCAACAAGACTAGTATATGTGTTTCATTAAAAAAAACATAAGTAATATTTAGGAATGATGCAGAACTTGCAAAGTGCCAAGAAGAACATGTTCTAGGTTTTATAAACGTATTGAATTTTAAAAGAGTTATTTGCAATTTGCATCCCTCTGATTTGGATATACTGCACATTATTACTCAAAACTTTAGGTGATCCTAGAGTGCATCCTTTTACATGTTTTGGCGTGAACCCCTTTGACCAACTCCGTCTAGTTTTGAACATTACCATCAAAATTATAAGGGTAAGACAGGCATTAGCAATGACACTTTATTTGTAAAAACCATTCAAAACTAAGGAGTGTTTAATTTTGAAACATAAGTACTTATTGCCAGAGTAGTGTATGTAAATGTGTATTGTTTTTAATATAAATACTTATTTATGATATTTATAATAAACCCACCCCTTAGACTTTAAAAAGAAGTACTTATGTTCTGGAAAAAGTACACATTTATTCTTTTTCCTGAAAATAAGTACTAATTTTTTATATTTAAGGTAAACCAAATGGGTCCTAAATTGTGCGATGGAGTTAAAGTTGGGGTGCTAGTAGACCTGGCAATTTGGTACACGACACGTGAACACGACACGAACACGACACGGATAATTAGTGTTTGGGTGCAAAAATTTAGTACATGAACACGAAAAAACACGAATATAATTAGTGTCGGGTTTGAGTTTTCACAATAGGTACATGACACAGAATGAAAGTACACGAATTAATGAAGTAAATAAATAATTTTAAAAAATATATATTATTTATAGTATTGCATAATTAGGAAATATATAAGCAATTACATATGAACAATAAATAAAAGTTTCACGACTAATTGGTAGTAAGTTATACATTTATATATAAGAACTATACATTTATATATATATAAGTTATATTTACAAATTTTTGTAAAATTGTATGTAATACATATTTAATACACATTTGATAAAAAATTACATAATTAAAATAGTTTTATAATATATAAATTTTAATTAAATTATATTTATATTTTTGTTTAATGTACACGAATACGACACGTAAAATACACGATACGTTTTAAATTGGATATGTGTTTCAAATTTAGTACACGAATCCAAAACGGGTCGGATATGGGTTTTGCATTCAAGTACACGAAAACACGAAAGTACACGACACGAAAGTACACGACACGGTCCATTGCCAGGTCTAGGTGCTAGTGCATGGTAGAAGAATCAATTAATATCTTAAAACCCCCGTTAATGGGCGTGATTGGCGGAGCTACAAAGGGGCTAGTGGGGTCTAAAACTACCACTAGGATATAAAATATAATAAGAAAAATGCTATGTACCCCAAAAATGTTCCCAAAACATTTCCCAAATGCTGATGTGTCAATATATTACTGGTAACCTTCCTAATAATAATATGGGACCCCGCGTATATACATATGTGCGCCCACAAATTAAAATGCGCCATGTGCCACATCATTCGTTAAGAGTTTTGGGAAATTTTTTGGCTACCTAGCACTACTCATATAATAAATAAGTACTTAGTATTTAGAAAAAATTACAAAAAAACTTGATAAATATTTTTTTAGCCTCCATTAGAATGAAAATATCAAAGAGATAGAGATATATTAGGTATAAATTTTTCTTCTACTTTAGCCCCCACACTTTAATTTTTGGCTCCACCACTGAGAGGTACAAAAGGAAAGGAATGGACGACTTGATACAAGAAAATGATGGGTTGTAAGGAGAAGATGGTTTAATAGTTAGCCTTGAGACGACGTGAATGGAATTTTTTTAAAAAGGAGTGATTCATGATAATAGTGTTAGTATAATTGGCTTAAGGTTTCTAAGTATGTATAAAAATACGGTATTGGAATAAGGGTCAGGGCTAAATAGGACCTATTAGATAGGGAAGATAATGAACAGGGTCATTACAAAATTTAATTCCCATACTACCCTTACTAAAATAGACTTCAGCTATCAAAATAAACGGAATATGGTCTAAAGGGTGCATTATGTAGCGCCAATAAAAGTTAAGGGATGCAATGTGCAATTATTAAAACTTTGAATAACTAAGTGCTTTTGGTTTAACCTGAGGGGATGCAAATTGCAAATAACTTGAGTTAATATTTAATAAATAAAGAAAGTGGATCACGCACTACTCCTAATATCTTGGTAGTAAGTTAGTAAGTTTGCATAGTTTAACGATGTGTGCCAAGATTTATTCATGTACAAAAGATAATTTCTAAATTTGTTAACATAGTATATTGGGACGACGACAGAGACCGGAAATCTACTAATATGATCGGTAACAAGTATGTATAAACAGTCTCTAGTCTCTACAGGGTTGTTTGTGAGTGTATATATTAATTAGACAAAACTCATAAACAAAATATAAGGCAAAGAATCTAGAGTTACCATTCAAGCACCGTACCCTTACCCCTGCTTTCGGGTGGCCTCGAATCGATTCCATCCTTACACACTGGCCTAGGAATGATAATAATTACAGCAATCTGCATCATCCTGGAGAAGAAAAAATATGAGGCTGATAAAACTCAACAACCAAAGCAGTAAAATTGAATATAAAAAACATAATAAAGAAACAAAGATTGCAAGAAGCTTTGAAATTAGCTTACCTTCAGTATAGGGTTTTGTGAACACACAGGCAGGTAATAATCTTCCATTCCTACAAGCTTTCTTTGTATCCCTTAACTCACACATCATTGGATTCAATTAAAAATTAAAAATATACACACATACTATAAATATATATGTACCCAGAAACAAGACAAGTTTGCAAGAAGCTAAAGGGGTTGATCATTGATATGGGCAGCCATGGTCGTTGTACTAGGTTCCTAAGAGAATGGACATAAATCATAATTAATGGATTTTCTTTTTCATTTTGAAAAATAAGATTTTTAATAAGTTCGTAAATGTGAATTGCGATTGTGTACATAACACTTATTTATTGACAAAGGTTCATCGATTTGATTTTGGAAAAATTGAAATATATTTTTTTGAGGATAAATTATCAAAAAAATCATTTTTCATCATATAACTATCATGTTCAGAAGTATGATAATTTGTGAAAAAATATTTAATCTTCAAAGCAAGTTTTTGCAAAAAAAACAGGTATTTTATTCAATTTTTTGGATTGGTCTTGTAACCGTTGTTTTCTATCAATTTCTTCTGCTGATAAGGAGGTCCAGGGTACTCTATGCTGTATATATTATGGGGAAAGATCTTTTCGTTTCATGTAACTTTCATGTTTTGTGTTTTTTAAGAAAATACTGTTTACATGATCGAAAAAGTAAAAAATAGATTTGGGCAAAATTTGAATTACGGGGATGTTAAAGAATTGTGATGCGATGTTCATAGCACATGATTTGGTTACTTCACTAGGTCCTTATCTGAAAAGGGTTTTTCGAAAGCTCTCTTTTTCAAGAAGGATACTATTTTTGAAGATCCTATTTCGAGTACGATAATATTTTGGAAGACCTTATTTCTAATGTCATAATATTTTTGAAGATCCTCTTTCGAAGTGAATAATATTTTTAGAAGACCCTCTTCGAGGAGGATAATATTTTAGAAAACCCTCTTTTGAAGATGATAATATTTTTGAAAACCCTACGAGTTAATCGTCTTCTTCTGAAGGTCTTTCAGGGTGATTTAGTTTGAAGGCCCTACGTGGTGATCGTGTTTTGAAGGTCCTTCGGGGTAATCTTGTTTTGAAGGTCCTGCATTATGCATTCATTAATCATCATGTGCATCATTCGCATCATGCATTCATTCATATCATCATGTGCATCATGTCCATCATACATTTACTTGTAAACACTGGACACTCTAATATTCTATGGTTGTCTCTGTGTGATATTTTTGAAGACCCTTATTTGCGTAGGGTATTGCTTGAATTATTTTTGAAGACCCTTATTTGCGGAGGGTATTGCTTCAATTATTTTTGAAGGCCCTTCTTTAAGGTGTTGGTTGAAAATTATTTTTTGAAGGCACTTCTTTAAGGTGTTGCTTGGAAATTAATTTTTAAGGTCCTTTTTTATGAAGGTGTTGCTTGGAATATTTTTGAAGACCCTTCATTACGGAAGGTGTTGCTTGGAATTATTTTGAAGGCCCTTCTTTGCGGAAGGTGTTGCTTGAATTTTTTTTTGAAGGCCTTTATTTGATAAAGGTGTTGCTTGGAATTAATTTGAAGGCCCTTCTTTGTGAAAGGTATTGCTAGGAGTAACTTGGTAAACACGTACTTCCGGGGTGCTTATCCGTACTTTCGGAAAGCTAACCAACAAGATGCATAGGAATATGACTTTCTGGTAGGAGGCATACTTTCCTTAGAATGCATAAACTAGAGTCATCCCTGTTAGGGAGAAGGTGCATAAGAATATGACTTCCTGGTAGGAGGCATACTTTCCTTGGAATGCATAAGCTGGAGTGTTTTGGTAAACCCGTACTTTCAGGGTGCTTATCCGTACTTCCGGAAAGCTCACCAAGAAGATGAATAGGAATATGACTTCCTGGTAGGAGGCGTACTTTCCTTGGAATGCATAAGATGGAGTCCTCCCTATTAGGGAGAAGGTGCATATGAATATGACCTCCTTGCTAGAAAGGCATACCTTCCTTGGAATGCATAAGCTGGAGTCCTCCCTGTAAGGGGGAGAACATGCATAGGAATATGACTTCCTTGTAGGAAGCATACTTTCCTTGGAATGCATAAGCCGGAGTCCTTTTTAACATGCTTAGGAAGATCCTCCAGGATAATGCTTGTACTACGATCTCAACACATTACATTCTCTCCTTATTTCAATATACAAGGACATCATTACTGCTGCTACTACATTATGCTACTTCTATCTCTTGAATAGTGGATTCACAAACCTAACTTTACAAGGGAAGCGTAACAATATCTACACAAAGCCGCTCATTCTCGTACACTTACAAAGCTACTCGTGCATATGTTCTTCTCACATCTCGCATGTTGTCTCCCTCACATCTACATGCATATTACGGGCACATCATGTTGTCTTACTCGCATCTACAGGCATATTACGGACACACCATGTTGTCTCCCTCGCATTTACAGACATATTACGGGTACCTTCATGCTCCATATTATTTACTAATCTTCTACTCCTAATTGTTTCATTGACTCAGGAAATTCGGAAGATCAAAGCACGCTTTGTTCTCCAATCCATCAAGTTGCACTGAAGAATTGGGGGTAGTTGTTACGCTATATTTTCGATTGCCTCAATTATCTCCTAATTTCCCAATATTAATCTATTAATAATTAACCTACTTCCCAAGTTAGTAATATCTTCTCTCTGAAACGAGAAAAAAAATCAATATCAATCAATCAATAACAGAAAATATCTCCAACGCCAAGATAATGCAAAATAATAGATGTAATTGTCCACATTAACAAAGTTTATCCCTAAAATCTCTTAGGGATAAACACAATTGCACAGAACTGCGTGGACTTGATCCAATATAAATTGGTACGCATGCATCTTGGCAAAATGAATGCGATATCTGAAACAAGACATCTCCCAAGTCCAGCCCCAAAAATCCAAAAAACCTAAAATTCCCCGTCATCACACTTTCGTTATTCCAGCAATTTCCGAAATTTGTTATCACCAAATTCCTCCATTAACATTAAGTATAAAAAACTGACAATGGTTTTCAAAAAGAAAAAAAACGGGCAGTTTTTCTAAATTGCAGATAACAAGTCGTCAAGACCTAGTAGAAACTTCAATGTATAGATTTATTTTTTAAAAAAAACTATGAAACCTCAATTATGTATAAACCTAACGAATAGTTTAGATGAATATTTCATTGGGAAATTCCCACCAACAGAATTCACTACATACTCTGGTTTCTACAACTCAACAATATTAATGCACACCTAGAACACTACTGAACTTTGTATTAGGCCACAATCAACTGATTCAGCCTGAGAATCAAGCTCTGCAAAAGAACTTTTCGACATTGACCTAACCATGCAACTCTTTAGTTCAAGAGGTCTCTAAAGAACCTTTCAACATTCATCAAGCAACTCCTTGGATTTAAGAGATCTGTTACAACAAGTAAGCCACATACTCGACTTCAGCTGGAATTCCTTCATGCATTCAATTTCTCAGCTTTGATAGACTTGGACGGATGTCGGGCATAGCACTATTCCTCTAAATCAATTACATGCAACCTATGCTGCTATGATAGTGATCTTGCATCAGATGAGTCCCGCAGTGATTGAGCTCATTGGACAGTTTGTACTCTGCAATTCCAGAGCCCTCATCTAAACAATAGTCACAATTATAACTATCAGTACCTTTACTACATTCTTATAAATCAAGACAAATCTTATATCTCTTACCTTCTGGAACATCAGCAGCATTACAATCATCGGACTGTCTTTCAGAATAAGCTTCAACAAGTCCAAGCTTCTTCACTCTCTTCTTTGACTTTCTAGGAGTCATTTCTTTCTTAACTTCTGGAACTTGAGTAATACAATCATCAAACTGAGTTTCAGATCGGTATTCAACTTGTCCAAGCTTCTTCACTCTCTTCTTTGACTTTTTAGAAGTCATTTCTTTCTTAACTTCTGGAACTTCATTACTACAATCATCAAACTGACTTTCCGATTGTTCTTCAACTTGTCCAAGCTTCTTCACTCTCTTCTCCGACTTTATAGCGGGACTACTATCTTTAGCCACGTCATCTTTAAAGTTTGAATTCAAAATATAGTGAGAATGTGCTTAATGAGGAAATACACTCAAAGCAATGAGGAGAAGCAGCATAACCATATACATACATGTTCTGTTTCTAGAATCACGAATAAGCATAAGTATGAGAGCTGCATCGGCCACATCCAGACCATAAACTCGAACTATATTCACCTATAAAACATGGGAGAGCAATTGATCAAAATAGCACCCCCAATAAGAATCAGTATAATTGGTCAACATTTGCATCTGTGTATCATCTATGAAGAAATGAAATGCAACTTAAACAGGCACCACTAAAGTATATTACTGAGGAACTTCCACAAAATGTCTCCTTTAAAAACATTATGCAAACACTTTCCATTCCTCTACAACATCCCCGTACATCATTACTCTTGAAATTATACCAACCATTTTCTCCTGGTTAAATCCTAAAAATAAAGATTACATAAATAGTTATTATAACAAGATCGTGATAAACATGTCAACAGTCACTAGTGAGTAAACACACAATTTACCACTATAATACCCAACAAAAATAAGTTTGATGAGTAACGCTAGCATCTGTGTGTTAAAAGAATAAGTTAGGGTGGAACTTGTACACGAACAACCAAAGTATATAACCACAAATTTTTTTACCTTGAATCTGTAAGGTGAGATCATATGAAAAACCAAAATATCTCCCTCCAATAGTCTATGTTCCATAGCAAACCCTCTCCAACCAGCACTTAGGCCATGCCGTTTTGTGAGATATGTTGTGTCCCTCTCTTTTCCACGGTCATCCACTAAAACAACTCTAACATCTTCGTTTGGCATGTAATACTTACAAAAGTCTAAAGGTAATATCTACATTAAAAGAAATGCAAAAGAACCTTTTTAATACAATAATAGCAACTTTATCTACAATATCAATAAGAAAATTGTTTTAAAGGAGAGAGTATGACATGCTTACCATCCAAAAACTATAGGAAACATTGGATGGGAGCATTGCTTTTGAAAATTTAGGATATTCCACTGGTATGCTTTGAAGCACTTCTTCTGCCCGATCCCTAACAGATATCTTAGCATCATTGTCTTGATACAAGCTATCAATAAGGGTCTTCTTCCGGCCATACCTAAAGTTGGTCAAAAAGACGGTAAGTTGACAAACCACTGCATTATCCTAATAGATTATTTATTCATTTGCCTATTATATATCAGAAATAATGGGTGGTCCTTCCAATAGAATATTGTTACCTCACTTCTGGTTCGGCCGCATTGACCTGCTAGAAAATATAAAACAATTTTACTATTTAGTTTAATTTAAAAAAATAACAAGAAATGTATAAAATGGATTAATAATTTTCAGCAAAAATAGTACAATATTAAGTTCCTAATGACACTTCATTGATATTATAGTGCTTTGCTAATTTAAAAGCATGATCTTTAGACACATCATGAGTATCAGCACTCTAAAGGGTAACATTACATAAAATCAAATACATTTATTAGCAGAAACATATGATAGCAATTAGCACTCTAAAAGTACTGTCCAAATTATAAAAGCATAAGCTAGCTACCTAAATGGTAGAAAAATCATGAGAACGTGACATAACCTCAACTCAGCTGAGCTTGTTTTCATTCCAATGTCTCATTTTGCACTTGAGTAAAATCCAACTTATTTCATTCTACGATGAATATGCAGGATTTTAATGACTTTTAATATATTTTAATACTTCTATTTGCTCTCTCCATCAACCTAGGTTGTGCCCTCAACTGTGTATACTCTTAAGTACAATATGCACATAATCAGCATGTGAGCATTTGTATACTCATATAAACTAGATATTTAACATGTTACAACATCAAAACTACGTTAAAAGAAAGGTCTTTTAGGTTCTTACATCAAGGAGCTCCCCACTAAATTCAACTCTCTTTGATTATTGGATGACTTTGATTGTTAAACATTGTTCACTTATTTTGGGTTGCAATCCAAACAAATTCCTCTCGTGCAGTTGAGAATTCTTACACCTACTGAAACTGTCATTTTATTATCTTTTATTTACCAGTCCTGCATCAACTTTATATTGCTTGGGACTATTGTTCCAGTATCTAAATTTATCGCCCCAACTTACAATAATTAATTGAACACAAAACCAGACCCCAAAAAGATTCTTCTAGTGAAGCCACACCGCAATTTAATTTGACAATGGTGAGAAGCCTTCAACTACAGTCATATTTGAATATGCACATACTCTAGCAAATGCAGTATACTGCTATAGTGAAAAATTCATTCTTCACCGCAACCTTTTGTTGACAATGTTGTGAAGTCTTTGACTATATGTAGTTGTAAGTAAATATGCATATACTCTACAAAGGGCAATATACTACTATAGTGAAAATAAATGAAATCTATTGAACACATGAACTAGTGAGGTAAATTAGTCACTTTAACAATGCAGCAGTTTGTTATCATTCCGTTGATATTCATGAAATCATCACCACCTTCAATATTGATACAGTTAGTGATGAACTGATGACCATCAAATGATAGAATTAGTCAAACTAATAACTACTCATTGCAATGATTAAGGTTCTTCAATTCATCGATTCAGTTGATGAATCAATTGCATTACTGCATAAAAACAACAAAAAATTTAATATAATGTGAATGGTAACAAAATCCATCAATTCAATCCACAAATTGATTACCAATTGAGTGGGAATACTCTTAACGCTTCCATTTCCACCACTGAAAATTCATCAGATTTACATCAAGAGTTCCCAACAAAGGACCCTAATCTAAATCCAATCTAACTAGGTCAAATCCCCACAGAAGCCTATTTGGGCGATAAACGTGTGGCATTCAATTTACGAGCTGGACCGAATGAACAAGTAAGCAAACTGATGTCCACAAAACCAGCAAGTAATCACAAGTAATTCAATTACCTAAGATTGTTCAGTATTCATCGAAAACACAACAAATTACGCTTTCGAAAAACAATTAGTTCTAAAGAAGCTAACATGCCTTGGACTAGATACATCTAATATAAAGAGAATACATAAAATTCATACTTTCTTGCCCTTAGATTTAAATTTGCAATCCTTCTTTGCAGCCACTATTTTCTTCGTTTCCAGTTTTGACCTTTGCTTCATCTGTAAAATTAAAAACCACATTTAATTACATACACAAAAACACACACACACACACACACACTTGTGGAGAGAGATAGAGATAGATAGAGATAGAGAGAAAGATTGATTGATAGAGAGAGAGAGAGGGAGAAAGGGAGAGAGAGGGAGAAAGGGAGAGAGAGAGAGAGAGAGAGAGAGAGACAGAGAGAGAGAGAGAGAGAGAGAGAGAGCGAGAGAGAGAGGGAGAAAGGGAGAGAGGGAGAGAGAGAGAGAGAGAGAGAGAGAGAGAGAGAGAGAGAGAGAGAGAGAGAGAGAGACCGTGGATGTTGATCGGTGAAAAGACAATACTGAGAAATTGAGATAAATTTAGAAGTGTATCCAAAACATTCAGATTGTAGCCTTTGTCAATTGTACTCTTTTTTGCAAGAACTACTATATATGTATGTATCTGTAATTTCTAATCTTAAAAAGCTGAATGTAAATGTACTGCTTACTTGTGTTTGGACTTGGAAGACAGACAGGCAGGCAGACAAGTTAATCTAATCGGGCAGAGACACAGAGAGGCGTTGGATTTTTTTTAGTAGTTGACATTAGTCAAAGTCCATAGGTTTGTTGAGGAGGGGAAAATCTAAAAGCTAGTACAGCAAAACCTGCCGGATTATTTATTTATCGATTAATGAATATTTTATTCAATTATCGATAAATGTATATATAAATAATATTTTTATTTTATTTTATTATGATAATGATATTTTAAAATTTAATATACAAATGTATTTAGAAGATAATATTTAAAAAATTAAAATTTTATTATATATTATCTTCACACTCAATAATATGCTTACATGAATTATACGTATATATTAAGTATAGTTTACTTGAACCATTTTAACCTTGAGACTATTCATAAGATTGTAGGCCATTGATATTAGCATATACAAACTTTATAAAAAAATTAACATTTAAAATTTGAATAAAAACATTGATTTTAAATTTGATTCTATTATAGAATCATTTTGGATAGATTTGATTATGCTGTAAAATTACTTTGGACTATTTGACTAATTTTCAATTTTTTTTAAAAGTAGTTTAATTTCGTTTTTTGATTTAATAATTGAAATTTATAATAATATCTAATAAAATATGTGATAAAATATGTATTATGACTATTTATGTAATGGTTCTCGGTCGGACTCTATATAAGAAGTTCACTCTTGAATGCCACCTAGTATTAATATAGTGAAGAATCTATTAAAATATAAATGAATTTTTTGACTAGATGACATATATCATAAAATTTATATCGCTTTAATTTTAGTCAATATTCATTTATATTTATATAGGGCCTTTAAAGATTCTAATAAAATTTATTCATTAATGCATTTAGCGAGATTATTCATTTACTCCATTGTCCCGAGTTGGGACCGAAAAATATTATTCATTTGACGAGGTTATTCGTCATTATACATTTTCTAGACAAATCTAAAATATTCATTTATATATTGAAACAAATTTGATGATCTCCTTCATCATCTTCTTCCATCTCGAGTTGAAACACATCTTTTTTGAGGAATCACTTCCCAAGAACATCAGTCAGTCAGTGACTGACCCACGGTCCAAGGGTGAAGCGCTTATTCCACAACAAATGTAATTTTGTAAGTGATAATCCGGGTCAAATTTCGAACCTTTTTTGAAAATCGGGTCAAGTCCCGATTTCGAATAAGTCAAAGTCTACTCGCCCAGATACAGCCAACTTGGGTAGTCCACAAGCTCGCCACAGGCCCCCAAAATATCATGATTTTGTTGGTGTTTATTGGTAGTAGTACTTTGCCTTATAAACTGAACAGAAGTCTCAAATTTACTCGATGTGGGACTGGGGTGTTACAAACTCCCCTACTTAAACTCCTGACGTCCTCGTCAGGCTTGAACGGATATCCCATAAGTCCAAGATCGTACCTCTCTAGCCATTGTGGGATAATACCGGCTGGCTTCGTGTCCTCACCTCCGGACCTCTGTTAATTGTGGGATAATACCACCAGCCTTCGTGTCCCCACCTCCGGCAACTTGCCTCGACAAGATTTCGAGAAGCTGGATCTGATATCATATGTGACAACCCGGGTCAAATCCCGAGTCTTTTTCAAAAATTGGGTCAAGTCCCAATTTTGAACCCGAATAAGCCGAAGTCTACTAGCCCAAATGCAGCCAACTTGGGTAGTCCATAATCCCACCATAGCCCCCCAAAATATCATGATTTTGTTGGTGCTTATTGGTGGTAGTACTTTGCCTTATAAACTGAACAAAAGTCCCAAATTTACTCGATGTGGGACTGGGGTGTTACATTGTATCTTTCAAGTTAGTAGGCTTCTTGTTAGCAAATCCATCATCATACTTTACTATATCATTTAAATCTCGGACTTTCCTCTAACTTCATCCATCTCGAACTTGGCCCATGATACCACTTATTAGGGTAATACACAAATATGAGATTCCAAACAATCAAGGCAGAATAGACTGCAATATATAACGCGGTAAAAACCAGGTGTCAACTTATATTATTAATCCAAACAATAATCAATAATACAGTTAAACAATAACACCTCAATGATGTTTCAACTGATACTTAAGCATCCGCTTTCGAGCGATACCTCAGTCTACATCTTAAGTACTCTTCTCAAATACGATATTATGGCTATGTATACATTGTCATCTCAAATTTGACCACCAATACTTACCATACTTATTGTACAAGTCTTCTCATACTTGTTATATAAGTTTTCCGATTTTTGGCACCTAATTATCTTGCTATATGATCAAGACATACCTTGTATAATTATTATTGCCTACACATAGAACTATTATCCAACCCATATTTATCTTGAATCACCTAAAACCCATACCATGCTCCATATCACAATTGTATTTTGGAATTGACTCTGTTCCATTTTGTTAAGTCTCTTGTACTAAAGTACCGTCAGCTTGAGCAACTAGTGCCTCCAAAGATTTGATGGACTCTTTGCTAATCTTTATCGGCCTTCTAATCTCTTCCATCTCATTGATCTCATCTGACTGAAAAGTAGGAGCTGGTTGCTGATGTTGAAACCCATCGTTACCCGAAAAATATGAAGGAAAGAACATCTTGTTATTGGTATTGATGAGGATGGTACTGCAAATGCGGTTGCTCATAGTAATCGACATATGGATCAATCCCCTTACACACGAAAGTGCAAGTGGTCAAAGTAATATCGCGGTAAGTCGATTTCGTTCCCAGAGAGACTAGGTTATCTTCCACAGCTTAGATGAGCGAAAATTGATTTTTATAACTAACCCGAGCTAACATTAACTAATCAATACAACTAAGTAATTTACAAGAATAAGAGCACATGTAAAACTCTAACTTCTTTCATTGTCACGTGTACTTCATTATGTGATTATTTAGGCATGCTAATCGGAAGCACTAAAGTAGTTTAAGCCACGTCCGTATGTACCTAAATCAACTCAATATTCACACATTCAATTAGTAGTGAGGAAATTAAGTCTAATCACTAGTCTCTTGTATGATTAAGACATTAATCTGATTTTATTAACAAGCTCATCATTGACTACATAAGGTAAAATTTCACTCTCACTCCTTCCTTCATATTACAAACCCACAATCATGCCATATACAAGTATGATCATTTCTAACTAATAACTCAACCCTCATCATATTGTTATTAGTAACATGGTAGATGTTAGCTACGCATCTAAAAAGTAATCACGAAACACTCGAGGCATAACCATGAACAATCAACGAATCATATGAACAACAAGGTTCATTAGAATCCCATAATGGAGATTAGTTCATTGTTGAACCACAATCCATTATGATATTGAATACACACATAATGAAACTACCAAAGTAAAACAATTAAAAACGACGAAAAAGGAAACAAATCATATTATGTGTATCCAAATCCAATATGTAACTCGGAGAATGCGAATCCACTCTAGCTTGATAAAGGGTGTCACAAATCCTTCCCATCTTCGCAGGATATGCAAACCTCTTTCGCTCTTACACAAAAAGATGAAGATTTACAAACCTATATATATAATATAATAAAGGCTACTCCTCCCTACTCTACAAACCCTATAGAGAATTTAAAATTGAAACGTATTGTCTAATGACAGCTCATCCCTCAACTAGTTTACTATTTATAGTATTGGACATGCCCCAAGTCTATACACATAGCCCCATAAAATAATAGGTCATGATAACATACAATTTCAATTTGATTTTGAATTTTAAAATTCCAAAGGTTGCAACTTCTCGGGCGTTTCCCCGTATCACGGAAAATTATATGGCGACTATGCGATGCCATGAAGCGCATCTCTGTCTTTCACCCTCGGGCAAAATTTGTTTTATTCGGCTAACAACTGGGCTGACTTGATTTTGCCTTAGCCGAATTTTCATGCACTTTATCGCTTTAAATTATGCCAAGTCTATGCCCTTAGTGTTTCTTCATAATTTTGACTTCAAAATAGATCTAAATCATCCTAAAACAACATTCTACGAGGCGAGCGACACTTCGTCTAAAACTAGAAAAAAATACATAAAAAGATAACAAAAGTTTGAGTACAAATGCCGAAAGATAGCGAAATATGATACAAAATACCACTCATCAGGGGTAATAAACTTGTCATCTACATGCAATACGATATCTATCGAAGAGCTCCTGGAAGATTACTTCGAAAATATGGGGATTCAGGTGGAGCCCGTCCCTAGAGCACTAATGATAAAGACATCCCAATCTGAAACGAGCATGTAGGAAGCGATACTCGAAGAAGCAAGTGATGATTAGGGGACCTCAAAATAGATCACGACAAGGGCCTGAAAGGGAAAATGGACTAGGAGGAACATCCATATTGGTGGACCACCTAAATGGGATCTCTCAGCGAATTACCATTATCACTGAAAATTTGGTTAAATCATCCGGGACCAACAATTGCGAACTTGAGACAAATTCGGTAAATGAGATCACTATTCAGGAGTTTGAAGAGCCTAGGCATCTAAAAGATTTTGACATAGATCTTGATCCTCGTACCCCTGAGCATATGGAAGGGGAAGGTGCTACTGAAGATACCATCTTAATTTTAGTCGATGCACAAGACCCGTTCAAGGTCCTCAAATTTGGATCTCAGCTCACTCATGAACGTAGAGAGAGGCTTACAAAGTTCTCAAAGGCCAATTTGAATGTGTTTGCTTGGTCTCATGCAAATATGATTGAAATTGATCCCAATATCATGTGCTATCGGCTCAATATTGGTACCTAAACGATAACGGTCCGGTAGAAGAGGCATCCTATTAAGGGACATCCCACTAAGGGTATCTCACTAAGAGGCATCAAATGAAAGGGCATCCGCTAAGTGCATCCCACAAAGGGGCATCTCATATAAAGGTATCTCACGTAGGGACATCTCACAAAAATGCATATCACACAGAGGCATCTTACGTAGGAGTATCTCACAAAGAGGAGTCTCAAGGTCTTCCTAGTCACGCCAAGTAGTAGGCCTTGTTTAATTGATGGACACACCTTACGTCATTGGTCACATCAAATAGTGAGGCCTCGTTAGATATACAACCATGCCTTCTAAGGGATCTTGTTTGTCACACCACACATGAGGTCTCATTAGATAGATGACCGCTTCTTATGGTGGACCTTGTTGTCGGTCGCACTAAGTGTGGGCCTCGCTAGATAGATGGCCAGGCTTTACTTAAAGACCTTGTTTTGGAGGAGGTTGGACAATAATGGCATCAATCACTTGCTTTTTCCCAAACGATTTAGGTTACAATTTTTGTTTAATAATATATATTATACAACTACATATTATATGATATATCATACTTTCATTTATAGATGTGCTTAAATTTTGTGTGTATACACACGATTTACAACATAATTTACTTTACTAAAATTATAATGTTAATCGAAATAAAATATTAGTACTAAAATCGTTACTTATACGTATTTTAGTTTTACTTAGATTTTCGGAAGATATTATATAATATTTCAATATATATATATATATACATATATATATATATATACACATAATAAAATTATTAAAGCCATTCAAACCAATTCATGACCCAAATCGATATATGATAGTTAGGGTTGGGTCACGAATTAATATTTTGCTAGGCGAGTTTAAATTTTTTCAAACTAATTTAACTGGGTCGGGTTGCAAAAATTCTTTTAACTCAGCCAACCCGACCCCATAATTACCCCTAACTCTGATTCTCTTTTTTACAATACTAATTTAAAATATATTCTAAATTATAAGTAACATATTAAGTAACACATAATATGTTACTTATATTAGATCAACTTTAATATTATATTAATGTATCAATACCTAAATTATTTATATAAAGTATAATAACGAACATATTATTAATATGAAAATATAAATAATATAAAAAGTAACATTCTAATTAATATTTAATAAAAAAAATATAAGTAAAATAAAATTTTATTAACATAATTAAATACATCATCATATATAAAATTACGATGAAAAGGTAAAGGTACAAAAAAGTGAATAAACATGTTTTATAAATAATATAAAACAACATGTTATTTATTAAAAAATTAAAATAATAAAGAAAAATATGATGAGAGAATGTAGTTTATCTAATAATATTTTTATAATAAACTCAAAACTCAATGTTACATACTTGGCTATGAGATGAAATTTATACGAGGAGGTTAAGAATACGATCATCAATATTTACACAAACTCAATCTACTTTATCTTAAATAATGACATGTGACATTTCCGTAATTCATAAAAATATAAGATTAAAATTATAAATTGACTGCCAATTTTTGACTTTTTTTTCCTTCATTGGTTTTTAATATATATACAAAGTAGATAATATATAATTATACATGAATGTATTGAAACTAAAAAGATCAAGTTATATAAATAATATAAACCAATTTTTTACTTGAAATGAAAAAATAAGACAAAAGGAGAAGATGTGGTTTATCTAATATGATTTTTAAATCAAACTCAAAAGTGAATGTAGCACAATGGTTATGACATGAGCTTTCTAAGAAGAGGTTAGTGGTTTGATTCTTAAGAGCAACCAAATTCATTTACTTTTACATAAATAATAAAAGGATGACAAATTTGTAATTTTTCAACAAATAAGGGCAAAATTGTCATTTCACAGCCATTTTATTGGCTCAAATTGCCCCTAGACGCAATTTAATATATATAAGTAGATGCATTAGTTATTTTATTAAGTAATAATAATAATAATATAGAGTAAAGTTCAGTGAAGACCGAGTTTAAATTGGAGAGCTGGAGACCTATTTCTTAACCCTTGGATTAAAACAAGTGGACGCTATAGATTAATCACATTATTTCATCCCTCTTTACTCTTCTTCTGAAACCTCCCATACTATGTTGATGTCTACTCTGTCTCACCGTCTTATCATTAGTTTTAGTATTTCTATCTATATTATAAAGCCTGTTGTGTTTTTAAGTATCTTTTTACTATTATATCCTTTACTTTTCTCCGTATTTACCATAAAATGGCATTTGACTGTATTGACTTATACCTACTTTTCATCAGAACCGTTCATTTTATTCGTATGTTACTGCTATTGTGAAGCTTTCAGACGAAGCTTTTGATCTTCCCCAAATATAAACTATACAATTCAGTTTCTTTTCAATTTGAAATTCAAATTAAATGCTTTCCTCTCTCTTTCACTGGATTTGAATTTGAAATTCTCGACATATTCTCCATTTCTATGTTTTTCGCTCTCCTACAATCACTTTTGTACTCTCTATGTATTTCTTTCTTTCAATCTTCTGTATATTATTTTACACCTCTCATTTGTTCTTCTTTTTAACTTTTTGCTGGTCCAATTTTGTAGATCTAACTATGTCAACCATACTAACTCGCATCTTCAGGTTTTTAAACCCCTTTTGTTTTTACACTTTTCATGGTTTAAATATAATGTTACTTTTAATTTGTGTTTGTATTTACATATCTGTGTTACATTTTTTGAGATGTTGGTATGATTTCGATGTTTTGAGAATGGTGGTTATTGAGAAAGTTGAAACTTCCCTATGTGTTATTGTTTTAATTTATTTTGTCTAAGTGTTTGATGAAATGCCCGGAAGAACTTAAAGTTTAATCTTTATGGATGCTCTTTTATTTCTCTTTCTCTGCTTTCGAATATCTTTTGATCTTTTGGTTATTTGATGGGTTTTGTTTACGGTGCTATGTCACTATTTCAAATCTACAAATATAAATGTTTTTTGTTTTGCCAATTTTTTACAGGTTGTATTGCTACAAATTTGGATAATGTTCCACGATAGCAAGGTAAAGTGTGTTTTTGTATTTGTAGTTTCAACCTTTATCTGATGGATTGAGCTATTATTTCATGATTATATGTAAACTATGATATGTGTTGTTTGTCACCCATGAAGTGTTTGACAAAAGTTTTGTGAGAATAATGAAACTTTATCATACTGAATTGGTTTATGATTTCGTGTTTGTTGATAATTTGTGCATGATATATGATTATTCATTGATTTTATAAGGTATGGAATAAAGAGCTCCATGTGCTTCTGTATAATAGTTTTGGATATGTACATAAATTATTTTTTGTAATTGCAGAGTTGTGTGAGAACACTTGGAGATGACTATGGGTACAACCTTATTTCTTATTTATATTTTTGTAAAAGTTGTGTTCTTTTTTTCAAATATATTTTTTATTCTCCCCTCCTCCCAATTGTTTTTGTGCATTTTATGTGTACATTGTTAGAAGTGGTACACTCATTTGTTGAGCTCTTATTGATTGGGTTTTATCAATGATTTAAGACATAATCACACGCTACATTACTCAGGTATTACTTTTTTGCTCTCGAAATTGTCTTATCTTTAGTTTCATGTTTTCAAAGGCTATTAATATCGTACATTTGCAAGAGACATGGCTGTTAGTGTCATGTATGTGTAAGAGGCAAAAAAATGGAATAATTCTCAAACTTTGTTTATCTTCTACATATTTTTGTTTGTAGGAATATACTTGGAAAATCACTTCCTTTAACTTATTGTTTTGTATGCTGCTTAATTGGCTCTTTTAATTTTATTTTCCTACTATGGTGCTACCTAACTGACTTTTCCATATATTCTTCATTTCTTGACCCTGTGTCAAGGCTTCACTTTCTTATATTAGTTTTTCCATATAAACTTGGAACGATTAGTTTTTGTTCAAGATTATCGTTGATAAGAACATATGAGAGTCATTAATTTATATATTTTGAAATTTTGTAAAGGATCAAAGCAAAGTTTGTGAGGCATCTGACCGATACCACTTTAGATCACAAGCTTTATACTCATTCAGAGATTCTTAGAATAATGATGGACTCATCAAAAGACTTTCCAAGGGTAATATAAATTCACTCTCTTTGGGAATCTTAAATCAAGTTGCTACTTTAAGTATTTTAAACTTTATATAATATGCATAATTAGGTGTAGATATTGAAAATTATACAAATGTTTCAAGAAAGACTACATCATCAAGAAATGATACATATCTATCAACATGAGCAAGATGAGTGAATTCCTATGTAAAATCTATGAAGGGCATGACATTTTTAAGGGATGTTCAACATCTAATTTTAAGTAAGAGTTTCTTAAGTACTGCTCTCTCAAGTATGGCATTTCTTGAGAGTTTTTGAAATTTGTCAATATCGATAATTGTTGGTTTAAATTGTTACTCAATGTATGTAATTTTTAGTATTATAGAGACATTCAATGAGAAACAACTTTCTGTTTTTTTAAAAGCTCCTAACAAGTTACAGCTGCTACACGATAGGACTGTCCTGATGTTGTTAAAATACATGTATTTTTTTATTTCTTCATTAGTTATTTGTGCTTCTAGATTAATTACGGATTGTTTTTCTAATAAATATTTTGTTATTATTATCTTTTTAACAGGCGACGTTCAGGTTCATTTCTTGATGATGATATCCAATTTACATTCCTGATTTATTGTGCTACAACCTCATCGTAAAATAAAGGTATTTTGTTCTGAAAGGTTGAAACCATGAAGCTGTCTATGAGTGGAGATAACAGAAAAATGTGCATAGATACTTCTATGGTATTTTATTTTGTTTTAATTTCCAGGAAGGATGCAGAGCTGTGTTGTATATGGTATTTGCACGTGTTGTCTTTAAGATCTATGTGAAATAGTATAAGCTGAGATCACCAGCGTTTGAGCAGGTTGAAAATGTATGTTGTATATATGACTTTAAGCAGGTTGAACGTGTAATCTGCTATTGTATTATATATGGTGTTTTACTTGGTGAAGTCTTAAATGTTGCAACAAATGACTCAATCCGGAATTTGTTCTTGAAAATCTCTTTAAGTACTGCAACAGATAATTCAATTTGAAAGTTGCTCCTAGAAAAACTCCTTTGATAGTGTTAACACAATTGTTAAGATTAGCTCTGCCATCCTTTTTGTTGTTTTTGCATGTTTAGCTCTCTAAAATAGTTAGAGAGATCCTACAATAGTGGAACACTTGAGCCTGGAATAGGTATTGTGTGTAGGAGTGAGTGGAAGATGAGTGATTTTATCAGATATGATTCTATTGTAAAATATGATTCTTGACTTTTGAGTTTGACTCATGTGAAGAAAGTTTCATGAGGGAAAAGAATTAACTTGCAAATTTATTTTAATATTTTTTTTAAAGTAATTTAGTTGGATTTAAAGAAATAAATACTTATAAGAGAAAATGATATGTTAATATATTACTTTTGATGGATGTGAGTATAGTAATATGAAAATTAATAAATTACGTACTACATCTTATATTTTCTCAAAGTAAGAAAATGCGTAACAAAAATACATTCACTATGCTACTAAAACCATTTCCAATCTAAAATTAAAATTATGCTTTCAAATATTTTAATGTAACATTAAACTCTAAATTCTAAAATTAAAATTGTACTTTCAAACATTTTAATATTAAACTCTAACTACTCATCAAATACCTCCCTAGCAGGGTCACACCATTTTCAGTGGAGTTTACTAGAGCAAATATAGGGGGAGCTTGCAGACGATAAAATTCGAGATAGTGAAGTATCCAACTTGATATGTCACTCTTAATGTTTCTTAAGTAGAATATTAAAATCTTAAAAAAGAATTTTCACAGAAATGTATGTACACAACAGTCCTAACAAACAAAAAAGAGTTTAAAACCTTTCTCAAACAAAAATTAATATAACAATAAAAATGAAACGAGTAAACTTTTTTTTTCTAAAGCCACGCGCAGCGGGCACACATACTAGTAGTATATATACACACACTACACAAACACCCATTTTTCTTTTATCATATCATTTCACTTTTATATGAGAAACCAGATGAATATTTGTCCTGCACTTGTGCAAGCCGAATGTTCTGCAATGTTTATTTTGCAAAATATGGTTGTTTTGTAAAATTATTGTCCAAGCAACACATTAATATTTTGGGTTGCAATGTAATATTTGAGCTTTTAGAAAAATATTGATATATTGCCAGAGAAAGTGTGAATGAAGATCGTATTTTTCTGCAGTTTTTAATGTTAATATGCATTGCTTTCCAAATATCATACTTGCAAGATATAATAATTTTTAAAAATATGTATATCACTAATAATGACATATGTCCTGTACTTTTGTTTGATTCCAAATTGCAGTATCAAATTTAAGTAATAGTGGGTACATCATTTATTAAGTGTCGATGTAGGTGACATGAGTTGGGGATTGTATTAGGAAGTAAAAAATATACAACGCAGAACACTACTTTTCAATATAATATTCACAAAATTACAATTAAATTTAGTTAAATGTGAGCCATCGGATGAAAAGTTAATCTAATGGTTATAATATTTAATTAACTATTTAAATTTTGTTTACAAATTCAAAACAAATTTTATTAACGTAAAAAGAACTCGGCCGACACAAATCCCCAACCGGCTATGCAACCAGGTTGAAAAATAAATAAACGAGCTAAACAATTAGCCGCTTTATTTACGGATTACTTAATATAAAGAATATAAAAAATTCTTTGAACAATAAAAAATTAACTGTTTAATTTAATATAAATAAAACACTTAAAATATACATATAGAATACATGTATTGCCGAATTCCCCGCCCCGCCCCGAATTCTTATTGGGAAATTCTCCTTTTCTATTTTTATAATCTTACTAGCTTTATACCCGTGCAATGCACGGGAGCTTTATAAATTATTAGTATATTTTTTAAATTTAATTTGAATTGTGTTTTTTTATTTTCCCAAAAGTATCAATCTATTTTAATTTCAATTTTATAAATTTTAAATTAATATTATATTATTAAAGTCGAAACATTACTATATTATTAAAGTTGAAACATTAAAAGTTTTTCGGTTTTCAGTTTTCGGTTCTTTATTCTAATTAAAAAATAATTTATACTATTTAAACTATCTTGTAATAGACGAAATATTAAAACTTTGGTAGTGGTCGGTATTTTGTGATTTTACTTAATTACCCTTATTTATTTTAAAAAATATTATTAAATAATAACATTATTTAAAACCAATTATCTTTTCAGCTAAAGCCTAAAATACATTAATTTTTCTATTTTTTCTAACAAAATCCCCTCTTTTTCTAAAAAAATCACGGCAATTATCTTTTTTAACTAAAACATGTTACTTTTCCTATTTTTCCTTACTAAAATACTTCATTTTCCAAAAATATCAGGCGTAAATCCTTACTTATTTATTGTAAAATCTATTTAATACTTTTAATTACGGGCAATTACCCTTTTCAACTAAAACATGTTAATTTCCTATTTTTCCTTACTAAAATCCCCCTTTTCCAAAAATATTAGGGACAAATCCTAAATTATATATTTTGAAACCTATTTGAATCATTTTAATTACGGGCAATTAACTTTTTCAACTAAAACATATTACTATTTCAATTTTTCCTTATTAAATCTCCTCTAATTATTTAAAAAAGTTTAACCTACATACTTTTTTTTAACAAATACAATTAATAAAATATAAAAACATAAATAATAAAAATTATAATTATTAAAAACAATTCATGCATCGCATGAGTTTTAAGCTAGTATTAACTAAATCTGAAAACATATATTTATTACATAAATTTTATGTCAATTTATGTTATATTTTTGGAATGATACTTATTTTTGGTTTTTTTTATATTTTTAAAATCACTAATTTTTTGTGGTAATTTATTTAGTCTTCTATTATTTTTCAAATTTAACTTTGATAATTTTAATATGGTATTTGTTTGTTTTATATCGAGATAATAATTGACAATTTGTATTTAATTTAGTTTGCTATTTTTTTACGTTATAATATTTTGTTTTCTGAAACTAATTTACATTGAAGTAATAGATATACTAATTTAAAATTTTATCTTTTATTATTTTGTTAGCTAACTATATATCATAATTTGTTGATTATTAATTTAAAAATCTATTTTTTCTGATTATAAATAACTTTTTTATATTTTTTATTTTCTTAAGATCATTGTTTAATATTCATTATAAATCATTATAATTTTATTCTTTGTTTTGGTGATTTTTTGTTTTCAAAATGTTAAATATTTATTTTAAGTGTATAGTGGTAATCATAATATTAAAAATATCTAAATTTTATTTTAGATTTAATTTTTTTTTTTAATTTTTCAGTTTTTTAAATGAGAATAGAATATTTGAGTTATCTTTTTATTTTGCAATTTGAATTTCATAGACATCCAGATTTTTTTTCCTTTTTAACTCGAAATGAGAGGTACATTTGTAAATGAAACTAATTTATATTAAATAAATAAATATACCAGTATATAGTATATATCTCATTTAAGAATTCATCTTTAATTATTATTTTAGCAAAATTTCTATCATAATTTGTTGACTATTAAATTTAAGATTTGTTTTTATATTAATTATTTTTTTATTTTCTAAGATCATTGCTTAATCTATATTATAAATATTTTATTCTTTGTTTTAGTAATTTTATTTTAAAATGTTAAATATATACGGATGATGTTATTAGAATAGAGTTTAGGTTAAAGCTAATGTGTAGGTAATGTTATTAGAATAGAGTTTAGGTTAAAGCTAATGTGTCGTGTAAAATTAGGAAAGTGACGACCAGTACCATACCATACCAAATAACCCCTTTACACTAATTATATATAAAAGATATAATTAGAATAGAGTTTAGGTTAAAGCTAATGTGTCGTGTAAAATTAGAAAAGTGACGACCAATACCATACCATACCAAATAACCCCTTTACACTAATTATATATAAAAAAGATATAATTTTCAATTTTACAACCTTCCAAATATTCATTCACTTCTATTGTATGTTTTTCTGAAAAATACGGCTTTGCTGCTACAGAGCAGTGGAGGCTTTCTTGACGCGCTGCTTCCGGCCAGTGACTTTCCTCTTCCGGCCATTGAATTGAGAATATGAAGAGATTGAATTGTTGAGGAGATTTAAATTTTGTGTTTGTGGATGAGAGATGAGGTGTGTTTATATAACAGTGGGGTGTGAGTTTGAATTTTTCAGTTAGTGGTAGTGGAGAGAGTAGGATGATGAGAGTTTTCGAGACCGGTGGAGGAGGTGCCGGTTATGTTTTATCGATGATTTTTCATATGATAGTAGCAAAAAATAGGTTACATTGTTGTCTTCTCGAAAGATTATGCTTCTTCACCTTGGTGTCTTAGTGAGCTTGTGGAAATTTTCAATTGTCACAAAACAGCTGAAAGATTGGTTATTCCTGTGTTTTACAAAATCGATCCATCTGTTGTTCGACACCAAATTGGGAGTTTTGAAAGAGCTTTCGAAAAGCATCAAGTTCGTTTTGAAATGGATAAAGTGAATAAGTGGCGCCTTACACTAAAACAAAGGGAATTGGAATGCAGGCCTGAAGCTGATGTTATCAACCAAATTGTTGATGCAATTCTACCCAGAATAAATTCCAAGGTTTTACATGTTGCTAAATATCCAGTTGGGCTGGATTCTCGTGTACAAGTTATAACGACATTGTTGAACAGTGTCACAGAAGAAGGTTTTAGTAAGATCGGTTTATATGGTATGGGTGGTGTGGGCAAAACAACACTTGCCAAAGCTCTTTTTAACCAACTCCTAAGAAGAGGAAGCTTCAAGGGCAGTTGCTTCCTACCAAACGTTAGGGAGGTCTCGGGGACATTCAAAGGCATAGAATCTTTACAACAAAAATTTGTTAACGATGTCCTTAGAAGTAAGAGAAAAATCAAGGTTGACAATGTTGAAGAAGGAATTATGCTTATAAACGAGAGATTATGTTCAGCAAAAGTTCTACTTCTTGTTGATGATATAGACAACCCTAGACAATATGAATCCTTGGCAGGATCATTTGCTTCTGGTAGTGTAATTATCACAACTACAAGGGATCAGGAGATACTGGATAAAATTGAGGTAGAACCCAAATTGTTAGAAAATGGAAAGTTTGAGGCATATTTTATATATGTTCTTGATGGAATTTCTGGAAACTAACAAGTGGAGGTTGTTCCTTGTAACGAGGACTTAAACTTTCATGTTTGGATCTAAGACATTTTCTTAGTGTAATCCATAAATAAATTGAGTTGAAATAGGTTGCTTGAAATGGGTTATGTGGGTTGGTTATATTGAAATAACTTGTATCCCACATAGAATTGGTAATGAGAGGTTGGTGGGTTTATATAGAAACATGTGCAAGAGTAGTGTACAACTACTAAGGCTTGTGGGTGTGCATGGTGTTAATATGTGCCTCACGCGCACACACACGCGCGCCGCCGCCCGCCTCGCCACGTCACGACTCGACTCGGGTCGAAGGGCGATTTGGGCGAATGTCTCGGCGTCTCGCGTACGCGAGGCGACCTGGGCGAGGAATTTTATTACCTGTTTATTTAATATTATTTATTGATTTAATTTAACAGTATCAGTATTTATTTGTAACAGCTATATGAACTGGGTCAGGATTTATATTAAATCCTGATGGACCAGTTCTTGGATCAAATCCTGATGGCCTGGTCAGTACTTGGAGTGAAATCCTGATGGCCTGCGTCAGTATTTGGATCCTGACGGAGTTAAATCCTGATGATAGTCCAGTCCTGACGAAATCCTGATGACTACTGTTATGGTAATTAAATCAGAATATTTAGTATTAAATGTCATATCTTCAGTTACAATGTTTTTCTGTTTACGTTTTATTTTTGTATTTTATATAGATACAAAAGATAACGTTTGAAAGGGCAGACTGATACGTAACTCTGAAAACCCTAGCAACTATTCTCTTCTCTGTTTTTTCTCTCAACACATACAGAATACATAGTTCTTGGGCGAAGTGAGGTGCTGGTCGCTGTTGATCATTCCGACTACTGTGAGTGGATTGATCTGTGCTGTTTTATCCTGGGAGTGATATTGCTGCAACCCAACACAGCGTAAGTGGGGCAATAATCTCTTCAAGAACAGTCAAGACTTCTCGAAGGCTTGGCGACTCAGCTGTTCTATTTATCTATCAGTATTTGCTAAAGCTCCTGAGAGATAAGTGTTCTTTCTTGTCTTGTTATTTTCAGTCTCTGATTATACTTTTGTTTCGACCTTTGTGTTGTTTCGTTTATTGGTATTTTGCCTGTTCTTGTTAATACAATCATATATATAACTGCCCTATTGTTGCTGTGTAGTTAGTAATTATACCCAACAATCTTGAAGAGATTATTATTTCTGTGTTATATATTGTTAATTAACAAGATGGTTAACGGAACTGTAACTCCTGATGTTGCTATTGCTTCTGGTTCTGGTGTTACTGTACCCACAATTGATTGGACCACGTACCGTTTCCCACAGCCTATTGATTTGTCAGGAATGCTTGATAAATTCGGTGGGGGTGTTGGTTTTTCTCGTTGGCAGAAAAAGATGAAACTGTGGCTTACGGTAAAGGGTCTATGGCCGGTGGTGCAGTATGAGAAACCAGTTATTGATCAGGAAAAGGCTGAAACTGTTAAGGCCTATGCTATGTGGGAGGAAAAAGATGGGGTAGCTAGGGCTGCTATACTGGCAGCTTTGGCGAACACTCTATTTGATGTTTATTCATCTGACTCTTTCACTGCTAAGCTTTTATGGGAGAAGCTGGACCAGACACACAATACTGACTCGCAAGGGTTGGAGAAGTATTCTGTGGCTAGGTTTCTTGATTTTAAACTGGTGGATACAAAATCCATGACCGAGCAGGCACATGAATTTGAGATGTTGGTTCATGCTTTGAAGGAGTCCGGAATGGACCTTCCTGAAAAGTTTCAGGTTATGGCTGTGATTGAAAAGCTCCCTAAGTCTTGGGAAGAGTTTGCTCTCTCCCTGAAAAGACAGAAAGGAGAGATCACTTGGACAAACCTGATGTTGGACATCTCTGTGCAGGAACAACACCTGAGTCTAATGGGGTGGCTGAACGAAAGAACAGAACTTTTAAAGATATGATTAACAGCATGCTTATTAATTCTGGGTTGCCTAAGTACATGTGGGGAGAAGCTTTGAATACGGCTTGCCATATTCTGAATAGAGTTCCTCTGAAACATATGGACACGACACCTTATGAATTATGGAAAAGTAGAAAGACAAGTTTGAAGTATCTTCGTGTATGGGGGTGCCTTGCAAAGGTGCTTGTCCCTGAACACAAGAGAAAGAAACTAGGTCCGAAAACTGTTGATTGCATCTTTCTGGGCTATATTGAAACCACTACGGCTATGAGATTTTTAGTATTAAAATCTGACATAGACGGGATAGTGGCTAACACTATAGTTGAGTTTCGTGATGCAACATTCTTTGAGGATGTGTTCCCTATGAAGACTGGTATACCTCAAGGTATTTCTAATAATGATCCTACTCACACATCGAGTTCTATTCCTGAACATGTGGAAAAGATGACAAATGTGGGGGCAGATCCTGACAGTAGTTCTACTCCTGACGAAGTAGATGAACCTAGAAGGAGTAAGCGTGCAAAGGTAGTCAAGGACTTTGGAAGTGATTTTGTCACTTACAATGTCGAGGATGAACCTTTGACTTTCAGACAGGCCATGGATTCTTCGGAGTCAAGGCACTGGAAAGGTGTTGTAAAGAGTGAGATTGACTCTATTGTTTCTAACGGAACATGGGAGTTGGTTGACCTTCCTCCTGGGTGTACTACTATAGGATGTAAATGGATCTTCAAAAGGAAGATGAATCCTGATGGCTCAATAGATAAGTATAAAGCTCGGCTGGTAGCTAAGGGTTTTAGGCAAAAGGAAGGCATTGATTACTTTGACACATACTCTCCTGTTGCAAGGATGACAACAATCCGAATGCTTATAGCATTGGCTTCTGTACATGGTCTTATCATCCATCAAATGGATGTAAAGACAGCTTTTCTTCATGGTGATCTTGAAGAAGAGATTTATATGGATCAGCCTGAGGGATTTGTTGCATCGGGTAACGAGAGGAAAGTATGTAAGTTAATCAAGTCTATATATGGCTTAAAACAAGCTCCTAGAGACTGGCATAAAAAGTTTGATGATACTGTTTTAGAATCAGAATTTGTAGTTAATGAAAGTGACAAGTGTGTCTACTATATGGTTAAAGGAAATGAATGTATTATCGTGTGCCTATATGTGGATGATATATTATTGTTTGGAACCAATATTGAGATTATTAACGAGACAAAAAGTTTCTTGAAAAGGCACTTTAAAATGAAGGATATGGGTGAGGCTAGAGTGATTCTTGGGGTCAAGTTGACACAGTCAACTGATGGAATAACATTGTCACAATCTCATTATATAGAGAAATCTATACTTGAGAAGTATGGTTATTCAAATTGTAGAATCGCTAGTACACCGTACGATCCTAAAGTTGCCCTAGTCAAGAATAGTTCAGGTATACCTGTGTCTCAGTTAAGGTATTCTCAGATTATTGGGAGTTTGCAATATCTTGCTAATGTGACTAGACCAGATATTTCTTATTCTGTGTCTAAGTTAGCTAGATATACAAGCTGTCCGAACAAGACTCATTGGGAGGCCCTAGATAGAGTTCTTAGATATCTTAAGGGAACTATTTCCCTTGGTTTGCATTATCGAAGATTCCCTGGAGTACTCGAGGGATATAGTGATGCAAGTTGGATAGCTAAGAAATCTGGTACCAATGGAGTGACTGGATATTTGTTTACCCTAGAAGGTGGAGCAATATCCTGGAAGTCTACTAGACAAACTTTGATAACTCGGTCTACCTTTGAGGCTGAGTTATGTGCACTAGATGCCACGGGGACGGAGGCTGAATGGTTGCATGGACTTATGTCAGTGTTACCTGTAGTAAGCAGACCGCTTCCAGCCATTGTTGTTCATTGTGATAGCCGTACAACTATCGACAAGATCAGTAGTGAAAAGTATAATGCTAAAACAAAGAGACACATCCAAGTTAGACTTAAGTCTATAAGGGGTCTAGTGTCTGAGAGGATTATTGCTGTAGAGTTCATTGGAACTCGGGATAATATAGCTGATCCTTTGACTAAAGGACTTGAGCATTCAGTAGTCCTTAAGTCTAGGTTGGGGATGGGACTGATAGCCCATCATGATTCATCAGCAGCGGGAACCCAATACACCTGAGAGGAGATCCCTTGAAGTGTATTCAATGTGGTAATAACAAGCTGTGAGGGTGAGTTGGTAGTACCTTTACTATATACCTTGATACGCTCGTATCTGAGTCTATCCCCTGTAAACCTAAAAGGTACTGTTACTGCCAGTATAGCAAGAGTTATTTTGAACTCTGAATGGGGTCAAGTCATTTGACGAGATGATCGCAGTACATCTCTGGAGATGCCCAGCTAAGCGAATGTAATTGTGTGGTCGCAATTAGAGGAAAGGGTTATTCCTTGAAGCATTCGATGAACAAGATCGAGACAGGACCATTAATGTCTCAAAGCCGTAGATCAGCACCATAGCCTTTGATTTGTCGTCGTCTATGGAGTGTGGTTACACCAAACGGATAAAGATTCAAGGTGAAACATTCCATCTAGATCCGGTAGCCATCGAAGTAGAGGACTTAGGAGGGTTCAAACCCGGAAGGGTACCGACTCTGAAAAACAAGTCATGATAAGGACCGATATGTAAGCATTTCTGTATGGATTTGTGGGGGATTGTTAGAAAATGGAAAGTTTGAGGCATATTTTATATATGTTCTTGATGGAATTTCTGGAAACTAACAAGTGGAGGTTGTTCCTTGTAATGAGGACTTAAACTTTCATGTTTGGATCTAAGACATTTTCTTAGTGTAATCCATAAATAAATTGAGTTGAAATAGGTTGCTTGAAATGGGTTATGTGGGTTGGTTATATTGAAATAACTTGTATCCCACATAGAATTGGTAATGAGAGGTTGGTGGGTTTATATAGAAACATGTGCAAGAGTAGTGTACAACTACTAAGGCATGTGGGTGTGCATGGTGTTAATATGTGCCTCACGCGCACACACACACACGCGCGCCGCCGCCCGCCTCGCCACGCCACGTCACGTCACGTCACGACTCGACTCGGGTCGAAGGGCGATTTGGGCGAATGTCTCGGCGTCTCGCGTACGCGAGGCGACCTGGGCGAGGAATTTTATTACCTGTTTATTTAATATTATTTATTGATTTAATTTAACAGTATCAGTATTTATTTGTAACAGCTATATGAACTGGGTCAGGATTTATATTAAATCCTGATGGACCAGTTCTTGGATCAAATCCTGATGGCCTGGTCAGTACTTGGAGTGAAATCCTGATGACTACTGATCCTGATGGCCTGCGTCAGTATTTGGATCCTGACGGAGTTAAATCATGATGATAGTCCAGTCCTGACGAAATCCTGATGGTCGGTCAAGTACTGATGCCACTCCTGACGGACATCAAATCCTGATGGCTTTGCTTCAGTACTGATGATGATCAAATCCTGATGGACCAGGAAATCCTGACTGAGCTGTAACTGTTATTAAATCTTGATGACTACTGTTATGGTAATTAAATCAGAATATTTAGTATTAAATGTCATATCTTCAGTTACAATGTTTTTCTGTTTACGTTTTATTTTTGTATTTTATATAGATACAAAAGATAACGTTTGAAAGGGCAGACTGATACGTAACTCTGAAAACCCTAGCAACTATTCTCTTCTCTGTTTTTTCTCTCAACACATACAGAATACATAGTTCTTGGGCGAAGTGAGGTGCTGGTCGCTGTTGATCATTCCGACTACTGTGAGTGGATTGATCTGTGCTGTTTTATCCTGGGAGTGATATTGCTGCAACCCAACACAGCGTAAGTGGGGCAATAATCTCTTCAAGAACAGTCAAGACTTCTCGAAGGCTTGGCGACTCAGCTGTTCTATTTATCTATCAGTATTTGCTAAAGCTCCTGAGAGATAAGTGTTCTTTCTTGTCTTATTATTTTCAGTCTCTGATTATACTTTTGTTTCGACCTTTGTGTTGTTTCGTTTATTGGTATTTTGCCTGTTCTTGTTAATACAATCATATATATAACTGCCCTATTGTTGCTGTGTAGTTAGTAATTATACCCAACACAAATTTCAATACAGGGTAAACGAGTTGAGTGATGCTGAGTCACTGGCACTGTTTACCCGACATGCATTTCAAGATTCTCAACAGAACAACACTTTAATGGTATTGTCTACAAACATTATACGTCATGCTGATGGGCTTCCCTTGGCTCTCGAGGTTTTTGGCTCGTATTTGTATAAACAATCCGAGGTCGGATGGAAATCATACATTGAGAAACTTCAGCGAGTTCCCAACAACAGTATCCAGCAAAAACTCATGATTAGCTTGAATGCCTTAGAATTGGATGATCCGATGCTGAAGAAAATTTTCCTTGACATTGCTTGTTTTTTCATCGGGTGGGACAAAGAAGGAGTTGTTAAGATAATGGAAACTTGTTATTGCTTTGCAGATCATAAGATTGAAATTCTAAAGAAACGATGTTTAATAAAGATAAACTACAATGCTTACTCGGGAAAACATGAATTGATTATGCATGATCTGCTTCGGGATATGGGAAGGGAAGTTGTGCGCAACATCTCTCCTGATGAGCCTGAGCCTGGAAGACAGAGTAGACTGTGGATATCAGAAGACATATATGACGTGTTAAAGAAGCACAAGGTAATAAATATCCAAAAATGGTTTCTTATTCATTTGATTCCTCAACTTTTCTCTGTTGTAAAATTGCTCATAAGCTGGAATTATGAGTTGTAGAAACATAAAGGTCCTAACTCTCGATCTCTTTCTCTCTCTCTAAAATTATATATAAAACATTTGTCATTAACTTTTCTTATTGACGTGTGTGTGTCAGGGAACAGAAGCAATAGAAAGGATCATCCCTCACAACCTTTACTACCAGTATGCATTCAAAGTAAAATCAAGATGGGCACGAAGACTCGAAACATTTAGAAATGGAACCCTCAAAACATTTGGAAATGGAACCCTCAAAAAATTGAGGACTGAGACACCCAAAATATTCGAGACTGAAGCATTCAAAAGGATGAGTAAATTAAAATTTCTTTACCTCAGGTATGTCGAACTTACTGGAAGCTTGGAACAGATATTTGAAGATTTGAGATGGTTTTGTTGGGAGGGTTGTCCTTTGACGTGTTTACCTTGCGAATTTTACCCGCAAAAACTTGTTATCCTTGAGTTGCCTCATAGCAATATGAGAACAATGTGGGATGTAAACAAGTTAGGCACTCCAAGCAGGTTTCTTGTATATGCTACAATCTATAGAAAATTCCTGATTTAATTTCTCTCAGTTGTACTAATTATTTTACAGGTTTCACATGTTTTTGGGAACTTAAAATCTCTAAACATGTCACATTCTCAAAATTTATCAACAACTCCAGACTTCTCTAGAGTACCATGTCTTGAAACTTTAGTTCTTCAAGGCTGTGCAAGTTTGGAGGAGGTCCACATGTCAATCGGAAGTTTGGCGAGTCTTGTATCCTTAGATTTGCATGATTGTGTGAAGCTAAAAAATCTTCCGGATACCATCTGCAAATTGAGAGCACTAAAAGTTCTAAGTTTATCTGGTTGCAAGAGTCTACAAGTATTGCCTACAGAACTGGGAAACATTAAATCTCTAACCAAGCTCATTGCGGGAGGACTATGTGTTTCGGAATTACCGGATTCAATCGGACATCTTACTAAGCTTGTGGAGTTGGATCTAAGAGCAGATGTGAACCTTAAAACTCTTCCGGTCACCATTTGCAATCTAAGATGCCTGGAAAATCTTAATATCTCTTTATGTAAAAAACTAGAAATATTGCCAGATCAGCTGTGGAAGATTACAAGTTTAAGGAGGCTTGATGCAGCTGTAGCTACTCTGTTGAAAAAGCTTCCTGTTATAGGATCAAGCCAGATTGCGTCATCATTGCAATATTTATCATTACGCAGTAGTGGAATCACTGAGCTGCCATCTGGTTTTAGTCTGCATGCACTATAAATTATTTATATAAATCTATATTTTAAAAAAAAAAATTATATCAAATTTTTTGTTTTTAAAAAAATATTATTAAAGTAAATATAATTCGTTTACTACTTTTTACTTTTAAAAATGTTTGCATTTCTTAGGAATCTAACTTTAAACCCATTATTTAATAACATTCCTTCTACATCTATTACTATATATTATACGCGGACAGAAGGGTAAAAAGTTCCAGAATATTAGCTATGAAAGGACCAGTTCACCCTTATTTTTACAGTAAATAACAAGAATATCCTGTTAGGTTACACTCCATTCTCTACACAATCTCATCCTCAAATTACACTGCGTCCGCTATACAATTTCATCTCCAGATTCATCTTTGTCCGCCCATATGCCCAGGGGCGCCCTATAGACTTTGCTTGTGGTGATTGCTTCTTCTGCTTTGTTCTCGTCGTTGTCTGCTGCACAATTGCATCCCCAGATTCATTGGAAATAGCCCAAAAGGTTTGGCAAATAATCCCTAATTATGAAAGTGGCAGGTTTATATTTCGGGACACTATTCTATTCATTCATTCTAATTAACATGAAGATTTAAAATTTGTAGTTGAGGAAATGTCCAGAAATCACAAAACTACCAACGGGTATGTAAACCGTGTACGAAAAATGGACACACCAACGGTGTAGTCCCTGATTTGGTTGATAAAATTTTTCAGTGAAAAATCATCAAATCTCCTTCCGTTTAATTACAGAGATGTCGACAGAAAGGAAAGTAGGAACAAGTGATACTGAAGGTAATTTATACATGTATACTTTTGTATTTTATATGGTGTTTGTAGTCGAACTCTATATGTAATCTGATTAAATTGTTTTGGATGATGTCCTGTATTATGACTTTATATTGAATTACCAGTATATGATTTATGTTAGGTTAATTTATCGGAGATTTTCTCAGTGTGCGGCATTCAACATGAAACCTTAAGTGAAGTGCTTTTATTTATTTAAACTTTTTTTGATTTGTTTGGTGTTTGTAGTTAAACTTTATGTGTGTAGTTACTCATAGAGAGTTTGATAGAAGAACTTGACCTGGAAGGCATTATTTGATGATTTTCTGTAAGGTCCGTTCACACATACCTATGCACGAGTGCAGCGCCAGTTAGCAATGATGTTTATCTTTTTTGGTAAAGGAGACTGCAGCTGTATATACGATTATCACAAGAAAAGATGGATAATTACTGCAATATTATAAAGGGATGTAAGTGTGCCACTTAGAGTAATTCATCCTCTTAAGGTTCTGATAAAACTTTTCGACCTACAAATGCAATTGAACATGTGAAACGGTGATCCTATCTCTTCATCCTCAACCATCTCATGTCTAATGTAAGCTTCTCTCAAGTTAAAAAAACAAAATTCGCGCACAGATGAGGAGGACTAATTGCATCACTAGGACAACAACCTGGTATGAAATGGAAAAATTCTTGCAATGGCTCTCCAACCAAAGTACGAATAACATTTTCAGCCTCTTCTGCTTACACATTCCATAATTCTCATCTTGAAACTTCGAGATAATTCCAAGAGAGCAAAACCCGGTGCAAACTCCTTAAAGTTCATCCTAAATCACATTAGTCCTTCTAGGGTTCAAGCTCCATGCACTTCTCTTTTTTGCCTCCCTTTATACTGAATGATTTTTAATGTCATATTTGTCATTGTAATAAATAAGTACTTTTGGTGCTTCGGGCACTCTTTTCGTGTCTACAAGTTATTTGATTATTTGCATATAAGTTTAGTTTAGGTTTTTGCCCTACGTAAATCAAAGAAAGAACCATTGTGCAACACATAGATAAAAGCGTGGAGTTGGTGGAAGACAAATTTTTATATATCTCCACAAGCTGGAAAATATTGTTCATTAACATGGTTGGATAATGAGTTAGCTAATGTTTCTGGAGTGCAAAAATAAAAAGGTAATATGCAAGAGAAGTTCGCAGAAAATACAGAGTTGTGCAACTTATAAAATATATAAAAGGCTAAATCACTAAATCGGTTCTCTGTCACGGTTAATTCTGGTGTGGGTTGAAGGTCTCAGCTTAGTACTTGAACTTTATCTTCCATTATTTTTTGATTTATATGATTGTGAGTGACTTTATAGCACGTATGATGTGTTATATATCGTTAGGTGATCCCCTCCTTTTTAATGTTTTTCTGCTGTTTTTGAGGAACTTATACTTTTATTTGGCTAATACAGTGCTCCTGTCATGTATATACTTAATTGTCAATTGTGGCAGGTTCGTTTCTTTTGAAAAAGTGGTTATCGTGGTTAAGAAAAGATGATAGGCAGAGAAACAGGCAGCTGTTAGTTTCTTTTGAGAAAGTTGTTTTCGTGATTCAGAGAAGAGGATAGTCAGGGAAACACGCGCATTACCGCTTCTGTTTGATGGAGCCCGCTCTGAAGAAGCGAGCAAGGCTGGAACTATTTCTCAGAAAAAGAAATGGTGCAAGAATGAAGATGGCAAACCGGCTTTGCTATAATTCATGATGGAACCTGCACGGTAAAGCCTGCGAAACCCACAATTTATTCTTAAAATAAACCCCAGTTCATTCTTATTGTGCTTTTTTTAGTGGTGTAAAATTTTCTTTGCCGTCAATTTACTGCTCCTATGCTTGAATCTCGTGTCATTAATTTTAGCATATTTAATTTTTAGTCCTTTCAGTTGAAGGTGGCTCCAACCAACACTGTTCAGGCAGCAATAATAGCATAAGATTTTCTGGAGGTAGTAAGTCATTTAGCAAAATCAAAAGAATATTTCATGAAGTTTAGGATGTTCAGAGGCATGCTAGATAGTTTCTCTTTCCGCTGGTTTGTGGTATAAATTCCTGTTGCCTCTGATCAATTGATTCCCATTGTTAATCATTAAAGTAGTCATTTTAGGATTGTATATCCATATATACATGAAGTCCTATATCCTCTGATACCTTATTGTGGTCTGATTGTAACAATTATAATGTGTTATATATATACTTGCACAGGATTTCACAAATGTACCAGGTGTTAGTAAGTATCTCTGGCACTTTTTTGGTTTAGTACACCTCACTATCATATGCACTTAAGGAAATCCCTTTTATTAAATAGAATTGATACTTTACATATGCATTTGTGTTGTTTCAGATCAAAGAAGATCGAAAGTAAATTCGTTAGAAACAGAAGAAAACATAGACACCATTGTGGAAAATATCATAAGTTGTGCTTCAGACTTAAATGTTCAGTGATTTCAGTGTACAATTGAGATTAAGGTGGGTTCTATTTGGGCAGTAATAGATGGTTTTGGCCTTTAGGCTAGCTACAACTTGTTTTTTGTACGACTTTCTACCTTAGATTTGTCTCGTAACTTTTTTCTTTTGGATTGTTTCTCATTATCTTTAAGCTTTCCTTTTGGCAGAATTTGCTAATCAAAACATCGGCTTGTAGAAGATCTTCTGCTGAACAACATATGACGGTTATTCAACTCGAGTCTAAGGTATCATGTTTCTGTCATCTTTGTTGTCAAAGTATATTATTATAAAGCACTTAATCTTATTACCAGTATATGCGCTTTTTTCACATAAGCTGTCCCCATACTCCTTATTATCCCTCTATATATGACCTCAATACCTCATATAGGATAACCGGATAACGCTATTAGTAATAACCATGTAATATTAATTACCATCTTGGCTGCGAACTTTCAGTTACATTTTATTTATCAATATTTTTCAGAATTTGTTAGTAAGTAAGCTTTAATCAATGTAGTTGAAGCTCGTGTTTGATCCGCTCTATATATACATGTTGTAACCCAACATTGGATTTGTAAAATGAGCTAATGAAATGAGCCATTCTATTCACCAATAAAATTAGTGGATTCGTCCCTAAGGTTTTACTATGGTTGCCCTCTAGAATGTCCTTATTATCTGTTGAGAACTTGGACTTGTGCAATGCTGTTGAATTGTCGACGCTAATTATGTGCCAATGATCTTTCTCTATTTCTATTGAGGCCTTGGTTTTCTAAAATCTGATCTGGCCTTGTGCTTTCGTTAATAGAGTGAATGAGTATGATCCTTAGAGATGCATTTTTGCTATTGAAATATTGCGACATAGTGATGCTTTATATTAATTAAATTTTAGTATATCAATTTATTTTAAGGATTTCATTTATTACTTCTGGGAACCTTCGTGCTACTATGATACTTTAACGTTGTGCTCCAGAGTTTTATACGAAATAAAAGAAGAGAAGAGAAGAGATGATGAGAGAAAAGAAACAAAAAAAATTATGAATAAATTTTCTCTTGTGTGCTCCCGAGTTATGAATAAAGGATTTATCATGGTTGCCGCAAAAAAAAGTGTTGTTTCTTAAGGCCAATTATTTACGAATGATCATTCTCCAATTTTATTGAGGACTTGACATTAGATAGACAACATAATAGTCTTAATAAATGTGCATTACTATTAAGTTACCTGTTCTCAAGAAGGTTTTTAATCGGATCATATATTGTCTTAAAAATTCCCTTACACATGTGGCGGCAAGAGAAGTGACAATCAAGGCGATATTTGTGCATGACCCATTTGGTTTTCTCACCTCTAGGAGCTCTGCCTTTGTAGAAGTGTAGTTGCAGCAGTGGCAGTATTACCAATACTGCTGCTGTAGAAGTGTAGCTGCAGCAGTGGCAGTATTACAGTACTGCTGGTGTAAACTTCTTTGTCGTTTCCAGTTGCTTTCCAATAACCAGCCCCTGTGGCTCGGTTTGTTTTTTACTCACTTGGGTATTTCCTGTCTCTCAAGCTAAAGAACCATTCTCTCCCCCCTATTTTTTTCCACATCTGTTTCACTCATCCACATCATTATTTTGCAAGTATCACTTCTTACTAATGGTAATTAAATAGCAGTAAATTAAAAAAAGTTACATTTTGCCTAATTAAATTATTGTACTAAGAAATTGAACTTTTTTTGTTTGTCCCCTAGCTGTTAGATCATAATCAAGTGTCGGGTAGTTAATATTGATTTCTGCAAAGGTGAGATAGATTTTGCTTTTTAAAAAAAGCTTTTAAGATTTTGCTCATTCATACTCTAACTGTTTTAGTTTTCTGTACAACATAAGTAATTGCAAATACCGTACAATAAATTTCTGAACCGGTGGATTTTAGGAAGAAAAATCTAAACCTTTTAAGTTTGAAGTTACAAATATAAAAGATCTGCAGGAAAGGACATGACACTAAATAGTCTTACAAGTTACAATAGCTTCTTGGCTGCTCGGCACATGTTTAAACATACACACTACAGTTAATGAAAAATGATGAGAGAGGGAGCATTGCCTAAGATAAAATGCAAGTACCTGGGAGTTCCCAGGGCTTGCATTTGTTGAGATCAACCTCAACAATATCAACACCAAAGAAAGTGCAATTGTAGACCTTGGAAACAAGATAGAAGGTGATGAACTCTTCATCAGTTGAATGAAACCTAAACCCTGGAGGCATACCTTCCTCATTTATGTCTCCTCCTTTTTGTTCACAAAGTATTTTATCAATTGCCAACATCTCCTAAAACTTTTCTTTACTTTTGATCAAAAACACAAAATAGAGGTATTCAAATATTGCAAGGGACACCAATAATACATTGACTTATATAGTTGATGTTATGAGTTGAAAGTTGTCATGAAAAACTATTTGTATTTGCAATATATGTAGGGTCCGAGATTTTTTTAACATATAATATGCTACATACGTTTGTCATGAACCGAGGACGTGTATCAATACATTCATTATAAATAAGATAGCGGTGCTTTGGAACATTGTATTGTGGTAAGTTATTGGCATTGTTATATAAGTTCCTTAGAATCACAATGTAGTGACTCTTTTACATTTTTCTGGAATAAAGAGCAGCTCCCCAACTAACAGAGCAATGTTTCGTTTGGTTGTGTTACCTCTTACTAAAATATTTTAAAATAAAAATTCAAGTACTACCTGGCTGAAATGAAAAAGAATACTAAGCTAAACCAAGAGCCATCAAATTAGAGTGGGAGCTGCTTTCTATTTTTAAATTTTTCTATTAATATATTGAAACATAGTGATGCTTTAGATTAATTAAATTTTGATATATCATTCAATTTTAAGATTTTCATTTACTACTCTTGGCTATTTTTCTAAGCCAAGATAGGGAAGGTTGCAAGCTGCCATGACTAAAAGAATGATGTTATCTCATGTGCTTAGTAGAGTCAACAACTACACAAATATGGCTTTTAGGTGTAATAATTGAACTGTGACTGGTCATATGTTTTTGAGTTAAATTAAAATTAAAAAGGTGAACGTGAGTTGAAGGTACGATCTTGGTACGTGAACTTTATCTTTCATTATTTTGAAGATTGTGAGTGGAGTCACAGCATGTAAGTTGCGTGGTTTGGTGTGAGGTCATCCTTTTTTTTTATGTTTTCCTGCCATTTTAGAGGATTTAACAATTTTATTGGGCTTCTATGGTGTTGATATAATGCAAAGAGTTTATTGTCAGGTTGTGCAGATGTTCCTCTGCTTTGAAGAAGATGTAGTCTCTGTTCAGGGAGGATAACCAGAAAACCCCACGAGTTGCCAAGTTCTGTTTGATAGATCCGACTACGAAAACGCAAGGAAGACCAAAATTATAAAAAAACATTTAACAGGTAGCCAGGGCTCTACCTTGTGGATGTCTGGCCCAAGTTAGTTATTAAAATATGTTTCCATGTGAATGCGTCTTATGAGTTTTTGACTATTTACATCAATTGCAATTCATTAAGAAATACTCATCTAAAAAAATATGCAAATGTGGGATGCAGACCCGAGTTAGGAGAGATTGCTAAGTGTAGTTAGCATATGGGTTTAGTTACGATTACACTGGGAAGACATTACACAATCCATCGACCCTTAAACAAGCTTGTACCACGTATAAACAAAGATTATATTTACTGCTGCCGTTGATCTTTACTTTCACTTTTTAAGATAAACTAATTTCCTTTACCTACACTTTGCTCTCTCTCTTTGCTAGCTAATCCATAACATATATCGGAAAAACCATCCTTTTGTTCTCCCGAAAACTGTCTAAAATGAAAAGGATTTACAGCCCCCATGAACTATAGAATTGAAGTTTTTATTATGTAACTAGCACAAACAAAAATACATCACAAAATGTTAAATACTTCTAGGAAGTCCCGGGCAAAATGTCATAAACTGTTAAATTTTTTATCCTAAACCTTTAGTCAGAAATGAAACTAAATATATAGAGTCTGAAGCCATGCAGAGGTCATATAACTTTATCTAACACTAACAGACTTCAAAGCTATTTTATGCTTTAAAATTTTGAATTGTTTATTTGATGACGTAGCAGCTGCACTAAAATTGACAGTCCAAGTATTGGAAACACCATGCACTTTTCGAAATCTGGATCATATTTGATGCTTTTTGTAAGAACTCGGCCTTACAAGATAACCGGAACAAACCTTGCATTCTGTTGGAAAGCATTTTATCTTTAATGTCGCAATATAATTGATTTGTAATACAATGTACTTCTGTTAATAGTTTAGCATAATTATTTTACTATTTATTTGCCACTTTTTGATTATAGATTGTTTTGGAAGTTATACTGCACTTTTCTCTATGGTTTGTGGAAGTGATACTAAACTCAAACTGTGATAATTCTTCAGCTAGAGATACAAAGATGAGTCCCCTGGTCATGTATATTTCACAATAGGTATCTACATGATGTGATTTATGATAATTACTGAACTTGAGTTGATCTCTTTATAGTTGCAAAACCTCATGATGGCATATCCATTGTTCTTCAAATAATTTACCCTATAAGGTTGCCAGATATTATTTTTTGTGTTTGTCTTTTAAAATTGTTTGTGTTTGTCTTTTAATTAGGGTGGTTGTCCTCTTTGGATGAAATTAACCATTGCTACTACATAACTGTTGCATTGAACAAAAAACACAAATTTAGCATAACTTTACTAAACTGATTGTCTATATATATACACAGGCCCGTGCCTTGCACGGGCTGTTACGCTAGTTGACTATTATACCCGATCAAACCACAAAAATTCCATTGTGTTAATTATATATAGGATATAATGAGATTGTGTTTAAAAACTTGCATTTCCTTTACATTATTTGAGTTGTTTTTTCAAATTCTCATGTTTGTACTATTTTAATGTCTTGGAAATGAAATCAAAATTCAAATTATTTCGGTCACTCAAACGTATTATTAGATCAAATCCTGATTTTGTAATAAAGTTCAAATTCCCCTACAACCATAAAGTTGTTTCCAATTTCACAAAAAAGACAAAATACCTAATTTTTTGGGAGTAAACTAAAAGAAATATAACGTATGATCAATTTTTTAATGATAAGTAATAAAAGTTTAGAAGTTCACACCAACAACATATTAAAATTCGATATTTATAATAATAGTTATTTTTATAAATAATATAAAGATTCCCTCAAAAAAAAAAATATAAAGATTTATGATTCAAATTTCATCAATTACATATGAAAATTTAGTACTCATATTATTTCTGTTTGAACACATTACTAAAAATCTGAAATTCAATATTTTTCAAGAACTTTTTAAATATTTCACCTTATTTTATTAAGTTTAAAAATACCAAAACATTTATTATTTAAACATCAATATTAAAGTCAATATTTATGTTATGAGATAAAAAAGTACTAATAGAGAGGGGAACATACTATTTATGAGAAATTTAACTTATGAATACTAAAATAATACTATTTATTTTATATTTTATAAAATAAAATTTATAAAACAAAACATAAGAGTTAAATTTATGAGAAGGGAAAATACTAAAAGAATTGTCTTAAACTTATGTTGTTGTATTATTTAGGTACCTCAACAAATTTCATATTTTGGGAATTTAAACTTTTGAATTTTCTAATTTAGGTCTTTTATTAGGTTATTCTAGTTGTTGATGTGTTCTTGATTTTGTTTTTTTGTAATTATTCATCTGCATAATATATAATTTGTTAAAAAAAACATTTCAAATCAGCAAGATTCTAATGGACGTTACAATCTTTTGAATAGAAGGACCTAAAATAAAAAATTTAAAAGTTTCAATACACGAAAATACGAATATTCAATTCAGGGATAAGAAAATAAACTAACAAGGATTTAAAAAAAAATTATTTTATTTTTCTTAATAGAGTTTAGAGTTGGTAACTTACAACTATGGGCCTGTTTGGCTACTGTAATTTATATATAAGTTTATAAGAGCTGAGGGTGGGGTGTTTGTGTACTCTTATTTGATAACTTATAACTTATAAATTGATAAGTTGAATGTTAAAAATCACCAACATTTTACTTAACTTATCAACTTATTCTTTATTCTTTGATTTGTTTATTTTTCTAATATTTTATATTTTTACATTTGTGTTTTTAAATATTTTTTTTAATTTAAAATACAAGTGTTGAAATCATTGTATTTAAAAATTATTTTTTCAAATTTAATTTAGCAAATTCTTCACTAACTTATAAGTAAATTTATCCAAACACCCGTATAACTTATAAGAATTCATCAACTTATTACTTATATGACACTAAGTCAACTTTTTTGTACTATCCATAATATCTGATGATTAAATTATCCATACATACACACAACTTACTTACATATGTAAATAATTGATAATAATTATTATGCTACAACCCTAAGATCGTATTTAAAATTTTAAAAATAAATATTTTAGAAAGACCCTTGTAAATGAAACAACCTTTCATTTCTGTTTTGCTACCCTTTTCGATGATTTAAGGTGCTAGTTATTCTTTAGCTGATCGTGTTTGGGGGCCGAGTGAGGCTTATTTTGAATTTAATCGTGTACTTGAGAACGACTTAAAGAATTAATGAAGTCTTTCTTGTTTTTGGCAAAAAAAAAAAAAAAAAAAGGTGCTACCTGTTAGGTCCCGAAGTATCGTAGAAGGGGGGGTTGAATACGATACTCACAAATAATTCAATTTCGTTCGCGGATAATTCATTCAGTTCTATAACGAAATCAAACACACCAAACCAAACCAAGAGTCGGGGAATATATCGTTTTATAAATATAAACCTCGAGGGGTGCTACAATTTCTAATCCGTAGATTAGCTTCAATGAGTTCAAGGTTATTCATAATCAATACAATGAAAGAATTCTGAGCACTATAAATTTCTATGATCTTCTCTGGCTCAAACTTCTCTCTCAGTAGTTGCTACTATGAACTAACCTCGACTGAGGAAGACACTACCTCTCTCTGTGTAATTATAGACTTAGTTTTAGAAAAACCATCGAACCAAAAATAATGGAATATTCTTGGCCGTTGGATCTTCATCAACCTGACAACAATGTCACGTCTTCACCTGCTCCTCCAATTAGAAAACTATCGAATTGGAAATCCATCGAATGGAAAACCATCGAAAGAATTAAAAGAAACTTTCCATTCGATAGTTTTTAAAGAAAACTATCGAAAAAGAAATTCTCTTTTCCATTGAATCTAATGATTTTCTTAGAAAAGCTTTCGATGGTTTTTATTACTTTAAGAAATAAAAACCATCAACTCAATTTCTTTTGATTCCTTAGAATCACATTCGATAGTTTTTCATAAATGAAAAACCATCGAATCACATTATGTTCCTTTTAGAAAACCTTTCTGAGCTTCTTGGTGTTTCAGTTTTAGACTGTATCAATTTCTTCTGAGACGATAAAACAACTTGATCTTTTAGTGCCGTCACCTAGTGCAACTGGTCTGGTTCACAGATGAATAACACTTGATCAATTCTTCTTTTATGTCTTCAATTCAATGCTGCTGATAAGTCCTTTGTCGTCCTGGTTGCTTCATCACTGGAATCCTGTGGTACTAACCCTAAATCATTCACATATTTCTGTCGTCTTGAAAGTCTTGTTTCTTTTGTTGTCACTGAGGCTTGAACATTTTCATGAACTTCTTTCCGTGACCTGTTTACGGACTTCAAGAATACATAACGTATTTTGATTTTTTGAGTTTACCTTTTCTTCTTTGATTCTGGATTCCTGTGCTTCTGTTAATATTATTGTCTGTCTTGTCCTTGGTTGAGTTGTAGTTATCTCTTTTACATCTTATGTTACATTATGCTTTACAATCTCCCCCTATTTGATTGGATAGAGTTCGACAAGCAAATACTTCGAGGATAACTCAACTAACTAAGGAAACATGAAACTACTTAAAGTAAGACAGCGTAATAATATTAATGCATTCTAGATCAGATATATATACATTTCCAGATTTCATAAATCAAAGAACAATAAAACTTTTCACTTTGAAGTTGCTCCTCTTGATTGAGCTGATAGTTCTTTTGTTCTTTGCTTCAATCTTCAGTCCATTCCAATCTCACCTTCTTCACTCATTGGATCGGAGTTAGCAGCTTGATAATCAATCACTGATAGATAGTGCAGTGGTTCTCCAGGTTTAAGGATTGCTCCTAGGATGTGTCTTCCAATATATCCAACCTCTTGACCCACTCCAGCCCATAACCATGCAATGTTAACATCTTTCTTGTTTAGCTTTGGCATGTTTGGCAATCTGGTATGCACTTCCAATCCTTTCTCCACTCTCTTCCTATAGTAGGGAACATTCTCCATAAGATATTTTCTTAGAGTGTCGGCTGCTTTTGTCCTTCTCCGTTGATGTGAATCCAGTGGATCTAAGATACTTCTCAACTGATATTAGATATTCGTTTGGGTAATCTCTCAGTTTGTCCTCCGTCAGATAGCAGATTCTGAACAAGTCATTCGTCATGAATCTAACCATAGGAGGGTTTTCAGTAATCTCTGGACTGACCTTCATCAAGATTTCCTTAACATGCTCACGGAGCAGTTCATCTAGCTTTGTAGTTCTTTGGATCTTGATGAGAATCACCTTCAGTGGTGTCTTTCTCTCTTAGTGATAGAGAATTTGCTTCTTCTTCCATATCATCATCCAAGATAGGATGTTCTATTGGCTCTGGATAATATGGCTCGTGCTCCTCCTGAATCGGTTGCTCTTGCATGACTTCAAATCCCTCTTCACTTTTTTTTCTTCTTGCACAATGTCTTCAATCCAGTACTATCTAACTGGAATAGCTTCATTGGTTTCCCAAACTCCATTATCCACTTCATTTGTTTCCCCTTCTCCAACTTTCTCCCCCTTAGTTGAGGAATCCTCGATGAAGTTATTCTCATTGTAAAAGGTAGCAGAAGGATCAGGTTGTTGCTGTGAAGGTCCGGGTTGTTGGTTCCTCAACATATTCCATAATCTTCTTGAGGGTGGATTGAACATGTACCTCCAGGTAATAGCAAATCATCAATATTTGGAAGGGTTAGGGTGTCACTCCTCACGTTTGGCTCTGGGTGTACACTCAATGTTTCTGTTAGTGTTTCACTCATTTTTCCTTTCCCACTCAGGCCAGGTGTAAGTGTTTTTGTTTCACTCAATCCCTTTGTGCTAGTTGTACCTGCAGAAGAAAACACTGTAGCCGTCCTTAAAGAGGTCACCGGTGGTGCAATGGGGCTTCGCAAGTCCCCGTCCTTGGATAAACCAAGTTGCTGACCATCCTTAGATGATGTATCCTTTGTAGGATCTAGAGTTTGAATCTCTAGGGGTTAGAAACAGGCTCTTTTAACAACAGAGATCCCGAATCTTCCCCGTGAGTCTGTAAAGACTTCACCTCAGTTGACTCCTCAATAGTAATTGATTCACTGTCAACGAGTTGCCGATCTGCACCTACGTCAGACCCTTTACCCGCAGGATCCAGATATGTTCCATCTGGGGAGGTAGACAATGACCTTTTAGATTGTGCATTTAGGTCAAAGCCTTCTCTCGACGTCTGTGAAGACCCTTGGTTCTGAGAACCTTCAACCAGTGAACCTGACCGTAATATGGTCGGAACACCAGTTGCTTCCGTCAATTCTTCCTTACTTGATTGAGCTATTGGTTCAGATATTGCTTTCGTTAGCGTAGCCCAATCAGCATCAGAAAAATCAATAAAGGGCGCTTTGGATGATTGAAATGAAGTTTCAACAGTTGCCTCGTTTTCTGTTCTTCTCCTTTTAGAGTAAGGCAGAGCTGTTGTTGAATGGCGTATCTCCTTATGTGGTGCTGCTTTGGCACTATCTCCCTCTACACTCATGGATGTCTGAATATTGGGTATAGGAGGGTAAGGAGGTTTGTTTGTGGTTTCATTTGGCTCTTCCAAAGGCTCTTCGACCGTGGTTAGAGATTGTGGGTTGCAATCTCATGGTCTGGATGGCCACTGAGGGCTCTGGATCAACATCCATTGTTGTGGTTCAGGAGCCAGTTCAGGTTGAGGAATATTACCTTCATTTACCTGTTCCCCTGGGGGTAGAAGTGGTAGGGGCACCGTTCTTAGATATTCAAGTTTGAACAGTGGGTACCCCTGGAAGATATTCTTTCTTATCAGAGCGGTTATTGCATTGCTCTTCATCTTCATGCACTCCATGATCTCCTCTTCAGCGAATGTCTCACGCTCATCATCTGTTAAGATATCATTGAGAATTAGTTGTAGGAACCTAGGATAGAAACAAAGCACATCATCTATGCATGTTCTTTCATCCAGTGGTCCCATGTCAGGTAATGCTTAAGGAACTCTCCCACAAAGAAGTTAGGTTGTTGACTTCTTATGAGAGTGAAGAAAGCATGTATCTCCTCAGTTGTGGGATCCGGAACATGGTTTTCTATAGAAAAATGTAGTATTCTGTTAAAGTCATGTTCCGTCACCCTTATTGTTCTGCCCCCTGGCACAACAAAACTGAAGGATCTTACGTTATTCTCACTTGTATCCGTGGCGGTTGTGTACAACGCAGTCAATTGATCGATGCAAAGGACTACGGGAGTACTCAAGGCATATGCCACTAATGAACGTGTGTTCAAAAACTCTGCCCATGCACGAAACTGTAAATTCGTAATGGCTTGCAAGTTTTGAAACGAGACATGATTAGTCTTGGTTAATTTTAAACCAAAACTAAAACCAATTAAATTTAATTAATTATTACTAATTAATCAAACTTGACACAAAATACCCTTAAAACAAAATTACCCCTTTTTCTTAAAAAAAAACACAACTTCGAATCACTATTATCAAGAACCCTACTTTTGGTAACACAAATAATCAGAATTATCTGAAGAAATCAATTGAAAACAATTAACTTCTAAAGAACAATAGTGAAAATAGTTTTCTTAGAAACAAGTTCTTGAGGCAGTGATGTTCTTGGTTATATGTATTCTAGTAAGTATAAACAAAAGCCCTTAGATCTGATAATAAGAAAAAAAACGTAAGGGGTTGTTAAGTACTTATTGAATTGACAGGGGCAATATTGTCTTTACAGTGTTCGATGTTTTTAATAGTATGTTCGATGTTTTTCAGTTGGGGGTAAAACTGTCAACTTTACTTCGATAAATTTTGAAAAATACCGAAGAGTTTGAAAATCAGAATTTAAAAAGTTTTTCTGAAAAACTATCGAACTTGTTACCTTTTAAAGCTTGAAAAACTATCGAGGGATCCTTTGTGGAAAAACTATCGAGAATTAAAATAAAGGAAAAATTAATTCTCTCAGATAGATTTTCATTTTAATTCAAAAACCATCGAGAATTTAGATAAAGAATAATGAAATTCAATTCGATGCTTTTTCAAATTTTCCTCAAAAAGTATCGAGAAATGTTTTCAATAGTTTTTCTGTTTCCTTTTCAAAAACTATCGAAAATTTATTTCGATAGATTTATCTATGTACTTGAAAAACTATCGAATTTCCTAAATTCGATATTTTTTGCTTCTGTCTCCATTTTAAAACCTGTTCTTGTTTTAAAACTTAGACTGTTTTATTTCCTATCAAGTTTTAATTCTAATAAATCTTTTCAAATTTACTAAAATCAATTGTCAACAGAAAATTCACAATTTTCTCAGAATAAAATCGACTAAATATCATTGAATGATATTAACCAATTAAAATCCAATAAATTATGCTGCATATTTATTTTATGTATTTTAAATTATGGAGCAAATAAGATATTGAACTACTTCAATTTCCATAATTCAAATTTCATTAAATAAATAATAATAAATTAGTACTAAATATCTATGAGTTAGATATTAGCACTAAATTATTAAGATGAGGACTGGATGTTAAATAAATTCACAAGTCCTTAAAATATGAACAATTTTATACTTGTGAACTTATTCAAGAGTTTCTTGCAGATGAGATTTTCAAATAAGGTGCGTGTCTGCAAGTTACTCTATGAATTGAAGACATGCTCTCGAAAGAAATGATACATGTTGTCAAGGTGAATTGTCGTGGATTGTTCCACAGAGTTGTTGGAGATAAAGTTATTTCCTGAAATAATAACAAGAAATCAATCTTCCTCCACGAAGTTGACAGCTTCTAGAGATGCTCCTCCTGTCATTCAGATATGCTTCTCCTGTCTTTCTTACAACCTGCGTATTTTATATCTAAATAGCTAAACATGTTAACAAGTATCTTTAGGGTACCATATACTGAGATTTGGTATTCCCTTAAGATATCTCAAAATCATGTTGATAACTATAAGACTAGATTTTTGAAATCCACTTGGAACCTTGCACATTGGCAACTTGAGAATAAAATATGTGTTGTCAATTTGCAGCTAATAACTTAATGAGATGCATACCTCTTTAGCTTATCATTTCTGTCTTTTACCTGATTTGTCCTGATCAAGCTTTAGTGGCTGCTGTTGGTAGGGAGTCTTGGCATGTCTGGAATCTTCTCAATTGTGCACATTCAAAAGATTCTTGACTTACTTTTATTGCCATCACTCTTTTGGCTTACTTGTGTTCCTAAAAGAATTAATCTTCTGGCTTGCTCAAAGTAAATCCAAAACGAATTGCAACTTTCCCAACATACTCATCTTGTACATTCTCTGCAATGACTTGGCAAATTTCTTGCATAAGTTTTCGTTAGTAGACCAACATATAATATAATCATGATATCACTGCACATATATGACATTATGTTTGTGCCTTATGACAACTCTAATAAATTCATATTCTGTAAAAGTTCAGTTAGAGTGTCATACCATGTCTTTGACGATTGCTTGAGTATTGATACCGGTTCATACCATACAGATATATCCTGATATCCTCAAGTCTCGTCACTGGTGCTTCTCGTTAGATACTGCTTCCTAATAGTAACCTAGCATCCAGTTTGGCCTTGTCCCTCATAACAATGCCAATTTCATCCAGTAGTCTGGATACCCATCTTGTTCCAATAACAGATTTTCCCTTAGGTCTGGGTACCAGCTTCCAAACTTTCTGCCTTTCATATTGATTGAGTTCATTTTGCTTTGCAATCACCCAATTTGGATCCATCAGAGCTTCTTTACCTTTATTTGTTTCTTCTTCAGAAAGAAAACCAAGAAAATAATCATTCATACTCTATAGCTCCAGTCTTTACTCCACCACTAGGATCACTAAGAACTAGACATCAGGAATGATATTGAATCTAAACCCTTTGTCTTGACAGATACGTTCTTGAAGTGTCCTCTAGATTTTCATTGTGGTGTTGATCTGACTAATTGATCCTTCTTTTGCTCCCCCTAAGCTGTTGCTGGGATTTCCTGAGAATCCTCATCCTCGCTGAGTGGTTCTGTTGAAGTACTGAGCTGTGTAGTTAAACTACCATTACCACTGCTTGGATTTGAATCATCATTACCATTAATTTCACACATAACAGCTGAGAGCTTGGAGTTGTTGAACATCATATTCAGACTTTCAATCACCTCTTGTTGATTAATCAAATTTACCTCGTAGGCTTTAGATTCCACTGATTAGCCGAGGAAAATATCCTTAAGAGCCTTAGCTGCCAATCTTGCCAAGATGCTTACTTGTAGAACAATTTCCTTCAAACCCCTGAAAGAAATTCAGAGTTTGCTTCTATTGGCCAATACAGGGTCTTCCTGTATTTGTTACTGATCATGGAAATGTGATTAATCTCATCTGTGATGTCCTGTCCTTCAGATTGAACGAACAACACCAGTTTGTATTAAGAGTAGACATCAACCATCACTGAAGTATATCTTTACTTTGTTGTAGATAAGACATTAACTAGTCCGTAGAGTTCCATACGTATCATCTGAAGCGGCTCAGTAATGCTTATCACATTATAGCTTTTCTGTGATGTTTCTTTGACTTCCCTTAATGACATGCCTCATATATTTCTTCTAGCTTGAATCCCAGATGAGGCAGTCCTCTCACCAATACCATCTTTAGAAAAGAGTTCCTTGTATTGTCATGCAAGGGTGAGAGCTTCTCAACCTTCCTGCTTGAGATAAAACACTGCTCCTTCATTGAATAAAAAGATTTGTGCTTTGAATCTTCAGCAAGAGAGTTGCTTCTAATTGTTATCCTTGACTCCAATTATTAGTTGTTATCAATGATACCAATTATTGTAAACATGATGACATTCCATTTCAAACGTAGCCATGTCCCGTGATGAAAACCTTTGCTGTCATCTCCAAAGATTATTAACGGAACAACTTTCTCAATCACATTTGATGGCAAGTTCTTTCTTCGATCATATGTCTTCAGTAGTAAAGACCAAGAAAGCATATAAATCGATTAACCTGATTTGCCTGCACTCACAAATGGATTGACAGTTCTTGGTACCCAACTTATTTGCTTGGGTCCATATGGATTAGAGATTTTGCTTTTAAAAGTGGTAACAACAGCTTCAACCTATACATGCTTATTCTTATCTCTGACTGACCTTGCAGTCGTTGCTCTAATGTGATTCTTAAACATGCTTTTTCTATGATTAATGCAAGTTCTAAGATATGCATTCATAATATTTAAATAAGCAAACATGTTAATAAGAATAAATGGCATACATTGAGCATTTTGACATTGCAGATAAGAGATGTGCAAATTAGGCATGTTCTGCATTTTAGAAAATTCAGTACTTTCTACTTTAACCAATATACACAAGTGTAACAGGTAGCAAGTAGATTTACAGATATTCAATAATTTTCTAAGCACGCATGGAATAAAAGAATTAACAATTAAATCACTAATTCTATCTAATCCATTCTGTTGTTGTATGGCATCTAACTTTCTCTATTACCTAAGTCAGTTTTAGATACAGCTTGGTGTTCTACAAATTCTACTGACTCTAAAGGTAATTCCTCCATCCTTCAAACTGATTATCCCTTAACAAACAATTCAGAATAAATGAGCAAATCTTGTTCTACTAGGGATACTGAAACTTAGCTTTACTAAGGTCTTATGTGCCAGAAACTTAACCCCTAAAACTAAGAGTTGTTTCTTAAGAAAGCTTCTATCTCACTTGCAAATCTTATTCTACAAATATTCATACACACATATATAAGATCTCCTATTTACATGCTTTGAATATTGAGAATTAAATACTGCATTGGTTCAAGGAAAAGATACCTGAGATATGTGAGGTGAATCATCTTCAGAGATTGCTATGAAAGCAAGATATCCATGATCTTCTCGTCATCTGATCCATCCCAACTCTTTCCTTAAGCAACATAAGTTTTGTGCTGATGCTTCTTCAACAAAGCATTCCACTTCTGTTTCAGCTATTAACTGAGTCCCTATTCTTCTTTGTTTGTTAGGCTTCTTCATTGTGTAGCACACCCTGATAGTTTCTCGTTACATAGTTCTTATCAAAGTTGAAACTATCACTCTTGTTTTTGTTACCATCTCAGTCTGTAACTACCTCTTGAACTGAATCCTGAAGAATCTTTGCTTCGTAATAAATAAGCCTGATCCATGGATGTGGCTTTGGTACTCCTTCTGAATCTGATGTGACTAAACTTCCTTGACAAGTGAAACACTGATCTTTAGTCTAGTCTCTCGAGGTTTTCTACCTGAGCTTCTTCTGATTCAGCTACTAGTAATTCTTCTATTCTGTTCTGAGGTTCCAACATTAATAAACGTTACCGAGATATTTGTTTGTCCGTTCAATTCTCTAACACCCTTTATTCCTCGCTTCATAATCTCTTTTGATTTGATTAAATCTCCTTAGAAAAAAAATATATCCATAGAAACTTCTTCCTGAAATCAGCTTCATGGTCATCTTTTTCTTCGAAAGATAAAAATCAGTTTAACACCCGGAGGAATCTTCTTCTACAAGCCCTTGAGCATCCTCAATTTAATACTTAAGAAAAATTTAAATATTCAGAATTTTTAATTTTCCTTAAAAATAAATTAATCAAAAATAAATATTTACAAAACATTTAATTTTCAAGAATTTCGAATTCTTAAAAATTAAATCATGTAAATTAATATTTAAGAAAAATTAGAATTTAAGAAATTTTTTTTTTAAAACAAAAATTCAAAATAAATAAATAACTCAGAAATATATTAATTCGGGGTGCTTTTTTAAAGCTGGCCAATTCAAGCACTTCGATTGTTTTTGAAAAAAAAACTATCGAAGAAACTTGGCTGACCATTTTTGAAAAAAAGAAATACCACTTCGATTGTTTTTAAAAAAAAACTATCGAAGTCATACTACTCAGGTTCAAAATTGGCCACCTAAATTGACTACAATTCACAAATTCTAAGGGGTCTCTTTAGCACACTAAAAATTGCTCTGTGCCGCACCTCTAAAATAAATTCATAACATAAATTAAATTTACTTAAGTTTAAAATATAAATTTATAAAATAAATTTATTTAAATTAAGTTAATCAAATAAACTTATTCAAGTTTAAATAATGAACTCATTTAAATTAAATTTATAAGATAAATTCATTTTAACTTAAATTTATAAAATAAACTTATTAAAATATAAATTCATAAAATAAATTTATTTAGAAGTTGGCCTTCTCAGAATTCTTGTCTGACTGGTCTGAAAAACCCGGATCTAATCTGTATGTCGATTAACAAGCTCTGATACCAATTGTTAGGTCCCGAAGTATCGTAGAAGGGGGGGTTGAATACGATACTCACAAATAATTCAATTTCGTTCGCGGATAATTCATTCAGTTCTATAACGAAATCAAACACACCAAACCAAACCAAGAGTCGGGGAATATATCGTTTTATAAATATAAACCTCGAGGGGTGCTACAATTTCTAATCCGTAGATTAACTTCAATGAGTTCAAGGTTATTCATAATCAATACAATGAAAGAATTCTGAGCACTATAAATTTCTATGATCTTCTCCGGCTCAAACTTCTCTCTCAGTAGTTGCTACTATGAACTAACCTCGACTGAGGAAGACACTACCTCTCTCTGTGTAATTATAGACTTAGTTTTAGAAAAACCATCGAACCAAAAATAATGGAATATTCTTGGCCGTTGGATCTTCATCAACCTGACAACAATGTCACTTCTTCACCTGCTCCTCCAATTAGAAAACTATCGAATTGGAAATCCATCGAATGGAAAACCATCGAAAGAATGAAAAGAAACTTTCCATTCGATAGTTTTTAAAGAAAACTATCGAAAAAGAAATTCTCTTTTCCATTGAATCTAATGATTTTCTTAGAAAAGCTTTCGATGGTTTTTATTACTTTAAGAAATAAAAACCATCAACTCAATTTCTTTTGATTCCTTAGAATCACATTCGATAGTTTTTCATAAATGAAAAACCATCGAATCACATTATGTCCTTGTTCCTTTTAGAAAACCTTTCTGAGCTTCTTGGTGTTTCAGTTTTAGACTGTATCAATTTCTTCTGAGACGATAAAACAACTTGATCTTTTAGTGCCGTCACCTAGTGCAACTGGTCTGGTTCACAGATGAATAACACTTGATCAATTCTTCTTTTATGTCTTCAATTCAATGCTGCTGATAAGTCCTTTGTCGTCCTGGTTGCTTCATCACTAGAATCCTGTGGTACTAACCCTAAATCATTCACATACTTCTGTCGTCTTGAAAGTCTTGTTTCTTTTGTTGTCACTGAGGCTTGAACATTTTCATGAACTTCTTTCCGTGACCTGTTTACGGACTTCAAGAATACATAACGTATTTTGATTTTTTGAGTTTACCTTTTCTTCTTTGATTCTGGATTCCTGTGCTTCTGTTAATATTATTGTCTGTCTTGTCCTTGGTTGAGTTGTAGTTATCTCTTTTACATCTTATGTTACATTATGCTTTACACTACCCTTTTTGATGATTTAACTGCTAATCGTGGTATATACTATATAATGTGACGAGAATAAGGATTCTAAGCTTAACCTTAAAATACTTTGTGAGATCAAAGGTATGCATGTATTTTGATTGTTTATACTTTTAGGGAGATCAAGGGAATGCATGTGTATTTTGATTGTTTATAAATTAGAAAGATGAGTAATTACATATCTAGTATAATAGTGTCAATCTCAAATCAATAACAACCTCATGAGTTCTCTAATTCGACATAAACAAATTTTGTGCAACAGGTGTATTCTAAATTTGGGCATCGTATTAGTGTTTACGTTTCGGAACATCCAGAAAGTCAGCCTCATTGGCGTGATTGGGTGACTGAATCACCGTACTGGACAACTGCAAGTCAGTCAGAGTCAACAGTGTATGCAAATCTGCTGCCAAATGAGTTCATGGGTATCATTCTTTATCTCAGAAGACAATATAATTGAAGTTATAGCTGATAATGTAAGAATTGTTGGGATTCATCTACTTTACGAAACAGGGACTAAAATGATTGACGGTGTCGTGAAAATTGGTTGATCCTGCTTAAATATTTCTTGTTTTTGTATCGGATGGAAGGGAAAAGAGGTTGTTCATATATCTTGATCTCGGTATCTTATAGATCAAACATAGACTATCTTGATCATATAAATTGTCACAGAGAGCGCCAAATGTTGTAGGTGTACGCAAACTTTACCAGATCTGTCCAATTTGAAACATATTCAAGGCTTTCAAGGCTTGACGGAACTTTGAAGACTTCATTTGGAAGGTTGCAACTCAAGGCTTCTGGCATATATTTTTTCCCTTTATCTTTAGTCGATGGTCCTCAGATACTTGACTTTTCAATTACCTTTTGAGACTGTGGTTCAGCTTCCTTGATACTTAATCCTTTGGCCCTCTGACTGGCCTTAAAAGCAAAAGAAGGGTGTGACTTGAAAGTAAAAGGTTGTTCCTTAGTACCCATACCTTCGATTTGATCATCTATTTACTGGCTACTGGGTTCGTTTCTAATAGGATATTTTGTGCAAAGACAATACTGAGAAATTCAGATTAATCTTGGATTATTTGAAACATTCAGATTGTAGCCGCTGTCAATTGTACTCTTTTTTCTAAAAATCGCAACAAATTGCACCATGTACGTACACCCCTACTATTATATATATAGTACCTAATAAGAATATAAAGTTGACTCTCTACAGTCAACTGCTCAAGTGTTATTACTGAGGCCTTACTACAGTAATAAACTAGCATTAGTGTTTAGCCAAACAACCCCTTATTTGTTGTAACCGTTTCTGTTAAAGACTATCAAGTTGTATTGTAGTATATATACTCTAAAGAAGTCTTGTAATCATTCTAACAGAATATTCATCAATTACATTTACTGGTTCATACTCACAATATACACACATACATCATTTCGTATCTGTTTATATGGTATCAGAGCATAGATCTTGAATAGTTTTATATCAAATCATGATGAAACGTCAAATTGAAGCGTGAATTTTCTTGGAATTTTTGACATGCTTTTAGTTAAATCTCGTCAATTCAGGTGTTTTCTTCTTATTTTCCGATCTCAAATCGATGAATTGTGTATCTGATTTGTGAAATTTGTTTGATTCTTGTTCAATTATGATGAATTCGGATAGTTTTTTTTAGTACAGCTTTGTTGTTGAATGTGTTTTGGTGATTTTTGGGGATTTCTTGGTGTTTGATTGTGGTTACTGCTATCTTGATAGATTTGGGGGATATTTTTTCTTGATGTAGTTTGTTGTTAAGATGAAGAACACTTATGCAAATGTTCTTAATAACACGTCTGGCGCTAATTGTGTAAACGAAGAAGATGAAGTTGAAATTATAGGCGGTGTTGAATCTGTCGATCTTAAGTCTATTATGCATCCTTTGTATCTTCAGAATATAGATCATCCTGGATTGATACTTATTGCTAAAAAGTTAATTGGTACGGAGAATTTTGGTCCATGGAAAAGATCCATCACTATTGCTTTATCGGCTAAGGATAAATTAGGTATAGTCAATGGAACTTTGCCTAAACCTCAGGATGATTCGCCTCTTACGGCTCAGTGGGATAGAGTGAATGACATGGTGATCAGTTGGATTCTAAATACCGTTTCTGATGAAATCAGTATAGGAATGGATTTTGTTAATTCTGCTCAAGATTTATGGAATGAATTACACGATCAGTTTGCTAGTATTGATGGTCATAGGGTATTCCAAATTCTGAAAGATTTACATGCCTTGGAGCAGGGTGATAAATCGGTAGAGCTTTATTATCACAAAATGAAGAACCTCTGGGATGAATACTCTGCATTAGAGCCTACTATTGTTTGTAAGTGTAACTGCAAGTGTGAGTCTCATAAGCTCCAAGGAGGCAGGGATCAAAGAAAGAAACTCTTACAGTTTTTTATGGGACTTAATGATAGTTTTGCTGCTGCGCGAGGTCAAATCCTCATGATGAATCCATTGCCTAGCATTCCTCAAGCTTATTCTCTTGTTAAACAAGAGGAACGACAGAGACAAGGCTATATTGTGTCCAATTCTTTCTCTGCTAATGCTAAGCAGGTTACTCAGCAGGGTAAAGGTTATGTTCCCACTACTGGTACCTTTTCTGAAGGACTTGCTACTGGTTACAAGAAGCCAGGACTGAAATGCAATTATTGTCATAATGAGGGTCATACTAAAGAAACTTGTTATAAACTTATTGGTTATCCTCCGCGAGGAAGAGGCAGAGGTAAATTTGGAAGTCCTTCAGGGTTCAGATCTTCTCAGACTTCCCAGGCTATGCATGTGGCCAGTGGTGAGACTAACACAGCTGCAGGTGTTCACACTAATGTGTCTCCTTCTGTTGACAATACTCAGTTTTCTCCTCCAAGTCCACAGTTCTCTACCCAGTCTTTTGAGCAGTTACAGCAACAGGTTGCTCAAATGTCTCAACTGATGACTTCTATGATGCATAACAACAAGCCATTCCATACTACACCTGAGGACCATATAGCAGGTTTGGCTTATTCAATGTTGTCTTACTCTCCAGATAATAATTCTACTACATGGATTGTTCATACAGGTGCTAGTAATCATATGTATTGTGATAAGAGTCTCATGACTGATTTGCATCATTTGTTACAACCTTTCCACATTGCTTTACCCAATGGTCAGGTTCTTTTAGTGCATTTTACTGGTTCAGTCCAGCTTCATGAGTCTTTGCATCTTGAAAATTTACTTTTTGTGTCTGAGTTTCATTGTAATCTTTTGTCAGTTAGCAAATTAACTCAAACCTCTTCTTGTAAGGTGACTTTTACTTCTTCTCATTGTGTTTTTCAACATCATGATAGAGTCTTGACAACTGGTATTCAGAAAAGGGGTCTTTATTATCTGTTTTGCCCTTTTAGCCCTAGTTCTTCTTGTCATGCAGTTCAGCATCCTAGTGATACCACTTCTAAATTGTGGCATCTTCGTTTAGGTCATGCTCCTAATGATGTTTTACATCATATTCCTGGTATTGCTAAATTGTCTGATTGTACTAAAATCTGTCATGTTTGTCCTCCTTCTAAGCAGACCATGTTGCCGTTTCCTAAACACAGTTCCTCTCATGCTTCATCTTTGTTTTCTTTGCTTCACATTGATGTGTGGGGTCCCTATCAAATAGCCACTAATCATGGTTGTAAATATTTCCTCACATTAGTAGATGATCATAGTCGAGCTACTTGGACTTTTTTGCTTGTTACCAAGCAAGATGTGTTTCAAAGGTTTAAACAGTTTTTCCTATATGTCCAGAATCATTTTAATATCACCATCAAATCCATTAGCACATATCATGGAACAGAATTTCTTAATAAATCTTTTACTTCTTTTCTGTCTCATATGGGTGTTTCTCATCAAACTTCTTGCACATATACTCCACAGCAAAATGCTCGTGTAGAACGTAAGCATAAACACCTTTTGGAAATTGCTAGGGCTCTTCGATTTCATTCTGGTCTACCTCACAAGTATTGGGGAGAGTGCATTTTAACTGCTACTGTTTTGATCAATGTATTGCCATCTGTTATCTTGGAATATAAAAGTCCTCATGAGGTTTTATTTGGTACTTTTCCTGATTACTCTATTCTTAGGTGTTTCGGTTGTCATTGTTATGCCTCTTATCATTCTAATGATAAGTTTGATGCTAGAGCCATGCAATGTGTTTTCTTAGGGTATCCTCATCTTCAAAAGGGTTACAAATTACTTCGTTTAGACACTCATTCTATATTTGTTAGTCGTCATGTCATGTTCTTGGAAAATATCTTTCCTTATCACCATGTACCTCCTGTTTCTTCTTCTTCCACCTCTTATACACCAACTAATTCTTATACTTTTATGGATTGGTTATCTCATTCTAGTTCTTCTTGTTCTTCTTCTGATCTTTCTCTTGGCAATACATCCTCTCCTTTATCTTCCCCTGTTTCTGTTAGTTTTAATCATTTACCATATGTTAGTGAGAATTCTTCTGAGAATTCCTCTGTTTTTGGGGATTCATCTGCTGGTACTATAGTTCCTATTACTACTGTTCTTGCTGCTAGACAGTCTCTTAGACCTAAAACTAGGCCTGTTTGGTGGGATGATTACCATACTAAAGATGCTCAAGCTCAGAGTTTTTCATGTCAACTTCTTGAGTCCGATCACTTTGATTCCGATATTCAGACTTTTCATGCTTTCAGTACCTCTTTGGTTGAACCCAACTTTTATCATCAGACTGTTAAGGATCCAAATTGGGTCCAAGCTATGAATCTTGAATTGCAAGCCTTAGAGGCTAATAATACTTGGTGTTTAGTTCCTCTTCCTCCGGGTAAGTCTTATGTGGGGTCTAAATGGGTATACAAGATCAAATATAAAGCAAATGGGGAAATAGAGCGTTATAAGGCTCGTTTGGTGGCAAAAGGATACACTCAATCAGCTAGTGTTGATTTCCATGAAACTTTTGCACCGGTTGTTAAGATGGTAACCGTTCGCAGTCTTCTTGCCTTAGCAACTGCCAATGATTGGTTTGTGGAGTAGTTAGATGTTAATAATGCCTTCCTCCATGGAGATTTGGAGGAAGAAGTGTATATGCAACCACCTTTAGGTTATATATTACCTCATTCTGATGTTCCTTTTGTTTGAAAACTCATCAAATCCATCTATGGTCTTCGTCAAGCTTCTCGTAGTTGGTTTGCCAAGTTAACGTCTTGTTTGTTACAAGCTGGGTACAAACAGTCGTTATTAGACTACTCTTTGTTTACCTATTCCAAAGACAACATTTTTCTAGCTGTTGTTGTTCACGTGGATGACATACTTTTATGTGGCAATCATATGTCTACTATTCAATCACTTAAGAAGCTGTTGGATGATACTTTTAGTATTAAAGATTTATGTGCTGTTAAATATTATCTTGGTTTAGAAATTCATCGAAATAAAAGTGGTATATTTCTTGGTCAACAAAAGTTTGTTCAAGACTTATTGAAATCAGCAGGCTTGTCTGATTGCAAGCCATTGTCTGTCCCAATTGATCCTCATATCAAGTTACATGATAGCTCTGAATCTGGGGAGTTACTTTTGGATCCTACCCTTTATCGTGCTTTAATTGGCAAGATGCTTTATCTCACTTCTTCTAGGCCTGACACAGCCTTTTCAGTCCAACACCTTAGTCAGTTTTTACATGCACCTCGCAGTAAACACTTAGAGGCTGTTCACCGGGTACTTCGATATCTTCACTTCACTAAGACACATGGTCTATTTTTCCCTTCTCAGAACAAATTACTTCTTCAAGGTTATAGTGATAGTGATTGGGGAGGGTGTCCCTTGAGTAGAAGGTTTGTGGGTGGCTATGCTTTTTTTCTTGGTTTTGTGGTTGTTTCTTGGCGTTCTAAAAAGCAACAGGTTGTTTCTAAAAGTTCAGCCGAGGCTGAATATAGGACTTTATCTGATGCTTCTTGTGAAGCTGTGTGGCTTACTGGTTTGTTGAAGGAACTGGGCCTTAGTTTTCCTAATCCTGTTTCATTGCTTTGTGACAACAAGGCTGCTATTGATTTATCTACCAATACCGTCTATCATGCTCGCACGAAGCATATCGAAATCGATTGCCATTTTATTCGGGAGAAAATTACCTCTGGTCTCATTTCTGTTTTTCAGGTCCTTTCCAAGGATAATGCTGCTGATATTTTGACAAAGGGACTTGGTAAAGTTTTACATTGGGAATGTTGTTCCAAATTGGGCATCACTTATCCTTGTCTGCCTTCAATTTGTGGGGGGAGTTCTGAAGTACAGCTTGAGGACAGAGCAAATGCAGCTCAACTGGAGAATTCATTGTCAGTTTCAAGGGGGGCTAATAAGAATATAAAGTCAACTCTACAGTCAACTGCTCAAGTGTTATTACTGAGGCCTTACTACAGTAATAAACTAGCATTAGTGTTTAGCCAAACAACCCCTTATTTGTTGTAACCGTTTCTGTTAAAGACTATCAAGTTGTATTGTAGTATATATACTCTAAAGAAGTCTTGTAATCATTCTAACATAATATTCATCAATTACATTTACTGGTTCATACTCACAATATACACACATACATCATTTCGTATCTGTTTATAGTACCTGATACCAAAAGGACATTGTTTTGGTATCACTAGTACAATTACTACTACTATGTATATATGTATGTAATTTCTAATCTTAAAAGCTGAATGTAAATGTACTGCACACTTGTGTTTAGACTTGGAAGACAGACATGCAGTCAGACAAGTTAATCTAATCGGAGATACTATAAGTATCTGAATGTAAATGTACTCATTCGTTTTTATTAAACTAGCCTATAACCCGTCATTAAAGAAGATTAGAAAATTACAAACTAAAAAAATTAATAAGAACGAAAAATATTAAATAAAGAATAAAATCAATGTGATAAATTATAAAATGAGAAACTTAAATATTAATTGGAACATAGAAAAAAAAAATAAATAATACAAATGAGGCTAGGAAAATAAATGGGACATTAATATTATTTTATTATTTATTAAATTAATATTAATAATAAGGATAAATAGAAAAACTAACATGTTTTAATAAAAAAAAGTAACTACTCGAGATATTTTTGAAAGTGTTTTAATTATATTAGTTTTATTTGTTTTGAAACCAAAGAAACTTCCATTAATCAAATTAAGAATCGAATCATACATAATAGTATCCAACAATGACAATGGAGGATACGGATGACAATCGGGTCGGTCGGTTCGGGTTTTGTAAAAACCAGACCCGGACCCAAATATATATTTTGAACCCGGACCGGGACCCGATTGGATCCCGAATGTCAAAATCCAGACCCAACCCGTCGAGTTTCGGTTCGGTTCGGGTTTGAATCGGGTCCCGATTTATTTTAACTTTTATACAATTATTTATCAATTTAATACAAACTTATATTTAAAATTTTGACTAAAATAATTGAGCTTCTTAAATTCTAAGAAAAATCCTTAACTAACAAAATTCATAATCCAAATTCTAAATAAATTCAAGAGTTTTTTGAAAGCTAGTTTACATCATCCAAAGATACATAATTAGATAATAATCTAAGATTCGTATTAGGGTTTAGAATACAAAAATGAATTAGAAAGTTTAAGAATAAAAACATACTAACAAATTGTGTAGATTAACTCTGTTTTCAGAGTCAATGGGAGAGTGAAGACATCAAGTGAGGGAATAAGTTAAAAAATTTAGAATAAGAGAATGAATTATAATATAATATGTCAATGTCTCAATAACCATACATAACGTAGTTAGGAAGTTAAAGTGGAATTCTTAGAATATTAATGATTTAAAATATATTATATATACATCATATTATATATATATATATATACACACACGTAATTATTATTATTCGGGTTTCGGACCGGGTCCGGGTTCGGTTCGGGTTTCGGATTTCGGGTCCGGTTTCGTTCGGTTAGGAAAATATCCAAACCCGACCCAAAATTTAATCGGGTCTATATATGAGATCCAAACCCAAACCCAAACCCAAACCCAAAACTTCGGGTTCGGTTGGGTCTATTTGGGTCGGAACGGGTCGGGTACCCATCGGGTCGGTACAAATTGTCATCCCTAATGGAGGAGACACAAACACATTGTAGCAATTTACCGAACACGGAACGCGAGCCATCAAACAAAATCTATAGAGATATCCTTACTTTGATCTAGAATGTCGCGACACTGCTACAACACATGCCCCAACTCCATTTTGTTCATAACAACTTCCTGTTGCTGCAGAGCCCTTCAGTAAGGAGAGAATCACATTCCACCGTTATGTTCTGCTCATGAATCGATAAAATCCATAGTAAAGCTTCACAGACACCAATCGTTTCTGCCTCTGGCACAAAGATCTCACCTGCACATCTAATAGTCTTTCCCCCTTAAAAACATCATTTTGGTCCCTAAGAACCATGCCTACCGAGAAGAATTGTATTCCAGGAAAATTAATGAGGCGTTAACATTAAACTTCAATTTGTCGGTTTCAGGTGCTGTCTATTTTTTCTTATCACTTATCACTGGTTAATACGCTCATGGTAGTTTTGCAAGCCAGTCTCCGTTTCTTCCACACTTCTTTCCATTCAGCAATTTGATTTGAGCTCCATTGAACGATTATTGTTGGAGTGATAACTTTATCCTTCCAAACTTTCTTGTTTCTGGTGACCCAAACTCCCCACAGAACTGTAGCAAGCCCAAACTTTCTTGTTTCTGGCGAACCAAACTCCCCACAAAACTGTAGCAATCTTCACTGCCCAAACTTTCTTGTTTCTGGCGAACCAAACTCCCCAAAGAACTGTAGCAATCTTCACTATCGTTTCATGAGCTTCATTACACGGTCTATCTACTAACAATAAGCCAACATTAATTTGCAAATTCACAATCAAAAAATAAGTGCAATAGGTGCTCTACATCTCTGTAACACATATGACACAAAATTGGAGTATTGACTCCTTTACATCAAAGCAGATTATGAATGAGAATATTATTCCTGCAAAATCTTCAAAGAAAAACTTTTATTTCGTTGGCATGTTAAAATATGTAAACTTTTTTAAATAATTAAAAGTATTAAAATAGGTTTTAAAATAAATAAGTAAGGTTTGCGCCAGATATTTTTGGAAAAGAGAGAGAACAAATATAAAAGCTAATATGTTTTAATTTAGAGATAATTGTCCGTGATATTTTTGGAAAATGAGTATATTTTGTTAGAAAAAAATGGTTTAATTATTAAAGGCGATCATCTAGTTACTATTTTTATATTATATTATATTATTATTAAATAAAATAAATGATCGAAAATCGAAAACCGAAAACCAAAACTTTCAATGCACGGGCTATCAAAGGAGATTTAAAAATGACAAACTAAAATAATTAATGGGAACGAAAAATATTAAATAAAGAATAAAAATTAATATGATAAATTATAAAATGAGAAACTTAAATATTAATTGGAACATAGAAAATATAAATAAAGAATAAAAATGGGGCTGAAAAAGATAAATGGGGCATTATTATTATTATTATTATTTATTAAAATAATATTAATTGTAAAGACAAATAGAAAAAGCTAACATGTTTTAATTTAAAAAAGGAATTGCTCGTGATATTTTAAGAAGTGTTTTAATTATATTAATTGTATTTGTTAAAAAAATATGTTGGCATGTTAAAATGGGTAAGCTTTTTTAAATAATGAAAAACATTAAAATAAATAAATAAGGGTTACACCCGATATTTTTGGAAAATAAAAATTTTAGCGAGAACAAATATAAAAGGTAATACATTTTTATTTAAAGGTAATTGTCAGTGATATTTTTGGAATAATATTAATAATAATGACAAATAGAAAATCTAACATGTTTTCATTAAAAAAAAGTAACTACCCGTGAATAAGGACAAATAAAAAAGTTAACATGTTTTAATTAAAAAGAATAACTGCCCGAGATATTTTTGAAAGTGTTTTCATTATATTAATTGTATTTGTTAAAAAAATACGTTGGTATGTTAAAATATGTAAGATTTTTTAAATAATTAAAAGCATTAAAATAGGTTTTAAAATAAATAAGTAAGGGCTACACCTGATATTTTTGGAAAAGAGAGATTTCTGTGATATTTTTGGAAAAAGTGTAAATTTTTTAGGGAGAACAAATATAAAAGATAATATGTTTTAATTTAAAGGTAATTACCCGTGATATTTTTTGAAAATGAGTATATTTTGTTTGAAAAAATGTTTTAATTATAAAAGGCGATCACCTAGTTACTGTTTTTATATTATTTTAATATTTATTAAATAGAATAAATGACCGAAAACCAAAACTTACATTGTTTCGGCTTTAATAATATAGTATAAATGTGTTACTTAATTACAAAAATATTGTAAATTTATTGATAAACTTTAAATGTTAAATTAAATACATCAACTTTATATTATAAATATAGAAGAGTATCCTTAGACTTAAATAAAAAATGGAACAAAAAAGAAACTAGCAGAGATTAACAATTCATGACAAAAGAAAAGAGATTATAATTAGACTGAAAAATCAAACTAATTAGAGATGAGTAGCTTTTTATGATTTAAACTCTGCTTACATAATAAAATCCGACCTTATATGAAGAGTGGGCTCTCTAGTCCAGTTAGCTATTGTCATTTTGATGGGCCTAATTCTTTTTGGACTTTAAGGCTGGTTATAAAAGTCTTTCTTCTTTTCATACAAAAAAATCAGGACTACAATAGCACTCTTGTATCAGTTGGACTCTTCTTTAACAAGTCCAAACATATCGGGCCTCATGAATTGGAAAGTTTAGTTCGCAGTGGACACTTTCTCTATTGGACTTGACAAATAAATATTTGAAAATTATAGAGGGTTATATTGTATACTTGCATTCTGTAATTGAAAAAATATTGGTCTTTTGTATATTACTTAAGTCCATGCGACAAAACTGATTTTTTCTTTAATTTTTAAAAGTTTAATTGATAAAATTCTAATTAATGATTATAATACAAAATTATAAACATGTATTATTTTAAAAAGTTTTATTATTAAAGGGAAAAGTTCTTACGAAGACTACAATTGAAAATTATACATGTTCGTAAATACGTTTATAACATTTTCTATAGAGTAATAGGTATAACAATGATTTGTAAGTACAACATCCCAGCAGGAAATTGAGGATTTTTTTATAAATTAAATTTGTTAACGGAGTAATTTGGTGAAAACAAATTCGAGGCAGGTTGCCGGGAATTGTGGTGGTAGTTACGACAGTGTGCAGCCTAGGTTGAGAGGGTTAAGGTTTATGATTTGAGGACTGCTGAGATTGTATGTGAGATTAGGCCGCGATTAAGGTTGACTATCGAATTCACTCTTATTCACTAGATCGCATCGTGTCCATACAATGTGCCTACGTACCTTATTTATAGGGATCAAGCCAAACGTAGTTCTTGGAGAGCAAGTTACCCATATGGGCCGAACTTCCTTTTTTCTAGGAAGGCGAAAAGGCCGGAGCCACCGTCTTTGATACGTCATCATGAGTTGTCGTGGTCTTGCTATTTCCCCCGATTGTGGTGGATAAGTTATTGACCCGAGATTATCGGAGTCAACGCTTATCTTAAATCACAGAGAAGAATAGCGAAAACTAGCCCTGTGAGCATCAATGGGCCACACCCTTCGACCCCCCTAGTAAAGCGAAGCCTGGATGGAGTCTAGTCTTCTGCGAATAAAATAATCTATACTCTTTGGGTGAGTTTACCTTCAAGCCTCTTGGGTGAGCTTAACTTCAAGCCTTTTAGGCGAAGTTATCCCCAAGTCTCTTGGGCGAAGTTACCCCCAAGCCTCTTGAGCGAGGTTACCTTCAAGCCTCTTGGACGAGGTTACCCTCAAGCCTTTTGGGCGAAATTAGGTTCCTTTTATGTTATTTGAGCGCTACTGTGATATGCAATAATCATTGGGCTAGGCCCAGGGCATGCCTATTTTACATACTGGCAAAGTTATTCTCATAGGCGAGGTTGCTACTGCATTGGGCCGAGTCCAAGCTAAGCAATCCTTATGATAACAGTTGTCCCTTTTCAGACAACCCAATATTACTGTGACAACCCGGGTCAAATCCCGAGCCTTTTTCGAAAATCGGGTCAAGTCCTGATTCCGAATCCGAATAAGCCGAAGCCTATTGGCCCAAATGCAGCCAACTTGGGTAACAACAAGCCCACCACAGGGCCCCAAAATATCATGATTTTATTGGTGCTTATTGGTAGTAGTATTTTACCTTATAAACTGAACAGAAGTCCCAAATCTTCTCGATGTGGGACTGGGGTGTTACAAACTCCCCCACTTAAACTCTTGACGTCCTCGTCAAGCCTGAACGGATAGCCCATAGGTTCCAAGATCGTTCCTCCCTAGCCATTGTGGGATAATACTGGCTGGCTTCGTGTCCCCACCTCCGGATCTCTGTCCATTGTGGGATAATACCACCAGCCTTCGTGTCCCCACCTCCGGCAACTTGCCTCGACAAGTTTTGAGAGTCGGCTCTGATACCATACGTGACAACCCAGGTCAAATCCCGAGCCTTTTTCGAAAATCGGGTCAAGTCCTGATTCCGAGTCCGAATAAGCCGAAGCCTACTGGCCCAAATGCAGCCAACTTGGGTAACAACAAGCCCACCACAGGCCCCAAAATATCATGATTTTATTTGTGCTTATTGGTAGTAGTACTTTACTTAATAAACTGAACAGAAGTCCCAAATCTTCTCGATGTGGGACTGGGGTGTTACAATTACCTATAGACGAGATTTGTTGTAAATATAGGCTAGGCCCAACAAATATTTTTTAACCTGGTAGACGCTTCAGCAAGCTAGGTCCTCATTTTTAGTGCAAATAGAGGACGATGCCACCAGATAGGGCGATGTTGTCATTTTGACTAAAACAACTACCCCCATTTTCTTGAAACAAGTATGTAAAAGAAAATTCATTCGTGATATCCGGCAAAATTACAAAAACGAGCCTTAAAGGGTGTAATAGAAAACATGTCTTTTTCTTTAGGCGAGGTTCACTCACGGCTTCTCTTCAAAAATCTTTATGTATATATTTCTTGGTATTTTTTCAAGAACTTTAACAGCTTTTCCAACTGTCGTACCTCGATTGATGTTCCCAGAAACCAATTAAAGACAACCACGTGGCAATTTTTCATATCTTCTTATGTATTTTATTAGAAAATATAATTAATAATAATATGTAATGTTTTGAATTTAATATTATATTTTAAATTCAAATTCTATTTAAAATACTAAATAATTATATCTTATATATAATTAGCTTAAGAGAGTTAAAATGGTATGGTCGTCAGAGATAAAAGAGTCAATTTAGTAGTAACAGTATTAAGTGTACCAAGGTTCGATTCCTCGTGACGACAAACATTAATATTACTTTTAAATGACGTTAATATGATTTGGTTGTCAAAAAATCAACATCAACATATCCTAAAAGTTAAAATTAGTAAACGACCTATATCTACTTTAATTATTATTAATAATCTATAAAACAGAAATAAAATAAAATTGACATTTTAGAAAAAATAAAAAATAATTAAGAAAAATAAAATTTTAAAAATATATTTATATAAATAATTTATAAGACATCCCGTAAATTGCACGGATATAAAGCTAGTATATATAATCACAGTAAGTTTAAACTTAAGTTCAGTTTGGTATATATTATTTGAAAGAAAAATGCTAGAGATTTCAAAACTTTTTTCAAAAACTTTTATGTCATTTGTATAATTAGTAATTTTGTTAATACTAACATGAGACTCGCGTCCATAAATAATTCAATGCTTGATATGTCGCGTCATATTTGAAATAAATTTTGGAAATTATTTTGAACTACGTAGCATTACTTTATTCGAAAACCTCAAATTCAATTATCATCGAATTGAATTCAAATATTTTATAACCCGAGTTCAAATAAGTCGCAGAACTTTTGAGACTCATGTCAGTAGCACCGGGTTGTAGGAGTAAAGATGCTGGAGCCTAAGGAAACAGAGAAACATCGCATTTCTTACAAGAAAGTAAAGAAAGAAACGATCGTAATCTGTTTCGGAAAGAGCGAAGAAGTAGTACTAATTTAAGCTTTAACAAACACTACCACCTGCTGTACTCCACTGCTGCAACGAATAACATTCGGTTCATTAATACTTAAGCAACATTCTTTTTTTTTTTTTTACAGCTTTCAAGACTTTACTTTAAACAAGTGTACTTAATATTTTAATTCATTTAATTAAATGGGTAATAGCGTGCATCAGATCCGAGGCACAATCAAAGTTAGGACTTTAATTACTCCTTTCTCCAACACTGCACGTGGACCTCCCCACAGTCCCTCTTACATGTATACTTACACATTGATAAATGATTTTTTTTAAATTAAATAATTTTGATATTAAATTTTGAGCTTTTCTCAAATTATGATTTTTGATTCCTTTTTTTTTTCAAAAATACATTTTTAATAAATAGCATTGTAATAAACTAGAATCGAATTTAGAATATAAAACGATATAAGATAAACATTTATCAATTAAGTTTGCGGAAGGTATTTATACTATTTATTAATAAGCAAACTAATGTGTAAATGATGTACAAAGTACTAAAATATCAAATTTGGTTATAAGAGTACCAAAGTAGTATCAAATTTGGTTATCACAAAATTCAGGTTCGATTCCCTACTGCTACATGATTAAACAAGATTTATCTGTTTGATTTAATTTTTTAGTTTCACTCTTGGTGCGATTTTCTATAATTAAGCAATTCAAAAATTTATTGATTTAAATTTTTTTAATAAATTCATTGTGTCTTCGATTAATATTTTAATTTTAATGGGTGCTTTGTACATGTTATTAGCTATTCCCTCTATCCCTCTCATTTTTTTACACTTTTTTTTGGGATGTCCTTCTTAATTATTTACATTCCAAAAATTTTCTAAAATAATAAAGTTTTATAATATAAAAATTAAATACATCAACTACCTTTCTCCCGTTATCCCCACTTTATATATTAAATATTGATTAATCCCATCACTTTACTTATTTTTCCTCACTAAATTACATTTTTTCTTAAATTTCGTGTCCAACCTACGGGGACAGAGGGAGTAGTATGGTATTTTTATAAACCGAATAGAAGGTCATTGCAACTCAAAGAAGAGACCAAAAACGACGGTAAACTTTCACATGAGATTGGTGGATCTGTCTAATTTTCTAATTCAGTTACAGAATACAGCAGTGTATATGCATGCATCTATCTACCTGTTATTTGACTATTTTTCCCATGCTGCCCTTGTCACCTTCTTAGATATGACGAGTATTCAACGCATTCTGTCTTGATCGAATTGGCTTGTTTAATTTAATTTAATTTTGTTCCTATTGGTTTTCATTGTCCATTATGTATTTACATCTCGTGACATTTAAGTGATTTAGTAATTTTATGAGCTGAATTTTGCCAAGGTGCTTAGTGTGTTGATCTATATGAGAAATAGTAATTTTATCCCTGTATGTCGTCGACTGTCGAGCGCATTTCGAAACTTTAATTTTTCTATAAAATTTGAATTTTGAAAAATAAATAAATACAGTAGATTAATTAGAAAGTCTAAATAGTCAAATAACGGAATGTAGAACTTTCTGCATGTTGAACTCTTCAACAGCCTACCGAGAGAAGAGTAGCTGGATCTGTTTGTTCCTGCCGTCACAGTTTATGTCAACTTAACGCAACGTCGTTGTAGACTCAAGAGTTCAGTTGCGTAGCATGAGGAATAGTATTTGTTAAAATATGGTATAAGATCCATTTGGGGGTTTTCTCTAACACCTTAAGGTTTTAGAGCGACTGATTAATCAACATGGTATCAGAGTTCAGTGGTCGGCTAATCTCACAATTTATGAGGGACACGAAGACAAATTAATGCCCAAAAAATGAACCACTTTTCAACCCAAAAAATGGGATTTCGAACATAATTCAAAAACACGACAACTAATTTGGAACGGAAGGAATATAACTTTTGCTAAATGTGAGTATCGAAAACACCATAAAAGAACATGACTAGTAGAAGCTACATGGGTAGTGGGTTTAAACTTTTGATCACAATCATAACCAAAAACACGAGATAAAAAGCTAGCAAATTCAAAAACAACATAAATGATACGGTGAAAAATAGAAAGACCCCACTAATAACAACCAAACACAATACTGAGAGATTTGCACAAAAGAATCAATTCACTTTACAATGTTGAGAAACGAATATGAGCAAATTAGGGCTTTGAAAATGCAAAACAAACTGACAAAATAGCAAGAAAAAGCCAAACCAGACCCAAACGAAACTTACTTTTCGAAACGCAACAATCAAATTCCAAAAAACAAATTCCCCACAAAATTAATGTCACTCTGCTACCACTATCAATACATACATGTTTAATAATTCTGCAAACTACTGGGGTTTCTATATTGTATACATATTGTCATATTGATTATGAATATTCATGTCATACCAACCAAATTGGACAACCGAAGCTTCTGCTTGTTTCGAACTGTACCTAAATTTATCGATTTCGACTCGACATAAATACTAGATAGATCGTTAGATAGATAGATAGATAAATAGATCGAGATGTACGTGTTATTTGTAATATTTGAATTTTTTCGAACAATGCGATTAATAACGGACTCCCTCGGTGTAAATAATTTCGAAACTTATAGATCTGTAAATACTTTTTCACTGCTTTATACGAACCCACTGGTACTTTCCTTCCAGAGGCACATCCTTGACAATATCATAATTGTACCTGAACCAGATAACAAATTTTCATCAATTTCTCTAAATATATATAACAGATTCGAATGTTGCAATTCAGAATTACATATATTTTGAAAACACTTACTTTTCCGCAAATCGTTTAGCCTCGTACTTTTCTGCTACAGAGAAGAAGTCTTCGATCTCCGCCATCGAAGGCTTCTTCTGCGCCGATGAAGCCTTGTTCTTCGTCTTCTTCTTCGTTGTTGTTTCCATTACGTCCGAGAGGCTCGATGACGAAAATTCTCTACTGAAACACACAATTCAACACCTTTTAAATAGATATATATATATATTGAAACTGAAACTGTCGGTTTAAATTTCTTCTTAATAAATGAAGAGAGTAATTATGAAGAAAATAACTACAAACATTTAATTTCACCTGTTCATAGATGTTGAATTATCAGTTTTCGAATTCGAATTCTCAACCTGAAAAATTGTACAGCAAAATTCAAAATAAGCAATTAAAGCAATGAGAAAGGAAAGTACAAACAACAACACACATACAATTATGTGTATTTACTGGTTAACAAATAAAATGTATATTTACATATACTCTACTTCAGTTTTCTCCATTAGAGAGAGAGAGAGAGAGAGAGAGAGAGAGAGAGAGAGAGAGAGAGAGAGAGAGAGGAGAGAGAGAGAGAGAGAGAGAGAGAGAGAGAGGAGAGAGAGAGAGAGAGAGAGAGAGAGAGAGAGAGAGAGAGAGAGAGAGAGAGAGAGAGAAGAGAGAGAGAGAGAGAGAGAGAGAGAGAGAGAGAGAGAGAGAGAGAGAGAGAGAGAGAGAGAGAGAGAGAGAGAGAGAGAGAGAGAGAGAGAGAGAGAGAGAGAGAGAGAGAGAGAGAGAGAGAGAGAGAGAGAGAGATTTTTCTGATTTACATACCTACATAATCTAACTATAATATATGTAAAATATATTACTGAATTATGAAAAATTTAAGCAATTTACAAGAAATCATGTAAATTGCTTAAATTTAAAGTAATCACCTCCAGATCAGCGGATCTCGAGGATTTGTCGTAAAATTGGTTCCTACAAAACTCAGATTGATCAGAAGAAACTGCAGTCCTCGCAGGAGAAGTAGAATTCTGAGGTGAACTGATCAAACAGCTACATTCATTCAAATTCTCCGAATTCACAAGCTCTCCTGAATCAACTTTTCGTCTCTTTCGCAGCGCTCTTCACCTCCGCAGCTCTGGCATGCGAGATCTCCATGGTACTTCAGCTAAATTGTATAAATGTATGTACTGTATGTAAGAATATATATGTTAAATCAATGTACTTGCGCCGTCTATACAAAATTCTATACGGTTGAAAAAAATGGTTGGATATGAAAGGAAAGTACATGTACATATAAGAGTGTTGGAGAAGGAAGGGTAAGATTGTGTAATTTTGGAGAGTAGAGTGGGGACCACTCCGTTAACGGTGACGGACGGAATTACAAAGCCATGTGCAATGGCCGTTACGAAGATCTGGCTGTTGAGTGTTGAGGATCACAGAATTAGTTCTGCCCATGTGAACCTACAAATAACCGACTCGTGTCTGTCGTATCATGAAATCAACCTTTTATAGCCGGTCACAGTCGCAGAGACTAGTTTTGCAAATCAGTTTGAGTCACAAAAACAATATTAATATTTCTCATCTTCGTATTTGATAAGTTTCGAATTTTGAATGTCTTTCGAACTTTGAAGGTCCTGGTAAATTAAACGAGAAAAATTGATAAATCATTTTTTTTTCTAAAATAAAATAAAAAAAGAGTTTGGCCGATCTAAGATTTTTTTTAATATATTTTACTCCCTATATCACATCCATTTCTATACAGTTTCTATTTTGAGATATGTCTCTCTCATTTTTTATACATTCCAAAAATAGTAACTTTTAATAATATAAAACACTATTACATCAACTATTTTTCTCCACTATCTCTATTCAATAATAATATAAAACACTATCTTACACCCACTACTTTACTCTACTATGTCAAATCTATTATTAAATATTGATAGATCCCACCACTTTACCTATTTTTCATCTAACTTTACTAATTTTTTTATATCTTTTCTTAGTTTCTGTGTCCATCCCCGATGTATAGAATTCAACGGAAGGGAGGGAGTACTGTTTTTTTTTTTTTTTTGCATGCGAAGAATAAAAAATAATGACTGCTGAATGTGTGCTACTGCTAGGGTGGGTCAGTACTTTACAAAGACTGAACAGAATTTTCTCAGCATTGGGATTTGTGAAGGTGCAAAGGTCCTTTTTATATGGCTAATAAAGTGTAAGTTATGTGAGCTCCACAGAATTGGGGACCGTTATTTTGGGACAATGTCCTACACTGAGAATAAAAAAAGTAAGAAGAAGAAAAGTCATGCATTTTAGTAGAATAAATTTGTACTTTTTCTTCTCTTTTGACAAGAAAGAATTCATGTACTTGAGTACCTTTTTATTATACAGTTTCAGTTTTCTTGTGTGTGTTGGGTGTGGTGGGACTTGAAATTCTGAAGCTTAATTTAGAAGTTGCTGAAGATTTCACAATTTAGGGCTGTTGCATTTGTTCTGATACCAAGTGTTTTACAGTTTATATTTACATGTATGTGTGCAGAAAAAGATAAGAATGTGTACATTTTTGTTTTGCAGGATGCATCCAAAATGAGGATTCTGAGCCTCATGTGTTTGAAATCAAGAACAAAATGACAATACCAAGTGGCTGACATATGGGGTTTGAGTTTTTGATAGTTTACTGGTTTTTATTCAGACTGTAAAAGAGAGAGAATTTCAGTGGTTTGTGATTTCACATTTTATTTATACTACTCGTACGATGAAAGTTTACTAGTTTGTTAGTATATCAAAATTTCAGCAGATAGCAAAAGTCTTTTAAATCAAAAAATTAATCACGTAACATTCATTCTTCATTCACATCAATTTTTTCATATTAAATATATTCATAATTTTTTTTTTCGAACTAATTATTACCGTTATCGATGGGATGATCAGAATCCCTGACCCCTTAAATAATATTTATAAAAACATCTTCAACCTTACTTTACCCTTAGCTAAAAACTCCAGCGGCCGTAAATAGTAACAATTATAGCTAACGTGTGAGAAATACATCCTCTCCAACCATAATTCCTTTTAGCAGCAGTTATAACCAATGTCATTTGCTTGGCTAAATTCCGTAAGGGCTTTCACCTCAGCTTTTTTGTTTTTTTCTTCTCCTCAGCTTCTTCTCTCGCCTTCTGATTTTTGCAAGCAAAGTTATGTATTTCATTCTCTTATTTTTATTTATTTATTTTTGTTTGGTGCGGGTGTGTTGGTAAACACCGAAGAAATAGAGTATTATAGTGTATTCAAAAGTAACAAAAAAAAGTTATTCTAGTATTTAAATAAATTTTTTAATTTTAAAATCTTTAAATATATTACCATATTTTCATATCAATTAGTTTAATTATTTTATTAAAATTTTAATGTTTATTGTAAAATAAAGTTCATAATAATAAAATATTAGTTTAAATATATAGTCAATGACTGTAGCCAACCTATTGGAGCACAACACCTTACAAATTCAGCAAATTTTAGCTAATCATTATTATTATATTATTTTAGCCAACCATTTTAACTAACGCCGTTGAAGATGCTAGACTTGGCAATTCGTTCGTGTCGTGTACTTTCGTGTACCTAAATGCTAAAACCAAAACCACCCATTTAGGGATTGAAAGGCATATGTTTAGGCCTATTAATATTCCGAGGAAACAACTTAATTTAAACAAGTATGTAATAAGTAAATAATAAGTTAATATGTCACAGGAATCTCAGATAGTCTTATCTGTCAAGAGAATGAGAAATTAAAGTCATCTACAGACTTGAAGTTATTCTACATTGAAAGAAGTTCAATTTATTGTTCAAGCCTCAGTGAAGTATTCAAGATAGTGGATTCACTACAGTGACAGAGATTTCCAGATGGTGACGGAAGAAGTACAGGATCAGAGTTTTGTCAAAGCTCAAGTAAAGAAGCCACAGCTTTAAATGTTTTAAAGATGAAGAATTATCATTGAAGTCAGTTATTCATGAAACCAGACAGTGCATCGAATGACGACATCAATCAGTGGAATTCAATCATCTATATTCAGTGGTTTTCAGAAGAGGGAAGAATGCTAGTGTTTAAAAGATATCTTATTTGATTTATTTAATTTAATTAATAAATTAATTCTATCAGAATTAATTTATTTATTAAATTAATTAGGTTAGTAGTTTAAATTATTTATTAACTTAATTCTATTTAAGAGAATTAATTTAATCTATAATTTAATCTAACTAATTTAAAATTAAAAGGATTTTCTGAAATATGTACTAGTATGACCTGCTTTATTAATTCTAATAGACTCGGTATGACCTTGATGAGAAAGCTCGGTATGACCTATCTCTTTAGGTTCTACCGAATTATTCATTAGGTCATATTGAGTCAATTCACAGGTCATACTAAGTATTTTGCTTCAGGTCATACAAATTGCTTTTTAGGTTCTACCGAGAGTTGGTGGTTTGGCTTAGGTCATACCGGACGCTTTGAGCTAGGTCCATACTGACCATTACCAGGTTCTTACCCGAAGTCTGTTTGAGGTCATACTACTAGGCTTATTTGGTTTAGTATTAATTGAAAGCAGAATGGAAAAGAAAAGCAGTTGTGAAAATTGAAGAGACACAGAAGCATTTACTGAAGAACAAAAGCTCAAGCATTTAATCTTACATCTCTTCAAGAAATTAATTCTAGTTTGTATTGTTAAATCCAAACCACTAGAATTTGATTACTTGTATTGCTTTGACTATCTAGCGGATTTTTATCCCTAGAACGAATCTTAAATTATCAAATCTTGTTAAATCATTTTATTACAAATATAGATAAATTCATGTCGAATTTATTCTAGATTTGTTTTAAGTTATTTAAGATTCAATCTTGTACTCAGTATCATTTGTAACACCCTTCAAGTTTAATATAAGTTTATTTAACTTGAATCTTGTTTCATTTAATTCCGCACTTATTTGTTCTTAAACAGTTCTATTCAAAAAGGACAAATTCGATAAAACGGTATTGTTTGTATTCAACCCCCCTTCTACAAACATATCAGGACCTAACAATTGGCATCAGAGCCTTTTGATTGATATACAAATCAAAGATCCAATTGTTTGAGATTTTTTTAACTCTGAAATTTTTATTTTTCTAAAAATCTCAAAAATGTCTACAACTCAGAAAGTGGGTACAGTTAAAATCCCAATGTTCAGCAAGGAGCATTATCCAATGTGGAAGAAGAAAATGCTCCTATTTCTTAAGGTTGCAAATCCTAAATACATTGATGTGATGAAGAATGGACCAAAACTTCCTATGATTATTGAGGAAGAATTAAAAGAGGGTAACGTTGTTACTAGGGCTGCTAGGATGTACCCTAAAGATCCCAAGGATTTCACTCCTGGTGAAAAAGAGGATGTTACCTTGGATTCCTGTCTACAGCTGATCCTTATTGATTGTCTTGATCCTATCATGCATAATCATGTCCTAAACTGTGATACTGCCAAACACATTTGGGAAACCATAGAGATAATCAATGAGGGGACAGAGGAAGTTAGAGAGAATATGCTGGAAATTCTCACTTCACAATATGAGCATTTCAGATCAAACCCTGGTGAAGGTATCTCTCAGGTTTTTGAGAGATACAACAAATTAATCAATGATCTGAATCTCAATGGGAAGCACTACACCAACAAGGAGATTAACAAGAAGTTCCTTCTTACACTTCCACCTCATTTGGAGCACAAAATATCTGCAATTAGAGAAGCAAGAGATATGAATGAGATTGCTTTGGAGAGATTGTATGGTGTTCTGAAGACCTATGAGCTGGAGCAGATTCAACAGAGGGAGCTGTATGGAACTGGGAAAATTGTTGGTACCTCTACTGCATTGACTGCTGAAGTCCCACAGAAACTGGAAGTGAAGGCTGTTCAACCTTCCAGTTCTAACATGAATGTTATTGATGCTGAATATGGATTAACATCCATTGATCAATCTGGTGGTGACTTCTATTCTTTAGAGGAACTTGATCAGCTGGAAGATGGTGATTTGGCTTTGATAGTCAGAAAGTTTGGGAAGTTTAGATTCAAGAGGAATCCCAATCTTAAGTTCAGACCCAGATTTCAGAGAGGTGGATCTTCATCTTCAAGTGGCACAAGGGGTGGCTACAAAACTGGAACTGTGGAAAGAAGTATAATCAGATGCTACAATTGCAATGAGTTGGGTCACTTTGCTACTGAATGCAGAAAGCCAAAGCAAGTGACTAGAAACACATTTGATTCTAGCAAGAAGAACAAGATTGGGAAAGCTTATGTTGCTGAGGGAAAGAGTTGGGATGACACTGACAGTGATGAAGAAGCAGGTGAGATTGGGAACCTTGCTTTAATGGCTAAAGAGGAAAGCACTTCATCCAGATACATGTCAGAGGTAACCTTTACTGATGCTGAAATGATTTATCATCTTGGTGGCACCATAAGTTGTGCACGCACTGAAAATGATAGAATAAATCTTTTAAACACAAATCTTGAAAAGGAATTAAAAGATTTGAAACTTGTGCATGTTAATCAGGATGAACTTAATGAGAAAATTGCTTTTCTGGAGAATAGGGTTAAATGTTATATTCAACTGGAAACCATTCTTAAGAAAGAGATTAGTGAGCTGAAGACTAAAGCTAATGCTTATTTCAGTTCTTGTAAGACTGCTAAAGAAATTCTCAATAAGCAAGCTGTTGGTAATCATGTCAGTATAGGTTATGATTATAATGAGGCTATAGGATTGCTTGGTATTAATACACCTTGTAGAGTCAGAGAAGAAGGAAAGGTTGTTCCTTATATTCTTAAGGGTATTAAAACACCCTTCTGTAAGGAGTCTGAGGCAGAGCCTCTGAATGAATCTTCTATCATTATTGCTGAGGAGATTCATGAAGAAGATGTTGCCTTAGAAGCTGAGCAATCCAAAAAGTGTGTATCTGATATTCCAGTCAAAGTTGCTACAACTAAAAAGACTAAATCAGATATCCATAAGTTGGATCAAAATAACTGTAGAACTAACATGCCTGCTATTAATTCTTCTCATAAAGCATGTGGTGTGAGTAATTGCATGTCTTGTGCTTTTAATGTTATGTATGCTTTCTTTAATAAAAAGCATGTATCTAGTGATAAGACTGCTCCACGTCAACATGTTAATAGTAAGAAGCATGTTAAAGCTAAGACTGCTAATCCTCCTAATATTAAAGTGGATTCATTTATCCCTAAGCCTACTCAGAAATGTGTTAAGGCTGGCTATAAATGGAAACGCTCTTATGTGAAAGAGGTTGAAGTAGGTTTAGTTAGAAATGTTGTTTTGCCTGACAAAGGCCAGTTTTTTAAGTATGCCGGACCCAATCAATTTTGGGTTCCGAGGAAGGACTAATCAATCTGATATTGCAGGGAGTTAAACAGGTAAACCGTGTTATGTGGATTCTTGACAGTGGCTGTTCAAGGCATATGACCGGAGATAGAGCCCTGCTATCAGATGTGGTTGTGAAAGCTGGCCCAGTAGTTACCTTTGGAGATAACAGCAAGGGTATTACGAAAGGATATGGCTGTTTGAAGTACGGAAATGTTATCATTGAAGATGTTTCATTTGTGGAAGGTCTGACGTTCAATCTTCTCAGCATCAGTCAGTTCTGTGACAGAGGATATGCTGTTTCCTTTGAAAGAGAGAAGTGTCAGATTACTCACAAGAAGAATGGAAAGCCTGCTCTTCAAGGAGTAAGGAAAGGTGACTTGTTCATAGCTGATCTGAACTCGGGATTCAAAGATGAAGTTAATTGTTTTTATGCTAAAGCTTCATCAGATGATAGTTGGCTATGGCACAAGAAGATGTCTCACCTTAACTTCAAAACTATGAACTCTTTAGTCAAGAGGGAATTAGTTAGAGGTTTGCCTCAGATGGAATTTACACAGGAAGGACTGTGTGAGGCATGTCAGAAGGGAAAGTCAAAGAAAGCTTCTCACAAGGGCACTGACACATCATCAATAACTGAACCTCTTCAGCTACTGCACATGGATTTGTTTGGTCCAGTTAATGTGATGTCCATGTCAAAGAAACAATATGCACTTGTGATTGTTGATGACTATTCAAAATATACATGGGTTTTATTCCTACATTCCAAGGATGAGACCCCATTTCTGGTGATTGGCCATGTGAAGTTGATTGAGCTGGATTATAGATTCCCTGTTAGAGCCATAAGGTCAGATAATGGTACAGAATTCAAGAATGCCATTCTGAATGACTTTTGTGCTGATAAAGGAATAACAAGACAGTATTCTGCCCCTAGAACTCCTCAACAAAATGGAGTAGTGGAAAGAAAGAATCGTACATTGATTGAAGCTGCTAGGACTATGTTAAGTGAGTCCAAACTTCCAATGTACTTTTGGGCTGAAGCAGCGAATACAGCTTGTTATACTCAGAATCGAACTTTAATCAACAAAGACCTAATGAAGACTCCGTATGAGATCATGAACAACAAGAAACCAACTGTCAAGTACTTTCATGTATTTGGAGCAAAATGCTTTGTACTTTTAGATGAAAATGTTAAACGTGGCAAGTTTGAGGCCAAGGCACAAGAAGCTATTTTTGTTGGTTATTCCAGAAGATCTTACAGGGTTTATGTGGTTGGTAGTCACACAGTAAAGGAAAGTGTCAATGTTACTTTTGATGACACTAAGTTCCCCAATATCCAAAAAGAAGATTCATCTGAAGAGCTGAAGTTTGATAACTTGCCAGACTCAGAATCAGATGATGAAGCCCCACCTGAAGTTATTGCTGGTAATGATAATAACAATGATGATAATGATCCTGGTGATGGTGGTGGAAACACTGGTAACAATGGAGATACCACCAGCACTGGAGAAGGATCATCAAGGCAAACAGGCAACAACTCAGGGGGAGCAAATGAAGGATCAGCTAGTCACTCACAACATCAAAGTGAATTTCAAGGTGAATCATCAAGATCAAATCTTCCAAGACAGACTGTTTGGAATAGAGCTCATCCTTTTGAGCTGATCATTGGTGATCCAGATGTTGGAGTTAAAACTAGAAGAGCTTCTCAGAATGAATGTCTTTTCTCAGCATTTTTATCTAAAATGGAGCCAAAGAAAACTGAGGAAGCACTTACTGATCCAGATTGGGTGATTGCTATGCAAGATGAACTCAATCAGTTTGAACAACAACAAGTCTGGAAGCTGGTACCCAGGCCAAAGAACAAGAAAGTAGTTGGTACTAGATGGGTATACAGGAACAAGCTAGATGAGGATGGCATTGTTACTAGGAACAAGGCAAGACTGGTTGCACAAGGGTACTCTCAAGCTGAAGGCATTGATTATGATGAAACCTATGCACCAGTGGCTAGACTTGAGGCCATCAGGATGTTCTTAGCATTTGCTGCTTACTCCAATTTTAAAGTCTATCAAATGGATGTTAAGAGTGCATTCCTGAATGGTGAACTTGATGAAGAAGTGTATGTGGAACAGCCCCCTGGCTTTGAAAATCAGGAACTGCTGGACTTTGTGTACTTTCTCTTCAAGGCTATCTATGGTCTCAAACAAGCCCCAAGAAAATGGTATGACACTCTCTCTGGTTTTCTTTTAGAAAATGGTTTTGTTAGAGGTATCATAGACAAAACTCTTTTTTCAAAGAAACACAAAAGTGATATGATATTAGTCCAAGTCTATGTGGATGACATCATATTTGGGTCTACTAATGATAATCTCTGTAAGAGATTTGCTGAGCTTATGCAGAGTAAGTTTGAAATGAGTATGATGGGTGAGCTGAAGTTCTTTCTTGGATTACAAGTAAGTCAAAGGTCAAATGGAATATTTATTTGTCAATCCAAGTATCTCAAAGAACTTCTCAAGAAGTATCACATGGAGGACTCAGCATCAGCAAGGACTCCATCTGCAACAGCCGTCAAACTTGGAGCTTCTGACAAATCTATCAAGGTAGATGTTACAAGCTACAGAGGTATGATTGGCTCCTTACTCTATCTTACTGCTAGTAGACCAGATATTATGTATGCTACATGCTTGTGTGCAAGGTTCCAAGCGGACCCTAGAGATGTTCATCTCGTTGCTGTGAAAAGAATCTTGAGATATCTTAAGGGTACACCTAATCTAGGTATCTGGTACCCTAAAGATTCTGGTTTTAATCTTGTTGGATATACAGATTCTGATTATGCAGGTAGTGTTGTGGATAGAAAGAGTACCTCTGGGAGTTGTCAATTCCTAGGAGGTAGGTTGATTTCCTGGTATAGCAAGAAACAGCAAACAGTTTCCAATTCAACAGCAGAAGCTGAATATATTGCTGCTGGAAGCTGTTGTGCTCAGATCTTATGGATAAGGAATCAATTAAAGGACTATGGCTTTGCATTAGACAAAATTCCTATTTTTTGTGATAATACAAGTGCCATAGCAATCTCCAACAACCCTGTGCAGCACTCGAGAACGAAGCACATTGATATCAGGTATCATTTTATCAGAGAGCATGTTATGAATGGAACAGTGGAGTTGCACTTTGTACCCACTGAAGAACAGACTGCAGATATTTTCACTAAATCTGTTGATGAATCCACATTTATCAAGTTAGTTGGTAAATTGGGTATGTTGAACAGTCTTAGTGATTGACAATATCTCCGGTAGGTTTGTTCTTAACTAAATCATTTTCTCTTGGTGTTTTAAGATGTTAAATATTGCCTATCCATGTTCATTGTATAAAGCTAATAATTTAATTTCTTTAAAAATATTTTTCTCATTTTCCATGGAGAAATGTATTTTTATTGAAAATTTACTTATTTAGACTCATTTAAGTTATTTTCAGATTATAAAATTTTTTGTTCGAATTTTTATGCAAGTCTAGGTAGTTTTGTGTTTTTAATTTATTTTATGCAGTAGGTTTTTATACTGATAGCAGTTTGTCTGTGAATATTGTGTTTTGATAACTTCTGATTGCATTTTGTCTCGGTATGACCCTCTTGAGGTCATATTGACTTGTTTTTAAATAATGTTATTAGTTTTATTTGTAATAAAACTCGGTATGACCCTTTAGACAGGTCATATTGGTGTTTATGTTAATTATTTTTGTTTTATTAACTTCAAAAACTCGGTATGACCCCCAGGATTGGTCATATTGGTTTTTTTTGTTAATTATTTAATTCCAAAAACTCGGTATGACCTCTGCTGTGGTCATATTGGTTTTATTTTTGTTAATTATTCAATAGTTTTTCTTATTTTCTCGGTATGACCTAGGCTGTGCTCGGTATGACCTCAACCAAAAACTCGGTATGACCTCCCTTTAGGTCATACCGAGCTCTTCAGATTCTATTGCCTATAAATACTGAGCACCCAAGGTCATACTCTTCTCATTCCTTTCTAACTCAAGTTTTTACTTAGTTAACTTTGCTCTAGTTTGTGTTTTATTCTTAGAACAACGAACTATTGCAAATTTTTCTTGTGAATTTCTTGGGATTTTATTTCTTTGCTGATTAATATTATTAATTGCTGGTTCTTTATTATTATTATTATTATTATTATTATTATTATTATTATTTTTTTTATTATTATTATTAAATTTCTAATGGCTGCTGAGTTTGTTGTTGAACGTTTTAATAATTACAATGGCTATTTTGATCCCCTTAAGTGTTCTGTTGAACGTTTTAGACCGTGGATTCGTTTTTTAAATGAACAATCAATTGTTAGCTATGCTATCACTGCTTCTGTTGATTTAAAGATTGAACCCCTTCGTCTATTATGCTTAACTGCTGTTGTTGCTGAAGATAAACAATCTTTCACATTCACTATTTCTGATCATCAGTACACAGTAACTAAGGAGATCTTTTGTCAAGTGCTTCATTTTCCACTTGATAACTTTGTTAGATTCCCTACTGATCCTGAGTTAGTTCAATTTTTCTCTAGTATTGATTATCAAGGGAATATTGTTCTTCCTCGGTTGAATAAGGGGAATCTAGCTTGTGAGTGGGATTTGTTCTTTGACTGTTTAGCTAAAGTTTTTAGTAATTCTACCAAAAACAACTTTCCAACCATCACTTCTCTACTGCAAAACATTGCCTATGCTGCTGTTTTTAACCTGAGGTTGGACATAGGAACTCTTGTGTGGGATCTTTTGATAAGGAGGATTTTCAATTACCCTAGAGATATTGAAACTGGAAAGAAAGTTAGATGCTTTTATTCTCGTTTCCTTTCTCTAGTGTTGAATCATGTTCTTTCTGATGAACATAAAACACTGTTTTTAAACACTCCTTTTCAAGTTCCCGCAAACACTAATCCTCTCATTTACTCAACCTTGTCCACAAGCTCAAAGTCTGGAAGAAGACCTCTAGTTCCACAATCTTATCTACGAGAGATTTTGCAACCACAGTTACCTTTACTCTTTATTGAACATCCAGTGGTTGCATCCTCGTCAGCAGGAACTTCAGTGGCACCTCCTAACACTATGGCACTTCAGGTAATATATCCTCTCTCAACTGCTCCACTAACCCAAGAGGTTCTTAGGATTGACCAAGGGATTGTAGAACCACAATCTCTGTCCCAGGTCATAGAGCCACACACTGAGTCAAATCCAATGACCGCTCCCCTAGAACTTTCAGCTACAACAAGATCAGAAGAGCAACTTGAAATAGATGTTAATGTGAGTGATCCCACAGCTCTGCCTCCACCACTAAAGAAGAGAAGAACACTACATGAGGCACCTGTTAGCCAGTCTGTATCCTCCCAAAAGGATATGGATTCTCAAACGGCCAATGAACAGTTACTAGAGACATCCTCTCAACAGGATGAATCTATTGAAATTCGCCATCAGGCCATGGCATTCTGTACAGAGTCAAGCACACTCCCATTACTCACAATGGGAGAAAACACTTCTGAATCAATAGTAGAGACTCTTGCACAGGACACTCAGAGAGGAGAGCACATAGGAATGCTTGATGAAACAGTGCCTACCATTGTCACGGTAGAAGAGCCTTCACAGGCTTCAGAGGGAAAATCTGGTTCTTTGCCAACTATAATAGAATCATTTTCTCCCCTCCCAGAGGGAACATCTCTGGCTCCCCTAAGGGATTCTTCACTCGCAGTTTCAACTGGAGAAAGTGAAGGGCAACATGGTAAGTCTATATCTGAAGCAATTCAGTTTTCAATTTCTAATGAATATGTGGATTTTACCATGGACTGGGATTCGCGAACTCCCATTGCACCACCAGTGACCTCTCAAGAAGGGGCTATGGTGATTTTTTCTGCAGGTACTTCAACTCCAACAATGGATAAACAGCTAGTGGTTAGTTCTGAGAGACAAACACAGAGCGATACACAAGCACGTGAGGTGAGTGAAACACCATCGAGAGAAATTGAGATGAGTGCACACAATGACACATACACTGCTTCATTATTGGCTCAAATAGCTGGTTTACAGAAACAACTTCAAGAGACCCAGGCTGAAAAGGAAATTCTCAAAGCACAAGTGGTTGAACGATCTACTTCTTCCACCTCTGTAACTAATCAGCTGGGTTCCATTAGAGATGAATTGGAAGGAGTGAAGGTCACATTGGTCCCAAAGATGAATGCTATTCAAGAATCACAAGTGTTTATGGCTTCAGATATGTCAGAGCTCCTAGTTTCTAATGCTGAGATCAGGGAGGCTATCAAACAGATTCCTATGATTTCAACCAAAGTAGACTCCGTTCAAGATACTATTGATGAAAATCAGTACTACAATGATGAGAGGTTTACCAAGATTGAAGGAGGGATGCAACATCTGAACGAGGGCATGAAACATTTGTATAATATGATCAAGTTCACACATCAACCCACTGCTGAACAAAAGAAATTCTTTGAGGGTGATGATGATGAAGGGGACAATGGTGACAGGGATGGTGAAGGAGAAAGAGAAGGTACAAAGGAGGATCCTAAAACTGATAAAGTTAAATCTTTAGAGGATTCCTCAACTAAGGGGGAGAATAAGGAGAAGGAGTTACAAGGAGGAGAAGCTGGAGGTTCTGGTTCTGCAAAGGACAAAGGGAAGCAGAAGTTAACTTTTTCTGATGCTGACTACTATCAAGGTGATGAGGGAGTATTTGATGATGTTGAATCTGAAGCCCCTGAAGATATCTTTGGTGAGGTAGAAGTTGAAGGAGAGGCTGACTATGCTGACTGGGAAGATGAACCTATAGTGGATCCTGCCTTTGAAGCTGAGTTGGTAAGGCAAAAGGCTGATTTGAAGAGGAGAGAGGAGGAAAATGCAAAAGTATCTGACATCATCTCCAAGCATATTGTCATTCAAAAAGCTGAGCAACAAGAAAAACAAAGACTTCACAATCTGAAGGTCAGTGATAGAAAGTTATATGTAAGGCTCAAGCAAGGAGTAGAATGGGACAAAGCTAGAGAAATGTTTGCACATCAAGAAGGAATTAATAATGATGCAAAGTTTCTTGGGATGTTGGAAAGGTACAAACAGGTCAATCCAGACAACACTGTATATATGAAAGCTCTTCATGCAGAGATTTCAAGGATAACAACTGGATTTGACAGAGTTAGAGAGGAGTTGAAGATATATGTTTACACTCATAATGAGGGAACGTTCTTGGTGTCTCTCAATCTTCTGGAAAGCAGAACTCTCTCTGAACTATGGGTCTTCATGTGCAAGGTAAAAAGAACTTCTCCATTAGCTGAGCTTCTGCATGATCAGTTAAGAGACTTTGCAATGAAGGCTAGTCCTCAAGTTGTGGATGTGCCTTATGAAGTTAAATTCTACAAAGGAAGGGCACTTCAAACTTGTGGTATGGACCCCATCTCTTTGAAAGACTATCCTGCCAGGCATCTTGTCTACATGGAGAATATGTTGAGGACAACAGGGTTTGCTACACAAGAGAAGACAGAAGTTGCTGATTTGATTCAAGACTATTGCATTGCCAATATAAAGAGATATCAACAAATGAAGAATAGGCTGAAGAAAGTCACAGCTCAACCTGTCAGACCTAGTGGCATTACTTCTGAATCTGATCGTATTCTGGACAAGGATTTGCTTGAAGCACTTGAAGAAGGAGAGATGATGGAGTCTGAGATCTGAAGAAGCTCTAGTCTGTAAATGTTATATGTATAGAGCTTAGGTATTTCAAGATAGGATAAATGTAAACACATGTTCAGTCTAGAGGAACATCTATCTTGTATTTATCTATAATGTTTGAATCTGGAAAATGTTATATGAAATCCAGAACTTTTCTTGTTATTTACTTGGCTCTTAAAAGTCATTTCTATTTCTTGTTTAAGTTAGTTGAGTTATCCTCTAGGTATTTGATTGTTATTCTCTAACAAACAAATAGGGGGAGATTGAAAGGCATATGTTTAGGCCTATTAATATTCCGAGGAAACAACTTAATTTAAACAAGTATGTAATAAGTAAATAATAAGTTAATATGTCACAGGAATCTCAGATAGTCTTATCTGTCAAGAGAATGAGAAATTAAAGTCATCTACAGACTTGAAGTTATTCTACATTGAAAGAAGTTCAATTTATTGTTCAAGCCTCAGTGAAGTATTCAAGATAGTGGATTCACTACAGTGACAGAGATTTCCAGATGGTGACGGAAGAAGTACAGGATCAGAGTTTTGTCAAAGCTCAAGTAAAGAAGCCACAGCTTTAAATGTTTTAAAGATGAAGAATTATCATTGAAGTCAGTTATTCATGAAACCAGACAGTGCATCGAATGACGACATCAATCAGTGGAATTCAATCATCTATATTCAGTGGTTTTCAGAAGAGGGAAGAATGCTAGTGTTTAAAGATATCTTATTTGATTTATTTAATTTAATTAATAAATTAATTCTATCAGAATTAATTTATTTATTAAATTAATTAGGTTAGTAGTTTAAATTATTTATTAACTTAATTCTATTTAAGAGAATTAATTTAATCTATAATTTAATCTAACTAATTTAAATTAAAAGGATTTTCTGAAATATGTACTAGTATGACCTGCTTTATTAATTCTAATAGACTCGGTATGACCTTGATGAGAAAGCTCGGTATGACCTATCTCTTTAGGTTCTACCGAATTATTCATTAGGTCATATTGAGTCAATTCACAGGTCATACTAAGTATTTTGCTTCAGGTCATACAAATTGCTTTTTAGGTTCTACCGAGAGTTGGTGGTTTGGCTTAGGTCATACCGGACGCTTTGAGCTAGGTCATACTGACCATACCAGGTTCTACCGAAGTCTGTTTGAGGTCATACTAGGCTTATTTGGTTTAGTATTAATTGAAAGCAGAATGGAAAAGAAAAGCAGTTGTGAAAATTGAAGAGACACAGAAGCATTTACTGAAGAACAAAAGCTCAAGCATTTAATCTTACATCTCTTCAAGAAATTAATTCTAGTTTGTATTGTTAAATCCAAACCACTAGAATTTGATTACTTGTATTGCTTTGACTATCTAGCGGATTTTTATCCCTAGAACGAATCTTAAATTATCAAATCTTGTTAAATCATTTTATTACAAATATAGATAAATTCATGTCGAATTTATTCTAGATTTGTTTTAAGTTATTTAAGATTCAATCTTGTACTCAGTATCATTTGTAACACCCTTCAAGTTTAATATAAGTTTATTTAACTTGAATCTTGTTTCATTTAATTCCGCACTTATTTGTTCTTAAACAGTTCTATTCAAAAAGGACAAATTCGATAAAACGGTATTGTTTGTATTCAACCCCCCTTCTACAAACATATCAGGACCTAACAGGTTCGTGTAATTTCGTGTTCGTGTACTTTTCGTGTCGTGTTTTCGTGTAATTCTAATTAATAATAAAAATAAAAATAAATAAGTAAATGTATTAAAATATTAAAATTTTCGGTAATATTTTTACAAATATGTATTAAATATATATATTTACATAATATTTACAAATAAAATTATAAATTTATGTATAATCACATAAATAAATGTTAAATATCTAATAAAAATATAAAAACATTTAATATAAATATTAATTTATATTAATTTATTTATTTATTTCGTATACTTCGTGTCGTGTCGTGTACTTAAGTGTAAACACAAACCCGACACTAAATCTCGATCGTGTACTTTCATGTTCATGTACTTTCGTTTCGTGTATTAAAAATGCAAACCCAAACACTAAATTTTTATGTCATTTCGTATCGTGTCGAAAATTATCGGGTCTAGGAGATGCTCTAAGAATTTGTTTGCTAGTTTGTTAGTTTTAACACATTTCACAACAATGATATTACTCATACAATGAAACTGGGCTGGCATGTTTTCCATCCTGACATGAGATAGAATTCTATATAACCAACCAATGCCATGTTCATCTATCATCTATGCACACTCAAACACATGCAAAACTAAACACATTCAACAACTCTTAACTTTTTTAGGAACGTAAATGTTAAAGTCTCGAGTCTCGACCTGATCTTTAGAATTAGAAAAACTAGTCTTTGAATTCGGACAGACTTTAATTAATACGAAAAAGGTTTATTACTACATTTAAACCTTTTTACTGTAATAATTTTGAAATTGAAACTGAAATTGTTTTATCGAACTCGAGCACAAATTCAAATCCAAACTTTTAAATCAAGTTTAAACTCAATCCGGTAACATTCGACTCGGCTCCGTTCGACTCGGTTACACCGCAGAACAACACCTGCACACATGATACGCATATAAACTGAAATTGGAAGGGTACTGATTAAAATAGTAAGCATTGGATTCCATGAGTATATTTGTTGGGATGTAGATGGGATTTGTGTAAAGGAGCGGTGGATGGGGTTCCCTAGTGTGTGGGCAAAGTCCACTAAAGATATTTGGGCAAACCACATTCACCCCCCTACAGATAAGGATACTTGTCTAGGCTTCCTCTAACCTCTCTGTCTTGGAAAATCTCACAACCCTCCAAACTCTTTTAATATTTGATGCTACTCCTGTGTCACCATTTGGATCTGGTCCATCTTGGAATTCTAGTTATCAATCTTTATTCTATTATGAAATGGATATTCCATCAGAAAATTTTGAAAATACTATTTGAGATGCTTTCATCTTTTTATTAAAACTTACATTAACAAAGGTAACTACTCATTATCCATTCTCTATTTACTTTAAATTAACAGAGGTAAGTAATGAAGCCTCTCCTGGACAGAGAGGATGGTCAGCTCAGCTCTTCCGGTGTCACACTCTCTGCATGGCAAGCAAAATCCGAAGGAACCTAGAAGGAGTAAGCGCGCTGAAGAAAGACAGGAGATGCGATTTTAAATCTCCGGGAGTGTAACGAACGAACAACTTAATTTTTGAGTGTTCTAAACAACATTTACGATATAGAAGATTTTAATTATGATACATCATCATAAAATGCTACTTCAGACTCCTCAGTATAACTGCCAAAGACATTCTCAGAAGCTGGATCAAATAAGTAGAAAATATTGTTGAATAATATTTCTTATAGTATAATAGTATAAGATCCTGTTGATGACTTTCTGTAACATCTTAAGATTTTAGAACGACTGGTTACTTAACATGGTATTAGAGCTCGGTTTAGGAGGCACTCAGATTTGAGTCCTCCTACCCCCGTTATTTAACCATTATAATGCAATTGCCATGCATATCATAAAATCAAGTTCGCTAAATGTAATTAGCCACTGAAGGCCCTCCAAAACACAGAGAGGATTGTAAGCTCTTCCAGTCTCACACTGTCTGCATGACAAGCAAAATCCAAACCAGAGTCCCTAACGTTTGCCATTAGAAACACTCCAACAAGTTCACTATAAGCTCACCGCAAACAAGTGAGACGTATATTTTGTGATGCAAGGCATGACTACTCCTGATTAATGAAATAAGCCATTTTATTTAAAACAGCCAACGCGCTATCGGAAACTGGATCAAGCAAGTAGAAAAGATGGCCCTCTCCTTTAGACTCCATGATCTCCAGTTTTCCTTTCCAGCCCCTTTTACCCAATAAATCACAGTAATGCAATTGCCATTCTTTCAGAAAATCGAGTTCAGCCACTAAAAGCAATACTCTTTCACACCCTAAGTTCTCCAAATCTTGTACATTATTCGGATTTAGTTTGGGGTCATCAGTCCCGCTAGCTTCAGGGTAAATAAACAGCCATAATTTTTCCATGAATTCTTTTGTCTGAGCACTAATCACTTTTCCATCAACAGTTGCATCGCTTCCAAAAAACATTGGATGGTTCAAACAAATCCCTTTAATTTTTGTGCCAGCCAGTTTTCCAGCTCCCATGGCTAAATTGTGCGTCAGGTTACCTCCTGCACTATCACCTCCCAGAAAAACTCGATCAAAATCAACATGCTCGTTTAGCCACGGTTCCTCACCATTCGTCGAGGAATGAGAAACAACCCATTCAGTTGCAAACCACGAATCAAAATACACGATAGGCAGAGGATGTTCCGGGGCTAGTCTATAATCAACCGAAACAACAACAATATTTGCTTGTGACACAAGCTGATTTAAATGATTGTGGTAAGTAGGAGAGAAGGCACTTTCGACAACGTAACCTCCTCCATGAAAATAAATTAGAAGAGGGAGTTTTTTACCTGGTGTTACACTCTTAGGCATGTAAAGCCTAGCAGATACATTAGTTTCTTTCGTGACCACAATATCTTTCGATTGAACACCTGTTTTGGGATCATTCCCAGCAGGAACAATTTCGGTACCAGCAAGTCTTTCGATTTTACCATCTCTGTGTACTCGAATAAAAGGCCTGAATTCTTGGAAAATTTCGTTGCCATCATCATATTCGATAAACTGTGGTTTTATTGCAACATTTTTTGCATTAGTATTGCTGGAATCCATTGAAAAGAATGACCAAGATTAATAAGCTCTAAATTTACTGCTAATAATAGCATTTGATGGTTAAGTACAGTAGTTGTTAGATCTTGTATGTAGCTAATCATACAAATTCATACGACTATTTCAAATTAGAGAAAAAAAGTGAATATATTATAAAACATTTAGTTAATAACACAAAATGAAAAATATCATTCATAAACCTTTTTGGCACATTAACACAACAAAAAGTTGCGAAAAAAGGAATTTAACCTTGAAAATGAATTGCTGTCGTGATCTCTGTTGAAGGTTCTTACGTTAAACTTTCGCATTATATGTTGTCGTGTTTGTTATCGATCTGTTGTGATCCTTGAAAAAATTTACGCTTAAAAAGAAAAATCGATTTTTTTTAAAAGAAAACTCCCAAAATGATTGCGTTATTTACAGTGAAAAATAGGATTTCACAAATTTGAATCTTAACACCGCTACATGGGAAATTTTAGTACTGGACTTGGCATTGTGGTCACTGGTCAGAGACCCTGGAGAGAAATTAGTGTAAGCGCTCTTCATTTTCTCATCTGGCACTCATGGTCATGTATCTGATTGGCTATGGGAATTTTGGCTTGAATCTGATATCAATAATGACCCTATTTCTATTTCAAGAGAAGACATTGTATGCAGTGATTCAAATGATATTGTTACAGATATTCAAGGATTGTGCAGGAGTACAGGATGTCTAGGTCTTCGTTTTATGTAATGTGTTGTGTTTGGCGGAGATAAATGAAATACGAGAAATAAAATGATATTTGAAGTATAAAATTCGAACTTTCATATTTTCATCCGTTTCATTCGTAATTACCAAACTATAATTCATACGACCCTTCTTACCATATTTTTTTTCTTCGTAATTTTTATCATAATAAATTTGTACTATCTCAATCTTCCCTTGAATCCCGTAAATTTCCTCTAAGTTCATCTATTCCATTCTCATTTTGACCGATCAAACACAACATTAAAGAGACAAATACGGCAACACAAATTCTCATTTTCTTCAAGTTCTAGAAATAGCAGGTGCTCTTGGGGAATATTCCTCCTCATGTTTTGTATGTTGCCAAGGTTGAAATGCCTGTTTCTTTGTAGTGCGACTTTGAATGAAGTTCTTTTCAGAGTAAGAAAAAAAGAGGAACACACGGAAGGGGAGTTGCCAACTTTCGCAGCCTTTCACTTATGTCCATATTCTTTCACTTATAAGTCTTCTATTTCATAAATTTATTTGCTGTAAATATATCAATATATTTAGTATTGCATTATTTTTTTGAAATAGAAATAGAACTTTCATTAATTCAAACAATCAGCAGCAACAAGGGGAATGAAAATCAGGAGGGCACAGAACACTCTCCATGAACATGACCTGAACTATAACAGGAGGCTCGAGCCGCACAATGAGCTACTCTATTAGCAGATCGTTTAACAAACGCCAATTAAACAAGAGGCAAAGATGAAATAAGCAAACGACAAATACTACCTGGACTTCTTTAGAAGGAAGTTACAAATTAAAAAAAATACTACAAATTGTTTCTAAAATAAGTTGAACGGACCCAACAAATTGTCCATGAATAGGATCTGCAACAATAATTGATAATGTCAGTAAACTCCAACCTCCAACAAGGTCATTATTGTCTTGCACCCACCACATTAAATTTGAAGATTGGTCGACATCTAAGCACTAATTGAATATTCATTGCGAATATTTTGGTCTCTTCTGTATACTCCCTTCGTCCCTCTCATTTATTTACAGTTTTTTTACACTGCTTGAACACGTATTTGAAGTCTCATATAAAGTATAGCTCTACAACTTATTTTTAAAACTTTTTTTTATAAATAAAAATTTAAACATTATATTTTTATTCAGAAAAAGAAAAAATTTAAAATAATTTATCGAAGTATATATTAAAGGAGCCTTAAAATGCGTGCCGAGCCCCCGTCCCCCAATGTAAAGAATTGAGGGGGACGGAGGGAGTACTAATCATGGTGCGTGTTTGGGGTATTACAAAAAAATTGATTTATAGTTTAAAATGAGTAAGTGTCATATAAGTGATAATTTGATGAATTCTTATAATTTATACGGGTGTTTGGATAAATTTACTTATAAGTTAGTTAAGAGTTTGCTAAATTAAATTTGAAAAAATAATTATTAAATACAATAATTTCAACACTTGCATTTTAAATTAAAAAATATTTAAAAACACAAAGGTAAAAATATATAAAGTATTAAAAAATAAAGAAATCAAGTAATAAGTCAATAAGTTCAGGAAAATGTACCACATTATTAACATTCAACTTATCAACATCTATATTCTTTATTAATAAGTAAAACAATGTGAAAATGGTGTACGGTACTAAAGTACCAAAGTATCAAATTTGGTTATCACTTAACCCATCGCAACTACATAATTATATAAGATTTATTTATTTACTTTAAATTTCAATAGCTTCATCGAGCATTAGATTTTTTGCAGCTACGTAATCATACAAGATTTATTTGTTTACTTTAATTTTTTTAGCTTTATGCATAGTTCGATTGTCTATAACTACATAATTAAATAGTTATTTATTTATTATATATTTTAATCATTCAATTCTCGAGATATACATTTTTAAATAATATTTATCAATAATTTATTAATACTAATATTTTAATGTCGACTCATGCGCGGCCGTGCTTGGCACGAGTTATAAGCTAGTATAAATTATAAGTTGAAGTCATAAGTTGGGTTGACAAACACCTCTCGTAAACTCTTATTAATTTATAATACATAAGTTGTGCGAGCCAAACAGGCGCATAATCACTAATCAGAATCAGAATTGAGAACATAAAACTAAAATATCATAAATTTGCCAAGCCATGCACATTATTACATCTCCTCACTAGCAACAACATATTAGCAACATGAGCTTGATTATTGAATAATCTCTACCAAATCTATAACAAAGAATGAAACTTGTCATCTTTGATGAAAGATGCTATCAATTTCATTAGTGATCCGGCCTCTTCACAATTCGGGTCGAACAAATGAAACACATGGCCCATTCCTTTTGTCTCCACAATCTTTACCTCTCCTTTCCACTCACTTTTTTTCAATGCCTCATAATACCTCCAACCCCTTCGACGCAAAAAATCATTCTCGGCCGTAGAAATCAACACTTTGTTACACCCAAGCTTTGCCAATAAACTCGGATTTGCTGCCGGGTTCAATTTCGGGTCATCTAGACCCGTTTCTTCGGAGCAACAATAATTCCATAATTTATCGGGTTTGTCATTCCCGAAAAACGGATGGACCAAAATCATACCCGAAATTTTAACACCCGACTCGAGTCCTTTTACGCTCGCCCAAGTAGCCATTGTATGTGAAATATTTGCTCCAGCACTATCACCTACCAAAAAAAGCCGCCCGAAATCTGCATGCTCGTTTACCCATGGTTCAGGACCCGACCCGGATGCATGGGAAACAACCCATTTCAAGGCTTCCCATGAATCATCATAACATGCAGGGATTGGATTCTCCGGTGCAAGCCGATAATCAACCGAAACAACCATCACATTACAATTCGACGCCAAAGCCAAAGCGTAAGGAGTGTAAAAATACGAGAATCCGCCTCCATGAATGTACACTAACACAGGGAGTTTCTCTCCCTGTGTCAAAGACTCGGGCAAAAATATACGAGCAGTGACTTTTGGATCGGATGAAATGACAACATCTTTTGAACTAACACCGTTAAGATTTTGCGGTGCAGGCATAAATGGGCTGCCAAGATGCCTCTTAATGGTGCCATCTTTGTAGACAGTGAAAAATGGAGTCAAGTCATGAGCAATGTCGGTGGTTTTCGAGTTCATTTCCGGTGGAGATTTCTCTGTTTCGTAGTGGAGAGTTGAATGCAAATATTATGCAGCTGCAGAGGTAGTTTATATAGTGATACATCCCATAACTTCGGTGTAGAAATTTATGTGCTCACCTAATGCTAATGGTCCAGCATAAGTCTATTTCAAGCAGACGTTACAAAATGTAACTTTCAGTTTTTTGAAATTATAAAATGATAGTTTTTGATTTTTTTAGCAAATGTTGGTCAATTTAACTGCTGAAAATCAAAACAATCAATAATAATTTAAAATTTAAATCTTGAAAAGTGTATCGCGTTTAAAATGTAATTTTCAATTTTTGAAATTATAAAAGGATAGTTTTAAATTTTTGGTCAAAAATTGCTCAATTTGACCGTTAAAAATTAAAACAATCGAAAATAATTTAAAAAAATTTATTATTGAAAAGTATTTCTCGTCTATTTTTAAATGTAACTTTCAGCTTTTTAAAATAATTAAAGAATAACTGTTAATACTATTGATACTGAGCATGACAAGGCACCTAACACATATATTGTAAAATGATCACATTACACGTTATATAATGAACTCATGTATAGTGAACTCTCCTTTATATATTGAACTACCTATATAACCACCGTATAGTGAATTTCTTATATAATGAACTCACGCAAGTTGGCTCCAGCAATTCTACAGATTCAGTTAGAGATTTTGTAACAATTTTACATTTTTCATTCTGCAAGTTTCTCCACAAACAAATAGTTAAATTTCTGTTTTGTTTCTCAAATTAAGGTTCCGTTTGACATTGCTGTTGCAGACAGCAACAACAGCTTTTTTCTGAAAAGCAGCTAAAAAAGTGTTTGGTAAAATTTAAAAGCTGCTTTTCTGAAAAGCGCTTTCGGTTGAAAAGCTGCTTTTAGAGAAAGCAGGTTCCCCCATGCTTTTGAAAAAAGCTGTTTTCAGCTTTTGCGGGAAGTAACTACTGGTTTCAACATCAAAACTCACCAAAAACATTAATTTTTTATATTATACACCAAAATATGCACATATCAAAAATATTACCAAACAGTTATCTGAATTTCATAACAGCACTTATTTTAACATCACTTTTTTCAACAGCACAACAATTTTTAACAACAATCCCAAACAGAGCCTAACAATAACTTTAATTTTTGTTCAAGATCAATTTAACCGCAAAAAATCAAATTAAAATAACTGGGGACTATATTTATACATTAACGTTTTCTAAAGACAACTACGTATGTATCAAAATACGTGTACAAGCGACAAATCTTGTTTCAATCTACCAGCTTTGTAATAGAAGAGAACTATAAAATTAGTGTTTGCTCATCTGTGTACCTATTTGTTATTTAGGCTGTTTAACAACAAAATCTAATTTATTTTTCATGCATGTATTATTAATTTTTATTATTTTGCTAAAAGATATATATATTACTCAACTAAATGAAGTATATTCCCATTAAAAATCGAAAATATTGATAAATCATTAATCGAAAATATTGATAAAAATTAATTTTATTCATTTTTTTTTCAGGGCTAAAAAAGATCTGATCTTTAGAAAGAGATTGTGCTTTGCATTAACCTCTTTGCTCATGAACTTGGGTAACTTGCTCATGAACTTAATCATATTTAAATTAAATCACTAATCATAATAACAACATCTATACTATTATATTAAAGACGAAACATTTAAAGTTTTGTAGTCTGTTCATGAAAGTTTTTGTAGTCTGGTCACTACATTCATAGCCGTTAGATATCTCTGATTAAATCGATGAGAACCGTTAGATAAAATATTAAAATTATTATATAGAATATCTTTTCTATTTTTTCTAACTAAAACATCTTATTTTCCAAAAATATCACAGACAGTTTAATTTAATAAAATAACATGAAAATGTTATAATTGCTAATAACTAACTCATTACCATTTTTAGCCAAAGTGTATATTCTTTTTTATATTTTCTAACTAAAATTTCTACTTTTCTATTTTTCCTAAATAAAACCTTTCATTTTTCAAAAATATCGCGAATAGTTCTATTTAATAAAATAAAATAACAATATTATAATTATTAATCATAGGCAAATCATTACTTTTATATTTTAAAATTCAACAAAAACATGTTACTTTCTATATTTCTTATTAAAACCCCTCTTTTTCCAAAATATCACGGGCAAACCATTACTTATTTATTTTAAAATCTATTTTAATATTTTTAATTATTTAATAATGTTTAACACGTCTACTTATTTTTTTTAATAAATACAATTAATAAAATATAAAATATAAATAATAAAATTAACAATTATTAAAAATAATCCGTGCATCGCACGGGTTTTAAGCTATATTATTAAAGACGAAACATTAAAAGTTTGGTAGTCGGACGGTCGGTACTTGTGATTTTACTTAATTACCCTTTACTTATTTTTTTAAAAACTATCACTAAATAATAACATTATTTATAATCAATTACCTTTTCAGCTAAAATGCATTACCTTTTTTATTTTTTTCAAACAAAATCTTATCTTTTTCTAAAAAAACACGGGCGATTATCTTTTTTTAATAAAAACATGTTACTCTTATATTAAAATCTATTTTAATATTTTTAATTATGAGCACTTTTTTAGCTAAAACGTGTTATTTTTTCTATTTTTTTATTTTCTAAAGAAATTATTATTAAATAATAACATTTTTATAACCAACTATCTTTTCAGCTAAAATACATTGTCTTTTCTATTTTTTCAAACAAAATCCTCTCTTTTTCTAAAAAAACATCACGGGTAATTACCTTTTTCAACTAAAACATCACGGGTAATTACCTTACTTATTTATTTTGAAACCTATTTAAATATTTTTAATTACAAGCACTTACATTTTCAGCTAAAACACGTTACTTTTTCTATTTTTCCTTACTAAGACCCTCCTTTTCCAAAAATATCACTGACAAACAGTTATTAATTTATTTTAAAATTTATTTTAATACTTTTAATTATTTAAAAAAGTTGAACACGTCTACTTATTTGTTTTAGCAAATGCAAATTAATAGAATATTAAAACATAAATAATAAAAATAATAATTATTAATAACAATCCGTGCATCGCACGGATTTTAAGCTAGTATTAAGTAAAACTAAAACATGATAAATTTGCAAAGTCATGCACCTTAATTATTACATCTCCTCACTAGCAACAACACATATTAGCAACATGAGCTTGATTATTGAAAAATCCATACTAATCTATAACAAAGAATGATCCTTGTCATCTTTGATAAAAGATGCTATCAATTTCATTAGTGACCCGGCCTCTTCACAATTCGGGTCGAACAAATGAAACACATGGCCCATTCCTTTTGTCTCCACAATCTCAACCTCTCCTTTCCACTCACTCTTTTTCAAAGCCTCATAATAAGTCCAACCCCTTGAACTCAAAGAATCATTCTCGGCCGTAGAAATCAACACTTTGTTACACCCAAGCTTTGCCAACAAACCCGGACTCGCTGCCGGGTTCAATCTCGGGTCATCGAGACCCGTTTCCTCCGAGCAACAATAATTCCATAATTTATCGGGTTTGTCATTCCCGAAAAACGGATGGATCAAAATCATACCCGAAATCTTAACATCCGACTCGAGTCCTTTTACACCCGCCCATGTAGCCATTGTATGTGAAATATTCGCTCCCGCACTATCACCTGCCAAAAAAACCCGCCCGAAATCTGCATGCTCGTTTACCCACGGGTCAGGACCCGACCCCGATGCATGGGAAACAACCCATTTCAAGGCTTCCCATGAATCATCATAACACGCTGGGATTGGATTCTCCGGTGCAAGCCGATAATCAACCGAAACAACCATCACATCACAGTTCGAAGCAAAAGATGAAGCGTAAGGAGCGTAAAAATACGATAAGGCGGATTCAACACAGAATCCGCCTCCATGAATGTACACTAACACAGGGAGTTTCTCTCCCTGTGTCAAAGACTCGGGCAAGGAAATACGAGCACTTACTTTGGGATCGGATGAAACCACCACATCTTTCGATCTAACACCGTTAAGATTTTCCGGTGCAGGCATAAATGGGCTGCCAAAATGCTTCTTAATAGTGCCATTTTTGTACACAGTCATAAATGGAGACAAGTCATGAGCAATGTCAGTGGTTTTCGAGTTCATCTCCAGAGGAGAATTCATCATTTGCACAAGAGAACTCATGGTAAAAAAAAGATATGGGAGAGAAGTGAGATTTCTCTGTGTTTTGCAGTGGAACAAAGAGAGTTGAATGCAAATAATATGAAGCTGGAGGGTAGGTTTATATAGAGATACAACCTATAACTTGGGTGTAGAAATTTATGTGCGCATTACAGTGACAACACAGTAAGTCCACTTTTCTTGGTTACAAGTCAATTTTGAACAACACTGTTACTTAGTTGTAAAATGTTCGTGATTCAGCTTATTACAGTAATTCTCTACAAAATATTTGACAAATTCAATTTTCACAAGTATTGATCGTTATGAGTTTTTTTTTAATCCGTGTATTTAGAGTAAATGATAATGTGGTGGTCAAATTTTACTCGATTTAGCGTTATGACGAAAATATTTAAATTTGCAATATGATAGAATGACATCGCTTTTATTTTCGAAAATATTTACAAAGTACGTGTACGAAAGTAAATCTAGAAAAAATCTATCAACTTGTACTAGAAGAAAAGTAGAAAGAAAAGCTTTGTAGCCGAAGACTCAAGATGACGAGGGTGGCGCCGTGGCGCGGGTGTTTGTTCATCTGTTTACCTATTTTATTCATCTAATTTTTTCTTCTTCTTGATCAAAGAATATATTTTTTATGAAATCAAAGAATTACAAAAAATTAAATAAACAAAGTTGGGACGGAAAAGTTTAGAAAAGTAAAAATCAGAAAAAAATTTTGAAAATTTTTGAGTGAGAATTTTATTAATTTTCCTCCGTACAATTTCATTCGTGATTCATGCCAGCCAAACAAAATAACGAAGGTTTCGGTCGCAAGGAAAGACTTATTTAGCACCCACGAGGACGTGATACTTGATAATTTTTAATTTGTGAGGTTATATATATACACGCGGGAATTTATATTTTTTTTTAAAATTTTACCATTAAAAATAAATTTAAGAAATGTTTTGGGTCATTTTATTCGATTTCCTAACATTTTTCATAAGTAGAATCGTAAACGTTCCAGAACTTGTCAAGAACGGGTCACGCAGAGTGGACTTCCGCGATATCATTTTAAAGATTTCCTTCTTTTCTCCAGGAATAGTTTTTTTTTTCCCCATTGTTTGTCCCCGTATTGTTTTTATACAAATGTTATATGGTGAAATTAAAATATTTATAATTCTCCGAAAAAAACAAAAACAGACACGATCAGTGAAATTTATGAAGTTTAACATTGAAAAGATAATATTTTTGATAAAATTTGACTTTAAATTATTTTTTCAGCTTTAAATCATTTTTTAATTTATAAAATAAACAGATTTTTTCAACTTAAAGTCAAAAATCATATTAAACTCGGGTTTAGAGTTATTACCGAACGGTCTATCATCAGAAATGATAAACTGGAAAATACTTTCTTTGTGGCTTTAGTTTCACAAACAGAATTAGCAAACGGAAATATCCAGGTGAAGAGTTAATACTTAGGCAAAATCTAATATTAGATAATTAGGAAGAATATACAGTAACAAGAAAGATTGATGATGATTCTTATATTTTAGTTAGGTGATATCAATACATGATTCTATTTTAGACTTAATCCTTTGTCTAATATTGGATTTGGAGCCTTGGCTGGCGTGGTGCAGGGAGGATATATTTTATTTATCTCGTTTTTATTACTGATTAATTTTATATCTATATAAATATATATCCGATACATTATTTAATAAACCATATGTTATATAATCAATATTTCATAAAGATTCATATCTATATGATGATGATATATCAACAATATTCTATTATCCCGTTTTTAATACAGGTGTTAACTGAAATATAATTGAACATTTTTTCTTTGAGAAATACGAGAGCTCCCAAATCTATTTTCAATAAAAAATTTAAACTCATATCTATACGAAACATTAAAAGTTTTGATACGGTACTTGGTTTATTTAATTATTTTTAACAAAATATTTTTATTACTATCTTATAATAACCTAAAAATTAAAAGTTTTGATTTTCAAAAATATCACGGGCAATTACCTTTTTCAATTAAAATATGTTACATTTTCTATTTGTCCTTATTAAAATCTCTGTTTTTCCAAAAATATTATATTATAAAAGAAATAAATAAAAAGATTATATTGTATTTTTACTATAAAAAAAATATTATAATATATTAAAAGTAGTTTGTGCTTCACATAAGTTATAAATTAGATATTATATTAAAAATGAAATATTGAAAATTTCATCGATAGACATTATGAACACTCAATTATATGATAGTAAAATTATTATAAAGAGATATTTAAGTTTCGAATATCATCAACAACATATTAATATTATTATTTACAATGTCAAGTTTAAAAATATAAATAAAGGCCAAATTTTATCAAATATATATTATTATATATTTTTTCCTTTAACATATCCTATACATTATATTCTATGTATAACTACAAAAATTAAAATTGAAAAGTATTATATTTTAAATCATTAAATATTTAAAAGTAACCGGATTTTGCCTAGATCATGTGTGTCAATTAAAACTTGTGTTTATTTTGTAAATTTTAAATTTCTTTTTAAAACAGTGTTTCATTTTCGGACATTAAAGTTGTATGGTCTAAATTTTCGGGGACAACTTGCGTACTCTTTGGTTACATGATATTCTAGTTTACTAAATCGCGGTGTTATAATAATTTCTTTAATTTTTTTTCTAGAAATATTCTAAAAATTCTTTTTTAAAATGAAATAAATTATGATATTACGAACATAAGATTTCTTTTGAATTTTTCGTGGCGTATTGATCATTCACGTAAATTCTGAATAAATATTGAAAAAGTCAATTATTTAATTATTTAATTTTATATTATGTTGAATTTTATTATATTGATTACAATTTATATTTTTTAAAAATCTAAAATTTCAATTTATATTTTAAAATATATAATATAATATCAATATTTAATTCTAACATATAGCACGATGCTTCTAATAAACCGCCCTTCCTCTAAAGATGTTGCCTTTCAATGAGCCACTCTCTCGTTATAATAAAATTTAACAGATAACATATCAATCTATAACATGATTTTAAATTTATTTTGTATTCTTGACATATAATACAATAGTTACAAAAACATATCTTTATAGCCTTGAATAGGGCTGAGCATTCGGTCGGTTCGGTGGTCCAGAACCAGACCGAACCGAATAGACCGAAAACCGAATTTTTTTTTCCGGACCGAACCGAATCGAAATTGTATTTTGGACTGGAACGGAACCGAACCGAAATAATGCTATTCGGTTCGGTTCTTTCATAAAAGAACCGAAATTTTTTCAAATAAAAAATTTATATTTCAAAAAAGCCAAAAAAATATGATTTTTCTAAAAATAAAAATATTAGTTAATGAAATACAAGTATGAAATGTAAATATAATAGTTCAAACTTCAAATCTCGAACCAAAAATATGTCATGCAAAATTTTGAATATATACATACATATAAAATCAATATATTATATCTATAAAAATTATATAAAAAAAAAAATCGGTCTATTCGGTTCGGACCAAATTTTTTTTGAAAAAACCGAACCGAACCGATATTTATTTCGGTCTATTCGGTCCGAACCGAAAAGACCGAATTTTCAGAAAATTAGAACCGAACCGAACTAAAATTATACTATTCGGTTCTGCTCAGCTCTAGCCTTGAAGATAAGTTTTTAAAATTTTCTTTTTGAGAAATTTTGGACTAAAAGCTACATTAAATAATGATGAGATGTACTACATTAAAGAACCAGAGTAAATCCAAAAACACACACAAAAAAAAAAAAATTTAATCTACCAAAACTTTTATCAAAATATAAAAACTAAATTAGATTGCGTAAAATCTCCACCTTGTATAGTAGGGTCCGAGGAGAGGAGATTCGTGTGAATCAGAATTGATATATGCAAAACGTCATGATACATGCATCCACTTTTTCAATTTGATAATACAACTAATGTAATCGAACAAATTCCTCTTATTTGTAGTAGAACAGAACTTTTATCTCGGTTCATCTAGCTTCCTAAAAACAGAAACAATCAAAATCAATAGTAAGTAAGTAAAAGTTCGACACGAGAATATAAATATTTTAAAAGCAAACACAAATATGAGCTCGATAAAAAAAAGAGAGCAAAAAAATTTTGGATTCTATAAATTTGTTTATATAATCGTCTGAATTCTTAATAAAATAAAGTTGTTCTTGATTTTTATAATTTTTTATATAAATTATATAATGTAATTAAGTTTACAATATTGGATTATAGATATTGTCAATTAATTGTAAAATGTGATTAGATTTATAATTTTTAGAATACTTCTCTTTTATAGGTATTACCTTGTCTACAAATTAGGAGCTAAAAAAAGAAAATTTTAATTTTTAATATTTAAAATATAGGTTGATCTAAAAAATAGATAAATAGGATTCAGATGATTCTTGGGAACTTTCCTATATATGATATAATATTAAAATATAAAGAAAAAAATAAAGATAATAAAATAGTAATGAAGATATTGATTATAAGTATATTGATAAATAAAAAAATTTAGGAAAATATTAACATTATATATTTAATTTTCTTCATTAGTAAAGATTTTAAATATGAGAATATTAAAATTTAATAGGATATTTAAATTAAATATTTACTTTCTTCCATTAGTAAAGATTTTAAAGGCAAGAATATTAAAATTGTATATTTAGTTTTCTTCATTAGTAAAAATTTAAAAGTCAATTGAGATTTTTTCTGATCTGTAGTATTATTAATTCAAAAATTTGAGAAAATTAGAAAAATAGATGAAAACAATTTGAAATGCGCTACCTCACCGTTATCGTCTTCTAAGTATATTGATGATTTTTTTGATCGAAGGAAATCCATTCCTTCGGATACTATTCCTTTATCCCAATGCAGTGGCGGAGCCAGAAAACAAGAACAGTGGGGGCTAAAAATGAAAAAAAATTAAAAATCAATATGAAAAGTAGTTTTTTAGAGAAATTTTATATGTTCACTACTTTATACACTAAAATTATTACAACATTATATAATGACAATAGATTTCAAAATATATGAAGTTCATATATATTATAAAATAAAATTTGAATCATTAGACAACTTTTTACATAGTGAAAATTACTTCTAAAACTTTTAAGTGTAGTCTATTAAAATTTATATTTTAATAATTTTAAAATATGACTTAGCAAAAAAAAATGAAATCAAAATATTATGATCAGAATTTTGATATCTTGCATCAATATTAAAGTGATGAATAAGAAGATGAATTACTTTGACAAGAGAAAAAGAACTACCTTACATGACTAAACTCTTGTTTACTATTAATTATAATTTATTATTTGAGTAAAAATTGATAAATTTATTTACGTCAATTAAATAGAATAGTTAATATTATTAAATTTAATGTCTAGTATTATAATGTGAGAGTATAATTTACAAGTAAAATCGCGATTGAACACGAGATATATGTACATGTCAAAATAGAAAAAAAATCAAGATATAAATATATGTAATGAAAATTTCAAAGAGTTTTTTTTTAATTAAATTATAAAGATTGTTTTTTGAATTTAAAGAGGATATATGTTTCATATAAATTAAAAGATTAAAATATGTTCTAACAAAAAAAATAAGAAGATTAAAATATGTAATTAGAAAAAATAAAAAATATTATATAAATTAATTATAAAAGGTTACTTTTTTATTGTTGTGAGGACTAATTAAAATTAACACTATAAATTATGAATTTATTGGAGTGGGGGCTAATAAAAATTAACATTATAAATTATGAATTTACTGTAACCCTAGTGGGGGCTATAGTCCCACTAGCCCCTAGGTAGCTCCGCCACTGTCCCAATGTATCTTCTGTCAAAAAGTGTTCTATACTTCATGTGGTAGTCATTCTAAATATCTATTGCTATATTTTTTATAAATCTTACAATAAAATCTATATTTCGTTAATGACCGTATTTATATAATGATTCTTTCATAAATATAATTGATTTCACGTGTATTAATATTGGTAATATTAATTACAACTTGTCAGGTGTATTCATTTTGAAAATCAATTGCTATTTCTTTTATAAACCTTACAATAGAATTTATAGTTCTTAAACGATCGTATTTATCTGATAATACATATAAACCATATTTGGAAACTGAACTTGTATTAAAAGGTTTTATTCTAGAAACTAGAAAGAGAGCCCTGGCTGGCGGGCTGTTTTACAGTTCTAGATGGCCTTGACTTTGTTTGACCTTGTCAATGAAACATTTAAGAAGCAGACTCTCACCGCTTGAAAATAGTAACAGCTACAATTCCTCTCCCTCCTGGTAAATTCAAACAAGTACTCATGAGCCCCGATAATTAAAAATTATAATATACTGTATAATTTTATACAAATTAGCAAAATGAAAAAAGAATAGACGATATACATTTCACTCAACATTGAAATCAAAGTCATGAGATGGTAAGAACAAGGAAACAGCCCACGTTCGGTAGCCGGACTTGGGACGAGTTCAGATCGGATTTGAATCAGATCATCTTAAAGGATCTGATTAGGGGTCCGATTTATTTTAAGCCGATTCATATCCGAGCCGATAGTATCTCGGATTATCGGATCGGAGGTCCACTTGTTTAATAATTTTTAATTTTTCTTAAATTGAAAACATAGTTTTTAATAATTTTAAATTATTATTTTAACAATAGTGTACGGTTAATGGAAAAGTAAAATGTTTACAAGATTTTTGGTTCAAGATTTTGAACCTAAAATCTCACTTTCTTTACCCACCCCATGGACAGGTATCCTACTTTGTATGTATGGTACTCTAAAACGACTTTTACAAAGTTGAAAAAATCTGAAACAGAACATGAGAGAGATCGAAGTAGGTAATTGTTTTACCGGGCTGTTTAAGGCACCTTCATGGTTGGATGCCAATTTATAAAGGTAGGAATGGGTGGTTAATTTGCTTTAGACAAAAGAAATGGTCAATTTTTTTGTTGTTATTTTCAATTTCTATATATGCAAACTAAGATTAGATTTCGTTTACCTTCATTTCGAATTCATTCATTTGTTTTTTGAAAAATGCTATACCGTATGTCCTAAATTGATTTTTAAAACGGATTTCAAATATCACGTGTTATACTTCAATTGAATTCAGGTTAAAATACCTGTAAAATCTGAGGGACTCAACTGATCATGTAAGATTAGTCATTCCGTAGGCCGTTTACTTCAAGTAGTAAACAGGGGGAATAATTCAGCTACAAAAGCTTAATCCTGAAGTGCCTCTGCTGATACCAGTATATGTGATGATGACTTGCATCATACCATCACCATTGATTAAACTTACTTATGTTGCTTTGTTAGGTTCGGAGATGAAATTGAGAGATCAAGGGCCGTGACTGAAATGAATAATCGGTATTTTTCAAGCAAGCCTATAGGTGTTGCACGCTAAGGAGCCACCTGCTCAGCTAAAGCGTAAAAATTCAGCCTTATGCTCATTCTCAGCCAATATAACCATGATCATGTTTACTGTCATGTATATATCATGTTATTGCAACAGCTGTGTTGTCGCAATTTGTTTAATTATTCATATGAATGTTATATGCCACCCGTGTTCAGTGTTATGCATTTACTCTAGAAGATTGAATACTCAACAATCAATCCTGATATCTGAGAATGAATGACCGACATTGTTGTTCGTGGTATACAGATCCAGTGCTGAGGACTCGTGTTAAAAATTAAATAATATAGCTTCTTAATATACCTGTCTGAAGCACATAAAAGTAAGTTAAGTAAAACATACACAAGATCATTTATCACCTTGTTGATAACCATTTCAAATTTCATAGATGTAATTGGCATGTACGGGGGTGTAATTACAAACTTACAGTTTACGCTTGATTGGTTGGAAGGTTACTCTGTATTTTTGACATTTCTGCATGATATATCAACTTATTTTCATTTTTCGTTTCATTGCTCATCCAGTCCTCCTACTCAGACTCTTCACAAACTTTGTCATCTCTTATTTAAATCCTATCGTCTCCTTTACCCCGTGTCCTAGTAATGTCCTTTATCCTTGTCTTCCACCTCTTTCTTTGAACATTTTCATTCTCACCTCCATTTCTACTCAATCGACCAGGTACAACACTAGGTTTATCAATTTGTAGCATCACTTTGGTTTCTATCCACTAAAACCTGATTTTCTTTTATCAGCTTCTTGGTTTAGCTTATTCTATAAACCCTCTTCAGAAGGTATTGTCTGCAAGCATTTATCTTAGATGTATGTTAAAGCTGTTGACGAACTTCTAATGGGACCTCTGGCTTCTCGACTTCAAACCTTCACAGTCCAAGTACATCTGCAACCTAGTTGTGAAATAAAGAATTAACAAGAAATACTTTTCTTTATTTTACTCTTATCACCACATTATGGCCCGTCTCTTATGTGCTTCTTGTTTACAATCTTTCTAATGGTTTGGCAGTCTAGAATCAATTCTAGTATTAAGTTGGATGGAAATTATGGAAAGCAAGGGATACAGTACCACATCAGGATTGAAACATGTCTGCAACTGGTGGTGCTTTATAAGTTTTGAATCATCAAAATGTATAATGAGCACGAAGGATTTTTGCTAGAGCCATGAGCCTGGTTGTTTCATCTGTCATGCCCTGTGAATGTATATTATATAGTAAACGGTTAAGTTTAGTTAGGTGTGCTAAGACTAAATCTTTGCATCACATTCAGGCTGGCGCATTATAGACATACAATGTCTGCAGAGTTGATGCCGGTTTAGCACTCAAGGCCCTGGGGTTACTCAAGAACAAATGAAGTAACAAGGAGGATTATAGTTAATTTGGCCATATTTGACGCGGTAGTAGCTGAGAAATAGAGAGCTAAGGGGAGTAGTTGTTTCACAAAAAATGGCATTAGTTGTGTTCTCAAAGGGTACAATTAAATTGACATAAAACGGTCAGGACATACTTTTCCACCGTGGTCATGGAGTCCAATGCAACCTTTCTGCTGCGAAACAGATAGTCTAAACAAAATTGTAGCAAGGCCCGTCATAAGATATGAAAGATCTTATTGTTCATCAACAACCTACCTTAACTAACAGGTGTATTCTAACTTGGGACATGCAGCAAAAGCCTGCGGAGTTTGCAAGTTCTAATATTAACAGCTTCTGTTTGGAAGCTCAGAAGGGGGTAAAAAAATGTATTTAAAACTGTTAGCTGTAAGGTTTGATGGGAAACCAAAAAATTTAACGAAAATGTGCATAGTTGAGTTGCACATAATTTTATCTCTGATCTTGCAAGTTTGGATTCACCAGCTAGTGTTTGGACCACTGGAAAGAGGTGCATGTTCTTCATAAGTATAGCTGCTGGTTTACAAAACCAAACAAGTCAGGGTGAAATTATTCTGGTTTGTAAACTCAACCGGAATAAGAAAGGATTGATACTTCCAACAGCTTTATAACGAGAATTACATGTATAAAAGAACGATAACCATAACGATGTTACAGCATCAAAGTCAGCCATAATTTGCATTGCTAACAGTTAAGCATGACTAGGATAGCAGCCCTTTTATCACTTTCTTTGTTGTGCCTCGTGGCTTCTGTACAATGTTACGGTGTAAAGGGAAACAACCCTCTTGCCAAACTTATGGAGGCTCAGAAGTCCAAGAGGCCATCTACTTTCCGCAATGAGGTTCCAAGTAATGAGTATTCACCCGTGTTTGTTGGATCTCAGGATGGATTGAAGGAAGCTGACAAGGTAGAATCATTGCCAGGGCAACCTGATGGAGCAACTTTTGAACAATACTCGGGCTATGTCACAGTTGATCCGGTTGCTGGAAGAGCACTCTTCTACTATTTTGCGCAGTCTGAAAATTCCTCTAGCCAGCCTCTGGTTCTATGGCTAAATGGAGGTAAATGCGGATTTGATCCCTTTGAGCCATACTTTCTTACTTATAACTGGCATTCAATACTGCATATTGCGAAATTGCAAACAGAAAGCTCTCAATATATGTATGATGACCCTAAACTTCACTTGACAATTACTATATCAATTTCAATGACAGGACCTGGTTGTTCTTCATTTGGAAATGGAGCAATGATGGAACTTGGACCATACAGAGTCAACAGTGATGGCAAAACTTTATCTCTAAACAAGTATGCTTGGAACAATGGTAAGTGGGTATATTTTTTGTTTTCCTGAGATAAAAAAGTAGCTCATTCATCAATCTCTTTTAAAGACTTTCATCGTCAGGTTACTAACATTAGTCATTTTGAAAATGCAGAGGCAAACATGTTATTCTTGGAATCCCCAGCTGGTGTTGGATTTTCTTACTCAAACACAACCTCGGATTATGTAACTGGAGACACAAAAACTGCAGCAGATGCTTACACATTTTTAATAAACTGGCTAGAAAGATTTCCCGAATACCAAACCCGAGATTTCTACATTACTGGAGAGAGCTATGCAGGACACTATATTCCCCAATTAGCTCAACTAATTCTTCAGAACAACAAAATCACTAACCAAACTGTCATCAACCTTAAAGGAATTGCTGTATGTTTCTTCTAACAAAGTTTTACTTTAATTAAGCTATTACACATTAATGCTGCCATGCATAAAACATAATATCAAGGGAAGTGATATCGTCTATATTTGATTTTCAGATTGGTAATGCGTATATAGACCAGTTAACACAGTACCAAGGATCATTCAATTACTTATGGTCGCATGCTCTACTATCTGATGAACTTTACGGGGGAATCATCAGTAACTGCAACTTTTCAGCAGTTCCAAATGTTACAGAAGCATGTGCAACCTATATTGAGCAAGTAGACATTGGCGATATCTTTCCATACGACATATATGCCCCCTTGTGTGATTCTTCAAGTGGTTCACCCTCAGTATGTCTCTCTTACAAAGTTTTTACGTGACTATTTCTTACAAGTTACAAGCTAACTATTTGTTCGCTCTCCTCATTAGTTCCTTATTTTTATAACCAAAACAGACATCAGGATTTGATCCATGCACAGATAGTTATATCAACACATACTTGAATACTCAACTGGTTCAGACATCACTTCATGTTACTGTTCCTCCAAAGTCATGGTCATCTTGCAAGTAAGTTTCTGAATTAAGTTATGTTCTTCTGCCAAGTAGATGACACAGACGCAGATAAACAAGTCAGCTTATGATTTCAGACAATTATATCGCATAGTCTGAGCAATAAAATTGTATTCTGATCTCAATTACATGTCGATTAACTTATAAGTCTCGCTATAGATAACAAAATTTGTAAGATATTTATTATTAGTAATTACTTACCAATAGCATTGTTTATGACCCTGTTTTAGCGATGAAATTAATGATCAATGGACGGACTCCCCAGCAACAGTCTTGCCTGTTATTAAGGAGCTCATGAGCAGTGGCATCAGTGTTTGGCTATACAGCGGAGACACGGATGCTGTAGTGGCAGTGACAACAACAAGATATGCCATAGACTACCTTCAAACATCAGTTAAAACACCATGGTACCCCTGGTACACTCAAGCCGAGGTAAGTCTTTTTTTTTTTTTAAATTTAGTTTTATCTTGTGAGTTGAAGAAATTGTGAAAAAAATACAATTTAGCAATACAGTTATTTCAAAAAGGTCAGGAAAGCCAAACACATTGTATAATTCTTGGGGGCACACACAACATATATCTTAATTTCTTAATGACAAATTGTTAATTTCTTGGCCGAATATATTAAGGTGGGAGGATATGCAGTTGGATATGAAAATTTGACATTCGTGACTGTAAGGGGATCTGGACATTTTGTTCCAAGTTACCAGCCTTCTCGCGCTCTTGCATTGTTCTCTTCCTTTTTGGCCGGAGAGCTTCCTCCGTCTGGCGACGAGAACTGATCAGGCTTCGCTGGAGTCCAGAAGAGGAGGCTATTTCAATTGTTGTACAAGTTGAATTTGTAATAAGATGTTGAGATATTTACATGCAGATAAATTCTCAACATAAATGTGTTACAGCAGTTATCTCCATATCTGAGCATTCAATACATTGTAACATGTAATCCTTATATTTAATCTTTTCACTCTGTAATTTTTAATATCGTGATGATGGCCTGTTATAAACTGCAAAACAGAGTTTTTACCTGAACGAGTTCCAATAATGAGTGGTCTTGCTCCATGGATAAAATTTCGAAACTTTCATTCCTTCCTCCCTTCCATTCCTAACAATTTAAATTATAATTCAAACACCTCAATTTGAGAGGTAATGTTCCGTTCCTTACTATCAGCCTTATTCGAATAGTATTGTACAATCTTGTTCCATGAGTACCTACTGAAACTGAATTTATATAAAAAAAATTGTGTGTTACAATTTTAATATTTCTATTTGAGAACAAATGATTTATTGGTTTATACATTTCAAAATATAATTTATCAGCTTCTGTATGGATTGTTGGAAGGATTGGGAGTAAAAAGGATTCTTCAAATTATTAGCTGTAAGGTTCGATGAAAACAAATAAAATTAACGGATCAATATGTATACATTGTTGTATACACAACATATTGAAAGTTTTTTTGTTTTGGACGATGGAAGGATGAAAAAGTTCTTTATAAGTACTCCCTCAGTCTCTTAAATTTTGGTTTGTTTGATTTTTTGCGATCAAATTAATCAAACTTTGATCATAATTAAAATATGTTATATAGTTAAGAACAATTATAATAATTATACTACTAGAAAGTATATCTAACCTAGTATAAGATGTGTTTTTTAGATTTTAAAATTTATAAAAGAATCTATACTCTTTATTAATACTAGAAGATAACCCGTGCGAAACACGGGCAGAGTGATTCTATTTGGAATTTATTTTATTAATCTTAATGAACTGTAGAGCAGTTAAATGTTAATGGTAGATTATTTATATTTCAATATCGAAAGAAAAATCATTTTAAAATCTAAAACACCAACTTGTGTTTAGATCCAAAAGATTCTCATCCAAATGAATTTCTTTATTTTCAGCAACAACTTTCTATTATATAGAAAGCGTAAGAGATTAATAGTTGTAATTTTTGAATAATTATATATATAAGTAAGAGAAACTACGTCACCAATACCTGTGCCATATATCTTTTTCGAAGTTTCTCATTACGTTTATTCCACTAATTCAGAATTTCTTGTTTAATGACATCTTTTTATTCCATCAAATCTTTTAACTTCCAATTTTGAAAGCGTAGCTATAAGGGATAATTATAAGGGTAATAACAAATTAGCCAAATGTAGTATACACTATGTATGTATACATATAATTAAAATTTTGTTTATTCAACCTCGGATAAGATCTAGAAGATTTCCATCCGGTTGATTTTCTTTATTCCTAGAAATAGCTTTTTTTATTATGTAGAAAACGTAATTAAAATCAAATTAATTTTAAAACTGAAACACCAATCTGTATATATAGATCCAAAAGATTCCCATTCAATTGAATTTTTTTATTTTCATAAACAACTTTCTCTTATATAAAACGTAAGAGGTCATTAGTTGAATTGAAAAATTATATAAAGTTAAATAAAAAAAATTTGTCACCAATACATGTGTCATATATTTTTTGCGATGTTTCTCATTATGTTTATTCTACTGCTCAATAGTTTAAGAATCTCTTGTTTGACGATATCTTTCTTTACAATTCCAATTTTGAAGGCGTAACGGTAAGGAATAATTATAAGGGGACTAAGAAATCAGTCATGTAAACTATGTATATATAATTAAAATTTTGTATATACAACACGGGCTAAAATTTAGAAGATTGACATACAATTGAGTTTCTTTATTTCTAGAAACAATTTTTTATTTATACATAAAACACAAGAGATCATTATCTGAATCAAATAATTCTAAAAATTAAGAAAAAAGAAACTTTAGATAGTAATACCTAGGACATAATTTTTTTGTGAATTTAATCATTATGTTCATCTCACTGCTCAATAGTTTCATAATCTCTTGTTTGACGATATTTTTTTTGTATGCATACCATTTGTCTTCCAATTATAAATGCATAGCTAGAAGGAAAAAATATAGGGGACTAAGAAATTAGCTCAATATCGTACAAAATATGGATTGTAAGTCTATTCATGAATTAACTAACTGTACAAAATATATATAGTTAAATTCATATGGGACTATTTAAATATAATAAGGCTACTCATGAATAAAGAATAAATATAACAGGACAAATATAATTGAGTTCAATTTATGCACTTGTGATTGGTGATGTAAATATTCGAAATTTTTTTATGAAATTGATTCGCATGCAGATGAGAACAACTTGGCATGCTGAAAAGTGAATTTACCTCTACACAACTTGTATTAACAAAAACTTGGCATGCTAAAAAGTAAATTTACATGTCCACAACTTGTATTCGATTAGTAACTTTTTTTGTACTTTGGTGATGGACAATGATCACTTTTTCGGTAATAACGACGTACAATCATATTCGTTGGTGTTTCATATTTTAAGTTCAATTCACCAAGACACTAAGGTTATAAAAGAATTAGAACTACAATAAGAATACAAATTTCAGATGACCTAAACTACAAATTACACGTACTATAGTTTGCTTATGTTGTGATCTTATTGTAACTCTTACAACATGAGATATCTATTACACGATATAATATTATAATATATTTTGGTACAATGTAATTTAATAACAATATAATATATTCGTACAATAACAATATAATTTATTGTAGATTTAGATTAGATTATTATTATTATTATTAAAAACAACATAGAAGTTTATGTGAAATAAGAGTTTAGGGTACAATAACAATATAATCTATTTTAGATTAGATAATTTTTTTTTAATTTCAAAACAATATAGAATTAGTTTTTTCTTAAAAAAAATTAGAGTTTTACATGAAATAGAAGTTTAGAGTACAATAATAATATAATCTATTTAGATTAGATAGTTATTATTTTTTTTAATTTAAAAACAACATAAAATTCTACAATAATATATAATATATGAGTCGAACATTGAAGTAGCAAGTGTATAATTTCAAAAAAAACTTGATACAAATGTTTAAATTTTATGGCTTAACTATCCATTGTATGCGATCACAGATAATATTGACATATGTATATCAGTGTTATGACAATGACAAAGAAGTGACAAAGAAGAGTTATCCCGCAGACTTTTAATTGCTTGTACGTGTAAGATGAAAAGTCAAAAATAAAATATTATTTTTTGTAAGACGAAAAGTCAAAATAATAATAGAATTGTTAAAAAATTGGTGAAAGTAGAGCATTGAACAAAACAAAATTAATTTACAAACAACAAAGTTTTGCTACGTGAAATAGGAGTTTAGGATATAATAATTCTACTACATGAAATAGGACTTTATGGTATAATATAATATATTTTAAATTAAATAATTACATATTTTAAAAAAATTAGGGGTGAAACAAAAAAAAGTGTGAACCAAAAAAGTGCGAACCAAATTTGGTACAATGTTAAAAGGGAGTTTCTCTTATTAATAAAGGTTATGATAAAAAGTCAAAAAAATATTATTTTTTGTATGGAAAAGTCAAAATAATAATAGAATTGTTAGAAGATTGGTGAAAGTAGAGCATTGAACAAAAAAATAATAATTTAAAAACAACATAAAGTTCTACTACGTGAAATATGAGTTTAAGATATAATAATTCTACTACATGAAATTGGACTTTATGATATAATATAATCTATTTTAAATTAGATAATTATATATTTATTTTTTTAAAATAGGGGTGAAATCAAAAAAAAGTGTGAACCAAATTTGGTACCATGTTAAAAGGGGTTTCTCTTATTAATAAATGTTATGTTATAGATAGATATAATATAATCTATTTTAAATTAGATAATTATATATTTAAAAAAAAAAATTAGGGGTGAAACAAAAAAAAAGTGTAAACCAAATTTGGTACCATGTTAAAAGGGGGTTTCGCTTATTAATAAAGGTTATAGAAGCAAAACAATGTGAAAATGGAGCACGGTACTAAAGTACCAAAATACCAAATTTGGTTATCACTTAACCCGGGTTCGATTCCTCGCAACTACATAATTATACAAGATTTATATACTTTAAATTCTTTAGCTTCATCTAGGGTTCGATTCCTTACAACTACGTAATTATACAAGATTTATTTATTTATTTTAAATTCAATAGTTTCATGGAGCGTTAGATTTTATACTCTTTATTAATAAGCAAAACAATGTGAAAATGGCGCGCGGTACTAAAGTACCAAAGTACCAAATTTGGTTATCACTTAACCGGGTTCGATTCCACGCAACTACATAATTATACAAGATTTATTTACTTTAAATTCTTTAGCTTCATCCAAGGTTCGATTCCTTACAACTACGTAATTATACAAGATTTATTTATTTATTTTAAATTCAATAGTTTCATGGAGCGTTAGATTTTATACTCTTTATTAATAAGCAAAACAATGTGAAAATGGCGCGCGGTACTAAAGTACCAAAGTACCAAATTTGGTTATCACTTAACCGGGTTCGATTCCACGCAACTACATAATTATACAAGATTTATTTAATTTAAATTCTTTAGCTTCATCCAAGGTTCGATTCCTTACAACTACGTAATTATACAAGATTTATTTATTTATTTTAAATTCAATAGTTTCATGGAGCATTAGATTCTTTGCAGCTACGTAATCATACAAGATTTATTTATTTACTTTAATTTTTTTTATCTTTATGCACAGTTCGATTGTGTATAACTACATAATTAAATAGTTATTTATTTATTATATATTTTTATCATTCAATTCTCGAGAAATACATTTTTAAATAATATTTATTAATAATTTATTAATATTAATATTTTAATGTGTGCTCGGTGCTGGCAAGCTAGGATATATATATAAGCAAGTGCTCATGAGTAACGTGCTTCATACCTATATCATTCTTCTCTTCCATCTATAATTCCTTTTAGAGCGAATGAAATATAATACACCATATACAGAAAAAGAATATATAATTTCTCCTGGCAGAATATGGCAATACACTGGAGGATTGGTTCACCAAACTTGACACGAATAAAACATACTTACTTGACACGAATAAACCAAACTTGAAAGCGACCAACCTAACACTAGACCTTAAGACAATAATCGATATGAAATGAAAGATCACATTTACTGCAATGATAAAACCAATTGTTTGTGTCTATATCATCAGAGCAATACTCACATTTGAAGTCATACTCGTGTTCTTCGACCATGCCCGCATCATATATCAAGTCCAGGGGGTGAGGATCCCACCTGTGTTTGTATGTTCTTGCCTTCACAATACATCCTCTACATATATAAAAGTTGCATTGTTTACATTCGTGCTTATATGGACGAGCACGCCATCCGCATGCATTACAAGCATGATCATAGTCAAAAACTTGATCAAGTTGGTGATGGTGAGTTTCATGTTTGATAATCTTTGGTAGGGTCACACATCCAATATGAAGATCGATATTAATGGCCTCATCATCAGGTCGTCCAGCACTAAAGAATATAGCCTCGCCGTATCCAGCGCAACCATCACAAATGGTATACTTCTTATTTGCAATTAGCGTTTTACCTGGCCAAAGGTGGTGTTCAATCTCTCTTGGCAACTCCGCACAGACTTTATGCATAAAGTATTTGAAATTTGAATGGCACAATCTATATAATAAAAGTTACTATGAATATAGCAAATGAGACGGTCTCTTTCTAATTGAGACAGGCAATGGGACAGTCTCAATTATAAACAGTTACAGAATGATAAGCAATATAAATCAGTTATGATCACAAATAATAAACTGCAGAACACCAGAAGTTTTTCACTTGGTTCGGCCCTTAACTCTTAGTCTATGGCCTACATCCAAGTCAACCAATCGTTCTTTTAGAATCTGCTTGGACAAAACCTTTGTGCTAGTAGTGGCATGTGGTGGAGACGACGCTGGGGAAGCAGCAGATTGCTCAGAGTCGGCAGGCATTGTGCGTCGACGTTTGTGAACGGCCGATGAAGATCCGGGAACCCGAGATTTTGTATTGCGACGAGCCATGAGAGTGTATAGAGATGGAGAAAAGAAAGAGGAATAAGGGTGAAAAGGATAAAGTAGAAAGAGAGAGAGAGTGATAAAGGAGAAGAAGTTGAGAATGTAGAGAAGTCTGAAAAGACGTGTCCAGAATTGAAACCGGCGCGAGAAACAAGGAAAGAAATTATGAAACTATTTGACAGTACACTGCATGTATATCATCAGAGAGAAATACGGAATATTTATTTAATGCACATACACGCAACAACAGTGAGTAAGAAAACAATTAATTTCACCAAATCAGCTAATCACATACAATCAGTGAACAATTTTCATATAGAACACATACCAAGTTCACGACGGAGGAAACAAAACCTGTCCTCAGCAAGGGGTTTTGTAAAAATGTCCGCACGCTGATTTTCAGTAGGAATATAGATGAGCTCAATATTACCTTTCGATACATTATCTCGAAGAAAATGGTGACGAACATCAATATGTTTAGTACGAGAATGCATGACAGGATTTTTAGAGATATTAATGGCAGAGGTATTATCACAGTAAATAGGAATATGAGATACTGAAATACCAAAATCTTGGAGTGTTTGTTGCATCCATAAAATTTGAGCACAACAACTGCCAGCTGCGATGTATTCGCCTTCCGCAGTAGAAAGAGCTACAGATGTTTGCTTTTTACTGTGCCATGCAACTAAACAATCACCTAAATATTCACAAGCACCACTAGTACTTTTTCGATCAACCTGTGACCCTGCATAGTCAGCATCTGAGAAACCAATTAAGTCAAAGGAAGTAGAGCTCGGATAAAATAATCCCAAGTCACTAGTACCTTTTAAATACTTAAAAATACGTTTAACAGCATGTAAATGAGATTCTTTAGGTTGAGATTGAAACCGGGCACACAAGCATACACTATACATGATATCAGGACGAGATGCAGTTAAGTATAACAGAGAACCAATCATACCTCGATATTTAGTAACATCTACCGGGGTACCTTGTTCATCCTTAGTGAGCTTGATAGATGTACTCATAGGTGTAGACTTAGGTGAAACATGATCAAGAGCAAATCTTTTGAGAAGATCAGCAATGTACTTGCCTTGATGAATAAATATTCCTGTCGCAGTTTGATTTATTTGCAAACCAAGAAAATATTGAAGTTCGCCCATTAAACTCATGTCAAATTCTTTATGCATGCAATCAGAAAACCACTTACACAATGATTCGTTAGTAGATCCGAACACAATATCATCAACATAAACTTGTACCAATAACAAATGACTATTTTTATGAAAAATAAATAAAGTTGGATCGAGTGTACCACGAATGAAGCCATTTTGAACAAGAAACTGACTGAGACGATCATACCAGCATCTAGGGGATTGTCTCAAACCGTAGACTGATTTCTTGAGTCTATAAACATAGTCAGGATACTTTTCATGAATGAAACCTGGAGGCTGCTTGACAAAAACTTCTTCCTTAAGATAACCATTAAGAAACGCGCTTTTAACGTCCATCTGATACAGTTTGAAGTTCTTATGAGCTGCAAATGCCATTAGAATTCGAATAGCCTCTAAGCGAGCAACAGGAGCGTATGTTTCGTCAAAATCGATGCCTTCCTGTTGATTGTATCCTTGTGCGACCAAACGAGCTTTGTTTCGAATGATGTTTCCAGCTTCATCTTGTTTGTTCTTGAAAACCCAACGAGTGCCTATGACTTTGACATTTGGAGGAGGTGGGACAAGTTCCCATACTTCACATCGTTCGAACTGATTCAATTCTTCCTGCATTGCTACTGACCAGTGTTCGTCTGCCACAGCTTCTTGAGCATTCTTTGGTTCGAACTCTGCAACAAAAGCACTAAAAGCACAGAAATTTCTAAGTCTACTTCGGGTAGAAATACCTTGATCTATGTCTGTAAGAAGATTGTCAGGAGGATGATTCTTTACTGTTCTGGAAGACTTTGGAAGTTGAATATTACTCATTTCTTCTACATTGGAATTATCTGTCTGAGAATGATTGAGAGGTGTCTCATTTGAATGAGACTGTCGCATTGTAGTTGGAGAATCAGTGTTCAATCGAGCGCTTGATCCAGGTGTTTGAGGAGAGCCTGACAATGATTCTAAATTACTCGAAGAACCTGGTGAAGAAATATGTGACCGAGATGAACTGGGAGTATCGTGACTGCTTGATTGACCAGAAAGAGACGGACTCTTTTGAGAATGAGACTGCCTCAATTGAGATTGAGACGGTAGTTCTGGGGCATCTTCTTCTAGTGGAGAAAAATTGCGAGTAGATTCGTTGAAGGTAATGTTGATAGATTCTTCCACTTTGTTTTTGAGAGAATTATAAACTCTATATGCCTTGCTTGTAGTAGAGTAACCCAAAAAGATTCCTTCAGTTGATCTTGGATCAAACTTACCTCGAGTATTCTGAGTATCTAAAATAAAGCATTTTGAACCAAAAACTCGAAAATAATTAATGTTAGGAGTTCTTTTATTAAGCAGTTCATAAGGAGTTTTAAGTAAAATAGGACGAATAAGTACTCTATTTAGAACATAACAGGAAGTGTGTACCGCTTCAGCCCAAAACTTTCTTGGGAGCTTACTCTCATGAAGTAATGTTCTAGCTGTTTCCTGTAAGGTCCTGTTTTTGCGTTCAACTACTCCATTCTGCTGAGGAGTCCTTGGAGCTGAGAATTCATGAGTGATTCCTCTAGATTTGCAGTAAGTGATGAAATCTTTCTCAAATTCACCACCATGATCACTACGAATAGTATTGAGCTTGACAGAATACTTAGTTTCCAGATTAGTAATCAAATCCTTAAACTCAACAAAAGCTTCATCTTTAGTACGCAAAAATAATACCCAAGTAAATCGAGAGTAATCATCTACTATCACAAAAGCATAATTCTTACCACCAAGACTTACATAGCGTTCTGGACCAAAAAGATCTAAATGAAGAAGTTGCAAAGGAACTGTTGTTGACACTTTGTTCTTACTGGTAAAAGATGTCTTCACCTGTTTTCCCAGTTGACAAGCTGAACATGGTTCCACCTTCTTATATTTAAGCTTTGGTAAACCTCGAACTAAGTCATGGGAAGATATCTTGTGAATTAAATCCATGTGAACATGTCCAAGACGTCGATGCCACAAGGTCTGTTGTTCTTGAACAGATGCAAGACAAATATCTGACTGCTGTTCATCAAAATCTAACACAAAAATATTTCCTTTTCGTTTGGCTACTAAGGAAACTTTGTTAGATTTCATACCAATATAACATACATCTTTACCAAAACTTACCTCGTGACCTGCATCTGTAAGTTGACTCACACTAATAAGATTATATTTTAAACCATCAACTAAACGTACATTTGTAATAGCAAACCTGTTGTTACCAATAGTGCCTTTACCAATGATGCGAACAGTATTTGAGTCACCGAGTGTAACTAAACCTCCTTCTTTAGCTTCTAGAGAGAGAAACTTGGATTTGTCCCCAGTCATATGACGCGAACATCCACTGTCAATAATCCATTTGTTACTAGGAACATGGACCTTCAAACATACCTGCAGGAAATATTCTATCTCTTAGGTCCCCATTTGACTTTGGGTCCTGATGTGTTAGTATCACAGATATTATATAAATGTCTTTCTGATTTCTTAATCCAGATTTGAACAACATTGACGGATGTAGGAACAGAATATCTATAATATGAGTTAGGATTGTGGCCCTTGATACCACACAATCTTGATTCTGATGTAGTGTGACCTGGTTTGCCACAATCTCGACATTTCTCATAAGGCATTTTGTACTTCATTGGTGTTCTTTTGTATCCACTTTGAAATGCACTTTTCTTGGTTGATTCGCAACCTATTCCTTCTTTGTCCAGGGATGATTTCTGTTCCGCAAGTAGAGCATTTAGTGTCCCTTCACCATGGAAACATTTAGCTAGATCTTTCTCTAACTGAGCCACTTTCTGTTTTAGTTCAGGAACTAAGAGATCAGAAACTTTTTCTTCTTTGATATGTTCAGATGTAGTTGTCATTGGTTCCTTCTTAAGAGCTTCAAGACATGCATCTCTCATTTCGATCTCATTTTTGAGATAGATGTTTTCTTCCGTGAGTTTAGCCACCTTTGCGACTAATGATCTATTTTCTGACATTACCGCTTCATCTTTAAGTGAATCGTCGACCTCATTTAGAACTTCACTTAAAGCTTGTTTTAAGTAGGAATTCTTTTCCTTAAGCTTCTTGTTTTGTGCCTGCAAGGTTAGTACTATAGGAGATATTTTCGTATGTAAATGATCTTGAACAGTTTGTACCTCATCATTATCACTTGCACTATCTTCAAATCCAGCAAAGCACAACTGAGCTACTTCATCATCGGAGTCAATTTCCACATCTGATTCGTCATCGCTCCATGTAAGTAAAGCTTTTTGTTTGGCCTTGAGTTTGTAACAGTTCTTCTTAAAATGTCCTTTCTTTCCACATTCAAAGCAGGCGTCCTTGCTTGGATCTGCTTTGTTGACCTTATTTGAAGAAGTTTTAAAATCTTTCTTTGGAAACTGAGACTTCATAGGGTGCTTTGATGTATTCCTTTTAGCCAGAAATTTATGGAACTTCCGAGTTAGGAGAGCTATTTCTTCATCAGAGTCATCAGGAGATTCATCAGCATCTGCATTAAGTGCCAATGTCTTTTTGCGAGGAGCAGTTTCTTCTTCATCATACCTACGTAGTTGATTCTCGAATTCTTCCAACTCGCTGAATACAGTAAGAGTATCCATAGTAGAGAGACTAACAGAATCCTGGAGTATAGTAACCTTGGGAGCAAATTTCTTTGGCATAGCTCGGAGAATCTTTCTGTTGATCTCAGTTTGAGGGATGACTCTCTCCAAGAGAGCTATTGAGTTCATCAACGTCAAGAATCTTCCTTGAGCATCCTTTATGTTTTCATCTCTTTCCAACCTGAAAGCTTCATAATCACTCATTAGCATACTTAGTTTGACTTCACGTACCTTGGATGTACCTTCATGGCTGACTTTGATTGTATCCCAAATTTGTTTTGCCGTTGTACAGGCTGATACTTTTCGTAACTCAGTAGCCACCATTCCATTAAGCAATGAGTTCATAGCCCTAGCATTATAGTTGAGAGAGTTCACTTCTTCAGGAGTGAGTTCCTTGACTGGTTTTGGCTTTCCATCTCTCATTGGAACTACGAGACCATTTTCAACAGCATCCCATTCGAATATGTCTCGCTGGAGAAATATTTTCATGCGAAATTTCCAATCATTGTAATCTTCAGCACCATGAAGCATTGGGGGTATATTATTCGAATGCCTATCTGATTGAGCCATGGATCGCTAGCAAAATAAACACTAAACAGAGAATTAAATGCACCTGCTTTGGTACCAAATGAAATTTGAATGGCACAATCTATATAATAAAAGTTACTATGAATATAGCAAATGAGACGGTCTCTTTCTAATTGAGACAGGCAATGGGACAGTCTCAATTATAAACAGTTACAGAATGATAAGCAATATAAATCAGTTATGATCACAAATAATAAACTGCAGAACACCAGAAGTTTTTCACTTGGTTCGGCCCTTAACTCTTAGTCTATGGCCTACATCCAAGTCCCCATGCCAACTAGCATAGAGAATGTATTATATCAACTTTAATAAAGAACTTACAGTCTTTCCTTGATTACAACAGGATAGTCCCTTGAAAGAAATCCTTTCCTTTAGCACACTTGCTACCTAGCACACTTGCTACCTTGACTAACCTTTGAAACCAATACTATGCCACAACCCGGCAACAAGTTGATATAAATACAATCCACACAAAGAAACGATTACAACTCAAACTAATTCTTGTTTGACTGAATGATCTTGAAGATTTATAGAACAAGAATGTATTTTTCAGAAAGCAAGCTGAGAATAATTTGGCTTAGGAAAACAATGTAATCGGTAGTCTTTCTGAAAGAATGAGTTTGAATATATAGTAACAATATAACGGATAGAGCTTTCAAACAATAAACAAGATAAGATTAGGTTAAAGGTTTGTTTGAAAATATTTGAATAAATCTTTTGAAATCAATCCGTTAGTTTGTTTGTAAAGATAAACCTTGGAAATAGATAAGTCTTTGAAAAGTTCAAACTAGGTTTATCAAGAAGTTTGTTTAGAAAAGATAAGTAGAGAATCAGTCAAACTCGAATTTACAACTTATCTTATCCTATGTTTAACTTCATTGCATAACACAATGTCCAAGGTTGTTGAATATGCTTGATCATCATAAACCACGAAATAACAGTATTTACAAGGAACACAACCATAGAATAGACTATCATCAGTTCGAATGGGTTTGTAACAACCATTGCAACGCAATAATAACATTTTATCATCATTTTCCCTATCAAACAACTCGTTAAATGTTATGAGTTTAAGAACATGTTCTTCATGAGACCAATGTTTAATATCCTTTGTTGAACTAGAGATGCTATTACTTTTATAAGAAGTATCAGATAGAGTAATCTTATCCTTGATAAATTGCTCAAGCAATAGATTTAGAGATAATTCATCAGCTGCTGGGAGGTGCACCAAATTAGGATATGTTTCATCCTCGTTAGAGCTGAAAATACCACCTTTGGACGGTTCCTCGATTATGGCTAATGGATGACTATGACCTGGATACACAAATATAGGATCCTCTTTGGACTGCTGAACTTGGAATACAGCACATTTGAAGCAAACATAAATATCAGTATTGAAACTACTACAATAGGTGAACTTCCATGAACTCCACAAGCCACATATTATACAACATGTAGACCGTGACTTTGGAGGCTGAAAAAAGAGAAACTCGTTCTGGTCAATTGGGCTAAGAATCTTTGGGGGCAACTCCGCACAGGCTTTGTGAAGTAAAAACCTATCACAATCATATACATAAGTTCTACTGATGTCGTCGCTGCAACTATAAACAGATGATTGACATGAATCTATTTGTTCTTTGCAGCCCCTACAATCATCTCCCACTTTACCAATGTAATTTTCATTGAGGATAAGCAAGTGCTCGTGAGCAAGGTGCTTCAAACCGATATCATTTTTCTCTTCCATTTATGATTTCTTGTGAAGCCAATGCAACATAGAAAACTATATATAGAAAAAGAATATATGATTTCTCCTTGTACAAGAAAGCTTTTACATGCATATACAAACAAATGGGTGTCGTCAAAGAATATGTAAGTAGTGACTCAAACGTTAAAACATCCAAAGGAAGCAACCTCCTTTATCATGGTTATACTTGTAAGATCGTAATTGTATTTAATTATTTTCTGAATACTTTTTTGAATTTATCCAAAAATGTAAAAATACTAATAATTTTATCATTTATAAAAACATCAAATATAAAAATATAATTTCTTATATAATAAGACAAGTACTTATAATATTTGTTGACACTAAGATTTTAATTCATGTTTAAAAAGCATATATATCCTTATAATATACTCGGGAATGATGCTTTACTGCTAAATCTTCTTTTCTTCACATAAACACATGCGTGTTATCATAAAATTATTATTTTTTAAATTTTTTTTTTCTGAATTAAACTATCCTTTATACACTTTTATTAAAAAAAATTAAAAAATAATAAATTTAAATACTCAGTGAAAGGAAGTATGTGGAAAAAGTCAAACAACATATAAGAAATTGAGGAAGTAATTAATAAGAAGTAATATATATGACTAAAGGGAAGAAAACGAATATGAAAGGATGAAGCAAAGAAACAAAGATAGGAATTGATGCTTTAGTTCTCATTTTTACGACCAACTTATTTGTTCTCCGGATTTTTAACCAACGGATTTTTACAACCAACTTTATTTATTTACCTTATTTTCTTTAGTTTCATCCACAATTCATTGTCTATAATCAAATAATTAAATAGTGGTTATTTATTATATTATTTTAATCATTCAATTCTCGATAAATACATTTTAAAATAATATTTATTAATAATTTATCAATATTAATATTTTAATATGGACTTGGCACGGGTTATCAGTTAGTAAATTTGTAGTTCAGTCAATTTGATCATAAAAAATCAAACAAGACATTTTGTTCCAAGTTACCAGCCTTCTCGCGCTCTTGCATTGTTCTCTTCCTTTTTGGCAGGAGAACTTCCTCCGTCTGGCGATGAAAACTGATGAGGCTCGCTGGAGTCCAGAAGAGGAGGCTTTTTTTAATTTTAGTACAAGTTGAATTTGTAATAAGATGTTGAGATATATACATGCAGATAAATTCTCAACATAAATTTGTTACATTTAATCCTTATATTTAATCTTTTCACTCTGTAATTTTTATTATCGTGATGATGGAGCTTTTACCTGGATGAGTTAATTCCAATATTGAGTGGTCTTGCTCGATGTTGAACAGTACTCTTTTAAATGTACCAAATTTAAACATAATCTTTAAACAAGAGGAAAAACAAAACTGCAGATCAACTACATAATATACGGTTAAATGTGTCACGGTTTGTGTTTGGTTGGGATAAATGAAACCAGGGAACTCAATGAGACTAAAAGTATAAAATGGATAAATTTTCAAAACTTTCATTCCTTCGTCCCTTCCATTCCTAACAATTTAATTTTTAAATCAAACACTTCAATTTGAGAGTGAGTGTTCCATTCCTTAACAAACCCATTTTTTTCACAATTCTTATCATAATAAATTTGCACTGTCTTAACAAACCGAGTCTATATATTCTAACTTGGGACATGCAGCAAAAGCCTGCGGAGTTTGCCTTATTATTTGGTCTTAAAATATTATGTAGTTCTATATTTATAGCGAATAAGATCAATATATTTTTAGATTCAACTGAAATTTCGTTTAATCACATTAAGATTCTGAAAGATGAGCCACTACAGTTACAGTACAAGATTGAGTGGCTTGTCTGGCATTTTTTTTCTTCTACTTTTAAGATTACCCAGAAAAAGCAGATGATTTATTGGTTCATACTTATTAAAATAAAATTTTATCAGCTTGTGTTTGGATTGTTGGAAGGATTGAGGGTAAAAAGGATTTGTAAAATTATTAGCGGTAAGGTTCGATGAAAACAAATAAAATTAACGGATCAATATGTATACATTGTTGTATACTCAACATATTATCTATCAACTTCCAAAAGTTGCATGTTCTGATTTTAACAGCTTCTGTTTGGAAAACTGCTAGCTGTAAAATTTAATGTAGATGTGCATAGTTGAGTTGCAGATCATTTTATCTGTACACCTTCAATATATTGCAAGTTCTGATTCACCAGCTAGTGTTTGGACGACGGCAAGGATGAAAATGTTCTTCATAAGTACAGCTGATGGTTTACAAAACCAGACAAGGGTTAAAGCGTAGTTTGCAAAGTCAACCAGAATAAGAAAGAAGTGATACTTCCAACAGCATTATAACAAGAATTACATGTATAAAAGAAGGATAGCCATAACGATGTTACAGCACCGAAGTCAAGCAAATAGTTAAGCATGACAAGGATTTCAGCCCTTCTATCACTTTCTTTGTTGTGCCTTGTGGCTTCTGTACAATGTTACGGTGTAAAGGGAAACAACCCTCTTGCCAAACTAATGGAGGCTCAGATGTCCAAGAGGCCATCTACTTTCCTCAATGAGGTTCCAAATAATGAGTATTTACCCGTGTTTGTTGGATCTCAAGATGGATTGAAGGAAGCTGATAAAGTAGAATCATTGCCAGGGCAGCCTGATGGAGCAACTTTTGAACAATACTCGGGCTATGTCACGGTTGATCCAGTTGCTGGAAGAGCACTCTTCTATTATTTTGCTGAGTCCGAAAATTCTTCTAGCCAGCCTCTGGTTCTATGGCTAAATGGAGGTAAATGCTGATTTGATCCCTTTGAGCTATACTTTCTTAATCATAAATAGGTTTAATACCGCATACTGGAAACAGAAAGCTCTTGAAAATCACATTTAAAGTTTGAAAACTACAAATTTGTAGTCTTTTTTCTAAACATAAAGTTCTTAAAATCTCAATATATGCGTAATGACCATAAACTTCACTCGATAATTACTACATCAACTTAAATGACAGGACCTGGTTGTTCTTCATTTGGAAATGGAGCAATGATGGAACTTGGACCATACAGAGTCAACAGTGATGGCAAAACTTTATCCCTAAACAAGTATGCTTGGAACAATGGTAAGTGGGTTTTTTTCCTTTCCTGAGAAGAAAAAAACAGTCCATTCATCAGTCTCTTCCAAGGACTTTCATTGTCAGGTTACTAACAACAGGTATTTTGGAAATGCAGAGGCAAACATGTTATTTTTGGAATCCCCGGCTGGTGTTGGATTTTCTTACTCTAACACATCATCAGATTATGTAACTGGAGACACAAAAACTGCAGCAGATTCTTACACATTTTTAATAAACTGGCTAGAAAGATTTCCCGAATACCAAACCCGAGATTTCTACATTACTGGAGAGAGCTATGCAGGACACTATATTCCCCAGTTAGCTCAACTAATTCTTCAGAACAACAAAATCACTAACCAAACTGTCATCAACCTCAAAGGAGTTGCTGTATGTTTCTACAAACAAAGAGTTTCTTTTTTTGTTAGAGTACTAACAACGTTCTACTTCGATGAAGCTATTACACATAAATGTTTTCACTCATAAAACATATATCAAGGGAAGTGACATCGACTATATTTAATTTTCAGATTGGTAACGCATATATAGACCTGTTAACACAGTACACAGGATCATACGATTATGCATGGACACATGCTCTACTATCTGATGAAATTCACGAGGGCATCACAGTTAACTGCAACTTCTCATCAATAAATCTTACACCAGCATGTATGTCCTATCTTCAGCAAGTAGACGTTGGCAATATCTTTCCTTACGATATTTATGCTCCCTTGTGTGGTTCTCCAAGTGATTCACCCTCGGTATGTCGCGTTTACAAAAGTTTATATATGTAGTGCTACTTCTTACTAGTACTTGGAACAAATAATTTCGTTTGCGTTTCTCATTAAATCTTATATGTCTTTTACCTGAACTGGAACAGACATCAGGATTTGATCCATGCACAGATACTTATATCTACAAATACTTGAATACTCAACTAGTCCAGACATCACTTCATGTCACTGTTCCCCCAAAGTCATGGGAATCTTGCAGGTACATATCTACACATGTGCAGTGTAGATTGTTAAATAACAGCTTAAACTATTATTCATCCAACAATCTTGCATTGCGAGCAACAAAAATAAATTGATTTACAATTGGTAGTCTAATAACTCTTATCGTACGACGTTGTAAACTATAGTGATGTTATTGATTGGACGGACTCCCCAACGACAGTCTTGCCAGTTATCAAGAAACTAATGAACAGTGGCATCAGTGTTTGGCTATACAGCGGAGACACGGATGGTGTAGTGCCAGTGACAACAACAAGATATGCCATAGACTACCTTCAAACATCGGTTAAAACACCATGGTACCCCTGGTACACTCAAGCTGAGGTAAGTTTGTCTTTATATGATTTTAACTTGTGAATCAAAGAAATTGTGAAAAATACCATTGATTTAGCTTTACAACCTTATCAAAAAGGTCAGGAAAGCCATACACACTATATAATTCTCGCAAGCACAGACAACATGTATCTTGATTTCTTTAATAACAATTTGGTAATTTCCTGGCTGAAAATATTAAGGTGGGAGGATATGCGGTTGGATATGAAAATTTGACATTCGTGACTGTAAGGGGATCTGGACATTTTGTTCCTAGTTACCAGCCTTCTCGCGCTCTTGCATTGTTCTCTTCCTTTTTGACAGGAGAGCTTCCTCCGTCTGACGAGAACTGATCAGGCTTCGCTTGAGTCAGGAAGCGGAGGCTTTTTAAATGTGAGTACTAAGTTGAATTTGTAATAAGATGAGATATCTATTACAGCTGCTATCTCCATATCTGAGCATTCAATATATTGTAACATGTGATGTAATCCATATATTTAATAGAGACTGTTAACTGCAAAACAGAGAATTTACCAGGACAAGTTTCAGTATATTCTTTAGTAGTCTATTTCCATTTTGCATTGTCTTTAGGGGTGATTCATCCGCGGCCGGACGGTGCGCCAAAGTAGGATATGTTTCATCCTCACTAGAACTGAAAATAACAAAAAGTATGGAGTAAATAAAATGAATGAGAAATTAGCTATAAAAAAAATCAACCAAATTATTGAATTTTCTTTTTGTAATTTAACCAACAAAAACTTATAATTTTGTTAAACAAACCCAAATGATTAAGCAAAAGTATTACTCATTGCTCGACTTGATCTACCACGTTTGACATGGGTAAAAATCTGCAACTGCAACAACAGTAAAGCCAATATAGTGCATTCAATTTTGTATTGCAGAGTCTACAATACTGATGAAATCTTCTATATTGTGGAGGAAGAGAAAATGGGAGGATGAGAGGGTGTTCATGAAATTGAAATCGGAAAATGTGGGGTGCATCACCACAACTTTTGTGAATCCAAAACTGACATTTGGTGCATCTATGAGACAAGTCGAATTTATTATCATTTACTTTGCAAGCACAACATTCGAATAAGGACGGTTTCTCGATTAAGGCTAATGGATGACTGTGACCTGGATAAGAATAGAGCACATTTGAAGCAAACATATGAATAGTGGGAGTGCCATAGGAAAAGGAGCACCCCAATGGCGAGAAACATAGCAGACAATCTGTAAACAACTGGAATGAAAAACAAACGAGAAACTCTTTCTGGTTAGTTGGGTCTTGAATCATTAGGTGTAATTCTGCCCAGGTTTTGTGGAGTAAAAATTCAGCTCACGGAAATACGAGAGCACCGATACTAGTACTAGCACTGATGTTGCTCCCCACAACTCTTGTGTATCCAGAACTGACTTTTGGTGCATCTGTAAGACAAGTCTAATCTGTTATCGCTCACTTTGCAAGCATAACATTTGAATGAGCATGGATGCTGGATTAAGGCTAATGGATGACTGTGACTTGGATGCTCAGATTTAGGGTCCTCTTTGGACACGTGAACGGTGAACAAAGTACATTTGAAGCAAACAAATTAACCAGTATGCATGTTACAATAAGAGAACCATAGTCCATAGTGGATTTGGTTGAGGGCCATTCGGAAGCCCTCATTATCTCTATTTAGGACCATCTTGATTACATTAGGGTGCACTAGATTTTCTCCCTTCAAACCTTCCTCAAGCAGCTTGGGATCAATGACCCCTATGAGAAATCTGATTTTTGCAAGAGCCACATCTGCCTATTTCAAGTTCTTTTTAGCTATGGCTACTTATAAATCTCTTTCCAGCAGGAACCAATACTTCATTTAGGCTTTAGGGCTGAGCATTCGGGCGGTTCGGTTCAAAACGGGGACCGAACCGAAAAAACCGAAAACTGAATTGTTGATTTTTTTGGGACCGAACCGGACCGAAATTGTTCAATGGACCGGGACCGAACTGAACCAAAATAGTTTGGTTTATTCGGTTCGGTTCGTAAAAACCGATTTGTTTTTTAAAAACCCTGTATCATATTCATGGTATATTGAATTCTGGGGCCTAAGTGCAGAACTTTAACAATAAACAGCAGCAACAATTAACAATAACAATTCAGTGCAATCAGAGCACCAAGCAGCAGCATGCAGCAACAACATGAATTCAAAGTCTATTACTAATTTACTCTACTAAAAGTCTGAAACACAAACAAATTGCACTGCAGTCTGCAGTAGACACAGAAGTACTGGACAGTAGTTTACAAAATTTTAGAACATCAGTTGTAAACTCGTAGCACAGCTGCACAGTACACACTATCAGGTTGCCAATTCTGAATTACTAAATAGTTCATCAACTGAATTACTGAAATGAAAATGAAAATTGTTCTGCAATTGCCAATTCTGCATCACCTCAACATATCAGGTTCTCAAGGTCAGCCGGTCAGGAAAGTCTCGGATGCGCCAATTTAAACTATGAATAATAACAAGGAAAAATAGTTTAGAAAAGGGCTGCAGAAACAGAAGTAGCAATGTCAATAAAACAGATACCAGAAAAGGGATACGCATAAAAAGTAAAAGGCTATGTGAATGATTATAGATGTAGAACTCTGAACTCTCTGTCTTTCAGAGAATTTCTGATTTCCTGCCCAAACAAGTAAATGATCTGTGGACTGTGGACTACTGTCCAGATTATGCTCACCTGACACCTGATACGCCATGTTAGCCCGGACCTATACGGGTCCCCGGACCACTCTCGAACCCGGATTCATATTTAAGTCCTGGCTCACCGGGTAGTCCGGATTCATGCCTTGAGTTAGGGCTCACCTATTGATCCGAACTCATATGGGAGTCATGGCTCACTTACAAATCCGAACTCATATTGGAGTCCTAGTTTATCAACAGGTCCGAACTCAAGTGGGAGCCCGGACACACCTACAAATCCGAACCCACAATTAGAATACAGCTCGATCCCAAAGTCTAATCCATCCCTGGCGACAAAGGCAATAACTCACATGAAGACTACACATCGGTACATGACGTGGTTAGGTCATGACTGATGGCCACACCTGGTGACGACACGTAAAGATTCCTAATGATTGGGATAAGTATTTCCTATTCAAACCACACGCCAGCAGGAGCCTGGCACACGATGCCACAATCCTTCACCTGGACACGTGCAATCCATCAACATCACCCAGGTGTCCTACCTACCTAGGATTCAACGCTCATGATTGCAGGTACAACCCCTAAACCCTAATCCTGGGCCTATATATAGACCAAGGAGGAAAGGTGTAGGGGTTACATTCTCTTTTACACACCTAGCCTACATATACACACACTATACATACACCCTCCATATTTAGATTTCTCTATAGTCCTATCTTCCTTTCCAAAGCCGTTACTTATTCTCACGCCGGAGGCGCCGCCAGGGTCCCAACCCCCCTCCGGTGTTGTTTTGCAGAGTCCCAACCGCAGCGACACCGCTTCCAGGCGTGGGATCGGCCGGGAAGGACTAGATCGGGATCTGGAGTTATCATTTGGCGCTAGAAGGAGGGGACGAACCCTGTCTTGTGGTCACGGTGCCGCTAGACTCACCATCTTCAAACCCAGTAAGATCTAAACCAACTTTCTCTTTTCAACCATAAAGATGAACTCTTTAGCCCATTTTTACAATGTATGCGTGTTTTTTAGCCTTACTTAGCCCAGATCTTGTTAGCCCTGCTTACATGCTTTAGTTCTTTTGTAGATCTATATTACTCCTGCTTAGATCTATTCGAAAAACCCAGCTTTCTTGATTATTGAGATTGTGAACCCAGAAATACGTGCATACATTTTGATCCCTTAACATATACACTGATATCTAGTTGTAAAACCCAGGATACTCTTCGCTGTTGAGTTTGTTGCAAATTTTTGTTCTAGAATACCATATACATCTGTTTGTCTGAATGATGGCTCGTGGCAATAAGAGCACAAATAGACATACCCCAAGTAACCCAACCCCGGGCACCCACATCCCGGTAACTGGTCAGGCTGGTCACCAGTTACCTCTAGTCCTGACTTTGGCTTCTCAGGTAGTCCGGCCAGGAGATGCCCGAATAAACATTGAAGTAAACAAATATAAATATACTGACCTTGCTATTGAGCCCGGACAGATGGAGCACTTAACTGGTGAACAGGTTGCAGAAGCAATTCGGCTATACAATCAAACCCGGAACAAAGAGCAAGACCAGTGTGAGAACTCTCATCACCCTGAAGGATCCCACCGCTCTAGGTCTGTTTTTGACCGAATTGGCGACAAAGACAAAGACACCGAAAGGAGGCCTCACCGGACTCGCAGCCGAAACAATGATGAGGAGGCCGAAAAGCTTAAAAGGCTAGCCGAGATGCGAGAAAAGATTCAAGCGGAAGAGCAAGCCAGAATCGATCTAAGGGTCCAGAAAAGAATCCTGGAGGAGGAGGCCCGGATTCTGGGTAAAACCTCTGAAAAGAGGAGAACCCGGGCTCCAAGTCCGGAAATAATATCAGATGAGGATGAACCTAGGGAGGACCTTATGAGCATGATACATGAATTGCAAAGAAAAGTTGGCCAAGACTCTGGGCTCGACATTGGGGACACCCTTACACCATTCAGCTACTCCTTGGAGGCAACTCCAAGGCAGCGAAACATTAAGCATTATAATTTCGATTCTTTCAATGGTTTGGATGATCCCGAAGAACATGTGAATTATTTTGAACAAATAGCCATGATTTATTATTACAATGATCTAACAAAGTGCAGGTTCTTCGCTTCCACACTCAAATCCGGAGCTCAAAGGTGGTTCAGCCGGATACCATCTCGCAGCATCCACAGCTGGAAGCAGTTCCGTGATACATTTCTCAAACGCTTCCGGGCAAACATGACTCATGAGATGCACATGTGCCATCTTGAAACAGTCAGGCAAGCCCGGGGTGAAGCCCTCTCTACTTATATGAAAAGATTTCAAGAAGCTATTAACAACATAACCAACCTGGATGAGCGGGAGGCTCTGACAATTTTTCGAAGAAACCTGGATCCTGATAACAATGAGAGGTATGTCCTGGACCTCATCCATAAAGAGCCTCAGAGCCTGGCGGCAGCCTATGCAATGGCCGCCAGGTTCATTAAAGAAACCGATGTCCTCCAAGCAATGAGGATGACTAGGCAGGGCATATCTCCAACTCGGATTCAAGATCCACCCGAAAACAACTACAATCATCAAGACAAAAAATTCAAACCCAATAGACAAAGCAACTACATTCAGAGCTCTCAGCTCGCTTTGCCAACCTCAACCCCGAACTCCAATCAAAGTGTGGAGCCCGGACAACCTAAACAAAAACTTGAGCCCAGGCCTGAACCAAACTGGACTCCTCTCAACCGGGCTCGAGCTGATATTTTGAAAGAAGTACGAGACAAGCCTTTCTACTACCCTCGCAAACCCATGGCGACTGGACCAGAAAATCGGTCTGTCCATAAACACTGTGACTATCATGAAACACATGGACACACAACCGAGAATTGCTTGTCTCTAAAGTTTTTTGTGGAAGAACAGATCAAGAAAGGTAACATGGGACAATACATAGCCCGGAAAACTGATGACAGGGGAGCAGGATCCGGGAAGGGTAAAAATGTTGTGAATGTCGTATTGGGTGGGTCTAACTCGCCACCCCAAAGTCCGGACTCGGGAGATGAGATAATGATGGTTCAAGCCTGTCCAGAACAAATAATCAGTTTCAACAAAGATGATTTCGAAGGACTCGACCCCAATCATAATGAAGCTCTAGTTGTTAGTCTAGACATAGCTGACAATGAAGTTAAAAGAATACTGATTGACAACGGTTCTTCTGTCAATATCATATTCAAACATACTGTGGATCGAATGCAGCTGGGGAGTGTGAAGATGAACGACTGCAGAGAAGATCCTCTCTACGGTTTTGGGAACAACTTGGTCCCAATTCAAGGAACCCTGTATCTACCAGTACTATTTGGGACTTATCCGAACCAAGTCACTAACATTGTTAAATTCTATGTCATCAACACTCCTTCTTCTTACAATGGGATCCTGGGGAGACCAGCCCTGACTAAGCTACAAGCTATAACCTCAACCTCGCACTTAAAGTTCAAGTTTCCCACACCCTCTGGCATTGGAGAAGTCCGGGGAGATTATGAAGTGGCTACTAGATGCTATGGGGAAGCTTTAGTCATGGCTGAAGCAGATCCAAAGAATAAAAGGAAAGCCAATTCTTACCAGAAAAATATGAGCCAAAAGAAACATAAATTCAACCCAAGGAAAGAGCCCGGCAAAAAAATTGGTGAGTAGAAGATTTCAAAACCCGGGCCAGAAATAAAGATCAATTTGTATTGAAGAATAGAAAATTTGTACTCGTGATCAATTTATGAATAAAAATAGGGCACGATGTTATTTCTCACAAAATTGTATTTCAAATTATCTGTATTTCATTTTTCTTGTTTCTTGTAATAACCCTGGCTCAGAGCCATAGGCATACAGAGGAGCCAGGGTCCCCAGCAATATGCAGATCAAGGGTCCGGCTCAGAATCAAGCCATGAGACCGGACTCACGAGCAATATGCAACTCAATAACCCTGGCTCAGAGCCATAGGCATACAGAGGAGCCAGGGTCCCCAACAATATGCAGATCAAGGGTCCGGCTCAGAATCAAGCCATGAGCCCGGACTCACGAGCAATATGCAATCAAATCGAAATCTTAGATTCTATTCTAAGTACAAAAGAAAGAGTCCGGCTCAGAATCAAGCCATGAGACCGGACTCACGAGCAATATGCAACTCTATAACCCTGGCTCAGAGCCATAGGCATACAGAGGAGCCAGGGTCCCCAGCAATATGCAGATCAAGAGTCCGGCTCAGAATCAAGCCATGAGACCGGACTCACGAGCAATATGCAACTCAATAACCCTGGCTCAGAGCCATAGGCATACAGAGGAGCCAGGGTCCCCAGCAATATGCAGATCAAGGGTCCGGCTCAGAATCAAGCCATGAGCCCGGACTCACGAGCAATATGCAATCAAATCGAAATCTTAGATTCTATTCTAAGTACAAAAGAAAGAGTCCGGCTCAGAATCAAGCCATGAGACCGGACTCACGAGCAATATGCAACTCAATAACCCTGGCTCAGAGCCATAGGCATACAGAGGAGCCAGGGTCCCCAGCAATATGCAGATCAAGGGTCCGGCTCAGAATCAAGCCATGAGCCCGGACTCACGAGCAATATGCAATCAAATCGAAATCTTAGATTCTATTCTAAGTACAAAAGAAAGAGTCCGGCTCAGAATCAAGCCATGAGACCGGACTCACGAGCAATATGCAACTCTATAACCCTGGCTCAGAGCCATAGGCATACAGAGGAGCCAGGGTCCCCAGCAATATGCAGATCAAGAGTCCGGCTCAGAATCAAGCCATGAGACCGGACTCACGAGAAATATGCAACTCAATAACCCTGGCTCAGAGCCATAGGCATACAGAGGAGCCAGGGTCCCCAGCAATATGCAGATCAAGGGTCCGGCTCAGAATCAAGCCATGAGCCCGGACTCACGAGCAATATGCAATCAAATCGAAATCTTAGATTCTATTCTAAGTACAAAAGAAAGAGTCCGGCTCAGAATCAAGCCATGAGACCGGACTCACGAGCAATATGCAACTCTATAACCCTGGCTCAGAGCCATAGGCATACAGAGGAGCCAGGGTCCCCAGCAATATGCAGATCAAGAGTCCGGCTCAGAATCAAGCCATGAGACCGGACTCACAAGCAATATGCAAACACGATAAATCACATTCTATTCCAAGAACAAGGTCATGAGCCCGGACCAAAATCATGCTATGAGGTCGGACTCTCGAAGTGTACGCGACAACAGAAGAAAATACGCATTCAAAATTTTCAAAAACGAAGTCAACAAAGGAAAGATGCATTAAAAATAAACGAGTACGGGAGCCCGGATTGGCCGTCCAACCCGGAAACACTCCAAAGTGTCTGAGACAAGTCAAAACAGTTAAAGATTACGAGAAAAACTTAAGTGCAGGACTATTCTACAGTCTTGTTTACAGCATCAAGGAAAGGAGTATCACTCGGAAAAAGGAGAGGGTTTGGGCCCTGGAAGCACTCGGGCTCGCCTTCACCACGCTCAATAGCCTCCTTAGCAGCCAAGAAGGCTTCAACGAAGGTCTCCAAGTTGGCTTCAGGGTTGGTTTTGATCAGGGTCTCAGCCACCTTCCACGATCTCAAAACTTCAGGAGCACCGGCATCAGCAACGGCCTGTAGATAAGCATCAGTTTCCTGGAACTCCTTAATAACGTCAGCCTCGGGCTTCACGGCAGCAAGTTTTTCCTCAGCTTCCTTCAGTTTCTTTTCAAGATCAGCATTCCGGTCTCTCTCTGCAGATAAATCAATTCGAAGCCCGGACACTTCACCATCTCGAAGAAGCTTCATTTCCCCAAGTTTCTTCCCGAGGTCGAGAATTTGTTCATCCTTCTTCAACATAACTCCGGTTAACTTGTCATCCTTCGCCTTAAACATGGCTGAGACTCCGGCAGCCTTCACAGCAACCTACAAGCCAAAGGAATAGAAAGATTGAAACGATATTCAAAAATAAAAGCAAGAAAGTAAGGAAAAAGCATACCTGACCAATACCGGTAATCAGATCTACTAAGAGTCCCCTCATCCCGGTATCTCCCATCTCTTTCCAGTCATCTTCAGAAGGGAGATGTCCAACATATTCGGCAAACTGCTCACGGCTAAGCTTCCCAACTCGGGGTTCAGCCACCCCGGTTTCCACGTTCAAATCTTCAGGCACTTGCTCCAAATCCTCCTGATTCTCCAAATTACCGGAACCCGGAGTTCGGGGACCTGTCTTCCGTTTCTGCTTTCGGGGCCTCTTTACAAGTTCGGTATCAGGGACCCCGGTGTCAACTTCAACAGCTGGACAGGGAGTGGTTTGAAGGGGAGCCATAGATTCCGCACCACCTTCGCGGTGGGCACTGGATCCAGATTCACCATCTGCCCGGGGTCGAGGAGTGTGGACTCCAGATAGATTCTTCAAAGAAAGACTGTAATTCCTGGTAGCCATTATCACGTCAAATTCGGGTTTATAGAAAGGGCGACCTGAAAAAGGAAGGGAAACCGGATTAGAGAACGAGAAAGGAAACAAGATTTGCAGACAGTTTAACAATTACTTACATCCAAGTTCATATAATTTTCTATGGTCCATGAATGTATCCCGGGTTAATTGGTAACCAAGACATTCACAAAAAGCATGGATTTTAGCCCGGGCTTGTCCCTCGAGTTTATAACATGGAAATTTTTTGGGATTCTCCCCGGCAACGAAGTGCGGCATGTAAAGCAAATCTAAGCCCTTCAACATAATCACTTCGGCATTCCAACCCTTAAGGGAAATATTCTGCATCACTGGCTTCGCACTACCGGATGGGTACCCACACTCCTCAGCCCGGAATCTCAACTCATAGAATGGTCTCTTGTTAGATCTCAGCATATAGAAAAGTTGGTGGAAGAGTTTAAAGGTGGGAAGAAGCCCGGACTTTTCACAACAAGCAAGGAACCAGGTTATCCATTTCACACCATTTGGAGTTATTTGAGTAATAGGAATTTCATATACATACTTGAACAAATGCTTAACGAATATATGGCACTCCAGATTCCATCCTGACCGCAAGTGCTCTAACCACACCCCAACAAAACCATCATCTGTTCTATCGTACACCCTTTCCCCGGGCTCCGGCCATCTCCACTGTATCCGGGGTCCAAGATGAAAAGTAGCCCGGACTATTTCATCCATCTCTGAAAATGAAAGATTTTTGAAACTTTCCTTTAAAGGGGGGAGAGGCTCTCCGATAATGGTCTTAGTGAACTGCGCATCCATAGCAATCTTGTCATACGGCCCGGGATCCCCACGTTCGTGCCTATGCCTATACGAGAAACTAAGTGAACTATATAGTCGAATCATATTTTCTTCAGGATTCTTCCTAACAAACATGAATTCGGTGTCAACCCAATACCCATCAGGAGTAATGAGGCTACCCTGGTCAGCAAGCACTTTGGTGTTAATTTGGGTCACAACAGGAATTTTCTTCTTTTTGGCCATCAAACCCCAATGTAAGTCTACTATGTCTACTACTTCTGACTCTGAATTAGAACTGGTAGATGGCTCGGAATCCGGAATCAAAACTCTATTAGCCCTCCTTTTTGTCCGAACCATAAACCTAGAAATAAACCGAGTCAATCTTAAGTTAGTCAAAACAACAGAGAGCCCTGGAAATACATATGCCAATGGTCATTCTCTATCTAACACACAAATCACCTATTCTGATACCAACCCGGTCTCCAGTATCTACAGTTAGTCCGGGCCTAATAATGTCTATGGTCATTCTCTAAGGGTCATCCATTATACTGTCAACCCGGTCGCGAAGCTTTGTTGGATACAACCACTCAGGTCAAACACAAAACAAAGTACAAAACAAATACTAAAACTATAAAGATGAGGAACCCAGACTCACTTCAGAAAACGAATCGCCAGAAACACGACCCACACAAATTTGAACACCAAACAAGGATCAAAAGCAGTTACATACAGTTATATACACTTTCCTCAACCCAGAAACACCAAGAACAGCCCAACAAAACCCAGAATTCAAAACCCCAAACTCAAAAGTAGAGTCACATGCAAAGAAAATTCATGAACAAAACGGCAATACAAAACAAAGGCAAACAACAAAATTCAGTCCAACAAACAAAACATACTTTTCCATAAAAACCCGTGTTTGACTACGAAAAGCTATGGAAATCGAAGCAGAAATAAATAGATGATACATCGAATGAAAAAGAAACGGAATAGGATACACTTACAGAAACCAGGAGATCGAGATGGATTCAAAAACACACACGAATGCTTGGAACACCGGTGGCTGGAAAACAGAAATCGGAGATGCGGCAGTGAAAGAGAAGTAAAATTTGGGGACAGTAAAAAGAAGAAGTAAAGAAATGGGTTTAGTAGGGAAAACAACCTCTTGGAGGACACGTGGCTGCAGAAGAGTGGGTGGAAAAAGAAAAAGCAAAGTGGAAAAATAACTGAAAAGACAAGGGTATTTATTGCTGACAGTACTGGTGTGCCTGTTCCCGAGGAATTTTGGAGTAATGCGAATTCAAATATCTGAGGGGGAAAGCTATGAAATCGATTGAAATTCAAAATGGAGACAAATCTGATCCTCAAATCCGGATTCTCCTCAACCCTGGCTGCAGAACAATCCTCCCCACTGTTAATCCGGATTGGGGGGCAACTATCAACCAAAATTTCTTCTAAGTCACCCAAAGTTTCACGACTTTGGACTTGAGAAGGAACCCTGTCATACTCTCAAATCCGGACTCATGTCTTTGACAATACTCCGGATTGGGGGGCAACTATCAACCAAAATTTCTTCTAAGTCACCCAAAGTTTCACGACTTTGGACTTGAGAAGGAACCCTGTCATACTCTCAAATTCGGACTCATGTCTTTGACAATACTCCGGATTGGGGGTCAACTATCAACCAAAATTTCTTCTAAGTCACCCAAAGTTTCACGACTTTGGACTTGAGAAGGAACCCTGTCATACTCTCAAATCCGGACTCATGTCTTTGACAACACTCCGGATTGGGGGGCAACTATCAACCAAAATTTCTTCTAAGTCACCCAAAGTTTCACGACTTTGGACTTAAGAAGGAACCCTGTCATACTCTCAAATCCGGACTCATGTCTTTGACAATACTCCGGATTGGGGGTCAACTATCAACCAAAATTTCTTCTAAGTCACCCAAAGTTTCACGACTTTGGACTTGAGAAAGAACTCTATCAACTCTCAAATCCGGGCTCATGTCAATAGACAACAACCCGGATTGGGAGGCAATAACCAACAAAATTTCTTCTAAGTTACCCAAGGCTCACAACCTTGGACTTGAGAAAGAACTCTATCAACTCTCAAATCCGGGCTCATGTCAATAGACAACAACCCGGATTGGGGGGCAATAACCAACCAAAATTTCTTCCAAGTCATTGAAGTTCTTATGTGAAAAATTCTACTCCCCCATCCAGAAAATCTGAATAAGGGAGTGGGGGGCAAATGATAGGCCATGTTAGCCCGGACCTATACGGGTCCCCGGACCACTCTCGAACCCGGATTCATATTTAAGTCCTGGCTCACCGGGTAGTCCGGATTCATGCCTTGAGTTAGGGCTCACCTATTGATCCGAACTCATATGGGAGTCATGGCTCACTTACAAATCCGAACTCATATTGGAGTCCTAGTTTATCAACAGGTCCGAACTCAAGTGGGAGCCCGGACACACCTACAAATCCGAACCCACAATTAGAATACAGCTCGATCCCAAAGTCTAATCCATCCCTGGCGACAAAGGCAATAACTCACATGAAGACTACACATCGGTACATGACGTGGTTAGGTCATGACTGATGGCCACACCTGGTGACGACACGTAAAGATTCCTAATGATTGGGATAAGTATTTCCTATTCAAACCACACGCCAGCAGGAGCCTGGCACACGATGCCACAATCCTTCACCTGGACACGTGCAATCCATCAACATCACCCAGGTGTCCTACCTACCTAGGATTCAACGCTCATGATTGCAGGTACAACCCCTAAACCCTAATCCTGGGCCTATATATAGACCAAGGAGGAAAGGTGTAGGGGTTACATTCTCTTTTACACACCTAGCCTACATATACACACACTATACATACACCCTCCATATTTAGATTTCTCTATAGTCCTATCTTCCTTTCCAAAGCCGTTACTTATTCTCACGCCGGAGGCGCCGCCAGGGTCCCAACCCCCCTCCGGTGTTGTTTTGCAGAGTCCCAACCGCAGCGACACCGCTTCCAGGCGTGGGATCGGCCGAAAAGGACTAGATCGGGATCTGGAGTTATCAACACCCTTATTCCCCTATGCTAAAATTTTAAATAACCACATATCATTGATAACCTTTCTTAAACCGGAACTCCCAGCTAATCCGACACCATTAGATTGACCACCATTCACCTCAGATGAAATATTAGCAAATCATTATTGTTAAATTCTTGCTAACCATTTTTGCTATCATTATAAATTTTGAGGTGACTACTGACTAGCCAACATCATTGCCATCCTAATCTGGAACTTAACTTAATAATATGTAAAAAACTGAAGCCATGTCTCAAAATAAATTTGCTAGCTTGAATGGACTACATATGAAAGCTATACATAATTGATAATTCTGCATGCAAGTCCAGGAGTGCTCTATTGCTAAAACACATAACACATGCTAAAAACAGGAGTTGCAGAAAAATTATTGCAGTGCTACTCTAACCATTAAATGGACTAGTACCACTGTAAATTATTGAAGTTCATTATACTTATAAATCGCCATTCTCTTCGCCTCCCCATTTTTTATACTTGTAACAGGTCTGAGTCTATAATACTCCTTCTGTACATATAAAAAATGTTGATGAACACGTATCGTTATATCATGGAAGACAAACATGTTTTATATTTTATTACCTCAGCTCAGAGTAAAATTTTAATTGAAATTGGGATGAAATTAATAAATAAAATTTTGAATTATGTAGTTATAGGGGATGAAACCGTGGTGATACCAAAGAAATTAAATCAAATAAATAAATTTTATTTAATCATGTAGTTGTAAACAATTTTGTGATAACCAAATTTGATAATTTGATACGCGGCATTTACACATTGTTTTATTTCTAAACCTCCACGATCCTGCAAATTTTAACTCATCAGATAGCGTTTGGAAAATGTTCTTTATAAGTATAGCTGATGCTTTACTAAAACCAAACATGTCATGGTACAAGCTCTGTTTGTAAACTCAACCAGACTAAGATCAAAGTGATACTTTTCCAACAGCTTCATTACAAGAATTACTTGTATAAAAGAAGGATAATTGTAACGATCTTAAAACATCAAAACAGCTATAATTTGCATAGCTAACAATTAAGCGTGGCAAGAATTGCATCCCTGTTATCATTTTCTTTGTTGTGCCTAGTGGCTTCTGTACAATGTTATGGGGGAAAGGGATATAACCCTCTTGCCAAGCTTATCGAGGCTCAGAAATCCAAGCGGCCATCTACTTTCCGCAATGAGGTTCTAAATGTTGAGTATTCACCTGTGTTTGTTGGATCTCAGGATGGATTGAAGGATGCTGACAAGGTGGAATCATTGCCAGGGCAACCTGATGGAGCAACTTTTGATCAATACTCGGGCTATGTCACGGTTGATCCAGTTGCTGGAAGAGCACTTTTCTACTATTTTGCACAGTCCGAAAATTCTTCTAGCGATCCTCTTGTGCTATGGCTTAATGGAGGTAAATGTGGCATCCTCTGGAACTACACATTCAATTTTGGAGGGCATGCAATAGTAAATAAAGGAAAATACAAAACCTAAAGCTCTTATTTTTAAAGTTTGAAGTTTGAATGATAAATTTATAAATTTTTGAAATCTGAATGATAGTTCCCGGCTGTTCTTCATTTGGAAATGGAGCGATGATGGAACTTGGACCATTTAGAGTCAATAGTGATGGCAAAACTTTATCCCAGAACAAGTATGCTTGGAACAACGGTAAGTATTTTTTTCTTGAAATTGTTTTTTTCTCCATTAATCTCGTCTAATAATTACATTGTTTGGTCAATAACACCATTCGGGTTGGCAATGCAGAGGCAAACATGTTATTTTTGGAATCACCGGCTGGTGTTGGATTTTCATATTCTAACACAACATCAGATTATGTTACTGGGGATACAAAAACTGCAGAAGATGCTTATACATTTTTGATAAACTGGCTAGAAAGATTTCCGGAATACCAAACCCGAGATTTCTTCATTACTGGAGAGAGCTATGCTGGACACTATATTCCTCAATTAGCTCAACTAATTCTTCATAACAACAAAATTACTAACCAGACTGTCATTAACCTAAAAGGAATTGCTGTAAGTTTCTATCAAGTGTCAACCAAGTTTTCCTTGAAGCAAATCATAAAACAGAAATCAAGAGAACTGACATTAACTATATATATTTGATTAACAGATTGGTAACGCATATGTAGACCAGGAAACACAGAACTTTGGAGCATTTGATTATTACTGGTCACATGCCCTATTATCTGATGAAGTTGTTCAAGGCATCTTTGACAAATGAAACTTTTCTGCAAGTGCAAATATTTCAGACGCATGTGAAACCTATCTTCAGCAAGTAGACCTTGGTGATATCTTTCTTTACGATATATATGCTCCCTGGTGCGATTCTTCAAGTGGTTCACCCTCGGTATGTTTGTTTTATGAACTTTTTTTAGTACTATTATATTCCTAAAACTACTGATTTACGTATCAAACATAAATAGATTATGTTTGTTTTTCTCATTGTATTCATGTTTTGCCTGTATTTGACACAGACATCAGGATTTGATCCATGCACAGATAGTTATATCGACACGTACTTGAATGCACAACTAGTTCAGACTTCACTGCATGTCACTGTTCCTCCGAAGTCATGGGCATCTTGCAAGTATACTTCTAAACACAGCTAATTTCAGTTAAGAAGCTTGTGATGCATGAGCAATGAAACTTGTACCATCTTTACTAACTAATAAGACGCCTTATTTAATATATCGTAACAAATTTTGGAGTACCTAGCATTTTTCATATATGGTTAATGGTTAATGGTAGTTCATAATTTGTCTAACCTTGTTATAGCGATGAAATTAATGGTCAATGGACGGACTCCCCTGCAACAGTCTTGCCTGTTATTCAGGAACTCATGAGCAGTGGGATCAGTATTTGGCTATACAGCGGAGACACCGATGGTGTAGTGCCAGTGACAACAACACGATTTGCGATAGATTATCTTCAAACATCAGTTAAAACTCAATGGTACCCCTGGTACACTCGAGGTACAAATCCTATATAAACCACACACTGACACACACAAAGATCTTCTCTAAATTATTCATCTAACTCTCAATTTCCTAAATGAAATTCCTGTTTTAGGTGGGAGGGTACGCAGTTGGATATGAAAATTTGACATTCGTGACAGTAAGGGGATCTGGACATTTTGTTCCGAGTTATCAGCCTTCTCGCGCTCTTGCTCTGTTCTCTTCCTTTTTGGCTGGAGAGCTTCCTCCTTCCAACGAGAACTAATCTGGATTCTATATAGTCCAGCAAAGCAGGCTTCTTAAACTTAGTTACAAGTCGAGTTTGTAATAAAATGTTGAGATACATTCGCAAATAATTTCGCAACCCATAAACATGATCATTGATCACCACTGTACTGTAACAAACAAGCTATCCATATATTTAATCATTTCAGTTTGGAATTTATTAGTTGTGCAACATGACTCGTGAGGGCTAAACATTAGTCACATAGGATTCAATTAATGATAATATATATTTCATTTATTAACATTTGTTCTCTTTTTTTTTTTTTTAAAGTATTTAGTTGATGCTTTCTCAAGTATTTTTAGGGCAATAAGCGAATAGAGCCGTTCATGAACAAAACTCGAGATCGGCTCGTTTTAGATGGACTCGGCTCGGTTCGTTTACTAAATGAACACGAGCTTCAACATGAAAATGTGTTCGGTTAGTAAATGAGCTCGAGCCGAGCTTTACACATGTTCGACTCGAACTCAGCTCATTTTGCTCGGGATCGGCTCGAGCTCGGCTCGAACTCGTTGAACTCGGGTCGATTCGTTTAACTAATTATAAATTTGTGAATTTCATAATATCCTTAACAATTTGAATATGTTAAATAAAATTTAATTGCGATCTATTTTAGTTATTTTGTAGTTGAATAGGGAATTGTATTTGTTATATCTAAAAGGTATAACATTAAGAATAGAGAAAGAGAGTTTGTCTTATTAATTTATTATATAATATTATTTAAAAGTGACTCGTACCTTTTAAAATTGAGGAGAAAGATTAATAAGTTAATTTATTGAGGAGACTTTTAGTGAATTTAAGGTTAATAAGAGTATCTTGGAGAAAAAAATGTTGTAAACCTCCTCAAATTTCAAGTTAAGAGCCAAGATAAAGAGGCTCTTAGAGAGGCTCTAAATTAGTGATAAAATTGTTTTATTTTAACTATTGTTATTAGGTGAACTGAGTAAGATTTGATTACTTATAAATACAAATATTAACTTAATATGATTATTAGAAGAAAATAAATTAACTTTCAGTATTGAAATTCAAACATAATCGTGTATTCTTAAGATGTGATTTTAGGCGTGAGATTGTAAATCGAGTAAGTAATTTTAAAAATTGGATTTGGTTGAGTATAAAAGTACGAACTATAAGTGAACAAATCAACTCGACTCGAGTTCGGTTTGTTTTCGGCTCGACTCGAAATGTTCGTGAACAAACTCGTGTTCGGCTCGTTTATTAACGAGCCGATCTTGAACATCACTTTTCGTTCGATTAGAAAGTTCGGCTCGACTCGGTTCGTTTTTAAAAAAATCAAGTTCGGCTCGATTCGGACAAAACTCGGTTCCACTGTGTTTGTTTACGGCCCTAATTTTAATTGGGTCTCTAGAAAAAAAACATTTTATTCCCGAATTAAACGATAAAGATCCTTTACTCTCATTTTTTTCTCTATGTCAACTTCAACTCTTCCAAAACTTTTTAAATAATATAATTCAAAGAGCGATTTCTATTGAAAAGAAAATTTAAATCCTATAGAATATTAAAAGTGACCATTTAAATCAAAAAATTTAATATAGCTTACGTTTGGAAGCCTGCAAGAAACGGGTACCAACATGTTTTATAATCTATTAACTGTAAGGTTCTGATAAAAACTAGGGAATTTAATGAGATGTCCATAGCTAAGTTTCACATAATTTATCTCTAAACCTCCAATATCTTGCAAGTTTTAATTCATCAGATAGTGTTTGGAACATATTCTTCATAAGTATAAAAACCGAACATGTCAGGGTACAAGCTTTGTTTGTAAACTCAACCAGTATAAGAAACAAGCAGAATTTAGAAAAACAGTACTTCCAAAAGTGTTGTTACAAAAGTTTACATGTATAAAAGAGGGATAATTTTATCGATCTTACAACATCGAAACAGCTATAATTTGCATAGCTAACAATTAAGCATGGCAAGGATTGCATTCCTTTTATCACTTTCTTTATTATGCCTTGTGGCTTCCGTACAATGTTATGGTGGAAAGGGATATAACCCTCTTGCAAAACTTATCGAGGCTCAGAAGTCCATGAGGCCATCTACCTTCCGCAATGGGGTTCTGAATGTTGAGTATTCACCTGTGTTTGTTGGATCTCAGGTTGGATTGAAGGAAGCTGACAAGGTGGAATCATTGCCAGGGCAACCTGATGGAGCAACTTTTGATCAATACTCGGGATATGTCACAGTTGATCCGGTTGCTGGAAGAGCACTTTTCTACTATTTTGCGGAGTCTGAAAATTCTTCTAGCAGTCCTCTTGTGCTATGGCTTAATGGAGGTAAATCTGGCATTCCTGTTGAACTATACTTATAATTTTAAAGGGCACACTAAACTTTAGCTCTGATATTTAAAGTTTGAATGACAAATAAAATCTGAATGACAGGACCCGGTTGTTCTTCATTTGGAAATGGAGCAATGATGGAACTTGGACCATTTAGAGTCAACAGTGATGGCAAAACCTTATCCCAGAACAAGTATGCTTGGAACAACAGTAAGTTTCTTTTCTTGAAATTGTTTTTTTTCCCATTAATCTCTTCTGAAAACTACATTGTCTGGCCAATAACACTATTCTAATTGGCAATGCAGAGGCAAATATGTTATTCTTGGAATCACCAGCTGGGGTTGGATTTTCATACTCTAACACAACATCAGATTATGTTACCGGTGATACAAAAACTGCAGAAGATGCTTATACATTTTTAATAAACTGGCTGGAAAGATTTCCGGAATACCAAACCCGAGATTTCTTCATTACTGGAGAGAGCTATGCAGGACACTATATTCCTCAATTAGCTCAATTAATTCTTCAAAACAACAAAATTACTAACCAGACTGTCATTAACCTAAAAGGAATTGCTGTAAGTTTCTATTAACCAAGTTTCCCTCCAAGCAAAAACACACTTGCACACATAAAACAGAAATTAAGAGAACTGACATCAACCATATCTGTTTGATTAACAGATTGGCAACGCATATGTAGACCTGGAAACACAGGCCACAGGATCATTTGATTATTACTGGTCACATGCCCTATTATCTGATGAAATTCATGAAGGCATCACTCTGAACTGCAACTTTTCTGCAAATGCAAATGTTTCAGAAGCATGCATAACCTATCTTCAGCAAGTAGACCTTGGCAAAATCTTTCCTTACGATATATATGCTCCCTGGTGTGATTCTTCAAGTGGTTCACCCTCGGTATGTTTCTTTTAGAAGCTTTTCTCTAGTACTATTACATTCCTAAACCTAATAATTTGCTTAGCAAAATTATATAGATTATGTTTGATTTTATCGCTGTATTCATGTATTACTTTTACTTGACACAGACATCAGGATTTGATCCATGCACGGATAGTTATATCGACACGTACTTAAATACTCAACTAGTTCAGACTTCACTCCATGTCACTGTTCCTCCAAAGTCATGGGCATCTTGCAAGTACACTTCTAAACTCAGCTAGATGTTTTGTACTTTGTGTAAAGTAAAGACACGCATAGTTAAGTCATCACATAAATTTCCGTCAACAATCTTGCAATGCATGAGCAATGAAAATTCTACAATCTCTCTATTACTGGAGATATATAAATTATGAACTAATAAGACGCCTTATATAATATATTGTGACAGACAACTTTGGTTAATGGTTATTAATGGTAGTAGATAATTTGTCTGACCTCGTTGTAGTTATGATGTTCATGGTAATTGGACGGACTCCCCAGCAACAGTCTTGCCTGTTATTAAGGAACTCATGAGCAGTGGCATCAGTGTTTGGCTATACAGCGGAGACACAGACGGTGTAGTGCCAGTGACAACAACACGATTTGCGATAAATTATCTTCAAACATCAGTTAAAACTCAATGGTACCCCTGGTACACTCAAGCTGAGGTACAAATACTATATAAGCCACACACCGACACACAAAGAACTTTGCTAAACTGTTAATCACTAATTACTAATTTCCTGATCGAAATTTTTGTTTTAGGTGGGAGGGTACGCAGTTGGATATGAAAATTTGACATTCGTGACAGTTAGAGGATCTGGACATTTTGTTCCGAGTTATCAGCCTTCTCGCGCTCTTGCTTTATTCTCTTCCTTTTTGGCTGGAGAGCTTCCTCCTTCCAATGAGAACTAATCCAGATTCTACATAGTCCAGAAAAGGAGGCACCTTAAATTTAACTAAAAGTTTGTAATTAAGTGTTGAGATGCATTTTTCAAATAATATCTCAACCCATAAAAGATGATCAGTGATTACCATTTCTATTTCTAAATCTGAATATTCAATGTACTTTAACTACCATGCTAGCCATACATTAATGATAATATATAGTGGGTTCTGTTTTGTGAGAATATTGGGGGTGTGGCAGGGAGTCGAACTCGTGACCCCCGCCGACCAGAGCTTTGATACCATGTTGAGTAACCAGCTCATCTAAAACCTTAAGGTGTTAGAGGAAGGCCCCAAATGGATCTTATGCTATATTTCAACAGGTTCAAATGACAAGCGCACTCGAATCACAAAGTCCATCCAATTGTCTTTACAAAACGAACCACACTAACCTAGTTTTCCACATTGCCTACCAAACAATCCACACAAACACCATTAAGCTCTATTACACAGACATAAACCAATTTTCAAACTCGCCGGCACAACCAAAGCAACAAGGTGAAGCACGCCGGCTGAATACTTGAGAGATGTTATTGATATCTCAACGGCTATGTCCACGTTCCCACCTGACTACACGATTCTTAGATGGTTCTCTGTCTCCTCTGCGGTTATCATGCCTATACAAGTATATGGTGCTCCTTGCCATTTGCACCCGATCTATGTGACTCTACATGCTGATTATAACTGCACATAATTAAAGGAATCATGGGACAGTTTCTGATAATCAAAGAATCGTTCTACACGAATAAAGCTTGAAAAGGACCACTTACTATTAGGTGTTCTGCTTCAGCCTGTCTCAACCACCAATTATATTACATTACATTACATTACATTACATGTATTTTTATAAATGTACTTTTTGAAATTGTTCAAATTTATTATTTGATTTCTATCTAATTTGATCCGTAAATATAAAATCTTACTTTTTTTTAATTAAACATTTATTTTGACAAAATTTATATTTAATTTTAGGTATAACAACATTAATAAAATTTGTGTAAACGAGAGATAAATCCTCGATTTACCCTTATAAATCTTCATATATACTATGTGAAACCTCATACATCTACTCCTCGAGCATGCGGAAACCACCGACAGTCATGACATATGCTCCCTTTATTGATTCCCACGTGACTTGTTCACTCTGCTTGAACTCCCTCCGTTTGTGGTGGTGAGCAAACAGATCTTGGCTAGTTAAATTGGTGTTGCTTGCCTGTAATTCACGCAAGTAATCAACAAGGTTTAAAAAGATCTCCCAAAGATCTTGACGCATTGCAGAGCTAATACAACAGATATCAAAATGCAAAACAAACCTGTGTGGCGATCATGCAATGCCCACCTGTTTCAAGATACCATTCAGCATTAAGAACTATATGATTCACCTGACAAACACAAAACAAAATTACAACCATGTAAAACACATAACGAGAAGACAAGATGATAATATAATGCTAAGATGTAAATCTCTACACATACATGAAAAAACTATGAAGCATCACAAATTCAAAATCTTTAAACCAGAGTTCCATTTGTTAAATTGGAAATTCAAGTAGTAGTCCAAGATTACAAACAAACAAGACAAACTATACTGTCTATGAAGATAAAGGGAATCTAAACTGATTAATGCAGATGCTAGAATAGCCAAAAGAAAAAGATGGGATAATGAACTATATACAAGAAATCAAACATTACAAAAAAAAGGTAATTTATGATTATAACACAAAAACAAAAGTTACAGCTACTAGAAGAAACAACTAGAGAAGTTAACAAGATACCAAAATACGTGATGCAAGTTAAAAATTAATCATTCCATGTGTAAATTGGGAACTCAACAAATAGTCCAAGATTTCAAAACAAAAAATACTATACCACCCATTTGGTCTTGAATAGAAATCCAAAGCCGAGTGATGATAAAATAGCCAAAACAAGAAATGGAACAATGAACTATAAATAAGAAATCAAGCGACAGGCATTATGAAAATGTAAGATATAGTTAAAGCATTGCTAATGATTAGTCCAGATGATAAAATAGCCAAACCAAGAAATGGAATAATTATAGCATCCCCCCCCCCCCCCCCCCCCCCTTTTCCCAAAACTGATAAGAACCTGGAACTACAGAGAAAACGAAATATATATTACCTCATTAGAAGCAGCCACATCAGCAAAGATCACATCCACCATACCCACAACCATGCGGTACTTCCAACAAAGCTTTGGGTTTTCAAAGATTGTTATGACATTTGACCTCTTCTCTGCTATGTTTACAATATTATCGTGTAATCCCACTACATAGACCAACCCATCCTGCAAACAAAACATATATTTTTTAACTAGTACTAAAGCAAATCAAGTACCAACATATCTATGCAAGCCATAAATGATAGAGAATATAAAAATTTTAATTCATCTAGACAAGGGATAGGTGACCAGGTGTTAAAAAAAACTTACCAAGCCAACAAGATCAGACAACTGAAAAACAGTAATCCTACGTACATCTCCCAGGTATAAAACACGGGACCCAGGCTTCTGAAAAACATAAGATAAATAAAATGAGACAAGTTTATATGGATTAATTAATCAAGTGCATAATTTAAATGTCATTGCAACTTATATTAATACTTACAATCCATATATTGGTCACTCCACATAGGATAGCAGCAGCCAACTTCGATTTATTAGGATTCCATACTCTGTACTCCACTTTAATTCCATCCTCATTCTAAAGGTATTTTAAAAGATCTATATAAATCTCAAGACAAAAAACTATAACTGCGAAGACATAAAACTTGGCCACAAATTTTGTCAAGAGGCAACATAAACATTGCATTATTGCACATTGATAACACTATAAAAAGGTTTTTTTTATATGTTCTGCAAACTTCTTGAAGCTTCACAAACTACGGAGTTTAACATGCATCCATAGAATCATGTGTTACAAAGTTCATGTTTCTACATCCATTAGTAGTATAATGAATTTGTTAAGGCTCATGCATCTAGCTATCATCTAGATTATTCCACTGCTGCAATATATTGGAACTCGCACATTTGTAGTAAATTAAATTAGAGTTCGAAAATTGGAATTTGGAACATATTCATAAGTATTTTCCTTGTTCTTACAGCGATAATCATCAATGTTTGTGGGTGTTTCCGTTCATCTCATTGAATTGACCTGGAGTTGGTAGTTAGTGTTATAAGTTGTACTTTAGATAATGATTTATTTCCCTCAACTACTTTCACCCTAATCACTAGTTTCTCTTGTTATAATTCTTATTGCATAGAAATGTTGTAATTTGTCCCCTTACTAGCTAAAACACCAAGGTCAGCGTTAATTTGCAAAACAACAACACATATAGACGGTTAGGAGGCCAAAGGACCAATTGGCAACATTTTCAGATTAAAGAACTAACATGCTGGCCTTAAAGTGTTTGTAACTGGATCACCAAAGTGTTTAAACATAACTATAATATCTATGTATTATTTCAAAATAGTAAGAACTAATATGTTGGTCTTGAAACTGGATCACAAGAGCATTTTAAACATAAACATAATATATGTATATCATATATATATTTTGATTAACGTAAATCAATGAAGACTTTGATGCTAATCATATATAAAATTGACTCACCTCAACAGATATTAGACGCTCACTAGGAAGAGCTTCACCACACACTAAATTTTTAGTACAGAGCATATCATCCTTTCTGCCCTTGGCAATGAGAAGTCCTTCAAATCTATGTGGCAAAACCGCAAGTTGTAAGGAAGAAGGAACCACCATGGAACTTCCAACATATGTTGTAGTACACCTTTCTTTGCTATATAGGCGGGCCAGATCTATTTGGGCCTTTACCAATTCTCCAGGCTAAGTACAGAAAAGTACATTAATAGGTCATTATAAAACCATACACATTTTGCTCTAAGTGACGACGTAAAGAATGAAAAAGTCATACATGCAGGTCCTTGATGAACTTGCCAATATCCATCCGTAAAGCACGCATCACATCACGATAACGTCCACCACTACAAAAAAGGAACCTCGTGGAATAGGCCATGTTATGTGCCAAACATGCACTAGAAGTTGCAATAAAATCATTTGACTTGCCATTAATCCCTTCTGGAAGATTCTTTAAGAGAAAACTCTTTAGTTGCTCAGTCATGGTTGCTGCAAAACAAAGAAAATATAGTCCAAATGAATTACAACCAGCTTTTTTATCATTAAATTGTTTTTAAGCCACTGAATTTATACAATAAACATAGTTTCTTGGATGTGACAGACCAAAAAGGAAAGTGTTAAGAAATGAATGAGATGCAGAGAGTAACATTTATGTACATTAATACTTTTATCCAAAGAAATTACCTCTAAATTAGACAATGTTCTCTAAACTAATCAACACTTTCTATAAATACAACAAGATAGGGATCACAACGTGTAATTGGAGAATTCAACAGATAGTGGAAGATTAAGTTAATGAACGAGCAAAGCTTGCAAAAATTAGTAGCATAAAATATTTTGATATTTGTAAATCATACAAAAAAATATGTACTTAGCACTATAATCGTCTTAAAGAATATTAGTTATCACAGTAGAGAGGTTATAAAATTTTAGGGTTATTAACACGTGTTGGTCCTATTTTGTCAAAATGGAGACACAGACCCTCAAAGAAAATTTGTGTACCTTTGTGCCCCTTAAGTTTATTCTTTTTACATGATCCTTTCCCTTTTATTCCAGTTTCATACTCACTGGATTTAAAAATTCCATTCAAATTTTGGCTGCAAAACTGAGAGAACTTATGGTTCTTCTGTTTTATATTTTATGATCCCTGACAATGGACAATGGACTATAAGTATGACTTAATTCTTGATTCTGGCAAGGATACAATGAGTTAAATTTTTTTATAAATGTTCGAAGTGTACGAAGAACAAACACTAAGGGTGGACACTTATGATCTTTTAACTTTATGGTTCAGGTGTCCACTGGACAAACTTGAGCCAAATTGCTTGTAACCCAAATTTTAATATTGGTCCTGGAGAGGTTACAGTTGTAAAGACTATCAATATAGATAGAAAGTATCAATTTTTACGAATTTTAATATTGGTACCGGTGCTAGGGAGGTTACAATTTTAAAAGACTATCAAGTAGATGGAGAGTATCAATTTAGAAAGTTTTTATTATATATGTAAAGGACAAAAGATAACAGTCGGAAGATATCTATTTTTGAACTCATTTATAAACTTACAATTGGATATAGCATTCATTTCCACGAGAGCATCTTCAGTAGATGAAAAGCGATGGAATGCTTCGAGCTTCAAGGGTGATGGGAGGTTGCTGGGAGGGTTGATGTACTTCTCAGCTGATTCAAACTTTTGTACATCAACTTCATTAAAATTATGTGCATAGAAAAGGGCATATCCGTGGGCAAATTCAAAGAGCAAATGTATCTTCTTCCCAGTCTGAGTATGAAATCATATATGTCAGTTGCATGAAGTATCACACTGAAATATTAATTGTTTACTCCTAAATAACAATAAAATGATTTACCCCGGACCGATGCTCTCCCTCTGGGTGGTTGAGATTAGCTAAATCTGATGAAGGATTCTCGTTCCCTTTTCGTATGGACCTTTTTTCCATAGCTATGCTCAATTTATCCTCGAAACTCTGAAGGACAAAATAATTAGCTCGTTTATAAGTGATGGTAGCATGATTAATGATAATTAGTATAGATTACAATAGCATGATTAATAATTATACATTTGTACAAACTACAAACCGCTTACGTTAATATGAATTGCGGGGTACTATGAAAATAGCAAACACAGCGAGGCCTAAGACATTCCAAAAAGCTCTAGAAAATTTCTTGCAATTATATTCTATATTCTCTTTGCTATCATTAAAAATTTACATACATTCTCATGCGGGATTGTATTTCAACCTATCTAACAAGCTTGGTATCGTAATACATGTTGACCTGATTTTATTTGACAGCACTAGGCAATAGCCTAAGTCTTGGATCAGGAGTGAAAAGTGTGCATTCTATGTTCTAGACAAAGACATCTTTGCAAGAGTTAAGGTGGTTTTTAGGATATGCTAAAAGACATGACTTTGACATAGTTATGTTTAAGTCTCCGGCCTACAAGATGAATGAAGAACAAAAGTAAAAACTAATCTAGGGAGTCCACAATATGTTGTATTTTTTTTCTGAATTGTATTCAATCCTTAAAAGTATTTCTTTTACAAGTCAGATCATGCGTAGAAGCACCAGTGCTGTATATAGGACGCAACATGCATGACTTAATTTTGAAATTATGAACAAATCGATGACGCAATGCAATAGTTTAATACTTGGGAAATGTTGTACAAGCTTGTGAACCTTTATCCCAGAAGTATTTCTATGATGTATATTCATACTTATCTGCTGCGTTACTTAGATAAAATCTGTAACTTCCTTAATTTACTGTTTCTTGGTTTATATTTTAAAAGCATAACTAAGAACACAAGTAACGGCATTATGCATCTTGATATTCCCGTTATATCATTGTGTTAGTTTCGTTATGTATAGCCCGTACACTCACAGATATCTTGATTAAAAAAAAACGTGATCATACCTGAGGTTCAGCACTTGATTCTGAAGTTTTAGACTTCAGCTTGTTCTCCAGCTCTTTTATGTTGTGGTGGAGGTGACGGTATTCTCTTTTAATTTGATCATCAACCTTCTGTGATTTTTCAACAGTAGTTAGAGTCCCCAAGTCAAGTATAATATAATTATATAATGCACGCAATTATATTGTACATTCTACTTGCTATCAATAGTATTTTACATACATTCTCATGCTTCGTAGAACATGGCTATTATATTGTACAATATTCTACTTGCTATCATTACTATTCTACAAACATTCTAATGCTTCGTAGAACATGTTGACCTGATCTTATTGGAAAGCACTAGACAATAGCCTAAGTCCTGGATGAGGAGTGAAATTATGTAATCCAGGTTTTACACAAAGACATCAATTTGAGAGTTAAGTTGGTTATTAGAATATGCCGAATGACGTGATTTTGACATAGTTAAGTTAAAGTCTCTGGGCTATAAGATGAATGAAGAATGAAAGCAAGACCTAATCAAAAATGTCCACAAGATATTGTGATTTTGTGCTGAATGTAATTACTCAATACCTTAAAGTATTTACAATTCATGTACAGATATATGTAGGTTATTTACAAGTCAGATCACATGTAGAAGCACCCGTACTGAACATAAGATGCAATTTGCATGACTAAGTTTTCAAATTATAAACAAATCAATGACACAACGCAATAGGAATTGATACTTGACTTATCAAAAGTTCCAATGAAGAAAAAATTGCATATAAAATTGAGGATTTAGGGAACTGTTTTCGTGATTATTTATGTGTAAAGACGGTAATTTGTCCGTTTTGGCTAGACAGTGGCATTAAAACAAAACGTAATTCAAACCTTCTGGCTTTCAGCACTTGATTTTCGAGTTCTTTTATACTTGGAATTCTCCTTGTCAATGGTAACGCGAAGATATCGATCGTATTCGCTTCTACGTTTTCGACCCATGAGAAGGTTAAAAGAAGTCTTAATCGTCTGAAAATCTTCATCAACATTGTCCATATAAAATTGGTTGCGTAGCTGCAATTGCATACACTTATTTTGATAGGCTTGTTTGATTTCTTCCTCTGGGAGCGGAGACCCTATAATACCTGATGTTAAACCTAGAACTTTATAGGGATCTTCAATCCCATCCTCTTGGTTCTGGGGGGATTGTTAACTTTTTCTTATTCTTTTCGTATTCCTCAAAAAATTTGAATTTAAGGTACCGTACTGTAACCCAAATTTAATTTTATTTAAAATTTTATTAAACAAAATTAATTACTTTTCTTAACTAACTTAAATCCTAATTAAGTTTTAATCTATTTTTCTTGAATTTTTTATTTTAATTAAATTCAATTAAATTTATTATTGACATTCGAATTTATATATATAAGTTAATCTTATTTTGAATTTAATTAAAAATATATTAATTCAATTCGAATTTTCAGGGAAGACAATAAATATATAAAACTTAATCCTATTTAAAATTTAATTAAACAAAATTAACTTTTTTCTCAACTAACTTAAATCATATTTAAGAACTAATTTAAATATTATTTATAATTTGAGTTCAAATCAGCTATAAATAAATAAAAAATCCCCTAACTATTTTCTCAGCTTATATAGAGATAAATTTTACAAGTCAATCCTATTTAAAATTTAATTAAACTAAATTAACTTTTTTTCTCAACTAAATTAAATTCTATTTAAGTTTTATTATATTTTTATAGAGCTTCTCTATTTTTAACTCAATCAAATTAAGTTATCTTACTTAGATTCGAAGTTTCTCTATTTTAATTCAATTCAAATTTTTAGGGAAGACAATAAATATATAAAAGTTAATCATATTTAAAATTTAATTAAACAAAATTAATTTCTTTTCTCAATTAACTTCAATCATATTTAAGTTTTAATCTATTTTTCTAGAGTTTCTCTATTTTAATTAAATTAAATTAAATTTATTATTTTCATTCGAATTTATGGAAAATAATATATTACCTTTTTAATATATATAAGTTAATCTTATTTTGAATTTAATTAAACATATATTACCTTTTTTTATCAACTAACTTAAATCCTATTTATAATTTAAGTTCAAATCAGCTAAAAATAAAAAAAAATTCCCAAACTCTTTTATTAGCTTATATAGAGATAAATTTTACAAATGTTCTTCGTTTTGATTGTGCGTCTTTACGATAATATTAGTATTAAAATATTCTAATTGTATTATTGTTGATTTTGCAGGTTGATAAACAAGCACATTAGATGATAAGGTTGGTAATCAAATTTAATGCATGTGAATTCTAAGTGAATATCATAACTCTTCTTCGTTTTTATTATTAAGACATTTTTAAGATGATAATAGTTTTAAAAATTCTGATTATATTATCCTTGATTTTGTTGGTTGATAAACATGCACATTAGATAATAAGGTAATTAAATTTTATTCACAGATATTGTAAGTGAATATCATAGACCATCATCCAAGTTATTTTAATTGAAAAATGCTAGGGAATCAAACAAGAATTCCAAAAAAATATACAAAATAACATGTGTCTTATTTTAATTGAATGATATAATAACTAATGAGATGGATTTGGTGTACATAATCTCCTAATTAAAATTCTCCATTTTGCCAAGTCAATATTGTCACATCATAATATACATTTTTTTGGGAGCTTTTTTTGATTTCTAGTATTACTCATTTTAATTTGTTATAAAAAATCTTATGTTTTTTTCTTTTCATGAAATTTTGGGTACATCTTAACAATCTTTTCACTAAACTTTGGGTACATCTTCACAAGAATAACCATGATCATGTTATATTCCTTTCATGCTACTCCCTCCATCCCTCTCATTTCTTTACACCTTCCTTTTTGGTACGTCTCTCTCATTTTTTTACATACCAAAAATAATAACATTTTATAATATAAAATCCAATCATATTCACTACTTTCCTCCACTATACCTACTTTATACCCACTTTATATATTAAATATTAATTGGTCCCATCACTTTACTCATTTTTCTTAGTTTTCCCTATTAATTTACACTTTTTCGTAACCTCCGTGCCGTCCCCTGAGTGTAAAGAATTGAGGGGGACGGAGGGAGTACTTTGTTTTGTTTGTTTTGTACCGGTGTTTTACAAAAAGTTTGGTCATGTAGTAGGTAATCTTAAATTTGTTTTATCACTAATCTATGTTTGTAGTAGACAAATTCATATTTATCTTCTAATTTGATTTTTATGTGCAAGGTTGTAGATAACATATATTTTATATTGTTGTCATGACTAATCCCAATTAATCAAAATGTTTTGTGTGTCGTGTTTGGTAATTATGCAAATAGCAGAAGTTCAACAAAGAGTGACGACATATATATGTGAGTCTACAACAAAGTTTTCTTCGTGCAGTGCTACCGCAATAAAGGAGGGATCTGTAATCAATTGGGTTTAATTTTTTTTTCATTTTTTGCAAAATTCTGAATAAAATTTAATTACAATAGTATCAATAAATTTTATAATCATCCCTTAATATGTAATAATGAACTTGCAAAATGGATCTGTTTATCATAAAGAGATTCGTCGTTCCTGACCCTGCTTCGCCTTAATTGTTATTTGAAACAAGTCAAAGTTCTGTCTTGGTCTGAGTGTGGATAGCATTTCTCTTCTGCATGTCCATGGAGTTTTGAAAAATCTAAACATCTCAGAGATAGATATAGATTGAGAGGTAGGAATGTATCGAACGAACCGCTCTCCTTCGTATATGTATATATAAATATATAAATCCATTCGTGAGCATGTCAACAGAATTTGAAACCACAATTTTTTTTTACATATGTAGAGCTTTACAATGGTGTTTGTCCTCTGATGAGTTTATAGTGATATATATGTTTGTTCTTTGATACTTTTGTTGTTATATAATTTTTAAAACTTACTTCCTGATTTGCATCATGTTTCTTCTAATCGACTAACACATATGCCTTCTCAAAATTGTACAAAGGGGTGACATGGGAGTCTTTTTGCTGCAGGCATTTCAAAGTTTACATTAAGATTATTTAAATATTTGTTGAAATTATTTCAAGTTCTAAAGCTAAATTTGTAATATCATAATATATATATAGTGCTATCATTGTCTACACCGGATATAAAGAATGACCCCGAGAAGTCATTTTATAGGACATTAAACAAAGAGAAAAAAGGAGGTGAGATTAACCTCATTTAAGATAACCTGTTATATCAGGTCAAACGACCTTTGCTGGCATCGTTTAACTCACATCTAATATTATGTAAATGAAATAGCCCTATTTTATCAGAAAACACGTACACAACATTCATTCATAAAGAGCGTCCTTCTCTGGTCGTGCTTAATTCTGCTTATGGAACACCAATCAGAACTAACACCGGTGAGTCAAAATCAAGTGATTATTCATTATAGCTATTGTGATTCTCGAATGACACGTGTTTGATTGAAACGTTTCTTACAACTTACTTTATTTTTTGTAAGAAATTGATCGAAGACTGTCAAATTTTGGATCATTCACGGTCTAAGAATTCAAAGTCGGAGAATTTACAAGATGCTTATATTGATGAATTGGATATAGACTCTGGTGCAGAAGCATCTGTTATGCCTCATGAGGGTATGTTATTTCAATCTCATGATGAAGCATCTGTTAAGCCTCACGAGGGTATGTTATTTTTATACTATTTCAAAATAGTGTCATGTAGTTCACATCTGATTCCTTTAATCAAATTCATTGAACTTTTATATAGTCAAAATTGATACACTTTTATTGTAGGTGTGAAGTCTTCTCAAAGAAGTGAAAGTATGAATTCATTCTTCAATGGATATGTCAATAGCAACACTCCTTTGTCTGAATTTGTTGAGCAATATAAGAAAGCAATTATTAGCCATCGTGATGCAGCAAAGAAAGAAGATTTGATATCAATGACAACCACTCCTGATTTAACTGACATGCACAGTTTAGAGGCTCATGCTGGAAAAGTTTATTGTCGAAATATATTCAAATTATTTCAGAATGAGTTTATGCAGATTTTCCATTGCCAGCATAACAAAAAAGTAGTTACAGGTGTGGAGACAACTTATGAGGTAAATTTCAAAGACCAAAGTAGACCACACATTGTTAAGGAAAATATTTCCACACAACTTTGCAAATGTTCTTGTGCTAAATTTGAGACTTGGGGCATTCTCCGCAAGCATGTATTATATATTATGAAGCAAAAGTTACGATTAAAGATCTTTCCTGATGAGGATATTTTGCCGAGATGGACCTTAAATGTGAGACATACAACTAGTTCTACAATATGTGTGAACAGTGATAATGCATCCCACTGGTCCTGCTCTTGTCACTCCTCCTGAGTTGAACGATGAAGACCAGGCCGATTATGACCGACTGTGCGTTCCTCAAGATCCAAACCGCATCCCACTGGTCGTCAGCAGGGATAAGACCTGGCTTCGGGCTCTTTGGGGTACCGGTAACATAGGACTGCAACTCAAATTTCTTTTTCTTTATTGCATTTAATCATTCCTCACCCGTTTATTCTGTTTGCTAACTTTATTTTTGCCTTTTGCAGTGTCTACGTGTTCTGAGATGATTCAAAGGCAACATGCCAAGAATGCCAAGAGACTCACCGAGTTAGCGGCTAGGTAGGCCGCAGAGGCTGTTCCTGTGGTTGAGGTAAAAGACACAGAGACTTCGGATTCCCGGCCGGAGCCTCACACTCCCCCTCCTGCTGATGAGTTGGAGATTCTCGGCTCCACAGCTCCTGAATCAGAGCATGTTCCTCCTCTGACCGATCCTAAGTCTCAGTCTCTCTCGAAGCGACAAAGGGGGTCTGATGGTGACTCGGTCATTACCTATAGACCTGATTGGTCGGTGGTGACAACCGATCAGTTTGCTGCTGAGGCGCCTTTGGCCGCTAAAGAGGTAGGAACGGACCTGTGTCGTGCCTTCATTCTCCCACGGGACCGGCCAGTATATGATCGAGCTGGAGCTTCTTCGGCCTGCACTGAGATGTTAGGGCATCTTACAATGGTAAGCATTTTATCCCTTCTTTCATCTTTTACTTCTTCCTTTACCTGTACATAACACTTTGTAATGTGTTTTCAGGCTGTCCCTTGGGCTGCTTCTTTAGAGCAGAAGGTCAAGGACTTGGATCTGCAACTTCGGGGGCTCAAGCTGACTGAAGAACGAGCAGAGGCTGCCGAAGGTCAGCTGGAAGCGTTGCAGAAGGAGGTTTTCTCGTTGCGGCAGAGGCTGACGCAGGTGGTCACCGATCGGGACAGCGTCAAGATCGATCTCGAAGCTGCCTTCACTCGTTTGGACCGGGCTAAATCCAGGCTGAGGACTTCCCGCAAGGCCGAGAAAAAGGCTCAGAAGCTGATCCTCTTGTCCGAAGACCGGGGATTCACTGCGGGCTACGAGGAGGTGATTCGCAGGGCTCATGCTGCCGGGATGGACCACAAACTCCTCCTGGAGGAGGGCATGGAAGATCCAATCAGTCGTTCCGAAGAGCCTGACGTCCCTCCAGTTGTCAGCTCGGATCCCGAGTCGGATTTGTCTGATTAGATATAAAATTTTTATCGTTGATGTAATTTAACATTTTGCCTACGGGCTTTACTCTTGCCTTCGGGCTTTTATATTTTACGATCTTTTGCTATGTTTGGCGTTCGATCATATACTTGCTTTAGGTCTTATTTGATTGCCTTAGCTTTCTCTTTATAATACCTCTTCGGCTTAGTGATTTGCCTTGGTATTTTCCTTTGTAACACGTCTTCGGCTTAATCATTTGCCTTGGTGTTTTTTATTTGTAACACCTTTTCGGCTTTGTATTTTGCCTTGGTGTTTTTGTTTAGGTTTACCTTTGGTATAAACATTCGTTCGTTATACCTCTTCGGTAAGTTTGTCCCTTTAATATTTGAAGAGGTGGAGATACATCTTAAAATAGTAACAGTAGAGGACTGATAAAAGAAGGAAAAATCAATAAAATTGCGAGTTCATAATTTCCTTCCGAATGCCCTGAAGTATGGGCTTGGAATTTTTGTGCTATTCCAATTTTGCATTTACTGTTCATTATACTTAAAACAAATGAACTGAATCAAGTTGACATAAATGAACTCATGTAAATAATATTGGAAATAAACCTTCTGTATTAATTCATGCTGAAGTAAACATGCTGAATCAAAGTTGCTGAACTAAAAACAAATAGAAGAACAAAGATTTTCGATAGGCTTACTGGTAGAACCTACGAAGGCGTGAAGCATGCCAAGTGTTTTTGATCAATGAACCGTCCGATCCAGACAGTTTATATGTCCCTGGTCGAACCACTTCAACCACTGTGCAGGGGCCCTCCCAATTGGGCATCAGCTTTCCTTGCTTGGTCGGCATGGAGGTTGCTAGCTCTCTGAGAACGAAATCCCCGACCTGAAATGATCTTTTCTTTATGCCAGCATCGTAGTACTGAGCAGCCTGGGGTATCGGACATTTCGATGGTGAGCGGCTTCTCTCTCTTCGGCCACCATATCCACATTAGCTCGTAGTCCGAACTCGTTGCTTTCCAAACTAAACACCTGTGTTCGGTAAGATTCCATTCCGACTTCGGCTGGCATCAATGCGTCTGTCCCGAACGCTAACCTGAATGGAGTTTCTTCCGTTGAGGATCTGGGGGTAGTTCGGTAGGCCCAAAGAACATAGGGCAACTCTTCCGCCCACATGCCCTTAGCATCTCCAAGTCGTTTCTTTATACCGTCGAAAATGATCTTGTTTGCTGCTTCAATGGCTCCATTCCCTTGTGGATGTCCGACTGAACTGAACTTCTGCTGGATTCCGAACTTGGCTAAAACTTTTCTGAACTTACTGCCGATGAATTGAGTTCCATTGTCAGATACGCAGATCATCGGGATTCCAAACCTCAAGATTACCTGTTCCAGCATAAACTTTTTAGCTGCTTCCTCAGTTATGGCCGACAGCGGTCGGGCTTCCACCCATTTTGTCATGTAATCGATGGCTACAATGCAATATTTAGCCTGCTTAGTACTGGTGGGTAGGATTCCTACAATGTCCACGGCCCACATGGCAAAGGGAATGGGATTGAGGACCGATGACATTTCTTCTGGGGGTTGCTTCGGTACGGTGCTAAATAGCTGGCATTGCCTACACTTCTTCGAGTAGTTTTTGGCGTCTTCCCTTACGGTCGGCCAAAAGAATCCTTGTCTGAGAATTTTGAAGGCTAGTGATCGCCCTGCCAAATGCTCTCCACAAATTCCTTCGTGCACTGTTTCCAACACTAACCTTTGATCTTCGGGGTCCAGACATTTGAGAAGAGGCTGTGTAGCCGACCGTCTGAACAACTGTCCCCCTACTAAGGTGTAGGTGGCTTACCGATATCTCACCTTTTGTGCTTCCTTTTTGTCTAATGGCAATACTCCTTTCTCCAAGAAAGCCCTAATGGGGGTCATCCAATTGATTCCTTGATGGATTTCCAAACACTGCTTTTTGTCGATGGAAGGAATCTTAACTTCGGTCAGGTATATCGATCCACTTAGGCTCTGAGTTTCCGCTGAGGCAAGCCTAGACAACCCATCCGCCCTGCTGTTGTTTTCTCTGGCTACCTGGTTTAATTCAAACGACTCAAAATGAAGTGAACTTTCACGTACCTTAGCTGTGTATGCCTTCGTTCGGGGTCTTTTTGGCCATACTCTCCGAAAAATTACTTCACCACGAGCATAGAATCACTAAATACCCTTACATGTTTCACCTCTAGGCTTCGTGCCAAGGAGAGCCCTGCTAGTAATGCCTCGTATTCAGCCTCATTGTTAGTCAAGGAGAAGGTGAACCTGATAGCCTGACAAATCTCAAAACCATCTGGGCTGATAAGGATCATACCGGCCCCATACTTCGTTTTTGTGACCGAACCATCCACAAAAAGCTTCCATTTTCCAGGTGACTGAATGAGCTGTTCCTTCGGTGCCAAGTCCTTCGGTCCTGAGAAAGAACATTCTACCAAGAAATCGGCCAGTGCTTGGGCTTTGATGGCGGTCCTGGGCATAAATTCCAAATCATACTCTCCTAGATCTACCGACCAAGCCACAATTCTGCCCGAAGCTTCCGGTCTTTGAAGTATCTTTTTCAGTGGTTGATCGGTGACCACTTGCAAAGTTCTTCCTTGAAAATAATGGCGTAGTTTCCTTGATGCTACCACTAATCCAAAGGCGAACTTTTCCGCATTGGGGTACCTTGTTTCCGCATCCTTAAGCATGTGTGAGACATAGAATACTGGGTGTTGATTCTTTTCATGTTCCTTGACTAGCACAGCCCCTAGTGTTCGGTCACTCACTGCTAAGTAGAGTTGCAGCGTTTCCTTGGGGTCGTGTCTCATCAGGAGTGGTGCCTTGACCAGATATTCTTTAACCTCTTCAAACGCCTTCTGGCAATCTGATCCCCATTCAAAGTTTTTGGACCCTCGAAGTACTTCGAAGAACGGTAGTGCTTTTTCAGCCGATCGGGAAATAAACCTTCTTAAAGCAGCCAATCGCCCAGTTAATTTTTGAATGTCCCTGATCGTCTTCGGTGCCTCCATATCGATCACCGCCTTGATCTTCTCAGGGTTGGCTTCTATCCCTCTGGAACTTACCATGTACCCCAAAAACTTGCCACTAGCAACCCCGAACGTGCATTTGCTCGGATTAATTCTCATATTGTTTCTCCAGAGTGTTTCAAAACACTCTTTCAGGTCTTCTGCATGATCTTTAAACATGGATTTCACGATCATATCATCCACATAGCATTCCATGTTCCGACCGATCTGTTGCTTAAAAACTTTGTTGATCATTTTCAGGAAGGTTGCCCCTGCATTCTTCAGCCCGAAGGGCATCTTGATGTATGCATATGTACCTTTGGGGGTGATGAATGATGTCTTTGGAATATCCTCGGCATTCATTGCAATTTGGTGATATCCAGAAAAAGCATCTAAAAAGCTAAGTACCTGGTGTCCTGAGGTTGAATCTATCAACTGATCAATATTAGGTAAGGGATAGTGATCCTTCGGACAGGCTTTGTTCAGGTCGGTGTAATCAACGCACATTCTCCATTTGTTGTTCGACTTCTTGACTACCACCACATTTGCCAACCAGTCCGGATACTCAATTTCTTCAATGAACCTAGCCTCCAGCAGCTTTTCTACTTCGGCCTGGATGACTTGTTGCCGTTCCATGGCGAAATTCCTTTTCTTCTGTTTAACAGGCTTTGCATCAGGGTTAACGCTAAGACAATATTTTGCAACCGAAGGGTCTAAACCTGGCATGTCCTCCGGTCCCCACGCGAACACATCGTGGTATTGTCTGATCACTTCAATAACTTTCTTCCTTAACTCAGGCTCCATGTTTTTGCCTATTTGGATCATTTTCCCCGACTACCCGACATACAGTTCTACTTCTTCAGTCTCAGTTGCCGGTTCGGCTATAGGGTTGGACAAATCTGCTCCAAATTTTTCTAACTCGATGTACATCATTTGACGACTGCTTCCTTCGTCTTTATTCCTCTTTCTTTTCCCCCCTTCGGTCATCTCGACATCTCTGTCTTTCTCAATGTCTTCCAACATGATGATTCGAGCGGCCTTCTGATCTCCTCTCGTTTCTCCCACACCATTTTCTGTTGGAAATTTCAACTTCAGATGGGGAACAGAAGCTACCGCCTGGAAAGCGCTAAGGATCGGCCTTCTCAGGATTCCATTCTACGGACTATCCACTTTCACTACATAGAACTTGGCTTCTTTTTCTGTGGTGTAAGGGGCTTTGCCTAGCATGATGGGAAGGGTAATTGTTCCCTCGATCGGTACGGGCTGATTCCCGAAGCCATACAGTGGTGCCTCATGACATGGCTCCAACTGCTCGCCTCCTAAGTTCATTTTGCAGTAGGTTCTGTGATACAAGATATTGACCGAACTACCACCATCAACTAGAACTCTCCAGATTTTGTTCTCCCCTATAATGGGATTTATGATGAGTGGATCTTCGTGCGGCCATATCACGTCTTCGAAATCATCCTCTGTGGAGGTGATATGTAGGGGCTGTCTGGACGGATTGGTCTGATACAAGTTGTAGACCTGTCTGACATATTTCTTTCGGGCGGTCTTACTGCACCGCTCCAACACCGTGCCCCTTGAGATCGTTCGAACTTCACCTCTGTATTTTTCCTCCCTTTCAGGCCCCTTTTCTCTTCTAGGCTCCTTGGGTTCTAGTTTGTCCCTCAAGTCGCCTTTGTACTGTTCCAGTTCTCCCTTTTTTACCATTTTTTCAATCAGCTTCTTCAAATGGTAGCACTCATCTGTATTGTGCCCTTTATCCTTGTGGTATTCACAGTACTTGTCCCCATTTTTCTTGTAATATGGGGTTTTCATTCTTGTTGGCCGAACGAATCCTGACTTACCTTTAATATCGTGGAGAATCTTTGAGATAGGTGCATTCAATGGGGTGAACACCGTACTATCCCTATCTCTCCTCCTTTCTGCTCCTCGGTCGGGCCTATTGTCTGTCAGTCTGCTTTTGATGTCTCCTCGACCCATTCGGTCGTCTCTTCCAGAGCCTTCATTTCTATGACTCTCCTTATGTCCCCCAATAGATTCAAGCTTCCTCCGGATAGCTTCTCCTCTCACATATATATCATTTAAAGACTTAGGGGGAATATCATAGAGAGAGGAGCGCAGCTTTTTACCTTTTATGGGGTCTAATCCAGCAGCTAGGAAGCTTGCAGCCTTCACCTTGTCCAGATTCGTGACCATCCCTGCTTCTTCCTTGAAACGGGCTAGGTAGTCTCCCAATTCTTCGTTCGGCCTCTGACGGCAGTGAATCAGTGCCTCGGTGTCCTTCTCCCTCCGGCACAGGTGGGAGTAGTGCCTCAGAAATCTCCTCTTCAGCTGTTCATATCAATGCACCGATCGGGGTCTTTGCGAACGATAGCACATCGTTGCTGGTCCCTTCAGGTAAGTTTTGAACATCTTGCACAACATCGTATCACAGTGTCCCATCCCTGTCATTAAAGATTCATATTTCTCACAATGGTCTTCTGGGTCTCCTTTCCCATTAAATTCACTCATTTTCGGGAACTGTCCACCCGCAGGAAGTCGGTATTGCTCGACCTCCAAACATTGCCTTTTCCATTCACTTTATTCGGTCACGCACATGCGAATCGTCCTCTTCATCTGAATCGGTCATCGTAATTTTGGAGTGTGTCCATCTGGGATGCGATTCGGAGTCCGAAGACCCGTCTTCATCGTCTAACGGCCTTTTATCCCTCCCGTGTTCAGACGACACCCGTGTTACTTCGACTTCTTCGAGTGACTCTCTTAATGCCTTCTCTTCCAATTCCAATTCCTTCCTGCGGAGTTTGATGGCTTGGAGTTTGAGCATGTCTGCTTCTTTCTTCTTAGCCCGTATATGGGCTTCCTTATCAGCTTGCTCACTTACCTTCTGTTTTCCCTTCTTGACCATCTGCTCCTCTCTCCATTTGAGAAGCAATTCCCTTTGTTCTTCGGGGGTCGGCAAAGGTCCTTCATCCCCTCAGAATCAAAATTCAATTGCCGATTTATCAACGGCGTGATGGTCGACCCTCTGGGATGAGGAGTTCCATCTGACCCAGGTGGTCGTTCGAAAGACATGATCGCAATAAATCACAATCCACAATTGATCTGTACGTTCCCACAGACGGCGCCAAATGTTGGAACCAGTTTTAGCTACCAGCGTCCGGTCGGACCTGCGAAGAAGAAGAATGCGAGGGTTGAGGTCCCCGATTCACCTCCGGTGTGAGAATCAGTAACTGGTCGTAAAGATAGGTAATTAGAACGTACAGAAAAATATGTGTAGATTGTGAATGAATGAATTCCAAACCTGATTCTCCTCTTTTACCGGTTAGTTCCGATCCCCCACGTCCCGAGCGTGGACCTCGTGGTCTTTCTCATGACCTGGTCGTTGTACCGTTGATCGGCTCAATCCACTTAGGATATGGAAGGTGGGCCTCTTATGTCGTTAAGTAGATAATGGGCCTCTTCATACAGGCTATGGAAGATGGGCTACTTCGATCGGCCCAACAACCATCAGTCTTAGGCCTCTAACAGGTAGTAGTGGAATATAGATGTAGCAACCGCAAAGAGCTAAGCGGTGAGGAACATAAATGAAATTTGGACTGAGGAATGATTCCTGCTGAAACTGCTCACAGTTATAAAAGGATTCTTATTTAGGTATAATTTAAGGTTAAAGTTTGCTGGGTGTGAATTTAGTTTCACGTTTCTTAGTAGACTATCTAGGTTTGGCGTGCTGATGTAAATGTTCGTATATTTATATAATTTTTACAAGCATATGAGATTGATGGCGAGGCATAATGTGATGATTGATTTTAGTATTTTTTACACTGTTAAGGTTTATAGACTGTGGAAACCTATTAGATTGATCATTGGAGTTAACAGATTCCATTTTCAGAGGTGTTTCAAACATCAAGCTTGTAAGTGCGTATCTTATGGTCAACCCTGTATATATTAATGAATACTTGATTTCCAGTTTTTACTTTGTGCCTGAAGAAACCTAGAGCAATGTTGTATATATTAATTGTCGGGATAATAGCCACGTGTTTGATTGATCTTATTTATTTTGTGTGCACTAAATGTTTGTGATATCTAATTAGTGGGAGTAATATTCTGATTTGACTGCGGTTGCACCTATAGCTTCATGACTTATATGTTTAAATTTCTGTATGCAAGGAGTAACAATTGAGGAGGAACTGACGCAAACAAAAGTTGCAAATGAGGAAGCGATGGTAGAAGAAAAGAAAATAGCGGAACTCCTGAGGAAAATATCTTAACACTTGATATTGAATCTTACCGCACACCATTGACTTAAAATAATGAGGTACTGAATTAATATTAGATATTATTCAACTTTTTAACGCCTTTGTTTTCCGTTAATATGGTGAAGTTGTTTAATTGCACATAGGCCTGTAATTCGAGTCGGCGGCTCGCGAGCCCGACCCGACTCGGCTCGTTTAGTAAGACTCGGCTCGACTCGAACTCGTTAACGAGCCGAGTTCGAACATAAGACGGGGTTCGTTTAACTAAAGATGCTTTACTCATATATTGCGCACATACCACTGGCAATTACAAAGATGCTGAAGACCTTACTTACATCAGGTTATGTTTTACTCATCTTTTTCTCTACATTTCATAATTCTCTACAACTGTAGTTTGTAGGTAACAGATTACATTAATAGCATCGAATAACTTTTATGCATAAACAATGTATTAAATATGTTTAAGTCTTATTTCTTTATCTCTATTTTAATATACAATATGTATGTTGATATTCTAACTGTGGAAATTTGTATCGATATATACAATTTCATATTATTGATAATATTAATTATTGTTCATTGAGACACTATATCTCGTCCTACTTTCCTAGCAACATTAAAAATGAATAACAAATTTTCTTTATACAGTAGAACCTCGATAAATGAATGTTCGATAAATGAATAACCTCGTCAAATGAATATTTTTTTCTGGTCCCAACTTGGGACAATAGAGTAAATGAATAATCTCGCTAAATGCATTAATGAATAAATTTTATTGAAATCTTTAAAGGCCCTATGTAAACATAAATGAATATTCACTAAAATTAAAATAATATATATTTTTATGATATATGTCATCTAGTCAAAAAAAATTATAAATTCAAATATAATTTAATAGACTCTAAGTATATTACTAATACAATCGTATGAACACTCTCAAGTATATTAAAATAGTACAAGCATACTATACTTAATTTATATGTATAATTCATGTATGCATATTATTGAAAGTGAATAAAATATATGGTAAGAATTTTAAATTTTTAACAATTATCTTCTAGATACATTCGAATATTAAATTTTAAAACATCATTATCATATTTAAAAAAATAAAAATATTATCTAAATGAATAAATATTCATTTATCGATAATTGAATAAAATATTCATTAATCGATAAATAAATAATCTCGTTAAACGAATATATTTTTTTGGTCCCAAGTGTATTCATTTATCGAGGTTCTACTGTAATTGAGTAGTGGATTTTATATAATATCTATTATAAATTTTAAATACATGTATTTTTAATAAATTAACTTCTAGCTGATTAAACTACTCAAGTACGATTTTAGGAGACTTAAGTGAATATATTTCACTAAAACTATGTAATTCATTATAGAGCCATGAAAAATTTATAATGGTCTTCAAAAAACTTTAGACTTATATTGGTATTTATAATTCAACGTCAACTCTACTTGATTCAAGTTATTAATTATAATTTGGTTTATGTGCTCTTTACTTCTATTTGATTTACAAGTTGGTCCCAGTCCCAGATAACAGGTTTTAATTTTACAATATTGTATTCTTCTCCACTTATATTCTTAAACTCCTACATTGTGGCAAACTGGCAAAGGGCTGCTTAGATTGAAGCACCACGACCTCTTTACTATCTGCAAATGAAATGTGCCTTGAGCACCCTTCGGAGAACACATTTTTTTCCGTACGAATGAGACCAGGGCATCAAGAGATAAAGTTGCCACATCATTGTAACAGCCTAAAGTGATTGCAGGTGCATGTGAATTTTTATCTCAAACGAAACTTGTATACTTCGTTCTTAATGACCTTGTCAATGGGGACTCTGAGTTGAATAACTGGGGTGTTTGACATGGACGTTGCAAGCCTGCAATGGGTGCTATTTTCAATGGCTCCACAATCTCATAACAAAACAACAAATGCAGCCTGGTGGATCAGTGGAACAACAAGGTAACCGTGTATATCGGGGGTTGATTATTGATGATTGAAATGTCATAGTTTGGTTTTATGATTTTATGCTTTATTACTCTGAAGTCTGAACGTTATAATAAAAGAAAATATTTCTTCATCATAAAATAAAAATAATTTTGTTTATTTATTGTAAAATGAAAGAAGAAATGTATTTAATTGTTTTATTTTTCATGTTTAACAATTAACAGAATCGATAGAAGGTAGAATATAAAGGTTTAATAGGACACTTTCCATTGTTTTTAACATCTATCATACATATGTACCTTTTTTTGTTATTAATTTGTGTCTACAAAATATATAAAAAAAATATTAAATTTGATGTTCTTATGAATATTTGAATAATCTAATCATCTGTACTGTTAAATTTTGAAAAAAATATATTTAAATTTTAAATAATTCAACCCTAGAAACCGTAATCCAAACCCCTAAACTTAAACTCTATATCTAAATCCCTAAAGTTTGAAATCTATGCACAAATGTTTTTTAGTTTCAATATTTTTTTTTTTGATTCTTGTTACAAGAAATTACTTACATTGTATAATGTTTTTAAGAAAATATTTTATTAAAATTTTTACAATAAAATAATCTTCTTAAATCATTTAAATTTTCATCATTTACTTTCTTCCATCGGTTATAAAAGCATATGATCGAATCTAAGGGGGCTGTATTCATTCAAGATTTTTATGGATTTTGAGAATCGGGTGTATTTTATTTGGATTTTAAATAATCCATTAAAATATGAAGGTATTCAATCTGGATTTTAAGAAGTCTTTTAAAATTTTGGGGTATTCAATCAGGATTTTTAAAAAAAAGTACTTTAAAATTTGGTGGTATTTAATCAAGATTTGATAAATTATCAATTTGTATATTACGAGAAATTATAGTTTACTTTCTTTAAAATTAAACAAATTTTTTACTGTAAATGAGTATATCTTTTCAATATGTGTTTTAATAAAATTCACACATATATTTTTTAATAAGTAATAGACACTATATAATATCATTAAAAATGATTATTGAGGAGCCTTACAATTTTGGAGACTAATTACCTAAGTTGCTGATAAAAATCACAATCATGGCTATGTTAGCAAAAGATTAGGCATTTTTTCAATTAAATACGATAGAATCAGTACAGTTAATATAGTTTAAAATCAACGGGTTTCATTACATTAAATAATTCCGTCATGAAAATGTATTCCGTCGTATAAATCCCACAAAAAATTCTGTTATATTAATGTATTCCGTCACATTTATCCCATACATAAAATGAGCGGGATTTTTTTATGGCGTCAAAAATATAAAATCGACGGATTTTGTTCAACAAATTAATTTGCTGCACTTAAAGATTGCTACAATGGTCGATGTTGACTTTTTAATACAAAATCCGTTGCATTTAGAAAAAGGTCAAAGGTCAACCATGCATCAACATAAATGTAACGGAATCTGTCGTATTTAATCGCCTGAATTTTTCGTCGAACTTAATTCGTTTAATATAACGTTAATTCTTGTCATGAAGACGGGGCGACTATCAAATCATCTCAATTTTATTTTTTTATTGAAATTCTAATTTTTTTTTCTTAAAGTCATATTATCATCTTCATCTGCTAAACTTTCTTTTCAAGCCGATCTTACAGTTTTAATATTTTTCTAGACTTTTTTCAAGTCAAATTTTAAAAATGATGTTTTTTAATTTTTTTATCTTTTAACTTATAGAAATTGTACAAGCATTAGATAGTAATTAATGATGTTCTTATTATGAAATAAAATAAGAAGATTAAACTAATCATTAAATATAAATAAATTTATTTTTTGATATCATGAAATTGATTAATAGATGAAGAAATTTAATTAGTAGATTAACGTTATCTATTAAATGGTAACAGATGGTAACAACGAAAGAGCGGCTCATTGTGAGAAAACATGTTTAACGAGACGGCGGTTTATAAGAAGGAACGTAATATATGTTAGAATTTATTATTGATGTAGCTGTAGTTTGAATTTTGAAAATAATAAAAATTGTTAAAAAAATTGCAATAAGTATATTAATATAATAATAATAATAATAATAATAATAATAATAATAATAATAATAATAATAATAATAATAATAATAATAATAATAATAAGCAAGTGCCTTTTTTTATATATTTGTTGAGGAAGAATAATCGAGACGAAACGGAGAATTCTAAGAAAATCTTGAAGTTATGTTATAAATATTATTTTTTATTTAGAGAAATGTTATAAAGCCGCTGCGAAGCACGCCTTATTAAACTAGTTAACAAATAATTGATTAGCGAGATAAATTATTATCAAACTTATTATATAACATGTCAAAATTTTGAAAGGAAGTATTGATCGTGAAACATAAATTTGGAGACAATAATATAATAAAATCACTTAATTATTCAATAAAATTACAAAATTATATATAAGAACAAATATTAAAGTGTGGACTATGAGGAATGTTCAGAGTTGCATTAAATTAAATTGTTTACAAGACAATAGAAAGATTTATTACTCTTTCAAAAAAAAATAGAAATATTTATTACAAACTGCTTTTTATAATCTATAACCTTTATTAATAAGCGAAATCCCCTTTTAACATGGTATCAAATTTGGTTCGCACTTTTTTTGGTTCCCACTTTTTTTTGGTTTCACCCCTAATTTATCTTTTAAAAATATATATAATTATTTAATTTAAAATAGATTATATTATACCCTAAACTCCTATTTCATGTAGTAGACCTAAACTCCTATTTCACGTAGTAGACTTTATGTTGCTTTTAAATTAATTTTGTATTATTCAATGCTCTACTTTCACCAATTTTCTAACAATTCTATTATTATTTCGATTTTTCCGTCTTACAAAAAATAATATTTTATTTTTGACTTTTCGGCTTGCACATATAAGCAATTAAAAGTCTGCATGATAAAATGTTATCTTTCTTCTTTGTCACTTCTTTGCCATTGTAACATTGATATACATGTGTCAATATTATCTTATCTGTGATCACGTACAATGGATAGTTAAACCATAAAATTTAAACATTCATATCAAGTTTTTTTGAAAGTATAAATTTACTACACACTTGTTACTTCAATGTTCGACTCATATATTATATATTATTGTAGAATTTTATGTTGTTTTTAAATAAAAAAAATGATAACTATCTAATCTAAATAGATTATATTATTATTGTACTCTAAACTCCTATTTCATGTAAAATTCTAATTTTTTTAAGAAAAAACTAATTCTATGTTGTTTTGAAATTAAAAAAAAAAAAATTATCTAATCTAAAATAGATTATATTGTTATTGTACCCTAAACTCTTATTTCACGTAAAATTCTATATTGTTTTTAATAATAATCTAATCTAAATCTACAATAAATTATATTGTTATTGTACGAATATATTACATTGTTATTAAATTACATTACTATTATACCAAAATATATTATATTATTATATTATATCATGTAATAGATATCCCAGAGAAGTTACAATAAGATCACAACATAAGCAAATTATAGTACGTGTAATTTGTAGTTTAGACCATCTGAAATTTTTATTCTTATAGATTCTTTTATAACCTTAGTGTCTTGGTGGTGAATTGAACTTAAAATATGAAACAACAACGAATATGATTGTACGCGTTATTACCGATGAATTGATCATTGTCCATCACCAAAGTACAAAAAAAGTTACTAATCGAATACAAGTTGTGGATAGGTAAATTTACTTTTCAGCATGCCAAGTTTTTGTTAGTACAAGTTGCGTAGAGGTTCGAATATTTACATCACCAATCACAAGTGCATAAATTGAATTAAATTATATTTGTCTTGTTATATTTATTTTTTATTCATGACTAGCCTTATTATATTTAAATAGTCCCAAATGAATTTAACTATATATATATCCTGTACGGTTAGTTAATTCATGAATATGCTTACAATATTTAAATCATCCATACTTTGTACGATATTGACCTAATTTCTTAGTCCCCTATTTTTGTTCCTTCTAGCTATGCCTTTACAATTGGAAGACAAAAGATATCCATACAAAAAAAGATATCGTCAAACAAGAGATTCTGTCATTATTGAGCAGTGAGATGAACGTAATGATTAAATTCACAAAAAAAATTATGTCCCAGGTATAACTATCAAAAGTTTCTTTTTTCTTAATTTTTAGAATTATTCAATTCAGATAATGATCTCTTGTGTTTTATGTATAAATAAAAAGTTGTTTCTAGAAATAAAGAAACTCAACTCGATGACAATCTTCTAAATTTTAGCCCATGTTGTATATACAAAATTTTAATTATATATACATAGTTTACAATGTATTTGACCGATTTCTTAGTACCTTTATAATTATCACTTACAATTACGTCTTCAAAATTGGAATTGTAAAGATCTGTCGGAAGAGAAAGATATCGTCAAACAAGAGATTCTTAAACTATTGAGCAAAATAAACATAATGAAAAACATCGCAAAAAATACATGACACATGTATTGGTAACGAAGTTTTTTTTTTGTTTAATTTTATATAATTTTTCAATTCAAGTAATGACCTTTTACGTTTCTATACAAGAGAAAGTTGTTTATGGAAATAAAAAAATTCAATGGAATGGAAATCTTTTGGATCTATATACATGTTGGTGTTTCAGTTTTAAAATTAATTTGATTTTAATTACGTTTTCTATATAATAAAAAAGCTATTTCTAAAAATAAAAAAAATCAACTAAATGGAAATTTTCTGGATCTGATCTCAGGTTGAATAAACAAAATTGTAATTATATATATATACATACATAGTGTATACTACATTTGTCTAATTTGTCTAATTTGTTATTGCCCTTATAATTATAAATTTTATTTATAATTATTTGTTTATAATTATATTTTTATTACGATGCAGCACACGATGGTTTTTTTTAATTTTTATAATTATATTTATTTATGAATATTTTAATATTTAAAAGTTATTAGTTTACATGATTAAATTATTGTTAAAAAGATTTATCCAAAAAAAATTATAGTTAAAAATTTGATATTTATTATATTTTACACGCTCAATTTAATATTTGTTTATATTGAGTTATAAAAGTTAGATTTGACCAATTTTACAGTTCACATGACATTCACAAAATAATCTTTAATTTAGTTGTGGTTTAATAGTTCTTTTTCAATTAAAAACTATTCTAAAACTAAAAAGAGAATAAAGTAACGAAATTTAATGTTGAGAATTCTATTCGATTTAGGAAATCTACCTAACTTATATGTAGTTTAGATTATTAGAATAACCTTTATTAACCAAATACAGGTTTTAATGTTAAATCTAACGGTTTTCACCTATCTATTTAAGATTAAACGATTTTTATTATTTTGGTTATAAATGGGTTTCCTTATTTAATTACAACTATTTTTATGTTTTAACTTTTTGGAAAATCCAATCCTAATATAATATCTTTTAACTTATATCATTTTTAGATAATAATTTCTTTTTATATGATATAATCTTGATCATCTATTTTTAAAAGTATTGGATCTAACGGTTGAGAATGTTTTGGGGGTATTTAGGACCAAACTACCAGGATAACATCATTAATTTTTCTTAATATTTATAATTTTTTTTATTTTTTTATTTTTTTAAATATTTATTGCTAAAATATAATATACTCTTTTTTGTAATATGTTAATGATGCGGGAACTTTGAACTTTTGAGAAAATAAATTATCAATTAAAAAATATATTTTTTGTAATAGTTCTTCTTTTAAAGTAGTACACTGCGACGATCAAAATTCTGTATAAAATTCATTTTTTTTATAGTATATCCCGTAAATATCTATGTTATTATATTAAAGACTAAATAATGAAAGCTTTCTTATAAGTGTGGTCGCTTTGTTTGATCACTCAATCCATAATCGTTGGATCTTTCAAATTAAATTGTTGAGAAACGTTACATATAACAGTAAAATTATCATGTAGAATGATCTAAGATTTGAATCTACCAACAACATATTAAAATTTACAGGGTTTTTTTTGAAAAAAAAAAGAATTTTTTTCTTTTTTATTCTTTCAGACATAGGTTATTTGATAATATTTTTTGTAAAGTACGATTTTTCAGAAAAGTACTATACTAATTGATTAACAAACCTTTAAAGTTTCGAATTTAATAATTTACAATGTATGTAGGTTAAAAAAGTTAGATATGTTATGTAGCTGAGTCTACAATTTCAAAATACGGTTTTTTTTAATATGAATATAGTCCTGCTAACAATGAAATTAGGTCTGTATGAGTGCTTATAAAACAAAATCACCATTTGCGTATAATTTATTATTTATTAATAAATTATATTTGATTAGTTATGATCTATAACTTAATAAAATAGGATAAAAAATATGCACAATTTTATAAAATTTTATCCTCGTATTATTATATTCTTTGTTGATTTGAATTTTCTTAGATTGATTTTAATTTTTGAACATAGATTTCTAAATTTAAAATAGTTAGAAAAAATTAATTAAATTGGCGTTAAAATAATGATGACATAATAATCATTATTAGAATTTAAATACTCACTTTACTGATTTGGGCTTTATCTTGTGTTTTAAAAATCAGATTTTGACGATTTTACACCCCACGTGAAGATAATTAAATTATTTTTAATTAAAAGATGGTTTAACAATTTTTATCTAACTGGAATTGTCCATGGAAGAGAAAAGAAAATCACTAATTTTTTACATGGAGAATTCTATTCAATATAGAAAACTTATTTATATTTGGTATATTTGGTTTAAATTATCAAAATACACTTTTTAGAATTTAAATATAATCCTATTATAAATAAAATACACTTTTTTAATATTTGATCAAACGATTTTCATTTATCTAGTTAAGATCTAATAGTCCTTATTAATTTGGTTGTCACGATCAAAATTTTGGATAAATCCCTATTATGCTTATTATATAAAAGAGTTTAATATAATAAGGATATTAAGTAAATACTGATATAAGTATCTTACTAACTGATTTTACTTTTAATGTTTCGGTTTTATTTATAGTGTATATAAAATTTTAAAATACATTATTACTTTAAAATTATTAAACAGAATAAAAATTATGTTATGATTATATAAAATTTTATTCTCATATTATTATAGTCTTTATCGATTTGAATTTGTTCTTAATTTATTTTAATACTTTATTGAAAGAAAGATAAAATTTCTATATTTAAAAGAATTAGTGGAAAAATAAATAAATTGGTGCTACAATTATAAAAAAATATTTATTAAAATTTAGATACTCACTTTACTATTTGGGTTCTATCCTGAGTTTTAGAAATTGAATTTTGACGATTTTACAACCCATGTGAAACTAACGAAATTATCTTTAATTTAATGATGATTTAATAATTATTATCTAACTTGACCAGTTGACCTACCCATAAACCGAAAAGAAAAGATGGTTAAGTATTATATTCAAAATTATTGTTTATGAATATGAAACCCTCAATATTTTAATAATATTTTGATATTATCATTTTATGTTTGTTATATGTAAAATAATATAATTATAATTTGGATTAATCAAATTGTTATGTTCCTTTAGAAAAAAAAATGTTTAAATTTATTCATGTACATGAGTTCTCCTAAGTCTCTTATAACGCAGGATCCACATGTTGTTAGTGTAGGTGCCCTAGAGGCAATACATTGTCTCTTTTGATAAACCTTTATGTCATTTGATTATTCAATAAACGTATTTATTATGACTTTAATTACTGCGATATATTTATTAGCATAATAAATGTCCTTAGAATCATGATACACATTATATAGTTTAAGTACATGACTTGAACTTGAGATTATATAATATATCATATTCTTAAAAGGTCCTTAGTCGAGTATTATTAAATATAGGACAATAATAATACATAAATAGACTAATATGTTGATTGACAGATAACCACATCTCATTGGTTATAAGTATGGAGATACTAAAGTCAATGCATAGGTACATGTAGGAGTACATGGTACTGGACAGACCCACAGTGAGATTCTTCATGTTTAATAAAGTCATAAGAAAGACTCACAGTGATAATGGTGTAATGATCCTTAGACTTGAGATCATTATATTTCTATACGAGGATTAATATACTTTGACAACATTAAAAGTTACCTTTGACCGGGTGATGATAAAAGTGGACATCGGGTATATCATGAGTCATATGAGAAATATGAATGATAGATAAAGGATTTAACCCTCCTATTATTAGGGGAGATATTATTGGCCTCTTGATTGAGTGAGACTATGAAAAATGCATGGCCATGCTCAAATATTGATTTGTTTTAATAGTTTACTCATTGATCAAGGAAACCTAGATTAAGCATTGAAGAGGATGACTAAATACATGCCTCGAGTTTAATCTATAATATTTGGTTAAAGGGATTATATTACACGGAAACATTAATCACGAAAGGTTTAATTGGATCACCAATTATTATTATTACTTGGGTAGCAATGATGTATTACTAGATGCCGCTCATTGTTTATATTTTGTTATTGGATATTGAAATTATTGCCAACGTAATAATAACCTAAAGGGTTACACAATAAGAACGTTTTAAAAGGAGTTTTAATTTAAATATCAGATTTAAATTAAATAATTATAAATTCGAAATTGGTTAATTAATTAATTAAGTTGGACTTAGTTAATTAAATGATATTTCGAATTTAATTCATTAACAACCCAAATCAGTTTGGTTTAGTTGAAGCCCAAGCTGATTAGGGTTAGGCCCAATCTCTCTGCCCTATATATACATAATGATGTATAGTTTTAGGGTTGGTTCAGAAAATTCGTTTTTAGAGAGGCTAGAGAGAGAGAGAAGGCAGTTTTATTTGGCTAGTACCTGCTCCTTGGATCGTTGGACGATCGGACGTTCTTGTGGACGATTTAGAGACACAGATCTTGACGCAAGGTTCGTGTGGTGATTGCAATCTAGGACCTCCATCTTACAGAATTCGTAAAGCTCTTAACTGGTATGATTTCGTTTTTCCATAATCAGTCACAACTTATACATGGATCCTGCGTTAGGGTTTCAAAATTTTATTATTTTACGACTGTTTTTCGCTGCGTTTTTACAATGAAACCCAACACATGTATCATTGTTATATGATATACATGAGCATTATATTGATAATTTTTAATATTGTAATCGATATGAATTGTTATATGATATTTGGTTTAACAATTACTATCTAACTCGAACTATACATAAATTAAAGAGAAAATATATTTAAGAATTTTTACATAAAAATTTTTTAAATTATCAAAATACAGTTTTTAGTATTTAAATATAATTCTATTATTAATCAGATACACTTTTTAATATTAGATCTAACAATTCTCATCGATCTATTTAAGATCTAACTGTAATAATTAATTTGGTCGTATAGTGGTCGTACATGGACCAGATTGATTTTAATTTTTTCTTAAATTGATTTTAATATTTTATTGAAATAAACATAGAATTTATAAATTTAAAAGAATTAAGAAAAAAATTAAATTGGTGCTACAATAATAAAAACAAAATTATTAAAATTTAGATAATCACTTTACTGTTTGGGCTCTATCTTGAGTTTTAGATAACAGATTTTAACAATTTTACAGCCCACGCGAAGCTAACAAAATTATCTTTAATTTAATGATGGTTTAATAATTATTATCTAACTGGAACTATCTATAAACTAAAGAGAAAAGATAATTACGATTTTTTACATAAATATTTCTATTCAATATATAAAACCTATTTATAATTGGTTTAAATTAAAAAAAATTATTAAAATTTAGATAATCACTTTACTGTTTGGGCTCTATCTCTAGTTTTAGACAACAGATTTTAACAATTTTACAGCCCACGCGAAGCTAACAAAATTATCTTTAATTTAATGATGGTTTAATAATTATTATCTAACTGGAACTATCCATAAACTAAAGAGAAAAGATAATTACGATTTTTTACATGAAAATTTCTATTCAATATAGAAAACCTATTTATAATTGGTTTAAATTATCAAAATACACATTTTAGTATTTAAATACTATCCTATTATTAATCAAATACAATTTTTAATATTACATCTAACAGTCCTCATCTATTTGAATATTTATAGTTTTATAATCCAACGGATCATATACTTTTGGTAATACAGTGACCGACCAAAGTTTTGGATAAGATCTCCCTTACGCTTATTATATATAAGGACTTAATTCCTTATAGCAACACTTTCAAAATTGGAAGTTAAAAGATCTGCTGGAATAAAAAGATGACATCAAACAAGATCTTATTATATATATGTATATATATATATATATATATATATATATATATATGATCATTTAAAAATTACAACTATTAATCTCTTACGTTTTTTATATAATAGAAAGTTGTTACTGAAAATAAAGAAATTCATTTGGATGAGAATCTTTTGGATATATACACAAGTTATTGTTTTAGATTTTAAAATAATTTTACTTTCGATATTGAAATATAAATAATCTACCACTAACATTTGAGTTGATACTGTTCCACAGTTGATTGAGATTCCGTTATGTTGTAAATTGATAACATATAAAGTTTTTATAATTAATTGAATAATAATAATATTTTCATAAGCAAAATATTTGTAAAATTCAGTAACTAATTTAATGAAAAATAATGTAATTGTAAACAATTTTAAGTCAAAATTGAAAATAACATAATTGATAATTTTAATTAAAAAATGCTATAAATAAAATAAATTTCCAAAAAAAATCACTCGGCCGTGCTTCGCAACAAATTCTAATTGGTTGTAATAATAAATGTGCCTCTGTATTCCCACCAATAAAATGAATTAAAAAAATCATACTGCCACATCAACCATATTGTGCCTCTAGCACTATTCTTATAATATATATAGAAGTAGGATAGAGTTTAAGGTGCTAAACTTGGTGAAGGTGGTAGTTGTTTTAGACTTGTTCTGCTGCTCGCTGTAATAAATACTCGAACACCAACAGTCCTTCAAAGGTACGAATACGATTCATCTCCCGTACCATATATAACCCCTGGTAGTATACATAGGGTTCCTTAATATTGCCAATCACAAGACTTACTGGACTTCGATTTTGGATACATTGGTACAATGCCCAGTTTTCCTCTGACATCTCTTGATCCTCTAAAACTCTCATGTTTACTCTATTTGCTTTGGCAATCTCTCCTCCTTGACCTCCATAATGATAGTAGTTGTTCCCGACATCCAAGTTATGAAGAGGGTATTTAGCAACAACACATGTGGCAATGTCGACATCCAAGTTATGTAGACTTCATTTCTTGTTCGGCAGCAATAGTAGAGTACAAGTAATAAAGTGCAACTAGAAATTCATTTCTTGTTTTGTCGAAGTGAGTGCAAGTTCCAGAAAAACAAAATTGTGAATATATATCTACTCCTCTAGCACACGGTAACTACCAATAGCCATCACAGTTTCTCTCACTATTGGTTCCAGCATTACAAGTTCAATTGGATTGAACTGCCTCTGAAAATCATTGTTAGCGAGTATACCTTGGCTAGTTGAATTGATGTTGTTTGCCTGTAATCCACAAAAGTTACAAGTTACCAATATGGTTTAGCAAAACTACTAAAGACTTTACTACTTTGCAGAGTGAAAACAAAAGAAATATCATAATAGAGAAAACATAGACCTGTGTGGAGATCATGTAATGCCCACCAGCTCTAAGATAAAATCTAGCATTATTAACAATCCAATGTGCCTGATAGATGAAAAAAGAAAATCAAAACTATGTAAAGAAAGTCACTAAGCGAGCATATACAAGAATATTGATCATCAAGCAATCTGTTATTCTCTCATGCATACATATTAAACTATGAAACATTACAAATTAAAAATCTTCAAAGAGTTCCCAAATTTAAATTGGAAAACGTTATAGTCCAGGATTATATAACTAAATAGATCACCTATACAGTCTTGCAGAAGAATCACATTTTATTTGGTGCAGATGATATAAATTAGGAAAACGAAAAATTCAAAAATGAACTAAACATGAGAAGATGATAAAGCATTACAAAATAAATAATTAAAATCACAGCATCCGCCTCCGCCTCCCCCTCCCAACCCCACCTTTTAGAGATATTTAAAAAGCATTTATTAATTAGAAACAGAATATTACACATCATATTACCTCGTGAGGACTAACGATGGGATTAACGACATTAGCAAAGATCACATCCACCATACCAAGAACCATGCGGTAGTTACAACACAAATTAGGTTTTTCAATAATTGTTATAACATTTGGCCTCTTTTCCACCATGTTTACAACAACATCGGAGATTCCAACTACATAGACCAAACCATCCTGCAAAAGAAACAAATACTTTTAAACTAAATTTGATCTAAATAGACATAGAATACAACAATTATAATTCATCTAGGCAAGGCATAAATGACCGAGAAGTGACCAAACAACTTACCGAGCCAACCAGATCAGACAAGTATGTAACTGTAATTTCACATACATCTCCTATGTATAGAACATGAGCTCCAGGTTTCTGAAAATATTAAATAAATTAAATTCAAAAACAAATAAGTTAATTAATTAATTTTGAAAAGCATATTCTATTGCAAAAATCTTTATACTTACAACGCATATATTTTTGACACCACACATGATTGCAGCAGCCAACTTCGATTTAAGCGGATTCCATACTCTGTACTCAATATCAGTTCCGTCCTCATTCTGGAAAAGAAAATTAATATAAATCTTAACACATAAAACAAGGTCACACAGATTTCGTCAAGCGCAACATCAAGTGTCACACATTATCACGCATTTAACACGAAACCATTATATAAAGGGTACATTGGCCCTAACCTTTAGTTTCTCTTCTTATTGTTTTTAACTAACAAATGTTCTTAATGCTTAAATAATGTAACAAGTTGGTCCTCTGTGGCTAATATTCTGATTTACTTGCAAACCAACATCCAGTGTTAAATTAACATATGGTAAGAGGGTTTAGAGGGTTTAGAGGCCAGTGAAAAAATTTGTACCATCTTCAAAACATTAAGAACTAAGAATGTTGGTCTTTAGGGGTTTGGCAGATGATGGAAACAAATTAGTCCAAAAATATATTGAAGCACATAAATCAATTAAGAATCCCATATTTTTAATCATATATATATACATATATCACTACAAGAAAAGCGCACATTTCTGACCATCAAATTTGGTCAGAAATGAGCTCATTCGGTCGGAAATAACGTCAAAACCGACCACAAACCGACCGATACGAATGGTCGGTTAAAACCTAGTCGTAAATGACCCCCCGGTCAGTTATAACTATTATTTCCGACCATCATCCGACTAACAAAAATGGTCGGTTATCACATTCCAGTTGTCCGTTGATTGGCCCCACATATGACATGGCAACCACGCGTTAGTTGCCACGTCACATTATAACCTATCACGGTTGGTCGGTAAAAAATGGTCGGTATGATTTTATAACCTACCAAATTTAGTCAATAAAGAATGGTCAGTAAAGAGTTTTTTCTGACCATTCATAACCCACCATTTTTCCGTGTACATGGTCGGATTTCTGGGTTAGTTTTTTACCAAAACTGGTCAATAAGAGCTCACACATGGCCACTTTTCTGGGTTCATTTTAGTTTGTACAGAAACAACTACTGCTACCTCTTTTAACCACCTGTTACTACCAAAATAAGACCATAAACATTCTAAAACATAAAACCATACTTCAAAAGAACATAAATATTAAGACCACAAACATGTGTACCATGTTCATTAACATAAAAGCCAACACAACATTCATTACAAATCAGAAAAGTTCATCCGTGATCATCAAATTACATCATCAAACAACAAATTCTTAGTTCAGTAACTTTACATTGCAAAAACAACTACTTCTCTGAATTGTTTAGTAACCATCCATCACAAACCACCAAACAACCATCACAAAATAACATTTACATTAGACATTAAGTAGTTTAGTATTTAAGTTCTTAAGTTTCTGCTTTAAAAATAACGAAAACATTCACGCACATTAGATCCCAAAATCTGGAAGACTACATTCTAGCATCACCACCGTCATCATTGTCCAGACCTGTAACATCCTCACTCCCAAACTCGCCATATATATTTAGAGCTTTCCCCGCCTATAAGTTCCTCAGTTGCTTCCTCAATTCATGAATATTGTTACCAATGTCATCGTCTTGTTGATTATCATGAATATGATGGAGGCAACAAGTACATTAGGAAGCTTTAGGATATACCTGTTTCATGAAAATAACCGCACAGTAGTAAAGTCTTTCTGAGCTTCTCGCCACCTGACTTTAGCCTTTACAATAAAAGCTTGAGCTGTAGGCCCCTAAAATGCTAACATCGCCATAATACCAGTGTCATTCCAAGCGGAGCAGTCATACACTCATACCTACAGTCTTACTTATGCAAGCTTGAGCTCTGACATAGTAACAGCCTTTCGGTTATACATGTCTATCAAATGTCAACTGTAAACTATATCAACCAATGATAAAAATATCCCCGAAAGTGAAAATCTTTTTCTTGCAACCTTTTTGAGAAATTGAAAATGAAGACTGAAGAAGTGCAGTATCACTGTCCAATTGTTCAAAAATAAACTTTGGTTATTAGGACCAATGTCAGGTTCTTCTTCATCCATTACTACAACTTGAACCATGAAAATAGCGTTAACATAGACTTTTGACTCATTCTACATACACGAAAATATGTAGACATGAGAACCTAGGCAAATTCGAATAGTATCATCAAGTGTATATGCATCTTGGTTGGTCTGTATTGATTACCACACATAAATTCTGAGCATTTTTTTATATTGTTTTGAGATAAAGGCAGGGACGATAACTTATTCGCAGTAAGTAGTGCATATTTCTGGATTCAACTCTCCATCAATTTGTGATGTTGCAACAGCAATGCCCAGAAGTTCTTAGTACATAAAATAGTAAAAGACCTTTATTTACCCTAAATCAGTTGAGTTACACATTGTTCGAGGGCAAAAAAATTATAAATATTCAATAAACAAGAGTTGATTGTAACCAAGTAGACAAGTTTTATACAAAGTTTATAAAACAAAAAGAACAGTTCTTGATAACAAGCTCAAAAAAAAACATAAACACAACAGAGTAAAAAGATGAAACGTTTATAAGTCAATTTCATCAGAGTGTTGATTTCTTGACAATTAAAGATCTGGGTGGTAATATAAAACGGATAGGAGTGATTCTTGATGAACAAATTTCTAGAATTCATAGTAAAGATCGGACCTTTACTATGAATTGACCATGAATTCACAGTAAAGCTCCGACCTTTACACTGAAACGAGTCTTTCCATGACACAACAAATGAAACAAAAAAAAGATCTCTACTGAGGTACTTTATATTGTGTTCTACTGAGATACTTTAACCAACACTACGATTAAAACCATTAAATGTTAATGTTACTACTTGGTAAACTGCTTATTGTATAGAAACAATAAAATAAAGTAAAGCCGTTCTACCATTTAGCAACAATAACACTGATCACTTAAAATCCATCTCAATTTTATATAAAATCATATACGGCAGCAGGAGACCCTAAAATCAAACCAAACAACAGCATGGTCTTTCAATTAAATGGGCAAATAACATAAAAAAACGAACCAAATGCACGTAATACCAAAAAAATCGAAAAGAAAAGATAATCGAGCAAATACCTGACAAAAAATCGTTGGCAATGGAAGGGTAAAAGCCGTAACAGCGAAAATACTTGGAACATATAAGTGTCTTTGAACTGATAGTGATATAAGGATAAAATTTATAATAGTAATGTATAGATCTGATATATGTGTATATATATATATATATATATATACTACAGGATACGCATAAGCGGCGGAGAGAGAGAAAGGGGAATAAGAGATTACAAAGAGAAAGAGGAGGTAGGTTTTGGTGATTGAGAAAGAGTAAAGGGAGATTTTGGGTCTTCAGCGCCAACTCAATATTTCAGTGTTTTACACACCCGGCAAAACAAAATTTCACGAAATTTTGGATTTCCCTCATTTTTGTATGGTCTTTTTTATATAATCAAACACACTTATAAACTCTTTAACAATATTAAAAATCTCAACATCCAGTAAATTAAGCTAAATAGATATCGATGAATATAAGGTTAGTGATTTTGTATTTCAGTGATATTCCAAAAATTTGGAGAAAAATAAATTTATTTGGTTTGAGATTTTAACGGTCAACTATTAATTTGACACTTCTGACCAGTATTTCGTCCTCAATTGGTGTTTTGATTTTTTTATAAAACAATTTCGACGATCCAATCATATGGATGCCAAGATCTATTTATCTTAGTGAAATTTCAAAACTTTTGAAAGAAAATTAAAATAATTGGTATGAGATTTTAACAGTCAACTAGTGGTTTGACTACTAGTTTTAACTATTCTATCGTCTTGGATTGGTATTTCAATTTTTTTTTTTAAATATTTCTCGATGATCAAACCGTAAGGATGTCAAGATCTATATATTTTACTAATATTTCAAACATTTCAGAAAAAAAAATCAATTTACTTGGTTTGAGAACTTAACAGTCAACTAGTGATTTGACTAATATTTTTTAATAGTGTTTTCTCTTGGATTGGTATTTTTATTTTTTTTAAAATATTTATTGATGATCCAACCGTATGGATGCCAAGATTTATATATTTTACTCATGTTTCAAACATTTTAGATAAAAGTTAATTTACTTGGTTTGAGATTATAACAGTCAACTAGTGTTTTGACTAATACTTCTTACTAGTGTTTCCTCCCGGATTGGTATTTTGATTTTTTTAAATATTTATTGATGGTCCAACCGTATATATGTCAAGATGTATGTAGTTTTGTGATATTTCAAACATTTCAAAAAAAAAAAATTACTTGGTTTGAGATTTTAACAGTCAACTATTGATTTGATTAATACTTCTAAGTATTGTTTCCTCCCAGATTGGTATTTGGTTTTTTAAAAATTACTTTTCGATGATCTAACATTATGGATGTCAAGATCTATATATTTTAGTGATTTTCAAACATTTTAGAAAAAATAAATTTACTTGGTTTGAGATTTGATTAGTCAACTAGTAAATTGAATAATACTTCTAAATAGTGTTTCCTCCCACTTTGGTATTTTGATACTTTTAGAAATATTTATTGATGATCCAACCGTATGGATGTCAAGATCTATATATTTTAGTGATATTTCAAACAAGGTAGGGAAAAAAATTACGTGGTTTAAGATTTTAATAATCAACTATTGATTTGATTAATACTTCTAAGTAGTGTTTCCTTTCGGATTCGTATTTGGATTTTTAAAAATTACTTTTCGATGATCTAACTTATGGATGTCAAGATCTATATATTAAAGCGATTTTCAAACATTTAAAAAAAAAATTACTTGGTTTGAGATTTGATCAGTCAACGAGTAAATTGACTAATACTTCTAACTAATGGTTCCTCCTACTTTGGTATTTTGATATTCTAAGAAACATTTATTGATGATCCAACTGTATGGATATCAAGATCTATATATTTTAGTGTTATTTCAAATATTGTAGGGAAAAAATTACTTGGTTTGAGATTTTAACGGTCAACTAGTCATTTGACTAATACTTCTAACTTGTGTTTTCTCTCGGATTTGTATTTCGTTTTTTTTTTAAATATTTCTCGATGATTCAACCGTATGGATGTCAAGTTCTATGTATTTTAGTGATATTTTAAAAGTTTCAGAAAAAAATAATTTTATTTGGTTTTGAGATTTTAACAATCAACTAATGATTTGGCCAATACTTTTCACTAATGTTTCTTCTTCCCGAATTGGTATTTTGATATTTTTTTTAAATAAATCTGTATGATCCAACCGTATGGATGTCAAGATCTATACATTTTAATAATTTTTCAAATATTTCAGAAAAAGATAAATTTACTTCGTTTGAGATTTTAACAGTCAACTGGTGATTTGACTAATTTTTGTAACTAGAGTTTCCTCATGTATTTATATTTTGACATTTTTTAAAAATATGTTTCGATTATCCAACCGTAGGGATATCAAGTTCTATACATTTTAGTGGTATTTCAAACATTTCAGAGAAAAAGAAATTCACTTGGTTTGAAATTTTAACAGTCAACTTCTGATTTGACTAATACTTCTAACTAGTGTTTACTCCCAAATTGTTATTTGATATTTTTAAAAATATTTCTCGATGATCCAACCGTATGGATGTCAGGTTCTATATATTTAGGTGATATTTCAAATTTTTCAAAAGAAAAATAAATTTATTCGGTTTTTGATTTTAAAAGTCCACTAGTGATTTGACTAGTACTCTTAACTAGTGTTTTCTCTCGGATTCGTGTTTGGATTTTTTTTAATATTTGTCGACGATTCAACCATATAGATGTCAAGTTCCATATATTTAAGTGATATTTCAAATTTTTCAGAAAAAAAAATAAATTTACTTGGTTTGTGATTTTAATAGTGACCCAGTGATTTGACTAATACTTTTAAAGTGTTTCCTCCCATATTGGTATTTCGATTTTTTTAAAAGTATGTCTCAATGATTGAACCAAATGCATGTTAACATCTATATATTTTATATCTTAGTGATATTTCAAAAATTTTAGGAAAAGATAACTATATTTTGTTTGTGATTTTAAAAGTCGATTATTGATTTGACTAGTATTTTAACTAGAGTTTCGATTTTATTAAAAATATTTGTTTAACTAGATAACTATATCCCAAACTAGTGTTTCGATTTTATTAAAAATATTTGTCGATGATTCAACCGTATAACTTTTAGGATCTGTTTATTTTAATGATATTCCAAAATTTTCAAATTCTTGTACAAACATAATTTTTATCTTATAAAAGACCATTAAATACATATTTTGCATTATTAATCATCGTAGCACATAAATTTTATATGAAGTTGTTTAAATTCTTTTCTTATTAATGAAAAATAAATATGTAGATACTAAAATGAAATAGTGATATATTTGACGTTCATATCATTTACAATTTATTCTTTGCTGTATAAATCGTATCATAATATATTTTTTTTCAAAACAATTACAAAAAGTAGGAGAGTCATTTCCTACCACTATCGGTCGGAAATGAGTTGACTCCGCCAACTACTTCGTCTCAGCCAATAAGAACATGACACCTATTAAAAATTAGGTGACAAAATTTAATACAACGTGAATGGTCGGTTTTATCGGAGCTGGTCGGTTATGCATTGGTCGGAAATGAAAGTGACGTGGCTGTGGTCCCCAATGCAACTTGACGTATGGTCGGTTTTGACGTCGGTGGTTGGTTATGAGTTGGTCGGAAATGACAGTGACGTGGTTGTGGGCCCTAATGCAACTGACGTATGGTTGGTTTTGATATCGTTGGTCGGTTATGAGTTAGTCGGAAATGAGAGTGACATGGAAGTGGGCCCTTATCGTTTCATTAGTGACCAATGTTGGTCGGTTATGACTTTATTTACGACCGAATTAGGTGGTCGGTTGTTTCGGTCGGTTATAATATATCATTTCCGACCATGTACCGTTGGTCAGAAAAAAGTTGGTCAGAAATGTCCGTTTTTCTTGTAGTGTATTTACTCACCTGAATATATATTAATTCCTCGCCATAAAGAGCTTCACCCGGTACTAAATTTTTGGTACAAACGAAATCCTCCTCCCTACCTTGGGCGATAAAAACTCCTTCAAATCTATGCGGCACAACCACAAATTGTTGCAAGGAAGAGGGCGCAATCGCCTTGGAACTTTTTACAACCATGGAAGTACACCTTTTGCTGCCTCCTGGCACAACCTTATGTTGTTGCAAGGAAGAGGAGGAAATCGCCTTGGAGCTTTTGGCAACCATTGTAGTACACCTTTGTCTGCTATAAAGGCGTGCCAGATTCAGTTGCTGCTTTTCTAAGTCTTTAGGCTAAAGAAATCACAGATTACGCGGTTAGTACAAAACACCAAATAATTTGATGGAAGTGATGGTATAAAGAAATAAAGCATATACCTCCAAGCCGTCGATGAATTTGTCAATTTTCATCCGCAAACCACGCATAAGATTAAAAGAGAACTCACCACACCGGGTGGCCAATCCCGTTGTAGATGTTATTTTGTGTGCCAAAAATGGATTAGAAGTTGCAACAAAACAACTACTCCCTTTGCCATGTATCCATTTTGGAAGGTTGTCGACGAGAAAACTTTTCAATTGAGGAGTCACCGTCGCTTCACAACAAACAAAATATGTCCAATGAAACACATAATGTAATAAACAATTCGCGTTTGTATGTATGTAAAAGGAAGGCAGAATATAAGTAGGAATAATATGTGTTTTTAGACCTGATTTACAAATTAACTTACAGTTGGATATAGCGATCATTTGAACGAGAGCGTCAGCAGTTGATAAAAAGGGATGAAAAGCTTTGAGCGTAAAGGTTTGGTCAGGGCAGTTGATGTACTTCTCATGTGCGTCAAAATTTGCCATATGAAGGTCATCCACTCCATGAGCATGAAAAAGAGCATATCCAGAGGCAAGTTCAAATAGGAAATAAGCCGCCAATCCTTGCTGAGAGATACAAATCATACAAGTGAGTTGCAATAATAATAATAATAATAATTTTGAACATAACTTATTAGCTGATAATTAGTAGGCTGAGACAAAAAGTAAACAACTTACACCAAGCACCTCCCTCCGTGGCCTTGTTGATATGTTTGATCTGTTCTTTCTTTTTGTTATTTTAAAAGTAGTGTTAAGACCCTGGAGGAGAAAAAGTGATATTATTAACCCAATTAGCTACTAGAAAATAACAGAAACAAAAATATATATATGTATATACAGTTGAAGCTTCAAGGGAAGAGCTATATATTTACCTTTGGATGAGCATCCACTAATCTCTTTAATTTTTCTAATTCAGCACGAATTTGGGGTGAATCTGTGCATGTCTCAATCTGATCAGGAAGAAGAATAACAAGAAACAACATTATCATTAAGATCGACCAAATTAACTGATTGGAAAAAACTTAATTAAAAGGATTAGGGATCAACAAAGGCACCTGACGAAGACGACTAAGACGATTATTAGATACGTATTTGCGATCATTCATGCAAGCCATATCTCAGCGCTAGACAAAAAGCAATGGTATAAAGCTCTAATTGTGTATATGCAGCTTTCCTCATACATTCCTTTTTATAATCAGGTAAGAAATAGGAATTTTTTTTATTTATCTAAACCAAAATTTTACTGTTAAATTTTAATGAACTAATATAATTGCTTGATTTGAATTTAAACTAGTAGTTTACTAAGCCGCAACGGCTTGTAATAATTTCTTTAAATTTTATTCTACAAAACATGGCTTTAGATAAAATAATATTTCTAACATAAATTAGGGTTTCTTTTGAATTCTGCGTTTCATCTTGGGTATTTACCAAAATTTTAAATAAATGTAGAAAAGAGCCCTTGTTTAATATTTTTCATTATTTTAAGATTATATCAAATATTAGTATATTTATCATCATTTTTATTATTTTCAAAATTTATATTCCAACTTTTATTTTAAAATACATATTGTAACGCATATAATTAATATGTTACTCTTAATGAATCATTCTCTCGTTAAACAATCGCTCTCTCCTATATTGTTTAAAATATAGGTACCCAAGAAAATTAATAAAAAGAAAATAAGATTTTTATATTTTGTTTTACTTAATAGAAACTTGCATTTTCTGTAAGTATTATCTTATGAGAACATAATTTCTCATAGTTTTTTTAGGAGAATATTAAGATGATAATTTGATTTGAAGATAAGTTTTATAAGTTCAAGAAAAAATATATGAGAATAATAAGATGCTAACTTTGAGTTTAAAAGAAAGTTGAAGAGAATATCAACATGTTAATTTGACTTGAAGATAAATTTTAGGAAAATATTAAGATAATAACTTGACTTAAGAAGAAAGTTTAGGAGAATACAAGGTAATTCAAAATTTCAGAAAAATTAGAAAAAACAGATCAAGACAATTTGAGATGCGCCACCTCGCCATACTTATATAAAAATAAGAAAAGTAATAGTAAATAAATTGGATTCGTAGAGTAAGTTTAAGAGAATATTAACGAATATACCTAGTTTCCTCCATTATCCATTAAAATATAGTTGAAAGAATTAGTAAATAAATTAGACTTGAAGATAGAATTTAGCTGAATACTAACACAACATATTTAGCTTCCTTCATTAAAAGATAATCAGAAAAAACTAGGTTACTAAGCCGCGCTTCGCGGTGGCATTAGAATATATTTGTTAAGAAAAAGAATATTAGAATAAAAAATAAAAATTATATAAACTATCAAATAAAATATATTTTGTAAAATTTGCATTTGGGTAGGTAATATTATAAATTATTTACAAATTCCTTTTGTTTATATAGTTTGATTGTTTTTTGGACCGATACCATTGCCACATATATATAAAAGAAAATTTATATCGATAAGATTCATATATGTGTAATTTATAATAAATTATATATCTATACTATATTATTAAAGCCGAAACATTGAAAGTTTTGGTTTGCGGTTAACGGTCGGTTTTTGGTTTTCGGTACTTTTTCTAATTAATAAATTAATAATATAATCAAAATTCGGGAAAGTTTTATTCTACATTAATATTTAACTATATTTTACTACATAAAAATCAAATAATATTGAAATCTAATAAAAAAATGGAAATGTGGGATCTAATTTGTTTAAATTTAGGATACACTGCTACAAATATATTTCTTTCTTTTTAGGATAACGAAAGCTATCCTAAAGCCGAAACATTGAAAGTTTTGGTTTTCGGGTAACGGTCGGTTTTTGGTTTTCGGTACTTTTTCTAATTAATAAATTAATAATATACTTTTTCTAATTAATAAATTAATAATATAATCAAAATTCGGGAAAGTTTTATTCTACATTAATATTTAACTATATTTTACTACATAAAAATCAAATAATATTGAAATCTAATAAAAAAATGGAAATGTGGGATCTAATTTGTTTAAATTTAGGATACACTGCTACAAATATATTTCTTTCTTTTTAGGATAACGAAAGCTATCCTAAAGCCGAAACATTGAAAGTTTTGGTTTTCGGGTAACGGTCGGTTTTTGGTTTTCGGTACTTTTTCTAATTAATAAATTAATAATATAATCGAAATTCGGGAAAGTTTTATTCTACATTAATATTTAACTATATTTTACTACATAAAAATCAAATAATATTGAAATCTAATAAAAAATAATGGAAATGGAAATGTGGGATCTAATTTGTTTAAATTTAGGATACACTACTACAAATATATTTCTTTCTTTTTAGGATAACGAAAGCTACTACAAATCAAATCTTTAATGTAATTGTATTATTGTCAAGTTACCAAAATAGTAACTAGATGATTGGCTTTTATAATTAAAATATTTTTTTTCTAACAAAATCTACTCCTTTTCCAAACATATCATTACAATTATCTTTAAATTAAAACATATTACCTTTTATATTTGTTATTACTAAAATCTATGTTTTCAAAAAATATGAGTTTCAATCCTTACTTATTTATTTTAAAATCTATTTTAATACTCTATTTAATAAATAATAAAATAATATAAAAATATTAACTAACTGATTGCCTTTTATAATTAAAAAAAAATCTAACAAAATCTACTCCTTTTCCAAAAATATCACGACAATTACCTTTAAATTAAAAAATAATATATTTTATATTTGTTATCACTAAAATCTCTATTTTCCAAAAATATGAGGTGCAATCCTTACTCATTTATTTTAAAATCTATTTTAATACTCTATTTCATAAATAATATAAAAATATTAACTAGCTGATTGCCTTTTATAATTAAAACATTTTTTTTCTAACAAAATCTACTTCTTTTCCAAAAATATCACGGGTAATTACCTTTAAATTAAAATATTTTACCTTTTATATTTGTTATGACTAAAATCTCTATTTTTCAAAAATATCAAGTGTAACCCTTACTTATATATTTTAAAACTTATTTTAATACTTTTAATTATTTAAAAAAAATACATATTTTAACAAGTGAACGTATTTTTTTTAACAAATACAATTAATATAATTAAAACACATCATCACTAAAATCCCTATTTTCCAAAAATATGAGGTGCAATCCTTACTTATTTATTTTAAAACCTATTTTAATACACTATTTAATAAATAATAAAATAATATAAAAATAGTAACTAGATGATTGCCTTTTATAATTAAAACATTTTTTTCTAACAAAATCTACTTCTTTTCCAAAAATATCACGGGCAATTACCTTTAAATTAAAATATATTAACTTTTATATTTGTTATCATTAAAATCTCTATTTTTCCAAAAATATCAAGTGCAACATATATATTTTAAAACTTATTTTAATACTTTTAATTATTTAAAAAAACTTACCTATTTTAACAAGTGAACGTATTTTTTTAACACATAAAATTAATATAATTAAAACACATCTAAAAATATTATGTGCAGTTACTTTTTTTTAATTAAAACATGTTAACTTTTCTATTTGTACTTATTAAAAAAACTTACTTATTTTAACATGTCAACGTATTTTTTTAATAAATACAATTAATATAATTAAAACACTTCTAAAAATATCACGGTCAATTACTTTTTTTAATTAAAACATGTTAGATTTTTTATCTGTCCTTATTATTAATATAATTTTATTATAAAATAATATTAATAATACCTCATTTATCTTCCTCGGCCTCATTTGTATTTTTTTTTATATTTTTTTGATGTTCCAATGAATATTTAAGTTTCTCATTTTATAATTTATCATATTAATTTTTACTTTTATTTTAATATTTTCCGTTCACATTAAATTTTTTAGTTTATTATTTTTAAGGCCCGTGCCTTGCACGGGTTATAGGCTAGTATATATATATATATATATATATATATATGTAATTTATATATGTGTAATTTCTAATAAAACATTCTAAAACTGTATATTATAAAAACATTAGTAAAGATAATTAATCTTAAATTTTGTAATCTCAGCGGATGTGACAAATACTATATAGGGTCCACCATCCTCCTTGTATAAATTTGTATCAATCATCTCAACCAACGTTTCCCGCAAAGTTATGGTATTGGTGATGGAGCAAGATTGAAAATAATAAAAGAAATTTCTAAATAATAATGCAGAAAGTTGTAATTATTAACATAAGATCCTACAAATTCGAAAATAATAACGAAGTTTTAATTTTCCAATTCCTCCATTCTTACAAATTTGAAAATAATAAAAGAAAGTTTTATCAAGATTGAAAATAATAAAAGAAAATTCTAAATAACATACGATCCTACAAATTCGAAAATATTAACGAAGTTGTAATTTTCCAATTCCTCCATTCTTACAAATTTGAAAATAATAAAAGAAAGTTCTATCAAGATTGAAAATAATTAAAGAAACTTCTAAATACTAGTGCATTAGATCCTAAAAGTTCGAAAGTAATAATGAAATCAACATTAGATCTTACAAATTTGAGTACAACATCGAAATTAATAAAGAAGTTGTAATTTTCCAATTTCTCCATTCTTACAAGTTTGAAAGTAATAAAAGAAAGTTCTATCAAGTAGTAAAAGAAAATTGTAATTATTAACACAAGATCCTACAAATCCCTTTTTACAAAATCAAAAGATCCTACAAATCCGTTCCTACAAAATCGAAAATAATAAAGGAAGTTGTAATTTTTCAATTTCTTCCTACAAAATAGAAAATAATAAAGGAAGTTGTAATTATTAATATTGAAAATTCAAAATTTTGAGAAAATTAGAAAAATACAACGAAGCGATCTGAGAGCCGCCACCTCAACGCCCCCATCTTCTCCTTTATATAAGTATATATATATTGATTAGTAAATAATTTGGATTAGTAGAGAACGTTTAGGAGAATATTTATATAGTATATTTACTTTCCTCCGTCAGAAAAGTAGTAAAAATTAAATTGAGAATATATCTAATATTTAATATTAATAATTTAAAATTTTGTGAAAATTAGAGAAATAGATCAACACTATTTGAGAGCCCCACCTCACCGCACTCGTATTCTCCATGATATTTTTCAAAATTTTAAGTTTTTACGTAAATAGAAAATTCAGGAGAATATTAAGGTAATATATTTTTTTTTTTTGACGAAGAATGAGAAACTTTATTAACTCAAATCAGCTTCAATACATTGTTTCACCTCAATAGGGACAGACCCCCTATTAAAACTACGATCAGAATAGATATGAGAAGCCCTAGCAAGCGTATGGGCAGCCATATTAGCAGACCGTTTAATAAAATACAACTCCAAGTTATTTGACTGAATAAAATGCTTACGACATTCCATAATAATCCCTCCAAAACTCGATCTCATAAGAGCTTTACTTCGAATTGCCTGTATAACAACCAAGCAGTCCGATTCTATAACCACCTTCAACTCTCCCCATCTCATGGTCCAACTGAGCGCCTCCTTGATCGTCATCGCCTCTGCAAACCTATGTTAATAAGTATATTCATAAATAAAAAATCTAGGATAATTTGAATATGTTTATTTAGTTTTCTCCATTAGTAAAGATTATAAAAGCAAGAATATTAAAATATAATATTTAGTTTCCTCCATTATTAAAGATTTAAAATGCAATTGAGATATTTTCTAATAGAAAAATTTAGGAGAATATTAAAATTGTATATTTAGTTTCCTCAATTAGTAATAATTTTAAAAGAAAAAATATTGAAATTGTATATTTAGTTTTCTCCATTAGTAAAGATTTAAAAAGGCAATTGAGATATTTTCAAAGTGCTACTAGTCAGTTGTGTTATTTTTGGTATAAAGGAAAAAAAAAGGGGGTAGTGTTATTTACGTTAGAAGTTGTTAAAAACTACAAGATTTTTTTGAAATGGTTCTAGACAAAAATGATTCATGTAGATGTTCTTGAAAAAATTCTTGAAATCCAGAAGGTTAGTTTCTGGAAAATTTAAATACATGAAAGTGACACTTGGTTCAATATAGAAAAGTCCATCTCCACTTAGGTGAGGTACCATAACAGTAGGTATTCTGTAACATTAAGTTGGAAACCAAACACCAGAAACAATGCAAAGCACAGTCAGTAAAAAACGAAAGAGCACCAAAAACTTCCAAGACTAGGGACCAGATAGTAGATCATATCCAATAGAACCAGCAGCAAGGTCAGTACCCATAGTTCCAAAAGCATTCTGAATCTCGGTCATCTTCGCCATGCGGAGAGCCTGCAAATCTTGTATATCACAGTCAATTGCATGAAGCTCGGGAATCAAGGGCTTTGAGAACCTCAGATGTTCTATGTAGTTCAGGCGGTTTACCAACCAACTTATGTCAAATCCCTGATTCTGCAAGCAAGCAAACACATCCCTGTACTCGACAATCATTTCAGAACTAACCTCAGTCATGGAAATTTTTGTAAAGTCATTCAGTGTGGTGCACAGCATATTCAAATTCATTGTACATAATTTCTTGTTTTTTGTGGTGAAGTGCTCAAAGGTTTTTGGGTACTTGTGCATAATGCGATCGAGTAGGCATACAAAGTCAGAGTGAACCTCATGGCCCTGCCATAAGCCGAAATCTCTATTACCCTTAGAAGAGCTCACCGGATCGTTGCCTACTCCTCCAACTAGAGGATCAGTTTGATTAGCTCCTTTGGCATCAACTAAAGAAACTGCTCGTGTTTGATGAATCCTGTTGTTCTGAAAAAAAATAGAAAACTTTTGTCATCTATCTCTAGCTGTCATCTCTAGCTTAATCTGATATATTTAGTTTTACCAAAAAACAAGGGCTAAAGATTGGTACAACAGTACACACATAGCAGTTCTGCCTAACATACTATCAATGAAACTAGCATCGAACTTGATAAATAAAAAAATTCTGCTTTATCCCCCACTTCCCCATCTCAATCTACGTTACTCGTACCTTACATTTTACCTTCGAGTACCCGTGTCGGACACTCGACACTCGGACATGAACGCTCAGACTTGGACACTAATTTTGGGCGAAAACATGTATATGTTTTAAAATGTTGCTGAGTCCGATACTTGGACACGTATCCATGTTGGACAGTTGGAACCGAGTCCGAGTAACATAGATCTCAATACCATAATTGGAAGGAGATATACCTAGCTAATAAATGATACATGCCTACATGCACTATATCATACAAAAACAAGACAAGAAATTCATGGAGGTTTGAAGAAAAACAATATATTCATTAAATACCTGAGCCATTGATGTGACAATGGTGGCTCTAGGACAATCACCAAGTAAGTAGCTTTTAAGAGCACTAGATAAACTTGACTCTTTATACTCCTTAGGTAGCTTCAAGTACTTCAAATTAATGAATGGAGAAGAAACACTTGCTTGAATGTTGATAATCTCAGAAAGTGCCTATGAAAAAAGCAAACAATAATTGAGAAGAAACACAAAATATCCATCAAATAAATTGTAATTTCGATGAGCATTTTATAGTGCACCAAAGAAAATAATATGCCCAGTGCTTATGTATCTCCTTTCTGAAGTACTCGCAGGAAGCTGGATCATTCGAGAAGCTAAACAATGTGACATATTTACTACTTTTTATTGGGAAAACTTATGAATTGCAACGACCGTCCACCAGGAAGATTAAAATGAACAGTGAGAACAGCTGTTAGTCTGTTACCTTAATCTGGTCAAGTTTGGTTCTGTACTTGAATTGAAATAATAATGCTGATAATAACTATAATAATAACTATTTGCTGATGAGCAAAACAAGTTTGCAATTGTCATGGGTCAAACTTCAAAACTCCCTGCTTTTAAAAGATAGATTGAATTAAGGCTTGTATCAAATTGAATGTGTATTGCAGGGTTCAATCCATGCATGACCATAACTACATATAATTAAAAAAAATTAAAGACATAATAGGCATTCCCAAAAACAAATATTATCAAGGACAAAACTTACACAATCAATTATCAAACATAAAACTATCAATACTATCTTCAACCAGATATCAAATAAAGAATGCATAGAAAGTTACCTCAATGCTCTCCAAATCAAAGGACAGATTCTTGGCACTACGAAGTCCAGAAAGCATACTTGTAAACCGCTGATAATATTTTTTCTTGTCGACATTGCCCACATACTTAAACCAACCCTTTAACTTTATCTCGACATTCTCCAACTCAAGAGCTTCAACCTTGATCGAAAATATACCAAAAGAACTGAAATTACAGAGTTGTGGAGCCGAAACCACAATCTTACCATTAGAACGATACTGGAAGTCAGTCCTAATATCCAGGTTCAGCAATAGAGGACAAGATATGGAATGATCTCGTTCCGTGGACCCCGACCTTAAATATAATGTGAGATGTTTTAAATTGACAAGGGAAGAGAACATTTCACTCATATTCTCACGAAGATTAATATGATCCAGATGTAGACTTAATAAAGCTGGGAGATCCCATACCCTTCGGGGTAACCTACAGTGATCCAGATGGAGGGTTGTTAAATTAGGCAAAGAGAAAGACATTTCTGATAAATCTGAAGAGTCAAGACACAGCGTTCTTAATGCAGGCAAGAAGGTGAACAATGATTCAGGTACGTTGCGGTTATACCTATATGGTTTCTTCAAGTGGAGAGTTGTCAAAGCAGGTAAATCCAAAGCAAAGTCTTCATGTAGTAACATGTCCAATGTCAGTTTTTTCATAGAATTAGAGCTGAATGTGGATAACTGAATAGGTTTACGCCTATTATTCATGCTACAGTAAATATTTAACTCGTGGACATTGTGCGAGATGGCATACTGAATAAACTTATCGATAACACACCCACGAAATCTTTTATTGGAAACACTCCGCTTTACCGTCAACTTTTCAGGAACATACATTTTCAATTCCGAAAGATGGGAATCATGGTTTCGGTTAGACAAAACATGGCGAATGAACATAGTGTACCGAGAAATATCATCAAAAGGTAAGGAGTCATACCGACCAAAACCAAGACAAGGAAGAGTAGTCCAAATAAGCTTCCATCGTTTCGAGAGAACGCTGGCTTGAACAGCTTCTTTCGCATCTAAAAATGAGTAGATTTTATGAATGAGTTCATCAGGCAATCCGCTGATTCTGTCTTCACCTTCGTTGTCAGGTTTTGTTCTTACTTTCTTCTTAGCGCGAGACCCCATTTGCCTATATTAGGAGTTTCTTATTGTTTTTTCCCTAACCTCCCCCACTCTAGGAATTTATCTTTGACACCGGGCACACATTAATACTTCCCCTCCCTATGCAGTTTAGGGTTTTCGGTCGATTCGTCTTCTTTAATGGGTCAAGTCTGTTGACGATACAATTACTTAAAAAGATCATATACATGTATGACTTTGACTTTGTTCCAAGATTACGAGAAAACCATCTTATATAATATATTATTAATAAAATATCATTAATTATGATTTCACAATAAATAAAATTTAGTTTTATTTAGAGTATTATAATATACTAGCATAAAAACCCGTGCAAGGCACGGACCGCTAACTTAGATTGTGATTTTAAACTAAATTACGCATTCTCAATGTCATTTGACATATATATGATTGTATATTTTTGATGTTCATAGAGTTTTAATTGTTAATGTTATGAATATGTTGTACTTGCTTAAATATGTTGAAGTTTATATATAATGTGAAAACTAATACGAGTATTTTTGATAAATCATGTCTGTTTTTAATTTTGTTGTGGATCATAGAATAGAATTAGAGTGTTCTATGGATGTTTTCTAATTAAGAAGACATTTTTAAAATTATAATCCTAAAATTTTTCCAGTTCTTCAAAAATGATGCATTTATTTAGTTCATCTCCGACAATATTCAAGGTAGAAACTAAATAGCCTTCAAGATGCTGCAGTATGAGATTGTAGGTTTTAGTACTGATTTTACTCAAAATATTTCCTAAATCTTCTAATACTCTACTTAGGCCTTGCGTTTTCAGTTCTTAAAACTTTCTTTGTAACTCTTTTATGTCTTTTCTTCTGACCTCTTGATTTTAAGCATTTTTTTACCTTTATATATCTTCCTCTGTCTACCTAACTTTCAGAACATAGAACAATTTAGCTAATTGACTTAAGTGGAACTACCTTGTGCCAAATCATTCTATTATTAAGTACGTATGGTATCATTTCGATGTGTTTCAATTCTTTAAAACAAACAGACTTTTTGTAACTCTGAACTTGAGAATTGATCAATTATGGATGGATAAATATTTTTTGTTTATATCATCGTAAGTTAAAATTGCTCATATGTCTTCTGAGTTCTGTCCGTGTTTTGACAATGAATTCATCCTTTATTTTTTTCAAAATACACATCTTTAATAATTAAAACACAGGTCATTTTTCTAGAAATTAACATAAATTTCTATTCTTTGCGGTTAATTTTTTTTTTCTAGGTATGGTTGCACATTTTTTTTCGTCTATTACAATGTACTTACTTTAATTTATATATATATATATATATATATATATATATATATATATATATATATATTGTATTATTAAACCGAAACATTAAAAGTTTGATAGTCAGTCGGTACATTTCTCATATTTTGATATTTGTACTTTAGTTCTTTTATTTTTACCACTTTATTTAATTTATTAAAAACAACAATTTTATTCAAAATATAGTTTGGTAGTCGGTCGGTCAATACGACATTCATATTCTGATATTTGCACTTTAGTCCCTTTTCTTTTGCAATTTGACCTTAATTTATTAAAAACAACAATTTTAATTAAAAATATTTTTAAAATATTGTTAAACACAAAACTCTTAAAACACAATTTAATCACGCTCAAACAGAAAAACACACGTCAATTCAACATTAAGTTCAACAATCACATAAAACTATTCAAATTTAAGATGAACTTCAAACAAAGTAAATATAAATGTAAAATAAGAAGAATATGAATGTCATATATATCACACTAACTTTATACTTGTAGTATAGATAAGAACAAATAATTATAAATATCATGTATACATGTTATCAATATGTGATATTTAACAATGATTATTGTGCAATACATAAAGTAATCCTCGTTCGAGGATTGAGGCGGGTTCGACGAATGAGTTCATGTTCGGAGTCTCCCCGACCCCGAAGTTACTGATCGCCTATACCTAAATTATTGTCTAATTTTTACACATGTTTTAACACTAATTTCATTAATTTAAAAATAAATAAGTCATAAATATGTAAATAAACTACTTGTAATAAGTTATTTATGTTATATCAACGTTTAATAATACATTTTATATATTAAATATTTGAATAATTCAAATATATTGTGTAGTACAAGAAAAGTTCGACTCTGATGCAAGAAAATAGAATATATTATAGCTATCGATACATATACAAAATATTTGTTTAGTTAAAAGAAAGATAAAAAACACCACACATAATATTGTTTTTAAAACTTAATATTAATATTTTATAAGACTGTTAGTATATATGATTCTGTATGATATTTTAAGTATTAAAAAAAAAGTTTAATAAATATTATAAATCATATGATTTATAATAATAATAATAAATATAGGATAAGAAAGATGTGAGGTTTATGTCATATGATTTTTAGCTAAAAATAAAAAAGAATCATGTAGCTCAATGATTATAAGAATGACTTCTTTAGCGAATGTCAGGGGTTCGATAGTGATCAAATAAAAATATATTATAAGAACTTTAATACTTAAATTTTAAATAAAAAATTAATTTTAAATTTGATTTTACAATAAAATCCGTATGCATATTCCACTGTATATTTATGTTGAAGTATTTTATAATTTTCAATATTTTTTGAAAAAAAATTGTATAATTTCGTTTTTGATTTACTAAAATGAAATTTATAATAATATTTAATTAAACAAATATGATAACTATCTATACTATATTATTAAAGCCGAAACATTGAAAGTTTTGGTTTTCGGTTAACGGTCGATTTTTGATTTTTGGTACTTTTTCTAATTAATAAATTAATAATATAATCAAAATTCGGGAAAGTTTTATTCTACATTAATATTTCACTATATTTTACTACATAAAAATCAAATAATATTGAAATCTAATCAAATGTAGGATCTAATTTGTTTAAATTTAGGATACACTGCTACAAATATACTTCTTTATTTTTAGGATAACGAAAGCTAATATAAATCAAATCTTTTTAATACTCTATTTAATAAATAATAAAATAATATAAAAATATTAACTAACTGATTGCCTTTTATAATTAAAAAAAATCTAACAAAATCTACTCTTTTTCCAAAAATATCACGACAATTACCTTTAAATTAAAACATAATATCTTTTATATTTGTTATCACTAAAATCTCTATTTTCCAAAAATATGAGGTGCATTTATCGGTAAATCGGGGATTTATCGGAATGTTAAATCGGAAATAAATCGGATGTATTTTAGTATTATATGTTATAATCTATCTATACTATATTATTAAAGCTGAAACATTGAAAGTTTTGGTTTTCGGTTTTCGGTCGTTTTTTGGTTTTCGGTCTTTTATTCTATTTAATAAATAATAAAAAATATAAAAATAATAACTAGATGATTGCCTTTTATAATTAAAATATTTTTTTCTAACAAAATCTACTCCTTTTTCCAAAAATATCATAGCAATTATTTTTAAATTAAGACATATTACCTTTTATATTTGTTATCACTAAAATCTCTGTTTTCTAAAAATATGAAATGCAATCCTTACTTATTTATTTTAAAACTGATTTTAATACTCTATTTAATAAATAATAAAATAATATAAAAATAGTAACTAGTTGATTGTCTTTTATAATTTAAACAAAAATTCTAACAAAATCTACTCATTTTTCAAAAATATCACGACAATTACCTTTAAATTAAAACATATTATCCTTTATATTTGTTATCACTAAAATCTCTATTTTCCAAAAATATGAGGTGTAATATTTACTTATTTATTTTAAAACCTATTTTAATACTCTATTTAATAAATAATAAAATAATATAAAAATATTAAGGGTTTTTTTCATAAATACCCCACCCCTAAATGTTTTTTCTCAAAAATACTATGGGTTTTTGAACTTTTTGCAAAAATACTATCTTTTTGAAATTATTTTCAAAAATACGGTCTGCAACTAGATGCAATCATGTGCAACTTTTGCAATCAGAATCAATGCAACCATCTGCAACTTTTTGCAACTTTTGCAACCAGAATCAACCAGATGCAACTTGTTAGTAATGATGTTTTTCCGGCATCCTGATTTTAGGGTTATTTAAAACCCTAAAATATTATAGACAATTACTTTTTTTAATTAAAATATGTTAGATTTTCTATTTGTCCTTATTAAAAAAACTTACTTATTTTAACATGTCAACGTATTTTTTTAATAAATATAGTTAATATAATTAAAACACTTCTAAAAATATCACGGGTAATTACTTTTTTAATTAAAACATGTTAGATTTTCTATCTTTCCTTATTATTAATATTATTTTATTATAAAATATTATTAATAATACTTCATTTATCTTCCTCAACTCCATATGTATTTTTTTATATTTTTTTATGTTCCAATTAATATTTAAGTTTTTTATTTTATAATTTATCATATTAATTTTTATTTTATTTAATATTTTTCGTTCACATTAAATTTTTTAGTTTATTAATTTTTAAGTACCGTGCCTTGCACGGTTATAGTCTAGTATGAGTTATGCGTAGGAGAGCATGTCTTAGAGTTCTATTCATACGTATACATACATAAAAGATACATAATTGTTGAACGGGGAAAATTCAACATAAATCGAAATTGATTAAATTAGGTAAAATTAATCTGAAATATATTTATTATATATATAAACGAAAGAGAAAATGCCCAAAATACCTACCAAAATGGGGTGGACTGCCCAAAATACCCACCAGCAGAATGTTCCGTCCAAAATACCCGCTGAATACGCACGTCAGAGACATGTGTATTCAATTTTTACAAAGGATGCGCATGTCTGAGATGGGTATTCTTTGTTTTTTCAAAAACAATATATGCATGTCTGACATGCGTATTCCATAAACCATTTACAAAGAATACGCATGTTTGAGATGCGCATCCTTTGTAAAAACAGTATACGCATGTCTGTAATGCGTATTCCGTGGGTATTTAGGGCGGAACATCTCGCCTGTGGGTATTTTGGGTAAAAAAAACTGATTTGGTGGGTATTTTGGGAGCTCACCCTAAAGGAAAACCCCAGGAGCTCTAGAATCGCTCGATTCATATTTATCTAATTTTCTAGAGCTCCTCAATTTTAATTCAATAAAATTAAATTTCCTTATTTACATTCAAATTTTTAGGGACACATTCCTTATTTACACTCGAATTTTCAGGAAAAACAATAAATATATAAAAGTCAATCTTATTTAAAATTTAATTAAACAAATATTACCTTATAAGTATCGTACTGTACCAAAAACAGGTACCAAAACTTTTAATGTTTCGTCTTTTACAATATAGATAGATAGATAGTATAGATTGATTGATTTTATATATTTTTTCTTAAATAGTTAATATTTAAAATTTTATAAAAATATAATAGGACCGCTGCGAAACGCGACTTAGTCGACTAGTACTAAAATAATATCGTTCAAATGATATATGAATAGTAAATAATATTATTTATTCAACTTTCAAATTACAAATACATTTAAACGGTATCATTCGTATTTATCAAACTGATACACATAACATAAATTTCAAATATCCTAACAAAAGCAAAAACTTTGTCTATATATATCTATAGTATATTATTAAAACCGAAATATTGAAAGTTTTGTTTTTTAGTTTTCGGTCATTTATTTTATATACTAAATAATAAAATAATATAAAAATAGTAACTAGCTCATCGCATTTTATAATTAAAATACTTTTTTTTTAACATAATCTACTTTTTTTCAAAAAATAGCACGGGCAATTAACTTTAAATTAAAGCATATTACGGACAATTACCTTTCATTTAAAACATATTACAATTTATATTGTTCTTACTAAAATCTCTGTTTCCTAAAATATCAGGTGCAATTCTTACTTATTTATTTATAAAACCTATTTTAATGCTTTTAATTATTTAAAAAATCTTACATATTTTAACATGCCAACGTATTTTTAAAAAAAAATACAATTAATATAATTAAAACACTTTCAAAAATATCACGGACAATTACTTTTTTAAATTAAAAAATGTTAGTTTTTCTATTTGTCCTTATTATTAATACTAGCTTATAGCCCATGCGATGCACGGTTACTTAAATTTTATTTATAATTATTCTGTTTATAATTATATTTTTATTATCCATGCAACACACGATTATTTTTTAAATATTTATAATTATATTTATTTATGAATATTTTAATATTTAAAAGTTATTAGTTTACATGATTAAATTATTGTTAAAAAAGATTTAACCAAAACAATTATAGTTAAAAATTTGATATTTATTATATTTTACACGCTAAACTATTCTAAAACTAAAAAGAGAATAAAGTGACGAAATTTAATGTTGAGAATTCTATTCGATTTAGGAAATCTACTTATATGTAGTTTAGATTATTAGAATACCCTTTATTAACCAAATACAGTTTTTAATGTTAAATCTAACGGTTTTCACCTATCTATTTAACATTAAACGATTTTGATTATTTTGGTATTAAATGAGTTTCCTTATTTAATTACAACTATTTTTATGTTTTGACTTTTTAGAAAATCCAATCCTAATATAATATCTTTTAACTTATATCATTTTTAGACAATAACTTCTTTTTATATGATATAATCTTGATCATCTATTTTTAAAAGTATTAGATCTAGATCTAACAGTTGAGAATGTTTTGGCGGTATTTAGAAACAAACTACCATGATAACATCATTAATTTTTCTTAATATTTATAATATTTATAATTTATAATTTTTTTAATTATTTATTGCTAAAATATAATATACTCTTTTTTTGTAATATGTTAAAGATGTGGGAACTTTGAACTTTTGAGAAAATAAATTATCAATTAAAATATAATTTTTTTTGTAATAATTCTTCTTTTAAAGTAGTACACCGTGACGATCAAAATTCTGTATAAAATTCATTTTTTATAGTATATCCTCTAAATATCTATGTTATTATATTAAAAACTAAATAATGAAAGTTTACTTATAAGTTTGGTCGCTTTGTTTGATCACTCAATATATAACAGTAAAATTATCATGTAGAATGATCTAAGGTTTGAATCTACCAACAACATATTAAAATTTCTAGATTTTTTTTAAATAAAGAATTTTTCATTTTTTTCTTGCAGACATAGGTTATTTGATAATATTTTTTGTAAAGTACGATTTTTCAGAAAAGTACTATACTAATTGATTAAGAAACTTTTAAAGTTTCGAATTTAATAATTTACAATTTATATATGTTAAAAAAGTTTGGCCTCGAGTCTAAAATTTCAAAATACGGTTTTTTTAATATGAATATAGTCCTGCTAACAATGAAATTAGGTATCTATGAGTTCTTATAAAACAAAATCATCATATACGTATAATTTATTATTTAATAATAAATAATATTTGGTTAGTTATGATCTAAAAGTTAATAAAATAGGATTAAAAATATGCACAATTTTATAAAATTTTATCCTCGTATTATTATATTCTTTGTTGATTTGAATTTTTCTTAGATTGATTTTAATTTTTGAACATAGATTTCTAAATTTAAAATAGTTAAAAAAAAGTAATTAAATTGGTATTAAAATAATGATGACATAATAATTATTATTAGAATTTAAATATTCACTTTACTAATTTGGGCTTTATCTTGTGTTTTAAAAATCAGATTTTGACAATTTTATACCCCACATGAAGATAACTAAATTATATTTAATTAAAAGATGGTTTAACAATTTTTATCTAACCGGAATTATCCATGAAAGAGAAAAAAAAGTCACGAATTTTTTACATGGAGAATTCTATTCAATATAGAAAACTTATTTATATTTGGTATATTTGGTTTAAATTATCAAAATACACCTTTTAGAATTTAAATATAATCCTATTATTAATAAAATACACTTTTTAAATATTTGATCTAATGATTTTCATTTATCTAGTTAAGATCTAATGGTCCTTATTAATTTGGTTATATACGACCAAATTTTTGGATAAAATCCCTATTATGATTATTATATATAAAGATTTAATATAATAAGGATATCAAGTATATACTGATATAAGTATCTTACTAAGTGCTTTTACTTTTAATGTTTCGATTTTATTTACATTGTATATAAAATTTTAAAATACATTATTACTTAAAAATTATTAAACAGAATAAAAATTATGTTATGATTATATAAAATTTTATTCTCATATTATTATATTCTTTATCGATTTGAATTTGTTCTTAATTAATTTTGATACTTTTTTGAAAGAAACATAAAATTTCTCTATATTTAAAAGAATTAGTGGAAAAATAAATAAATTGGTGCTACAATAATAAAAAAATATTTATTAAAATTTAGATACACACTTTACTATTTGGGTTCTATCCTGAGTTTTAGAAATTGAATTTTGACGATTTTACAACACATGTGAAACTAACAAAATTATCTTTAATTTAATGATGGTTTAATAATTATTATCTAACTTGACCAATTGACCTACTATCGCTGCTCTTTTCCATTTTGAATCTCCTTTAACCCTATCTGAATCCGTGTTGCCTCCGTTGTTATTTGAAATTTGAATTTGCTTCCTCCTCTGGTTCGCGTGCTTCGCCCCTTGGTTCGCGTGCTCCATGTTCTTCCGATGGGCAGTCTTACGCTTATTATATATAACTAGTTTATAGCCCGTGCGATGCACGGTTACTTAAATTTTATTTATAATTATTCTGTTTATAATTATATTTTTATTACGATGCAACACACGATTGTTTTTTTAATATTTATAATTATATTTATTTATGAACATTTTAATATTTAAAAGTTATTAGTTTACATGATTAAATTATTGTTAAAAAAGATTTAGCCAAAAAAATTATAGTTGAAAATTTGATATTTATTACATTTTACACGCTCAATTTAATATTTGTTTATATTGAGTTATAAAAGTTAGATTTGGCCAATTTTACGGTTCACATGAAATTCACAAAATAATCTTTAATTTAGTTGTGGTTTAATAGTTTTTTTTTCAATTAAAAACTATTATAAAACTAAATAGAGAATAAAGTGACGAAATTTAATGTTGAGAATTCTATTCGATTTAGGAAATCTTAACTTATATGTAGTTTAGATTATTAGAATAACCTTTATTAACCAAATACAGGTTTTAATGTTAAATCTAACGGTTTTCACCTATCTATTTAAGATTAAACGATTTTTATTATTTTGGTTATAAATGGGTTTCCTTATTTAATTACAAGTATTTTTATGTTTTAACTTTTTGGAAAATCCAATCCTAATATAATATCTTTTAACTTATATCATTTTTAGATAATAATTTCTTTTTATATTATATAATATTGATCATCTATTTTTAAAAGTATTGGATCTAACGGTTAAGAATGATTTGGCGGTATTTAAGACCAAACTACCAGGATAACATCATTAATTTTTCTTAATATTTATAATTTTTTTAATTTATAATTTTTTTAAATATTTATTGCTAAAATATAATATACTCTTTTTTGTAATATGTTAATGATGCAGGAACTTTGAACTTTTGAGAAAATAAATTATCAATTAAAATATATATTTTTTTGTAATAGTTCTTCTTTTAAAGTAGTACACCGTGACGATCAAAATTCTGTATAAAATTCATTTTTTTATAGTATATCCCGTAAATATCAATGTTATTATATTAAAGACTAAATAATGAAAGCTTTCTTATGAGTGTGGTCGCTTTGTTTGATCACTCAATCCATAATTGTTGGATCTTTCAAATTAAATTGTTGAGAAACGTTACATATAACAGTAAAATTATCATGTAGAATGATCTAAGATTTGAATCTACCAACAACATATTAAAATTTACAGGTTTTTTTTTTTGAAAAAAAAGAAATTTTTTCATTTTTTTTCTTTCAGACATAGGTTATTTGATAATATTTTTTGTAAAGTACGATTTTTCAGAAAAGTACTATACTAATTGATTAACAAACTTTTAAAGTTTCGAATTTAATAATTTACAATGTATATAGGTTAAAAAAGTTAGGTCTGTTTTGTATCTGAGTCTACAATTTCAAAATACGGTTTTTTTAATATGAATATAGTCCTGCTAACAATGAAATTAGGTGTCTATATGTGCTTATAAAACAAAATCACCATTTGCGTATAATTTATTATTTAATAATAAATTATATTTGATTAGTTATGATCTATAACTTAATAAAATAGAATAAAAAATATGCACAATTTTATAAAATTTTATCCTCGTATTATTATATTCTTTGTTGATTTGAATTTTTCTTAGATTGATTTTAATTTTTGAACATAGATTTCTAAATTTAAAATAGTTAGAAAAAAGTAATTAAATTGGCGTTAAAATAATGATGACATAATAATCATTATTAGAATTTAAATACTCAATTTACTGATTTGGGCTTTATCTTGTGTTTTAAAAATCAGATTTTGACGTTTTACACCATAATTAAATTATTTTTAATTAAAAGATGGTTTAACAATTTTTATCTAACTGGAATTGTCCATGGAAGAGAAAAGAAAGTCACGAATTTTTTACATGGAGAATTCTATTCAATATAGAAAACTTATTTATATTTGGTATATTTGGTTTAAATTATCAAAATAAACTTTTTAGAATTTAAATATAATCCTATTATAAATAAAATACACTTTTTTAATATTTGATCAAACGATTTTCATTTATCTAGTTAAGATCTAATAGTCCTTATTAATTTGGTTGTCACGATCAAAATTTTGGATAAATCCCTATTATGCTTAATATACAAAAGAGTTTAATATAATAAGTATATCAAGGATATACGTATCTTACTAACTGCTTTTATTTTTAATGTTTCGGTTTTATTTATAGTGTATATAAAATTTTAAAATACATTATTACTTTAAAATTATTAAACAGAATAAAAATTGTGTTATGATTATATAAAATTTTACTCTCATATTATTATCGTCTTTATCGATTTGAATTTGTTCTTAATTTATTTTAATACTTTATTGAAAGAAAGATAAAATTTCTATATTTAAAAGAATTATTGGAAAAATAAATAAATTGGTGCTACAATTATAAAAAATATTTATTAAAATTTAGATACTTACTTTACTATTTGGGTTATATCCTAAGTTTTATAAATTGAATTTTGACGATTTTACAACCCATTTGAAACTAATGAAATTATCTTTAATTTAATGATGATTTAATAATTATTATCTAACTTGACCAGTTGACCTACCCATAAACCGAAAAGAAAATATTGTTAACTATTATATTCAAAATTATTGTTTATTAATATGAAACCCTCAATATTTTAATAATATTTTGATATTATCCTTTTATGTTTGTTATATGTAAAATAATATAATTATAATTTGGATTAATCAAATTGTTATGTTCCTTCAGAAAAAAAATGTTTAAATTTATTCATGTACATGAGTTCTCCTAAGTCTCTTATAACGCAGTCCACATGTATCATTGTTATATGATATACATGAGCATTATATTGATAATTTTAATATTGTAATCGATATGAATTGTTATATGATATTTGGTTTAACAATTATTATCTAACTCGAACTATACATAAATTAAAGAGAAAAGATATTTAAGAATTTTTACATAGAAAATTTTTAAATTATCAAAATACACTTTTTAGTATTTAAATATAATTCTATTATTAATCAGATACACTTTTTAATATTAGATCTAACAATTCTCATCGATATATTTAAGATCTAACTGCAATAATTAATTTGGTCGTATAGTGGTCGTACACGGACCAAATCGATTTTAATTTTTTCTTAAATTGATTTTAATATTTAACATAGAATTTATAAATTTAAAAGAATTAGGAAAAAAATTAAATTGGTGCTACAATAATAAAAAAAATTATTAAAATTTAGATAATCATTTTACTGTTTGAGCTCTATCTTGAGTTTTAGACAACAGATTTTAATAATTTTACATCCCACGCGAAGCTAACAAAATTATCTTTAATTTAATGATGGTTTAATAATTATTATCTAACTGAAACTATCCATAAACTAAAGATAAAAGATAATTACGATTTTTTACATAAAGATTTCTATTCAATATAAAAAACCTATTTATAGTTGGTTTAAATTAAAAAAATATATATTAAAATTTAGATAATCACTTTACTGTTTGGGCTCTATCTTGAGTTTTAGACAACAAATTTTAACAATTTTATAGCCCACACGAAGCTAACAAAATTATCTTTAATTTAATGATGGTTTAATAATTATTATCTAACTGGAACTATCCATAAACTAAAGAGAAAAGATAATTACGATTTTTTACATAAAGATTTCTATTCAATATAGAAAACCTATTTATAATTGGTTTAAATTATCAAAATACACCTTTTAGTATTTAAATACTATCCTATTATTAATCAAATACAATTTTTAATATTATATCTAACGGTCCTCATCTATTTGAATATTTATAGTTTTATAATCCAACGGATCATATACTTTTGGTAGTACAGTGACCGACCAAAGTTTTGGATAAGATCTCCCTTACGCTTATTATATATAAGGAGTTAATAATAAGGAGTTAATAAGGAGTTAATTATTCCAAAAATATCACGAACAATTATTTTTAAATTAAAACATATTACCTTTTATATTTTTTCTCAATAAAATCTTTAATTTCCAAAAAAATCGGGTTCAACCCTTACTTATTTATTTTAAAATATTTTTTAATATTTTTTATTATTTAAAAGGCTTATATATTTTAACATGCCAACATATTTCTTTAAGAAATACGATTAATATAATTAAAACTGTCTATTTCACATGCTTTTCACTAATATGGTAGAGACCAGTCAGATTTTCGCCTTCACGACAGAGCTGAGACTGCAATGATTTTGTCAACTGAGCAAACCTTCATTGTTTTTCCATTTTCAATATTGAGTCTCATGTTTCTGTTCCAAGATGAAGTCAGAAACCTTCTCATCCTTTATAGCCTCCATAGACTTAGATGGTAACAACTCGTCTTCTTTTAGATCATCTAATGGTTGACAGGCTGCTCCCTGAAATCTTGCCTCTGCATCCTTCTCTGGAGAAGTTAAAGGAAAATCAACGTTATATTTATTCCACTTACTTCTACATTACTTGCTTCCAGTTTCTTTGAGAAATTCACAATGTCTGAGCTACTTACAGGGTCAGATTCAACTCTTTCATGAAATGCATCTGGTCCTTTCAAAGCTGAAAAATCCTCTAAACATTCACCATTTGGGGAAACTAGTTCTTGTAATTCTCTCCGTGACGGCCCTGCAGAGTGCACACTTATTTCAATCAATGTTGATGGTTATTCTAAAGCCAATTAACCAAATATTGAAAGCTATATACCTTACTGAGTTGGCTCTAATTTTACCATCATCCATCGGATATTCCAACAAAAAGCAGTGCCCTGCAGCCACTTGCATGCCAGAGTTTTGCCAGATATAGATTTAAAGAAGTACCAGTTGAAGCAGTAAAACAATGGTAAGTAGGTTTATTTCCCTGATAAAATTAAAAAATAAGTAGTCCATCTGTCTCTTCTGCAAATTACTTCTCCAGGTTAACAACAATTTTGTTGGTAATGCAGTGGCAAATATTTTATTCTTGGAATCACTAGCTGGTGCTGGATTTTCATATTCTAACACAACATTTTTGATAAACTAGCTTGAAAGGTTTCCCCAATACCAAACCCGAGATTTCTTCATTGCTGGAGAGAGCTACGCAGGACACTACAAGTGCTAGGGTATGTTGGGATTACTAACAAGTTCATCCACAATACAAATCAAACATTACGGAGATGGAGACAACTGAGACTGTCTGGCACCAAAAGAAAGCACTCTTTTATATTGGCAAAAAGATTTGAATGGTGACGTCTCAACCAGTGCTAGGGTATGTTGGGATTACTAACAAGTTCATCCACAATACAAATTGTTAACGGAGGAATTTGGTATTAACAAAGTTTGAGGTTCATCGCCGGAATCAAGATCTACAACGGTGATTCTTGGGTGGTGAATTCGCCGGAGTATGGTGGTTGTGTGTAATTGGTGGCTGAGATTGCTTAGGGTTAGTGGTGGCTGCCTCAGAGCTCTCGCTTCCAACCCCTTACAATGTGCTTACGTATCCCTTATATAGGGAATCAAGCCAACGTAGTTCTTGGGGAGGAAGTTTCCTCCATGGGCTTGGTCTCTGATCTTCAAGGTCCAGTCAAAATCTTCCACCGCCTTCCTTACTTAGACGTAGGACTTCCATATCTTTCCTTACTTGAACGTAGGACTTCCATATCTTTCCTTACTTGAACGTAGGACTTCCATATCTTTCCTTACTTAGAATTTTTAGCTCACTTTAGGAATGTCTAACGATAAGGCCTAGTCACAAAGGCCCAAGGCTCGTCTATGACGTCAGGACTTCATGGATAAGGAAACTTCCCCCGTCGAGGACTAGTCCTATCCATTACCAGCTATTTCCTTAATTCATAGACGCAGGTATAGCCATGACTTACCTTAAATGCTAGACGCATCCTTGTCCCCCGAATGAGAAGCACCCACCAGATAGCAGGACAAGTGATCCCAAGTGTTTGGGTGCAAAGTGCAGGATTACTCCAAAGTTCCCTAATGAGGACGCGCCCATTGAGTACAGGAACAGAGCTCCCAAAGCACACACCAAGATTAACCCCACATCCCCAATGAGGGCGCGCCCATTGAATACAGGAGGAGGCCTTCAGCCACGGACATACCCCTCCTAGGGCACATCCTAGGAGGGAATTCTTCAATATTTTGCCAATACCAAGCCAAGGGAACCATCCTTCATTATCAAGTTGCAACTTCAAACCCAGAGGACGCGCCCTCAAGGGGTGGACGGCCTAAAGGGCGCACCCTCATCCCCATGAGGACAAGCCCTAAGTCTTCCTTGTGTCAAATGAAGTTATTATTCTCCGTCAAGTCTTCCATTCATGTAGAGTTGTCAGTTCACACCGAGAGGACGCGCCCTTAGGGGTTAGATGGCCAAAGGGGCACACCATCTCCCCTAAGAGGACAAGTCCTGAATCTTCCTAATGTCATGCCATGTAAATATAGTTGTTATCCTTTGTCAAACCATCCATCAAGCTGTCATTACCATGAGGGCGCGCCCTCAAGGGGTGGACGGTCTAAAGGAGCGCACCCTTACCCCTATGAGGGCAAGCCCTAAGTCTTCCATATGTTAATCCCATGTCAATCTAGTTGTTATTCTCTATCAAGTTGTCAATCCATACCAAGAGGACGCGTCCTCAAGGGTTGGACGGCCGGAGGGCGCGCCCTCACCCCTATGAGGACAAGCCCTGAGCCTCCGTTGCACTAGTTCAATCCCTAATTTCACCTTGGATATCCTCAATTGATTATTACTTGACCCGAATCTTCCCTAAAAACCCGATACCGAATTTTGGCTATAACACAAATCAAACATTACGGAGATGGAGACAACTGAGACTGTCTGGCACCAAAAGAAAGCACTCTTTTATATTGGCAAAAAGATTTGAAGTTGTACTAGTTTCCAACACTTTAAGAAGACTTCATTCGGGATTTTTCATCAGTATAATACTGATTATGGTCTAATGCCACCCACAGTTGTTCTCCATTTTGTCCAAAAGATCAGATTGACATTATGTTATATTTCCCAATTTGCTACACACAGAATGGAACATGTTTTCTGGATCAATATTTAGCTAACTAAGCTGCACCAAGCTGAACAGGTGGTTCTTTTGAGAATAATACTAGTGGTAACTGCATTAGAACAAAAAAGGGAGATTTTGCAACCATGAGATGTACTGGTAACAATACAACAGGACACAACTAAGTCAGTCCTAAACAACTTTCTAAACTGAGATATTGTTACAACAAGGTACGGATTTTAACATACATCTATTCACACATTCATGGCACACATATAAGAACAATTTTCCGGACTGTTTTAAACTCAATCAAGTACTCGCAGATGATGAATTTACAAGTTTGAAGTATCTGCTCAGAGAACATGTCCGGCTTCAACATCTGGTGCTGGCCACTGGAGCATGCCACGTGTGAATGTATATGAGTACTTCTGAATACCAACTCATATGTAGTCTAATGACACTGAACATAAAACGGATATGAGAACTGCAAAATGACCGATTATCACGCACAGTGGCGGAACCAGGAGTTCAAATGACCCGGGGCTCAAATATTCAACAACAAAAATGATCGATATCTAAAGGGAGTTTTGAAAATTATTTGGGGCTCAAAAATTTTGTTTAGAGTATTTTTAGAAAACATCTGGGGCTAAAAGATAAATTTCTACTTAACTTTTTTTGTCTAGCCGGGGCTCTAGCTTCCTTTAGCCCCTCCTTGGTTCCGTCCCTGATCACGCATAAAGGTGCAAACCTTGTTCAAATTACCAAAAACTAGTAGTTGTTCTCTTTTTTATTTTCTCTTCTTTTAGAGAGTTAGAATATGCCTTCAATCAGTAATATTGCCCCAAACGCTGAGACTCCGGGATATCTTCTACGCTAGAATTATATGTTTTGGGCCTAATTTTTGGGTTTTTCTGTAATCACATACAGAGTACTATATAAACTCTCTAGGCCTAAACATATGCGGTAATCTGTATCCTCAAAATTAATAAAACTTTTATCTTTAGCTTATATGTTTCCTTTCTTTACGTCTAATATAATCTTTTTTACTTCCGTTATAACCAACCTTATAACACAGAGCATATTGTTGGCAAGTGATCACACTTATCACTAAAAGTAAAAGAAGTATCAACAACTCACAAATAACACATAAAGTCATAAACCACAGAAAAAATAATCATTCAACATATGCATATATCAATATAGTTAAACTACAAAAAAAAACAACATTACGTTATAGCAGAAACGAAATACCATCTTCATCTTTTACGTTGATATCCAGCTTCAAATCTTTTACTTAAAACCTGCCCACCTCAGCATTCAACTCTGTTGCAGCAAAGTGGAGACCTCCCCTCTTATGCACATCTTTAAATGTAATATACAGAAATTTTATTTTAGATAATAATAATAATAATAATAATAATAATAATAATAATAATAATAATAATAATAATAATAATTAGAATCAAATTAGAATTGGTGATTAAATAGAAAAAGAGTTATTATAAAATCTATATATAGTTACTCATCCCTCGGTTAAAAAAAAAAAATGACACGTACATCATTATTAAAAACCTAGCTAGAACTACGAGGCTGCGGAGAGATAGAAACAGAGGAGGAAAACACAAGTACTCGGGCATAATATTGAGTCAATTAATTCAACACTTTTGTATCGGCAAAATCAGGTAATTGTTCATATAAATGTTATTAAGATATTAATTATAATGGAATAAAAGTCACGCACATAGTTTTCTGTTAATGGGCACACACAAATATAGTATTATTGTCTCTGTACATGTGCTGAATAGTTAAACTTGTGTTATTGAAAGTTATATTGGCCTAGGCTTCATGGGTATCAGTGATGTGGAGGTTAAGTTAATAAAATATACTATTTATGAATAATTATTGTAGTCATGTACGAGTTTTAACCGAGATCAAATTCAAGTGTTAAGCAGGTTAACAGATTTATTGTAGTATTAATATATTATCTAAATCTATTATATATATAATAGAGCAACTAGGGGTTTAGTGAGACAATTTATTCAATGTTAAATTACTAAATTACCCCTCCTATATTATATTAATGATAAAAAAAAATGTTTCTAATGGGAATTGAACCCTTGACCTCTTGATTAGAAGTAACATTCCTTACCACTATGCTAGATATCAATTTTGGTTATATCATGAAACTCTTTATTAATATGCGCAAATACTCAATATGTTATATTCTATTTTGGTCTCTTCTTGTAATCTCCTTGATAAGGTAGATAATTCATTTTCACAAATGCCTTAAAATCATATTTTTGACCAGATTAGAGAAAAACTCGCGCAAGATATACAAAATATTATAAAATTGGAATTGATCCATAAAAAAGGATTATATTAATATTTTAATATTGTAAATCATGTTTATTTGTATTAAATATATAATGACTCAGATTATATATACTATTAGATTACAAATTCTATATACTATCAGATTATATATATTAGATTCCTGATTACCTTTTCAATATTATATTGATGATAATAGATTACTAAATTACCCTTCTAATTTTATATTGATGATAAAAAATTGTTTTTAATGAGAATTGAACCATGACCTATGTGATAATGTGACAAATATTGACATCTATAGCCACTATAACTTATTATAGTCTTTTTTAATTTTTATTTTAAAATTTAAAACTATCAACCTATTTACTCCATTCCAATTATATCCTTATATATAATAAGCGTAAAACGAATTTTATTCATCATTTAACATTTATTAATGCTTCATTATAAGATATTAACAACTTATAGATTATATATGCAGTTTTGAAATTTTAGATACTAATATAGATTAAAACTTTAGTTTTACTATGATCCTATATATTATAAATCTCGTCTTCAATAAATAAATTTTTTACGTTGATCATTTTCGAAAAATACACTATTTATATATAAAGTATTGAACCCGAAAAATGCAAAAGAGTTTTCTCTTTGTATACTAATAAAAAAGTTTGTATTGGAGATTTTTACAAAAAAGTTGAAGTTGTCGTGATGTCATCGTATGATTAAATCAAATCTTAACTAAAATTGGTTTAATTTTTTTGAATATCTATGATAAAATGTTAAAAGTATTAATTGTTAAATTATTTGTGCCAAGTGACAATTGTAAAGTGAAACGAGTAACTTATCACGAATCAGTTTAGCGGCTTCTTGAGAGGTATAAGTAATAGTTTTATAAATAAAGTATACCCACAACTGTACAATTATTGCATTCAACGTGTCCGCTATTATCTTTTAATCTATTATATATATAATAGAGCAACTAGGGGGTTGAGTGAGACAAAAAAAATCAGAGTGAAATTACGATTATACCCGTTAAATTATAGGATGACATTATTACCTCTTCCTTAATTATTTCATATTAATTATCTACTATTATTACATATTAATATATCTGCACATTAATTACTAATCTTCTTTAAAGTATATTAACTGTTTTGTAATTAATACTTATTGTTTACATACATGATATTTAAATGAAATATATTATTTAAAAAGTAATAAAATATAATTTAAAATATTAATGATATTGGAATAAATATACATAACATAAATTTATGATATCGAATGGTTAGTAATGTGACATAGTTTCATGTTATCTTCATTGTGGTCAAAGTGATCTGCGAGAGAGTATTCATTGTTAACCAATTAAGAATATGTATGTAAAAACATATCGAGTTTTAAAAAAAAAAAATATGCAGTAAAAAAACATCAAATACTTACTTACTCGAAAATCAATAGCAACTTATTCACATCCAAATCATAAACATATCTAACACGAACTTCTAATTCAAGGAATACAATACAATAAAAAAGAGGAATATTAACTTTACAAACAACTATGACTAACTTAAAATTTTCAAATATCTCAATCACCAAACTATCAACACTAATTAAGAATATGTATACAAAATCATATCAAGTTTTTTAAAGAACAAATTATGCACTAAAGAAAGATCAAAATACTTACTTACTCGAAAATCGACAACAAACTATTCACATCCAAATCATATACGTGTATCACACGAACTTCCGATTAAAGAAATAAAGTATATTAAAAAATAGATATATTAATTTCACAATAACCATTGCTAACTTAAATTTTCAAATATTTCGGTAATCAAACCATCAATATGAATATACCACAAACAAATACACCGAAATTAATGACAAATTATAAAATATTTTAGAATAAACCCGTGCCTCGCACGGGTAATAAAGCTAGTTGTGTTAATAATAAAAGAATTTATGGTCAGTTGTCTTTAAATTTTATATAAATGAGTCGGCATGGTTAATAATTTGTAAATTAGCAAACTTTTAATAATAAATTATATTCTGTAATTTAGATTGGGAGCCAGGAGTTTAATGGATAATGTACGGATTTCGTTAGTATTGATTATCGATATATTAAGGTACGGATTTCTCTCCTTTTTTCATTCAGCGCTACTCATGCTAGGACTAGCTATATTTGTTGGTTCAATTTTTAAATCAGTTCATTCCACTGTTATCCGTTTTGACTCTTGAAATTATTTTGATTAAAAGTCTATTTTTGCGGCTTCAATAAAATGCATCTTAAATATCCTTTTAAAATATTTGAACATCTCTCTCAGTTCTGTTCCAAAATAGTAAAGTATTTGTTTTAGTTTTGTTCTGAAATATTTAAATAATTGTTTCAATTCTGTTGCAAAATATCTGAATCTCTATTTTAGAAATTTTAGAAATTATTCATATTACATATATGTTTAGAATATTTGAAGTATCTGCATCAAGTGATTTTGAAAATTGTGTAAATATCTATTTGAACCCTTAGTGATATAGGGTATACCGAGTTAACCAGTTGTAGGGGTACTACAACCATGTCATTGCGGCACCAGTGACATGACACTTCCGTGACAGTGTGATTGGTCACGGCGTATCCTTCTGTTCTGATAGCTCAGGAGGCGAGCTTTTGCGCATTTTGATATTTGTTTCAGGATACGTGGGTGCACCCAGAGTTTGTGATTTGTGATTTGATATTTGATTTTGCGGTGACGTTGTATATGCCGTACACGTTATCCGGTTTGTTGCACACATTAGGTACTCTATGATGTGTGTATTTGTATCTGTTCTGTTCTGATCTCGGTATGAAATACCTTACCCCCTTTCGTTGTTTCAGCCATGCTTATTTTTAAAATAACTGTTTTAATATAAAGTGTCAAATACGTATATTTGCTTTTCTGTTTTATAATAGAGCAACTAGGGGTTTAGTGAGACAATTTATTCAATGTTAAATTACTAAATTACCCCTCCTATATTATATTAATGATAAAAAAAAATGTTTCTAATGGGAATTGAACCCTTGACCTCTTGATTAGAAGTAACATTCCTTACCACTATGCTAGATATCAATTTTGGTTATATCATGAAACTCTTTATTAATATGCGCAAATACTCAATATGTTATATTCTATTTTGGTCTCTTCTTGTAATCTCCTTGATAAGGTAGATAATTCATTTTCACAAATGCCTTAAAATCATATTTTTGACCAGATTAGAGAAAAACTCGCGCAAGATATACAAAATATTATAAAATTGGAATTGATCCATAAAAAAGGATTATATTAATATTTTAATATTGTAAATCATGTTTATTTGTATTAAATATATAATGACTCAGATTATATATACTATTAGATTACAAATTCTATATACTATCAGATTATATATATTAGATTCCTGATTACCTTTTCAATATTATATTGATGATAATAGATTACTAAATTACCCTTCTAATTTTATATTGATGATAAAAAATTGTTTTTAATGAGAATTGAACCATGACCTATGTGATAATGTGACAAATATTGACATCTATAGCCACTATAACTTATTATAGTCTTTTTTAATTTTTATTTTAAAATTTAAAACTATCAACCTATTTACTCCATTCCAATTATATCCTTATATATAATAAGCGTAAAACGAATTTTATTCATCATTTAACATTTATTAATGCTTCATTATAAGATATTAACAACTTATAGATTATATATGCAGTTTTGAAATTTTAGATACTAATATAGATTAAAACTTTAGTTTTACTATGATCCTATATATTATAAATCTCGTCTTCAATAAATAAATTTTTTACGTTGATCATTTTCGAAAAATACACTATTTATATATAAAGTATTGAACCCGAAAAATGCAAAAGAGTTTTCTCTTTGTATACTAATAAAAAAGTTTGTATTGGAGATTTTTACAAAAAAGTTGAAGTTGTCGTGATGTCATCGTATGATTAAATCAAATCTTAACTAAAATTGGTTTAATTTTTTTGAATATCTATGATAAAATGTTAAAAGTATTAATTGTTAAATTATTTGTGCCAAGTGACAATTGTAAAGTGAAACGAGTAACTTATCACGAATCAGTTTAGCGGCTTCTTGAGAGGTATAAGTAATAGTTTTATAAATAAAGTATACCCACAACTGTACAATTATTGCATTCAACGTGTCCGCTATTATCTTTTAATCTATTATATATATAATAGAGCAACTAGGGGGTTGAGTGAGACAAAAAAAATCAGAGTGAAATTACGATTATACCCGTTAAATTATAGGATGACATTATTACCTCTTCCTTAATTATTTCATATTAATTATCTACTATTATTACATATTAATATATCTGCACATTAATTACTAATCTTCTTTAAAGTATATTAACTGTTTTGTAATTAATACTTATTGTTTACATACATGATATTTAAATGAAATATATTATTTAAAAAGTAATAAAATATAATTTAAAATATTAATGATATTGGAATAAATATACATAACATAAATTTATGATATCGAATGGTTAGTAATGTGACATAGTTTCATGTTATCTTCATTGTGGTCAAAGTGATCTGCGAGAGAGTATTCATTGTTAACCAATTAAGAATATGTATGTAAAAACATATCGAGTTTTAAAAAAAAAAAATATGCAGTAAAAAAACATCAAATACTTACTTACTCGAAAATCAATAGCAACTTATTCACATCCAAATCATAAACATATCTAACACGAACTTCTAATTCAAGGAATACAATACAATAAAAAAGAGGAATATTAACTTTACAAACAACTATGACTAACTTAAAATTTTCAAATATCTCAATCACCAAACTATCAACACTAATTAAGAATATGTATACAAAATCATATCAAGTTTTTTAAAGAACAAATTATGCACTAAAGAAAGATCAAAATACTTACTTACTCGAAAATCGACAACAAACTATTCACATCCAAATCATATACGTGTATCACACGAACTTCCGATTAAAGAAATAAAGTATATTAAAAAATAGATATATTAATTTCACAATAACCATTGCTAACTTAAATTTTCAAATATTTCGGTAATCAAACCATCAATATGAATATACCACAAACAAATACACCGAAATTAATGACAAATTATAAAATATTTTAGAATAAACCCGTGCCTCGCACGGGTAATAAAGCTAGTTGTGTTAATAATAAAAGAATTTATGGTCAGTTGTCTTTAAATTTTATATAAATGAGTCGGCATGGTTAATAATTTGTAAATTAGCAAACTTTTAATAATAAATTATATTCTGTAATTTAGATTGGGAGCCAGGAGTTTAATGGATAATGTACGGATTTCGTTAGTATTGATTATCGATATATTAAGGTACGGATTTCTCTCCTTTTTTCATTCAGCGCTACTCATGCTAGGACTAGCTATATTTGTTGGTTCAATTTTTAAATCAGTTCATTCCACTGTTATCCGTTTTGACTCTTGAAATTATTTTGATTAAAAGTCTATTTTTGCGGCTTCAATAAAATGCATCTTAAATATCCTTTTAAAATATTTGAACATCTCTCTCAGTTCTGTTCCAAAATAGTAAAGTATTTGTTTTAGTTTTGTTCTGAAATATTTAAATAATTGTTTCAATTCTGTTGCAAAATATCTGAATCTCTATTTTAGAAATTTTAGAAATTATTCATATTACATATATGTTTAGAATATTTGAAGTATCTGCATCAAGTGATTTTGAAAATTGTGTAAATATCTATTTGAACCCTTAGTGATATAGGGTATACCGAGTTAACCAGTTGTAGGGGTACTACAACCATGTCATTGCGGCACCAGTGACATGACACTTCCGTGACAGTGTGATTGGTCACGGCGTATCCTTCTGTTCTGATAGCTCAGGAGGCGAGCTTTTGCGCATTTTGATATTTGTTTCAGGATACGTGGGTGCACCCAGAGTTTGTGATTTGTGATTTGATATTTGATTTTGCGGTGACGTTGTATATGCCGTACACGTTATCCGGTTTGTTGCACACATTAGGTACTCTATGATGTGTGTATTTGTATCTGTTCTGTTCTGATCTCGGTATGAAATACCTTACCCCCTTTCGTTGTTTCAGCCATGCTTATTTTTAAAATAACTGTTTTAATATAAAGTGTCAAATACGTATATTTGCTTTTCTGTTTTATAATAGAGCAACTAGGGGTTTAGTGAGACAATTTATTCAATGTTAAATTACTAAATTACCCCTCCTATATTATATTAATGATAAAAAAAAATGTTTCTAATGGGAATTGAACCCTTGACCTCTTGATTAGAAGTAACATTCCTTACCACTATGCTAGATATCAATTTTGGTTATATCATGAAACTCTTTATTAATATGCGCAAATACTCAATATGTTATATTCTATTTTGGTCTCTTCTTGTAATCTCCTTGATAAGGTAGATAATTCATTTTCACAAATGCCTTAAAATCATATTTTTGACCAGATTAGAGAAAAACTCGCGCAAGATATACAAAATATTATAAAATTGGAATTGATCCATAAAAAAGGATTATATTAATATTTTAATATTGTAAATCATGTTTATTTGTATTAAATATATAATGACTCAGATTATATATACTATTAGATTACAAACCGATTTTAACCCGAACCGTATATATATATATATATAATTATATATATATATATATATATATTATACAATAATAATGAATAAGTATAACGTCCAGTGTTTGGGCCAATAACAGTCCATAGAGTACACAACACAGTCCAGTTTCCAGTCCACAGTCCATTATAAAATATAAACTTAATTTTGAGACAGTTTAATTTTATTTCCGTTGTAAGACTTAATTTTGTTATTTAGTACTGTATGAACTTTGAGTTTGAATATGAAAATATTATTTTGTTTTCTAGTATAATTAACTTAACAGTTAAGATTTTGTTTTGTTGGTCCAACCCGAGTAACCCGTCAGACCAAACCGATTGAAACCGGACCATTTGGTCCGGGTTGGGCGGATTGCGGGTTGTGGTCTGGGTTGGGATTTTCATAACCCGGTAGGATACGGTTTGGTTTAGGTTTGACCTCTAACCCGGACCAAACCGGACCATGATCACCCCTAGAAGAACATGTTCAAATTAAAATATTTAAATGATCGTCCAACGAGCCAAATCAACGGATACAAGATATTAAGATAAAATATTGGAAGTTTAGTATAAAAACACAAGATTTGCATGTAGATTTAACAAATAAAAAACTAAATACATATGTTTGTATTAAATCATACATACCGTGAATTCAAGATATATCATATTTATTTGACAAGCTCCACATTTCAAATCCACACAAACAGTTCGTGTATGTAACTACAAATATCAAATACCTAACTCCACTCTGAAAAGATTTACCTTCATAATGCTACAGAATCAAATCTTCGATTTTACAACTATTACGGTCCTGCCCTAGACTTAATTTAAATTCTTGTACCCGGTATATTCATTAATGTAGCGATATTTTTCTGGTTCCTTTACGAAATATCTTGTCAAAAATAAGGTGAGTGTATGCGTGTATTTAATTAGTAAAAAGAGAAAATTCTTCTAAAAGTTCTGGTTATGCAAACTTAATTGAATGAATTAAACATTCAAAATAAAATGTCGATGATTTATTTCTAAATGCAAAATAGTGCAATAAAATATTAAACGACAAGGTTCAACAAAAGATTTGATGCGTTTTTGCCAGATAAAAAACTGATATATATCGGATCATGCTTTCATCAATTTTCATAACTATCATCTTTAAATTCCATCTTAACGTACACATAAATTTTTTAATAAAAAAAACATGAACACCGTCGACATTTCAAAATTCAAATACGAACAATATATACAAATTACTTAGATCACGTTTTAAATTAATATGTGATTTGCAGAATCAACTCCACTTATTAAAATAGTGTAAACTCAGTTAGTGACCAGTTTAATTTGCCATCGATAACTACTTTTCTTACTTAATAGACAAATATAAGGCATAGAATTCCCATATCAAAATAAATGAAATAGCAAAAAATACTCTTAATTAGCTTATATCAAGGTGCCTATTAGTTGTCTTTCTCCCCTTTTTCCTTTGTCGAACGGTCTCTATATATATATTTAAGTTTCCTTGTCACCTTTTATATATCGAATGTTCTCATATGTTTCTTAGTCTCTAGAGAAACATGAAAACAACTAACCAAAAAAACATTAAACCAATAGATGGAAATAATTTTGGTTTCGGTTTCGGTTTCGATTTCGCTTTCGCTTTCGGATGCAAACAGATGCATGAGACGTCACCTCTGTTTGTTTATGCAGATGAGCTCTTCGACGGTGGAATGATCAAGCCTTTGAAGGTTTACAGAGACTCTGATCCATTGCTTGTAAAAGGCAAAGAAGAGCAGTTCTTGAAGAAAGGCTCTCATCGAAAAGATTTGAGGAGCGGTACATTATCTTCGAGAGTCTTTGAATTATCACCAAATTTTTCCGCTAACATTCAACGATATTCGAAAGACACAATGGAAAAATCTTCTTTAGGTTCAAGGTCATGGGGTCACGAGACTATAAGTTTAGGGTTCAGGGATCGGAGAAATATTATTAGTCAAGTGAAAAAAGGCGACGAGAGGCCGAGGAAGAAGGAGGGTATATCTGCTCATGAAAGGCATTATATTAAGAACAGGAGGGCAGGGGAGGAGATAAAGAGGAAGACGTTCTTGCCTTACAAGAGAACTCTGTTAATTGGTTGTTCTGATCTTGATCCTGGTTTTTATGAATTTTGCAAGGGAAATGCAGTTGAGATAAAATGCTGATTTGTTAATGATTTTAGTTAATGCTAATTTGATTTTAATTTTGGATGTAGAGAATTTCGTGTTTGTGATATTGATTTATTATCAATATCCTTTAAATTGACTGTATTGGCCTTTTTCAATATAACTACCTGTGTACCTTCTATGGTGCACGTTTCTGATATCTTCGTATTCTTAACTTATCCTTGCATATTTCAAGTTAAAGTTTGAACTTTTACATTGTAGATGAGATTGGAGAATTCTTGGATCTCTTCATTTACCAAATGCAAATAGAGATTTATCATCCCAAAGTCACTGTTTTTAGGTTCGATTTTACTGAAATACACGAAAGTAAGTGAACTCTCGTGCTCAATTAATACAAGTGTGGTAGCAAATTTTCTCCAAATTAATTGAAGTACGTAAGTTGATGTGTGCAAAAACTGGATGGAACATGTAATTATTAGAAAAATGAAAAAAAAAAAAAAGATTTTTAAGTGTACAAACTACTCGCATGCGGCATGTACAGTTGTACATTGAAAAAATCTTTAGGAGAAGAATCGGCACAAAATAAGAAATGATCTCTCCAACGCATAAATAATTGGGGAGGACCATACTTGTTCAATTTTATATGCTCTAATACTACATCTCAATAAAAATATTGGTCAAATTTATAATAAATTTCGTTGAATAAAATTAAAAACATGTTTAAAATTAATTTGGCATAAACACGAGCACTAAACTCGTACTAAAGAAACTAGAAAGCTTTTTGGTTTGGTTAGTTTAAATAACCGGATTTGGTCACTAGTCGTCGCTGATGGATGTCAATCATCTACCGTTATGTTTCATAGCGATTATCGTTACGTTTTATTGTGAAAATTGATTGATACCATTATGTTTCATGACGAAAGGTGGTTAACATTCAACCGTGATTGTAGAAGAGCGGCCTTAAATAATTAGCACGTGTATTATAAGTTTATATCCGGGGACGACAATAAAACCGTGTATTCCAGAAATATTTATTATATTTCAAATTTCCAAAAACAAATAGGAAAACACTCTGTTTTAGCACATGCATCAATTGATAAAAAACAATCAATACTTTCTAATACTTTGTACTTGACCTTGTTCAGGGAATAATATTTCATGTAGAGTCGATGTCAGAGAGACAATAAACAAAAAATTATACTATTGTGCTTGTGTCACTATAGGCAAGTCACTGGAAGACTGCTAACTAATCTACCAGAAACAAATTATTTTCTCAGCTCCTTCCTCTGTATTTCCCTTTCTTGTTTGTTTCTTTACCTGTAGACATATATATTTCAAGGACTAGAACAAATTTAATCATTCACAGCAGCTTCAAATTTCAATCTTTATCGTCTATTAGACTCTCCTGCAACCAAAAATGAAGCAGATGGAAGTTATGGTGCCAGTACAAGACGAAGATTTCAGTTTCGCCAGTGCTAGCTCTGTTCTGGTTAGCCCACAAGGTTTCGAAAACTACTTCTTCAGTGCCCCTACAAGCCCGCTGCATCAAACTTCGAACTATAATTATAAACAAGATTTTTGCGACGACTTTGGTGACAATAATGCATTCGCGTTTAGTATTTGTGGTGATTTGAATTTCCCTCCGCTTTGTTCAGCTGATGAGCTCTTCGAAAGTGGGAAGATTAAATTCTGTGAACCGAGTCGTAAGAAAATAATCCAAAATACGTTGTCTTTTGGCCGGAACAATAAGGTTTGTTCCGAGCATTTCACAAATTGTAGAGATAATGCAAAAGATTCGTCCTTGTCAGGGAGTTCAAGTGTTGGTTGGTTACGCAAGAAATGGAGGCTAAAAGATTTGTTGTTCCGTAGTGCATCGGAGGGTCATGAAACGCACAAGGAGGAGGATTTAAAGAATTCGAGTGCAAAGAAGAAAAAGAAGAACGAGAGAGCTGTGGTAGCATTGTCAGCTCATGAACGGCATTATAAGGTGAAACGAGCAGCTGCGGAGGAGATGAGAAAGAGAACTTATTTACCTTACAGGCAAAACCTGATGATAGGTTGCACAGATGTTTCTGCAGCAATTGTTAGTGACCCCTCTAGAGTAGCAATTAGAATACGTTAACAGAAACAGTTGGAATCATGTCATAGATTTGTAGGAATGGACATCGGGTCATTTGGTGCTGAAAAAATGTATTGTCGGCCTCGACCTAATCTCTTATGTCAAAGTTAATTCATAAATTCACTTTCTATTTCACGTACTTACCGAATTGAGTTCCGATAAAATTTTAGGATGCTGCATTAATATTAGTGTTAACATTAGATTATTAGTGAATAATCAACTCCGCTGCATTAGAAACAAAAAAAATCTCAAGTCACAGTAGCCAAAACACTTATTCAGCCCTCTTTTTTTTTTTTTTTTGACAAATTTAAAGCAATTTCATTAACTAGAAAAGAACTCGACTGTGACAAATTCTCAACAATGCAATCAGGTTGAAAAACAAATAAATGAGCTAAGCAATTAGCCGCTTTGTTTTCAGATCGCTTAACATATAGAATAAAAATATTCTTTGGACAGAAAAACATTACAATAGCTTTTTGAGAAATCCAACCTACACCATCCCTAAAACCAGTAGCATCACAATTGATCTTCACACAATTAATTCCGATTGTAATCCAATTTTCAGAACTTTCAGTTGAACCAACTGAAATTGAAGGGACGGATGCCCTCGTAATATGAACAATCTTCCGTTGTGAAAGGTGAGCTTTTGCGATTTTCACCACCGATCCAATCTCGATGCAAGCTTTCCAGATCTTCCAAGACACTAATTGAATCATTCTCACAGATACAAAACAGTAAACCAAAAGTACCAAAAACATATCAAACACTCCAAAAGGAGGATAATCAAACACCCAAAATATTGGGTACAGCAGCAATTCTTACAAAGAAGGATGATTATTGAAGGAAATAAGAATTATGGTGATTAGATGAAAGAAAGGGATACGAAAGTGAATTTTTGAGAAGAAAGAAAATTTTATTGATGAAGAAAAGGGTCGACTCTCATTGATATTAGAATATGTAAATTATCTAGTTACAGTTGTGTAAATTTGTAGAAAATCCTTGTGATATGGCCACCTGATTTATTTGTAGCCATGTGTTTAGCATATAATGTCCTAACAGTAGCCATAATTTAAGCCTTACAATCTTGTATATATTCATGACAAAAGTAATGAAAGACCACGACAACTATTTCTTTCATGGTATATGTGACGCCCCCGACTCCGGGGAGTCCCAACTGAGGCCCGGTCCGGGAGTCCGTCAAATCCAAACCTTTCATTATCGCATATGCTCACAATAATAAAATATTAATTTAATAAAATATCTACTATTTCTTGTTTCCCTAAATCTCACAGTCCTCGTACAAACCTTAACCCATGTCGCCATCTCAGCTTTCTATACAAATTTCTATACATCTTCACATAATCTACTAATCCTCGATTCCATCGCATTCTTAACCTTTCTCAACAATTCCTCTCAAAGGTTCTTTCCTGTAAAATTTTATAATCATTAAAGGAGTGAGCTACACAGCTCAGTAAGCATATACTGTACAGTTCATCTGAAGTTTATCCAATAAAAAGTTTTCACAAAGTTCATCACATTTATAAAAATCATCAGAAATTTATCATAAACAAACAGTTCTGACCAGATCAAAAACTGAGTATTCAAACACGATAAGTTCATCAATTCACAAGTTCTACTAGTGGGGATCCCGACCAGCTAAACAATTGGTTTAGCTTTACTTCCAGAAAGGAAGCATCACAATTCACAGTATCAATGTAAGAATACTCAATTTTCATCAAACATCATCAATAAATCATCGATATTTCAAAATCACAATCTTAACAGTAAAACAGTACAATATATACTTACCTTACAGTATCCTTAACGTTACCAGATCTTCGTTAACTCCACGAATTCATACCCATTTGAACTTACTTGAAATATATTCAATCCAATCAATAATTGCACGTCTCTACATTTAAACATTAATAATAAGTATTTTAATCGCATAATAACTATAATTTTCTACGAACTAATTATGTCATCGATTACCCCTTCCATTTATCAATTAGTAATGTTACGAACATATCTAAATCCTAGAACCAATTCAAAACTTAACTCTTCTCAACTGAAATCATCATGGCTATTCTTCATATAATATTACAACCTTTCTGTAAATTTTTCACAATTTTTAAACATGTTTAAGCAATTTACTCAAAATAAACTATTTTTCACCATTAATTTAATATCTAAAATATAAATTAATATTCTATCACTCAACCCGAAAATCTGATTCCATCATTAAATCACAAAATTATTCACTTAAACTTTCATTTTTTACACTTTTCCAAATTCTTTTATTTAGTCCCTCAAATAAATTAAATACTAATTTCAACCATTCAACCAATCACATGCTGCCACGTCATCATCTTCCTCACAAAACCAACACTTTCTCTCTCCTCGAAGTCAACTCTAATGGAGTAACTTTGACCATTAATATCTCATTCATTTTTAATCCGATTTATATGATTCAAGAGTCTATTTCATGTATTTTTTCGCAAGGATTCCGAATATGTACTTAGTTTGAGTATTCAACTGCAAACAGATATCGACCCAACTGATTTCCAGAACTCGAAATATAGAACTATTACCATAATATATCATAAAAACAATTAATGAACTCATATTGCTTACCATATGACCTTGAAATGGAGCAAAACGAGTGTGTATAAGTATTTTTGACATGAGTTTCTTTAACTATCATTCTCTAGTATATGCTCTTCTGTATTTCCTTTACATGATTGTTGATAATAAAACTTGAATACAAATCTACTGCCTAAAATGTCATGTCACCAGCCACGTGTTTATTCCTGCCGGTCTCTTTTATCCTGCTTTGCCACGTTTCTTACTTATTTTCATTTTTTTTATAGACCGTAAAATCCTAAGCCTAAATCTAGCCCATATGATACAAAACTGGCCCATAAAAAGTACCAACTTTGTTGGCAAAATCACCTTATCAAGTTCTCAGTTTTCAATTTAGTGATGTGGTACAAGTTTCCATTTAACCCAAAAATCCTTATCCATTACTGTTACAAATACTATAACTATAATCGTAACTCTAACTTACTCCCTCCATTCCTATTTGTTAGTCGTTTTAGATCATTTTACAAAGACCAAGGAAGTGTCTTTAATACACCACAAAACATGCTCCTACAGTCCTACTATGACTTGTATGCCCTTACAATCTAAACTGCCAGGAAGGAAGAAAATATATGAAAGGGGCATTTCGTGGAAAGCAGCGAATTTAATGTCCTTGAAAATGGTAAACGACTGATATAAAGGAATTTTAATAAAACTTTAAAACGTCTAACAAATGGGAACGGAGGGAGTATTTATTATTGTAACTCAACTTCCATCCTTTCCTTCTTTTCAAAATAAAGACACTATTACAACTTTAATTAACCCAGAAATCCATAAGACTCCTTTTTATTCTCTTCTCTTTTTCTACATCCACCCATGGCCTTGCAAATTCATTTATTAATGTTTTATTAAAATCCAAAACTAGCCAAATGACTTAGCTTGCCATTTTTCCAAAATTCTTTCCTTATATATACCAACTTTAATTCCATCTCATATTAAGAGAATCTCATCTTAAAAATCTACTGCTAGTACATTTACTATAATTTCATCATAGTCCAAATTCCTACCTAAATAATAAATTAACTATTTTATCGGATTAGCATGGTTCCATTCATTTCCAGATCTCATTCCCAAAATTTAAATAATAATACTTGATTCACATATTTTTATTCGTAACTCAAATAATACAATTTGGTATCCAACAAACATATTTAAATCCACAACTATTTGAAATAAATACATCAATATATTTAATCTAGAACGGGGTGTTACAGTATCAGAGCAGGTTAAGCTTCTCCTCTAACCTGCAAAACAATCTATCTCTCTTTCTTTCTTTTCTTTCTTCTCTTGCATCTTTGCTACTCACTATGGGTGATTCAAAAACTCTTCTTCACCCTGCTCTTTCCGTGTCTAACATCAATATGTTCATTAAAGTTACTCTTGAAATTGAGAAAGGCCATTACACTACATGGGCAAAACTTTTCAAAATTCAAGCACGAGCGTTCCAAGTCCTGGATCACATCATATTTCCAACAGAGGAGAAGGAGAAGGCTACCGCAAACTCCGTCAAAACCACTGATCCGGAATTATGAAAACGTGTTGATGCTGTGGTTCTACAATGGATATACAGTACCATATCAATGGATTTACTCAATACCATTATTGAACCAAATTCTACAGCCGAGTTAGAATGGAATCGATTGAAGGATATTTTCTCTGACAACAAAAACTCAAGAGCAGTCTACCTGGAACAAGAGTTCTCCAGGGTGCAGATGGAGAACTTCCCTGATGCTTCTTCTTATTGACAGCATCTCAAGTATATTGCAGATTAATTGGCTAATGTTGGTGCTCATGTAACAAATCAAAGGTTAGTCCTTCGATTAGTTTCCGATCTCACTGATGCCTATGCCAATGTAGGCTCTCAAATCCGTCATTCGACGTCCTTTCACTCTTCTACAAAGCATGTTCGATGCTTGTGCTTGAGGAAACAGCCAGGGCCAAAAAGGCCATGGTTGGTGGTGACGATTCTGCCATGATAGCTTCAAATGATAATTATCCGAGCAATTTCACTGGACAAGGTTCAAATTTTATTCATAATCGAACCAATATCCGTAAATCGACACAACACCAGCCGTAGTGGCCGAGGACGAGGATCTGGCAAGGGCAAGAGTCGCGTAGGTGGTAGAGGTAACCAGCCTCAACATCAACAAGCAATTTGGCATCCATCTTATCAACAAGGACAACTACCATGGTCTTCTTCTTGGGCTCCTTGGATGCAATCCTGGCCTACTCCACCTTGTCCTTATCTAACAACAACATGTGGAAGGCAACAAACTCCTCACCAGGCACCATACAAGCAGCCTGGCATATTAGGCCCTAGACCTCAACAAGCTCACATGGCAGCAGTAGCCAATCAGACCCAGCAGTCTTCAGTTACTTCAACTGATATTCAAGCAGCGATGCAAACTCTTTCTATTAATCCTCTGGATGATCAATGGTACATGGACACTGGTGCAACATCCCACATGACTGTTAATGGAGGTGATCTAATGTCTTATTTCAATATGAGCAAAAAACGCAATATTACTGTTGGTAGTGGTCATACTATTCCAATTGTTGGTTCTGGAAATGCTGTATTACCGAAACCCCACCCGCCTCTGAATTTGAATAATATCTTACATGCCCCTAAACTCGTTAAAAATCTTATTTCTGTCCAAAAATTTACTCTTGATAATTCTGTTTGTTTCTATTGAGTTTGATCCTTTCGGATTTTCTGTGAAGGATTTCCAGACGGGGATGTATTTAATGAGATGTAACAGTTCTGGTGACCTCCACCCAATTACCACAAGATCTACCTCTGCACCTTCTACTTTTGTAGCTTTATCTCCCGAATTATGACATAGTCGTTTGGGACATCCAGGGACTTCTGTTTTCGGCTCCTTGCGAAAAAATAAATATATTGATTGTAATAAATTTCAAGATAATTTTTTCTTTCAGTCTTGTGTTCTAGGTAAACAGATTAAATTGCCTTTCTATGATTCCCATTTTCTTAATACTTTGTCATTTGATATAATACATAGTGATCTTTGGTCATCAATCTTGTGTATATTCATGATAGAAGTAACCAAAGAGCACGGCAAATATTTCTTTCAATTGAGAGAGAAGAAGATAACGTCGTGAGTTAAACTGCTATTCAGCCCTCTTATTTAGGTAGCGCACTTCATATTGTTATCAGAGTATTCATTATTTAGTTAAGTGTGAGCAGACGCAAAGATATATAGTGCAAATTGTGTACATTTTTGTTTTGGTTTCTGGTCTACCTGTTTTATGGATTAAAAAATATTTGATTCTCACGATAATTTAAATTTATTTGTTGTCTTGTTAAAATTAAGTTGTAGTCACAGTCAAATAAAGTTTTCACGCAACTAGTTCTTTTTTGGAGATTTAGTTAAAATATTAATTTTAACGCCTTTTTTGTAAATAAATTACATATTTATTATTTTAATTCAAAACAAGAAAATGATAGCTCTTAAATTTTAACAAGTTTTCTTTTGAGGTTTTTAATATGTTTTCGAGCTATCGGGTCTATCGGGTTTTTTAAACATTTTTCGAACTATCAATTCTTATCGAGTTAATCGAATTTATCAAGCTTTAATTTATAAAAACATTTTTATTGGTAGAAATAATAATGAGCGGTCGGTATTTTCTAAATTGGATGAGTATTCAATTTGATAATAATTTATATACATGATTAACTAAAACTGTTCATTAGCTATACTATGATAAGATGTTTTAATTAGTGGACTAGTCAAGGTGGATCATAGAAGGTATCAAGATATTTTTGACATATATAGCTAGCAGATTGTTTTGGTTAACAGCTTTATCCTTGAGATAGCTAGCTAATTGCGATGGCGAGTTGTATTGAGAACAAAATATCTATTATCTATTATTATATATATATATATATATATATATATATATATATATATATATATATATATATATATATATATATATATATATATAGGCAAATGATCAAATGAGACCCTATCTTAAAATGAGAACTGAGACTCAATCCTAACCTCACATTTTTTTATACAAGTATTAAATCCTGACCATACAAATATAAATATAAAATTTATTATCTCCTATGTATATCATCGAGCCCCATTTTTATTGTTCTTCCATTTCCGTCCAGCCACCCATTTCAGTCTCACCATCGCGGTTGCCGGAGTAACATCATCACCGGAAAAACGCCGTCATCGAGAAGTCATCACCATCGCCACAACTACTGTAGATCTGTAATCACTACGTCTCATTCCATCGTTGCTTCACATTTCGATTTCTAATCGATGTAGCCTAATGAGAAACACAGAAACGCATACCAGGTCTGACTTGTACTTGTTTCAGATTCGTAATATCTAAGATATTATGGTTTTCGTAAAGAAGGTGGTGGTATAAGTGTGTAGACGAAGGTTGGGACAGAGATGGTAGTAATGGTAGTACTGGTGGTAGAGTTGACGTCTTTTTGGTGATTTGCTTTATAAAAATTTGGTGATTTGTGATGAAATTTTGGTGATTTCTACATAATTTTAGTGATTTGCGATGAAATTTTGGTGATTTATGCATAATTAGAAGCAAATCACCAAAATTTACACGAAAATTACCAAACAAAATCTGAACCTAAAAACATTTAAAAAAAACAATTAAATACGAGTAGGTGGTTTTGTGGTGGTGTCCAACATCGTTCTCGACTGCGATATATGATTTAGGTGAATGTTGGATCGAAAATCAACACAATCGTTGAAATATTCAACAATCATAGTTGATTGGAGATGAGATGAAAGCGGAAGTAAAATGCAATTGGAGATGAAGAAAGACGTTCAGATCTGGAGTTTTGTATATTCATGGAGGTTGGTTGTGATCGGAAAGAGGCAGCGGAATAAGGTGGAGATGGAGGCGAGAGAGAGAAATGGAGGAGAGAGGGAAATGAAGGGGATGAGTTTATTCAGATCTCAAAATTTCTGTGATTTATGGAGGTTGGTGGTTGCCGGAAAGAGAGGTGATAGAGATTAAGTAGAAAGGGTAAGTCGAGGATGAGGGAGATACATACATGTGTGTATCTATGTTATTTAATTGAGTGGTTCAGATTAAAAATATATATGTGAGTATGTGTGTATATATAGTGATGGGGTCTCAATTCTCATTATAAGGAGGGTCTCATTAGAGTAGCCCTCTATATATATATATAGGGGGTTGCTTGAGACAATTTAATCGGTGTGAAATTATCTAATTATCCCTACTTATTATATTAATGATAAAAAAATTATTTCTAATGGGAGTCGAACCCTTAACATCTAAATTAAAGAGGACAATACTAACCACTATGCTAGACATCAATTTTGGTTATATCATAAAACTCTTTATTAATATGTGCAAATACTCAATATGGTATATTCTATTTTGGTCTCTTCTTGTAATCTATTTGGTAAGATAGATAATCTATTTTCACAAGTGCCTTAGAATCATATATTTGACCATATTAGAGAAAAACTCATGCAAAATAGATATACAAAATGTTATAAATTGAAATTGGTCCATTGGAAAAAGAATTATATTAATATTTTTATATTATAAATCATGTTTATTTGCAATAAGTATATATTTGCTCAGATTATATATACTATTAGATTACAAATTCTATATACAATCAATATATATTAAATTACTAAATTACCTTTTCAATATTATATTGATGAAATCAAATTACTAAATTACCTCACCAATTGTATATTGATTAAAAAAAAAACTATTTTCATAAGTGCCTTAAAATCATATATTTGACCATATTAGAAAAAAACTCATGCAAAATAGATATACAAAATGTTATAAATTGAAATTGGTCCATAGAAAAAGAATTATATTAATATTTTTATATTGTAAATCATGTTTATTTGCAATAAGTATATATTTCCTCGGATTATATAGACTATTAGATTACAAATTATATACACTATCAATATATATTAAATTATTAAATTACTCTTTCAATATTATATTGATGAAATCAAATTACTAAATTACCCTAGCAATTGTATATTGATGATAAAAGAATTATTTTTAATGTGAACTAAACTATGACCGGTGATAGTGTGACAAATGTTGACATCTATAGTCACTACCACTTATTATTTTCTCTTTTAATATTTATTTTAAAATTTAAAACTATCGACATATTTACACCTTTTCAATTATACCCTTATATGTAATAAGCGAGAATATTACACTCAATAATATTTTGAATATGATGATTAAACTTATAAACACTTGTCCACACGTAAGAAAACATTACTGAGGATATTACTCAAATAGTCAACAACATTTTACATAAGAATTATTCGAAGTATAAATTACCTCATACAATCAAGATGAACATGCCATATACACTATAATGCACATAAACTCAACATCTACAACGCCAGTTACTACCCCCAATGATGAGGCGGGTTCGAGAAAAAAACAATAAATCGCTGGAAACGAAAAGTAACACGCAACCAATATAGTCAATGGACAACAATTACCAAATTAATCTCAAAAAGAAAATTTTAAGACATTGTCTAAATTAACAACTTTGGTTCATAGTTTGTAACCATGATTAAATGTTATAAATTGAAATTGGTCCATAGAAAAAGAATTATATTAATATTTTTATATTGTAAATCATGTTTATTTGCAATAAGTATATATTTCCTCAGATTATATATACTATTAGATTACAAATTCTATATACTATCAATATATATTAAATTATTAAATTACTCTTTCAGTATTATATTGATGAAATCAAATTACTAAATTACCCCACCAATTGTATATTGATGATAAAAAAATTGTTTTTAATGTGAACTAAACTATGACCGATGATAGTGTGACAAATGTTGACATCTATAGTCACTACCACTTATTATTTTCTCTTTTAATATTTATTTTAAAATTTAAAACTATCGACATATTTACACCTTTTCAATTATTTCCTTATATGTAATAAGCGAGGATATTACACTCAATAATATTTTGAATATGATGATTAAACTTATAAACACTTGTCCACACGTAAGAAAAAATCACCGAGGATATTACTCAAATAGTCAACAACATTTTACATAAGAATTATTCAAAGTATAAATTACCTCATACAATCAAGATGAACATGACATATACACTATGATGCACATAAACTCAACATCTACAACGTCAGTTCCTACCCCAAATGATGAGGCGGGTTCGAGAAAAAAACAATAAATCGCTTGAAACGAAAAGTAACACGCAATCAATATAGTCATTGGACAACAATTACCAAATTGATCTCAAAAAGAAAATTTTAAGACATTGTCTAAATTAACAACTTTGGTTCATAGCTTGTAATCATGATTATCGGATTAAGCGTGTGGTCCTATGTTCATGCCCAACATCTATGTACACTTGTCGTGTATATACTTTGATCCTTCGTTACACCTTATTTACGTCAAAACCAAAAAACATATGCTGAACAATGTAGCTGACTCTCACGCATTTGATGAAATTAATGAAACAAACAGCTATCAGCGTGTATATTACAGACACAACATATAAAATTAAGGCAACCGATGCAAATCAACTCAATTTCTTCTTAATCCATTAACTATCTCTTCCAAAACAATGAACGTCCATAATTAATCACGACCACTGCAAAATTCAAAAATCAAAAAATTTCTATTTTACATATTTTTATGAACAAGGTAGGTCATGTTACAAATTGAAAGCAAAAAAAGAAAAATCTAAAATGACAAATAATTTATTTTTTAAATGTGTAAAAAGTCCAACAAAATATAAATTTAGATCATACTCGTGCCTCGCACAGGTTATAAAGCTAGTTTTAAATTGAACGACAAATATTTGATTGAGTTTAATAATTACGGGAAATAGTATCAAAAGGTAAGGATTATTGCAAATAACCTGAATTGTATCCGCAAAAACCAATGGATTCATTTCTGTTTGAAAACTCTTAATTTGATGATATCTTACTCACTCACTTTATGTTGATTGCACTAATACAATTAATCGATTATTTATTAACTAGCAATCTTTCACCTAATATATGAGACAACTTCTAACAATAAACAGGTGATCTAGATTTTAAATCTTTGCACGGGTGGTCTAAATTTCAGCTCTTATCGTTGAAGTTGTGAGTGTGGTATCCAAACACTAGAACTTGTTATATCTACATGCTCTGGCATCTGTTTAAATTTCTCTCCTCTCTCTCAACAGTTCTACGACCACAGTTCCATCAAAAAATATGGATATAGTTATAGTCAGTGCAGTGTGCATACTGCTTGCCTTTGCTCTGCTCTCACTTCCAAGAATTCGAGGCAAGTCATCTCAAAATAATCCTCCAGGACCCTGCCCGTTGCCAATCATAGGGAACATACACAAACTTGGCAAGCACCCTCATAAATCCTTAGCCAGCCTCGCTCAAGTTTACGGTCCAATCATGCGTTTAAAACTAGGGCTCACAACCACCATAGTCATTTCTTCATCAAGCACAGCTCAACAAGTCCTTCAAAAGCAAGACCTAGCGTTCTCTAGTCGTTCTCAGTTTGATGCTGTACGTGCTTCGAGCCATAATAAATACTCTGTAGTACTTTTGCCTGTTGGCAGTCGGTGGAGAAGCCTAAGAAAAATAATGAGCTCGTATATATTTGCAGCTAACAAGCTCGATAAAAATCAGCATCTACGTAGGAGGAAGGTGCATGATCTTATTAGATACTGTGAAAAGTGTTGCCAAAGTGGGGAGACTGTAGATATTGGCCGTGCTGCTTTTCTGACTTCGCTCAATCTGTTGTCAAACACTATATTTTCTAAGGATATGATAGATTCATACGAGAATTCAGAGGCCAAGGAGTTTAAGGACTTTGTGTGGAATATTTTGTTTGAGGCCGGTAAGCCTAATTTGGTGGATTACTTTCCTATTCTTCGTTGGACCGATCCACAAGGTATAAGGCGGCGAATGACTGGTTACTTTGAGAAGCTGACCAAGTTATTTGATGGTCTGATTAAGGAGCGTTTGGAACTGAGGAGAGTGGGGAACGCTGAGAGTAGTACTAGTACAATAGACGTGCTTGAAGAACTGCTAAAAATGTTACAGACAGATGAAATTGAAGAAACACAGATCCATAACCTATTCATTGTGAGTTATTCTTTTCATCCTCAGTGTTATTTAGTAAATAAAATATTTATGCTATAAGATTACGTCCTCGGTTGAATTTTGTGTGTGTGTGTGTGTTTTAAGGATGAATACATTCACAAAATATACTATAAGAGTGTCAATCTATAAACATGGATCATAATTAGTTGTGTCTTCCTTAAGTTTCTTAATAGCCAAGGATTTGTACCTCTGCAGAAACCTGCATGTGTTCTTGTACCTAACTACATTAGGATTAATAATTTCCAGTCATCAAAACAAATTGGCAGGACTTATTTGTTGCAGGAACAGATACCACTTCAAACACAGTGGAATGGGCGATGTCTGAGATATTACGAAATTCAGAAATATTAGTAAAGGTGAAAGCTGAGCTGAACCAAGTGATCGGAAAAGGCAAGATTATACAAGAAGCAGACATTTCTAAGTTGGTTTATTTGCAATGTATTGTGAAAGAAACTATGAGGTTACACCCACCGGTCCCCTTCTTAATACCACGCCAAGTAGAAAAAGAAGTTCAACTATGTGGCTACACCGTTCCAAAGAATTCGCAAGTGTTAGTCAATGCATGGGCTATTGGACGCGATCCTGAGCTATGGATAAATCCCCTGTCTTTTCGTCCAGAGAGGTTCATGGACTCTCAAGTTGACATCAACGGGCATTATTACGAGCTAATTCCATTTGGTGCGGGTCGAAGGATATGTCCTGGATTGCCATTGGCGATGAGGATGGTGCCAGTTATGGTAGGCTCACTCATAAATTGTTTCGACTGGAAACTCGAAGGTGGGATTCTACCAGAGAAGTTGGACATGGAGGAAAAATTTGGAATCACACTCGCAAAGCTTCATCCGCTTCGTGCTGTAGCTACCTACTAATTAGCACTTGTATAATGTATTATACAATGTTTATGCCCAATGACCACAACAATAACGAGTATTCGACAAATATAGTGATGATTAAAACAAGCCCGTTGTATCATTATTTTGGTGGAAAATATAGTGATGATTAAGCATTTGCATTTAGTATTGGTATTGATTTAGATTTAACTCCGCTTGCTTCAGCTGATGAGCTCTTCAAAATTGGGAAGATTAAATTCTGTGAACCATATCGAAAGTTCCAATATACGTTGTCTTTTGGCCGGAACGACAATAAAGTTTGTTCCGAGCATTTCACAAATTCTAGAGATAATGCAAAAGATTCGTCTTTGTCGGCGAGTTCAAGTGTTGGTTGGTTGGTTGAGAAATGGAGGCTAAAAGAAATAGGGTCATGAAACGAACAAGGAGGATTTAAACAATTCGAGTGCACAGAAGAATGAGAGAGCTTATCAACTCATGAACTTATCAACGAGAGGGCTGTGGTAGCATTGTCAGCTCATGAATGGCATTATAAGGTGAAACGAGCAGCCGCGGAGGAGATGAGAAAGAGAACTTATTGCAAGGATGATAGGTTGCACGGATGTTTCTGCAGCTATTGTTAGTGACCCCTCTAGAGTAGCAATTAGAATTTGTTCACAGAAATCTTTGTAATCATGTCGGAAATTTGTAGTGATGGGTGTCGGGACTTTTGGTGCTGAAAAAATGTTTTGTCGGCCCATTTCCCAATCTCTTATGTCAAAGTTAATCCATAAATGCGCTTTCTATTTAACATAATTACATAATTGAGTCCGTATAAAAATTTATGGAATTGGAGATTTAGTTAAATTATTAATTTTAACATCTTTTTCTGTAAATAAATTAAATATTTAATATTTTAATTCAGAAAAAGAAACTAGAAGTAATATTTAACAAAGGCACGTTCTATAACTAGAATGCAAAATCCAGCGTCCGAACCAAGACAAAATCCCTTTGTTTCCAAAGGTTACATTTGTACTTAGTCATATGTGAAATCATGAAATGTAACCTCAAAATAAGTCTCCAATTGTATCTTGGAAGAAGATCTACGGATCATGCCTTAAGCATTTTGAAGACAACTTGAAGAATAAAAGAGTTGCAGAAATGAAGTGAAAATATGTTAAGTCATAATTCGAGAAGTGTAAAATGATCTATTCGAGAAGTCACCAATTCAAGAAGTCCTGCATTGAAGATTCGAGAAGTGAAGTATATTAATCGAGAAGTGAAGAAAGACTAATTCGAGATGTCATAATTAGTGAAGTCACAATACACTAATTAGAGATGTCTAGATTAGTGAACTATATTATACTGATTCGTGATGTCAAGGATTAGAGAAGTTAAAACAATTAATTCGAGATGTCACAATTTGAGAAGTAAAATACACTGGTTCGAGAAGTCATAAGGATGTTGATTCGAAAAGTGAATAGTGTAGATCTGAGAAGTCATGTTTACACTGATTCGAGAAGTCAAGATATCAAATCAGTTATTCTAGAGATATCGAATGGGGGACTTAGACAGTTTCCAGAGTTAGTACATACAAACTTCTGCAAAGATTATGGAGACAAATGATCAACAGAAACATGTGCACCTGTAGTGGTCCGTCTAGTACACTATACACATGGCAATCCTACAACGAAACTTGTAGAGAAATTCAAGGGAAAGACAGCTAAAGAAGTGGATCGTGTTTGTTGGAAAAACAAATTTGTACGATTAGCTTTTGTCTTATTGTAAAAGCAAATTGTGCACGATTTATAAGTGTATAGACTACTTCATTTAGCTGTGAGTTTTTTCAAGATCAAGTATTGGAAACCTCTCTGAGAAACAGAAGTATTGTAAAATGACAAATAATTTTTGAAAATAACACTGTGTTATATTCAAATAATCTAAAACAAATGTTCATCTAAACATTCAAATAATCGAATATAATTTTGTTGTACACTTGTACTTGTCACTTAATGACTTGATGTCAATTTTTAGTAGTATATTATTATTGATAGTTAACTTTTCAAATCATCTAAATAAGTTGATCTCTTCTCGTTTGTTCATATTTATTTACTTGTTTTGCGAAAAACTGGTAAAACTCGATATTTTTATAAATGATAAATCTTAAATATATGATAACAGTAGTAATATGTGAATCTTATCATTTTTGTTCGTGGAATAGTTTTTTTTGAATTATTTTTTTAAAACAAATATATATAATATACACTGAATCATTCATAATTATATAAATTTTATTTTTAAATTAAATAAAAACATAGTAAACTATGATACTACAACTTTACAGTGTTGATGACTTGGTCTAATTTAGGCTACAGTATTAAACTTAAGACTTTAATGCATTTTGGTGACTGTAGCTTGCACTCTACAACAACTTGGTGGCTCCAATTTCAAAAATACAATATAGTGGCCAAACATTTCACTTGTTTTTCATTTTGGTGACTAGCATTAAATTTAACTATTATTATCACTACGAATAAAACTAAAAATCTCAAATAAAATAAAAAAAATTAGCAAAATACCCTAACAATAGCGATAGCGTGAATAATTTGGGAATTCTCTTTGACATCAACCACCACAATGAAAATCGAGTGAAAAACACAACCACTATATTGTATTTTTTAAATTGCAGCGAGCAAGTTATTGCATAGTGCAAATTACAGCCACCAAAATGCATTAATGTCTAAACTTAAAGTATATTATTGTAAAATTGGAAATTGATCACAATTGATTGATATATCCATTAAGAATTTAAAAAATACGGTTGTGCTTTTTTAATAATTTGATAATTATAAAAAAAAAATAGTAAGGAGAAGAAAATAAGTGCATCAAATCTCTATATCTTCATATTATTTCACCTCTAAAGAAGAATGAAAAAGGATGAAAGCCATAAATGCCTTGTTTTTAAATAACTTTACTCAAAATACCAACTGTCGGTGATGACTACCTTAACTACCCACCAGACACGCCACACAAGCACACTTATCAACCTGTTATGCCACAACAAGAGCAGTATCCATCAAATACGTCACTCTCCAAGGTGTATAGTTTAGATACGCCACTAAAACATCATATTTTTGACGCAGATACGCCGCATGCAGAGTTGTATTGATAAACACGTTCTCCTTAAAGGCGTATTAAAGGCGTATTCGTTAGAACTTTCGTTCATAGCTAACTAACGACTAGCACAAAGCTAAAGGTTCATTAACTCCTTATATATAATAAGCGTAAGGGAGATCTTATCCAAAACTTTGGTCGGTCACTGTACTGTTAACGGAGGAATTTGGTATTAACAAAGTTTGGGGTTCTTCGCCGGAATTAAGATTTACAACGGTGGTCCTTAGGTGGTGAATTCGTCGGAGTATGGTGGTTGTGTATGATTGGTGGCTGAGATTGCTTAGGGTTTATGTTAGCTGCCTCAGAGTTCTCAACATTCGACCCCCTACAATTTGCCTACGTATCCCTTTTTATAGGGAATCAAGCCAACGTAGTTCTTGGGGAGGAAGTTTCCTCCATGGGCTTGGTCTTTGATCTTCGGAGCCCATCCGAAGTCTTCTGCTGCCTTTCCATGCTTAGACGTTAGACTTTTCCACCGCCTTCCATGTATAGGATTCTTTCCATACTTAAACATATGTCTTCCTTATCTTTCCTTACTTGAACGTAGGACTTCCATCTGTTTCCTTACTTAGAGATTTAGCTCACTTTAGGAATGTCTAACGATAAGGCCTAGTCACAAAGGCCCAAGGCTCGTCTATGACGTCAGGACTTCATGGATAAGGAAACTTCCCCCGTCGAGGACTAGTCCTATCCATTACCAGCTATTTCCTTAATTCATAGACGCAGGTATAGCCATGACTTACCTTAAATGCTAGACGCATCCTTGTCCCCCGAATGAGAAGCACCCACCAGATAGCAGGACAAGTGATCCCAAGTGTTTGGGTGCAAAGTGCAGGATTACTCCAAAGTTCCCCAATGAGGACGCGCCCATTGAGTACAGGAACAGAGCTCCCAAAGCACACACCAAGATTAACCCCACATCCCCAATGAGGGCGCGCCCATTGAATACAGGAGGAGGCCTTCAGCCACGGACATCCCCCTCCTAGGGCACATCCTAGGAGGGAATTCTTCAATATTTTGCCAATACCAAGCCAAGGGAACCATCCTTCATTATCAAGTTGCAACTTCAAATCAAGAGGACGCGCCCTCAAGGGGTGGACGCCCTAAAGGGCGCGCCCTCATCCCCATGAGGACAAGCCCTAAGTCTTCCTTGTGTCAAATGAAGTTAGTATTCTGTCAAGTCTTCCATCCATATAGAGTTATCATTACCGTGAGGGCGCGCCCTCAAGGGATGGACAACCTAAGAGGGCGCGTCCTTATCCCTATGAGGGCAAGCCCAAATACTAATCTTAACCCTAATTACAAAAATAACATAACTGAATTCATACTTGACCCGATCCTAACCTAAAAACCCATTACCGAATTTTGGCTATAACAACTACCCCCCAATTCAGTGTGAAGTTAGAAACAATACATTGAATTTCTTTATTCGTCAAAAAATCCCAATTTCTGTTGCCTAAAGCGCGTCTCTACGCAGGACGCGTCCTGACTTTGCCATATGATGGCACGTGCGTTGACAGTTGTCTTCCATTAGGCGCAGCTTCCTCTATAAATACCTAAAAGTCGCTTTCCACGTTTCACTTTACTCTTTTCTCAGAAAAAACCTAGTCGCCGCAGTTCGTCTTTTCAAGCAAAAATCCGGCCAAATCTTCGGTTTTTGAACGTTTTTCTTCTCGATTCTTCTTCAGCAACTTCAAAGGTACGATTTTATACCATTATTTCATGTTTTTACCAAATATTTAGACCAAATCGAGAGTATGACCGTTAAGCCTATTTTTTGTGTTCTTGATGAAATGCGTGTATGTATGTTTGTATCTATCAGTGTCAGATCTTTATTTGTCATAGTTCGATTTCAAATTGTGTTTCTGTCGCTTCAACTACAATTCGTGGACTTAGGGCGCGTCTTTATGCAACTGAGGACTAATTACGTAAATATTGTTAAGGCGCACCCCTGTTATCTTATTCACCCATGACGAATTATCTTCCCATTTATAATATTTTCTTTACAGGACGCGTCCTTACCATCTTTTCCTTTCTCTTTTCAGCTGGAGGGTAAGGGCGCGTCTTCCCCGTTTCATCCCTTCAAGGACTTCAACAAACGTTTGGGAATTTATTCCCCCCCTTCAATCTCCTTTCCAGCACAAAGCTCTTCTTCAATTAGATCTTTCCATACCCAAGCAATAGAACAATTACGCGAAGCATCTCCTTTCACAGAAATCATGTCATCCCCTTCAACTTCAAATTCATCCCTTCCACATGTTGATGATCTGGATTTGGAAGTAACAAGCCATCATAGTAGGACGCGCCCCCAACAATTTAAACCGGTTATAGACGAGGGTAATGACGTCGTAGAAGATACAGAGGCCACTATTTTTCGACAGAAAAGAGGAAAAGAAATTGAATCGTCAAATTCTGAGGGCGCGTCCGATTCTGAAACAGAATCTAATTGTGAAGACGCGTCCTCGGATAGTCCATATCCTCATATAGATGAAGATGATCGTACGTTCCCTCCTGAGAGTTCCCCTATTCCATTCATTCATCCTGAAATCGCTGAGGAAGAAATTGACCTCGATTGGGGCCAATACAAGGATACGCTTTCAGAGGCCGAAAAAAGAAGATTAAGAAAGCAAAACAACAAGTTATTTTGTGTTGCCATGTCATCCACCGTTTCTGTTGAGGAGATAACTTGGAGTATGACTTATTATCAAATGGAGGGCAAATGGGCGCGTCCTCCTTCCCTTATGAGGCCACACATCTTCAAATGGCCCGAACCCTTTAAAACACCTAGAATGGTGACTTCTCCCAAGTTGATGGCATTGGGAGTGGGCGCGCCCCTTCACCCTTATATCAAAAGTATCCTCCAATGGTATGACATTGCCCCCATCCAACTCTCTCCAAATTCTTATAAACTAGCACTTGCATTATTTATTTTATATAATGACGAAGGAATCTCCACTCCACCTACAATGGAGGAATTCAGCTATTTCTTTGCCATCAGAAAAAGTTCAAAAGGATACTTTTTTCTAACACCACAGCATAAGCATAACCGAATTGGCTTCTCCAATGGGAAGGTTAGTCACGAGAAAAACTGGAAAGAACCATTCTTCTATCTTTGGAACGTAGAGAGAATCAGAGTAGTGTTCAATTGTAACTATAGTAAGTACGCGCCTTCTTTTTATTTTCAACTAATTCACTTACTTAGGACGCGCCTTTTATAATTATATTCGTTTCTTTACTTCGTGTAGATAATAGAAATACGAAAGAACTCTTCGGTGAAGCAAAGAAGAGAGCTGATAAGATCCTTGCCCTTCCCCCATCTAGATTCCATCTAAAAACTCTAATTTCTGAGGAGAATCTTAAAAGAGTTGGGATTCTTAAAAAGGAAGTTGGGACCATTATCCCTTTCCAACGGTTTAGGAAAGGGGTGCCAATCAAAGGTGGCAAAGATTCTGACTCTGACGAGGATGAAGAGGAATACGAGGATAAATCTGAAAAAGGTACTCAAACCTTTAAGGGCGCGCCCTTTAGTCAGGGTGAATTTGTTTACTGAATTTTGTTTGCTCCATTGTACTTCTTGATTAAGTTTATTTATTAATTGCACTTGCTTTGGACGCGTCCTAATATAATGCAGTTTTTACTTTTTCAGATATGGATGGTCTTCCTGCTGGTTGGGGTCTTGAGATGGGGAGTGCCCCCACAGCGAGGGTTACTAAAAGAACCAAGACGCGTGCTCATAGAAAAGAGCTTAAGAAACCTGTGGCTGAAACTGCACATCCCCAGACAGTAATTGATCTGGAAAAAGATTAAAACAGAAAAAGAAAGGAAAAACCTGAAGCGGTTATCACCACAGAGGGCGCGTCCTCGAAAAAACTAAAACCATCCTCACTTTCCCTGGTCTCGGCCACTTCAAGTCCTTTATCTATTCCCTTTGTTTCTGATGATGATGTTCGCAAATGGAAACAAAGGGATCCTTTAGAGGAAAACGAAGCAATCATTAAGGCTTCTTCTGAGATGCTAATTTCTGCTCTTAACCGTCAAATCCTTCTTCAAAAAGATAAGGCGCGCCTTGAAGCCCTTGAAGAAGAAAAATGCAGGCTTTCAAAACAGGTCGATGATCATAGTAAAGCCTTAGAGAAACTAAAAAATGAGCTTTTGCAGACAAAAAACTACTATGATCATGAGATTAAGACACAGGAGGAAGTCATAGATGGACTTGGTGCTACTATCAATGGCCTTAAAGAAGAAATTAACAATCTAAACAACCAAGTAGCTGAGCTTTTGAAAGACCAGGAAAATGGTTGGGCAAAGGAGAAAAAGAAAATTGAAGGCGCGTCCTTCATGAAAGGCTTCCGGAATTATGCGTCAGGGTTTTTGGCTCAAGATCCTAACTATGATTTTTCAAAGTTTGGAGAAGAGACCGTGCAATGGATTTCTAAATTCAAAGTCGATGAGGCTGCTGAAATTAAGGCAAAACGCATCTTTCTTGGTCTTGAGGCGGCGTCTCCTGCGCCAAATGAAGAAGAAGAGGACGCGTCCTCTGATGGTATTCCTGAGCATACTTTTGATGGTCCCCCTCTCAATGAGTCAGTTCCTGCTCTTACTGAAGCTTCCAAGAATCTTCAAGATGTCGAAAAGGTGAATAACCAAACTCAGGACGCGTCTTGATATTTCTTTAAATTGAAAACATATTGAGGTGCAGGCCCTCTTTTACTGCCTTGCAATTTGTAAGTTAACTGATGTCCTCTTTTGATAACTTTAACAAGGGTTTATGTCCTTGAATATTGGCTTTAACTTTCCATTTGGTGCTTATGGTCTACTATGTTAAAATCATTCTTGTTATATACGGCGCGTCTTCCTTTAATTCACATGAGGGCGCGTTCTCTAGAATGACGAACTATAATTTTGATGATGAAATCTAGGACAATTGAGATAACCTTCGAATATGTCATGTTTGTCAAAATTCATACTATCGTAACCTTTATTTTAACTGCATCACATATCGATCTTGTAACCTTTAAGGAAAATATTTGGGATGTTAACATAACAAATATGTAATCTCCTAGTAAATTAAAATTATCCCCATGGACGCACTTTGCAAACATAACAAGGACGCGTTCTTCGAGTATGTTTGTCTATTTTGTTACCATAGGGCGCGCCTTGTCATGGTACATCTCAGGGCGCGTTCTATCAATGTTGTTATTTAAGCAATCAGAGTATTCTTTAAACAAGCATAACAAACTTAAAGTTCTGAAAATTCTTGATAAGATCTTCATAAATAATGCGCTCCGGTGTGAAAGCCACACTGGTCCCAAGGCTAATGCTCTTTGGGGAAATAAAAACTTCAAAATCTCAACTATTCAAGGTAGGGTATACATGCACTACCCCCCTAAGCTAGGAGGAAATTTATTTCTTCTAGTTTATTTAAATAGATAACATAGGGGGTACACAACCACTCCCTATTGGTAATATTTCTTCAGATGTTCCACATTCCAAGCTTTTGGTATAGGATTGCCACCCAAATCCTCCAAGTGAAAAGTTCCTTCCCAAAGCACAGACCTGATCCTGTAAGGTCCTTCCCAGTTAGCTCCAAAAACCCCATGACTAGCAATTCTGGTATGAGGCATCACCCTTCGTAACACGATATCACCAACCTTTAGGCGACGTACTCTCACTCTTCGATCATAAAACCTAGCTACTCTTTTCTGATATGCAGCTAATCGTAAGGATGATGTTGCACGTGTCTCTTCTAAAAAATCAAGATGAAGCCGTTGGTTGACCTCATTAGACTCCTTGTCATAATGATCCCTTCTGAACGACCCAGATCCAACTTCCACAGGAACCATTGCTTAAAATCCATAAGATAGCATAAATGGAGATTCCCCAGTAGTAGACCTTGGGGTGGTATTGTAGGACCACAACACCATAGGAAGCTCCTCAGGCCAGTTACCTTTACTTTCTTCTAGCTTGGTCTTCAAGGTGTGCTTGATTATCTTATTGATAGCTTCAGTCTGCCCATTGCTCTGGGGATGATAGACCGCCGCAAAATCTTTCTTGATCTTCAAGTCTTCACACAACTTCTTTAATTCCTTGCTATCAAATTGCTTTCCATTGTCAGATATGAGCTTGTAGGGAATCCCAAACCTGCACACAATGGAATTAAAAACAAAATCTTTGATTTTCTTGGCCGTTATCTTTGCCAAGGGCATAGCCTCTGCCCACTTGGTAAAATAATCCACAGCCACAACAGCATATTTGACACCCCCCTTTGCCATAGGAAGCTCTCCAATGAGATCAATTCCCCACATAGCAAAAGGCCAAGGACTTATCATTGAAGTTAATGTAGTAGCAGGAATAGATGAATAGTTTGCAAAGCGTTGGCACTGGTCACATGCTCTTGTAAACTTCATAGCATCATCTTTCAAGGTCGGCCAGTAATATCCTTGTCGTAACACTTTCATAGCAAGGGAACTACCCCCCGAGTGATTGCCACATATTCCTTCGTGAACCTCTCTCAGAACATAGTTGCATTCCTCCCCATCAACACACCTTAGTAAGGGTTGATTAAAACCTCTTCGATATAACACTGCATCATATTCCACATACCTTGCTGCTTGGTATTTCAAACGTCTGGCCTCCCCCTTATCATCGGGTAAAATTCCTTTCTGTATATACTCTTGGATAGGAGTCATCCAAGTCTTCATTGGTACTTCATCTACAACCATTAGCTCCATCTCGGGGATACTAGGAATTTCTTGAACTTCCAATGGAATGTCTCCCATCAACACCGTGTCTCTTTGGGAACCCAACCTGGCCAGAGTGTCGGCCTTAGAATTTTCTTCACGAGGAACTCCTTCAAGTCTGACTATGTTAAACTGTTGAATCAAGCGACGTACACTCATCATATATGCCTCTGTCTTCGGTCCTCTAGTCTGGAACCCTCCTTCAACCTGCTGAACAACCAGCTTCGAATCACTGAATACCACCAAATTCTTCACATTCATTTCCAAAGCCAACTTCAAACCATTAATCAATGCCTCATATTCAGCTTCATTATTGGTTACCGAAAATTTGAAATTGATAGCACTCATAAGAAGGTGACCTTCAGGAGAAGTCAAGACAACTCCAGCACCAGCCCCGTCACTGTTAACTGCTCCATCCACATACATGGTCCACCAAGGAAAAGGATACTCTTCTATCAAAGGGCTTGCCTCCTGAGTGAGAGGGTTAGGGTGCACCAGAATGATTTCTCGTCCCATACTCTCATCTTCAAACTCCAGAATAAAATCGGCTAAGGCTTGTCCCTTGATCGCCGTTCGAGAAACATATTCCAAATCATACTGTCCCAACTCAATCGCCCACTTCAACATCCTTCCTGAAGCCTCAGGTTTATGTAAAATGTGTCTCATGGGATAAGAAGTTCGTACTTCAATTTTATGAGCTTGGAAGTAGGGACGTAACTTGCGTGCAGCCAGCACCAAAGCATATACTAACTTCTCCATGCTAGAATATCGGGTTTCTGCATCCAACAACCTCTTACTGACATAGTAAACTGGTGACTGCAAACTATCCTCTTCTCGTACTAACACAGCACTAATGGAGTAAATCGAGATAGCCAAGTAAAGAATTAGTACTTCACCATCCACGGGCTTGGCCAGGAGTGGGGGCTTACCTAACTGTTCCTTGATTTTCTGAAAAGCATCTTCACAAGCAGGAGTCCACATGAAGTCCTTGTCCACCCCCCTAATGGCTTTGAAAAATTCTTTGCAACGATCAGAAGACTTTGAGACAAAACGATTTAGAGCTGCAATCCGTCCACAAAGGCTTTGAACCTGCTTTACACTGGTAGGGGACTTCATTTCAAGGAGTGCTTTGATCTTTTCCGGATTAGCTTCAATTCCTCTATGGTTCACAATAAAGCCTAAAAATTTCCCCGACTCAACACCAAAGACACACTTTTGAGGATTTAACTTCATCCGGTACTTGCGCAGAATTCCAAACATTTCTTCCAAGTGCCTCACGTGGTCTACTGCGTCCTTGGACTTGACAAGCATATCATCTACATACACCTCCATAGTTTTTCCAATCTGCTCTTTGAACATCATATTCACCAATCTTTGATACGTTGCCCCTGCATTGATAAGACCAAAGGGCATTCCAATATAGCAATACAAACCTCTGTCAGTAATAAAGGATGTATGTTCTTGATCGGGTCCATACATGGGAATTTGATTATACCCTGAGTAAGCATCCATGAAACTCAAGAGAGCGTGACCAGCCGTAGCATCCACCAACTGATCGATCCGAGGGAGTGGGAAACTATCCTTTGGGCAAGCTTTGTTCAAGTCCGTGAAGTCCACACAAGTTCTCCATTTCCCATTAGGCTTTTTTACTAACACCGGGTTTGCCAACCACTCGGGATAGAAGGATTCTTTGATCAGACCCACATCCAAGAGTCTGTCGACCTCCTCTTTTAAAGCTACTGCCCTTTCCCCACTGATTGCACGCCGCTTCTGACGCATTCCTTTCTTATTAGGATATATGTTTAGATGATGGCACATGACATTAGGATCAATTCCTATCATATCAGCATGACTCCAAGCGAACACATCCAGGTTGGCCAAAAGAAAATTAGTCAAACCTGTTCTCAACTCATTGCTTAGCTGTGATCCAATTTTGAGAACCTTACTGGGATCTGCTGCGTCTACCGGGATTGAGATTGTTTCTTCTGCAGGACCTGTCTTCTCCTGTAGGATAGGAATTCTTGGATCAAGATCAAGATCAAAGATACGAGGATCTTCAACAGGCATTCCACTCTTTGAGGGCGCGTCCTCCACCAATTCGTCCTCTATTGAGGGCGCGTTTTCTATTGAGGGCGCGTCCTCCACATACCCTTCTTTACTTGGAAAGATGTTATTAAATGTCTCTCCCCCTGAGGGTGCATCTTCAACAAGCTCTTCCTTCCATGAGGGCGCGCCCTGAAGGATATAGGTGCTCTCAACAATTCTTTCTTGAAGTTCATCAATTAGGGGGGGCGTCTCCAATAGTAACATCTTAGGGCGCGCCCTTAGCTGAGGAACATCATCTTCTGGCTCTTGAACCGTGTAATGAACATGAATCTCTCCCTTAGAATTTTTGAGCAATCCCTGGGCATCTTCTTGGGGAAGGGCGCGTCCTCCTAATCCATTACGACGAAAACCTTTGACAGTTCTATGATAGCACTCCCTCGAATCATATTGTGACCCTCGAACTGAACCAACCCCATTTGGAGTAGGGAATTTCATTATTAAATGATAAATAGAAGTAACTACCTTCATCTCTTTCAGCAAAGGCCTTCCTACCAAAGCATTGTGGGCAGATTCTTGATCCAATACCATAAATTCTATCATCTGAGTCACAGACAGAGGACCTTCACCAAGTGTAACTGGGAGCTTAATTGCACCCATAACTCTAACAGCTTCTCCAGTGAAACCATAAATCCAAGCATCCTCTCGGACAATATCCTTATCAGGCAAACCCAACTTCTTATAAGTGTTGTAGTAGAGAATATTCACCGAACTTCCATTGTCAACAAATACTCGGTGTACATTCATAGGACCAATCTGTATGGCAACGACCAGGGCGTCACTGTGAGGATGATGTACCCATCTTGCTTCTTCCTCAGTAAATGTAATATCTACTGATTCCCCCCTGAACAACTTGGGAGGTTTAAGTTCCAAGCTGTTCACATTAGTTAAGGGCTTATGGCGTGCTTCCCTGGCATACCTTTCCAGTGCATTGTTACTGTCACCACCAAAATGGCGTCCTCCAAAGATAGTATGAATGCTTCCAGCCCGGGCAAACTGAACATCCTTAGATCTGTCATCATCCCTTTCAGGAGCATGCTCTCTTTCCATCCTCCTGTCAGTTTCATCTTTATGCTTCTTCACTTCTCTGACAATCCAGTCAGTTAGGTATCCAGCCTTGATCAATTCTTCAATTTCTTCCTTTAGCTGCCGACACTCATGGGTGTTATGTCCAGTAGATTCATGATATGAGCAATACCTCTTTTTGTCCTTACTTTGCCATGAGGATAATGGTGCTGGCTTCTTGAATAAACCCTTATCCTTATTGACTTCAAAGATATGCTCAACAGAAGCGGCTAGTGTATAACTCCCTGTTTGATATCTATTCAACCTGTCGTAGTCTGGTGGAGTCCAACCTCTCCTTGCATTGGTGACATTTACCCTGTTCGGACTATACCCTCTCCTCCGGTAGTCAGGGCTTGGGGACCTATCCTTCCTCTTAGAACCTTTTCCTTTTTCTTTCCCTTGGGAGTCGGACTTTTTATTGTCAGCAAGAGATTGTTCAACGATCTTGAAGTATTCAGCTTGGGCAAAGAGGTCCGCCAAGGTTGCTGGGTCCTTCCCCTGCAAGTGCTTCCAGAAATCAGTTCCGACTTGGAGTCCCGCAATCAAGAAACTTTTTAGTGACTCATCGGTTGCCCCTCTGACCATGGTAGACTCAGCATTGAACCTTTTGAAGTATGACTGTAAGCTTTCTCCTTCCTTCTGTCTGATATTGGCCAAAGTAGTCACTGGGGGGGCATATTTCACAGTAGCTTGGAATTTTGTCAGGAACAACGTTTTCATAACTTCCCATGAAGTAATCACACCTGGTCCAAGCTTTTGAAACCATTGTTGTGCACTTTCTCTAAAAGTTGCTGCCAGAAGACGACATCTAGCCAAGTCAGGCACTTGATATACATCCATCTCTATATTGAATCTTCCCAAGAACTCAACAGGATCGGCATTCCCATGGAAGCGTAAGTCGTTGGTTGTATTCCTGTATCCTGTTGGAAGTTGTGCCTCCCTTACTGCTGCAGAGAACGGAGAAGGAGCTTGAGCCGTTGAAGTGACTCTTCCTCCCTCAAGATGTGTGAGAAGTTTTTTCAGGTCATCCACATTGAAGCTTCCTACACCTGGGATAGTTTGGACATTATCGGTAGACGGAGGTTGAGGAGGCTGGGTCTCTCCTTGGGCTGCAGGAGTTTCTGGAATATTTGGATTGGGACTTGGAGGGCGCGTCCTCTCCTCTTGGCTGTGAGGGCGCGTCCTCTCCTCCTGACCGTGAGGGCGAGTCCTTGGCTCTTCCTGCCTTCCTCTTGTTCTACTTTGGGATGAAACAGATGATATGTGCGGATCCCTTCCTCCAGAGGGTCCTCCATGATAAGGAGCATCATACCTATTCCTTCGATCGTTATCCCTTCTCCTTCCTGACCCTTCTGATTGGGGAGCTTGCTCATGATCACGGGGCCTCAACCTGTTTACAGGGGGCTCTCGCTGTGGATTATGAGGTTGCACTTCTAAGTTTCGTCTTGAATTACTGCGAGGTTGAGTACGATCTTGTCCATGGGGCCTCGACCTGTCAACAGGGGGCTCACGCTGTGGATCAAGAGGTTGTTCCCCTCTTACCTCTCTGTCCCTCTGCCATTCGACCAACAACAAACGTAGATCATCATTATTAAGTCTTATACCAAGGCGATCTTTCAATCTGCTCAATCGTTGTTCTTGGTCTCGGTGGAGTTCATCAGCCCTTCGAATTTCACTTTCAGGTCGCCCTGACCTATGAGGGTGTGGAGATGGACGCCGTTCCCTCCTAGGTTGATCTTGGCTGCCCGTCTCATCATCGGGGAGTTCAACAATAGGGACTCCATCCTCTTCATACTCTAACCTTCTTGGAGTGACATTCTGAAACCTCCTTTGACTCGTGGTGCCTCTACCCGTACGATGGTGATTATGGGGTTGTCGCCTGACACGACCCCTTCCTTCGCCTCTTTCGACCGTATCCAGTCTTGCTTCAAAGCCGTTTAAGGCATCCCCCATGCGATAGAGTTGTTCCATCAAGTCAGAATTACTTATGAGCACTGGTGGTCGTCCCCCTACAATAGGTGTTCCATTAGATGGATTTGGAACACTATGGGGAACATACTCCTCATGGCGGGCATGGTTGTTCTCTTCACTGTCTTCAGATAAGACCTCATCCCTAGGACGTTCGTTGGGATTTTGTGACATCTTCTCCTCCAAAGATTTAGATCTTAATTAGCACCCCTCCTTCTAGCGCCAATTTGTTAACGGAGGAATTTGGTATTAACAAAGTTTGGGGTTCTTCGCCGGAATTAAGATTTACAACGGTGGTCCTTAGGTGGTGAATTCGTCGGAGTATGGTGGTTGTGTATGATTGGTGGCTGAGATTGCTTAGGGTTTATGTTAGCTGCCTCAGAGTTCTCAACATTCGACCCCCTACAATTTGCCTACGTATCCCTTTTTATAGGGAATCAAGCCAACGTAGTTCTTGGGGAGGAAGTTTCCTCCATGGGCTTGGTCTTTGATCTTCGGAGCCCATCCGAAGTCTTCTGCTGCCTTTCCATGCTTAGACGTTAGACTTTTCCACCGCCTTCCATGTATAGGATTCTTTCCATACTTAAACATATGTCTTCCTTATCTTTCCTTACTTGAACGTAGGACTTCCATCTGTTTCCTTACTTAGAGATTTAGCTCACTTTAGGAATGTCTAACGATAAGGCCTAGTCACAAAGGCCCAAGGCTCGTCTATGACGTCAGGACTTCATGGATAAGGAAACTTCCCCCGTCGAGGACTAGTCCTATCCATTACCAGCTATTTCCTTAATTCATAGACGCAGGTATAGCCATGACTTACCTTAAATGCTAGACGCATCCTTGTCCCCCGAATGAGAAGCACCCACCAGATAGCAGGACAAGTGATCCCAAGTGTTTGGGTGCAAAGTGCAGGATTACTCCAAAGTTCCCCAATGAGGACGCGCCCATTGAGTACAGGAACAGAGCTCCCAAAGCACACACCAAGATTAACCCCACATCCCCAATGAGGGCGCGCCCATTGAATACAGGAGGAGGCCTTCAGCCACGGACATCCCCCTCCTAGGGCACATCCTAGGAGGGAATTCTTCAATATTTTGCCAATACCAAGCCAAGGGAACCATCCTTCATTATCAAGTTGCAACTTCAAATCAAGAGGACGCGCCCTCAAGGGGTGGACGCCCTAAAGGGCGCGCCCTCATCCCCATGAGGACAAGCCCTAAGTCTTCCTTGTGTCAAATGAAGTTAGTATTCTGTCAAGTCTTCCATCCATATAGAGTTATCATTACCGTGAGGGCGCGCCCTCAAGGGATGGACAACCTAAGAGGGCGCGTCCTTATCCCTATGAGGGCAAGCCCAAATACTAATCTTAACCCTAATTACAAAAATAACATAACTGAATTCATACTTGACCCGATCCTAACCTAAAAACCCATTACCGAATTTTGGCTATAACATGTACTACCAAAAGTATACGATCCGTTGGATTATTAAACTATAAATCTTCAAATCAATGAGGACCGTCAGATATAATATTAAAAATTGTATTTGATTATTAATAGGATAGTATTTAAATACTAAAAGATGTATTTTGATAATTTAAACCAATTATAAATAGGTTTTCTATATTGAATATAAATCTTTATGTAAAAATTCGTAATTATCTTTTCTCTTTAGTTTATGGATAGTTTCAGTTAGATAATAATTATTAAACCATCATTAAATTAAAGATAATTTTGTAAGCTTCGCGTGGGCTGTAAAATCGTTAAAATATGTTGTCTAAAACTCAAGGATAGAGCCCAAACAGTAAAGTTATTATCTAAATTTTAATAAATATATTTTTATTATTGTAGCACCAATTTAATTTTTTTTCCTAATTCTTTTAAATTTATAAATTCTATGTTTATTTCAATAAAATATTAAAACCAATTTAAGAAAAAATTAAAATCGATCGTCCGTGTACGATTATGACCAAATTAATAATTATAGTTAGATCTTAAATAAATCGATGAGAATTGTTAGATCTAATATTAAAAAGTGTATCTGATTAATAATAGAATTATATTTAAATACTAAAAAGTGTATTTTGATAATTTAAATTTTTTCTATGTAAAAATTCTTAAATATCTTTTCTCTTGAATTTATGTATAGTTCCAGTTAGATAATAATTATTAAACCAAATATCAAGATAACAATTCATATCGATTACAATGATACACGTGGACCCTACGTTATAACGGAGAACTCTAAATTTAAACACTTTTTTTTCTGAAGGAACATAACAATTTGATTAATCCAAATTATAATTATATTATTTTACATATAACAAACATAAAAGGATAATATCAAAATATTATTAAAATATTGAGGGTTTCATATTCATAAACGATAATTTTGAATATAATACTTATATTAAAATGTGTATTTGATTAAAGGTAGTATTATATTTAAATACTAAGAAGTGTGCTTTGATAATTTAAAACAATTATGAATTGATTTTCTATATTAAATTGAATTCTTTATGTAAAACTTCTTAACCATCTTTTCTTTTCAGTTTATTTTATGAGTAGGTCAACTGGTCAATTTAGATAATAATTATTAAACCATCATTAAATTAAAGATAATTTCATTAGTTTCGCATGGGTTGTAAAATCGTCAAAATTCAATTTCTAAAACTCATGATAGAACCCAAATTGTAAAGTGTGTATCTAAATTTTAATAAATATTTTATTATTATTGTAGCAGCAATTTATTTATTTTCCCACTAATTCTTTTAAATATAGAGAAATTTTATGTTTCTTTCAAAAAAGTATAAAAATTAATTAAGAACAAATTCAAATCGATAAAGAATATAATAATATGAGAATAAAATTTTATATAATCATAACATAATTTTTAAGTAATAATGTATTTTAAAATTTTATATACACTGTAAATAAAACCGAAACATTAAAAGTAAAAACAGTTAGTAAGATACTTATATCAGTATATACTTGATATCCTTATTATATTAAATCCTTATATATAATAATCATAATAGAGATCTTATCCAAAATTTTGGTCGCAGACAACTAAATTAATAAGGACCATTAGATCTTAACTAGAAAAATGAAAATTGTTAGATCAAATATTTAAAAAGTGTATTTTATTAATAATAGGATTATATTTAAATTCTAAAAGGTGTATTTTGATAATTTAAACCAAATATACCAAATATAAATAAGTTTTCTATATTTAATAAAATTCTCCATGTAAAAAATTTGTGACTTTCTTTTCTCTTCCATGGATAATTCCAGTTAGATAAAAATTGTTAAACCATCTTTTAATTAAATATAATTTAGTTATCTTCATGTGGGGTATAAAAACGTCAAAATCTGATTTTTAAAACACAAGATAAAACCCAAATTAGTAAAGTGAATATTTAAATTCTAATAATAATTATTATGTCATCATTATTTTAATACCAATTTAATTACTTTTTTCTAACTATTTTAAATTTAGAAATCTATGTTCAAAAATTAAAATCAATCTAAGAAAAATTCAAATCAACAAAGAATATAATAATACGAGGATACAATTTTATAAAATTGTGCATATTTTTAATCCTATTTTATTAAGTTTTAGATCATAACTAATCAAATATTATTTATTATTAAATAATAAATTATACGTAAATGGTGATTTTGTTTTATAAGAACTCATAGATACCTAATTTCATTGTTAGCAAGACTATATTCATATTAAAAAAAACCGTATTTTAAAATTTTAGACTCAGCTACATAGGCCAAACTTTTTTAACATATATACATTGTAAATTATTAAATTCGAAACTTTAAAAGTTTCTTAATCAATTAGTATAGTACTTTTCTGAAAAATCGTACTTTACAAAAAATATTATCAAATAACCTATGTCTGTAAGAAAAAAAATGAAAAAAATTCTGTATTTTAAAAAAAAAACCTATAAATTTTAATATGTTGTTGGTAGATTCAAAACTTCGATCATTCTACATGATAATTTTACTGTTATATCTAACATTTTTCAATAATTTAATTTGAAACATCCAACGATTATGGATTGAGTGATCAAACAAAGCGACCAAACTTATAAGGAATCTTTCATTATTTAGTCTTTAATATAATAACATAGATATTTATAGGATATACTATAAAAAATGAATTTTATACAGAATTTTGATCGTCACGGTGTACTATTTAAAAGAAGAACTATTAAAAAAAATTATATTTTAATTGATAATTTATTTTCTCAAAAGTTCAAAGTTCCAGCATCTTTAACATATTACAAAAAAGAGTATATTATATTTTAGCAATAAATATTTTAAAAAATTATAAATTAAAAAAATTATAAATATTAAGAAAAATTAATGATGTTATCATGGTAGTTTGTTTCTAAATACCGCCAAAACATTTTCAACCATTAGATCCAATACTTTTAAAAATAGATGATCAAGATTATATCATATAAAAAGAAGTTATTGTCTAAAAATGATATAAGTTAAAAGATATTATATTATGATTGGATTTTCTAAAAAGTCAAAACATAAAATAGTTGTAATTAAATAAGGAAACTCATTTAATTCCAAAATAATCAAAATCGTTTAATGTTAAACACATAGGTGAAAACCGTTAGATTTAACATTAAAAACTGTATTTGGTTAATAAAGAGTATTCTAATAATATAAACTATATATAAATAGATTTCCTAAATCGAATAGAATTCTCAACATTAAATTTCGTCACTTTATTCTCTTTTTAGTTTTAGAATAGTTTAGCGTGTAAAATATAATAAATATCAAATTTTTAACTATAATTTTTTTGACTAAATCTTTTTTAACAATAATTTAATCATGTAAACTAATAACTTTTAAATATTATAATATTCATAAATAAATATAATTATAAATATTTAAAAAACAATCGTGTGTTGCATGGATAATAAAAATATAATTATAAACAGAATAATTATAAATAAAATTTAAGTAATCGTGCATCGCACAGGCTATAAGATAGTCTTAAGTAATATGAGCAAAGGAATTCTAAATACAATTCGTACGCTTCTAGTTGATGTGGGATGGCTAGGAACCCAATACATGGTATCTAAGGTCGTGTTTCTTTTGATTAAATACATCTCTTCTTCATTCTCTTCCTTTGGTTGGGCAACATGGATGGTCTGTGATACATACATATATGTATGGGTGGGGATGGAAAACCCTTCCCCTAATTTCCCTTGTTTATAGCGTTGTATTGTACGGCGTATTCTCCAATAGCTATGCCTCAAAAGCCGTAACAGGAGATACGCCTCTTCCACTGGCGTCTCCAATAGGTATTTTGGGCGCTCGGTCTCGCTTATGAGTATTTTGGGCAAAAGTGAACCCAAAAATAAATATATTGGGCAACTTCTCAATGAAAAAACAGTTTCAAGGATTATCTTAATCTTTGAATTACACTGATGTAGTTTGAGTAGCATTAACATGATTTATAGTGCATCTTGCAAAAGTCATCTCAAGTTAGGGTTAATGATCTAGTTGGTCACTAAAGTCAGCTTAATGTATCAAGTTGGTCACTGAACTCAAATTGAACTCAAACAGGTCACTAACTCGAATTAATTGTTAACTCCATTAAATGGGTTGAATTTTTTAAACAAAAATTGCTACATGGTAAGTCTGTTATTCACGTGACTAACGTCTATTAACTTAACTATAGTTAGTTAACTAAGTTTAAGCAATTGAATAAAACATACGAACAAAAATAAAACATAGGAATCATATTTATTGTGTATTACATATTGATTGTAGTGTACATATCAATTAGTTCTTTCAATTTTACAGGATATCAATAAGGGTTAATGCTTATGTACATCATTTTGGTTTTTTAGACATTATTAAACCGAGCTACCAATTTAGTTGTAATGTTAAAGGTCAACAATTTTCGTGTAAAAAAATGAACCCATTTAACGGAGTTAACAATTGATTCGAGTTAGTGACATGTTTGAGTCCAATTTCAGTTCAGTGACCAACTTGATACATTAAGCTGACTTCAGTGACCAACTAGATCATTAACCCTCTCAAGTTATTAATAAATACTAGCCTATAACCTGTGCAAAGCACGGATCAAGATTAAAAATTAAATTATTAAAATAAAATTTGAATATTGAGTATAAAAATAATTAATAAATATTAATTTAAATATGTTGATTTGTAGAATTCAATGTGAAATTTAAATGAAAGTCTATAATAAATAAAGACTATTTAATTAAATAGTTATGATAATCGAATCCCGGTGAAATCAAAGAAGTTAAATTTAATAAATAAATAAATAACTTGTATAATGATGTAGTAGCAACAGCAAATTAAACCTGAGTTTTAGTACTATTGTGTTTCAATAAAAATAAGTTTCCAAATTATTTCTATATATCTGGCCATTCCCGCTCGAACGCGTACGATTCCCCAAAATTTCTGACCCGATTGGGGTGGTGAACATATCGAGATCGAGCAGATGAAATACACATCCATAATAGTAAGAGAGATAGTAATTACTCATTTCGTCCCATAATAAACGTCCTAATTTTTTCAGAGTTCGTTTCCCATATTTCCACGCATATAAAAAATGTAGTTGTACATATTATTTTTTCGAATTTTTTGTTTTGTATAAAAGTTTGAACATCCTATTTCTATACAAAACGAAAAAAATGATAAAATAATTTCTACAAACATGTTTTTTACGTGCGTGGAAATGCGTGAAACAAACTTGAAAAAAATTATGACGTTTATTATGAGAGGTATCTATGTGTTCCGGAACGTGTGTAAACTAGTTCTATAAGTCACACTATCCAGTGATCGGATTCTATGATTCGATACGCAACTAAAACTGGGGAATCAAAACAAAGTCTTTTTTTTAAATTTTGTTTTCGATATCACAATTTTCATATTCAAATCAATCAGATAATAGAAAACGTGTAATCAAACAATATAAAATATTTTACACATAATACGGAGCAACAAATAGTTACTTACCTCAATTACGCAAACAAGCAATTCAATTAAAGCACATATTCAATCTTTGATAACCCATCAATAAAGATACATCTAAAAACTTGATTGTCTCCATGATTCCACATCTGATCAGAACTGTATTTTGCCCTTGTGACCCTCTAAATGATGTTTTCTTGATAAACTTATACCACGGAAGTTGTAAATAACGAAAAGAGCTTTCCGACAAGGTATAGCTCATCAGAAACGGACTTATAACGAATCGGGAATTGAATAAAATGTTCGCTGAATATGAAGAAAAACTGAAAACCGAGATCTGTTTGTGTTTTGTGATTTTAAGAATAGTTCAGAGCATAATCTGGAAAAATAATATGAAATAAATGTTGTAGGAAATTGAAAGAGCTTTCCGAAAAGTCCAGAATCATCAAATTCCGATTTACGATGAATATTCTACGAATTTTACAAGACAGCTGATTTCTGTAGGGAAGAGACCTACGAATTTTGATAATAAAAACAAGCAACGAGAATATGAAGTTTATATAGCTTTATAAAACCCTAAGTCCAAATATAAAAGTTATCTGAACCTAAAATTGATCCATATTTTAGACACATTAGTCTAATTTAATTTTAAATCATATTTTTTTTAAATTTTAATCTTTTTTTTAAATTTTTTATTATTAATATTAACCTAAAAATTACGAGATATTACATGCCGATCAAAACACGCACAAGACTGTACGTAAAATCCTAACAAACTTTAACACAACATCAGATCAAACATGTGGTAGGAGGTATGAGGATTGAGGGGGCAAAAGCCCATGGTTAGACGATTTGGACAACCAGCCCAACTGGAACTCCAATTTTTATTTACATGTTTGGTGGACTCCAGAAGAAGGTTGGATAAATATTTTCCCTTTCTGTTTTCTTTATGTCAAGTATAAATATACTGTAAAATTAAATTATTTGTATTCAATAAAATTTTAAGTAACAAATAATGTAATTTAAATTTGTGTTGAACAAAAATTTGTATTTGATGCTCCTATATGTGAAAACGTAATAATATAATGAATGGATTTATTTTATTATTTAAAATATTATTGTTTATCGTATTTTATCCATAGATTAAAAAAATTCACAAAGAAATACAAAATGAATAAGAAAAAAATTCTTACAAAGAGGCTGTTCTAATTATGAAGAAGTGTGGACACATTAGCTTGTAGAAAACAGATATTACATGAGTAATTAAAATGTAACCTTACTACATTAATTAATGAAATTTGCAGTGCAGAAAAACTTAACTATACAAAATTGTGTAGGTTGTCCTTTCTTCAATCCTCATATTAGCGTACGTATCTCTATTCTCTTTACCAACTACTAGTAATTAGGACTCGGAAATTCGTAAATATACTCATTGTAATGGTTGGAATTAGGGCGAGTCGAGCCGAACACTGTCAGGTTTGAGTTCGAGCTCGACTAAAAAGTTTTTACTTCAGTTCGGGCTTGAGTTCGATCGAGACTTCAATTTCAAGCTCGAGCTCGACTCGTGAAAATTTCGATATGTTCGAGTTCGGTTCGAAAGTCCAAATTAATTTCACCAAATATAGACAAAAGCTCGAATATGATCTGTTCGGCTCGATTAAATATATAAATTATATATAAATATTTAATAATTATATAAATTACATTTATAATATATAAAATTAAAAAATTAATAAAATCTTGATTAGGCTCGCGAACTTTACAAGCCAAGTAATTTGAAGTTCGGCTCGGTATAGTATTCGAACATGTCGAGCTCGAGCTTGAGCTCGACTCAATTATGAGCTCGAGTAGCTACGAACAATTTGACTCGTTTAGGCCCATAGTTGAATGTTTACTTGAGCTAACTGTCTATGCTATCAGATTATACAATATAGCAAAGTGAAAGAAATTTATCTCTACATGTGACTAGAATATGTTTGGCTTTTATTTAAAAAAAAATTATAACATAACATTTAATTTATTTGTTTTAAGATAAAATAATATTTTTTTATTTTATTTTAATTTATATATATATATATATATATATATATATATATATATATTTGTTTGACTAACTTCACTTAAAATAAATATATTTGGTAATTTTTGACTAAAAAAATTAATGTATAATATAAATAAAAGCATAAAGCATAATTGCATAAAATTAATAAAATATGAGTTTAAAATTGCTTAAATTTCTGGTATGTAGGAAAGAAAAATAAGTACAGAAAAAGTATCTCAAAAGTACTTAAATTTTTAAACCCAGTTATTGCTTTTTAAGTTATAATTTTTCAGCAAACCCAAACACATGCATAGTTACTTCAAGTGGGCTTCTAGATAATTTAAGCGAAGCCAAACATATATACTTTGGAGGGAGAGAACAGAGTAATGCAAAGAATTCAACTTTTGTTCTTTTTAACAGAATGAAATTTTTAATACACACATATATATGCTCGGTTTGGTGGATAATTAGAGCAATTAAAGAAATAGGTTGGAAACATTTAAATCAGACATGCATGCATTGCATGCAGCATACTCAAGAAGGGTAGACAATCTACTCTCCAACTGATCAATAATTCTGATCAATAATTCTGATCAATAATTTGTAGATTTTGTTTGTTGTTAGGTACTCCCTCTATCCGTTCAATAATATACATTGAGTTCGGACACGAAAACCAAGAAAATGTATAAAAAATGAGTAAAGTTAGATGGAAAGTGGATAAAGTGGTGAGATCTATCAATATTTAATAATAGATTTGAGATGGTGGAGGAAAATTTTGGGTGTAATAATGTTTTAAATTATTATAGAATAGAGATAGTGAAGAAAAGTAGTGGGTGTAATGTGTTTTATATTATTAAAAATTACTATTTTTGGAATATATAAAAATGAGAGGGACATCCCAAAATAAAACTGTATAGAAATGAAAGGGACAGTATAAAATATTACTACTAAATAAAATAATTGTTTTCCAAAGAGACAGCTATCAAGTGTTTCATTCAAATAATGTATCGGATTAGGTAGGATACAGACAGGCTTCGCAGCAGGAAGGGGTATGACTCATACGTGTTGGTTCCGACCGTGCCCGTCCGGAACCAAGCCTGATTTGTGTCAAGTCCGGCCTGGCTGATTTGTGTCAAGTCCGGCCTGACTAACACGGACAGCACTATTGGTCACTTCTAGGTAGTGCTGGTCAGACGAGCGGTCTGGGGCGAGTCGTGCCGGTTCACAGCGCGGGCCGAGTTCATCAATCATAAACCCTGGCACGGCATGTTAGTATTCACGAGGCGGGGCGAGCCGTGCCGTGCTAAAAAAATGGTTGCCTCGTGCACGGCTACGCGGGTTGGCGGGGCAATTTGCGGGTCGGGCGGTTTAAATATCTTTTTTTATTTTAATTCGATACAAACAATTGTTTGAAACTATAAAAAAAATTTGGAAGAAAAGAGGACGGTACCTCTATAAATTTTATTAATTAAAAAAATGTTACAATTAATTTGAGAGAACTCCTCTCTAAAAAAACCGAACAAACTGCATTAACATATTATTTTTAAATTTTTTGTACTAGGAAATCACTTTATAGTACACCATACAGAGACATTAAGGACTTTCTATCTACATCCAAAACAAACCAAAATACAACATTTTTGTAGGAATATTGACCATAATTTCTAATAATTTACAACAAAAAAAATTATACGAAATTATCGAAAATTAATTATTTGTAAGGGAATTAAGACTGAGGAGAGGGGAAATAGGGCATATTAAAATCATTATAACATGGAATGAAAAGAAAGGGAAAAAGAAAGGGAAATCATTATAACATTATCACTTAGAGGAGAGTTAATGAAGGAGCCGGGCGGGCGGTTCACTAACGTGCCATGTCGGTTCATGGACGAATCGGGCACGAGCCAGTTTGACGTGTCGTGTCGTACCATGCGCGGTTAAGCAGATACGAATTCGTATTTGCCCCATTTTTTGTAGCGGTTTGTGTCGGGTTGATTCTGCTCTTTACCGAACCGAGTTACACATGTCAATTTAACGAGCCGGGTACGGGTTAGCCGGTCGAACCCGATCATCTGGCCAGCTCTACTTCTAGGTATGAGCAAGCATGCATGCATCTTCATATTTCAGAATTTACGTAAAAATAATTGAGATCTTGTTCCATGAGATACGCATACACATTATTGACATGTTCAAGAGATTGGCGACACGGACAAGACAACAAAAATTAAAGAAAGAGGTATACGGATCATTAATTGCGTAGGGATTAGGATATGATAAGTAAACACCCCGTACATAATTTATACATGTTCTGCCCCTTTCAAACTGAAAAGACAGTATCCTAAACTATACTTTAATTCAGATTTATACGTTTGGCCAGCTACTTTTGCTATTGACCTGCGGGCTGCAGCCTTCAACAGTCCGTCTAACATTCAGTGCCACCACGATTCCGAGTAGACTTGACGAATCATTTATTTTCATGTCATGTACATTCGTGTTTCATGTATCGCTGACCCGAAAATAACACAAAATAAATTTGTATACCCATCTGAACATGTACCACTTAACTATAAGTGCAAGTGCAGGAATGGAACACATGAAAAGACTGGAATTTGTGGAAGTAATTAATTAAACTAAAGTTATCTACAAACAAGAAATGTTTAAGTAGAACAATAATTGTTAGTCCACTAATCTGTTACCTAATTATTGCCAAACACCTCTGACGATTGTGACCCCTATTGAGTATTCTACACATTGTCAAACTCAAGCATTACTAGCTCAACATAGTGCAACAACAAAATGTAATGATAATGATACGATAGTCGACTTAAGCTCATTATATAATCATATAGTGGATACATCAGTTACATGAGTTGGAATAGTTAGTTAGAGATAGATAGATGTAAGTATAGAAAGTTAGTTAGAGTTGTAGAGATAGATATGTGTAAGTATAGAAAGTTAGTTAGAGAGATGTAGTATAAATAGATGATGAAGCACTACTCATTGTACTTCTTCTTCTTCTCCTTGAATGCAAAGTATTTGTTTTCATTCTATTAGAACAAATCGGTTACTACTATGAAAATCAATATGGTATCAGAGCCTCCTGAATCTGTTTAAACGTATCAATGGCGGATGAAAATGACGATCGTAGTTAATCGAAAGATTTGTGCGCTGATTTGCTCTATTACTAACGATCGAATCAGGTTTCTTCGTAATCTCAAATTGTTATTGTTTAATCCTTCGTTTTATAACATCGTCTTTTGATCCTATTCTGATTGTTCTTGAGTATTATATCACATTTTGTTTACAGTATGATTATTGTTTAGTTTCTTTAAAAGAATCATTGATTTCTTGATCATCGTGATCTTCTGAGTTCTATATTTGAGATTCTCTGAAATTTTTTGATCGTGATTCTTAAGAATCTTCTGAGTTTGAGATTTTCTGGTAACTGGGAGTATCTTGATCTGTTACATTTTCTTCATATCTGCAAATCGATCTTGCTTTCCTGAAAATGTCCACATCAAACACAAATCATACTAATACACCAAACACAAATCAAGATCCATCAAGTGTTTACTACATACATACATCTGATTCAATAACAAATCAGTTAGTTTCAGTGAAGTTTAATGGAACTAACTATGCTAATTGGAAGCGTTCGATGGCTCTTACTCTTTCTGCTAAGAACAAACTGAGTTTTGTGAATGGAACAATTGTTATGCCTGAACCTACTTCTGATGAATTTTTTGCTTGGGAAAGATGCAATTCTTTGGTAACATCTTGGCTTTTGTTTAATTTGGATGAAAACATTCCTCGGAGTGTGTTGTTTCTCAAAACTGCTAGAGCTATTTGGACAGATCTTGAAGATCGTTTTGGCTATGTATCAATGACACAAACATATTCTTTAGAACAGAAACTGGCAGAAATCTCTCAAGGTAAACAAAGTGTTTCTGAATTCTACACTACTATCAAGGGATTATGGGATAATCTTAATGATGTCAGGCCATTGCCTCAATGTACATGTAATAACTGTACTTATAATCTGAGTCTGAAAGTGCAGCAGAAACATCATGAAAATAGATTGTTACAATTCTTGATGAAACTGAATGAACAATACTCCATAGTGAGAGGTCATTTACTGCTTATGAGTCCTTCTCCTACAGTTGCTCAAGCTTACATGATGATTGCTCAAGAGGAGAATCATAAGGAAATGTCCAATAATCAACTGGATAGCATGGCTTTTTTCGCAGATAAGAGATTTTTAAATCATGGAAATAACAATGGTGCATCAGGTTTTCCTGGACATTATACTAGTAATCGAAATGCTGGTAATTCTACTACTATCCATACTGGTAATTCGGGCAATTATGGATAGACCGGTAACTTTGGAGGAAACAGAAGACAAAAGCCAGGATCCAACTACTATAGCACTCATTGTAAGGTACCTGGACATAGCATTGACAGGTGTTTCAAATTACATGGATATCCTACAGGTTTTAAACCAAAGGAAAGGAAGTTTGCTACTGCAGCAACAGCTATATTCACCAAGCCACTGCCTGAAGCTACTTTCAACAAGTTGGTGAATGAGCTTGGAATGATGAATTTTGAGAATTTCTGAGGAAAGCTACAGAGAGGAAATCCTGATGACTATCAAATCCTGATGGTCATTCTGTTTTCGCGCATTAAGCTCAGGAATACGTTTATTTGCTGTAAGGTATGTAATTTTGATCAAATCCTGATAGGACACAATCCTGACAGGAAGTCAACTGGTCAATCCTGATGTACAGGTCAGTATTTCATTGCTTAATTTGTGCCTGACTTTTCGTCAGTTACTGATGAGAAACGTTTGAGTTTAAGTTGGACAATTGTATGCGCGCGTGTGTTGCACTAATAGATATATATACATATAGATACACATAAAAAGCGGTGCAGTTATCGTTAATTACACACGTAATTTGGTCCACTAATTATTATTGCACTAATCACAGCATGCCACCTGTCACTGAGAGTAATATTTTGTTTTCACAAAATACATTTGATTTTCTAAAATTACCGTTTACTCTCTTATCCTCAGTTTTTCATCTTCTTTCTCTCTCTGTGCTCAAGAACCCTAATTTCTAAATCTCAATTCTCTATAATGTTTTAATGGCGTCTTCATCATTCGTAAACAAGTAGACAGTAGTTAGTGGTATTACTTTTGCCACTAACAATTTTGTGGCGATTCTAGATCATCAGGATTTGCCCACTGAGTTTCACATAATACAGGATTTTCTAGCTTCAAGTCCATTGAAGTTTGCTCTAGCTTCACATAATGCAGGTATGGAACTCAGCTGTGTTTGGAAAAGGGCAGTCAGGGACATTTTTGATGAATTTTGAGTTCAATGGTGTTACTTATCATGTCACCCCCGCTGTAATTGAAGAGGCATTGCATTTGCCAATTCTGGGTGATAGTGTTCCTGATGTGATTACAGACTCTACTCTCTTTGAGTTTGTTGCAAAGCTAGGCTATAATAGAGAAGTAAAGAGGTATGGCAACCTCTTCAGGAAAAAGCTTAAGAAGGAATGGAATTTCTTTTTTGATACAATCAGCCGCTGTTTCCTGAACAAGACATCAAATTTTGATGCTCTTCCATCAGGATCTCTCAAAATTGGGTACTCTCTTATCCATTCAACAGTGTTTGATTATGGGTCATTTATCTTAAAAGATTTAAGTGATAGGAAGTCAGATAAGTTAGGTTATGTCTGCTTTCTTAGATTTTTTTAGTTAATTTTTAATCACTTGTGTCCTGGTGCTATTTTTGAGGATGATGTGATTCTACCTATTTGTAGAATTACAGAAAATAATTTGAAGTCCTTAGTCAACAGTGATAAGGAAAATGGTTTCACAGGCAATGCATATATTCCTGATGAGGTCAGGCTTTTCTTGAAAGAGAAAATGCCTACTCAATATGGATCAGTTTCTGATGCTATGGGGCAAGGCCAATCACACCTTGTTCCTGACACAAGCATCCCTCCTAAATAATCTAAACACTCATCAACCACCTCTAATGTCTCTCAAAAGACTGTAGTTGTAAAATAAAAGAAATCAGCTAGATCTGATGTGTCTGGAAGACAATCAGGATCAAATGATTTCTCCTCTATACCTCTCTCTACAAAGAAGAAACAAGGGGGTGTACAAGGGGTCCTGGTGAAGAAGGTTGATAAGGTTGAGGAGGATGTTACTGTGAAGAGAAAGTTGGTTTTAAGGGATGAAACTGATTCTGAGGATGAAATGCCTATATCCTCTAAGTTCAAGATAATCAAGGAAGTTGCTGATACTGCTGTTGAAGCTGCGGTACAATCTTCTAAGCCACAGAAGAAAAGGAAATTATCTAAAAGCATGTATCATATTCCTTTGAAGTCATGGGTTATTGATGGACAGGACACATCAAATCCTGATGAGCAGTCAAATCCTGATGCTCTAGCAAATCCTGACGTTGGTAATCCTGATGATACTTCAATTAAAGTTGTCTCTATTTCAGACTCTCCAGCCAAAGACTCTCCAACAAAAAGACATGTTGATATATCAAGGGAGAAGCTTGGTGCTGCTGCCTCCAAATTTGGGAGAAGCAGAAGAGATAGTCTTTCAGAAACTGAAGAAACGGAAAGGATCAAGCCCACAAGAACCTGAACCTCAAAGTGGTTCAGCAGCTGTTGAAGATCCTGCCCCACAAGAACCATCCTCTCAAAGTGAGGATGCAGGCAAAACAGCTACAGTTTCTGGTGAAAGATTGGTCGAGAACACTGTCAATGAGGGAAGCACACAAGAACCTCCAACTCAAAGTGTTGAAGCAGCTTCTGAACCTCATGCTACACAAGAACCATTAGTAGAAAATACTGATGCAAGCTTATCAAATCCTGACAGTGTTGCTCCTGATGCTAGTGGTGCTCCTGATGCTGAGCCAATCCTGATTCAACCACTGAGCTCAAGACCAATGGTACATCCTATCTCAGAATCCAAAGACAAACTTAAAGGAGTTGTTCCTGATGCTACTGATGATTCTGGAGATAGTGATGATAATGATTCTGATGATGAGAAGGATCAGCTTGCTACAGCTCTTAAATCTAGTCTTGGAACAAACTTTGGTTCTTCAAACACCTTCATGACTGGAAATGTTGCAACAAGAAAGGATCTTAGACAAGACTTTTCTGGTTCTTCACCAATTGATCCAGCTGATCTTCTAAGAAAAGATGAATGGGAAAATGAATGGTACATATCTTTTAATTCTGTCAGTTTTCCATGTGCTCTAGATCATGCTGCTCATGCTGCCAGAATCATAGAAAATGGAGATTTAAGGAATCACTTGAAGGCTACAACTCTGTTATCCAAAAGCCTCAAGACTGAAATTGATTCTGTGAAGGCTGCTACTGAACATGTGAGGACTGATATATCTCAAACCTTGACAAAGGCTCCAACTTCTTTTCAGTTGAGGGTGGTGGAATCTCATGTTAAGACAATTGTTTCAGAACAGTCTCACATTCACAACAGAATTGATTCATTGGAATCCAAGGTAACTGACATTCAAGCCTCTCTTTCCTTAATTTTAAATTTTCTATCAAATACTGATGTCAAAAAGGGGGAGAAGGTAAGTCAGACAAAATGTACAACTGAACTAGTATTGAGAAGAAATGATGATGATGATAATAATGGTAATGATGGTGATGACAAAGTTTTACAATGAGAAACCTCTGATGCTGCTACTGTGAAGTCTACAATTCAAACTTCTCAAAATCAAACAACGAAGTCAACTCATGTTTCTGATTCTGGAATTAGAACAGTAAGGACATTGGTGCAATCTCAGATCCTGGCGGAAGAACAAATCCTGACAGGTGATCAAATCCTGATGGCTGATCAAATCCCGACGCCTGGTCATGGACAAACACTTGATACAATTCCTGAAGGTGATGAAGATGTGCTCATTGATAATCCTGAAGATACATCCAATCTATTTCAGAAGTTCAAAACAAGGGATGGTAATGTTGTTACTCTTTATCACACTGATAAGAGAGTTCAACAGTTATTTGCAAGGAAGGCACTTTCTATTGCTAGTGAAGAATATCCTGATATCTCACATGAAGAATTTCTAAATCAACAGAGAGAAATGATGGAGATTTTTAAGAATCCTGCTCCTGCTAGAGGTAGAGGAGGCAGAGGTAGAAGAGGTGCAAGAAGAGGTGCAAATAGAGGAAGAAGCTCATCAATTCAAAATATGCCTAGAAAGACAAGGTCTAGAAGTTTAAGGATAGAAGAAATTCCTGACCCTACTCAAATTCCAGAAGTTCCTTTTGGTGATGATGGAATTATTGAAGAAGAACCTGAATTGAGAAGAAGACCAAGACAATCAACTGTCGGTAATACAACTCAAATTGAAGATTCCAATCCTGACATTGTTCAAGATCCTGATGAATCTGATATTCTACAAGAGGTTGAATTGTTAATCTTATCTACTGTGGTTGATTCTCATAATTGTGAAGTTGATGAAGAAGAAGAAGCAAGAAGAAGGGTGATAAAAAGAACAACAGATAGAGATTTTAATCTCTATGTGCAAAGGCTTAAACACTCAAATAGAAGGTTGTGGAGAAATTCAAGCAGACAACAACCTCAGTTGGAAAGAAGCTATGTTCTTGAGAAAGAAAAGGACAAGAAGTGGAAAAACATTGACACACTTAGGTATGATAGACCTATCAACTTTCAGTCTGGTGGAATTATAACAAGTGCCTCTAGTGTTGCTGATTTTTCTGATTCATTTAGATCAAAAGCACTATGGTTACAGATGTTTTCAAATCTAAGGCAAATGACACACAATTCAAGAGGAGGTATTGGACACAGGGATGCTGAATTTCTGAATATACCACATGTTGATCCTCATGCCTTGACTGAAATTGGAGGTATTTTAACTTCTGAACACCTGAACAATTTATTAGCTGTTGATATAGTTATAGATTGTCATGATGGTACTGAAAAGAAAGAAAAGCTTATGTACTTTATGAAAGATGGTAGTGTGAAGATTCTATCCATTCAAGACCTGTTGGTGAAAACTACAAAGGAACTGAAATATGTTTATTATCTGCTAAAATGGAAGAATGAAGTGTGCAAGGTATGGAGTGATATGATTCTGTCAACAATAAGGAGAAGATTTCATGAAGGAAAGAATTACAATGGTAATTATACTCCCATGTACCTAAATCTAAGAGGTCAAGATGTAGAAATGCAAAGAGGCACTGCTGTTAAAGAAATGTCCTTTGGCATGGAGCAACCTAATCTTAATCCTGATGGGAAATAAATTGCTTACCTCCTGATTGAAGATCATAGTCTACAGAGAAGCTCTATACAGAATCTGAGAGCAGCTATCTATCAGATAAATGAAGAAGATGGAGAACTCAAAGATCTAAAAGAAAGACTAATTCAGATTCTTGAAGACAAAGAAGAAAACCTACTGTCAAGCTTCTTGAAGATGAATTTGTTCTACCAGAGAATCTGAGAAGATAAGTTTGCTATTATATATATACTTGTACATTTTGTAAATAAGTTTTTGACATCATTGAATCTAGAAATTTATACTTTATTTTTCAAAGTATAAGATTGGGGGAGATTGTTAGATCAAGATTCAATGATCGTCAGGATCTAGACTCAACTGATCAGGATTGCTGACGTCATTAGTATTTGCTCAAGCGTCAGTATCAGGATTTATATCAGGACTAGGATCAGGATTGATCATCAGGACTGGAAGCTGATCATGATTTCTATTTCGATTTGGTTTATGAGTCTATTTAAATAAGGAAGTTTATTTTGTCGGTTTCTTATTTATAGGAATGAAGCTGTCAGTTAGGATATGTTTCAATATAGTTGGTAATTGATTCGGACTTATCTTGTAATCGATAGAGAAGCTGTGTAGTATATAAACACAGTTTAGGTTTTGATCTTAGAACGATCAATTGCATACACGAGTATTTTGTAACCTAGAAGCTCTCAAGAACATCAGAATTTCTTGAGAGAGTTTGTAACAGTTTTATATCAGATTTAATAAAGCTGTTATTATTCTTTCATATTTGTGATTCATATTTTATTAAGTCAAAAATCTTATACAATTGTATTCAACCCCCCTTCTACAATTGTTATTTACTGGGCAACAATGCCAGAATTTCAATTTCGACTTATATCAGTTTATAAGATGTGTAAAGATTTAAAATGTCAATTGACATTTAGTACTGATCATTGCCTATTACAGGACCATTCTCAGAAAAGATAGCAAATTCTTCTTGGTAAAATACAGAATGGCCTTTATACAGTGGGTTCCAGTTCAGCATCTTCCAAATATTATTTTAGTGCAACAAATGAAGCACAATTATGGCATCTCAGACTTGGCCATTTGCCTTATTCTCAGTTGAAGATTTTACAGTCTTCTTGTGATTTTACTGCTATTAGAAATTCAATATGTCAATTTTTTTTACTGCTCTTAGAAATTCTAGTATATGTCCTGGATTGCCATTGGCGATGAGGATGGTGCCAGTTATGGTAATCATGATCAGCTTCCAGTCTTGAGAAGATTTCTGGTATATTTTGCTTGATTGATAAAAATCCCATCATCTGTTTGCTTTACTTGCAAGCCTAGAAAATAACTAAGCTCTCCCATCATGCTCATTTGGTATCTTGACTGCATAAGCTTTGCAAACTTCTTACAGAGTTTATCATTAGTAGACCCAAAAATTATGTCATCCACATAGATTTGAACTAAAAGCAAATCATTACCAGTATTGAAATAGAACAAGGTTTTATCAATTGTACCTCTAGTGAACCCACTTTCTAAAAGAAATTGAGCTAGAGTTTCATACAATGCTCTAGGTGCATGCTTTAGTCCATAAAGTGCTTTGTCAAGCCTGTAGACATAATCTGGATACTTGGGGTCCGCAAACCCTGGTGGTTGTTCAACAAACACTTCTTCTTCAAGTTTCCCATTGAGAAAAGCACTTTTCACATCCATTTGAAAAACTTTGAACTTTTTGTGAGCAGCATATGCTAGAAAAATTCTTATGGCCTCCAATCTTGCAACTGGAGCAAATGTTTCATCATAGTCAATTCCTTCTTGTTGAGAATATCCTTTTGCCACAAGTCTAGCTTTATTCCTTGTAATTATTCCCTCACTGTCAGTCTTGTTTCTGAAAACCCATTTTGTACCAACAATAGATCTGTTTTTGGGTCTTGGTACAAGAGTCCATACTTCATTTCTTTCAAATTCATTTAACTCTTCCTGCATAGCTGTTATCCAGTTAGCATCTTGAAGAGCTTCTTCCACTTTCTTAGGCTCAGTTTGAGACAAGAATGCATGAAACAGACATTCATTAGTTGTAGCACTTCTTGTTCTCACACTAGCTTCTGGATCTCCAATTATCAAGTCAGGTGTATGAGCTTGTGTCCACCTTCTTGCTGTAGGTAATTGGCTTCTATTATCATTATTAGATCCTCCCCCTTGATCCATGCTCTCCTGATTTTCTTCTTGACCATTAGCATTCTCTGAGGCTCCCCCTGAATTGGACTGTTCAGTATTTGAACTTTCAGAGTTTGACCCAGAGTTTCTATTTGATTCTTCAGCTGACTCACTTTCAGAATTTGAGTCATCATTTTGAGAAGTTTCTGAAGTAACTTCACGCTCCCCCTCAACTGGTTCTCTATTTTGTTCTGTCAGAGAAACTTCCTCAGTGTTTACCAGTAGAGGTTCAGAGTATGCGTCATCAGAGTTTGTTGGATTTGCTTCATCAGAGTTTACGTCATCAGAGTTTAGATCTTCATTTTCAAAGCGAAGTTGATCATGATATTCTTCATCTTCTATTCCAGTTATTTTCTTGTCATCAAATGACACATGTATAGATTCCATGATCACTTTAGTTCTCAGATTGTAGACTCTGAATGCTTTAGTTGACAGTGGGTATCCAACAAAAATTCCTTCATCAGCTTTTAAGTCAAACTTGGTCAACTGTTCAGGATGAGTTTTCAACACAAAGCATTTGCACCCGAAAATATGAAAATATTTCAGGTTAGGTTTCTTATTTTTCACCATCTCATATGGTGTTTTCCCATGCATGTTGATCAATGTAGCATTTTGAGTAAAACAAGCAGTTTGAACAGCTTCTGCCCAGAAATAAGTTGGCAATTTTGCTTCATCAAGCATTGTTCTGGCAGCTTCGATTAAGGTTCTGTTCTTTCTTTCAACTACACCATTTTGCTGTGGAGTCCCTGATGCAGAAAATTCTTGCTTCACTCCTCTTTCTTTGCAAAATTCTTCCATTATTGCATTTCTGAATTCAGTACCATTATCACTCCTAATTATTTTCACTTTATACTGTGATCCTTTGTCCAGCAGCTTTACATGATCCATCAGAGTTAAGGCAGTTTCATCCTTCTTTGCTAGAAAGTACACCCAAGTGTATCTAGTATACTCATCAACTATGACTAGAGCATATTTCTTTCTGCCTAGAGACATTACATTCACTGGACCAAATAGATCAACATGAAGAAGATGATAAGGATCCATAACTGAAGATTCAGATTTACTCTTGAAAGATGACTTCCTTTGCTTGGCCTTTTGACAAGAATCACACAGACCATCTAAGCTGAGTATTGACTTTGGAAGTCCCCTTACAAGATCTTTTCTAATTAGCTCATTGATGTTGTTCAAGTTTAGGTGAGAGAGCTTCTTATGCCATTTCCAACTCTCTTCATTAGACATTTTTGCAGACAGACACACAGCTTTTCCTTCAGAGTTTGTTACCAAACTTGCTTCATAGATGTTGTTACGTCTGTGTCCAACTAGAACAACTTTCCCTGTAGATTTGCTAACAACTTCACAGTATTCAGGTTGAAAATCTACATGATAACCTCTGTCACAGATTTGACTCACAGATAGCAAGTCATGCTTGAGTCCTGGGGCTACAGCTACATTTGTGATGATGACACTTCCAAGATTGATATTGCCATATCCCATAGTACGTCCTATGTTGCCATCTCCATAGGAAACTTTTGGGCCAGCCTTCTCCTCAAAGTCTGATAGCAGGGCTTTATTTCCAGTCATGTGTCATGAACATCCACTGTCCAAGACTAGGGTACTTTCCCTTATGCCCTACAATCAAAAACAATTACAAAGAGTTAGATTTAAGGATCCAGACTTGCTTGGATCCTTTGGCTTTCTTAATGTAGTTAGCTTTTGCAGCGGAATTCTTATCAACAGAGTTTAAGCTAACTGTATCAGAGTTTACACTATCAGAATTTACACTTGCAGAATCAACTTTAACCCATTTCAAATTGGGCTTCAACTCATAATAGTTGTGATAAATAGCATGATAATTCTTGCAAGTATAAATAGAATGCCAAGTACTCCCACAGTGAGTGCATAAAGTCTGTGGTCTAACCCTAACATATTCATTCTTAACTCCAGACTTGGAGGGTAAAGAATTAATATCTTTGTTCTTCCTGCAAAAATTTGCAAGATGGTTAGTACTACCACAATTATGACATGTTTTTCTAGGAGTATCAGTAATAGGCAAATGATTATTACTTCTATTAATGCCTACTTTTCCATTTCTGTTCTTCCTGGACACTTTCTGTTTTTCAACAGACTTTACCTCTTTGAGTTTACACTTGAATTGTTTCTCTGTCATTAAACCAACATTCACCTGTTTAACACAAGTTTTTACTGATTCTTTCTTAACAGCTTCTTTTTCAAGTACAGAGTTTTGCTTACTGGATTCAGGAACAAATTTCATAGGTTTAAGTTGTGTTTTAACTTTAACTTTGTCTTTAAACCTAAGTTCATCTTCCTCACAGTAACCTAACCCAACTGTATCTGTTTGAAAAACTTGATGTGTGTCTTTTCCAGAATTTGTCCAGGTTTTAATTACCTTCCTCTCTTTTTCCAAATCAGATTCTAGTTCCCTAAATTTCTTAATCAACTCCTGTTCAACATAAACAGCATCATCTCTTTCCTTTCGAACTTGTTGCATGTTAACAAGCTCTTCTTCAAGAAATTTATTTCTCTCTTTAAGCTTAAGATTCTCAGATTTAATTCTCTCATTCTCTAAAGTCTGATCTCTATAACTAACATGTATGCTTTTAAGATAAATTCTCAATTCAGATATATTATCAGTATCATAAGCATAAGTTGTTAGGGGTACCTTATTTTCAGATGAGTCAGATTCATCTTTGACAGTTACCATGAGAGCATAGTTTACATCCTCATCTGAATCTGAAGTGTCTGCCCAGTCTCTTCCTTTAGTGATGAGTGCTTTTTCTGATTTTCCTTTCTTGCACTCTGGAGCATAGTGACCCATCTCTTTACACTTGTAGTACTGGATCTCAGACTTATCTTTCTTTCCAGACTTGGTATCCCTTCCATCAGACTTTCTGAAACTCTTTCTTTCAGAGTTTGAATCTTTCCTTGAGAATCTTTTTCCCTTCTTGAAGTTCTTGAAACCCATCTTCTTGAAAGTCTTCACCATCAAAGCAGCCATTTGCATCATTTGTTCTTCATCATCCTCAGATTCAGAAGAAGCATCAGTGTTTGAGTCATCATCAAAGTTTGATGACTCATTCTCAGAGTTTATGACCAAAGCTTTTCCATTAGCTTTCTTCTTTGATGTTTCTTTCTTCATGAGTTTTTCTTCAACTTTGAGAGCAACAAATTTTGTCTTCTTTCCAGATCTTTTGTTTCTCTGTTCTATCTCAAGTTCATGAGTTTTAAGCAACCCATAGATTTCATCAAGATCTGTTTCTGCAAGATCATAATTATCTCTTATTGTTGTTGCCTTTAAATCCCATCTTTCAGGTAGAGATAGTAGAAACTTGAGATTTGACTCTTCAAGATCATATTCTTTATCAACAAGAGACAAATCATTCAACAGTTTACAGAATCTGTCATATGTATCAGTCAAAGTTTCATCAGATCTTGAGTCCAAGTGTTCATACTCCTGTGTAAGAATAGTCTTCCTGTTCTTCTTTATAACACTAGTTCCTTGACACCTGACTTCTAAAGCATCCCAAATTTCTTTGGCAGTTTTGCAGCCAATAACTCTGTTAGACATGACATTATCTAAGGCACTATGGAGAAGATGTCTAACTTTTGCATCCTTTGCAATTGATGAGATATCTTCAGGAGTCAAATCTTTCTTTTCTTTTGGAACAGTCTTTTGTTATTGACCAGTAATAACATGAGACAATTTAGTTGGCATATGAGGACCATCATTGATTCTATCAAGGTATTCTGGACCTGTGGCTTCCAGAAACATGGCCATCTTTACCTTCCATATTGGATATTCTGCTGGTCTGAGAATTGGAACCCTGATTGTCTCATATCGACTTACAGAAGTTGGTTGAATCTTCTGAGTATTAGAACTTGCCTGGATTTCTTCAGCCATGATTATACTTGTGTTTAGATCAATAAACTGTATATATTAAACAGCCTTTGCTCTGATACCAATTGTTAGGCCGATTACACAATATATAATCAATTATAGGTATGTGAATAACAATAAGAACACTGTTTATAACAATAAACTGAATGGAATTAAAAACTTCTCTCTCAGTGATGTAAAATATCACAGAGAGCTGCTAGGTTACAAGAATGATAATTCACGTATTCGCATCCCTTTTAGGGTTAACCTATCTGTGTTTATATAGTACACAGCTACATACAATCTTCTAATTGATATTCCTATAAATCAGCTATACAATTAATATCAATCTAGAATTGCTTCTGTCTTCTCTTCCGTTTCCTTAGCCATCTCGATATCTCTTTGCTTCTTTCCATCTTCAAAGAATATCGCTTCTAGAATCTTCATTGTCTTTGCACTGACAGCTAAGCAAACTCTGACTGTCAGACTTTATCAAACTCTGACCAGTCTTCATGTAAACTCTGATATGTACCTGATACTTAAACATCAGCAATTATATCTAACACTGAGATATGATTTACCATTGGTCTTGAGCTCGGTGGTTGGATCAGGAGTTGCTTAGCATCAGGAGCACCACTAGCATCAGGAGCAACACTGTCAGGATTTGATAAGCTTGCATCAGTATTTTCTACTAATGGTTCTTGTGTAGCATGAGGTTCAGAAGTTGCTTCAACACTTTGAGTTGGAGGTTCTTGTGTGCTTCCCTCAATGAAAGTGTCTTCGACCAAAAGTTCCATGTCAGGAATATCAGAAGCCCCTTGAGCATTGTCAGGAAACTTCTCAGAAACTGTAGCTGTAATGCCTGCTTCTTCACATTGAGAAGATGGTTCTTGTGTAGCTGGAATGCAGATGTCTTCATTCTCCCTTTGAGAAAATGGTTCTTGTGGGGCTGGATCATCAATAGCTGCTGAACCACTTTGAGGTTCAGGTTCTTGTGGGCTAGATCGCTTCAGTTTCTTCTGTCTTTTGAATAGAAACTCATATGCCTTCTTTTTCTTGTCCATGGGATGAGTAAACCCAAGTTTGGAAGTAGTAGTACCAAGCTTCTCCCATGAAATATCTACATGTTTTGAAGTTGGAGAGGCTTTGGCTGGAGAGTCTGAAATAGAGACAATCTTGCTTGGAGTGGCATCAGGATTACCAACGTCAGGATTTGCTTGAGCATCAGGATTTGACTGCTCATTAGGAATTGAAGTGTCATGTCCATCAGTATCCTGTGTCTTCAAAGGAATATGATACCTGCTTTTAGCCAACTTTCTTTTCTTCTATGGTTTAGCAATTTGTGCCACAGCTTCAATAGCAGTATCGACAACTTCCTTGTTTATTCTCAACTTGGAGGATATGGGCATGTCATCCTCAGAATCAGATTCATCCCTTAAAACCAATTTTCTTTTCACAGAAACAACCTCCTTAGTCTTATCAGCCTTCTTTACCAGAACCCCTTGTACACCCCCTTGTTTCTTCTGTTTAGTGAGTGGTGTAGAAGATAAATCTTTTGATCCTGATTTCTTTGATTTTACAACTAAAGTCTTTTGAGAGACATTAGAGGTGGCTGTTGACTGTTTAGAGTGTTTGGGTTGGATGCTTGGGTCAGGAACAAGGTGTGATTGGCCTTGCCCCATAGCATCAGAAACTGATCCATAAAGAGTAAGCATTTTCTCTTTCAAGAAAATCCTGACCTCATCAGGAGTATAGGCATTGCCTGTGAAACCATTTGCCTTATCACTGTTGACTAAGGACTTCAAATTATTCTCAGTAATTCTACAAATAGGTAGAATCACATCATCCTAAAAAATAACACCACAAGTGATTAAAAATTAACTGAAAAAATCTAAGATAGCAGACATAACCTAACTTATCTGACTTCCTATCACTTAAAGCTTTTAAGATAAATGACCCATAATCAAACACTGCATAATGGATAAGAGAGTACCCAATTTTGAGAGATCCTGATGGAAGAGCATCAAAATTTGATGTCTTGTTCAGGAAACAACGGCTGATTGTATCAAAGAAGAAATTCCATTCCTTCTTAAGCTTTGTCCTGAAGAGGTTGCCATACCACTTTACTTCTCCATTATAGCCTAGATTTGCAACAAACTCAAAGAGAGTAGAGTCTGTAATCACATCATGAACACTATCACCCAGAATTGGCAAATGCAATGCCTCTTCAATTACAGCGGGGGTGACATGATAAGTAATACCATTGAACTCAAAATTCATCAATAATGTCCATGACTGCCCTTTTCCAAACACAGCTGAGTTCCATACCTGCATCACAGACTTAAACAATACACTGGCAAGTTCTGTTAGAGCAAATCCACCTGTTCCTTTGAGGAAGTCTGGGAGATCACATAAACCTCATGCATATCTTAATCAATATCAATGTCATTCTGGTTCTACTGCTAGTGATCAACACTGGTGTAATCTGGTTCACACATCTCCTATTGTTTCCCAAAGTCCAATTACTGAACCTGCAAATTATAAAGATGCTTCACAACACCCAATGTGGGTTGCTGCTATGCAGCAAGAAATTTCATCTTTACATGCTAATCTCACTTGCGATCTTGTTGATCTCCCACCCGGAAAAAAACCTATTGGCTCGAAGTGGGTTTACAAAGTGAAATTAAAGTCAGATGGCACTCTTGAACACTGCAAGGCACGACTTGTTGCAAAAGGTTTTAATCAAATGTATGGTGTTGAGTATGAGGAGACCTTCTCTCCTGTTATAAAAATGAGTACTGTCCGCACTATATTAGCCTTGGCAGCCAGTTCCAAATGGTCCATTTTTCAATTGGACGTCAATCACGCATTTTTACATGGTGATCTTTTTGAAGAAGTTTATATGTCAGTTCCTGATGGCATTCCTAATCCTGATAACAAAGTGTGTTTGTTGCGAAAATCCTTGTATGGTCTTAAGCAGGCCTCTCGTATGTGGTTTGACAAATTACTCGAGGAGTTGAAGTATTTGGGGTATGTTCAATCCAAGAACGACTATAGTTTAATTATTAAGAGACAAGTTGATCGCATTTACATAGTCGTTGTTTATGTGGATGATATCATTCTTAAAGGTACTGATCTTGAAGCTATTTCTATTCTCAAAGCTCATTTAAATCAGAAATTTAGCATTAAAGACCTTGGAAAGCTTCATTATTTCTTGGGGATGGAAGTGGAATATGTATCTGATGGTCTCATTCTCAGCCAAAAAAAGTTTACCAGGGAACTTTTAAACGATTCTGGTTTTGATTTGACAGTCAAAGCTGCTACACATTTGCCTCTTCATCTCAAATTAACTTCTATTGATGGAGATCATATTCCGGATCCCGAGCTTTACAGATCACTGGTCGGCAAGTTAAATTTTTTAACTAACACCAGGCCCGATCTTTCGTATATTGTTCAGACACTTAGTCAATTTATGCACAATCCTAGGTCTACTCATCTAGCTGCTCTTCATCATACGCTTAGGTATCTTGCTTATACTTCTACTCAGGGTATTCTTCTTAATAGTTCTGATGATCTTAAACTTGAAGCGTTTTCTGATGCTGATTGGGCCTCTTGTCCTAAGTCTAGAAGGTCTATAACTAGCTATATTCTTTTGTTTGGCCAATCTCCTATAACTTGGAAATCCAAAAAACAGATTACTGTGTCTAAATCTAGCTCAGAAGCGGAATATAGAGCAATGGCTGCAGCCGCTTCTGAGATCACATGGATTGTTCGTTTACTTGAAGAACTTGGCGTATCTCATCTTAGACCAGTTACCCTGCATTGCGACAACCAATCTGCTCTTTACATTGCTAAAAACCCTGTTTTTCATGAACGGACAAAACACATAGAAATTGATTGTCACTTTACAAGAGATAAGGTTCTTGAAGGCCTTATTCAGTTGACCTATTTGCCTACAAAATCACAGCTTGCAGATGTTTTTACGAAGATTTCTCCTTCTCCTCACTTTGTCGACTTATTGTCCAAGTTGGGGTTGTCTCTTGTGCTTCATTCAACACCTCCCAACTTGAGGGGGCTATTGGAATATCTGGTTCTACCACTAGTGCCATATCATTGCCAGCTCATAACAGCTGGATAACAAAAAGTTAGTTACGATTTGTTAGAATGATGATATATAGCAGAGCTAAGTCTCATAATAGTTAGTTAGTTCATTTCTCTCTCTCTCTCATTCTGAATTTCTCAATTGTAACAGAATGATATTATCAAGTACTGTAGATCGTCTTCTTCGTTGATCTTCAATAAAGTTTGTTATATATTAACAAAGTTTCAACAACTAACAGACCTTGAGTTCTCTAGTCGTTCTCAAACTGATGTTGTACATGCTTCGTGCCATAATAAATACTCTGTGGTATTTTTGCCTGTTGGCAGTCGGTGGAGAACCCTAAGAAAAATTATGAGCTCGTATATATTTGCAGCTAACAATCTCGATAAAAATCAGCATCTATGTAGGAGGAAGGAAGCAGATGGAAGTTATGGTGCCAGTACTAGACAAAGATTTCAGCTTCGACAGTGCAAGCTCTGTTCCGGTTAGCCCACAAGGTTTCGAGAATTACTTCTTCAGTGCCCCAATAAGCCCGTTGTATTAAACTTCGATCTGTAATTACGATCATTATTTTGGCGGAAAATATAGTGATGATGAAGCATTTGTGTTTAGTATTGGTGGTGATTTAAATTTAACTCCTCTTTCTTCAGCTGATGAGCTCTTCGAAAGTGGGAAGATTAAATTCAGTGAACCTAGTCGTAAGAAAATAATCCAAAATGCGTTGTCCTTTGGCCTGAACAATAAAACTTGTTCTGAGCATTTCACAAATTCTAGAGATAATGCAAAAGATTCGTCTTTGTCAGCAAGTTCAAGTGTTGGTTGGTTACACAAGAAATAGAGGCTAAAAGATTTGTTGTTTCGTAGTGCATCGGAGGGTCATGAAACGAACAAGGAGGAGGATTTAAAGAATTCGAGTGCAAAGAAGAAAAAAAAGAATGAGAGAGTTGTGGTAGCATTGTCATCTCATGAATGGAATTATAAGGTGAATGAGCAGCCGCGGAGGAGATGAGAAAGAAAACTTATTTACGTTACAGGAAAAACCTGATGATAGGTTGCACGGATGTTTCTGCAGCTAACAGAAACAGTTGTAATCATGTCGTATATTTGTAGGGATGGACATCAAGTCATTTAGTGCTGAAAAAATGTATTATCAGCCTCGGCCTAATCTATTATCTCAAAGTTAATCCATAAATTCACTTTCTATTTAACGTACTTGCAGAATAGAGTTCCGATGAAATGTATTGTCACTTTCTTATCTCAAAGTTAATCCATAAATATATTGTCAGCCTTGGCCTAATCTCTTATCTCATGCCATATTCTTTTTCTAACAGGTGCTTAGGGGATCTGGGACTGTGTGATGGAGAGCCACCCTTACTTCATTGATTAGGATATTCAGATTGCTATTCTTATTTAGACTTAAATATTTATCTAGGGATTTCAGGTTTTTTTTTATATTTATTACCTGGAACTGTTTGGAGGTTTAATATTGTTTGGAGGTTATGAGACCGTTTATTTATTATTTAGAGATTATTAGTGCTCTGTTTGCAGGTTTAATGGTTTAATAAGTATCCCTTCATTTAAAATATAGATGGGGATGTTACAAAGATGGTATCAGAGCTGACTCTCGAAATCTTGTCGAGGCAAGTTGTCGGAGGTGGGGACACGAAGGCTGGTGGTATTATTCCACAATGGACAGAGGTCCGGAGGTGGGGACACGAATCCAACCGGTATTATCCCACAATGGCTAGGGAGGAACGATCTTGGAACCTATGGGGCTATCCGTTACGGCCTGACGAGGACGTCAGGAGTTTAAGTATGGGAGTTTGTAACACCCCAGTCCCACATCGAGGAGATTTGAGACTTCTGTTCAGTTTATAAGGCAAAGTACTACTACTAATAAGCACCAATAAAATCATGATATTTTGGGGGCCTGTGGTGGGCTTGTCGTTACCCAAGTTGGCTGTATTTGGGCCAGTAGGCTTCAGTTTATTCGGACTCGGAATCGGGACTTGACCTGATTTTAGGAAAAAAACTCGGGATTTGACCCGGGTTGTCATAGTGCAAAATTCAAGGGAAGGACAACTAAATAAGTGGATCGATGTTTGTTGGAAAAACAAATTTGTACGATTAGTTTTTGTCTTTTTGTAAAAGCAAGTTATGCACGATTTATTAGTTTATAGACTGCTTCGTCATTTAGTTGTAAGTTTTTTCAAGATCAAGTATTGTAAATCTCTCTGAGAAACAGAAGCTGAGAATACTCTTTTATATTCACAAGTTGTAGCAACATTTAATCTAATATCAGTTAGACTGAAAAGTAAATATGTGTTGTTTTTATTTCCGCATATACATCACACACATTTATATTCCTCCAAAAGAAAAATCAATTGTAATACATTCACCCACCTTCTGTATTACATTTACTAGTACTCATTCCTAACGATTAAGTACCAAGTTATAGATCAATGATATCTTTACAAATCCCGATCTAAGGGCTTTTATCTGGGGTTTCTTAAAATTCGGGTTTTAATCAGCCTTTCTAAAATTCAGATTCTTCAGGATTCAAGTTGAACCAGGTTTGATAAAAAGTAAGAGGCCCACTTAAAATCCGCGGGACTATGCTAATTAAACGGCCAGACTTTTTTCTTTTCAACCTTTTCGAGTTTATTTTCGGATCAGATCGAATCGAATTTCGAGTTTCGGATTTTTTAAACATATCTGGATGTGTGAGTGTGTGTAACTAAAAAAAATGATAAATAATAGTACTAAAGAAATTGCTATTTTTAAATATAACATTTGGAGTAAGTTTTTTTAATGAATCTGTCAAATCGATAAAACATAAACTTTATATTTGGTTTGGAATCAATTTATATTATGTTTGGATTTGGTTATACATTGGTGGTATATTATATTGGTTCAAGTGCAAAAGTAGTATGGCGACTCCACACTGGGTCTTGGATATGAAATCTGAATCAGGGGGCCTTCACATATTTAAATATATATATTAGCCGATGACCCGTGTGAATAACGGATCGAAATTAAAATATTAATATTAAAATATTAAATTAATAAGTTTTATTTAAGTATGAATTTATAAAGAATTGAACCAAGAATTAGATGAAAATATAATAAATATTGTTTAACTATGTAATTATAAGGAATCGAATCCGTTGTGAAACTAAAAAAATTAAATTAAGTAGTATACAAAATTTATTTAGTTATGTAGTTGCAAATAAACGAACCAGAATTTAGTGATAACAAAATTTGATATTTTGATACTATTATGTTATATGGAAATGTGATTTTTTAATTAAAAAAGAATATAAATTTGGTGACATTTTGAATGTAGATATTGGAACACAAGTTTTGTTTTTACGCTAAAAAATTATTTTTTAGTTTTTAAAATATAGTCATATTAATACGTATTGTAGCAATAGATATGACCTTGCTCTTTTGTCTACCAAAGACTTTTGATTTAGATATAGCTTATTCGCTACTCGCTCCATGTTGGCTCGCTAGCAAGTGTATAATAATATTATATTGTTCATTTTGTGTCGAGATTGTAAAAATTTATATATAATAACATGAGATTATCCATTTTGTGCTGAGTTTTTTAAATTTGTTTTTGAATATTACCTACAAAGTCTCGTACTAATAAATCTAGAGATGTTCACGAATTAAACTGTTCGCGAAAGAACTCGAGCTCGGCTCATTAAGTGCTCGACTCGGCTCGATTCATTTAGAACTCGAACTCAAGCTTTAACACAAAAAGGTATTCCTTAAGAACACGAGCTCGAGCTGAGCTATTAGTGAGCTCGGCTCGATACGTGCATATTTTTATAATAGTTACGGTACTCTCTAGCATTTTAAATTAAATTTGAAATTTTTATACTATATACCCAATCCATAAGTCATTTTCCCATCACAAATTTCAAATGCGATACTTTCAGAAAAAGTTTTAGTTTGTTGGGCCAAGAAAAATTGTGTTTTTTATCTTTAAAAATTTTAAGACTTATTGAGCTCGGCTCGGCTCGACTCGATTCGTTTTTGTTCGACAAAAACTCGTGTTCGGCTCATTAATTAACGAGCTCAAGGTCAAACACGTATTTTGTGAGGCGGCCTGTAATTTTAGCCGAGTTTGAGCTTTTCGCAGTCGAGCTCGAGCTTTTTTTTGCCGAGTCGAGCCGAGCCTAAAAATAATCGAGCCTGAAAAGAGTGTTCGAGTTCTAGCTCGTGAATTAACCGAGTCGAACTCGAGCTGCTCGCGAGATTTCGAGCTTAACGAGCTTTCGAGCTAAACAAGTTTTTAACGAGTTTTCGAGCTATCGGGTTCTTATCGAGTTTATCGAGCCTACCGAACTTTTAACTTGATTTTCAGAAAAATTATTATATTTTTTCCCTATTAAAAATGACAAATAATTTTTGAAAATATTACTATGTTATATTCAAATAATCTAAAACAAATATTCCTCTGCATATTCAAATAATCGAATATAATTTGGTTGTACACTTGTACTTGTCACTTAATGTCACTTGTTAATACTATATTAGTATTGAGAATTAACTTTTCAAATCATCTAAATAAGTTGATCTGTTCTCATTCATTCATATTCCACTACTTGTTTTGCGAAAAACTGGTAAAACTCGATATTTTTATAAATGATAAATCTTAAATATATGATAACAGTAATAATATGTGAATCTTATTATTTTTGTTCGGGGAATAGTTTTTATTTAATTACTATTCTAAAACAAATATACACTAAATTATTCATAATTAAATAAGTTATATTTTTAATTAAATAAAAATATATTAAACTATGATATTACGACTTTAGTGTGTTGATGACTTGGTCTAATTTGGGCTACAATATTATACTTAAAGTATATTATTGTAAAATTGGAAATTGATTGATATATCCATTAAGAATTTAAAAAATACGGTTGTGCTCTTTTAATAATTTGATAATTATAAAAAATAATAGTAAAGAGATGGAAATAAGTACATCAAATCTATATCTTCATATTATTTGACCTTTTAAAAAAGAATGAAAAAACAGTTTCAAGAATTATCTTAATTTTTCAATTACACTAATGTAGTTCGAGCAACATTAACATGATTTATAGTTCATCTTCCAAAAGTATCTCAAGTTAATAATAAATATTATAACATATTATATACATAACATATGAAAACAATATCAACTTATTAATAAAAATATTAAAAGCATATAAAAATTTATACTACAAATGTTTTTTTATTAAATAACATTACAAATATTAAAAATAATAAAAATATAATCGACTTCGAGCTCGAACCGAACCGAGCCAAGTTCGAACTAATCAAGCAGAGCTCACAAAAACTCGGCTCGACTCGATTTTATAATCGAGCCCAAAATTTTGTTCGAGCTCGAGCCCGATAAGGATCTCGAGTCGAGCTCAAAAAAGCTCGGCTCAAATTACAGCCCTTAAGTGAGCTTGGTTAGTCAAGCTCGACTAGATTAAGTCAAAACTCGACTCAACTCGGTTCGTGAACGGCTTATAAACCTAACTGATTGTTTAATAATAGCAATCGGCCTCTTCCACTGGGACAACTCCTGACACGGTAGGTGATCTAGATTTCAGATCTTATCGCTAAAAGTGTGACTTGTGAGTGTGGTTAATAACTCAAAAAAAACAAAAAAATCTTGTTTCATCTATATGCTTATTTGTGTAAATTTTCTCCTTTCTTTCTCAGTAGTTCTGCAACCACAGTTCCATAAAAAAATATGGATATAGTTGCAGTCGGTGCAGTGTGCATATTGCTTGCCTTTGCTCTGCTCTCACTTCCAAGAATTCGAGGCAAGTCCTCTCAAAATAATCCTCCAGGACCCTGCCCGTTGCCAATCATAGGAAACATACACAAACTTGGCAAGCACCCTCATAAATCCTTAGCCAGCCTGGCTCAAGTTTACGGTCCAATCATGCGTTTAAAACTAGGCCGCATAACCACCATAGTCATTTCTTCATCAAGCACAGCTCAACAAGTCCTTCAAAAGCAAGACCTTGAGTTCTCTAGTCGTTCTCAGACTGATGCTGTACGTGCTTCGTGCCATAATAAATACTCTGTGGTATTTTTGCCTGTTGGCAGTCGGTGGAGAAGCCTAAGAAAAATAATGAGCTCGTATATATTTGCAGCTAACAAGCTCGATAAAAATCAGCATCTACGTAGTAGGAAGGTGCATGATCTTATTAGATACTGTGAAAAGTGTTGCCAAAGTGGGGAGGCTGTAGATATTGGCCGCGCAGCTTTTCTGACTTCGCTAAATCTTTTGTCAAACACTATATTTTCCAAGGATATGATAAATTCATACGAGAATTCGGAGGCCAAGGAGTTTAGGGACTTAGTGTGGAATATTATGTTTGAGGCCGGTAAGCCTAATTTGGTGGATTACTTTCCTGTTCCTATTCTTCGTTGGATCGATCCACAAGGTATAAGGCGGAAAATGACTGGTTACTTTGAGAAGCTGATCAAGTTATTTGATAGTCTGATTAAGGAGCGTTTGGAACTGGCGAGAGTGGGGAATGCAAGCCAGAATACCAGTACAATAGACGTGCTTGAAGAACTGCTAAAAATGTTACAAACAGATGAAATTGAAGAAGCTCAGATCCATAACCTATTTATTGTGAGTTATTCTTTTCATCCTATAAGATATTTATGCTATAAGAGTACGTCTACGTCCTCATTTGAATTTTGTGTGTGTGTTTTAACTTTTAAGGATGAATACATTCACAAAATATAGTATACGAGTGTCAATCAATATATAAACATGGATCATAATTAGTTGCGTCTTCCTTAAGTTTTTAATAGCCAAGGATTTTTACCTCTGCGGAAACCTCCATGTGTTCTTGTACCTAGCTATATCAAGATTAATAATTTCCAGTCATCCAAACAAATTGGCAGGACTTATTTGGTGCAGGAACAGATACAACTTCAAGCACAGTGGAATGGGCGATGTCTGAGATATTACGAAATTCAGAAATATTAGTAAAGGTGAAAGCTGAGCTGAACCAAGTGATCGGAAAAGGCAAGATTATACAAGAAGCAGACATTTCTAAGTTGGTTTATTTGCAATGTATTGTGAAAGAAACTATGAGGTTACACCCACCGGTCCCCTTCTTAATACCACGCCAAGTAGAAAAAGAAGTTCAACTATGTGGCTACACCATTCCAAAGAATTCGCAAGTGCTAGTCAATGCATGGGCTATTGGACGCGATCCTAAGCTATGGATAAATCCCCTGTCTTTTCAACCAGAGAGGTTCATGGACTCTCAAGTTGACATCAACGGGCATTATTACGAGCTAATTCCATTTGGTGCGGGTCGAAGGATATGTCCTGGAATGCCATTGGCGATGAGGATGGTGCCAGTTATGGTTGGCTCACTCATAAATTGTTTCGACTGGAAACTGGAAGGTGGGATTCTACCAGAGAAGCTGGACATGGAGGAAAAATTTGGGCTAGCACTAGCAAAGCATCATCCACTTCGTGCTGTAGCAACTCTGGTTGTTCTTTAGCTAGGTTTGATTTTATGGGTCAAATTTCCTTAACCTGCAGAAAAAATGTATTGTCAGCCTTGGCCTAATCTCTTATCTCAAAGTTAATCCATAAATTCACTTTCTATTTATCGTACTTGCAGAATTGAGTTCCGATGAAATTTTAGGATGTTGCATTAATATTAGTGTTAATATTAAAAATCTGAAGCAACAGTAGCCAAAACACTTATTCAGCCCTCTTATTTAGGTAGCGTGCAACGTGCTCTTCATATTGTTATCATAGTATTCAGCAAGTATTTGGTTCAGATTAAGTGTGAATAGACGAAAAGATATAGTGCAAAGTGAGTACATTTTTGTTTTGGTTTCTTGTCTACCTGTTTTATGGATTAAAAAATATTTGATTCTCCCGCTATCAAATTAAGTTATAAAATTATCAAAATATCAAATCGGTTATCACAGGGTTCGATTCTTTCCAATTACATGATTAAACAAGATTTATTTGTTTGATTTAATTATTTTGGTTTTACCCCGGATTCGATTCTCTATAACTACGTAATTCAAAGATTTATTGATTTAATTTTTGTTTAATTTCATCCCGATTTCGATTAATATTTTAATCTCGGTCCGTGTTTCGCACGGGTTATCATCTAGTTAAATTAAATATATAAATTTTGTTTAGTGATGTAGTCGCAAAGAATTGAAACATAGTTTTGTGATAACAAAATCTGATATTTTGAAACTATTGTGTTACATCGAAATGTGAATTTTTTTTAATTAAGAAAGAGTATAAATTTGGTGTCATTTTAAATCTATATATTGGAACAGAAGTTTTATTTTAACACTTAACATTATTTTTTAATTTTAAAATATAGTCATATCCATGCGTATTTGTAGCAATAGCTATGACCTTGCTCTTTTGTCTACCAAAAGACTTTTGATTTCTCTGTATCTTGCTGGTTACCCGCTCTATGTTGAATCGCTAGCAAGTATACAAAGTCTCATAATAATAAACCTAAGAGCTGGTCCAATGCGTGAGGTGGAGGAGAGAGAGCTGCATCTGGCAGTGATCACGCGTTGCAGTAGAACAAAAAAAACTGGTCAGACCCACGGTCCTGGGCTGCCCAACTGATGGAGATGTATGTTACTTTTACATTTTTTATTATTATTTTGTCTCTCTTTTCAACTGAGCTGAGCGGGTTAGGACTTGGGCTTTTGGATTGGAGCAAGTTGCCCACTTTTTTACAAGGTGGCATGTGGCTGCCCTTGCTCTAACCGGTTCTTTAATAATACTCCATCTGTCCTTCTCATTTCTTTACAGTTTTTTACATTGCCTGACACGTATTTTAAGGCTCCTATAAAGTATAATTCTACAACTTATTTTCAAATTTTTTTTTTCTAAATAAAAATTTAAACATTATACTTTTAGTCAAAAGAAAAAAATATTTAAAATAATTTATAAAAATATATTTTATAGAAGTATTAAAATGCATGTCAAGCCATCGTCCCTCAATGTAAAGAACTCGAGGAAAGATGGAGTAGCAATCTGCCTCTTCCGCTGGGACAACTACTTGGCACGTGTTAATAATCCAAAAAAAAAAAAAAAAATCTGGTTAACATCTATATGTTCATCTAGGGCTGAGCAGAACCGAACCAGAACTGAAAAACCGAACCGAATAGTATAATTTCGGTTCGGTTCGGTTCTAATTTTCTGAAAATTCGGTCTTTTCGGTCCGGACCAAATAGACCGAAATAAATATCGGTTCGGTTCGGTTCTTTCAAAAAAAATTCGGTCCGAACCGAATAGACCGAATTTTTTTACTTTTTACTTTTTATTTTTTTTATTTTTTATAGATATAATATATTAATTTTATATGTATGTATATATTCAAAATTTTGCATGGCTTATTTTTTGTTCGAGATTTGAAGTTTGAACTATTATATTTACATTTCATACTTGTATTTCATTAGCTAATATTTTTATTTTTAGAAAAATCATATTTTTTGGCTTTTTTTGAAATTAATTTTTTTTATTTGAAAAAATTTCGGTTCTTTTATGAAAGAACCGAACCAAATAGCATTATTTCGGTTTGGTTCGGTTCCAGTCCAAAATACAATTTCGGTTCGGTTCAGTCCGGAAAAAAATGATAATTCGGTTCTCGGTGTATTCGGTTCGGTTCGGTTCTGGACCGAACCGACCAAATGCTCAGCCCTATGTTCATCTGTATAAATTTCTCTCCTTTCTTTCTCAATAGTTCTGCAATCACATTTCCGTAAAAAACTAGCCTATAACATGTGCGAATCGCGGATCAAGAATAAAAATAATTAATAAATAAAAATAAAATTATTAAAATAAAATTTGAATATTGAGTATAAAAATAATTAATAAATATTAATTTAAATATGTTGATTCGAAGAATTCAATGTGCAATTTAAATGAAAGTCTATAATAAATAAAGACTATTTAATTAAATAGTTATGATAATCGAATCCTGCTGAAATCAAAGAAGATAATTTTAATAAATAAATAACTTGTAAAATTATGTAGTAGAAACAGCAAATCGAACCTGGGTTTTAGTACTATTGTGTTTCAATGAAAAAAAGTTTCCAAATTATTTCTATATATCTAGCAATTCCCGCTCGAACCCAAACAATTTCTCAAATTCCCGACCCGATTGGGGTGGGGAACATATCGAGATCGAGCGGATGAAATACACATCCGTGATAGTGATAGTAAGAGAGATAGTAATTACATTAATACAGAGTTATTGTATAACTTATAGTATAAAAGGTAATAGTAATAAATATAGCATATATATTAATTGTATTATTATGTAATTTTATATTAATTGTATTAATCAATTTTTTTATAAATTGTATTATAAAATTTTATTATGCAATTTTTTTACAAATTTGAAAATAGAAATAAACTATTCTTATTAAAATAATTATTATTTTACTAATAAAGAAATGCTTCTTGTGTGCTTGGGTGTTCAAGCTATAGGTAATGTTAATGGATGATGTTTAAATTCCATTATTTACTCTAATGTAATTTTTTTTTTAAGTTTATCAGTTACTAACTTACCATTATGCGTATTAAAAAAAAATTTAGTAGCAAAAAAATATTGTACGAGAACAATGTAATATTTGTGATTGAGTTTACTTTTAGTACATAATGTTTTAAGTGTTTAACTATGATATTTACCCTCCCGATATCAGTTCAAACAATCCTCTAGTTCAAAAACCAAATTGTAATTAATTTTGAATATACGTTGTCTTTTGGCCGGAACGACAATAACGTTTGTTCCGAGCATTTCACAAATTCTAGTTCTAGAGATAATGCAACAGATTCGTCTTTGTCGGCGAGTTAAGTGTTGGTTGGTGTTAGGAATATGTTGTTCTTGATGATAAGCATAAAACACTTAGTAGAATTTGTGTAAAGTCAATTTTGTAGCTGTCAACGAAATAGCATGCTTAGCAGTGTTTCATTGACAGGAAGCTCATCAACGAAATGAGTGTTGTAGCAATTGCATTGTACAATACTTCACAGTATGATAGGCATTCTATTATATGTTTTAGATAGGTTTTCTAAGTCATGTTGACTATGTACTAGATAGGCAAAATAGGTTGGTTAATTGTAAATATGTAATGCCTTGTAATTCTGCCTAAGTGAAGACATGTCAACGGTATGAAGATTACTCTGTCAACGGTATGGAGTTTACCCATCAACGAAACGAGGGAAACACCATCAACGAAATGAAGAATGAAGCTATCAACGAAACACATCTCCTTGCTATCAACGAATCAATGTTGCTTTTTGAACAGTTGACAAAGTGATAGTGACAGTTTACTGAACAGATCTAAAAGGAGATATGGAAGTGTACTGTGCATTGGAAGCCATCAAAGTGGATACTGGAAATAAGGAAACATTCCAATTTCCAATAAGGCTCTTGGGAATGATTATAATGAGCATGAAGACAAAAGCTAAGATCTCCAAGGACCATTGGACAAAAGGAATGAAAAGCAAGCTACTGATGGTTACTACTATTATTCTTTAGTTTAACCAAACGTAGAATTGTAAACTTGGGATATATAACCAAGTGTAGCAGTTACTTTAAAAAAAAAAAGGAGAAGAAACACAAATAGATTGTATTAGCTATTTTGAGAGCAATTCTTCTCTACAACCTTGTAACTGAGCAGCTGTGTACTTTTGTATCACAGATTATTTCCGCAATAAAAACACTTCAGTTGGATCATCAAACAATCCAACTGAATTATTTATATCTTGTGTTTTTATTTATTCAGTTCAGTTTTATTTTATAAAGTGTTTTGGTTTCAAGAAAATATCAAGAATTGTATTCAACCCCCCCTTCTACAATTCTGTTAGGTCATTTGGGAATAACAATTGGTATCAAAGCTAGCTTCTAACATACAAGAAGTTTAAAGATCAAGACCAAAAACAGAAACCATGGTGAAGAAGGATGCAGGTGTGAAGATACCAGTTCTTGATAAAGACAATTACTTTCACTGGAAAGTAAAGATGCATTTACATCTCATGTCTATGGATGAGAGGTATGTAGACTGCATTGAGAAAGGTCCACACGTTCCCATGAAGCTTGATTCTAGAATTGGACTGCCAGATGATGCACCTGATGTAGAGATTCCAAAAACTGTCTCAGAATGGACTGTTGAAGATATTGCAGAAGTTCATAAAGACAAAAGGACCATGAACATTCTGTTTAATGGTTTGGAGCAAGAGATGTTTGACAATGTTATCAACTGTACAACCTCTAAGGAAGTATGGGATACTGTTAGAACTCTCTGTGAAGGAACTGAGCAAGTCAGGGAAAATAAAATGCAACTCCTTATACAACAATATGAGCATTTTCATTTTAAAGCTGGTGAAACCCTAAATGACACGTTTAGTAGGTTTCAAAAGCTTTTGAATGGATTAAAGTTGTATGGGAGGATCTATCAAACCAAGGATTCAAACCTTAAATTTCTTAGAGCTCTTCCAAAAGAATGGAAGCCTATGACCGTTTCTCTCAGAAACACTCAAGAGTACAAAGACTACACTCTTGAAAGGCTTTATGGAACCTTGAAGACTTATGAGCTGGAAATGGAGCAAGATGAGGAAATTGAAAAGGTACAGAAGAAGGGTGGATCTATTGCATTGATTGCATCAGTGAACCAACTTGAAGATGACAGTAAAGAAGCTGCAAAGGCCACAACTAGTCGATCTAGTTGTAGGAGTGATGTTAGCAAGGGTAAAGACAAGATGACAGAAGAAGAAGAATCAGAACCAGCCAACTTGGAGGACTTAGATGAGATTGATGAACACATTGCTTTTCTGTCTAGAAAATTCTCTAAGTTCAAGTTCAAAAGAAACTCAGAAGCAAGGCCACCAAGAAGAGACTTTCAACCTAGCAAAACAAACTGGATTGAAAAGTCTAAGTCAAAATGTTTCAATTGTGGAATGCTTGGTCACTTTGCTGGAGACTGCAGAAAGCCCAAGGTTGAGAAGGGCAACAGGAAATTTGAGCCTGTTGATTATAAAAAGAAATACTTTGAACTTCTCAAACAAAAAGAAAAGGCTTTCATGTCTCAGGAGTATGATTGGGCTGGTAATGGTGAAGATTCTGATGATGATGTTGAGTATGTCAACTTGGCTCTTATGGCTGACAATCATGAGCAGGAAGCAAGTTCCTCAAGCAACCAGGTAACAATTACTAATCTTTCTGAGCTTTCTAAAGAGGAATGCGACAATGCAGTAAATGAAATGTCTACTGTATTATATAATTTGCGTGTTACTCTTAAATCACTTACTAAAGAAAATTCAAGAATAAAAGAGACCAATCTGCTCTTAAGTGATATGAATGCAATGTTAGAAGCACAGCTCATTGAATTTGAGAAAATGAGATGTGTTAGTAGGGATGCTAAGAAGGAACTTGAGAATGTGTTACAAAGGGAAGAAAGTTCCTCAAGCAACCAGGTAACAATTACTAATCTTTCTGAGCTTTCTAAAGAGGAATGCGACAATGCAGTAAATGAAATGTCTACTGTATTATATAATTTGCGTGTTACTCTTAAATCACTTACTAAAGAAAATTCAAGAATAAAAGAGACCAATCTGCTCTTAAGTGATATGAATGCAATGTTAGAAGCACAGCTCATTGAATTTGAGAAAATGAGATGTGTTAGTAGGGATGCTAAGAAGGAACTTGAGAATGTGTTACAAAGGGAAGAAATTCTTAAAACACAACTTGAGATAGAACAAGGTGTGATTGCAAAATGGAAGGATGCCAGGAATGTTGCTGCCAACATAATTAATGTTCAAGGCGTGGAATCCTTCTGTGAGCAATCATGGAAAAGGAACAAAGAGAAGCTAGGGTATGTTGGTGAAACCTTAGAATCAGAAACAGAGTCAACAAACAACAATGATCATTTGTTGAAGGTTGATATGTCAACGGAATGCAATGTTTCGTTGACACATGAACCATCAACCGATCAGGCTGTTTCGTTGACAGACAAAGAAAAAAATAAACTCACTAGACTTAATGACAAGTATGGTCCTGTCACCAAGAACTTTGTTCAAGGTGAGTCTAGTAAATCAAAGAAAATTGAGAAGCCTGTTGAAAGAGCTAATGTAGGTCACTTGTCTAACAAGCAATTGAAGGACAAGGTAGAGAAAGTTCATAATGAGGCTAAGGGAAATAAAAAGAATAACAGGAATGGCAAAGTAGGAATTAACAAACACAACAATTACACACCTGATAAATATGCTCCTAGAAAGACATGTGTTAATTGTGGAAGTGTTAGTCATTTGTCTACTAACTGCAAATCTGTTAAGAAATCTGCTAATGTGAAAATGCCCAAGCCTGCAATGAACAGTTCCATGCCTACAATGCCTGTTATGTCTAACATGTTTGCTCCATATGCACAATTTCAGAATCCATATGCTAGCATGCCATTTGTGTCTAATCCTTACATGAATATGTTTAACATGCCACAAATGCCATGGAACATGAATAACATGATTGTTCCTCCAACTATGCATGCTATGAATGAAAATATGAGCAACCCTCAGAAATCAACACCAAGGGTAAAGATTGATTTGAATCAATCTGAGCCCAAAGTGAAAAATGGTACAAAAGGGAATGCAAAGGCTAACAAGACAGGACCCAAGGAAACTTGGGTACCAAAATCAACTTGATTTGGTTTTATTGTGTGCAGGGAGACAAAAGGAATCTTTGGTACTTGGATAGTGGTTGTTCAAGACACATGACTGGTGATTCTACCCTGCTCACAGAGTTTCAGGAAAGAGCTGGCCCTTGTATTGCTTTTGGAGATGACAGCAAAGGCTACACAAAGGGATATGGCTTGATTTCAAAAGAGAATGTCATCATAGATGAGGTTGCATTGGTGGATGGTCTTAAGCACAACTTGCTTAGTATCAGCCAACTTTGTGACAAAGGATTTTTAGTTACTTTTTCAAAAGAAGCCTGTGTTGTTTCTAAAGGAGGAAACAACAATGTGGTAATGACTGGATTCAGAAGAGGGAATGTGTACATTGCTGACTTTAGTAGCACAAGTTCAGACACCATCACTTGTCTTTTCAGCAAGGCAAGCAAGGATGAAAGTTGGTTATGGCACAAGAAGTTATCCCATCTGAATTTCAAAGTTATGAATGATTTGGTGAGGAAAGATCTTGCTAGAGGAATTCCACAGGTGGAGTTCTCCAAGGATGGTTTGTGTGATGCCTGTCAAAAGGGAAAACAGAAGAAGGCATCATTCAAAAGTAAGACAGTGTCATCAATTGTCCAGCAGCTTGAATTGCTTCATATGGACCTATTTGGCCCTGTAAATGTTATGTCCATCTCAAAGAAGAAATACTGTCTTGTGATTGTTGATGATTTTTCTAGATTTACATGGACTTTCTTTTTGCACTCTAAAGATGAGGCAAGTGAAATCATTATCAATCACATCAAGATGGTAAGCAATCATCCTGATTTCAAAGTAAGAAGGATTAGGAGTGACAATGGGACAGAATTCAAGAATTCAAGCATGAAGGTGTTCTGTGAAGAAAATGGTATTTTGCATGAGTTTTCAGCAGCAAGAACACCACAGCAAAATGGTGTAGTTGAAAGGAAAAATAGAACACTTATTGAAGCTGCAAGGACAATGCTAGATGAATCAAAGTTACCTACATATTTTTGGGCAGAGGCAGTTAACACAGCTTGCTTTACTCAAAATATTTCTTTGATTAATCAGGCCAAAGGAATGACCCCTTATCAGTTACTCAAAAGAAAGAAGCCACTATTAGATTTTCTTCATGTCTTTGGATGCAAGTGCTTTGTTCTGAGAAATCAAGCTGAGCATTTGGGGAAATTTGAAGCAAAGGCAGATGAAGCAATATTTGTGGGATATGCAGCAGGGAAAGCTTACAGAGTCTTTAATCTCAGAATCAACATTGTTATGGAATCTGTACATGTTGTTTTTGATGATCTCAAAATACAAGGTCTCTGTGATGAAGGTTTCCATGAAAGTCTCTCTTTTGAGAATGAGGAAGGAGAACAAGTGAATCATGATAAGGCTACTGAGAAACAGCCTAAAGTTGTTGTATCTAGCACAGATGAAAGCAGCAGTGAAGATGAAATTGCTGCATTAAGGTTAAAAAGGATAGCAGCTAGCCGACCAAATGGTCATTTCGTTGACAGTCATGGTGGTGGATTCGTTGACAGTCAGAATGAGCGTTTCGTTGACAGCCAAAACGGTCATACCGTTGATAGTCATAGGAATGCTTCTAGAAGTGATCAATTAGGGACAACAAACTCAGGGGGAGTTTCTCAAGGATAAATATCCAATCAAGGCAATCATGATCATGAAGCTACGTCTTCAAGAGCAAATCTACCTCCCTCAAGGAAATGGACTAAAGATCATCCCTTTGAACTTATTATAGGTGATGTCTCTTCAAAAGTCCAAACTAGAAGAGCAACTCAAGAAGAATGTCTATATAGTAGCTTTCTGTCTCAAGATGAGCCAAAGAAAGTTGAGGATGCACTTCTAGATCCAGATTGGGTTTTAGCCATGCAAGAAGAGCTAAACCAATTTGAGAGAAACAATGTTTGGAAGCTGGTGCCCAGGCCTAATGACAGGAGTGTTATAGGCACAAAGTGGGTGTTCAGAAACAAGATGGATGAAAATGGTATAGTCACAAGGAACAAAGCTAGATTGGTTGCAAAAGGCTATTCACAGGAAGAAGGAATTGATTTTGATGAAACCTTTGCTCCTGTTGCAAGACTAGAAGCAATAAGGATTTTCCTAGCCTATGCAGCCCATGCCAATTTCAAGGTCTATCAAATGGATGTGAAGAGTGCTTTTCTGAATGGGGAATTGGAAGAGGAGGTGTATGTAAGTCAACCTCCTGGTTTTGAAGATGATGATTTTCCAGACTATGTGTACTTCCTTCTCAAAGCACTCTATGGTTTGAAACAAGCACCTAGAGCCTGGTATGACACTCTCTCACAGTTCCTCCTTGAGAATCATTTCACTAGAGGTACTGTAGATAAAACTCTTTTTCACAGGGTTGTAAATGGCTCTACTTTACTTGTTCAAATTTATGTAGATGATATAATCTTTGGGTCTACAGATGTGAAACTTTGTCAAAAGTTTGCCAAGCTTATGCAAAGTAAGTATGAAATGAGCATGATGGGAGAATTAACTTACTTTCTTGGTCTACAAGTAAAGCAAGTTAATGAAGGCATTTTCATTAGTCAAACAAAATACATTCATGATTTATTAAAGAAGTTTAACCTAATGGAATGCTCTCCTGCCAAAACTCCCATGCCTACTGCCACCAAACTTGAATTGAATACTAAGGAAAAATTTGTGGACATTTCAAGTTACAGAGGCATGGTAGGCTCACTTTTATATTTAACAGCTAGTAGACCTGATATTATGTTTGCTACATGTCTATGTGCTAGATTTCAGGCTGATCCTAGAGAATCCCATTTAGTTGCTATTAAAAGAATTTTCAGATATCTCAAAGGAACACCAAACCTTGGCATTTGGTATCCTAGAGAATCTGGTTTTGAACTAATTGGTTATTCAGATGCAGATTTTGCAGGATGTAAAATTGACAGGAAAAGTACAACGGGAACCTGTCAATTCCTAGGAAACAAGCTTGTGTCATGGTTCAGCAAGAAACAAAACTCAATTTCTACCTCCACAGCTGAGGCTGAGTATATTGCAGCTGGAAGTTGTTGTGCACAGATTTTATGGATGAAAAACCAACTACTTGATTATGGATTAAGAGTTGAGAAAATTCCTATCTTCTGTGACAACACTAGTGCCATTGCCATTACTGAGAATCCAGTGCAGCATTCAAGGACCAAGCACATTGACATCAAGTACCATTTCATTAGAGAACATGTTATGAATGGTACTGTGGAGTTACATTTTGTTCCAAGTGAACAACAACTTGCAGACATCTTTACCAAGCCACTTGATGAATCAACATTCTCAAGATTAGTAAGTGAGCTAGGTATGCTAAATTTCTCTTAATTATTTTTGAGATATTTGCAAGTTAAAATGCAGCCAGAAATTTGCTATGTTTTTCTGTGAATGGATTTTCTCAGGAAAAGGTAAAATTTTGTCTAAGTCAAAATTACTATGCCAACGGAATGCACCATTTCGTTGACAGTCTTAGCAGTTTTCTGGGTGTTTCGTTGATAGCTCTTTTATATCAACGAAACGCAGCTTTATCAACGAAATAAGACGGGACTTTAACCGCCCAATCCTGATTCGTTGATTTAGCGCTTTTTATCTGAACCGTTGAAATTTGACACGTCTTTTACCACGATCTATGCATACACCCCTGTAAGCATAAATCATGGTAATACTTTAAGAGTAACGGTTATATTTTTAAGCCAATCCAGTAATTTACATTTATTATTGGATTCATTTTCTGAGAATTTTTGGGGGAGTATTTAAGAAATTTTAGTTTTATTATTTCTTTTTACCTGTTCTCAAAAATTCCAAAGGCTTTTTCTCTCTTCTTCTCTCTAACAAGCAATTCAGTTCGAAGCTTTCCTTTAATCAACAATGGCACCTATAGTCAAGCTTATGTCTGCTGGAGGGTTCATCTATGAGAAGAACAACTCCATCCCTTTTGTTGTCAAGGAAAACCCGAACAGTCTGTTCTTCAAAATGATGGATTTCATGAAGAATTGCAAGTTGAGCTATGCAATGTTTCACTCTACACCACTCTACAATGAGATAATCGAGGAAATTTGGACCTCATGTGAGTATAGTGGAACACACTGCACACTAAAATTCACTCTTCAAGGTAATGAGTACATAGTTAATTCTGATGTTTTGCAAGCATGTTTACATATTCCTGATAATAACTGTGATGCTTTGCCTACTAACACTGAAATAACTACCATGTTAAATTCTATAAACTACTCTTTGCCTACTGATAATCTGGGTAGAATAATTAGGAGAGGTTTGGTTAGAGAATACAGTTATTTAGCTGATGCATTCATTAAGGTCTTTTCTGGAAAGATTAGTAATTTTGATGCATTAACTAACTCTATGTTAATTCTCCTAACCATGCTTCTAAATGATAGATATCACAACTTTAGCACCCAACTTATGTATGAAATTGGTGCTAAGTTGGGTGACAAAGCAAATAGGAAGAAAAATATCTATTATGCTAGGTTTCTGATGATGTTGGCTAACCATGTTAGTCCAGCACCATTAGTTATCTCTAACCCTAATGCCAGGTTCGAGTGCTTTGTGCAAGAAAAGAGAGTATTGACAGACATACTCAGGCTGAACCACTATGGTGATGTTCCAGTGGTGTATCTGCCAATCATTGAGGTAACTACTACTATCCCTGTTAGTGTAGCTAACACCTCTACTGTTTTACCTTCCAATGTTGCTATGGAGTCTGTAGCTGTGACCCAACAGGCTCCTACCCTAGCACCAAAACCAAAATCAAAGAAATCCTCCAAGCCAACCTCAGGTGCTTCTCAAAAGGCACCTGTTGTAAAAACTACCACACAACCTAAGGGGAGTGAGTCTGGAGTTGTGAGAGGTGAGGGAAGGGGTGAACATCAAAGAAACCCCAAGGATAAGGAAGGACAGGTTAGTGTGTACCAGCCAAGCCCCATTGTGTCTTCCCAACAAGGCACAATGAGTAACATGGATTTAAGCACAAGTCTAATTGCATCCTCCCAAAAGGATGTGATTATTGAAACAAGCTCTCCTCCTAGAGCACAGTCCAAAAGGGTAAGGGACACTTCTAGCCCAAAGTCTACATTTTCCCAATACCAAAGGAGAGTGAAGCAAAAGTCCAAGGGTACACAGGGTGCACACACACTGGAAGCAACACTTCCAGTTTCTCAAATTCAGTTTGATGTAACCCCTATCATTACTCTGGGGTTACAGTCCCATTCTCTAAACATCAATCTTGAATTATCTCCATCAAATTCACCAACTCAATCTTTAGATGTGGACATGATCCATACATCTATTCCTGATTCTCCAACTCTAATCTTGGAGAAGCCCCACTCTGAAGCTGGTGGCCATCACTTGTTAAGTGATTTGTTGGGCCATCAACCATTTTTTCCTGAAGTTGCAAGGGGATCTGTGGACCATTCTTTAAAATCAATCACCACAGACTCTACTGTAATTTCTCATTCTCAAAGTGCTTTCTTGACTTCATCAACGAAACAGTCTATTTCGTTGACAAGTGTTTCTCCATCAACGGTATCCATACCGTTGACAGTTCAAACTACCATTCCGTTGATAGTTCACTCTGCACCTTTAATTGAAAATCAAGTTGTTCCCACAACTAGTGCAGATGATCTAGTGGTAGTTGAGACACTTCTAGGATTGAGAGGGAGTGAAACTGAGAGGCTGGCTTGCAGCCAGGCAAAAGGAGAGAATGTGAGTGAGAGGCTGGCTATTTCTTCCAGCCAGGCAAAAGGAGAGATTGAGAGTTCCACCTTAGAAGGTGAAGGTGAGGGTGTGAGAGGTGTGAGAGGTGTGAGCCATGGGGAGCCCATGATGCAAGAACAGAGTGGAGAGAGAGAAGGGACTACAGGAGAAATAAGGATGGAAGCAGCCATTGCTAATGAGTTAATGGAGGTCAGTGAGGGAGAAAGGGAACTTACTTTCCAAGAGGTTTATCAGCAAACTCTGGATAGTATTTCCCTGGATCCTGAGACCTTTACTCATCCTGTGTCAGCCTATCAAATTTTGGCTCAACAGGGCAATGTGGAGGCAGAGAGGTCACTACAACTAATTCACACAACTGCATCAATGCAAAGAGCAAAGGATGCCTTGACCAATCTACCTCCAGGAGCTGAAGCAAGTGGAGACTTTGATTTCTCTGATGATGAGGACAGCTATGGTGATAATCTACAGGTGGCCACTACTGCACAGACTGGGACTTCTGTGGTGCCTCCTACACCAAACTGGCTTTCTCAAGATATGCATGGTAGAAGCAATTTGGATGCTGCTATCACAAGGCAGTACAAAGAAGCATATCTAGCTCATGAGTCTGCAGGACCAAGAGACAAGAAATTCTACAAAGCCATAATGGATTCTCTGGAAATTCAAAGGCTACAAATGTTGCAGACAAGGATTGAGGCTACAGAGATCAAGGATTCAATCAGCAACCTTAGGGCTGCTAATGATAGGAGGCTAGATGAAAAGCTTCCTCCTCTCACTGTGTCCAGGATGAACAGGTTTTTCACTAAAGAACCTGAAGTGGAGTCCTCCTTGAAGACTCTCTCTTCTAGAGTGGACAAGGTGGAAGCCACTCTATCACAGATGCAAAAGGAACAGGAGAAACAAACACAACTATTGGCCCAGCTAGTGGCAGCTCAAGGACTCCCAGCCATCTCTTTTGATGATAACAAAAAGGGGGAGAAATCTAAGGAGCTAGACATTCAAATTACCAAGGTTATGGTTCCAGCCATTTCCCTACCAAAGGAGCCATTAGCAATGGGGGAGCTTGGCAAGCAGCAAAAGGATGGTATTGACCTTATACAAGAAGCTTCTATGAGGATGAGACTTGCAGAACAAATCAAAGAACATTGGTCCAACATAGAAGCAAAGTTCAAGAAGATTACTGAAGATAAGGACTCAAATCCATCAACGGAACAGCCATCAACGAATGCCATGGCAATAGCATCAACGGAATGGGAGCCACAGACAAATTCTTTCTATCAACAAGAGCCCCTTCTACATGGAGTCACTCAAGGACCAAGGAAGGAAAAAGGACAAACTTCATGCATTAGGGATGTGGAACAAGCTACAATTCAAAGAAGCCTATCTCCCAAGTCCCCTGCTAAACCAAAGGGCAAAAACATAGCAAGGACTTTCTATCCTGCACCTTATCCAGATGAGCACAAGCTTCTTGGTCTACTCATCACAAAAAGCAAGGAAAGTAATGATTATGAGATAAGGAAGCAAAGGGCAATTGTCTACAGGAATGGACAGCAAATCTGTGTTTGGGCTGGTCATCCAAACTTTGCTGAAGCCAAGGCTGAGGAATCAGAAAGAGCAGCTATGCAAGCTCCTGCAGTAGCTCAAGCTCTAGATGAAGAAGAAAGGAAGCAAGAGGAAAGCACTAGAGAGGAAAGGAGTTCAAAGAAGAGCATAAGGCAACCCAAAGAGAGAGCTAGGAGAAACATAGACTTTGAGAGTGCTGATTCTCAGAGTACTGCATCAGACTCTTCTTTACCTATTGCACCTCCAACAATTGCTAATCCAGTTTTTGAGGGAAAGTTGGCCTGTGATCCTGCACATCCTGTCAATTTTCATGATCAACCAATCATGCCAAAAGAGGAACCAATTGATTTTGATGAGGCATACTTTCCAAAGTTCCTGTTAGAAAAGGACCAACCAATGAAGACAAAGAAGAGGCCTGTCAAAGCAAAGCCTGCTTTTGTGAGAAAGCCACAATCTCAAAAACCCCCTTCAAACCCAGAGGACTGCATGTACATTGCTGACATCAGGGAAGAATCCAGTCTACATCTTGACTTAGACAACCTGGTGGAAGTAAGGGGAATTGCAGCTTCTCAAAAGTTGCCTGAAAGACTAGTGTTCATATTCAAGGGAGGTAGAGAACAAGTGTGGCCTCTCTACAGAATTTTAGGAGAAGACTATCAAACACTACTCTCAGTGTTTAGATGCGTGAAAAAGGACTTTGGTTTCACCAAAACAGCCAAGTCTGAGGTGGTCTCCAAAATCTGTCAGATAAAGGCTAGCTGGAACAAGCCTGAGGCTCTTCCCAGGATACTTAGAGTTCCCTCAACAGGAAAGAAAATCCATCTTCAACCCTATTGGATGATGGAGTTTAAGGACAAGGACAACTGCAGAAGATTCTTCAGAATGGAAGACCAGCTGGAGAAGGCATCTAATCAAACTCTAAAGCTGATGCAATCCAAGCTTGGTGATCAAGATGAAGAGGAGAAAATCTTCTACAGAAGACTACAGGCCCAGATTGAGGAAAACAACTCCAAGAGAGGGAAGAAGACTATGCCACAAAGAAGTCACAGATGAAACATTTGCTCAGACTAAAGGAGCACCTGTGGGCATTAGTCTTGTAAGTCTTATATTTTGTCTATAAAGTTTTGAAGCTTAATACATTTTCTACTTTTGTAATTTATGATGTATCTGAGTGTTTTTGTTATCATCAAGTCTCTTGATTTATGGCTGTTATTCTATCAGTCATAAATTGGGGGAGATTGTTAGGAATATGTTGTTCTTGATGATAAGCATAAAACACTTAGTAGAATTTGTGTAAAGTCAATTTTGTAGCTGTCAACGAAATAGCATGCTTAGCAGTGTTTCATTGACAGGAAGCTCATCAACGAAATGAGTGTTGTAGCAATTGCATTGTACAATACTTCACAGTATGATAGGCATTCTATTATATGTTTTAGATAGGTTTTCTAAGTCATGTTGACTATGTACTAGATAGGCAAAATAGGTTGGTTAATTGTAAATATGTAATGCCTTGTAATTCTGCCTAAGTGAAGACATGTCAACGGTATGAAGATTACTCTGTCAACGGTATGGAGTTTACCCATCAACGAAACGAGGGAAACACCATCAACGAAATGAAGAATGAAGCTATCAACGAAACACATCTCCTTGCTATCAACGAATCAATGTTGCTTTTTGAACAGTTGACAAAGTGATAGTGACAGTTTACTGAACAGATCTAAAAGGAGATATGGAAGTGTACTGTGCATTGGAAGCCATCAAAGTGGATACTGGAAATAAGGAAACATTCCAATTTCCAATAAGGCTCTTGGGAATGATTATAATGAGCATGAAGACAAAAGCTAAGATCTCCAAGGACCATTGGACAAAAGGAATGAAAAGCAAGCTACTGATGGTTACTACTATTATTCTTTAGTTTAACCAAACGTAGAATTGTAAACTTGGGATATATAACCAAGTGTAGCAGTTACTTTAAAAAAAAAAAGGAGAAGAAACACAAATAGATTGTATTAGCTATTTTGAGAGCAATTCTTCTCTACAACCTTGTAACTGAGCAGCTGTGTACTTTTGTATCACAGATTATTTCCGCAATAAAAACACTTCAGTTGGATCATCAAACAATCCAACTGAATTATTTATATCTTGTGTTTTTATTTATTCAGTTCAGTTTTATTTTATAAAGTGTTTTGGTTTCAAGAAAATATCAAGAATTGTATTCAACCCCCCCTTCTACAATTCTGTTAGGTCATTTGGGAATAACAGTTGGTTACGCAAAAAATGGCGAGGCTAAAAGATTTGTTGTTCCGCAGTGCATCGGAGGGTCATGAAACGAACAAGGAGGAGGATTTAAACAATTCGAGTGCAAAGAAGAATGAGAGAGCTTTTATAGCATTATCAACTCATGAACGGCATTATAAAGGTGAAATGAGCAGCCGCGGAGGAGATGAGAAAGAGAACTTATTTACCTTACAGGATGATAGGTTGCACGGATGTTTCTGCAGTTATTGTTAGTGACCCCTGTATAGTAGCAATTAGAATTCGTTAACAGAAACAGTTGGAATCATGTCATAGATTTGTAGGGATGGGGATGGACATTGGGTCATTTGGTGCTGAAAAAATGTATTGTCGGCCTCGACCTAATCTCTTATGTCAAAGTTAATTCATAAATTCACTTTCTATTTCAAGAACTTACCGAATTACCGAATTGAGTTCCGATACAAATTTTAGGATGCTGCATTAACATTAGATTATTAGTGAATAATCAACTAATATGTTTTTTTTCGAGTTTTTTAATATGTTTTCGAGATATCGGGCCTATCGAGTTTATTTTAACATTTTTCGAGTTTTCGAGCTATCGAGCCTATCGAGTTTTTTAATATTTTTCGAGCTATCAGGTTCTTATCGAGTTAATCGAACTTATCGAGCTTTAATTTGATATTCTAAAAATACCCAAATATTTATATATACTTTTTTATATTTATAAAAACATTTTTATTGGTAGAGATAATAATGAACGGTCGGTATTTTCCAAATTGGACGAGTATTCAATATTTTTATATATATCTATAACCTTTATTAATAAGCGAAACCCCCTTTTAATATGATACCAAATTTGGTTCACACTTTTTTTGGTTTCACCCATAATTTATCTTTAAAAAAAAATATAATTATCTAATTTAAAATATATTATATTATATATCCTAAACTCCTATTTCATATATTAGAATTATTATATCCTAAACTCCTATTTCACGTAGTAGAACTTTATATTATTTTTAAATTATTTTTGTTTTATTCAATCCTCCAATCTTCTAACATTTCTATTATTATTTCGACTTTTTCATTTTACAAAAAAATAATATTTTATTTTTGACTTTTCATCTTGCACATACAAGCAATTAAAAGTCTGCATGATAAAAGGTTACCTTTTTTCTTTGTCACTTCTTTGCCATTGTCATAACATTGATATACATATGTCAATATTATATGTGATCACATAAAATTGATAGTTAAGTCATAAAATTTAAACTTTTGTATCAAGTTTTTTTTAAAGTACAAATTTACTATACACTTGCTACTTCAATGTTCGACTCAGATATTATATATTATTGTAGAATTTTATGTTGTTTTTAAATAAAAAAAATTATAACTATCTAATCTAAATAGATTATATTATTATTGTACTATAAACTCCCATTTCATGTAAAATTCTAATTTTTTTTAAGAAAAAACTAATTCTATGTTGTTTTGAAATTACAAAAAATTATCTAATCTAAAATAGATTATATTGTTATTTTACCATAAACACTTATTTCACGTAAAATTATATGTTATTTTTAATAATAATCTAATCTAAATCTACAATAAATTATATTGTTATTGTACGAATATATATTACATTGTTATTAAATTACATTACTATTGTACCAAAATATATTATATTATTATATTATATCATGTAATAGATATCTCATGCCGGAGGAGTTATAATAATATCACAACATAAGCAAATTATAGTACGTGTAATTTGTAGTTAGGCCATCTGAAATTTTTATTTTTATTGTAGTTCTAATTCTTTTATAAACTTAGTGTCTTGTTGAATTGAACTTAAAATATGAAACACCAACGAATATGATTGTACGTCATTAATTACCGATGAAGTGATCATTGTCCATCACCAAAGTACAAAAAAAGTTACTAATCGAATACAAGTTATGGACAGGTAAATTTACTTTTCAGCATGCGAAGTTTTTGTTAGTACAAGTTGTGTAGAGGTAAATTCACTTTTCAGCATTCCAAGAGTTGTTCATCTGTATGCGAATCAATTTCATAGAAAATGTTCGAATATTTACATCACCAATTACAAGGGCATAAATTGAATTCAATTATATTTGTCATGTTATATTTATTCTTTATTCATGACTAGCCTTATTATATTTAAATAGTCCCAAATGAATTTAACTATTTATCTCTTGTACGGTTAGTTAATTCATTAATAGGCTTACAATATTTAAATCATCCATACTTTGTACGATATTGAGCTAATTTCTTAGTCCCCTATATTTGTTCCTTCTAGCTATGCCTTTATAATTGGAAGACAAACGATATCCATACAAAAAAAGATATCGTCAAACAAGAGATTATGAAATTATTGAGCAGTGAGATGAACGTAATGATTAAATTCACAAAAAAATTATGTCCCAGGTATTACTATCAAAAGTTTCTTTTTACTTAATTTTTAGAATTATTCGATTCAGATAATGATCTCTTGTGTTTTATGTATAAATAAAAAGTTGTTTCTAGAAATAGAAATAAAGAAACTCAACTGGATGACAATCTTCTAACTTTTAGTCCATACTGTATATACAAAATTTTAATTATATATACATAGTTTACACTGTATTTGACCGATTTCTTAGTCCCCTTATAATTATCCTTTACAGTCACGTCTTCAAAATTGGAATTGTAAAGATCTGACGAAAGAGGAAGATATCGTCAAACAAGAGATTCTTAAACTATTGAGCAGTAGAATAAACATAATGAGAAACATCGCAAAAAATATATGACACGTGTATTTGTAACAAAGTTTTTTTTGTTTAATTTTATATAATTTTTCAATTCAACTAATGAACTTTTACGTTTCTATATAACAGAAAGTTATTTATGGAAATAAAAAAATTCAATTGAATGAGAATCTTTTGGATCTATATACAGATTGGTATTTCAGTTTTAAAATTAATTTGATTTTAATTACTTTTTCTATATAATAAAAAAAGCTATTTCTAGAAATAAAGAAAATCAACTAGATGGAAATCTTCTAGATCTTATCCCAGGTTGAATAAACAAAATTTTAATTATATGTATACATACATAGTGTATACTACATTTGTCTAATTTGTTATTGCCCTTATAATTATCCCTTATAGTTACGCTTTCAAAATTGGAAGTTAAAAGATCTGCTGGAATAAAAAGATGACATCAAACAAGATCTTATTATATATATATAAATTACAACTATTAATCTCTTACGTTTTTTATATAATAGAAAGTTGTTGTTGAAAATAAAGAAATTCATTTGGATGAGAATCTTTGGGATCTATACACAAGTTGGTGTTTTAGATTTTAAAATGATTTTGCTTAAATAATCTACCACTAACATTTCAGTTGATATTGCTCTACACTTCATTGAGATTCCGTTATGGTGTAAAGTGATAACATATAAAGTTTTTATAATTAACTGAATAATAATGATATTTTCATGAGCAAAATATTTGTAAAATTCAGTAACTAATTTCATGAAAAAATAATGTAAATGTAAACAATTTTAAGTCAAAATTGAAAATAACATAATTGATAATATTAATTAAAAAATACTATAAATAAAATAAATTTCCAAAAAAAACACTCGGTCCGTGCTTCGCAGGGGTTATTTTCTAGTAATAACTAAAAATAAAACTGTTCATCAACTATACTATGATAAGATGTTTTAATCAGTGGACTAGTCAAGCTGGATCAATAGAAGGCATCAAGATATTTTTGAGATAGCTAGCAGATTGTTTTGGCTAACAACTTTATCCTTGAGATAGCTAGCTAATTGTTATGGCGTGTTATATTGAGAACAAAATAGTTTAAATTGAATGACAAATATTTGATCGAGTTTAATAACCCATTCTATGGGTTATTTACGGGAAATAGTATTGAAAGGTAAGGAGTAATACAGATGACCTAAATTGCATCCGCAAAAACGAATGGATCCATCTTGTGTTTAAAAACTCTTAATTTAACTGTATCTTACTCACTCACTTTATGTTGGTTCGCTAAGAAGTCTAGGACTAAACAAAACCGAATCGAAACCGAAAAAATATGATCAAAACTGAAAAATTTCGGTTCGGTTTGGATTTAGTTTTTTCAAAATTTCGGTTCTTTCTGTCTTTCGGTTCTTAAGGATTTAGTTTGGATTAAACCGAAAGATTTCTGCTGCTTCTCTTTAGCTTTCATTACTTCTTCGCAGTTAAGTCCTTCCTTGTCATGGTGACAGACACATGTGTTGGGTTTTAGTTTCTATCTATGAGATTAAAAGCCCAATTCGATTACCCTTGTTTTAGCCCACAAGGAGATAAAAATAGGGAACCCTATATATAATTATAGGAGGATTATAATAAAAATAAGAGAGAAGAAAATTAGACACAAGATAGATTTAGGGTGAAAAATTCGCATGAATTTTTCTGCTTGCACAAACTGCCTTGTATTTGCGATTCCCGGAGTTCTACCGGTCGGATCGTCCTGAATTTTGGACAGCAACTTCCTTACACCGATATCTAAATTCTGAACGGTGGAGATCGGATTCTGAGGTGCAGAGGTCAGTTTATTAATGGGCTTAACAGAGCTGTTTGCACCACGGTGAGGGTAAACCTCCCCGCGGGTTTTTCTCATTGTTGTCTTATTTTGATTTCATACTTTTGACGCCTTATTACAAGAGTGTGAAGGTGTTTGTATTCCTCTAGTTTTGTCTAGAGAAGACTTGGTGTATTCCCATATAATTTGTGATAGTGAATTGTTTGGGTGGACTATGGTCCCGTGGTTTTTACTCCTTACCTTTGAGGGGGTTTTCCACGTATAACTTTTGGTGTCTTGTTTTTCGTTTTATTGCTTTACTTGTTTGTTTCATCGAAGGTTCATACAAGTAGGGATAAGTATTGTCCAACGAAGTTAATTTCGCACTTAGTTGTTACCGTTGTGGTCACTTTTTCCCATCATATTGGCATCAGAGCTTGGTTGTTATTGGACTTGTTTGAACGATGGAAACGAATACAAGTAGAATGATTAATTTGAATGGTTCTAATTATCATGTTTGGAAGGGGAAGATGGAGGATCTTCTTTATGTGAAGGAATATTATCTACCTGTGTTTGCTACGGAGAAGCCTGCAAATAAAACAGAGGCAAAATGGACTATTTTGCATCGACAAGTTTGTGGGTATATACGGCAATGGGTGGATGATAATGTTTTGAACCATATTAGTGGGGAGACATATGCACGTATTTTGTGGAACAAGCTTGAGCAACTCTATGCTCGAAAGACAGGAAATAATAAACTGTATTTGATTAAACAGTTGATGTCTCTAAAATATCAGGATAGCACTACAATTTCTGATCACTTGAATGCATTCCAAGGAATTATGAATCAACTTGCTGGAATGGGTATCAAGTTTGAGGATGAGATACAAGGGTTGTGTCTTTTGGGTACTTTACCAGATTCATGGGAGACATTCAGGATGTCTTTGTCAAACTCAGCTCCAGATGGTATTATCAGTATGGAATTAGCTAAGAGCAGTATTCTGAATGAAGAGATGAGAAGAAAGTCACAGGGTTCCTCTTCACAGTCAGAAGTCCTAGTCACTGAAAGAAAGGGAAGAGCTCAAAGCAGAGGTCCAACCAACAGAGGTAATCAACGGAGTAGTTCTAGAGGTAAGTATTCTAATGTTGAGTGTTATCATTGTGGTAAAAAGGGGCATACAAAGAAGTTCTGCAGAAAGTTGAAGCGAGAAAATAAAAAGGGTTCAGACAACGTTCAGACAAAAACTGACGGTGGTAATGATAATTCTGTGGTGATTGCTACTACTGATGAACACCTGATCTGTTGTGATGGAGATATTGTTAACCTTGCACAAGATGATTTGAGTTGGGCAATTGATAGTGGTGCTTCGTGTCATGTTGCATCACGAAGGGATTTCTTTACATCTTATAATTCTGGTGATTTTGGAGATGTTAAGATGGGTAACAGTGACATAGCAAAAGTTGTTGGCGTTGGAGATGTATGTCTGAAGTTTGATACGGGCATGGAGTTATTTCTTCATGATGTGAAGCTTGTTCCAGACATGAGAATGAATTTAATTTCTACTGGCCTTCTTGATGATGAAGGATATGTCAGCAGCTTTGGTAATGGTCAATGGAAGCTCACTCGGGGTTCTTTAATTGTTGCAAGAGGGAAGAAGTGTCCGAAATTATATATGACTCAGCCGCAAATCTCCAAGGACAGTGTTAATGCTGTTGAGAATGTTGATAAGGTTGAATTATGGCATAAGAGACTTGCTCACATGACTGAAAAAGGAATGAATATGTTGTCGAAGAAAAAGGTATTATCTGGTTTAACTGATATACATTTGAAAAGGTGTTCTCACTGTGTGGCAGGTAAGCAGAACAGAGTTTCTTTTAAGAGTCGTCCTCCTTCTCGTAGAGAGCATATACTTGACTTGGTGCATTCCGATGTTTGTGGTCCTATGAAAATCAAAAATAATGGTGGTTCATTATATTTCGTTACATTCATCGATGATCATTCAAGGAAGTTATGGGTTTATACCTTGAAGACGAAAGACCAAGTGTTAGATGTGTTTAAGCATTTTCAGGCTTTAGTTGAGAGACAGACTGGGAAGAAACTGAAGTGTATCCGGACAGATAATGGAGGGGAGTATACAGGTCCCTTTGATGTGTATTGTAGACAGCAGGGTATTCGGCACCAAAGGACTCCACCAAAGACACCTCATCTTAATGGTTTGGCAGAGAGAATGAATAGAACATTGGTGGAGAGAGTCAGATGTTTACTTTCACATGCTGATTTGCCGATGTCTTTTTGGGGTGAGGCACTAAATACTGCGGTAAATGTGTTAAATCTCTCACCTTGTGTTCCTTTAAAGTTTGATATTCCAGATAAAGTTTGGAGTGGTGAAGATGTTTCTTATGATCATTTGCGTGTCTTTGGATGTAAAGCTTTTATGCATATTCCCAAAGATGAGAGGTCTAAACTTGATGTGAAGACTAAAGAGTGTATATTTCTTGGTTACAGCCAAGATGAATTCGGCTATAGGCTCTACGATGCAGTTTCAAAGAAGATTGTGAGAAGCCGAGATGTTATCTTTATTGAAGATCAGACTTTGAAAGATATTGGGAAGGCAGAAACAGTTCCTCAATATAACAATGATCTGGTTGATTTGGATCCGGTTCCTCCAAGACATGTGGATTCACAGTTTGGAGATGATGTTCATGATGATGACCAGAACGGTACTAATACTGATACTCCGGAAAATAGTGACATGGATGATGATGCCCATGAGGAGTCACCAGTACCAAATACTCCACAATTCGTTCCACTCAGGCGGTCTACCAGAGATCGTCATCCTTCTAACAGGTATTCTGCTGATGAGTATGTTCTATTGACTGACAGTGGTGAACCTGAATCTTATACAGAAGCTATGAAAGATGAGCACAAGAAGGAGTGGGTTTATGCCATGCAAGATGAGATGAAATCCTTGTATGAGAATAATACTTTTGAGTTGGTGAAGCTACCTAAAGGAAAACGAGCTTTGAAAAACAGGTGGGTTTATAGAGTGAAGCAAGATGAGCATACTTCACAACCACGGTACAAAGCTAGGTTGGTCGTCAAGGTATTCAGTCAGAGAAAGGGTATTGATTTTGATGAGATCTTTTCTCCAGTTGTTAAGATGACATCAATTCGTGTGGTGCTTGGTTTAACAGCTAGTCTTGATTTGGAGGTTGAACAAATGGATGTCAAGACAACTTTTCTACATGGTGACTTGGACAAAGAAATCTATATGGAGCAACCTGAAGGTTTTCATGTAAAAGGTAAAGAGGATTATGTTTGTAGACTTCTTAAGAGTCTATATGGTTTGAAGCAGGCACCTCGACGATGGTATAAAAAGTTCGAGTCGTTTATGAAGGAGCAAGGCTACCGTAAGACTATTTCTGACCATTGTGTTTTTGTTCAGAAATTTGCAGATGATGATTTTATAATATTATTGCTTTATGTGGATGACATGCTTATTGTTGGCAAAAATGCTGGAAGAATTTCCCAGTTGAAGCAACAGTTAAGTAAGTCCTTTGCTATGAAGGACTTGGGGCCAGCGAAACAGATTCTTGGAATTCGTATTCATCGAGACAGAGTGGCCAAGAAGTTGCATATATCACAGGAGCATTATATTGAGAAGGTGCTTTGCAGGTTCAACATGGATAAATTTAAAGTTGTTAGTTCTCCTCTTACTACCAACTTTAAGTTAACTGGAAATGATTCTCCTTCTACGAAGGAAGAAATTGCAGAGATGGATGGAGTTCCATATGCCTCAGCAGTAGGAAGTTTGATGTATGCTATGGTATCTACGAGACCTGATATAGCCTTTGCAGTTGGTGTTGTCAGTCGTTATCTAACAAATCCAGGTAAGAAGCATTGGGAAGCAGTTAAGTGGATTATGAGATATCTTAGAGGTACTTCCAAATTGGGTCTGACATTTGGGAATGGTAAACAAGTGCTTGTTGGATATACAAATTCTGACTTGGCAGGAGATAAGGATTCGTTGAAATCTACTTCTGGATATTTGATGACTTTGGCAGGGGGAGCGGTCTCATGGCAATCTAGGTTGCAAAAGGGTGTTTCACTTTCTACGGGGGAGGCAGAGTATGTAGCAGCAACTGAAGCTTGTAAAGAGTTGTTGTGGTTGAAGCGGTTGATGCAGGAACTTGGATTTCCGCAACAACGCTATGTGGTTTTTTGTGATAATCAAGCAGCTATTGACATAGCTAAACATCCTACATTTCATGCAAGAACGAAGCATATCGATATGAGATATCATTGGATTAGAGACGCTCTTGAAGAAGGGTTGTTTGAAGTGGACAAGGTACACACTGATGATAATGGTTCCGATATGTTGACAAAGTCTTTAGCTAAAGGAAAGTTGAAGGTAGGTTGTTCAATCGCCGGAATGGCGAACTCTTTCTCATAGTTAGAAAGGGGGAGATTTGTTGGGTTTTAGTTTCTATCTATGAGATTAAAAACCCAATTGGATTACCCTTGTTTTGGCCCACAAGGAGATAAAAATAAGGGAACCCTATATATAATTATAGGAGGATTATAATAAAAATAAGAGAGAAGAAAATTAGACACAAGAGAGATTTAGGGTGAAAAATTCGTATGAATTTTTCTGCTTGCACAAGCTGCCTTGTATTTGCGATTCCCGGAGTTCTACCGGTCGGATCGTCCTGAATTTTGGACAGAAACTTCCTTACACGGATATCTAAATTCTGAACGGTGGAGATCGGAGTCTGAGGTCCAGAGGTCAGTTTATTAAGGGGCTTAACAGAGATGTTTGCACCACGGTGAGGGTAAACCTCCCCGCGGGTTTTTCTCATTGTTGTCTTATTTTGATTTCATACTTTTGACGGCTTATTCCAAGAGTGTGAAGGTGTTTGTATTCCTCTAGTTTTGTCTAGAGAAGACTTGGTGTATTCCCATATAATTTGTGATAGTGAATTGTTTGGGTGGACTACGGTCCCGTGGTTTTTACTCCTTACCTTTGAGAGGGTTTTCCACGTATAACTTTTGGTGTGTTGTTTTTCGTTTTATTACTTTACTTGTTTGTTTCATCGAAGGTTCATACAAGTAGGGATAAGTATTGTCCAACGAAGTTAATTCCGCACTTAGTTGTTACCGTTGTGGTCACTTTTTCCCATCAACATGTTAGCGAAAAGTCCAGGTGGATATTTGCCGTAGAGATTAATGTAACTAAACAAGGTTGTGGCACAGTCATATTTCATGTCATTCAACTTCTCACAAAAAGGGCAAGCTAATTCCTTAAAAGCACCGCAACATGCTTTAGCTTGGTAGTTAGGAGTTAGGACCTTTACATTGGCTTGTAATGATTGTATAGTTCTGATTCTCAAAGTCTATGTCACAAGCTGCAAACAAAATGTAAGATTTAAGAACCAGGGCTCTCATTTAAATTTATGCATGTCAACAATTAATCTGTATTTTATATCCAAGAACAGTTATCCCAATTACCAAGAATTTGTTTACTAGCACCTAAAATTATGGAAAAAACACTTATGCTTCAATTCAATCTTCGAAATTGTGTATTTAGATATCCATGTGCAATACATAATCAGAGAATTTACAAAAAACGTAGGCCTAACATGCTTTAAGTATCAATGTCAACTTTGTTGAAGGCCAAAAGATTTCAAACATCTGACTGATTTAAGTATTAACCAGAATCACACTTGTAGTTGTAGACTTGTAGTTGATGTAAACTGTTACAGTGTTACTTGATTTTTTACCAGTGTTTCTTGTTATGGCAGTTATTTTGCAGAATGTAGGTTGGACTGGTCACCGGTGTCAAGATGAATGCATGATGTTTTCCGTTGATGCTGCAGCAATAGCCATTAATAGTTCAATACGCGGATGTTTCATTTTAACTTTTTAAATGTTGCACTTGCACACTTCCAGCAAAGAATTTATGTGACTTTGTTATTTAACTTATTTTGATGGCTTGATGGCTTGTTCAATAAACAATATTGCAGATTTGCAGTTGTGGATTGTGATTTGTGGACTTGTGTAGTAATCAGTAATCTGTATAATCTATTGACTATTGAGTATTTGAGTTTGTTAGTTAACGATGGACATGGACTGAAATTGTGTAGTATTGTGATGTATGTTTAAATTTAATTGTCTTTTAGAATTTTGAATGTAAGCAGTGTCCAGTGATTGTTTAGCAGACTATAGTAAAATACAGGATTCATAAATTTCGGGTTTCAAGTAAACCAAACCGAATAAACCGATTCATATTATTTCGGTTCGGTTCCGTTATATCAAAACAGAAATTCGGTTTTTTAGTTTTTCTTATTCGGTTCAGTTTTTAACCTAATCGACCGAATGATCAGCCCTAAAAACCGAACCGGCCGAATGATCAGCCCTAAGAAAGTCTATAATATACGATATTGTTCATTCTGAATGGAATTCGCACAGATTTATTTTTAAATGTTATCCACAAGGTCTCACACTTATAATAAAGTTAACCGATTATTTATAAACTAGAAATCTTTCACCTACGATGTGAGACAACTTCTAACAATAAACCGGTGATCTAGATTTTTAATCTCTGTATGGGTGGTCTAGATTTCAGATCTTATCGTTAAAGTCATGAGTGTGGTATCCAAAAACTAGAACTTGTTATATCTACATGCTCTCGCATCTGTTTAAATTTCTCTCCTCTCTCTCAACACTTCTACAACCACAGTTCCATCAAAAAATATGGATATAGTTATAGTCAGTGCAGTGTGCATACTGCTTGCCTTTGCTCTGCTCTCACTTCCAAAAATTCGAGCAAGTCCTCTTAAAATAATCCTCCAGGACCCTACCCGTTGCCAATCATAGGAAACATACACAAACTTGGCAAGCACCCTCATAAATCCTTAGCCAGCTTCGCTCAAGTTAACGGTCCAATCATGCGTTTAAAACTAGGCCTCATAACCACCATAGTCATTTCTTCATCAAGCACAGCTCAACAAGTCCTTCAAAAGCAAGACCTAGCGTTCTCTAGTCGTTCTCAGTTTGATGTTGTACGTGCTTCGAGCCATTATAAATACTCTGTAGTACTTTTGCTTATTGGCAGTCGGTGGAGAAGCCTAAGAAAAATAATGAGCTCGTATATATTTGCAGCTAACAAGCTCGATAAAAATCAGCATCTACGTAGGAGGAAGGTGCATGATCTTATTAGATACTGTGAAAAGTGTTGCCAAAGTGGGGAGACTGTAGATATTGGCCGTGCTGCTTTTCTGACTTCGCTCAATCTTTTGTCAAACACTATATTTTCTAAGGATATGATAGATTCATACGAGAATTCAGAGGCCAAGGAGTTTAGGGACTTTGTATGGAATATTTTGTTTGAGGCCGGTAAGCCTAATTTGGTGGATTACTTTCCTATTCTTCGTTGGATCGATCCACAAGGTATAAGGCGGAAAATGACTGGTTACTTTGAGAAGCTGACCAAGTCATTTGATGGTCTCCTTAAGGAGCGTTTGGAACTGAGGAGAGTGGGGAACGCTGAGAGTACTAGTACAATAGACGTGCTTGAAGAACTGCTAAAAATGTTACAGACAGATGAAATTGAAGAAACACAGATCCATAACCTATTTATTGTGAGTTATTCTTTTCATCCTCAGTGTTATTTAGTAAATAAAATATTTATGCTATAAGATTACGTCGTCCTCAGTTGAATTTTGTGTGTGTGTGTGTGTTTTAAGGATAAATACATTCACAAAATATACTATAAGAGTGTCAATCTATAAACATGGATCATAATTAGTTGTGTCTTCCTTAAGTTTCTTAATAGCCAAGGATTTGTACCTCTGCAGAAACCTGCATGTGTTCTTGTACCTAACTACATTAGGATTAATAATTTCCAGTCATCAAAACAAATTGGCAGGACTTATTTGTTGCAGGAACAAATACCACTTCAAACACAGTGGAATGGGCGATGTCTGATATATTACGAAATTCAGAAATATTAGTAAAGGTGAAAGCTGAGCTGAACCAAGTGATCGGAAAAGGCAAGATTATACAAGAAGCAGACATTTCTAAGTTGGTTTATTTGCAATGTATTGTGAAAGAAACTATGAGGTTACACCCACCGGTCCCCTTCTTAATACCACACCAAGTAGAAAAAGAAGTTCAACTATGTGGCTACACCGTTCCAACCCTTACATAATAATCAAGTTTAAAAACTTGGATTGGTTTCATCGACCTTATTTATAGTACTGAGTCCACTCGGGAGACACTTTAAACATAGTAAACTTTCAAGTTAGAAGCATGCCAAGTCCTTGGCACCTCATGCCCTTCAAGGGTTTCTAGATTGTATGAGCCTCGACCAAATAAGTTCTTGACGCGGTATGGTCCTTCCCAATTTGGGGCTAACTTGCCTTTTTGTCCTACTCCAGATGCCTCAATCTTTCGAAGTACCAAGTCTCCTTGCCGAAAGAACCTTTCTTTAACCCTTAGGTTGTAGTAGAAAGATGCCTTCTTTAGCCTCAAGCCTTCTTCATTTGTTTCTGGTTCATAAGCCTCAACTCTTGGGGAGGTGTGAGTAATCTCCACCGGGACCACTGCCTCTGCTCCATAAGCCAATAGAAATGGAGTTGCCCCAGTGGTGACTTTACAAGTAGTACGATACGCCCAAAGTACAGGGAGTAATTCGTCTACCCAAGTATTTCTGGAGCGTTCAACTCTTTTCTTCAATCCATCTAGGATAATTCGATTTGCAACCTCAGCTTGCCCATTTGCTTGGGGATGGGCAACAGAAGTGAAGTGCAACCTGATCTCGTTCTCATCACAATACTTCTTGAACTCATCGTTGTTAAACTGAGTCCCATTGTCCGTAACCAGGATTCGTGGAATTCTATATCTGCATATCACATTCTCCCAGAAGAAATGCATCACTTGCTTGGTGGTTATCTTGGCTAAAGGTTTAGCCTCAATCCACTTGGTGAAGTAGTCGATTGCTACTATTAAGAACTTTCTTTGAGCACTTGCCATGGGAAATGGCCCAAGTATATCCATTCCCCACATAGCAAAGGGGATAGGTGAGTTGATGGATGTCATCATTTCTGGTGGTTGCCTAACCACTGGTGCATGTTTCTGGCACCGTTCACATTTCCTCACGTAGCTTTTAGCATCAGCAAGCATGCTTGGCCAATAGAAACCTAGACGAGTGACTTTATGAGCAAGGGCTCTGCCCCCCAAGTGTTGCCCACAGATTCCTTCATGCACTTCCTTTAGGGCCAATTCTGCCTCTTGAGGTCTCAAACATTTCAGATAAGGAATGATGAAAGATTTCTTGTATAGGCACTACACCATAAATGGCCTACCGGAACAGATTTTTCACGAGTGTTGCTAGATTATGTTACATTAGATATGGTACTTTTGGTCTACTAAAACATTATTTTTTTTGTGTTACCTTAGCCACTAACATGATGTTGCTTTAGCTTGAAAGTGTTGGACGTTAGTAACATACATGATATGTTACCTTAGATCATTAATAACACAATTTCTAATTTCTTAACTAAAAATTGAATAATTATATAACAATTACATTTGCCTTTAAATATATTAATTTTTATAGAAATCAAGAGTTTACCTAATAAATAAGTTATTATTTATAAATATTAAGGTAATTATGTATTATTATTTTTCAGGTTTTATTTATTTATTAAATTTAAAATAGACATTTAAAAAATAAAATAAAAGATATAGAAAAATAAGTGTAATAATACTGGAAGGCACGGTAACCGGTGAAATTTTATAGCACCAAAAGATAGCGCCTATCTGAAAATTTTACACAAAAACAAAAATGAAATTTCACTAAACTCTCCCTCTCTCTTTCTCGACTCCAACCCTCTCTTTCTGTCTCGACTCTCACTCTCGACCCCCTCTCATAAAACTCTCTCTCACTCAGATTCTTCTTTAATTTTCATCAAACTAATACGTTTTTTGGTTCAAATTGGGGTTTCTCAATTGGGGTTTCTTCAAATTGTGGCTTCTTCAAATTAGGGTTTTTTCAATTAGGGGTTCTTTGTTTTGAATTCAATTGATTCAATTTATTCACTTAGACTTCTACTAATTAGGGTTTCTTTTCGATTTAAGGGCTTCTCTAATTTGGACTTTGGATTTGGCGCTTGTTCAGTGGATTTAGTGCTTCGATTCGTAGGTATTACCCCCTTTCAATGTGAATGTGTACTGTTATATGTGTATATATTGTTTTACGTGTATGTATGTATACTTTTATATGTGCGTATTGTTATATGAAATGTATACTGCATAGTTATATGTAAAATAAAGGAATCAAGATAGTATTATTCTTATCTTGTATAGTTTTTAATTCTTAAAGTATATCGTTCTGGTTTTAATTTGCTTGTAAAGATCTGACCTTTATTTTTATGTTTATTAGAAGAAAAGACTAGCGCAACCGTCAAGACCTCTGAATCGAGCTTTGTAGAGAATCAATCTGGGTAAAGTACAGCAGCACTTGCTCCAGGAGCTGGGATTCCTGGAAATCCATTTGACTTCTCAAATATGGCCAACTTGCTCAATGTATTACTACAATGCTATTTTCTTTATACCTTTAATTTTGCATAAGTTTTTTTTTAATTTTGTTTCTGTTTATGATTGAGTTGGTTGTGTAATGGTTCATATGCAAGCTCACGAGGCAAATAATGCAATAAAGAAAATTTTGGTTGTTTAGATAAGTAAGACCATCCGGATACTTACTTTCTGAGTCTTTAAAGGATGAAATTCTGAGTTTTCCAATACTTGATGTACATAAATTGTACGGTTTTGGTGTCCATTCTAAAGTTCATATAATGTGATGATTTAGGATACAAGTGTCAGGGAATTAGCAGAACAAATAGCTAGTGATCCTTTTAAATAGATGGCCGCACATCATGGAAAGTCATTAAAGGGTCGTGGAGTCGGTGATGCAATCACACAGTTTGATGCCTAGCAGTACTATTCTAGTATGCAAGAAGTTATGAAAAACCCTTAATTAGTGTCAATGGCTAAACGACTTGGTAGTGCTTTCATGGTGGTCTAATATTACCTTTTATTTTGGGATAATATTATTTCAATTTATTAGTATATATTTTACTTGCTTTCAATTTTTGATTATTTGAAGTTTTATCTATGTTTTGGTATTGCAGTGGAGCTCCAAGCCAGGGTATGTACATATCAAACCAAATCTTACATAAATAAACCAAATTGAAAAATAAACAGAAATTTAGGTATATTAACTAAAAAATAAATGAAGCTATATTAAATTATTCTCTGTTTAATTTGCTTTAAAATTCTGGTTTTTAGTGTGCTCTGAACTCTGTTGTAACTAGGTTCCTGATATCTCTCTTTGTGTTCTTGACTGCTGCTTCTGTTATTTTAGCGTTCATATAAATTATTAGAATCTTTGATCCTGAAAAACTCTTAATACCTTAATTAATTTTTTCTGCATAGATTTTTTCTCAAAGAAGGGGGCAGTGGAAGGCCGCAACACAATCCCAAGAATTTTCTTCAGAACTCTTCAGCGGTACCTCAGCAATGCTTACATGGACGCTGAAAAAAAAATGCCATTAACTTGTAAGTCAGTTCTGGTTTTTCATCAGGCACATAATCGCTTGTACTTGCATGTGATAATAGATGACTATATTTGGGCAGATTCTTGGGTTCTTTTCAGCCACAAAATGGCAAACCCGAAGTCTTGGGGCTGAACTACAACCAGCATTATAATGTATATCGTAATGGCCAAGCTGATGAGACTGGAAGGTATGGAATAGCTAAAGTTCATTTATCATTTATGTTTTTTTTAAATTGTTGGCTTGTCATATTTCTTTAGTCATGATCTATACCAAAGAGCTTAATCCCAATGGTTACTGCTTGGGATTGGCATAATTTCCCAAATGACCTGTCAAACCAAACCAGCCCAACCTAAATTTCTGTTTATTTTTCAATTTGGTTTATTTTTGGTTTCACATATTGGAAATTAGTTTGGTTTAAACTCCAGATCCAGCAAGAACATTCAAGTATGCATGTTGCTCCCAATTTAGTTTAAGTTGTTCACAGGATTTATGTGTACAGAAGCTGCATGCCTGCTTCTAGGTAAGATCTTAGACTTACAGTCTTTCACCAACTTCCTTATTATTATTATTAATTTTATTTTTTTTACATTTTTCTTGAATTCCATGCCTTATTACAATGTTAAGAATCTACCAATACGGAAGAAATATATGATTTATTATTTAAAAGAATCCAAATTAATAAAATATGTTGCATGTATGGCAGATTGGAACGCATACAAGCAAATAAAGTATGACCATTTGGATATTATTCACAGGCATGTTGTGAAGTTGGCGGATGGAAATGGTCTTTAGAGGATGGATGAAAATAGCATATACTTCAATTTTAGTTTTTAGTATGTTGCTAGTGGTTTATTTATTTTTTTGATTTACGATATTTGAGTCCAGAGATTTGTAGTAATATTGTTGGTGGATTATGATGTTTGGGAGGTTTAGTATGTTGATTGTGTAATGTACTCATGAATAGGAATTGACAAATTATTTTGGGATGTGAAAATATGTGTAGTTTTATTCAATTTTTTCCTTGTAAACGGGTATTTGAAATGATTCCAATTTTTTCCAATGTGGGGCCCACAGGTGGACCCAGATGTGGGACCGTATTGTGGGTCCCACTATTTTAAAAAAAAAACTAAAACTCAAAGGTAACACAAATATTAAGTTGCTGCAGAACTCATTTTTGTTGCTATAGCATGCTATTGTAACATAAAACTGCATGTTACCCTAGGGATTAATGATGTTACCTTAGACGCCTAAGGCAACATGGAAAAACCTATCATCAAAAAAATGTTAGCTTAGCTACTAGATGGGCCTAAAGTAACATATTGGCTACCTGCTGTAACTTTATTGTTTTGTTACAATAGGCTGTTTATGGTGTAGTGAGGATTCCCTCAATCAGGGCATACCTTAGTGCTTTCACATATAGCTTTCGTGCTTCTGAAGTGTCGTTGGGTAGCCACCCAGTTTCCAGATGAGCTTTGATGGGATCAATCCAACAACTAGCAATATCAATGGGTGCCACCAACTTTCCGTTGATGCTTGGGGTCCTCAAGACTTGGAAGTATACACTCCCTGCATAGTTTTCAATCTTGGAAGAAGCAAACTTATACAAGGCATCAGCCTCCATGTTTTCTTCCCTTTGGAATGTGCTCTACATAGCATTCATGAAACTGAGTCATGATGGCCTTAACAAGTTTTAAGTACTTGGCCATGATTTCATCTCTAGATTCAAACTCCCCATTTACTTGGGAAACCACTAGCCTCGAGTCTCCACATACTTTCAGAGTTTTGACCCTCAAGGCTTCAGCCAGCCCTAAGCCAGCTATCAGAGCTTCATACTCAGCCTCATTGTTTGTCGTTGGGAAGTCAAGTTTTAGTGCGTACTCTATGAGGAATCCATCAGGACTTTGTAGCACTAAACCGGCTCCACTTGATTTTGTTTTTGATGCTCCATCAAAATAGAGCACCCAATATTCTTTGAAATCCATCTCTTGATCTTTCTCATCCTCCACTATTACTTCCTGCCCCCCGACTTCTTGGTTGTCAATGGTACATTCAACCATGAAGTCAGCAAGTGCTTGAGCTTTTATGGTCGTTCGAGGCTTATACTTGATGTTGAGTAGTTTATTTCTGCCCCATGTAGAATCTTACTCACATAGTAGATGGGTTTCTGAACCTTCAATTCTTCTTTTACCAAAACGGCTCCAAGGGCTGTGCTAGAAACAGCCAAGTACAAATAGAGAATTTCCCCTGGCTTGGGCTTTGCTAACAGTGGTGCTTCATCCATATATTTCTTCAGGGCCTCAAAGGCCTCTTGGCTTTCAGTTATCCATTCAAAGTTTTTCACATTCTTGAGTGCAGCCACTCTTCCCGTTAGTTTTTGGACATCCTTGACAGTCTTTGGTGGTTCCATGTCTAGAATTGCTTTGATTTTGTCGGGATTGGCCTCGATTCCTCTCTTGGAAACCATTAGGCCTAAAAACTTTCCCGAGCCTACACCAAAGGCACACTTAGCTGGATTCAACATCATCTTGTGGTGCCTTAGCACTTCAAATGCCTCTCGGAGGTGCTCAATATGATCGGCCTTATCGAGGCTCTTGACTAACATGTCATCTACGTAGACCTCCATGGTTTTTCCAATTAGGTGTCCAAAAATTTTGTTCACCAATCTTTGGTAGGTTGCCCCTGCATTCTTAAGTCCAAATGCCATGACTAGATAACAGAAAACACCAAAGTCAGTGATGAATGATACCTTGGAGATGTCATCCTTGTGCATTTTGATTTGGTTGTATCCACTGAAGCCATCCATGAAGCTGAGCATCTCGTGTCTAGCTGTAGCATCTATCAATGCATCAATCCTTGGTAAGGGAAAACAATCCCTAGGACATGCATCATTCAAGTCAGTGAAGTCCACACACATCCTCCATTTTCCATTGGCCTTTTTGACCATTACGGGGTTAGCCAACCATTCTGGGAATTGGATCTCCTCAATGAACCCGGCCTCTAGAAGTTTTTCAACTTCTTGTTTAATGGCCTCTTGTCTTTCTGGAGCAAAATTTCTCTTCTTTTGTTTCAACGTCTTTCTTTCAGGATCCACATTCAACTTGTGAGTTATCAATTGGGGATCAATCCCTGGCATGTCGGCCGCTGTCCAAGCAAAAACGTCATTATTCTCTTGAAGAAAAGATATGAGCTTGCTTTTCAATGGCTCAGGTAGTAGTGCTCCAACATATGTCACCTTCTCTGGCTCACCAGGGACTAAGGGAATTGGGATTAAATCCTCAGCTGGTTTCCCTCTTCGGTCCTCATTATCACTGATATTCATGTCTTCAATTGGGAGAACTTGCCCCCCGATTCCATCAGGCCTTAACACGGCTACATAACAGCTTCTAGCCATTTTTTGGTCTCCCCGTTCTTCACCAATTCCATTTCTTGTTGGGAACTTGATTTTCAGATGATAAGATGAGGCAACGGCCTTGAACGCATGAAGACCAGTCCTTCCTAAGATTGCATTGTAGTTCGAATTTGCCTTTATAACTATGAAATTCAACATCATGAGTAGACGTATTCGACCCTTGCCCCATTGTCATTGGGAGTTGGATAGTGCCTTCTACCTTTGATTCTACTCCATTGAATCCATATATGGGCATATTCGAGGGTGTCAACTGAGAATCAGTATAGCCCATCTTAATAAAAGCATCATGAAACAAGATGTCCACCGAAGCTCCATTGTCAACCAAAACCCTCTTGGTTTCAGAATTTCCTATCACAGGAACGATGACTAAAGGATCATCGTGGGGAAACTTCACTCCCTCTAGGTCTGAATCATCAAAACCTATTGATACTTCTGTTCGGGCACGCTTCGGTGCTTCTCCAACTACAGTCATTACCTCTCGGGCATAAGCTTTTCTTGAGTTTCGGGAGGACCCAGCAGCAGTTGGCCCTCCGAATATCATGTTGATTACTGGCCCTCGGGGCTTGGGATTCCGATCTTGATCGTTGTCCCTTCTGTCATAATCCTTCCTTTCATAGTTCCCCCTTTGGCTCCCTTGGCTTCCATCCTTAGTGAACTTGCTGAGTTTTCCTCTTCATATCAGAAACTCAATCTCATCTTTCAATTGCCTACAATCGTCGGTGTCATGACCAACTTCTTTGTGGAACCGACAAAACTGATTTTGGTTCCGTTTGGACAAATCAGCCCTCATTGGCTTTGGCCATTTGAGATCTTCTTCCTTGGCTATCTCCATCAGAATTTGACTCCTGGGAGTATTCAATCTTGCATATTCTGTAAACTTTGGCCCAAAATTACATCTCTTAGGTGGAGAATCAGAGTCCTTTGATGTTCGGGGGAACTTTTCCTTAACGTTGTACTCCTGAGTTTCTTTCCTTTTCTTTGAGTTTCCACTGTCGCCAGCAATGGGTTCATACTTTCTCATGCTTTCTTCAGCCTTGATATACTTTCTGGCTCTATCTTGGAGCTTCAGCATGCTCTCGGGTGGATGTTTAGCCAACGACCTTTTGAAGTGGTCATCAGTAGTTCCTTGTTGAAAGGCTATCATAGCCACTCTGTCCTCCAAGTCCGGGACTTTCAAAGCCTCCCGAGTAAATCGATTGATGTAGTCCCTTAGGGCTTCATTCTTTCCTTGACGTATTGCCATGAGCGATGCAGAACTTTTCTCATACACCCTTCCACTAATGAACTAATTGATGAAAGCCTTGCTTAGTTCCTTGAATGACCCAATAGAGTTGGGAGGTAGACGGCTATACCAATGTTGGACCATGCCTGCCAAGGTTTGTGGAAACGCCCTACACTTGACCGCATCGTTGGTTGGCTACAACAACAGTGCATTGGAGAAGGTTCTTACGTGATTTGCGGGATCTCCCGTTCCATCATAAGCCTTAATCGTTGGCATCTTGAATTTTCTGGATATGGTGGCTTTCATGATGTCTTGAGTGAATGGTGGTGTAGGATCATCAGGATCTCCTAGGGGCAACAAAACACTAGGATCACCCCTTGGGGCTTCAGCCCTCCTAGTCCTTCTTGGCGTTGGGTCCAAGTTGATTATCGGGACTCCCCCAGTTGCTCGGCCTTGAGCGTTGGTAGCCTCCTCCTCAGCAAGGAGTTTTTTGAGCCTTGCAGTCTCTGCCTCATGGGCTGCAAGTTTCTCCCTAGTAGTTTGGGGTTGTTCCCGATTGGTTTGGGAAGAACGTCTCCTTCTTGGGGCAACGTCCCTCTCATCTCCTGTTGAGTAATTCTCGTCCTCGGTATAGGGACCTGAGAAGTCTTGAATCAAAGGGGTTCGTCTTGTTTGGGGTCCCAGACCTTGAATATAAAGGGGCACGTATGCCTCATGGTAGATTGGATTAGCTCCACTACCACCAGTTGGGGGTCGAGGTGGCATGCCATAGCTTGGCATCCCCAAAGTCTGATTTGCGTATTAAGGGAGATCAGTAGTATGGAGTTGAAGGCTCCTCGGGGCATTCATGAGCAGCGGGGAGGTCGTGATCGGTTGCTGGTGAACGGTCTCTTGTGGATTAGATCCATGAATGACCATTTGCAGGGGATTCGTCCCTTCAACCGAAATCGGGATTTCTGGTCCTTGAGTGTTGGTGGGGATGTTCGCCCCTTCAACGCCAGTAGTTGGCGGTGGTTGATTTCCGTGAGTATCAACCTCAGAGGTGACAGTGCGATCCTCAGGAGTTTGAGTATCTCGAGCTGTTCTTCGTGTGTTTGCCATGGTTGATGTTGTGTTCCCACAGACGGCGCCAAATGTTGTGGAATAAAAAACGTGCTTGTGTATTTAATGCTAAGGTTTAATGAGCTTCGAGCTTTAATGGCTGCACTTGTGTTTCGAGACTAAATCGGTCCTCACAAGATGCCTACGTATCTCAATTCGTTATTGACAATCAAGCCAAAGACTTAGTTCTGATTGTAGGATCAGAGACCTTATATAGGCGTCTGGAGCCTAGTATTTATGGTATGTTTAGGAATCTTAGCGATTAAGTCTCCTTTTTGATGTTGGATAAACATCGTATTTCTTGCTGGAGAATTCGTTTCCTTGTCGATAAAGGCTATGACTCATTAATTGCCTTTAATTGGGATTCTGGATCCTTCTTTGACCAATTTGCCATAATTTGGACTCTTTTCATGAGCTGTATATTTTCCCTATTCATTAATTACGAAATTAATGAATAATTAGGGTGTCGGGCCTTAATTATTGGCCTTTCCATTGAATAGTCAATTATATTTCTATAATTACTTTTCTATCCATATCACATCCAAATGTGAATTTTTTTAATTAAGAAAGAATAGAAATTTGGTGTCATTTTAAATCTATATATTGGAACAGAAGTTTTATTTTAACACTTTAACATTATTTTTTAATTTTAAAATATAATCATATCCATACGAATTGTAGCAATAGCTATGACCTTGCTCTTTTGTCTACCAAAAAACTTTTGATTTATCTGTATCTTGCTCGCTACTCGCTCTGTATGTTGAATCGCTAGCAAGTATACAAAGTCTCATAATAATAAACCTAACTGGTTCTTTAATAATAGCAACCTGCCTCTTCCGCTGGACAACTCCTGACACGGTATGGGTGGTCTAGATTTCAGATCTTATCGTTAAATAATCCCAAAAAAAAAAAATCTTTTTAACATCTATATGCTCATCTGTGTAAATTTCTCACCTTCAAGAATTTATTAAGAATTTCTCTCCTGACAATTGATTTATATATTCATTAAGAATTTAAAAAATACAGTTGTGCTTTTTTTATAACTAGCTTTATAACTCGTGCGAGGCACGGGTATAATCTAAATTCACATTTTTCTGGATTTTTTACATGTTTAAGAAATAAATTATTTGTCATTTTAGATTATTTATTTCTTTCGATTTATAATAGAACTCTTTTTTCATAAAAATGTAAAATAGAAGAATTTTGAAGTTTTGAATTTTGCAATAGTCGTGATTGAGTGTGAACGTTCATTGATTTGGAATAGATACTTAATGGATTAAGAAGAAATTGAGTTGTTTTGTATCAGTTGCCTTAATTTTATATGTTGCGTCTATAATATGTTACGTCTGTAATATTATAATGAAACTATTAAAAAATCGATGTAAAATAGGGGAAATTATGTTAGATCTTTATACAAAACCGATGTAAAAGAGGTGCAAAGACATCGTAAATTTGGTAGAAACTGATGTCTGAAGACTTCTAATACATCGGCTAAAACCCGATGTCTATAGTCATGATCTTTCTCTACACCCACATACACATCGGCCATATTTTTTCTAGACATCGGTTTTTAGCCGTTGTCTATTAATGTGTTTCTAGTAGTGATACCATCAAATGCGTGAGAGTCAACTACCTGCACTGTTCAGAGCGTATGTGTTTTTTGATTTTGATGTAAATAAGGTGTAACGAATAATCAAAGTATATACACGACAAGAATATATATATGTTGATGGGCATGAACACATGACCACATGCTTAATCCGATAATCACAGTTATAAACAGTGAATCAAAGTTGTAAAATTAGACAATGTTTTAAAATTATCTTTTGAGTCCTATATATTTTGAATATAATTCTAATTAGGGAGATAATTTTGGTAATTGTTGTCCTTTGACCATATTGATTGCGTGTTACTTTTCGTTTCAAGCGATCTTTTTTTTTTCTTGAACCTGCCTCATCATTAAGAGTAGGAACTGACGCTTTAGATTTTATGAAAGTTTTTATTGTCTTATGTAAGTGTGATAAATGAGTTATTCGAATGTTGACAAAAGTATGTGTTGTCATCAGTTAATTTGTTTAAGTGTTATAATTTAAGTAAATATTCATTTTTATCTGTTTATGCGCAAATTGAAACTCATTTTTGTTATAAATGTAATATTAAAAGTTTGATAGACGATACTTTCGAAACTAAAAATTCAAGATGATCGATAATTTTTTAATATTTCGGATTTAACAATGTAGTTATACACACACACACACACACATGTATGTATTAACATATTAATTTTGAAATATTATTAAGTAATGATGAGTTAGATATAATTATAGATATTAATTATCCAATCATTTAACTATTAGTAGAAATGTAATTATAAACTACTACTATATTAAATAATAATGGAGTAATGAATATGGAGGTATTAATGAGTTAGGTGTAATTAATATATGCTTTAAATACAGAATTATTATTATGTAATATGTAGGGGTAATTTGGTAATTTCAATATGAATAAATTGTCTCAAACAACCCCCTAGTTGCTCTATTATATATATAATAGATTTGATAATTAGAAAAATAATAGTAAGAAGAAGAAAATAAGTGCATCAAATCTCTATATCTTCATATTATTTCACCTCTAAAGAAGAATGAAAAAGGATGAAGCCCTAAATGCCTTATTTTTAAATAACTTACCCAAAATACCAACTGCTGGTGATGACTACCTTAACTACCCACCAGACACGCCACACAAGCACACTTATCAACCTGTTATGCCACAACAAGAGCAGTATCCATAAAATACATCACTCTCCAAGGTGTATAATTTAGATACGCCACTAAAACATCATATTTTTGACGTAGATACGCCGCATGCAGAGTTGTATTGATCAAACACGTTCTCCTTAAAGGCGTGTTCGTTAGAACTTTCGTTCATAGCTAACTAACGACTAGGATAAAGCTAAAGGTTAATCTTAAGTAATATGGGCAAAGGAATTCCAAAAACAATTCTTACGCTTTTAGTTGATGTGGGGTGGCTAGGAACCCAATACATGGTGTTAACGGAGGAATTTGTGAAAACAAAATTTGAGGTTACAAGCCGGAATCAAGATATGTGTTAGTGGTTCTTCGCCGGAAAAGTCACCGGAGCGTGGTGGTTATGTTGAATTGGAGGCTGAGATTGCAAGGATTTTATGGTGGTGGCTCGATGAGCACTTCCCTTCCCATCCCCCACAATGTGCCTATGTATCCCTATTTATAGGGAATCAAGCCCACATCGTTATTGGAGGACAAGAAACCTCATGGATTAGGGTTGCGTTTGCAAAGCCCAAGCCTACAAAGTTAAGTCGGTGGTACGAAGTACCAACCCATGACGAGTGCAAAGCCCACTAAAGAGAGCCCATGCGATGAAGCCTAGCCAATGACCCCAAGGCTCAACTATGACCGTGTCTTCATGGATACAACATAACCCTAACTATTGGAGCTAACATCAACATCTACCAACTACCACATCAGTCATTAGTTGCAGGGAAAAGTCATGACTTACTCCAAATGCACAAGCTGATCCTTACCCCCGATGAGGATAACCCACCAGACTACAGGGAAGTTCTCCAAAGTTAATGTCATGTCGGGCGTATCATAATCCCCCAACAAGGATAACTTGCTAGAATACATGACTAGATCCCAAGAGCGTATCGACAAGCTTAATTACCCATGATCACCCAATAAGGATAACTTACTAGAATACAGAATCAGACCTTCAACATATAGATTGATGATTCTCTGATGAGGCTAACTCGGCAGAATGCAGAATCAAGGTCTTTAAGAAAATAGTAGTCGCGCCAACGATGTTGGTTTCAAGTAACAACCCTAATGGCTATGCCAACGTTGTTGGCGCGCCAACGAGGTTCTTCAAATAACAACCCTAGTGGATGTGCCAACGCGGTTGGCGTGCCAACTAGGTTCTTCAAGTCAGAAAAAACCCCTAAAGGCCTTCAATAGTAGTAGAATAGAGCTGGCGCACCAAGGATGTTGGCGCGGCAACTAACAAAGTAGTTCTTCAATACTAAGTCTTTATCACATCTTCAATCTTGATATTGTTTATGCTCCAAAAATGGGTATCAATCCCGGAAATATCCAGACATCAGGGTTGTTAAGCCCATTCTTTCCTTAGTCAAATTTCGGATATAAAAACTACCCCCCAGTCCTTGTAATATCAAGGATGTTACAGGAAATTATATAAAGATAGGAATTTGACATCGTCTCCTGTTTCCAGTGCGTGTCTTCCAAGTGAGAATCCATAATATGGTGACATTTTCAATCTTCCTTGTGACTTTAAAAATCACTTTCATATAGAGTGTATTCTTCTCATAGGGCGTAACTTGTGTTGTCTTCAAATAATTTTGAAAGATGAATTATCCTGGTGCGGCAACATTTTATGGCGCAACATCAATATTGACGCGACAAGTGTTATCTTTGAAATGTTTACTAAAACCTTCATATTGAAACCTTTTTCATTCTTCAAGTCCATAGAATCACTACACCATATTTGGCCTATTACAAGCCCAAAACATAAAAATGTTGCATAAAGTGTTGCTAAAAACAAGAACCAGCTGATTTATTGTAATACTTTAACAAAGTGTTGTATAAAATAGAAAAGTGTTGCAAAGTTGAGGACAATTTCGAACTATTGCAATACTTTTGTTTTGTGTTACAATATATAATATTTTTTGTTACGCTTTTGGTCAAATTGACCGAAATTTGCTGGGCGGCAAAAATAAAATGTGCGGGGGCGGGATATTTTCATTCTAATTCTAATTAAACAAAAACAAAAAACATACTCTCAGAACAAAACCTCTCTCGCCTCAGCCTCTCGCCTCTCTCGCTCTCTCTCTCTCCGTCCCGTTCTCGCCGGCCGCCGAAGAACAAAACCAATCTCCCTCACCCAAAACCCATCTCCTGCTAAACAAAAACCCATCTCCCTCACCCAAATCTCTAAACTCCAAACCCGAAAACCCCCAAACCAAAAACCCCCAAATTTGAAAATTTCAAAAACTGCAATTCGAGGTTTGTACTTCTAGTTCAACCTTCAAATATATGTGTATGCATGCTAATTGAGTTCAATTTTATGTATGCATGTTAATTTCGAGCAAATTTCGATCTTGTTTTTTCAAAAAAAATTCGAGTTAATTTCTGTTTGTGTGCTTATGATATGTATAGTTTTTTTGTGTAATTTATGTGTTTGTTTTATGTTGCATTGTTAATCTGTTCAAAAGAGCTAGAGAGAGAGAGGGAGAGGGAGAGAGAGACTGGTAAACTGCTGGAGAGAGTGAGAGAGAGAGAGGGGGGAGAGAGAGTGTGTGAGAGTGATTTGTATACCGCTGTAGAGAGAGAGAGAGAGAGAGAGAGAGAGAGAGAGAGAGAGAGAGAGAGAGAGAGAGAGAGAGAGTATCCTTGGTTAACTGTTGTAGGGGGAGAGAGGGAGAGAGAGAGAGGGAGAGTGTGTGTGTGTCCTTGGTAAACTGCTGTAGGGAGAGAGAGAGAGAGAGAGGATAAATACTTGTAATGAATCTATGTTGTTCTCTCGTTAGTTCGTTTTAGTACCTTAAATTTTTGTACAACTCTAAACCAAGTTGCTCTACAATTTGGTCACTGCAGACTTCTGGTCTGGGTGAGGGTGTTTCTTTTCCTTGGCATTATGTGTGTATGGATTATGGACCAAAAAATAGCATTCATCTTATTATGTGTATATGCTCTATTTGTTTGATTTACAATATATTTGTCATTATATGTTATTAAAAGGATGTTTATTTATGTCGTAAATGGTTGTATGTTAATGTAGTAAATGGATGTTGAAGATGAAAAGTGGGTAAAATTACCTAAGTATACCGATATATATCGAAAGGGGGTGAAAGATTTTGTTTGCAATGCATTCCACAAATATGCTATAGGAAATGAGTTAGCGTGCCCTTGTAGAACTTGTAGCAATCGTTTCTGGTGTGAAGCAAAGGCAGTGAATGAACATCTTGTATGCAACGGTCCTTGTCCAGAAATGGTGCAATGGATATATGAAGTCTCGACCCTTAGGATAAAAAATGATGTTGATGAGATGGAGATTGATGACATAGGTATGATGTTGTAGCAATCATATTTATCATATGTCGTCGTTTCTATTGCTAACTATGGTGTTATTTATTTGTTTCTAGGATGGCGGATGTCGAATACATACTTAGGTTCTTTCACAAGGGCCACTTCTCAAAAGTGCAATATATAGGCGGGATATGTACTGAGATTCCTGAGTACGTAGATGCTGATAGATTCTCGTACACGGTTATCATGGAGTATGTTAAGGATGAGCTGAAATACGAAGAAATTGGCGGTGTTTATGTCAAAGAACCGAGTTGCTGGAAGCTTATTGCCGATGATCGTGATTTGCAAGAACTTCTAAAAACAGTTTCTGGATAAAGGTTGGATTTTTACGTTGATCATATAATTGGCAAAAATTATCCTCTAAAGCCACAGATGCAGCCACATGTACAAATTCGACCCAGATCAGGATATTTTGAAGGTAAAAAATTAGGTGGTAATATTGAGTTGGTTAATTAAGTTGGTTAATTGAGTTCGTTAATTTATGATCTGTACGTGGTAATAAGAGGCGTGTGTATATTGCTGTTACTGCAATTTATGTCAAGTGAATGAATTAAATGTTTGTGTAATGAATTAAACAAATTATAAGCGATTTGTTTGTATGGATTTTAATTAAACTTGTGGCATCTGTGTATTTATTGCTCAACTTCCCTTGTTGCAAAGGAAGCATACTATTGGAATTGTTAAGATAGGTGCTTAGTTCGCGATATAAGAAACATATTCTTCTAGACAACTTGTGGCCTGAACTGGGCCTAACAGATTTAGAACACTGGTTAGTGATTACTAAAAAAAATTGTAGATAACAAAAACGGTCACTCCAATACTCTCCAAATGCTTTTCTTGACACCGCTTGTTATCTTTCTTTAAAAAATAGTTTGTTAATCTTTCTTGGTGTGTTTTCTTTGTTTGCTCAGTTGGTTATTTTTTTTGGTTAAGACTCTTCTAAGTTTTAAGAGTTGGATAGAAATTGTATCTTGTTTTGTGTTTTTGTTTAGTGTATTCTGAAGTCTGGAACCATGTGGGATGATAAGCTAGAGTTTGATGAGCTAGAGTAGAAGATTAAATGAATTATCAAATTTCTTGTGATTTATGATGTTTTTTGATCAATGAATTCCCGCACTTATTTATATTTGACGCATTGTTAATGTACCAACAGCTTTAATAGGAAAGCGTAAGTTTGTGACATTGGAGGGGCTGAAGAAACAGAGGGGAACTCGTCGATCCGCTCATGGAAACTCAGACAAACCAGGAGCTGAGTCAGAACAGACTAAGGTTAATACTACTGATATTTAGTTAATTTTGAAAATGTTCTTTTATATACTTTAATGACTGTATGCTTGTCCTTTACAAATCTCAGATAACAGAGTACGAAAAAAAGAAATTGATGCAGGTTGCATAAAATGAAAGAAAGATAAAAGAGTTGGGATTAAAGCCACTCGTTCAGGCGCTTACCGCGAAAAAACCCGAAGACAACGTTCAACCTGAAGATGAACTTGAATTTGATAGAGAGTATGTTCCTGGGCACGATAGTCTGTCCGAGGCTGAAGAAGATGACAAGGAGTTGCCGGAGAAAAAAGATGCCAAAAAGAAAAAATTAATGAAAGCTAAGGAAACAAAGGTCAAGAAAAAGGCAGCCACTCATGTCTCAAGGCCGGTAACACGTTCAAGGGCCATAAATCCTTTGTCTATGCAGGTCCAAGTATTTAAAATTTATTTCCCCATATAATGCTTTACGGTTCAATAATTTATACTAATTTATGATTACATGACAGATTGAGAGCACAGACTCTATTCCACAAAAAAAGCACCCTTCGTTGAAGATGAAAATTTACCACCTCCTCCTCCCTTGCCTGAAGATTCAACCATCTTGCCATTGAAAGTGGCTCCTGTGAAAAAAAATAGCAATAAGGGAATTGGTTCAATGGAGGCTTACATTTTGATGAAAGAACAACGTCGACATGCCATTGACAAGGGTAAAAAACCAGTTGAAGATGTTAGTCATCCAGCATCTAATTTACAAACTAATGACGGGACATCGCAACCAACAGGTAATTTTACGATTTCTTGCTTTGGATTGGATATTAATGAAAATTCAGTAATTTTAATATTTTGTACAAATTTCAGAGGCAAAGAAGATCAGAAAAGGTAGAGGACCTACGCGAATGAGTAGAGTGTACACAAGAAGGCCTGATGAAAAGGTGGTCATTAAGTTGAACAGTGAGTTACAAGCCGTGGCTGACAATGACAGGGACTTGGCTGAATATAAAATTTCTTGGGGACATTGGGTAGGCAGTCTGTCCCACTTGATCTCCTCCCTTGGCATAAGTTTCCCAAACAACAAAAGGAGGAGCTGTGGAGTTCTGTGAAGGTAAACTCCATTTATTACGAAATATGTTACCCATGTAGAATTTATATTTCATGCTAAGTTATAAGGTAATCAATATTAATTAAGAAAATTAGGAGTATTAATAGGTAATTTTTTTGTATGTCGTTGATCAGTTTTTAACACTAATAATATTAACAAATTTTGTTAGACAAAATATGAAATCCCAGAGGAAGGAAGGATAATTATCTCAAATACGACAATGATGAGGACAGGCTAAAGCACTGCCCTAATACTACTTCAGTCGAGGAATTTAAGGTCCTTATGAAATACTGGGGAGATGAAGAAGTTAAGGTATATATAATGACATGTTTATCCCTTAGCGTATACTCATTTCACATATTTTTATAAAATTTATTGCCAAGGTTTTTTATTTTTTCTGTAATTTATTGATTTCTTGCTCAGGAGCGAGCTCAGAGAAATGCAGAAAATCGCGCGCTAATTATAGAGACGCACACTGCTAGTCGTAAAAGTTTTGCCCAGATTGGCGAGGCGATAGTATGTCCAATTTTTAAAAATGCCTTCATTTTCTAATTTGTTACCCGTCACTTCTATATTTTCATGCATTATGTAATTTCAAACTTGTGAGTTGTGACTATTTGATTTTTTGACAGAAAGTGGAAAAAAAAAATTGAGCCTGAGAAACTAGCTCCGTCAGATGATATTTATGCCAAAACCCGTAAGCGGAAACCAGGACGCGAGTACAAGGTAGTCTCTTAAATTGATATACTCTTTTTAAGCTTTCTAATAATCTGCAATTTTTCTCTTTAAAGTTAGTCTGTCAGTTTTATGATGGTTTGCATTTTTTTTGAACATTTTTTTGTAGACGCTAGTCATTGCTGAAGATGGCACTGGGGAGCAAGTTAAAAAACCAAACCATGGACCCAATTGGCTTCTCGGACGATCTGGAAAGTGCAGAAGGACAAAAAAGGCTCAAGCTCAGCCAAAGCTTCTTAGTTCCAGTGGTGTTGCAACTACAGATATTGCTGACTTGAAAAAGACTTTAAGGGAGGAAATTACCGCTGAAATGCAAGAGATGGTACAGAGAAAGGTTTGTCGCATTATGACAAAGGTAATACAAAAGCTGGGAGAAATCAACCCAGATTTTCAAGACCTTGACGTCCAAGAATTGTGTGCCGTTGGTGCTGGTGACTATACTGATGAGGACAACAAGAAGGAGGTCGATGATGGTGAGGATAATGCAGAAGATGACGAGCAAGTGGATGAAGAAAGTGACGATTAGAACTTGTATATTCTATGTTTGCGTACTTTTGGTAGACATTGATAATTGTCTTTAACTAGGTTTCTAAGTTGTCGTATTGTGCTATAAACTTAAGTAATGCACGCAGCATGATTTGGTGTTTGGGATAATATGTCTATTTTGTTGGATTTGTCGACTGGTTGGATTTGTTGGTTGGTATGAAATTGTGATTGGTTGATTTGGTATGCCTTTGTGCATTTGGTTTAGTTCTTTTCCAAACAGGTCCATGCAATCTGGATTTATAAAAGTGTTGCAAATATGTGTTGCTAATAAAAACTAAAACATTACAATAGGTGTAATAATGTAGCATCTAAATGTTGCTAATAAAAACTAAAACATTACAATAGGTGTAATAATGTTGCATCTAAATGTTGCTAAAAAAACCTAAAACATTACATTAGGTATAATAATGTTGCATCTAAAATGTTGCTAAAAAATAAAAAGCATTGCAATATCCAACAAAGTGTTACATTGTAATGTTGCAATAAATCGATTATGTAACATATTCAGTACATAAACGTTGTATAAAAGTGTTGCATTAATATATTGCAACACTACATAAAGTGTTACTAAAGTGAACAAAGTGTTGCAATATATCTATATTGTAATACTTAGCAAGTGTTACAAAAAAAACACAAAAGTGTTACTACATGGGTCCGTAGGCAACGCCAGTAAATGCAACACCTAAATTTTGCAAAAATGTTACATAAAGATCTAATGTAACACATATAGGGCCTAACGATACACTTTTTTAGGCTTGCAATAGGCCAAATATGGTGTAGTGAATTATGATGATAAATTGGCATGCCAGGAGAAGTCCCTTAAGAGAAAGATCCTAGAAGTTTCCAAGAAAACCAACATTGTAGTTTGGTGAAGACAGAGTCAAGAGTCGGCCAATTTTTTCAAGGTAGAAGCCGAGGCCATTGCCTCATGTGAAGAGAAAACTGAGCTGGAAAGGCAGACTTGGCACGCCAAGAAGTTGAAAGCGACCAACCCTCCAAGAAGTTGAAGCGACCAACCCTCCTGAAGACCAAGCTGATGAAGACAATACTGAGAATGTCAAAACTGTTGAGAATGCTGAATCTTGATTTTCATCATCTTTGTACTGGAATATTTGTATGAAAACCATTTGGCTATGAAAAAATTAAATCATCTAGGGAAGACCACGTAGTTAGCGCGACAACTTAGTTGGCGCGGTAGTTGAGTTTATCATCCAAGCTTGTTCTTGTAAATAAAATTTGATCCTATAAGGGAATCAATTAATTCAAGAAGCCATGAATGCTTTATCTCATGACTGCTTGAGTCAGATTATCATGACTGTAATAATAAAATTCATTCTCATGGCTCGTAGCACAATGAGTAATTGAGAGAGTCACATGAACTTTTCTATAGATAATATCTTTCGTACCAAGTAGGTGGATTACGCCCCGCACTACTGACCATATTTCTCACTTTCTCTAAGTAGGTGGTTGTAGCCCCACACTACTTGTATCATTCTTCACTTCATTTAGTAGGTGGTCGTAGCCCTGCACTACTTGTAACATAACTCATAGTTCCTTCGAACAATTCAAATAGATCAACTCCGGTATACCAGTCTCAAGGCTTTTTGCTCAATGGGTATAGATCATTTTGGAGGGTGTACGCATACTACCCCCCGAGTGTAGAAGTATTTTATATAGTCTTCCCTTACAGGGGCATCTCACGAAGAGGGTTAAATTTATGAGTGACGATGTCATAAATATTGTCATCCCTTATAGGAGCACCTCACGAAGAGGATTAAATTTAAGAGTGACGTTGTCATAAATTATTCAGGCAAACCCCTGGAGGCCTTCGACCAAGTATACCCTTGGAGGCCTTTGACCAAGCAATTCGATTCCTGTGAAAGATAAATTACCACTAAAAAGATATAAATATTATTTTTTTTACCTGCGAATTTCTTGGGAGAGGAGTTGGCGCGTCAAATATGTTGGCGCGACAACTTAGTTAGAAAGAGTCCTGAAATAATTGTTGACGAGTCAATCTTGATTGGGGCACTTCCAGGGAAACGTAGAGTGGTCTGGGTTGGGACAACTTGTTAGGAATATCAACAATCAGATCTTCAACCTTTTACAAAAGATGCATCTTTGTTGGTGCACCAACAAATAGTCAAGTATGATATATGATAATTCTTCAAGTCTTTCCTTCGCATGACTTTCCCACATGTAAAATTCTAAGTATCACAAAGTACAGGTAATGGATTATTATGCATTACCTGGGGGTAGCTCCAACTAGATTAAACTTAAATTAGTTCTAACTAGGTTTGTACTAATCAAGTTTTGTCTTAAGAAACTTCCTTCGATCAAAATTGCCTTCCAAATGAACAAGCAACACGAGTTATGGTACTTAGCTAGAGAGCCAATACAGTTGAAACCACTGAGATCGTGTCATGATTGAAAGACTCGATAGCGAAGAACAATTTCTGAATCCAAAAACTAAGCAACCAAAGAGAGCCCTTTGTCGAGAGAGATGCTTTGATAAATATGTGTGTCCAAACTAACTTTGGATGTAAGATTCCACATTTGCCATGTTCTCTCTTACATATGAGTTTCCGGGAAATTCCAATCACAATAAAATAGACACTAAATTTACCTGGAGAGCATGTCCTTAGAGACGTTGGCACGCCAATTTGGAGTTAGGGGGTCGACTTGTCAATATTGGCGCGACAACTTATTAGAACACATCCTAGCTCAACTCCTTATACCTCCTTTAGAAAACTTCCTTATATTCACCTGCTATAGAAGGTAGACCACAACATGAATGTCATATAACATTAGTTCTCTTACCTGTTGGCGCGCCTACTTGTAGTGGTAAGTTGCGATCGCAACTTCAAACTTCTTCTTGAAGATGTATTCGTTGAATCCTTGTATCATTTCTTCATATAAACTTCTCGCTACAAAAGATTAAACAACACTAATAAATAATAAAACTATTAGTTGTTTACCTAAAAGGTGCGCTCCAAGAGAAGTGTTGGCGTGCCAACTTGTACTAGAAAGTTGTGGCCATAACTTTCATCACTTCCTGAAAGATGTAGTCCAAGAGAATTAAGCGATGTTGTCGCGCCAACTTGTTTGGAGCGCTTCCTGATAGAACTTCTACCAATACTCTGAACAAATTCATCCACCTTATTACCTACAAAAGTATGAACCATGACAAGAAATACAAAATATCAATTAGTTTTTACCTGTAGGCGCACCTAACGAGGTGTCGGTGTGGCAACTTGTAGTAGAGGATTGTCACTACAACTTCAACCTCTTCGCATCTTCAAAATTCAGGGCCTTCTTCCCATACATCTTTCTTCTTATAAAAATCCAGATAACTATACCAAGTAATAATTATGTTAGTTATTTTACCTGGTTTGTGCATCCTGAGATGATTTGGCGCGCCAACTAACATGAGAAGGTCAACTCGAAAAAGTTGGCGCGTCAACTTGGTTGAAAAGCTTCCTAAGAATACTTCTGTCAGGATTTTGTACAACTTAGAATACCTCTAGTAATCTTCTAAACAACTTTCTCCGCTACACTTCCTTTGGGTATCTTGATGCGTCCTAACATAACTTGATCATGTTGGCGCGCCAACTAAGTTAGAGACGGTTGCAACTGTTATGTCAGCCTCACAGATGTAATCCGAAAATTTAGGAATTTCCATTTATACAGCCTTCTTCCTCCTTCTTTTTAGGATCTCGTCGTCCTCCTATCATCAACATAAAACCTTGTGTTTGCACAAAATCACGCAAGCGTACGCGGTCAACAAGTAATATATGAAAGTAGAGTTCGTTCCCACAGAGACTGCTTTGGTTACTATAGTTATGCACTTATGCAACAATGTATGGCTATTGTTCAATGCTAAGACAAGTATCAAAGTTGTGTTTTGATTAACTAAATTAACTAAACAAAATACCAAGACTATATTAAACTAAAGATTGCTGTTGATTTACTTATGAGAATAAAACATGGGATCCTAACTTCATTAAATACTTCATCTAGAGTCTTTTGTCTTTAATCAATGCATGTGACAGTTGTGATAATAAACCACTCAAACATCCACAAAAGAGATAGAAGTTAAGCAGACACCAATTATGCTTAGACCCTATATGTCTATAAGATTTGAAAACATAACGGTTTAACGAGCAAGTTATCCATTCAGATTACATAGGGCAGGTAAGATGGTTAAAATTACCTACGAATCATGCATGAAACATACATAAACCTATGCTAGCATGGCAAGTTCTAAACCTCTATATCCACTTTCGCATTCAATAGAGATTAACAAACAATCTTAGATGTTAGCTACGCATCCAAGAAGAATAAGCACAACCAAACTAGGATATCAATTAGCCATCACACACAAATCTTTAAAACAATTAACTACTAAAATCCATAAATAAATCCGTTAGAATCCCACGACGACGATTAGTTCATAATCGAACCGTTCATCATCGTGGGTTCTGATGAAAACATGATAATAATAAGTCTAGAATACTGAATAAAAGTGCTAGGGTTTAAGAAAGAACAAACGAGAATACAAAGTATCGCCTAATTAGAAGAATACAAAGATAATATGAAAAGTAGATCTTCGTAATCAGCCGTCTTCCTGTTCTCCTCACCGGTGGATGAATATGTATGTATCTATATGGTTGTGTCCCTCAGAATTCGTCCACCAATGGTTTATATAAGCCATAGGGTTGACTGGTCAGCTGCTGTTTCCTTTTCTGAGTTGAAGTTGCCTTTTTCCAGAATGTTTCAGGGGTGGGCGCGCCTGAAGGGCGCGGGCGCGCTTGGAAAGGCTTCACATAGGGCGCGGGCGCGCTTGGAAGGGGTGGGCGCGCCTGACTTCTGTCAAAATTCTTCAACTTGTTTTTTTTTCATTGACAAATCATTCTCTCTTCACTCCGCAACCTCTTGACTTCTTCAACAATGAACTATATTAGCACCTCATAACCCTAGAAACTTCACCACACTGCTGACAAAGCAACTCCGCATTCACTAACACAAAACACATCAAAAACACCATGTACTTGAGAACAAAATGATCAATTTAAGTCGATTTAGGACGTTCCAAGTAGATATGAAATCCACTTATCACCTTGTTATTAACTTGAATCCATATACAATACCTTTCTGTTGCCTTGAAACCATTCCCAACACCTTACTACTAGGGTAGAAGTGTGCTTAAAGATCCCATCGATGTAACAAACTTCTGCATAAGAACTCCGTCGAGATGAACATCATTCCTCCTAGATGTAGATCTTGAATTCCCCTCTTTCTAGTGCCAATTTGTTAAAAGAGGAATTTGTGAAAACAAAATTTGAGGTTACAAGCCGGAATCAAGATCCGTGTTAGTGGTTCTTGAAGGGCTGAGATTCCAAGGGTTTTATGGTGGTGGCTCGATGAGCACTTCTCTTCCCACCCCCACAATGTGCCTACATATACCTATTTATAGGGAATCAAGCCCACGTAGTTCTTGAAGGACAAGAAACCTCATGGACTAGGATTGCGTTTGCAAAGCCCAAGCCCACAAAGTTAAGTCAGTGGTACGAAGTACCAACCCATGACGAGTACAAAGCCCACTAAAAAGAGCCCTTACGATGAAGCCTAGCCAGTGACCCCAAGGCTCAACTATGATCATGCCTTCACGAATACAACATTAGCCCTAACTATTGGAGCTAACATCAACCGCTACCAACTACCACATCAGTCATTAGTTGCAGGGAAAAGTCATGCCTTACTCCAAATGCACAAGATGATCCTTACCCTCCGATGAGGATAACCCACCAGACTACAGGGGAAGTTCTCCAAAGTTAATGTCACGTAGGGCGTATCATAATCCCCCAACAAGGATAACTTTCTAGAATACAAGACTAGATCCCAAGAGCGTATCGACAAGCTTAATTACCCATGATTCCCCAATAAAGATAAATTACTGGAATACAGAATCGGGCCTTCAATAAGAAAATAGTAGCCGTGCCAACGATGTTGGCTTCAAGTAACAACCCTAATTGTTATGCCAACGTTGTTGGCCCGCCAACGAGGTTCTTCAAATAACAACCCTAGTAGATGTGCCAACGCGGTTGGCGCGCCAACTAGGTTCTTCAAGTCAGGAAAAACCCCTGAAGGTCTTCAATAGTAGTAGAATAAAGTTGGCGTACCAAGGATGTTGGCTCGACAACTAACATAGTAGTTCTTCAATACTAATTTTTCATCACATCTTCAATCTTGATATTGTTTATGCTCCCAAAATGGTTATCAATCCCCGAAATATCCGGACATCGGGGTTGTTAAGCCCATTCTTTCTTTAGTCAAATTTCGGATATAATACATGGTATCTAAGGTCGTGTTTCTTTTGATTAAATACATCTCCTCTTCATTCCCTTCCTTTGGTTGGGCAACATGGATGGTCTGTGATACATACATATATGTATGTGTGGGGATGGAAAACCCTTCCCCTAATTTCCCTGGTTTATAGCGTGTTTGGAGGAAGCGTTGTATTGTACGGCGTATTCTCCCAGAGTTATGCCTCAAAAGCCGTAACAGGAGATACGCCTCTTCCACTGGCGTCTCCAATAGGTATTTTGGGTGCTCGATCCCGCTTATGAGTATTTTAGGCAAAAGTGAACCCAAAAATAAATATATTGGGCAATTTCTCAATGAAAAAACAGTTTCAAGGATTATCTTAATCTTTGAATTACTTTGATGTAGTTCAAGTAGCATTAACATGATTTATAGTGCATCTTTCAAAAGTCATCTCAAGTTATTAATAAATATAATAACATATTACATACTCCCTCCATCCCATTTTGTTTGCACCACTTTGTTTTTTAGGATGTCTCAAAAAGAATTGACATTTCCCTTAAAGCATTCATTTAAGATTATCTCAACCACAAATTTATATGTTATACTTATTTCTCAACCACTATCTCATTTTTTGTTGTTGTGATTAAAATAAACATTGATACATTAAAATGTCTGCAATGTTAATCATACACTATGGGACGAAGGGACTACATAATATATGAAAATAATATCAAGTTATTAATCAAAATATTAAAAATATATAAAAAAAACTCATACTACAAGCACAGTGGAATGGGCGATGTCTGAGATATTACGAAATTCAGAAATATTGGTAAAGGTGAAAGCTGAGCTGAACCAAGTAATCGGAAAAGGCAAGATTATACAAGAAGCAAACATTTCTAAGTTGGTCTTTTTGCAATGTATTGTTAAAGAAACTATGAGGTTACACCCACCGGCTCCCTTCTTAATACCACGCCAAGTAGAAAGAGAAGTTCAACTATGTGGCTACACCGTTCCAAAGAATTCGCAAGTGCTAGTCAATGCATGAGCTATTGGACGTGATCCTAAGCTATGGATAAATCCCCTGTCTTTTCAACTAGAGAGGTTCATGGACTCTCAAGTTGACATCAACGGGCATTTTTACGAGCTAATTCCGTTTGGTACAGGTCGAAGGATATGTCCTGGAATGCCATTGGCTATGAGGATGGTGCCAGTTATGGTAGGCTCACTCATAAATTGTTTCGACCGGAAACTCGAAGGTGGGATTCTACCAGAGAAGTTGGACATGGAGGAAAAATTTGGGATCACACTTGCAAAGCTTCAACCGCTTCGTGCTGTAGCAACTCTGGTTGTTCTTTAGCTAAGTTTGATTTTATGGGTCAAATTTCCTTAACCTGCAGAAAAAATGTATTGTCAGCCTTGGCCTAATCTCTTATCTCAAAGTTAATCCATACATTCACTTTCTATTTAACGTACTTGCAGAATTGAGTTCCGATGAAATTTTAAGATGCTTCATTAATATTAGTGTTAATATTGTCAGCCTGTTTTATGGATTAAAAAATATTTGATTCTCACGCTACCAAATTTGGTTATAAAATTATCAAAATATCAAATTTGATTATCACAATATTCAGGTAGATACCCTCCAACTACATGATTAAATAAGATTTATTTGTTTGATTTAATTTTTTTGGTTTTACACCGAGTTCGATTCTCTATAACTAAGTAATTCAAAGATTTATTGATTTAATTTTTGTTTAATTTCATCCTGATTTCGATTAATATTTTAATCTCGGCTCGTGCTTCGCATGGGTTATCAGCTAGTTAAATTAAATATATAAATTTTGTTTAGTGATGTAGTTACAAAGAATTGAAACATAGTTTTGTGATAACAAAATCTGATATTTTGATACTATTGTGTTACATCGAAATGTGAATTTTTTTTAAATAAGAAAAAGTATAAATTTAGTGTCATTTTAAATCTGTATATTGGAACAGAAGTTTTATTTTAACAATTTAACATTATTTTTTAATTTTTAAATATAGTCATATCCATACGTATTGTAGCAATAGCTATGACCTTGCTCTTTTGTCTACCAAAAGACTTTTGATTTATCTATATCTTGCTCGCTACTCGCTCTATGTTGAATCGCTAGCAAGTATACAAAGTCTCATAATAATAAACCTATAAAAGTTATTTGATTTTTTTTAAATATGTTGATTTGTATAATTCAATGTGAAATTTAAATTAAAGTCTATAATAAATAAAAACTATTTAATTAAATATTTATGATAATCGAATCCTAGTGAAATCAAAGAAGTTAAATTTAATAAATAAATAACTTGTATAATTATGTAGTAGCAACAACAAATCGAACCTGAGTTTTAGTACTATTATGTTTCAATGAAAGAAGTTTCCAAATTATTTCTATATCTCTTGCCATTCCCGCTCGAACCTGAACAATTTCTCAAATTCCCAACCCGATTGGGGTGGGGAACATATCGAGATCGAGCGGATGAAATACACATCTGTGATAGTAAGAGAGATATTAATTATATTAATACAGAGTTATTGTATAACTTATAGTATAAAAGGTAATAGTAATAAATATAGCATATATATTAATTGTATTATTATGTAATTTTATATTAAATGTATTAATAAATTTTTTATTAATTGTATTATAAATTTTTATTATGCAATTTTTTACAAATTTGAAAATAGAAATAAATTATTCTTATTAAAATAATTATTATTTTACTAATAAAGAAATGCTTCTTGTGTGCTTGGGTGTTCAAGCAAGAGCTCTTGTGTCTAGTGTATAGGTAATGTTAATGGATGATGTTTAAATTCCATTATTTACTCTCACGTAAAAAAATTCTTAAGTTTATCAGTTACCAACTTACCATTATGCGTATTAAAAAATTTTAGCAGCAATAAAACATTGTACGAGAACAATGAAATATTTGTGATTGAGTTTACTTTTAGTACATAATGTTTTAAGTGTTTAACTATGATATTTACCCCTCCCGATATTAGTTCAAACACAATCCTCCCGATATTAGTTCAAAAACCAAGTTGTTGGTAGATTTCTAGTATACAACTTGGCTATTGTTGGTAATTAATTTTGAATATACGTTGTCTTTTGGCCGGAACGACAATAAAGTTTGTTCCGAGCATTTCACAAATTCTAGAGATAATGCAAAATATTCGTCTTTGTCATGGAGTTCAAGTGTTGGTTGGTTACGCAAGTAATGGAGGCTAAAAGATTTGTTGTTCCGCAGTGCATCGGATGGTCATGAAACGAACAAGGAGGAGGATTTAAAGAATTCGAGTGCAAAGAAGAAAAAGAAGAATGAGAGGGCTGTGGTAGCATTGTCAGCTCATGAACGGCATTATAAGGTTAAACGAGCAGCTGCGGAGGAGATGAGAAAGAGAACTTATTTACCTTACAAGCAAAACCTGATGATAGGTTGCACGGATGTTTCTGCAGCTATTGTTTGTGACCCTCTAGAGTAGCAATTAGAATTCGTTAACAGAAACAGTTGCAATCATGTCATAGATTTGTAGGGATGGACATTGGGTCATTTGGTGCTGAATTCATAAATTCACTGTTTATTTCACGTACTTACCGAATTGAGTTCTGATAAAATTTTAGGAAGTTGCATTAATATTACTGTTAACATTAGATTATTAGTGAATAATCAACTCCACTGCATTAGAAACAAAAAAAATCTCAAGTCACAGTAGCCAAAACACTTATTCAGCCCTCTTACTTTTTTATTTTTTTTGTGACAAATTTAAAGCAATTTCATTAACGAGAAAAGAACTCGACTGTGACAAAATCTCAACAATGCAATCAGGTTGAAAAACAAATAAATGAGCTAAACAATTAGCCGCTTTGTTTCCGGATCGCTTAACATATAGAATAAAAATATTCTTTGAACAGAAAAACATTACAATAGCTTTTCGAGAAATCCAACCTACACCATCCCTAAAACCAGTAGCATCACAATTGACCTTCACACAATTAATTTTGATTGTAATCCAATTTCCAGAACTTTCAGTTGAACCAACTAAAATTGAAAGGACAGCTGCCCTCGTAATATGAACAATCTTCCGTTGTGAAAGGTGAACTTTTGCGATTTTCACCACCGATCCAGTCTCGATGCAAGTGTTAGGTCCTGATATGTTTGTAGAAGGGGGGTTGAATACAAACTATACCGTTTAATCGAATTTGTCCTTTTAAAGATTTAACCATTTAGAACAAATTAATGCGGAATAAAACTGAAACAATATTCAAGTTAAATATAACTTATATTAAACTTGAGGAGTGTTACAATTTGATCACTGATTACAAGTTTCTTGATAAAACAAACCTAGAATAAATTCGACATGAATTTATCTATTTTTGTAATAAAAAGGATCGAATACTAAAAAGTAGTTCGATATAAAATCTAGGGATTATGATCCTCTAGAAAGTCAAAGCAGTACAAGAAAAATGATTCTTATGAATTAAATGTTAAGATCAAATCAAGAATTAATTCTCTGATGAAATGAATTGCTCGGACAGTTTTGAAGTTAAGAAGACAGTTGAGAGTTTAATGTTGTTTAATGTCAAGGTAATATCACTTTTAACTACTTCCATTAACCTTGTACAACTTATAAACTCTAAAACTTTATTACGCAATTTATATCAGAAGCCATTAATCACCTCACCTCACATATGATCTAATAGTTAGCTCTTTGTTTCCTCTACCTTGTAATTAATCACCTCACCTCACATATGATCTGGTATGTTCACATCAGTGTTAGGACAAGAACATCTAACACTTAATTCTCCGGTTCGTCAACCATGTAATAAATCACCTCACATATAATATGGTAAGTTTCACGTCAGCTTTGTGAAAATCAAAATTTCACAAGATCACAAGGGTCGGTTTTAATAGGCGCCAGAGGTAATCTAGTACATTGATATAATTTGTTGCTAGTTTTGAAAATTAACAAGATATTCCAGAATAGGAATAGGAAAGTGTGTGAAATAATCTCAAAAATAAAATAGAATAGGCCAATAGAGAATAAATCAACTAAAGTTCAACACTCAAATGTTGTAGAACTGTAGCTCCATGAGCCTGCGTTTGCAACAATCCACGAGTTTTTCCCTGGCACAGCTCATCTATCTGGTCTATACTTCTGGTCTAAGCTACATGGCCAGCATTTGATGGATATGAGATCCGTTGTTCTTATGATCTTATCATTATCTTTTTACAGTCTAATAGAATATGATTTGTCAACTTCCTCAAGCTGAATTTTTCTAGAAAAATTGCAAAAGTTGATGTCGAACAGCCATGCCACAGATCATATCCCAGTTGTTCTCATAATTATCTTTTACCGTCTAATAAAAGAAAAATATGATGTGAATTTCCTTGTCTTCTCCTATGACACAGCTGATTTACTAAAGATTTTGCAAATTTTGATGTCAAGCAGCCATGGACAAATCGTATCCAAGTTAATCATCTAATAAAGCAGCTAAGTAGAGAGACACAAATCATATCCAAAATGATCATCTGACAGGGAAGCTAAGAAAAGAGACAAATCATATTCAAGTTGATCATCCAAAAGAGCAGCTTAGTAAGGAGACGATGAAGTGGTAAATATTTCAACACCCCTAAACACTATACTGTAGTTGGTAGTTGGATACACTAGGGACCACTTGATACTGTAGTTGGATACACTAGGGACTAGAAAATGTATGTACTGTAAAACACTATAAGCGCTACTTGTTCATCCATTTACATATGGAAAAACCTGAACAGAAAGATATCGACCAAAATTGAGCAAAACCTCATACACATCAAGACTGTATCTGCTAAAAACCAAATAGCAGGAAGCCCCAGTATATTTTCTTAAATATCAATCAAAGACTGGAATTGATATAAATTCAAATTAAGCCAAATAGTCTACTGAGTAATTTCAGAAGCCAAATGAGCAATTAAGCCAGCCAAGGAAGTAATTTGTTACGCTAAAAAAAACTGAAGCAAAAGTAATTGGTGTGTATGAAATTATACCATTCAATGAGACTGAATACAAAAAGTAAAAAGCACATATCAACCAAATCCCATATCAATCAAATACAAAACCCTAATGTATATCCTTAATCACTCAATACAAAATCCTAAATCGAAATCCCTAAATTATAACCAATTCAGTTAGATATTGAATACCTAATTGAAAGCCATAGAGTGGAAGCCCTAAAATGAAAGCCCCAAATTCAATCATCTGTAAAATCAAAAAATTAAAAATGGGTGAGAGTAGAAAATCAAAAGCCAGAAAATGAGTTTTCAATAACCAATCGGAGCAAGTAATTCCAGTTTGTAGTTCGATTTTGTTAGAAGGTGTGGAGCGTGTTTGTCTATGAGAAATATCGAAAAAGAGAGAGAGAATGAGAAGATGAGGAGATATTGAAACTGAGGGAGTGCTTTTGGGGGGAAGCAGCGGGGGTAATTATTTCCTTTGAGGGGAAAAACTTTCCGCCCAATTTTTTCTTCTTAATATGAGTTTTGTTTGCAATTTTTTTTTTCTTTTGAACATTGTAACTTTAATTTTTAAATTAAAAATTTTAAAACTTTAAATAAAACAAAAAATAATCGACATATACTTATATAATAGTTCTAAAATTAGTTTTAATTAATAATACATTATATATCAAATTTAAAATAAGAAATAAGAAAAAAATGAAATTTTAAAAATCATTTTTATGTATTTTGATAAAATAAGAAATGATTAAAAATAAATGTTTAATCATTTAAAATTTTAAAAATCATTTTATGTAGTACCTTCTGAAAGTAATAGTATAATGCAACGCTTTTTAATGGTGTTGCACGTCATAACACTAGCATTCACTCTACAACGGTGCATCCACATGAAATGCAATGTTTTTTGAGTAGTGTTGTAGAAGACCAAAACAAAGCGTAGTTTTTGCAACGCTTTGCTTGCAACCCTCACAAAAAGCATTGCAATGAGCACTTATGGCGTAGTGGAATGATCACACTTTCTGTTTAAATACAAATGCCTTGTCCAATCTTCCACGCGCCAATCCACTTGCAGAATGTATTAAGAAGACTTGCAGGAAAACTATCCTTTTAGCCTTAGAAGACAATCGGGAAGACAAGGAAATGTAAATGGAAGACAATCGAGAAGACTAGGGTTTAGCCTAGGAAGACAATCGGGAAGACTCACTCCTAGTTCAAACCTAAGTCTTCCTAGTTCATTTTTATTCTAATTTAAATAATTATCTAAATAAATTATGTATTAAATTAATTTTTTACAGAATTAATTTAATAAATAATTTACTTAATAGTAATAATTATTTATAAGAGAATAAATAGAATTAGTTGACTTCTCAATTAATTTCTGAATCACTAAAACTTAGATAAAGAATAAACATATTAGTACGTTGACACTCAATATACTGTCTGGTTCATGAGTGACTAACGACAATGTCTGTTCTTTATCTGTTTGACTTTAAGCAGTGATTCACTTCCTTTTCATTCAAGAACTCTGTAATCAGTATCTTTGCTGTCACCACTTGAAATCTCTGTCACTTTAATAAATCCACCGAGCTTGAATACTTCACTGAGGCTTGATCAATAAATTGAACTTCTTTCAATGTAGAATAACTTCAAGTCTGTAGATGACTTTAATCTTCATTCTTTGACAGATATAATCTTCTGAGATTCCTGTGACATTTGATTTTTATTATTTACTTATTACATCTTAATTAAAGTTGAGTAGAATCCTCGGTGTTTACAAATAGGCCTATACATATGCCTTTCAGCAAGCTTTCCAGATCTTCCAAGATACTAATTGAATCATTCTCATAGATACAAAATAGTAAACCAAAAGTACCAAAAACATATCAAACACTCCAAAAGGAGGATAATCAAACACCCAAAATATTGGGTACAACAACAATTCTTACAAAGAAGGATGATTATTGAAGGAAATAAGAATTATGGTGATTAGATGAGAGAAAGGGATACGAAAGTGAATTTGTGAGAACAAAGAAAGTTTTATTGATGAAGAAAAGGGTCGACTCTCATTGATATTAGAATATGTAAATTATCTAGTTACGGTTGTGTAAATTTGTAGAAAATCCATGTGATATGGCCACCTGATTTGTAGCCATATGTTTAGCACATAATGTCCTAACAGTAGCCATAATTTAAGCCTAGAAATCTTGTATATATTCATGACAAAAGTAATGAAAGAGCACAACAACTATTTCTTTCATGGTATCAGAGCAGGTTAAGCTTCTCCTCTAACCTGCAAAACAATCTGTCTCTCTTTCTTTCTTTTCTTTCTTCTCTTGCATCTTTGCTACTCACTATGGGTGATTCAAAAACTCTTCATCACACTGCTCTTTCCGTTTCTAACATCAATATGTTCATTAAAGTTACTCCTGAAATTGAGAAAGACCATTACACTACATGGGCAGAACTTTTCAAAATTCAAGCACGAATGTTCGAAGTCCTGGATCACATCATATTTATAACAGAGGAGAAAGAGAAGGCTTCCGCAAACTCCGTCAAAACCACTGATCCATAATTATGGAAACGTGTTGATGTTGTGGTTCTATAATGGATAGACAGTACCATATCAATGGATTTACTCAATACCATTATTGAACCAAATTCTACAGCCGAGTTAGCATGGAATCGATTGAAGGATATTTTCTCTGACAACAAAAACTCAAGAGCAGTCTACCTGGAACAAGAGTTCTCCAGGGTGCAGATGGAGAACTTCCCTGATGCTTCTTCTTATTGTCAGTATCTCAAGTCTATTGCAGATCAATTGGCTAATGTTGGTGCTCATGTACCAAATCAAAGGTTAGTCCTTCAATTAGTTTCTGGTCTCACTGATGCCTATGCCAATGTAGGCTCTCAAATCCGTCATTCTGACGTCCTTCCACTCTTCTACAAAGCACGTTCGATGCTTGTGCTTGAGGAAACAACCAGGGCCAAAAAGACCATGGTTGGTGGTGACGATTCTGCCATGATAGCTTCAAATGATAATTATCCGAGCAATTTCACTGGACAAGGTTCAAATTTTATTTATAATCGAACCAATAGCCGTAATACCAATCGACACAACACCAAACGTAGTGGCCGAGGACGAGGATCTAGCAAGGGCAAGAGCCGCGTAGGTGATAGAGGTAACCATCCTCAACATCAACAAGCAATTTGGCATCCATCTTATCAACAAGGACAACCACCATGGTCTTCTTCTTGGGCTCCTTGGATGCAATCCTGGCCTACTGTACCTTGTGCTTATCCAACAACGACATGGGGCAGGCAACAAACTCCTCACCAGACACCATACAAGAAGCCTGGCATATTAGGGCCCTAGACCTCAACAAGCTCACATGGCAGCAGTAGCCAATCAGACCCAGCAGTGTCCAGTTACTTCAACTGATATTCAAGCAGCGATGCACAATCTTTCTATTAATCCTCCGGATGATCAATGGTACATGGACACTGGTGCAACATCCCACATGACTGCTAATGGAGGTAATCTCATGTTTTATTTCAATATGAGCAAAAATCGCAATATTACTGTTGGTAGTGGTCATACTATTCCAATTGTTGGTTCTGGAAATGCTGTATTACCGAAACCCCACCCGCCTCTGAATTTGAATAATATCTTACATGCCCCTAAACTCGTTAAAAATCTTATTTCTGTCCGAAAATTTACTCTTGATAATTCTGTTTTTGTTGAGTTTGATCCTTTCGGATTTTCTGTGAAGGATTTTCAGACGGGGATGTATTTAATGAGATGTAACAGTTCCGGTGACCTCTACCCAATTACCACAAGATCTACCTCCGCACCTTCTACTTTTGTAGCTTTATCTCCCGAATTATGACATAGTCGTTTGGGACATCCAGGGACTTCTGTTTTCGGCTGCTTGCGAAAAAATAAATATATTGATTGTAATAAATTTCAAGATAATTTTTTCTTTCAATCTTGTGTTCTAGGTAAACAGATTAAATTGCCTTTCTATGATTCACAGTTTCTTAATACTTTGTCATTTGATATAATACATAGTGATCTTTGGTCATCAATCTTGTATATATTCATGACAGAAGTAACGAAAGAGCACGGCAAATATTTCTTTCAATTGAGAGAGAAGAAGATAACGTCGTGAGTTAAACTGCTATTCAGCCCTCTTATTTAGGTAGCGTGCACTTCATATTGTTATCAGAGTATTCATTATTTAGTTAAGTGTGAGCAGACGCAAAGATATATAGTGCAAATTGTGTACATTTTTGTTTTGGTTTCTTGTCTACCTTTTTTATGGATTAAAAAATATTTGATTCTAACGATAATTTAAATTTATTTGTTGTCTTATTAAAATTAAGTTCTAGTCACAGTCAAATAAAGTTTTCACGCAACTAGTTCTTTTTTGGAGATTTAGTTAACTTATTAATTTTAACGCCTTTTTTGTAAATAAATTACATATTTATTATTTTAATTCAAAACAAGAAAGTGATAGATCTTAAATTTTAACAAGTTTTTTTTTCGAGGTTTTTAATATGTTTTTGAGCTATCGGGCCTATCGAGTTTTTTAAACATTTTTCGAGCTATCAGATTCTTATCGAGTTAATCGAATTTATCAAGCTTTAATTTATAAAAACATTTTTATTGGTAGAAATAATAATGAGCGGTCGGTATTTTCTAAATTGGACGAGTATTCAATTTGATAATAATTTATATACATGATTAACTAAAACTGTTCATTAGCTATACTATGATAAGATGTTTTAATTAGTGGACTAGTCAAGGTGGATCAATAGAAGGTATCAAGATATTTTTGACATATATAGCTAGAAGATTGTTTTGGTTAGCAGCTTTATCCTTGAGATAGCTAGCTAATTGCGACGGCGAGTTGTATTGAGAACAAAATATTTTAAATTGAACAACAAATATTTGATTGAGTTTGATAATTACGGGAAATAGTATCAAAAGGTAAGGATTAATGCAAATGACCTGAATTGTATCCGCAAAAACCAATGGATTCATTTCTGTTTGAAAACTCTTAATTGGATGGTATCTTACTTATTCACTTTATGTTGATTGCACTAATTAAATTAATCGACTACTCCCTTCGTCCCACCCAGCACGAAGTTAACATTTGGAAGAGGATGTTCGGCACGTATTTTAAGGTTTCTTTAAAGTATAGTTTCATTAATTATTTTAAATTTTTTTCTTCTGAATAAAAATTAAATGTTTGAATTTTTATTCAAAAAAGAAAAAAAATAAAAATAAATAATGAAAATATATTTTATAGGAGCCTTAAAATGCGTGCCGAATCATTTTAAATGTTTATAAATGGATGGGACGGATAGAGTATTTATTAATTAGTAATTTTTCACCTGCTATACAGACAACTTCTAACAATAAACGGGTGATCTAGATTTTAAATCTTTGCACGGGTGGTCTAGATTTCAGCTCTTATCGTTAAAGTTGTGAGTGTGGTATCCAAAAAATAGAACTTGTTATATCTACATGCTTACAACCACAGTTCCATCAGAAAATATGGATATAGTTATAGTCAGTGCAGTGTGCATACTGCTTGCCTTTGCTCTTCTCTCACTTCCAAGAATTCGAGGCAAGTCCTCTCAAAATAATCCTCCAGGACCCTGCCCGTTGCCAATCATAGGAAACATACACAAACTTGGCAAGCACCCTCATAAATCCTTAGCCAGCCTCGCTCAAGTTAACGGTCCAATCATGCGTTTAAAACTAGGCCGCATAACCACCATAGTCATTTCTTCATCAAGCACAGCTCAACAAGTCCTTCAAAAGCAAGACCTTGAGTTCTCTAGTCGTTCTCAGACTGATGCTGTACATGCTTTGTGCCATAATAAATACTCTGTGGTATTTTTGCCTGTTGGCAGTCGGTGGAGAAGCCTAAGAAAAATTATGAGCTCGTATATATTTGCAGCTAACAAGCTCGATAAAAATCAGCATCTACGTAGTAGGAAGGTGCATGATCTTATTAGATACTGTGAAAAGTGTTGCCAAAGTGGGGAGGCTGTAGATATTGGCAGCGCTGCTTTTCTGACTTCGCTCAATCTTTTGTCAAACACTATATTTTCTAAGGATATGATAAATTCATACGAGAATTCGGAGGCCAAGGAATTTAGGGACTTAGTGTGGAATATTTTGTTTGAGGCCGGTAAGCCTAATTTGGTGGATTACTTTCCTATTCCTATTCTTCGTTGGATCGATCCACAAGGTATAAGGCGGAAAATGACTAGTTACTTTGAGAAGCTGACCAAGTCATTTGATGGTCTGATTAAGGAGCGTTTGGAACTGAGGAGAGTGGGGAACGCTGAGAGTAGTACTAGTACAATAGACGTGCTTGAAGAACTGCTAAAAATGTTACAGACAGATGAAATTGAAGAAACACAGATCCATAACCTATTTATTGTGAGTTATTCTTTTCATCCTCAGTGTTATTTAGTAAATAAAATATTTATGCTATAAGATTACGTCCTCGGTTGAATTTTGTGTGTGTGTGTGTGTTTTAAGGATGAATACATTCACAAAATATACTATAAGAGTGTCAATCTATAAACATGGATCATAATTAGTTGTGTCTTCCTTAAGTTTCTTAATAGCCAAGGATTTGTACCTCTGCAGAAACCTGCATGTGTTCTTGTACCTAACTGCATTAGGATTAATAATTTCCAGTCATCAAAACAAATTGGCAGGACTTATTTGTTGCAGGAACAGATACCACTTCAAACACAGTGGAATGGGCGATGTCTGAGATATTACGAAATTCAGAAATATTAGTAAAGGTGAAAGCTGAGCTGAACCAAGTGATCGGAAAAGGCAAGATTATACAAGAAGCAGACATTTCTAAGTTGGTTTATTTGCAATGTATTGTGAAAGAAAGTATGAGGTTACACCCACCGGTTCCCTTCTTAATACCACGCCAAGTAGAAAGAGAAGTTCAACTATGTGGCTACACCGTTCCAAAGAATTCGCAAGTGCTAGTCAATGCATGGGCTATTGGACGTGATCCTAAGCTATGGATAAATCCCCTGTCTTTTCAACCAGAGAGGTTCATGGACTCTCAAGTTGACATCAACGGGCATTATTACGAGCTAATTCCATTTGGTGCGGGTCGAAGGATATGTCCTGGAATGTCATTGGCGATGAGGATGGTGCCAGTTATGGTAGGCTCACTCATAAATTGTTTCGACTGGAAACTCGAAGGTGGGATTCTACCAGAGAAGTTGGACATGGAGGAAAAATTTGGAATCACACTAGCAAAGCTTCATCCGCTTCGTGCTGTAGCAACTCTGGTTGTTCTTTAGCTAAGTTTGATTTTATGGGTCAAATTTCCTTAACCTGCAGAAAAAATGTATTGTCAGCCTGTTTTATGGATTAAAAATATTTGATTCTCACGCTATCAAATTTGGTTATAAAATTATCAAAATATCAAATTTGATTATCACAATATTCAGGTCGATTCCCTCCAACTACATGATTATATAAGATTTATTTGTTTGATTTAATTTTTTTGGTTTTACCCCATGTTCGATTCTCTATAACTACGTAATTCAAAGATTTATTGATTTAATTTTTGTTTAATTTCATCCCGATTTCGATTAATATTTTAATCTCAGTTTGTGCTTCGCACGGGTTATCAGCTAGTTAAATTAAATATGTAAATTTTGTTTAATGATATAGTTGCAAAGAATTGAAACATAGTTTTGTGATAACAAAATCTCATATTTTAATACTATTGTGTTACATCAAAATGTGAATTTTTTTAATTAAGAAAGAATAGAAATTTGGTGTCATTTTAAATCTATATATTGGAACAGAAGTTTTATTTTAACACTTTAACATTATTTTTTAATTTTAAAATATAAGCATATCCATACGTATTGTAGCAATAGCTATTATTGACCTTGCTCTTTTGTCTACCAAAAATCTTGCTCGCTACTCGCTCAATCGCTAGCAAGTATACAATGTCTCGTAATAATAAACCTAACTACTCGCTCAATCGCTAGCAAGTATACAAAGTCTCGTAATAATAAACCTAACTACTCGCTCAATCGCTAGCAAGTATACAAAGTCTCGTAATAATAAACCTAACTGGTTCTTTAATAATAGCAATCTGTCTCTTCCGCTGGGACAACTCCTGACACGGTATGGGTGGTCTAGATTTTAGCTCTTATCGTTAAACTAGTTGATAAAGCCGCACTTCGTGGCGGTATTATAATTTTTTTTAAAAATTTATCTATAAAATTACAACAATTACTCATTTCTCTCTAATAAGTCGTTCTCCCGTTAAATATATTTTTCTTGTTAAAATCGAAATCCTAAATTTTATACATTGAATATTTGTCTTACCTATTAATTTTCATGTTAACATACTCTTTTTTAATGAGTCGCTCTCTCGTTTTTATAAATTCACACTCATATTTTACTTCCAATAGAACTTTTAATTATATATGTCTTATAAACACCTATTCTGCTTTTGACAAAACTTTTTTTTATATGTATGAAAAATAATTTATATAATGAAAATCAACTTATATAAATTTACACTCCTATTTTACTTTCAATATAGAACTTTTAATTATATATGTCTTACAAACACATATTCTACTTTTGATAGAACTTTTTTTTATATGTATTTCACTACAAGAAAGTAAGACTAATTTAGAAAAATTAAATTCGACAGAAACTAAATTCGACAGAATTCCGTCAAAATTATACTCTACGGCTAAATTCGACAGTTTTCGGCCGAAAATGCATTTTGTCGAAGTTAATTTGTCGAATTTAGTACTAAATTCGACAGTTTTTTTTATGTTGTCGAATTCAATACTAAATTCGACAGATTTTTTTATGCTGTCGAATTTAGTAAAAGGTGGGAATTTTGCCGCCTATATTTTTGAATTTGGTAAAAGGTGGGATATTTCTCACCCAAACTTTTTCATACTATTCAAAACTATATTCGACAGAGTTCCGTCGAATTTAGTACCAGCTCCTAAATTCGACAAAAAACGATCGAATTTAGCCGCGGTTGAAAATTTATGCAGTCTAAATGAAAATCCCTAAAAAAGAGAGGGAAAAGTCCATCAAAATATTAAATTTAGAAAACTAAATTCGACCGAATTCGATCGAATTTGAAAATAAGGTTGGCGGGAATTTTGCCGCCTAAAATTTTTCAATTTTGGTAAAAACAAATTCAACCAAATTTAGTCGAATTTAATAAATGTGACCGAATTCGGTTGAATTTATTATTTTCAGAATTTTTAAAATATGTTATTAATTTTATAAATGTTTGTACACATCATGAAAAATATATAAAAATACAAGAATAACATTCATTACATGTCAGAATTTAGTTGTACAAAATTTTTACATAATTTTATTATATGATTAGATAATGTTGTCCTTTCATTTTTTGATACTTTTAAAAAAATTAAAATAAAATATCTAATTAGTTTTTAAAAATACAAAAAAAAAAAATATGAATGTACTTATACGACATGTTACATTCAATAAAAAAAATTGAATAAATAATAGTGGGTAGAAAAAAAATTATAGTTATGTACATAAATAACATAGTTGAGTTAAAAATGGGGGTTTAGGGTTTAGATTTAGGGGTTGGACTAGGGTTACAGTTTTTAGTTTATTTAAAAATTGTTTTGAGTAATCCAACCATACGGATGTGAAGATTATCAAAAGAATATAGTGGGTGCAAAAAATTAATTAATTTAAATATATATATCTTAAACATTTTAAAATATATATATATATATATATGTCACTTACACTAAATTCGACTACAAACCTTAATTGGTCGAATTTAAGCTTTAGTTCGACTGATATCAGTTGAATTTAGCTAAATTCAACCGATATCAGTCGAATTTAGCTAAAATCAACCGACTTCTGTCGAATTTATCCATGTTTTATTTTGACCACTAATCTGTCAAATTTAGCTAAATTCAACCAATTTCTGTCGAATTTACCCGTGTTTTATTTTCGACCATATTTGGTTGAATTTAGTCAGAATAAGTTAATTTTCTCTTGCCACGTGTCACGCTGGTAGTGGTTGAAAAACAAGCACATGGATTGCTATTTTACATTGAATCTAAACCATCCATTTCTTCCCTAAAATATTTCATCCTAACCATTAATTTAATTACACTCATCTCTTTCTCTTTTATATATTTCATTCATTCATATTTTCTCATAAACATTCAATTACTCCCCCTCCATTTTTCTTCTCTAACAAACATACTTATCAATTTATATACATAAACACTAACACATGTTTCATATATTTTAAGCAATATATACATAATTCATATTAGCACATCCATTAATTACATTTCTAGCATCCGACGAGTTCACCCCAATCAATTCCGGCAAGTTCACCCACATTCAATTCCAGCGAGTTGTTTGTATTATGCTTCCTATAAGAGAAACAACACAAGTCATTATAATTATACACACACCAAGTTAAGTTTTTTTTATATTTTCTTTACATTTGGATATTATTTGGGTAGAGTAATTTTTATAGTGTTTGAGTTTTAATGTGTTTCAAAAGAAGTAGAAATTGTTGTATTTTTAGTTCAACATTATTGATTTATATTATTTTCAAATTAGTACAAACAATGACTATTGTATCCATTATTGTTTAATGTAATTACCTTCTTGATATACAAACACTAGTGAAAAATCACAAAAAATTGGATAAATTATTGAGCAGCAGATTCTGCTGCTTATTTTTTAAAAACTGGTGTTCATTAAATTCGAACGAATTTGGTCGAATTTAATATGTAATTTGGACTGTGTTCCGTCGCATTTAGCATACTAATTTCGACCATATTTTGTCGAATTTAATGCACTAAGGGCGCCAAAATTTGAAAATTTAAATTTTTTAGCGGAATTTGAAAATTTGAAAATTTTGAAATATTCGGCTAAATTCGACAAAAATCTGTCGAAAATAATCCGTCGAATTTAGTCTGTCAAATTTGCATAAATTCGACAGAATTTGCTAAATTCGACGCGAGCATTTTCGACAAACACATTTTCTGTCGAATTTAGTTAAATTCGACAAAATTCCGTCGAATTTAGCCGTTTTTCTTGTAGTGTTTCTTATAAATTCGAACTCTTCTACTTTATAAATTCGAAAACCTAAATTCGAACTCTTCTCCTCCATAAATTCGAATACATATTCTACTTCCAATAGAACTTTTAATTATGTCTTACAAACGTCTATTCTACTTCCAATAGAACTTTTAATTGCAACTATTTCTTATATATCCGAACTCCTCCTCTATAAATTCGAAGACATATTCTACTTTGAATAGAACTTTTATTCTATGTCTCACCTACAAATTTGAACTCTTCTTCTCAATAAATTCGAACACCTATTCTACTTCTAATATATATGTTAAAAGATATTTTTTGATTTATTAGTATTTAAATTTTAAATTTTTTAGAAAAAATTAGAAAAATAGATTGAGACAATCTTAGAAGCGCCACCTAACCTCTGTGTATCCTCTTTATATTTTTATATAAATACTTCTACTAAAACTTTTAACTATACGACTTACCTATAGATTTCTCTTTTATAGATCCGAGCACCTACACTACTTCAAAAACTTTTATTTATATGTCTTATTTGTAAATTCGAACTATATTCCACTAAACATTCGAACACCTATTCTACTTCTAATTGGTTAATAGATAATTTTATGCTTTTTAGTATTTAAAGTTCTAAAAAATTAAAAAAATAGATTGAGATGGATTTAGAAGTGTCGTCTAATCTCCCATGTATCCTCCTTAAAAATTGATTTAAAATAAAGGAACTTTAATAGAAAAGATAAATAATTTTAGGAGATCATAAAAGAAGCAACTCATCACCCACTTATTTTTAATTATACATATTTTCTATACATTCGAATCTTGTGACATTTTGATTTGGGAAACAAAAAAATCCTGCATCAGCAAAGTATTGATAATGCATGCATGGAGATTGGAGACATATGCAATGAACCATTAAAAGTTTACGGAATTTACAACACGGTCATAGAGCTTTAGTCAGAAATAACAAAATACCTACCAAGCTCTTCAACAACATTTTTAAATGGCTCTAAAGTCTAATCCCTAACCGTTTAATGCACAACTCCCTATGCTCATCTTTTAATATCTCGACTGGTGTTTAAAGTTCAGGCCTTCACTTGAATTTTTTTTTAAACTTTTTGGTGTTCATCTTTGTACTTGCCTCTCATGTACATGGACAGGTGTGGCCGTATAGGGTGCTCTCGTTAATCTTTCCCCGGCCGGGATGAGCATGTCAATAGTTGTAACTGGTGGTTTGAATGTGGCTATGTTGCGTTGAGGTGCAAGGAGAGCCGCCAGATTCTTTGCTTGATGATGGGGTGTATTACAAAAATTGGTATTGAAGTTGCGGGTTTGGTTTATAAATCAATTAATATATAAAGAGGACATTGTTCTCATCTATAAATTTGAACTCTAGTTCTTTGTAAACTCGAACTCTTCTCGTATATAAATTAGAATAATTATTCTATTTTTAGTGTATTTAAAATTCTAAAATTCTAGAAAATTAGAAAAATATATTGAAACGATCTGAGAAACGCCACCTAACCTCCCGCGTATCCTCCTTTATATATATATATTGATGATTTGTGACTTGTGAGTGGTTAATAATCCAAAAAAAAAAAAAAACTTGTTAACATCTACATGCTCATCTGTATAAATTTCTCTCCTTTCTTTCTCAATAGTTCTGCAACCACATTTCTATTAAAAAAAACTAGCATATAACCCGTGCGAATCGCGGATCAAGAATAAAAATAATTAATATATAAAAATAAAATTATTAAAATAAAATTTTAATATTGAGTATAAAAATAATTAATAAATATTAATTTAAATATGTTGATGATATGGGTTAAAAATAATCCTAAAGACATAATTAATATTACATTAATTAAACCTAGATGGTCCATAAATACGACCCATTAATAAGGCCTGAAACTCTAATTAAATATTAATTTTGTAATTAATATTTAGGCTAGAAGTACTGTAATATCCGTGAATTTTATTATTTGATTAAATGATATATTTAATCTAAAATATTTATTTTGGAATATTGGAATATTATTATATGATATTTAGTGTGTGATTATGTGCTAAATGGTGAGTCGGAAGCCCCTTTCAAAAATTTCGTCATTTGGAATTTTCTTCAAATTTGAGCCGTTTTGATAATTCAAGAGCCCGTTGAAATTTCGTACATTCATTTTTAATTCTTCGTCTTTCGTATTCGAATCGTTATCGAAAGGGTTATGGGATTCTATTTAACCCTACCTATTTGATTCTGCAAATTAATTTCAATTTTTGATCCGAAAAAGGAAAAATCGTTCCGAACCCTAATTGCTTAAGGGGACGGATTTATCGTTCTATATCAATATTGAAGTTGTTATAGCCCTAGTATTCTTGAGCATTAGTTATATAATGATATATATCAATTTGGATAATCATCAACCTTTTTAACCCCTTACTTTTCGTAAAACGTGTTTTTGACCTAATTAGGGTTTTTAAACGATCTAACGAATCAATATCGATCCAAAAATGTTATTTGGGGTATTATTTTTCCAAAAATATAAAATGACCAATCAGACTTCATAACCCTAGCAATTCTTCAGAAATTACTCAAGAAATCCGAAATTCCCAAATAATTATTTTGTGTTCTTGATCTTCAATCAATTCGTTCTAAGGGTTATTGAAGTCCAAATCTGAAGTTCTTATACTCAAATCAAAGCCCCAAAAATCTAGTTTCAGAATCTTCCAACCTCATCATCATCTGGTAAGTATTCGATTTTATATTGATTTTACAAGTTTCGAATTAAAATTAGGGTTCTTGATTCGATTTGGGGATTTTCATTCTGTTGATTCTCCGTTCAATTGGTTGCTTCTAACATGTTCCTAGGGTTCTAATTAGCAAGAATCCATGCTTTAATTTCATGTTTATGTTCGATTTAGTCGGGTTTAATTTTCGGGTTTTGACCCGATTTCTTCTTTCAATTCGTACGTTCTTGATATTGATCTGACATTGTTTTTGGTAAAGGGCTTTTATTGTATGAGTTATAAGCTTCATTTTGGTATATTAATCTTTGAGTTTCATGTAGGATTTAAGTAGATCGGGTTTCCGGCCGAGGTCGTCGCCGGCGAGTTCTTTGAATGAATTCTGGGCACGATTCCGGCATGGGACAGATGTGTGTGTATGTGGGTTGTGTTTGTCTTGCAAAAGCGAACAAAAGCCCTATAGTTTGGTTTTGTTTTGATCGGAAACGGCGAAGTCCGGCCACCGGACGCCGGCCGGATTCTGGAAAACCCAGATTCCGGCGGGTTGTTCTTGGTGACCCGGATTCGTTCTTCCCGACCCGTTTACCCGATTTTTCGACCCGGTTTCAATCTTCAAAACCCTAATTCATTTTCAGAAAACTGTTTTTGAATTTTATTTTTAAATTTAATTCGAAAATAGTTTAAAAACTTTAAAAATTCATATTTTTATTTTAAAAATATATTTTTATATCAGAAAAATTCTGATAAATTATATTTATTATTTTAAATCCGAAAATTGATTAAACTTAATTATTTTAATTATTTTTAATTAATAATTAATTTATTAATTAATTGGTTAATTCTTTTAATCAATTAATTCTTAAAAATTAATTATTAATTAGATTTAATTAATTAAAAATTCAGTTTAATTATTTTCAAGCCTATTTAATTATTTAAAAAAAAATAGTTTGAGTATTTAAAGAGTGTCAATTAATTTTATTAATTGATTTATTTTCATTTAAATGTTTATATTGGATTTAAAAATCCGATTTTTGATTTAAAATTTGTAACGACTTATTAAAAATTCAAATAAGCTTTGTGTGATGTTTTAAAAATAGTTATAAGTGCTATGTGATTTGTATGAGTTGTGTAATGTGCTTTATAGTCAGTATATGCCCGTACTAGGGCTAGTGTCTGAGTTTTAAATATCGTAAATTAGACCGGGCGTCCGATACGTAACCGGTCACTTGTTTAAATGTGTTATGTGAACAATGTGAATTATCTGTGTGAGTCATGCATGCGAATAAATTGTGTGGAGACTTGTTTGAGTAATTGGTTGTGTCTAATGTTATCACGAGGGGTAGATAGGATAGAAATTTGTCGGTTATGTTAGAAAGTGAGATTTACGAGGCCGTTGACTTGGATGTTGACTTTTTATAGTATGGGGATTGTCGTCAAGCAAGTTACGTGGATTACTTATGTGGGTGATTGCGATTGGTCTATCAGTTGAGATGTGGATGTTTATGCAACAGAGATATCGGTAAGATCGGTAAGTGCGTCGAAGTTAAGTTACGATCATTTATATAATATGAGGATTATACGTTGAAGACTAAGTACCGTCTCATGTTTGACTATCGAGGCTGGCACGTGGATTCGAAATGGTAAAAACAGACTAGTGGTATTCGCAAGAGCGTTAAAGCAAAGAAGGACGGAAGAAGAGAATCGTGCGACAAGACAGAATAAGGAGGAAATCGTATTGTTTCAGCGTTACGAAATAGCTAAGGACCAGAGGCAAGTGTTTATACCCTTGCTTATTAATTAAGGGATATTATCTTGAATTATTAGTATGCATGTTGAATGCTTATTACTGAATTTTCAAATGTTGATTTCTTTTGCATTGAATTGCAAGTATGTTATTTAATCTCGTAAATTGACGAGTACTCTTTTATACCTTTTGAGTTTAGATTCATATTTTCATATTGATTGGAAAGATATACTTATTATATTGAAAAGTTTGAAGAGATAATTATGGGCCGTATACTAAGGCTCTCTTTTAAAAGACATGATTTTAAAATATTAGGTTGGAATATTGCCAACCCTAGATGAGTGGGAACTTACGAACCCTATGTTGAAAACGTTATTTTAAATTCCGAAGTTGTGGTACTTGTTCTACAAGTATTCCATTTTTCCATCCTGCACCCTTGCAAGTATTATTACCATTTCTTGTTAATGCGATCATCTGATCCATTCCCTGATTCGAATTCATTTATGCTGTGCATGATTTAGTTTACTTCCTTCAAATACGAGGCTTATCTATTATAAGTATATGTTCGAAGGACTTGAACTATTTCTGCCAGAAGTTAATAAACCTTTGTTTTCTTCATTTATAAACTTCACCCTGAATTTTTCTTAAACTCGAACTTGACTTTCTTGTCACTTACCAGATTGTTGAATCTTAACTAATTCTTCCATAATGTGATGAATTGAACTGTTAAGGCCATCTAGAGCCTGTTCTTTGAACCCTATTCCATATTGAGTTATTGCAAATTCTGTTGGTATCATAATGCCTGTTTCATATCAGATTCAATCTTGTTAAGCATGTTATTGTTTATTCTTTGAACCCTACTCTATATTGACTTGTTACACTTTTCTGTTGATATCATATTGTCTGTTTCATATCAGACTTAACCTTGTTGAGCATGTCATTGTTTATTCTTCATTATATCCCAGTTGTTACATCGAACTCGTCGATGCTTATTATATTGTCACTTTTCATGTGCACCTCCCCATATTGTGTCGATCTCGTCGATACTAGATTATATTGTTATTCCTTAATGGATTCTTCATAATTGAACTGTTTCCTGGAACGTGAGTTTTCCAGCAATTGTTGTATTAGGTTGTCGATTCTTCCGACACCTGATGGTCGAAGTAAGGTTGTCAATTGTTCTGACACCTGACGTATAAATAATATAGAATTGGAATGTTTTAAAAAAATGGACCAATTATTGGTCGATGTAATTAAGGCCCAGATTGGCCTAGGATCCAGTAGAGGACTATGACATGAGCTAGTCCGGGGTTGATGCGTGGCTGGCCAGCAGCACAACCTTTGTATTTGATAATTGTTAAAAATCCAATTCTAATATGAATTTTCATTTCTAGGATGAGTTACATCCATATACTTTGTACTTGTGAGATATGACCTGATTCTCAGGTTTATTCGTTGCGTGAAGTTGTTGGTTTGTTGATTATTAATAGTGGTTTCAATCTTGCTGAAATCGCTTACTCTTAATACATTCGGATTCCAAATAGTTGAAATCCACTTCCTTGATTCCATTGGCAGTCGTGAGATATCTATCTTGTTGAGTTTTATTCATACCGCATATCCAGTCGGTACCATGTTGAAGTCTTGAAGTGCGTTCTTTATTCCTTGACCGAGCATGTTGGCTCATTCTTGCCCCTTGATTATTCTAACCTTCCAGAGTTGTTGATTTCGGAAAATGTCGTGAATAGACCTGTTATCTTCAAATTAGTATTTTTGTACAAACCATGGTCTTGAAGACGTACGAGTTATGTTTATTTCATATTTTCTACATACTATTGTAGCTATTGTTGATTCGGTCATCGTAACGACCTATATAAATCTTTTGTGTTTTAAAACTATTCGGTTGCGAGAAGCTAAATGAGATATTGTGATAAATTACCAAACTTACTTTGAAAATATTAGAGATTACAAATGTTTAAGCCATAGGCTTGTTTATTTGAAAATCCAAAGTTTATTTTGGAAACCTTTCGTATCATATTTAATAATACGCTTGCTGAGCAATTCATTCGCTCATACTTGTTTTATTTATATATATTTTAGCCTGCCGGAAAGAAGGTGTATTGGCGAGAGTTGTCCGCGTAGCTGATCAGAGATGGGGAAAGATATTAGCGTAAAGACGTCTTGATCCAGAGCATTGGAGCTAGTGAGAGGTTTTGTATATAGATGTTTTCTATTGATTAATATATTGTATAAGATTAGTTGCCTGGTATACTTCTTATCGAAGTTATACTAGTGTATTAGAATTTATGTAAAGAGAATGATTGTAAAAAGGAAAGTTGTTGTAATGAAATTTTGGATTCTTGTTTCTAGCACTATAACCTTTAAAGATTCTTGGTAGAGTTGGGGTCACAGATATTATTATTATTGTGTTGATTTTATATTGAACAGGTTGTTTGGATTAAGAGTGCAGTGTGACGACCAAATCATTGACCCCGGATTTGGGGGCGTTACAGTTGGTATCAGAGCAAGGGTTATAGTAAAACTAGAAACGAGAGTGTGTGGGAGTGTATATAGTTATATAAGGAACGTCAGAGCTCATTTAGAGTTCGTGTTGGACTATTGAATATAGTACCACTGAGTGAGTTAAGATAGAGGTATTCAATTTAGATGATTGTGCTGAGGTGGATAGAATTTCATACGATTGTAGATGTCTACGGCGGAATCTTCGAGGACTATTACGAGTTGACGGCGACGTACGATATTGATGACCTTGCGACGTGGAAAAGAAGGGCTGAAATCGAATAACGTGGAGAAGAAGGGCTGAAATCGAATAACGAGCTATCGAAGGAGTCGACGGAGGAGTCATGTGTGAAGACCCTGGTAATACCCTCCCATCCTAAGGAAATATTTGACATTTCTTTAAGCGAAACTTGTGTTGGTGAATATATTCCACCTTTTGACTTTGTACTTGATAACTTTTGATCAATCATGATTGCAATTGCATCAGAGGTTGTTGCGACATCTATTTCGATTTGTAAAGCTTGTTGAAAATATGTTATTTAAATTCCAACTCCTTCATTCTTCCGGAGTGGATAACTCTAATTGTGATGTAACACTATTTGTTGATACTTCCTTTCTGGTTGTTCTTCTTTTTCTGAAATAACACCTTTGGAATTTATTCAATTTCAATCCAAGGTGTGTATTTGAGAATTCTTATCGAAAGGCCCTGATTGTTATTCTGACTCTAAATTTCTTTCATATTTCTCTACTCCAACTGAGATAAACAACCCTATTTATAGGGGACACAAGGACTATCTGTCTATGTGATAGAAGTCTGACGGGACGCCGTCACTTGTGTGTTGTGAAATACAAGAAGGCTAATTACCTTTAGTACTGTCTTAATAGAGACACACAACATTGAGTTCATGTGATCAAATTGGTCTCTCAGTAATCCTTTCACTTCCAATAATGTTGCTTTGGAATATACAGATTTGGTAACCCCAATTGTGGGACATTTGCTACGATATAGAATCTTTTCACTTCAAACTATCATGAACTTCTTACTTCAAATAATCTGGGAGGTATGCCATTAGGGTGAACTGGAATTTACCCTACCTTACCGAACGAAGAATTTGCGATTGAATTACCATGAACGAAAGCGGACTACGATGCGATTAGAATACTAGTAACATATAACGGGGCCAGTTGTTCTCTTTCTATCGATTAACGTTACGATGTGGAAAAGGTGAAGTTAGATAATTCAAGAGTTGATTGGAAATTGGGGAAAAAGGTGTAATTGTGCTGATGTTATCCCAGGTTGTGGAAAATGGACATAATAGATTTTTGTCTCAATGAGAAGAACTTTTAAGATTGGATGATAGGCTAATAATGGAGAATGAGTTAATCTTTGAGTATTTCAGGATTGTATGATATGGTTGCAAGTCTTTTGCTCACGATAGTTAAGGTAGATTTTACCAGTCAATGTGGATGTATAGAATGAGAATCAAGATAATGTCGAGTTGATCAAGCTGTTTGGGAAATGAGATGGAACCATGGAAAAGGTGTCATGAGTGTTACTGTGAAGATAGGAAAAGAAGATGAAGAGGTGTTAATAAGGATTTAAAGACAATGGATGAGGTAATGAAGGGTTGTTTTCAGCTGAAGAGTTAATTGGCATGAAAGGTATGTGATTGTTGAAAGCAGTTGTTAGATATATTGGAGGTAGATAAAGTTGACCCAAGAATATGGATGGCTGATAGTATGAGTAGTAAAGGAGGGAATTGAGATGAAAATATCTTCGGTACAAGGATTAGAAAGGATGGAGCTTTAAGGTTATGATAATGAGAGATTAACTAAAAGAAATGACGGACATAAGGATTCAACCAGGATTGATTAAAAGAGAAAGGGCTACATAAAGGAAAGAGTTATGGAAATAGAAAAGGATTCAATTATAGGAGGGAACGAGAAAGTATAAAGAATAAGAAGGAAATGCAAGGATATATATGAGGGGTTTCAAAAGGGATACCAGTGTTGGTGAATATCTAAGTACTTGAGGTGTTGGAAAATGAAGACAAAATAACAGAGGTATAGTAGACGACTACAACTAAAGAGATTCCTGAATGGAGACGAAGACATGTTGAGATAAACTGTGGTATGGAGTTGCTAAGGCTTAGAGCTTGTCGTGGTGTTATTTAGGTTATTATTGACCGATTAATGAGAGATAATGGTACGGCATGGAATGACGAGTTCAATTGTATTTGACAGAGATCCGCGACGTAATTGAAGAATTCAGACAGACTATGATTGTGTACTAAATTTTGAAGGTAATTGGGAGGATCGTTTACCGTTGATTAGATTCTCTTACGACAACAGTTACTATGACGATTTTGAAATGCTACCTTACGACGATTTATTGAGTGTTGGGAAAGTGCGTATAAGTTTGCTTGCCACCCCGTGAGTGGTATATTCATAGTGTATTTCGTAGAATATGAACCTATAGAGATCTAGTTAAATTGTTCTATGTTGAGTAACCGATTGAGATATTGAGTCAGTATGAGAGAGTGATGAGTAATAGAGGAGTCAAATTAGTATGAGTATGAGGAGAAATCCTAAGGTTGAAGAGTCAACCTAGGAATTTGAGAATGAGATGTTGGAAAATATCCACCTATGTTGCGCGAGCTGATTCTGAGGACAGAATCCTATTAAGGGGGGAAGGATGTAATATCCGTGAATTTTATTATTTGATTAAATGATATATTTAATCTAAAATATTTATTTTGGAATATTGGAATATTATTATATGATATTTAGTGTGTGATTATGTGCTAAATGGTGAGTCGGAAGCCCCTTTCAAAAATTTCGTCATTTGGAATTTTCTTCAAATTTGAGCCGTTTTGATAATTCAAGAGCCCGTTGAAATTTCGTACATTCATTTTTAATTCTTCGTCTTTCGTATTCGAATCGTTATCGAAAGGGTTATGGGATTCTATTTAACCCTACCTATTTGATTCTGCAAATTAATTTCAATTTTTGATCCGAAAAAGGAAAAATCGTTCCGAACCCTAATTGCTTAAGGGGACGGATTTATCGTTCTATATCAATATTGAAGTTGTTATAGCCCTAGTATTCTTGAGCATTAGTTATATAATGATATATATCAATTTGGATAATCATCAACCTTTTTAACCCCTTACTTTTCGTAAAACGTGTTTTTGACCTAATTAGGGTTTTTAAACGATCTAACGAATCAATATCGATCCAAAAATGTTATTTGGGGTATTATTTTTCCAAAAATATAAAATGACCAATCAGACTTCATAACCCTAGCAATTCTTCAGAAATTACTCAAGAAATCCGAAATTCCCAAATAATTATTTTGTGTTCTTGATCTTCAATCAATTCGTTCTAAGGGTTATTGAAGTCCAAATCTGAAGTTCTTATACTCAAATCAAAGCCCCAAAAATCTAGTTTCAGAATCTTCCAACCTCATCATCATCTGGTAAGTATTCGATTTTATATTGATTTTACAAGTTTCGAATTAAAATTAGGGTTCTTGATTCGATTTGGGGATTTTCATTCTGTTGATTCTCCGTTCAATTGGTTGCTTCTAACATGTTCCTAGGGTTCTAATTAGCAAGAATCCATGCTTTAATTTCATGTTTATGTTCGATTTAGTCGGGTTTAATTTTCGGGTTTTGACCCGATTTCTTCTTTCAATTCGTACGTTCTTGATATTGATCTGACATTGTTTTTGGTAAAGGGCTTTTATTGTATGAGTTATAAGCTTCATTTTGGTATATTAATCTTTGAGTTTCATGTAGGATTTAAGTAGATCGGGTTTCCGGCCGAGGTCGTCGCCGGCGAGTTCTTTGAATGAATTCTGGGCACGATTCCGGCATGGGACAGATGTGTGTGTATGTGGGTTGTGTTTGTCTTGCAAAAGCGAACAAAAGCCCTATAGTTTGGTTTTGTTTTGATCGGAAACGGCGAAGTCCGGCCACCGGACGCCGGCCGGATTCTGGAAAACCCAGATTCCGGCGGGTTGTTCTTGGTGACCCGGATTCGTTCTTCCCGACCCGTTTACCCGATTTTTCGACCCGGTTTCAATCTTCAAAACCCTAATTCATTTTCAGAAAACTGTTTTTGAATTTTATTTTTAAATTTAATTCGAAAATAGTTTAAAAACTTTAAAAATTCATATTTTTATTTTAAAAATATATTTTTATATCAGAAAAATTCTGATAAATTATATTTATTATTTTAAATCCGAAAATTGATTAAACTTAATTATTTTAATTATTTTTAATTAATAATTAATTTATTAATTAATTGGTTAATTCTTTTAATCAATTAATTCTTAAAAATTAATTATTAATTAGATTTAATTAATTAAAAATTCAGTTTAATTATTTTCAAGCCTATTTAATTATTTAAAAAAAAATAGTTTGAGTATTTAAAGAGTGTCAATTAATTTTATTAATTGATTTATTTTCATTTAAATGTTTATATTGGATTTAAAAATCCGATTTTTGATTTAAAATTTGTAACGACTTATTAAAAATTCAAATAAGCTTTGTGTGATGTTTTAAAAATAGTTATAAGTGCTATGTGATTTGTATGAGTTGTGTAATGTGCTTTATAGTCAGTATATGCCCGTACTAGGGCTAGTGTCTGAGTTTTAAATATCGTAAATTAGACCGGGCGTCCGATACGTAACCGGTCACTTGTTTAAATGTGTTATGTGAACAATGTGAATTATCTGTGTGAGTCATGCATGCGAATAAATTGTGTGGAGACTTGTTTGAGTAATTGGTTGTGTCTAATGTTATCACGAGGGGTAGATAGGATAGAAATTTGTCGGTTATGTTAGAAAGTGAGATTTACGAGGCCGTTGACTTGGATGTTGACTTTTTATAGTATGGGGATTGTCGTCAAGCAAGTTACGTGGATTACTTATGTGGGTGATTGCGATTGGTCTATCAGTTGAGATGTGGATGTTTATGCAACAGAGATATCGGTAAGATCGGTAAGTGCGTCGAAGTTAAGTTACGATCATTTATATAATATGAGGATTATACGTTGAAGACTAAGTACCGTCTCATGTTTGACTATCGAGGCTGGCACGTGGATTCGAAATGGTAAAAACAGACTAGTGGTATTCGCAAGAGCGTTAAAGCAAAGAAGGACGGAAGAAGAGAATCGTGCGACAAGACAGAATAAGGAGGAAATCGTATTGTTTCAGCGTTACGAAATAGCTAAGGACCAGAGGCAAGTGTTTATACCCTTGCTTATTAATTAAGGGATATTATCTTGAATTATTAGTATGCATGTTGAATGCTTATTACTGAATTTTCAAATGTTGATTTCTTTTGCATTGAATTGCAAGTATGTTATTTAATCTCGTAAATTGACGAGTACTCTTTTATACCTTTTGAGTTTAGATTCATATTTTCATATTGATTGGAAAGATATACTTATTATATTGAAAAGTTTGAAGAGATAATTATGGGCCGTATACTAAGGCTCTCTTTTAAAAGACATGATTTTAAAATATTAGGTTGGAATATTGCCAACCCTAGATGAGTGGGAACTTACGAACCCTATGTTGAAAACGTTATTTTAAATTCCGAAGTTGTGGTACTTGTTCTACAAGTATTCCATTTTTCCATCCTGCACCCTTGCAAGTATTATTACCATTTCTTGTTAATGCGATCATCTGATCCATTCCCTGATTCGAATTCATTTATGCTGTGCATGATTTAGTTTACTTCCTTCAAATACGAGGCTTATCTATTATAAGTATATGTTCGAAGGACTTGAACTATTTCTGCCAGAAGTTAATAAACCTTTGTTTTCTTCATTTATAAACTTCACCCTGAATTTTTCTTAAACTCGAACTTGACTTTCTTGTCACTTACCAGATTGTTGAATCTTAACTAATTCTTCCATAATGTGATGAATTGAACTGTTAAGGCCATCTAGAGCCTGTTCTTTGAACCCTATTCCATATTGAGTTATTGCAAATTCTGTTGGTATCATAATGCCTGTTTCATATCAGATTCAATCTTGTTAAGCATGTTATTGTTTATTCTTTGAACCCTACTCTATATTGACTTGTTACACTTTTCTGTTGATATCATATTGTCTGTTTCATATCAGACTTAACCTTGTTGAGCATGTCATTGTTTATTCTTCATTATATCCCAGTTGTTACATCGAACTCGTCGATGCTTATTATATTGTCACTTTTCATGTGCACCTCCCCATATTGTGTCGATCTCGTCGATACTAGATTATATTGTTATTCCTTAATGGATTCTTCATAATTGAACTGTTTCCTGGAACGTGAGTTTTCCAGCAATTGTTGTATTAGGTTGTCGATTCTTCCGACACCTGATGGTCGAAGTAAGGTTGTCAATTGTTCTGACACCTGACGTATAAATAATATAGAATTGGAATGTTTTAAAAAAATGGACCAATTATTGGTCGATGTAATTAAGGCCCAGATTGGCCTAGGATCCAGTAGAGGACTATGACATGAGCTAGTCCGGGGTTGATGCGTGGCTGGCCAGCAGCACAACCTTTGTATTTGATAATTGTTAAAAATCCAATTCTAATATGAATTTTCATTTCTAGGATGAGTTACATCCATATACTTTGTACTTGTGAGATATGACCTGATTCTCAGGTTTATTCGTTGCGTGAAGTTGTTGGTTTGTTGATTATTAATAGTGGTTTCAATCTTGCTGAAATCGCTTACTCTTAATACATTCGGATTCCAAATAGTTGAAATCCACTTCCTTGATTCCATTGGCAGTCGTGAGATATCTATCTTGTTGAGTTTTATTCATACCGCATATCCAGTCGGTACCATGTTGAAGTCTTGAAGTGCGTTCTTTATTCCTTGACCGAGCATGTTGGCTCATTCTTGCCCCTTGATTATTCTAACCTTCCAGAGTTGTTGATTTCGGAAAATGTCGTGAATAGACCTGTTATCTTCAAATTAGTATTTTTGTACAAACCATGGTCTTGAAGACGTACGAGTTATGTTTATTTCATATTTTCTACATACTATTGTAGCTATTGTTGATTCGGTCATCGTAACGACCTATATAAATCTTTTGTGTTTTAAAACTATTCGGTTGCGAGAAGCTAAATGAGATATTGTGATAAATTACCAAACTTACTTTGAAAATATTAGAGATTACAAATGTTTAAGCCATAGGCTTGTTTATTTGAAAATCCAAAGTTTATTTTGGAAACCTTTCGTATCATATTTAATAATACGCTTGCTGAGCAATTCATTCGCTCATACTTGTTTTATTTATATATATTTTAGCCTGCCGGAAAGAAGGTGTATTGGCGAGAGTTGTCCGCGTAGCTGATCAGAGATGGGGAAAGATATTAGCGTAAAGACGTCTTGATCCAGAGCATTGGAGCTAGTGAGAGGTTTTGTATATAGATGTTTTCTATTGATTAATATATTGTATAAGATTAGTTGCCTGGTATACTTCTTATCGAAGTTATACTAGTGTATTAGAATTTATGTAAAGAGAATGATTGTAAAAAGGAAAGTTGTTGTAATGAAATTTTGGATTCTTGTTTCTAGCACTATAACCTTTAAAGATTCTTGGTAGAGTTGGGGTCACAGATATTATTATTATTGTGTTGATTTTATATTGAACAGGTTGTTTGGATTAAGAGTGCAGTGTGACGACCAAATCATTGACCCCGGATTTGGGGGCGTTACAAGTACCACCTTTATTAGGAGACGTCCAATACAGGCTTGTTCTAATACAAGTGAGCTTGTTTCAATACAAGTCCGTTATGATATGGAAACAACTCCTACAAGGAAGGATCTAGAATTTATCCTTATCCATTGTCAAGGATAAGACTTATCCTTCAAGAAAGTCAATACTTATCCACCGTCAAGGATAAGACTTATCCTTTAAGAAAGTCAATACTTATCCACCGTTAAGGATAAGACTTATCCTTCAAAGAAATCAATACTTATCCATTAGGCTTTTAAACGCCTATATAAAGGGTCTGACCTCTCATCTCAGAACTACGTTTTGGACACAGCTCCATACATCATCTACAACGTTTTAGACTTCATCCTCGAATAAGGACATACATGTCACTACGTCCTTGGTGTGCCCCTGCCGCCATAGCCCCGGGGGTAACACCAAGAACTACGGTTTTATTGGCTTGATTCTCTAAACACTAGAGATACGTAGGCATCTTGTTAGGACCGAGTTAGTCCCCGACAACAAGAGCAGCCATTAAAGCTCGAAGCTCTATAACCCTAGCTTTAAATTCGCAAGCACAGTTTTTATTCCACAACATTTGGCGCCGTCTGTGAGAAAACAACATCAACCATGGCAAACACACGAAGCAAAACTCGAGATACTCAAACTTCTGAAGAACTTCATATCACCTCTGAGGCTTGTACTCAAGGAAATCAACCACCGCCAACTACTGGCATTCCAGGGGCGAATATCCCCCTCACCACCACTCAAGGAGCGGAAATCCCAATTTCGGTTGAAGGGACGAATCCCCTGTGTTAGGTCCAAAGTATCGTAGAAGGGGGGGGGGGTTGAATACGATACTCACAAATAATTTAATTTCGTTCGCGGATTAATCTTTCAGTTCTATAACGAAATCAAACACACCAAACCAAATCAAGTTTCGGGGAATATATCTTTTTATAAATATAAACCTCGAGGGGTGCTACAATTTCTAATCCGTAGATTAGCGTCAATGAGTTTAAGGTAACACAAATACACAACAATAATCAAGTTCTGAGCACTATTAATTTCTCTGATAATTTTCTCCGGCTCTTCTCTCTCTTAGTTATGTGTCTGTGTTGAATGCCCTTAACTGAAGAAGACACATTCTTCACTCTGTATTAACTGTAGGCTTTGTTTAGAAAAACCATCGAATTAGAATTGTAGAAACAATCCTGGCCGTTGGATCTTCTTCAACCTGTCAGACACATTCTTCACTCTGTATTAACTGTAGGCTTTGTTTAGAAAAACCATCGAATGGATTTAAAAACCATCGAATTAATTAAGTTAATTCACCATTCGATAGTTTTTTAATTAAAACTATCGAATACCAAATTAACTTATTTTGGTTTTCAATTAATCACTTTACCTACCATTCGATAGTTTTCTAATTAGAAAAACTATTGAATTCCTTTTCTTGTCTTTTGTTCATTAATGATTCCACTGAGCTCCTGGGTGTTTAAGAAATAAACTGTATCAATTTCTTCGGAGACGATAAAACAACTTGATCTTTTCAATGCCGTCACCTAGTGCAACTGGTCTGGTTCACAGATGAATAACACTTGATCAATTCTTATTTTATGTCTTCAGTACATTGCTGCTGATACGTCCCTTGTCGTTCTGGTTGCTTCATCACTGGAATCCCGTGGTACTGAACCCTAAATCATTCACATACTTCTGTCGTCTTCAAAGTCTTGTTTCTATTGCTGTCACTGAGGCTTGAACATTTTCATGAACTTCTTTCCGTGACCTGTTTACGGACTTCAAGAATACATAACGTATTTTGATTTTTTGAGTTTACCTTTTCTTCTCTGATTCTGGATTCCTGTGCTTCTATTAATACTATTGTCTGTCTTGTCCTTTGTTGAGTTGTAGTTATCTCTTTTACATCTTATGTTACATTATGCTTTACAATCTCCCCCTATTTGATTGGATAGAGTTCGACAAGCAAATACTTCGAGGATAACTCAACTAACTAAGGAAACATTAAACTACTTAAAGTAAGACAACTTAATAATATCAATGCATTCTGGATCAGATATATATACATTTCCAGATTTCATAAATCAAAAAACAATTAAACTTTATACAATGAAGTTGCTCCTCTAGTCTGAGCTGATAGTTCTCTTGTTCTTTGCTTCATCATTCAGTCCATTCCAATCTCACCTTCTTCAATCATTGGATCGGAGTTAGCAGCTTGATAATCAATCACTGATAGATAGTGCAGTGGTTCTCCAGGTTTAAGGATTGCTCCTTGGATGTGTCTTCCAATATATTCAACCTCTTGACCCACTCCAGCCCATAACCATGCAATGTTAACATCTTTCTTGTTCAGCTTTGGCATGTTTGGCAGTCTGGTATGCACTTCTAATCCTCTTTCCACTCTTTTCCTATAGTAAGGAACATTCTCCATTAGAAATCTTCTAAGAGTGTCTGCTGCTTTGTCCTTCTCCGTTGATTAGAATCCAGTGGATCTAAGATACTTCTCAACTGAGATTAGATAGTTGCTTGGGTAGTCCCTCAGTTTGTCCTCAGCCAAATAGCAGATTCTGAACAAGTCATTCGTCATGAATCTAACCATTGGAGGATCTTCAGTAATCTCTGGACTGACTTTCATCACGATCTCCTTAACATGCTCACGGAGCAGTTCATTTAGCCTTGTGGTTCTTTGGATCTTGATGAGTATAGCCTGCAATTCTGTATATGTCCTCTGTTCTAAAAACTTAGTAGAAATAACAAATGTACCTTTCTCCAAAAAACTGATTAATAAGCTCCAGGCACCATTTGCTTTAACCCCAGCATTCAGACAGATTATAGAGCTTCTCAGTGCTTTAAAGTAAGTCTGATCTTCAAGATTAGCACTTCTGATGTCCTGAATAATGACTTCCACCTCCGCATTGTCGTTGACTTGTAATCCGTCTTCAACTCCACAAAAGGTTTTATAAGCCATTTCCCATTCAGTACCATCTTTCTTTGCCAGATCTATCATCTTCTTCTTCCTCACTTCATTATACACCTTCATTCTCTTTAGCTTTTCACTACGCCATAAATGGGCTATAGCAACGCCTGAAAAAGTGTGGTTATAGCCCAAAAAACTGTTGGTAAAAGGAAAAAAATAGGCTATCGTCACACTTTGACAAAATTTGAGGGTGTTAGAAAAATGGCCGCTACCATAGGGGTCTACGCCAACACTTTTGTAGTTTTTGGTAACACGTGAGAAATGTGTAGGCGTAGACCCCTATGCCAACACTTTTTATTTCTGTGGCTACATATTATTAGTTGTTGCTATATATCTATGCCAACACAGTTATCTTTGTAGTAACACTACTAATAGTATTGCTATAGACCTATGCCAACACATTTTCAGTACTACTGTAACACCAAATTAAGAAACACTTAGATGTTTTTACCAACACCCTTACCACTACGCCTACACTTTTTTCTTAAACATTTTTAGATTTTGTGCCAACACTTTGCTATTCTTTTGCCAACACATAAAGACTAAATACTTTGAAGTCAATGGCTACACTTTGCAGGCTTTTTACCAACACTTTAAATACAGAATGACAACATATGACACTGAAATATAGAATCTCTCATTCAAAATATTACCAAACATTCCAATACCTAAACAGGCTATCCAAAAGCCATTTCAATACATAAAATTCCATCCAAAACAATTTTCCTCAAATATAGGAAAACAAGATCTTCACACTTATCACAAGGACATCAAAGAAGATCTTGTTGAAGCATGAAAAAAATGAAAGAAGAAAAGATTAACTATGTACTTCTTCATTCTCTGAAAGATAACACGACTTGTTAGAACAACACTGATGATCACACTCAGCACAGACTCACTATATCAGAGGCACTCCTGGCATCATCCGTTGCATCGGTTATTGCAATTCTTATGTCTGCTATCTTTAATACAGGTGCATCATTATCGCCATCTTCTGTCATTCCAGTAATGTATTTTCTTCCTTGTAATGTGTAAATAAAACCTGTATTAGAGATGTATGCAAGAATATTTAATAGTTCGCGTTAAAACTAAGCACCATATGTACCAGGAAAGACGCCAGCAAAAATGTCAGCTTTTTCAATAAGTTCTTCGTTGACATATACATAAGGTATTTTAATAGTTGCAAGTGATGTATCCTTATGATCACCAAGCAAAGATGACAATGGAAATCTTAAGGTATTTTAAATCACCATAATGAATATTTGAAATTTAAAAAAAGAAATTTAAATATAAAGGACTCAAAATGCACAAGAGAGAAATGATACTAAGTTACTAACATGTGGTAACCACAGTTGCTACCCTTGTTAATGCCATTAATGACCTGCGATAGAAAATCAAAAATTAGTAAACAACCAGCAAAAAAATTAAAAGTATTGTATGCTGCATGTCAGAATACCATATGATATGTTACACAACCAGGTTGTATTTTACCATATTTCAAGTAGCTGCGTTTCGAGTAACAATGGAAGCTAAGCTATCAAGTACGAAATCAGGCTTGCTGTGAAAGAGTCATATTTAATGTCTAAATGAAGTATATCAGAACTTTACCAAAACAATTAAGGAGCGTGTATGTGATAAACTGCAAATAGATTACTTACCTAGGTGATCATCTCTATCTTTCCCATACTCGACAATGTAACCATGATGAGAGTCGAGTGTCGCTCCGCCAACTTCAGGAAAGAAAACTGCAGATTCCACATGTATACCATATCATTAGAAAGAGAACTAAGAAAGCAGATAAAATGCAGCTCTTTTGTTGACAAAATAGTGGTATCATTTTCTTTTTAAAGTAGCAGTTACAAGAAGAATATTCATTACTCGTAGACATATGAAGTATAAAATCTTCCATCAACTTGGCAAGCATTATTTCCAGGCCAAAGTCATCAAGAACAGCACCATATGCATTCATTGTGTTTGGCCGCATGATTCTGAATCTGGTCTCGTGGAGCCAATTTTCAATGTTACCCACCTAATGCAAACAGAACATGGTTATAAACGACAAAACCCAAATAAAATATTACAAGCAAAGGCTATAGCAGACCACAAGATTTAAAATGGTAAATAATACCTCATCTAGCAGCATTCTACAGAAATCAGGCTGCAGCATATCAAATGTTAGAATTCCAGGAGATGGTTCAGATATAATATTCCGAAAACCCTCCTCCGTGTTCTCACTGATTGTATTGAGAAACGAAGGTACAAAGAATCTGTTAGGGTTCATCTGATACAGCTCACGACGCATAGGCTACAAGAGAAACAATTGCAAGGTTGATTAGAGAAAACAAAAAAGATTATAATCCACATGGGATTAATATTAATATTAATATTTTAAAGAATTACAGTTATGAAACAAGCATGGATATCTACTCAATTAAAATCATAATTTTTTCTAAAAAATATAGCAGAATTACTACTGTGTAATATAAATTGAGCAAAACATGAACATGAATTTTATTCGTACCCGGTAATTAGACATGATTCTCTCCCTGTATTCTTTTACTAATTTTTTCCTGCAAATGAAGGCAAAAACCAATGTCACAAGTCACAACCAATTATCTATCTAACAAATACAGCTCATACCGTTCAATCCCACAACCTCAAATTATAATAATTTTTTTGAGTTTTTGCACAGTTTCTGAATTGTTGCTCGAAAAAATGATCTACAAATTATATAATTGAATCGTTGCTCGAAAATTAATTTACAAAATATTCGTAATTTTTCTCTATTAGAAACATATGAAAATTAAAAATTATTACACACACTTACTGATTTAAGAGGAACATAGTCCTGAAGGATCTGGCCTATGTAATAAGCTTTTATATCCGGGTGCAAGTTCAGCATCTGGGGTGGCAGATGCCTTTCAATACTGTTGTAAAGCAAAGGATTGAATTCCGTTGGCATATTTTCATAATTTTCAGGACTGTGAGACAGATTTGGAGTCCGTATGAGACCACAATGCGACGAGAAGCTTCCATTGTTACTCGAAACGCAGCTACTTGAACTTTCTTGGTTACCATATTCTGATTAGTACTCCCTGAATTTCTACTTGCTTGACCTGGAGAGGATGTTGCCAAGTAATACTATGACTGAAAGCTGACCTTTCCGTGTTAGAAAATCAATTAAAAAACAAAAATATACAATTACAATCTAAGCTTCAGAATCTGAAATGAAACACATAAAATTCAAATTAAAATGCAACAACAATAATTTCAATAAACACTCCAATGAAAATTTAGCAAATGCAAAAGTTTCCTATTGCAGTCAATACCTGGGACTTGCACAACACAACAAATGCACATTGACCATTATATAAGCATTTCCTATCTTGGAATTTTAATTACTACAGTATATGTATGGAGTTCTCGCTATGTACTTGCTGAAAGTGCCCAACATGTGTAGTATTGTCAACAAGATGAGCTGTTCTTCCAAAGAAAGTGTGTACTCCTATTGCGATAACAACTGCTTCTATTTCCCCTTGCTTACATGTTGAGCCTGAATAGACTTCATCAGAGATGACTGAAACATATAGAATTTTTAAGGGATCTTCTTCTCGTTTGCTGCCTCTGCCATCATATGTTTTTCTATTAAGGATGGCTAGTACAAACCTCAAAATGATAGTCGTCAGAATGCACACTTCTATGTTCCAATCAAGTTACATATTTTTTCAGTTACTCTAAAAGAATCTATCTGGCGCCTACTATCATTCAATTAAAAAAGTTCAAGAATGTATAAATTATGATTTAAGTTTTAGGCATAGGACATATACATAGAAAAATTATCCTGGGACTCACTTTTACAAACTAAGTACCTTCAATACTTAACTAGCCGAGAAGAATAAATCAAAACTAAAGAAAATCAAAACCAGTATTGCTCCAACACATCTTTCAAAACCGTAACTAAAAATGTAACTTGAGTAAATCATAATCAAAACATATAAAAATACAAAAACAAGCAATCGAAACAATCAATCGAAATATGCAACCAAAAAAAGCAATCGAAACATGTTATACACAAATAAACATTCATGATATACAAGCCCCAATTGAACCCGAAGAGAACCCCTAATTTACAAGCCCCGACTGAACAAGAAGAATAAGCAAATAAGCATGTTATACACAAATAAGAAGAACAAGATGAATACCTTATCAAGTAGAGAATGTAATCGAACAAGAAGAACTTTGAGAGGACCTGAATTGAACCCGTAATTGAACTCCTAATCTATAAGCCTAATTGTAGACATCCGGTGAGAGGGAACCCATGAAGAACTTGTACAGAGAAAACCCTAATTGAACCCGTAAAAGAACCCGTGTTTAATTGAAATTTGGGAGAGAGTTGAGAGAGAGAGAGAAAGAGAGAGAGAAAGTTGAGAGGGAGATAGGGAGTGAGTGAATAATTGAAATTTAACCCGCTTAAATGAAATATTTGGACAAATTTTTTAGCCCGCCTGTTTTTATCCGGCCTCCCATTTTTTGTTGATTTTTAAAGACTAATTGTTACACATTTTTTTAAGACCAACCGCTACACCAATTTCGGTGTTACCATAGATACTAAATGACGTCTACTATAACACTGATTTATAGCAATGCTAACACTAATAAAAATTGTAAGCATAGATCAATTTTAAGACATATATGGTTACACTTTTGCTTGTAACACTGAAAAAAGCGTTATTATTGCCCACTTATGGCGTAGTGTTTCACTTCTCAGAATTGCTTGCTGTTTCTCCTTCTCAGCTTGCCTGGCATCTATTGCAGCTCTCTGAGCTCTTATTGCTTCCAAGGCAGCTTCTTCTTCCTGTGATAGAGAATTTGCTTCTTCCATATCATCATCCAAGATAGGATGTTCTATTGGCTCCGGATAATATGGCTCATGCTCCTCTTGAATAGGTTGCTCATGCATGACCTCAAATTCCTCTTCACTTTTCTTATCTTCCTCTACAAGCTCCTCAATCCAGTACTGTCTGATTGGAATAGCCTCAACAGTCTCCCAAACTCCCCATTTATCCTTCACCCCCTCTCCAACTTTCTCCCCCTTAGTTGAGGAATCCTCGATAAAAGCATCCTCAGCATAAAAGAAATTAGAAGGATCAGGTTGCTGATATGAAGAACCAGGTTGTCCAGATTGTTGGTTCTTTAGCATACTCCATATAGACTGTACTCCGTCACCTTGATTCTCCAAGAAATCCATAAGCTGCTTATTAAACTCATTTATAGAAGCTAGCGACAGGTCAATGTTCTCCAATCTTGAGTTGGTAGTCTTTTCCATGTGATCCAGCCTCTTGTTTAGCTTAGACTCCACTCGTGAAAGGGAATCCATTGCATCTTTTACCCGCGCTTGACCATCCCGGATAACCAGAACGTCTTCTTTCAAAGCTTCATGTCCTTGAGACAGTGCAGTTACTTCATTCATGAATCCATCTTTAAGCTCCCTGACGTCCATCCTCAGCTCGACTAGTTCTTCCATAGCTTCCTTCTTTAAGGAGTCCACTGCCTGCTTCGTACCTGTTATAGTGCCAGATGCACTGCCAATGACCCTGAATGTTCTTCTGGAATCAGCTGCAGCCAAGTCAACTTTCTCTTGAATAGACTTTAAAGAAACATTGTCTTGACTGGAGGAGATCCCTTGGTCAAAGGAAGGTCGCAGTGGAACCTTGAAAAGTGGATTTCCTTCTTTGTCCTGAACTGTCATCTCCTTGAGGGAAGATTGGACTTGTAGCTCTCTTTCTGTTGGTAACAGCAGATCATCAATATTAGGTAGGGTTAGGGTGTCACTCCTCACATTTGGCTCTGGGTGTACACTCAACGTTTCTGTCGGTGTTTGAATCATTTTTCCTTTCCCACTCAGGCCAGGTGTAAGTGTTTTTGTTTCACTCAAATCCTTTGTGCTGATTGTACCTGCAGAAGAGATCACCGTAGCCATCCTTAAGGAGGTCACCGGTGGTGCAATGGGGCTTCGCAAGTCCCCGTCCTTGGATAAACCAAGTTGCTGATCATCCTTAGATGATATATCCTTTGAAGGATCTAGAGTTTGAATCTCTAGGGGGTTAGAAACAGGCTCTTTTAACAGCAGAGATCCCGAATCTTCCCCGTGAGTCTGTAAAGACTTCACCTCAGTTGACTCCTCAATAGTAATTGATTCATTGTCAACGAGTTGCCGATCTGCACCTACGTCAGACCCTTTACCCGCAGGATCCAGATATGCTCCATCTGGGGAGGTAGACAATGACCTTTTAGATTGTGCATTTAGGTCAAAGCCTTCTCTCGACGTCTGTGAAGACCCTTGGTTCTGAGAACCTTCAACCAGTGAACCTGACCGTAATATGGTCGGAACACCAGTTGCTTCCGTCAATTCTTCCTTACTTGATTGAACTATTGGTTCAGATATTGCTTTCGTTAGCGTAGCCCAATCAGCATCAGAAAAATCAGTAAAGGGCTCTTTGAATGAGAGAAATGAAGTATCAGTAGTTGCCTCAGTTTCTGTTCTTCTCCTTTTAGAGGAAGGCAGAGCTGCTGTTGAAGGGTGTATCTCCTTATGTGGTGCTGCTTTGGCACTATCTCCCTCTACACTCATGGATGGTTCTTTAATGGGTATAGTAGGGGAAGGAGGTTCGTTTATGTTTTCATTTGGCTCTTCCAAAGGCTCTTCGACCGTGGTTAGAGGTCGTGGGTTTGCAACCTCCTGGTCAGGAATGGCCACTGAGGGCTCTGGATCAACATCCATTGGTACAGGTGCCATTACAGGTTCAGGTTGTGGAATATTACCTTGATTTACCTGTTCCCCTGGGGGTAGAAGTGGTAGGGGCACCGTTCTTAGATATTCAGTGAGAACAGTGGGTACCCCTGGAAGATAGTTGTCCTTCCTAATGAGAGCGGTTATGGCATTGCTCTTCATTCTCATGCACTCCTGGTTGGCTTCACCTTCAAAGATCTCTCGTTCATCATCTGTTAAGATATCATTGAGAATTAGCTGTAGGAACCTAGGATAGAAACAGAGCACATCTTCATTTATGCCTGTTCTTTCATCCAGTGGTCCCATGCACATAACTACTTGATCAATCACTATCCGTCCTATGTTAATATGCCTATTGTTCGCAATGGCAAACCCTATCTTTTGAAGGAATAAGGGAATGCCATGCAGATTTGTTAGCTTGGCAGTAAAAACATGTATCAGGGTATGAAAGAAAAAGTTCCATGGCTTTGGCAGGTAATGCTTTAGGAACTCTCCCACCAAGAAGTTAGGTTGTTGACTTCTGATAAGAGTGAAGAAAGCATGTATTTCCTCAGTTGTGGGATCCGGAACAAGGTTTTCTGTTGGAAAATGAAGAATTCTATTGAAATCATGTTCCGTCACCCTTATTGTTCTGCCCCCTGGCACAACAAAACTGAAGGACCGTATGTTATTCTCAGTTGTATCCGTGGCGGTTGTGTACAACGCAGTCAATTGATCAATGCAAAGGACCACGGGAGTACTTACAGCGTATGCCACTAATGAACGTGTATTCAAAAACTCTGCCCATGCACGAATTTGAGGATTCGTTATGGATTGCAGATTTTGAAACGAGACATGATTAGTCTTGGTAACAATAAATTCTCCAGCCATTTTAAAATTTCCAGAAAATTCAAACAAACCAAAACTAATTTTTCTTTTTTTTTTTACTTAAATTTAATTAATTAATTTTATTAATTAATCAAACTCTAACAAAAATACCCCTTTTTCTTGATAGCACAACTTCGAGAACTGTCAAGATATAGAACCCTAATTGTTACAACCAACTAACAAACAAAATCACAAGAACTCAATTGTATAAACAATTAAATTCCAAGAAGTGTTCTGTTAAAGATTTCTTTGAAGTGCACAATTTGGGTTCGATGGTTTCTCCTTCACTTTGTTTCAAAACTCAAAAACAATCAAGGATTCACTGTTAGAAGAGAATCAACAGTGAAAAACAGTAATCTTTTTAAGTTTTACTCGGTTAAAACTGAAGAAACTATCGAGATGTGTTCTTGAAACTATATCAAAAATGTGTGTATATATAATCGGCCACTTGCAAGTTCTCAGATCTATATAAAAAAAAGAGAAAGAAAGAGACAAGGCACGATTTTATACCTTTTAAAACTTATAGGGGTAATCTTGTCAATCCTGGTTCGATAGTTTTTAATTGAACTATCGATAGTTTTCTGCAAGGGGTAAACCTGTCAACTGGAATTCGATGGTTTTTGAAAAACTATCGAATTTTTTGAAATTCAGAATTTTAAAAGGTTTATCAGAAAACTATCGAAGTGTTTTTCTTTGAAAAACTATCGAGCAAATGCTTTTGAAAAACTATCGAGAACTTTAATATTAAGTAATGAAGTTCACTTCGATATTTTTCTTAATTTTTCAAAATCTATCGAGGATTTAAATATTGAATTAAGTAAATCCACTTCGATACATTTTAAATTAAACTCAAAAACTATCGAGAATTGTTTTCGATAGTTTTTCTTTTCCTTTTCAAAAACTATCGAAAATTAATTTCGATAGATTTATCTATGTACTTGAAAAACTATCGAATTTCCTAAATTCGATATTTTTGCTTCTGTCTTCATTTTAAAACCTGTTCATGTTTTAAAAATCAGAATTTTTGTATTTCCTGTCAAATTTTAATTTTAATAAATCTTTTAAAATTCACCAAAATCAATTCTTAACAGAAAATTCACAATTTTCTTAGAATAAAATCAATTAAATATCATTGAGTGATATTAACCAATTGAAATCTAATCAATTATGCTGCATTAATCTACAATGTTTAAAAACAAAGAAAATTAATTCAAATTAAATAAATGCTTGAATATTTAGAACAAATATTAGCACTTAAATAATTTTTAGAATTAATAACTAATTAAATGCCAGAAGATATATCATCCATAATTATGACATAAAATTAGTATAATAATCCTAACTACGAGAATTGCTCCAGACAATAAATTCACGAGTCCTAAGGATATAGCGATTCTTAAACTCATGTATTCACCAGGACTCTCTGCAGTTACTGACTTCTAATCAAAATCAATTAGAAAGATTTAACATCCCAAGTTCACCAACCAGCTTATTGAAAGTGGATTCATCAAGCGGTTTAGTAAAGATGTCTGTAATTTGATCCTCTGTGGGTACAAAGTGTAACTCCACAGTTCCATTCATGACATGCTCTCGGATAAAATGATACCTGATGTCGATGTGCTTTGTCCTCGAGTGTTGCACTGGGTTGTTTGAGATTGCTATGGCACTTGTGTTGTCGCAAAATATAGGAATCTTTGTCAACAGAAGTCCATAGTCACGGAGTTGGTTTCTCATCCACAATATCTGAGCACAACAGCTACCAGCAGCAATGTATTCAGCCTCAGCTGTTGATGTGGACACTGAATGCTGCTTCTTGCTATGCCAGGAAACCAATCTTCTTCCAAGAAACTGACAGCTTCCTGAAGTACTCTTTCGATCAATCTTACAACCTGCAAAATCAGAGTCTGTGTATCCAATAAGATCAAATCATGTATCTTTAGGGTACCAAATTCCAAGATTTGGGGTCCCCTTAAGATATCTAAATATTCGCTTAACAGCTATTAGATGAGATTCTTTAGGATCAGACTGAAATCTAGCACACAAGCATGTTGCAAACATTATATCTGGTCTACTTGCAGTGAGATAAAGTAATGAGCCTATCATACCTCTGTAGCCTGTGATGTCAACCTTCTTACCAGTTTCATCCTTATCAAGCTTAGTGGCAGTTGGCATAGGAGTCTTTGCTGTAGATGAGTCTTCCATTTGATACTTCTTAAGAAGATCCTTGATGTACTTGGACTGACAAATGAATATACCATCTTGTTTCTGGTATACTTGCAATCCAAGAAAGAATGACAATTCACCCATCATGCTCATTTCATAACGACTCTGCATTAACTTAGCAAATCTCTTGCATAGATCATCATTAGTAGAACCAAATATTATGTCATCAACATATACTTGCACCAATATCAAATCATTTTTATGCTTTTTGACAAAGAGAGTTTTGTCTACAACACCTCTTGTAAAATCATTTTCAAGTAAGAATTCAGAGAGAGTGTCATACCATGTCCTTGGAGCTTGTTTGAGTCCATAGAGAGCTTTGAATAGAAAGTACACAAAGTCTGCCAATTTTGAATCCTCAAAACCTGGAGGTTGTTCCACATACACTTCTTCTTCTAACTCCCCGTTCAGAAAAGCACTCTTCACATCCATTTGATATACCTTGTAATTGGAATGTGCAGCAAATGCCAGAAACATTCTGATGGCCTCAAGTCTTGCTACTGGTGCATAGGTTTCATCAGAATCTATACCCTCTTCTTGAGAGTAACCTTTAGCAACCAGTCTGGCTTTGTTTCTCGTTACAATGCCATCTTCGTCCAACTTATTTCTGAATACCCATCGTGTTCCAATAACAGATTTTCCCTTAGGCCTGGGTACCAGCTTCCAAACTTTCTGCCTTTCAAACTGATTGAGTTCTTCTTGCATAGCAATTACCCAATCTGGATCATCTAGAGCATCTTCAACTTTCTTAGGTTCTGTTTCTGAAAGAAACCCAGAATAGTGACATTCATTTTGTGATGTTCTCCTAGTTCTCACTCCTGTGTCCGGATCACCAATGATCAAGTGAAAGGGATGATCTCTATTCCATACCCTTTGTCTTGGCAGATGCGATCTTGATGATTCTCCTTGTTCTAGATGTTGTGGAGTGTGACTAGTTGATCCTTCTCCTGCTCCCCCTGAGTTGTTGACGGTTTGATCTGTTGATTCTGAAGACTGACTAGTGGATCCTGTATTTTGAGGATTTCCACTTTGGTCACCACTTGATCCAGAATCATTATGATTATGATTATTATTAATGACTGTAACAACTTCAGGTACTTCTTCATTGTCAGAGAGATCTCCTGATAAATTTTCAAATACCAAGGATTCAGAGTTCTCTCCAGTTTGCAGGCCTGGTCTTTTAGTGTCGTCAAATGTTACATTAAAGCTTTCCAACACCTTCTTATCTTCAATCACATATACCCTGAAAGCCTTAGATTCCAGAGAATAGCCCAGAAAAATGCCTTCATCTGCTTTGGCATCAAACTTGCCAAGATGTTCTCCATCTTTAAGTACAAAGCACTTTGCACCAAACACATAAAAGTACTTCAGTGTTGGCTTCTTGTTGGCCATTAACTCATACGGAGTCTTTTCATGATCTTTGTTGATCAGGGTTCGATTCTGAGTGTAGCAAGCTGTATTCACTGCTTCAGCCCAAAAGTAAGTGGGAAGTTTTGATTCACTCAACATGGTCCTTGCTGCTTCAACCAAGGTTCTGTTCTTCCTTTCCACTACTACATTCTGTTGAGGAGTTCTTGGTGCTGAAAACTGTCTTGATATTCCTTTCTCTGAGCAGAAATCATTTAGAACTGCATTCTTGAATTCAGTTCCATTGTCTGATCTGATTGTCCGCACAGGTAGCTTAGCTTCCACTTCTATCTTCTTGATGTGATCAATGATTAGTTGTGTTGCTTCATCCTTTGTTTGTATGAACAACACCCACATGTACTTGGAGTAGTCGTCCACCATCACCAATGCATATCTGTTTCTTGAAAGTGACATAACATTAACTGGACCAAATAAATCCATATGAATCAGCTGTAATGGTTCAGTAATGCTTGTCATTCCTTTGCTTCCATGTGATGCTTTCTTCGACTTCCCCTTTTCACATGCTTCACATAGTCCCTCCTGATTGAATTCCATCAGGGGCAACCCTCTCACTAATTCTCTCTTTACCAAAGAGTTCATAGTTTTGAAGTTCAGATGTGAGAGCTTCTTGTGCCATAGCCAACTTTGTTCTGAAGATGCCTTTGCATAGAAACATGTAACTTCTCCTTCACTGGTAGAACTTAAGTCAGCTATAAACAAATTTCCTTTTCTCACTCCCAGTAGAGTAAGCTTCTCATCCTTCCTGTTGGTGATCAAGCACTTGTCCTTTCTGAAATCTACATTGTAGCCTTTATCACAGAATTGACTAATACTTAGTAGATTGTGCTTTAATCCTTCAACAAGAGAGATGTTTTCAATGACGACATTTCCAGCTTTCAATTTACCATATCCCGTAGTGAATCCTTTGCTGTCATCTCCAAAGGTTACAATCGGGCCGGTCTTCTTAACCACCTCTGTAAGCAGGGACTCTTCACATGTCATGTGTCTAGAACAGCCACTATCCAGAATCCACACAACCTTTGAGCTTTTAACCTTACCCTGCAATCACAGATTGATTAAGCGGACTTTGGTACCCAAAATTGTTTGGGTCCTGAAGGTTTAGATGATTTAACAGGAGTAACATTCAATTTAGTCTTACCCTGTTTGATATTCATAGTATCTATGGATTTAACATTACTAGAGCTATTGCTACTATCAGACATCAACTTAAAATAAGCATGCATGATGTTGTACTTACATAGCAAACACTCTTTCTTTCCACAGGGCTCATGATTATCAGGCATGTCAGACATGTTATGCATTTCAGAAGCATTAGCAGTTTCTACTTTAACCTTTTTACATGCATGCGTAAGGTGTCCAGCAGAATTACAAATAGAACACAACTTCCTAGATGCAATGGGAGAAGATGGAACCAATTCCTGATTAACAATCTTCTTCCTCCTATTCCTGTTCTTTTTAACATTACTAGCTAAGGAACCTACTTCAGTTTTAGGTAAATCAGGTTTAGGTAATACATTCTTTACTGATTTCCTAGGTAACTTAGTCTTTACCTCTTTTTCCTTCAATAAATCCTCCTCAAGCAATTCTTGTGCTATGAAAAGATCATCCTCATAAAAGAGAGGTGGAAACGGCTTAACAAAAACTGGACAATCAACATTCTTAAGAACATGTGGAGTATTCCTTTTGACAACTGAAGGTGTCACAGGGAATTCCAAAATCTTCTTACCAGCTTTCTTGTTATAGTCAAATCCTATAGCAGTTTTATTCTCTACGGCCTGAGTATCAATGATTTCCTTAGCCACTAGAGCGGAATTCTTAAAAGCATTCAGCTTCAAATCTAGATCTGAAATCTGCTTCCTGAGGATAGTCTCTATCTCATCATTACACTTGACCTTGTTCTCTAAGTACGCATTCTTTTGCTTAAGATCTTCTAATGTTACAGCTACAAGCTCTAGTTCTTCATTTTTAGATTCTAGCCTTTTAATCTTAAGAACTAGTTTAGCATTTTCCATTTCAGATGCTAGCATGCTTGTGTGTACATTAAACAATTCTACACTAAGATCTTGCACAGTTTTCTTGTACTCAGAATTAGACATATCAATTGTAGTTAAGATAGGTACCTGAGATGATTGAGGTGATTCCTCTGAAGAGTCAGCCATTAGAGCAACATTTACATATTCCTCCTCTTCATCCGAATCAGTATCATCCCAGTGCTTTCCCTCTGCTATGTAAGCCTTCCCTTTCTGCTTTCCAGAGAATGCCTCCAACTGCTGTTTAAGCTTGGCATTCTCCTTCTTCAACTCATCATAAGAATCCTTCTTTCCATAGACATCTTTCATGTCTCTTGCTTGACGAGGCTTCCGGCATTCAGTGGCGAAATGCCCTAACTCATTGCAGTTATAGCATCTTGATTTGCTTCTATCAATCATGCCAGTCTTGTAGCCTCCCTTAAAGCCTGTACTAGGTGTATAATTGCTCTTCTGGAATCTGTTGGTTGAGCCCTTGAACTTGTACTTAGGGTTTCTCTTGAAACGAATATGACTAAACTTTGAAGCTAAGTACGCCATGGTTTTGTCTTCCATTTGCTCAAGCTCTTCTAGGGTGTAGTAATCACTTTCATCAACACCCAGATTCACAGAATCCATTTCTGCTTCTATTATCACCTCCTTTCCAGCTCTAGGGGTTTGAACCTGAATCTCAGAAGTTATTGGTTCATCCACTACAAGTGCTGCTGATCTCACAAGTGCATTGTGCTTGCTGTCCACTGTCCCTGATCCGTAGATTATCACCCTTTGTTCCTGTTCCATCTCATAGGTCTTCAACTTGCCATAGATCATCTCTAATGACATCTTTGTGAAGTCAATTCTTTCCCTAATGGATGATGACTTATGTTCTACATGATGGGGCAGCGTCATCATGAACTTCCTGTTCGATTCTCTCAGTGGATAGGTCTTTCCTTTCATTGCCAATTCATTGAGGAGCTTAGTATACTTCTCAAAGACCTGAGTTATACTTTCTCCTGGCAGTGACCTAAACGCTTCGTATTGAGAAGTCAGAATGTCCAATCTGTTTTCCTGCACGTCTTCAGTTCCTTCCATTATTAGGTTAATGGTATCCCACATATGTTTCCCGCTTGTACAGTTCATCAACTGATAGCTCATTTCCTTGTCCGCGGAGTCCGTCAATATCAACATTAAACCGGTGTCCAATCGAATCAGTTCTTTGTCAGAATCTGTAAATTCACTTATCTCCTTAGGTTGGGTGCCTGAAGGAATCCTGCTACCGCCAGGAGCTGTAGATTCACTAACTGGTTTCATTGGTACAAACGGTCCGTTCTCTAATATGCCAATATACAACGGATTAGATGCCTTGATAAATAACAGCATCTTCATCTTCCACAAACCGAAATCATCTCTAGTAAACGGGGGAACTTTAATACCAGCGGTTGTCTTTGGAGCACTCATGGTTTCTGAAAATTTCAAATTGTTTAAAATTCAAGAAATTCCAATTAAATGAAAAATTTTGAAAGTTAAAAAATTTGCTTCGTATTTTCAAGCTACTTTTGATTTTGGTCTCATTCACCGGATCTGATTTGTATATCAATCAAGTAGCTCTGATACCAATTGTTAGGTCCAAAGTATCGTAGAAGGGGGGGGGGTTGAATACGACACTCACAAATAATTTAATTTCGTTCGCGGATTAATCTTTCAGTTCTATAACGAAATCAAACACACCAAACCAAATCAAGTTTCGGGGAATATATCTTTTTATAAATATAAACCTCGAGGGGTGCTACAATTTCTAATCCGTAGATTAGCGTCAATGAGTTTAAGGTAACACAAATACACAACAATAATCAAGTTCTGAGCACTATTAATTTCTCTGATAATTTTCTCCGGCTCTTCTCTCTCTCAGTTATGTGTCTGTGTTGAATGCCCTTAACTGAAGAAGAAACATTCTTCACTCTGTATTAACTGTAGGCTTTGTTTAGAAAAACCATCGAATTAGAATTGTAGAAACAATCCTGGCCGTTGGATCTTCTTCAACCTGTCAGACAAGTAATTCTTTTCACCTGCTCCATGAATTAAAAACCATCGAATGGATTTAAAAACCATTGAATTAATTAAGTTAATTCACCATTCGATAGTTTTTTAATTAAAACTATCGAATACCAAATTAACTTATTTTGGTTTTCAATTAATCACTTTACCTACCATTCGATAGTTTTCTAATTAGAAAAACTATCGAATTCCTTTTCTTGTCTTTTGTTCATTAATGATTCCACTGAGCTCCTGGGTGTTTAAGAAATAAACTGTATCAATTTCTCCGGAGACGATAAAACAACTTGATCTTTTCAATGCCGTCACCTAGTGCAACTGGTCTGGTTCACAGATGAATAACACTTGATCAATTCTTATTTTATGTCTTCAGTACATTGCTGCTGATACGTCCCTTGTCGTTCTGGTTGCTTCATCACTGGAATCCCGTGGTACTGAACCCTAAATCATTCACATACTTCTGTCGTCTTCAAAGTCTTGTTTCTATTGCTGTCACTGAGGCTTGAACATTTTCATGAACTTCTTTCCGTGACCTGTTTACGGACTTCATGAATACATAACGTATTTTGATTTTTTGAGTTTACCTTTTCTTCTCTGATTCTGGATTCCTGTGCTTCTATTAATACTATTGTCTGTCTTGTCCTTTGTTGAGTTGTAGTTATCTCTTTTACATCTTATGTTACATTATGCTTTACACCCTGCAAATGGTCGTTCATGGATCTAATCCACAAGAGACCACTCTCCAGCAACTAATCTCCCCACTGCTCATGAATGCACCAAGTGGTCTTCAACTCCATACTACGGATCTTCCCCAATACGCAACTCAAACTCTTAGGATGCCAAACTATGGCATGCCCCCTCGGCCCACAGCGGGCGGCAGTGGTCTCAACCCCACTTATCATGAAGCATATGTTCCCCGTTATATACAAGGTCTGGGACCCCAAAATCAACAAACTCAAACTCGACGGACCCCTTTTATTCAAGACTACTCGGGTCCCTATACCGAGGACGAGAATTATTCGTCTGGAGAAGAGAGGGATGTTGCCCCAAGGAGGAGACGTTCTTCCCAAACAAATCGGGAACAACCCCAAACTACTAAGGAGAAGATTGTAGCCCATGAGGTAGAGGCTGCAAGGCTCAATAAATTACTGGCAAAACAGGAGGCCGCGAAAGCACAAAACCAAGCAACCAGAATAGTTCTGATAATCAACCTGGACCCAACACCAAGAAGAACCAAGAGGGCTGAAGCCCCAAGGGGTGATCCTATTGTTTTGTTGCCCCTAGGAGATCCTGACGATCCTACACCACTGTTTACTCAAGACATCATGAAAGCTACCATATCCAGGAAATTCAAGATGCCAACGATTAAAGCTTATGATGGAACGGGAGATCCCGCAAATCACATAAGAACCTTCTCTAATGCACTGTTGTTGCAGCCAACCAATGATGCGGTCAAGTGTAGGGCGTTTCCACAAACCTTGGCAGGCATGGCCCAATGTTGGTATAGCCGTCTACCTTCCAATTCCATTGGGTCTTTTAAGGAACTAAGCAAAGCATTCATCAATCAATTTGTTAGTGGAAGGGTGCATGAGAAAAATTCTGCATCACTCATGGGAATCCAGCAAGGAAATAATGAAGCTTTAAGGGATTATATCAACCGATTCACCCGGGAGGCTCTGAAAGTTCCGGACTTGGAAGACACACTAGCTATGATAGCCCTGCAGCAAGGAACCACTGATGATCACTTCAAAAGATCATTGTCAAAACATCCACCCGAAAGCATGTTGAACCTCCAAGATAGAGCCGGAAAATACATCATGGCTGAAGAAAGCATGAGAAAGTATGAACCCACTGCTGGTGGCAGTGGAAATTCAAAGAAAAGGAAGGAAACTCAGGAGTACGACGTCAAGGAAAAATTTCCTAGAACGTCAAAGGATTCTGTTCAAAGTGTTAAAATTATTAAGTCTAAACCTGTCATGAGTAAAGTTACTAAGAATGTAGGTTTACTGTCTCAGAAACAACTCAAGGATAAAATCTGTGAAGTTACAGATAAGAAGAAGGAACCAAGTGTCAAAAGAAACAGGAATGGTAAAATTGGGATTAATAAAGAAAATGGTTATAAATATGTCCCAAATGCACCTAGAAAATGTTGCTTTAACTGTGGTAACTCTAATCATCTTGCTATTGATTGCAGAAAGAGTAAAAAGAAGGTTACTGAAATTCCTAGGTCTCATGTTAGGAATAGATCAGTATTTTATAAACCACAGAATTCATGTTTTCATTGTGGTAGTAAATGGCATTCTATTTATACATGTGAAGAATATCATGATTTGTACTATAACTTCTATGATCCATTACCTAAGTTTAAAAATAGTGCAAATTCTGGTAGCCTTAAGAATGTCAAGGTGAAGCATGCTTTTGTTAATACTGATACTGACAAAGCAAATCCTAATGGAGTAAATCCTGTCAGGACTGCTAAAATCAGAAAGTCTTCTGCTGCTAAAATTAATAAAATGCATGGAAAAGGAACCCAACAAGTGTGGGTTCCTAAACATTCTAACTAGTGTTTTAACATTCTGATTGCAGGGTAAAAAGAAAAATGTGTTAGTCATGGATAGTGGATGTTCTGTGCACATGACTGGAAACAAGGCCCTGTTATCAGAATATGAGGAAAAAGCTGGCCCAACTGTGTCTTATGGAGATGGAAACATTGGACAAACTTTGGGATATGGCAATATAATCATTGGCAATGTCATCATTGAAAAAGTAGCTCTAGTGAAGGGACTAAAACACAACCTGTTGAGTATTAGTCAAATCATTGACAGAGGTTATCATGTCAATTTCTATTCCACACATTGTGAAGTAGTCAGCAAAGAAACAGGAAAGATTGCATTGACTGGCTACATGCATGGTAATATTTATGAAGCCAACATTCTCTCAAAAACTGATGGCTCCCCTACATGTCTCATCAGTAAAGCATCAGTAGATGAAAGTTGGAATTGGCACAAGAAGCTTTCTCATCTCAACTTCAGCAAAATCAATGAGTTGGTTAAGAAAGATTTGGTTAGAGGATTGCCTAAAGCATTGTATACTCCTGATGGACTCTGTGATGCATGTCAAAAAGCAAAACAGAGAAGGACATCATTCAAGAGTAGATCTGAATCCTCAATTGAAGTACCATATCACCTGCTACATCTTGATCTATTTGGACCAGTCAACATAATGTCCATCAGTAAGAAAAGATACACTCTTGTTATTGTTGATGAATATTCTAGATTCACCTGGTGTACTTTATGCACAGAAAAGATGAGACTCCTGAAATACTGTTGGACCATGTGAGAATGATTGAGACAACCACAAAGTACAAAGTTAAGATACTGAGAAGTGATAATGGTACTGAATTCAAGAATTCAAAGATGGAAGAGTTCTGCAAATACAAAGGAATTATTCAACAATTCTTTGCTCCTGGCACACCTCAGCAAAATGGAGTAGTTGAAAGGAAAAATAGAACTCTTAGTGAAGCTGGCAGAACTATGTTGGAAGAAGCTAAATTACCTACATACTTCTGGGCAGAAGCAGTCAACACAACATGCTATACTCAAAATCTCACTTTAATAAACAGACATGGTGTAACTCCCTAGCAAATGCTCAAGGAGAAGAAACCAAGTTTGAAGCATCTGCATGTGTTTGGTTGTAAATGTTTTGTTCTCAGAACTCATCCTGAACAGCTAGGGAAATTTGAAACAAAGGCTGATGAGGGAATTTTTATAGGCTATCCTGCATCAAGAGCCTTTAGAGTTTTTAACTTGAGAACAAGGACTGTCATGGAGTCAATACACGTATCTTTTGATGAGAAGAAGATAATTGGATTGAATGAAGACTCACATGATAGATTGGTTTTTGAAAATGAAGCTACCAAGGAACCTGAAGAAAATGAATCAGATCCTGACAATCAGATACTGATGGGGCACCAAATCCTGATGATCCATCAAATCCTGATGACACACCAAATCCTGATGGAGCACCAATTACTGATGGTGCTAATACTGATGATGCAAATAATGATGATTCATCTAGTAGTGCAAATGTTGAGGGGGAGCAACATCAAACTACTACAAATTCAGAGTCAACTCAATCATCAGGACAAAATTCTTCAGATACTGATTCAAGTGACAATCCTGATATTTCATCAGGAGGAAATAGCAATAATTCATGAGGAGCTTCTAATGAAACAAATTCTTCTAATCAAGATAACACCAATCCAGGGGGAGCATCTACATCAAGGAATGACTTACCACCAGCAAGAAAATGGACTTCAAGTCATACTCCTGATTTGATAATTGGAGATCCTGATGCAGGTGTTCAGACAAGAAGTGCAACTCAAAATGAATGTCTATATAATAACTTTCTGTCAAAGGAGGAGCCAAAGAAAGTTGAAGATGCACGTAAAGATGCTGATTGGGTTACTTCAATGCAAGAAGAATTGAATGAATTTGAAAGGAATGAAGTCTGGAAACTGGTGCCAAGACCAAAGAACATGTCAATTTTTGGTACAAAATGGATTTTCAAAAATAAGACTGATTCAGATGGTGTAATTATCAGAAATAAAGCAAGACTAGTTGCAAATGGGTATTCTCAACAAGAAGGAATTGACTATGATGAAACTTTTGCTCCTGTTGCAAGACTAGAGGCCATCAGGATCTTTCTGGCATATGCAGCTCATAAGAAATTCAAAGTTTTTCAGATGGATGTTAAAAGTGCTTTTTTAAATGGTGAACCGGAGTAAGAAGTTTATGTTGAACAACCTCCTGGTTTCATTGATCCTAAATATCCAAATCATGTTTATAGATGGGATAAAGCACTTTATGGACTAAAGCAAGCTTCAAGAGCCTGGTATGAAACTCTAGCTCAATTCTTATTGGAAAGTGGATTCAAAAGAGTTTTCTAAGCTTATGCAGTCAAGATATCAAATGAGCATGATGGGAGAAATGAGTTACTTTCTTGGTCTTCAAGTTAAACAGACTGAAGATGGTATTTTTATCAATCAGTCAAAATATACAAGGAATTTATTGAAAAGGTTTAACATGCAAGATTGTGCTATTGCAAGTACTTCCATAGCTACAGCTACCAAACTTGATCCTGATCAAGGTGCTGAGGTAGATGTAACTCACTACAGAGGAATGATTGGCTCTTTGTTGTATCTCACTGCAAGTAGACCAGATATCATGTTTGCAACCTGTCTGTATGCAAGATTTCAAGTAAAACCTAGGGAACCTCATCTGATTGCAGTTAAAAGAATTTTCAGATATCTCAAAGGCACTCCTTCACTTGGACTTTGGTATGCAAGGGAATCATATTTTGGTTTATGTGGTTATTCAGATGCTGATTTTTCAGGGTGCAAAATAGACAGAAAAAGTACTTCAGGAAGCTGTCAGTTTTTGGGTGGAAGATTAGTCTTTTGGTTCAGTAAAAAGCAAAAGTCAATTTCTACTTCAACTGCAGAAGCTGAGTACATTGCTGCAGGAAGTTGTTGTGCTCAGATAATGTGGATGAGAAATCAGTTGTTAGATTATGGCCTGTCATACTCAAAAATCCCTATTTATTGTGATAACCAAAGTGCTATTGCAATGACAGGAAATCCAGTTCAACATTCTCTTACTAAACACATCAGTATTAGATATCATTTCATAAGAGAACAGGTTCTGGAAGGAACAATTGAACTTCACTTTGTTCCTACTGATCAACAACTAGCTGATATATTCACCAAGCCACTACCTGAAGCTACTTTCAATAAGTTGGTGAATGAACTTGGAATGATAAATTTTGAGAATTTCTGAGAAAAGCTATAGAGAGTAAATCCTGATGACTATCAAATGTTGATGGTCATTCTGCAAGGTATGTAATTTTGATCAAATCCTGATAGGACTCTATCCTGACAGGAAGTCAACTGGTCAATCCTGATGTACAGGTCAGTATTTCATTGCTTAATTTGTGCCTGATTTTTCGTCAGTATCTGATGAGAAACGTTTGAGTTTTGGTTGGACAACTGTATGCGCGTGTGTGTCACACTAATAGATATATACATATAGATACACATAAGAAGCGGTGTAGTTATGTTTAATTACACACGTAATTTGTCCATTAATCATTTTTGCACAAATCATATTTTGCCACCTGTCATTGAGAGTAATATTTTGTTTTAACAAAATACATTTGATTTTCAAAATTCCTGACTACTCTCTCTTTATCAGTTTTTCATCTTCTTTCTCTCTGTACTCAAGAACCCTATTCTCAAGCTTTATATATTGTTTTAATGGCGTCTTCATCATTCATGAATAAACAGACTGTAATTAGTGGTGTTACTTTTGCCACTAACAATTTTTTGGAGATTTTAGATCATCAGGAATTGCCAAATGAGTTCCACATAATTCAGGACTTTCTTACTTCAGGCCCATTGAAGTATGCCCTAACAGAACCTGCTAGTGTCTCGTTTAAGTCTGTGATGCAGGTTTGGAACTCGGCTGTGTTTGGTAAAGGTGTATTAGGCGATACATTGATGCAATTCGAATACAATGGAAATGTGTATCATGTTACTCCTGCTGTGGTTGAAGAAGCTTTGCATTTGCCAATTCTGGGTGACAAAGTTCCTGATACTATTTTTGACTCAACCATTTTTGAGTTTGTTTCCAAGTTGGGCTATAATGGCGAAGTAAAGAGGTATGGAAGCCTTTTCAGGACTAAGCTTAAAAGAGAGTGGAATTTTTTCTTTGACACGATTAGCAGATGTTTCCTGAACAAGACATCGAACTTTGATGCCCTACCGTCAGGATCTCTAAAAATTGGGTACTCTCTAATCTACTCTCAAGTTTTTGACTATGGTTCATTTATCTTGAAAGCTTTAAGTGATAGGAAGTCAGATAAGTTAGGTTATGTTTGTTTCCTTATATTTTTTCAGCTAATCTTTAATCATTTCTGTCCTGATGTTGTTTTTGAGAATGATGTGATTCTACCAATTTGTAGAATTACAGAGAACAATTTGAAGTCCTTAGTCAACAGTGATAGGGAAAATGGTTTTATAGGCAATGCCTTTATTCCTGATGAGGTCAGGTTTTTCTTACATCAGAAAATGCCTACTTTTTTATGGTTTACTCTCTAATGCTATGGGGCAAGGCCAATCACACCTTGTTCCTGACCCAAGAATCCAACCCAAACAGTCAAAACAATCAACAGCCACCTCTATTGTCTCCCAAAAGACTTTAGTTGTAAAACCTAAGAAATCAGCTAGATCTGATGTGTCTGGAAGACAATCAGGATCAAAGGATTTCTCCTCTACACCACAAATTAAAAAGAAGGTACAAGGGGGTGTACAAGGGGTCCTGGTGAAGAAAGGTGCTAAGATTGTTACTGACAAGGTTGTTGAGGATGTTCCAGTCAAAAGAAAGTTGAGGTTAATAGATGAAAGTGATTCTGAGGATGATATGCCCATCTCCTCCAAGTTTAAGATAATCAAGGAAGTTGCTGATACTGCTACTGAAGCTGTGGCACCTTCATCAAAGCCACAGAAGAAAAGGAAATTATCAAAAAACAGGTATCATATTCCTTTGAAGGTGCAAATGAAGGATACTGATATTCAGACATCAAATCCTAATGAGTCATCTATTCCTGATGCTCAACCAAATCCTGATGTTGGTATTCCTGATGCACAACCAAAAATTGTCTCTATCTCAGACTCTCCAGCCAAAGCCTCTCTAACTGAAAAGATTTTTGAAATTTCATGTGAGAAGGTTGTTGAGACTGCTTCAAAACTTGGGTTTTCACATCCCATAGAAAAGAAAAGAAAAGCAGAGGAGTTAGTCTTTCAGAGACAAAAGAAGCTGAAAGGATCAAGGCCACAAGAACCTGAATCTCAATGTGATTCAGCAGCTACTGAAGATCCTGCCCCACAAGAACCACTCAATCAAAGTTTGAGTGAAAGCATAGCTATTGGAATGGTCCCACAAGAACCATTTTATCAAAGGGAGAATGAAGACATCAACATTCCAGCCACACAAGAACCATCTTTTACATCTAAAGATGCAGGCAAAGCTACAGCTTCTGAGAAATTTCCTGACAATGCTCAAGGGATTTCTAGTGAAAATGAAAGATTGGTCGAGGACACTGTCACTGAGGGAAGTACACAAGAACCTTTAACTCAAAGTGTTAAAGCAGCTTCTGAACCTCATGCTACACAAGAACCATCAGTATCAAATCCTGATGCAAGCTTATCAAATCCTGACGGTGTTGCTCCTGACGCTAGTGGTGCTCCTGATGCTGAGCCAATCCTGATACAGCCATTTAGCTCTAGACCAATGACAAATACTATCACAGAATCACAGGATAAATTAAAAGGTATTGTTATTCCTGATCCTAATGTTCCTGATGATTCTGATGTTGATGATAGTTGTTAATCCCAAATGACCTAACAGAATTGTAGAAGGGGGGGTTGAATACAATTCTTGATATTTCTTAAACTTAAAACAACTTACAAATAAAAACTGAACTTAAAGTAAAAATCACAAGCACATAAATAATTTCAGTTGGATTGTTTGATAATCTGTGATACAAAATGTACACAGCTGCTCAGTTACAAGATTGTAGAGAAGTATGCTCTCAAAGATAGCTAATACAAACTATTTGTTTTTCTTCTCTTACTCTTAAAGTAACTGCTACACTTGGTTATATATACCCAAGTTTACAATTCTACGTTTGGCTAAACTAAAGAACAATAGTAGTAACCATCAGTAGCTTGCTTTTCATTCCTTTTGTCCAATGGTCCTTGGAGATCTTTGCTTTTGTCTTCATGCTTATTTTAATCATTCCCAAGAGCCTTATTGGAAATTGGAATGTTTCCTTATTTCCAGTAACCATTTTGATGGCTTCCAATGCAAAGTACACTTCCATATCTCCTTTAGATCTGTTCAGTAAACTGTCACTATCACTTTGTCAACTGTTCAAAAAGCAATAGTGATTCGTTGATAGCAGGGAGATGTGTTTCGTTGATAGCTTTATTCTTCATTCCGTTGATGGTGTTTCCTTCGTTTCGTTGATGGTGTTTCCTTCGTTTCGTTGATGGGTAAACTCCATACCGTTGACAGAGTGATCTTCATACCGTTGACATGTCTTCACTTAGACAAAATTACAAGGCATAATATATTTACAATTAACCAACCTATTTTGCCTATCTAGTACTTAGTCAACATGACTTAGAAAACCTATCTAATACATACAACAAAATGCATATCAAACTGTGAAGTATTGTACAGTGCAATTGCTACATTAGTCATTTCGTTGATGAGCTTCCTGTCAACGGAATGCTGCAAAGCATGCCATTTCGTTGACAGTTACAAAATGACTTAATACAAAATCTACTAAGTGTTTTTATAATTATCATCAAGAACAACATATTCCTAACAATCTCCCCCAATTTATGACTGATAGAATAACAGCCATAAATCAAGAGCCTTGATGATAACAAAAACACTCAGACATATTTACACATGATAAAAGTAGAAATTGCATTGAGCTTCATTGAATTTAATTGAAATGCAAAGTAGAAAATCTTACAAAACAAGTGCACAGAGTTGCTCCTCTAGACTGAGCAGATTTTTCATTTTTGCCTCTGTGGTCTTGTTTTCTTCCCTTTTCTTGCATTGTTCTCCTCAATTTGAGCTTGAAGTCTTCTGTAGAAAATCTTCTCTTCTTCATATTGATTCCCCAGCTTGGATTGCATTAATCTTAGAGTTTCATTGGATGCCTTCTCCAGTTGGTCTTCTATTCTGAAGAATCTTCTACAGTTGTCCTTATCTCTGAATTCCATCATCCAAAAAGGTTGGAGATGAATTATCTTTCCTGTTTGAGGGACCTTCAACCTCAGACTTGGCTGTTTTGGTAAAACCAAAATCTTTCTTCAAACATTTAAACACAGATAGCAGTGTCTGATAGTCTTCTCCCAGAATCCTATGTAGAGGCCAAACCTGTTCTCTCCCACCCTTGTAGACAAATACCAATCTCTCTGGTAGTTTGTAAGAAGCTGCTATTCCTCTCACTTCAACCAGGTCATCAAGATTGATATGAATGTCAGACTCCTCCCTGATATCAGCAATGTAGATGAAGTCTTCTGGGTTGGTAGGGGGTTTCTCAGCTTGTGGTCTCCTTACCAGAATTGGCTTAGCCTTGGTAGCCTTTTGCTTAGATTTCTTCTTTGGATCCATTTCAAAGAGGAATTTTGGAAAGTTGGCCTCATCAAACTCAATTGGCTCTCCCTTTGGCTCAATTGGCTGATCATGGAAATTTACAGGATGATTAGGATCACATGCTAACTTTACCTCTGAAACTAGATCAGGAATTGTTGGAGGTGCAATTGGTACAGAAGAGTATGATGCAATGCTCTGAGAGTCATCATTCTCAAAGGCTATGTTTCTCCTAGATCTTGCCTTTGGTTGCCTTGTGCTCTTCTTTGCACTCCTTTCCTCTCTTGCTTTTTATTCTAGCTGTATTTCTTCTTCATCAAGAGACTGAGCAACAGCAAGGGCTTGCATTGCTGCTCTTTCTGACTCTTCAGCTTTAGCTTCAGCAAAGTTTGGGTGACCAGCCCAAACACAGATTTCTTGTCCATTCCTGTAGACAATTGCCATTTGCTTCCTTATCTCATAATCATTGCTTTCCTTGCTTTTTGTGATAAGTAGACCAAGAAGCTTGAGCTCATCTGGATAAGGTGCAGGATAGAAAGTCCTTGCTATATTTTTGCCCTTTGGTTTAGCAGGGGACTTGGGAGATAAGCTTCTTTGGAGTGTAGCTTGTTCCACATCCCTAATGCATGAAGTTTGTCCTTTTTCCTTCCTTGGACCTTGAGTGACTCCATGTAGAAGGGGCTCTACCTTATAGAAAGAATTGGTCTGTGGCTCCCATTCCGTTGACACTAGAACCATGGCATTCGTTGATGGTTGATCCGTTGATGGATTTCAGTCCTTTGTAGTTCCAGCAATTTTCTTGACCCTTGCTTCTATGTTGGACTAATGGTCTTTGATTTGTTCTGCAAGTCTCATCCTCATAGAAGCTTCCTGGATCAGGTCAATACCATCCTTTTTCTTCTTTCCAAACTCCCCCATTGCTAATGGCTCTTCTGGCAAGGAGATGGATGGGACCAAAACCTTTGTGATTTGTATCTCTAGCTCCTTAGTTTTCTCCCCCTTTTTGTTATCATCAAGTGAGATGATAGGGATTCCTTGAGCTGCCAGAAGCTGGGTGAGTAGGCTAGTTTGCTTCTCCTGTTCCTTCTGCATGTGAGAAAGTGTAGCCTCAACTTTGTCCACTCTAGAGGAGAGAGTTTTCAAAGATGAGGACACTTCAGGTTCCTTGGTGAAAAACCTTGACATCTTGGAAACAGTGTAAAGAGGAAGTTTTTCATCTAGCCTCCTGTCAGTAGCATCCCTAAGGTTGCTAATTGAATCCTTGATTTCTGTAGCCTCAATCCTTGTCTGCAACATTTGTAGCCTTTGAATTTCCAGAGAATCCATTATGGCCTTGTAGAATTTCTTTTCCCTTGCTTCAGCAGACTCATGAGCTAGATATGCCTCATTGTACTGCCTTGTGATAGCAGCATCCAAGTTGCATCTACCATGCATATCCTGAGAAAGCCAGTTTGGTGTAGGAGGCACCACAGAAGTCCCAGTCTGTGTAGTGGTGGCCACCTGTAGATTGTCACCAAAGCTGTCTTCATCATCAGAAAACTCAAAGTCTCCACTTGCTGCAGCTCCTGGAGGTAGATTGGTCAAGGCATCCTTTGCTCTTTGCATTGATGTAGTAGTATGAATTAATTTGAGTGACCTTTCTGCCTCCACATTGCCCTGTTGAGCCATAACTTGATAGGCTGACACAGGATGAGTAAAGGTCTCAGGATCCAGGGAAATACTATCCAGAGTTTGTTGATAATGCTCTTGGAAAGTAAGTTCCCTTTCTCCCTCACTGACCTCCATTAACTCACTAGCAATGGATGCTTCCATCCTTATTGCTCCTGTAGTCCCTTCTCTCTCTCCACTCTTTTCTTGCATCATGGGCTCCCCATGGCTCACACCTCTCACACCCTCACCTTCACCTACTAAGGTGGTACTCTCAATCTCACCTTTTGCCTGGCTGGAAGAAATAGCCAGCCTCTCACTCTCAGACTCTCCTTTTGCCTGGCTGTAAGCCAGCCTCTCAATTTCACTCCCTCTCAAACCTAAAAGTGTCTCAACTACCACCAGGTCATCTACACTAGTTGTGGAAACAACTTGATTTTCAATAAGGGGTGTAGATTGACCTATCAACGGAATGGTAGTTTGAACTGTCAACGGTATAGATACCGTTGATGGAGAAACACTTGTCAACGAAAGAAGCTGTTTCGTTGATGAAGTCAATAAAGCACTTTGAGAAAGTGAAATTACAGTAGAATCTGTGGTGATTGATTTTAGAGATTGGTCCACAGATCCTCTTGCAACTTCAGAAAAAATTGGTTGATGGCCCAACAAATCACTTAACAAGTGATGGCCACCAGCTTCACAGTGGGGCTTCTCCAAGATTAGAGTGGGAGAATCAGGAATAGATGAATGGATCATGTCCACATCTAGAGATAGAGTTGGTGAATTTGATGGAGATAGTTCAAGGTTGATGTTTAGAGAATGGGACTGTAACCCCAGAGTAATAATAGGGGTTACATCAAACTGAATTTGAGAAACTGGAAGTGTTGCTTCCAGTGTGTGTGCACCCTGTGTACCCTTGGACTTTTGCTTCACTCTCCTTTGGTATTGGGAAAATGTAGACTGTGGGCTTGAAGTGTCCTTTACCCTTTTGGAGTGTGCTCTTGGAGGAGAGCTTGTTTCAATAATCACATCCTTTTGGGAGGATGCAACTAGACTTGTGTTTAAATCCATTTTACTCATTGTGCCTTGTTGGGAAGACACAATGGGGCTTGGCTGGATTTCACTCATCTGTCCTTCCTTATCCTTAGGGTTTCTTTTATGTTCACCCCTTCCCTCACCTCTCTCAGCACCTACAACACTCCCCTTAGGTTGTGTAGTGGATTTTACAACAGGTGCCTTTTGGGAAGCACCTGAGGTTGGCTTCGAGGATTTCTTTGATTTTGGTTTTGTTGCAGGGGCAGGAGCCTGTTGGGTCACAGCTACAGACTCCACAGCAACAGGACTGGGTGATACAGTTGAAGTAACAACTATACTAGAAGGGATAGCAGTAGTTACCTCAATTATTGGCAGATTGTTCGCACAAAAACACGCAAGCGCACGTGGTCACAAGTAGTATATAGATAAATCAAGTTCGATCCCACAAGGACTAGTTTAGGTTGTAATAGTCTGTACTTATGCACCAATGTTTGGTTATTACTCACTACTAAGACAATTATCAAATTGAGGTTTTCTTGATTGACTAAAGGAATTACTAGTGAATTACTGATATGAGAAAGCATGGGATCCTAACATCGTTACATATTTCATCTAGAGTCTCTTGTTCTTAACCTCTGTATGTGACAGTTGTGAAAACTAACCAGATAACACAAATTTAGTACACGCTACCTTTCAGTATCTGTATACCCTACCACTTAAACATCCACAGATAGATAGAAGTTAAATGGACACCAGATATGCTTAGTCCCTATATGTCTATAGAGATTGAAAACATAGTGGTTGAATGAACAGGTTATCTATTCAGATTACATAAGGTAGATGAAATGATTAAAATCATCCACGAATCATGCATGACAAAGAAGAATTGATATAAAAACATGATATAAAAACTAAGTTTTGAATTGATAATTGCAAATCAAATAGTATCAAGAATAACAATGTTTAGAAAAACGATAAAGAAGAATCCAAGTATTGCTTAATTGAGAGAAATACAAAGAAAAATGTAATCCTCTTCTTCAATCTAAGTCTCCTTTTTTTGTTCTTCAGTATTATTCCTCGACTTCCCTCCTTGGAAATTAGGGTTTTCCCCTTAGAAAATATCCACCAGAAAATGGCAAAGGCCCAAAACACGACCCGCTACCACTCTAAGCCCACAAAACAAGAAATCAGAAATTCCACCAGACGGGGACGCGCGGCCGCGCGCTAGCAAGCGCGGGCGCGCCTGGATTCCTGCCAATGAACGCGCGGGCGCGCGGTATAAGGCGCGGGCGCGCCTGGATCTCTGCCAAGATTCCTGCTTTTCTGATTATTAGCCAACTTTCTTGCCACTTTCTTGCCTCCAACATCCCTCAATTCCTGGAGCAAAAACCACCATTTTAAAGCATAATGACCACCACTTGATCCCATTTAGCTTATCTGCACACAAACACTAAAACTCATCATAACATCACACACTTGAGGCCAAAACAACCAATTTAAGCTGATTTTAAGGTGTTCCAAGTAGATATAAAACCGACTTATCACACCCCCAAACTTAAACTGATGCTTGTCCTCAAGCATAAACAGACTCGATATAAACTAATGCAATGCATGAATGCAACTAATATGATAATGCAAGCGATCCCCTCAACCTAACCATAATCCATGAATGAGCCAACATCTCACAGAATGCAATCTTCCAAACAGAGTTCAACCAAACTCCCCTTGATCAACCATACAAACACAAGAACGTGTGTGTGTGCAATGCTCACCAATATACTCCCAGACCAAATCAAGACCATACCTATTCTTAGCTAAAACAACCACAAGTTTATAAACAGAATGAACGCTAGACACAAGAACCCTTAGGATACACCTCCATAGTCCACTTGAGTTAGACAGAAATTCATGCTTTATTACACAAAAACCACTATACACAACACATATGCTTATTTGACCGTGCAATGGCTGAGACCCCTAAAGGCTTGTACAATAATACCCATGTAGCGAGCGTTAGGTTAGTGGATCCCAGACCAGAAAAGTCTTAGGTCACTAGGCACAAAGTCCCCTAGAACTTAATTGCTCGAGTATTAAAGAGCTCAACCTGATCAATTCTGCATAAAACAACTAAACAACTCTTTTTTTTTTCATTTCTTTTATTATTTTCTTTTTTTTTTCAATTTCGGAATGAGTGCACTTTGCCTTTTTCTCATCCACCCTAGACTACTCATTTTTTTTACCAATGAGCCGGCTACTAGCCATTTGACGCCTAGCCTTTATTGACAACTGGCATGAAATTCCTGGTTTCCCCCAAAATTATACTTAAGTGCACCTACATTTTCAAGAACCTAGCAAAAATTCTAGACATAAACAAGCAGTTAAATTCTAACACCCAAACAAGCATGGTCTGATCAGATTCAAAAGCAACCAATGAGACTTATGAAAAAGAATTGTTCCTATGCATGCAAACCAACCCTTAGCAGCTTAATCAACCCTCTATTCATCACAACTACACTCAAATCAACATCGACTCACCACAGAAACAGTCAAATCTGAAGGGATCATGAAATATGCTATGCATGAGCAACTATATGAACTCACATTCTAGACAAACTATGCAACAGAATGCTCTATATGACATATATATGCAAGAATATGAATGAATTAACTAAATATGCAATATGAAACCTATATGAATCCTACATGAGACACACTAACACTACAAATCCTTGACTACCACCCCCAAACTTACAATATTCAATGTCCTCATTGAAGGTAATAACAAGGAAAGTGCAGATAATACCTAAGAATAAGAATCATCACCACCATCAACAGGTGGTGTCTCCGGTGGTGTATCCGGTGGTGGGTAAACAGAACCAACTCCAAAATCTGGCCAAACCACATCAACTCCAGTGGCACGGAAAGTAGTGCCCAATGCCTGAGTCAAATCCGTAGCAAAACGGCGGTTAATGTCATGCATGGCATCAATCCGCCTAGTCAACCTCCTGTACTGAGCCCCTCCAAAACCGGCTCTATCCACCTCCTGCTGTATTCCAGAAGCACCCTGAAGCCCCGCTCTGGCGGCCTCACGAGTAAGAGCATCCATGCCATCATCATTCACGTTACCAAACCCTAAACCAAACGGATCCGTGGAACCACCATCCCAATCCTCCAAGCGCTGAATCGCCGCATGATCAATAGGAGCACTAGGTAACTGTAACTGCTCCTCTTCCGACCAACGGACACCCACTGCAGTGCATAGCTTAGTAACCACAGCAGCATGAGGAATCGCCGCCGTGGTACCACCCCTCAAGAATCTCACGATACTCCTATTTAGGAGAACCCCAAGGTCAACATACTTCCCATTGAGAATCCCCCACAGCACAATAGCCCTTTCCACAGTGACCTCATGCGTATGCGATGAGGGCATGATGTTAGCACATACAAATAAATTCCAGGCCTTAGCATACCTGTTCATAGCAGATGCCGGGAAAGTGACTGGCTCAGTAGTACCCGGCCTGTACTTCCATGTCGTGCCCGACACACAAAGAACACCTACTATGTTCTCCAGATCCACCTCTGCCCGGGTCTTCAAGGCCCAATCTTCTTCACCCTGTGCCATCCTCGGTAACCTAAGAACCCGAGAAATAGCCGCCGGTGTATAATCCACTGTAAAACCTCGAACAACGGAATAACCGTTCTTCTCCGCCTTGGCATTAGCATAAAATTCCCGCACAATACCCAAGGGAACCGGCGCCGGCGCTTCACAAATACCTTCCCAACCTTTGGTGGTAATCATCGCCACCAAATTACCATCATGATGAGTGGGTATAAACCCTCTCTCCTTGGCCACGGCCTTAGACAATAGCCGTGCATATTCCACCGAAGCTTCCGGAGATGAAAACTTCTCTCCTCCAAACCCCGCACTTGAATCATCGGATGAAGAAGTACGTCTCGTGCTACTACTACCCGCATATCTTCCTCTCTTTGGTGGTGCCATGTAAGTGGGATGAAAAGTGTAAGTAGGTGTATGTATAGATTTATGATTTTTGATTTAGAAGAGAGAAAAGAGGCTAGGGTTTTGATTATATGGGATGGGTGTGGGTAGATGTAGGTTTAAATAGGTAATTACAACAACAAGGGTTTATTTTTGGGGTTTTGGTTTTGTATTTTTCGTATTTTTTTTTTCTTTTTTTTTCTGGCAGTCGCCCAGGCGCGGGCGCGCTCTGGGATGCGCGGGCGCGCGTTCCTCCCTGGAATTCAGGCGCGGGCGCGCGGTATAGGGCGCGGGCGCGCGGTCCTCCCTGCCTTTTTTTTTTTTTTTTTTCTTCTCACTGTACAAACAATAATACGTGGGTTGCCTCCCACAAAGCGCTTCTTTTACGTCAATAGCTTGACGTGCTTCCAACTCATTCTGGAGTACCAAGAACCGTGGTTTCCGCTTCACGATTCACACATTCACCAAGGTAAGGTTTCAACCTTTGGCCATTGACCTTGAACGCCTCATCTGGTGACCTATCATAGATTTCCACCGCACCATGTGGAAACACTGTTTTAACCTTGAACGGTCCCGACCATCTGGACTTAAGCTTCCCTGGGAAGAGTCTGAGACGAGAATTGAACAACAAAACTAGTTGACCCGGCACAAAGGACTTTTGCACCAACCGCTTGTCATGCCACCTCTTGACCTTCTCCTTGTATAATTTGTGATTTTCATAAGCCTGTAGACGAAACTCATCCATTTCATTAATCTGAAGCAATCTCTTCTCTCCTGCTGCTGCCAAATCAAAATTCAACTTCTTTAACGCCCAATATGCCTTGTGTTCTAACTCGGCGGGCAAATGACAAGCCTTTCCATAGACCAACTAAAAAGGTGAAGTTCCCAATGGTGTCTTGTAAGCTGTTCTATAAGCCCAAACAGCTTCATCAAGTTTCAAAGACCAATCCTTCCTGGAAGGATTCACCACCTTTTCCAGAATACGCTTAATCTCTCTGTTAGACACCTCTGCCTGCCCATTAGTCTGAGGGTGGTAGGCAGTAGCAACCCGATGATTGATGTTATACTTAGCCATTACGGCTGTAAACTTCCGGTTGCAGAAATGTGTGCCTTCATCACTTATAATTACCCTGGGAGTGCCGAAACGCGTGAAGATTTGCTTATGCAGAAAACTCAGTACCACTTTAGCATCATTGGTCGGTAAAGCCTTCACCTCGACCCACTTGGAAACATAATCCACCGCTAGCAAAATGTACTGGTTGTTGCATGAAGGAACAAAAGGGCCCATGAAGTCAATTCCCCACACATAAAAAATTTCCACCTCCAGTAGCATATTAAGAGGCATCTCGTTCCTTCTTGAGATATTACCAACCCTTTGGCATCGGTCACATCTCAACACAAACTGATGAGCATCTTTGAACAGAGTTGGCCAATAGAGCCCCGCCTAAAGTACTCGCGTAGCTGTCTTCTCGCCACCATAATGACCTCCATAAGTGGTGGAATGACAATCACGCAAAACACCCTCTACCTCACTGTAAGGAATGCATCTGCGTATAACCTGATCGGCTCCCTGTCTGAACAGAAAGGGTTCGTCCCAACAGTACCATTTAACATCATGTAAGAACTTCTTCTTTTGAGCATAAGAGAATTCCGAAGGAATGCAATTACTCACCAGATAGTTCACAATATCTGCAAACCATGGTTCTTCAGCTTGCACTTCAAAAAGTTGCTCATCTGGAAAGAATTCATTGATGAGAGATTTGTCCAATGAATTCTTACTGTGGTCTTCTAACCGGGACAAGTGATCAGCTACCTGATTCTCAGTACCCTTTCTGTCTTTAATTTCCAGGTCGAATTCTTGAAGTAATAGAACCCAACGAATCAACCGCGGCTTCGAATCTTTCTTCGACATCAGATATCGAATAGCTGCATGATCAGTAAATACCACTACCTTGGTTCCAAGCAAGTAAGATCTGAATTTCTTGAAACTATATACAATGGCCAAGAGTTCCTTTTCTGTAGTGGTGTAATTCAGCTGTGCATCGTTGAGTGTTTTTCTAGCATAGTAGATCACATGAAATACCTTGTTTTTCCTTTGCCCAAGAACAACTCCAACTGCAAAGTCGCTAGCATCACACATCAACTCGAATGGTTCACTCCAATCGGGTGCGGTAATAACAGGTGCAGATGTCAACTTCTTTTTCAACAGCTCAAAAGCAGCTAAGCATTCTTCATCAAACTTGAAAGGAATATCCTTCTCCAATAAGTTGCACAAGGGTTTAGAGATTTTGGAGAAATCTTGAATGAACCGCCGATAGAACCCCGCATGACCAAGAAAAGTGCGAATTCCCTTAACTGAGATTGGTGGAGGAAGATTTTCAATTGTCTCCACTTTGGCTTTGTCCACCTCAAGCCCCTTGCTAGATACCTTATGCCCAAGAATGATTCCCTCTTGCACCATGAAGTGACATTTTTCCCAGTTGAGTACTAGATTAGTCTCAACACATCTTTTCAGCACCATGCCCAAATTACTGAGGCACTCATCATATGACGCTCCAAAAACTGAGAAGTCATCCATGAACACTTCTACATTTATTCCAATCATCTCCGAGAAAATGGCCATCATACACCTCTGAAACGTAGCAGGTGCACCACATAGGCCAAAAGGTACGCGACGGAACGCGAAAGTACCAAAAGGACATGTGAAGGTGGTCTTCTCCTGGTCTTCTGGAGTTATACCAATCTGGTTATAACCTGAATAACCATCCAACAAGCAATAGAATTCATGCCCCGCCAACCTGTCCAACATCTGATCAATGAAAGGAAGGGGAAAATGATCCTTCCTGGTAGCTTTGTTCAGTTTCCGGCAGTCCATGCAAATTCTCCATCCAGTAACTGTACGAGTCGGGATCAACTCGTTCTTTTCATTAGTCACCACTGTCATGCCTCCTTTCTTAGGCACACATTGCACTGGACTCACCCATGAACTGTCTGAAATAAGATAGATGATCCCAGCATCTAGCCACTTGAGAATTTCTTTCTTCACTACCTCCTTCATGATAGGATTAAGACGTCTCTGAGGGTCCACAGTTGGCTTGCTTCCTGGCTCTAGTGGAATTCTATGCATACAGTACGAAGGGCTGATACCCTTAATATCCGCTATAGTCCACCCAATTGCTGATTTAAACTCTCTCAAGATTCTGAGGAGTTTGTCTTCTTCACTACCTGACAAGTTAGATGAGATAATAACAGGTAAAGTAGATGAATCACCTAAAAAGGCATACCTCAAATGTTCTGGTAGTTGTTTAAGCTCAAGAGTGGGAGCTTTCTCAATAGAAGGCTTGAGACGTTCTTGTGATTTCTCCAACTCTGTTATGCCAAGAGAGTCAAAAGGCATGTCTAACCTCCTCTTCCACGGAGTTGCATTCAAATACTGAGCTTGTTCCTCTTTTTCTTTACCCTCAACATCAGATTCCCCCATAAGTGCTTTTTCCAAGGTGTCTGACTTGATCAATTTGTCAAACTCCTTGCTTATTGCAGAATCCACAAGATCTATAGAGAAACATTCTTCATCTTCTGTAGGAAACTTCATTGCATTGAAAACATTGAAGGTGACATTCTGATCATGCACCCTCATCGTGAGTTCCCCTTTTTGAACATCAATCAAAGTGCGACCTGTAGCGAGAAACGGCCTTCCTAAGATGATAGGAATCATCTTGTCTTCTTCAAAGTCCAGAATAACGAAATCAACAGGGAAGATAAGCTTGTCAACCCTTACTAGGACATCCTCCACAATACCCCTAGGATATGTGATAGACCTATCTGCCAGCTGTAAAGACATGGTAGTAGGTTTAGACTCCGGTAGCCCTAGTTGCAAGAAGACGGACAATGGCATCAGATTAATACTCGCTCCCAAATCACACAGACACTTGTCGAACGATAGATTACCAATAGTACAAGGAATTGTGAAACTCCCTAGATCCTTAAGTTTTGGGGGCAACTTCTGTTGCAGAATAGCACTGCACTCCTCCGTTAGAGCAACGGTTTCCAAATCTTCTAACTTCAACTTTCTTGAAAGAATACCCTTCATGAACTTTGCGTAGCTCGGCATCTGTTCAAGAGCCTCCGCAAAAGGTATGTTTATATGCAGCTTCTTGAAAACCTCCAAGAACTTAGCGAATTGTGTGTCTAGTTTCTGTTTCTGAAGTCTTCTAGGGAACGGAGGAGGGGGGTAGATTACCTTACCCTCTGTTTCTTGCTTAGAAGTGGCATCATGAGATGTATTGGGGTGTTTGCTCACCAATTTCTCCACCAAACTCTTCTTTTCAGGAATTTTCAACTTTTCTGGCAGAATTTCATGCGCGGGCGCGCTCTGGGATGCGCGGGCGCGCTCCTCTTCCTGGAAATCAGGCGCGGGCGCGCTCTGGGATGCGCGGGCGCGCTCCTCTTCCTGGAATTTTCCTTCATCTTCTTCGTTTTCCTGAATTTCAGTGTTTTGGTCAGTGGTGACCTTCCCTGATCTCAATGTAATTGCCTTGACATGTTCCTTACTCTCCCGTTTGCCTGGATTAGTTTCCGTATCACTAGGGAGAGTTCCCCGTGGTCTGTTCAGCAACGCACTGGCTATCTGTCCAATCTGAGTTTCCAAAGTCTTGAGAGACGCCGCCTGGCTCTTGCACATCAACCTCAACTCTTCCAATTCTGACTTTTCATTAGAAGACTGACCATGGTGACCTTGAGGTTGCTGATGAAATCCTGGTGGTGGCTGATAAGGTTGTCTTGGAGCATATTGCTGCTGATAACCAGCAGGGTTGAATGGCTTAGCTCCAAATTGTTGACCTTGATACTGCTGCTGACCACCTTGATTGTTACTCCAGCTGAAATTCGGGTGGTTTCTGTTATTTGGATGATAAGCATTAGGAACTGGCTGTTGTGGCCTCTGAAAATTACTCACGAACTGTGCTGATTCACTAGATATAGCACACTGATTAGTGTCATGAGCACCTGCACATAGTTCACAGACACTAGCCACTTGCTGCATTCCCATGTTAGATAGAGAATCCACCTTCATAGAAAGAGCTTTTAGCTGAGCCGCTATTGCTGTAGTTGCATCCACTTCCAGAATTCCTGCTACCTTTCCATGTGATAACCTCTGAGTAGGATTCTGATACTCATTAGCAGCCATCATCTCTATAAGTTCATAAGCCTCCTCATAGCTTTTAGCCCATAAAGCTCCACCTGATGCTGCATCAAGCATTGGTCTTGATTGACCTCCCAAACCATTGTAGAAACAATTTATCACCATCCAATCAGGCATTCCATGGTGAGGGCACTTTCGTAGCATTTCTTTGTAACGCTCCCAAGCTTCACATAACGTTTCCCCTGAATGCTGAGAAAACTGAGTGAGAGCATTCCTTATTGCAGCTGTCTTGGCCATAGGGAAGAACTTAGTAAGAAACTTTTGAGCAAGCTCCTCCCATGTAGTGATAGACCCTGCTGGTAGAGAATGCAACCAGCCCTTAGCTTTATCCCTCAAGGAAAAAGGGAAAAGTCTCAGCTTCACAGCATCCTCTAACACTCCATTGAACTTGAATGTGTCACAAATCTCAATGAAATCCCTAATATGCATATTAGGGTCTTCCGTTGGAGATCCCCCAAACTGCACAGAGTTCTGTAGCATTTGAATCGTGCCAGCCTTGATCTCAAAGTTGTTAGCCGAGATAGCTGGTCTAACAATGCTTGACTGAATATCATTGATCTTTGGCTGAGAGTAATCCATCAAAGCCTTTGCTCCTGCTGCTGCTGGTTCTCCCATAACTAGATTCAAGTTAGCTCCTTCTTCTTCCAGTTTATCTTTACGGGATTGAGAACGTGTTCGCATACACGCTCACTAGAGTAACTGGAACACACCAAACAAAGTAAAATTGATGAGAAAAACAATCTGAGTTAGTGAACTTTAACTGTCACTGATGACAAGCACATAAACTATATTTAAACTACACCGAGTCCCCGGCAGCGGCGCCAAAAACTTGTTCGCACAAAAACACGCAAGCGCACGTGGTCACAAGTAGTATATAGATAAATCAAGTTCGATCCCACAAGGACTGGTTTAGGTTGTAATAGTCTGTACTTATGCACCAATGTTTGGTTATTACTCACTGCTAAGACAATTATCAAATTGAGGTTTTCTTGATTGACTAAAGGAATTACTAGTGAATTACTGATATGAGAAAGCATGGGATCCTAACATCGTTACATATTTCATCTAGAGTCTCTTGTTCTTAACCTCTGTATGTGACAGTTGTGAAAACTAACCAGATAACACAAATTTAGTACACGCTACCTTTCAGTGTCCGTATACCCTACCACTTAAACATCCACAGATAGATAGAAGTTAAATGGACACCAGATATGCTTAGTGAAGGAATATAAGGATGAGCGGAAGCATGAAATAACATTTTATTTCGTAAAATCCATATATCGCACATATAGAAAACTGTAAAATGATGTGGAATCAAAATCTTACCTTGAAAAATCGAAGCTTTGAATCGAGATGATCGTTAGCAGTAGCTTCTCAGAGTGTGAAGCCCTCTACCGGTATCCACCAAGAATAATTCTTCGATGAAGCTTTTTATAAAACTTGAAGCTTTATAAAAATGGAGATTTTCCTTTTTCTTTTGAGAGAGAGAGAGAGATGAAGAAGAAGGAGAGGCAACTAGGTTTTTCACAAAAACAAAAGTGTATCTAACTCATCTCATCTCATCCTTTATATAGGGCTCAAGTAGGGTTAATATATTTAATATATCAATATATATTAATATATAAATCCCTCACTTTCTCTTATAAAATGTTTAAATAATAATTAAAACTATTTTAATCATTATTATTATTCTCTCTCAAAATACCTTCATCAATAAATTAATCTTTTTATGGTGTGACCCTGTAGGTTCAATATTAAGCCGGTAGTAGAAATAAATAATAATAAACTTTTTATTTATTATTTATATGAATTCTAAAATTCATTAAATATAATTAACTGATTAATTATATTTATTCTACATCGTGAGTGATGCTTCTCAACATATCGCGACTATCCGGATAATATGAATTCACTGCTTAGAATACCAAGAACCTGTCAGTGACTAGTTACAGTACAATCAATTCCTTCTACCCTACAATATCCCAATTAAATACAAGGCACGGAACTCGTGTCAAGCCTATCAGATTTAATCATATGATTTCTTATTCATAATGCAAAGTTCATATTAATGCAAATTAGAAACTCCTTTCTAATTTCATTCACTCTGGCCAGAGATTCCAGAACTCGCATACTAAGAATAACATAGGATATTCACTTCCTATACTGGAAGGGGTAGATCCTCTATTGACGTTAACTATCTCCATACACAAATCCCTATGCCCAGAATAGACCTAATGGATGTCCTTGAGACTAAGGACTAAACCAAAGCACAGTTCATTATATACAAGATAACTTTAACGATCTCAAGTCTAAGGACACTTGTACAACTATCACTCAGTGAACAACTATCGACACGTGAGTAATCTCCATTAGTTGTCCAACTACTCGAGTCATGTTCAGTGAACTTATTCCCTAATAAGCACCTACATACTAGCTATAGTGTCACCACACAAATGCCTATGAGAACAGACATCCTCCTGAAGGGAGCAAGCATAGTATGTACCAATCTTTGCGGATTCACTAACTTCCGATTAGTTATCCTATGATCAGGAACTGTTTAAGTCTAGAGTTATCATCTTCTAGATCTCACTATTACAATCTCATTATAATTCTAGAAGCTTTACTCTAAACTATGGAACATCTTATTTAAAAACACTTTAAATAGATAAAGCCCGTAATAAAAACAAAACAAGTCTTTTATTAATATAAACGAAATCAAATAAGAATACAAGAAAGTTCTTCCTAACTCATCATACATGATTGGATTTAGGACAAAACACTTTCACTTAGTCCCTATATGTCTATAGAGATTGAAAACATAGTGGTTGAATGAACAGGTTATCTATTCAGATTACATAAGGTAGATGAAATGGTTAAAATCACCCACAAATTATGCATGATAATCATACAAAAACTTATGCTAGCATGGCAAGTTCTAAATCCCTAAATCCACTTTCGCAATCATTAAGGATTAACAAACAATCATGAATGTTAGCTACGCATCCACAATGAATAAGTACAACCATGATAGGAAATCAATTCGCCACCACACACAGAGTATATAAAACAATTAACCACTAAACTCCATATAAACTCTGTTAGAATCCCACGATAACGATTAGTTCATAAATGAACCATTCATCATCGCAGGTTCTATTGAAAACATGATATAAAAACTAAGTTTTGAATTGATGATTGCAAATCAAATAGTATCAAGAATAACAATGTTTAGAAAAATGATAAAGAAGAATCCAAGTATTGCTTAATTGAGAGAAATACAAAGAAAAATGTAATCCTCTTCTTCAATCTAAGTCTCCTTTTTTTGTTCTTCAGTATTATTCCTCGACTTCCCTCCTTGGAAATTAGGGTTTTCCCCTTAGAAAATATCCACCATAAAATGGCAAAGGCCCAAAACACGACCCGCTACCACTCTAAGCCCACAAAACAAGAAATCAGAAATTCCACCAGACGGGGACGCGCGGCCGCGCGCTAGCAAGCGCGGGCGCGCCTGGATTCCTGCCAATGAACGCGCGGGCGCGCGGTATAAGGCGCGGGCGCGCCTGGCTCTCTGCCAAGATTCCTGCTTTTCTGATTATTAGCCAACTTTCTTGCCACTTTCTTGCCTCCAACATCCCTCAATTCCTGGAGCAAAAACCACCATTTTAAAGCATAATGACCACCACTTGATCCCATTTAGCTTATCTGCACACAAACACTAAAACTCATCATAACATCACACACTTGAGGCCAAAACAACCAATTTAAGCTGATTTTAAGGTGTTCCAAGTAGATATAAAACCGACTTATCACAGATACACCACTGGAACATCACCATTGTGGTTCAGCCTCAGTATGTCTGTCAATACTCTCTTTTCTTGCACAAAACACTCAAACTTGGAAACAGGGTTAGAGATTACTAATGGTGTTGGACTAACATGATTAGCCAACATCATCAGAAACCTAGCATAGTAGATATTCTTTTTCCTATTAGCCTTGTCACCCAACTTAGCACCAATTTCATACATAAGTTGGGTGCTAAAGTTGTAATATCTATCAGTTAGGAGCATGGTAAAAAGAATCAACATGGAATTAGTTAATGCATCAAAATTACTAATCTTTCCAGAAAAGACCTTGATAAATGCATCAGCTAAATAACTATATTCCCTAACCAAACCTCTCATAATTATTCTACCCAGATTATCAGTAGGCAAAGAGTAGTTTATTGAATTTAGCATGTTAACCATTTCAGTGATTGTAGGCAAAGCATCACAGTTATTTTCAGGAATATGTAGACATGCTTGCAATACATCAGAATTAACTATGTACTCATTACCTTGGAGAGTGAATTGCAGTGTGCAGTTTGTTCCACTATACTCACACGAGGTCCAGATCTCCTCGATTATCTCATTATAGAGAGGAGTTGAGTGAAACATTGCATAGCTCAACTTGGAGTTCTTCATGAAGTCCATCATCTTGAAAAAGATACTGTTCGGGTTTTCCTTGACAACAAAAGGGATGGAGTTGTTCTTCTCATAGATGAACCCTCCAGCAGACATAAGCTTGACTATGGGTGCCATTGTTGTGTGAAGAAAAGCTTCGAACTGAATTGCTTGTTAGAGAGAAGAAGAGAGAAAAGCCTTTGGAATTTTTGAGAACAGGTAAAAAGAAATTAAAGAAAATAGAATTTCTTAAATACTCTGTAAAGCATAATGTAACATAAGATGTAAAAGAGATAACTACAACTCAACAAAGGACAAGACAGACAATAGTATTAATAGAAGCACAGGAATCCAGAATCAGAGAAGAAAAGGTAAACTCAAAAAATCAAAATACGTTATGTATTCTTGAAGTCCGTAAACAGGTCACGGAAAGAAGTTCATGAAAATGTTCAAGCCTCAGTGACAGCAATAGAAACAAGACTTTGAAGACGACAGAAGTATGTGAATGATTTAGGGTTCAGTACCACGGGATTCCAGTGATGAAGCAACCAGAACGACAAGGGACGTATCAGCAGCAATGTACTGAAGACATAAAATAAGAATTGATCAAGTGTTATTCATCTGTGAACCAGACCAGTTGCACTAGGTGACGACATTGAAAAGATCAAGTTGTTTTATCGTCTCCGAAGAAATTGATACAGTTTATTTCTTAAACACCCAGGAGCTCAGTGGAATCATTAATGAACAAAAGACAAGAAAAGGAATTCGATAGTTTTTCTAATTAGAAAACTATCGAATGGTAGGTAAAGTGATTAATTGAAAACCAAAATAAGTTAATTTGGTATTCGATAGTTTTAATTAAAAAACTATCGAATGGTGAATTAACTTAATTAATTCGATGGTTTTTAAATCCATTCGATGGTTTTTAATTCATGGAGCAGGTGAAAAGAATTACTTGTCTGACAGGTTGAAGAAGATCCAACGGCCAGGATTGTTTCTACAATTCTAATTCGATGGTTTTTCTAAACAAAGCCTATAGTTAATACAGAGTGAAGAATGTGTCTTCTTCAGTTAAGGGCATTCAACACAGACACATAACTGAGAGAGAGAAGAGCCGGAGAAAATTATCAGAGAAATTAATAGTGCTCAGAACTTGATTATTGTTGTGTATTTGTGTTACCTTAAACTCATTGACGCTAATCTACGGATTAGAAATTGTAGCACCCCTCGAGGTTTATATTTATAAAAAGATATATTCCCCGAAACTTGATTTGGTTTGGTGTGTTTGATTTCGTTATAGAACTGAAAGATTAATCCGCGAACGAAATTAAATTATTTGTGAGTATCGTATTCAACCCCCCCCCCTTCTACGATACTTTGGACCTAACAATTGGTATCAGAGCTACTTGATTGATATACAAATCAGATCCGGTGAATGAGACCAAAATCAAAAGTAGCGTGAAAATACGAAGCAAATTTTTTAACTTTCAAAATTTTTCATTTAATTGGAATTTCTTGAATTTTAAACAATTTGAAATTTTCAGAAACCATGAGTGCTCCAAAGACAACCGCTGGTATTAAAGTTCCCCCGTTTACTAGAGATGATTTCGGTTTGTGGAAGATGAAGATGCTGTTATTTATCAAGGCATCTAATCCGTTGTATATTGGCATATTAGAGAACGGACCGTTTGTACCAATGAAACCAGTTAGTGAATCTACAGCTCCTGACGGTAGCAGGATTCCTTCAGGCACCCAACCTAAGGAGATAAGTGAATTTACAGATTCTGACAAAGAACTGATTCGATTGGACACCGGTTTAATGTTGATATTGACGGACTCCGCGGACAAGGAAATGAGCTATCAGTTGATGAACTGTACAAGCGGGAAACATATGTGGGATACCATTAACCTAATAATGGAAGGAACTGAAGACGTGCAGGAAAACAGATTGGACATTCTGACTTCTCAATACGAAGCGTTTAGGTCACTGCCAGGAGAAAGTATAACTCAGGTCTTTGAGAAGTATACTAAGCTCCTCAATGAATTGGCAATGAAAGGAAAGACCTATCCACTGAGAGAATCGAACAGGAAGTTCATGATGACGCTGCCCCATCATGTAGAACATAAGTCATCATCCATTAGGGAAAGAATTGACTTCACAAAGATGTCATTAGAGATGATCTATGGCAAGTTGAAGACCTATGAGATGGAACAGGAACAAAGGGTGATAATCTACGGATCAGGGACAGTGGACAGCAAGCACAATGCACTTGTGAGATCAGCAGCACTTGTAGTGGATGAACCAATAACTTCTGAGATTCAGGTTCAAACCCCTAGAGCTGGAAAGGAGGTGATAATAGAAGCAGAAATGGATTCTGTGAATCTGGTTGTTGATGAAAGTGATTACTACACCCTAGAAGAGCTTGAGCAAATGGAAGACAAAACCATGGCGTACTTAGCTGCAAAGTTTAGTCATATTCGTTTCAAGAGAAACCCTAAGTACAAGTTCAAGGGCTCAACCAACAGATTCCAGAAGAGCAATTATACACCTAGTACAGGCTTTAAGGTAGGCTACAAGACTGGCATGATTGATAGAAGCAAATCAAGATGCTATAACTGCAATGAGTTAGGGCATTTCGCCACTGAATGCCGGAAGCCTCGTCAAGCAAGAGACATGAAAGATGTCTATGGAAAAAAGGATTCTTATGATGAGTTGAAGAAGGAGAATGCCAAGCTTAAACAGCAGTTGGAGGCATTCTCTGGAAAGCAGAAAGGGAAGGCTTACATAGCAGAGGGAAAGCACTGGGATGATACTGATTCGGATGAAGAGGAGGAATATGTAAATGTTGCTCTAATGGCTGACTCTTCAGAGGAATCACCTCAATCATCTCAGGTACCTATCTTAACTACAATTGATATGTCTAATTCTGAGTACAAGAAAACTGTGCAAGATCTTAGTGTAGAATTGTTTAATGTACACACAGGCATGCTAGCATCTGAAATGGAAAATGCTAAACTAGTTCTTAAGATTAAAAGGCTAGAATCTAAAAATGAAGAACTAGAGCTTGTAGCTGTAACATTAGAAGATCTTAAGCAAAAGAATGCGTACTTAGAGAACAAGGTCAAGTGTAATGATGAGATAGAGACTATCCTCAGGAAGCAGATTTCAGATCTAGATTTGAAGCTGAATGCTTTTAAGAATTCCGCTCTAGTGGCTAAGGAAATCATTGATACTCAGGCCGTAGAGAATAAAACTGCTATAGGATTTGACTATAACAAGAAAGCTGGTAAGAAGATTTTGGAATTCCCTGTGACACCTTCAGTTGTCAAAAGGAATACTCCACATGTTCTTAAGAATGTTGATTGTCCAGTTTTTGTTAAGCCGTTTCCACCTCTCTTTTATGAGGATGATCTTTTCATAGCACAAGAATTGCTTGAGGAGGATTTATTGAAGGAAAAAGAGGTAAAGACTAAGTTACCTAGGAAATCAGTAAAGAATGTATTACCTAAACCTGATTTACCTAAAACTGAAGTAGGTTCCTTAGCTAGTAATGTTAAAAAGAACAGGAATGGGAGGAAGAAGATTGTTAATCAGGAATTGGTTCCATCTTCTCCCATTGCATCTAGGAAGTTGTGTTCTATTTGTAATTCTGCTGGACACCTTACGCATGCATGTAAAAAGGTTAAAGTAGAAACTGCTAATGCTTCTGAAATGCATAACATGTCTGACATGCCTGATAATCATGAGCCCTGTGGAAAGAAAGAGTGTTTGCTATGTAAGTACAACATCATGCATGCTTATTTTAAGTTGATGTCTGATAGTAGCAATAGCTCTAGTAATGTTAAATCCACAGATACTATGAATATCAAACAGGGTAAGACTAAATTGAATGTTACTCCTGTTAAATCATCTAAACCTTCAGGACCCAAACAATTTTGGGTACCAAAGTCCGCTTAATCAATCTGTGATTGCAGGGTAAGGTTAAAAGCTCAAAGGTTGTGTGGATTCTGGATAGTGGCTGTTCTAGACACATGACAGGTGAAGAGTCCCTGCTTACAGAGGTGGTTAAGAAGACCGGCCCGATTGTAACCTTTGGAGATGACAGCAAAGGATTCACTACGGGATATGGTAAATTGAAAGCTGGAAATGTCGTCATTGAAAACATCTCTCTTGTTGAAGGATTAAAGCACAATCTACTAAGTATCAGTCAATTCTGTGATAAAGGCTACAATGTAGATTTCAGAAAGGACAAGTGCTTGATCACCAACAGGAAGGATGAGAAGCTTACTCTACTGGGAGTGAGAAAAGGAAATTTGTTTATAGCTGACTTAAGTTCTACCAGTGAAGGAGAAGTTACATGTTTCTATGCAAAGGCATCTTCAGAACAAAGTTGGCTATGGCACAAGAAGCTCTCACATCTGAACTTCAAAACTATGAACTCTTTGGTAAAGAGAGAATTAGTGAGAGGGTTGCCCCTGATGGAATTCAATCAGGAGGGACTATGTGAAGCATGTGAAAAGGGGAAGTCGAAGAAAGCATCACATGGAAGCAAAGGAATGACAAGCATTACTGAGCCATTACAGCTGATTCATATGGATTTATTTGGTCCAGTTAATGTTATGTCACTTTCAAGAAACAGATATGCATTGGTGATGGTGGACGACTACTCCAAGTATACGTGGGTGTTGTTCATACAAACAAAGGATGAAGCAACACAACTAATCATTGATCACATCAAGAAGATAGAAGTGGAAGCTAAGCTACCTGTGCGGACAATCAGATCAGACAATGGAACTGAATTCAAGAATGCAGTTCTAAATGATTTCTGCTCAGAGAAAGGAATATCAAGACAGTTTTCAGCACCAAGAACTCCTCAACAGAATGGAGTAGTGGAAAGGAAGAACAGGACCTTGGTTGAAGCAGCAAGGACCATGTTGAGTGAATCAAAACTTCCCACTTACTTTTGGGCTGAAGCAGTGAATACAACTTGCTACACTCAGAATCGAACCCTGATCAACAAAGATCATGAAAAGACTCCATATGAGTTAATGGCCAACAAGAAGCCAACACTGAAGTACTTTCATGTGTTTGGTGCAAAGTGCTTTGTACTTAAAGATGGAGAACATCTTGGCAAGTTTGATGCCAAAGCAGATGAAGGCATTTTTCTGGGCTATTCTCTGGAATCTAAGGCTTTCAGGGTATATGTGATTGAAGATAAGAAGGTGTTGGAAAGCTTTAATGTAACATTTGACGACACTAAAAGACCAGGCCTACAAACTGGAGAGAACTCTGAATCCTTGGTATTTGAAAATTTATCAGGAGATCTCTCTGACAATGAAGAAGTACCTGAAGTTGTTACAGTCATTAATAATAATCATAATGATAATGATTCTGGATCAAGTGGTGACCAAAGTGGAAATCCTCAAAATACAGGATCCACTAGTCAGTCTTCAGAATCAACAGATCAAACCGTCAACAACTTAGGGGGAGCAGGAGAAGGATCAACTAGTCACACTCCACAACATCTAGAACAAGGAGAATCATCAAGATCGCATCTGCCAAGACAAAGGGTATGGAATAGAGATCATCCCTTTCACTTGATCATTGGTGATCCGGACACAGGAGTGAGAACTAGGAGAACATCACAAAATGAATGTCACTATTCTGGGTTTCTTTCAGAAACAGAACCTAAGAAAGTTGAAGATGCTCTAGATGATCCAGATTGGGTAATTGCTATGCAAGAAGAACTCAATCAGTTTGAAAGGCAGAAAGTTTGGAAGCTGGTACCCAGGCCTAAGGGAAAATCTGTTATTGGAACACGATGGGTATTTAGAAATAAGTTGGACGAAGATGGCATTGTAACGAGAAACAAAGCCAGACTGGTTGCTAAAGGTTACTCTCAAGAAGAGGGTATAGATTATGATGAAACCTATGCACCAGTAGCAAGACTTGAGGCCATCAGAATGTTTCTGGCATTTGCTGCACATTCCAATTACAAGGTATATCAAATGGATGTGAAGAGTGCTTTTCTGAACGGGGAGTTAGAAGAAGAAGTGTATGTGGAACAACCTCCAGGTTTTGAGGATTCAAAATTGGCAGACTTTGTGTACTTTCTATTCAAAGCTCTCTATGGACTCAAACAAGCTCCAAGGACATGGTATGACACTCTCTCTGAATTCTTACTTGAAAATGATTTTACAAGAGGTGTTGTAGACAAAACTCTCTTTGTCAAAAAGCATAAAAATGATTTGATATTGGTGCAAGTATATGTTGATGACATAATATTTGGTTCTACTAATGATGATCTATGCAAGAGATTTGCTAAGTTAATGCAGAGTCGTTATGAAATGAGCATGATGGGTGAATTGTCATTCTTTCTTGGATTGCAAGTATACCAGAAACAAGATGGTATATTCATTTGTCAGTCCAAGTACATCAAGGATCTTCTTAAGAAGTATCAAATGGAAGACTCATCTACATCAAAGACTCCTATGCCAACTGCCACTAAGCTTGATAAGGATGAAACTGGTAAGAAGGTTGATATCACAGGCTACAGAGGTATGATAGGCTCATTACTTTATCTCACTGCAAGTAGACCAGATATAATGTTTGCAACATGCTTGTGTGCTAGATTTCAGTCTGATCCTAAAGAATCTCATCTAATAGCTGTTAAGTTAATATTTAGATATCTTAAGGGGACCCCAAATCTTGGAATTTGGTACCCTAAAGATACAGGATTTGATCTTATTGGATACACAGACTCTGATTTTGCAGGTTGTAAGATTGATCGGAAGAGTACTTCAGGAAGCTGTCAGTTTCTTGGAAGAAGATTGGTTTCCTGGCATAGCAAGAAGCAGCATTCAGTGTCCACATCAACAGCTGAGGCTGAATACATTGCTGCTGGTAGCTGTTGTGCTCAGATATTGTGGATGAGAAACCAACTCCGTGACTATGGACTTCTGTTGACAAAGATTCCTATATTTTGCGACAACACAAGTGCCATAGCAATCTCAAACAACCCAGTGCAACACTCGAGGACAAAGCACATCGACATCAGGTATCATTTTATCCGAGAGCATGTCATGAATGGAACTGTGGAGTTACACTTTGTACCCACAGAGGATCAAATTGCAGACATCTTTACTAAACCGCTTGATGAATCCACTTTCAATAAGCTGGTTGGTGAACTTGGGATGTTAAATCTTTCTAATTGATTTTGATTAGAAGTCAGTAACTGCAGAGAGTCCTGGTGAATACATGAGTTTAAGAATCGCTATATCCTTAGGACTCGTGAATTTATTTTCTGGAGCAATTCTCGTAGTTAGGATTATTATACTAATTTTATGTCATAATTATGGATGATATATCTTCTGGAATTTAATTAGTTATTAATTCTAAAAATTATTTAAGTGCTAATATTTGTTCTAAATATTCAAGCATTTATTTAATTTGAATTAATTTGCTTTGTTTTTAAACATTGTAGATTAATGCAGCATAATTGATTAGATTTCAATTGGTTAATATCACTCAATGATATTTAATTGATTTTATTCTAAGAAAATTGTGAATTTTCTGTTAAGAATTGATTTTGGTGAATTTTAAAAGATTTATTAAAATTAAAATTTGACAGGAAATACAAAAATTCTGATTTTTAAAACATGAACAGGTTTTAAAATGAAGACAGAAGCAAAAATATCGAATTTAGGAAATTCGATAGTTTTTCAAGTACATAGATAAATCTATCGAAATTAATTTTTGATAGTTTTTGAAAAGGAAAAGAAAAACTATCGAAAACAATTCTCGATAGTTTTTGAGTTTAATTTAAAATGTATCGAAGTGGATTTACTTAATTCAATATTTAAATCCTCGATAGATTTTGAAAAATTAAGAAAAATATCGAAGTGAACTTAATTACTTAATATTAATGTTCTCGATAGTTTTTCAAAAGCATTTGCTCGATAGTTTTTCAAAGAAAAACACTTCGATAGTTTTCTGATAAACCTTTTAAAATTCTGAATTTCAAAAAATTCGATAGTTTTTCAAAAACCATCGAATTCCAGTTGACAGGTTTACCCCTTGCAGAAAACTATCGATAGTTCAATTAAAAACTATCGAACCAGGGTTGACAAGATTACCCCTATAAGTTTTAAAAGGTATAAAATCGTGCCTTGTCTCTTTCTTTCTCATTTTTTTTATATAGATCTGAGAACTTGCAAGTGGCCGATTATATACATACATTTTTGATATAGTTTCAAGAACACATCTCGATAGTTTCTTCAGTTTTAACCGAGTAAAACTTAAAAAGATTACTGTTTTTCACTGTTGATTCTCTTCTAACAGTGAATCCTTGATTGTTTTTGAGTTTTGAAACAAAGTGAAGGAGAAACCATCGAACCCAAATTGTGCACTTCAAAGAAATCTTTAACAGAACACTTTTTGGAATTTAATTGTTTATACAATTGAGTCCTTGTGATTTTGTTTGATAGTTGGCTGTAACAATTAGGGTTCTATATCTTGACAGTTCTCGAAGTTGTGTTATCAAGAAAAAGGGGTATTTTTGTTAGAGTTTGATTAATTAATTAAATTAATTAATTAAATTTAAGTAAAAAAAAAAGGGAAAAATTAGTTTTGGTTTATTTGAATTTTCTGAATTTTAAAATGGCTGGAGAATTTATTGTTACCAAGACTAATCATGTCTCGTTTCAAAATCTGCAATCCATAACGAATCCTCAAATTCGTGCATGGGCAGAGTTTTTGAATACACGTTCATTAGTGGCATACGCTGTAAGCACTCCCGTGGTCCTTTGCATTGATCAATTGACTGCGTTGTACACAACCGCCACGGATACAACTGAGAATAACATACGGTCCTTCAGTTTTGTTGTGCCAGGGGGTAGAACAATAAGGGTGACGGAACATGATTTCAATAGAATTCTTCATTTTCCAACAGAAAACCTTGTTCCGGATCCCACAACTGAGGAAATACATGCCTTCTTCACTCTTATCAGAAGTCAACAACCTAACTTCTTGGTGGGAGAGTTCCTAAAGCATTACCTGCCAAAGCCATGGAACTTTTTCTTTCATACCCTGATACATGTTTTTACTGCCAAGCTAACAAATCTGCATGGCATTCCCTTATTCCTTCAAAAGATAGGGTTTGCCATTGCGAACAATAGGCATATTAACATAGGACGGATAGTGATTGATCAAGTAGTTATGTGCATGGGACCACTGGATGAAAGAACAGGCATAAATGAAGATGTGCTCTGTTTCTATCCTAGGTTCCTACAGCTAATTCTCAATGATATCTTAACAGATGATGAACGAGAGATCTTTGAAGGTGAAGCCAACCAGGAGTGCATGAGAATGAAGAGCAATGCCATAACCGCTCTCATTAGGAAGGACAACTATCTTCCAGGGGTACCCACTGTTCTCACTGAATATCTAAGAACGGTGCCCCTACCACTTCTACCCCCAGGGGAACAGGTAAATCAAGGTAATATTCCACAACCTGAACCTGTAATGGCACCTGTACCAATGGATGTTGATCCAGAGCCCTCAGTGGCCATTCCTGACCAGGAGGTTGCAAACCCACAACCTCTAACCACGGTCGAAGAGCCTTTGGAAGAGCCAAATGAAAACATAAACGAACCTCCTTCCCCTACTATACCCATTAAAGAACCATCCATGAGTGTAGAGGGAGATAGTGCCAAAGCAGCACCACATAAGGAGATACACCCTTCAACAGCAGCTCTGCCTTCCTCTAAAAGGAGAAGAACAGAAACTGAGGCAACTGCTGATACTTCATTTCTCTCATTCAAAGAGCCCTTTACTGATTTTTCTGATGCTGATTGGGCTACGCTAACGAAAGCCATATCTGAACCAATAGCTCAATCAAGTAAGGAAGAATTGACGGAAGCAACTGGTGTTCCGACCATATTACGGTCAGGTTCACTGGTTGAAGGTTCTCAGAACCAAGGGTCTTCACAGACGTCGAGAGAAGGCTTTGACCTAAATGCACAATCTAAAAGGTCATTGTCTACCTCCCCAGATGGAACATATCTGGATCCTGCGGGTAAAGGGTCTGACGTAGGTGCAGATCGGCAACTCGTTGACAATGAATCAATTACTATTGAGGAGTCAACTGAGGTGAAGTCTTTACAGACTCACGGGGAAGATTCGGGATCTCTGCTGTTAAAAGAGCCTGTTTCTAACCCCCTAGAGATTCAAACTCTAGATCCTTCAAAGGATATATCATCTAAGGATGATCAACAACTTGGTTTATCCAAGGACGGGGACTTGCGAAGCCCCATTGCACCACCGGTGACCTCCTTAAGGATGGCTACGGTGATCTCTTCTGCAGGTACAATCAGCACAAAGGATTTGAGTGAAACAAAAACACTTACACCTGGCCTGAGTGGGAAAGGAAAAATGATTCAAACACCGACAGAAACGTTGAGTGTACACCCAGAGCCAAATGTGAGGAGTGACACCCTAACCCTACCTAATATTGATGATCTGCTGTTACCAACAGAAAGAGAGCTACAAGTCCAATCTTCCCTCAAGGAGATGACAGTTCAGGACAAAGAAGGAAATCCACTTTTCAAGGTTCCACTGCGACCTTCCTTTGACCAAGGGATCTCCTCCAGTCAAGACAATGTTTCTTTAAAGTCTATTCAAGAGAAAGTTGACTTGGCTGCAGCTGATTCCAGAAGAACATTCAGGGTCATTGGCAGTGCATCTGGCACTATAACAGGTACGAAGCAGGCAGTGGACTCCTTAAAGAAGGAAGCTATGGAAGAACTAGTCGAGCTGAGGATGGACGTCAGGGAGCTTAAAGATGGATTCATGAATGAAGTAACTGCACTGTCTCAAGGACATGAAGCTTTGAAAGAAGACGTTCTGGTTATCCGGGATGGTCAAGCGCGGGTAAAAGATGCAATGGATTCCCTTTCACGAGTGGAGTCTAAGCTAAACAAGAGGCTGGATCACATGGAAAAGACTACCAACTCAAGATTGGAGAACATTGACCTGTCGCTAGCTTCTATAAATGAGTTTAATAAGCAGCTTATGGATTTCTTGGAGAATCAAGGTGACGGAGTACAGTCTATATGGAGTATGCTAAAGAACCAACAATCTGGACAACCTGGTTCTTCATATCAGCAACCTGATCCTTCTAATTTCTTTTATGCTGAGGATGCTTTTATCGAGGATTCCTCAACTAAGGGGGAGAAAGTTGGAGAGGGGGTGAAGGATAAATGGGGAGTTTGGGAGACTGTTGAGGCTATTCCAATCAGACAGTACTGGATTGAGGAGCTTGTAGAGGAAGATAAGAAAAGTGAAGAGGAATTTGAGGTCATGCATGAGCAACCTATTCAAGAGGAGCATGAGCCATATTATCCGGAGCCAATAGAACATCCTATCTTGGATGATGATATGGAAGAAGCAAATTCTCTATCACAGGAAGAAGAAGCTGCCTTGGAAGCAATAAGAGCTCAGAGAGCTGCAATAGATGCCAGGCAAGCTGAGAAGGAGAAACAGCAAGCAATTCTGAGAAGTGAAAAGCTAAAGAGAATGAAGGTGTATAATGAAGTGAGGAAGAAGAAGATGATAGATCTGGCAAAGAAAGATGGTACTGAATGGGAAATGGCTTATAAAACCTTTTGTGGAGTTGAAGACAGATTACAAGTCAACGACAATGCGGAGGTGGAAGTCATTATTCAGGACATCAGAAGTGCTAATCTTGAAGATCAGACTTACTTTAAAGCACTGAGAAGCTCTATAATCTGTCTGAATGCTGGGGTTAAAGCAAATGGTGCCTGGAGCTTATTAATCAGTTTTTTGGAGAAAGGTACATTTGTTATTTCTACTAAGTTTTTAGAACAGAGGACATATACAGAATTGCAGGCTATACTCATCAAGATCCAAAGAACCACAAGGCTAAATGAACTGCTCCGTGAGCATGTTAAGGAGATCGTGATGAAAGTCAGTCCAGAGATTACTGAAGATCCTCCAATGGTTAGATTCATGACGAATGACTTGTTCAGAATCTGCTATTTGGCTGAGGACAAACTGAGGGACTACCCAAGCAACTATCTAATCTCAGTTGAGAAGTATCTTAGATCCACTGGATTCTAATCAACGGAGAAGGACAAAGCAGCAGACACTCTTAGAAGATTTCTAATGGAGAATGTTCCTTACTATAGGAAAAGAGTGGAAAGAGGATTAGAAGTGCATACCAGACTGCCAAACATGCCAAAGCTGAACAAGAAAGATGTTAACATTGCATGGTTATGGGCTGGAGTGGGTCAAGAGGTTGAATATATTGGAAGACACATCCAAGGAGCAATCCTTAAACCTGGAGAACCACTGCACTATCTATCAGTGATTGATTATCAAGCTGCTAACTCCGATCCAATGATTGAAGAAGGTGAGATTGGAATGGACTGAATGATGAAGCAAAGAACAAGAGAACTATCAGCTCAGACTAGAGGAGCAACTTCATTGTATAAAGTTTAATTGTTTTTTGATTTATGAAATCTGGAAATGTATATATATCTGATCCAGAATGCATTGATATTATTAAGTTGTCTTACTTTAAGTAGTTTAATGTTTCCATAGTTAGTTGAGTTATCCTCGAAGTATTTGCTTGTCGAACTCTATCCAATCAAATAGGGGGAGATTGTAAAGCATAATGTAACATAAGATGTAAAAGAGATAACTACAACTCAACAAAGGACAAGACAGACAATAGTATTAATAGAAGCACAGGAATCCAGAATCAGAGAAGAAAAGGTAAACTCAAAAAATCAAAATACGTTATGTATTCTTGAAGTCCGTAAACAGGTCACGGAAAGAAGTTCATGAAAATGTTCAAGCCTCAGTGACAGCAATAGAAACAAGACTTTGAAGATGACAGAAGTATGTGAATGATTTAGGGTTCAGTACCACGGGATTCCAGTGATGAAGCAACCAGAACGACAAGGGACGTATCAGCAGCAATGTACTGAAGACATAAAATAAGAATTGATCAAGTGTTATTCATCTGTGAACCAGACCAGTTGCACTAGGTGACGGCATTGAAAAGATCAAGTTGTTTTATTGTCTCCGAAGAAATTGATACAGTTTATTTCTTAAACACCCAGGAGCTCAGTGGAATCATTAATGAACAAAAGACAAGAAAAGGAATTCGATAGTTTTTCTAATTAGAAAACTATCGAATGGTAGGTAAAGTGATTAATTGAAAACCAAAATAAGTTAATTTGGTATTCGATAGTTTTAATTAAAAAACTATCGAATGGTGAATTAACTTAATTAATTCGATGGTTTTTAAATCCATTCGATGGTTTTTAATTCATGGAGCAGGTGAAAAGAATTACTTGTCTGACAGGTTGAAGAAGATCCAACGGCCAGCATTGTTTCTACAATTCTAATTCGATGGTTTTTCTAAACAAAGCCTACAGTTAATACAGAGTGAAGAATGTGTCTTCTTCAGTTAAGGGCATTCAACACAGACACATAACTGAGAGAGAGAAGAGCCGGAGAAAATTATCAGAGAAATTAATAGTGCTCAGAACTTGATTATTGTTGTGTATTTGTGTTACCTTAAACTCATTGACGCTAATCTACGGATTAGAAATTGTAGCACCCCTCGAGGTTTATATTTATAAAAAGATATATTCCCCGAAACTTGATTTGGTTTGGTGTGTTTGATTTCGTTATAGAACTGAAAGATTAATCCGCGAACGAAATTAAATTATTTGTGAGTATCGTATTCAACCCCCCCCCCCCCTTCTACGATACTTTGGACCTAACATACTCCCCCAAAAATTCTCAGAAAAAGAGTCCAATAATAAATGTAAATTACTGGATTGGCTTAAAAATATAACCGTTACTTTTAAAGAAATACCATGATTTATACTTACAGGGGTGTATGCAAAGATCGTGGTAAAAGACGTGTCAAAATTTCAACGGTTCAAATTAAAAGCGCTATATCAACGAATCAGATTTGGGCGTTTAAGGTCCCGTCTATTTCGTTGATAAAGCTGCGTTTCGTTGATATAAAAGAGCTATCAACGAAACACCCAGAAAAATGCTAAGACTGTCAACGAAATGGTGCGTTTCGTTGATATAGTAATTTTGACTTAGACAAAATTTCACTTTTTCCTGAGAAAATTAATTCACAGAAAAACATAGCAAATTTCTGGCTACATAGTAACTTGCAAATATCTCAAAAATAATTAATAGAGATTTAGCATACCTAGCTCACTTACTAATCTTGAGAATGATGATTCATCAAGTGGCTTGGTAAAGATGTCTGCAAGTTGTTGTTCACTTGGAACAAAATGTAACTCCACAGTACCATTCATAACATGTTCTCTAATGAAATGGTACTTGATGTTAATGTGCTTGGTCCTTGAATGCTGCACTGGATTCTCAGTAATGGCAATGGCACTAGTGTTGTCACAGAAAATAGGAATTTTCTCAACTCTTATTCCATAATCAAGTAGTTGATTTTTCATCCATAAAATCTGTGCACAACAACTTCCAGCTGCAATATACTCAGCCTCAGCTGTGGAGGTAGAAACTGAGTTTTGTTTCTTGCTGAACCATGAGACAAGCTTGTTTCCTAAGAATTGACAGGTGCCTGTTGTGCTTTTCCTGTCAATTTTACATCCTGCAAAATCTGCATCTGAATAACCAATTAGTTCAAAGCCAGATTCTCTAGGATACCAAATGCCAAGGTTTGGTGTTCCTTTGAGATATCTGAAAATCCTTTTAATAGCAACTAAATGGGATTCCCTAGGATCAGCTTGAAATCTGGCACATAGACATGTAGCAAACATAATATCAGGTTTACTAACTGTTAAATACAAAAGTGAGCCTACCATGCCTCTGTAACTTGAAATGTCCACAGATTTTTCCTTAGTATTCAATTCAAGTTTGGTGGCAGTAGGCATGAGAGTTTTGGCAGGAGAGCATTCCATTAAGTTAAACTTCTTTAATAAATCATGAATATATTTTGTTTGACTAATGAAAATGCCTTCATTAACTTGCTTCACTTGAAGACCAAGAAAGTAAGTTAATTCTGCCATCATGCTCATTTCATATTTACTTTGCATAAGCTTGGCAAACTTTTGACAAAGTTTCACATCTGTAGACCCAAAGATTATGTCATCTACATAAATTTGAACAAGTATAGTAGAGCCATTCACAACCCTGTGAAAAAGAGTTTTATCTACAGTACCTCTAGTGAAGTGATTCTCAAGGAGGAACTGTGAAAGTGTGTCATACCAGGCTCTAGGTGCTTGTTTCAAACCATAGAGTGCTTTGAGGAGGAAGTATACATATTCTGGAAAATCATCATCTTCAAAACCAGGAGGTTGACTTACATACACCTCCTCTTCCAATTCCCCATTCAGAAAAGCACTCTTCACATCCATTTGATAGACTTTGAAATTGGCATGGGCTGCATAGGCTAGGAAAATCCTTATTGCTTCTAGTCTAGCAACAGGAGCAAAGGTTTCATCAAAATCAATTTCTTCTTCCTGTGAATAGCCTTTTGCAACCAATCTAGCTTTGTTCCTTGTGACTATGCCATTTTGTGCCTATGACACTCCTGTCCTTAGGCTTGGGCACCAGCTTCCATACATTGTTCCTTTCAAATTGGTTTAGCTCCTCTTGCATAGCCAAAACCCAATCTGGATCTAGAAGTGCATCCTCAACTTTCTTTGGCTCATCTTGAGACAGAAAGCTACTATATAGACATTCTTCTTGAGTTGCTCTTCTAGTTTGGACTTTTGAAGACACATCACCTATAATAAGTTCAAAGGGATGATCTTTAGTCCATTTCCTTGAGGGAGGTAGATTTGCTCTTGAAGAGGTAGCTTCATGATCATGATTGCCTTGATTGGATATTTGTCCTTGAGAAACTCCCCCTGAATTTGTTGTTCCTAACTGATCACTTCTAGAAGCATTTCTATGACTGTCAACGGTATGACCATTTTGGCTGTCAACGAAACGCTCATTTTGACTGTCAACGAATCCACCATCATGACTGTCAACGAAATGACCATTTGGTCTGCTAGCAGCTATTCTTTTCAATCTTAATGCAGCAATTTCATCTTCACTACTGCTTTCATATGTGCTAGATACAACAACTTTAGGCTGTTTCTCAGTAGCCTTAACATGATTCACTTGATCTCCTTCCTCATTTTCAAAAGAAAGACTTTAATGGAAACCTTCATCACAGAGACCTTGAATTTTGAGATCATCAAAAACAACATGTACAAATTCCATAACAATGTTGGTTCTGAGATTATAGACTTTGTAGGCTTTCCCTGCTGCATATCCCACAAATATTGCTTCATCTGCCTTTCCTTCAAATTTCCCCAAATGCTCAGCTTGATTTCTCAGAACAAAGCACTTGCATCCAAAGACATGAAGAAAATCCAATAGTGGCTTCTTTCTTTTGAGTAGCTGATAAGGGGTCATTCCTTTGGCCTGATTAATCAAAGAAATATTTTGAGTGAAGCAAGCTGTATTAACTGCCTCAGCCCAAAAATAAGTTGGTAACTTTGATTCATCTAGCATTGTCCTTGCAGCTTCAATGAGTGTTCTGTTTTTCCTTTCAACCACACCATTTTGTTGTGGTGTCCTTGCTGCAGAAAACTCATGCAAAATACCATTTTCTTCACAGAACACCTTCATGCTTGAATTCTTGAATTCTGTCCCATTGTCACTCCTAATCCTTCTTACTTTCAAGTCAGGATGATTGTTTACCATCTTGATGTGATTGATAATGATTTCACTTGCCTCATCTTTGGAGTGCAAGAAGAAAGTCCATGTAAATCTAGAAAAATCATCAACAATCACAAGACAATATTTCTTCTTTGAAATAGACATGATATTTACAGGGCCAAACAAATCCATATGAAGCACCTCAAGCTGATGGACAATTGATGACTCTGTCTTGCTTTTGAATGATGCCTTCTTTTGTTTCCCTTTTTGACAGGCATCACACAAACCATCCTTGGAAAACTCCACCTGTGGAATTCCTCTAGCAAGATCTTTACTCACCAAATCATTCATAACTTTAAAATTTAGATGAGATAATTTCTTGTGCCATAGCCAACTTTCATCCTTGCTTGCCTTGCTGAAAAGACAAGTGATGGTTTCTGGACTTGTGCTACTAAAGTCAGCAATGTACACATTCCCTCTTCTGAATCCAGTCATTACCACATTGTTGTTTCCTCCTTTAGAAACAACACAGGCTTCTTTAGAAAAAGTAACTAAAAATCCTTTGTCACAAAGTTGGCTGATACTAAGCAAATTGTGCTTAAGACCATCCACCAATGCAACCTCATCTATGATGACATTCTCTTTTGAAATCAAGCCATATCCCTTAGTGTAGCCTTTGCTGTCATCTCCAAAAGCAATACAAGGGCCAGCTCTTTCCTGAAACTCTGTGAGCAGGGTAGAATCACCAGTCATGTGTCTTGAACAACCACTATCCAAGTACCAAAGATTCCTTTTTTCTCCCTGCACACAATAAAACCAAATCAAGTTGATTTTGGTACCCAAGTTTCCTTGGGTCCTATTTTGTTAGCCTTTGCTTTTCCTTTTATATCATTTTTCACCTTGGGCTCAGATTGATTTAAATCAATCTTTACCCTTGGTGTTGATTTCTGAGGGTTGCTCACATTTTCATTCACAGCATGCATAGTTGGAGGAACAATCAGGTAATTCATATTCCATGGCATTTGTGGCATATTAAACATATTCATGTATGGATTAGGCACAAATGACATGTTAGCATATGGATTCTGAAATTGTGCATATGGAGCAAACATGTTAGGCATAACAGCCATTGTAGGCATGGAACTATTCATTGCAGGCTTGGGCATTTTCACATTAGCAGTTTTCTTAACAGATTTGCAGTTAGTAGATAAATGACTAACACTTCCACAATTGACACATGTCTTTCTAGGAGCATATTTATCAGGTGTGTAATTGTTGTGTTTGTTAATCCCTACTTTGCCATTCCTGTTATTCTTTTTATTTCCCTTAGCCTCAACTTGAACTTTCTCTAACTTGTCTTTCAATTGCTTGTTAGACAAGTGACCTACATTAGCTCTCTCAACAGGCTTCTCAACTTTCTTTGATTTACTAGACTCACCTTGAACAAAGTTCTTGGTGACAGGACCATACTTATTATTAAGTCTAGTGAGTTCATCTTTTCTTTTCTCTGTCAACGAAACAGCCTGATCAGTTGATGGTTCATCTGTCAACGAAACATTGCATTCCGTTGACATATCAACCTTCAACAAATGATCATTGTTGTTTGTTGACTCTGTTTCTGATTCTAAGGTTTCACCAACATACCCTAGCTTCTCTTTGTTCTTTTTCCATGATTGCTCACAGAAAGATTCCATACCTTGAACATTAATGATGTTGGTGGCAACATTCCTGGCATCTTTCCATTTTGCAATCACACTTTGTTCTATCTCAAGTTGTGTTTTAAGAATTTCTTCCCTTTGTAACACGTTCTCAAGTTCCTTCTTAGCATCCCTACTAACACATCTCATTTTTTCAAATTCAATGAGCTGTGCTTCTAACATTGCATTCCTATCACTTAAGAGCAAATTAGTCTCTTTTATTCTTGAATTCTCTTTGGTAAGTGATTTAAGAGTAACACGCAAATTATATAGTACAGTAGACATTTCATTTACTGCACTATCGCATTCCTCTTTAGAAAGCTCAGAAAGATTAGTAATTGTTACCTGGTTGCTTGAGGAGCTTGCTTCCTTCTCATGATTGTTAGCCATAAGAGCCAAGTTGACATACTCAACATCATCATCAGAATCTTCACCATTACCAGCCCAATCATACTCCTGAGACATGAAAGCCTTTTCTTTTTGCTTGAGAAGTTCAAAGTATTTCTTTTTATAATCAACAGGCTCAAGTTTCCTGTTGCCCTTCTCAATCCTGGGCTTTCTGCAGTCTCCAGCAAAGTGACCAAGCATTCCACAATTGAAACATTTAGATTTAGACTTTTCAATCCAGTTACTTTTGTTAGGTTGAAAGTCTCTCCTTGGTGGCCTTGCTTCTGAGTTTCTCTTGAACTTGAACTTAGAGAATTTTCTTGACAGAAAAGCAATGTGTTCATCAATCTCATCTAAGTCATCCAAGTTGGCTGGTTCTGATTCTTCTTCTTCTGTCATCTTGCCTTTACCCTTGCTAACATCACTCCTACAACTAGCTCGACTAGTTGTGGCCTTTGCAGCTTCTTCATTGTCATCTTCCAGTTGGTTCACAGATGCAATCAATGCAACAGATCCACCCTTCTTTTGTACCTTTTCAATTTCTTCATCTTGCTCCATTTCCAACTCATATGTCTTCAAGGTTCCATAAAGCCTCTCAAGAGTGTAGTCTTTGTACTCTTGAGTGTTTCTGAGAGAAACAGTCATAGGCTTCCATTCTTTTGGAAGAGCTCTAAGAAATTTAAGGTTTGAATCCTTGGTTTGATAGATCCTCCCATACAACTTTAATCCATTCAAAAGCTTCTGAAACCTACTAAACGTGTCATTTAGGGTTTCACCAGCTTTAAAATGAAAATGCTCATATTGTTGTATAAGGAGCTGCATTTTGTTTTCCCTAACTTGCTCAGTTCCTTCACAGAGAGTTCTAACAGTGTCCCATACTTCTTTGGAGGTTGTACAGTTTATGACATTGTCAAACATCTCTTGCTCCAAACCATTAAACAGAATGTTCATGGTTCTTTTATCTTTATAGACTTCTGCAACATCTTCAATAGTCCATTCTGAGACAAGTTTTGGAATTTCCACATCAGGAGCATCATCTGGCAGTCCAACTCTAGATGCAAACTTCATGGGAACGTGTGGACCTTTCTCAATGCAGTCTACATATCTCTTATCCATAGACATGAGATGTAAATGCATCTTTACTTTCCAGTGAAAGTAATTGTCCTTATCAAGAAATGGTATCTTTACTCCTGCATCCTTCTTCACCATGGTTACTGTTTTGGTCTTGATCTTTAAACTTCTTGTATGTTAGAAGCTCGCTCTGATACCAATTGTTAATCCCAAATGACCTAACAGAATTGTAGAAGGGGGGGGGGGGGGGGTTGAATACAATTCTTGATATTTCTTAAACTTAAAACAACTTACAAATAAAAACTGAACTTAAAGTAAAAATCACAAGCACATAAACAATTTCAGTTGGATTGTTTGATGGTCCAACTGAAGTGATTTTTATTGCGGAAATAATTTGTGATACAAAATGTACACAGCTGCTCAGTTACAAGATTGTAGAGAAGTATGCTCTCAAAGATAGCTAATACAAACTATTTGTTTTTCTTCTCTTACTCTTAAAGTAACTGCTACACTTGGTTATCTATACCCAAGTTTACAATTCTACGTTTGGCTAAACTAAAGAACAATAGTAGTAACCATCAGTAGCTTGCTTTTCATTCCTTTTGTCCAATGGTCCTTGGAGATCTTTGCTTTTGTCTTCATGCTTATTTTAATCATTCCCAAGAGCCTTATTGGAAATTGGAATGTTTCCTTATTTACAGTAACCATTTTGATGGCTTCCAATGGAAAGTACACTTCCATATCTCCTTTAGATCTGTTCAGTAAACTGTCACTATCACTTTGTCAACTGTTCAAAAAGCAATAGTGATTCGTTGATAGCAGGGAGATGTGTTTCGTTGATAGCTTTATTCTTCATTCCGTTGATGGTGTTTCCTTCGTTTCGTTGATGGTGTTTCCTTCGTTTCATTGATGGGTAAACTCCATACCGTTGACAGAGTGATCTTCATATCGTTGACATGTCTTCACTTAGACAAAATTACAAGGCATAATATATTTACAATTAACCAACCTATTTTGCCTATCTAGTACTTAGTCAACATGACTTAGAAAACCTATCTAATACATACAACAAAATGCATATCAAACTGTGAAGTATTATACAGTGCAATTGCTACATTACTCATTTCGTTGATGAGCTTCCTGTCAACGGAATGCTGCAAAGCATGCCATTTCGTTGACAGTTACAAAATGACTTAATACAAAATCTACTAAGTGTTTTTATAATTATCATCAAGAACAACATATTCCTAACAATAGTGATGACAGTGATGTTAATAATGATGAGAAGGATCAGCTTGCTACAAAAATCAAAGCTAGTCTAGGAACCAACTTTGGTTCATCAAGCACATTCATGGCTGGCAAGTCATACTCCTGATTTTTCGTCAGTATCTGATGAGAAATGTTTGAGTTTTGGTTGGACAACTGTATGCGCGTGTGTGTCACACTAATAGATATATACATATAGATACACATAAAAAGCGGTGTAGTTATGTTTAATTACACACGTAATTTTTCCATTAATCATTTTTGCACAAATCATATTTTGCCACCTGTCATTGAGAGTAATATTTTGTTTTAACAAAATACATTTGATTTTCAAAATTCTTGATTACTCTCTCTTCGTCAGTTTTTCATCTTCTTTCTCTCTGTACTCAAGAACCCTATTCTTAAGCTTTCTATATTGTTTTAATGGCGTCTTCATCATTCATGAATAAACAGACTGTAATTAGTGGTGTTACTTTTGCCACTAACAATTTTTTGGCGATTTTAGATCATCAGGAATTGCCAAATGAGTTCCACATAATTCAGGACTTTCTTACTTCAGGCCCATTGAAGTATGCCCTAACAGAACCTGCTAGTGTCTCGTTTAAGTCTGTGATGCAGGTTTGGAACTCGGCTGTGTTTGGTAAAGGTGTATTAGGCGATACATTGATGCAATTCGAATACAATGGAAATGTGTATCATGTTACTCCTGCTGTGGTTGAAGAAGCTTTGCATTTGCCAATTCTGGGTGACAAAGTTCCTGATACTATTTTTGACTCAACCATTTTTGAGTTTGTTGCCAAGTTGGGCTATAATGGCGAAGTAAAGAGGTATGGAAGCCTTTTCAGGACTAAGCTTAAAAGAGAGTGGAATTTTTTCTTTGACACGATTAGCAGATGTTTCCTGAACAAGACGTCGAACTTTGATGCCCTACCGTCAGGATCTCTAAAAATTGGGTACTCTCTAATCTACTCTCAAGTTTTTGACTATGGTTCATTTATCTTGAAAGCTTTAAGTGATAGGAAGTCAGATAAGTTAGGTTATGTCTGTTTCCTTATATTTTTTCAGCTAATCTTTAATCATTTCTGTCCTGATGTTGTTTTTGAGAATGATGTGATTCTACCAATTTGTAGAATTACAGAGAACAATTTGAATCCTTAGTCAACAATGATAGGGAAAATGGTTTTATAGGCAATGCCTTTATTCCTGATGAGGTCAGGTTTTTCTTACATCAGAAAATGCCTACTTTTTTATGGTTTACTCTCTAATGCTATGGGGCAAGGCCAATCACACCTTGTTCCTGACCCAAGAATCCAACCCAAACAGTCAAAACAATCAACAGCCACCTCTATTGTCTCCCAAAAGACTTTAGTTGTAAAACCTAAGAAATCAGCTAGATCTGATGTGTCTGGAAGACAATCAGGATCAAAGGATTTCTCCTCTACACCACAAATTAAAAAGAAGGTACAAGGGGGTGTACAAGGGGTCCTGGTGAAGAAAGGTGCTAAGATTGTTACTGACAAGGTTGTTGAGGATGTTCCAGTCAAAAGAAAGTTGAGGTTAATAGATGAAAGTGATTCTGAGGATGATATGCCCATCTCCTCCAAGTTTAAGATAATCAAGGAAGTTGCTGATACTGCTACTGAAGCTGTGGCACCTTCATCAAAGCCACAGAAGAAAAGGAAATTATCAAAAAACAGGTATCATATTCCTTTGAAGGTGCAAATGAAGGATACTGATATTTAGACATCAAATCCTGATGAGTCATCTATTCCTGATGCTCAACCAAATCCTGATGTTGGTATTCCTGATGCACAACCAAAAATTGTCTCTATCTCAGACTCTCCAGCCAAAGCCTCTCCAACTGCAAAGATTTTTGAAATTTCATGTGAGAAGGTTGTTGAGACTGCTTCAAAACTTGGGTTTTCACATCCCATAGAAAAGAAAAGAAAAGCAGAGGAGTTAGTCTTTCAGAGACAAAAGAAGCTGAAAGGATCAAGGCCACAAGAACCTGAATCTCAATGTGATTCAGCAGCTACTGAAGATCCTGCCCCACAAGAACCACTCAATCAAAGTTTGAGTGAAAGCATAGCTATTGGAATGGTCCCACAAGAACCATTTTCTCAAAGGGAGAATGAAGACATCAACATTCCAGCCACACAAGAACCATCTTTTACATCTAAAGATGCAGGCAAAGCTACAGCTTCTGAGAAATTTCCTGACAATGCTCAAGGGATTTCTAGTGAAAATGAAAGATTGGTCGAGGACACTGTCACTGAGGGAAGTACACAAGAACCTTTAATTCAAAGTGTTAAAGCAGCTTCTGAACCTCATGCTACACAAGAACCACCAGTATCAAATCCTGATGCAAGCTTATCAAATCCTGACGGTGTTGCTCCTGACGCTAGTGGTGCTCCTGATGCTGAGCCAATCCTGATACAGCCATTTAGCTCTAGACCAATGACAGATACTATCACAGAATCACAGGATAAATTAAAAGGTATTGTTATTCCTGATCCTAATGTTCCTGATGATTCTGATGTTGATGATAGTGATGACAGTGATGTTAATAATGATGAGAAGGATCAGCTTGCTACAAAAATCAAAGCTAGTCTTGGAACCAACTTTGGTTCATCAAGCACATTCATGGTTGACAAGTCATACTCCTGATTTTTCGTCAGTATCTGATGAGAAACGTTTGAGTTTTGGTTGGACAACTGTATGCGCGTGTGTGTCACACTAATAGATATATACATATAGATACACATAAAAAGCGGTGTAGTTATGTTTAATTACACACGTAATTTGTCCATTAATCATTTTTGCACAAATCATATTTTGCCACATGTCATTGAGAGTAATATTTTGTTTTAACAAAATACATTTGATTTTCAAAATTCCTGATTACTCTCTCTTCATCAGTTTTTCATCTTCTTTCTCTCTGTACTCAAGAACCCTATTCTCAAGCTTTCTATATTGTTTTAATGGCGTCTTCATCATTCATGAATAAACAGACTGTAATTAGTGGTGTTACTTTTGCCACTAACAATTTTTTGGCGATTTTAGATCATCAGGAATTTCCAAATGAGTTCCACATAATTCAGGACTTTCTTACTTCAGGCCCATTGAAGTATGCCCTAACAGAACCTGCTAGTGTCTCGTTTAAGTCTGTGATGTAGGTTTGGAACTCGGCTGTGTTTGGTAAAGGTGTATTAGGCGATACATTGATGCAATTCGAATACAATGGAAATGTGTATCATGTTACTCCTGCTGTGGTTGAAGAACCTTTGCATTTGCCAATTCTGGGTGACAAAGTTCCTGATACTATTTTTGACTCAACCATTTTTGAGTTTGTTTCCAAGTTGGGCTATAATGGCGAAGTAAAGAGGTATGGAAGCCTTTTCAGGACTAAGCTTAAAAGAGAGTGGAATTTTTTCTTTGACACGATTAGCAGATGTTTCCTGAACAAGACATCGAACTTTGATGCCCTACCGTCAGGATCTCTAAAAATTGGGTACTCTCTAATCTACTCTCAAGTTTTTGACTATGGTTCATTTATCTTGAAAGCTTTAAGTGATAGGAAGTCAGATAAGTTAGGTTATGTCTGTTTCCTTATATTTTTTCAGCTAATCTTTAATCATTTCTGTCCTGATGTTGTTTTTGAGAATGATGTGATTCTACCAATTTGTAGAATTACAGAGAACAATTTGAAGTCCTTAGTCAACAGTGATAGGGAAAATGGTTTTATAGGCAATGCCTTTATTCCTGATGAGGTCAGGTTTTTCTTACATCAGAAAATGCCTACTTTTTTATAGTTTACTCTCTAATGCTATGGGGCAAGGCCAATCACACCTTGTTCCTGACCCAAGAATCCAACCCAAACAGTCAAAACAATCAACAGCCACCTCTATTGTCTCCCAAAAGACTTTAGTTGTAAAACCTAAGAAATCAGCTAGATCTGATGTGTCTGGAAGACAATCAGGATCAAAGGATTTCTCCTCTACACCACAGATTAAAAAGAAGGTACAAGGGGGTGTACAAGGGGTCCTGGTGAAGAAAGGTGCTAAGATTGTTACTGACAAGGTTGTTGAGGATGTTCCAGTCAAAAGAAAGTTGAGGTTAATAGATGAAAGTGATTCTGAGGATGATATGCCCATCTCCTCCAAGTTTAAGATAATCAAGGAAGTTGCTGATACTGCTACTGAAGCTGTGGCACCTTCATCAAAGCCACAGAAGAAAAGGAAATTATCAAAAAACAGGTATCATATTCCTTGAAGGTGCAAATGAAGGATACTGATATTTAGACATCAAATCCTGATGAGTCATCTATTCCTGATGCTCAACCAAATCCTGATGTTGGTATTCCTGATGCACAACCAAAAATTGTCTCTATCTCAGACTCTCCAGCCAAAGCCTCTCCAACTGCAAAGATTTTTGAAATTTCATGTGAGAAGGTTGTTGAGACTGCTTCAAAACTTGGGTTTTCACATCCCATAGAAAAGAAAAGAAAAGCAGAGGAGTTAGTCTTTCAGAGACAAAAGAAGCTGAAAGGATCAAGGCCACAAGAACCTGAATCTCAATGTGATTCAGCAGCTACTGAAGATCCTGCCCCACAAGAACCACTCAATCAAAGTTTGAATGAAAGCATAGCTATTGGAATGGTCCCACAAGAACCATTTTCTCAAAGGGAGAATGAAGACATCAACATTCCAGCCACACAAGAACCATCTTTTACATCTAAAGATGCAGGCAAAGCTACAGCTTCTGAGAAATTTCCTGACAATGCTCAAGGGATTTCTAGTGAAAATGAAAGATTGGTCGAGGACACTGTCACTGAGGGAAGTACACAAGAACCTTTAACTCAAAGTGTTAAAGCAGCTTCTGAACCTCTGATAAGTGGATTTTTAATCCACTTGGAACGCTTCATATTGGCTTAAATTGATGACTTGAACTCAAGTATGTGGTGTGTTTAATGTGTTTTCATTAAGTTTTGCGGAACCAAGAGTTGGAGGTTAATTTGATTAAAATTGGGATTTTCCGGGTAGGTTGCGCAGTCTTCACTGTTTTGGCCATATCTGGAGTTCTACAAGTCCGATTCTGACGATCTTACAGCTCACGTGAAGAGGACAACATTTTCTATAATTCTAGGCAGAAGGTTCTGCGCGGGCGCCCAGGAATTGTACTGGAATTCTGCGCGGCCGCCCAGGAAGTCAGAATCGCCAGAAATTGCCAGAATTCGATTTTAATAAGGAAATTTTCACAAATTCGACTTCTAATCATTATGGTAATTTCTTGGGGCGGCCAGAAACTTCCAGAATCAGTTGTTAACATGGAATATGCAATTCTTATTGCATTCAAAGATGGAAATTGCCGTAATTCTCTTCTAACTCAAAAACGGCAATTGCTTGGAAGAGGGACAACTTGGAGCTATAAATACACACCTTGGGGGGACATAATCAACACATCACAATACATCACAACACACCAGAGATCAGATTCAATATTGGAGCACAAGATCGAGGAGCCAAGAACGAAGAACGAAGAACGTGACTACGAGGAGATCTAGACATAGTTTTTTCTTGTATTCTTCAATTTTGGTGCAACTTTTGGATGCTTCCGGATTTGTCCTCTAAACCTTTAAATCTTATTCATATTTACATCATTGATTTCTTGTTTTTCATCATGCTTTCATCAGAACCCACGATGATGAACGGTTCTATTATGAACTAATCATTGTCGTGGGATTCTAACGGATTTATTTATGGATTTTAGTAGTTAATTGTTTTAAAGATGTGTGTGTGATGGCTAATTGATATCCTAGTTTGGTTGTGCTTATTATTCTTGGATGCGTAGCTAACATCTAAGATTGTTTGTTAATCTCTATTGAATGCGAAAGTGGATATAGAGGTTTGGAACTTGCCATGCTAGCATAGGTTTATGTATGTTTGTCATGCATGATTCGTAGGTGATTTTAACCATCTTACCTGCCCTATGTAATCTGAATGGATAACTTGCTCGTTAAACCGTTATGTTTTCAAATCTTATAGACATATAGGGTCTAAGCATAATTGGTGTCTGCTTAACTTCTATCTATTTTGTGGATGTTTAAGTGGTTTGGTATACGTATACTGACTTCGTGTTATCCGATTAGTTTTCACAACCTTCACATGCATTGATTAAAGACAAAAGACTCTGAATGAAGTACTTAATGAAGTTAGGATCCCATGTTTTATTCTCATATACATAAATCGATTTTAATCCTCTTAGTTAGTTAATTCTTAGTTGAATAATTTGTTCTCTAGTTAATTTTAGATAATCAAACCCAAATTGTTAATTGTCTTAGCAGTGGATAAAAATCATACATTGTTGCATAGGTACATTAATTGAATTCAACACCTCATTAGATCTCTGTGGGAATGAACTTGACTTATTCGTATATTACTTGTGACCACGTGCGCTTGCGTGATTTTGTGCTAACAAGTTTTTGGCGCCGCTGCCGGGGATCATCGGTGTTTTATTTTAGTTTATGTGCTTGTCATCAGTGGTCGTTAGAGTTCACTGACTCGGATTGTAGTTGTTTGTTCTGTGTGTTTCAGGTACTTGAACGTGTATGCGAACACGTTCTTAGACTCGTAAATTGGAAGAAGAAAGATTAAAGTTAGTAAAGATGGGAGACGTTCCAGAAGGAGTAGCACCTGCAGCTAAGGCTTTGAAGGACTATTCTCAGCCAAAGATCAATGATATTCAGTCGAGTATTGTCAGGCCGTTTATTGCAGCTAATACCTTTGAAATCAAGCCTGGCACGATTCAGATGGTGCAGAATTCAGTGCAGTTTGGGGGTGCTCCAACGGAAGATCCTAATATGCATATTAGGGATTTCATCGAGATTTGTGACACCTTCAAGACCAACGGAGTGTCAGAAGATGCCGTGAAGCTGAGACTTTTCCCATTTTCTCTGAGGGATAAGGCTAAGGGCTGGTTGCACTCTCTACCAGCAGGTTCTATTACTACATGGGAGGATCTTGCTCAGAAATTTCTTACTAAATTCTTCCCCATGGCTAAAACTGCTGCGATCAGGAATGCTCTTACTCAGTTTTCTCAGCATTCTGGAGAAACTTTATGTGAAGCTTGGGAGAGATACAAGGAGATGCTTAGGAGATGTCCACATCATGGATTGCCCGACTGGATGGTGATTAATTGTTTTTATAATGGTCTGGGAGCACAATCAAGACCAATGTTAGATGCAGCATCAGGTGGAGCTCTATGGGCTAAGAGCTACGAGGAAGCTTATGAGTTAATTGAGATGATGGCTGCGAATGAATATCAGAATCCTACTCAGAGATTATCACAAGGCAAAGCAGCAGGAGTTCTTGAAGTTGATGTAGCTACAGCTATAGCAGCCCAGTTGAAGGCTTTGACAATGAAGGTGGATTCTTTGACGAATTATGGAGTTCAGCAGGTGGCTAGTGTTTGTGAGCTTTGTGCGGGTGCACATGAGACGAATAATTGTGCCATATCTAGTGAGTCGGCGCAGTTTGTGAGCAACTTTCAGAGACCATCACAGCCAGTTCCAGCCACCTATCATCCCAATAGCCGGAATCATCCTAATTTCAGCTGGAGCGACAATCAACAATCTCAGCAGCCTTATCAGCCATTCCAAGGTCAGCAATTTGGAGCAAAGCCTTACAATCCTCAGAATTTTCAGCAGCAGCAAGGGCAGAATTTTCAGCCACAGTATGCTCCTAGGCAACAATTTCAGCCACCAGGATTTCCGCAACAACCTCATGCTAGTGCGGGGCAGTCTTCGAATGAAAAATCTGAATTGGATGAGTTGAGAATGATAGTTAAAATCCAGGGGGCATCGCTCAAGACTTTGGAGAATCAGATGGGGCAGTTGGTAAGTGCCTTACTCAGCAGAGCTCAGGGAACTCTTCCTAGCGATACGGAGCCTAATCCAGGAAAGATAGTTGTCCAGGAACATGTGAAAGCAGTTACCTTGAGATCGGGAAAGGTCACGGGCAATCAAAAATCAGCAGTTGAAGAAGAGGAAGAAATTCAGCAGCATCAGGTGGAACCTTCTAAGGAAAAGCCAATTTTTGATTTGGCAGCTAAGCAGTTGGACGGTGAGGCTGAAAAGAGCAAAAATTCTGCTGACAAGTCTACTTCGGAGTAGACTATTTACCCACCTCCTCCATACCCAAAGAGGCTCCAGAAGAAGACTACAGAGAGTAACCAGATCTATCCTCCTCCTCCATATCCAAAGAGGCTACAGAAGCAGAATCTTGACACAAAATTCGCCAAATTTCTCGAGGTTTTCAAGAAGTTACACATCAACATACCTTTTGCAGAAGCTCTTGAACAGATGCCGAGCTATGCTAAGTTCATGAAGGGTATTCTATCTCGGAGTGTAGTGCAGTTCTACAGCAGAAATTGCCACCGAAGCTTAAAGATCCGGGAAGTTTTACCATACCTTGCACTATTGGCAATCAACTTTTCAGCAAATGCTTATGTGATTTGGGAGCTAGCATTAATCTAATGCCAATGTCTGTTTTTAAGCAACTTGGGTTGCCTGAGCCGAAACCAGTTAATATGACCTTACAGTTGGCTGATCGGTCGATCACATATCCAAGGGGTATAGTGGAGGATGTCTTGGTAAAGGTGGATAAGCTGATTTTTCCTGCTGATTTTGTTATTCTTGACTTTGAGGAGGATAAGAAGATTCCTATCATCTTGGGAAGACCTTTTCTGGCTACTGGCCGAGCGTTGATCGATGTTCAGAAAGGAGAGCTCACAATGAGGGTGAGTAATCAAAAGGTCATCTTTAATGTGTTCAAGGCTATGAAATTTCCGACAGAGGAGGAAAAGTGTTTTAGCTTGAAGATGGTTGATACGGGTCAGAGAAAGGAGTTCGATCAGCTGTTGAGCAAAAATTCGGACATGCACAAGTTCGAGCATCACATCAGTGATTCCATTGACAATTCTTCCATTCGAGATCTTTCGAATGTCAATCTTGGAAAACTTCCACCACATTTGAAGTATGTCCTTCTGAATGATGAGTTGGTAATTTTTAAAGAGTGTGAAGATAATGTGTTGAGAAGGTGGAACAAGGATGATGAGGTAAAAGAGTGTTCTTATCAATCGACGGAGAAGCATAAACACCTTAGAGGTGTAAAGAAGAAAAAGAAAAAATCGATTGGTGGAAAAGTCAAGGTGAAGTTTGATTTGGAAAAGATGTGGGAAGAAAGCAAGAAGGTTATCAAACAATGGGTGAATGGTCCTTCTGCTAAGGACAAGTCAAATGCGATCTTCGAGCCACCATGATTTGATTCACATTTGTCCGGCTAAATGACATTAACGACAGCGCTTCGTGGGAGGCAACCCATGTGTTAGGTATGTTTCTACTACCTTTCTTATTACCTTCAATGAGGGCATTGAATATTCTAAGTTTGGGGGTGATTTGGGGATAAGTAGTGTTGTGGTGTTATGTGTTCATGTAGGAAATCATATTTTGCATGTTTGTGGTAATTCATTCATGTTTTGTTCGTATTTTGCATGTTTGTTTCATGTAGGACATTTTGTTTATGTTTTTATTATATGTGTCATTTTAGTTGCATGGCATGCATATTTCATGATCCCTTAGGACGAGCTATTTCTGTTTAGTAGGTTGATGTTGATTTGATTGTGGTAATCATAAATAGAGGGATGATTTAAGTTCTTATGAAATTGACATGCATGTTATGAAGACAAAATCTTTACACAATTCATCGTTTGCTTTTGGGCTAGATTAGGGCCATGCCTGTTTGGATGTTTTGAGGCTTAATCATTTGTTTATAGTTAAAATGTTCTTTATTCCCTTGATGGCGTAGGAGCACCAAAGTATAAGTTTGGGGGAAAACAGGGATTTCATGCTAAGTGTTTTTAGTTATGTTTAGTTGTTAATAAAGGCTAGGCGTCAAATGGCTAGTAGCCAGCTCATATTTTATGAGTAGTCTAGGATGAATGAGATGGAGCGAAACGCACTCATTCTTGTGTGAAAAAAAAAGAGAAAAGAAAAAGAAAAAGAAAAAAAAATGAGTGTTTGTGAGAGTGTGAGTGTGTATAATTGACTAGGGTGAGCTCTTTAATACTCGAGTAATTAAGTCTGACGGGTACTTGTACCTGGTAACCTAAAGCCCGTTATGGTTTGGGATTGCTGACCTAACACTCGCTACATGGGTATTATTGTATAAGCCTTTTGGGGTCTCATCCATTGCACGGTAAAATAAACACGTGTGTTATGTTGTTTTGTTATGTGTTGTAGTTGTTAGTAATAAAGCAAGAATTCCTGTCTAACTTAAATGATGATGGAGGTGTCTCTGAGTTATGAAGTGTCTAGCGTTCATTCTTTTTATAAACTAGTGATTGCCTTGACGAAGAATGGGTATGATTTTTGGTCTAGTGTTAGGAGTATATCTGATGAGTATCGCACACACCACGTTTCCGTTCATGTATTGTTAGTATACGGGGATTTAGTCGAGCTCTGTTTGGAAGTTATTGCATGATTTGAGATGTTTGCTTATTGAATGGTTATGGTTAGTTTAAAGGGGATCTTTGCATTTTTTTCATGTAGTTGCATTCATATAGTTTGCATTGTTAGTTGCACTGTTAGATGGATTTTGTGGGTACATTCGCTATAGGCCCTCACGAGACCTTACTCGTCCACTAGGGCTGCCTAGGGGTTTAAAGGGCTTGTTGCATATGCCAAATGCAACCGTGATCACCTACGGAAGTGGTACTAGTTAGTTGTATATAGTTATATTATTTATGCTTGAGGACAAACATCAGTTTAAGTTTGGGGGTGTGATAAGTGGATTTTTAATCCACTTGGGACGCTTCATATCGGCTTAAATTGATGACTTGAACTCAAGTATGTGGTGTGTTTAATGTGTTTTCATTAAATTTTGCAGAACCAAGAGTTGGAGGTTAATTTGATTAAAATTCGGATTTTCCGGGTAGGTTTCGCAGTCTTCACTGTTTTGGCCATATCTGGAGTTCTACAAGTCCGATTCTGACGATCTTACAGCTCACGCGAAGAGGACAACATTTTCTATAATTCTAGGCAGAAGGTTCTGCGCGGGCGCCCAGGAATTGTACTGGAATTCTGCGCGGCCGCCCAGGAAGTCAGAATCGCCAGAAATTGCCAGAATTCGATTTTAATAAGGAAATTTTCACAAATTCGACTTCTAATCATTATGGTAATTGCTTGGGGCGGCCAGAAACTTCCAGAATCAGTTGTTAACATGGAATATGCAATTCTTATTGCATTCAAAGATGAAAATTGCCGTAATTCTATTCTAACTCAAAAACGGCAATTGCTTGGAAGAGGGACAACTTGGAGCTATAAATACACACCTTGGGGGGACATAATCAACACATCACAATACATCACAACACACCAGAGATCAGATTCAATATTGGAGCACAAGATCGAGGAGCCAAGAACGAAGAACGTGACTACGAGGAGATCTAGACATAGTTTTTTCTTGTATTCTTCAATTTTGGTGCAACTTTTGGATGCTTCCGGATTTGTCCTCTAAACCTTTAACTCTTATTCATATTTACATCATTGATTTCTTGTTTTTCATCATGCTTTCATCAGAACCCACGATGATGAACGGTTCTATTATGAACTAATCATTGTCGTGGGATTCTAACGGATTTATTTATGGATTTTAGTAGTTAATTGTTTTAAAGATGTGTGTGTGATGGCTAATTAATATCCTAGTTTGGTTGTGCTTATTCTTCTTGGATGCGTAACTAATATCTAAGATTGTTTGTTAATCTCTATTGAATGCGAAAGTGGATATAGAGGTTTGGAACTTGCCATGCTAGCATAGGTTTATGTATGTTTGTCATGCATGATTCGTAGGTGATTTTAACCATCTTACCTGCCCTATGTAATCTGAATGGATAACTTGCTCGTTAAACCGTTATGTTTTCAAATCTTATAGACATATAGGGTCTAAGCATAATTGGTGTCTGCTTAACTTCTATCTATTTTGTGGATGTTTAAGTGGTTTGGTATACGTATACTGAAAGGTAGCGTGTACTGATTTCGTGTTATCCGATTAGTTTTCACAACCGTCACATGCATTGATTAAAGACAAAAGACTCTGAATGAAGTACTTAATGAAGTTAGGATCCCATGTTTTATTTTCATATACATAAATCGATTTTAATCCTCTTAGTTAGTTAATTCTTAGTTTAATAATTTGTTCTCTAGTTAATTTTAGATAATCAAACCCAAATTGTTAATTGTCTTAGCAGTGGATAAAAATCATACATTGTTGCATAGGTACATTAATTGAATTGAACACCTCATTAGATCTCTGTGGGAACGAACTTGACTTATTCGTATATTACTTGTGACAACGTGCGCTTGCGTGATTTTGTGCTAACAACCTCATGCTACACAAGAACCATCAGTATCAAATCCTGATGCAAGCTTATCAAATCCTGACGGTGTTGCTCCTGATGCTAGTGGTGCTCCTGATGCTGAGCCAATCCTGATACAGCCATTTAGCTCTAGACCAATGACAGATACTATCACAGAATCACAGGATAAATTAAAAGGTATTGTTATTCCTGATCCTAATGTTCCTGATGATTCTGATGTTGATGATAGTGATGACAGTGATGTTAATAATGATGAGAAGGATCAGCTTGCTACAAAAATCAAAGCTAGTCTTGGAACCAACTTTGGTTCATCAAGCACATTCATGGCTGGCAAGGCTACTACTGGAAAAGATCTCAGACAAGATTTTTCTGTTCCTTCTGAAATTTCTCCTGCTGAGGCACTTAGACAATATGAATGGAACAATTCATGGTATAGATCTTCTGAATTCGTTAGCTTTCCTTCTGCTTTGGATCATGCCTATGATGCAGTGAAATTGATTGAGAATCAAGATTTGAAGAATCATTTGAAGGCAACTACTCTATTATCCAAAGGCCTCAAACGTGAAATTTATTCTATCAAGGCTGCTACAGAATTAGTAAGGACTGACATTTCTCAAAACTTCACAAAGGTGCCTACTACTCTTCAACTAAGAATAGTGAAATCCCAAGTCAAGTCAGTCATTACTGAACAAACCTCCATCAACAGCAGAATTGATTCACTTGATTCAAAGGTAACTGATATTCAAACCTCTCTTGCCTTAATTTTGAATATATTGTCAAATAATGATGTCAAAAAGGGGGAGAAGGTAAGTTCTACAAAATGTACACCTGATCTAGTATTAAGGAAAAATGATGATGATACTGGAAATGATGGTGGTGACAAAGTACTACAAGGAGAAACCTTTGATGCTGCTGTTATGAAGACTATTCAATCTTCTCAAAGTCAAACAACGCAGTCAACTCATGTTTCTGATTCTGGAGTAAAGACAATAAGGACATTGGTGCAATCTCAAATCCTGACGGAAGAGCAAATCTTGACAGGTGATCAAATCCTGATGCCTGGTCAAGGACAAATTCTTTCTACAATTCCTGAGGGTGATGAAGATGTAATCATTGATAATCCTGAAGAAGCATCAAACTTATTCCAGAAGTTCAAAACAATGAAAGGTGATGTTGTGACTCTCTATCATACTGATAAGAGGGTACAACAGTTATTTGCTAGAAAGGCACTTTCTACTGCTACTGAAGAATATCTTGATCTCTCTCTTGAAGAGTTCTTAAATGCTCCAAGAGAAATGATGGAGAGTTTCAAGAATCTTGCTCCTGCTAGAGGTAGAGGAGGCAGATGTAGAAGAAGTGCTCAAAGAGGTAGAAGAAGCTCATCAACTCCAATTATGCCTAGACAAACAAGGTCTAGAGGATTAAGGATTGAAGAAATTCCGGAACCTACTCAAACTCTAGTAGTTCCTGACAGGTCTACTTTTGGTGATGATGGAATTGATGAAGAAGAACCAGAATTGAGAAGAAGACCAAAACAATCAACTATCAGCGATACAAATCAAATTGAAGAGTCTAATCCTGATATTGTTCCTGACAATATTCAAGATCCTGATGATTCTCAAATTTTGCAAGAGGTTGATTTATTAATTCTTTCTACAGTGGTTGATTCTCACAATAAGGAAGTAGATGAAGAAGAAAAAGACAGAAGAAGAAGAATAACAAGGTCAACAAATAGAGATTTCAATCTCTATATTCAAAAGCTTAAACATTCTGATAGGAGGCTGTGGAGAAATGCAAAAAGGCAACAACCTGAACTACAAAGAAGCTATGTTCATGAAAAGGAGAAAGATAAGAAGTGGAAACACATTGACACACTTAGGTGTGATAGACCTATCACTTATCACTCTGGTGGGATTATAACAAATGTTCCCAGTGCTGCTAATATTGCTGATTCTCAAAGATCAAGAGCACTCTGGTTACAGATGTTTTCCAATCTAAGACAAATGCCAACCAATTCAAGAGGAGGAATAGGTCATAGAGATGCTGAGTTTCTGAACATGCCATATGTTGACCCTCACTCTTTGACTGATATTGGAGGTAATATAACTTCTGAAAACCTGAACAATTTATTATCTGTTGATATAGTTATAGATTGTCATGATGTTTATGAAAAGAAAGAAAAGCTTTTGTACTTCATGAAAGATGGCACTGTGAAGATTCTGTCCATTCAAGAGCTATTGGTGAAAACTACAAAGGAACTGAAATATGTTCATTATTTGCTGAGATGGAAGAATAAAGTGTGCAAGGAATGGAGTGACATGATTCTGTCAACTATAAGGAGAAGATTTGATGAAGGAAAGAATTATAATGGTGATTATACTCCCATGTACATAAATATGAGAGGACAAGATGTGGAAATTCAAAGGGGTACTGCTGTTAAAGAAATATCCTTTGGCATGAAACAACTTATTCTTAATCCTGATGGGAAGGAAATTGCTTACCTCCTGGTTGAAGATCATAGTCTACATAGAAGCTCAATTCAGAATTTGAGAGCAGTTATCTATCAGATTAATGAAGAGGATGAAGAACTTAAAGAGTTAAAAGAAAGACTTATTCAGATTCTTGAAGACAAAGAAGAAAATCTGCTGTCAAGCTTCTTGAAGATGAATATGTTCTATCAGAAAATCTGAGGAGATATGTTTGTTACTGTAAATACTTGTACATTATATATATATATATATATATATATATATATATATATATATATATATATATATATATTTTTGACATCATTGAATCTAGGAAATATATACTTTATTTTACAAAGTATGAGATTGGGGGAGATTGTTAGATCATGATTCAATGATCGTCAGGATCTAGACTCAACTGATCAGGATTGATATCAGGATTTCATATCAGGACTGGGATCAGGATTGATCATCAGGATTGGAAGCTGATCAGGATTTCTATTTCGAGTTATATTTGAAGTCTAGTTAAATAAGGATTTTTATTTTGTCGGTTCCTAGTTTGTAGGAACGTAGCTATCAATTTAGGATAGGTTTCAATCTTTGCAATTGATTAGGACTTATCATGTAATTGATAGAGAAGCTGTGTAGTATATAAACACAGTTTAGGTTTCGATTTATATCGATAACATACACGAGTATTTTGGAACCTAGAAGCTCTCAAGAACAACAGAATTTCTTGAGAGAGTTTGTAACAGTTTTATATCAGATTTAATAAAGCTGTTATTATTCTTTCATATTTGTGATATATACTTTGATAAGTCGAGAATCTTATAAAATTGTATTCAACCCCCCTTCTACAATTGTTTATTATTGGGCAACACTTTGTCTTTTGTGTGGACCATTCCCAATATGCAAGATGCCATATTAGCACTTCCATATAAAGGTGAAACGAGCAGTCACGGAAGAGATGAGAAAGAGAACTTATTTACCTTACAGGAAAAACCTGATGATAGGTTGCACGGATGTTTCTGCAGCTATTGTTAGTGACCCCTCTAGAGTAGCAATTAGAATTCGTTAACAGAAATAGTTGGAATCATGTCATAGATTTGTAGGGATGAACATTGGGTCATAGATTTGTAGGGATGAACATTGGGTCATTTGATGCTGAAAAAATGTATTGTCGGCCTCAACCTAATCTCTTATGTCAAAGTTAATTCATAAATTCACTTTCTATTTCACGTACTTACCGAATTGAGTTCCGATACAAATTTGAGGATGCTGCATTAATATTAGTGTTAACATTAGATTATTAGTGAATAATCAACTAATATGTTTTTTTCAAGTTTTTTAATATGTTTTCGAGATATCGGGCCTATCGAGTTTTTTTAACATTTTTCGAGTTTTCGAGCTATCGAGCCTATCGAGTTTTTTAACATTTTTCGAACTATCAGGTTCTTATCGAGTTAATCGAACTTATCGAGCTTTAATTTGATATTCTAAAAATACCCAAATATTTATATATACTTTTTTATATTTATAAAAACATTTTTATTGGTAGAGATAATAATGATCGGTCAGTATTTTCCAAATTGGATGAGTATTCAATTTTTTTATATACATAATAACTAAAACTAAAACTGTTCATCGGCTATACTATGATAATATGTTTTAATTAGTGGACTAGTCAAGCTGGATCAATAGAAGGTATCAAGATATTTTTGAGATAGCTAGCAGATTGTTTTGGCTAACAACTTTATACTTGAGATAGCTAGCTAATTGTTATGGCGTGTTATATTGAGAACAAAATAGTTTAAATTGAATGACAAATATTTGATCGAGTTTAATAACCCATTCTATGGGTTATTTATGGGAAATAGTATTGAAAGGTAAGGAGTAATACAAATGACCTAAATTGCATCCGCAAAAACGAATGGATCCATCTTGTGTTTAAAAACTCTTAATTTAACTGTATCTTACTCACTCACTTTATGTTGGTTCCCTAACAAGTCTAGGACTGAACAAAATCGAACTGAAACCGAAAAAATGATCGAAACTGAAAATTTTTGGTTCGGTTTGGATTTAGTTTTTTTCAAAATTTCGGTTCTTTCGGTCTTTCGGTTCTTAAGGATTTAGTTTGGATTAAACCGAAAGATTTCTGCTGCTTCTCTTTAGCTTTCATTACTTCTTCGTAGTTAAGTCCTTCCTTGTCATGGTGACACATGTTAGCGAAAAGTCCAGGTGGATATTTGTTGTAGAGATTAATGTAACTAAACAAGGTTGTGGCACAGTCATATTTCATGTCATTCAACTTCTCACAAAAAGGGCAAGCTAATTCCTTAAAAGCACCGCAACATGCTTTAGCTTGGTAGTTAGGAGTTAGGACCTTTACATTGGCTTGTAATGATTGTATAGTTCTGATTCTCAAAGTCTATATCACAAGCTGCAAACAAAATGTAAGATTTAAGAACCAGGGCTCTCATTTAAATTTATGCATGTCAACAATCAATCTGTATTTTATATCCAAGAACAGTTATCCCAATTACCAAGAATTTGTTTACTAGCACCTAAAATTATGGAAAAAAACACTTAGGCTTAATGACCTTTTAGCCCCTGAGGTTTACTCCCATATATCCATCAGCCCCTGTCTTTCAAAAGTGTACCTTTTAGCCCCCGAGGTATGAAATTTGTACCTTTCGACCCTTAAACCCAGTTCAGTTAAAAAAAGTCGGGTTTTAACTGAGGGGCAAAACTATCTTCCGGGGCTAAAAGGTACACTTTTAAAAAACAAGGGCTAAAAGGTACACTTTTAAAAGACAGGGGCTAAAAGGTACACTTTTATGATTTGATAATATATTTAAGGTTATAATTTAACTACATCAATTGACTTTTGTTATTAATATTGTTTATTCATCTGTGTTTTCCCCTGTTGTACTGCAAAAATGAGGTAAGAAAGAAGAAATATACATGGATTTTGGCGTGATGAGTTGGTTATCTCTGTAAAGTAATGAAACCCCCTATAACAAGATCCTACCAGAAAAGACAATCTATTAGAATCATATTTTTTTAACAGATTATCTTACAGCAGCAGCAGCAGAGTAGTAGTAGTATTTTAAATCTATCAATGAAAACGATTTTTCACACATTTTTCCCCAGTTGCATTGTAATTTGTAGGTGTGCCTCAATGACCAATTGAAAACACTCCCCATCACTTTCAATGTATAAATCTGTGTAATATATAAATAGCATATATTACAAACGGAACTGAGCGGACTGGGCTGGTTCAGTGTTTTATTGTTGTTTCGGGTTCTTGTCTTTTAGTTGTAGTATCATGTAATTGTGATCGAGTTAGTTCGTTTTGTTGCTGCGTTTTCTGATCCTAGTTCGTTTTTCGGTTCCTTCTTTATGTGGTCTTGGCTTTTATAACTCTGGAATGAGCTGTAGTTATAAATCCTGATAGAATGTTAACAAAGACACAGAATGAGCCTGGAGAATTTCCGAAACAATTTTGATGTGTTTAAATTCCGAAAAACTAAAATGCAGTACTAAAAACTTCTTAATAACTATATATTGTAATATTCGAGTATACTGGATCTTGAGTTTATGTAGAATTGCAACTTTTGTAGCTGAATTTTATGGAACTCTTCAAAACTAGTTAGGGGCTCATACTATTTACAATTCTAAGGGATAGCATAAAAAACAGATACTAACAGGCCAGGAGAAAGGATTCGTTTTCTGCGTCCCATTCCTTTCCAGTTCATACGATCCTTTTCAAATTTCTAAATGCTTTACAGGGTTTTTCGTACCATCTATACTACTCATTTGTCCTTCCAATTTCCATCTCATCTCCCCTAGCTAGGACAACAGAAGATTATACATTATATAGGCATCTAATCCTATTACTTCTCATCAGAATATACTACCAACTTAGCTTAGCTTTAGCCTAGCTAGCTAGGGTCTCATTCATTCATTCAATCAAGCAACGACTCACTTTCTGTTTTCTTCAGACCTTTTCATTTCTCTTTTCCAGCTCTCTCTTTCTTCTCTAGATTCCTCAAATCTATCTCTTTCCTTTTGCCTTACTATATATGTTCTACTCATTGTCCTCCAACTTTGATGATCCATTTTCCACACATTGTTTCCCACTACAAGAAAAACTGAATCAGATGACTCAACCAGGCTTGTTGTCTATTACCCCTGAAAACCGATGACTATTGAGATGCCGTCAGATGGACCTCAGACAACGCTTAAAAAATGTTGTGCAAAATAACTGAAACGATAGTCACCGATTAACAAAGTGTTGTATAATAGCCAGAAACAACAACAGTTTATTACCATACAGCCCGTTGTATAAGTTCATTATCACAACATTCTGGTAAATATAAAGTGTTGTATAACAGCTAGAAACAACAACGGTTTGCTTCTTAATAAAGCCTTGTTTATATTTCTTTTGCACAATGGTTTAAGTTTTATCTACAACGGTTTTCTCCTCAGTATCTGCATTTAGTCAACGGTTTTTATCTCTAAGTGTGTAGTAACAAGGCTTTTGAACAACACTTCACATGTATTTACCTATTGTGCTTTGTTTTGTTAGACAACAGTTTTATTTTAAGAATGCGTTGTAAGAGATTATTTTTACAACGTTTTTGTTTGGTCAATCTTTTGTATTTGGCTAAAAAAAATGATTTAGCACAAGGATATCACAAAAAAAAGGATAGAATCGAGAGAGAAAGAGGGAGAGACAAATAGAAGCAAATATATACCCTAATTTGAATCCCTAATCGAATATCAAGTACACATCAAGAAAAACTCAAACAGTCAAATACAAAACCCATATGAGTTAGAGATTGAATACCTTAACGAAAGCCCTACAACTAAAGCTCTTCGGAATTAGTAATATTATAATTATTAACATTTTCCTAGCACTAAATATCCAAATAACAGATTTATACAATAACATTGTATGAAGTGTGTAACACTTATGTATGTATTAAGGGCAACAAATAAAGTATTTTTTTTAAATCAACACTTTTGATATAGACAACGGTTTAGCTAAACAAAACATTGTAACGTAAATAATCACGCAAGGATTTTATAAAACTAAACCATTGTCTATATCAAACAACGGTTTAACAACATAAACAATTGTTACATAGATTATTCAACAACGAACGGATCAAAACGAAAACCCTTGTGTATATTATACAACATTTTTTGGACCAAAACCATTGTTACATCTTACAACTTACAACACTTTGTTAAACAAAAACCATTGTCTTACAACTTACAACACTTTGTTAATATAGGACAACTTAATGACGACTTTATAATTAAATTATGTCATACTGATATGTAAAATGTGTTATTTGAATATGACAACATTGTTGTTAATAGTATTGGTATGTCACTTATTCGCTAATAGTATAGTTATTATATAATGTTCATTTAACTTCGGAATTAGTAATGTTATAATAATTAACATTTTCCTAGCTAGCTAATATTTCCTTGTAAACAAATATCAAGGATCATAAATCAGACAATATATGATGTCCACATCTACAACGTGTATAACAAAATATATGAAGTCGTATTCTATCTATCAATGATATTATTATTATCATTAACCTTTATTTAAGTCTTTTTATATATTTAACAATTTTTTATACTAAATATCCAAATAAGAGATTTATACAATAACATTGTAGGAAGTGTGTAACACTTATGTATGTATTAAGGGCAACAAATAAAGTATTTTTTTTTAAAATCAACGTTTTTGATATAGACAACGGTTTAGCTAAACAAAACGTTGTAACGTAAATAATCACGCAAGGATTTATAAAACGAAACCATTGTATATAGCATACAACGGTTTAACAACATAAACAATTGTTACAGAGATTATTCAACAACGAACAGATCAAAACGAAAACCCTTGTGTATATTATACAAATATACAACGGGTTTTTGGAACAAAACCATTGTTAAGTCTTACAACTTACAACACTTTGTTAAACAAAAACCATTGTTTTATACTTTTATAAATTGAATAAATAAAACAAAGTTAGTCAACATCCTAATATATAAAAATTATTATCCAATAATTTACTCACAATTTTATAATAAAATTATATCAAATTTACACAACGGTTTTTTTGCAACATTGTCTTACGTTTATTCACACAATACGACTAAGACAACCATTGTCTCAATCCAACAACGGTTAAATTAAAACATTGTCTTAATATTATTTAGACAAGAGTTAAAAAAACTGTTGTCTAAACCCATTCTTTTGCGTCGTCTATATCCACTATTTTTCACTCTCTTAGACAACGGTTCGTAAACCGTTGTAATGTAGTGGATTAGACAATACTTTTTTGAGCCAAAAAATAACCTGTCGTTGTTAATTTTAGGCAACACTTTTTCGGTCGTCCGTTGTCTGAAAGGTGTCGTCTGATTCAGTTTTTCTTGTAGTGTCTGTACGTCCATCTCCTTCTTTTACTTTCACTTTTATTCTCTAAACATGATTCGCATCCACAGTAAACATAGTTGTAACTTCTTTTGCTTCCTCGCAGCACCTAAACTCATCAACTACTCTATCCTTCCCCCCCTATATCTTCGTTTGCATTGTGCTTCTTAGCTTTAATTGGGTGCTCTTTGTGCATATATATAATTTGTTAAACTGCTCACTTTGGAAATACTATGGGATTACAATTACTTACAAATTGTGGTGTGTATTCGACGGGACTTGGCCAAATGAAAGAGAAGTATATCACCAAAAGGTTCACAAGCATGTATCTGCAGAACTGTACAAATTTGACATGGATGTAGGCAGACCAACTTTAGTTGATGATTAATAAAGGCGGATAAGATATCATTTTCGAACAAGCAACCACGATTTCATGATCTGAACTGGATGATGCAGAATGCACCAGGTTTACTCCCATATACCTATCAGCCCCTGTCTTTTAAAAGTGTACATTTTAGCCCCTGTCTTTTAAAAGTGTACCTTTTAGCCCCTGAAGACAGTTTTGCCCCTCAGTTAAAACCCGACTTTTTTAACTGAACTGGGTTTAAGGGTCAAAATGTACAAATTTCATACCTCGGGGGCTAAAAGGTACACTTTTGAAATACAGGGGCTGATGGGTATATGGGAGTAAACCTCAGGGGCTAAAAGGTCATTAAGCCAAACACTTATGCTTCAATTCAATCTTCGAAATTGTGTATTTAGATATCCATGTGTAACACATAATCAGAGAATTTACAAAAAACGTAGGCCTAACATGCTTTAAGTATCAATGTCAACTTTGTTGAAGGCCAAAAGATTTCAAACATCTGACTGATTTAAGAATTAACCAGAATCACACTTGTAGTTGTAGATTTGTAGTTGATGTAAACTGTTACAGTACTGTTACTTGATTTTTTGCCAGTGTTTCTTGTTATGGAAGTTATTTTGCAGAATGTAGGTTGGATTGGTCACCGGTGTCAAGATGAATGCATGATGTTTTCCGTTGATGCTGCAGCAATAGCCAATAGTTCAATACGCGGATGTTTCATTTTAACTTTTTAAATGTTGCACTTGCACACTTCCAGCAAAGAATTTATGTGACTTTGTTATTTAACTTATTTTGAAGGCTTGTTCAATAAACAATATTGCAGATTTGCAGTTGTGGATTATGATTTGTGGACTTGTGTAGTAATCAGTAATCTGTATAATCTATTGACTATTGAGTATTTGAGTTTGTTAGTTAATGATGGACATGGACTGAAATTGTGTAGTATTGTGATGTATGTTTAAATTTAATTGTCTTTTAGAATTTTGAATGTAAGCAGTGTCCAGTGATTGTTTAGAAGACTATAGTAAAATACAGGATTCATAAATTTCGGGTTTACAGTAAACCGAACCGAATAAACCGATTCATATTATTTCGGTTCGGTTCGGTTCTGTTATATCAAAACAGAAATTCGGTTTTTCAGTTTTTCTGATTCGGTTCAGTTTTTAACCGAATTGACCGAATGATCAGCCCTAAAAACCGAACCGACCGAATGATCAGCCCTAAGCAAGTCTATAATATACGATATTGTTCATTCTTAATGGAATTCGCACGGATTTATTTTTAAATGTTATCCACAAGGTCTCGCACTAATAAAGTTAACCGATTATTTATAAACTATAAATCTTTCACCTACAATATGAGACAACTTCTAACAATAAACCGGTGATCTAGATTTTAAATCTCTGTACGGGTGGTCTAGATTTCAGATCTTATCGTTAAAGTTGTGAGTGTGGTATCCAAAAACTAGAACTTGTTATATCTACATGCTCTCGCATCTGTTTAAATTTCTCTCATCTCTCTCAACATTTCTACAACCACAGTTCCATCAAAAAATATGGATATCGTTATAGTCAGTGCAGTGTGCATACTGCTTGCCTTTGCTCTGCTCTCACTTCCAAGAATTCGAGGCAAGTCCTCTCAAAATAATCCTCCAGGACCCTGCCCGTTGCCAATCATAGGGAACATACACAAACTTGGCAAGCACCCTCATAAATCCTTAGCCAGCCTCGCTCAAGTTTACGGTCCAATCATGCGTTTAAAACTAGGCCTCAAAACAACCATAGTCATTTCTTCATCAAGCACAGCTCAACAAGTCCTTCAAAAGCAAGACCTAGCGTTCTCTAGTCGTTCTCAGTTTGATGACGTACGTGCTTCGAGCCATAATAAATACTCTGTAGTACTTTTGCCTGTTGGCAGTCGGTGGAGAAGCCTAAGAAAAATAATGAGCTCGTATATATTTGCAGCTAACAAGCTCGATAAAAATCAGCATCCTCGTAGTAGGAAGGTGCATGATCTTATTAGATACTGTGAAAAGTGTTGCCAAAGTGGGGAGACTGTAGATATTGGCTGTGCTGCTTTTCTGACTTCGCTCAATCTGTTGTCAAACACTATATTTTCTAAGGATATGATAGATTCATACGAGAATTCAGAGGCCAAGGAGTTTAGGGACTTTGTGTGGAATATTTTGTTTGAGGCCGGTAAGCCTAATTTGGTGGATTACTTTCCTATTCCTATTCTTCGTTGGATCGATCCACATGGTATAAGGCGGAAAATGACTGGCTACTTTGAGAAGCTGACCAAGTCATTTGATGGTCTGATTAAGGAGCGTTTGGAACTGAGGAGAGTGGGGAACGCTGAGAGTAGTACTAGTACAATAGACGTGCTTGAAGAACTGTTAAAAATGTTACAGACAGATGAAATTGAAGAAACACAGATCCATAACCTATTTATTGTGAGTTATTCTTTTCATCCTCAGTGTTATTTAGTAAATAAAATATTTATGCTATAAGATTACGTCCTCGGTTGAATTTTGTGTGTGTGTGTGTGTTTTAAGGATGAATACATTCACAAAGTATACTATAAAAGTGTCAATCTATAAACATGGATCATAATTAGTTGTGTCTTCCTTAAGTTTCTTAAAAGCCAAGGATTTGTACCTCTGCAGAAACCTGCATGTGTTCTTGTACCTAACTGCATTAGGATTAATAATTTCCAGTCATCAAAACAAATTGGCAGGACTTATTTGTTGCAGGAACAGATACCACTTCAAACACAGTGGAATGGGCGATGTCTGAGATATTACGAAATTCAGAAATATTAGTAAAGGTGAAAGCTGAGCTGAACCAAGTGATCGGAAAAGGCAAGATTATACAAGAAGCAGACATTTCTAAGTTGGTTTATTTGCAATGTATTGTGAAAGAAACTATGAGGTTACACCCACCGGTCCCCTTCTTAATACCACGCCAAGTAGAAAAAGAAGTTCAACTATGTGGCTACACCGTTCCAAAGAATTCGCAAGTGTTAGTCAATGCATGGGCTATTGGACGCGATCCTGAGCTATGGATAAATCCCCTGTCTTTTCATCCAGAGAGGTTCATGGACTCTCATGTTAACATCAACGGGCATTATTACGAGCTAATTCCATTTGGTGCGGGTCGAAGGATATGTCCTGGAATGCCATTGGCGATGAGGATGGTGCCATGTTAGGCCGAATACACAATATATAATCAAGTATGTATGAGAATAACAATCAAGAACACAGGTTTGTAAATCAACAAACTGAATTATATTAAATAATTCTCTCTTAGTGATGTTAATGAATCACAAAGAGCTACTAGGTTACAAGAATAATAATTCTATGTTCGCGTCCCTTCTAGGGATAACCTATCTGTGTTTATATAGTACACAGCTACATACAATCCTTATCTAATTGATACTCCTATAAATCAGCTATACAATTATTATCAATTAAGGATTGCTTCAGTCTTCTGTCCAGTCTCCTTAGCTGTATCAATATATTCTGCTTCTTTCCATCTTCAGAATATATTACTTCTAGAATCTTTATCTTTGCACCGACAGCTAAGTCAACTATCACCCTGTCAGACTATAACAAACTCTGACCGGCTTCCATGTAGACTCTTCACCCAGTCAGACTTTATCAAACTCTGACTGGCTTCTATGTAAACTCTGATATGTACCTGGGACTTAAACACTGATGAACAAACGTCAGCAATTATATCTAACAATCTCCCCCAACTTGTTCATATTAAAATGTACAAGTTAAAAAGATAATTGATGATGTCAAAACATATAACAAATGCAGTGTTTAAAATATAACAGAGTTTAATTTTAAAACAGAGTTTAAATTTAACTTAGAACAGAAAACATAAAAAAAACTTACAGTCAGACTTTACTTGACTTCTTCAATATCAGGTACTGTTCTGAGATAATCAATCAGCAGTCTTCTTTCAGCCTTCTCTAGCTCATCCACCATAATCTCTTTTAGCTCTTTAAGTTCTGAATCACTCTCCCCCGTTTGATAGATAGCAGCTCTTAGAGAATATATGCTATTTCTTCTCATATCATTTCCTAGCCGAATAAAATAAGACTTGTCTGACTCCAAGTTAAATTCCAAAGTCTTTATTCCAAGTGCAGTTCTAAGTCTAGCACTATTTCTCTTCATCTCCACTAACTTACCAGTATGATCCCTATACTTTGGAATGTATACACTTGATACTCCTCCTCCAAGCATAGCTTTAGATCTCAGCATCTTTTCTCTCAAAACTTGAGCAACATCATGAGTATGTCTGTTTTTGACTTTTAGAAGATAAAGTACATATTCCAGTTCTTCCCATGATTTGAGATTAACATCAGATTCTCCAACTTTATAAACTCTTCCATCACTCATGAAGTATAACAAAAACTGCTTCTTCAATACTTTGTGAAAAATCAACTGAACAGATTCTAACTTATCAAGGTTTTCTTGTGTAACCCCAATACCAGGTTCTGCCAGTGAAAAGTTATCTTGAGATCTGTTATTTGTTCTTCTCTCTCTGTGTGATCCCAGTCCAGATTTATTAAAAGCTTCTTTTCCCAATACAGTTCTGGTTTCTGAGAAATTCACAGCTTCAAGCTTTAATTCTTCAAGAATTTTAGGTTTGCTGAATCCTGGAAGTTGTTTAGATTTCTGTACAACTTGAGCAACGTCAGAGGTTGTCATAACTTTAGTAGAAACATCAACTTGAGCAGCGTCAGAGGTTGATTTAGCTAATCTTGTTTCAACTTGAGCAATGTCAGAGGTTGAATAAATCTTCTTAGGTAACTGTTCTTCTTCTACCAGTTTACCTTTTCCTTTGTCAGCACTTTTAATCACAGGCCTCCTTGAGTACTGTAAACTCTGATCAGAGTTTACATTCTCTTTGATAACAATTCCTTTTTCTTTCTTTCTAGGAGCCTTGATTTCCTTCTTCTTGTAGATTCCAGCTTCAAGATTCTTCCTGTGTTCCTCAGCAAGCATTTGCTCTTCAGCTTGGATATCTTCAATTGTAACATCTTTTCCATGTTCTGCCATAAACACCTTGGCAGCAATTTCCTCATCTTTAGTAGGCTTATCAGAGATTATCAAACTTTTGAATTTTGAACCACTGGCAGAGTTTGCATGTCCCTTTCCAGAGTTTGATCTTTTATCAGAGTTTGATCTTCTTGAAAGTAGTCTGCTATCAGCATTTCTCTTTCCATCTCCTTTGTTTCCACCATCATTACCATCATCCCTCCGTCTCAGAGTTTGAGTGTCTTTGCATTTGTCACTTGGTACACTCTCCCCCTTTTGACATCATCAGAAAGTAGTACTGATGTCAACAACTCAATAGCATTAGAAATTGATGTCAGTTGGGCAGACATAGCAGTCTGATTGTCCTCAACTTTCCCAAGCCTCTTCTGAATGTCATCAGAGTCCTTAGCTTGCTTCTTAAACATGGAATTGTAATAAGTTCTATCATTCTTCAGAGTGAGATCTCGCAGACCAACTTCATTCCTCAAAGCAGTGACTTCCTTATGAGACTCATCAAATCTGTTGTGGAGAGATTTAATTTGAATCACAGTAGCCTTCAGACTTGTAAGAATATCAGGAGTTAAAATTGTCTTCACAGAATCACCAAGAAAATCAGCAGCCCTCTGTGCTGAAAAGATACAATCTGCAGCAGCCCATCTATTGTAGTACATATCTTGAAAATGCTCAGCTGTAGCTCGATTGACCTCTCTTAGCTCATCAGAGTTTGCATGACTCTCAGATAACTCCTCTTGAGAATGATCAGAACTATCATTATCATTCTATGCTGTAGTCTCTGCAGGAATATTCACATCAGGAGTTTCAAAATTTCTCTGTGCAGCTTCAACAATAACACTCTCTGCAATAGGATCTGGAATCTCAGAGTTTGCAGTATGCAGGAACTCTGCTTCTTTTGTTACAATCTCAACAACAGATTGTTGTAGAGCTTCAAGAACAATAACATCCTCAGAGTTTACAACAAACTCTGCTGCAACAGGAACATTCTCTGTTGCATCCTTATCAGCAACATCAGGATTTGTAGCAACAGTTTCTGTAGCATTAGCCTCCAAAGTCTGATCGACTTCCTCACCTTTCTCAAGATCAAAAGAAATTATTTCAGTGTGAGAAGCCATAGATTCTGCAAGTTCAACAGTATCTTGATCAGCTTCCAAACCCTCTGTGAAATGGTCAGAGTTTATAGAGAGATTTGCTTCAAATTCCATATAAAATCCTTGTGGCTCTGTAGCCTCTTCTTCTGCAATCTCAACATGTGCTCTATCCTCTGTGGGCATAGGAGCTTCATTTGCAGCTTTCTCAACTACATCATCAGCATTTGATGTAGGAGCTTCCTCATGAAGAACAGTCTCCATAAAAACTCTGTCCTCAGGAACAATTTCATCTTCGGGAATCTCAATGTCAAGATCTTCAACAGCATTTGAAGAGATATTCTCAGCACCAAACAGATGTGCTGCTACCAATCTTCTCTTTCTCTGATGAAGAGTTTCTTCATCAGTTTCAGTCTCTTCATCAACAATATCAGACTTTGCCCTATTGGCTCTTCTTTTCTTCATTCTTCTCTTCTGAGGCATATCATCAACATGTGATGCCCCAGCTTCAGTGTTTATCCTGACAGACTTAACAGCCCTTACTTTAGATTTCTTTGACCTCTGTGGTTGAGACACAGAAGGTCCAGCTTCAGTGTTTGCCAGTTGTGGTTGTTGTTGTTGTTTCAAGTTGACCAGGAATTGTTGCACAGACTCAGGCAACAGGAACACACCAACATCTCCTTTCTTGTTATCCTTGTTAGTGAGATCAGAAAATATGCGTTTATGCAATTTAAATGAGAGGATAACATCATCCTCTAAAATTTCAACATTAGGACAGCAAAAGTTGAATATTAACTGACAAAATCTAGAGAAATAAACAACATTCCTATTCTCTAGCATTTTTTCACCAATATTAGATAAAACTAATCTAGCAACATCAAAGTGACTGCCATAGAGAAGAGAATACCCGATCTGCAGACTATCCGTGGGAATCGCATCCCAATTCGTGCACTTCTTTCCAAAAGCCTGAGTAATGCAATCGAAAAAGAAGCTCCACTCCTTGCGCAAAAATGGCCTTTTGAGTTGACCTATCTTTGTCAAAGGTCCAGAGTATCCTATCTCCCTCATCATTCTGACTAACTCAAAGTCTCCAACAGAGATTGTGAATGCATTGAAATCTTCAAGACCCAAAGCATCACGAACAGTAGTAGGAGTAACAATAAATTCATCTCCTTGAAACTCAAAAATGATAGATGGAGATCCAGACTCTCCTCCATCATCATAAGTACCTGTCTGCCAAAAAGTCCTTATTTGAGACGCAGACAGCTTCGACGGTGCGGTGAGAGCAGTGCCGATATCAGAGTCTGTCAAGAAACTCTGAATCAAATGAAACGCCTCCGGTGCGTTCTCATTTGCCAAAGGAGCTGAGTAGTTATTAGGAACAAATTCTAACCCAGAAGCAGTAAACATTGTTGTAGCCATTAGAACAGTTTAGAAGAAAACAAACAGAGAATAGATTATAGTGTATGCAGTGAAAGTGTTTGAGACAATGTGTTTGAGTAAAAGCTTATGAAAATTTGAGGTGTGTAAAAGATTGAACCGTGTATGTGTAGTATATTTAAATAATAACTGTGAAGATTAAAACTCAAACGTTTTAATCATTACTACACACAGCAGGCTTCTTTGAAAAGTGTGTGAGTGTGACAGATGTCAAACGTGCATATGCTGACAGCTGTATGTAACAACTTCCAATACACACGCGCAGTAAAAATAGCCATAATTACCGCATGTCACATTGTTCAAAATACTTAATCTCTGATTACAAATTTGCATAAACTTTGACTAAATAAAATTACCGAAAAAACATAGCCTAACACTTTAAAGGAAATTAAATCCCTGTGAAATTGTGAATGAGAGTCGACTAACGTAGCCGCCGCCCCCCCTACCTCTTCTCCGACCCTCCCTCCTCCTCCCTCACCACCCATCTCCTTCCCCGCCATCAATCCCTCTCTTTCTTTCAATAAAATTGAGTTTTATCCTCGAATTTGTTTCTTGTTTCAATAAGAAAAGCCTTAGATCTAACCATCAGAGCTTCCGTTGTCCTTCTTCTCAGATTCAAGCGGGTGGATTTTCGGTTCCTCTTGTTTTTGTGGTTTCGCTCCGGATCTAAGGATTGCTTGTTTTAGTTGATCTAAAGTTAATTCGGATCTAAGGTTTCTAAGCCTTTTCCGATTGTAAGATCGATTTTGTTTTGTTGATTTTGTCTCACCGCTTGTTTGTGTGAGTTTGTTTTTGTCTCACCGTTTGTGTGAGTTTTGGTGCTGGATTATATTATCTTGGAGGCTTGTACGGATAATATGGATAAACACTTTGATGAAGTGTTAGTGTGTTACACACATAGGTCTGCGAATATTGTAGCTTATTGTTTAGCAAGGGCGACATATTCTATGTCAGGTCTTTCAGAGTGGAATGTTTCTGCTCGAAATTGTATCATCTGTTACTTTGAGATATTTTAATGCAAGTACGATTTTATCAAAAAAAAAAAATACTTAATCTCTCTCTCCTCTGTTTAATACAAATATGAACCGTTTGTTATCATACTCTTTCGAATTTCTAAACAAATGTCTAATCTCAAAATTATAAAATGTCTGAAACCAATAAAATTTATTTTAATCATCAGAGATTAAAATTAAATTACCTCGGCGTATTTCACACAATACATCAGTGTTTACCATTTGTCCTTCTTTGTCAATAAACTCTTTTCTCAAACTGTACAGGTGTGCATAAAGTGTGTGTAATAGCAGAGTTTACCGAAATCAATATTTAAATCATCTCAAAGTGCATAAAATCCACAAACTAAAGTAGTAAAAACTGGTTGCCTAAACTCTCATGTATAATATAAAATCTGATTTTTATATCTAAACTCTGTATTCTGATATTCTTTCATTTGGATATATCTTTTATTTTTCACCCCCTTTATTTATATATATATATATATATATATATATTTTTTTTTTTCCAGTAATCAGTGGTTGGCACTAGTCACCAAAAATCAAAGATTTTAGCCCTTATTTCATACAATAAGGTCCTGGTTCTTCCTAGGCTCAACATGATCTCAAAGGAATTTGTGCTCTTTTTGGCATCTTTTGATTTGAGGGTGAATTATTTACAATTAATAATCAGAGTTTAGACTTTTCATCAGTTAATACAATTAATTTATGAGAGAAAATGCAAACAGCTAATACATACTCAGTGTATAGGATCAATAAACTAAGAGATGCTATAAATAAAGAAACAGTATCATGCTGTGTTAACTTACTGCACATATTTGAGATCAGAATCTATATAACTCTTAAGGATTCATAATTACTTACTGAGAATTATGCATCATACAAATTTCTTCATTGGTCCTTATGTTTCAGACAAAATTACAAATAGAGTATAACATCAGACTTTAACCGACAGAGTATGACTGACAGAGTTTACTTATCAGAGTTTATCATGCTGGTGCAAATAACAGTTAACACTTGCAAAGAAAAATCATGTATTAAGTTTGAATCTAACCAGTATCTCTAGTCAAAACCAGAGATCATTCCAAGTTCATTTACCAGTCTTGTAAAGGTAGCTTCACTCAAAGGTTTGGTGAAGATATCTGCAAGCTGTTGGTCTGTAGACACAAAATGAAGTTCAATATCTCCTTCTTCCACATGTTCCCTGATAAAATGATACCTTATGCTGATGTGCTTTGTCATGGAGTGCTGTACTGGATTTCCTGTCATAGCAATAGCACTTTGGTTATCACAGAAAATAGGTATTTTAGAGTACCTCAGACCATAATCCAGCAACTGATTCTTCATCCACAGAATCTGTGCACAACAGCTACCAGCAGCTATATACTCTGCTTCTGCAGTGGATGTGGAAATTGACTTTTGTTTCTTGCTATACCAAGAAACCAATCTGTCACCTAAAAATTGACAGCTTCCACTTGTACTTTTTCTGTCTATCTTACAGCCTGCAAAATCTGCATCAGAGTAACCAATTAGCTTAAACTCTGATTCTCTAGGATACCACAAACCCAAGGTTATGGTTCCTTTGAGATATTTGAAAATCCTTTTTACAGCTGTTAGATGAGGCTCTCTGGGATCTGCTTGAAATCTTGCACAAAGACATGTTGCATACATGATATCAGGTCTACTAGCAGTAAGATACAGTAAAGACCCTATCATTCCTCTGTAGTTTGTCATATCTACTGAGGCTCCTGTGTCTTTGTCTAGCTTTGTTGCTGTAGCCATGGGAGTTGTAGCAGATGAACTATCAAGCATACCAAATTTCTTTAGAAGATTTCTGGTATACTTTGCTTGATTGATAAAAATCCCATCATCTGTTTGCTTGACCTGTAAGCCTAGAAAGTAACTAAGCTCTCCCATCATGCTCATTTGGTACCTAGACTGCATAAGCTTTGCAAACTTCTTACAAAGTTTGTCATTAGTAGATCCAAAGATAATATCATCTACATAAATTTGAACTAAAAGCAAATCATCACCAGAATTGAAATAAAACAAGGTTTTATCAATTGTACCTCTTGTGAACCCACTTTCTAAAAGAAATTGAGCAAGAGTTTCATACCATGCTCTTGGTGCTTGCTTTAGTCCATATAATGCCTTGTCAAGCCTGTAGACATAATCTGGATGCTTGAGATCTACAAATCCTGGTGGTTGTTCAACAAACACTTCTTCTTCAAGCTTCCCATTGAGAAAAGCACTTTTCACATCCATCTGAAAGACTTTAAACTTCTTGTGTGCAGCATAGGCCAGAAAAATTCTTATGGCCTCCAATCTTGCAACTGGAGCAAAGGTTTCATCATAGTCAATTCCTTCCTGTTGTGAATAACCTTTAGCCACAAGTCTAGCCTTGTTTCTTGTAATCACACCTTCACTGTCAGTCTTGTTTCTGAAAACCCACTTTGTACCTACAATTGATCTATTCTTTGGTCTAGGTACAAGTGTCCAGACTTCATTTATTTCAAATTCATTTAACTCTTCTTGCATTGCTGTAATCCAATTAGCATCTTGAAGAGCTTCCTCCACTTTCTTTGGTACTGTTTGAGACAAGAAAGCATGATACAGACACTCATTATTTGTTGCACTTCTAGTTCTCACACTAGCATCAGGATCTCCAATTATGAGATCAGGTGTGTGTGCCTGTGTCCACTTTCTTGCTGTTGGTAAGTGGTTTCTTGCATCATTATTGGATCCTCCCCCTTGATCCATGCTCTCCTGATTCATATGTTGACTTTCTGTAGCATCTGAGGCTCCCCCTGAATTGGATGGCTCAGAGTTTGAACTGTCAGAGTTTGAATCAGTTTCCTCAACTGACTCATTTGCTGTGTCTTGTTGAGCTTCTTCACGCTCCCCCTCAACTGGTTCTCTATTTTGTTCAATTTGAGAATTTCCAGTTTCTCCAGTATTTTCCAGTAGAGGTTCAGAGTATGCTTCGTCAGAGTTTGTCAGAACCGCTTCATCAGAGTTTGTCGGTACTGCTTCATCAGAGTTTACATCATCAGAGAATAATCCTTCATTTTCAAAACGCAGTTGATCATATCCATCTAAGTCATCAAGTCCAGTTATTTTCTTGTCATCAAACGACACATGTATGGATTCCATGATCACTTTAGTTCTCAGATTGTAGACTCTGAATGCTTTTGTTGACAATGGATAACCAACAAAGATTCCTTCATCAGCTTTTAACTCGAACTTTGTCAACTGTTCAGGATGAGTCTTCAACACAAAGCATTTGCATCCAAATATATGAAAATATTTTAAATTTGGCTTCTTATTTTTCACCATCTCATATGGTGTTTTCCCATGCTTGTTGATCAGTGTAGCATTTTGAGTAAAACAAGCAGTTTGAACAGCTTCTGCCCAGAAATAAGTTGGTAATTTTGCTTCTTCAAGCATAGTTCTAGCAGCTTCGATTAGAGTTCTGTTCTTTCTTTCAACTACACCATTCTGCTGTGGAGTTCCAGGTGCAGAAAACTCTTGTTTCACTCCTCTTTCCTTGCAGAAAGCTTCCATAATTGAGTTTCTGAATTTAGTTCCATTATCACTCCTTATAATTTTGACTTTGTGCTGTGATCCTTTGTCCAGTTGATTTACATGATCCAACAGAGTCTGAGCAGTTTCATCCTTCTTTGATAAGAAATACACCCATGTATATCTAGTATATTCATCAACAATTACTAGAGCATATTTCTTTCTGCCCATAGACATCACATTCACTGGTCCAAAGAGATCAACATGTAGAAGATGATAAGGTTCCACTACTGAAGATTCAGATTTGCTCTTGAAAGATGACTTCCTTTGCTTGGCCTTTTGACAAGAATCACATAGGCCATCTAGACTGAGTATTGATTTTGGGAGTCCCCTTACAAGATCTTTTCGTATAAGTTCATTGATGTTGTTCAAATTGAGATGAGAGAGCTTCTTATGCCAATTCCAACTCTCTTCATTTGACATTCTTGCAGTCAAACACACTGTTTTTCCATCAGAGTTTGTTACCAAACTTGCTTCATAAATGTTGTTGCGTCTGTGTCCAACTAGAACAACTTTTCCAGTAGATTTACTGATAACTTCACAGTGTTCAGTATGAAAATCTACATGGTTTCCTCTGTCACAGATTTGACTCACAGATAGCAGATTATGCTTGAGTCCTGGGACTAGAGCTACATGCGTGATGATGACACTTCCAAGATTTATATTGCCATATCCCAGAGTGTGTCCTATGTTGCCATCTCCATAGGAAACCTTTGGGTCAGCCTTCTCCTTAAAGTCTGATAGCAGGGCTTTATTTCCAGTCATATGTCCTGAGCATCCACTGTCCAAGATAAGTGTGCTCTCTTTTATACCCTGCAATCACAAACAAACACTAAGTGTTAGTTTTAAGGACCCAGACTTGCTTGGATCCTTTGTCTTTCTTAACAGTGTTAGTTTTTGCAGCGGAATGACTATCAACAGAGTTTAAACTAACATTGTCAGACTTTACACTTGCAGAGTTTGCTCTAACCCACTTCAGATTGGGTTTTAGCTCATAATAATTGTGATAAATAGCATGATAACTCTTACAAGTATAAATAGAATGCCAAGTGCTCCCACAGTGTGTGCATAAAGTCTGTGGTTTAACCCTTACATAATTATTCTTTTCTCCTGATGTAGAAGGTAAAGAATTGATATTTTTATTCTTTGTGCAGTAATTAGCAAGATGATTAGAACTACCACAATTATAACATGTTTTTCTTGGAGCACCAGCAGTAGGCAAGTGATTATTTCTTTTATTTATGCCTATCTTTCCATTCATATTCTTCTTGGACCCTTTTGGTTTCATGGCAGACTTTACCTCTTTCAGCTTATGATTGAACTGTTTTCCTGTCATCAAACCAACATTAACCTGTTTTTCACAAGTTTTTACTGGCTTTCTAACAGCTTCTATTACCATAAGTTTTTCTGTTATAATATTTTCCTGTCTTTCACAGGTTTCATCTGATTCCATATCAGCTTCTCTCATTACAACAGATTTTAACTTATTGGCTTCTGGAACAAATATCACAGGTTTAAGTTGTGGTTTAACCTTAACCTTGTCTTTAAACCTAAGTTCATCATTTTCACAATAACCTAAACCTACAGAATCTGTCTGAAACACTTGATGAGTGTCTCTTCCAGAGTTTGTCCAAGTCTTGATTATTTTTCTTTCTTTTTCTAGATCAGATTCTAATTGCTTATATCTTTTGAGCAACTCATGTTCAACATAAACAGCATCATCTCTTTCTTTTTGAATCTGCTTCATCTTTTCAAGTTCTCCTTCAAGAAACTTGTTTCTATCTTTAAGACTAAGATTCTCAGCTTTAATTCTCTCATTCTCTAAAGTCTGATCCCTATAGCTAACATGTACGCTTTTCAGATATACTCTTAACTCAGATATATTATCAGTATCATAAGCATAAGTAGTTAGGGGTACCTTATTTTCAGATGATTCAGTCTCATCTCTGACAGTTGCCATTAGAGCATAATTTTCTCCATCATCAGAGTCTGAAGTATCTGCCCAGTCTTTGCCTTTAGAGATGAGTGCTTTCTCAGATTTGCCTTTCTTGCACTCTGGGGCATAATGACCCATCTCTTTACACTTGTAGCACTGGATCTCAGACTTGTCTTTCTTTCCAAACTTGGTATATCCTCCATCAGACTTTCTGAAATTTCTCTTATCAGAGTTTGAATCTTTCCTTGAGAATCTCTTTCCTTTCTTGAAGTTCTTGAATCCCATCTTCTTGAAAGTCTTCACCATTTAAGCAGCCATTTGCATCATCTGTTCTTCATCATCCTCAGAGTCAGAAGCTTCATCAGAGTTTGAGTCATCATCAGAGTTTGATGACTCGCTTTCAGATTTAATGACTAAAGCCTTTCCCTTGGCTTTCTTCCTTGATGATTCCTTCTTAATGGGCTTCTCCTCAACTTTGAGAGCAACAGATTTTGTCTTTTTACTCAATCTTCTATTCCTTTGTTCTATCTCCAGTTCATGAGTTTTCAACAACCCATAGATTTCATCAAGATCTGTATCAGCAAGCTCATAATTATCTCTTATTGTGGTTGTCTTTAAATCCCACTTTTCAGGTAGAGATAACAGAAACTTGAGATTAGACTCTTCAAGCTCATATTCTTTATCAACCAGAGATAGATCATTCAATAATTTGCAAAATCTGTCATAAGTCTCAGTCAAGGTTTCATTAGGTCTTGAATCAAAGTGCTCATACTCCTGTGTGAGTATTGTCTTTCTGTTCTTCTTAATAGCACCTGTTCCCTGGCATCTGACTTCTAAAGCATCCCATATCTCTTTGGCAGTCTTGCAGCCAATTACTCTGTTAGACATAACATTATCTAAAGCACTGTGGAGAAGATGTCTAACCTTTGCATCTTTTGCAATTGATGAGATGTCCTCAGGAGTCATATCTTTCTTTTCCTTTGGAACAGTCTTTTGTTCTTGACCATCAACAATAGGAGATAATTTAGTCGGCATATGAGGACCATCATATATTCTGTCAAGGTATTCTGGATCTGTAGCCTCCAGAAACATGGTCATCTTCACCTTCCAAATTGGATACTCCACTGCTCTGAGAATTGGAACCCTGATTGTTTCATATCGACTCACAGAATTGGGTTTAACCTGTTCAACCTTGGGAGAAGTTTGATTTTCTTCAGACATGATTAATACTGTGTTTGAATCGTAAAACTGTATATATTAAACAGCCTTGGCTCTGATACCAATTGTTAGGCCGAATACACAATATATAATCAAGTATGTATGAGAATAACAATCAAGAACACAGGTTTGTAAATCAACAAACTGAATTATATTAAATAATTCTCTCTTAGTGATGTTAATGAATCACAAAGAGCTACTAGGTTACAAGAAAAATAATTCTATGTTCGCGTCCCTTCTAGGGATAACCTATCTGTGTTTATATAGTACACAACTACATACAATCCTTATCTAATTGATACTCCTATAAATCAGCTATACAATTATTATCAATTAAGGATTGCTTCAGTCTTCTGTCCAGTCTCCTTAGCTGTATCAATATATTCTGCTTCTTTCCATCTTCAGAATATATTGCTTCTAGAATCTTTATCTTTGCACCGACAGCTAAGTCAACTATCACCCTGTCAGACTATAACAAACTCTGACCGGCTTCCATGTAGACTCTTCACCCAGTCAGACTTTATCAAACTCTGACTGGCTTCTATGTAAACTCTGATATGTACCTGGGACTTAAACACTGATGAACAAACGTCAGCAATTATATCTAACATGCCAGTTATGGTAGGCTCACTCATAAATTGTTTCGACTGGAAACTCGAAGGTGGGATTCTACCAGAGAAGTTGGACATGGAGGAAAAATTTGGAATCACACTCGCAAAGCTTCATCCGCTTCGTGCTGTAGCTACCTACTATTAATTAGCACTTGTATAATGTATTTATACAATGTTTATGCCCAATGACCACAACAATAACGAGTACTCGACAAATATAGTGATGATTAAAACAAGCCCGTTGTATCATTATTTTGGTGGAAAATATAGTGATGATTAAGCATTTGCATTTAGTATTGGTATTGATTTAGATTTAACTCCGCTTGCTTCAGCTGATGAGCTCTTCAAAATTGGGAAGATTAAATTCTGTGAACCATATCGAAAGTTCCAATATACGTTGTCTTTTGGCCGGAACGACAATAAAGTTTGTTCCGAGCATTTCACAAATTCTAGAGATAATGCAAAAGATTCGTCTTTGTCGGCGAGTTCAAGTGTTGGTTGGTTGAGAAATGGAGGCTAAAAGAAATAGGGTCATAAAACGAACAAGGAGGATTTAAACAATTCGAGTGCAAAGAAGAATGAGAGAGATTTGGTAGCATTGTCAGCTCATGAATGGCATTATAAGCTGAAACGAGCAGCCGCGGAGGAGATGAGAAAGAGAACTTATTTACCTTACAAGCAAAACCTGATGAAGAAACCTTTGTAATCATGTCAGAAATTTGTAGTGACGGGTGTAGAGCTGAAAAAATGTATTGTCGGCCAATTTCCCAATCTCTTATGTCAAAGTTAATCCATAAATCCGCTTTCTATTTAACATAATTGCAGAATTGAGTTCGTATAAAATTTTATGGAATTGGAGATTTAGTTAAATTATTAGTTTTAACATCTTTTTCTGTAAATAAATTAAATATTTAATATTTTAATTCAGAAAAAGAAAAAGAAAATACAAGTAATATTTAACAAAGGCACGGTCTATCACGGTCTATAACTAGAATGCAAAATCCAGCATCCGAACCAAGACAAAATCCCTTTGTTTCCAAAGGTTACATTTCTACTTAGTCATATGTGAAATCATGAAATGTAACCTCAAAATAAGTCTCCAATTGTATCTTGGAAGAAGATCTATGGATCATGCCTCAAGCATTTTGAAGACAACTTGAAGAATAAAGAGTTGCAGAAATGAAGTGAAAATATGTTAAGTCATAATTCGAGAAGTGTAAAATGATCTATTCGAGAAGTTACCAATTCAAGAAGTGCTGCATTGAAGATTCGAGAAGTGAAGTATATTAATCGAGAAGTGAAGAAAGACTAATTCAAGATGTCATAATTAGTGAAGTCACAATACACTAATTAGAGATGTCTAGATTAGTGAACTATATTATACCGATTCGTGATGTCAAAGATTAGAGAAGTTAAAACAATTAATTCGAGATGTCACAATTTGAGAAGTAAAATACACTGGTTCGAGAAGTCATAAGGATGTTGATTCAAAAAGTGAATAGTGTAGATCTGAGAAGTCATGTTTACACTGATTCGAGAAGTCAAGATATCAAATCAGTTATTCTAGAGATATCGAATGGGGGACTTAGACAGTTTCCAGAGTTAGTACATACAAACTTCTGCAAAGATTATGAAGACAAATGATCAACAGAAACATGTGCACCTGTAGTGGTCTGTCTAGTACACTGTACACATGGCAATCCTACAACGAAACTTGTAGAGAAATTCAAGGGAAAGACAGCTAAAGAAGTGGATCGTGTTTGTTGGAAAAACAAATGTGTACGATTAGCTTTTGTTTTATTGTAAAAGCAAATTGTGCACGATTTATAAGTGTATAGACTACTTCATTTAGCTGTGAGTTTTTTCAAGATCAAGTATTGTAAACCTCTCTGAGAAACAGAAGTATTGTAAAATGACAAATAATTTTTGAAAATAACACTGTGTTATATTCAAATAATCTAAAACAAATGTTCATCTAAACATTCAAATAATCGAATATAATTTTGTTGTACACTTGTACTTGTCACTTAATGACTTGATGTCAATTTTTAGTAGTATATTATTATTGATAGTTAACTTTTCAAATCATCTAAATAAGTTGATATCTTCTCGTTTGTTCATATTTATTTACTTGTTTTGCGAAAAACTGGTAAAACTCGATATTTTTATAAATGATAAATCTTAAATATATGATAACAGTAGTAATATGTGAATCTTATCATTTTTGTTCGTGGAATAGTTTTTTTTGAATTATTTTTTTAAAACAAATATACATAATATACACTGAATCATTCATAATTATATAAATTTTATTTTTAAATTAAATAAAAACATAGTAAACTATGATACTACAATTTTACAGTGTTGATGACTTGGTCTAATTTAGGCTACAGTATTAAACTTAAGACTTTAATGCATTTTGGTGGCTGTAGCTTGCACTCTACAACAACTTGGTGGCTCCAATTTCAAAAATACAATATAGTGGCGAAACATTTCACTTGTTTTTCATTTTGGTGACTAGCATTAAATTTAACTATTACTATCACTAAGAATACAACTAAAAATCTCAAATAAAATCAAAAAAATTAGCAAAATACCCTAACAATAGCGATAGCGTGAATAATTTGGGAATTCTCTTTGACATCAACCACCACAATGAAAATCGAGTGAAAAGCACAACCACTATATTGTATTTTTTGAATTGCAGCGAGCAAGTTATTGCATAGTGCAAATTACAGCCACCAAAATGCATTAATGTCTAAACTTAAAGTATATTATTGTAAAATTGGAAATTGATCACAATTGATTGATATATCCATTAAGAATTTTAAAAATACGGTTGTGCTTTTTTAATAATTTGATAATTATAAAAAAATAATAGTAAGGAGAAGAAAATAAGTGCATCAAATCTCTATATCTTCATATTATTTCACCTCTAAAGAAGAATGAAAAAGGATGAAAGCCATAAATGCCTTGTTTTTAAATAACTTTACTCAAAATACCAACTGTCGGTGATGACTACCTTAACTACCCACCAGACACGCCACACAAGCACACTTATCAACTTGTTATGCCACAACAAGAGCAGTATCCATCAAATACGTCACTCTCCAAGGTGTATAGTTTAGATACGCCACTAAAACATCATATTTTTGACGCAGATACGCCGCATGCAGAGTTGTATTGATAAACATGTTCTCCTTAAAGGCGTATTCGTTAGAACTTTCGTTCATAGCTAACTAACGACTAGCACAAAGCTAAAGGTTCATCTTAAGTAAGATGAGCAAAGGAATTCTAAATACAATTCGTACGCTTCTAGTTGATGTGGGATGGCTAGGAACCCAATACATGGTATCTAAGGTCGTGTTTCTTTTGATTAAATACATCTCTTCTTCATTCTCTTCCTTTGGTTGGGCAACATGGATGGTCTATGATACATACATATATGTATGGGTGGGGATGGAAAACCCTTCCCATAATTTCCCTTGTTTATAGTGTTGTATTGTACGGCGTATTCTCCAATAGTTATGCCTCAAAAGCCGTAACAGGAGATACGCCTCTTCCACTGGCGTCTCCAATAGGTATTTTGGGCGCTCGGTCTCGCTTATGAGTATTTTGGGCAAAAGTGAACCCAAAAATAAATATATTGGGCAACTTCTCAATGAAAAAACAGTTTCAAGGATTATCTTAATCTTTGAATTACACTGATGTAGTTCGAGTAGCATTAACATGATTTATAGTGCATCTTGCAAAAGTCATCTCAAGTTATTAATAAATACTAGCCTATAATCCGTGCGAAGCACGGATCAAGATTAAAAATTATATTATTAAAATAAAATTTGAATATTGAGTATAAAATTAATTAATAAATATTAATTTAAATATGTTGATTTGTAGAATTCAATGTGAAATTTAAATGAAAGTTTATAATAAATAAAGACTATTTAATTAAATAGTTATGATAATCGAATCCCGGTGAAATCAAAGAAATTAAATTTAATAAATAAATAAATAACTTGTATAATTATGTAGTAGCAACATCAAATTAAACCTGAGTTTTAGTACTATTGTGTTTCAATAAAAATAAGTTTCAAAATTATTTCTATATATCTGGCCATTCCCGCTCGAACGCGTATGATTCCACAAAATTTCCGACACGATTGGGGTGGTGAACATATCGAGATCGAGCAGATGAAATACACATCCGTAATAGTAAGAGAGATAGTAATTACTCATTTCGTCCCATAATAAACGTCCTAATTTTTTCAGAGTTCGTTTCCCACATTTCCACGCATATAAAAAATGTAGTTGTACATATTATTTTTTCGAATTTTTTGTTTTGTATAAAAGTTTGAACATCCTATTTCTATACAAAATGAAAAAAATGATAAAATAATTTCTACAAACATATTTTTTACGTGCGTGGAAATGCATGAAACAAACTTGAAAAAAATTAGGACGACGTTTATAATGGGAGGTATTTATGTGTTCCGGAACGTGCGTAAACTAGTTCTATAAGTCACACTATCCAATGATCGGATTCTATGATTCGATACGCAACTAAAACTGGGGAATCAAAACAAAGTCTTTTTTCTAAATTTTGTTTTCGATATCACAATTTTCATATTCAAATCAATCAGATAATAGAGAACGTGTAATCAAACAATATAAAATATTTTGCACATAATACGGAGCAACAAATAGTTACTTACCTCAATTACGCAAACAAGCAATTCACATTAAAGCACATATTCAATCTTTGATAACCCATCAATAAAGATACATCTAAAAACTTGATTGTCTCCATGATTCCACATCTGATCAGAACTGTATTTTGCCCTTGTGACCCTCTAAATGTTGTTTTCTTGATAAACTCATACCACGGAAGTTGTAAAGAACGAAAAGAGCTTTCCGACAAGGTATGGCTCATCAGAAACGGACTTATAACGAATCGGGAATTGAATAAAACGTTCGCTGAATATGAAAAAAAAAATGAAAACCGAGATCTGTTTGTGTTTTATGATTTTAAGAATAGTTCAGAGCATAATCTGGAAAAATAATATTAAATAAATGTTGTAGGAAATTGAAAGAGATTTCCGAAAAGACCAGAATCATCCAATTCCGATTTACGATGAATATTCTCCGAATTTTACAAGATAGCTGATTTCTGTAGGGAAGAGACCTACGAATTTTGATAATAAAAACAAGCAACGAGAATATGAAGTTTATATAGCTTTATAAAACCTTAAATCCAAATATACAAGTTATTCGAACCTAAAATTGATCCATATTTTAGGCACATTAGTCTAATTTAATTTTAAATCATATTCTTTTTTAAATTTTAATCTTTTAATCTTTTTTTTATTTTTTATTATTACTATTAACCTAAAAATTACGAGATATTACATGCTGATCAAAACACGCACAAGACTGTACGTAAAATCCTAACAAACTTTAACACAACATCAGATCAAACATGTGGTAGGAGGTATGAGGATTGAGGGGGCAAAAGCCCATGGTTAGATGATTTGGACAACCAGCCCAACTGGAACTCCAATTTTATGTACATGTTTGGTGGACTCCAGAAGAAGGTTGGATAAATATTTTCCCTTTCTGTTTTCTTTTTGTCAAGTATAAATATACTGTAAAATTAAATTATTTGTATTCAATAAAATTTTAAGTAACAAATAATGTAATTTAAATTTGTGTTGAACAAAAATTTGTATTTGATGCTGTAAGAAGTTTTGCAATTCTGTAAACACATAATTCTCTAGAGTGGAGAAAAGGATCGAAACTTCATATCCAATTATCGAGATTAAAAAACAGAAGCGGAAGCATACCTGTATCTATGATAAGCAAAAGTAGTAGCAGTCCTTGTGTGCTTGTTATTGTCTTCCTCAATTAAACACCCTTATGCATTCCACAGCGAGCTCTCTATGATGGGTAGGAAAAAAAAGCTCTATTACATGTTTAATATATTGGGGACTATAACCCTTTCGTATACCGTCTAATTTAACTGCCCATTATCATTAAATTAGACTTGGTATTGGGTATCCACTTATTTGGCCCATACTTCAAATAAAAATCTAATTTGGACTTCTTACTAAAAATCACTTAATTTAGCTCAATAAAATAAATAGCTTATATAATTGAAATATTAATATGTAGCCCATATAAATCATTATTATTATTAAATAATAACAATCTCCCACTTGGGTTGCATATTAATCCATAACCAATTATACAAAATCTTTAGTGCGCAACTTTATGCTATTCATTATCCTTTAGATTTTACCAAAACAATTCGGTTTGTCTACTATATTAGTATGAGATTCAGGCGGCATTCATCACTATCATAACGTGACTAAACCTTCCTTGATCACCACACCAATATATTTAACAACATGAATCAAAGTACGGATGAGTGACATGGAAATTACAAACAATGTGATCTATATTATGTCTATTTCCAACTAGTCCAAAGTCAACCTCTAATGAGATTGATTCAAATTTTCTCAACTCAATGTTAAACCACGATGATAAATTTGATCAAAAGCAGAGTGACATTTAATAAAAATAAAAATTCCATCAACTGTATTCTGCAGAACATAAACAACTCAATGTTTATAACATAAAACACCAAAATACAAACTCCCACTAAACCAAAGTGTCACATAAGACAACACCCATATTAGCAATGTGCCCGTGAAAAACTTTAGGCGCTAAAGCCTTAGTGAGCGGATCCGCAATCATGGAGTTGGTCCCAATGTGTTCTATAGAAATTTGTCCACTCTGTATCTTTTCTTTAACAACTAGGAACTTTATATCTATATGTTTTGCTTCTGTAGTGCTCCTATTGTTGTTTGAATATTCCACTGCCGATTTATTATCACAGAATATCTTCAATGGTCTTTCAACACCATCAAGAATACGCAAACCAGTGACAAAGTTTCGCAGCCATAATGCTTGATTGGATGCCTCAAAACATGCTATATATTCTGCAGCCATGGTGGATGAAGCGATGAGCGTCTGTTTGGCAGACCTCCACGAAATTGCTCCACCAGCTAGGAGATAAACATAGCCTGAAGTAGATTTCCTTTCATCTATGCATCCTCCAAAATCAGAATCTAAATATCCAATGACTTCAAGATGATCTGATTTCCTATATGTGAGCATATAATCTTTTGTTTTCTTCAAATACCGTAGGACTCGTTTGACTGCTTTCCATTGTTCCATTCCTGGATTACTCAAATATCTCCCCAACATTCCAACAATGAATGCTATGTCAGGACGAGTACAAACTTGAGCATACATAAGACTTCCCACTGCCGAGGCATACGGTATCTTTTGCATTTCCTTTATCTCAAGTTCATTTTCAGGGCACTGTTTGAGACTAAATTTGTCTCCCTTAGACACGGGTGTATCCATCGATGCACAATCTTTCATGCCATATCTTTCCAGAATCTTTTCGATATAGCTCTTTTGTGACAATCCAATAATACCTCGAGAACGGTCTCGATGTATCTGAATTCCTAATACAAAAGAAGCGTTACCAAGGTCCTTCATCTCAAATTGACCAGTGAGAAATTTTTTGGTATCGTGCAATAAGCCCATGTCATTAGTGGCAAGTAAAATGTCATCAACGTATAAGAGAATAAAGATAAATTTGCTCCCACTAAACTTGTGATATACACAATGTTCCACCAAGTTCACTTCGAAACCATATGATGTGATTACATGATGAAACTTGTGATACCATTCATGAGAAGCCTGCCTGAGACTGTAGATGGACTTCTTTAATCTGCAAACCATAGTCTTTGAATCTCCAGAGACAAAGTTTTCTGGTTGCACCATATAAATTGTCTCACCAATGTTGCCATTGAGAAACGCTGTCTTTACGTCCATCTGATGTAGCTCAAGGTCATAATGAGCCACAAGTGCCATAAAAATTCTAAATGAGTCTTTCGAGGACACCGGAGAAAAAGTCTCATTGTAGTCAATACCTTTCTTTTGAGTGAATCCTTTTGCGACTAGACGAGCCTTATATCTTTCGATGTTACCATTTGAATCCCTTTTGGTTTTAAATACCCATTTGCAACCAATAGGTTTTGATCCTGTAGGCAACTCGACAAGATCCCAAACGTCATTGTCTTTCATAGATTGCATCTCCACATTCATGGCATCGATCCACTTCTGAGAATGAGAACTCTGCATGGCTTGTTGAAGATTAATAGGATCATCTTCCCCAACACCAATTCCATCTTCATGTTCTTGTAGAAAAACAATATAATCATCTGGAATTGCACTTTTTCGCTCTCTAGTGGATCTCCTTAATGGCACTTCTTGTGATTCAAGAGATTGTTGATCTTGCTGAATTGGTTCCTCATAAGGAATGTCAGTGTTGTCTTGAATCGGAGGCCCTTGAACAATGATAGGTAACATAATCTGATCATTGTTCTCAGGAGTGTCATGAATAGGTCCATGACCATCTTCCTCAAAGACAATACTTTTACCTATATCTTCCCTCCCAAAATCAATATCCTCAAAAAATCTTGCATTATCGGTCTCAAAGAAGGATCTAGTAGTGGGATCATAAAATTTAAATCCGCGAGTACGCTCCGGATATCCAACAAAGTAGCAACTGACCGTTCTAGAGTCCAATTTTTTTTCATTCGGCTTATATGGCCTTCCCTCAGCTGGACAACCCCAAACATGTAAGTGCCTAATGCTAGCACTTTCTTTGTCCAAAGTTTGTAAGGGATTTCGGTCACCGCTTTTGATGGAACCCTATTAAGGATATAAATTGCAGTCTTTAATGCATCTCCCCAAAGTGAATCAGGTAAAGAAGAATGACTTATCATACTTCTAACCATATCTTTAAGAGTACGATTTCGCCTCTCAGCCACACCATTCATATTAGGTTTGCCTGGCATGGTGTACTGAGGGACTATTCCACACTCCTTTAGGAAGTTAGAAAAAGGTCCTGGACGTTGCTCACCTGATCCATCATATCTTCCGTAGTATTCACCACCACGATCAGATCTGACAGCTTTGATATTACTATTTAGCTGAAGTTCAACTTCAGCTTTATATTCCTTAAACACGTCCAGAGCTTGGGACTTCTCATGTATCAAGTATAGATAACCATACCTCGAGTAATCATCTATGAACGTGATAAAATACCGTTGACCGTTCCAAGAGGATGTAGGGAATGGTCCACATATATCGGTATGAATCAGTTCTAAGACACTCGTAGCTCTATTGGCACCTAACTTTCTTGAGTTTGTTTGTTTTCCCTTAATACATTCAATGCAAACCTGAAAATCACTTAAGTCTAAGGGATCGAGAATTCTATCATCCACAAGCCTTTGTATTCTCTGTTTAGAGATGTGACCTAAACGCTTGTGCCACAACATGGCAGAATTCTCAGTTAACTTACGCTTTGTACCTCTTGCACTTGAGTGCAAAATTTCATTATTAAAAGTAACAGTCTCAAGCATATAAAGATTATCAATTAAAGAACCAGTGGCAACCACAATTGAACTTAAAGAGAAACTAACTTTATTATTTCCAAAGGAACAAGTGTATCCAAATTTGTCCAAAGAGGAAATAGAAAAAAGATTCCGTCTAAAAGACGGTGCAACAAAAGTTTCAACCAAATCCAAATAAACACCAGTTTTCAATAATAATCTAAATGTTCCAACAGCTTCAACTGGAACTTTATTGCCGTCCCCCACGAAGATGAATCTTTCAGCATCAATTGGCGGTCGACTCCACAGGCAACCCTGCATTGATACACTTATGTGAGTAGTAGCACCAGAATCTACCCACCAAGTATCCTTAGGTACAGAAGCCAAATTAACTTCAGAACAAACAAAAGCAGAAGTCTTACCCTTCTTCACACGCCAAGCAGCGTATTTGGAACACTCCTTCTTCATGTATCCTGCCTTCTTACAAAAGTAACAGGTTGGTCCCTTATCCTGCTTCTCTTGTGACTGCTTGGGTTTTCCACTTGCAATATCCTTACCTCTTTTTCTCTTCTTATCATGAGAGCTTGATGCCAGGTGAGCACTTTCAGTCTTGTCTCGCAATGCCCTCTCCTCCTCTTGCACACAGTGTGAAATGAGCTCATTAAGAGTCCATTTTTCCTTTTGAGTATTGTAACTCACCACAAAGTGACCAAACTGAGGAGGGAGTGAAATAAGAACCAAGTGAACAAGTAACTCATCCGAAAGTTCTAACTTGAGTTCCTTAAGCTTGCCAGCAAGATTGGACATCCCAATGATGTACTCCCTTATGTTCCCTTTTCCCTTATACTTCATGGTCACGAGTTTTGATAGAAGATTACTCGTTTCCGCTTTCTCATTCTTAGCAAAATATTGCTCAATTTCAGAGAGGAACTTCTTGGCATTTGTGCTCTCAGCAATAGAACCCCGAAAACCAGTTGGAATCGTTCGCTTCATGATCGCTAGACACATGCGATTAGAGCGTTCCCATTTCTCAATTTGATCCGTTTTCGGATCTTCCGCAGTAGGAACGGGTTGCTCTTTCCTTAACGCAAGGTCAAGATCCATGCACCCAAGAACGATCTCAACATACTCTTTCCATGTGACATAATTTGTCCCATTCAACATTGGAATCATACTCAATTGAGCAGAAGCAGAATTAATTGTAGCATTAACTGAAATAGAAAACAATGACATAAAATGCTCAAAACTTATATATACATATATAATGTGATAAACTCAACTATTGGCAACATCATCACAAGATACCTAGAGCAACAATGAATTTTAGTCTTTGGACAGAAAAATCAATTTGCAATTGGTACTCTCAACGCAACAATCAAGTATTATCAATAAATTTCTGTCAAATAATATGTCTTTCTTTGGACCGACTTATTATTCACATGAAAAGCCTAATATTGCTACACACTTATTATCACAAGAATAATTTAATTTTGGTCAAATTATACCTTCCTTCGGGCCGATAAAATTTACATAAAATTAAATATTCAATCGTCATTATAACATATTTTAACTTAATTAATCTACACAAAAGATGTTACTTTGGGAGCATATTGCTTCAATCAATTAAGTTAAAAATATTTGACCACTTAAATAAGAAAGTGAATATTAATTTTGCCAATAATTAAAAATTTAGTCACAAATATATAATCTTTATTTCACGGTGTGATTCAAAAAGAAATAAAAGAAAAGCACTTAAGTGTCGTATATGAATGCACTGTAGTTCCCTTTACGGCTTACACTATACATTATTAGTATGTAATCTTCCTAGGCAAACCAAATAAGCAGGGTATACATGACCAGATTGTGCAAAACATGGCTCAAAAAACTCTAGCATATTATTATAATAACATGACACTGTAGATGTTTTTGGCCACCAAAAAGAAAAAAAAATGATTATGCAAGCACTAACTAAAATCATGGTCAATAAATAATAAGAGAAAGACTTCAGATTTAACCCAAAAAACAAAACATGGCCATTAACAGTACTTGCAAAAGCAAACAACGATTATATTTTTATATATATATAACTAATTGAATCCATAATAGGACACGAACAAAAAACCATCCACATGCCATATCCATGAAAATAGAATAGTGTATTCATAATCAAAATATGGCCAATCCAGAGAGAACAATAACCATGTAACAATTATTATGCAAACATAGCAGCACAACAATTAAACCATATGCTATATCCATAACAGCATAAATTGATATCCGATAATTAAATATGAAGTAGGCTCTGATGCCAATTGTAAGAAGTTTTGCAATTCTGTAAACACATAATTCTCTAGAGTGGAGAAAAGGATCGAAACTTCATATCCAATTATCGAGATTAAAAAACAGAAGCGGAAGCATACCTGTATCCATGATAAGCAAAAGTAGTAGCAGTCCTTGTGTGCTTGTTATTGTCTTCCTCAATTAAACACCCTTATGCATTCCACAGCGAGCTCTCTATGATGGGTAAGAAAAAAGCTCTATTACATGTTTAATATATTGGGGACTATAACCCTTTCGTATACCGTCTAATTTAACTGCCCATTATCATTAAATTAGACTTGGTATTGGGTATCCACTTATTTGGCCCATACTTCAAATAAAAATCTAATTTGGACTTCTTACTAAAAATCACTTAATTTAGCCCAATAAAATAAATAGCTTATATAATTGAAATATTAATATGTAGCCCATATAAATCATTATTATTATTAAATAATAACAGATGCTCCTATATGTGAAAACGTAATAATATAATGAATGAATTTATTTTATTATTTAAAATATTATTGTTTATCGTATTTTATCCATAGATTAAAAAAATTCATAAAGAAATACAAAATGAATAAGAAAAAAATTCTTACAAAGAGGCTGTTCTAATTATGAAGAAGCGTGGACACATTAGCTCGTAGAAAACAGATATTACATGAGTAATTAATGTAGTATTCTCTTTACCAACTACTAGTAATTAGGACTCAGAAATTCGTAAATATACTCATTGTATTGGTTGGAATTAGAGCGGTAATCGAGTCGAGCCGAACACTGTCAGGCTCGAGGTCGAGCTCGATTAAAAAGTTTTTGCTCCAGCTCGGGATCGAGTTCGATCGAGACTTCAATTTCAAGCTCGAGACTCGACTCGTGAAAATTTTGATATGTTCGAGTTCGGCTCGAAAGCTCGAATTATTTCACCAAATATAGACAAAAGCTCGAATATGATCGGTTCGGCTCGATTAAATATATAAATTATATATAAATATTTAATAATTATATAAAATACATTTATAATATATAAAATTAAAAAATTAATAAATTCTTGATTAGGCTCACGAACTTTACAAGCCAAGTAATTTAAAGCTCGAGCTCGGCTCGGTAAAGTATTCGAACAGGTCGAGCTCGAGCTTGAGCTCGACTCAATTATTATCGAGCCGAATTCGAATATTTATCGAACTGAGCTGAGTAACGAACAATTTGACTCATTTAGGCCCATAGTTGGAATGTTTACTTGAGCCAACTGTCTATGCTCTCAGATTATACAATATACACTACACCAAAAACGGCCTTTTCCTACCATATAAATCATACCAAAAAAACTTGGTAGGAATTGACCCCCCATTTCCTACCGACGACGAATATGGTAGGAAATGGTCTGCGTGGGGCCCGATTTCTGTAAAAGCGAGGACCAATTCCTACCGATTGTTGGTAGGAAAATAAAACCTACCAACATCGGTAGGTTTTGCCTGCATTTTCACAAAGATACGACCCCACCATCCTAATCATCAAGCCTTGTCATATTTTTAAGTAATAAACAATTTTTATAAAATAAAAAATATTTTCAATATGCTGTGGTCATTTCCTACCATATATGGTAGGAAACTAAAACCTACCAAATCTGGTAGGTTTTATTCTTGATGGTACCCCACCATCCACATCATCAGCCATATCATAATTTAAGTAATAAATAATTTTTTAGAAATAATAAATTTTTTAATTCTGTCATGGTCATTTCCTACCATATATGGTAGGAAAATAAAACCTACCAAATCTGGTAGGTTTTATTCGTGATGGTACCCCACCATTCACATCATCGTCCCAATCATATTTTAAAGTAATAAACACTTTTTTTAAATACGAAATATTTTCATTCTGTCAAGGCCATTTCCTACCATATATGGTAGGAAATAGTCACTGACGAATTTTAAACCCCCACCACCTTTTTGCTTTTCCGCCAAAAATTTCACAGAAAATTTGAATTTCCCGCGCACATCAAAACCTACCATTGTTGGTAGGTTTTAATCGATTAATAAAATAATACAAAATAAAATTAATGGAGAATGTGTTTATATTATATTTTTTGTTGATCGGTTATCATATTTTTTGTTAATCAAACTCTAGGGACATAAAGATTTACTCATTTTAGTAGTGGAGGATAAAAATTAGTTGAATTAAACTTACATATTTACGTACTTATGTTATTCGTTAAAACCTAATTATATCGAGAAAAAATTAAAAATATAAAGACGTATGGATAAATTAAATTTTTTTATATGAAACGTCGTTTTGTAGTTTGATGAATGTAAGGAAAAAAATTTAGACAAAAAGGAATTACAAAAAGTTAAAATCGTTTAGAAAATGAAAGAGTGTTAGAAAATTGAGTTAGAGTTTATACTCATGTTTTAGGGGTTGTCTAGGGTTACACTTTTTTATTTCTATTTTTTTTTTTTAACGATCCAACCTTACGGATGATTAAATATGTTGATTTCTTAGTTTTATACAAAATATTGGATTTTTTTAATTTAAACTCTTATATTTTTATAATAAATCTATTTTAGGGGTTGTCTAGGGTTACACTTTTTGATTTTTTTTTATTTTTTTTCAACGATCTAACCTTACGGATGATTAAATATTTTGATTTCTTAGCTGTATGTAAAATTTTAGAATTTTTTAATTTAAGCTCCTATATTTTTATAATTAATCTATCTATCAAACTTATAATTTACAAAACTTGAACTGAAATATGATATATGAGTAAATTGCATATTTAGTACAAAAAACGATGTTGGTGTAGTGGTTATGCACTTGGTTATTCTTAGAGAGGGCAGTTGTTTAAATCCACACAACCCAATTTTTTTGGCAATTTCCGCCAAATCTTTTTACCAAAAACTTGAAATTACCGCGCACAACTAAAAAAGAATATAATTAAAATAATAAAAGAAAAAAAATTACGGTAAAAACTCATTTACCCTCTGAAATAAATTAATAGATCTAAATTATCATTACGTTTCGATCGTCGAAAATATTATTTAAAAACAATTATTATGTTTATTTTTTTTTTTAAAAAAAATTGTGCCAAAGCCTATACCCTACCATTATCGGTAGGAAATAAGCTACAATTTCACGAAAAATTCAAAAATTGCGCCTAAAACTAAAAATTCAAAAATTGCGCCCAAACCAAAAATTCAAAAATTTTGCTGAAAATCATAACCTACCATTATCGGTAGGAAATAAGCTACAATTTCACGAAAAATTCAAAAATTGCGCCTAAAACTAAAAATTCAAAAATTGCGCCCAAACCAAAAATTCAAAAATTTTGTTGAGAATCATAACCTACCATTATCGGTAGGAAATAAGCTACAATTTCCCGAAAAATTCAAAAATTGCGCCTAAAACTAAAAATTCAAAAATTGCGCCCAAACCAAAAATTCAAAATTTTCGCTGAAAATCATAACCTACCATTATCGGTAGGAAATAAGCTACAATTTTACGAAAAATTCAAAAATTGCGCCTAAAACTTAAAATTCAAAAATTGCGCCCAAACCAAAAATTCAAAAATTTCGCTGAGAATCATAACCTACCATTATCGGTAGGAAATAAGCTACAATTTTACGAAAAATTTAAAAATTGCGCCCAAACGAAAAATTCAAAAATAATTTCCTCTTCTTATTACTTATAATACAATCATTTCTTTTTTCTCATTTCACTTCAATTTTCTTCCCTCTCTTCATCTTCTTCTCTATATCTTTATCTTCTTCAAATCAATTTCACATATCATTCACTTTGTTCTTCTTCTTTTTGCTTATTTAAGTAATTTTATCTTCATGCTTATTTTGTTATTTAATTCTTAATACTAATTCTTGCTTTTTATGTAAATTTTAGGTACTTGATGAAGATCCAAAGACAATTATGTGGAAATAGAGAAAATGATTGTGAAGAAAATAACATGAAGATCCAAACGAAAAAGATGAAGATTTTGAAGATAATTAATTAAGCATTGTAAATAATTTTTGATTTGTAGTTTTGGTCCATAAGAACAACTTATAATTTTGAATATTATGATTTATGTGTAAGGAATGTTTGAATTTTCATATACAATGAATGTTTGATTATTTGTTATGGTTGTATACTTGTGAATTATATATCGATCTATTTTTTTATAATGATTTGAGCAATTTGTTAGATAGGAGAAGTAATGAAAGCTTTATTTTTTTTGAAACAATTGTCTAGTAATTCCTACCACCTTCAAAGCATTTCCTACTGTCTTCATAACATTTCCTACCGTATTCATAGCATTTCCTACCGTCTTCGTAACATTTTCCAGAATTGATGAATGCGGTAGGTTTTAACTAGTAGGAAATACTGAAGGTGGTAGGAATTGCTTGGTAGGAAATAACTATTTTTATGTGCTTCTGTTATAAAACCTACCATTTTGGTGCCTCTTGAGTTGGTAGGAAATGCGTTGGTAGGATTTGGTTGGTAGGAAATAGTCCTTGACCAGGGTCAAATGTGACCCCACAAAATGACGTGGCAGTGACCCCCACTCGTGACACGTGGCATGACATGTCAACCTCGTGGCAAGTGACGTGTCGGGGTCCACCGCCATGTGGCCGTCGATGTGGCTGTTGATGTGGCTCGCCACATGGACAGCCATTTGGCATGTGGGACCGTTTAAGAAACAGACCACCAATTCCTACCATCACCAATTCCGACCTGAGCAATTCCTACCATGTCGAATGGTAGGATTGACACCAATTCCTACCGATTGACCCCCAAAACCTACCATTTTCGTGGTAGGAAAAGGCCCTTTTTGGTGTAGTGACAGGAAAGTGAAAGAAATTTATCTCTACATGTGACTAGAATATGTACGGCTATTATTTAAAAAAAATTTATTATAACATAACATTTAATTTATTTGTTTTAAGATAAAAACAATATTTTTTTATTTTAAATTATATATATATATATATGTTTGTTTGACTAACTTCACTTAAAATAAATATATTTGGTAATTTTTGACTAAAAAATTAATGTATAATATAAATAAAAGCATAAAGCATAATTGCATAAAAATTAATAAAATATGAGTTTAAAATTGTTTAAATTTATGGTATGTAGGAAAGAAAATTAAGTACAGAAAATGTACCTCAAAAGTACTTAAATTTTTAAGCCCAGTTATTGCTTTTTAAGTTATAATTTTTCAGCAAAGCCAAACACATGCAAAGTTACTTTAAGTGGGCTTCTAGATAATTTAAGCGAAGCCAAACATGCTGCGAATCTCTTTAAGATTGGGTCCTAAATATATATACTTTGGAGGGAGAGAACAGAGTAATGCAAAGAATTCAACTTTTGTTCTTTTTAACAGCATGAAATTTTTAATACACACATATATATGCTCGGTTTGGTGGATAATTAGAGCAATCAAAGAAATAAGTTGGAAACATTTAGAATCAGGCATGCATGCATTGCATGCAGCATACTCAAGAAGGGTACACAATCTACTCTCCAACTGATCAAAAATTTGTAGATTTTGTTTGTTTTTAGGTATAAAATATTGGCCCCGATCTCCATCAAACGTTTGCCATGAATGATTTCCGTAACAAACGATGTTTCAACCATCCGATCAAATATTCAACGTTCAAGATTAGAAAACAGTTTAGTACCTACCGCATAAACTTTCCGCTGTACGTGTAAACTTTCATTAGATAGAGTGGAAACTTTCTGCGTATGTGTGGATGTATACAGGTGTACATGATTAATGTATATTTAGGTTTAAGACTATGTTTAAATTATAAACATATCTAATATTATCTTTTTAAAATAACTTTTATAAAATATAAATCATAAATTATACTATAATTTGTATCATTATATATATATGTATATCAATATACGTTTTTTGTAAATTATGTGTCACAAAATTAAAACAAAATTATCATCTATTAATTTGAACCAAGATTATATAGTATTAAACATAAAAAAATAAATTAAGAAAATTAAACTACTTGTAACCTAATTAAAATAAAATCAAAAAACAGAATTTATTTATTGTGTTGCTAATTTAAGCTTCTTTATTTATGGACGTTGCTAATGTGGAGTTTTTCAGTAAATTTTGAAAAAACAAAACTTACAATTTATCGTGTTCTTTAATATCTACTTAAGAAATTGAATATTGGATATTTTTATTATAACTTTTTTTTTATATTTATTAAGTGGGGCTAATTTATTTTGTAATGGAAAATTTTGAATATTTTGAAAAGAATCATTAATTTCAAAGATTGGATATAGTTATGGCTATGTTTTTTCATATTTTAATTAGATTTCAAATAATTTTGCTTATTTCTCTGTGAATTTTGTTATATTTTATCATTTTATTTTTAATACATAGTTGTAATATTGTGACATGTAATTTAAAAATAATATATACAGGTATTCTATAAAGAATATAATATGAAAATGCTATCACATATAACAAAATTTCTAAAGATGCAAAATATGTACTTATTTAATTTATAAAAATACAATCCACTTAGTTTAAAATAATAAACATTTCTACTATAATCTTAATTCAAAAAAGATAATATTAGATATGTTTATAATTTAAACACAATCTTAAATCTAAATATACATTAACCCTGTACACATGTATACATCCACACATACAGCAGAAAGTTTTCCATGGTACCTAATGAAAGTTTACACCCGCGGTAGCTACTAAACTGTTTTATAATCTTGAACTTTGAATATTTGATTCGATGGTTAAAACATCATTTGTTACAGAATGTTACAGAAATCATTCATGGTAAACATTTGATGGAGACCGCAGACCTAAAATATTACTACTAAATAAAATAATTGTTTTCAAAGAGACAGCTATCAAGTGTTTCATTCAAATAATGTATCCGATTAGGTAGGATACGGGCAGGCTTCGCAGCAGGAAGGGGTATGACTTATGAGGCAAGCATGCATGCATCTTCATATTTCAGAATTTACGTAAAAATAATTGAGATCTTGTTCCATGAGATACGCATACACATTATTGACAGGTTCAAGAGATTGGCGACACGGACAAGACAACAGAAATTAAAGAAAGAGGTATACGGATCATTAATTGCGTAGGGACAGGATATGATAAGTAAACACCCCGTACCCAATTTATACATGTCCCGAGGCTCCTTTATATTTCTGGTATAATAGAACGTTTTTTGTTCAGAAATGGTATATGTGAACTTTCTTGTGCAAAAAATGGTATAGAGTGCCATATATTTTTTTTTTCTTTTCCTTCTTTCTGCCGATTGTTCCGGTTATGTTGCTTAGTAAAAATTGATTGTTGATTAGTAAAAAATTGCTTCCAACAATGATTTTGAACGTTTAAAAAATGTATTTGCAAAATTTAAAATTTCATTTTTTCTTTTTTATATTAAACTTGAAATGTTCTACTTTGCTACTAACCAAAAATTGGGAAAAAATATTATGTGTAACTATGTAAAATTTTGCTCCAAATATGAGGTCTACACATAATTATAATTTATGTAGGCACTTTTAGGAGTATAAAAAACATTTTTCTACATAAATTTTTTTATTTTTCTGGGTTCCGCATTAAACTTCAAACCTTGTACTTTTATAGAAGCCAAAAGGTTTAAAAAAATTTATGTCGAACAATGGTATTTTTAGGTCCGAAAATGACTTGAACAAAACTCTATTGCACCTAAAAACATCTGCAAGCATGATAATAATGCAATTTTTATGTTGACGTGACTACACTACTTTTACATTTGCAGAGCAATAATAATGTCAACAGTTGTATTCAGAGCAATAATAAAACTTCATTATTTTTGACATGACTACACATGAGATCAATAATTTCTGATATAAATGACAATTAATACAAAGCTTTAATTTTCTGGAAAAGATGAGTAGTCATTTCAAGACCTGCATAACCAGGAAGACATGACAACTCCACTTTCAAGTAGGATATATATAATTGATGATTATAGCCTGAAACTGTATTGTTAAATTTGGAATACAGAAAATGGCTAAAAATGAGTGTCGTGTTTGGTTGTTTGTTGAAAGAAATGACGATTACCGTAGGTTACGACGAAGCGATCCGAAAGAGTATTTTGCAGGCGTTCGTCGAGAATGGGCCTATAGGCTTGAAGAATCCGAACGATTGAAAAATGACCTTATTCGTATTGGTGCAAGGGTTCCCACTCGTAATTCGCGTATCATGTATCCTGATCCTGGGGAATGTGGCAATTGGAATAAGTATAGGAAAAGAGTCATTGCTGCTGTGTCACAGATATGATTTGAAAATAATCTAATGTTGATGCGTAGAGGTCGTCAGTATATGTATCAACTTGCCATAGATTCCGTTCGTGCTATGGGCAGAGAGCTCACAGAACGCGAGCAATATCATCTTGAACATAATCCTAACTATGTGTCCGATGGAGCCATATCCGATGAAACGCAAGAAGAGTGATCTGCGTATTATGTATTATTATATTGTTGTCTTTTAATTATGACCAAGTGCTCTTAATTTCTATTGTTGTATCCTGAGTCCCCTATTAATGTATGAATTTGGTATTTATGATTACTCTTTTTAGTAGTTTGATGAAAGATTGGTATTTATAATACAACATGCACACCATGACAATGCATAAATAAGAACAACATAACAATACATGAAAATAACATAACTGACATTCTTTACGAGAAAGAATGTACATTCTTGAAAAACAAATAAGAAAAACTTAAAAAACACAAACATCATGAACAACTTTAAAAATCATCATCATCCTCATCTGTGTCCTCATTCTCATCATCATCGTAATACTCGTACTCATTACGATTCTCATCATCAGCATCATCATCCTTATCGTCATTCTCATTTTGGACTTCATCCCCGGAGTCAGTTATCTGTTGTATGTTGAAACTTTGCATTAGTTGTTGCATCTCATACTCATGGTGATCTGTTTGCCTTGTTATCTGCTTTTTAAGATCTTCAATGATAATTGTTGCACGCTCCTCCAGTAGGTCTTCAATCCAACGACTGTATCCATATCCATTCGATCCATCTGGACAGTTCACGGACCTTCTTCCAGCATTGGCCCCGTACCAGCACATCCTTTCAACCATTAACTTATTGCAAAAGCAAATACTCGGATCAGGAACGTTAGACATCTTAATTATAACAAACCAGTGGTAGATATATTTGAAGAATTTTAGTGAAGAAGTAATCGCATAGATGAGGCTTTATATAGGCTTAACATGTAAATTAGTACATTCTGTGAAATTGATCTCGTGACTACAAGACTACTCATTTTTATTTTTCAGACCTTGACAGTGCTTTTTTAACATTTGCAGACACTGCAAAGCAAAATTGCTGACAGTGCAAAACAGTAGGGAGGAGTGATCAAATCAACTTGGTATTGAGGAGGATGAAGAGGTATTGAGGAGCCACGTGCCCATAGCAATGGAAAATTAGTCTTAAATTGAACTATTATTCATACTTGAAATACAAAAGTACAATAGTTTAGTCATCGTCGGATATGAAGCTGTCTGAGTCATTATCAGCACTTATGCTCAATTGATGATACTGTCTTGCACGTAGCACGTCTCCGTCTTCTGCAAACATCCTTGCATCTACTGCTAGACTGTATCGATGTATGCGCAATTGCATTCGGTTCTCTTCCTCTCGTGCACGGAACAATGCAGCTTTAAGTTGTTGTGGAGTATTGCGTTGCATCAGTACAGCGCGTTGTTTCGGTATTCTAAGTCGTAGCTGCCGACATTGCTCAATACAACAAGAAATGTATTGCGTACGCCATTTCCACTCCCTTTGCATTTTTGTTATTGACTGATTGAGTAACGATTATTAGGATTCATCGAATACACAAAATCATCATCACATAACCATTTTCTTCCCATGGCTCTAAAAATATCACTTGTACTATAACTATTTACCATTTTTTCAGATTTTGATAATAATGACCATAAGGAAGTGCACAATCATGGGAGTATTTATAGCAGATATGAGCATTAAAATTAGTAATAGTTCAAACAAATAATTTTGTTCACGAGACACTTTCTTGTGGATTCACGGACCAATAATTATGCGTTCTTGTCATTTTTGGACCAATAATTACTATATTACAACAACTTGTGTGTTTTTTGAATTTCTAGGGTCTCAAGTTCAACTGAAAAAAAGTCATAGTAATATTTGACATTTTTTCTCATTTTTTTACTTTTTATAAAGTTGAACGGTTCAGCTTTGATACGGAACAAAAAAAATTAATTAATACATTTTATAATTATATTTTTTAAACCCTCAAACTTGACAGTTAGTTAGCTAGTTTTACTAGAAGACAATTTTAGTACTTTACATTTTTTACTAAGTTAACACACGGGAAGAAGAAGAAATGTAGGGAAAAAAATATGTAGGGGTCGCCACTTCATGTGGCGTTTTTTGAAGGGGTCGCCACATGAGGTGGCACCCTATACCATTTTTGCATTCAAATGTTCAGATGTACCATTTTTTCACACAATTTGTTCAACTGTACCAGAAATGTAAAGGAGCCCATGTCCTGCCCCCTTCAAACTCAAAAGACGGTATCCTAAACTATACTTTAATTCAGTTTTATACATTAGGCCAGCTAATGTTGCTATTTACCTGCGGGCTGCAGCCTTCAACAGTCCGTCTAACATTCAGTGCCACCACGATTCCGAGTAGACGAATCATTTATTTTCGTGTCATGTACATTCGTGTTTCATGTATCGCTGACCCGAAAATAACACAAAATAAATTTTTATACCCATCTGAACATGTACCACTTAACTATAAGTGCAAGTGCAGGAATGGAACACATGAAAAGACTGGAATTTGTGGAAGTAATTAATTAAACTAAAGTTATCTGCAAACAAGAAATGTTTAAGTAGAACAATAATTGTTAGTCCACTAATTTGTTACCCAATTATTGCCAAACACCTCCGGCGAATGTGACCCTTATTGAGTATTCTACACATTGTCAAACTCAAGCATTACTAGCTCAACATAGTGCATCAACAACATGTAATGATAATGATACGATAGTCGACTTAAGCTCATTATATAATCATATAGTAGATACATCAGTTACATGAGCTGGAATAGTTAGTTAGAGATAGATAGATGTAAGTATAGAAAGTTAGTTAGAGTTGTAGAGATAGATAGGTGTAAGTATAGAAAGTTAGTGTTGACTCGTAAACACGCAAGTATACGCGATCACAAATAGCAAGTGATAAATAGAGTTCGTTCCGCAGAGACAATGTGTAAATGCCAATTTAATACCTATGCAACAGTGTATGGTTACTTCTTAATGCTTGACCAATTATCAAATTGAGTTGTTGATTATTACTTAACTAATAAAACAATTATCAACTAAGAGTGAATTAACAAACGAGATTACTTATGTAAGAGAAAACATGGGGTTCCAATTTCATTAACCACTTCATCTAGAATCTTATGCCTTTTCAACCTAGCATGTGCAAGCGATGATAACTGATTAGACGCACTAAACTGACACACGCCAACTTTCGTTGTACATATATCATCCTACTGATCATCCACAATCGATAGAAGTCAAGTAGTCACCAAATATGCTTAGTCCCTATATGTCTATAGAGATTGAAAACATAATGGGTTACAATCAAGCATCCAAATAATCACATAGTCGGCGCAAGACGGTTAGAATTACACCACAAATTAATACATGCTCTTCACATGCAAAAACCTACGCTAGCATGGTATGTTCTAAACCCTAGATCCACTTTCGCAATCACTAGGATTCAACAAACAATTACGGATGTTCGCGACGCACCCATAACGAATAAGCGCAACCAAACTAGGTTAACAATATATCAAACACACACCAAGGCATAAAACATTTAATAACTAGAATCCATGGAAAACTCCATTAAAACCCCATGATAACGATTAGCCCATAATCGGACTTCTCATCATCATGGGTTCAAATGATAACATGAATCTACAAACAATTAATAATGAATAATAGAAAAGAAATTGAGAGCAAAATAAAGCCCAGAAATTGTAGAGAAGAAATACAAAAGATGGAATCAATAGGCCTCCTTGCTTGTCACTAGCTTGAAGAACCCTAGAATTTGATCTCTTGTTCTTAGAATAATAATGTTGATGATAGATAGTTCGCTACCAAATTAACCTAATGAATAATGTTTTTAAAGTATAAGATAATACATAATAAACCCAAGATACGAGCCCTAACAAATTAGGCCCAACACAAATTAACCCGGTTTGGAGTAAAATACGAGTAAAATACAAACTGACTGACGCATTCCAGGAACAATCAGGCGCTCTTGCGCCTCTAAATGGCGCTCTTGCGCCTCCTACCCCCTGGAATTTTACTTTGCAACCCAACCAAGCGCTCTTGCTCAAGATTTCTGAGCTCTTGCGCCTCCTAAGGCGCTCTTGCGCAGGAAACTGGCGCTGCAGCGCCTCCAGCTCCCTGGAATTTTTGCCCAGCAATGTAGAGCATTTCCGTGGCTTCGCGTGGGCTGTTGAATCGTCAGAATCGGACTTGTAGAACTCCAGATATGGCCAAAACCGTGAGAGCTTCGCAACCTACCAGGAAAATCCGACTTTTGATCTCATTAACCTCCAACTCTTGGTTCTGCAAAACTTAATGAAAACACATTAAACACACCACATACTTGAGTTCAAGCCATCATTTTAAGCCGATATGAAGCATTCCAAGTGGATTAAAATCCACTTATCACACCCCCAAACTTAAACCGATGCTTGTCCTCAAGCATAAACAAACATAACTATATACAACTAACTAGTACCACTTCCGTAGGTGATCACGGTTGCATTTGGCATATGCAACAAGCCCTTTAAACCCCTAGGCAGCCCTAGTGGACGAGTAAGGTCTCGTGAGGGCCTATAGCGAATGTACCCACAAAATCCATCCATCAATGCAACTAACAATGCAAACTATATGAATGCAACTAATATGAAAATGCAAACGATCCCCTCAAACTAACCATAACCAATCAACAAGCCAACATCTCAAGGAATGCAATCTTTCAAACAGAGTTCGACCAAATTCCCGTATACTAACAATACAAACACAGAAACGTGCGTGTGTGCAATGCTCATCAATATACTCTCAAACTAAATCAAGACCATATCCTATTCTTCACAAAAACAACCACAAGCTTATAAACAAAATGAACTCTACACACAAGAAACCACTTAAAGACACCTCAATATCCACTCGAGTTAGACAGGAATTCATGCTTTTATTACAAAACACATACTAACACAATATGCATGCTTATTTGACCGTGCAATGGCTGAGACCCCTAAAGGCTTATACAATAATACCCATGTAGCGAGCGTTAGGTTAGTGGATCCCAGACCGGAAAAGTCTTAGGTCACTAGGCACAAAGTCCCCAAGAACTTAATTACTCGAGTATTAAAGAGCTCAACCTGATCAATTTTGCATAACAACTAACAAAACATTTTTTTTTTTTTTCTTTTCTTTTTTTTTTTTTCTATTTTTCGGAATGAGTGCGCTTTGCCTTTTTTCTCATCCCACCCTAGACTACTCATCTTTCCAATGAGCCGGCTACTAGCCATTTGACGCCTAGCCTTTATTGACAACTAGCATGAAATCCCTGTTTTTCCCCCAAACTTAGACTTAAGTGCTTCTTTCAATTTCAAGAGAATAGAAAACATTCTAAATATAAGCAAGTGGTTAAATTCTAACTTCCAAACAAACATGGTCTGATCAAATTCAAAAGCAACCAACGAGACTTGTGAATTTACATTTGTTTCTGGCATGCAAGTCAATTCATAGGAACTTAATCAACCCTCTATTCATCACTACCACACTCCAATCAACATCGACTCACCAACGGAAATAGCCAAATCCTACGGGATCATGAAAAATGCATGTTATGCAAATGTAACTAATCATGAACTCACATGGCATCAACAAACAAAACAAAAACAAATATGCTCTATATGACAATTATGCAACAATATGAATGAAATTATACTAACATGCATTATGATTTCTAAATGAATACACTGACACAAATACTACTAAACCTCAAATCACCCCCAAACTTAAGATATTCAATGTCCTCATTGAAGGTAAATTAAAAAGATAGTAGAAACATACCTAACACATGGGTTGCCTCCCACGAAGCGCTGTCGTTAACGTCATTTAGCCGGACTCGACTAACCAGAATCACATTATACTGCCACCCTGAGTGGTTGGTGGCCCAAACGGAGGATCCTGATGGTGCTCTCCAAATTCACTTCCTGACAAATTGTTAGCAACAATAACAGGAAAAATAGATGACTGTCCAAAATATGCATACCTCAGATGATTTGATGAAGATTTAAGAACGAGATTAGTAGTTTTTTTTAATGACGGCTTAAGCCGCACCTGAGAGTTCAAGAGCTCTGTCAAACCAAGCGACTCGTTTGGCATATCAAATTTCCTCTTCCAAGGAACTGCATTTAACATCTGAACATGCTCTGCTTTTACCTCCTCAGTACGAGGCTTGCTTAATACACAAACATCGAATGTATCCGACTTCAACAACTGATCAAACGGTTTATTCTGACCAGTATCAACCCCTTCCACTCTAAAACACTTTTCATTGTCTTCCGGAACATTGATGGCCTTAAACACATTAAAGGAGACAGTCTGATCTTGCACTCTCATTGTGAGCTCTCCTTTTTGGACATCGATCATCGTTTTGCCCGTGGCTAAAAATGGTCTTCCCAAGATGATTGGGATGTTCTTATCTTCCTCAAAATCCAAGATGATGAAGTCGGCGGGAAAAATGAGTTTATCCACTTTGACTAAGACGTCTTCCACTATTCCACGAGGATATGTGACCGATCTGTCAGCTAGCTGCAAGGAGATATTGGTAGGTTTTGGGTCGGGGAGTCCAAGTGTCATGAAGACGGAGAAAGGCATCAGATTGATGCTTGCACCAAGATCACACAAGCATTTGTTGAATGACACTTTGCCAATAGTGCAGGGAATAGCGAAGCTCCCTGGATCTTTAAGCTTTGGAGGTAGTTTTTGTTGCAAGATCGCACTACATTCCTCCGTCAATGCAACCGTCTCAAAATCAGCTAGCTTAAACTTCTTCGATAGAATTCCCTTCATAAATTTGGCGTAACTAGGCATTTGTTCCAAAGCTTCAGCAAATGGGATGTTAATATGCAACTTTTTAAATACCTCCAGAAATTTGCCAAATTTCTGATCTAGTTTCTGTTTCTGCATCCTTTGAGGAAACGGTGGAGGTGGATAGACTGGAGGATTGGCCTTTGAATGAACCATATGCTTGGCTGGTTGTTGGAGTGGCTGCTTTTCCTTTTCTGCAACTTCCTCTTGCTCTGCCTGTTTTGAATTCTGTTCAGATTCTGTGCCCCCTGTGACTTTTCCTGACCGCAGAGTAATGGCTTGTACCTGTTCCTTGCCATCATTTTTCCCTGGATTAGGCTCTGTATTGCTAGGCAGACTTCCTTGTTGCCTATGAAGTAGGGCATTTGCTAGTTGTCCAATCTGGTTTTCCAAGTTCTTTTGAGAAACTGTTAGGGTTTTTATCATTAACCTCATCTCCTCCATTTCAGATTTCTCATTGGATGTCTGACCAGAATTCCCATAAGATTGTTGAAATCCTGGTGGCTGATATTGCTGCCTCGGAGCATACTGCTGCTGCATTCCTGAAGGGTTGGGTTGTCTACCCCCAAACTGCTGATTAGGAGGAGGATAAGATGTTTGCTGCATGTTGTTCTGACTGTTCCCCCAGCTAAAGTTAGGATGATTCCTGTTGTTTGGATGATACGCGTTAGGAATTGGGACTTGTGGCCTTTGAAAGTTGCTGACGAACTGCGCTGACTCATTAGATATGGCACATTGACGAGTGTCATGCCCACCTGCACATAGCTCACAGATGCTAGCTACCTGTTGCATCCCAAGATTAGCCAAAGAGTCCACCTTCATGCTTAGAGCTTCTAACTGAGCCGACAGAGCAGTAGCGGTATCAACTTGAAGAACTCCTGCTATTTTGTTTTGCTGCAATCTTTGCGAAGGATTTTGATACTCATTTGCAGCCATCATTTCAATCAGATTATAAGCTTCCTCGTAGCTTTTAGCCCACAATGCTCCGCCAGAAGCAGCATCTACCATAGGCCTAGATTGACCTCCCAGTCCATTATAGAAACAGTTTATGACCATCCAATCAGGCATACCGTGATGGGGGCATTTTCTGAGCATTTCCTTATAACGTTCCCAAGCCTCACACAACGACTCACCCTGTGCCTGAGTAAACTGAGTAATAGCATTCCTAATGGCAGCTGTTTTTGCCATAGGAAAGAATTTGGAGAGAAATTTTTGCGCAAGCTCTTCCCAAGTAGTGATTGATCCGGCCGGTAGAGAATGTAGCCAGCCTTTAGCTTTGTCCCTCAAAGAAAAGGGAAAGAGTCTCAGCTTCACAGCATCATCTGAAACACCATTGAATTTGAAGGTGTCACAGATTTCAATAAAATTCCGGATGTGCATATTAGGGTCTTCAGTTGCACCACCCCCAAACTGCACTGTGTTCTGCACCATCTGGATAGTACCCGGCTTGATCTCAAATGTATTCGCAGCAATTGCAGGCCTGATGATACTTGACTGAATGTCATTTATCCTTGGCTGCGAATAGTCCATGAGTGCTTTAGGCACTTCCGGTGGGTTAAGCTCATCCATTGTAACAACTGGTTTAACTTCTTCTTCTTCAATTACAACTTCTTCTACTAGTGACACTACCTCTTCTTTCCTTTCCAATTCTGCTTTGGTTTGAGATCGTGTTCGCATACACGGTTAAGTACCTAAAACAAGAAAAGGGCAAGGCGACACGAGATTGATGAGTAACAAAAAATCAAGTCAGTAATCTATAACGACCACTGTTGACAAGCACGTAAACTACAATTAACACCGTGTCCCCGGCAGCGGCGCCAAAAACTTGTTGACTCGTAAACACGCAAGTATACGCGATCACAAATAGCAAGTGATAAATAGAGTTCGTTCCGTAGAGACAATGTGTAAATGCCAATTTAATACCTATGCAACAGTGTATGGTTACTTCTTAATGCTTGACCAATTATCAAATTGAGTTGTTGATTATTACTTAACTAATAAAACAATTATCAACTAAGAGTGAATTAACAAACGAGATTACTTATGTAAGAGAAAACATGGGGTTCCAATTTCATTAACCACTTCATCTAGAATCTTATGCCTTTTCAACCTAGCATGTGCAAGCGATGATAACTGATTAGACGCACTAAACTGACACACGCCAACTTTCGTTGTACATATATCATCCTACTGATCATCCACAATCGATAGAAGTCAAGTAGTCACCAAATATGCTTAGTCCCTATATGTCTATAGAGATTGAAAACATAATGGGTTACAATCAAGCATCCAAATAATCACATAGTCGGCGCAAGACGGTTAGAATTACACCACAAATTAATACATGCTCTTCACATGCAAAAACCTACGCTAGCATGGTATGTTCTAAACCCTAGATCCACTTTCGCAATCACTAGGATTCAACAAACAATTACGGATGTTCGCGACGCACCCATAACGAATAAGCGCAACCAAACTAGGTTAACAATATATCAAACACACACCAAGGCATAAAACATTTAATAACTAGAATCCATGGAAAACTCCATTAAAACCCCATGATAACGATTAGCCCATAATCGGACTTCTCATCATCATGGGTTCAAATGATAACATGAATCTACAAACAATTAATAATGAATAATAGAAAAGAAATTGAGAGCAAAATAAAGCCCAGAAATTGTAGAGAAGAAATACAAAAGATGGAATCAATAGGCCTCCTTGCTTGTCACTAGCTTGAAGAACCCTAGAATTTGATCTCTTGTTCTTAGAATAATAATGTTGATGATAGATAGTTCGCTACCAAATTAACCTAATGAATAATGTTTTTAAAGTATAAGATAATACATAATAAACCCAAGATACGAGCCCTAACAAATTAGGCCCAACACAAATTAACCCGGTTTGGAGTAAAATACGAGTAAAATACAAACTGACTGACGCATTCCAGGAACAATCAGGCGCTCTTGCGCCTCTAAATGGCGCTCTTGCGCCTCCTACCCCCTGGAATTTTACTTTGCAACCCAACCAAGCGCTCTTGCTCAAGATTTCTGAGCTCTTGCGCCTCCTAAGGCGCTCTTGCGCAGGAAACTGGCGCTGCAGCGCCTCCAGCTCCCTGGAATTTTTGCCCAGCAATGTAGAGCATTTCCGTGGCTTCGCGTGGGCTGTTGAATCGTCAGAATCGGACTTGTAGAACTCCAGATATGGCCAAAACCGTGAGAGCTTCGCAACCTACCAGGAAAATCCGACTTTTGATCTCATTAACCTCCAACTCTTGGTTCTGCAAAACTTAATGAAAACACATTAAACACACCACATACTTGAGTTCAAGCCATCATTTTAAGCCGATATGAAGCATTCCAAGTGGATTAAAATCCACTTATCAGTTAGTTAGAGAGATGTAGTATAAATAGATGATGAAGCACTACTCATTGTACTTCTTCTTCTTCTTCTCCTTGAATGCAAAGTATTTGTTTTCATTCTGTTAGAATAAATCGGTTACTACTATGAAAATCAATATGGTATCAGAGCCTCCTGGATCTGTTTAAAAGTATCAATGGTGGATGAAAACGACGATCGTAGTTAATCGAAAGATTTGTGCATTGATTTGCTTTATTAATAACGATCGCATCAGGTTTCTTCGTAATCTCAAATTGTTATTGTTTAGTCCTTCGTTTTATAACATCATCTTTTGATCCTATTCTGATTGTTCTTGAGTATTAGATCACATTTTGTTTACAGTATGATTCTTGTTTAGTTTCTTTAAAAGAATCATTGATTTCTTGATCATCGTGATCTTCTGAGTTCTATATTTGAGATTTTCTGAAATTTTTTTATCGTGATTCTTAAGAATCTTCTGAGTTTGAGATTTTCTGGTAACTGAGAGTATCTTGATCTGTTACATTTTCTTCATATCTGCAAATCGATCTTGCTTTCCTGAAAATGTCCACATCAAACACAAATCATACTAATACACCAAACACAAATTAAGATCCATCAAGTGTTTACTACATACATCCATCCAATGCAACAACAAATCAGTTAGTTTTAGTGAAGTTTAATGGAACTAACTATGCTAATTGGAAGCGTTCGATGACTCTTACTCTTTCTGCTAAGAACAAACTGAGTTTTGTGAATGGAACAATTGTTATGCCTGAACCTACTTCTGATGAATTTTTTTCTTGGGAAAGATGCAATTCTTTGGTAACATCTTGGCTTTTGTTTAATTTAGATGAAAACATTGCTCGGAGTGTGTTGTTTCTCAAAACTGCTAGAGCTATTTGGACAGATCTTGAAGATCGTTTTGGTTATGTGTCAATGACACAAGCATATTCTTTAGAACAGAAACTGGCAGAAATCTCTCAAGGTAAACAGAGTGTTTCTGAATTCTACACTACTATCAAGGGATTATGGGATAATATTGATGATGCCAGTCCATTGCCTCAATGTACATGTAATAACTGTACTTGTAATCTGAGTCTGAAAGTGTAGCAGAAACATCATGAAAATAGATTGTTACAATTCTTGATGAAACTGAATGAACAATACTCCACAGTGAGAGGTCATTTACTGCTTATGAGTCATTCTCCTACAGTTGCTCAAGCTTACAGGATGATTGCTCAAGAGGAGAATCATAAGGAAATGCCCAATAATCAACTGGATAGCATGGCTTTTTTCGTAGATAAGATATTTTCAAATCATGGAAATAACAATGGTGCATCAGGTTTTCCTGGACATTATACTGGTAATCGAAATTCTGGTAATTCTAATACTATTTATACTGGTAATTCGGGCAATTATGGACAGACTGGTAATTTTGGAGGAAACATAAGACAAAAGCCAGGATCCAACTACTATTGCACTCATTGTAAGGTACCTGGACATAGCATTGACATGTGTTTCAAATTACATGGCTATCCTACAGGTTTTAAACCAAAGGAAAGGAAGTTTGCTGCTGCAGCAACTGCTAGTGCTGAAGAAAATTCTAATGTTGTCAATGAAGGGCCAAATATGTTTTCAGCTGAACAGTATAGTCATCTTCTTAATCTGTTGTCCAACCATAAAGTTGCTGAATCAAATGCTGGTGCAAATCTTCATCTATATAGAAACACAGATACCAATCAAGCTCATTTGGCAGGTAAAATCTGCATGATATCTTGTCTTGACTACAACTGGCTCTTAGATAGTGGAGCCACAAATCACATTTCTCCTAATTTGACTGATTTTATTGAATATAGATCTGTCAACAGTGCAGAACATTGTATAACCATTCCAAATGGTAAGAAAATACAGGCATTACATATTGGGAAAGTTGACTTGGGAAATAAAATCATTCTAGAGGATGTTTTGCATGTGCCAGAATTTCAATTTCGACTTATATCAGTTTATAAGATGTGCAGAGATTTAAAATGTCAATTGACATTTAGTACTGATCATTGCCTAGTACAGGACCATTCTCAGAAAAGATAGCAAATTCTTCTTGGTAAAATACAGAATGGCCTTTATACAGTGGGTTCCAGTTCAGCATCTTCCAAATATTGTTTTAGTGCAACAAATGAAGCACAGTTATGGCATCTCAGACTTGGCCATTTGCCTTATTCTCAGTTGAAGATTTTACAGCCTTCTTGTGATTTTACTGCTCTTAGAAATTCAATATGTCAAGTTTGTCCACTAGCAAGACAAACAAGAACTTTTTTTTCACATAGTACTATTAAAAGTACTTCTATATTACAGTTGATACATGTGGATTTATGGGGACCATACAAAGTAAAGACTCATCTTGGTTTCTCAATATTTGTTACTATTATAGACGATTTTAGTCGATATACATGGATACAACTTATTAAGTACAAATCTGAAGTTGATGTTGTTTTAGAGAATTTTATTCAATATGCAGAAAAACAGTTTGGTACTCCAGTATTGTGTTTGAGATCAGATAATGCAGCAGAATCGTGTGAGAGGAGATTAAAAAGATTTCTTGTCGACAAAGGAATAATTCATTAGACTAGTTGTGTTTACACACCCCAACAAAATGGGGTGGTAGAAAGGAAACATCGTCATTTACTAGAAACTGCTCGGGCATTACTATTTTAGTCTAGAATACCAGATAAGTACTGGGGCGAATGTATTCTTTGTGCTTCTTATCTGATCAATAGGATGCCACTATCTAGTATCAATAATCAAGTTCCTTACAAGTTGTTATACAGTGAAGAAACTGCTTATGACTTGATGAAACCATTTGGGTGTTTGTGCTATGTTTCTACTTGTAAAGTTGACAGATCGAAATTGGATCCCAGGGCATCTCCCTGTGTGTTTCTCGGGTATCCACCAACTCAGAAAGGGTATAAGGTACTTGATTTACATACTCATAAATTTTCTGTTTCTCGGGATGTAGTATTCCATGAATTGAATTTTCCGTATCATACTCTTGTTCATGACAATTTAACACCAATTTCTAATGCCATACATATTCCAAGTATCACCACTCCTCAATTTGATTTCTATTCAGAATTTTTGTCACCAATATCTCCTACTTCTTCTGTTACAAATGATACTCATTCTGATTCTTCTTCATTATCTGTTTCGGACAATACATCCAATGAATCATCTATTTCTACTATCCAGCCCATATATTCTACTCGTACTCGTACACAACCTGAATATATTAAAGATTTCTATTGTCATACAGCTTTTCAACATCATATAGCTTTATCATCTCATTTAACTCATATTTTTGAACCTAAATCTTTTAAAGAAGCTTCTTCTCATCCACTTTGGGTAGAAGCAATGGAAAAGGAAATTGTAGCTCTCAACAAGAATAAGACATGGGATTTGGTACCTTTGCCTAAAGGTAAGAAAGCTATAGGACATAAGTGGGTGTATAAAGTAAAATTGAAAGTAGATGGATCACTTGAACGTTGCAAGGCACGTTTAGTTGCTAAAGGATATAATCAGTAATATGGTATTGATTATGAAGAAACGTTTTCTCCTGTGGTAAAAATGAATACTATACGCTGTTTAATTGCTCTTGCTGGTCATAAAAACTGGCCCTTGTATCAATTGGATGTTAACAATGCGTTTTTTCATGGAGATTTAACCGAGGAAGTGTATATGACTGTTCCCGAAGGCATTGACAATCCAAATAATTTGGTGTGCAAATTTTGGAAGTCATTATATGGTCTTAAGCAAGCTTCGCGTGAATGGTTTGATAAGCTTCTGCATGAACTTACTGCTCAGGGTTTTGTGCAATCTAAAAACGATTATAGTCTTTTTATCAAACGGAATGGGGATCAAGTTACAATAATGGCTGTTTACGTGGACAATATCATCATTACAGGTACTCATTCTGCCAGTATTGATGCTATCAAATCTCATCTTCACAATACGTTCAGTATCAAGGACTTAGGTAAGTTACATTATTTTCTGGGCATAGAGGTTGATTATCTTGACTCTGGTATTGCTCTTACGGAATCTAAATTCACTAGAGATTTGTTACATGATCTGCCATTTGATCTTTCTACACTACAAGAAAAGGGTCAATAGACATCGGTTTTCAGCCGATGTCTATGTTATTTGCCAACCGATGTCTTAGTCGGTGATGTCTATCTTAGACATCGGCCAGAAACCGATGTCTATACTTAACATACACATCGGTTATTTGTTTCTTAGACATCAGATATTGTAGAAAAAATGCGATGTATATCTTTGTGTTAGACATCAGTTTTGGCACCTGTTTATTGATGTATATTTAGATCTTAGACATCACATATTGTAGAAAAAATATGATGTATATCTTTATGTTAGACATCAGTTTTGCCACGTTAAATATTGATGTACATTTAGGTCTTAGACATCAGTATTTGTTAAAATTTTTGATGTATTTGTTACCATTAGACATTAGTTCTGAGCCTATATTAAATAAAACCGTTGTCTTTCCAAGCATAAAAAAAATTAAAATATGGATAGAAATTTCTACTAATACTACATCAAAACAAATGATTATGTATAAAAACATGAATTACTGTAAAGCTTATACCATTTCTAACCAATCTTTTCTGTTGTATCACACATCTTCTTTTCTACATGATAATTACAATTCAAAGTATTATTCTGTTGTTTCGGGTTTAATCACAGTATTACTAGAACAAACAGCTTCAATGGATAACCTCTTTAACACATTGGGACATGGGTCTGCTTGGAAGTAACTATTAGATGCAGTGACCTTGCAGCTCTCCCTGCCCACACACATCTGTATCATATTTATTTAGAAATAATGTGTCAGTTTAAAAAAAACAGCTCTAGAACCACCGCACAAGGCATTTAAACAAGTTTGAAAAGTTAAGAATCACCTTCTTTATGATGGCATGAGAATCTGGTGAATGGTAAGCTCTTGGCGCATTTTTGGCTCACTAGTAGTGTTGATTTTCCAGTTATCAACAGTTGGGTGGTGCTCAGATGTATCAGAACAGACCCTTCCTCTTGTTTTTTTCACTAGAGATATCTTTGATGCATCTCCACCTAGTTCTTCAAGAAGTACCAAAAGATTGTTTTATGGTTTCAACCAAGATCTAGGTACATGATACCTGGTAAGGGGATTACTAAAGTATCTTCATAAGATATGTGATGTATAATGGTAAGGGGATTAATATTACTGCAGAACCTGCATAAGATTTCTAATATGTTAATGGAAAGCACCCATCACGCTATCTGCAACCAAAAAAGACACAAATAAGTAAATTATGAAAGGATGAAATGATAAGTTTACAGAAACTTAAACATTGCGTAATAAAAAGTTTTGAGATGACAAGTATTGCGATATATATTGGTAGCAGTATTAGTATTTACCATGTAAATATAAGGGTCAGATCGACCTCCAGCTCCAGACCTCTTCACTGCAGTTTGTTTCATTAACCTGCAGCACCAGCAGAATATTAAGCATGTTTTATTTATCAAGCAGCCATGCAGAAAAATTGTATATAGAGTGAGACACGATATCTTACATTCTTAGGGCCTTGCTGGTATCAGGACTATCACCAAGAAACTGACGAAAACTTGTTGGAGAAATTGCTGGTTTTATTTTCCTATATAATTGAATGACCAACTTGAACAGAAAACAATGTGAACCACTAATATATTTGTATCTCATTTCGACTAGTTGGCAGTTGACCAAAACAAGTACTAGTTTTGAAAATACCTTTTAGAATTCAAAAAGAAAAAAGGCATTAGCTCATAGAATTAGTCTGAGGTTTTATTTTCCTCTATAATTGAATGACCAACTTGAACAACAAACAATGTGAACCACTAATATATTTGTATCTCATTTCGACTAGTTGGCAGTTGACCAAACCAATTAGTAGTTTTGAAATTACATTTTACAGCTAACTTTTTGGCTGCTTCATAATCTGATGACATTTTCTTGAGGTAATCAAGATCGAGTTACATACCCTGATACATGTGAAAAACAGCAGATATAAATATTTAATAGATGGTGCTATTTCGTACTCCTATCAACAAATAACAGGCAATGAGTATGATAGTATTTGATAATTCTGTTGACTAAAGCTGATGGAACTTTCACATTCTCCTTTCTCGAGTCAACAACAAGTTTTCTGAGTCTCCTAAGTTCTCCTGTAAGAAAACTTAGGGCCTAAGTTTTCAAGAAATTGTAGTTTTGCAGGTCTGCGCAGAGGAAATTGAGGTGCTGGTGGTACTTGACAAACACGATGATGCCTCACTCTTTGTCTCGGATCCCCATGAAACTGTTACCAACTTGCCTGAACTTGCTTTTTGGCAATTAGAAATTCGTAAAGTCTTAGACCGGCTCTTTCTCACAACCTGCAAATTGAAATTTATTTTTCATTTCAGAAAATCAGCATTTCTTTAGTCTCATCTAAAATTTCAATTTTCACTCGCAGGATGAAACTCAAATTCATGAGATTTAATATTACCGCATCAAAGCATCAGGAATTCAAAAAACAATATCAATTACGAATAATTCTCAAAAACATAATCAGAGATAATCAATGGCATTCATCTCAAATTCGGAGGGTCAGGTTGCACGCTATGGAGATCACCAGATACACTATGGGAGCAAATCGTACTTGATGCAGCTATATTTGGCTCTCCCTTTACGGTACCATTCTCCGGAAAATTCTGATATTGAAATGGAGAGATGATTAGAATCAACTTTACTCGGTTTCTTATATTAAACAACCAATTTTGTCATCCTAACCACCATCTACGTGCAGAAATCCAGAAACACATAATCATTTTTAAAGTTTCTAGAGCAGAAAATAAAGGAGAGCGCAAACAACTTACAGAATCTCCATTAGTATAAAGATATGTTGAGTCTACTTTAAAATTGTCGGTCATATTATCTTCATCATCCGACCCTTCTATACTCTCAAAGGCACTGGCACTAGGTGACTTGGGAGAAGTTGGTCTAATTAAATGCCCACCTCTTATGCTTAAACCAGTATGCCCAGCAGATTTTCCTGAACGCAAGTGCATGTCAAAACCCAAACAAAGGCTAAAATGTCACCATTGAATCTTTTACACATCAAAATTCATTGATATTGAACAAACACAAAGTTAACATAAATTTCAGATTTTTCTAGAAGCAATAAATACATAAACACAGCCCCCTTTTCATATATCATATATCAAATAACAAATCATTTTTAGAGCTCAACTACACATATCAGTTCAAATCAGTCCCATCTACAATACTCTACAACATAAACACCATAAATAAGTCAAATCCGCAAAACAACTAGGAACTAGTCTAGCACAACCATAAAACGCTTCACAAAACCTCTAGCACCTTATCACTAAAATACATACATATACAGTAAAACCTCTATAAATTAATACCATAAGAACCAGGACACTAAATCAATCATCAAAAGCCACCACTAATCGAGCTAAACACAAACAAACAATTATTTACTCAAGGACCGACAAAATGTATTATTTAATCAAAGTTACTAACCAATCGAAAACTAATTCATCAAAATCACTTAATCAAGCACAAATCAATCAAATGCACAAAAATTCCTCAACTAATCGAAAAACTACCTTCACTATATAATGAGTAAGTGCAAACTCATGTGTTTATGAATTAGGAATAAGTAACATAAAATCAATAATTTTGTACCAGTATAACACTCAAACAATTCAACACCAGAAAAACCAGATTTGAATCGAACCAAGCTGTGAAGATGGAGATATAGAAAAGACTACCTGAGGCAAGATGGGGGCAAAATCGAACCAAGATGGAGATTAGGGCTCGCAACTTGAAAATTAGGGCTCCCGGCATTCAACCCAACTTCTAAAGTGGAGTCTAAATCGAAGCTTGTAGTTAGGGATCTAGGAAATTTTGAGAAATTTAGATTGCGGTTAAGAGACAGTTTGGGGATATTTGGGGTGAGAGACGAGAGAGAGAGAGAGAGAGAGAGAGAGAGAGAGAGAGAGAGAGAGAGAGAGAGAGAGAGAGAGAGAGAGAGAGAGAGAGAGAGAGAGAGAGAGAGAGAGAGAGAGAGAGAGAGAGAGAGAGAGAGAGAAAGAGAGAGTCGGGGGTAGAGTGAGAGAGATAAGGGGGGAAATAATTTATTTTTAGTCGGGGGAGTAAAGTAAGACGAGAAGGGGGGAAAATTGATAAGGGGGGAAAATAATTGGTATAAAGGGGGGAATTAATCACGAAATTTTTACTAAGGGGGAAACAAATTGAAGTGGGCGCGCGTTGAATTTTTTTAGTCGAACTTTAGACACCGGTTCTAAAATAAGCGATGTCTTCAAACAACAAAGACATCAGATTAACACGGGGTGATGTTATTATATCTTTTAACATCAGTGGTATTAGTAACCGATGTCTAATGTGTGATGTCTATTGAACATTTTCTTGTAGTGCTAAGAAAGCTACTACACCATTACCACAATCACTTAAGCTTGATTCTGCTACTGGACCTTTGTTTACCACTCCAGAATTGTATCGTTCTTTAGTGGGGAAGCTGAATTATTTGACTAACACTCGACCAGATCTCAACTATTCTGTCCAAGTGCTTAGTCAATTCATGCATACTCCACGCTTGCCTCATTGGGAAGCTTTACAGCACACTATTCGTTATGTGGCAAACTTTCCACATCAGGATATTTTACTACGAGCAACTGATCAATTAACATTACAGGCTTTTTCTGATAGTGACTAGGCTTCTTGCCCTGACACTAGACATTCCATTACTGGCTATATTTTGCTTTTGGGGTCATCTCCTATTGCCTGAAAGTCCAAGAAACAAGGCACTTTATCTCGTTCTTCTTCTGAGAGTGAATATAGGGCCATGGCTTCTGCTACTGCTGACGTTACTTGGACTGTAAGATTGCTTGAAGAACTTGGTATCACACAACTCAAACCTGTTGTTCTTCATTGTGATAATCAGTCTGCGATTGCTATAGCCAAAAACCCAGTGTTTCACGAGAGAACAAAACACATTAAGATAGATTGTCACTTCACCCGTGACAAAGTGCTGGAAGGGCTTCTACAACTTACTTATCTTCCTACTACTCATCAACTTGTGGATGTTTTCACCAAAATCTTACATGCGCAACAGTTTAATAATCTTTTGTCCAGGCTGGGAGTGTGTTCTTCATCCCCTCCCACCTTGAGAGGGGATATTGAGTATTCTACACATTGTCAAACTCAAGCATTACTAGCTCAACATAGTGCAGCAACAACATGTAATGATAATGATACGATAGTCGACTTAAGCTCATTATGTAATCATATAGTAGATACATCAGTTACATGAGCTGGAATAGTTAGTTAGAGATAGATAGATGTAAGTATAGAAAGTTAGTTAGAGTTGTAGAGATGGATAGGTGTAAGTATAGAAAGTTAGTTAGAGAGATGGAGTATAAAGAGATGATGAAACACTACTCATTGTACTTCTTCTTCTTCTCCTTGAATGCAAAGTATTTGTTTTCATTCTGTTAGAACAAATCGGTTACTACTATGAAAATCAATAACCCTCACGGCCCTAGCTAATTAATTAAAGATTTAATCAAACATCGAAAGATACGGGGATGTGAATTGTACATGTATAACTACACTAGTATATGAAGTACTCACTCTGTACCCCTCAATCTTTTACATTAAAGTTGAGCATGGAAGTTAAAAAAAATTGTAATTTAATGAAAAAAATAAGAAAAGTGAGTAAAGTGGTGAGACCAATTAATATTTAATGTATAAAGCGAAGATAGTGGGAGAAAGTAGTGGATGTAGTTAATTTTTATATTACAAAACTTTACTATTTTAGAAAAAATTTGGAATGTAAATAATTAAAAGTAACATCCAAAAAAAAGCTTAAAGAAATAAGAGGGACATGAAGCAGGATTTTACATTTTTGTACTGAAAGAGTTAAATTCTGGATTATTTTGGATTTTATCGACAAACGTGAAATCAAACGAGAGTTGTTGACCGAACACCCTAATTGACAGCATTGTCTAATTCAACAATCGAATAGGAAAGTCATATAACCTTTTAAGACTATGATTAATTGTACTTAAATATAACCTTTTTTATTATTTAAAAGTGAAAATTATTGCACTATCTTTTTGTTATTAAAACAGTTGGTCTTCTTTTAAGACTATGATTAATTGTACTTCTCTTTAAATTATAAAGCCTGAAAGATATAATACTGTAATTTTACCATTATGTCCTCCTACTTTGTTCCGTATTTACTGAAAATATCACTTGACAATTTGACTTATACGATTAGCGCATGTGATGGTTATTGCTCGAAAAGTTCAAACTTCAATACATATACACTTTCTATCCCTAATTTCAACCACTTTGTACGAATTCTTCTTACGTGTCTTCTAAAGATGAAACTACATGTGTTGTTATTGTACCGATTCAGCCGGTTTCTATGTATTTGTGTGCCCGGCTCAATTATCAAAGTTCTCAGTTTGAATTTGAATGTCTAAGCAGGTATGTTTATCATCCTAGCACAATTTCAAATTTGAATTTCTGTCAAATATCTCTCTCATCTCCATCCTCTCTTTTATATATCAATTGCTTTCATTATACTTTTTCAATTTTTGATGTATAAATATCATCTCATTTGATTTGCAGGTTGTGTAGATTATATTGTTCGTGATATCAAGGATGATGTTCAGATTTACAATTTTATTACAACACAATAAGGTATGTGTTTCTTGCATATAGTTGTTTTTTTTAATATATTTTTGTTTTGAGATTATCATTATAAGGTTTTGCATTTTAATTGTTTGATAAAAGTTCTGGGAGAGGTTTTGATTACTTTCTTAGACTTCAATTCTTTCTAAATTGCATTTTCAGTTGTGATGTGTTTGTATTGTTTCTTACATTTGATTGTTGGTTGGTCGCTTATGATTATAAATTTAACATCATATTTTTCTTTTGCAGATTGTATTTGGATTTTTCTAGAACAAACTAAGGTATGCTGATACAATTTTAAGTTGTTATGTGTACTTGCTTTGTATTTTTGGTTGAAGATGATAACAAGTTTTTTGCATTCTAACTATTTGAGAGAAGCTCAAACAGAGTTTTAATTACATTTTTAGGTATTTATTCTTTCTAAATTGCATTTACAATTATAGAGGCTATTTCCAACCATTTTAGCATAGAGTGTTGTGATTTTTCTGTATAATCAGGAGATAATTCACTAGAAATGTAAGAAGACTTCTGAGTTCAAACATCAAAAGTTTGCGTATAGTTACAAGGCACTTGATTTCATGCATTACAACAAATTATACTTCAAATATAAAGTACTTGAAGCTTACAATTCTGTTTGATGTTTCCTACATGTTGCATGGAGAAACTAACAATCACGTATGGTAAGGAATTGATTTTTAATTTCCAAAATTGTCTCCATATACATATATGAAGTAAGTTATGCACGCATATTACATGAGGTTCACCTATGTACTTTATTTCATTTTATAATGATAAATATTAATTGACAACCGGCTGTCTCGATACTTCTTCAATAATTCTCACTTTTTCTTTTTAGGTATATTAATATCTCATTTGCTTTGCAGGTTGTTGTGTGAGTTTTAATGATAGGGATATCAACTACGATGTTCAGATAAAATTTTTTATTAAAACACACGAGGTATGTGATTCATACATAAAGTTCTGGCCTTTTCTTTTATTTCATCATTGTTTCTTTATGCTCAAAAAATGATGGTGATGTTATTTTTCTTTGGTGTTGCGCCATTTTTTTCTAATTTTTTCATTTAAAATTAAGCACTAGAGCTAATCTTATATATAAACGTCGCAACATCATTGGATCATTGGATACAATAATAACATGTTGGTCATCAATAATAACATCATTGGATCACCTTTGTTTACGCCTTCTTGATTCTCATGTTAGTTTCTTTACATGAATATTTGTTAATAATATATTAAACTGATTCATTTTTTTACGTGTGAGTCTTGACTTTTAGTGTTAATATGACTATTAGTGTTATGTGTTCTAATAAATAGGTGAAATCATCCTTGGAATAGTACTTGAATTATTACCTTCTTAATATTATCATACTCGGTTAGATAGATACTTCACATGAAGGTGACACACATGAGAAGGTGACACATGAGAAGTGAGATCAAAATTTGCTCTATTTTATTGTAGACAATTTGAGAATAGTGGTTTATAAGCTCCTTGGTTCTAAAACAATATTGTGATTTGAGAAGTGGTTGACAAAAATGAAAGCTTATAAGCTCTGAAACAATATTGTAATTTGGATACCTCAAAAGGTCAACATATGATGTTGACATGGTGTTAATGAGCCTGCCAAAATTGCCAAAATTGCCAAAATTTTGTTAGGAGATTATTTATTATCAGGTAGTAACTTATAAGTAATGATATTCTTTTCTGTGACATTTTTTGGAGATAGAAATGTTGATTTACAAAGTTAACGTTTGACTTCCATGGTTGTTGCATGTTTTTGTCTTTCATGGTTGTTGCATGTTTTTGTTGACCATAGCAGTACTGTAATATCATATAGTCTTTTGTTTATATGTAATAGGTTCATGGATGAGAAAGATGAGTAGAAAGAATCCTTGCAGAGAAGCTCAATCACTCTATTGAGAAACTGACGTGCAAAGAAGTTACAATTTTGATTAGAAAAAAAAGGATGGTCATGACAAAAATTAGATATTGTACATATAAAACCATTATAGTCCATAATGATTTGAATTTTGTATACATTTAATACTTTTTGACTAATGGAATTTATAGATTTTTATTACATTTAATTGATAAAGTAAAATCTGAAGGTAACCTTTGTACTTTAGATTGTAAATTAAACACCCTTTTATTGTACATTAAATTTGTAGATTGTATAAACATATTTTATCGAGACATATGTACTCAAACTTTCATGAATAAAAGACTCAAAAAATTATTCCACGATAACCACCGTTTAAGTTAATTATTATTAAAGTAATTAATAGTAATATGAATGTTTAAATTTCAAAAATATTTAAGAAATAATAAACTTTAATAATATAAAAATTGATTATTTCACTACTTTTCTCACCACAGTACTTCATCTTTTTTTTCTTTAATCCATTAATTTATTTTTTTAACCTTGATACCAATTCAAATGTAAGCAGATCGGTGTAACACTCGAAATATTTAATATGCAAAAAACTCTTCACTATATCTATAAAATATAAATTTTGAGGTATTTCCAAAGAGCAACTAACAGAAAAAAGTACTAAACAATAAATAATACAATTGCTTTTTCATTTTGATAAACATGCATAATTTGATATATTAGGTTCAACTTGACCCAATCTTAGAAACAATATACCTATTATGGGATCTTTTAATTTTGTTTAAATTACAAAGTATCGTGGTCCATCTGATAAACCATTGACATGGTAATGTTAACTTATTTTACATTTTTATCTTAAGAAATTTTTTATTTTTCATTCACAAAAAATAATTAAAAATAAATGAAAGTGTCATCTTCATAAATTTCATATATCAATTTGAAAATTTGAAATATACATACTTTTATTGAAAATATTTGTTCAACTAAGATATACATACTTTTATTGATAAAATAAAACTTTTAAATTGTAATTTTTGTGTTAATATTTTTTATATATTTTCAGAAAATTACGATAACATAATCATGACTAATCAAAAAATAATATAATTTACTTTTTGTTATTCTCATCTAATTGTTTAATTTGATGTATATTTGATTTAAGATCAATCGATCACTTCAAATAATTATATTATTTTATTTTATATTTATTGATTAAGAATCATTACTATTTTTAATTCTAATAAATTCTGATAACATATATATATTAAATTTTAATATGTTATTAACTGAATTAGTATTATAATCATATAAAATAATACTTAAAATAATTATTTGAAATCTCTGGCAAGATGGAAGAACGTATACTTGCAATAAGAACACATATGAGTACAAATGGGAGTTAAAATTACGAAGAACACATATCACTATAAAGTATAAGCATGAGTTACAAAAATTTCCTGTAATCATTCACATAAATAATTGAAGCAAAAATATATGTATACTTTGAAAATTAATATCAAAATATTCATATTTTAATTAAAAGAATTTTAATTTTTACCAAACAAATATTACCTTCCTACTTAACAAGAGAGAAACAAAACATTAAATAATATGTTGTTATATTTTCCCAAGAATATACAAACATTTTATAGGGACATAATGGAATATTTATTACCATATAAAAATTAATAATTTTCTATCACTAAATGAAGTCATCAAAATGTGAAAACATCTAATATTGTTGTCTCATTTTATCTCATATAAATCAAGAATTTCACTAACACTTATTCATAATATTGTTTCATCAGTCAGTAAGTTAACTAATTTTTTCATACAACATATTTTTCTTACATTAATTGAATGTAATATTTTCAAGATAACTTTTTTAAACAAAAAAAAAAATATTAATCTACCATGCGAAGCGGGCAATAATCCTAGTAAATATAATTGCTAGTGCTCTGCAAAGTAATAATTAAGTAACTTGTGGAGCCTTGCTTTTGTTATTTTGGGTATGTTTGGGTACCACATAATAAGTAGGCTTATGACTTATAAACTCAAAAGAGCTTATGAGGGGTGTTTGTGTACTTAGCTTATTTGATAACTTATAGCTTATAAATTGATAAGTTGAATGTTAGAAATCACCAACATTTTCTTAACTTATCAACTGATTCTTTGATTTCTTTATTTTTTTAATACTTTAAATTTTTATCTTTATGTTTTTAAATATTTTTTTAATTTAAAATGCAATGTTGAAATCATTGTATTTAATAATTATTTTTTCAAATTTAATTTAGCAAATCTTAACTAACTTATAAGTAAATTTATCCAAACACCCGTATAACTTATAAGAATCCATTAACTTATCACTTATAAAACACTTACTCATTTTAAGTTATAAATCAATTTTTTTGTGATACCCCAAACATGCACTTTAGTTCGTGAAGTCTCGTGAGTCATATAACTCGTGAGGTTGACCAGAATATATATTACTCGTAACTTGTCTTTTGAAAATGTAACTTTGCTCCTCAATTATAGACAGTTTAAAATTTATTCCATCCGTCCCTCTTAATTGTTTACATTAAGGAGATGGTACGGAGGTTAAAAAAAGTGTAAATTAATAAGAAAAAAAGTAAGAAAAATGAATAAAGTGATGAGACTAATCAATATTTAATGTATAAAGTGGGTATAAAGTAAGTATAGCGGAGGAAAGAACACTACACCAAAAACGGCCTTTTCCTACCATATAAATCATACCAAAAAAACTTGGTAGGAATTGACCCCCCATTTCCTACCGACGACGAATATGGTAGGAAATGGTCCGCGTGGGGCCCGATTTCTGTAAAAGCGAGGACCAATTCCTACCGATTGTTGGTAGGAAAATAAAACCTACCAACATCGGTAGGTTTTGCCTGCATTTTCACAAAGATAAGACCCCACCATCCTAATCATCAAGCCTTGTCATATTTTTAAGTAATAAACAATTTTTATAAAATAAAAAATATTTTCAATATGCTGTGGTCATTTCCTACCATATATGGTAGGAAACTAAAACCTACCAAATCTGGTAGGTTTTATTCTTGATGGTACCCCACCATCCACATCATCAGCCATATCATAATTTAAGTAATAAATAATTTTTTAAAAATAATAAAATTTTTAATTCTGTCGTGGTCATTTCCTACGGTATATGGTAGGAAAATAAAACCTACCAAATCTGGTAGGTTTTATTCGTGATAGTACCCCACCATTCACATCATCGTCCCAATCATATTTTAAAGTAATAAACATTTTTTTTAAATACGAAATATTTTCATCCTGTCAAGGCCATTTCCTACCATATATGGTAGGAAATAGTCACTGACGAATTTTAAACCCCCACCACCTTTTTGCTTTTCCGCCAAAAATTTCACAGAAAATTTGAATTTCCCGCGCACATCAAAACCTACCATTGTTGGTAGGTTTTAATCGATTAATAAAATAATACAAAATAAAATTAATGGAGAATGTGTTTATATTATATTTTTTGTTGATCGGTTATCATATTTTTTGTTAATCAAACTCTAGGGACATAAAGATTTACTCATTTTAGTAGTGGAGGATAAAAATTAGTTGAATTAAACTTACATATTTACGTACTTATGTTATTCGTTAAAACCTAATTATATCGAAAAAAAATTAAAAATATAAAGACGTATGGATAAATTAAATTTTTTTATATGAAACGTCATTTTGTAGTTTGATGAATGTAAGGAAAAAAATTTAGACAAAAAGGAATTACAAAAAGTTAAAATCGTTTAGAAAATGAAAGAGTGTTAGAAAATTGAGTTAGAGTTTATACTCATGTTTTAGGGGTTGTCTAGGGTTACACTTTTTGATTTCTATTTATTTTTTTTCAACGATCCAACCTTACGGATGATTAAATATGTTGATTTCTTAGTTTTATACAAAATATTGGATTTTTTTAATTTAAACTCTTATATTTTTATAATAAATCTATTTTAGGGGTTGTCTAGGGTTACACTTTTTGATTTTTTTTGATTTTTTTTTCAACGATCTAACCTTACGGATGATTAAATATTTTGATTTCTTAGCTGTATGTAAAATTTTAGAATTTTTTAATTTAAGCTCCTATATTTTTATAATTAATCTATCTATCAAACTTATAATTTACAAAACTTGAACTGAAATATGATATATGAGTAAATTGCATATTTAGTACAAAAACCGATGTTGGTGTAGTGGTTATGCACTTGGTTATTCTTAGAGAGGGCACTTGTTTAAATCCACACAACCCAATTTTTTTGGCAATTTCCGCCAAATTTTTTTACCAAAAACTTGAAATTACCGCGCACAACTAAAAAAGAATATAATTAAAATAATAAAAGAAAAACAATTACGGTAAAAACTCATTTACCCTCTGAAATAAATTAATAGATCTAAATTATCATTACGTTTCGATCGTCGAAAATATTATTTAAAAAAAATTATTATGTTTATTTTTATTTTTTTTTTAAATTGTGCCAAAGCCTATACCCTACCATTATCGGTAGGAAATAAGCTACAATTTCACGAAAAATTCAAAAATTGCGACTAAAACTAAAAATTCAAAAATTGCGCCCAAACCAAAAATTCAAAAATTTTGCTGAAAATCATAACCTACCATTATCGGTAGGAAATAAGTTACAATTTCACGAAAAATTCAAAAATTGCGCCTAAAACTAAAAATTCAAAAATTGCGCACAAACCAAAAATTCAAAAATTTTGCTGAGAATCATAACCTACCATTATCGGTAGGAAATAAGCTACAATTTCCCGAAAAATTCAAAAATTGCGCCTAAAACTAAAAATTCAAAAATTGCGCCCAAACCAAAAATTCAAAATTTTCGCTGAAAATCATAACCTACCATTATCGGTAGGAAATAAGCTACAATTTTACGAAAAATTCAAAAATTGCGCCTAAAACTTAAAATTCAAAAATTGCACCCAAACCAAAAATTCAAAAATTTCGCTGAGAATCATAACCTACCATTATCGGTAGGAAATAAGCTACAATTTTACGAAAAATTTAAAAATTGCGCCCAAACGAAAAATTCAAAAATAATTTCCTCTTCTTATTACTTATAATAATACAATCATTTTTTTTTTCTCATTTCACTTCAATTTCCTCTTATAATTTTTTGTAGTAATTTGTCACTATTGTGGTTGACAACTAAAACATGCAAATATAAATAAAGAACAATTTACAACTTTGAATCCTGATATATATGCTTTTATTCAATTTTTTCAAGTTGAGCTTGTTCAATCAGTTTCTCCTTAGGTAGTACCAGATAATATCAGACCTTCAGTTTGCAAGTTATTTTACTAATTAATATTCTGTTTGTGTGATGTGTTGTCTCACTGGCTTCTGTATTTAAGTGATGTTGATTGTTCAGGATTTTTGACTCGTGCGATCTTTTATAAACCATAACGCACGATTTATTGTGCATCGTAGATTCATTCACTGATATCCTTGCTTGCAGGATGTTGATCACAGTTTTGGTTCCGAAGTTATCACTGTTGAGGTATTGGCAGCATGTTCTGGCGGTCCTCACGCCTCGCAGCAATGAACGTATTAAAATTTACTTTCCCTTGAATTTAATTTTGTTATTCCTTTTATTTTGCTTTCATTCGTAGTGACAGATAGTCAGATACACATCTTCCCCATACTTAATTAAGTTATCATACTTCCACTCTATATGGATCTTTTGAACTGAACAATAGGTGATCAAATAGTTTATTTCATGTATTCTATTGTTTGATGTGTTTCTGAATTGCTATGTGTTTTTAAATTGCATAAATTACGTACTTTTGAAATTTTGATTTGCTGGTAGTTTAACATTTTGAGTTTGGTATGTTTCTATATGTGCTGAATCCTTTAGTCCTCTTAGCTTGTGGTGGAGCTTTCGTTTTCTGACAGTATGTCTCTCTCCAGGCATGTTGCTGTTTGTGCACCTTTTGTTGCTGGTATGTCTTGTATGGTTGGGATCGAATTTGGTGCAAAGCTTCTTGCTTCGCTTGCCAGAGCTTCTTTATCTTTATCTTATAATACAATTCTTGTATGTCTTTTTTTTATCTTTATCTTCTTCAAATCAATTTCACATATCATTCACTTTGTTCTTCTTCTTTTTGCTTATTTAAGTAATTTTATCTTCATGCTTATTTTGTTATTTAATTCTTAATACTAATTCTTGCTTTTTATGTAAATTTTAGGTACTTGATGAAGATCCAAAGACAATGATGAGGAAATAGAGAAAATGATTGTGAAGAAAATAACATAAAGATCCAAACGAAAAAGATGAAGATTTTGAAGATAATTAATTAAGCCTTGTAAATAATTTTTGATTTGTAGTTTTGGTCCATAAGAACAACTTATAATTTTGAATATTATGATTTATGTGTAAGGAATGTTTGAATTTTCATATACAATGAATGTTTGATTATTTGTTATGGTTGTATACTTGTGAATTATATATCGATCTATTTTTTTATAATGATTTGAGCAATTTGTTAGATAGGAGAAGTAATGAAAGCTTTATTTTTTTTGAAACAATTGTCTAGTAATTCCTACCACCTTCAAAGCATTTCCTACTGTCTTCATAACATTTCCTACCGTCTTCATAGCATTTCCTACCGTCTTCGTAACATTTTTCAGAATTGATGAATGTGGTAGGTTTTAACTAGTAGGAAATACTGAAGGTGGTAGGAATTGCTTGGCAGGAAATAGCTATTTTTATGTGCTTCTGTTATAAAACCTACCATTTTGGTGCCTCTTGAGTTGGTAGGAAATGCGTTGGTAGGATTTGGTTGGTAGGAAATAGTCCTTGACCAGGGTCAAATGTGACCCCACAAAATGACGTGGCAGTGACCCCACTCGTGACACGTGGCATGACATGTCAACCTCGTGGCAAGTGACGTGTCGGGGTCCACCGCCATGTGGCCGTCGATGTGGCTGTTGATGTGGCTCGCCACATGGACAGCCATTTGGCATGTGGAACCGTTTAAGAAACAGACCACCAATTCCTACCATCACCAATTCCGACCTGAGCAATTCCTACCATGTCGAATGGTAGGAATTGACATCAATTCCTACCGATTGACCCCCAAAACCTACCATTTTCGTGGTAGGAAAAGGCCGTTTTTGGTGTAGTGGAAGTTAATGTGATTTAATTTTATATTATAAAATATTACTATTTTTGATACGTAAAAAAATGAGAAAAACGTATAAAAAAATGTAAAGAAATGAGAGGAACAGAGGAAGTATTTCACTGAAAAAATATAATTGACACGACACGACCGATATTATCCTCGACTTCTTGCACTTGTACCGACATAAGTATTATAGTACAGTACAAATCTCCTTGTAAACTATTTATATTGTTTAAGTGATAGCCTCCTAAAGAGTCTCGATTCCGCATGATAATCAATAATATTATATATCAATTCTTGTAATAGGATAATCCGTCAATAGTGAAAAGACTTTCGAGTCTCAAAAATATTACTTTATTACCTAAGAGGAATCTACTCTAATAAATCATGTAACAAATTTTTCAAAAATTATTACATGTTTAAATTTGAGAAAAATGCTCATAAATACGTATTGAGGAAATTTATCCAAGTATATAATATATTTTTAATAGCATAATTTTAATTAATGAGTAAATTTTGTTATTATAAAAACTAGCCTATAATCCGTGCCAACCAAGGATCGAGAATAAAAATTAAATTATTAAAATAAAATTTGAATATTGAGTATAAAAATAATTAATAAATATTAATTTAAATATGTTGATTTGTAGAATTCAATGTGAAATTTAAATGAAAGTCTATAATAAATAAAGACTATTTAATTAAATAATTATGATAATCGAATCCTGGTGAAATCAAAGAAGTTAAATTTAATAAATAAATAACTTGTATAATTATGTAGTAGCAACAACAAATTACACGTAAGTTTTAGTACTATTGTGTTTCAATGAAAAAAAAATTCCAAATTATTTCAATATATTTGGACATTCCCGCTCGAACCGAAAATTTTCCCAAATTTTCGACCCGATTGAGGTGGGGAACATATCGAGATCGAGCGGATGAAACACATCCGTAATAGTAAGAGAGATAGTAATTACATTAATACAGAGTTATTGAATAACTTATAGTATAAAATGTAATAGTTATAAATATAGCGTACATATTAATTGTATTATTATGGAATTTTATATTAATTGTATTAATCAATTTTTTATTAATTGTATTTTTTTTATTATGTAATTTTTTACAAATTTGAAAATAGAAATTAATTATTCTTATTAAAATAATTATTATTTTACTAATAAATAAATGTTTCTTGTGTGCTGGTGCTCTTGGATCTAGTGTATAGGTAATGTTAATGGATGATTTTTAAATTCCATTATTTACTTTCACATAAAAAATTTCTTAAGTAAAGAAGTATTGTATGAGAACAATGTAATATTTGTGATTGAGTTTACTTTTAGTACATAATGTTTTAAGTGTTTAACTATGATATTTACCCCTCCTGATATCAGTTCAAACAATCCTCCCGATATCAGTTCAAACACCAAGTTGTTGGTAGATTTTTAGTATACAATTTTGCTATTGTTAACAATTAATTTAATCTTATAGTGATAATTATATTTATTTTGAATTAAACTAATAATTATATGTGTATATCACAATATACATAACATATCATACCTTTAAGAGGGGGTTACGTTTTAAAAAAGTAAAGATTAGTTTATATTTTAATAACAATAATTAAATAAATTTGGAATTAAGCTAACAATATTTTTAAAACTAATTAAGTTAATAATTATGTGTATATCGCGGTATATATGACATACTATACTATTAAGAAGAGGGGATTTCTACTTTAAATTCAGAGATTAATTTTTAATTAAATAATAATTAATATGAAATTAAATCAACTATATTAAGCTAATTAAACTAATAATTATATGTACATTGCGGTATACATATCAGACCATACCATTAAGAGGGGTTTCTGCTTTTAATATAGAAAAATATAGATTTCTTAAGTTTATCGGTTACCAAATAACCATTATGCGTATTAAAATTTTTTAGGAGCAAAAAGGCATTGTATGGAAACAATGTAGTATTTTTTATAGAGTTTACTTTTAGTACATAAGTATGATACTTCAGGATTTACCCCTCCCGATATCAATTCAAACACGGTGCTGGTAGATTTCTAGTATGTAACTTGATTATTGTTGGTAATTAATTTTATTTAATTGTAATAATTATATTAATTTCGAATTAAAAATAATTATGTATTAAACTAATAATTATATGAGTATATCGTAGTATACATGATATATCATACCTTTAAGTGGGAGTTATGATTTTTAAAAAGTATAGATTAGTTTTTATATTAACAATATTTTTAAAACTAATTAAGCATATCTACATGACATACCACATCATTAATAGGGGTTTCTAGTTTTAGTAAAGAGATTAATTTTTAATTTGAAATTAAATTAATTATATTAAATTAATTAAATTAATAATTATATGTATACCGCGGTATACATGAAATACCATTAAGAAAGAGTTTGTGCTTTTAGTATAGAAATTTAAATATATTGATTTGTAGAATTCAATGTGAAATTTAAATGAAAATCTATAATAAATAAAGACTATTTAATTAAATAGTTATGATAATTGAATGCCGGTGAAATCAAAGAAGTTAAATTTAATAAATAAATAACTTGTATAATTATGTAGTAGCAACAACAAATTGAACCTCAGTTTTAGTACTACTGTGTTTCAATGAAAAGAAGTTTTCAAATTATTTATATATATTTGGCCATTCCCGCTCGAAGCCGAAATTTTTCCCAAATTTCCGACCCGATTGAGGTGGGGAACATATCGAGATCGAGCGGATGAAATACGCATCCGTAATAGTAAGAGAGATAGTAATTACATTAATACAGAGTTATTGTAGAACTTATAGTATAAAAAGTAATAGTTATAAATTTAGCGTATATATTAATTGTATTATTATGCAATTTTATATTAATTGTATTAATCAATTTTTTTATTAATTGTATTATAAATTTTTATTATGCAATTTTTTACAAATTTGAAAATAGAAATTAATTATTCTTATGAAAAATAATTATTATTTTACTAATAAAGAAATGGTTCTTATGTGCTGGTGGTTGTTCAAGCTAGAGCTCTTGGATCTAGTGTATAGGTAATGTTAATGATGATGTTTAAATTCCATTATTTACTCTCAAGTAAAAAATTTCTTAAGTTTATGAGTTACCAATTTACCAATATGCGTATTAAAACTTTTTAGTAGCAAAAAAGCATTGTATGAGAACAATGTAATATTTGTGATTGAGTTTACTTTTAGTACATAATATTTTAAGTGTTTAACTATGATATTTACCCCCTACCGATATTAGTTCAAACAATCCTCCCGTTCAAACACTAAGTTGTTGGTAGATTTCTAGTATACAACTTTGTTATTATTAAAAATTAATTTAATATATAGTGATAATTATATTTATTTTGAATTAAACTAATTACGCATTAAACTAATTAAACTAATAATTATATATGTATACCGCGGTATACATGTTAGGAATATGTTGTTCTTGATGATAATTATAAAAACACTTAGTAGATTTTGTATTAAGTCATTTTGTAACTGTCAACGGAATAGCATGCTTTGCAGTGTTTCGTTGACAGGAAGCTCATCAACGGAATGAGTGTTGTAGCAATTGCACTGTACAATACTTCACAGTTTGATATGCATTTGATGTATGTATTAGATAGGTTTCCTAAGTCATGTTGACTAAGTACTAGATAGGCAAAATAGGTTGGTTAATTGTAAGTATATCATGCCTTGTAATTTTGCCTAAGTGAAGACATGTCAACGGTATGAGGATTACTCTATCAACGAAACAAGGATACACCATCAACGGTATGAAGTTTACTCATCAACGAAACGAGAGAAACACCATCAACGGAATGAAGAATAAAGCTATCAACGAAACACATCTCCCTGCTATCAACGAATCATTATTGCTTTTCTGAATAGTTGACAAAGTGATAGTGACAGTTTACTGAACAGATCTAAAGGTGATGTGGAAGTGTACTTTGCATTGGAAACCATTAAAATGGACATGGGGAATAAGGAAACATCCCAGTTTCCAATTGGGCTCTTGGGAGTGATCATAATAAGCATGAAGACAAAAGCAAGGATCTCCAAGGACCACTGGACAAAGGGATGAAAAGCAAACTATTGGCGGTTACCTTTAGTGTACTTTAGTGTAGCCAAAAATAGTATTGTAAACTTGGGGAATATATAACCAAGTGTAGCAGTTAAAATAGAGTAAGAGAAGAAAAACAAATAGTTTGTATTAGCTATCTTTGAGAGCATTCTTCTCTACAACTCTGTAACTGAGCAGCTGTGTACTTTTGTATCACAGATTATTTCCGCAATAAAAACACTTCAGTTGGATCATCAAACAATCCAACTGAATTATTTATATCTTGTGTTTTTATTTATTCAGTTCAGTTTTATTTTATCAGTGTTTTAAGTTTAAGAAAATATCAAGAATTGTATTCAACCCCCCCTTCTACAATTCTGTTAGGTCATTTGGGAATAACAATTGGTATCAAAGCAAGCTTCTAACACACAAGAAGTTTAAAGATCAAGACCAAAAACAGAAGCCATGGTGAAGAAGGATGCAGGTGTAAAGATACCAGTTCTTGATAAGGACAATTACTTTCACTGGAAAGTAAAGATGCATTTACATCTCATGTCTATGGATGAGAGATATGTAGACTGCATTGAGAAAGGTCTACACGTTCCCATGAAGTTTGCATCTAGAATTGGAGTGCCAGATGATGCTCCTGATGTAGAAATTCCAAAACTTGTCTCAGAATGGACTATTGAAGATCTTGCAGAAATCCATAAAGATAAGAGAACCATGAACATTCTGTTTAATGGTTTGGAGCAAGAGATGTTTGACAATGTCATAAACTGTACAACCTCCAAAGAAGTATGGGACACTGTCAGAACACTATGTGAAGGAACTGAGCAAGTAAGGGAGAACAAAATGCAACTCCTTATACAACAATATGAGCACTTTCACTTTAAAGCTGGTGAAACCCTAAATGACATGTTTAGTAGGTTTCAAAAGCTTCTGAATGGATTAAAGTTGTATGGGAGAATCTACCAAACTAAGGACTCAAACCTTAAATTTCTAAGAGCTCTTCCAAAAGAATGGAAGCCTATGACTGTTTCTCTAAGAAACACTCAAGAGTACAAAGACTACACTCTTGAAAGGCTTTATGGAACCTTGAAGACTTATGAGCTGGAAATGGAGCAAGATGAGGAAATTGAAAAGGTACAGAAGAAGGGTGGATCTATTGCATTGATTGCATCTGTGAACCAACTGGAAGATGACACTGAAGAAGCTGCAAAGGCCACAACTAGTCGAGCTAGTTGTAGAAGTGATGTTAGCAAGGGTAAAGGTAAGATGACAGAAGAAGAAGAACCAGAATCAGCCAACTTGGATGACTTAGATGAGATTGATGAACACATTGCTTTTCTGTCAAGAAAATTCTCTAAGTTCAAGTTCAAGAGAAACTCAGAAGCAAGGCCACCAAGAAGAGACTTTCAACCTAACAAATCAAACTGGATTGAAAAGTCTAAATCTAAATGTTTCAATTGTGGAATGCTTGGTCACTTTGCTGGAGACTGCAGAAAGCCCAAAGTTGAGAAGAGCAACAGGAAATTTGAGCCTGTTGATTATAAAAAGAAATACTTTGAACTTCTCAAGCAAAAAGAAAAGGCTTTCATGTCTCAGGAGTATGATTGGGCTGGTAATGGTGAAGATTCTGATGATGATGTTGAATATGTCAACTTGGCTCTTATGGCTAACAATCATGAGCAGGAAGCAAGCTCCTCAAGCAACCAGGTAACAATTACTAATCTTTCTGAGCTTTCTAAAGAGGAATGCGATAGTGCAGTAAATGAAATGTCTACTGTATTGTATAATTTGCGTGTTACTCTTAAATCACTTACCAAAGAGAATTCAAGAATAAAAGAGACTAATTTGCTCTTAAGTGATAGGAATGCAATGTTAGAAGCACAGCTCATTGAATTTGAGAAAATGAGATGTGTTAGTAGGGATGCTAAGAAGGAACTTGAGAACGTATTACAAAGGGAAGAAATTCTTAAGACACAGCTTGAAATAGAACAAAGTGTGATTGCTAAATGGAAAGATGCCAGGAATGTTGCTACCAACATCATTAATGTTCAAGGTATGGAATCTTTCTGTGAACAATCATGGAAAAAGAACAAAGAGAAACTAGGGTATGTTTGTGAAACCTTAGAATCAGAAACAGAGTCAACAAACAACAATGATCATTTGTTGAAGGTTGATATGTCAACGGAATGCAATGTTCCGTTGACAGATGAACCATCAACCGATCAGGGAGTTTCGTTGACAGACAAAAGAAAAGATAAACTCACTAGACTTAATGACAAGTATGGTCCTGTCACCAAGAACTTTGTTCAAGGTGAGTCTAGTAAATCAAAGAAAGTTGAGAAGCCTGTTGAGAGAGCTAATGTAGGTCACTTATCCAACAAGCAATTGAAAGATAAGTTAGAGAATGTTCTAGTTGAGGCTAAGGGAAATAAAAAGAATAACAGGAATGGCAAAGTAGGAATTAACAAACACAACAATTACACACCTGATAAATATGCTCCTAGAAAGACATGTGTTAATTGTGGAAGTGTTAGTCATTTATCTACTAACTGCAAATCTGTTAAGAAGACTGTTAAAGTGAAAATTCCCAAGCCTGCAATGAATAGTTCTATGCCTACAATGCCTGTTATGCCTAACATGTTTGCTCCATATGCACAATTTCAAAATCCATATGCCAGCATGCCATTTGTGTCTAATCCATACATGAATATGTTTAATGTGCCACAAATGCCATGGAATATGAATAACATGTTTGTTCCTCCAATTATGCATGCTAAGAATGAAAGTGTGAGCAATCCTCAGAAATCAACACCAAGGATAAAGATTGATTTAAATCAATCTGAGCCCAAGGTGAAAAATGATATAAAAGGAAAAGCAAAGGCTAACAAAACAGGACCCAAGGAAACTTGGGTACCAAAATCGACTTGATTTGGTTCTATTGTGTGCAGGGAGACAAAAGGAATCTTTGGTACTTGGATAGTGGTTGTTCAAGACACATGACTGGTGATTCTACCCTGCTCACAGAGTTTCAGGAAAAAGCTGGCCCTTGTATTGCTTTTGGAGATGACAGCAAAGGCTACACAAAGGGATATGGCTTGATTTCAAAAGAGAATGTCATCATAGATGAGGTTGCATTGGTGGATGGTCTTAAGCACAACTTGCTTAGTATCAGCCAACTTTGTGACAAAGGATTTTTAGTTACTTTTTCTAAAGAAGCCTGTGTTGTTTCTAAAGGAGGAAACAACAATGTGGTAATGACTGGATTCAGAAGAGGGAATGTGTACATTGCTAACTTTAGTAGCACAAGTTCAGAAACCATCACTTGTCTTTTCAGCAAGGCAAGCAAGGATGAAAGTTGGCTATGGCACAAGAAATTATCTCATCTGAACTTTGAAGTTATGAATGATTTGGTGAGGAAAGATCTTGCTAGAGGAATTCCACAAGTGGAGTTTTCCAAGGATGGTTTGTGTGATGCCTGTCAAAAGGGGAAACAAAAGAAGGCATCATTCAAAAGCAAGACAGAGTCATCAATTGTCCATCAGCTTGAGTTGCTTCATATGGATTTGTTTGGCCCTGTAAATGTCATGTCTATTTCAAAGAAGAAATATTGTCTTGTGATTTTTGATGATTTTTCTAGATTTACATGGACTTTCTTTTTGCTCTCCAAGGATGAGGCAAGTGAAATCATTATCAATCACATCAAGATGGTAAACAATCATCCTGACTTGAAAGTAAGAAGGATTAGGAGTGACAATGGGACAGAATTCAAGAATTCAAGCATGAACGTGTTCTGTGAAGAAAATGGTATTTTGCATGAGTTTTCAGCAGCAAGGACACCACAGCAAAATGGTGTAGTTGAAAGGAAAAACAGAACACTTATTGAAGCTGCAAGGACAATGCTAGATGAATCAAAGTTACCAACTTATTTTTGGGCTGAGGCAGTTAATACAGCTTGCTTCACTCAGAATATTTCTTTGATTAATCAGGCCAAAGGAATGACCCCTTATCAGCTACTCAAAAGAAAGAAGCCACTATTGGATTTTCTTCATGTCTTTGGATGCAAGTGCTTTGTTCTGAGAAATCAAGCTGAGCATTTGGGGAAATTTGAAGCAAAGGCAGATGAAGCAATATTTGTGGGTTATGCAGCAGGGAAAGCCTACAGAGTCTACAATCTCAGAACCAACATTGTTATGGAATCTGTACATGTTGTTTTTGATGATCTCAAAATTCAGGGTCTCTGTGATGAAGGTTTCCATGAAAGTCTCTCTTTTGAGAATGAGGAAGGAGAACAAATGGATCATGATAAGACTATTGAGAAACAGTCCAAAGTTGTTGTATCTAGCACAGATGAAAGCAGCAGTGAAGATGAAATTGCTGCATTAAGATTGAAAAGAATAGCTGCTAGTAGACCAAATGGTCATTCCGTTGACAGTCAGAATGAGCGTTTCGTTGACAGTCAAAATGGTCATTCCGTTGACAGTCACAGAAATGCTTCCAGGAGTGATCAATTAGGGACAACAAACTCAGGGGGAGTTTCTCAAGGACAAGTATCTAATCTAGGCAATCATGATCATGAAGCTACTTCTTCAAGAGCAAATCTACCTCCCTCAAGGAAATGGACTAAAGATCATCCCTTTGAACTTATTATAGGTGATGTGTCTTCAAAAGTCCAAACTAGAAGAGCAACTCAAGAAGAATGTCTATATAGCAGCTTTCTGTCTCAAGATGAGCCAAAGAAAGTTGAGGATGCACTTCTAGATCCAGATTGGGTCTTGGCTATGCAAGAAGAGCTAAATCAATTTGAAAGGAACAATGTTTGGAAGCTGGTGCCCAAGCCTAAGGATAGGAGTGTCATAGGCACAAAATGGGTGTTCAGAAATAAGATGGATGAAAATGGCATAGTCACAAGGAACAAAGCTAGATTGGTTGCAAAAGGCTACTCACAGGAAGAAGGAATTGATTTTGATGAAACCTTTGCTCCTGTTGCAAGACTAGAAGAAATAAGGATTTTCCTAGCCTATGCAGCCCATGCCAATTTCAAGGTCTATCAAATGGATGTGAAGAGTGCTTTTCTAAATGGGGAATTGGAAGAGGAGGTGTATGTAAGTCAACCTCCTGGTTTTGAAGATGATGATTTTCCAGAATATGTATACTTCCTCCTCAAAGCACTCTATGGTTTGAAACAAGCACCTAGAGCCTGGTATGACACACTTTCACAGTTCCTCCTTGAGAATCACTTCACTAGAGGTACTGTAGATAAAACTCTTTTTCATAGGATTGTGAATGGCTCTACAATACTTGTTCAAATATATGTAGATGACATAATTTTTGGGTCTACAGATGAAAAACTTTGTCAAAAGTTTGCCAAGCTTATGCAAAGTAAGTATGAAATGAGCATGATGGGAGAGTTAACTTATTTTCTTGGTCTTCAAGTAAAGCAAGTTAATGAAGGCATTTTCATTAGTCAAACCAAGTACATTAATGATTTGTTAAAGAGGTTTAACTTAATGGAATGCTCTCCTGCCAAAACACCCATGCCTACTGCCACCAAACTTGAATTGAATACTAAGGAAAAATCTGTGGACATTTCAAGTTACAGAGGCATGGTTTGCTCACTTTTATATTTAACAGCTAATAGACCTGATATTATGTTTGCTACATGTCTATGTGCTAGATTTCAGGCTGATCCTAGGGAATCCCATTTAGTTGCTATTAAAAGAATTTTCAGATATCTCAAAGGAACACCAAACCTTGGCATTTGGTATCCTAGAGAATCTGGTTTTGAACTAATTGGTTATTCAGATGCAGATTATGCAGGATGTAAAATTGACAGGAAAAGCACAACAGGAACCTGTCAATTTCTAGGAAACAAGCTTGTATCATGGTTCAGCAAGAAACAAAACTCAGTTTCCACCTCCACAGCTGAGGCTGAGTATATTGCAGCTGGAAGTTGTTGTGCACAGATTTTATGGATGAAAAATCAACTACTTGATTATGGAATAAGAGTTGAGAAAATTCCTATTTTCTGTGACAACACTAGTGCCATTGCCATTACTGAGAATCCAGTGCAGCATTCAAGGACCAAGCACATTGACATCAAGTATCACTTAATTAGAGAACATGTTATGAATGGTACTGTGGAGTTACATTTTGTTCCAAGTGAACAACAACTTGCAGACATCTTTACCAAGCCACTTGATGAATCCACATTCTCAAGATTAGTAAGTGAGCTAGGTATGCTAAATTTCTCTTAATTATTTTGAGATTTTTGCAAGTTAAAATGCAGCCAGGAACTTGCTATAATTTTTCTGTGAATTGATTTTCTCAGGAAAAGGTGAAATTTTGTCTAAGTCAAAATTACTATGTCAACGAAACGCACCATTCCGTTGACAGTCTTAGCATTTTTCTGGGTGTTTCGTTGATAGCTCTTTTATATCAACGAAACGCGGCTTTATCAACGAAATAAGACGGGAATTTAACCGCCCAATCTGATTCGTTGATGTAGCGCTTTTTAATCTGAACCGTTGAAACTGCACGTTCTTTATCACGATCTATGCATACACCCCTGTAAGTATAAATCGTGGTAATATTTAATTCTAACGGTTACTTTTTAAGCCAATCAGGTAATTTAGATTAATTATTGGACTTAATTTCTGAGAATTTTTGGGGGAGTATTTAAGAAATTTCAATTTCTTTATTTCATTTCTACCTGTTCTCAAAAATTCCAAAAGTTTTTCTATCTTCTTCTCTCTAACAAGCAATACAGCTCGAAGCTTTTCCTCACTCAACAATGGCACCCATAGTCAAGCTTATGTCTGCTGGTGGGTTCATCTATGAGAAGAACAATTCCATTCCATTTGTCGTTAAGGAGAGTCCGAACAGCATCTTTTTCAAAATGATGGATTTCATGAGGAACTGTAAGTTGAGCTATGCGATGTTTCACTCTACACCACTCTACAATGAAGTAATCGAGGAGATTTGGACCTCATGTGAGTATAGTGGAACAAACGGCACACTGCAATTCACTCTTCAAGGTAATGAGTACATAGTTAATTCTGATGTTTTGCAAGCATGTTTACATATTCCTGATAATAACTGTGATGCTTTGCCTTCTAACACTGAAATAACTACCATGCTAAATTCTATAAACTACTCTTTGCCTACTGATAACTTGGGTAAGATAATTAGGAGAGGTTTGGTTAGGGAATACAGTTATTTAGCTGATGCATTCATTAAGGTCTTTTCTGGAAAGATTAGTAATTTTGATGCATTAACTAACTCTATGTTAATTCTCCTAACCATGCTTCTAAATGATAGATATTACAACTTTAGCACCCAACTTATGTATGAAATTGGTGCTAAGTTGGGTGATAAGGCAAATAGGAAGAAAAATATCTATTATGCAAGGTTTCTGATGATGCTGGCTAATCATGTTAGTCCAGCACCATTAGTTATCTCTAACCCTACTGCCAGGTTTGAGTGCTTTGTGCAAGAAAAGAGAGTATTGACAGACATACTGAGGCTGAACCACAATGGTGATGTTCCAGTGGTGTATCTGCCAATCATTGAGGTAACTACTGCTATCCCTGTTAGTATAGCTGTTACTTCCATTGTTTCATCCAACCCAGTTGCTATGGAGTCTGTAGCTGTGACCCAACAGGCTCCTGCCCCAGCAACAAAACCAAAATCTAAGAAATCCTCCAAGCCAACCTCAGGTGCTTCTCAAAAGGCACCTGTTGTAAAAACTACCACACAACCTAAGGGGAGTGAGTCTGGAGTTGTGAGAGGTGAGGGAAGGGGTGAAAGTCAAAGAAACCCCAAGGATAAGGAAGGTGAGGTAAGTGTTTCCCAGCCTAGCCCCATTGTGTCTTCCCAACAAGGCACAATGAGTAAAATGGATTTAAGCACAAGTCTAATTGCATCCTCCCAAAAGGATGTAATTATTGAAACAAGCTCTCAACCTAGAGCACAGTCCAAAAGGGTAAGGGACACTTCAAGCCCACAGTCTACATTTTCCCAATATCAAAGGAGAGTGAAGCAAAAATCCCAGGTTTCACAGGGTGCACACACACTGGAAGCAACACTTCCAGTTTCTCAAATTCAGTTTGATGTAACCCTTATTATAACTCTGGGGTTACAGTCCCATTCTCTAAACATCAACCTTGAACTATCTCCATCAAATTCACCAACTCTATCTCTAGATGTGGACATGATCCATACATCTATTCCTGATTCTCCAACTCTAATCTTGGAGAAGCCCCACTCTGAAGCTGGTGGCCATCACTTGTTAAGTGATTTGTTGGGCCATCAACCAATTTTTTCTGAAGTTGCAAGGGGATCTGTGGACCAAACTCTCAAATCAATCACCACAGACTCTACTGTAACTTCTCATTCTCAAAGTGCTTTCTTGACTTCATCAACGAAACAGTCTATTTCGTTGACAAGTGTTTCTCCATCAACGGTATCCATACCGTTGACAGTTCAAACTACCATTCCGTTGATAGGTCATTCTACACCCCTTATTGAAAATCTAGTTGTTTCCACAACTAGTGTAGATGACCTGGTGGTAGTTGAGACACTTTTGGGATTGAGAGGGAGTGAAACTGAGAGGCTGGCTTGCAGCCAGGCAAAAGGAGAGAATGAGAGTGAGAGGCTGGCTATTTCTTCCATCCAGGCAAAAGGAGAGATTGAGAGTTCCACCTTAGTAGGTGAAGGTGAGGGTGTGAGAGGTGTGAGCCATGGGGAGCCCATGATGCAAGAATATAGAGGAGAGAGAGAAGGGACTACAGGAGCATAAGGGAGGAAGCAGCCATTGCTAGTGAGTTAATGGAGGTCAATGAGGGAGAAAGGGAACTTACCTTCCAAGAGCATTATCAACAAACTCTGGATAGTATTTCCCTGGATCCTGAGACCTTTACTCATCCTGTGTCAGCCTATCAAGTTTTGGCTCAACAGGGCAATGTGGAGGCAGAGAGGTCACTACAACTAATACATACAACTGCATCAATGCAAAGAGCAAAGGATGCCTTGACCAATCTATCTCCAGCAGCTGCAGTAAGTGGTGAGTTTGATTTCTCTGATGATGAGGACATCTTTGGTGACAATCAGGTGGCCACTACTTCACAGACTGGGACTTCTGTGGTGCCTCCTACACCAAACTGGCTTTCTCAAGATTTATAAGGAAGGATCTCCTTGGATGCTGCAATCACAAGGCAGTACAATGAGGCCTATTTGGCTCATGAGTCTGCAAATGCCAATGACAAGAAATTCTACAAGGCTATTATGGATTCTCTGGAAATCCAAAGGCTACAGATGATGCAGACAAGGATTGAGGCTAGAGAAATCAAGGACTCAATTAGCAATCTCAAGGATGCTAATGACAGGAGGCTAGATGAAAAGCTTCCTCTTCTCACTGTGTCCAAGATGAACAGGTTTTTCACTAAGGAACCTGAGGTGGCTACCTCCTTGAAGACTCTCTCTTCTAGAGTGGACAAGGTGGAAGCTACTTTATCTCAGATGCAAAAGGAACAGGAGAAGCAGACACAACTATTGGCCCAGCTAGTGGCAGCTCAAGGACTCCCAGTCATCTCTCTTGATGATAACAAAAAGGGGGAGAAATCTAAGGAGCTAGACATTCAAATCACAAAGGTTATGGTCCCAGCCATTTCCCTGCCAAAGGAGCCACTAGCTATGGGGGAGTCAGGTAAAGCTAAACTGGACAGCATTGACCTGATTCAGCAAGCATCTATGAAGCTACAGCTTGCTGAACAAATTAAAGACCACTGGTCCAGGATAGATGAAAGAGTCAAGAAGTTAGCTGGTACTGCAAAGAGTTCAAATCCATCAACGGATCAAGCTTCTTCTACAGAGCCATCAACGAATGCCATGGTCTTAGCATCAACGGAATGGGAGCCACAGACCAATTCTTCATATAAGGTAGAGCCCCTTCTACATGGAGTCACTCAAGGATCAAGGAAGGAGAAAGGACAAACTTCATGCATTAGGGATGTGGAAAAAACTACATTGCAAAGAAGCCTATCTCCCAAGTCTCCTGCTAAACCAAAGGGCAAAAATACAGAAAGGACTTTCTATCCTGCACCTTATCCAGATGAGCACAAGCTTCTTGGTCTTCTCATCACAAAAAGCAAGGAAAGCAATGACTATGAGGTAAGGAAGCAAAGGGCAATTGTCTACAGGAATGGACAACAAATCTGTGTTTGGGCTGGTCACCCAAACTTTGCTGAAGCTAAAGCTGAAGAGTCAGAAAGAGCAGCAATGCAAGCACTTGCAGTTGCTCAATCTCTTGATGAAGAAGAAAGATAGCAAGAAGAAAAAGCCAGAGAGGAAAGGAGTGCAAAGAAGAGCACAAGGCAACCAAAGGCAAGAGCTAGGAGGAATATAGCCTTTGAGAATGATGACTCTCAGAGTATTGCATCAGACTCTTCTGTACCAACTGCACCTCCAACAATTCCTGATCCAGCTCTAGGGGAAAAGTTAGCCTGTGATCCTAAACATCCTGTTAATTTCCATGATCAGCCAATTGAGCCAAAGGAAGAGCCAATTGAGTTTGATGAGGCCAACTTTCCAAAATTCCTCTTTGAGATGGATCCAAAGAAGAAATCTAAGCAAAGGGCTACCAAGGCTAAGCCAATTCTAGTAAGGAGACCACAAGCTAAAAAACCTCCTACCAACCCAGAAGACTTCATCTACATTGCTGATATCAGGGAGGAGTCTGACCTACACATCAATCTTGATGACCTAGTTGAAGTAAGGGGAATAGCAGCTTCTTACAAACTACCAGAGAGATTGGTGTTTGTCTACAAGGGTGGGAGAGAACAGGTTTGGCCTCTACATAGAATTCTGGGAGAAGACTATCAGACACTGCTATCTGTATTTAAATGCCTGAAGAAAGATTTTGGTTTTACCAAAACAGCTAAGTCTGAAGTTGTTTCCAAAATCTGCCAAATCAAAGCTAGCTGGAACAAGCCTGGTGCACTTCCCAGAGTATTGAAGGTCCCTCAAACAGGAAAGAAGATTCATCTCCAACCTTTTTGGATGATGGAATTCAGAGACAAGGACAACTGTAGAAGATTCTTCAGAATAGAAGACCAACTGGAGAAGGCATCCAATGAAACTTTAAGATTAATGCAATCCAAGTTGGGGAATGAAGATGAAGAAGAGAAGATTTTCTACAGAAGACTTCAAGCTCAGATTGAGGAGAACAATGCAAGAAAAGGGAAGAAAACAAGACCACAGAGGCAAAGATGAAAAATCTGCTCAGTCTAGAGGAGCAACTCTGTGCACTTGTTTTGTAAGATTTTCTACTTTGTAATTCAATTAAATTAAATGAAGCTCAATGCAATTTCTACTTTTATCATGTGTAATTTAACTGAGTGTTTTTGTTATCATCAAGGCTCTTGATTTATGGCTGTTATTCTATCAGTCATAAATTGGGGGAGATTGTTAGGAATATGTTGTTCTTGATGATAATTATAAAAACACTTAGTAGATTTTGTATTAAGTCATTTTGTAACTGTCAACGGAATAGCATGCTTTGCAGTGTTTCGTTGACAGGAAGCTCATCAACGGAATGAGTGTTGTAGCAATTGCACTGTACAATACTTCACAGTTTGATATGCATTTGATGTATGTATTAGATAGGTTTCCTAAGTCATGTTGACTAAGTACTAGATAGGCAAAATAGGTTGGTTAATTGTAAGTATATCATGCCTTGTAATTTTGCCTAAGTGAAGACATGTCAACGGTATGAGGATTACTCTATCAACGAAACAAGGATACACCATCAACGGTATGGAGTTTACTCATCAACGAAATGAGAGAAACACCATCAACGGAATGAAGAATAAAGCTATCAACGAAACACATCTCCCTGCTATCAACGAATCATTATTGCTTTTCTGAATAGTTGACAAAGTGATAGTGACAGTTTACTGAATAGATCTAAAGGTGATGTGGAAGTGTACTTTGCATTGGAAACCATTAAAATGGACATGGGGAATAAGGAAACATCCCAGTTTCCAATTGGGCTCTTGGGAGTGATCATAATAAGCATGAAGACAAAAGCAAGGATCTCCAAGGACCACTGGACAAAGGGATGAAAAGCAAACTATTGGCGGTTACCTTTAGTGTACTTTAGTGTAGCCAAAAATAGTATTGTAAACTTGGGGAATATATAACCAAGTGTAGCAGTTAAAATAGAGTAAGAGAAGAAAAACAAATAGTTTGTATTAGCTATCTTTGAGAGCATTCTTCTCTACAACTCTGTAACTGAGCAGCTGTGTACTTTTGTATCACAGATTATTTCCGCAATAAAAACACTTCAGTTGGATCATCAAACAATCCAACTGAATTATTTATATCTTGTGTTTTTATTTATTCAGTTCAGTTTTATTTTATCAGTGTTTTAAGTTTAAGAAAATATCAAGAGTTGTATTCAACCCCCCCTTCTACAATTCTGTTAGGTCATTTGGGAATAACAATACATAACATACTTTAAGAAAGGGTTACGTTTTTAAAAAGTATAGATTAGTTTATATTTTAATAACAATAATTAAATAAATTTGGAATTAAGCTAACAATATTTTTAAAACTAATTAAGTTAATAATTATGTGTAAGTGTTTTACATTCTTCACATGCATAATCTATGCTATTCCACACAGTCTTATATACATCGACTGTGTGTTACAAACAAAACCTACAACATAATAAAATATTACATTTTTGATTCTGCTCGTTCACATGCTCGTCTCAGAAACTATCCTATTTGGGAAATGCCTTGGCTGGCATCACAGATCAACTTATATAGTCCCAAATGGTGCTTTCTGATTGAGTGTGCTTCTCTCTTCAAAAGTTACTAAGTCCATGCAATTGACCTAGCTTCCAAGCCCATGTGACATCTACATGAAAGAGACCTTTCCTTGGTTACCCGACTGGTCAAGTGACTATCAGCTGAGATAAGTGAACATGTAGTATTGCATATAGGTCTTCATGCTTGTCAAGCTTTTCCTTTGTGTTCAGTTATCAGTTAGAAGATAAACTTCTAGGTAGCTGCTTTAACTCTTATTTATCCATCGAGACATAAAAGACAATAGATGACTTCACATTTCACTTGTAGGAATTTGAGCCTTCGAATATTTACAATTTTGACTCCCTATTCCATACATCTTTTGCGTCGTTATCCGACATCTTTTAGTAACATGTGTGTAATGATGATTTCTGAGCTGTCCTCCATTCAACCTGTTAAATAAAGGAAACTTCAAAAGATTCTGTTACATAGATTTGTTTTTCATGTTGAATGAGATGAACATCAGTAGACGTATTAATTCTTTATCCGTAGACTACCCTTCTACGTCAATTATCCGTAGAAAGGTAATCTCAGAATATCCGTAGAAGTAATATTCCATAACTGTATCCATAGATGGGACATGACATTCTTGGTTGCATCCATAGATAGACCATGACCTCCTTAACTGCATCCAAAGATAAAACATGACATCCTCAATTGTATCTGTAGATCAACTTCCTTCAGCTTTTATCCGTAGATATGATGTCCCCGGCTTTTATCCGTAGATGAGATAAGATGTTCTCAGCTTCTATCCGTTGATGAGATGAGATGTTCTCAGCTTCTATCCGTTGATGGCATTTGATGTTTTCAGCTCGTATCCATAGATGAAATAAGATTTCCATAACTTTATCCTTAGAACGGATATACTTAGCTTCATCTTTAGATAAAACATCTTGTCATCTTTATTGATTCACTATTACTGAGTTGTTTAAGCAGGCTTACCACTGAAACACTTGGTGCTTGATTAGACGTATGTTGGCTTGCTTCTGAATTGCTTCCTAACTTGATGACAGAATATCTTCCATTCACTTGATGTGGCTTTTAGACCTTGGATAGATAAAATGATTTCTAGTTAGCTCCCTCATTTATCAGCTTCTGTGAACTAGCTTTCTGACAATCAGCTTCGGTATCTTGATCAAATTCTTGTCTTGAGCATTTTGTTATCATCATTCCAAATGTGTCAACCCTAACAATATCATAGTTTACATGACATATCATATCTTTAAGAGGGAGTTATGCTTTTAAAAAGTATAGATTAGTTTTTATATTAACAATATTTTTAAAACTAATTAAGCTAATAATTATATGTATATCTACATGACATACCACACCACCATTAATAGAGGATTTCTAGTTTTAGTAAAGAGATTAATTTTTAATTTAATAATAATTAATTTGAAATTAAATAAATTATATTAAACTAATTAAATTAATAATTATATGTATACCGCGGTATACATGGCATACCATTAAGAATGGATTTCTGCTTTTAGTATAGAGAAAAAGTATAGATTAGTTTTTATATTGACAATATTTTTAAAACTAATTAAGCTAATAATTATATGTATATCTTCATGAAATATGACACCATAGAGGGTTTCTAGTTTTAGTAAAGAGATTAATTTTTAATTTAATAATAATTAATTTGAAATTAAATCAATTATATTAAACTAATTAAATTAATAATTATATGTATACTGCGGTATACATGGCATACCATTAAGAATGGGTTTCTGTTTTTAGTATAGAGAAAAAGTATAGATTAGTTTTTATATTAACAATATTTTTAAAACTAATTAAGCTAATAATTATATGTATATCTATATGACATACCACACCATTAATACAGGGTTTCAAGTTTTAGTAAATAGATTAATTTTTAATTTAATAATAGTTAATTTGAAATTAAATCAATTATATTAAACTAAATAAATTAATAATTATATGTATTATACATGGCTTGACTATTGTTGGCAATTAATTTAATCTTATAGTGATAATTATATTTATTTTGAATTGAACTAATTACTCATTAAACTAATAATTATATGTGTATACCGCTTTAAGAGGGTTAAGAGGGGGTTATGTTTTTAAAAAGTATAGATTAGATTATATTTTACTAACAATAATTAAATAAATTTGGAATTAAACTAACAATATTTTTAAAACTAATTAAGTTAATAATTATGTGTATATCGCGGTATATATGACATAGCATACTATTAAGAGGGGGTTTCTGCTTTAAATTCATATATAAATTTTTAATTAAATAATAATTAATATGAATTGAATTTAATAGTAATCAATACTATTATCTAATAGACGAAACATTAAAAGTTTGGGCGGTCATTGGTCGGTATTGTACGTAGTGGTTTAATTAATTACCCTTACTTAACTGTACTTCGTGTTTTTACTTAATTAACCTTACTTATTTATAGAAATATATTATTAAATAATAATATTATCTATTTATAAACAATTATTTTTTTCACCTAAATACATTATTTTTTCTAACAAATTCCTCTACCTTTTCAAATATATCACGGACAATTAGCATTTCTAACTAAAACATGTTAGTTTACCTATTTTAACCTGTCTACTTATTTTTCTTAACAAATGCAATTACTAAAAATATTAAAATATAAATAATCAAATACATATTTATAACCAATTGTCTTTTCAGCTAAAACACATTATATATTTTTCTAACAAAGTCCATCATTTTCTAAATATATCACGGAAAATTATCTTTTACAATTTACTTTTTCTATTTTTCTCACTAAAATCCATTCTTTTTCCAAAAATATCACAGAAACCCTTTACTTATTTATTTTAAAACGTATTTAAATACTTTTAATTATTAAATTTTAAAACCTCATTTTCCAAAAATATCACGGGCATTTACCTTTTTAAACTGAATATATGTTACATTTTTTATTTTTTCTTACTAAAACCCCTCATTTTCCAAAAATATAACGGGCAAACCCATACTTATTTATTTTAAAATCTGTTTTAATGTTTTTAATTAATTAAAAGTGTTTAGCTATTTTAACATGCCTACTTATTTTTTGCACAATTACAATTAAAAAAATATTTAAAAAATAATAATAAAATAACAATTAACAAACCGGGTTTTAAGCCTATTACATAGGGCTACAAAAATAAAGTTTGACTTGCTTAATGAGCTGTCAAGATAGCATGGGGCTAGAATAAGACAAGTTTGTTAGGATAGCATGGGGCTAGAATAAGACAAGTTTGTTAGGTTGTTACAGGAGGTCCTTTGTCACTTAGGAAATGAGATGCAGCATTGATATATATGCAGTATAGGGGCATTGTATGAAACTCAAGTGAGATCAATGAATGATACACAAGCAAGCTTTCTCTCTGCATTCATTTCTTTTCATGGCATATAATCATTAAACCTTACTCTTGTTATCATTGCTTAAGTCAAAACTTGACTCAACTTGGTTAATTATAGCAATTGGCCTCTTCCACCGGACAACTCCTGACACGGTACAGGTGGTCTAGATTTTCAGATCTTATCGTTAAAACTGTGACTTGTGAGGGTGGTTAATAATTCAAAAAAACAAAAAAAATCTTGTTTCATCTATATGCTTATTTGTGTAAATTTCTATCCTTTCTTTCTCAATAGTTCTGCGACTGCAACCACAGTTCCATAAAAACATATATGGATATAGTTGCAGTCAGTGCAGTGTGCATACTGCTTGCCTTTGCTCTGCTCTCACTTCCAAGAATTCGAGGCAAGTCCCCTCGAAATATTCCTCCAGGACCCTACCCGTTGCCAATCATGCATAGGAAATATACTCAAACTTGGCAAGCACCCTCATAAATCCTTAAGCAGCCTGGCTCAAGTTTACGGTCCAATCATGCGTTTAAAACTAGGCCGCATAACCACCATAGTCATTTCTTCATCAAACACAGCTCAACAAGTCCTTCAAAAGCAAGACCTTGAGTTCTCTAGTCGTTCTCAGACTGATGCTGTACATGCTTTGTGCCATAATAAATACTCTGTGGTATTTTTGCCTGTTGGCAGTCGGTGGAGAAGCCTAAGAAAAATTATGAGCTCGTATATATTTGCAGCTAACAAGCTCGATAAAAATCAGCATCTACGTAGTAGGAAGGTGCATGATCTTATTAGATACTGTGAAAAGTGTTGCCAAAGTGGGGAGGCTGTAGATATTGGCCGCGCTGCTTTTCTGACTTCGCTCAATCTTTTGTCAAACACTATATTTTCTAAGGATATGATAAATTCATACGAGAATTCGGAGGCCAAGGAGTTTAGGGACTTAGTGTGGAATATTATGTTTGAGGCCGGTAAGCCTAATTTGGTGGATTACTTTCCTATTCCTATTCTTCGTTGGATCGATCCACAAGGTATAAGGCGGCGAATGACTGGTTACTTGGAGAAGCTGACCAAGTCATTTGATGGTCTGATTAAGGAGCGTTTGGAACTGAGGAGAGTGGGGAACGCTGAGAGTAGTACTAGTACAATAGACGTGCTTGAAGAACTGCTAAAAATGTTACAGACGGATGAAATTGAAGAAACACATATCCATAACCTATTTATTGTGAGTTATTCTTTTCATCCTATAAGATATTTATGCTATAAGAGTACGTCTACGTCCTCAGTTGAATTTTGTGTGTGTGTTTTAACTTTTAAGGATGAATACATTCACAAAATAATTAGTTGTGTCAATCAATATATAAACATGGATCATAATTAGTTGTGTCTTCCTTAAGTTTCCTTAAGTTGTGTCAACCTGCATGTGTTCTTGTACCTAGCTATATCAGGATTAATAATTTCCAGTCATCCAAACAAATTGGCAGGACTTATTTGGTGCAGGAACAGATACAACTTCAAGCACAGTGGAATGGGCGATGTCTGAGATATTACGAAATTCAGAAATATTAATAAAGGTGAAAGCTGAGCTGAACCAAGTGATCGGAAAAGGCAAGATTATACAAGAAGCAGACATTTCTAAGTTGGTTTATTTGCAATGTATTGTGAAAGAAACTCTGAGGTTACACCCACCGGGCCCCTTCTTAATACCACGCCAAGTAGAAAAAGAAGTTCAACTATGTGGCTACACCATTCCAAAGAATTCGCAAGTGCTAGTCAATGCATGGGCTATTGGACGCGATCCTAAGCTATGGATAAATCCCCTGTCTTTTCAACCAGAGAGGTTCATGGACTCTCAAGTTGACATCAACGGGCATTATTACGAGCTAATTCCATTTGGTGCGGGTCGAAGGATATGTCCTGGAATGCCATTGGCGATGAGGATGGTGCCAGTTATGGTTGGCTCACTCATAAATTGTTTCGACTGGAAACTGGAAGGTGGGATTCTACCAGAGAAGCTGGACATGGAGGAAAAATTTGGGCTAGCACTAGCAAAGCATCATCCACTTCGTGCTGTAGCAACTCTGGTTGTTCTTTAGCTAGGTTTGATTTTATGGGTCAAATTTCCTTAACCTGCAGAAAAAATGTATTGTCAGCCTTGGCCTAATCTCTTATCTCAAAGTTAATCCATAAATTCACTTTCTATTTATCGTACTTGCAGAATTGAGTTCCGATGAAATTTTAGGATGTTGCATTAATATTAGTGTTATTATTAAAAATCTGAAGCAACAGTAGCCAAAACACTTATTCAGCCCTCTTATTTAGGTAGCGTGCAACGTGCACTTCATATTGTTATCATAGTATTCAGCAAGTATTTGGTTCAGATTAAGTGTGAGTAGACGAAAAGATATAGTGCAAAGCGAGTACATTTTTGTTTTGGTTTCTTGTCTACCTGTTTTATGGATTAAAAAATATTTGATTCTCCCGCTATCAAATTTAGTTATAAAATTATCAAAATATCAAATTTGATTATCACAGGTTCGATTCTTTCCAATTACATGATTAAACAAGATTTATTTGTTTGATTTAATTTTTTTGGTTTTACCCCGGATTCGATTCTCTATAACTACGTAATTCAAAGATTTATTGATTTAATTTTTGTCTAATTTCATCCCGATTTCGATTAATATTTTAATCTCGGTCCATGATTCGCACGGGTTATCAGCTAGTTAAATTAAATATATAAATTTTGTTTAATGATGTAGTTGCAAAGAATTGAAACATAGTTTTGTGATAACAAAATTTGATATTTTGAAACTATTGTGTTACATCGAAATGTGAATTTTTTTTAATTAAGAAAGAGTATAAATTTGGTGTCATTTTAAATCTATATATTGGAACAGAAGTTTTATTTTAACACTTAACATTATTTTTTAATTTTAAAATATAGTCATATCCATACGTATTGTAGCAATAGCTATGACCTTGCTCTTTTGTCTACCAAAAGACTTTTGATTTATCTGTATCTTGGTAGCTACTCGCTCTATGTTGAATCGCTAGCAAGTAGTATACAAATTCTCATAATAATAAACCTAAGAGCAGGTCCAATGCGTAACCCATTTTCTTAGGTCGAGGAGAGAGAGCGGCATCTGGGCAGTGACCACGCGTTGGAGCAGAACAAAAAAAACTGGTCAGGCCCACGGTCCTGGGCTGCCCAACTGATGCAGATGTATGTTACTTTTACATTTTTTATTATTATTTTGTCTCTCTTTTCAACTGAGCTGAGCAGAATTGGGTTAGGACTTGGGCTTTTGGATTGGAGCAAGTTGCCCACCTTTTTACAAAGTCCACCATTTGATGAGGTGGCATGTGGCTGTCAGTGGAATTGGGTTGCTGCACTGCCCTTGCTCTAACTGGTTCTTTAATAATAGCAATCTCTTAAGATCTTAGTAAACACATCGAACTGGTAATTGAACACTTTGTAATCGTCTGCAAGTACATATTGTATTTACATATTGTGGAAGAGACACTAGTCTTTCAGAGAGAAAAATGAATTGAAGTCTAATCTGTTTTCTAAACTAATATATATACAAGATTACACTACTTCCAATCTGTAACAGAAAACCGTTATGATGAGCTGTATAATGTGATAATCTATCTGTAGTGTCACGTGCTGGAACAGTGTGCAAGATTCCCCCCTCAGATTGAATGTGGTTGTCTAACATTCAAGCTGGAAAGCAGCCGCCAATGTGATTGACGACCAAGGCCCTTAGTAAAAATATCAGCAAGTTGGAGAGAACTGGGAAGATATGTAGGCTGAATTAGGCGAGACTGGACTTGTTCTCTGACAAAATGACAATCCAAAGCAAAATGTTTAGTTTTGGGATGAAAAACTGGATCAGCAGCGATGTCCAGAGCCGCTTGATTATCACTATGAATAGTAACAGGGAGCTTTTGAGGAATTTGAAGTTCAGAAAACAACAGATTGAACCAAGAAACCTCACATGCAGTGTCAGCTATAGCACGCAGTTCTGCCTCGACAGTGGAACGAGAAATAACCTTTTGCTTAGTAGAGTGCCAAACCACAAGAGAAGAGCCAAGCATAAGACATAAACCAGTGATACTCTTAAGCATACCAGAAGAATCAAGAGTCGAACCCCAGTCACTATCACAAAACGCTTCAAGTTGAAGAGTAGACGTCGCGGAATAAAACAAACCTTGAAAAGGAGTAGATTTCAAATAGCGTAAAACGCGTTGAACAGCCAACATATGTGGAGCTCGAGGAGACTGGAGAAACTGGCTAAGATGATGCACAACAAAAGTAATATCCGGTCGTGAAACCGTAAGATAGAGTAACTTCCCTACAAATTTCCTGTAGAGTGAAGGGTCATCGAGAAAGTCCCCATCTGTAGGAGAAAGCTTAACAGCAACATCAATCGGAAGAGATAAAGGTTTGGAATTTTCTAAACCAGCTTCAAGGAGTAAATCATTTACGAATTTATGTTGATGAAGAAACAAACCATCTGTAGTTCTATGAATCTCAAGGCCAAGATAATACTTGGCCAAACCCAAGTCTTTAATTGTAAAAGTAGTGTGCAGAACATTTTTCACGTGAGAGATAAAAACAGTACTGTTTCCAGTGAGCAAAATATCGTCTACATAAACCAAAGCTGTTACAAAAATACCTTGATCCTTGTAAACAAACAGAGAATAGTCTGCCACAGTTTGAACAAAACCAAGATCAAGTAAAACCGAAGCTAGCTTTTCAAACCAACAACGAGAAGCTTGTTTAAGGCCATAAATGGACTTTTGAAGCTTGCAAACAAAATTAGACCCATATAAAGGATGTCCTTTTGGTAATTCCATGTATACTTCCTCTTGTAAATCACCATGAAGAAAAGCGTTGTTCACATCGAGTTGATGAATATCCCAATTTTTAACAGTAGCCAAAGCAAGAATAGTGCGAACGGTAGCCATCTTAGCAACCGGGGAAAAGGTATTGTGATAATCCTGACCCTCGATTTGAGTATAACCCTTAGCAACTAAGCGGGCTTTAAATTTATCCAATGACCCATCAGCCAAATATTTCACCTTGTAAACCCATTTACAACCTATAACCTTTTTATCAGAAGGAAGATGGACTATTTTCCAAGTATCATTAGACTCTAAAGCATGTAATTCTTTAGACATGGCATCAACCCACCTGACATCTGAGATAGCCTGATTATAAGTAAAAGGCTCTTTTATAGCTGTCTGGGAACTCACAGCGCAAGCATAGATATGAGTTGTTGGTGAATAATGAGAGAAACTGTATTTCGAAGAATCTATGGGACAATCCAATAATATTGTATTAGCTTTAGTAGGTCCTGTAGATGTGACATAGTCATTCATCCAAGAAGGTTTGAGCTTATGGCGAAGAGAAATGCGTTGAGTAGGAACTGAAATATCAGCAGTAGGCATTGAAACTGTAGAATTAGTAGCAGGTAAAGATGTAACAGCATCAATATCACATGTAGGTGAAGGAAAAGAACTGTCAATAGTAGGTGAGAGAGACAGTTCATGCTCAGTAGGAAAAATGTCAACAGTAGCCAATGGTGTGGTTGAGATATCACTATCAGAAAAATTAGGATCCGGTGGTGTAAAAGAAGGACCAGTAGACTCCTTTAAAAAGTGTTATAGCCAAAATTCGATAATGGGTTTTTAGGTTAGGATCGGGTCAAGTATGAATTCAATTATGTTATTTTTGTAATTAGGGTTAAGTTTAATATTAGGGCTTGCCCTCAAAGGGATAAGGGCGTGCCCTCTTAGGCCATTCATCCCTTGAGGACGCGCCCTCATGGTAATGACAACTCTACATGGATGGAAGACTTGACGAAGAATAATGACTTCATTCGATACAAGGACGACTTCGGGCTTGTCCTCATGGGTATGAGGGCGCGCCCTTTAGGCCGCTCCTTGAGGGCGCGTCCTCCTGGTTTGAAGATACAACTTGATAGTGAAAAATGGTTTCCTTGGTTTGGTATTGGTTAAATATTGAAGAATTCCCTCCTAGGATGTGCCCTAGGAGGGGGATGTCTGTGACTGAAGGCCTCCTCCTGTATTCAATGGGCGCGCCCTCATTGGGGATGTGGGGTTAATCTTGGTGTGTGCTTTGGGAGCTCTGTTCCTGTACTCAATGGGCGCGTCCTCATTGGGGAACTTTGGAGTAATCCTCAATGGGCGCGCCCAAAGGATAGTTTCCCACTCCCTCGGATTGATCAGTTGGTGGATGCTACGGCCGGACATGCTCTCTTGAGTTTCATGGACGCTTACTCAGGGTATAATAAAATTCCCATGTATGGACCTGATCAAGAACATACATCCTTTATTACTGACAGAGGTTTGTATTGCTATATTGGAATGCCCTTTGGTCTTATCAATGCAGGGGCAACATATCAAAGATTGGTGAATATGATGTTTAAAGAGCAGATTGGCAAAACTATGGAGGTGTATGTAGATGATATGCTTGTCAAGTCCAAGGAAGCAGTAGACCACGTAAGGCACTTGGAAGAAATGTTTGGAATCCTGCGCAAGTACAGGATGAAGTTAAATCCTCAAAAGTGTGTCTTTGGTGTTGAGTCGGGGAAGTTTTTAGGCTTTATTGTGAATCATAGAGGAATTGAGGCTAATCCGGAAAAGATCAAAGCACTCCTTGAAATGAAGTCCCCTACCAGTGTAAAGCAGGTTCAAAGCCTTTGTGGACGGATTGCAGCTCTAAATCGTTTTGTCTCAAAGTCTTCTGATCGTTGCAAAGAATTTTTCAAAGCCATTAGGGGGGTCGACAAAGATTTCATGTGGACTCCTGCTTGTGAAGACGCTTTTCAGAAAATCAAGGAACAGTTAGGTAAGCCCCCACTCTTGGCCAAGCCTGTGGATGGTGAAGTGTTGATTCTTTACTTGGCCATCTCTATTTACTCCATTAGTGTTGTGTTAGTACGAGAAGAGGATAGTTTGCAGTCACCAGTTTACTATGTAAGTAAGAGGTTGTTGGATGCAGAAACCCGATATTCTAGCATGGAGAAGTTGGTATATGCTTTGGTGCTGGCTGCACGAAAGCTGCGTCCCTACTTTCAAGCTCATAAAATTGAAGTGAGAACTTCTTATCCCATGAGACATATTTTACATAAACCTGAAGCTTCAGGAAGGATGTTGAAGTGGGCAATTGAATTGGGACAGTATGATTTGGAATATGTTTCTCGAACGGCAATCAAGGGACAAGCCTTAGCCGATTTTATTTTGGAGTTTGAAGATGAGAGTATGGGACGAGAAATCATTCTGGTGAACCCTAACCCCCTTGCTCAAGAGGCAAGCCCTTTGAGAGAGGAGTATCCTTTTCCTTGGTGGACTATGTATGTGGATGGCGCAGTCAACAATGATGGAGCAGGTGCTGGAGTTGTCTTAACCTCTCCTGAAGGCCACCTTCTTATGAGTGCTATTAATTTTAAATTTGCGGTAACCAATAATGAGGCTGAGTACGAGGCATTGATTAATGGTTTGAAGTTAGCCTTGGAAATGAATGTAAGGAATTTGGTGGTGTTCAGTGATTCGAAATTAGTTGTTCAGCAGGTTGAAGGGGGGTTCCAGACTAGAGGACCAAAGACAGAGGCATACATGATGAGTGTACGTCGCTTGATTCAACAGTTCAACATAGTCAGACTTGAAGGAGTTCCTCGTGAAGAAAATTCCAAGGCTGATACTCTGGCCAGGTTGGGTTCCCAAAGAGACACGGTGTTGATGGGAGACATTCCATTGGAGATTCAAGAAATTCCTAGTATTCCCGAGATGGAGCTAATGGTTGTAGATGAAGTACCAATGAAGACTTGGATGACTCCTATCCAAGAGTATGTACAAAAAGGAATTTTACCCGATGATAAGGGGGAGGCAAGACGTTTGAAATACCAAGCAGCAAGGTATGTGGAATATGATGCGGTTTTGTACCGAAGGGGTTTTAATCAACCCTTACTAAGGTGTGTTGATGGGGACGAGTGCAACTATGTCTTGAGAGAGGTTCATGAAGGAATATGTGGTAATCACTCGGGGGGTAGTTCCCTTGCTATGAAAGTGTTACGACAAGGATATTACTGGCCAACCTTGAAGGATGATGCTATGAAGTTTACAAGAGCATGTGATCAGTGCCAACGCTTTGCGAACTATTCATCTATTCCTGCTACGGCATTAACTCCAATGATAAGTCCTTGGCCTTTTTCTATGTGGGGGATTGATCTTATTGGAGAGCTTCCTATGGCTAAGGGGGGTGTCAAGTATGCTGTTGTGGCTGTGGATTATTTTACTAAGTGGGCAGAAGCTATGCCCTTGGCAAAGATAACGGCCAAGAAAATCAAAGATTTTGTTTTTAATTCCATTGTGTGCAGGTTTGGGATTCCTTATAAACTCATATCTGATAATGGGAAGCAATTTGACAGCAAGGAGTTAAAGAAGTTGTGTGAAGATTTGAAGATTAAGAAAGATTTTGCAGCAGTCTATCATCCTCAGAGCAATGGGCAGACTGAAGCTATCAACAAGATAATCAAGCACACACTGAAGACCAAGTTGGAAGAAAGTAAAGGTAACTGGCCTGAGGAACTACCTATGGTACTATGGTCCTACAATACCACACCAAGATCTACTACTGGAGAGTCTCCATTCATGTTGTCTTATGGCTTCGAAGCAATGGTTCCTGTGGAGGTTGGATCTGGATCATTCAGGAGGGATCACTATGACAATGAATCTAATGAGGTCAACCAACGGCTTCATCTTGATTTTCTGGAAGAAACACGTGCAACATCATCACTAAGATTAGCTGCATATCAGAAAAGAGTGGCAAGGTTTTATGATCGAAGGGTAAGGGTACGTCGTCTCAAGGTTGGTGATTTGGTGCTACGAAGGGTGATGCCTCATACCAGAATTGCCAGTCATGGGGTTTTTGGTGCCAATTGGGAAGGACCTTACAGGATCAAGTCTGTGCTTTGGGAAGGAACTTTTCACTTGGAAGATTTGGGTGGTAATCCTATACCAAGAGCTTGGAACGTAGAACATTTGAAGAAATATTACCAATAGGGAGTGGTTTTGTACCCCCTATATTATCTATCTAAATAAACTAGAAGAAATAAATTTCCTCCTAGTCTAGGGGGGTAGTGCATGTACATCCCACCTTGGATAGTTGAGATTTTCAAGTTTGTATTTCCCCAAAGAGCATTAGCCTTAGGACCAGTGTGGCTTTCACACCGGAGCGCATTATTTATAAAAATCGCATCAAGAATTTTCAGAAATTTCATAATTTTAAGTTTATTATGTTTGTTTGAGCAATATTTTGGTTGTTAAATGAAGACGCGCCTTGGGATATACAATGTTAAGACGCGTCCTATGATGGTTGATAAATTTAAAAGAATAACACATGCTGAATATTTTGACACATGCTGAAAGGACGCGTCCTAACTGATTCCTTTAAAGAACAGGATGTATCTTCAACAAGTGAGCAAGTGATGTAAATGAGCAAGGCAGTTAAGAAAAGCAAGCATACGAATAATATAAAGTTGGGAACAAACCATGGTTATTAATACAATAAAGCCTAAGTTAGTTTACAGCTTGCAAAGCTTCAAAGGAGGGCCTGCACCTCATAATGTTTAAAGTAACAAGAAACTTAGGGCGCGTCCTTAGGTTTGATCGGTGGGAGGAACGTTCTTGACAACATCAACTTGGGATGAATCGTGCTCTTGCTCGTTTGGGTTAGCTTCCTTTTGTCTTGGAGACGCGTCATCAGAAGGCGCGTCCTGGTCACCATCAGGTATAGGAGAAGCCTCTTCTAAGCCGAGAAAAACTCGTTTTGCCCTGATTTCAGCAGCTTCTTCGACTTTGAATTTTGAAATCCACAGCACGGTTTCTTCACCAAACTTTGAAAAGTCATAGTCAGGATCTTGGGCAAGGAATCCTGAAGCATAGTTTCTGAAACCTTTCATGAAGGACGCGCCTTCAACCTTTTTCTTCTCCTTAGCCCAACCATTCTGCTGGTCTTCCACAAGCTCCGTCACTTGATTTTTTAGCTTAATGTTTTCTTCCTTGAGATCATTGACAGTAATGCCTAGGTCATTTACCACCTCTTATTGCAGTTTGAGTTCACTATCATAGTAATTCTGTTTCTGCAAAAGTTCATTCTTTAGTTTATCCAAGGCCTTGTTACGGTCTTCAACTTGTTTTGAAAGTTTGTTTGTTTCTTTCTCAAGAGACTCAAGGCGCGCCTTATCTTTTTGGAGAGAGCTTTGGCGATTCAGAGCAGCGACAAGCATCTCAGAAGAAGCTTTAATGATCGCTTCATTTTCTTCTAAAGAATCCCTTTGTCTCCATTTGAGAATGTCATCATCAGAGACAAAAGGAATTGCTAGACGACTTAAAGCAGCTGAGACCAAGGAGAACGATGAAGACTTCAATTTTTTAGAGGACGCGCCCTCTGTGATAACAACCACCTCAGCGTCCTCCTTCCTTTTTCTGGTCTTGTCCTTTTCCTGATCAAATGCTGACTGTGGGTTTTTGGTTTCAGTCGCAGGTTTTTTGACATCTTTCCTATGAGCACGCGTCTTAGTCCTTTTAGTAGCCCTGGCAGTGGGGGCATTCCCCATTTCAAGACCCCAACCAGCAGGAAGACTATCCATATCTGAAAAAGTAAACGATACATCATATTACGACGCGTCCAAGGAGAGCGTAATAAATAAACAACATAATCAAGAAATTTAATAAAGTACAATGGAGCAAACAAAATTTAGTAAACGAATTCACCCTGACTAAAGGGCGCGCCTTTAAAAGTTTGTGTACCTTTTTCAGATTTATCCTCATATTCCTCTTCACCCTCGTCAGAATCAGAATCTTTGCCACCTTTGATTGGCACCCCTTTCCTAAACCGTTGGAAAGGGATAATGGTTCCGACTTCCTTTTTGAGGATTCCAACTCTTTTAAGATTCTCCTCAGAAATTAGAGTTTTTAAGTGGAATCTCGATGAAGGAAGGGCAAGGATCTTATCAGCTCTCTTCTTTGCCTCACCAAAGAGTTCTTTTGTATTTCTATTATCTACACGAAGTAAAGAAACAAATACAATAATAAAAGGCGCGTCCTAAGTAAGTGAATTAGTTAAAAATAAAAGAGAAGGCGCGTACTTACTATAGTTACAATTGAACACTACTCTGATTCTCTCTACGTTCCAAAGATAGAAGAATGGTTCTTTCCAGTTCTTCTCGTGACTAACCTTCCCGTTGGAGAAACCAATTCTGTTATGCTTATGTTGTGGTGTCAGAAAAAAGTATCCTTTTGAACTTTTTCTGATGGCAAAGAAATAGCTGAATTCCTCCATGGTTGGTGGAGTGGAGATTCCTTCGTCATTATATAAGATAAACAATGCAAGAGCTAGTTTGTAAGAATTTGGAGAAAGTTGGATGGAGGAAATATCATACCATTGGAGGATACTTTTGAGATAAGGGTGAAGAGGCGCGCCCACTCCCAAGGCCATTAACTTGGGAGAGGTCACCATTCTAGGTGTTTTGAAAGGTTCGGGCCATTTGAAGATGTGTGGCCTCATAAGGGAGGGAGGACGCGCCCATTTGCCCTCCATTTGATAATAAGTCATACTCCAGGTTATCTCCTCAACAGAAACGGTGGATGGCATGGCTACACAAAATAACTTATTGTTTTGCTTCCTTAATCTTCTTTTCTCGGCCTCTGAAAGTGTATCCTTGTATTGGCCCCAATCAAGGTCAATTTCCTCCTCAGCGATTTCAGGATGAATGAATGGAATGGGGGAACTCTCAGGAGGGAATGTACGATCATCTTCGTCTATATGAGGATAGGGACTATCTGAGGACGCGTCTTCACAATCGGATTCTGTCTCAGAATCGGACGTGCCCTTAGAATTTGACGATTCAATTTGTTTTCCTCTTTTTTGTCAAAAAATAGTGGTCTCTGTATCTTCTATGACATCATTACCCTCGTCTATAACCGGTTTAAATTGTTGGGGGCGCGTCCTACTATGATGGCTTGTTACTTCCAAATTCAGATCATCAACATGAGGAAGGGATGAGTTTGAAGTTAAAGGGGACGACATGATTTCTGTGTCACCTTTGAAAGGAGATGCTTCGCGTAATTGTTCTATCGCTTGGGTATGGAAAGATCTAATTGAAGAAGAGCTTTGTGCTGGAAAGGAGATTGAAGGTGGGGAATAAATTCCCAAACGTTTGTTGAAGTCCTTGAAGGGATGAAACGGGGAAGACGCGCCCTTACCCTCCAGCTGAAAAGAGAAAGGAAAAGATGGTAAGGACGCGCCCTGTAAAGAAAATATTATAAATTGGGAAATAATTCGTCATGGGTGAATAAGATAACAAGGACGCGCCTTAACAATATTAACGTAATTAGTCCTCAGTCGCATAAAGACGCGTCCTAAGTCTATGAATTACAGCTGGAGTGACAGAAACATAATTTAAAATCAACTTATGACGAATAAAGATCTGACGCTGATAGATACAAACATACATACACGCATTTCATCAAGAACACAAAAATAGGCTTAACAGTCATATTCTCGATTTGATCTAAATATATGGCAAAAACATGAAATGATGGTATGAAATCGTACCTTTGAAGTTGCTGAAGAAGAATCGAGAAGAAAAACGTTCAAAAACTGAAGATTTGGCCGGATTTTTGCTTGAAAAAATGAATTGCGGCGACTAGGTTTTTCTTTCTGAGAAAAGAGTAAAGTGAAACGTGGAAAGCGACTTTTAGGTATTTATAGAGGAAGCTGCGCCTAATGGAAGACAACTGTCAATGCACGTGCTATCACATGGTAAAGTCAGGACGCGTCCTACGTGAAGACGCGCCTTAGGCAATAGAAGTTGGAGTTTTTTTTTTTGACGAATAAAGAAATTCAATGTATTGTTTTTAACTTCACACTGAATTGGGGGGTAGTTGTTATAGCCAAAATTCGATAATGGGTTTTTAGGTTAGGATCGGGTCAAGTATGAATTCAATTATGTTATTTTTGTAATTAGGGTTAAGTTTAATATTAGGGCTTGCCCTCAAAGGGATAAGGGCGTGCCCTCTTAGGCCATTCATCCCTTGAGGACGCGCCCTCATGATAATGACAACTCTACATGGATGGAAGACTTGACGAAGAATAATGACTTCATTCGATACAAGGACGACTTCGGGCTTGTCCTCATGGGTATGAGGGCGCGCCCTTTAGGCCGCTCCTTGAGGGCGCGTCCTCCTGGTTTGAAGATACAACTTGATAGTGAAAAATGGTTTCCTTGGTTTGGTATTGGTTAAATATTGAAGAATTCGCTCCTAGGATGTGCCCTAGGAGGGGGATGTCCGTGACTGAAGGCCTCCTCCTGTATTCAATGGGCGCGCCCTCATTGGGGATGTGGGGTTAATCTTGGTGTGTGCTTTGGGAGCTCTGTTCCTGTACTCAATGGGCGCGTCCTCATTGGGGAACTTTGGAGTAATCCTGCACTTTGCACCAAACACTTGGGATCACTTGTCCTGCTATCTGGTGGGTGCTTCTCATTCGGGGGACAAGGATGCGTCTAGCATTTAAGGTAAGTCATGGCTATACCTGCGTCTATGAATTAAGGAAATAGCTGGTAATGGATAGGACTAGTCCTCGACGGGGGAAGTTTCTTTATCCATGAAGTCCTGACGTCATAGACGAGCCTTGGGCCTTTGTGACTAGGCCTTATCGTTAGACATTCCTAAAGTGAGCTAAAACTCTAAGTAGGGAAATATATGGAAGTCCTACCTTCAAGTAAGGAAAGATAAGGAAGACATATGTTTAAGTATGGAAAGAATCCTATACATGGAAGGCGGTGGGAAAAGTCTTACGACTACGCATGGAAAGACAACAGAAGACTTCGGATGGGCTCCGAAGATCAAAGACCAAGCCCATGGAGGAAACTTCCTCCCCAAGAACTACGTTGGCTTGATTCCCTATAAATAGGGATACGTAGGCAAATTGTAAGGGGTCGAATGTTGAGAACTCTGAGGCAGCCAACATAAACCCTAAGCAATCTCAGCCACCAATTAAACACAACCACCATACTCCGACGAAATTACCACCTAAGGACCACCGTTGTAGATCTTGATTCCGGCAATAAACCTCAAACTTTGTTAATACCAAATTCCTCCGTTAACAAAAAGGAAAAAGTAAATTGATCTTCAACAAAAGTAACATGTCTAGACACATGAAATTGACAAGTAGCCGGATCGAAAAGTTTGTAACCTTTCTGTGTCATAGAATAGCCAAGGAAAACAGTACGAATAGCTCGAGGAGAAAATTTATCAGAATGGCGGACGGACATATGTGCTAAACAGCCAAAAACCTTCAAGTGTGAATAAGATGGTGGTTTATTAAAAAGTTTTTCAAAAAGAGAAATGAAACCCAAAACAGTAGTGGGAACACGATTTATAAGATAAGTTGAGGTAAGAATGCAATCACCCCAAAAACGAGAAGGTAATTCGGCTTGAAACATAAGAGCTCGGGACATTTCTAACAAATTTCTATGTTTTCTGTGACAGCCCGGAAACCCGGTGTCACTAAATATAAACAAACCTGTAATATAAATAGCAATATATAATGACACTCCCACAAGCTAGAATCTTTTACAAGTTTTGGCGTTGAAACAAGACTACTGTATTAAATATTACACAACCTGAATTTACTAGTAATACCTCGATAAGAGATCACTAGCAAATTAGAAGTCTATCTGTTTTAAAAGTTAACCAACTACATATTTTATAACAACTAATTATCACCATCTGTCAATGTTGCTACCTGCTGAGGAGAGTAAAACAGATGCCTGAAGTCCCTATTAGGCAAGCCGCCTCTACCACGGCCACTACGAGGCATAGTGATAGCTAGCTGAAAGGTTAGGTAATAAAGCAAGAGTAAGCAAAAGAGCTTAGCAAATGACAACCGCATAATAAGAAATCGTAATAATATTTTTCTGATAAAACAGTGTTAACTTTAAGTTATTCAAATCTGAAATGCATAATTCTTGAAGGAAATAGTGCTTCATAATTATAAAGCATTGATCTAGTACATATAATTAATTCTGAAAAACAGAAATGAAATATGAGTTATGTTTTCAAAATCAAAACATGATTAGCTTGGTAAAAGGATAAGTACTCATTACCATTTTTAATACTTAATCATAACATTGGCCCTTTTTAATGTGTAAAGTGGGTATCAAATGACACAGGTTAAGACGATGATCATTCATACTTAACCTCCACACAGTATTCATAACAAGATTTTTATAACAACAATTTGGATCCGGGAGCACTTATTGACAATGCCTCATATCAAGCTGGAACCGCGTGTCAAGGGGTTCTCTTACGCATTCCCAACCCCACTTTACTTTCCAAAAATATTATCACAAGTTTTTAAATCAACCTGTGGTCATTAGTTATCCTGCTCAATGCATAATTCATTTCCAAACTTGTTTTATATTAACAAGTATATTTCCAAAGGAATGGGCCTAATTACCGTGAAATATATCATCAGAGTAAAGCATTTTATTTTGTAACAATCTAACATTCATGCTTTCAAAATAATTGTAAAGAAATTAATATGTGATAAAACATGCCTTTATGCAAGTCAAAAAATTTGTAAATGCGTAATAAGGATTGTCACGTGCCTGAAAGAAAGGTGTAACTGAACAAGAGGGAATATCTACGCTGCACGTCTGCCCAAGCCTTGGCTAGTACTCGATCCTACGATATATACATGACTCGAGATTAGTTGTCGTATTAGTTACTCGAACTAATATAATTGACAACATCCTAATTCCTAACTACCCCTTCGAGAAATTTATATATATATATATATATATATATATGTATATATATATATATGTATATATACACTGATATTATACAGATACACATAGTTTCATATTTAGACTTATATTTAAGCTTGCATGATATTTGTTTAAAGATATGCAAGTAGGTTCACATAGCACATACCAGGTTCACCTATCACTTATCACATATAAACAAGTCAGACACCTTTATCCACATACACGACACGTATTGTGTTCACATATAACATATACCTAAGAACCTTAACCTTACTATCAACCATATAAATCGTATTCTCAGGTTATCACCTTGCATATTCACATAATTCATATGCATCACATAACACAGGTAATCCATCCCAGTTTAGCTTTTAAAATCATAACCATATGCACTGACCATATAGCCTTTAACAAATTCTTACTAATTCAAATTCTATTTTGTAAAACCTTAGTAAACTATCCTGTTTCAGGCCACCAGATTTGAAATCAACGTTTCTAACAATCGGCATATAAAATATATAATACGGTCAAACAGTTTACTACTAATCAATCAACACAACCTAGTGAAAAAAATTTTGTAAGTTATTTTATTCAAATACAGTGGCCAGAAGGTTATAATGTTGCCAGCTTTTACTCTGGTTGACGATCATAATCAGTTTGGCCAGAATTTGACTCCCCCAGACTATACTCGAAATATAAACAATTCTGTATAACTTGAAACTTAACTAAGTTTAACAAATTTCTACACACCAGTGAATTTATGCACATATAATCTCAATTCATCATCAATCCAACACATAATAAGGAAGCGAATGTCACCCAACAATTAACATATAACAGTTTTCAACTTAACCAGCATCCAACTAAAACCATACCAGTTAAATCCTTAAAACGTGTTTTCAACTCACTGTTCTATCAACAATCTAATTACGGAATCAAGTTACGCCACTAAGCAACTTATAATCCAAATCAATTTACGAACAATTCATATAAACACATCCTTAATTCAATTTACACAATAACTGAACATATAATCCCAACTAGCATCATATAATCACATTATATCACATAACACACAACAAAGAAATGAACTGAGGGTCACCGGCTCACCGGAGCTCATCGCCGGTGACGGCCAAGCGGCGGCAACCCCCCCCCCCCCAAACGGGTGGTTCCGTGCCAACTCAGCCTCAAAACATAACCCCAACATCTTATCTATCTATATACATCATCAAAACATCAACATCAACCATTAATTTGAAACCCATTAAAAACCCCCAATTCAACCCTAATTTTCGATATTCTCAAATCCCTACAAAATGATACGATTTTGCAGGGTATTAAGAGATGTTCGATTTGGCTATCACAAGGAGAAATTAACATAATCAAATTTGAAGAAAAACGAACAGAAGAAAGAATTTAGGGGGGGAGAGAAGAAACAGAATCGAGAGAGAGAGAGAGAGAGAGAGAGAGAGAGAGAGAGAGAGAGAGAGAGAGAGAGAGAGAGAGAGAGAGAGAGAGAGAGAGAGAGACATACGGGAGAGAGAGAGAGACATACGGGAGAGAGAGTGTGAGAAATGAGAGAAAATAGAAATTCAAGAATTGGAAAATCTATTTATATTAACTGAAAATTGACTCGTTAGAAATGTGTAAGTTTCGTTTTAAAACTGGAAATGTATCATTTAAACACAAATAACATTCTAATTTACGAACGAATTTAATAAACATGTAGTATAAATTTTAAAAAATCAAGTAAATTATAAAAATCTTATTTTGAGCATTTTAAATAAAATTCCAACATTTATATTTAATAAATTATGAGATTAATTAAATAATCACAAAAAAATAATTATTATTTTTTTTAATTTAAATACTACAATTAACAAGATCTTTAATACCAAGGAAATTGTCTAAAATATTTGTAGAAAATTTAAATAATAGTTAAACAGAAATTTATCGACGAAAGTCTAATCATTTACATACATACACAAAATTAGCTCATAAGCACTTAATTGACCCACATGATTGACTGGACTTAAAATATATTTAGCAGATAACGCATCAAACTGGAATAAGATATTTTATTTTATTCTAACAGTTTGGCACATAAAATAAATAGTTGAAATCTAAATTTCGCGTCGTTACATTTTCGCTCCACCCTCCCATTTTGTTGAGGAGTATATGGACAAGTTGTATGGTGAATGGTTCCTTGAGAAAGTAGAAAAGAACGAAAATTGTTATTTAGAAACTCTCATCCATTATCAGTACGCTCTGATACCATCTTAAGATCGTAGTAAACACATCGAACTGGTAATTGAACACTCTGTAATCGGCTGCAAGTACATATTGTATTTACATATTGTGGAAGAGACACTAGTCTTTCAGAGAGAAAAATGAATTGAAGTCTAATCTGTTTTTTAAACTAATATATATACAAGATTACACTACTTCCAATCTCTAACAGAAAACCGTTATGATGAGCTGTATAATGTGATAATCTATCTGTAGTGTCACGTGTTGGAACAGTGTGCAAGACAATCTGCCTCTTCCGCTGGGACAACTACTGACACGGTACGGGTGGTCTAGATTTCAGATCCTATCGTTAAATTTGTGACTTGTGAGTGTTAATAATCCAAAAAAAAAAAATCTTGTTAACATCTATATGCTCATTTGTATAAATTTCTCTCTTTTCTTCCTCAATAGTTCTGCAATCACATTTCCGTAAAAAACTAGCCTATAACACGTGCGAATCGTGGATCAAGAATAAAAATAATTAATAAATAAAAATAAAATTATTAAAATAAAATTTGAATATTGAGTATAAAAATAATTATTAAATATTAATTTTAATATGTTGATTTGTAGAATTCAATGTGAAATTTAAATGAAAGTCTATAATAAATAAAGACTATTTAATTAAATAGTTATGATAATCGAATCCTGCTGAAATCAAAGAAGTTAAATTTAATAAATAAATAACTTGTATAATTATGTAGTAGCAACAGCAAATCGAACCTGGGTTTTAGTACTATTGTGTTAAATTTCTTATATTAATTGTATTAATCAATTTTTTTTATTAATTGTATTATAAAATTTTATTATGCAATTTTTTACAAATTTGAAAATAGAAATAAATTATTCTTATTAAAATAATTATTATTTTACTAATAAAGAAATGCTTCTTGTGTGCTTGGGTGTTCAAGCGAGAGCTCTTGTGTCTAGTGTATAGGTAATGTTAATGGATGATGTTTAAATTCCATTATTTACTCATGTAAAAAAATTCTTAAGTTTATCAGTTACTAACTTACCATTATGCGTATTAAAAAAAAATATTGTACGAGAACAATGTAATATTTGTGATTGAGTTTACTTTTAGTACATAATGTTTTAAGTGTTTAACTATGATATTTACCCTCCCGATATCAGTTCAAACAATCCTCCGGTTCAAAAACCAAATTGTAATTAATTTTGAATATACATTGTCTTTTGGCCGGAACGACAATAAAGTTTGTTCCGAGCATTTCACAAATTCTAATTCTAGAGATAATGCAAAAGATTCGTCTTTGTCGGCGAGTTCAAGTGTTGGTTGGTTACGCAAGAAATGGAGGCTAAAAGATTTGTTGTTCCGCAGTGCATTGGAGGGTCATGAAACGAACAAGGAGGAGGATTTAAACAATTCGAGTGCAAAGAAGAATGAGAGAGCTTTTATAGCATTATCAACTCATGAACGACATTATAAAGGTGAAACGAGCAGCCGCGGAGGAGATGAGAAAGAGAACTTATTTACCTTACAGGCAAAACCTGATGATAGGTTGCACGGATGTTTCTGCAGCTATTGTTAGTGACCCCTCTAGAGTAGCAATTAGAATTCGTTAACAGAAACAGTTGGAATCACGTCATAGATTTGTAGGGATGGACATTGGGTCATTTGGTGCTAAAAAAATGTATTGTCGGCCTTGACCTAATCTCTTATGTCAAAGTTAATTCATAAATTCACTTTCTATTTCACGTACTTAACGAATTGAGTTCCGATACAAATTTTAGGATGCTGCATTAATATCTATACTCTATAATAAAAGCAGAAACCCCTTTTAAATGGTACTAGCTTATAACCCGTGTCAAGCACGGGCCGAGCATGATCGACATTAAAATATTAGTATTAATAAATTATTAATAAATATTATTTAAAAATGTATTTCTCGATAATTGAATGATAAAAATATATAATAAATAAATAACTATTTAATTATGTAGTTATAGACAATCGAAATTTGCATAAAGCTAAAGAAATTAAAGTAATTATATAATAAATCTTGTATGATTACGTAGCTGCAAAGAATCTAACGCTCGATGAAACTATTGAATTTAAAATAAATAAATAAATCTTGTATAATTACGTAGTTGTAAGGAATCGAACCCTGAATGAAACTAAAAAATTTAAAGTAAATAAATCTTGTATAATTATGTAGTTGTGAGGAATCGAACCCGGGTTAAGTGATAACCAAATTTGGTACTTTGGTACTTTAGTACCGCGCGCCATTTTCACATTGTTTTGCTTATTAATAAAGAGTATAGATGCCATGTATACCGCGGTATACAACTAATTATTAATTTAATTAGTTTAATATAATTGATTTAATTTTAAATTAATTATTATTAAATTAAAAATTAATCTCTTTACTAAAACTAGAAACCCCTATTAATGGCGTGGTATGTCATGTAGATATACTTAATTAGTTTTAAAAATAAGTAGAAACCCCTTATTAATGGTATGGTATGCCATGTATACCGCGGTATACATATAATTATTAATTTAATATAATTGATTTAATTTCAAATTGACTATCATTAAATTAAAAATTAATCTCTTTACTAAAATTAGAAACCCCTATTAGTGGTGTGGCATGTCATGTAGATATGCTTAATTAGTTTTAAAAATATTGTTAATATAAAAACTAATCTATATTTTTTAAAATCATAACTCCCTCTTAAAGGTATGATATGTCATGTATATTACGATATACACATATAACTAGCGTAAAAACCCGTGCGAGGCACGGACACTGAAATAATTTGTCGCCTGAAATTGTTTATATATTGAGCAATTTTATAATTTAAAATTCAAAAAATGATAATATTTCGATTTTATCTCATATTTTAATAGTATTTTTGTAGTATGACATACCAATTACATTAACCAGATATTCTATAACTTGATTAAATTTCATAAAATTTGGATAAATATCCATACGATAATAATCGCATGATTACGTTTAATTGCTAAAATATTAATATGATTTTCGATGACGTGATAGGAACTTTATCAAATTGAACATTTGAGTATAGAATAATATGGTTTTTGATGACGGAACTTTATCAAATTGAATATTTGAGTAATAAATAAATAAATATTTTTGAAAATTATCAATATATAACAAATGCAACGTGATTTTAACTTAGTTAGAGTACATTTACAAAGAATCGATATAGTTTACCATATTCATGTAGACTATAGATACGAAGTTTGAGGGACTATTATTCACCATTTCAGATAGTTAATTATGAAACTATTAATATTATGTGAAAGTCGTCCTTGCGATGTATAGCTCATTTTTTTTATATATTACATACATATTTTTAAATTTTTAAACTAAAATGTTTAGTTTTAGTCTAAAATTTATTACACAATATCAAAATTCTATTTTAAAATTTTGGTGAACTGAAACATTTTTTATCTTATAATATGAATTATTTTTTAACTCAACTTGAATTTTTACAAATATTTTGATCAATGTAAATTATGATTAGACGACTTTAATGACTGTGCATCAACATAATATCTAAGATGAAACTTTTTGATTTTATCATAGGTTGATCTAAGTATATGTTATATGTGACGCCCCCAAATCCACCTATCACTGGATTCGGGTCGCCACGAACCATAATCATCTTAAACGCTCAAATATATAACATACCATAGTTATTACAATCCTTGTAGCAGGTAATAGATTCTAGCCCACAAGTCCAGGCAACGATCTGTCCTTGAATTATTACATCCTTGCTAAACAATACACATCAAACCGCTAGATACTTAAAGTTTATTTGGTAGATATTGCTTTCTGGTGTAGCTTTCCTGTCATCATCTTCGAAGCAACAATGTTATCCCAAGTCGGTGTCTTGCTCCACCTTCTCCTTTCCTTTAGCTCGGTGTCGGGATGAATCGCATGCTTCCTCTTTAACTATAAAATATTATTAACAACAAGAATGAGCAACTATGTGCTCAGCAAATTCCACTGACTAGCTCTCTCTTATCAACACTACTATTGAGGTATAAGAAGAACAAAGCCAATAAAACTCAAAATGTGACAATTTATATAAACGGACTAAAAGTCCAATGATTGACCAAATCATATATCACTACTATGTCTCAAGTATCACAATTTCGTTTTGCTAGCAATTAGTGGGTTGTAAAGTCAACCCGACAACTATCGTGCCAAAATAGATATATTCCTCTCTTGATACCACGAGTTTATATCTCGTGTTGATCAGAAAGAAAAAAAAATCTGTGGGCCACTCCCACGTTGACCAGTTGAAGAAAAGATTTTCCTCCGGATACGTTATGAGAATGAAGTATGAATAATTAGATAGGAAATTTTGACTTAACTCTGGCCGACCGCCATTCTACTCTTTTGTGCGATGACGACCTGAACAATAGGTCATCCCAATATTCCAAAAGAAAATTCTTATGTTGACACGAACAATATGTCAACCTTAGACGAACATGTTAACAAATCTCGAACAAAAGAGATTCGTTGAATAAAATAAATTATTTAGAATCGTCCCGAATAATGGGAACGACTCGAATCAACCAAACGATATATCAACACGCTAGAATAATTAGTTAAGAGTAGTTATGATGAGATCTCGAACCAGCTTACCACTATCCTGATTCAAAATAATTTGATCCGAAAAATGAATCAAATTTAGAAGCCAAGAACAAACTTATCGGATCTGGACAATAAATCCGACTGAATCGAATAAAATGTTAGCTACCTCGATAAAGGAGCGTAGCTATAGCTGAATGGTCGTTAGGGTCATCTTGAACAAATAAGATGCCCAGGAAATTCGATGAAATACGCTTTAAGGACAGTGAATATTTTTAGTGCGTCTCAATATCGAAAGTATAATATTCCTCCAGATCAACTGATAGAATTCTCAAATAAATATTTCAGAAATGAATAAACAATTCAAACTTTCAGAAAATAAATACTCCTCAAAATAATGCAATAGGAGTGAGGGTCAGAAAGAACTTGCCTCGATCTCGCTGTGCACAAAATCAAATAATAATTATACTCTACCCGCTTGTCTGCCTTCAATTACGGGCCAAGGGAAATTCTCTAAAAGAATTAATCACAGTACGTAAGCAACTCGTAATAAATAATCCAGGTCAGAATAAAATCAAATAACAATAATTAAAACAGATAGGACGTCTATTTTTCTCGAATAAGTACTACGCATTTTTCCCTTAAATATGAAGCCTGCTCGGAACCCTATACGTCTTTTCTCCAATTTAAAACTAATATAAATAAATAAAACCTCGGGCCAGATTTACGTCACAAGTAGTCTCTATTAAATCGCAAGGTTCCCTCAAATATTCCTAAAATAATTATCGGGGAAAGTACCTCAATAATTCTTAATTAAATAATCCTACTTTATTCAATTTAAAAACAATTAGGGAAAGTACCTCAATAATTCTTAATTAAATAATCCTACTTTATTCAATTTAAAAACAATTACTCGAATTGCAGAAACGTTATTCTATTTTAACGCCTCTAAAATAATCTCTTTTTATGCTTATTTATTCAAAAATAACTCGTCTCTTTTATCTCAAATAAATCAAAATTAAATCCAAATTAATCTCTCTTACGGATTAATTAATCTCTAATTCTCGTTCCTAAAATCAGAATTGTCTCTCAAAATCTCTATAAATTATCTCCTTTTTTTCAGATTTTTATTACTATTATTATTACACTTATTAAATCTAAATCTAAATTTTCTTTTATTCCTATTTTTCATATTTATTCAGTTTTATTAATTAGTAAAACAATTCTAACCAATCAAATTCTCACACACAACACTCAGCTACACACACGTGGCACCCCAGCACTGCGCCACGTGGCGCACATGCATTTGCCCACGTGGCGTGGGGCCACTCCCTCTCTCTCTCTCTCTCTCTCTCCCTCTCTCTGAAATCTCTCCCGAATACATCTCTCTCTCTCTTTCTCTCGAATTCCGGCTAGCCACCACCACCCCCGCCATCGGTGGTGGCTGCCTTCTCGCCCCACCATACTACTCCACTCCTCCTCTCCCTCTCTTCCTCACACTCTATGCCTATCCCTCCAGTCCACGACATCAACACCACCGCCGGCCACCATTGCCGCCGCGGTGGTGGTTCTCCAACCCACCAGGATCGCCCTCAACTGTTTCAACACCCCTGATCTATCCTCAAGCCCACAATCAACAACCAAATCAAACAAAACCAAAGCAAAAACGAAATCCCCCCAATTTCTATAACTTCAAATCCCTAATTTTCGAAAACAATTTTTAAAACAAAACTAATCAAATCATACGAAATAAAGACAAGTAAAATCAAGAAAACGAATCCCAGATGATTTTTAAAGAAAAAATTGCTTTCATACCCTTTGATTTTTGAAAGAACCCTAATTAGAACTCCTTCCCCTTTTTTTTTCTTTTTTCTTCTGTCGAGTGATGCAACTGACTGAATCAAACCCTCGACTTTTCTTCTTGTTGTATATAACCCACAAACAATTTACATTTTGGGCTTTACAGGCCCAAAACTATTTTGGGTTTCTAACAATTTTAATTGGGCTTTTTAAAAGAATAAAACAATTTAGTTAAGAAACTGCAGCCCAAAAAAATAATAATATGTATATAAAAATTAATAAATCCTAAAACTAGAATATACACAAATCCTAAATTTTTTAATAAAACGTACCATACGAAAATATTATTAAATTAAACGTAAGTGTATATAGAAAATATTAATTAATTACGGTCGTTACATTATAACTCAACCATCATATATTATGCTGATTGTTTGATCAATTTAGTATACTATATAAAATTCATATTACCATACTTTGAGTTATAGTCTAAGTGGTCATTGCTAATAATTATTGCAATTTTGTAATATTTATAATTCAAAAAAACATATCTTTTTTTATTTTATATTGAATATTAATTATGTTATTTTTTATATATACAACATAAATCCTATTTTTGGAGTTGTCATTTTTTTAAACATAAATTCAATTATTTTAGTTTCTTTTAATATTTATGTTTTTAGATCAATCACACTTTTAAATCGCTGAAAGTCTAAATAGTTAGTCGACCAAAAGTCTTTAATATGACTCGCGTATTTAAAATTTTATATACAAAAAAATTATGCGAGACAATCATTTATTATGTATAATTTGATAAATAAAATTAAATATTTTTTAAAATCAAATTTTTTTTTATTTCAATAGTTTAATATCTACACAGAGGAGAATGTAAATAAATTCATATTTTTTAGGACTCGATTACATTTATGTATAATTTTATATTATTTATAATTTTATTTGTTATATCAATCATTTAAAATGGCAAAAGAGAATTATAGAGTATACTCAATCCATTAAAATATTTTTTGTAATTATATACTATGCAACATTCTATAAATAATATAAACCAATGTTTTATTTACTCAAAAGTAAAAATAAAAAATGGTAGAAGAGGAGAAAATGTGATTTATCTCAAAATATTTTTAAAGAAAACTCAAAATAATGTATATTATAATGGTTATGGTATGAGTTTGATTAAAGAAGGTTAGTGGTTCGATTTTCAACACTAACATAATTACATCTACTCTTTACATAAATATAAAAGAGAAGGTGTTTTTTGTAATTTTTTAACATATAGGAGCAAAATCATAAATTCATAGGTATCAAAATGACATATATCAATCATTTAAATTGATAAAAAAAGAATCGTAGATTATGCTCAATCGATAAAAATATTTTTTGAAATTATATATTGTGCAATATTCTAGAAATAATATAAATCAATATTTATTTACTCTATAATTAAAATAAAAAGAAAAGATGGGAGAAAATGTGGTTTATTAGCACAATAGTTGTGGTGCAAGTTTGAGTGTAGAAGGTCACATGTTCAATTCTCAAGACTAACATAATGTAATTTATTTTTTGCATAAACATTAAATGGGTGACGTTTTTGTAATTTTTCAAAAAATAGGGGCAACATCGTAACTTCACAGACATTAAAGTGGAATTTTTGTCCTTGTGTTGTGGTTTAATATATAGTAATAGATTATTAGTTTAATACGTAATTAGTTTAATTCGAAATTAATATAATTATTACTGTTAGAAATGAATACCACTAGAAACTAGACAGAGGGGGGGTGAATGGATAGTTTGATATATTTTTCGATTCTTGAAAACTAAGTAAACAACTGTATGTGATTATGATATGTAATATGCAGAAAGTAAATAACACACACAATCACTTTAATCTACTTTGTATAAGCAAATTAAATACTACAACTTTCCAGGAAATTCACAATCGAATTTCTGGCTTCTAAACAAGAACGGTTTGAACTTGCTTGCTTACAGAGAAAAGAGCTTAGCAAATAACTATGTGTATCTCTCTCTTACAGCTTACAGTTGTGTGTGCACGATATATATATTTTCCTATACAAACTAGGCACACACAATATTACACAGCTACCCCTTCTGAAGGTCCAACTTGTCCTGCCATAAGAAGTTCACTGTGTCAGGAAGGACCACCTGCTTTTCGGAGTCTTTCCCGTTTCTGTAGCTGCTTGTCTCTTATCTTTCTCTCCAAGTTTAGCTGTAGATTTGCCATCTGTTCTTTGGACCACCTTGCCAGAACAAATGCTTCAGTATTTGTCTCCTTTGATACTTGGTTCTGTACCTTGATTTGTCTTGTTATAAACGGCTAAGTGTTGATATCGTGAACTCCACTTTATCCCTGACTTCGCGATCTCCCTTGTGAGGACTACGCGATATAGCCTTTGAAGACTTTGCGACATAGGTCATTTGATGACTATGCGACATAGGTCATTTGATGACTATGCGACATAGGTTATTTGATGACTATGCGACATAGGTCATTTGATGACTATGCGACATAGGTCATTTGATGACTATGCGACATAGGTTATTTGATGACTATGCGACATAGGTCATTTGATGACTATGTGACATAGGGCTTCTGAGAACTTCACGATCTAGGCTCTTTTGACTTTGCTGACTTCAACACTTCACGACATGTGTCTTGAGGACTTCTCGACATAGTACAAAATGGACTATGCGATATAGTACTTCACGACATGGATATTGGTGACTTCACGACATAGCTTTCTTTTGACTTTGCTATATAATGCCTTAGACAAATTCCTGCAACTTATTTCTTCATAGCCTTATTCAACTCTATCCTGCTGCATGAACACTTACGAACTTCTACCAGGATAATTATTCAATGGCCTATATACAATCTAGATGCAAGAAACTTTACTAAGCTCATTATAAGTTTGAGCATACATGATCAAGCTAATGTTCATGAGAACAAGACAAGTACATTTAGAGACCTATACTATATCCCAGTGATAGAAATCACTAGGTCATGTAATGTGACATAGTCACATGGTGTAGGCTTGTTAATAGTGGTATTCAGACATGTCTTGAGCCTAACAATCTCCCCCAAATTGTGAGTAAGACCCTTAGGCACAATTTCATGTCTGATAACAAGCCTAACTAACATAAAAAGAACAGATATAAGGAAGATACAGTTAAGCACAGAATTTGATAACAACTTGGAAATTTAAGCTTACAGAATTCTTCCTTGAGCTACATAGCTTCTGTTTCCAATTGTTTCTCTAAGAAGTCATCATAGATCTTCTTCTTTCTCATTTCTTCATTCTTCTTTATCTCAGAGATTGCCATTAGAATATCATCTCTAGCAGTCATTTCTTCAATGAGAGGAGAGTCCTTTAGATCTTCAGCTGCTGTTCTGAGGGCACTCTCCACATATGAGTGTATAAACTCCATCCTTATCTTGCTTTTTCCTCCATAATGATTTTTGTACTCCACAGTATAAGGATTTTGTTTTACCCTGCACAGCCCTTTCTTTCTTAGCTCCCTTGCTCTTTCTTCTATCTCGGCCAACTCCTTCTCTTTCTTACATCTCCTTTCTTCATTCTCTCTTCTCAGGTCTTCTTCATGATCAGCATGCATTTTCAAGAACCTGGCAATATCTATCTTCCATGTCCTTTCTTCCTTTTCTTCAAAGTTCAGCAAGGCATTTATCCTTTCAAGCTCATATTTATAGAAATGTTGCCAGCCTCCTTGCTTCATTATCTTCTCTCTTCCATCAGTGTACTTAATCTCTAGATGATCTAGCTTCAGTTTGACTTCAAAGATCCTTTGAGCTCTCAAAAATGCTAGGGCATCTTCATCATAGTCTTCATCAAGTGGAAACACATGGATGCCAACAACATTTGTGAGTTTTCCAGTTTTCTTTGTTATCCTTATTCTTTTGGGTACACTCTTGATCTTCATATGCCTCACAAGAGGTACCTTTCTGGAACAAGGTGACTTTGTCTTTACTGCCACATCATTTGGAAGTAGCTTCATTCCTTTCCCCTTCATCCACTGTAACACTCCACTAGCTGTGACTTTGTGGAGGTGTTTTCTTGAAATTACTTTAGTGGCTTCATCTTTCTTCTGTGGCAATTCAGGTTCAGAAGTCATGGATAATGATTTTGGAGGATCATTGCTAACAGTACCCACCCTAGACTTAGAGTCTTGTGTTGTGGTTAAAGTACTACTAGCAATGTCCTTGACTTGCTGAATTCCACTCCTAGTTCTCTTCACTGTCTCCTTTGCCCCCTTTGTGTCATCACCAGCATCTTTAGATTTCTTGGAAGATTTGCTCCTGCTGCTGTCACTTGGTCCATCCTTATCACTCCTTGAATGAGATCTCCTCCTGTAGGTTTTCTCCTCATCATCATCCTCCCCTTCCTTCTTCATGTTCTTTTCTTTGACAGAATCAGGCAAAGCACCATGAATCAGAAAAGATTGTAGAATGTTAATCATCTCTAATTCCTCTGCTGTCTTGACTCCTTTCTTTGCTCTCAGCATTTGCAGCACTTGATTGATCTTTGAGTTATTCTTCATTTGCAGATCTTTGGGAATGACTAGTTGGTCAATACTTCTGACTTTGGATAGACTTTGAAAAATTACTGTCCTTGGCTTGGGTATGACCTCAGGCAGTCTTTGATTTTGGTTCAACTCCAAGTCATTATAAAGACTTTCATTGTTAGCCCCACTCCTTTCAATCAACTCCAGAATTATTGACACTTCAGTGAACTTCAGTTTCTCCAGAGTTTGAAATGCTAAGTGCCACAAGCAGTTGTCCTTGCATACCATGATTATTTCTCTCAGATAAACATCCCTGATTTTCCTTACTGCAACTGTGAAGTACTTGATGCTTTCCCTGAGCTTCTGTCTGTATGCTTGTGCATCTCCTTGAGCATTCTTGTAGATGGCTTTCAGAAACTCCAGGAAGGCCTCATCATGATAGATGTGAGAATTGGCAACTTCCTGTAGCTTGGCTTCAGTGATAAGTGTAGCTTGGATAGGTTTAGCAATAGGAGTAGGTATAGCAGGTTGAGAGGTTGAGATGTCTTTAGGCATTGTGGATGGATAGAAGGTTGTGGTGACTGTGCTTTTCTGACCTTGTTCATTTATGACCTCTACAGGGGGAAGTATGATTGGCTGTATTGTCTCTTCAGTGAGCTTGCCCTTAAGCTTTGACTGCTTGGCAGGTACTCCCCCTTTCTTTTTCACAATGGCCTCCTTTCCTTTCTCCCCCTTAGGCTTGGGATCAGACAAAACGTCTTGAGCTTCCCCAGGAATAGGCAGGTTCATGGATCTCATCAGTGAAGTCATCATTTGTTGCTGCACCAGCAAAATGTTTGTTGTGTTGGTGCCTTGATCATCTAGTTTGTCATTGAGTTGGCTTAGAGATGCAGATAGCAATCTGTTTTCATCTTTGAGAGAGGCCACTTCCTTTTCTAAGCCATCCACCTTGGAGAATAATTGTTGAGACTTGAAGGAGTTTAGAGATTGATCTTTGACCCTGGCAAAGTCATATTTGGAGATGTCTGACAGAGGGACTTCATCCACCAGCTTATCACCATACTGATTTTTCCACATGACATTCAACATAGCATTGGTGGTGATGGTAGTTTTTGCTTGATTTTCCAGTGTAGAAGCCAGTTTCTTGATGTTGTCTGTGACCATGGCAAGAGTCACATCCATCATGGACACATTGGAGGAGGTTTTCTGGACTTCTTTGAGGATACCATCCACCTTGGGAAAATCAGAGAGATAAGAGTTTCTTAGCTTGGTGAGGGATCTGTCTGTCTCCTCCTGAATAGAAGAAATCTCTGATTGAAGCCCTTTCCCAAGATAATGCAGAGCCTTCAACTGGTTCTTGTACACATCATTCACAGCTTCATATATGGCAACAGGAGAAAGATCCTTAGCATTTGAGCCCAGAGAGGTGAGGTATTCTTCTCTCACAAAAGCCAGGGCATCCTTGAGCTTGAGAGTCCTCTTAGCATCCAACCAGGCATCCACATTCCCCTCTGGTTCAGCTGCATCCACAATCTTCTCCTGTTGAGCTTCAACATCCTCCTTATGGCATAGCAGGATAGCTTCATAATCAGCATTTGGAAGGTTGGAGGTGAGGAGATGTTGAGCTATTTTCGAGAACTCATCAATCTGTGCCACATTAAGATTTTGAATGGCTTCCTCTGTCAGGTGTGAGGGCACAGATGATGATCCTGAAGGCCTGTCATGGTGCACAGGCTTCATCCATTCTGACATTGTGGCCTGAGCCAAGTGAGAGCTAGTGCTAGGCACTTCATGGGATGTGTGAGTTTGAGTCTCCTCCAGCCTTGGAATGGCTGTAGGGTCTGATGTTGTCTCCATTGAAATGGGATGTGTTACAACATCAGCCCTATATGTCTGTGAAGACAGTTCCACATCCCTAAGGATGGGAGAATTTGGCACAGAGTCTCCAGTGAAAACTGGTGAATCCTCCATGTTTGTGTTGGTGTCATTAGGATATGCCTCAGCATGCATTCCCTGACCAACTGAATGTGGGTCCTGAGTGGTGAGCACAGTGTCAAGCACCATGTCACTTGAAGTTGGCTCAATCACAGGGCTGGATTGTGATTGATCAAGGGCAAGATTGTCATGAGAATGACTCTCTTGTTCAGAAGAAATTTTAGTGGAAGAATCTGAGAGAGAAGTGGGGTTCAGATTAGATTTTGGCAACTCCCCCTGAGAAATAGGAGGAGTTTCAACATTGATGTGCTCTCCACTTAGTGTTTGATCACCCTTATCACTCCTAGGATCAAGAGTGAGGTCTTGACCCTGTGCAGACTCTTTACAACTTGCAGTGGGGAGGCTGCTCTTTTCAATGCCCATGACCTGTTGAGAGGCCATAGACAGTAGCAGGTGTACCCCTTTTTGCACATCTGAATCCTGTTGAGAGGATGCAGTGGTGGCTACAGATTTTGATTTCTTCTTTGGTCTGGTGAGAGGTGACTCAGGAATCTCACTTGCTAACTCTACAGATTCATGGATAATAGCTAAGGTTCTCTTCTTCTTCTTTTTAGTAACATCAACCTTTTGAGAGATTGATGCACTTGGCTGACTAACCTCTACAGTGGTGTTTACAGTGGGGTTGCTGGATGGGATAGGGAGGCTTGGGTTAGACTGTGAAGCTCCTTCAGTCTCAGCCTCCCCTGTCCAGGAAAGAGCATGGTATATGGGCTTATCAAGTGGATAAGACGCGAATGTGTCCTGCATATGCGGGGTCACACTCAAGATCACATCCACTTGATTCCTTGTGTCCAATGAACCAAACAGAATCTTGGACATGGACTTGGAATAAGCCATCTTTGATTTATCAATACCCTCCAAGTCATGGACATTAGCATCAAGATAATTTAAAATAACTTGAAGAAAGCGAGGGTAAAAGATGTCATTACCTCTTCCACGGACTGTCCTCCCTAGCCTTTGAGTCAATTCCTTGAGGATTATTGCTCCAACATTGATTTCCTGATTGTAGGCTAAGGAATAAGCCAGCTTCACAGCAATGTGACTGATATGGTCCCATCCTGTCTTTCTGCAAAGGAACACCTTCTGGAGTGCATCAAATAGAAATGACCACTCCCTTCTTACAAACTTCTTATTCAGCTTTCCAGTATCTATCTCATCAGCATACTGAATGAAGGTCATGAAGTCTACTATTTGAGCATCAGTAGCTTCTTGGTCATGACCCTCCACCTTGAACCCTAAAGCTTCATTTATCTCCTTCTCCCCAAACTGGAAGTGTTTGCCTCCAATTGAACAAGCTATCTCCTGGAACGAAGTTCCATCTTCCCTGGCCATTGTAGAAACCAACGCCGTTCGCCAAAATCCTTCCAATACATCAACATACAACGTGGGGTTCAAGGTTAGGGCTTGGCTGAGGTAGGAATCGTTCAGGAACCGTACAAAACACTTGTACCTGGGTTTAGCCTCAGCCTCAGAGGGAATGGTGAGAAGATTTGTTTCTTTGGGGATGGTTAAAGGAATAGAGGATGATACTGTTTGAGATTTGGGTGCCATTTCAAGAGAGAGAGTAAGAAAGAGAGTAGAGAATTTGTGCTTAGGTTAGAAAGTTTGAGAGCAATAGACAAGATGAAAAGTTGCAAACGGTTAGAAAATGGTATTTATATGATAGAGACACTGCGATATGGAGTTATGAATGTGTACAGTCTATCTTTATGTCGCGAAGTCAGAAATGGCCTGTACCGCAAAGTCTTGCAAAGTATATCGCATAGTCTCAAGAATGAACTAAGTCGCAAAGTCTTCAAAATGAAAGGATTGGGGAGACTTTGCGATATAGTAGAAATACCCTGTCTAAAGCTCTCTTTTAGGAATTTTAAGCAATTTGTCAGACTTTTATCAAATTTTGAAATAAAATTAATGTTATTCCCAAATGACCTAACAGAATTGTAGAAGGGGGGGGGGGGTTGAATACAATTCTTGATATTTTCTTGAAACTAAAAACACTTTATAAAATAAAACTGAACTGAATAAATAAAAACACAAGATATAAATAATTCAGTTGGATTGTTTGATGATCCAACTGAAGTGTTTTTATTGCGGAAATAATCTGTGATACAAAAGTACACAGCTGCTCAGTTACAAGGTTGTAGAGAAGAATTGCTCTCAAGAATAGCTAATACAATCTATTTGTGTTTCTTCTCTAATTTCTAAAGTAACTGCTACACTTGGTTATATAATCCCAAGTTTACAATTCTACGTTTGGTTAAACTAAAGAATAATAGTAGTAACCATCAGTAGCTTGCTTTTCATTCCTTTTGTCCAATGGTCCTTGGAGATCTTAGCTTTTGTCTTCATGCTCATTATAATCATTCCCAAGAGCCTTATTGGAAATTGGAATGTTTCCTTATTTCCAGTAACCACTTTGATGGCTTCCAATGCAAAGTACACTTCCATATCTCCTTTTAGATCTGTTCAGTAAACTGTCACTATCACTTTGTCAACTGCTCAAAAAGCAACATTGATTCGTTGATAGCAAGGAGATGTGTTTCGTTGATAGCTTCATTCTTTATTCCGTTGATGGTGTTTCCCTTGTTTCGTTGATGGGTAAACTCCATGCCGTTGACAGAGTAATCTTCATACCGTTGACATGTCTTCACTTAGGCAGAATTACAAGGCATAACATATTTACAATTAACCAACCTATTTTGCCTATCTAGTACATAGTCAACATGACTTAGAAAACCTATCTAAAACATATAATGGAATGCCTATCATACTGTGAAGTATTGTACAATGCAATTGCTACAACACTCATTTCGTTGATGAGCTTCCTGTCAACGAAACACTGCTAAGCATGCTATTTCGTTGACAGCTACAAAATTGACTTTACACAAATTCTACTAAGTGTTTTATGCTTATCATCAAGAACAACATATTCCTAACAATCTCCCCCAATTTATGACTGATAGAATAACAGCCATAAATCAAGAGACTTGATGATAACAAAAACACTCAGATACATCATAAATTACAAAAGTAGAAAATGTATTAAGCTTCAAAACTTTATAGACAAAATATAAGACTTACAAGACTAATGCCCACAAGTGCTCCTTTAGTCTGAGCAAATGTTTCATCTGTGATTTCTTTGTGGCATAGTCTTCTTCCCTCTCTTGGAGTTGTTTTCCTCAATCTGGACCTGTAGTCTTCTGTAGAAGATTTTCTCCTCTTCATCTTGATCACCAAGCTTGGATTGCATCAGCTTTAGAGTTTGATTAGATGCCTTCTCCAGCTGGTCTTCCATTCTGAAGAATCTTCTGCAATTGTCCTTGTCCTTAAACTCCATCATCCAATAAGGTTGAAGATGGATTTTCTTTCCTGTTGAGGGAACTCTAAGTATCCTGGGAAGAGCCTCAGGCTTGTTCCAGCTAGCCTTTATCTGACAGATTTTGGAGACCACCTCAGACTTGGCTGTTTTGGTGAAACCAAAGTCCTTTTTCAAGCATCTAAACACTGAGAGTAGTGTTTGATAGTCTTCTCCTAAAATTCTGTAGAGAGGCCACACTTGTTCTCTACCACCCTTGAATGAGAACACTAGTCTTTCAGGCAACTTTTGAGAAGCTGCAATTCCCCTTACTTCCACCAGGTTGTCTAAGTCAAGATGTAGACTGGATTCTTCCCTGATGTCAGCAATGTACATGCAGTCCTCTGGGTTTGCAGGGGGTTTTTGAGATTGTGGCTTTCTCACAAAAACAGGCTTTGCTTTGACAGGCCTCTTCTTTGTCTTCATTGGTTGGTCCTTTTCTAACAGGAACTTTGGAAAGTATGCCTCATCAAAATCAATTGGTTCCTCTTTTGGCATGATTGGTTGATCATGAAAATTGACAGGATGTGCAGGATCACAGGCCAACTTTCCTTCAAAAACTGGATTAGCAATTGTTGGAGGTGCAATAGGTATAGAAGAGTCTGATGCAGTACCCTGAGAATCAGCACTCTCAAAGTCTATGCTTCTCCTAGCTCTCTCTTTGGGTTGCCTTGTGCTCTTCTTTGAACTCCTTTCCTCTCTAGTGCTTTCCTCTTGCTTCTTTTCTTCTTCATCTAGAGCTTGAGCTACTGCAAGAGCTTGCATAGCTGCTCTTTCTGATTCCTCAGCCTTGGCTTCAGCAAAGTTTGGATGACCAGCCCAAACACAGATTTGTTGTCCATTCCTGTAGACAATTGCCCTTTGCTTCCTTATCTCATAATCATTACTTTCCTTGCTTTTTGTGATGAGTAGACCAAGAAGCTTGTGCTCATCTGGATAAGGTGCAGGATAGAAAGTCCTTGCTATGTTTTTGCCCTTTGGTTTAGCAGGGGACTTGGGAGATAGGCTTCTTTGAATTGTAGCTTGTTCCACATCCCTAATGCATGAAGTTTGTCCTTTTTCCTTCCTTGGTCCTTGAGTGACTCCATGTAGAAGGGGCTCTTGTTGATAGAAAGAATTTGTCTGTGGCTCCCATTCCGTTGATGCTAGTACCATGGCATTCGTTGATGGCTGTTCCGTTGATGGATTTGAGTCCTTATCTTCAGTAATCTTCTTGAACTTTGCTTCTATGTTGGACCAATGTTCTTTGATTTGTTCTGCAAGTCTCATCCTCATAGAAGCTTCTTGTATAAGGTCAATACCATCCTTTTGCTGCTTTCCAAGCTCCCCCATTGCTAATGGCTCCTTTGGTAGGGAAATGGCTGGGACCATAACCTTGGTAATTTGAATGTCTAGCTCCTTAGATTTCTCCCCCTTTTTGTTATCATCAAAAGAGATGACTGGGAGTCCTTGAGCTGCCACTAGCTGGGCCAATAGTTGAGTTTGTTTCTCCTGTTCCTTTTGCATCTGTGATAGAGTGGCTTCCACCTTGTCCACTCTAGAAGAGAGAGTCTTCAAGGAGGAATCCACTTCAGGTTCTTTAGAGAAAAACCTGTTCATCCTGGACACAGTGAGAAGAGGAAGCTTTTTATCTAGCCTCCTATCATTAGCATCCCTAAGGTTGCTGATTGAATCCTTGATCTCTGTAGCCTCAATCCTTGTCTGCAACATTTGTAGCCTTTGAATTTCCAGAGAATCCATTATGGCTTTGTAGAATTTCTTGTCCCTTGCTCCTGCAGACTCATGAGCTAGATATGCTTCTTTGTACTGCCTTGTGATAGCAGCATCCAAATTGCTTCTACCATGCATATCTTGAGAAAGCCAGTTTGGTGTAGGAGGCACCACAGAAGTCCCAGTCTGTGCAGTAGTGGCCACCTGTAGATTATCACCATAGCTGTCCTCATCATCAGAAAAATCAAATTCTCCACTTGCTTCAGCTCCTGGAGGTAGATTGGTCAAGGCATCCTTTGCTCTTTGCATTGATGCAGTTGTATGAATTAGTTGTAGTGACCTCTCTGCCTCCACATTGCCCTGTTGAGCCAAAATTTGATAGGCTGACACAGGATGAGTAAAGGTCTCAGGATCCAGGGAAATACTATCCAGAGTTTGCTGATAAACCTCTTGGAAAGTAAGTTCCCTTTCTCCCTCACTGACCTCCATTAACTCACTTGCAATGGCTGCTTCCCTCCTTATAGCTCCTGTAGTCCCTTCTCTCTCTCCACTCTTTTCTTGCATCATGGGCTCCCCATGGCTCTCACCTCTCACACCCTCACCTTCACCTACTAAGGTGGTACTCTCAATCTCTCCTTTTGCCTGGCTGGAAGAAATAGCCAGCCTCTCACTCACATTCTCTCCTTTTGCCTGGCTGCAAGCCAGCCTCTCAGTTTCACTCCCTCTCAGTCCTAGAAGTGTCTCAACTACCACTAGATCATCTGCACTAGTTGTGGGAACAACTTGATTTTCAATTAAAGGTGCAGAGTGAACTATCAACGGAATGGTAGTTTGAACTGTCAACGGTATGGATACCGTTGATGGAGAAACACTTGTCAACGAAATAGACTGTTTCGTTGATGAAGTCAAGAAAGCACTTTGAGAATGAGAAATTACAGTAGAGTCTGTGGTGATTGATTTTAAAGATTGGTCCACAGATCCCCTTGCAACTTCAGGAAAAATTGGTTGATGGCCCAACAAATCACTTAACAAGTGATGGCCACCAGCTTCAGAGTGGGGCTTCTCCAAGATTAGAGTTGGAGAATCAGGAATAGATGTATGGATCATGTCCACATCTAAAGATTGAGTTGGTGAATTTGATGGAGATAATTCAAGATTGATGTTTAGAGAATGGGACTGTAACCCCAGAGAAATGATAGGGGTTACATCAAACTGAATTTGAGAAACTGGAAGTGTTGCTTCCAGTGTGTGTGCACCCTGTGTACCCTTGGACTTTTGCTTCACTCTCCTTTGGTATTGGGAAAATGTAGACTTTGGGCTTGAAGTGTCCCTTACCCTTTTGGACTGTGCTCTAGGAGGAGAGCTTGTTTCAATAATCACATCCTTTTGGGAGGATGCAATTAGACTTGTGTTTAAATCCATGTTACTCATTGTGCCTTGTTGGGAAGACACAATGGGGCTTGGCTGGTACACACTAACCTGTCCTTCCTTATCCTTGGGGTTTCTTTGATGTTCACCCCTTCCCTCACCCCTCACAACTCCAGACTCACTCCCCTTAGGTTGTGTGGTAGTTTTTACAACAGGTGCCTTTTGAGAAGCACCTGAGGTTGGCTTGGAGGATTTCTTTGATTTTGGTTTTGTTGCTAGGGTAGGAGCCTGTTGGGTCACAGCTACAGACTCCATAGCAACATTGGAAGGTAAAACAGTAGAGGTGTTAGCTACACTAACAGGGATAGTAGTAGTTACCTCAATGATTGGCAGATACACCACTGGAACATCACCATTGTGGTTCAGCCTCAGTATGTCTGTCAATACTCTCTTTTCTTGCACAAAGCACTCGAACCTGGCATTAGGGTTAGAGATAACTAATGGTGCTGGACTAACATGGTTAGCCAACATCATCAGAAACCTAGCATAATAGATATTTTTCTTCCTATTTGCTTTGTCACCCAACTTAGCACCAATTTCATACATAAGTTGGGTGCTAAAGTTGTGATATCTATCATTTAGAAGCATGGTTAGGAGAATTAACATAGAGTTAGTTAATGCATCAAAATTGCTAATCTTTCCAGAAAAGACCTTAATGAATGCATCAGCTAAATAACTGTATTCCCTAACCAAACCTCTCCTAATTATTCTACCCAGATTATCAGTAGGCAAAGAATAGTTTATAGAATTAAGCATGGTAGTTATTTCAGTGTTAGTAGGCAAAGCATCACAGTTATTATCAGGAATATGTAAACATGCTTGCAAAACATCAGAATTAACTATGTACTCATTACCTTGAAGAGTGAATTGTAGTGTGCAGTTTGTTCCACTATACTCACATGAGGTCCAAATCTCCTCGATTATCTCATTGTAGAGTGGTGTAGAGTGAAACATTGCATAGCTCAACTTGCAATTCTTCATGAAATCCATCATTTTGAAGAACAGTCTGTTCGGGTTTTCCTTGACAACAAAAGGGATGGAGTTGTTCTTCTCATAGATGAACCCTCCAGCAGACATAAGCTTGACTATTGGTGCCATTGTTGATTAAAGGAAAGCTTCGAACTGAATTGCTTGTTAGAGAGAAGAAGAGAGAAAAAGCCTTTGGAATTTTTGAGAACAGGTAAAAAGAAATAATGAAAATAAAATTTCTTAAATACTCCCCCAAAAATTCTCAGAAAATGAATCCAATAATAAATGTAAATAACTGGATTGGCTTAAAAATATAACCGTTACTCTTAAAGTATTACCATGATTTATACTTACAGGGGTGTATGCATAGATCGTGGTAAAAGACGTGTCAAATTTCAACGGTTCAGATAAAAAGCGCTAAATCAACGAATCAGGATTGGGCGGTTAAAGTCCCGTCTTATTTCGTTGATAAAGCTGCGTTTCGTTGATATAAAAGAGCTATCAACGAAACACCCAGAAAACTGCTAAGACTGTCAACGAAATGGTGCATTCCGTTGGCATAGTAATTTTGACTTAGACAAAATTTTACCTTTTCCTGAGAAAATTCATTCACAGAAAAACATAGCAAATTTCTGGCTGCATTATGACTTGCAAATATCTCAAAAATAATTAAGAGAAATTTAGCATACCTAGCTCACTTACTAATCTTGAGAATGTTGATTCATCAAGTGGCTTGGTAAAGATGTCTGCAAGTTGTTGTTCACTTGGAACAAAATGTAACTCCACAGTACCATTCATAACATGTTCTCTAATGAAATGGTACTTGATGTCAATATGCTTGGTTCTTGAATGCTGCACTGGATTCTCAGTAATGGCAATGGCACTAGTGTTGTCACAGAAAATAGGAATTTTCTCAACTCTTAATCCATAATCAAGTAGTTGATTTTTCATCCATAAAATCTGTGCACAACAACTTCCAGCTGCAATATACTCAGCCTCAGCTGTGGAGGTGGAAACTGAGTTTTGTTTCTTGCTGAACCATGACACAAGCTTGTTTCCTAAGAATTGACAGGTTCCAGTTGTACTTTTCCTGTCAATTTTACATCCTGCAAAATCTGCATCTGAATAACCAATTAGTTCAAAACCAGATTCTCTAGGATACCAAATGCCAAGGTTTGGTGTTCCTTTGAGATATCTGAAAATTCTTTTAATAGCAACTAAATGGGATTCTCTAGGATCAGCCTGAAATCTAGCACATAGACATGTAGCAAACATAATATCAGGTCTACTAGCTGTTAAATATAAAAGTGAGCCTACCATGCCTCTGTAACTTGAAATGTCCACAGATTTTTCCTTAGTATTCAATTCAAGTTTGGTGGCAGTAGGCATGGGAGTTTTGGCAGGAGAGCATTCCATTAGGTTAAACTTCTTTAATAAATCATGAATGTATTTTGTTTGACTAATGAAAATGCCTTCATTAACTTGCTTTACTTGAAGACCAAGAAAGTAAGTTAATTCTCCCATCATGCTCATTTCATACTTACTTTGCATAAGCTTGGCAAACTTTTGACAAAGTTTCACATCTGTAGACCCAAAGATTATATCATCTACATAAATTTGAACAAGTATAGTAGAGCCATTCACAATCCTGTGAAAAAGAGTTTTATCTACAGTACCTCTAGTGAAGTGATTCTCAAGAAGAAACTGTGAGAGTGTGTCATACCAGGCTCTAGGTGCTTGTTTCAAACCATAGAGTGCTTTGAGGAGGAAGTATACATATTCAGGAAAATCATCATCTTCAAAACCAGGAGGTTGACTCACATAGACCTCCTCTTCCAATTCCCCATTCAGAAAAGCACTTTTCACATCCATTTGATAGACTTTGAAATTGGCATGGGCTGCATAGGCTAGGAAAATCCTTATTGCTTCTAGTCTTGCAACAGGAGCAAATGTTTCATCAAAATCAATTCCTTCTTCCTGTGAGTAGCCTTTTGCAACCAGTCTTGCTTTATTCCTTGTGACTATGCCATTTTCATCCATCTTGTTTCTGAACACCCATTTTGTGCCTATAACACTCCTGTCATTAGGCTTGGGCACCAGCTTCCAAACATTGTTCCTTTCAAATTGGTTTAGCTCTTCTTGCATAGCCAAAACCCAATCTGGATCTAGAAGTGCATCCTCAACTTTCTTTGGCTCATCTTGAGACAGAAAGCTGCTATATAGACATTCTTCTTGAGTTGCTCTTCTAGTTTGGACTTTTGAAGAGACATCACCTATAATGAGTTCAAAGGGATGATCTTTAGTCCATTTCCTTGAGAGAGGTAGATTTGCTCTTGAAGACGTAGCTTCATGATCATGATTGCCTTGATTGGATATTTGTCCTTGAGAAACTCCCCCTGAGTTTGTTGTCTCTAATTGATCACTTCTAGAAGCATTCCTATGGCTATCAACGGTATGACCGTTTTGGCTGTCAACGAAACGCTCATTCTGACTGTCAACGAATCCACCATCATGACTGTCAACGAAATGACCAGTTGGTCTGCTAGCAGCTATCCTTTTTAACCTTAATGCAGCAATTTCATCTTCATTGCTGCTTTCATCTGTGCTAGATACAACAACTTTAGGCTGTTTCTCAGTAGCCTTATCATGATTCACTTGTTCTCCTTCCTCATTCTCAAAAGAGAGACTTTCATGGAAACCTTTATCACAGAGACCTTGTATTTTGAGATCATCAAAAACAACATGTACAGATTCCATAACAATGTTGATTCTGAGATTAAAGATTCTGTAAGCTTTCCCTGCTGCATATCCCACAAATATTGCTTCATCTGCCTTTGCTTCAAATTTCCCCAAATGCTCAGCTTGATTTCTCAGAACAAAGCACTTGCATCCAAAGACATGAATAAAATCTAATAGTGGCTTCTTTCTTTTGAGTAACTGATAAGGGGTCATTCCTTTGGCCTGATTAATCAAAGAAATATTTTGAGTAAAGCAAGCTGTGTTAACTGCCTCAGCCCAAAAATATGTAGGTAACTTTGATTCATCTAGCATTGTCCTTGCAGCTTCAATAAGTGTTCTGTTTTTCCTTTCAACTACACCATTTTGCTGTGGTGTTCTTGCTGCTGAAAACTCATGCAAAATACCATTTTCTTCACAGAACACCTTCATGCTTGAATTCTTGAATTCTGTCCCATTGTCACTCCTAATCCTTCTTACTTTGAAATCAGGATGATTGCTTACCATCTTGATGTGATTGATAATGATTTCACTTGCCTCATCTTTAGAGTGCAAAAAGAAAGTCCATGTAAATCTAGAAAAATCATCAACAATCACAAGACAGTATTTCTTCTTTGAGATGGACATAACATTTACAGGGCCAAATAGATCCATATGAAGTAACTCAAGCTGATGGACAATAGATGACTCTGTCTTGCTTTTGAATGATGCCTTCTTTTGTTTCCCTTTTTGACAGGCATCACACAAACCATCCTTGGAAAACTCCACCTGTGGAATTCCTCTAGCAAGATCCTTCCTTACCAAATCATTCATAACCTTGAAATTCAGATGGGATAACTTCTTGTGCCATAACCAACTTTCATCCTTGCTTGCCTTGCTGAAAAGACAAGTGATGGTGTCTGAACTTGTGCTACTAAAGTCAGCAATGTACACATTCCCTCTTCTGAATCCAGTCATTACCACATTGTTGTTTCCTCCTTTAGAAACAACACAGGCTTCTCTAGAAAAAGTAACTAAAAATCCTTTGTCACAAAGTTGGCTGATACTAAGCAAGTTGTGCTTAAGACCATCCACCAATGCAACCTCATCTATGATGACATTCTCTTTTGAAATCAAGCCATATCCCTTTGTGTAGCCTTTGCTGTCATCTCCAAAAGCAATACAAGGGCCAGCTCTTTCCTGAAACTCTGTGAGCAGGGTAGAATCACCAGTCATGTGTCTTGAACAACCACTATCCAAGTACCAAAGATTCCTTTTGTCTCCCTGCACACAATAAAACCAAATCAAGTTGATTTTGGTACCCAAGTTTCCTTGGGTCCTGTCTTGTTAGCCTTTGCATTCCCTTTTGTACCATTTTTCACTTTGGGCTCAGATTGATTCAGATCAATCTTTACCCTTGGTGTTGATTTCTGAGGGTTGCTCATATTTTCATTCATAGCATGCATAGTTGGAGGAACAATCATGTTATTCATGTTCCATGGCATTTGTGGCATGTTAAGCATATTCATGTAAGGATTAGACACAAATGGCATGCTAGCATATGGATTCTGAAATTGTGCATATGGAGCAAACATGTTAGACATAACAGGCATTGTAGGCATGGAACTGTTCATTGCAGGCTTGGGCATTTTCACAATAGCAGTTTTCTTAACAGATTTGCAGTTAGTAGACAGGTGACTAACACTTCCACAATTAACACATGTCTTTCTAGGAGCATATTTATCAGGTGTGTAATTGTTGTGTTTGTTAATTCCTACTTTGCCATTCCTGTTATTCTTTTTATTTCCCTTAGCCTCATTTTGAACTTTTTCTACCTTGTCTTTCAATTGCTTGTTAGACAAGTGACCTACATTAGCTCTCTCAACAGGCTTCTCAACTTTCTTTGAATTACTAGACTCACCTTGAACAAAGTTCTTGGTAACAGGACCATACTTGTCATTAAGTCTAGTGAGTTTCTCTTTTCTTTTGTCTGTCAACGAAACAGCCTGATCGGTTGATGGTTCATGTGTCAACGAAACATTGCATTTCGTTGACATATCAACCTCCAACAAATGATCATTGTTGTTTGTTGACTCTTTTTCTGATTCTAAGGTTTCACCAACACACCCTAGCTTCTCTTTGTTCTTTTTCCATGATTGCTCACAGAAAGATTCCATACCTTGAACATTAATGATGTTGGTAGCAACATTCCTGGCATCTTTCCATTTAGCAATCACACCTTGTTCTATTTCAAGTTGTGTTTTAAGAATTTCTTCCCTTTGTAACACGTTCTCAAGTTCCCTCTTAGCATCCCTACTGACACATCTCATTTTCTCAAATTCAATGAGCTGTGCTTCTAACATTGCATTCCTATCACTTAAGAGCAAATTAGTCTCTTTTATTCTTGAATTCTCCTTGGTAAGTGATTTAAGAGTAACACGCAAATTATATAGTACAGTAGACATTTCATTTACTGCACTATCGCATTCCTCTTTAGAAAGCTCATAAAGATTAGTAATTGTTACCTGGTTGCTTGAGGAACTTGTTTCCTGCTCATGATTGTCAGCCATAAGAGCCAAGTTGACATACTCAATTTCATCATCAGAGTCTTCACCATTACCAGCCCAGTCATACTCCTGAGACATGAAAGCCTTTTCTTTTTCCTTGAGAAGTTCAAAGTATTTCTTTTTATAATCAACAGGCTCAAATTTCCTGTTGCCCTTCTCAACCTTGGGCTTTCTGCAGTCTCCAGCAAAGTGACCAAGCATTCCACAATTGAAACATTTTGACTTAGACTTTTCAATCCAGTTTGTTTTGCTAGGTTGAAAGTCTCTTCTTGGTGGCCTTGCCTCTGAGTTTCTTTTGAACTTGAACTTAGAGAATTTCCTAGACAGAAAAGCAATGTGCTCATCAATCTCATCTAAGTCATTCAAGTTGGCTGGTTCTGATTCTTCTTCTTCTTCTGTCATCTTGTCTTTACCCTTGCTAACATCACTCCTACAACTAGGTCGACTAGTTGTGGCCTTTGCAGTTTCTTTACTGTCATCTTCCAGTTGGTTCACAGATGCAATCAATGCAATAGATCCACCCTTCTTCTGTACCTTTTCAATTTCCTCATCTTGCTCCATTTCCAGCTCATAAGTCTTCAAGGTTCCATAAAGCCTTTCAAGAGTGTAGTCTTTGTACTCTTGAGTGTTTCTAAGAGAAACAGTCATAGGCTTCCATTCTTTTGGAAGAGCTCTGAGAAATTTAAGGTTTGAATCCTTAGTTTGATAGATCCTCCCATACAGCTTTAATCCATTCAAAAGCTTCTGAAACCTACTAAACGTGTCATTTAGGGTTTCACCAGCCTTAAAATGAAAATGCTCATATTGTTGTATAAGGAGTTGCATTTTATTTTCCCTGACTTGCTCAGTTCCTTCACAGAGAGTTCTAACAGTATCCCATACTTCCTTAGAGGTTGTAGAGTTGATAACATTGTCAAACATCTCTTGCTCCAAACCATTAAACAGAATGTTCATGGTTCTTTTGTCTTTATGGACTTCTGCAACATCTTCAACAGTCCATTCTGAGACAGGTTTTGGAATCTCTACATCAGGAGCATCATCTGGCAATCCAACTCTAGAATCAAGCTTCATGGGAACGTGTGGACCTTTCTCAATGCAGTCTACATACCTCTCATCCATAGACATGAGATGTAAATGCATCTTTACTTTCCAGTGAAAGTAATTGTCCTTATCAAGAACTGGTATCTTCACACCTGCATCCTTCTTCACCATGGTTTCTGTTTTTGGTCTTGATCTTTAAACTTCTTGTATGTTAGAAGCTCGCTCTGATACCAATTGTTATTCCCAAATGACCTAACAGAATTGTAGAAGGGGGGGGTTGAATACAATTCTTGATATTTTCTTGAAACTAAAAACACTTTATAAAATAAAACTGAACTGAATAAATAAAAACACAAGATATAAATAATTCAGTTGGATTGTTTGATGATCCAACTGAAGTGTTTTTATTGCGGAAATAATCTGTGATACAAAAGTACACAGCTGCTCAGTTACAAGGTTGTAGAGAAGAATTGCTCTCAAGAATAGCTAATACAATCTATTTGTGTTTCTTCTCTAATTTCTAAAGTAACTGCTACACTTGGTTATATAATCCCAAGTTTACAATTCTACGTTTGGTTAAACTAAAGAATAATAGTAGTAACCATCAGTAGCTTGCTTTTCATTCCTTTTGTCCAATGGTCCTTGGAGATCTTAGCTTTTGTCTTCATGCTCATTATAATCATTCCCAAGAGCCTTATTGGAAATTGGAATGTTTCCTTATTTCCAGTAACCACTTTGATGGCTTCCAATGCAAAGTACACTTCCATATCTCCTTTTAGATCTGTTCAGTAAACTGTCACTATCACTTTGTCAACTGCTCAAAAAGCAACATTGATTCGTTGATAGCAAGGAGATGTGTTTCGTTGATAGCTTCATTCTTTATTCCGTTGATGGTGTTTCCCTTGTTTCGTTGATGGGTAAACTCCATGCCGTTGACAGAGTAATCTTCATACCGTTGACATGTCTTCACTTAGGCAGAATTACAAGGCATAACATATTTACAATTAACCAACCTATTTTGCCTATCTAGTACATAGTCAACATGACTTAGAAAACCTATCTAAAACATATAATGGAATGTCTATCATACTGTGAAGTATTGTACAATGCAATTGCTACAACACTCATTTCGTTGATGAGCTTCCTGTCAACGAAACACTGCTAAGCATGCTATTTCGTTGACAGCTACAAAATTGACTTTACACAAATTCTACTAAGTGTTTTATGCTTATCATCAAGAACAACATATTCCTAACAATTAATTTAAATCAAAATTCTGTCAATTATGGAGACTTGTCGATATAGTTATTCTAAGTCGCGAAGTCATAAAATTAACTATGTCGCAAACTCATGAAATGAACTATGTCGCGAAGTCTCTCAATCTCAACAGTTTGCGATATAAGTCTGTTTAATTTGAACTATGTCGTGAACTCTGAAAATTATCTATATCGAGATGTCTCAAAAGTTCACAACTCCACTAACAAATATGATTTTGAAAAATATGCAGTAAAATACTGAAATATTTATAAATCATATCTCAGCTAATTTTCACTCTAAACAAATAGATCATTTAAATATAGTGAAAATTTACTGCTGCAACTATTAACAAGCATATTTACTTAGAACAACTGAATGAAGGATTGAGCATTCCAATTTCACTCACAAGTCTGTTGAAGACTGCTTCATTCAGAGGTTTAGTAAATATGTCAGCTAATTGTTTCTCAGTTGGAACATAAGAGACTTCTATGGTACCATTTGCAGCATGTTCCCTAATGAAATGGTACCTGATCTCAATGTGCTTTGTAGTAGAATGATTAACAGGATTAGCTACAATGGATATTGCACTAGTATTATCACACATCAGAGGAATGTGTTCTAACACTAGTCCATAATCCATGAGTTGATTTCTAATCCAAAGCAATTGAGCACAGCAACTTCCAGCAGCAATATATTCAGCCTCAGCTGTGGATGTTGCTGTGGACTGTTGTTTCTTACTAAACCAGGACACTAACCTTTGACCTAGGAATTGACAGCTTCCAGAGGTGCTCTTCCTGTCAATCCTGCATCCAGCATAATCAGAATCTGTGTAACCAACCAGGTTGAACCCAGTGCCCTTTGGATACCATAGCCCAAGATTAGGAGTCCCCTTCAGATATTTGAAAATTCTTTTGATGGCCATCATGTGAGATTCCTTGGGATCAGACTGGAACCTTGCACAAAGGCATGTGGCAAACATGATGTCTGGCCTGCTAGCTGTGAGATAGAGTAGGGATCCAACCATTCCTCTATAGACCTTGATATCAACTCTCTTGCCTTTCTTGTCTTCATCCAGCTTGATTGCAGTAGACATAGGAGTTTTAGCTGGGGATGACTCTTCTAAACCATATTTCTTTAAAAGATCCTTGACATACTTAGATTGGTTTATAAAGATGCCATCCTCCCTTTGATGTACTTGCAGGCCTAGGAAGTAGGTTAACTCTCCCATCATACTCATCTCATATTTACTTTGCATCAACTTAGAGAACCTTTCACAGAGTTTTTCATTTGAAGAGCCAAAGATGATATCATCCACATAGATTTGAACAAGAATGATATCATTTCCATGCTTCTTGAAGAATAGGGTTTTGTCTATTGTACCCCTAGTGAATTGATGCTCAAGAAGGAATTGAGATAGAGTTTCATACCAGGCTCTTGGTGCCTGTTTGAGTCCATAGAGTGCCTTGAGCAGTCTATACACAAAGTTTGGGAAGTCTTCACTTTCAAAGCCAGGTGGTTGAGACACATAAACTTCCTCAGCAAGATCACCATTGAGAAAAGCACTTTTCACATCCATTTGATACACCTTAAAATCTGAGTGAGCTGCAAAAGCCAGGAAGATTCTTATGGCTTCCAGTCTAGCTACAGGTGCAAATGTCTCATCATAGTCAATGCCTTCTTGCTGACAATAACCTTTGGCAACCAGCCTTGCTTTGTTTCTAACTACCACTCCTTCTTCATCCATCTTGTTCCTGAACACCCATTTGGTGTCAATAACATTCTTTCCTTTTGGAGGTGGCACTAGTTCCCATACCTTGTTTTTCTCAAATTGATTCAACTCTTCTTGCATGGCAACAATCCAATCAGAAATCTTCAAAGCTTCTTCAATTAATTTAGGTTCCTCTTGTGACAGAAAGCAGCTATACAGACAAGTATTTAATGTTGCCCTTCTTGTTCTAACTCCCTCACTAGGATCTCCAATGATTTGATCCCTAGTGTGGGCTCTGTCCCATTTCCTTGTGTGCCCCTGTTCATTTCCTTGATCTGTTCCAATCTCATTTTGGTTGACAGTTGCATTCTCTTCTTCTCCCCCTGTGTTAGTGAATCCTTGCACAGGTGTTTGAAGAAGATTGTCAACTTCAAGAATTTCATTTTCTAGAACAGTTTGAACAGGGGGTTCATCTTCACTTTCAGACTCCTCAAGATAACCTTGATTCTCAAATCTCAATAGCACACTGTCTTGATCACTTGTTTTCAGTCCTGGAGTTTTCTTGTCATCAAAGGTAACATCCATGCTTTCCATGATTTTGTGTTGCTCAGGTACAAACACTCTGTAAGCTGTCCTTTCCAGAGAGTATCCAATGAAGATACCTTCAAATGCTTTAGCATCAAACTTTCCAACATGCTCAGAGGTATCTTTCATCACAAAACACTTGCTTCCAAACACATGCAGGTGCTTGAAGGATGCTCTTTTTCCAGTCATTAATGAGTAAGGAGTTTTGCCAGACTTCTTATTGATTAATGTTCTATTTTGCACATAGCATGCTGTGTTAACAGCATCAGCCCAAAAGCTAGTGGGTAGCTTTGCATCCAGCAGCATTGTCCTTGCGGCTTCAATGAGAGTTCTATTCTTTCTCTCAACTACTCCATTTTGTTGAGGTGTCCTAGGAGCTGAGAATTGTTGAGAAATTCCTTTATCTTTGCAAAACTCATACAATGTTGAATTTCTGAACTCAGTCCCATTATCACTTCTCAAAGCAACTACAGAGGAACCAGTGCTTTGTGCTTCTTTATCAACTCTCTTGATATGCTCTATTATGACTTGTGGTGCTTCATCCTTGGAGAATAGGAATTCCACCCAAGTATATCTTGAATAGTCATCAACCATCACTAGAGCATATTTCTTTTTGGAAAGGGACATTACATTCACAGGGCCAAATAAGTCCATGTGAATTAGCTGCAGAGGTTTTGAGTTTGTATTGAGCAACTTGTTCTTGTGACTTGATCTTTTAATCTTCCCTTTCTGACAAGCTTCACATGCTCCATCTTGCACAAACTCCAAGGCAGGCAAATCCCTGATGAGTTCTCTCTTGGTTAGAGAGTTCATTGCCTGAACATTCAAGTGAGACAGTTTCTTGTGCCACAGCCAGAATTCCTCATTTGTGGCTTTTGTGTAGAAACAACAAATTTCTCCCTTATCTGCAGCCTTGAGATTAGCTACAAACAAGCTTCCTTTCTTCACACCAGTTAGAACAACTTCACCACTTTCCCTTTTTGAGATTGAACAAAAGTCTTCATCAAATTCCACTTTGAAGCCTCTGTTGGTAAACTGTCCAATACTCAAGAGATTATGCTTCAGTCCTTCAACAAATGCTACATCTTCAATAATGACATTTCCAGATTTAACACTGCCATATCCCATTGTATAACCAATGTTGTCATTTCCAAAGGTTACTGATGGGCCAGCCTTTTCCTCAAAATGTGATAGCAGGGCTATATCACCAGTCATGTGACTTGAGCATCCACTGTCCAAGATCCATATGACTCTTTTATTCCTGTTGCCCTGCATTCACAAAATGACTAAGTTGTTTTTGGTACCCACACTTGGTAGGGTCCAGTTGATTTAGAAACATTTTGATTAATAATTCTTCTGTCATAAATTACATTTCTCATAGTAGGAGACTTCACTTTTTCTGTGGCTTTGGAGTTTACACTCTTAGGCTCACATGAAGTTTTCACCCTCTCAACCCTGATTGGGGACCCTGTCCTATGAGAATGTATGTGTGTGTGTGATTCACCAGATTGTGCAGAATCAAGTTTATGTTTAAGAGATAAACAGTTAGCAATCACAGTCACATAGCATGTCATGCAGTTTGACTTACCACAGAAAGAATCATGACTAGAATTTATGCTAGCAGAAAGGTTACTTAGGTTGTCAACTTCAACAATTTCAGGCTTACTACACTTATGAGTCAAATGATTAACAGATAGGCACTTTTGACATTGTTTCCTGGGAGCATTTGGCACATAAGCATAGTTGTTTCCTTTGTTAACACCAACTTTACCATTTCTGTTTTGTTTCCTTTTCTTAACAACTTCTTTCTTTGCTTTAGGACTCTTGACAAGATTGTCTTTGGTCTCTTTCTGATTTACAAGTTCAGGAAAGGAAGAAGTGTTCTTAGCAGCCTCATCTTCTTCAAGTAGTTGTTGCTTGATGATCAGTAGTTCCTCATCAAACTCAACAGCACTCTTTCTGAAGATGGGCTGTTCAACACTTGACAGAATGGTTGGGGCATTTTTGTTTGTAAAAGTTTCCTTTCCTTTGCCCTTGACCTTCTTCCTTCCTTTGTCATTATCATAGTCAAAACCAACTCCAACCTTGCAGTCTTCAGTGTGTTCCTTGTGGTAGGTTTGAATAAGTTCAGAGGAGTTTTTGAAGCTTCTTAGTTTCAGTTCAGTTTCAGCAATTTGTTCTCTAAGGGCTTTCTCTATCTGCTCAGCACAAATCACTTTGTTTTTAAGATACTCAACCTCCTTTTTCAAACCATCCAGGTTCACAACCATTAACTCAAGTTTCTCATTCTTTTCTGTAAGCTCAACATTCTTAGCAGTTAGTCTATCAATTTCTTCATTAGCTACTAACATGCTAGTATGAATATTAAACATCTCAGTGCTCATATCTTCAACAGTTTGCTTATATTGAATGGGAGTCATATCAAGAGAAGTAAGAATGGGTACCTGACTTGAATCACCATCATCAGAAAATGCCATCAAGGCATAGTTTGAGTATTCTTGTTCTTCTTCTTCATCAGAGTCATCCCAGCATTTTCCCTCAGCAATAAAAGCTTTGCCCTGTTGTTTCTTGAGTAGAGCCTCATACTTAGCTTCAAGCTCTAAGTATGCTTTGTCCTTCTTGACTTGTTTAGGCTTTTTGCACTCAGTGGCAAAATGCCCAAGTTCATTGCAGTTATAGCATCTTATTTTGGTCCTATCCACACTTCCTGTCTTGTATCCACCCTTAGCAGCACCAGCAATCCCTTTTCCTTTATTGAAGGTGTTTGAGCCACTAGATCCACCAGTGTTTCCAGTATTGAACTTGGACCTGAATGGCTGCTTTCTTTTAAACCTTATGTTGGGATATCTCCTAGCCATATAAGCAAAAGATTTGTTTTCCATTTTGTCCAGCTCATCTATACTGTAGAACTCATCCTCTTCAGGTAAATCATACACAACCTGAGTTTCATCACCAGTGTCTTCAACTTCCAGTTCCTCAATCTTGACCTGACTGATTTTAAGAGAGTCCATTCTTTGACTTAGGTTGTCAGCAATAAGTGCACAGGAAGTGTTAGCCACTAATCCTTGCTTTGCTTGAATAGATCTCTTTTGAAACAGCTCTAACTCATATGTCTTTAAAACACCATACAACACATCAAAACCAATCTTTGTCAGATCTCTTTCTTTAAGGGAAGAAATTCTTGGTTCCAAGTGATCTGGCAGAGTTAGTAGAAACTTCATATTGAGCTCTTCTGTTTCATAGTGTTTGTCATAGAGTTTGAGCTCGTTTATCAGCTTGTTGAATCTCTCAAACACTTCTGTGATTCCCTCTTTTGGCTGAGCCATGAAGGCTTCATATTGTGAAACAAGAATCTGCTTCTTGTTCTTTCTTACTTCAGTAGTTCCTTCACAGAGCACTTCTATAAGATCCCACATCTTCTTGGCACTAGTACAATGAGCAACAGTGCCATACATGTTGAAGTCCATAGATTCACAAATGATAAGTTGAAGATGTCCATCCAGGGCAACTTTTTCCTTTTCAGGATCAGTGTATTTTGAGGGATCTTTGGGCACATGTTTTGCTGGTACAATCTCAGTGCCACTGGTTGATTCACCAATCTCGATCATTGGAATGAAGGGACCATGCTTTAGAATATCTAAATACATGGGGTTAGAAGCTTTGATGAAGAGCAACATCTTCTTCTTCCATAAGCTGTAGTGCTCCTTGTTAAAGGGAGGAATCTTGATACTGCTTAGTTTCTGTGAACTCATTCTTGATCTTTTCCTGTTTGTACGTTAACAGCCTTCGCTCTGATACCACTTGTTAGAAATGAATACCACTAGAAACTAGACAGAGGGGGGGTGAATGGATAGTTTGATATATTTTTCGATTCTTGAAAACTAAGTAAACAACTGTATGTGATTATGATATGTAATATGCAGAAAGTAAATAACACACACAATCACTTTAATCTACTTTGTATAAGCAAATTAAATACTACAGCTTTCCAGGAAATTCACAATCGAATTTCTGGCTTCTAAACAAGAACGGTTTGAACTTGCTTGCTTACAGAGAAAAGAGCTTAGCAAATAACTATGTGTATCTCTCTCTTACAGCTTACAGTTGTGTGTGCACGATATATATATTTTCCTATACAAACTAGGCACACACAATATTACACAGCTACCCCTTCTGAAGGTCCAACTTGTCCTGCCATAAGAAGTTCACTGTGTCAGGAAGGACCACCTGCTTTTCGGAGTCTTTCCCGTTTCTGTAGCTGCTTGTCTCTTATCTTTCTCTCCAAGTTTAGCTGTAGATTTGCCATCTGTTCTTTGGACCACCTTGCCAGAACAAATGCTTCAGTATTTGTCTCCTTTGATACTTGGTTCTGTACCTTGATTTGTCTTGTTATAAACGGCTAAGTGTTGATATCGTGAACTCCACTTTATCCCTGACTTCGCGATCTCCCTTGTGAGGACTACGCGATATAGCCTTTGAAGACTTTGCGACATAGGTCATTTGATGACTATGCGACATAGGTCATTTGATGACTATGCGACATAGGTTATTTGATGACTATGCGACATAGGTCATTTGATGACTATGCGACATAGGTCATTTGATGACTATGCGACATAGGTTATTTGATGACTATGCGACATAGGTCATTTGATGACTATGCGACATAGGGCTTCTGAGGACTTCACGATCTAGGCTCTTTTGACTTTGCTGACTTCAACACTTCACGACATGTGTCTTGAGGACTTCTCGACATAGTACAAAATGGACTATGCGATATAGTACTTCACGACATGGATATTGGTGACTTCACGACATAGCTTTCTTTTGACTTTGCTATATAATGCCTTAGACAAATTCCTGCAACTTATTTCTTCATAGCCTTATTCAACTCTATCCTGTTGCATGAACACTTACGAACTTCTACCAGGATAATTATTCAATGGCCTATATACAATCTAGATGCAAGAAACTTTACTAAGCTCATTATAAGTTTGAGCATACATGATCAAGCTAATGTTCATGAGAACAAGACAAGTACATTTAGAGACCTATACTATATCCCAGTGATAGAAATCACTAGGTCATGTAATGTGACATAGTCACATGGTGTAGGCTTGTTAATAGTGGTATTCAGACATGTCTTGAGCCTAACAATTACTATTAAATTAAATTAATTGCCAACAATAGTCAAGTTACATACTAGAAATCTACGAGCAACGTGTTTGAATTGATATCGGGATGCTAAACGTATCATACTTATGTACTAAAAGTAAACTCCATCAAAAATACTACATTGTTTCCATACAATGCCTTTTTGCTCCTAAAAAATTTTAATACGCATAATGTTAAGTTGGTAACTGATAAACTTAAGAAATCTATATTTTCTATATTAATAGCAGAGACCCCCTCTTAATGGTATGATATGCCATGTATACCGCAATGTACATATAATTATTAGTTTAATTAGCTTAATATAGTTGATTTAATTTCATATTAATTATTATTTAATTAAAAATTAATCTCTGAATTTAAAGAAGAAACCCCCTCTTAATAGTATGGTATGTTATATATACCGTGATATACACATAATTATTAACTTAATTAGTTTTAAAAATATTGTTAGCTTAATTCCAAATTTATTTAATTATTATTATTAAAATATAAACTAATCTATACTTTTTAAAAACATAACTCCCTCTTAACACATCTTAAAGGTATTATATATATGTTATGTATACCGCGGTATACACATATAATTATTTGTTTAATTAAATTTATTTAATTATTATTATTAAAATAGAAACTAATCTATACTTTTAAAAACATAACCCCCTCTTAACATATCTTAAAGGTATGATATGTTATGTATACCGCGGTATACACATATAATTATTAGTTTAATGCGTAATTAGTTTAATTCAAAATAAATATAATTATCACTATAAGATTAAATTAATTGCCAACAATAGCCAAGTTAACTGATATCGGGAAGGGGTAAATATCATAGTTAAACATTTAAAACATTATGTACTAAAAGTAAACTCATCACAAATATTACATTGTTCTCATACAATGCTTTTTTGTTACTAAAATATTTTAATACGCATAAGTTGGTAACAGATAAACTTAAGAAATTTTTTACATGAGTAAATAAAAACATCATCCATTAACATTACATATACACTAGACACAACAGCTCTTGCTTGAACACCCACCAACACACGAGAAACATTTCTTTATTAGTAGAATAATAATTATTTTAATAAGAATAATTTATTTATATTTTCAAATTTGTAAAAAAATTGCATAATAAAAATTTATAATACAATTAATATAAAATTGCATAATAATACAATTAATATATAAGCTATATTTATAACCATTACCTTTTATACTATAAGTTATACAAAAACTCTGTATTAATATACTCCTTCCGTCCCATAATAAACGTCCTAATTTTTTTTAAGTTTGTTTCACGCATTTCCACGCACGTAAAAAACATGTTTGTATAAATTATTTTCTCATTTTTTTTGTTTCGTATAAAAATAGGATGTTCAAACGTTTATACAAAACAAAAAATTCTAAAAAATAATATGTACAACTACATTTTTTATATGCGTGTAAATGCGTTAAACGAACTCTGAAAAAATTAGGACGTTTATTATGGGAAGGAGAGAGTAATTACTACCTCTCTTACTATTACAGATGTGTATTTCATCTGCTCGATCTCGATATGTTCACCACCCCAATCGGGTCCGGAATTTGGGGAATTGTTCGGGTTCGAGCGGGAATGATCTATATAGAAATAATTTGGAAAATTCTTTTCATTGAAGCACAATAGTACTAAAACTCAGGTTGGATTTGTTGTTGCTACTACATAATTATACAAGTTATTTATTTATTAAATTTAACTTCTTTGATTTCACCGGGATTCGATTATCATAACTATTTAATTAAATAGTCTTTATTTATTATAGACTTTCATTTAAATTTCACATTGAATTCTACAAATCAACATATTTAAATTAATATTTATTAATTATTTTTATACTCAATATTCAAATTTTATTTTAATAATTTAATTTTTATTCTCGATCCGTGCTTCACACGGGTTATATGTTAGTTAGTGTTAACATTAGATTATTAGTGAATAATCAACTAATATGTTTTTTTCGAGTTTTTTAATATGTTTTCGAGATATCGGGCCTATCGAGTTTTTTTTAACATTTTTCGAGTTTTCGATCTACCGAGCCTATCGAGTTTTTTAAACATTTTTTGAGTTATCAGGTTCTTATCGAGTTAATCGAACTTATCGAGCTTTAATTTGATATTCTAAAAATACCCAAATATTTATATATACTTTTTTATATTTATAAAAACATTTTTATTGGTAGATATAATAATGACCGGTAGGTATTTTCCAAATTGGACGAGTATTCAATTTTTTTATATACATAATAACTAAAACTAAAACTGTTCATCAGCTATACTATGATAAGATGTTTTAATTAGTGGACTAGTCAAGCTGGATCAATAGAAGGCATCAAGATATTTTTGACATAGCTAGAAGATTGTTTCGGCTAACAACTTTATCCTTGAGATAGCTAGCTAATTGTTATGGCGTGTTATATTGAGAACAAAATAGTTTAAATTGAATGACAAATATTTGATTGAGTTTAATAACCCATTCTATGGGTTATTTACGGGAAATAGTATTGAAAGGTAAGGAGTAATACAAATGACCTAAATTGCATCCGCAAAAACAAATGGATCCATCTTGTGTTTAAAAACTCTTAATTTAACTGTATCTTACTCACTCACTTTATGTTGGTTCGCTAACAAATCTAGAACAAAACCGAACCGAAACCGAAAAAATGATCAAAACTGAAAATTTTCGGTTCGGTTTGGATTTAATTTTTTTCAATATTTCGGTTCTTTCGGTCTTTCGGTTCTTAATGATATTTAGTTTGGATTAAACCGAAAGATTTCTGCTGCTTCTCTTTAGCTTTCATTACTTCTTCACAGTTAAGTCCTTCCTTGTCATGGTGACTGTTAACGGAGGAATTTGGTGATAACTAATTCGGGGAGGGTTGCTGGAATTGTGGTAAAACCCGATGATAATACGTAATGTAAGTTATGGGGATTAGGGTTTGTGATTTGGGGATGGCTGAGATTGTATGTGAGAATAGGTCACAATTAAGATTGAATATTCACTACAAGGAATTTCGATTCAGACAACGGATTTTATCCGTAGTCTGATACTGACAAACCCCGTTGTCTATCGGAGTGTCGTCTGTTACACGCCTCAGACAACGATTCGAAAACTGTTGTGTGTTAGAGCGAGGGACAACGACTGCATCTCTAGACGCCGTTGTCTGATAGCCAGAAACAACAACAGTCGATTTAGAAACCGTTGTTGTTTGGGAAGCTACACAATAGTTTTAATTGAATGCACACTTGTCTGAAAGGAAATCACACAATAGTTTTATCTCAATACACACTTGTCTAAAAGTAAATCACACAACATTATTATAGAATTTTTCCATTGTTGTTTAGGAAGCTACACAATAGTTTTAATTGAATGCACACTTGTCTGAAAGGAAATCACACAATAGTTTTATCTCAATACACACTTGTCTAAAAGTAAATCACACAACATTATTATAGAATTTTTCCATTGTTGTTTAGGAAGCTACACAATAGTTTTAATTGAATGCACACTTGTCTGAAAGGAAATCACACAATAGTTTTATCTCAATACACACTTGTCTAAAAGTAAATCACACAACATTATTATAGAATTTTTCCATTGTTGTTTAGGATGCTACGCAATAGTTTTAATTGAATGCACACTTGTCTGAAAGGAAATCACACAATAGTTTTATCTCAATACACACTTGTCTAAAAGTAAATCACACAACATTATTATAGAATTTTTCCATTGTTGTTTAGGATGCTACACAATAGTTTTAATTGAATGCACACTTGTCTGAAAGGAAATCACACAATAGTTTTATCTCAATACACACTTGTCTAAAAGTAAATCACACAACATTATTATAGAATTTTTCCATTGTTGTTTAGGATGCTACACAATAGTTTTAATTGAATACACACGTGTCTGAAAGGAAATCACACAATAGTTTTATCTCAATACACACTTGTCTAAAAGTAAATCACACAACATTATTATAGAATTTTTCCATTGTTGTTTAGGATGCTACACAATAGTTTTAATTGAATACACACGTGTCTGAAAGGAAATCACACAATAGTTTTAATTGAATGCACACTTGTCTGAAAGGAAATCACACAATAGTTTTAATTCAATCCACACTTGTCTAAAAGGAAATCACACAACATTCTTGTATAATTAATCCATTGTTGTTTGGGACTCTACACAATGGTTTGTTTAATTTAAACCGTTGTAAGAAATACAGTGCACAATGGTTTACGTTTAACAAGCATTGTTTGTTTGGATGATAAACAACATTATAATATGATATTGTCTAAGACATGACATTGTCTGATATGGTTTTTAACAAGTAAAACAGTAAAGATGCCCTCATTGGCTAATCACATTTTAGACAATGGTTTATTTACGCAAACAATAAGCAATTGGACAATTCAATCGACAAGCAAAAAATGCACAAACCAACCAATATTTCACCATTACCACCAGGTTAATATTTCACCATTACCACCAGGTTCAAAACAATATTCACCAATAAACCAACTAATATTCATAAAAACATCCACAAACATTGGCCACGATTTCTAACAGGACTACTAACATATTTTGGGATGAACATATCCACAAAAAAGAGATAACATTTTAAATCAGGTTCATGTTAAATCGGTTCCTGCAATTACTCCACAGGAACTCCCAAAAGTACTTTAATATGTTCACCCAAAAATAACCAAAATGGCCAACTTATATTTTCTGAGCAAGCACCTAACTAGCGTGGTGCTTCATGAAGAACTTTGCCCAATCAGTCTTGATTTCAACGATATCACTGGTGCTATAAGCCAGGTTGCCCCTCCGTGCCCACTGGAAAAAGAAACAATGCTAGTGTAAGTTTTCCGATGAATGTCACATTACAATACAGAAAACAAAAAACAAATGAAGCCAGGTTGTACTGATTTTCCAATCTTATATGATTGAATACTGTACTGATTATCTTCACCAAATAAGGAAATTGCAATTTGGACCTTATTCGCAAAATTTAATTCCTTATCTTCACATATTTCTTTCATAAAACGCATCACAAACAAACCACAGTCTGTGGCCCCGTGCTGGAGAGGAACACCCTGAAAAATATTTTAAAAAAATATTACATGTCTACACTTAGAGAAAACAGATAAATTATTAAATACATTAATGAAAATTATTATACCGCCATATTCTCCCAAGGAATTTTCTTCTTGGAAATCTTTTTCGCTTTATCCTTGTAGAGTTTGATGCCACTACAACAAAACAATATAAATCAAGTCGACATTTTTCCTTATCAATTGTTAAACCGATTCAAAATCAAAATAAAGTTTCTGGTGATACTAACTTGTCAACCACTTCTAACCATTCATCACTACCAAGTCGGCGCTTCAACGGGTCCATGTGGTAAACTACCTGAGCTTCTGGATTCACAACAGTCAACACCCAATGGTTCCTAGAAAATCATGAATTAACACGTCATAGATATACTATAAATTAGTTTCCAAGGGTATAATGGCAGAAGTGAATTATAATTAGCACTTATAAACACGTAAATTATATCTCCAAGGTAATTTCATGTTACACTTACATCCAAAAGAAAGATAATAAAAATTATAGGATTTTGATGATGTAGAGGAAGAACAAATAAAAAATAAAGTACTCACAAATGGTTATAAGGCAACAAAAAATATTGGCCTGGCTTAGCATTTTGGAATCTGATAGAAAGCGCACGAGACCTCTGTGCTGAATTACCACAACCGATGGAGCCTATTGTGCCTGGATCAACGAACGCTACCATGTCGTTCATCTTGTGTTTTTTCAAATATTCCTCTAATAAACTGTATACAAAAATAAACACGCATCAACACAAATTCTTAATTTCATTCAAGAAACTATTAATAAAGTCAACAAAAGTTACAAAACTTTAGAAGTTGGACACTTACTGAATATAAATGCAAATAGTGGAGCCTGATATTTCACCTCCAAAACACAAAGCATGCACATCTGATAAAAACAGAACCTGTTTTGGGGTTGATCCAAAAGCTTCTTCGCTTAGCTTAAAAGAGTATGAAACACCATCCCTCAACGCTTCATTTGCCCAGACCCACAAACGCTTCAAGCTAGGGGGGTAATCTGCACCCATGTTAACCGCATACTCTACATTTCGATTAGGTAAACAATCTGTAATCAACTTGTACTTGTTCTTCTTTGCAGGAATATTCTTGGCCTCCTGAAAAGGAAAAATTTAAGAAAAAGGCATAGAAAGATCTAAAATACAATATCTAAGTTTTATTCTTTACATCCAAAATAGAATGATCCATTAAGTAAAGGAGAATATAAAGCATGGTTTTATTCTTTACATCTAAAATACAATATCTAAGTTGTACAAATTTTATTAACAATATTGTAATATATTCTGAATTTAAAGGATTAAACAGAATTTAACCTTCGGAGTGGGAGTGGGATTCACTTGAACACTGCTTGTATTCACTTCCAGTATTAGATCTCTTGGCCATGCAATATATGTTCCAAGAGCTTGTTCCACAGTCACGATTTCATCGTCGATTGGGAAAGGAATCTCAACAGCTCCTTGGATTACACGAGTAATTGAAACTCGCGCATTCTCTTTTGACAGTGGTTTTCCATGAAGAACATCACTAACTGTATCAATTGTTGCATAAGCAACAACATTTGTCCGGGACCCAATTGCCAATTCCCACTCCAAACAACCACCAACTGGTAATACCGGAGTTATCACTTGATCAGCTACCGCTTGCACTTGATCAGCTTCCTTACACACATTCTCCACCTCAGTTTTCTTCTCATCTTGTTTCTCTTCTTCCAACAAATCTTGTTTATCAACCAGATCCAGTTTCTTCTTTACACCTTTTTGCAAATCCAACTCCTCATTAGAAGGTCCATCCTTGCAACAACTTGCTTGCTGTGAACCCAAATTTGGACTAGAATATGGCCCTGTATTCTTTACACAAAAAGTTGCTTTCAACTTCTCTATCTCTTGAGCCCAATAAGCATCTCGCTCATTAATAATCCGAGAAGTCTCTTCTGACATAAACTGTTGAATACCCTCTTGGATCTTATCTTTGATTGTCTTGGCCTTCTTCTTCCTCGGAAGATCAAAGTACACAGATGGTTTAACACGAGTCCCCTGGCCGCGTACTCGTCCTGCGTGTTCAGGTTTACCGAGCACCATGGTCAAAACATCATCAGTGCCTTCCTCTGTTACTTCTCCCTTAGCAACTCTTTGTTTCATCGTCTCCTAAATTACGAACAAAAAAAAGAAGTAGTTCAATAGTAACTCAGATTTTGTTGGTCAAGAATTTTAATTATAACACAAATGAATAACTTACAATATTCGAAGCAATAATTTTGAGTTCTTCTGTCACAAGTTCCCCATCTTTATCCTTCCGTGCCTCCAACCATGTAGTTGATCGATCTATCTCCAAATCAAGTTCCTCTTTAGACTCTTTAGACTCCGACAGTAAAGATTTACTAATACGATCAGCAATCAGCTCTTCTTCAAGGTTAGCATAGCCCTTGCGAGATATTCGGTGAGGATATTCATTTTCCAGCCTTCTCCTTTTCTGTTCGGCATGGATTTCCTTTATAAAAAAAACACCAAAAGCTTAGCAACAAAGATGAATTTTTGCTATCTGAAAATTTTGTAAACAACCAAGGTGAAAAACTCACAAGGAATTCAGGTGTTAAACGGGAAGCAACGAACATGTCCCAGTGCACCTTCTCGATAAAGGAGTAGTCAGCTGGAGGAGACTCTATCAAATTAAGCTGTTCACGATATGGAAGCACATATTTGTTTGTTAGTTTGGACTTAAACTCCCTCCACTTCTGGTTCGCTGATTGCAACACCATCTTTCTAGCTGACGCTGGAACATCAAATGCCATCTACATACATAAAAAGTATTAACTTAGGTTGTAGGAAGCATATGTGTATTAACTTAGTAGGTAGTCATTATTAATACAAATAAAAAGTATTAGTTACCTGCACACAATCCCAAATCTTAGTTTTCCTTTCTTTTGGAACTTTTTTCCATGTATCATACCAAATTGGGGGTTTAGTTCTTGCAAGAACCCCAATATATGATTGCATCTCCGATGCTGCTTTACCATACGGTTCACCCTTTGCATTGAAATCCACTGGCAGCTTGAGGCCCAAAATCTTACGTCTAACAATCCTCTGCATTGTAACAGCTCCGCGTTTTAAAAGCTTAAGTCCATCTTTAGGTAGCGGTTCATCCACTTTTTGCTTCTTCTGTGACAATTTCTTTTTTAGGTTGGTAGAAATAGCCTTCCTCTTTACAGATTGAGGGGAAGAATTTTCAGAGTGTGGTTTGGCCTCTGACAGGGTCTTTATAGCCTTCCTCTTTACAGATTGAGGGGAAGAATTTTCAGAGTGTGGTTTGGCCTCTGACAGGGTCTTTATAGCCTTCCTTTTTACAGATTGAGGGGAAGAATTTTCAGAGTGTGCTTTGGTCTTTTTTAAAGCCTTCATAATGTGCAAGGCTGTGGCTTCAGAATTTGGTTTTCTTGAATACTTCTTAGGTATTCTGCACAACACAAAGATTAGATTAGGTAACCAGTTCTTCATACTACCCAAATCAGAAGATTTAAATATAGTACACACACAACATATATGAAAAATGACACAAAATATAAGAAAAATGACATGCACCTAACAGATATTACACAAAATATAAGAAAAATGACATGCACAAACATACTCAAATAATCAACCCCACAAACATACTCAAATAATCAACCCCAGAAACATACTCAAATAATCAACCCCACAAACATACTCAAATAATCAACCCCACAAAATACATATAGATTTTATTTAACATATGTGAAAATTGCTCAAAATAAAACATAGCATATCATCAAAATACCATTAAAATAACAACCCCACAAATAAATTCCAAATCGATAATAATAAATTGAGAGTAATAGAGATTGAGAGTAAAAGAGATTTATAGCAAATTCCAAATCGGTAATAATAAATTGAGAGTAATAGAGATTGAGTAATACCTCATGAGAAAAGGGGGAAATGAGATAGAGTGAGAGAGTGAAAAGGGGGAACTGAGATTGAGTTATGGAGAGAGAATTTAGGGCGAGAGAAAAGGGGGGAAATGAGATAGAGTGAGAGAGTGAAAAGGGGGGAAATGATATCGAGTGAGAGAGTGAAAAGGGGGGAAATGATATAGGGTTGGATATCAGTTTGTCGGCCCAATTTGACCAGGCCATGCACATGGATCACCAACGACCCAATGATATGTTGTGTTCTAAGACGTACCGGCCCACATATCAAAAATCAAAATCAAAACCTAGAAAATAAATTGATTTGAATTGAATATATATAAATAAAAGTTAAAAGTAAATAAATCCCAACACATACATATTCCCTGTGTATATTTACTAAAACACTAGGGTTTGATTGGGGGTGTAAAAATGGCGGTGGAGATCTTGTAGGTCACTAGTATATTGACTGGTTTCGGTAACTAGTGCTTTGTCCCGAATTTCTGTTCTATTTTTTTAAAAACATTTCTCGACAATCCAACCGTACGAATGTCAATATATATCTAATATATTGATATTCCCAAATTTTCAAAAAAAATAATAATAATCTGGTCGGAGATCTAAGTAGATCACTACTATTCTGATTTGTACTAGTAACTAGCGCTTTGTCATGGATTTCTGGTTCTATTTTTCTAAAAACATTTCTCGACAATCCAACTGTACGAATGTCAATATATATCTAATATATTGATATTCCCAAATTTTCAAAAAAAATAATAATAATATGGTCGGAGATCTAAGTAGATCACTACTATTCTGATTTGTACTAGTAACTAGCGCTTTGTCATGGATTTTTGGTTCTATTTTTCTAAAAACATTTCTCGACAATCCAACTGTACGAATGTCAATATATATCTAATATATTGATATTCCCAAATTTTCAAAAAAAATAATAATAATTTGGTCGGAGATCTAAGTAGATCACTACTATTCTGATTTGTACTAGTAACTAGCGCTTTGTCAAGGATTTTTGGTTCTATTTTTCTAAAAACATTTCTCGACAATCCAACCGTACGGATGTCAATATATATCTAATATATTGATATTCCCAAATTTTCAAAAAAAATAATAATAATATGGTCGGAGATCTAAGTAGATCACTACTATTCTGATTTGTACTAGTAACTAGCGCTTTGTCATGGATTTTTGGTTCTATTTTTCTAAAAACATTTCTCGACAATCCAACTGTACGAATGTCAATATATATCTAATATATTGATATTCCCAAATTTTCAAAAAAAATAATAATAATTTGGTCGGAGATCTAAGTAGATCACTACTATTCTGATTTGTACTAGTAACTAGCGCTTTGTCAAGGATTTTTGGTTCTATTTTTCTAAAAACATTTCTCGACAATCCAACCGTACGGATGTCAATATATATCTAATATATTGATATTCAAAAATTTTCAAAAAAAAATAAATTAATTTGGTCATTAAAATTTAATATTTATTAAACAAATTGGTTTTTCTAGAGAAGTGGTTATTTGTAAAATACCGTTGTCTCAAGTGATACCAGATAACGGTTTTGGACAAATAACCGTTGTCTGGTCTCTAACAACATTTTTTACATAAATACCGTTGTAGTATTATTATTACAACAACGGTTTCCAATAATAATACCGTTGTCTGATGCTAGGTATGTTTTTTGAACAAATTTTTTACACCTTTATGTTACAACGGTTATTTGGAAAATATGGTTGTCGTTAGTTGTATCAGATAACGTGTTAATATTAAGCTTGCGACAAAGGTTTCTCATAATAATATCGTTGTCTGACACTAGTTATTTTTTTTTTGAACAATTATATTTGAGACTTTTATTATTAATAAAATGCATAAAATCGAGGTAATTACATAAAATCGACGTAATTACATAAAATCGACGTAATTATATAAAATATTCATATCTTTATTATTAACAATTATATTTTGAATAAAAAAAACAATTATATTTTGAAATATTACATAAAATTATTTCTATACCTATTATTATCTTTGTCTGAACAATGAATACTTTTCAGACACATACACATGTCTACCGAGTTTGTCTCTACCAAGCCGCCGCTCGAACATATACACGTAACCACAGTCGAACATATACACATATACACAGTTCAAATCGACAAAATAATACCAAATCGAGGTTAACTCAGTCCAATTCGAGGTTAACTCAGTCCAAATCGAGGTCCAAATCGAGGTTCAAATCGAGGTTAACTCAGTCCAATTCGAGGTTAACTCAGTCCAAATCGAGGTCCAAATCGAGGTTAACTCAGTCCAAATCGAGCTCACCAAACCTAAGACATTCGATTTCAAGAACAGGTAAATAAGTTTGTTCCTCTAATTTCTATAAGCAAGTCCTGCAATAAGTAATAACTGATATTAGCATACAATTAAGGAATCTATAGTGCTTCCTGCTTAGAAGATATTAGCATACAATTAAGTTACCAATAATGAGTCTAAATGGCTTCATATATGTTTGTGCTATAGTAAGTTTTCTTTATTGCTGCACTTTTAGTTTAAAGAAATGAAAGAAATCTTAGGCTTCATATATGTTTGTGCTATGTATTGATGTGATGTTATTTCTTTTTATTTTAAAAGATGGACAGGTCTTGGATGAGGGCTGACAGAAGAACAAAAGAATATCAAAGAGGAGTCGAAGAATTTTTGATGTATGCATTTGAGCACGGGTTTGATGAAAACAAAATCAATTGTCCATGTGTAAAATGCGCACACAGTAAATCATGGAATGCTCGAAGGGTGAGGGACCATCTGTTCCTCAATGGTATTGATGAGACCTACACATGTTGGATTTGGCATGGAGAGAATGTTATAGAATCCGGCAGTTCACAGTCCGTGGATCAAATCCCCATAAAAACAGAGAATTCTTATGGTGAGGATGATGTTTCCCTAGACTCAGATTTATTTAAACTTGTTCGATGTGAAACTGAACCCCTTTATCCGGGATGTCAAGAACATACTAAAATGGATGCTTTAGTAAAGTTATATAACTTGAAAGCAAAACATGAAATGTCTGATTGCTGTTTTTCTGAAATTCTACAATTTTTTGGGAGTATGCTTCCGGAAGGCAACACTATTCCTTCTTCCTTCAGTGAAGCCAAGAAAACCTTGTGCGCTTTAGGAATGGAATATGAAAAAATACACGTGTGTCCGAATGATTGTCTCATATACCGTGGCGAGAGAGATGAAGATGAGACACATTGCCGCATTTGTCAGGCCTCTAGATGGAAGTTGAACAAAAAAGGAGATGAATTGGAAGGGGTTCCCGCCAAGGTTCTATGGTATTTTCCGTTAATACCACGTTTGAGGAATTTATTCAATTCACCTCAAACAGCCAAGGACTTGACTTGGCATGACACAGAAAGAATAAAAGATGGTAAAATGAGACATCCGGCAGATTCACAAACATGGAAGGATGTCGACGCGAAGTGGCCTGAGTTTTCTTCAGATCCTAGAAACCTTCGGTTTGCTCTATCCTCCGATGGATTCAATCCTTTCCACGGTACAAGTATTGAATACTCATGTTGGCCAGTTTTGATGTCAGTTTACAATCTTCCACCGTGGCTTTGTATGAAGAGGAAATATATTATGCTATGTTTGATTATATCTGGACCAACTCAACCTGGCAATGATATTGACGTGTTCCTTCAGCCACTTATAGAAGATCTACAAAAGTTGTGGCATGGGAAACAAGTGTATGATGCATATAAGCAGGAGTCCTTTTTGTTAAGAGGCATTTTATTGTGGACAATTAGCGATTATCCTGCCTATGGTAACTTGTCGGGCAACATTATCAAAGGGTATAACGGGTGTGCTATCTGTGTTGATAAAACAAATGCTACCAGGCTGGTTAATTACCGTAAGATAGTTGTCATGAGGCATCGTAGGTGGTTACCCCGCAATCATCCTTATCGAAAGAAATTAGATTTTGATAACACCGTGGAGAAGGAATCTGCCCCTGTTCCGTTAATTGGAGAGGAGGTGCTTCAAAGAGTACAACATCTCAAGGGCCATGTCTTTGGTAAGACACAACCTCAACCTCGATTCAAGAAAGGTGATGTCAGACCTGTTTGGAAGAAGATATCTATATTCTTTGAGCTCGAATATTGGAAGTTTTTGCCAGTTAGGCATATTCTCGATGTGATGCACATCGAGAAAAATGTATGTGAAGCTTTACTTGGAACATTGCTTAATATACCAAAGAAGACAAAAGACCGGGAATCTGTCCGTCTTGACATGGCTGCAATGGGAATAAGAACAGAGCTAAGGCCTAAAACACCTGGAAAAAAAGAGAAGTTACCATTAGCATCTTGGAATTTAAGTCATGCTGAAAAAAAAGTTGTTTGCTTATCCTTTCTTGGAATGAAGTTGCCTGATGGTTTTTGTTCTAACATTAAGAGTCTAGTATCGATGGAAACTCTTCGACTCACGGGAATGAAATCTCATGACTGCCATATGATTTTGCATCACTTGCTCCCAATTGCAATTCGGTCATCACTGCAAAAACAGGTCAGGAACACTGTTATTAGGTTTTGTCTCTTCTTCAAGGCAATTTGCAGTAAAGTTATTGAGGTCGATAAGTTGGAGAAATTGCAATCTCAGTTGGTGGAAACTTTATGCAACCTTGAAAAATACTTCCCACCTTCCTTGTTCGATGTAATGATTCATCTCTCGATTCATCTTGTGCGAGAAGTGAAGCTTTGCGGGCCAATTTTCCTTAGATGGATGTATCCTTTTGAGAGATATATGAAGACATTCAAGGGATATGTAAGGAACCGGGCTCGTGCAGAAGGTTGCATTGCTGAGGCCTATATTGCAGAAGAGGCCGTAGAATGTTTGGTGAATTTTGAAGAACGGACTGTTGGGGTACCGAAAAATGGTAGACATACGAAAGACGCAATATGCAGGTCATTATCTGGTGCAACGATTATAACCCCGAGCAACACTGATTTGCACGCAGCGCATTTGTGTCTTCTACAAAATACTACTGCTGTTAGGCCCTACTTTGAGTAAGTTACTTTATAATATTGTTTTCATTAAGTCATCATTTTCTGCTTTTCACCTGCAAAATTGCTAAAATATTCATTATTTATATAGTGTCTTTTAATTGCATTCAGTGAACATATGTCATTTTTGATGACAAAATATCCGGAACATGAAAATGATGAGGTGTGGCTAAAGAAAAAGCAAAATGAAATTTTCCCAAGATGGTTCCAAGAAAAGGTACTCTTCTTATTTTCACTGCTGCCTGTGTCCTTAAACTTCTCGGAAGTCTGTGGTATAAATTGAAATATCCCTCTGGCCAGTAGTAAAAGTAGTCTGGTCATTTAATTATAAAGTCACCATGTTTGCTTTACTCAAGATTTCTTGCTATTATGTTCAGAGGTAAAATGTTCAGTAGTAAAAGTTTTCTTGTTGTAATTATCCAATGATAATTAGTATAACTCAAACAAGTAATTACCATTTCAGAGGTAAAATATAAGTCTTTAAAAATACAATTAATACCTTTAATTTAATGAGTTTGCAATTTGTTTTTTTTTGTATTTTGAAGATTGCTTCAGATTTGCTAAATGAAAAGAAGGTACCCCAAGAGATAAGTTGGATTGCAGATGGGCCCAACAAGGAGGTGCCTACATTCAGCGGCTACAGAATAGATGGGTCTACATTCAGTACCAAGGATCGGGATGATACGCGTCAAGTTCAATGCAGTGGTGTGTGTGTAGATGCCGATACAATGGTTGTGCAAGGTAAGGATAACAACATTGAACATACTTCACAGACATTTTACGGGGTTATTTTAAGTATATGGGAGTTGGACTATAATAGCTTTAGGGTCCCTGTTTTTCGTTGTAAGTGGGTAGATATGAACAAAGGGATTAAGGTTGATGAGTTGGGATATACATTGGTTAATTTGAATAGGTTGGGGTTTTTGAATGATCCATTTATTTTGGCGAAACATGTTAAACAAGTTTGTTACATCGACGACCCTCTTGAAAAATTATGGTACGTGGTGTTGAAATTTCCCGAAAAAAAATACTACGAAGATAGCGAAGATGAGAATGAGGGATCTGTTGAAGTAGAGCTTGAGAATGAGTTCTTTGTGCCCAATTTACCAGATGTTGATTTACTTGATGAGGACATGACTAGCTACATGCGAGATGATCTAGAGGAACTAATTCAACTCTCATAATGTAATTTGATTTGTGTTTCTTGTAAAGGCTTTTGCCTATTCGTGATTTGTGTTTCTTTGATTTTCATGAAGTTTGTAAGTACTTTAAAGGCTTTTGCCTATTCTATGATTTGTGTTTGGTATGTTGGATTTATGTCCAGGATTGGCTACTTCTGTGTAATTTTTTTTTAATTTGTACAGTGATTCAGACAACGGTTTTTACCCCAAAACAATTGTCTGATGTATGCTAAAATAAACACAACACTAGCACAATACCGTTGTCTGAAGTCTCTTCAAACAATATTATTTTGTAAACCGTTGTCTGAGCCAACTCGTTTGCACAACACAATTAAAAAAACACTTGTCTATTCAAATCAGACAAACAACGGTAATTGAAACATTGTCTCAAGTCTTTTCAAACAATATAATTTTGTAAACCGTTGTCTGATCCAACTTGTTTGCACAACACAATTATAAACCGTTGTCTGAGCCAACTCGTTTGCACAACACAATTAAAAAAACACTTGTCTATTCAAATCAGACAAACAACGGTAATTGAAACATTGTCTCAAGTCTTTTCAAACAATATAATTTTTTAAACCGTTGTCTGATCCAACTTGTTTGCACAACACAATTATAAACCGTTGTCTGAGCCAACTCGTTTGCACAACACAATTAAAAAAACACTTGTCTATTCAAATCAGACAAACAACGGTAATTGAAACATTGTCTCAAGTCTTTTCAAACAATATAATTTTGTAAACCGTTGTCTGATCCAACTTGTTTGCACAACACAATTATAAACCGTTGTCTGAGCCAACTCGTTTGCACAACAGAATTAAAAAAACACTTGTCTATTCAAATCAGACAAACAACGGTAATTAAAACATTGTCTGAAGTCTTTTCAGACAACAGCATAAAAAACACCATAAAAAAAACACTTGTCTGATTCAGTTTGTTAGACAACAGAATTAAATTGTCAAAACCCCGTTGTCTGAAGGCTGGATCAGACGATGGTTTTAAAAAAAACAAAAAAAACACTTGTCTGTTGATTTCGAACAACACTTTTTCCACTTTACGTTGTCTGATAAGTGTTGTCTGATGCTGTTTTTTTTGTAGTGATTGAATTCTCTCTTGTTTGCAAGTTTGCATCGTACCATACAATGTGCCTACGTACCCTATTTATAGGGATCAAGCCAGACGTAGTTCTTTGGGCGCAAGTAACCCATGGGCCAGGTTTCCTTTTTTAACAATGGAAAAGCTAGGATCACCACCTTTGATACGTCATTATGAGCTGTCATGGTCTTGCTATTATCTCGGGATTGGATAAGATAATAATTGACCCGAGATTATCGGGGTCAATGCTTATCTAATCAGAGATAGCGAAAGACCAGCTCTATGCGTAATAAAAGCGGAAATATCTCACAACTTTCCTTGTAAAGTTCACCGACCTAGATGTCATTAATTAAATATTTTATTTATTCTAAGTAAGACTCTCCACCTTTCTAGGCGAAATTGTCTTCAAACCATTTTTAGGCGAAGTTACTTTCAAGCCTGAGGAGGGCGAGATTACTTAGGGCGAGATTGCCTAGGACGAGATTGCCTAGGGCGAGATTGCCTAGGACGAGATTGCTCTGAGGCGAGATTTCCGTAGGACGAGGTTGGCTAACAAGTATCAATTGAAACCTTCACCTAGCTAGTGGGCGAGAATATTTACTGATCGAGAATGATTGGATTAGGCCCAAATCATAAGTCATCCTCACCCCAATTAGAACGAAGTTGGTAAATAAATGGATTAGGCCCACCAAAGATCTTTATTATCTCAAAGGCTTACTAACCCAGGTCTCCTTTTCTCAACATAAAGGAGGGCGAGTGTTAGTCCTTGTGTATTGCAGAAGGGGGGGGGATGAATGCAATACTGATAAAATTCAATCTAAATTTCAACAACTAAAATCAAGATTAAACGTTATCAGCAATGTATGCAATCACGAACAGTATTTAGTAAGAACAAGATTCACAAAATAAAAGTTTTATTTATTTTGCAAAGTGTTGCTACAACCTCAAGAAAGAATTCTCGAGCTTCGGGTTTTCTTCAAAGACACTTGCTTGTCTTCGTTACAGTTCTAGAATGAGTTGATAGTAGGTATAAGACTAACCCTATCACTATCAGTCACGGGTTTGTGAAGCTGCTGTCACTGTCAAGTGGCAGCTTCTTACAGATTGTCTTACCCATGTGACTTTCCTAAATTGCTAACATGTCAGATATACATTACAAAGAAAGCAACCTAGATTCATTCTATTTCCAGCTAAACCAATTCAGCAGATAAAGACTTGACCTTGCTCTTGAATTGATTCGCTTTTGTTTTGCAGTGCTTTGAAGCTTCTGTCGTAGTCTTGCAGACTTGGTGCAGCTTAGGGATACTGCATCACGCCTGTTTCTTGAACATTTAAACTGTCACGGGATTTGACTGAGAAAGATACCTAGCATAAGGATCTTTATTGAGACAGTTACTTTTGCCGCAAAGCTTGCTGTCACAGGAATGATCTTTTGGTGACAGTATGAGTTCCCCGCATAGAGTGCTGTCGAGGATCCCAAACTTGCTGTCGAGGGCAATAGTTGCTGTCGCGTAGTCTTCCGCCAATGTTGCTGTCAGAGTGAATATGCTGTCGTGACTTGCAACATTCTGTCTTCTTGTAATCTTACTGTCACAGCTTTAGGACAGTAACCTTTATTCATGTTGTCATCCAAAAAGCATTCTTTGAGGCTTGAACACATAAGTGAACTTCTTTCAAACAATACAACTAGAATAACATTACATATTGATTACAAGAACATACTTTGGCTATGACAGTATGTTCTACTTAATTTGAAAAATTAAGTACAATCAAAGTTAAGTTGTTTCTATGCTATCACCCATAAATCCCAACAATCTCCCCCAATTTGTTTTTATGGAAAATAACAGCAAATTTACAATATGTGCTGACAACTTAACTAACAAGATCAGAATCCAAGAATTTTTACTTAGCTTGAGATTTCCTCTTCTGTCTTGCTACATCCTCTCTTTTGAGAGCTTCTGCCAAGCAGCCTCTTAGACTTTCTACAAGAGAAATTTCAGCAGCAGACACTGCATCATCCTCTACTTCATCAATGATCTTCTTTATGGAAGGGGATAAGAGGGAACTAACATCCCTGAGATTCAGCCATTGCTCTATATCATATGGATAGGTTCTGAAATGAAGTTCTTCATTAATGAGCTTGAATCTACTTCCAGGATAAGCATTGAGAGACTTCCTTCTTTGCTTGTCCAGTCTTGAGTCTTCTCCTTTTCTCCCTTCCAATAACTTCTCTATTTCATCAGAATAAATCTGTTCCAAGGGATGAATTGAACCAGCTACCATATACTGTAGATCCTTCAGAGTGGATGTTTTAAGCTTATGCAAGCTGCAAACATAGATTTCTTCTTTTAGGAACTTGACTCTTAGGGGATTTTCCAGCATATATGGTTGATAATTTGGAGCTTCACTTTCTGCCTTGTTAGAGGCCTTGTGTTTTTCCAGTAATTCAGCTTCCTTCTTATCAAGTTCTGACTGAGTTTGAGCATATTCAGAAGATTCAGGTTGTTTGCTTGGCTTGGGTTCCCCTTCCTGAGTTGGTTGGGTTTGCCCTTCTTCTATGGGTAAGTCATCAAACTCATAGTACCAGTGGTATGGTATAGGAGAGGCTGGGAGATCAGTAAGGATATCAGCATCATCAAAATCTGCAAAGTTATAGCCAAATTTCTGATAAAATTCAGCATCCCTATCTGCCTGATATTTTAGAACATGTTCCATGACAGCCTTTGAAACATCATCATAGCTCTCCAGCAACTCTACCATTCTCTCCAGGTAGAAGAAATCAATTCTTCTTTTATCTATGGTTGTTTCACTTTTCTTGGTTGATGTGGCTACCAGATTGAAGTCCTTGTCAATCTTGGCTAACCTTGATTCTGCCCACCACAGAATGTACTCAGTGGCCTCTTGATTTGCATCCAGCTTAACCTCAATGCTCTTGATTTCTCTTGATTGCATTTGTTGAATCTTAAGACTGTTGGGAGGAATTGATTGAATTGGCTTTTTGAGATTCCTGCCAAATCCAGTGGCCTTTTCCTTTCCTGAGTACTTGTGATTCCCTGTTGGTTTCTGTCTAGTAAACCATGCCTTAGCTTTAGCTTTCAGTCTTTTGGACTTGACAGTAGCCTTGGTTTCATCCTTGACAGAACCTTCCTTGACAGTATCCTTGTCGACAGCATCTTTCAAGACAGCATCTTCTATGACAGTATCTTTGTCGACAGTACCTTTGGTGACAGCATCTTTTTCAGCATTTATGCAGTCAATAGCACATCTAAGAATGCTTGCCTCCAAAGCTTCCAGTATTCTTGACTCCTCTTCATCTGTTGCACCAGCATCTTTCTTTTCCTGGCTAGGAGTTTCTTTATTGCCTTTATTCTGAGATTGAATACCAGTATTCCCAGAATTACTTCCACCAGCATTTCCAGCATTTCCAGAAGCTTCACCACCTCCATCCTCACCATCTTCATCATCATCATCATCATCATCATGGGGAGGAATGTTATAGAAGCAACTTCCACCTTGATCATTTCTTTTGGCATTGGCTCTAGTGATTAGCTCCTTCATTCTAGCTCCCAGTGCCTTGTCTCTCAACACCAGCATTTTGTAGATTTCTTGAACAGCATGAACTCTTCCTGGATTGGCATTTGAACTGAGTATTCCATCTAGTACCTTCAGAATTGACTTGGTTTCCATTCTGGATGGGCTACCAATATTCATGAAGCTGTTCCTTCTTGTGCCATCCTTAGTTTCAGATCTGTAGAAAACACTTGGTGGATTTGAGTAGACTTCAGGTAGCTTCTGTATGATCAGGTTCTGGATTTGCATATCCAATATTTCATTGAATGGTGTTTGAGTTGCCCTGATCTTTCCCTTCAAAGCACACAACACCTTTGCTGGCAGACTCTGCAATAGTTGCATTGTGATGAAATAAGATATGCCAGAAGTTAGATAAATACTTACAGCCCATCTTTTCTCATCATTCACCATTACACTGACATTAGTAATTTGTTCCTTTAACAGTTTTGTGGTGTTGGTTGGACGGTTGCTAGGAGCATTCATTGCTTCTTCCACCAAACTGCTAAACTTACTGTCATGGTTGTGTAATGTGCTCTCCCTGTAATCCACCATCAAGACATTGGCTTCCTCTTGATCAAGTTCAGTGCCATATGTCCATATAATTTCACCATGAATGGATTCAGGCAGTTTCCCTTTACCTTTCCCAAGTTTGTTTTGTTCCTCCATTTCTCTCCATTTCTTCTGTAGAGCAGTTTCTTGAGTTCCTTGAGTAGGTTCTCTAATCACCACAGGAGGCAAGATTGGATGTCTAGATGCAGGTCTTCTTTGCAATGCATCTTGAGTTTCCTTTGACATTAACACCCTTTCTCCATCCATTTCCACTTCAACAGGCTTTTCAGCTTTATCCTGTGGTTTTGCACTGCTTGGTTTGACTTGCTCCCCCTTAGATATTGCTTTCCTTTTAGCTCCCTCTCTGGTCTTCACAGCTATAGGCTCCCCCTGAGTTCCACCTGATTCTTGAATAGGCAATGATTCTGATCTTGCTACCTTCTCCCCCTTAGTTGAGTTGGCAGCTATCAGGTCAGTAAGGAACTGAATAGAGAGTTGAGTAGCAGCAAAACCATCAACCACCAGTTGAGAGAGAGAGTCCAGTTTGGAGTCCAAAGTAACACACTGTCCTTCAAGAGCTGCAATCCTGTTACCAAAAGTAGCAGAGGGGCCACCAGACCTTAACCTTCTTGGAGGGGAAGGAAAAGACAGGGGCTTGGAGGCTATGGGGGTTCTCACACTCGCAGGGTGTTTTTGAGTGATCTCATCACCCCTCACAGTTTGACTCTCAAGGCCTAGTGCCTGAATAGTGTGGGCTCCCTCAATATCTCTCTGGACATGCTCAAGTCCCTCTCCTTTTGCCAGCTCATTTGGCTGCCTCTCATTTTTATGCTCACCTCTCTTTTCTTTTATCTCTCTTTTCTTTTGCACACCCTCACTCAACCTAGATGCATGGGTATGAGCAGTACTAACATGCATGGAAGGAGAAGATTTAGAATGTACCTTTAGGAGTTTGGCAAGAGGTAGGTCATCATCAGAGGCATCCTCAACAAGTACAACATCAAAATTAGGCTGGGAAGGCTGGACAGCATCTTGAGTAGGAATGGTACTGTCAGTTGGAGTCCGGACAGCAGGTTCTGGCATGACAGCATCTTTGGGAGGTGGAGTGACAGTAGGTTCTGTAGTGACAGTATCTTTCTCTCCACCTGTGACAGTAGCTGTGTCCAGGACAGTAGCATCCCCAGTGGCTTTGACAGCAACAGAGGCTGTGACAGCATCTTCCTGAAGGTAAGATGCTCCTTGGAGATCAGACAAAGTGTTGGCTGTTTCATTTTCTGACAAAATACCACTTTGCCCTAGCTCAGTGTTTGGAGGAGTGGTGTCCATCTCACTTTGAGAAATGGGTTCTTGTGGACCACTAGATGGGGGCTCATCCATGATTGGAGATGGATGATCAAAACCTGAAGGGTTGGGACTGTCCCCTTCTCTAGGTTGTGGAGAAGAAACAAAAGAATGTGTAGGGAAGGAAGAAGGTGAAAGTGTAGTAGAGAGTGGGGGCTGATTCACAGATGAAACATGTGAACCATCAATAGGAGTAGAGAAATCCTCACTGTGCCCTAACTCACTGTGTGTTTCTTCAAGTGGGGGTATCTCAGGTTGGGAACCATGAGTTTGTGCAGACTCTGTACAGGGTGCCTTGGGAGACAGGCCAATTTCAATAGAAGCACCTTGTTGAGAAGGCACATCTAGGGAGGAGTTTATTTCCCTGGTTTCCTCTACAGTCTTTTGGGAGACTGCAGGGTGGCTGACAGTGGTTTTGGTCCTCCTAGCTCTCTTCTTCTTAGGCTCAGGGGGAACCACTGTGGGTTCTGTGTGACTACCTTCCTTATTTGCTGCACTAGGTGCAGTGTCTCCCTCTTGACTAACAGAGCTACCACCAACATCAGCTTCTAAGGATCTTTTTCTGGATTCTTGCAAGGCTTCTCTTTGGGCTTTGGGAAGTCTAGAGGGCCTAGGCTGAGTGTATGGTGTTGAATGTGGGTTAACTGAATTTGGGTCTAATTCAGCTTCATCCTCAAGAGAAAAAGAATCATAACCAGTAGGTAATGGATAATCAAGGTTGGACACTTGATCAACCATGTGCTGAGTGAAGCAAAGTGGAATATGTGCATTTAGATCCTGTGAAGATAACAGTGTGTGTGTGTTCTTTTTCAAGACAGAGCAAACCTCTAGACGAGGGGCATCATTATTAAAATCACAGAAAGAATTGATACACATCATAAGAAAGCGAGGGTAGAGTGATACCTTCTTACCTATGGCAGCGTTGAGTTGTGCCATGAGGAAAGCTCCAACATTCACCTTGTATCCATGGACAAGAGAATGTGTCAGTTTCTTGATGTAGGAGGGTATCCCATTCCAGCCTGTGGACTTGGTAGAGAACACCTTGACCATTACATCAAATATCATGCTCCACTCCTTCCTTAGATACTTCCTGTCCATTTCACCAGACGGGTACCACTTGGTTGTTCCCTCTTCGAGAATAGGGCCTGCATACCCAATCTTCAAGAAGAGCTTCTTCAGAGTGTCATCATTAGCAAATGGAGCAAAGTTTTGTCCTTCTTCCAGTGTAATTCCAAGAGCAGTATTGATGACCTCAGCTGTGAGAATGTATTGTTGCCCATTAATCTTGAATTGAATAGCTGGGTTTTCACCCACAGTTAGAGCAACAGCAGTTCGCCAAAATTCCTCAAGTTTGTCTAGGTCGAGATGTGGAGTTGAGGTAATGGCTGAATGAAGATAGGACTTGTTCAAGAAAAACACCAGTCCTTTGAAACCTTCACCAGCATCATTTGGGGAAAAGATGCCAGCAAAGTTTGTTTGAGAGAGAGACTGTTTGGGGGCCATGGAGATTTCAAGAAAAGAAGAAAGTGAGAAAGTAGCTTTTTGCTTGAAGAAAAGTATTTTGCCTTGAGTTTTGTGAGAGTGATATGTCTGAGTAACTGGAGAATAAATATGGGTATCTCAAACGTTTGCTCAAAAAGTGGAGTTAAAGGACGTGTCTTAACCCACTCTCTTAACACGTGAGTTATTGCCCGTTATTCACTGTCAATCGTGGGGTGAATATCCAATTACAACGGTCCACTATTGTTGACAGTAACCTGTGCGCTAGAAACAATCTGTCAGTAAGCAGTGGTGGTGACAGTAGGTTTTGCGCGACAGCAACTATTGCGCAAAAACTTGCTGTCACCGTTAAGCATTTGAGTGACAGTATCCTTTAAAGGTCGTGACAGAAAGTCTTTCCCTGCTGTCAAGAAGGTTGCTGTCAAGAGACACAGGACAGTATCCTTCTTTGTGACAGTAATTTAAATGGGAAATTGTTTCTGTCTTGAACTAATTAGGATGCGTTGCTCATATACTTAACCTTAAAATTAACAGAATATGAATTTAGCAATGTAATCTTTCAAACACAAGTATTAAACAAGTTACACAGACAAGTCAAAAACTCAGTAACCACATAAACAGGAACTTTTATTATTATTAATAAAATCATTAAAATTGAACATTGAGTACATCATTCTATGATTTTATTAACTAGTTCTAAGACTTCTTCCTTAATCTCTTCTTCAGAGCGGCCTTCTTTTTCAAGAAGTGCCTGAAGCTCCTTCTCTTCTTCCACAGCCTTGGCCTCCTCTTCCTTAGCCTTGGCCTCCTTTTCCTCGTCTATCTCATCGAGGGCATCCAAAAGCACCTCGAAGAGCTCCTCAATCTCTTCATTGTAGGGTTCACTATCACACTTCTTTAGACCAACTTCGATTCCTACTTTGTTTTCCATTATTCACTTTAAAACTGAGAGCAGACTGGTGAAACCTAAGGATAATTTATAGGCAAAACCGTCTAAGGATTAAAGTCTAATGGTCAACAGTTAGAGTACCCATACAACTACCACAAAAGTAATTAATGGTCGTGTCCTCCTTTAATCCTACAGATTAATGCAAAAGAGTGTGAAAGTCCAATGGAACAGATTTTTAACTCTCAAACTTAACGGATAACCACATTAAAGTCATACACGGTTTAAAAGTATGAGACTGGCACAAAATACTGACATGAGAAGTCAAATCAACACATGCTGTCACATAACAGACATAAACCAAGTAGACAGTAACTTCTCTTGACAGCAGGTTTGAAGTTGTTGTCATGAGCTTCAATAAGAATTGAAAATTTAGAAACCTTAGTAAAATTAACATACCAGATTCAGCATTCCCAATTCACTTACCAACCTGTTGAAGGTTGCTTCATCCAATGGCTTAGTGAAGATGTCAGCAAGTTGCTTGTCAGTTGGGACATAAATCAGCTTCACAGTTCCTTGTTCAACATGCTCTCTGATAAAGTGATGTCTTATATCAATGTGCTTTGTCCTAAAGTGTTGAACTGGATTGTCTGAGATGGCTATGGCACTAGTGTTGTCACAGTAAATAGGAATTTCTCTTAACACTAGACCATAATCTAGAAGTTGACTTTTCATCCATAGAATTTGTGCACAGCAACTGCCTGCAGCAATGTACTCAGCTTCTGCAGTTGAGGTAGAAACTGAATGCTGCTTCTTGCTAAACCATGAGACCAATCTTCCACCAAGAAATTGACAGCTACCAGTAGTACTCTTTCTGTCAATCTTGCATCCAGCATAGTCTGAGTCTGAGTAACCAATTAGATCAAATCCAGTATTCTTAGGATACCAAAGGCCTAGGTTAGGAGTGCCTTTTAAGTATCTAAAGATTCTCTTGATGGCTACCAAGTGTGACTCATTTGGATCACTTTGAAACCTTGCACAAAGACATGTAGCAAACATGATGTCAGGTCTGCTAGCAGTTAGGTATAGGAGGGATCCTACCATGCCTCTATAAGTGCTTGAGTCAACTTTCTTTCCTTTAGGATCAAGATCCAGACTAGTTGCTGTGGACATTGGTGTCCTTGCAGGAGATGAATCTTCCAAGTTGAACTTTTTGAGAAGTTCCTTGATATACTTAGCTTGGCTTATGAAGATTCCATCAGTTTGTTGAAGAATTTGTAACCCTAGAAAGAATGACAATTCTCCCATCATGCTCATCTCATATTTGTTACTCATGAGATGGGAAAACTTCTCACACAGCTTCTCATTTGTAGAACCAAAAATGATATCATCCACATAGATTTGTACCAGAATGATGTCCTTGCCATGATGCTTGTAGAAAAGTGTCTTGTCCACAACTCCTCTGGTAAACTGGTTTTCCAGAAGAAAGGTGGAAAGTGTGTCATACCATGCCCTGGGTGCTTGCTTTAGTCCATACAAAGCTTTGAAGAGTTTGTACACAAAATTATGCATTTCAGCATCCTCAAACCCTGGTGGCTGTTCCACATACACTTCTTCTTCCAGCTCTCCATTTAGAAAGGCACTTTTGACATCCATCTGAAATACTTTGAAGTTGCAGTGTGCAGCATAAGCTAGAAAGATTCTTATAGCTTCAAGTCTGGCAACAGGAGCAAATGTCTCATCATAATCTATTCCCTCCTGTTGACAGTAACCTTTAGCCACTAGCCTTGCTTTGTTCCTTGTCACCAATCCATTTTCATCAAGTTTGTTTCTGAAAACCCACTTGGTCTCAATAACTGACTTTCCCTTAGGTCTTGGAACCAATTTCCATACATTGTTTCTTTCAAACTGATTTAGCTCTTCTTGCATGGCTATCACCCAGTCAGAATCCAACAATGCTTCATCAATTGTCTTGGGTTCCATTTGTGACAGGAAGCATGAGAACATGCTGTCAGCAGAGACTTTGTTCCTTGTCCTCACTCCAGAATTAGGATCACCAATGATAAGGTCATTAGTGTGATCCTTGGTCCACCTGGTGATTCTGGGCAAGCTACTTGATTGAACAGGAACATTTGCTTCAGCTTGTTGAGTTGAATGCTCATCAATTCCATTGTCTCCACCATGTTCTTCATTGTCTCCAGAGTCATCACTGTTCTGAATGTTAGATGTTATGGTGTGTGATTGAGCTGGAGTTTGATTGATAGTAGTGGTGTTGACAGCATCTTTGTCAACTTCAACAATTTGAGTGAAGCTAGGTTCTTCATCTACAATCTCCTCAGCTTCCAGGTATCCTTGATTCTCAAATCTGAATGTCTGCATCTTTCCTTCTTCATGCAGTCCTGGAAACTTGGTTTCATCAAATGTGACATTAACACTTTCTTCAATAATCCTGTGTTCCATAACATAAACTCTGTAGGCAGTCCTTTCTGTGCTGTAACCCATGAATAGTCCTTCAAAAGCCTTGGTGTCAAATTTTCCTTTCTTCTCATGGTTGTCTTTCATCATAAAGCATTTGCTCCCAAACACATGAAAATATTTGACAGTAGGTTTCTTTCCAGTTAACAGACAGTAAGGAGTACTTGCATGAGTTTTGTTGATCATGGTTCTGTTCTGAGTATAACAGGCTGTGTTGATAGCTTCAGCCCAGAAATATGTTGGCAACTTAGCATCATGCAACATAGTTCTAGCTGCTTCAATGAGAGTCCTGTTCTTTCTTTCTACAACTCCATTCTGCTGTGGAGTTCTTGCAGCAGAGAATTGTTGTACAATTCCTTCATCTTTACAGAAATTTCCAAGTGTGGCATTTCTGAATTCTGTACCATTGTCACTCCTCAAGATTTGAACTTTTGAGTTTGGGGTTCTATCAAGAACTCTGACTTGATCAATAATCACTTGAGCAGCTTCATCTTTGGATTCAAGAAATTTCACCCAAGTGTACCTTGAGTAATCATCCACCATTACTAAGGCATACCTCTTTTTGGCCATAGATGGTACATTGACTGGTCCAAAGAGGTCCATGTGAATTAACTTGAGTGCTTCTGTGTTGGTGTTTACTTGCTTGGACTTGTGCACAGCTCTTCTCAGTTTGCCCATTTGACAATCTTCACACAGTCCTTCTTGACAGAATTCCTGTTGGGGCAAACCTCTCACTAACTCCTTCTTCATCAGAATATTCATTGTCTTGAAGTTGAGATGTGAGAGCTTCCTGTGCCAAAGCATACTGTCACCAACAGTAGCTTTACTGTAAAAACAGTAAACTTTATCCTTCTTTGTTGAGCTTAGATCAGCAACAAACAAGCTTCCTTTTCTGACCCCTTTTAGAGAGAGGCTTCCATCCTTCTTGTGATAGATGTTGCACACCATCATGTCAAAGTCAACCTTAAATCCTCTGTCACTGAATTGGCTGACACTGAGTAGGTTGTGCTTCAATCCATCCACAAGAGCAATATCTTCAATGACAACATTTCCAATTTCCAGACAGCCATATCCCACTGTGTAACCCTTGCTGTTGTCTCCAAAGGTTATGATTGGGCCAGCTTTCTCTACATAATGTGATAGCAGGGCTTTATCACCTGTCATGTGTCTTGAGCAACCACTGTCAATTATCCACATGACCTGATTTTTCTTCTTACCCTGCAAAACAGAATGTTTCTAAGTTGCATATGGTACCCAATCTTTGTTGGGTCCTGCAGTTTCAGTGTTTCCTGAGTTTCTTTCAGTCACAACATCACAAGCATTATCAAAGACTTCCTGTTTGACTTCTCTTTTCACCCACTTAGGTTTAGAATTGGACTTGGTCCTTTTCTTAGTGGATGAAGCCTTTTTGCTGTTGCCAGCAGGCTCAGAAGTCTCAACAGTGTTTAGGTATGAGCATTTTTCAGTAGAGAGAACAGGTAAGTTAAAGCATGTACTCATGACAGTGATTTTGCATGGCATACAATCAATGTTATTACAGACACTCATAGTTCTATGCATAAGGGGGGTTCTGTGTAAGTTACCATTGAGTTCAGTTGCATTGATCTTATCCTCAATTGGTTTCTTACAAACATGTGTTAAGTGATGTGTAGATCCACAGTTATTGCATAGTTTCCTAGAAGCACCTCCAACATTAGTGTATCCATTTCCTTTATTGACACCTACCTTACCATTCCTGTTTCTAGACTTGGGAGTTACTGGATTGACAGTATGTTCAGAAGTTACTGTCGAACTATCCTTGACAGTATCTTTTATTCCTACTGTCTTGACAGAAGGTTTGAAAGTTACTGTCTTGGAATCATTCTTGACAGTATCTTTGAAAGATTCTGTCTTGCCAATCGTGACAGCATCCTTTGAACTTACTGTCTGATTGCTTGGTAAGTTTACTGTCTTGGGGATTGTGACAGAATCCTTTCCTTCCTTGAATGTGCTATCAACACCTTCATCCTCATCAAGAATTTCTTGTTTGATGAGCATGGCTTCTTCATCAAACTCAATTTCAGCAGCTTTAAAAATAGGAGTTTTAACTTTCTTGAGAATGGTGGGTTTGACAGCAGCAATTCCAGGACAATCTTGAATCACAGTTTCCTTTCCAGGTCTTCTACCATAAGAAAAACCTATACCAACAGACTGATTTTCTGTATGCTTATCATTGTAATCCTGAACTATCTTTGATGAGTTTCTATAGGCCTTAATCTTAAATTCATTTTCAGCAATCTCATTCCTCAGGAATTCCTCAACCTCCTTAGCACATTTTAATTCATTTTTAAGTTTAGCATTCTCTTGAGCTAAAGAGCCTAGTGAACTGGTTTTGAGAAAAAGAGAATCATTTTCAGACTGAAGTGTTTCATTTAGCTTACTTAGTCTAGAGATTTCCTCATTAGCAGCAGATAAGCTAGTATAGACATTGAACATTTCAGCACTTAAGTCTTTAATGGTTTTCTTATACTCATCAGTAGACATATCAAGTAAGACAAGTGAAGGTACCTGACTTGAAGATGTTGATGCTACCTCATCAGTGCTAGCCATCAGAGCTAGGTTGACATATTCTTCCTCTTCTTCATCATCAGAATCATCCCAACACTTTCCTTCAGCCACATAGGCTCTACCTTGATTTTTCTTGGAGTATCCACCAGTTCCTTTCTCATATCTTTGAACCTGTTTGGGTCTTTTGCATTCAGTAGCAAAATGACCAGGTTCTCCACAGTTGTAACATTTGAACTTTGATCTATCCACAAATCCAGTTTTGTATCCTCCTTTGGTTGAACTTCCCACAGCAGCCTTTGATGAGCTTCTTTTGCTGAACTTGGATGCTTGGCCTTGAGGCTTGTATGACCTATCCTTCTTAAACCTAAAGTTCTTGAACTTTTTGGCCATGTAAGCCATAGTAGGGTTGTCCATGCTTTCCAGTTCCTCCATTGTGTAGAAGTCTTCATCTTCCACATCTTTAAGCTGTAGTACCACTTTCTCATCATCTTCAACCACCTCTTCTATCTTCAAGGTCTGTTTTGGGGTTGATTGTGTGATCTGTAGTACTTCACTTGGCTGTGTGATCCTTGGCACATGTGCTACTAGGGCACTTGACATATTAGCCATCTTGTTCCTTGTTCCACTTTGTATGGCTCTCTTTTGAAAGAGTTCGAGTTCATAAGATTTCAGAATACCATAAAGTGTCTCAAAGGTTATAGTGTTGAGATCTCTTCCTTCTCGTATGGCTGTTGTCTTGTGTTCAAGGTGATCAGGCAGTGTGAGCAGGAACTTGACATTTAATTCTTTTCTGTCATAGTACTTGCCATGTATCTGTAATTCAGTTAAGAGCTTACTGAACCTTTCAAACATGGAGGTTAAGTCTTCACCAGGCTTGGCCATGAATGCCTCATATTGAGATATTAGAATTTGCCTTTGGTTGCCCTTAACCTCTTCACTTCCTTCACAGAGTAAGGCTAACCTGATCCACATCTCCTTGGCTGATGTGCAGCTTATCACACTTCCACACATGGCTTTATCCAGCGTGAGAGAATCGAGCAAGATAAGTTGCAAATGATCATCTAGCACCATTTTCTCCTTTTCAGGTTCCAAGATTTCTGAGGGATCTTTGGGAACCCAATGTGCAGGGATAATCTCACCATTCACTGTTGTGGCTTCAATTTCCTTTCTTGGAATGAAAGGACCATTCTCGAGTATACCTGGGTATAGTGGATTTGCAGCTTTGATAAACAACAAGATTTTTCTTTTCCAAATGCTGTAGTTCTCTTTATCAAATGCCGGGATCTTGATACTGTTTGATTTCTGCATTTTCTCCGGGATCTCAGATATGTATGTTAATCTGATTAGCTCTGATACCAGTTGTTAGTCCTTGTGTATTGCAGAAGGGGGGGGGGGATGAATGCAATACTGATAAAATTCAATCTAAATTTCAACAACTAAAATCAAGATTAAACGTTATCAGCAATGTATGCAATCACGAACAGTATTTAGTAAGAACAAGATTCACAAAATAAAAGTTTTATTTATTTTGCAAAGTGTTGCTACAACCTCAAGAAAGAATTCTCGAGCTTCGGGTTTTCTTCAAAGACACTTGCTTGTCTTCGTTACAGTTCTAGAATGAGTTGATAGTAGGTATAAGACTAACCCTATCACTATCAGTCACGGGTTTGTGAAGCTGCTGTCACTGTCAAGTGGCAGCTTCTTACAGATTGTCTTACCCATGTGACTTTCCTAAATTGCTAACATGTCAGATATACATTACAAAGAAAGCAACCTAGATTCATTCTATTTCCAGCTAAACCAATTCAGCAGATAAAGACTTGACCTTGCTCTTGAATTGATTCGCCTTTGTTTTGCAGTGCTTTGAAGCTTCTGTCGTAGTCTTGCAGACTTGGTGCAGCTTAGGGATACTGCATCACGCCTGTTTCTTGAACATTTAAACTGTCACGGGATTTGACTGAGAAAGATACCTAGCATAAGGATCTTTATTGAGACAGTTACTTTTGCCGCAAAGCTTGCTGTCACAGGAATGATCTTTTGGTGACAGTATGAGTTCCCCGCATAGAGTGCTGTCGAGGATCCCAAACTTGCTGTCGAGGGCAATAGTTGCTGTCGCGTAGTCTTCCGCCAATGTTGCTGTCAGAGTGAATATGCTGTCGTGACTTGCAACATTCTGTCTTCTTGTAATCTTACTGTCACAGCTTTAGGACAGTAACCTTTATTCATGTTGTCATCCAAAAAGCATTCTTTGAGGCTTGAACACATAAGTGAACTTCTTTCAAACAATACAACTAGAATAACATTACATACTGATTACAAGAACATACTTTGGCTATGACAGTATGTTCTACTTAATTTGAAAAATTAAGTACAATCAAAGTTAAGTTGTTTCTATGCTATCACCCATAAATCCCAACAGCGAGGCCACCTTAAAAGATGAGGTCGTCATTTTGGCAATAACAACTACCCCCCAATTTCTTGTAAAGAGAATTCGTAAAAGAAAATTTATCGGACGAGTCTTTTATTGATGTCACCCCTTTTCTGGAATATTTTCTCCCTTGAAGTGCGAGGTTCATTTGTAATTCTTTCCCCTGTCAGCATACACTTGTATATTCGCACAAATTATTTTTCTTGATAAATCGCAATTTTTCTTACCAACGGTAACAAAAATCCAACAACCAATCAGAGATGGACACGTGGTAACTTTTCCGTTTGCCTATAAAAACCCAAAAAAATTTCCTTCATTTCATCTTAACTTGGTAAAATCTATCAAAACGCTATCAAAATTTTCTCTGTACGAAGAAGGCGAGGCTCACAAATCACAAGGCGAGATTCACAAATCACAAGGCGAGATTCACAAATCACAAGGCGAGATTCACAAATCACAAGGCGACGCCTACTTTCCGCAAAGGCGATCCTTCCAACTTCACTAAGGTACATCTTCTTACACTCCTTTAATTTGATTATTGTATTATTCATATCGCAAAAATAGGCGAGATTCCTTTAAATCGAACCTAGAATAGGGTGTAAATAGTTTTAGGACGCCTTCTTCATCTGATAGGGCGAGGACACTAAAATCTCTTTCTTTTACCCATTTCGTAACCTTCCCTCTAAATCTCCCTTCTCAATCTTCCTTCTGGCCTCTTTCTAACTATGTCCTCGCCCTTTATTTCAGATGTCGAATGAAAACTCGCCCGCCGGGAATCATTCATCGTCGCCATCGAAAATATCATTTCCCAGTCAGGAGGAAACGAAGCTTCAACAATATCTAAATCCCCAATGGTTACGAGCCCATCGAAGATATAAAAACTCTACGAAGATTCAATTTCATGATACCGAGATCATAAATTTATCCGAGGACGTAAACACAGGCGAGGGCATTGAAGATCTGTCAAGTACATTCCACGCAGGAGAAATGGGGGAGGATAATGACGACGACCTCCACGATTTATTTGCAGACCTTGACCAACCACAAATTGGTCCCTCGAGATTAGGGAAAGGACGAGGGAAAGATCTAGCCAAATACGAGGCAATTATCCGAGACCAAGCTCATCCAGAAGGCGAGGACGACAACAGCGAAGGCGAAGAATGTGAATCCTCTAAGAGCGAACTTGGAGATGAGGACAAGGTTCTTTCTGCTTCCCCAATTCGATATGCCATGGAGCTTCCTTCTCCTCAACATAACCCTTATAAAGCTCCAGTGTTCGAACATGAGCTAGACCTAGATTTTGGGGAAGAATTTTCAGAAAAAGAGAAGGCCGATGCTCGTTATGAAAGAAGAATCATTTCCTGTGCAGGTCTTAGATCAAGAATCTCGTCCGAAGAGATCATGTATTTAATCGAATACTACAACTTGGCAGGAAGATGGCTAAGACCTCGCTCATTCATGAGGATGCACATATTTGATTCAGTAGGACTTCCTACTCCGAGAATGGTTCTGACAAACAAATTGGTCGAACTAGGTGTAGGATGGCCTATGCATCCCTTCCTTCAAAATTTAATAGACTACTACAACATCGCCCCAGTTCAATTGTCGCCCAACAGCTATAGAGCAGCCATTGGACTATACATGATGTATAAAAATAATGGATATGAAACTCCATCCATGGGCGAGGTTAGTCATTTTCTATCTTTGAGGAACAGTGGTAAGGACCTTGGTTTCTACTACCTCGCCTTCTGGGCGAAGCACAACAAAAAAGGGTTTGCCACCGGAAATCCCAGCAATATGAAGGTCTGGAAAGACGGATTCTTCAATTTATACGATGTCCCAAGGACGAGAACTCAATTTAACTTAGAAGCTTGTAAGTACCTTTTGATCCTCGCCTTCTTGTGTATTCCTCGCCCTTCTCTCTATTGCTCATTCATTTATCATTTTATTGCCAATCTTCCCATATTCTAGTTAAACCTTCTCAAGTAGATCTTGAAGGCGAGGCCGTATTGAGAGCCCAGGCAATAGGGGATCTTTCACGGGACGAGAAGGACTTAAACCTGTTAGTCACACCTGAAAATCTTCTCGCCCATGGTTTTTATAACGCAGGATTTGGACAGCTCGCACCCATTAAATTTGTAAGGAATTCATCAAAAAGGATTCGCAAAAAACAAACTGAAAATCTAACTGGCAAAGGTAATTTAGACAACGTCGCCCTCCTGTTATCATTCATCTACTTCGCCTTCATTACTTGAATTTACAGCATCTTATTCATTCTACGTTGCATATTGCCTTAACATTTTTTTTTGTCTTTATTTTCAGGACTAATGGCCGCTCTTCCCTTTGGAGCGAACCCTTTTTCGAAGCCGACCACTGCGCCAGCTGCGACGACTGCGAGCCAATCTCGCCCCTCTGTCTCAACCTTAGGAAATTTTCCACCTCCTCCTCCTGTGCACAACGCTGATAAACATAAAAAACGAGGAGGGGTAGAAAATACTCTGAATCCCCAGAAAAAACTTAAGGTTACTGTTGCTGAAGATACGCCTGTCGATTCGGTAGCCTCGCTCTTTGGTTCTATTGCATCAGATAACTACTCTGACCGAGACGCGCGGACATGGCTCGCCCGTAAAGAGGAGGACGAGGAAGTGAACTTTAAGGCGGGCTTGGGAGATGTATTCGTTCATGGGCTATCAGTTCTTGCCCAGAAGAATGCTCGCCTAAAAGAGCAAGACAAGGCTCTAAAGAAGCTAAAAGGCGAGGCCTCCTCTTTCAATACAAAATTATCTGAAGCGCAGAAGAAATTCAGCGACGAGGCCAGGGCTAGGAAGGGCGAGGTTGAGAAGCTCCAGTCTTCTTTGAATCAGATCTCTTCAGAGGCTAAGGCCATGGGCGAGGCTTTGGAGAAGGAGAATGCCGCCCTGAAGGAAGAGCTGAACGCCATAAAACTAAGCAAAGATAGGGAGCTTAGCGATGCCTATAACTTAGGGTTCCTCGGATATCTCCGGAATTTTCTGGCGGCCGACCCCGAATATGACTGGTCTGCACATTTTCCTCCTTCAACTCCTGCTTATATGACCAAGTTCAAAGCAAACAATGCTGAAGCTATCAAAGAGGCCGAGGAAAACCTCCAAAAGAAGATAAGGGCCAAATTGACCGCTACTGAGGAGAAGAGCAAGGCCGCAGGCGAGGTTGATCAGGAGAACAGGACTATGACGTCGCCCTCCGAAACTGTCGGCACCTGACTATATGATTTACTTATTATTGCACGAACAATTGGAGTACCAATACTCCCTTAACTTTTCATAACAGTTGGGGTAGCGCGCCCCCCCTTTATAGGCGTCGCACTTGTATTCAAATTTTTATTTTATCTTGAATATTCTGCTATCTTGCTTGTAGCCTCGCCCAGGTATAAGATAAACAATAACTTAACCTACAACGACACCTTTGCACAAACAAAATTATTTTAAACAATAACTTAACCTAGAAGAATTTTAGGAGGGTGAAGGTAATCTCGCCCACCTATTTATTCTATGCCTTAGCAGAATTTTAGGGGGGTGATGGTAATCTCGCCCACCTATTTATTCTATGCCTTAGCAGAATTTTAGGGGGGTGATGGTAATCTCGCCCACCTATTTATTCTATGCCTTAGCAGAATTTTAGGGGGGTGATGGTAATCTCGCCCACCTATTTATTCTATGCCTTAGCAGAATTTTAGAGGGGGTGATGGTAATCTCGCCCACCTATTTATTCTATGCCTTAGCAGAATTTTAGGGGGGGTGATGGTAATCTCCTTGGTGAGCTTTCCGGAAGTACGGATAAGCACCCCGGAAGTACGGGTTTACCAGGGTTTTTGTAAGGCATAACAGATAGGTTTTGTCAAGAATTATAAACCAAGAAAAGAATTCCGTGAAAGGATAAAATGCATGTTTTATTCATAAATATAAGATAGATCTTGTCAAAGGAGGAGTACATGCACTACCCCTAGACTTTATTGTCATTTTAATTAAGAAAAAGTCTACATTATATAGTTAGAATAGCGTACGCTACTGATAGTACTTCTTGAGGTGCTCCATATTCCAGGCACGGGGAATATCTTTTCCATTAAGATCGGCAAGATAGTAAGTTCCACTCCATAACACAGCTCGGACTCGGTAAGGTCCTTCCCAGTTTGCTCCAAAAACTCCATGATTGTGAACTTTGGTGTTAGGCATAACCCGTCGCAGGACATAATCACCAATCTTAAGAGGCCTCGCCTTTACTTTGGTATTGTAATGCCTAGCCACCCTTCGATGATAAGCTGCCAACCTAGTCTGAGAGGTAGTCCTGAGTTCTTACACCATATCCAGATAGAGACGATGATTTACCTCATTAACCTCTGGTTGAAAATGATCCCTTCTAAACGATCCTGCCCCCAGCTCGACTGGAACCATGGCCTCACATCCATAAGTCAAAACAAAAGGAGTTTCTCCCGTTGTGGTTCTAGGTGTGGTATTATAACTCCAAAGTACATTAGGCAATTCCTCAGGCCAACTACCCTTGCTATCTTCCAACTTCGCCTTCAAAGTATGTTTGATGATCTTATTAACGGCTTCTGTTTGGCCATTTGTTTGAGGATGACTAACAGCAGAGAAACTTTTCACAATGCCAAGGTTATCACATAGCTCACGCATCTCTTTACTATCAAATTGCTTCCCATTGTCAGATATGAGCTTATAAGGAATTCCAAACCGGAAAACAATTGAACGATACACAAAATATACCAACTTCTTGGCAGTAATCGTCGCTAGGGGTTCAGCCTCTGCCCACTTGGTAAAGTAATCCACGGCAACCACATCATATTTAACACCTCCCTTCCCTTTAGGTAGCTCTCCAATCAAGTCAATCCCCCACATAGAGAAAGGCCAAGGACTAGTGATAGAAGTAAGTGGAGCAGCAGGGTTATGAATGTAATTAGCGTACCTTTGGCATTTGTCACAAGCTTGGACAAACTGAGACGCATCCTCCTTTAAAGTAGGCCAGAAGTACCCTTGCCGCAATACCTTCTGGGCTAAAGATCCACCCCCCGAGTGATTGCCACAAATACCCTCATGAACCTCTCGGAGAACGTAGGTACAGTCATCACCATCCAGACATTTAAGTAGGGGTTGATTGAAACCTCGCCTATAAAGAACCCCTTCATAGTTAACATATCGGGCTGCTTTGTAACGTAACCTTCGAGCCTCTCCCTTGTCTTCAGGAAGAGTTCCCTTCGTCAGATACTCCCAAATCGGGGTTTTCCAAGTGAGGAAGACAGGTTCCTCCACCTGCATCAAATCAGCTTCTGGCACACTAGGTTGCCTTCTTATTTCCAAAGGAATGACCCCCAAGAGCGCAACACCCTTTTGAGATCCTAGCTTAGCCAAAGCGTCCACCTCTGCATTAGCGTCTCTAGGAAGCTGTTCCAACCTAGCCTCCTTAAACAAGTTCATCAACCGTTGAGTGCATCTCATATATAACTCCGTACGGGGTCCTCTTGCCTGAAACCCCCCGTTGACTTGATGTACAACTAACATAGAATCACTCCAGACATTGATATTCTCCACTTTCATCTCAAGGGCAAGTTTCAAGCCAGAAATTAAAGCTTCATACTCTGCATCGTTGTTTGTAGCATAGAAGGTGAAGTGGATGGCGCTTTGTAAATGATGCCCTTCAGGACTAACCAAGACTATTCCTCCTCCAGCTCCTCCATTATTAACTGCACCATCAACATACAAGGTCCACCATGGGGACGAGTTATCATGCTCAACCTCGGCCTCGGGCATAGGAATTGAGACTATCGCGAGGTTGTCACCTTCTCTCTCAAGAGGGAACTCTAGAATGAAATCAGCCAAGGCTTGGCCCTTGATAGAATTCTGAGGTTTGTATTCCACATCGAACTGCCCTAACTCAATAGCCCAGCGGAGCATACGTCCAGAAGTCTCCGGCTTATGTAACACCTGCCTCAAAGGATACGCTGTTCGGACCTCTACCTTGTGTGCCTGGAAATAAGGCCTCAATTTTCTGGAAGCTAAGATTAAAGCATAAACTAGCTTCTCCATGTTGTTATATCTGGTCTCTGCATCCAATAGTCTTTTACTCACATAGTAGACTGGGAACTGAACCTCGCCTTCCTCTCTAACCAGGACTCCACTTACTGAATATTCCGAAACAGCCAGGTATAAAATAAGGGTCTCGCCTTCCAGAGGCTTAGATAAGAGGGGGGGCGATCCCATGTGGTCCTTTAGCTGTTGAAAGGTCTCTTCACATTCAACTGTCCATTCGAACCTCTTTCCTGCACCTTTGATAACTCTGAAGAATTCTCGGCACTTATCAGAAGATTTGGATACGAAACGATTCAAGGCTGCCACCCTACCAGTCAAACTTTGAACCTCCTTCACCGTCCTGGGCGACTTCATGTCAAGAAGAGCTTGTATCTTTGCTGGGTTTGCTTCTATTCCTCGATGATTCACCATGAATCCTAAAAATTTTCCAGATTCGACCCCAAACACGCATTTCTGAGGGTTGAGCTTCATTCTATACTTTCTCAATATCTGAAACGTTTCATCCAAATGAACTATGTTATCCTCTGCTCGTTTGGATTTTACAAGCATATCATCTACATAAACCTCCATCGTCTTTCCAATCTGCTCTTTAAACATCATGTTGACCAGTCTCTGGTACGTAGCCCCTGCATTAATCAAGCCAAAGGGCATTCCTATGTAACAGTACAACCCCCTATCTGTGATGAACGAGGTATCCTCCTGATCGGGCTCATACATGGGAATCTGATTATACCCTGAGTAAGCATCCATAAAACTGAGTAGAGCATGCCAGCCGTGGCATCGACCATTTGATCTATTCTGGGCAAAGGGAAGCTGTCCTTTGGGCACGCTTTGTTTAGATCTGTGAAGTCTATGCAAACTCTCCACTTTCCATTAGGTTTCTTTACCAAAACTGGGTTTGCAAGCCAATTAGGATAGAAAGACTCCTTAACCAGGCCGACCTGCATAAGTCGATCAACCTCTTCTTTCAAAGCTATTGCTCTTTCTCCACTAATCGGACGCCTTTTCTGCCTGAATCCTTTCTTCCGTAAAACCATAGATATGGGTCGTTCCCTGGGTCAGCTCTTTATCCATCAACCCCATTTTTTAAACGTTCCATAGTAGAGGATATTCACTGAACTACCTGTATCAACAAACACCCGATGGACATTTCTAGACCCGATACGGGCATTAACTACCAGAGCATGACTGTGAGGATGATGTACCCATCTAGCATCCTCTTCAGAGAAAATTATCTGAATATCTTCTCCCTTAAATAATTTAGGAGGTCTTTCTGATAGATGATTCACATTGGTTAGAGGCGGATGTTGAGCTTCTCGAACGTATCTCTCCATTGCATTCCTCCCATCTCCCCCAATATGAGGTCCTCCAAAGATAGTGTGTATGATTTCCTCTCTTACGAACACAGGCTTCTCAAGTTCTTTTCCCTCCGTAGAGCCTTCAATAACCTCGGTTACTTTAACTGGAGCCTCTTCTTTGTATTTCTTTACTTCCTTGACTACCCAGTCAGTAAGCTTTCCTTCCTTTATCAACTTCTCAATTTCTTCTTTCAGTTGTCTGTAAGCATAGGAATGGTGTCCATGAGACTCATGATATGCACAGTACCTGCCTTTATCTTTCATAGCAGCCCTTGACAATGGTGCGGGCTTTCTATATAGGCCTTGACTCTTGGTAATCTCATAGATATAGTCAATAGATGCTGTGAGAGGAGTGTAATACTTTCGGGGCACAGTCTGATTTTCTCGTCGATTCGGAGGCGGAGGTAGACAACTTGGGGGGCTAGGTGATCGAGATCTGGTGAATCTATCTCTTCCTTTGTTCCCCTTCGGACTGAGGGACTTCAAACGAGTTGGCTCGCCATCCTCAACTAAATTCACATCCCCCCTACCGTTCTTTTTTTCTGTTTTGGGGCTAGGTGATCTCTCTTTCCGTTTATTCCGCCGAGGTGCATCTCCATAGTCACTCCTCTTCAAAGCCTCTTCCTCTCGTTTAAAAGGTTCGGCCTGTAGATACAAGGCAGCTAACGTCGATGGGTCCTCTCTTTGCAGATTTTTCCAAAAATCAGTTCCCACGCGAACCCCAGCAATCAAAAAGTTCTTAATGGTTTCTTCGGATGCCCCTCGAACGGTAGGAACCTCTGCATTGAAACGTTTGAAGTATTCTTGGAGGGTCTCTCCATCTCGTTGTTTGATGTTAGCCAGAGTTGTAATAGGTGGAGCATAATGAATTGAAGACTGAAACTGAATTAAAAACATCTTACGCATTTGTTCCCAGGATGTGATTGACGCAGGTCCTAGCTTTTGAAACCATTGGTGAGCATTTCCTCTCAATGTTGAGGCAAGAAGTCTACACTTCGTTAAGTCCTCCACTTGATAGAGCTCCATCTCTGTATTAAACCTACCTATATACTCTGCGGGGTCCGTGCTTCCATTGAAGCGAAGATCTCCTGTACCTCTGAATGCCAGTGGGAGAGGAGCCTCTCGTACAGCAGCAGAAAAAGGAGAAGGTGCTGCATCAGGTATCGCCCCTCCCTGACCTTCTGACTGAGCAATAAGCCTTCGTAGTGCATTCACATTGATACCTTCCAAGCCTGGGATTGTTTGAGTTCTACCACCTAGTTCCGCATGAGGTGTAGGTTCCCGTTGCAAGAGACTGGGTATTGGTAAGTAAGGGTTCTGTCCTTGCTGAGGTATAGATCTTTAAGGTGTAGGTTCCCTCTGATGATAGGTTGGTTCTCGAGGTGTAGGTTCCCTCTGATGTCGCGGGTCACTACCATGATTAACGTGACGTCCGCCTTGGTTATGCTGAGACAAAATTATATCTCTGTCTTCCATCCATTCATACGAGGGACCGCGCTCACCTACCCTCCTTTGATTTAAAGCTTGATCTTCCCGAGGGCGAGGTCTCCTGGAATCCTGGGTTCCCTGATTTGCACGTCCGCCCCATAAGATAGATTGAATCGGATCTATTATCACAACATCATCATCAGATTGGGGATTCCTAGGACGATCCCTTACCTGGCTGTCTGTCCTCACCCACGGTGGAGAGCATCGCCCTTCTCCATATCTCCTCTGATAGACCTCTATCCTTCTATGTAGGTCATCAGGTGAGACCGGTCTAGAACGCCGTCCATACGGTTCAATCCTTAGTGCGCCCGGATCTTGACTTCTTGGGGTAGGAGGTCTTGAAGGGTTTCTGGGACGATCAGGGGGGAACTCCACGTACGGGGTGAGATTATCTTCATAGGTCAACTCCCTTGGGGTTACAGCTTGAAATCTTCGGTTCTGACGGGTTTCCTCAACTGTGCGGATTTCTCTTTCGGGAGGGGTATCCTTCCTTGAAGATCGTCTATGGTCGGTGATAGGTTCTTTCCCGGGGCGATGAAGTCTTTCAGTATATTGGCGTCGGCTGTTGGTACGTGGGGGATGCCTGTCCCTAACAGAGGTACGTCGTCTGTCTGGGCTTCGACGGGTCCGCTCAGGTAACCTTCTTTCTCTTTCAAGTGACTCCATACGTTCTGCCATTCTATTCACCGTGTTTCCCATGTGAGCAATTTGACTCAACAGCTCGGTATTACTCATCAAGACAGGAGGATCCCCCCCAAGGCGAGGAGTCGGGTTTGTCTGATTTGGCGTGGTAGCCTCTCTCAGATCTGACCGCCTGGGTGGTGGAGGAGGTAGATCTGTAGTATGGATCTCTACATCCCTTGCGTCGTTACCTGCATTAACTGGTTCTTCGGTATGATGCGACATCCTTCCTCCAGAGATGTCAGAGCCCCTCCTTCTAGCGCCAATTGTTAACGGAGGAATTTGGTGATAACTAATTCGGGGAGGGTTGCTGGAATTGTGGTAAAAACCGATGATAATACGTAATGTAAGTTATGGGGATTAGGGTTTGTGATTTGGGGATGGCTGAGATTGTATGTGAGAATAGGTCACAATTAAGATTGAATATTGAATTCTCTCTTGTTTGCAAGTTTGCATCGTACCATACAATGTGCCTACGTACCCTATTTATAGGGATCAAGCCAGACGTAGTTCTTTGGGCGCAAGTAACCCATGGGCCAGGTTTCCTTTTTTAACAATGGAAAAGCTAGGATCACCACCTTTGATACGTCATTATGAGCTGTCATGGTCTTGCTATTATCTCGGGATTGGATAAGATAATAATTGACCCGAGATTATCGGGGTCAATGCTTATCTAATCAGAGATAGCGAAAGACCGGCTCTATGCGTAATAAAAGCGGAAATATCTCACAACTTTCCTTGTAAAGTTCACCGACCTAGATGTCATTAATTAAATATTTTATTTATTCTAAGTAAGACTCTCCACCTTTCTAGGCGAAATTGTCTTCAAACCATTTTTAGGCGAAGTTACTTTCAAGCCTGAGGAGGGCGAGATTACTTAGGGCGAGATTGCCTAGGACGAGATTGCCTAGGGCGAGATTGCCTAGGACGAGATTGCTCTGAGGCGAGATTTCCGTAGGACGAGGTTGGCTAACAAGTATCAATTGAAACCTTCACCTGGCTAGTGGGCGAGAATATTTACTGATCGAGAATGATTGGATTAGGCCCAAATCATAAGTAATCCTCGCCCCAATTAGAACGAAGTTGGTAAATAAATGGATTAGGCCCACCAAAGATCTTTATTATCTCAAAGGCTTACTAACCCAGGTCTCCTTTTCTCAACATAAAGGAGGGCGAGGCCACCTTAAAAGACGAGGTCGTCATTTTGGCAATAACAGTGACACATGTTAGCGAAAAGTCCAGGTGGATATTTGCCGTAGAGATTAATGTAACTAAACAAGGTTGTGGCACAGTCATATTTCATGTCATTCAACTTCTCACAAAAAGGGCAAGCTAATTCCTTAAAAGCACCGCAACATGCTTTAGCTTGGTAGTTAGGAGTTAGGACCTTGACATTGGCTTGTAATGATTGTATAGTTTTGATTCTCAAAGTCTATGTCACAAGCTGCAAACAAAATGTAAGATTTAAGAACCAGGGCTCTCATTTAAATTTATGCATGTCAACAATTAATCTGTATTTTATATCCAAGAACAGTTATCCCAATTACCAAGAATTTGTTTACTAGCACCTAAAATTATGGAAAAAACACTTATGCTTCAATTCAATCTTCGAAATTGTGTATTTAGATATCCATGTGCAACACATAATCAGAGAATTTACAAAAAACGTAGGACTAACATGCTTTAAGTATCAATGTCAACTTTGTTGAAGGCCAAAAGATTTCAAACATCTGACTGATTTAAGTATTAACCAGAATCACACTTGTAGTTGTAGACTTGTAGTTGATGTAAACTGTTACAGTGTTACTTGATTTTTTACCAGTGTTTCTTGTTATGGCAGTTATTTTGCAGAATGTAGGTTGGACTGGTCACTGGTGTCAAGATGAATGCATGATGTTTTCCGTTGATGCTGCAGCAATAGCCATTAATAGTTCAATACGCGGATGTTTCATTTTAACTTTTTAAATGTTGCACTTGCACACTTCCAGCAAAGAATTTATGTGACTTTGTTATTTAACTTATTTTGATGGCTTGATGACTTGTTCAATAGACAATATTGCAGATTTGCAGTTGTGGATTGTGATTTGTGGACTTGTGTAGTAATTAGTAATCTGTATAATCTATTGACTATTGAGTATTTGAGTTTGTTAGTTAACGATGGACATGGACTGAAATTGTGTAGTATTATGATATATGTTTAAATTTAATTGTCTTTTAGAATTTTGAATGTAAGCAGTGTCCGGTGATGGTTTAGCAGACTATAGTAAAATACGGGATTAATAAATTTCGGGTTTACAGTAAACCGAACCGAATAAACCATTTCATATTATTTCGGTTCGGTTCGGTTCCGTTATATCAAAACAGAAATTCGGTTTTTCAGTTTTTCTTATTCGGTTCGGTTTTTAACCGAATCGACCGAATGATCCGTCTTAAAAACCGAACCGACCGAATGATCAGCCCTAAGCAAGTCTATAATATACGATATTGTTCATTCTGAATGGAATTGGCACAGATTTATTTTTAAATGTTATCCACAAGGTCTCGCACTAATAAAGTTACCCGATTATTTATAAACTAGAAATCTTTCACCTACGATGTGAGACCTACGGGTGGTCTAGATTTCAGATCTTATCGTTAAAGTTGTGAGTGGTATCCAAAAACTAGAACTTGTTATATCTACATGCTCTCGCATCTGTTTAAATTTCTCTCCTCTCTCTCAACACTTCTACAACCACAGTTCCATCAAAAAATATGGATATTATAGTCAGTGCAGTGTGCATACTGCTTGCCTTTGCTCTGCTCTCACTTTCAAAAATTCGAGGCAAGTCCTCTCAAAATAATCCTCCAGGACCCTGCCCGTTGCCAATCATAGGAAACATACACAAACTTGGCAAGCACCCTCATAAATCCTTAGCCAGCCTCGCTCAAGTTTACGGTCCAATCATGCATTTAAAACTAGGCCTCACAACCACCATAGTCATTTCTTCATCAAGCACAGCTCAACAAGTCCTTCAAATGCAAGACCTAGCGTTCTCTAGTCGTTCTCAGTTTGATGTTGTACGTGCTTCGAGCCATAATAAATACTCTGTAGTACTTTTGCCTGTTGGCAGTCGGTGGAGAAGCCTAAGAAAAATAATGAGCTCGTATATATTTGCAGCTAACAAGCTCGATAAAAATCAGCATCTACGTAGGAGGAAGGTGCATGATCTTATTAGATACTGTGAAAAGTGTTGCCAAAGTGGGGAGACTGTAGATATTGGCCGTGCTGCTTTTCTGACTTCGCTCAATCTGTTGTCAAACACTATATTTTCTAAGGATATGATAGATTCATACGAGAATTCAGAGGCCAAGGAGTTTAGGGACTTTGTGTGGAATATTTTGTTTGAGGCCGGTAAGCCTAATTTGGTGGATTACTTTCTTATTCTTCGTTGGACCGATCCACAAGGTATAAGGCGGCGAATGACTGGTTACTTTGAGAAGCTGACCAAGTCATTTGATGGTCTGATTCAGGAGCATTTGGAATTGAGGAGAGTGGGGAACGCTGAGAGTACTAGTACAATAGACGTGCTTGAAGAACTGCTAAAAATGTTACAGACGGATGAAATTGAAGAAACACATATCCATAACCTATTCATTGTGAGTTATTCTTTTCATCCTCAGTGTTATTTAGTAAATAAAATATTTATGCTCTAAGATTACGTCCTCGGTTGAATTGTGTGTGTGTGTGTGTGTTTTAAGGATGAATACATTCACAAAATATACTATAAGAGTGTCAATCTATAAACATGGATCATAATTAGTTGTGTCTTCCTTAAGTTTCTTAATAGCCAAGGATTTGTACCTCTGCAGAAACCTGCATGTGTTCTTGTACCTAACTACATTAGGATTAATAATTTCCAGTCATCAAAACAAATTGGCAGGACTTATTTGTTGCAGGAACAGATACCACTTCAAACACAGTGGAATGGGCGATGTCTGAGATATTACAAAATTCAGAAATATTAGTAAAGGTGAAAGCTGAGCTGAACCAAGTGATCGGAAAAGGCAAGATTATACAAGAAACAGACATTTCTAAGTTGGTTTATTTGCAATGTATTGTGAAAGAAACTATGAGGTTACACCCACCGGTCCCCTTCTTAATACCACGCCAAGTAGAAAAAGAAGTTCAACTATGTGGCTACACCGTTCCAAAGAATTCACAAGTGTTAGTCAATGCATGGGCTATTGGACGCGATCCTGAGCTATGGATAAATCCCCTGTCTTTTCGTCCAGAGAGGTTCATGGACTCTCAAGTTGACATCAACGGGCATTATTACGAGCTAATTCCATTTGGTGCGGGTTGAAGGATATGTCCTGGAATGCCACTGGCAATGAGGATGGTGCCAGTTATGGTAGGCTCACTCATAAATTGTTTCGACTGGAAACTCGAAGGTGGGATTCTACCAGAGAAGTTGGACATGGAGGAAAAATTTGGAATCACACTCGCAAAGCTTCATCCGCTTCGTGCTGTAGCTACCTACTAATTAGCACTTGTATAATGTATTATACAATGTTTATTCCCAATGACCACAACAATAACGAGTATTCGACAAAAATAGTGATGATTAAAACAAGCCCGTTGTATCATTATTTTGGTGGAAAATATAGTGATGATTAAGCATTTGCATTTAGTATTGGTATTGATTTAGATTTAACTCCGCTTGCTTCAGCTGATGAGCTCTTCAAAATTGGGAAGATTAAATTCTGTGAACCATATCAAAAGTTCCAATATACGTTGTCTTTTGGCCGGAACGACAATAGAGTTTGTTCCGAGCATTTCACAAATTCTAGAGATAATGCAAAAGATTCGTCTTTGTCGGCGAGTTCAAGTGTTGATTGGTTGAGAAATGGAGGCTAAAAGAAATAGGGTCATGAAACGAACAAGGAGGATTTAAACAATTCGAGTGCAAAGAAGAAAAAGAAGAATGAGAGAGCTTATCAACTCATGAACTTATCAACGAGAGGGTTGTGGTAGCATTGTCAGCTCATGAATGGCATTATAAGGTGAAACGAGCAGCCGCGGAGGAGATGAGAAAGAGAACTTATTGCAAGGATGATAGGTTGCACGGATGTTTCTGCAGCTATTGTTAGTGACCCCTCTAGAGTAGCAATTAGAATTTGTTCACAGAAATCTTTGTAATCATGTCGGAAATTTGTAGTGATGGGTGTCGGGACTTTTGGTACTGAAAAAATGTTTTGTCGGCCCATTTCCCAATCTCTTATGTCAAAGTTAATCCATAAATGCGCTTTCTATTTAACATAATTACATAATTGAGTTCATATAAAAATTTATGGAATTGGAGATTTAGTTAAATTATTAATTTTAACATCTTTTTCTGTAAATAAATTAAATATTTAATATTTTAATTCAGAAAAAGAAACTAGAAGTAATATTTAACAAAGGCACGTTCTATAACTAGAATGCAAAATCCAGCGTCCGAACCAAGACAAAATCCCTTTGTTTCCAAAGGTTACATTTGTACTTAGTCATATGTGAAATCATGAAATGTAACCTCAAAATAAGTCTCCAATTGTATCTTGGAAGAAGATCTATGGATCATGCCTCAAGCATTTTGAAGACAACTTGAAGAATAAAAGAGTTGCAGAAATGAAGTGAAAATATGTTAAGTCATAATTCGAGAAGTGTAAAATGATCTATTCGAGAAGTCACCAATTCAAGAAGTGCTGCATTGAAGATTCGAGAAGTGAATTATATTAATCGAGAAGTGAAGAAAGACTAATTCGAGATGTCATAATTAGTGAAGTCACAATGCACTAATTAGAGATGTCTAGATTAGTGAACTATATTATACTGATTCGTGATGTCAAGGATTAGAGAAGTTAAAACAATTAATTCGAGATGTCACAATTTGAGAAGTAAAATACACTGGTTCGAGAAGTCATAAGGATGTTGATTCGAAAAGTGAATAGTGTAGATCTGAGAAGTCATGTTTACACTGATTCGAGAAGTCAAGATATCAAATCAGTTATTCTAGAGATATCGAATGGGGGACTTAGACAGTTTCCAGAGTTAGTACATACAAACTTCTGCAAAGATTATGGAGACAAATGATCAACAGAAACATGTGCACCTGTAGTGGTCCGTCTAGTACACTATACACATGGCAATCCTACAACGAAACTTGTAGAGAAATTCAAGGGAAAGACAGCTAAAGAAGTGGATCGTGTTTGTTGGAAAAACAAATTTGTACGATTAGCTTTTGTCTTATTGTAAAAGCAAATTGTGCACGATTTATAAGTGTATAGACTACTTCATTTAGCTGTGAGTTTTTTCAAGATCAAGTATTGTAAACCTCTCTGAGAAACAGAAGTATTGTAAAATGACAAATAATTTTTGAAAATAACACTGTGTTATATTCAAATAATCTAAAACAAATGTTCATCTAAACATTCAAATAATCGAATATAATTTTGTTGTACACTTGTACTTGTCACTTAATGACTTGATGTCAATTTTTAGTAGTATATTATTATTGATAGTTAACTTTTCAAATCATCTAAATAAGTTGATCTCTTCTCGTTTGTTCATATTTATTTACTTGTTTTGCGAAAAACTGGTAAAACTCGATATTTTTATAAATGATAAATCTTAAATATATGATAACAGTAGTAATATGTGAATCTTATCATTTTTGTTCGTGGAATAGTTTTTTTTGAATTATTTTTTTAAAACAAATATATATAATATACACTGAATCATTCATAATTATATAAATTTTATTTTTAAATTAAATAAAAACATAGTAAACTATGATACTACAACTTTACAGTGTTGATGACTTGGTCTAATTTAGGCTACAGTATTAAACTTAAGACTTTAATGCATTTTGGTGACCGTAGCTTGCACTCTACAACAACTTGGTGGCTCCAATTTCAAAAATACAATATAGTGGCCAAACATTTCACTTGTTTTTCATTTTGGTGACTAGCATTAAATTTAACTATTATTATCACTAAGAATAAAACTAAAAATCTCAAATAAAATCAAAAAAATTAGCAAAATACCCTAACAATAGCGATAGCGTGAATAATTTGGGAATTCTCTTTGACATCAACCACCACAATGAAAATCGAGTGAAAAGCACAACCACTATATTGTATTTTTTAAATTGCAGCGAGCAAGTTATTGCATAGTGCAAATTACAGCCACCAAAATGCATTAATGTCTAAACTTAAAGTATATTATTGTAAAATTGGAAATTGATCACAATTGATTGATATATCCATTAAGAATTTAAAAAATACGGTTGTGCTTTTTTAATAATTTGATAATTATAAAAAAATAATAGTAAGGAGAAGAAAATAAGTGCATCAAATCTCTATATCTTCATATTATTTCACCTCTAAAGAAGAATGAAAAAGGATGAAAGCCATAAATGCCTTGTTTTTAAATAACTTTACTCAAAATACCAACTGTCGGTGATGACTACCTTAACTACCCACCAGACACGCCACACAAGCACACTTATCAACCTGTTATGCCACAACAAGAGCAGTATCCATCAAATACGTCACTCTCCAAGGTGTATAGTTTAGATACGCCACTAAAACATCATATTTTTGACGCAGATACGCCGCATGCAGAGTTGTATTGATAAACACGTTCTCCTTAAAGGCGTATTCGTTAGAACTTTCGTTCATAGCTAACTAACGACTAGCACAAAGCTAAAGGTTCATTAACTCCTTATATATAATAAGCGTAAGGGAGATCTTATCCAAAACTTTGGTCGGTCACTGTACTACCAAAAGTATACGATCCGTTGGATTATTAAACTATAAATCTTCAAATCAATGAGGACCGTCAGATATAATATTAAAAATTGTATTTGATTATTAATAGGATAGTATTTAAATACTAAAAGATGTATTTTGATAATTTAAACCAATTATAAATAGGTTTTCTATATTGAATATAAATCTTTATGTAAAAATTCGTAATTATCTTTTTTCTTTAGTTTATGGATAGTTTCAGTTAGATAATAATTATTAAACCATCATTAAATTAAAGATAATTTTGTAAGCTTCGCGTGGGCTGTAAAATCGTTAAAATATGTTGTCTAAAACTCAAGGATAGAGCCCAAACAGTAAAGTTATTATCTAAATTTTAATAAATATATTTTTATTATTGTAGCACCAATTTAATTTTTTTTCCTAATTCTTTAAATTTATAAATTCTATGTTTATTTCAATAAAATATTAAAATTAATTTAAGAAAAAATTAAAATCGATCGTCCGTGTACGATTATGACCAAATTAATAATTATAGTTAGATCTTAAATAAATCGATGAGAATTGTTAGATCTAATATTAAAAAGTGTATCTGATTAATAATAGAATTATATTTAAATACTAAAAAGTGTATTTTGATAATTTAAATTTTTTCTATGTAAAAATTCTTAAATATCTTTTCTCTTGAATTTATGTATAGTTTCAGTTAGATAATAATTATTAAACCAAATATCAAGATAACAATTCATATCGATTACAATGATACACGTGGACCCTACGTTATAACAGAGAACTCTAAATTTAAACACTTTTTTTTCTGAAGGAACATAACAATTTGATTAATCCAAATTATAATTATATTATTTTACATATAACAAACATAAAAGGATAATATCAAAATATTATTAAAATATTGAGGGTTTCATATTCATAAACGATAATTTTGAATATAATACTTATATTAAAATGTGTATTTGATTAAAGGTAGTATTATATTTAAATACTAAGAAGTGTGCTTTGATAATTTAAAACAATTATGAATTGATTTTCTATATTAAATTGAATTCTTTATGTAAAACTTCTTAACCATCTTTTCTTTTCAGTTTATTTTATGAGTAGGTCAACTGGTCAATTTAGATAATAATTATTAAACCATCATTAAATTAAAGATAATTTCATTAGTTTCGCATGGGTTGTAAAATCGTCAAAATTCAATTTCTAAAACTCATGATAGAACCCAAATTGTAAAGTGTGTATCTAAATTTTAATAAATATTTTATTATTATTGTAGCAACAATTTATTTATTTTCCCACTAATTCTTTTAAATATAGAGAAATTTTATGTTTCTTTCAAAAAAGTATAAAAATTAATTAAGAACAAATTCAAATCGATAAAGAATATAATAATATGAGAATAAAATTTTATATAATCATAACATAATTTTTATTCTGTTTAATAATTTTTCAGTAATAATGTATTTTAAAATTTTATATACACTGTAAATAAAACCGAAACATTAAAAGTAAAAGCACTTAGTAAGATACTTATATCAGTATATACTTGATATCCTTATTATATTAAATCCTTATATATAATAATCATAATATAGATCTTATCCAAAATTTTGGTCGCAGACAACTAAATTAATAAGGACCATTAGATCTAAACTAGAAAAATGAAAATCGTTAGATCAAATATTTAAAAAGTGTATTTTATTAATAATAGGATTATATTTAAATTCTAAAAGGTGTATTTTGATAATTTAAACCAAATATACCAAATATAAATAAGTTTTCTATATTTAATAGAATTCTCCATGTAAAACATTTGTGACTTTCTTTTCTCTTCCATGGATAATTCCAGTTAGATAAAAATTGTTAAACCATCTTTTAATTAAATATAATTTAGTTATCTTCATGTGGGGTATAAAAACGTCAAAATCTGATTTTTAAAACACAAGATAAAACCCAAATTAGTAAAGTGAATATTTAAATTCTAATAATAATTATTATGTCATCATTATTTTAATACCAATTTAATTACTTTTTTCTAACTATTTTAAATTTAGAAATCTATGTTCAAAAATTAAAATCAATCTAAGAAAAATTCAAATCAACAAAGAATATAATAATACGAGGATACAATTTTATAAAATTGTGCATATTTTTAATCCTATTTTATTAAGTTTTAGATCATAACTAATCAAATATTATTTATTATTAAATAATAAATTATACGTAAATGGTGATTTTGTTTTATAAGAACTCATAGATACCTAATTTCATTGTTAGCAGGACTATATTCATATTAAAAAAACCTTATTTTGAAATTTTAGACTCAGCCATAGAGGCCAAACTTTTTTAACATATATACATTGTAAATTATTAAATTCGAAACTTTAAAAGTTTCTTAATCAATTAGTATAGTACTTTTATGAAAAATCGTACTTTACAAAAAATATTATCAAATAACCTATGTATGTAAGAAAAAAAATGAAAAAAAAATACTTTATTTTAAAAAAAAACTATAAATTTTAATATGTTGTTGGTAGATTCAAACCTTAGATCATTGTACATGATAATTGTTAGATCAGAATTCAATGATCGTCAGAAGCTAGACTCAACTGATCAGGATTGCTGACGTCATCAGTATTGCATGGTCATCAGTATTTGATCAAGCGTCAGTATCTTATTGATCATCAGGATTCCTACTCAGACTATGATCAGGATTGATCATCAGAACTTGAAGCTGATCAGGATTCCTACTTCGAGTTATATTTGGAGTCTAGATAAACATAGAAGTTTATTCTATTTGTTCCTGGTTTGTAGAATGTAGCTATCGATTAAGGATAGGTTTCTATCTTTGTTATTGATTAGGACTTATCTTGTTATTGATAGAGAAGCTGTGTGCACTATATAAACACAGTCTTGGTTTCGATTTATGATGATTCGAACGAGAACATAATCGAATAGAAGCTCTCGAGAACATAGAATTTCTTGAGAGAGTTTTTGTAAACTAGCAGCTCTCAAGAACATCAGAATTTCTTGAGAGAGTTTGTAACAGTTTTATATCAGATTTAATAAAGCTGTTATCTTTCTTTTCATATTTGTGATATATACATTAAGAAGTCGATTATCTTACACTATTGTATTCAACCCCCCTTCTACAATAGATTATTACTGGGCAACAATTGGTATCAGAGCAAACTGATTTAATTCTGAATCAGATACGATCTAAAGATGTCGACAACCAAGTATGAAAGCATGAAGATTCCCATCTTAAAGATATCAGAATATCCTACATGGAGGGTAAAGATGCTGATGTACCTGGAGGCTATGGATCCTGACTACTTGGACAGGATTCGTGATGGACCATATATACCAACAAAGTTCGTAGAACGAACAGATACAGTACCAGAACATTATGTGGTCAAAGCTAAAGCTGAATGGACTCCAGAAGAAAAAGCTCATGTACTCAGGGAACCAAAGATAAAGAATATCTTGCATAATAGCCTTGATGCTGTCATGTCAAACAGAGTGATTGCATGCAAGTCTTCAAAAGAAATCTGGGATACTTTGGAAACTCAGTGCCAGGGATCTGCATCTGTTAAGAAAAACAGAAGGGCTCTTTTGATTCAAGAATATGAACAATTCGATGCAAGACCTGAAGAGAGCCTGACTGATCTATATGATAGATTTCTGACACTATTGAACAGCTTATCCTTAGTTGACAAAGTATATGAAACTGAAGATTCAAACACCAAATTTCTTAGAGCTTTACCTGAAGAATGGGATACTCAGACCTCAATCATTAGACACCAGTATGATCTGAACATTGTGTCTCTTGATGAGATCTATGGGATGCTAAGAACTCATGATCTTGAAGTTCAACAGAGGAAGAACAAGAAAAGCAGCAAGTCAAAGTCAATTGCTTTGAATGTAGAAGTAAAATCAAAAGGGAAAGCTATGGAGGTCTCTAGAAGGAAAGCAAGAGTAGCTGAGTCAGATCATGACGACTCTTCATCAGATACTGATGGCAATTCTGATGCCAATACTGGTGATGAATCTTCTGATTCAGACATGGAAGAGATGGTTGCTATGATTGTCAGAAACTTCAGAAGGATGAAGTTCAGGAAGAATAGAAGACAAGGCAACTTTCAGAAAAAGACCTTCAAAGCAGACAAAGACAAGTATATCAAAAAGGACAGCAAAGGTAGCAAATTTGACAAGTCAAAGGTTAGATGCTACAAGTGTAATGGTATGGGTCACTTTGCTTCTGAATGCAACAAGACAAAGGCACTCATCACATCAAGCAAGGATTGGATGGACTCTTCCTCAGAATCTGATACTGAGGTAGTCAACTATGCGTTAATGGACAATACTGATGTAACTGTTGCTCCTGATGATAAGGTACTAAATACTATCTTTGATTTTGATACTGATAATGCTTCTGAGTTAAGACGTTTTCTAAAGTCATTACATATTAGCTTTAGAAGTCAAACTGCTGAGAATACTAGAATCTTATCTGAGATGTCTGACCTTAGAAAGAGGAATGAGATATTAGAAGCTGAATTTTCTCGTATGCAAGAAGTACAAAAAGAATGTGATAATGCTAAACACATGCACTTAGAGATGACATCTAAATGTACTTCCCTTGAAAAAGAACTTGAATATTCTAATGAGAAAATCAGAACCTGGACAGACTCTGGTAGGAAATTTCATGAGATTAATACCTCTAAGAATTGGAAAGAGTGTCTAGGATATAAGTCAGATGAAGATAAGAAATTAGCAGAGAAAATTGTCATTGATGAGACAGTCAGTCCAAAGACCTATAGACATGTTATAGACTCAACCAAATCTAAGATTACTCCTGTTAATTTTGTTTTTGGTAAGGATTCCAATTCTACTTTTGAAAAGGGATCTTCTTCTACTCAAGGAATTAAAATTATAAAGTCTAAACCTGTCATGAACAAAGTCACTAAGAATGTAGGTCTATTGTCTCAGAAACAGCTTAAAGATAAAATCTGTGAGGTTACAGATAAGAAAAAGGGAGCTACTGTTAAGAGAAACAGGAATGGTAAAATTGGGATCAATAAAGAAAATGGTTATAAGTATATCCCAAATGCACCTAGAAAGAGTTGTTTTAACTGTGGTAACTCTAATCATCTTGCTATTGATTGTAAAAAGAGTAAGAAGAAAATTGCTGAAATTCCTAAGTCTGATGTTAGGAATAGATCAGTATTTTACAAACCACAGAATTCCTGTTTTCATTGTGGTAGTCTATGGCATTCTATTTATACATGTAAAGAGTATCATGATTTGTACTATAACTTTTATGATCCATTGCCTAAGTTTGAAAGTAGTACAAAGTCTGATAGAACTGAAAATGTCATAGTGAAGCATGCTTTTGTTAATACTGATACTGACAAAGCAAATCCTGATGGAGTAAATCCTGTCAGGACTGCTAAAGTCAAAAAGTCTTCTGCTGTTAAATTTAATAAAATGCATGAACAAGGAATCCAACAAGTGTGGGTTCCTAAACATTCTGACTAGTGTTTTACTATTCTGATGCAGGGTAAAAGGAAAAATGTGTTAGTCATGGATAGTGGATGTTCTGTGCACATGACTGGAAACAAAGCCCTGTTATCAGAATATGAGGAAAAAGCTGGCCCAACTGTGTCTTATGGAGATGGCAACATTGGACAAACCTTGGGATATGGCAATATAATCATTGGAAATGTCATCATTGAAAAAGTAGCTCTAGTGAAGGGACTAAAACACAACTTGTTGAGTATTAGTCAAATCACTGACAGAGGTTATCATGTCAATTTCTATTCCACACATTGTGAAGTAGTCAGTAAAGCAACAGGAAAGATAGCACTAACTGGCTACAGGCATGGTAACATATATGAAGCCAACATTCTCTCAGATACTGATGGCTCCCCTACATGTTTCATCAGTAAAGCTTCAGTAGATGAAAGTTGGAATTGGCACAAGAAGCTTTCTCATCTCAACTTCAACAACATCAATGAGTTGGTTAAGAAAGAGTTAGTAAGAGGATTACCTAATGTCTTATATACACCTGATGGACTTTGTGATGCATGCCAAAAAGCAAAACAAAGAAGGACATCATTCCAGAGTAAATCAGAATCCTCTATTGAAGAACCATATCACATGCTACATCTTGATCTGTTTGGTCCAGTCAACATTATGTCCATCAGTAAGAAAAGGTACACTCTTGTAATTGTTGATGAATATTCTAGATTCACCTGGGTGTATTTTCTGCACAGAAAAGATGAAACTCCTGAAGTTCTGTTGGATCATGTGAGGATGATTGAGACAACCACAAAGTACAAAGTCAAGATTCTGAGAAGTGATAATGGTACTGAATTCAAGAATTCAAAGATGGAAGAGTTCTGCAAATACAAAGGAATCATTCAACAATTCTCTGCTCCTGGCACACCTCAGCAAAACGGAGTAGTAGAAAGGAAGAATAGAACTCTTATTGAAGCTGACAGAACTATGTTGGAAGAAGCTAAATTACCTACATATTTCTGGGCAGAAGCAGTCAACACAGCATGCTATACACAAAATCTCACATTGATAAACAGGCATGGTGTCACTCCTTATCAGTCACTCAAGGAGAAGAAACCAAGTCTGAAGCATTTGCATGTGTTTGGCTGTAAATGTTTTGTTCTCAGAACTCATCCTGAACAGCTAGGGAAATTTGAAACAAAGGCTGATGAAGGAATATTCAAAGGTTATCCTATATCAAGAGCCTTCAGAGTTTTTAATTTGAGAACAAGAACTGTCATGGAGTCAATTCATGTATCTTTTGATGATAAGAAGATAACTGGAATCATTGAAGACTCGCATGATAGATTGTTATTTGAAAATGAAGCTTCCAAGGAACCTGAAGAAATTGAATCAGATCCTGTCAATTCATCAGATACTGATGGGTCACCAAATCCCGATGACTCACCAGGTACTGATGGTGCTAATACTGATGATGCAAACAACAGTGATACAACTAGTAGTGCTAATGTTGAGGGGGAGCAACGGCATTCAACTACAAGTTCAGAGTCAAGCTCTTCATCAGGTATGTTGTCTTGATTGTTGGCAGCCATTGAAAAATGAAAAAGGTGAAAAGTTTTTGGTAAGTTTTTATTCTTTGGAGAGGGTTTTTGTTAGATGCTGTTATGATTAACAGTTCTCTTTTATAGAGAATGTGTTTTAAGAATGCAGGTCAGTTTTACAATCTCAAGGAGACGGTTCAGTTTTCCATAAATATTTTTGCCTCGTTTGCTGGTAAGCGTGTTTTAATTCTATGACCATTAATTTGGTTATTTTTCTTAAACCAAAACGCTATTCAGGATTGTTAAAATAAATTTTGTTTTCTTAAATAAAATTTTATTTTAATCTTATTGAATATTTTTTTTTCAATCCTGATATGGCAAAATATTTTGTGCGGAAATGCTTTTATTCCTGATGAGGTTAGGTTTTTCTTACATCAGAAAATGCCTACTCGTTATAGACTACTTTCTAATGCTATGGGGCAAGGCCCAACCCACCTTGTTCCTGACACAAGCATGCAACCTAAACAGTCTAAACAGTTAACAACCACCTCTACTGTCTCTCAAAAGACTTTAGTTGTAAAATCAAAGAAATCAGCTAGAACTGATGTGTCTGGAAGGCAATCAGGTTCAAAGGATTTTTCCTCTACACCACTCACTAAAAAGAAGATACAAGGGGGTGTACAAGGGGTCCTGGTGAAGAAAGCTGATAAGGTTGTTAAGAATGTTCCTGTGAAAAGGAAGTTAAGGTTGATTGATGAAAGTGATTCAGAGGATGACTTACCTATATCCTCTGTGATGAATGTGAACAAGGAAGTTGCTGATACTGCTACTAAAGCTGTGGTACCTTTATCAAAACCACAAAAGACAAGGAAATTATCAAAGAGCAGGTATCATATTCCTTTGACAGTGCAAATGAAGGATACTGATATTCAGACATCAAATCCTGATGAGTCATCTACTCCTGATGCTCTAGCAAATCCTGATGTTAGTATTCCTGATGCAACAACAAAAGTTGTCTCTCTATCAGACTCTCCAGCCTCTCCATCTCAGATTAGAGAAATTTCTTGGGAGAAGGTTTCTACAACTGCTTCCTTGGTTGGTCTTACACCTACATCAAAGAAAAAGAGGAATGCAGAAGAGTTAGTCTATCAGAGACAGAAGAAGCTGAAAGGATCAAGCCCACAAGAACCTGAATTTCAGAGTAATTCAGCAGCTACTGTTGATCCTGCCACACAAGAACCACTCAATCAAAGTTTGGGTGAAGGCTTAGCTAGTGGAATGGTCACACAAGAACCATTTTCTCAAAGGGAGAATGAAGACATCAACATTCCAGCTACAGAAGAACCATCTTCTCAAAGTGAAGATGCAGGCAAAGCTACAGCTTCTGTTGAAAGATTGGTCGAGAACATTGTCAATGAGGGAAGCACACAAGAACCTTTAACTCAAAGTGTTGAAGCAGCTTCTGAACCTCAAGCTCCACAAGAACCATTGGTAGCAAATACTGATGCAAGCATATCAAATCCTGACGATGTTCATCCTGACGCTAGTGGTGCTCCTGATAATGAACCTATTTTGATACAGCCACTTCGTTCAAGACCAATGGATCATCCTATCTTAGAACCACAGGATAAACTGAAAGGTATTGCTATTCCTGATCCTGATATTACTCATGATACTTCTGATGATAGTGATGATGATAATGAGAATCGAAAAGAGAAGGAACAGCTTGCTACAGCACTCAAAATTAGTCTTGGAACTAATTTTGGTTCATCAAGTACATATATGGCTAGCAATGCTTCCACTGGGAAAGATCAGAGACAAGATTTTTCTACTCCTTCCTTTGATCCTGCAGAGGCATTTAGACAGAATGAATGGAACAATTCATGGCACCAATCTGATGAATCTATCAGTTTTTCTTCTGCTATTGAACATGCCTATAATGCAGTGAAATCTATTAAGAATCAAGACTTGAAGAATCATCTGAAGGCTACTACTCTGTTATCCAAAAGCCTGAAAAGTGAGATTGATTCTATCAAGGGTTCAACTGAAAAAGTGAGGACTGATATCTTTAATAATTTTACAAAGGTGCCTACTACTTTACAACTAAGGGTAGTGGAATCCCAAGTGAAATCTGTTGTTTCAGAACAAACCTCAATCAATCAAAGAATTGATTCTCTGGATACTAAGGTAACTGAAATTCAAGCCTCTCTTTCCTTAATTTTGCAATTATTGTCAAATTCTGATGTCAAAAAGGGGGAGAAGGTTATTCAGACAAAATGTACACCTGATCTAGTATTAAGAAATAATGATGATGATACTGGAGATGATGGTGGTGACAAAGTGATACAAGGAGAAACCTCTGATGCTGTTGTTATGAAGACAATCCAAACTTCTCAAAGTCAAACAACGCAGTCAACTCATGTTTCTGATTCTGGAGTTAAGACAGTAAGAACATTGGTGCAATCTCAGATCCTGGCGGAAGATCAAATCCTGACACCTGGTCATGGACACATTCTTGCTACAATTCCTGAAGGTGATGAAGATGTAATTATTGATAATCCTGAAGATGCATCAAATTTATTCCAGAAGTTTTCTACAAAAGATGGCAGAATTGTTACTCTATATCACACTGATAAAAGAGTTCAACAATTATATGCAAGAAAAGCACTCTCTACAGCAAGTGAAGAATATCCAGATCTCTCACATGAAGAATTCTTGAGACTACAAAGAGAGACAATGGAAAGCTATACTGCTCCTGCTAGAGGTAGAGGAAGCAGAGGTAGGAGAGGTGCTAGAAGAAGTAAAAGAGGTTCTTCAACTCAAACAGTACCTAGACAGACAAGGTCTAGAGGGTTAAGAATTGAAGAAATTCCTGAAGCTTCACAAAATCTAACAGATCCTGTTATCAGGGATATCATGGAGAAAGAAGACAAGGAATTTGTTGAAGAAGAACCTAAATTGAGAAGAAAAACAAGTAAATCAACTCTCAGCAATACAAATCAAATTGAAGATTCTAATCCTGACAATATTCAAGATCCTGACGAATCTGAAATTCTGCAAGAGGTTGATTTGATAATCTTATCTATTGTTGTTGATTGTCACAACAAAGAAGTAGATGAAGAAGAAGAAGCCAGAAGAAGAGATATTACAAAAAGAACATATGAAGATTTCAATCTCTATCTACAAAGGCTTAAAGTTTCAAATGAAAGACAATGGAGAAATACAAGCAGGCAAGAATCTTTACTTGAAAGAAGCTACGCTCATGAAAAGGAGAAATACAAGAAGTGGAAACATATAAGTACACTAAGGTGTGATAAACTTATCAATTTTCAGTCTGGTGGAATTATAACAAGTGCTTCAAGTGTTGTTGATTTGTCTGATATGGCTAGATCAAAAACACTCTGGTTAAAGATGTTTTCGAATCTGAAGCAAATGTCAAGTTACACAAGAGGAGGTATTGGACACAGGGATGCTGAATTTCTAAACATGACTTATGTTGATCCTTACTCCTTAACTGAAATTGGAGGTACTTTAACTTCTGAAAATCTGAACAATTTATTAGCTATTGATATAGTTATAGATTGTCATGATGGTTTTGAAAAGAAAGAAAAGCTTCTGTACTTCATGAAAGATGGTAGTGTGAAGATTCTATCTATTCAAGATCTGCTGATGAAAACTACACAGGAACTGAAATATGTTCACTATCTGTTAAGATGGAAGAACCAAGTGTACAAAGTATGGGCTGACATGATTTTGTCAACTATAAGAAGAAGACTGGATGGAAACAGTAATTTCGATGGTAATTATATTCCCATGTACTTAAATCAAAGAGGTCAGGATGTGGAAATGCAAAGAGGTACTGCTGTTAAAGAAGTAACTTTTGGTATGACCCAACTTACTCTCAATCCTGATGGGAAGGAAATTGCTTATCTTTTGCTTGAAGAGCACAGTCTACAGAAAAGCTCCATACAGAATCTCAGAGCAGCTATCTACCAGATTAATGAGGAAGATGAAGAACTCAGAAATCTTAAGGAAAGACTGATTCAAATTCTTGAAGAAAAAGAAGAAAGTTTATTATCCAACTTCTTGAAGATGAATCTGTTCTATCAAAAAGCTTAAACAGATAAGTTGTTTCTGAAGATACTCGTACATTTTGATACATGTTTTTGACATCATTGAATATTTGGAATCTATACTTTATTTCACAAAGTATGAGATTGGGGGAGATTGTTAGATCAGAATTCAATGATCATCAGAAGCTAGACTCAACTGATCAGGATTGCTGACATCATCAGTATTGCATGGTCATCAGTATTTGATCAAGCGTCAGTATCTTATTGATCATCAGGATTCCTACTCAGACTATGATCAGGATTGATCATCAGAACTTGAAGCTGATCAGGATTCCTACTTCGAGTTATATTTGGAGTCTAGATAAACATGGAAGTTTATTCTATTTGTTCCTGGTTTGTAGAATGTAGCTATCGATTAAGGATAGGTTTCTATCTTTGTTATTGATTAGGACTTATCTTGTTATTGATAGAGAAGCTGTGTGCACTATATAAACACAGTCTTGGTTTCGATTTATGATGATTCGAACGAGAACATAATCGAATAGAAGCTCTCGAGAACATAGAATTTCTTGAGAGAGTTTTTGTAAACTAGCAGCTCTCAAGAACATCAGAATTTCTTAAGAGAGTTTGTAACAGTTTTATATCAGATTTAATAAAGCTGTTATCTTTCTTTTCATATTTGTGATATATACATTAAGAAGTCGATTATCTTACACTATTGTATTCAACCCCCCTTCTACAATAGATTATTACTGGGCAACAATAATTTTACTGTTATATCTAACGTTTTTCAATAATTTAATTTGAAACATCCAACGATTATGGATTGAGTGATCAAACAAAGCGACCAAACTTATAAGGAAGCTTTCATTATTTAGTCTTTAATATAATAACATAGATATTTATAGGATATACTATAAAAAATGAATTTTATACAGAATTTTGATCGTCACGGTGTACTATTTAAAAGAAGAACTATTAAAAAAATTATATTTTAATTGATAATTTATTTTCTCAAAAGTTCAAAGTTCCAGCATCTTTAACATATTACAAAAAAGGAGAAAATGCCCAAAATACCTACCAAAACGGGGTGGACTGCCCAAAATACCCACCAGCGCACTGTTCCGCCTTTTTTACCCACGAAATACGCATGTCAGACATGCGTATTCAGTTTTTACAAAGAATGCGCATGTGTAAGATGCGTATTCTTTGTTTTTCCAAAAACAGTATACGCATGTCCGATATGCGTATTCCATAAATCATTTATACAGAATACGCATCTCAGTAATGCGTATCTTTTGTAAAAACTGAATACGCATGTTCGATATGATATGCGTATTTCGTGGGTAAAAAGGGCGGAACAGTGCGCTGGTGGGTATTTTGGGCAAAAAAACTGATTTTGTGGGTATTTTGGGAGCTCACCCACAAAAAAGAGTATATTATATTTTAGCAATAAATATTTTAAAAAATTATAAATTAAAAAAATTATAAATATTAAGAAAAATTAATGATGTTATCATGGTAGTTTGTTTCTAAATACCGCCAAAACATTTTCAACCATTAGATCCAATACTTTTAAAAATAGATGATCAAGATTATATCATATAAAAAGAAGTTATTGTCTAAAAATGATATAAGTTAAAAGATATTATATTATGATTGGATTTTCTAAAAAGTCAAAACATAAAAATAGTTGTAATTAAATAAGGAAACTCATTTAATACCAAAATAATCAAAATCGTTTAATGTTAAACACATAGGTGAAAACCGTTAGATTTAACATTAAAAACTGTATTTGGTTAATAAAGAGTATTCTAATAATCTAAACTACATATAAGTAGATTTCCTAAATCGAATAGAATTCTCAACATTAAATTTCGTCACTTTATTCTCTTTTTAGTTTTAGAATAGTTTAGCGTGTAAAATATAATAAATATCAAATTTTTAAGTATAATTTTTTTGACTAAATCTTTTTTAACAATAATTTAATCATGTAAACTAATAACTTTTAAATATTAAAATATTCATAAATAAATATAATTATAAATATTTAAAAAACAATCGTGTGTTGCATGGATAATAAAAATATAATTATAAACAGAATAATTATAAATAAAATTTAAGTAACCGTGCATCGCACAGGTAAGCATAAGGGAGACCTTATCCAAAACTTTGGTTGGTCACTGTACTACCAAAAGTATACGATCTGTTGGATTATTAAACTATAAATCTTCAAATCAATGAGGACCGTCAGATATAATATTAAAAATTGTATTTGATTATTAATAGGATAGTATTTAAATACTAAAAGATATATTTTGATAATTTAAACCAATTATAAATAGGTTTTCTATATTGAATAGAAATCTTTATATAAAAATTCGTAATGATCTTTTCTCTTTAGTTTATGGATAGTTCCAGTTAGATAATAATTATTAAACCATCATTAAATTAAAGATAATTTTGTAAGCTTCGCGTGGGCTGTAAAATCGTTAAAATCTGGTGTCTAAAACTCAAGATAGAGCCCAAACAGTAAAGTTATTATCTAAATTTTAATAAATAAATTTTTATTATTGTAGCACCAATTTAATTTTTTTTCCTAATTCTTTTAAATTTATAAATTCTATGTTTATTTCAATAAAATATTAAAATCAATTTCAGAAAAAATTAAAATCGATCGTCTGTGTACGATTACGACCAAATTAATAATTATAGTTAGATCTTAAATAGATCGATGAGAATTGTTAGATCTAATATTAAAAAGTGTATCTGATTAATAATAGAATTATATTTAAATACTAAAAAGTGTATTTTGATAATTTAAAATTTTTCTATGTAAAAATTCTTAAATATATTTTCTCTTGAATTTATGTATAGTTCCAGTTAGATAATAATTATTAAACCAAATATTAAGATAACAATTCATATCGATTACAATGATACACGTGGACCCTGCGTGGAGAACTCCTGTTCATGAATAAATTTAAACACTTTTTTCTCTGAAGGAACATAACAATTTGATTAATCCAAATTATAATTATATTATTTTACATATAACGATAATATCAAAATATTATTAAAATATTGAGGGTTTCATATTCATAAACGATAATTTTGAATATAATACTTATATTAAAATGTGTATTTGATTAAAGGTAGGATTATATTTAAATACTAAGAAGTGTGCTTTGATAATTTAAACCAATTATGAATTGATTTTCTATATTGAATTGGATTCTTTATGTAAAACTTCTTAACAATATTTTCTTTTCGGTTTTTTCTATGAGTAGGTGTAGGTCAACTGGTCAAGTTAGATAATAATTATTAAACTATCATTAAATTAAAGATTTCGTTAGTTTCGCATGGGTTGTAAAATCGTCAAAATTCAGTTTCTAAAACTCAGGATAGAACCCAAATAGTAAAGTGTGTATCTAAATTTTAATAAATATTTTTTTATTATTGTAGCACCAATTTATTTATTTTTCCACTAATTCTTTTAAATATAGAGAAATTTTATGTTTCTTTCAAAAAAGTATCAAAATTAATTAAGAACAAATTCAAATCGATAAAGAATATAATAATATGAGAATTAAATTTTATATAATCATAACATAATTTTTATTCTATTTAATAATTTTTAAGTAATAATGTATTTTAAATTTTATATAAACTGTAAATAAAACCGAAACATTAAAAGTAAAAGCAGTTAGTAAGATACTTATATCAGTATATATTTGATATCCTTATTATATTAAATCCTTATATATAGTAATCATAATATGGATCTTATCCAAAATTTTGGTCTTAGATAACCAAATTAATAAGGATCATTAGATCTTAACTAGATAAATAAAAATCGTTAGATCAAATATTTAAAAAGTGTATTTCATTAATAATAGGATTATATTTAAATTCTAAAAAGTGTATTTTGATAATTTAAACCAAATATAAATAAATTTATATATTGAATAGAATTCTCCATGTAAAAAATTCGTGACTTTCTTTTCTCTTCCATGGATAATTCCACTTAGATAAAAATTGTTAAACCATCTTTTAATTAAATATAATTTAGTTATCTTCATGTGGGGTATAAAATCGTCAAAATCCGATTTTTAAAACACAAGATAAAGCCCGAATTAGTAAAGTGAATATTTAAATTCTAATAATAATTATTATGCCATCATTATTTTAATACCAATTTAATTACTTTTTTCTAACTATTTTAAATTTAGAAATCTATGTTCAAAAATTCAAATCAATCTAATAAAAATTCAAATCAACAAAGAATATAATAATACTAGGATAAAATTTTATAAAATTGTGCATATTTTTAATCCTATTTTATTAAGTTTTAGATCATAACTAATCAAATATTATTTATTATTAAATAATAAATTATACGTAAATGGTGATTTTGTTTTATAAGAACTCATAGATACCTAATTTCATTGTTAGCAAGACTATATTCATATTAAAAAAAACCGTATTTTAAAATTTTAGACTCAGCTACATAGACCAAACTTTTTTAACATATATACATTGTAAATTATTAAATTCGAAACTTTAAAAGTTTCTTAATCAATTAGTATAGTACTTTTCTGAAAAATCGTACTTTACAAAAAATATTATCAAATAACCTATGTCTGTAAGAAAAAAAATGAAAAAAATTCTTTATTTTAAAAAAAAACCTATAAATTTTAATATGTTGTTGGTAGATTCAAACCTTAGATCATTGTACATGATAATTTTACTGTTATATCTAACGTTTTTCAATAATTTAATTTGAAACATCCAACGATTATGGATTGATTGATCAAACAAAGCGACCAAACTTATAAGGAATCTTTCATTATTTAGTCTTTAATATAATAACATAGATATTTATAGGATATACTATAAAAATGAATTTTATACATAATTTTGATCGTCACAGTGTACTATTTAAAAGAAGAACTATTAAAAAAAAATTATATTTTAATTGATAATTTATTTTCTCAAAAGTTCAAAGTTCCAGCATCTTTAACATATTACAAAAAAGATTATATTATATTTTAGCAATAAATATTTTAAAAAATTATAAATTAAAAAAATTATAAATATTAAGAAAAATTAATGATGTTATCATGGTAGTTTGTTTCTAAATACCGCCAAAACATTTTCAACCATTAGATCCAATACTTTTAAAAATAGATGATCAAGATTATATCATATAAAAAGAAGTTATTGTCTAAAAATGATATAAGTTAAAAGATATTATATTATGATTGGATTTTCTAAAAAGTCAAAACATAAAAATAGTTGTAATTAAATAAGGAAACTCATTTAATACCAAAATAATCAAAATCGTTTAATGTTAAACACATAGGTGAAAACCGTTAGATTTAACATTAAAAACTGTATTTGGTTAATAAAGAGTATTCTAATAATCTAAACTACATATAAGTAGATTTCCTAAATCGAATAGAATTCTCAACATTAAATTTCGTCACTTTATTCTCTTTTTAGTTTTAGAATAGTTTAGCGTGTAAAATATAATAAATATCAAATTTTTAACTATAATTTTTTGACTAAATCTTTTTTAACAATAATTTAATCATGTAAACTAATAACTTTTAAATATTAAAATATTCATAAATAAATATAATTATAAATATTTAAAAAAAACAATCGTGTGTTGCATGAATAATAAAAATATAATTATAAACAGAATAATTATAAATAAAATTTAAGTAACCGTGCATCGCACGGGTAAGCATAAGATAAGGGAGATCTTATCCAAAACTTTGGTTGATCACTGTACTACCAAAAGTATACGATCTGTTGGATTATTAAACTATAAATATTCAAATCAATGAGGACCGTCAGATATAATATTAAAAATTGTATTTGATTATTAATAGGATAGTATTTAAATACTAAAAGATATATTTTGATAATTTAAACCAATTATAAATAGGTTTTCTATATTGAATAGAAATCTTTATGTAAAAATTCGTAATTATCTTTTTTCTTTAGTTTATGGATAGTTCCAGTTAGATAATAATTATTAAACCATCATTAAATTAAAGATAATTTTGTAAGCTTCGCGTGGGCTGTAAAATCGTTAAAATCTGTTGTCTAAAACTCAAGATAGAGCCCAAACAGTAAAGTTATTATCTAAATTTTAATAAATATATCTTCTTCTATATATTAAAAACCAACCAAGGGCAAAATATGTCAATAAAATGGCTGTGAAATTACAGTTTTACCCTTATTTATCATATAATTACAAAAATGCCACCCCTCTATAATTTATGCAAAAATTATATGAAATTTTGTTGTTTTTAGGATTCGAACACAAACCTTCTACTTACAAATAAAGTATCATAACCATTGTGCTACATCAATTTTTGAGTTAACTTTAAAAATCTTATTAGATAAGCTACAGGTTCCCTTATAATCCTATTTTCTCTTTTTTACTTTACTTTTTGATTAAATATATTGTTGGTTTATATTTTTTATAAAAAAATTCTAAATTATTCATAAATGTAACCAAATTCAAATTGGTAAAATATGAATTTGTTAAAATTCGTCTCTATATATATTAGATTATTGGATAATAATAGGATAATATTTTAAGAAAGATAAATATTTCATTTACGTGTGGATATAATTGCATCATATAATTTTTAGATATATAAATTTAAAGTTGAGTTAAAAAATAATTCTACATCATAATATAAAATATGTTTCAATTTACTTAATTTCTAAACTAGGCTGTTAGATAATGTGTGCAATGAAAAATAGACTTAAAATAGATAGTTGAATTTAAAATTATATAAATACGAAAAAATATATATATACATGGAAGAAAAAAAGAGCAGGACAGTCTAAATGTATAATTTTACATACATAACCAATTTTTTAAAAAATCTACTTTTATATATTAAAAGATCATCAGAGGCAAAAAGAACCCAAAAATTGTTCATAAAATTACAACTTTACCCTTGTATTTTTAAAATTACAAACATGTCACCCATTTATTACTGAAGATAGAAAATGTCAAATTTGTGTGTAAACATCGAGAATCGAAATATTGGCCTTCTCGTAATAGTTTCATGTCATAATCGAGTGTCCTACATTGAGTTTTGAGTTTATTTTAAAATTATTATTAGATAAAGTATATTCGGTCATCATATTATCTTTTATTATTTCAACTTTTGAGTAAATAATATGTTGTTTTATATTATTTATACAACATGCTTATTCAATTTTTTAATAAAAAAATGTTAGTTTATATTATTATATAGCTCCATTTTTTTTAAGTTTTCGTAGTTTTAATATATAATTATGTATTTCTTTACAAATTTTATTATTTCACTTTCTACGCGCTAGGCTTTTTTCTCCCGATTCACCCTTAAATTTTTTTGATTAAATGTTAATTGTTATACGATTTATATTTTTATACAATATTATGTCACTTATTAGCTTTATACGAATTATTCAAGTATTGATAAATCTATAATCAAAATTTGATCTAAAATAAGTAACATATTATACGTAATTTTTATATTTTAGAATTATACAAGGGGCTGTAAAAAAATGGGAATCATAGTTAGGGGTGTTGATGGGTTAGGTTGTCAGGGGTTGGAAGCATTTTTGCAACCCAGTCTAATTAAATAAGTTTGAAATTTTTTAATCCAACTCACAAAAAATTAATTCATGGCCCAACCGTACTTATCATCCTTAAGTTTGCGTCGGGTTGGGTTGGTTTGAATGTGTTAAATAATTTTTATAAAAAATAAATATTACACAATGTCCTCATTTCAAAAATTCAAGTAAAGCTAAAATACGTATAACTTACGATTTTAGTGCTAATATTTTTTTTATTAACATAATAATTTTAGTTATGTACACGTCTATAAATAAGATGATATACTGTATTATATAATGTACAGTTACATATAATATATATATATATATATATATATATATATATATGTGTGTGTGTGTGTGTATGTATATATATATATAAATTATCGAACAAAATTTTTAATTTAAATAGGGTTGAGTTAGGTCGGCTGAAATATATAAAACTGATATGCAACCATTAAAATCGGTTTGAATTTTTTTAGACCCAATTAAGTATCGGGTTTTCTTTGTCGTCTTGGTTGGTTGAAAAAGGAGCTGGGTATATTTTGTTCATTTTAATCGGTTCGTAAGCCAATTTTCGACCGATTAAACCAATTTTTGCCCAGTTAATCCAAATTATATGATTTTCCGATCCAATTTTAACACATTCAGATTGATTAGTCACCGTCTAGCGGTTAATCTCAAGTGTTTAGAACATATATTATACATATAAATACAACTGAGTCTACACAGATGTTAAATTATTTAGGTATATTATGATTTATATAAGATCAAACACAAGATAATTTATAATTCAAATATTAAAATCGCATGGGATATAATTTTATGGTTGTGTTAAAAAAAATGATTCTAAATTACATATATATAAATTTTCAATTTGTGTAATTTTTAAACTACGATCTTAGATATTTTATCATTAATACTAGACTAAACATATACAATTGAGTTTAAAAGGGTACAAATATGTACATATGAAGGAAAGAGTAAGACAACTTCAAGATTGACTTTTACATAAAATAAAGAAATTTTATAATGTGTTCACTCTATAGTCTTACCTGAATGACCAATTTTATATTTTATAAATATACTTTTATTTCATTAAAATAATATTACTTTACATACGTCTTATACACGAAATTAAAAGTAACAAATTTTATGATGTATTTAAAGTATATTCGTACGTTTGTGACCAATATTATATTACAAATGTATTGTTATTTTATTAACAATACATGAGTTTACATACATTCATTTTATATACAGAGAACTATGATAAAATAACCATTTAAATTATCTTGAAATTTTAAATTTGATAAAATTCACTTTACGACATTCAAAACTAAACTAATATTTTGAAGATTAAAAAAAATCATTTGATCTTTATCTTATAGAAATTTATCCAAATTTTATGAAATCTTATTCAATTGGAAAATATATATATATATATATATATATATATATATATATATATATATATATATACTATGCATATATAATATAAATTCAAAATACTATCATTTACCATATTTACAAAATTATTTTGATATATATATATATTGGTGCAAATTTATTTTTTAGTATATAAATAGGCCCGTGCCTCGCACGGGCTTTTACGCTAGTTTTTATTATTGTAGCACCAATTTAATTTTTTTTCCTAATTCTTTTAAATTTATAAATTCTATGTTTATTTCAATAAAATATTAAAATCAATTTAAGAAAAAATTAAAATCGATCGTCTGTGTACGATTACGACCAAATTAATAATTATAGTTAGATCTTAAATAGATCGATGAGAATTGTTAGATCTAATATTAAAAAGTGTATCTGATTAATAATAGAATTATATTTAAATACTAAAAAGTGTATTTTGATAATTTAAAATTTTTCTATGTAAAAATTCTTAAATATATTTTTCTCTTGAATTTATGTATAGTTCCAGTTAGATAATAATTATTAAACCAAATATTAAGATAACAATTCATATCGATTACAGTGATACACGTGGACCCTACGTGGAGAACTCATGTACATGAATAAATTTAAACACTTTTTTTTTCTGAAGGAACATAACAATTTGATTAATCCAAATTATAATTATATTATTTTACATATAACGATAATATCAAAATATTATTAAAATATTGAGGGTTTCATATTCATAAACGATAATTTTGAATATAATACTTATATTAAAATGTTTATTTGATTAAAGCTAGGATTATATTTATATACTAATAAGTGTGCTTTGATAATTTAAACCAATTATGAATTGATTTTCTATATAGAATTGGATTCTTTATGTAAAACTTCTTAACAATCTTTTCTTTTCGGTTTTTTCTATGAGTAGGTGTAGGTCAACTGGTCAAGTTAGATAATAATTATTAAACTATCATTAAATTAAAGATAATTTCGTTAGTTTCGCATGTGTTGTAAAATCGTCAAAATTCAATTTCTAAAACTCAGGATAGAACCCAAATAGTAAAGTGTGTATCTAAATTTTAATAAATATTTTTTTATTATTGTAGCACCAATTTATTTATTTTTCCACTAATTCTTTTAAATATAGAGAAATTTTATGTTTCTTTCAAAAAAGTATCAAAATTAATTAAGACCAAATTCAAATCGATAAAGAATATAATAATATGAGAATAAAATTTTATATAATCATAACATAATTTTTATTCTATTTAATAATTTTTAAGTAATAATGTATTTTAAATTTTATATAAACTGTAAATAAAACCGAAACATTAAAAGTAAAAGTAGTTAGTAAGATACTTATATCAGTATATATTTGATATCCTTATTATATTAAATCCTTATATATAATAATCATAATATGGATCTTATCCAAAATTTTGGTCTTAGATAACCAAATTAATAAGGATCATTAGATCTTAACTAGATAAATGAAAATCGTTAGATCAAATATTTAAAAAGTGTATTTCATTAATAATAGGATTATATTTAAATTCTAAAAAGTGTATTTTGATAATTTAAACCAAATATAAATAAGTTTTATATATTGAATAGAATTCTCCATGTAAAAAATTCGTGACTTTCTTTTCTCTTCCATGGATAATTCCACTTAGATAAAAATTGTTAAACCATCTTTTAATTAAATATAATTTAGTTATCTTCATGTGGGGTATAAAATCGTCAAAATCTGATTTTTAAAACACAAGATAAAGCCCGAATTAGTAAAGTGAATATTTAAATTCTAATAATAATTATTATGCCATCATTATTTTAATACCAATTTAATTACTTTTTTCTAACTATTTTAAATTTAGAAATCTATGTTCAAAAATTCAAATCAATCTAATAAAAATTCAAATCAACAAAGAATATAATAATACTAGGATAAAATTTTATAAAATTGTGCATATTTTTAATCCTATTTTATTAAGTTTTAGATCATAACTAATCAAATATTATTTATTATTAAATAATAAATTATACGTAAATGGTGATTTTGTTTTATAAGAACTCATAGATACCTAATTTCATTGTTAGCAAGACTATATTCATATTAAAAAAAACCTTATTTTAAAATTTTAGACTCAGCTACATAGGCCAAACTTTTTTAACATAGATACATTGTAAATTATTAAATTCGAAACTTTAAAAGTTTCTTAATCAATTAGTATAGTACTTTTCTGAAAAATCGTACTTTACAAAAAATATTATCAAATAACCTATGTCTGTAAGAAAAAAAATGAAAATAATTCTTTATTTTAAAAAAAAAACCTATAAATTTTAATAAGTTGTTGGTAGATTCAAAACTTCGATCATTCTACATGATAATTTTACTGTTATATCTAACGTTTTTCAATAATTTAATTTGAAACATCCAACGATTATGGATTGAGTGATCAAACAAAGCGACCAAACTTATAAGGAATCTTTCATTATTTAGTCTTTAATATAATAACATAGATATTTATAGGATATACTATAAAAATGAATTTTATACATAATTTTGATCGTCACGGTGTACTATTTAAAAGAAGAACTATTAAAAAAAATTATATTTTAATTGATAATTTATTTTCTCAAAAGTTCAAAGTTCCAGCATCTTTAACATATTACAAAAAAGAGTATATTATATTTTAGCAATAAATATTTTAAAAAATTATAAATTAAAAAAATTATAAATATTAAGAAAAATTAATGATGTTATCATGGTAGTTTGTTTCTAAATACCGCCAAAACATTTTCAACCATTAGATCCAATACTTTTAAAAATAGATGATCAAGATTATATCATATAAAAAGAAGTTATTGTCTAAAAATGATATAAGTTAAAAGATATTATATTATGATTGGATTTTCTAAAAAGTCAAAACATAAAAATAGTTGTAATTAAATAAGGAAACTCATTTAATACCAAAATAATCAAAATCGTTTAATGTTAAACACATAGGTGAAAACCGTTAGATTTAACATTAAAAACTGTATTTGGTTAATAAAGAGTATTCTAATAATCTAAACTACATATAAGTAGATTTCCTAAATCGAATAGAATTCTCAACATTAAATTTCGTCACTTTATTCTCTTTTTAGTTTTAGAATAGTTTAGCGTGTAAAATATAATAAATATCAAATTTTTAACTATAATTTTTTTGACTAAATCTTTTTTAACAATAATTTAATCATGTAAACTAATAACTTTTAAATATTAAAATATTCATAAATAAATATAATTATAAATATTTAAAAAACAATCGTGTGTTGCATGGATAATAAAAATATAATTATAAACAGAATAATTATAAATAAAATTTAAGTAATCGTGCATCGCACAGGCTATAAGCTAGTCTTAAGTAATATGAGCAAAGGAATTCTAAATACAATTCGTACGCTTTCTAGTTGATGTGGGATGGCTAGGAACCCAATACATGGTATCTAAGGTCGTGTTTCTTTTGATTAAATACATCTCTTCTTCATTCTCTTCCTTTGGTTGGGCAACATGGTTCCTTTGGTTGGGCAACATGGATGGTCTGTGATACATCTATCTATATAATAGTGCCTGAACGCTGTTTTGTACAGTAATTTTGCATTTTAAGTCTTTAGCCTCACTTTTATAGTTAATTGCAAAAATGCCATTCAATCAGAATTTTGCCACGTTTTAAAAGCAACATCAGCTACATAGTTTACCTCCCTCTCCCTTTCTCCAAGAAGCTTCCGCCGAAAGCTTTAGTTTTGAAAGCTGAAAATGAAATTCATAAACCCAAATTCCAAGAATTCAAAATTCAAATTTGAACTTTACCTACATAGTTTACCTCCCTCTCTCCCTTTCTCATGTACTCCTTTCTCTTTTTATATAACTTATTTTTGAAATCTCCTCCTAATTCTTTCTTTTTATTAGGTTCATATAATGCATTGCCTTATTAGGTTTTTGAAACGAAGTGTATATGAGTTATTTTTATCATATTGGAATTACTCTCTAATTCTATTCCATTTTACTTTTTTTCTCTGAGTTAATAGTTTTGTTTTTTTAATTGCAGACGGAAATGGTGATACAAGCTGCCGGTTGTATCGAGACTCTCTTCTTTCTCTATCGTTTATCTTCGAATGCTCTCTTTTCTTTAGATTTATATCTTGCAATCTACTTTTCTAATACGTTCTTCTGATTTTGATTGCAGTTTAAACTTTGCTCTGAAAGTGTTTGATGATTTGTCTAAGAAAAAGAGCTTCATAAATTGGTAAATTTTATATATCTTTTGATTTGTCCAAAAGAAATAGTTGAAATCTATCACACGTAGGTTACAACGATATATGTGTTGTGTGGAAAATATTGTACTAATATAGCTCTGTTTATTACTATGTTCTTTTGTTTTGTTAATTGTGCATATATATTCACATGTATAATTAAGGTTCATGTTAGGGCTGAGTTATCATAACTAATGATGATTTGACCCGGGAGCATTATCATTTTTTCCTTTATCAACGGCTTCGAGTCTTAAAGTTTAGGTCAGTTCTTCCTTTATCAGCTGTTTTGTGGCTTAAAATTTATACATACAGGTTGCCTGTGACTGCTCTTGACTATTAATTTGAAGCAGCTTCTATACTTGGTTAATGTATCTGATTTTAATTTTGAAATCCTTACAGCAAATGTCTTTCATTGGATTTAAAGCAAAAAAAAAAAAGTCACAAATGGTGATTGCAAATTAAAGATCTGTGACTTTGGTTTGATCGAGTAGTATTTAGTGATACCCCTATTAAGGACTTGCAATATTAAAAAAGATTCTCATCATGGAAAGGTAAACCGTTGTTGTTGATTAGGTCTTTAGTGGTACATAACGATACGAAAGAGAAGTCGAATATCATTATTTATCAGTCGTAGATATATATGTAGCAGCAAGAGCAAGAAGACTGTTTGTATCGATGGTTGTCCAATTTCTTGGGTGTTTACATGTTTTTCTTTGTGTTATACGTATGCTAATTCTGAACATGCTGGCAATTGTAGAGCATCAATATAATTTTAGCTGTTAATGGTGATTTCATTTTGTAGAATCCAGCAGGGGAACTCCAGGTATCAAATTAGAAGACGTCGGCACCTCCCCAAAAACTTTGATTATTAGAATTAATAAAGATCCACCAATAGGTAGTTTGTGTTATGTGTATTCTAATTTGTGTGATGTTTTGTTCGTATGATATGTTTTCTAAATATCATCTTTATCATGTAGCATGAGAAAATTATTGATATGATCAAGTCAACACAATTATCTCTCGGATATTTTTTTTCATTTTTTGTTTAACTTCATTTTCTGAAATGATTATAAGCATGATCTTGAGGTATATTACTTGCTACATGTAGTTAGGTTATTATTAAATGTCATGAGCTGCTAACTACTAATAACTTTATGGACTCTTAATGATTTGAAAAATTAAAATTTACTTGGTATGAATCGATGGGAATTTGATGGATTTAGTCGATACTCCAATTACATCCCACTATTTGATAGATTTAGTCGATACTCCAATTTGATAGATTTTGTTCCACACACTTGCATCATTTGGGATCTTTCTGATAATATTTTACTTAGTTTGTTGAATGATTGGTTCCTTCTCTCTTTATTTTTTTCAGGTAACCCCATTTTTAGTTCGTAAAGTATTTACACAAATATTTTCTTTCATCAACGTTCAACTTTTTAATAGGTTCTGACCCTCTGCGATCTGTACGTGCACAGTGTTAATATAAAAGAGAAATGTCTCATCTAATTTTTTTTATATTTTCTATTAATTTATTTTGCTGCAGTCTTCTCTTAAGAAGGGAATGCTGTTCATTTAGTAATGGTGAATATGTGAAAGTGGGATTGGCTGAATTGGAACATTGGTGTAAGGCAACTGAGGAGGTATATTAAATAATTTTTTCTTTATTGTGCCAATTCATTTTACTACATCAAGTGTTTACTACATACATACATCTGATTCAACAACAAATCAGTTAGTTTCAGTGAAGTTTAATGGAACTAACTATGCTAATTGGAAACGTTCGATGACTCTTACTCTTTCTGCTAAGAACAAACTGAGTTTTGTGAATGGAACAATTGTTATGCCTGAACCTACTTCTGATGAATTTTTTTCTTGGGAAAGATGCAATTCTTTGGTAACATCTTGGCTTTTGTTTAATTTGGATGAAAACATTCCTCGGAGTGTGTTGTTTCTCAAAACTGCTAGAGCTATTTGGACAGATCTTGAAGATCGTTTTGGCTATGTGTCAATGACACAAGCATATTCTTTAGAACAGAAACTGGCAGAAATCTCTCAAGGTAAACAGAGTGTTTCTGAATTCTACACTACTATCAAGGGATTATGGGATAATCTTAATGATGTCAGTCCATTGCCTCAATGTACATGTAATAAATGTACTTGTAATCTGAGTCTGAAAGTGCAGCAGAAACATCATGAAAATAGATTGTTACAATTCTTGATGAAACTGAATGAACAATACTCCATAGTGAGAGGTCATTTACTGCTTATGAGTCCTTCTCCTACAGTTGCTCAAGCTTACATGATGATTGCTCAAGAGGAGAATCATAAGGAAATGTCCAATAATCAACTGGATAACATGGCTTTTTTCGCAGATAAGAGATTTTCAAATCATGGAAATAACAATGGTGCATCAGGTTTTCTTGGACATTATACTAGTAATCGAAATGCTGGTAATTCTACTACTATCCATACTGGTAATTCGGGCAATTATGGACAGACTAGTAACTTTGGAGGAAACAGAAGGCAAAAGCCAGGATCCAACTACTATTGCACTCATTGTAAGGTACCTGGACATAGCATTGACAGGTGTTTCAAATTACATGGATATCCTACAGGGCCAAATATGTTTTCAGCTGAACAGTATAGTCATCTTCTTAATCTGTTGTCCAACCATAAAGTTGTTGAATCAAATGTTGGTGCAAATCTTCATCTAGACAACAACACAGATACCAATAAAGCTCATTTGGCAGGTAAAATCTGCATGATATCTTGTCTTGACTACAACAGGCTCTTAGATAGTGGAGCCATATATCATATTTCTCCTAATTTGACTGATTTTATTGAATATAGATCTGTCAACAGTGCAGAACATTGTATAACCATTTCAAATGGTAAGAAAATACAAGCATTACATATTGGGAAAGTTGACTTGGGAAATAACATCATTCTAGAGGATGTTTTACATGTGCCTGTTAGATCAGGATTCAATGATCGTCAGGATCTAGACTCAACTAATCAGGATTGCTGACGTCATCAGTATTTGCTCAAGCGTCAGTATCAGGATTGTCATCAGGATTTATATCAGGACTGGGATCAGGATTGATCATCAGGACTGGAACCTGATCAAGATTTCTATTTCGAGTTGGTTTATGAGTCTAGTTAAATAAGGAAGTTTATTTTGTCGATTTCTTATTTATAGGAATGAAGCTTTCGGTTAGGATATGTTTCAATATAGTTGGTAATTGATTTGGACTTATCTTGTAATCGATAGAGAAGCTGTGTAGTATATAAACACAGTTTAGGTTTTGATCTTAGAACGATCAATTGCATACACGAGTATTTTGTAACCTAGAAGCTCTCAAGAACATCAGAATTTCTTGAGAGAGTTTGTAACAGTTTTATATCAGATTTAATAAAGCTGTTATTATTCTTTAATATTTGTGATTCATATTTTATTAAGTCAAAAATCTTATACAATTGTATTCAACCCCCCTTCTACAATTGTTATTTACTGGGCAATAGTTGGTATCAGAGCAAACTGATTTAAATTTGAATCAGATAAGATCTAAGATGTCGACATTCAAATATGAAAGCATCAAAATTCTCATGCTGAAGAAAAACGAGTATCCTACATGGAAAGTGAAGATGCTGATGTACCTGGAAGCAACAGATCCTGATTGTTTAGACAGGATTCGTGATGGACCATATATCCCTACGAGAATAGTTGCACGTACAGATACTGTACCTGAACACTATGAGATGAAACCAAAAAGTGAGTGGTCACCAGAAGAAAAGGCTCATGTTCTCAGGGATGCAAAGGTAAAGAATATTTTACATAATAGTCTTGATACTGTTATGTCAAACAGGGTGGTAGCATGCAAAACTGCAAAGGAAATTTGGGATACTTTGGAAACTCAATGCCAAGGATCTGCATCTGTCAAGAAAAATAGAAGGGCTCTACTTATACAAGAATATGAACAATTTGATGCTAAACCTGATGAGAGCCTTACTGACTTGTATGATAGATTCCTGACACTTCTGAACAATCTATCTCTAGTTGGCAAAGAGTATGTAACTGAAGACTCAAACACCAAATTTCTGAGGGCTTTACCAGAAGAATGGGACACACAAAGGAATTATTCAACAATTCTCTGCTCCTGGCACACCCCAGCAAAATGGAGTAGTAGAAAGGAAAAATAGAACTCTTATTGAAGCTGGCAGAACTATGTTGGAAGAAGCTAAATTGCCTACATATTTCTGGGCAGAAGCAGTCAACACATCATGCTATACACAAAATCTCACATTAATAAACAGACATGGTGTAACTCCCTATCAAATGCTCAAGGAGAAGAAACCTAGTTTGAAGCATCTGCATGTGTTTGGCTGTAAATGTTTTGTTCTCAGAACTCATCCTGAACAGCTAGGAAAATTTGAAACAAAGGCTGATGAGGGAATTTTCATTGGCTATCCTGCATCAAGAGCCTTTAGAGTTTTCAATTTGAGAACAAGGGATGTCATGGAGTCAATACATGTATCTTTTGATGATAAGAAGATAACATGAATTAATGAAGACTCACATGATAGGTGTTCGCACAAAATCACACAAGCGTACGGGGTCACAAGTAATAAATGAATAAGTAGAGTTCGTTCCCACAGAGACTGGTTTACTACAGTTATGCACTTTTGCAACAATGTATGGCTATTGTTCAATGCTAAGACAAGTAACAAATTTGTGTTTTGATTAACTAAATTAACTAATCAACTTAACAAGATTATAATTGACTAAAGAGATTGCTGTTGAATTACTTATGAGAATAAAACATGGGATCCTAACTTCATTAAATACTTCATCTAGAGCCTTTTGTCTTTAATCAATGTATGTGACGGTTGTGACAACTAATCGGATAACACGAAATCAGTACACGCTACCTTTCAGTATACGTATACCAAACCACTCAAACATCCACAAAAGAGATAGAAGTTGAGTAGACACCAATTATGCTTAGACCCTATATGTCTATAAGATTTGAAAACATAACGGTTTAATGAGCAAGTTATCCATTCAGATTATATAGGGCAGGTAAGATGGTTAAAATTACCTACGAATCATGCATGACAAACATACATAAACCTATGCTAGCATGGCAAGTTCTAAATCTCTATATCCACTTTCGCAATCAATAGAGATTAACAAACAACTTAGATGTTAGCTACGCATCCAAGAAGAATAAGCACAACCAAACTAGGTTATCAATAATTCATCACACACAAATCTTTAAAACAATTAACTACTAAAATCCATAGATAAATCTGTTAGAATCCCACGACAACGATTAGTTCATAATCGAACCGTTCATCATCGTGGGTTCTGATGAAAACATGATAATAAATATGTCTGGATTACTAAATAAAAGTACTAGGGTTTATGAAGAAACAAACGAGAATCCAAAGTATCGCCTAATTAGAAGAATACAAAGATAAGTTGAAACTAAATCTTCGTAATCAGCCGTCTTCTTGTTCTCCTTGCCGGTGGATGGATATGTAGGTAGGTATATGGTTGTATATATCAGAAATCGTCCACCAAGTGTTTATATAGGTCTCAGGGTTGACTGGTCTTCGCTGGTTTCCTTTTCAGAACAGAAATTGACTTTTCCAGCATTCCACCAAGCGCGGGCGCGCTTCCTAGGGCGCGGGCGCGCTTCAACAGGATTCCACTAGGGCGCGGGCGCGCTTCTTTAGGCGCGGGCGCGCTTGATCTCTGACAGATTTCTTCACTTCTCGTTTTCTTGACTTTCCTCGCGCTCTCACGTCTCGTAACTCCTAGGCTTTCACAAGGATGCTCAATCACCACCGTATAACCAAAATAGCTCCACAACTCTGCTAACGAAGCAACTCTGCACAATCTAACACAAAACACATTAAAAACACCACGTACTTGAATACAAACAATCAATTTAAGCCGATTTAGAGTGTTCCAAGTAGATATGAAATCCACTTATCACACCCCCAAACTTAAACCGATGCTTGTCCTCAAGCATAAATAGACTCTATATAACTATAATGCAATGCATGAATGCAACTAATATGCTAATGCAAGTGATCCCCTCAGACTTACCACAACCAATCAACAAGCCAACATCTCAAGGAATGCAATCTTTCAAACAGAGTTCGACCAAATTCCCGTATACTAACCCTACAAACATAGAAACGTGCGTGTGTGCAATGCTCATCAATATACTCTCAAACTAAATCAAGACCATATCCTATTCTTTACCAAACAACCACAAGCTTATAAACAGAATGAACTCTAGTCACAAGAAACCACTAAAGACACCTCATAATCTACTCGAGTTAGACAGGAATTCATGCTTTATTACGACACACATGCTTATTTGACCGTGCAATGGATGAGACCCCAAAAGGCTTATACAATAATACCCATGTAGCGAGCGTTAGGTTAGTGGATCCCAGACCGGAAAAGTCTTAGGTCACTAGGCACAAAGTCCCCTAGAACTTAATTGCTCGAGTATTAAAGAGCTCACCCTGATCAATTCTGCATTAACACAACTAACTCAACTCTTTTTTCTTTTTCTTTTTTTTTTTTCTGTTTTTTTCGGAATGAGTGCGCTTTGCCTTTTCTCATCCCACCCTAGACTACTCATTTTCATGAGCGGCTACTAGCCATTTGACGCCTAGCCTTATTAACAACTAGCATGAAATCCCTGGTTTCCCCCAAACTTAGACTTAAGTGCTTCTTTGTTTTCAAGAGAATAGACGAACATTCTAAATGTAAGCAAGTGATTAAATTCTAACATCCAAACAAGCATGGTCTGATCAAATCCAAAAGCAACCAATGAGACTTGTGAAATTAATTTGTTTCTGGCATGCAAGTCAATTTCATAGGAACTTAAATCAACCCTCTATTCATCACTACCACACTCCCATCAACATCGACTCACCAACCATGAAATAGCCAAGTCCTAAGGGATCATGAAATATGCTATGCAAATGCAACTAAATGGACTCACATGATAGATAAAAACAATTATGCAAACAGAATGCTCTATATGACAATTATGCAAAGATATGAATGAACTAACTACATATGCAATATGAATCCTATATGAACACACACACACTAACAATCCTCAATTATCACCCCCAAACTTACAATATTCAATGTCCTCATTGAAGGTAATAAAAAGGAAAGTGCAGAGAATACCTAATCATCAGCAGGACCACCCTCCTCGGGTGGTGTATCCGGTGGTGGATAAACAGAATCAGCTCCAAAGTGAGGCCAAACAACATCAACTCCAGTGGCGCGGAATGCAGTACCCAACGCCTGAGTCAAATCCTGAGCAAAACGACGATTGATGTCGTGCATGGCGTCTATGCGCCGAGTCAGCCGCCTATACTGAGTATCACCAAAACCAGCCCTATCAACCTCACGCTGAATCCCAGATGGACGTCCCCTCCTTGCCGCAGGCTCTCGAGGTGGAGCCTCTCCTTCCTCAGCATCAAAATTAGTATAGCCCAAACCAAAGTAGTCCGGGGCACCACCTGTCCAATCCTCCATCCTAGAAATCGTCGAATGATCAATAGGAGCACTAGGTAACTGAACCTGCTCCTCCTCAGACCAATGAACACCGACAGCTGAACATAGCTTGATAACAATAGAGGCATGAGGAATCGCCCCCGTTGTACCACCTCTCAAGAACTTCACAATATTCTTATGAAGGAGTTCCCCAAGATCAATGTACTCCTCATTCAGAATTCCTCAAAGAACAATGGCCCTGTCCACCGTAACCTCATGCGAATGCGAAGACGGCAAAATATTAGCACATAAAAACATATTCCAGGCCCTCGCATACCTGTTCATCGCAGAAGCCGGGAAAGTAATCGGCTTAGTGGTGCCAACCTTATACTTCCAAGTAGTACCAGGAACACAAATCTCCCCTAGAATGTACTCGAGATCAAGATCATCCCGGGTCTTCAAAGACCAATCCTCTTCACCCCTCTTCTTCCTAGGAAAATTCAAAACCCGATGAATTGCCTTTGCAGTGTAATCCACAGTCAAGCCCCGAACCACGCTATATCCATTCTTGTCGGCTTTAGCATTAGCATAGAACTCCCGCACAATACTCAACGGGACCGGCTCCGGTGCTTCACAAAAACTTTCCCAACCCCTCTTCGTAATCATACTGAACAGATGCCCATCAGTAGGTTGAGGCAAAAACCCCCTTTCCTTAGCCACGGCTTTAGAAAGCAACCGTGTGTATTCTGCTTGAGCCTCCGGAGAAGAAAATTTCGCATCTCCAACACCCATACTCGATTCCTCTTCAGATGAAGAGCGACGAGTGCTGCTACTTCCGGCATATCGACCTCTCTTTGGTGGTGCCATGGAATTAGGATGTAAAGATATGTATAGATGTGTATGTATAGGTGTTTGGATTGAAGATGAAAAAGATAGAGAAGGAGGCTAGGGTTGTAGAGATAGGAGATGGGGAGGGGTATGGTTATGTTTAAATAGGGGTAAGCCACAAAGAAAAGCTGTTTTAGGGATTTTTTTCTCTTTTTTCTCGTTTTTTTTCTTTTCCTGGCAGAAACCAGGCGCGGGCGCGCTCCCCTTCTGTCCAGGAATTTTTTTTTTGATTTTTTTGATTTTTTTTTTGATTTTTTTGTTTTTTTTTTGTTTTTTTTTTCAAAATGAAAAATACTTACAACAATAGCATGGGTTGCCTCCCATGAAGCGCTCATTTTACGTCAATAGCTTGACGTGATTCCGACTCCTTAATCAGCTGAAACAAGAACCGCAGTCTCCGCCTCGCGATTCACCCGTTCACCAAAATACGGTTTCAACCTCTGACCATTGACCTTGAATGCTTCGTCCGGTGACTTATCAAAAATTTCCACTGCACCATGTGGAAACACTGTTTTGACCGTGAATGGCCCCGACCACCTTGACTTGAGTTTTCCAGGAAAAAGTTTGAGACGAGAGTTGAAAAGCAAAACTAGCTGGCCAGGTACAAATGACTTTTGCACCAGCTTTTTATCGTGCCATCTCTTGACCTTCTCCTTGTATAACTTATGATTTTCGTAGACTTTACCAAACCTTAATTGATCCTGCAGTGGTTGGAGTTCAAGTGTAGGAGCTTCTTCCATAGATGGTTTAAGTCGCTCCTGAGAATTGTTCAGCTCTGCTAATCCAAGAGATTCGAATGGCGCATCAATTTTTCTTTTCCAGGGAGGTGCATTCAACAACTGAAGTTGCTCTGCTCTTTCTTCGTCTTCGATATCAGAATCCCCTATCAAGACTCTCTCCACTGTATCTGACTTCAGCGGTTGTTCAATCTCTGTATTGACGACAGAATCGACCATCTCCAATTTAAAGCACTCTTCTTCCTCAGTTGGAAATTTCATTGCCTTGAACACGTTAAAAGTGACCTTCTGATTTTGAACCCTCATTGTGAGCTCTCCCTTCTGCACGTCTATCAAAGTTCGTCCTGTAGCCAAGAACGGTCTTCCCAAGATAATAGGAATCTTCTTGTCTTCCTCAAAGTCCAGAATAACAAAATCAGCAGGGAAGATGAGCTTATCCACTCTAACCAAAACATCCTCCACTATCCCTCTTGGATATGTGATCGACCTATCAGCCAGCTGTAAGGACATAGTAGTAGGTTTAGGCTCAGGCAGCCCAAGTTGCATGAAGACAGACAACGGCATCAAATTAATACTAGCTCCCAAGTCACACAAGCACTTGTTGAAAGATAAATTGCCGATAGTGCACGGTATAGTGAAACTCCCTGGATCTTTGAGTTTAGGAGGTAACTTCTGCTGTAGGATAGTACTGCATTCTTCTGTCAAAGCAACGGTCTCCAAATCCTCGAGTTTCAACTTCCGAGATAGAATACCCTTCATGAACTTTGCGTAGCTCGGCATTTGTTCCAGAGCTTCTGCAAAAGGTATATTGATCTGCAACTTCTTGAAAACTTCGAGGAACTTAGCAAACTACTTATCCAACTTTTGTTTCTGAAGTCGTTTAGGGAATGGCGGAGGAGGATAGACCTCCTTGGTCTCTGTACTTTTCTTCAGAACAGATTTCTCAGTAGAATGGTCACGCTTTTCCGCTTCGTTTCCCCCCAAACTTGCTTTTTCCTCTTTTTCTTCAACTTCTGGCAGAATGTCAGGCGCGGGCGCGCTCCCTAGGGCGCGGGTGCGCTCGAGCTTCTGCTGGGAATTCAAATTTTTTTCGTTTTCTGCCGTTTCTGAGTTCTGATCATTTGTAACCCTTCCGGATCGTAAGGTAACTGCTTTTACATGTTCATTAACCTCTCTTTTGCCAGGATTAGCTTCCGTATCACTCGGGAGAGTTCCATGTGGTCTATTCAGCAAGGCATTGGCAATCTGACCGATCTGATTCTCTAGAGTCTTGATAGAAACAGCTTGGCTCTTGCACATTAGCCTCAATTCCTCCAATTCAGACTTTTCATTAGACGACTGCCCCACATTGCCTTGAGATGGTTGTTGAAAACCTGGTGGTTGATACGGTTGCCTTGGAGCATATTGCTACTGAAAACCAGAAGAGTTGAATGGCTTAGCTCCATATTGCTGACCTTGATACTGCTGATACGGTTGTTGTAGTTGTTGGTTGCCTCCCTGATTGTTACTCCAACAGAAATTCGGATGGTTCCTGTTATTTGGATGGTAGACATTAGGCACTGGCTGCTGTGGTCTCTGGAAATTGCTCACAAACTGTGCCGATTCATTAGATATGGCACATTGAGTCGTGTCATGTGCACCTGCACATAGCTCACAAACACAAGCCACCTGTTGAACTCCATAGTTGGACAGAGAATCCACCTTCATAGACAGAGCCTTTAGCTGAGCTGCTATTGCCGTAGCTGCATCCACTTCCAGAACCCCTGCTACCTTGCCTTGTGATAACCTCTGAGTTGGATTCTGGTATTCATTAGCAGCCATCATCTCAATAAGTTCATAAGCTTCATCATAGCTTTTAGCCCAAAGAGCTCCACCTGATGCCGCATCAAGCATTGGTCGAGATTGACCTCCCAGACCATTATAGAAACAATTGATCACCATCCAATCAGGCATTTCATGATGAGGACACTTCCTAAGCATCTCTTTGTAGCACTCCCAAGCTTCACATAAAGTTTCTCCAGAATGCTGTGCAAACTGAGTAAGAGCATTCCTGATTGCTGTTGTTTTAGCCATCAGGAAGAATTTAGTGAGAAACTTCTGAGCAAGATCCTCCCATGTAGTAATAGAACCTGCTGGTAGAGAATGCAACCAGCCCTTAGCCTTATCCCTCAGAGAAAATGGGAAAAGTCTCAATTTCACAGCATCTTCTGACACTCCGTTGAACTTGAAGGTGTCGCAAATCTCAATGAAATCCCTAATATACATATTAGGATCTTCCGTTGGAGCACCCCCAAACTGAACTGAATTCTGCACCATCTGAATCGTGCCAGGCTTGATTTCAAAAGTATTAGCTGCAATGGCTGGCCTGACAATGGTAGATTGAATGTCATTGATCTTTGGCTGAGAATAATCCTTCAAAGCCTTCGTTTCTGCTACTGATTCTCCCATAACTAGATTCAATTCAAGTTCTTCTTTACGAGATTGAGAACGTGTTCGCATACACGCTCACTAGAGTAACTGAAACACAACAAACAAAGTAAAATTGATGAGAATAATCCGAGTCAGTGAACTTTAACGACCACTGATGACAAGCACATAAACTATATAAATAACACCGAGTCCCCGGCAGCGGCGCCAAAAACTTGTTCGCACAAAATCACGCAAGCGTACGCGGTCACAAGTAATATATGAATAAGTAGAGTTCGTTCCCATAGAGACTGGTTTACTACAGTTATGCACTTATGCAACAATGTATGGCTATTGTTCAATGCTAAGACAAGTAACAAATTTGTGTTTTGATTAACTAAATTAACTAATCAACTTAACAAGATTATAATTGACTAAAGAGATTGCTGTTGAATTACTTATGAGAATAAAACATGGGATCCTAACTTCATTAAATACTTCATCTAGAGCCTTTTGTCTTTAATCAATGTATGTGACGGTTGTAACAACTAATCGGATAACACGAAATCAGTACACGCTACCTTTCAGTATACGTATAGCAAACCACTCAAACATCCACAAAAGAGATAGAAGTTGAGCAGACACCAATTATGCTTAGACCCTATATGTCTATAAGATTTGAAAACATAACGGTTTAATGAGCACGTTATCCATTCAAATTACATAGCGCAGGTAAGATGATTAAAATTACCTACGAATCATGCATAACAAACATACATAAACCTATGCTAGCATGGTAAGTTCTAAATCTCTATATCCACTTTCGCAATCAATAGAGATTAACAAACAACTTTGATGTTAGCTACGCATCCAAGAAGAATAAGCACAACCAAACTAGGTTATCAATAATTCATCACACACAAATCTTTAAAACAATTAACTACTAAAATCCATAGATAAATCCGTTAGAATCCCACGACAACGATTAGTTCATAATCGAACCGTTCATCATCGTGGGTTCTGATGAAAACATGATAATAAATATGTCTGGATTACTAAATAAAAGTACTAGGGTTTATGAAGAAACAAACGAGAATCCAAAGTATCGCCTAATTAGAAGAATACAAAGATAAGTTGAAACTAAATCTTCGTAATCAACCGTCTTCTTGTTCTCCTTGCCGGTGGATGGATATGTAGGTAGGTACATGGTTGTATATATCAGAAATCGTCCACCAAGTGTTTATATAGGTCTCAGGGTTGACTGGTCTTCGCTGGTTTCCTTTTCAGAACAGAAATTGACTTTTCCAGCATTCCACCAAGCGCGGGCGCGCTTCCTAGGGCACGGGCGCGCTTCAACAGGATTCCACTAGGGTGCGGGCGCGCTTCTTTAGGTGCGGGCGCGCTTCTTTAGGCGCGGGCGCGCTTGATCTCTGACAGATTTCTTCACTTCTCGTTTTCTTGACTTTCCTCGCGCTCTCACGTCTCGTAACTCCTAGGCTTTCACAAGGATGCTCAATCACCACCGTATAACCAAAATAGCTCCACAACTCTGCTAACGAAGCAACTCTGCACAATCTAACACAAAACACATTAAAAACACCACGTACTTGAGTACAAACAATCAATTTAAGCCGATTTAGAGTGTTCCAAGTAGATATGAAATCCACTTATCACACCCCCCAAACTTAAACCGATGCTTGTCCTCAAGCATAAATAGACTCTATATAACTATAATGCAATGCACGAATGCAACTAATATGCTAATGCAAGTGATCCCCTCAGACTAACCACAACCAATCAACAAGCCAACATCTCAAGGAATGCAATCTTTCAAACAGAGTTCGACCAAATTCCCGTATACTAACCCTACAAACACAGAAACGTGCGTGTGTGCAATGCTCATCAATATACTCTCAAACTAAATCAAGACCATATCCTATTCTTTACCAAACAACCACAAGCTTATAAACAGAATGAACTCTAGTCACAAGAAACCACTAAAGACACCTCATAATCTACTCGAGTTAGACAAGAATTCATGCTTTATTACGACACACATGCTTATTTGACCGTGCAATGGATGAGACCCCAAAAGGCTTATACAATAATACCCATGTAGCGAGCGTTAGGTTAGTGGATCCCAGACCGGAAAAGTCTTAGGTCACTAGGCACAAAGTCCCCTAGAACTTAATTGCTCGAGTATTAAAGAGCTCACCCTGATCAATTCTGCATTAACACAACTAACTCAACTCTTTTTTCTTTTTCTTTTTTTTCTTTTTTTTCGGAATGAGTGCGCTTTGCCTTTTCTCATCCCACCCTAGACTACTCATTTTCATGATCGGCTACTAGCCATTTGACGCCTAGCCTTATTAACTACTAGCATGAAATCCCTGGTTTCCCCCAAACTTAGACTTAAGTGCTTCTTTGTTTTCAAGAGAATAGACGAACATTCTAAATGTAAGCAAGTGATTAAATTCTAACATCCAAACAAGCATGGTCTGATCAAATCCAAAAGCAACCAATGAGACTTGTGAAATTAATTTGTTTCTGGCATGCAAGTCAATTCCTCTATGTTGAACAACCTCCTGGTTTCATTGATCCAAAGTATCCAAATCATGTCTACAGATTGGATAAGGCACTTTATGGACTAAAGCAAGCTCCAAGAGCATGGTATGAAACTCTAGCTCAATTATTACTGGAAAGTGGATTCAAAAGAGGTACTATTGATAAAACTCTATTCTATTTGAATCATGGTAAGGATTTGCTTTTAGTTCAGATTTATGTTGATGATATCATTTTTGGGTCAACAAACAATAAGCTGTGTGAAAAGTTTTCTAAGCTTATGCAGTCAAGATATCAAATGAGCATGATGGGAGAAATGAGTTACTTTCTTGGTCTTCAAGTTAAACAGACTGAAGATGGTATTTTTATCAATCAGTCAAAGTATACAAGGAATTTATTGAAAAGGTTTAATATGCAAGATTGTGCTACTGCAAGTACTCCTATTGCTACAGCTACCAAACTTGATCCTGATCAAGGTGCTGAGGTAGATGTAACTCACTACAGAGGGATGATTGGCTCTTTATTGTATCTCACTACAAGTAGACCAGATATCATGTTTGCAACCTGTATGTGTGCAAGATTTCAAGCAAAACCTAGGGAACCTCATCTAATTGCAGTGAAAAGAATTTTTAGATATCTCAAAAGCACTCCTTCACTTGGCCTTTGGTATGCAAGGGAATCAGATTTTGGGCTGTGTGGTTATTCAGATGCTGATTTTGCAGGATGCAAGATAGACAGGAAAAGTACTTCAGGAAGTTGTTAGTTTTTGGGTGGTAGACTAGTTTCATGGTTTAGTAAAAAGCAAAAGTCTATCTCTACTTCAACTGCAGAAGCTGAGTACATTACTGCAGGAAGTTGTTGTGCTCAGATAATGTGGATGAGAAATCAGTTGTTAGATTATGGTCTGTCATATTCAAAAATCCCTATTTATTGTGATAACCAAAGTGTTATTGCAATGACAGGAAATCCAGTTCAGCATTCTCTTACTAAACACATCAGTATTAGATATCACTTCATAAGAGAACAGGTTCTGGAAGGAATAATTGAACTTCATTTTGTTCCTACTGATCAACAACTAGCTGATATATTCACCAAGCCACTGCCTGAAGCTACTTTCAACAAGTTGGTGAATGAGCTTGGAATGATGAATTTTGAGAATTTCTGAGGAAAGCTACAGAGAGGAAATCCTGATGACTATCAAATCCTGATGGTTATTCTACAAGGTATGTAATTTTGATCAAATCCTGATAGGACACAATCCTGACAGGAAGTCAACTGGTCAATCCTGATGTACAGGTCAGTATTTCATTGCTTAATTTGTGCCTGATTTTCCGTCAGTTACTGATGAGAAACGTTTGAGTTTAAGTTGGACAACTGTATGCGCGCGTGTGTTGCACTAATAGATATATACATATAGATACACATAAAAAGCGGTGCAGTTATCGTTAATTACACACGTAATTTGGTCCACTAATTATTATTGCACTAATCACAGCATGCCACCTGTCACTGAGAGTAATATTTTGTTTTCACAAAATACATTTGATTTTCTAAAATTACCGTTTACTCTCTTATCATCAGTTTTTCATCTTCTTTCTCTCTCTGTGTTCAAGAACCCTAATTTTTAAATCTCAATTCTCTATACTGTTTTAATGGCGTCTTCATCATTCGTAAACAAGCAGACAGTAGTTAGTGGTATTACTTTTGCCACTAACAATTTTGTGGCGATTCTAGATCATCAGGATTTGCCCACTGAGTTTCACATAATACAGGATTTTCTAGCTTCAAGTCCATTGAAGTTTGCTCTAACAGAACCTGCCAGTGTATCGTTTATGTAACAGCCCCAAATCCGGGGTCAGGGAATTAGGGTTGTCACAATCCATGTACTCCTTGCCTTACCTGTATTACTCACACCATTCATAATTCACCTGCTCATGACCCCACAACATATGTCTCACACACACACACACAGGTTAGAGTCTTAGAAACGACACAATACAACAACTGCGGAATAAATAATTTTTATTACAATACCCAAATGTCTTTTGAATCTGTTACTGATACAATTTCTACGTATTGGTACATTACCAGCTTAGCCTTCTGATGCTCACAATCCTCTAATACCATTCATGTCTATACATAAGTTGAATACCAAAGCCGTAGCCTGATTCGATTGGTTCGTACTACTCACGGGATCACTGCTAGAAACTGTTTATGGAAACGCCTTGCGAGGTATGTGCCATCCCATTGGCATCCTGCTTCGCTGCTATATAATATATATAAAATAATAGCAAGAGTGAGCGATAGCTCAGCAAGGTAATGAAAGTATGGCATAATTCTGCCTTTAATTCAACCCAGAAATAAAGCGGGTATAAGAAAATAATTTGTCAAAATATCTCGATACTGAAATCATTTCCTTATCGGAATGTATTCCAAAAATAGTACCATTGTGGTATTTCAAATATCATTTCATAATACTCTGCAAATTTCGATATTTATACTATGAACAAAGTTCTGGTATAGTATAAAAGATGAAATAACAAGATAACTCAGTATATCCTTTCTGTAAAATATCTGCTATATAAAATATAAGCAGACTATCAACATATACTTGAAAGATGAAGTTATAAGGAAAATTCAATCTCATCTTTCATATCAAACATTTACCTCATATCATAATTTGGAAATAAATACAATGTAAAATATTTCCAATCCATTTCTAAGCTCATCTGGTTCCATATATCTTTTTCAAAACAATCATATACCTTTTTGTAATCTCATATGCTTTCTGATAAACTCATATACTAGAATAAACTTGAATACTCTTGAGTAAACTTTCTTTCTCTGAAAACTTGCATAACACATGCTCTTTCATGGATGATGAACTGTAGATGGAGATTCTGGGCGCCGAGGATACCCCTACGATGATCAGTCGCAAGCTGTATCCCCCTGGTCTTTTTCTACGTAGAAGGGAAGATATTCAGTCTCACACCGACATACCTCCCCGCCTTCGGTTGTAGGTGGGAAGAACAGACCCGTTTCACCAGTCCGTCGGCCTGTTACTCTCCTCTGGGTGGGAAAACAGACCCGTTTCACCAGTCCGTCGGCCTGTCACCCTCCTTTTATCCTACGGTCGAGCACTTACTGATAAACTAAGGGAAGAATAGACCCGTTTCACCAGTCCGTCGGCCTTATTGTAATTCCCTTAGGGGACCGGCGCTACTCAGTCCCTTACATATTCTCCAAGTTCGAGTAAATCCATAACACTGAAACATAAAGTTCCTTCCCCTTTTTCCCCAAGTATACAACTCCACAAAGTAGTCATATCTGGTTGGAAAGGAAAATTCACCCATATTTCCCAAGTTGACGCTTGTTAATGGATACAACTGATTCCACTGATCTTACTCCTCGAGTCTTGAGGAAGTAATCAAAATCATTTTGATGGTAGCATACGAAGCTGTTAAATTAATGGTTTCAAAAATATTTAGGACCGGGCAGTCCACTTGAAACAAACATAAAAACTTGAGAAAGATCCCCTGAGTCTTTGTAGTTTGAGCGAACATTTAAATCTTTCAGAATATAGACTTAAAAAGGAAAATAGATTTGGGAACCTTCTCTAATTATATTTATAATTGTCTGAATAAAACTTTATTAGTTATCTAGGGTTAAAGAATAATTTCACAAAATACTTCCTTAAGAAGTAGGGCTTTAAATAATTAATGGAAACTATATTTAATAAAGAATATTTATTTAGAAGTAATTCCCAAATACTTTCTTAAGAAAATAATGGATAATAGTATAATAATATAACCCTAGATAACAACTGATACCATTCCCGGTCTGTAGAATAAATACAGAGTATATACCCCCCCTACTGAGGGATTTTCTTAACATATCAGCTCCAAAAATATTGCTAGAACTATAGCTTATAAGTCCAACTTAAATCATCATATGTATCAATTTGAACTCATGAAAACGTACATATATCTCATACTCCAAATCCAATTACATTTGGAAATCATACCATATGCAGTTGTTCAACAACATACATGCATCGTATATATATCATAAAACTGTTTATAGCATTTCATGCCTTTTACTCTAAGCATGCTTTCAAAACATGTATTATATCATCACAACAACAGTTTACAAAAAGGGTTTGAAAACTTGCATGCATCTATCATATGCATATATTACGTCTCAACATTTTTAATACCATTACATCTATATACGATGTAAGGTTTGAAAACATGCATAATATCATATCGTATGCATCATTAGTATAATTAATGGAAAACATAGCATGGAATAAGAAAACTTGCATCTAGTATATGCATACTTCAAAATATGGTTTTAGAAACTTGCCTGATGCTCGAGAAGTGATAGGGGTTCGCGACGATGCCGGACAATCTAGACAAAGTCAAAGAAAACGCATGATTAATCCCCTGGATAATCCACTTGTACTCAACGCTTAAACACGTAAGCGAAACACAACCAAGGAATTACTAGCTCGTTATAGGCTCATACTAAGTCCACGTTTAGTCGACAATCACTTAAGTCGTAGGTTTAGTCCGAAATCGATCCTCGAATACAAGTTATACTTAACCATTTACAACATTGGTTTCTAAGTCATGTTCTTAGGGATTTTCACTTGCGCGACCTCGGCTAAAACATTTTTATAAAATCGAAAAATAATCTTTTTAATCCGAATCTTTTTCGTGAGCCTTCCTAACTGTCTCTAGTATTATTCCTCAGAGTTTCACATTTTCATATGGCTTCTAAGTGGTCCACATATAGCCTCAAAGTGACTGACCAGAGAGGGGTTGTTCCTCCGAACGACGTTTACTAAAACTCACTTTTCTCTTAAACCGTAATTCGTATAGACATGATCTTTACACCAAAACAACCCTTAAAACAAGACCTACATGTTCATGGTCAGTGTTGTTCAAAAATAGTCCAAGACCAGTTCGTAATTCTTGCTCAAAACAGCCTTAAATCAAATGGGCATTACGACGGCTATAATCGTAACGTTTCCCGGTTTTTGTTATGTCAAAACCTCTTAAAACCAAATGAATTCAACAACCCAACAATTTTTACAACATAATCAGTTTATATACTTCAAGAACATATCACCAACATCAACCAACAACAAGTATCCATCAAGATTTAACCATACATACTCCAAATTCCATAATCATGCTTATTCTTGAACATTACTAAAAACTTCACTTAAATCTCAACATAAATCAAAGGGTGGATGAGTGGTATACCTTCCTTGAATCCTTAAACACACAACAAGAGATTGTAAGCCTTAAGAGAGTCTTTATCCATGGTTATCATCCTTAAACTTGCAAAAGAAATCAAGAACAAGTCATGAAACTTTCGGAGTTACTATACACCGGTTTAAAGAAATGGAAAAACGAAGGTCTTACCTTGCTCAAATGGAAGAAACTTGTGAACTACGAAATGTAGGTTATCTCAATACCTTTCCAACAAGCTATAGATAGCAATTTGTCACCGAGAAATGAAGGAGATATGGAATTTACAATTCGGCAGTTCTGTTTTAGCCGAAAATGAAGAAGAAAAGAATGGTTTTTGGTTTTTGTTGATTTGCTTGGAAATGCTGATTTTTTGTTAAAAGTGGTGAGTCATAAGCATTGTCCTTGTCATCAGGACACGTGTCAAGCCATGGAGTATCATGGTGGCAAAGCAGGGACACGTGTCGCGCATGCATGTGTTTGGTTACAGTAGCTTTACTGGTTCGTTTCTTTTCACATGGATGATCCAAATGTTGCATCCCTCGAGTTAATCTTGTTACATGTTACTTCCATGTCTATATTTAATCCTGTAAATGTTGTCTTGTTCCTCTTGAAACGATTCGAAATATTTTCCAAAAAGAGCGAATAAAAACTCTACGCGATTTTCGCAGTGAATAGTAACTATTCACTATTCACTTCAACAATCGAATCCTTAAATCGACTTTAATAAAATAATAAAATTCCAAAATATTAAATCCTCAAATCCTAAATTTTAATATCTCTTTTTTTGAATATAATAATAATAAATCACTGCCCGGTCAAATACTACACCAAAATAAAATTTGAAATTTCTGAATTCCGATCGTCTTTGCATTCACTTATTTACTCCGTAGATCACTAATATGACTTTGAAATATCCACACTACGTCTCGTACATAGGTGGCATGAAAAATTTTCTTAACCCTCAAAATCACTATTCATCCACCAATATCACTATTCACTGCTGCACTTAATCATAATAAGAAAAGTTTTAAATTTTTCCAAAAATCCGGGTTATTATAATTTAAGTCTGTGATGCAGGTATGGAACTCAGATGTGTTTGGAAAAGGGCAGTCAGGGACATTTTTGATGAATTTTGAGTTCAATGGTGTTACTTATCATGTCACCCCCGCTGTAATTGAAGAGGCATTGCATTTGCCAATTCTGGGTGATAGTGTTCTTGATGTGATTACAGACTCTACTCTCTTTGAGTTTGTTGCAAAGCTAGGCTATAATGGAGAAGTAAAGAGGTATGGCAACCTCTTCAGGACAAAGCTAAAGAAGGAATGGAATTTCTTTTTTGATACAATCAGCCGTTGTTTCCTGAACAAGACATCAAATTTTGATGCTCTTCCATTAGGATCTCTCAAAATTGGGTACTCTCTTATCCATTCAACAGTGTTTGATAATGGGTCATTTATCTTAAAAGCTTTAAGTGATAGGAAGTCAGATAAGTTAGGTTATGTCTGCTTTCTTAGATTTTTTTAGTTAATTTTTAATCACTTGTGTCCTGGTGCTATTTTTGAGGATGATGTGATTTTACCTATTTGTAGAATTACAGAAAATAATTTGAAGTCCTTAGTCAACAGTGATAAGGCAAATGGTTTCACAGGCAATGCATATATTCCTGATGAGGTCAGGCTTTTCTTGAAAGAGAAAATGCCTACTCAATATGGATCAGTTTCTGATGCTATGGGGCAAGGCCAATCACACCTTGTTCCTGACACAAGCATCCCTCCTAAACAATCTAAACACTCATCAACCACCTCTAATGTCTCTCAAAAGACTTTAGTTGTAAAATCAAAGAAATCAGCTAGATCTGATGTGTTTGGAAGACAATCAGGATCAAAGGATTTCTCTTCTATACCTCTCTCTACAAAGAAGAAACAAGGGGGTGTACAAGGGGTCCTGGTGAAGAAGGTTGATAAGGTTGAGGAGTATGTTACTGTGAAGAGAAAGTTGGTTTTAAGGGATGAAACTGATTCTGAGGATGAAATGCCTATATCCTCTAAGTTCAAGATAATCAAGGAAGTTGCTGATACTGCTGTTGAAGCTGTGGTACAATCTTCTAAGCCACAGAAGAAAAGGAAATTATCTAAAAGCAGGTATCATATTCCTTTGAAGTCACAGGTTACTGATGGACAGGACACATCAAATCCCGATGAGCAGTCAAATCCTGATGCTCTAGCAAATCCTGACGTTGGTAATCCTGATGATACTTCAAGTAAAGTTGTCTCTATTTCAAACTCTCCAGCCAAAGACTCTCCAACAAAAAGACATGTTGTAATATCATGGGAGAAGCTTGGTGCTGCTGCTTCCAAATTTGGGTATATACATCCCATGGAAAAGAAAAGGAAAGCAGAAGAGATAGTCTTTCAGAGACTGAAGAAACTGAAAGGATCAAGCCCACAAGAACCTGAACCTCAAAGTGGTTCAGCAGCTGTTGAAGATCCTGCCCCACAAGAACCACTCACTCAAAGTGTGAGTGAAGGCATAGCTGAAGGAATGGTCCCACAAGAACCATTTTCTCAAAAGGAGAATGAAGACATTTGCATTCCAGCCACACAAGAACCATCCTCTCAAAGTGAGGATGCAGACAAAACAGCTACAGTTTCTGGTGAAAGATTGGTCGAGGACACTGTCAATGAGGGAAGCACACAAGAACCTCCAACTTAAAGTGTTGAAGCAGCTTCTGAACCTCATGCTACACAAGAACCATTAGTAGAAAATACTGATGCAAGCTTATCAAATCCTGACAGTGTTGCTCCTGATGCTAGTGGTGCTCCTGATGCTGAGCCAATCCTGATTCAACCACTGAGCTCAAGACCAATGGTACATTGTTAATCCCAAATGACCTAACAGAATTGTAGAAGGGGGGGTTGAATACAATGCTTGATATTTCTCAAACTTAAAAAACAACTTATAAATTAAAACTGAACTTATAAAATAAAAACTACAAGCACTTAATAATTTCAGTTGGATTGTTTGATGATCCAACTGAAGTGATTTTTATTGCGGAAATAATCTGTGATACAAAAGTACACAGCTGCTCAGTTACAAGATTGTAGAGAAGTATGCTCTCAAAGATAGCTAATACAATCTATTTGTTTTTCTTCTCTTGTTTCTAAAGTAACTGCTACACTTGGTTATATAAGCCCAAGTTTACAACTCTATGTTTGGCTAAACTAAAGTACAATAGTAGTAACCATCAGTAGCTTGCTTTTCATCCCTTTTGTCCAATGGTCCTTGGAGATCTTTGCTTTTGTCTTCTTACTTATTATGATCATTCCCAAGAGCCTTATTGGAAATTGGAATGTTTCCTTATTTCCAGTAACCATTTTGATGGCTTCCAATGCAAAGTACACTTCCATATCTCCTTTAGATCTGTTCAGTAAACTGTCACTATCACTTTGTCAACTATTCAAAAAGCAATAGTGATTCGTTGATAGCAGGGAGATGTGTTTCGTTGATAGCTTTATTCTTCATTTCGTTGATGGTGTATTCCTCGTTTCGTTGATGAGTAAACTCCATACCGTTGACAGAGCAATCTTCATACCGTTGACATGTCTTCACTTAGGCAAAATTACAAGGCATAATATATTTACAATTAACCAACCTATTTTGCCTATCTAGTACTTAGTCAACATGACTTGGAAAACCTATCTAATACATACAACAAAATGCCTATCAAATTGTGAAGTATTGTACAATGCAATTGCTACAACACTCATTTCGTTGATGAGCTTCCTGTCAACGGAATGCTGCAAAGCATGCCATTTCGTTGACAGTTACAAAAATGACTTTACACAAATTCTACTAAGTGTTTTATGTTTATCATCAAGAACAACATATTCCTAACAATCTCTCCCAATTTATGACTGATAGAATAACAGCCATAAATCAAGAGACTTGATGATAACAAAAACACTCAGATGCATTATAAATTACAACAGCAGAAAATGCATTAAGCTTCATAATTTCTTAGACAAAGTATAAGACTTACAAGACTAATGCCCAAAAGTGCTCCTCTAGTATGAGCAAATGTTTCATCTGTGTCTTCTTTGTGGCATAGTCTTCTTCCCTTTCTTGGAGTTGTTTTCCTCAATTTGGACCTGTAGCCTTCTGTAAAAGATCTTCTCTTCTTCATCTTGATCACCAAGCATGGATTGCATAAACTTTAGAGTTTGATTAGATGCCTTATCCAGCTGGTCTTCCATCCTGAAGAATCTTCTGCAATTGTCCTTGTCCTTAAATTCCATCATCCAGTAAGGTTGAAGATGGATCTTCTTTCCTGTTGAGGGCACTCTAAGTATCCTGGGAAGAGCCTCAGGCTTGTTCCAGCTAGCCTTTATCTGACAAATTTTGGAGACCACCTCAGACTTGGCTGTTTTGGTGAAGCCAAAGTCTTTCTTCAAGCATCTAAACACTGAGAGTAGTGTTTGATAGTCTTCTCCTAAAATTCTATAGAGAGGCCACACTTGTTCTCTACCACCCTTGAATATAAAAACTAGTCTTTCAGGCAATTTTTGAGAAGCTGCAATGCCCCTTACTTCCACCAGGTTGTCTAAGTCAAGATGTAAACTGGATTCTTCCCTGATGTCAACAATGTACATGCAGTCCTCTGGATTTGCAGGGGGTTTCTGAGGTTGTGGCTTTCTCACAAACACTGGCTTTGCTTTGACAGTCCTTTTCTTTGTCTTCATTGGCTGATCCTTCTCAAATAGGAACTTTGGAAAGTAAGCCTCATCAAATTCAAGAGGCTCCTCTTTTGGCATAATTGGTTGATCATGAAAGTTGAAAGGATGTGCAGGATCACAGGCCAACTTTCCTTCATTAGGTAGATCAACAGGAATTTGATGTTCACTTGTTGTTGAAGAGTCTTGAGCAGTGTCCTGAGAATCATCTTCATCAAAGTTCAGATTCCTTTTAGCTCTAGCCTTTGGCTGCCTTACACTCTTCTTTTCCTTTCCAGCTTCCTTAGCTTCATCCTTAGCCTTTTCTTCCTGTAGGGTTTCTTCATCTTCAAGTGATTGAGCAACTGCAAGAGCTTGCATTGCTGCCCTTTCAGATTCTTCAGCTTTGGCCTTAGCAAAATTTGGGTGACCAACCCAGATGCAAATTTCCTTGCTATCCCTGTAGATGATGGCCCTTTTGTTCCTTATGCTTGGATGATTGCTTTCTTTGCTTTCAATAATCAGCTTCCCTAGGACTTTGAACTCATCTGGCTTTGGTGGAGGATAAAATATCCTGGCAATGTTCTTGCCCTTGGGTTTGACAAGTGATATTGGAGATATCCCTCTTGCATCCACATTCCTAAAGCATGAAGATTGCCCTTTCTCCTTCCTTGAATCTTGAAAGACTCCATGCTGAAGGGGTTCTATAACATAGGAACTCTTGAACTGTGGCTCCATTGACACAATCACCATTGCATTTGTTGATGGCTGATTTGTTTTTGAAGAATCAACAATTTTCTTGACCCTTGCTTCTATGTTGGACCAATGATCTTTAATTTGTTCTGCAAGTCTCATCCTCATAGAAGCTTCCTGAATTAGGTCAATGCCATCAACCTTGTTTTTCCCTGACTCCCCCATAGCTAATGGCTCATTTGGTAAGTTAATGGCTGGGACCAAAACCTGTGTGATTTGTATATCAAGCTCTTTAGATCTCTCTAGCTCCTTAGATTTCTCCCCCTTTTTGTTATCATCAAGTGAGATGATAGGGAGTCCTTGAGCTGCCAAAAGCTGGGTGAGTAGCTGAGTTTGCTTCTCCTGTTCCTTTTGCATGTTAGAAAGTGTAGCCTCAACTTTGTCCACTCTAGAGGAAAGAGTCTTCAAAGATGATGACACTTCAGGTTCCTTGGAGAAAAACCTGTTCATCTTGGACACAGTTAGAAGAGGAATGTTAGGCCGATTACACAATATATAATCAATATAAGTATGATAATAACAATAAAGAACACTGTTTATGAATCAACAACTGAATTATATAAATAACTCTTCTCTCAGTGATGTAAAATATCACAGAGAGCTGCTAGGTTACAAGAATAATGTATTCAATAATCGCATCCCTTTTAGGGTTAAACTATCTGTGTTTATATAGTACACAGCTACATAGAATCAATCTCTAATTGATATTCCTATAAATTAGCTATACAATTTATATCAAATTGAGATTGCTTCTGTCTTCTGTTCCTTTTCCTTATCTGTCTCAATATATCTTGCTTCTTTCCATCTTCAAGATATATTGCTTCTAGAATCTTCAATGTTAGCACCGACAGCTAAATAAACTCTCATCCCGTCAGACTTTAACAAACTCTGACTGGCTTCTAGTAAACTCTGATGAGTACCTGTTGCTTAAACACTGATAAACACTCATCAGCAATTATATCTAACAATCTCCCCCAACTTGTGCATAATAAAAATGTACAAGTTAAAAGATAATTGATGATGTCAAAACATATAACAAATGCAGTGTTTATAACATATCAGAGTTTAACTTTTACTTAGAACAGAAAACTTTAAAAACTTACAGTCATACTTTACTTAATCTCTTCAATATCAGGCACTGTCCTGAGATAATCAATAAGTAGCCTCCTTTCAGCTTTTGCTAGCTCATCCACCATGATTTCTTTCAACTCCTTAAGCTCTGGATCACTTTCTCCAGTCTGGTAGATGGCAGCTCTCAGAGAATAAATGTTGTTTTTCCTCATTTCATTCCCTAGCCGGATAAAATAAGATTTGTCTGACTCTAGGTTGAATTCCAAAACCTTTATACCCAGTGCAGTATTGAACTTGGCACTGTTTCTCTTCATTTCAACAATCTTTCCATAAGCATCTCTGTACTTAGGAATATATGCACTTGAAACACCTCCTCCAAGAAGAACTTTGGATTTCATCATTCTGTCTTTTAGAACTAGAGCAGCATCATGAGTACTTCTATTTTTGATTTTGAGAATATATAGAACATACTCAAGCTCTTCCCATAGTTTTAATTGAACATCAGCTTCTCCTATTCTGTATACTCTTCCATCAGACATAAAGTATAACAGGACCTCTTGCTTTAATCCTCTATGATAAACCATCTAAACAGACTCTAGTTTATCAAGGCTCTCTTGAGATACCCCAACACCAGGTTCTGCCAGTGATGAATGGTCAAAAGGACTGTTATTGATTCTCTTTTCTCTGTGTGAACCCAAACCATATTTATCATAAGATTGCTTTCCATGTACTGTCCTGGTTTGAGAAAAGTTCACAGCTTCTAGCTTCAGAGTTTCAGAAAGTACAGGTCTTAAGAAACCTTGGAGTTGTGGAGCTAGCTGAGTTTGTACAACTTGAGCATTGTCAGAGGTTGTCACAACTTTAGTAGAAATATCAACATGAGCAACGTCAGAGGTTGATTTATTTAGCCTTGATTCAACTTGAGCAACGTCAGAGGTTGAATAATTCTTCTTTGGTAACTGTGCTTCTTCTACCAGTATACCTTTTCCTTTATCAGACTTTGCAATCATAGGCCTCCTTGTGTATTGTAAACTCTGTTGAGTATTTTCTTTGATAGAGAGTGCAATTTCCTTTTTCCTAGGAGCCTTTACTGATTTTTTCTTATAAGTACCAGCTTCAATCTTTTTCTGGTGTTCTTTAGCAAGAAGCTTCATCTCAGCATCCATATCTTCCATTGTGACTTGACCATCATGTTCTTCCAAAAACAACTTAGCAGCAATCTCTTCATCAGTAGTTGGATTTGCTGAAATCACTAGACTCTTAAGTCTTGAAGAAGATTGACCACCAGAGTGTTTTCTTTCAGAGTATGTCTGTCTAGCAGAGTTTGACCGAAGTCTCCCTTGCTCTTGAGAAGACTTTGACCTTCTCTCTGCTCCTCTGCTTCCACCATCATTAGAATCATCCCTCAGTCTCAAGGTTGGAGTCCTTTTGCATTTGTCTTTATGTACTTTCTCCCCCTTTTTGACATCATCAGGAATAAAAACTGATGTCAGCAACTCTAGTGAAGTAGCAATCGAATCAATCTTAGTAGATATTGCAGCCTGATTGCTCTCAACCGTGGTTAGCCTCTTCTTGATTTCTTCTTGATCCTTGATCAGAGATGAAAATCTAGCTCTATCTTGCTTCAATGCTAATTCCTTAAGAGCAATATCATTACTCAATCCAAGAACAACTTTGTTTGTCTCATCAAAGCGATTGTGCAATGATTTGACTTGAACAATGGTAGCCTTAAAATGAGTTAACAGCTCAGGATTAGAAATCTCTTCAGCCGACTTATGTACAAAATCAGCAGCCCTTTGTGTAGAGAAAATGCAGTCTGCTCCTGACCAATTAGCATAATGCATTTCTCTGAAATGAGCTTCAGTTGCATTTTGGTTTTCTTTGATAGACTCTGCTGTAGGATCCCTTAGAAAAGGTATTGACTCATGATCATCAGAGTTTGAATGTCCAGCATTGATCCCAGAGTTTGCATGATCAGAGTTTACAGATGTGTGATCAGCATTATCAAAATCAACTCTAGCTTCATTAACATTTTCTGCTATCTGCTCTGCAATTTCTTCAGCAACATTGTCTGCAGTAGCCTCAGCGTTTATCTGTTCAGCTTCATGAATCTCAGAGTTTGCATTTACAAGAACCTCTGTTTCTACAGGTACAGACTCTGCAACAATTTCTTCTGTTGCAACAGTAATCTCTTGCATAGTCTCTGCCGTAGCTTCATCCAATTTCTCTACAACAGCTTCATTTACCTGATCAACCTCCTCACCCATTTCAGGAATTTGATTAGTAACAGAGAGATTCTCTATGTGAGTAGCAAGAGACTCTTCAATAATCAGGGTGGGTTGATCAGTTGCCACTTCCTCAGTATCACAAACACTGATACTAGGATGTGCTTCAAGAATATTATCCATATCAAAATCAGCAAATAAAGTATCTTGCTCAAAAATGTCAGCCTCTATTTCAGCATTTGCCATGTCAGGCACAGTGGCTGCTTCAACATCTTCAGTAGCCTCATGAATAATAACATCAGGAGCTTCATTATCCACAAAGACCCTGTCCTCATTATCAGCATTTACAGCAGACTCCTGAACAATAATTTCTGGAGCTTCATCCTGGACAACTTCAGTGTCTGGTGTAGATTCATCCAAATTATCAAAAAGATAATTAGCTACTAATCTTCTTTTTCTCTGATGAAGAGGTTCATCATCAACATCATCTTCATAATCAGTTTTTGATCTATTTGCTCTTCTCTTCTTAGAATGACCAACACCCTTTGGCACAGAAGACTTGGACACTCCTACTTCAGTAGCTGGTCTAACAGACTTTACAGGTTTGGAACCAACATGCTTAGTCCTACCACTGGATTTTTGTTTGACAGATGTAGATGGAGGAAGTTCTGTTTGTAAAGGTTCTGGTTGAGGTTCAGTTTGAGAAGAAGTTTGTGTTTGTGGATGGATTTGAGCATTTACAAACTGTTGCACAGATGCAGGTAGTAACAAATCTCCAACAACCCCTGTCTTAACATCTTTGTTGATAAGATCAGAGAATATCCTCTTGTGTAATTTAAAACAAGAAATAACATCTTCATCAACTATTTCTACCCCTTCAACACAGGCAGAGAATAAAATATGACAAAATCTAGAAAAGTAAACTACCCCTCTATTTTCTGTCATTTTCTCCCCTAAATTATTTAAGACAAGTCTTGCAAAATCAAAATGATTATCATATAAAAGAGAATACCCGATTTGCAGACTGTCCGTGGGAATAGCATCCCAGTTGGTGCATTTCTTCCCGAACGTTCTCGTTATGCAGTCAAAGAAGAAGCTCCACTCCTTCCGCAAGAACGGTCGCTTCAACTGTCCTATCTTTGTCAAGGGCCCAGAATACCCAATCTCTCGCATCATCCTTAGTAAATCAATATCACCCATTCCAATTGTATACGAAGAAAACTCAGGAAACCCCATTGTAGTTCGAATCGTACCAGAAGTAATTATATACTCTGCTTCTTGAAATTCAAAGATTATAGATGGATTGCCAGAGTCACCACCATCATCATACATACCCGTCTCCCAGAAGGCCTTGATTTGTGAACCAGAAAGTGTTGTTGGTTCGACTAGAGCACGCCCAATCGCTGACTGAGCAAGAAATTCCTGAATCATATGAAACGCCTCTGGTGCATTGGCAGTGTTTAGTGGTGCTGCATAATTGTTAGGAACGAACTCTGACCCAGAAGAAACAATCGCTGTAGTTGCCATTAGTAAGATTTGAAAGAATAACAAAGAATCAGATGCAAAAGCTTGAAAGAGTTTGAAAGTAGAAAAGTGTTTGTGATTATGTGTGTGTGACAATAGATGTGAATTGGAGTAAGATGTGAAAGGTTTAGACGTATGTGTGTGTATTGTTTAAATATGAAAATCAAAATTAAAAACTGAACAGTTTTTAATCATTAATACACAACTGTCTTACTCCGTTAATTGTGTGAGTGGGACACATGGCACACATGCAATGACTGACAGCAGTAATTGGCAATTTCCAATGCGCATGCGCAGTAAAAACAGCAATAATTACCGCCTTTTACACTTTCCTAGACAAGCAAGCTTTTTCTTCTGTTTAATACAAATTAGAACCGTTACCAATCATACACTTTTGTTTTCAAGAATGTTTTCTCAAAATTATTAACTGTCTGAAACAAATAATTAATTTTAATCATCAGAGATTAAAATAAAATTACCTCAGCGTAGAGTACACAGTTCATCAGTGTTTACCAATCCTCCTCCTTTATTCATAATCTCTTTTCTCTCAATGCACAGTTGTGAAAAAATTGTGTGTGAATAGCAGAGTTTACTGAATATAAATATTTAGAGCATCTTAAAGTGCATAAAATTCACACAATAAATCAGTAAAAACTAGTTGCCCAAACTCTCATGTATAAAATAAAATCTGATTTTATCTAAACTCTGTACTATAAAATTTATTATTTTCACCCCCTTCGATTTTTTTTTTTTTTAATTTTTTTAATTTTTTTAATTTTTAAATTTTTCCAGTAATCAGTGGTTGGCACTAGTCACCAAAAATCAAGGATTTTAGCCCTTATTTCATACAATAAGTTCCTGGGTCTTCCTAGGCACAACATGATCTCAAAGGAATTTGTGCATTTTTTGGCATCTTTTGATTGGAGGGTGAAATATTTGCAACTAATTATCAGAGTTTAGACTTTTCATCAGATAATACAATTAATTTATGAGAGAAAGTGCAAACAGCTAATACAGACTCAGTGTATAGGATCAATAAACTAAGAGATGCTATAAATATAGAGACAATATCATGCTGTGTAAAATTACTGCACATTTTGAGATCAGATCATATATTACTCAGAAAGATTCATGATTACTTACTGAGAATCATGCTTCATACAGGTTTCTTCATCGGTCCATATGTTTCAGACAATATCACAATCAGAGTATAGCATCAGAGATTAACTTCAGACTTTAACCGACAGAGTATGACTGACACTTTATTACTAACATAGTTTACTATCAGAGTTTAACATACTGGTACAAATAACAGTTAACACATGCAAAGAACCATGAGCATAAAATCAATCATGAATTGTTTTTGAATCTAACCAGTATCTCTAGTCAAAACCAGAGACCATTCCAAGTTCATTTACCAGTCTTGTAAAGGTAGCTTCACTCAAGGGTTTGGTGAAGATATCTGCAAGCTGTTGGTCTGTAGACACAAAATGAAGCTCAATATTTCCTTCTTCCACATGTTCCCTGATAAAATGATACCTTATGCTGATGTGCTTGGTCATGGAGTGCTGTACTGGATTACCTGTCATAGCAATAGCACTTTGATTATCACAGTAAATAGGTATTTTAGAGTACCTTAATCCATAGTCCAGCAATTGATTCTTCATCCATAAAATCTGTGCACAACAGCTACCAGCAGCTATATACTCTACTTCTACTGTGGATGTGGAAATTGATTTCTGTTTCTTGCTGTACCAAGAAACTAATCTGTCACCTAAAAATTGACAGCTTCCACTTGTACTTTTTCTGTCTATCTTACAGCCTGCAAAATCTGCATCAGAGTAACCAATTAATTTAAACTCTGATTCTCTAGGGTACCACAAACCAAGGGTTATGGTTCCTTTGAGATATTTGAAAATTCTTTTCACAGCTGTTAGATGTGGCTCTCTGGGGTCTGCTTGAAATCTTGCACAAAGACATGTTGCATCCATGATATCTGGTCTACTTGCAGTGAGATAAAGAAGAGACCCTATCATTCCTCTATAGTTTGTCATATCTACTGAGGCTCCTGTGTCTTTGTCTAGCTTTGTTGCAGTAGCCATGGGAGTTGTAGCAGATGAACTATCAAGCATACCAAATTTCTTGAGAAGATTTCTGGTATATTTTGCTTGATTGATAAAAATCCCATCATCTGTTTGCTTTACCTGTAAGCCTAGAAAATAACTAAGCTCTCCCATCATGCTCATTTGATACCTTGACTGCATAAGCTTGGCAAATTTCTTACAGAGTTTGTCATTAGTAGACCCAAAAATTATGTCATCCACATAGATTTGAACTAACAACAAATCATCACCAGAATTAAAATAGAACAAGGTTTTGTCAATTGTACCTCTAGTGAACCCACTTTCTAAAAGAAATTGAGCTAGAGTTTCATACCATGCTCTTGGTGCCTGCTTTAGTCCATATAATGCCTTGTCAAGCATGTAGACATAATCTGGATGTTTGGGATCTACAAACCCTGGTGGTTGTTCAACAAAAACTTCTTCTTCAAGTTTCCCATTGAGAAAAGCACTTTTCACATCCATCTGAAAGACTTTAAACTTCTTGTGAGCAGCATAGGCCAGAAAAATCCTTATTGCCTCCAATCTTGCAACTGGAGCAAAGGTTTCATCATAGTCAATTCCTTCCTGCTGTGAATAGCCTTTAGCCACAAGTCTAGCCTTATTCCTTGTAATCACCCCATCACTGTCTGTTTTGTTTCTGAAAACCCACTTTGTACCAACAATAGATCTGTTCTTTGGTCTTGGTACAAGTGTCCAGACTTCATTCCTCTCAAATTCATTTAACTCCTCTTGCATTTCTGTTATCCAGTTAGCATCTTGAAGAGCTTCTTCCACTTTCTTGGGCTCTGTTTGAGATAAGAATGCATGAAACAGACATTCATTATTTGTAGCACTTCTAGTTCTTACACTAGCTTCTGGATCTCCAATTATCAAGTCAGGTGTATGGGCTTGTGTCCACCTTCTTGCTGTTGGTAATTGGCTTCTATTATCAGTATTAGATCCTCCCCTTGATCCATGCTCTCCTGATTTTCTTCTTGACCATTTGCATTCTCTGAGGCTCCCCCTGAATTGGACTGCTCAGAGTTTGGATTTTCAGTGTTTGACTCAGAGTTTGGGATAGATCCTTCAGCTGATTCACTTTCAGAATTTGAGTTATTATCTTGAGATGTTTCTGAAGTATCTTCACGCTCCCCCTCGACTGATTCTCTATTTTGTTCTGTCAGAGAAATTTCCTCAGTGTTTACCAGTAGAGGTTCAGAGTATGCTTCGTCAGAGTTTGTTGGATTTGCTTCATCAGAGTTTATGTCATCAGAGTTTAGATCTTCATTTTCAAATCGAAGTTGATCATGATATTCTTCATCTTCTATTCCAGTTATTTTCTTGTCATCAAATGACACATGTATAGATTCCATGATCACTTTAGTTCTCAGATTGTAGACTCTGAAAGCTTTAGTTGATAGTGGGTATCCAACAAAAATTCCTTCATCAGCTTTTAAGTCAAACTTGGTCAATTGTTCAGGATGAATTTTCAACACAAAACACTTGCATCCAAAAATATGAAAATATTTCAAATTTGGCTTCTTATTTTTCACCATCTCATATGGTGTTTTCCCATGCTTGTTGATCAGTGTAGCATTTTGAGTAAAACAAGCTGTTTGAACAGCTTCTGCCCAGAAATAAGTTGGCAATTTTGCTTCATCAAGCATTGTTCTGGCAGCTTCGATTAAGGTTCTGTTCTTTCAACTACACCATTTTGCTGTGGAGTTCCAGGTGCAGAAAATTCTTGCTTCACTCCTCTTTCCTTGCAGAAAGCTTCCATTTCAGAATTTCTGAATTCAGTACCATTATCACTCCTGATAATTTTCACTTTGTGCTGTGATACTTTGTCCAATTACTTCACATGATCCATCAAAGTTAAGGCAGTTTCATCCTTCTTTGCTAAGAAATACACCCAGGTGTATCTGGTGTATTCATCAACAATTACCAAAGCATATTTCTTTATGCCCATTGACATTACATTTACTGGACCAAAAAGATCAACATGTAAAAGATGATAAGGTTCCACAACTGAAGACTCAGATTTATTCTTGAAAGATGACTTCCTTTGCTTGGCCTTTTGACAAGAATCACACAGACCATCTAAGCTGAGTATTGACTTTGGAAGTCCCCTTACAAGATCTTTTCGAATCAGCTCATTGATGTTGTTCAAGTTTAGATGAGAGAGCTTCTTATGCCATTTCCAACTCTCTTCATTTGACATTTTTGCAGATAGACACACAGCTTTTCCTTCAGAGTTTGTTACCAAACTTGCTTCATAGATGTTATTGTGCATGTGTCCAACTAGAACAACTTTTCCGGTAGATTTACTGATAACCTCACAGTGTTCAGTATGAAAATCTACATGGTATCCTCTGTCACAGATTTGACTCACAGAAAGCAGATCATGCTTGAGTCCTGAGACTAGAGCTACATTTGTGATGATGACACTTCCAAGATTAATATTGCCATATCCCATAGTACGTCCTATATTGCCATCTCCATAGGAAACTTTTGGGCCAGCTCTCTCCTCATAATCTGATAGCAGGGCTTTATTTCCAGTCATGTGTCCTGAACATCCACTGTCCAAGACTAAGGTACTTTCCCTTATGCCCTGCAATCACAAACAATTACAAAGAGTTAGATTTAAGGATCCAGACTTGCTTGGATCCTTTGGCTTTCTTGACATTGTTAGCTTTTGCAGCGGAATAACTTTCAACAGAGTTTAAGCTAACTGTGTCAGACTTTACACTTGCAGAGTTTGCTTTAACCCATTTCAGGTTGGGTTTTAGCTCATAATAGTTGTGATAAATAGCATGATAACTCTTACAAGTATAAATGGAATGCCAAGTGCTCCCACAGTGTGTGCATAAAGTCTGTGGTCTAACCCTAACATAATCATTCTTTACCCCAGACTTGGAGGGTAAAGAATTAATATCTTTGTTTTTCGTGCAGAAACTTGCAAGATGGTTAGTACTACCACAACTATGACATGTCTTCCTAGGAGCATCAGAATTAGGCAGATAATCATTTCTTTTATTAATGCCTACTTTTCCATTCCTATTTTTCTTGGACACTTTCTGTTTGTTGACAGACTTTACCTCTTTGAGCTTATGTTTGAATTGTTTTTCTGTCATTGAACCAACATTAACCTGCTTATCACAGATTTTTACTGGTTCTTTAACAGCTTCTATCTTAACCTTATTCTCTGTTATTGAACCAACATTAACCTGTTTGTCACAAGTTTCAACTGGTTCCATAACAGCTTCTTTCACAATTACAGACTTTAGCTTACTGGATTCAGAAACAAATTTCACAGGTTTAAGTTGTGGTTTCACTTTCACTTTCTCTTTAAACCTAAGTTCATCTTTCTCACAGTAACCTAAACCTACAGTGTCTGTCTGAAAAACTTGATGTGTGTCTTTTCCAGAATTAGTCCAAGTTTTAATCACTTTCCTCTCTTTTTCCAACTCAGATTCTATTTGCCTATATCTTTTAAGCAATTCCTGTTCAACATAAACAGCATCATCTCTCTCCTTTTGAACTTGTTGCATGTTAACAAGTCTCTCTTCAAGAAATTTATTTCTTTCTTTAAGACCTAGATTCTCAGATTTGATTCTTTCATTCTCTAAAGTCTGATCCCTATAACTAACATGTAGGCTTTTTAGATAGACTCTCAATTCAGATATATTATCAGTATCATAAGCATAAGTAGTTAGGGGTACCTTGTTTTCAGATGACTCAGCTTCATCTTTAACAGTTTCCATGAGAGCATAATTGACTCCCTCATCTGAGTCTGAAGTGTCTGCCCAGTCCCTGCCTTTAGTGATGAGTGCTTTCTCAGATTTTCCTTTCTTGCACTCTGGAGCATAATGACCCATCTCTTTACACTTGTAGCACTGGATCTCAGACTTGTCTTTCTTTCCAGACTTGGTATTTCCTCCATCAGACTTTCTGAAATTTCTCTTATCAGAGTTTGAATCTCTCCTAGAAAATCTCTTTCCTTTCTTGAAGTTTTTGAATCCCATCTTCTTGAAGGTCTTCACCATTAAAGCAGCCATTTTCATCATCTCTTCTTCATCATCCTCAGAATCAGAAGCTTCATCATCAGTGTTTGAGCCATCATCAGAGTTTGATGACTCACTGTCAGATTTAATGACTAAAGCCTTTCCTTTGGCTTTCTTTCTTGATGATTCCTTCTTGACAGTCTTTTCTTCAACTTTAAGAGCAACAGATTTTGTCTTCTTTCCAGATCTTTTGTTTCTTTGTTCTATCTCCAATTCATGAGTCTTGAGCAACCCATAGATTTCATCAAGATCTGTTTCTGCAAGATCATAATTGTCTCTTATTGTTGTCGCCTTCAAATCCCATCTTTCAGGTAGGGATAACAGAAACTTGAGATTTGATTCTTCAAGTTCATATTCTTTATCAACAAGAGACAGATCATTCAACAGTTTACAAAATCTGTCATATGTCTCAGTCAAAGATTCACCAGGTCTTGAACCAAAGTGTTCATACTCCTGTGTGAGAATAGTCTTCCTGTTCTTCTTTATTGCACTTGTTCCTTGACACCTGACTTCTAAAGCATCCCAGATTTCTTTGGCAGTTTTGCAGCCAATAACTCTGTTAGACATCTAAGGCACTATGGAGTAAATGTCTAACCTTTGCATCCTTTGCAATTGATGAGATGTCTTCAGGAGTCAAATCTTTCTTCTCTTTTGGAACAGTCTTTTGTTCTTGACCAGTAATAACAGGAGACAATTTAGTTGGCATATGAGGACCATCATTGATTCTATCAAGATATTCTGGATCTGTGGCTTCCAGAAACATGGTCATCTTCACCTTCCATATTGGATATTCAACTGGTCTTAGAATTGGAACCCTTATAGTCTCATATCAACTAACAGAAGTTGGTTGAACCTTCTGAGCATTGGAACCTGCATTATAACCTTCCTGAGAGTTGTCAGCCATGATTATACTTGTGTTTGGATCGATAAACTGTATATATTAAACAGCCTAAGCTCTGATACCAATTGTTAGGCCGATTACACAATATATAATCAATATAAGTATGATAATAACAATAAAGAACACTGTTTATGAATCAACAACTGAATTATATAAATAACTCTTCTCTCAGTGATGTAAAATATCACAGAGAGCTGCTAGGTTACAAGAATAATGTATTCAATAATCGCATCCCTTTTAGGGTTAACCTATCTGTGTTTATATAGTACACAGCTACATAGAATCAATCTCTAATTGATATTCCTATAAATTAGCTATACAATTTATATCAAACTGAGATTGCTTCTGTCTTCTGTTCCGTTTCCTTATATGTCTCAATATATCTTGCTTCTTTCCATCTTCAAGATATATTGCTTCTAGAATCTTCAATGTTAGCACCGACAGCTAAATAAACTCTCATCCCGTCAGACTTTAACAAACTCTGACTGGCTTCTAGTAAACTCTGATGAGTACCTGTTGCTTAAACACTGATAAACACTCATCAGCAATTATATCTAACAAGGAAGCTTTTCATCTAGCCTCCTATCATTAGCATCCCTGAGGTTGCTAATGGAATCCTTGATTTCTGTAGCTTCAATCCTTGTCTGCAACATCTGTAGCCTTTGAATTTCTAGGGAATCCATGATGGCCTTGTAGAATTTCTTTTCCCTTGCATTTGCAGACTCATGAGCTAGATATGCCTCATTGTACTGCCTTGTGATAGCAGTATCTAGAGTGCAGCTTCCTTGCATATCCTGAGAAAGCCAGTTTGGTCTAGGAGGCACCACAGAAGTCCCAGTCTGTGAAGTAGTGGCCACCTGTAGATTGTCACCATAACTGTCCTCATCATCAGAAAAGTCAAAGTCTCCACTTGCTTCAGCTCCTGGAGGTAGATTGGTCAAGGCATCCTTTTCTCTTTGCATTGATGCAGTTGTATGAATTAGGTTTAGTGACCTCTCTGCCTCCACATTGCCCTGTTGAGCCATAACTTGATAGGCTGGCACAGGATGAGTAAAGGTCTCAGAATCCAGGGAAATACTATCCAGAGTTTGTTGATAATGCTCTTGGAAAGTAAGTTCCCTTTCTCCCTCACTTACCCCCATTAACTCACTAGCAATGGCTGCTTCCTTCCTTATTGTTCCTGTAGTCCCTTCTCTCTCTCCACTCTTTTCTAGCATCATGGGCTCCCCATGGCTCACACCTCTCACACCCTCACCTTCACCTTCTAAGGTGGTACTCTCAATCTCTCCTTTTGCCTGGCTGGAAGAAATAGCCAGCCCTTCACTCTCATTCTCTCCTTTTGCCTAGCTGCAAGCCAGCCTCTCAGTTTCACTCCCTCTCAAGCCTAAAAGTGTCTCAACTACCACCAGGTCATCTACACTAGTTGTGGAAACAACTTGATTTTCAATAAGAGGTGTAGAATGACCTATCAACGGAATGGTAGTTTGAACTGTCAACGGCATGGATACTGTTGATGGAGAGACACTTGTCAATGAAAGAGGCTGTTTCGTTGATGAAGTCAATGAAGCATTTTGAGAAAGTGAAATTACAATCGAATCTGTGGTGATTGAAGTGAGATTGGGGTCCACAGATCCTCTTGCAGTTTCAGAAAAAATTGGTTGATGGCCCAACAAATCACTTAATAAGTGATGACCATCAGCTTCAGAGTGGGGCTTCTCCAAGATAAGAGTTGCAGAATCAGGAATAGATGTATGGATCATGTCCACATCTAAAGATTGAGTTGGTGAACTTGATGGAGATAGTTCAAGATTGATGTTTAGAGAATGGGACTGTAACCCCAGAGTAATAATAGGGGTTACATCAAACTGAATTTGTGAAACTGGAAGTGTTGCTTCCAGAGTGTGTGCACCCTGTGTACCCTTGGATTTTTGCTTCACTCTCCTTTGGTATTGGGAAAATGTAGACTGTGGGCTTGAAGTGTCCCTTACCCTCTTGGAGTGTGCTCTTGGTGGAGAGCTTGTTTCAATAATAACATCCTTTTGGGAGGATGCAACTAGACTTGTGTTTAAATCCATTTTACTCATTGTGCCTTGTTGGGAAGACACAATGGGGCTTGGCTGAGACACACTATCCTCTCCTTCCTTATTCTTGGGGTTTCTTTGATTTTCACCCCTTCCCTCACCTCTCACAACTCCAGAATCACTCCCCTTTGGTTGTGAAGTAGTTTTTACAACATGTGCCTTTTGAGAAGCACCTGAGGTTGGTTTGGAGGATTTCTTAGATTTAGGTTTTGCTGCTTGGGCAGGAGCCTATTGGGACACAGCTACAGACTCCATAGCAGCTTGGGTGGGTGAAACAATAGAAGTAACAATGACACTAACAGGGTTAGATGTAGTTACCTCAATGATGGGCAGATACACCACTGGGACATCACCATTGTGGTTAAGTCTCAGTATATCTGTCAAAACCCTCTTCTCTTGCACAAAACACTCAAACCTGGAAACAGGGTTAGAGATAACTAATGGTGCTGGACTAACATGGTTAGCCAACATCATCAGAAACCTAGCATAATAGATATTCTTTTTCCTATTTGTCTTATCACCCAACTTAGCACCAATTTCATACATAAGTTGGGTGCTAAAGTTATAATATCTATCAGTTAGGAGCATGGTAAAAAGAATCAACATAGAATTAGTCAATGCATCAAAATTACTAATTTTGCCAGAAAAGACTTTAATGAATGCATCAGCTAAGTAACTGTATTCTCTAACCAATCCTCTCCTAATAATCTTACCCAAATTATCAGTAGGCAAAGAGTAGTTTATAGAATTTAGCATGTTAATCATTTCAGTATATGTAGGCAAAGCATTACAGTTATTTTCAGGAATACGTAGACATGCTTGCAATACATCAGAATTAACTATATGCTCTTTACCTTGAATGGTGAATTGTAGTGTGCAGTTTGTTCCACTATACTCACATGAGTTCCAAATTTCCTCGATTATCTCATTGTAGAGTGGTGTAGAGTGAAACATTGCATAGCTCAACTTGCAATTCTTCATGAAATCCTTCATTTTGAAAAAGATTCTGTTCGGGTTTTCCTTGACAACAAAAGGGATGGAGTTGTTCTTCTCATAGATGAACCCTCCAGCAGACATAAGCTTGACTATGGGTGCCATTGTTGAGTGAAGAAAAGCTTCGAACTGAATTGCTTGTTAGAGAGAAGAAGAAAGAAAAGCCTTTGGAATTTTTGAGAATAGGTAGAAAAGAATTAAAGAAAATAGAATTTCTTAAATACTCCCCCAAAAATTCTCAGAAATTAAGTCCAATAATAGATGTAAATTACTGGATTGGCTTAAAAAATATAACCGTTACAATTAAAAAGTTACCATGATTTATACTTACAGGGGTGTATGCATAGATCGTGGTAAAGGACGTGAAATTTCAACGGTTCAGATTAAAAGCGCTTATATCAACGAATCAGAATTGGGCGTTTAAGGTCCCGTCCATTTCGTTGATAAAGCTGCGTTTCGTTGATATAAAAGAACTATCAACGAAACACCCAGAAAAAGTGCTAAGACTGTCAACGAAATGGTTCGTTTCGTTGACATAGTAATTTTGACTTAGACAAAATTTTACTTTTTCCTGAGAAAATTAATTCACAGAAAAACATAGCAAATTTCTGGCTGCATCCCAACTTGCAAAAATCTCAAAATAATTAAGAGAAATTTAGCATACCTAGCTCACTTACTAATCTTGAGAATGTTGATTCATCAAGTGGCTTGGTAAAGATGTCTGCAAGTTGTTGTTCACTTGGAACAAAATGTAACTCCACAGTACCATTCATAACATGTTCTCTAATGAAATGGTACTTGATGTCAATGTGCTTGGTCCTTGAATGCTGCACTGGATTCTCAGTAATGGCAATGGCACTAGTGTTGTCACAGAAAATAGGAATTTTCTCAACTCTTATTCCATAATCAAGTAGTTGATTTTTCATCCATAAAATCTGTGCACAACAACTTCCAGCTGCAATGTACTCAGCCTCAGCTGTGCAGGTAGAAACTGAGTTTTGTTTCTTGCTGAACCATGACACAAGCTTGTTTCCTAGGAATTGACAGGTTCCAGTTGTGCTTTTCCTGTCAATTTTACATCCTGCATAATCTGCATCTGAATAGCCAATTAGTTCAAAACCAGATTCTCTAGGATACCAAATGCCAAGGTTTGGTGTTCCTTTGAGATATCTGAAAATCCTTTTAATAGCAACTAAATGGGATTCCCTAGGATCAGCCTGAAATCTAGCACATAGACATGTAGCAAACATAATATCAGGTCTACTAGCTGTTAAATATAAAAGTGAGCCTACCATGCCTCTGTAACTTGAAATGTCCACAGATTTTTCCTTAGTATTCAATTCAAGTTTGGTGGCAGTAGGCATGGGAGTTTTGGCAGGAGAGCATTCCATTAAGTTAAATTTCTTTAACAAATCATGAATATATTTTGTTTGACTAATGAAAATGCCTTCATTAACTTGCTTCACTTGGAGACCAAGAAAATAAGTTAATTCTCCCATCATGCTCATTTCATATTTACTTTGCTTAAGCTTGGCAAACTTTTGACAAAGTTTTTCATCTGTAGACCCAAAAATTATGTCATCTACATAAATTTGAACAAGTATAGTAGAGCCATCCACAATTCTATGAAAGAGAGTTTTATCTACAGTACCTCTAGTGAAGTGATTCTCAAGGAGGAACTGTGAAAGTGTGTCATACCAGGCTCTAGGTGCTTGTTTCAAACCATAGAGTGCTTTGAGAAGGAAGTACACATAGTCTGGAAAATCATCATCTTCAAAACCAGGAGGTTGACTCACATACACCTCCTCTTCCAATTCCCCATTTAGAAAAGCACTCTTCACATCCATTTGATAGACTTTGAAATTGGCATGGGCTGTATAGGCTAGGAAAATACTTATTGCTTCTAGTCTTGCAACAGGAGCAAAGGTTTCATCAAAATCAATTCCCTCTTCCTGTGAATAGCCTTTTGCAACCAATCTAGCTTTGTTCCTTGTGACTATGCCATTTTCATCCATCTTGTTTCTGAACACCCATTTTGTGCCTATGACACTCCTGTCCTTAGGCCTGGGCACCAGATTCCAAACATTGTTCCTCTCAAATTGGTTTAGCTCCTCTTGCATAGCTAAAACCCAATCTGGATCTAGAAGTGCATCCTCAACTTTCTTTGGCTCATCTTGAGACAGAAAGCTACTATATAGACATTCTTCTTGAGTTGCTCTTCTAGTTTGGACTTTTGAAGAAACATCACCTATAATAAGTTCAAAGGGATGATCTTTAGTCCACTTCCTTGAGGGAGGTAGATTTGCTCTTGAAGAAGAAGCTTCATGATCATGATTGCCTTGATTGGATATTTGTCCTTGAGAAACTCCCCCTGAGTTTGTTGTCTCTAATTGATCACTTCTAGAAGCATTTCTGTGACTGTCAACGGTATGACCAGTTTGGCTGTCAACGAAACGCTCATTCTGACTGTCAACGAATCCACCATCATGACTGTCAACGAAATGACCATTTGGCCTGCTAGCAGCTATTCTTTTCAATCTCAATGCAGCAATTTCATCTTCACTACTGCTTTCATCTGTGCTAGTTACAACAACTTCAGGCTGTTTATCAATAGCCTTGACATGCTTTACTTGATCTCCTTCCTCATTCTCAAAAGAAAGACTTTCATGGAAACCTTCATCACAGAGACCTTGAATTTTGAGATCATCAAAAACAACATGTACAGATTCCATAACAATGTTGATTCTGAGATTAAAGACTCTGTAAGCTTTCCCTGCTGCATATTCCACAAATATTGCTTCATCTGCCTTTGCTTCAAATTTCCCCAAATGCTCAGCTTGATTTCTCAGAACAAAGCACTTGCATCCAAAGACATGAAGAAAATCCAATAGTGGCTTCTTTCTTTTGAGTAGTTGATAAGGGGTCATTCCTTTGGCCTGATTAATCAAAGAAATATTTTGAGTAAAGCAAGCTGTGTTAACTGCCTCAGCCCAAAAATAAGTTGGTAACTTTGATTCATCTAGCATTGTCCTTGCAGCTTCAATAAGTGTTCTGTTTTTCCTTTCAACTACACAATTTTGCTGTGGTGTTCTTGCTGCTGAAAACTCATGCAAAATACCATTTTCTTCACAGAACACCTTCATGCTTGAATTCTTGAATTCTGTCCCATTGTCACTCCTAATCCTTCTTACTTTGAAATCAGGATGATTGCTTACCATCTTGATGTGATTGATAATGATTTCACTTGCCTCATCTTTGGAGTGCAAAAAGAAAGTCCATGTAAATCTAGAAAAATCATCAACAATCACAAGACAGTATTTCTTCTTTGAGATGGACATGACATTTACAGGGCCAAATAGATCCATATGAAGCAACTCAAGCTGTTGGACAATTGATGACTCTGTCTTGCTTTTGAATGATGCCTTCTTTTGTTTCCCTTTTTGACAGGCATCACACAAACCATCCTTGGAGAATTCCACTTGAGGAATTCCTCTAGCAAGATCTTTCCTCGCCAAATCATTCATAACTTTGAAATTCAGATGAGACAATTTCTTGTGCCATAGCCAACTTTCATCCTTGCTTGCTTTGCTGAAAAGACAAGTGATGGTGTCTGAACTTGTGCTACTGAAATCAGCAATGTACACATTCCCTCTTCTGAATCCAGTCATGACCACATTGTTGTTTCCTACCTTAGAAACAACACAGGCTTCTTTGGAAAAAGTAACTAAAAATCCTTTGTCACAAAGTTGGCTGATACTAAGAAAATTGTGCTTAAGACCATCCACCAATGCAACCTCATCTATGATGACATTCTCTTTTGAAATCAAGCCATATCCCTTAGTGTAGCTTTTGCTGTCATCTCCAAAAGCAATACAAGGGCCAGCTTTTTCCTGAAACTCTGTGAGCAGGGTAGAATCACCAGTCATGTGTCTTGAACAACCACTATCCAAGTACCAAAGATTCCTTTTGTCTCCCTGCACACAATAAAACCAAATCAAGTTGATTTTGGTACCCAAGTTTCCTTGGGTCCTGTTTTGTTAGCCTTTGCTTTCCCTTTTATATCATTTTTCACCTTGGGCTCAGACTGATTTAAATCAATCTTTACCCTTGGTGTTGATTTCTGAGGGTTGCTCACATTTTCATTCACAGCATGCATAGTTGGAGGAACAATCATGTTATTCATATTCCATGGCATTTGTGGCACATTAAACATATTCATGTATGGATTAGGCACAAATGACATGCTGGCATATGGATTCTGAAATTGTGCATATTGAGCAAACATGTTAGGCATAACGGGCATTATAGGCATAGAACTATTCATTGCAGGCTTGGGCATTTTCACATTAGCAGTTTTCTTAACAGATTTGCAGTTAGTAGATAAATGACTAACACTTCCACAATTGACACATGTCTTTCTAGGAGCATATTTATCAGGTGTGTAATTGTTGTGTTTGTTAATCCCTACTTTGCCATTCCTGTTATTCTTTTTATTTCCCTTAGCCTCAACCTGAACTTTCTCTAACTTGTCCTTCAATTGCTTGTTAGACAAGTTGCCTACATTAGCTCTCACAACAGGCTTCTCAACTTTCTTTGATTTACTAGACTCACCTTGAACAAAGTTCTTGGTGACAGGACCATACTTGTTATTAAGTCTAGTGAGTTCATTTTTTCTTTTCTCTGTCAACGAAACAGCCTGATCGGTTGATGGTTCATCTGTCAACGAAACATTGCATTCCGTTGACATATCAACCTTCAACAAATGATCATTGTTGTTTGTTGACTCAGTTCCTGATTCTAAGGTTTCACCAACATACCCTAGCTTCTCCTTGTTCTTTTTCCATGATTGTTCACAGAAAGATTCCATACCTTGAACATTAATGATGTTGGTAGCAACATTCCTGGCATCTTTCCATTTTGCAATCACACTCTGTTCTATTTCAAGTTGTGTTTTAAGAATTTCTTCCCTTTCTAACACGTTCTCAAGTTCCTTCTTAACATCCCTACTAACACACCTCATTTTCTCAAATTCAATGAGCTGTGCTTCTAACATTGCATTCCTATCACTTAATAGCAAATTAGTCTCTTTTATTCTAGAATTCTCTTTGGTAAGTGATTTAAGAGTAACACGTAAATTATATAGTACATTAGACATCTCATTTACTGCACTATCGCATTCCTCTTTAGAAAGCTCAGAAAGATTAGTAATTGTTACCTGGTTGCTTGAGGAGCTTGCTTCCTGCTCATGATTGTTAGCCATAAGAGCCAAGTTGACATACTCAACATCATCATCAGAATCTTCACCATTACCAGCCCAGTCATACTCCTGAGACATGAAAGCCTTTTCTTTTTGCTTGAGAAGTTCAAAGTATTTCTTTTTATAATCAACAGGCTCAAATTTCCTGTTGCCCTTCTCAACTTTGGGCTTTCTGCAGTCTCCAGCAAAGTGACCAAGCATTCCACAATTGAAACATTTAGATTTAGACTTTTCAATCCAGTTATTTTTGCTAGGTTGAAAGTCTCTCCTTGGTGGCCTTGCTTCTGAGTTTCTCTTGAACTTGAACTTAGAGAACTTTCTTGACAGAAAAGCAATGTGTTCATCAATCTCATCTAAGTCATCCAAGTTGGCTGGTTCTGGTTCTTCTTCTTCTGTCATCTTGCCTTTACCCTTGCTAACATCACTCCTACAACTAGCTCGACTAGTTGTGCCATTTGCAGCTTCTACATTGTCATCTTCCAGTTGATTCACAGATGCCATTAATGCAATAGATCCACCTTTCTTCTGTACCTTTTCAATTTCTTCATCTTGCTCCATTTCCAACTCATATGTCTTTAAGGTTCCATAAAGCCTTTCAAGAGTGTAGTCTTTGTACTCTTGAGTGTTTCTAAGAGAAACAGTCATAGGCTTCCATTCTTTTGGAAGAGCTCTAAGAAATTTAAGGTTTGAATCCTTGGTTTGATAGATCCTCCCATACAACTTTAATCCATTTAAAAGCTTTTGAAACCTACTAAACGTGTCATTTAGGGTTTCACCAGCTTTAAAATGAAAATGCTCATATTGTTGTCTAAGGAGCTGCATTTTATTTTCCTCTAACTTGCTCAGTTCCTTCACAGAGAGTTCTAACAGTGTCCCATACTTCTTTGGAGGTTGTACAGTTTATGACATTGTCAAACATCTCTTGCTCCAAACCATTAAACAAAATGTTCATGGTTCTTTTATCTTTATGGATTTCTGCAACATCTTCAATAGTCCATTTTGAGACAAGTTTTGGAATTTCTACATCAGGAGCATCATCTGGTACTCCAATTCTCGATGCAACCTTCATGGGAACGTGTGGACCTTTCTCAATGCAGTCTACATACCTCTCATCCATAGACATGAGATGTAAATGCATCTTTACTTTCCAGTGAAAGTAATTGTCCTTATCAAGAACTGATATCTTCACACATGCATCCTTCTTCACCATGATTTCTATTTTTGGTCTTGATCTTTAAACTTCTTGTATGTTAGAAGCTTGCTCTGATACCAATTGTTAATCCCAAATGACCTAACAGAATTGTAGAAGGGGGGGGGGTTGAATACAATTCTAGATATTTCTCAAACTTAAAAACAACTTATAAATTAAAACTGAACTTATAAAATAAAAACTACAAGCACTTAATAATTTCAGTTGGATTGTTTGATGATCCAACTGAAGTGATTTTTATTGCGGAAATAATCTGTGATACAAAAGTACACAGCTGCTCAATTACAAGATTGTAGAGAAGTATGCTCTCAAAGATAGCTAATACAATCTATTTGTTTTTCTTCTCTTGTTTCTAAAGTAACTGCTACACTTGGTTATATAAGCCCAAGTTTACAACTCTACGTTTGGCTAAACTAAAGTACAATAGTAGTAACCATCAGTAGCTTGCTTTTCATCCCTTTTGTCCAATGGTCCTTGGAGATCTTTGCTTTTGTCTTCTTACTTATTATGATCATTCCCAAGAGCCTTATTGGAAATTGGAATGTTTCCTTATTTCCAGTAACCATTTTGATGGCTTCCAATGCAAAGTACACTTCCATATCTCCTTTAGATCTGTTCAGTAAACTGTCACTATCACTTTGTCAACTATTCAAAAAGCAATAGTGATTCGTTGATAGCAGGGAGATGTGTTTCGTTGATAACTTTATTCTTCATTTCATTGATGGTGTATTCCTCATTTCATTGATGAGTAAACTCCATACCGTTGACAGAGCAATCTTCATACCGTTGACATGTCTTCACTTAGGCAAAATTACAAGGCATAATATATTTATAATTAACCAACCTATTTTGCCTATCTAGTACTTAGTCAACATGACTTGGAAAACCTATCTAATACATACAACAAAATGCCTATCAAATTGTGAAGTATTGTACAATGCAATTGCTACAACACTCATTTCGTTGATGAGCTTCCTATCAACGGAATGCTGCAAAGCATGCCATTTCGTTGACAGTTACAAAAATGACTTTACACAAATTCTACTAAGTGTTTTATGTTTATCATCAAGAACAACATATTCCTAACATACATCCTATCTCAGAATCCAAAGACAAACTTAAAGGAGTTGTTCCTGATGCTACTGATGATTCTGGAGATAGTGATGATAATGATTCTAATGATGAGAAGGATCAGCTTGCTACAGCTCTTAAATCTAGTCTTGGAACCAACTTTGGTTCTTCAAACACCTTCATGACTGGCAAGGCTGCAACAGGAAAGAATCTTAGACAAGACTTTTCTGGTCCTTCACCAATTGATCCAGCTGAGCTTCTAAGAAAAGATGAATGGGAAAATGAATGGTACAGATCTTTTAATTCTGTCAGTTTTCCATGTGCTCTAGATCATGCTGCTCATGCTGCCAGAATCATAAAAAATGAAGATTTAAGGAATCACTTGAAGGCTACAACTCTGTTATCCAAAAGCCTCAAGAATGAAATTGATTCTGTGAAGGCTGCTACTAAACATGTGAGGACTGATATATCTCAAACCTTGACAAAGGCTCCAACTGCTTTTCAGTTGAGGGTGGTGGAATCTCATGTTAAGACAATTGTTTCAGAACAGTCTCACATTCACAACAGAATTGATTCATTGGAATCCAAGGTAACTGACATTCAAGCCTCTCTTTCCTTAATTTTAAATTTGCTATCAAATACTGATGTCAAAAAGGGGGAGAAGGTAAGTCAGACAAAATGTACAACTAAACTAGTATTGAGAAGAAATGATGATGATGATAATACTGGTAATGATGGTGATGACAAAGTTTTACAATGAGAAACCTCTGATGCTGCTACTGTGAAGTCTACAATTCAAACTTCTCAAAGTCAAACAACGAAGTCAACTCATGTTTCTGATTCTGGAATTAGAACAGTAAGGACATTGGTGCAATCTCAGATCTTGACGGAAGAACAAATCTTGACAGGTGATCAAATCCTGACGCATGGTCATGGACAAACACTTGATACAATTCCTGAAGGTGATGAAGATATGCTCATTGATAATCCTGAAGATGCATCCAATCTATTTCAGAAGTTCAAAACAAGGGATGGTAATGTTGTTACTCTTTATCACACTGATAAGAGAGTTCAACAGTTATTTGCAAGGAAAGCACTTTCTACTGCTAGTGAAGAATATCCTTATATCTCACATGAAGAATTTCTAAATCAACAGAGAGAAATGATGGAGAGTTTTAAGAATCCTGCTCCTGCTAGCGGTAGAGGAGGCAGAGGTAGAAGAAGTGCAAAAAGAGGTGCAAATAGAGGAAGAAGCTCATCAATTCAAAATATGCCTAGACATACAAGGTCTAGAAGTTTAAGGATAGAAGAAATTCCTGACCCTACTCAAATTCCAGAAGTTCCTTTTGGTGATGATGGAATTATTGAAGAAGAACCTGAATTGAGAAGAAGACCAAGACAATCAACTCTCATTAATACAACTCAAATTGAAGATTCTAATCCTGACATTGTTCCTGACATTGTTCAAGATCCTGATGAATCTGATATTCTACAATAGGTTGAATTGTTAATCTTATCTACTGTGGTTGATTCTCATAATTGTGAAGTTGATGAAGAAGAAGAAGCAAGAAGAAGGGTGATAAAAAGAACAACAGATAGAGATTTTAATCTCTATGTGCAAAGGCTTAAACACTCAAATAGAAGGTTGTGGAGAAATTCAAGCAGACAACAACCTCAGTTGGAAAGAAGCTATGTTCTTGAGAAAGAAAAGGACAAGAAGTGGAAAAACATTGACACACTTAGGTGTGATAGACCTATCAACTTTCAGTCTGGTGGAATTATAACAAGTGCCTCCAGTGTTGCTGATTTTTCTGATTCATTTAGATCAAAAGCACCCTGGTTACTGATGTTTTCAAATCTAAGGCAAATGACACACAATTCAAGAGGAGGTATTGGACACAGGGATGCTGAATTTCTGAATATACCACATGTTGATCCTCATGCCTTGACTGAAATTAGAGGTATTTTAACTTCTGAACACCTGAACAATTTATTAGTTGTTGATATAGTTATAGATTGTCATGATGGTACTGAAAAGAAAGAAAAGCTTATGTACTTTATGAAAGATGGTAGTGTGAAGATTCTATCCATTCAAGATCTGTTGGTGAAAACTACAAAGGAACTGAAATATGTTTATTATCTACTAAAACGGAAGAATGAAGTGTGCAAGGTATGGAGTGATATATGATTCTGTCAACAATAAGGAGAAGATTTCATGAAGGAAAGAATTAAAATGGTAATTATACTCCCATGTACCTAAATCTAAGAGGTCAAGATGTAGAAATGCAAAGAGGCACTGTTGTTAAAGAAATGTCTTTTGGCATGGAGCAACTTAATCTTAATCCCGATGGGAAGGAAATTGCTTACCTCCTGATTGAAGATCATAGTCTACAGAGAAGCTCTATACAGAATTTGAGAGCAGCTATCTATCAGATAAATGAAGAAAATGGAGAACTCAAAGATCTAAAAGAAAGACTAATTCAGATTCTTGAAGACAAAGAATAAAATCTACTGTCAAGCTTCTTGAAGATGAATTTGTTCTACCAGAGAATCTGAGAAGATAAGTTTGCTATTATATATACTTGTACATTTTGTAAATAAGTTTTTGAAATCATTGAATCTAGAAATTTATACTTTATTTTACAAAGTATAAGATTGGGGGAGATTGTTGGATCAGGATTCAATGATCGTCAAGATCTAGACTCAACTGATCAGGATTGCTGACGTCATCAGTATTTGCTCAAGCGTCAGTATGAGGATTTATATCAGGCTGGGATCAGGATTGATCATCAGGACTGAAAGCTGATCAGGATTTCTATTTCGAGTTGGTTTATGAGTCTAGTTAAATAAGGAAGTTTATTTTGTCAGTTTCTTATTTATAGGAATGAAGCTGTCGGTTAGGATATGTTTCAATATAGTTGGTAATTGATTTCGACTTATCTTGTAATCGATAGAGAAGCTGTGTAGAATATAAACACAGTTTAGGTTTTGATCTTAGAACGATCAATTGCATACACGAGTATTTTGTAACCTTGAAGCTCTCAAGAACATCAGAATTTCTTGAGAGAGTTTGTAACAGTTTTATATCAGATTTAATAAAGCTGTTATTATTCTTTCATATTTGTGATTCATATTTTATTAAGTCGAAAATCTTATACAATTCTATTCAACCCCCCTTCTACAATTGTTATTTACTGGGCAACAGTGCCAGAATTTCAATTTCGACTTATATCAGTTTATAAGATGTGCAGAGATTTAAAATGTCAATTGACATTTAGTACTGATCATTGCCTATTACAGGACCAATTTCAGAAAAGATAGCAAATTCTTCTTGGTAAAATACAGAATGGCCTTTATACAGTGGGTTCCAGTTCAGCATCTTCCAAATATTGTTTTAGTGTAACAAATGAAGCATAGTTATGGCATCTCAGACTTGGCCATTTGTCTTATTCTCAGTTGAAGATTTTACAGTCTTCTTGTGATTTTACTGCTCTTAGAAATTCAATATGTCAATTTTTTACCGCTCTTAGAATTAAATCACAAGAAGACTGTAAATACTTCAACTGAGAATAAGGCAAATGGCCAAGTCTGAGATGCCATAACTGTGCTTCATTTGTTGCACTAAAACAATATTTGGAAGATGCTGAACTGGAACCCACTGTATAAAGGCCATTCTGTATTTTACCAAGAAGAATTTGCTATCTTTTCTGAGAATGGTCCTGTAATAGGCAATGATCAGTACTAAATGTCAATTGACATTTTAAATCTCTGCACATCTTATAAACTTATATAAGTCGAAATTGAAATTCTGGAACTGTTGCCCAGTAAATAACAATTATAGAAGGAGGGTTGAATACAATTGTATAAATTCTCGACTTAATAAATTATGTATCATAAATATGAAAGAATAATAACAGTTTTATTAAATCTGATATAAAACTGTTACAAACTCTCTCAAGAAATTCTGATGTTCTTGAGAGCTTCTAGGTTACAAAATACTCGTGTATGTTATCGATCTAAATCGAAACCTAAACTGTGTTTATATACTACACAACTTCTCTATCGATTACAAGATAAGTCCAAATCAATTACCAACTATATTGAAACATATCCTAACCGACAGCTTCATTCCTATAAATAAGGAACCGACAAAATAAACTTCCTTATTTAACTAGACTCATAAACCAACTCAAAATAGAAATCCTGATCAGCTTCCAGTCCTGATGATCAATCCTGATCACAGTCCTGATATAAATCCTGATGACAATCCTGATGACAATCCTAATACTGACGCTTGTGCAATACTAATGACGTCAGCAATCCTGATCAGTTGAGTCTAGATCCTGACGATCATTGAATCCTGATCTAACAATCTCCCCCAATCTTATACTTTGTAAAATAAAGTATAAATTTCTAGATTCAATGATGTCAAAAACTTATTTACAAAATGTACAAGTATTTACAATAACAAACTTATCTTCTCAGATTCTCTGGTAGAACAAATTCATCTTCAAGAAGCTTGACAGTAGATTTTCTTCTTTGTCTTTAAGAATCTGAATTAGTCTTTCTTTTAGATCTTTGAGTTCTCCATCCTCTTCATTTATCTGATAGATAGCCGCTCTCAGATTATGTATAGAGCTTCTCTGTAGACTATGATCTTCAATAAGGAGGTAAGCAATTTCCTTCCCATCAAGATTAAAAGTCAGTTGCTTCATGCCAAAAGACATTTCTTTAACAGCAGTGCCTCTTTGCATTTCCACATCCTGGTCTTTTAGATTTAGGTACATGGGAATATAATTACCATTTTAATTCTTTCCTTCATGAAATCTTCTCCTTATTGTTGACAGAATCATATCACTCCATACCTTGCACACTTCATTCTCCATTTTAGTAGATAATGAACATATTTCAGTTCCTTTGTAGTTTTCACCAACAGATCTTGAATGGATAGAATCTTCACACTACCATCTTTCATAAAGTACAGAAGCTTTTCTTTCTTTTCAGTACCATCATGATAATCTATAACTATATCAACAGCTAATAAATTGTTCAGGTGTTCAGAAGTTAAAATACCTCCAATTGCAGTCAAGGCACGAGGATCAACATGTGGCATATTCAGAAATTCAGCATCCCTGTGTCCAATACCTCCTCTTGAATTGTGTCATTTAACTTAGATTTGAAAACATCTGTAACTAGAATGCTTTTGATCTAAATGAATTAGAAACATCAGCAACACTTGAGGTACTTCTTATAATTCCACCAGACTGAAAGTTGATAGGTCTATCACACCTAAGTGTGTCAATGTTTTTCCACTTCTTGTCCTTTTCTTTCTCAAGAACATAGCTTCTTTCCAACTGAGGTTGTTGTCTGCTTGAATTTCTCCACAACCTTCTATTTGAGTGTTTAAGCCTTTGCACATAGAGATTAAAATCTCTATCTGTTGTTCTTTTTATCACCCTTCTTCTTGCTTCTTCTTCTTCATCAACTTCACAATTATGAGAATCAACCACAGTAGATAAGATTAACAATTCAACCTCTTGTAGAATATCATATTCATCAGGATTTTGAACAGTGTCAGGAACAATGTCAGGATTAGAATCTTCAATTTGATTTGTATTACTGAGAGTTGATTGTCTTGGTCTTCTCCTCAATTGTGGTCCATCATCTCTTTCTTGATCTTCTTTCTGAATGATAGTCCTGATAGCTGGAGTATCAGAAGCTATTGGAGTTTGAGAAGCATCAGGAATTTTTTCTATTCTTAGACTTCTAGACCTTGTCTGTCTAGGCATATTTTGAATTGATGAGCTTCTTCCTCTACTTGCAGCTCTTCTTGCACCTCTTCTACCTCTGCCTCCTCTACCTCTAGCTGGAGCAGTATTCTTGAAACTCTCCATCATTTCTCTCTGTTGATTTAGAAATTCTTCATATGAGAGATCAGGATATTCTTCAGTAGCAGTAGAAAGTGCCTTCCTTGCAAATAACTGTTGAACTCTCTTATCAGTGTGATAAAGAGTAACAACATTACCATCCCTTGTTGTGAATTTCTGAAATAGATTAGTTGCATCTTCAAGATTATCAATGAGCACATCTCATCACCTTCAGGAATTGTAGCAAGTGTGTGTCCATGACCAGGCGTCAGGATTTGATGATCCATCAGGATTTGATCACCTGTCAGGATTTGTTCTTCCGTCAGGATCTGAGATTGCACCAGTGTCCTTACTGTTCTAATTCCAGAATAAAAAACATGAGTTGACTGCGTTGTTTGACTTTGAGAAGTTTGAATTGTAGACTTCATAGTAGCACCAGCATCAGAGGTTTCTCCTTGTAAAACTTTGTCATCACCATCATTACCAGTATTATCATCATCATCATTTCTTCTCAATACTAGTTCAGGTGTACATTTTGTCTGACTTACCTTCTCCCCCTTTTTGACATCAGGATTTGATAGCAAATTTAAAATTAAGGAAAGAGAGGCTCGAATGTCAGTTACCTTGGATTCCAATGAATCAATTCTGTTGTGAATGTGAGACTGTTCTGAAACAATTGTCTTAACATGAGATTCCACCACCCTCAACTGAAAAGCAGTTGGAGCCTTTGTCAAGGTTTGAGATATATCAGTCCTCACATGTTCGGTAGCAGCCTTCACAGAATCAATTTCAGTCTTGAGGCTTTTGGATAACAGAGTTGTACCCTTCAAGTGATTCCTTAAATCTTAATTTTCTATGATTCTGGCAGCATGATCTAGAGCACATGGAAAACTGACAGAATTAAAAGATCTGTACCATTCATTTTCCCATTCATCTTTTCGTAGAAGGTCGGCTGGATCAATTGGTGAAGGACCAGAAAAGTCTTGTCTAAGATCCTTTCCTGTTGCAGCCTTGTCAGTCATGAAGGTGCTTGAAGAACCAAAGTTAGTTCCAAGACAAGATTTAAGAGCTGTAGCAAGCTGATTCTTTTCTTCATTATTTTCATCATTAGAATCATTATCATCACTATCTCCAGAATCATCAGTAGCATCAGGAACAACACCTTTAAGTTTTTCTTTGGATTCTGAGATAGGATTTACCATTGGTCTTGAGCTCAGTGGTTGGATCAGGAGTGGCTCAGCATCAGGAGCACCACTAGCATCAGGAGCAACACTGTCAGGATTTGATAAGCTTGCATCCGTATTTTCTACTAATGGTTCTTGTGTAGTATGAGGTTCAGAAGCTGCTTCAACACTTTGAGTTGGAGGTTCTTGTGTGCTTCCCTCAATGACAGTGTCTTCGACCAAAAGTTCCATGTCAGGAATATCAGAAGCCCCTTGAGCATTGTCAGGAAACTTCTCAGAAACTGTAGCTGTAATGCCTGCATCTTCACATTGAGAAGATGGTTCTTGTGTGGCTGGAATGCAGATGTCTTCATTCTCCCTTTGAGAAAATGGTTCTTGTGGATCATCAATAGCTGCTGAACCACTTTGAGGTTCAGGTTCTTGTGGGCTAGATCGCTTCAGTTTCTTCTGTCTTTTGAATACAAACTCATCTGCCTTCTTTTTCTTGTCCATGGGATGAGTAAATCCAAGTTTGAAAGCAGCAGTACCAAGCTTCTCCCATGAAATATCTACATGTTTTGAAGTTGGAGAGACTTTGGCTGGAGAGTCTGAAATAGAGACAATCTTGCTTGGAGTGGCATCAGGATTACCAACGTCAGGATTTGCTTGAGCATCATGATTTGACTGCTCGTTAGGAATTGAAGTGTCATGCCCATCAGTATCCCGTGTCTTCAAAGGAATATGATACCTGCTTTTAGCCAACTTTCCTTTCTTCTGTGGTTTAGCAATTTGTGCCACAGCTTCAATAGCAGTATCAACAACTTCCTTGTTTATTCTCAACTTGGAGGATATGGGCATGTCATCCTCAGAATCAGTTTCATCCCTTAAAACCAATTTTCTTTTCACAGAAACAACCTCCTTAGTCTTATCAGCCTTCTTTACCAGAACCCCTTGTACACCCCCTTGTTTCTTCTGTTTAGTGAGTGGTGTAGAAGAGAAATCCTTTGATCCTGATTGTCTTCCAGACACATCAGATCTAGCTGATTTCTTTGATTTTACAACTAAAGTCTTTTGAGAGACATTAGAGGTGGCTGTTGACTGTTTAGATTGTTTGGGTTGGATGCTTGGGTCAGGAACAAGGTGTGATTGGCCTTGCCCCATAGCATCAGAAACTGATCCATAAAGAGTAATTCTACAAATAGGTAGAATCACATCATCCTCAAAAATAGCACCACAAGTGATTAAAAATTAACTGAAAAAATCTAAGAAAGCAGACATAACCTAACTTATCTGACTTCCTATCACTTAAAGCTTTTAAGATAAATGACCCATAATCAAACACTGCAGAATGGATAAGAGAGTACCCAATTTTGAGAGATCCTGATGGAAGAGCATCAAAATTTGATGTCTTGTTCAGGAAACAACGGCTGATTGTATCAAAGAAGAAATTTCATTCCTTCTTAAGCTTTGTCCTGAAGAGGTTGCCATACCTCTATATTTCTCCATTATAGCCTAGCTTTGCAACAAACTCAAAGAGAGTAGAGTCTGTAATCACATCAGGAACACTATTACCCAGAATTGGCAAATGCAATGCCTCTTCAATTACAGCGGGGGTGACATGATAAGTGCAACAGCCCCAAATCCGGGGTCAGGGATTTAGAGTAGTCACGATCCATTTACTTTTTGCCTTACCTGTATTACTCATACCGTGCATAATTCACCTGCTCATGACCCCACAATATATGTCTCACACACACACAGGTTAGAGTCTCAGAAACGACACGATACAACAACTGCGGAATAAATAATTTTTATTACAATACCCAAATGTCTTTGAATCTGTCACTGATACAATTTCTAAGTAAGGTTACATTACCAACTTAGCCTTCGGATGCTCACAATCCTCTCATACCATTCATATCTATACATAAGTTGAATACCAAAAGTTGTAGCCTGATTCAATTGGTTCGTACTACTCTCGGGATCACTGCTAGAAACTGTTTATGGAAACGCCTTGCGGGGTATGTGCCGTCCCATTGTCATCCTGCTTCGCTGCTATATAATATATATAAAACAATAGCAAGAGTGAGCGATAGCTCAGCAAGGTAATGAAAGTATGGCATAATTCTGCCTTTAATTCAACCCAGAATAAAGCGGGTATAAGACAATAATTTGTCAAAATATCTTGATACTGAAATTATTTCGTTATCGGAATGTATTCCAAAAACAGTACCATTGTTGTATTTCAAATATCATTTTCATAATATTCTTTGCAAACTTTTGCTATATTATGAATAAAGTTCTAGTATAATATAAAAGATGAAGTAACCAGGTAATTCAGTATAACCTTTCCGTAAAATATCTGTTATATAACATATAAGCAGACTATCAACATATAACTTAAAAGATGAAGTTACGAGGAAATTCAATATAAGGTTTCCGTAACCCAGAATCCACTTATGCATATATAATCTGAGTAAGGTTTTATCAGAGTCATAACTCATAAAAGATGAAGTTGCATGAATTTATTGCCACTTCGCTTCCAAGCACTTTTCGACCTCCTGCCAACATGATCGGTTCTTCACCCCAATACATGTTGCAGGAATATTCAAATTGGATGATGAACCAATACTGGAGCCTTCTCCGCGCCCGTCGTACCAACCTTACTATGATCAGTAGCAGGTCGTACAACAAAAATATGTTTTCTACATGTAGATGGAAGAATCACGACAGCTTGACATTGTCTACCGCCTTTCTGGATCTCCCGGCCCATATGGGGCAATAAAATGATGGATCGGCGCGACTCGACCTCTTACACTTGCTCCTAGTTCAGATGAAATCCATGACTCTGAAACGTAAAGATCGTCCTCCTTTCCCCAAGTGTAATACTTGTTGATACGACTCCACTCAGTAGTTATATCTAGGTTGGAAAGGAAGATTCTCCAATATTTCCCAAGCGATGCTTGTTAATGGATATCGACTTGTTCCATGAATTTACCCCTCAAGCGTTGAGGTGGTAACACAATCCTTGACTGGTAGCAATTAAATTGCTCCGAGAAAATATCTGTCCCCTGACAGTTTTTGAGTCTGAGAGTTTAAAAAGAGTAGCACACACTTAAATCAGGGTTCCCATATTTTTGATGGTTGAGCGAGCATTTAAATCCTCTTAAAAGACGGATTTAAATGGAAAACATTGTTTTGGGAACCTCTTTTTGATTTAAAATAATTAATAACATTTATTAAATAAGTAAACCTTCAAATGAATATTCAAAATAATATTCATTAATTAATAAATCTCAAATGAATATTCGAAAATAATATTCATTAAATAATTAAGTCTCAAATGAATATTCAAAAGTAATATTCATTAGATAAATAACCCTTAAATGAATATTCATTAAATGAATAATTAATCCTCGAATGAATATCTAAAAGTAATATTCATTAAATAAATAATCCTCAAATGAATATTCTAAAATAATATTCATTAAATAAATAATTCTCAAATAACAGTTACCCGATATCTAGCTTATAAGCCAATTACCAAATCATTTCCAAGTAATAAATACTTTCCGGAACATAATTAATGATTATTAATAATATTCCTCAAGATGAATAGTACTCTGTCGCTGGAATCCCTCCGGGTTTCCACGACTATCTATGTAACAAAAATATCGACTCCCGGTCTAGAGTCGAAACAATGAACATGCTCTTATCTATAGAGCTACAAGGTATACCGGTTCGTAAGTACATTATCTCAAAGCTCGTATAATATCCAAAAGTCAAATTCTATTTAACACGATATAATCATTTATCTCAAAACTATACAACACTATACATGGCAAAGGCAGTGTTATATAATTAATACTTCAAAGTATGGATTTAGAAACTTGCCTGATGCTCGAGAAGTGATAGGGGTTCGCGACGATGCCGGACAATCTAGACAAAGTCAAAGAAAACGCACGATTAATCCCCTGGATAATCCACTTGTACTCAATGCTTAAACACGTAAGCGAAACACAACCAAGGCATTACTAGCTCGTTATAGGCTCATACTAAGTCCATGTTAATCGACAATTACTTAAGTCGTAGGTTTAGTCCGAAATCAATCCTCGAATACAAGTTATACTTAACCATTTACAACATTGGTTTCTAAGTCATGTTCTTAGTGGTTTTCACTTGCGCAACCTCGGGTAACACATTTTTATAAAATCGAAAAATAAACTTTTTAATACGAATCTTTTTCGTGAGCCTTCCTAACTGTCTCTAGTATTATTCCTCAAAGTTTCACTTTTTAATATGGCTTCTAAGTGGTCCAAATATAGCCTCAAAGTGACTGACCAGAGATGGGTTGTTCCTCCGAACGGCGTTTACTAAAACTCACTTTTCTCCTAAACCGTAAATCGGATTAACATGATTCTTGCGCTCACGTAAGCTAGAAACAAGGCTCTACACACTCATGTTCATCATTGAACCAAAAGAGGCAGTTAGGTTTTCGGATTCTAGGCAGTTTATAGCGTTACCGAAAATCGGGCATTACGACGGCTATGTTTTAACGATTCCAAAATTTATAATCAACCTCAATCATCAAACCAAACAACTCCCAATCAAAAAGATCACAATTTTCATCATCTAAGCTAGCTCAAGATATCCAACATAATCAAAGCTCATATGTATGGACCATCCATCCAAAATTAATCATTAAATCCACTTAATACATTTATTCACCATTAACACATGTAAAAGGACTATATCTTTAAATCCAAGCATGAAAACTCATACATATTAAGAGGGCAGAGGTAATATACCTTCTTTGAAGCTTCACAAGGGTCAACAATGGCTTAACTAGGCTTGGGGGTGCTTGGATGATCCTTATTAAACTTAATCTCATGGAAACAAAAATCAAAAACCAAGAAGTTATTATTCATCATCTTCCTTAATCACTAAAATGGACTGGCTAAATCACGAGGGTGAGGAGAGTGCTTACCATGGTTACGTCGGGCTTCCCGAGAGCTTCGATTTGAGTGGTGGAACGCCAAAAACCGCCAAGAGAAACTCAAGTTATGGTCAATTCTTTCTCCACCATTTTCCTCCTCATTTCCTCTCGGTTTTCTTCTTCCAAATGGGGAGAGTTTTTCTTTTTTATTTTTGTCTTAGTTGATTGATAATTATCTAGATATTTTGTTAATCCAAGTGGTGAGTCATCACCTTTATTGCTTAGTCATTGGACATGTGTCAAGCATGCAGGAGGTTGGCTAAAGTAGCTTTACGGGTTTGCTTTACTGGTTCGTTTCCTTTCACATGGATGATCCAAATGTTGCATCCCTCGAATTAATCTTGTTACATGTTACTTCCATGTCTATATTTAATCCTGTAAATGTTGCCTTGTTCCGTTACCGCTTAATCTCGTAAAATGTTCGCAGGGTTTCTTAAGCGTTCTATCAAAGTAGTTTTCTGTAAATGTTCTTGATATCTCTAACTCTTTTATTAATCCATATCCATGGAATTGATAATTTAAATCCTTCAATATTCTCAAATAATGATTAATCCGTCCGTTATTGGTGAAATTTCGGAGAAAACAGAAATGTTATTTTTCCGATTCTGGCAGCTTTTGCATTCCTTCATTTACATCGTAGATCACTAATACGACTTCGGAATCTCCACACTACGTCTCGTACATAGGTGGCATAAAAAATTTTCTTAACCCTCAAAATCACTATTCATCCTCCAAATTCACTATTCACTGATGCACTTAATCATAATAAGAAAAGTTTTAAATTTTACCAAAAATTCGGGTTATTACAATAAGTAATACCATTGAACTCAAAATTCATCAATAATGTCCCTGACTGCCCTTTTCCAAACACAGCTGAGTTCCATACCTGCATCACAGACTTAAACGATACATTGGCAAGTTCTGTTAGAGCAAACTTCAATGGACTTGAAGTTAGAAAATCCTGTATTATGTGAAACTCAGTGGGCAAATCCTGATGATCTAGAATTACCACAAAATTGTTAGTGGCAAAAGTAACACCACTAACTACTGTCTGCTTGTTTACGAATGATGAAGACGCCATTAAAACAATATAGAAAGCTTGAGAATTGAGATTTAGAAATTAGGGTTCTTGAGCACAGAGAGAGAAAGAAGATGAAAAACTGATGATAAGAGAGTAAACGGTAATATAGAAAATCAAATTTATTTTGTTAAAACAAAATATTACTCTCAGTGACAGGTGGCATGCTGTGATTAGTGCACAAATAATTAGTGGACAAATTACGTGCGTAATTAAACATAACTGCACCGCTTTTTATGGTATCTATATGTATATATTTATTAGTGTGACACACACGCGCATACAGTTGTCCAACTAAAACTCAAACGTTTCCCATCAGTAATTGACGAAAAATCAGGCACAATTTAAGCAATGAAATACTGATCTGTACATCAGGATTGACCGATTGACTTCCTGTCAGGATTGTGTCCTATCAGGATTTGATCAAAATTACATACCTTGCAGAATGACCATCAGGATTTGATAGTCATCAGGATTTCTTCTCTGTAGCTTTCCTCAGTAATTCTCAAAATTCATCATTCCAAGTTCATTCACCAACTTATTGAAAGTAGCTTCAGGCAATGGCTTGGTGAATATATCAGCTAGTTGTTGATCAGTAGGAACAAAATGAAGTTCAATTGTTCCCTCCAGAACCTGTTCTCTTATGAAGTGATATCTAATACTGATGTGTTCAGTAAGAGAATGTTGAACTGGATTTCCTGTCATTGCAATAGCACTTTGGTTATCACAATAAATAGGGATTTTTGAATATGACAGGCCATAATCTAACAATTCCATCCATCATAAAGGTTATAAAGTTATAGACATTCATGCTGATAAATATTTTGTCTCCAGGGATATCAAATTCTTTGAAACACATTTTCCATTTCACATCAACAATCAAACTCTTCCTTCTAGTGACTTCCCCACATCTATTTACTTACCACTGGTTACTTCTGTTGTAACTACAGATTATTCACTTGATAATCCTCTTTTAGTTGCTTCAGATTCTTGTATTAATTCTCCTAATTCTCATGGACCTCCTGCTTCTTTTGATCACACAAATGGTTCAGATGGTTTTATTCCAGATACTTCTGTTTCCACTGGTTCTATTTCTGATTCAAATGCTTCTGCATCTTCTCAATTACTTGACCTTAGTTTACATAATCCACATGTTCCTTTGAGGAAGTCTGGGAGATCACATAAACCTCATGCATATCTTAATCAATATCAATGTCATTCTGGTTCTACTGATAGTGATCAACACTGGTGTAATCTGGTTCACACATCTCCTATTGTTTCCCAAAGTCCAATTAATGAACCTGCAAATTATAAAGATGCTTCACAACACCCAATGTGGGTTGCTGCTATGCAGCAAGAAATTTCATCTTTACATGCTAATCGCACTTGCGATCTTGTTGATCTCCCACCCGGAAAAAACCTATTGACTCGAAGTGGGTTTACAAAGTGAAATTAAAGTCAGATGGCACTCTTGAATGCTACAAGGCACGACTTGTTGCAAAAGGTTTTAATCAAAGGTATGGTGTTGAGTATGAGGAGACCTTCTCTCCTGTTATAAAAATGAGTATTGTCCGCACTATATTAGCCTTGGCAGCCAGTTCCAAATGGTCCATTTTTCAATTGGACATCAATCACGCATTTTTACATGGTGATCTTTTTGAAGAGGTTTATATGTCAGTTCCTGATGGCATTCCTAATCCTGATAACAAAGTATGTTTGTTGCGAAAATCCTTGTATGGTCTTAAGCAGGCCTCTCGTATGTGGTTTGACAAATTACTCGAGGAGTTGAAGTATTTGGGGTATGTTCAATCCAAGAACGACTATAGTTTAATTATTAAGGGACAAGCTGATCGCATTTACATAGTCGCTGTTTATGTGGATGATATCATTCTTACAGGTACTGATCTTGAAGCTATTTCTATTCTCAAAGCTCATTTACATCAGAAATTCAGCATTAAAGACCTTGGAAAGCTTCATTATTTCTTGGGGATGGAAGTGGAATATGTATCTGATGGTCTCATTCTCAGCCAAAAAAAGTTTACCAGGGAACTTTTAAACGATTCTGGTTTTGATTTGACAGTCAAAGCTGCTACACCTTTGCCTCTTAATCTCAAATTAACTTCTACTGATGGAGATCATATTCCGGATCCCGAGCTTTACAGATCACTGGTCGGCAAGTTAAATTTTTTAACTAACACCAGGCCTGATCTTTCGTATACTGTTCAGACACTTAGTCAATTTATGCACAATCCTAGGTCTACTCATCTAGCTGCTCTTCATCATACGCTTAGGTATCTTGCTTATACTTCTACTCAGGGTATTCTTCTTAATAGTTCTGATGATCTTAAACTTCAAGCGTTTTCTGATGCTGATTGGGCCTCTTATCCTAAGTCTAGAAGGTCTATAACTGGCTATATTCTTTTGTTTGGCCAATCTCCTATAACTTGGAAATCCAAAAAACAGAGTACTGTGTCTAAATCTAGCTCAGAAGCGGAATATAGAGCAATGGCTGCAGCCGCTTCTGAGATCACATGGATTGTTCGTTTACTTGAAGAACTTGGCGTATCTCATCTTAGACCCGTTACCCTGCATTGCGACAACCAAACTGCTCTTTACATTGCTAAAAACCCTGTTTTTCACGAACGGACAAAACACATAGAAATTGATTGTCACTTTACAAGAGATAAGGTTCTTGAAGGCCTTATTCAGTTGACCTATTTGCCTACAAAATCACAGCTTGCAGATGTTTTTACGAAGATTTCTCCTTCTCCTCACTTTGTCGACTTATTGTCCAAGTTGGGGTTGTCTCTTGTGCTTCATTCAACACCTCCTAACTTGAGGGGGGCTATTGGAATATCTAGTTCTACCACTAGTGCCATATCATTGCCAGCTCATAACAGCTGGATAACATAAAGTTAGTTATGATTTGTTAGAATGATGATATATAGCAGAGCTAAGTCTCATAATAGTTAGTTAGTTCATTTCTCTCTCTCTCTCTTTCTCTCTCATTCTGAGTTTCTCAATTGTAACAGAATGATATTATCAAGTACTGTAGATCGTCTTCTTCGTTGATCTTCAATAAAGTTTGTTATATATTAACAAAGTTTCAACAACTAACAGACCTTGAGTTCTCTAGTCGTTCTCAAACTGATGTTGTACATGCTTCGTGCCATAATAAATACTCTGTGGTATTTTTGCCTGTTGGAAGTCGGTGGAGAAGCCTAAGAAAAATTATGAGCTCGTATATATTTGCAGCTAACAAGCTCGATAAAAATCAGCATCTACATAGGAGGAAGGTGCATGATCTTATTAGATACTGTGAAAAGTGCTGCTAAAGTGGGGAGGCTGTAGATATTGGCCACGCTGCTTTTCTGACTTCGCTCAATCTTTTGTCAACCACTATATTTTCTAAGGATATGATAAATTCATACGAGAATTCGAAGGCCAAGGAGTTTAGGGAATTAATGTAGATTATTTTGTTTGAGGCCGGTAAGCCTAATTTGGTGGATTACTTTCCTATTCTTCATTGGACCGATCCACAAGGTATAAGGCGGCGAATGACTAGTTACTTCGAGAAGCTGACCAAGTTATTTGATAGTCTGATTAAGGAGCGTTTGGAACTGAGGAGAGTGGGGAACGTTGAGAGTACTAGTACAATAGACGTGCTTGAAGAACTGCTAAAAATGTTACAGACATATGAAATTGAAGAAACACAGATCCATAACCTATTCATCGTGAGTTATTCTTTTCATCCTCAGTGTTATTTAGTAAATAAAATATTTATGCTATAAGATCACGTCCTCGATTGAATTTTGTGTGTGTGTGTTTTAAGGATGAATACATTCACAAAATATACTATAATAGTGTCAATCTATAAACATGGATCATAATTAGTTTTGTCTTCCTTAAGTTTCTTAATAGCCAAGGATTTGTACCTCTGCAGAAATCTGCATGTGTTCTGGAACCTAACTACATTAGGATTAATAATTTCCAGTCATCAAAACAAATTGGCAGGACTTATTTGTTGCAGGAACATATACCACGTCAAACACAGTGGAATGAGCGATGTTAGAGATATTACGAAATTCAGAAACAATATTAGTAAAGGTGAAAGCTGAGCTAAACCAAGTGATCGGAAAAGGCAAGATTATACAAGAAGCAGACATTTCTAAGTTGGTTTATTTGCAATGTATTGTGAAAGAAACTATGAGGTTACACCCACCGGTCCCCTTTTTAATACCACGTCAAGTAGAAAAAGAAGTTCAACTATGTGGCTACACCGTTCCAAAGAATTCGCAAGTGCTAGTCAATGCAAGGGCTATTGAACGCGATCCTAAGCTATGGATAAATCCCCTGTCTTTTCATCCAGAGAGGTTCATGGACTCTCAAGTTGACATCAACGGGCATTATTACGAGCTAATTCCATTTGGTGCGGGTCGAAGGATATGTCCTGGAATGCCATTGGCTATGAGGATGCTGCCAGTTATGGTAGGTTCACTCATAAATTGTTTCGACTGGAAACTCGAAGGTGGGATTTTACCAGAGAAGTTGGACATGGAGGAAAAATTTGGGATCACACTAGCGAAGCTTCATCCGCTTCGTGCTGTAGCAACTCTGGTTGTTCTTTAGCTAAGTTTGATTTTATGGGTCAAATTTCCTTAACCTGCAGACTACGTTTATAGTATTCTTTCTTTAAATTTGATTACCTGAAGGAAACTACTTTGTTTTAGCACATGTAAGAACTAATGAAATATCAATACTTTCAAATACTTTGTAATTGACCTTCTTCAGGGAATAATATTGTGCTTGTGTCACTAATCTACCAAAAACAAATTAATTTCCCAACACTTTCCTATGTACTTCCCTTTCTTGTTTGTTTCTTTACTAGTGGACATATATATTTCAAGGGCTAGAACAAATTTGATAAATCACAACAGCTTAAATTTTAATCTTTATCGTCTACTAGAATCCCCTGTAACGAAAAATGAAGCAGATGGAAGTTATGGTGCCAGTACTAGACGAAGATTTCAGCTTCGACAGTGCAAGCTCTGTTCCGGTTAGCCCACAAGGTTTCGAGAATTACTTCTTCAGTGCCCCAACAAGTCCGTTGTATTAAACTTCGATCTATAATTACGATCATTATTTTGGCGGAAAATATAGTGATGATGAAGCATTTGTGTTTAGTATTGGTGGTGATTTAAATTTAACTCCTCTTTCTTCAGCTGATGAGCTCTTCGAAAGTGGGAAGATTAAATTCAGTGAACCTAGTCGTAAGAAAATTGTAACAGCCCAGACCCGGGGTCGGAGATCTGGTCGTTACGGTCATTATTCCATACATCATGCTTGACTTGAATCAATATAAATAAACAACATGCTATGACCCCGCCATCTATCTCACACACACACACAAGTTATAGTCCCAGAGATGAACTTGAAATAAGTACTGCTAACAGGGTCCATCAACATATCATAAGTGATTACAAGCCCAAATATAATTTACAAGTTTAAGTTTGCTGCCACTTCTTACGTTATGTCATACATATAATTAAAAGCTGAATCTGAACTACCAGGCTATATCACTAGTAGGCTCTACCTCAGCTATGGCGGCTGTAGTATCAGGGGAGAGTCCTCTGGGTTCCAAAACCCTCTTGCGGCTGGTGGTGCGGAACATCTGGTTTATCTGTTGTGGTGATATATATAAAAACAAGCAAGGGTGAGCAACGAAGCCCACCAAAATAATGCTGAACTGATAAACAATATATCTATAATCAAGTATCAACTTTCATAGGAAACATTTACTTCATATATAATCTGGAAATAAAACAATGTAAATTTATTTCCAATTCATTTTCTAAACTCATCTGATCACGTATATCCTGTAGATAAAATCAGATACTTTTCGTAAATTCATGCTCTTTCTTATAAACTTATATACTGGAACATACTGGATTACTCTTGAGTAACCTTTCTGAAAACTTTCATGAAAACTGAATAACTGGAATAAACTATCTTTCTTTGAAAACTTTCATGAAACTGAATGACTGGAACAAACTTTCTTTTTCTGAAATCTTGCATAAAACATGCTCTTTCATGGATGCTGAACTGTAACTGGAGATTCTGGGCGCCAAGGATACCCCTACGATGATCAGTCGCAAGCTGTATCCCCCTGATCTTTTTCTACGTAGAAGGGAAGAATAGGCAGTATCTGACTGACCTACCTCCCCGCCAATCGGTTGTAGGCAGGAAGTACAGACCCGTTTCACCAGTCCGTCGGCCTGGTACTCTCCTATGAGGAAGAACAGACCCGTTTCACCAGTCCGTCGGCCTGTTGCTCTCCTCTTCCTACGGTCGGGCAATTTCTGATAAACTAAGGGAAGAACAGACCCGTTCACCAGTCCGTCGGCCATATTGTAATTCCCTTAGGGGACCGGCGCTACTCAGTCCCTCACACATTCTCCAAGTTCGAGTAAATCCATAACACTGAAACATGAAGTTCCTTTCCCTTTTTCCCCAAGAATACAACTCCACAAAGTAGTCATATCTGGTTGGAAAGGAAAATTCACCCATATTTCCCAAGCTGACGCTTGTTAATGGATGCAACTAATTCCACTGATCTTACCCCTCGAATCTTGAGGAAGTAATCAAAATCATTTTGATGGTAGTAAACCAGACTGATAAATTCATTGATTTAAAAGATTTAGGACCGGGCAGTCCCCTTGAAACAACCATAAAATCTTGAGAAAGGTTCCATGTATCTTTGAAGTTTGAGCGAACATTTAAGTCTTTCTGAATATAGACTTAAACGGGAAATAGTTTTGGGAACCTTCTCTAATTATATTTATAATTGCCTGAATAAAACTTTATTAGCTATCTAGGGTTTAAAAATAGTTTTCACAAAATACTTCCTTAAGAAGTAGGGCTTTAAATAATTAAATCAAACTATAATTAATAAAGAATATTTATTTAGAAATAATTCTCAAGTACTTTCTTATCAAAAAGGGTAGATAACAACTATTCATCATATATTTAAAATATACCCTTAATAGATTAAACTCCAAATGATCTTTAATTTGTAAACCACTTATCGAGATTAATTGTAATAACACAATAAAATAACCCTAGATAGCAACTGATACCATTCTTAGTATGTAAAATAAATATAGAGAATATATAATATATCTCTAGATAATAACTGATACCATTCCCGGTCCAAAGTATAAATGCAGAGTATATATCCCCCTACTGAGGGTTTTGCTTAGCACATCAACTACAAAATACTACTATATCCATAGCTTACAAGTTCAACTTGTATCAATACTTTGACTTAGCATCATAGAAATCATTTCGAAATCATACACATATAGCATATATCTCAAAATCTTTAGTTATCACCACAACAGTTTTTAAAAAAGGTATAGGTTTGAAAACTTGCCTGATCTCTTAGTCTGTGGGTGGTGCCTTGCAGTAGTCCGGCAATCTATCAACAATAAGATACCTTTCATCAATAACTCATACTTAGGAATCAAGCAAAACATGATTCTTAAACTTAAACACCGCACTAAGGCGACTATATAATCCTAACCCTTGCAATTCCTACCGACACCTTATAATTAGGTACTCGTTTGTTATCAAAGGACATCATCCCGACTTGCTCTTGATCTGTCTTGAAGTTATAAATATTCTAGGGTCAACCTCGTATGATTCATTTCTCAAAGTTTTCCAAAGTTATACCCACGTACTAGTTTTAAGGGGTTTCTCGCATTTATCCTAACTTCAAACATTTTTATAAAATCGAAAAACGATCTTTTTCACACAAGGTCTTCTCCCACACTTTCCTTTCTGTCTCTAGTATTTAATTATCATGTTTAACCCCTGCAAAGATCCAGTTAAGTAATCTCAACTTCAGTTACGAACTTTTCTTCTCGTTTTCAAACCACTTTTACTAATTTGACCATATCTCCTAAACCGTAAATCGGATTGCTTCGATTTTTGCACCAAAACGATCTACGTTCAAAAATCTATAAGTACAAGTCATATAAACATTCATACCCGAGGCCTATCTTAACTGTTATGCTCTGTTTTTAAGGGCTTTAGAAATTTCGTCATTACGACGGCTGTAATTCGAATAATCCCAAATTTCAAACCATCTAAATTGCTCATCAATCACTCCAATCCACATATACATCTGATTCAACCAAGAACTGAGGCCAAGCAATGCCTTTACGTTCTTAATACTCAATATTACTTATAACAAGGCTCAAACATGGCTACTAATATCATAAACATGCATTTTCATCATTTAAGCTTCAAAAATCACTTAAGACATTCAAGGGTTCAAGGTTCATACCTCCTCCAAGCTTGTTTACTTCCAATACACTTATATAAACCTAGTTCCTTGCTTGATACAACCTTTAGAAGTCATAAATTCAAGAATCAAAATCAAACAAAACTTGGTTACTATTCATTCACCATCTTCATCCATCAATTTGATCATGAAATACTTAAAGAAAAGCTATAGGATTCATGGCTTACCTTGTACTCCTTCCTAGCTTTGATTTAAGCTCTAGTTTGTAATTGATGGTGGAAGAAATCTCCACCTTTCTTCTTTTCTTCACTTTGGCCGAGAGCTTCAATGGTGGGGGGGGGGGTGCTTGCTTTTTGTTTTTCTACTTTTCTTTTTCTTTTTCTTTGTTTTGTAATTCTTTTAATGTTTTGAATGGTCAACTTGATGAGTCATAATGCTGATTGCCTCTCCTTGCAACACTTGGCGAGCATGCATTGGTTCTGGTAAAGTGGCTTTATCGGTTCGTTTAATTTCGTAGAATGCTCGCAGGGTTTCTTCGAGTTATTTTACCGAAATCGTTCTCGATACTTCTAATCCATTTATCAAATCCATATCCATGGAATTAATAATTTAAATCCTTAAATATCCTCAAATAATAATTATTTAGTCCGTTTTTGGTGAAATTTCGGAAAAACGAAAAATGCTATTTTTCCGATTCTGACAGCTTTTGCATTCCTTTATTTCCATCGTAGATCACTAATGCGACTTTGAAAGTTTATTATATCGTCCCGCATATAGGGTGGTCTGAAAAACTTTTAAATGAAGAGTTACTATTCATCAATGGTTTTTCTATAATCTTTTGGATCAAAATCCGTTCCGATATTCCTGGTTCACTTTCTCTTTACTCTTTGCACTTAGAAAACGTTCTAGTGCTTTCTCGGGCGTACGCTACCTTGTTTACGGAGTTGTCGGATGTATTCCAGATATTGATTTGGATGACATAAAAATACTTTTCTTCCTTGGAGTATTGTATTCTTATCTTTCAGATTGATTGTTCTTATTTATGCGTTCAGTCCATTCTTATTATTCTCAAAATGTTTGAAAACTGAAATCCATATTCATTTCATACTTAATTCTCCAAAAACCATTACCACCATACACATATATATATATATATACCTCATCATACAATAAAAGTTTTAATTCTACCCAAAATCTGGGGTCTTACAAAAATAATCCAAAATGCATTGTCTTTTGGCCTGAACAATAAAATTTGTTCTGAGCATTTCACAAATTCTAGAGATAATGCAAAAGATTTGTCTTTGTCAGCAAGTTCAAGTGTTGGTTGGTTACACAAGAAATAGAGGCTAAAAGATTTGTTGTTTCGTAGTGCATCGGAGGGTCATGAAACGAACAAGGAGGAGGATTTAAAGATTTCGAGTACAAAGAAGAAAAAAAAGAATGAGAGAGTTGTGGTAGCATTGTCAGCTCATGAATGACATTATAAGGTGAATGAGCAGCCGCGGAGGAGATGAGAAAGAAAACTTATTTACGTTACAGGCAAAACCTGATGATAGGTTGCACGGATGTTTCTGCAGCTAACAGAAACAGTTGTAATCATGTCGTATATTTGTAGGGATGGACATCGAGTCATTTAGTGCTGAAAAAATGTATTATCAGCCTTGGCCTAATCTATTATCTCAAAGTTAATCCATAAATTCACTTTCTATTTAACGTACTTGCAGAATAGAGTTCCGATGAAATGTATTGTCACTTTCTTATCTCAAAGTTAATCCATAAATGTATTGTCAGTCTTGGCCTAATCTCTTATCTCATGCCATATTCTTTTTCTAACAGGTGCTTAGGGGATCTGGGACTGTGTGATGGAGAGCCACCCTTACTTCATTGAATAGGATATTCAGATTGCTATTCTTATTTAGACTTAAATATTTATCTAGGGATTTCGAGGTTTTTTTTTATATTTATTGCCTTGAACTGTTTGGAGGTTTAATATTGTTTGGAGGTTATGAGACCGTTTATTTATTATTTAGAGATTATTAGTGCTCTGTTTGCAGGTTTAATGGTTTAATAAGTATCCCCTCATTTAAAATATAGACGGGGATGTTACAAAGATGGTATCAGAGCTAACTCTCGAAAGCTTGTCGAGGCAAGTTGTCGGAGGTGGGGACACGAAGCCAGCCAGTATTATCCCACAATGGTTACGGCCTGACGAGGACGTCAGGAGTTTAAGTAGTGGAGTTTGTAACACCCCAGTCCCACATCGAGGAGATTTGAGACTTCTGTTCAGTTTATAAGGCAAAGTACTACTACTAATAAGCACCAATAAAATCATGATATTTTGGGGGCCTGTGGTGGGCTTGTCGTTACCCAAGTTGACTGTATTTGGGCCAGTAGGCTTCAGTTTATTCGGACTCGGAATCGGGAGTTGACCTGATTTTAGGAAAAAAACTCGGGATTTGACCCGGGTTGTCACAGTGCAAAATTCAAGGGAAGGACAACTAAAGAAGTGGATCGATGTTTGTTGGAAAAACAAATTTGTACGATTAGCTTTTGTCTTATTGTAAAAGCAAGTTGTGCACGATTTATTAGTTTATAGACTACTTCGTCATTTAGTTGTAAGTTTTTTCAAGATCAAGTATTGTAAATCTCTCTGAGAAATAGAAGCTGAGAATACTCTTTTATATTCACAAGTTGTAGCAACATTTAATCTAATATCAGTTAGACTGAAAAGTAAATATGTGTTGTTTTTATTTCCGCATATACATCACACACATTTATATTGCTCCAAAAGAAAAATCAATTGTAATACATTCACCCACCCTCTGTATTACATTTACTAGTTCTCATTCCTAACGATTAAGTACCAAGTTATAGATCAATGATATCTTTACAAATCCCGATCTAAGGGCTTTTATCTGGGGTTTCTTAAAATTAGGGTTTTAATCAGCCTTTCTAAAATGGGTTAAATATCAAATTGGTCACTCAAGTGGAGGCCATATATCAATTTCTTCATCAATTTTAACGGGGTTTCATTTCAATCACTTAAGTCATAATAAATATCAAACAGATAGCTCTAAATATGTGATCGAGAAGTAAAATAATTTTTTGTTGAGTTCTATACATTTTTTCTTCAATGCCATCATTACCAAATGAAAATTCATGAACTCTAGTATTTTAGATAATATATTTAGATTTTTTAAAATTTATTTAAAATTTATTTTTAATTAAATCAAAGAAAATAACTATAAAATCAAAAATAAATTTTAAATAAAATTTTAAAAATCTGAATATATTATCTAAAATACTAGAATACATAACTTTTCATTTGGTTATGGTGGCATTGAAGAAAACTGTATAGAACTCAATAAAAAAATATTTTACTTCTTGATCACATATTTAGAGGTATCTGTTTGATATTTATTATGACTTAAGTGATTTAATTGAGACCCCGTTAAAATTGATGAAAAAATTGATATATGACCTCCACTTCGGTGACCAATTTGATATTTAACCCTTTCTAAAATTCAGATTATTCAGGATTCAGGTTGAACCAGGTTTGATAAAAAGTTAGAGGCCCACTTAAAATCTGTGGGACTGTGCTAAACGGCCAGACTTTTTTCTTTTCGACCTTTTCGAGTTTATTTTCGGATCAGATCGAATCGAATTTCGAGTTTCGGATTTTTTAAACATATCTGGATGTGTGAGTGTGTGTAACTAAAAAAAATGATAAATAATAGTACTAAAGAAATTGCTTTTTTTAAATATAACATTTGGAGTAAGTTTTTTTTAATGAATCTGTCAAATCGATAAAACAGAAACTTTATATTTGGTTTGGAATCAATTTATATTATTTTTGGATTTGGTTATACATTGATGGTATATTATATTGGTTCAAGTGCAAAAGTAGTATGATGACTCCACACTGGGACTTGGATATGAAATCTGAATCAGGGGGCCTTCACATATTTAGATATATATATATATTAGCTGATGACCCGTGTGAATAACGGGTCGAAATTAAAATATTAATATTAAACTATTAAATTAATAAGTTTTATTTAAGTATGAATTTATAAAGAATTGAACCTAGAATTAGATGAAAATATAATAAATATTATTTAACTATGTAATTATAAGGAATTGAATCCGGTGTGAAACTAAAAAAATTAAATTAAGTAATATATAAAATTTATTTAGTTATGTAGTTGCAAATAAACGAACCAGAATTTAGTGATAACAAAATTTGATATTTTGATACTATTATGTTATATGGAAATGTGATTTTTTTAATTAAAAAAGAATATAAATTTGGTGACATTTTGAATTTAAATAATGGAACACAAGTTTTGTTTTTACACTAAAAATTTATTTTTTAGTTTTTAAAATATAGTCATATTAATACGTATTGTAGCAATAGAGATGACCTTGCTCTTTTGTCTACCAAAGACTTTTGATTTAGATATAGCTTATTCGCTACTCGCTCCATGTTGGCTTGCTAGCAACTGTATAATAATTTTATATTGTTCATTTTGTGTCGAGATTGTAAAAATTTATATATAATAACATGAGATTATCCATTTTGTGCTGAGTTTTTTAAATTTGTTTTTGAATATTATCTACAAAGTCTCGTACTAATAAATCTAGAGATGGTCACGAATTAATCTGTTCGCGAAAGAACTCGAGCTCGGTTCATTAAGTGCTCGACTCAGCTCGATTCATTTAGAACTCGAACTCAAGCTTTAACACAAAAAGGTATTCCTTAAGAACACGAGCTCGAGCTGAGCTATTAGTGAGCTCGGCTCGATACGTGTATATTTTTATAATAGTTACTGTACTCTCTAGCATTTTAAATTAAATTTGCAATTTATATACTATATACCCAATCCATAAGTCATTTTCCCATCACAAATTTCAAATGCGATACTTTCAGAAAAAGTTTTAGTTTGTTGGGCCAAGAAAAATTGTGTTTTTTATCTTTAAAAATTTTAAGACTTATTGAGCTCGGCTCGGCTTGACTCGATTCGTTTTTGTTCAACAAAAGCTCGTGTTCGGCTCATTAATTATTGAGCTCAAGGTCAAACACGTATTTTGTGAGGCGGCCTGTAATTTTAGCCGAGCCGAGCCGAGCCGAGTTTGTGCTTTTCGCAGTCGAGCTCGAGCTTTTTTTTGCCGAGTCGAGCCGAGCCTAAAAATAATCGAGCCTGAAAAGAGTGTTCGAGTTCTAGCTCGTGAATTAACCGAGTCAAACTCGAGCTGCTCGCGAGATTTTGAGCTTAAAGAGCTTTCGAGCTAAACAAGTTTTTTTAACGAGTCTTCAAGCTATCAGGTTCTTATCGAGTTTGTCGAGCCTACTGAGCTTTTAACTTGATTTTCAGAAAAATTATTATATTTTTTCCCTATTAAAAATGACAAATAATTTTTGAAAATAATACTATGTTATATTCAAATAATCTAAAACAAATGTTCCTCTGCATATTCAAATAATCGAATATAATTTGGTTGTACACTTGTACTTGTCACTTAATGTCAATTGTTAATAGTCAATTGTTAATAGTATATTAGTATTGATAGTTAACTTTTCAAATCATCTAAATAAGTTTTGATCTTTTCTCGTTCATTCATATTCCATTACTTGTTTTGCGAAAAAAATGGTAAAACTCGATATTTTTATAAATGATATATCTTAAATATATGATAACAATAATAATATGTGAATCTTATTGTTTTTGTTCGGGGAATAGTTTTTATTTAATTACTTTTCTAAAACAAATATACACTAAATTATTCATAATTAAATAAGTTATATTTTTAATTAAATAAAAATATATTAAACTATGATATTACGACTTTACTGTGTTGATGACTTGGTCTAATTTGGGCTACAATATTAAACTTAAAGTATATTATTGTAAAATTGGAAATTGATTGATGTATCCATTAAGAATTTAAAAAATACGGTTGTGCTCTTTTAATAATTTGATAATTATAAAAAATAATAGTAAAGAGAAGGAAATAAGTACATCAAATCTATATCTTCATATTATTTCACCTTTTAAAAAAGAATGAAAAAACAGTTTCAAGAATTATCTTAATTTTTGAATTACTCTAATGTAGTTCGAGCAACATTAACATGATTTATAGTGCATCTTCCAAAAGTATCTCAAGTTAATAATAAATATTATAACATATTATATACATAATATATGAAAATAATATCAACTTATTAATAAAAATATTAAAAGCATATAAAAATTTTATACTACAAATGTTTTTTTATTAAATAACATTACAAATATTAAAAAAAATAAAAAAAATAAAAATATAATCGAATTCGAGCTCGAGCCGAGCCGAGCCGAGTTCGAACTAATCGAGCAGAGCTCACAAAAACTCGGCTCGACTCGATTTTATAAACGAGCCCAAAATTTTGTTCGAGCTCGAGCCCGATAAGGATCTCGAGCCAAGCTCAAAAAAGTTCGGCTCAAATTAGAGCCCTTAAGTGAGCTCGGTTAGTCAAGCTCGACTCGATTAAGTCAAAACTCGACTCAACTCGGTTCGTGAACGGCTTATAAACCTAACTGATTGTTTAATAATAGCAATCGGCCTGTCCACTGGGACAACTCCTGACACGGTTGGTGATCTAGATTTCAGATCTTATCTCTAAAAGTGTGACTTGTGAGTGTGGTTAATAACTCAAAAAAAAAACAAAAAAATCTTGTTTCATCTATATGCTTATTTGTGTGAATTTTCTCCTTTCTTTCTCAGTAGTTCTGCAACCACAGTTCCATAAAAAATATGGATATAGTTGCAGTCGGTGCAGTGTGCATACTGCTTGCCTTTGCTCTGTTCTCACTTCCAAGAATTCGAGGCAAGTCCCCTCAAAATATTCCTCCAGGACCCTTCCCGTTGCCAATCATAGGAAATATACACAAACTTGGCAAGCACCCTCATAAATCCTTAAGCAGCCTGGCTCAAGTTTACGGTCCAATCATGCGTTTAAAACTAGGCCGCATAACCACCATAGTCATTTCTTCATCAAGCACAGCTCAACAAGTCCTTCAAAAGCAAGACCTTGAGTTCTCTAGTCGTTCTCAGACTGATGCTGTACATGCTTTGTGCCATAATAAATACTCTGTGGTATTTTTGCCTGTTGGCAGTCGGTGGAGAAGCCTAAGAAAAATTATGAGCTCGTATATATTTGCAGCTAACAAGCTCGATAAAAATCAGCATCTACGTAGTAGGAAGGTGCATGATCTTATTAGATACTGTGAAAAGTGTTGCCAAAGTGGGGAGACTGTAGATATTGGCCGCGCTGCTTTTCTGACTTCGCTCAATCTTCTGTCAAACACTATATTTTCTAAGGATATGATAAATTCATACGAGAATTCGGAGGCCAAGGAGTTTAGGGACTTAGTGTGGAATATTATGTTTGAGGCCGGTAAGCCTAATTTGGTGGATTACTTTCCTATTCCTATTCTTCGTTGGATCGATCCACAAGGTATAAGGCGGAAAATGACTGGCTACTTTGAGAAGCTGACCAAGTCATTTGATGGTCTGATTAAGGAGCGTTTGGAACTGAGGAGAGTGGGGAACGCTAAGAGTAGTACTAGTACAATAGACGTGCTTGAAGAACTGCTAAAAATGTTACAGACAGATGAAATTGAAGAAACACAGATCCATAACCTATTTATTGTGAGTTATTCTTTTCATCCTATAAGATATTTATGCTATAAGAGTACGTCTACGTCCTCAGTTGAATTTTGTGTGTGTGTTTTAACTTTTAAGGATGAATACATTCACAAAATAATTAGTTGTGTCAATCAATATATAAACATGGATCATAATTAGTTGTGTCTTCCTTAAGTTTCCTTAAGTTGTGTCAACCTGCATGTGTTCTTGTACCTAGCTATATCAGGATTAATAATTTCCAGTCATCCAAACAAATTGGCAGGACTTATTTGGTGCAGGAACAGATACAACTTCAAGCACAGTGGAATGGGCGATGTCTGAGATATTACGAAATTCAGAAATATTGGTAAAGGTGAAAGCTGAGCTGAACCAAGTGATCGGAAAAGGCAAGATTATACAAGAAGCAGACATTTCTAAGTTGGTTTATTTGCAATGTATTGTGAAAGAAACTATGAGGTTACACCCACCGGTCCCCTTCTTAATACCACGCCAAGTAGAAAAAGAAGTTCAACTATGTGGCTACACCGTTCCAAAGAATTCGCAAGTGTTAGTCAATGCATGGGCTATTGGACGTGATCCTAAGCTATGGATAAATCCCCTGTCTTTTCAACCAGAGAGGTTCATGGACTCTCAAGTTGACATCAACGGGCATTTTTACGAGCTAATTCCGTTTGGTGCGGGTCGAAGGATATGTCCTGGAATGCCATTGGCTATGAGGATGCTGCCAGTTATGGTAGGCTCACTCATAAATTGTTTCGACTGGAAACTCGAAGGTGGGATTTTACCAGAGAAGTTGGACATGGAGGAAAAATTTGGGATCACACTAGCGAAGCTTCATCCGCTTCGTGCTTTAGCAACTCTGGTTGTTCTATAGCTAAGTTTGATTTTATGGGTCAAATTTCCTTAACCTGCAGACTACGTTTATAGTATTCTTTCTTTAAATTTGATTACCTGAAGGAAAATACTTTGTTTTAGCACATGTAAGAACTAATAAAATATCAATACTTTCGAATACTTTGTACTTGACCTTCTTCAGGGAATAATATTGTGCTTGTGTCACTAATCTACCAAAAAAAAATTAATTTCCCAACACTTTCCTATGTACTTCCCTTTCTTGTTTGTTTCTTTACCTGTAGACATATATATTTCAAGGGCTAGAACAAATTTGATAAATCACAACAGCTTAAATTTTAATCTTTATCGTCTACTAGAATCCCCTGTAACGAAAAATGAAGCAGATGGAAGTTATGGTGCCAGTACTAGACGAAGATTTCAGCTTCGACAGTGCAAGCTCTGTTCCGGTTAGCCCACAAGGTTTCGAGAATTACTTCTTCAGTGCCCCAACAAGCCCGTTGTATTAAACTTCGATCTATAATTACGATCATTATTTTGGCGGAAAATATAGTGATGATGAAGCATTTGTGTTTAGTATTGGTGGTGATTTAAATTTAACTCCTCTTTCTTCAGCTGATGAGCTCTTCGAAAGTGGGAAGATTAAATTCAGTGAACTTAGTCGTAAGAAAATAATCCAAAAAGCATTGTCTTTTGGCCTGAACAATAAAACTTGTTCTGAGCATTTCACAAATTCTAGAGATAATGCAAAAGATTCGTCTTTGTCAGCAAGTTCAAGTGTTGGTTGGTTACACAAGAAATAGAGGCTAAAAGATTTGTTGTTTCGTAGTGCATCGGAGGGTCATGAAACGAACAAGGAGGAGGATTTAAAGAATTCTAGTACAAAAAAGAAAAAAAAGAATGAGAGAGTTGTGGTAGCATTGAGAGCTCATGAATGGAATTATAAGGTGAATGAGCAGCCGCGGAGGAGATGAGAAAGAAAACTTATTTACGTTACAGGCAAAACCTGATGATAGGTTGCACAGATGTTTCTGCAGCTAACAGAAACAGTTGTAATCATGTCATATATTTGTAGGGATGGACATCAAGTCATTTAGTGCTGAAAAAATGAATTATCAGCCTTGGCCTAATCTATTATCTCAAAGTTAATCCATAAATTCACTTTCTATTTAACGTACTTGCAGAATAGAGTTCCGATGAAATGTATTGTCACTTTCTTATCTCAAAGTTAATCCATAAATGTATTGTCAGCCTTGGCCTAATCTCTTATCTCATGCCATATTCTTTTTCTAACGGGTGCTTAGGGGATCTGGGACTGTGTGATGCAGAGCCACCATTACTTCATTGATTAGGATATTCAGATTGCTATTCTTATTTAGACTTAAATATTTATCTAGGGATTTCGGGTTTTTTTTATATTTATTACCTGGAACTGTTTGGAGGTTTAATATTGTTTGGAGGTTATGAGACCGTTTATTTATTATTTAGAGATTATTAGTGCTCTGTTTGCAGGTTTAATGGTTTAATAAGTATCCCCTCATTTAAAATATAGATGGGGATGTTACAAAGATGGTATCAGAGCTGACTCTCGAAAGCTTGTCGAGGCAAGTTGTCGGAGGTGGGGACACGAAGGCTGGTGGTATTATTCCACAATGGACAGAGGTCCGGAGGTGGGGACACGAAGCCAGCTGGTATTATCCCATAATGGCTAGGGAGGAACGATCTTGGAACCTATGGAGCTATCCGTTACGGCCTGACGAGGACGTCAGGAGTTTAAGTAGGGGAGTTTGTAACACCCCAGTCCCACATCGAGGAGATTTGAGACTTCTGTTCAGTTTATAAGGCAAAGTACTACTACTAATAAGCACCAATAAAATCATGATATTTTGGGGGCCTGTAGTGGGCTTGTCGTTACCCAAGTTGGCTATATTTGGGCCAGTAGGCTTCAGTTTATTCGGACTCGGAATCGGGACTTGACTTGATTTTAGGAAAAAAACTCGGGATTTGACCCGGGTTGTCATAGTGCAAAATTCAAGGGAAGGACAACTAAAGAAGTGGATCGATGTTTGTTGGAAAAACAAATTTGTACGATTAGCTTTTATCTTATTGTAAAAGCAAGTTATGCACGATTTATTAGTTTATAGACTGCTTCGTCATTTAGTTGTAAGTTTTTTCAAGATCAAGTATTGTAAATCTCTCTGAGAAACAGAAGCTAAGAATACTCTTTTATATTCACAAGTTGTAGCAACATTTAATCTAATATCAGTTAGACTGAAAAGTAAATATGTGTTGTTTTTATTTCCGCATATACATCACACACATTTATATTGCTCCAAAAGAAAAATCAATTGTAATACATTCACCCACCTTCTGTATTACATTTACTAGTACTCATTCCTAACGATTAAGTACCAAGTTATAGATCAATGATATCTTTACAAATCCCGATCTAAGGGCTTTTATATGGGGTTTCTTAAAATTCGGGTTTTAATCAGCCTTTCTAAAATTCAGATTCTTCAGGATTCAAGTTGAACCAAGTTTGATAAAAAGTAAGAGGCCCACTTAAAATCTGTGGGACTATGCTAAACGGCCAGACTTTTTTCTTTTCGACCTTTTCGAGTTTATTTTCGGATCAGATCGAATCGAATTTCGAGTTTCGGATTTTTTAAACATATCTGGATGTGTGAGTGTGTGTAACTAAAAAAATTGATAAATAATAGTACTAAAGAAATTGCTATTTTTAAATATAACATTTGGAGTAAGTTTTTTTAATGAATCTGTCAAATCGATAAAACGGAAACTTTATATTTGGTTTGGAATCAATTTATATTATGTTTGGATTTGGTTATACATTGGTGGTATATTATATTGGTTCAAGTGCAAAAGTAGTATGGCGACTCCACACTGGGTCTTGGATATGAAATCTGAATCAGGGGGCCTTCACATATTTAGATATACTAGTAATATGTCTGTGCTTCGCATACGGAATGATATTTGTTTTAATTTAATATTTTTTATTTATTTATTTAATTTCTAATTTCATATCTTGACTTTATATAAGTGATTTGTTATATTATATTTATATTATGACATATATTATGGCATTGATTTCGTTCTCTTTGACAAACATACTAACAATATTACACGTTCGTGTAATTGTAACGTTCACCTCAAAGTAACAATATCATACGTCATTCTCACAGTAACAATATTATTCGTCCCTTTCAAAGTAATGTTGAGGTCGTATTTAATTACGTCTTTCTCAGAGTAATAATATTATACGTCCATCTCAAAGTAACGTTGAGGTCGTACTTAATTACGTCCTTCTCAGAGTAATAATATTATACGTCCATCTCAAAGTAATGTTGAGGTCGTACTTAATTTTTGTTAATACGAAACATAAAACATCTGAATGAAATTTAAACAAATGAAAAATCAGAAATGGTAGGATTAAAATCATTAAATCCTTTGATGACATGAATAACAAATTGAAATGATTCTAAGATTTGAAAAACATAATAATTGAATCCTACCAATCATAATATTCGATATCTTGAACGGAAGAAAGCAGTATCTTGAAAAGAATAAACTGCAATTTGCAATGCACACATTTGGTTTCCCACAAATGCTTCATCTTTAGCTGTTTGCCCAAAATTTCTCCATCATGTCGATAGTTTCCATCAACGGTCTTACAGAGCGCGTCCCATAGCTCGTCTGGGTAAGAAAGACCCTTTATCTGGTATATTGGGTCAGGATTTCTGGCATTTGGGCAGAATTTATAAATTGGCAGAAGTTTCTGTTTATTGGATATGTAAGAATATCTGTCTTCGAGAAACCTCATCAGTTGTAGCAGGTTATTTCTCATATGGCAAGTTTTGAAAAAGGAATACATTTCTTTAGATGTCTTCATTACATCGAAAGGTCTGTATATTGCTTTAAAAAACAAAAAGCAGAATGAAGATGGAAAATGATTACCTGCAAGTTGGGATAAAACATTAAGGTGGTGTTGAACGTCATGCTTCCTGAAAATATTATCAACTGAATTGTAGAACATAGCTTGTTCAACTTTGTTCTTAACAGCAAAACGAATAAATCCACTGAACTGGTAACGTGTTGCTTCATAATCGTGTCAATGAAATTTGTATAGTGAATCCCGATCCAGCTTTTCCAGGACATCCTTGATTCTATGTGTTGTTTTCTTAGTTACCCAAGCCATGAGGAAGTTTGAGAAGGTATTGAAATCACGAATACGAAATATAATGAAATTGAAGATCAAGCTCATCTCATCTGATGGAAGGCTGAGTATATTATCATTCACCATTGTTATGATTAATAGGAAATATATGAGTAGGATGGTAATATGTGGTGTGATTAAGGAAAAATGTTTGATGAGAAAGTGGACAATCAAGAACAATGTCAAGTTAAGTATTGGAGAATATGGTGAGTTGTAGTTATACATAATATCTCGAAATTACGGTAACAATGTACTGCTTTTATATCAGATTTCAGAATAATCTCAAGTAATTTACCTTATGGAGACCTCAGGATCCTGAATCTCATATAAAATATAAATAATATATTGAATTTGAATGTGGGCAACATTATAATTAAAGGTTTCTCGTCGTCGCCTACCGGCGACGTCTCGCATTTTAACGAACTGAAAAATTAAAAGATCCCATCGTAAAATAAAGAAGAATAGTTTGTTTGGTTAAATGTGTTTAAACAATAAATTATCTTGCCACTTGTTCCTTTTTAAAGCTATACGACTTGCAAGTATCATCCCTAAAATTCATGAATGATTCCGGCATAAAATGGTTCACGAATTAGTTAAATGGATCTTCTCACTCACTTTGGGCCTGTGACAACTATGCAAAAGGTTTGCCTATATATATCAGAATATATAGCGAATGTTTAAAAATACAATAACTAACTATATACAATATTAAATTACCTTAAAACTACAATTACTTCTTCAGACTATCAGCATCCAGAAGATTTATGAAGGAACTCAGACTCATAGTTGTTAAGATTTCGCAACATGTCTAGATCATTTTATGGTGCACTTTGACATGTTCAGGATAATATATATTTTATGTCGATTGCAACCTTAGTTTTGCAATTATATCACCAAGTTTACACTGCTAGACCTGCACATAAAATGCAAAACTATCACATTCAAGATTCATATATATATATATGTGTGTGTGTGAAGGGGGGGGGCTTTCTAAAGGAACAAAAGAATTAAAACTTATTACGCAATGCTAAGAACAACACACGAATTATAGTTGAAATTTGAACCATATAAACAATAATTTAAGGTTGTCTGTAAATAGAAGCATAACGACTATTCTATAATACTGCATTTACATACATAAAAAAGAGAACACAAAGATTAGATAAACCTGTAAAAATAATTATAGGTCGGAGATGGACTGGCAGAGGAATCTCCGATCGATTGAGAATATCTGCGAGAAAGAATAATGAATTAATCAATGAATTGAAATTCAAATTCGCCCCTTTGAGTTGATACAACATCATCAGAATTCTATGTAATTATTAAACATTATCATAACCATAACGAAAGCAATCTTAATTGTGAGCCAACATATATAGGATAAAATAAGTATAGCTTGGAGATGAGATCGCTGGAGTAATCTCTGAGCATATCTGCGCTAAATGTTAACGAAATAATTAGTTACTGAAATTCAAACTCGCCCCTTTCAATTGTGATAGCCACTCTGAATATTGACACCATGAATAATTGAATATAGTTAAACATCATACAAAAACACATATCAACACTTTCAAGTTAGGATGACGGTTGATTGAATAATCAAACACGTATATACAAACATATACAAATGATATATACAACAAAAATCGTAGGTTATACCTTAAAATACCAAGTTCAAATCTGAGCGAATGTTGTAAAATTAGGAGAATCTCTTGTTTCCCTCTTTCTCAATTTCGGCTTTCTGCACACAGAAAAATAATCAAAACATTACTTGAGATTAATAGATGAAAACACCATGAATAATTTATATTTTGATTAAGAGAATGAGTTGATTTGGGAAGACGATCGTAAAACATAATTTAGCTCTATTCAAACAATAAGTTACAGAATTCTCGGCTGAAATTGTGGATCTTCATCAACAGTTTTTTAGTTATATTGATATATTGATAGTACTGTAAACATGGGTAATACCCATTTATCCCCGGATCCTTTGATTTTGTGAAGGAAAATATGAAAGATCCGATCCATTTGAAGATGGGTGACCCAAATTTTACGTGAAAAGACTGAAATGACCAGGACAGAAGCTTTAAGTTTAAAATTAAAAAGGGTAGAAAAGGTCATTTTCCAGTTTCTTTGTGTTCATGAATTAAGATTATATAGATATATTAGCCGATGACCCGTGTGAATAACGGGTCGAAATTAAAATATTAATATTAAAATATTAAATTAATAAGTTTTATTTAAGTATGAATTTATAAAGAATTGAACCAAGAATTAGATGAAAATATAATAAATATTATTTAACTATGTAATTATAAGGAATCGAATCCGGTGTGAAACTAAAAAATTTAAATTAAGTAGTATACAAAATTTATTTAGTTATGTAGTTGCAAATAAACGAACCAGAATTTAGTGATAACAAAATTTGATATTTTGATACTATTATGTTATATGGAAATGTGATTTTTTAATTAAAAAAGAATATAAATTTGGTGACATTTTGAATTTAGATATTGGAACACAAGTTTTGTTTTTACACTAAAAAATTATTTTATAGTTTTTAAAATATAGTCATATTAATATGTATTGTAGCAATAGATATGACCTTGCTCTTTTGTCTACCAAAGACTTTTGATTTAGATATAGCTTATTCGCTACTCGCTCCATGTTGGCTCGCTAGCAAGTGTATAATAATATTATATTGTTCATTTTGTGTCGAGATTGTAAAAATTTATATATAATAACATGAGATTATCCATTTTGTGCTGAGTTTTTTAAATTTGTTTTTGAATATTACCTACAAAGTCTCGTACTAATAAATCTAGAGATGTTCACGAATTAAACTGTTCACGAAAGAACTCGAACTCGGCTCATTAAGTGCTCGACTCGGCTCGATTCATTTAGAACTCGAACTCAAGCTTTAACACAAAAAGGTATTCCTTAAGAACACGAGCTCGAGCTGAGCTATTAGTGAGCTCGGCTCGATACCTGTATATTTTTATAATAGTTACGGTACTCTCTAGCATTTTAAATTAAATTTGAAATTTATATACTATATACCCAATCCATAAGTCATTTTCCCATCACAAATTTCAAATGCGATACTTTCAGAAAAAGTTTTAGTTTGTTGGGCCAAGAAAAATTGTGTTTTTTATCTTTAAAATTTTTAAGACTTATTGAGCTCGGCTCGATTCGTTTTTGTTCGACAAAAGCTCGTGTTCGGCTCATTAATTAACGAGATCAAGGTCAAACACGTATTTTGTGAGGCGACCTGTAATTTTAGCCGAGCCGAGCCGAATTTGAGTTTTTCGCAGTCGAGCTCGAGCTTTATTTTGCCGAGTCGAGCCGATCCTAAAAATAATCGAGCCTGAAAAGAGTGTTCGAGTTCTAGCTCGTGAATTAACCGAGTCGAACTCGAGCTGCTCGCGAGATTTCGAGCTTAACGAGCTTTCGAGCTAAACAAGTTTTTAACGAGTTTTCGAGCTATCGGGTTCTTATCGAGTTTGTACCGAACTTTTAACTTGATTTTCAGAAAAATTATTATATTTTTTCCTATTAAAAATGACAAATAATTTTTGAAAATATTACTATGTTATATTCAAATAATCTAAAACAAATATTCCTCTGCATATTCAAATAATCGAATATAATTTGGTTGTACACTTGTACTTGTCACTTAATGTCACTTGTTAATAGTATATTAGTATTGATAATTAACTTTTCAAATCATCTAAATAAGTTGATCTGTTCTCCTTCATTCATATTCCACTACTTGTTTTGCGAAAAACTGGTAAAACTCGATATTTTTATAAATGATAAATCTTAAATATATGATAACAGTAATAATATGTGAATCTTATTATTTTTGTTCGGGGAATAGTTTTTATTTAATTACTTTTCTAAAACAAATATACACTAAATTATTCATAATTAAATAAGTTATATTTTTAATTAAATAAAAATATATTAAACTATGATATTACGACTTTAGTGTGTTGATGACTTGGTCTAATTTGGGCTACAATATTAAACTTAAAGTATATTATTGTAAAATTGGAAATTGATTGATATATCCATTAAGAATTTAAAAAATACGGTTGTGCTCTTTTAATAATTTGATAATTATAAAAAATAATAGTAAAGAGAAGGAAATAAGTACATCAAATCTATATCTTCATATTATTTGACCTTTTAAAAAAGAATGAAAAAACAGTTTCAAGAATTATCTTAATTTTTCAATTACACTAATGTAGTTCGAGCAACATTAACATGATTTATAGTGCATCTTCCAAAAGTATCTCAAGTTAATAATAAATATTATAACATATTATATACATAATATATGAAAACAATATCAACTTATTAATAAAAATATTAAAAGCATATAAAAATTTTATACTACAAATGTTTTTTTATTAAATAACATTACAAATATTAAAAATAATAAAAATATAATCGACTTCGAGCTCGAACCGAGCCGAGCCGAGTTCGAACTAATCAAGCAGAGCTCACAAAAACTCGGCTCGACTCGATTTTATAATCGAGCCCAAAATTTTGTTCGAGCTCGAGCCCGATAAGGATCTCGAGCCGAGATCAAAAAAGCTCGGCTCAAATTACAGCCCTTAAGTGAGCTCGGTTAGTCAAGCTCGACTCGATTAAGTCAAAACTCGACTCAACTCGGTTCGTGAACGGTTTATAAACCTAACTGATTGTTTAATAATAGCAATCGGCCTCTTCCACTGGGACAACTCCTGACACGGTAGGTGATCTAGATTTCAGATCTTATCGCTAAAAGTGTGACTTGTGAGTGTGGTTAATAACTCAAAAAAACACAAAAAAATCTTGTTTCATCTATGTGCTTATTTGTGTAAATTTTCTCCTTTCTTTCTCAGTAGTTCTGCAACCACAGTTCCATAAAAAATATGGATATAGTTGCAGTCGGTGCAGTGTGCATACTGCTTGCCTTTGCTCTGCTCTCACTTCCAAAAATTCGAGGCAAGTCCCCTCAAAATAATCCTCCAGGACCCTGCCCGTTGCCAATCATAGGAAACATACACAAACTTGGCAAGCACCCTCATAAATCCTTAGCCAGCCTCGCTCAAGTTTTTGGTCCAATCATGCGTTTAAAACTAGGCCGCATAACCACCATAGTCATTTCTTCATCAAGCACAGCTCAACAAGTCCTTCAAAAGCAAGACCTTGAGTTCTCTAGTCGTTCTCAGACCGATGCTGTACATGCTTTGTGCCATAATAAATACTCTGTGGTATTTTTGCCTGTTGGCAGTCGGTGGAGAAGCCTAAGAAAAATTATGAGCTCGTATATATTTGCAGCTAACAAGCTCGATAAAAATCAGCATCTACGTAGTAGGAAGGTGCATGATCTTATTAGATACTGTGAAAAGTGTTGCCAAAGTGGGGAGGCTGTAGATATTGGCAGCGCTGCTTTTCTGACTTCGCTCAATCTTTTGTCAAACACTATATTTTCTAAGGATATGATAAATTCATACGAGAATTCGGAGGCCAAGGAATTTAGGGACTTAGTGTGGAATATTTTGTTTGAGGCCGGTAAGCCTAATTTGGTGGATTACTTTCCAATTCCTATTCTTCGTTGGATCGATCCACAAGGTATAAGGCGGCGAATGACTGGTTACTTGGAGAAGCTGACCAAGTCATTTGATGGTCTGATTAAGGAGCGTTTGGAACTGAGGAGAGTGGGGAACGCTGAGAGTACTAGTACAATAGACGTGCTTGAAGAACTGCTAAAAATGTTACAGACGGATGAAATTGAAGAAACACATATCCATAACCTATTCATTGTGAGTTATTCTTTTCATCCTCAGTGTTATTTAGTAAATAAAATATTTATGCTATAAGATTACGTCCTCGGTTGAATTTTGTGTGTGTGTGTGTGTGTGTGTGTGTGTTTTAAGGATGATTACATTCACAAAATATACTATAGGAGTGTCAATCTATAAACATGGATCATAATTAGTTGTGTCTTCCTTAAGTTTCTTAATAGCCAAGGATTTGTACCTCTGCAGAAACCTGCATGTGTTCTTGTACCTAACTGCATTAGGATTAATAATTTCCAGTCATCAAAACAAATTGGCAGGACTTATTTGTTGCAGGAACAGATACCACTTCAAACACAGTGGAATGGGCGATGTCTGAGATATTACGAAATTCAGAAATATTAGTAAAGGTGAAAGCTGAGCTGAACCAAGTGATCGGAAAAGGCAAGATTATACAAGAAGCAGACATTTCTAAGTTGGTTTATTTGCAATGTATTGTGAAAGAAACTCTGAGGTTACACCCACCGGGCCCCTTCTTAATACCACGCCAAGTAGAAAAAGAAGTTCAACTATGTGGCTACACCGTTCCAAAGAATTCGCAAGTGCTAGTCAATGCATGGGCTATTGGACGCGATCCTAAGCTATGGATAAATCCCCTGTCTTTTCAACCAGAGAGGTTCATGGACTCTCAAGTTGACATCAACGGGCATTATTACGAGCTAATTCCATTTGGTGCGGGTCGAAGGATATGTCCTGGAATGCCATTGGCTATGAGGATGCTGCCAGTTATGGTAGGCTCACTCATAAATTGTTTCGACTGGAAACTGGAAGGTGGGATTCTACCAGAGAAGCTGGACATGGAGGAAAAATTTGGGCTAACACTAGCGAAGCTTCATCCACTTCGTGCTGTAGCAACTCTGGTTGTTCTTTAGCTAAGTTTGATTTTATGGGTCAAATTTACTCTTACTTTTTAAAACAAAAATAAATCAGAAGCTGTATCTGACTTCCCCAAACCGGCACTTTGCAGCCTGGTCAACCTTTCATAAAGTTAAGATTTCTTTCTTAAAACAGCCTGCTTATTCATTGGCCAAGACATTTTTAACTTTTAATTTCATCCTCCACTGTTTGGAAGATTTGAAGGGGCTAACAAAAGATTTCTAGAACTATTAAATGTATACATGTTTAAATAAAAACCAGCCGAATTTAAGTAGACTGATAATTCGGACGACCGAAAGGATGAATTGCAGTTTGAAACCCAAACATTAAACTATTTAAGCATATGCTGGAAACTCGGCAGAATAAGAAATAAGTGAAACTTCCAACAGTTTTATTACAAAAATTAACATGTATAAAAGGACAGTAGTATCAATGTAGTTGCAGCAACAAAGCTAGCTCTAATTTGCATTCCTAGCAATCAAGAATGACAAAGATTACATTTCTTTTATCACTTTTTTTGTTATGCCTCGTGGCTTTTGTACATTGTTATGAAGTCTGCTGCAGCAAATCAGACTTGGAGCCAGTTTGGGTTTGTTATCGATTGAGATTAAGCACCACGAAAGAAGAAATATGAAGCTTCCATTAGTGAACTAAACTTCAATTTTACAGAGAAGTAAGATGATCATTACAAATACTCCGCAAGTTCAGTCGGCACTTCATGTCACAGTACCTCCCAAGTCACGGGTAGGGATGAGCATTCGGTCGGTTCGGTCCAGAACCGGACCGAACCGAATAGACCGAGAACCGAATTATCATTTTTTTCCGAACCGAACCGAACCGAAATTGTATTTTGGACCGGAACCGAACCGAACCGAAATAAGCCTATTCGGTTCGGTTCTTTCATAAAAGAACCGAAATTTTTTCAAATAAAAAATTTTTATTTCAAAAAAAGCCAAAAAATATGATTTTTCTAAAAATAAAAATATTAGCTAATGAAATACAAGTATGAAATGTAAATATAATAGTTCAAACTTCAAATCTCGAACCAAAAATAAGCCATGCAAAATTTTGAATATATACATACATATAAAATTAATATATTATATCTATAAAAATTATATAAATATAACATAAAAATAATTCGGTCTATTCGGTTCGGACCGAATTTTTTTTGAAAGAACCGAACCGAACCGATATTTATTTCGGTCTATTCGGTCCGGACCGAAAAGACCGAATTTTCAGAAAATTAGAACCGAACCGAAATTATACTATTCGGTTCGGTTTTTCGATTCTGGTTCGGTTCTGCTCAGCCCTAGTCACGGGGATCATGCAGGTAACTAAAGTCTATCATATTCTTTTGCATACTGTTGGGGGCCCAACCGAGATCGGGCCGAATAGTGATTGGGCCGAGAAGTAATTGGGCCGAACGGTCACAGCCCACTTCTTCGGCTAGGTCCGTTGGATCTGACCGTTGCTTGACCGAGTCACCCGACTATTCAGGCGTAAGAACAGGACCACGCATGTGGCGGTTGCTCCCGAACAATCCGGGCGAGCCGGTACCAAAGTGCCTATAAAGGCACATGACAGGTTTCACGTTCAGGTTAATACTCATTTTACGCTCACAAATACTTACACGTTCATTTAAACCTAATTGGAACCTCTAATTTATTCTCACACCGGAGGTGAATCGGGGGCCCAATCCCTCGCATTCTTCTCTTTTGACAGGTCGCCCCGAAGAGCTTCCTAGAGTACAACCCGACAGAAAACTGGTTCCAACATTTGGCGCCGTCTGTGGGAACGTGTAAGCCAATTCGTGACGTTAGCTGAGAACGATGGCAATCGATAGTTCTGAAGACAGGGTGCTCGGTTTTGCTGAAACTCATCGCCAGGGTCCCTCCACGACTACACCCGCCATTAATCGGGTTCTCAATTTTGATGATGATTTGGAGGAGGGACCGATGCCCACACCCGAAGAGCAAAAGGCCATGATTCTTAAATGGCGTGAAGAAACTGCTGCCAAAGGAGGAAGGCAGAAGGAAAAGGAAAGGCTGGAGGCCGAAGCCCAGGCTAGGGTGAAGAAGAGAGAGGAGGATCTCGCTAAGCTGGAAGCAATTAAAAGGCGAAGGGCTGAGCTGGATGCTGAGGAAAAGGCTCTCCAAGGTGCTGTGGAGACCGGAGAACAACTATTGGTACAGACCAGTCACAGAAGAGAAAAGAGGGTGCATAATGATGAAGATGGATCTTCGGATTCTGAATCACACCCCCGAAGGATCCGTTCAAGGGTGGTCGTACGATCGGATACCGACGAGGAAGGAGATCCTCGCATGAAAGACAGGCTGAGCCGAATGAAGAAGGCGATGTTCGGCGATCGTAGAATGTCACGAGCCGGTAGTGTCGGAGGAAATCGAGCAGTATAGACCTCCCCCTGGAAGACAATTCCCGAAGATGAACGAATTCAATGGGAAAGGCGACCCTGAAGACCATTGCGAGAAGTATGAGTCCCTTATGACAGGCATGGGGCACTGTGATGTCATGCTTTGCAAAATGTTCAAGACATATCTGAAGGGTCCAGCTACCATGTGGTACAGGTCAATGAAACCAAGGTCGATATGTTCTTACGACCAGCTAAAAAGGAAATTCTTGAGGCACTATTCGCATCTGTGCCGAAGAGAGAAGGATACCGAAGCTTTAATACACTGTAGACAAAGGCCGAACGAAGAGTTGGGAGATTATTTGGCTAGGTTTAAGGAAGAGGCTGGAATGGTAACAAATTTGGACAAAGTAAAGGCCGCTGGGTTCTTATCGGCAGGACTAGACCCCATCAAAGGTAAAAAACTCCGATCTTCTCTTTATGATATTCCCCCTAAATCCCTGAATGATATATACTTGAGAGGTGAGAGTATCCGACGGAAGATGGAATCCATCGGGGGGTTTAAAGAAGCCAAGAGAGAAGATAGGGGGAAAAAAGGATATGACAGGTACGATACAGGGCGAAGATTCGATGATAGGCGTGATGAGGCGAATGGTCGCGATAAAGCTGCCGAACGAAGGAGAGATAGGGATGGCACAACATTTACCCCTCTGAATGCACCAATCTCGAAGATTCTCCATGAGATAAAAGGAAAGCCTGGCTTCGTTCGCCCAGCACGAATGAAGATGCCCGATTATAAGAAAAATGGTAACAAGTATTGCGATTATCATCAGGACAAGGGTCACAACACTGATGAGTGTTACCATCTAAAAAAGCTGATAGAAAAGATGATCAAGGAGGGAGAACTGAATAAATTTGTCAAAGACCTGAGGGACAAGCTAGCCCCGAAGGAAGACAAACGAAAAGAGCCCGAAGAGGTCGAAAGGTACAGAGGCGAAGTAAAAACCATATTCGGTGGAAGCACCCTGGGACGAGATAGCAAGACGGCCAAGAAAAGGTACGCAAAACAGGTTTACAATTTGTACCAGTTTCAATCTGCCAAACAGGCGATGCCGATCATGTTTGCCGAGGATGACTATGAGGATGTGATTTGGCCTCATGAAGACCTTTTGCTCATCAATCCGGTAATCGGGCAAAACAAAATATGGAAAGCTCTGGTAGACGGGGGGAGCTCGGTGAACATTCTGTATCATCGGACGTATAGTAAAATGAACCTTGGAGGCGAACAGCTGGAACCCTGCCATGAAGCTCCCCTGTACGGCTTCGGGAATCAGCCAGTCCCTATTGAAGGTACTATCACTCTATCTGTCCTTTTGGGTAAAGCTCCATATACTGTGGAAAAGCAGGTCAAGTTCTATGTGGTTCGGGTTGAAAGCCCCTACAATGCCATTCTCGGAAGGCCAACTCTTACTTCTTTTCAAGCGGTAGCATCAATACCCCATCTTAAATTGAAATTTCTGACTGAGCATGGAATCGGGGAAATGAGGGGCGATCAAAAAACTGCTCGAATCATCATGTTGGACGATCTGGACAAGGATCAAGATTTTGAGATGACCGAAGGAGGTAAGAGAAAAAGGGCCGAAGGCGAAATCAGCGGAAGTCGCCAAACCCTAAATATTGAGTTAGAGAAATTTGGTGCGGACCTATCCAACCCAATTGCCGAACCAGCAGCAGAAACCGAAGAGGTAGAGCTATATGCGGGCTGTTCGGGAAAAATGGTGCGAATCAGGAAAAATATGGAACCTGACCTCAAGAGGAAAGTGATCAAAGTTGTCAGACAATACCACGACGTCTTCGCCTGGGGGCCGGAGGATATGCCTGGCTTGGATCCAAAGACGGCGAAGCATTGTCTCAATGTTAAACCCGAGGCAAAGCCAGTAAAGCAAAGAAAGAGAACATTCGCCGTGGAACGACAGAAGATCATTGAAGCTGAAGTGGAAAAACTTTTGGAAGCAAAATTCATAGAGGAAATCGAATACCCGGACTGGCTAGCCAATGTGGTGGTGGTAAAGAAAGCTAACAATAAATGGCGAATGTGTGTGGACTACACCGACTTAAACAAAGCATGCCCGAAGGACCACTACCCACTTCCTAGCATTGACCAGCTGACAGACGCCACTGCTGGATATCAGGTACTTAGTTTTTTGGATGCTTTTTCAGGATACCATCAGATTGCAATGAATGCCGAGGATATTCCAAAGACAGCATTCATCACCCCGAAAGGAACATATGCCTACATCAAAATGCCTTTCGGCCTGAAAAACGCAGGAGCCACATTCCAAAGAGTGGTCAATCGGATTTTCCATAAACAAATTGGGAGAAACATGGAATGCTATGTGGATGATATGATTGTTAAGTCCCAGTTCGAAGATCACATGGAAGACCTCAAAGAGTGCTTCGAGACATTAAGGAAGCACGGCATGAAGATTAATCCGAACAAGTGTACTTTCGGAGTCTCCAGTGGGAAATTCCTAGGGTACATGGTCAGTGCCCGAGGGATCGAGGCAAACCCGAAAAAAATACAAGCAGTGATCGACATGGAACAGCCGAAGACAGTTCGAGATGTACAGAAATTGACCGGTCGAATGGCCGCCTTGCGAAGATTTATTTCCAGATCAGCAGAAAAGGCCCTGCCTTTCTTTGAAGCACTCCGGGGATCGAAGAATTTTGAATGGGGATCGGAGTGCCAGAGAGCATTCGAGGAGGTGAAGGAGTATCTCACCAAGGCGCCTCTCCTGATGAGGCCCGATCCGAAGGAAACTTTACAGCTGTACTTAGCAGTGAGCGACCGAACTCTTGGAGCAGTACTAGTGAAAGAACATAATAGCTCTCAACACCCGGTGTTTTATGTATCCCACATGCTGAAGGATGCGGAAACAAGATATCCAAATGCAGAAAAGTTCGCCTACGGCCTTGTAATGGCGACCCGAAAGCTACGTCATTATTTTCAGGGGCGAACGGTACAGGTTATAACCGATAAACCCCTCAAGAAAATTTTGACAAGACCAGAGGCGTCCGGAAGGGTGGTAGCTTGGTCCATCGAGCTGGGAGAATACGATTTGGAATACATCCCCAGAACGTCCATCAAAGCCCAAGCATTGGCAGACTTCATGGTCGAATGCTATTTTTCAGGACCAAAAGACCTAGCTCCCGAAGAGCAGCTGGTCCGATCGCCAGGCAAGTGGAAATTGTTCGTAGATGGGTCGGTAGCCGGGTCAAAGTGTGGGGCAGGATTAATCCTTTCAAGTCCAGACGGGTTCGAAATCTGCCAAGCAATAAGATTCACTTTCCCGCTAACCAATAATGAGGCCGAGTACGAAGCATTGCTAGCCGGTTTAAACCTGGCCAAAAATCTCGAGGTAAGAAATTTACGAGCATTTAGTGATTCTATGTTAGTGGTGAAGCACTTTTCAGGAGAGTACGAACAAAGAGAGCTTCGACTCAAGGCTTACGCCGCAAACGTAAAGGACTCATCGGTCTCATTCGAATCCTTCGAATTAAGTCAAGTAGGGAGAGAGGATAACAGCCGAGCCGATGCTCTGTCAAGATTGGCTTCGGCCGAAACACACAACCTCACAGGATCCATCTACCTGACTGAAGTGAAAAGCCCTTCAATCGACAAGCAACAATGCATGGAAATCCACCAAGGCATTAACTGGATGACCCCGATCAGGGCCTATCTAGAAAAAGATACTTTGCCCCTGGACCGGAAAGAGGCTCAAAAAGTGAAGTACAGGGCAGCAAGCTACACCATCATCGGTAACAAGTTGTATAGAAGGTCAGCGACAGAACCCCTTCTCCGATGTTTGGATCCCGAAGAATAAATACTGGCCTTAGAAACAGTTCACGAAGGAATATGCGGAGAACATCTTGCCGGTCGGTCACTTGCCTTCAAAATCCTCAGACAAGGGTTTTATTGGCCGACTTTGCGAGCAGATGCGGCCGATTACGCAAAAAAGTGTCGACAATGCCAGTTATTCAGTACTATCCCGAAGCAGCCACCAGAAGAAATGGCATCAGTCCTAAGCCCCATTCCTTTCGCCATGTGGGCTGTAGATATCGTGGGAATTCTACCTAAGAGCACGAAACAAGCCAAGTACTGCATAGTGGCGATCGACTATATGACCAAATGGGTTGAAGCAAGACCTCTGGCGACCATAACCGAAGAAGCAGCAAAAAAATTCATGTTGGAGCAAGTCATACTCAGGTTCGGGATCCCGAAGGTCTGTGTATCCGACAATGGGACCCAATTCATCGGGAACAAATTCCGGAAGTTCTTGACGCATTTCGGAATACAACAGAAATTTAGCTCGGTCGGTCATCCTCAAGGAAATGGAGCAATCGAAGCTGCAAACAAAATCATCTTCGATGGAATAAAAAAGCGACTAGGAGATGCCAAGGGGCTTTGGGCAGAAGAGTTAAACTGGGTGTTTTGGGCATACCGAACAACCCCACGTTCATCAAACGGAGAAACACCTTTCAAGTTGGCATTCGGGACCGGCGCCCTGGTTCCTGTTGAGGTCGGACTGGACTCCTACCAAACGGAGGTATTCAACGTCGAAGCAAACGAATTCGGCCTTCGGGCCAATGTGGATTTATTGGAAGAAGAGAGAGAGGCAGCTCACCTAAGGAATTTGAAATATCAGCTCCAGGCAGCCCAATACTACGACGCCGGAGTAAAGAAAAGGACCTTCATGGTGGGAGATTTGGTGCTGCGGGAATTGGCGACTTCTATGCCAGCTAAGCAGGGAAAACTAATGCCAAACTGGGAAGGCCCGTATAAAGTAACTGAGGTGGTTCGACCTGGTACCTACAAATTAGCAACCACGTCTGGCGACCCGATCAAGAACACATGGCACGCCTCCAGGTTACGAAGATATTACCAGTAGCCTTCATCCAATCTAGAGGAATATGGCCAAACAAAAGGTGCTCGCCACTCAAGTTCTTGTTTTCACTTCATACTAAGTTTTTTTTTTCTTTTCTGAAAAGCATGTAAAGTTGAATAATTTATCAATAAAATACATGTTCCCCTGTTCTACTTATTTTATCAGTTATGCATTATAATGTTATAAGTCGGACATTTATCTGGGGACGACCAGAAACGATAAATGCCACAAGACTTCTTGAATAATGCTTCATAAATTTGGCGATTGGATAACCAAACAGCCAAACTTTGGGAGAATCCAGACATGTTAGGCGAAAAAGAAAGCCGAAGATACATATAATGGTTAAATTTTATTAATTATGTTAAGGCGAAGTTGATAAGTCGAAGACACATAAATTTTATTAATTATGTTAAGGCGAAGCTGATGAGCCAAAGACACATAAATTTTATAAATTATGTCAAGGCAAAAATAAGCCGAAGATGCATAAAATTTTTCAATTATGTTAAGGCAAAAGGAAGCCGAAGATACATAAAACTGATTTAATTATGTTAAGGCGAAGATAGAAGCCGAAGATACATATAATTGTTAAATTTTGTTAAAATATGTCAGGTAAAAATGAAGCCGAAGACACATTAGTGTGGTTTAAATTTTGCAAATTATGTCAAGGCAAAGATAAGCCGAAGATGCATACATTTTGTTAAGTAAGTTAAGGCCGAAGCCGAAAATACATAAAAGAGGCCATAGACGATGGAATTATACAAACTTGGGAAATCCATTAGGAAAGACAAGTACATTCAATGCCCGAAGGCTACAGAAGTTTAAATGCCCGAAGGCGAAATAAAGTACAAGATAAAAAGTCCTAATCAGATAATTCTTCGTCCTCGCCAGAAGATACGACAGGAGGCTCGTCCTCATCTGGGCGACCAACTGGATCGGTGAAGCCGGGCTCTATCAAAGGTGTGTGGTCCAAACCCATGGCAGCCGCCCTCCTCACGACCTCGTCGTGGCCCATCTGATAACAGCGTTCCTCGGCGTTCAACCGAAGCTTGGTCTCCCTCCGGGCCATCTTCCTAGAAGCCTTCAGAGAGAGGTTGCGCGTGGTTAGCCTGGCTCGGAGAAGGTCGACTTCCTTCTGCATCGCCTCCCGATCGGCCCTCAACGCCGCAGCTTGACCCTCCAACCTCTCCACATCACCAACGGCTTGGCAGAGAGCAGTCTCCGATCTCACCGCCCGAACCTCCAGTTCCTGGATTTGGCCGAATCTACCCTGCATATCCTTCACCTTGTCGGTGATGACAGCAGCCATCGGCGTCGCCTAAAATAAGGAAAAAGACCTTGGTTAGGAAAATGCAAGGACAAGAAATTGCAAGGAAAAGCAAATATATTACCAAAGAAAGGAAGGCCATCATGTCGGCGCAGGCATCGGCGATATCCAACCGATCGTAGTTGGGGCGATCAGCCGGAAGCACCAAAGCCCGGCATAAATCAGGAGCTATCTCCTTGATCGCCTTAGGGTCGGCCGAGGTGACAGCATCGGACTCCAAGATCGCCCACTGAGGGACGTACGTCTTCAGAACATCCCCCCGCCGAACCCTCTTTCTAACCAGGGGAGTCTCGGGCACCTGCTCCGCATTCTCAGTCTCGGTCGCCTGCTCCGATTGCTCAGGCGCCCGTTTATCGCCCTCCTGGCGATCCTTATCAGTCTCAGCCCCCACCCCAGCGGCTTCGGCTGCCTCAGCTGCTTCGGCCGCCCTAGCCGCCAGAGCCGCCTGCTCAGCCTCAAACTTGGCCCTCTTTCGTTCAACGATAGCCTGGCGAGAAGACACTGTGAAAGGAAGAAAAAGGTGTTAGACATTTTAAAAGACAGCATAAAAGGGAAGACAGAAGCACAGAAGAAAGAAAAGTAAAAATCTATTGCAAGGGACGAGGAATGTTACCATTACCCCATAGGGCGAAAAGCCATTGGCGATCCCTAAGGTCCTCTAAGGGAATCCGGCCCATATCAAAATTGCACAACCTTCGGTATTCATGCAATTCGCCACCCGAAAGGGTGGGTTTAACTATTTTGGTCGAAGGATCGACCACCTGCCACTGAGACGCAGCACCGATCTTAGGGCCCGAAATAAAGCACCACTTGTCGTGACTGCCTTTGTTGTTAGAATTGGTCTCTACCCACTCGGCCCTGTTAGTACGGCGAACGATGGAGTAGAAACCCTTGCTCTTACCATTCTTCCGGAAGTCGTGATGGTGCCAGAACAGGGCGGGAGTTGGATCAACGTTGGCCGCCAGACATCAGCATTGGAAGCCGTTCATATGCAAAAACCCATTCGGATCCATTTGACCCAAATCTATCCCCATCTGGGCGAATAGTTGCTTCACTATGGGAAGCATCGGAACCCGAAAACCGCATTTTAATGCGGCTTCAGAGATTCCGGTGGCCACATCACCATAGCCCTTCGGGACAGGAGGATTGAACCATATCCGGTCGGCAGCTCTCGGCAGATACGTATGCCAGGCACCGGTCGGGATATCGAACTCTTTCGGTAACTTAGATACCCTGTCCTCAGACAACCGAGTCGGATGATTCGCCGCGGGGAATTCATCGACATCATGAAACGGGTATCTGTCCGGGGATATAGATCTGGGAGATTGTCCCGATGTAGAAGCCGACCGATCCATAATTCCTGCATTAATATGAAGAAATTAGCCTTGTACTCGGATATGGACAAGAAAGAGAAGAAAGGAAAAGTGGTCGCCGAGTACAGGGGGCTTGGATCGGTCGGGGAATTACTAGTTTCTAAGCCAATGAAAAAAGTAATCTCTAAAGGAGCTACGCAGCCCGAAGACTGTTTTAAAGGTTGACCCGTCCCGAAGGTTGTTCTAAGGACGAATTCACCCCGAAGATCGTTCTAGGGACAAATTGGCCTCGGAAATTGTTCTTAGGATGAATCTATCTACTGGTCTGACTACCGACCTAATTATTGCTACATTTTCAACAGCAAGTATAACCCAAAGCAAAAATACTATTATACCTAAATTATAGTGGACATAATCGGAAAAGTTCAACATGAAATGGGAAATCGCGCAAAAAGATACAGAGAACTTACTTGTGATACGAGCTGGAGGAGGATTTGAACCCGAGATAATGGAGATTGTTGGTAACTGCAAATAGATGGGCTGGAGAGAAACTGGCAGAATGTCTTTGCTTTTGAATATGTGAGTGACGACGATTAGGGGGAAATTTGGCATTTATACAGAAGGATATGTGACGTTTGGACAGTAAAATGTAAGCGTTTAATCTCGATCGCACGATCCAAGTCGTTTGGGATTCGACGGTGATGATCCAGTGCTAATCTCGAGAAATTACGGCTGTCATCATTAATTACGGCACGATTCTCTAGGTGACGTGTCATAAACGGATAGACACGGAACCGTTGGAGTCTATCCCGAAGAGAAGTAAAGAGCTAGGACTCCGGACGCATTGACATCCGACCGAAGTCCAGGGACATGTTGGGGGCCCAACCGAGATCGGGCCGAATAGTGATTGGGCCGAGAAGTAATTGGGCCGAACGGTCACAGCCCACTTCTTTGGCTAGGTCCGTTGGATCTGACCGTTGCTTGACCGAGTCACCCGACTATTCAGGCGTAAGAACAGGACCACGCATGTGGCGGTTGCTCCCGAACAATCCGGGCGAGCCGGTACCAAAGTGCCTATAAAGGCACATGACAGGTTTCACGTTCAGGTTAATACTCATTTTACGCTCACAAATACTTACACGTTCATTTAAACCTAATTGGAACCTCTAATTTATTCTCACACCGGAGGTGAATCGGGGGCCCAATCCCTCGCATTCTTCTCTTTTGACAGGTCGCCCCGAAGAGCTTCCTGGAGTACAACCCGACAGAAAACTGGTTCCAACACATACTATATAACACACTCACGCCCAGGGGCGGAACCAAGTCACACCTTCACATATCTACACATGTGTACATAATTAAGTCGCAACTTAAGAAGTATTCATTTAGTAGTCGTGCCTCGCGTGAGCTGTGAAAATGTACAGGACGTTGTAATATACCCGAATGAGTACATGTTGTTACTGGTAAGTTCATCGACTTACTACTGTTGGTAGTTTATATGACCTTGTTAATTACAGCGATGTAGTTGAATGGACGGAAGCCCCAGCAACAGTCTTGCCAGTTATCAAGGAACTAATGAACAGTGGCATCAGTGTTTGGCTATATAGGTGATATTCAATCTTCTTTCCAATCAGAGAAACATTATGTGAATGCTTCGGATGAACATTGTTAAGAATTTTAGTGACTGAAAATTAAGTATTAATTGTACAGCGGGGACACGGATGCTGTAGTGGCAGTGACAACAACCAGATATGCAATTGATCTTCTTCAAACATCTGTTAAAACAAAATTCTACCCTCGGTACAATCAAGCCGAACGAAATGTTCTAACCACCGAACAATACATAATACATGAACATGTTAGAATACAATATATGATCTTGGAAAGTGTTTTCCTCTAACACCTTGAGATGAGAGCAAAGATCAACATAATGTTCTAACCACCGAATGAAAACGCAACTACTACAAGTTACAATGAACAGAAAAAAGTAGCTTGCAATTTATAGAATGAGACCGAGTACAAGAATAAAGTACAAGTTCATCCCAACTTGGTACCATGCTGTCCATGCCAATTTCATTCACTTTAGGAAATGTTGGGAGTCCTCAAAAAACATTAATTTGTATTTGCCAGGGAACAATCTAATTTTTAACAACTATATATACTCAAATAACCTTCGTCATTACCTTGTTCTCGTTGTAAACGTCCCAAAAAATCTTATCATTGTGCTCAAGGTCATGGTGAGCCTCCAATCGAAGTCTTTCTATCAAGATTGCCAAGTATGAATTACTCAATGTTTATAGAATTCCAGGATCTTTTATGTTTTGTTTCAGCAGCTTGTGTTTGGTTGTCTGGGATGATGACAATGCTGTTCATAAGTATACCCGCATGGTTTATAGAATTGATGTAAGCTATATAAGCATAAGTTGTAAACTCAACCAGAATTATAAATAATTGATAGACCCAACACCTTGTTAGAAGAAATTACAAGCATAAAAGACAGCCCTATCAATGTTGCATCATCAAAGCTAGTCATTATTAGTGTACCTAACAATCAATAATGACAAAGACTGCACGTCTTTTATCACTTTCTTTGTTATGCCTTGTGGCTTCTGTACAATGTTATGGTGGAAATGGAAATAACCCTCTTGAAAAGCTTATCAAGGCTCAGAAGTCGAAAAGGATACCTTCTTTTCGTGATGAGGTTCTAAATGTTGAGTATTCACCTGTGTATATTGGACCTCAAGATGGATTGAAGGAAGCTGACAAAGTAGAATCATTGCCAGGGCAACCTGATGGAGCAACTTTTGATCAATACTCGGGCTATGTCACAGTTGATCCAGTTGCTGGAAGAGCACTTTTCTACTATTTTGCGCAGTCTGAAAATTCTTCTAGCCAGCCTTTAGTTCTATGGCTAAATGGAGGTAAATATAAAATCCTATTCAAGTGTACTTTCTCAAATTAAAGGGCATGCCATACTGCATCGTAGAAAATATGAAACTGAAGGCTCTTTGTGAAAATATTGGCATTTGAAGTTTGAGCATGACAGAATCGCCATACTCTTCGATCTAGCATGTAGTCATAAATTCAAATTTAGAAATTAACAGTGAAGCTCACTCAATAATTTCTATGATCTTTTTGAATCACAGGACCTGGCTGTTCTTCCTTTGGGAATGGGGCAATGATGGAACTTGGTCCATTTAGGGTCAATAGTGATGGAAAAACCTTATCCCAAAACAAGTACGCTTGGAACAATGGTAAATAGATATATTTCTCTTGAACAATTTGAAAATTGCTCATCCAACAGTCAATTCTAATATTTACATTGTTTGGTCACTAACAAAAGTTGGGTTTGCAATGCAGAGGCAAATATGTTATTCTTGGAGTCCCCGGCTGGTGTCGGATTTTCATACTCTAACACAACATCAGATTATGTAACTGGAGATACAAAAACTGCAGCAGATGCTTATACATTTTTAATAAATTGGCTAGAAAGATTTCCCGAATACCAAACCCGAGATTTCTTCATTGCCGGAGAGAGTTATGCAGGACATTACATTCCTCAATTAGCTCAATTAATTCTTCACAACAATAAAATTACCAACCAAACTGTCATTAACCTAAAAGGAATTGCTGTAAGTTTCTTACTTGAAGCAACTAAACAATTGCATGGTAGCACGTATAAAACATGAAAAAAAATAACTGATATGGAGTATCTTCAATTTGTAGATTGGTAACGCATACATAGACGAGGAAACTCTATTTGCAGGAACAATGGATTATTACTGGTCACATGCTCTAATATCTGATGAAGTTCATGAGGGCATCATTCTAAACTGCAACTTTTCAGCAAATGCAAATATTTCAAAAGCATGTGAAACTTACCTTAATCAAGCAATTAGGATTGGCTATATCTTTCCTTACGATATATATGCTCCCTTGTGCGGTTCCTCAAGTGGTTCACCGTCGGTAAGTTCTTATGAAACGAACTTTTTACTGTACTATTATTTTTTTTGCGACTTATATATATATTTGCTTTGCTCACTATTTTCTTATATTACTGTTACTGAAAAGACATCCGGATTTGATCCATGCACGGATAATTATCTATACTCTTTATTAATAAGCAAAACAATGTGAAAATGGCGCGCGGTACTAAAGTACCAAAGTACCAAATTTGGTTATCACTTAACCCGGGTTCGATTCCTCACAACTACATAATTATACAAGATTTATTTACTTTAAATTTTTTAGTTTCATTCAGGGTTCGATTCCTTACAACTACGTAATTATACAAGATTTATTTATTTATTTTAAATTCAATAGTTTCATCGAGCGTTAGATTCTTTGCAGCTACGTAATCATACAAGATTTATTATATAATTACTTTAATTTCTTTAGCTTTATGCAAATTTCGATTGTCTATAACTACATAATTAAATAGTTATTTATTTATTATATATTTTTATCATTCAATTATCGAGAAATACATTTTTAAATAATATTTATTAATAATTTATTAATACTAATATTTTAATGTCGATCATGCTCGGCCCGTGCTTGACACGGGTTATAAGCTAGTATCTACAAATACTTGAATACTCAACTAGTTCAGACATCACTTCATGTCACTGATCCTCCAAAGACATGGGAATCTTGCAGGTACGTATACAAACATGTAGATTGTTAAATCAAAGCTAATCATCTTATCCATTCAACAATTGTGCATTGTGTGAGCAATTAAATTGGATTGACATACAACTGTTAGTCTAATTATATGACATTGTTAACTGTAGTGATACAATTGGATGGACGGACTCCCCAGCGACAGTCTTGCCAGTTATCAAGGAACTAATGAACAGTGGCATCAGTGTTTGGCTATATAGGTGACAGTTAATTTCTTCTCAAAATTAGAAATATTCTCTGTTAAAATTCGAAATATTATGAAGTGTTGAGAATTTTTTGATTAAATTGAGTATAAAAAATGCAGCGGGGACACGGATGCTGTAGTGTCTGTGACAACAACAAGATATGCCATAGAACATCTTCAAACTACAGTCCAAACACAATGGTACCCCTGGTACACTCAGGCTGAGGTACAAATACTACAAAATCAGCACGCACACACAAACCCCCTTCCATTAATCGTCAAATCATAAATTTTTAATTATTCAATGACATTTTTCAAGGTTGGAGGATACGCAGTTGGATATGAAAATTTGACATTTGTGACTGTAAGGGGATCTGGACATTTTGTTCCAAGTTATCAGCCTTCTCACGCACTTGCTTTGTTCTCTTCCTTTTTGGCTGGAGAGCTTCCTCCGTCTAATGAGAACTGATGAAGATTCAGTGCAGTCCAGGAGAGGAGTCTTTAATTTTAAATTGAAGTACAAGTTCAATTTTAATTTTAAGATGATCACAACTGCTATTTGTGCATCGGAACTACATGTTTAATTTTAATTTTACGATGCAATCTCTAACTGTAGATAGACTATGAATAAAAGCCTATTTCAAGCACAATCCAAGAAGAGTAACATCAGAACCATGAGAACAAAGATCAACATTATGTGCTAACTACCAAATGAAAATGCAACTACAAAAAGTTACAATGATCAGAAAGAAGTGGCTTGCAATGTATAGAATGAGACCAAGCACAAGAATAAAGTAGAAGTTCATCCCAATATGTACAGAACAAGTTCTTGGTACCATGTTGTCAATGCCAATTCCGTATACTTTAGGAAATGTTGGGAGTCCTCAAAAAGCTTTAATTATTTTTGCAAGGGAACAATCTAATTTTTAATAACTATAGATACTCAAATAACATTCTTCTCTACCTTGTCTCGTTGTAAACATCCCAAAAAATCTGATCAGTGTGCTCAAGGTCATGGTGAGTCTCTAATAGAAGTCTTTCATTCAAGGTTCTAAAGACTCTCTCTTTAATGGCGATGCTGGTTGTAAGGAGCCGTGAGGATTATCCATTGGTCCTCCTCGATGATATTTCTGGTCATTGCAAAAATAACAATCAGTGCATGTGCCTTTCATTAAAGCATTAGGAGGGTAAGTGGTCAAGCATGAATTACTGAAGCAGAAATATGCTCCGAGAAATAAACCTTCCTCTGTTTCCGAGAACAATCAGATGAATTTTGTCATTTTGATCACTAAAAATGGTTTTCCTTTTAGAACAGAATCATGTGAAGCAGCTTGCCAGTAAGGAATGAATTTTGGATCTGTTCAGTTGACATAAGTTCTAAGATTAAATATAAATTATGAAGTTTTGGGATTAGTCTAAATATTGTATCATCTGTAAGATCTGGATCAGGTCTGGTACTTCAACAAGATTTAAAAATCAAATCTATTTACATCCCACCAGAAAATTATGAGGGTAATTATACCAAGTTTACATCTCCATTTTGTATCATTTCTTCAACTTGCATCAAGATTTTTCAGCAAGATTAATCGTCATGATCATCCTCTTTGAGAAGAGCTTCGATATGTCTCTGCAAGTGCCCAACAAGTTCCTATATGTGGATGGAAGAGAAACAAAATTATTGTTCGAGGAACCAAAGCTAAAAACAAATTCTATACACGACAAGACTGGTGTTCTAAAAATTACCTACTATTCGAAATTCAGTTGAACTAAAACATATCTATTTATTTTTGAACGGAGGAGGACTGGAGGGAGTATCTTAAATATTGTTCAAAAGTTGATTGAGAGCTGCAATCTTTAACATCCATTCTTTGTTTATTTAACTTGGGCTAGAAGAAATTGGATTTATCAAGTAGCTAGCCTGTCAGCCTCTCTTGTTGATAAATTCAACTTTTTTTAAATAAAAAATTGTAGATGCTTTTAAACTTCAATTTCATCTCTTTCTTGTTGGAATATTTGATAGGGGCTTAGCAAAGGTATTTAAAATTGTTAGCTCTATGTTTAGATGAAAAGCAGAGAATCTTCTGTAGACGCACACCTCATTTATCTCTAAACTTCCAAATTTTGTAAGTTTTAATTCAGCAGCTTGTGTTTGGATGTCTGGAAGGATGAAAATGCTATTCATAAGTATACCCGCATAGTTTATCGAATATTTGATACACCCAACAGCTTGTTGCAAGAAATTGCAAGTATAAAAGACATCCATATCAATGTTGCATCATCAAAACTGGTCATTATTTCGGTACCTAACAATCAATAATGGCAAAGATTGCACTTCTTTTTTCACTTTCTTTGTTATGCCTTGTGGCTTCTGTACAATGTTATGGTGGAAATGGAAAGAACCCTTTTGAAAAGCTTATCAAGGCTCAGAAGTCGAGAAGGGTATCTACTTTTCGCGATGAGGTTCTAAAAGTTGAGTATTCACCTGTGTATATTGGACCTCAAGATGGATTGAAGGAAGCTGACAAGTTAGATTCATTGCCAGGGCAACCTGATGGAGTAACTTTTGATCAATACTCGGGATATGTCACAGTTGATCCGGTTGCTGGAAGAGCACTTTTCTACTACTTTGCGCAGTCTGAAAATTCTTCTAGCCAGCCTTTAGTTCTATGGCTAAATGGAGGTAAAATAGAACCCTGTTGAAGTATACTTTCTCAGTTTAAAAGGCATGACCATACTGCAAAGTAGAAAATATGAAACTGAATTCTCTTCGTGAAAATTTTGGCATTGAAAGTTTGAACATGACAGATTCGCTATACTCTTGGATCTAGCATGCAGTCATAAATCCAAATTTAGAAATTAACAATGAACCTCACTCGATTATTACTATGATCTTTTTGAATGACAGGACCTGGCTGTTCTTCCTTTGGGAATGGAGCAATGATGGAACTTGGTCCATTTAGAGTCACTAGTGATAGCAAAACCCTATCCCAAAACAAGTACGCTTGGAACAATGGTAAATTTATATATTTTTCTTGAACAATTTGAAAATAACTTATCCAACAATTAATTCTAATATTTACATTGTCTGGTCACTAACAATAGTTGGATTTGAAATGCAGAGGCAAATATGTTATTCTTGGAGTCCCCTGCTGGTGTTGGATTTTCATACTCTAACACAACATCAGATTATGTAACTGGAGATACAAAAACTGCAGCAGATGCTTATACATTTTTAATAAATTGGCTAGAAAGATTTCCCGAATACCAAACCCGAGATTTCTTCATTGCCGGAGAGAGTTATGCAGGACATTACATTCCTCAATTAGCTCAATTAATTCTTCACAACAATAAAATTACCAACCAAACTGTCATTAACCTAAAAGGAATTGCTGTAAGTTTCGTACTTGAAGCAACTAAACAATTACATGATAGCACGTATAGAACATGAATAAAAATAACTGATATGGAGTATTTTCAATTTGTAGATTGGTAACGCATACATAGACGATGAAACTCAATTTGAAGGAACGGTAGATTATTACTGGTCACATGCTCTACTATCTGACGAAGTTCATGAGGGCATCATCCTAAACTGCAACTTTTCAGCAAATGCAAATATTTCAGAAGCATGTGAAACTTACCTCGATGAAGTAAATATTGGCGATATCTTTACATACGACATATATGCCCCCTGGTGCGGTTCCTCAAGTGGTTCACCATCGGTATGTTCTTACATAACAAAGTTTTTACAGTACTAGTATATTTTCTGAGGACTTAAATATATTTGCTTTGCTTACTGTTTTCTTTTATTACTATTACTGAACAGACATCAGGATTTGATCCATGCACGGATAATTATATTGACACCTACCTGAACACCGAGCATGTTCAGAGATCACTTCATGTCACAGTTCCTCCAAAGACATGGGAATCTTGCGGGTAGATTGTTAAATCACAGCTTATCATCTTATTCATCCAACAATTGTGCATTGAGTGAGCAATTAAAATTAATCGACTTACAATTGGTAGTCTAATCGTGAAGTTGTTAATATAGTGGTGTAGAGTGGACGGACTCCCCAGCGACAGTCTTGCCAGTTATCAAAGAACTAATGAACAGTGGCATCAGTGTTTGGCTATATAGGTGACAATTAATTTCTTCTCAAAATTAGAAATTCTATGTGTTAATGCTTCATATGAACTGTTAGGAATTTTTATGGCTAAAATTTAGTATAAAAAATGCAGCGGGGACACGGATGAAAAAGTGTCAGTGACAACAACAAGATATGCCATAGACCATCTTCAAACTACAGTTAAAACACAATGGTACCCCTGGTACACTCAGGCCGAGGTACAAATATTACATAATCAGCATTCGCGCACACACAAACCCTTCTATTTTATTGTCAAATCACTAATTGTTTAATTTCTTCAATAACATTTTTGAAGGTGGGAGGATATGCGGTTGGATATGAAAATTTGACATTTGTGACTGTAAGGGGATCTGGACATTTCGTTCCAAGTTATCAGCCTTCTCGTGCCCTTGCTTTGTTCTCTTCCTTTTTGGCTGGAGAGCTTCCTCCGTCTAATGAGAACTGATAAAGATTCGGTGAAGTCTGGGAGAGGAGACTTTAATTCTAAACTGAAGTACAAGTTCATTTAATAATGTGATTTAGGGGAGAGATGCAAATAATTTCTTATAGTAAAGATGATCACAACTGCCATATGTGTATCTGATTATTCGATATATTGAGACTGTGAGACATGCTATCCATGCATTTATCATAACATTCATGAATTATTTCAGCAATAGTAGAGTTTTTCACCAGAACGATTCATCAGCTACTAAGAATTGGGATATGATCTTGGTATATCTCACACTCGCTGAACCAGATTCCAATACACCCGAACATAACATGTAGTTTTATTTGGCAAGTTAATGTATATCTTAGAATGAAAAATGAATGAATACAGGAGACTAGTCCTTATCTCTGCCTCTCAGTCTCTGGGGGTAGACGACACAGGAATATCTAGACGCCATCTCCAAGGGAGGATGGACTTGTACAGTTTTATCCGCGTGACTTGTGACTTATGACTTGTAATTATATGCTTGCGTTTATCTGCAGACTGTCTCCAGAATGACAGAATCTATCACTTTAGCACATATAATATACGCACCGACCAGGCCAACAACAATAGTCCCAGGAAATTATCGTTTATATTCTTCTTCACCTCCAGAAGCTAATACTTTAATAGGCTCTTTTCTAGCACATGTATTAACTGGTTAAAAATTCATTACTTTCTAATACTCTGTTCTTGACCTCCTAGAAGCCATTTATAATATGTTTCAAAAAAGGTCTTTTTCTAAGACAAAACATAATGCTTAAAATTAAATACGATTATATGCATAATGCCTGTCCCTGGACGCGGCTTCAACTAATCATCCCCTTAGTTTCTTGTCCTTTCGAAAATTTCCAACATGCACATCTACTTAACTCTATATATACAATCACATGTTCACATCTCTGAGTCGAATAACTTTAATCAATTACAAAAGGTTGCAATTAAGAACCTCGTACTCAATTATGGAGTCATTACCAGCCGGATCAGATTTTAGCTTCTGCAGCGGAAACAATTCTCCGTATGACAGTCCTCCCGAAAGCCCACGAGGTTTTAACAACTACTTCTTCAGTGCCCCTACAAGTCCTAACCACCAAATCTCTTTCTCCTTTACCCCTGATCAACGTATGAAATCTGATTACCATCGTGCTTCGGATGAAAAATATGATGACAATAAACCACTCACGTTTATTCCTGGCGATCATTTCAATTTAATTCCTGTTTCTTCTGCTGATGAGCTTTTTGATGGTGGGAAAATCAAACCATGTGAGACAAAACATCCGAAAAAAATCCAGAGTAGGGTGAGTTTTGGCTGGTTACACAAGAAATGGAAGCTAAAAGATTTGTTGTTTCGTAACGCGTCCGTTGGTTATGAAACCAACAAGAAGTACGATGTTTTGAGGAAAACCAACAACGATGATTTAAAGAATTCAACTAGTAGTTCTAATTCTGTTTCGAGCAGAAACAAGAAGAATAAAGAGAGGGCGACTTTGTCAGCTCATGAACGGCATTATAAGGTGAACCGAGCATTAGCAGAGGAGATGAAAAAGAGAACTTACTTGCCTTACAAGCAAAATCTGATGATTGGCTGCATGAATCTTGATGCTGCTAGTGTCAGTCACCCCTCTAGGCCAACACTTAAAATTCGATAATCATGCTGCGTAGAAAGTTTACTACAAACAGAGCATTTTTCGACTGCCAAAAATCCGACATCAAAGCCGACCGACTTGTCTTGGTTAAGACCTAAAGCTGATCGTTTTTTGCACGTATCCAACTGTTTTTGCGATCAATTCAGATCTTTTTTTTCCTTTTCTCGGTGGTTGTATTGTTTATGAGTGTATATGTGATGACAATAGCTTCGGTGATCAGAAGTTTACTCAAGAATAAAATTGTAATTAAAAGTTAGATATTTAGTACTTTTTAACAAAATTTAATCTTTTCTTTTTTCTGAATATGATCTGTGTAGTAATGTAATGCATTAGAAACAGTTATCATTAAATAAGTTTGCCTATTCTTGTGGAGTCTTCTGCAGCAAATCAGACTTGGAGCCAGTTTGAGTTTGTTATCGATTGAGATTAAGCACCACGAAAGAAGAAATATGAAGCTTCCATTAATGAACTAAACTTCAATTTTACAGAGAAGTAAGATGATCATTACAAATTAATAATGAGGCATTACCTAACTAACAAACTTATTGAAATGAGAAGGCAACCAAGCTTGGATTTAAGCTCATTGCAATGAGGAGAAGGCAATGCATTGGTGAGTAAATCAGCCAACTGCTTGATAGCAGGCAAGTAAGACAATTGAATAAACCCTTCTAGACCTTGTCTTGAGGAAAATGACAATCGACGTCAACGTGTTCCATTCTTTCAATAAACACAGGATTTCTAGCAATGTGCATAGCTGACTGGTTATCACAGGATAAAGCGAGGGGAGTTATTACAGACCTCAATATTTTCAAGTAACCGAACTAACCAAGCCACTTGAGAAACTGTAGATGCCATAGCACGATGATCTGTTTCAGAGGAGGATTTAGACACTGTGAATAGCTTCTTGGATTTCCGGATGACGGGAGAAGAATCAAGAAGTAGAAAATATCCTGAGATTGATCTCCTAGTGTTAGGGCAAGCTGCTCAGTCAGGATCAGAGAGTCCAAGCATTCGTTCCATTAAGATTTAAGGTAGCACAGGTTTGTGTAGATTCGTTTTCACCTCCAGAAGCTAGCTAATAGTTTGTTAGGCTCTTTTCTAGCACATTTATTAACTGGTTAAATAACTATTACTTCTAACTAGCCGATAACCCGTGCTTTGAGAATAAAAATTAAATTACTGAAAATAAAATTTAAAATATAGAATAGTGATAATAATTAATATTATTTAGATATGTAGTTGTATAGAATTAAAACATGAAATTAAGATGAAAGTTGATAATAAATAAATATTATTAAATTATGTAATTACAGAGAATCGAATCCCGAGTGAAATCAAATAAATGAAATTTAAATAAATAAATAACTTGCGTAAGTATGTAAGAGATATTTAATTTGATGTCACTGTACAATTAACTTTTCATTTGGTACCATTTGAAACTTTTAATTTTCAAGTTGCATCATTATATTTTTGACTTCATCCACAAAAATACCATGTCGTTAATCGATCGTTATATATTTATGAAATTTTCCACTAGATAAATTTTCAACTTTCAAGTAACATCATTCTACTTTGAGTTTCAACTCCAAAGTACCAATATATTAATGAATCTGATAAATTTGATGAATCACTCCTTATTTTTTATGTGCAAAGATATATTCAACAATATTTTGAGAGCCATTAAACTAAGTAGTTTGAACAAATTCATTGGACTCATTTTTTTTTTTTGAAAACAAAAGGGAAATATTCATTCAACAGAAAATTCAGATTGTAATGTCTCCAACAATAGTAATGGGGGAGATTCAAACACATTGTAGCAAATTCATCAGACCCATTAAAAAAGTTGTATTTTGGGAGCTGAAGCGCAAATTAAAATGATGTCATTTGGATGCAAAAATTTGTAGAGTGGTATCAAATGAAAAATCTCATAATTTTTTAATGATCGATTAAAGTTTGCTTAACAGAGTAATATTGTGTGGACGAAGTCAAAGCATAACGGTGCCACTTCGAAATAAAAAAACTTCGAGTGGTACCAAATACAAAAGTCAATTGTACAATAATACCAAATAGAATATCTCATTTTGTTATTGAAACAAACTGAACCCGAGTTTGAAATGAAATCAATTACTTTAATTATATTATAATAACCAAAATTTGGCTTTGATACCATTGTGTTCCAACAAAAGCAATTTTCCTTATTAATAGAATTCTCAATCCGCGAATTGCTTTTATACTTCTCCCCGCTCTTGAAAAATTCTCCAAATTCTTAACCCGAATAAAATGGGGAACAGATCGAGATAAGGTGGCGCGAATGAAATACCCATCTGCAATAACAATAGTAAGAGATATGGTAATTATATTAATATAAGGTTCTTAGATAATTTATAGTATAAGAGATAATTGTTATAAATATAGAGTTTTTAAAGGTAATTTTAAAGATACATTAATTGTATTATTGATTTAGATTGATATATTATAAGATATATTGGTATATAAAAATTAATATTGATAAAATAAATTCAAATTATTAATATATTCTCAATTGTTAATATTAACATACTCGGATTTAAATAATAATTATATTAATTTGAAGTTAATAATTATATGTATCTCTCGATATATATCTATACAATACCATTAAAAGGGTTTTCTTTTTTTAATAAAGATTTAATTTGATTTTAAATAATAATTATTATATATATTAATTTAAAATGAAGCTAAATATATTAAGATATTAATAATTATATGTATATCATGGTATACATGACATACCATACCATTTAAAGGAGGTTTTCACTTTTAATAAAGAGTACATATTCCCGATCCGCGAATTGCTTTTATACTTCTCCCCGATCCTGCTCGAACCTCAAAAATTCTCCAAATTCTTGACCCACATGGAATAGGGAACAAATCGAGATAAGGTGGCGCGGATTAAATGCTCATTCGTATCGTAATAGTAAGAGAGATGATAATTATATTAATATAAGGTTCTTAGATAATTTATAGTATAAGAGATAATTGTTATAAATATAGAGTTCTTAGATGTAATTTTAGAGATACATTAATTGTGTTATTGATTTATATTAATATATTATAAGATACAATGGTATATAAAAATTAATATTGATGAATAAATTCAAATTATCAATATATTCTCAGTTGTTAATATTAACATACTCGAATTTAAATAATAATTATATTAATTTGAAGTAAAGAGAATTATATTAAGTTAATTAAGTTAATAATTATATGTATCTCGCGGTATATATCTATACAATACCATTAAAAGGGTTTTCTGCTTTTAATAAAGATTTAATTTGATTTTAAATAATAATTATTATATATATTAATTTAAAATTAAGTTAAATATATTAAGATATTAATAATTATATTTATATCGCGGGTATACATGACATACCATAATAATAATAATAATAAAGAGTATAGATACTATGTTCTTGACCTCCTAGAAGGCATTAATTTATAATATCTTCCAAATTAGGTCATTTTCATAGACAAAATAAATTGCTTAAAATTAAATACAACTGTATGCATCATGCCTCACCCTGGTCGCACCTTCAACCAATCATCCCCTTAGCTTCTGTGCTCATTCTTCATCGCTTTCCTTTATTGTCCGTTTCTAAAATTTCCAACATAAACATCTATTTAACTCTCTATATACAAATCACATGTTCACACCTCAAAAACCAAAATAACTTTTATCAATTACAAAAGATTGCAATTAAGAACCTCGTACTCAGTTATGGTGCCATTACCAGCCGGATCAGATTTTAGCTTCTGCAGCGGAAACAATTCTCCGTTCGACAGTGCTCCGAAAAGCCCGCGAGGATTTAACAACTACTTCTTCAGTGCCCCTACAAGCCCCAACTACCAAGACTCTTTCTCTTTTACACCTGATCAACATCTAAACTATGATTTTCCTCGTGGTTCTGACGAAAAATTTGAAAATAAAAAGCCGTTTGCGTTTAGTCCTGTCTATGATTTAGATTTAATTCCTGTTTCTTCAGCTGATGAGCTTTTTGATGGTGGGAAAATCAAACCATATGAGCCAAAACCTAAGAAAATAGTCCAGAGTAGATTGTCTTCTGGACGGAATAATAATGTTTGTTCTGAGCACCTTACGAGTCATGAAGAACATGCAAAAGACTCGTCTTCATCTTCGAGTTCAAGTTTTGGTTGGTTACACAAGAAATGGAAGCTAAAAGACTTGTTGTTTCGAAATGCATCAGAGGGTCATGAAACCAACAAGAAGTACGAATTTTTGAGGAAAATTAAAAACGAAGATTTAAAGAAATCGAGTAGTAGTGCTAATTCAATTTCGAGCACAAACAAAAAGAATAAAGAAACGAAGAGTTTGTCAGCTCATGAACAGCATTACAGGGTGAACAGAGCAGCAGCGGAGGAGATGAAGAAGAGAACTTACTTGCCTTACAAGCAAAACCTGACTATTGGTTGCAGGAATCTTGATGCTGCTAGTGTTGTTGACCCCTCTAGGGCAACACTTAAATTTCAATAATCATAATTCATACTATTGTATATAGAAAGTTGTATTGTGTCTTATTTATAATAAAATATACTATTAAAAAATAATTCATACTAATAATTCTTTAAATAATTTTAAAGAATTGAAGATTTTTGAAACATCGACCCAAAGCAATAAAAAAAGCTATTACCAAACCAACCTTGTTTCACGAAAAGAAGAACCGTTAAACTTGAAAGTTATTTATAAAATGAAAAGTAACTTATGTTTTGATATATTTAATCTTTAATTTTGAAAATTTATTAATCACCTACTGTCTTACTCGTGATGCAATGAAAATCAAAAGGCCTTAGTAAAAGTGCAAATAATAGTTACTCCTCCGTCCCATTCATTTTTATACACTTTTCATTTTGGATGTCCCATTCATTTTTATACATTTCAAAAATAGTAATTTTTAATAATATAAAACACTATTACACTCACTACTTTCTCCACTATCTCTATACCCACTAATTCCTCCACTATCTCAAATCTATTATTAAATATTGATAGGTCACACCACTTTACTCAGTAAAACTTAAAAGGTGACCGTAGAGACCTGAATTGGGTATCAAAATTTAATTTCAAATAACATAATATCCTGCAACATGAAATGATTTTATTGGTTATATAAATGTGCATATTTGGGATATCTTAACAAAATTGACTTATACTTTAAAATGAATAAGTGTCATAAGTGATAATTGCATAAATTTTTAGATTTTTGGATAAATTTACTTATAAGTTAGTTAGAAATTTGTTAATTTATATTTTAAAAATAATTATTAAATACAATGAGCTAAATACATACATTTTAAATTAAAAAAACATTTAAAAACACAAATGTAAAAATATGAAGTATTAAAAGATAAAGAAATCAAGTAATAAATCAATAATTATGTTGTTACTAACATTGAACATATAAGTTATAAGTTGGTTTATAAGTTGGGTTGACAAAATTTATAAACTATTAGCTTATAAATAATTAGCCAAACAGACCCATTAATATCGACTCAAAAGCAATAAAAAGCTATTACCAAAAAGAAGAACAGTTAAACTTGTATGTTACTCGAAGGTTATTAAAAAAATTAAAAAATAACTTATGTTTAGATATATTTAATCTTTAATTTTAAATAATATACCTGAATAATTATTGATCACGTACTCGTGATGCAATAAAAATCAAAATATCGTAAAAGTGCAGACAGTAGTTAAAAACCAGTAAAATATCTAAAAAGAAAACCGAGCCCAACTCATATCATGAAAACATTTTTTTAAGGTACTCAAGCCCAATCTCAGGCCCAAGACTAAGCCCAATCCGAGGCCCAAGACCAGGCCCAATCTAGTTAGATAAATAAAATGCAGCCAGGCCTAATTAAGCAACGTCCAAAATCAATTAGAAATTCATTTCGCCCTCTCTGTGCTGCTGCATCTCAATCGTGTAAGCCTTCTCTTTAAAACCTAATAATTTTGTTGATTTTATTTTATTGATTTTATTTGATTAATTTGTTCATTTCTTGTAAAATTGTGTGTATATATGTGTGTTTATTGGTTTATTTTGTTATTTAGATTATGATGTGTTTTGTAATTGTAGGAATAGTGGGGGTTTAGGGTGTAGTATTATTGTGTTGGGGTTTATGGGTTTTAGGGTTGCTTTCGATATTTCGAATGATACGTATTGTATTTCGAGGTTTCGTTGTTGTGGAATTTGAGAGTTATTCTATTTTAGTTGTTTGCAGTCGATGAATTTCGGGCATTTGTTGTTGGAAATATGAGATATGAAAAGAAGGGAATTGTGGAAACCCCGTGTCAAGCTTGAGTGGTTTCTGGAATTGTCGGGTTTTTTGAAATGTGTTGAATTGTTTTAATTGTGTTGGATGGATACGGTTTGGCTAGTAGACTTTAAGTTGGATTGGTAGGTTGTTTAGAAGCTTGTGTTTTCCATCCACTTATACTTAACAGTTGGTCACACACTAGGTTCATTTGTGACCCGAATTCGACAAGATTACCGCTACCAACTCTCCAGTTTTGAAGATTAAATTTTATTAGCATGAGATAAGGCTAGGTTATTCTTTTTTGATCAGGAGTACGAGCTAGGTTATACATTCGTCTTTGTGATTGAAAAAACCTTGCTTTGGTGCCTGGAAAAGACTATATATGCTATCTCTTCCTGAGAATAGGATGATGAAATATGTGTAATACAATTAATGTTTATACAGTGTACATACCCTCAAAACAATTTATAAAGCATCTTTGATCCTGTGACTAGATACGTAAAGCACTTGAAAGACTGGATGAAGACTTTACACAAAGAGTTGTGGACTATGACCATGCTCAAGTGTAGGCTTAGTCCTGTATAAGATTACGAATTTAATATTGAAAAAAAGTTACTAATATCTTTGTAACTAGTTTGCTGAAGTAAGATTTTACCCAACTGAAAATTAACTCCCAGTTTTTCTCTCAAACACTTTCCTGTTGCACTACATTATACTATGCTTACTGCTACTATTTTTGGATTAAGACGAACCATAAGCAGTATCAAAGGACATGTCCTAATGTACCTGGCAGCACTAATTGAAATCATAGCCTTAATCTAGTACAATTTATCTCCTATGACGGTCTCTAAGATATGACATGCATCCTTACAATGTAAGCATGCAACTTAATTGAATTATTTTCAATTCGCCAACTCTGGCAAATAGCCAATCCAGGATGGCGGAATACCTTCTGGACTCATAAATCAATCGAAAAATGCCTTTAAAAAAACATAAATGTTATCATACAATTCTGGGTCAAATTTGGTGTTATAATGTAATTTCCCATTTAGTATTGGCATTGTTGCAATTTTTGCTTGCTGAAATTCTGAAGTATGTATACTTTCTAGTAGGTCCTTGCCTAACTGTGTAGTTTCTGTGTGTATGTGTGTGTTGTGATGGAGGCTAATTATTACCTAGGCATGAAGATAAAACTGAAATGAGTTTCTTGACTATGAAAGAAAGCTGTAGTGATCTGCTCAGAGCTCAGGACTCCTGACTTCTGAGCTGTTCAGTGTGTAGTATGATTTTTAATTTTAACACCATCTCTTCTGTTGCAGCCTCAACATGTCTGCTGTCAAGATTACTGGTGCTATTGCTGCTTCATTTGTGGTCGCATTTACATGTGACTATATTATTTCTGACCGGAAACTCTTTGGAGGCATGTTTATTATATTATTACTGCATCGTCTATTTTTTTGCCTTCAATGTTGAGGACCTTCAGTCACTTGGCCTTTCTAATTTGTTTTCTGGAATCAGGTACCACGCCAGGTACTGTTTCAAACAAAGAATGGGCAGAAGAGACTGACAAAAAGCTCCAAGCATGGCCTCGGACTGCTGGTCCTCCCGTAGTCATGAACCCAATCAGCCGCCAGAACTTTATTGTCAAAGACAGTTCTGAAGAATGAAGCTTTCGATACTAGCACGGAGTTATAATGGTTTCAAGTGATTGCAATGCGACTCTGCAACATAATTATTTTTTAATCTGGTTAAACATCAGATAATGATGAAATGGAGAATAATGCTTCAAGTATACCTTTTGTTGAATTGATCATTGATAGTGTAGCTTGGATGCACAGTTTAGCAATTGTATGCTACAAGCCTACAACTTATATTCAAATAATTCTTTTGTGAAAAAAGGTTGCTCTAGGCTTAGCAATTAGTCCAATTATATCTGTTTTTTGTTGCGTAAACTTAGCAGTGAGCAGTATCTGTTCTACTGTTATTTGATTGCAGTGCTAGAACCCAGTTAGTTTAAGTTTAGAGAATTGCTAGTCCCCAAAACGGTTCCTGAATCCTTAGTTGTCAAATTTGTGATTGGTTGTATTTTCATAAATAAGATGACTCTGCGTGTATACATATGAGCTCCACGAATAGAAAAATGTCATGTGTCATTCGGGAAAGATTTTGGGAACCTTTTCGGGGTACGTAGCATTACTCCTAAGTTTATTATTAGAAGTTATAAACCCCCAGTCGATGAAACATCATCATTGGTAGAAAACTTAAACTGTGGAGACCCTTTTGTTGTTAGGTCTCATCTGAGTCGTCTTCAAATTGTAAAAGAGTTTTGTTTACAAGTTTTGGATACAGAAATATTGATTCCAGGGTACATACAGAAATACTGATTCCAGGGTACGAGTTTCAGTCTAATCTGTACTGAAATATTAGCGAATTTTTTTTTCACAGAAAAGGGGCAATTAAGATTTCATAACGATGACATCACTAAAGAACCAAATACTGAATCTATAATGCCCGGAACAGTTTTCTAAAAGTCGTCGATTACGATTAATCGCTAAACGGCGGGTCACCGAACTGATTAATCGAAAATCGGTTGATTAATCGTTTTTTCAGAAAAACGGTCAAAAATCGGTTGAATCGGTCAAAAATCGGATTAATCGGTCAAAAATCGGGCTAATTATTAAAAAAATAGTAAAAATTAGTTAGAATCAAAAAAAATAATTAAAAATTTAAAAGGTAGAAACTTGATTAAACAATAGGAAAAAACATTATTTTGTACATATAATTATAATTTTAGATGCCTAAATCGTAAATTCTCTTAATTTTTCCTCTTAAATTGATCTCTTATTGAAAAGTTAAACCTTCAAATTTTTATTTATTACAATTATATAACTTTTCTAACATATTTGCATAAATATATGATAATAACATATGTTTAGTTGAAATAACGAAACAATTATATATATGAATATAAATATATATAAAAAATATTATTAAATTTATTCCGATTAATCCCCGATTACCCGATTAATCCTTTGACGGTACCTTAACCGATTAACTCCGATTCCCGTTTTTTACAACACTGTCCGGGAATAAGAATTCCATCTGTATGACCAATAGACAGGTTGATATTGTTGACTAGTGCTGTCGTCATTGCTATTTATTTAAGTAATTTAATTATAATTAACTAATTGCCTATTTGATCACGTCTAATTCAGCATATTTTTTTCATCCAGTCCGACAGTCCTATACGATATTATGATCGAACATTGACATAAATACAGAAAAATAAATCTTAATTTTTATTTTTATAAAATTGACTTTAAGATGTGGATCATTTACATATTTTTTTCTTCTGAGAACAATGTGTATCTTTTAAGTAAGAGAAAATCTCACATAACTTTTTCTTATATGTAACACATAATCTTTTGACATGCATAATTTTTTGAAATATTATTTTGATATGTACATTATTTTACAATATGAAATGATTTGTTCTTAGAAAAGTTAACTACAAGATTATAGATTGTATAGAATATTTAAAAGAATTGTTACAATAATTTTTTTTGTTTGTAGGCAAAATTAGCAGGATATATTGATGAAGTATTTAGCATTGTTTGGTTCATCAACTCGTATGAATTTACGATGAAAATCGGGTTGAAATGGTCTGAGGTTAAAAATTCAACTATGGTATTATGTATTCGGTTCAGTGTTGAAATAAATTTCAAAAAAAAATAATGAAGTTATAAGCTAATTTAATTTATCATATTATAAAATATTTAAAAATAATTTTTTATTTATTAGTGACATTTATTTGTATATAAAAATAATTAAAATATATAATGCTTGTCGAATGGAATAAAATAATGATGTTAAAATCAAGGAAAATGCTAGATTTCCCAAAATCGTTCCCGAAACTGTTCCCAAATAATGAGTTGTCGATATTTTATTGACTCTATCTTCATAAATGATATGAGTCCATCGTGCATACGTATGAATCTCACAAACTAAAACACACCAAGTGACATTGGAAAACACAGTTGGGATCTAAGGTCCTGTTTTGCAGACATTAACATCAGCTATTTTCTGAAAAGCAGGTAAAATATGTTTGGTAAATATCAAAAGAAGCTTTTTTGAAAAACGTTTTTGACTGAAAAGCTGCTTTTAGAGAAAGCATGTTCCCCCATGCTTTTAAAAAAAGCTGCTTTTTAGCTGTTGCGGGAAGCAACTACTGATTTCAACATCAAACCTTACCAACAATATTAATTTTTTATATTATATCTCAAAACATGCACATATCAAAAATATTATCAAACAGTTATCTGATTTTCGTAACAACACTTATTTTAACAACACATTTTTCAACAGAACAACAATTTTTAACAGCAATCTCAAACAGAGCCTAATTCAGATATGTAGCATTGCCATAAAATTAATACCTCGTATCCATTTTATTTGGAATGAGCGTTAGGTAACTTCGGAGCCGAATAATACCATACATGTCCCTGGTTTCCAAATCCAATCCGATTCCTGAACGGGAATAATTTTCTAAACATTGTCTCGAGGGGGGACGGGGATCCTTGCGAATAATCGGCAATTTTTATTTTATTTCTCAAATATTTATTTTATATTTTTTAATAAAGTAATTAGGTAAATTATGACATATTAATATATTTTGAATTTGGTAGATGATCTAGGGCAAATGTTTGTTAGAAATGAATACTACTAGAAACTAGACAGAGGGGGGGTGAATGGATAGTTTGATATATTTTTCGATTCTTGAAACCTAAGTAAACAACTGTATGTGATTATGATATGTAATATGCAGAAAGTAAATAACACACACAATCACTTTAATCTACTTTGTATAAGCAAATTAAATACTACAGCTTTCCAGGAAATTCACAATCGAATTTCTGGCTTCTAAACAAGAACAGTTTGAACTTGCTTGCTTACAGAGAAAAGAGCTTAGCAAATAACTATGTGTATCTCTCTTACTTCTTACAGTTGTGTGTGCACGATATATATATTCACCTATACAAACTAGGCACACACAATATTACACAGCTACCCCTTCTGAAAGTCCAACTTGTCCTGCCATAAGAAGTTCACTGTGTCAGGAAGGACCACCTGCTTTTCGGAGTCTTTCCCGTTTCTGTAGCTGCTTGTCTCTTATCTTTCTCTCCAAGTTTAGCTGTAGATTTGCCATCTGTTCTTTGGACCACCTTGCCAGAACAAATGCTTCAGTATTTGTCTCCTTTGATTCTTGGTTCTGTACCTTGATTTGTCTTGTTATAAACGGCTAAGTGTTGATATCGTGAACTCCACTTTATCCCTGACTTCGCGATCTCCCTTGTGAGGACTACGCGATATAGCCTTTGAAGACTTTGCGACATAGGTCATTTGATGACTATGCGACATAGGTCATTTGATGACTATGCGACATAGGTCATTTGATGACTATGCGACATAGGTCATTTGATGACTATGCGACATAGGTCATTTGATGACTATGCGACATAAGGCTTCTGAGGACTTCACGATCTAGGCTCTTTTGACTTTGCTGACTTCAACACTTCACGACATGTGTCTTGAGGACTTCTCGACATAGTACAAAATGGACTATGCGATATAGTACTTCACGACATGGATATTGGTGACTTCACGACATAGCTTTCTTTTGACTTTGCTATATAATGCCTTAGACAAATTCCTGCAACTTATTTCTTCATAGCCTTATTCAACTCTATCCTGCTGCATGAACACTTCTGAACTTCTACCGGGATAATTATTCAATGGCCTATATATACAATCTAGATGCAAGAAACTTTACTAAGCTCATTATAAATCTGAGCATACATGATAAAGCTATTGTTCATGAGAACAAGACAAGTACATTTAGAGACCTATACTCTATCCCAGTGATAGAAATCACTAGGTCATGTAGTGTGACATAGTCACATAGTGTAGGCTTGTTAATAGTGGTATTCAGACATGTCTTGAGCCTAACAATCTCCCCCAAATTGTGAGTAAGATCCTTAGGCACAATTTCATGTCTGATAACAAGCCTAACTTACATAAAAGGAAATTTAGTAACAGAGAGGATAATTCATGAACATTGAGATCAGAAATTTGATTACATAGAAAAATTTAAAGCTTACAGTTTACTTTTGTTGCTCAGCAGCTTCAGCTTCCAATTGCTTCTCTAGCAAATCATCATATATCTTCTTTTTCCTTATCTCTTCTTTTCTCTTCATGTCTATGATGGCTTCTTGAAGTTCTTCTCTTGCAATCAGTTCTTCAATGAGAGGTGAGCCTTTCAAGTCATCAATTGCAGCCTTGAGTGCACTTTCTACATAGGAATCAAGAAACTCCATCCTTATTTTGCTTTGACCTCCATGTGAGTTTTTGTACTCCACAATGTAAGGATTTTGTTTGACCCTGCACATCCCTTTCTGCCTTAGCTCCTTAGCCCTCTCCTCCATCTCAGCCATTTCTTTCTCTCTCTGTATGTTTTTCTCTTCATTCTCTTTCCTCATGTTTTCTTCATAATCAGCATGCATCTTCAAGTACCTGGCAATATCTATCTTCCATGTCCTTTCATCTTTTTCTTCAAAATTCAGTAAGGCATTTATCCTTTCAAGCTCATACTTATAGAAATATTGCCAGCTTCCTTGCTTCATTATCCTTTCTCTTCCATCAGTGTACTTGATCTCTAGATGATCCAACTTCACTTTGACTTCAAAGATCCTTTGAGCCCTCAAAAATGCTAGGGCATCTTCATCATAGTCCTCATCTAGTGGAAGCACATTGATGCCAATAACATTTGTGAGTTTTCCAGTCTTCTTTGTTATCCTCATCCTTTTGGGTACACTCTTGATCTTCAAATGCTTCACAAGAGATACCTTTCTGGAACAAGGAGAATTAGTCTTCAGTGCCACATCACTTGGAAGTAGCTTCATTCCTTTCCCCTTCATCCACTGTAACACTCCACTAGCTGTGACTTTGTGGAAGTGTTTTCTTGAAATTACTTTAGTGGCTTCATCTTTCTTCTGTGGCAATTCAGGTTCAGAAGTCATGGATAATGATTTTGGAGGATCATTGCTAACAGTACCCACCCTAGACTTAGAGTCTTGTGTTGTGGTTAAAGTACTACTAGCAATGTCCTTGACTTGCTGAATTCCACTTCTTGTTTTCTTAACTGATTCCTTTGCCCCCTTTTCATCCCTCTTGCTATCATCAGCATCCTTTGATTTCTTTGAATATTTGCTCCTTTCCTTATCTCTCCTTGACTGAGATCTCCTTTCATAGGTTTTCTCCTTATCATCATCATCATCATCTCCATCCTTCTTTTTGTTCTTTTCTTTGACAGATTCAGGAATGACTCCATGAATCAGAAAAGATTGTAGAGTGTGAATCATCTCTAGTTCCTCAGCTGTCCTGACTCCCCTCTTGGCTCTTAGCATTTGCAGCACCTGGTTGATCTTTGCATTATTCTTTCTTTTCAAATCTGAAGGGATCACCAACTGGTCAATGCTGCTGTCTTGAGATAGACTTTGGAAGATTATTGTCTTTGGCTTTGAGATAACCTCAGGCAGTCTTTGATCTTGATCCATCTTCAAGTCATCAAACAGTCTCTTGTTGTTAGCCCCACCTTTTTCTATTAAGTCCATTATTGTTGACAGCTCAGTGAATCTCAGTTTCTCTAGAGTTTGAAAAGCTAGGTGCCACAAGCAGTTGTCCTTGCACACCATGATTATCTCTCTTAGATGGACATCCTTGATTTTCCTTACTGCAACTGTGAAGTACTTAATGTTTTCCTTGAGCTTCATTCTGTAAGTCCTTGCATCTTCTTGTGCATCTCTGTAGGTGGCTTTCAGAAACTCCAGGAAGGCCTCATCATGATAGATGTGAGAATTGGCAACTTCCTGTAGCTTGGCCTCTGTGATTGTTGTTGCTTTGGCAGGTTGAGCATTGGAAGTAGGTTGAGCAGGTTGAGAAGTGGAGATATCTTTTGGCATTGTGGAGGGATAGTAGGTAGTGGTGACTGTGCTTTTCTGGCCTTGTGCATTGATGACCTCTACAGGGGGAAGATTGATTGGCTTTATTGTCTCTTCAATGAGCTTGCCCTTAAGTTTTGACTGCTTGGCAGGTACTCCCCCTTTCTTTTTCACAATGACCTCCTTAACTTTCTCCCCCTTAGGCTTGGGATCAGACAAAAAGTCTTGAGCTTCACCAGGGATAGGCAGGTTCATGGATCTCATCATTGAAGTCATCATTTGTTGCTGCACCAGTAAGATGTTTGAGGTGTTGTTGCCTTGGTCATCCAGCTTGTCATTGAGTTGGCTTAAGGATGTAGATAGCATTCTGTTTTCATCCTTGAGAGAGACCACTTCTTTTTCTAAGCCATCCACCTTAGAGAATAATTGTTGAGACCTAAATGAGTTTAGGGATTGATCTTTGACCCTGGCAAAGTCATATTTGGAGATGGCTGACAGAGGGACTTCATCCACCAACTTGTCACCATACTGATTTTTCCACATGACATTTATCATAGCATTTGAGGTGATGGTGGCTTTCGCTTGAGTTTCCAGTGAAGAAGCCAGTTTCTTGATGTTGTCTGTGACCATGGCAAGAGTCACATCCATCATGGATACATTTGTGGAGGTTTTCTGGACTTCTTTGAGGATACCATCCACCTTGGGAAAATCAGAGAGATAAGAGTTCCTGAGCTTAGTGAGGGATCTGTCTGTCTCCTCCTGGATTGAAGAAATCTCTGATTGAAGCCCTTTCCCAAGATAGTGCAGAGCCTTCAGCTGGTTCTTGTACACATCATTCACAGCATCATAGATGGCAGCAGGAGAGAGATCCTTTGCATTGGAGCCCAGAGAAGTTAGGAATTCTTCTCTTAGAAAAGCTAGTGCATCCTTGAGCTTGAGAGTCCTCTTAGCATCCAACCAGGCATCCACATTTCCCTCTGGTTCAGCTGCATCCACAATCTTCTCCTGCTGAGCTTCAACATCCTCCTTGTGGCAAAGTAAGATAGCTTCATAATCAGCATTGGGAAGATTTGAGGTGAGGAGATGTTGAGCTATTTTGGAGAACTCATCAATCTATGTTACATGGAGATCTTGTATGGCTTCTTCTGTCATTTTGGAAGGCACAGATGATGATCCTGAAGGCCTGTCATGGTGCACAGGCTTCAGCCATTCTGACATAGTGGCCTGAGCCAAGTGAGAGCTAGTGCTAGGCACTTCATGAGATGTAAGAGTTTGAGTCTCCTCCAGCCTTGGAATGGCTGTAGGGTCTAATGTTGTCTCCATTGAAATGGGATGTGTTACAACATTAGCCCTATTTGTCTGTGAAGACAGTTCCACATCCCTAAGGATGGGAGAATTTGGCACAGAGTCTCCAGTGAAAACTGGTGAATCCTCCATGTTTGTGTTGGTGTCATTAGGATATGCCCCAGCATGCATTCCCTGACCAACTAGATGTGGTTCCTGGGTGGTGAGCACAGTGTCATGCACCATGTCACTTGAAATTGGCTCAATCACAGGAGAGAATTGTGATTGATCAAAGGCAAGATTGTCATTGGAATGACTTTCTTGTTCAGAAGAAATTTTTATGGAAGAATCTGAGAGAGAAGTGGGGTTTAGACTAGATTTTGGCAACTCCCCCTGAGAAATAGGAGGAGTTTCAACAGTGATGTGCTCTCCACTCTGTGTGTCATCAGCCTTATCACTCCTAGGGTCAAGAGTGAGTTCTTGATCCTGTGCAGACTCAGTACAGGTTGTAGTGGGGAGACTACTCTTTTCAATGCCAATAACCTGTTGGGAGGCCATTGACAGTAGTAGGTGTACCCCTTTTTCCACATCTGAATCCTGTTGGGAGGATTCAGTGGTAGGTTTAGATTTTGACTTCTTCCTTTGTCTTGTAAGGGGTGACTCAGGATCCTCACTTCCTATCTCTACAGAGTCATTTATCACTGCTAGGGCTCTCTTCTTTGACTTCTTTTTAGTAACACCAACCTTTTGAGAGATTGATGCACTTGGTTGCCTATCCTCTACAGTGGTGTTTTCAGTAGGATTGCTGGATGGGATAGGAAGGCTGGGGATAGACTGTGCAGCTCCTTCAGTCTTAGCCTTCCCTGTCCAGGAAAGTTCATGATATATGGGCTTATCAAGTGGATAAGACTCAAATGTGTCCTGCATATGCTTGGTCACACTTAGAATCACATCCACTTGATTCCTTGTGTCCAATGAACCAAATAGTACTTTGGACATGGACTTGGAATAAGCCATTTTAGTGTTATCTATACCCTCCAATAGATGGACATTTGCATCAAGAAAATTTAAAATAACTTGAAGGAAACGAGGGTAAAAGATGTCATTACATCTACCACGAATGGTCCTGCCTAGCCTCTGAGTCAATTCTTTGAGAATTATGGCTCCCACATTGATCTCCTGGTTGTTGGCCAAGGAGTAGGCTAGCTTCACAGCAATGTGACTGATATGGTCCCATCCTGTCTTCCTGCAGAGAAACACCTTCTGGAGTGCGTCAAGCAGAAATGACCACTCCCTTCTCACAAACTTCTTATTCAGCTTTCCAGTATCTATCTCATCAGCATACTGAATGAAGGTCATGAATTCTATGATTTGAGCATCTGTAGCTTCTTGGTCATGACCTTCCACCTTGAACCCCAAAGCTTCATTGATTTCCCTTTCACCAAATTGAAAGTGTTTGCCTCCAATTGAACAGCTAACCTCCTGGAATGAGGTTCCATCTTCCCTAGCCATTGTTGATACCAACGCCGTTCTCCAGAATCCTTCCAACACATCAACATACAAGGTAGGGTTCAGGGTTAGGGCTTGGCGTAGGTAGGAAGTGTTCAAGAACCGTACAAAACACTTGTACCTTGGGTTAGCCTCAGCCTCAGAGGGAATGGTGAGAAGATTGGTTTCTTTGGGAATTGTTAAAGGGATAGAGGATGATACAGTTTGAGATTTGGGTGCCATTTCGAGAGAGAGAGAGTGAAAATTAGAGTAGAGAATTTGTGCTTAGGTTTGAGAGTTTGAGAGCAATAGACAAGATGAAAAGTTGTGAACGGTTAGAAAAGGTATTTATATGATAGAGACACTGCGATATGGAGTTATGAATATGTACAGTCTATATGTATGTCGCGAAGTCAATAATAGCCTGTACCGCAAAGTCTTGCAAAATATATCGCATAGTCTCAACAATGAACTATGTCGCAAAGTCTTCAAAATGAAAGGATCGGGGAGACTTTGCGATATAGTAGAAATACCCTGTCTAAAGCTCTCTTTTAGGAATTTTAAGCAATTTGTCAGACTTTTATCAAATTTTGAAATAAAATTAATTTAAATCAAAATTCTGTCAACTATGGAGACTTGTCGATATAGTTATTCTAAGTCGCGAAGTCATAAAATTAACTATGTCGCAAACTCATGAAATGAACTATGTCGCGAAGTCTCACAATCTCAACAGTTTGCGATATAAGTCTGTTTAATTTGAACTATGTCGTGAACTCTGAAAATCATCTATATCGAGATGTCTCAAAAGCTCACAACTCCACTAACAAATATGATTTTGAAAAATATGCAGTAAAATACTGAAATATTTATAAATCATATCTCAGCTAATTTTCACTCCAAACAAATAGATCATTTAAATACAGTGAAAATTTACTGCTGCAACTATTAACCAGCATATTTACTTAGAACAACTGAATGAAGGATTGAGCATTCCAATTTCACTCACAAGTCTGTTGAAGACTGCTTCATTCAGAGGTTTAGTAAATATGTCAGCTAGTTGTTTCTCAGTTGGAACATAAGAGACTTCTATGGTACCATTTGCAGCATGTTCCCTAATGAAATGGTACCTGATCTCAATGTGCTTTGTAGTAGAATGATTAACAGGATTGGCAACTATGGATATTGCACTAGTATTATCACACATTAGAGGAATGTGTTCTAACACTAGCCCATAATCCATGAGTTGATTTCTAATCCAAAGCAATTGAGCACAGCAACTTCCAGCAGCAATATATTCAGCCTCAGCTGTGGATGTTGCTGTGGACTGTTGTTTCTTACTAAACCAGGACACTAACCTTTGACCTAGGAATTGACAGCTTCCAGAGGTGCTCTTCCTGTCAATTCTGCATCCAGCATAATCAGAATCTGTGTAACCAACCAGGTTGAACCCAGTGCCCTTTGGATACCATAGCCCAAGATTAGGAGTCCCCTTCAGATATTTGAAAATTCTTTTGATGGCCATCATGTGAGATTCCTTGGGATCAGACTGGAACCTTGCACAAAGGCATGTGGCAAACATGATGTCTGGCCTGCTAGCTGTGAGATAGAGTAGGGATCCAACCATTCCTCTATAGACCTTGATATCAACTCTCTTGCCTTTCTTGTCTTCATCCAGCTTGATTGCAGTAGACATAGGAGTTTTAGCTGGGGATGACTCTTCTAAACCATATTTCTTTAAAAGATCCTTGACATACTTAGATTGGTTTATAAAGATGCCATCCTCCCTTTGATGTACTTGCAGGCCTAGGAAGTAGGTTAACTCTCCCATCATACTCATCTCATATTTACTTTGCATCAACTTAGAGAACCTTTCACAGAGTTTTTCATTTGAAGAGCCAAAGATGATATCATCCACATAGATTTGAACAAGAATGATATCATTTCCATGCTTCTTGAAGAATAGGGTTTTGTCAATTGTACCCCTGGTAAATTGATGCTCAAGAAGGAATTGAGATAGAGTTTCATACCAGGCTCTTGGTGCCTGTTTGAGTCCATAGAGCGCCTTGAGCAGTCTATACACAAAGTTTGGGAAGTCTTCACTTTCAAAGCCAGGTGGTTGAGACACATTGACTTCTTCAGCAAGATCACCATTAAGAAATGCACTTTTCACATCCATTTGATACACCTTAAAATCTGAGTGAGCTGCAAAAGCCAGGAAGATTCTTATGGCTTCCAGTCTAGCTACAGGTGCAAATGTCTCATCATAGTCAATGCCTTCTTGCTGACAATATCCTTTGGCAACCAGCCTTGCTTTGTTTCTTACTACCACTCCTTCTTCATCCATCTTGTTCCTGAACACCCATTTGGTGTCAATAACATTCTTTCCTTTTGGAGGTGGCACTAGTTCCCATACTTTGTTTTTCTCAAATTGATTCAACTCTTCTTGCATGGCAACAATCCAATCAGAATTCTTCAAAGCTTCTTCAATTAATTTAGGTTCCTCTTGTGACAGAAAGCAGCTATACAGACATGTATTTAATGTTGCCCTTCTTGTTCTAACTCCCTCACTAGGATCTCCAATGATTTGATCCCTAGTGTGGGCTCTGTCCCATTTCCTTGTGTGCCCCTGTTCATTTCCTTGATCTGTTCCAATCTCATTTTGGTTGACAGTTGCATTCTCTTCTTCTCCCCCTGTGTTTGTGAATCCTTGCACAGGTGTTTGAAGAAGATTGTCAACTTCAAGAGTTTCATTTTCTAGAACAGTTTGAACAGGGGGTTCATCTTCACTTTCAGAATCCTCAAGATAACCTTGATTCTCAAATCTCAATAGCACACTGTCTTGATCACTTGTTTTCAGTCCTGGAGTTTTCTTGTCATCAAAGGTAACATCCATGCTTTCCATGACTTTGTGTTGCTCAGGTACAAACACTCTGTATGCTGTCCTTTCCAGAGAGTATCCAATGAAGATACCTTCAAATGCCTTAGCATCAAATTTTCCAACATGCTCAGAGGTATCTTTCATCACAAAGCACTTGCTTCCAAACACATGCAGGTGCTTGAAGGATGCTCTTTTTCCAGTCATTAATGAGTAAGGAGTTTTGCCAGACTTCTTATTGATTAATGTTCTATTTTGCACATAGCATGCTGTGTTAACAGCATCAGCCCAAAAGCTAGTGGGTAGCTTTGCATCCAGCAGCATTGTCCTTGCAGCTTCAATGAGAGTTCTATTCTTTCTCTCAACTACTCCATTTTGTTGAGGTGTTCTAGGAGCTGAGAATTGTTGAGAAATTCCTTTATCTTTGCAAAACTCATACAATGTTGAATTTCTGAACTCAGTCCCATTATCACTTCTCAAAGCAACTACAGAGGAACCAGTGCTTTGTGCTTCTTTATCAACTCTCTTGATATGCTCTATTATGACTTGGGGTGCTTCATCCTTGGAGAATAGGAATTCCACCCAAGTATATCTTGAATAGTCATCTACCATCACTAGAGCATATTTCTTTTTGGAGAGGGACATTACATTCACAGGGCCAAATAAGTCCATGTGAATTAGTTGCAGAGGTTTTGAGTTTGTATTGAGCAACTTGTTCTTGTGACTTGATCTTTTAATCTTCCCTTTCTGACAAGCTTCACATGCTCCATCTTGCACAAACTCCAAGGCAGGCAAATCCCTGATGAGTTCTCTCTTGGTTAGAGAGTTCATTGCCTGAACATTCAAGTGAGACAGTTTCTTGTGCCACAGCCAGAATTCCTCATTTGTGGCTTTTGTGTAGAAACAACAAATTTCTCCCTTATCTGCAGCCTTGAGATTAGCTACAAACAAGCTTCCTCTCTTCACACCAGTTAGAACAACTTCACCACTTTCCCTTTTTGAGATTGAACAAAGGTCTTCATCAAATTCCACTTTGAAGCCTCTGTTGGTAAACTGTCCAATACTCAAGAGATTATGCTTCAGTCCTTCAACAAATGCTACATCTTCAATAATGACATTTCCAGATTTAACACTGCCATATCCCATTGTATAACCAATGTTGTCATTTCCAAAGGTTACTGATGGGCCAGCCTTTTCCTCAAAATGTGATAGCAGGGCCATATCACCAGTCATGTGACTTGAGCATCCACTGTCCAAGATCCATATGACTCTTTTATTCCTGTTGCCCTGCATTCACAAAGTGACTAAGTTGTTTTTGGTACCCACACTTGGTAGGGTCCAGATGATTTAGAAACATTTTGATTAATAATTCTTCTGTCATAAATTGCATTTCTCATAGTAGGAGACTTCACTTTTTCTGTGGCTTTGGAGTTTACACTCTTAGGCTCACATGAAGTTTTCACCCTCTCAACCCTGATTGGGGACCCTGTCCTATGAGAATGTATGTGTGTGTGTGATTCACCAGATTGTGCAGAGTCAAGTTTATGTTTAAGAGATAAACAGTTAGCAATCACAGTCACATAGCATGTCATGCAGTTTGGCTTACCACAGAAAGAATCATGACTAGAATTTATGCTTGCAGAAAGGTTACTTAGGTTGTCAACTTCAACAATTTCAGGCTTACTACACTTATGAGTCAAATGATTAACAGATAGGCATTTTTGACATTGTTTCCTGGGAGCATTTGGCACATAAGCATAGTTGTTTCCTTTGTTAACACCAACTTTACCGTTTCTGTTTTGTTTCCTTTTCTTAACAACTTCTTTCTTTGCTTTAGGACTCTTGACAAGATTGTCTTTGGTCTCTTTCTGATTGACAAGTTCAGGAAAGGAAGAAGTGTTCTTAGCAGCCTCATCTTCTTCAAGTAGTTGTTGCTTGATGATCAGTAGTTCCTCATCAAACTCAACAACACTCTTTCTGAAGATGGGCAGTTCAACACTTGACAGTATGGTTGGGGCATTTTTGTTTGTAAAAGTTTCCTTTCCTCTGCCCTTGACCTTCTTCCTTCCCTTGTCATTATCATAGTCAAAACCAACTCCAACCTTGCAGTCTTCAGTGTGTTCCTTGTGGTAGGTTTGAATAAGTTCAGAGGAGTTTTTGAAGCTTCTTAGTTTCAGTTCAGTTTCAGCAATTTGTTCTCTAAGGGCATTCTCTATCTGCTCAGCACAAATTACTTTGTTTTTAAGATACTCAACCTCCTTTTTCAAACCATCCAGGTTCACAACCATTAACTCAAGTTGCTCATTCTTTTCTGTAAGCTCAACATTCTTAGCAGTTAGTCTGTCAATTTCTTCATTAGCTACTAACATGCTAGTATGAATATTAAACATCTCAGTGCTCATATCTTCAACAGTTTGCTTATATTGAAGGGGAGTCATATCAAGAGAAGTAAGAATAGGTACCTGACTTGAATCACCTTCATCAGAAAATGCCATCAGGGTATAGTTTGAGTATTCTTGTTCTTCTTCTTCATCAGAGTCATCCCAGCATTTTCCCTCAGCAATAAAAGCTTTGCCCTGTTGTTTCTTGAGTAGAGCCTCATACTTAGCTTCAAGCTCTAAGTATGCTTTGTCCTTCTTGACTTGTTTAGGCTTTTTGCATTCAGTGGCAAAATGCCCAAGTTCATTGCAGTTATAGCACCTTATTTTGGTCCTATCCACACTTCCTGTCTTGTATCCACCTTTAGCAGCACCAGCAATCCCTTTTCCTTTATTGAAGGTGTTTGAGCCACTAGATCCACCAGTGTTTCCATTATTGAACTTGGACCTAAATGGCTGCTTTCTTTTAAACCTTATTTTAGGATACCTCCTAGCCATATAAGCAAAAGATTTGTTTTCCATTTTGTCCAGCTCATCTATACTGTAGAACTCATCCTCTTCAGGTAAATCATACACAACCTGAGTTTCATCACCAGTGTCTTCAACTTCCAGTTCCTCAATCTTGACCTGACTGATTTTAAGAGAGTCCATTCTTTGACTTAGGTTGTCAGCAATAAGTGCACAGGAGGTATTAGCCACTAATCCTTGCTTTGCTTGAATAGATCTCTTTTGAAACAGCTCTAACTCATATGTCTTTAAAACACCATACAACACATCAAAACCAATCTTTGTCAGATCTCTTTCTTTAAGGGAAGAGATTCTTGGTTCCAAGTGATCTGGCAGAGTTAGTAGAAACTTCATATTGAGCTCTTCTGTTTCATAGTGTTTGTCATAGAGTTTGAGCTCGTTTATCAGCTTGTTGAATCTCTCAAACACTTCTGTGATTCCCTCTTTTGGCTGAGCCATGAAGGCTTCATATTGTGAAACAAGAATCTGCTTCTTGTTCTTTCTTACTTCAGTAGTTCCTTCACAGAGCACTTCTATAAGATCCCACATCTTCTTGGCACTAGTACAATGAGCAACAGTGCCATACATGTTGAAGTCCATAGATTCACAAATGATAAGTTGAAGATGTCCATCCAATGCTACTTTTTCCTTTTCAGGATCAGTGTATTTTAAGGGATCTTTGGGCACATGTTTTGCTGGTACAATCTCAGTTCCATTGGTTGTTTCACCAATCTCGATCATTGGAATGAAGGGACCATGCTTTAGAATATCTAAATACATGGGGTTAGAAGCTTTGATGAAAAGCAACATCTTCTTCTTCCATAAACTGTAGTGCTCCTTGTTAAAGGGAGGAATCTTGATACTGCTTAGTTTCTGTGAACTCATTCTTGATCTTTTCCTGTTTGTACGTTAACAGCCTATGCTCTGATACCACTTGTTAGAAATGAATACTACTAGAAACTAGACAGAGGGGGGGGGGGTGAATGGATAGTTTGATATATTTTTTGATTCTTGAAACCTAAGTAAACAATTGTATGTGATTATGATATGTAATATGCAGAAAGTAAATAACACACACAATCACTTTAATCTACTTTGTATAAGCAAATTAAATACTACAGCTTTCCAGGAAATTCACAATCGAATTTCTGGCTTCTAAACAAGAACAGTTTGAACTTGCTTGCTTACAGAGAAAAGAGCTTAGCAAATAACTATGTGTATCTCTCTTACTTCTTACAGTTGTGTGTGCACGATATATATATTCACCTATACAAACTAGGCACACACAATATTACACAGCTACCCCTTCTGAAAGTCCAACTTGTCCTGCCATAAGAAGTTCACTGTGTCAGGAAGGACCACCTGCTTTTCGGAGTCTTTCCCGTTTCTGTAGCTGCTTGTCTCTTATCTTTCTCTCCAAGTTTAGCTGTAGATTTGCCATCTGTTCTTTGGACCACCTTGCCAGAACAAATGCTTCAGTATTTGTCTCCTTTGATTCTTGGTTCTGTACCTTGATTTGTCTTGTTATAAACGGCTAAGTGTTGATATCGTGAACTCCACTTTATCCCTGACTTCGCGATCTCCCTTGTGAGGACTACGCGATATAGCCTTTGAAGACTTTGCGACATAGGTCATTTGATGACTATGCGACATAGGTCATTTGATGACTATGCGACATAGGTCATTTGATGACTATGCGACATAGGTCATTTGATGACTATGCGACATAAGGCTTCTGAGGACTTCACGATCTAGGCTCTTTTGACTTTGCTGACTTCAACACTTCACGACATGTGTCTTGAGGACTTCTCGACATAGTACAAAATGGACTATGCGATATAGTACTTCACGACATGGATATTGGTGACTTCACGACATAGCTTTCTTTTGACTTTGCTATATAATGCCTTAGACAAATTCCTGCAACTTATTTCTTCATAGCCTTATTCAACTCTATCCTGCTGCATGAACACTTCTGAACTTCTACCAGGATAATTATTCAATGGCCTATATATACAATCTAGATGCAAGAAACTTTACTAAGCTCATTATAAATCTGAGCATACATGATAAAGCTATTGTTCATGAGAACAAGACAAGTACATTTAGAGACCTATACTCTATCCCAGTGATAGAAATCACTAGGTCATGTAGTGTGACATAGTCACATAGTGTAGGCTTGTTAATAGTGGTATTCAGACATGTCTTGAGCCTAACAATGTTTATTGCAACAAATGGTATCGTGAAAACTTTTTACGGTACGTATAAATGATGGGTTTCTCGTGCATTCATACCAAAAAGCTCACTGTACACGTATCGCGAAAACTTTCCGCGATATCGTTTGTTGTAACAAACATTTGTCAAAGAACGCCCCCTTTGAATTTTACATAATATTTTAAATAATAACTCAAATTAACATTTATTTATACTAAAAGATAAAAGTAAAATTATTGTAATTTAATTATATTTTACTATGAAAATTTTGAATTAGAAAAATAAATTAAAAGTTTTAACTTATAATATATATATATATTCATTATAATTTAGTTAATACTACATATAAATATATTTTATCTTTATAAAAATATAGAAATAAGAAAATAGAGATTTGGGAACCCAAATTTTTTTTTATCCTTTTCTTTGTAAAATATTGTAGATTTATAATATTAAAATAACGGGAACACATTACAGAAACCCATCTACTAAAAAAGAGAAAGTTCACGCTTACACATAAGAATGCAAGCAACGGTCACCATATTACAAACCAGAGTCTTAAGCTTAATTAGTAAAATATAAAACAACAACTAAGTTTTCTTGTTGATCCGAAGTCCCGGGGTCTTGAGATTACGATCTCCTTTAGGTCCCTTGGTGGCACCAACAGCTTGGCCAAATCCAGCTACATCACATCGTTCATTTTTCTTCTCTCTGTCTTGAGTTTGCTATATCCCCGGCTTACCATGGTCTTGGTCTTGGTCCTGATTTAAGTGCAGTCCAACCATGAATCCCTCATGAGCATTAGGAGTTGCTAGCTTCCTTGGACGACCTCTACCTCTTTTAGGAGGTGCATACTCTGTCCCTTTGGGCTTAAAAGTACGAACACTGTCACATGTCCCCGCAACTGCAACTGTAGACTTTCTTGGACGTTCTCTCTTCTGTTTTGTCTCATTATAGTGTACAACCTTAGTATCAATTACTTTAGAAACAGAAACATCACAAGTATTCAATCTTGAAGTAGAGCCATAAAATCTTCCACCATTGAGGTCCAAAATCCTCCCCCGCTTTCACTTTGCCAGCATACTAGGTTTCCAGGATCCACTATGAACATTTCCTTTGGCAGAAGAAATATCATTAAAATTCAAGATGGACCCAAGAATCCCCCCTTTACTGCTCAGACAATCAGAATTCCAGACCTCTTTGAGATGAGCACGGTTGGATGTTTCATGTGAAATTTGATGACAAATGTCACATGCATCATAATCAGAAAGATAAAGCACTGGGTCCTTCGCTATGGCCTCATTTTTGTTATCCAAACTAGCCAGGATAGCAATAGTTCTGGAGCTTAACACAGACATCTTCACAAAAATAACAGCATCATTACTAGTGGTTAGATTGTTCAAGTTTTCTAAAGTTCCCTTATCAAATCCCAGAGGAGTGCCTAATGCACTGGTTAACATACATAGGCCATTGACAGACCAAAAACATAATGGCACCCTTTGTAATTGCACCCAAATATTGACCAATTCCCCAATTCCATGAAAAACACCTTCATTCCATGGTTTAAACAACAACTCACAATTACCAATTTTAATAGTGCCCTTAGCTACCACATTCAGTAAATTCTGATAAGTGCTAAACTTAAATACCAAGAACCCTAAGTGGTGTCTAAAGACATCTAAAAGACCTAACTCCTTGAGATCATTCATAGCCAATTTGCGCATAAGGAAAAAATCGAAATTTTCCTTAATGACAACAACACAGCTAAACTTCCACTATTCAAAAGCATCAATATAAAATGAATATGACGGCTTAACCAGAATTGAACCATCCTTACTAAGATCATTTTAATTAAATCTCTTGACATCACAATGGGTAAATAGATTCTGAGAATTACCAGATCGGAGTAAGGAGTCAGTAGCACCTCCAGTAGCCGGAGTAAAACATGTTAGTGACCTCGAGACACCTTTCGTTTTAGGACTAATCATCTGCTCCGCACCGGAATTCACAACCAAACCCCGTCTTTCCGAACCAGGACCCATACACTTCCAAGAAAGAGAAGCAATCTCAACCATAGTAGCTATGAACAAATCTGGAGAGACCCGGAGATCTAAGTGACAAGAAGAAGAAAAGAGGGAAAATGATTTAGGATGGGGAAAAAAGAAAGGATATGAAGAGATGGCATAACAGGATTTGGAATCAAAGAAGAAGAAAGAGAAAGAGGGGAAGAAGGGGGAGGGTTTTTGGGTGTTAGGGCTGACTCTCATTGTAGAGCTTTTTTTTTTAGTATAATTTTTTTTATCCTTCTTTTCGTTCTTCGTCCAATTTCGAAAAGTTTTCCAAATTCGCAATCTAAATAGAATGAGAAACGGATCAGAATCGAACAAAATAAGCTAATTATACATCCCTACTTTTCATACACACTTCCCACTTATTAAAAATCTATCTATTATGATTATGAATTGATTATACAAAATTTGATTCAAAAACGTGATACGAATTTTACGATAAACCCTTCCTGTAAAACATTAGATTGTTGGATAGAAGTTGCAACTATTATGAATTTAAAATATAAAAAAAAAACTAAAGCAAATTAAGTATGAGATATGAATTTTACTCATTTTAAACTCCACAGGTAAAAATTGAATCGTTGGATAGAAGGTAGAACCCGCTACAAATTTCGCATACCATATTCAATTTCATATATCATTCATTAAAATGAGCTTTACATGGGTGGCAGACCCATGAACTTTTTACAGTGGGTTCCTAGTATAAAGTTAAAAACAAAAACAAGTAGGATACTAATTTAAAAGTGCAAAATCCATACACATAGAAAATATTTTACACTATAGAGTTGTTCACTACGCATTTTCATCTTTTGAAAACGATTTATTACATCCTCATTAGTAACCTTAGCAACTGCTTCTTTCTCTATAGCCGAAATAAGACAATCACTTAAATAATCATCACTAATTCGATTGCGCAAATCTGACTTTACAAGTTTCATTACAGAAAAGCACCTCTCAACTGTTGCAGTTGCTACCGGCAAAACCAATGCAAGCTTTAATAATCGATAAGAATGATATTTTTTTTTGTACCATTACTCAAGCAAGATCACCGATATCCTTCAAATGAGCAAATCTCCCATCTTCTTTCACATTATCAATATAGATGGCAAGTTCATTCTCAATAGCAATAATGTCCATAGAACTGAAATCGACGGGATAAAATTCAACTAACCTCATCAAATGTAATGAGTCAAATACACCAAATGAATCACGTGGATTCAAAGCAACCATACAAACTAGCAACTCAGAGTTCACCTCATTCAAACGATCATCAAACTATGTAAGTTGCATATCCACAACAACATTAAAATAATCAAAACAATAATAATGTAAATATGTAATTCCTGTTTTTTGTCGTCTTTTTTTTTTTTGGAATAATGTACGGATCTTGCCATGTTCAACTTCTCTATACCATGCTTGTAACAAAAAGAAAAGATCTTTTTGTAAAAGAGGAACCCATCCATCAAGCCTAAACTTCTGCAATTGTCGTTTAGTTGATTTCACAATTGAAATAGCATTCAAGATATCTTGATCTTTTGTTTGTAGTGCTTTTGTCAAAGAATCTGTGAGCCCAAAAATGTGCAACATCAAGTGCAGATAGATTACAAAATCAAAGGATGTAAAATATATCTGAAGGCCATTTGCATTGACGTTTTTGCACATCTTTCTCACCCTCATTTTCAACGTAGTTAAGCACATCAATAACATCCTGATACAAATCAACCAAACGTATTAGTGTTTTATAATGAGAACTCCAACGTGTGTCTCCAGCTCTAATTAGAGAAAACTCTTGATTTAAACCACGTCCAGTTTCTCTTTCACCACTGCCTGTCTGTTGTAATAATTTCTCTTTTTGACTATCTCGAATCATATCTGTTCGTTTGCAAGAACCACTAACCACATTTATTAAAACTGATATCATGTCAAAGAAATCTCCAACAACAAGGTGCTTTTTTGAACTTACATGTTTAACTTTTGATCACTTGATGTGTATATTCTTGGTTTGTTGTATTCAGTGTTCTAAAAAACGCAAAGCGGTCCTAAGCGGTGAGAAGACCTTCTAGCGCTTAAGCGGCTAAGCGGACGCTTAAGAAAAATTTTAAGCGGGTCACTAATCGGATTAATAATATATATATTTAAATTTTTAAGTATGATATTATTACATGTAAAATTAAAATTATGTAATAATTAAGTAAACATAATTTAAAGATAACACATTCTTAATCAAAAAAGGTAATTTTAAAATTTCATGATAATTATAGTTATATTATAATAAATATTACTCCCTTCGTCCCATAATAAACGTCATAATATTTTCAGGGTTTGTTCCACGTATTTTCACGCATATAAAAAAAGTAGTTGTAGATGTTATTTTTTCAAATTTCTTAGATTTTTTATAAAAGTTTGAATATCCTATTTTATACAAATAAAAAAATGAGAAAATAATGTTTATAAACATTTTTTTTACGTGCGTGGAAATGCGTAAAACAAACTTGGAAAATATTATGACGTTTATAATGGGACGGAGGGAGTATTACTTTAAAATTAAAAATTAGCAGGTCAACATTATTTTGACCGGTTAAATCCGCTTAATGACCGCTTAAATCCGCTTACTAGACCGCTTAATCTTCAAAAACGCATAATTATCCGCTTAGTATAAAATCGAAGCGTTTAGGATCCGATTCCGCTTAAACGTCCGCATAGACGATCACATAATGCGCTTTTTACTGGTTGTATTGGGCTTGATTTTGTATCGGGTTTCTTTTTATATATAATTTTAGGCTTTTTGTGAGATCGAATATTAGTGGGTTCCTAACTAAATCTATTATATATATAATACGAAAACAAGGGATTTGGTGTAAGCAATTTAAATCAAATGGACCATTTTACCCTTACTTATATTATACATTTTTTGGGTTATTTTGGTCTTTTAACATCAATAAATTTATTACATATTATTAAATGCTAAAAAATTAATATGCATACTTATACATATATTTATTACATATTATTAAATGCTCCAAACTTATACATATATATTTATTACATATTATTAAATGCTGCAAATTAATATGCATACTTATATATACATACAACATTTACCTGAATATATATATATATATATATATATATATATATATATATATATATATATATATATACACACACACACACACACACACAAACGTATGTATACATATAAATACTTATATTTATGATAATATATGATCATATACACTTACATATTATATATTTCATACTATTATAGTATTATTTAGATTTATTGTAAATTTTTATGAATTAAGAAAATTTATAAATTAAAGCATGTCTGTGAATTGTAATTATTTATCTCTATTAAATTAATCTATACATAATTTCTGACATGACTTAAGTATTATATTTGTTACGATACAAATACGGTCCAAATCAGTACAAGCTAACAAAAAAACACTTGCATGTATATAAGTGTAATACAAACTTGTACTAATTTTAATGTCGTATAACTCATCAATTGCTACTTTAATACGCGGACGTACAAAAATTTACCAAAAAAATAAACAATTTACTCATATATAAAATATGTCCGTGCATTGCACGGGCTAAAGAGCTAATTCCTCTAAACTTGGAAAACAATGTTTCTCAGCCCACACGTGAGTGGGTTCCTTGACACCCTCTATCAATGCGCCACTTGTCCCTGTTCACACTTGATGTGGGTTTCAATTAAATTGGCTACGATTATCGTCCAACTATTTAGATATATAAATGAATAATATTTTTTCCGAAACCAGGAAAAATTGATTGACACATGTAAGAATATAATTTGAATTTAGTCAACTTTTTTAATTACCAAATTGCAATTTTATATGAAGTCATAAAATTTAAAATTTTTGTATATCTTTAAAATAAATTCTAGTTCAATTCATTAATAAATTGAGTGAAATTCGAGTATATTGACAATTTTCAAAACAGAGTCATGTTCGAATCACATTGAATCTCAAAATTTAGAAGAGTCTAAACAATCTTATAAACACGTTGAATCCACTAATACATATAATCATATTTAATCAAATTCGAGTTCATTTAAGTTAAAATCGAATCCAAATTATATAAATAAAGTTCGGCTCAAGGTCGATACGAATTTCATATTTAAAGTTATACAAATCAATTTTTGAATTTTAGATTCGGAACTACCTGAGCGACTGTGTAGTAAAAAGTTCAAACACAAGTATCTGGAAGTGTCGATGCAGCTTTGGTCAGAGAACATCACGGACATCCCATGTAAACAAACGGCTTTTTTCTGTAACGTTATACTTCTTCAACACGAATCGATTTATTTGACTGACAAATAGCATTTAATATAAAACAAAAGTATTTAATTCTTTCATGTTTTATAAAATCTTTCTTCATGCCTCATCATTATTATCTGCTACTCTTTTTTTTCCTTTTCAAATTTAAAATTTAAAATTCAAAAACCTTGTGTTTAAAAATGCAACTCTCTACCTTGTAATAGAATTTCCCAAGTTTCAACTTTTTTATAATTTCAAGAAAGTCGTTAATAACGTAAAAATTACTGAAATTTTATTTATAAGATAAAAAATATTTAAGAAAGTATACTACTCCTTTCGTGTTTCAAATTATTAATTCAGTTTTGATCTTGTGTGATCAAATTAATTAAATTTTAATTGAATAACAACTTATTATGTACTTCTTTTGTCCCAACAGGAAGTTAACAACATTTGGAAGACAAGGCTTGACATGCATTTTAAGGCTTCTTTAAAGTATAGTTCCATTAATTGTTTTAATTTTTTTTTCTTCTTAATTAAAATTAAATGTTTGAATTTTTATTCAAAAAAGAAAAAATTTAAAAATAAATAATGGAACTATATTTTATAGGAGTCTTAAAATGTCTGTCAACCACTTTATTTCAAATGTTAACGAATGGATGGAACGGAGGAAGTGAAAGTATCAAAGAATTAAAAATGGTATGATTACAAAACATGCATAACCTTCTTTAAGTGATCACTTAAATATAACCTGTCCTAATAAATGTGGACTTCATAAATTTATTCGTGATGACTTAAATATAACAAATTTATTACGAGGGTACAATCGTCATTTCAAATGTAATGGTCGTTGGAAAACATGTTCCGCACCATATTTAAGTGAGGAAAATGGAAGTATAGTGAAATAGTGTGTAGCTTGGATCTTTCCTCTTATTTTCCAACTTGTCACCTTCTTGTACTTCTTCTCTTCTACTATATAAATACATTTCTCAAACTCCTCACAATCACACCTTGTGTGCTTCCCGGAAAAAAATATGGCGATGGAAATGAAACCACAGTCGCCTCCTACCGGCGAATTCGTCTTCGACAGCGCCTCGACTTCACCGTATGTTAGTTGCCCTTCTAGTCCTCAACGTCTTGGCAACCACTACTTCAGCGCTCCCACTAGTCCTACACGGGCTGCGGCCTTCTACCGTGATCATTTTCTCGAGGAGAACGACAACTTTGCCACATCATCAAAAATTCCGTTTTCGTGGGAAGAAAAAAAAGGAGGGCCTATATTGAAAAATTCGCGAAAAAATGAGAATATTGATTTTGAGTTCCAGTTAATCGGGCAGCTTGAGGTGCCTTCTATTTCTGCTGCGGACGAGCTTTTTGATGGTGGGAAAATTCGGTTACTAAAACCGCCACTGCCAGAACTACAAATCGATTCTCCAAAGACTAAAAATCTGGTTTCACCGGTCGAGAAAATAAAACAAGGTGATAATACAGTATTCAAAGAAACGAAACCGCGAGATCATGATCAGCCGAAGAAAATCAAATCTTCATCATCACTAGAGCGAGCTCGAAGCGATTTACAAAATGCGAAACACAATAAATCCGCGTTAGCATGGTACAGTAAGTTGAAGTTGAAGGACTTGTTACTCTTTCGTAGCATTTCCGAGGGTCACAAGGAAAAATACGGGATGATTCGGAAAAGATGTAACGAAGATGTGAAGAATTCAAGTTTTAGGTCAACGGAAAGTGGAGGATCTGTGTCGAGCAGACGAAGAGTGTCAGCACACGAGTGGCATTACACGGCCAACCGTGCGGCGGCTGAGGAGATGAGGAAGAGGACTTTCTTGCCGTACAAGCGAGGTTTGTTGGGTTGTTTAGGGTTCCATGCTCCGGTTGTTCATGAGCTTTCAAAAGGCTTTGGTTCTTATGTGATGAGGGAATCATGATTAAAATAATCCAATATTGTATTTTTTTTTTAAAATCATATTTATTTCAATTATTTGTGTTCGTGATGGGAATAAGGGCTCCTTTGAAATGGTACATATGTGTGGTATTTAGAAATGGTACAGGGTCGCCATGATCTTTGTTAAAATTCGTCATCTCATATGGTGACATCTTTTTATTTTTATTTTTGGTTTTTCTTTTTTTTTCTCGTATGATTCACTTAGTAAAAGTGTGATTAAAATAAAGGAATCGTCATATGAGATGGCAGAATTTTTCCGAAATCGTCACTTCAGACAGCGCACTATATCATTTTTAAAAAATTCATTCTGGCTATATAATTTATGCATTTTTGATCCATAAGGAACCCGGGAACAAGTAGGGTAGATGTAGCCATCGACCACGTGCTTTAAAGACAGTATTTTTTAAATGAAGCTGTATGTGTCTGTAAACGCCGTAATCGCTGACTATCTTAAATTGTCTTTATTTCTTTTGCTCGACTAAACTACAAAATACGACAGATTATAAATAATTGTGCAATAAAATTTATTTTATTTAAAAAATAATATTATATATTATCTCTGGATGAGTTTTCTTGATGAATCACTGCCACAAGCTTGTATGCATCTAGTGGGTACGAGCTGATTCCATCAACTTGTACTACATTCACATTATTATTAGTTTTTAGAGCAATTTCAATAAAGCATTAACATGTTTTTTACTTTTTTAAAATAATATTAATATGATAAATTTTAATCAGTTGGTTATTTTATATTTTATATCAAGAGAAGATTTGAAAATTTTGCGATTTTTAAGTATCGGTGACTTGGTGTCTTAGGTGTAAGACTTGTTTGCTATAATAACGGCCACCCCTAACTAACAAAGTTGGCCAGATTTAACAGCTAAAGTTTCCAAAAAGATTGCAAGAAGAGACATTAACAAATTAAAGTCCCTGAATTTGTATTAAACTGTACCAGGATAGGTGAATGGAAGGAGTTTCTCCTGATGCTCTTCTGATCACAAAGCTATTCACTTGGCCCGGCCTCTGTGAGAAAGTAACTATAACAGATGCAAGGTTGTTTCTTGATAGAGTCAATCGTGACTATGGACAATATATTCAATACAATATGATGATTTATATTCTACTAGTTCTAGTCAAACTGTTAGACTATCTTGTTGACTTCTATAAATAATCTTGTAAATGATTTGTTGTACTCAATTCACATTTCATATATTTTACCAATTGTAATAGATACTTACAGAGCTGTATATATAGCTTTCTGTTATTCTGTTATTCTTGTGAGTTCATAATCAACAATTCTCTTTGATATCTTTACTATCTTTAATGGCGATCTGATTGATTCTTCATCTTTAGATGGTATCAGAGCACTTCCGCATTTCTTTACGGTTATCGCCATTGATTTCGATCTTTTTGATTGATTTCATTCTGTTTTGTTTTTTATATCAATCTCTCTCGATGATTTCAATATCTTTCTCTCTCAATCTCTTTCATATCTCGCTGTTTTAATATCTCTCTCAATCTCAATTTAATCTCTCTCAATGATCTGGGGTTTTTTTCCCCAATTATGAAGTTTTTAACAGTTTTTTAGTTCTGATGGCTTCTTTTGTCAACACGCATCGTCAATCATATGAAAATGCTGTTTCAGGTGATAATTTGACACATCCTACTAATCAGGTAACCAATTTTACAACTTCATCTACTGTTGCTTTCTTAGTCGATGATGATATTTCGAGTCTTAGTAACAATACGCATCCGTTATTTCTACATAACAATGACCGACCTAGAATGATTTTGATATCTAAAAATCTTACTGGTTCAGATAATTTTTCTAGTTGGAAACGATCAATGCAAATAGCACTTTCTGCTAAGAACAAACTAGTGATTTTAACGGGCGATTATGTTGCTCCTGTTGTTACTTCTCCGGTTTTTCCTCATTGGAAACGTGTTAATGACATGGTGATTACTTGGATTCTTAATACTGTATCGGATGACATTAGTAACAACATGAATTACATGAATAATGCTCTTGATGTTTGGAATGAGCTCACTGAACATTTTTCTGCCGTTAGTGGTCATAAGATCTATGAAACACAAAAGGAATTATTCAAGTTAGAACAAGGTAATGACTCCATTGAGTTTTATTTTCATAAACTCAAAGGTTTGTGGGATGAATTACGTGCTTTAGAGCCGGTTGTCAAATGTAATTGTGGTGCTACTAAAGACTGGGAAGATCAAATTGAAAAGAAGAGATTGGTTCAGTTTTTGATGGGTTTACATAATAGTTACACAACAGCTAGGGGCAATCTACTCATGATGAACCCTTGGCCATCTGTTAATCAAGCCTATATGCTTCTCAAGCAAGACGAGAGGCAAAGACAGGTTCATAGTAGTGTTCCTCCTTCCCCTATTGCAATGATGGTTAATCTTCCGAAATCATCTTTTCAGCATCAACACCAAAATAGATTTGTTGTACCTCAAGAATGCAGCTATTGTCATGGTAAAAATCATACTAGAGAGAGGTGTTTCAAATTGGTGTGATATCCTTTGGACCATCCATATCATCCCAAAAACAAAGGGAGGAAATGACCTTTCACTAAGACTGTTGGTGGTGGCATTTCTAGTTCTCAGTCTTCACAGATTTCTTCTCATGGAAAACCTGATCAGGCTATACAAATTACAGCATCTGGTAGTTCTGGTTCTCCTGCTGTTATTTTAGGTCCTACAAAGGATTCACCTAACTGGCAATCTCAGATGGCTACTTTACAACAACAAATGAACAATCTTATGTAGTGCATTTCTCATCAGACTCCAGCTACTAATTCTTCTTTTATATATGGACATAATGTGGCAGGTACCACAAACTCCTTATCTTCAATTTCTACTATATCAGCTAATGTATGGATACTTGATACTGGAGCTACGAATCACATGTGTTGTGATGGTAGTACAATGCATGATCTTAAGGTTTTACCAGAACCTATCTCAGTTAAGTTTCCAAATGGAGAAACATCCTTTGTTACACATACTGGATTTATTTTCTTATCACCAATTGCCACTATAATTCATGAAGTTTTGTTAGTGCCTTCTTTCAAATTCAATCTATTGTCTATTGGAAGATTGGCTTCTCAAACCAACTCTCTCATCTACTTCACTACAAATGAGTGTGTTATGTAGGGCCAGTCCCAGACCACTCCTCAGATTCTTGGTAGACTTGAAGGGGGCTTATATCAGTTACATAATACTCCTAGTATATCTTCTTCTACTTCTCCCTTAACTGTTACTACTACATCAATGCCTTTGTTATGGCATCAGAGATTAGGTCATGTGCCTGGTCGTGTCATGTCAAAGATACCCAATTTAGCATATTTATGTCAAAATTTTCATAATATTTTAGATTGTGATATTTGTCCCTTAGCTAAACAGTGCAAGCTTCCTTTTCCTTTGAGTACTTCCTCTTCACATCATATTTTTGACCTTGTTCATACCGATTTATGGGGTCCTTATCGAACCCCTACTTGTAATGGATGCAAGTACTTCCTCATAATATTAGATGATCATTCTCGAGCTTTGTGGACAATTCTTATTCCTACTAAACAACATGCTAGTCAAGATTTACAAGATTTCTGTTTATATGTACAAAATCAGTTCAAATGTTCCATTAAGACCATTAGATCAGATAATGGACGTGAATTTGTGAACAATGTGTTATCTTCTTTTTTCATCCAACATGGAATTATTCATCAAACAACTTGTGCATACATTCCTCAACAAAATGGTAAAGTTGAAAGGAGACATAGAAATCTTCTTGAGATGACTAGAGCCTTTTTGTTTCAAAGTAAACTTCCTTCGTCCTTTTGGGGTGATTGTTTACTCACTTCAACCTACTTGATTAATAGACTTCCTAATTCCAAATTGGATTTTGGCACACCATATGCCAAGCTTTTCAACGAACCTCCTGATTATAGTCAGTTAAGAGCATTTGACTGTCTTGCTTACATGTCTCTTCATTCAAATGATAAGTTGGCTGCTAGAGCTCTCAAAATGATATTCATTGGATATCCACCCAATCAAAAGGGGTACAAATTATATGATCCTCTTACACATACTACTCATATTTCCAGGCATGTTATTTTTGACGAAAATCAATTTCCATTTCTTCAGTTTTCTCCCACTTCTCCACCTTTTATTCCACCAGATTCCACTTCTAATGAAAATGATACTCATGTTCATGAAATACACGTTTCATCAGGTCTTCATTCTCCTTTAGCTCAACAGCAACTATCTTATCAAGAGATATGTGGTTCACCCAATTCTACTCTAGAATCATATTCTATTCCTTCTAATTCTGTTCCCCCATTAGTACATCATGACGTTCCCAGTGTAGCACCTTCTATGGTTCCTCAAGTTTCTTTGAGACGAAAGATTCAACCTTCGTGGTTAAAGGATTATAAGGTTTCCTCTATAACTATTTCTTTCAATCAGTGCATCTCTTCCAATTCTGTTTTACAAAACTGTCCTATTGATGCTGAGAAATTCAGTTTCAAACTTTATTCTAATGTTCCTGGTAACATTTATTCATGTGTTATCGATAAGGCTCCTGTTATCAAGGAACCTTATAGTTATAATCAGGCCATTAATATCGTTGGATTGATGCTATGCGTAAAGAGTTAAAAGTCTTAGAAACCAATGGTACCTGGACCCTCATGCCATTACCACCAAATAAGAAGCTTGTGGGATGTCGTTGGGTTTACAAAGTTAAGTACTTAGCAAATGGGGATATAGATAAGTTCAAGGTCCGTTTGGTGGCCAAAGGATATACACAGACTATAGGTGATGACTACCACAATACTTTCGCACCTGTGGCCAAAATGGTTACAGTTCGAACTCTTCTTTCTATTGCTTCAGCCAAGTCTTGGGATGTTCATCAACTTGATGTCAATAACGCTTTTTTATATGACGATTTACCCGAGGAGGTCTATAAGGAACTTCCAAAGGGACATCCTCAATATAATTCTGCAGTTCTTCTTGTTTGTAAACTTAACAAAAGCATCTATGGCTTAAAACAACCCTCCAGGTTATGGTTTGAGAAGTTGGGGGTAGCTTTACTTTCTTTTGGTTTCAAACAAACAGTTGCTGACTATTCATTGTTTACTCTTCAGCAGAATGACTCTTTTATTGTGGCCTTGGTTTATGTCGATGACATTCTGTTAACAGGAGATAATTTTGTTCTTATCTCTCAAGTTAAGACTTTTCTTGATAAGTCTTTTACCATCAAAGACATAGGTTTGGTTAAATACTATTTGGGTTTAGAGGTGACTGGTTTTACTACTGGTATTTTTCTTCATCAGCATAAATTCATTCATGATTTACTAGTTGATGCTGGCTTAGAAGACAGTAAGCCACTTTCTCTTCCCGTAGATAATGTAGTTAAATTGTCTCTTGATGAAGGCCTTCCTTTAGATGATTCAGCTGTCTATAGGAAGTATGTTGGCAAACTACTGTATCTTACAGTTTCTCGTCCTGATATTGCTTACATAGTGCATCATTTAAGTCTGATTTTGCAAACTCCAAGGGTACCTCATCTCCTTGTTGTACAGAGGGTACTTAATTAGGTATCTTAAAGGCACACCATTTCAAGGGATTTTCTTTCCTTCTTCTTCTAATCTACAGCTTCAAGCTTTCTGTGATAGCGATTGGGGTAATTGCTTTGATTCAAGCCGTAGCATTAGTGGTTTTTTCTTGCTCTTGGGAGATTCTTTAGTAAACTGGCATTCTAAAAAGCAGAAAGTTGTTTCTAAGTCTACTGCAGAGTCAGAATTACGTGCACTTGCTGATACGACTTGTGATCTTGCTTGGATGCATTTACTCCTTCGGGAACTACATATACCTCAGACACATCCAACTATTGTCTATAGTGATAGTCAAGCTGCACTTGACATAGCAGCAGATCCTATTTTTCACCCAAAAACTAAACATTTTGCTATTGAATGTCATTTTGTTAGGGAACAGGTTCAAATGCAGCTGATTCAACCTACTTATGTTCCAAGTTCTTCTCAACTTGCTGATATTTTCATAAAGGGGTTATCTCGAACAGCTCATTGGCACATCATTTCCAGATTGAACGTGTTATCTTCACCTTCCAATCTGAAGGAGGGCTGTTAACTCATATAGTCCAGCTTTATATTCTACTAGTTCTAGTCAAACTGTTAGACTATTGTAAAGCATAATGTAACATAAGATGTAAAAGAGATAACTACAACTCAACAAAGGACAAGACAGACAATAGTATTAATAGAAGCACAGGAATCCAGAATCAGAGAAGAAAAGGTAAACTCAAAAAATCAAAATACGTTATGTATTCTTGAAGTCCGTAAACAGGTCACGGAAAGAAGTTCATGAAAATGTTCAAGCCTCAGTGACAGCAATAGAAACAAGACTTTGAAGATGACAGAAGTATGTGAATGATTTAGGGTTCAGTACCACGGGATTCCAGTGATGAAGCAACCAGAACGACAAGGGACGTATCAGCAGCATTATAATTGAAGTCATAAAATAATAATTGATCAAGTGTTATTCATCTGTGAACCAGACCAGTTGCACTAGGTGACGACACTGAAAAGATCAAGTTATTTTATTGTCTCCGAAGAAATTGATACTGTCTATTTCTTAAACACCCGGGAGCTCAGGAGTTATTACTAAAGGACAAATGACAAGTAAATCAATTCGATAGTTTTTCTTTTAAGAAAACTATCGAATGAGAGTTTAAGGTGATTGAATTAAAAACAAGTAAATCAATTTAGCATTCGATAGTTTTGTTTTAAAAACTATCGAATGGTAAAATGATTTGCTTCATTCGATGGTTTCTTAAACCATTCGATGGTTTTTTAATTGGGAGCAGGTGGAAAGTAATACTTGTTTTTCAAGTTGAAGAAGATCCAACGGCCAGGATTGTTTCTACAAGTTTGGTTCGATGGGTTTTCAAACCAAAGTCTGCAGTTAATACAGAGTGAAGAATGTGTCTTCTTCAGTTAAGGATTCTAACACAGAGACATTACTGAGAGAGAGAAGAGCCGGAGAAAATTATCAGAGAAATTAATAGTGCTCAGAACTTGATCATTGTTTTGTATTTGTGTAACCTTAAACTCATTGACGCTAATCTACGGATTAGAAATTGTAGCACCCCTCGAGGTTTATATTTATAAAAAGATATATTCCCCGAAACTTGATTTGGTTTGGTGTGTTTGATTTCGTTATAGAACTGAAAGATTTATCCGCGAACGAAATTAAATTTATTTGTAAGTATCGTATTCAACCCCCCCCCCCTTCTACGATACTTTGGACCTAACAATTGGTATCAAAGCTACTTGATTGATATACAAATCAGATCCGGTGAATGAGACCAAAATCAAACGTAGCGTGAAAATTCGAAGCAAATTTTTTAACTTTCAAAATTTTTCATTTAATTGGAATTTCTTGAATTTTAAACAATTTGAAATTTTCAGAAACCATGAGTGCTCCAAAGACAACCGCTGGTATTAAATTTCCCCCGTTTACTAGAGATGATTTCGGTTTGTGAAAGATGAAGATGTTGTTATTTATCAAGGCATCTAATCCGTTGTATATTGGCATATTAGAAAACGGACCGTTTGTACCAATGAAACCAGTTAGTGAATCTACAGCTCCTGATGGTAGCAGGATTCCTTCAGGCACCCAACCTAAGGAGATAAGTGAATTTACAGATTCTGACAAAGAACTGATTCGATTGGACACCGGTTTAATGTTGATATTGGCGGACTCCGCGGACAAGGAAATGAGCTATCAGTTGATGAACTGTACAAGCGGGAAACATATGTGGGATACCATTAACCTAATAATGGAAGGAACTGAAGACGTTCAGGAAAACAGATTGGACATTCTGACTTCTCAATATGAAGCGTTTAGGTCTCTGCCAGGAGAAAGTATAACTCAGGTCTTTGAGAAGTATACTAAGCTCCTCAATGAATTGGCAATGAAAGGAAAGACCTATCCACTGAGAGAATCGAACATGAAGTTCATGATGACGCTGCCCCATCATGTAGAACACAAGTCATCATCCATTAGGGAAAGAATTGACTTCACAAAGATGTCATTAGAGATGATCTATGGCAAGTTGAAGACCTATGAGATGGAACAGGAACAAAGGGTGATAATCTACGGATCAGGGACAGTGGACAGCAAGCACAATGCACTTGTGAGATCAGCAGCACTTGTAGTGGATGAACCAATAACTTTTGAGATTCAGGTTCAAACCCCTAGAGCTGGAAAGGAGGTGATAATAGAAGCAGAAATGGATTCTGTGAATCTGGGTGTTGATGAAAGTGATTACTACACCCTAGAAGAGCTTGAGCAAATGGAAGACAAAACCATGGCGTACTTAGCTGCAAAGTTTAGTCATATTCGTTTCAAGAGAAACCCTAAGTACAAGTTCAAGGGCTCAACCAACAGATTCCAGAAGAGCAATTATACACCTAGTACAGGCTTTAAGGGAGGCTACAAGACTGGCATGATTGATAGAAGCAAATCAAGATGCTATAACTGCAATGAGTTAGGGCATTTCGCCACTGAATGCCGGAAGCCTCGTCAAGCAAGAGACATGAAAGATGTCTATGGAAAGAAGGATTCTTATGATGAGTTGAAGAAGGAGAATGCCAAGCTTAAACAGCAGTTGGAGGCATTCTCTGGAAAGCAGAAAGGGAAGGCTTACATAGCAGAGGGAAAGCACTGGGATGATACTGATTCGGATGAAGAGGAGGAATATGTAAATGTTGCTCTAATGGCTGACTCTTCAGAGGAATCACCTCAATCATCTCAGGGTAAGGTTAAAAGCTCAAAGGTTGTGTGGATTCTGGATAGTGGCTGTTCTAGACACATGATAGGTGAAGAGTCCCTGCTTACAGAGGTGGTTAAGAAGACCGGCCCGATTGTAACCTTTGGAGATGACATCAAAGGATTCACTACGGGATATGGTAAATTGAAAGCTGGAAATGTCATCATTGAAAACATCTCTCTTGTTGAAGGATTAAAGCACAATCTACTAAGTATCAGTCAATTCTGTGATAAAGGCTACAATGTAGATTTCAGAAAGGACAAGTGCTTGATCACCAACAGGAAGGATGAGAAGCTTACTCTACTGGGAGTAAGAAAAGGAAATTTGTTTATAGCTGACTTAAGTTCTACCAGTGAAGGAGAAGTTACATGTTTTTATGCAAAGGCATCTTCAGAACAAAGTTGGCTATGGCACAAGAAGCTCTCACATCTGAACTTCAAAACTATGAACTCTTTGGTAAAGAGAGAATTAGTGAGAGGGTTGCCCCTGATGGAATTCAATCAGGAGGGACTATGTGAAGCATGTGAAAAGGGGAAGTCGAAGAAAGCATCACATGGAAGCAAAGGAATGACAAGCATTATTGAACCATTACAGCTGATTCATATGGATTTATTTGGTCCAGTTAATGTTATGTCACTTTCAAGAAACAGATATGCATTGGTGATGGTGGACGACTACTCCAAGTACACGTGGGTGTTGTTCATACAAACAAAGGATGAAGCAACACAACTAATCATTGATCACATCAAGAAGATAGAAGTGGAAGCTAAGCTACCTGTGCGGACAATCAGATCAGACAATGGAACTGAATTCAAGAATGCAGTTCTAAATGATTTCTGCTCAGAGAAATGAATATCAAGACAGTTTTCAGCACCAAGAACTCCTCAACATAATGGAGTAGTGGAAAGGAAGAACAGGACCTTGGTTGAAGCAGCAAGGACCATGTTGAGTGAATCAAAACTTCCCACTTACTTTTGGGCTGAAGCAGTGAATACAGCTTGCTACACTCAGAATCGAACCCTGATCAACAAAGATCATGAAAAGACTCCGTATGAGTTAATGGCCAACAAGAAGCCAACACTGAAGTACTTTCATGTGTTTGGTGCAAAGTGCTTTGTACTTAAAGATGGAGAACATCTTGGCAAGTTTGATGCCAAAGCAGATGAAGGCATTTTTCTGGGCTATTCTCTGGAATCTAAGGCTTTCAGGGTATGTGTGATTGAAGATAAGAAGGTGTTGGAAAGCTTTAATGTAACATTTGACGACACTAAAAGACCAGGCCTGCAAACTGGAGAGAACTCTGAATCCTTGGTATTTGAAAATTTATCAGGAGATCTCTCTGACAATGAAGAAGTACCTGAAGTTGTTACAGTCATTAATAATAATCATAATGATAATGATTCTGGATCTAGTGGTGACCAAAGTGGAAATCCTCAACATACAAGATCCACTAGTCAGTCTTCAGAATCAACAGATCAAACCGTCAACAACTCAGGGGGAGCAGGAGAAGGATCAACTAGTCACACTCCACAACATCTAGAACAAGGAGAATCATCAAGATCGCATCTGCCAAGACAAAGGGTATGGAATAGAGATCATCCCTTTCACTTGATCATTGGTGATCCGGACACAGGAGTGAGAACTAGGAGAACATCACAAAATGAATGTCACTATTCTGGGTTTCTTTCAGAAACAGAACCTAAGAAAGTTGAAGATGCTCTAGATGATCCAGATTGGGTAATTGCTATGCAAGAAGAACTCAATCAGTTTGAAAGGCAGAAAGTTTGGAAGCTGGTACCCAGGCCTAAGGGAAAATCTGTTATTGGAACACGATGGGTATTCAGAAATAAGTTGGACGAAGATGGCATTGTAACGAGAAACAAAGCCAGACTGGTTGCTAAAGGGTACTCTCAAGAAGAGGGTATAGATTATGATGAAACCTATGCACCAGTAGCAAGACTTGAGGCCATCAGAATGTTTCTGGCATTTGCTGCACATTCCAATTACAAGGTATATCAAATGGATGTGAAGAGTGCTTTTCTGAACGGGGAGTTAGAAGAAGAAGTGTATGTGGAACAACCTCCAGGTTTTGAGGATTCAAAACTGGCAGACTTTGTGTACTTTCTATTCAAAGCTCTCTATGGACTCAAACAAGCTCCAAGGACATGGTATGACACTCTCTCTGAATTCTTACTTGAAAATGATTTTACAAGAGGTGTTGTAGACAAAACTCTCTTTGTCAAAAAGCATAAAAATGATTTGATATTGGTGCAAGTATATGTTGATGACAAAATATTTGGTTCTACTAATGATGATCTATGCAAGAGATTTGCTAAGTTAATGCAGAGTCGTTATGAAATGAGCATGATGGGTGAATTGTCATTCTTTCTTGGATTGCAAGTATACCAGAAACAAGATGGTATATTCATTTGTCAGTCCAAGTACATCAAGGATCTTCTTAAGAAGTATCAAATGGAAGACTCATCAACAGCAAAGACTCCTATGCCAACTGCCACTAAGATTGATAAGGATGAAACTGGTAAGAAGGTTGACATCACAGGCTACAGAGGTATGATAGGCTCATTACTTTATCTCACTGCAAGTAGACCAGATATAATGTTTGCAACATGCTTGTGTGCTAGATTTCAGTCTGATCCTAAAGAATCTCATCTAATAGCTGTTAAGCGAATATTTAGATATCTTAAGGGGACCCCAAATCTTGGAATTTGGTACCCTAAAGATACAGGATTTGATCTTATTGGATACACAGACTCTGATTTTGCAGGTTGTAAGATTGATCGGAAGAGTACTTCAGGAAGCTGTCAGTTTCTTGGAAGAAGATTGGTTTCCTGGCATAGCAAGAAGCAGCATTCAGTGTCCACATCAACAGCTGAGGCTGAATACATTGCTGCTGGTAGCTGTTGTGCTCAGATATTGTGGATGAGAAACCAACTCCGTGACTATGGACTTCTGTTGACAAAGATTCCTATATTTTGCGACAACACAAGTGCCATAGCAATCTCAAACAACCCAGTGCAACACTCGAGGACGAAGCACATCGACATCAGGTATCATTTTATCCGAGAGCATGTCATGAATGGAACTGTGGAGTTACACTTTTTACCCACAGAGGATCAAATTGCAGACATCTTTACTAAACCGCTTGATGAATCCACTTTCAATAAGCTGGTTGGTGAACTTGGGATGTTAAATCTTTCTAATTGATTTTGATTAGAAGTCAGTAACTGCAGAGAGTCCTGGTGAATACATGAGTTTAAGAATTGCTATATCCTTAGGACTCGTGAATTTATTTTCTTGAGCAATTCTCGTAGTTAGGATTTTTGTACTAATTTTATGTCATAATTATGGATGATATATCTTCTGGCATTTAATTAGTTATTAATTCTAAAAATTATTTAGGTGCTAATATTTGTTCTAAATATTCTAGCATCTATTTAATTTGAATTAATTTGCTTTGTTTTTAACATTGTAGATTAATGCAGCATAATTCATTGGATTTTAATTGATTAATATCACTCAATGATATTTAATTGATTTTATTCTAAGAAAATTGTGAATTTTCTGTTAAGAATTGATTTTGGTGGATTTTAAAAGATTTATTAAAATTAAAATTTGACAGGAAATAAAAATTCTGATTTTTAAAACATGAACAGGTTTTAAAATGAAGACAGAAGCAAAAATATCGAATTTAGGAAATTCGATAGTTTTTCAAGTACATAGATAAATCTATCGAAATTAATTTTCGATAGTTTTTGAAAAGGAAAAGAAAAACTATCGAAAACAATTCTCGATAGTTTTTGAGTTTAATTTAAAATGTATCGGAGTGGATTTACTTAATTCAATATTTAAATCCTCGATAGATTTTGAAAAATTAAGAAAAATATCGAAGTGAACTTAATTACTCAATATTAAAGTTATCGATAGTTTTTCCAAAAGCAGTTGTTCGATAGTTTTTTGGCTTGACACAGCAAACCCATTCGATAGTTTTTTTGAAAACGTTTACAATTCTTATTTTCAAAATACTTCGATAGTTTTTCAAAAACCATTGAAGTATAGTTGACAGTTTTACCCCTCTGAAAAACCATCGAATGTGCATTTTTAAAAACCATCGAACCTGAAAGGACGAAAATACCCCTGAGTTTTAAAGTGTATATAACATTGCCTTGGACGTTTTTCTGTCACTATTCTCAGATCTAAAGGCTTTTTATATATACTTACAAAGATACATATACAATCAAGAACATCACTGTCGATAGATTTCTTCAATTTTAACCGATCTACACTTAAAAAGTTACAGTTCTATTAGTGTTAATTGATTTTAACCGTGAAACTTTGTTTCTTTTAAGGTGTTAACGTATCAGTTAAGGAGAAACCATCGAACTCAAGGACTTACTTCTGTGAAAAACTATTCTCACTATTGTTCTTTAGAAATTGATTGTAAACAATTGATTTCTTCAGAGAATTCTGATTATTTGTGTTACCAAAAATTTTAGGGTTCTTGATAATAAGTGGTTCGAAGTTGTGTTGGTTTAAAAAAAAAGGGTAATTTTGTTTTTAGGGTATTTTTGTTAAGAGTTTGATTAATTAGTAATAATTAATTAAATTTAAAAGTAAAAATAGTTTTGGTATATTTGAATTTTCTGGAAATTTTAAAATGGCTGGAGAATTTATTATTACCAAGACTAATCATGTCTCGTTCCAAAACTTGCAAACCATTACGAATCCTCAAATTCGTGCATGGGCAGAGTTTTTGAATATACGTTCATTAGTGGCATACGCTGTAAGTACTCCCGTAGTCCTTTGTATCGATCAACTGACTGCGTTGTACACATCCGCCACGGATACAAGTGAGAATAATGTGAGATCCTTCAGTTTTGTTGTGCCAGGGGGCAGAACAATAAGGGTGACGGAACATGACTTTAACAGAATACTTCATTTTCCTACAGAAAACCTTGTTCCGGATCCCACAACTGAGGAAATACATGCTTTCTTCACTCTTATCAGAAGTCAACAACCTAACTTCTTGGTGGGAGAGTTTCTAAAGCATTACCTGACAAAGCCATGGAATTTTTTCTTTCATACCCTGATACATGTTTTTACTGCCAAGCTAACAAATCTGCATGGCATTCCCTTATTCCTTCAAAAGATAGGGTTTGCCATTGCGACCAATAGGCATATTAACATAGGACGGATAGTGATTGATCAAGTAATTCTGTGCATGGGACCACTGGATGAAAGAACAGGCATAAATGAAGATGTGCTCTGTTTCTATCCTAGGTTCCTACAGCTAATTCTCAATGATATCTTAACAGATGATGAACGAGAGATCTTTGAAGGTGAAGCCAACTAGGAGTGCATGAGAATGAAGAGCAATGCCATAACCGCTCTCATTAGGAAGGACAACTATCTTCCAGGGGTACCCACTGTTCTCACTGAATATCTAAGAACGGTGCCCCTACCACTTCTACCCCCAGGGGAACAGGTAAATCAAGGTAATATTCCACAACCTGAACCTGTAATGGCACCTGTACCAATGGATGTTGATCCAGAGCCCTCAGTGGCCATTCCTGACCAGGAGGTTGCAAACCCACAACCTCTAACCACGGTCGAAGAGCCTTTGGAAGAGCCAAATGAAAACATAAACGAACCTCCTTCCCCTACTATACCCATTAAAGAACCATCCATGAGTGTAGAGGGAGATAGTGCCAAAGCAGCACCACATAAGGAGATACACCCTTCAACAGCAGCTCTGCCTTCCTCTAAAAGGAGAAGAACAGAAATTGAGACAACTGCTGATACTTCATTTCTCTCATTCAAAGAGCCCTTTACTGATTTTTCTGATGCTGATTGGGCTACGCTAACGAAAGCAATATCTGAACCAATAGCTCAATCAAGTAAGGAAGAATTGACGGAAGCAACTGGTGTTCCGACCATATTACGGTCAGGTTCACTGGTTGAAGGTTCTCAGAACCAAGGGTCTTCACAGATGTCGAGAGAAGGCTTTGACCTAAATGCACAATCTAAAAGGTCATTGTCTACCTCCCCAGATGGAACATATCTGGATCCTGCGGGTAAAGGGTCTGACGTAGGTGCAGATCGGCAACTCGTTGACAGTGAATCAATTACTATTGAGGAGTCAACTGAGGTGAAGTCTTTACAGACTCACGGGGAAGATTCGGGATCTCTGCTGTTAAAAGAGCCTGTTTCTAACCCCCTAGAGATTCAAACTCTAGATCCTTCAAAGGATATATCATCTAAGGATGATCAGCAACTTGGTTTATCCAAGGACGGGGACTTGCGAAGCCCCATTGCACCACCGGTGACCTCCTTAAGGATGGCTACGGTGATCTCTTCTGCAGGTACAATCAGCACAAAGGATTTGAGTGAAACAAAAACACTTACACCTGGCCTGAGTGGGAAAGGAAAAATGATTCAAACACCGACAGAAACGTTGAGTGTACACCCAGAGCCAAATGTGAGGAGTGACACCCTAACCCTACCTAATATTAATGATCTGCTGTTACCAACAGAAAGAGAGCTACAAGTTCAATCTTCCCTCAAGGAGATGACAGTTCGGGACAAAGAAGGAATTCCACTTTTCAAGGTTCCACTACGACCTTCCTTTGACCAAGGGATCTCCTCCAGTCAAGACAATGTTTCTTTAAAGTCTATTCAAGAGAAAGTTGACTTGGCTGCAGCTGATTCCAGAAGAACATTCAGGGTCATTGGCAGTGCATCTGGCACTATAACAGGTACGAAGCAGGCAGTGGACTCCTTAAAGAAGGAAGCTATGGAATAACTAGTCGAGCTGAGGATGGACGTCAGGGAACTTAAAGATGGATTCATGAATGAAGTAACTGCACTGTCACAAGGACATGAAGCTTTACGAGAAGACGTTCTGGTTATCCGGGATGGTCAAGCGCGGGTAAAAGATGCAATGGATTCCCTTTCGCGAGTGGAGTCTAAGCTAAACAAGAGGCTGGATCACATGGAAAAGACTACCAACTCAAGATTGGAGAACATTGACCTGTCGCTAGCTTCTATAAATGAGTTTAATAAGCAGCTTATGGATTTCTTGGAGAATCAAGGTGACGGAGTACAGTCTATATGGAGTATGCTAAAGAACCAACAATCTGGACAACCTGGTTCTTCATATCAGCAACCTGATCCTTCTAATTTCTTTTATGCCGAGGATGCTTTTATCGAGGATTCCTCAACTAAGGGGGAGAAAGTTGGAGAGGGGGTGAAGGATAAATGGGGAGTTTGGGAGACTGTTGAGGCTATTCCAATCAGACAGTACTGGATTGAGGAGCTTGTAGAGGAAGCCAAGGAAAGTGAAGAGGAATTTGAGGTCATGCATGAGCAACCTATTCAAGAGGAGCATGAGCCATATTATCCGGAGCCAATAGAACATCCTATCTTGGATGATGATATGGAAGAAGCAAATTCTCTATCACATGAAGAAGAAGCTGCCTTGGAAGCAATAAGAGCTCAGAGAGCTGCAATAGATGCCAGGCAAGCTGAGAAGGAGAAACAGCAAGCAATTCTGAGAAGTGAAAAGCTAAAGAGAATGAAGGTGTATAATGAAGTGAGGAAGAAGAAGATGATAGATCTGGCAAAGAAAGATGGTACTGAATGGGAAATGGCTTATAAAACCTTTTGTGGAGTTGAAGACGGATTACAAGTCAACGACAATGCGGAGGTGGAAGTCATTATTCAGGACATCAGAAGTGCTAATCTTGATGATCAGACTTACTTTAAAGCACTGAGAAGCTCTATAATCTGTCTGAATGCTGGGGTTAAAGCAAATGGTGCCTGGAGCTTATTAATCAGTTTTCTGGAGAAAGGTACATTTGTGATTTCTACTAAGTTTTTAGAACAGAGGACATATACAGAATTGCAGGCTATACTCATCAAGATCCAAAGAACCACAAGGCTAAATGAACTGCTCCGTGAGCATGTTAAGGAGATCGTGATGAAAGTCAGTCCAGAGATTACTGAAGATCCTCCAATGGTTAGATTCATGACGAATGACTTGTTCAGAATCTGCTATTTGGCTGAGGACAAACTGAGGGACTACCCAAGCAACTATCTAATCTCAGTTGAGAAGTTTCTTAGATCCACTGGATTCTCATCAACAGAGAAGGACAAAGAAACAGACACTCTTAGAAGATTTCTAATGGAGAATGTTCCTTACTATAGGAAAAGAGTGGAAAGAGGATTAGAAGTGCATACCAGACTGCCAAACATGCCAAAGCTGAACAAGAAAGATGTTAACATTGCATGGTTATGGGCTGGAGTGGGTCAAGAGGTTGAATATATTGGAAGACACATCCAAGGAGCAATCCTTAAACCTGGAGAACCACTGCACTATCTATCAGTGATTGATTATCAAGCTGCTAACTCCGATCCAATGATTGAAGAATGTGAGATTTGAATGGACTGAATGATGAAGCAAAGAACAAGAGAACTATCAGCTCAGACTAGAGGAGCAACTTCATTGTATAAAGTATAATTGTTTTTTTATTTATGAAATCTGGAAATGTATATATATCTGATCCAGAATGCATTGATATTATTACGCTGTCTTACTTTAAGTAGTTCAATGTTTCCTTAGTTAGTTGAGTTATCCTCGAAGTATTTGCTTGTCGAACTCTATCCAATCAAATAGGGGGAGATTGTAAAGCATAATGTAACATAAGATGTAAAAGAGATAACTACAACTCAACAAAGGACAAGACAGACAATAGTATTAATAGAAGCACAGGAATCCAGAATCAGAGAAGAAAAGGTAAACTCAAAAAATCAAAATACGTTATGTATTCTTGAAGTCCGTAAACAGGTCACGGAAAGAAGTTCATGAAAATGTTCAAGCCTCAGTGACAGCAATAGAAACAAGACTTTGAAGACGACAGAAGTATGTGAATGATTTAGGGTTCAGTACCACGGGATTCCAGTGATGAAGCAACCAGAACGACAAGGGACGTATCAGCAGCATTATAATTGAAGTCATAAAATAAGAATTGATCAAGTGTTATTCATCTGTGAACCAGACCAGTTGCACTAGGTGACGGCACTGAAAAGATCAAGTTATTTTATTGTCTCCGAAGAAATTGATACTGTCTATTACTTAAACACCCGGGAGCTCAGGAGTTATTACTAAAGGACAAATGACAAGTAAATCAATTCGATAGTTTTTCTTTTAAGAAAACTATCGAATGAGAGTTTAAGGTGATTGAATTAAAAACAAGTAAATCAATTTAGCATTCGATAGTTTTGTTTTAAAAACTATCGAATGGTAAAATGATTTGCTTCATTCGATGGTTTCTTAAACCATTCGATGGTTTTTTAATTGGGAGCAGGTGGAAAGTAATACTTGTTTTTCAAGTTGAAGAAGATCCAACGGCCAGGATTGTTTCTACAAGTTTGGTTCGATGGGTTTTCAAACCCAAGTCTGCAGTTAATACAGAGTGAAGAATGTGTCTTCTTCAGTTAAGGATTCTAACACAGAGACATTACTGAGAGAGAGAAGAGCCGGAGAAAATTATCAGAGAAATTAATAGTGCTCAGAACTTGATCATTGTTTTGTATTTGTGTAACCTTAAACTCATTGACGCTAATCTACGGATTAGAAATTGTAGCACCCCTCGAGGTTTATATTTATAAAAAGATATATTTCCCGAAACTTGATTTGGTTTGGTGTGTTTGATTTCGTTATAGAACTGAAAGATTTATCCGCGAACGAAATTAAATTTATTTGTAAGTATCGTATTCAACCCCCCTCTACGATACTTTGGACCTAACAACTATCTTGTTGACTTCTATAAATAGTCTTCTAAATGGTTTGTTGTACTCAATTCACATTTCATATACTTTACCAATTGTAATAGATACTTACAAAGCTGTATGTATAGCTTTCTGTTATTATGTTATTCTTGTGAGTTCATCATCAACAATTCTCTTTGATATCTTTACTATCTTTAATGGTGATCTGATTGATTATTCATCTCTAGAATAAGCCGCATCTTCCCTCGCAAGTCTCGTAACCCCAGGGTCTTTTATCTTCCTCCACGTATTCTTTCTCAGACTAAAAATCTCGACCTTAGGAGCCACCTCACCAAACTGCTCACCCTTATCATCCTGAACATAAAAAATTCTAATGATTCTATAATCATTGGTCGCTTTATGAAATCCCATCCCGACAACATAAAAACTCTTATCGTGGTTATCCAAATGCTTTTTAAAACAACTCGAAACAAGAATTCTATGTCTCTTTACATAAGGATTCCAAAGATACAAATCTCTCAAAGCATAATCTATATGTGAATCAGTCAATAAAAGATGTCCATGTACCTGGGCAACTAACTTCAAACTACGACTCTTGGTCTTAAAGGGAATATCAAATTTTTCGATAAGCGAGGACGTATCAGCGGAGATTAAGGAACAATAGTTTTGGTGAAAGGTAATAAAAGGGATAATAAGAAGAGCATTACGATCAGAAGACGAAACAACTTTACGAATTTGAGAAAAAATCAAAGTAGGGTCGTTAATAAGACAGTACCATGTTTTGTTAACTGAAGTTGATCGAATAAGGGTTTTCACAAGCAGTTTTAAGAGGATTTCAACAGCTAGGTTTTAAGGGAAATCATCGAACAACGTCGTTGAAATCTCTTTGTTTTTCGACAGGGATACTCTTGACATTGTTGAGGTACTCGAAACAGACAAGAAAATTATGGATATGCAATGCCTTTTGACTCTGTTTGTTTCTCGATATGTTTTGTTGCATGCTCTTCTATGTATATATAGTGTAATGAGAAGAAGGTAACAACCAAAATAAGACTGGAATCAAGCCAAAATCATTAAAACTCGAATCGGAGTCAAGATCAAATTTCATCCTTCAGGTTTTGATTTTAAAAAATAATCAATTTTAAAACAAAATCGGATTAAATTTGAATTTCTGTATGTATTTGTATTATATCTCTCATACATGCGGATCAAGATAAAACTACAATTTTTATATTTAATATTACCATTATTAGTATCAAAATTCATATTATAAATTAAGATAAATTACTTATTAATTTATATAATATTGCACATATTAAACTATGTGCTTATTTACTATACGATGGTATTTGTTAAAATGATTGACTAAAGTAATTTATACTATTTATTAAATTATTAGCTTATAACTCGTGCAATATAAGACTCTTTTTTTAATATTTATAATTATATTAATTTGTAATTTTTTAATAATTTTATGTTGTTAGTTTTTAGAATTTATTTATTACGTTTTATATGCTCAATACATTATTTATGTTGTATCTCGACTTCTAAAAATCAGATTTAAACGATTTTACAGTCCACACAAAACTCACAAAATAATCTTTAATTTAGTGATGGGATAAAAAAAATTCCAATTAAAACTACCCTAAAACTGAAGAAAAATAATAAAATGACGAATCTTTTACATTAGTTCTGTTCAACTTAAGAATTGAATTAAAATCAAGAAAATTTACTCAACTTAGAATTAAAAGTATTGACAAACAGTCAAATCAACCTATTCAACTTAGAATTTGAAGTTATGAACATTGGGAATTCTAATAAACTTAGAAAACCGACTCAGATTTGATTTATATTATTAAAATATTTTTTTTAATATTAGATATAACGGTTCTAATTCATCTATTTTAAGATCAACGTTCTTTATTGATTTGGCAATACATAGATCAAAATTTTGGATAAGATCTTTTTTACGCTTTTTATATATGAAGATATGATGTAATTATTGGAATTTTGAGGGGACTGACTAAAATTTTAAGTAAATCAAGTTGGAGTCTATATTTCTTTTTACATATTTTCTTTAATCTATACTCCCTCCATCATTCCCAATTCTTTACATTAGGTTTGTGCACGGAAATTAAAAAAAAAGTATAAATTAGTGATGAAATGTAAAAAAAGTGAGTGAAGTGCAGAGACCGATCAATATTTAATGTATAAAGTAAGTATAGTGGAAGAAAGTAGTGGGTGAAGTTAATTTTTATATTATAACATTTTACTATTTTTAGAAAATTTTGGAATGTAAAGAATCGGAATGGACATTCATAAAAGGAAAGTGTAAAGAAATGGATGGGACATATGGAGTATTAAACACTAAACAATAAATAAAATTTTATTTTATTTTAATTACAAGCACAACTTATAATCAGTTAATTTCTTTGTTTTGTTCCAATAATCCTTATCCATGTGCAATAATTTCTTTCTTTTTTAAATTATTTTGTTTATTTAATTTAATTTCTTTTTGGTGAATTTTGTTCCCAATTTATTTGAGTTTCGTTTTCTTCTCTCCTTATGCGAACTTGATGTGTTTTAATGTCCGGGAGGTTAGATATGCAGGATTTTCAAGATTTTAATTTAATAATAAAAATTTGTATGAGATTGCAATTAAGGCCGATAACTCAAATTAGTAGTAAACGGGATCTATCTATCTATACTATACTATTAAATACGAAACATTGAAAGTTTTGGTATCTTTTTTTTGGTACGGTACTTACCTTATTTAATTGTTTATTTAAATATTATAAAAAATATTATAATCAGTTACCCTTTAAGTTAAAATACATTACCATTTTTTTCTAAAAAAATCACGGGCAATTTCCTTTTCAGCTAAAACATGTTACTTTTTCTATTTCCTTTGCTAAAATCCCTCATTTCCCAAATATGTCACGAGCAAACACTTACTTGTTTATTTTAAAACTTATTTTACTACTTTTAATTGATAATTACTTTTTTCCTCTTTTTCTAGAAAAATCACGGGCACTTATCTTTTTCAACTAAAACATGTTATATTTTCTATTTTCTTTACTAAAATCCCTCATTTTCCAAATATATCACGGACAAACCCTTACTTATTTATTTTAAAATCTATTTTAATAATTTTAATTGACAATGACCTTTTTCAACTAAAATATGTCACATTTTCTATTTTTCTTACTAAAACCCCTTTTTTTCAAAAATATCACCGGAACATCGTTACTTTTATATTTTAAAATTCAACGAAAACATGTTACTTTCTATTTTTCTTACTAAAACACCTCTTTTTCCAAAATATCACGGGCAAACTGTTACTTATTTATTTTAAAATCTATTTTAATACTTTTAATTATTTAAGAGTAAAGTGCATTTTGTGTACTCTCACTTTAGTCAAGACACCACTTGCAATACTATAATTCAAAATCGAGCAGTTGCAATATCAATGTTTGTCTTTCAATGCACTTTGTTGCATTCCATTAACTGAGGTTAACTCCGTTATTAATTTAGGGAGCAAAGTGCACTTTGTGTACTCGCACTTTATTCTAAAGTGCATTTTATGTACTCGCACTTTGCACAATACATCACTTGCAATACTTTAGTTCAAAATTTAGAGTAAAGTACGAGTACACAAAATGCACTTTAGAGTAAAGTGCGAGTACACAAAGTGCACTTTACTTCCTAAATTAATAACGGAGTTAACCTCAATTAACGGAATATAACAAAGTGCAGTGAAATACAAACATTGATATTGCAACTGCTCGATTTTAAACTATAGTATTGCAAGTGGTGTCTTGATTAAAGTACAAGTACACAAAGTGCACTTTACTCATTATTTAAAAATGTTTAACACGCCTACTTATTTTTTTTAATAAATGCAATTAATAAAATATAAATATAAATAATAAAATTAACAATTATTAAAAACAATTCGTGCATCACACGGGTTTTAAGCTATCAATACTATATTATATAATAGACGAAACATTAAAAGTTTGGTTGGTCGGTATGGTACGTTGTGATTTTATGCCCTTAATTTTGGTTGGTCGGTATGGTACGTTGTGATTTTACTTAATTGCCCTTAATTAACTGTACTTTGTGTTTTTACTTAATTAACCTTACTTATTTATAGAAATATATTATTAAATAATAATATTACATATTTATAACCAATTATCTTTTTCACCTAAAATACATTATTTTTTCTAACAAATTCCCCTAATTTTTCAAATATATCACGGGCAATTACCTTTTTTTTTAACTAAAACATGTTAGTTTTTCTATTTTTTCTTACTAAAACCCCTCCTTTTCCAAAAATATCACGGACGTTTAATTATTTATTTTTAAAACTATTTTAATATTATAATTATTTTTTAAAAGTTTACCTATTTTAACATGTATACCTATTTTTCTTAACAAATGCAATTAATACAAATATTAAAATATAAATAATCAAATACCTATTTATAACCAATTACCTTTTCAGCTAAAATATATTATATATTTTTTCTAAAAAGTTCCTTTTTTTCCAAATATATCACCGGAAATTGCCTTTTACAATTTACTTTTTCTATTTTTCTCAATAAAATCCATTATTTTTCCAAAAATATCACAGGAAACCATTTACTTATTTATTTTAAAACGTATTTAAATTCTTTTAATTATTAAATTTTAAAACCTCATTTTCCAAAAATATCACAGACATTTACCTTTCTAAACTAAATATATGTTACATTTTTTCTAACTAAAACCCTTCATTTTCAAGAATATAACGGGCGACCCCATACTTATTTATTTTAAAATCCGTTTTAATGTTTTAATTAATTAAAAGTGTTTAGCTATTTTAACATGTCTACTTATTTTTTGCAAAATTACAATTAATAAAATATTAAAACAATAATAATAAAATAACAATTAACAATCCGTGCATCGCACGGGTTTTAAGCTAGTATTATTAAAAACGAAACATTAAAAGTTTGGTAGTCGGACGGACGGACGGTCGGTACTTAGTGATTTTACTTAATTACCCTTACTTATTTTTTTAAAAAAACTATCACTAAATAATAACATTATTTATAATCAATTACCTTTTCAGCTAAAATACATTATCTTTTTTTAATTTTTTTCTAACAAAATCCTCTCTTTTTTCTAAAAAAAAACACGGGCGATTATCTTTTTTAACAAAAACATGTTGCTCTTTCTATTTTTCCTTACTAAAACCCCTATTTTTTCCAAAAATATCATGGGCAAACCATTACTTATTTATTTTAAAATATATTTTAATACTTTTAATTATGAGCACTTTTTCGACTGAAACGTGTTACTTTTTCTATTTTTTCATTTTCTAAAGAAATTATTATTAAATAATAACTTTTTTATAACCAACTACCTTTTCAGCTAAAATACATTACATTTTCTATTTTTTAAAACAAAATCCTCTCTTTTTCTAAAAAAATCACGGGTAATTAACTTTTTCAACTAAAACATGTTACTCTTTCTATTTTTATTTACTAAAATCCCCAATTTTCCAAAAATATTCCGGGCAAATTCTTACTTATTTATTTTGAAACCTATTTAAATACTTTTAATTACGGTACTTACCTTGTCAGCTAAAACATATTATTTTTTACGGCTATGAATTGAGTAAGAAGACTACAAAAACTTTTAGTATCAGATTACAAAACTTTTAATTTTTCGTATTTAATATAATTGTATAAATATCAACTTCAACCGATTGCTTAATTTTTTTTTATGAAGACTGAATTAATAATGATATGTACCAGTACTTTTTTATTTAACTCAATTATTTTTTAAATATCATATAATTTTTGATTATTGAATTAAATCCTCATACAAAAAGCATATAATCATACACATTCGTAGCACAGACGGAGCGAGGAAAATACATGTACTCCAAGTCCAAGAGGCCTTGTCATAATTTTAAAAAAGAAAAAGAAAGTATGAGAAGTAAGTTTTCCACTAGTGAAATGTAAATGTAAAAACACTTGGCCAAAATATCCATTTGTTTCCACTTCCCACCGGTAACACCCAATTGAGATCGGAAAATCAAGAACCATCCTTTGAAACCCTAAAAATGGATGAATCATTTCTATTGATGCTTACAAATCTCCTCCACCTTCAAAACCACTTAGACCCCACCTCCTCTCTCCTCACCCCCACTCCTACCCCCACCTCCCCCACCTCCCTCCTCACTTCCACCTCCGCCGCCCCTCTTCTCTTCTTCACAATCGCCTCTGTTCTCTCTTATCTCACCACCAATTCTCTTAAAAATTCAAACCCATCTCCCTCTTCCCAACCCCACCAAAACCCTTCTCCCGATTTTCCAAATGATGATCACAAGCACCAGTTTTCGATTTCCGCTTTTCGGGCTTTTTCGACTGAGCATATTTGGGCTATGGATGCGCCGTTGAGAGATGCGCAGTGGAGGTCTTTGTATGGACTTTCTTATCCTGTTTTTAATACTGTTGTTGATAAACTTAAGCCTTTTATTGCTCAGAGTAATTTGAGTTTGCCTACTGATTACGCGGTGGCAATGGTGTTATCGAGATTGGCAATGGGGGTTTCAGCTAAGACGTTGGCGAAAAGGTACTCGCTTGAACCTTATCTGATTTCAAAGATTACTAATATGGTTACTAGGTTATTGGCTACTAAACTTTATCCCGAGTTTATTAGAATTCCTATTACGAGACGTCGTTTACATGAGTATACACAAGCGTTTGAGGAGTTGACTTCATTGCCTAATATTTGTGGGGCAATGGATACTACTGCTGTGAAGGTTAGGTCTAAGAATTTGGGTGATGGGTATGTTTCGAAACATGGGGTTCCTTCGGTTTTGGTGCAGGTTGTTGCGGATCATAAGAAGTTTTTTTGGGATGTTTGTGTGAAGGCGCCAGGGGGTTTTGATGATGCTACTCATTTGAGGGATAGTTTGTTGTATAATAGGTTGGTTTCGGGGGATATTTTGTGGGATAAGGTTATAAATGTCAGGGGACATAACTTGAGGCCTTATATTGTTGGAGATTGGTGTTATCCCTTGATGTCGTTTTTGATGACTCCATTTTCTTGGAATAGGACGGGGAGTCCTGCGCAAAATGCGTTTGATGAGGCGTTGATGAAGGGAAGGAAGAATGTGGAGGATGCTATAGGGTTGCTTAAAGGGAGATGGAGGATTTTGCAGGATTTAAATGTGGATATAAATCATGCACCTCAGACGATTGTTGCATGTTGTGTGTTGCATAATTTGTGTCAGATTGCCAAGGAGCCCGAACCTGAGATGTGGAAGGAACCGGAAGAGACTGGAGAATCTCCTGGAATATTGGAGAACGAGAAGTCTTACTATTACTTTGGGGAAAGCGTGAGGCAGGCGTTGGCTGATGACTTGTACCATAGGCTTTCATCAAGATGAGGCATTATTCCCGAGGACATGGGTTCCTCCCTGTGCTCACTGTAAGAATATATTCCACCAGGTCAATCTAACTTGTTCTAAAGGACATATGACTTCTATCTTCAAATAACTATTAGAGGTAGATTTGTTGTAGTTATGTTTAATGGTTCAAGGGCTATTGATGAGCTCAAATTCTTCAAAAATTCATATAAGTTATTTATGAATAGGAGAATGCATCTTTGCCGATCATCTTCGTAATCTATCTAATCCGTGTGTTTAATTGTTCTCATTATTGAGTGTGATTGATAGTACAGTAATGTAGTTATGCCTTGACAAATATTAAAGAATATATGAGTGACAGAAAACATTTTCAGTGTAAGACTTACAATTTGTCAACCTGTACGCACCTTCTGCAATGCAAGGGTACAAATGTATGCATCTATTAAATTACTGAACTGTCTTATCGGAAAGGTTCATACACGACCGACAACTAGTTTCCTTGAAGTAGCTTCTTGCCTTCTTTTGAGATCTATTCTGTATCCTGTGGCACTTTTGTGGAGGATGGACTCGTTGATTTCTAGTATCTGCTCCAGCATAGGTACCCCTTTAGATGGACTCAAATGCTAACCGAAGTCAGAGGTAAAGGAAAACACTATGAAATTGATGTTTAGAAATGGAGGTACCCGTATTACTAGTGTTAGAGAAACAAGAAAATGCCAAAAAACTAAATAATCTTACCTTGTGTCACCAAAAGTATCAGATACTCGTGCAACAGGGACTATGTTGAGGTTCTTATTCATGTGTACCATTTGTGTTGTAATTTTTCCTCTTTCATGTCAATATCTTCCCTCTTCTATTATTTCTGTACCGGACCAAACCTAGGAAAAGACTTAATTTTTTGGTATCCCCTTCTATCCAATCAGACTTACTAAACCTCAAGTAATGTGAGAACAGTAGAACATTCAACACTTTTGAAAATATTGCTGAGTCCAACACTTGAACACATTAAAATTGGACACTTTCTAACAAAGTCCTTGCAGAACACGGTGGCTAATCTCATTATTGTAACTGGGCCAACAAGCGGACTTTTCAAAGTTTGTGTCCCCTTTTTAAATTCAATATATTCTTTGTGAATACTGAGACGTAGAGAAAGAGGAGTGGAGTTTACTTAATTATCTATTGCATATTTTTTATGCTCCTTAGACAAGTATTTAATTTCCTCTGTGATAGATTACGACACTCAAGAAAATTATTGATTTTTTGAAGCAAAGGAAAAGTCTAAATAGCTGTTGAATGCTCTATTTACATTTTCATAGAATGATGGAAATAAAGCATAACGCCATTCTATGGATGAATTAGGAGCTGAACATTTATGTGGATGGGAAGTATCTATTGCTTTTTTATCTGTATACTTGTTAGTATTTCACCCTCTTAAGCTTTTTAAAATTAGCAATGTTTCAAGTTGCAGTTTGTTTTACTACAGTCGTACACACACTTTAGGTGCAATTCAAGTGTAGAAAATTTATGTATCCATGGATTTACTGAACTCTGTCTCTTATTCTTGTCTTCCTTGGAGCACACTTTGTATCCTGTAGCATTCATAATGAGAAGGCACTGTTGATTTTTCCAGTGTTTGCTTCAAAAAAGAATAAGTGTAGCTGCGTAGGTACCCGTATAGATGGTCCCTATAGATTGTCTTAAAGCGACATGCGTGACGAGAGAGCTGTTGAAAAGAACACTAAAATCGGTGTTTAGAAATATTGACCACTGTCAGAGTATGAGCATTAGTCAGTTCCTAACTCCCGCCAAGGTTTGATGATGGGGAACGGGAATGGAAATATAAGGATTCTTCTATTCTTAATTCAAAATAGTTAAATTATATCCGGTAGATAAATTAGTACTTGATTACTTGCATGTTTTGTTTGTGGAGTTGGAAGTTCCTAAGTGTGTAGCTTATTTATAATAAGCCCAATTGTTTACGGGTCTTCATCCATTAGGTTATTATCTAATAATGTAGTCCCCACATAATTTTAGACTTGGTTTTTGGAATAACGTTGAGTTATTGAATTGGGTCTCTTCTTGGATTGATACATAAATATTCTCCTTTTCACAGTTCGAAAATCTTACAGGTGGTGATTCTTCCGCTCTTGAATCGTCATAGTTTATTATTTTTATAATTTTCATCTCATACATCATTGTTTCTACAATGTGTCCTGCATCATTTGGCAAGTTGACGAGGCCAATTTTACAATCGAAATCTATTCTGTGACGTCAAATTGTTTAAGTGAGTTGGGCCTCATTTACTGTGTGCACTTTGAATGTGTGAAGGAACAAGAACATGGTAGAAATACCACTGAAGTTATTTGTTAGTTATTCGTTACGTTCCTTCAACAGGGTTCTCTCTAGCTCTACTCTTAATATATCTTGTGTCACTTGTGCAACAGGGGGTATGGTCGAGGTTCTTCTGAATCATGTGTATCATTGGTTTGGACATTGGTGTTCGTAGTACTTTCTCTTAATCCAGTTGAGCTCATTTTTTGAAAGAAAAAACTAATATTCTACTTTGCCCAGACTTTTATTGGCAGCTACGTTTGGGGTCCGGTCGTCCGGAGAACATGTATCAATGTTGGTCACTTCCTAACAGAGTCCAGTGAACATAGCTAGTATCTTTGTTTTCATTAGACCAACTACTCAAATTTAGTGTTTGTTTTTTATATGGGAATATATTCTTCATGTATACAGAATTACAGATAAGTAGAGAATGAGGATCGGAGTTTGATTATCTATGACATCTCTTTATGCTGCTTTGACAGGAATTTCTGTTCATTTGTGATGGATTACAAAACTCAAGCAAGTTATTGAGATATGAAGAAAAGGGCATCTTTAACTAGCTGTTGAATGCTTTATTGCTCTGTTTTATATTTTTGTCAGGATGAATGAGAATACGACATAATACCATTGTATGGATGATTCATGAACTGAACATGAATATGGGGAAAGTATCTATTACTTGTTTGGTATTTAGTTGCATACTCAGGTTGCAAGGCTATGCTATCTGAAAATGAGATCTTGGTAGTGCAACCATGTCAATTAGGAATGTTTCTTTTCACCTTGGGGACATCATATCTCGTGTTTGTACACAATAACTTTTGATATACTTGAAGGCATCTTATTGCAATTGCAATTTCAGCCTTGGGTGAACAAAACCGTCCTTCAATAAGCGATTAGATGGTAAGGAAAAGGCCGTCGGGAGAACTGAAAGCAAATTTTCTTCATGACTTTGAATAATGGAATAGCGCTGCCAAAGCAATGCCTTACTTCAGGTGACTCATGTTTAGAAACCGCCCTGGATCAATCAACAGATGGTACCAAATCCGATCTTCACCGAGTACAAAACCAAATCCAAGCATATGCAAACAATATCACTATACATATCTTGCAAAAAAAAGAAAAAACCTAAGTGCCCAGTTTGATTACTAGGTTTTGAATCAAAACATTTCAGTATGCATCTGTTTCAAAACTGTTCGTAAATAATTCAAATTTATTTTCCGCGAGCGCACACATACATAATTCGGTGCTGATTGTGTATTAACTTTAATTCTTCAGCTTTACAAGGAAATACATCCATTAAAAGTATTTGTTCAACTTCGCTCTATTTATTTATTTATTTGTAATACAAGAACGGAAGAAAAAACTAACATATGGCAGATAGTCGAGGGGAAGAGACACCCCAAAAAATCTTCAGCATTTATCTCATGACTAGTACTTGGAGCTTCATTTAGAAACACCAGTATTCACCAAATCTTCTGAAACATTTGAACTGTGGTCATGACCTCTACATTACATAATCCAGTACTTGTGGTGTCCACCAGGATTCACCAAATCTTCTGAAACATATGAACTGTGGTAATGGCCACTTGCATTACCAGATTCCAGTAGTTGTGGTATTTAATGCCACACCAGAGGTTTACATGGCTACAGACCATAGATCTGTACATGTCACCTTCCTCTTCCAAGACACCCCTGTTGAGACAAGATTGTTTCGTAGGTGAGTTTAGGAACACCATTTGGAAAGTCTTCAATATACACATTGATGCTCTTTATCATCTACCAATAATCAACTGTGATTCATTTAAATCCCCTACATTGACCCTAGCATATCAGATCAGATATATAAGGGGCATATATTTCTCCCTCAGATCCTCTGATGCTTAAGAACCTCTCTCAGGCAGACACTTTTGAACACCCCAGGTAAGACACTTTATAATAGTATCAAAGATTACTATAAAATGTAGCTACAACAAACAATTGCTAGAGTAACATGCCAGACAATACAAAAGTGAGGTGTGATGCATGGAACCGCATCTTGGATAGAACATGGAAGAAGCACAATGTGTAGTGTTATCAACTGTGAAAGGATTTACCAGAATAGAAATGTAAAGGCAGTTTAAGGACAACATCTACGAAGAGTAGAATGGTATTAGAAAATTTTAATCATAAACTTAATGAACACAAATATAAATTCTGGACTTTGGGTAGGTACACGATTTTCTTTTCTTGGTAATTAGTTATGACTAATGTGTATGGATAACAAAGTAATTGACAAAGTGGGTCATTTTACGGAACTTTACAGCTTTTTTAATAATTAAAAACTTTTAAATTAATTTCTATACAGTTATTAGGTCCAGCAGAATTCCCCTAAAAAAAGGTCAAGCAGAAAAATATAACATGATGAATGCATAGTTTACTGACCATCTACTACCTTTTTCAACACATGTCCAAGCTGTATCTTTATAATTGATGACCAGTCCAGAATGCAGTCAGCAGTGTTTTGACCTAAAACCTCAGGTGCAAAAGAACGTCACTTTTGTCAACAGTAAGAGACCTAAACCACAGTAAATCAAGGAAGGTAGACTTTATCAAAGTTAGGTGACCAGTCTGTTGGATTCACTGACAAGACATGCTGAATGATCCTGAAAAACATATGATGTCATGTAATGATTTCTAAGCACGTGCACTTTTCCCACTGTTGGGAAGAAGACCATCCTTGGCCATTTCAATAAGAACGTCAAACGCAGCATCCACGTTCCCTTCTTTATTGTTGATCTGAACAAGGAGTTTAGCAAGCTCCGCATCAGTAAGCTGAGAGCTTCTTAATGTATTTTCTATAACTTGATTCAACTCCTCAGTCAACCCATCTTTCCGAAGTTCTCTAGCAAGTGCAATTACAGTTGCAGTGTGCGCAACAAACCCATCATGCATCATCTCCTGGTACATATTATAGGCTTTCTGCAAATTTCCCCCCCTACAATGACCATGTATCATAATATTGTAAACTGCTGCACTAGGCCTTTCATCCCTCTGAAGCATTGATTCAAAAACTCGATCAGCTTCTTTCATCAAGCCCTTCATACAGAATCCCTTTATAAGAGCAATAACACTTTTCATTTCAATATTACTAGAAGTCTCAATAAGTGTGTTATAGGTGACATCGACAGGAACCGAGTCATCATAGTACAACTTAAATAAAAGCTGTTTTGCCTCTTTCGTCCGAGCTTGTTTGCTAAGCCCGTTAATCAGAACACTGTACGTAACAACATCAGGAAGTAACCCCTTGTTAATCATTTCGTCATGTAGATAAAGAGCAGTTTTTATATCTCCTTCAATACAGTGCCCATTGATCAAGGTAGTGTACGTACATTCATCCGGGGTCAAACCTTTTCCTATCATTTCTTGAAATAGATCACAAGCTTCAGCCAGTCTGCGCTGCTCACAAAGACCTTTAATTAGTGATGAGTAGGTGATAGTATCGGGTAAAATACCCTTTTCAACCATCATGCGAGTTATCTCAAATGCTCTCTCCATATCCTGATTTCTGCAGAACGCAGATATGAGTGTACTATAACTTACTACGTCCGGGACCAACTCCTTTTCGGTCATATCTTGAAGCACTTTGAAACCATCTTCTATTCTTCCTGATATGCAGTGTCCGTTGATTAATGCATTGTAAGTCACAATGGAAGGTGAGAAACCACTTTTACTCATTTCATTTAAAAATCGATAAGCTTCATCCAAACATCCCTGCTGACAGAAGCCATCAATCAATGTTGTATATGTTCTCTCATTTGGCCGTAACCCTCTAACAATCATCTGATCAAAGAATTCCATAGCTCGATGTATGTTCCTAGCCTTACACATACTACTTATCAATGACGTATAAGTTATCACATTCGGAGAGAGCCCATTTCTTATCATCTTCGCGTGCAACACAAGTGCTTGATGAAAATCACCATCTTTACAATACCCATTCACAAGCGTATTATACGTAACCTCATCTGGGACCAAACCTTTTCGACTCATCTCTTCAAGTACCTCACTCGTCTTCTCCATCCGTCCCTCTCGACACAGCCCATTAATAATCACATTATACGAAATCAAATTCGGCTCCAAATTCTTCCTACTCAACAACTTCACATACTTAAACGCCTCATCAATCATCCCAACTTTACAATACGCATGAATCAAAGTATTATACGTAACCACATTCGGCAAACACCCCTTCCTCTCCATTTCCCTATAAAACCCTAAACCCCTATCAAAATCCCCAACCGCACAAAACCCACGAATCAATATATTATACGTAAACACATTAGCCTGAACTCCACTTTTCATCATATCATTATACAATTCTTCAGCTAATTCCATCGTTTTACGACTACTAATAACCGAATCAAGAACCCAATTATACGACAACACACTAGGCATAAAACCACTACATTTAGCTAAAACAATAGTATTCAAAGCAGAATCAATCATATTCAAGAAAGAATAAGTCTTTACCATCATATCGAAAACCGAAGAACTCGAATTCGAAACCTGGTAAGAATCTTTAAGACCCTCAAACACCAACCTCCCTTTATCACCACTTGAAGCACTTTCAACAGCAACATTCTGAGCTAAAGATTGAGCAGTTTTATAAAGTTTGAATCTTGTAAGTATATGTAAAGAGATACACTTACAATTGAGGTCAAAAAAAGGGTGGGTTTGAGCCCATTTCAAGATTTTTAAAATTAAGGGTTTATCAAATTGGGATTGGAGAAGTAAATTTGAGGTGAGTTGAGGGGTAAAATGGGGAGATAAAGAGTTTATATCTAATGGGTGGTGGCGTTTTAGGATGGAAATGGCGCGGTTTATGAGAACGGCCGGTGGTGGTGGTGGTGGTGGTGGAAGGGGTTTAAGGAGGGGCATTTTGGGAATGCTCTTGGAGAGAGTGGAAATATTTTGGGGAAAAAATGGTGTCTGATTGCAAATGCTCAATATTCAATGTATATGTTAAAGAAAATTAATATTAAAATTAACAACAAAAATAAATTGATATTTAAATTTCTTTAAAAAGTTGGATTAAGTTAAAAGATGGTCAAATAATTTGTGATAATTTCTTTTTAAAAATAAACTTATTAAACGAAAATCGAGGAAATTGGTATTTTCGCTTAGATCTTTTTCGAGTTCGTAGCAATGTCGATGGGAGGAAATAATTGATATTTTAGCATGTTTATTTTCAGTTCGTAAATGTTGGTATAATTGGTAGATTCGTTTTTTTTTTTTGCTCCGACGTTAGATTTGTTATGTTAGGTAGTTAATTAAAACACGTGATTTGTATATTCCGGTTGGCTGCCAATTGATTAGTTGCTCTATCCTGCAATATTTTTCACTTTCTCTGTACAAGAAGCTGGTAGCTTCATCTTGTATCCATCTTTTTATGAAATGAACTAATCTTTCACTCAAAATATGAATACATATACTGGTGCCAAATGCAATATTTTGGTGTCCTAACTGTTAGTTAAAGATAACTTACCTTACTCCCCCAACATGCCTTTTAAATACGTGGTACGGTGTAGCTCAAAAATATAATTTCCAGGGTCCAATCCATCTAATAACATATACACGAAGTACAGTTCGAAGAAGGCAGCAATGGCAAGGATTACTAACTTCTGGGTAATTGTTTTTGTAGTGATGGCCGCTCTGGAAGTTGGAGCGCCATGCATCTACCATGGGGGGAGGGCTCAGTTGGAGGAGAACCACTGCAGTTGAAGAAAAAACTCAACATATAAATAAAAAGTTCGAACTAAGGATCTCCTAAACTATGTTTATGAAGATTGAAGATTCGACATATGTTACTCTTTGAATTTTCAAATTTTATCAATGTAATACTATGAATTATATGTTTATGTGTCACCTTTAAACGGGAATGGGGAATTGTTATGGACCAGCTTTTGCACATTTCTGCTGCGGAACTTTTCTATGTTTATCCTTCCGGTTGTCCTTTGAGTAAATATAGGAATATTTCTAAACTGCAGTCTGAGAGCTGTAATCTGAGAACTACAATCTGAGATCTGCAATTTGAGAGCTGCAATGTCGATCAGATTACATTATGTCTATTAAAAAAAAAATTCATATGATTATTTTATATAAAATCTTCCTAGCAGTTAGCAGGTCATATGTGTTTCAAGATATCTACTGCAGGAGAGTCCATTATCATGATGCCCTTAGCTTAAAAGAACGCTAAAATGAATATTGTTATGTTGCATTAGTCTATCTTTGCAATCTGCACCAGATCAGTGCAATGCAGTTTCCGGGTAAAATATGAGATCAAAGATTTCTGGTTTGTGTCTCATTTATACTTCTATAGATGTAACAATCTCAACAATGCTAATTTCTGGATGAAGAAATTACAAAGAAAATGACTATGATGTAACTGCTACTGATTTTACAGAAATTTTTGCTGGGAAGCCAAAAATAATTGGAGTGCACTAACTCTGTAGAATATTTTCAAGTTGTAGTACTTCCTTTCTGAGTTCCTCATTTATACTAGTCTCAAACGGGTACTGCTACTCTTTACTTCCCGCTCCCAATACTTCGTATGGAAACACCATGTAACAATTTGACAAATCCAAGGAAGCTTAACTTTCCATCATTAGGCCTTATCCAGTCACGGATTACAGAAAGAACGAGGACTGAAGGACCAACACCAAGTTCCTGAGACAACACAATTAATTAAAGTTATTGGTGGATAAAACAAGTATTGCAGCAAGAATTACAGTTCCTTTTATTTAGTTAGGGGAAATATTTATCTTTTCTGTGGATGACAGCTTTATTGAGAAGCATCTCAACCAAGCAAGTGCAGGTGTTAAAAATGAGTAGACAGTTTTATTCATTGATCATTGAATTTCTTAGAAAAAGAAGTGAAAAAGGTGAAACTTACTGATGCCAGTTCTTCGATAACAATTGCCCTGTTTCCATCCTTCTCAAAAATTTCATATGCACAACGAGTGTGTTGTTCCCACTGATCTAGTGCCTCCATCTGATGGACGTTTAGTGCAGCTGCGCTGAACTCTTCAAAATTCATCCTTCTGTACTGAAGAACATTCAGCTGTCGAATGAAAATTGAAGAACACCAATAAAAGATCCATAATCATAGAGAAAACGTAAAATACATGCAAACAACTAGAGCTCGTCTTCCTTACCGAGGTCAGGATTTCAGGTGTACGAGACTCCCTCATAGCATCTGTTTCGTGTTTCATCAATGCCTGCTCAAAAAAATGTGTACGAGAACATTTATACAGTCTGATGTACACCTCCCCACAATTGAAAATTATTTAGAAAGGGAAACTATACCGATCTAATGCTTTCCAAGTTTATGCAGTTGTGTTTATTTGGCTCCAGCAATGCAAACTGCTTCTCCAGGTAAAAAACGTCATCTGTTGTCGAAGTCTTTGATAATGCCTGTGAAATTGAAGGTGACATAAGTTATGATCTATATAGTCTCCCTCACACAAAAGGCAGAGTTCACATTATTACATCTAGGAGTGGGAGTTTTACTTCTAAATTTAGAGTTGCAAAAGAGGGAAACTCAAGGACAGAAACACACACAATGTAATACAATTAGAGCTTGATGCCTTAACCTAAACAGAGCAGATGTACTTAAAAAGTAACGCAAGATTTCTCCTTTAAATCATACACACCCTTAAAGCAGCCTTGCGCAATGGTGTTGATCGCATATAAACTTTCATTAGTCTGAAAATATTTATGTCAATTGGGACTTCTACGTCGTTGTAATTCCTTATCCATGAATGGCCTAAAAATAAGACAATGAAGAGCTTAAGGAAAAAACAACTGCATGTATCATAAATATGAGGGGGAGAGAGAGATAGAGACTAACTCAGAGCCTGTGCAGCAGTCATTCGTTTACGAGGGTCTTTATTCAAAAGGCGCTTAACAAAATCCTTTGCCTCTACTGATAATGAAGGCCAAGGTTCTTCGTCAAAACTTGGATCAGCCTTGACAACTGCTCGAAATATGCCAGACTCAGTTCGGGCCCAAAATGGGCGACTTCCACAGAGAAGTATATATACTATAACGCCTGTACTCCATACATCAGCCTCTGTGCTGTAAGATCTATGTAAAACTTCGGGTGCCACGTAGTACGCACTTCCCACAATGTCATTCAGTTTTCCATCTGCACATCAAATAGACAATGAGGAATGTTGCCTAGAATTACAATTAAATCACATTCTTGTAAGAAACATTCGGAATGATAATTACCTGGTCTGACAAAATCGGATAGCCCAAAGTCTATTGCTTTTAACTGAGATTTTTCATCCATTGTGCTAAAGAGGAAATTCTGCTCCAGTAGAGGTAAAGTTTAACATTCACAGGACTAGTTATCAAAGGCAATATATTTCTGGAGAGATCAACTCTAATGTTGCAACTTCTATTTGCACTGAAGTATCTTATTAAGACAAAGATTGATAGAAGAAGGAGCTTAACCTCTGGTTTAAGATCCCGGTGCACTACACCCTGTAAATGGCAGAATGCAACGACTTTCAAAATTTGCCCCATAATAGCCTTAGCATCATCTTCTGAGTATTTTCCACCCCTGTCAAGTAGAGTAGTTCATGATCATTAACAAAATATTCAACACAAACATATAATAAAGAGTAAACATAAACAAGTCTGATGACTTGCAACATACTGATAAAAGAAACAAGTTGCAAGTAAATTAGCAGAAAAAATACCTTGCAAGTATTCTGTCAAGGAGCTCGCCCCCTTCACACAGCCTGAAATTGACGAATTAAGTTAATTAGCTTCCACATCCTATGAAAATTCTAGGTCACTTTCCAACAGAGAAACTTTAACATTACTGTCTACAAGGAAAAAACCAGAGTATAAAACAGTATTCTGAAAGAAAACGAGATGATGATGAGGTATACTTGTAGTGAAAAACACGTCTATGAGAGCTTACTCCATTACTATATAGACATTATCCTTGTCTTCAAATGCATCATAGAATTGGGCAAGATTTTCGTGTCCTTTCAAGCCTTTCAATATTTTCACTTCCCTTCTCACATCCTCGATTGCAATTGCAGTTGTCATCTGGCATTTTAAGAACATAATGTGGAAAAAACCTTAGATAACTAAAATACGACAGCATCAAGAAATTTGATAACTACTTGAAATAAATTCCTTGTAGCTGAATGTAATACTCGACAGCAGGCACTGACCTTTCAGCTCTTATACGACGTAACAAGAAATTGGTCCGGCACTTAGATGTGTTAAATATGTGAACAAGTTGAGGAATTTTTGATTTCTAAGCATACTGAAAAGGATGCTTCAGTTTTTCTAGGGCCATAATAAAGTCCAATGCAACTAGAACTAGAAGGATGCATTATTGAATTGTAATGGAGATTACTCCTGTTTCAGCTTTAGATGCACTTAAATTGAAGAATTTCTCCACATTTAAATGATGACACAAGCTGTAGCATGGATCAAATGAAGAATTTCTCCTTGTGCTCAGGATTAAAATTTCGAAAACAGAAGTAATTAACCCAAAATATACGATCTAACAAAATCCGAAAAATCCACCTCAAGAATCTATGCAACCACATTTTTAATAAACACATATAGTTAACTCTAAACATTTGTCAAAAACACAGAGTTGAAGGTGAAAGTGTAAGACCTTAGACTTAGAAATGATCTTGACAGCAACTTGTTGACCTTTAAGCTCACCCTTCAAACACTTAGCAGCACAAGTATACCCAAAATGCCCTCTTCCTACTTCTTTCCCTACTTCATAACAACTCTTAAACTCCTTTGAAAACCCAAAGCTCTTGTCCAAACCTCCCCAGTCCTCTTCCTCATCTACACCCTTAACACCGCCTTTTCGTCTCAAAAACATTGCCTTCATATGCTTAGCTGGAGAAGGTGGCCTTCGAAAAAACTTGGCTGGCGTGGAGTTTGCAGGGGAAGAAGTAGATTTTTTGCCAAACAAGTAATGTGCAGGACTTGGACTGTAAAATGGAAACATGGGTGTTTTCTTTCCGGTTTTCGAATCATTTTTAGCTGGAGATTTACTGTCATCTTCAGTGTACACAACTTCTTCTCCCGGGGGTGCATATAAATTTGGTCTAGGAGGCTTGGATGTGCATGTTCCCATTTTAATGCAAATAATGTGATCACAAAGACTGAAAGTTTAAGTGTAGTGTGATCAGTGTTTGATATATCATGTAAAAATATAATGTGAGTTTGTTTAAAGATGATCTGTTGTTCTCTGTTATTTTTCCTGGTGAAGAGAAGAAACACAGAGAGAGAGAGAGAGAGAGGGAGGGAGGGAGAGAGAGAGAGAGAGAGAGAGAGAGAATAGGTAGCTTCTCTCTTTATTAGCTTTTACAAGGTTTGGTGATACAAGTGATTATGAAGGAGATGGAGAGCTAAGTTGATATGTGACATTTCACTTATTCTATGTGTCATGACATGTCAGACTAAAAAAGTCTAATATTTTTCGTAAGGGTAAATATCGATTGAGTCGAATCGAAGACATTATCTAAACTAATTAAAGTGATCCGATCCGAACAGAAATCCGATTTTTGTACCGACCGTAATCAAAGAGAGGGGTGGATCGAACTCCCAAACTCAGTACTACGATTTTATTCAATCGTAAAACTTCATAAACTCTTATTTAACATAAATCGTAAAATGATAGAGACTCCAAAAATAATTTTAATTTTTTTATCAAATATTTATGTATCATATTATCTCGAATCAAATTAAACTGTAGCATAAACAATCAACGTTAATCAAGGGAGCAGAACTAGTTCTATCTAAATGCGTCTCGAATCTTTAATTAAAACAATATTTTAGAAACACTTGCAATTTCATATCACTTGGACAACCCACTATCCCGAATGGACTATTTTAGCCTATTTTTTCAAATGATCAAGTTTTGGACTGCGAGATAATGCTAAATTATTAAAATTTTGTTTGTTGTTATATGCTTGTGAAAATGAAACATCAATTTTCAAGTCTCCGTTTCCAAAATAATTTCCAAATATCATGTAAGATATTAATAACGGTGGAACCTTGCATTTACATAAATAACACTAATATTCCGATATCGCTTTAGTTAAGATTTATTTAGGAATAAATATGTTTTATTTGCTTAAATACTTGAAATGAAAAAGAAAATGGGGACAAAAGAACAATAATGGTGAAATTATTACAATAGTATCATTAGTCGGAGATACGGCCTGCTAATCAAGCTTATGTAAATGACAGAGTATTTTAAGCATCTGTCCATGTGCTTAATAAACAATTACCCAATAATTAAGTGATTAGGAAAGTGTATAAACAAATCACTTCATAAGATCAAGACAGAGTATACTCCATCGGTCCCCTCAATTTTTATATACATTGGGAAGGGCTTCGACACGTATTTTAAATTTTTTTTAATATATATTTTGATAAATTATTTTAAATTTTTTCTTCTTCTAAATAAAAATATAATATTTAAATTGTTATTTAGAAAAAAAAATTTAAAAATAAATTATAAAACTATATTTTATAAGAACCTTAAAATACATGATAAACGGTGTAAAAAATGAGAGGGACACGAAGAGAGTATTATATTTGAACAGATTCATAAGCTGCACTGTCTAGCCATGCAAATCTTTCACAATCCCGAACCTAGATCATACTTTCTAATTATTTTAATAATTTTGTATCTTAGAATCCTGATTTTATATTTAAATATTTATTTGGTCTATACATGAGACAAAACGAGTCAGGTTTCAAAACTTGAATTCGATTTTTAATAAAAGAAAATGATGAGATTATGGAGCTTCTTGGTGTAAACTCAGAAAAAGTCCGTTTTTTCTCCCCGTTTTACGATTCTCGGACACTCTTTCAGTATTTGAGCAGGTATCTCCGATTCTCATTGCTTTGTTCAAGAACAACTAACTTATTTATTTTATAAATTAAATCACCAATTAATTACATAGATAATGTGATTTGGATTTGTTGTAACACTCTCGTCTCATCTCGAATCAAACACTCTTTTCGATTTACAAATACGATATTATATTATCAAGCCTAACAATGTAGACAGACATGTGACTATAATTTATCTAAACATTTTTATTTAAAATAGCGTACTTCAACTTATTTCAAATTTAAGAAATAAAATTAATTAGATCGTTTTTTTCATGAAATTTTTTTAAAATTTAATTCGGATTCTCACACAAATTGTGATGTAACATGAGATGAGACAACAAGTCAAGAATAGGCTCTACTCATTTATTGTCATATTTGTCAACATGAGCATCGTTTTCTATGATGTTAACTTCGGTTACAAGTATCTGTTCTAGCAAATTTCGGGATTGAGCAAGAATCGAAACTAGTATCGTAAAACGACAAAAAATAAATTCTTAACTATTTGAGTTATATCAATATTATTGGAATATAAATTCCACATTTCCCTTCCATGATTGTGTTGGTAGAAATGAGTATGAGTTGGTTCCCCACCAAGCTAAAATGGCATTGTTAGTGAATAAAAATGGTTGGTCCATAAAATACTCGATTAGTCACATGCCATAGTCCCATCATATTTGACCACCCATTAACAATTTGTGTTGCTCAATACACCTCTGACCTCCTCTTCTTAAAGATTGTTCACTTTCCTACACTGAGGAATATTTATCAACTACTTGATTTTCCATGATTGCATCCAGATCTTCCATGTGGTAAAAACATTACATATCTTGAGAAATCGAAAGTTTAAGGGAGAAGTCACCGATATATGCTTTCTTCTTCCAGTAAAGCTTTCCTTAATTCTAAAACATTTGTCTCTGAAAATGATGGTTAACTACATTGATTTTGATTTCAGTAGAGTTTTACAAAGTGACTTGGTCTAAAGAGATTTCATGAGTTAATGGATTAAAAATAATCCGTAGATTTTAAAAGATTGTTGTTGATTTTAATGGATTAATAATAATCGGGGATTTGAAAAAAAAAATTGCGAAATCTTGTAGAGTCTCACTAATTTGATAAGAGTTTTCGTGAAATCGTGCAAAATCTCATGGATTTTAACAAGATTTCAGGAGACATAAAATACACCATAAAATCCACCAATTTTTAATTTTCAACAAAGTCCACAGACTTTTGAATACCACGAGATTTTAATGGATTTCTAAAAATCTAAATTGAATACACCAAGATTTTAAAAGACTTTTCAGAATCCTAATTGAATAACTCCAGATTTTGAAAGACAATCCAAAATGAATACCCTTGGATTTTAAAGGATTCTTTAAAATCTTAATTGAATACCCATGAATTTTTAAAATACTTTAAAATCTTAAATGAATACACCCCCTTAGAGTATACTGCGAAATAAACAATTCCATGCGTCAGGGTTTCACCTGTAGTCTAACAAACGCCTGGTTATAGTAAAATTACCTGCACCTGCTTCCTATCAAGGTGCTGCTCCAGTGCCACCTTTCTCACTTTCTGTTTCCAGCCTTAATCGATGAAAACATCACTATCCGTAGATTATAGTGGTAGGGAGAATAATTACTTTTCCGAGTAGCAATCAGAAAATGTAATCTCATGAATATTTAAAATGGACATATTACCAGCAAGATTACTGATATAATGTGACTCCAACTTGTGCATACATGCACTCGAAGAGCTCCCTAATATCAGATGGCAGGGCAGTGGTTAATTCTTGCACTGATAATGCAAACCTTGATCTCATATCACGATTCCTTTTTAACAGAAGAGCCCAACTTGAACGTTGCTTTGTCAATCCTTTAATCTTCCACAGCTGATCTGACAATCTTCTTAGTCTTCTACATCCATAAATATTAAGATATTTCAAGGAACTTAAGTTGCGAATGGTGTCTGGAAGAATTTCAAGCCTCTTGTTATGTCTTAGATCCAACTCAACAAGCTTACTAAGATGTCCGATTGACTCTGGTATTTCCAAAACACATAGTCCTCCCGCTATGAGCTTGGTTAGAGATTCAATGTTGCCCAAATCTGTAGGCAATACTTGTCAACTAGAGCAACCATAAAACTTTTAGTGCTCTCAAGTTGCATATGGTGTCCGGAAGACTTCTTAGCTTCACACAACCATGCAAATCTAAGGAAACAAGACTCGTCAAACTTCCGATTGACATGTGGACCTCCTCCAAATTTACACAGCCTTGAAGATATAAAGTTTCAACACATGGTACTCTGCTGAAGTCTGGAGTTGTGGATAAATTTTGAGAATTTGACATGTTTAGAGACTTCAACTTTCCAAACACCTGTGAAACCTGTAAACATAAGTGGAATCAAGAGAAACTAAATCAGGCATCATATATAGATTGTAATATATGCAAGAAACCTGCACAGATTACCTACCTTATTCAGCTGCCACATTGTTCTCATATTGCTACGAGGCAACTCAAGGATTACAAGTTTTTGAGGGTAAAAGTCAGAAGGTAAACAATCTAAAGGACAATACTTCCAACAAAACCACCTCAAATCTTCAAATGTCTGTTCAAAGTGTCCGGTAAGATTTACATACTCATGCTGGTAGTGAGGGATGATACCTTCAATTGCTTCTGTTCCCTGTCACAAACACAAACAGATGGAGATATCAATAAGGAAAGTTGATGACCAATGTTTTATGAACAATTTTAGAGGAAGAAAAAGAGGTTGAGAGTTGGTTCCTTTGTGTTTCTTCAACTCATAATTTCAGCTTATGAGCAACTTTACAACCGGGTAAAATGAGGTGTGACTTTAGAATTCCTTCTTCAACACTGTCAACCTCAATTTTTTTTTTCTTATTTTTAAGAACGTAGTTAATAAATTTCTGTTGTAAAGATTCTATGCCTTTGAATGTCCCCCAGACCTCCCTAACGTTTGCTAGGAAACAGCTGCCCTTGAAGCTTCCTCTGCTCAAGAGTTGGTTAAGAAGAGCTTTGGCAAGTGTTGTTTTGCCCACTCCACCCATACCATAAATACCGATCTTAGTAAAACCTTCTTCTGCACCACTTTTTAACAAAATTTATAGAAAAAATTGTAACAAATATGATCTAATTAATAAAATCTTTTATGTAATGAAATTAGATGTTAGAATTGTTGTCTACTGGTTGGACAATGTAATGCAACGTGAAATCAACAGGATAAACACAAACGTTGGATTAAACTAAAATAAAGGGTCAGGATCCTGTATCCTTCTTTTGTTTGAATTTTCTGCCACAACTTCGACCACATAGTTGTAATAATTATTATTTTTAAAAGTATTTGTAATAAAAAATTTTACAATTATCAATATAATTTGCAATAAAAAAATAATATAATTCTAGTAATAGGTTTATTCGATAATCAACCAATTCCCGTTCCAATTAGGATAGACAGACCGTGTTATGCAAGGATACGCGAATCCAAATCAAATTGGGATAGGATAAACTGGGATAGACAGACCGAGCTCGAGTTTGTTAACGAACAACTCTACTTACGACTGATGGGTCAACAATTAAGCCTATTATAATAACAAAATTTATAGAAAAAATTGTAACAAATATGATCTAATTAATAAAATCTTTTATGTAATGAAATTAGATGTTAGAATTATTGTGTACTGGTTGGACAATGTAATGCAACGTGAAATCAACGGATAAACACAAGCGTTGGATTAAACTAAAATAAAGGGTCAGGATCCGGTCGGGATCAGAAAGTATATCCTTCTTCTGTTTGAATTTTCTGCCACAACTTCGACCGATTCCCAGTCCAATTAGGAAAGGCAGATGGCCTATATAAATATACGGCTTGTCATTGGGAAGCTGCAACAATCGTAAAACATAATCCATACTTCATTCTTCTTTATTATCAATCCCTACTATTTTTGTGTTCTCTCTTAGCCTTTGATTTATTTTTTTAAAAAGCCTTGATTCAGTTGCATAACATGGAGATTGAATATCCAGTAGAAGCAGAGTCCCTGAGAAAACTGTGTTATAAATCCATGAAGAGAGGTCTCGATTTCTTCTCTCCTCCTAGTCATGATTACTCTGCAAGTGATCCTCTTAGCAAGAAAACACGTTTGAGTCATAAGTTGGCCAATTTTCAGGATGCAGGTAGCCAAAACAGATTCGATAAATCGCAATTTCTTCCAGATGATTCTACAAGCACTCTCGCTCTCTCTGTTCCGCGAAACCCTCTGCCTAAGAAAGAAGGATATCAACAAAACAGCCTAGGGAATGAGGCTGGATTCGCTGGCAAAAGCCAAGAAATACTAGTTTCAGATCATGCTTCATCTAACAAATTCTCGTCTGCTGCTATTATGGAGGGTTCATCTGACAGAAGGAAGAGCCTCGTACAACGTCCTCAGTGGAAAAACTACAGGGTTTTGAGTAACCATCTAGGATGGGTGAGAGCTGTTGCTTTTGATCCAAGTAACGAATGGTTTTGTACGGGATCAGCTGATCGTACTATTAAGATATGGGACCTGGCAAGTGGAAGGTTGCAGCACACTCTTACGGGACACATTGGACAAGTCCGAAGCCTTGCTGTTAGCAACAGACAAACATACATGTTTTCTGCTGGTGACGATAAACAAGTTAAATGCTGGGACTTGGAACAGAACAAAGTTATTCGGTCTTTTCATGGTCATCTAAGTGGTGTTTATTGTATGGCTCTTCATCCCACAATTGACGTTTTGGTCACTGGAGGCCGTGATTCTGTATGTCGTGTGTGGGACATCCGAACCAAGGTCCAAATACATTCACTTTCTGGACACGATAACACGGTTTGTTCAGTTTTTACTCGGTCTACTGATCCACAAGTTGTAACCGGCTCCCATGATACAACTATAAAGTTTTGGGACCTTCGATATGGAAAAACAATGGCAACGCTAACACACCATAAAAAGTCTGTACGAGCAATGGTTCCACATCCACTTGAGGATAATTTTGCTTCTGCCTCACCTGACAGCATCAAGAAATTCAATCTTCCAAAAGGGCAGTTTATGCATAACATGGCTTCAAAGCAAAACACAATAATCAACGCAATGGCAGTTAATAGGGAGGATTTGATGGTCACTGGAGGTGATGACGGAAGTCTTCGATTTTGGGACTGGAAAACTCGCCAAAATTTCCAACATATCAAGTCAAAAGTTCAACCTGGTTCCCTGGACTGCGAAGCTGCAATATATGCTGCATCATTTGATGTCACAGGTTCAAGACTGGTGACATGTGAAGCTGATAAGACGGTAAAGATTTGGAAAGAGGAGGCAATGTAATCTGTACTTAGACAATGTAATCAGTACTTAGATGTTCAGTATCAAAATTCATTCAAATGTCTGTTTTCCTTGTGTGTGGATGTATCCTAAGTTTCAAATGTCAATATCCCATTAATTTTGCAGTAACCATAATTTTTATATGCTAAAGCAACACTAGAATATTATGATAGAATTCATTGCACATACAAATATACTTTGTGGGTTATAAACCAAAAAAAAAAAAAAAACCCAACCATTAGCAGAACCAACCCAGAAAGGGGATAATAATCCACAGAGGGGACGAATTCACCAAGGAAAAATGATACTGTAAAATAAAAACATCAAATTAAGTCAACAAGCTTAGCAAATGTACTATTTCCTCAAAACTCTACATCCAAGAAGCTCACTGTGACGATAACAGAGTACTAATGTCTAAAGCATATACGGAGTAATGCTGACAATCAGTACTAATGTTTCTCCGAACAATAATACCTAACAGATTTCTAATAAACAGGAATGCTGATGCCAATCATAGTGAAAATATGCAAAGAGTTGCAAAAAAGTAGAGAACAAGGTAAACATCAATAACGAGCTACAAAAACTCATAATAGGTGTCATACAACCCAAAAGACAAATTGAAATGCTATAGCTACTGTGGTGAAAACGGATTGAATGAAGCTGTCAGTGTAAACACTATACAAGCCTCCACAGAGGTAAAAAATTGTGATTGGCTTAGACGCTTAGTTACTCACCTCCCACCTAAGCATGAAAGAGGCATGAAGCAGACAGAAGATTTTGGTGCAGGACTTTATACAAAAGGTGATGTTCCTCAGAATGAACCCTAGATGAGGATAAAATGAAAGCTAGTGTTTCCACATAAGAGAGAGGTGAAAAATATCATTCAAGCAAATGCAAATCTTCGTGAAAATTTATAAACAGCAAGTGATAATCTCAAAGTTCTGGAATCGTCGTGGACTAGGTTGCAAGTGGAGTTTGCAAAGTACAAACACAGCAATGTACATTTGCCACAACATTTGCTAGATTCCTAGCCCTTAAGCAGCTTTGTTCAACGCCTTAAAGGGAAACATGGACATTTTCGTGGAAACTTGTTGGGAAAGCGAGTTAAGTAATACTAGGAGAACTGTCATATCGCCATACAATCTTAATATCACAGAGATCGCGATTCCTACCCTAATGGATAAACTTTTCACTTCTCCCGAGATTGCAACAAGTCATAATATAAAAAAACTGAAGCAATGGATCAGAAATGGAATTAACAAGTACCCTGGTGCCACTACGATGAGACTGACTGATGGCAGGGAATTGGCAGTAATCTCTTCCACGAGAATGTGCCTTGCTGATGAACTACAATTTGGTCACACTGTTTACTGTCATCTAGAAGATGGTGATATTATTCTTTTCAACATACAACCTAGTTTACATTGAATTTCAAATATAAGCCGTAGGGCAAGAATATTGCAATGGCTTACATTGCAATTCAGTGAATCAGTTTGCAATCCTTACAATGCCAACCATAATGGTGATGAGATGAATATCTATGCTATGATGCCAATCATAGTGAAAGCAAAAGAGTTGCAAAATATTCGAGATCAAGGTGAACATCAATATATTAGAACTTCTAATCTACATTGTGGATTAGAAACAAAAAAACGATCTCAACCATTGGCAGAGCAAACTCACAAAGGGGATAACAAACCGAAAACAGGCAAAATAACCCACAGATGGGACAAATTCACTGAGGAGAATAATAACAGAAAAACATTACTTTAAGCAGTTGCCCATTAGAAGTAAACAAGCATAATTACAAGTAAACAAGCATAGGAAGTGTACTTTGTCCTTAAAACTCTGCATCCAAGGGACTCACTGTGATGATAACAGAGTACTAATGCCTAAAGCAAATACGGAGCAGTTATGCGGACGAATCAGTACTAATGTTCCTATGAACATAACTACCTAACAGATTTCTAAAAAACAGAATCATAACCATGGTTTACCAGTTAATCAACTGCATTAAATATGGAGGAAAACTATATAAACTGCAATTAATTAGTTAACTAATGTATACTTGACATTAAATTCTCCAAAATCATATTCAAACTACCAACAAATTGAACTTTTGTTCAATACCCCTATTTCAAATATCAAACACAACTCCAAGGTTTTACAACATATAAACCCCCATCTCAAATATCAAAACCTACACTTCAAGCCTCAAAAGTCAAAACCCTCAAATCTCCCAATATACAGAATTATCCAACAAAAGTCATGAATTTTGTAAACTACCCTCAACAAAATTTTATTTATTTATCATATATACCCATTAAAATTTCTTATTTATTATATACCAATTATAGTTCCTTGTACTCGATTTCGATTTCAACCTCTTGTTGTTCAGCATCCCCCTCTTCATTATCAACATCATCATCTTCAGCACCATCATCGATAGCATCATCATCATTGTCTTCTTCTTGAGGATCACAATCTTCGGCCATCTTCTTCTTGAAAGCGATATCGTACAATTTCTGAAATTCCAGAGAACCATTATCATCTTCGTCATCGTCATCGTCATCATCATCTTCCCCTTCTTGTGGATGAATAATGTCATCCCTCTCATGGTGTTTCATTTCCAGATTCATCACATGGGGATTTACATCATCTTCCTCAAAGTCTTGCACTTCAAATAACGAATGGATGTCAACAAACTCGATTTCCCCAAACCCTTCAGCCTCTTCTTGCTCAATTTCAGTCTCTTCTTGCTCTTTGTCATCATCGTCCCCATACAATTCCTGCAGCAATTTCAAAGAACCCTTTTCTTTTTCCATTTTCAAAACCCTAGCCCTCTTCTTCTTGATTATGTAAAGTATAAGCTAATGGTGCTAATTTTCTCAAGTAATTTCAACTCTTCTGCTGGGTTATGTATAATGTAAGCTTTGGAACTCAAAATTTAAATCAGATAAATTGACCGCTCAATTCTTAAGGTCACGTGACGAGGCTACTAATTATTAGCTTTGTTTTCTTTTTCTTTTTGTTTTTTTAAGAAAAATTGTTTTCATTTGTTTAAGTGTAAATTATAATGTGATGGTCATATTTTACATCAATTTTCAAAAGAGTAGGCATATTTCCAAGTTCGTAAATTAATGATCACATTTTTGAAATTCGATATAAAATACAGTGACCAATTTATAATTTACTTTTTTTAAAATGCTTATTCAGCTTTGTTTAATAATAAGATTCAAAGTTGGTATTAAAAATGCCCCTTCCCGATTTCGGCTTATTAGAGACGGACATTTCACCTGCATCGTCCAATTCGACCCCTATCCTATTGGGTTCGGGATTTTTCGGGTTCAAGACGGAGAATGTGAAGAAGTATAAAAAATATTCGGAGATCGGGGATTAAGGTATTTCAGCCCCGTTCCCCGATTTCTATATGTTTATTAACTAAATAATTATATATAAATATAATTTATATGTAGTGTTATAGTTTAAAACTTTTAATCCATTTTTCTCATTCAAAATTTTCAAAATAGAATATAATTAAGTTATAATAATTTTAATTTTATATTTTATTATAAATAAATATTAATTTGAATTATTATTTAAAATATTATATTTAAATTCAAATTTTATATTACAAATAATTATTTATCAAATTAATTTTATTAGAAAGCATATTATAAAATAATAAATTTATTTGAAGAAAAAATAAAAATCCAGAATTATATGCAGTATACCTATTCCTCGTTGGGCGCGGTGATTGGGGAGTAAAATAATCCCCGTTCGGAGATCAGGGCGGGTTCGGGGATAGTGTTTGAGTTCGGAAATTTGGGAATAAGACTCCACAGTCTCAAAGTGACCCGAAGCCTATCCATACGGCTGGTTTAGCTGAGGTGGTATTTATTTGATATTATTAAAAAGAATAGTTATTATCTTGCTTTCCTCCTGCAATTTTATTAGATTAGATAGTGGCAGGACTAAAAACAATGTTGGAAAAAATCACTAATATGATGATATAAAATGTTATAATCAATTTTATTTACGAGAATGAGGGGTTCTTTCGTATATACTTTCTATTTACTTCTATATATTAAAGTCAATCAGGGGCAAAAAGAACTAAAAAAATAGCTGTAAAATTATAATTTTAAATCTTACTCCTTTATTTGTTTAAGCTAAATGTAGTTGAATTTGTTTAAAAATTGAGAATCAAACCCTGACCTTCCCCAATAAATTTTATGTCATAACTAAGTGTGATATATTGAGTTTTAAGATTACATTAAAAAAGATTATTAGATAAAGTACGTTTTCTTATTATATATCTTTTATTATTCCAACTTTGGAGTAGGTAACAAATAGTTTTATATTATTTATATAATATGTTAATCCGGTTTTTTTGATTTTAATTTTTTGGTAAATAAACTCTTAGGTCCTATTATTTATATAACTCTTTAAAAAAAAAAATTAATTATTGTAGTCCTATATATAATTATGTATTGAGTTATCTTATAGATTTTATTTTACTTATATTTTTCGATTAAATATCAATTCTGTTATTCATTGTTATATGCTTTATATTTTTATATAACACTATATCACTTATTATACTTTATATCGATTATTCAGGTATCGATACATAAATATACCATTAAAATTTGATATAATATATGTAACATATTAAATGTTAATTATAACATTTATAATAGATTTCAGATTGTATCCAGATTGTATCCAGTATCGTAAAGAGTGGGAATCAGAGTTAGGCATGTTCATGGTTGAGTTCAACGGGATGAAAGCATTTTTTTTTAAATCTCAATTAAATTGATTTGATTTTTTTTTACCTAACTCATTAAATTTTATTTCGTGACCCAACCTTATCTATCGTCCATCAGTTTGGATCGAGTTGAATAAGTTTCAATGGGTTAAATAATTTCATTAAAAACTTCAATATTATACAACATCACTCATTTCGAAAATCTACGTAAAACTAATACATATATATATATATATATATAACTTATAATTTTAGTGATAAGATTTATTTGATTAATATTATAATTTTAGTAAAATTAAAGTGTACTTTGTGTACAGCAGTGATAAGTTGCAGTGATAAGTTGATGTTTTTCGAAAGCTTCTTTAAAACTATCAATTTGGTGTCGTACTACTGATGGATCAATCTTATAAAACACAGGAATGAGAAATTTTCCAGCTGTTTTGTGACAATTTAAGATTTCTACAAGCTCACTAAGACACCAAGGCGAAGTAGAATAATTTTTTGAAAAGACAATAATGTAAGTCTTGGATTCATGAATATCTTGGATCAAAGTATCTGAGCAGGATCATCCCTAAATGTTCGAAGTCCATTGCAAACTAGTTTATCGTACAAATGACTAGTAAAGTTATTTCGAGTGTCCTCACCATGAAAGCTCAAGAAAACGTCCCAGTGAGTGGGAGATGAAGCTAAAGTTGTAGAGGATGGAGTTTGAGAATTAGCTGCAGAAGCCATTGTTTCTGAAGGAGAAGTTGTTAGAGTTTGAGAAGTAGTTGCAGAAGACATTGATTCACAAAGCAGATCCCACAATTGGGATATACATGATAAGATGTTTCGAAACATTTTAAAAGACGCAAGTGAAGATGTGAAAAACTGTAAGATAAATTGCAGAAGAGTTGTTTCACTTTGTTAAAAATTACTACCTTGGTTCGAAACATTTCCACTGTTTAAACGTTCAATGATAACAACTTTAAAGTACATTTCCACTGTTTAAACGTTTACTCATACTTTGATCACACTATCATAAGACTTTTACTAAAGAGAGTAAAGGATGTTCCTTTAGCAATGAAAATTTGGTAAAACTAAACACTATGTGGTTGGTAATTTTCTTTGTATATCTCATCTTTCCCGGACCCTATTCTACAAGTGGTATATACCCATGATCTTTTCTTTTCTGGTTTGGTTTATTTTATATTGTATTGTTATGAGTTAAAGTGTTTTTGTTGTGCTTGTGTGTTTTTAATCTCATATGATTGTGCTTAGTGTGCTATTTTCCGTGTACGGAGAGCCAGTGAGTTTTTACCTGGCTTGTGATTTCATTTACAGCCTTGTCTCGGGTTTAGGGTAGGCTTGTATATTACTGGCTATTTGGCATTGTTCAGAGTAATTAGTCAGCATTTTCGTGTGTCTTTTGACGTCTGATAAGATCATTAGTGATGATGAAGAGTATGATATGGAGATCCGAGGAAACACTACAATTTAAGAAAGATCCTTATGTAAAGATGTTGGGACTAGAATAATTAAAAGCATTAAGTTCACTACACTCTGAAGCTGATATAGTAAAAAAATCTGCAGAAGTTGAATTTTACAAGGATGCAAATTATGACCAACTTAAAAAGACTGTCGATTGTGGTTTACAAGGAAGGCACTAGTACAGACAATCCTCATTGTCTGAGCTCCATGACCATCTGAGAAGACTGTCTGAGTTCTTTCTCCGAAAATTGTGAATGTTGTTAGAAGGCCCAAAAAACTGGACCGAAATCATTGAGTGGCAAAATGAGAAAAGTTTTTGTTCCTGATTTTGATTGGGGGCGACAGAGTCTTTATAGTCAATACCATATATTGTTACATAAAAGCATGATCTCTAAATCAGTATATTCATACGTATCAGATGACATATGAAGTCAAATTTGTCACATTTGCTGGTAAAATATAGATGTCTAATGTCTCCTTAATTTCCAATGCAGACTAAAGGATTTGTTGGAAGTTCATCGTATAGTGGTTTGACTGCTATTATATTTTTCTTCTACACTATGGGAGGGAGAGAAGGTCTTGTGGATACAGCAATTACAACAGCTGACACACGGTAAATTTTTCGGAATGCTAGTACATGTATAGTTCATACCAATGTGCTATACCCCAACAGTTGACTTATTCAAGGCGAAAGAGTAAAAGGACAGAAGGGTAAAAACAATACACAACTGAAGGGAAAAGGAGTAATTTCAGTGCAAGGGAGTAATAAGAAGGAGGCCAAAGGAAATTAGGCATCTATCGAATTATTTTGTTGAGTCTTAGTGTAAGGAGAGAACCCCCTCTCGAAAGTGGGCAAGTCGGCTGTATTAAATTAGGGTTTATATTCCTCCCCAAATTCGAGTCATTGTAATCTAAATCGGAAGTTTATTGCTCGAGGAGTTATTTATTCCGTTCATTTGCCCTAAATTCCCAGTTTAATTATGAATCATAGTGAGTCTCTAGCAAAGTGGTATCAGAGCAGTCTAGATCCATGGCCCCCCATACTGATTCAGAGCGTTTATCGAAGTTGGAAGAACAACTAGAGGCAAGTCAAAAAACTATGAGAGAAGCCATCGCCGTGGAAGTATTGGCGGCGCTCAAGAGTGCGGTGACGGCGATGCAGCAAGCTTTAGTCAATAGATTTGTAGCTAGCCTTGATGAAGTAACCAAACAACAGGATGATAAGATCGAAGAAGCAATTAGTCATTTGGAGGGAAGAATCAATAGGGCCCGCGACCGACAGGAGTCCATTCTCTCGTCGATGAAGGATTCTCAGCTCCAATTTCAATCGGATGTTAGGTCGACCCTCACAACCATACAGAAGAGTAAATCGATTCAAGTCGAAGGCGAGAACAACTATCAAGAGGGAGGTAATCTGAATAGAGAGGGCAGTTCCAATTGGGGACGAAAGGGGGGTGATGCAGTGTTTGGAGTGGGATCGGGAGGTGGAGCAGGAGTCGGGGGTGGATCGGGTTCGGGTTCGGATGGCGGACCCGGGTTCGGAGTTGGATCGGGTTCATTTGTTGGGCCGGGTTGTGGAAACGGGTCGGGTTCAGGCGAAATGACCCAAATTAATCTGGGAGGCGGGAGAAGCCCATGACGACACAAAAAATTGGATTTACCCTTGTTTGATGGAACAAACCCAGACAGGTGGATTCTGAGAGCAGAGAGATTTTTCACATTTTATGGATTAACAGAGGAAGAGAAGGTGGAGGCCACTGTGGTGGCCCTAGAGGGACAAGCCTTACTGTGGTTTCAGTGGGAACACCGTCGACACCCTATTGACATGTGGGATCAAGTTAAAACTCTCCTCCGTCGACAATTCCGTTCTCAAACGGCTGGAACTCTACAAGAGCAGTGGTGGGCCCATAGACAAGAGGGAACAGTTAACGAATACCGGTTGAAATTTATTGAATTGCTAGCACCATTAGAGAATATGTCGGAGGAACTAGCGTTGGGGCAATTCCTAAATGGATTAAGGGATGACTTTCGGGTAGAAGTGAGAGTGTTGGGTCCATTAACATTGGACCACGCTATGGAATTGGCTCACATGGTGGAAGACAAGCTTAAATTGGGAAGAGGTAGAGGGGAATTCGGCAGCAAGAGTGGAATCAGCCCCATGACAAAAATCGGTAATTATTCAGGCCAGTTTTCAGCTCCTTCTCGTGCATACAGTACCGTATCATCTCCTAAGTCATATTCCGGTTATACCCCTTCTTCCGTGTCAAGTGGTAGTAGCCCGCTGCCAGTGGCTAAACCCATGGGAGAAATGCGTCGGCTAAATGAAAAAGAGCTTCAGGAAAAGAGGGCGAATGGATTGTGTTTCCGGTGTGACGGGAAGTGGAGTGGTGGACATAAGTGTCAAAAAAGGGAGTTGAGCGTCCTACTCACACAAGAAGACTATGGGGATGAAGAAGGTGATATGGAGGAGGGTGGTGGAGATGAAGTGCAAGGGCAAGAGAATGCTGAAAACCCAGAAATTTCACTCAATTAATTAGTGGGAATAACTAACCCCAAAACATTCAAATTAAGGGGTGAGGTGAATGGTAAGGAAGTAATAATCATGGTAGACCCGGGGGTCACCCATAATTTTATTGCAACTCAAGCAATGGAGGAGTTAGGAGTGGGGTGTAATCCTTCGAAGGTTTTTGGAGTAACATTGGGGACTGGGGAAACAGCACAGAGCCAGGGGGAATGTAAATCAGTGGTGTTAAGGGTGCAGGGGATTAAAATTGTGGAGGATTTCCTACCCATCAGTTTAGGCAATTCAGACATAATTCTGGGCCTTAAATGGCTAGAAAAATTGGGGACAACCACGACGAATTGGAAGTTACAGAAATTGTCATTTAAATTGGGGAAAGAAGTGGTGACATTAACAGGATATGCCTCTTTGGGAAGGTCGGGTATTACTCTTAAGGCCATGTTGAAGACTCTAAGAAATCAAGGCAAGGGTTTCTAGTGGAATTTAATTATTTGGGGGCAAGAAGGGTGGAAGATGAAACAAAACCCTCCCTGGAAACGGACATCCCAACGTATCTAGCTCTAGTTATTAGTGAATACCAGCACGTGTTTGAACTGCCAACAGGGCTGCCCCCACACCGCCACCAAGACCATCAAATCATTCTGAAGAAGGGGACTGACCCGGTCAACGTGAGGCCCTATAGATACCCCCAGGCCCAGAAGGATGAAATTGAGAGACTTATACATGACATGCTCACAGCGGGCATAATCCAATTATCCAGCAGCACGTACTCGAGCCCAGTCTTATTGGTTAAAAAAAAAAAGACGGCTCCTGGCGCTTCTGTGTTGACTACCGGGCGTTGAACAAAGCCACTGTCCCGAATAAATACCCAATTCCCCTGATTGACGAGCTCCTTGATGAATTACATGGGGCAGGGGTTTTCACTAAGCTGGATCTCAAGTCGGGGTACCATCAAGTGAGGGTACGAAGCGAGGATATACCGAAAACGGCATTCCGCACACATGACGGCCACTTTGAGTTCTTGGTGATGACGTTCGGGCTCACAAACGCCCCCGCTACCTTCCAAGCCATAATGAATGAAGTTATTCATCCATTCCTCAGAAAATTTGTATTGGTATTTTTCGATGATATTCTTGTTTATAGTCGAACATAAAAGGAATATATTGAGCATGTGACGACCGTGTTGCAAACCCTAAGCTTCCACCAGTTGTATGCGAACAAAGGAAAATGTGATTTTGGGAAACCTGAGGTGGCTTACCTGGGCCATCTTATATCCGAAAAAGGGGTGGCGGTCGACCCGTCCAAAATACAATCCATGTTGGACTGGGCTGTGCCTCGCAACATCAAAGAACTTAGGGATTTCTTGGGCTCACGGGTTACTACAGAAAGTTCATTAAGAATTACGTCAGTATCGCTTTCCCTCTCACTGAACAGTTAAAGAAAGAGAGTTACGGGTGGACAGAAAATGCAACTCGTGCTTTCAATCATCTAAAGCAGGCATTGATGATAACCCCAGTTTTAAGCATGCTAGACTTCTCTGTTCCGTTTGTGTTGGAAACGGACGCATCAGGTTACGGTGTGGGGGCAGTATTGTTACAAAAGGAACACCCAATTGCTTACTTTAGTAAAACCTTGGGGCAGCGGGCTCGCTTAAAATCGATTTATGAGAAGGAACTTATGGCGATAGTGTTAGTTGTACAACAGTGGCGCCATTATTTATTGGGCCATACTTTTGTCATCCGGACGGATCAACAAAGTTTAAAATTTCTCATGGAGCAAAGGGAGGTTGGGATGGAGTACCAGCGTTGGATGAGCAAACTTATGGGCTATCATTTTCAAATTATCTACAACCCTGGCCTTAGCAACAAGGCTGCTGATGCCTTGTCGCGTACTACACCAGAACAAAGTGAGCTGTGTAGTTTGGTTTCAATTGGGGGGGTTTCATGGCAGCAAGTGCAAGATGCTATCCTGGGCAATGGATTTTTGCAGGGGTTGAAGGGGGATTTGATGGCGGGTCGACCCTTACCAAAGGGGTATGAATTGGTCCAAGGCATCGTCAAATACAAAGGACGGATTGTTGTTCCACCTAAGGCAGACTTTGTTACCACTTTATTACATAGTATCACGACTCCCCATTGGGTGGACATTCGGGCGAATTCAAGACATACCAGCGTCTCGTGAGTGAATGGTTTTGGGCGGGCATGCGCAAAGCAGTGGCAAAATATATTCGGGAGTGCACCACATGCCAACAACAAAAAACAGTCCTCCTTAAAGCCTACTGGACTCCTGCAGCCTCTACCAGTTCCCGATCGTATTTGGGAGGACATTTCGCTTGACTTTGTAGAAGGACTCCCCAAATCTCATGGATGGGACACCATCTTAGTGGTAGTGGACCGATTGTCTAAATATGCGCACTTCGTGGGATTGTCCCACCCCTTTACAGCCCCTAGTGTCGCTCGGGTGTTTATTAAAGAAATTGTCCGCCTCCAAGGGTTTCCCTCTACCATTGTTTCAGATAGAGACAAAATTTTTGTTAGTTTATTTTGGAGAGAATTGTTTCGCATTCACGTGACGGCCTTACAGAGAAGCACAGCTTACCATCCGTAATTGGATGGTCAAAGGGAAGTGGTTAAGATGCTTAAGATGTTGATGCTTTATGCTTAAGTGGAGGGATACTTAAGATGCTTTATACAAGGCAAGCCGAAAGAATGGGCAACGTGGCTACCGTGGGCGGAGTTTTGGTACAATACTTCCACCCACTCGGCCACTAAACATTCCCCGTTCGAGGTGGTGTATGGTCGCTCACCCCCAAAATTGATACGGTTCATCGAAGATAGTACTGCAGTTGCGTCATTGGAACAACAATTGCAAGAAAGAGATGCTGTCTTGGATGACTTGAAAGCTCACTTACTGTTGGCCCAGCAGAGAATGAAGGCATATGAGGATGGGCATAGGAGGGAATTGGAATTGGCCGAGGGTGACTATGTGTATCTACGCCTGCAACCATACAGACAGGCCACCTTGGCATATCGCCTCAACGAGAAATTAGCTCCTCGTTTCTATGGACCCTTCCTAGTGTTAGCACGGGTGGGGAAGGTAGCCTATCACCTACAACTACCCCCCACTACTAAAATACACAATGTTTTTCATGTATCCCAGCTTAAAAAGGCAGTAGGCACCACACCTGTCTCCGCTTCAATTCCACAACAACTAACAGCAGATATGGTCTTGGAGGTTGCACCAGAGTGTTTGTTGGACATTCGCAGAAAGGAGCAGGGCACTGATTCGGTTCAGGAGGTATTGATTGTGTGGCAGGGCTTGCCAATGTGGGAAGCTACTTGGGAGGACTACGACAGTGTCAACTTGCGATTTCCAAATTTCCACCTTGAGGACAAGGTGGCTGTGTGGCACCCGGGTAATGCTATACCCCAACAGTTGACTTATTCAAGACGAAAGAGTAAAAGGACAGAAGGGTAAAAACAGTACACAACTGAAGGGCAAAGGAGTAATTTCAGTGCAAGGGAGTAATAAGAAGGAGGCCAAAGGAAATTAGGCATCTATCGAATTATTTTGTTGAGTCTTAGTGTAAGGAGAGAACCCCCTCTCGAAAGTGGACAAGTCGGCTGTATTAAATTAGGGTTTATATTTCTTCCCCAAATTCGAGTCATTGTAATCTAAATCGGAAGTTTATTGCCCGAGGAGTTATTTATTCCGTTCATTTGACCTAAATTGCCAGTTTAATTGTGAATCATAGTGAGTCTCTAGCACAATGGTGATGGTGGCATAGACCCTTCACAGATGGAAGGAAATGGTGGACTGTCTTTGAAAGTTGGTAGATTATTATCATTAAAACTTAATGCTACAATATATCATTGTCTGAATTTCTTGAAGTATGCCCTGAAAGATTGAAAAATACATGGACAACTTTTGAAAAGGAGGAAAAGCCACAAAGAGGTGAGGATGTTGACACTCATAATCAGTGTTATAAAAGTCGGAGATTAATCGCTAGACGGCGGGCCACCGAACTGATTAAACGAAAATCGGTTAATTAATCGTTTTTTAGAAAAACGGTCAAAAATTGGCGGAATCGGTCAAAAATCGGATTAATCAGTCAAAAATCGGGCTAATTATTAAAAAATAGTAAAAAATATTTAAAATTAAAAAAAATAATTAGAAATTTAAAATGTAGAAACTTGATTAAATGATAGGAAAAACATTATTTTTGTACATGTAATTATAATTTTAGATGCCTAAATCGTAAATTCTCTTAATTTTTGCTCTTAAATTGATCTCTAATTAAAAAGTTAAATCTTCAAAATTTTATTTATTAAAATTTAATAATATTTTTAACATATTTGCATAAATATATGATAATAACATATGTTTAGTTGAAATAACGAAACAATTACATATATGAATATAATTGTATATAAAAAATATTATTAAATTTATTCCGATTAATGACCCGATTAATCATTCCGATTAATCCCCGATTACCCGATTAATCCATGGACGGTACCTTCACCGATTAACTCCGATTCCCGCTTTTTACAACACTGCTCGTAATGGTTAAATCTTATTTTCTTATTTTTTTTCTATAATTCAATTAATATGTTAAATTCCTTGTCACGCTCCTAATTCTACTTAGAATTTATTAAATTTATTTTTGAAAAATATTAAATCAATTTAATACCATGGGACACAATATGAACATCAGAAAGTATATCCTTCTTCTGTTTGAATTTTCTGCCGCAACTTCGACCACATAGTTGTAATAATTAATATTTTTAAAAGTATTTGTAATAAAAAATTATACAATTATCAATATAATTTGCAATAAAAAAATAATATAATTGTAGTAATCAACCGATTCCCAGTCCAATTAGGATAGACAGACCGTGTTATGCAAGGATACGCGAATCCAAATCAAACTGGGAATGGAAATAGGATAGGCAAGGCAGATGGCCTATATAAATATACGGCTTGTCATTGGGAAGCTGCAACAATCGTAAACCATAATCCATACTTCATTCTTCTTTATTATCAATCCCTACTATTTTTGTGTTCTCTCTTAGCCTTTGATTTATTTTTTTAAAAAGCCTTGATTCAGTTGCATAACATGGAGATTGAATATCCAGTAGAAGCAGAGTCCCTGAGAAAACTGTGTTATAAATCCATGAAGAGAGGTCTCGATTTCTTCTCTCCTCCTAGTCATGATTACTCTGCAAGTGATCCTCTTAGCAAGAAAACACGTTTGAGTCATAAGTTGGCCAATTTTCAGGATGCAGGTAGCCAAAACAGATTCGATAAATCGCAATTTCTTCCAGATGATTCTACAAGCACTCTCGCTCTCTCTGTTCCGCGAAACCCTCTGCCTAAGAAAGAAGGATATCAACAAAACAGCCTAGGGAATGAGGCTGGATTCGCTGGCAAAAGCCAAGAAATACTAGTTTCAGATCATGCTTCATCTAACAAATTCTCGTCTGCTGCTATTATGGAGGGTTCATCTGACAGAAGGAAGAGCCTCGTACAACGTCCTCAGTGGAAAAACTACAGGGTTTTGAGTAACCATCTAGGATGGGTGAGAGCTGTTGCTTTTGATCCAAGTAACGAATGGTTTTGTACGGGATCAGCTGATCGTACTATTAAGATATGGGACCTGGCAAGTGGAAGGTTGCAGCACACTCTTACGGGACACATTGGACAAGTCCGAAGCCTTGCTGTTAGCAACAGACAAACATACATGTTTTCTGCTGGTGACGATAAACAAGTTAAATGCTGGGACTTGGAACAGAACAAAGTTATTCGGTCTTTTCATGGTCATCTAAGTGGTGTTTATTGTATGGCTCTTCATCCCACAATTGACGTTTTGGTCACTGGAGGCCGTGATTCTGTATGTCGTGTGTGGGACATCCGAACCAAGGTCCAAATACATTCACTTTCTGGACACGATAACACGGTTTGTTCAGTTTTTACTCGGTCTACTGATCCACAAGTTGTAACCGGCTCCCATGATACAACTATAAAGTTTTGGGACCTTCGATATGGAAAAACAATGGCAACGCTAACACACCATAAAAAGTCTGTACGAGCAATGGTTCCACATCCACTTGAGGATAATTTTGCTTCTGCCTCACCTGACAGCATCAAGAAATTCAATCTTCCAAAAGGGCAGTTTATGCATAACATGGCTTCAAAGCAAAACACAATAATCAACGCAATGGCAGTTAATAGGGATGATTTGATGGTCACTGGAGGTGATGACGGAAGTCTTCGATTTTGGGACTGGAAAACTCGCCAAAATTTCCAACATATCAAGTCAAAAGTTCAACCTGGTTCCCTGGACTGCGAAGCTGCAATATATGCTGCCTCATTTGATGTCACAGGTTCAAGACTGGTGACATGTGAAGCTGATAAGACGGTAAAGATTTGGAAAGAGGAGGCAATGTAATCAGTACTTAGATGTTAAAGATGTACTTTAAATATACTTTCAGGAACCTGAATTTTACTAATTAGAGTTTTCAGTGAATAATTCTAATGTGTAAAATTTTAATTGAATGTCTTAAATTGATCTTACCTAGATCTGTAATGACTATCTTTTTAAAAAAAATGGAAGCTTGTTGCTTTGATTTTCTACAGATTGATGTTCGTTGAACTGATATAATTCTCCAGAATAGTCTTCAACTTCTGAGCATTACTCAAGATTATTGCTACAAGTTTCAGCTATCTTCTTATTATGCTCTTCTAGTAAAGCTTTCAATTCATCTCTGAATCTGGATTATAATTAATGAGCAAATATTTTGTTATAAACCAATTTTGACAATTCTTCTACGGCAAAATGAATGTCCAACTGAAAGCTAAACCTATGTGTTAATTGTAATATGGAATGGAAAATTGAAACTCGAAAATAACAAATAGAATTTTTGTTCCACCAAGGATTACAAAAGATGGGAACTTCTCAAACCTTTCATTGTAATACTAAAACTCCAAAAAAGCTTTTTTTTTATTGTTCTGACAAGAAACAAATAATTTAGTCTAACTCAACGCATAAATCTTTGGTGGCTGCTTCATGGTAAACAGATAGGTCAGTTCATTAGTAACCCCAACGGATAAGAGGAATGACGGAGAATTTCATGAGGCCATCTTTGCAGTGGATGCCATTGTGTTCACCACAGGACAGATAGTAAGGCTTCTTATTCTTCAACACCAGCTCAAATCCATTTCCTGTACCCTGTGTCACTGAAGCCAACCTTTTTGCCTTTCGTAGGTCGCAATTCATAAAACTCCGATAATTTCGTAGTTGATACACGCTATGAGGATATGTAGTATTGCTTGGTGGATCATACTTGAACACTGCAATTACAAAATACACATCATAAGCAAATGCATCAATAAATTACTCTGCTTCTGAGATACCAATTTCTGCACTTCAATATTCGCCAAGAAATTAGTTAGTACATCATCCTCAAGTCTGATTAGTATTTGTGGTGGTAGTTATAACACTCGGATTCCTGGAATTTTAAGTTATTAGCGTAATATTCCGCAAGGAATACGACGAAGGGTAACCAATAAAATATATGTTAACATACCGAGGTCAGATATTTTAACATGAGCTCACCGAGGTGACACATGCAACTAAAAATGTTAGTAGCACTTGTATTAGTAACAAAATATATGTGTTTATGAACATACCTAGAGTGTCATTGAGATAAAACGGGCCTTTCTTGATAGCCCAGTCTGTGTAGTTGAAGCCAAAATGCCATTTCTGGTCATCGCCAACGACAATCCTTCTCGAACTCTGAGGAACATTTGGACCTTTCCATGGCCAACCAGCCGTGAAATTGAAGCCAGGAGGACTGCTGTAATTTTGTGGAGTGTTCGGAGAATTCCATGGCCAACCAGAACTAAAATTGAAGCCTGGATTCCAATTTTGAGGCGCATTAGTGAGGTTTCTGTTAGCATCACTAACTACAAACAATGTAGCTGCTACAAATAGTAGCATAACTAGTTGCACATACTTGGAATCCATAATAGTTAAGAAAATCCAAAAGAAAATACTTGGTAGTTAGAAATTTAAAGATGGTTTGTGATGAAGAGAATACTTGTTAATGAGCTTATATAGCAAACATTTCAACAAATCTAGAAGAGGAGGAGAGTGCAAATTGGCCTAATATTCGAGCGTTCAATCTCTGTAATCAGACAAAAAAGAAAAGCCAAAATGTGAATGTGGTTTTGCAAACTCTGAAATATGAGCGTCTCCAATATATAAGTGGATTAGTCCTGCTTTAATTACTCAGTAATTCGCCATGATTAGTGGGTTTTTCCCCCAAAAATTAGGGTAAATAGAAGTCTACTCGTTCTGCTGCTTTTGAGTTTTGACTTAACTCAAAAAAATCCGAGAATAGGTCAACTAAGTTTACTTCAGCAATATTTTCTTGGACTGCATTTGAACCTGAAAAAAAGTGCATCTAAATTCAAATAGTTGGCTGCGCATGCTATACACATTCTAAGTTTTATAACACCAAATGACATTGTAATGACGATTTCTTTGTATTGTGCCCAAAATTTTAAATGGGTTTGATTTAAGGTTCACATATGGTTTAAGCTCAATTTGGTTATATTTGGTAAAGATCATGTGAACTGAGATTCAGGTGGCCCGAGGTTAAGGGTGGCTCGAGCTTCAATAGTAGTTGGATATGGAATCTATCTTCTATTCTTTAGGAGCACATAATTATCCTCAAAAGAAAGACTTCTAGACCTGGTAAAACGTTATTGATGGGATAATTACAATAATTACAATAGATACATGATTTATATCAATTATTTCGGGTAAATATGAAATATACGAGGATTTATGAGTTCTAGTGGTGGAGTTGGATTAGGAGACTGTAAAACTTAGCTTAAGGGTGTTTGGATTAGTCATAACTCTCGAATGGATTATCTTGAGGTGGTTGAATTGGCAAGAAATGAGGGTTTTAACCTAAAAGAACTACATGAGTCTCGATTCCTATAAATAGGATATGTAGGCATTGACAAAGGGGTTCGTATTTTTCACTTTCAACATGCATAAGGCACGTGTACCCTTAGTGATACATCTTCCGGTGAATTGGCTGGCCGAGTAGGATTTACTCCGCCCTCTTCATCCGGTGGCTTTGTCAACTCAGCCCAAACACTGTTTTCATTTCTTAATTTCTGTACTAAGCTTCAGGTTTCCAGCTGTGAACCTGTAGCTCTGTCCGATAACCAAAGACACATTATTCGAATATTCCAGCGAGATTCTCTCATTGTGTTGTTACCAAATTCCTCTCACAACATAAGTGGCGCTAGAAGGAGGGGGACTCCATTGAAATTTTGAGAGAGGGAAAATGTCGGATGATTACGTTGATACACAAACGCCAACTGATGGCAAAAATGGTCGTGGAAAAGATCCTCAGGGAGAGGTTACGAATACGGATATCTTTGATAACCTTCAAAAAATCGGTGAAAGGGTCGATTCCTTGGAGAAGAAATCTGAAAAGATGAAGAAATGGCGTAAAAAGCAAAAGTCCTCAGAAAAACGCTCAAAGGCGCCGAAAGTCTGTTAGGAATATGTTGTTCTTGATGATAATTATAAAAACACTTAGTAGATTTTGTATTAAGTTATTTTGTAACTGTCAACGAAATAGCATGCTTTGCAGTGTTTCGTTGACAGGAAGCTCATCAACGAAATGAGTGTTGTAGCAATTGCATTGTACAATACTTCACAGTATGATAGGCATTTTGTTGTATGTATCAGATAGGTTTTCTAAGTCATGTTGACTAAGTACTAGATAGGCAAAATAGGTTGGTTAATTGTACATATATTATGCCTTGTAATTTTGCCTAAGTGAAGACATGTCAACGGTATGAAGATTACTCTGTCAACGGTATGGAGTGTACCCATCAACGAAACAAGGGAAACTCCATCAACGAAATGAAGAATAAAGCTATCAACGAAACACATCTCCTTGCTATCAACGAATCAATGTTGCTTTTTGAACAGTTGACAAAGTGATAGTGACAGTTTACTGAACAGATCTAAAAGGAGATATGGAAGTGTACTGTGCATTGGAAGCCATCAAAGTGGATACTGGAAATAAGGAAACATTCCAATTTCCAATAAGGCTCTTGGGAATGATTATAATGAGCATGAAGACAAAAGCTAAGATCTCCAAGGACCATTGGACAAAAGGAATGAAAAGCAAGCTACTGATGGTTACTACTATTATTCTTTAGTTTAACCAAACGTAGAATTGTAAACTTGGGTTTATATAACCAAGTGTAGCAGTTACTTTAGAAGTAAGAGAAGAAACACAAATAGATTGTATTAGCTTTTTGAGAGCAATTCTTCTCTACAACCTTGTAACTGAGCAGCTGTGTACTTTTGTATCACAGATTATTTCCGCAATAAAAACACTTCAGTTGGATCATCAAACAATCCAACTGAATTATTTATATCTTGTGTTTTTATTTATTCAGTTCAGTTTTATTTTATAAGGTGTTTTAGTTTCAAGAAAATATCAAGAATTGTATTCAACCCCCCCTTCTACAATTCTGTTAGGTCATTTGGGATTAACAATTGGTATCAGAGCAAGCTTCTAACATACAAGAAGTTTAAAGATCAAGACCAAAAACAGAAACCATGGTGAAGAAGGATGCAGGTGTGAAGATACCAGTTCTTGATAAGGACAATTACTTTCACTGGAAAGTAAAGATGCATTTACACCTCATGTCTATGGATGAGAGGTATGTAGACTGCATTGAGAAAGGTCCACACGTTCCCATGAAGCTTGATTCGAGAGTTGGACTGCCAGATGATGCTCCTGATGTAGAGATTCCAAAACTTGTCTCAGAATGGACTGTTGAAGATGTTGCAGAAGTCCATAAAGACAAAAGAACCATGAACATTCTGTTTAATGGTTTGGAGCAAGAGATGTTTGACAATGTTATCAACTGTACAACCTCTAAGGAAGTATGGGATACTGTTAGAACTCTCTGTGAAGGAACTGAGCAAGTCAGGGAAAATAAAATGCAACTCCTTATACAACAATATGAGCATTTTCATTTTAAGGCTGGTGAAACCCTAAATGACACGTTTAGTAGGTTTCAGAAGCTTTTGAATGGATTAAAGCTGTATGGGAGGATCTATCAAACTAAGGATTCAAACCTTAAATTTCTCAGAGCTCTTCCAAAAGAATGGAAGCCTATGACTGTTTCTCTTAGAAACACTCAAGAGTACAAAGACTACACTCTTGAAAGGCTTTATGGAACCTTGAAGACTTATGAGCTGGAAATGGAGCAAGATGAGGAAATTGAAAAAGTACAGAAGAAGGGTGGATCTATTGCATTGATTGCATCTGTGAACCAACTGGAAGATGACAGTAAAGAAACTGCAAAGGCCACAACTAGTCGACCTAGTTGTAGGAGTGATGTTAGCAAGGGTAAAGACAAGATGACAGAAGAAGAAGAAGAATCAGAACCAGCCAACTTGAATGACTTAGATGAGATTGATGAGCACATTGCTTTTCTGTCTAGGAAATTCTCTAAGTTCAAGTTCAAAAGAAACTCAGAGGCAAGGCCACCAAGAAGAGACTTTCAACCTAGCAAAACAAACTGGATTGAAAAGTCTAAGTCAAAATGTTTCTATTGTGGAATGCTTGGTCACTTTGCTGGAGACTGCAGAAAGCCCAAGGTTGAGAAGGGCAACAGGAAATTTGAGCCTGTTGATTATAAAAAGAAATACTTTGAACTTCTCAAGGAAAAAGAAAAGGCTTTCATGTCTCAGGAGTATGACTGGGCTGGTAATGGTGAAGACTCTGATGATGATGTTGAGTATGTCAACTTGGCTCTTATGGCTGACAATCATGAGCAGGAAGCAAGTTCCTCAAGCAACCAGGTAACAATTACTAATCTTTCTGAGCTTTCTAAAGAGGAATGCGATAGTGCAGTAAATGAAATGTCTACTGTACTATATAATTTGCGTGTTACTCTTAAATCACTTACCAAGGAGAATTCAAGAATAAAAGAGACTAATTTGTTCTTAAGTGATAGGAATGCAATGTTAGAAGCACAGCTCATTGAATTTGAGAAAATGAGATGTGTTAGTAGGGATGCTAAGAAGGAACTTGAGAACGTGTTACAAAGGGAAGAAATTCTTAAAACACAACTTGAAATAGAACAAGGTGTGATTGCTAAATGGAAAGATGCCAGGAATGTTGCTACCAACATCATTAATGTTCAAGGTATGGAATCTTTCTGTGAGCAATCATGGAAAAAGAACAAAGAGAAGCTAGGGTGTGTTGGTGAAACCTTAGAATCAGAAACAGAGTCAACAAACAACAATGATCATTTGTTGGAGGTTGATATGTCAACGAAATGCAATGTTTCGTTGACACATGAACCATCAACCGATCAGGCTGTTTCGTTGACAGACAAAAGAAAAGAGAAACTCACTAGACTTAATGACAAGTATGGTCCTGTTACCAAGAACTTTGTTCAAGGTGAGTCTAGTAATTCAAAGAAAGTTGAGAAGCCTGTTGAGAGAGCTAATGTAGGTCACTTGTCTAACAAGCAATTGAAAGACAAGGTAGAAAAAGTTCAAAATGAGGCTAAGGGAAATAAGAAGAATAACAGGAATGGCAAAGTAGGAATTAACAAACACAACAATTACACACCTGATAAATATGCTCCTAGAAAGACATGTGTTAATTGTGGAAGTGTTAGTCACTTGTCTACTAACTGCAAATCTGTTAAGAAAACTGCTAATGTGAAAATTCCCAAGCCTGCAAGGAATAGTCCTATGTCTACAATGCCTGTTATGCCTAACATGTTTGCTCCATATGCACAATTTCAGAATCCATATGCTAGCATGCCATTTGTGTCTAATCCTTACATGAATATGTTTAACATGCCACAAATGCCATGGAACATGAATAACATGATTGTTCCTCCAACTATGCATGCTATGAATGAAGATATGAGCAACCCTCAGAAATCAACACCAAGGGTAAAGATTGATTTGAATCAATCTGAGCCCAAAGTGAAAAATGGTACAAAAGGGAATGCAAAGGCTAACAAGACAGGACCCAAGGAAACTTGGGTACCAAAATCAACTTGATTTGGTTTTATTGTGTGCAGGGAGACAAAAGGAATCTTTGGTACTTGGATAGTGGTTGTTCAAGACACATGACTGGTGATTCTACCCTGCTCACAGAGTTTCAGGAAAGAGCTGGCCCTTGTATTGCTTTTGGAGATGACAGCAAAGGCTACACAAAGGGATATGGCTTGATTTCAAAAGAGAATGTCATCATAGATGAGGTTGCATTGGTGGATGGTCTTAAGCACAACTTGCTTAGTATCAGCCAACTTTGTGACAAAGGATTTTTAGTTACTTTTTCAAAAGAAGCCTGTGTTGTTTCTAAAGGAGGAAACAACAATGTGGTAATGACTGGATTCAGAAGAGGGAATGTGTACATTGCTGACTTTAGTAGCACAAGTTCAGACACCATCACTTGTCTTTTCAGCAAAGCAAGCAAGGATGAAAGTTGGCTATGGCACAAGAAATTATCTCATCTGAATTTCAAGGTTATGAATGATTTGGTAAGGAAGGATCTTGCAAGAGGAATTCCACAGGTGGAGTTTTCCAAGGATGGTTTGTGTGATGCCTGTCAAAAAGGGAAACAAAAGAAGGCATCATTCAAAAGCAAGACAGAGTCATCAATTGTCCAGCAGCTTGAATTGCTTCATATGGACCTATTTGGCCCTGTAAATGTTATGTCCATCTCAAAGAAGAAATACTGTCTTGTGATTGTTGATGATTTTTCTAGATTTACATGGACTTTCTTTTTGCACTCTAAAGATGAGGCAAGTGAAATCATTATCAATCACATCAAGATGGTAAACAATCATCCTGACTTGAAAGTAAGAAGGATCAGGAGTGACAATGGGACAGAATTCAAGAATTCAAGCATGAAGGTGTTCTGTGAAGAAAATGGTATTTTGCATGAGTTTTCAGCAGCAAGAACACCACAGCAAAATGGTGTAGTTGAAAGGAAAAATAGAACACTTATTGAAGCTGCAAGGACAATGCTAGATGAATCAAAGTTACCTACATATTTTTGGGCTGAGGCAGTTAACACAGCTTGTTTTACTCAAAATATTTCTTTGATTAATCAGGCCAAAGGAATGACCCCTTATCAGTTACTCAAAAGAAAGAAGCCACTATTAGATTTTCTTCATGTCTTTGGATGCAAGTGCTTTGTTCTGAGAAATCAAGCTGAGCATTTGGGGAAATTTGAAGCAAAGGCAGATGAAGCAATATTTGTGGGATATGCAGCAGGGAAAGCTTACAGAGTCTATAATCTCAGAACCAACATTGTTATGGAATCTGTACATGTTGTTTTTGATGATCTCAAAATTCAAGGTCTCTGTGATGAAGGTTTCCATGAAAGTCTCTCTTTTGAGAATGAGGAAGGAGATCGAATGAATCATGTTAAGGCTACTGAGAAACAGCCTAAAGTTGTTGTAACTAGCACAGATGAAAGCAGCAGTGAAGATGAAGTTGCTGCATTAAGATTGAAAAGAATAGCTGCTAGTAGACCAAATGATCATTTCGTTGACAGTCATGATGGTGGTTTCGTTGACAGTCAAAATGAGCGTTTCGTTGACAACCAAAATGGTCATACCGTTGACAGTCATAGAAATGGTTCTAGAAGTGATCATTTAGGGACAACAAACTCAGGGGGAGTTTCTCAAGGACAAATGTCCAATCAAGGCAATCATGATCATGAAGCTACCTCGTCTAGAGCAAATCTACCTCCCTCAAGAAAATGGACTAAAGATCATCCCTTTGAACTCATTATAGGTGATGTTTCTTCAAAAGTCCAAACTAGAAGAGCAACTCAAGAAGAATGTCTATATAGCAGCTTTCTGTCTCAAGATGAGCCAAAGAAAGTTGAGGATGCACTTCTAGATCCAGATTGGGTTTTGGCTATGCAAGAAGAGCTAAACCAATTTGAAAGGAACAATGTTTGGAAGCTGGTGCCCAAGCCTAAAGACAGGAGTGTCATAGGCACAAAATGGGTGTTCAGAAACAAGATGGATGAAAATGGCATAGTCACAAGGAATAAAGCAAGACTGGTTGCAAAAGGCTACTCACAGGAAGAAGGAATTGATTTTGATGAAACATTTGCTCCTGTTGCAAGACTAGAAGCAATAAGGATTTTCCTAGCCTATGCAGCCCATGCCAATTTCAAAGTCTATCAAATGGATGTGAAAAGTGCTTTTCTGAATGGGGAATTGGAAGAGGAGGTCTATGTGAGTCAACCTCCTGGTTTTGAAGATGATGATTTTCCTGAATATGTATACTTCCTCCTCAAAGCACTCTATGGTTTGAAACAAGCACCTAGAGCCTGGTATGACACACTCTCACAGTTTCTTCTTGAGAATCACTTCACTAGAGGTACTGTAGATAAAACTCTTTTTCATAGGATTGTGAATGGCTCTACTATACTTGTTCAAATTTATGTAGATGACATAATCTTTGGGTCTACAGATGTGAAGCTTTGTCAAAAGTTTGCCAAGCTTATGCAAAGTAAATATGAAATGAGCATGATGGGAGAATTAACTTACTTTCTTGGTCTTCAAGTGAAGCAAGTTAATGAAGGCATTTTTATTAGTCAAACAAAATACATTCATGATTTATTAAAGAAATTTAACTTAATGGAATGCTCTCCTGCCAAAACTCCCATGCCCACTGCCACCAAACTTGAATTGAATACTAAGGAAAAATCTGTGGACATTTCAAGTTACAGAGGCATGGTAGGCTCACTTTTATATTTAACAGCTAGTAGACCTGATATTATGTTTGCTACATGTCTATGTGCTAGATTTCAGGCTGATCCTAGGGAATCCCATTTAGTTGCTATTAAAAGGATTTTCAGATATCTCAAGGGAACACCAAACCTTGGCATTTGGTACCCTAGAGAATCTGGTTTTGAACTAATTGGTTATTCAGATGCAGATTATGCAGGATGTAAAATTGACAGGAAAAGCACAACAGGCACCTGTCAATTCTTAGGAAACAAGCTTGTGTCATGGTTCAGCAAGAAACAAAACTCAGTTTCCACCTCCACAGCTGAGGCTGAGTATATTGCAGCTGGAAGTTGTTGTGCACAGATTTTGTGGATGAAAAATCAACTACTTGATTATGGATTAAGAGTTGAGAAAATTCCTATTTTCTGTGACAACACTAGTGCCATTGCCATTACTGAGAATCCAGTGCAGCATTCAAGAACCAAGCATATTGACATCAAGTACCATTTCATTAGAGAACATGTTATGAATGGTACTGTGGAGTTACATTTTGTTCCAAGTGAACAACAACTTGCAGACATCTTTACCAAGCCACTTGATGAATCAACATTCTCAAGATTAGTAAGTGAGCTAGGTATGCTAAATTTCTCTTAATTATTTTTGAGATATTTGCAAGTCATAAAGCAGCCAGAAATTTGCTATGTTTTTCTGTGAATAAATTTTCTCAGGAAAAGGTAAAATTTTGTCTAAGTCAAAATTACTATGCCAACGGAATGCACCATTTCGTTGACAGTCTTAGCAGTTTTCTGGGTGTTTCGTTGATAGCTCTTTTATATCAACGAAACGCAGCTTTATCAACGAAATAAGACGGGACTTTAACCGCCCAATCCTGATTCGTTGATTTAGCGCTTTTTATCTGAACCGTTGAAATGTGACACGTCTTTTACCACGATCTATGCATACACCCCTGTAAGTATAAATCATGGTAATACTTTAAGAGTAACGGTTATATTTTTTAAGCCAATCCAGTAATTTACATTTATTATTGGATTCATTTTCTGAGAATTTTTGGGGGAGTATTTAAGAAATTTTATTTTTCTTATTTCTTTTTACCTGTTCTCAAAAATTCCAAAGGCTTTTTCTCTCTTCTTCTCTCTATCAATCAATTCAGTTCGAAGCTTTCCTTTAATCAACAATGGCACCTATAGTCAAGCTTATGTCTGCTGGAGGGTTCATCTATGAGAAGAACAACTCCATCCCTTTTGTTGTCAAGGAAAACCCGAACAGTCTGTTCTTCAAAATGATGGATTTCATGAAGAATTGCAAGTTGAGCTATGCAATGTTTCACTCTACACCACTCTACAATGAGATAATCGAGGAAATTTGGACCTCATGTGAGTATAGTGGAACAAACTGCACACTAAAATTCACTCTTCAAGGTAATGAGTACATAGTTAATTCTGATGTTTTGCAAGCATGTCTACATATTCCTGATAATAACTGTGATGCTTTGCCTACTAACACTGAAATAACTACCATGTTAAATTCTATAAACTACTCTTTGCCTACTGATAATCTGGGTAGAATAATTAGGAGAGGTTTGGTTAGAGAATACAGTTATTTAGCTGATGCATTCATTAAGGTCTTTTCTGGAAAGATTAGTAATTTTGATGCATTAACTAACTCTATGTTAATTCTCCTAACCATGCTTCTAAATGATAGATATCACAACTTTAGCACCCAACTTATGTATGAAATTGGTGCTAAGTTGGGTGACAAAGCAAATAGGAAGAAAAATATCTATTATGCTAGGTTTCTGATGATGTTGGCTAACCATGTTAGTCCAGCACCATTAGTTATCTCTAACCCTAATGCCAGGTTCGAGTGCTTTGTGCAAGAAAAGAGAGTATTGACAGACATACTCAGGCTGAACCACAATGGTGATGTTCCAGTGGTGTATCTGCCAATAATTGAGGTAACTACTACTATCCCTGTTAGTGTAGCTAACACCTCTACTGTTTTACCTTCCAATGTTGCTATGGAGTCTGTAGCTGTGACCCAACAGGCTCCTACCCTAGCAACAAAACCAAAATCAAAGAAATCCTCCAAGCCAACCTCAGGTGCTTCTCAAAAGGCACCTGTTGTAAAAACTACCACACAACCTAAGGGGAGTGAGTCTGGAGTTGTGAGAGGTGAGGGAAGGGGTGAACATCAAAGAAACCCCAAGGATAAGGAAGGACAGGTTAGTGTGTACCAGCCAAGCCCCATTGTGTCTTCCCAACAAGGCACAATGAGTAACATGGATTTAAGCACAAGTCTAATTGCATCCTCCCAAAAGGATGTGATTATTGAAACAAGCTCTCCTCCTAGAGTACAGTCCAAAAGGGTAAGGGACACTTCTAGCCCAAAGTCTACATTTTCCCAATACCAAAGGAGAGTGAAGCAAAAGTCCAAGGGTACACAGGGTGCACACACACTGGAAGCAACACTTCCAGTTTCTCAAATTCAGTTTGATGTAACCCCTATCATTACTCTGGGGTTACAGTCCCATTCTCTAAACATCAATCTTGAATTATCTCCATCAAATTCACCAACTCAATCTTTAGATGTGGACATGATCCATACATCTATTCCTGATTCTCCAACTCTAATCTTGGAGAAGCCCCACTCTGAAGCTGGTGGCCATCACTTGTTAAGTGATTTGTTGGGCCATCAACCAATTTTTCCTGAAGTTGCAAGGGGATCTGTGGACCATTCTTTAAAATCAATCACCACAGACTCTACTGTAATTTCTCATTCTCAAAGTGCTTTCTTGACTTCATCAACGAAACAGTCTATTTCGTTGACAAGTGTTTCTCCATCAACGGTATCCATACCGTTGACAGTTCAAACTACCATTCCGTTGATAGTTCACTCTGCACCTTTAATTGAAAATCAAGTTGTTCCCACAACTAGTGCAGATGATCTAGTGGTAGTTGAGACACTTCTAGGACTGAGAGGGAGTGAAATTGAGAGGCTGGCTTGCAGCCAGGCAAAAGGAGAGCTTGAGAGTGAGAGGCTGACTATTTCTTCCAGCCAGGCAAAAGGAGAGATTGAGAGTACCACCTTAGTAGGTGAAGGTGAGGGTGTGAGAGGTGTGAGCCATGGGGAGCCCATGTTGCAAGAAAAGAGTGGAGAGAGAGAAGGGACTACAGGAGCTATAAGGGGGAAAGCAGCCATTGCAAGTGAGTTAATGGAGGTCAGTGAGGGAGAAAGGGAACTTACTTTCCAAGAGCATTATCAACAAACTCTGGATAGTATTTCCCTGGATCCTGAGACCTTTACTCATCCTGTGCCAGCCTATCAAATTATGGCTCAGCAGGGCAATGTGGAGGCAGAAAGGTCACTAAATCTAATTCATACAACTGCATCAATGCAAAGAGCAAAGGATGCCCTGACCAATCTACCTTCAGGAGCTGCAGCAAGTGGAGAATTTGAGTTTTCTGATGATGAGGACAGCTATGGTGATAATCTACAGGTGGCCACCACTTCACAGACTGGGACTTCTGTGGTGCCTCCTACACCAGGCTGGCTTTCTCAAGGTATGCATGGTAGAGCCACTCTAGATGCTGCTATCTCCAGGCAGTACAATGAAGCCTACTTAGCTCATGAGTCTGCAAATGCAAGGGACAAGAAATTCTACAAGGCCATCATGGATTCTCTGGAAATTCAAAGGCTACAAATGATGCAGACAAGGATTGAGGCTACAGAAATCAAGGACTCCATTAGCAATTTCAGGGATGCTAACTACAGAATGATGGATGAAAAGCTCCCTCTTCTCACTATGTCCAGAATGAACAGGTTTTTCTCTAAGGAACCTGAAGTGGCTACCTCCTTGAAGACTCTCTCTTCTAGAGTGGACAAGGTGGAAGCTACTTTATCTCAAATGCAAAAGGAACAGGAGAAGCAGACTCAACTTTTGGCCCAGCTAGTGGCAGCTCAAGGACTCCCAGTTGTCTCTCTTGATGATAACAAAAAGGGGGAGAAATCTCAGGAGCTAACCATTCAAATCACAAAGGTGCTGGTCCCAGCCATCACATTGCCACAGGAGCCACTAGCAATGGGGGAGTTTGGAAAGAAGAATAAAGATAGCATTGACTTGATCCAGGAAGCTTCTATGAGGATACAACTTGCAGAACAGATCAAAGATCATTGGTCCAACATAGAAGCAAGGTTCAAGAAAATTACTGAATCTTCAAAGACAGATCAGCCATCAACAAATGCAATGGTGACTGTACAAGTGGAGCCACAGTTCAAGAGCTCTTATGCTATAGAGCCCCTTCTACATGGAGTCATTCAAGGACCAAGAAAGGAGAAAGGACAAACTTCATGCATTAGGGATGTGGAAGAAGCTACATTACAAAGAAGCTTATCTCCAAAGTCTCCTGCTAAACCAAAAGGCAAAAACATAGCAAGAACTTTCTATCCTGCACCTTATCCAGATGAGCTCAAGCTACTTGGACTTCTCATCACAAAAAGCAAGGAAAGCAATGATTATGAGATAAGGAAACAAAGGGCAATTGTCTACAGGAATGGACAAGAAATTTGTGTTTGGGCTGGTCACCCAAACTTTGCTGAAGCTAAAGCTGAAGAATCAGAAAGAGCAGCAATGCAAGCACTTGCAGTTGCTCAATCTCTTGATGAAGAAGAAAGACAGCAAGAAGAAAAAGCCCAAAAGGAAAGGAGTGAAAAGAAGAGTACAAGGCAACCAAAGGCAAGGGCTAGAAGAAACATAACCTTTGAAAATGATGACTCTCAGAGTATTGCATCAGACTCTTCTGTACCTCCAACAATTCCTGATCCATCTTTAAAGTTAGCCTGTGATCCCAAACATATTGTTAATTATCATGATCAGCCAATTGAGCCAAAGGAAGAGCCAATTGAGTTTGATGAGGCTAACTTTCCTAAATTCCTTTTTGAGATGGATCCAAAGAAGAAATTGAAGCAAAGGGCTGTCAAGGCAAAGCCAGTATTTGTGAGAAAGCCACAACCTCAAAAACCCCCTTCAAATCCAGAGGACTGCATGTACATTGCTGACATCAGGGAAGAATCCAGTTTGCATCTTGATTTAGACAACCTGGTGGAAGTAAGGGGCATTGCAGCTTCTCAGAAGCTACCTGAAAGATTGGTTTTCACATACAAGGGTGGTAGAGAACAAATTTGGCCTCTCTACAGAATTCTAGGAGAAGACTACCAAACACTACTCACAGTGTTTAGATGCTTGAAGAAAGACTTTGGCTTCACCAAAACAGCCAAGTCTGAGGTGGTCTCCAAAATATGTCAAATAAAGGCTAGCTGGAACAAGCCTGAGGCTCTTCCCAGGATGCTAAGAGTGCCCTCAACAGGAAAGAAGATCCATCTTCAACCTTTCTGGATGATGGAATTCAAGGACAAGGACAACTGCAGAAGGTTCTTCAGGATGGAAGACCAGCTGGACAAGGCATCTAATCAAACTCTAAGGTTTATGCAATCCAAGCTTGGTGATCAAGATGAAGAAGAGAAGATCTTTTACAGAAGGCTACAGGTCCAGATTGAGGAGAACAACTCTAGGAGAGGGAAGAAGACTATGCCCCAAAGAAGACAAAGATGAATTATTTGCTCAATCTAGAGGAGCACATTTGGGCATTAGTCTTGTAAGTCTTGCATTATTTCTAAAACTTTATGAAGCTCAATACAATTTTTACTTCTATCATGTGTAATATGCCTGAGTGTTTTTGTTATCATCAAGGCTCTTGATTTATGGCTGTTATTCTATCAGTCATAAATTGGGGGAGATTGTTAGGAATATGTTGTTCTTGATGATAATTATAAAAACACTTAGTAGATTTTGTATTAAGTTATTTTGTAACTGTCAACGAAATAGCATGCTTTGCAGTGTTTCGTTGACAGGAAGCTCATCAACGAAATGAGTGTTGTAGCAATTGCATTGTACAATACTTCACAGTATGATAGGCATTTTGTTGTATGTATCAGATAGGTTTTCTAAGTCATGTTGACTAAGTACTAGATAGGCAAAATAGGTTGGTTAATTGTACATATATTATGCCTTGTAATTTTGCCTAAGTGAAGACATGTCAACGGTATGAAGATTACTCTGTCAACGGTATGGAGTGTACCCATCAACGAAACAAGGGAAACTCCATCAACGAAATGAAGAATAAAGCTATCAACGAAACACATCTCCTTGCTATCAACGAATCAATGTTGCTTTTTGAACAGTTGACAAAGTGATAGTGACAGTTTACTGAACAGATCTAAAAGGAGATATGGAAGTGTACTGTGCATTGGAAGCCATCAAAGTGGATACTGGAAATAAGGAAACATTCCAATTTCCAATAAGGCTCTTGGGAATGATTATAATGAGCATGAAGACAAAAGCTAAGATCTCCAAGGACCATTGGACAAAAGGAATGAAAAGCAAGCTACTGATGGTTACTACTATTATTCTTTAGTTTAACCAAACGTAGAATTGTAAACTTGGGTTTATATAACCAAGTGTAGCAGTTACTTTAGAAGTAAGAGAAGAAACACAAATAGATTGTATTAGCTTTTTGAGAGCAATTCTTCTCTACAACCTTGTAACTGAGCAGCTGTGTACTTTTGTATCACAGATTATTTCCGCAATAAAAACACTTCAGTTGGATCATCAAACAATCCAACTGAATTATTTATATCTTGTGTTTTTATTTATTCAGTTCAGTTTTATTTTATAAGGTGTTTTAGTTTCAAGAAAATATCAAGAATTGTATTCAACCCCCCCTTCTACAATTCTGTTAGGTCATTTGGGATTAACAAAGTCACACGGGTTCGCCTGGATTTTGGTAGTGATAAAGAGGAGCCTGAAAAGGATATGACAAAGGTTACTTTTTCTGATGTTGAAATTGATAAGAGTAATCCAGATTGGAACTCTGAAGCTGAAGCTGAGGATCAGGAAGGCCCTGAACTTTCTGCTACGAGGAATGTGAGTGTGTTCGACCGAGTGGGAAAAAAGCTTACGAACAAGTATTTGAGACACCTGATCTCAGGAACGAAGAAAAAGTCCACCAAGAAGGTTCAAAGTGAGAAGTCACAGTCTAAGGGGTCAAAGAGTCATAAGGAGAAGTCTCGCTCTAAAGTTGAGGATGAGCATAGTTCTAGCTTGTCCCACAAGGCCGATGATAGCTCTGATGAGAGTTCTACTGATGGGGAAGATGAAGATGATACCTCCAAATCAGCTGAAGGGAAGAGGGAGTACAAGGTGAAGGACCTTAGGAAGGTCCTTGAGAAAATTATGGTAGAAAAAGGTCCACAGTCGGGGTTAGCTGCAGGTTCACCTTTCACCAAGAAAGTGCAGGATTCACCTCTACCCCGTAGCTATAGAGGAGTTGGAGACCTGAAGTTCGATGGGACTGCTGACCCAGTGGAATATCTTAGCCGTTTTAACACGGAGATGGAAGTTTACTAGATTAAGGATTGTACAAAATGCCGCTTGCTAGATGCGACCCTGATAGATAGTGCTCATCAATGGTTTAAGAGGCTTCCAACGAATTCCATTAAGTCTTGGAGGCAGATGGGTGAGATGTTTGTAACCCAGTTTAGAGCTTCAGTGACGTTCGCACCTCCAGCTAACACGCTTGCGAACATTTAGCAGCGTGATAATGAGACGTTGAATGAATACTTTAAGAGGTTCAATGCTGAGGTTCTAAAGGTAAGGAAGACTACTGATGAGACCTACAAAAATTTCCTGATAGCTGGTAAAGCCTGGGACTGAATTCTGGAAGGAGCTTCAGAGTAAGGAGCCAACTACGTTGGTTGATTTCTATGCAAAGGCAGAAAGTCATAAGGTTGTGGAATAATCTCTGGTGAATTTGAAGAAGGATAATCCCTCACGGGATTAGAACATGAATAAAAGGAGTAGGTCATACAGCCCAAAAGGGAGAAGCTGCAACAAATGAGCAACCTAAACTGGAGCTGCAGATGACAACAAGGAAGCTAACAGGGAGGTGAAAGACTGCTCCTCTGTCGGTGAATGCTACCAATTCAGGGAGGACAATGGGACATAAATACCCACTTTTGAAAGGTAATCAGAAGTACTCGGAGTACACTCCCTTGGCTGCTCATATCGAGCATATATTTGAAGTTGGTGATAAAACTGGAATGTTTAGGAAGCCCCCTCGAACGAGATCTACGGGAAGAAAGGACTTGGCAAAGTATTGTGCTTTCCACAATGCTAATGGACCTGAGATGGCTGATTGTCGTCACTTAAAGGATCATATTGAGGACCTGATCAGAAAGGGGTACCTCACAGAGTTTGTGGCCCAGGAGGCGAAAATAATACAAGGATGATAAGTCTAAAAGAGGTAAAGACAAGTTTGCACCTGAACGTACTACCAAGGCTGGTAGTATTCACACCATCATTGGTGGACCGTATATTGGAGGCTTTAGCAGGAATGCCATGAAAAATTACGCACGTGAGGCTAGGGGAGCCCCCTCACAAATGTTTTCCACCTAGTAGAAAAGGCCCCCAAAGCTCTTCAGAGGTGAAGCTGCAGACATCACCTTTACTGAAGATGATGCTAAGCATGTGCATCACCCCCATAATGATGTATTGGTGGTCACTATTACTATTGGAGGTTTGAATGTGCACCGAGTTCTTGTGGATAATGGAAGATCTTGCAATATTTTGGCTTTTAGCACATATCAAAGGATGAGATTTTTGGATAAGGAGATGTATCCATCTTACAACGACTTCTATGGTTTTACTGGTGGACCAGTTCAGATTATGGGGCGTGTGAAGCTCCCAGTTATGATAGGTACAGAGTCTTTGGAAGCTACGCAGGTGGCAGAATTTATGGTTGTGAATCAAGATATTTTGTACAACTGTATAGTTGGCAGGCCCTTTTTGAAGGATACGAGGATGGTAACCTCAATATACCACCTCTCAATGAAATTTCCAACCCAAACGGGATTGGATGTATAAAGGGCTGTCAAACAAATTCAAGGGACTGCTATAATAAAGCCTTGCATTCTGCCAAACAAGCTTCAAAACACTTGTTATTGGTTGATGGTGGTACCACGAATAGGTGCTATCGGTATTTGGAAGCACCTGGGAAGGTTGAACCTCCACGACAGAAGGACTTGTGTATTATGATCATGATTATCCAACATCCAGATGAAGATGACACCACGAATATTGTCTTTTTTCTGGGGGTAGATACCCGGAATGAGGTACGGATGTTGGAGGCACCCCCACCAAAAAATTTAAAAGTTGATGAGCCTTTTATTGAAGGCATTTGTTCGCACAAAATCACGCAAGCGTACGCGGTCAACAAGTAATATAAGAATAAGTAGAGTTCGTTCCCACAGAGACTGCTTTGGTTACTATAGTTATGCACTTATGCAACAATGTATGGCTATTGTTCAATGCTAAGACAAGTATCAAAGTTGTGTTTTGATTAACTAAATTAACTAATCAACCTAACAAGATTATAATTAACTAAAGAGATTGCTGTATAATTACTTATGAGAATAAAACATGGGATCCTAACTTCATTAAATACTTCATCTAGAGTCTTTTGTCTTTAATCAATGCATGTGACGGTTGTGATAACTAATCGGATAACACGAAATCAGTACACGCTACCTTTCAGTATACTTATACCAAATCACTCAAACATCCACAAAAGAGATAGAAGTTGGGCAGACACCAATTATGCTTAGACCCTATATGTCTATAAGATTTGAAAACATAACGGTTTAACGAGCAAGTTATCCATTCAGATTACATAGGGCAGGTAAGATGGTTAAAATCACCTACGAATCATGCATGACAAACATACATAAACCTATGCTAGCATGGCAAGTTCTAAATCTCTATATCCACTTTCGCAATCAATAGAGATTAACAAACAACTTAGATGTTAGCTACGCATCCAAGAAGAATAAGCACAGCCAAACTAGGTTATCAACAAATCATCACACACACATCTTTAAAACAATTAACTACTAAAATCCATAAATAAATCCGTTAGAATCCCACGACAACGATTAGTTCATAATCGAACCGTTCATCATCGTGGGTTCTGATGAAAACATGATAATAAATATGTCTGGAATACTGAATAAAGTACTAGAGATAAAGTTTAAGAAACACAAAACCAACGAGAATCCAAAGTATCGCCTAATTAGAAGAATACAAAGAAAAGTTGAAAACTAGATCTTCGTAATCAGCCGTCTTCTTGTTCTCCTCACCGGTGGATGGATAAGTATGTATGCAAGACAATGTATATCTCAGAAATCGTCCACCAATAGTTTATATAGGCCACAGGGTTGACTGGTCTTCTGCTAGTTTCCATATCTGACTTGAAATTGCCTTCTTCAGCATTGTTAGGGCGCGGGCGCGCTTAGATGGGCGCAGGCGCGCTTCAAATGTTTCCTCTAGGGCGCGGGCGCGCTTCTACAGGCGCGGGCGCACCTGCTCTCTGTCAGAATTCCTTCAACTTGCATTTCTTTGGCAATTCTCCACACTCTCAAGCTCCGCAACCACTTAGCCTTCAAAGCATTGCTCAAACACTACCACAAACCACAGAAACTCCACAACACTGATGATGAAGCAACTCTGCACATACTAACACAAATCACATTAAAAACACCACGTACTTGAGATCAAACAATCAATTTAAGCCGATTTAGGGCGTTCCAAGTGAATATGAAATCCACTTATCACACCCCCAAACTTAAACCGATGCTTGTCCTCAAGCATAAACAGACTCTATATAACTATAATGTAATGCATGAATGCAACTAATATGCTAATGCAAGCGATCCCCTCAGACTAACCACAACCAATCAACAAGCCAACATCTCAAGAAATGCAATCTTTCAAACAGAGTTCGACCAAATTCCCGTATACTAACCATACAAACACAGAAACGTGCATGTGTGCGATGCTCATCAATATACTCCCAAACTAAACCAAGACCATATCCTATTCTTCACCAAAACAATCACAAGCTTATAAACAGAATGAACTCTAGACTCAAGAAATCACTAAAAGACACCTCATAATCCACTTGAGCTAGACAGGAATTCATGCTTTATTATGACACACAAAACAAAACTTATGCTTATTTGACCGTGCAATGGATGAGACCCCAAAAGGCTTATACAATAATACCCATGTAGCGAGCGTTAGGTTAGTGGATCCCAGACCGGAAAAGTCTTAGGTCACTAGGCACAAAGTCCCCTAGAACTTAATTGCTCGAGTATTAAAGAGCTCACCCTGATCAACTCTGCATATAAACAACTCTTTTTTTTTCTTTTTTTTTCTTTTTTTTTTTTAATTTCGGAATGAGCGCGCTTTGCTTTTTCTCATCCCTCCCTAGACTACTCATTTTCATGAGCGGCTACTAGCCATTTGACGCCTAGCTTTATTAACAACTAGCATGAAATCCCTGTTTTCCCCCAAACTTAGACTTAAGTGCTTCTTCATTTTCAAGAGAATAGACGAACATTCTAAATATAAGCAAATGATTAAATTCTAACATCCAAACAAGTATGGTCTGATCAAATCCAAAAGCAACCAATGAGACTTATGAAATTAATTTGTTTCTGGCATGCAAGTCAATTTCTTAGAAACTTAATCAACCCTCTATTCATCATAACCACACTCCCATCAACATCAACTCACTAACGGAAACAGCCAAGTCCTACGGGATCATGAAATATGCATGCTATGGATCATGAAATATGCATGCTATGCAAATGCAACTAAATGGACTCACATGATAGATATAAACAATAATGCAAACAGAATGCTCTATATGACATAAACATGCAATACTATGAATGAAACTAACTACATATGCAATATGAATCCTATATGACACACACAATAACACTACTATTCCTTAATTATCACCCCCAAACTTAAAATATTCAATGTCCTCATTGAAGGTAATAACAAGGAAAGTTGCAGATAATACCTAATCATCAGCAGTACCACCCTCCTCGGGTGGTGTATCCGATGGTGGATAAACAGAATCAGCTCCAATCTTAGGCAAATCCTCGCGGGTCTTCAAAGACCAATCCTCTTCACCCCTCTTCTTCCTAGGCAAATTCAAAACCCGATGAATTGCCTTTGTCGTGTAATCCACAGTCAAGCCCCGAACCACACTATAACCGTTCTTATCGGCCTTAGCATTAGCATAAAACTCCCGCACAATAGACAACGGGACCGGCTCCGGTGAATCACAAAAGGATTCCCAACCCCTCTTCGTAATCATGCTAAACAAATGCCCATCAGTAGGTTGAGGCAAAAATCCCTGTTCTTTAGCCACGGCTTTAGAAAGAAACCGTGTAAACTCCGATTGAGCCTCCGGAGAAGAAAACTTCTCAACCCCAACACCAATACTCGATTCCTCCTCAGATGAAGAGCGACGAGTGCTGCTACTACCCGCATAACGACCTCTCTTTGGTGGAGCCATGGAATTAGGATGAGATGAAAGGATATGTAAGGATGTGTATGTATAGATTTGAGAGAGAGAATAAGAGAAATGAGTTTAGGGGGCTAGGGTTTGTAAATAGGGGTTGGGGAGAGATATAGTTATGTTTAAATAGGGTAAAAACCAAAGAAAAACTGATTTGGGGGATTTTTGGGGTTTTTTCCGTTTTTTTTCTGCCAGGGACTAAGCGCGGGCGCACTATAGAGGGCGCGGGCGCGCCTCTTTTCTGTCCAGAAAATTTTTTCTGATTTTTTTTGATTTTTTTTGATTTTTTTTTTAAATGAAAAATACTTACAACAACATGGGTTGCCTCCCATGAAGCGCTCGTTTTACGTCAATAGCTTGACGTGATTCCGACTCCTTAATCAACTGAAACAAGAACCGCGGTCTCCGCCTCGCGATTCACCCGTTCACCAAAATACGGTTTCAATCTCTGACCATTGACCTTGAATGCTTCATCCGGTGACTTATCGAAAACTTCCACTGCACCATGTGGAAACACTGTTTTGACCGTGAACGGCCCCAACCACCTTGACTTAAGTTTTCCTGGAAAAAGCTTGAGACGAGAGTTGAAAAGCAAAACAAGTTGGCCTGGCACAAAGGACTTGTGCACCAACTTCTTATCATGCCATCTCTTGACCTTCTCCTTATACAACTTGTGATTTTCATAAGCCTGTAGCCGAAACTCATCCAACTCATTAATCTGAAGCATTCTTTTCTCACCAGCAGCTGACAAATCAAAATTCAACTTCTTCAACGCCCAATATGCCTTGTGTTCTAACTCGGCAGGCAAATGACAAGCCTTGCCATACACCAGCTGAAACGGTGACGTACCCAACGGAGTCTTGTAGGCTGTCCTGTAAGCCCAAACAGCTTCATCAAGCTTCAACGACCAATCCTTCCTCGAAGGATTTACCACTTTTTCAAGAATAAGTTTGATCTCCCTGTTAGAAACTTCAGCTTGACCATTTGTCTGAGGGTGATAGGAAGTGGCAACACGATGATTGATATTATACCTGGACATCAAAGCTGTGAATTTGCGATTACAAAAGTGCGTACCCTCATCACTGATGATTACCCTTGGAGTTCCGAAACGCGTGAAGATTTGCTTATGCAGAAAACTCAGCACCACTTTAGCATCATTGGTCGGTAAAGCCTTTACCTCGACCCATTTAGACACGTAATCCACAGCTAACAGTATGTACTGATTATTGCAAGACGAAACAAACGGTCCCATGAAATCGATTCCCCACACATCGAAAATCTCCACTTCAAGCAGCATATTAAGAGGCATCTCGTTCCTCCTAGAGATATTACCAACTCTTTGACATCGATCACATCTTAACACAAACTGATGAGCATCTTTAAACAGAGTTGGCCAGTAGAATCCTGCCTGAAGTACACGAGTAGCTGTCTTCTCTCCACCATAATGACCTCCATAAGTGGTGGAATGGTAATCACGCAAAACACCCTCAGTTTCACTATAAGGAATGCATCTCCTTATCACCTGATCAGCTCCCTGTCTAAATAAGAATGGCTTGTCCCAACGGTACCACTTCACATCATGCAGAAACTTCTTCCTTTGAGCATAAGAGAATTCAGCCGGGATGACATTACTCACAAGATAGTTCACAATGTCTGCAAACCATGGTTCTTCATCTTGCACCCCAAAAAGTTGATCATCAGGAAAAGATTCATTGATTAGAGTCTCATCTCCTGAATTCTTACCTTGGTCTTCCAAACGTGACAAATGGTCAGCCACCTGATTTTCCGTACCTTTTCTGTCCTTGATCTCCAAATCAAACTCTTGCAGCAAAAGAACCCAACGAATCAACCGAGGCTTTGAATCTTTCTTAGAAATCAGATAACGAATGGCTGCATGATCAGTATAGACTACTACCTTCGTCCCAAGCAAATACGCCCTGAATTTCTCGAAACTGTAGAAATTGCCAAGAGCTCCTTCTCTGTAGTAGTGTAATTCAGCTGCGCATCGTTGAGAGTTTTGCTAGCATAGTAAATCACATGAAACACCTTATTCTTCCTTTGCCCAAGAACAGCTCCCACTGCATAGTCACTAGCATCACACATCAACTCAAAAGGTTCACCCCAATCAGGTGCAGTGATAATGGGTGTAGTAGTCAACTTCTTCTTTAAAAGCTCGAAAGCATCCAAGCAATCTTTATCAAACTTGAAAGGAACATACTTTTCCAACAAATTACATAAGGGTTTGGAGATTTTTGCGAAGTCTTGAATGAATCGCCTATAGAAACCCGCATGACCAAGAAAACTGCGAATTCCCTTAACTGAGATTGGTGGAGGAAGATTTTCAATTGTCTCCACTTTGGCCTTATCCACTTCAAGCCCCTTGCTAGATACCTTATACCCAAGAATGATTCCTTCTTGCACCATGAAGTGACATTTTTCCTAGTTGAGCACCAAATTGGTCTCAACGCACCTTTTCAGCACCATGCCAAGATTCTGTAAGCACTGGTCATAAGAAGTTCCAAAAACTGAGAAGTCATCCATGAACACTTCCACATTAATGTCAATCATATCTGAGAAAATGGCCATCATACACCTCTGAAAAGTGGCTGGTGCACCACAGAGTCCGAAAGAAACGCGACGGAACGCAAAAGTGCCAAACGGACATGTGAATGTAGTCTTCTCCTGATCTTCTGGAGCAATGCAAATCTGATTGTAACTTGAATAACCATCCAGAAGGCAATAGAATTCATGGCCAGCCAACCTGTCTAGCATCTGATCAATGAACGGAAGAGGGAAGTGATCTTTTCTGGTGGCTTTATTCAGCTTTCGGTAGTCCATGCAAATTCTCCACCCTGTAACTGTCCGAGTAGGGATGAGCTCATTCTTCTCGTGGTGTTTCATTTCCAGATTCATCACATGGGGATTTACATCATCTTTCTCAAAGTCTTGCACTTCAAATAACGAATGGATGTCAACAAACTCGATTTCCCCAAACCCTTCAGCCTCTTCTTGCTCAATTTCAGTCTCTTCTTGCTCTTTGTCATCATCGTCCCCATACAATTCCTGCAGCAATTTCAAAGAACCCTTTTCTTTTTCCATTTTCAAAACCCTAGCCCTCTTCTTCTTGATTATGTAAAGTATAAGCTATTGGTGCTAATTTTCTCAAGTAATTTCAACTCTTCTGCTGGGTTATGTATAATGTAAGCTTTGGAACTCAAAATTTAAATCAGATAAATTGACCGCCCAATTCTTAAGGTCACGTGACAAGGCTACTAATTATTAGCTTTGTTTTCTTTTCCTTTTTGTATTTTTTAAAAAATTGTTTTCATTTGTTTAAGTGTAAATTACAAAGTGATGGTCATATTTTACATCAAATTTCAAAAGAGTAGGCATATTTCTAAGTTTGTAAATTAATGATCACATTTTTGAAATTCGACAGTGACCAATTTATAATTTACTTTTTTTTTAAAATGCTTATTCAGCTTTGTTTAATAATAAGATTCAAAGTTGGTATTATAAATGCCCCTTCCCGATTTCGGCTTATTAGAGATGGACATTTCACCTGCACCGCCCAATTCGACCCCTACCCTATTGGGTTCGGGAAATTAGGAAATTTTCCGGGTTCAAGACGGAGAATGTGAAGAAGTATAAAAAATATTCGGAGATCGGGGATTAAGGTATTTCAGCCCCGTTCCCCGATTTCTATATGTTTATTAACTAAATAATTATATATAAATATAATTTATATGTAGTGTTATAGTTTAAAACTTTTAATCCATTTTTCTCATTCAAAATTTTCAAAATAGAATATAATTAAGTTATAATAATTTTAATTTTATATTTTATTATAAATAAATATTAATTTGAATTATTATTTAAAATATTATATTTAAATTCAAATTTTATATTACAAATAATTATTTATCAAATTAATTTTATTAGAAAGCATATTATAAAATAATAAATTTATTTGAAGAAAAAATAAAAATCCAGAATTATATGCAGTATACCTATTCCCCGTTGAGCGCGGTGATTGGGGAGTAAAATAATCCTCGTTCGGAGATCAGGGCGGGTTCGGGGATAGTGTTTGAGTTCGGAAATTTGGGAATAAGACTCCACAGTCTCAAAGTGACCCGACGCCTATCCATACAGCTGGTTTAACTGAGGTGGTATTTATTTGATATTATTAAAAAGAATAGTTATTATCTTGCTTTCCTCCAGCAATTTTTATTAGATTAGATAGTGGCAGGACTAAAAACAATGTTGGAAAAATCACAAATATGATGATATAAAATGTTATAATCAATTTTATTTACGAGAATGAGGGGTTCTTTCGTATATACTTTCTATTTACTTCTATATATTAAAGTCGATCAGGGGCAAAAAGAACTAAAAAAATAGCTGTAAAATTACAATTTTAAATCTTACTCCTTTATTTATTTAAGCTAAATGTAGCAGGGGCAAAAAGAACTAAAAAAATAGCTGTAGAATTACAATTTTAAATCTTACTCCTTTATTTATTTAAGCTAAATGTAGTTGAATTTGTTTAAAAATTGAGAATCAAACCCTGACCTTCCCTAATAAATTTTATGTCATAACTAAGTGTGATATATTGAGTTTTAAGATTACATTAAAAAAGATTATTAGATAAAGTACGTTTTCTTATTATATATCTTTTATTATTCCAACTTTGGAGTAGGTAACAAATAGTTTTATATTATTTATATAATATGTTAATCCGGTTTTTTTTTATTTTAATTTTTTGGTAAATAAACTCTTAGGTCCTATTATTTATATAACTCTTTTTAAAAAAAAAAAAATTATTGTAGTCCTATATATAATTATGTATTGAGTTATCTTATAGATTTTATTTTACTTATATTTTTCGATTAAATATCAATTCTGTTATTCATTGTTATATGCTTTATATTTTTATATAACACTATATCACTTATTATGCTTTATATCGATTATTCAGGTATCGATACATAAATATACCATTAAAATTTGATATAATATATGTAACATATTAAATGTTAATTATAACATTTATAATAGATTTCAGATTGTATCCAGTATCGTAAAGAGTGGGAATCAGAGTTAGGCATGTTCATGGTTGAGTTCAACGGGATGAAAGCATTTTTTTTAACTCTCAATTAAATCGATTTGAAATTTTTTACCTAACTCATTAAATTTTATTTCGTGACCCAACCTTATCTATCGTCCATCAGTTTGGATCGAGTTGAATCAGTTTCAATGGGTTAAATAATTTCATTAAAAACTTCAATATTATACAACATCACTCATTTCGAAAATATACGTAAAACTAATATATATATATATATATATATATATATATATATATATAACTTATAATTTTAGTGATAAGATTTATTTGATTAATATTATAATTTTAGTAAAATTAAAGTGTACTTTGTGTACATCAGTGATAAGTTGATGCTTTTCGAAAGCTTCTTTAAAACTACCAATTTGGTGTCGTACTACTGATGGATCAATCTTATAAAACACAGGAATGAGAAATTTTCCAGCTGTTTTGTGACAATTTAAGATTTCTACAAGCTCACTAAGACACCAAGGCGAAGTAGAATAATTTTTTGAAAAGACAACAATGTAAGTCTTGGATTCATGAATATCTTGGATCAAAGTATCTGAGCAGGATCATCCCTAAATGTTCGAAGTCCATTGCAAACTAGTTTATCGTACAAATGACTAGTAAAGTTATTTCGAGTGTCCTCACCATGAAAGCTCAAGAAAATGTCCCAGTGAGTGGGAGATGAAGCTAAAGTTGTAGAGGATGGAGTTTGAGAATTAGCTGCAGAAGCCATTGTTTCTGAAGGAGAAGTTGTTAGAGTTTGAGAAGTAGTTGCAGAAGACATTGATTCACAAAGCAGATCCCACAATTGGGATATACATGATAAGATGTTTCGAAACATTTTAAAAGACGCAAGTGAAGATGTGAAAAACTGTAAGATAAATTGCAGAAGAGTTGTTTCACTTTGTTAAAAATTACTACCTTGGTTCGAAACATTTCCACTGTTTAAACGTTCAATGATAGCAACTTTAAAGTACATTTCCACTGTTTAAACATTTACTCATACTTTGATCACACTATCATAAGACTTTTACTAAAGAGAGTAAAGGATGTTCCGTTAGCAATGAAAATTTGGTAAAACTAAACACTAAGTGGTCGGTAATTTTCTTTGTACATCTCATCTTTCCCGGACCCTATTCTACAAGTGGTATATACCCAGGATCTTTTCTTTTCTGGTTTGGTTTATTTTATATTGTATTGTTATGAGTTAAAGTGTTTTTGTTGTGCTTGTGTGTTTTTAATCTCATATGATTGTGCTTAGTGTGCTATTGTCCGTGTACGGAGAGCCAGTGAGTTTTTACATGGCTTGTGATTTCATTTACAGCCTTGTCTCGGGTTTAGGGTAGGCTTGTATATTACTGGCTGTTTGGCATTGTTCAGAGTAATTAGTCAGCATTTTCGTGTGTCTTTTGACGTCTGATAAGATCATTAGTGATGATGAAGAGTATGATGTGGAGATCCGAGGAAACACTACAATTTAAGAAAGATCCTTATGTAAAGATGTTGGGACTAGAATAATTAAAAGCATTAAGTTCACTACACTCTGAAGCTGATATAGTAAAAAAATCTGCAGAAGTTGAATTTTACAAGGATGCAAATTATGACCAACTTAAAAAGACTGTCGATTGTGGTTTACAAGGAAGGCACTAGTACAGACAATCCTCATTGTCTGAGCTCCATGACCATTTGAGAAGACTTTCTAAGTTCTTTCTCCGAAAATTGTGAATGTTGTTAGAAGGCCCAAAAAACTGGACCGAAATCATTGAGTGGCAACATGAGAAAAGGTTTTGTTCCTGATTTTGATTGGGGGCGACGGAGTCTTTATAGTCAATACCATATATTGTTACATAAAGGCATGATCTCTAAATCAGTATATTCATACGTATCAGATGACATATGAAGTCAAATTTGTCACATTTGCTGGTAAAATATAGATGTCTAATGTCTCCTTAATTTCCAATGCAGGCTAAAGGATTTGTTGGAAGTTCATCGTATAGTGGTTTGACTGCTACTATATTTTTCTTCTACACTATGGGAGGGAGAGAAGGTCTTGTGGATACAGCAATTACAACAGCTGACACACGGTAAATTTTTCGGAATGCTAGTACATGTATAGTTCATACCAATGTGTTATACCCCAACAGTTGACTTATTCAAGACGAAAGAGTAAAAGGACAGAAGGGTAAAAACAATACACAACTGAAGGGAAAAGGAGTAATTTCAGTGCAAGGGAGTAATACGAAGGAGGCCAAAGGAAATTAGGCATCTATCGAATTATTTTGTTGAGTCTTAGTGTAAGGAGAGAACCCCCTCTCGAAAGTGGGCAAGTCGGCTGTATTAAATTAGGGTTTATATTCCTTCCCCAAATTCGAGTCATTGTAATCTAAATCGGAAGTTTATTGCTCAAGGAGTTATTTATTCCGTTCATTTGCCCTAAATTCCCAGTTTAATTGTGAATCATAGTGAGTCTCTAGCAAAGTGGTATCAGAGCAGTCTAGATCCATGGCCCCCCATACTGATTCAGAGCGTTTATCGAAGTTGGAAGAACAGCTAGAGGCAAGTCAAAAAGCTATGAGAGAAGCCATCGCTGTAATATCCCCAAATTTTGTACTTATTTAAGAACCATTGATGAATAGTAACTTTTATTAAAAACCACTGATGAATAGTAACTTTTTCGTTTAGAAAAGTTTTCAGATCACCCTATGTACGGGACGGTATAATGAACTTTCAAAGTCGTATTAGTGATCTACGATGTAAATGAAGGAATGCAAAAGCCGTCAGAATCAGAAAAATAGTATTTCTGTTTTCTCCGAAATTTCACCAATAACTGATGGATCAATCATTATTTGAAAATATTGGAGGATTTAAATTATCAATTCCATGGATATGGATTTAATAAAAGAATTAGTGATGTCAAGAACGTGTACGGTAAACTACTTCGATAGAACAATTAAGAAACCCTGCGAACATTCTACGAGATTAAGCGGTGACGGAACAACGCGACACTTACCGGATTAAATATAGACATGGAAGTAACATGTAACAAGATTAATCCAAGGAATGCAACAATTGTATCATCCATGTGAAAGGAAACAAACTAGTAAAGCTGCTTTGCCACCCAGACATCCCACTGCTTGACATGTGTCCTGATGATGAGGCAAACAAACTATGACTCACCACTTGACTACAAAATATCACATTTTATCAAAAGTAACCAAGGCAAAAAGCAAGAAAAAGAAACCCCACTTGAAGAACAATACCATTCAGCCATTTCTTCAATCAAAGGTATAATTTTCAAAGATTATCTTCCAAGCTTCCATAAATCATGATGTTGGATTCAAAAGTTTCCTAATTCCTAGACTAAGGTATGCTCTAATTCCTAGCTTCATCCATGGATTGTAACATGCTTGAATCTTAGATCAAAGATGAGGGTGAATAGTGAAATGAATAGTAATCTTTTGTGTTCTTGATTTTGTTCTTAAAGATTAAGCTTGTTAAGGATAGTTTAAAGCTCAAGGAAGGCTTATAAGCTATTGAGGGTGTTTATAAATCATCAAGGAAGGTATAAATCTTGAAACCCTTGGTTATAATTTGATTTATATGGTTAGTTTAAGTGTTGATTAGTTAGTATGATCATAAGGATGAATGATTGATTTTGATGAAAGATTGATGTTGTTTTGAGGATGAATAAGTAGATGTTGGTTTTGACTATGGTTGGTGATAATTATGGATTAGTAATGATTTTGAGGAATTGACTTGATGATTTGGTTGGATTGATCATGTAAAGTTTATGATTAAACTTTGGAATCATTAAAACATAGCCGTTATAATGCCCGATTTTCCTTAACCTTGTTTTGTTTGTGATGTTCGAACATAATGACTTCTGTCCAAGATCACCACTGCCCATTATAGTGTAGGTCTTGTTTCAAGGTTCGTTTTGGTGCGAAGATCATGTGAATCCGATTTACGGTTTAGGAGAAACAAGTATTTTAGTAAAGGATGTTTCGCGAAACCAAACTATACCACTTAGCCAACTTTGAGGCAATGATCAAACCCCTTAAGCGACTTATTAGAATGTGAAACTTTGTGTTAACATGCTAGGTACGTTTGGTGCATACGGTTCAATAAAAAATTGCAAAAAAAAAAATGAGCTTCTAAATGCGGTATTTCCTTAGTGACCCTTTGATTTGATCTCTATTTTATAAAAATGCGTGAACGAGCTTAAACGAGTGGAAGTTCTTAAAGAGTTAACTTGAAAATGAACTTGTTACTTGAGATAGTACGTACTTAGTGTCATAAAAGTATTAAGTGATTAATCTCGGATATTTTGACTATGTATAGATCGCCGGATCAACCCGAGGCACACTACCCCTACCTCACCACCAGGCAAGTTTTCGAAACCTATGCTTACTGTTGTTGTGATAATAAAATGCTTTCGTATATGATATGCAAATGAGAAGTATACATGTTTTATTCCCAAGTACATTGCGATATATAAATTGCATGCTTGTCTTCGAACTGCTATATATAGTGATACTCGAGGTTATGATTTAATTATGGGCTTCTAAGCTAAATATGGGATATTAGTTAGAATCCATGTTTTTTATAAATGCCCTAGGTAAAGGGCGTATGAGTTTTAATCTTTAGGCCGGAAGTAGTAATATTTTCTGTATATGTTAAAGGTTATTTTCCGATAAAGATATCGGGTAATTGTTATCCGATGATTATTTATTTAATGAATATTATTTCGAATATTCATTCAAAGTTTATTTATTTAATAAATATTACTTTGAATATTCATTTAATCATTATTTATTTAATGAATATTATTTCAAATATTCATTCAAAGTTTATTTATTTAATGAATATTATTTTGAATATTCATTTAATCATTATTTATTTAATGAATATTATTTTGAATATTCATTCAAGGTTTATTTATTTAATGAATATTATTTTTGAATATTCATTCAATCATTATTTATTTAATAAATATTATTTTTGAATATTCGTTTAAGGTTTATTTATTTAGTAAATATTATTTGATTATTGATTAAATACTTTTAACACGTTTTAAAATGAGTTATATTATTATCCTCGACCTTCAATAATTACGAAGGATATTCTAAGCTGTACTATTAATTATTTTAAATCAAGGGGAGGTTCCCAAACACTGTTTTTCCATTTAAATATATCTTTTAAGAGGATTTAAATACTCGCTCAGCTACCAAAAATATGGGAAACCCGATTTAAGTAACCGCTACTCATTTTAAACTCTCAACTCAAAACTGTCAGGAGACATATATTTTCTCTGAGCAATTTAATTGCTGTAAGTCAAATGTTGTGTTACTACCTCAACGATCGAGGAGTAAATTGATGGAACAAGCCGATATCCATTAACAAGCAATAGCTTGGGAAATATTGGTAAATTTATTCCAATTAGATACGACTACTTTGTGGAGTCCTATCAACGAGTAATATACTTGGGGAAAGGATGACGAACTTTACGTTTCAGAGTCATGGATCTTATTCGAACTAGGAGCCGAGTAAGTGGCCGAGTGGCGCCGGTCCATCAATGGCCCAACCGTTGGCCGGGTGGTTCCAGGGGGCGGTGGACAAGTAAATCCGTCGGGCGGTGGACAAGTAAATCCGTCGGTTCTTCCTTCTACATGTAGAGAAACAAATGGTGAGATGCACAACGTACGACTGATCATCGTAAAGGTTGTGGCTTCTGCGCGACAATGCTCCAGTATTAGTTCATCATCCAATTATGGATAATTCTGCAACATGTATTGAAAGGGACTAAGGATGACATCCTTGGTACAGGTTTACCGATCATGTTGGCAGGGGGTTGAAAAGTGTTCAAAAATGAAGTTACAATAAATCCTTGCAACTTCATCTTTTATTTTATGAGTTATGACTCTGATAAAACCTTACTCAGATTATATATGCATAAGTGGATTTTGGGTTACGGAAACCTTATATTAATTTTCCTCGTAACTTCATCTTTTATGTTATACTAGTATCTTATCCGTTTAATGCATAGCCTGTGGTTACAAAGATATCTTTGAACTGTATATAATGTTGATCTGTCATAAACTATTTTGGTGGGCTCTATTGCTCACCCTTGCTTTATTTATTTATATCACAACAACAGCTAGAGCAGATGGCCCGCAACAGGCACACTCTGCGCAAGCAGGTATCAGCCGTCAGAGATTTACCCGCTGATGTCATAGCCGCCATAGCCGAGGTAGTAGCAATCAGTAGTCTAAGCTACAACTTTTGTGTATCAGACTTATTTATATTTATGATTAATGTAAGCAACGGCAAGAACTATTAAGTGTACTCTGTAATCTTTTGGGTTTGTAATGACTTATAACTTGTGGATCCTATGACTAGATACTTATTCCAATTTCATCTATGGGACTATAACTAGTTGTGTGTGGTGTTGTTATTACGGGGTCACAGCATGCAGTTTAATTGTTTTGATTCAAGTGCAAGTATTATTGATGGAAATTGAGACTGTGACGACCGGATCCCCGACCTCGGATCTGGGGCTGTTACAATCGCCGTGGAAGTATTGGCGGCGCTCAAGAGTGCGGTGACGGCGTTGCAGCAAGCTTTAGTCAATAGATTTGTAGCTAGCCTTGATGAAGTAACCAAACAACAGGATGATAAGATCGAAGAAGCAATTAGTCATTTGGAGGGAAGAATCAATAGGGCCCGCGACCGACAGGAGTCCATTATCTCGTCGATGAAGGATTCTCAGCTCCAATTTCAATCGGATGTTAGGCCGACCCTCACAACTGTAACGCCTTAGAATTTTGACTTGTAAATTATTATCAATATGTGAATACCATTAATTTTATATGTGTATGATAATTGTTTAATAGGCTCTTTGTGCTAATTTGAGTAGCCTTAAATTTATTTTGTTAATAAGAGCTATTTAAAATTATTTTATATTTATTGCTAGTAATAGCAATTGAGATTTTATTCTTGAAATTTTAGTTAGCAATGATGATCTTGGTATAATGTGATAGCTCATATTTTAGTCATACTTATTTGAGATAAAAAAATAATTATTTGATATAGTCCTATAATTTTGAAATTTCTTTATGTGCCATAATTGTTACGTGCTTAAAATGTGAATTATATGCGTGGTCAATAATTAATTAATTGTGAATGTGGTTTCTAAATTTTATTTAAGTGCTCTGAGAATTTATTCGGGTCATATAATATTTATATTAAATTTAGAGAATGCTTTAATTATTTAATTAATAGCATAAAATATTTCTTAGCATTATTTTATTTCTACTTTAGTTTTAAACTCACGATTTAAATTTTATAATCACTTAATTATTTTAATTATTTATTTTGAGGGATGCTACACCTTCTAGATTATTTATTTTCAGTGGGTAATTTATTTATTTACCTAGTGAGTGGTAAAATTCTATTTAAGATTATTTTTGGGATTTAAAAGACATTTTATTTAATTATTTCTTTGTAAATGCAATTTTATTTATCTAATCTACAAAAGTTATTTGTAGAATAATATTTCTACTTGATCTAGAAGTGGGAATATGAGTTTACATAATAGCCCTTGATTTTTATCATTTTAGCATTTTATTTCATTGGGCATTTTTGTCATTTAATAATTAATTCCCTAAATAACCAAAAAGTAGTTACTTTTACATTACTTTTAATTCCCCTATAAAAACCCCCCACCCCCCGGCCTCCCCACTCCCGTTCTCTTCTTCTTCTTCTTCTTTCCCAAACCTCTCACTTCTCTCTCTAACATTTCCCTTGTTCTTCATCTTTCTACAAATTAAACACACCAAAACATATGATTCTCTTATCCAAATTTCAAGTGTGAGTAACCAAAACACTCCTCTCTCTAATCTCTACAACCCTCTTGTGTTAATATCAAGTTTTGATTCAATTTTGAATTTGGTAATTTTTGGATTTTCATTTCTCTTTGTGAAAAACTTACATGCAATGGTTGATTATTGGTAATAGGGATGATTCTCGGTGAGATCCATCATTTTGGACTCATCCGAGAAGAAACCCGACCATGGGCAATGATCCTTGTGAGCCATGGTCCTGATTTCATATTTACAAGTTTGATTCAAGTTTATTCTTGTTTGATTGAGTGTTATAAGTTGATGCATGTCATTTATTTTATGATAATTGATGATACTAGTTATAGATTAGAAGTGGGTTTTGATTTTTGTTAAGGATATGAGTTGTATGAGATGTGGGTAGTAGAAATTTATAAGTTTTATTGATTGCATGTAAGAGATTCTTGAAGATCTTAGTGATTTTGGTACTAAAGTTTGATGGGTCATTAAGGTTGAGATGATTGAAGACTTTTATATGTGTTAATTGGGTATTTTACTAATTGCATGTTACTAGTTTTGTGAATTCTTGAGAAAATAGTAGTAAATTGTTAGTGTGTTATATTTATTTTTGAATAAAAGTGTTGATGTGATGAGAAGAGTGAAGTAGGAGAATTATTTGAACTTGCATGTTAGTTTCATGATGAGATTTGATTATTAGTAATGTTAGTTTTAGTAATTTAATTTTATTGTAATATTATTGAAACGTAATTGCTTGGTGATGTGATTTTTGGATTGAAAGATGGGAGTTAAGGTGGAAGGAGAAGTGAAGAGAGGAAAAGAGAGAGATGGGCCGAGAGAGGGAGATGGAGAAAGAAGAGAGGAAGATTGGGAGAAACCGAGAGAGAGAGAGATGGAGGGAGGATGGAAGGATTTGAGTTTTTTAAAATTGTGATTATGGGGGTGTGATTTAAAAATATGGATTTTGAATGTGTGTGTTATTTAAATGGGATTTTGAGCGAGTATAGGTGTGCACTTTCGAAATGTGTTTTTAGGTGTGTATTATTTTAAAAATGTGATTTTGGTGTGAGTTATTCAAAAACATGATTTTCTAAAAGTGTGAGTATGTTATTCAAAAATAAGATTTTGTGTGTGACTTAAAATACGATTTAAAAATGTGTGTGTGCGTAATCTTTTAAAATGTGTTCACTGTGTGTTCCTTCAAAAATGTGTTCTTGTGTGTGTGTGTTATGTTTCAAAAATGCGTTCTTATGTAAGGGATGGTGGATGTAGTTACGCCAAGAGTGTGAGGTGTGTGTGTGTGTTGCTTGTATGAGTGTGGGATGGTATGGTTAGGCCTTAAGGCCGAAGGAGAAGATGAGAAAGAAGGAGAGGTCAGGAAGCCGAGAAGAAGAAAGGAAGAAGAAAGGAGAAGGTGTTGATGGTGGTATTGTAATGACATAGTTTTATTCAACCTTAAATGGTATACATGGTCACTTCTATGCTAATTGTTTAGTTAAACTTTAATTGACATAGGTTGTCGTCAATTGAATAAGTATATATTATGTTGAATTATGTGGACGTCTTTAATTAGACTTTGTGTTGATTTAGCAATTAAGATTGGGTTTTGATTAATTAAATCGAAGCTTAATCGTAAATTGATTTATGTGGTTGGTATAATTCTTGAGGTGCGTATACATGGCTTATGTGATTAAGTGTTGATGTTGTCCAAGAATGTAGATAGAGTTAATAAAGTACCTTGTTTTGAGACTTTTCCGTCATAAGATTGAGGAATGTCATGTGATGTCCTTAAGCGATATATGCTAAGTGACTACATGCTTAAATGTTAACTAAAGTTGTAAAGACACTATGTGCTTCTTGATTGTATATATATATAAGTGTATGAAATTGTATGACGATGGGGTAGAAGTATTTAGTAATACGTAAACAAAGCTGAAGTACTAAGTTATAAAGACTAAGACGATATTATACCTTTATATAGGTACAAGTAGGAGGCCAAGAAAGGAGCCCGTGTACGCAAAGTCGGAGTGGTGTACAAGTTATTGAGTTAGTGTATCGGCTTTTGAGGCAAGTGTCTATACCCTCCACTTATTGTTCAAGTGGTAGTTTTCTTAAATTATGATGCAAATGATACCTCTTGATTATATTGCAAGTATACGTATAACCTTTACTTGTCCTTTACCATTATGATGCAATCGTTTGTTATACCATTGTACCCTTACACCGTGCTCTTTATTTACAAACTCTACATTTGATCCCTTATCCTCATGAATCTCGTATAATGCCTTTACCATGTTCATATGATACCTTTATCTTGAACTACCCCCTGAACTTTCTTGTTAACCTTTAAACCCCTGATACGTACTTATTTCCTTGTTGACTTATTTACCATGCTTAATAGCACCTTTATCTTGACTTATACTTTGTTGACCTTTGTTAACTTTTGAATACCCAAAACATACTTAGTCCTTTGCTCACTTATTTTCCATGCCTTTCAATTGTTGAACTTTTAAACCCTTGCAACAAAGTCTTGAATTAGCTTATACCCTGGAATGAATGTTGGACATGTTGGAAAGCTTCTTATTCATTTAATCCCTTTGTTGAATTACTTATGAATGGAACACAGTAATGACCGAGGCGGCGGTCGTGGTTACTTATTTATTTATTTTATGGCCAACGTGTGCCAATGGATCCTGAATGTTAGGACCTTGTGAAAACATGGTCTGGAGCTTTACGTGGCTGATCACCCGTATAGCTCGTACCGTCTTACCGGAAGTTCCAATTCAATTGCTTAATCTTATTCCTTGAACAGAAATGTATATCTTGAAACTTGTTACCAATTGATTACCATTTGATTACTAATGAATTTCTAGTTGATGGATTTATCAAATGAAAACTGCTTACATTGATTTCACTTGCTGGGCAATTTTTGGCTCACTCTTGTTTTTATTATTCCCTAACCTTTCAGTTAGGAATGGAGTACGCCGTTTTTGAGTAACCGCTAAGAGGACCGTGAGAAGGCCTGATTCGAGAATTTAGGCTCCATGTTGCCAGACAGATAGAATTGATGTTAGTTCTCACCAATGGTTAGATGATGACAAATGGTTTGTAATAAAGCTGAATTAGATGTTGTAATAAATTTTGATATTTTAAATTCTTGTTTCATACCATAACCTGTGATCGATCCTTTGTTGAGGGGTCGTCTGTATAATTATGTTTTATTCAGAGCGATAGTGGCACCAAATCCTGACCCCGGATTTGGGGGTGTCACAACAACCATACAGAAGAGTAAATCGATTCAAGTCGAAGGCGAGAACAACTATCAAGAGGGAGGTAATCTGAATAGAGAGGGCAGTTCCAATTGGGGACGAAAGGGGGGTGGTGCAGTGTTTGGAGTGGGATCGGGAGGTGGAGCAGGAGTCGGGGGTGGATCGGGTTCGGGTTCGGATGGCAGACCCGGGTTCGGAGTTGGATCGGGTTCATTTGTTGGGCCGGGTTGTGGAAACGGGCCGGGTTCAGGCGAAATGGCCCAAATTAATCTGGGAGGCGGGAGAAGCCCATGGCGACACAAAAAATTGGATTTACCCTTGTTTGATGGAACAAACCCAGACAGGTGGATTCTGAGAGCAGAGAGATTTTTCACATTTTATGGATTAACAGAGGAAGAGAAGGTGGAGGCCACTGTGGTGGCCCTAGAGGGAGAAGCCTTACTGTGGTTTCAGTGGGAACACCGTCGACACCCTATTGACATGTGGGATCAAGTTAAAACTCTCCTCCGTCGACAATTCTGTTCGCAAACGGCTGGAACTCTACAAGAGCAGTGGTTGGCCCATAGACAAGGGGGAACAGTTAACAAATACCGGTTGAAATTTATTGAATTGCTAGCACCATTGGAGAATATGTCGGAGGAACTAGCGTTGGGGCAATTCCTAAATGGATTAAGGGATGACTTTCGGGTAGAAGTGAGAGTGTTGGGTCCATTAACATTGGACCACGCTATGGAATTGGCTCACATGGTGGAAGACAAGCTTAAATTGGGAAGAGGTAGAGGGGAATTCGGCAGCAAAAGTGGAATCAGCCCCATGACAAAAATTGGTAATTATTCAGGTCAGTTTTCAGCTCCTTCTCGTGCATACAGTATCGTATCATCTCCTAAGTCATATTCCGGTTATACCCCTTCTTATGTGTCAAGTGGTAGTAGCCCGCTGCCAGTGGCTAAACCCATGGGAGAAATGCGTCGGCTAAATGAAAAAGAGCTTCAGGAAAAGAGGGCGAAGGGATTGTGTTTCCGGTGTGACGGGAAGTGGAGTGGTGGACATAAGTGTCAAAAAAGGGAGTTGAGCGTCCTACTCACACAAGAAGACTATGGGGATGAAGAAGGTGATATGGAGGAGGGTGGTTGAGATGAAGTGCAAGGGCAAGAGAATGCGGAAAACCCAGAAATTTCACTCAATTCATTAGTGGGAATAACTAACCCCAAAACATTCAAATTAAGGGGTGAGGTGAATGGTAAGGAAGTAATAATCATGGTAGACCCGGGGGTCACCCATAATTTTATTGCAACTCAAGCAATGGAGGAGTTAGGAGTGGGGTGTAATCCTTCGAAGGTTTTTGGAGTAACATTGGGGACTGGGGAAACAACACAGAGCCAGGGGGAATGTAAATCAGTGGTGTTAAGGGTGCAGGGGATTACAATTGTGGAGGATTTCCTACCCATCAGTTTAGGAAATTCAGACATAATTCTGGGCCTTAAATGGCTAGAAAAATTGGGGACAACTACGACGAAATGGAAGTTACAAAAATTGTCATTTAAATTGGGGAAATAAGTGGTGACATTAACAAGAGATGCCTCTTTGGGAAGGTCGGGTATTACTCTTAAGGCCATGTTGAAGACTCTAAAGAAATCAAGGCAAGGGTTTCTAGTGGAATTTAATTATTTGGGGGCAAGAAGGGTGGAAGATGAAACAAAACCCTCCCTGGAAACGTACATCCCAACGTATCTAGCTCTAGTTATTAGTGAATACCAGCACGTGTTTGAACTGCCAACAGGGCTGCCCCCACACCGCCACCAAGACCATCACATCATTCTGAAGAAGGGGACTAACCTGGTCAACGTGAGGCCCTATAGATACCCCCAGGCCCAGAAGGATGAAATTGAGAGACTTATACATGACATGCTCACAGCAGGCATAATCCAATTATCCAGCAGCACGTACTCGAGCCCAGTCTTATTGGTTAAAAAAAAGACGGCTCCTGGCGCATCTGTGTTGACTACCGGGCATTGAACAAAGCCACTGTCCCGAATAAATACCCAATTCCCCTGATTGACGAGCTCCTTGATGAATTACATGGGGCAGGGGTTTTCACTAAGCTGGATCTCAAGTCGGGGTACCATCAAGTGAGGGTACGAAGCGAGGATATACCGAAAACGGCATTCCGCACACATGACGGCCACTATGAGTTCTTGGTGATGCCGTTCGGGCCCACAAACGCCCCCGCTACCTTCCAAGCCATAATGAATGAAGTTATTCATCCATTCCTCAGAAAATTTGTATTGGTATTTTTCGATGACATTCTTGTTTATAGTCGAACAGAAAAGGAATATATTGAGCATGTGACGACCGTGTTGCAAACCCTAAGCTTCCACCAGTTGTATGCGAACAAAGGAAAATGTGATTTTGGGAAACCTGAGGTGGCTTACCTGGGCCATCTTATATCCGAAAAAGGGGTGGCGGTCGACCCGTCCAAAATACAATCCATGTTGGACTGGGCTGTGCCTCGCAACATCAAAGAACTTAGGGGATTTCTTGGGCTCACGGGTTACTACAGAAAGTTCATTAAGAATTACGTCAGTATAGCTTTCCCTCTCACTGAACAGTTAAAGACAGAGAGTTACGGGTGGACAGAAAATGCAACTCGTGCTTTCAATCATCTAAAGCAGGCATTGATGACAACCTCAGTTTTAAGCATGCCAGACTTCTCTATTCCATTTGTGTTGGAAACGGACGCATCATGTTACGGTGTGGGGGCAGTATTGTTACAAAAGGAACACCCAATTGCTTACTTTAGTAAAACCTTGGGGCAGCGGGCTCGCTTAAAATCGATTTATGAGAAGGAACTTATGACGATAGTGTTAGTTATGCAACGGTGGCGCCATTATTTATTGGGCCATACTTTTGTCATCCGGACGGATCAACAATGTTTAAAATTTCTCATGGAGCAAAGGGAGGTTGGGATGGAGTACCAGCGTTGGATGAGCAAACTTATGGGCTATCATTTTCAAATTATCTACAACCCTGGCCTTAGCAACAAGGCTGCTGATGCCTTGTCGCGTACTACACCAGAACAAAGTGAGTTGTGTAGTTTGGTTTCAATTGGGGGGGTTTCATGGCAGCAAGTGCAAGATGCTATCCTGGGCAATGGATTTTTGCAGGGGTTGAAGGGGGATTTGATGGCGGGTCGACCCTTACCAAAGGGGTATGAATTGGTCCAAGGCATCGTCAAATACAAATGACGGATTGTTGTTCCACCTAAGGCAGACTTTGTTACCACTTTATTACATAGTATCAGGACTCCCCATTGGGTGGACATTCGGGCGAATTCAGGACATACCAGCGTCTCGCGAGTGAATGGTTTTGGGCGGGCATGCGCAAAGCAGTGGCAAAATATATTCGGGAGTGCACCACATGTCAACAACAAAAAATAGTCCTCCTTAAAGCCTATTGGACTCCTGCAGCCTCTACCAGTTCCCGATCGTATTTGGGAGGACATTTCACTTGACTTTGTAGAAGGACTCCCCAAATCTCATGGATGGGACACCATCTTAGTGGTAGTGGACCGATTGTCTAAATATGTGCACTTCGTGGGATTGTCCCACCCCTTTACAGCCCCTAGTGTCGCTCGGGTGTTTATTAAAGAAATTGTCCGCCTCCACGGGTTTCCCTCTACCATTGTTTCAGATAGAGACAAAATTTTTGTTAGTTTATTTTGGAGAGAATTGTTTCGCATTCACGTGACGGCCTTACAGAGAAGCACAGCTTACCATCCGCAATTGGATGGTCAAAGGGAAGTGGTTAATAAAACAGTGGAGGGATACTTAAGATGCTTTATACAAGGCAAGCCGAAAGAATGGGCAACGTGGCTACCGTGGGCGGAGTTTTGGTACAACACTTCCACCCACTCGGCCACTAAACATTCCCCGTTCGAGGTGGTGTATGGTCGCTCACCCCCAAAATTGATACGGTTCACCGAAGATAGTACTGTAGTTGCGTCATTGGAACAACAATTGCAAGAAAGAGATGTTGTCTTGGATGACTTGAAAGCTCACTTACTGTTGGCCCAACAGAGAATGAAGGCATATGAGGATGGGCATAGGAGGGAATTGGAATTGGCCGAGGGTGACTATGTGTATCTACGCCTGCAACCATACAGACAGGCCATCTTGGCATATCGCCTCAACGAGAAATTAGCTCCTCGTTTCTATGGACCCTTCCTAGTGTTAGCACGGGTGGGGAAGGTAGCCTATCACCTACAACTACCCCCGACTACTAAAATACATAATGTTTTTCATGTATCCCAGCTTAAAAAGGCAGTAGGCACCACACCTGTCTCCGCTTCAATTCCACAACAACTAACAGCAGATATGGTCTTGGAGGTTGCACCAGAGTGTTTGTTGGACATTCGCAGAAAGGAGCAGGGTACTGATTCGGTTCAGGAGGTATTGATTGCGTGGCAGGGCTTGCCAAGGTGGGAAGCTACTTGGGAGGACTACGACAGTGTCAACTTGCGATTTCCAAATTTCCACCTTGAGGACAAGGTGGCTGTGTGGCACCCGGGTAATGCTATACCCCAACAGTTGACTTATTCAAGACGAAAGAGTAAAAGGACAGAAGGGTAAAAACAGTACACAACTGAAGGGCAAAGGAGTAATTTCAGTGCAAGGGAGTAATAAGAAGGAGGCCAAAGGAAATTAGGCATCTATCGAATTATTTTGTTGAGTCTTAGTGTAAGGAGAGAACCCCCTCTCGAAAGTGGACAAGTCGGCTGTATTAAATTAGGGTTTATATTCCTTCCCCAAATTCGAGTCATTGTAATCTAAATCGGAAGTTTATTGCTCGAGGAGTTATTTATTCCGTTCATTTGACCTAAATTCCCAGTTTAATTGTGAATCATAGTGAGTCTCTAGCACAATGATGATGGTGGCATAGACCCTTCACAGATGGAAGGAAACGGTGGACTGTCTTTGAAAGTTGGTAGATTATTATCATTAAAACTTAATGCTGCAATATATCATTGTCTGAATTTCTTGAAGTATGCCCTGAAAGATTGAAAAATACATGGAGAGCTTTTGAAAAGGAGGAAAAACCACAAAGAGGTGAGGATGTTGACACTCATAATCAGTGTTCTAAAAGTCGGCGATTAATCGCTAGACGGCGGACCACCGAACTGATTAAACGAAAATCGGTTAATTAATCGTTTTTTAGAAAAATGGTCAAAAATTGGCTGAATCGGTCAAAAATCGGATTAATCAGTCAAAAATCGGGCTAATTATTAAAAAATAGTAAAAAATATTTAAAATTAAAAAAAAAATAATTAGAAATTTAAAATGTAGAAACTTGATTAAATGATAGGAAAAACATTATTTTTGTATATGTAATTATAATTTTAGATGCCTAAATCGTAAATTCTCTTAATTTTTACTCTTAAATTGATCTCTAATTAAAAAGTTAAATCTTCAAAATTTTATTTATTAAAATTTAATAATATTTTTAACATATTTGCATAAATATATGATAATAACATATGTTTAGTTGAAATAACAAAACAATTATATATATGAATATAATTGTATATAAAAAATATTATTAAATTTATTCCGATTAATGACCCGATTAATCATTCCGATTAATCCCTGGACGGTACTTTCACCGATTAACTCCGATTCCCGCTTTTTACAACACTGCTCATAATGGTTAAATCTTATTTTTCTTATTTTTTTTCTATAATTCAATTAATATGTTAAATTCCTTGTCACGCTCCTAATTCTATTTAGAATTTATTAAATTTATTTTTGAAAAATATTAAATCAATTTAATACCATGGGACACAATATGAACATCAGAAAGTATATCCTTCTTCTGTTTGAATTTTCTGCCGCAACTTCGACCACATAGTTGTAATAATTAACATTTTTAAAAGTATTTGTAATAAAAAATTATACAATTATCAATATAATTTGCAATAAAAAAATAATATAATTATAGTAATCAACCGATTCCCAGTCCAATTAGAATTGACAGAACTTGTTATACAAGGATACGCGAATCCAAATCAAACTGGGAATGGAAATAGGATAGGCAAGGCAGATGACCTATATAAATATACGGCTTGTCATTGGGAAGCTGCAACAATCGTAAAACATAATCCATACTTCTTTCTTCTTTATTATCAATCCCTACTATTTTTGTGTTCTCTCTTAGCCTTTGATTTATTTTTTTAAAAAGCCTTGATTCAGTTGCATAACATGGAGATTGAATATCCAGTAGAAGCAGAGTCCCTGAGAAAACTGTGTTATAAATCCATGAAGAGAGGTCTCGATTTCTTCTCTCCTCCTACTCATGATTACTCTGCGAGTGATCCTGTTAGCAAGAAAACACGTTTGAGTCATAAGTTGGCCAATTTTCAGGATGCAGGTAGCCAAAACAGATTCGATAAATCGCAATTTCTTCCAGATGATTCTACAAGCACTCTCGCTCTCTCTGTTCCGCGAAACCCTCTGCCTAAGAAAGAAGGATATCAACAAAACAGCCTAGGGAATGAGGCTGGATTCGCTGGCAAAAGCCAAGAAATACTAGTTTCAGATCATGCTTCATCTAACAAATTCTCGTCTGCTGCTATTATGGAGGGTTCATCTGACAGAAGGAAGAGCCTCGTACAACGTCCTCAGTGGAAAAACTACAGGGTTTTGAGTAACCATCTAGGATGGGTGAGAGCTGTTGCTTTTGATCCAAGTAACGAATGGTTTTGTACGGGATCAGCTGATCGTACTATTAAGATATGGGACCTGGCAAGTGGAAGGTTGCAGCACACTCTTACGGGACACATTGGACAAGTCCGAAGCCTTGCTGTTAGCAACAGACAAACATACATGTTTTCTGCTGGTGACGATAAACAAGTTAAATGCTGGGACTTGGAACAGAACAAAGTTATTCGGTCTTTTCATGGTCATCTAAGTGGTGTTTATTGTATGGCTCTTCATCCCACAATTGACGTTTTGGTCACTGGAGGCCGTGATTCTGTATGTCGTGTGTGGGACATCCGAACCAAGGTCCAAATACATTCACTTTCTGGACACGATAACACGGTTTGTTCAGTTTTTACTCGGTCTACTGATCCACAAGTTGTAACCGGCTCCCATGATACAACTATAAAGTTTTGGGACCTTCGATATGGAAAAACAATGGCAACGCTAACACACCATAAAAAGTCTGTACGAGCAATGGTTCCACATCCACTTGAGGATAATTTTGCTTCTGCCTCACCTGACAGCATCAAGAAATTCAATCTTCCAAAAGGGCAGTTTATGCATAACATGGCTTCAAAGCAAAACACAATAATCAACGCAATGGCAGTTAATAGGGAGGATTTGATGGTCACTGGAGGTGATGACGGAAGTCTTCGATTTTGGGACTGGAAAACTCGCCAAAATTTCCAACATATCAAGTCAAAAGTTCAACCTGGTTCCCTGGACTGCGAAGCTGCAATATATGCTGCATCATTTGATGTCACAGGTTCAAGACTGGTGACATGTGAAGCTGATAAGACGGTAAAGATTTGGAAAGAGGAGGCAATGTAAGCACTTCTTAGATGATAAAGATGTACTTTAAATATACTTTCAGGAACCTCAATTTGACTAATTAGAGTTTTCAGTGAATAATTATAATGTGTAAAATTTTAATTGAATGTCTTAAATTGATCTTACCTAGCTCTGTAATGTTGCTTTGATTTTCTACAGATTGATGTACTCCAGAATAGTCTTTAACTTCTGTGCACTACTCAAGATTATTGCTACAAGTTTCAATTATATTCTTACTTTGCTCTGCTAGTAAAGCTCTCGATTCATCTCTGAATCTGGATAATAAGTAAAGGTTTTTATATAAGCCCATTTTGACAATTCTTCTACGGCGAAATGATTATCCAAGGGAAAGCTAAACTATGTGTTAATTGTAATATGGATTGGAAAATTGAAACTTGAAAATAACAAAATAGAATTTTTCTTCTACCAAGGGTTATAAAGGTGCTATTGATACATAGAACATAAATTAGAACTTCTCAACCAAACATTTTATTTTAATACTGTAAACTCTAAAAAAGCATTTTCTTTATTTTTCTGACAAGAAACAAACAATTTATTCTAAATCAACGCCTAAATCTTTCGTGGCTACTTGATCGTATATAGAAGGTTCACGGAATGAAGATAGGTAGAGAATGCTCCTTGAACCTTCGTGACTACTTGATGGTGTATAGATAGGTCAGTTCATTAATAACCCCAACGAATAAGGGGAATGACTAAGAATTTCATGAGGCCATCTTTGCAATGGATGCCATTGTGTTCACCACAGGACAGATAGTAAGGCTTCTTATTCTTCAACACCAGCTCAAATCCAATTCCTGCACCTTGTGTCACTGAAGCCAACCTTTTTGCCTTTCGTAGGTCGCAATTCATAAAACTCCGATAGTTTCGTAGTTGATACACGCTATGAGGATATGTAGTATTGCTTGGCGGATCATACTTGAACACTGCAATCACAAAATACACGTACATAAGTAAATGCATGAATAAATTACTCTGCTTTAGTAATACAGATTTCTGCACTACAAGATTTTTTACTAGCCTTCTCTTATTGAACGTCACGATTTTAATTAGTACATCATCCTCAACTCTAATTATTATTTCCATAGTGGTGGTTATAACAGTCGGATTCCAAGAATTTTAAGTTATCAGCATAATTTTCCGCAAGGAGTACAACGAAGGGTAACCAATAACTAGTATCAACCAAGAGATATTCTATTATGAGCTCACCGAGGTGATACATGCATGCAATTTAAAATGTTAGTAGCACTTGTATTGGTAACAAAATATATGTGTTTATGAACATACCTAGAGTGTCATTGAGATAAAACGGGCCGTTCTTGATAGCCCAGTCTGTGTAGTTGAAGCCAAAATGTCATTTCTGGTCATCGCCAACGACAATCCTTCTCGAATTGTGAGGAACATTTGGACCTTTCCAAGGCCAACCAGCAGTGAAATTGAAGCCAGGAGGACTGCTGTAATTTTGTGGAGAGTTCGGCGAATTCCATGACCAACCAGAACTAGAATTGAAGCCAGGATTCCAGTTTTGAGGCGCATTAGTGAGGTTTCTGTTAGCATCACTAACTACAAACAATGTAGCTGCTACAAATAGTAGCATAACTAGTTGCACATACTTGGAATCCATAATAGTTAAGAAAATACTTGGTAGTTAGAAATGTAAAGATGGTTTGTGATGAAGAGAGTACTTGTTAATGAGCTTATATAGCAAACATTTCAACAAATCTAGAAGAGGAGGAGAGTGCAAATTGGCCTGATATTCAAGCGCTTCTTGGTTCTTAGTAAATGGGTTGTGTGGTTTTGCAAAAGCTGAAATATGAGAGTCTCCAATATATAAGTGGATTAGTCCTGCTTTAATTACTCAGCAATTCGCCATGATTAGTGGGTTTTTTTTCCAAAAATTAGTGTAAATAGAAGTCTACTCGTTCTGCTGCTTTTGAGTTTTGACTTCACTCAAAAAAGATCCGAGAATAGGTCAACTAAGTTTACTTCAACAATATTTTCTTGGAATGCATTTGAACCTCAAAAAAACTGCAACTAAATTCAAATAGTTGGCTGCGCATGCTATACACATCTAAGTTTTATGACATTGTAATGACGATTTCTTTGTATTGTGTCCAAAATTTTAAATGGGTTTGATTTAAGGTTCACATATGGTTTAGGACCAATTTGGTTATATTTGGTAAGGATTATGTGAACTGAGGTTCAGGTGGCCCGAGGTTCAGGGTGGCTCGAGGTTCAGGTTCAGGGTGATCTGAACCTCTAGTGGACAGAACAGTAGTTGGATATGGAATCTATCTTCTATTCTTTAGGAGCACGAAATTATCCTCAAAAGAAAGACTTCTAGACCTGATAAAACGTTATTGATGGGATAATTACAATAGATACATGATTTATATCAATTATTTCGGGTAAATATGAAATATATGAGGATTTATGAGTTCTAGTGGTGGAGTTGGATTAAGACACTGCAAAGCTTAGTGTTTGGATTAGTCATAACTCTCGAATAGATTATCTTGAGGTGGTTGAATTGGCAAGAAAGGAGGGTTTTAACCTAAAAGAACTACATGGGGCTTGATTCCTATAAATAGGATATGTAGGCATTGACAAAGGGGTTCGTATTTTTCACTTTCAACACGCATAAGGCACGTGTACCCTTAGTGATACATTTTCCGATGAATTGGCTGGCCGAGTAGGATTTAATCCGCCCTCTTCATCCGGTGGCTTTGTCAACTCAGCCCAAACACTATTTTCATTTCTCAATTTCTCTACTGAGCTTCAGGTTTCCAGCTGTGAACCTGCAGCTCTGTCCGATAACCAAGAACGCATTATTCGAATATTCCAGCGAGATTCTCTCATTGTGTTATTACCAAAGTCCTCTCACAACATAAGTGGCGCTAGAAGGAGGGGGACTCCATTGAAATTTTGAGAGAGGGAAGATGTCGGATGATTACGTTGATACACAAATGCCAACTGATGGCAAAAATGGTCGTGGAAAAGATCCTTAGGGCGAGGTTACGAACAGGGATATCCTTGATAACCTTCAAAAAATCGGTGAAAGGGTCGATTCCTTGGAGAAGAAATCTGAAAAGATGAATAAATGGCGTAAAAAGCAAAAGTCCTCAGAAAAACGCTCAAAGGCGCCGAAAGTCACACGGGTTCGCCTGGATTTTGGTAGGGATAAAGAGGAGCCTGAAAAGGATATGACAAAGGTTACTTTTTCTGATGTTGAAATTGATAAGAGTAATCCAGATTGGAACTCTGAAGCTGAAGCTGAGGATCAGGAAGGCCCTGAACTTTCAGCTACGAGGAATGTGAGTGTGTTCGACCGAGTGGGAAAAAAGCTTACGAACTAGTATTTGAGACACCTGATCTCAGGAACGAAGAAAAAGTCCACCAAGAAGGTTCAAAGTGAGAAGTCACAGTCTAAGGGGTCAAAGAGTTATAAGGAGAAGTCTCGCTCTAAAGTTGAGGATGAGCATAGTTCTAGCTTGTCCCACAAGGCCGATGATAGCTCTGATGAGAGTTCTACTGATGGGGAAGATGAAGATGATACCTCCAAATCAGCTGAAGGGAAGAGGGAGTACAAGGTGAAGGACCTTATGAAGGTCCTGGAGAAAATTATGGCAGAAAAAGGTCCACAGTCGGGGTTAGCTGCAGGTTCACCTTTCACCAAGAAAGTGCAAGATTCACTCCTACCCCGTAGCTATAGAGGAGTTGGAGACCTGAAGTTCGATGGGACTGCTGAACCAGTGGAATATCTTAGCTGTTTTAACACGGAGATGGAAGTTTACTAGATTAAGTATCGTATAAAATGCCGCTTGCTAGATGCGACCCCGATAGATAGTTCTCATCAATGGTTTAAGAGGCTTCCAACGAATTCCATTAAGTCTTGGAGGCAGATGGGTGAGATGTTTGTAACCCAGTTTAGAGCTTCAGTGACGTTCGCACCTCCAGCTAACACGCTTGCGAACATTTAGCAGCGTGATAATGAGACGTTGAATGAATACTTTAAGAGGTTCAATGCTGAGGTTCTAAAGGTAAGAAATACTACTGATGAGACCTACAAAAATTTCCTGATAGCTGGTGTAAAGCCTGGGACTGAATTCTGGAAGGAGCTTCAGAGTAAGGAGCCAACTACGTTGGTTGATTTCTATGCAAAGGCAGAAAGTCATAAGGTTGTGGAATAATCTCTGGTGAATTTGAAGAAGGATAATCCCTCACGGGATTGGAACATGAATAAAAGGAGTAGGTCATACAGCCCAAAAGGGAGAAGCTGCAACAAATGAGCAACCTAAACTGGAGCTGCAGATGACAACAAGGAAGCTAACAGGGAGGTGAAAGACTGCACCTCTGTCAGTGAATGCTACCAATTCAGGGAGGACAATGGGACATAAATACCCACTTTTGAAAGGTAATCAGAAGTACTCGGAGTACACTCCCTTGGCTGCTCATATCGAGCATATATTTGAAGTTGGTGATAAAACTGGAATGTTTAGGAAGCCCCCTCGAACGGGATCTACGGGAAGAAAGGACTTGGCAAAGTATTGTGCTTTCCACAATTATAATGGACCTGAGATGGCTAATTGTCGTCACTTAAAGGATCATATTGAGGACCTGATCAGAAAGGGGTACCTCACAGAGTTTGTGGCCCAGGAGGCGAAAATAATACAAGGATGATAAGTCTAAAAGAGGTAAAGACAAGTCTGCACCTGAACGTACTAGTATTCACACCATCTTTGGTGGACCGTATATTGGAGGCTTTAGCAGGAATGCCATGAAAAATTACGCACGTGAGGCTAGGGGGAGCCCCCTCACAAATGTTTTCCACCTAGTAGAAAAGGTCCCCAAAGCTCTTCAGAGGTGAAGCTGCAGACATCACCTTTACTGAAGATGATGCTAAGCATGTGCATCACCCCCATAATGATGTATTGGTGGTCACTATTACTATTGGAGGTTTGAATGTGCACCGAATTCTTGTGGATAATGGAAGCTCTTGTAATATTTTGGCTTATAGCACATATCAAAGGATTAGATTTTTGGATAAGGAGATGTATCCATCTTACAACGACTTGTATGGTTTTACTGGTGGACCAGTTCAGATTATGGGGCTTGTGAAGCTCCCAGTTATGATAGGTACGGAGCCTTTGGAAGCTACGCAGGTGGCAGAATTTATGGTTGTGAATGAAGATATTTTGTACAACTGTATAGTTGGTAGGCCCTTTTTGAAGGATATGAGGATGGTAACCTCAATATACCACCTCTCAATGAAATTTCCAACCCAAACGGGATTGGATGTCTAAAGGGCTGTCAAACAAATTCAAGGGACTGCTATAATAAAGCCTTGCATTCTGCCAAACAAGCTTCAAAACACTTGTTATTGGTTGATGGTGGTACCACGAATAGGTGCTATCGGTATTTGGAAGCACCTGGGAAGGTTGAACCTCCACGACAGAAGGACTTGTGTATTATGATCATGATTATCCAACATCCAGTTGAAGATGACACCACGAATATTGTCTTTTTTCTGGGGGTAGATACCCGGAATGAGGTACGGATGTTAGAGGCACCCCCACCAAAAAATTTAAAAGTTGATGAGCCTTTTATTGAAGGCATTGTTGAAGAAGTAAATGATAGTGATTTTGAGGATAGCCATATGGAAGGCTCAACAAAGGTACCTGTGAAGCCTAGGCAGATTGACAGTGAGGTGTAGGTGGAGATTGACTTAGATCCACAGATGCCTGAAGCTAAGGAGACAGCATATACAGCTGGTGACACTTTGTTAATTCTGGTAGTTGCAGCTGATCCTTCAAAGGAGCTGAAGATTGGGAAACAGTTGAAACCTGAAGCTTGAGAAACATTGACTTGTTTTTTGAAAAATAACTTGGATGTTTTTGCTTGGTGTCATTATGACATGGTGGGAATTGATCCGAGGATGATGTGCCATCGCCTTAACACTGACCTCGAGAGGATTGCTGTGAGACAGAAACGAAGGGCAATAAGTGGAGAGAAAGCTTCGGCCCTCAAGGAAGAGGTTGACAGGTTGTTGGAAGCTGGTTTGGTAAGGGAGTCATTCTACCTGGATTGGCTAGCAAACCCCGTGCTTGTTAAAAAACCAAATGGAAAATGGTGAACTTGTGTGGATTTTACGGATTTGAACAAGGCGTGTCCTAAGGACAGCTTTCCACTTCCATGTATTGATCAGTTGGTTGATGCTACAACTGGACATACTCTGTTGAGCTTCATGGATGCTTACTCGGGATATAATCATATTCCTATGTATGAACCTGATCAGGAGCATACATCCTTCATCACGAATAGAGTTTTATACTGCTACATTAGCATGCCTTTTGGTTTGTTAAATGCCAGGGCAACCTACCAAATATTGGTCAACAAGATGTTCAAAGATCGGATTGGAAAGACTATGGAAATTTACGTGGACGACATTTTGATCAAGTCTAAAGCTACAGCTGACCATGTGTTACACTTGTCAGAGATGTTTAATATTCTGAGAAGGTTTAGGATGAAGCCCAATCCTCAAAAACGTGTCTTTGGTGTTGAATCAGGAAAGTTTCTAGGCTTCATTGTCAATCACCGGGGAATTGAAGCAAACCCCGCGAAGATTAAGGCTTTGATTGCAGCTCTAAACAGGTTTGTATCCAAGTCTTCAAACAAATGTAGGGAATTCTTTGCAGCAATCAATAAGGGAAAAAACTTCGAATGGGGCCCGGAATGTGAAGCTACCTTCAAGAAAATAAAGGAACAGTTGGGTAGTCCCCCATTATTGTCTAAACCTTTTGAGGGAGAGGTTCTCATACTGTATTTGGCAGTTTCTGAGTATTCAATCAGCGTTGTGCTAGTTCGGGAAGAGGTGCAGGTTCAGCACCCGGTATATTACATTAGCAAAAGATTGATGGATGTGGAGACACAATACACTAATATGGAGAAGCTGGCTTATGCTCTAATCTATGCATCAAGGAAGCTTGGGCATTACATTCAAGCACATCATATTGAGGTACGAACCTCTTTTCCTTTGAGGCAAGTCTTACACAAGCCTGAAGCTTTAGGTAGGCTTATGAAGTGGGCCGTGGAATTAGTCCAGTTTGACATTGAATATGAGCCGAGGACGGCTATAAAGGGTCAAGTGCTGGCTGACTTTTTATTAGAATTTCCCCCATCATTCGAGGTTAAGGGCGACGAGTGCATAGCTGAACCTCCTGCTCCGGAGGTGATGGTGGGAAATTGTTCACTTTGCTGGACACTCTATGTGGATGGCGCAGTAAATGGAAATAGGGCATGAGCTGGTATTGTCCTGATAAGCCTAGAAGGGCACAAGCTTCAAAACTCCATTCACTTTGCTTTCTATGCAACTAACAATGATGTCGAGTATGAAGCTCGTATTGCTGGTTTGAAGCTTGCATTAGAGATGAAGGTAGAATACTTGACTGTCCTCGGTGATTCTATGTTGGTGGTATGGCATATTCGTGGAGCTGATTAATAGGTTCAAGGAAGTGAACCTCGAGCAGATTCCAAGGGCACAGAATGCAGATGATGATGCACTTGCAAAATTGGGTTCACAAAAGGAGGCTACTATGTTAGGGGTCATACCTTTGGAGGTGCAGCTTAAGCCTAGCATCCCTAAACTTGATGTCATGAACTTGGAACCTGCACCTGAGGAATTGTGGACAACACAAATTGTGGAGTATATCACCAAGGGAGTTCTGTCAGAAAAGAAAAAGGAAGATAAAAAACTAAAATACCAGGCTGCAAGGTATGTCATCTACGATGGTTTTTTGTACAAGAGGGGATTTAATAAGCCACTATTGAGGTGCATAGCAGGTGATGAGTGCGAGTACATCATGCGAGAAGTCCACGAAGGAATTTATGGTAATCATTCAGGAGGAACCTCCTTGGCACATAAGATACTCCGTTAGGGATATTATTGGCCTACAATCCAGAAAGATGCCCACAAGTTTACACGGGCATGTGATCGTTGTCAAAGGTTTGCGAATTTCAATAGTAATCCGACTGTGCCATTGAAACCTCTCACCAGCCCTTGGCCTTTTGTTGTGTGGGGGATTGATCTTATTGGTGAGTTGCCTCAAGGAAAAGGAGGTGTAAAGTATGTTGTGGTAGGTGTAGACTATTTCACAAAGTGGGCTGAAGCTGAACCCTTGGCTAGGATAACAGCTGCGAAGCTGAAAGAATTTGTGTTTCGAGCAATTGTTTGCAGGTTTGGAGTTCCTTATAAACTCATATATGATAATGGAAAGCAATTCGATAGCAAGGAATTGCGAAAACTGTGTGAGGATCTTGGGATTCAAAAAGGATTTAGCAGTTTACCTCCCTCAAAGTAATGGTCAAACTGAGGCTGTCAATAAAATTATTAAGCATACCTTGAAGACCAAGTTGGAAGAAAGCAAAGGGTATTGGCCTGAGGAACTCCCTGTGGTTTTATGGTCATACAACACAACACCACGAACCACTACTGGGGAGTCACCCTTCACCTTGACCTATGGTTGTGAAGCTATGGTGCCCGTTGAAATTGGGGTTGGATCATTTCGAAGGGACAATTATGATCCTGAGAATAACGAGGTGAATCACCGTTTGTACTTCGATTTAGTGGAAGAGGTTCGTGCTACTGCGCAGCTGAAACTAGCTGCATACCAGCAGCGAACTCGAGAGTATTTTAACAGCAAGGTTCGTGCCCGTCCATTAAAGGTCGGGGATTTGGTTTTGAGAAAAATGATGCCTAACATGAAGGTTCATAGTCATGGTGTGTTTGGCGCTAATTGGGAAGGTCTGTACCTCATAAAGACTGTCTTATGGGAAGGTACTTACCATCTCACAGATTTGGATGAGAAGCTCATTCCAAGGGCATGGAATGGTGAACATCTTAAGAGATACTAATAGTGAAATTTCCAGGTATTATTTCTATAGGCCTCTTTCAGGCGTAGGAATAATAAAAGTAGTTTATTAGTTGTAACTACCATCCTGAGGACTCTTCAACTTTTATTGCTGAATCAGAGGATTGTTGAAGATATGAAGTTACATCTTCTTTCATCTTCTCCACCATTCCAACTTGTTCATATCCCTTTGGAATAATTGAATCTTTAATAAACTGAGAAAGTGCTTTTTCATCTTCGCCAGGCTCAAGCTTCTGCATCAAATGCTCCTTCACGGAAACACCTTTGTCATACATATGTATACCACTATTTTGTATTTGTCCTCTACTTCCAGAACTACTATTACTAGTCTTGTCTGTTGACCCCGGGGTTTCAACGGTCAGGCTGGAGATCTCGGAAGTAATTGCATAAGTTGCATTAGACACTGCATTATATGATGGTAGCAGCTTCTCAGACACTATTTCTGTCATTGTCTGTTTACTAAGATCCATAGGTGCAAGTTCACAAACTACTAAAATGTAGGGACAAGAAGAGTCAAAAGATTTTGCATAGCAACATTTTAGTGTTTCATATAGAAAACAAGCCTAACCAACATAAAGGATAACAATCCCTCTCTCTATTGCTTAAGTTCAACTTTATTCTTCTGCCATACGCGATCAACTGCACTATCCGCATCTCCCTGCAGATACAAGAAAAATACACGATTATTACTATGTTGCTGATTTCATAACCCAAACAAGAAATTTATAATAGTTTATCATCACAAACAGCCAGGCTAGAGGCTACCAATGTTGAACCATACATTTAACAAAAGGAAAAGGCCATGTCAATAACTTAAATAAGACTGGTAACACCAGGAGCTTTATTTAAAGAAAATGCTATATAAAACTAGTTGTAGGTAAGCCATTCGCTCAATCACTTACAGAGTAAAGCCACATAAAACTACTCTTGTCCGCACACCCAACAACTACCTACTAACATGAGTACGATATGGGAGAGTATGGAATATATCAACGGACCATCATTATATTATGACAATCTCAGTGGCCAGTGCATTATGAAATAATTGTTAGGTAAACTACTACTTAATCACTAGAAGAACCATCCTACTCTATTTCAGAATTTGAATTCAATTTAAATTTTCTTTCACAACATTTTGCTACATTGAAGTACAGAAAAGCGAAAAAATCTTTTGAGGTCAACTCGAACATAAAGAGTTATGCATTACAACAGTCTTATATTCGCAAAAAATAATTTCCAGACAAATGTTGCTCATCACCACTACCACCACAAATTAAAGATACTAGCAACAACAATCAAGATTTAACAACACATTACGATACGATAAAAGAAAGAAAAGGGGAACCTGAGCACGGACGAAACCGCAAAGAGCAAAAGTGGTGAAAGCGTCGGTGTAAACGCCCTTTTCATCCAAATGACCAACATTGATGTGAACAGAAGCGTGATCCTTCGACGTAATCAACCGGTTCGTAGCTGTAACAGCAACATAAGTGGCTTCGATACTAATTGAACACAAACTCCAAGCTTCGAACCCTAATTGAACCGAGCTTTGAATAACCCAGCTTCGAACCCTAATTAAACCCTAATTGCTTCAAGCTTCGAACCTTAATTGTGAGAGAATTGAGAGCCGCTCGTGCTTTTGTCCCGCTCAGTTCAATTATTGACCCCGACTGTCCTTTTCTTTTTTAAAAAAATTATTACAAATTTATTTCAACTTGTTTGTATTAAATTGAAATTACTATTAAATTCATAACTTTCATTATTTTGTAATAACTCTCAGTTTTTACAAATTATTATTTTCTCTAATAAAATTGTAAATAATTTTAATTAAAATTTAATAATTCTTGAATATTATTTTAAAATATTTTAATTCTAAATTTATTAAAAATATTTTAAATTTTATGAAATTCAAATAATTCAATAATTTGATGGAATATTACTTTTTCTAATGATAACTTCAATGATTTTATTAAAATTATTCACTTTTAAATTTAAACAATTATCAAACTATTAATTATAAATAAAATTTAATATAATTTGTTCATTAAGACTATACTCTAAGGTAACACACATCACTGTGTTGCCAAATGTAACACCTTTTACAAGTATAGTAACATAGTTTCATGGCTTTGGTAACATCCAAAATCACTGCGTTACGATAGCACAAAAATTGTATAGCTATAGTAACATCCAATATGGTAACACCCCCCCTAATTTGTTGCGATAGGCCATCTATGGCGTAGTGTAAAGATTATGCCAAACCATTATGTGTGTGCACGTAAGCTACTGGGTGTTCAACTGAGATTCCTACCGACATACAATAATCGTTGAAAGTTGAAGATGTAAACTCAACATCATTATCTAGTCGAATTGATTTGATTGGGTGGTCAGGGAATTGAGCTCGTAATTTGATAATTTGAGCGAGTAGTTTGGAAAAGGCTATATTTCGTGTAAAGAGTGGGCAGACGTGAGACCACCTAGTTGATGCATCAATTAAAACCATGAAATACCTAAATGGGCCTGAAGACGGATGAATGAGTCCACAAATGTCACCTTGGATCCGTTCTAAGAATTTAGGGGATTCGACTTGAAGTTTAACAGGGGATGGTCGAACAATTACTTTTCCTAGAGAACATGCTGAACAAGGAAGTTCATCTTGTTGTATGATCTTTTGATTTCTAAGAGGATGTCCTTTAGAATTTTCTATAATACGTCGCATCATGGAAACTCCAGGATGACCAAGTCTCTCATGCCATAGGGTTAGTGATTTTGGGTATATAATTTTGGGAATAGTGATACTGTGTGACTCAATGATCCTGATTTTTGTGGCGTACAATCCAGAAGAGATTGAGTGTAGTTTTTCTAAAATTTTCTTGTAGCCTAAAGTGGTTGAAGTGATTAAAAGATATTCGTTTTCATCCTCACTAGTAGTTTCAATGTGAAAACCATTAAGGCGAATATCTTTGAAACTTAAGAGGTTCTTAGTTGACTTTCTAGAGTACAGGGCATTTGGTATATGAATTTGTGTTCCATTTGGTAGGATAAAACTAGCCTTCCCAAGACCTTCGATCATATTAGATGTACCCGATATCGTTAATACTTGAGAGTTGGTTTTAGTTAACTGTGAAAAATATTGTCGACTTTGTAGAATTGTGTGAGTGGTGGCAGAGTCAGCAATGCAAATATCTTCCATACTTACTCTGAATACACACATAAATAAATAAACGACATTTTCATTAAAACAAGTACACAAAACAGAAATACATAGAACATTTTCATTTAGGTCATAATGAAGATTAGTCCTACTATCTAGTTCATTTGAGGTCTTGTTGATTGGTTCATCATTAAAACTTGCCAAATTTGTTTCCACCCTTTGTCCATTCTGATTTTTAGATGACTCGTAAAGTTTTACAAGATGTTCAGATATGCGACAAGTACGAGTCCAATGCCCATGAGCCCCACATCTAAAGCAGATATCTCTAGTGTCTCCTTCCTGCGGTGCCTTCCTTTTATTCGGTACTTCATTTTGCCATAACCTCGTCCATAACCTCGTCCTCCTCTATGCCATTTTCCACGCTCATTCTTCCGGAATGACGTATTATGTATTTCGGGTAACTAGGCAGAGCCTGTGGGACGTATCTGATGATTTTTCAGCAACAACTCATTATTTTTCTCAGCTACAAGAAGAAGAGATATCAGCTCACTATATTTCTGAAAATTGCGCTCTCTGTATTGTTGCGCCAGGATCATGGTGTTGGGGTGAAAGGTTGAGAGGGTCTTTTCAATCATGTCAGCATCAGTAATATTCTCACAACATAAAATCAGTTTTGAGCTTATTTTGAATAGGGCAGAATTATATTCAACAACCTTATATTAATCCACTCATAACGGGCATGCGGTAAATGGACAAGTTTCTGGTGATCAAATCTATCTTTAATATTATTCCAAAGGGTGAGTGGGTTTTTGACAGTTAGGTATTCAGATTTTAAATTTTCATGAATGTGATGTCTGAGAAAATGATAGCTTTGGCATTTTGTTCAACATTTGGGACTTTTCCTGATTCTATGGTGTCTTTTAATCCGTTAGCACTAAGGTGTAATTCCGCATCTAGCACCCAAGATAGATAATTGTCCCCAGACACATCCAAAGCAACAAACTCTAATTTTGCAAGGTTTGCCATTCTGATAAAGGTTTGAACATGATAAAATATCGCACATCAATATTTAAACAATTAATTAAATTTATATGTATATATTAATTATTTAATTCAAAAGTTACGACGACATAGCCAACCACAGACTTTTCAATATTACTTGACGGCAGAGCCATCTTTATAGTAGTACTGACGACAAAGTCATCTTTAATATTAAACAATAATAAATTAATAAATTAAAATAACTAATAAACAAAAATGATAATAATTAAAATTAAATCGTACCTCCTTTATTGAACAAACTTCTGTTGGCAGAGGCTCGTGTTGATAACGTGTTATGAAATAACTTTAATATATATAAATATTTAGACGAAGACGTTGCTAAATAGGGAGAGAAAGATAGAAAGTTAGAGTTGTATTGCTCTTTTCTATCCTTTTTTACAAATGATATGGCACCACTATTTATACTAGTTATTGCACCGCCTATGTGTGCACCGAAAGTCTTACAAAACTTCTCTGTTAAGCATAATAAAGCTTATTCAATAAATCTTATAAACTTACTAGATAAGCTTCACATTTACGATCAATGTATAACACGTATAATTAATAAAATCTTTTATGCAATGCAATTAGATGTTAGAATTATTGTGTACTGGTTGGACAATCAATATACTTATATAAAGGAGAAGATGGGGGCGGTGATGTGGCGCCTCTAGAATCGCTCCGTTCTATTTTTCTAATTTTCTCAATTTTTCACAATTTTTAATTTTAATAATTACAACTTCCTTTATTATATTCGATTTTGTAGTAAGGAAATTGAAAATGACACTTTTATTATTTTCGAACTTGATAGAACTTTCTTTTATTATTTTCAAAGTTGATAGAACTTTATTTGATTTAGAAAATTACAACTTTCTTATTATTTTCGAATTTGTAGGACTTGATAGAACTTTCTTTGATTTAGAAAATTACAACTTCCTTATTATTTTCGAATTTGTAGGCTTGATAGAACTTTTTTTTTTTTATTATTTTCAAACTTGACAGAACTTTCTTTGATTTAGAAAATTACAACTTCTTTATTATTTTCGAATTTGTAGGACTTGATAGAACTTTCTTTGATTTAGAAAATTACAACTTCCTTATTATTTTCGAATTTGTAGGAATTGATATAACTTTCTTTGATTTAGAAAATTACAACTTCCTTATTATTTTCGAATTTGTAGGCTTGATAGAACTTTCTTTTATTATTTTCAAACTTGATAGAACTTTCTTTGATTTAGAAAATTACAACTTCCTTATTATTTTCGAATTAGTAGGCTTGATAGAACTTTCTTTTATTATTTTAAAACTTGATAGAACTTTCTTTGATTTAAAAAATTACAACTTCTTTATTATTTTCGAATTTGTAGGACTTGATAGAACTTTCTTTCATTTAGAAAATTATAACTTTCTTATTATTTTCGAATTTGTAGGCTCTTATGTTAATAATTGCAATTAGAATTTTCTTTGATTTAGAAAATTACAACTTCCTTATTATTTTCGAATTAGTAGGCTTGATAGAACTTTCTTTTCTTATTTTAAAACTTGATAGAACTTTCTTTGATTTAAAAAATTACAACTTCTTTATTATTTTCGAATTTGTAGGACTTGATAGAACTTTCTTTGATTTAGAAAATTACAAATTCCTTATTATTTTCGAATTTTTAGGCTCTTATGTTAATAATTGAAATTTTCTTTTTTATTATTTTCAATCTTGATATAACTTTCTTTTATTATTTTCAAACTTGATAGAACTTTTTTTGATTTAGAAAATTACAATTTTCTTATTATTTTTGAATTTTTAGGATCTTATGTTAATAATTGCAATTTTCTCTTTTATTATTTTCAATCTTGATAGAACTTTCTTTTATTATTTTCAAACTTGATAAAACTTTCTTTTATTATTTTCAAACTTGATAAAACTTTCTTTTATTATTTTCAAACTTTATAGAACTTTTCTTTTATAATACTTCTTGACTTTTAAACATAACGGATTTCCATATTATTCACCTTACAAACACCTATAAATTAATGGTCATTCATAACAAAAAATCTACACCGAAACTTTTTTACATAGCTTCAAATTTTTACAACCATATTTACAATTAATACAACTATGGCCTACACCATGTTGGATGCTTTGAACGACAACTGATATACCTGGATGATAAGAGTACGAGTGTGTAAAATGTGAGAATCTGTCAATCCAACTACTGAAGAACTGATCAGTATTGACATGAATTTGATCGATGAAAAGGTTAATAAATCAATATACTTATAACTTATTAATTTTTCAAATTGTATGATGTTGTTAACTTTTCTAAGATATGTTGTATGACAGGAAAATTTGATCCATGCTACGATCCCGAAGATTCTGGTCTCTCGGTTCAAAAAAATTTTAGAGGAAGGCTCTGTGTACAACATCAAAAATCTGAAAGTTGTTTCAAGTACAGGAAAATATATAGACCACTATCACATGGGTCTAAATTGCTCTTCATACGCATAACGTTGCCTAAGAGATTCGAAGAAGGCATCGTCAATATATCACTGCATGGATTTCAGTTCATATGTCCGCATATGATTGATGCACGTATTAATGACACCAACATACTCTCAGGTTTTTGATGCAGTAATATATTAGAGTAATATATAAGTAATACTATTATATAAGTTATAATTCAAACTATCATGTTCTAATATTATTTTTTCTATGTTGATTTAGATGTTGTGGGCTGCTTGACCTACTTGGGTGGCATTGAAGTTGTCAAAGACGGTTGAAAAAAAAGAGATCTCAAAATTGTCACAAATTAGTAAGTTATGCATTATATTAATTTTAATATAACTGTTAATTGTTTTTTATTGTTCTTGTAATTTTATATTACTTCTTTGGTTACCTCAATTTATTTGTTTTACTTATTTAATTTGTTCTAATTTTTTCTTAAACAGCTCCATCACCAGTATCATAACTTTTTGGGAAAAGTTATTTGTTAAGCATAATAAAGCTTTTTCAATAAATCTTATAAACTTACTAGATAAACTTCACATTTACGATCAATATATAACACATCTAATTAATAAAATCTTTTATGCAATGCAATTAGATGTTAGAATTATTGTTTACTGGTTGGACAATGTAATGCAACTTGAAATGCAACGTGAAATGCAACAAGATAAACACAAGCGTTGGATTAAACTAATAATTAAAGGGTCAGGATCCGGTCTACAAATCGGTCTACAAATAAAAGTATGTCTTCATTGAACTTTACTCATCTTTTCTAATGATTTTAGTTGATTTTGCTAAATGTTCAGTTGCATTTCAATTGCAACTATGGTTGCAAATCGTTTCTTTTCAAATGTTTTTGTTATGTCCTTTTCCTAGTCGGAATATGATGCTTCAAATCAAAATCAAATTAGGATATGATTGACAGAGAGACACGGGCACACAGCATATAAGGGGAGTCTTTGGCATAAAACATAATCACAGATTCACAACTACATTGTCTGCTCTACTTTATTAGTACTCCGTACTAATTCTTTTCTCTCAGGGTTCGATTATTTGAAAAACTTGATTCAGCCGTAAACTATGGATATGGAATATCCAGTAGAAACAGAGTCCCTGAGAAAACTGTGTTATAAATCCATGAAGAGAGGTCTCGATTTCTTCTCTCCTCCTAGTCATGATTACTCTGCAAGTGATCCTGTTAGCAAGAAAACACGTTTGAGTCATAAGTTGGCCAATTTTCAGGATGCAGGTAGCCAAAACAGATTCGATAAATCGCAATTTCTTCCAGATGATTCTACAAGCACTCTCGCTCTCTCTGTTCCGCGAAACCCTCTGCCTAAGAAAGAAGGATATCAACAAAACAGCCTAGGGAATGAGGCTGGATTCGCTGGCAAAAGCCAAGAAATACTAGTTTCAGATCATGCTTCATCTAACAAATTCTCGTCTGCTGCTATTATGGAGGGTTCATCTGACAGAAGGAAGAGCCTCGTACAACGTCCTCAGTGGAAAAACTACAGGGTTTTGAGTAACCATCTAGGATGGGTGAGAGCTGTTGCTTTTGATCCAAGTAACGAATGGTTTTGTACGGGATCAGCTGATCGTACTATTAAGATATGGGACCTGGCAAGTGGAAGGTTGCAGCACACTCTTACGGGACACATTGGACAAGTCCGAAGCCTTGCTGTTAGCAACAGACAAACATACATGTTTTCTGCTGGTGACGATAAACAAGTTAAATGCTGGGACTTGGAACAGAACAAAGTTATTCGGTCTTTTCATGGTCATCTAAGTGGTGTTTATTGTATGGCTCTTCATCCCACAATTGACGTTTTGGTCACTGGAGGCCGTGATTCTGTATGTCGTGTGTGGGACATCCGAACCAAGGTCCAAATACATTCACTTTCTGGACACGATAACACGGTTTGTTCAGTTTTTACTCGGTCTACTGATCCACAAGTTGTAACCGGCTCCCATGATACAACTATAAAGTTTTGGGACCTTCGATATGGAAAAACAATGGCAACGCTAACACACCATAAAAAGTCTGTACGAGCAATGGTTCCACATCCACTTGAGGATAATTTTGCTTCTGCCTCACCTGACAGCATCAAGAAATTCAATCTTCCAAAAGGGCAGTTTATGCATAACATGGCTTCAAAGCAAAACACAATAATCAACGCAATGGCAGTTAATAGGGAGGATTTGATGGTCACTGGAGGTGATGACGGAAGTCTTCGATTTTGGGACTGGAAAACTCGCCAAAATTTCCAACATATCAAGTCAAAAGTTCAACCTGGTTCCCTGGACTGCGAAGCTGCAATATATGCTGCATCATTTGATGTCACAGGTTCAAGACTGGTGACATGTGAAGCTGATAAGACGGTAAAGATTTGGAAAGAGGAGGCAATGTAAGCACTTCTTAGATGATAAAGATGTACTTTAAATATACTTTCAGGAACCTCAATTTGACTAATTAGAGTTTTCAGTGAATAATTATAATGTGTAAAATTTTAATTGAATGTCTTAAATTGATCTTACCTAGCTCTGTAATGTCTTAAATTTTAAATGGATAATAAGTAAAGGTTTTTATATAAGCCCATTTTGACAATTCTTCTACGGCGAAATGATTATCCAAGGGAAAGCTAAACTATGTGTTAATTGTAATATGGATTGGAAAATTGAAACTGGAAAATAACAAATAGAATTTTTAAAGGTGCTATTGATGCCAGTAGCATACTAACGACATCCAAATACATAGAACATAAATTAGAACTTCTCAACCGAACATTTTATTTTAATACTGTAAACTCCAAAAAAGCATTTTCTTTATTTTTCTGACAAGAAACAAACAATTTATTCTAAATCAACGCCTAAATCTTTCGTGGCTACTTGATCGTATATAGAAGGTTCACGGAATGAAGATAGGTAGAGAATGCTCCTTGAACCTTCGTGACCACTTGATCGTATATAGATAGGTCAGTTCATTAATAACCCCAACGAATAAGGGGAATGACTAAGAATTTCATGAGGCCATCTTTGCAATGGATGCCATTGTGTTCACCACAGGACAGATAGTAAGGCTTCTTATTCTTCAACACCAGCTCAAATCCAATTCCTGCACCTTGTGTCACTGAAGCCAACCTTTTTGCCTTTCGTAGGTCGCAATTCATAAAACTCCGATAGTTTCGTAGTTGATACACGCTATGAGGATATGTAGTATTGCTTGGCGGATCATACTTGAACACTGCAATCACAAAATACACGTACATAAGTAAATGCATGAATAAATTACTCTGCTTTAGTAATACAGATTTCTGCACTACAAGATTTTTTACTAGCCTTCTCTTATTGAACGTCACGATTTTAATTAGTACATCATCCTCAACTCTAATTATTATTTCCATAGTGGTGGTTATAACAGTCGGATTCCAAGAATTTTAAGTTATCAGCATAATTTTCCGCAAGGAGTACAACGAAGGGTAACCAATAACTAGTATCAACCAAGAGATATTCTATTATGAGCTCACCGAGGTGATACATGCATGCAATTTAAAATGTTAGTAGCACTTGTATTGGTAACAAAATATATGTGTTTATGAACATACCTAGAGTGTCATTGAGATAAAACGGGCCGTTCTTGATAGCCCAGTCTGTGTAGTTGAAGCCAAAATGTCATTTCTGGTCATCGCCAACGACAATCCTTCTCGAATTGTGAGGAACATTTGGACCTTTCCAAGGCCAACCAGCAGTGAAATTGAAGCCAGGAGGACTGCTGTAATTTTGTGGAGAGTTCGGCGAATTCCATGACCAACCAGAACTAGAATTGAAGCCAGGATTCCAGTTTTGAGGCGCATTAGTGAGGTTTCTGTTAGCATCACTAACTACAAACAATGTAGCTGCTACAAATAGTAGCATAACTAGTTGCACATACTTGGAATCCATAATAGTTAAGAAAATACTTGGTAGTTAGAAATGTAAAGATGGTTTGTGATGAAGAGAGTACTTGTTAATGAGCTTATATAGCAAACATTTCAACAAATCTAGAAGAGGAGGAGAGTGCAAATTGGCCTGATATTCAAGCGCTTCTTGGTTCTTAGTAAATGGGTTGTGTGGTTTTGCAAAAGCTGAAATATGAGAGTCTCCAATATATAAGTGGATTAGTCCTGCTTTAATTACTCAGCAATTCGCCATGATTAGTGGGTTTTTTTTCCAAAAATTAGTGTAAATAGAAGTCTACTCGTTCTGCTGCTTTTGAGTTTTGACTTCACTCAAAAAAGATCCGAGAATAGGTCAACTAAGTTTACTTCAACAATATTTTCTTGGAATGCATTTGAACCTCAAAAAAACTGCAACTAAATTCAAATAGTTGGCTGCGCATGCTATACACATCTAAGTTTTATGACATTGTAATGACGATTTCTTTGTATTGTGTCCAAAATTTTAAATGGGTTTGATTTAAGGTTCACATATGGTTTAGGACCAATTTGGTTATATTTGGTAAGGATTATGTGAACTGAGGTTCAGGTGGCTCGAGGTTCAGGTTCAGGGTGATCTGAACCTCTAGTGGACAGAACAGTAGTTGGATATGGAATCTATCTTCTATTCTTTAGGAGCACGAAATTATCCTCAAAAGAAAGACTTCTAGACCTGATAAAACGTTATTGATGGGATAATTACAATAGATACATGATTTATATCAATTATTTCGGGTAAATATGAAATATATGAGGATTTATGAGTTCTAGTGGTGGAGTTGGATTAAGACACTGCAAAGCTTAGTGTTTGGATTAGTCATAACTCTCGAATAGATTATCTTGAGGTGGTTGAATTGGCAAGAAAGGAGGGTTTTAACCTAAAAGAACTACATGGGGCTTGATTCCTATAAATAGGATATGTAGGCATTGACAAAGGGGTTCGTATTTTTCACTTTCAACACGCATAAGGCACGTGTACCCTTAGTGATACATTTTCCGATGAATTGGCTGGCCGAGTAGGATTTAATCCGCCCTCTTCATCCGGTGGCTTTGTCAACTCAGCCCAAACACTATTTTCATTTCTCAATTTCTCTACTGAGCTTCAGGTTTCCAGCTGTGAACCTGCAGCTCTGTCCGATAACCAAGAACGCATTATTCGAATATTCCAGCGAGATTCTCTCATTGTGTTATTACCAAAGTCCTCTCACAACATAAGTGGCGCTAGAAGGAGGGGGACTCCATTGAAATTTTGAGAGAGGGAAGATGTCGGATGATTACGTTGATACACAAATGCCAACTGATGGCAAAAATGGTCGTGGAAAAGATCCTTAGGGCGAGGTTACGAACAGGGATATCCTTGATAACCTTCAAAAAATCGGTGAAAGGGTCGATTCCTTGGAGAAGAAATCTGAAAAGATGAAGAAATGGCGTAAAAAGCAAAAGTCCTCGGAAAAACGCTCAAAGGCGCCGAAAGTCACACGGGTTCACCTGGATTTTGGTAGCGATAAAGAGGAACCCGAAAAGGATACGACAAAGGTTACTTTTTCTGATGTTGAAACTGTAAGATCCGGTAAAACTACGTGTTAATCTTTGATGTGGAATGAAATTTTATTTTCATATCTATATTTATTAAATGTTTTATCCGTTTAAATGTGCTAAGTTATTCGTTAAATGGTCAAATATGTGTCCTTGGGATGCTATGTGAATATTGTGGTGATTAGAACTCATTTTAAGATGATGTTATTTTATTTCGTTTATTTTGGGAACTAGGTTAAATATGAGCACATCGTATCACCCTCCGACAGACGGTCAGAGTGAGCGGACCATTCAAACGATTGAAGACATGCTACGAGTTTGGGTACTGAACTTTGAAGGTAATTGGGATGATCACTTATCATTGGTTAAATTCTCCTATAACAACAGTTACCATGCCAGTATTGGAATGCCGCCTTATGAAGCTTCGTACGAATCACGATGTCCATCTCTTGTGTGCCGGGAACTAGAAAGCGAAATGCGAGAGAAATACCCTCATTTGTTTACTTAGGCTGATTCTGGGGACATAATCCTTTTAAGGGGGGAAGAATGTAAGATCCGGGAAAACTACGTGTTAATATTTGATGTGGAATGAAATTTTATTTTCATATCTATATTTATTAAATGTTTTATCCGTTTAAATGTGCTAAGTTATTCGTTATATGGTCAAATATGTGTCCTTGGGATGCTATGTGAATATTTTTGGTGATTAGAACTCATTTTAAGATGATGTTATTTTATTTCGTTTTATTTTAATTATCGAAAAGAAAATTTAGTTCATTTTATAATCATTCGGGGAATTGGTATATCGTTCGTACCAATATTTTATTCGTTGAAGTGGGAAATATTCTGGAGCATTTGTGATAGAGATATTTTGGTTCGTATATCTATTATTAAACAATTCTTGTAATTATCCATATATTCTTGATAATTATCGTCTCGTAAACCGTCGATCCAATGGATCAATGTTGAACCAAAAATATCGTTTAGGGTATTATTTTCCGTTTAATATAAATAGCTTATTCGTTAATTATTTTTATCGAAAAATTCATTAAAATCCATAAAATACTGAAAAATCCCCGAACCGTGTTCTTCGTAATCAAATCCAAATTCAAAGGCGTTACCGGAGTCCGATTTTAACGATCTTATAGTCTAATCAAAGGTCTTGGAATCTAGTTTCATAATCTACCATCAGATTACGCGTGGGGTAATATTTCAATTTTATACGAATGTTTCTTTAATTATGGAAAATTAGGGTTTATGTAAAAATTAGGGCTTTTTTGATTCTGAGCTTTTTCATGTGATATGATGATATGTATAGCTTCGTATGGTTGTAAGGACTCCAAATATATGTTCAATTTCAATGTTTGATTCCCGAATTAGCCAATTCGAAAATTAGGATTCTTGAGCTCAATTTGGGACTTTTTGATTTAGGAATCTTTTGTTGATTGTGATGGTCCCAATAGCTTTATATGATCAAATACAATCGATTTGCATGCTTAATTGAGTTCTTCTATCCCGTTTTTATCAATTTCGATTGTCAGAGTTTTATTTCAAACTTTGACCAATTCGTACGTAAAATCTGTTGATTGTTCGTGTATGTGGATATGTGGGTTTGATTGTATGTGTTCTAATCTTTGTTTTGGTATATAGAACGTTGAGTTTGGTGAAAGATTTGTGTTAGTCGTTTTTTTGGCCGGATTTTGGTGCCGCCGGCGGCTTTGCCGGCCGGTAGCAGCCATTAAAGTTGGCGACATAGCTTTTTACAGTTTAGTAACTCAAGTTTTGAAGATGATGAAGTTTGGTTCATGAAGTTTTACGGAAGTTACAAATTGGTCCCCTGACCAAATTATTTATTTTTAATTTATAAAAATGTATTTTATTTATTTAAATTTTGAAAATTTGTTTTAGAAATGATTTTTCAATTCTAAAAATTTCTTTTAAATTCTGAAAAGTTTTATTTAATTATTCCTTAATTATTTAAGGAATTATTTCAAAATTCTTATTTATTTAAGTAATTATTTATTTTCCAAAATTCTTTAATTATTTTGGAATATGATTCAAAAATGATTTAAATTAGGAAAAATATTCCTAAAAATGTTTTATTAATTATTTAAAATTCCTAAATGATTTATAAAATCATTTTAGGCCTTTATTTCGAGTTACAAATTATTTCTTAAACGTTACGAGACTTGTGTGATTTATTTATCGCAATTAAATGACAATATGTGTTACGTGAGTTATGCGAATTATCTGGTTGTTGAGTCATAAATACGAATAAGTGTTTTGTGACTTGTTTAAATGTTTTAATCGTGTCTAATATTATCACGAGGGGTAGTTAGAATAGAAATTTGTCGGTATTGTTAGAAAATGAGATTAAACAGACTATTGACTTAGATGTGGACTTTTATATTATGGAGATTTTAGACGAGCATGATACGTAAATCATTTATTTAGTCAATCGTAACTATTCTATCAATTGAAATATGGTTATCTATGTAACAGAGGCTATTAGACGAGACGAGCCATATTACCGAAATATGTTAAATGAAGGAAGTCGGAGATTGATGAAGTATTATTGTGACTGATTGGTTTATATGTGAGGTGATTTAACACCAAGGAAGCGTCAACACTCTTAGGGGATCTTTCCAAGTATTTTATTCCAATAGAGGTATTGGTAAGAATAGTTAATGCGTCAGAATTAAGTTACATAATGATCGTACTCTAGAGATTAAAATAGCGTTTATCTTGGACTATAGAAATAGACACGCGAATTCAATCTCGGGGAATCAGACTTGCGACAACTACAAGAATGTCATATCCATGAATGATCAAGAAAGAGAATTATGATGCCATGAAATCAAAGAGAAATGAAGTCGTATTATTTCAGCCTTACGTAATAGCTAAGGACCAGAGGCAAGTGTCTATACCCTTCATTCATTGTTCAAGTGATATTTTTCTTCAACTATTATGTGAATGTTACCTTCAAAGTAAATTGCAAGTATTCTATCCTTATCTTGTACCTATACAAGTATTCTATTTCCATCTTGCACCTATGCAAGTGTTATTATTTTATTTTCTTCTTGTTAATGCAATTATCTGATCAAGTCCCTTATTCGAACTCATATATGGTATGCATAATTCAGTTTATTTCCTTCAGAATGTAAGTCTTATCTGTTATAAGTATACTTTTTGAAGGACTTGAACTATTTCTTTCAATATTCAATAAACCCTCTGATTGATATTCTTACTTATCAGATTCATATTGCCATGTTAAATGAGAAAAGTTTAATTATTTTGTTGAAATGTGGATTTCCTAAATGATTGGGAAGTTGTGAACTCGATAAGGGTAAAACTTGTTAGAAATGAATACCACTAGAAACTAGACAGAGGGGGGGTGAATGGATAGTTTGATATATTTTTCGATTCTTGAAAACTAAGTAAACAACTGTATGTGATTATGATATGTAATATGCAGAAAGTAAATAACACACACAATCACTTTAATCTACTTTGTATAAGCAAATTAAATACTACAGCTTTCCAGGAAATTCACAATCGAATTTCTGGCTTCTAAACAAGAACAGTTTGAACTTGCTTGCTTACAGAGAAAAGAGCTTAGCAAATAACTATGTGTATCTCTCTTACAGCTTACAGTTGTGTGTGCACGATATATATTCACCTATACAAACTAGGCACACACAATATTACACAGCTACCCCTTCTGAAAGTCCAACTTGTCCTGCCATAAGAAGTTCACTGTGTCAGGAAGGACCACCTGCTTTTCGGAGTCTTTCCCGTTTCTGTAGCTGCTTGTCTCTTATCTTTCTCTCCAAGTTTAGCTGTAGATTTGCCATCTGTTCTTTGGACCACCTTGCCAGAACAAATGCTTCAGTATTTGTCTCCTTTGATTCTTGGTTCTGTACCTTGATTTGTCTTGTTATAAACGGCTAAGTGTTGATATCGTGAACTCCACTTTATCCCTGACTTCGCGATCTCCCTTGTGAAGACTACGCGATATAGCCTTTGAAGACTTTGCGACATAGGTCATTTGATGACTATGCGACATAGGTCATTTGATGACTATGCGACATAGGTCATTTGATGACTAAGCGACATAGGTCATTTGATGACTATGCGACATAGGTCATTTGATGACTATGCGACATAAGGCTTCTGAGGACTTCACGATCTAGGCTCTTTTGACTTTGCTGACTTCAACACTTCACGACATGTGTCTTGAGGACTTCTCGACATAGTACAAAGTGGACTATGCGATATAGTACTTCACGACATGGATATTGGTGACTTCACGACATAGCTTTCTTTTGACTTTGCTATATAATGCCTTAGACAAATTCCTGCAACTTATTTCTTCATAGCCTTATTCAACTCTATCCTGCTGCATGAACACTTCTGAACTTCTACCAGGATAATTATTCAATGGCCTATATACATTCTAGATGCAAGAAACTTTACTAAGCTCATTATAAGTCTGAGCATACATGATAAAGCTATTGTTCATGAGAACAAGACAAGTACATTTAGAGACCTATACTCTATCCCAGTGATAGAAATCACTAGGTCATGTAATGTGACATAGTCACATAGTGTAGGCTTGTTAATAGTGGTATTCAGACATGTCTTGAGCCTAACAATCTCCCCCAAATTGTGAGTAAGATCCTTAGGCACAATTTCATGTCTGATAACAAGCCTAACTTACATAAAAGGAAATTTAGTAACAGAGAGGACAATCCATGAACCTTGAGATCAGAAATTTGATTACATAGAAAAATTGAAAGCTTACATATTACTTTTGTTGCTCAGCAGCTTCAGCTTCCAATTGCTTCTCTAGCAAATCATCATATATCTTCTTTTTCCTTATTTCTTCTTTTCTCTTCATGTCTATGATGGCTTCTTGAATTTCTTCTCTTGCAATCAGTTCTTCAATGAGAGGTGAGCCTTCCAAGTCATCAATTGCAGCTTTGAGTGCACTTTCTACATATGAGTCCAGAAACTCCATCCTTATTTTGCTTTGACCTCCATGTGAGTTTTTGTACTCCACAATGTAAGGATTTTGTTTGACCCTGCACATCCCTTTCTGCCTTAGCTCCTTAGCCCTCTCCTCCATCTCAGCCATTTCTTTCTCTTTCTGTATGTTTTTCTTTTCATTCTCTTTCCTCATGTTTTCTTCATAATCAGCATGCATCTTCAAGTACCTGGCAATATCTATCTTCCATGTCCTTTCATCCTTTTCTTCAAAATTCAGTAAGGCATTTATCCTTTCAAGCTCATACTTATAGAAATATTGCCAGCTTCCTTGCTTCATTATCCTTTCTCTTCCATCAGTGTACTTGATATCTAGATGATCCAATTTCACTTTGACTTCAAAGATCCTTTGAGCCCTCAAAAATGCTAGGGCATCTTCATCATAGTCCTCATCTAGTGGAAGCACATTGATGCCAATAATATTTGTGAGTTTTCCAGTCTTCTTTGTTATCCTTATCCTTTTGGGTACACTCTTGATCTTCAAATGCTTCACAAGAGATACCTTTCTGGAACAAGGAGAATTAGTCTTCAGTGCCACATCACTTGGAAGTAGCTTCATTCCTTTCCCCTTCATCCACTGTAACACTCCACTAGCTGTGACTTTGTGGAAGTGTTTTCTTGAAATTACTTTAGTGGCTTCATCTTTCATCTGTGGCAATTCAGGTTCAGAAGTCATGGATAATGATTTTGGAGGATCATTGCTAACAGTACCCACCCTAGACTTAGAGTCTTGTGTTGTGGTTAAAGTACTACTAGCAATGTCCTTGACTTGCTGAATTCCACTCCTAGTTCTCTTCACTGTCTCCTTTGCCCCTTTCTGTCATCACCAGCATCTTTAGATTTCTTGGGATATTTGCTCTTGCTGCTGTCACTTGGTCCATCCTTATCACTCCTTGAATGAGATCTCCTCCTGTAGGTTTTCTCCTCATCATCATCCTCCCCATCCTTCTTCTTGTTCTTTTCTTTGACAGATTCTGGCAAAACACCATGAATCAGAAAAGATTGTAGAATGTTAATCATCTCTAATTCCTCTGCTGTCTTGACTCCTTTCTTTGCTCTCAGCATTTGCAGCACCTGATTGATCTTTGTATTATTCTTCATTTGCAGATCTTTGGGAATGACTAGTTGGTCAATACTTCTGACTTTGGATAGACTTTGAAAAATTACTGTCCTTGGCTTGGGTATGACCTCAGGCAGTCTTTGATTTTGGTCCATCTCCAAGTCATTATAAAGACTTTCATTGTTAGCCCCACTCTTTTCAATCAACTCCAGAATTATTGACACTTCAGTAAACCTCAGTTTCTCTAGAGTTTGAAATGCTAAGTGCCACAAGCAGTTGTCCTTGCACACCATGATTATTTCTCTCAGATAAACATCCCTGATTTTCTTTACTGCAACTGTGAAGTACTTGATACTTTCCCTGAGCTTCTTTCTGTACACTTGTGCATCTCCTTGAGCATTCTTGTAGGTGGCTTTCAGAAACTCCAGGAATGCCTCATCATGATAGATGTTAGAGTTGGCAACTTCCTGTAGCTTGGCCTCAGTGATAAGTGTAGCTTGGGTAGGTTTAGCAATTGGAGTAGGTATAGCAGGTTGAGAGGTTGAGATGTCTTTAGGCATTGTGGATGGATAGAATGTTGTGGTGACTGTGCTTTTCTGACCTTGTGCATTGATGACCTCTACAGGGGGAAGATTGATTGGCTTTATTGTCTCTTCAATGAGCTTGCCCTTAAGTTTTGACTGCTTGGCAGGTACTCCCCCTTTCTTCTTCACAATGACCTCCTTAACTTTCTCCCCCTTAGGCTTGGGATCAGACAAAAAGTCTTGAGCTTCACCAGGGATAGGCAGGTTCATGGATCTCATCATTGAAGTCATCATTTGTTACTGCACCAGCAAAATGTTAGAGGTGTTGTTGCCTTGGTCATCCAGCTTGTCATTGAGTTGGCGTAAGGATGTAGATAGCATTCTGTTTTCATCCTTGAGAGAGGCCACTTCTCTTTCTAAGCCATCCACCTTGGAGAATAATTGTTGAGACCTAAATGAGTTGAGGGATTGATCTTTGACCCTGGCAAAGTCATATTTGGAGATGTCTGACAGAGGGACTTCATCCACCAGCTTATCACCATACTGATTTTTCCACATGACATTCAACATAGCATTGGTGGTGATGGTGGTTTTTGCTTGATTTTCCAGTGTAGAAGCCAGTTTCTTGATGTTGTCTGTGACCATGGCAAGAGTCACATCCATCATGGACACATTTGTGGAGGTTTTCTGGACTTCTTTGAGGATACCATCCACCTTGGGAAAATCAGAGAGATAAGAGTTTCTGAGCTTAGTGAGGGATCTTTCTGTCTCCTCCTGAATTGAAGAAATCTCTGATTGAAGCCCTTTCCCAAGATAATGCAGAGCCTTCAACTGGTTCTTGTACACATCATTTACAGCCTCATAGATGGCAACAGGAGAAAGATCCTTAGCATTGGAGCCCAGAGAGGTGAGGTATTCTTCTCTCACAAAAGCCAGGGCATCCTTGAGCTTGAGAGTCCTCTTAGCATCCAACCAGGCATCCACATTCCCCTCTGGTTCAGTTGTATCCACAATCTTCTCCTGTTGAGCTTCAACATCCTCCTTATGGCATAGCAGGATAGCTTCATAATCAGCATTTGGAAGGTTGGAGGTGAGGAGATGTTGAGCTATCTTTGAGAACTCATCAATCTGTGCCACATGGTGATCTTGTATGGCTTCTTCTGTCATTTTGGAAGGCACAGATGATGATCCTGAAGGCCTGTCATGTTGCACAGGCTTCAGCCATTCTGACATTGTGGCCTGAGCCAAGTGAGAGCTAGTGCTAGGCACTTCATGAGATGTGTGAGTTTGAGTCTCCTCCAGCCTTGGAATGGCTGTAGGGTCTGATGTTGTCTCCATTGAAATGGGATGTGTTACAACATCAGCCCTATTTGTCTGTGAAGACATTTCCACATCCCTAAGGATGGGAGAATTTGGCACAGAGTCTCCAGTGAAAACTGGTGAATCCTCCATGTTTGTGTTGGTGTCATTAGGATATGCCTCAGCATGCATTCCCTGACCAACTGAATGTGGGTCCTGAGTGGTGAGCACAGTGTCAAGCACCATGTCACTTGAAGTTGGCTCAATCACAGGGCTGGATTGTGATTGATCAAGGGCAAGATTGTCATGAGAATGACTCTCTTGTTCAGAAGAAATTTTAGTGGAAGAATCTGAGAGAGAAGTGGGGTTCAGATTAGATTTTGGCAACTCCCCCTGAGAAATAGGAGGAGTTTCAACATTGATGTGCTCTCCACTTAGTGTTTGATCACCCTTATCACTCCTAGGGTCAAGAGTGAGGTCTTGACCCTGTGCAGACTCGTTACAACTTGCAGTGGGGAGGCTGCTCTTTTCAATGCCCATGGCCTGTTGAGAGGCCATAGACAGTAGCAGGTGTACCCCTTTTTCCACATCTGAATCCTGTTGGGAGGATTCAGTGGTAGTTTTTGATTTTGATTTCTTCTTTGGTCTGGTGAGAGGTGACTCAGGAATCTCACTTGCTAACTCTACAGATTCATGGATAATAGCTAGGGTTCTCTTCTTCTTCTTTTTAGGGACATCAATCTTTTGAGAGATTGATGCACTTGGCTGACTAGCCTCTACAGTGGTGTTTTCAGTGGGGTTGCTGGATGGGATAGGGAGGCTTGGGTTAGACTGTGAAGCTCCTTCAGTCTCAGCCTCCCCTGTCCAGGAAAGAGCATGGTATATGGGCTTATCAAGTGGATAAGACTCGAATGTGTCCTGCATATGCTTGGTCACACTCAAGATCACATCCACTTGATTCCTTGTGTCCAATGAACCAAACAGAATCTTGGACATGGACTTGGAATAAGCCATCTTTGATTTATCTATACCCTCCAAGTCATGGACATTAGCATCAAGATAATTTAAAATAACTTGAAGAAAGCGAGGGTAAAAGATGTCATTACCTCTTCCACGGACTGTCCTCCCTAGCCTTTGAGCCAATTCCTTGAGGATTATTGCTCCAACATTGATTTCCTGATTGTAGGCTAGGGAATAGGCCAGCTTCACAGCAATGTGACTGATATGGTCCCATCCTGTCTTTCTGCAAAGGAACACCTTCTGGAGTGCATCAAATAGAAATGACCACTCCCTTCTTACAAATTTCTTGTTCAGCTTTCCAGTATCTATCTCATCTGCATACCGAATGAGGGTCATGAAGTCTACAATTTGAGCATCTGTAGCTTCTTGGTCATGACCCTCCACCTTGAACCCTAATGCTTCATTTATCTCCTTCTCCCCAAACTGGAAGTGTTTGCCTCCAATTGAACAAGCTATCTCCTGGAACGAAGTTCCATCTTCCCTGGCCATTGTAGAAACCAACGCCGTTCGCCAAAATCCTTCCAATACATCAACATACAACGTGGGGTTCAAGGTTAGGGCTTGGCTGAGGTAGGAATCGTTCAGGAACCGTACAAAACACTTGTACCTGGGTTTAGCCTCAGCCTCAGAGGGAATGGTGAGAAGATTTGTTTCTTTGGGGATGGTTAAAGGAATAGAGGATGATACTGTTTGAGATTTGGGTGCCATTTCAAGAGAGAGAGTAAGAAAGAGAGTAGAGAATTTGTGTTTAGGTTAGAAAGTTTGAGAGCAATAGACAAGATGAAAAGTTGCAAACGGTTAGAAAAAGGTATTTATATGATAGAGACACTGCGATATGGAGTTATGAATGTGTACAGTCTATCTGTATGTCGCGAAGTCAAAAGTGGCCTGTACCGCAAAGTCTTGCAAAGTATATCGCATAGTCTCAAGAATGAACTATGTCGCAAAGTCTTCAAAATGAAAGGATCGGGGAGACTTTGCGATATAGTAGAAATACCCTGTCTAAAGCTCTCTTTTAGGAATTTTAAGCAATTTGTCAGACTTTTATCAAATTTTGAAATAAAATTAATTTAAATCAAAATTCTGTCAACTATGGAGACTTGTCGATATAGTTATTCTAAGTCGCGAAGTCATAAAATTAACTATGTCGCAAACTCATGAAATGAACTATGTCGCGAAGTCTCACAATCTCAACAGTTTGCGATATAAGTCTGTTTAATTTGAACTATGTCGTGAACTCTGAAAATCATCTATATCGAGATGTCTCAAAAGCTCACAACTTCACTAACAAATATGATTTTGAAAAATATGCAGTAAAATACTGAAATATTTATAAATCATATCTCAGCTAATTTTCACTCCAAACAAATAGATCATTTAAATACAGTGAAAATTTACTGCTGCAACAATTACCTAGCATACTTACTTGGAACAATTAAATGAAGGATTGAGCATTCCAATTTCACTCACAAGTCTGTTGAAGACTGCTTCATTCAGAGGTTTAGTAAATATGTCAGCTAATTGTTTCTCAGTTGGAACATAAGAGACTTCTATGGTACCATTTGCAGCATGTTCCCTAATGAAATGGTACCTGATCTCAATGTGCTTTGTAGTAGAATGATTAACAGGATTGGCAACTATGGATATTGCACTAGTATTATCACACATTAGAGGAATGTGTTCTAACACTAGCCCATAATCCATGAGTTGATTTCTAATCCAAAGCAATTGAGCACAGCAACTTCCAGCATCAATATATTCAGCCTCAGCTGTGGATGTTGCTGTGGACTGTTGTTTCTTACTAAACCAGGACACTAACCTTTGACCTAGGAATTGACAGCTTCCAGAAGTGCTCTTCCTGTCAATCCTGCATCCAGCATAATCAGAATCTGTGTAACCAACCAGGTTGAACCCAGTGCCCTTTGGATACCATAGCCCAAGATTAGGAGTCCCCTTCAGATATTTGAAAATTCTTTTGATGGCCATCATGTGAGATTCCTTGGGATCAGACTGGAACCTTGCACAAAGGCATGTGGCAAACATGATGTCTGGCCTGCTAGCTGTGAGATAGAGTAGGGATCCAACCATTCCTCTATAGACCTTGATATCAACTCTCTTGCCTTTCTTGTCTTCATCCAGCTTGATTGCAGTAGATATAGGAGTTTTAGCTGGGGATGACTCTTCTAAACCATATTTCTTTAAAAGATCCTTGACATACTTAGATTGGTTTATAAAGATGCCATCCTCCCTTTGATGTACTTGCAGGCCTAGGAAGTAGGTTAACTCTCCCATCATACTCATTTCATATTTACTTTGCATCAACTTAGAGAACCTTTCACAGAGTTTTTCATTTGAAGAGCCAAAGATGATATCATCCACATAGATTTGAACAAGAATGATATCATTTCCATGCTTCTTGAAGAATAGGGTTTTATCAATTGTACCCCTGGTAAATTGATGCTCAAGAAGGAATTGAGATAGAGTTTCATACCAGGCTCTTGGTGCCTGTTTGAGTCCATAGAGCGCCTTGAGCAGTCTATACACAAAGTTTGGGAAGTCTTCACTTTCAAAGCCAGGTGGTTGAGACACATAGACTTCTTCAGCAAGATCACCATTGAGAAATGCACTTTTCACATCCATTTGATACACCTTAAAATCTGAGTGAGCTGCAAAAGCCAGGAAGATTCTTATGGCTTCCAGTCTAGCTACAGGTGCAAATGTCTCATCATAGTCAATGCCTTCTTGCTGACTATATCCTTTGGCAACCAGCCTTGCTTTGTTTCTTACTACCACTCCTTCTTCATCCATCTTGTTTCTGAACACCCATTTGGTGTCAATAACATTCTTTCCTTTTGGAGGTGGCACTAGTTCCCATACTTTGTTTTTCTCAAATTGATTCAACTCTTCTTGCATGGCAACAATCCAATCAGAATTCTTCAAAGCTTCTTCAATTAATTTAGGTTCCTCTTGTGACAGAAAGCAGCTATACAGACATGTATTTAATGTTGCCCTTCTTGTTCTAACTCCCTCACTAGGATCTCCAATGATTTGATCCCTAGTGTGGGCTCTGTCCCATTTCCTTGTGTGCCCCTGTTCATTTCCTTGACCTGTTCCAATCTCATTTTGGTTGACAGTTGCATTCTCTTCTTCTCCCCCTGTGTTTGTGAATCCTTGCACAGGTGTTTGAAGAAGATTGTCAACTTCAAGAATTTCATTTTCTAGAACAGTTTGAACAGGGGGTTCATCTTCACTTTCAGAATCCTCAAGATAACCTTGATTCTCAAATCTCAATAGCACACTGTCTTGATCACTTGTTTTCAGTCCAGGAGTCTTCTTGTCATCAAAGGTAACATCCATGCTTTCCATGACTTTGTGTTGCTCAGGTACAAACACTCTGTATGCTGTCCTTTCCAGAGAGTATCCAATGAAGATACCTTCAAATGCTTTAGCATCAAACTTTCCAACATGCTCAGAGGTATCTTTCATCACAAAACACTTGCTTCCAAACACATGCAGATGCTTGAAGGATGCTCTTTTTCCAGTCATTAATGAGTAAGGAGTTTTGCCAGACTTCTTATTGATCAATGTTCTATTCTGCACATAGCATGCTGTGTTAACAGCATCAGCCCAAAAGCTAGTAGGTAGCTTTGCATCCAACAGCATTGTCCTTGCAGCTTCAATGAGAGTTCTATTCTTTCTCTCAACTACTCCATTTTGTTGAGGTGTCCTAGGAGCTGAGAATTGTTGAGAAATTCCTTTATCTTTGCAAAACTCATACAATGTTGAATTTCTGAACTCAGTCCCATTATCACTTCTCAAAGCAACTACAGAGGAACCAGTGCTTTGTGCTTCTTTATCAACTCTCTTGATATGCTCTATTATGACTTGGGTGCTTCATCCTTGGAGAATAGGAATTCTACCCAAGTATATCTTGAATAGTCATCTACCATCACTAGAGCATATTTCTTTTTGGAGAGGGACATTACATTCACAGGGCCAAATAAGTCCATGTGAATTAGTTGCAGAGGTTTTGAGTTTGTATTGAGCAACTTGTTCTTGTGACTTGATCTTTTAATCTTCCCTTTCTGACAAGCTTCACATGCTCCATCTTGCACAAACTCCAAGGCAGGCAAATCCCTGATGAGTTCTCTCTTGGTTAGAGAGTTCATTGCCTGAACATTCAAGTGAGACAGTTTCTTGTGCCACAGCCAGAATTCCTCATTTGTGGCTTTTGTGTAGAAACAACAAATTTCTCCCTTATCTGCAGCCTTAAGATTAGCTACAAACAAGCTTCCTTTCTTCACACCAGTTAGAACAACTTCACCACTTTCCCTTTTTGAGATTGAACAAAGGTCTTCATCAAATTCCACTTTGAAGCCTCTGTTGGTAAACTGTCCAATACTCAAGAGATTATGCTTCAGTCCTTCAACAAATGCTACATCTTCAATAATGACATTTCCAGATTTAACACTGCCATATCCCATTGTATAACCAATGTTGTCATTTCCAAAGGTTACTGATGGGCCAGCCTTTTCCTCAAAATGTGATAGCAGGGCCATATCACCAGTCATGTGACTTGAGCATCCACTGTCCAAGATCCATATGACTCTTTTATTCCTGTTGCCCTGCATTCACAAAGTGACTAAGTTGTTTTTGGTACCCACACTTGGTAGGGTCCAGATGATTTAGAAACATTTTGATTTATAATTCTTCTGTCATAAATTGCATTTCTCATAGTAGGAGACTTCACTTTTTATGTGGCTTTGGAGTTTACACTCTTAGGCTCACATGAAGTTTTCACCCTCTCAACCCTGATTGGGGACCCTGTCCTATGAGAATGTATGTGTGTGTGTGATTCACCAGATTGTGCAGAGTCAAGTTTATGTTTAAGAGATAAACAGTTAGCAATCACAGTCACATAGCATGTCATGCAGTTTGGCTTACCACAGAAAGAATCATGACTAGAATTTATGCTTGCAGAAAGGTTACTTAGGTTATCAACTTCAACAATTTCAGGCTTACTACACTTATGAGTCAAATGATTAACAGATAGGCATTTTTGACATTGTTTCCTGGGAGCATTTGGCACATAAGCATAGTTGTTTCCTTTGTTAACACCAACTTTACCATTTCTGTTTTGTTTCCTTTTCTTAACAACTTCTTTCTTTGCTTTAGGACTCTTGACAAGATTGTCTTTGGTCTCTTTCTGATTGACAAGTTCAGGAAAGGAAGAAGTGTTCTTAGCAGCCTCATCTTCTTCAAGTAGTTGTTGCTTGATGATCAGTAGTTCCTCATCAAACTCAACAACACTCTTTCTGAAGATGGGCAGTTCAACACTTGACAGTATGGTTGGGGCATTTTTGTTTGTAAAAGTTTCCTTTCCTTTGCCCTTGACCTTCTTCCTTCCCTTGTCATTATCATAGTCAAAACCAACTCCAACCTTGCAGTCTTCAGTGTGTTCCTTGTGGTAGGTTTGAATAAGTTCAGAGGAGTTTTTGAAGCTTCTTAGTTTCAGTTCAGTTTCAGCAATTTGTTCTCTAAGGGCTTTCTCTATCTGCTCAGCACAAATCACTTTGTTTTTAAGATACTCAACCTCCTTTTTCAAACCATCCAGGTTCACAACCATTAACTCAAGTTGCTCATTCTTTTCTGTAAGCTCAACATTCTTAGCAGTTAGTCTGTCAATTTCTTCATTAGCTACTAACATGCTAGTATGAATATTAAACATCTCAGTGCTCATATCTTCAACAGTTTGCTTATATTGAAGGGGAGTCATATCAAGAGAAGTAAGAATAGGTACCTGACTTGAATCACCTTCATCAGAAAATGCCATCAAGGCATAGTTTGAATACTCTTGTTCTTCTTCTTCATCAGAGTCATCCCAGCATTTTCCCTCAGCAATAAAAGCTTTGCCCTGTTGTTTCTTGAGTAGAGCCTCATACTTAGCTTCAAGCTCTAAGTATGCTTTGTCCTTCTTGACTTGTTTAGGCTTTTTGCACTCAGTGGCAAAATGCCCAAGTTCATTGCAGTTATAGCACCTTATTTTGGTCCTATCCACACTTCCTGTCTTGTATCCACCTTTAGCAGCACCAGCAATCCCTTTTCCTTTATTGAAGGTGTTTGAGCCACTAGATCCACCAGTGTTTCCATTATTGAACTTGGACCTAAATGGCTGCTTTCTTTTAAACCTTATGTTAGGATACCTCCTAGCCATATAAGCAAAAGATTTGTTTTCCATTTTGTCCAGCTCATCTATACTGTAGAACTCATCCTCTTCAGGTAAATCATACACAACCTGAGTTTCATCACCAGTGTCTTCAACTTCCAGTTCCTCAATCTTGACCTGACTGATTTTAAGAGAGTCCATTCTTTGACTTAGGTTGTCAGCAATAAGTGCACAGGATGTATTAGCCACTAATCCTTGCTTTGCTTGAATAGATCTCTTTTGAAACAGCTCTAACTCATATGTCTTTAAAACACCATACAACACATCAAAACCAATCTTTGTCAGATCTCTTTCTTTAAGGGAAGAGATTCTTGGTTCCAAGTGATCTGGCAGAGTTAGTAGAAACTTCATATTGAGCTCTTCTGTTTCATAGTGTTTGTCATAGAGTTTGAGCTCGTTTATCAGCTTGTTGAATCTCTCAAACACTTCTGTGATTCCCTCTTTTGGCTGAGCCATGAAGGCTTCATATTGTGAAACAAGAATCTGCTTCTTGTTCTTTCTTACTTCAGTAGTTCCTTCACAGAGCACTTCTATAAGATCCCACATCTTCTTGGCACTAGTACAATGAGCAACAGTGCCATACATGTTGAAGTCCATAGATTCACAAATGATAAGTTGAAGATGTCCATCCAATGCTACTTTTTCCTTTTCAGGATCAGTGTATTTTAAGGGATCTTTGGGCACATGTTTTGCTGGTACAATCTCAGTGCCAATGGTTGTTTCACCAATCTCGATCATTGGAATGAAGGGACCATGCTTTAGAATATCTAAATACATGGGGTTAGAAGCTTTGATGAAAAGCAACATCTTCTTCTTCCATAAACTGTAGTGCTCCTTGTTAAAGGGAGGAATCTTGATACTGCTTAGTTTCTGTGAACTCATTCTTGATCTTTTCCTGTTTGTACGTTAACAGCCTACGCTTTGATACCACTTGTTAGAAATGAATACCACTAGAAACTAGACAGAGGGGGGGGTGAATGGATAGTTTGATATATTTTTCGATTCTTGAAAACTAAGTAAACAACTGTATGTGATTATGATATGTAATATGCAGAAAGTAAATAACACACACAATCACTTTAATCTACTTTGTATAAGCAAATTAAATACTACAGCTTTCCAGGAAATTCACAATCGAATTTCTGGCTTCTAAACAAGAACAGTTTGAACTTGCTTGCTTACAGAGAAAAGAGCTTAGCAAATAACTATGTGTATCTCTCTTACAGCTTACAGTTGTGTGTGCAAGATATATATTCACCTATACAAACTAGGCACACACAATATTACACAGCTACCCCTTCTGAAAGTCCAACTTGTCCTGCCATAAGAAGTTCACTGTGTCAGGAAGGACCACCTGCTTTTCGGAGTCTTTCCCGTTTCTGTAGCTGCTTGTCTCTTATCTTTCTCTCCAAGTTTAGCTGTAGATTTGCCATCTGTTCTTTGGACCACCTTGCCAGAACAAATGCTTCAGTATTTGTCTCCTTTGATTCTTGGTTCTGTACCTTGATTTGTCTTGTTATAAACGGCTAAGTGTTGATATCGTGAACTCCACTTTATCCCTGACTTCGCGATCTCCCTTGTGAAGACTACGCGATATAGCCTTTGAAGACTTTGCGACATAGGTCATTTGATGACTATGCGACATAGGTCATTTGATGACTATGCGACATAGGTCATTTGATGACTAAGCGACATAGGTCATTTAATGACTATGCGACATAGGTCATTTGATGACTATGCGACATAAGGCTTCTGAGGACTTCACGATCTAGGCTCTTTTGACTTTGCTGACTTCAACACTTCACGACATGTGTCTTGAGGACTTCTCGACATAGTACAAAGTGGACTATGCGATATAGTACTTCACGACATGGATATTGGTGACTTCACGACATAGCTTTCTTTTGACTTTGCTATATAATGCCTTAGACAAATTCCTGCAACTTATTTCTTCATAGCCTTATTCAACTCTATCCTGCTGCATGAACACTTCTGAACTTCTACCAGGATAATTATTCAATGGCCTATATACATTCTAGATGCAAGAAACTTTACTAAGCTCATTATAAGTCTGAGCATACATGATAAAGCTATTGTTCATGAGAACAAGACAAGTACATTTAGAGACCTATACTCTATCCCAGTGATAGAAATCACTAGGTCATGTAATGTGACATAGTCACATAGTGTAGGCTTGTTAATAGTGGTATTCAGACATGTCTTGAGCCTAACAAAACTGAGATTTGTTGAAAGGTGAATTTCCTAAATGATTGGGAAGTTGTGAACCCGATAAGGGTAAAACTGAGATTTGTTGAAATGTGAATTTCCTAAATGATTGGGAAGTTGTGAACCCGATAAGGGTAAAACTGAGATTTGTTGAAAAACTAGGGTTTTATATTGAACCCGTGAATTGGAAATGCATATGGCCGCGCGCCGGTCGAGTGTGATGAATTTTGGCCAATAACAATAAGTGCCTATGGGGCGGATAAATGCCCGGGGAACCCCAATATGAAATGAGCCTGCTGTGTACCACAGTTTGGTTGGCGAGCTATGAGCGATTAATCGTCGGCTTAGCTCGTAGCGTCGAATGAATTCCAATTCATTTATTTTGATGATAAACTGAAAAGAGTTTTACTTATGTGGAAACAGATTACTTTCAAAGTTATGGTTTGTTATTGATAATCAAGTTTCATTGTTCTTAAATTCCATTGAGAAATGCAAATTACCTATCCTGTACTATTTTGTTAAATTACATACTTATTGGATCATACGTTGATATTCAGAGTTATATTCTATCACACTGGCTGAGCATTTTGGCCCACTCTTGCTTGTTTTAACTTTTTAACCCTCCAGTGAAAGGTAGATTGACAGTATTTAATCGTATAACTATGGAACGAGAAGAGTCAAGATGATGTTGGGAAGACGATTTGATGTAGAGCATTTGGATCTAGTGTAAGGTTATTGTATAAAGTTGATTTCTATTAAATACTATATTGTATAAGATTAGTTTGCCTGGTATACTTCTTATCGAAGTGATACTAGTGTTATAGAATTTGTGCAAAGAGTATCGTTGTAAAAGGAAGTTAAAGTTTGTAAAATTTTGGATTCTTGTTTCTAGTACTATAGCCTTAAGGATCTTGGTATAGTTGGGGTCGCAGATGTTATAATTTTATTGGTTTAATATTTAACAGGTTATTTTAAATTGAGATTTCAGCGTGACGACCAAATCCTTTGAGCCCGGGTTTGGGGGCGTCACAGAAACTGATAAGAGTAATCCATATTGGAACTCTAAAGCTGAAGCTGAGGATCAGGAGGGCCCTGAAATTGCAGCTACGAGGAATGTGAGTGTGTTCGATCGAGTGGGAAAAAAGCTTACGAACAAGTATTTGAGACACCTGATCTCAGGAACGAAGAAAAAGTCCACCAAGAAGGTTCAAAGTGAGAAGTCACAGTCTAAGGGGTCAAAGAGTCATAAGGAGAAGTCTCGCTCTAAAGTTGAGGATGAACATAGTTCTAGCTTGTCCCACAAGGCCGATGAGAGTTCTACTGATGGGGAAGATGAAGATGATACCTCCAAATCAGCTGAAGAGAAGAGGGAGTACAAGGTGAAGGACCTTAGGAAGGTCCATGAGAAAATTATGGCAGAAAATGGTCCACAGTCGGGGTTAGCTGCAGGTTCACCTTTCACCAAGAAAGTGTGGGATTCACCCCTACCCCGTAGCTATAGAGGAGTTGGAGACCTGAAGTTCGATGGGACTGCTGAACCAGTGGAATATCTTAGCCGTTTTAACACGGAGATGGAAGTTTACTAGATTAAGGATCGTACAAAATGTCACTTGCTAGATGCAACCCTGATAGATAGTGCTCATCAATGGTTTAAGAGGCTTCCAACGAATTCCATTAAGTCTTGGAGGTAGATGGGTGAGATGTTTGTAACCCAGTTTAGAGCTTCAGTGACGTTCGCACCTCCAGCTAACACGCTTGCGAACATTTAGCAACGTGATAATGAGAAGTTGAATGAATACTTAAAGAGGTTCAATGCTGAGGTTCTAAGGGTAATGAAGACTACTGATGAGACCTACAAAAATTTCCTGATAGCTGGTGTAAAGCCTGGGACTGAATTCTGGAAGGAGCTTCAGAGTAAGGAGCCAACTACGTTGGCTGATTTCTATGCAAAGACAGAAAGTCATAAGGTTGTGGAATAATCTCTGGTGAATTTGAAGAAGCATAATCCCTCACGGGATTGGAACATGAATAAAAGGAGTAGGTCATACAGCCCAAAAGGGAGAAGCTACAACAAATGAGCAACCTAAACTGGAGCTGCAGCTGACAACAAGGAAGCTAATAGGGAGGTGAAAGACTGCACCTCTGTCAGTGAATGCTACAGAAGTACTCGGAGTACACTCCCTTGGCTGCTCCTATCGAGCATATATTTGAAGTTGGTGATAAAACTGGAATGTTTAGGAAGCCCCCTCGAACGGGACCTACGGGAATAAAGGACTTGGCAAAGTATTGTGCTTTCCACAATGCTAATGGACCTGAGATGGCTGATTGCCGTCACTTAAAGGATCATATTGAGGACCTGATTAGAAAGGGGGTACCTCACAGAGTTTGTGGACCAGGAGGCAAAAAAAATGCAAGGATGATAAGTCCAAAAGAAGTGAAGACAATTCTGCACCTGAACGTACTACCAAGGCTGGTAGTATTCACACCATCATTGGTGGACCATATATTGGAGGATTTAGCAAGAATGCCATGAAAAATTACGCACGTGAGGCTAGGGGGAGCCCCCTCACAAATGTTTTCCACCTAGCAGAAAAGGCCCCCAAAGATCTTCAGAGGTGAAGCTGCAGAAATCACCTTTACTGAAGATGATGCTAAGCATATGCATCACCCCCATAATGATGCATTGGTGGTCACTATTACTATTGGAGGTTTGAATGTGCACCGAGTTCTTGTGAATAATGGAAGCTCTTGCAATATTTTGGCTTATAGCACGTATCAAAGGATGAGATTTTTGGATAAGGGGATGTATCCATCTTACAATGACTTGTATGGTTTTACTGGTGGACCAGTTCAGATTGTGGGGCGTGTAAAGCTCCTAGTTATGATAGGTACATAACTCCGATCGTAGGTCGCAATTCATAAAAATCTGATAGTTTCGTAGTTGATACACGCTATGAGGATATGTAGTATTGCTTGGCGGATCATACTTGAACACTGCAATCACAAAATACATGTACATAAGTAAATGCATGAATAAATTACTCTACTTTAGTAATACAGATTTCTGCACTACAAGATTTTTTACTAGACTTCTCTTATTGAACGTCACGATTTTAATTAGTACATCATCCTGAACTCTAATTGGTATCTCCGTAGTGGTGGTTATAACAGTCGAATTCCAAGAATTTTAAGTTATTAGCGTAATATTCCGCAAGTATCAACCAAGAGATATTCTAACATGAGCTCACCGAGGTGACAAATGCAACTTAAAATTTTAGTAGCACTTGTTTTAGTAACAAAATATATGTCTTTATGAACATACCTAGAGTGTCATTGAGATAAAATGGGCCATTCTTGATAGCCCGGTATGTGTAGTTGAAGCCAAAATACCATTTCTGGTCATCGCCAACGACAATCCTTCTCGAACTCCGAGGAACATTTGGACCTTTCCAAGGCCAACCAGCAGTGAAATTGAAGCTAGGAGGAATGCTATAATTTTGTGGAGTGTTCGGCGAATTCCATGGCCAACCAGAACTAGAATTGAAGCCAGGATTCCAATTTTGAGGGGCATTAATGAGGTTTCTGTTAGCATCACTAACCACTAAAAATGTAGCTGCTACAAATAGTAGCATAACTAGTTGCACATACTTGGAATCCATAATAGTTAAGAAAATCCAAAAGAGAATACTTGGTAGTTAGAAATGTAAAGATGGTTTTTGATGAAGAGAGTACTTGTTAATGAGCTTATATAACAAATATCAAGTCGTGTGTTGTTTGCGAGGTACATAAGAGCACCAATTGCACTAAGATATGGAACTTCAAGTCCAATAGCATCTTCACATTCTTTTCTGGGACGAAATGGATCTTTTTCAACTTCAAGTGATCGAACAACCATTGACGTAGTCAGTGGATGAGATTTGTCCATGTAAAATCGATCAAGAACCTTTTCTATGTAGTTTGACTGATGAACAAATATGCCTGAAGATAAGTGTTCCACCTGTATACCTAAACAAAACTTTGTCTTTCCAAGATCTTTCATCTCAAACTCATTTTTCAAATAGTTAGCAGTGTTAGTAATATCTTCAAAAGTACCAACAATATTTAAATCATCCACAAAAAACGCAATAATAACAAAACCAGTTTGAGACCTTTTAATAAATTAACATGGACACACTTGATTATTAATATACCCATCATTCAATAGGTATTCACTAAGCCTGTTATACCACATACGACCAGACTGCTTTAAGCAATATATTGATCGTTGTAATTTAACTGAGTACAAATGACGAGGCTTAGTTTCCGCCAATTTTAATCCTTCAGGGAATTTCATATAAACATCACTATCAAGTGATCCATGTAGGTAGGCTATCACAACGTCCATGAGACGCATTTCCAATCTTTCCATACAAGCCATACCTATTAGAACATGAAAAGTTACTCCATCCATTACCGGAGAGTAAGTTTCATGGTAATCAAATCTAGGCCTTTGAGAGAATCCCTGGGCCACTAACCGGGCCTTATATCTCACAATTTCATTTCTCTCATTTCGTTTTCGTACAAATACCCATCTATTCTTCCACAGGGATCACACCAGCTGGTGTTTGGACTGCAGGTCCAAATACATTTCTCTTGCGCAAGGACTGCAATTCCTCTTGGATTGGAATTTTCCATTTTGGCCAATCATCTCTTTGTCGACATTCTTCCACACTTTGTGGTTCAGGATCGGAGTTCATAGAAATATCACATGCCATGGAAAAAGCATATATCTTAACAATCTCAGTACTCCAACGATTCAATAATTTCCCGTTATGTACATAACTCAATGAGATCTAATAATTATCAGGTACCTTTATTTCTATGGAGGCATGTGCCACTTCTGGAGCAATATCCTCTTCTGGAGGTAATCCCACTTTTGGGGGTTTCATTATAGCCTCTTCAGGGGCTCGAACCTCTTCAGGAGGTAATAACACTTCTGGGGTATTATCTGGAAAACTTGTCATTTCTTGGACAGGTCCAATCAATTTCCGTTTTCGTGGTATAACATCCTTTGCACCAATAGGCCTGCCACGCTTCTGGCGTGGTTTTAAATCACCGACCAATTTTTCAGGAATTGATTTACGAATAGGGATTTCAACCCTTGTCGGAGCATTAACAACAGGTATATGCGATTTTATAATGTGTCTAGAATCACTAAAAGCATCAGGCATTTGATTAGCAATATTTTGCATATGAATAATTCTTTGAACTTCAGATTCACATTGATTAGTATGAGGATCTAAAACATTCAATCCTGATGTATTCCATGTCAATTCAGAATTTAAATTATGCACAACCTTATCTCCCCCTAATGAAGGGAAAACAGACTCATCAAAATGACAATCTGCATATCGAGCAGTAAACACATCACCAGTCAATGGTTCAAGATATCTTATGATAGATGGTGAATCAAAACCTATATATATTCCTATTCTTCTTTGAGGTCCCATTTTTGTTCTTTGTGAAGGCGACATAGGGACATATACGGCACACCCGAAAACCTTGAAGTGAGATATATCGGGAATTTGACCAAGGGCTAGTTGGTGGGGAGATTGTTTATGATAGGTCGATGGTCTGACCCTTATTAGGTTCACGGTATGTAATTGTTGTTGGAGGAATTTCGTAACAACCCAAAATCGGAGGTTGCTGGAATAACGAATTATGAAAATAGGGGGATTTGAGATTTTTGGATGTTTGGGGCTGACCTCGTATGATGACTCCTCAGAAATTGAATAGAAAATGGGTTCTTTCTCTTCCTCTTTGCCGAGTGTCAATTGTGTATCATACAAGGTGCCTACGTACCCCTTTATATAGGGATCAAGCATCACGTAGTTCTTGGAAAACAAGTCATTGGATAAGACCATAAATAGTCAGGATTTATCCATCCACATCACGTTCCCATAAATAGTCCGGATTTATCCATCCACATCACATTCCCATAAATAGTCCGGTCTTCACACGTTTTCCTACAATCTCGCGTCATCTCCGCATTTCTTTCCATGATTTGAAGAATATCGTTTGGAGATTTTTTCCGTTATTCATTAATTGAGATTGATTCTTTCCTCGTTTCAGGGAGAGGATATTACTTAGTGATAAAGAAATTAATTATTAATTTGAATTAATAATTATTAAACGGAGAAATTTGGACTCTACCAAAACGTGGCATAACAACAAGCCCCCAGTTCTTCAGTGTAGCTTGCTGCAGTGGAGAACTAAGAATTTTTCAAGCTTCCAAATTTCTTCGGTCGCTTGGCGTTTTGTATGTAGTCCGAATTGGCGTACATGCTTTTCAAAAGTCATTGCCCACATAAGGATGTGTTTTCGTTCATCCGCGAGCCCCCGAGATGAGGCTTTAATAAGATACCCAATTTCAAATGTCAGGCTTTCAGCCCATATCACATCCGGTCACACACGTTTTCCTACAATCTCGCGGCATCTCCGCATTTCTTCCCGTGATTGTAGGAATGTCTCGTGATAATCATATCACGTCCGGTCCCACACGTTTTCCTGCAATCTCGTGGCATCTCCGCATTTCTTTCCATGATTGTAGGAATGTCCCGTGCCAACCAAGAAATATCCATCTACCAGTAGGCCTTCAATAATTTAATTTTATCCCTGGACTATCCTCTAAGAGTATGGCCTTCAATCCAAAGGGTCGCTGACTCCTTCTTACAAGCGTGCAGCAGTGCGGGACTTATAGCTTGCCCAGGCTACCCTACTTAACAATTTAAGTTCGCAAATTTGAAATATTTTTGACATATATGTATTATCGCGACGATATATGAAAAATATGTTGAACACAATCAAAAAAACAAATATAAATATGCGGATTTAAAAACATCGCGATATTTATTTTCTTCAAAAATAATGTCTTTTGTAAGAATTTTCTTCAAAAATTATGCGTCTCGCATAAATATTTCTTTTCGTAAATATGCAGCTCGTTCAATATTGTAAAATATCCACAATTCTCCAAAATAAAAATATCGAACAATATTTTCTAAAATATATGTGCGAATCTCGCAATAATTTTACAAGCACGATAAAATATTACTCGCACGAATTTTTAAGATAATAAATATTTTTTCGTAAAAATATTTAAAAAACATAATTTCATGTACGCATGGCATGATATTTAAGCAAAATATTTAAAATTGCAGAAAAGATAAAAATTAAAATCAGAGGACTTATCTTTGTTTTTTTTGCTATTCCGGTCCAATTTCAGTCTGGAGCAAAAGTGAACAAAAGTAATTGTCTGCTGCTGTCATGTGCTCGTGCTATTTCTATTCTTTAAACACCATTTTTCTTTCCGTGGGTCCCGCAAAAATCACCCACTTGGTGTCTTGCATTTTGATCCAATAAATCCATGCCATGCTTTTTCACCGTATTGAAGTCTTTTATTTTGTTTTCCGACGGTGGTTCTTCATCCTTGCCATTTGTTGTCGCTATCTTGATTCTGCCGATATGACTTTTAGTTATTTATGTACGTACTGATACAACCCATGCCCCGTGAAAATAATAAAAATTATGCATCCTCCACGAATAATAAAATAGAGCCCCTCCTTCTAGTGCCAATTGTTGTTGGAGGAATTTCGTAACAACCCAAAATCGGAGGTTGCTGGAATAACGAATTATGAAAATAGGGGGATTTGAGATTTTTGGATGTTTGAGGCTGAGCTCGTATGATGACTCCTCATAAATTGAATAGAGAATGGGTTCTTTCTCTTCCTCTTTGCCGAGTGTCAATTGTGTATCATACAAGGTGCCTACGTACCCCTTTATATAGGGATCAAGCCTCACGTAGTTCTTGGAAAACAAGTCATTGGATAAGCCCATAAATAGTCAGGATTTATCCATCCACATCATGTTCCCATAAATAGTCCGGATTTATCTATCTACATCACATTCCCATAAATAGTCCGGTCTTCACACGTTTTCCTAGAATCTCGCGGCATCTCCGCATTTCTTTCCATGATTTGAAGAATATCGTTTGGAGATATTTTCCGTTATTCGTTGATTGAGATTGATTCTTTCCTCGTTTCAGGAAGAGGATATTACTTAGTGATAAATCAATTAATTATTAATCTGAATTAATAATTATTAAACGGAGAAATTTGGACTATTCCAAAACGTGGCATAACAATAATATAGCATGACCGCAAACTGATGTGGGTAGTTTGGCTCTGAGAAGTAATGGACATGCAATAAGTTGAAGTCTCTTAATTAAAGATTATTCCAAACCATTGTGTGTGTGCACGTAAGCTACAGGGTGTTCAACTGAGATTCCTACCGACATACAATAATCGTTGAAAGTTGAAGATGTAAACTCAGCAGCATTATCTAGTCGAATTGATTTGATATGGTGGTCAGAGAATTGAGCTCGTAATTTGATAATTTGAGCGAGTAGTTTGGCAAAGGCTGTATTTCGTGTAGAGAGTAGACAGACGTGAGACCACCGAGTTGATGCATCAATTAAAACCATGAAATACCTAAATGGGCCTGAAGACGGATGAATGGGTCCACAAATGTCACCTTGGATCCGTTCTAAGAATTTAGGGGATTCAACTTGAAGTTTAACAAGGGATGGTCGAACAATTAGTTTTCTTAGAGAACATGCTGAACAAGGAAGTTTAGCTTGTTGTATGATCTTTTGATTTGTAAGAGGATGTCCCGTAGAATTTTCTATAATACGTCGTATCATGGAAACTCCAGGATGACCAAGTCTCTCATGCCATAGGGTAAGTGATTTTAGGTCTATAATTTTGGGAATAGTGATACTGTGTGACTCAATGATCCTGATTTTTGTGGCGTACAATCCAGAAGAGATTGAGTGTAGTTTTTCTAAAATTTTCTTGTAGCCTAAAGTGGTTGAAGTGATTAAAAGATATTCATTTTCATCCTCACTAGTAGTTTCAATGTGAAAACCGTTAAGGCGAATATCTTTCAAACTTAAGAGGTTCTTAGTTGACTTTCTAGAGTACAGGGCATTTGGTATATGAATTTTTGTTCTATTTGGTAGGATAAAACTAGCCTTCCCAAGACCTTCGATCATATTAGATGTACCCGATATCGTTAATACTTGAGAGTTGGTTTTATTTAACTGTGAAAAATATTGTCGACTTTGTAGAATTGTGTGAGTGGTGGCAGAGTCAGCAATGCAAATATCTTCCATACTTACTTTGAATACACACATAAATAAATAAAAGACATTTTCATTAAAACAAGTACACAAAACAGAAATACATAGAACATTACATTGAAAGCAAAAACATATATAAAAACTATTCATGTAGGTCATAATAAAGATTAGTCCTACTATCTAGTTCATTTGAGGTCTTGTTGATTGGTTCATCATTAAAACTTGCCAAATTTGTTTCCACCCTTTGTCCATTCTGATTTTTAGATGACTCATAAAGTTTTACAAGATGTTCAGGTGTGCGACAAGTACGAGTCCAATGCCCATGAGCCCCACATCTAAAGTAGATATCTCTAGTGTCTCTTTCCTGCGGTGCCTTCCTTTTATTCAGTACTTCATTTTGCCATTTCTGGTGGCCAGAGTTGTTATAGCTATCACGCTACCACTTCAGGTGGCCCGAATTATAATGATTTCAAAACCGACCACGAAAATTTCCACGTCCACGGTTTCGTCCATAACCTCGTCCTCCTATATGCCATTTTCCACGCTCATTCTTCCGGAATGACGTGTTATGTATTTCGGATAACTGGGCAGAGCCTGTGAGACGTATCTGATGATTTTTCAGCAACAACTCATTATTTTTCTCAGCTACAAGAAGAAGAGATATCAGCTCACTATATTTCTGAAAATTGCGCTCTCTGTATTGTTGCGCTAGGATCATGGTGTTGGGGTGAAAGGTTGAGAGGGTCTTGTCAGTCATGTCAGCATTAGTAATATTCTCACAACATAAAATCAGTTTTGAGCTTATTTTGAATATGGCAGAATTATATTCAGCAACTGATTTAAAATCTTGCAACCTTATATTAATCCACTCATAACGGGCATGCGGCAAATGGACAAGTTTCTGGTGATCAAATCTATCTTTAATATTATTCCAAAGGGTGAGTGGGTTTTTGACAGTTAGGTATTCAGATTTTAAATTTTCATTAATGTGATGTCCGAGAAAAATGATAGCTTTGGCATTTTGTTCAAAAGTTGGGGCTTTTCCTGATTCTATGGTGTCTTTTAATCTGTTAGCACTAAGGTTTAATTCCGCATCTAGCACCCAAGATAGATAATTGTCCCCAGACACATCCAAAGCAACAAACTCTAATTTTGCAAGATTTGCCATTCTAATAAAGGTTTGAACATGATAAAATATCGCACATCAATATTTAAACAATTAATTAAATTTATATGTATATATTAATAATTTAATTCAAAAGTTACGACAACATAGCCGACCACAAAACTTTTGAATATTACTTGACGGCAGAGCCATCTTTATAGTAGTACTGACGACATAGCCATCTTTAATATTAAACAATAATAATTTAATAAATTAAAATAACTAATAAACAAAAATGATAATAATTAAAATTAAATCGTACCTCCTTTATTGAACAAACTTCAGTTGGCAGAGGCTCGTGCTGATAATGTGTTATGAAATAACTTTAATATATATAAATATTTAGACAAAGAAGTTGCTAAATAGGGAGAGAAAGAAAGAAAGTTAGAGTTGTATTGCTCTATCTATCCTTTTTTACAAATGATATGACATCCCTATTTATACTAGTTATTGCACCGCCTATGTGTGCAGTGGAAGTTTTACCAAACTTCTCTGTTAAGCATAATAAAGCTTCTTCAATAAGTCTTATAAACTTACTAGATAAGCTTCGCATTTACAATCAATATATAACACATCTAATTAATAAAATCTTTTATGCAATGCAATTAGATGTTAGAATTATTGTGTACTGGTTGGACAATGTAATGCAACGTGAACTGCAATGTGAAATCAACAAGATAAACACAAGCATTGGATTAAACTAAAATAAAGGGTCAAGATCGGGTCTACAAATAAAAGTAGGTCTCCACTGAACTTTACTCATCTTTTCTAATGATTTTAGTTGATTTTGCTAAATGTTTAGTTGCTTCTTGTTGATTTCAAATGCAATTATGGTTGCAAATCATTTTTTTTCAGATATTTTTTTTAAAAGAAATCATATTTTTGAATTTTTTTTTAAAAAAATCGTAATTTTGCAAAATAATTTAAGAAACAAACGTATTTTTGCAAAAATATTTGAAACACTAAAAAACCTCAAAAATTAATAACAATGAAATGTTTTTGTTATGTCCTTTTCCTAGTCGGAATATGATGCTTCAAATCAAAATCAAATTAGGATATGATTGACCGAGAGACACATGCACACAACATATAAGGGGAGTCTTTGGCATAAAACATAATCACAGATTCACAACTACATTGTCTGCTCTACTTTATTAATACTCCGTACTAATTCTTTTCTCTCAGGGTTCGATTATTTGAAAAACTTGATTCAGCCGTAAACTATGGAGATGGAATATCCAGTAGAAACAGAGTCCCAGAGAAAACTGTGTTATAAATCCCAGAGAAACCGGGTAAATTCGCTATCTCTAAGACTTAGTTCTGGGAAGACTTATAACCAGTTGTGTGCAAACCATTATATTCCAACATATGCAGAAAATATCACACTACTTATACCTTTTGATTTTTACACATGCATCATGGTTTTTAGCGCATACATTCTAGAGCAAATATAGAATACTAAAGGGAAAAGAACTTACTGGTACTGGGAATCGACGGCGGGGATTGATGTTGGGGCACCGAGATTTTTCCACCTATAGCTTTATCGCCAGAGATTTTGTAGAAAAAAGAGGAGTGTGGCGTTTATGTGTATATGTATCTAATGATAAAGGGGAAATGAAATGGTGGTTTTGTATATAAGGTATCCATTTCGAATTGAACGGCTAGGATGGAAACCGTACAAATTCACGGTCAAGATTGGTCCGGGAAAACGTGCAACTCCAAAAGGTAATTATGACAACAACTGTTCTTTGCTGACGTGTCAGTATACTGTTCGGACAGAAGGTTGCCCTAGAGTCTTCTCGAAGATGGACCTCTATATGGGCCTTCAGTCGGACAAATTGGCAACTGAAGTCCGGGGACATGTTAGAGATATAGCCTGATCGATATTGGGCCGAATTAGAAACACAAATGCCCACCAGTAAAATGGGCCGAATGAACCCGGCTACATGACCCAGAAAGACCGATGGCGCAGGCCCATATTAAAGCCTGTGATCAACGGCTCTAAGACTCAGTGAGAGTCCAACTACCCACGTCCCGAACGTGGAGATCGGAAAAGACTGGTAAAAGAAAAGAGACAGGTTTGAGATCATTCATTCACACACAACACAATTACAATTCTCGTACGTTTCTTTACTCACAAAAGACCAGTTAACTGATTGTCACATCAGAGGTGAATCGGGGGCACATCCCTCGCATTCTTCTCATTGCAGGTCTGACCGGACGAAGGATGGTAGAAAACTAGTTCCAATAGGACACAATATGAACATCAGAAAGTATATCCTTCTTCTGTTTGAATTCTCTGCCACAACTTCGACCAGATAGTTGTAATAATTATTATTTTTAAAAGTATTTGTAATAAAAAATTATACAATTATCAATATAATTTGCAATAAAAAATAATATAATTGTAGTAATCAACCGATTCCTAGTCCAATTAGGATAGACAGACCGTGTAATGCAAGGATACGGGAATCCAAATCAAACTGGGATAGGATAGGCAAGGGAGATGGCCTATATAAATATACGGCTTGTCATTGGGAAGCTGCAACAATCGTAAAACATAATCCATACTTCATTCTTCTTTATTATCAATCCCTACTATTTTTGTGTTCTCTCTTAGCCTTTGATTTATTTTTTTAAAAAGCCTTGATTCAGTTGCATAACATGGAGATTGAATATCCAGTAGAAGCAGAGTCCCTGAGAAAACTGTGTTATAAATCCATGAAGAGAGGTCTCGATTTCTTCTCTCCCTGAGGGAAATTTGGTAACAACACCGAGAGAGAATATCGCTGGAATATCCATAGAATGCGTCCTAGGTTGAGAGCTGTAGGTTTGCACGTCTACAGCTCTACTAGAGCTTCAGCCGCAGCTGCCGGAGCAGGTGGAGAATGTGACGTTTTTGGGGGCTGAGTTGACAAAACCACCGGATGAATAGGGCAGAGTAAATCCTACACGGCCAGCCAATTCACCGGAATATGTATCACAGAGGTACACGAGCCTTATGCGTGTAGAGAGTGAAAATCCGAATCCTTTAGTCAAGTGCCTACATATCCTATTTATAGGAATCAAGCCCCATGTAGTTCTATTAGGTTTATACTTCTCAATCCTTGCGAATTCAACCACTTTAAGATAATCCATCTTAGAGTTATAGTCGAATTATGCACCTATAGCTGAGCTTTCCAGTGTCCTAGTCCATGTCCATCACTAAGTCCTACAAAACCTCATGTATTTAATGTATATCCGAAATAACCAATATAAGTCCTATATTGTTTATAATTGTCCCATCAACCACGTTTTATTAAGCCTAGAAGTCCTTTTCCAAGAGTAATTTCGTGCTTCTAAAGTATAGGAAGCTGAGTCCTTGTCCAACTCTGATTCTGTCCTGGGGAGGTTCAGACCACCCTGAACCTGAACCTGTGCCTGCAGTCACAACACCCTGAATCTGAACCTGTGCCTGCAGTCAAAACACCCTGAACCTGCTCCTATATCCAGAACACCCTGAACCTGCTCCTGTAGCCAGAACACCCTGAACCTGCTCCTCAATACCGCGAACCTGAACCTTGGTACTATGAAGCTGAACCTCAGTACATCCAACCCTCACCAAATCCATGCTAGTTGGGCCTATATTACATGTGGGCCTTAAATTGAGCCCATGTGAGATTTTGGGCACAACAACTACCCCCCGGTTTCTTGCAGTATTGAATACAAAAGGAACCAAAACAAGACAAGGTTCAATCCTTCCTTATCCTTCTCAGAGAAATACATAGCTTCAGCATCATGCTTCCAAGCTTACATGAGCTAACTCAGCGTAAGAAACAGAAAACACAACGCCTCCGCATATGTACCTTAATCTGAATCCTTGAGTAAAAAATTCCTTTAATATCCTTTAGACCAGGTGTGACCATCCAATTCCAATCGCGAGCTTCCTAGCTGAATCTACTAGCGACCAGCCTTTTCCTTTGAAAACCATAACCTGACTCCTCGAGGTGTTCCTCTTCTCCGCGAATCTGCTCTTCATATGAAAATCTCTTGTAAATGATGTCGTGAAGCTTCCGCTTCCAATGAGCTTCAAGTCTCCAGAACCTGCGCTACTAAAACAACTAGAAAAGATGATAAGTAGCATGAGCTAAGTAGCTCACCTATGTTATCCACACCACTCGTACATATATAATGCATGTATGCAAGCAAGTATGTATGGTGCAAAAAACGATTTTTGAATATTTATATGTATATTTTGTTGCCTTTACAATCAAGTAGAACCTTGGCGAACACAATCTTCAAGACATAGTGCCACGATTTTCAGAAATTTCCATTATCCCGACACATTGGACCTCATTGTTTTCCAATATCGTGGAAAAAATAAACCATTGAGTTTAACCAAAATAGCCATATATCGTGAAATACCATGAATAACCTTGAATAACCATATACCATGGAATACCATGAATAACCTTGAATAACCATATAAAAATGTCGTAAGAGGAACCAATGGAAGGTTGTGAAGACATCCTCAATCGCTGCCATGTCTTTTTGAGTGGTTACATAATGGGGCATATAGCATGCCTAGGTACCTACTCAACAGCTTTAGCTAGCAAGTTTGAAAGATATTTTTGTAAACCATGCATGATGATGACCTTTTATTTATAAATCCATGCAAGACACCTTCCTTGAAATCATGTGATATGCACATTTAGATAAATATGAGTTCATGTATGGCTAAAAATAATGAACTGTTTGCAAACATGAGGTTCACACTGAAGCTTTTCAGCTAAATGCTTTGAATAATTTCTTGTATGCACATAAAACATAGACGATTATGAATATGTAAATCATGGGAATAAAACTTATCTTTGTCCTTATGGTTCCACTTTAGGTTCAGGTTCGGAACCTACCACGTGGAAGCTCCCTCCTGAGTGAGCTGATGCTGAGAACCTCCTTTCCTTTATGCAAGCTTTTCCATGGGAAACTGATTTACCCCCCGAGCCATCAGACTTCCTTTCCATTTGACATGTGAACCTCTTCCATCTTGAATCCTATCATGTTGAGAAGCTCAGCACCCGCTGGCTGAAGTCTGTAGTTGTACCTAAGAATCAATGAACCTGCAAGCTGGAAGCTACATACTTGAAGCTGTTAGGTGTCAGCTACGAGTTATAAGTAAATATTGAGGGACCTCTAAGTTGGAATCTGATAGCTGGAAGCTATTTGTAACAAATAACTGACAAGGAACATGCTTGATGTATATAAGTATGGGTAAACCTGTCAAGCACATATGAGGTTCAAAGTGAACCTGTTAAGCACAGGTGAGCTCCACGCGAACCTGTTAAGCATAGGTAAGCTCTAAAGTGAACCTATTAAGCACAGGTGAGCTCCACGCGAACCTGCTAAGCACAGGTGAGCTCCGAAGTGAACCTGTTAAGCACAAGTGAGCTCCAAAGTGAACCTGTTAAGCACATGTGAGCTCCACGCGAACCTGTTAAGCACAGGTGAGCTCCAAAGTGAACCTGTTAAGCACAGGTGAGCTCCACGCGAACCTGTTAAGCACAGGTGAGCTCCAAAGTGATCCTGTTAAGCACAGGTGAGCTCCACGCGAACCTGTGAGCCGTAGGGTGATACCAAAGGACATGTAGGTTGTTTCCAAGACCTCTACTCATCGATTCCCCTTTTCATCTGACCCTATTATGCTTGGATCAGGTGCATGTAGCTGTAGTCGTCATGTTAAATCCTGAGCTGTCATCTACCTCTTAACCGGAGATACAAACCATATATGATAAAAATTATTCACAACATGATTATTCCAATAATATAATGTGTAAGTAAACCATCTTTGCACCTAATATCCTTAGGTACATAATCCATATTCCATAGATTAAAATATCCATAAGCCATTTTATCCAATGCCTTAGAAAAAACCAATTATCCATGCATATCCCTGCCTAGGGTAATGCGCCATTAAATTCCATGTACTTCATAAATCCGTATGAAGCTTAATCCGTGCTACAGCTTCAGGGGTTCACCAACCTTGAACCTCCCTAGTGTAGTTTTGACCTATTTAGTGTTCCAGCTTGCAATCGTGCAAGGAGTTTAATCCGGAGTGTGGCCTGTGTTTGGCTCCCACACTTTACCATAATATTTATGCCTAGTGTCCCTAGGGCTTATATGAGCTGTAATAAGCTTTACTTGTTGTACAACAATATCAAACAGGGGCTTCATTAAACCAGTCCTCTGGTGGAAGCATGAGCCTGTGACTTAAAATCCATAAGTCTTAACCTTCATCTCATAATCCATGAGTGTGAATCTCTAATCCAATCCAATAATATTAAATCCAATCCAATCAAATTTCATAAGTGCAGTACTGGAGGTTCGAACCTGAACCTCATTCGGAGGTTCACGGCTGAACCTCACCAATCTCTCGAACCTGAATCATTTGTTAGAAAATCCAGAATTTTCGAAATATCATCATGAGGTGGATATCATCTACTACCCCTAGTTCTTTAACACATACTCAAATATAGTGAAGAACTAAAACCAAGTACTCATGCATTGAGATTCATACATATCCATGGAAAGCATAAATAAAACATGTAATCATCAAGGCATGTAACCATGTATAATCATGTGGGGTGAACCAAGTGTAGAATAATTCAGATTGGTTGCATGTATAACCTCTCCATTTATGCATGTATTTCAATCAATTAAGCATGCCAACAAGTGATAATCTTAAATCTAAAGATATAGAATCCCACATACTTGTCATTTAAAAGAAATCGCATGCATAAAGCAGTTTAGGTTCTCAAATAGCCATAATTGAGATGTGATGGATGAACAACAAGTTCGTAAGACGTACCTCGCACCTCACCTTTTTGGTACCGTAGATAAGGTAGAGGAGCTTCCTTCCTTGAACCCTTCACACAGCTTGGAACCTGCTTCCTTAGGAACCTGCAACCAGCAGGTGAACACCAATGAAGCTGCAACCCACAGCTGAATACCAGTCAACCTGCACCAGCAGGTGAATACCAATGAAGCTGCAACCCGCAGCTGAATACCAGTCAACCTACACCATTAGGTGAATACCAATGAAGCTGCAACCCGCAACTGAATCCAATCAACCTGCAACCAGCAGATGAACACCAATGAAGCTGCAACCCGCAGCTGAATACCAGTCAACCTACACCAGTAGGTGAAAACCAATTAATCAACCTGCAACCAGCAGGTGAAGACCAATGAAGCTGCAACCTGCAGCTGAATTCCTATCAACCTGCAACCAGCAGGTGAAGACCAATGAAGCTGCAACCTGCAGCTGAATTCTTATCAACTTGCAACCAGCAGGTGAAAACCAATGAATCAACCTGCAACCAGCAGGTGACGACCAATAAAGCTGCAACCTGCAGCTGAATTCCTATCAACCTGCAGCCAACAGGTGAAGACCAATGAATCAACCTGCAACCAGCAGGTGAAGACCAATGAATCTGCAACCTGCAGCTGAATTCCTATCAACCTGCAACCAGTAGGTGAAAACTAATGAATCAACCTGTAACCAGCCGGTGAAGACCAATGAAGCTGCAACCTGCAGCTGAATTCCTATCAACCTGCAACCAGCAGGTGAAAACCAATGAATCAACCTGCAACCAGCAGGTGAAGACCAATGAAGCTACAACCTGCAGCTGAATTCTTATCAACCTGCAGCCAACAGGTGAAGACCAATGAAGCTGCAACCTGCAGCTGAATACCAGTCAACATGTATCCTGCCGGTAAGTGACAATGAATCTGCAAAAAAATCCACTCCAATCCTAGCCATAGCTTCACTTCCATATCCATTAGCACCTCCTGAATCAAATCCTATTAGAGGTTCACACATCTGAACCTCAGAAAGCTCGCGAACCTGAACCACTTATTGATTGTAAACTCCATTTTCTTGAAAATTTACCACTTTCAGCATACCATCTTGGACAACATATCATCCACTACACCCCGGTTCCTTGAAGCCATTAAATGCAAGAGGAACCTTATATAATCCGTAGTCAGGTTCAAACAAACTTCACCATGAACCTCGCAGTCAGGTTCAGACAAACTTCACCATGAACCTCGTAGTCAGGTTCAAACAAACTTCGCCATGAACCTCGCAATCAGGTTCAGACAACCTTCACCATAAACCTCGCAGTCAGGTTCAGACAAACTTCACCATAAACCTCGCAGTCAGGTTCAGACAAACTTCGCCATGATCCTCGCAGTCAGGTTCAAACAAACCTCATTGTCACTTGTAATATCACTTCCAATAAGTACCATGTTACCCATCCTCGATGACAAATCCATAATTCCAGTTGTCTAACCTCTGAGGTGTAGATTCCAGAACCTCGACATGGGTTTTACCAATGAAACAAAATATTAGGCTCCTTGCTTGGGTGGAGAACTAGATCAACTCGTATATAAACCTTCACCATTCAGCCAATCCAACCTCCATGTAGCTGCACCATTAAGAGGTTCTGTACCTGATGGTCATTGAGGGACCGTGAAGCTGAACCTCATTCCTATTCCGTTTAGTTTGGTCACTGGTTGTTTTCAGAAACCTTCCATATATTATGGTATCCTCTACCCCCCAAGTCTTTGGAGTAGTTTGTCCATGACCAAGAATTGAACGCCTTCTACCGGGTAATTCAGATTTTTTTTCATCCTTTTATAAGGAAACATCCGACAATAGTGTCTGAGGGGAAGCTACCCCTTCAAAGATAGGAACCTCCTTGTAAGGTTCACCTAATTTATATCCATTGCCTCAGCATACTAAGATCCAAGCTCAATTCATCCGAGATTCCTTTATCAGTTACGTTGCTCTCCTGAGCTTCCATAGTTTTTTTGGTCTTTTCCTCGAGAGGCTCAGGTTCGAACCTCGCCTTATTTCCTTTGTTAACCGAGAGGTTACTCGTACCTCTTTCCTTGTGTGGTAGAATCATTCTCAAAACCAAATCATCAACCATTAATGGACGAGCACGAACCTTGCTGTCAAAGTACTTCCGAGTACGTTACTGGTATGCAGCTAGCTTCAGCTGCGCAGTAGCCCGAACCTCTTCCACTAAATCCAAATAAAAATAGTGATTCATCTCATTATTCCCAGGATCATAATTGTCCCTTCGAAACGATCCAGACCCAATTTCAACAGGAACCATAGTCTCACAACTATAGGTTAAGGTGAAGGGTGACTCCTCAGTAGTGGTTCGTGGTGTTGTGTTGTATGACCACAAAACCATAGGGCGTTCCTCAGGCCAACACCCTTTGCTTTCTTCCAACTTGGTCTTCAAGGTATGTTTAATAATCTTGTTGACAGCCTCAGTTTGACCATTACTTTGAGGGTGATAACTGCCGTGAACCCCTTTTGAATCCTAGGATCATCACATAGCTTCCGAAACTCCTTCCCTGGGATAGGCCTAGGTTACAGATGCTTGGTTTGGAGAAGCTTCCAACATGAGAACCTCTTTCACTGAAGCTTTAGCTTGACCTAGGTACAGCTTCATGGCCAACAAAGTACTCCTTCTTTTCCTTGACCTTTTTTCTCAGACACCTCCTTTTATGCTCTCTTTTATATGAGGTATGAAGCAAACTAGAGACTCGCTCCGAACCTCCTTCATCAGATGTAAGAACTAGACATCTTAGAGAATCCTTCTGATCGAAGCACCTTCCATCATTGAACCTCTCCTAGACAATCCTCGTTCCTGGAAAGAGCTTCGATGTTAAGTCTTTTTCGTAGTTTATCAAACATGCTGGTGCCTTTGGTAGGTGAAGCTGAAGAGCCAGTCAACCACAGTGAAGCTGGACCAATAAAGCTGCATCCCGCAACTAATCCCAATAAAGCTGCAACCCGCAGCTAATCACAATGAAGCTATAACCAACAGATGAGTTTCATTAAAGCTGCGACCAATGAGTGAATTCCAATAAAGCTGCAATCCCAACTGAAGTTGTATCCCACGATAGAATTCCAATGAACCGCAGGTGCCACCAATGAACCTCCATCGCAGGTGAAGCTGCTCACCAATGATCCTAACTCGTTCCTTGTTAAAAAATCCTTCAATTTCTGGTAGAAAGAATAAAAAGCTTTAACTACGCACCTCTTAGTTCAGCTTCAGCTACAGACCTCTCCGTTTAGCCTCAGCTACAGACCTCTCGGTTCATCTTCAGCTACAGACCTCTAAGCCTTAACCTCCAACTGGTTGAATCTCTTCAGATGGCATTAATCTCCATCAGTAGGTGGAGGTTCAGCTTCTCACTTGGTGGAGGTTCAGCTTCTCACTTGTCTACACCTGAACCTGTTTCTTGCTAAAAAAAATCTTTTCGCTGGAAAATTTAGCAATTTCAAGATACCATTCTCGGGCAGCATACCATCTACTACTCCCCGGTTCCTTGCAGTATAAAATACAATAGGAACCTTATATAATCCACTACCACGTTCAGCCAACCTTCCATTTCCAGTAGAAAGAATAGACAGCTTCAGCTATGGACCTCTCGGCTCAGCTTCAGCTACGGACCTCTCGGCTCAGCTTCAGCTACGGACCTCTCGGTTCAGTTTCAGCTACGGACCTCTCAAGCCTTAACCTCCAACTGGTTGAATCTCTCCAGATGGAATTTATCTCCATTAGCAGGTGGAGGTTCAGCTTCTCACCTATCTACACCTCGACAGAGGTTCAGAGTAGTCTACACCTCGACATAACTCCAGAGCAGTCCACACCTGAACCTTTATTCCAGTTCCTCTTCATCACACTAGATATCCACATCCTCGTGTTTTTTCAAGTTCGATCGTACCTCCTCGTTAAAGAGGTTCATATCTAACTCCACATGTACCTCCTCAGTTAAGAGGTTTCCCTTGCCTTTGCCGCTTGAACCTCTCGACTGAGCCTCTCTAGGTGGCCCGTACCTCCATTGATAGTTGGGCGTTAAGCTTCACATGCCCTACCAATCATAGCAGCGCTCCTGATGTGAGAAGCTCTGGGGTCATTCGAAGCTGTTCACACCTGAACCTGCACCTGATTCACAGGTATGAACCTGAAGCTCATGCGTACCTACTTTCCTGCTATTCCAGACCATAATCTCTATTAGAAATCCATCTTTGGCCATTCTTTTCTGGGCTCCTTTCGTCAAAATCAAATTTCAGGCATCTTGGAGTCGCATCTCCTTGTTTTATGCCTTTTACCACCAAATAACTAGAATAAAGGTGGCTGGGGAACCTCCTTTGGCGGTTTCCAGAGCTTCACTCTGAAGCTCTCTTGTTCGCACCTCCTAGCAGACTCTTTTTCATTTTTTTTTTCTGGTGAGCCATGATTTTTCCTTCGTTTCTTCATCTTTTATATCTTTTTTCCAGAAAACCTCCATTGTTCTTCATTGTACGATCATCACCGGAGCTTTTCGTCATCTTTTCCCTCAAAAGATCAATAAAGCCCCCTCCTTCTAGCGCCAAAATGTTGTGAGGGAAATTTGGTAACAACACCGAGAGAGAATATCGCTGGAATATCCATAGAATGCGTCCTAGGTTGTCGGACAGAGCTGTAGGTTTGCACGTCTACAGCTCTACTAGAGCTTCAGCCGCAGCTGCCGGAGCAGGTGGAGAATGTGACGTTTTTGGGGGCTGAGTTGACAAAACCACCGGATGAATAGGGCAGAGTAAATCCTACACGGCCAGCCAATTCACCGGAATATGTATCACAGAGGTACACGAGCCTTATGCGTGTAGAGAGTGAAAATCCGAATCCTTTAGTCAAGTGCCTACATATCCTATTTATAGGAATCAAGCCCCATGTAGTTCTATTAGGTTTATACTTCTCAATCCTTGCGAATTCAACCACTTTAAGATAATCCATCTTAGAGTTATAGTCGAATTATGCACCTATAGCTGAGCTTTCCAGTGTCCTAGTCCATGTCCATCACTAAGTCCTACAAAACCTCATGTATTTAATGTATATCCGAAATAACCAATATAAGTCCTATATTGTTTATAATTGTCCCATCAACCACGTTTTATTAAGCCTAGAAGTCCTTTTCCAAGAGTAATTTCGTGCTTCTAAAGTATAGGAAGCTGAGTCCTTGTCCAACTCTGATTCTGTCCTGGGGAGGTTCAGACCACCCTGAACCTGAACCTGTGCCTGCAGTCACAACACCCTGAATCTGAACCTGTGCCTGCAGTCAAAACACCCTGAACCTGCTCCTATATCCAGAACACCCTGAACCTGCTCCTGTAGCCAGAACACCCTGAACCTGCTCCTCAATACCGCGAACCTGAACCTTGGTACTATGAAGCTGAACCTCAGTACATCCAACCCTCACCAAATCCATGCTAGTTGGGCCAATATTACATGTGGGCCTTAAATTGAGCCCATGTGAGATTTTGGGCACAACACCTACTATTTTTGTGTTCTCTCTTAGCCTTTGATTTATTTTTTTAAAAAGCCTTGATTCAGTTGCATAACATGGAGATTGAATATCCAGTAGAAGCAGAGTCCCTGAGAAAACTGTGTTATAAATCCATGAAGAGAGGTCTCGATTTCTTCTCTCCTCCTAGTCATGATTACTCTGCAAGTGATCCTGTTAGCAAGAAAACACGTTTGAGTCATAAGTTGGCCAATTTTCAGGATGCAGGTAGCCAAAACAGATTCGATAAATCGCAATTTCTTCCAGATGATTCTACAAGCACTCTCGCTCTCTCTGTTCCGCGAAACCCTCTGCCTAAGAAAGAAGGATATCAACCAAACAGCCTAGGGAATGAGGCTGGATTTGCTGGCAAAAGCGGAGAAATACTAGTTTCAGATCATGCTTCATCTAACAAATTCTCGTCTGCTGCTATTATGGAGGGTTCATCTGACAGAAGGAAGAGCCTCGTACAACGTCCTGGGACTGAGGTGATGACGGAAGTCTTCGATTTTGGGACTGGAAAACTCGCCAAAATTTTCAACATATCAAGTCAAAAGTTCAACCTGGTTCCCTGGACTGCGAAGCTGCAATATATGCTGCCTCATTTGATGTCACAGGTTCAAGACTGGTGACATGTGAAGCTGATAAGACGGTAAAGATTTGGAAAGAGGAGGCAGTTGTAAGCACTTCTTAGATGATAAAGATGTACTTTAAATATACTTTCAGGAACCTGAATATTACTATTTAGAGTTTTCAGTGAATAATTATAATGTGCAAAATTTTAATTGAATGTCTTAAATTGATCTTACCTAGCTCTGTAATGACTATCTTTTTAAAAAAAATGGAAGCTTGTTGCTTTGATTTTCTACAGATTGATGTTCGTTGAACTGATATAATTCTCCAGAATAGTCTTCAACTTCTGAGCATTACTCAAGATTATTGCTACAAGTTTCAGCTATCTTGTTATTATGCTCTTCTAGTAAAGCTTTCAATTCATCTCTGAATCTGGATTATAATTAATGAGCAAATACTAACGACATGCAAATACATAAAACAAAAATGGGAACTTCTCAAACCTTTCATTGTAATACTAAAACTCCAAAAAAGATTTTTTTTTTTTATTGTTCTGGCAAGAAGCAAATAATTTAGTCTAACTCAACGCATAAATCTTTGGTGGCGGCTTGATGGTAAACAGATAGGTCAGTTCATTAGTAACCCCAACGGATAAGAGGAATGACGGAGAATTTCATGAGGCCATCTTTGCAATGGATGCCATTGTGTTCACCACAGGACAGATAGTAAGGCTTCTTATTCTTCAACACCAGCTCAAATCCATTTCCTGCACCTTGTGTCACTGAAGCCAACCTTTTTGCCTTTCGTAGGTCGCAATTCATAAAACTCCGATAGTTTCGTAGTTGATACACGCTATGAGGATATGTAGTATTGCTTGGCGGATCATACTTGAACACTGCAATCACAAAATACACGTACATAAGTAAATGCATCAATAAATTACTCTGCTTTAGTAATACAGATTTCTGCACTACAAGATTTTTTACTAGCCTTCTCTTATTGAATGTCACGATTTTAATTAGTACATCATCCTGAACTCTAATTAGTATCTCCGTAGTGGTGGTTATAACATTCGGATTCCTAGAATTGTAAGTTTTTAGCATAATATTCCGCAAGGAATACGGTGAAGGGTAACCAATAACAAGTATCAACCAAGAGATATTCTAACATGAGCTCACCGAGGTGACAAATGCAACTTAAATTGTTAGTAGCACTTGTATTAGTAACAAAATATACGGGTTTATGAACATACCTAGAGTGTCATTGAGATAAAACGGGCCGTTCTTGATAGCCCAGTCTGTGTAGTTGAAGCCAAAATGCCATTTCTGGTTATTGCCAACGACAATCCTTCTCGAACTCTGAGGAACATTTGGACCTTTCCAAGGCCAACCAGAAGTGAAATTGAAGCCAGGAGGACTGCTGTAATTTTGTGGAGAGTTCGGCGAATTCCATGGCCAACCAGAACTAGAATTGAAGCCAGGATTCCAGTTTTGAGGCGCATTAGTGAGGTTTCTGTTAGCATCACTAACTACAAACAATGTAGCTGCTACAAATAGTAGCATAACTAGTTGCACATACTTGGAATCCATAATAGTTAAGAAAATCCAAAAGTAAATAGTTGGTAATTAGAAATGTAAAGATGGTTTGTGACGAAGAGAGCACTTGTTAATGAGCTTATATAGCAAATATTTCATCAAATTGGCCTAATATTCAAGCGCTTCTTGGTTCTTAGTAAATGGGTTGGTGTGACACTTGAAATTGTTAATCTGACAAAAAAGAAAAGACAAAATGTGAATGTGGTTTTGCAAACTCTGAAATATGAGCGTCTCCAATATATAAGTGGATTAGTCCTGCTTTAATTACTCAGTAATTCGCCATGATTAGTGGGTTTTTTTTCCAAAAATTAGTGTAAATAGAAGTCTAGTCGTTCTGCTGCTTTTGAGTTTTGACTTAACTCAAAAAAGATCCAAGAATAGGTCAACTAAGTTTACTTCAACAATATTTTCTTGGAATGCATTTGAACCTGAAAAGAAGTGCATCTAAATTCAAATAGTTGGCTGCGCATGCGATACACATTCAAAGTTTTATAACACCAAATGACATTGTAACCACCATTTCTTTGTGTTGTGCCCAAAATCTCAAATGGGTTTGATTTAAGGTCCACATATGATTTAGGTCCAATTTGTTATATTTGGCAAGGATCCTGTGAACTGAGGTTCAGGGTGGCTCGAGGTTCAGGTTCAGGTTGGTCTGAACCTCTAGTGGACAGAATAGTAGTTGGATATAGAATCTATCTTCTATTCTTTAGGAGCACGGAATTATCCTCAAAAAAAGGATTTCTAGACCTGGTAAAACGTTATTGATAGGATTACAATAGATACTTATTCATATCAATTATTTCGGGTAAATATGAAATATATGAGGATTTATGAGTTCTAGTGGTGGAGTTGGATTAGGACACTGTAAAGCTTAGCTTAAGGCTGTTTGGATTAGTCATAACACTTGAATTGATTATCTTGAGGTGGTTGAATTAGAAAGAAAGGAGGGTTTTAACCTAAAAGAACTACATGAGGCTTGATTTCTATAAATAGGATATGTAGGTATTGACAAAGGGGTTCGTATTTTTCACTTTCAACACGCATAAGGCACGGGTACCCTTAGTGATACATTTTCAGGTGAATTGGCTGGCCGAGTAGGATTTACTCCGCCCTCTTCATCCGTGGCTTTGTCAACTCAGCCCAAACACTATTTTCATTTCTCAATTTCTCTATTGAGCTTCAGGTTTCCAGCTGTGAACCTGCAGCTCTGTCCGATAACCAAGGACGCATTATTCGAATATTCCAGCGAGATTCTCTCATTGTGTTGTTACCAAATTCCTCTCACAACATAAGTGGCGCTAGAAGGAGGGGGACTCCATTGAAATTTTGAGAGAGGGAAGATGTCGGGTGATTACGGTGATACACAAACGCCAACTGATGGCAAAAATGGTCGTGGAAAAGATCCTCAGGGCGAGGTTACGAACAGGGATATCCTTGATAACCTTCAAAAAATCGGTGAAAGGGTCGATTCCTTGGAGAAGATATCTGAAAAGATGAAGAAATGGCGTAAAAAGTAAAAGTCCTCGAAAAAACGCTCAAAGGCGCCGAAAGTCACACTAGTTCGCCTGGATTTTGGTAGTGATAAAGAGGAGCCTGAAAAGGATATGACAAAGGTTACTTTTTCTGATGTTGAAACTGATAAGAGTAATCCAGATTGGAACTCTGAAGCTGAAGTTGAGGATCAGGAGGGCCCTGAACTTTCAGCTACGGAGAATGTGAGTGTGTTCGACCGAGTGGGAAAAAAGCTTAGGAACAAGTATTTGAGACACCTGATCTCAGAAACGAAGAAAAAGTCCACCAAGAAGGTTCAAAGTAAGAAGTCACAGTCTAAGGGGTCAAAGAGTCATAAGGAGAAGTCCCGATCTAAAGTTGTGGATGACCATAGTTCTAGATTGTCCCACAAGGCCGATGATAGCTCTGATGACAGTTCTACTGATGGGGAAGATGAAGATGATACCTCCAAATCAGCTGAAGAGAAGGGGGAGTACAAGGTGAAGGACCTTAGAAAATTATGGCAGAGAAAGGTCCACAGTCGGGGTTAGCTGCAGGTTCACCTTTCACCAATAAAGTGCGGGATTCTACGTTGGCTGATTTCTACGCAAAGGCAGAAAGTCATAAGGTTGTGGAATAATCTCTGGCGAATTTGAAGAAGGAAATCCCTCACGGGATTGGAACAGGAATAAAAGGAGTAGGTCATACAGCCCAAAAGGGAGAAGCTACAACAAATGAGCAACCTAAACTGGAGCTGCAGCTGACAACACGGAAGCTAACAGGGAGGTGAAGACTGCACCTCTGTCACCTCTATCAACCATCTCAGTATCATCAGCCTAAACCTCGTTGCTAGGTTCATTTGCGGGAACCAGAATCTCAGTGTCAGGTTCACTCTGACCGACATCTTTCTGCTCCACGGCCACAACTGCATTCTTCTTAATCTCCTCCACTACCTTCACTGCATCATCACCTAACAAGGACCAACCAAGAGTGGGGAACTTCTCATATGTGGATTTGAGGTAGTCGTTAATCCCACGATTGAAGCCAGCTATTAGGAACTATGTTGTTTCTTGATGATATCCAAATTAACTTAGTAAAAATTGTACAAGTAAAATGTAGCTATCAACGGATATTATGCTCTTGCAGTATCCGTTGATGAGTAGCTTATCTACGGATAAAACTCAATGTAACATGCTTTTGTATTTCTGATGTTGAAGCTGAAGTAGTCTTGATAGGTTGAATGAGTCATGTTGACTATCAATAGATATGTAGAATAGGGAGGCTAATTGTAAATAGTTGATGCCTTGTAATTTTGCATAAGTGAATTTGACTGTCAACGGATAGCTTAATTAGTCTTCTATGGATGTTGACATTGTACTGTCTATGGATAGCAGTACCAGTTGTCTACGTATGTGATCAAGATACTGTCAACGAATACAACTCAAGTAGCTTCTATGGATACACACTGTACTTGTGAAAGGGACAGATAAGTCAGAGCAGATGGGTTGACAGACTACACAGAGCATGGAAGCCAGTATTTCTGGAAAGGTCACGAGAAGAAAGTAGCATTCTATAAAAGTAGCATTTCTATAAAAGACAATCAGCCAAGAAGGGCAAGCTACCAACACATGGACCACTGCTCAGAATGGAGAAACAAGGATCCTGAACAGATTTATTTTTTTTATTATTGGCTGTTCAAATATCTTTGTAAACTTGGGTTATATAACCAAGTTGGAGCATAATTCTAGAACCAAGAAATCAGTTGAGGCTCGACAGCTCGAGTGTGTCTTAATTTTGCAAATGGTCAATCTGCATAGGGACCTCTATAGTTTATTGATTTAAGGGGGTTTCTCCGGTGTTATTTGATTTTACATCTAGTTTCAGCAAGTAAAACAATCAATATGGGAGTCATAAAGTTTACATGGCTTTACAGTGAATATCAGTTATGAAGGGATAAAATAGGCATTATTACTGTCTGAACCTCTTGTTTCTTACGAAGTTTACTCAAGTAAGCTTAGAGGTTTAGAGTTTAGGAGTTTGTCTCTATTTAGGTGACTTAGAGCTGATGAGTGGCAGGCTTAGGTTCCTTTTTTATTCAATACTGCAAGGAATCGAGGGTAGTTGTTATGCCCAAAATCTCACATGAGTTTGATTTAAGGCTCACATATAGTTTAGGCCCAATTTGGTTACATATGGTAAGGATCATGTGAACTGAGGTTCAGGGTGGCCCGATGTTCAGGATCAGGGTGGCTCGAGCTTCAGGTTCAGGGTGGTATGAACCTCTAGTGGACAGAATATTAGTTAGATATGGACTCTATCTCCTATTATTTAGGACCACAGAATTATCCTCAAAATAAGGATGTCTAGACCTGGTAAAACGTTATTGATGGGATAATTACAATAGATACATGATTTATATCAATTATTTCGGGTAAATATGAAATATATGAGGATTTATGAGTTCTAGTGGTGGAGTTGGATTAGGACACCTTAAGGGTGTTTGGATTAGTCATAACTCTGGAATGAATTATCTTGAGGTGGCTGAATTGGCAAGAAAGGAGAGGTTTAACCTAAAAGAACTACATGAGGCTTGATTCCTATAAATAGGATATGTAGGCATTGACAAAGGGGTTCGGATTTTTCACTTTCAACACGCATAAGGCACGTGTACCCTTAGTGATACATTTTCTGGTGAATTGGCTGACCGAGTAGGATTTACTCCGCCCTCTTCATCCGGTGGCTTTGTCAACTCAGCCCAAACACTGTTTTCATTTCTCTACTGAGCTTCAGGTGTTCAGCTGTGAATCTGCAGCTCTGTCCGATAACCAAGGACGCATTATTCGAATATTCCAGCGAAATTCTCTAATTGTGTTATCAAATGTCTCTCAGGTAAAATATTTGCCACAACTGCATGGTTCCAAAAATCTCGGGTCAGGTCGATTATTTACTTATCAATCTCATACAGGATTCTGCTGATCCAATTTTTGAAATTGGACTAATCTATATATTATAAATTTGTGGATAACTCATGCCTAAGGTTTAGTATCCATATTTAGGTTCGGACAAAGTTTTTAACTTTATTTTGACCCATGGATTATCCAGTTTTAGGTTTTGTGCCCATTTTAGGTTCGTAAAAGATCCAATTTGGTATTTGACCCATTTTCAATATTGGAAAGTTTCTATTTCAATTTTGAATAACATTAATATACTCTATAATATTTATAGTAACATCATTAATATAATTTTTCAAATTTGGTAACTCATTATTACATATTATCACATAACATATATAGTAAGATATTTAACTAAATTAATTTTAAAACGTATTTATTATAAAACATTTGAAAATAACATTTTATTGCATTAAAATTAGTTCTTTCAAAAATATATATTATCTTAAATTTAAAATTACTTAATTTTATTAAAATATTATTTTAAATTACCGTGTGCGTAGCACGGGCTATAACCTAGTATAAATAAATTCCTGCTAGTGAAGAGAATGGTGGAAATTCCACTTCTGTCCCTATATTTTGAGGCTATTTTGGTAAATTCCACTCTTAATATGGGTTAACGGATTATCCAATACTGACCCAATTTCCTAATAATATGTCATTTCATGCTAATACGGGTTTCTTACTTATTTGGTTGTGACCCGACGAACTACTATACACACTCTTTATCGATATCATTCGGCTATACCGTGTATCTCTTCATATTCAAATCTTGAAAATCCCACAATTTCAGCCAATAATACGGTCATCTTCTTAGGAAGGAATCACCATCATCCTGAATTGGAGTTTTTCTTCGATTTCGGTATTGTATCAATCTCTTCTTCTCATTTCACTTTTCATTATCTATATATTCTATATATATTATAAATTTGTGGATAATCCATACCTAAGGTTTGGTATCCATATTTAGGTTCGGACAAAGTTTTTAACTTTATTTTGACCCATGGATTATCCAGTTTTAGGTTTTGTGCCCATTTTAGGTTCGTAAAAGATCCACTTTGGTATTTGACCCATTTTCAATATTGGAAAGTTTCTATTTCAATTTTGAATAACATTAATATACTCTATAATATTTATAGTAACCTCATTAATATAATTTTTCAAATTTGGTAACTCATTATTACATATTATCACATAACATATATAGTAAGATATTTAAATAAATTAATTTTAAAATGTATTTATTATAAAACATTTGAAAATAACATTTTGTTGCATTAAAATTAGTTCTTTCAAAAATATATATTATCTTAAATTTAAAATTACTTAATTTTATTAAAATATTATTTTAAATTACCGTGTACGTAGCACGGGCTATAACCTAGTAATTATGAATTCTTCTTATTCATAATGTTTTATAATAAATGTTCTAGGTAATGTGAATATTAAAAAAATTTATTACAATGAGTTATTTAACATCTGAAAAAAGAGTATTGCTTCTTTTGCTATTAATATTGATTTTTACGGCAAAAATGAAAGATTCAAAATTTGTTAAAAATAAAATAATTATGGACAAACAAAGTTGTTATAATATTAAAAAGGTTAAAGTAATAATATACCGTATAATCATATAGATACAAGTGACCCTTCCCAAAAATAAGAAAGCACTTATGATTTTATGATAAATTCTTTGAAACATTATAATATTATTTTAATTTATGAATCTGTTTAATAAAATTTACTTGAGAATTTCAACCTATAAAATAGGAATAGTGAAGGGTTTATTCTTAAACAATTTCTTAACAAATATTAAGTACAAACCAAATATACCACCCAATATATCATTTACTTATAAGTTTCCTCTAATATCATAAGAATTCAAACTTGTAAAATATTAAATAAATGCAATAGAAACTTCAATGTTCATTTTCATGAACGTGCATAACCATTATATATTTTAACAGATCATACTAAATTAAACTAATGTTTGATTATCATGAGCGGAAATGTCATACTTTTTATATCAGTAAGATCAAATAAAATTATTCTTTTTACCACAAAAGCTCAACATAGTTATAAAAGATAGTATATATCTATACTCCTGAAAAAAATCTAACCTTTTTGTAATCTGAACTGAAATTTTGTAACTTAATAATAAAAATAAAATTCATTTATTGGCCCGGGACCAAGGTGCTATTGATGCCAGAACTATATTAAACACTTGCAAATACATGAAGGGAAACTTCACAACTTTTGTACAGTATTTTAAACTCCGAATTAAAACTCTTTTCATTATTGCTTTGACAAGATACTACAAATTTTAGCAGAAATCAACTCTTTCGAGGTAAAATATAATATAATATAAGAACCAATTCCGATCTTTTCTCTTAAATTTGTCGGAGAAATGACCCAACTGCATCTTATATTATATTCTAACAATAGACGTGTATATTTTTCTTTAGTAACCCCAACGAATAAGGGGCATGACTGAGAATTTCATGAGGCCAACTTTGCAATGAAAACCTTCGCGCTCACCACAAGCAAAGTAGTAAGGCTTCCAATTCTTCAACACCAACTCAAATCCATTTCCTCCACCTTGAGTCACTGAAGCCAACCTTTTTGCTCTTCGTAGGTCGCAATTCTGAAAACTTCGATAATTCCGTAGCTGATACACGCTATGAGGAAATGTAGTATTGCTTGGTGGATCATACTTGAACACTGCAACCACAATACACAAGCAAATGCATTATAAATTACTTTGCTTTGGAGATACATTGTTCTGCACTTCAAGATTTTGTACGAGTAAGAACTGGATTCTTAGAATTGCAAGGAAGGTAGAAATTTGATATCTAACAGAGTAACATACTAGATATACTAACAAGAGCTAATTATTGAGGTGACATGCAACTAAAAGTGCTAGCAATTGGTGTTATAGTAAAGAAAAATAAGTTTAAAAATTTACCTAGAGTGTCATTGAGATAAAAGGGGCCGTTCTTAATAGCCCAGTCAGTGTAGTTAAAACCAAAATGCCATTTCTCGTCGTCGCCAACGACAACTCTTCTTGGCTGAGGAACATTTGGACGTTTCCAAGGCCAACCACCGGTGAAATTGAAGCCAGGGTGACTGCTGTAATTCTGTGGAATGTTTGGTGAATTCCATGGCCAACCCGCTGTGAAATTGAAGCCAGGAGGACTGCTGTAATTCTGTGGAATATTTGGGCGATTCCAGGGCCAACCAGAGGAAAAGTTGAAGCCAGAATTCCAATTTTCTGGCCCTTTAGCGAAGTTTCGGTTAGCATCACTAACTACCAACAATGTACCTGCTACAAGCAACAGCATAACTAGTTGTACAAGCATGGAAGCCATGTTATTAGCTTAATCAAAAGTAAAAATACTCGTAAACAAATAATTAGATGGTTTGTGATGAACTAAGGACTTATTAAGGAGCTTTTTATAGCAACACTTCAGTAAATCTAGAAGAGGAGAACTGGAGAAGAGTGCAAGTTGGCCAAACGCTTCATGCGTTTCCTAATTCGATCTTAAGCAAATGGGTTGGTGTGACCTTTTAAGTTATTAAAATCCACATTTGGGTCTTTCATAAACATACATTAAATGATTATAATCGTTAATGATAGCTACTTTTTCAAAACGAAAAGAAAGATGGTGATTCTGAATACTCTTGGATCGTAGAATTTTATTCCTATATCGAGATAAAAAATATGTTGTACCTATTATGTTGAGACTGGAAAATATTATTAGTATGATTATAAGGTTTATTCATTGATCGAATATTCATTTACGGATCGAGTTTCTACTGTATTTGTAAATTCAATCTATTTGTAACAAGTATTGAAAATGCAGAGACTAGAAAATGAGTCTATAGTAAGTTGACAAGTTCTGGTGTAAGTTACTCGGTAATAACCCGTGATTAGTGGGTTGCTAATAAATTATTAGTGCATAGAAGTCTTCTCTAGCCATGGCGTTGACAAAAGACCTCCATCCTTCAAGAATAAGTCAACCAAGCATTGCTTCATCATAAGTCTCTTGTATTGCATTTGAACCCGAAAAGAAAACAAGTGCATCAAAATTCAAATGGTTGGCTGCAAAGCAATCAACTAGTGCACAATGTATTTGATTACGTTGTGATGACGATCGATGTGCACTGCTCCTATTATTGTGGTCCATCAACCCGAAGTAAAATTGAAGGCTTCTGTACAGAAGCCCAGTTTTTATCAACCAACAAAAAGGCCCAAGTCAAAGAGATCCATATATTCTAAATAGTTTGTAGAAAAAGCCGTTGCTTCCTTTGGGTTGTCTAAAACTTTAATGCCTGTCTTTGATTTATTGTTGATTTTCAGCTCAACAGAAAATGAAACATGTCCTAACTTGGTGCACCTTCCAGCACCAGATGAATTATCCCTAAATCCACTGCTTCAGCAATTTGTCAAAGATTATACTACTCCAGATAAATGTAATAATAAAAATGATATCTTTAAACATTGGAGTCATGATGAACATGTTCTTAAACTCATAACAAGTAATGAAGTGTATAAACACGAGGATGAAATACTATGCGAAGGTTGTGTCAAGCCCATCCTAACTGATGACGGTCTATCCTACTATGGTTGCGCTCCTTGCAAGTATTTTATGCATCAAGCCTGTGCGGAATTGCCAAGAAAGATTGAGCACCACCTTTGGTCAGGTACGACTAAGCTATATGCAAATAAGTATATAGCGAACCATTCAAGCTTTTCCTCTGTAGTGGTTGTGGAGTTGTCAGCAATGGTATATTCTATAGTGATCGTATGTCACCATCTGATGTGTTCAGTATCCATCTTCATATTGGATGTGTGACCCTACCCAAAATTATCAGACACGAAGCTCACCGTCACCAACTTGATCAAGTTTCTGCGAAAATCATCCTTGTAATGCATGCGGATGGCGTTATCTTGAATATAATTACGGATGTAAAAAATGCAATTTTCATATAGGTGCAGGATGTATTATGAAGGCAAGAACATACAAACACAGGTGGGATCGTCACCCTCTGGACTTGATATATGATGCTGGCATGGTCGCGGAACATGAGCATGACTTCGACTGTGAGTTTTGCTCTCAAGAAATAAACACAAACAAATGGTTCTATCATTGCAGTAAGTGTGATCTTTCATTTCATCCTTATTGTCTTGAAAGGTCATCTTATGGCTCGTACCAATATGTTAAGTATTGTGAAAAGTATTTGTTGTAACAAATGTTTGCCTAGACCCTCTACCTTAATATACCATATTCATGTGGTGCATAACCAATTGCACATGCATGAAAGCCATGTTATTAGCTCAATTAAAAATAAAATTACTCGTAAACAAATATTTAGATAGTTTGTGATGAACTGAGGATTTGTTGATGACAATAATGAGCTTATATAGCCAACACTAGTAAATCTAGAAGAGGCCGGAGAACTGGAGAAGAGAGTGCCTTATTGTTTATATTATTTATGGCAGCTACTTCTGTAACATATTTCTTAGCAACCATATTTCTTAGCAAAATTTCTATTACATAATTTGCGTCGATTGTATTTGTTGAATGACAGCAATTTTTTTTTTTTATAATTTTTTGTCAACCATCATAGATAACATGGTGGGAGATTAAAAACAAAAGAAAAGATTTAGCAGTTCAACATCATGCTCACAGGCACTGATTATGCTAATGGAGGAGTATGTTACAAGAATGAAAACTACCGGGGAACTAAACAAAATCTTCAAAAATGTTTTCCAAATATCATATGTTTTTTTGCTATAGGTTAATTAAGAGCAATGTTAGATAATCCAAAAAAGTTTTCAAAACATTTTTCAAGTGACATTGATAAGTGGTTGATTTTGATTCGTGAACGCATATATATGCACGTGAGGTTTTATATTATTTTAAGAAAGTTATCAATTATGCAAGAATTGGGGAACAATTTTGGGATATATTTTGAGCTCTCTAGCATTTTTTGTAGGTTAATTGTATAATTAATTATATGAATCCCAAGTGCATTCATATAAACCCCATTAATAAAAATTCCTTATTTTACCAACTCAATACTACTCCGTCGTTTTGATTTTTTTTTTTAAGATTTTGTTTCGTTATCTAGCATTACTATGGATGAAAATATTAAAAGATTGTATATGTCAATATTAATGTCTTTAAAAGATTTTCTGGATGTAGAAATCAAAAAACAATTCAGAAAAAACAGGCGGGAGATTACAAGGAAATGAAATATAAAAGTTTAAAAGAAGATGAGACTTGAGAGAGTGAATGACACTAAAGATAAATAGTTTGTAAGAAAAGCAGTTGCTTCCTTTGGGTTGTTCATAATCAGTAATTACATGTCTGTTTGTATGTCTGTTCCTGCGTCTTTTCCTCTTTTTTGAAAGCCATTTCCAACTGACCCAAGCTCTTCATCTTGCCACCATTTTCACAAGCTTCAATTATGACTCCTTTTCTTTTTCTTTATTAAAAGCTTCAATGTTTTTCTTTGATGAGACCGCATTTTTTTTTTACAAGCTTGGAGAAGAATTTAAGCAGGGGGTAATACTGGGACCGGAACTTGCATTTTATGGAGATCTATATATAGTGTTTACTGAAAATTAATTTTTACCTTACCATAATTAATTTTTTAGACTTCTTCCATTTTTCTTCAATGATATCCATTAGAAATGTCATAATTTAGTTTGAGATATCATTTGACTAGAGTGCTGCAGCCTGCAGGTGCATCAGTGAATTTCGTCTAATTATCTATGCAGCCTATTTTTTAATATTAATTTTATAAAACACAACTGTGACCTCTGATTAGTTCCAAAAGTATGCGAGAGACTCTTAGCAGTTTTTACTTACTCAAGATATCATTACTATATTAACAAGAAAACCATACCAGTAATCTTAGATAACCATAATAATATTCTTATTCACTAACAAGTAACACCTCATGTTGTAACAGTACCTTTCCTTACTTGTGTTCGTTTTTTGACTTCTTTATGATTGATCTAGCATCTTAACATCAAACTATTTTTATGTATTTTCAGGTTCTTCACTTCTGGTCTTCTGCCTATGACTGGGCAAATTGGAAAAGATTCACTGCACTGCTGATTTGTTGGCAAAGAACTGAATCAATGATAAAATTCAGAGTGCAACTAGTGCTATTTTCTCTTTGTAATTCTATTGCAAGTAGCTGTAATTCTATTCTGTTTGTAATGCCCACGGTTGTGACTTACTAACTTTGTGTTAATGTCTCTGAACCATGACTTCAAGAGCTCAAGCTCAAGCATGCATTTGCTATTGAACAGTTTTAATTCTGATTCTTAATTAGTGTAGGATGCATTTTTCGTGGTGTTTAAAAAACGGATCCGGATTTTATTCGTATCCGGATAATATCCGCCGGAGTACGGATTCGGATGTTTTTCCCCTTAAATTCCCGGATACGAATACGAATTCGGATGTGGTTTTCGGTTTCCGGATACGAATTCGGATATGGGCAAATCCGTATCCTAATTATCCGATTGACAGCTCTGATCTTCATCTATCATTAAATACATCAAAAACTTCAATGCATCCCAAAAATTAAGTCGTTTTTTATATTCAATCTTATTTAAATTTTTACCTTCTCTTAAATATGACAACATGATTTATTTATTTTGAAATTTAAATAGAGACAATTACATTTGAATAGTGAACTAGTGAAGGTTTTGATCTTCAAAAGTTTGTAGAGTCTTTTTCTATTTTTAAATATTAAATTATGTATTTAACTGTGAAAATTAATTTCTAAGACAATTTTTATTTTATATTTTTTATTAGTAAACATATACTCGTTTAAGTAATAAATTATTTTAACAAATAACTATCAATTTTTTTAAACAGGGAACCCTCATTTATTATTTTGCCTAGGACCCCAAAAAGTTCAGAAAATCTGATTCACGATCTCCCGAGTTTTTAATTATTAACTTTGTTTCTTTAAAGTTTTATTTCTTATTATGTCGCACTGACTAAATTTACATCAATGTTTACTTGTTCTCTAATAAAATTAGGAACCTGTATATCTTTTATATAATTCAATAAAAAATTCTTCGAATTAATATTCACAAGAAAAGAGACAGATATAGGTTATAGATTAAAAAATTGGATTATAATACTCTCTATTCAAATTAATTAATAAATCTTGAAAATGAACTTATCAAATACATCAACTATATATTGTGACTTGTTATTTGTTAATATTGAGCTTTTTTTTTCTCCAGAAGAGGAGAACTGGAGAAGAGTGCAATTTGGCCTAATTAATACTCCAGCGTTTATAATTCTTAATTTTGGCAATTAGGCTTAAGCTTTATCATTAAACAATTATCACATTTTATTTCATAGTAATCAGCAAACATGACAAGTCTTTAGATGATCGCTGGATACTTTTCGTCACTGTCTAATTTGAATGTGTGTGTGTGTGTTTTTCAAAGTGTCAGCTTGCACTTTCAATTTCTGTGCTCTTGGCTAACAGGAATTTCATATTTGTAGTAGTTTTTTATTATACATTTAATTGTTAAGACAAATATTAGCATTGTTAATTAGTTTTCGTTTTGGGACTGTTAATGAGTGGATCACTACTTCATAATCAGTCCTTACAATACAAGTTAATTAGAGGTTGTAATTAAAGAAGCTATTTGCTCTTGCAATTAATACAGCATCATTGTAAATTTCCCTTTTTTTTTATTAGATATTAGATATTTAAGAAATTTAATTTAGATAATTATTTTAGTTAAAGATCTTTGAAATTCTTTTCATACAAGTTATTTTATTTTAGATAATGATAAGATTCGTTATTATGAAAAGAAGCGTGAGAATATTTTTAAGAATCGATATATTTTTATTTAAATAAATTATATGTAATAGAATATTTTATTTTAGATATTATTTGTAGAGGTTGTAAAATTTTACTAATAAGTTGTATTATTATTTAATTTAATTTTAGGGTTTGTGTGCCTATTTAATAAAGTCATTAGAATGATTAGAGACTCATACAACTCTGCCTCCTCTAAGCCTCAAAAGTACGGCCTATACTACTATCTATCCTTTGAGTTTGTTTTGCAAGTCTTAGATTTGTTTTAGATAAATTTTAATATATGTTTACTCATTTGTGGTCATGTACGCCTTATGTAATTAATTGGTTTAATACAAAATTATGTGAGTGTGGTATCCGTACTTGTGCATGTAATAATTTAGCAATCATTTGTAGTGATTAGGTCATTAATTGATTAAATTATGTAATTTAAGTTTATTGTTAAAAAATGTAAAATCTTAGAATCATATTTCTTGCAATTTTGCTAAGCTAGTCCAGTTTGCTTGACTTTCTTCGTGGGTGATTAAAAAATATAGGTGGCCAAATCTAGTTTAATTAGTTAGTTAATTACTTATTTTTGCCATGTGAAAGTATTAAAACGCAAGAGAGGTTTTTGCAATTTTATCAAATTTTTTAGACCATGTCCGTGTGTCCATTTCAGGATGGGCTTTAGTGCCCAATTGTTTTGTTTATGTTACTTGCCTTGTGATCTGTTGTTTATACTCAATAAAGTTCTATGAAAACCCATATAATTTGGAGACTTGGAGATCTCATCATACACCCTTGAATTTAAATAAATTAATGGCATAGATTAAACCATATGTACATCTGTTATATCACAAATTTACACTGGAAAAAGGGGGTTGACTATCCAAAGATGGTCAACGATTAGGAGAGCTTGATGACAGAAATATTATGAACTCATGACAAATGGGGAGTATTCGAAGTACCAAGTTGGAGCGCCAAGACCAAGGTTGGAGCGCCAAAGATGGGTTGGAGCGCCAACATGGTACATGGAAGGAGTAGGGGCGTCTGTTGTGTGCAGGAGGAAGGTAGGCGCGCCAGAAGCTCATAAAGGATCATGTTGGAGCGCCAATTTGGAGGTGACACGAAGGTTGAACAAGATATTGTCTAATAAGTCATATATTCTAAGGATTTATGGAAGATTATAAAGTGAAGACCTGATTCTATATTTTGATGAGTTATCCTCATTAGAGGGTCCAGGTATGATTAAACTTGTCTATGCACTAAAAGGGTTTGTTCCTGTATTCTGACAAGTTGTCCTTGTTGGGGGGAATAAAACATACCCGGTACGACGATAACTTTGGAGAACTTACCCTGTAGTCTGGTGGGTTATCCTCACTGGGGGTAAGGATCCGCTTGTACATTTGAAGTAAGTCATGACTTGTCCCTATAACTAATGATTGATGTGATAGTTGGTAGCGGATGATGTTAATTCCAATAAAAGGGATTAATGTTAGATCCGTGAAGGCACGGTCTTGGTTAAGCCTTGGGGTCATTGGCTAGGCTTCATCGTACGGGCTCTCCTTAGTGGGCTTAGATATGCATTTCGTGATAAGTTAAGAGTCCTAGTACGATATGGATTATACTTGATGCTTATCTTAAAGGAGACCTATCTCTAATAGACTTAGGACCCTTGTAGTCCGGCCAAGGAGTTCTATCTCTAGTGGACTTAGTATCCTTGTTCTACTAGAACTACGTGAAGTTTGATCCCTATAAATATAGGGAACGTAGGCACATTAAGGGGGTTGGACGTTGAGAGCTCAGAGAGACTACCACCACTCCTTTGATCTCAGCTTCTTCAAAAACACAATCACCATTATTTTCCGGTGAAGAATCCTTCGAATCGAATAACCACCGTCGTAGATCTTAATTTCAGCACGTAACCTAAAATTTTGTTATCACAAATTCCTTCGTTAACAAATTGGCGCTAGAAGGAGGGGCTATTTAGGATCATCATCTAGGAGGAAAGATGTCTCAGAATCGCGACGAAAGTGCTTATGAAGAAGGAAACTTCTATTCAGAAGGCTATGGAGGAGATGAACCATACGTCCCGGTGGATGCTGCAGACCCGACTCATGTCGCCGGGAGTCGCCCGCCGGTGTTGATCAGCAACACAGACCTTATGGAAGACTTGCATCGTATGGGTGTGACTGTGAGAAGTTTTGATGCAAGTTTGAAAGTGGTGGAATCTCGAAGGTCTCGACATGGTTCGTATGGGCGGGGAGGACGTCGCATGGAGAGTGAAACTGTAAGAGGGACTCCGATGGCTGGAATGGGAAGGGGAGCTAATAATCTTGATGCAATCAGGCGACCACCTATCACTCCACGCAGGCTGGATTTTGGAGAAACTGAACCTATCGTGGAGTTTCCTGAGGATAGTCAAATGGTGCAGGAAGTTCCCGAGTCGCCGCAAGTCCCCCCAGGTGGCTCACATGGTAATCAACTCAATACTGGTCAGAGATTATTAGCGATGATGGATCTCATGGGATTAAGGTTGACTAGTAATGAGTTAAAGGAATTGCTTCTGGAAAAGGAAAATGAACAAGGTGGGGGTCGAGCGAATGTAACTGGACCAGAGGGAAGAAAGGAGATGTATGTAGGAGGGCAGCTGGTACGAGGAGGATATCGTGGAAGGGGTGCACGAGGAGGAGGTCATCGAGGACGTGGCCGTGAAAGTTCAGGATGACATGTCGACATGACTTCGTCAGAAGAACCTATTATTGTTCCGGTACCCTCACATAGTGCAACTAGTGAAGTACGAAGAAACCAAGCCCAGTTAGACGCACCAAAGATTCCATATCCGGCTCCGCGACAAGTAAGCCAACATATCCCTTTTAACCCTCTGAATCCACCTTTGTTGAATGATGTTCAGAATCAAAATGCACACACTGTTGCTCCCACTCCACCGGTTACCCCCCAAGTCTCTGTGCAACTCACACCTCCTATCATGACACAAACACCTCCTATTGTAAGCACACCATCGTCAGTGTTGGTAAGTTTTGGTATGCCCACACCTCCTGTAGCAAGTACGTTCATGGTTGGAGGTCAAACTGGTGTGGTACAAAATCTTCCTGGTTTGGGGGAGGTAAATGTTGGGGATATAAGGAAGTTGCTAGCACACTTGGAGGGAGGAGCAGGTGCATTTTCCACTAAGGTGACATCTCCATTCTCCGCTGCCGTGAAAGATGCTTTATTGCCCTTGGGATACCGAAGCACAACGGCTGATCTCCGTTTTCATGGTAATTCTGATCCAAAGGAGTTCTTAGGGCGCTTCAACATTGAGATGGATGTGTATCAGGTCCCAAACTTGGCAAGGTATCGGTTGTTAGCTGCAACCTTTAGAGACAGTGCTCAGCAGTGGTTTCAAAAGTTAGGAAGCGAGGTAATAACTTCCTGGGATCAGATGCAAGCGATGTTCTTAACAAAATTCCAAGCAGCCGTCAAGTATTCCCCCCCCCCCCCGAGTGACCTCCTTGGCAAACATTAAGCAGCGTGAAGGAGAAACCTTGAGTGCATATTTCAAAAGGTTCAGCGCCGAGGCTGCAGGGGTTAGAGGTGCGACAGATGAAACTTTGAAAAATTTCTTGATTGCTGGTTTGAGGGTGGGAAATGATTTTTGGAAGCATTTACAAGGCAAGGATCCAACTACTTTGGCTGAGTTATTTTCTGAAGCAGAGTCATATAAGAGGGTTGAGCAGTCGCTGGCGGATAATAAGAAGGGTGAGGTACATGGGAGTGGTAAAGGTAGGAGCAAAAGGAAAGATAGGTCTCCAAGTCCAGATTACAGAGGTCGTGGGCGGAGTCCAAATCGAGTAAATATTACAAATGAGAAGAGAGGACGGGAGTCATTGTCAAGTCAGGATAGAAGGTCAGGATCTTACACGCCACTTGCCGCGTCCATTGAACATATATATGAGGTGACTAAAGACAGGGGAATGTATAGGAAGCCGGCACCTCTAAATTCTTTCCAAAGCAAGGATAGGAGTAGGTACTGCGAATATCATCAGTCTACTGGTCATAACACCCATGAATGCCGACAATTGAAAGAAGAAATTGAACTTCTGATTAAAGATGGGTATCTGACTGAGTGGGTAAAAAAATATCGGGCTGACCACCCTACTGAAAAAAGGGGTCTGGGCCGACCCCTGGTAGATGACGACAAAGATAAGCAAGAGGAGCCAAAATTCATCAGGGAAGGAAGTATTCGAACTATAGTAGGAGGACCACATATTGCAGGGGATAATAATAAGGCGATGGAGAGATATGCAAGAGAAGCTAAAACTGTACCTATGACGAATGTGAATCTATTAGATCAGCGTCTGCCCAAGCTGTTTCGGGGAGAGGCAGCAGATATAACTTTTTATGAGGAGGATGCTAGATGGGTTCATCATCCCCATAATGACGCGTTGGTGGTCACAATGGGAATTGGGAATCAAAATGTGCATAGAGTGTTCGTGGATAACGGAAGCTCGGTCAACATCCTATATTATGACACGTACAAGAAGATGGGCTTACTTGACAAAGACATGAAGGTTAAGAATATTTACATTTATGGTTTTAGAGGAGAATCTATCAGAGTGAAGGGAACCATTCGAATACCTGTGACGCTTGGGAGTGGGGTTCTTTCTGCCACACAGATTGCAGATTTCATGGTAATTGATCAAGAATCATCCCATAATATGTTAGTTGGAAGACCGTTGCTGAAGGAAATGCGAGTAGTCACCTCTATTTATCATTTGTCCATGAAATTTCCAACTCCAAAGGGAATTGGGTGTGTTCGAGGAAGTCAGTATGATTCTAGAGAATGTTACAACAAGTCTGTAAAGGGGTTTCGAAAGAATAATAAGATAGGGGTGAATGAGGTACAAGCAGAGGTAGGTGTTGAGAAAAAGGTGGTCAATGTTGTGTATACTGTTCAGTTCCCAGAGGACTCAGAGGAGAAGGAAGATGAAGAGGTAACGAAAGAAGAAATTGTTGGCGCTCCAAATTTTGGCGCCTCAACTGGTGTCTCCTTCGGTGTTGGCACGCCAAGTAGGCAGAGTGCACAGGTGGGCATACCTCGGAACTTGTCACAATTATTGTTGTCCTATGAGTCCAGCAGGAAGGCAGAAGAAGAAACTTGGAGGGTGGATGAAGCAAGGGAGATATGCAAGATCAAGAGATTGGAGGATGGTAGGACGTTGGTCACAGGGTCATATCCAATTATGGAATTAGAAGAGGCAAGTTCACAAAAGGGCGTACTAGAGAATGTGGGTCGTAATGGAGATAACCCCGAGGCAAGGTTTTGACATCGACCTCGATCCTCGGATGCCATTGCCGGTTGCAAATACTGGGTCGGCGGAGGATATGATAAATGTTAAGGTGGATGCTCGTTACCCGGAAAGGGAGTTGAAAATTGGATCGCAGTTGAACTCAGAGCTAGCTGGACATCTCATCTCTTTTTTAAAAGCTAACCTGGATGTTTTTGCTTGGAGTCACGCAGACATGGTAGGGATCGACCCAAATGTGATGTGTCATCATTTGAATATTGATCCCACGAAAAAGGGAACTCGGCAGAAAAGGAGGCCGGTGAGCGAGGAACGTGTTGTGGCTTTGCGGGAAGAAGTAGATAGATTCTTAGAAGTTGGGTTAATTAAGGAATCTTTCTACCCGACATGGTTGGCTAATCCCGTGTTGGTAAAGAAGCCAAATGGGAAGTGGAGGACGTGTGTAGATTTTACCGACTTGAACAAGGCGTGTCCAAAAGACAGTTTTCCGTTGCCAAGGATTGATCAGTTGGTGGATGCTACAGCGGGACATGCATTGTTGAGTTTCATGGATGCCTACTCGGGATATAACTAAATTCCTATGTATGAGCCGGATCAAGAGCATACCTCTTTTATCACTGATAGGGGGCTTTATTGTTACATTGGAATGCCATTTGGCCTTGTCAATGCTGGAGCAACTTACCAGAGGTTGGTAAATATGATGTTCAAAAATCAAATTGGGAAAACCATGGAGGTATATGTGGATGACATGTTGGTAAAGTCTAAGGAAGCATCGGATCATATCAAGCACTTAGAGGAGATGTTTGGCATATTGCGAAGGTATCGAATGAAATTAAACCCTCAGAAGTGTGTGTTTGGTGTTGAATCAGGAAAGTATTTGGGTTTTATAGTCAACCATCGGGGTATAGAGGCAAATCCAGCAAAAATCAGGGCACTTTTAGACATGAAGTCTCCAACACGTGTGAAGCAAGTACAAAGTTTGACTGGTAGGATCGCGGCTTTAAATAGGTTCGTCTCAAGATCATCAGATAAGTGCCAGGAGTTTTTCAAAGCCATCAAGAAGGTAGGAAAAGATTTTTTATGGACAACGGAGTGTGAACAAGCATTTCAAAGGATAAAGGAACATCTGGGATCGCCTCCTATGCTCGCAAAGCCAAGTGAAGGAGAGGTATTAATTATGTACCTAGAAGTTTCAGGATACTCTGTTAGTGCGGTATTGATCAAGGAAGAAGGAATGGATCAGTCTCCTATCTATTATGTGAGTAGGAGGTTACATGATGCGGAGACCCGTTACACGAACATGGAAAAGTTGGTGTATGCTCTTGTTTTGACCTCTCGTAAGTTACGTCCGTATTTTCAAGCTCATAGGGTGGAAGTTAGAACCTCTTTTCCACTTCGGCAAATTATGCATAAGCTAGAGGTGACAGGTCGAATGATGAAGTGGGTTGTAGAATTGGGGCAGTTCGATTTGGATTACAAGCCGAGGACGTCTATCAAGGGTCAGGTGTTGGCGGATTTCATACTTGAGTTTTCTCCTGAATTAGAAAAAGATGTAATGGCTATGGTTCCTTTTCAACCTTCACCTCAGTCAAATGTAGTAGAACCTGAGAAATCTGGAGGATGGTGGATTTTGAGTGTGGATGGAGCGGTCAACAGTGAGGGAGCTGGAGCCGGGATAGTTTTGATAAGTCCTGGAGGGCATATGCTTATGAGTGCTATCAATTTTGCATTCCAAGCAACAAACAATGATGCTGAATATGAGGCGTTGCTCGGAGGATTGAGGCTTGCCTTGGAGATGAAGGTTGAAAACTTGTTAGTACGAAGTGATTCTATGATTGTAGTATATCAGGTGAATGGGGGTTTTCAGGCCCGTGGTCCGAGGACGGAGCTGTACATGAGAAGTGTTTTACATCTTATGTCTAGATTCACTGAAGTTAAGCTGGTAAAAATCCCACGGGGGGAGAATGAGAAGGCTGATGCATTGGCAAAATGGGGATCACAAAAGGATGTGAGTGTGTTGGGCGTCATTCCTTTGGAGGTATTGAAGGAGCCTAGTGTTAGAGAAATTGATGTAATGCAGATGGAAGAGGATGAGCAAGTGACATGGATGACACCAATATGGAGATACATTAAAGAGGGGTGGTTGCGAGAAAGCTTAATTGAGGCAAGAAAGCTCAAGTATAAAGCAGCGAGGTATGTAGAGTATGACGGGAGGCTATACAAAAGGGGTTTTAATCAACCATTACTGAAATGCATAGATGGTGAAGAATGCAATTACATACTCAGGGAAGTTCATGAAGGAATTTGCGGAAATCACTCGGGGGGTGGATCCTTGACATTTAAGATTCTGAAGCAAGGATATTATTGGCCTACTATGAAGGAGGATGCTTACAAATTCTCTCGGGTATGTGATAAGTGTCAAAAGTTTGCGAACTATACTCATAGTCCTGCCGCGTCTCTGACATCTTTAATGAGTCCATGGCCATTCGCTATGTGGGGGATTGATTTGATTGGTGAACTCCCGACAGCTAAGGGTGGAGTGAAATATGCGGTGGTAGCCGTGGATTATTTTACCAAGTGGGCGGAAGCTGCCCCATTGGCTACCATAACAGCAAAGAAGTTGAGGGATTTTGTTTTTAATTCTATTGTGTGCAGGTTTGGAGTGCCTTACAAGTTGATTTCTGATAATGGAAAACAATTTGATAGCAAGGAATTAAGGGGTCTCTATGAGGAATTGCAGATTAAGAAAGATTTCGCGGCTGTATATCACCCACAAAGCAATGGGCAGACAGAGGCGGTGAATAAGATTATAAAGTATACTTTGAAGACAAAGCTGGAGAATAGCAAAGGAAGCTGGCCAGAGGAGTTGCCCAAGGTACTTTGGTCTTACAATACAACTCCACGAACCACGACGGGGGAATCTCCCTTCATGCTCACTTATGGTTCGGAGGCTATGGTACCGGTGGAAATAGGTGCAGGATCATTCAGAAGGGACAATTTTGATGAAGAAACCAACCAGGTTAATCAAAGGTTGTATCTGGACCTGCTGGAAGAGGAAAGGGAAAATTCACAAGTCAAGCTTGCAGCTTACCAGCAAAGGGCAGCGATGTTCTACAATGGCAAGGTAAAGGCTCGTTAATTCAAAGTTGGTGATCTAGTTCTCAGAAAAGTAATGCCAAACACCAAGGTTGCAGCTCATGGGGTGTTTAGAGCAAATTGGGAAGGTCCCTACAAGGTCAGGGTAATTCTATGGGGAGGAGCTTATTACCTTTCAGACTTGGACGACAAACCAATCCCGAAGGCTTGGAATGTCATTCATTTGAAGAAATACTATCAATAAGAGAGCTTCTAAGCCTCATGCAGTTCGTGAAACTAGAAACAAATAAATTTACTCCTAGTCTCAGGGGGTAGTGGTCACACACCTCTTTGAGTTAGTGATTACATTGTTTTTATTCTTTTCTGTTTTGGCTATAAGCCTTTATGCCGACAATGCCGAGGACAATTTATTTTCAGTACTCATCGTGCTATAAGCCGTGAGGGCGTTATTTATTTATGATCTGTACTCATCGTGCTATAAGCCGTGAGGGCGTTATTTTTGTTATAAAATTTTCAGAGTTTTTTATGAATGCATTTACTTGTTTATGATGATTATAAATTTGAGTGGCCGCGCCAGAACGGATGGCGCGCCAACTTGGATCTTTTTTTAAGAAATGTTGTCGCGCCTTGGAAATTGGCGCGCCAAACGATCTAACCTTGCTAAGATGCATGAATGAGTAGTACATAATAAAGAAAAGTAGTGTTACCCATCAAAGGAATAAAAGCAAGTTAAGAATACAACTTTGCAAAGTCATAAGACTTGCGGATAAAGAGTTTGAAATGTTAAGGTAACATAAAAAGTGATTAAGTTGCAATGTCCTCAGGGATGTTTGGCGCGCTTGCACTGGTTGTGTTTTCCACGTCGCCTTTAGGATTATTCTTCTCCACGTTGACAACTTCATCAGTTTGGCGCGCCACATTGTCTGTAGACACGACCTCTGCAAGAGCAATTCTTTTTTCCGCGATGGCTTGTGTTTCTTTTTGGGAGAGATCAGTTATAAATGTGGCCATTCCCTCACCAAATTTGGGACGCCAATCGTAATCAGGTTCACCAGCTAGAAAGTGATGCAATAAGCTTTGATTCCTTCATCAAAAGACTCTTTGGCTAATTTGTCTTTTTCGGTTTGCCATCCTGAGGATTTTTCCTCCAATAGTTCTTCAATCTCAATTTGAAGATTGGTGTTCTTTTCCTCAAGAGTCTTTATATAAGATTCATTGTTTTTTATCATCATACTTGGGCGCGCCAATTCAGCTTTGAGTGTAGAAATTTCAGTGGCGGCTATCTTCTTTTCCGACTCCAACTGAGAGTTAAGAGAGTTCACTTCTGTCTTTAGTTTTCCATTTCCCATCTCAAGGTCTTTCAGGCGTTTCAAATTTTCTTCTTTGTTTCTTTCATGCTCAGCATTGAACATGAGAAGTTCTAAAGAAGCTCGGAGTGCAGCCTTATGCTTGTCTTCCTCAGATTTCGACATCCATCTTTTAAATTCTGTTTCGCTAATGTTTGAATCACCAAGGTGTCCAAAAGTATCGAAAACGCGGACAGACCTAGCTTTTGCCGCGCCAACAAGGGTGGTGTTCTTATCCTGGTTACTGCTTTCACTTTTCCCTGGGTTATGCCTTTTTAACGGAGGAATTGTAGAATCTTTGGGAGGATCCTGGATTTTTGTCTTTTTGGCAGCATGTTTTTTGTTGGAGACAGGGATGGTAGTAACGTTTGATTTCTGTTGAGAGGATGAAGTGTTTCTTGGCGCGTCAAACAAATTCGGAACCCCTGTCATGTCTGCAAAATTATGTGCACATGAGTTATATATAAATAATAATAATAAATGACAAATACAATTACAGTAAAATAGAAGTAGAATGCATTTTGGCGCGCTAACAGTCACTTCCTACCTTCATCATCACTGCTAATGGCTATTTTCTTTTCTTTGTTCTCTTTGAAGAGAACTCTGAGGTACCCGCCAAGGGAGGGAGAAATTTATATTTTCTCAAATTGTCAAGGTTAACCATAGAGTTGAGTTTCCTTCCGGACTCTAACAAATTTAAGATTGATGAGCATTGGGAAGACTAAAAAACCAACTTAATTCTGGCATTGTTGGCTCGGGATACTCAAGATCAGCATACAACATGTAAAGCCCAAGGATCATTCTATAGCTATTGGGAGATAATTGGATGGGTGCAATGTTATACCATTCAATAACTTGGCATAACCATGGGTGAAGTGGCGCGCCAACTCCCAATGGAATATGCCTATCAGTGACTACAGCTCTAGGTACTCTAATGTTACCTATATCGAATCTATGAGGGCGCATGTCCTCGTGAGGTTTGGCAAACTTCCCATCTTGAGCATAAAAATTCATGGCCTTTTTGATATCCTTTAGGGGGATGGTTGAAGACATATTGACACATGCAAATACTCCAGCATCTTTCCTAATCTGATCAGTTTCCTTCTTTGATAACACCCCGTATTGAGACCAGTCAACATCAACGTCATGAGTTTTTAAAGGAAAAGGAAGGGTCTCATCAGGAGAGGACTCTGGGGAAGAGAATTGGTCTTCTTCTTGGATGTCTTCAGTTGTTGGCGCGCCAATATCAATACTTTCTGTTTTTTCAGAATCTTGTCGCAATTCCTTTGTTACAGAACGGTTGGTTTGGAGTTCCTCTAACAGCTCATCCTCATAGTCGCTTTCTTCTGAAACAATTGTTCTTCTCTTCCTCTTATGCTGGCTCGCCAACGAAAGATTGTTAGATGAGGGGTTGGCCCATGTTTCGAATTCAGATTCATAGTCCACATGATGAGGAATTGGCGAGACACTAGTGATATTTTCCGCAGAAGACTTTGAAGATTGACTTGAACTAGATGATGGAGACATGGTTAGGAAAGATGGGTCAGATTTATATAATGCCAGTAGGCGCGCCAAATCACAGGGTTTGGTGTAAGAATATTGATAAGAAGGGTACTGGAAGGGTGTAGAAGGAAGACCAACCCTCCTATTGAAGTCTTTGAATGGGTGAAAGGGAGACGATGTGGATGCGTTCCCCCTTTTAGCCAGCTGCAAGCCAAGAAGAAAAGAAGGTAAGCGGGGGAACACATCTTTCTTATCAAGGGTTGCCGCGTCAACTATGATTGCCTAAAATACTTTAAAAGAGTCGACCTATAAGTATGGTATGCCTTTAAAGCTTTGTCGCGCCAAACTAAATGGCGCGCCAATAGACCTATTGCAAGTTATCGGCTAAAAACATGTTTTGAAAAAGACATGGCATAAAAGTGGATTAAACAGATATACATACAATTATACACGACTGAGTTTATGAAGAACACGAAAAGTGTAAAACTTAAAATACTTGGATCTAACAGAATACATGGTGAAAATCTACAAAAGAGGATTCAAAACGTACCTTGAGTGATAAAGATTGATGGGTTACAGTCGATTTGATGAATGGCAACGATTTGAGGCCGTTTTAATCGAAAAGACGATTAGGGTTCCCGAGAGCGTTCTTGAAGAGAGAGAAATGGCGAATGGAGCAGAAAAGGGGGAAATGCGGGGTTTAAATAGTCCTGGAGCGCACCGTATAAATATACGGTCAGGCGTATACGTATCTCAAAGAGAAGAGATCCTTGGCGCGCCAAAGGATTACAGTGCGTATGCGTAAATTTTTAGTTCTAGTCTATTTGCATTTTTAATACAATAGAGACTTGGGGGGTAGTTGTTATATCACAAATTTACACTGGAAAAAGGGGGTTGACTATCCAAAGATGGTCAACGGCTAGGAGAGCTTGATGACAGAAATATTATGAACTCATGACAAATGGGGAGTATTCGAAGTACCAAGTTGGAGCGCCAAGACCAAGTTGGAGCGCCAAGACCAAGGTTGGAGCGCCAAAGATGGGTTGGAGCGCCAACATGGTACATGAAAGGAGTAGGGGCGTCTGTTGTGTGCAGGAGGAAGGTAGGCGCGCCAGAAGCTCATAAAGGATCATGTTGGAGCGCCAATTTGGAGGTGACACGAAGGTTGAACAAGATATTGTCTAATAAGTCATATATTCTAAGGATTTATTGAAGATTATAAAGTGAAGACCTGATTCTATATTTTGATGAGTTATCCTCATTAGAGGGTCCAAGTATGATTAAGCTTGTCTATGTACTAAAAGGGTTTGTTCCTGTATTCTGACAAGTTGTCCTTGTTGGGGGAATAAAACATACCCGGTGCGACGATAACTTTGGAGAACTTACCATGTAGTCTGGTGGGTTATCCTCACTGGGGGGTAAGGATCCGCTTGTACATTTGAAGTAAGTCATGACTTGTCCCTATAACTAATGATTGATGTGATAGTTGGTAGTGGATGATGTTAATTCCAATAAAAGGGATTAATGTTAGATCCGTGAAGGCACGGTCTTGGTTAAGCCTTGGGGTCATTGGCTAGGCTTCATCGTACGGGCTCTCCTTAGTGGGCTTAGATATGCATTTCGTGATAAGTTAAGAGTCCTAGTCCGATATGGATTATACTTGATGCTTATCTTAAAGGAGACCTATCTCTAATAGACTTAGGACCCTTGTAGTCCGGCCAATGAGTTCTATCTCTAGTGGACTTAGTATCCTTGTTCTACTAGAACTACGTGAAGCTTGATCCCTATAAATATAGGGTACGTAGGCACATTAAGGGGGTTGGACGTTGAGAGCTCAGAGAGACTACCACCACTCCTTTGATCTCAGCTTCTTCAAAAACACAATCACCATTATTTTCCGGCGAAGAATCCTTCTAATCGAATAACCACCGTCGTAGATCTTAATTTCAGCACGTAACCTAAAATTTTGTTATCACAAATTCCTTCATTTACAACATCCATCCTCCTTGACAGTTGATTCCCGTCTTTATAGCACACACATACATACAATATATCATTTTAGCATTTCTCAAACACAAGGAGAACATCAGTTGATTCCCGTCTTTGTAGCACACACATACATACAATATATCCTTTTAGCATTTCTTAAACACAAGGAGAACATCTTGTTCTGCGGATCGAAAAGTTTGTTATCATTGCAAATGGTTTTGTATCTTACGTTATGCAAAAAAGAATTGTTCTGCACGTTGTTTTACATGTTCTCCAATTGAACATAGTGTTTTCCACATAAAAAAAACTTTGTTCTACATATGTAATAGTGTTCTGCCTGTCGAGAAACATTGTTGGGCATATATTAAATTGTTCATTACCAATATAAAAAATACAGAGAAACTTTGCTGAATTATGCCAGCTGAAAAACGTGATAAGAGAAAAGTGACCGTAATGCTGGGAATAGATAACAGGGAAAATTGGCTGATGAAGATGTGAGGCACCCATATTTGTCGAGAGACTGAATTACTGATTATAGTTATTATAATTATATAATATATATCATCCATTAAAATGTATAATAATAAATGGTTAGGATTTAGTCTCCAAGGTCTCCATTTTAATAGGGTCTCCATAGAACCCAACTCGTTTATACTTTATATATGTAAAATTAGTAATTTAATTTATATTTTTCGTCAAACAAATTTCAAGAATTCTGTTTTGTCCAATCTTCATGTGATTAAGTGGTTGCCTATGTGTTATATGTGTAAATTTGATATAGAATAAATGATCAATCATTTTGTGTTTCATTAATTATTATTTTAGGATTTGTTCGCGTTAATTTTCAGTATTCAGTCGACTTTGAGGTAAGTATTTTTTGACTTACTTTTATTTTCGGAAAAGATATTTAATTCTGTAATTTTTGAAATTTTGTATAAGATATAAGAATATTTTTTGAAATGTATAAGATATAAGATACGAGAATCTTCGAATCCCTCAGTCTCTACGTTTCGAACCCGTTCGTAATTTACGCTATAGTTCCGGAACTAGCCTTAGATACCCTTAGTAGGCGCACAAGTGTGCAACTTTAGATACCTATTAAGGGGGCGTAATTATTGAATTTTAGATGTCGGTTACTGGCAAAGTGTGGCGTATAAGAATAAGAATAAGATACCGGCTACTGGAAAATTGTGGTCGTAGAGTAAGACTGTGGTATTTATAAGAATTTCGTTTTTGTTTTAATTCTGTTTCTGTTCTGAATTTTTAAAAATAAACTTTGGGTTAGACTTATTTTAACAAATGTTTTGCAAATTATTATTATGTTGAGAAAATCTGTTTCGCTAAAACGCCCATTGATTTTTGAGAATAAATGTAAGTCATAGCTCACTCTTTTCTAATATTTCAGGTTCATACGTTGTGGAGGCATTTGATAATAAGGATGTGAATTTCGTGTTACGTGATTTGATGTAATTTATTGGATAAGATTTTATCGTGTTAGTATAAAAAAATTCTGTTAAGTGCAAATTATAATTATTGAATTTTTGGAGTTGCGCCTCAGATTTTATGTTTTTGAATTATCGATTTTGACCGCTGCTTTGACTTTTTTTAATTTTTGGATTTATCGAATAAATAATATATTTTATTTAAGTTTTGATTTAGAATTAATAGTCCAAAAAGTCGGGATGTTACGATCATCGAACTTAAGCATATTAGACGGGCACTATGAAATAGTTATTTCCTTCCGTTGTAGCTGCACAACAGAACTGGTAACCAATAAGCTTATGAAAATTTGATGAATTTGCAACAAGTACGATTATAGAATAAAATTTAAAAATTACTAGTTATCTTTCAACATAGATGTCTTGTAAAAATTTCATTCTTACACAGATATATATAATCCATTGAGGACACTAGCGGTATGTTAGATAACATAAGATATTTAGTTTTTGCTCTTGTCCGAAGCACCATTAGCACTTAAGAGCACCTGATAATCCAACATAAGATATCTGTTCTTGACAGGTTCACCCATACTTATATACATCAAGCAGGTTCCTTGTCAGTTATTTGTTGCAAATAGCTTCCATCTATCAGATTCCAACTTAGAGGTTCCTCAATATTTACTTGTAACTCATAGCTAACATCTAACAGCTTCAAGTGTGTAGCTTCTAGCTTGCAGGTTCATTGATGCTCAGGTACAACTATAGACTTCAGCCAGCGGGTGCTGAGCTTTTCAACATGATAGGATTCAAGCTGGATGGGGTTTACATTTCAAATGGAAAGGAAACCTGATGGCTCGGGGGTAAATCAGTTTCCTATGGAAATGAGGTTCTCAGCTTCAGCTTACGCAGGAGGGAGCTTCCGTGTGGTAGGTTCAATGGTCTTACCTGAACCTCAACTGGAGTTATAAGAACAAAGATAAGTTTAATTCACATGCCTTACATATTCATAGTCATACATGTTTTATGTGCATGCAAGGAAATTTTTATAGCATTTAATTAAAAACATCATTGCGATCCTCAGCTTTTTAAATGTATCATTATTTTCACACATGGACTTGTGTTTATTTAAATATGCATATCACATGATTTCAAGGAAGGTAGCCTACATGGATTTATAAACAAAAGATCATCATCATGCATGGTTTTCAAAAATATTTTTCAAACTTGCTAGCTGAAGCTGTTGAGTAGGTACCTAGGCATGCTATATGCCCCATTATGTAACCACTCGAAAAGACATGGCAGTGATTGAGGATGTCTTCACAACCTTCCATTGGTTCCTCTTATGACATTTTTATATGGTTATTCAAGGTTATTCATGGTATTCCACAGTATATGGTTATTCAAGGTTATTCATGGTATTTCACGGTATATGGCTTTTTTGGTTAAACTCAATGGTTTATGTTTTCCACGGTGTTGGAAAACAACGAGGTCCAATGTGTCGGGATAATGGAAATTTCTGAAAATCGTGGCACTATGTCTTGAAGAGTGTATTCGCCAAGGTTCTACTTTATTGTAGAGGCAGCAACAGATACGTATAAATATTCAAAAATCATTTTTGCACCATACATACTTGTTTGCATACATGCATTATATATTTACGAGTGGCGTGGATAACATAGGTGAGCTACTTAGCTCATGCTACTTATCATATTTTCTAGTTGTTTTAGTAGCGCAGGTTCTGGAGACTTGAAGCTCATTGGCCGCAGAATCTTCAAGGCATCATTTACAAGAGCTTTTCATATGAAGAGCAGATTCGCGGAGAAGAGGAACACCTCGAGGTGTCAGGTTATGGTTTTCAAAGGAAAAGGCTGGTCGGTAGTAGGTTCAGCTAGGAAGCTCGCGATTGGAATTGGATGGTCACACCTGGTCTAAAGGATATTCAAGGAATTTTTCACTCAAGGATTCAGATTGAGGATAAGGAAGGATTAAACTTTGTCTTGATTTGGTTCCTCTTGTATTCAATACTGTAAGGAACAGGGGGGTAGTTGTTGTGCCCAAAATCTCACATGGGCTCAATTTAAGGCCCACATGTAATATAGGCCCAACTAGCATGGATTTGGTGATGGTTGGATGTACTAAGGTTCAGCTTCATAGTACCGAGGTTCAGGTTCACGACATCGAGGTTCAGGTTCAGAGTGCCGAGGTCTAGGTTCAGGGCGGTCTGAATCTCAGATTCAGGTTCAGGGTGATCTGAACCTCAGTCTCAGGTTCAGGGTGATCTGAACCTCTCATGGACAGAGTGGCAGTTAGATTCAGACTCTATCTCCTATTCTTTAGGAGCACGGAATTACTCTTAGAAAAGGACTTCTAGGCCTGATCAAACGTCATGGATGTGATAATTATAACCAATGTAGGATTATATTGGGTATTTCGGATATACATCAAATATATGAGGATTTATAGGACTTAGAGATGAATTTGGACTATGACACTGAAAAGCTCAGCTTAAGAGCGACCGAATTCAATCAAAACTCTAAGATGGATTATCTTAGAGTGGCTGAATTCGCAGAAAAGGAGAAGTATAAACCTAATAGAACTACATGGGGCTTAATTCCTTTAAATAAGATATGTAGGCACTTGACTAAAAGATTCAGATTTTCACTCTCTACACGTATAAGGCTCGTGTACCCTAAGTGATACATTTTCCGGGATTTACTCCGTCCTCTTCATCCGGTGGTTTTGTTAACTCAGCCCCCAAAAACACCACATATCACCATCTGCTATGTCCGATAATCAAGGCCAAAACCTGATTATTCCAGCGATATTCTCTCTCGGTGTTGTTATCAAATTTCCCTCCCAACACAAGTGACCAAAAGTTGTCACCAATTTACCAACCTGAAGTAAAATTGAAGGCATCCGTACAGAAGCCCAGTTTTTATCAACCAACAAAAAAGCCCATGCAAGTTTGTCTTTTTGGATAAATTTATAGTAAATCCCTGCATGTGGAACAGATCCGTTTCTTGCAATCACATAATCTACTAGAAAAATATACGTGAGGACCAACTCTAACCATATTTCTTAGCAAAATTTATATTACATAATTTGCGTCGATTGTATTTGTTGAATGACAACAATTTTTTTTTTATAATTTTTTGTCAACCATCATAGATAACATGGTGGGAGATTAAAAACAAAAGAAAAGATTTAGCAGTTCAACATCATGCTCATAGGCACTGATTATGCTAATGGAGGAGTATGTTACAAGAATGAAAACTACCGGGGAACTAAACAAAATCTTCAAAAATGTTTTCCAAATATCATATGTTTTTTTGCTATAGGTTAAGAGCAATGCTAGATAATCCAAAAAAGTTTTCAAAACATTTTTCACGTGACATTGATAAGTGGTTGATTTTGATTCGTGAACACATATATATGCACGTGAGGTTTTATATTATTTTAAGAAAGTTATCAATTATGCAAGAATTTGGGAACAATTTTGGGATATATTTTGAGCTCTCTAGCATTTTTTGTAGGTTAATAGTATAATTAATTATATAAATATTTCGGTCATATTTAGCTAAATTTGACCGACAGCGGTCATATTTGGTCAAATTTGACCGAATTTTGTCGGTCATTTTTAAGCTAGTCAAATTTAGCAAAATCGGTCATATTTATGTTAAATTTGACCGACTAAAATTGACCGCTTAAATTTGACCGATTAAATTTGACCGAAATTTTCAAAATTTTGAATTTTGAAATTTTTTGAATTTGGCGCCTAACGTCCATCGAATTTGACCGAAAGCGGTCAAATTTAACTATAACACATATTCAACAAACCCAGCAGCTTTCTGCTACATTTTTGCAAAATATTCTAGTAAATACTACATTATATCTTGTTGATTTGGTGTCCCTTATTAACACAAAAATCACCGTATTTCATCTTAAATAAATAGTTCAAGAATCAAAATAATTTCATATCATATATAATATTTATTAATGATGATTTCATTACGATTATGGTCATCTAAATTCAACTAAAGGTTCAAAATTGGATTTTAAGATACTATTTTTGTTAGTTAGTTTGATGAAAATGGACATTGTAGATATTTTTCTTGGCACTTTGACCGCCGGAGTTGTTTTATTGCCGGAATTCTTATTATCACCGGAAATATCATTCCACAAGTTGATTTGTAATAAATAAATAAATAAATAAGTATAAATATATGGGTGTATACATATAGATGTGTGTGTATATATATATATTTTTGTATGTGTGGGTGGAAAGAAGGAGGGAGAGAGGGTGGAAGAAGAGGTGAAGAGAGGGAGGAGATAATGAATAATAGATGTGTGAAGAGAGGGAGGGAGAGAGGGTGGAAGAAGGGGTGAAGAGAGGGAGTGTATATATAGGAGATGGGGTTGCGGTAATAAATCTGGACCATTGGATTGTAATTTTGGTTTGGTAATCTGGACCATTTGATGTGTTTCACGCGGATCGCTGACATGGCATTAAATTTGACTGTCTTCGGTCAAATTTATAAATTTGACTGGTTTCAGTCAATTTAGTAAATTTGACTGATTAGGGTTTGCGGTCAAATTTGTATTTAAATTTGACTACCGTCGGTCAAATTTATAAATATGACCGAAAATGGTCAATTTTATGAAGATTATAAAATTTCAATTTGTTATAATAATTATTATGCAAAACTTATAATCATTTGATTGTTTGCATGAACTCTTGAAATCTAAGAAAGTTAACATCATACGGTTGGATCGTTCAAATTATAATTTGAATAACACAAAATTACTAACCCTAGCCAATAAATGCTTAACCCCTAAATTTAGATTCTAAACAATGCATATTTAAAGAAATAATTTGAACTATGTATCACAATGTTACTCAAACACCATTATTATCTCTTACATTTTTTAATGTACATAAAATTTTGTAACACTACGCCCAAAAATTATTTGTAATTTTTAAAAATTAGTGAGCTTTTATTAACAATATTCAAACTTCTTGAATATACGAAAAATTAACAAATTTTGACCATTTTCAAATTTAAAAATTTGTTAAGTGCCTCATATAATTTTTAACATGTAGTTTTTGTTATTTTGAGCACTCTAATATTTTTTTTCATAATTTTAAAAAAATGATAAATTATTTATTTTATATTTTTGAAAATTTTGAATTTATATAAATTTGACCGAGGGCGGCCAAATATATATATATTTCACTATTTTTGGTCAAAATTACATTTAAATATTTTAGGGTAGTTTTGGCGGGAAATTTACCGCCTAAACTTAAATGTGACCTCCTTCGGTCAAATTTATAAATTTGACTGGTTTCGGTCAATTTAGTAAATTTGACTGATTAGGGTTTGCGGTCAAATTTGTAATTAAATTTGACTACCGTTGGTCAAATTTATAAATATGACTGAAAATGGCCAATTTTATAAAGATGATAAAATTTTAATTTGTTATAATAATTATTATGCAAAACTTATAATAATTTGATTTTTTGCATGAACTCTTGAAATTTAAGAAAGTTGACATCCATACGGTTGGATCGTTCAAATTATAATTTGAATAACACAAAATTACTAACCCTAGTCAGTAAATGCTTAACCCCTAAATTCAGATCCTAAACCATGCATATTTCAAGGAATAATTTGAACTATGATTCATATTGTTACACAAACATTATTATTATCTCTTACATTTTTTAATGTACATAAAATGTTGTCACACTACGACCATAAAATATTTGTAATTTTTAAAAATTAGTGAGCATTTATTAAAAATATTCAAACTTTTTGAATCTATGAAAAATCAACAATTTTTGACCATTTTCAAATTTAAAAATTTGTTAACTGCCACGTATAATTTTTAACATGTATTTCTTTTTATTTTGAATACTCTAATATTTTTTTCATAATTTTAAAAAATGATCAAGTATTTATTTTGTATTTTTGAAAATTTTGAATTTATATAAATTTGACCGAGGGCGGTCAAATATATATATTTCACTGCTTTTTGTCAAATTTACATTCAAATATTTTATGATAGTTTTGGCGGGAAATTTTCCGCCTAAACTTAAATTTGTTCGCGATTAAATTTGACTGACGTCGGTCATATTTAAGACCTGCAATTTTTATCTCTTAGGCGAGAAATTTCCCTCCTTTTTTCGCGTGGAGAAATATTAAATTTGACCGATTAAATTTGACCAAAGTTAAATTTGACCGCCGACGGTTAAATTTAATTCTGGCCATTTATTAATGTATGTTGACCTTAAATTTGACCGAATTCGGTCAAATTAAGATCGGTCAAATTTAATCGGTCAAATTTAGCCATGTTTTCTTCTAGTAAATCCCGAGTGCATTCATATAAACCCCATTAATAAAATGCTCCGTCATTTTGATTTTTTTTTTTTTTGAAGATTATGTTTCGTTATCTAGCATTACTATGGATGAAAATATTAAAAGATTGTATGTCAATATTAATGTCTTTAAAAGATTTTCTGGATGTAGAAATCAAAAAACAATTCAGAAAAAACAGGCGGGTGATTACAAGGAAATGAAATATAAAAGTTTAAAAGAAGATGAGACTTGAGAGAGTGAATGACACTAAAGATAAATAGTTTGTAAGAAAAGCAGTTGCTTCCTTTGGGTTGTTCATAATCAGTAATTACATGTCTGTTTGTATGTCTGTTCCTGCGTCTTTTTGAAAGCCATTTCCAACTGACCCAAGCTCTTCATCTTGCCACCATTTTCACAAGCTTCAATTATGACTCCTTTTCTTTTTCTTTATTAAAAGCTAGCTTCAAAGTTTTTCTTTGATGAGACCGCATATTTTTTTTACAAGCTTGAAGAAGAATTTAAGCAGGGGGAAATACTGGGACCGAAACTTAAATTTTATGGAGATCTATATATAGTGTTTACTGAAAATTAAAGATAGCAGAAAAAAAAGAAGATATAGCAATGAAGCACCTTGCTCACCAGCACTTGCTAGTCCTGAACGAAAATTACATTGCTAAAGAAGGTGATGTCTGTACTGGCTGCCGCGAACAAATAGATTCATGTAAATCATTTGTTTATAGTTGCAGCAACTTCACTAGCTCTACTACTACTAGTACTAGTGGTGTCGAAAATCTTTGTGTCCAATTTTTACTTCACAAAACCTGTGCAGAGTTACCCCCAAAGATTGTAAACCCGATTGACCCGAATGAGTTTCTTTTTTTTAAGCCTTTAACAGAGTCGCCGTTTACCTGTTGCGTATTATGTGGCTTGCCAAGGAATTGGTTCACCTATCGTAGTAGGATAAGTAATAAAGTTTGTGTTTGCATCAAATGTGCTGTATTCCAGGTTCAGCAGTCCACAGAGGACCCTATAATTGTGCATCCAGCTCACAATCATCCATTAGCCTTAATCGAGTATCCGTCCTCATTCAAATGTCGTGCTTGCAAAGTAAATGATCATATATTAGACTTGTCTTATAGATGCACCAAATGTCAGTTTTGGATGCACAAGAGTTGTGGCGATGCACCTGTCTCTTTCCTGTTTCATTTTCATAAACACCCTCTTATACTCGCATTTTCACTTCCTGAAGTCTACCGTAAATTTGACCAGTATTGTAGAATATGCAATGAAAGGCTGCTTTGGCTAGAATGGCTTTACTGTTGTCTTAACTGCAGATTTTTCGCCCATTTTCAATGTGCTAGATCAATTCCAAGTCCAGTGAGCAGGTACTTTTCTTAAACATCAATATTGACATCTATCCATCTATATATCTATCTATTTATCTATCTATATACATTCACTTTTTTCCACTGTACAACTTTAATTGTGTATATATTTTGGTATTTTCAGCTCCAGTTCTGAAAATGAAACATATCGTAATTTGGTGCACCTCCCAGCAGCCGATGAATTATCCCTAAATCTATTGCTTGAGCAATTTGTCAAGGATAAGATTACTCTATCCGATTCTTCTAATAATAGTAGCATTTTTAGTGCAACAAATTACATTAAACATTGGGCTCATGAAGAACATGATCTTAAACTCATTACAATCAATGAGTTGTATGATCGGAAAAATGATGATGAAATATTATTACTTTGCGATGGTTGTGTCGAGCCCATCCGAACTTATGAAGGTCAATCCTGTTATGGTTGTGTTCCTTGTAATTTTTTTATGCATAAAGGCTGTGCCGAGTTGCCTAGAGAGATTGAAAACCACCTCTGGCCAGGTAAAACGCTATATGCAAATAAGTATAATGAACCATTCAAGGTTTTCTATTGTGATGGTTGCGGAGTTAACGGCAATGGCATATTCTTTGGTGATCGCGTGACACCGTCTGATAAGGGCAGTATCCATCTTCATATTGGATGTGTGACCTTACACAAAGTTATCAAACACGAAGCTCATCTTCACCAACTTGATCAAGTTTTCCGCGGATATTATAAATGTAATGCATGCGGACAATCTTATCGTCAACATAAACACGGATGTAAAAAATGCGATTTCTACCTATGTGGAGGATGTATTATGAAAGCAAGAACATACAAACACAGGTGGGATCCTCACCCCCTGGACTTGATATATGATGTCAGCATGGTCGCCGAACATGAACATGACTTCGACTGTGAGTATTGCTCTGAAGATATAAACCCGAACTATTGGTTCTATCATTGCAGTCGGTGTGATCTTTCACTTCATACTCTTTGTATGGAAAAATCATCTTATCGCGAGTTCAAATATGTCAAGTTTGGGGCTACTGATATAATTAGAGACAAACTCCATCCCCACGGACTCACATTTGTTTTGAACAAAAAGGTTCGTAGTTGTGTAAAATGTGGCCGGGATAACCAGGGTGAACCTGTCCTGCAATGTGCACCTTGTAATACCATTTTCTGCATGTGGTGCGTGAACAAGTGATAACATTCCTTGGTATCTATTTTCCCTTTATCAACCATGTTTGTTTGTTTCTTTAAAGTTTTACTTCTTATTATGTCGCACCGACTAAATTTACATCAATGTTTACTTGTTCTCTAATAAAATTAGGAACCTTTATATCTGTCACAAGAAAAGAGACAGATATAGCTTATAGATTAGAAAAGTTCTAATTGTTAAGACAAATATTAGCATTGTTAATTAGTTTTCGTTTTGGGACTGTTAATGCGTGGATCACTACTTCATAATCACTCCTTACAACCTATACTCTTTAGGAAAATAATGTGAAAATGAAGTGCGGTACTAAAATACCATATTATCAAATTTGGTTATCATGTACCAAAGTATCAAATTTGTTTATCATGTGACCTGCTGTACCAAGTTCAAGATTAATAGTCTATAACTACATATTTAAATAGTATTTATTTATTATAAGTACATTTTGTAATAATTTTTTTAATAATTAAAATTAATATTAATAAGCAATTTTGCTAAGCTAGTCAGTTTGCTTGACTTTCTTCGTGGGTGATTAAAAAATATAGGTGGCCAAATCTAGTTTAATTAGTTAGTTAATTATTTATTTTTGCCATGTGAAAGTATTAAAATGCAAGAGCGGTTTTTGCAATTTTATCAAATTTTTTTAGACCATGTCCGTGTGTCCATTTCAGGATGGGCTTTAGGCCTTTAGTGCCCAATTATTTTGTTTATGTTACTTGCCTTGTGATCTTTTTATACTTTTTATATGTAAAATTAGTAATTTAATTTCTATTTTTCGTCAAACAAATTTCAAGAATTCTGTTTTTGTCCAATCTTCATGTGATTAAGTGGCTGCCAATGTGTTATATGTGTAAATTTGATATAGAATAAATGATTAATCATTTTTTGTTTCATTAATTATTATTTTAGGATTTGTTCGCGTTAATTTTCAGTATTCAATCGATTTTGAGATAAGTATTTTTTGACTTACTTTTATTTTCGGAAAAAATATTTAATTCTGTAATTTTTGAAATTTTGTATAAGATATACGAATATTTTTTTGAAATGTATAAGATATAAGATACGAGAATCTTTGAATCCCTCAGTCTCTACGTTTTGAACCCGTTCGTAATTTAAGCTATAGTTCTGGAACTGACCTTAGATACCCTTATGTAACAGCCCGACTTTTCGGACTATTAATTCTAAATACAAAACTAAAACACAATACAATTTATTAATCTAAAAGTCAATTACAAAGATAACTATTACAAAAGCGCAGCTAACAATGACAATCCAAGCCAAACTAGTCCAAACCTAAGATCCTCGAACTCGAAAGCACATCCACTCGATCTTAACTCGAACCTGAAAATTGTAAGGAATGAGCCATACAGCCCAGCAAGAAACCAATCAATCCAACTAGTCGGGCAAATAACATGTATATAAAAAACAAAATACAATATTCGATACGTTATATGAAACAAATAACTTTCGATACACATTCATATTCTTATTCGATAGATACGATACGACACGACACCACATAACAACAATAACCTCAAACCCACAATTCATGCCACGACCACTACAACCCGGTGATAACGGTCCTAAATTTTCAGAAAACTGTCACTATAACCCGGTGAATCGGTCCTTACTCTTATTCGATATTTTCACAAACCATGGCAAAAATCAGAATCCCAAGACTATTGCTTACACATAATACATATCAAATAATACATATCAATTCAAATATAATCATCACTTAGCCCAAGTTTATATAATCAAAACACACACACACAACACATAGTTTCGAAAATATTAGATAAATCAATCGGAAACTTACCTCAACGCATCCTAAATCATGTACCCAATTCTGACCAGAACTGTATTTAGCCTTTTTGACCCTCTAAATGACGTTTTATTGAAAAACTCAAAAGACAAAAGTCGTAGAGAACGAGAAGACCTTTCTGAAAAGATATGACTCATCAAAATCGGACGTATAACGAATCAGGAATTGAATAAAACGTCCGCTGAATTTGAACAGAAACTGAAAAACGAGTTCTGTTTGTGTTTTGTGATTTTAAGAACAGTTCAGAGAATAATCTGGAAAAACACTGTGAAACAAAAGTTGTAGAAAATTGAAAGAGCTTTCCGGAAAGTCCAGAATCAACGAATTCCGACTTACAATGATTTTTGTAAGAATTTAAGACCTACGAATTTTGATAATAAAAACGAGCAACGAGAATATGAAGTTTATATAGCCTTATAAAACCCTTAATCCAAACCTACCACTTATCCGAACTTAAATCTGATCCATATTTTAGGCTCATTAGTCTAATTTAATTTTAAATCCTATTCTTTTTCAAAATTTAATCCTTTTTTTATTATTCTTTTATTATTATTAATCTAAAAATTATGGGATATTACACCTTAGTAGACGCACAATTGAGAAAATCTTTTTCGCTAAAACGCCCATTGATTTTTTAGAATAATTGTAAGTCATAGCTCACTTTTTTCTAATATTTCAGGTTCATACGTTGTGGAGGCATTTGAGAATAAGGATGTGAGAATAAGGACGTGAATTTTGTGTTACGTGATTTGATTTGATGTAATTTATTGGATAATATTTTATCGTGTTAATATTAAAAAATTCTGTTAAGTGCAAGATTATAATTATTGAATTTTTGGAGCTGCGCCTAAGATTTTATATTTTTGAATTATCGATTTTTCTTGGGGTTGTTTTAACTTTGATTTGCTATTTATATATTCCTTTTCTTTTTTAAAAGCTATGATGCATGTCTTTGATGACACGCATATGTTTGTATTCATGTGAAAGCTTTTTGGCAGCTAGCTTGTAGAACATTTCAAGAAGCAAAGAAGATTTTGCACCAGGGCATCATGCTCACAAACACTTATGCTGTATATTACAAGAATATGTACTTTTTTATTAAAAGCCATACCTCTGTTGGCATCTAAAGGCTTTCTTGTACCAGGCGAAATCAAATATTCTTTTCTATATATAGTGTTTTGTATTTCATTGGCTTTACAACGAATTAAATTAGATGGAGGAGAAAACAGATAGAGGTCTGAAGCACGTTGCTCACGAGCACTTGCTGATCCTAAATGAAAATTACATTGCTAAAGAGGGTGAGGTTTGTTCTGCCTGCCGTGAACAAATAGATTCATGTAAATCATTTGTTTATAGTTGTGGCAACATCACTAGCACTAGTGGTGTTGAAGAAAATTGTGTTCAATTTTTACTTCACAGAACCTGTGCAGAGTTAGCCCGAGAGACTGTAAACCCAACTAACCAGAATGAGTTTTTCACTTTTTTTCCCATTCCCAAAATATATCAAAATTTTGACAGTTCGTTTCATGTATTTCCTTGTATGCTATGTTTCTTGCCATGAGAATGGTGCTCCTATGGCAGAAGTTCCGATAATTCATTTTTTTTGCTTCAAATGTGCTGTGCTCTTATTTCAGCAGTCCAGAAAGGATCCTAAATTTGAGCATCCAGGTCACAGCCATCCATTAGCCTTTATCGAGCACCCGTCCTCATTCAAATGTTATGCATGCAAAGTAAATGATAATATATTAGACTTGTCTTATAGATGCACCGAATGTCAGTTTTTGATCCACAAAAGCTGTGGTGATGCACCTGCCTCTTTCCAATTTCAATTTCATAAACACCCTCTTATCCTCTTATTTTCTCTTCCTCAAGTTTATCACAGTTTTTTTCAGCATTGTAGACTCTGCAATAAGACAGTGAGTCGGATAGAATGGCTTTACTGTTGTCGCAACTGCAGATATTTCACCCATTTTCAATGTGCTAGATCAAGTCCAATGTTAAGGTGGTACTTTTTCTTAAACATTATTTTTACATCTATCTGTCTCGCTCTCTCTATATATATACATACATTTTTAATCTTTCCAGTATACAGCCCTTAATTATGTATATTTTTTGCTATTTTCAGCTCGAAGAGGATGAAACATATTCTCATTTGGTGCACCTCCCGGCAGCTGATGAATTATCCCTAGATCTATTGCTTGAGCAATTTATCAAGGATAAGATTACTCTGTCTGATTCTTATAACGATTATAGCATCCCTGGTGCAACAAAGTATATTAAACATTAATGGTCTCATGAAGAACATGATCTTAAACTCATTACAATTAATGAGTTGTATAATTGGAAAAATGGTGATGAAATATTATTGGTTTGTGATGTTTGTGTCAAACCCATTCGAACTTGTGACAGTCTATTTTATGGGTGTGTTCCTTGCAAATACTTAATGCATAAAGTTTGTGCAGAGTTTCCCAGAGAGATTGAGCATCACCTTTGGCCAGGTAAAAAGCTAACTGCAAAAAAGAATAGTGAACCATTCAAGCTTTTCAAGTGTAATGGTTGTAGAACTATCTGTAGTGGTATATTCTTCTATGGTAAAAGTATGACACCATCTGATTCGCGCAGTATAAGTCTTCATATTGGATGTGTGACCCTACCAAAAATTATCAAACACGAAGCTCACCATCACCAACTTAATCAAGTTTCCAGCAAATATGAATGTACAGCATGCGGATTTGACCTTCAACAATGTAAGTACAGATGTGAAAAATGCGACTTTTATATATGTGCAAGATGTATTAGGTACGCAAGAACATACAAACACAGGTGGGATCCTCACCCCCTGGAGTTGATATATGATGCTGGCATGGTCGAAGAACATGAGCATGAGTACGAGTGTGAGAATTGCTCTAAAGAAATCGACACAAACAGATGGTTCTATCATTGCAGTAAATGTGATCTTTCAATTCATCCTGGTTGTATTGAAAAGTTATCTTATGGCTCGTACAAATGTGTGAAGTTTGGGGCTACTGATATAAATAGGGATAAACTCCATCCTCACAAACTCACTTATGTTTTGAACAAAAAGGTACGTCGCTGTGATAAATGTGGCAAGCAAAGCTTTGGTCAACCGGTCCTCCAGTGTGCACCATGTAATACCATATTCTGCAGTTGGTGCTGGTAAAAATGTTGTGCTATCTTATTATGTACCATAGTTCCTCTTTTGGTCAAGTCCGTCTTTTTATTGTTTGTTTTCTTTTCTATGCAATGACAAGTTTTTCTTCATTCGTATCATTTTTATTGGATGTAAAATTCAAAAAACTATTCAGAAATATAAACACGCGGTGGTTATAGGGAAATGAGATGTAAACTTTTAAAAGAATGGCTCTCAACGTGAAAATGAGTCATTTCTTTAAAATTTTGAAACAAAACTTGGCTATTCTTTTAAACAAAAAGTTAGCAGGAGCTAATCTTTTAAAAAGGGGAAACTAAACTTGTTCATTAATTTGCAAACTTGAAAGTATGGCCACATTTTTAAAATTTGGTGTAAATACGGCCACCATTTTGTAATTTACTTTATTAACTTTGCAGTCACACTTAATTTACCAATCAAATTGATCCCTTCTAAGAGTGAAGTAAAATGTGTAATCGATATCTTGTGAATCATTTTGGAATCCGCTTCTCTGTATTGTCCTGGGGTTTTGCCTAATGATGTTTTTGAATTGGAGCGAAGATAATGCAAATTACACTGGTAATGAGGTACGCGCCTTCAGTGTACTGATTTAGGCGTTTTCAATTGTAAAGGTGAATGCATGGCAGTAGTCTCTATGCATTAAATTGTTATTTAGACGATACATTGCATTATTAAGTAAATATTTCTTTCCTTTGTTGCTGTACCACAATACGAGGTCCTAGCCTAGTAGCGACGGTTGAGGTCCTGTGTCGCCTTGATGGCTCATGTGCATCAAAAAAAAAAGTGAATGAGTACCCAATAAGCAATTTATAACCTTCATATATACAGCAGTACATGACAAATTTGACCTCCACTTTGTAATTTGTATCCCCTTTATGGCTCATTTGCATGAAAAAAAAACAGACAAAAATAAATCAAGCAAATAAAGAACCTTCAATTTACACTGAAGATTATGTAGTGTTTTTATATGCTCATTCACTTTACAAAAACATATAGCAATGAAGCACCCTGCTCACCAGCACTTGCTAGTCCTGAACGAAAACTACATTGCTAGAGAGGGTGATGTCTGTACTGGCTGCCGCGAACAGATAGATTCATGTAAATCATTTGTTTATAGTTGCAGCGACTTCAATAGCACTACTACTACCCGTAATAGTGGTGTCAAAAATCTTTGTGTTAAATTTTTACTTCACAAAACCTGTGCAGAGTTACCCTGAAAGATTGTAAAGCCAACTAACCCCGACGAGTTTCTGTTTTTTGAGCCTTTAATAGTGTCACGGGTTTCATTTTGTATGATATGCGGCTTGGTATGGAGTGGGTTTATTTATTACAATGGTTATATTAATTGTCTTTTATATGTTTGCTTCAAATGTGCTGATTTCCAAGTTCAGCAGTCCAAGGAGGATCCTAAATTTGAGCATCGAGGTCACAATCATCCATTAACTTCAATTCAGCATCCGTCCTCATTCAAATGTTATGCTTGCAACCTAAATGATAACATATTAGACTTGTCTTATAGATGCACCAAATGTCAGTTTTGGATGCACTAGACTTGTGGTGATGCACCTGACTCTTTCCAATTTCATAAACACACTCTCTTATTTTCGCTTCCTCAAGTTTATCACAAATTTGCTCAGCATTGTAGACTCTGCAATGAGACACTGTTAGTTTTCAGGAAACGCAACACGAACAGTAAGAATGAAGCTATGTCTTCTTCATTGATCAAGTAAAAAGTATATACAAGTATTCTGTTACAAAGAGTTTTCAGAGAGATTTTCTGAGAGAGAGATAGCTGAGAGAGAGAGAATGAACTAACTAACTTACAACAGGTAATGATACACTAATATATATACAATGAAATTACAGCTAGCATGCTAGCATTTCCTATTTCTTCTCCCATCTAACTAACTATCCTGCTGACTTGGCATGTATGTTCGGTGTATATTGCTGTGTATCAGTAGGTTGAGTTTGAGCAATGAGTTGTGGTGGTGATGGAATATGCTTATGCTTAATATCCCCCCTCAAGTTGGGAGGTGTAGAATACATGCCCAACTTGGAAACGAGATATTGAAACTGAGAAAGAGGAAGTATCTTTGTAAATGCATCAGCAAGTTGATTTTGAGTAGGCAAGAATGTGAGTTGTAGAAGACCTTCAAGAACTTTGTCACTAGTGAAGTGACAATCAATATCAATATGCTTTGTGCGTTCATGAAAAACGGGGTTTTTGGCAATATGTATGGCGGACTGATTATCACAGTGAAGCGTTACAGGTTTGAGTTTATTGACACCTAGTTCTTCTAATAAACGAACTGTCAAAGTAACCTCTGCAGCAGCCGAGGCCATTGCCTTGTACTCAGATTCAGAAGAAGAACGAGAAATCGTAGCTTGCTTCTTTGATTTCTAGGCGATAGGGGAATCCCCAAAAAGTAAAACGTAACCAGTGACTGATCGTCTAGATGTCGGACAAGCAGCCCAGTCACTATCGGAATACGCATGAAGTGTCAAAGAATCAGAAGCTTTAAGGAGAATACCTTGATTAGGGGAAGTAGAAACATACTTTAAAGTATGGAGTAGAGCATCAAGATGAGAAGATCGTGGGGACTGGAGAAATTGGCTTAAAACCTGAACAGCATAATTCAAATCAGGACGTGTGTTGGTAAGGTAATTAAGTTTTCCAACAAGAGAACGATAAAGTGCAGGATTAGCTATAAGATCACCATCGTTAGGAAGCAGCTTGAGATTTAAAGGTAATGGTGTGGAAGCTTTTCGAGGCAAGGCAAAAGGACAATCTGTCAATAATTCTTTGGTGAATTTGTCCTGACTGAGCGTAATACCATTAGTATAATAGCCAACTTCCAATCCTAAAATATAGTGTAAGAGACCTAAATCCTTAATACTGAACACCTGATGAAGATGATTCTTGATAGCACTGATAGAGAGTAAATCATCACCCGTAACTATAATATCGTCAACATAGACAGCCATAATGCACACCAGGGAACCTGTTCGCTTAATAAAAAGACCGTAATCATTCTTCGATTGTATAAAACCTTGAGTAGTGAGCTCATGAACTAGTTTAGAAAACCACTCACGAGAAGCCTGTTTGAGACCGTACAATGATTTAACAAGTCTACTGACCAGATGGGATGGAACGTGCAATCCAAGAGGAGGTCGCATATACACTTCTTCCTTAAGATCACCGTGCAGAAAAGCGTTATTAATATCTAGTTGAAATAAATCCCAATGTCGGGTAGCAGCTAAGGCAATTAAACAACGAACAGTGACCATTTTAACCACAGGAGAAAATGTCTCCTCATAGTCGATACCAAGTTTTTGATTGAAACCTTTGGCTACAAGGCGAGCTTTACAACGTTCCAAAGTTCCATCAGATTTAAGTTTGACTTTATATACCCATTTGCACCCAATGGGTTTTTTTTCAGGTGGTAAAGGGACCAAATCCCACGTATGATTATTGTCAAGAGCCTGTAATTCTTTATTCATTGCTTCGATCCATACTGGATCCTTTAAAGCTTCCAGTCAAGAACTAGGTTCAGTAATAGCACATATTTGTGAAATCAGAGCTTTATGGTTAGGTGCAAAATTCTCAGAAGAAACAAAATTGCAACTGTGAGAAGCAGTAGATGAAGTAGCAATATGACATTGATAATCTTTTAAGTAAGTAGGTGCAGTACGTTGTCTAGTAGAAACACGAGTAGGAATAGGATTTGAAGCAGATGAATAAGACGGAGTAGAATTAGGCGAAGTATGTGAACTAGAAGTAAAAGTATGGGAAGTAGAATTAGTAGTATTAGGAAAGTTGTTTGAATTACTAGAAGTAGAAGGATTGGAGTGACTATAATCTGGTAAAGGAAAGTCATCAAATTGTACAGAATTAAGAGTAGTTACAAAAGGAAGGAAAATAGAATTTGAATAAGAAGACATATCATAAGTTGATGAAAGTAAATGGAATGGAAAATGTAATTCATGAAATGTGACATCTCGAGAAACTAAAACCTGTTTAGTGGCAAGATTTAGTATTTTATAACCTTTTTGTGTAGAAGGGTAACCAAGAAAAATTCCTGGTGCAGCACGAGGTTGAAATTTAGAACGTTGAATTTGGGATGTAGAGAAATAGCATAAACAGCCAAAATTACGAAGATTATGAAGCAAGGGATCAGATTTATACAGTATGGAGTAAGGAGAAGTATTACCAATAGATTTTAAAGGCATACGGTTGATTAAGTAAACTGTACTTAGAATACTATCTCCCCAATACTGAGGTGGAAGCTTGGACTGTAAAAACAAAGCACGAGCTGTTTCTAACAAATGACGATGTTTACGCTCAACCACACCGTTCTGCTGTGGAGTATGCACACAACTGGTTTGATTTATAATGCCTTTGTTCAAATAAAATTGCTTCATAACACCTGCTGTAAGCTCCAAAGCATTATCTGAACGAATACAAAGTACTTTGCCTTTGAATTGTGTCTCAGCGTAATTAACAAAGGACTCTAGTATAACTGGAACAACATACTTCTGTTGTAGCAAATGAACCCATGTATAGCGACTGAAATCATCAACGATAGTAATAAAGTATTGACAATTTGTATAAGTTTTTGTCTTGTAAGGACCCCAAATGTCAATGTGTAACATTTCTAAAATAGATGTCGTTTTGATTGAACTATATGAAAATGATCTCCGACATTGTCTAGCTGCTGGGCAAATTTGACAGATTACAGAATTGGAACTAAACTGAAGATCAGGCATAATGTTAGATCAGAATTCAATGATCGTCAGAAGCTAGACTCAACTGATCAGGATTGCTGACGTCATCAGTATTGCATGGTCATCAGTATTTGATCAAGCGTCAGTATCTTATTGATCATCAGGATTCCTACTCAGACTATGATCAGGTTTGATCATCAGGACTTGAAGCTGATCAGGATTCCTACTTCGAGTTATATTTGGAGTCTAGATAAACATGGAAGTTTGTTCCTGGTTTGTAGAATGTAGCTATCGATTAAGGATAGGTTTCTATCTTTGTTATGATTAGGACTTATCTTGTTATTGATAGAGAAGCTGTGTGCACTATATAAACACAGTCTTGGTTTCGATTTATGTATTCATTCGAGAGAGAACATAATCGGAGAGAAGCTCTTAAGAACAGAATTTCTTGAGAGAGTTTTTGTAAGCTAGCAGCTCTTAAGAACATCAGAATTTCTTAAGAGAGTTTGTAACAGTTTTATATCAGAGTTAATAAAGCTGTTATTGTTATTGTTATTGTTATTGTTATTGTTATTGATCTTTCATATTTGTGTTATATAAAGTCGAGAATCTTATACAATTGTATTCAACCCCCTTCTACAATTGTTATTTACTGGGCAACAATTGGTATCAGAGCAAACTGATTTAATTCTGAATCAGATACGATCTAAAGATGTCGACAACCAAGTATGAAAGCATGAAGATTCCCATCTTGAAGATATCAGAATATCCTACATGGAGGGTAAAGATGTTGATGTACCTGGAGGCTATGGATCCTGACAATCTGGACAGGATTCGCGATGGACCATATATACCAACAAAGTTCGTAGAACGAACAGATACTGTACCAGAACATTATGTGGTCAAAGCTAAATCTGAATGGACTCCAGAAGAAAAAGCTCATGTACTCAGAGAACCAAAGATAAAGAATATCTTGCACAATGGTCTTGATGCTGTTATGTCAAACAGAGTGATTGCATGCAAGTCTTCAAAAGAAATCTGGGATACTTTGGAAACTCAGTGCCAGGGATCTGTATCTGTCAAGAAAAACAGAAGGGCTCTATTGATTCAAGAATATGAACAATTCGATGCAAGACCTGAAGAGAGCCTGACTCAGTTATATGATAGATTCCTGACACTATTGAACAGCTTATCCTTAGTTGACAAAGTATATGAAACTGAAGATTCAAACACCAAATTTCTTAGAGCTTTACCTGAAGAATGGGATACTCAGACCTCAATCATTAGACACCAGTATGATCTGAATATTGTGTCTCTTGATGAGATCTATGGGATGCTAAGAACTCATGATCTTGAAGTTCAACAGAGGAAGAACAAGAAAAGCAGCAAGGCAAAGTCAATTGCTTTGAAAGCAGAGGCTAACTCAAAAGGAAAAGCTATGGAGGTCTCTAGAAGTAAATCAAGAGTAGCTGAGTCAGATCCTGACGACTCTTCATCAGATACTGATGGCAATCCTGATGCCAATACTGGTGATGATTCTTCTGACTCAGACATGGAAGAGATGGTTGCTATGATTGTCAGAAACTTCAGAAGGATGAAGTTCAGGAAGAATAGAAGACAAGGCAACTTTCAGAAAAAGACCTCCAAAGCAGACAAAGACAAGTATATCAAAAAGGACAGCAAGGGTAGCAAATTTGACAAGTCAAAGGTTAGATGCTACAAGTGTAATGGTATGGGTCACTTTGCTTCTGAATGCAACAAGACAAAGGCACTCATCACATCAAGCAAGGATTGGATGGACTCTTCCTCAGAATCTGTTACTGAGGTAGTCAACTATGCGTTAATGGCCAATGCTGATGTAATTACTGCTCCTGATGATAAGGTACTAAATACTATCTTTGATTTTGATACTGATAATGCTTCTGAGTTAAGACGTTTTCTAAAGTCATTACATATTAGCTTTAGAAGTCAAACTGCTGAGAATACTAGAATCTTATCTGAGATGTCTGACCTTAGAAAAAGGAATGAGATATTAGAAGCTGAATTTTCTCGTATGCTAGAAGTACAAAAAGAATGTGATAATGCTAAACACATGCACTTAGAGATGACATCTAAATGTACTTCCCTTGAAAAAGAACTTGAATATGCTAATGAGAAAATCAGAACCTGGACAGACTCTGGTAGGAAATTTCATGAGATTAATACCTCTAAGAATTGGAAAGAGTGTCTAGGATATAAGTCAGATGAGGATAAGAAATTGAAAGAGAAAATTGTCATTGATGAGACAGTCAGTCCAAAGACCTATAGACATGTTTTAGACTCAACCAAATCTAAGATTACTCCTGTTAATTTTGTTTTTGGTAAGGATTCCAATTCTACTTTTGAAAAGGGATCTTCTTCTACTCAAGGAATTAAAATCGTAAAGTCTAAACCTGTCTTGAATAAAGTCATTAAGAATGTAGGTCTATTGTCTCAGAAACAGCTTAAGGATAAAATCTGTGAGGTTACAGATAAGAAAAAGGAAGCTACTGTTAAGAGAAACAGGAATGGTAAAATTGGGATCAATAAAGAAAATGGTTATAAGTATATCCCAAATGCACCTAGAAAGAGTTGTTTTAACTGTGGTAACTCTAATCATCTTGCTATTGATTGTAAAAAGAGTAAGAAGAAAATTGCTGAAATTCCTAAGTCTGATGTTAGGAATAGATCAGTATCTTACAAACCACAGAATTCCTGTTTTCATTGTGGTAGTCTATGGCATTCTATTTATACATGTAAAGAGTATCATGATTTGTACTATAACTTTTATGATCCATTACCTAAGTTTGAAAGTAGTACAAAGTCTGATAGAACTGAAAATGTCATAATGAAGCATGCTTTTGTTAATACTGATGCTGACAAAGCAAATCCTGATGGAGTAAAACCTGTCAGGACTGCAAAGGTCAGAAAGTCTTCTGCTGCTAAAATTAATAAATTGCATGAGAAAGGAACCCAACATGTATGGGTTCCTAAGTGTTCTAACTAGTGTGTTTCTATTCTGATGCAGGGTAAAAGGAAAAATGTGTTAGTCATGGATAGTGGATGTTCTGTGCACATGACTGGAAACAAAGCCCTGTTATCAGAATATGAGGAAAAAGCTGGCCCAACTGTGTCTTATGGAGATGGCAACATTGGACAAACCTTGGGATATGGCAATATAATCATTGGAAATGTCATCATTGAAAAAGTAGCTCTAGTGAAGGGACTAAAACACAACTTGTTGAGTATTAGTCAAATCACTGACAGAGGTTATCATGTCAATTTCTATTCCACACATTGTGAAGTAGTCAGTAAAGCAACAGGGAAGATAGCACTAACTGGCTACAGGCATGGTAACATATATGAAGCCAACATTCTCTCAGATACTGATGGCTCCCCTACATGTTTCATCAGTAAAGCTTCAGTAGATGAAAGTTGGAATTGGCACAAGAAGCTTTCTCATCTCAACTTCAGCAACATCAATGAGTTGGTTAAGAAAGAGTTAGTAAGAGGATTACCTAATGTCTTATATACACCTGATGGACTCTGTGATGCCTGCCAAAAAGCAAAACAAAGAAGGACATCATTCCAGAGTAAATCAGAATCCTCTATTGAAGAACCATATCACATGCTACATCTTGATCTGTTTGGTCCAGTCAACATCATGTCCATCAGTAAGAAAAGGTACACTCTTGTAATTGTTGATGAATATTCTAGATTCACCTGGGTGTATTTTCTGCACAGAAAAGATGAAACTCCTGAAGTTCTGTTGGATCATGTGAGAATGATTGAGACAACCACAAAGTACAAAGTCAAGATTCTGAGAAGTGATAATGGTACTGAATTTAAGAATTCAAAGATGGAAGAGTTCTGCAAATACAAAGGAATCATTCAACAATTCTCTGCTCCTGGCACACCTCAGCAAAATGGAGTAGTAGAAATGAAGAATAGAACTCTTATTGAAGCTGGCAGAACTATGTTGGAAGAAGCTAAATTACCTACATATTTCTGGGCAGAAGCAGTCAACACAGCATGCTATACACAAAATCTCACATTGATAAACAGACATGGTGTTACTCCTTATCAGTCACTCAAGGAGAAGAAACCAAGTCTGAAGCATTTGCATGTGTTTGGCTGTAAATGTTTTGTTCTCAGAACTCATCCTGAACAGCTAGGGAAATTTGAAACAAAGGCTGATGAAGGAATATTCATAGGTTATCCTACATCAAGAGCTTTCAGAGTTTTTAATTTGAGGACAAGAACTGTCATGGAGTCAATACATGTATCTTTTGATGATAAGAAGATAACTGGAATCATTGAAGACTCTCATGATAGATTGTTATTTGAAAATGAAGCTTCCAAGGAACCTGAAGAAAGTGAATCAGAAGCTGTCAATTCATCAGATACTGATGGGTCACCAAATCCTGATGACTCACCAGGTACTGATGGTGCTAATACTGATGATGCAAACAACAGTGATACAACTAGTAGTGCTAATGTTGAGGGGGAGCAACGGCATTCAACTACAAGTTCAGAGTCAACTCAATCATCAGGACAGAATTCTTCAGATACTGATTCAAGTGAAGATCCTGATAACACATCAGGAGGGCATAGCAATAATTCAGGGAGAGCTTCAAATCAATCAAATTCTTTCAATCAAGATAACACCAATCCAGGGGGAGCATCTACTTCAAGAAACAATTTGACACCAGCAAGGAAATGGACAAAAGATCATTCTCCTGATTTGATAATTGGAGATCCTGATGCAGGTGTTCAAACAAGAAGTGCAACTCAGAATGAATGTCTATACAATAACTTTCTATCCAAGGAGGAGCCTAAGAAAGTTGAAGATGCACTTAAAGATGCTGATTGGGTTACTGCAATGCAAGAAGAACTGAATGAATTTGAAAGGAATGAAGTCTGGAAACTGGTACCAAGACCAAAGAATAGATCAATTGTTGGTACAAAGTGGATTTTCAAGAACAAGACTGATTCTGATGGAGTCATTATCAGAAACAAAGCTAGACTAGTTGCAAAGGGGTATTCCCAACAAGAGGGAATTGACTATGATGAAACTTTTGCTCCTGTTGCAAGACTAGAAGCCATCAGGATATTTCTTGCTTATGCAGCACATAAGAAATTCAAAGTTTTCCAGATGGATGTTAAAAGTGCTTTCTTAAATGGTGAACTGGAGGAAGAAGTTTATGTTGAACAACCTCCTGGTTTCATTGATCCTAAATATCCAGATTATGTCTACAGACTGGATAAGGCACTTTATGGACTAAAGCAAGCTCCAAGAGCATGGTATGAAACCTTAGCTCAATTCTTACTGGAAAGTGGATTCAAAAGAGGTGCAATTGATAAAACTCTATTTTATTTGAATCATGGTAAGGAGTTGCTGTTAGTTCAGATTTATGTTGATGATATCATTTTTGGGTCAACAAACAATAAGCTGTGTGAAAAGTTTTCCAAGCTTATGCAGTCAAGATATCAAATGAGCATGATGGGAGAAATGAGTTACTTTCTGGGTCTACAAGTTAAACAGACTGATGAAGGGATTTTTATTAATCAGTCTAAATACACAAGGAATTTACTGACAAGGTTTAACATGCAAGACAGTACTCCTGCTTCAACTCCCATAGCTACAGCTACCAAACTTGATCCTGATCAAGGTGAAGAGGTAGATGTAACTCACTATAGAGGAATGATTGGCTCTTTATTGTATCTCACTGCCAGTAGACCAGATATCATGTTTGCAACCTGTCTATGTGCAAGATTTCAAGCAAAACCTAGAGAACCACATCTGATTGCAGTCAAGAGAATTTTCAGATATCTCAAAGGCACTCCTTCACTTGGCCTTTGGTATGCAAGGGAATCAGATTTTGGGTTGTGTGGTTATTCAGATGCTGATTTTGCAGGATGCAAAATAGACAGAAAAAGTACTTCATGAAGTTGTCAGTTTTTGGGTGGAAGACTAGTTTCATGGTTCAGTAAAAAGCAGAAATCTATTTCCACTTCAACTGCAGAAGCTGAGTACATTGCTGCAGGAAGTTGTTGTGCTCAGATAATGTGGATGAGAAATCAGTTGTTAGATTATGGCCTGTCATACTCAAAAATCCCTATTTATTGTGATAACCAAAGTGCTATTGCAATGACAGGAAATCCAGTTCAGCATTCTCTTACTAAACACATCAGTATCAGATATCACTTTATAAGAGAACAGGTTCTGGAAGGAACAATTGAACTTCACTTTGTTCCTACTGATCAACAACTAGCTGATATATTCACCAAGCCACTGCCTGAAGCTACTTTCAATAAGTTGGTGAATGAACTTGGAATGATGAATTTTGAGAATTTCTGAGGAACAGCTACAGAGAGGAAATCCTGATAACTGTCAAATCCTGATGGTTATTCAGAAAGGTATGTATCTTTGATCAAATCCTGATAGGGCTCAATCCTGACAGGAAATCAATTGGTCAAATCCTGATGCTCAGATATTGAAGCTGGTATGAAAACCAGAGGTTCTATGCGAATTTGTCATCAACACTCCTGGTAAACTCTGGACAATTAGATTATTACTTAGTCTTTGATTAAGTTTTCAGTCTTAATTATCAATTTCAATTTCATGATTATCAGAGTTTATCATTTATCATCTCTATATCACTATGAGTGTTACTAACAAATTTTGCAGGTATTGTGCGGAAATACTTTTATTCCTGATGAGGTTAGGTTTTTCTTACATCAGAAAATGCTTACTCGTTATGGACTACTTTCTAATGCTATGGGGCAAGGCCCAACCCACCTTGTTCCTGACACAAGCATGCAACCTACACAGTCTAAACAGTTAACAACCACCTCTACTGTCTCTCAAAAGACTTTAGTTGTAAAATCAAAGAAATCAGCTAGAACTGATGTGTCTGGAAGGAATCAGGTTCAAAGGATTTTTCCTCTACACCACTCACTAAAAAGAAGATACAAGGGGGTGTACAAGGGGTCCTGGTGAAGAAAGCTGATAAGGTGGTTAGAGATGTTCCTGTGAAAAGGAAGTTAAGGTTGATTGATGAAAGTGATTCAGAGGATGACTTACCTATATCCTCTGTGATGAATGTGAACAAGGAAGTTGCTGATACTGCTACTAAAGCTGTGGTACCTTCATCAAAACCACAAAAGACAAGGAAATTATCAAAGAGCAGGTATCATATTCCTTTGACAGTGCAGATGAAGAATACTGATATTCAGACATCAAATCCTGATGAGTCATCTACTCCTGATGCTCTAGCAAATCCTGATGTTAGTATTCCTGATGCAACAACAAAAGTTGTCTCTATATCAGACTCTCCAGCCTCTCCATCTCAGATTAGAGAAATTTCTTGGGAGAAGGTTTCTAAAACTGCTTCCTTGGTTGGTCTTACACCTACATCAAAGAAAAAGAGGAATGCAGAAGAGTTAGTCTATCAGAGACAGAAGAAGCTGAAAGGATCAAGCCCACAAGAACCTGAATTTCAGAGTAATTCAGCAGCTACTGTTGATCCTGCCACACAAGAACCACTCAATCAAAGTTTGGGTGAAGGCTTAGCTAGTGGAATGGTCACACAAGAACCGTTTTCTCAAAGGGAGAATGAAGACATCAACATTCCAGCTACACAAGAACCATCTTCTCAAAGTGAAGATGCAGGCAAAGCTACAGCTTCTATTGAAAGATTGGTCGAGAACATTGTCAATGAGGGAAGCACACAAGAACCTTTAGCTCAAAGTGTTGAAGCAGCTTCTGAACCTCAAGCTCCACAAGAACCATTGGTAGCAAATACTGATGCAAGCATATCAAATCCTGACGATGTTCATCCTGACGCTAGTGGTGCTCCTGATAATGAACCTATTTTGATACAGCCACTTCGTTCAAGACCAATGGATCATCCTATCTCAGAATTACAGGATAAACTGAAAGGTATTGCAATTCCTGATCCTGATATATCTCATGGTTCTGATGATGATAATTCGGATGATGATAGTGATGATGATAATGAGAATCGAAAAGAGAAGGAACAGCTTGCTACAGCACTCAAGATTAGTCTTGGAACTAATTTTGGTTCATCAAGTACATTTATGGCTAGCAATGCTTCCACTGGGAAAGATCAGAGACAAGATTTTTCTATTCCTTCCTTTGATCCTGCAGAGGCATTTAGACAGAATGAATGGAGTAATTCATGGCACAATTCTGATGAATCTATCAGTTTTTCTTCTGCTATTGGACATGCCTATAATGCAGTGAAATCTATAGAGAATCAAGACTTGAAGAATCATCTAAAGGCTACAACTCTGTTATCCAAGAGCCTGAAAAGTGAGATTGATTCTATCAAGGGTTCAACTGACAAAGTGAGGACTGATATCTTTAATAATTTTACAAAGGTGCCTACTACTTTACAACTGAGGGTAGTGGAATCCCAAGTGAAATCTGTTGTTTCAGAACAAACCTCAATCAAACAAAGAATTGATTCTCTGGATACTAAGGTAACTGAAATTCAAGCCTCTCTTTCCTTAATTTTGCAATTATTGTCAAATCCTGATGTCAAAAAGGGGGAGAAGGTTATTCAGACAAAATGTACACCTGATCTAGTATTAAGAAATAATGATGATGATACTGGAAATGATGGTGGTGACAAAGTGATACAAGGAGAAACCTCTGATGCTGCGGTTTTGAAGTCTACAATTCAAACTTCTCAAAGTCAAACAACGCAGTCAACTCATGTTTCTGATTCTGGAGTTAAGACAGTAAGAACATTGGTGCAATCTCAGATCATTGGTGCAATCTCAGATCCTGACGGAAGATCAAATCCTGACACCTGGTCATGGACATATTCTTGCTACAATTCCTGAAGGTGATGAAGATGTGATTATTGATAATCCTGAAGATGCATCAAATTTATTCCAGAAGTTTTCTACAAAAGACGGTAGAATTGTTACTCTTTATCACACTGATAAAAGAGTTCAACAATTATTTGCCAGAAAAGCACTCTCTACAGCAAATGAAGAATATCCAGATCTCTCACATGAAGATTTCTTGAGACTACAAAGAGAGACAATGGAAAGCTATACTGCTCCTGCTAGAGGTAGAGGAAGCAGAGGTAGGAGAGGTGCTAGAAGAAGTAAAAGAGGTTCTTCAACTCAAACAGTACCTAGACAGACAAGGTCTAGAGGGTTAAGAATTGAAGAAATTCTTGAACCTATTCAAACTCTAGTAGTTCCTGTTAGAAATGAATACCACTAGAAACTAGACAGAGGGGGGGTGAATGGATAGTTTGATATATTTTTCGATCTTGAAAACTAAGTAAACAACTGTATGTGATTATGATATGTAATATGCAGAAAGTAAATAACACACACAATCACTTTAATCTACTTTGTATAAGCAAATTAAATACTACAGCTTTCCAGGAAATTCACAATCGAATTTCTGGCTTCTAAACAAGAACGGTTTGAACTTGCTTGCTTACAGAGAAAAGAGCTTAGCAAATAACTATGTGTATCTCTCTTACAGCTTACAGTTGTGTGGGCACGATATATCTATTTTCCTATACAAACTAGGCACACACAATATTACACAGCTACCCCTTCTGAAAGTCCAACTTGTCCTGCCATAAGAAGTTCACTGTGTCAGGAAGGACCACCTGCTTTTCGGAGTCTTTCCCGTTTCTGTAGCTGCTTGTCTCTTATCTTTCTCTCCAAGTTTAGCTGTAGATTTGCCATCTGTTCTTTGGACCACCTTGCCAGAACAAATGCTTCAGTATTTGTCTCCTTTGATTCTTGGTTCTGTACCTTGATTTGTCTTGTTATAAACGGCTAAGTGTTGATATCGTGAACTTCACTTCATCCCTGACTATGCGATCTCCCTTGTGAGGACTACGCGATATAGCCTTTGAAGACTTTGCGACATAGGTCATTTGACGACTATGCGACATAGGGCTTCTGAGGACTTCACGATCTAGGCTCCTTTGACTTTGCTGACTTCAACACTTCACGACATGTGTCTTGAGGACTTCTCGACATAGTACAAAATGGACTATGCGATATAGTACTTCACGACATGGATATTGGTGACTTCACGACATAGATATTGGTGACTTCACGACATAGCTTTCTTTTGCCTTTGCTATATAATGCCTTAGACAAATTCCTGCAACTTATTTCTTCATGGCCTTATTCAACTCTATCCTGCTGCATGAACACTTCTGAACTTCTACCAGGATAATTATTCAATGGCCTATATACAATCTAGATGCAAGAAACTTTACTAAGCTCATTATAAGTCTGAGCATACATGATCAAGCTAATGTTCATGAGAACAAGACAAGTACATTTAGAGACCTATACTATATCCCAGTGATAGAAATCACTAGGTCATGCAATGTGACATAGTCACATAGTGTAGGCTTGTTAATAGTGGTATTCAGACATGTCTTGAGCCTAACAATCTCCCCCAAATTGTGAGTAAGATCCTTAGGCACAATTTCATGTCTGATAACAAGCCTAACTTACATAAAAGGAAATTTTAGTAACAGAAAGAACAATTCATGAACCTTGAGATCAGAAATTTGATTACATAGAAAAATTGAAAGCTTACAGATTACTTTTGTTGCTCAGCAGCTTCAGCTTCCAATTGCTTCTCTAGCAAATCATCATATATCTTCTTTTTCCTTATTTCTTCTTTTCTTTTTATGTCTATGATGGCTTCTTGAATTTCTTCTCTTGCAATCAGTTCTTCGATGAGAGGTGAGCCTTCCAAGTCATCAATTGCAGCTTTGAGTGCACTTTCTACATATGAGTCCAGAAACTCCATCCTTATTTTGCTTTGGCCTCCATGTGAGTTTTTGTACTCCACAATGTAAGGATTTTGTTTGACCCTGCACATCCCTTTCTGCCTTAGCTCCTTAGCCCTCTCTTCCATCTCAGCCATTTCTTTCTCTTTCTGTATGTTTTTCTTTTCATTCTCTTTCCTCATGTTTTCTTCATAATCAGCATGCATTTTCAAGTACCTGGCAATATCTATCTTCCATGTCCTTTCATCCTTTTCTTCAAAATTCAGTAAGGCATTTATCCTTTCAAGCTCATACTTATAGAAATATTGCCAGCTTCCTTGCTTCATTATTCTTTCTCTTCCATCAGTGTATTTGATATCTAGATGATCCAACCTCACTTTGACTTCAAAGATCCTTTGAGCCCTCAAAAATGCTAGGGCATCTTCATCATAGTCCTCATCTAGTGGAAGCACATTGATGCCAATAACATTTGTGAGTTTTCCAGTCTTCTTTGTTATCCTTATCCTTTTGGGTACACTCTTGATCTTCAAATGCTTCACAAGAGATACCTTTCTTGAACAAGGAGAATTAGTCTTCAGTGCCACATCACTTGGAAGTAGCTTCATTCCTTTCCCCTTCATCCACTGTAACACTCCACTAGCTGTGACTTTGTGGAAGTGTTTTCTTGAGATTATTTTAGTGGCTTCATCTTTCATCTGTGGCAATTCAGGTTCAGAAGTCATGGATAATGATTTTGGAGGATCATTGCTAACAGTACCCACCCTAGACTTAGAGTCTTGTGTTGTGGTTAAAGTACTACTAGCAATGTCCTTGACTTGCTGAATTCCACTCCTAGTTCTCTTCACTGTCTCCTTTGCCCCCTTTGTGTCATCACCATCATCTTTAGATTTCTTGGAAGATTTGCTCCTGCTGCTGTCACTTGGTCCATCCTTATTACTCCTTGAATGAGATCTCCTCCTGTAGGTTTTCTCCTCGTCGTCATCCTCCCCATCCTTCTTCATGTTCTTTTCTTTGATAGATTCAGGCAAAACACCATGAATCAGAAAAGATTGTAGAATGTTAATCATCTCTAACTCCTCTGCTGTCTTGACTCCTTTCTTTGCTCTCAGCATTTGCAGCACTTGATTGATCTTTGAGTTATTCTTCATTTGCAGATCTTTGGGAATGACTAGTTGGTCAATACTTCTGACTTTGGATAGACTTTGAAAAATTACTGTCCTTGGCTTGGGTATGACCTCAGGCAGTCTTTGATTTTGGTTCAACTCCAAGTCATTATAAAGACTTTCATTGTTAGCCCCACTCCTTTCAATCAACTCCAGAATTATTGACACTTCAGTAAACCTCAGTTTCTCTAGAGTTTGAAATGCTAAGTGCCACAAGCAGTTGTCCTTGCACACCATGATTATTTCTCTCAGATAAACATCCCTGATTTTCCTTACTGCAACTGTGAAGTACTTGATACCTTCCCTGAGCTTCTTTCTGTACACTTGTGCATCTCCTTGAGCATTCTTGTAGGTGGCTTTCAGAAACTCCAGGAATGCCTCATCATGATAGATGTTAGAGTTGGCAACTTCCTGTAGCTTGGCCTCAGTGATAAGTGTAGCTTGGGTAGGTTTAGCAATTGGAGTAGGTATTGCAGGTTGAGAGGTTAAGATGTCTTTAGGCATTGTGGATGGATAGAATGTTGTGGTTACTGTGCTTTTCTGACCTTGTGCATTGATGACCTCTACAAGGGGAAGATTGATTGGCTTTATTGTCTCTTCAATAAGCTTGCCCTTAAGTTTTGATTGCTTGGCAGGTGCTCCCCCTTTCTTTTTCACAATGACCTCCTTTCCTTTCTCCCCCTTAGGCTTGGGATCAGACAAGATGTCTTGAGCTTCCCCAGGAATAGGCAGGTTGAAAGATTTCATCATTGAGGTCATCATTTGTTGCTGCACCAGCAAGATGTTTGTTGTGTTGTTGCCTTGAGCATCTAGCTTGTCATTGAGTTGGCTTAGAGATGCAGATAGCATTCTGTTTTCATCTTTGAGAGAGGCCACTTCCTTTTCTAAGCCATCCACCTTGGAGAATAATTGTTGAGACTTGAAGGAGTTTAGAGATTGATCTTTGACCCTGGCAAAGTCATATTTGGAGATGTCTGACAGAGGGACTTCATCCACCAGCTTATCACCATACTGGTTTTTCCACATGACATTCAACATAGCATTGGTGGTGATGGTAGATTTTGCTTGATTTTCCAGTGTAGAAGCCAGTTTCTTGATGTTGTCTGTGACCATGGCAAGAGTCACATCCATCATGGACACATTGGAGGAGGTTTTCTGGACTTCTTTGAGGATACCATCCACCTTGGGAAAATCAGAGAGATAAGAGTTTCTTAGCTTGGTGAGGGATCTGTCTGTCTCCTCCTGAATAGAAGAAATCTCTGATTGAAGCCCTTTCCCAAGATAATGCAGAGCCTTCAACTGGTTCTTGTACACATCATTCACAGCTTCATATATGGCAACAGGAGAAAGATCCTTAGCATTTGAGCCCAGAGAGGTGAGGTATTCTTCTCTCACAAAAGCCAGGGCATCCTTGAGCTTGAGAGTCCTCTTAGCATCCAACCAGGCATCCACATTCCCCTCTGGTTCAGCTGTATCCACAATCTTCTCCTGTTGAGCTTCAACATCCTCCTTATGGCAGAGCAGGATAGCTTCATAATCAGCATTTGGAAGGTTGGAGGTGAGGAGATGTTGAGCTATCTTTGAGAACTCATCAATCTGTGCCACATGGAGATCCTGTATGGCTTCTTCTGTCATTTTGGAAGGCACAGATGATGATCCTGAAGGCCTGTCATGTTGCACAGGCTTCAGCCATTCTGACATTGTGGCCTGAGCCAAGTGAGAGCTAGTGTTAGGCACTTCATGAGATGTGTGAGTTTGAGTCTCCTCCAGCCTTGGAATGGCTGTAGGGTCTGATGTTGTCTCCATTGAAATGGGATGTGTTACAACATCAGCCCTATTTGTCTGTGAAGACATTTCCACATCCCTAAGGATGGGAGAATTAGGCACAGAGTCTCCAGTGAAAACTGGTGAATCCTCCATGTTTGTGTTGGTGTCATTAGGATATGCCTCAGCATGCATTCCCTGACCAACCAAATGTGGGTCCTGAGTGGTGAGCACAGTGTCAAGCACCATGTCACTTGAAGTTGGCTCAATCACAGGGCTGGATTGTGATTGATCAAGGGCAAGATTGTCATGAGAATGACTCTCTTGTTCAGAAGAAATTTTAGTGGAAGAATCTGAGAGAGAAGTGGGGTTCAGATTAGATTTTGGCAACTCCCCCTGAGAAATAGGAGGAGTTTCAACATTGATGTGCTCTCCACTTAGTGTTTGATCACCCTTATCACTCCTAGGATCAAGAGTGAGGTCTTGACCCTGTGCAGACTCTTTACAACTTGCAGTGGGGAGGCTGCTCTTTTCAATGCCCATGACCTGTTGAGAGGCCATAGACAGTAGCAGGTGTACCCCTTTTTCCACATCTGAATCCTGTTGGGAGGATTCAGTGGTAGCTTTAGATTTTGACTTCTTCTTTGGTCTGGTGAGAGGTGACTCAGGAATCTCACTTGCTAGCTCTACAGATTCATGGATAATAGCTAGGGTTCTCTTCTTCTTCTTTTTAGGAACATCAACCTTTTGAGAGATTGATGCACTTGGCTGACTAGACTCTACAGTGGTGTTTACAGTGGGGTTGCTGGATGGGATAGGGAGGCTTGGGTTAGACTGTGAAGCTCCTTCAGTCTCAGCCTCCCCTGTCCAGGAAAGAGCATGGTATATGGGCTTATCAAGTGGATAAGACTCGAATGTGTCCTGCATATGCTTGGTCACACTCAAGATCACATCCACTTGATTCCTTGTGTCCAATGAACCAAACAGAATCTTGGACATGGACTTGGAATAAGCCAACTTTGATTTATCAATACCCTCCAAGTCATGGACATTAGCATCAAGATAATTTAAAATAACTTGAAGAAAGCGAGGGTAAAAGATGTCATTACCTCTTCCACGGACTGTCCTCCCTAGCCTTTGAGCCAATTCCTTGAGGATTATTGCTCCAACATTGATTTCCTGATTGTGGGCTAGGGAATAGGCCAGCTTCACAGCAATGTGACTGATATGGTCCCATCCTGTCTTTCTGCAAAGGAACACCTTCTGGAGTGCATCAAATAGGAATGACCACTCCCTTCTTACAAATTTCTTGTTCAGCTTTCCGGTATCTATCTCATCTGCATACCGAATGAAGGTCATGAAGTCTACAATTTGAGCATCTGTAGCTTCTTGGTCATGACCCTCCACCTTGAACCCTAAAGCTTCATTTATCTCCTTCTCCCCAAACTGGAAGTGTTTGCCTCCAATTGAACAAGCTATCTCCTGGAACGAAGTTCCATCTTCCCTGGCCATTGTAGAAACCAACGCCGTTCGCCAAAATCCTTCCAATACATCAACATACAACGTGGGGTTCAAGGTTAGGGCTTGGCTGAGGTAGGAATCATTCAGGAACCGTACAAAACACTTGTACCTGGGTTTAGCCTCAGCCTCAGAGGGAATGGTGAGAAGATTTGTTTCTTTGGGGATGGTTAAAGGAATAGAGGATGATACTGTTTGAGATTTGGGTGCCATTTCAAGAGAGAGAGTAAGAAAGAGAGTAGAGAATTTGTGCTTAGGTTAGAAAGTTTGAGAGCAATAGACAAGATGAAAAGTTGCAAACGGTTAGAAAAGGGTATTTATATGATAGAGACACTGCGATATGGAGTTATGAATGTGTACAGTCTATCTGTATGTCGCGAAGTCAGAAATGGCCTGTACCGCAAAGTCTTGCAAAGTATATCGCATAGTCTCAAGAATGAACTAAGTCGCAAAGTCTTCAAAATGAAAGGATTGGGGAGACTTTGCGATATAGTAGAAATACCCTGTCTAAAGCTCTCTTTTAGGAATTTGAAGCATTTTGTCAGACTTTTATCAAATTTTGAAATAAAATTAATTTAAGTCAAAATTCTGTCAACTATGGAGACTTGTCGATATAGTTATACTAAGTCGCGAGGTCATAGAATTAACTATGTCGCAAACTCATGAATTGAACTATGTCGCGAAGTCTCACAATCTCAACAGTTTGCGATATAAGTCTGTTTAATTTGAACTATGTCGTGAACTCTGAAAAACATCTATATCGAGATGTCTCAAAAGCTCACAACTCCACTCACAAATATGATTTTGAAAAAATATGCAGTAAAATACTGAAATATTTATAAATCATATCTCAGCTAATTTTCACTCCAAACAAATAGATCATTTAAATACAGTGAAAATTTACTGCTGCAACAATTAACCAGCATATTTACTTAGAACAACTGAATGAAGGATTGAGCATTCCAATTTCACTCACAAGTCTGTTGAAGACTGCTTCATTCAGAGGTTTAGTAAATATGTCAGCTAATTGTTTCTCAGTTGGAACATAAGAGACTTCTATGGTACCATTTGCAGCATGTTCCCTAATGAAATGGTACCTGATCTCAATGTGCTTTGTAGTAGAATGATTAACAGGATTGGCAACAATGGATATTGCACTAGTATTATCACACATCAGAGGAATGTGTTCTAACACTAGTCCATAATCCATGAGTTGATTTCTAATCCAAAGCAATTGAGCACAGCAACTTCCAGCAGCAATATATTCAGCCTCAGCTGTGGATGTTGCTGTGGATTGTTGTTTCTTACTAAACCAGGACACTAACCTTTGACCTAGGAATTGACAGCTTCCAGAGGTGCTCTTCCTGTCAATCCTGCATCCAGCATAATCAGAATCTGTGTAACCAACCAGGTTGAACCCAGTGCCCTTTGGATACCATAGCCCAAGATTAGGAGTCCCCTTCAGATATTTGAAAATTCTTTTGATGGCCATCATGTGAGATTCCTTGGGATCAGACTGGAACCTTGCACAAAGGCATGTGGCAAACATGATGTCTGGCCTGCTAGCTGTGAGATAGAGCAGGGATCCAACCATTCCTCTATAGACCTTGATATCAACTCTCTTGCCTTTCTTGTCTTCATCCAGCTTGATTGCAGTAGACATAGGAGTTTTAGCTGGGGATGACTCTTCTAAACCATATTTCTTTAAAAGATCCTTGACATACTTAGATTGGTTTATAAAGATGCCATCCTCCCTTTGATGTACTTGCAGGCCTAGGAAGTAGGTTAACTCTCCCATCATACTCATCTCATATTTACTTTGCATCAACTTAGAGAACCTTTCACAGAGTTTTTCATTTGAAGAGCCAAAGATGATATCATCCACATAGATTTGAACAAGAATGATATCATTTCCATGCTTCTTGAAGAATAGGGTTTTGTCTATTGTACCCCTAGTGAATTGATGCTCAAGAAGGAATTGAGATAGAGTTTCATACCAGGCTCTTGGTGCCTGTTTGAGTCCATAGAGTGCCTTGAGCAGTCTATACACAAAGTTTGGGAAGTCTTCACTTTCAAAGCCAGGTGGTTGAGACACATAAACTTCCTCAGCAAGATCACCATTGAGAAAAGCACTTTTCACATCCATTTGATACACCTTAAAATCTGAGTGAGCTGCAAAAGCCAGGAAGATTCTTATGGCTTCCAGTCTAGCTACAGGTGCAAATGTCTCATCATAGTCAATGCCTTCTTGCTGACAATAACCTTTGGCAACCAGCCTTGCTTTGTTTCTAACTACCACTCCTTCTTCATCCATCTTGTTCCTGAACACCCATTTGGTGTCAATAACATTCTTTCCTTTTGGAGGTGGCACTAGTTCCCATACCTTGTTTTTCTCAAATTGATTCAACTCTTCTTGCATGGCAACAATCCAATCAGAAATCTTCAAAGCTTCTTCAATTAATTTAGGTTCCTCTTGTGACAGAAAGCAGCTATACAGACAAGTATTTAATGTTGCCCTTCTTGTTCTAACTCCCTCACTAGGATCTCCAATGATTTGATCCCTAGTGTGGGCTCTGTCCCATTTCCTTGTGTGCCCCTGTTCATTTCCTTGATCTGTTCCAATCTCATTTTGGTTGACAGTTGCATTCTCTTCTTCTCCCCCTGTGTTTGTGAATCCTTGCACAGGTGTTTGAAGAAGATTGTCAACTTCAAGAATTTCATTTTCTAGAACAGTTTGAACAGGGGGTTCATCTTCACTTTCAGAATCCTCAAGATAACCTTGATTCTCAAATCTCAATAGCACACTGTCTTGATCACTTGTTTTCAGTCCTGGAGTTTTCTTGTCATCAAAGGTAACATCCATGCTTTCCATGATTTTGTGTTGCTCAGGTACAAACACTCTGTATGCTGTCCTTTCCAGAGAGTATCCAATGAAGATACCTTCAAATGCTTTAGCATCAAACTTTCCAACATGCTCAGAGGTATCTTTCATCACAAAACACTTGCTTCCAAACACATGCAGGTGCTTGAAGGATGCTCTTTTTCCAGTCATTAATGAGTAAGGAGTTTTGCCAGACTTCTTATTGATTAATGTTCTATTTTGCACATAGCATGCTGTGTTAACAGCATCAGCCCAAAAGCTAGTGGGTAGCTTTGCATCCAGCAGCATTGTCCTTGCGGCTTCAATGAGAGTTCTATTTTTTCTCTCAACTACTCCATTTTGTTGAGGTGTCCTAGGAGCTGAGAATTGTTGAGAAATTCCTTTATCTTTGCAAAACTTATACAATGTTGAATTTCTGAACTCAGTCCCATTATCACTTCTCAAAGCAACTACAGAGGAACCAGTGCTTTGTGCTTCTTTATCAACTCTCTTGATATGCTCTATTATGACTTGTGGTGCTTCATCCTTGGAGAATAGGAATTCCACCCAAGTATATCTTGAATAGTCATCAACCATCACTAGAGCATATTTCTTTTTGGAAAGGGACATTACATTCACAGGGCCAAATAAGTCCATGTGAATTAGTTGCAGAGGTTTTGAGTTTGTATTGAGCAACTTGTTCTTGTGACTTGATCTTTTAATCTTCCCTTTCTGACAAGCTTCACATGCTCCATCTTGCACAAACTCCAAGGCAGGCAAATCCCTGATGAGTTCTCTCTTGGTTAGAGAGTTCATTGCCTGAACATTCAAGTGAGACAGTTTCTTGTGCCACAGCCAGAATTCCTCATTTGTGGCTTTTGTGTAGAAACAACAAATTTCTCCCTTATCTGCAGCCTTGAGATTAGCTACAAACAAGCTTCCTTTCTTCACACCAGTTAGAACAACTTCACCACTTTCCCTTTTTGAGATTGAACAAAGGTCTTCATCAAATTCCACTTTGAAGCCTCTGTTGGTAAACTGTCCAATACTCAAGAGATTATGCTTCAGTCCTTCAACAAATGCTACATCTTCAATAATGACATTTCCAGATTTAACACTGCCATATCCCATTGTATAACCAATGTTGTCATTTCCAAAGGTTACTGATGGGCCAGCCTTTTCCTCAAAATGTGATAGCAGGGCCATATCACCAGTCATGTGACTTGAGCATCCACTGTCCAAGATCCATATGACTCTTTTATTCCTGTTGCCCTGACTTGAATCACCTTCATCAGAAAATGCCATCAAGGCATAGTTTGAGTACTCTTGTTCTTCTTCTTCATCAGAGTCATCCCAGCACTTTCCCTCAGCAATAAAGGCTTTGCCCTGTTGTTTCTTGAGTAGAGCCTCATACTTAGCTTCAAGCTCTAAGTATGCTTTGTCCTTCTTGACTTGTTTAGGCTTTTTGCACTCAGTGGCAAAATGCCCAAGTTCATTGCAGTTATAGCACCTTATTTTGGTCATATCCACACTTCCTGTCTTGTATCCACCTTTAGCAGCACCAGCAATCCCTTTTCCTTTATTGAAGGTGTTTGAGCCACTAGATCCACCAGTGTTTCCATTGTTGAACTTAGACTTAAATGGCTGCTTTCTTTTAAACCTTATGTTAGGATACCTCCTAGCCATATAAGCAAAAGATTTGTTTTCCATTTTGTCCAGCTCATCTATACTGTAGAACTCATCCTCTTCAGGTAAATCATACACAACCTGAGTTTCATCACCAGTGTCTTCAACTTCCAGTTCCTCAATCTTGACCTGACTGATTTTAAGAGAGTCCATTCTTTGACTTAGGTTGTCAGCAATAAGTGCACAGGAAGTATTAGCCACTAATCCTTGCTTTGCTTGAATAGATCTCTTTTGAAACAGCTCTAACTCATATGTCTTTAAAACACCATACAACACATCAAAACCAATCTTTGTCAGATCTCTTTCTTTAAGGGAAGAAATTCTTGGTTCCAAGTGATCTGGCAGAGTTAGTAGAAACTTCATATTGAGCTCTTCTGTTTCATAGTGTTTGTCATAGAGTTTGAGCTCGTTTATCAGCTTGTTGAATCTCTCAAACACTTCTGTGATTCCCTCTTTTGGCTGAGCCATAAAGGCTTCATATTGTGAAACAAGAATCTGCTTCTTGTTCTTTCTTACCTCAGTAGTTCCTTCACAGAGCACTTCTATAAGATCCCACATCTTCTTGGCACTAGTACAATGAGCAACAGTGCCATACATGTTGAAGTCCATAGATTCACAAATGATAAGTTGAAGATGTCCATCCAATGCCACTTTTTCCTTTTCAGGATCAGTGTATTTTAAGGGATCTTTGGGCACATGTTTTGCTGGTACAATCTCAGTGCCACTGGTTGTTTCACCAATCTCGATCATTGGAATGAAGGGACCATGCTTTAGAATATCTAAATACATGGGGTTAGAAGCTTTGATGAAAAGCAACATCTTCTTCTTCCATAAACTGTAGTGCTCCTTGTTAAAGGGAGGAATCTTGATACTGCTTAGTTTCTGTGAACTCATTCTTGATCTTTTCCTGTTTGTACGTTAACAGCCTATGCTTTGATACCACTTGTTAGAAATGAATACCACTAGAAACTAGACAGAGGGGGGGTGAATGGATAGTTTGATATATTTTTCGATCTTGAAAACTAAGTAAACAACTGTATGTGATTATGATATGTAATATGCAGAAAGTAAATAACACACACAATCACTTTAATCTACTTTGTATAAGCAAATTAAATACTACAGCTTTCCAGGAAATTCACAATCGAATTTCTGGCTTCTAAACAAGAACGGTTTGAACTTGCTTGCTTACAGAGAAAAGAGCTTAGCAAATAACTATGTGTATCTCTCTTACAGCTTACAGTTGTGTGGGCACGATATATCTATTTTCCTATACAAACTAGGCACACACAATATTACACAGCTACCCCTTCTGAAAGTCCAACTTGTCCTGCCATAAGAAGTTCACTGTGTCAGGAAGGACCACCTGCTTTTCGGAGTCTTTCCCGTTTCTGTAGCTGCTTGTCTCTTATCTTTCTCTCCAAGTTTAGCTGTAGATTTGCCATCTGTTCTTTGGACCACCTTGCCAGAACAAATGCTTCAGTATTTGTCTCCTTTGATTCTTGGTTCTGTACCTTGATTTGTCTTGTTATAAACGGCTAAGTGTTGATATCGTGAACTTCACTTCATCCCTGACTATGCGATCTCCCTTGTGAGGACTACGCGATATAGCCTTTGAAGACTTTGCGACATAGGTCATTTGACGACTATGCGACATAGGGCTTCTGAGGACTTCACGATCTAGGCTCCTTTGACTTTGCTGACTTCAACACTTCACGACATGTGTCTTGAGGACTTCTCGACATAGTACAAAATGGACTATGCGATATAGTACTTCACGACATGGATATTGGTGACTTCACGACATAGATATTGGTGACTTCACGACATAGCTTTCTTTTGCCTTTGCTATATAATGCCTTAGACAAATTCCTGCAACTTATTTCTTCATGGCCTTATTCAACTCTATCCTGCTGCATGAACACTTCTGAACTTCTACCAGGATAATTATTCAATGGCCTATATACAATCTAGATGCAAGAAACTTTACTAAGCTCATTATAAGTCTGAGCATACATGATCAAGCTAATGTTCATGAGAACAAGACAAGTACATTTAGAGACCTATACTATATCCCAGTGATAGAAATCACTAGGTCATGCAATGTGACATAGTCACATAGTGTAGGCTTGTTAATAGTGGTATTCAGACATGTCTTGAGCCTAACAGTTCCTGACAGATCTACTTTTGGGGATGATGGAATTGTTGAAGAAGAACCTGAATTGAGAAGAAAATCAAGTAAATCAACTCTCAGCAATACAAATCAAATTGAAGATTCTAATCCTAACAATAGTCAAGATCCTGATGAATCTGAAATTCTGCAAGAGGTTGATTTGATAATCTTATCTACTGTTGTTGATTGTCACAACAAAGAAGTAGATGAAGAAGAAGAAGCCAGAAGAAGAGATATTACAAAGAGAACAAATGAAGATTTCAATCTCTATCTACAAAGGCTTAAAGTTTCAAATGAAAGACAATGGAGAAATACAAGCAGACAAGAATCTTTACTTGAAAGAAGCTACGCTCATGAAAAGGAGAAATACAAGAAGTGGAAACATATAAGTACACTAAAGTGTGATAAACTTATCAATTTTCAGTCTGGTGGAATTATAACAAGTGCTTCAAGTGTTGTTGATTTGTCTGATATGGCTAGATCAAAAACACTCTGGATAAAGATGTTTTCGAATCTGAAGCAAATGTCAAGTTATACAAGAGGAGGTATTGGACACAGGGATGCTGAATTTCTAAACATGACTTATGTTGATCCTTACTCCTTAACTGAAATTGGAGGTACTTTAACTTCTGAAAACCTGAACAATTTATTAGCTGTTGATATAGTTATAGATTGTCATGATGGTTTTGAAAAGAAAGAAAAGCTTCTGTACTTCATGAAAGATGGTAGTGTGAAGATTCTATCTATTCAAGATCTGCTGATGAAAACTACACAGGAACTGAAATATGTTCACTATCTGTTAAGATGGAAGAACCAAGTGTACAAAGAATGGAGTGACATGATTTTGTCAACGATAAGAAGAAGACTGGATGGAAACAGTAATTTCGATGGTAATTATATTCCCATGTACTTAAATCAAAGAGGTCAGGATGTGGAAATGCAAAGGGGTACTGCTGTTAAAGAAGTAAATTTTGGCATGACTCATCTTTCTCTCAATCCTGATGGGAAGGAAATTGCTTATCTTATGCTAGAAGAGCATAGTCTTCAGAGAAACTCCATACAGAATCTCAGAGCAGCTATCTACCAGATTAATGAGGAAGATGAAGAACTCAGAAATCTTAAGGAAAGACTGATTCAAATTCTTGAAGAAAAAGAAGAAAGTTTATTATCCAACTTCTTGAAGATGAATCTGTTCTATCAAAAAGCTTAAACAGATAAGTTGTTTCTGAAGATACTTGTACATTTTGATACATGTTTTTGACATCATTGAATATTTGGAATCTATACTTTATTTCACAAAGTATGAGATTGGGGGAGATTGTTAGATCAGAATTCAATGATCGTCAGAAGCTAGACTCAACTGATCAGGATTGCTGACGTCATCAGTATTGCATGGTCATCAGTATTTGATCAAGCGTCAGTATCTTATTGATCATCAGGATTCCTACTCAGACTATGATCAGGTTTGATCATCAGGACTTGAAGCTGATCAGGATTCCTACTTCAAGTTATATTTGGAGTCTAGATAAACATGGAAGTTTGTTCCTGGTTTGTAGAATGTAGCTATCGATTAAGGATAGGTTTCTATCTTTGTTATGATTAGGACTTATCTTGTTATTGATAGAGAAGCTGTGTGCACTATATAAACACAGTCTTGGTTTCGATTTATGTATTCATTCGAGAGAGAACATAATCGGAGAGAAGCTCTTAAGAACAGAATTTCTTGAGAGAGTTTTTGTAAGCTAGCAGCTCTTAAGAACATCAGAATTTCTTAAGAGAGTTTGTAACAGTTTTATATCAGAGTTAATAAAGCTGTTATTGTTATTGTTATTGTTATTGTTATTGTTATTGATCTTTCATATTTGTGTTATATAAAGTCGAGAATCTTATACAATTGTATTCAACCCCCTTCTACAATTGTTATTTACTGGGCAACACATAAGAATCTTCAACTGAGAAAATGGGAGATGTCCTAATCGCATGTGCCAGAGTTGAACTGGATTGGAAGCCTAAGTAAGAGAAATAGTGCAGATACTTTGTGGAGTAGTATAAGTAGAAGCTACAGCTGAAGTTGTCTTGCTATTAGGTACAGTATATAGGCCTTCAGTGAGTTTACCAAGAAGCATCAGAGGCTCTTTCTGAGAAGGGACCTGTAGAACACATTGATTATCAGAAAAAATCATTCTGCATTGAAGATCTTTACAAAGCTTGTTAACTGAGATGAGGTAGAAGTGAAATTCAGGAACATGAAGTACATCGGTCAGAATGATTTTATCATTGAGTACAACAGTGCCTTTGTGCAAAACTGGGATTTTACTGCCATCAGGAATTGTAATATGTTGATTGGAGACAGGGGCATAGTTCAGAAAAAAACTTAGATTTGGGCATATGTGATCAGTAGCCCCACTGTCTACTAACCATTGTGACCTTGATGAAGACAATAGACATATTTTACCTGCTAAGAGAGCATGACTATTTGAAGCAGAATTATCATAAGATGGAAATTGCTTATGAAGTAATTCCAGAATCTGATTATATTGTTCATCAGTAAGGCATGGAGAAGCCATTGAACTAGGCTGAGAACCATCATTAGAGTCTTGTATAGCTGGAGAAACGCCTTCATCATTAGTAGGCTGAGATATGACAGCAGCAGCAGCAGTAGAATTTACTTTTCTGTCTTTAAAACCCTTAAAACCTGGTGGGAACCCATGAAGCTGGAAACACCTGTCAATACTGTGACCTTGCACTTTACAATGTGTGCAGAAATAGTTTGCTCATGGTTTAGATGATCTTCTAGGTGCAGAATTCTGATTCTTAAAATTGTATGATCCACCAACTTGGCCACCTGCTTGTCTCTGGTAACCCTGATTTACAGAATTTCTCTGAACATTAGATGGTCCATTTTGAGAATTAGATGGTCCATATTGTCTTCTGTCTGCAACAAATGCCACATTTTCAGAATGTAAAGAAATATCCTTATGACTTTCTTCCTGAACAACTAGCCTGAAAGCTTGTGATACAGTTGGCAACGGATGCATCATCATAATATGACCTCGAACAACACTGTACTTATCATTCAGTTTAAGTAAAAACTGTAGTAATCTTTGTTCCTGTTGCTTCTTAAAAAACTTTTGCCCCAAATCACAAGTACAATTGGCACATGCGCAACTAGGAATTGGATCCAAGTCATCAATACTATCCCAGACTGTTTTGATCTTTGTGTAGAATTCAGAAACAGTTTGATTATGCTGAGAAATCTCCATTAATTCTTGTTCTAAGGAATACAACTCAGTAATAGATGAACAACCAAATCTTTCCTCCAAATAGATCTTGCAGTTTTCAGAAAAAACACACTTCTTGCAATAACATCATCAAGATTAAACAAAATCCAGGATATCACAAGAGAAATAGAACGATCCCAAGCAATATAGTCAGGTTAATTCATTTCTGGTGCGGTCAATATACCGTTAACAAAACCTAGTTTGTTTTTAGCTGATAAAATCAACATCATTGACCTTTTCCAGTTGTTGAAATTGTTACCATTAAATTTGACTGAAACAAGTTGCGTCGTATTCGCATCAGAAGGATGAATATAATACACACTTGAAGGATCAGAATTCGATTGAACAACTTGCGTTGTATGTTCACTTGTAGACATTTCGATTCAGTGATTTTCAATCAGAAAAACAATCAAGAAACGACGAAAATTGTATGAATTGAAACAGAGAATCAACTAACTTGTTGTGAACAATACAACAATCAGAAATCAACAAGAAACAGTTCAATCTTGAAAGTTAACAACCGATTTCAACAATAACGACATTGCGTATGAACTGTACTTATGAAATTATACAATCAAGATGAGTTTAGATACGAAAACACCTTGAACGATTTGCAGTTTTTGACGAAAATTTGATAAAGTTGCTCAATCAGTCGCCGAAGAAGATCATGATCGCAGCCGCTCGCTCTGATACCATGTTAGTTTTCAGGAAACGCAACACGAACAGTAAGAATGAAGCTATGTCTTCTTCATTGATCAAGTAAAAAGTATATACAAGTATTCTGTTACAAAGAGTTTTCAGAGAGATTTTCTGAGAGAGAGATAGCTGAGAGAGAGAGAATGAACTAACTAACTTACAATAGGTAATGATACACTAATATATATACAATGAAATTACAGCTAGCATTTCCTATTTCTTCTCCCATCTAACTAACTATCCTGCTGACTTGGCATGTATGTTCGGTGTATATTGCTGTGTATCAGTAGGTTGAGTTTGAGCAATGAGTTGTGGTGGTGATGGAATATGCTTATGCTTAATAGACACTGAATCGGCTAGATTGGCTTTACTGTTATCGCAGCTACAGATTTTTCATCCATTTTCGATGTGCTAGATCAAGATCAACTCCGATGTTGAGGTGATACTTTCAACTTTATTTAAAAAAAGATATTTACATCTATATACATATATATATCCATTTCTCCATTCCCATGTTGAGGTGTTTCCAGCTCTAGTGAACATGAAAACTATTCAAAATTGGTCCACCTCCCAGCAACAGATGAATTATCACTGAATCTACTACTTGAGCAATTTGTCAAGGATTTTATTACTCCAGCTAAATGCAATAATAAAATTAATATCTTTAGCACAAATTATATTAAACATTGGAGTCATGACCAACATGTTCTTAAACTCATAACAAGTAATGAGTTGTATGAACCGAAACAGGATGATGGAATACTATTGTTATGTGAAGGTTGTGTCAAGCCTATTCAAACTGAAGACTGTCTATCCTACTAAGGTTGTGTTCCTTGTAAATATTTTATGCATGAAGTCTGTGCGGAGTTGCCTAGAGAGATTAAACACCACCTTTGGCCAGGTAAAACGCTAATTGCAAATAAGTATAGTCAACCATCCAAGCTTTTCTAATTGCAAGAAAGGTTACTTATTCTTGTAACGAGCATGAGTTTGACTGTGAGTACTGCTCTGAAGAAATAAACACAAATTAATGGTTCTATCATTGCAGTACTTGTGATCTTTCACTTCATCGTCGTTGTATGGAAAAATCATCTTATCGCGAGTTCAAATATGTCAAGTTTGGGGCTACTGATATAATATGTCAAGTTTGACTTCAGGCGGTATTTTTTGATTCCAAATCAAATACCACAGACCTTGAGCCCCTCTTTTTTTGCATTACGAAACTATAACATGATGCAGAATTATATTTCCTTCATTGCATTACATAATGCATGTCTTGTCCTTCTATGAATTTTAGATTCCTGATTATAATGTCCAACTCAAATACCTCAGCCTCTTCCCAGACTCGTGGTGGTCTTCTCCGCAAGTTGAAGAATTTCCTAGAACACTATATCATCACCGTCTCCTTAACTGAGACAAATTGATGCTTTGGGATTTGGAAAAATCTTGTGAACTTCCATCTTTTATGATCCTAAAGAAATTTTATTTTAAGCAAAAAATTTCTCGACAACCCTCTTTGGCTTCATTCACTCAACGTAACTGCAAGAAAGGTTACTTATTCTTGTAACTGTCATTTTGCTCTATAATTTCTCAATAAAGTCCCAAATCCCAACACCAGCTCCCAAGTACTCGAGTGTTGAAAAAGAAGACAAGTGTTAGGTAATTAAATTTTAAAATTGAATTATTATGGTAAAACGATTAAAATTTATGAATTCAGTGTCCGTGAACATGTTAAATTTGAAATTATTGAAAAATAAGATTTAATTTCGAAGAACTGAACTAGATACTCAGAGCTCAGAGAATGTCACAAATATTATTTTCACGCCAATAAAAGTAGTAATGAATTATGATAACTCCAGAATCCGATCCAGTCCTTCCTCGCCGTTCCCACGCCTGGTTGTGGTGCAGTTGCTGATGGGTTTCTGCAAAACAACATCGGAGGGGGGTTTTGCCCCTGGCGGCGCCTCCGGCGTGAGAATAAGACTAGACTTTGGAAAAATAGATAAGATTGTAGAGAAATCTAAATGTGGAGGATGTGTGTATAGTGTGTAGGGTAGTTAGTGAGTAGTCTCTAAACCTTTTCTCCTTAGGCTATTTATAGGCCAAGGATTAGGGTTTAGAGGGGTGTACCTGCAATCATGAACGTTAAATCCTAAGTAGGGCTGAGCATTCGGTTCGGTTAACCGAATACCAAACCAAAATAATTCGGTTTGGATAACCGAACCGAAATAATTCGGTTCTAATTCGGTTATAGAAATATGTCTTATTCGATATTTCGGTTTTTTTACCGAATTACCGAAATTAACCGAATTAACCGAATATATACAATATTATATATAATATATTATATATTTATATTTATAAAATATATATCAATAATTCAACCCTACCCACCCTACCCAGTACATAAGTCCAGTACCCAATTCTTAGTTTTAGGCTTTTAGCCGTCGGCAATTCTAGTCTCTCTCTCTCTCTCTCGATTCCTTTCACCAATTCGGCTCTCTCTCTCTCCCTCTCTCTCGATTCACCTAAAGGTAATTCTTACTTTCTTAATTAAGATTTAATTCTTACATCTCAATTCTTGATTTAATTCTTACATCTCAATTCTTGATTTAATTTGTGCTTGTTTTGTTATTTGCAGTTCAATGGAAGAAAGAATTGAGTTTGATCCTCTTGGAACAGGCGCTAGCACTGAGCCTCATGTGCCTGTGGATACTGCGACTTCGGTTCTTCAAAAATGCAAACCAGTGAAACTAAGGAGTAATGTTTGGCCGCATTTTGACAGATTCAAGAATGAGTTTGGTGACAAAAGGGCATGGTGTAAGTACTGTCACAAAGATTATACTAGGGAAGGAGCAAATGGTACAAGTGGTTTAACCGCCCACTTGAGAAATTGTAATGTATATAATCTTGCCTCTAATCAATCTAAGCTTTCGTTCCAAACTAGTACAGAAGATGGTGTTTCTCTGCAAAATTGGACATTTGACAAGAATTTATGTGATGAGATGTATACTAAAATGATAATTATTGATGAGTTGCCATTTAAGTTTGGGGATAACATGGGATTTCAAGCTTTTATGCTGGTTGTTGTCCAATGTTTCATATTTCATCTAGATTCAAGGTTGCACGTGATTGTTTTAATGAGTGCATTGTGTGAGCCAACTCAACGTATTTGTCTAACAACGGATACATGGACATTTAATCAAAGAATCAATTACATGTGTTTGACGGGTCATTTTATTGATAAAAATTGGACGATTCATAAACGAATACTAAATTATTGTCCAATCAATAGCCATAGAGGTGAAGCAATTGTGATGGCTATTGAGATGTATTTAAGGGATTGGGAAATCACTATGGTGTTAAGTTGCACCGTAGACAATGCTAGTTCTAACGATGTTGCAATGGTAAAGTTGAAGGAGAAAATGTGTACTTGGCCTACTTCAATTTTAGATAGTTAATACATTCATATGAGATGTGTTGCTCATATCTTAAACTTGATTGTTCAAGATGGCTTGGGGGTGTACAATGAGTCCATTAATAAAGTAAGAAATGCGGTGAAGTATGTGAGGCATTTGGTCCAAAGAACAACAAGGTTTGAAAAATGTGTGGACTTTGAAAATATTGAGTGTCAAAAAGAGTTGATTCTAGATGTGCCTACTAGGTGGAATTGAAATTATGAAATGTTAGAAGTGGCCGAAAAATATGAAAGAGCTTTTCATAGATATGATGAGCAAGATTTAATGTACAAGGAAGATCTTAAGTTCAAAAAAAGGGATAGAAGATGAATTTGATGGAAGGCCCTGTTCTTTATAGATATGATGAGCAGGTCTGTGTTGTCTCAATTTTTCTGGTCTTTGTTGTTCTTTTTCTGATTGATTATGCTGATAACATGTGCTGAATGTTGATAACATAGTTAGGCTATTTTAGCTGGCAACATTTGTTGCATCCAACTTGTTTTTTTAGCCTGATAACATCTTGTTTCTGCTGTTGTTTTTCTGCAGGTGTTCTATTTTTCTGATTGATTTGATTGTGTGTTGCTTGTTGCTGAGAGCTGTCTGTCTGCTTGTTTCTGAGTTGATGTGTGTTGGCAGTGTTGCTATCAAGTCTAGTGACTGAGATAGTGAGATGAGAGTTATGGTTTAGTATCTTTTCATTATTCCAGTTAATGTAGCCGGCATAGTGAATTAGTGATGCATTTCTTTGTATTAGGAGCATTTTCCGAGCTTCTTATTTGTATTAAATAGCCTAGTGACTGAGGTGTTTCTGAATTATGTTAAGTGTTAACATTTGAGTTTAATTTAGACTTTTATTTCTAATTCGGTTTTTTAATTCGGTAATCAGTTTTAACCGAAATAATTAATTCGGTTCGGTAAATAACCGAAATTATTTCGGTTCTTAATTCGGTTATAGATTTTCCTCTTATTCGGTATTCGGTAACCGAATTATAATTCGGTTCGGTTACCGAATAACCGAATGCTCAGCCCTAATCCTAGGTAGCAAGGACTTATACCGGTACCTTTACTAAATGTCGAATGTCTGTTTTACCCATCCTATTTATACCGGTTTGATTTTTTTTAATCGATACCGGTATAAGAGTTAATTGGACTTTAATGGTTACCTCAAGGGCTAAAAAGTACGATTTCAAAGTTTTAGGACTGATGGATATAAATCTTCAAACTTTAAGGGCTAAAAGGTCAAAAAACCATTATATTAAGTTAATTAAGTTAATAATTATATGTATCTCGCGGTAAATATCTATACAATACCGTTAAGAGGGTTTTATGTTTTAATAAAGATTTGATTTGATTTTAAATAATAATTATTATATATATTAATGTGAAATTAAGTTAAATATATTAATATATTAATAATTATATGTATATTGCGGTATACATAGCATACCATATCATTTAAAAGGGTTTGTGTTTTTAATAAAGAGTATAGATATACTACTTCTTATTAATTACTCCCTCAATTTTTTTTATATGTTGCTTGACTTTTTGCACATACTTAAAGTGCTTTGACTGAGTACTTAAGTTTATTATTTTATAATTTATTTTTTTTGAATAAAAGTGTATAAAGGATAATTTAATTCAGAAAAAAAAATTAAAAATAATAATTTTAAGTACTCATTCAAAGAATGGAAGGAGTAATTATATAAGTTTTATAATTGTTTCAACATTGAGTGCCTACTCATTTTTATCCTATGCTTTATTAAAACCTTAATTCAATGTCTTTGATAACACGCATATGTTTAACACGCATGTGTTTATGTGAAGAAAAGAAGATTTAGCAGTAAAGCAGCATGCTCACAAGCAGTGTTCTAAAAGTCGGCGATTAATCGGGATTAATCGCCGATTAATCGCTAGACGGCGGGCCACTGATTAAGCGAAAATCGGTCAATTAATCGTTTTTTCAGAAAAGCAGTCAAAAATCGGCTGAATCGGTAAAAAATCGGATTAATCGGTCAAAAATCGGGATAATTATTAAAAAATAGTTAAAATTTTAAAAAATAATTAAAAATTGAAAAGGTAGAAATTTGATTAACAATAGAAAAAATATTATTTTTGTACATATAATTATAATTTTAGATGCCTAAATCGTAAATTCTCTTAATTTTTCCTCTTTAATTGATCTCTAATTAAAAAGTTAAACCTTTAAAATTTTATTTATTACAATTAAATAACATTTTTAACATATTTGCATAAATATATGATAATAACATATGTTTAGTTAAAATAACGAAACAATTATATATATATGAATATAAATAAATATATATATATATATAATATTATTAAATTTATTCCGATTAATCATTCCGATTAATCCCCGATTACCCGATTAATCCCTGAACGGTGCCTTCACCGATTAACTCTGATTCCTGCTTTTTACAACACCGCTCACAAGTCACAAACATTAATGCTAATCATGTCCGAGTATATTATAAGGATATATATATGCTTTTTAAACATGAATTAAAATCTTAGTGTGTATTATAAGAGCATCTCCAACCCATTCTCACCCTTAGCTAAAATCTACAGCTGGCATCTAAACAGTAAGGTTTATTGCCAATCTTCCCAAAAATGATAACTCCAACCGAGAACTCCCCTTAGGTTAAATTATATCCACCCACTTTTGCTTGGCTAAATTTGTTGAAGCCTTGCAGATCTGTAACTGAGGTTCCACATCAGCTCCCGCTAATTTGTTTCCCTCTCCCGCTGGTTTCCTTTTTCTCTCCCGCCATTTAATTTACAAGCATATGTATGTATCTTCGATCTCCTTCTTTGTTTATATCTATTTGAAATTAAGAATTTTGTTTGTGTTAATTGTAGAAAATAGGCTCTTTGATTTGTTGGAACATCTCAAAATCAAAATTTATAAGGGTTTTTTTTTGTATGAAATTGAGTTATGGAGGCAACATAAGATGTTTGATAAATTGTCTGAAAGAAGTGTTTTGTGGTGATTTTGAAATTTTGGAGAGTAGTATGTATATTAATTCACTGGCTTTTAGTCACATAACAATTGCTATTTGCAGTCAGAATGCTATTTGAGCTTTGTCTTAAATTAACATAAGATGTTTGAGCTTTGTCTTAAATTTATACTCTGTCAAACTATTGCTATTTGCAGTCAGAATGCTAGTTGCCAAATACGATAGTTATTAATTTCTATCCTTCTTGACCAATTTAATTTTACAGCTTTTACTACTTGTTTATGTTAGAATCTTAGTTTTGCAGGCTATCTGGATAATTAAAAATGGAACACACTTTTGTTTCTTTACTCAATGATGGTGCATACAATGAATCTGATGATTTTTGTTACTCTCCACCGCCCCCTTTATCCCAAGAGAATACTCAACAAGTGCCAAGCAAACCAAAAAAGGGACGATCCAAGAACTTTTTGATCGAGGAGGATATGTTACTCTTATCCGGTTGGCTAAATATTAGCATGGACCCAATTCAAGGTAATAATCAGACACAAATGACATATTGGAATAGGATTTGGACCTATTTACATGAGCATAAAACATTCGTAAGTGATCGCACGCCTACTTCATTGTGTAACCGATGGTCTGCAATTAATACTTCTGTGAGCAAGTTTATTGGTTTTTACAATCAAATAAGTAAAAGAAATCAAAGCGGCCTTACTGAGAATGATAAGGTACTGATTTGCGTCTTTATTAAATAAGTGTTATAGCTCATTTATGATGATGTTATTAAATAGTTTAAATTAATTTATAGACTTTGCTCATCTAGATATATGTCTTGTGCATTATCTGTCTTGTGATCTGTTTTGCGTTCCCTCGGATATAGTATCTGGAGTCTTCCTCATAGTTCTGTTATAAGAAATGCTGGAGTCTAGTACTGATATTAGCTAGCTTGGTTATTGTTTTTCTTTGTAACACAAGCTTGGTTATTGTTTAATATCATGATTCATGAAATGGATTGCTCCATCCAGATTTTTATGAATCTGTCGACATTGACCTAGAAACCTGTCAGATGCTAAGTTTTCTTTGGATTATGAATGTAATTAGGCCCCCAATCAGTGTCATTAGGTGGTAAAAACTTCACATCCTTTACGCAGATTGTTTAGCATTGTCTAACAACAAATTTGTTGACAATGGAATGAGTAGTGTGAGGCCTTCTTATAGATACTAAGATTACAAGTCTGTTTATATTCATGAAGTGGACTTAAGAAGTATCTTAGGTCCAGCTTTTAAGAAGTTGATATTTACAATCTAATCATGTCCATTACAATATCACTGCTAATTATATCTTCTAAAATGTAATCTGCAATCTCCAAGCCTATTCCTTTACCCTGTTCAAAATCATCCCATTCTTCTGCTGAAGCTAGTATGTCTGTATGTATAGCTGAATCCAGTAAGTGGTTCTCTAACTCCTCTGCTGAAGCCATAAATATTAGGGACCTTTTTAGTTTCCTTGTTCAGTCATGTGTCCAACTGTGTACAAATTTGAAGTGAAAGCTTATTAGGGGATTAGGAAAGAAACAGATGCATCGGCTTAGATCATTCAATAGAAATAGTAAGTATTAGTTCCTGAGACTGAATTCTTGTAGTACCATGAAAAACCAGAATCATAGGTTAAAACAATTCTTTTTCACAAACACTTCTAGAAGAATCAAAGAGAAGATTCCTAGTCATAACTCAGTATAACATTTCCTTAACACTAACAGCAGCACTTCATCTTGTAAACTGTTGGAAAATGGTCCAGCCAATAAAGACAAAATATCAACTTTAATATCCATAGTTGTTTCCATAGACGGAGCCATAGTCTCCAGGTGGTGCATGACCAGTACCATCTAGTGGTTGGGATAGATAGGCAGGTCCATTATTGGGATAAGGATTATATCCTTGACCAGGTCCAATAAAGTTCTGCATCATGCAAACAATGAAAATACGACTTGTTGAAATATAGCATAAGATTCATTTGGGGCCTTCCTCTAACACCTTAAGGTTTTAGATGAGCTGGTTACTCAACATGGTATCAGAGCTCTGGTCGGCGGGGGTCACAAGTTCGACTCCCTGTCACCCCCAATATTCTCACAATTTATGAGGGACACGAAGGCAAATTTATGTCCCAAAGATGGGCGCCCGTGATCCACTCTTCAACCCAAAAATGGGATTTCGAGTGATGGGGAGTGTTGAAATATAGCATAAGATTCATTTGGGGCCTTCCTCTAACACCTTAAGGTTTTAGATGAGCTGGTTACTCAACATGACTGAATGAAGTGATTCCACAATTATTCTTGATATTGCTACCTTGTATAAATATGGCTAAAGTAGTAATCAGTTCGTTGAGTAAAGTAGTAATCGTGAGTTGCAACTGCTTCTTTAATTCGTAAAAATAATGACCTACGCAGTCGAAATCTTCGACGAAACTGTGTTTCCGTGTATGTGGGTGTATTAGAAAAATAATCATTATATAGTCTAGTATGACCTTCTTCTCTGTTGCGATTAATCACACGGTGATTAACTACACAACCACCATGGTGCGAGACTGAATTCGCTCTCTGACGTCGATGATGGAGGTGTACAGCAGCTATTCTCATTCTTGCCTCATGTTCTTCTTCTTCTGCTTGCATAATATCAAGAATCATTTGTGTAGTGTTTTCCATTGAAATTGAGTAATCAAATGTGTTGGAATATGTCGAGTTTGTGTTTCATTCAGTTATCAAACTTTATTATCTATTTATAGAAAGGAAGTTTAGATGGGGTGTGAAAATGAGAAATGAAATTAATGCAATTATTGTTGCCCATTTACAAAGCTGAAGCTTGCAAGTGTATATTCATATCAACTGCACAAAAAAGTAAGGCTGCTCCTGCTGCAAAACTTTAGAAAATAGCAAAAACGTATAGTCATGTCCAATAATAAAGTTATCAACTTGAGTTGTCCCTTTCATTATCTTTTCATGTATGATAATTTGATAAATTTTTAATTTAAAATTTTCAAATATATGACAACATTTTTTTAAATTCATTTATTGTTAATATTAATATATTAATTTATTAGAAATTTTATTTTAGATTTCTAAAAATATATGACCAGAATTTAAGATAAACTAGTAGTAACATTAAACTTAAAATTTAAATTTTTATTGAAAAGTAATGTTTGAACTTATAATATATTATTTCAAAATATAGCCAACCATTATAGGCAACTCCATTGGAGCACAACAGCTTACAGGTTCGGCAAATTTTAGCCAATCATTATCTTATACTCCCTTCGTCCCATCCATTTGTTAACATTTGAAATGGAGGTGTCGGCACGCATTTTAAGGCTCCTACAAAATATAGTTTCATTATTTATTTTTAAATTTTTTCTTTTTTGAATAAAAATCCAAACGTTTAATTTTTATTCAGAAGAAAAAAAAATTTAAAACAATTAATGGAACTATACTTTAAAGGAGCATTAAAATGCGTGCCGAACCTTCTCTTTCAAATGTTAACAACCTGCTGGGACGGAGGTAGTATTATTTTAGCCAACCATTTTAGTTAGCCCCATTGGAGATGCTCTAAGGATACATACCAAAGTCCAGACTACCAACATAAAAGTAGACTAAATTAAACCAAGCAAGTTAGGAACTTTCATCACTTCATTATTTTAAAAGCAGCTTAAATATCAAATTGGTTACTGAAGTGAAAATCATATATCACTTTCATCACTGATCTCAATAGAATATCACTTCAATCACTAAAGTCATCATAAATATCAAACGGATACCTCTAGATATGTGTTCAAAAAATAAAAATAATTTATATCGATTTCTACAAATATTTCTTGAATGCTACCGCAACCAAATGAAAAATTGTGAACTCTAGTATTTAAGATATTATATTTACATTTAGAAAAATTTATTTACTATTTGTTTTTAATTTTATATTTATTTACTTTGATTTAATTAAGAACAAATAGTAAATGAATTTTTTAAAATCTAAATATATTATCTGAAATACCAGAAATCATAAATTTTTATTTGGTTACACTAGTATTGAAGAAATACGTGAGAAAAGTTACTTTTACTTTTCAAACACATATTTAGAGTTATGTTTGATGTTTGTATCCCTCCTCCCGTTCTAATGGTTCATATTATGAAGTATGAATTATCCACCTATACTTACACACTTGGCTTTTTATAATTGTATGTGTTCTTTTATAATATAATTGATAAATTTTTCGCTAATTTTTCTTTGTTTTAGGTAAGAATATCTAGTTTCTCCCTAATATTTATTTTATCATGTACTAATTTATCACATGCACCAATGCATTATGAATTTTCAAGTAAATGTATACATAAATATGTATGCATTTTAAAGTAATTATCACGCATCATAATTTATTTTTAGTTTCTAGTTAAATGTATACATAAATATGTGTGCATTATGAATTGTCAAATTTATCTCTCCTGATCTCTTATATTACTTATAAATATACCAAAGCCCAGACTACCAACATAAAAGAAGACTAAAGTAAACCAAGCACGTCAGGAACTTTCATCACTTCCTTAATTTAAAAGCCATTTCCAACAGTCCCAAGCTCTTCATCTTGCCAAGGAAGACTCAGCCATTTTCACAAGCTTCAATCTCTGCCTTTGATGACACGTTTGTTTTTTGTACAAGCTTGGAGAAAAATTTAAGAAGCAAGGGGTAAAAGTAGGACCACACCTAAAGTTAAAAATCCGGAGAACAAATAAGTTGGTTGTAAAAATGAGAACTAAAGCATCAATTCCTATCTTTGTTTCTTTGCTTCATCCCTTCATATTCGTTTCCTTACTATAACCCGTGCGAAGTACCGATCGAGAATAAAAATTAAATTATTAAAATAAAATTTGAATATTGAGTATAAAAATAATTAATAAATATTAATTTAAATATGTTGATTTGTAGAATTCAATGTAAAATTTAAATAAAAGTCCATAATAAATAAAGACTATTTAATTAAATAGTTATGATAATCGAATCCTGGTGAAATCAAAGAAGTTAAATTTAATAAATAAATAATTTGTATAATTATGTAGTAGCAACAACAAATCGAACATGAGTTTGAGTACTATTGTGTTTCAATGAAAAGAAGTTTCCAAATTATTTCTATATATATGTCCCTCCCGCTCGAACCCGTACAATTCCCCAAATTCCCGACCTGATTGAGGTGGGGAACATATCGAGATCGGGCGGATGAAATACACATTCGTAATAGTAAGAGAGATAGTAATTACATTATTAATTTAAATATGTTGATTTGTAGAATTAAATGTGAAATTTAAATGAAGGTCTATAATAAATAAAGACTATTTAATCAAATAGTTATGATAATCGAATCCTGGTGAAATCAAAGAAGTTAAATTTAATAAATAAATAACTTGTATAATTATGTAGTAGCAACAGCAAATCGAACCCGAGTTTTAGTACTATTGTATTTCAATGAAAAGAAGTTTTTAAATTATTTCTATATATCTGTCATTCCCGCTCGAACCCGAACAATTCCCCAAATTCCCGACCCGATTGAGGTGGGGAACATATCGAGATCGAGCGGATGAAATACGCATCCTTAATAGTACTGTAATAGTAAGAAAGATAGTAATTACATTAATACAGAGTCATTGTATAACTTATAGTATAAAAGGTAATAGTTATAAATATAGCGTATATATATTAATTGTATTATTATGCAATTTTATATTAATTGTAGTAATCAATTTTTTTTTATTAATTGTATTATAAATTTTTATTATGCAATTTTTTACAAATTTGAAAATAGAAATTAATTATTCTTATTAAAATAATTATTATTTTACTAATAAAGAAATGCTTCTTGTGTGCTGGTGGGTGTTCAAGCAAGAGCTCTCGGGTCTAGTGTATAGGTAATGTTAATGGATGATGTTTAAATTCCATTATTTATTCTCACGTAAAAAATTTCTTAAGTTTATCGGTTACCAACTTACCATTATGCGTATTAAAACTTTTTAGTAGCAAAAAAGCATTGTAGGAGAACAATGTAATATTTGTGATTGAGTTTACTTTTAGTACATAATGTTTTAAGTGTTTAACTATGATATTTACCCCTCCCGATATCATATCAGTTCAAACAATCCTCCCGATGTCAATTCAAACACCAGTTGTTGGTAGATTTCTAGTATACAACTTTGCTATTGTTGGCAATTAATTTAATCTTATAATGATAATTATATTTATTTTGAATTAAACTAATTACGCATTAAACTAATAATTATATGTGTATACCGCGGTATACATAACATATCATACCTTTAAGAGGGGGTTATGTTTTTAAAAAGTATAGATTAGTTTATATTTTAATAACAATAATTAAATAAATTTGAAATTAAGCTAGCAATATTTTTAAAACTAATTAAGTTAATAATTATGTGTATATCGCGGTATATATGGCATACCATATTATTAAGAGGGGGGTTTCTGCTTTAAATTAAGAGATTAATTTTTAATTAAATAATAATTAATATGAAATTAAATCAATTATATTAAGCTAATTAAACTAATAATTATATGTACATTGCAGTTTACATGACGAGTAGTGCTAGAGGTACCGAATTGGGGTACAAAATTTAGGTACCGAATGATGTGACATTGTTGATGTGTCAATTTGGAATGTTTTAATTGGTGATATTGATGTGAATGCAGGGGGTCCATTAATTTATAACCAATTAAATAATGACACAGGTCATTTTGTACATATTTTTGTACCCAATTTGGTACCTCTAGCATTATTCTTACTAGTACTAGTGCTGGTGATATGGAAAATCTTTGTGTTAAATTTTTACTCCGACAAAACCTGTGCAGAATTACCCCTAATGATTGTAGACCCAGCAAACCAGAATGAATTTCTCGCTTTTCATTCCACTCCCAGAATATGTAAATTATGTTGAGCCTTCAACACATTTCCTGATTTCATCTTGTAAGCTTTGTCTCTTGCCATGGAGATGGTTCTCTTATTTCATATGTTTGCTCAAAAGTGCTCTGTTCTTATTTCAGCACTCCAAACAGGACAGATAGAAATATGGAGATTTACGAGAAATGGATAAAGCAATATGAGACAAAGTGTACAGGCTGATAATGCAACTGATCTTGCTATTGAAGCTGGAGACCTTGCAATACAAGTTATGAATAAGTTTCCTGAAGCACCTCAGCTTCAGAAACATGCGTGTCTCAGTGATTCAGAATCTTGAAAGTTAAAAATCCGGAGAACAAATAAGTTGGTTGTAAAAATGAAAACTAAAGCATCAATTCCTATCTTTGTTTCTTTGCTTCATCCCTTCATATTCGTTTCTTCCCTTTAGTCATATATACTACTTCTTATTAATTACTCCCTCAATTTCTTTTTATATGTTGCTTCACTTTTTGCACATACCTTTGAGCGACTACTTAAATTTTTTAATTTATTATTAAATTTATATTTTTATATTTGATGTTTTCTCTAAATGATAAAATTATTAGTATTTTTACATTTTTGGATAAATTCAAAAAAGTATTCAGAAAAATAATTAAATACAATTATGATCTTACAAGTATAACCATGATAAAGGAGGTTACTTCCCTTGGATGTTTTAATGTTTGAGTCACTACTTACATATTCTTTGACGACACCCATTTGTTTGTATATGCCTGTAAAAGCTTTCTTGTACAAGGAGAAATCATATATTCTTTTTCTATATATAGTTTTCTATATTGCATTGGCTTCACAAGAAATCATAAATGGAAGAGAAAAATGATATAGGTTTGAAGCACCTTGCTCACAAGCACTTGTTGATCCTAAATCAAAATTACTTTGCTAGAGAGGGTGATGTTTGTAGGGGCTGCCGTGAACAAATAGATTCATGTCAATCATCTGTTTATAGTTGCAGCGACATCAGTAGAAATTATCTATATGATTGTGCTATGTTTTTACTTCACAAAGCCTGTGCGGAGTTACCCCCAAAGATTCTTAGCCCAATTGACCAGAATGAGTTTCTCTTTTTTAAGCCAACGATACAGTCTACATGTTGTATAATATGTGGCTTGCGGAGGTCATGGATTTGGTTCACCTATTGTAGTAGTTTCAATACTGATATTTGTGTTTGCTTGAAATGTGCTATATTCCAGGTTCAGCAGTCCAAAGAGGATCCTATATTTGTGCATCCAGGTCATAGTCATCCATTAGCCTTAATCCAGCATCCCTCCTCATTCCAGTGTTATGCTTGCAAAGTAAATGATAACAAATTAGACTCGTCTTATAGATGCACCAAATGTCAGTTTTGGATTCACAAAAGTTGTGGTGATGCACCTCACTCTTCCCAATTTCAATTTCATAAACACCCTCTTAAACTCTCGTTTTCTCTTCCCGAAGTCTACCGCACATTTGATCAGTTTTGTAGAATCTGCAATGAGAGGGTGTATTGGATAGAATGGCTTTATTGTTGTCGCAGCTGCAGATATTTCACCCACTTTCATTGTGCTAGATCAAGATCAAGTCCAATTTTGAGGTGGTACTTTGCTTAAACATCAATATTTAAATCGATCGATCTATCTATACACACACACTCATATATCCATTTTTCATATTTCCGGTGTACACTGATTCTCTATGTTTTTTTGGTATTTTCAGCTCTAATGAGGATGAAACATATCCTAATTTGGTGCACCTCCCAGCAGCTGATGAATTATCTCTAAATCTATTGCTTGAGCAATTTATCAAGGATAAGATTACTCTATCTGATACTTCTTATAAAAGTAATAGCATCTCTAGTTCAACAAAGGATATTAAACATTGGTCTCATGAAGAACATGTTCTTAAACTCACAACATTTAACGAGTTGTTTGATAGGGAAAATGATGATGAAATGTTATTATTGCGTTGCAATGGTTGTGACAAACCCATTCGAACTTATGATAGTCTATTCTATGGTTGTGTTCCTTGTAAATACTTTATGCATAAAGTCTGTGCGGAGTTGCCAAGAGAGATTGAACACCACCTTTGGCCAGGTAAAACGCTAATTGCAAATAAGAAGTATACCTTTTGTGATGGTTGCTATGGATACGGCAAAGCTATATTCTTTAGTGCTAGACGACCTGATGGTAAGGGCATTATCGATCTTCATATCGGATGTGTGACCCTACCAAAGATTATCAAACATGAAGCTCACCATCACCAACTTCATCAAGTTTTTGACAAGGATCATGCTTGTAATGCATGCGGATGGCGTGGTCGCTTATGGGGTCTATATAAGCACGAATGTAAACAATGCAACTTTTATATATGTGGAGGATGTATTGTGAAGGCAAGAACATACAAACACAGGTGGGATCCTCACCCCCTGGACTTGATATATGATGCGGGCATGGTCGAAGAACACGAGCATGAGTTCGAGTGTGAGAATTGCTCTAAAGAAATAGACACAAACAATTGGTTTTATCATTGCAGTAAATGTGATCTTTCATTTCATATCAATGATTGTCTTATTCGTGTCAAGTAAGTATGTTTTATTCGTGTCAAGTTTGGTGAACCAATCCTCCAGTGTGCACCAGTGCCAGGAGTTTGATCTTTAAAGTCCGACTTTCATATACAGCTGTGATTATAAATTTTATCTTGATTAACTCTCTTCTCTCGCCAGTTCCTATAATATATTCCTGTTTGTTTTTTATATAAGTTTATAACCGTTTCAACGTTGAGTCACTTATTTTTATCTTATGCTTTATTAAAACCTTCGATGTCTTTGATGACACGCGTGTGTTTGTATGCATGTGGAGGCTTTTTTTTTACCAGCTTGTAGAACATTTTAAGCCAGGAAACTAAACAGAGAAGAAAAGAAGATTTAGAAATGAAGCATCACGCATATGCCTGTGTGTTTGTGAAAGCTTTCTCAGCTTGGAGAAATTATATATTCTTTTTCAGTATATGGTGTATTATATTTCACTAGCCGAGGGCCAAGCAAGAGTCAGATCAACATAATAATATTGATAAATATTTTTAAATATTTTAAAAAAAAATATTTGTTGAGAATTGAATGATAAAAATATAATAAATAAACCACTATTTAATTATGTAGTTATAGACAATCGAACCGTTTGTAAAACTAAAGAAATTAAAGTACATAAACAAATTTTGTAGGATTACGTAGCTGCAAGTAATCGAACCCTCGATGTAGCTAATAAATTTAAAGTAAATAAATAAATCTTGTATAATTACGTAGTTGCAAATAATCGAACCCCGGATGAAATTAAAGAATTTAAAGTAAATAAATCTTGTATAATTACGTAGTTTCCACCTTAATTAATTTTGTTCATGATATCTGAGTTTGCTTTTTTCAGCCAAATGAAGTAATAGTTTTTGGTTCAGTTCTTGTTTTGCTCACGAGCACTTACTTATCACTTAACCCGGGTTCGATTCCTCACAACTACATAATTAATTTATTTACTTTAAATTCTTTAGCTTCATCCGGTGCTTGGCACGGGTTATAAGCTAGTATATATGATGTATATATACATATATCCATTTTTCATCTTTCCATTGCACAAACATTAATTTCTGTATATTTTTTTGGTATTCCTAGCTCTGGAGAAAATGAAACATATCCTAATTAACGTTTATCATTGTAAAGCACTAGAAATTAACGTTTATCATTGTAAAGCAATCTGTAAAGAGAGATTTATCTAAAACGAGGACAAGGCAGGGTAAATATACAAACCCCAAAACTTGATCAAGTCAAGATGATTTTTACAGTAACTTATTCTACAATAACATACATGCACAGGTAAGCATGTTGCTGCAAGGAAAACATCACATAATAAACTTATTTAGCGTCCGACATTGATGCTTGTGTGAGTAACAGAAGCATCACTGGAGCTAACCTCTGGTTTATTTAAGGGATCAATTGCCTGATAAATGGGAACAGGCATCTTGGACGGAAGACTTGGAATTGCAACCTCAAAGTTAAGGACTTGAATAGCCTGTCTAATTGATGGCCTGAAACTCTGGTCAGGGTGAGCACACCATAATCCTACAACCATCAAACACTCTACTTGACTGGCATCAAATCCCATATTCAATCTCCCATCCGCCGCTGAAAGAAGCTCTCCACTTCCATATAGATTCCAAACCCATTCCACCAATCCCATTCCAGATATTCCATCCTGCAATATATGCATTGACCTTCTTCCAGTAACAATTTCTAAAATAACAACACCAAAGCTATAGATATCCGATTCTTTACTAGCTTTACCGGTGCTTACATATTCTGGTGCCAAGTAACCAAAAGTTCCAGCCAACCCGGTTGTCTGAGGTCCTAGCTCATGGTCCATAAGTTTAGCTAAGCCAAAATCTCCAAGCTTTAGATTGAAGTTTGAATCTAGCATGATATTGCTGGATTTGATGTCTCGATGCACGACACATTGCTCGCACTCCTCGTGAAGATAGAGCAAAGCAGATGAAAAACCGAGTGTTATCTTGTATCTAACCACCCAAGCTAAAGAACTCTTTTTACCAAATAGGTGAACATCAAGGCTCCCATTTGGCATGAACTCATAAGCAAGTAGGAACTGACCCTGATCATGGCACCAACCTATGAGCTGAACCAAATTTCGATGTCTTAACCTGCTAATAACCTTGACCTCGGTTAAATACTCTTTCTTACCTTGTCTAGAGCCCCTTGAAATTTTTTTCACAGCAATTGGTATATCAAGGTCTGTGAGGTATCCTTTGTAAACACAGCCAAAGCCTCCCTCGCCTAACTTTCTCTCATCCGAGAAGTTGTTAGTAGCAACCACAAGAGATTGGTAGGAAAATTTTCTGGGTCCTGCTCCTTCAAGGTCATCATTGATTGATATCAAATTGTGTGTTGCGTCTGCTGATTTCTTTGCAATCCGTCTTCGCCTAAACCAGATGAAGAAGACTAACATAATCAGAGAAAACAGTACGCCGACTGACACTGTTGTAAACACAATAACTTTGACCTTCTTTGTGTTAGAGCTTGTATCTTCTTTGGTCAAAGTTGAATTAAACTTCCATGATTTAATGATAGCACGCTCCCCATTCTGACCTGTAGCGGATGAAAAACCAATGCTAGCGATCTCAGGTAGAACCTCCCTGAGGTCAATTTGATAAGAAAGAGTTGAGTTTTTCCGGAAACTGGGATTTTCTTTGTAGGCCCAAGAGACAGAGAGGGTGGTAATTGAAGCATTATACACAATCCACACATCAGCAGTATCTCCACTATGCAAGGAAGCATTCCAGGAAGTATTCACCGATGAGGAGATTGAGTTTATATTGATTCCGACATGCTCATACGGAGGATCCCATTCAGGATTCGGATATGAATCAAACTCGACAGAAACAATCTGATTTGCAGATGAATCACTGTTACTCGTGTTATAAAGTCCTAAAAACCCACCTGCTGAGTTGGGAGGAATCTGAAAGCCAACAGGAGCAAGAAAGAACGCAAGACCATGACCGTAAGTTGGAAGAGATCGAGTGTCAATGGTGAAGGTAAAATGCGTAGTGAAGTCCGCAAGCTTTCCAGAGTCAGAATCCCATATTGGCACCGTCTCTGCATACATGACTCGGCCTACACGAGACTGGTAAGTAATCTTGTCGATCATTTCAATCGCTCCAACAGACGGTATTGCATCTCCTTGATAAAGTATGTTGGATTGATCAGGATCAAAACGAGATATCTGGAAATCAAGACAACAAACGACACTAAAAAGACACGCGAAACAGAAGATGCTAAAGGTTGTAGCCATGATCATAAAAGGACAAACACCAAATGAAGGATAAAGGAGAGATGATGCTTAAGTTTCCATACAATAACTTAATTTTGTAGCTAAGAAGAAGATTACTTAACAATTCTACAAAACATGGAGTCAACGCTTGACAGCCTTAAAATTGGTAACAACAGCATAATTTGCTTGTACTAGGTTTATTTATCCTATTGACAATGAAATACATAAGCAAGTATATTCAAAATTAAATGTGAAGATGGCCGGCACAAACTTTGTCAACTTGAAGAAGTTAGAAACTAAAAGAAAACATACATCCCGCCTTACATATGATTGAAGTCAATGAAAGATTCCAAACATACAACAGACGAAGGATCAACCTTAAACACAAAGAATTTTAAGACAGCTTGATTATCTACCTTAACCATTGAAATAATCTGCGACTAATCTAGCACAAACACCTGTAGTTAGCAATATTATTGATAATGTTTAAAGTCATTGTATACTTTGTTTAAGAGTGGTGGCTTACATGACAACAAAAGATACAAAAAAAAAACAGATTCTATTAGATAATTTATCGCAGGTCCTGCTAATTTACACTGTCACAGACAATCAAACATTATCAGAATATAGAGTATAATTTGTTCAAGAACACCAGAAAAAATGGGCTTCCATGAAGCATAAATTTGTCGAAAGCTGATCAAGTTTAGCAGTTTATCAACTTTAACATCCATACGATCACATTTTTGTAGAAAAGTATTCCAGTTTCCCTGTAGAAAAGTAGGATAAAACTTTTCTTGTACTCTTTAGTCCGGTGCCTGGTGGTGTTGATTCGAGGGATTTGTACCACAACTACATAATGGTATGGGTACAGGATATGCAACTCAACTTGCTTGATTATTGTAAGGCAGAAAAGGTAGGTCTTTTGAGCAATATATGCAGTCAAGCTAAAGCAACATATGCGCAAGTATTGTTCTGGAATTCTGATACAGTGGTACTAAAGTCCAAAAGAAAAACTATTGCAGGTGCCTTGGTCTGGTGTAGTAACAAACTATTCTACCTCACCCTTTCCTGAGGAAATCTATGAAAGAATCAGAGAAATGTTGATCGAGTATGAAGTGGTGATCACCAGATGGCCTCAATACACTTTGGTTTTAGAGAATGTGAGTTTTTAATGTTATTTTATTACTAATTTTAATCTGTCTATGATCAAGTGTAATGCATGCTTTGATATGTAGTTGTGTATGTGCAAGTTTATCTCATTATATCGTTCTTCCTTCTTAAAAGCAATCATAAAAGCATTGGAAAAGCAATACAGTGATATATTGACTCCACTGAAAGACAGCATTCCCAAGAGACTTGGTATTCAAGTTCAGAAACTCACAAGAAGACAATCAACAACTGTTTATTCTATTTGGTTTCTTTTATCCTACTGACAATGAAATACATAAGCAAGTATATTTAAAATAAAATGTGAAGATGGCCGGCACAAACTAAAAGAAAACATACATCCCGCCTTACATATGATTGAAGTCAATGAAAGATAATTTATCGCAGGTCCTGCTAATTTACACTGTCACAGACAATCAAACATTATCAGAATATAGAGTATAATTTGTTCAAGAACACCAGAGAAATGGGCTTCCATGAAGCATAAATTTGTCGAAAGCTGATCAAGTTTAGCAGTTTATCAACTTTAACATCCATACGATCACCTTTTTGTAGAAAAGTATTCCAAATGAAGCAATAGTTTTTGGTTCAGTTCTTGTTTTGCTCTAGAAGTTGCCACCTATTGATCTCGCGTGCAGTTTGAGCTAAAGACTTCAGCATGCAATCTACTTGACACTAAACTTATTTCCATGACTGCTTACAGCTGCAATTGGTGTTCATTTGACAATTTATAATTTTCTTTATGCCTCTGAGGGTCGACCTGCGCGCAGGTAGTCATACATTCTGGAGTCATTTGCCGTTTGCATCCCTTAGGAATTCCGATATATTGACAATATATCAATATCAGCATTCCTCTCTATTGTCATACATTCCAGAGTCATTTGCCGTTTCTTTATGTCAGCATTCCTCTCTATTGTCGAAGTTAACCATCCTCAGAAGCGGTGACTTTGCATTGGCAGCTGTCTATAATGTTCTCTCAACAGCCCACTTCACAATGACACATTTCAGCCATCGAAGAACAAAGATTTAACATATGAAATGAGAAAGAATGAAAAATAGAGAAAGATGCAATGAGGGCATAAGTGAGCTAGTTCTTTTCAAGAGCAATCTCTGACAGAGCTCGTAACTTTAGTTGAATAAGAGCAACTCCAAGATACTATCTATCTCAATTCTTAAATTAAAATTTGAGAAATTTGACAAAAAATTATACTCCAACCATTTCCTAAATGGTTCCTTAAAAATTAGGACACAACTAGCATACCTTCAAATAAGGGAGCTATAATTCTTACATATATTATTTGAAAAATGCTAGAAGCCCAAAAGTGTTCCAAATGAGTTTCGAATGGTGGGACTCCGCGTGCAATAATATGCGCTCATGAATAAAAAAATGTCATGTGTCGTCCACATCATTTTATAAATATTTTGGAAATAATTTTTGGGGTATCTAGCATTACTCATTTTATTTTCATCAATAAAATATTCATTTTCCTCCTTTTCTACTTGTCTTTTCTACACCTTTTTGGGTGAAGTTAGAATTTAATATTATTATATTTATAAGGAGCAAATATAAAAAGTATTATTGGAGTTGACATGTCCTATAATATATATTCTAAATTACTAAAAATTATATTATTATTTATTATATTTTTAAGAAACATGATAGAAGACTCTTAAGAGTTTCTCTGAGATTTTAATGTCTCAAATTTCATAAAAGAAAAAGTCCTAAAAGCCAGATTTTTTTTTTGACGTTGCTAAAGGCCAGATTCGAAAGGCTCTTTCATTCCAAACCGGCCCAAATTAAAATAACCCGAAAGGCCCAGTTTTAAATTTTTAAATCTACTAATCAAACAGATCCAACTCGCGCAATCAACTATCTCTCTCGTCAGTCGTCACTGTTCATTTCTCTATTTCCATTTCGTCAAAAAAGTTTTCAAAACATTTTTCACATGACATTGATAAGTGATTGATTTTGATTCGTGAACACATATATATGCACGTGAGGTTTTATATTATTTTAAGAAAGTTACCAATTATGCATGAATTTGGGAACAATTTTGGGATATATTTTGAGCTCTCTAGCATTTTTTGTAGGTTAATAGTATAATTAATTATATAAATCCAGAGTGCATTCATATAAACCCCACGTTTCTTTTTTTTAAGGCTTTTACAGAGTCGCCGTTTACCTGTGCAGAGTTACCCCCAAAGATAAAACTTGTGCAGAGTTACCCCCAAAGATTGTAAATCCGATTGACCCGAATGAGTTTCTTTTTTTTAAGGCTTTTACAGAGTCGCCGTTTACCTGTTGTATAATATGTGGCTTGCCATGGAATTGGTTCACCTATTGTAGTAGTTTAAGTGATGAAGTTTGTGTTTGTTTCAAATGTGCTGTATTCCAGGTTCAGCAGTCCACAGAGGACCCTATAATTGTGCATCCAGCTCACAATCATCCATTAGCCTTAATCGAGTATCCGTCCTCATTCAAATGTCGTGCTTGCAAAGTAAATGATCATATATTAGACTTGTCTTATAGATGCACCAAATGTCAGTTTTGGATGCACAAGAGTTGTGGCGATGCACCTGTCTCTTTCCGGTTTGATTTTCATAAACACCCTCTTAAACTCTCATTTTCACTTCCTGAAGTCTACCGTAAATTTGACCAGCATTGTAGAATATGCAATGAAAGGCTGCTTTGGCTAGAATGGCTTTACTGTTGTCATAACTGCAGATTTTTCGCCCATTTTCAATGTGCTAGATCAAGTCCAATGTTAAGGTGGTACTTTTTCTTAAACATTATTTTTACATCTATCTGTCTCGCTCTATATATATATACATTCACTTTTTTCCACTGTACAACTTTAATTAATTGTGTATATATTTTGGTATTCTCAGCTCCAGCTATGAAAATGAAACAGATCCTAATTTGGTGCACCTCCCAGCAGCCGATGAATTATCCCTAAATCTATTGCTCGAGCAATTTGTCAAGGATAAGATTACTCTATCCGATTCTTCTAATAATAGTAGCATTTTTAGTGCAACAAATTACATTAAACATTGGGCTCATGAAGAACATGATCTTAAACTCATTACAATCAATGAGTTGTATGATCCGAAAAATGATGATGAAATATTATTACTTTGCGATGGTTGTGTCGAGCCCATCCCAACTTATGGAGGTCAATCCTACTATGGTTGTGTTCCTTGTAAATTTTTTATGCATAAAGGCTGTGCCGAGTTGCCTAGAGAGATTGAACACCACCTCTGGCCAGGTAATACGCTATATGCAAATAAGTATAATGAACCATTCAAGGTTTTCTATTGTGATGGTTGCGGAGTTGACGGCAATGGCATATTCTTTGGTGATCGCGTGACACCGTCTGATAAGGGCAGTATCCATCTTCATATTGGATGTGTGACCTTACACAAAGTTATCAAACACGAAGCTCATCTTCACCAACTTGATCAAGTTTTCGGCAGATATTATATATGTAATGCATGCGGACAATCTTATCGTCAACATAAACACAGATGTAAAAAATGTGATTTCGACATATGTGGAGGATGTATTATGAAAGCAAGAACATACAAACACAGGTGGGATCCTCACCCCCTGGACTTGATATATGATGTCAGCATGGTCGCCGAACATGAACATGACTTCGACTGTGAGTATTGCTCTGAAGATATAAACCCGAACTATTGGTTCTATCATTGCAGTCGGTGTGATCTTTCATTTCATACTCTTTGTATTGAAATCTCATCTTATCGCAAGTACAAATCTGTTAAGTTTGGGGCTACTAATATAATTAGAGACAAACTCCATCCCCACGGACTCACATTTGTTTTGAACAAAAAGGTTCGTAGTTGTGATAAGTGTGGCAGGAATTGTACATTGCTAAACCTGTCCTGCAATGTGCACCTTGTAATACCATTTTCTGCGACTGGTGCTGGAACAAGTGATAGCATTCCTTGGTATCTATTTTCCCTTTCTCCCGAGTTTTTAATTATCAGCTTTGTTTCTTTAAAGTTTTATTTCTTATTATGTCGCACTGACTAAATTTACATCAATGTTTATTTGTTCTCTAATAAAATTAGGAACCTGTATATCTGTCACAAGAAAAGAGACAGATATAGCTTATAGATTAGAAAAGTTCTAATTACAATACAAGTTAATTAGAGGTTGTAATTAAAGAAGCTATTTGTTCTTGAAAATACAGCATCATTGTAAAGTTCCCTAATTTTTTTTTATTATTAGATATTAGATATTTAAAAAATTTTATTTAGATAATTATTTTAGTTAAAGATTTTTGAAATTCTTTTCATACAAATTATTTTATTTTAGATAATGATAAGATTCGTTATTATGTAAAGAAGCGTGAGAATATTTTTAAGAATCGATATATTTTTATTTAAATAAATTATATGTAATAGAATATTTTATTTTGGATATTATTTGTAGAGGTTGTAAAATTTTACTGATAAGTTGTATTATTATTTAATTTAATTTTAGGGTTTGTGTGCCTATTTAATAAAGCCGTTAAATTGATTAGAGACTCGTACAAGTTGCCTCCTAAGCCTCTAAAGTACGTTTTCGGCCTATACTACTTGTCCTTTGAGTTTGTTTTGCAGTTCTTAGATTTGTTTTAGATAAATTTTAATATATATTTACTGATTTGTGGTGTGCGTGGCATGCGTAAGTTGTACTACTTAATTGATCATCTAATGCTTCCACTGCAAATTGAATTTTTGTGCATAAATTATTATTTATGTGCTCAAGTGTTTGATTAATTTATGTTACTAACATGATTAGTATTGTGATAATTATTTCTTATAGTCATTCTTTTTGCGGTTAATCAATTCGGGCTGTATAAAACTTAGAAGTTAATAAATACACATGTACGCCTTATGTAATTAATTGGTTTAATACAAAATTATGTGAGTGTGGTCTAGGTACTTGTGCATGTGATAATTTAGTAATCATTTGTAGTGATTAGGTCATTAATTGATTAAATTATGTAATTTAAGTTTATTGTTAAAAAATGTAAAATCTTAGAATCATATTTCTTGCAATTTTGCTAAGCTAGTCAGTTTGCTTGACTTTCTTTGTGAGTGATTAAAAAATATTTATTTTGTGGGTGGCCAAATCTAGTTTAATTAGTTAGTTAATTATTTATTTTTGCCATGTGAAAGTATTAAAAAGCAAGAGAGGTTTTTGCAATTTTATCAAATTGTTTAGACCATGTACGCGTATCCATTTAGGATGGGCTTTAGTGCCCAATTGTTTTGTATTTAGGATGGGCTTTAGTGCCCAATTGTTTTGTTTATGTTACTTGCCTTGTGATCTGTTTATATTTTATACTAGCTTATAACCCGTGTCAAGCACGAACCGAGCATGAGTTGAAATTAAAATATTAGTATTAATAAATTATTAATAAATATTATTTAAAAATGTATTTCTCGAGAATTGAATGATAAAAATTTATAATAAATAAATAACTATTTAATTATGTAGTTATAGACAATCGAACTGTGCATAAAGCTAAAGAAATTAAAGTAAATAAATAAATCTTGTATGATTACGTAGCTGCAAAGAATCTAACGCTCGATGAAACTATTGAATTTAAAGTAAATAAATAAATTTTGTATAATTACGTAGTTGTAAGGAATCGAACCCTGGATGAAATTAAAGAATTTAAAGTAAATAAATCTTGTATAATTATGTAGTTGCGAGAAATCGAACCCAGGTTAAGTTATAACCAAATTTGGTACTTTGGTACTTTGGTACGTACTTTAGTACCGCGCGCCATTTTCACATTGTTTTGCTTATTAATAAAGAATATAGATATGTAAAATTAGTAATTTAATTTCTATTTTTCGTCAAACGCATTTCAAGAATTCTGTTTTTGTCCAATCTTCATGTGATTAAGTGGTTGCCTATGTGTTATATGTGTAAATTTGATATATAATAAATGATTAATCATTTTGTGTTTCATTAATTATTATTTTAGGATTTGTTCGCGTTAATTTTCAGTATTGAATTTAAGGTAAGTACTTTTTGACTTACTTTTATTTTCGGAAAAGATATTTAATTCAGTAATTTTTGAAATTTTGTATAAGATATCAGAATTTTTTTTGAAATGTATAAGATATAAAATACGGAAATCTTCGAATCCCTCAGTCTCTACGTTTCGAACCCGTTCGTAATTTACGCTATAGTTCCGGAACTAGTCTTAGATACTCTTAGTAGGCGCACAAGTGTGCAACTTTAGATATCTATTAAGGGGGCGTAATTATTAAATTTTAGATGCCGATCACTGGCAAAGTGTGGCGTATAAGAATAAGAATAAGATACCGACTACCGGGAAAGTGTGGTCGTAGAGTAAGACTGTGATATTTATAAGAATTTCGTTTCTGTTTTAATTCTGTTTCTGTTCTGATTTTTTAAAAATAAACTTTGGGTTAGACTTGTTTTAGTAAATGTTTTGCAAATTATTATTGTGTTGAGAAAATCTGTTTTGCTAAAACGCATATTGATTTTTGAGAATAACTGTAAGTCATAGCATAACTGTAAGTCATAGCTCACTCTTTTCTAATATTTCAGGTTCATGCATTGTGGAAGCATTTGAGAATAAGGATATGAATTTCGTGTTACGTGATTTGATGTAATTTATTGGATAAGATTTTATCGTGTTAGTATAAAAACATTTTGTTAAGTGCAAGATTATAATTATTGAATTTTTGGAGCTGCGCCTCATATTTTATGTTTTTGAATTATCGATTTTGACCGCTGCTTTGACTTTTGTTAATTTTTGGATTTATCGAATAAATAATATATTTTATTTAAGTTTTGATTTAGAATTAATAGTTTAAAAAGTCTCATGTTACAATCATGGAACTTAAGCATATTAGACAGGCACTATGAAATAGTTATTTCCTTCCGTTGTAGCTGCACAACAGAACTGGTAACCAATAAGCTTATGAAAATTTGATGAATTTGCAACAAGTACGATTATAGAATAAAATTTAAAAATTACTGGTTATCTTTCAACATAGATGCCTTGTAAAAATTTCATTCTTACAAAGATATATATAATCCTTGAAAAGTAATGGAGATTTATTCATAAAAATACTTAAACGAATCTATACTCTTTATTAATAAGCAAAACAATGTGAAAATAGCCCGCGGTACTAAAGTACCAAAGTACCAAATTTGGTTATCACTTAAACCCGGGTTCGATTCCTCGCAACTACATAATTATACAAGATTTATTTACTTTAAATTCTTTAGCTTCATCCGGGGTTCGATTCCTTACAACTACGTAATTATACAAGATTTATTTATTTACTTTAAATTCAATAGTTTCATCGAGCGTTACATTCTTTGCAGCTACGTAATCATACAATATTTATTTATTTACTTTAATTTCTTTAGCTTTATGCACAGTTCGATTGTCTATAACTACATAATTAAATAGTTATTTATTTATTATATATTTTTATCATTCAATTCTCGAGAAATACATTTTTAAATAATATTTATTAATAATAATATTTTAATGTCAACTCATACTCGGCCCGTGCTTGGCACGGGTTATAAGCTAGTTGATATATATAGGTAGATTTAAGTTATATTATTTCCGGATATTAATTACAGATCTTCCTGAAACATAGATATATAACAACAGCTGAGCAGTTAAGTTAATTTTAACTACATAATAGTGACCATATTTTACACCAATTTTCAAAAAAGTGAGTGAATTTTCGAGTTTGCAAATTAATTAATGACCAAATTTTATTTTCGTCTTTTAAAAGAATGGTTCTCAAAGTGAAAATGAGCCATTCTTTTAAAAAAAGTTAGCAGGAGCTAATCTTTTAAAAAGCGTGAACTAAACTTGTTCATTAATTTGCTAACTTGAAAATATTGCCACATTTTTTAAATTTAGTATAAATACAGCCACCATTTTGTAATTTACTTTATTAACTTTGCGGTCACACTTAATTTACCAATCAAATTGATCCCTTTTAAGAGTGAAGTAAAATGTGTAATCGATATGTTGTGAATCATTTATATCTATTGGCTTGTACATTTTCACTTATAATTAGTTATATAATTTATCTACATGTATTTTGGAATCCGCTTCTCTGTATTGTCATGGGGTTTTGCCTAATGATGTTTTTGAATTGGAGCGAAGAGAATGCAAATTACACTGGTAATGAGGCACGCGCCTTCAGTGTACTGATTTAGGCGTTTTCAATTGTAAAGGTGAATGCATGGCTGTAGTCTCTATGCATTAAATTGTTATTTAGAGGATACACTGCATTGTTAAGTAAATATTTCTTTCCTTTGTTGCTGTACCACAATACGAGGTCCTAGCCTAGTAGCGACGGTTGAGGTTCTGTGTCGCCTTGGTGGCTCTTTTGCATAAAAAAAAAGTAGAATGAGTACCCAATAAGCAATTTATAACCTTCATATATACAGCAGTACATGACAAATTTGACCTCCACTTTGTAATTTGTATCCCCTTAATGGCTCATTTGCATGAGAAAAAAAAAAGCAGACAAAAATAAATCAAGCAAATAAAGAACCTTCAACTTTTCCTTCTTTTCAAAAGCCAAGGAAGACTGACCCAAGCAAGATTATCTTGCCACGGAAGACTGAACCATTTTCACAATCTTCATAAAGTGCTTCGATGCCAGTCTTTGATGACACGCATATGTTTGTATGTATGTGCAAAGTTTTCTTGTACCAGCTTGGAGAAGATTATAAGAAGTGTTGAGTATACAACAACGAAAGCAAAAACCCAAAGCGAATAAACAAGAACAAGAAAATAAACGATAATCACACAAGACAAAGATTTACGTGGTTTGGAAATTCCTACTCCACAAGCCACACTAATTTTGTATTGATCTCTCACATTATGTTGTGTTTTGATGTGTTGGTGTTTTACAATTACATGAGCCTATTTATAAGAGAAAAACTTGGCCTAAACTAATCAGAGTCTAAATCTGAAATTCTGAAATTACTAACTCTAATTAGAATTCAGATCTGGAAATTCTAACTCAAATCAGAAACCAATTCTGAAATCTGTTAGACTCCACAAACCCAACAATCTCCCACTTGGAGTCTGACCACATCTTCTCTTCACTCTTGTAAATCTAGTAACACCCAATACTTCGATCAATAACTCTAACTAGTGCAGCGCCTTCTCATCGTTCAATTCTAAAGGCTAGTTGAAACTATGCAAAGCTTCAAATTTTCATTGGTAACCAAACATCCACCCAAATCTGCATCAGAGACCCCTTCCAAGATAACATCTACCTTACTGAAACACAATGCAACCTTGGATGTGCCTTTCAAGTAGTGTAACAACCACTTGACTACTTCCCAATGCTCTTTTCCTGGATTAGACATGAACCTGCTAACAACTCCCACTGCATGAGCAATGTCTGGCCTTGTACACACCATAGCATACATCAAACTGCCAACTGCAGATGCATATGGAACTTTAGCCATATATTTCTTGCCTTCATCCATTTTAGGTGACTGCTTCTTCGCGAGATTAAAGTGAGTTGACAACGGTGTACTTCTGGTCTTCGCATCCTGGACACTGAATTTCTGCAATAATTTCTCAATATACTTCTCTTGAGATAATTTCAAAGTACCTTCAGATCTATCCCTTATGATGCTCATACCAAGTATCTTTTTTGCTGCACCCATATCCTTCATCTCAAACTCTTCAGACATCTGTCTCTTTAGCCTGTTGATTTCCCTCATGTTTGATCATGCTATCAACATGTCATCAACATACAACAACAATATGATATACGATGAATCAAATTGTTTAAAGTAACAACAATGATCCATAGCACTTCTCGTGTACCTATTCTTCATCATAAAGCTGTCAAACTTCAAGTGCCATTGTCTTGGTGCTTGCTTCAAACCATACAAGCTTTTTATAAGCTTGCAAACCAAGTTTTCTTTCCCAGCTACCTGAAATCCCTCTGACTGAACCATGTAGATGTCTTCCTCAAGATCACCATGTAAGAACGCGGTCTTAACATCTAGTTGCTCTAGATGTAACTCCTCTGCAGCCACAATGCTTAGCACAAGTCTAACAGTAGTCATCTTAACAACCGGAGAAAATATATCAGTATAGTCAATACCCTTTTTCTGTTGATATCCCTTGGCTACTAACCTTGCCTTGTACCTTTTGCTGCCATCTGGTTCTTCTTTGATCCTGAACACCCACTTATTCTGTAAAGCCTTCTTTCCTGCTAGTAATTCTGTTAAAGACCAAGTCTCATTCTTCTCAAGAGAACTCATCTCTTCTTTCATGGCTGATTTCCACTTAACTGAATCATCCACCTAAATTGCCTCTGAATAACACTGAGGCTCTCCGTCCTTGGTCAATAACATGTAATATGTTGAAGGAGAAAATCTTTGTGGCGGCTTCACAATTCTGCTAGATCTACTTATCTCAGCCTGTGGAGTAACTGAACCTGTCTCATCAACATTCCCAGAACTCCCACTATTTCCTGCAAGATCTTCTTCCGTAATATCTTCAAACACTGCTTTCTCTTTTTCAGATTGTTCCTTTATAAACTCAGAATCGACTGCAAGCTTATCCTTGTACACCGCATTTTCTTTAAAAGTAACATCTCTACTTCTAACGACCTTCTTCGTCAGTTCATCCCAGAAACGGTAACCCATATCATCTGAGCCATAACCAATGAAGATACACTTCTTTGCTTTCAGATCAAGCTTTCCTATGTCTGAATCTTTAACACGCACATAAGAAACACAACCAAAAACTCGCAAGTGTGAAAGATTTACCTCTTTTTTCTGCCACTCTTCTTCATGAATCTTGAACCCCAAAGGAACTGAAGGTACTCTGTTTATGAGATACGTTGTTGTACTAACTGCATCTGCCCAAAAAATCTCCGGCAACCTTGCATGTAACCTCATACTCTTGGCCCTCTCATTCAAGGTTCTATTCATGCGCTCTGCAATACCATTCTGCTGCGGTGTCTCTGGAATAGTTTTAATCATTCTAATCCCGTACTCTGCGCAATAGCTTTTAAACTCATCACTACTATACTCACCACCATTATATGACATCAAACTCTTAACCTTCAAACCGGTCTGGTTTTCAACTTCAGTCTTCCACTTCTTGAAAGTATCAAACACATCGGTTTAGCCGCCCACTTGAGAAATTGTAAGGTATATAATCTTGCCTCTAATCAATCTAAGCTTTCGTTCCAAACTAGTACAGAAGATGGTGTTTCTCTGCAAAATTGGACATTTGACAAGAATTTATGTGATGAGTTGTATACTAAAATGATAATTATTGATGAGTTGCCATCTAAGTTTGGGGATAACATGGGATTTCAAGCTTTTATGCGTGGTTGTTGTCTAATGTTTCATATTCCATCTAGATTCAAGGTTGCACGTGATTGTTTTACTGTGTACGTTAGTATGAGGGATAGTTTAATGAGTGCATTGTGTGAGCCAACTCAACATTTTTATCTAAAAACGGATACATGTACATCTAATCAAAGAATCAATTACATGTGTTTGACGGGTCATTTTATTGATAAAATTGGATGATGCATAAACGAATACTAAATTTTTGTCCAATCAATAGTCGTAGAGGTGAAGCAATTGCGATGGCTATTGAGATGTATTTAAGGGATTGGGAAATCACTATGGTGTTAAGTTGCACCGTAGACAATGCTAGTTCTAACGATGTTGCAATGGTAAAGTTGAAGGAGAAAATGTGTACTTGGCCTACTTCAATTTTAGATAGTGAAAACATTCATATGAGATGTGTTGCTCATATCTTAAACTTGTTTGTTCAAGATGGCTTGGGGGTGTACAATGAGTCCATTAATAAAGTAAGAAATGCGGTGAAGTATGTGAGGCATTCGGTCCAAAGAACAACAAGGTTTAAAAAATGCGTGGACTTTGAAAATATTGAGTGTCAAAAAGATTTGATTCTAGATGTGCCTACTAGGTGGAATTCAACTTATGAAATGTTAGAAGTGGCCGAAAAATATGAAAGAGCTTTTTATAGATATGATGAGCAAGATTTAATGTACAAGGAAGATCTTAAGTTAAAAAAAAGGGATATAAGATGAATTTGATGGAAGGCCCTGTTCTTTATAGATATGATGAGCAGGTCTGTGTTGTCTCAATGTTTTTGGTCTTTGTTGTTCTGTTTCTGCCCTGTTCTTTTTCTGATTGATTGTGCTGATAACATGTGCTGAATGCTAATAACATAATTAGGCTATTTTGGTGGGCAACATGTGTTGCATCCAACTTGTTTTTTTAGTCTGATAACATCTTCTTTTTGCTGTTGTTTTTCTGCTGGTGTTCTATTTTGCTGATTGATTTGATTGTGTTGCTTGTTGCTGAGAGTTGTCCGCCTGCTTGTTTCTGAGTTGCTGTGTGTTGGCAGTGTTGCTATCAAGTCTAGTGACTGAGATAGTGAAATGAGAGTTATGGTTTATTATCTTTTCATTATTCCAGTTAATGTATCCTGCATAGTGAATTAGTGATGCCTTTCTTTGTATTAGGAGCATTTTCCAAGCATTTTCCAAGTTTCTTATTTGTATTAAATAGCCTAGTGACTGAGGTGTTTCTGAATTATGTTAAGTGTTAACATTTGAGTTTAATTTAGACTTTTATTTCTAATTCGGTTTTTTAATTCGGTAATCGATTTTAACCGAAATAATTAATTCTGTTCGGTAAATAACCAAAATTATTTCAGTTCTTAATTCAGCTATAGATTTTGCTCTTATTTGGTATTCGGTAACCGAATTATAATTCGGTTCGGTTACCGAATAACTGAATGCTCAGCCCCAATCCTAGGTAGCCAGGACTTATACATGTACCTTTACTAAATGTCGAATGTCTGTTTTACCCATCCGATTTATACCGGTTTGAATTTTTTTTTAATCGATACATGTATAAGGGTTAATTGGACTTTACTGGGTACCTCATGGGCTAAAATGTACGATTTCAAAGTTTTAGAGTTGATGGGTATAAATCTTCAAACTTTAAGGGCTAAAAGGTCAAAAAACCATTATATTAAGTTAATTAAGTTAATAATTATATGTTTCTCGCGGTAAATATCTATACAATACCATTAAGAGGGTTTTCTGATTTTAATAAAGATTTAATTTGATTTTAAATAATAATTATTATATATATTAATTTGAAATTAAGTTAAATATATATTAATATATTAATAATTATATGTATACTGCGGTATACATAGCATACCATATCATTTAAAAGGGGTTTGTGCTTTTAATAAAGAGTATAGATATACTACTTCTTATTAATTACTCCCTCAATTTTTTTTATATATTGCTTGACTTTTTTCACATACTTTAAGTGTTTTGACTGAGTACTTAAATTTATTATTTTTTAATTTTTTTTTGAATAAAAGTGTATAAAGGATAATTTAATTCAGGAAAAAAATTTAAAAATAATAATTTTAAGTACGCGTTCAAAAGAGGGAGTAATTATATAAGTTTTATAATTGTTTCAAGTGCCTACTCATTTTTATCCTATGCTTTATTAAAACCTTAATTCAATGTCTTTGATAACACGCATGTGTTTATGTGAAGAAAAGAAGATTTAGCACTAAAGCATGATGCTCACAAGTCACAAACATTAATGCTAATCATGTCCGAGTATATTATAAGGATATATATATATATATATATATATATATATATATATATATATATATATATATATGCTTTTTAAACATGAATTAAAATCTTAGTGTGTATTATAAGGATACATACCAAAGTCCAGACTACCAACATAAAAGTAGACTAAATTAAACCAAGCAAGCAGTGTTGTAAAAAGCGGGAATCGGAGTTAATCGGTGAAGGCACCGTCCAGGGATTAATCGGGTAATCGGGGATTAATCGGATCATTAATCGGAATAAATTTAATAATATTTTTTATATACAATTATAAAATTGTTTTGTTATTTCAACTAAACATATGTTATTGTCATATATTTATGCAAATATGTTAAAAATGTTATATAATTGTAATAAATAAAATTTTGAAGGTTTAACTTTTCGATTAGAGATCAATTTAAGAGGAAAATTTAAGAGAATTTACGATTTAGGCATCTAAAATTATAATTATATGTACAAAAATAATGTTTTTCCTATTGTTTAATCAAGTTTCTACCTTTTAAATTTTTTTATTATTTTTTTTAATTTTAACTATTTTTTAATAATTAGCCCGATTTTTGACCGATTAATACGATTTTGACCGATTCAGCCGATTTTTGACCGTTTTTATGAAAAAATGATTAATTGACCGATTTTCGCTTAATCAGTTCGGTGGCCCGCTGTCTAACGATTAATCGGCGATTAATCCCGATTAATCACCGACTTTTAGAACACTGCAAGCAAGTCAGGAACTTTCATCACTTCATTATTTTAAAAGCAGCTTAAATATCAAATTGGGCATTAAAGTGAAGATCATATATCACTTTCATCACTGATCTCAATGGAATATCACTTCAATCACTAAAGTCATCATAAATATCAAACGGATACCTCTAGATATGTGTTCGAAAAATAAAAATAATTTATATCGAGTTCTACAAATATTTCTTGAATATTACCGCAACCAAATGAAAAGTTGTGAACTCTAGTATTTAAGATATTATATTTAGATTTAAAAAAATTTATTTACTATTTATTTTTAATTTTATAGTTATTTACTTTGATTTAATTAAAAACAAATAGTAAATGAATTTTTTAAAATCTAAATATATTATCTGAAATACTAGAAATCATAAATTTTTATTTGGTTGCAGTAGCATTGAAGAAATAGGTGTAGAACTCGATAAAAGTTATTTTTACTTTTCAAACACATATTTAGAGTTATCAGATGTTTGTATCCTTCTCCAGTTCTAATAGTTGATATTCATATTATGAAGTATGAATTCTCCACCTATACGTACGCACTTGGCTTTTTATAATTGTATGTATTCTTTTATAATGTAATTGATAAATTTTTCGCTAATTTTTCTTTGTTTTAGGTAAGAATGTCTAGTTTCTCCCTAATGTTTATTTTATCCTATACTAATTTATCACATGCACCAATGCATTATGAATTTTCAAGTAAATGTATACATAAATATGTATGCATTTTCAAGTAATTATCACATGCACCAATGCATCATAATTTATTTTTAGTTTTGCCAAGCTCTTCATCTTGCCAAGGAAGACTCGGCCATTTTCACAAGCTTCGATGTCTGTCTTTGATGACACGCTTGTTTTTTGTACAAGCTTGGAGAAGAATTTAAGAAGCAAGGGGTAAAAGTAGGACCACACCTAAAGTTAAAAATCCGGAGAACAAATAAGTTGGTTGTAAAAATGAGAACTAAAGCATCAATTCCTATCTTTGTTTCTTTGCTTCATCCCTTCATATTCGTTTTCTTCCCTTTAATCATACTAGCCTATAACCCTTGCGAAGCACGGATCGAGAATAAAAATTAAATTATTAAAATAAAATTTGAATATTGAGTATAAAAATAATTAATAAATATTAATTTAAATAAGTTGATTTGTAGAATTCAATGAGAAATTTAAATGAAAGTCTATAATAAATAAAGACTATTTAATTAAATAGTTATGATAATCGAATCCTGGTGAAATCAAAGAAGTTAAATTTAATAAATAAAGAATTTGTATAATTATGTAGTAGCAACAACAAATCGAACCTGAGTTTTAGTACTATTGTGTTTCAATTAAAAGAAGTTTCCAAATTATTTCTATATATCTGTCACTCCCGCTCGAACCCGTACAATTCCCCAAATTCCTGACCTGATTGAGATGGGGAACATATCGAGATCGAGCGGATGAAATACACATTCGTAATAGTAAGAGAGATAGTAATTACATTATTAATTTAAATATGTTGATTTGTAGAATTAAATGTGAAATTTAAATGAAAGTCTATGATAAATAAAGACTATTTAATTAAATATTTATGATAATCGATTCCTGGTGAAATCAAAGAAGTTAAATTTAATAAATAAATAACTTGTATAATTATGTAGTAGCAACAGCAAATCGAACCTGAGTTATTCTACATTGAAAGAAGTTCAATTTATTGTTCAAGCCTCAGTGAAGTATTCAAGAAAGTGGATTTACTACAGTGACAGAGATTTCCAGTTGGTGACAGAAGAAGTACAGGATACAGAGTTTATTCAGAGCTAAAGAAAAGAAGCCACAGCTTTAAATGTTTTAAAGATGAAGAATTATCATTGAAGTCAGTTATTCATGAACCAGACAGTGCATCGAATGACGACATCAATCAGTGGAATTAAATCATCTATATTAAGTGGTTTTCAGAAGATAAAGGAATGCAATGATTTTAAGTTATCTTCTTTTAATTAATTAAATTATTAATCAATTTAATTAATAAATTAATTCTTTCAGAATTAATTAATTAATTAAATTAATTAATTTAGCTGTTTAAATTATTTATTAAATTAATTCTAGAAAAGAATTAATTTAATTTAGAATTTAAATTAACTAATTTGATTAAAGGAAATTAATTTAATACTGTATGACCTGACCTGAAGAAATACTCTGTATGACCTGACCTGAAGAAATACTCTGTATGACCTGACCTGAAGAAATTCTCTGTATGACCTAATTCTCTGTATGACCTCTGCTAGGTCATACCGAGCTCTGCTAGGTTCTACAGAGGCTTTTAACAGCAGGTCATACAGGTTACTTTTCTAAGGTTCTACCGAAAGTTGGTAGAAGTACAGCAGGTCATACCGGACACATTTCTGAGGTCATACTGATGAAGCATGGTTCTACTGAATGGTCATACAAGTATTGTGCACAGTTTAAAACAGGTTCTTCTCAGTTTAATTAGGTCATTTTGATCTAATTAAAAGGTCATACAAGGCAAATGCAATTGTATTAACCCGGGGCTGTTACAGAAGAGAAAAAGAGACAGACATATTAAACACACAGACATTTTCTCTCAAAAGAACAAGAAGAAAGCATTTGATCTTATTTCTTCTCAAGCAATTAATTCTAGTTTGTATTGTTAAATCCAAACCACTAGAAGTTGATTACTTGTATTGCTTTGATTAACTAGCAGATTTTTATCCCTAGAATTTATCTCGAACTTGCTTTTAGCATTCGATCTTTTTATTACAAATATTAGAAAAGTTCATGTCGAATTTATTCTAAATTTGTATTAATTAGTTTGAGATAAATACTTTGTAATCCGTACTGTATTTGCAACACCCTTCAAGTTTAATATAGTTTATATTTAACTTGAATATTGTTTCATTTATATTCCGCATTAATTTGTTCTTAATTGTTAAATTATTCAAAGGACAAATTTCGATAAAACGGTATAGTTTGTATTCAACCCCCCTTCTACAAACTTATCAGGACCTAACAGAAGTATAATAGGTTTTCGAATTTATGGAATATAAGAGTTCGAATTTATAACAAATTCATATAATGAAAAGTTCTATTGAGAGTAGATAATAGTTGTTTGTGAGACATAGTTAAAAGTTTTATTAGAAATAAAATAGGACTGTGAATTTATATATGTGATTTTTCAACGAGAGAACGGCTCATTAAAAAAAAGTATGTTAACATGAAAATTAATTTATAAGACAATTATTAAATATGTAAAAATTAGGATTTTGATCCTAACGAGGGAACCGTGTTTTACGGAAGAACGACTTATAGGGAGGAATGAATAATTGTCGTAATAAAAAATATCCTTCAACATTTTAGAAGTAGAAAATATGCTCTAATTTATAAACCAGAACAATTCGAATATATAGGGAAGAGACATAAATAAAAGTTATATTTGAAGTATAATAGTTGTTCTAATTTATAAAGGAGAATAGTTCAAATTTATTAGTTAGGCATATAATTAAAAGTTTTATCGGATGTAGAATAGGTCTTTTAATTTATAGAGTAGAAGGATTCAAATTTATAATAAATACATATAATTAAAAAATCTATTGAAAATAGAATATGTGATTTTAACACATAACCAAAAGTTAAATTGAAAGTAAAATATGAGTGTGAATTTATATATGTATTTTTTCAACAAGAGAGCGGCTCATTAGAAAGAAGTATGTTAGCATAAAAATTAATATATAGGATTAATATTCAATATATTAAATTTGGAATTTCGATTTGAACAAGGAAACCGTCGTGTTTTGCAGAAGGACGGCTTATTATTAAGGAGGAATGAATAATTATTGTAATTTTATTAATAAAGATTTTAAAAAAATTAAAAATGCCGCCGCGAAGCGCGGCTTTCTCAACTAGTATATATATATAAAGGAGGATACGTTGGAGGTTAGGTGGCGCCCCTAAGATCGACTCAATCTATTTTTTTAATTTTCTAGAATTTTAGAATTTTAAATACTGATAAATAAAAAAATATCATTTAACATATTATAAGTAGAATAGGTGTTCGAATTTATTGAGGAGAAAAGTTCGAATTTATAGCAAGACATAATTAAAAGTTCTATTTGAAGTAGAATAGGTGTTTGAATTTGTTTAGGAGAAGAGTTCAAATATAAAAGAAGTACTTGCAAAGTTCTATTTGAAGTAGAATAGGTGTTTCGATTTATAGAGGAGAAGAGTTCGGATATAAAAAAAGTACTTGCAATTAAAAGTTCTATTGGAAGTAGAATAAACGTTTGTAATACATAACTAAAAGTTCTATTTGAAGTAGAATATGTAAATTTATATAGGTGTTTTTTCAACGAAAGAGTGTCTCATTAGAAAGGAGTATGTTAACATAAAAATTAATATATAAGATAAGTATATATTCAATATATTAAATTTGAGATTCAATATATATATATATATATATATATATATATATATATATATATATATAAAGGAGGATACGCGGGAGGTTAGGTGGCCCCCTAAGATCGTCTTAATTTATTTTTCTAATTTTCTAGAATTTTAGAATTTTAAATACTGATAAATAAAAAAATATCCTTTAACATATTAGAAGTAGAATAGATGTTCGAATTTATTGAGGAGAAGAGTTCAAATTTATAGCGGAGACATATAATTAAAAGTTCTATTTGAAGTAGAATAGGTGTTTGAATTTGTAGAGGGGAAGAGTTCAAATATAAAAGAAGTACTTGCAATGTTCTATTTGAAGTAAAATATGTGTTTCGATTTATAGAGGAGAAGAATTCGAATATAAAAGAAGTACTTGCAATTAAAAGTTCTATTGGGCAATGAACCTGCTGATGTATCTTAATCCAGTATGTAGAATAAACGTTTGTAATACATAACTAAAAGTTTTATTTGAAGTAGAATATGTAAAGTTATATATGTGTTTTTTAAACGAAAGAGTGTCTCATTAAAAAGGAGTATGGTAACATAAAAATTAATATATAAGACAAGTATATATTCAATATATTAAATTTGAGATTTTGATATTAAAAAGGAAAGCGTGTTTCATGGGAGGACGGTTTATTAGCGAGGACCGAGTAATTTTCATAATTTATTTGATAGAGTTTTTTTAAAAAATTATTACGCCGCCGCGAAGCGCGGCTTTTTCAACTAGTAATTAAATAAATTTGAAATTAAGCTAAAAATATTTTTAAAACTAATTAAGTTAATAATTATATGTATATCGTTGTATATATGGCATACCATACTATTAAGAGGGGGTTTCTGCTTTAAATTAAGAGATTAATTTTTATTTAAATAATAATTAATATGAAATTAAATCAATTATATTAAGTTAATTAAACTAATAATTATATGTACATTGCAGTTTAGATGACATGCCCAGGGGATATGGAAAATCTTTGTGTTAAATTTTTACTCCGACAAAACCTGTGCAGAATTACCCCTAATGATTGTAGACCCAACAAACCAGAATGAATTTCTCGCTTTTCATTCCACTCCCAGAATATGTAAATTATGTTGAGCCTTCAACACATTTCCTGATTTCATCTTGTAAGCTTTGTCTCTTGCCATGGAGATGGTTCTCTTATTTCATATGTTTGCTTCAAAAGTGCTCTGTTCTTATTTCAGCACTCCAAACAGGACAGATAGAAATATGGAGATTTACGAGAAATGGATAAAGCAATATGAGACAAAGTGTACAGGCTGATAATGCAACTGATCTTGCTATTGAAGCTGGAGACCTTGCAATACGAGTTATGAATAAGTTTCCTGAAGCACCTCAGCTTCAGAAACATGCGTGTCTCAGTGATTCAGAATCTTGTAAGTTAAAAATCCGGAGAACAAAGAAGTTGGTTGTAAAAATGAGAACTAAAGCATCAATTCCTATCTTTGTTTCTTTGCTTCATCCCTTCATATTCGTTTTCTTCCCTTTAGTCATATATACTAGTACTTCTTATTAATTACTCCCTCAATTTCTTTTTATATTTTTATATTTGATGTTTTTATGAATGATAAAACTATTAGTATTTTTACATTTTTGGATAAATTCAAAAAAGTATTCAGAAAAATAATTAAATACAATTATGATCTTACAAGTATGACCATGATAAAGGAGGTTACTTCCTTTGGATGTTTGAGTCACTACTTACATATTCTTTGACGACACCCATTTGTTTGTATATGCCTGTAAAAGCTTTCTTGTACAAGGAGAAATCATATATTCTTTTTCTATATATAGTTTTCTATGTTGCATTGGCTTCACAAGAAATCATAAATGGAAGAGAAAAATGATAGAGGTTTGAAGCACCTTGCTCACAAGCACTTGCTTGTCCTCAATGAAAATTACATTGGTGGAGGGGGATATTATTGTTGGGGCTGCCAAGAACAAATAGATTCATGTCAATCATCTGTTTATAGTTGCAGCGACATCAGAAGTTATGATTGTGCTAGGTTTTTACTTCACAAAGCCTGTGCGGAGTTACCCCCAAAGATTCTTTGCCCAATTGACCAGAATGAGTTTCTCTTTTTTCAGCCTCCATTAATGTCACGGAATACATGTTGTAGAATATGTGGCTTTCTGAGGTCATGGATGTGCTTCACCTATTGTAGTAGTTTCAATACTGATATTTGTGTTTGCTTGAAATGTGCTATATTCCAGGTTCAGCAGTCCAAAGAGGATCCTATATTTGTGCATCCAGGTCATAGTCATCCATTAGCCTTAATCCAGCATCCCTCCTCATTCCAGTGTTATGCTTGCAAAGTAAATGATAACAAATTAGACTCGTCTTATAGATGCACCAAATGTCAGTTTTGGATTCACAAAAGTTGTGGTGATGCACCTCACTCTTCCCAATTTCAATTTCATAAACACCCTCTTAAACTCTCGTTTTCTCTTCCCGAAGTCTACCGCACATTTGATCAGTTTTGTAGAATCTGCAATGAGAGGGTGTATTGGATAGAATGGCTTTATTGTTGTCGCAGCTGCAGATATTTCACCCACTTTCATTGTGCTAGATCAAGATCAAGTCCAATTTTGAGGTGGTACTTTGCTTAAACATCAATATTTAAATCGATCGATCTATCTATACACACACACTCATATATCCATTTTTCATATTTCCGGTGTACACTGATTCTCTATGTTTTTTTGGTATTTTCAGCTCTAATGAGGATGAAACATATCCTAATTTGGTGCACCTCCCAGCAGCTGATGAATTATCTCTAAATCTATTGCTTGAGCAATTTATCAAGGATAAGATTACTCTATCTGATACTTCTTATAAAAGTAATAGCATCTCTAGTTCAACAAAGGATATTAAACATTGGTCTCATGAAGAACATGTTCTTAAACTCACAACATTTAACGAGTTGTTTGATAGGGAAAATGATGATGAAATGTTATTATTGCGTTGCAATGGTTGTGACAAACCCATTCGAACTTATGATAGTCTATTCTATGGTTGTGTTCCTTGTAAATACTTTATGCATAAAGTCTGTGCGGAGTTGCCAAGAGAGATTGAACACCACCTTTGGCCAGGTAAAACGCTAATTGCAAATAAGAAGTATACCTTTTGTGATGGTTGCTATGGATACGGCAAAGCTATATTCTTTAGTGCTAGACGACCTGATGGTAAGGGCATTATCGATCTTCATATCGGATGTGTGACCCTACCAAAGATTATCAAACATGAAGCTCACCATCACCAACTTCATCAAGTTTTTGACAAGGATCATGCTTGTAATGCATGCGGATGGCGTGGTCGCTTATGGGGTCTATATAAGCACGAATGTAAACAATGCAACTTTTATATATGTGGAGGATGTATTGTGAAGGCAAGAACATACAAACACAGGTGGGATCCTCACCCCCTGGACTTGATATATGATGCGGGCATGGTCGAAGAACACGAGCATGAGTTCGAGTGTGAGAATTGCTCTAAAGAAATAGACACAAACAATTGGTTTTATCATTGCAGTAAATGTGATCTTTCATTTCATATCAATGATTGTCTTATTCGTGTCAAGTAAGTATGTTTTATTCGTGTCAAGTTTGGTGAACCAATCCTCCAGTGTGCACCAGTGCCAGGAGTTTGATCTTTAAAGTCCGACTTTCATATACAGCTGTGATTATAAATTTTATCTTGATTAACTCTCTTCTCTCGCCAGTTCCTATAATATATTCCTGTTTGTTTTTTATATAAGTTTATAACCGTTTCAACGTTGAGTCACTTATTTTTATCTTATGCTTTATTAAAACCTTCGATGTCTTTGATGACACGCGTGTGTTTGTATGCATGTGGAGGCTTTTTTTTTACCAGCTTGTAGAACATTTTAAGCCAGGAAACTAAACAGAGAAGAAAAGAAGATTTAGAAATGAAGCATCACGCATATGCCTGTGTGTTTGTGAAAGCTTTCTCAGCTTGGAGAAATTATATATTCTTTTTCAGTATATGGTGTATTATATTTCACTAGCCGAGGGCCAAGCAAGAGTCAGATCAACATAATAATATTGATAAATATTTTTAAATATTTTAAAAAAAAATATTTGTTGAGAATTGAATGATAAAAATATAATAAATAAACCACTATTTAATTATGTAGTTATAGACAATCGAACCGTTTGTAAAACTAAAGAAATTAAAGTACATAAACAAATTTTGTAGGATTACGTAGCTGCAAGTAATCGAACCCTCGATGTAGCTAATAAATTTAAAGTAAATAAATAAATCTTGTATAATTACGTAGTTGCAAATAATCGAACCCCGGATGAAATTAAAGAATTTAAAGTAAATAAATCTTGTATAATTACGTAGTTTCCACCTTAATTAATTTTGTTCATGATATCTGAGTTTGCTTTTTTCAGCCAAATGAAGTAATAGTTTTTGGTTCAGTTCTTGTTTTGCTCACGAGCACTTACTTATCACTTAACCCGGGTTCGATTCCTCACAACTACATAATTAATTTATTTACTTTAAATTCTTTAGCTTCATCCGGTGCTTGGCACGGGTTATAAGCTAGTATATATGATGTATATATACATATATCCATTTTTCATCTTTCCATTGCACAAACATTAATTTCTGTATATTTTTTTGGTATTCCTAGCTCTGGAGAAAATGAAACATATCCTAATTAACGTTTATCATTGTAAAGCACTAGAAATTAACGTTTATCATTGTAAAGCAATCTGTAAAGAGAGATTTATCTAAAACGAGGACAAGGCAGGGTAAATATACAAACCCCAAAACTTGATCAAGTCAAGATGATTTTTACAGTAACTTATTCTACAATAACATACATGCACAGGTAAGCATGTTGCTGCAAGGAAAACATCACATAATAAACTTATTTAGCGTCCGACATTGATGCTTGTGTGAGTAACAGAAGCATCACTGGAGCTAACCTCTGGTTTATTTAAGGGATCAATTGCCTGATAAATGGGAACAGGCATCTTGGACGGAAGACTTGGAATTGCAACCTCAAAGTTAAGGACTTGAATAGCCTGTCTAATTGATGGCCTGAAACTCTGGTCAGGGTGAGCACACCATAATCCTACAACCATCAAACACTCTACTTGACTGGCATCAAATCCCATATTCAATCTCCCATCCGCCGCTGAAAGAAGCTCTCCACTTCCATATAGATTCCAAACCCATTCCACCAATCCCATTCCAGATATTCCATCCTGCAATATATGCATTGACCTTCTTCCAGTAACAATTTCTAAAATAACAACACCAAAGCTATAGATATCCGATTCTTTACTAGCTTTACCGGTGCTTACATATTCTGGTGCCAAGTAACCAAAAGTTCCAGCCAACCCGGTTGTCTGAGGTCCTAGCTCATGGTCCATAAGTTTAGCTAAGCCAAAATCTCCAAGCTTTAGATTGAAGTTTGAATCTAGCATGATATTGCTGGATTTGATGTCTCGATGCACGACACATTGCTCGCACTCCTCGTGAAGATAGAGCAAAGCAGATGAAAAACCGAGTGTTATCTTGTATCTAACCACCCAAGCTAAAGAACTCTTTTTACCAAATAGGTGAACATCAAGGCTCCCATTTGGCATGAACTCATAAGCAAGTAGGAACTGACCCTGATCATGGCACCAACCTATGAGCTGAACCAAATTTCGATGTCTTAACCTGCTAATAACCTTGACCTCGGTTAAATACTCTTTCTTACCTTGTCTAGAGCCCCTTGAAATTTTTTTCACAGCAATTGGTATATCAAGGTCTGTGAGGTATCCTTTGTAAACACAGCCAAAGCCTCCCTCGCCTAACTTTCTCTCATCCGAGAAGTTGTTAGTAGCAACCACAAGAGATTGGTAGGAAAATTTTCTGGGTCCTGCTCCTTCAAGGTCATCATTGATTGATATCAAATTGTGTGTTGCGTCTGCTGATTTCTTTGCAATCCGTCTTCGCCTAAACCAGATGAAGAAGACTAACATAATCAGAGAAAACAGTACGCCGACTGACACTGTTGTAAACACAATAACTTTGACCTTCTTTGTGTTAGAGCTTGTATCTTCTTTGGTCAAAGTTGAATTAAACTTCCATGATTTAATGATAGCACGCTCCCCATTCTGACCTGTAGCGGATGAAAAACCAATGCTAGCGATCTCAGGTAGAACCTCCCTGAGGTCAATTTGATAAGAAAGAGTTGAGTTTTTCCGGAAACTGGGATTTTCTTTGTAGGCCCAAGAGACAGAGAGGGTGGTAATTGAAGCATTATACACAATCCACACATCAGCAGTATCTCCACTATGCAAGGAAGCATTCCAGGAAGTATTCACCGATGAGGAGATTGAGTTTATATTGATTCCGACATGCTCATACGGAGGATCCCATTCAGGATTCGGATATGAATCAAACTCGACAGAAACAATCTGATTTGCAGATGAATCACTGTTACTCGTGTTATAAAGTCCTAAAAACCCACCTGCTGAGTTGGGAGGAATCTGAAAGCCAACAGGAGCAAGAAAGAACGCAAGACCATGACCGTAAGTTGGAAGAGATCGAGTGTCAATGGTGAAGGTAAAATGCGTAGTGAAGTCCGCAAGCTTTCCAGAGTCAGAATCCCATATTGGCACCGTCTCTGCATACATGACTCGGCCTACACGAGACTGGTAAGTAATCTTGTCGATCATTTCAATCGCTCCAACAGACGGTATTGCATCTCCTTGATAAAGTATGTTGGATTGATCAGGATCAAAACGAGATATCTGGAAATCAAGACAACAAACGACACTAAAAAGACACGCGAAACAGAAGATGCTAAAGGTTGTAGCCATGATCATAAAAGGACAAACACCAAATGAAGGATAAAGGAGAGATGATGCTTAAGTTTCCATACAATAACTTAATTTTGTAGCTAAGAAGAAGATTACTTAACAATTCTACAAAACATGGAGTCAACGCTTGACAGCCTTAAAATTGGTAACAACAGCATAATTTGCTTGTACTAGGTTTATTTATCCTATTGACAATGAAATACATAAGCAAGTATATTCAAAATTAAATGTGAAGATGGCCGGCACAAACTTTGTCAACTTGAAGAAGTTAGAAACTAAAAGAAAACATACATCCCGCCTTACATATGATTGAAGTCAATGAAAGATTCCAAACATACAACAGACGAAGGATCAACCTTAAACACAAAGAATTTTAAGACAGCTTGATTATCTACCTTAACCATTGAAATAATCTGCGACTAATCTAGCACAAACACCTGTAGTTAGCAATATTATTGATAATGTTTAAAGTCATTGTATACTTTGTTTAAGAGTGGTGGCTTACATGACAACAAAAGATACAAAAAAAAAACAGATTCTATTAGATAATTTATCGCAGGTCCTGCTAATTTACACTGTCACAGACAATCAAACATTATCAGAATATAGAGTATAATTTGTTCAAGAACACCAGAAAAAATGGGCTTCCATGAAGCATAAATTTGTCGAAAGCTGATCAAGTTTAGCAGTTTATCAACTTTAACATCCATACGATCACATTTTTGTAGAAAAGTATTCCAGTTTCCCTGTAGAAAAGTAGGATAAAACTTTTCTTGTACTCTTTAGTCCGGTGCCTGGTGGTGTTGATTCGAGGGATTTGTACCACAACTACATAATGGTATGGGTACAGGATATGCAACTCAACTTGCTTGATTATTGTAAGGCAGAAAAGGTAGGTCTTTTGAGCAATATATGCAGTCAAGCTAAAGCAACATATGCGCAAGTATTGTTCTGGAATTCTGATACAGTGGTACTAAAGTCCAAAAGAAAAACTATTGCAGGTGCCTTGGTCTGGTGTAGTAACAAACTATTCTACCTCACCCTTTCCTGAGGAAATCTATGAAAGAATCAGAGAAATGTTGATCGAGTATGAAGTGGTGATCACCAGATGGCCTCAATACACTTTGGTTTTAGAGAATGTGAGTTTTTAATGTTATTTTATTACTAATTTTAATCTGTCTATGATCAAGTGTAATGCATGCTTTGATATGTAGTTGTGTATGTGCAAGTTTATCTCATTATATCGTTCTTCCTTCTTAAAAGCAATCATAAAAGCATTGGAAAAGCAATACAGTGATATATTGACTCCACTGAAAGACAGCATTCCCAAGAGACTTGGTATTCAAGTTCAGAAACTCACAAGAAGACAATCAACAACTGTTTATTCTATTTGGTTTCTTTTATCCTACTGACAATGAAATACATAAGCAAGTATATTTAAAATAAAATGTGAAGATGGCCGGCACAAACTAAAAGAAAACATACATCCCGCCTTACATATGATTGAAGTCAATGAAAGATAATTTATCGCAGGTCCTGCTAATTTACACTGTCACAGACAATCAAACATTATCAGAATATAGAGTATAATTTGTTCAAGAACACCAGAGAAATGGGCTTCCATGAAGCATAAATTTGTCGAAAGCTGATCAAGTTTAGCAGTTTATCAACTTTAACATCCATACGATCACCTTTTTGTAGAAAAGTATTCCAAATGAAGCAATAGTTTTTGGTTCAGTTCTTGTTTTGCTCTAGAAGTTGCCACCTATTGATCTCGCGTGCAGTTTGAGCTAAAGACTTCAGCATGCAATCTACTTGACACTAAACTTATTTCCATGACTGCTTACAGCTGCAATTGGTGTTCATTTGACAATTTATAATTTTCTTTATGCCTCTGAGGGTCGACCTGCGCGCAGGTAGTCATACATTCTGGAGTCATTTGCCGTTTGCATCCCTTAGGAATTCCGATATATTGACAATATATCAATATCAGCATTCCTCTCTATTGTCATACATTCCAGAGTCATTTGCCGTTTCTTTATGTCAGCATTCCTCTCTATTGTCGAAGTTAACCATCCTCAGAAGCGGTGACTTTGCATTGGCAGCTGTCTATAATGTTCTCTCAACAGCCCACTTCACAATGACACATTTCAGCCATCGAAGAACAAAGATTTAACATATGAAATGAGAAAGAATGAAAAATAGAGAAAGATGCAATGAGGGCATAAGTGAGCTAGTTCTTTTCAAGAGCAATCTCTGACAGAGCTCGTAACTTTAGTTGAATAAGAGCAACTCCAAGATACTATCTATCTCAATTCTTAAATTAAAATTTGAGAAATTTGACAAAAAATTATACTCCAACCATTTCCTAAATGGTTCCTTAAAAATTAGGACACAACTAGCATACCTTCAAATAAGGGAGCTATAATTCTTACATATATTATTTGAAAAATGCTAGAAGCCCAAAAGTGTTCCAAATGAGTTTCGAATGGTGGGACTCCGCGTGCAATAATATGCGCTCATGAATAAAAAAATGTCATGTGTCGTCCACATCATTTTATAAATATTTTGGAAATAATTTTTGGGGTATCTAGCATTACTCATTTTATTTTCATCAATAAAATATTCATTTTCCTCCTTTTCTACTTGTCTTTTCTACACCTTTTTGGGTGAAGTTAGAATTTAATATTATTATATTTATAAGGAGCAAATATAAAAAGTATTATTGGAGTTGACATGTCCTATAATATATATTCTAAATTACTAAAAATTATATTATTATTTATTATATTTTTAAGAAACATGATAGAAGACTCTTAAGAGTTTCTCTGAGATTTTAATGTCTCAAATTTCATAAAAGAAAAAGTCCTAAAAGCCAGATTTTTTTTTTGACGTTGCTAAAGGCCAGATTCGAAAGGCTCTTTCATTCCAAACCGGCCCAAATTAAAATAACCCGAAAGGCCCAGTTTTAAATTTTTAAATCTACTAATCAAACAGATCCAACTCGCGCAATCAACTATCTCTCTCGTCAGTCGTCACTGTTCATTTCTCTATTTCCATTTCGTCAAAAAAGTTTTCAAAACATTTTTCACATGACATTGATAAGTGATTGATTTTGATTCGTGAACACATATATATGCACGTGAGGTTTTATATTATTTTAAGAAAGTTACCAATTATGCATGAATTTGGGAACAATTTTGGGATATATTTTGAGCTCTCTAGCATTTTTTGTAGGTTAATAGTATAATTAATTATATAAATCCAGAGTGCATTCATATAAACCCCACGTTTCTTTTTTTTAAGGCTTTTACAGAGTCGCCGTTTACCTGTGCAGAGTTACCCCCAAAGATAAAACTTGTGCAGAGTTACCCCCAAAGATTGTAAATCCGATTGACCCGAATGAGTTTCTTTTTTTTAAGGCTTTTACAGAGTCGCCGTTTACCTGTTGTATAATATGTGGCTTGCCATGGAATTGGTTCACCTATTGTAGTAGTTTAAGTGATGAAGTTTGTGTTTGTTTCAAATGTGCTGTATTCCAGGTTCAGCAGTCCACAGAGGACCCTATAATTGTGCATCCAGCTCACAATCATCCATTAGCCTTAATCGAGTATCCGTCCTCATTCAAATGTCGTGCTTGCAAAGTAAATGATCATATATTAGACTTGTCTTATAGATGCACCAAATGTCAGTTTTGGATGCACAAGAGTTGTGGCGATGCACCTGTCTCTTTCCGGTTTGATTTTCATAAACACCCTCTTAAACTCTCATTTTCACTTCCTGAAGTCTACCGTAAATTTGACCAGCATTGTAGAATATGCAATGAAAGGCTGCTTTGGCTAGAATGGCTTTACTGTTGTCATAACTGCAGATTTTTCGCCCATTTTCAATGTGCTAGATCAAGTCCAATGTTAAGGTGGTACTTTTTCTTAAACATTATTTTTACATCTATCTGTCTCGCTCTATATATATATACATTCACTTTTTTCCACTGTACAACTTTAATTAATTGTGTATATATTTTGGTATTCTCAGCTCCAGCTATGAAAATGAAACAGATCCTAATTTGGTGCACCTCCCAGCAGCCGATGAATTATCCCTAAATCTATTGCTCGAGCAATTTGTCAAGGATAAGATTACTCTATCCGATTCTTCTAATAATAGTAGCATTTTTAGTGCAACAAATTACATTAAACATTGGGCTCATGAAGAACATGATCTTAAACTCATTACAATCAATGAGTTGTATGATCCGAAAAATGATGATGAAATATTATTACTTTGCGATGGTTGTGTCGAGCCCATCCCAACTTATGGAGGTCAATCCTACTATGGTTGTGTTCCTTGTAAATTTTTTATGCATAAAGGCTGTGCCGAGTTGCCTAGAGAGATTGAACACCACCTCTGGCCAGGTAATACGCTATATGCAAATAAGTATAATGAACCATTCAAGGTTTTCTATTGTGATGGTTGCGGAGTTGACGGCAATGGCATATTCTTTGGTGATCGCGTGACACCGTCTGATAAGGGCAGTATCCATCTTCATATTGGATGTGTGACCTTACACAAAGTTATCAAACACGAAGCTCATCTTCACCAACTTGATCAAGTTTTCGGCAGATATTATATATGTAATGCATGCGGACAATCTTATCGTCAACATAAACACAGATGTAAAAAATGTGATTTCGACATATGTGGAGGATGTATTATGAAAGCAAGAACATACAAACACAGGTGGGATCCTCACCCCCTGGACTTGATATATGATGTCAGCATGGTCGCCGAACATGAACATGACTTCGACTGTGAGTATTGCTCTGAAGATATAAACCCGAACTATTGGTTCTATCATTGCAGTCGGTGTGATCTTTCATTTCATACTCTTTGTATTGAAATCTCATCTTATCGCAAGTACAAATCTGTTAAGTTTGGGGCTACTAATATAATTAGAGACAAACTCCATCCCCACGGACTCACATTTGTTTTGAACAAAAAGGTTCGTAGTTGTGATAAGTGTGGCAGGAATTGTACATTGCTAAACCTGTCCTGCAATGTGCACCTTGTAATACCATTTTCTGCGACTGGTGCTGGAACAAGTGATAGCATTCCTTGGTATCTATTTTCCCTTTCTCCCGAGTTTTTAATTATCAGCTTTGTTTCTTTAAAGTTTTATTTCTTATTATGTCGCACTGACTAAATTTACATCAATGTTTATTTGTTCTCTAATAAAATTAGGAACCTGTATATCTGTCACAAGAAAAGAGACAGATATAGCTTATAGATTAGAAAAGTTCTAATTACAATACAAGTTAATTAGAGGTTGTAATTAAAGAAGCTATTTGTTCTTGAAAATACAGCATCATTGTAAAGTTCCCTAATTTTTTTTTATTATTAGATATTAGATATTTAAAAAATTTTATTTAGATAATTATTTTAGTTAAAGATTTTTGAAATTCTTTTCATACAAATTATTTTATTTTAGATAATGATAAGATTCGTTATTATGTAAAGAAGCGTGAGAATATTTTTAAGAATCGATATATTTTTATTTAAATAAATTATATGTAATAGAATATTTTATTTTGGATATTATTTGTAGAGGTTGTAAAATTTTACTGATAAGTTGTATTATTATTTAATTTAATTTTAGGGTTTGTGTGCCTATTTAATAAAGCCGTTAAATTGATTAGAGACTCGTACAAGTTGCCTCCTAAGCCTCTAAAGTACGTTTTCGGCCTATACTACTTGTCCTTTGAGTTTGTTTTGCAGTTCTTAGATTTGTTTTAGATAAATTTTAATATATATTTACTGATTTGTGGTGTGCGTGGCATGCGTAAGTTGTACTACTTAATTGATCATCTAATGCTTCCACTGCAAATTGAATTTTTGTGCATAAATTATTATTTATGTGCTCAAGTGTTTGATTAATTTATGTTACTAACATGATTAGTATTGTGATAATTATTTCTTATAGTCATTCTTTTTGCGGTTAATCAATTCGGGCTGTATAAAACTTAGAAGTTAATAAATACACATGTACGCCTTATGTAATTAATTGGTTTAATACAAAATTATGTGAGTGTGGTCTAGGTACTTGTGCATGTGATAATTTAGTAATCATTTGTAGTGATTAGGTCATTAATTGATTAAATTATGTAATTTAAGTTTATTGTTAAAAAATGTAAAATCTTAGAATCATATTTCTTGCAATTTTGCTAAGCTAGTCAGTTTGCTTGACTTTCTTTGTGAGTGATTAAAAAATATTTATTTTGTGGGTGGCCAAATCTAGTTTAATTAGTTAGTTAATTATTTATTTTTGCCATGTGAAAGTATTAAAAAGCAAGAGAGGTTTTTGCAATTTTATCAAATTGTTTAGACCATGTACGCGTATCCATTTAGGATGGGCTTTAGTGCCCAATTGTTTTGTATTTAGGATGGGCTTTAGTGCCCAATTGTTTTGTTTATGTTACTTGCCTTGTGATCTGTTTATATTTTATACTAGCTTATAACCCGTGTCAAGCACGAACCGAGCATGAGTTGAAATTAAAATATTAGTATTAATAAATTATTAATAAATATTATTTAAAAATGTATTTCTCGAGAATTGAATGATAAAAATTTATAATAAATAAATAACTATTTAATTATGTAGTTATAGACAATCGAACTGTGCATAAAGCTAAAGAAATTAAAGTAAATAAATAAATCTTGTATGATTACGTAGCTGCAAAGAATCTAACGCTCGATGAAACTATTGAATTTAAAGTAAATAAATAAATTTTGTATAATTACGTAGTTGTAAGGAATCGAACCCTGGATGAAATTAAAGAATTTAAAGTAAATAAATCTTGTATAATTATGTAGTTGCGAGAAATCGAACCCAGGTTAAGTTATAACCAAATTTGGTACTTTGGTACTTTGGTACGTACTTTAGTACCGCGCGCCATTTTCACATTGTTTTGCTTATTAATAAAGAATATAGATATGTAAAATTAGTAATTTAATTTCTATTTTTCGTCAAACGCATTTCAAGAATTCTGTTTTTGTCCAATCTTCATGTGATTAAGTGGTTGCCTATGTGTTATATGTGTAAATTTGATATATAATAAATGATTAATCATTTTGTGTTTCATTAATTATTATTTTAGGATTTGTTCGCGTTAATTTTCAGTATTGAATTTAAGGTAAGTACTTTTTGACTTACTTTTATTTTCGGAAAAGATATTTAATTCAGTAATTTTTGAAATTTTGTATAAGATATCAGAATTTTTTTTGAAATGTATAAGATATAAAATACGGAAATCTTCGAATCCCTCAGTCTCTACGTTTCGAACCCGTTCGTAATTTACGCTATAGTTCCGGAACTAGTCTTAGATACTCTTAGTAGGCGCACAAGTGTGCAACTTTAGATATCTATTAAGGGGGCGTAATTATTAAATTTTAGATGCCGATCACTGGCAAAGTGTGGCGTATAAGAATAAGAATAAGATACCGACTACCGGGAAAGTGTGGTCGTAGAGTAAGACTGTGATATTTATAAGAATTTCGTTTCTGTTTTAATTCTGTTTCTGTTCTGATTTTTTAAAAATAAACTTTGGGTTAGACTTGTTTTAGTAAATGTTTTGCAAATTATTATTGTGTTGAGAAAATCTGTTTTGCTAAAACGCATATTGATTTTTGAGAATAACTGTAAGTCATAGCATAACTGTAAGTCATAGCTCACTCTTTTCTAATATTTCAGGTTCATGCATTGTGGAAGCATTTGAGAATAAGGATATGAATTTCGTGTTACGTGATTTGATGTAATTTATTGGATAAGATTTTATCGTGTTAGTATAAAAACATTTTGTTAAGTGCAAGATTATAATTATTGAATTTTTGGAGCTGCGCCTCATATTTTATGTTTTTGAATTATCGATTTTGACCGCTGCTTTGACTTTTGTTAATTTTTGGATTTATCGAATAAATAATATATTTTATTTAAGTTTTGATTTAGAATTAATAGTTTAAAAAGTCTCATGTTACAATCATGGAACTTAAGCATATTAGACAGGCACTATGAAATAGTTATTTCCTTCCGTTGTAGCTGCACAACAGAACTGGTAACCAATAAGCTTATGAAAATTTGATGAATTTGCAACAAGTACGATTATAGAATAAAATTTAAAAATTACTGGTTATCTTTCAACATAGATGCCTTGTAAAAATTTCATTCTTACAAAGATATATATAATCCTTGAAAAGTAATGGAGATTTATTCATAAAAATACTTAAACGAATCTATACTCTTTATTAATAAGCAAAACAATGTGAAAATAGCCCGCGGTACTAAAGTACCAAAGTACCAAATTTGGTTATCACTTAAACCCGGGTTCGATTCCTCGCAACTACATAATTATACAAGATTTATTTACTTTAAATTCTTTAGCTTCATCCGGGGTTCGATTCCTTACAACTACGTAATTATACAAGATTTATTTATTTACTTTAAATTCAATAGTTTCATCGAGCGTTACATTCTTTGCAGCTACGTAATCATACAATATTTATTTATTTACTTTAATTTCTTTAGCTTTATGCACAGTTCGATTGTCTATAACTACATAATTAAATAGTTATTTATTTATTATATATTTTTATCATTCAATTCTCGAGAAATACATTTTTAAATAATATTTATTAATAATAATATTTTAATGTCAACTCATACTCGGCCCGTGCTTGGCACGGGTTATAAGCTAGTTGATATATATAGGTAGATTTAAGTTATATTATTTCCGGATATTAATTACAGATCTTCCTGAAACATAGATATATAACAACAGCTGAGCAGTTAAGTTAATTTTAACTACATAATAGTGACCATATTTTACACCAATTTTCAAAAAAGTGAGTGAATTTTCGAGTTTGCAAATTAATTAATGACCAAATTTTATTTTCGTCTTTTAAAAGAATGGTTCTCAAAGTGAAAATGAGCCATTCTTTTAAAAAAAGTTAGCAGGAGCTAATCTTTTAAAAAGCGTGAACTAAACTTGTTCATTAATTTGCTAACTTGAAAATATTGCCACATTTTTTAAATTTAGTATAAATACAGCCACCATTTTGTAATTTACTTTATTAACTTTGCGGTCACACTTAATTTACCAATCAAATTGATCCCTTTTAAGAGTGAAGTAAAATGTGTAATCGATATGTTGTGAATCATTTATATCTATTGGCTTGTACATTTTCACTTATAATTAGTTATATAATTTATCTACATGTATTTTGGAATCCGCTTCTCTGTATTGTCATGGGGTTTTGCCTAATGATGTTTTTGAATTGGAGCGAAGAGAATGCAAATTACACTGGTAATGAGGCACGCGCCTTCAGTGTACTGATTTAGGCGTTTTCAATTGTAAAGGTGAATGCATGGCTGTAGTCTCTATGCATTAAATTGTTATTTAGAGGATACACTGCATTGTTAAGTAAATATTTCTTTCCTTTGTTGCTGTACCACAATACGAGGTCCTAGCCTAGTAGCGACGGTTGAGGTTCTGTGTCGCCTTGGTGGCTCTTTTGCATAAAAAAAAAGTAGAATGAGTACCCAATAAGCAATTTATAACCTTCATATATACAGCAGTACATGACAAATTTGACCTCCACTTTGTAATTTGTATCCCCTTAATGGCTCATTTGCATGAGAAAAAAAAAAGCAGACAAAAATAAATCAAGCAAATAAAGAACCTTCAACTTTTCCTTCTTTTCAAAAGCCAAGGAAGACTGACCCAAGCAAGATTATCTTGCCACGGAAGACTGAACCATTTTCACAATCTTCATAAAGTGCTTCGATGCCAGTCTTTGATGACACGCATATGTTTGTATGTATGTGCAAAGTTTTCTTGTACCAGCTTGGAGAAGATTATAAGAAGTGTTGAGTATACAACAACGAAAGCAAAAACCCAAAGCGAATAAACAAGAACAAGAAAATAAACGATAATCACACAAGACAAAGATTTACGTGGTTTGGAAATTCCTACTCCACAAGCCACACTAATTTTGTATTGATCTCTCACATTATGTTGTGTTTTGATGTGTTGGTGTTTTACAATTACATGAGCCTATTTATAAGAGAAAAACTTGGCCTAAACTAATCAGAGTCTAAATCTGAAATTCTGAAATTACTAACTCTAATTAGAATTCAGATCTGGAAATTCTAACTCAAATCAGAAACCAATTCTGAAATCTGTTAGACTCCACAAACCCAACAATCTCCCACTTGGAGTCTGACCACATCTTCTCTTCACTCTTGTAAATCTAGTAACACCCAATACTTCGATCAATAACTCTAACTAGTGCAGCGCCTTCTCATCGTTCAATTCTAAAGGCTAGTTGAAACTATGCAAAGCTTCAAATTTTCATTGGTAACCAAACATCCACCCAAATCTGCATCAGAGACCCCTTCCAAGATAACATCTACCTTACTGAAACACAATGCAACCTTGGATGTGCCTTTCAAGTAGTGTAACAACCACTTGACTACTTCCCAATGCTCTTTTCCTGGATTAGACATGAACCTGCTAACAACTCCCACTGCATGAGCAATGTCTGGCCTTGTACACACCATAGCATACATCAAACTGCCAACTGCAGATGCATATGGAACTTTAGCCATATATTTCTTGCCTTCATCCATTTTAGGTGACTGCTTCTTCGCGAGATTAAAGTGAGTTGACAACGGTGTACTTCTGGTCTTCGCATCCTGGACACTGAATTTCTGCAATAATTTCTCAATATACTTCTCTTGAGATAATTTCAAAGTACCTTCAGATCTATCCCTTATGATGCTCATACCAAGTATCTTTTTTGCTGCACCCATATCCTTCATCTCAAACTCTTCAGACATCTGTCTCTTTAGCCTGTTGATTTCCCTCATGTTTGATCATGCTATCAACATGTCATCAACATACAACAACAATATGATATACGATGAATCAAATTGTTTAAAGTAACAACAATGATCCATAGCACTTCTCGTGTACCTATTCTTCATCATAAAGCTGTCAAACTTCAAGTGCCATTGTCTTGGTGCTTGCTTCAAACCATACAAGCTTTTTATAAGCTTGCAAACCAAGTTTTCTTTCCCAGCTACCTGAAATCCCTCTGACTGAACCATGTAGATGTCTTCCTCAAGATCACCATGTAAGAACGCGGTCTTAACATCTAGTTGCTCTAGATGTAACTCCTCTGCAGCCACAATGCTTAGCACAAGTCTAACAGTAGTCATCTTAACAACCGGAGAAAATATATCAGTATAGTCAATACCCTTTTTCTGTTGATATCCCTTGGCTACTAACCTTGCCTTGTACCTTTTGCTGCCATCTGGTTCTTCTTTGATCCTGAACACCCACTTATTCTGTAAAGCCTTCTTTCCTGCTAGTAATTCTGTTAAAGACCAAGTCTCATTCTTCTCAAGAGAACTCATCTCTTCTTTCATGGCTGATTTCCACTTAACTGAATCATCCACCTAAATTGCCTCTGAATAACACTGAGGCTCTCCGTCCTTGGTCAATAACATGTAATATGTTGAAGGAGAAAATCTTTGTGGCGGCTTCACAATTCTGCTAGATCTACTTATCTCAGCCTGTGGAGTAACTGAACCTGTCTCATCAACATTCCCAGAACTCCCACTATTTCCTGCAAGATCTTCTTCCGTAATATCTTCAAACACTGCTTTCTCTTTTTCAGATTGTTCCTTTATAAACTCAGAATCGACTGCAAGCTTATCCTTGTACACCGCATTTTCTTTAAAAGTAACATCTCTACTTCTAACGACCTTCTTCGTCAGTTCATCCCAGAAACGGTAACCCATATCATCTGAGCCATAACCAATGAAGATACACTTCTTTGCTTTCAGATCAAGCTTTCCTATGTCTGAATCTTTAACACGCACATAAGAAACACAACCAAAAACTCGCAAGTGTGAAAGATTTACCTCTTTTTTCTGCCACTCTTCTTCATGAATCTTGAACCCCAAAGGAACTGAAGGTACTCTGTTTATGAGATACGTTGTTGTACTAACTGCATCTGCCCAAAAAATCTCCGGCAACCTTGCATGTAACCTCATACTCTTGGCCCTCTCATTCAAGGTTCTATTCATGCGCTCTGCAATACCATTCTGCTGCGGTGTCTCTGGAATAGTTTTAATCATTCTAATCCCGTACTCTGCGCAATAGCTTTTAAACTCATCACTACTATACTCACCACCATTATATGACATCAAACTCTTAACCTTCAAACCGGTCTGGTTTTCAACTTCAGTCTTCCACTTCTTGAAAGTATCAAACACATCGGTTTAGCCGCCCACTTGAGAAATTGTAAGGTATATAATCTTGCCTCTAATCAATCTAAGCTTTCGTTCCAAACTAGTACAGAAGATGGTGTTTCTCTGCAAAATTGGACATTTGACAAGAATTTATGTGATGAGTTGTATACTAAAATGATAATTATTGATGAGTTGCCATCTAAGTTTGGGGATAACATGGGATTTCAAGCTTTTATGCGTGGTTGTTGTCTAATGTTTCATATTCCATCTAGATTCAAGGTTGCACGTGATTGTTTTACTGTGTACGTTAGTATGAGGGATAGTTTAATGAGTGCATTGTGTGAGCCAACTCAACATTTTTATCTAAAAACGGATACATGTACATCTAATCAAAGAATCAATTACATGTGTTTGACGGGTCATTTTATTGATAAAATTGGATGATGCATAAACGAATACTAAATTTTTGTCCAATCAATAGTCGTAGAGGTGAAGCAATTGCGATGGCTATTGAGATGTATTTAAGGGATTGGGAAATCACTATGGTGTTAAGTTGCACCGTAGACAATGCTAGTTCTAACGATGTTGCAATGGTAAAGTTGAAGGAGAAAATGTGTACTTGGCCTACTTCAATTTTAGATAGTGAAAACATTCATATGAGATGTGTTGCTCATATCTTAAACTTGTTTGTTCAAGATGGCTTGGGGGTGTACAATGAGTCCATTAATAAAGTAAGAAATGCGGTGAAGTATGTGAGGCATTCGGTCCAAAGAACAACAAGGTTTAAAAAATGCGTGGACTTTGAAAATATTGAGTGTCAAAAAGATTTGATTCTAGATGTGCCTACTAGGTGGAATTCAACTTATGAAATGTTAGAAGTGGCCGAAAAATATGAAAGAGCTTTTTATAGATATGATGAGCAAGATTTAATGTACAAGGAAGATCTTAAGTTAAAAAAAAGGGATATAAGATGAATTTGATGGAAGGCCCTGTTCTTTATAGATATGATGAGCAGGTCTGTGTTGTCTCAATGTTTTTGGTCTTTGTTGTTCTGTTTCTGCCCTGTTCTTTTTCTGATTGATTGTGCTGATAACATGTGCTGAATGCTAATAACATAATTAGGCTATTTTGGTGGGCAACATGTGTTGCATCCAACTTGTTTTTTTAGTCTGATAACATCTTCTTTTTGCTGTTGTTTTTCTGCTGGTGTTCTATTTTGCTGATTGATTTGATTGTGTTGCTTGTTGCTGAGAGTTGTCCGCCTGCTTGTTTCTGAGTTGCTGTGTGTTGGCAGTGTTGCTATCAAGTCTAGTGACTGAGATAGTGAAATGAGAGTTATGGTTTATTATCTTTTCATTATTCCAGTTAATGTATCCTGCATAGTGAATTAGTGATGCCTTTCTTTGTATTAGGAGCATTTTCCAAGCATTTTCCAAGTTTCTTATTTGTATTAAATAGCCTAGTGACTGAGGTGTTTCTGAATTATGTTAAGTGTTAACATTTGAGTTTAATTTAGACTTTTATTTCTAATTCGGTTTTTTAATTCGGTAATCGATTTTAACCGAAATAATTAATTCTGTTCGGTAAATAACCAAAATTATTTCAGTTCTTAATTCAGCTATAGATTTTGCTCTTATTTGGTATTCGGTAACCGAATTATAATTCGGTTCGGTTACCGAATAACTGAATGCTCAGCCCCAATCCTAGGTAGCCAGGACTTATACATGTACCTTTACTAAATGTCGAATGTCTGTTTTACCCATCCGATTTATACCGGTTTGAATTTTTTTTTAATCGATACATGTATAAGGGTTAATTGGACTTTACTGGGTACCTCATGGGCTAAAATGTACGATTTCAAAGTTTTAGAGTTGATGGGTATAAATCTTCAAACTTTAAGGGCTAAAAGGTCAAAAAACCATTATATTAAGTTAATTAAGTTAATAATTATATGTTTCTCGCGGTAAATATCTATACAATACCATTAAGAGGGTTTTCTGATTTTAATAAAGATTTAATTTGATTTTAAATAATAATTATTATATATATTAATTTGAAATTAAGTTAAATATATATTAATATATTAATAATTATATGTATACTGCGGTATACATAGCATACCATATCATTTAAAAGGGGTTTGTGCTTTTAATAAAGAGTATAGATATACTACTTCTTATTAATTACTCCCTCAATTTTTTTTATATATTGCTTGACTTTTTTCACATACTTTAAGTGTTTTGACTGAGTACTTAAATTTATTATTTTTTAATTTTTTTTTGAATAAAAGTGTATAAAGGATAATTTAATTCAGGAAAAAAATTTAAAAATAATAATTTTAAGTACGCGTTCAAAAGAGGGAGTAATTATATAAGTTTTATAATTGTTTCAAGTGCCTACTCATTTTTATCCTATGCTTTATTAAAACCTTAATTCAATGTCTTTGATAACACGCATGTGTTTATGTGAAGAAAAGAAGATTTAGCACTAAAGCATGATGCTCACAAGTCACAAACATTAATGCTAATCATGTCCGAGTATATTATAAGGATATATATATATATATATATATATATATATATATATATATATATATATATATATGCTTTTTAAACATGAATTAAAATCTTAGTGTGTATTATAAGGATACATACCAAAGTCCAGACTACCAACATAAAAGTAGACTAAATTAAACCAAGCAAGCAGTGTTGTAAAAAGCGGGAATCGGAGTTAATCGGTGAAGGCACCGTCCAGGGATTAATCGGGTAATCGGGGATTAATCGGATCATTAATCGGAATAAATTTAATAATATTTTTTATATACAATTATAAAATTGTTTTGTTATTTCAACTAAACATATGTTATTGTCATATATTTATGCAAATATGTTAAAAATGTTATATAATTGTAATAAATAAAATTTTGAAGGTTTAACTTTTCGATTAGAGATCAATTTAAGAGGAAAATTTAAGAGAATTTACGATTTAGGCATCTAAAATTATAATTATATGTACAAAAATAATGTTTTTCCTATTGTTTAATCAAGTTTCTACCTTTTAAATTTTTTTATTATTTTTTTTAATTTTAACTATTTTTTAATAATTAGCCCGATTTTTGACCGATTAATACGATTTTGACCGATTCAGCCGATTTTTGACCGTTTTTATGAAAAAATGATTAATTGACCGATTTTCGCTTAATCAGTTCGGTGGCCCGCTGTCTAACGATTAATCGGCGATTAATCCCGATTAATCACCGACTTTTAGAACACTGCAAGCAAGTCAGGAACTTTCATCACTTCATTATTTTAAAAGCAGCTTAAATATCAAATTGGGCATTAAAGTGAAGATCATATATCACTTTCATCACTGATCTCAATGGAATATCACTTCAATCACTAAAGTCATCATAAATATCAAACGGATACCTCTAGATATGTGTTCGAAAAATAAAAATAATTTATATCGAGTTCTACAAATATTTCTTGAATATTACCGCAACCAAATGAAAAGTTGTGAACTCTAGTATTTAAGATATTATATTTAGATTTAAAAAAATTTATTTACTATTTATTTTTAATTTTATAGTTATTTACTTTGATTTAATTAAAAACAAATAGTAAATGAATTTTTTAAAATCTAAATATATTATCTGAAATACTAGAAATCATAAATTTTTATTTGGTTGCAGTAGCATTGAAGAAATAGGTGTAGAACTCGATAAAAGTTATTTTTACTTTTCAAACACATATTTAGAGTTATCAGATGTTTGTATCCTTCTCCAGTTCTAATAGTTGATATTCATATTATGAAGTATGAATTCTCCACCTATACGTACGCACTTGGCTTTTTATAATTGTATGTATTCTTTTATAATGTAATTGATAAATTTTTCGCTAATTTTTCTTTGTTTTAGGTAAGAATGTCTAGTTTCTCCCTAATGTTTATTTTATCCTATACTAATTTATCACATGCACCAATGCATTATGAATTTTCAAGTAAATGTATACATAAATATGTATGCATTTTCAAGTAATTATCACATGCACCAATGCATCATAATTTATTTTTAGTTTTGCCAAGCTCTTCATCTTGCCAAGGAAGACTCGGCCATTTTCACAAGCTTCGATGTCTGTCTTTGATGACACGCTTGTTTTTTGTACAAGCTTGGAGAAGAATTTAAGAAGCAAGGGGTAAAAGTAGGACCACACCTAAAGTTAAAAATCCGGAGAACAAATAAGTTGGTTGTAAAAATGAGAACTAAAGCATCAATTCCTATCTTTGTTTCTTTGCTTCATCCCTTCATATTCGTTTTCTTCCCTTTAATCATACTAGCCTATAACCCTTGCGAAGCACGGATCGAGAATAAAAATTAAATTATTAAAATAAAATTTGAATATTGAGTATAAAAATAATTAATAAATATTAATTTAAATAAGTTGATTTGTAGAATTCAATGAGAAATTTAAATGAAAGTCTATAATAAATAAAGACTATTTAATTAAATAGTTATGATAATCGAATCCTGGTGAAATCAAAGAAGTTAAATTTAATAAATAAAGAATTTGTATAATTATGTAGTAGCAACAACAAATCGAACCTGAGTTTTAGTACTATTGTGTTTCAATTAAAAGAAGTTTCCAAATTATTTCTATATATCTGTCACTCCCGCTCGAACCCGTACAATTCCCCAAATTCCTGACCTGATTGAGATGGGGAACATATCGAGATCGAGCGGATGAAATACACATTCGTAATAGTAAGAGAGATAGTAATTACATTATTAATTTAAATATGTTGATTTGTAGAATTAAATGTGAAATTTAAATGAAAGTCTATGATAAATAAAGACTATTTAATTAAATATTTATGATAATCGATTCCTGGTGAAATCAAAGAAGTTAAATTTAATAAATAAATAACTTGTATAATTATGTAGTAGCAACAGCAAATCGAACCTGAGTTATTCTACATTGAAAGAAGTTCAATTTATTGTTCAAGCCTCAGTGAAGTATTCAAGAAAGTGGATTTACTACAGTGACAGAGATTTCCAGTTGGTGACAGAAGAAGTACAGGATACAGAGTTTATTCAGAGCTAAAGAAAAGAAGCCACAGCTTTAAATGTTTTAAAGATGAAGAATTATCATTGAAGTCAGTTATTCATGAACCAGACAGTGCATCGAATGACGACATCAATCAGTGGAATTAAATCATCTATATTAAGTGGTTTTCAGAAGATAAAGGAATGCAATGATTTTAAGTTATCTTCTTTTAATTAATTAAATTATTAATCAATTTAATTAATAAATTAATTCTTTCAGAATTAATTAATTAATTAAATTAATTAATTTAGCTGTTTAAATTATTTATTAAATTAATTCTAGAAAAGAATTAATTTAATTTAGAATTTAAATTAACTAATTTGATTAAAGGAAATTAATTTAATACTGTATGACCTGACCTGAAGAAATACTCTGTATGACCTGACCTGAAGAAATACTCTGTATGACCTGACCTGAAGAAATTCTCTGTATGACCTAATTCTCTGTATGACCTCTGCTAGGTCATACCGAGCTCTGCTAGGTTCTACAGAGGCTTTTAACAGCAGGTCATACAGGTTACTTTTCTAAGGTTCTACCGAAAGTTGGTAGAAGTACAGCAGGTCATACCGGACACATTTCTGAGGTCATACTGATGAAGCATGGTTCTACTGAATGGTCATACAAGTATTGTGCACAGTTTAAAACAGGTTCTTCTCAGTTTAATTAGGTCATTTTGATCTAATTAAAAGGTCATACAAGGCAAATGCAATTGTATTAACCCGGGGCTGTTACAGAAGAGAAAAAGAGACAGACATATTAAACACACAGACATTTTCTCTCAAAAGAACAAGAAGAAAGCATTTGATCTTATTTCTTCTCAAGCAATTAATTCTAGTTTGTATTGTTAAATCCAAACCACTAGAAGTTGATTACTTGTATTGCTTTGATTAACTAGCAGATTTTTATCCCTAGAATTTATCTCGAACTTGCTTTTAGCATTCGATCTTTTTATTACAAATATTAGAAAAGTTCATGTCGAATTTATTCTAAATTTGTATTAATTAGTTTGAGATAAATACTTTGTAATCCGTACTGTATTTGCAACACCCTTCAAGTTTAATATAGTTTATATTTAACTTGAATATTGTTTCATTTATATTCCGCATTAATTTGTTCTTAATTGTTAAATTATTCAAAGGACAAATTTCGATAAAACGGTATAGTTTGTATTCAACCCCCCTTCTACAAACTTATCAGGACCTAACAGAAGTATAATAGGTTTTCGAATTTATGGAATATAAGAGTTCGAATTTATAACAAATTCATATAATGAAAAGTTCTATTGAGAGTAGATAATAGTTGTTTGTGAGACATAGTTAAAAGTTTTATTAGAAATAAAATAGGACTGTGAATTTATATATGTGATTTTTCAACGAGAGAACGGCTCATTAAAAAAAAGTATGTTAACATGAAAATTAATTTATAAGACAATTATTAAATATGTAAAAATTAGGATTTTGATCCTAACGAGGGAACCGTGTTTTACGGAAGAACGACTTATAGGGAGGAATGAATAATTGTCGTAATAAAAAATATCCTTCAACATTTTAGAAGTAGAAAATATGCTCTAATTTATAAACCAGAACAATTCGAATATATAGGGAAGAGACATAAATAAAAGTTATATTTGAAGTATAATAGTTGTTCTAATTTATAAAGGAGAATAGTTCAAATTTATTAGTTAGGCATATAATTAAAAGTTTTATCGGATGTAGAATAGGTCTTTTAATTTATAGAGTAGAAGGATTCAAATTTATAATAAATACATATAATTAAAAAATCTATTGAAAATAGAATATGTGATTTTAACACATAACCAAAAGTTAAATTGAAAGTAAAATATGAGTGTGAATTTATATATGTATTTTTTCAACAAGAGAGCGGCTCATTAGAAAGAAGTATGTTAGCATAAAAATTAATATATAGGATTAATATTCAATATATTAAATTTGGAATTTCGATTTGAACAAGGAAACCGTCGTGTTTTGCAGAAGGACGGCTTATTATTAAGGAGGAATGAATAATTATTGTAATTTTATTAATAAAGATTTTAAAAAAATTAAAAATGCCGCCGCGAAGCGCGGCTTTCTCAACTAGTATATATATATAAAGGAGGATACGTTGGAGGTTAGGTGGCGCCCCTAAGATCGACTCAATCTATTTTTTTAATTTTCTAGAATTTTAGAATTTTAAATACTGATAAATAAAAAAATATCATTTAACATATTATAAGTAGAATAGGTGTTCGAATTTATTGAGGAGAAAAGTTCGAATTTATAGCAAGACATAATTAAAAGTTCTATTTGAAGTAGAATAGGTGTTTGAATTTGTTTAGGAGAAGAGTTCAAATATAAAAGAAGTACTTGCAAAGTTCTATTTGAAGTAGAATAGGTGTTTCGATTTATAGAGGAGAAGAGTTCGGATATAAAAAAAGTACTTGCAATTAAAAGTTCTATTGGAAGTAGAATAAACGTTTGTAATACATAACTAAAAGTTCTATTTGAAGTAGAATATGTAAATTTATATAGGTGTTTTTTCAACGAAAGAGTGTCTCATTAGAAAGGAGTATGTTAACATAAAAATTAATATATAAGATAAGTATATATTCAATATATTAAATTTGAGATTCAATATATATATATATATATATATATATATATATATATATAAAGGAGGATACGCGGGAGGTTAGGTGGCCCCCTAAGATCGTCTTAATTTATTTTTCTAATTTTCTAGAATTTTAGAATTTTAAATACTGATAAATAAAAAAATATCCTTTAACATATTAGAAGTAGAATAGATGTTCGAATTTATTGAGGAGAAGAGTTCAAATTTATAGCGGAGACATATAATTAAAAGTTCTATTTGAAGTAGAATAGGTGTTTGAATTTGTAGAGGGGAAGAGTTCAAATATAAAAGAAGTACTTGCAATGTTCTATTTGAAGTAAAATATGTGTTTCGATTTATAGAGGAGAAGAATTCGAATATAAAAGAAGTACTTGCAATTAAAAGTTCTATTGGGCAATGAACCTGCTGATGTATCTTAATCCAGTATGTAGAATAAACGTTTGTAATACATAACTAAAAGTTTTATTTGAAGTAGAATATGTAAAGTTATATATGTGTTTTTTAAACGAAAGAGTGTCTCATTAAAAAGGAGTATGGTAACATAAAAATTAATATATAAGACAAGTATATATTCAATATATTAAATTTGAGATTTTGATATTAAAAAGGAAAGCGTGTTTCATGGGAGGACGGTTTATTAGCGAGGACCGAGTAATTTTCATAATTTATTTGATAGAGTTTTTTTAAAAAATTATTACGCCGCCGCGAAGCGCGGCTTTTTCAACTAGTAATTAAATAAATTTGAAATTAAGCTAAAAATATTTTTAAAACTAATTAAGTTAATAATTATATGTATATCGTTGTATATATGGCATACCATACTATTAAGAGGGGGTTTCTGCTTTAAATTAAGAGATTAATTTTTATTTAAATAATAATTAATATGAAATTAAATCAATTATATTAAGTTAATTAAACTAATAATTATATGTACATTGCAGTTTAGATGACATGCCCAGGGGATATGGAAAATCTTTGTGTTAAATTTTTACTCCGACAAAACCTGTGCAGAATTACCCCTAATGATTGTAGACCCAACAAACCAGAATGAATTTCTCGCTTTTCATTCCACTCCCAGAATATGTAAATTATGTTGAGCCTTCAACACATTTCCTGATTTCATCTTGTAAGCTTTGTCTCTTGCCATGGAGATGGTTCTCTTATTTCATATGTTTGCTTCAAAAGTGCTCTGTTCTTATTTCAGCACTCCAAACAGGACAGATAGAAATATGGAGATTTACGAGAAATGGATAAAGCAATATGAGACAAAGTGTACAGGCTGATAATGCAACTGATCTTGCTATTGAAGCTGGAGACCTTGCAATACGAGTTATGAATAAGTTTCCTGAAGCACCTCAGCTTCAGAAACATGCGTGTCTCAGTGATTCAGAATCTTGTAAGTTAAAAATCCGGAGAACAAAGAAGTTGGTTGTAAAAATGAGAACTAAAGCATCAATTCCTATCTTTGTTTCTTTGCTTCATCCCTTCATATTCGTTTTCTTCCCTTTAGTCATATATACTAGTACTTCTTATTAATTACTCCCTCAATTTCTTTTTATATTTTTATATTTGATGTTTTTATGAATGATAAAACTATTAGTATTTTTACATTTTTGGATAAATTCAAAAAAGTATTCAGAAAAATAATTAAATACAATTATGATCTTACAAGTATGACCATGATAAAGGAGGTTACTTCCTTTGGATGTTTGAGTCACTACTTACATATTCTTTGACGACACCCATTTGTTTGTATATGCCTGTAAAAGCTTTCTTGTACAAGGAGAAATCATATATTCTTTTTCTATATATAGTTTTCTATGTTGCATTGGCTTCACAAGAAATCATAAATGGAAGAGAAAAATGATAGAGGTTTGAAGCACCTTGCTCACAAGCACTTGCTTGTCCTCAATGAAAATTACATTGGTGGAGGGGGATATTATTGTTGGGGCTGCCAAGAACAAATAGATTCATGTCAATCATCTGTTTATAGTTGCAGCGACATCAGAAGTTATGATTGTGCTAGGTTTTTACTTCACAAAGCCTGTGCGGAGTTACCCCCAAAGATTCTTTGCCCAATTGACCAGAATGAGTTTCTCTTTTTTCAGCCTCCATTAATGTCACGGAATACATGTTGTAGAATATGTGGCTTTCTGAGGTCATGGATGTGCTTCACCTATTGTAGTAGTTTCAATACTGATATTTGTGTTTGCTTGAAATGTGCTATATTCCAGGTTCAGCAGTCCAAAGAGGATCCTATATTTGTGCATCCAGGTCATAGTCATCCATTAGCCTTAATCCAGCATCCCTCCTCATTCCAGTGTTATGCTTGCAAAGTAAATGATAACAAATTAGACTCGTCTTATAGATGCACCAAATGTCAGTTTTGGATTCACAAAAGTTGTGGTGATGCACCTCACTCTTCCCAATTTCAATTTCATAAACACCCTCTTAAACTCTCGTTTTCTCTTCCTGAAGTCTACCGCAAATTTCCTCAGTTTTGTAGAATCTGCATTGAGAGGGTGTATTGGATAGAATGGCTTTATTGTTGTCGCAGCTGCAGATATTTCACCCACTTTCATTGTGCTAGATCAAGATCAAGTCCAATTTTGAGGTGGTACTTTGCTTAAACATCAATATTTAAATCGATTGATCTATCTATCTATCTACACACATACACACACATATCCATTTTTCATCTTTCCGGTGTACACTGATTCTCTATGTTTTTTTTGGTATTTTCAGCTCTAACGAGGATGAAACATATCCTAATTTGGTGCACCTCCCAGCAGCTGATGAATTATCTCTAAATCTATTATTGCTTGAGCAATTTATCAAGGATAAGATTACTATATCTGATACTTCTTATAAAATTAATAGCATCTCTAGTTCAACAAAGGATATTAAACATTGGTCTCATGAAGAACATGTTCTTAAACTCATAACATTTAACGAGTTGTATGATGGGGAAAATGATGATGAAATATTATTGGTTTGCGATGGTTGTGACAAACCCATTCGAACTGATGATAGTCTATTCTATGGTTGTGCTCCTTGTGAATACTTTATGCATAAAGTCTGTGCGGAGTTGCCAAGAGAGATTGAACACCACCTTTGGCCAGGTAAAACGCTAATTGCAAATAAGAAGTGTACCCGTTGTGATTTTTGCTCTGGATACTGCAATGCTATATTCTTTAGTGCTGGACCACCTGATGATGAGGACATTATCGATCTTCATATTGGATGTGTGACCCTACCAAAGATTATCAAACATGAAACTCACCATCACCAACTTGAACAAGTTATTGACTATTATCATGCTTGTTATGCATGCGGATATAGTGCTCTATATAAGCACGAATGTAAAGAATGCAACTTTTATATATGTGGAGAATGTATTATGAAAGCAAGAACATACAAACACAGGTGGGATCCTCACCCCCTGGACTTGATATATGATGCGGGCATGGTCGAAGAACACGAGCATGACTTCGAGTGTGAGAATTGCTCTAAAGAAATAGACACAAACAATTGGTTCTATCATTGCAGTACTTGTGATCTTTCATTTCATATCAATGATTGTCTTATTCGTGTCAAGTAAGTATGTTTTATTCGTGTCAAGTTTGGTGAACCAATCCTCCAGTGTGCACCAGTGCCAGGAGTTTGATCTTTAAAGTCCGACTTTCATATACAGCTGTGATTATAAATTTTATCTTGATTAACTCTCTTCTCTCGCCAGTTCCTATAATATATTCCTGTTTGTTATTTATATAAGTTTATAACCGTTTCAACGTTGAGTCACTTATTTTTATCTTATGCTTTATTAAAACCTTCGATGTCTTTGATGACACGCGTGTGTTTGTATGCATGTGGAGGCTTTTTTTTTTACCATTGTAGAACATTTTAAGCCAGGAAACTAAACAGAGAAGAAAAGAAGATTTAGAAATGAAGCATCACGCATATGCCTGTGTGTTTTTGTGAAAGCTTTCTCAGCTTGGAGAAATTATATATTCTTTTTCAGGATATGGTGTATTATATTTCACTAGCCGAGGGCCAAGCAAGAGTCAGATCAACATAATAATATTGATAAATATTTTTAAATATTTTAAAAAAAAATATTTGTTGAGAATTGAATGATAAAAATATAATAAATAAACCACTATTTAATTATGTAGTTATAGACAATCGAACCGTTTGTAAAACTAAAGAAATTAAAGTACATAAATAAATTTTGTAGGATTACGTAGCTGCAAGGAATCGACTCTCGATGTAGCTAATAAATTTAAAGTAAATAAATAAATAAGCCCAGGAACTATATATAACAAGAGCCCTTGAACATAGAGGGCCATCTCCCCAACTAAAACATTGAAACTGACAGTTAACACATCCTCAGAAGCGGTCACTTGCATTTGCAGCTGTGTATAATGTTCTCTCAACAGCCCACTTCACAATGACACATTTCAGCCATCGAAGAACAAAGATTTAACATATGAAATGAGAAAGAATGAAAAATAGAGAAAGATGCAGTGAGGGCATAAGTGAGCTAGTTCTTTTTAAGAGCAATCTCTGACAGAGCTGGTAACTTTAGTTGAATAAGAGCAACTCCAAGATACTATCTATCTCAATTCTTAAATTAAAATTTGAGAAATTTGAAAAAAAATTATACTCCAACCATTTTCTAGATGGTTCCTTAAAAATTAGGACACAACTTCGTACAGGGAGCTATAATTCTTACATTTATTATTTGAAAAATGTTAAAGGCCCCAAAAGTGTTCCCAAATGAGTTTCGAATGGTAACTTTCCTAACAGTAATATGAGACCCGCGTGCACACTACAAGAATAAGCTAATATACCAACGAAATTTAGTAACGAAAATCCATCTGTTGGTAGTTACCGACAGATTGCTAACGGATCTCATAAGTTTGAAAAGTCAAAATTTTGCCAATCGAAACCTAACGGATCACTAACGGATATTTAATAACGGAATATTTTCATTGGTAAAATAGGCGGCAAAAAATGTCCGCCCAATGTGTCAATGGAATAGCTATGGTTTGCCAACGGATTTTTGCCAAGGAAATACTAACGACATAGTAACTGTTTAGTAACGAATTCCCAACCCCATACTAACGGAAGTTACAACTTTTGTTCCGTTAGCGATCTATCACCAATTTTAGATCGGTTAGATATATTCTGTTACTAATCTGCTGGTAATATTAATTCTGAAATTAAACAGTCAATTAGTACTAGTATTTCCTCTCGGATTGGTGTTTTGATTAAAAAAAATATTTATCGACGATCCAACTGTACGGATGTGAAGATCTATTTATTTTAATGATATTTCAGTATTTTTGAAAAATAATAAATTTATTTGTTTTAAGATTTTAAGAGTCAATTAATACTTTGACTTTTACTTCTAACTAGTGTTTCCTCCCGAATTGGTGTTTCGATTTTTTAAACATATTTATCGATGATCCAACCATACGGATGTGAATATATATTTATTTTAATGATATTTCATTATTGTAGGAAAATAATAAAATTATTTGGTTTGAGATTTTAAGAGTCAATTAGTACTTTGACTTGTACTTCCAATTAATGTTTCCTCCTGAATTGGTGTTTCAATTTTTTTAAAAATATTTATCAACAATTAAACCGTACGGATGAGAAGATCTATCTACTCTAATGATATTACAATTTTTTTTGGAAAATAATAAATTTTTTTGGTTTGATATTTTAGGAGTCAATTAGTACTTTGACTTGTACTTCCAACTAGTATTTTCTCCCGAATTGGTGTTTCGATTTTTTTTAAAAATATTTATCGATGATCCAACCATAAGGATGTGAAGATCTATCTATTTTTTTTATATTTCAATTTTTTTGAAAATAATAAATTTATTTGGTTTGAGATTTTAAGAGTCAATTGCTACTTTGACCTGTATTTCCAACTAGTGTTTCATCCCGAATTGGTGTTTCGATTTTTTAAAAAATATTTATCGACGATCCAACCGTACGGATGTGAATATTTATCTACTTTTATGATATTTCAAATTTTTTGGAAAATAATAAATTAATTTGGTTTGAGATTTTAAGAGTCAATTAGTACTTTGACTTGTCCTTCTAACTAGTGTTTCCTCCCGAATTAGTGTTTCGATTTTTTATAAAATATTTATCGAAAATCTAACTGTATGGATGTGAAGATCTATTTATTTTAATGATATTTCAATATTTTTGGAAAATAATAAATTTATTTGGTTTGAGATTTTAAGAGTCAATTAGTACTTTGACATGTACTTCTAACTAGTGTTTCCTCCCAAATTGGTGTTTCAATTTTTAAACAAATATTTATCGACGATCCAACCGTACGGATGTAAAAATATACTTATTTTTATTATATTTCAATTTTTTTGGAAAATAATAAATTTATTTGGTTTGAGATTTTAAGAGTTAATTAGTAATTTGACTTGTACTTCTAACTAGTGTTTCCTCCCGAATTGGTGTTTTGATTTAAAAAAAAATATTTATCGACGATCTAACCGTACGGATGTGAAGATCTATTTATTTTAATGACATTTCAATATTTTTGGAAAATAATAAATTTATTTGGTTTGAGATTTTAAGAGTCAATTGGTACTTTGACCTATACTTCTAACTAGTGTTTTCTCCCGAATTGGTGTTTCGATTTTTAAAAAAATATTTATCGACGATCCAACCATACGGATGTGAAGATCTATCTATTTTTATGATATTTCAAATTTTTTGGAAAATAATAAATTTATTTGGTTTGAGATTTTAAGAGTCAATTAGTACTTTAACTTGTAATTCTAACTTGTGTTTTCTCCCGAATTGGTGTTTCGATTTTAAAAAAAATAAAAATCTAAGTTCTAACCATACGAATGTTAAGATCTATCTATTTTAGTAATATTTTCAAAAAAATTGAAAAAAAAAATTATTTTATTTTATTGATATTGTTAAATTCATTAAGTTAGCCAAATTATGACATATATAAAAAACATGTTGTTGAAAGATGAGTAGACTAGTGGAGTGATAACCCCGTCCTTTCAAAATATACAATCCAACGATAGTTACACCAACCAACTCAGCAATCCATGTGAATGTAAATCAACCAATAATAAACCACTATACACCTCTAAAACCCAACCTTATCTTTACCCCTTCATTCATTCTTAATCCACTATTTCCTCAAAATATATTCTACCCTTCTTTTCTTTTCACCCATTCTGCAAACTCTTGTTCTTCAATCTCCAATATTCTATCAGATATCTATGTAGAAAAATTTCTAGAAGAAGTCACCTTGGAAGAACTAGAAAGCCTCATGAGTAGAAGAACGAGCGAAAAAAGAAAGTAGCAAATGCATATGAAAGATAGAAGAGTGCCAAAGAATACAAAATATCTTAAATTTGTTAAGCTTTATAAGGATTTTTTTTCTTTGTTGCTCGTGTATTTATGAGTATTGGGATGATTGTTTTCGATATACAAATTGTAATTTTTTGTATAGTCTGATTTGCAATAAACAATTGAACTTTACAAACCTTCACTATGTTTCCAGTAGCCATATGTATGCATTGTGTTATAAATTATGTATGTTCTGTCATTTGGAGGGTTTGTGTTTGAGTCGTATTAATTTAACTCGGTACACATACAACTACAAAGGGGTATCCACCTCTAAACTACTAACAGAAGTTTGTTATTACATTTTAATAACGGATTCTTGTTGGCATGGCGTTACTAAATATACTAACGGAATATTATTCTGTTGTTGAATTGGTTGTATCTGAAACAAGAATTTCGTTACTATTGTATTGATATTCCATTGTTAAGTTTACTAACGAAAACAAATTAGTTGGTAGCGACTTCCCAACGACGTTTACTCCAACAGACCATATCGGTGGTCATTCTGTTAGCATGATGTCTTACCAACGGATTTTCTTAACATGCCAACGAAATTTTGTTGTTAAAACTGAGTTTTCTTGTAGTGGCATTAATATGTGCCCACGAATTAAAAAACGTCGTGTGTCGTTCACATTATTTTGTAAATATTTTGGGAACAATTTTTGGGTACCTAGCACTACTTATTTTATTTTAATCAATAAAATATTCATTTCCTTCCTTTTCTACATGTCTTTTCTACACCTTTTTTTGGTGAAGTTAGAATTTAATATTATTATATTTATAAGGAGCAAATATAAAAAGTATTATCGGAGACTTGGAGTTGATCTGCCTTATAATATTCTAAATTACTAAAAATTATATTATTATTTATTATATTTTTAAGAAACATTAGAAGACTCTTAAGAGTTTCTCTAATATTTTAATGTCCCAAATTTCCTAAAAGCCAGATTATTTTTTTTGACGTTGCTAAAGGCCAGATTTTAAAGGCTCTTTCATTCCAAACCGGCCCAAATTAAAATAACCCGAAAGGCCCAGTTTTAGATTTTTAAATCTACTAATCAAACAGATCCAACTCGCGCAATCAACTATCTCTCTCGTCAGTCGTCACTGTTCGTTTCTCTATTTCCATTTCGAGAGAGAGATCGAGAGAGAGAGAGAGAGAGAGAGAGAGAGAGAGAGAGAGAGAGAGAGAGAGAGAGAGAGAGAGATGGGTGGCCCACAAGTAACAGTGCCTGGCCGTACAATTTCACAAGCAGCTTTCGACGAGACAGTTAGAGAAAACATCGAAGATCTCGGAATGGACCCCACCGAAGCCCTTCAAGACGCTATCGAAACTCTCACTCTTCAAGGCGTCGATCTCTCTGGTACATATACACACACAAACACATATTAATTTTGAACTATTAAGCTAGTTTTGAACTGATCTGTATGTAATTGTGTGTACTTTTCTATGTATTGTAGGTATTGTTACTTGTGCCCCGGGGGAGAGTGATCCAGTAATCGAGTGTTTGGATAAGTTAAAACAGTTTAGATTTGATTCGAGTTGCGATAATCGTAAAATTAAGAGTGATGGTGAGGTGGAGGAAGTGATTGGATTGTTAAATGAATTGACGGAGTTGTGTTGTGTTGAGGGATCGGGTAATGCAGCTATTGCTACTAGAAATGGTGGATTAGAGTTAGTGTGTGAGATTTGTTCGAGAGTTCTGAGTGGTTGTGGAAGGGGGCAGGTTTCAGGTTTGAATGCGTTGGCCTCGTTAATTCATGGTATAGTATTTTATTTTTTTATCGTATTATGCAAGTGTACTTATTAGCTAGAAGTTGGGAACTTATATTGTGCTTTTTACAATGTTAAGTATTTGTGTGCGTATTGTTAGTGCTACGGTTTACCAAAATGTTTTAGGTTAAGAGGATTCGGGAATTTGAGTAAATTATTGTGTTGCATTATTGATCAATGTTGTAGTGAGGTAGTAACAAGTTATGGATTTGGAGTTAAGAGTTTACCATAATCTACAGCTTTTTCGTTTTTGGTATAGGGTTTTATGTTGATTTTTCTTGTTTTGTCACAAAGATATGCGTAATCAGAATACTGGGCATTGAAGTCATTTTAAAGGAATATTAACAGTATCAAGAAAAATTGAACAAAAGATAAGCTATTTACTACAAAGTTTTTGAAGCAACTAACATGAGAAGTTTGGTAAGACTTGTTAACATTCTGTAATTGATTTTATATCTGACTAAGATAGTAACAAGCGCCTGCTATGTTTCTCTTAGATTAAATCCTAGGAATTCGTAACCTTTAATGTTCTTGTCATACTTGCATAATATTACAATACGTGCCCATGAACAACTTGCCTGGACAGAAAAAGTTGCAGAGACTCAGACATAAATACATGGTATAGTAGTATAACATAGAGAGTCATAAGCTTAAGTAAATGACCTGCACTTAAATCTGATTTAGATAAAGAACTTTAAGTTGACTTTTAAATCTTTTGTCTGCAGATCTTCAGTGTACTGAAATATTTCGAAATAGCAATGGACCAGAGGTTTTGGTGCGCATTCTAAATGATGGAAATGATAATGTTAAAGTATTGAGTAGTGGTTTTTCAGTAATTGCTGCAGCTGCAACTGGCAATGAGGTCCTCAAGGAAATATTCATGGACCTGAAAATTGATGAGCTAATGATCATAGTATTAAAAGAACATAAGAATGAGACTATTTCTAGTCTTTATGATGCTATACGAGTTCTGTTAACTGCTGATGATAATCGTGTTGTGGCTTCTCAAGTAAGTAAATCGGTTGTTCTAATAACTTTTGTACATTGTTGTAAGTTGCAATTCAATAAGAATTTTCACAGTTACTAAAGCAAACAAGAACTGGAATTTAAAACCTTACAGGTAGCTGATATTCTCTATAAATTTCCTTAAGTAGATGATGAATCTGAGATTTCATGAAAACTAGTGGGGGGCTTTGGCAAGCCAGAGTTACAGCGCATTGCTTCTTCTGAGTCTTGTAGTTAGCAAATTCAAGAGAAAATGAATTATAAACTTGTTTTATTATTATTTAGGTTTTTGGTTATGCCCGAAGATTTGCAAAGATCGGAATTGCTGAAGCTCTTGTGCGTTCACTTCGTGATGGGATCCGCTCACCAAGTCTTGTATCTGCAAGCATTGCGTTAAAGGCTGTTGCTGTCAATGTGAGTTCACATACAGAATCAGCATGTCATTCATGTCAATCATGATCGAGTATCATATTTAAGTTGTTATTATGGTGTTCACTGAAAATACAAGTTAAGCAATGTAGCTTGTTGTTCATTTAGGACCGTATTTATTAGGACTTGTGAAAACTGCAAGAAATTTATAGAAGGTGTAGCTTTAAGTATTGATCTTGAACATAAAAATACTGGAAAAGATATAATAATTAGTGCTTTTTGTGGTGTACATTTTTTCAAATGTTTGTCTTCCATGTATAATTATTAGTTGGCCAATAGTTGTTTGGGATATTAGGATATGCATCATTTCCTACGATGATAACTGTATTGAATCTACTTTCCGGTTTTAAACCTATACCAACCAAAAATCTTTTAAGTTGAGCATAAATTTTATGTTTACCATGTTGATCCCTAGTAGTCTGGTACTACTGTCAAAAGAAAAGTAATACTTTTTTTACTAATTTAGTTGAGCACAAATCTTTTATTTACGTAACAGTTGTTTGTTTCCTTGATCTTTAAAGTTCAACTTTCATGAACAGCTACGATTGTAAATTTTTGCTGATTAAATATTGGTATATAGATCTACATTCATTCTCTTCTCTCGCCAGTTTCTTAAATTATACATGTTTGGCATATTAAACAGTATGTTGATTCATGCTGCTTCAAATTCTAGGATGAAATATGTAGGTCTGTTGCTGAGAGTGGTGGTATCGATGCAATTCTCTGTTGCATCGATGATAGCGGTGAACAGAGAAACCAAATCGTGGCACAGACTTTATGTTCACTGTTGAATAAGGTTCGCACTATGAGCAAATTTTATATAAATTTTCTGCTTGTTATATTTAGGATACTTAACTATGGGCAATTTACAATAGCTAGTCAGACTTGGTGCAAAAGCTAATGATCTGTTTTATATTTGTGTATTCCAATTCTAGATGTTGAGAAAATGTATCGAGAGTCTCTCAGATATCTTCTGTGTATAGATTGGACAGCTCAAGTGAGATATTAAGAGATCTTACTGAAACATAGATACCAGAAGCTGAGTTAATATTAACTTCTTAATCACACTCAACTACTGATACCCAGCTTTATGACCATAATTCCACTACTACACTTACCAATCAAATTGACCCCTTCTTCGAGTGAAGTAACATGTGTAATGGGTGTTGTGGATCATTAATATCTGTGGGCTTGTACATATTTACTTTTACGTTATATACAAGTAATTTGAAATCCACTTCTTTGTATTGTCATGGGGCTGTTACCTTAATGATGTTTTTGAGGTGGAGAGCAGTGATGCAAATAACAACAGTAATACTGATATAGGCGTTGTGCATAATAAGGATTAATACATGTGAGTAGTCTTTATGCGTTGAATTGTTATTATTATTATTATTAGTCCAGGCCTTAATAGGTTAGAGGACACAATGCATTATTAAATAGTTATTCTTATTTCCTTCCTTTATAGCTGTACCACAGAACTTATAACCAATAAGCTTAGAAACATTGATGAATTTGCAGCAAGTATGATTGTAGAATTTAATCTAAAAATTACTGGTTATCATTCATCATAGATGCCTTGTAAAATTAATTAGTGAAATTTCATTTTTACAAAGATACTTTATCTCGCCATTGAGGACATTAGAGGTAGATAATTTGTTGTACGCTCACACTGGATGATATTGTAAGGTATTTTAGTTTTTGTTCTGGTTGGAAGCACCATAAGCACTTAGGCACATTCTTGATTAGTTGGCAGGTAGTGATGCAAATAAGACTACTATTGTCGCGAAGGGAGGTATGGACAAGCTTATAACACTATCAACCAGATTTTCTGACGATCCATTTGTTCTGCAAGAGGTAAAGGACATCTCATATCTGTACACATATTGTTGACATTGTGTATTAGGTTACACAGAAATTTTAAATTTTTGTTGTGATTAAAGTGAATGAACTGTTATTTAGCTATATACATGTTGAGCTAGTTGAATAATCATTTTGGTATAACCACAGTTATGTAAGTCAGTGTAACAAAGATAGAAATGGAGATTTACAAGAAATGTGAAATGGCATTTTTTGTTTATAGACGTTTATGTTCTTTTAACATGCATCTCTTAAGGTGAAGAACATTTTTCGACTTGTATGTGACGTGAAAATAAGGCAGAGTGATTCAAATAAATGAACTTCTGTACAGGTTATGTCTATCATATGTACCCTCTCCTTAAGAGCACCTGATAATGCAACTCGTGCTATTGAAGCTGGAGCTGGAGACCTTGCAATACGAGTTATGAATGAGTTTCCTGAAGTACCTCAGCTTCAGAAACATGCGTGTCTCATGATACGGAATCTTGTGGTTAGGAATCCAGAGAACAGGCAAGTCACCTCTTATGGTATGTGTTGGGTTGATGGGTTCCATATGGGTCTGATCACATCAATTAGATCTGTAACCTACTTTCTTTCATTGTACAGAACTCTTTTACTTGGTCTTGATATTGAGAAGATCATAAGAACGGCCAAGAGAAATCATCCAAGCTGCAGAACTGCTGCTACTGATGCTCTCAGGGATTTAGGACTCGACAACTACAATGCATAGGTTACGTTAAGAAACTTCAAATTTATGAATGCAACTCGCTTTTTTGTTGGATGTGTGTGAGGCAGGTTACTTACTTGTGATGAGAAATAGGCAATGGTTTTGGATATTTGTCAAGCAAAAGTGTAATATTATTACTGTCTGGACTGTACAAATGGTTGAATGTTGATTGATCAACCAGGTGTGAATTGAATTGTGGGCAAGCAGCACAATCTGAAATGCTAGGGAGTATAAAAGTGGATTTCAATCAACTTTTCCATTCTCAAATCCCCATTAAAAGGATTATCTAGCTAGTAAATAAATCAGTGATGAAACAAATGATTACTTAAAAATGCCAATTTTAAGTTTCTACTTAGCTCCGTGATTGTTTCGGGGATCTTCTAGAAACACAATACTGAAAAGTTTCTTCTCAAGTCATGTGGCTAGTGATTTAAATCAATTATTACTCCTATGAAATTAACAATTTAACAGTAAAAATGTACTTGAGAATCTCTGAGTCACGCTTGTTATTTGATTTATACTGATACTCTATGTGTACTTCTCATTTCTTTATACTTTTTTTTTGTTCGTCCCTCTCGTTTTTTTATATACCAAAAATAGTAACATTTTATAATATAAAATTCAATCATATTTACTCTCTTCGTCCCCCTCAATTCTTTACATTGAGGGAACGGTACGGAGGTTAAGAAAAAATATAAATTAATAGTGAAAAATAAGAAAAATGAGTAAAGTTGTGGGACCAATCAATATTTATGGTATAAAGTGGGTATAAAGTAGTTATAGTGGAGAAAATAGTGAATGTGATTGAATTTTATATTATAAAATGTTATTATTTTTTGTATGTAAAAAAATGAGAGGGACGTATCAAAAAGGAAAGTGTAAAGAAATGAGAGTGACAGAGGGAGTACTACTTTCCTCCACTGTACCTACTTTATACCCACTTTATACATTAAATATTGATTTGTCCCACCACTTTATTCATTTTTTTTATTTTTCTCTAGTAATTTACATTTTTTCTTAACATCCGTGTCGTCCCCTCAATGTAAAGAATTGAGGGGGACGGAAGGAGTATAATCTATACTCTTTATTAATAAGAAAAATAATGTGAAAATGGCACGTGGTACCAAAAGTACCAAAGTATCAAATTTGATTATCACGGGACCTGGGTTCGATTCCTCGCAACTACGTACAAGATTTATTAATTGAAATTCTTTAGCTTAATTCAGGGTTCGATTACTTACAACTACGTTATTATACAATATTTATTTATTTACTTTAATTTCATTCAAAGTTCAATTGTCTATAACTTATATACTCTTTATTAATAAAGAAAATAATGTTAAAATATCGTGATTACCAAATTCAAGATCAATTGTCTATAACCACATAATTAAATAGTATTTATTTATTATATATTTCTATCATTCAAAGATCTATAAGTACATTTTTTAATAATTTTTTTAATAATTAAAATTAATATTAATAAGAAAAACAATATGAAAATGGCGCGCGGTACCAAAGTACCAAATTTGATTATCACGAAATCCGGGTTCGATTCCTTGCAACTACGTAATTATACAAGATTATTTTACCTTAAATTATTTAACTTCATCCAGGGTTCGATTCCTTGCAACTACGTAATTATACAAGATTTATTTATTTACTTTAAATTTAGTAGCTACATCGAGGGTTCGATTCCTTGCAGCTACGTAATCATACAAGATTTATTTATTTACTTTAATTTCTTTAGTTTTACAAACGGTTCGATTGTCTATAACTACATATAACTAAATAATGGTTTATTTATTATATATTTTTATCATTCAATTCTCGACAAATATATTTTTTTAAAATATTTATTAATATTTATCAATATTATTATGTTGATATTGACTCATGTTTGACCCGTGTTTTGCACGGGATATCCGCTACTAATAAATAATAATGATTACGTGTCCTTAAAATGTCTTATATATTATTTGCCCCACGTGACTACCTACCCTTGCATAGGTCCTAGAAAATCCTACAAATCTTGTGTTGCTATGATCATATACGAGGGTTAAGCTTGTTCAAGTATGACATTTTGCACATCTTATATTCTTATCTGTAAATCAAAGTTAAGAAAATAAATAATAGACTAACACACTAGTTAATGAGATTAAAGTCAATCGGTCAAATGAAAATAAAATTGTATAAAAAATTTAAGAGATTATCAATGATAACTAACTAGATCGATATAATTAACCTAATTTAACTCCTGCATCTTTGCACAAATTTCATGAACTAGCTTTCAAAATGACACGGATTGCATGAAACATTACAAGTGAACATTCACCATGAAATAAGTAGAGACAACTTACAATTATAAAAAGTAAGTTTATAAAGAGATATCACAATGATCTCCAAACATTCTATTGTTTGAGAGGAGGTCAGATCTTTCACCTCTTACATGCGAGAGGGAAGTTGCAATAATTAAATCAAAATTCTTGATTTATAACTTGTAATTCCGAAAAATTTATACTGATTTTTTTTTGTAATTAATTGGTCAATTAACAAAGTGATTTTGATATATTATTGTTACCGGATTTATTTTTCATAGCTTATGCTTGCTCGTTTATTTTTCATAGTGTATGCTTGCTCGTTGAAGTTAGGTTATTGTTAGATAACAAGTTTTATAGTATGTTTGTCTCGTTAATTGATATATCTTTTTAATGAAGGAAAGAGAATTAATTTTAGGGCGATTAATTGTGATTGATTAATGAATTCAGATTTCTAGATTTTTCTTATTTGAATTTACTTGTTAATTAGGTTAAACAAATCTTATCTCAAATTTTATTGTCTAGTTCGACTAAGTTAATTGTTATGATGTTGAAAATTTGTTGTCTCACAAACATTATATACAACTAAACTTAAAATATCTCAAAAAAAATCTCAAATAATATAATAAACATATGACAAGTTTTAATTTATTGACACATATATGCACTCGTGAATCTCATATTTTTATTAAATAAGTTACCAGTTAAATAAAAACATATAAATATCTAGGATAACTTTTTAATAAATTTAACAATTTTCTTATTAAAACAATATTTTATGTTAAATTTCAACTTACGACTCAAAATGTATATAGATGTTGTGGTCATTGTTCTAGAAAGAACCAGAGAACCGTGAAGAATCATATATTCTATTATATAATCTCATAAATAATTTTAAATTTTTTACATAAAATATATAATCTAATTCTAAAGTAGAATATTATCCTATAAAAACTTTATAAAAAATTTAACATTTAAAATTTGAATAAAAACATTAATTTTAAATTTGATTCTGCTACATAATCATTTTGAATAGATTTGATTCTACTGTTGAATTACTTTTGACTATTTGACTAATTTTCAATTATTTTTTTTAGAGAAGAAGTTTAATTTCATTTTTTGATTTAATAATTAAAATTTATAAACATATATAATAAAAAATATGTATTATAAATATTTATATAATGATTTTCTGCCGTCCTAGATGTTGTATTTGCTCTCGTCGATATACAAGTTATATTTCGCACTTCGTATTTTTCAACTAGTTTCTAATCAATGTTAATGTTTATCCTAATGTAAAATTCATAAAAGTGATGAAACAAGAAAGTTGAAATAAGAAGGGAAAACGAAAAGAACAACTTTGCAATGAAATTAATAGTATATTCCCCTTCAGCCTGGAGTAGAAGGGGATGGAGCGTGTATTTGGGTCAAGCCACAGATAGATAAATTGAAGATAACAGTCGATGCAGCAATCTTCGAGCAGCAGGAAGCAATGGGTACGGGTTTGGTCATCAGGGATTCGACAGGTGAGCTTGTCTATGCTCAAACAAAGATGTTCCCAGGGATTCTAAATCCAAGTCGAGCGGAAGCAATTGCAGTAAAGGAGGCCTTGAGTTGGTGTGATCGTGAACAGCATCAGAATGTCATTATAGAGAGTGATTGCTTGGTGATTGTGCAGGCTATTAGGAGTGCTGCGCCAATGAGATCAGATTTTGGTCTAGTTATCGAGGAGTGTCGGAAATACCTCCGACGACTAAACAACATTGAGTTGTATTTTATTAAACGTTCTGCAAATATGGTAGCCCATACACTAGCTAGGGTATCATATCTTTATTCAGAGCGTAGTTTTGATAGGAACACCATTCCTATTGAGGTGAAGAATGTATTGGATATGGATTTGAATTATTAATAAAACTTCCTTTTCGTCAAAAAAAAAAAAAAAAATAGTATATTCCCCTAATATTCTTTACATTCGTAGATTTATGCATAAAGTCCTTTTGGAATAAGAAAATAAAGGAAGTGAACTAAACTTTTTTAAAATTTATAATGCAGATTTTTTTTCAGAATGAAAGAAAGAGAAAGCCCAAGAGTTGTAAATTATTTTTGTACATAACTTTTTTCATCATTTTTCTAGACTTGAGAAAGAAAGAAAAATATTTGTTGTTTATTCATTCATTTTCTACCTTAATTCCGAAACAAAAAAAAAATTCACAAATTTTGAAATAAATTTGATCACTAACTCAAATAATACCCATTAAAAAAAATTACCATCCAATATTTAGAATATACATACATTTGAGAAAAAAAAGTGTATCTATCACCCCATCACCCCTCATTTCTCTCATGATGATGATGGGCAGTAGTACTGTGTTCATCACTCTCCTCCTCTTTCCTCTCTTCCCCACTTTCCATCTCCGCCGGAACAACCACCGGAGCCGGCGGATGTTGAACTACAATCCGGGTCGGCCCCGGGTCGACCCGACCATCAAGACAAGTAGCAAATTTAGTCTCAACCCAGCTTTCAAAATCATATTGCCCATGACCCATTATTCTCCGACCCGAACAAAGCCGACCCACCATTATAGCTAGTGCACCCAGTATAATAATTATGGCTAGTACTCCAATTACGGGTCCTACTGACCCATGACCCGAATGTGATGTGTAAGCTTGTTGGGTTGGTAATAGTGGTGGTGCTTGTTGTTGTGGCTCTAGCATTGGTGGTGTTGACATTTTTGAGTGATGCCCACAAAAAAAAGATTGTGTAAATGTGTTAAAGATTGGATCTTTTTGAAATTTTGTTAGGGTTTTGGAGTTGAGGGGTGAAATTGAAATGTGGGTGTTCTTGAAATGTGTTAAAAATTGGATCTTTTTAAGGTTTGGAGTAAAATTGAAATGTGGGTGTTCTTGAAATGTGTTAAAAATTGGATCTTTTTGAGGTCTTGTGAAGGTTTTGGAGTTGAGGACTAAATTTGAAATGTGGGTGTTCTTGAAATGTGTTAAAGATTGAATCTATTTGAGGTTTTGGAGATGATTAGTGAAAATAAAATGTGGGTGTTTCTTGTAATGTGTTAAAGATTGGATCTTTTTAAGGTTTAGTGAAGGTTTTGGAGATAAGTGGTGAAAATAATAGGTGGGGTGTTCTTGAAATGTAGTTTGTGTAGTGAAATTTTGGTAGAGAGAGAGAGAGAGAGAGAGAGAGAGAGAGAGAGAGATTTAAAGTAGTAGTAACACACAACTGTAAAGGAAAAGAGAAAGGGAGGAGATGGGAATGGGATGGGGTTAAGAAAGAGAGCAAATGAGGAAAAGATTAAAGGGAAGAACGTACTGCAAGCAGAAAGTGTTGGGTAAAACCCAAGGGGGAAGAGGAAAAGTTATAAAGATGAAGAGGAGCTTTTGTGAAATGTTGGATCTGTTTTATAAGCTTTTCCACATACATGTTTTTGTTCTGCATGAAACCATGATAGAAAACAACTTTGTGGAAATTAAAAATTGGGTAGAAAGTGTGTCTTAAATTATGTAGAAACATGGCCACTTTGTTGAAAACTATATTCTCCCACTATTCTCTCATGTAAATATATAAAAAAGATGGTTAAAAAATCTGCTTGTATATAAATCTAAATTTTATCACAAATTATCATTGTATGTGAAAAGTTCATGAGGCAGCTATCCTTAGTTCATATACAGAAGAACAACTTGTTTTGGAGAAGTCTGAAAAATAAAATTGACAAATGACTCTGAATCAACGGGGTCTCAAAAAGGTCCAAGTTCAAGCAAGACTTGTCCTTAATCTTGTTCGGAGGTAAGTCAACTTTTTTGTAATATCTCAAACACGCGCGTAGTTACTCTTGTCCAAACGAAAATAAGGAAGAAAATATTACTCAAACTAAATGTGGATATGATGAACTAAAATATACAACTACTGTTAAATTCCCAAAATCAGAATCTAGCATTATAGAATGCAGGGTAGAGAATAGTGAGGTGTCTGTGCAGACCTGCTGCTGTAAGCTCCGTGTCTTGCTCTCACGAGTCAACATTCGATAGTAAATTTGATTCTTTATTTTCCTCTCTTTCTACTGCTATAAATTCAGGAATCCTAGTTAGTTTCTTACCAATGTTTGGACCACTTGAAATTGTTGATTAGTTATGGGGATGTGTAAATGCATGATAACAAAGTTACTACTACCAGTCACTGTAACATGTGGATCAGATTCTATTTGGAAAATGATACCACATTGCTCTCTTCAGTTCTGCATTGTTTCAAAAGCTCTCTCTCATTAATCCATGCACCTGGCAAATACTTGCACAAGAAATGGTAGTCAAAACTCACGGTGGTGCCTACTAATACCTCCAAATCTCGATCAGGACCTTCCTCGCTTATTCCCACGCTCGGAATGTGGTGTACCTAATTATTATTTTCAATTGTTTTATAAACATTTGAAATCTGACAAATTTGTAGATTTGATTTATAAAAGGAGTCGAATTCGAGAATGATAATATTGGATCCATAACTCTCGGGACAAACTCGATCATTACAATTCATTAATTTTCTTAGAAAATGTTTAGTCGAAAGATAGGTCAATCCGAATTCAAATGTATGTCTAACGAGTCTATTGACTGAGGCAAATAAACATGTAAGTTTGTCGTGGCGAAAGCCCACAAAGAGGTACACACCCTCCCGTCAACATTTTATTGTTCGGGAGAGGAGTCGAACCCTCACCTCTCATAATGAAAGCTTACACTTTTAAATTAAATTTTACTCCCTCAGCTCACATTCTAAAAATAAGTGTAAAGAAATTGATGGGACAAGAGAAAATAATTTTTAGAGCAAGGTTTTTCTAATCATAATTATGTTTTAGTTATAAATTACTGTAATGTAATTAGAACATGTGGAAGAATGTAATTTTTTTTTTAAATATTGAACAAGAAGCCAAGAGAAGGGTACAAACTGAGTCAACTGACTACACCGAATTAAAAAATTTCTTTTACAGTGGTAGTTTACAATAAATTATGTGCATCTTTGAATGTAAATACTCCGTAATTAACTACTACAGTAGTTAGCAGTACCAATGTCAGAGGGTGTTTTGCTCCCGCTTAAAATGGGGGTTTAAATCAATTTTTGATTTTAAGTTGAAAATGTCTATTTGTGTAATAAGTCAAAAAATGGTTTAAAATTGAAAAATAGCTTAAAGTCAGAAGTTGGTAGAAGGTACTTTTTTGAACGATTTATTTCATTTTAATGATTTTATTTGATAAAAGTTAATATCATCATTCAAATGTATTGTTTATCAAATTTATTTTAATTCTTACAATTTTAATAACTCATAATTTACTCGTAATACAAAATTACCTAAACATATATTAACTTAAAATTTTCACTTTTTACTTATAATTTTAAGCAAATTTAAGTCCTAAGTAATAATTTTAAAATTAGTCAAATAGACTCTTAATTCTGTTTTGAGAACATCTAAGAAGAAGAAACAAAATAATTTAAGTTTCCAATAGCTCTACCTACCAAAGTACCAAAACCAACCAATATATATTAAGTATAAATAAATACTCCCTCTGTCCCCCTAGGTTCTTTACGTTGGGGGGACGGCACGGAGCTTAAGAAAAAATATAAATTAATAGGGAAAAGTAAGAAAAATGAGTAAAGTGGTGGGACCAATCAATATTTAATTTATAAAGTGGGTATAAAGTAGGTATAGTGGAGGAAAATAGTTGATGTGATTGGATTTTATATTATAAAATGTTACTATTTTTGGTATGTAAAGAAATGAGAGGGACGTACCAAAAAGGAAACTGTAAAGAAATGAGAGGGACAGAGGGAGTATTCTGGTTCAGATGGAATAATATTATCACAAAAACAAACATAAATATAGTGTTAGTACTGAGCTGCAGGGCGCATGCAGAATCTCAGTGTATAGGTAGAGAATACTGTTATTTTCAAGTCTTGGGCCAAGTGATGTTTATAAAGTTTATGTCCTCTACCAACAAGTCGCGCCCCACTCGTACCCACATACAGTGTGTAAATTGTAATCTTGGGTTTTGAAAAATTTCATTTTCGGAATGTAAGTCAGTTCCGACCTGATACCGTCTATAAATTTCGTTACTTCATATGCATTAGTATCTTGTACACACTGTCTTCTTGGTGCTCAACATACTACATCTGCTGATCTCAACTAAACCAAATTGTAAATTTAGAGATCTATACATGAATCTTGAGAGACAACGAGAGAGAATCATGGATAATGTATTACATGGTAGAACTACAAAAGTTTGGTGTATATAAATTCGATAATAGTACAGTTAAAAGTCATGAGGCATTTGAAGATGCAGCTTTTTTGATTTCCTTTACTACTTTTTATTCCTAGCAGTTGCTGCAGTTAGAATCCAATATTTTCTTGTCGGCTTGTTTGTTGAATTCATGTGCTGTCCTCACTATTCTTCGTTCATTCCTTCAGATTTTAGAATCAGAGAATTTTGAATTTGTACATCCACAAGCAAAGATGTTATTGACTTTCACTTTTCAAAAGTTTTGCAACTACTATAGAGACTCCAGACCTATCAATTTGTCGTGGTCCGTCCCGAATTCTTAAACAAGTTAAGAATTTTATTAAGAGTAGTATTTTAATTTGTGATAATTCAAGAAAATCTTATTTTGATAAAGATAAGAATTGCGGAAGATTTATAAGAAAATATGATAATTGTCACAAATAGAATTGAGATATATCAGGATTAGAATTTTTGTAGTGCCTATAAATATAGATATTTGTAGGGGTTTTGAAATATTGCAAAAGTTAGAAAGTTGTGTGCGATACAAAAGAGGGTTTTTGTAATCAAGATGAGATGATTGTATTCAAGAGTGTTGAGTGAGATGAGAGAACGACTCCAATCTTATAATATTCACAGTGAATTTATGATTTTATCCTCCTTTAAGAGGTTTCCATGTGTGATTTTACTCTCTTTTGAGGGGTTTCCACGCTATGAAAAGTTGAGAGCTATCTATCAATTAAATCTTTATCTAGTGATATTTCTCTTAAACGGGACGTTGATTAACTTCAATGAAGAGACATATAGACATAGTTTGTGTTACATGTACACGCTATAGAGGACATTGCAAATTTTTTTGCAATGCAAACATTTTCTCCCACCGAATGAAACAACTTATAGCTTATTCGAAATCAGAATAACTTATAAGCATGTAATTTGATGATCGAACTTTTTCTTGTTTCCAGCGGCATAGAGTGTTTGGTTGAGCGTATTTCGAAAAAAAGCTAACACTTACATCATTACAAGAAAATAGACTCGGTATTTCTCTTATTTTCTTTACGAGATTTGGAATTGCGCTCATAGAACGTACTTATCTTACGAACTACTCCCTCTGTCCCTCTCATTTCTTTACACTTTCTTTTTTGGTACGTCCCTCTCATTTCTTTACATACCAAAAATAATAACATTTTATAATATAAAATTCAATCACATTCACTACTTTCCTCCATTATACCTATTTTTTATCCACTTTATACATTAAATATTGATTGGTTCCATCACTTTACTCATTTTTCTTACTTTTTTCTATTAATTTACACTTTTTCTTAATATTCGTGTCGTTCCCTCGATGTAAAAAATTGAGGGAGGACGAAGTGAGTATTTCTGTAACTTAAAATATGATAAAGGCGATTGTATACAACTTTGCAAGAGGTCAGCATCATTTTCAGCTCAATCCAATATGTGAAAAGATCATGGGCCGTATCAAAGTGGGATCACATAAGATAATCTTGTTCTCAAGATTCTTCTCCTCAATTATTTCTCTCTTTTGTGATCGAGAATCTTTTGTCCTTGCATACTTAATAAACACATGGGCCATCAAGTGGCCGGGATATGACCAATTAATTATGCTTAAAGGTGTGATTAACAACTACTTCCAGTCTAGATACTTCTTTAATTAATTCTTTAATTATTTGACTAAAGAATGTCAGTGGAGTAGTCAAATTAAGAACTAAAATTATCCAAGATTATTACTATAATTTTCTACTCTTTCTAGTTTCTACAAACTACGCAACGAAGGAAATTGTCATCAGTCATTACTTGACAAAATGATTGTACCCAAAGAAATTATTGTATACAATAATCAGGAATCTGGGTGTGTCAAACTTTTGACTTTGCATATAATCAGGAATCAGCTTTAAATATATTGACTCTTATTACAACAACTAAGAAAGCAAATGTGTTCGCTCCAACTTGGTCGAAACCAGGATCACAAAACCGTCGAAAAGTAGAGGTATTTAATTAGTTTACTCAATATGCTCTTAGAAATTAGGGTCCTGAAAGTGTCACGAATTTTCGGGTTGGTTCGCGGGTTTAGAAAAAAAATTGCCATGTACGCACCGCAAACACCCCTACGGCTCTTGAGAGAACACATCGACTCCTTCGTATTAGAATAATTAAAGACGATACACCAACCAGTTGACAGCCAATTCTGTTAAATGGGAAAAGCATATATATACATCATATACATAAGTCAGTTCAACCACACCATCAATATTCTTGCAAAGGAGTAAAGGGTGTGTATGGTAAAACGTAAAGAAAGGAGAATGAAATGTTTTTCCCTTTTATTCTCTTCCATCATGAGGGCATTTGAATTTCCTCGTATTTACAATGGAGACCAAAATTACACCTTTGAGAAGAATATCAGAACAATGAGAAGAAAGTCCACTAATATGTGGAAATAGCACCCTTACAAAGAAATAACTGATGAAACATCAAACCAGAATACCATGATGATTACGAAGGAAGGAGAGAAATACCTTAACAATTTAACCGAAAATCCGAAAGGCACATACCCCTCCTCATTACCTTGGTCATGGCTTTAAATCCTCGTTCCCCCTCCTCTGCATATACTAAAAAATCTAATGCATTAAAAACAAGTATGCACAAAATATAGTAAAACTGATCATGATTTCTAAATGCCACCATCAAGGGAAAAAAAAAGGAACAAAAAACTCAGATTTCCGCAACAAAATTAGGTATACAAAGTGCTCTCACGTCAAGTAAAAACTCATCCTGTCTCTCATGCTCATCACAGTTACACTTCAACTGAAGTTCTTTATACCGGAAAACCTTAAAACAACTAAAAGTCAAGACAGGTGGTAACAAAAACTAAATCTGCAAAATTTCACGGCCTCCCTAAACATGTACCATATTATCAACTGTATTATTTCTGTGGTCCATCTCTCTGGTGTATAATTTTATCTTTGTATGGTGGATATATTTTATACAGCAACTTCTCCGGGAGGCTTGAACTCAGTTTTTCCAGCTATAGCTTTTGGATCTTTCAGCTTCTTCGTCTTCCATGCTATCACCAATTGTAGCAGAAGTCCTTCCAGTGGTATCAGTCAGCTGTAGTGGACCCTCAGGAGAAGTAGACTTGGAACGAGTCTTGGTAGAGGATTCACCATTCCCAGAGATTCGTAAGGCTGATCCCAGAGTAAGTGCTGAGTCTGCCGATTTGCTTGTTGGGGATCGACGGTCATGAAGTCGGTATTTCTGAAATAAACGGAAACCATTTTAGTATTTCACAAAAATTAGAGGATTATAGAAGACTATCAGAGAGATAGCTTAAACTTACTTGCAAATGACTCTTCACCTCGTCATTTGTAAGACCATCAACTTGCATCAGCTCTCTAATTTGCTTAGGAGTTGCAACTGAGAAAGTCAAGAAGAGAAACAATATATGATAAGCTTACACAATAATTTCCTGAAAAAAAACAACCTAATAATTCCTATGGAAAAGTCAATTATATAACTGAATAAGCTAAACATGATGACGATGAATAAGATAACTTCAACTTCTAATCTAACATTAAGTTTATGGAGAAACAGTTAATAACATGCACAACAAAAATTGAATCTAGCAAATTATAAGTTTATAAGCTAAATGTGCCTTCCAAGTGTATAGCATCAACAATAAACAATATATAAGCTTCAACTATGATATGTTCATGTTTAATATACTACTGACATTTTCTTACGAAGACAAAAGTTAACAGGTTCTTTATCAAAATAACAAGTCCGAATAGTGAAAGTTCAACTAAAGATTCAAACCTTGTGCACCTCCAAGTTCCTCCAGGGTAGCAACAAAGCGCCTATGCAACTCTGGTGACCAGCATCGTCTTTGTTTCCTAGACGTCTGGGAGGAGCTAGTCTGTAACTTTGATTGGACGTTTGGACTGGAATAAGAAACTGCTATGCTACTACTGGATTTCGAACTCAAAACATTAGATCCCAATTCTAATCTCGGTTTACTAGTTCCAGGAGTCACAAGCGAAAGCCCAGCAACTGGAAATGCATCCTTATCTTCTACCTTTGCCTCCATCCTAACTGCAGCGAGTGGAATAGCCGAATATCCCTTAAATGGCATGAATGCACTTGCTTCTGGCCTTCCCTTATAAGACTGACAAACATCTTTCATCTTTGCATCATTTTCCTGGTCAGATTTCTATAATCAAAACAACACAAACTCAATCATAAAAACCTCATAAATGTAAGCCAAATATTAACCTCAAATATACTGTAGTTACCATCTTACGAAAAATTGTAAACTACCTTAGCAATTTCAACCACTGAATTTGGTTTCCGACTAGAATCCAAATCAGCATCTTGCTTATTCTGATCATCAGTATTATTCCAAAGCTGCACAGAGCTCATCCAATTCTTCTTCTCCTTACTCTCCTTCTCCATTCTCGTCTTCTCATCTTTTTCAGCTTCATCGCAACTCTTCTTCAACGGCATAAATTCTTCAAACACTGGTTCAACATTTCTCCTCTTACACTGATTCAATTCCTCCTTCAAAGCCACAATCGCTGCAACAACAAAACAACATCATCTCAATACCAAAAAACACACAACAACACACACATCATCATACAAACTCAACAAACAAGCTAAAATCACCCCTCACAATAGCACAAATCATCGATCATAGTACTAAAATTCACCTGAGTACGACAAATCAATTTTCTCAGTAACACAAATCACTATTTTATATGCAAAATCACTCCATATATAAACCCAACAAACACACACACACACATACATAAATTACACATTTCATCAATCAAAACACCATAAAATCACATTTACATCAAAACCCAACAATCAAAACCACCCAAAACAATCAACCAACAAAACCCCATCTCAAAACCAATCAAATTCATCATTTCAAAACACCCCACTATTCAAAAACATCAAAAATCACCATCAAAACACCCCCAATCCAAAAAAAAACACAACCCCACTTAACAAAACAACATAAAAACAAAACCCACTTCAGAAAACAATCAAATCATAAAAAAATCAAAAAAAAAACTAACCATCACTAATGAGAAGCATACTAATAGGAAGCTCGCGTTTAAAAGCATCAATCTTTCTCATTTCATCTTCTAATCTTTTAATAAAAGCATCTAATTTCAAACACTTCTCCGATACGTTACGAATCGATGAAACTTCACCAAGAAAATCACTGATTGTCTTGGGAATAAAGCTTGGTTTTATATTGAAATTAAGTTCTTGTGTATTCAAAACCATCTTTGTTTGATGATCGGTTAATCAAGATGTTTAGATGAGAACATAAACAGTGAGATCTGTATGATATTTATGTATAGATACAAGTTATGTGTATGTATGAATTATGAATACTAAATAGACAGGGATGGATAAAAAGAAAAGGGAGAGAGGAGGATGAGGAAAAATGAAAGTAATATAAGGAAGATTCTGTAACACGACGCCGGGTCTTGGCATAAAAATATGTGTGCGTTTATACCAGGGGTATATTTTATGTTATGTAAAGGAATCTAGCTTTTTAGGAATGACACAAGTAACTTCTAGCCTTTTCTTCTTTTACTTAATTTTTTTTGTTACTAGTTAAATATTAAATATTAGGGAAATTATTAATAGTACCCCTCTCGTATTGACTTTTATGAATGATACTACTTTGTACTTTTGATTTACAAACGGTATCATTGTATATTTATCTATCCATTAAAATAGCATTCTGTCAATCCAAACGTTAACTACACGTTAAATCATTAAAAAAAACTAAATAAAACTTCGGAAATTATTAATAATACCCCTCTCGTATTAGCTTTTATGAACGGTACCACTTCATATTTTTGACTTACAAACGGTACCTGATAGTTCCATAATTTAATATATTTTTAATACATATTTTATGTTCGTATTTGTAATTTTATTATTTAATAAATTGATTTCTTTTGTTTTGTAAGAAAATAAATAAAATCAGATTTTAAGCAGATAAAGGTGAAAAAAAGCAAGGAGGTGGAAATACTTGAAGTCAAAAGGAAATTGGAGAAAAATTGGAAAACTTATCGGAGAAGAAAAGAGAATTGAGAAAATATTTTTATAATCCGATTTGTAATCAAAGAGCCCCAACCCATTATTTTTCCCTATATATATATATATATATGAATCTCCTCTCTTGTATTTGAGACACCTAGAATTTAATTGTCCTTTGCTTCTTTGTTATTTTCTCCTCTCTTGCCTTTTTTCACCTTTTTCTGTTTAAAATCTGATTTTATTTATTTTCCTACAAAACAAAAGAAATCAATTAATTAAATAATAAAATTAAAAAAATGAACATAAAATATGTATTAAAAATGTATTAAATTATGGACCTATCAGGTACCGTTTGTAAGTCAAAAGTACGAAGTGGTACCATTCATAAAAGTCAATACGAGAGGGGTACTATTAATAATTTCTCAAGTTTTATTTAGTTTTTTTTAATGATTTAACGTTTAGTTAACGTTTGGATTGACAGAATGCTATTTTAATGGATAGATAAATACACAATGGTACCGTTTGTAAGTCAAAAGTACGAAGTGGTACCATTCATAAAAGTCAATACGAGAGGGGTATTATTAATAATTTCCCTAAATATTAAAAGGGTTTTTTTCATAAATATCCAATTCAAAAAAAAAATGTAAAAATATTATGTGTTTTTTAATTTTTTTTGCGAAAATATCAAAATATTTGCAAAAATATCAACTTTTTAAAAATATTTGCAAAAATAAGATCTGCAACTACTTTCAACCATATCTGCAACTGCAACCAAAATCAATTATGTATGCAACTCTTTAATCAAAAATTGTTTTTTTCCGGCGTCCTGATTTTCAGGGTTTAGAGTGTAGGTCCTAAACCCTAAGTCCGTATACGAATAATTACGCATTCTTAATATTTCTAAAACCCAACATTGAACCCTAAAGGTTAACTACTGAACCCTATGGGAACGGCTTAATCAAGACCACAAGCTTACCAAACATCTTACTAACAATTTTTTTTGAATTCTCAGTTGTTTTTCAATAATTTTTTAAAAAGTTGCTTCTGGTTGCATCCGGTTGTATCTGGTTGCGTTGGTTGCATACCGTATTTTTGGTTGCATTGTGGTTAATTTTGGTTGCAGTTGCAGATGGTTGAAAGTAGTTGTAGACCGTATTTTTGCAAATATTTTCAAAAAATTAGTATTTTTGCAAATATTTCCAGAATATGGTAAAATTACAAAAATAAAAATTTAGAAAAAGTAGTATTTTTGATGATTTCTCAATGTTAAATTATTAAATTTTGTGTGATTAAATTGAAAAAGATAAGGTTTTGTTTGCTTAATATTTGATTAAAAATTAATTAATGAGATTCGGTTGGTTGATTGCATTTTTCAATAAAAGCGTATCAAATATTATACTCGATTTTTGACAACTAGCCATATCTATCTATCTATCTGTACTATAATATTGTAAGCAAATCTTGGTTGGTAGTTTGGTCATTTAGTTTAGTTCTCTAAATAATAACTGTTAGATGTAAATAAATATAGGTAAATGAGAACTGTTGGATGTAATATTAAAATAATACTCTTTTTTTTATATCTAAAATGCTCCCACGGGTTCAAGGTTCGAATCCCGTCAACAACATATTAAAAAATTTTAAGATCAAAATATAAATAAATGCTAATAAAATAAGATAAAAAATACTAAAAAATCATATAAAAATACTATTATAAGCAAACTATCATCTATTTGGTTGGTTGATAGTTTGGTTCTCTAAATAATAACCGTTAGATATAAATATAAATAAATGAGAACTGTTTGATGTAATATTAAAAGAATATTATTTTCTTGGTATCTAAAATACTTCCACGGGTTCAAGATTCGAATCTCGTCAACAACATATTATTATTATTATTAAATATTTATATCATTTATTTTTCTAAGATACATTCAAAAGTTCAAGATATTATTCCGTCGACAACATATTAAAAAATTTTAAGATCAAAATACAAATAAATCATAATAAAATAAGATAAATCATAATAATAAATCATATAAAAATACTAAAATTCATCCGTGGATCGTACGAGTTATAGGGCTTGTCATATATTATTCTTGACACTATTATTCAGAATGCTGAAAAATTAATATCGTATTTAATTTTTGAATTTAACATATGTAAGCATCTTTCTCCATATATGTTAACATATGTGTTTGTTTATATAAACAATTGAATGTAAGGAACCGATCTACATTTTTATACTCAAAATTGAAAAAGTGATACTCATGCCACAATTTTTTTTACTATAAAAGCACTTCAGTTAGCAATTAAAGAAACATTAACTTATCAAGAATGGTCTGTTTAGCCAAATTATAGTGGGTGTTTGGGAAATTAAAAAAAAAAGTTGATTTATACCTTAAAATAAGTAAGTGCAGTATAAGTGATAAGTTGATGAATTTTTATAAGTTATACGGGTGTTTGGATAAATTTACTTATAAGTTAATGAAAAATTTGCTAAATTAAATTTTAAAAAATAATTTTTAAATACAATGATTTCAACACTTGTATTTTAAATTAAAAAAATATATTTAAAAACACAAATGTAAAAATATAAAATATTAGAAAAATAAAGAAATCAAAGAATAAGTTCATAAGTTAAGTAAAATGTTGGTGATTTATAACCTTCAACTTATCAATTTGTAAGTTATAAGTTATTAAATAAGTTGAGTACACAAACATCCATCGTAAGCTCTTATTAACTTTAAATCAATAAACAAGGTCAGCCAAACAGGCCCATAATAATTTTTCTCATATATTTTCTTAATTGCAAGGCTTACATTCTCGCTCCACCATTCTATTTTCCACTGATAGATATAAAATGTGTGTTAGTGTATGGAATAAAATTATCAATATACTTGTTTAATTGTCTCGCGACTTTTAAAAAATATCACGCTCAATAATATAACATCAGAATGATAATATTACAACTTTCAATAAAATATTAGAGATAATATAATGAGCAATATTAGAAATCTCGAAATGAATCTTGAATTTGTTCTACTAATTGTCATAATTTAATTTGTGAAATGCGTATAAATACACGTGAATCCTCTTTATATTTAAGATACACAATCAATTAGTTTATGTCAGATAAGCATTCGGGAACCAATTTGAAAATAATTTTAGAGACTCTAGCATTTCTCTAATACAATATCAAGAAAATAACGATTCATTCTTCAACACAGATACAGGGAATGTCATTTCAAAATTTTCAAAATCTTAATATTCAATAATGAAATATATTAAATATGTTAAAAATCTTGGCATACGTTTTTTTATCAAAAGAAATTTGCCATATATAACATCCACGCTCAGTTGAAATAATGTAAAAATGGATGATTCATTCTTCTACACAAATACAGGGGATGTTATTTCAATTTTTTTGAAATCTTAATTTTTTATAATGAAATATATTAGATATGTTAAAAATCTTGACAAATATTCTTTTATCAAAAGAAATTTGCTATATAACATCCCTAGCGAGTTGAACAAATATTTTTTAAAAATGTATCTCAAATCTTCTTTAATTGGTAACATTTTTAATAAAAATATGAGACCAGTGTGTATGCATATACGTTTACGAATTACAAAACGCCGCATGTCTTTCATATCATTCTGTAAAAAATTTGACAGATTTTATTAGGTCCTTTAGCATTATAAAAAAATGAATAATGAATTTAAAAAGGATAATGGAGAGCAAGCGCATTTTTTCTATGATGAGTATATAATATAAGATAAATACAAGTGTTCCAAAAGTACAGTGAACAGAACATACAGATAATAGAACACTTACAAGAATTCACGGATCTTGAACTATATGATCATCACAAGTAAGTAAAAACATACCTCCTGACATGGTGACGATTGGTTGATAGCAACAAGGTCTTGTACGCTTATGCTCCAATGGAGAAGTATGGATTTCTCTATCTTCTCTATATATACGTTAATTTATGTGTTGTGTATGTTCTTAATCCCACACATTTGATGGAAATGGTGGAAGTATATATAGATAGATAGAGGACCATTCAGCTCACCTTTATAATTACCTCTCAATTAATTACCCATCAGAATTAATTAAGTAAGGTATTTTATCTCTTGAGTTTCCTATAGACCACTTTATGAGAAATTTATTATTATATATTATAATTTCTTACAGTCTCCCACTTGGTCTTGTAGGAAATAAGCCGTAAATGTGCACAAGTACATCAGTTTCACCTTAAGTCCTTGGTTGATAGATTAACAAATGTATGAGTCATGGCGTGCCCATGTTATTGTACAACACGTTTACTTCCATGTACCACAACATCTGCATTTCTCACAACTAGGTTATTTATGTGAATGGCTTAATGGTCACATAATGTTTCATTCATCTTAAACATAAGAGTGTACACCTTTATGATGAGAGAAACAGAAAACTTTAGATGTTACATATATATATATACAGAGCTCAGTAATTGTCTAATTGTCTTTCATGAAACAAGTGACATAATCAGTAATTTAAGGAACTGTCCAAGAGACCTAAACTTTCAGCATGCTTTTCGAAGGTCTTAATTGGCAGTCCTTTCGTAAATATGTCTGCCACTTGCAAATCAGTGCATATGGACTCAATGACAATTTTCTTTAGTTTAACATCTTGCTTTAATAACAGGTATTTTAGGTCCATGTGTTTTGAACCGTCAGTAATCCTGTCATGCTTAGAAAAGAATGTCGCAGCTTGATTGTCACAATAGATCGATAATGGTTTAGAGATGAAGTTTAAGGCTCCAAACTGTGAAACAAAATTGCGCAGCCACGATCCTTGAATGGAAGCTTCATAACAGGCCACAAATTCAGCCATCATTGTGGATCCGAAAATCATCTCAGATTTTTGACTTTTCCATGAAACAGCACCTTCACATAAAAGATATGTATATCCAAGAGTGCAGAGTCTAGTATCAGGACATCCAGCAAAATCCGAATCAGAATAGCCAATCATCTGTGGATGTCTTGTCCTTCTGTACGTAAGCATATGATTTCTGGTTCCCTTTAGGTATCTCAATACTTTCTTTGCAGCCTTCCAATGAGCGATCCCTGGATCACTCTGAAATCTTCCCAACATGCCAACAGCGTGGCTAATGTCAGGCCTGGTACAGACCTGTGCATACATCAGGCTCCCCACGAGAGATGCATAAGGATAATTCTTCATTTCTTCTCGTTCGATAGGTGTCCTTGGACATTGCTTAAGAACAAGTATGTCTCCTTTATGCAATGGAACAGGACTAGCGGAACAAGACGACATGTTAAATCTCTTAAGAACTTTATCGATATAGGCCTTCTGAGACAAGCCTAGAATTCCTTGGCTTCTATCACGAAAGATTTCTATGCCTAAAACATATGAAGCCTCTCCCATATCTTTCATCTCAAAGTTCTTTGAGAGATAGTCTTTTGTCTCTCGCAACAAACCAAGGTCACAATCTCTGGAAGCTTGTTTTAGTCCATATATTGATTTCTTAAGTTTGCAGACCATATGCTCCTGCCCTTCATTTATGAAGCCCTCGGGTTGACACATATAAATTACCTCTTCCAAGTCTCCATTCAGGAACGCGGTTTTCACGTCCATCTGGTGTAACTCAAGATCATAATGAGCCACTAATGCCATGATGATTCTTAAAGAATCTTTCCTGGAAACTGGAGAAAAAGTCTCAAAATAATCGATGCCTTCCTTCTGATGAAAACCTTTAAACACAATTCGAGCTTTATATCGTTCAACATCGCCTTTAGAATCTCGTTTGGTTTTAAATACCCATTTACAACCAATCGCTTTATGACCTGGTGGGAGTTGAACGATCTCCCAGACTTGATTATCACTCATAGATTTTAATTCATCCGTCATCGCATCAACCCATTTGTCAGAATTAGGGCTCTTGATGGCTTGAGCATAAGAAACCGGATCATTATGTGCATCAGACTCTATGTGATAAAGCAAGAAATCATCAGAAATGGCCGATCTCTTTTGTCTTTGAGATCTTCTTAACGGTGTTTCCGATGACTCCCCATCAATGCTTTCATTTGTGAGAACCTCATCATTGAGCTGATCATTCATTGTGTTCTCCTCAGTGTTCTCATATGTGTTCACAGAGGAGTTCCCAATGTCTTTCGAAATAATGGGTAAAGGGACCTGTACCCTTACTTCTTGAATGATCGCATCACTTTGCTTTATGCTCCCACTAATCTCACTATTCTCATAGAATTTAGCATTACCAGTTTCAACTATTCTCGTACTATGGTTTGGACAGTAAATTCGATATCCTTTTGTATTTTCCGGATATCCAATAAAATATCCACTAACCGTCCTAGAATCCAACTTCTTTTCTTGTGGATTGTATATTCTAGCCTCAGCCGGACAACCCCAAACCTGGAGATGTCTTAAACTAGGTTTCCAGCCTTTCCACAGTTCAAATGGTGTTTTCGGAACTGCTTTGCTTGGAACCCTGTTTAAGATGTAAACGGCTGTACGTAAGGCTTCCATCCACAAGAACATTGGCAAATTAGCGTGACTTATCATGGATCTCACCATCTCCATATATGTACGATTTCTTCTTTCAGCAACACCATTCTGCCATGGAGATCCAGGGGCTGTGTACTGAGCAATGATTCCAAGTCTCTGAAGAAGTTTAGCAAATGGTCCAGGATGTTGTCCTGTTTCATCATACCTCCCATAAAATTCACCACCTCTATCTGACCTGATGATTTTCACCTTTTCTTTTGTCTGTCTCTCTGCCTCAGCGATGAACACTTGCACAGCATCCACCGATTGAGATTTCTCATGTAATAGAAAGACATAACAATAGCGTGAGTAATCGTCGATAAATGTGATGAAATATTTTTCTCCTCCAAAAGTCGGAACATCAAAAGGTCCGCAAATGTCTGTATGTATGATTTCAAGAAGCTGGGTACTTCTTGTGGCTCCTTTCTTTGTGTTCTTTGTTGTTTTTCCCTTTATACAATCAACACATGCTGGAACATTATTAAAATCCAATTGTGGAAGAATACCATCCTTAACTAATCGTTTGATTCTTTCAATGGATATGTGTCCCAGCCTTTTATGCCACACGAAGTAAGTGTCATCTTTTGATGACTTACGTTTTGTTTCTTTATCATGCAGAGTAAAATTAATTTCGGCATTTGGAGTTTTAAGCTCCAGCTTGTAAAAACCATTAATCAAAATTCCAGAACCAATACAACTAGAATTTTTAAATAAGCTGAAATATCCATTACCAAACTCAAACGAATATCCAAACTTATCCAGTGCACTAACGGAAATAAGATTACGAGAAATAGACGGTACATAAAGTGTTTGACACAAGTCCAACACATAGTCACTGCTTAAAGTAAGTCGATAAGTTCCAATAGCTTTCACTGGAGCTTTGTCTTTATTTCCCATAAAAATAAAATCCTGATCACTTAGATTTGTAGTTTGGATCGTACTGAATCCCTGCATGGAATTCGAAACATGAACATTAGCACCAGTGTCTATCCACCAAGTAGAGGAAGGTACATCAGTTAGGTTCGATTCGAAATAACTTACAAAACCCATCGGGTTACCTTTCTTTTCGAACCAAGCCTTACGTTTATTGCAGTCCACCTGAAAATGTCCAGGTTTCTTACAGAATTTGCAAACATTATCCTTCCTTTTCTTCTTAATTGGTTGATCAGACCCATCAGACTTAAATGGTGCCTTTCTGTCCTTTTTCCCAGCTTGCTTAGCAGTTCCTTGAGTGTAATGAGCAACCTTAATGCCTTGTGATCCCTGTCTAGATTCCTCCTGAACCAATTTATTAGTCAACTCATTCAAACTCCACTTTTCCGTAATAGTGTTGTAATGAATTTTGAACGGTTCATATTGTGGAGGCAAACTAGTCAGAATAAATTGAACGAGGAAAGCATCGTCCATCTTTAATCCCAAATTGTTCAGTTTGGCAGCAAGGTTAATCATCTCAATGACATGAGCACTCATGGTGCGAGAACCATCGAACTTCATGGTTACAAGATCCGTCATCAGCTTTCCCGCAAGGGACTTGTCAGCTGTCTTGAACCTTTCTTCAATGTTCTTCAAGTATTCCTTAGCATTTTCAGCGGTGGGAAGTGATGACTTAATGTTGGTATCAATCACCATCCGCATAAACATCATGCTCAATCTGTTGGATCTTTCCCAATCAACATGAAACTTTCTTTCTTCGGGAGTGCTTGAGTCAGTAAGTGGACTTGGCTGATCTTTGAGAAGAGCCATGTCCAATTCAAGTACTCCCAATGAGAACTCAACTTGCTCTTTCCATTCTGAGTAGTTGGTTCCATTGAGCTTAACAACAGATGTAGCATAAGAACTGAGAGCCGAAGGCGCATGGACTGTAAATAGAGATACACAAATTTAATCTTAAGTAACACATAAAATGAATCCTTTTAGTCAAGAATTTTGAACACTCCTGTGGGTAGTTTTATTTCTAAATTCTTCATAAGTTTAAATACTCATGTGGGTAGCATTTAAAATTAAGATTCCAAGTACTCCTGTGGGTAGTACTCGAAATACACATAAAGTCCAACAAAATGAAATAACTAATGGAAAGATCAGGTGTAAGACATATTCGGTATAAGGCATGAACCAAGTTTTACAAGATGATGATCAAACATTATGACAACAGGAAAATCAAAAATTCATATCATAAACATGATTGTGTAACAAAAGACGTCGATATGCATAACAACATAATACACATGTTAAAACACTATCACGTAAGAATATAAACATAATCCATGGACAAGATAGTATTCATATAAGGATGCTAGTACTGATAGGAATGATCATATGTCCGGTAACCGTTGCTCTGATACCACATATAAGATAAATACAAGTGTTCCAAAAGTACAGTGAACAGAACATACAGATAATAGAACACTTACAAGAATTCACGGATCTTGAACTATATGATCATCACAAGTAAGTAAAAACATACCTCCTGACATGGTGACGATTGGTTGATAGCAACAAGGTCTTGTACGCTTATGCTCCAATGGAGAAGTATGGATTTCTCTATCTTCTCTATATATACGTTAATTTATGTGTTGTGTATGTTCTTAATCCCACACATTTGATGGAAATGGTGGAAGTATATATAGATAGATAGAGGACCATTCAGCTCACCTTTATAATTACCTCTCAATTAATTACCCATCAGAATTAATTAAGTAAGGTATTTTATCTCTTGAGTTTCCTATAGACCACTTTATGAGAAATTTATTATTATATATTATAATTTCTTACATATAACACTCTTCGAGTGGTACTTTCTTTCATTTTTTATGACAATTGTTGATGATCTAAGTATGATACATAGTGTTGGGGGCCCAACAGTACTTGGGTCGAATGGTACCTGAACCGAACTATAATCGGGCCGAACGGTTTGGTTGAACAGTCAAAGCCTACTACTTTGGTCCGGTCAGTTGCATCTAACCGTTGCATGACCGAGTCTCCCGACTTTCTAGGCGGACGAACAGGACAACACACGCGGGCGAGTGTCCCCGAGGAATCCGGGCGATCCGGTACCAAAAGTGCCTATAAAAGCACACAACAGGTTTCGTTATCAGGTTAATACTTATTTTACAATCACAAACACTTACACGTTCAATTAAACCGTACTGGAACCTCTAACTTATTCTCACACCGGAGGTGAATCGGGGGCCAAACCCCTCGCATTCTTCTCTCTTGACAGGTTAACCCGAAGAGATACTCGAAGTCCAACCCGACAGAAAACTGGTTCCAACATTTGGCGCCGTCTATGGGAACGAGTAAGCAAGTTTGTGACATTAGCTGAGAACGATGGCAATTGATAATTCTGATGATAGGGCACTGGGTTTCACTGAGACTCATTGCCAAGGCACCTCTACGACTACGCCTCCAATAAATCGAATTCTCAACTTCGATGACGAGTTGGAGGAGGGACCAATGCCTATTCCCGAAGAGCAAAAGACCATGATTCTCAAATGGCGTGAGGAAACTGCTGCCAAAAGTGGAAAGCAGAGGGAAAAAGAAAGGCTAGAAGCAGAAGCCCAAGCTAGGGCGAAGAAAAGGGAGGAGGATCTCGCTAAGCTGGAAGCGATTAAGAGGCGAAGAGCCGAGCTAGATGCTGAGGAGAAGGCTATCCAAGGCGCTGTGGAGACCGGAGAGCAGATACTGGTACAGACCAGTCATAGGAGGGAAAAAGGGTGCATAATGATGAAGATGGGTCTTCGGACTCTGAATCACACCCCCGAAGGATCCGCTCAAAAGTTACAGTCCGTTCGGACACCGGCGAGGAGGGGGATCCTCGCATGAAAGACAGGCTGAGCCGAATGGAGAAGGCGATGTTCTGCGACCGCAAAATTAGTCATGAGCCGGTCGTGTCGGAGGAAATTGAGCAGTATAGACCTCCCTCTGGAGGACAATTCCCGAAGATGAATGAGTTCAATAGGAAAGGTGATCTTGAGGATCATTGTGAGAAGTATGAGTCCCTTATGACGGGAATGGGACACTGTGACATCATGCTTTGTAAGATGTTCAAGACGTATCTGAAGGGTCCAGCCACCATGTGGTACAGGTCAATGAAACCAAGGTCAATATGCTCTTACGACCAGCTAAAAAGGAAATTCTTGAGGCACTATTTGCATTTGTGCCAAAGAGAGAAGGATACGGAAGCTTTGATCCACTGTCGGCAAAGACCGAACGAAGAGTTGGGAGATTATTTGGCCAGCTTTAAAGAAGAAGCCGGAATGGTGACAAACTTGGACAAAGTGAAGGCCGCTGGGTTCCTATCAGCAGGACTGGACCCTATCAAAGGTAAAAAAAACTCCGATCTTCTCTTTATGATATTCCCCCTAAGTCTCTAAATGGTATATACTTGAGGGGTGAAAGCATCCGAAGGAAGATGGAATCGATCGGGGGATACAGAGAAAACAGGAAAGAAGATCGAGGAAGAAAGGGGCATGACATGTATGATTCTGGGCGAAGATATGAGGATAGGCGAGACGAGGCTAAAGGGCGAGATAAGGGAGCCGAACGAAGAAGAGATAGAGATAGCACAACGTTTACCCCTTTGAATGCGCCAATCTCAAAAATTCTCCATGAAATAAAAGGAAAGCATGGTTTCGTTCGCCCAGCCCGAATGAAGATGCCCGACTATAAGAAGAATGGCAACAAGTACTGCGATTATCATCAGGACAAGGGTCATAATACTGATGAGTGTTACCATTTGAAAAAGCTGATAGAAAAGATGATAAAGGAATGAGAGTTAAATAAGTTTGTCAAAGACCTGAGGGATAAACTGGTCCCGAAGGAAGACAAACGAAAAGAACCCGAGGAAGTTGAAAGGTACAGGGGCGAAGTAAAGACTATCTCCGGTGGTAGCACCTTGGGGCGAGATAGTAAAATGGCGAAGAAAAGGTACGCGATGCAGGTTTACAATTTGTACCAGTTTCAATCGGCCAAGCAGGCGATGCCGATCATGTTCACCGAGGATGACTACGAAGATGTGATTTGGCCTCACGAAGACTCTTTGCTCATCAACCCGGTGATCGGGAAAAACAAAGTCTGGAAAGCTTTGGTAGATGGTGGAAGCTCAGTGAACATCCTGTATCATCGGACTTATAGTAAAATGAACCTTGGAGGCGAACAACTGGAGCCTTGCCATGAAGCTCCCTTGTACGGTTTCGGCAATCTGCCAGTCCCGATAGAAGGTACTATCACTCTATCCGTTCTTTTGGGTAAAGCACCATATACTGTGGAAAAACAGGTCAAATTCTATGTGGTTCGGGTGGAAAGCCCCTACAATTCTATTCTTGGAAGACCAGCCCTCACATCCTTCCAGGCAGTGGAATCAATTCCTCACCTCAAGCTAAAATTCCCGACTGAACATGGCATCGGTGAGATGAGGGGCGACCAAAATACTGCCCGAATCATTATGCTAGATGATCTGGAAAAGGAGCAGGATTTTGAACTAACCGAAGGGGGTAAAAGAAAGAGGGCTGAAGGCGAGTCTAGCGGAGGTCGCCAAACCATGAACATCGAGTTAGAAAAGTTTGGAGCAGACCTGTCCAGCCCAATTGTCGAACCAGCAGCAGAAACCGAGGAAGTGGAACTATATGCAGGTTGTTCGGGGAAGATGGTTCGAATCGGGAAAAATATGGAGCCCGATCTAAAGAAGAAAGTGATTGAAGTGGTCAGACAATACCACGACGTCTTTGCATGGGGGCCCGAGGACATGCCGGGTTTAGATCCAAAGACGACTAAGCATTGCCTCAATGTTAAGCCCGAGGCAAAACCAGTAAAGCAACGGAAGAGAAGTTTCGCCATAGAGCGACAGAAAATCATCGAATCAGAAGTGGAAAAGTTGTTAGAAGCAAAATTCATCGAGAAATTGAGTACCCAGACTGGCTAGCCAACGTAGTGGTGGTGAAGAAAACAAACAACAAATGGCGAATGTGTGTTGATTACACCGACTTGAACAAAGCTTGTCCAAAAGACCACTACCCGCTACCAAGCATTGACCAGCTGACAGATGCCACGGCAGGATATCAGGTACTTAGTTTTTTAGATGCTTTTTCAGGATACCACCAGATAGCAATGAATGCCGAGGACATTCCGAAGACAGCATTCATCACCCCGAAAGGAACATACGTCTACATCAAAATGCCTTTCGGCCTGAAAAATGCAGGGGCCACATTCCAAAGAGTCGTCACAGGATATTCCACAAACAAATCGGAAGAAATATGGAGTGCTATGTAGATGACATGATTGTTAAGTCTCAGTTCGAAGACCACATGAAGGACCTCAAAGAGTGTTTCGAAACACTAAGGAAGCACACCATGAAGATTAATCTGAACAAGTGTACATTCAGAGTGTTCAGTGGAAAGTTCTTGGGGTATATGGTCAGCGCCTGAGGGATTGAGGCGAACCCGGAGAAGATACAAGCGGTAATCGACATGGAACAGCCGAAGACAGTTCGGGATGTTCAGAAATTGACCGGTTGAATGGCCGCCCTGCGAAGATTTATTTCCCGATCAGCTGAAAAAGCCCTCCCTTTCTTTGAAGCACTCTGGGGATTGAAGAATTTTGAATGGGGGCCGAAGTGCCAGAAAGCATTGGAAGATGTGAAGGAATATCTCACCAAGGCGCCTCTCTTGATGAGGCCAGATCCGAAGGAAACATTACAGCTGTACCTAGCGGTGAGCGACCAAACACTTGGAGCAGTATTAGTGAAAGAGCATAAAGGTTCTCAACACCCAGTGTTCTATGTGTCCCATATGTTAAAAGATGCGGAAACAAGGTATCCAAATGCAGAAAAGTTCGCATATGGCCTTGTAGTGGCGACTCGAAAGATACGTCATTACTTCCAAGGGCGAACGGTGCAAATCATAACCGATCAACCTCTGAAGAAGATTTTGACAAGGCCGGAGGCGTCCAGAAGAGTGGTGGCATGGTCCATCGAGTTGGGAGAATACGATTTGGAATACATCCCCAGAACATCTATTAAGGCACAAGCATTGGCAGACTTCATGGTCGAATGCTACTTTTCAGGACCAAAAGACCTGGCTCCCGAAGAGCAGTTGATTCAATCACCGGGCAAGTGGAAGTTGTTCGTAGATGGGTCAGTCGTCGGATCAAAATGTGGGACCGGTCTAATTCTTTCTAGCCCGGATGGTTTCGAGATTTGCGAGGCGATAAGATTTACTTTCCCGTTAACCAATAACGAGGCCGAATACGAAGCGTTGCTAGCTAGATTAAACCTGGCTAAGAATCTCGAGGTAAGAAATTTAAGAGCATTCAGTGATTCCAACAGTACTTGGGCCGAACTATAATCGGGCCGAACAGTTTGGTTGAACAGTCAAAGCCCACTACTTTGGTCCGGTCAGTTGCATCTAACCGTTGCATGACCGAGTCTCCCGACTTTCTAAGCGGACGAACAGGACAACACACGCGGGCGAGTGTCCCCGAGGAATCCGGGCGAGCCGGTACCAAAAGTGCCTATAAAAGCACACAACAGGTTTCGTTATCAGTTAATACTTATTTTACAGTCACAAACACTTACACGTTCAATTAAACCTTACCGGAACCTCTAACTTATTCTTACACCGGAGGTGAATCGGGGGTCAAACCCCTCGCATTCTTCTCTCTTGACAGGTTAACCCGAAGAGATACTCGAAGTCCGACCCGACAGAAAACTGGTTCCAACACATAGTTGTCATGTTTATCTAATGAAGAGGTTATTAATTGATCTATATGTTTGTGATGGAGTGAAGCCTTTCAAATATTGAAGATATCGTAAATTATTGTCATATTTGTTTGGTGAACAATCGTGCATCTAAAAATTAAAATTATAAAGTTATGTTGGGCAAAATTATATTACGATAAAAATTTATTATGCAAGTAAGATATAAAAAAATATTAAAAATATATATATATAAATAACAAAAACAGTGAATAATAAGAGTGAATAAGAGGAGATAAATTAGTGTAATTCAGATAATTGAAGAAATAATGAAAATATTATACCTCATTATCAAATACAGTTTTAATATAATTATACAACTAAACTTTTATAAATTAACAATCTCGATACATATAAATTCTATTAAAATTATGGGTTTTTCAGAAATACCTAATTTCAAGATTTTTTTTTTTTTACAAAAATGCTATATTTTTTAAAAATATTTTGCAAAAATACCAATTTTTTAAATTTTTTTGCAAAAAATACGATCTGCACATTTCCAACCATATTTACAACCAACATTGACTACAAATACAATTTTAAAATTTTAATAATTAAAATTATATTTGGTTGCATAATAGGTTTTTTAACAAATGAAAGTAGTTAAACCAAATGCAAACTCAAATACAACTAAAATCAATTTCAATTATTTTTCAGAAAAACTAAAAATCAAGTTACATTTAGTTTTTTTGGTTGCAAAATGTATTTTTAGAAATATTTCAGAAAACTGTAAAATCACAATTTTTTTTAAAAAAACTAGTATTTTTGATAATTTTTCTAAAATTATTAACATTAAATGCATCTGGCAACCAAAAAGTAGGTTAAGAATATTAAATTCAAAATAATTGATTCGAAGGTCTTCTATTTTTCTCCTTTTTCTGTGTATTGAATCTTCAAGTTTCAGTGCTGCGCTTGCGCCATAAGATTCTTGTCAACAATTCCCTGGTTCCACCGGCAGACAAAGAATATTAGAGACGCGTGTTCGGACTCGATCATAACATTAAATAAAGTTGTTATCGGTTCGAGAAAGGTCCAATTTTATTGCTGGAATCGGATAAAATTTGTTGAGGCAGGTGACAATATGCACAGTCATGGTCCAATAAACGACAATTTCAAACCATCCAATATTTCATTAACTTTTGAATTTCTGTTTCAAAATTTAAAAATGAGAATTACCCCTTAGATGCATGTGAATCCAAAAATCTTTGTTTCATATTGAGTGAATTCTAGAGATATCGTTTTAATTATAAACTTTTGTGTGTTAATTTTTTTTTTTAGAATGGACCGGTTTTCACGATAAAAAAGTCCAATCTTTTTCATTAATTAAATTTAGTACAAATTATTTTGCGAATGAGAGGTTCTTAAAAGAAAAGTGCTAAAGAATCGAAAATATTATCCCAAAAAATCTCTTAAATGACATTTATTTGGTAACCTTCCTAATATAAATATGGGATCTCGTTGATATATATATGCGTTAACGAAAAAAACAGATCACGTGTCTTTTATGTTATTTTATACTGGAACATTTTTTTTGAGTTTTCTAGCATTATTAGGGACGAGAAATTAGAAATGCAAAAGAAAGAAACTCTTAAATAAAGAATTCACGAGATCTTTACAAGATTCACTTGCCTAAGAATCATTGAAAGTTTTGTTTGTAGAGAGAAAGGAACAAGAACCAAATTGATTGGATCCAAATTCCAAACATTAAAAACAAGAAAAAAGAATAGATACCGAGAGTGAATTCGGTTGGGAAAAATTGACAAACATATCGTCCATTTCACTCCACACAAAAGAATCTCCCACGTGATTGACAACTACATTTGTTTATATTATTCATGGGCATTTTTTGTGACCATTGATTGAACCAATCGTTTTGTCTTTTGTTTTCGGTTTTCTTTTTTTATTTATCTTCCATTAAAATATGGAATCTTTTATTGTGTTCGTACGATATTTTTTTAGTAGTTGTAAGTCTTTCGTGAGTAAGTTTCATCTAACTTACTTTGAATTTGATGAATGAAATTATTGAGAAAATGCCTAGCAACTTGCAACAGTCACTTCCATCATTAACTTGATTTGATCGGGTTGACGAACGCATAAACACCCCTACTTCAATATGTAAATTGAAACCATCGTTCTATTAAAAAAAAATTCCTTTTAAGTTAACATTCTTGTGTATCCCAAAATAGATCATAGAGAATTGAATTTTGTTCATAAATATTTACTAGGTAATTTAAAATAAAATAACTCAAAAGGTTTTAATACATGAATTACCGACAAAGTGATAATAGTGGGAATCAATTCGCGGGTTACATTCTAAATATAACTTTTTATATAGAGTTCGGTAGAGAACCATTACATAAATATTCATAATACATATTGTTATTAGAGAAATTGTCAAAAATACTACTTTTTCTAAGTTTTTTTTCAATTTTACTATCTTCTGAAATTATTTTCAAAAATACGGTCTGCAACTAAAAGCAACTTGATGCAACCAAAAAATATTTTCAAAAAATACGGTCTGCAACCAACGCAACCAGATGCAACCAAAGCAACCAGATGCAACTAGATGCAACTTTTTAAAAAAATAATTGAAAAAACAGCTAAAAATTCAAAAAAAATTATTAATAAAAGGGGTAAACTTGTGGTCTTGGTTTACCCTGGGGGTTCAATGGTTAACTTTTGGGGTTCAATGTTTCTATTTTGGGTTTTAAAAATATTAAAAATGACGAATAATTCGTATACGGACTTAGGGTTTAGGGTTTAGGGTTGTTTACAACCCTAAACCCTAACCTACCCTGATTTTAGGGTTGTTTACAACCCTAAAATCAGGACGCCGGAAAAACATCATTACTAACAAGTTGCATCTGGTTGATTCTGGTTGCAAAAGTTGCAAAAAGTTGCAGATGGTTGCATCTGATTCTGATTGCAAAAGTTGCACATGATTGCATCTAGTTGCAGACCGTATTTTTGAAAATAATTTCAAAAAGATAGTATTTTTGAAAAAAGTTCAAAAAACCATAGTATTTTTGAAAAAAAACATTTAGGGGTAGGTATTTATGAAAAAAGCCCTTGTTATTATGTTTTTTTATTAAATATGATTATAAATTTCAATTATTAAATCAAAAAAATGAAATTAAACTCTTTTTTTTAAAAAAATAATTTAAAATTAGTCAAATAGTCCAAAGTGATTCGACAACAGAATCAAATCTATTCAAAATGATTTTGTAGCAGAATCAAATTTAAAATTAATGTATTTATTCAAATTTTAAATTTTAATTTTTTATAAAATTTGTATATGCTAATATTTTACGTTAGAATCAAATTATATATTTTATGTAAAAAAAATTAAAATTATTTACGATAAAATATTTGATTCTTCCCGATTAATGGTCATCAATTCGCCGCATAAGCAACGGCCATGCTTTCTGCCCCTCCGTCTACAAGTGGGGTCAATCTTCCCTTTCAAAGATTCTTTTTTATTTTATTTTGTTCTTCATTTTATCTTCTTGCTTGTTTATAATTAGTCACTGCCAAGTGCCAACTTGTATTTTCATTTAATTTAATTTAAAGTTTTCAAAATAAATTTAATTTAATTGGCTCAGCACAAACCGGTCACGAGACATGAATATAAAGTTAGTTTCCTCCTTTTCAATTCAATCTAGCGATCACAATATTTTCTATAAAATAATATGATACAGAAGTTCCGAATTGAATACGAAAATATTTACCGAAAATAACATATTATATTTTGGTAAATTATATTTTAATGGGATTGCACGTATTCAAACCGATCAATAAAATAGTTCATGATGTTATGTCACCAATGCCAAACAATTTGTGACAATATACTATTTATACGGGTTCGACAAATATCATAAAAGTTTTGTTCAAAACTTACGGGTGCCTTGAAAATAATGCATAACTGCTATATTTTGAACTCGCAAAAAGTCACAACAGGTGCTTAACTAAGGAGTCGGGCCTGCTGCATGATACATGTGCATGCACTTGCCAACCCAGACATGTATGCTCTGATCAGGCCCTCCGTTTCAAAATAATAGTTCTGTTTTGATTTTGTTTGGACAAATTGACCGAACTTTTACTGAAATTTACATAAAATATATAATTAAAAAATTTAAAAACTTATACCATTAAAAAGTATATATAATCCTCTTTCAAATGTATTTTTAAGTTTTTACAAGTTAAAAATAGATAAATCATAATTTATGATCAAAATTTGGTGAATTTGACCGTCCAAAATCAAAACAGGAGGGAGTAACCTGCACTACGAAAACTCCAAAAAACTTAACTACAATATCAACACCACAGCTGCCTCTACTGACAAGAGAAAGACTCAGAATAGACAATTCTAAATACAGAGGTAGGAACAGATTTTAAGGCCAAACTCAAAGCACACAACTAAAGTCCAGAGTAGACCCTATTATTACAAAATTTGCAGAGAGCCCTACAAGAATTGAAGAACTGCCGAGAACATGATCAACATAGTCAGATACCTCAGAGAAACTGAGGTATATAGGTTTTGAACAGAAACTGCTATAGAGTGTGATTATTTATTTTTTGCCGAGTTGTAATTATTTCATTAACTTAGAGCATGTCCAATGGGAGCAACCCCTTAACTAAAATTCAAATTAACATGCTATAATTACGAATTATAAAGATTATGCAAAAAAAAAAATGCACTCCAATGGTTCATTCCTCTTAGCAAAAAATTTAGCCAACCTTACGTTGGCTATATTTTTTGGATCTCTAGGGATCTGTGACAATATTATACATCATCTATTGTCTTATTAAAATAACATATTCTATTTTTAACGATCTGAAATAATAATAACATACTATTTTTAAAATATAACCAATTATTATACCCAATTCCATTGGAGCACAATACCTTACAGGTTTGACAAATTTTAAATAATAAGTATAGTATTTTATCTTATTTTAGCTAACCATTTTAGCCGATGTCATTGAAGATGTTCTTACCAAGAACTAGAAATACATCAACATAGATAAGGCCGTGCAATCTGAAAACCATGAAACAAATCCACTGTCAATGAACAAGCAACCAGGCTTTGTTCAATTAATAAAGAGATAAAACTAAGCCAGGGTCTTTCTTCAATTTTACCGAAAATGTTTGCTGCTGAAAAGTTGGTCTCGAACATCTTCAAGAATCTTACTATGGATTTGGGAAAGGCAGATGTTTTTCACCAGTCCCATCATTTATTTTTTTACAGTTTTTCCACCGCTTAGCACGCATTTTTAAGTTTCGTATAAAGTATACTTTCATAACTTATTTTTTTTAAAAAAAAATTGAATAAAAATTTAAACAATAAATTTTTATTCAAAGAAGAAAAAAATTAAAATAATATATAAAATTATATTTTATAGAGGTTTTCAAATGGTTGGTAATTTTATTAGTTTTTTTCCGTAAGATTGTGTTTAGAAACATGGAATTCATTTTGTTATAGCCAAAATTCGACAACGGGTTTTTAGGTTAAGTTCAGGTCAAGTAAGGTTCAATTAGGATATCTTGGTTGTAATTAGGACTAGTGATTGAGCTAGCCCTCATATGAGCAGGGTAGTAATAGTTTGATGATTAGTTTGATAGGATAACTGTTATATTGATGTGATATTGGGAAGTCCGAGGCTCGTCCTCGTGCGGGTTGGGCACTTCACTAAGGACGCGTCCTCTCGGTACGGATTGACAACTCTACATTAATGGAAGACTTAACAGAGACATGAGACTAACACAAGGAAGACTTAGGGCTTGTCCTCATGGGGATTAGGACGCGCCCTTTAGGCCGTCCACCCCTTGAGGGCGCGTCCTCTTGGTTTGAAGTTGCAACTTGATAATGAAAGATGGTTCCCTTGGCTTGGTATTGACAAAATATTGAAGAATTCCCTCCTAGGATGTGCCCTAGGAGGGGGATGTCCGTGGCTGAAGGCCTCCTCCTGTATTCAATGGGCGCGCCCTCATTGTGGATGTGGGGTTAATCTTGGTGTGTGCTTTGGGAGCTCTGTTCCTGTACTCAATGGGCGCGTCCTCATTGGAGAACTTTGGAGTAATCCTGCACTTTGCACCCAAACACTTGGGATCACTTGTTCTGCTATCTGGTGGGTGCTTCTCATTCGGGAGACAAGGATGCGTCTGGCATTTAAGGTAAGTCATGGTTATATCTGTATCTATGAATTAAGGAAATAGTTGGTAATGGATAGGACTAGTCCTCGGCGGGGGAAGTTTCCTTATCCATGAAGTCCTGACGTCATAGATAAGCCTTGGGCCTTTTGTGACTAGGCCTTATCGTTAGACATTCCTAAAGTAAGCTAAAACTCTAAGTAAGGAAAGATAAAGAAGTCCTACGTTCAAGTAAGGAAAGATATGGAAGTTCTACGTTTACATATGGAAGGCATCCTATACATGGAAGGCGGTGGAAAAATCCTATGTCTAAGCATGGAAAGGTGGTAGAAGACTTCGGCTGGGCTCCGAAAATCAAGGACCAAGCCCATGGAGGAAACTTCCTCCCCAAGAACTAAGTTGGCTTGATTCCCTATATAAGGGATACGTAGGCACATTGTAAGGGGTCGAAAGTTGAGAGCTCTGAGGCAGCCAACATAAACCCTAAGCAATCTCAGCCACCAATTAAACATAACCACCATACTCCGACGAATTTACCACCTAAGGACCACCGTTGTAGATCTTGATTCCGGCGACGAACCTCGAACTTTGTTAATACCAAATTCCTCCGTTAACAAATTGGCGCTAGAAGGAGGGGTGCTAATTAAGATCTAAATCTTTGGAGGAGAATATGTCACACAATCGCAACGAACGTCCTATGGATGAGGTCTTATCAGAAGACAGTGAAGAGAGCAACCATGCTCGCGACGAAGAATATGTTCCCCGGAACGTTCCAAATCCTGCTTATGGAACACCTATCGTTGGGGGACAACCACCGGTGCTCATGAGTAACTCCGATCTGATGGAACAACTCTACCGAATGGGTGATGCTTTGAATGGCTTCGAAGCAAGGCTGGATACGGTTGAACGAAGTGAAGTAAGGGGTCGAGTCAGGCGACAACCCCATAATCACCATCGGACAGGAAGAGGTACCGCAAGAAACGGGGGTGATAGACCTCATGATGGAAGGTTTCAGAATGTTACCCCAAGAAGGTTAGAATATCAAGAGGATGGAGTCCCTATTGTTGAACTCCCCGATGATGAGACAGACAGTCAAGATCGACCTAGGAGGGAACGACGTCCATCCCCACACCCTCATAGGTCAGGGCGATCCGAAAGTGAAGTTCGAAGGGCTGATGAACTCCACCGAGATCAAGAACGACGATTGAATAGGTTGAAGGATCGTCTTGGTATAAGACTTAACAATGATGATCTACGGTTGTTGTTGGTCAAATGGCAAAGGGACAGAGAAGTAAGAGGGGAACAACCTCTTGATCCACAACGTGAGCCCCCTGTCGACAGGTCGAGGCCCCATGGACAAGAGCATACTCGTTCTCGCGATGACTCAAGACATAACTTGGAAGTGCAACCCCGTGATCCACAGCGAGAGCCCCCTATCAACAGGTCGAGGACCCATGGACACGAGGAAGCACCTCTACGAGATAATGTACAAAGCAATCAAGGTGAGAGGCCCCGTGATTCACAGAGAGTGCCCCCTGATCTCAGGTTGAGGCCCCGGGATCATGAGCGAGCCCCCCAGGTTGAAAGGTCAGCAAGGAGACGGGATACAGAATTGGATTATAGGAGCAAGGGTATTGATCGAAGAAATAGATATGATGCCCCTTACCGTGGAGGACCCTCTGGAGGAAGGGATCCGCACATAACACATGTCTCGTCTCAAAGTAGATCAGGAGGAAGACAGGAAGAGCCAAGGACTCACCTTCACAGTCAGGAGGAGAGGGCGCACCCTCATAGTCATGAGGGGAGGACGCACCTTCCAAGTCCCAATCAAAGGATGCAAGAGACTCCTGCACCCTAAGGAGAAACCCAACCTCCTCAACCACCACCTCAACCTCTCCCAACTGTGCACACCCAACCTCCGCCTGCTGATAATACTCAGACTAATGTCCAAACTATCCCAGGTGTGGGAAGCTTCAATGTAGATGACCTGAAAAAACTCCTCACACATCTTGAGGGAGGAAGAGTTACTTCAACGGCTCAGGCTCCTTCTCCTTTCTCTACTGCAGTGAGGGAGGCACAGCTCCCAGCGGGATAGAGGAATACAACCAACGACTTGCGATTCCATGGGAATGCTGACCCAGTTGAGTTTCTGGGAAGGTTTAATATAGAGATGGATGTATATCAAGTACCTGATTTGGCTAGGTGTCGTCTTTTGGCAGCAACCTTCAGGGAAAGCGCTCAACAGTGGTTTCAAAAGCTTGGACCAGGCGTGATCACTTCATGGGAAGTCATGAAAACTCTTTTCCTGACAAAATTCCAAGCTACGGTAAAGTATGCCCCACCAGTGACTACTTTGGCCAATATCAAGCAAAAGGAAGGAGAAAGCTTACAGTCATACTTCAAGAGGTTCAATGCTGAATCTACCATGGTCAGAGGAGCAACGGACGAGTCACTCAAAAGTTTGTTGACTGCGGGGCTTCAAGTCGGGACTGATTTCTAGAAACACCTTCAAGGTAAGGATCCTGCAACTCTGGCAGACCTTTTTTCTCAGGCAGAATACTTCAAGATCGTGGAACAATCCCTAGCCGATAACAAGAAGTCTGATCCCCAAGGGAAATGGAAAGGTTCTAAAAGGAAGGATAGGTCTCCTAGTCCCGACTACAGGAGGAGAGGATATAGCCCGAACAGGGTGAACGTCGCTAATGCTAGAAGAGGTTATACACCACCAGATTATGACAGGCTGAACAGATATCAAACAGGGAGTTATACGTTAGCAGCCTCTATTGAGCATATCTTCGAAGTGAACAAGGATAAAGGCTTATTCAAGAAGCCCGCACCTTTATCCTCGTGGCAAAGCAGATATAAGAAGAAGTATTGTGCATACCATGAGTCTGCTGGACATAATACTCATGAATGTCGTCAATTAAAAGAAGAAATCGAAGAATTGATCAAAGCAGGATACTTAACCGACTGGATTGTTAGAGAAGTAAAGAAGCATAAAGATGAACCCGATAAAAGGATGGAAAGAGGGCGCACTCCAGATAGGGATGATGATGATAGGACCAAGGATGTTCATTTTACCCGAGCTGGAAGCATTCATACTATCTTTGGAGGGCACCATCTTGGTGGAGACAGTAACAATGCACTGGAGAGATATGCTAGGGAAGCACGTCATAAGCCCTTAACTAGTGTGAACAGCTTGGAACTCAAGCCTCCCAAGTTGTTCAAGGGAGAATCCGTAGATATCACATTCACTGAGGATGATGCAAGATGGGTACATCACCCCCACAGTGACGCACTGGTGGTCGCCATTCAAATAGGTCCTATGAACGTGCATCGAGTCTTTGTGGACAATGGAAGTTCGGTGAATATCCTTTATTACAACACCTACGAGAAATTGGGCTTACCTGATAAGGATATTGTCAGAGAGGATGCTTGGATTTATGGTTTCACAGGAGAGGCTGTCAGTGTTATGGGTACAATTAAGCTTCCAGTCACGCTTGGTGAAGGACCCTTATATGTGACTCGAATGATAGAATTTATGGTTTTGGATCAAAAATATGCCCACAATGCCCTAGTAGGAAGGCCCTTACTGAAGGAGATGAAAGTAGTTACCTCAATTTATCATTTAACAATGAAGTTCCCTACTCCTAATGGGATTGGTATGGTTCGGGGATCACAGTATGATTCAAGGGAGTGCTATCACAGAACTGTCAAGGGTTTCCGTTATAATGGGTCAGGAGGGCGCGCCCTCCCTCAGGATGATACCCAGAGGATGCTGAAAGGTACAAAAGGGGAGATTCATGCTCACTACACAGTCCAGGAACCAGAAGATGATGTCCCTCCATGGAGGACGCGCCCTCAGATGTTGTTGTTGGAGGCACCCCCTTTAGTTGATGAATTCCAGGAAGGGGTTGTTGAGGAGGTGTCCATAGAGGATTGGGAGGAGTCAATATCTATCCAAGGAAAGCGGCAGAAAATTTCAAAGGATACCTATACCCTACAGGGCGCGCCCTCTAGGGAGGAATTTGTAGACATCCTCTCAAGGGAAGAAATGCATACCAAGGACGCGCCCTTGAAGAAGGAAGAGCCTGTTGAAGATGCACCCTCGAGGATGGAGGAATTTGCTGACATCTTCTCAAGGGAGGAAGAATATGTTGAGGACGCGCCCTCAAGAGAGGAAGAACTGGGGGAGGACGCACCTTCAAGGAATGAGGTGCCTGTTGAAGATCCTCGCCTTTTTGACCTTGATCTTGATCCGAGAACTCCTATCCTACATGAAAAGACAGGTCCTGCGGAAGACACGATCTCGATCCCGGTAGACGCAGCAGATCCCAGTAAGGTTCTCAAAATTGGGTCACAACTAAGCAATGAGTTGAAAGCATGTCTGACTGATTTCCTTATGACCAACCTGGATGTGTTCGCTTGGAGTCATGCCGATATGATAGGAATTGATCCTAACGTCATGTGCCATTATTTAAACATATATCCTAATAAGAAGGGAATGCGTCAGAAGCGGTGTGCAATCAGTGGAGAGAGGGCAGTAGCTTTAAAGGAAGAGGTCGACAGACTCTTGGATGTGGGTTTAATCAAAGAGTCCTTCTACCCAGAGTGGTTGGCAAATCCGGTGTTGGTGAAAAAGCCTAATGGAAAATGGAGAACTTGTGTGGACTTCACGGATCTGAACAAAGCTTGCCCAAAGGATAGTTTCCCGCTTCCTCGAATTGATCAGTTGGTAGATGCTACAGCTGGACATGCTCTCTTGAGTTTCATGGATGCTTACTCAGGGTATAATCAAATTCCCATGTACGGACCAGATCAGGAACATACCTCCTTTATCACTGACAGAGGCTTGTATTGCTAAATTGAATGCCCTTTGGTCTTATCAATGCAGGGGCAACATATCAAAGGTTGGTGAATATGATGTTTAAAGAGCAGATTGGTAAAACCATGGAGGTATACGTAGATGATATGCTTGTCAAGTCTAAGGAAGCAGTAGATCATCTGAGGCACTTGGAAGAAATGTTCGGAATTTTGCGCAGGTATAGGATGAAGTTAAATCCTCAAAAATGTGTCTTTGGCGTTGAGTCAGGGAAGTTTTTAGGCTTTATTGTGAATCGTAGAGGGATTGAGGCTAATCCGGAAAAAATTAAAGCACTCCTTGAAATGAAGTCTCCTACCAGTGTGAAGCAGGTTCAAAGCCTTTGTGGGCGGATTGCGGCTCTAAATCGTTTTGTCTCAAAGTCTTCTGATCGTTGCAAAGAATTTTTCAAAGCCATGACGGGGGGTTGATAAGGATTTTGTGTGGACTCCTGCTTGTGAAGATGCTTTTCAGAAAATCAAGGAGCAGTTAGGTAAGCCTCCACTCTTGGCCAAGCCTGTGGATGGTGAAGTATTGATTCTTTACCTGGCCATCTCTGTTTACTCCATTAGTGCTGTGTTAGTACGAGAAGAGGATGGTTTGCAATCGCCAGTTTACTATGTAAGTAAGAAGTTGTTGGATGCAGAAACCCGATATTCTAGCATGGAAAAGTTGGTATATGCCTTGGTGTTGGATGCAAGAAAGCTACGTCCTTACTTTCAAGCTCATAAAATTGAAGTGCGGACTTCTTATCCCATGAGACACATTTTACACAAACCTGAAGCTTCGGGAAGGATATTGAAGTGGGAAATTGAGTTGGGGCAGTATGATTTGGAATATGTTTCTCGGACTGCAATTAAGGGACAAGCCTTAGCTGACTTTATTATGGAGTTTGAAGATGAGAGTATGTGACGAGAAATCATTCTGGTGAACCCTAACCCTCTTGTTCAAGAGGCAAGTCCTTTAAGAGAAGAATATCCTTTTCCTTGGTGGACCATGTATGTGGACGGAGCAGTCAACAATGATGGGGCAGGAGCTGGAGTTGTCTTGACCTCTCCTGAAGGTTACCTTCTTATGAGTGCCATCAATTTCAAATTTGCAGTAACTAATAATGAAGCTGAGTATGAGGCATTGATTAATGGCTTGAAGTTAGCCTTGGAAATGAATGTGAAGAATTTGGTAGTGTTCAGTGATTCAAAGTTGGTTGTTCAGCAGGTTGAAGGAGGGTTCTAGACTAGAGGACCAAAGACAGAGGCATACATGATGAGTGTACGTCGCTTGATTCAACAGTTCAACATAGTCAGACTTGAAGGAGTTTCTCGTGAAGATAATTCCAAGGCGGACACTTTGGCCAGGTTGGGTTCTCAAAGGGACACGGTGTTGATGGGAGACATTCCATTGGAAATTCAAGAATCCTGCTATGTGGGGGACTTCAATGATAAGTCCTTGGCCTTTTGCTATGTGAGGGATTGATCTTATTGGAGAGCTCCCTACGGCCAAGGGGGGTGTCAAGTATGTTGTAGTAGCTGTGGATTATTTTACCAAGTGGGCTGAGGCTATGCCCTTGGCAAAGATAACAACAAAGAAAATCAAGGATTTTGTTTTTAACTCCATTGTGTGTAGGTTTGGGATTCCTTACAAGCTCATATCGGACAATGGGAAGTAGTTTGATAGCAAGGAGCTAAAAAAGTTGTGTGAAGACTTGAAGATTAAGAAAGATTTTGCAGCAGTCTATCATCCTCAGAGCAATGGGCAGACTGAAGCTATCAACAAAATAATCAAGCACACCTTGAAGACCAAGTTAGAAGAAAGTAAAGGTAATTGGCCTGAGGAGCTTCCTATGGTATTGTGGTCCTACAATACCACACCAAGGTCTACTACTGGGGAGTCTCCATTTATGTTATCTTATGGCTTTGAAGCAATGGTTCCTGTGGAGGTCGGAATTGGGTCATTCAGGAGGGATCATTATGACAAGGAGTCTAATGAGGTCAACCAACGGCTTCATCTTGATTTTTTGGAAGAGACACGTGCAACGTCATCCTTACGATTAGCTGCATATCAGAAAAGAGTAGCTAGGTTTTATGATCGAAGAGTGAGGGTACGTCGCCTCAAGGTTGGTGATCATGTGTTACGAAGGGTGATGCCTCATACCAGAATTGCTAGTCATGGGGTCTTCGGAGCTAACTGGGAAGGACCTTACAGGATCAAGTCTGTGCTTTGGGAATGAACTTTTCACTTGGAAGATTTGGGTGGCAGTCCTATACCAAGAGCATGGAATGTGGAACATTTAAAGAAATACTACCAATAGGGAGTGGTTGTGTACCCCCTATGTTATCTATCTAAATAAACTAGAAGAAATAAGATTCCTACTAGTCTAGGGGGGTAGTGCATGTACATCCTCCCTTGAGTAGTTGAGATGTTTTTAATTGTTTTTTATTTCCCCATATAGCATTAGCTTTGGGACCAGTGTGATTTTCACACCGGAGCGCATTATTTATCAAGAATTTTGAAGATTTGTTTTGATTCCTTAGAGAATACTATGTTTTTAAATCTTGCAGCATAAAGGCGCGCCCTCAGTAATATAATGGAAAGACGCGTCCTCTACCAGTTGTTTAGAGAATTGATGGTTTCTCATTACAAGTTTTATCAATTTCTAAATGAAGAGGAAGCGCCCTCATAAGAATTACGATGAGGCGCGTCCTAAGCAAATTTATATTCCTAAAATAGAAGTCTGTTTGAAAAAGATGGTACATGGCAAACATTGAACATAAATATTTAACTAAAAGACATCAACAAGAAAAGTAGAAAAGTTAAGTTAAATTTTACAACTTGCAAGGCATCAAAGGAGGGCCTGCACCTCATAATGTTAAAAGCAATAAGAAAATTAAGACGCGTCCTTAGGTTTGGTCGTTGGGAGGAACGTCCTTGACAACATCAACTTTGGAAGAATTGTTCTCTGGTTCGGTTGGGATAACTTCCTCTTTTTCTGTAGACGCGTCATCAGAGGGCGCGTCCTGATCTTCATCAGGCATAGGCGAAGCCTCTTCTAGTCCAAGGAAAACTCGTTTTGCCTTGATTTCAGCAGCTTCTTCGACTTTGAATTTTGTGATCCACAACATGGTTTATTCGCCAAACTTTGAAAAATCATAGTCTGGATCTTGGGCAAGGAATCCTGAAGCATAGTTTCTGAAACCTTTCATGAAGGACGCGCCTTCAACCTTTTTCTTTTCCTTAGCCCAACCATTCTGCTGGTCCTCCACAAGCTCAGTCACTTGAACTTTCAATTTTTTGTTTTCTTCTTTGAGACCATTAATAGTAATGCCCAGGTCATTCATAACCTCTTCTTGAGTCTTGAGGTTACTTTCATAGAAATTCTTTTGTTGACTGAGCTCTTTCTGCAGTTTGTCGATTACCCTATCACGGTCTTCAACCTTCTTGGATAACCTTCCTCTATCTTTTTCTAAAGCCTCAAGGCGCGTCTCTTCTTTCTGTAAAATTGATTCCCTGTGAAGGGCAAAGATTAGAATTTCAGAAGATGCCTTGATTATAGCTTTGTTTTCAGCAGAAGGGTCCCTGTTTCTCCATTTCATTATGTCTTCATCAGTGACATAAGGAATTGCTAATAGACTCAAAGTGGCTGAGACCATGGAGAATGAGCTAGGTCTGTTTTTCTTTGAGGACGCGTCCTCCAAGGGATCAACAGCCTCAGCAGTTCCTTTCCTCTTTTTCTCTTTATTCTTCTCTAAGTCAATTATGACTTGAGTCTTTTTTATCTCAGTCTGTTTCTTTTTTGAATCCTTCTTTTGAGGACGCGTCCTTGGATTTTTTCCAGTTTGCACAGATGGAGCAACGCCCATTTCAAGACCCCGGCCTGATGGTAGACCGTCAATACCTGTTAAATATTAAGAAGATATTAGAACGCGTCCTTAAAATTAAACGTGATTGCACTATCAAATAATAAGCAAAGGTAAGAAAAAGATATGCTCGCAAATGCAATTATATACCAGGTTGAGAGGACGCACCCTCTTCAACATGATAACTCTCTTCATTCTCAGCTTCTTCCTCATCGTCAGAATCACAGTCTTTGGAACCTTTGATAGGAATACCTTTTCTAAATCGTTGGTAGGGAATAATAGATCCCACTTCCTTTCTAAAAATTCCGACCTTTTTAAGGTTGTCTTCAGTAATTAAGGTTTTTAAATTGAATCTTGAAGGTGGGAGGGATGTGATTTTATCAGCCCGTTTCTTGGCTTCCCCAAACAGCTCTTTTGTGTTTCTGTTATCTAAAAATTAACAATTTACGAAGCAAAGAATTAATAATGGAGATTTATTTAAGGCGCGCCCTAAAGAAATAAAAAGGAAAAGGACGCGTACTTACTATAATTACAGTTGAAAGTGACTCTGACCCTATCGACATTCCAAAGATAGAAAAATGGTTCTTTCCAATTCTTCTCATTGCTTATTTTACCACTAGAGAAGCCCATTTTGTTATGCTTGTGTTGGGGAGTTAAGAAGTAGTATCCTTTGGAGCTTTTTCTGATTGCGAAGAAATAGCTAAATTCCTCCATCGTTGGAGAAGTTGATATTCCTTCATCCTGATAAAGTATAAACAAGGCGAGAGCTAGCTTGTATGAATTTGGAGAGAGTTGGATGGGAGCTATGCCATACCATTCTAGTACAGTTTTGAGGAAAGGATGTAAAGGCGCGCCTACTCCTAGAGACATTAGTTTTGGAGAGGTAACCATTCGTGGTACCTTGAAAGGTTCTGGCCACTTGAAGACATGGGGTCTCATCATAAAAGGAGGACGCGCCCATTGACCCTCCATGCCATAATATGTCATGCACCAGGTTATCTCAGCTGCAGATACTGTTGATGACATACCAACACAGAAAAGCTTTTTGTGTTGCTTTCTCATCCTTCTTTTTTCTGCTTCTGTAATCATGTCTTAATATTGGCCCCAATCGAAATCAATTTCTTCTTCAGAAATTTCTGGATGAATGTATGGATTAGGTGAAGGTTCAGGAGGAGGAAGGCGGTCATCTTCATCAACTTCGTGATATGGATTGATTGGAGACGCGTCCTCTGCGTCAGATTCATCGATATCAGAATTGGACGCGCCTTCAGATTCTGAAGATTCTACTTGTTTTCTTTTCCTTTTCCGAGAAATATTAGCTTTTGTATCTTCTATGATATTTTCTTCTGTATCCGTGACTGGTCTGAATTCTTGAGGACGCGCCCTACTGCGTTGGCTTGTCACTTCAGGGTTAAGATCTTTGATTTGAGGAAGGGATGAGTTTGAGAGGATTGGTGAAGACATTATTTCAGTGGTATTCTTGAACGGGGAAGTCCCTTGAAGATTTTCTATGGCTTGAGTATGGAATGACTTAATCGAAGATGAGCTTTGTGCTGGAAAGGAGAGTGAAGGTGGGGAATAAATCCCCAAACGTTTGTTGAAGTCCTTGAAAGGATGAAACGGGGAGGACGCGCCCTTACCCTCCAGCTGAAAAGAAAAAGGAAAAGATGGTAAGGACGCGTCCTGAAAAGGAAATATTACAGAAGAAAAATGTAGTTTGTGTCGAGTGAACCAGATAGCCAGAACGCGCCTTAAAGGTATTTACAGAATTAGTCCTAAGTCGTATAAAGACGCGCCCTAAGTCTATGTTTGGCAACTAAAGCAATAGAAACATAATTTAAAATTAAACGATGGCAAAATAGAAATCAAACATCGATAGATACAGATATACATACATACAAAATTTGAAGAACATATAAAAAACTTCAACGGTCACATATCAATTTTAAGAAAAACATTCGGTAAATACATGAAATGAAGGTATGAAATCATACCTTTGAAGTTGCTGAAGGAGAATCGAGAAGAAAAACGGCTAAAAACCGAAGATTTGACCAGATTTTCACTTGAAAAAGACGAACTGCGGCGACTAGGGTTTTTTCTGAGAAAAGAGTAAAGTGAAAAGTGGAAAGTGACATTTGGGTATTTATAGAGGAAGCTGCGCCTAGTGGAAGACAACTGTCAATGTACGTGCGATAGACCTGGCAAATTAGTCGTGTCGTGTCGTTTCGTGTCGTGTAATTTCGTGTTTCGTGTACTTTTTGGCTATACACGAAAACGACACGAATTCAAATCGTGTACCTGAAACTGTTACATGAACACGACACGAGTGATACACGATTTGACACGACACGACACGAGATACCTGAATTTTTCGTGTACCATTCGTGTACACGAAACTAAACGAAACGAAATCGACACGAATATCAACGAAAACACAAATGTTTACACGAAATTTCTTAAAATTCACATTACTTTCATGTAATATCAATTAATATTTATACTATATATATAATATATATTTTTAATTATTTATATATTTATTTATGTCGTGTACTTCGTGTCGTGTCGTGTACTTGAAGGGTAAATCCAAAAACGACACTAAATCGGGGTCGTGTACTTTCCTGTTCGTGTATTTTCGTGTCGTGTACTTAAAATGCAAACACAAACACTAAATTTTCGTGTCGTTTCGTGTCGTGTATAAAATTGCCGGGTCTAACGTGCGACCTCATGGTAAAGGCAAGAAGCGTTCTACTTGAAGACGCGCCTTATTCAATAGAGAATTGGGAATTTTTGACTAAAGTTTAAAGGAATTCAATGTATTGTTTTTAACTTCACACTGAATTGGGGGGTAGTTGTTATAGCCAAAATTCGACAACGGGTTTTTAGGTTAAGTTCGGGTCAAGTAAGGTTCAATTAGGATATCTTGGTTGTAATTAGGACTAGTGATGGAGCTAGCCCTCAAATGAGCAGGGGCGTGCCCTTCCAGGCCATCCACCCCTTGAGGGTGTGCCTTAAAGGTAGTAATAGTTTGATGATTAGTTTGATAGGATAACTGTTATATTGATGTGATATTGGGAAGTCCGGGGCTCGTCCTCGTGCGGGTTGGGTACTTCACTAAGGACGCGTCATCTCGGTACGGATTGACAACTCTACATTAATGGAAGACTTAACAGAGACATGAGACTAACACAAGGAAGACTTAGGGCTTGTCCTCATGGGGATTAGGACGCGCCCTTTAGGCCGTCCACCCCTTGAGGGTGCGTCCTCTTGGTTTAAAGTTGCAACTTGATAATGAAAGATGGTTCCCTTGGCTTGGTATTGAAAAAATATTGAAGAATTCTGATTAGTGCATATTTTTGCATTCTCTTGTACCTATTTTATTGTTAGTTTTCGTATTTTTAAATAAATTAATTAGTTGTTTTTCATATTTTGTAGATATTTGGAAAAATAAAGAAAAAAAGAAAAAAAGAAGAAAAAGGGACAAGGAAGGGCAAAAGTGGAAAAGAAGAATTCAAGAAAAGAAGAAAAAGACAAAGGAATGAGTTGGTTGTTTAAAAATCAAGATGAAGGGCCAAGATTAACCCAGCTATTCCCCAAAACCCTAATTTTCCCCTATAAATACCCCCTCCTTCCCCTTTGTAAAAAAACCTAGTTTTAGCCTAGTCTAAATTTTTAGTTAGCCTCTCTTTTATTTTCCTAGATCTAGTTTCTCTTTCATTGTAATAGCTAAAATTTTGTAAACTCTCTTTTATTTTAATGTTAATTCAAGCATTTACTTTAATTCTCCATCTTGTTCTCTTCATTTCTTGGCTATGAACTTTTGTAAATCCAATAAAGTGGATCAAATAGCCTTTGTGCTACCACTTGAGGTATAAAGGAGCCTTTTCATTTAATGTTTTGTAGTGTTTAATCTCTAGATTTACTTTTTATTGTGTTCTTGAGTCAAGCCCCTTTAAATTTGATTTTAATGATGGGTTTGATGATTAAAGCTTGTTATTTACATTTTTTTGTTGGATTTGGTGTGATTTTGTAGTTGAGTTTGATAATTTAGAGTTAGATTTGGTTTGATAATGTTAAAATTAGAATCTTTAAACTTTAGATATAGTATTATGGCTTGGTTATGTTTAGTCTAATCTTCCGATATCATTTTCCGGTGAAATCATTACTTCGGCTCAAACCTGTTTTGAGTCCGGGGGTTTGTTTTTGCTTCAGTCATTTGTATTTTCTGTTCAGCGTTTTATTACTTGTTTTGTAGCCTTTTTTTTGTTACTCGTCTAGCTGCCAAACTCCCTTGGTTTTTAAGATTAAAATTTAATGCTTTCGCTTTAGTGGATCTGTTTCTTGGCCTGTTTAAGTTTTTGGTTGCTTTAATAACTAAACTTGTCATTAATTATATTAGCATAACACTTAGTAGCATTAATTAGTGTTAATTTAGTTGCCTGGAGTACTTGTTAGCACTAGTACAGAATTAATTTGCTTGTGGTTTAGAGTTCAGGCCCATGGGAATTGTTGGCCCAATACGATTTCTGGCCCCATTCTTATTGCTAGCCCAGTCCAAATTTGCATGCTTCTGTCTGTTTATTTCCACAAGTAGTTTGTTAAATTTTGTAATCATTTTCTTACTTAAAATTCTTGTTAATTTGAAAGTGTAGTCACGGTTTTAATTCCTCTTTGCTTAATTGGTAAATCTAAAATCTCTCCTCAAAATTAATTGTTCTAGTCCGCCTAAATTATAAATTAAGTTTCGTGAAAAATAAAATAGTCTCTGTGGATCGAATCATAAATATTAAAACGGTGATCGTGCGCTTGCGATATTTATTTGTTAATTTTTAGCACATCAAGTTTTTGGCGCCGCTGCCGGGGACTATAATTATTTTTCGCGCCTTAATTTTTAATTTTTCGGATTAGTTTTTTTTTTTCGTACTTGCTTATAATTGGAAATTGAGCGTTCGGGAAATTTTGGTGAGACGTACTTGAGCTTCAAGATTTTTGGAAAGCTTGCTTAGGTAACCCGTATCCCTCTCTTTTCAATTTTTGTTCGCTAGTTATAAAAAAAAAAAACACAAAAAAAATTGAAATATTAAAAAAAAAAAAAAAAAAAAAATTAGTTAGTTAAATACATAATTGTTGCATCATGCATTTAATCACCTAGGTTCACATCATCTAGATTTTTATTTTCTTGTTTTTAATTTATCGTACCTTACTTTTGGTGATTGCTGGAGGACCGAGGTACGTTAAAATTCTTCTTTTCTTTAGTTAGATCACGTAGTTTAACGCATCTATAGTTGTTTTACCGCTTTGATATCTCGTTGTGTGGTGCATTCATCTTAATCGGACTTAAGGGCAAAACCCAAGTTTAAGATAAGGGGAGGGATTTCATCACTCTTTCCTTGGCCCACAACCACTTAATTTCATCATTCTGCATTACCCTAGCCTTGTAAATAAAATTAATTAGACGTTAGCCCCTAGGACTTCGGCTCAACTAGGAAGAAAACCTGGAACGAATAATTCTTTTCGTATATATCCTCTTTGGTGTCTAGGCAAGCGAAAGCTTACCTGGCCAATTAGGGTTGGTGTCTAGGTCTGGGTTTAGCCTCTTGGCAATGCTTGCTCCGATCTGGCCGACCGGGACTTATACTGATTGAATTAGGACTTCTAGTAATATCTTTTTGTTAGGAGCAGGTCTAGTTTTTAGGGAACCCTAGCTTTAGTTTTTTCTCTTTTTAATTCTTGTGTGACTAGTTGTAGATTCTTATCTGCTACGTGTTTATTGTTTATGCAATCTATCTGGATTAGGAAGAACTCATCTAGATTAGTGAGAACGATAGAAAATTCCTCTTCTTCGGACTCCGTTAATTTAGAAATTCCTAACCAAATAGAGACCATGGCAGTAGTACAACAAGTAGCTCTTAAGGATAGATGTTATCCGACCCGCTCGGCCCAACCCTCTTGTATCACCCTACCCCCGGTAACAGGTAATAATTTTGAAATAAAAGGACATCACATCAGTATGTTGCCTAAGTTTACCGGGAGTGAGGGTGAAGACCCGTACCTTTTTCTCCATGAATTTGAGGAGGTCTGTGCCCTCCAAAAGATTCAACAATTGACCGAAGACTCCATTAGGCTTAGGTTGATTAATTTTGCCTTAAAAGAAAGCGCTAAAATGTGGTTGTATAGTCTCCCGGCTAATTCTATCTCTTCGTGGGAGGGCTTTGTGGTAATTTTTCTCAAAAAGTATTTTCCAAATCATAAGACTACAAGAATTACAAACGAGATAAATCAATTTCATCAGAAAGAAAATGAGTCTTTTTGGAAATACTTCGATCGTTTTAAAAATCTTTTATCACAATGCCCCCACCACGGAATAGAGAAGTGGAGACTGTGCAAGATAGTTTATGAGGCCTTAGATGGACCAACCACTGCCCTTTTAGAGTCTATGTGTCAAGGTAAATTCATGGAAAAAGATGAGGATGAAGGGTGGGCATTTTTTGAAGAATTAGCGGAAAAGACAATGTTGTGGGAGTCTACTAGGGAACCTAGTAAATCGAATGAGTCATCTAGTACATCTAGGGGTTTGCATTCGATTGGTAACTCGATTGCAACCGAGGCCAAATTAGCTACTCTAACTAGAAGACTCGAAGCCCTAGAAACTAGTAAGGCCCCACAACAAGTGTCTTCGTGCCCGAACTTTAATCAAGGTTTTTCGAACTTTCCCGAGTATGAGCAAGTCAATGCTATGTTTCAACCAACCCCGAGAAATGACCCTTTCTCACCAACGTATAATCCCGGTTGGAAGAACCATCCCAATTTCTCGTGGAATCAAGGCCATAATTTCCAATCTCCGCCACCTTCTTTTCAAAAGCCCAATCCAAACTCTTACACTAGCTCTAGTCAAAGTCCTTATCCAAACCCAATTCAAACACCTTTGAATCCTCCCGGGTTTAATGATTCGGATAAGCGACTTAATTCCCTAGAAAAGAGTATTGAGACTTTATTGAAATCTCAAACCGCCTTCATGCAAACTATAACTCAAGATAGGCAAGTGTTGAACTCTAATGCTCAAGCCATATCTAAGTTAGAAATGCAAATGAGTCAATTGGCCAACACCATTTGTGAGCGGGAGAAAAATAAGCTTCCTAGTCAACCCGAGGTTAATCCTAGATTCCCACTCAATCAAAGACCTCATGAAAATGTCAATGCTATAATTTCTTTAAGGTCGGGAAATAAGGTTGATAACCAAGTAGGTGCTGACTCTCACGAAGAAGATGATTTAGATTCTGAACCCAATCCTTCTCTTTCAAATCCGATTCTTGATCAATCAAAGTCTGAACCTGTTGTTTCTCCTTGCAAATCACCTTCACCCTGTGAACCTTCATCTTCTAGCAAAGCACTTTCAAATCCTATTCCCGATGTGTCTAGTGAAAGAGTCTTTATACCGAAAGCTCCTTATCCTCAAAGACTCATTTCAAATAAACAATCGGATCAAATGGATAAGATTCTGGAAGTTTTCAAGCAAGTCAAAGTCAACATTCCTCTTTTAGATGCAATTCAACAAATTCCTTCATATGCTAAGTGTCTAAAAGATTTGTGCACTCACAAACGATCCACTCATGTTCCAAAGAAAGCCTTTTTGACCTCTCAAGTTAGTTCAATTCTTTCGAATCAAATTCCTGTGAAATATAAGGACCCCGGTTGTCCTACAATTTCTTGTGTCATAGGCGATACTTTTGTGGATAAAGCTTTACTTGACTTAGGAGCTAGTGTGAATCTCCTTCCTTTTACGGTCTATCAAGCCCTAGGTTTAGGCGAGCTCAAGAAGACGAACATGACGCTCCAGCTAGCTGATCGTTCTGTCAAAATGCCTAAGGGGATAGTAGAAGATGTTTTGATCAAGGTTGGTGATTTTTTCTTCCCGGTTGATTTTGTTGTTCTCGAAACTCAACCCGTCACGAATCCTAAGAACCAAATTCCTATCATTCTAGGAAGACCTTTTCTTGCTACATCTAATGCCTTGATTAATTGTAGGAATGGTTCTATGAAACTCACTTTTGGAAACATGACCATTGACCTTAACATCTTTAATGTAGGAAAAGAACCCAATGAGCTTTATGAACAACCATTAGGTGTTAATCTAGTCAATGAGATTGTTAATTGGTCAAATGTTGAGGATAGTGAGATTGAGTCTTTTCTTGAGCAAGATTTTAAAATGAATGTTGAGTCTAATCGAGAGCTTCATGAGTCCTTTAAGGACATGACTTCCGAAGAGTTGTTAGGAGAGTTGGATGACCTTTGCTCGAAATTGAAAACCAGGCCGGGGGATGTTTCTTTTAAACCTCGCACCTCTGTTCAAACTCCTGTTGGTGAGCCACCTACATTTGACTTAGCTTCACATCATTCCACTTTTGATAAAACTCTTTTTCCTATTATCACTAATGATTTACACCATGACCAAGAATCTCAAATAATTAATTTGCTTAAACAACACAAAGAAGCAACAAGTTGGTTTATGGAGGACATTAGTGCTATAGATCCTTTTAATGTGGAAGATTACCTTAGATTACTTGAGAAAGTCAATGTAGTGGTAAATTTTCAACGATTTCTTGATTCCTTCTCGAAACTTCCTCCCATTTTTCCTTGTGGTATTGGTTAATTAGTTTCAAATCGGAGTCTCCCGTCATAAAGTTCAGGTATGGGGGAGTAAAAGTGTGTGTGAGTGGGTTGTTTTAGTTCGTTGTCTTTCAGAATTTTCATTCTCCGTCATCCCTTGTCAGGTATTATCTCATCATTCTCCTTTGTCAGTTCTCTCATTTTGCATACATTGAGGACAATGCATGAGTTAGGTATGGGGGAGGGTTTTAGTGTAAATAAAAAAAAAAAAAAAAAAAAAAATCAGAAAATCCAAAAAAATTAAAAATGAAAAAATCACAAAAAGAGTTATAGTGTTGTAAATAGTAGAGTCCTAGTCTTATTCTAGTCTTGTTAAATGATTGTTAGTTGCTTGATGCACCTTTACATGCTATGATAATCTTGTGTTTCTGATATTTGGGATTGAGAAGTGATTTGCTAAGTTCTTGTCCACACACATACACACTAGCAAGGTGAAACTAGTAGATTTATTAAATTTTGCAAGTAATTAGAAGGACATGAATATGTGCAAGATGACTTGGTTTTTATGCTTTAAGTACAAGTAGGTGCATTAAGGAGACCTTTGCTTGAGATTGATTATGCTTTACCACACCAAGTGAGTTTTTGAGCCTATATGCACATCTTTTGCATTTATATTCATTTGCTTGAGTGTCCACATGTCATTTGCATTGCTAGCACTTGTTTGAGGTCTTTCTTGAAATACATGACATCATTGATGATAAGATGATAAAGGCACTTAGGAATAACCCATATTTCCAAAATTTCCACACCATTCTTATTTGATCATTAGTTACCCATTTGAGCTTAATCCTATTTTTTCGGTGACACACCACATTACTCGCCTAAGACCTTTTTCTTGTACAGCCTTACTTATTCTTGATCCCAATTTGTCAAAGGCTAGTAGGAACTTGAGGGAGTAATAAGGTGTGTGAGATGGGTTTATTTTTATTCATTACGTTCGGGAAATATCTGTTTTGGTTGTTCACTTGTTAGTCAATGTTCAAGCTAAATTTTAAGGAGGATTATGGTTGTTTATACATCTTAGCTCTCAAAAAATAAAAAAAAAATATAAAAAAAAATATAAAAAAAATATAAAAAAAAAAAAATAAAAAAAAAAAATGAGAGCATACTTGTGTTTTAGTAATCCTCCTTCTTTAGACTAATCAAGCCTTTTTGTTCAATAAAGTTGTAAATAAAGTTGTAAAGTGTTGGGGGGAATGTTTGGTGAGATGTTTAAATTCTTGTAGTTACTACTAGCTTTTGACACTTCACCTCATTTTGGCCTTTCTTGACATACCTTGTCCCTAGCCCCCATTACAACCCAAATAAAGACCTTTTGATTGTCATCTTTGATGTACGTTGTGTTACAAGTTAGATTGATACCAAGTGTCAAGCATGTTTTTGATCTTGTTGGAATAGAGTGATACACCTTCCCTTGTTCTTGAGTGAATATTCTTCTGTGAGTGAAAGGTGAGGTATTGCTTGTTTCTTGTGCATATGAAATCTCAAGTTTTGACTCTAAGGTGTGCTCTTGTGTTCTTAGCATGTTTTCCAACTATTTTTGCACTTGACATGGACTTTTAAGCACTCTTGCATACTTCTTTAAGTCTATTATGTGAATCCTTGCACCTTCCACACCAAGACTTTGCAAATTCACTTTGATTCTTAAGTTGATGTAACATGAGAGGACATGTATGTGTGGCGTTGCATTGCCATGCAATCTTTTATATGAGCTAGATGGATTTTGTGGGTACATTCACTATAGGCCCTCACGAGACCTCACTCGTCCACTAGGGCTGCCTAGGGGTTTAAAGGGCTTGTTGCATATGCCAAATGCAACCGTGATCACCTACGGAAGTGGTATTAGTGTTAGATAGTTTTTAATAGTTTTGTTTTTGTTTTACTCGAGGACGAGCAAAAGATAGGTATGGGGGCATTTGATTAGTGCATATTTTTGCATTCTCTTGTACCTATTTTATTGTTAGTTTTCGTATTTTTAAATAAATTAATTAGTTGTTTTTCATATTTTGTAGATATTTGGAAAAATAAAGAAAAAAAGAAAAAAAGAAGAAAAAGGGACAAGGAAGGGCAAAAGTGGAAAAGAAGAATTCAAGAAAAGAAGAAAAAGACAAAGGAATGAGTTGGTTGTTTAAAAATCAAGATGAAGGGCCAAGATTAACCCAGCTATTCCCCAAAACCCTAATTTTCCCCTATAAATACCCCCTCCTTCCCCTTTGTAAAAAAACCTAGTTTTAGCCTAGTCTAAATTTTTAGTTAGCCTCTCTTTTATTTTCCTAGATCTAGTTTCTCTTTCATTGTAATAGCTAAAATTTTGTAAACTCTCTTTTATTTTAATGTTAATTCAAGCATTTACTTTAATTCTCCATCTTGTTCTCTTCATTTCTTGGCTATGAACTTTTGTAAATCCAATAAAGTGGATCAAATAGCCTTTGTGCTACCACTTGAGGTATAAAGGAGCCTTTTCATTTAATGTTTTGTAGTGTTTAATCTCTAGATTTACTTTTTATTGTGTTCTTGAGTCAAGCCCCTTTAAATTTGATTTTAATGATGGGTTTGATGATTAAAGCTTGTTATTTACATTTTTTTGTTGGATTTGGTGTGATTTTGTAGTTGAGTTTGATAATTTAGAGTTAGATTTGGTTTGATAATGTTAAAATTAGAATCTTTAAACTTTAGATATAGTATTATGGCTTGGTTATGTTTAGTCTAATCTTCCGATATCATTTTCCGGTGAAATCATTACTTCGGCTCAAACCTGTTTTGAGTCCGGGGGTTTGTTTTTGCTTCAGTCATTTGTATTTTCTGTTCAGCGTTTTATTACTTGTTTTGTAGCCTTTTTTTTGTTACTCGTCTAGCTGCCAAACTCCCTTGGTTTTTAAGATTAAAATTTAATGCTTTCGCTTTAGTGGATCTGTTTCTTGGCCTGTTTAAGTTTTTGGTTGCTTTAATAACTAAACTTGTCATTAATTATATTAGCATAACACTTAGTAGCATTAATTAGTGTTAATTTAGTTGCCTGGAGTACTTGTTAGCACTAGTACAGAATTAATTTGCTTGTGGTTTAGAGTTCAGGCCCATGGGAATTGTTGGCCCAATACGATTTCTGGCCCCATTCTTATTGCTAGCCCAGTCCAAATTTGCATGCTTCTGTCTGTTTATTTCCACAAGTAGTTTGTTAAATTTTGTAATCATTTTCTTACTTAAAATTCTTGTTAATTTGAAAGTGTAGTCACGGTTTTAATTCCTCTTTGCTTAATTGGTAAATCTAAAATCTCTCCTCAAAATTAATTGTTCTAGTCCGCCTAAATTATAAATTAAGTTTCGTGAAAAATAAAATAGTCTCTGTGGATCGAATCATAAATATTAAAACGGTGATCGTGCGCTTACGATATTTATTTGTTAATTTTTAGCACATCAAATTCCCTCCTAGGATGTGCCCTAGGAGGGGGATGTCCGTGGTTGAAGGCCTCCTCCTGTATTCAATGGGCGCGCCCTCATTGGGGATGTGGGGTTAATCTTGGTGTGTGCTTTGGGAGCTCTGTTCCTGTACTCAATGAGCGCGTCCTCATTGGGGAACTTTGGAGTAATCCTGCACTTTGCACCCAAACACTTGGGATCAGTTGTCGTGCTATCTGGTGGGTGCTTCTCATTCGGGGGACAAGGATGCGTCTGGCATTTAAGTTAAGTCATGACTATACCTGTATATATGAATTAAGGAAATAGTTGGTAATGGATAGGACTAGTCCTCGACGGGGGAAGTTTCCTTATCCATGAAGTCCTGACGTCATAGATAAGCCTTGGGCCTTTTGTGACTAGGCCTTATCGTTAGACATTCCTAAAGTAAGCTAAAACTCTAAGTAAGGAAAGATAAGGAAGTCCTACGTTCAAGTAAGGAATGATATGGAAGTTCTACGTTTACATATGGAAGGCATCCTATACATGGAATGCGGTGGAAAAATCCTACGTCTAAGCATGGAAAGGCGGTAGAAGACTTCGGTTGGGCTCCGAAAATCAAGGACCAAGCCCATGGAGGAAACTTCCTCCCCAAGAACTACGTTGGCTTGATTCCCTATATAAGGGATACGTAGGCACATTGTAAGGGGTCGAAAGTTGAGAGCTCTGAGGCAGCCAACATAAACCCTAAGCAATCTCAGCCACCAATTAAACATAACCACCATACTCCGACGAATTTACCACCTAAGGACCACCGTTGTAGATCTTGATTCCGGTGACGAACCTCGAACTTTGTTAATACCAAATTCCTCCGTTAACACATTTTAAATGATAGATTTTAAATGACATAAATTGAGTTGTCATCCAAATTACTCAACTTGAGTTTATATTTGAATGTCAATGTTAGTGAACCAAATTCCAAATTCTAATTCGGTTGAAAATCCAAACATGCCATTGGAAACTTAATCCATCATTTGGAATGAAATTTTGGTATCCAAAGAGGCCAAAAGAGAAATTGAGTTGGGGAATTCAGAGAATCATGGTTTGGATTTCGGTCATTGATGCTTTGGTTGTTTTAGATTTCGAAAGCTACCTTTTGAAATCACCTTTTAGATTTCGAAATTTTGGTATCCAAAGAGGCCAAAAGCTACCTTTCGAAATTTAGATTTCGATCATTGATGCTTTGGTTGTTTTACTTTTCTTTGCAGGCAGCATTTCTCGTAAGATTGATGGAACTGGATGTTGTTTTACTGCTTCAACTTGTACTTCCTTAAATTTATATCTGGCATAACTCTGGCACGCAAGTGGTAGCAGGGCACTGCTTCCTGATGGAATATCTGATGGATTCTGGTAAGATGACAACCAACTCACTAAGGTTTATAGCTTTCAATATCTTTATTAATTGGAATTAAAATAACCATCAACATTGATTGAAGTAAGTGTGCACTCTGCAGGGCCATCTGAAGCTAAGTTTAAAGCCTTCAGCTAGACTTGCAGAGAAATAAAAGGAAGAAAAGAGAAAATCTGAGGAAGAAAAAAAGTTTATCAATTCTGTTGCCTTTTTTTTTGCTAAACTTATATATATATATAAATTACCAGAAAATCACCTAAATTACCAGAAATTTTAAAGACAAATCACCAAAATGACTCATCTATATACACTTTAAAATTTTATCCTAAAAATAAATCACAAACTATCAATGAGCTACGATCACCACACCATCTGTGCCTTCATCACTATATATCTCCGACATATTCTATATCCACCCATCCATCTGTCGCCCCTAAACCAAACTCGTAAGTTGTTTGACTTCTTCTGGATCAGATTCAATCTTTGAATCATTATTTCAATTTGAATCTCAGGCAGTGTCACCGAAATAGTGTTTAGATGAAATGAAAAAGAAGATTAATAAAGAAAAAGTTAAATTAGATGACAAGAAGAGATGGAAATAGATCGATAAGTGAGATGAAGAGTGAAAAAGAGAGATGTGTGGGAGAGAGAAAGGCTGACAATTGAGAAATAAAGAGATAAGATCGAAGTGGGCGGTTGACTGGTTGTGAGGAGAGAGAAATAAATAGAGATATATGTCTTTTTAGATGTATAAAATCTAAATAATGAATATGTGGTCCAGATTAAAAGCTGTTAAAAAGATTGAGTGGCTCAGATTCAGTCCTTGTTCTCATTCTAATAGGGGGTCTCATTTGAGCACTTGCCTATATATATATTAGAAAGAAAAAAAAGAATATACAGGGGTTAAGCCTTGCTCTATGACAAATCATAGAGAGGACTATCTACAGTCAATCTAAGTAACAAGATTGAGAATAGAAAAGCAACAAAAGAAAGGGCAAACCCATCAAGGGCATAATCAACTATTAACCCAAATCTCATAAGTCTCTATATATACAAGCAAATTTTTTGAACCATGAAGAACTACGCAGTTTAGTCTTGATGTCAATAACAATGCCCTTGAGCAATATTCTCGGACCAAGGCAACATCTGTCATGTAGCCGTGCATTTATCTCCCTCCATAAATGATAAGCAAAGACCTGAGCTGCAAGGAGAGCCAAGCTTCGATGCACTATGTCTGAAATTGAACCCAGTTGTGTAGGAAAGTCAGCCAAGTATCACCTACTAGAGAAATGTGAAGTAACCGAGATAGACGAGCCAAAATATAGTTGTTGTAATGATAGTTGACAAAGAGATGTGAGTCTGTTTCTAGACCCCCAACGCAAAGGATACAATGTTGAGGAACATCTAGACCAAACGAAGTTAGTCTGTGAAAGGTGGAGAGCCTGCCAAAGCAAAGAAGCCATTCGTGATGTGCATAACGGAGAATCTTCAACTTGTGTCGAACTAGATCATGCCAAGGTACCTCAGGTAAACGCCATCTTATAAAATCCCATATATGCCAAAGTCTAATCTTTCCAATAGGAAAAGCATTCCACATAATAGTATCCAGCTCTGACAAGTCAATTGCAGGAGCTAAATTGAAGCTAGTCGTACAGTCTCCAACTTACGACGAACGCCATATTCCGTCGTAAATTTATTATTTTACTATTTTTCAAAAAATAAAAAAAAATCAAAAGATGTATATATAATTTTTACAAATAAACCCGTCGTTTTGTTTTTAAATTATGACGAAATCCGTGTAAGTAAGTTTTACTTATATTTATTAATTTTTTAAATTTTATTTAACAAACGCAACATTTATTTGAATATTTAAACAAATATTATACATATTACATATATTCATAATTATTTTAAAGTTCAAATGACACTTACGACAGAATCTCGTAAGTTATCAGGGCGGTAAATTCAATCTTTCCCAAAATGTAAGGGGGTAAATTCAACTTTTTCCCAAAAAGATTGGAAGAAATTTCAATTTTTTTCAAATTTTTGGCGTCCAATAACTTAAGACGGATTCCGTCATACGTTAGCACTTAATTTTTTTATTTAATTTTTTAAAAAAAATATTTCACGTAGATCCAACCATATGGATATAAATATTCATATCTTCTAGTAATATTCCAAAAAAATTAGAAAAAATAGTATTTATTTGGTTTGATATTATAGCAGTCAACTAGTGATTTGACTATTTCTTCTCACTAGTGTTTAGTCCCAAATTAATTTTTCAATTTCTTTAAAAATATTTCTCGAAGATCCAACCGTATGGATGTCAAGATTTATATGTTTGAGTGATATTCCAAAAAATTTAGAAAAAAATTATAAAAATTGGTTGAGAGTATAGTAGTCAATTAGTGATTTGTCTAGTACTTCTAAGGAGTGTTTAGTTCTAGAATGGTGTCTCAATTTTTAAAATATTATTTATCAACTATCCAACCATACAAGTGTCAAGATTCATATATTTGATTGGTATTCCAAAAATTTTATAAGAAATAAATTAATTTAGTTTGAGACAATAGCAGTCAACTAGTTATATTCCTAGTACTCAATAGTCAATAGCGTTTCGTCCCAATTTGGTATTTAAATTTATGTAAAAATGTTACTCAAAGATCCAACTATATTGATATCAATATCCATATATTTGAGTGATATTTCAGAAATTTTACAAAATAGTAAATTTATTTGATTTGGGATTATAGTAGTCAACCAGTGGTTTGTTTAGTAATCTTAACTATAACTAGAATATCTTAACTAGTGGTTTGATTAGTAATTGTAACTATAATAAATTTGTGGTATCAAAATATTTTTAGAATATTTTATATTTTCATAATCATAATTATAAAATTTACTAAGAAAAAGATAAGTTTTATACCATTGTTACTAAAAATAGATAAATCTCTTAATTTTTTTTATTATGCTCAAACATTGAACTTCAAAATATTTTAAAAATATATAATTATTTAACAAATTTGACTAATAGCTAAAATATACGACTAATAATAAATTTTACATATGCTAAATATTTTATTTTGTCGAGAATATCACATATGTGTTGAGTTTAGCCAACATAGCAATTTATTACTGGATAGCAGCCTAACACTCGAATTACTTGTATCCTATAATCAACTTATAGCCCCTGATGACTTGAAGGGGACATCAGACGGTTGTGAGAGTAAATTAAAGTAGAAACTCACAATCTATCTCATATAATTCACCATGTCTCATGCTCTCTCATCCATTCATATCTACCATCTCCAGCATCCTCACTGCTCACGTTCATCTTCTATATTTTAACGTGGCTGCCTCAACAACATTTTCGAAGGTCAAAACTCATAACCCCTAAATACGCATACACACATACATCCTCTGTTTATCTCTCTGATTCTCCGTACACGCAATTTTATATTCGATTTCATAAAATGACTTCAAGGCAAGAAAAAGAAAGGCTTAGAAGAGTATTAAATTCAAGAAAGACGATGGCCACCCTCCTTAGAGCAAGATTTCGCCAAGAAGAATAAGATAATGAAACCTTTTATTGTTGTAGTTTTGTAATAATCTAATGATGTTAGTTTTTTATCTTCATTTGAAGAAACCTTAATCCAATTTTCCTGAAATTTTCTATTTGAGCTTGTTATTTCCATTTTGGTATATTTTTTGTGGCTTTGAAATCTGTATGTTTGAATAATATATTTTTATGGAATCTTGGTTCATATATATATGCATGTTTGGATTTATTTTTAATAAGGTCTGTTAAATTCAACCACTTTTGGTATATGATTTTTGTAGGTGGGTATGCATAGAACCATTGAAAGTAATCCTTGAAAGTACTGTTATTATCATATTTGACGTTAGTTCCTTTAATAGCTTTCGACGGTTTTTTCGTCACAAGGATTAAAATTGCAACGCTTTTTTTACGTCGTAAGTTTGTTTATTATTTTATAATAAAATATGGGCCCCTTGTTAGAACTTATGACAAATTTTGTACTTCTGACAAAAATCCGAATTTTAGACGAAATTTGTACTTGTGACGAAAATCCGAACTTAAGACTTGACCAAAAATGACAAAAAAATTCCGTCGTAATTGGTTCTATAACCAATGAGTGAAAACACGAGAGATATGGTGAAGTCAACCATTTGGTCGAGGCAAAGTCCATTCACTAGTGTCAATCAAAGCACTAACAGTTGTTGTATGAGGGGGATTGAAAAATAATAGTGTCATGTCTCGATGAAGCAAGACAAGACAAGTAGAGTGCCACCAGGGATCGAACCAAAGCGAGGTTCCTTGACCATTCCCAAGTTTATAAGCAATGAACTGACAAGCCAATGAACTAAGCTTGATGATTCTTCTCAAAATCCAAGAGCATTCCGTAGGAATGGCCATAGTCCAGAAGTTGTGTCTCTTTTAGGAATTGCCTTTCTTTGTTTTCAGAACACATATATTTGAGGTTGTACTCACAAGTGATTGCATATCTCAACCATACACTATTACCGATACATACGTGGCAGATAGAAATCCTTACGATAGAAAGCTAATAAATATGTAAATTACTTAATCAATTATCTATATTTGCCCCTTCGATTCTTGCCCTTATTAAAGTCTTTCATCTATGGTGGCTCTTTGACATTCCTCCTTGACTTCCATGGCCTGTCCAATGCTAATATATCTTCCAACTCAGCAACTTCATTTTCTTTATCATTCTGAAGTTCATTGTTTGAAGAAAGTAACTCATCTCTTTCTTGTTCAGCTTCCAGAGTCATTTCTACCTTATTCCTTGCTACACCATCACTGAAAAGGGTCGAGGCGGGAAGCGGGAAGGTGAAAATAATGTCAACAAGGAAAGCAAGAAAGAAGATGAGAAGTCAAATTTAGTTCCTAATAAAAGTAATTTATCATGTGACCGTGATAGATAGAGATAAAAAGGAGACTTCTCTAAGAGAAGTACAAGAACTAGTTCCCCCAAATGAAGAATGTTCAGAGGACCTTTAGCTCAAAAGGACCAGATGCATTTTATGAAAGAGTTGAATCTGACCCTGTAAGTAACTCATACATTGTGAATTTTTCCAAGAAACTGGAATCAAGTAATGTAAAAGTAGGTGGATTAGATATAACGTTGAGCTTCCTTTAAGTTCTCTAGAAAAGGCCAAAGAGGCAAGACTTCATGGAGCAGACTCTCAATCATTATATGCTCCAAAAGAAGATGAGATGTTACAGTCTAAGTCTATGGAGGCTCTAAGGGATGAGAAGGTATCTGACTTCCTGTTAAATAGAAACATCCCACTCTATATTAAAAACAAAAAAGCAACGAAGGTTTTTTCTTCACCTTCTCACAAAGTGTATATATATATATATTTTAATAATTTAAGCACGAAGTTGGTATTAAGGCTATTCAAGTTATATCAGTTGATTAAGCGTAATTTTAATTAAACAAATTCATGACTCTAATCATGTTGATTTGCAGCTACGAAAATTAGAGGAATGCTAGGGAACCCAAAAATGTTCCCAAATGACGTGGCAAAATGGGGAGTTTTAATTGGTGTTGTTGATGTGCATGCAGGGGATTCATCTCATTTTTTACAACAAATCATAGCAAAACACGTGGCATTTGGGAAAAATTTGGGTTCCCTAGCATTTTTCCAGAAATTAAGACCTGAAATTTAATACCAAAATTATGGTGGGGATACTTAGCAAGAAAAGAAACAAGGTGAGGGAGGATGATGCATGTAAGATTTGGCTTCTAATAAGTACATAATTTTGCCATTAGTCAGACTCTTTTGAGTAGGCTAAAATCAATTGTATTTGGTTTGTTTCATGCGGATGAAAGCGTTCAATGAGTATGGTTGGGATCCCGGTTTCACGGATTGGTTCATGGGCTTGCTGACTTCCAATCAAGAAGACGAGGCAGTTAAATATATGAGCAACCTTGGAAAGAGGATATTTGAAGAGGAGAAGCTAGTTTATGTTTTGCTGTAAAGGCTAATGAGATGCTTGTGAAGTTTTTGCACCCGATACCAGTACATTAGTGAAACTTGGTTATTTTCATATTAAAATCATTATTTGTGTTTATGATTTCCCCAAACTTCTTACAAATATGCTGACTTGAACTCCATTACAGTGCTTCTTAAAATTTTTATGGATAAATTACTCTACAACTATTAATAGCTTACAATATGTTCTCAATGCTGCTAGTACTGGAAACATTAATGTCCTCGGGAGTGAGGCTTTATTTTATTATTCATTAACTATTATAGTTACAACAATGACATTATATTTCTTCTCCCCTTTTTTCCTATGAATACCATGATAATAGAATATGTGCTCTTCTGGAGCCTTTAATTTAGAAAATATGACGAGGCATCCAATAATAATACTCCCCATTTGGATGACTCATATTTGATGTATAGTATTGACACAAGTCATCTTCATATTAAAAAAGAAAATATTTCTTATGCATATAGTATGATCAAATGTATTCATATTTAGGAGTTCATAACCATTGCTATAGGCGAGGTTTATAAAATTTAATTTCTAATACTGTCACATTCACTTCTGGGAATGGAGTGGATACCACTGGGGGGAGTTCATAACTTTTGATTAAAAATAAATAATCAACCACAAGGATCAAGTATAATTCATAATTTTTTTGATTAATAACCCTTTCCAATGTATCATATTTCTAGGTCCCATTTCATAATTTTTTTGATTAATAACCCTTTCCAAGGTATTGTATCCAAAAATTAAAAATTTCACAATCGTTTATAGAGAAACATCCTTCAGGGATATTTTCAAATCAAATCCAGAAAATTTTATCATCCTTTTGAAATATTTTCTCGATGTCATATTTATGAAAAATTATCTAAAGAATATCCTCCAGGGATTTTATAGGACCAAACACATCAAAACGTATTTTATAGAAAATTGACGTTCTGGTTCACAAAAGTTTTCATTATTATTCTTTAAACAACTTCTAGTTATAATTTGCGCAACTTATGGTTGCCACCAATATCAAGTAATTATGTTTTGTGATATTAAGAGCATTATACTCAAGTTTTGATCAAATTTATAATGTAATATAATTTGATTTCAAATTTGTAAATAATATAGCATATATATCACAACCAAGATTTCACAAAAGTATTTATAATATTAAACTATCAATCATTTGAAGCATGCATAAAATTTCTAATGTACGGGCAATGCGGCAAAGTAGAATTAAATATTTTGTGCATAGTAGTGTTACAAGACGTTTCATACCATCACTCAGTATATTTTCACCACAATCATATCTCAGTAATTATAATATTTTTGTGTGAGTTCTATAAAGGCATAATAAAATACAAAAAAATAGAAGTGTACATTTAAACAATTTAATAATCATGTTGAAAATACATGTAAACGCGAAAGTCTTACATTTACTAACATATCAACATGATTTCATTTATCGAGAAGATCAAAACTGAAAACATTATCTAACTCCAAATATAACTGTTGCCCAGTAATAATCTATTGTACAAGGGGGGTTGAATACAATAGTATAAGATAATCGACTTCTTAATGTATATATCACAAATATGAAAAGAAAGATAACAGCTTTATTAAATCTGATATAAAACTGTTACAAACTCTCTCAAGAAATTCTGATGTTCTTGAGAGCTGCTAGCTTACAAAAACTCTCTCAAGAAATTCTATGTTCTCGAGAGCTTCTATTCGATTATATTCCTCTCCTCATAAATCGAAACCAAGACTGTGTTTATATACTACACAGCTTCTCTATCAATGATAAGTCCTAATCAATTACAAAGATTGAAACCTATCCATAATTGATAGCTACATTCTACAAACCAGGAACCAACAGAATAAACTTCCATGTTTAACTAGACTCCAAATATAACTCGAAGTAGGAATCCTGATCAGCTTCCAGTCCTGATGATCAATCCTGATCCCAGTCCTGATATGCATTCTGATCCTGACGACCATGTAATCCTGATGACGTCAGCAATCCTGATCAGTTGAGTCTAGCTCCTGACGATCATTGAATTCTGATCTAACAATCTCCCCCAATCTCATACTTTGTGAAATAAAGTATAGATTCCAAATATTCAATGATGTCAAAAACATATATACAAAATGTACAGAATCTGCAGCAACAACTTATCTGTTTAGACTCTTTGATAGAAAAAATTCATCTTCAAGAAGTTGGATAACAGATTTTCTTCTTTTTCTTCAAGAATTTGAATCAGTCTTTCCTTAAGATTTCTGAGTTCTTCATCTTCCTCATTAATCTGGTAGATAGCTGCTCTGAGATTCAATATGGAGTTTCTTCGAAGACTATGCTCTTCTAACATAAGATAAGCAATTTCCTTCCCATCAGGATTGAGAGAAAGATGAGTCATGCCAAAATTTACTTCTTTAACAGCAATACCCCTTTGCATTTCCATATCCTGACCTCTTTGATTTAAGTACATGAGAGTATAATTACCATTGAAATTACTGTTTCCATCCAGTCTTCTTCTTATTGTTGACAAAATCATGTCACTCCATTCTTTGCATATTTGATTCTTTGATCTCAAAAGATAATGAACATATTTCAGTTCCTGTGTAGTTTTCATCAGCAGATCTTGAATAGATAAAATCTTCACACTACCATCTTTCATGAAGTACAGAAGCTTTTATTTCTTGTCAAAACCATCATGACAATCTATAACTATATCAACAGCTAGTAAATTGTTCAGGTTTTCAGAAGTTAAAGTACCTCCAATTTCAGTCAAGGAGTAAGGATCAACATATGACATATTCAGATATTCAGCATCTCTGTGTCCAATACCTCCTTTTGAATTGCTTGACAATTGCTTCAGATTTGAAAACATTCTTAACCATAGTGCTTTTGATCTAACCATATCAGATAAATCAACAACACTTGAAGCGCTTGTAATAATTCCACCAGACTGAAAATTGATAGGTGTATCACACCTAAGTGTACTAATGTGTTTCCACTTCTTGTCTTTTTCCTTTTCAAAGGCATAGCTTCTTTCCAGTGAAGATTCTTGTCTGCTTAGATTCCTCCACTTTCTTTCATTCGAGAGTTTAAGCCTTTGTAAATAGAGATTGAAATCTCTACTTGTTCTTCTTGTAATTTCTCTTCTTCTGGCTTCTTCTTCTTCATCTACTTCCTTGTTGTGACTATCAACAACAGTATATAAGATTATCAAATCAACCTCTTGCAAAATTTCAGAATCATCAGGATCTTGAATATTATCAGGAACAACATCAGGATTAGATTCTTCAATTTGATTTGTATTGCAGAGAGTTGATTTTCTTGATTTTCTTCTCAATTCAGGTTCTTCTTCAAGATTTCCATCATCACCAAAAGTAGATCTGTCAGGAACTACTAGAGTTTGAATAGGTTCAGGAATTTCTTCAATTCTTAACCCTATAGACCTTATCTGTCTAGGTACTGTTTGAGTTGAAGAACCTCTTCTACTTCTTCTAGCACCTCTCCTACCTCTGTCTCCTCTACCTCTAGCAGGAGCAATATAGCTTTCCATTGTCTCTCTTTGTAGTCTTAAAAATTCTTCATGTGAGAGATCTGGATATTCTTCACTTGCTGTAGAGAGTGCTTTCCTAGCAAATAATTGTTGAACTCTTTTATCAGTGTGATATAGAGTAACAATTCTGCCATCTTTTGTAGAAAACTTCTGGAATAAATTTGATGCATCTTCAGGATTATCAATAATCACATCTTCATCACCTTTAGGAATTGTAGCAAGAATATGTCCATGACCAGGTGTCAGAATTTGTTCTTCCGTCAGGATCTGAGATTGCATCAACGTTCTTACTGTCTTAACTCCAGAATCAGAAACATGGGTTGACTGCGTTGTTTGACTTTGAGAAGTTTGAATTGTAGACTTCAAAACTGCAGCATCAGAGGTTTCTCCTTGTATCACTTTGTCACTACCATCATCTCCAGTATCATCATCATTATTCCTTAATACTAGATTAGGTGTGCATTTTGTCCGACTAACCTTCTCCCCCCTTTTGACATCAAGATTTGACAATAAATTCAAAATTAAGGAAAGAGAGGCTTGAATGTCAGTTACCTTAGTATCCAGAGAATCAATTCGTTGGGTGATTGAGGTTTGTTCTGAAACAACAGATTTCACTTGGGATTCTACTACCCTTAGCTGAAAAGCAGTAGGCACCTTTGTAAAATTTTGAGAAATATCATTCCTCACCAACTCAGTTGAACTCTTGATAGAATCAATCTCACTTTTGAGGCTCTTGGATAATAGAGTTGTAGCCTTCAGATGATTCTTCAAGTCTTGATTCTCTATAGATTTCACTGCTTGATAGGCATGTTCAATAGCAGAAGAAAAACTGATTGATTCATCAGAATTGTGCCATGAATTATTCCATTCATTCTGTCTAAATGCCTCAGCAGGATCAAAGGAAGGAATAGAAAAATCTTGTCTCTGATCTTTCCCAGTATAAGCATTGCCAGTCATAAATGTACTCGATGAACCAAAATTAGTTCCAAGACTAATCTTGAGTGCTGTAGCAAGCTGTTCCTTCTCTTGTCGATTCTCATCATCATCACTATCATCAGAATCATCATCATCAGTACTGTGAGTAACATCAGGATCAGGAATAACTATACCTTTCATTTTATCCTGTGAATCTGTGATAGGATGATCCATTGGTCTTGAACGAAGTGGTTGTATCAATATAGGTTCAACATCAGGAGCACCACTAGCGTCAGGATGAACACAGTCAGGATGTGATATGCTTGCATCAGTATTTTCTACCAATGGTTCTTGTGTAGCTTGAGGTTTAGAAGCTGCTTCAACAGTTTGAGCTAAAAGTTCTTGTGTGCTTCCCTCATTGACAATGTTCTCGACCAATCTTTCAACAGAAGCTGTAGCTTTGCCTGCATCTTCACTTTGAGAAGATGGTTCTTGTGTAGCTGGAATGTTGATGTCTTCATTCTCCCTTTGAGAAAATGGTTCTTGTGTGACCATTCCACTTGCTAAGCCTTCACCCAAACTTTGATTGAGTGGTTCTTGTGTGGCAGGATCAACAGTAGCTGCTGAATTAATCTGAAATTCAGGTTCTTGTGGGCTTGATCCTTTCAGCTTCTTTTGTCTCTAATAGACTAACTCCTCTGCATTCCTCTTTTTCTTTGAGTTTGGTGTAAGACCAACCAAGGAAGCAATTTTAGAAACCTTCTCCCAAGAAATTTCTCTAAACTTAGATGGAGAGGCTGGAGAGTCTGATATAGAGACCACTTTTGTTGTTGCATCAGGAATACTAACATCAGTATTTGCTAGAGCATCAGGAGTAGATGACTCATCAGGATTTGATGTCTGAATATCAGTATCCTTCATTTGCACTGTCAAAGGAATATGATACCTGCTTTTTGATAATTTCCTTTTCTTTTGTGGTAGTGATGAAGGTACCACAGCGTTAGTAGCAGTATCAGCAACTTCCTTGTTCACATTCATCACAGAGGATATAGGTAAATCATCCTCTGAATCAGTCTCATCCCTGAGAACTAACTTTCTTTTTACAGAAACAACCTCACCTCCCTTTGCAGCTTTCTTCACCAGGACCCCTTGTACACCCCCTTGTAACTTCTTTTTAGTGAGTGGTGTAGAGGAAAAGTCCTTTGAACCTGATTGCCTTCCTGACACATCAGTTCTAGCAGACTTCTTTGCTTTTACAACTAAAGTCTTTTGAGAGACAATAGAGGTGGCAGTTGTCTATTTAGACTGTTTAGGATGAATGCTTGTGTCAGGAACAAGGTGGGTTGAGCCTTGCCCCATAGCATTAGAAATTAAACCATAACGAGTAGGCATTTTCCTATGTAAGAAAAACCTAACCTCATCAGGAATAAAAGCATTTCCTTTAAAACCATTTGCCTTATCAGGATTGAAAAAGGACTTAATATTATTCTCAGTAATTCTACAAATTGGTAGAACTACATCATTCTCAAAAACAACATTAGGACATACGTGATTAAATATCAACTGTAAAAATCTAAGAAAACAGACAGAACCCAACTTATCTGATTTCCTATCACTTAAAGCTTTTAAGATAAAAGACCCATAATCAAACACTGTAGAATGAATAAGAGAGTACCCAATTTTGAGAGATCCTGATGGAAGAGCATCAAAATTTGATGTCTTTTTCAGGAAACAGCGGCTGATCGTATCAAAGAAGAAATTCCATTCCTTCTTAAGCTTTGTCCTAAAGAGATGGCCATATCTCTTTACTTCACCATTGTAGCCCAGTTTCTTGACAAACTCAAATAGAGCAGAGTCTGAAATCACACTAGGAACTTTATCACCCAGAATAGGCAAATGCAACGCCTCTTCAATAACAGCAAGGGTGACATGATGAGTTACTCCATTTGATTCGAACTGCATCAGAATGGTTCCTGTAGAACTTTGACCAAAAACAACTGTGTTCCAAAGCTGCATTACAGACTTAAAAGAAACACTTGCAGGCTCTGTTAAAGCATACTTCAATGGGCTTGAAGTAAGAAAATCTTGAATTATATGGAACTCAGTAGGCAATTCCTGATGGTCTAGTATGGCTACAAAGTTATTAGTGGCAAAAGTAATATCACGAATTACTGATTGTTTGTTCATGAATGATGAAGACGCCATTGTAATGCTTTTGAAAACTCGAGAATTAAGATTTGAAGCAATTAGGGTATGAAAGCACAGAGAGAGATAGAAAACGAAAAACTGATGATGAGAGAGTAATGAAAGATGTAGAACAATGAAAAGGATTTTGTTAAAACAAAATATTACTCTCAATGACAGGTGGCAAAATATGATTTGTGCATAAATAATTAGTGGACAGATTACGTGTGTCATTAAATAAAACTGCACCGCTTTTTATGTGTATGTATAGATATATCTATAATAGTGCAACACACGCGCGCATACAGTTGTCCTACTAAAACTCAATCGTCCATTAGCAGATACGGACGAAAAATTAGGCACAAATTTAGTAATGAAAATACTAACCTGTATATCAGGATTGACCAGTTGACTTCCTGTCAGGATTGCATCCTATCAGGATTTGATCAAAGAAAACATACCTTTCTGAATAACCATCAGGATTTGACAGTTATCAGGATTTCCTCTCTGTAACTTTCCTCAGAAATTCTCAAAGTTCATCATTCCAAGTTCATTCACCAATTTATTGAAAGTAGCTTCAGGTAGTGGCTTGGTGAATATATCAGCTAGTTGTTGATCAGTAGGAACAAAGTGAAGTTCAATTGTTCCTTCCAGAACTTGTTCTCTTATGAAGTGATATCGAATACTGATGTGTTTAGTAAGAGAATGCTGAACTGGATTTCCTGTCATTGCAATAGCACTCTGGTTATCACAATAAATAGGGATTTTTTAGTATGACAGGCCATAATCTAACAACTGATTTCTCATCCACATGATCTGAGCACAACAACTTCCTGCAGCAATGTACTCAGCTTCTGCAGTTGAAGTGGAAATGGATTTTTGCTTTTTACTGAACCATGAAACTAGTCTTCCACCCAAAAACTGACAGCTTCCTGAAGTACTTTTCCATCAGCATCTGAATAACCACACAACCCAAAATCTGATTCCCTTGCATACCAAAGGCCAAGTGAAGAAGTGCCTTTGAGATATCTGAAAATTCTTTTGACTGCAATCAGATGGGGTTCTCTAGGGTTTGCTTGAAATCTTGCACACAGACAGGTTGCAAACATGATATCTGGTCTACTTGCAGTGAGATACAATAAAGAGCCAATCATTCCTCTGTAGTGAGTTACATCTACCTCAGCACCTTGATCAGGATCAAGTTTGGTAGCTGTAGCTATGGGAGTTGTAGCAGGAGAACTATCTTGCATGTTAAACCTTGTCAATAAATTCCTTGTATATTTAGACTGATTGATAAAAATCCCTTCATCAGTCTGTTTAACTTGAAGACCAAGAAAGTAACTCATTTCTCCCATCATGCTCATTTGATATCTTGACTGCATAAGCTTAGAAAACTTTTCACACAGCTTATTGTTTGTTGACCCAAAAATGATATCATCAACATAAATCTGAACTAACAACAAGTCCTTACCATGATTCAAATAAAATAGAGTTTTATCAATAGCACCTCTTTTGAATCCACTTTCCAGTAAGAATAGAGCTAAGGTTTCATACCATGCTCTTGGAGCTTGCTTTAGTCCATAAAGTGTCTTATCCAATCTGTAGACATGATCTGGATATTTAGGATCAATGAAACCAGGAGGTTGCTCAACATAGACTTCTTCCTCTAGTTCTCCATTTAAGAAAGCACTTTTAACATCCATCTGGAAAACCTTGAATTTCTTATGTGCTGCATAAGCAAGAAATATCCTGATGGCTTCTAGTTTTGCAACAGGAGCAAAAGTTTCATCATAGTCAATTCCCACTTGTTGAGAATACCCCTTTGCAACAAGCCTAGCTTTGTTTCTGATAATTACTCCATCAGAATCAGTCTTGTTCTTGAAAATCCACTTTGTACCAACAATTGATCTATTCTTTGGTCTTGGTACCAGTTTCCAGACTTCATTTCTTTCAAATTCATTCAGTTCTTCTTGCATTGCAGTAACCCAATCAGCATCTTTAAGTGCATCTTCAACTTTCTTTGGTTCCTCCTTGGATAGAAAGTTATTGTATAGACATTCATTATGAGTTGCACTTCTTGTTTGAACACCTGCATCAGGATCTCCAATGATCAGATCAGGAGTATGACTTGCAGTCCATTTCCTTGCTGGTGTTAAGTTGTTTCTTGAAGTAGATGCTCCCCCTGGATTGGTGTTATTTTGATTGAAAGAATTTGCTTGATTTGAAGCTCTCCCTGAACTATTGTTATTTCCTCCTGAAAGGTTATCAGGATCATCACTTGAATCAGTATCTGAAAAATTATGTCTTGATGATTGAGTTGATTCTGAACTTGTAGTAGTATGCTGTTGCTCCCCCTCAACATTTGCACTACTAGAAGTATTACTATTGGATGCATCATCAGTATTAGCACCATCAGTATCTGGTGTGTCATCAGGATTTGGTGACCCATCAGGATCTGATGTATTGACAAGATCTGATCCACTTTCTTCAGGTTCCTTGGTAGCTTCATTTTCAAAAATCAATCTATCATGTGAGTCTACATTGATTCCAACTATCTTTTTATCATCAAAAGATACATGTATTGACTCCATGACAGTCCTTGTTCTCAAATTGAAAACTCTGAAGGCTCTTGATGCAGGATAGCCTATGAAAATTCCTTCATCAGCCTTTGTTTCAAATTTCCCTAGTTGTTCAGGATGAGTTCTGAGAACAAAACATTTACAGCCAAACACATGAAGATGCTTCAGACTTGGTTTCTTCTCCTTGAGTGATTGATAAGGAGTAACACCATGTCTGTTTATCAAAGTGAGATTCTGTGTATAGCAAGCTGTGTTGACTGCTTCTGCCCAGAAATATTTAGGTAATTTAGCTTCTTCCAACATAGTTCTGCCGGCTTCAATAAGAGTTCTATTTTTCCTTTCAACTACTCCATTTTGCTGAGGTGTGCCAGGAGCAGAGAATTGTTGAATAATTCCTTTGTATTTGCAGAACTCTTCCATCTTTGAATTCTTAAATTCAGTACCATTATCACTTCTTAGAATCTTGACTTTGTAGTTGTCTCAATCATTCTCACATGATCCAACAGAACTTCAGGAGTTTCATCTTTTCTGTGCAGAAAATACACCCAGGTGAATCTAGAATATTCATCAACAATTACAAGAGTGTACCTTTTCTTACTAATGGTCATGATGTTGACAGCATGTGATATGGTTCTCCAATAGAGGATTCTGATTTACTCTGAAAAGATGTCCTTCTTTGTTTTGCTTTCTGACATGCATCACAGAGTCCATCAGGTGTATACAAGACATTAGGTAATCCTCTTACTAAATCTTTCTTAACCAACTCATTGATGATGCTGAAGTTGAGATGAGAAAGCTTCTTGTGCCAATTCCAACTTTCATCTACTGAAGCTTTACTGATGAGACATGTAGGGGAGCCATCAGCTTTTGATTGAATGTTGGCTTCATATATGTTACCATGCCTGTAGCCAGTTAGTGCTATCTTTCCTGTTGATTTACTGACTACTTCACAATGTGTGGAATAGAAGTTGACATGATAACCTCTGTCAGTGATTTGACTAATACTCAATAAATTGTGTTTTAGTCCCTTCATTAGAGCTACTTTTTCAATGATGACATTTCCAATGATTATATTGCCATATCCCAAGGTTTGTCCAATGTTGCCATCTCCATAAGACAAAGTTGGGCCAGCTTTCTCCTCATATTCTGATAACAGGGCTTTGTTTCCATTCATGTGTACAGAACATCCACTGTCCATGACTAACACATTTTTCTTTTTACCCTGCATCAGAATAGAAACACACTAGTTAGAACACTTAGGAACCCATACATGTTGGGTTCCTTTTTCATGCAATTTATTAATTTTCACAGCAGAAGACTTTCTGACCTTAGCAGTCCTGACAGGTGTTACTCCATCAGGATTTGCTTTGTCAGTATCAGTATTAACAAAAGCATGCTTTACTATGACATTTTTAGTTCTATCAGACTTTGTACTACCTTCAAACTTAGGCAATGGATCATAAAAGTTATAGTACAAATCATGATACTCTTTACAGATATAAATAGAATGCCATAGACTACCACAATGAAAACAGGACTTCTGTGGTTTATAGAATACTGATTTATTCCTAATATCAGACTTAGAAATATCAGCAATCTTCTTCTTACTCTTCTTTCAATCAATAGCAAGATGATTAGAGTTACCACAGTTAAAACAACTCTTTCTAGGTGCATTTGGGATATACTTATAACCATTCTCTTTATTGATCCCAACTTTACCATTCCTGTTTCTCTTAACAGTAGCTTCCTTTTCCTTATCTGTAACCTCACAGATTTTATCCTTAAGCTGTTTCTGAGACAATTGACCTACATTCTTAATGACTTTATTCAAGACAGGTTTAGACTTTATGATTTTAATTCCTTGAGTAGAAGTAGATCCCTTTTCAAAAGTAGAATTGGAATCCTTACCAAAAATAAAATTAACAGGAGTAATCTTAGATTTGGTTGCATCTATAACATGTCTATAGGTCTTTGGACTGACTTTCTCATCAATGACAATTTTCTCTTTCACTTTCTTATCCTCATCTGACTTATATCCTAGACATTCTTTCCAATTCTTAGAAGTATTAATCTCATGAAATTTTCTACCAGAGTCTGTCCAGGTTCTGATTTTCTCATTAGCAAATTCAAGTTCCTTTTCAAGAGCAGTACATTTGGATTTCATCTCTAAATGCATGTGATTAGTATTATCACATTCTTTTTGTACTTCTTGCATGCGAGAAAATTCAGCTTCTAGTATCTCATTCCTTTTTCTAAGGTCAGACATCTCAGATAAGATTCTAGTATTCTCAGCAGTTTGACTTCTAAAGCTAATATGTAATGACTTTAGAAAACGTCTTAACTCAGAAGCATTATCAGTATCAAAATCAAAGATAGTATTTAGTACCTTATCATCAGGAGCAGCAGTTACATCAGCATTGGCCATTAGAGCATAGTTGACCACCTCAGTATCAGATTCTGAGGAAGAGTCCATCCAATCCTTGCTTGATGTGATAAGTGCCTTTGTCTTCATGCACTCAGAAGCAAAGTGACCCATTCCATTGTACTTGTAGCATCTAACCTTTGACTTGTCAAATTTGCTACCCTTGCTGTCCTTTTTGATATACTTGTCTTTGTCTGCATTGAAGGTCTTTTTCTGAAAGTTGTCTTGTCTTTTATTCTTCCTGAACTTCATCCTTCTGAAGTTTCTGACAATCATAGCAACCATCTCTTCCATGTCCGAGTCAGAAGAATCATCATCAGTATTGGCATCAGGATTGCCATCAGTATCTGATGAAGAGTCATCAGGATCTGACTCAACTATTCTTGTTTTATTTCTAGAGACCTCCATAGCTTTTCCTTTTGATTTAGCCTCTGCTTTCAAAGCAATTGATTTTGCCTTGCTGCTTTTCTTGTTCTTTCTCTGTTGAACTTCAAGATCATGAGTTCGTAGCATCCCATAGATCTCATCAAGAGACACAATGTTTAGATCATACTGGTGTCTAATGATTGAGGTCTGAGTATCCCATTCTTCAGGTAAAGCTCTTAGAAACTTGGTGTTGGAGTCTTCAGTTTCATATACTTTGTCAACTAAAGATAAGCTATTCAATAGTGTCAGAAATCTATCATATAGTTCAGTTAGGCTCTCATCGGGTCTTGCATCAAATTGTTCATATTCTTGAATCAAAAGAGCCCTTATGTTTTTCTTGACAGATGCAGATCCCTGGCACTGAGTTTCCAAAGTATCCCAGATTTCTTTTGAAGACTTGCATGCAATTACTCTGTTTGACATGACAGCGTCAAGACTATTATGCAAGATATTCTTTATCTTTGGTTCCCTGAGTACATGAGCTTTTTCTTCTGGAGTCCATTCAGATTTACCTTTGACCACATAATGTTCTGGTACAGTATCTGTTCGTTCTACAAACTTTGTTGGTATATATGGTCCATCAAGAATCCTGTCCAAGTAGTCAGGATCCATAGCCTCCAGGTACATCAGCATCTTTACCCTCCATGTAGGATATTCTGATATCTTCAAGATGGGAATCTTCATGCTTTCATACTTGGTTGTCGACATCTTTAGATCGTATCTGATTCAGAATTAAATCAGTTTGCTCTGATACCAATTGTTGCCCAGTAATAATCTATTGTAGAAGGGGGGTTGAATACAATAGTATAAGATAATCGACTTCTTAATGTATATATCACAAATATGAAAAGAAAGATAACAGCTTTATTAAATCTGATATAAAACTGTTACAAACTCTCTCAAGAAATTCTGATGTTCTTGAGAGCTGCTAGCTTACAAAAACTCTCTCAAGAAATTCTATGTTCTCGAGAGCTTCTATTCGATTATATTCCTCTCCTCATAAATCGAAACCAAGACTGTGTTTATATACTACACAGCTTCTCTATCAATGATAAGTCCTAATCAATTACAAAGATTGAAACCTATCCATAATTGATAGCTACATTCTACAAACCAGGAACCGACAGAATAAACTTCCATGTTTAACTAGACTCCAAATATAACTCGAAGTAGGAATCCTGATCAGCTTCCAGTCCTGATGATCAATCCTGATCCCAGTCCTGATATGCATTCTGATCCTGACGACCATGTAATCCTGATGACGTCAGCAATCCTGATCAGTTGAGTCTAGCTCCTGACGATCATTGAATTCTGATCTAACAATAACACAATGTAAATTAGCAAAATCATATTTGACATTGACCGGTCATGAAAATAGACAAATTTTAATAATTAAAAGATTATATTGAAAACATGTAAAACACAAAAGTTGTAGAAAATCCAATAATCTTTCCAAAAATTTAAGGCTGAGCAAAAACAAAGATGTAACGAATTCTGAATAAAATAAAACACGGACTGCTGCAACACAATACAAATCAGCTCCTGACCAGATTTCTATTTTAACTGTTAGAGATAGTAAACGTGCTATAGGGCAGTAAATTTTAAGTTGAATATAAACGTCTCGAGAAGATGTTTCCGAATTGATATTATACATGATTTTTATTAAATGTAATTTCAATTTTATATGATTATTCAAAGTTGTAGTGTCCTATTTCTGAAATCATACAAACGACCTATACATGTAGCGGAATTTCCCAAATTTACATGTAGAATCTCAAAAATGCCAAACAACTAAAGTTGTAGAGATTCAAGAGATCTTTCCAAAATATCTAAAATGTATAGATTCCGATGTAAAATGAATTCATATGAGTTTTACGAAAAATGTAAATTAACATAACTCATACAAACACACATTTAGAATAATGCAATGAAAAAGAAGAGGACAATAAAGGGGATGCGTACATTTTAATCTTAAAATAAATATTGGCTAATCCTCTTCAAATTTCTCACTTTAAAAATTTGTAATGAGTAAGAAAGAACCTTTAGTTGATGATAATAAGAACAACTTGTACCTTTTAACGCACCTTAAACAATCAACCACTTCCTCTAGCTAATACGACTTAGGGCTAAAGTTCCACTAGGATACCAAAACAATCTTTTATGTTTGAAAAAGTTCATCTCTTCATGGATATAAGGTCCACCATCGTATTTACGAAGCGAAAGAGTTAGTCGTGCTGATAACGTGTTACAAATATATATTAATATAGAAGATATTAGAGACAACAATATAGAGGGAAAGAAACCATGTTTTATCATCATCAAGCTAATACAAATGGCTTTATATGGGAGTGTACATGTAAGTTACATTTCCAATGAAAATTAAAGGGCCTATAATTAGTGAAAAGTCAAGAGTATCATATTAAGAAGTGGATAAGCAAATGTCAAAAGTCATCCAACATTGAAAGGTTTTTGTAATTTGGTCCTTCAATCCACGGCAGTCGTTAGATCTTTTCAATTAAATCGATGGGAACCGTTGAATAAAATATTGAAAATTATTAAATAAATTACCTTTTATCTATTTTCTAACTAAAATTTCTCTTTTACTTTTTTCTATTTTTTCTAGCTAAAATTTTTTATTTTCCAAAAAAATTACGAACAATAATCTTTTTAACTAAAATATGTTAACTTTTCTATTCTTTCTATTAAAGCATCTCATTTTCCAAAAATATCGCAACTAAAACATTATTATTTATTTTGAAATCTATTTTAATAATTTTAATTATTTATGTACCAATTTTAAAATGCCTACTTATATTTCAATTAAGTACGTTACTTTTTTTTTAATATTTTCTTACAAAATTCTCTCCTTTTCCAAAAATATCATGGGTAGTTATCTTTTTTTAACTAAAATATGTTACTTCTTCTACTAAAACGCCAATTTTTCCAAAAATATAACGGGTAAACCCATAATACTTCATTTTAATGCTTTTAAATTAAAAAAAATATATCTATTTTAACATGCCAACTTATTTTGTCCTTCAATCCATAGCTGTTAGATCTTTTCATTAATCAAATCGATGGGAAATGTTGAATAAAATATTGAAAATTATTATATATATTACATTTTATATTTTTTCTAACTAAAATTTCTTTTTTTAACATTTTCTACTTTTTCTAACTAAAATCTTTAATTTTCCAAAAATATCATGGGCAATAATCTTTTTAACTAAAATATGTTAACTTTTCTATTCTTTCTTCCTAAAGCCTCACATTTTTCAAAAATATCACAAACAAAACCTTACTTATTTATTTGAAAATCTATTTAAATAATTTTAATTATTTATGTATCAATTTTAAAATGCCTACTTATTATTTTATTTAAGTACGTTACTTTTTTTTATATTTTCTTACAAAATTTCCTCCTTTTCCAAAAATATCATGTGCATTTATCTTTTTTTAACTAAAACATGTTACATATCCTACTAAAATTCCCCTTTTTTCCAAAAGTATCACGGTAAACACTTAGTTATTTATTTTAATGCTTTTAATTTAAAAAATATCTATTTTAACATGCAACTTATTTTTTTTAACAAATATAATTAATAAGATATTAAAACATAAATAATAAAATAATACCATTAAAATAATCTGTGCATCGCACGAGTTTTAAGCTAGTACCTAATTATAACCAATTACCTTTTTCACCTAAAACACATTAAGTTTTCTATGTTTCCAATAAAATCTCCTCTTATTGCAAAAAAATCACGGTTAATTAACTTTTTTTAACTAAAACATGTTACTTTTTATTACAAAACCCCCCCTCATTTTGCGAAAATATTACATGCAAAACCTTACATATTTATTTTAAAACCTATTTATAATCAATTGCCTTTGTAGTTAAAACTCATTACTTTTTTTTTTTTTCAAAAATATTATAGGTAAAACCTTAATTATTTATTTTAAGATCTATTTTAATGCTTTCAATTATTTAAAAATAGTTTACATATTTTACCCTACGTAGTTATTTATTTATTTAACAAATATAACTAATATTCCTTAATGTTCTATCTAAGATTTATTGTGATCACCTGCGCTCTATAAATGATGTTCCTTAATTTTGATTTTAACGAGATCGGGTTTGATTACATTTTATTATTACTTGCACTCTTTGAACAAAGGTCTATTTTCCTTTTCCAAATTTTGGTTTAATTAAATAAAAAAGTTGTCCTTAATAAAAAGTTGTCCTATTTGTTACTCCTTCCGTCCCAGTCATTTCTATACACTTTCCATTTTGGGATGTCCCATTCATTTCTATACATTCCAAAAATAGTAACTTTTAATAATATAAAACACTATTACACCCACTACTTTCTCCACTATCTCTATTCTATAACAATACTTTACCCACGGAGGAGTATCTGATTAGGAAAAAGGAATGTAGTGTAGAAGAAAAGCTATATATATACACGATGAGGGGGAGGGGTCTCTGCATGTGTCACCTACCTGATACCACCCAAACCCTAGTTCTAATTCCAAAAATTTGATATGGCTGATCGCGTATCTAATAATCGTCTTGGTCGTGATCGTCAGATTGAGACATGGACGACAGATTCACCCCAACTCAACCGTGACTCCTCAATTGAAAAGTTTTCTCGTTGATAACCTTCCAAAAACTAATGGCAAAGGGAGTAGATTTCTTGTTGTAACTTCTAATGCAGTGTTGGCACACAACATATTTATTACAACAAGATTCGCCGTAAATTGTGGTTCGTTAAGTTCTAATATTATGCGTGGTTTGCGGATGAAAATTGACAAATTCATCGACGGCTTGACCTAAAGACTTAGGAAAACAACGACTCAATCTGGCACGCCTTTATAGCAGACAAAGGTGTACTACAATGGTTGTAAAAAGTTCCAAGGCGACTCAATTTGTGGTTGTGCCACATAAATTTCAAGGAGTTTTTATCGTCAAAGGTAAGGAGGAGGATTTCATTTGTACCAGAAATTTAGTACCGGGTGAAGCTCTTTACGGTGAAGAATTAATATCTATTCAGAACGAGGATGGAACTGATGTTGAGTACAGATAATGGAATCCGCTTAGATCCAAGTTGGCTGCTGCAATCCTGTGTGGTGTTAAAAATATATGTGTTAAACCTGGCTCTCGTATTCTATACCTAGGAGATGTATGTGAAATTACAATTTCACATTTGTCTGATCTGGTTGGCTCGGATGGTTTGGTATATGTAGTTGGAATCTCCGATGTTGTTGTAAACATGGTGGAAAAGAGGCCAAATGTTATAACAATTATTGAAAACCCTTGTTTAAGTTCGAGTTACCGCATGGTTCTTGGTATGGTTGATGTGATCTTTGCTGATATCGCGTACCCGGAGCAATGGATTTTTACTAATGCTACACATTATCTTAGAGCTGGTGGGCATTGCATGATCTCCACAGGGGAAAACAACATCAATGTTCTGCACTCTAATCACAATTACGCTTTTAAGATGGGCTTCAATCCAATTGAACTTGTAAAGCTGGAACCAATAGTGAGAGAATCTGTCATGGCTATTGGTCGTTTCCGTGTGCCAGAGGAGTAGATGTATATTCACAACTTTGTTTACTGGAACATGCACAATTTTTTTTGAAGCCTTTGATACTTAATAATTTTGTTTTCACTCCTAGTCACTAGACAAAACAAGAAACCAATTCCTAATTGTACTTTATTATTACTTGTACTCTATTACTGTTGAACAAGAAATGAAGATCTATCTAAGCTTTATTATCACTTGCATTCTCCAACTGCTATTCCTTTAGATTTTGATGATATGAAGTTAAGTTTTCATTTTATTATGCCTTGCACTATGTAAACCTGTTCAGATGGTCATTCACTCCTTTTTCTAGTATGCTATAATTTTGGTTTCACTTCCGGTTAGACTTTAGCATGCAAATGATATGCTCCATTTGTCAATGGCTGTTGAGGTCATGATTCTTTAACTACACTGTTACAATTCTTGCAACCACTTCTATCTCTCGAACACATTTTGGTATACCTGTAAAATACATGTCTGATGAAAATAAGTCATGCGATGTTTCTTGATTATTGGGGTCTAATTACTTATTCAATTCCGGAGACTGAATCTTCTACGACCTTGAATATTAATGCCGATGAAGCATAAAAAATTGATTCTTTGCTGGTTCCCCTCCTGATTTTATCTTAATGGATCCCTCTGACTCTGCTGGTTCCAGCAGTGGAAAATTGACAGATAAAGAGACGCTTCTTGTTCTTTAAGTACTAGAACTCAAAAAAGAAAATTGGAATGATTCTGCTGAGCATGTCGCTATTAAAACTAAAGCTGAAGTGTATCCTGCACTTTGTTTGGATGCCGATAAAGGACCCTTTCATGGATTGTGATGATCAGACTGATGTGAGCTTTAATGATGACGTGGTTCCACTTTCAGCCACTGAAGATTCTCAGGATTCCAAACATGTGAATCCACTTGAATAAAAAATTCATAGCCAGCAGGCATCAGTGAGATTCAGGAACAAGGTGAAACCTGCATCTTGAAGGCACTTAGAGAAGCACCGGAATTTGTTGGCTTCCATAAATTTTCTTTTTTTGAATATGGCAATCCTCTCATTGCTTTGGTAAGTTGGTTGCTTAATGCGATCAAATGGTAACTTTATCGGTTTTTCCCATAACATTGTGTTTAGAAACATGGAATTTGAAATGAAATTCTGGTATCCATGGAGGCCACATAATTCATTAATGAATCATGGTTCCATCTCTTTTGTTTAGCTACTTTCCAAAATCACCTTTTAGATTTCGGTCGTTAATGCTTTGGTTGTTTTACTTTTGCAGGCAGCATTTCTCGTAAGATTGATGGAACTTGATGTTGTAAAACTTTTGCTGCTTCAACTGGTACTTCCTTAAATCTATATCTAGCAAAACTTGGCATGCAAGTGTCTGCAGGGCATTGCTTTCTGATGACAGCCAACTCACTAAGGTATATAGCTGTCAATATTTTTATTAATTGGCATTAAAATAACAGTTCCTAATAAAAGTAATTTTATAGAGATAAAAAGGAGGCTTCTGTAAGAGAAGAACAGGAACTGGTTTCCCCAAATGGTGAACGTTTAGAGGAATTTTCAGCTTTAAAAGGACCAGATGCATTTCATGAAAGAGTTGAATCAGACCTTGTGAATTTTTCCAAGAAAGTGGAAGCAAGTAATGTATAAGTAGGTGGATTAAATATAACGTTGAGCTTCCGTTAACTTCTCTAGAAAAGGCCGAAGAGGCAAGATTTCAGGGAGCAGCCTCTCAATCATTAGATGCTCCAAAAGAAGACGAGATGTTACAGTCTAAGTCTATGGAGGCTCTAAAGGATGAGAATGTATCTGACTTCCTCTTAGAGCAGAAACAACAGAATCTATATTGAAAATGGAAAAACAATGAAGGTTTTTTCTTCACCTTGTCACACAGTTTATCTTAAATTTTGGAATTCATTTTTTTAATAATTTAAGTACGAAGTTGGTATTAAGGCTATTCAAGTTGTATCAGTTGATTAAGCATAATTTCATTTAAACAAATTTATGACTCCAATCATTTTGATTTGCAGCTAAGGAAATTAGAGTAATGCTAGGGAACTCAAAAATGTTCCCAAAAAATTGTCCCCAAATGGCGTGGCAGTGTGACGTGGTAAAATGGAGAGTTTTAATTGGTATTGTTGATGTGCATGCAGGGAGTTCATCTCATTTATTATTTTTACAACCAATCATAGAAAGACACTTGGCATTTGGGAAAATTTTTGTGAACATATTTTGGGTTCCCTAGAATTTTCCAGAAATTAAGACCTTCAAATTTATTCCAAAATCATGGTGGGGATACTTAGCAAAAAAAACAAGGTGGGGGGAGAATGATGCATTTAGGATTTGGCCTCTACTATATACATAACTTTGCCATTAGTCAGACTCCTTTGATTAGGCTAAAATCAATTGTCTTTGGTTTGTTTCATGCAGATGTAAGAGTTCAGTAAGTATGGTTGGGATACCTTTAATCAAGAAGATGGGGGCGGTTGAAGATATGAGCAACACTGGAAAGAGGAAGATTTGATCAAAGTAAGCCCATGCTACAATAGTTTTCGGAAACAAATATATTGGCTCATGCTTCGGATACAAAATAAATATAATTTTTGTATCAACAACTATATTGATATATGCATATATTGAAAGATTATTTTGTCTGTTGTTTATGTGTTATTTGAGGATTGTGGATACTGTTTTTAATTTTAGTGAGAGAAGTGTTATTACTTGTCAACAATGAGCTCTGAAAGGAAATAAAAATAGAGAGGAAACAAGTACTAGTTTCTGGTAATAGTACACTGTACATGAATGTGAGAATATATGGATGTACCTCATCAAAAAGTTCACTACATTAGGTAAGAGTTAGCGCAAAACGTGGCGGAAGTTAAAGAAGCGAATAAGGGGAGGTCGTCATTTTGCTGCAAAAGAGGGAAATATAGGGATGTGCAAGATTTAAGTGGATGATTTGAAGCTGGATATCGACGTAAAAGATGAAGATGGTACTTCAATTCTGCTATAAGATTGTGTGTTTTTGCGTAGTTTAACTATATTCATACATACGTAGGTTGAATGATTTTTGTCTGTAGTTTATTATCTGAGAGTATTGGTACTGTTTTTAATTTTAGAAAGGGAAGTGTTTTTAATATACGGAGTATTGACTGTGCTCTGTTTGAGTGTCCAGGGGTAGCATTTTGTTTTAACTGATGTTTGAAGATAGTCTATGGCATATCTCGTTGTTGTTGCTGTTTGAAGATAGTCTATTGTAAGTGTTGATATAATTCTCTGTGCATGGATCAATCCTGATGTCTTTTTCAAGTATAAGTAAAGCAAGAATATAGAGAGCAAAGCACACATGTCAAAAAAATTATACTAGTACTGCATAAAGTTTGCAAGAAGAAACATACTGAGAGTGAACTGTCTGGAGTAGTACACCTGGGAGCATATATGTTGTAATGATAGATTAATCCCTTTGTCGCATGCTCAACATAGGTTGTACATGCTTCTTAAACATTTGCATTTGCTGAAAGTTCCATCAAACCGTAATGCCCCATGAACTTCATCAGATAGTAGCGCAAGTGGCCAAAACAAATCTTCATCAGTGTGTTTCCTCCGGTATATAGGCGTTACCAATCTGTAAATCATATACGTACTTCAGCTGTACCACTTCGCATGATTCATTTTCTTTTTTTTGTGTCTAGGCGTGTGACTGAATAATTGCTTCAAGAAAACTTGGTTAGTAGAAACACACTGCGATTCCTTTTAGGTTATTGAGAATTTGATTGGTGATTTTGTTCTTGTGAAGAATTAGTTTAGCGAATTGAGGAATGTAGTGTCCTGAATAGCTCTCTCCAGCAATAAAGAAATCTCAGATTTGGTATTCAGGAAACCGTTCAAGCCACTTTATTAAAAATGTAATAGTGTCTGCTGCAGTCTTTCTATCTCTTATGAGTATGAAAATCCAGCACCAGCTGGTGATTCCAAGAATAACATATAAATTTAGGTCGTAAAATTTTGTCACTGGAGAAAAAACTAATAATCTGTCATGTATAAACTTCCACTGCCATTTTCAAGAGTTTTTAGTTCCATATCTTCTACTATATATGCAGTATGGCCTACCCCTAAAATTAGTACACTTTAGGGTAATTTTATATTTACCTCCATTCAGCCAACGCTAGAACAATTTCCCGACTATGCAAAATAGTAGAAAAGTGCTCTTCCTGCAACTGGATCAACTGAGACAATCCCGGGTATTTTTTAAAAGTTGCTCCATCAGGTTGCCCTGGCAATGTTTCTATCTTATCAGCTTCCTTCAATCAATCTTGAGGTCCAACATACACAGGTGAATACTCAACTTTCAAAATGTGCGGATTTGTAAACCAGTGGCTGATGAACCTGTTTCTGAAGCACTTAAGGGTATTTTGCTTGCATAAAATGTGAAAGGGAATTGTTTTTACTCCAGAAAAAATCATTCTGAAAAGGGTTAATTATGTCTTCCTGACAGGCTGACATGATGCAAAATATTGAAATTTCGCCAAAGGTGAAAGCAGAAATGATTAATATATGAATCGCTATGTTTGCATAGATCGAAGAATCTGATGCAGAGGTGGTAATGAATTTCTTGAGTAGTGGTGAACATCTTTTGGTTGAGAAACAACAAGAATACATATCATATATTCACTTGTAGTTCGATCAACTCAAAGACTCTCCAGTAGGCCGTACTGGACTCCAACAAAATATGCCCTACAATATAAGTTTTAAATAATGTGGCCTATTGGCTAATATATGTCCAGCTTGGGCTTCGGGACAGCTAGTAACATATCATGTTACCAGAGCTCCAGTTACAGAGGTCTCGAGTTTAAATAGAATGAGAGGGAGTGTTAAGATAATGTATGATATTGTTTAATCTTCTTAAGGGTTTAGGAAATCTACTAACTTATTATTGGTTAATGACAAGTAAGAGCTGACTTAATTGTGAGTTGCTATATGTAAAGCAAAAGAATGTAGCTAACTTCAGAAAGGATACTTGCAAGATGCCCATGACTGTGAAGGATATCTCAGGTTTGGTATTCGGGGAAAATCTTTGTAGCCGGTTTACCATAAATGTATAAGCTCCAGTTGCAACTTTTAGTTCTGCAGTTACATTCAGATGTTGTGTTAGAATATGAAAGTTAAACACTAGTTGGGGATTCCTATAGCAATCTTCTAAAGAGATTGGATGGATAATTTCAATTTTATCAGGAAACGTAAATTGGACTTACCATTGTTCGAAGCATACTTGTTTTAGATAAAGTTTTGCTTGTAATCTAATTTGATTTTAGTAATTATCAAGTGAGTTCATTGTCGATGGATATAAATTTGGATTGAAGAATATCTGACATAAACAGAGAATCAATGAAGAACATACAAATTGAACAACCGAGAAGAAGATGAACACTACATTTCCTAAATCTAAAATACTGTGCAATATTGTGTTTTTACATTATGGCAGCTTGTATCATCATTTTTAAGTAATGAGAAGATATATCCTATTAGATTGTAACAAACTCAGGCTGTAACAGAATTTGGCTCCATCTGCAACTTGTTGCTTGTACAGCTGTCTTGTGCCAGCTCATTTATCTCTGCTGATGTGGCAGATGACTGTATATCCGTAACATCCCTCCTCAAGTTAGGAGTAAGAAATAGATTACAAACCCCTAACTTGCCACAGAACATTGGATAGAGAGTAAGAAGCAAGAGCTTTAGTGAACATGTCCGCAGGTTGTTGAGTTGTAGCAATGTGCATAGGCTTAATCACTTGGAGTAGAATTTTCTCACGAACAATATGACAGTCAATATCTATGTGTTTCGTACGTTCATGAAACACTGGATTTGAGGCAATATAAAGAGCTGATTTGCTATCACAGAAAATTTCAACAGGAGTCATATTGCAGAAGCCAAAAGTTCTGAATAACGAGAGTAACCAAACGATTTCACAACAGGTGTCACCCATACTTCGATACTCAGCTTCAGCAGACGATCGTGAAGCTGTATGTTGTTTTTTACATTTCCAGGATATCAAGGAATTGCCAAACATGATACAGTAACCAGTTAGAGAGTGTCTTGTTTCCTTGCAACTGCCCCAGTCTGAGTCGCAGTACGCTTTAAGTTGAAAAGATGATTTTGAGTCCATAAGAATACCTTGCCCCGGAGAATTCTTAAGATATATGACCACCTTATGGCAGCATGAAGGTGATCGCTTCTTGGAGATGCCAGGAATTGAGTTAATACTTGAACATCATAAGATAAATTTGGACGAGTCACTGTAAGATACAACAAGCGTCCAACCAATCTTCTATAGATAGAACCATCTGAAACTGACAGTAAAGGGTTGGTATTGTTGTGTAACTGATGATTTAACTCCATTGGAATTTTGGAGGGTTTTGCAGCAGTTAGACCAGTATCAGTCAAAATCTCAAATGTGTACTTTCATTGATGCAAATAAATGCCCTGGCCAGACCTGGCAACCTCAATGCCAAGAAAGTATTTAAGTGGACCTAAGTCTTTAATTTTGAAATGAGCAGCAAGATGAGCCTTAACTTGTGTAATCAACAATTGATCATTCCCAGTAATGAGAATGTCATCTACATAAACCAGTAAAGCCACAAACTGAGAAGAAGTGTGCAGAGTAAATAGGCTATTATCTGAATGTGATTGTGTAAAATTGAAAGTTTTCATAGCAGCAGAAAACTTATCAAACCAGCAGCGTGGTGCTTGTTTAAGTCCGTAAATGGACTTAATGAGCTTACATACCAAAGAAGAAGGATCTGTAACATCTTTTAGAGAAGCAAAAGAAGACAACTGAAAGTAACCTGGAGGAATCTTCATATAGACAGTTTCATGTAAATCACCATGTAAGAAGGCATTGGTGATGTCTAATTGAGAAACATCCCATTTCTGAGTAGAAGCAATTGCAATCAGAAGTCTTACAGTAACCATTTTTGCCACTGGGGCAAATGTTTCAAAGTAATCTAGGCCATAGGATTGAGTAAAACCTTTGGCAACTAGACGTGCTTTGTAACGTTCAATGCAGCCATTAGGGAGGTATTTGATTTTAAATAACCATTTACGGTCAACAATGTGAGTATGAGGTGGTTTAGGAACTAATATCCAAGTGTGATTGTTTTCTAAAGCATCAAGTTCCAATTTCATAGCTCGAAGCCAATTGGAATCTGTAGCAGCTTGTTTATAGGTATAGGGAGTTGAAATTTTTGTTGTTGCAGCTAAGTATTTAGCATAAGTAAGAGTAAAATTGGAATATGAGATGTAGTTGTGTAAAGGATAATAACAAGAGGTAGAGACAGATGTACCTTGAGTCATGTTAGCAGCTGAGGTAGAGAGATTGGTGATCAGAGATTGAGGAAGTCCAGTAAAATCCTTGTATTTCTGAGGCACTGTCATGTGTCTGACATTTTTAGTAATAGCTAGAGGAAGAGATGACTCAGATTGCTGATGTGAAAGAGATGACTCAGATTGCTGATGTGGAGTAGATGATGTAGATATAGAAGATGAATCAGATATGATGACTAGAGGAGAGTTATCATTGGAAGTGACAGAAGGAGAAAATGTGAACATATTTTTGTGTAGATCTGAGGATACAACAACATGAAATGGAAAGATATGTTCAACAAAAGTTACATGTCTGGTGATGACACATTTTTTTGACCGTAAATCAAGAACTTTGTAACTTTTTTTGTTAAAGGGATAACCAATGAAAGCAGCTTTTAAGGCTCTTGGAGCAAATTTGTCTGATGTGTCTGAATTTGAAAAATAACAGAGACAACCAAACCAAATGCCTTTAGATGAACATCGTCCTGGTTCTGCAGGAGTTTCTAAAGAATTGTGCCTCGTAATTCTCCTTTGAAGCGGCCCCACTTCTCTCCCACATAGGTGATCTTTATCTTATGGAGTAACCCGTGTTTACTCAACTGAATTCCATGCATTCAAAACCTTGAACTCCATGTATTCCACGAAAGATCATTAAAAACTCGAAAGCTTACCCTTGTACCGTACGGGGCTCACTGTTTCTGCATCATAGGAACAGGCCAGGGGTTACCCCACAGTGATTTGGTCATCATGATTTAGTTGGCCCATTGAACCATGTTGTTGGGACCTCCAGTCAGCAATGATTGGGTGACCACCATGACGCCGTTGAGCAATAGGCTTAAGACCCATCCCTCTAGATGATTTGTCAATCAGTTCTCTTGATAACCCTTTGGTTAGCGGTATAAAGTCAATAGTGATAATTTCGGTTGACATTAACTGTCTAATGGAACTATGTCGTCGTCGTGACGGGACTTTCCATTGTACATCGTGCTCTGTGCACTGTCAATAACAGACTGACTATCACAACTCGATAAGTTCGAAAACTCGTTGAACAACTCGTTAAGCTCGAAAACTCGTGAACGGCTCGAACTCGACTCGTATACTACACGAACCGAGCTCAAACACACTTTCTGGCTCGATTATTTTTTAAGCTCGACTCGATAAAAAAAACTCGAATTCAATTGTAAAAAGCTCAAACTCGACTCGACACGGATCGAATTACAGCCCTAATTCTATGACATGACCCCACATGGTTCCGTAAAAAATTATTTTGACAACAAATATATCAAATGTTAATGCATTAGTGTGTAACTAGACCTGGCAATTCGGATAATCGGTTCGGCTTCGGATCGGATCAAATTTCGATTATGATATATTTGAGTATAGTTCGGATCAGATCGGATCTGATTCGGTTCGGGTCTACTTCGGATTAAAATCGGATAAAATTTGGATTAAAATCGAATAAATTTGGTTCGGATCAAAATCGGTTCAGATATTTTTGGATTATTACTCATTCATTTTTTTAATTTGTAAGACTTTAAAAAATATCTTATCATAAAATATATTATTTTTAGTATAAAATAATGTATTTTTCCAAAAGTATTGATTAAATATCTATGTTGTTTTTGAAATAAAATTGTTCTAAATATGAATTTTGCTTATAAATACATTAATTTATTGAATTAAAAGTGGATTAATATATGTATATTATGATATGTAAAAATTATAACCCAACTAAAACTAAATTCACCATTTTTTTAGTTCGGATATAAATTGGATCACATATTTCGAATCATATTCGGTTCGGATAATTTATTATTCGGTTATAATCGATTCTGGATCACAATCAGATCGGATCATTTTCGGTTAAATTTTCGGTTCGAATAATTCTCGGATCGGTTCAAATTGTTTTTCGGATCATTATCGGATTTACTAATTTGGATATAAAATCGGATTCAGTTCTATGAATTTCGATTCGATTCTTCGGATCTGGACGCATTTTGCCTGGTCTATGTGTGGCGAAAAAAAATAGGGTTTTTTCGCAAATACCATATTCCAGAAATATTTTTGCAAAATACATTTTCAAAAAAAAAAAAAAATTGCGAAAATACCTTCTTATTTGTAAAAATACATACTGCAATCAAATCAACCAAATTCAACCTGTTTTGCAACCACATATTCAACGTGCTGCGCAACCACACTTGCAAATTTAATTTTTAAGATTTTCACAATTCACCTGTTTGCAACCACATATGCAAATTCAATTTTAAAATTTTCACGATTCACGTGTTTGCAAACACATATGCAACTGGATGCAACCTACTTAGGTTGTATTTGGTTGCGGAACATATTTTTACAAATATTTTCTAAAAGATGATATTTTCGCAAAATATTTTTCAAAAAAAAGTATTTTTGCAAATATTTTGAGAAGATGATAAAATTGCAAAAAACTTTCAAAAACCGGCATTTTCGATAAATATCCAAATATATATATCAACAGAAATAAGTGGAGCTGGTGGAGAAAAAGTACGCAATATATATCCTCATTTCAAATGGATGGATTTCTCATAATCGACTACTACATTATATGATAAATGGGCTCCATGGGCTTGTAAGTGCAACTGGGCTTGTTACTCCTGGATTAGTGTGCGGCCCATATTTTTAATAAACCGAATAAATCAGCCCAAGTGTATCTAGCCGGTTACATTCATAAGGACAAAGTTAAAGAAAAGGGTTTTCATGGATCGAAAGCTTAGAAGCGCACACGATCGACATCTCCGTGTTACCATCGACAAGGAGAATTTCAAGAATAAATCTCGAAAATCAAGCCAGCAGGTTTGTAATTGAAATCCATCCATTTGAAATGAGATTTATGTTTGCAAGCACTGCCTATACATATTTGTACAATTGTAATTATAGCAAATAGATTGTGTGCATTATCGTATACGGTATACTTGAAAAATTACACAAGGTTGATGATGATACACCTGCACTTGAAAGGGAATTACATAACCTCCGCCAAGCTATAAAAGAGACGGACAGTAAGCTCAAGTCCAGTGTTGGACCCAAGGTTTGATTACGTTTTGTTTTAATCAAGATATGTGTGAGTTTATGTGCTATCATGACGAAACTGACACAATGAATATAACTTAATTACAGGGTGGTCCGAGGACCCCCTTGACCCCCCGGGTCCGTCCATGGTTTAGAGACTAGAGAGTAATGTATTTCTCTCAACTAGTTTTACCCTAATCACTAGTTTCCCTTGTTATAGTTATTATTGCATAGAAATGTTGCAATTTGGCACCTACTAGCTAAAACATAAGTTCAGCGTTAATTTGCAAATCAACACATATAGACTGTTTGGAGGCTTAAAGGACCAATTTGCAGCATTTTCATATTAAGAACTAACATGTTGGCCTTAAAGTGTTTGGCACTGGACCACCGAAGTATTTAAAGTTTAAACATAATTATGATATCTATGTATTATTACAAGATAGTAAGAACTAATATGTTGGTTTTAAAACTGGATAACGAGAGCATTTTAAACATAAACATAATCTCTGTCTATCATATATATTTTTATTTATGAAAATCAATCAAGACCCAAATACTAATCATATAAAAAATTGACTCATCTCAACAGATATTAGATTCTCGCCAGGAAGAGCATCACCAAACACTAAATTTCTAGTGTAGAGGATATCCTTCGTGCCCTTGGCGCCCTTGGCAATCAGAAGTCCTTCAAATCTGTGCGGCACAACCGCAAATTGTAAGGGAGAAGAACCACCGTGGAATTTCCAACATATGTTGCTGTAGTAGACCTTTGTTTGTTGTAAAGGCGCGCAAGATTTAATTGGGCCTCTACCAAGTCTCCAGGCTACAAATGAAGTACAAGTACAGAAAAGTACAAGATTAGGTAAAACCATACATATTTTGCTCAAGTGACAGTGTAAAAAATGAAAAATTCATACATGCAAGTCCTTGATGAACTTGCTAATATTCATCCGCAGAGCACGCATCACATCACGAACACGTGCACCACTAGTAAAACTGAATTTGAATCTCGTGGAATGGAACATGTCATATGCCAAACATGAACTAGAAGTTGCAACTACATCATTCGACTTGCCATCAATCCCTTCCGGAAGATTTTTTAAGAGAAAACCTTTTAGTTGCTCAGTCATGGTTGCTGCAAAACAAAGAAAATACCGTCCAAATGAATACCAACTAGCTTCATTATCATTAAATTGTTATTTAGCCACTGCATTTATACAAAAAACATGGTTTCTTGGATGGGACAAACCAAAAAGGTATGTGTTAAGAAATTAATGGGATGGAGGGAATAACATTTATGTAAATTAATACTTTTTATCCCAATAAATTACCACTAAATTAGACAATATTTTGTAAACCAATCAAGACTTTCTATAAAATACAACAAGATAGGGATCCCAGTGGGTAATTGGAGAATTCAAAAGCTAGTGGATGATTAAGTTACTAAACAAGCACTCTTGCAAAAATTAGTAGCTTAAAATATTGTGATGTTCGTAAATCATACAAAAAATATGTACTTAGCACTATAGTAGCCTTAAAGAATAGTAGTCATCGCAGTAAAGAGGTTACTAAAATTTAGGGTTATTAACACATGTTTGTCCTTCTATTTTGTCAAAATGGAGACATAAACCTCTAAGAAAATTTGTGTTCCTTTGTACCCCTTAACTTTATTCTTTTTACCTGATCCTTTCCCCTTTTATACTAGTTTTCACCTGATCCTTTTCACCTGATCCTTTTCACCGCATTTAAAACTTCCATTCAAAATTTGGCAGAGAGTTGATGTACAATTTTAATATTAGTCCTGGAGAGGTTATAGTTTTAAAGACCAGGGAGGTTACAATTCTAAAGACAATCAAGTAGATAGAGAGTATCAATTCAGATAGTTTCTATTATATATGTAAAGGACACAAAATAACAGTCGAACAATATCTATTTTGAAACTCATTTATAAACTTACACTCGGATATAGCATTCATTTCAACGAGAGCTTCATTAATAGATGAAAAGGGATGGAATGCTTCGAGAATCAAGGGTGAAGGGAGGTTGCTGGGAGGGTTGATGTACTTCTCAGCTGATTCAAACTTTAGTACATCAACTTCATGAAAATTATGTGCATAGAAAAGGGCGTATCCCCGGGCAAACTCAAAGAGCAAATGTATCTTCTTCCCTCCCTAGGTAAGAATTATACAAGTCAATTGCACAAAACATCATATCAAATTTTTAATTGTTTCCTCTCAAATAAAAGTAAAATGATTTACCCCGAACCAACGCTCAGCTAAATCTAAATCTGATGAAGGATCTTCGTTGCCTTCTCGTATGGACCTTTTTTCCATAGCTTTGCTCAATTTATCATCGTAGCTCTGAAGGAAAAATAATTAGCTCATTTATAAGTGACGATGGCATGATTAATGATAATTAGTATAAATTACAATAGCATGATTAATAATTATAACTTTGTACAACCCGCTTCTTTAATTTACTATTTCTTGGTACAGGTGGTGACATTATGCTTCTTCAAATATATCGGAATAATTATAACAGGTGGTGACATTATGCTTCTTTAATTACATGACCAGATTTTGAAATGAGCACTTGGCTTAACTTAAGGATAGTGTTAGCAAATTCCGATATATTTGAAGAAGCATAATGTCACCACCTGTACCAAGAAATAGTAAATTAAAGAAGCGGGTTGTACAAAGTTATAATTATTAATCATGCTATTGTAATTTATACTAATTATCATTAATCATGCCATCGTCACTTATAAATGAGCTAATTATTTTTCCTTCAGAGCTACGATGATAAATTGAGCAAAGCTATGGAAAAAAGGTCCATACGAGAAGGGAACGAAGATCCTTCATCAGATTTAGATTTAGCTGAGCGTTGGTTCGGGGTAAATCATTTTACTTTTATTTGAGAGGAAACAATTAAAAATTTAATATGATGTTGTGCAATTGACTTGTATAATTCATACCTAGGGAGGGAAGAAGATACATTTGCTCTTTGAGTTTGCCCGGGGATACGCCCTTTTCTATGCACATAATTTTCATGAAGTTGATGTACTAAAGTTTGAATCAGCTGAGAAGTACATCAACCCTCCCAGCAACCTCCCTTCACCCTTGATTCTCGAAGCATTCCATCCCTTTTCATCTATTAATGAAGCTCTCGTTGAAATGAATGCTATATCCGAGTGTAAGTTTATAAATGAGTTTCAAAATAGATATTGTTCGACTGTTATTTTGTGTCCTTTACATATATAATAGAAACTATCTGAATTGATACTCTCTATCTACTTGATTGTCTTTAGAATTGTAACCTCCCTGGTCTTTAAAACTATAACCTCTCCAGGACTAATATTAAAATTGTACATCAACTCTCTGCCAAATTTTGAATGGAAGTTTTAAATGCGGTGAAAAGGATCAGGTGAAAAGGATCAGGTGAAAACTAGTATAAAAGGGGAAAGGATCAGGTAAAAAGAATAAAGTTAAGGGGTACAAAGGAACACAAATTTTCTTAGAGGTTTATGTCTCCATTTTGACAAAATAGAAGGACAAACATGTGTTAATAACCCTAAATTTTAGTAACCTCTTTACTGCGATGACTACTATTCTTTAAGGCTACTATAGTGCTAAGTACATATTTTTTGTATGATTTACGAACATCACAATATTTTAAGCTACTAATTTTTGCAAGAGTGCTTGTTTAGTAACTTAATCATCCACTAGCTTTTGAATTCTCCAATTACCCACTGGGATCCCTATCTTGTTGTATTTTATAGAAAGTCTTGATTGGTTTACAAAATATTGTCTAATTTAGTGGTAATTTATTGGGATAAAAAGTATTAATTTACATAAATGTTATTCCCTCCATCCCATTAATTTCTTAACACATACCTTTTTGGTTTGTCCCATCCAAGAAACCATGTTTTTTGTATAAATGCAGTGGCTAAATAACAATTTAATGATAATGAAGCTAGTTGGTATTTATTTGGACGGTATTTTCTTTGTTTTGCAGCAACCATGACTGAGCAACTAAAGGGTTTTCTCTTAAAAAATCTTCCGGAAGGGATTGATGGCAAGTCAAATGATGTAGTTGCAACTTCTAGTTCATGTTTGGCATATGACATGTTCCATTCCACGAGATTCAAATTCAGTTTTACTAGTGGTGCACGTGTTCGTGATGTGATGCGTGCTCTGCGGATGAATATTAGCAAGTTCATCAAGGACTTGCATGTATGAATTTTTCATTTTTTGCACTGTCACTTGAGCAAAATATGTATGGTTTTACCTAATCTTGTACTTTTCTGTACTTGTACTTCATTTGTAGCCTGGAGACTTGGTAGAGGCCCAATTAAATCTTGCGCGCCTTTACAACAAACAAAGGTCTACTACAGCAACATATGTTGGAAATTCCACGGTGGTTCCTTCTCCCTTACAATTTGCGGTTGTGCCGCACAGATTTGAAGGACTTCTGATTGCCAAGGGCGCCAAGGGCACGAAGGATATCCTCTACACTAGAAATTTAGTGTTTGGTGATGCTCTTCCTGGCGAGAATCTAATATCTGTTGAGATGAGTCAATTTTTTATATGATTAGTATTTGGGTCTTGATTGATTTTCATAAATAAAAATATATATGATAGACAGAGATTATGTTTATGTTTAAAATGCTCTCGTTATCCAGTTTTAAAACCAACATATTAGTTCTTACTATCTTGTAATAATACATAGATATCATAATTATGTTTAAACTTTAAATACTTCGGTGGTCCAGTGCCAAACACTTTAAGGCCAACATGTTAGTTCTTAATATGAAAATGCTGCAAATTGGTCCTTTAAGCCTCCAAACAGTCTATATGTGTTGATTTGCAAATTAACGTTGAACTTATGTTTTAGCTAGTAGGTGCCAAATTGCAACATTTCTATGCAATAATAACTATAACAAGGGAAACTAGTGATTAGGGTAAAACTAGTTGAGAGAAATACATTACTCTCTAGTCTCTAAACCATGGACGGACCCGGGGGGTCAAGGGGGTCCTCGGACCACCCTGAAATTTGTAGTTTAAGCTATGTATATCATTCAGTAAATCTTTACTATATCCATTCACCAGCACAGTTGGTCAGTTTGCCTTAATTTAATTTACAAAGCAGCCTAGAGTTCAAAACCCACTCTCACCAACTTTTTACACTTATCTAAGTAGCACCCATTCTCAACACATTTTTTGTCAGGAACTAGCGAGTTCTTGACTGTTTTTGAGTCTATTTTTGGTATTTTCTGTTTATAGATGCAAGATAACAGCTAGATTAACAGTAAGAACAGAAATTCAGAAGAGATTTAGATGAGAAACAGAAGAAAGAGATGAGAAATCAGATCAGAATTGAGATGAGAGATAGAAAACCTAGAGAGAGAGATGAGAAGTTAGTTATAGAGAGAGAAAGAAGGTTGGAGGCAAATTGCCAATTTCCATATATTCAAGTTATTCTAAAAAGTAAACATACAACTGATATTTATAGTAACTACCTACACAAGTAAACAAGTAAATGACCAAAGTACCCTCTCTACCCTCACTGCTCTGTTACTGATATGATACTATTAATACCACTAATGCTAGTCATCCTGACATTTTTACACATAATTCAGTAGCTTTTTTCCTTGATTCAAAAGCGATCTTGTAATGCCCAAATTGGCAAGGACCGCAAAATATTATTGTTATATGTTTTAAAAATCTTATAATTAATTAATATAAATTAAAAGTTTTGACCCCTCTCAAATATTCAAATATGAGTCTTGGTCCATCACTTCTCTAAACTGGAGCTAATAACAGTTACTACTAACTCCATGTCAATTTAGTGAAAGTAGATCCGAAAATGAACAGAACAGGAAAATCACAAACATTGATGATTACTGTTGTAAGAACATGGAAATTATTTATGAATATGTTCCAAATTCCAATTCTCGAACTTTGATTTACTACAAATGTGTGAGTTACAATATACAACAGTGGAATACTTGAGATGGATTAGCTAGATGCATGAGCCTCAACGAATTCATTAAACTACTAATTAATGCATAAACATGAACTTTGTAAAACATGAATCCATGGATGCATGTTAAACTCCTTAGACCGTGAAGCTTCAAGAAGTTAGCAAAACATTTCAAAAAAAAAACCCGTTATAGTGTTATCAACGCGCAATTATGCTTTGTGTTGCCTTTTGACAAAACTTGTGGCCAAGTTTTATGTTTTCGCAGTTATAGTTGTGTGTCTTGAGATTGATAAATCTTTTAATATACCTTCAGAATGAGGATGGAACTAAACTGGAGTACAGAGTATGGAATCCTAATAAATCGAGGTTGGCTGCTGCTATCCTATGTGGGGTGACCGATATATGGGTTGTAAGTGTTAATATAAATTGCAACGATATTTAAATTATGCACTTGATTAGTTAATCTATCTAATATTGTCGCATTTAATTTATCTTATGTTTTTCAGAAACCCAGGTCCCATGTTTTATACCTGGGAGATGTACATGGGATTACTGTTTTTTCTGATCTTGTTGGCTCGGTAAGTTTTATTGATAACACCTGGTCACTTATCCCTTGTCTACATGAATTAAAATGATCTATTCTTTATCATTTATGGCTTGCCTACATATGTTGATACTTGATTTGCTTTAGTACTAGTTTAAGACTGTATGTTTTGTTTGCAGGATGGCTTGGTATATGTAGCGGGCTTATGCGATAATATTGTAAACATAGCAGGGAAGAGGTCAAATATTATACCAATCTTTGAAAACCCTAAGCTTTGTTTGAAGTACCGCATGGTTGTGGGTATGGTGGATGTGATCTTTGCTGATATGGCTGCTTCTCATGAGGTACTACTTGTAATGCTTAATTTCTTGCGTATACGTCATTATTCCATTTCTTGTTTTGGCTATTTTATCATCTCGACTAATCATTAGCAATGATTTACTATAACTTATATTTTTGTAATGCTAGATTTCTCCTTTATAGTTCTTTCTGTATCTTGTGGTGGCTATTTTATCATATGCACTGATCACCTTTGGATTTCTATTCAAAGACCAAATGAGTGGTATAGTTTTTTTTTTTTTTGAAACCTTGGACTATCTGTTGGTTCCCAGTTTACACATGGAGTGATTTAATTATAGGTAACTTACATTACCTATTTTGCTATCTTGTTAACTTCTCCTGTTGTTTCTTTTGGTAGCTGTAACTTTTGTTTGTGCTTTAATCATAAATTACTTTTTCTTTTTGTAATGTTCACCCCATTTTTTTCTTTTGGCTATTCTAACATCTGTGTTGATCAGTTTAGATTCCTTTGACTTAATAGACGGTATAGATTTTTTTGTTTGTTTGTAATCTATGACTATTACTTGAATTTCCAATTAACATGTGGAACTCTAGTTTAAAGATTTTGAATTTGTGATACTTTGTAGTTTCTTCATGTAGAGATTTACATCTTAGCAATGTATTATCATCTTATCTTCTCATGTTTTTTTTACCTAGCGGTGATTTTGGTTTCGTGTTTGTCAGGTGAATCATATAGTTCTTAATGCTGAAATGTATCTTAAAACAGGGGGGCATTACATTATCGCTGAACAGGTTTGTTTTGCATTATGATATTAGTTGTATTAATTCTGCAATGTGACGATCTTTGGGAGATTTTTCTAGACCTTGTTGATTACTTGCGTGAATTACAGGCAAGCAACACCGAATTAACTAGCCAAGATCTGTTCGCTGACCACCGCCAATGGAGGAGGGAGTTCAAGAAGATTGAACGGATCACGTTCAAATCAAACAGGGAGCATATGTCATGACTGTTGGTAGTTTCCGCATGATGGAGGAGTAGATGTATGAGGAGCATATGAAGATACAGTGTTTATAGAACCCCTCAAAATGTCTGATGTAGGAATGAATATCTTTAAAAATTTCCTCTTTCCATTTATGAGCTTTCTGTGGAGTTTCCTTTTGACCATCTTAAGTGCAACATTTAGATTTAGGTAAGATATACTATTTCGTGTTATTTGCTTACCAATTCCGTATCCTGTACTTGGACGAATGGTATATATTCTTCACATCAGGTTGATGTTGGCGTTTACAACCATCTTTCATGTTTGTTTTTATTATTTTTATTTTTAGAGATCATTATAATTGAAATTTAGAAAATGTATCTGCTAGAAATTTGAAAAGCTCACAACTTCCTCGCAAATTATGGCTTTGTTGCAAAAGCTTCCTTCATATTTACATCTTAGCTTGGCAAACAAATTAGCTATCGTCTTGAGATATCAATTAGTGATTTACAATATTTTAATAATATTTAATATATTAGCCTTATTTATAATATAATATCATTCAAAAATAAATCATAGCGATAATTTGAATTTTAAAATTTGAATTAGTCAAATCTTTTTTAAGGATAAATTAGAAATTTATCAACGACTTTTTAAAAATTGTAAGATTTTTAGAACATTATTTTAATAAACATAAAATAATTTCTCTCTCATTTACACGAATTTTAGTAATATGGTTATACCTAAAATTAAATATAAATTTTATGATTTAAACAAAATTGTATAATTTTATATTTATGATCAAATTTGATAATAAATTTGAAATTTTAAAAGGTACAAAAAAGAAATCTGTATGCATAAAAATTAAGCACATGCTTTGTAACAGTACGATAGATTGTTCCTCTAAGCATATATATTCTCTTAATAATTTGATTGAAACCAAGACTAAAACCAAGGAAGTAATAAGTCACCACTTTATATATAAACACAAAAAATTTACATATTACTGATACAAAATATATTAAACTATCATAAAATTGAACACAATATGTTGATTAAATTTATAATTTGTTTTTTACTTTAAACTTGTCAAAATGAAAAAACTCAATAAATTACAATGATCCTTATTGATGTACTAACAATTTTTCTGACAAATTTAGTACAAACTAACGTAAACTTATAATTACGTGCACATGAACAATAAAGTAAAAACAATAAAGTAAAAACAATAAAGTAAAAACCTAAGATTGTCTTGCACATAGTCTTAAATTTATTATGAAGTAATATAAAACAGAAATCAACCCGATGTCTTGGCACTGATCAGACTTATAAATACTGGTCAAATTAAATTGATAAATACCTGGAAGAGCCTTCAAAACTCGATGAAATACTTTAATGGCGGAATCTACTTGACCACTTTTTGCATGCCATGTAGCATAGTCATACCATATATCAAGATAATGATATAGATACATGAGGCACTGGAAGGAAAAACAAAAAACAAATAATTTTATCAAAAGAAGATGAACATACAGATAAGCAGGAGATAAGCAGGATGACTGAACAAAAGATGTGATCACACAGTAACGAGTCACATGTTTCCACTATAGAAGTACGACATATTAAGATACTGGACCAAAATTTGTGTCCATTCACATGGTAAATAAAAGGGAGGCATATAACTAATGTCAGGAAGATAAAGGAAAAAAACAATATGTGTGTGTATAGGAAAAAATATAATTCCTAAATTATGAAGATTACTATTGGGCATTCTAGAAAACACTTGAGCTCTTAACTTAATATTGGATACATTCATGTGTGCACGTGCTCTTAACTTAATAGTCAAGTGTTTAATGGCCATTTGCTAGGTCAGAGAATTTGAACCTTCCTTACGAAAGATAAGGGTAGGCTGTGTGCATCAGGACCTTTCCCAGACCTGACCCTATGCTGATGGGTATGACCTGTGTGTGCATTTGATTTCCTAGCGAACAACCATATATTTAGACTTCCAATTATAATAGATATAAAGAAGAAAAGAAAATTATTCTTGCCATTAACTTAATTTACTTAGTTCTTAGGCGGAAACATTAGTATAGTGGGACTAATTACCAGTGTCCCGATTAACATGGATTTAAGATAAATCTGTCCATTAGATACAACTCTTTGCTTTATTCAAAACTAAACTACCACCAAACATGAAAATAGCATTTTAGTATCTTTAAATTTGTCTTTCCCCAGCTTGATGGGCATTATGGACACATTATAGTATCTTACTTGTATCTTTATATAAAAATAGCCGGCCTAGCGAGTTTGTTCATCCATAATACAGTCTAACCATCTTAACAATTACGAAATGAGTTCAACAAGTGCAAAGAAAACACAATAAAATGCTCAACAGAAGATTGATAAAGAGTTTTCTGCTAAACATAAAACGACAAGTTATTACTTTTCATATATACTATGAACATGCCTGTTCTCAATACCTGATCATACGCGAATACAATTCGTTTGTTAGCAAAAGAGCTATCTACCCTCTGAGGATTTTCTCTGAAATACAAGTACAGGAATTGACTGATTAGATAGGTAAAAGAATCAAGATACCTTTGTATAATAGAAATGAGGAACAGAATATGCACTTCAAGATTCAAGACATTCTACCCAGATAACAATACAATAGTTTATATTGGAGAATAAAGGAATACTAAAAGCTTATTAAACAATAAAACATACTCGAGAATTATATTGTCCATGCATAATTAAAACACCAAATACAGTATTATAACAAACAAAAAGAAGATACATGTACAGTCGAATTGGCTTCTTCATATTTCAATTTTCCAGGTGCAACAAAGGAATACCCATCTTAAAACAGTATGCACTTTCATTTTAAGTAGCACAGTTATTGTTGTATACATGTAACAGGGTTTAATGTTTAGTTATTTTTGGGACCAAGATGTGACAACATGTTTTTGAAAATTCACCCTTTTGCTCATATCAAACATATTAAATATGAGAGAAGAGAGTAGTAGTGAAGGAATTTTGACAATAGTCTCCAATACAGATGTCTTTTCTGTATTTATCCCAATCAAAAGTATAATAAAGATTACCAAATCTACTACTTGCAAGCAAGTGACTTTGACTACTGACGGTTGACTTGAGTTGACTGATTCAGGTGAACGACTACCTCACCTTACGAACTAACAATCAGGCAGCTATTTTATAGTTATAGCTATCCTGACACAAACTCAGGAGACAGGTCTCGTATTTCGAAATATCCTCTGTTAGACTTGGAATGCCTAGAGGTACTCCTAGAAGTGTCCAACACATGACGATTCTAATTATGGAACATGCTACACTTTATCAGAACTATATCCTATAACATATCCAGGATCAGACTTATCTAAGGATACTCCCAACTTTCGAGGACGGTGGACCTTAGATTACCAGGGTCAGACAAAATAGCTCTAAAGCTATCTAGATCAGGGCATTACTAATAGTAACTTTGTAATTAGGACTTTCAGAAGTAGACATACAGAAAATGGAAGTATATGTTGCAATGAGAACTTAAAACACTTAATAAAGAAATCCTAATTCTGTCAGAGAAGCTATTCCAATTTCCGACAACTAGTGTAAATTACAGATGACAAATATTACAAGCTATTCATAATACAGATTGCATAAATATATCTTACAAGCAAAACATTTCACTATGAACAAGATTACTAAATCAGCTTCACATTATGTATAATCACAAAAAACAATACCAGTTGACGGCTGACACTATTTTCAAAATTTTCATAGTCTCTCCAGAGCTGTTCAACATGGCGAGTAGGAGTAATGATAGCTTTTTGATACACTTTCCGCACAGCAATCATTCACTGTGACTCTTCTTGTGCACTATGAGCCTGCCACAACATTTTTTAAAATGCTTAAAAAGAATAAAATAGACATAAAATGATAAAATGAAAGCAACAAACTGGAATAGGATTCGAGAAAGAGATATACAGACAGGCAATGACTTCAAAAAGGTGATATATCCAATCCACACAGGTCCGGCTGCAATGTCTTCACCTGTTAGACCGTGCCAGGGATTAAAAAACGTAAGGAGAGAATATAGTTTACATGATAACATTTGTTAACATCCATATTTGTACTGGCCAACCAAAATTATGAATCTAATATACCCCCGATCAAGAATGTACCAGAAACAGACATAATACACATTCAAAATTCAATGTGAAACATATCTTGCTATTACAAACAAGCATCAGTATCTGAGTCAATCATCTCAACTGAGCAGAGCTACAACATGCCAACGAGCATTTCTACTTCAAATTTTTCGAACTTGGATGATGGGGAAGAGAAGTGCAAAATTTAGATGTATGTCATCAATTAGATAAAATGTAGAGATTAAATAGAATATTTATCTATAAGGTTTACATGTAGGGCTAGTAGTTCATAAAATATAGATGATATATGATAAGCCCAAATGTTTATGGGCCTCGGTCTATAATGTTATTTAATTAGGTATTTGTTATCTATATATCATGATGTTAATCCTCACATATCAAAGAAGACTTGATTATGGGAATAATATTAATTTATTGAACTGAGTGTCGTGTTTGGGTTTTGATGCATCTTAATTTATCCCTCCTACGTTGGAAAACCCTTGAGGTAGTGGATTTCATTATGGGCCTAATCTACCCAAGTTATCATATTATCATCAAATATCATTGTTTCTACAAGTTGCCCTGCATCATTGGACGAAGCCAAGCCGTCTTAAACCAATGCATAGAGTTGAGTAATATATTGACACCGAAATACCCTATTCATCCGTAGAATGTAGTTAGCCATGCTAGAAATTATGAATGACATAATGTCTAGATATTTAGAGATCATCTCCTTAAAGATCTCTCTATCTTATCTAAGTCTTGTGTCAGTCTCTTTATCTCAATTTTAATTTGTTAAAATGTCTTCATTTCTTCCTACTACGGCTCTCTACCTATTCATATTGTGGTCTCCCTTAAATTATGGTCTCCATAATATACTTTCCCTCTAGAAGCCTTAAAGTTAAAGTAAGAGTCATAGATAAAGGTGGTAACATGTGACACGCTGAAACAAACCTTGAAACTGAGCCGAAGTGCAACACAATTTATCATGACCAAATTGACTTCTTAAGTGGAAATTTATTCCTTAAAGGTTTATATATTTATTTTCATCAAATATCATATAGAGCATATATATCATACACACGCACACACACAAATATATATATATATAGGGTCTTACTGCACTAAACCAAATTAGGCTGAAAACTAGAAACTATAATTCAAATCACTATTTTATACTATGGGAATCACCCGTTTATACACCGTCGATCACTATTTTATACACCGGAAATCATCAACTTTGGTTTTTTCATAAAATTCAGAAATATGCTTATAGTAGCTATTGGTGGTCAATTATTGATGATCAATGATTGCGGTGGGAGCTCTGTACTGGCAGCAAATGATGGGAGGAGTTTTGCGGTAGTGGCAAGTGGTCAATAATGGCGATAAGTGGTGGTGGCAAGAGGTGACGATACGTGGCGGTGGTGGGCAGTGGTGGTAGATGATTGCAGGTGACGTGATGGTGGCAGGACCCCATCATTGCAGTAGGTGGCCAAATAACTATAGAGTGTATATATACAAATTTATATATTTATATTTTGATAAATTTCTGGTATACAAAATAGTGATCATTATTGTACAAACGGGTGAATTCTATAATTATAATTCTATAAATAGTGGTCTCAGACTGGTTTCGAGTTTCTAGGGTTTCTATTTGATCAATTTCCATTTAAGTCTTATATTATGATATCAATCTATATACATGAAACTCTCTCTCGTGGATGTAAATCATATAAATCAAACCATGTTAAATTTAGTGTTTGTACTTTGATCTAGCTTTGATTTACCGTTGTTTGTACACACACAAGAAACATCATTAATCTCGCTAATATCACTATTAGCTCCAATATCAATCATTGATTTCGCATAATTTTATCATAATTTTTTTTCATCCGTCCTTCCATTGTGATTTCTAACCGGACTATATATGTAAGGAACATAGGGATATTTAATACGTTTCATATCTTTGCACAACATTTTTCTTGGAGTAAGATCAATTGTAAGTAAATTAAATACTCACACACACATTTCATTCCATTATGACTAAAACTTCAAACCTCTTGTTGTTGCCAACAGTAAGGGGTTTCTACTACTACTAGGATAAAATGTTAGGGATCACATGTTTGTAAGGGGCTATCTCCTATTTTCCTTAATCATAGCGTCTATACACGCAAATAGCTGAAAATAGTTTCTAACAAACACCAACCTTATATTCTTTGATCTTTGGTTGGAATAACTGTAGAATTGAGTTCTTTCGGGTAATATCAAACAAACGAAATGAGACCAAAAATGATATCTTCTGTAGGTGAGTAAAGTTTAGCTTATTCACTAAATTATACATTAAATGAATGTTTTCCTACAAGATATCTTCTGTAGGTGAGCAAAATTTCCCATTCACATACACTAATTAAATCACCTAATTATATCAAACAGGGCCCAAGTTATAATTTCAAATCACTCAACCTCTGAGATAGGTATCATTTCTCTACGTCAGATCTACCGAAAACAGCAAGCTACATGTTTCATGCAATTCTTCCTAGGATTCAGTTAACAATAAGTGGTACTTATTTAAAAACAATTGACATTAAGGCAAGTTATAGACAGAAAACACTACCAACACAGTTCAACATGAAATCATAGGCTTTCCTGGTCTCTTCCTGACCCTCTATCCCCTTCTTATCATTTGCTTTCCTGATGAAACGTATATAGCACCGCCTACAATACCAGTAGTTTGCACAATGAGAATTATATATATCAGATTTTCTGATTTTATGAAATACAAAAACATTACTGCCGGATATCATACAAAGGAAACCGTTCATGGGAACCTTCCATAATCAGTTTAAATCATAATAAATATTAAAATGCGGGGACAGATTACATCCTTTGGTTTTATTGTAGATACAATATTCGGGAAAAATCTAAGTTTAAAGCACAATTATAATTTATACCAAAGAGAGATTTGGAGACGGTCCAACAGGCATCGGCTGAAAAGTTGCTTTACTGCATCATCGTTATTCTCAACCATGTGTGCTTCAACATATTGTTTCCAGAACTTTGCCTGCAGTTATAGATATTATAAATCATGTATTATTAATATAGTAAAGGTACTAATGTTTGAGTAGGTCAAAATTACAATTTTATATTAAAACATGTATCTATATTAAAAAACAATTTTTACAATGTATAGCTAGACCTTGGTAGGTACTCTAATAAATAATTATATTTCACATTGTTTTATTATATTACAGTAATTATCAACAAATCTTAAAGTGTTAAATACATGTTAAGAATACTATATAGTCTGTTTTTATTAATATGTCAAGTATATGATTAATATATTGAAAATTAACTAGTCCTTATATTCCAGAGTGTCTAGCAGTCACAACAGATGCATCTAGTAAATTAAAGTTGAAATTTTCAGTTCTTCTGAGCCCGGGGACTAATAGATTCCAATCTCAACACAGATTGTCCACTCCCAAAATGGATCTTGGAAGATAATCAAAATGTTGAGATGAATAATAAAACACGTAGGCAAAAAATAACTAATAAAAAATTGGAGTTTCACTTATCATCACAGAAAAATAGCAGATCCAACTATTAAGCACAGTACATCTTTTACAAATGACCATTTACTACTTTTAAGAGATAATTGTAGTCTTTGTTTATAGAAGTAAACACAAAAGGTATGATCAAAAGCTCACCGCCGTTGGATAGGTGAGAAAAAGTTGCTCATATATTGGCACTGCTGCAGAAACTGGTAAATGCTGGAGAAATAAATAGAAAATAGTTACAAAATAATTAAAACATGTCTCCAAAATTCAAAACCAGAAAATGATCATGGTACGCACCAATGCCTTATTGGCAAGCTTTTCGGCAGCCTCGACATTATATTTATCAGACATTTTCTGTGAAGCTTGTGATCAACCTGCAAAAACAAATCAAATCAACGAATAGCTATCATACATAATCACAAAATATAAGCCAATCATTACTACGGATTTGATGATTGCGTCAGAAGAGTACACCACCAAGTTCCATAGCATAAGAAGGAGAATGATGCAGAGCGAGAAATTGGAAGAATGATTTGTATTTATTTTAAATTTAATTGTATCTTTTTATAAACTTTAATTACACAAGATTTGATAGTAGATTATCAAAAAGTAGTATAAGAATCACATATTGAGTAGGTTCTCTATATATAAGATTTACGGGATATCCTAGAATCCTATATAAGGTATCGTTGTAATCTTCTATTATTTTCAAATTTTAACTGATTACAGGAATCCGTCTTTTCTTGTTTGTTGCAATCCAAATATTTGATCCCCTCTAGCTGTTCAGGAATCCTCAAGGCAGATTCACACAATTCAATCTTTTATTGAATTATTTAAAAATCCCATCTTTACAAATGTCCTGCACTAAACTGTTTGCACAACAAAACACCTAAACCTGAATTCAATTTCCGAGTCTTCTTAAAGTCAAAAACTTGGTCGATATCAAGAAACATAGAATCAAGCATCTACATCTACATCTAAACACGGACAATGCCCGTGAACAGTACTCTTCAGCCACATTGTAATGATAGCTAAACCCTTCGATTGTACACCCGAAAGACGATAAAAAACGCCCAAAAACACAACTTTGACTAACACTCGGTCTACATTCTTGTAATTTTAAACATTCTTCCCCAAATTCATCAGAATGTGAAAAATACGAAATCGAAAAATCAAACACCAGTATGAATTAAAAACTTCAACCAAGATATTACAATACATACACATACACACATATATATATACATATCAAAGGGGGGCGTTCCACAGCCCCCGTTGGATATCCCCCTGCCCTCAATGTTTCATTGAGGGCGTCCTCAATGATTGAGGGCGGTCGTTTTTAAACAAATAATTAAAAATAGAAGAATACTAGAAAAAAATATAACATTCAACACAAAAATAGTGGGCATGTTTTTCTGGATACGTATAAATTTAAATTCAAATTTTGTACAATTTTCTATTTTTATTTAATTTTTCATGTAAATTTACAAATTATCTAAAACTGGGCGCCCTTAATTTACAATTTCTTGGTACAGAATTCCTGCAAAAGCATATTCCGACATTCAAATGTCTATACAAAAAGCAATTACAGAACCTATAAATAAAATCCAAGATTTGGCCATTACCGAAAGTGTTATATACAAGGCTGCTTCACTGTTCTTTAACCTATGTGCTTCATCAACCATGAGATAGTTCCACTTAAGCCTAGAAAGCACTCCCTTATCCTTCAGTAGTACTTCATACGTAGTTAACAGGGCATCAAACTTTATACCCCTGCCATTTTTCTTATCAGAGTAGAACTCGTATTGCTGACAAACCTAGAAGACGATGAAAATGTGATTCAAGATATAAATTAGGTAAGGATGATAGTAACTAGGAAGTCTAAGCATGGTTAGCATGCTTAAAAAAATTATGAAAACAAATCTAACTGAGACCCTCAGTTGCATTAAAATAGCAGGTGTATTGCCTTCCAGATTTTGTTCATTAATTAATTATATAAAAACACGAAACTCAGAATCCAATACATAAAATTAAGATCTCTGGATAATGCAGACAACTTGCAATAAAAATCAAGAAACAGAATGCATCAAAACACACAACACACAGAATCAAGTAATATTACTAAACATTCCAAGCTACAAACACTACCAACTTGCAAGATTCACTTAAAAATAAAACATATACAAAATTCACTACCTGCAAATGAAATGATGTAATAAAATACATAAACAGGATCCACTAAAACTACAAACAACAATCAGCAAGTCTGTAAATCTACAAGTTAATTCAGAACAAGATTAATGCTAAAAGACTTGCAAAGAAAATCAGTGAGTTGAACCAAATTGTAAAGCAAAGATGAGGAGATAGAATACGAACCAAATTACCAGAAATACATAAAAATCAAGTGCCCAATTAGGAGATGAAATCAAAAGAAATCGCAGAGATTGAACTGAAATTGCCGAAGAAGCTGTCGGGTTGTGTGTATAGTTGGGTTTTGTGTGTGTATAGTCCTGTTTTCTGTGAGTATTACGATTTGGGAGATGAAATCGTCAAAATCGCCGTAGAATCGCTGAAGAATCGAAAGAATTAGGGTTTTTTGTTTTGGGCGTGTCAGTCGGGTCGTGTGTGTGTTTTTGGGTATTAGAATGAAACATTGAGCGCGTACTAGGACAAAAATGTAATTTTAGGAGACACCCTCGATGTTTCATTGAGGGCGTAGTAATAGTTTTCCGAATTTACCTTAAATTCTTGATTTAATTATTTAAAAGTTCAACAAAAATTTAAATAATTATATTTTGAGTATAATTATGATTAATTGGGTGTTTATGAATTTAAATTTAAATTTAATTTTTTTATATATGAATTATTAAAAATTATTAAAAATTAAAAAAACAAATTATTAGAAAATTAGTGAAATAAGGTAATTTAAGATATTTTCAAATATTTCTCCATTTTTTAAAATTAAGTAATTAATTATTACATTTTTATTTAATTTCTCAAGTAAATCTACAAACTAATTAAAATTAAAAAATTAAGTAATTAATTATTACATTTTTATTTAAATCCATTTTTTTCAATTAATACATTTTATATTGCTATTTATTATATTATTCTTTTTTTGATTAAAAATATATTATATTATAATATTATAATGTGAATTTAGAACATAGGGCACATGCTTTAGGATTTAGGGTATATGATTTAGGGTTTAGGTCAGGAACCTGGTAGACCTCCATCTCGGTATTGAAACGGGCCAAATATTCAGCAGGATCCGCATCTCCATTGAAGGCAAGCTCGAGGTTACTTCTAAATGTCGGGGGCAGAGGGGACATCCTTATTGCAGGAGTAAAAGGAGATGGCCACATGGGGGTTATCTCCCAAACTGACCGGGAGCTGGATTGTGCCTCGAATCCCTATAGAAGCCCCTGTAAACCCGTAGAGTTGATTTCCGCTTGAGACCAGTTCTCTGTCTAAGAATCCAAGCCTTTTGTATGTGTCGTAAGTTAAAACATTTACTGCGCTTCCATTGTCCACCAATACCCGATATACGTTGGTAGACCCGATTTTCATCCTCACAACAAGAGCATCGGCATGAGGGTGGTGCACCCATTTGGCATCTTCTTCACTAAACATAATGTCATCCCTCTCTTTTGTGAACAGATGGGGAGGCCTTTGTTCAAGATGGTGAACATTGGTTAGAGGACGGTCCTTTGCCTCTCGGGCATATCTCTCCATGGCTTTCTTGCTATCTCCTCCCACATGGGGTCCTCCAATAATGACGTGAATGCTATTAGCCCTAGCAGCCCTCTCTGTGTCATCATCCTTAGCTATCGGAGGTGGAGGGGGCACCTGACGGTACTCAGACTTATGTTTCCGTACTTCCTTCACGACCCATTCCGTTAGCTTTCCTTGTCGAATCAGACTCTCAATTTCATCCTTCAACTGTCGGCAATCGGCCGTGTGATGTCCCGTGGATTCATGGTAAGCACAGTATTTTGAGGTGTCCCTTTTACTATATTCCGTCAGAGGGGTGGCCTTTTTGAATATACCCTTCCCAGCATAAGTGGCATATATATGATCAATGGATGCGACCAAGGGGGTATGATTCTGCCATTTGGTTGTGTAAGGCCTTCCAGTCTCTTTATTTTCCTTGGTCTTGTTAAACTTTTTTGGGCTAGGGCTCCTTCTGAAAGTCTTTCTCCTTTCTTCTGGACTAGAAGATCTCCCTCTCTTCTCCATCCTTCGGCCACTGCTTCTTAGATCTCTCATAGATTTCTCTACCCTTTTGTGAGGCTCCGCCTGTTCATAAAATTCGGCCAAAGTTTCCGGTTCCCTAGCCTATAGAGTCTTCCAGAATTTAGAGCCCTCCCTCAATCCAGCAATTAGGAAATTCTTCTGGGCTTCTTCTGTTGCTCCTCGGACTCTAGGAACCTCAGCATTAAATCGCATGAAATAGTCCTGCAGGGACTCTGCCTCTCCCTGCTTAATGTTTGCAAGGGTAGCCACCGGGGGGGCATAATGAAGAGTGGACTGAAACTGCCTTAAGAATAGATCTCCCAACTGTCTCCACGTGCTAATGCTAGCTGGTCCTAGCTTAGTAAACCACTGTTGGGCACTCCCCCTTAACGAGGCAGCGAATAATCGACAACGAGTTAGGTCAGGAACCTGGTAGACCTCCATCTCGGTATTGAAACGGGCCAAATATTCAGCAGGATCCGCATCTCCATTGAAGGCAAGCTCGAGGTTACTTCTAAATGTCGGGGGCAGAGGGGACATCCTTATTGCAGGAGTAAAAGGAGATGGGGCCGTAGCAGAGGGTGGGGCTCTCTTTTCATGTTCCATCTGCACCAGCAGGCGCCTCAAATCACCAACCCTTAGGTCTCCAATTCTCTCGTCAGACCTCTCTTCACTAGAATGGTGAGAGGAAGTCCTCTCCCTTCGCTCCCTTCTATGAGTTCGAGGCGGAGTCCTCTCTCTTCTTTCTGTTCTAGGTGGAGCCTTCTCCCTTCGCTCTGTTCTAGGTGGAGTCCTCTCCCTTCACTCCGTTCTAGGTGGAGTCCTCTCCCTTCGCTCTGTTCTAGGTGGAGTCCTCTCCCTTCGCTCTGTTCTAGGTGGAGTCCTCTCTGGCGCCTCCTTCCGTGCCTTAGATTTTTCCAATCTAAGCCTTAGATCGTGCTCAGTTAGCTTCTTCCCAATTCGATCCAAAACACTGGTGGATCTAGCCTCGAACGAAGCTGGCTCATGCCGCGGCTCGCTCGGAGCCTGGCTGCCTCGCTCCTCCTGGCTTGGAGATATCTCATCTGTCTCAAGAGACCCGGTTTTCTTTGGCCCATCAACTACCTCGTCGAACTCGTGTTTGAGCTTTTTAGAGGTTTTATCCTTCTTGTCCCTAGTGCCTTTGAGCCTTCGAGCCTTCCTCTTCGCATTCTTGATTGAGTTCTGCTCGACCTTAGCTAGCCGGGCGTTCATAGTTTTGAATTGGAGCTCGATTCCCTCGAGGTAGCCCAAGATCTTCTGGCCATCTAGTGTAACTGGTACGACTTGAGGCATGACGGGGGTGATTTTGCTTGGTCCTCCCTCTCCATGGGGTGGTGGATCTGTCCTTGCTCCTTGTGGTGTGGCATCCTTCTTGTGCTCAATCTCCTTATCACCGTTCTTGTTGTTCTTCGACATCCTTCTCCTTAAGATGCAGAGTCCCCTCCTTCTAGCGCCAATTGTTGTAAGGAGAATTTCGTACAACAGTGTGTTGGAGGGTTATGGAAAGTGGTGGCTGGACTTGTATGATGACTCCTCAGAAAATTGAATAGAGAATGGGTTTTTTCTCTTGCTCTTTGCCGAGTGTCAATTGTGTATCATACAAGGTGCCTACGTACCCCTTTATATAGGGATCAAGCCTCACGTAGTTCTTGGAAAACAAGTTATTGAATAAGCCCATTCAGTCCAAGCCCATTCAATAGTCAAGATTTATGTTCCCATAAATAGCTCAAGGATTATCAATCCACCTCATGTTCCCATAAATAGTCCAAGGATTATCAATCCACCTCATGTTCCCACAAATAATCTGGTCTTCACACGTTTTCCTACAATCTTGCGGCATCTCCGCATTTCTTTCCATGATTGCAGGTCTATCCCGTGTCAACCAAGAAACGTCCCATAAATAGGAATTTCCATATGTTGGGCTTCACCCACGATGCGAGCTGGCCAGGCTCGCATCGCACAAAACATATGAAAATTACCCTTTCGTAGTTTAAGTGGTGCGAGCTCACCTATGTTCAATCATTCTTATTTCTGATAAGTAACACGAGCCCATTACTTCATAATGGTGAGAGCCCATAAGCTTATGGTATAAATAACGAAGCGAGCTCATCAAAATGAACTCATAAGGAAGAGAACCCAAAACTCATCTTAGCGAAGCGAGCTCAACTATAATGAGGCCTTCACGAGAACCCTCATAAGGTGAGAGCTCATAAGGAAAGGTGCTCACTATTTAACGAAGCGAGCCCACCATACTTAGGACTTTGACTCAACACAACTCCCAGTGCGAGCCCAATCTCAGTTCACATCAATCTCTCCAAAACATAATTCATTCCCTAGGCCCAACCCGCTTAGGGACCTATCTAGGGCCCATTACCGAAAATCCAGTATAACAACTACCCCCCAAAATTCCTTAGTAATCTTAGATAAGGAATTTTTTTTCATTTGCTTCAAATAACACGATGCGAGCTCGAATTCCAGCTCGCATAACATCCAACTCGCATAGCATCCAGTTTGCTCACTATTGTTAGATGCGTGTTCACCCAACCGTTCGACAGCTGTTCATAAAAAGACGTGCCATCCATTCAAATTCGGACACGTGTCTTTTGTATTCTCTCTCCTACCCTCTATAAATACTTCAGAATTCATTTCATAAGTTCATTCTATCAGAAACAGCAAAGAAACTCTGTCCAATTTGCTTAAGGATCAAACACGGCGAGAATTATTATCACTTCCCGGCTATCACCCACCAGTTCTTCAAGTTCATCCACCAGTTCATCACAAAGTAAGCATTTTAATCTTCAAAAACACTTTCCTCTATGTTTTTTTTTATGTTTGTATAATATATGTTTGTTCGAACCTATAGAGTTGCGAACTGAGTTCCTTCATCGAAGCGAACTCATACCACGGTTCGAGCTGAACCTGGTACCTTACGAGAACGAGCCATGTGTTCTCATTGAACAATAGTCCCAATTGTCCATGCGAGGCGAGAACACTTAGGATTCTTTAATACATTCTTTCTTCTTATTTTTAGGGGCACACACTAATTTTCACCATCTTTTTCAGATGTCGAGTGCGACCCAGTCTCCGTCTGCCGGTTCGCTTAAAACCCCGAGCCCGGCTCGTTCTTCTGCTACCCCTTCTCCTTTGAATCAATATCCCCCTGAGCTTAGGGGTTCCAAGGAGTTCCAGCGTGAATTGACATCTATTTCGGGCCGCCTAAGCCAGCCTATCTCTCCCAGCTCAGCCATTACTCCTGAAGGGGCTGCTAATATCGCAAGGGTAGAAAGTGCGATGCGAGCTAGTGGCTCCAGTTCGTTGGGACTTCAGCTCGATCCCAACTCCACGCCAGAAGACTATAATAGGGAGAAAAATCTATATTCATGGAGAAATAAGAAGACAGGACCAAGTGTCCCTAGTTCGTTTGATCTTGATGATCTTTTCAGTCGTCCATTACCACCTATGAGTGAAGAGGAGGCTAATGCTCGCATAAATCAATTGCTTCAAGAAAGAAAGGCAAAGCTTCGCCTCGGCCACGATTCTGCTCATGTTCCTATTGAAATTTCAGAATCATCCACAGATAATTCTCTAGGGAGCGCCTTTTATGCCAAACGTAAAGGAAAAAATGTGGCTCGCATCGCATCTCCTCGAGATGAGTTCGACCAAGACGATGAAGATGAGGATACCAGTTCGCATTGGTCCTATGACAGCCCTGTTAGCGAAGAGATAGCAGATGTATCAAAAGAGGTTGATTTTTATAATTACACCTACATTCCCGAACCATCTCCTGTGCCATACGAAGCCATCCAACAGCCCGAGCTCGAAGGAGTGGTTTTTCTCAAAAAACGTATTATTCCAGATGGCGATGAGAGCTCATCTTCCTTTCACGAGGACGGGAAGATTCTAGCTTGTCGAGATATGCCCACCTCGATGACTGAGGACTCTCTACGCGACCTCGTGGAGCAATTTAGGCCAGAGGGCCGTATTATCCTGCCCGCACCGCATATGAGGTGTTATCGTTTTAATCATCCAGAGAATGGAGGACGGGCACCTCGCATGGTTCTTTCATCTTTCCTGTTGAAGCTGGGTATTTCTGCACCCCTCCATCCTTTCATTCAAGAGGTCTTGGAGTATTATGGGCTCGCACCGTTACAAATTAACCCTAACGGGTACAGGTCTGCCATTGCTTTGTATATTCTTTACAAAAAACAAGGCTACCCAACTCTCACCGCTAGGCAATTGGGATATTTTTTGAATTTAAAACACTCAGCCGAGTTCGGCTATTTCTACCTTTCTGTATGGCCTTACTACAACAAGAAAAAATTAATCTACGGGGGCCCAAGTAACTCGGGAAAATGGAAGGACCCCTTCTTTTATGTTCATGAAGTTCCCCGAGTTCAAACTCATTTTTACTACGATCCTGGTAAGTATCTCTTTTGAGCTCGCGTCGTTTCTTTGTCACCTCGCATCGCTCTTTGAGCTTGCATCGTTCTTATAGTTTATTTTCTATTTATTCAGAACCCCCCGTGAGGACACCTTTACAGGGACAAGAGAAGGTTAACGCTGATAACCTTCTAAAGATTCCCGTCTCAGAACGAAACATTAGAAAGTTAATTACAACTGCTAACCTTGTCGAGTACGGCTTCTTGAAAGAAGGTACTAAGTTGACCCCAAGCAAGAAATCTAAGAAGAAAAGAAAAGGTAAGTTTCATTTGATGCGAGCCTTCAGCTCGCATCGTTGCTTTACTCTATCTCCTTTATTCTTGTATTTTTACTAACTCTTTTGTCCTCGTTTTATTTCAGGAATGGCAATTTCTCCTCCTCCCTTTCTGGACGAGCCAGAGGCTCAGGCTCGCACCGTTCCTTCTGCCAGCCAGGCCGGCTCGCAAGCAGGGGGCTCGGACAAAGCTAAATCCAAAGAGATCCCCTCCCAGTTCAGGACCACTCTTACTGAACACTTGGCCACTGGGGGGGCCTCTCCACTCAAAAGAAAGAACAAACATGCCAAGGACTCTGTTCCTGAGCTCGATGTGGTGAAGCGGGCTCACAAAGATCTCCTCCCAAATCCTCAAGGAAACGTTGTGGCCAGTACTCTTGTTCGTCTTTGTAAAGCATAATGTAACATAAGATGTAAAAGAGATAACTACAACTCAACAAAGGACAAGACAGACATAATATTAACAGAAGCACAGGAATCCAGAATCAAAGAAGAAAAGGTAAACTCAAAAAATCAAAATACGTTATGTATTCTTGAAGTCCGTAAACAGGTCACGGAAAGAAGTTCATGAAAATGTTCAAGCCTCAGTGACAGCAAAAGAAACAAGACTTTCAAGACGACAGAAGTATGTGAATGATTTAGGGTTAAGTACCACGGGATTCCAGTGATTTAAACGAAGCAACCAGAACGACAAGGGACGTATCAACAGCATTGAATTGAAGACATGAAAGAAGAATTGATCAAGTGTTATTCATCTGTGAACCAGACCAGTTGCACTAGGTGACGGCACTAAAAAGATCAAGTTGTTTTATCGTCTCAGAAGAAAGTGATACAGTCTATTACTTAAACACCCAGGAGCTCAATGGAATCATTAATTGATAAAAGACAAGAAATAAGGATTCGATAGTTTTTCAATTAAGAAAACTATCGAATGGTATTAATAATGATTCATTGAAAACCAAAAAGAATCAATTTGGCATTCGATAGTTTTGTTTTACAAACTATCGAATGGTAAAATGATTTATTTCATTCGATGGTTTTTAAATTGTGGAGCAGGTGAAAAGTATTCTTTGTTTTTCAAGTTGATGAAGATCCAACGGCCAGGATTGTTTCTACAAGTTTGGTTCGATGGTTTTTCAAACCAAAGTCTGCAGTTAATACAGAGTGAAGATAGTGTCTTCTTCAGTCAGGTTCATTTACATCAGAAGCAATTACGGAGAGAGAGATCAAGCCAGAGAGAACATTAGAGAAATTAATTCTGCTTGAAATCTATCAAAGTATTGATTGTGAATAACCTAGAACTCATTGAAGCTAATCTACGGATTAGAAATTGTAGCACCCCTCGAGGTTTATATTTATAAAAAGATATATTCCCCGAAACTTGATTTGGTTTGGTGTGTTTGATTTCGTTATAGAACTAAAAGATTAATCCGCGAACGAAATTGAATTATTTGTGAGTATCGTATTCAACCCCCCCTTCTACGATACTTTGGAACTAACAGTCTTGGAGCCCCACACGTTTCTGAGAGTGATCTAAGGGCATGGACTTCGGGTTCGTTCGAAGCTAACAACGATGCCCTCACCAAGGCCACAACTGAGGTGTTCATAAGGCAAATTAACAGACACAGGGAGCTTCGCTCTATGGGTCAAGCTTCTGCCCGTCTGGATAAGGACAACAGGATCTTAAAGGGCAAGCTAGACGAAGCGAGGAAGGCTAATGTGGCCTTGGTGGAAGAATCCAAACAAAGCATTCTCGATGCGACCACCAGCCTGGAAAAGGATCTTCGCGAGTCTAGAGCACTTGTGGAGAAAATGAAGGGGGAACATTCCATGGTTCTGGCCGAGGCCACCTCTCAAAGTAATCTTCTACAAACCCAAGTTGCTGAGCTCGAGTCAAAGCTGGCTGCCCAGGATGCTGAGTTCGAAGCCAGGGTCTCAGCGTTAGAAGCGAGCCGGGCTGAAGAGGTCAGGGATGCAAAGGCCCTAGGGTCCAAGAACTTTATGAAGGGCTTTGTGTCAAAGGTCCCTGAGTTCGACTGGACTCCTTTCGGTGCAGCCACTGTCACCTATGCTGAAAAGCTTCGAAAAGAGATGGAAGAGGAGGCTGCAGAGAGGGCTCGCATCGCAGCCGAGGCTCAGCCCGAACTGGAATCTCAGCCTATCCAGGAAACAGATGAGGAGACTCCTCAAACTTAAGTTTATTTCAATCACTTTATTTTTTTTTGGGGATGCGGGCACCCCGTTTGCCTCGCAATCTGTAAACATTTAATGGTCTTCGAACCAGTAACACTTACAACTTTCTTTTTATCAAGTTTTTTGTGCTCGCCCATGATTTTGCATTTCTTCCTATTCATGTCTTTTATTCTTCTTTACATAGTAATTGTTTTGAATGCACAACTTCCATCAGGTTCACTTCGCACGGGACCACTTCATCTGTTCATGCGAGGTCCCACCTCGCATCATATTTAGTCCCACTTCGCACAAAGTTCCACCTCGCACAAGTTCCACCTCGCACAAGTTCCACCTCGCACAAGTTCCAGTTCAGTTTTCATTTTCCCAACTTTCCTGAGCTCGTTTCTAGAGAGGGCTCGCCTCGCACAAGTTATTTTTTCATAATTGATGGGCCGAGGCCCAATCAAATGTTCTTCTGAAAGCATAAATGATAATAAAAAGAAAGAAAACACACAATCAACTTTAACTTTTATTTAGATAATAAACTTCCACCTTCTTAAATAATAACAGACCTAGACTTATTACATTTGTAACAGCCCCAAATCCGGGGTCAGGGATTTAGGGTTTTCACGATCCATTTACTCCTTGCCTTACCTGTATTACTCACATCGTGCATAATTCACCTGCTCATGACCCCACAATATATGTCTCACACACACACACACACACAGGTTAGAGTCTCAGAAATGACACGATACAACAACTGCGGAATAAATAATTTTTATTACAATACCCAAAAGTCTTTGAATCTGTCACTGATACAATTTCTAAGTAATGTTACATTACCAACTTAGCCTCATGATGCTCACAATCCTCTCATACCATTCATATCTAGACATAAGTTGAATATCAAAAGTTGTAACCTGATTCGATTGGTTCGTACTACTCTCGGAATCACTGCTAGAAACTGTTTATGGAAACGCCTTGCGGGGTATGTGCCATCCCATTGGCATCCTGCTTCGCTGCTATATAATATATATAAAACAATAGCAAGAGTGAGCGATAGCTCAGCAAGGTAATGAAAGTATGGCATAATTCTGCCTTTAACTCAACCCAGAATAAAGCGGGTATAAGACAATAATTTGTCAAAATATCTCGATACTGAAATTATATCCTTATCGGAATGTATTCCCAAAAACAGTACCATTATTGTACTTCAAATATCATTTTCATAATATTTCTGCAAACTTTTGCTATATTATGAACAAAGTTCTAGTATAATATAAAAGATGAGGTTTCAAAGTAAACCAATATAACCCTTCCAAAAATATCTGCTATGTAAGCAGAATATCAACACATAACTTAAAAGATGAAGTTATAAGGTGATTCAGTATAAACAACTCCCTTACCATAACTCATGTTATGTAAGGTATCCACAGAGTCATAACTCATAAAATAAAAGATGAAGTTGCATGAATTTATTGTCACTTCATTTTCAAATACTTTGGACCCCCTGCCAACATGACCGGTAAACCTGTACCACGGTGTCATCCTTGGTCCCTTTCAATACATGCTGTAGAATCCCTCTGCCAGCATGATCGGTAAACCTGTACCAATGGAGTCATCCGTGGTCCCTTTCAGTACATGTTGCAGGAATTATCCAAACTGGATGATGAACTAATACTGGAGTTGCTACCGCGTCCGCTGTGCCTAACCTTGCTATGATCAGTAGCAGGTCGCACCGCTCAAATAGTTTTCTACATGTAGGTGGAAGAATCACGACAGCCTGACATTGTCTACCGCCTTACTGTGACCTCCCGGCCCATTTGGGGCAATTAAAAGTTGGATGGGCCCACGCAACTTGACCACTTATACCACTCCTAGTTCAGATGAAATCCATGACTCTGAAACGTAAAGATCGTCCTCCTCTCCCCAAGTGTAACACTTGTTGATACGACTCCACTAAGTAGTTATATCTAGGTTGGAAAGGAAGATTCTCCAATATTTCCCAAGCTATTGCTTGTTAATGGATATCGACTTGTTCCATGAATTTACCCCTCGATCGTTGAGGTGGTAACACGACCTTTGACTGGCAGCAATTAAATTGCCCCAAGAAAATATTTGTCCCTTGACAGTTTTTGAATTGAGAGTTTAAAAAGAGTAGTAGTCACTTAAATCAGGTTTCCCATATTTTTGATAGTTGAGCGAGCATTTAAATCTTCTTAAAAGACAGATTCAAATGGAAAAACAGTGTTTTGGGAATCTCTTTTGATTTGAAATTAATTGATAATATTTATTAAATAAGTAAACCTTAGACGAATCTTTGAAAATAATATTCATCAGGTAAATAGTGATTAAATGAATATTCAAAAATAATATTCATTACTTAATAAATCTCGAATGAATACTCATAAATAATATTCATTAAATAATGAAATAATCTTCAAATGAATATTCAAAATTAATATTCTTAAAGTCAATAATCCTCAAATGAATATAAATAACATCCTTTAAGTCAATAATCCTCAAATGAATATAAATAATATCCTTTAAGTCAATAATCCTCAAATGAATATAAATAATATCCTTTAAGTCAATAATCCTCAAATGAATATAAATAATATCCTTTAAATAAATAATTAACCCTCGAATAACAGTTACCCGATATCTTTATCGGAAAAATAATCCTTAACATATACATAAATATAATTACTTCTGATCTTAGAGACAATCACCCGCCCTTATCCTAGGGCATTCATAAAATCTGGCTTATAGCTGGTATCCCATATCTAGCTTATAAGCCCCAATATCAAGTCGTAACCTCAAGTACATCAATTCGAAAACAAGTACGCAACTTATATATTGCATTTACATATCATATATGAAACAGTTATTATCACAACAACAGTAGTATAGGTTTAGAAAACTTGCCTGATGCTCGAGAAGTGATAAGGGTTCGCGACGATGCCGGACAATCTAGACAAGGTCAAAGAAAACGCACGATTAATCCCCTGGATAATCCACTTGCACTCAATGCTTAAACACGTAAGCAAAACACAACCAAGGCATTACTAGCTCGTTATAGGCTCATACTAAGTTCATGTTAATCGACAATTACTTAAGTCGTAGGTTTAGTCCGAAATCGATCCTCGAATACAAGTTATACTTAACCATTTACAACGTTGGGTTCTAAGTCATGTTCTTAGTGGTTTTCACTTGCGCAACCTCGGCTAAAACATTTTTATAAAATCGAAAAATAATCTTTTTAATCCGAATCTTTTTCGTGAGCCTTCCTAACTGTCTATAGTATTATTCCTCAAAGTTTCACATTTTCATATGGCTTCTAAGTGGTCCAAATATAGCCTCAAAGTGGCTGACCAGAGATGGGTCGTTCCTCCGAACGTCGTTTACTAAAACTCACTTTCCTCTTAAACCGTAAATCGTAACGACGTGATCTTTATACCAAAACAAACCTTAAAACAAGACCTACATGATCATGGTCAGTGTTGTTCAAAAATATTCCAAGACCAGTTCGTAGTTCTTGCTCAAAACAGCCTTAAATCAAATGGGCATTACGACGGTTATAATCGTAACGTTTCCCGGTTTTTGTTATGTCAAAACCTCTTAAAACCAAATCAATTCACAACACAACCATTTTTTTCAACATAATCAGTTTATATACTTCAAGAACATATCACCAACATCAACCAACAACAAGTATCCATCAAGAATTAACCATACATACTCCAAATTCCATAAACATGCTTATTCTTGAACATTACTAACAACTTCACTTAAATCTCAACATAAATCAAAGGGTGGATGAGTGGTATACCTTCCTTGAATCCTTAAACACACAACCAGAGCTTGTAAGCCTTAAGAGAGTCTTTATCCATGGTTATCATCCTTAAACTTGCAAAAGAAATCAAGAACAAGTCATGAAACTTTCGGAGTTACTATACACCGGTTTAAAGAACTGGAAAAATGAAGGTCTTACCTTGCTCAAATGGAAGAAACTTGTGAAATACGAAATGTAGGCTATCTCAAGACCTTTCCAACAAGCTATAGATCACAATTTTCCACCGAGCAATGAAGGAGATATGAAATTTACAATCCGGCAGTTTTGCTTTAGCCGAAAATGAAGAAAATAAGAATGGTTTTTGATTTTGGTTGATTTGCTTGGAAATGCTGATTTTTTTGTTAAAAGTGGTGAGTCATAAGCATTGTCCTTGTCATCAGGACACGTGTCAAGCCATGGAGTATCATGGTGGCAAAGCAGGGACACGTGTCGCGCATTCATGTGTTTGGTTAAAGTAGCTTTACTGGTTCGTTTCTTTTTACATGGATGATCCAAATGTTGCATCCCTCGAGTTAATCTTGTTACATGTTACTTCCATGTCTATATTTAATCCTGTAGATGTTGCCTTGTTCCTCTTGAAACGATTCGAAATATTTTCCAAAAAGAGCGAGTAAAACTCTACGCGATCTTCGCAGTGAATAGTAACTATTCACTTCATCAATCGAATCCTTAAATCGACTTTAATAAAATAATAAAATTCCAAAATATTAAATCCTAAAATCCTCAATTTTAATATCTCATTTCTTGAATATAATAATATATAATTCGCTGCCCGGTCAAATACTATACCAAAATAAAATTTGGAATTTCTGAATTCCGATCGTCTTTGCATTCACTTATTTACTCCGCAGATCACTAATATGACTTCGGAATATCCACACTACGTCTCGTACATAGGTGGCATGAAAAATTTTCTTAACCCTCAAAATCACTATTCATCCACCACATTCACTATTCACTGATGCACTTAATCATAATAAGAAAAGTTTTAATTTTACCAAAAATTCGGGTTATTACAGTCTCCCCTCCTTAAAAGGATTCCGTCCCGGAATCAGCTTAGGAATAACTGGGGGTACTTCTCTCCCATTGCACTTTCTAACTCCCAAGTGGATTCTTCCACTTCTTGATTTTCCACAGGTTGCTCTTTGTAAGCCAGACCAGGTTGTATATCTACCTGCTCGCACTCTACATATGCCGGGCATCTACTGACGTAGCATTGACACATGAACCTCGTTATGACCATTCTACAAGTTTGGGGGGTAAGGCTGGCTCGTAGGCCACCTTCCCGACGCGTCTTAAATCTCAGATGGCCCAATGAATCTCGGGCTCAACTTCCCTTTCTTTCCAAATCTCATTAATTCTTTCCATGGAGATTCCTTTAGCATCACGAATCGCTAATCTCATACTCTCTATCTTGTTTGTACAGAAATACACCAGCATAAACTTGTTTGTCATTCATCAACTTGCCATTTAGCTTATCAGTAGCAGTACTATCTCTATACTCGCGGGCTTATTCCGCATACTTTCTCTGTCTGTCTTGGTTGTCACTAGCCGCTTGTTGGTGAAATCTTTTGTCTTTCTAGTTCGTTGGGCTAACTTGGGTTTTGTGTAAAATCTCATCCTTTAATTCCCGATCATTCGGAATCCATCTCTGTCTCATTTTAATCAAGGGTATCGGCCACCACATTGGCCTTCCCCGGATGGTAGTGTATCTCACAGTCATAATCCTAGGTCAATTCTAGCCATTTCTCCATCTCATGTTATCTACTATCACGGGTAACTCAAAGTCCATTCATTACATTCCATAAAAATTTGTGGGTGCATTAGTCAATCCCAAAATAACCTTGCTGAAAACTCGAAGTATCTATTCCTAGTACGAATCGCAGTCTTGGGTATATCCTCGGATTTAACTTCCAACTGGTGATATCCAGTTCTTGAATAAATTTGGAAATACACAGCGTCTTTCAGCTGGTCAAACTATCTTAGGTAACGAGTACCTATTCTTAATGGTAATGCTTGCTCAACTCTCTATAGTCGATACACAATCTCCTACTACCATCTTTCTTTCTTACGAACAACACCGGGGCTCCCCACGGTGATACACTGGGTCTATCATACCCTTATACAACAACTCTTGTAACTGAGTCACTAACTTTTTCATTCCCACTATACTCTGAATACTCGGTATTCATTCTCATGTCATCCAAATCGATATCTGGTAGCTCATTAAAACCTTGTACAATCTCCCAAAACCATTGTAGTTCCCTTTATACTTGGTATCTCTTTTCTTGGCGTCAACCATAAGAGCTAATTAAGCCTCGTATCTCTAGCGTAATAGTTTCTTAGTCTAAACTATCTTCAAGAATCTCTGAATCTGTCTCCATCCTTTATTTATTACTCTCTTTCTCTTACAATCAGTCTGGGCTCCATTGGGTGTCAACCAACCCATCCTTATTATACTATCAACTTCTCCCAACTTGAAAGGAATCAGGTCTATCAAAAGTGTCGACCTCATATTTCTAATTCACAACCTGGATGTACCAGTCTTATGGGAAAATCCCTCGATTGACTATTTCTACTTGTAATTATTCCCTTAGCGGCTCGGCCTTAAGGTTTAATTGTCATGCAACTACTTGATATACAACGATACATTAGCTCTGTCTAAATAGTATAGAAGGGTACCTGCTATTTAAAGGTCCTGGCAGTGGGCTGCTTGTTGGAGGTAGCCCTGGTTGAAACCTACTGGCTTTCTTTTATTCTGTGTTCACAAACTCCGGAACAAACCTCAATGATTCGGAAAACTTGGCCTCAGACTCGGTCACAGTCATGGTTTCTTGTTTTAACTCTTTAACTTTCATTTTCATCCGGGTCTCCATATATTCCCGGAAATTATTCCTCTAGAACCACACACGCTGCACCTCTCCCAAGTCACAACACCAGCTCCCTCTGACTCCATCGTCAATACTTACCTTGCTAACCCAGAGGTAGTGTCCATTCGTAAAAAACTCCTCCAAAATCTCAATTCCACGACAGGGCATTTATCTTACACCATCGTCACTGGAGTTCACGGCACATCGCTATTTCTTTTACATATATCGATTGACACTCTTTCCATTATCATAATATCCTTGGGAGAATAAACCAATTTCATTGATATGTCACTAATATTCTATTCGTCTTAGGGATTCGCTCCTGTCATAGGCGATTTCGTTGCGAATCTAATTCCTATCAGCGAATTTTGACTTACTTGACCTGGTTGGCCCCCCCTTAGAATTCAATGAAGATAACAAAAATCATGGGGCCTTGAAAAGGCAGCTCCCATACCAAGGAAAAGTCACACACTGGTGATCATAAGGTTATGAGTTTTAAGGTAACCTTATTGGAGGTAAAAGAATTTACCGAGAGATCAACATGACCTTAAGAACTCAACGTTGTGTGCCTCGATTGAGACATTACTAAAGGTAATTAGCCTTCTTGTATTTCACAACTTACAAGTGATGGCGTCCCATCAGACCTCTATCACACAGACAGATAGTCCTTGTAGCCCCTATAAGTATAGGGTTGTTCGTCTCAGTGGAAGTTGAAAAGTATGAAAGCAATTCCATTTCAATTTAATGATTATCGTCTTTCGACAATGTTTCTTAAAGGAACACCTTGGATTAAAATTGAACAGATTCCAAAGGTGCGGTTTCCAAAGAAAATACAAAGAAAAGAATAACCAAAAATATACTGGTACTTAACAAACAAGTGGTAAGGTATCACCATAGGGTCATTCATTATTTGAAGAAAAGTGAAAGCTTAAATAACATCATTTGACAGGGCTTCGAAAACCTGAAAGTAGGCATTGTGATAGCCTCTGGCGCAATTGAAACTGAATATGGTTTAACACAAGTGTTATAAAACAACTTCGAAGAGGGAATATACCCTTTATCAGAATTTTTTCCCGGAGAGAGGTCAAGATAGATCATAGATTGGGGAGGTACCTGGTTAGTAAAATTATAATACCGCAAGTGCACGGTGTCTGTTATTAGCAGAAACTAGCAAGTACGGGATCGTATCCACAAGGAGACAAGTTTCAAGATATTTAATCTAATTATTACCAATTGTTTCTAGAGAAGAACGATATTTGAGAATTTTATGTAACTAAAGAATGCAATTAAATGTGTTTTAAAATCAATTAACTAAAAGTCTAGGGCAATCGGGTTCACCATGTTTACACCAAAATGGGTTTTAAACTAAAGCAACTAAAGTGGTCACGTAGCTAGAGTATGTTAATCTCTCTCGAGTATCAACACTCTCGAAACATGCTTACACAATAATTTCTTTTAGTAATTTAAATGGTCAAGTGATTAGAATATGTGTTAATCTCTCTCGAGTATCAACATTCTCAGAATTCCAATGATGCTCTCGCATTCACATTCATTCGGCTAATTGTATGTGTGCCTCTAATTAGTACATTATCTCTCGATCTATTACCATTATTGCATACAATTAATCTATGATATTGGCCAATTACACAAATTAAACATTAAAACATATCAATTAGAATCACTTAGATCAATCAAACTACAATGAAAATCAGGCCATTATCATGGTATAAACATGGTTTCCCCTTGCGCCCTAGAATATGACTACTCACTCATGCTAGGAATAAAAACAAGGAAAGCAATCAAGAAAGCCATATAAAACATATACTAATAAGGACAAAAGAATAAAGAATACCTCGAACTATATTAATGAAGATCGATTTATCCAAGCTAAACAAAGTGTAGGGAAGAGATGAAGAAAAACCCTAGTTCTTAGAAAATAAACGGCTGTCTCTATTTTCTCCCCCAAGCTAATAATAATACTCCTCTGTAAAACCTGGTCCCTCTCTTCTCCTAATAAAAGTATTTTGATGATTTAATTAATTTACAAATAAGTCTTCTAAACCGAATAGGATTCTCTAATAAAATTTCGCAGCTGTCTGATCTCTCCAGTTTATGGGCTTCTCCAATTGGATTTTTCTTACTGGACCATCTCAGAATTAAAGAGAATTCCACAAGCTTCGCGTGGGCTGTAAGATCATCAAAAACGGACCTCTGGAACTCAAGATACGGCCCAAACAATGTAAGGAACCCACTTAGCCCAATAATAATTCCGAATTTTCTTCTAATTAAGCTCCAAAATAGCCCATTTTCTTCAAATCCTTCCAAATTTAGAACTTCCTTATATCCTACAATAAAACACCAAAATCTATCAAATAAATATCCAAATCAATGCAAAACACAATAAATATGAGAATAAAGTCATCTAAAATATATATAAAAATATATTCTATCAAACATCCCCACACTAAGCATTTGCACGTCCTCGGGCAAATAAATGAAATAAAACTAAGTCCTAACTAACTAACACCACTTTCGTAGATGACACGATTGCATTGAGCATATGCAACAAGCCGTTAAACCCCTAGGCAGCCCTAGTAGGACGAGTTTTGTCTCGTGAGGGTTTATAGTGAATCTACCCACAAAATCCATTTTTTTCTGCCAAGTCTCAAGTATGCAACATATCATAGTAATCCACACAAGTAAACATCAATTACACAATTTTGAAAGTCTTTCCTTTTGCACATCATTCGCACCAAACTATCCAAGTAAGCACACAAAGTCTGAATAGACAAAAATATCATGAAATAGATATCAATGCCGCATTTAGTAAGTAACATGCCATGAATATAAAAACTCACAATCCTCTCAATTCACACAAGTGTTTAGGTTAAGTGTATTCGCTCAAGTTCAATCAATAAAGTCATGTGCTACCATAGGCTTGGTTGACCACCAAATCTCCACTACTTTGTATACATGCATGCACAAATCAAAAGGTCTTTGTTAAAGGTTGTAACGTGGCTGAGGTAAGGGGTAGGGAATCAAGAAAAAGGCTCACAAGTGGCTAACTTGACTACTAATAGAGCATAATGTTCATTTCTAATTAAAGCACTCAACATGAAATTTTTGATCATGTAAAATTGGTGATCAATCTCTCACAATTATTAAGCCCCAAGCACATATTACCATGTACTTTCCCATTTCATATTGTACAAACCAATGAACACAAATTCTACTTCATCTTCTCATTTCTCATTTTTTTTCAAATTCAAGTAATTCTCCAGTAACCAAGGGTAGTGAAAAGTCACCAATATAATTGCACTTAATACCAGCACATGTACATGGATCATCCCTTTCATATGACATTGCATTTGCCACCCATTGGTCTCAAAGGAGTACTTAACATCTTCTTCTTTTCACAAACTTAATAAAGAAGCAGTCAGCCAACAATATACCAATTCCCACCAAAATATCCCACCTTAACAAAGAAATCCCCACACTATGTATTCACCAACCCTCAAACGAATCAAAATGCTCTACTAGTAAATCAAGACAAGAATAAACAAGTAGGCTCAAGAATTTAGAGTGGCGATATATCAAAAGAACGGATAAAAGGCTCAAGGGGGTTCACTAAGGATATAATTCACAGGTACTGTTTAGGTAAATGCGGTTAATCCTAGTGCCTTTATCATTTTCATGCATACACATACTATGTAGTCTCAATAAGGTTTAAAACAAGTTCTAGATCACATGCTAAATGATGAACAACACACAACAAGAAAATTCGATTGATATAAAATGTATCACTCTCAAATTAGGCTCAAGATCTCACAAGGTGAAAGCATGCTTCAGTACTTACTAAAATTGGCAAAGACACATCTCAAGTTTTAGAATTTTCGCAAGTACATACAAGGAATCATCAAGCAACAAATGATTTTCTAGAGATGACATATCAACTAACCATGCAAAAGACGCTCACAAGATGTGCACTTATCCTTGTTAACACACTACGAGACATGGCAATATACAAGATTTTTTTTATTTTTTAATTTTTTTGGATTTTTTTATTTATACATTTTTTTTGATTTTTAACATTGAGAACCCATCCCCACACTTAAGCGGTTCATTGTCCCCAATGAACTAATGAACAAAGTACAAAACTACACCTAAAAATTATACAAAAAGAAAGAAAACTCCCCTAGGATCAAGGTGTAGGGTCTGAAAAATATCTCTTAATATAAGCAGAGATATCATCCAATTGTTTCCCCATCCTCTCCTGACTTTGTATGATTTGAATTTGATTTGCCTTTAGCTCAGCTACTTGCTCCTCAAGAGTTTGCACTGGCTCTGCAAGTTCCTCCCTAGGCTCTACATAATGATGTTTGTGAGGTACCGCATGCACAGCTTTACCAGAGCGACGCAACATTTTCATACCAATTAGATATTCTGCATCAAGCTCCGAAGACCACCCATCCACAACTTTGAGATTGGTCGTGCTACGATCAAAGATAGCCAACTCCTCAGCAATGCGAGTGATAAATCCTCCCATCACCAAGGCACCTTTACATTTCTGTGCGTGATACAAGAACCTTTCAATCAGTAGGCTTGTCCAATCCACCGGCAGTTCCGCATCAAAATAGTACAACAAAGCAAGCTCCCCTGTTTGAATTTTGTTGTTACTTTCAGCACGACCAAACATAGTGAATGAGAGAAGGCGAGCAAAGTAACGGTAGCAATAGCTGATGATACTCGAAGCAGAAGCACTTTGAGCCTTATAACTTTCGGTACTGGGCAATCCTGTGATTTTGAGCCAAAAGGGAGTTGCGTAATCTTCAGGAAGTGGGTGCTGCTCCACCAATTGCCATCCAAACATGGTAGCCAATTCAGCTTTTGTAATCACATGAGACTGATTTGCTATTCGAAAAGATAATAAACCCTCGCTGGTGACCGTGAATGAGCTTAAAAACTCATAAGTAAGAGTAGCATAAGAGGGTTCATCCATTATAAGTAAATCTGTCCATCCAACTTTTTCAAGTTTATGCCTCAGTTCTGCTACAATTTCCAACTGGCCAATAGCATAATCACTCACGTATTTATTTGGGAATACTGGACGTTTGGATAATTTGGCATACCGAGAGCGTTGTGTTTCCCCCACCGTCTTGACTGCAGGATACCTTTGAGAAACAACCGTGGATGCCTTAGAACTGGGTGCAGCAGAACTCGGTTCTAAAGAACTCTGCTTTTGTTTCTTCTTGGGAGGAGAAGAAGAACGCGCAGATGAACCACGACCCATAGCACAAGAGGATGTAAGCACTGGATGTAGTTGACGGAAGAAGAAAAACCCTGTTTTCTGTTGAAGCCGTGGATGCTGTGTATTCTGGCTATGGTGAGATGCAGATTTGCACGGCTGTTTGATAGAGTGTATTTTTTATATACTTTATAGGATTTTATTCCCGCATTTACGGTGCTTTTGCGAATAATCGTGAGTATTTAATTAGTTTTTAATGAATTTGTGCAGGAAATAAATAATTGCCAAGTTGAAAGAAATCGAGCATTATTCAGTGATTTATGTGATTTTTAGTTCGAGAATTTGATTTGGTGAATTTACGAGAAGAAATGAATAAGTTATGGTTCGTTGCTAAGCATTTTTGGAGCAAAATAAAGCAATTTCCAGGGACTCAGAGGTGCTATAGCGCAATTCACAGCGCAACAGCACTACTTGAGTTGGTGTTTTAGAGTTTTCAAAGCAAATTCCAGGAAGCCCATGGCGCAGGAGCGCAAGAAGTTGGGCTGTTGCGCGACACAGAGCTGAGCAACAGGGAAGTCACAGCGCAGGGGCGCGAGAAGAAGCGCTACAGCACGAGGAAGCTACTGGAGACGCGCATCTACAAGATGCGCAACAGCGCCGCACATAAAGAGCAGCTGCGCGATAGCAGAATGCGCAACAGCGCTAAGGTTGGCGCTACAGCGAAGCCCAGGTCCTGTGTTGTACGCGTGTTTTCCAGAAAAGTACTGAGTTTTCGGATATTTCCTACTTGTATTATAATTAGTAAAATATTAGTTGGGCCTAATTAATTTGGGTCAACTATTTTTAGTCTTCTAAACGCTATATAAAGACGAGGAGGTTATTATTCTTTTGGGGGAGAAGAATTGACGATACACACAACTTTGTAAACACTTTCTTTTGGGGAGATTTTCCTGAGAACTTTTATTTTCCTTGAAGATAGAAGATTAAAGGTTCATCTCTATTCCTTATAATTATGTGTTCATCTTACAATTCATATATCTCTTATTTAGTTAATTCAATTATGAGTGAGTAGATTATTAATCTAGGGTTAAGTTGAACCCTAGTTATGATTGATGTGTGAATTTCCCAATTCCCCCAATTTAATTGTTTAATTGCTCTTGCTTATTGAGTTGTTTAAATTAACAATTGCAAATCAGACGTGATTATGTGTTGTTTGAACCAATATCTAATTATCAACGAGAGTTGGAATTAGATGGTTGTGATTTATCCAATAAGAACATGAAATTCTCCATGAGAATAGGTAGAATGGATTGTTAGGAAATTAGGGTGCCGTGATTAATGTCTCTAAATTACATGATACCATGAGAATAGGTTTGATTGTATTTTAAGAGAAGCCATTAATACCTGAGAGGGGTTTTTGGTATTTATAGGGCGCATCTTTCCTTTTGAGTAATTTATCTGATTAATTGGGGAGGGAATTCACGATTGCATTAATTCATGCTAGTGGGGATACTTAATTCTGGATGTTTTTAATATTTGATTTAATATAAACACAATTCGCTTTAGTATAAGATTAGTTTAATAAATTCTCAATATTTATTGTGATACTTGCTTAGCCGAATTAAATCAGAAACAACTAGTGATTGATACGTTTGTCTCTGTGGGATCGACTCTGACTTACCCTGCTACACAGTTAGAAGGATTAGTTAGAAATTATAATTTGATAGGCACGCGACAGCCTTGTCAAATTTTTGGCGCCGCTGCCGGGGACAAAGCAGTGTTAGATTAGTTAATTTTGAATTGATTTAGCTAAGTATTTTAGTTGTGTTGCTTCGGCTATTATTCCCTTGTTAATTGATCATCGCTTCTAGTTCTCTTGTTGCATGCACACTCGAAGTTCAGGTACTGAAAACTTAATTGATATTGATCCTGAAATTGAAGCTACAGCAAGAAGGCAAAAAGGCAAGCGAAGGAAAAACAAAGACAAGGTAGTTATGGGTGATGCACCTGCAGCTAAGGCTCTTAGGGAGCATGGTATGCCAGATGCTACAGGCGTACTCTCAAGCATTGTCAGACCAGCAATCACAGCTACTCACTTTGAATTGAAGCCTCAGTTTATCCAATTCATCTCTAATGACTCTTTCGCAGGATTGTCCAATGAAAATCCTGTTGATCATCTTGAGAGTTTTCTGGAGAAGTGTGATACAATAAAGATGACCAATGTAAGTGATGAAGCTGTTAAGCTGCGATTATTTCCATTCTCTCTTCGGGATGCAGCAAAAGATTGGTTGAAGGATGAAGGGCCAAATACATTCACTACTTGGGATAGTCTTGCGAAGGCTTTTCTACTTAAATTCTTCAGTCAGAAGAAGACCTCTAAGCTCCGGAATGAGATCTCTAATTTTCGTCAAGATGATGACGAGTCACTTCATGATGCCTGGAGAAAATTTAAGCGACTTCAGAGACAATGCCCTCACCATGGAATTCCTGACTGGTTGTTGATCCAAACATTCTACAATGGGTTGACACAAGAGTTCCGAAACTTTGTTGATGCTTCTTCTGGTGGTTCTATTATGAAGAAGAGTACTGAAGATGCGAAAGCTTTGTTAGACGAGATGGCGTCTAATGATAATTATCCATACAATGATCGAAATCATCCTAAAAAGGGTGGTAAGTATGATGTTGATGCTCTAACCATGATTAATACCACTATGCAGGCTATGGTCAAAAAGATTGAGCAATTGGATGCCAGAAGCACTCCATCTACTGTTGCTTCATGTGAGATATGTGGTGTTGTTGGACACACCAAACTTGCTTGTCAATACAATCCTTCTGGAATGGCAGTTGAGCAAGCTAATGCTCTTTACAATCAGAATCAGAGGCCGCAGTATAATCCTTACTCCAACACGTACAATCCAGGTTGGAGAGATCATCCAAATTTCTCCTACAGGAACAATCAGGGTCAAGGACAATCTTCACAAAATAATTTTTCTCAGCCTCCTGGTTTTCAGCAAGCTCAGCCGCAGAAATCTAACTTGGAAAGTCTTATGGAAGGATTTATCTCTACTCAATCGAAGAAGAATGAGCACTTCGATTCAAGCATCAATGAGATAAAGGCTCACAACAAAATGATGGAGAACACGATCACTCAAATTTCTCAACAGTTGAGCCAACTTAATAAGTCTTCGGGCCAACTTCCTGGTCAAACTGAGCAGCCGTCAAGGGGGCATATCAATGCTGTAACTTTGAGAAGTGGTAAAGAATTGAAAGAGCCGGAATTGAATGCGAGCAAAAATGTTGAGAATGCTAAAGAAAGTAAAGAGGAGATTGCAACTGAGAAACTGGTAGAACCAGAGATCGTGGAAAAAGAAAAGAAAGAATCAGTAGCTGTTCCTCTTAAACCATATGTGCCGCCTGTTCCTTTTCCACAAAGGTTGGCACAAGCGAAGCTAGAGAAGAAGTATGGTAAGTTCCTTGAAATTTTGCAGAAGCTACATATCAATATCCCATTCATGGATGCTATCACTGAGATGCCATCTTATGCAAAATTCCTGAAAGATATTTTGTCAAGAAAGAGAAAAATTGAAGAAAGCTCTACCATCTCATTAACGGCAGAGTGCAGTGCCATCTTGCAAAATGATCTTCCAAAGAAGTTAGCGGACCCAGGTAGCTACTCAATTCCTGTTCAGCTTGGGGATGTCGAAATTAAAAGAGCTTTGTGTGATCTTGGAGCAAGTGTCAGTTTGATGCCTTTGTCGATTTGTAAAAAACTTCAGATGGGTGAACTGAAACCCACACGTATCTCTTTACAACTGGCAGACAGAAGTGTGAAGTTTCCATTGGGAATTCTTGAAGATGTGCCCCTTAAGGTAGGAAAGTTTTATATTCCATGTGATTTTGTTGTCATGGAAATGGAAGAAGATGCAAATATTCCTATCATTCTTGGGAGGCCTTTCTTAGCAACAGCTGGAGCTATCATTGACATGAAAAATGGAAGAATTTCTTTTGAAGTAGGCGAAGAGAAGATGGAATTCAAGCTGCAAAGTACAATGGGACATCCTTCTACGGATGAGTTTGTGAATAGGGTGGATGCACTAGAGGAAGTGATCGACATGAAATCCAAAATTCTACTATCTGAGGATCCACTTCAAGCTGTTCTTGAGGGTAACGTTGATGAAGAAAATGGAGAGTGTCAGGGTTACGAGAAGCTTTTGGATGCAGCACCTACATATAAGCATGAACATTCTAATGTGCCACAGCATGAGGAAGTTAAGGAGAGTTCCACGCCTCCTAAGGTAGAACTGAAACCACTACCTGCATCTTTGGAATATGTGTTTATGGGCCCTAATGAAACATATCCTATCATTGTTAATTCTGAGCTTGATGACATTCAAATTGAGCAGTTGCTCACGGTCTTGAGAAAATATAAAAATGTTATTGGGTATTCCATTGATGATATTAAGGGCATTAATCCATCATTCTGCATGCATAAGATTATTTTGGAAGATGAGCAGGCTTCTTCTATTGAGCCTCAATGGAGACTCAATCCTAATATGATGGAGGTGGTCAAAAAGGAGGTTTTAAAACTTCTTGATGCAGGTATAATCTATCCTATCTCTGACAGCAAGTGGGTTAGTCCTGTGCATGTTGTTCCAAAGAAAGGAGGAATGACCGTGGTGAAGAATGATAAGGGTGAGTCGATCTCTACTAGAACTGTAACAGGGTGGCGCATGTGCATTGATTATCGGAAATTGAATAAGGCCACAAGGAAAGATCATTTTCCTCTCCCTTTTATTGATCAAATGCTTGAAAGATTAGCGAAACATTCTTACTTCTGCTTCTTAGATGGATATTCAGGATTTTTCCAGATTCCTATCCATCCGAATGATCAAGAAAAGACGACTTTTACATGTCCTTATGGTACATTTGCATACCGCAGAATGCCATTTGGATTATGTTGTGCTCCTCCCGCATTTCAGCGATGTATGATGGCAATTTTCTCAGATTTCATTGAAGACATTATGGAAGTTTTTATGGATGACTTCTCAGTTGGTGGAACTTCTTTTCATGCATGTTTACATAACTTGGAGAAGGTACTTCATAGATGTCAAGAAGTTAATTTAATTCTCAATTGGGAAAAATGTCACTTTATGGTACAAGAGGGAGTTGTTTTGGGTCATGTTGTGTCAAAAAGAGGCATTGAAGTTGATAGAGCCAAGGTCGAAGTTGTTGAGCGCTTACCACACCCTATTTCAGTCAAGGGGATAAGAAGTTTTCTTGGTCATGCTGGATTCTATCGCCGTTTCATAAAAGATTTTTCGAAGATTGCTCGACCTCTTACAGAGCTTTTGGGTAAGGAGGTACCTTTTGTGTTCACTGATGCTTGTGTTGAGGCTTTTGAAACGTTAAAGAAAGCTCTTGTTTCTGCCCCAATTATACAACCACCGGATTGGAGTCTGCCATTTGAGATCATGTGTGATGCTAGTGATCAAGCTATTGGTGCAGTCCTAGGCCAAAGGAAAGATGGAAAGCTGCATGCTATATACTATACAAGCAAGACCTTGGATGGAGCTCAAATTAATTATGCAACAACGGAGAAAGAATTGCTAGCAGTGGTGTATTCTATGGAAAAATTTCGATCCTATCTCGTTGGTTCGAAAGTTATTGTTCACACGGATCATGCAGCTTTGAGATACTTGATGAGTAAGAAGGATGCTAAACCTCGTTTGATTCGTTGGATTTTGCTTCTTCAAGAATTTGACTTAGAGATTAAGGATAAGAAAGGGGCTGAGAACGTGGTTGCTGATCATCTTTCACGCCTTACTCTTGATAAGGATGATGATAAATCTACTCCGATTGATGATTCTTTTCCTGACGATCATCTACTTTCTCTTGCAAGTCTAGAGGTTCCTTGGTATGCTGACATAGCTAATTTCTTAGCTAGTGGAACTGTTCCTCATGGTTACTCATCGCAGCAAAAGAAGAAATTTTTCTATGATGTGAGGAAGCACTTTTGGGATGATCCGTTTCTCTATAAATCCTGTGCTGATGGAGTCATTAGAAGATGTGTTCCGTATTATGAGATTTCCTCTATAATCTCACATTGTCACGATTTGCCAAGTGGTGGTCATGCAAGTACTACGAAAACTGCTGCAAAGATTCTTCAGTGCGGTTTTTATTGGCCAACTCTCTTTAAAGATGTCTACCAATATGTTCATTCTTGTGATCGTTGCCAAAGAACGGGGAATATTTCAAGACGCAATGAGATGCCTCTAAATAGCATTCTTGAAGTGGAGCTTTTCGATGTGTGGGGAGTAGATTTCATGGGACCTTTCCCTCCATCTTTTAAGAACAGATATATCTTGGTAGCTGTGGACTACGTCTCAAAATGGGTTGAAGCCATTGCATCACCCACTAATGATGCTCGTGTTGTGAGCAAGTTCTTTAAGAAGACGATTTTTCCTAGATTTGGAGTGCCAAGGATTTTGATTAGTGATGGAGGAAAGCATTTTCTCGAAAATCGATTTGAAGCTATGTTGAAGAAATATGGAGTTTATCATAAGGTGGGACTTTCTTATCACCCCCAAACCAGTGGTCAAGTGGAGATCTCTAACCGTGAAATAAAGAATATCTTGGAGAAGACAGTTGCAAAATCAAGGAAGGATTGGTCTATGAAGCTTGATGATGCACTTTGGGCTTATAGAACTGCGTTTAAGACACCTATTGGGACAACTCCGTATAGATTGGTATATGGAAAAGCATGTCATCTTCCCGTAGAGTTAGAGCACCGTGCATTTTGGGCTATCAAGGGTCTAAATTTTGATATGTTAGCAGCGGGTGAGAAGAGACTTCTACAACTTAATGAGCTTGATGAGCTTCGTTTTGAGGCTTATGAAAGTTCTAAGCTTTACAAGGAGAAAACAAAGAAGTGGCATGACAAAGGGCTGTTACGAAGAGAATTCAAGGAAGGGGAGTTAGTTCTTCTGTTCAATTCGAGGTTAAGACTTTTTCCCGGAAAATTGCGTTCTAGGTGGTCGGGTCCGTTCAAGGTACAAAAGGTTTTTCCATATGGTGCAGTTGAATTGTTAAATACCAATGGAGAGTCGTTTAAGGTGAATGGTCAAAGAGTGAAGCACTATAGAGCTGGTGAACCAATTAACGAGGAGGCGGATATTCAGCTATTTTCTCCTTCTGCAGAATGATTGATGAGTCGGTGTCGGGCTAACGACGTTAAACAAATGCGCTACTTGGGAGGCAACCCATGGATTCTGTATACTGTGGAGGACTGGTGCACTTCAGGCTTCGGCATAGGGGAGTATTTCTTTCCTTCTTGTTATTAGTCGATATTCTTAGTATTGTGTCATTGAGGACATTGCCACATTTAAGTGTGGGGATGTGAATAATTCTAGCCATGCAATTTGATTAGTTGTTGTATTTTGCTAATTACACCCATGCATGCTTAGAAATCTTGTGTTTATGGATGTTTTTGATTGAGAAGTGATATGTGATGTTCTTGTGCACACACGTACACTAGCAAGTAGAAACTAGTAGACTTATTGAATGTGCTAAATGATTAGAATGACATGAATATGTGCAAGATAATTTGGTCTATATGCTTTGAGTACAAGTAGGTACGTTAGAGAGACATCTATTTGGGATTGATTGTGCTTTTACACACCAAGCGAGTTTTGAGCCTATATGCATATCTTTTGCATGATTTTTCGTTTGCTTGAGTGTCCACTTGTTATTTGCATTGCTAGCACGTGTTTGAGGTCTTTCTTAAGATGCATGGCATAAATTGATGACAACATGATAAAGGCAATAGGTTAACCTTATATTTCCCATATTAACAAACCATTTATACATTAGTTAACCCTTTGAGCCTAATCTTGTTCTTTCGGTGACACACCATGTACTTGCCTATATCCTTTTCTTGTATTGGCCTTACATTAATTTGAACCCAATTGTCAAAGGCTAGTATTGTTCTTAAGGGAGTAATAAGGTGTGCATGAGGGGGGTTATTGATGATCATAACTTTGGGGAAATTTTGAGTTGGGTTGTGTGCTTGTTAGTCGAAATTTGTAAAATATCAATGGATCATTGTTCTTGCTTGTTATTGGCTCTCATCTAAAAAAAAAAAAAAAATATATATATATATATATATATATATATAACAAATTTGAGAACATTCTTATCTTTTGTGATCCTACTTTGATTCGGCTAGTCAAGTTGTTATAAATAAAAGTTCAAGTGTGGGGATGAAAGTATGGGAGCTGTTAATTTCATTGTTGAGTACTAGCTTTTGACTAACCTCCTTTGGCTTTACTTGACATACCTTGTCCCTAGCCCACGTTACAACCCTAATAAAAGACCTTTTGATTGTCATTGATTGTGTAAGTTGTGTTGAGGGTTAGATTGATACCACGTGTAAAGCATGTTTATGATATTGTTGGAGTTGAGTGAAACACTTACCCTTTTGTTTTGAGTGAATATTTATTGTGAGTGAACGGTGAGTTTTTGCTTTTGGCATAGGAGATCCCAGATTTTGTCTCAAAGATGTGCTCTTGTGTGCTTAGCATGTTTACCAACCTATTCTTGCATTTGACATGAATTTCTATGATTTTATGCATTTTCTTTGAGTAGACTATGTGGGTACTTGCACTTTAGACACCAAGGCATTGCATTTTCATTTTGATTCTTAAGCTGATATGGCATGAGAGGACTTGTGTGTGTGGTGTTGTGTTGGCGTTAATCTTTTGCATGGTTGGATGAATTTTGTGGGTATATTCACTATAAGCCCTCGCGAGACCTTACTCGTCCACTAGGGCTACCTAGGGGTTTAAAGGACTTGTTGCATATGTTAAATGCAACCGTGATCACCTACGGAAGTGGTACTAGTTAGTTTAGTGTATTATTTTAGTTTGCACGAGGACGCGCAAAGTGCTAAGTGTGGGGATATTTGATAGAGTGTATTTTTTATATACTTTATAGGATTTTATTCCCGCATTTACGGTGCTTTTGCGAATAATCGTGAGTATTTAATTAGTTTTTAATGAATTTGTGCAGGAAATAAATAATTGCCAAGTTGAAAGAAATCGAGCATTATTCAGTGATTTATGTGATTTTTAGTTCGAGAATTTGATTTGGTGAATTTACGAGAAGAAATGAATAAGTTATGGTTCGTTGCTAAGCATTTTTGGAGCAAAATAAAGCAATTTCCAGGGACTCAGAGGTGCTATAGCGCAATTCACAGCGCAACAGCGCTACTTGAGTTGGTGTTTTAGAGTTTTCAAAGCAAATTCCAGGAAGCCCATGGCGCAGGAGCGCAAGAAGTTGGGCTGTTGCGCGACACAGAGCTGAGCAACAGGGAAGTCACAGCGCAGGGGCGCGAGAAGAAGCGCTACAGCGCGAGGAAGCTACTGGAGACGCGCATCTACAAGATGCGCAACAGCGCCGCACATAAAGAGCAGCTGCGCGATAGCAGAATGCGCAACAGCGCTAAGGTTGGCGCTACAGCGAAGCCCAGGTCCTGTGTTGTACGCGTGTTTTCCAGAAAAGTACTGAGTTTTCGGATATTTCCTACTTGTATTATAATTAGTAAAATATTAGTTGGGCCTAATTAATTTGGGTCAACTATTTTTAGTCTTCTAAACGCTATATAAAGACGAGGAGGTTATTATTCTTTTGGGGGAGAAGAATTGACGATACACACAACTTTGTAAACACTTTCTTTTGGGGAGATTTTCCTGAGAACTTTTATTTTCCTTGAAGATAGAAGATTAAAGGTTCATCTCTATTCCTTATAATTATGTGTTCATCTTACAATTCATATATCTCTTATTTAGTTAATTCAATTATGAGTGAGTAGATTATTAATCTAGGGTTAAGTTGAACCCTAGTTATGATTGATGTGTGAATTTCCCAATTCCCCCAATTTAATTGTTTAATTGCTCTTGCTTATTGAGTTGTTTAAATTAACAATTGCAAATCAGACGTGATTATGTGTTGTTTGAACCAATATTTAATTATCAACGAGAGTTGGAATTAGATGGTTGTGATTTATCCAATAAGAACATGAAATTCTCCATGAGAATAGGTAGAATGGATTGTTAGGAAATTAGGGTGCCGTGATTAATGTCTCTAAATTACATGATACCATGAGAATAGGTTTGATTGTATTTTAAGAGAAGCCATTAATACCTGAGAGGGGTTTTTGGTATTTATAGGGCGCATCTTTCCTTTTGAGTAATTTATCTGATTAATTGGGGAGGGAATTCACGATTGCATTAATTCATGCTAGTGGGGATACTTAATTCTGGATGTTTTTAATATTTGATTTAATATAAACACAATTCGCTTTAGTATAAGATTAGTTTAATAAATTCTCAATATTTATTGTGATACTTGCTTAGCCGAATTAAATCAGAAACAACTAGTGATTGATACGTTTGTCTCTGTGGGATCGACTCTGACTTACCCTGCTACACAGTTAGAAGGATTAGTTAGAAATTATAATTTGATAGGCACGCGACAGCCTTGTCACTGTTCCTGCAGTATAGATAGAGACTGTGCGGCTAAAAACTTGATGAAACGCAGCAAAGATGAGCGATGCAAGTGGGAAGAACTGGTGGTAGCCGGCGGAAGAAGGAAACACCCCGTTTATAGTTGATATTGCGCGGCTGTTGTTGCTGTAACGGAGTCGCGGAGCAGTGAAGCAGAAGAGAACGACCCAGCGGAGAAGAATGAATGGTGATGTGCGGCGTGGAGAACGGAGGGTAGCAGGTGATCGCAGAAGCCCGCGACAAAAGAGGCAGAGAACCTATTTCTCAGTTGATGCCGTGTGTCTGTTGTGTTGCGGAGTGATGGGCGCAGTACTGGTGAGAGATGATGCAGATTGGGGAGTAGATGTCGTGAGGCAGCAAGGAAGAAAAGGGTGATTCTGTGCAGCGGTTTCTAGGTTAACTGATACAGGTACGTACATAAACATATACACATGTATATAACAGAAATAATAATAATATAGATTTACAAAGTTACAAAACTACTTTGTTTTTGTTTAATTTTTTTTTTTATATATATTAACAAAACATATAATTACATATAATACAATTTGGAACTCACATAAATATTACATTGTATAATAAATATAATAATGTGAGAATATGAGTTACGTTACATAAAAGATACAAAATATAAATATAATAATAGTAGTATACATAATAATAATAATAATAATAATAATAATAATAATAATAATAATAATATTGACATATAATAATATATATACATAGTACATAGAAATAATAACATAAATATTTAAATATTATCTATACATATTTTGTAATATAAATATAATAATTAATAATTACAAAATAAATTAGTTACATAAATAGAATAAAAAGTAATATAATAAGTACATAATTGGTGTACAGGATGGTACAACAAGTTATTAACGTGATTAACATGTTATGTACATATTTGATGCCGTCAAAATTGCACCGCAGGTAGCCAAGTCCATCCCACAGTCCCCCGCCAAGTACTCTGTTTTTTTTTTTTTTACTTCTTTTACAATTTGAAACAGGGACATCCACACTGCAGTTAAGGGGTAATTCACCGCCAAATTTTTTTTTGTAGTTTTTGACTACCCGTAGGTAGTATCTGATTTCCCGTAGTGTACAAGTCCCTGGAAACCAAAATCACTCTGGAAACCAAAATCACTGTAGCCATATAAATCGCTATCAGAGGGAAACAATTTTCTTTTCCCCTTTTTTTTTTTTCACCTGAAACACTTCACACAAAAATCATCAAGGCACCTTGAGAGAGTAAAAATAAAATCCAAATACAAAAATTCTACCTAAGAATTGAAAGAAAGATTTTGTTTTTTTTTTTTTTTTAACTAACTAGCTCTACAACAAACTTGGGTTGCCTCCCAAGAAGCGCTTATTTAGAGTCATTAGCTTGACTTCTAACCTTGATTTAGACGTCCGTGGTGGGGTTGGGGATATAGAACATCTCTATTCCACCAATAAATGCACCTTCAACATATAACTTCAAGCGTTGACCATTAACTTTAAACTTTGTTCCATCTTGTCCCATAATTTCAATAGCACCATGAAATTTAATATCGGTAACAATGAACGGTCCGGACCATCTAGATTTGAGCTTCCCAGGAAAGAGTCGAAGCCTTGAATTAAATAACAGCACCTTGTCACCAACCTGAAAATCTCTTCTTTGGATCAATTTGTCATGCATTTTCTTCGTTCGCTCTTTGTAAATTCTAGAATTGTCATAAGCATCGAAACGAAGCTCATCCAATTCATTCAATTGAAGGAGTCTTGCTTGTCCCGCAGCTTTTAAATCCATGTTGAGCTCCTTGATAGCCCAAAAAGCACGATGCTCTAATTCAACAGGCAGATGACATGCCTTGCCATATATCAATCGATATGGAGTAGTTCCAATTGGGGTCTTGTAAGCTGTTCTATAAGCCCACAAAGCATCATCCAGCTTCAAGTACCAATCCTTTCTAGATTTTGCAACCACTTTCTCCAGAATGCTTTTGATTTGACGATTAGATACTTCCACTTGGCCACTTGTTTGAGGATGATAAGCTAGGCCAATCTTGTGGGTGACGCCATACTTTTTCAATAGAGTTTCAAATTGTCGATGGCGAAAGTGAGAACCACCATCACTTATCACTGTTCTTGGAACTCCAAAGCGCTGGAATATAATGTTCTTGAAAAGCTTCATAACAACCTTTGAATCATTGGTTGGGGATCCAATAGCCTCAACCCACTTTGACACGTAATCAACAGCAACTAAGATATACTTCATCCCACAAGAAGTTGGAAAAGGTCCCATAAAATCAACACCCCATACATCAAATATCTCAACCTCAAGAATACCAGTTTGTGGCATCTCATGGCGTTTAGAAATGTTACCCGTTCTTTGACATGCATCACAAGCCAAACAGAAAGCACGAGCATCCTTGAATAGAGAAGGCCAAAAGAAACCGGATTGAAGCACCTTTGCAGCAGTCTTAGAGGGACCATGATGGCCTCCACAAGCAAGAGAATGACAATGTCTGAGAATGTCATTTACTTCATGTTCTTGGATACATCTACGAAAGATCCCATCATCACACTTGCGATACAAGAATGGATCATCCCAAAAGTATTGCTTAGCATCAAAATAAAACCTCTTTCGCTGTTGATAGGTCAAATCTGGAGGGTGAGATCCACTAACACAGAAGTTTGCAAAATCTGCATACCATGGAGTTTTAATAGCAACAGCAAATAAGTGATCATCTGGAAAAGAATCATCAATAGGAGTGTCTGATGCAATATCTGATTTGAAACGTAGCCTGGAGAGATGATCTGCTACCACGTTCTCAGCACCTTTCTTGTCTTTGATTTCCAAGTCAAATTCTTGGAGTAACAGAATCCAACGAATAAGCCTCGGTTTTGCTTCTTTCTTGGCCAATAGATATTTCAGCGCAGAATGGTCAGTGTGAACAATGACTTTGGAACCAATGAGATAGGTTCGAAATTTGTCAAGCGCATAGACAACTGCAAGAAGCTCCTTCTCAGTGGTAGCATAATTCACCTGAGCTTCATCCAAGGTTTTACTTGCATAGTAGATAGCATGCAATACCTTATCTTTCCTTTGACCGAGAACTGCTCCAACAGCATAATCACTTGCATCACACATGATTTCAAAAGGAAGATTCCAATCCGGAGGTTGTATGATTGGTGCAGTTATCAAAGCATTCTTTATCCTGTAAAAAGACTCCAAACAAGCATCATTAAACTCAAAGGTGACATCCTTAAGCAACAATTGAGTGAGGGGTTTTGCAATTTTGGAAAAATCTTTAATAAAACGTCGATAAAACCCCGCATGACCCAAGAAACTCCTCACTCCCTTGACATTGACAGGGGGAGGAAGTTTCTCGATCACCTCAATTTTTGCTTTGTCAACTTGGATGCCACGTTCAGATATAAGATGACCAAGTACCACTCCTTCATTGACCATGAAGTGGCACTTTTCCCAATTTAAAACCAAGTTTACCTCTTCACAACGTTTAAGCACTTTAGAAAGATTATGCAAACATACATCAAAATCAGAACCATAAACACTGAAATCATCCATAAATACTTCCATAATAGACTCAATGAAATCAGAAAATATGGCTGTCATACAACGCTGAAAAGTAGCAGGAGCATTGCACAATCCAAATGGCACCCTACGATAGGCAAATGTACCATATGGACAAGTAAATGTAGTCTTTTCCTGATCATCAGGATGTATAGGGATCTGAAAGAACCCTGAATACCCATCTAAATAGCAAAAGAACTTATGTTTAGCAAGTCTTTCAAGCATCTGATCTATGAATGGGAGAGGAAAATGATCTTTTTTAGTGGCGGTGTTTAACCTGCGATAGTCAATACACATTCGCCAGTCTGTGACAACTCTAGTAGGGATTAATTCATCTTTATCATTCCTAACCACAGTGGTCCCTCCTTTCTTAGGAACAACTTGAACCGGGCTTACCCATTTTGAATCAGAAATTGGGTAAATGATGCCCGCATCAAGTAGTTTTAAAACTTCTTTTTTAACAACCTCTTGCATATTAGGGTTTAAGCGACGTTGTCCCTGAATGCAAGGTTTATGATCCTCATCAAGGTTAATTCTATGCATGCAAAAATTTGGGCTAATCCCTTTGAGATCATCAATTTTATACCCAATAGCTTTTTTATGCATGCGCAACACATTAAGAAGCTTAGAAACCTGATTGTCATCAAGAGTGGAACTAACAATCACAGGACAAGAATCATCATCATCAAGAAACACATATTTTAGATTAGATGGCAAAGGCTTCAACTCTAATTTTTTTTACCTGAGGTTTAACACAAGAAGTGATAGTGTTTGTTACCTCCAAACTTTGACTTTGGTCACCCTTACCATCCAACTCAAGAATCAATGAGTCAACTTCAGCATGTCCTTCTCCTTCGGAAGCTTCAAGCATAAGAACTGCTTCCAATGTATCATTCAATAAAACTTGAGGTAGCTCATCTTTAACAATTTTATCTATGACATCAATCCTGCAACATGTATTCTCAAGCAAAGGGGACTTAAGGGCAGAGGTTAGAGTAAAAGTAATTTTATCATCACCAACACTCAATGTAAGACTCCCATTTTTAACATCTATAACAGCACCTGCAGTACAGAGGAATGGCCTACCCAGAATAATGGGTATCTGGCTATCCTCTTCCATATCCAATACTACAAAGTCTACAGGAATATAGAATTTTCCAACCCTGACAGGCACATCCTCTAAAATACCAAGGGGATATTTTATAGAACGGTCTGCCATTTGCAATGTCATTTGTGTGCATTTCAATTCTCCCATGTTTAATTTTTGAAAAATCGAGAGAGGCATGACAGAGACGCTAGCGCCTAGGTCGCATAAAGCTTTATCAATGAACAATGCACCCAAATGACATGGGATTGAAAAACTTCCAGGATCTTTAAGTTTTGGTGGAGACTTATTTTGCAGAACAGCACTACACTCTTCAGTAAAAGCTATTGTCTCCACCTCACCAAAAGACCTTTTCTTTGTAAGAATATCCTTTAAAAACTTTGCATATGATGGAACTTGAGAAATTAAATCAGTGAAAGGAACTGTTACCTCAAGATTCTTGACAAGTGTCATGAACTTACCAAACTGTTGATCTACTTTAGTTCTGTTCATCCTGCTAGGGAATGGCAACTTAGGCACGAATGGTGGAGGAGCACTAACAATCTTCTCATTATCATTTTCCTTGCTTCCTTCAGTTCCACCCTCGGTTGCTTTGTCAACAGCTTCATCTACCTTGTCATCTTTGGCGTTTCTCTTTTCTTTATCAGTAGTCACATTAACAGTAGGCATTGGTGGACCATCATATGTGAGACCACTCCTAAGAGCAATGGCATTCACATTCTCCTTCGGTTGAGTTGGCTGTGATGGTAAAGAGCCAGGCTGCCTTGCAGTGGAAGAGCTAGCCAATTGTGCAATCTGAGTTTCCATCATCTTGTTATGGGTCCTCAACTCTTTGATCTCCCTCATGTTGTCTTCCTGATTCTTTTGCATTTGTATCAATATCTTCATCATATCACTAGTCTGATTAGGTTGTGCAGCTTGACTAGTTTGAGGAGCATAGTTTTGAGAGGGCTTCTGAAATCCAGGAGGATTCATAGGTCCCTGAGAAGGCCTATACTGTTGTTGTGGAGGATGCTGATATGATTGCTGATACTGTTGCTGCTGGTTAGGAAGATTCTGAGCATTATTATTCCTGTATGAGAAATTGGGATGATCTCTCCAACCCGGATTGTAAGTGTTGGAGTATGGATTATACTGCTGCCTCTGCTGAAACACATTTGCTTGCTCCATCTGAAAATTTTGTGAATTTTGAACATTGTACAAGCATTCGTTACCAAAGTGGCCTTGAATACCACACACTTCACAAACAGGATTATTCATAGGAGCCATAGATGATAATGCATTAATGCTCATAGGAGGAGGAGGAGTAGATGTCTGTGTAGTCTTCAATGAAGAAATTTCCTGAGTTAATGCAGCGAGTTGAGATGATAAAAGAGAATAAGCATCCACCTCGAGTTTACCTCCTTTCCTAAGTGCTCTCGGGTTACTGAAGTGATTAGCAGCCAGATTTGCAAGAAAATTATGCGCTTCATCAACTCCTTTGTCTAGAAATACACCACCTGCAGTATTATCAACTGTGCCCTTTGTCTCGGAGTCAAGACCATTGTAGAAGCGTTTGAGCAGAAACCACTTCTCAAGACCATGGTGGGGGCATGCACGTTGAAGATCTTTGAATCTTTCCCAAGCATCTCTAAGAGACTCTCCATACTCTTGTTTGAAAGTTGTCATCTTGTCAACCAATTCATCAGTTCTGTTGGGAGGGATAAACTCAGTTAAGAAAGCTTGAGCAATTTCATCCCACTCAGTCAAGTTGATATCATTCAACCATTTCTGAGCTTTATCACGAAGAGAAAACCCAAAAAGCATAACTTTCAACTGGTCAGTAGTGACTCCCTGATGCTTGATAGTAGAGCAAAGTTGTTGAAACCTTTGCAGATGAAGTGTAGGGTCTTCAGAGGGAAGACCAGCAAACTGATTTTGTTGGATTATAGTGAGCAATGCCGGTTTGATCTCAAAGTTTGCTGCTTGTATTGCTGGCATAGCAAGGCCAGTAGGCACACCACTCGGAGAGGGCTGTGAATAGTTCTTCAAAGATTTAACAGGAAGGTCTGCCATTTTAATCTTTGAGTCAAGAAGTTTTTGCTGCTTTTCTTTCCTTCGTTGATCAATAAATTGTTGAAGAGTTATTCCAGAATTAGGACTAGGAGGAGTTGTATCAACTTCTTCTGTAGACCTGGGCATCAACAACTAAAACAAGGAAAAGCAGTAAAATCGGCCTCAATTGGAACAAAAGTCCAACTGAGACAATGGAAACAATCTAAAACAATTAAACTAAAATCTATAGAAACTAGGCGTCTCCCCGGCAGCGGCGCCAAAAACTTGGTTAGTAAAATTATAATACCGCAAGTGCACGGTGTCTGTTATTAGCAGAAACTAGCAAGTACGGGATCGTATCCACAAGGAGACAAGTTTCAAGATATTTAATCTAATTATTACCAATTGTTTCTAGAGAAGAACGATATTTGAGAATTTTATGTAACTAAAGAATGCAATTAAATGTGTTTTAAAATCAATTAACTAAAAGTCTAGGGCAATCGGGTTCACCATGTTTACACCAAAATGGGTTTTAAACTAAAGCAACTAAAGTGGTCACGTAGCTAGAGTATGTTAATCTCTCTCGAGTATCAACACTCTCGAAACATGCTTACACAATAATTTCTTTTAGTAATTTAAATGGTCAAGTGATTAGAATATGTGTTAATCTCTCTCGAGTATCAACATTCTCAGAATTCCAATGATGCTCTCGCATTCACATTCATTCGGCTAATTGTATGTGTGCCTCTAATTAGTACATTATCTCTCGATCTATTACCATTATTGCATACAATTAATCTATGATATTGGCCAATTACACAAATTAAACATTAAAACATATCAATTAGAATCACTTAGATCAATCAAACTACAATGAAAATCAGGCCATTATCATGGTATAAACATGGTTTCCCCTTGCGCCCTAGAATATGACTACTCACTCATGCTAGGAATAAAAACAAGGAAAGCAATCAAGAAAGCCATATAAAACATATACTAATAAGGACAAAAGAATAAAGAATACCTCGAACTATATTAATGAAGATCGATTTATCCAAGCTAAACAAAGTGTATGGAAGAGATGAAAAAAAACCCTAGTTCTTAGAAAATAAACGGCTGTCTCTATTTTCTCCCCCAAGCTAATAATAATACTCCTCTGTAAAACCTGGTCCCTCTCTTCTCCTAATAAAAGTATTTTGATGATTTAATTAATTTACAAATAAGTCTTCTAAACCGAATAGGATTCTCTAATAAAATTTCGCAGCTGTCTGATCTCTCCAGTTTATGGGCTTCTCCAATTGGATTTTTCTTACTGGACCATCTCAGAATTAAAGAGAATTCCACAAGCTTCGCGTGGGCTGTAAGATCATCAAAAACGGACCTCTGGAACTCAAGATACGGCCCAAACAATGTAAGGAACCCACTTAGCCCAATAATAATTCCGAATTTTCTTCTAATTAAGCTCCAAAATAGCCCCTTTTCTTCAAATCCTTCCAAATTTAGAACTTCCTTATATCCTACAATAAAACACCAAAATCTATCAAATAAATATCCAAATCAATGCAAAACACAATAAATATGAGAATAAAGTCATCTAAAATATATATAAAAATATATTCTATCAGTACCCCACATAATTTGCAAATGGGGAGGGTACTACCAAAGTCTCTACGGATGCCTTTTATGTCGGCTCCTCTAATGGATAATCGTTCAATTCCAAAGCTTTTCTTCTCCATGCACACCCTAAGGTGCTCGATACTTACGTTATTGCCGACTCATAATAGTCGCTAAGGATTCAACCATCGACCTTTGCAATCGCAGGGAATTCTATTCGACTAGGCGCAAACATCTTAAGTAAGCGTTCTGTTCTATAAGAAGACTTCGATACCATCGTCGTCCATAGCAATGACAATTCCACATGTCGACTGGGCGGTACTTCGGAAGATCGTTAGAAACTACAAGCTTAAATCCGGTCTCTATTTCTATCATCCTTATACCCAATATTCCTTCTCCCATATCAATCCCGTGTGCTACATAAGCTTAACACTTTTGGCACAATAGCCTTTTCATTTAAGTCAATCCCGGAATTTCTCAGTCCGTCTTGGTCCTTAAATATATTTCGCCTTTACCGTCCAATCTCAACTTCACCATTTTATCTCTACAATCAATTATAGCAATCAGGGTCTGTCCACCAACCCATATAGCGGTTATCTTACCCAATCCACAGGGTTCGCTCTAGTTTCCACTCTCTTTGGTGACATCCTCTGGTAATCAGAAAGACAAGGTCTGCCAAAATTTGCTGAATTTCTCTCCAAATCTGGGAAATTTGATCAATCTATTTACCTACTAGTAATACTCGGATCTGATTTCCGACCTTTCTGTTCTATCCTTATAATTCCTTCCTGGTTTCCTGAGGGTGGTAAATCTCGTTCCCGATTCCGTCTTAGCGTGCTTGTCTTACAATAACATTTGCATGGTACATATACCCAAAATTCTCTTTGAGATAATAAAATCCCTCAATGATGTAATAGACACTATTTCCAGTGGAATCGCTGGTCGTGGGGGATTGAAATCTCATAGCCCAAAACAATTCCTTTCACTATTCTAGGCAACTAAGTACCCTTAATCGTTCGTGAAAATCTGAACATCTTGGTTCTTACGTATGCCGCCTCCTTATGGGCAACTATAACCGACTACGAGTAACAGGTTTCGTTCAAGTCGAATCAATCCACTGATACTGGCTGTATTGCCTCTACCTCTTCTGCTTCGGAGACTCTACTCCATTTTCTTTGTCATATTTCATGATGAATCATAACGATCCTAAACTCTCGTATCGGCACTTATTTGACCTCTGAAGGTTCGTCCGGTCCTATTGTACGACCTCAAGTAACATACTACATTTTTATCAATCAACACGTCCTCTACAAGATTCTTTCCATGACCCACTATGGGGTCTTCCTCTAGATCCTCCTATGGATCTTCCTTTATCGGGTCTCCGTCCATTTCAAGGAACGCATCATCAATTGCCTACTCGAAGGCCTCGGGGTCTGGTATCTCAGAATCCCATCAATCTATAACTCATACGACTCGAGGTGACTAATCACGAAGTCCTAAGTACGGTTTCCCAGAAGAAGTCCCCTCTCGGGCTTCATCTTAAACAGTCAGGGTCATGTCCTCTAACCCGACTACGAACTTAATTTGAGCTCTAGATGTCCTTATAATTATTAAGGGTATTGTAAGACTCGATCTCCTATCGTTTCTGAGGACTGTAACCTAACGCTCTGATACCATTTCTGTAACAGCCCCAAATCCGGGGTCAGGGATTTAGGGTTGTCACGATCCATTTACTCCTTGCCTTACCTGTATTACTCACATCGTGCATAATTCACCTGCTCATGACCCCACAATATATGTCTCACACACACACACACACAGGTTAGAGTCTCAGAAACGACACGATACAACAACTGCGGAATAAATAATTTTTATTACAATACCCAAAAGTCTTTGAATCTGTCACTGATACAATTTCTAAGTAATGTTACATTACCAACTTAGCCTCCTGATGCTCACAATCCTCTCATACCATTCATATCTAGACATAAGTTGAATATCAAAAGCTGTAGCCTGATTCGATTGGTTCGTACTACTCTCGGGATCACTGCTAGAAACTGTTTATGGAAACGCCTTGCGGGGTATGTGCCGTCCCATTGGCATCCTGCTTCGCTGCTATATAATATATATAAAACAATATCAAGAGTGAGCGATAGCGCAGCAAGGTAATGAAAGTATGGCATAATTCTGCCTTTAACTCAACCCAGAATAAAGCGGGTATAAGACAATAATTTGTCAAAATATCTCGATACTGAAATTATATCCTTATCGGAATGTATTCCCAAAAACAATACCATTATTGTACTTCATATATCATTTTCATAATATTTCTGCAAACTTTTGCTATATTATGAACAAAGTTCTAGTATAATATAAAAGATGAGGTTTCAAAGTAAACCAATATAACCCTTCCAAAAATATCTGCTATGTAAGCAGAATATCAACACATAACTTAAAAGATGAAGTTATAAGGTGATTCAGTATAAACAACTCCCTTACCATAACTCATGTTATGTAAGGTATCCACAGAGTCATAACTCATAAAATAAAAGATGAAGTTGCATGAATTTATTGTCACTTCATTTTCAAATACTTTGGACCCCCTGCCAACATGACCGGTAAACCTGTACCACGGTGTCATCCTTGGTCCCTTTCAATACATGCTGCAGAATCCCTTTAAGTCAATAATCCTCAAATGAATATAAATAATATCCTTTAAGTCAATAATCCTCAAATGAATATAAATAATATCCTTTAAGTCAATAATCCTCAAATGAATATAAATAATATCCTTTAAATAAATAATTAACCCTAGAATAACAGTTACCCGATATCTTTATCGGAAAAATAATCCTTAACATATACATAAATATAATTACTTCTGATCTTAGAGACAATCACCCGCCCTTATCCTAGGGCATTCATAAAATCTGGCTTATAGCTGGTATCCCATATCTAGCTTATAAGCCCCAATATCAAGTCGTAACCTCAAGTACATCAATTCGAAAACAAGTACGCAATTTATATATTGCATTTACATATCATATATGAAACAGTTATTATCACAACAACAGTAGTATAGGTTTAGAAAACTTGCCTGATGCTCGAGAAGTGATAAGGGTTCGCGACGATGCCGGACAATCTAGACAAGGTCAAAGAAAACGCACGATTAATCCCCTGGATAATCCACTTGCACTCAATGCTTAAACACGTAAGCAAAACACAACCAAGGCATTACTAGCTCGTTATAGGCTCATACTAAGTTCATGTTAATCGACAATTACTTAAGTCGTAGGTTTAGTCCGAAATCGATCCTCGAATACAAGTTATACTTAACCATTTACAACGTTGGGTTCTAAGTCATGTTCTTAGTGGTTTTCACTTGCGCAACCTCGGCTAAAACATTTTTATAAAATCGAAAAATAATCTTTTTAATCCGAATCTTTTTCGTGAGCCTTCCTAACTGTCTCTAGTATTATTCCTCAAAGTTTCAAATTTTCATATGGCTTCTAAGTGGTCCAAATATAGCCTCAAAGTGGCTGACCAGAGATGGGTCGTTCCTCCGAACGTCGTTTACTAAAACTCACTTTCCTCTTAAACCGTAAATCGTAACGACGTGATCTTTATACCAAAACAAACCTTAAAACAAGACCTACATGATCATGGTCAGTGTTGTTCAAAAATATTCCAAGACCAGTTCGTAGTTCTTGCTCAAAACAGCCTTAAATCAAATGGGCATTACGACGGCTATAATCGTAACGTTTCCCGGTTTTTGTTATGTCAAAACCTCTTAAAACCAAATCAATTCACAACACAACCATTTTTTTCAACATAATCAGTTTATATACTTCAAGAACATATCACCAATATCAACCAACAACAAGTATCCATCAAGAATTAACCATACATACTCCAAATTCCATAAACATGCTTATTCTTGAACATTACTAACAACTTCACTTAAATCTCAACATAAATCAAAGGGTGGATGAGTGGTATACCTTCCTTGAATCCTTAAACACACAACCAGAGCTTGTAAGCCTTAAGAGAGTCTTTATCCATGGTTATCATCCTTAAACTTGCAAAAGAAATCAAGAACAAGTCATGAAACTTTCGGAGTTACTATACACCGGTTTAAAGAACTGGAAACATGAAGGTCTTACCTTGCTCAAATGGAAGAAACTTGTGAAATACGAAATGTAGGCTATCTCAAGACCTTTCCAACAAGCTATAGATCGCAATTTTCCACCGATCAATGAAGGAGATATGAAATTTACAATCCGGAAGTTTTGCTTTAGCCGAAAATGAAGAAAACAAGAATGGTTTTTGATTTTGGTTGATTTGCTTGGAAATGCTGATTTTTTTGTTAAAAGTGGTGAGTCATAAGCATTGTCCTTGTCATCAGGACACGTGTCAAGCCATGGAGTATCATGGTGGCAAAGCAGGGACACGTGTCGCGCATGCATGTGTTTGGTTAAAGTAGCTTTACTGGTTCGTTTCTTTTCACATGGATGATCCAAATGTTGCATCCCTCGAGTTAATCTTGTTACATGTTACTTCCATGTCTATATTTAATCCTGTAGATGTTGCCTTGTTCCTCTTGAAACGATTCGAAATATTTTCCAAAAAGAGCGAGTAAAACTCTACGCGATCTTCGCAGTGAATAGTAACTATTCACTTCATCAATCGAATCCTTAAATCGACTTTAATAAAATAATAAAATTCCAAAATATTAAATCCTCAAATCCTCAATTTTAATATCTCATTTCTTGAATATAATAATATATAATTCGCTGCCCGGTCAAATACTATACCAAAATAAAATTTGGAATTTCTGAATTCCGATCGTCTTTGCATTCACTTATTTACTCCGCAGATCACTAATATGACTTCGGAATATCCACACTACGTCTCGTACATAGGTGGCATGAAAAATTTTCTTAACCCTCAAAATCACTATTCATCCACCACATTCACTATTTACTGATGCACTTAATCATAATAAGAAAAGTTTTGATTTTACCAAAAATTCGGGTTATTACAACATTGTATGCCAAGGGAAGGTGCCTATATGACACTACCCCCCGAGACTTAGGATAAATATCAATGCATGCTAAGTCTTAAATAGATAGAAACTACTGATAATATCTCCTCAAGTGCTCAGCATTCCAGGCCCTTGGTATAAGCTTTCCCCGTATGTCACTAAGATGATAAGTTCCCTCCCATAGAACTGATTTGATCTGATATGGACCTTCCCAATTTGCACCAAATACTCCATGATTAACTACCTTAGTGTTAGGCATGACTCGACGGAGAACCAAGTCCCCTACCCGGAAAGGTCGGGCTCTCACCTTGCGGTTATAGTGCCTGGTAGTTCTCTGGTGATATGCTAGCAACCTTGCTTGGGAATCAACCCGTGTTTCTTCAACCATGTCCAAGTAAAGACGATGATTCTTCTCACTATTCTCTGGGTCATAATGAGCTCTCCTAAAAGATCCTGCTCCCACTTCCACTGGGACCATAGCCTCACATCCATACACCAAGGAGAATGGTGTCTCACCCGTTGTGGTTCGGGGAGTGGTGTTATAAGACCATAAGACTTGTGGAAGTTCCTCTGGCCAATTTCCTTTAGCATCCTCTAGCTTTGCCTTCAACGTGTGCTTCAAAATTTTGTTGATTGCCTCAGTCTGGCCATTCGTCTGTGGATGGCTCACTGCACTGAAACTCTTCAGAATCCCTAACCGATCACAAAATTCTCTCATCTCCTTACTGTCAAACTGTTTACCATTATCTGAGATCAACTTGTAGGGTACTCCAAATCGACAAACAATAGCCCGATACACAAAATCAATGAGCTTCTTTGCAGTTATTGTGGCTAAGGGCTCGGCCTCTGCCCACTTAGTGAAATAATCCACCGCAACCACAGCATACTTCACACTTCCTTTAGCCTTAGGCAGTTCTCCAATCAAATCTATCCCCCACATGGCAAAGGGCCAAGGGCTCATGAGTGAGGTTAAAGGTGCCACCGGACTGTTATGAAAATTTGCATACCTTTGGCACTTGTCACAAGCTCTAGCAAACTCGAAAGCATCTTTCTTGAGAGACGGCCAGTAGTATCCTTGACGAAGTATCTTTTGTGCCAATGAGCTACCCCCCGAGTGATTACCACAGATACCTTCATGAACTTCCCTTAGTATATAGTTGCACTCGTCTCCATCAACACACTTGAGTAGGGGCACATTGAAGCCTCTCCTATATAAGCCCCCATCATATATTGCATACCTTGCAGCCATATATCGCATCCGCCGTGCTTCATTCTTGTCATCTGGTAAAATACCATCTTTGATATAGGCCAAGAGTGGGGACATCCATGTTGCCCCATCTTCTACCACCATAAGCTCCACCTCTGGCACGCTAGGCCTCCTCTGTATTTCCAAGGGTGTTGACCCTAACAGAGTGGTCTCACGACGTGACCCGAACTTAGCAAGCTCATCCGCCGTCTCATTCTGGCCCCGAGGGATGAGCTCCAGGCTGACTTCATTAAATAACTTGATTAACCTTTCTGCACAACGCAAATACAACTCCGTTCTAGGCCCTCGTGCCTGATACCCTCCATTTATCTGGTATACCACAATCATGGAGTCACTAAAAGCGTTAAGGTTTTCCACCTTCAGTTCTAATGCCAACTTGAATCAGTTGATCAAGGCCTCATACTCAGCATCATTGTTTGTTGCATGAAAAGTGAAGTGAACAGCCCTCTTCACCCTACATCCTTCTGGGCTTACTAACTCGAATCCAGCTCCGGCTCCATCTCCATTAGATGCCCCATCAACATATAAGCTCCACCAAGGGGCGCTATTCTGATTTTCCTCCATTGGCACCTCTGGATAAATTTGCTAGGCCATAGAGTCCTCTTCTACTTGAGGTGAGAACTCCAACACAAAATCTGCCAGGGCTTGTCCTTTTATTGCGACCCGAGGCTTATACTCCACATCAAACTGCCCTAGCTCGACCGCCCATTTCAACATTCTTCCTGAGGTTTCTGGTTTGTGCAACACTTGCCTAAGAGGGTAGGCAGTTCTCACCTCGATCTTATGAGCTTGGAAGTAGGGATGAAGCTTCCTTGAGGCGAGGATTAGAGCATACACCAGTTTTTCCATGTTCAAGTACCGAGTCTCTGCACCGACTAGCCTTTTGCTCATATAGTATATAGGGAGCTGAGTATCGCCTTCCTCTCGAACTAGCACTGCACTCACCGCATACTCAGACACAGCCAAATAAAGCACCAGTACCTCCCCTTGTTGTGGGTTAGACAGTAAGGGTGGTGTGCTCAGATGCTTCTTGATATTCTGAAAGGCCTCTTCACATTCCTCTGTCCATTGAAAATTCTTGCCCACCTTTTTAATAGCTTTAAAGAACTCATGGCACTTGTCAGAAGATTTGGAAACAAATCTGTTCAATGCCGCGATCCTCCCTGTGAGACTCTGCACATCTCTCACCTTTCGAGGTGACTTCATCTCCAATAGAGCCTTGATCTTAGCCGGGTTAGCCTCAATTCCCCGGTGGTTGACAATGAATCCCAGAAACTTTCCCGACTCCACCCCAAACACGCATTTCTGGGGATTGAGCTTCATTCTGTAGATACGCAAGATAGTGAACATTTCTGCCAAGTGGCGGATGTGATCCTTGGCCTCCTTTGATTTAACAAGCATGTCATCAACATACACCTCCATTGTCTTCCCGATGTGATCTTTAAACATCTTGTTCACCAATCTTTGATAAGTTGCTCCCGCATTCACTAGCCCGAAAGGCATCCCAATATAACAGTATAGGCCTCGATCAGTGATGAACGAAGTGTGTTCTTGATCTGGCCCATACATAGGAATTTGATTATAGCCTGAGTAGGCATCCATGAAGCTTAACAATGCATGTCCTGCCGTAGCATCCACGAGCTGATCGATACGAGGAAGAGGGAAGCTATCTTTTGGACAAGCTTTGTTTAAGTCGGTGAAGTCCACACAAGTTCTCCAGTTTCCATTTGGCTTCTTCACCAATACAGGATTAGCCAACCAGGTCGGGTAGAATGACTCCTTGATGAGCCCGACTTCCATCAACCTGTCCACCTCTTCCCTGAGGGCCTCTGCCCTTTCTCCACTAACAGGTCTCCTCTTCTGCCTTATTCCCTTCTTGCTAGGATCCAAGTTCAGCCTATGGCACATCACTTCTGGGTCGATCCCTATCATGTCGGCGTGAGACCATGCAAACACATCCAAGTTCTCCTTAAGGAATGAGACGAGACTGTTCCTTACGTTGGGGCTGAGATTTGCTCCAATTCTCAAAACTTTAGCCGAGTCATTTGGATCTACCAAGATAGGAATTATATCCTTGAATGTTCCAGCTCCGTCTGGTAGGGGAGGCATTCTTGGATCCAAATCTTCATCGAAACTTACATCACTGCTAGGCTCTCTTATCTCGGTGACGCTAGGATGGCCCTCATTGTTGGTGGATTTCATTGGTTCTTCCTGTGGGATGTTCCCTTCTGTTGTTATAGTGACTTCTCGGGAGACCCCGGTTGGTAGGTTTATCAAGATTGAAGTTTCCTTCCTCCCCCACTTGCCTTTATTCATCCTAGCGGCCATCTGTTCTGTGCTATCCTCATCATCGCTAGCCTCCTCTACTATACCTTCCTGCAATGCCATTATAGGTTGAGAGGGTTCCATCATTAGGGCCCCGGGCCGAGGCTCCACCTCAATTCCCAAACTCTCAAAGTAGTCTTCCGGGAGCTCTTCTATAGATATCATGTTACAAACATCTGGCATGAGAGTGTCCACACGTTTCCTTTTCTTCTCTTCACCATCTTCCACCGGTTCTTGTTCTCTAAGGTCTGCCACTTCTCATAGAACATCTAACTTCTCTGCCCCTTTTATTGCTTGGTTGTAGCATACCCTTGAGTCATATTGACATCCCTTCACTCGTCTGACGCCTGTGGGAGTTGGAAATTTCATAGTTAGGTGATAGATAGAGGTGACTACCTTCATCTCCTTAAGGATTGGCCTCCCAATGATGGCATTATAAGCACACGGCTGGTCTACCACAGTAAAAGTAACAATTTGTGTGGCCACATGGGGGTTATCTCCCAAACTGACCGGGAGCTGGATTGTGCCTCGAATCCCTATAGAAGCCCCTGTGAACCCGTAGAGTTGATTTCCGCTTGAGACCAGTTCTCTGTCTAAGAATCCAAGCCTTTTGTATGTGTCGTAAGTTAAAACATTTACTGCGCTTCCATTGTCCACCAATACCTGATGTACGTTGGTAGACCCGATTTTCATCCTCACAACAAGAGCATCGGCATGAGGGTGGTGCACCCATTTGGCATCTTCTTCACTAAACATAATGTCATCCCTCTCTTTTGTGAACAGATGGGGAGGCCTTTGTTCAAGATGGTGAACATTGGTTAGAGGACGGTCCTTTGCCTCTCGGGCATATCTCTCCATGGCTTTCTTGCTATCTCCTCCCACATGGGGTCCTCCAATAATGACGTGAATGCTATTAGCCCTAGCAGCCCTCTCTGTGTCATCATCCTTAGCTATCGGAGGTGGAGGGGGCACCTGACGGTACTCAGACTTATGTTTCCGTACTTCCTTCACGACCCATTCCGTTAGCTTTCCTTGTCGAATCAGACTCTCAATTTCATCCTTCAACTGTCGGCAATCGGCCGTGTGATGTCCCGTGGATTCATGGTAAGCACAGTATTTTGAGGTGTCCCTTTTACTATATTCCGTCAGAGGGGTGGCCTTTTTGAATATACCCTTCCCAGCATAAGTGGCATATATATGATCAATGGATGCGACCAAGGGGGTATGATTCTGCCATTTGGTTGTGTAAGGCCTTCCAGTCTCTTTATTTTCCTTGGTCTTGTTAAACTTTTTTGGGCTAGGGCTCCTTCTGAAAGTCTTTCTCCTTTCTTCTGGACTAGAAGATCTCCCTCTCTTCTCCATCCTTCGGCCACTGCTTCTTAGATCTCTCATAGATTTCTCTACCCTTTTGTGAGGCTCCGCCTGTTCATAAAATTCGGCCAAAGTTTCCGGTTCCCTAGCCTATAGAGTCTTCCAGAATTTAGAGCCCTCCCTCAATCCAGCAATTAGGAAATTCTTCTGGGCTTCTTCTGTTGCTCCTCGGACTCTAGGAACCTCAGCATTAAATCGCATGAAATAGTCCTGCAGGGACTCTGCCTCTCCCTGCTTAATGTTTGCAAGGGTAGCCACCGGGGGGGCATAATGAAGAGTGGACTGAAACTGCCTTAAGAATAGATCTCCCAACTGTCTCCACGTGCTAATGCTAGCTGGTCCTAGCTTAGTAAACCACTGTTGGGCACTCCCCCTTAACGAGGCAGCGAATAATCGACAACGAGTTAGGTCAGGAACCTGGTAGACCTCCATCTCGGTATTGAAACGGGCCAAATATTCAGTAGGATCCGCATCTCCATTGAAGGCAAGCTCGAGGTTACTTCTAAATGTCGGGGGCAGAGGGGACATCCTTATTGCAAGAGTAAAAGGAGATGGGGCCGTAGCAGAGGGTGGGGCTCTCTTTTCATGTTCCATCTGCACCAGCAGGCGCCTCAAATCACCAACCCTTAGGTCTCCAATTCTCTCGTCAGACCTCTCTTCACTAGAATGGTGAGAGGAAGTCCTCTCCCTTCGCTCCCTTCTATGAGTTCGAGGCGGAGTCCTCTCTCTTCTTTCTGTTCTAGGTGGAGCCTTCTCCCTTCGCTCTGTTCTAGGTGGAGTCCTCTCCCTTCGCTCTGTTCTAGGTGGAGTCATCTCCCTTCGCTCTGTTCTAGGTGGAGTCCTCTCCCTTCGCTCTGTTCTAGGTGGAGTCCTCTCTGGCGCCTCCTTCCGTGCCTTAGATTTTTCCAATCTAAGCCTTAGATCGTGCTCAGTTAGCTTCTTCCGAATTCGATCCAAAACACTGGTGGATCTAGCCTCGGACGAAGCTGGCTCATGCCGCGGCTCGCTCGGAGCCTGGCTGCCTCGCTCCTCCTGGCTTGGAGATATCTCATCTGTCTCAAGAGACCCGGTTTTCTTTGGCCCATCAGCTACCTCGTCGAACTCGTGTATGAGCTTTTTAGAGGTTTTATCCTTCTTGTCCCTAGTGCCTTTGAGCCTTCGAGCCTTCCTCTTCGCATTCTTGATTGAGTTCTACTCGACCTTATCTAGCCGGGCGTTCATAGTTTTGAATTGGAGCTCGATCCCCTCGAGGTAGCCCAAGATCTTCTGGCCATCTAGTGTAACTGGTGCGACTTGAGGCATGACGGGGGTGATTTTGTTTGGTCCTCCCTCTCCATGGGGTGGTGGATCTGTCCTTGCTCCTTGTGGTGTGGCATCCTTCTTGTGCTCAATCTCCTTATCACCGTTCTTGTTGTTCTTCGACATCCTTCTCCTTAAGATGCAGAGTCCCCTCCTTCTAGCGCCAATTGTTGTAAGGAGAATTTCGTACAACAGTGTGTTGGAGGTTTATGGAAAGTGGTGGCTGGACTTGTATGATGACTCCTCAGAAAATTGAATAGAGAATGGGTTTTTTCTCTTGCTCTTTGCCGAGTGTCAATTGTGTATCATACAAGGTGCCTACGTACCCCTTTATATAGGGATCAAGCCTCACGTAGTTCTTGGAAAACAAGTTATTGAATAAGCCCATTCAGTCCAAGCCCATTCAATAGTCAAGATTTATGTTCCCATAAATAGCTCAAGGATTATCAATCCACCTCATGTTCCCATAAATAGTCCAAGGATTATCAATCCACCTCATGTTCCCACAAATAATCTTGTCTTCACACGTTTTCCTACAATCTTGCGGCATCTCCGCATTTCTTTCCATGATTGCAGGTCTATCCCGTGTCAACCAAGAAACGTCCCATAAATAGGAATTTCCATATGTTGGGCTTCACCCACGATGCGAGCTGGCCAGGCTCGCATCGCACAAAACATATGAAAATTACCCTTTCGTAGTTTAAGTGGTGCGAGCTCACCTATGTTCAATCATTCTTATTTCTGATAAGTAACACGAGCCCATTACTTCATAATGGTGAGAGCCCATAAGCTTATGGTATAAATAACGAAGCGAGCTCATCAAAATGAACTCATAAGGAAGAGAACCCAAAACTCATCTTAGCGAAGCGAGCTCAACTATAATGAGGCCTTCACGAGAACCCTCATAAGGAAAGGTGCTCACTATTTAACGAAGCGAGCCCACCATACTTAGGACTTTGACTCAACACAACTCCCAGTGCGAGCCCAATCCCAGTTCACATCAATCTCTCCAAAACATAATTCATTCCCTAGGCCCAACCCGCTTAGGGACCTGTCTAGGGCCCATTACCGAAAATCCAGTATAACAGTGTGTATGAATTTAAATTCAAAATTTTCCTTTTCTTATATTTTTATTTAGTTTTTCAAAGTGACTGCCCGTAACGAAACATTGAGGTGTTGAACCCTGTTTATTCTACTCGAATCATTACTTACATTGCTAGTACTACTACTATTTTTAGTTGTCTTATAATGTTAATAGTGAGTGAGTACGATTACTTGGGTATGTATAAATTTAGAGTATAAGGTATAGGGTATAGGATTTAGGATAAAGAATTTAGGGTTTAGGGGTTAGGGTAACCCCTAAACTTTAAAATTTCTAATATTTATATTATATAACTAAAATCTTTGAATCTTTTGTAGTTGATAGTGTTTATAGTGAGTATGATTACTTGGGTGCGTATGAATTTAAATTCAAATTTCGTCTTTTTACAATTTTTATTTAATTTTTCAAGTAAATCTACCAAGTAGTTAAAATGAGTGAAAAAAATTCAACAATTAGAAAATTAATGAAAATGAGGTAAATTCGTCACAAAAATGGTAACTACTATTACTTGTGTGTGTATGAATGTTAAATTTAATTTAGGTATAGGATTTATGGTTTAGGGTTTAAGGTTTAGGGGTTAGGGTAACCCCTAAACTTTAAAATTTCTAATCTTTATCTTATATAACTAAAATATTTGAATCCTTTTGTAGTTGATAGTGTTTACAGTGAGTATGATTACTTTGGTGTGTATGAATTTAAATTCAAATTTTTCCTTTTCTTATATTTTTATTTAGTTTTTCAAAGTGACTGTCCGTAACAAAACATTGAGGTGTTGAACCCTGTTTATTCTCCTCGAATCATTACTTACATTGTTATTACTACTACTATTTTTAGTTGTCTTATAATGTTAATAGTGAGTGAATAAGATTACTTGAGTATGTATAAATTTAGAGTATAAGGTATAGGGTATAGGATTTAGGGTTTAGGGGTTAGGGTAACCCCTAAACTTTAAAATTTCTAATATTTATCTTATATAACTAAAATCTTTGAATCTTTTATAGTTGATAGTGTTTATAGTGAGTATGATTACTTGGTTGTGTATGAATTTTAATTCAAAATTTTCCTTTTTACAATTTTTATTTAATTTTTCAAGTAAATCTACAAAGTAGTTAAAATGAGTGAAAAAAATTCAACAATTAGAAAATTAATGAAAATAAGGTAACATTCGTCAGAAAAATAGTTATTACGATTGCTTGGGTGTGTATGAATTTTAATTTTAATTTTGACTTTTTATATATTTTTAAATTAATTTTTTTAAACGAACGCCCTCAATGAAACATTGAGGGCCGGGGGAAATTTATTATTATTGTAAATTTACATGAAAAATTAAATAAAAATTGAAAATTATGCAAAATTTGAATTTAAATTTATACGTATCCAGAAAAATATGTCCACTATTTTTGTGATGAATTTTATATTTTTTTCTAGTATTATTCTATTTTTAATTATTTTTTTAAAAATAACCACCCTCAATGTTTCATTGAGGGTGAGGGCGCCCTCAATGAAACATTGAGGGCAGGGGGATATCCCCCGGGGGATCTGGACCGGCATTAATAAAAGAACATTTGTATAACTGAATAATGAGGAATTAAAATTGAAAAAAAAACAACTCTTACCTGCAGCAGAATAATGATTTTGTATAGTACGTTTTGTGAGATTCGTAAATGGTAATAAAAAAATTCTCAAAAAAAATGGTAATACTTTTATATTATTTCTCTTTTGTAGAATTTTTGTATAAACTTTAATTGAAAAAAATAGTATAATAATTTTTAGATGTTACATTGAGTTATGCATTCCGTTTAGGAAAGAGGAACATATTGAAAATTGAAATTCTATCCGGACTAGGAAACGAAACAATACTCATTCTTACATTAAAGATTAAATTAATATCGGATTAGAACTAGACATATGTGTCATCATTCATTCGTTAGCCTATAAATTCTTCTCTGTTTTTATAAGATTTTTGTTTATCACATTACGTGATCATCATGATTATTACTAAGGGCGTTATATGGATTAAGAGCATCTCGCGAGACTATTAGTTAAAAATCAATTTTACATATCATAAATATAAGTTATAGAAATTGTGTAAAAAACAACTCACTCCAATGGTTAGTTTACTTTAGCAAAAAATGTAGTCAACCTCTTTATATTGGCTATATTTGTTGAATCTCTTTATATTGACAGTGGGGATTGATGATGGGAACCAAAAGAGAAGAGTAAAAGGTATTATTGACTATAATGCTGAATCTTTATTTGAGAAGAAGCCTCCTCTAGGCTTTTATGATACTACAGATGAAAAATTTACTATTGAAGAGCCAAAGTTCCCAGCAACAATTGCGAAACTTGAGGGTGAGAAGAAATTTGATAAGGAAGCCCGACTAAGAAAGGAGGACGCTGCAAGTAGTGCTGTAATTCGAGTCGGGCGGCTCACGAGCCCGACCCGACTCGGCTCATTTATTAAGGCTCGGCTCGACTCGACTCGTGAAATTAAACGAGCCGAGTTCGGGCAGAAGATTAGGCTCGTTTAAGTGTAATTTTACACGAGCCGGCTCGTCCGACTCGTTTAAATAGGCTCGTTTAACTAAACGAGCCGGCTCGGCTCGACTCGTGAAATTAAACGAGCCGAGTTCGGGCAGAAGATTAGGCTCGTTTAATTAAACGAGCCGGCTCGGCTCGTGAAAAAAAGCTCGGCTCGAATTAATACCCGACTCGAACTCGACCGCCTCGACTCGAATTACACCCCTAGCTGCAAGGAACAAGACACGGAGGCGAGGGAACAAGACACGGAGGCAGGATGTGTCGTCTTCTATACTACAATCAAACAAGCTTATCCATCAACAAATGGTTAGAAAGAGGCCAAAATTAAATCTCCCTGCACCACATATACTAGATCATCAATTGAAGTATATTGCAAAGTTTAGACATGTTGCTTCAAACGAAGCCCTGATAGCAAGAGGTGGTGTAATTTGTGTTCTTTTCGCCATCTATGCTAATGCACCATATTAATAAAGTTATTGACTTAAAAAAGAATTCAAGGATTAGGTTTCTGAGTTCGATCATGTGATTTCTTAACAGTTAAAACTGTTAACTATTCTGACATTTGTTTTATCTGTTTTGGTAGAAACTAAAGCTCATTGTGTATCGATGTTTGCTCTGATCAGAATATAACTATTCTATGTATTTTTAATGTCACTATTCAATCATCTGTCAAGTATGTCCTGCTGCCAAACAAACTAGACAGTCTTTTCCTACTAGCACTATTCATACATCATCTACTTTTCAATTGTTACACATTGATGTACGAGGGCCCTATAAAACCAAGTCTTTATCTGGTTTTACTTAGTTCTTTACTATTGTGGATGACTTTACTAGATTTACTTGGATACATTTGATCAAGTTTAAATCTGAAATTCCTTCTGAACTGGAAAATTTTCTTCAAAATTTTAAATTAAGTATTTATAAAAGCCTAGAGGAGGCTTCTTCTCAAATAAAGATTCAGCATTATAGTCAATAATACCTTTTACTTTTCTCTTTTGGTTCTCATCATCAATCCCCACTGCCAATATAAAGAGGTTCAACAAATATAGTCAATATAAAGAGGTTGACTAAATTTTTTGCTAAGGTAAACTAACCATTGGAGTGAGTTGTTTTTTACACAATTTCTATAACTTATATTTATGATATGTAAAATTGATTTTTAGCTAATAGTCTCGGGAGATGTAAAATTGATTTTTAGCTAATAGTCTCGGGAGATGCTCTTAGAGCATCTCCAATGCAATCAAAACCCTTAGCAAAATCTTATATGGCAACATATATAGCCAACCAATATATATAATCACCATCTCCAACCACAAGCCCTTAGCTAAATTTTTTTTACATAACCTAGTTTGGTTGGCTATATTTGTACAACCACTACAATTCTCTATAATGTTCCACCTCATCATCTTACCAAAGTTAATTAATATTTTAATCTTATTGTGTTTCCAAATCATAATTTGCCTTTTGTGAATAATAGTAAAATGTATTTTTTAAGATATAGCCAACAACTATAGTTAATATCATTGGAGACAACACACCTTTTCATTCTCTATAATATAGCAAATTATTATTTTATATTAATTTAGCCAACCATTATAGCTAACATGGTCGGAGATGCTCTTAGTCCATATAACTCCCTTAGTAATAATCATGATGATCATGTAATATGATGAACAAAAATCTTATAAAAACGGAGAAGAATTTATAGGCTAATGAATGAATGATGACACATATGTCTAGTTCTAATCCGATATTAATTTAATCTTTAATGTAAGAATGGGTATTGTTTCGTTTCCTAGCCCGGATGGAATTTCAATTTTCAATATGTTCCTCTTTCCTAAACGGAATGCATAACTCAATGTAACATCTAAAAATTATTATACTATTTTTTTCAATTAAAGTTTGTACAGAATTTCTACAAAAGAGAAATAATATAAAAGTATTACCTTTTTTTTTGAGAATTTTTTTATTACCATTTACGAATCTCACAAAACGTACTATACAAAATCATTATTACATCGTATATTAAAAAAATCCTAATTAAATATTAACGAAAAAAGTTAATTTTTTAGAATAATTTAGTCGAACCAAATTGTAGACAAGTACTGAAGTACAGTACTATAAATTGTCATACTTTTTGTGAAAATACAAGTCCAGCTCAGTTTAATTTCTCACACAAAAACTACCCCCTTTATTAATTTCAGAACCGCATCAACACACAGAGAGAGAGAGACACACACGGAGAGAGAGAGAGAAAGAGAGAGAGAGACACACACGGAGAGAGAGAAGGAGAGAGAGACACACACGGAGAGAGAGAGAAAGAGAGAGGGAGAGAAAGAGAGAGAGAGGTTAGGGTTTTATAGTAGGCTTAATTTATCAAACAATCAATCAATTCTGCTGCAGGTAAGAGTTGTTTTTTTTTCAATTTTAATTCCTCATTATTCAGTTAGACATATGTTCTTTTATTAATGCTAATTTGATATGAATATATATATATATATGTGTGTGTATGTGTATGTATTGTAATATCTTGGTTGAAGTTTTTAATTCATACTGGTGTTTGATTTTTCGATTTCGTATTTTTCATTTTCTGATGAATTTGGGGAAGAATGTTTAAAATTACAAGAACGTAGATTGAGTGTTGGTCAAAGTTGAGTTTTTGGGCGTTTTTATCGTCTTTCGGGTGTACAATCGAAGGGTTTAGCTATCATTACAATGTGGCTGAAGAGTACTGTTCACTGGCATTGTCCGTGTTTAGATGTAGACGTAGATGCTTGATTCTATGTTTCTTGATATCGACCAAGTTTTTGACTTTAAGAAGACTCGGAAATTGAATTCAGGTTTAGGTGTTTTGTTGTGCAAACAGTTTAGTGCAGGACATTTGTAAAGATGGGATTTTTAAATAATTCAATAAAAGATAGAATTGTGTGAATCTGCCTTGAGGATTCCTGAACAGCTAGAGGGGATCAAATATTTGGATTGCAACAAACAAGAAAAGACGGATACCTGTAATCAGTTAAAATTTGAAAATAATAGAAGATTACAACGATACCTTATATAGGATTCTAGGATATCCCGTAAATCTTATATGTAGAGAACCTACTCGATATGTGATTCTTAATGCTAATCATTACTATAGTTAAAGAATGGACATAGCTCTTTCAGTTACAAATCATTCTTCCAATTTCTCGCTCTGCATCATTCTCCTTGTTATGCTATGGAACTCGGTGGTGTACTCTTCTGACGCAATAATCAAATCCGTAGTAATGATTGGCTTATATTTTGTGATTATGTATGATAGCTATTATGTATGATAGCTATTCCTTAAATCAACACACACACACAGAGAAAGAGAGAGACACAGAAACTACCCCCTTTATTAATTTCAAGAACCGCATCAACACAGAGAGAGAGAGAGAGAGAGAGAGAGAGAGAGAGAGGCCAGGGTTTTATAGTAGGCTTAATTTATCAAACCAATCAATCAATTTTGCTCGAGTTAGGGTTTGTTTTTGGCCGGTAATCAATCAATTCTGCTGCAGGTAAGTGTTGTTTTATATTTTGTGATTATGTATAATAGCTATTCGTTTGATTTGATTTGTTTTTGCAGGTTGATTACAAGCTTCACAGAAAATGTCTGATAAATATAATGTCGAGGCTGCCGAAAAGCTTGCCAATGAGGCATTGGTGCGTACCATTATCATTTTCTGGTTTTGAATTTTGGAGACATGTTTTAATTATTTTGTAACTATTTTCTATTTATTTCTCCAGCATTTACCAGTTTCTGCAGCAGTGCCAATATATGAGCAACTTTTACTCACCTATCCAACGGCGGTGAGCTTTTGATCATACCTTTTGTGTTTACTTCTATAAACAAAGACTACAATTATCTCTTAAAAGTAGTAAATGGTCATTTGTAAATGATGTACTGTGCTTAATAGTTGGATATGCTATTTTTCTGTGATGATAAGTGGAACTCCAATTTTTTGTTAGTTATTTTTTGCCTACGTGTTTTATTATTCATCTCAACATTTTGATTATCTTCCAAGATCCATTTTGGGCTCAGAAGAACTGAAAATTTCAACTTTAATTTACTAGATGCATCTGATGTGACTGCTAGACACTCTGGAATATAAGGACTAGTTAATTTTCAATATATTAATCATATACTTGACATATTAATAAAAATAGACTATATAGTATTCTTAACATGTATTTAACACTTTAAGATTTGTTGATAATTACTGTAATATAATAAAACAATGTGAAATATAATTATTAATTAGAGTACATACCAAGGTCTAGCTATACATTGTAATAATTGTTTTTTAATATAGATACATGTTTTAATATAAAATTGTAATTTTGACCTACTCAAACATTAGTACCTTTACTATATTTAATAATACATGATTTATAATATCTATAACTGCAGGCAAAGTTCTGGAAACAATATGTTGAAGCACACATGGTTGAGAATAACGATGATGCAGTAAAGCAACTTTTCAGCCGATGCCTGTTGGACTGTCTCCAAATCTCTCTTTGGTATAAATTATAATTGTGCTTTAAACTTAGATTTTTCCCGAATATTGTATCTACAATAAAACCAAAGGATGTAATCTGTCCCAGCATTGTAAAATTTATTATGATTTAAACTGATTATGGAAGGTTCCCATGAACGGTTTCCTTTGTATGATATCCGGCAGTAATGTTTTTGTATTTCATAAAATCAGAAAATCTGATTTATATAATTTTCATTGTGCAAACTATTGGTATTGTAGGCGGTGCTATATACGTTTCATCAGGAAAGCAAATGATAAGAAGGGGATAGAGGGTCAGGAAGAGACCAGGAAAGCCTATGATTTCATGTTGAACTGTGTTGGTAGTGTTTTCCGTCTATAACTTGCCTCAATGTCAATTGTTTTTAAATAAGTACCACTTATTGTTAACTGAATCCTAGGAAGAATTGCATGAAACATGTAGCTTGCTGTTTTCGGTAGATTTGACGTAGAGAAATGATACCTATCTCAGAGGTTGAGTGATTTGAAATTATAACTTGGGCCCTGTTTGATATAATTAGGTGATTTAATTAGTGTATGTGAATGGGAAATTTTGCTCACCTACAGAAGATATCTTGTAGGAAAACATTCATTTAATGTATAATTTAGTGAATAAGCTAAACTTTACTCACCTACAGAAGATATCGTTTTTGGTCTCACCTCTAATCACATGTTACCACCTTTATCTATGACACTTACTTTAACTTTAAGGCTTCAAAAGGGAAAGTATATTATGGAGACCATAATTTAAGGGAGACCACAATATGAATAGGTAGAGAGCCGTAGTAGGAAGAAATGAAGACATTTTAACAAATTAAAATTGAGATAAAGAGACAAACACAAGACATTGATAAGATAGAGAGATCTTTAAGGAGATGATCTCTAAATATCTAGACATTATGTCATTCATAATTTCTAGCATGGCTAACTACATTCTACGGATGGATAGGGTATTTAGGTGTCAATATATTATTCAACTCTTTGCATTGGTTTAAGACGGCTTGGCTTCGTCCAATGATGCAGGACAACTTGTAGAAACAATGATAGATGATGATAATATGATAACTTGGGTAGATTAGGCCCATAATGAAATCCACTACCTCAAGGGTTTTCCAACGTAGGAGGGATAAATTAAGATGCATCAAAACCCAAACACGACACTCAGTTCAATAAATTAATATTATTCCCATAATCAAGTCTTCTTTGATATGTGAGGATTAACATCATGATATATAGATAACAAATACCTAATTAAATAACATTATAGACTGAGGCCCATAAACATTTGGGCTTATCATATATCAACTATATTTTATGAACTACTAGCCCTACATGTAAACCTTATAGATAAATATTCTATTTCATCTCTACATTTTAACTAATTGATGACATACATCTAAATTTTGCACTTCTCTTCCCCATCATCCAAGTTCGAAAAATTTGAAGTAGAAATGCTCGTTGGCATGTTGTAGCTCTGCTCAGTTGAGATGATTGACTCAGATACTGATGCTTGTTTGTAATAGCAAGATATGTTTCACATTGAATTTTGAATGTGTATTATGTCTGTTTCTGGTACATTCTTGATCGGGGGTATATTAGATTCAAAATTTTGGTTGGCCAGTACAAATATGGATGTTAACAAATGTTATCATGTAAACTATATTCTTTCTCCTTACGTTTTTTAATCCCTGGCACGGTCTAACAGGTGAAGACATTGCAGCCGGACCCGTGTGGATTGAATATATCACCTTTTTGAAGTCATTGCCTGTCTGTATATCTCTTTCTCGAATCATATTCCAGTTTGTTGCTTTCATTTTATCATTTTATGTCTATTTTATTCTTTTTAAGCATTTTAAAAAATGTCGTGGCAGGCTCATAGTGCACAAGAAGAGTCACAGCGAATGATTGCTGTGCGGAAAGTGTATCAAAAAGCTATCGTTACTCCTACTCACCATGTTGAACAGCTCTGGAGAGACTATGAAAATTTTGAAAATACTGTCAGCCGTCAACTGGTATTTTTTTTTTTGTGTTTATACATAATGTGAAGCTGATTTAGTACTCTTGTTCATAGTGAAATGTTTTGCTTGTAAGATATATTTATGCAATCTGTATTATGAATAGCTTGTAATATTTGTCATCTGTAATTTACACTAGTTGTCGGAAATCGGAATAGCTTCTCTGACAGAATTAGGATTTCTTTATTAAGGGTTTTAAGTTCTCATTGCAACATATACTTCCATTTTCTGTATGTCTACTTCTGAAAGTCCTAATTAAAAAGTTACTATTAGTAATTCCCTGATCTAGATAGAAGTTTCCGTCTAATCATGTTATGCTTTAGAGCTATTTTGTCTGACCCTGGTAATCTAAGGTCCACCGTCCTCGAAAGTTGGGAGTATCCTTAGATAAGTCTGGTCCTGGATATGTTATAGGATATAGTTCTGATAAAGTGTAGCATGTTCCATAATTAGAATCGTCATGTGTTGGACACTTCTAGGAGTACCTCTAGGCATTCCAAGTCTAACAGAGGATATTTCGAAATACGAGACCTGTCTCCTGAGTTTGTGTCAGGATAGCTATAACTATAAAATAGCTGCCTGATTGTTAGTTCGTAAGGTGAGGTAGTCGTTCACCTGAATCAGTCAACTCAAGTCAACCGTCAGTAGTCAAAGTCACTTGCTTGTAAGTAGTAGACTTGGTAATCTTTATTATACTTTTGATTGGGATAAATACAGAAAAGACATCTGTATTGGAGACTATTGTCAAAATTCCTTCACTACTACTCTCTTCTCTCTTTATTTTGGTTCTTTTTTTCTAAACCTGTAATCTTATATATTCTGCAGTTCCCGACACTTGTAATTTATAGTTTGAGTTGGTTAGCACCATGAAGTACACAATATGAATCTTGGTGTTGTATATTCATCAAATTGAACTTGTGCTGGAAATGATTTTTTCTTGTAAATTATGCATTGCAGGCAAAAGGATTGATATCAGAATATCAACCAAAATATAACAGTGCAAGAGCAGTCTACAGGGAGCGAAAGAAGTATGTCGATGAAATCGATTGGAATATGCTTGCTGTTCCGCCATCTGGAGCTAACAAGGCAAATTTTTGCATTTTGTATTTTTCTATAAAGCTAGTTTTGCTAATTTACATTCATAAGATATTGAAGAGCGGAGCATTAGGAGTCCATCTTTTGGGGCAATCTTCAATCGTAGAGATTCAGTTTAATTTTCTGAGTATATTGGGGATATTTGGGCTCGAACTGTAGACATCCGTTACTACTAGTGCTCTAATACCTATTACCAACAAGTAAAAGTGTAAAACCTTAAGATGTTGGGGAAAAGCCCTAAATGGATCTTATATCTTTAAGATGCTATGATGTATCCCTACGTTAATTTGTGCACAATACTTGCTCTCTTGGTTGTTTCAACCAAAAAGTGGTATACAATCATTTCTTATTAAACTTCATATATTTTCCTTCTCCAAATATTGTGCTAGTAACCAAGTGGTATGTAGATCTAAGAATAAGCACAATACATCCTAATTTGGCTGCTGCATCTTCTTGATATTTAGTAGCCTCTGCATTGTTTGAACAGCATCTTTAACCGTTTAGTTATGCTTCTTATCGGAAGAATGTTACTTATCATGGTTCTTCTGCAGGAAGAACTGCAATGGGTTGCTTGGAAAAGGCTTTTAGCATTTGAAAAGTAAGAAACAATACTTTTTCTCCTTAATATGATTAACAAAAATCGATGTGCTATCTGAGAACTGTAAATGGTTTTTCTCATTGTTATTTTTCCTCATATTTAATATGTTTGATATGAGCAAAAGGGTGAATTTTCAAAAACATGTTGTCACATCTTGGTCCCAAAAATAACTAAACATTAAACCCTGTTACATGTATACAACAATAACTGTGCTACTTAAAATGAAAGTGCATACTGTTTTAAGATGGGTATTCCTTTGTTGCACCTGGAAAATTGAAATATGAAGAAGCCAATTCGACTGTACATGTATCTTCTTTTTGTTTGTTCTAATACTGTATTTGGTGTTTTAATTATGCATGGACAATATAATTCTCGAGTATGTTTTATTGTTTAATAAGCTTTTAGTATTCCTTTATTCTCCAATACAAACTATTGTATTGTTATATGGGTAGAATGTCTTGAATCTTGAAGTGCATATTCCGTTCCTCATTTCTATTGTACAAAGGTATCTTGATTCTTTTACCTATCTAATCAGTCAATTCCTGTACTTGTATTTCAGAGAAAATCCTCAGAGGGTAGATAGCACTTTTGCTAACAAACGAATTGTATTCACGTATGATCAGGTATTGAGAACAGGCATGTTCATAGTATATATGAAAAGTAATAACTTGTCGTTTTATGTTTAGCAGAAAACTCTTTATCAGTCTTCTGTTGAGCATTTTATTGTGTTTACTTTGCACTTGTTGAACTCATTTCATAATTGTTAAGATGGTTAGACTGTATTATGGTTGAACAAGCTCGCTAGGCCGGCTATTTTTATATAAAGATACGAGTAAGATACTATAATGTGTCCATAATGCCCATCAAGCTGGGGAAAGACAAATTTAAAGATACTAAAATGCTATTTTCATGTTTGGTGGTAGTTTAGTTTTGAATAAAGCAAAGAGTTGTATCTAATGGACCGACTTATCTTAAATCCATGTTAATCGGGACACTGGTAATTAGTCCCACTATACTAATGTTTCCGCCTAAGAACTAAGTAAATTAAGTTAATGGCAAGAATAATTTTCTTTTTTTCTTTATATCTATTATAATTGGAAGTCTAAATATGGTTGTTCGCTAGGGAATCAAATGCACACACACAGGTCATACCCATCAGCATAGGGTCAGGTCTGGGAAAGGTCCTGATGTACACAGCCTTACCCTTATCTTTCACAAGGAAGGTTCAAATTCTCTGACCTAGCAAATGGCCATTAAACACTTGACTATTAAGTTAAGAGCACGTGCACACATGAATGTATCCAATATTAAGTTAAGAGCTCAAGGGTTTTCTGGAATGCCCAATAGTAATCTTCATAATTTAGGAATTACTTATATTTTTACCTATACACACATATTGTTTTTTTCCTTTATCTTCCTGATATTGGTTATATGCCTCCCTTTTATTTACCATGTGAATGGACACAAATTTTGGTCCAGTATCTTAATATGTCGTACTTCTATAGTGGAAACATGTGACTCGTTACTGTGTGATCACATCTTTTGTTCAGTCATCCTGCTTATCTGTATGTTCATCTTCTTTTGACAAAATTATTTGTTTTTTGTTTTTCCTTCCAGTGCCTCATGTATCTATATCATTATCCTGATATATGGTATGACTATGCTACATGGCATGCAAAAAGTGGTTCAGTAGATTCCGCCATTAAAGTATTTCATCGAGCTTTGAAGGCTCTTCCAGGTATTTATCAGTTTGACCAGTGCCAAGACATCGGGTTGATTTCTGTTTTATATTACTTCATAATAAATTTAAGATTATGTGCAAGACAATCTTAGGTTTTAATTTATTGTTCATGTGCACGTAATTATAAGTTTACGTTAGTTTGTACTAAATTTGTTAGAAAAATTGTTAGTACATCAATAAGGATCATTGTAATTTATTGAGTTTTTTCATTTTGACAAGTTTAAAGTAAAAAGCAAATTATAAATTTAATCAACATATTGTGTTTAATTTTATGATAGTTTAATATATTTTGTATCAGTAATATGTAAATTTTTTGTGTTTATATATAAAGTGGTGACTGATTACTTCCTTGGTTTCAATCAAATTATTATTGATTACTTCCTTGGTTTCAATCAAATTATTAAGAGAATATATATGCTTAGAGGAACAATCTATCCTACTGTTACAAAGCATGTGCTTAATTTTTATGCATACAGATTTCTTTTTTGTTTACTTAGAGTCTTGCGCTGTATGCAGACTCTGAATTGCTGAAATATGCATATGCAGAGCTAGAAGAATCTCGTGGATCGGTTCAGGTAGAACTGCATCAATTTTGTTTCTTTGGCAATTTTTTTTGATTTATCTATTTACTGACTGGTGCTCTTCTTGATGATGTAGCCTGCAAAGAAAACATACGAAGGCCTTTTGAAGGATCCAGCGAACACAACAGCACTATCACATATACAGGTATTAACTCTTGACATACCTGTGGAAAACAATATTTACAATACTTGTTCAGTTGTAAAGTTGTGATGTTCGATGTGCAGTTTATTCGTTTTCTGAGAAGAACTGAAGGAGTCGAAGCTGCTCGTAGATACTTCTTAGCTGTGCGAGATTCTCCCAGTTGCACTTACCAAGTTTATGTTGCATATGCTATGGTTGCATTTTGTCTTGACAAGGATGCCAAGGTGAGCTGAACAGTGAACACTGATAAATTTGTTATCTAACTAGATGATGGTACAGTCTTAGGACACCATGACTAGAGAAGTATTTGCATCTAGTCATTCAGGAATAGGGGTGTCAATTCCGGGTAATGGGTCGGGTTCGTGTCGGGTTTGCTGTACCCGGTTCTTTTTATGAGTCAACCCGATCCCGACCTGAACGCGGAACGGGTTGAAGATTTTCACCTGAACCCGACCTGTTATGTACCCACCAACCCGAAAATAATCAATAATAAATTTATTTTAATCATAAAATGAATTTCATTTCAAATATAAAATAGTAATTATATTAGATGATATATGAGTTAAAATTACTTAAAATGATATGTAGATATATAACACATGTTTATAATTATGTAATATAAATTTATATATTATATAAAATAAATTTTCGGGTCGGGTTCGGGTATCTTGGGTCAACCCGAAACTGACCCGATTTTTACCCAACCCGAACACGAGCCCGACCCGAAACTCAAATTACTTGATCCAAATTCGTATCTACGTATCTTTTAGTGTCAGGTTTCGGGTCGTGTTAAATTTTGCCATCCCTATTCAGGAACAAACATGAGAATGCTGAGTGAAGTTATTATCTGTGTATTAAATATTGACAACTATACAGTTTCTCTTGTCTGGGTCAGAATTAGTATAACAGCTAAAGGTTTTCTTCCGTGCATTTTTTATAGGGTGTCATCAAATAAATATTTAATTAAGCGAATCTTTATTATCAACTATTGAGTTTTCTTATTTTTAGACTTTGTGGTTTACTAGAGTAACCTCCTTTAGTTCCCTGGGTGTGCGTGCTTGGCCAATGTATCTCTATGCAGTTTCATATCCATTGCAAGTAGAGATAATTTATAGAGTAGCTCAATACACTTGAGCTACTCTTTGGATTAACTTTCAGAAGTTTGATTAGCATAATTACCCTTACCACTGCTAATCTTAATGCAGGTTGCACACAACGTTTTTGAATTAGGACTGAAACACTATATGCAGGAGCCTGGATATATTCTCGAGTGAGTTGCCCTGTTCTTTTTTACATGATGCTTAGTAATGTTGTGATTTAGGTTTTACTTGCAATAGAAGTATGTGTCTAATCTGAATATAATATGAAGATTGTGGTGATTTAATTAATTAAGATTTCTGAGAGCGGATATTTTTGTGGGTACCTGAAACATTGTGATGGTTACCTAACAACGCACAGTAGTTATGAAGACATTGAACTTTGTAACAGTTAAAGAATGTAGCAGACGCGCATTTTCCTTTCTTATGTACCTAATTCATTATAAGTCAGAAAGTGTGCCATAATTAATGGTAGGGGAGGCAGGGGGAATTTTAGGGTAGAAAACTCTCGCGGGAGATTTTCAATAACAACGATATTATTCTCAATAAATAAAACTCGCTGAATTACAATAATTTAAACTCCTATATAATAATCTGATTTCCTAATTTAACTAAAACTCTAAACTATATATTGTCGATTAATATTGGGTCAGATTATTATATATGAACACCTATTGTTTTTACCACATCATCATCCAGTAAATAATTATATAAACTTTATCTTTACTTTATCCTGACCCAATGTTTCAGATATGCAGATTTCTTGTCTCGCCTAAATGATGATAGAAATATCAGGGCTTTATTTGAACGAGCATTGAGCGCTCTCCCGCCTGAGAAATCAGTTGAGGTACTCTTAGCTTTTACTATGTATCCTCCTTGAATGATGTTGGTCAGGAATATTTGGAAACTTACAGATGTTTATGCTAACTTATCACTGTTCAGTCTATACTTAATCACCACCGTAACCTGATTTTGTGATTGTAGGGATCTATGATTCAGGAATATGAACGCTTTTGTTTTTCTCCTATTATTCTCTCTGCCCCCCCCCCCCCCCCCCCCTCTCTCTCATACATATGCTCCTTACTTCCAAATTCTTGTGCTGACCTTAGTTATGTTTTGGGATGATTATGGTCTACTGGTAGGAGGAAGTGAGGGTAGAATATAGTAACCAAATTTTAGAACATTTTAGTTCATTACACTTGTAGCTTATAACTATAATTTAAATGGATCTGTGACGTGGAATAAATTTAAGTTTCATTTTATTCGGGAAGAGCTATATTTTCTCACCCATGTCTTTGCCATTTGAACCCACAATTGTCTGTACTTTTTAGTAGGTCTCAGCTTTTTCGTAATAACTACCCAGTGTATCCAAGAGTTGTGCTTGGTGATACGATGAAATTTTATTATTTGCATGTTTTTGGCTTAAAATGAAGTATTGAGTGTCCGTGTCCCAATGTTGAGTGCCCTGCCCTACACGACACTGTAACATGGTGTCTAGTGCTAATGCAGAGTTGCTACTTCCCATCCTTCTTGTTTTTTTCCTGATTTGAGTTTAGTTTCTTGCTTTAATTTGTTTTGTTTTCCATAGCACATAATGTATATCTGTGTGTGTGGGTGTTGGACTTATTTTGGTGTTTGAAGGACTAAGGTGCCTAGTCCTGGTCCAAGTCATGGTTGCATTCACGTGGTTCATCTATAGTGCTTTATGTTTGATACTTGCCTAGGGATCAAAGTAAAATAAATAAATAATTTATGACTCCCTTACTTGAAAGTGTTCAACTTGTCCCCCGTCCTTCAAATGTATAGGATCCCTAGCCTTTAATGTTTCCCTTTGAAAAATAATGTTTTGGTTGAATTTAGCATCTATTTCTTAGTGCAGGTCTGGAAAAGATTTACGCAATTTGAGCAGACATATGGAGATCTTGCGAGCATGCTTAAGGTAGTGATGTTGTGTATTATATGTACCATATTTATTGTTTATATCGACATGCTTTTGTATGCTACCCACTGAAAATTGTCTGCAATAATGTCAATAATTACATTTCTACAAATTTGTAAGCACTCCTCTTTGCCGATCTCCACTTTACTCCAGCTCATTGTATTCTTTGTTACCGGATGAGGAAATGTTGCGGAGTCCTATAATTTTTGCTCTCTCATTATTTTCTATGATACAAATCCGACAAGCTTTTATGTAGCCTTGACATTGCTAAAAGTCCATAGTTGATCTTTGTTTACCTACTAATTTCTTTTTCTTTCATTTCTAAAGATCTGTCTTGAACTCTACTGTTCAAAATGACTTAATTATTATGTTTTGAATCTCAGAGCTTCACGCTGCATGTGGGGAGATGCTCAGTAGTCATAACACAGCTTTTTTTTTGTTATGCATTTGCTTCTTTTTCTTTTGTTTGTTTATGTGTTGGGGTAGAACAAGTAACAAGCTTAATGCGTACACCACTTTATGCATGATATTCGATTACATGTGATATGATGTGGCTCCCCTACGCAGGTTGAGCAAAGGCGGAAAGAAGCTCTTTCTGGAACAGGGGAGGAGAGTGCATCAGCTTTAGAAAGTTCACTACAAGAAGTTGTATCACGCTATAGTTTCATGGATCTTTGGCCTTGCTCTTCTAATGATTTAGATAACCTGGTCAGACAAGAAGTATGTTCCACTATCTTTTACTTGTTATACTGCTAAGGATTGTGATTGAGAACGTGTACCTGCTAATCCTATGTGCTTTTTCTTTATATTCACAACTGGAAAGTTTATAGTGGACCTTTGCCAAATGTATGACTGTTATATATTTTGTCATTCTATCTTAGAGAACTGAAATCTACACTGTAATATTTGCATTTATAGTTTTGCCTTTCTGATTTTGTAGTGGCTTTCGAAAAATATCAAGAAGAAAAATGAAAGAATTTCTCTTTCCAATGGAGCTGCTCAGACAGGTATAATTCAACTCAAGGATTGTTTTCCTGAAAAAGTTATTACAGTACCTGGTCTAAAGAAGCTCCTTTTGTCACACAGATAAGGCCTCTTCAGGAGTGGCAACTGGATCAAATCAATCTACAAAGGTTATTTATCCAGATACGTCAAGAATGATGGTCTATGATCCAAGACAGAAGCCTGGTATGTGGAGTGTGTTCATAGTTTATTGGCTAAGACTAGCATCACTTGGTTGAAATGAGAAGATATTGATATGTCAAGGATATAGACCAAATTAAGTAAATAGAAGTAAAATGATGTTCAACTGGACTGAAGTCATTAAACATGGAAGTTAATGAGCTCTATCTCTCACATGTCTTGAGTGCAAAAATTTTGAGGGATGTATTTTGCCAAGTTAAAATTTACTCCGAGGAACATATTTGCTTGTCTACTTTTACCCTTTGCTAATGGACATGTAAAATTACAGAAACGAACAATTGGACTGTTCTAAGTATCAAATGAAGATAACTACTAATATGTACCTTAAAACGAAAGAAGACTTAAATATTAATTTGTTCTTGACAATAGGTTCCCTACTTAGATACAAGGTTTGTATCAACTTATAAACAGCTTCAAATATGATCGTGATGAATGGAATTTTGAGGGTGCCAGTAACTGTACAAAGTTTTTTGGGGGGTTTGAATTTAATATTCTATTTGTCCATATAAATATCAGTATCCTTGTTTTTTGAAGCTTAAATTCAAATATGATCGTGATGAATGGAATTTTGAGGGTGCCAGTAACTGTACAAAGTTTTTTGGGGGGTTTGAATTTAATATTCTATTCATCCATATAAATATCAGTATCCTTGTTTTTTGAAGCCTAAATGTATTAACTGTAGAAGCTGACGTTTTCTCTTGGCAACCCAGGAGCGCCTGCACCTGAAGTATCTAATTTAGCTACCTTATCAAGTTTAAGTGTGCCATCTATTGTTGGTGGAACATCTAACAGTCCTAACGACATTCTAAGAGCTGCTCCGCCTGCTCTGGCATCCTTCATTGCAAGTTTGCCAGCTGTGGAAGGTATTTAATTGTAACTTCTATGTTTTAAGATGCTTATTACTGATTCTACTGCATAAAGTAACGTCACTCACTCAATTTATTAGCAGCAGGGGTGAAAAACAAAAGCAAAACGTTTTTAAGGCTTTTTTGAAAAATATGGAAGATAATTAAGGCTTTGTTAATAGGATCTTACCACATGCTTTAGTTGGAGTTTTAGTGACCAAGTTGAGAGCAGAAATGCAAAATATCGTACTGGTCCAGTTTTTCCCCTCATGTTTTCCCTTTTTTCAAGTTCATCGTATTTATCACTCTAACTCGTGTTTTTAGTGTATTTGAAGCTTTTGTTGCATTAAATTTTTATATGTGCTTGTGAATCGGGATTAACACGTCTTTAAAATGTGCTGTGAATTTGCTTTATTATACTACTGAAAATACCCGGTTACAGTCAATAGCCGATGGTAGATTTTCTTCTTACTATTGCTTACTGGTCTAAAACTGCAAAAAAAAAAAAAAAAAAATCCTCAAACAACTTTTAGGCCAGTAACCTACTGTTTGATTCCAGTTAATTTTTGGAAAAATTATCTTAAGCTAATGTTGCTAATCTTTGATGTGTTGATTCTAAAACTGCCAGGTCCATCTCCTGACGTTGATTTTGTGCTGTCAATATGTATGCAAAGCAACTTTACAGCAAAGCAAACTGGAAAACCTGGAACTACCTCAAAACAAATGCAGGGCGTTGCTGCCCCAAGTTCGAGTGATATCTCAGGACCGAACAAATCGCATCCAGTTCCAAATAGTTCAGCATACAAACCAACCAGGGACAGACAAACTGGCAAAAGAAAAGATTTTGACAGTATGTCTATATCATTCTCTATGATTATGTCTTCGAGCTTCGTATATGAGCATGTTTAAAGTAATTGGTGTGCTGTAATGTCATGTATACTTGAATTTGGGAATCTGTTTCAGTAATTGGACTAACATCTGATAAGCAACCATATGAGTCCTTGACCCATATTACAAACCATATGCAGCTCTTTACTTCACTTAACTAATATTAGCACATAGATTATCTTAAGCCAGCCTCACTAATTGCCTATCAGTCGACGAGGGTAAACAAGGATAACACAAGTGCATGAGAGGGGGAGCACATGGGACCAGGGGAGGCATATAGGGTTAAGGCTTGCAACAATTATAAATAATATTGACCGGCATTTTTGCCGGTGGCTACAGATTTTAAAAGGAGATATTTTTTGAGGAAGGCAACGGGATATGTCGCATTTAATTGCCATTTTAGAAAATTAGTCGAAGTGATAAGCTAAAATTATGACATCTTCCATCCACTGGGTTGGCAGATTACAGTTTCTCTCACCCGGTTTTTAAGGATGCACTTTGGTACTTTATTGGTTCTCTATCTCACTATGAGTTTATACGAGTTATATAATCTTATCTACTAATTTTTACGTCATCCACAGTAGTAATTGATTAGCCACATAGAGTTATGCCCTTGTTTTTTTAATATTTGATTAATCGGTCTAGCCATAGAATTGTATAGAGATAGTGCACTATGCCTTGTAAACACAATGGGTTAGGGAACTCTACACCCATGTTTGAATGTAAGCCACTTTCTGGCTTGTTTTCCCTTTTCATAATACATAGTTAACTGGGCTGTGTAAAGAGGTAGTGTTTAACTGGGCTGTGTAAAGAGGTAGTGTTTAACTGGGCTGTGTAAAGACTAAAGAGGTAGTGTTTTACAACACTTGTTTGTTTAGATTCCTGAAATCTTATACGTTATTTTCAGGGCAAGATGACAATGATACTGTTTCTGTACAAAGCCAACCACTTCCTAAAGATGTTTTTAAGTTACGCCAGATGAGGAAAGCTCGTGCTACTGGTTCACAAACTGGATCCGCATCATATGGAAGCGCAAGTGCATTTTCAGGAGACCTCTCTGCGAGCTCCGGCTGACTGACTTGCAACAACTAGTGTTGTATATTATCTTTATAGAACAAAAAGAAATGTATCCTAGTTATTAATTTATTTGCAACATTGCCTTGTATATATTGTCATGGATGGGAGCAGAAAATCTGCAACATGTTAAGTCTGTATAATTCATCTTCTCATTCTATAGTATTGTTATAAAGCAGTTCAATATAATATTTCATTTCCTTTTCTTCCCTATGTTGAGCAACTTGCTTTGGTTTATCCTGATTACTATTTGACCGGATATTTTTGCTTTACCTTTCATATTAAGGCTCAACTGGATTATACTATTATCTTAATCTTGTCTTGGTTAATTGTCAACAATGAATATCTTACTGTTCCTTCTTTCAAGTACTTTCTTCTCAGATGTTAAACAAATACATAAAGAAAAATATTGGTAAATCTTAATTCAATCACTTTTTTTTTGACAAATTTAAAGCAAATTAAAATAAAATAAAATAGTAAACTGCAATTATCCGGAAAATACCAATAAGTAAACTGCAATTATCAAATAAAATTTCAAAATATTCCAGGCTCCAATTTTATTCGCTCTATAGTGTTTAAAGATTTTTCGAATCATGTTCGCTATTTTTCGTAAAAATATCGTTATTCGTTTTATACCCGTAACTCAGTTAATTGGCGCTCGAGCTCTGACGGTTGCAAGTAGGTCGGGATAGTTCTCCTTGATGATGTTATACGCCTGATAATCACGATGGTCACGGGAAATGAGTTGGCGGAAGTCCCTCAGTAGAAAAACCGCAGGATCCATGATGAACCAGAGAAATAGATTGCGTTTGCGAATTGGAAACTGAAAGATTGTGTTTGCGAATTGGAAATTATGTTTGCGAATTGAAAACTGAAAAACCATAATTGAATTGAATTGGGGGAATCTTAATTATTTTGGTCGAGTCCTTCTGTTGCAATATTTGGGAGCCCAGGCCGGCTAATGAGAAACCGTTAAACCGGACTTACATTTTAGCTTAATTCCTTAATTGTATAATGATAAAAAAAGTAGATATTAAACGATAAACATTTAAAAGTTGTTAGATATATCTATAAGTATATTTATGTAAAATGTAAATATATGTAAATGTATTTGTTCAATAAAGGATGTATATTTATGTAAAATATTTAACAAATGGACTTCTTTTCAATTAAAATTATTATAATACATATATGTTACTTAAATTAATCAAAACTAAATTTAACATAAAAATTGATAAATTTTGAAAAATAAAAAATCACTGTGTGCAAAGTACGGTCATATTTCAAAAAAATTAAATAATTCTAATGAGAATTTGTTACGAATAACGTCATTTCCCACTCGATTTGATAAAATATTCGTGCATATATATTTTAAGTGTTTTTCATTAATTGATTATTAGTTCATTAATGAACAATCAAACGACTTCTACAAATATAAAAAATTCTTTTAAGTTACTCGGAAATATCCCATCTACGAACGAACTCTGGGTTGAAAAAACGGAAAGAGCCAACCCAGAAAATAAAGACGGAACGATCACAAAAAATCAAAACTCCGATCCGGCAAAGCCGCATAAAGGAGTGGGGGGCAAATGATAGGCTAAGTAATACTAAAGCCGGAAAGACAGAAGAACGATCCGGACCCAGGAAGGATCACATGGAAATAGTCCAAAGGATACAGACACGATGATTAATAGGCTAAGTAATACTAAAGCCTGAAAGACAGAAGAATGATTCGGACCCGGGAAGGATCAAAGAGAAGATACGAGTTCGGACGATATGACAAATGTTAAAGAAGGAATCAGTCATAGGTCAAACAATCAAACATATAGAAATGACAGGTGGCGAGACGTCTACAAAAGCGTGACATGACGGCGCGAATATTCCTCCACATGTCTTTAATGATGACAGAAATGATTACCTGTCACTATCGACACATTCCATCTGCAGCTTTCCACACGCCAAGATGATTCTTGCACGTGTCCGCCATCCCGCTCCTCGTACACGTGTTCATCATCTGCGCGCTCCACGTGTCCCGCCGCCCTGCCAAGGAACGGTCCAGATTTCGAGGTAACACCCCTAAACCCTAATCATTGGCCTATAAATAGCCCAAGGATTAGAGTGTAGGGGTAGCTTCATTTTTCAAACAAAAACCCACATACACACTGATACACTCTCTCTGCCTTATATTTCTTCCCCAAGAATCCATAATCATTCTCACGTTGGAGGTGCCGCGAGGCCACCACCCCCCGCCGACATTGTTTTGCAAGAACCCTCTCCGACGACTTCACCATTTTCCGAGATCTCAACCACCAAAAGAAGGAGGAGAAGGACGTATGACGAACTGAGCGTTATCATTTGGCGCTAGAAGGAGGTTGCAGCTCCGGTCACCTTGTGGCCTTACCACAATATAAAGAATCCATTACCAACACTACTCTCAAACTACCAACAAAACTTCAAACTCAAAAAAAAACCAAACACCCCTGACCATGGGTCGAACTAAGGGTGGTGTTTACAAGTCTACTGAGGCGTCGAACCCTCAGGGACCTCTCATGCCGAAACCACAAGAGACGAACCCCACGAACCAAGACCTAAACACTGATCAAATACCAGTAAACCATGATGATGGACGAGTCATTGTAAGAACCATAAATCTGAGTGTAAGTACTTGTGTAAATGGAATAAATATTTTAATTGATATTATTCTAGTTTGACGAGTTAAAGTGTTATATGCTTAATGGGTGTCGTTATATGTGTTAGGAAATGATTAAAGAGTCCCCGTATATGTTTAATATGTGATAATTGTTAATTGATGTGATTTAAAACTTTATCGGGAACTGTGTTAGTGGGTTTGTCTTTTTCGATGAACCGTATTTTCAAAATCTCTAGGGCCTTGATTTAAATTATTTTTACATCAAAATCGATCAAATAAAATTTCAAAATATTCCAGACTCCAATTTTATTCGCTCTATAGTGTTTAAAGATTTTTTGAATCATGTTCGCTATTTTTCGTAAAAATATCGTTATCCGTTTTATACCCGTAACTCAGTTAATTGGCGCTCGAGCTCTGACGGTTGCAAGTCGGTCGGGATAGTTCTCCTTGATGATGTTATACGCCTGATAATCACGATGGACACGGGAAATGAGTTGGCGGAAGTGCCTCAGTAGAAAAACCGCAGGATCCATGATGAACCAGAGAAATAGATTGCGTTTGCGAATTGGAAACTGAAAGATTGTGTTTTCGAATTGGAAATTGTGTTTGCGAATTAGAAACTGAAAAACCCTAATTGAATTGAATTGGGGGAATCTTAATTATTTTGGTCGAGTCCTTCTGTTGCAATATTTGGGAGCCCAGGCCGGCTAATGAGAAACCGTTAAACCGGACTTACATTTTAGCTTAATTCCTTAATTGTATAATGATAAAAAAAAGTAGATATTAAACGATAAACATTTAAAAGTTGTTAGATATATCTATAAGTATATTTATGTAAAATGTATATATATGTAAATGTATTTGTTCAATAAAGGATGTATATTTATGTAAAATATTTAACAAATGGACTTCTTTTCAATTAAAATTATTATAATACATATATGTTACTTAAATTAATCAAAACTAAATTTATCATAAAAATTGATAAATTTTGAAAAATAAAAAATCACTGTGTGCAAAGTACGGTCATATTTCAAAAAAATTAAATAATTCTAATGAGAATTTGTTACGAATAACGTCATTTCCCACTCGATTTGATAAAATATTCGTGCATATATATTTTAAGTGTTTTTCATTAATTGATTATTAGTTCATTAATGAACAATCAAACGACTTCTACAAATATAAAAAATTCTTCTAAGTTACTCGAAAATATCCCGTCTACGAACGAACCCTGGGTTGAAAAAACGGAAAGAGCCAACCCAGAAAATAAAAACGGAACTATCACAAAAAATTGAAACTCCGATCCTGACAATAATACTCCCCCATCCGGCAAAGCCGCATAAAGGAGTAGGGGGCAAATGATAGGCTAAGTAATACTAAAGCCGGAAAGACAGAAGAACGATCCGGACCCAGGAAGGATCACATGGAAATAGTCCAAAGGATACAGACAAGATGATTAATAGGCTAAGTAATACTAAAGCCTGAAAGACAGAAGAATGATTCAGACCCGGGAAGGATCAAAGAGAAGATACGAGTCCGGACGATATGACAAATGTTAAAGAAGGAATCAGTCATAGGTCAAACAATCAAACATATAGAAATGACAGGTGGAGAGACGTCTACAAAAGCTTGACATGACGGCGCGAATATTCCTCCACATGTCTTTAATGATGACATAAATGATTACCTGTCACTATCGACACATTCCATCTGCAGCTTTCCACACGCCAAGATGATTCCTGCACGTGTCCGCCATCCCGCTCCTCGTACACGTGTTCGTCATCTGCGCGCTCCACGCGTCCCGCCGCCCTGCCAAGGAACGGTCCAGATTTCGAGGTAATACCCCTAAACCCTAATCATTGGCCTATAAATAGCCCAAGGATTAGAGTGTAGGGGTAGCTTCATTTTTCAAACAAAAACCCACATACACACTGATACACTCTCTCTGCCTTATATTTCTTCCCCAAGAATCCATAATCATTCTCACGTCGGAGGTGCCGCGAGGCCACCACCCCCCGCCGGCATTGTTTTGCAGGAACCCTCTCCGGCGACTTCACCATTTTCTGAGATCTCAACCACCAAAAGAAGGAGGAGAAGGACGTATGACAGACTGAGCGTTATCATTTGGCGCTAGAAGGAGGTTGCAGCTCTGGTCACCTTGTGGCCTTACCACAATATAAAGAATCCATTACCAACACTACTCTCAAACTACCAACAAAACTTCAAACTCAAAAAAAAACCAAACACCCCTGACCATGGGTCGAACTAAGTGTGGTGTTTACAAGTCTACTGAGGCGTCGAACCCTCAGGGACCTCTCATGCCGAACCCACAAGAGACGAACCCCACGAACCAAGACCTAAACACTGATCAAATACCAGTAAACCATGATGATGGACGAGTCATTGTAAGAACCAGAAATCTGAGTGTAAGTACTTGTGTAAATGGAATAAATATTTTAATTGATATTATTATAGTTTGACGAGTTAAAGTGTTATATGCTTAATGGGTGTCGTTATATGTGTTAGGAAATGATTAAAAGAGTCCCCATATATGTTTAATATGTGATAATTGTTAATTGATGTGATTTAAAACTTTATCGGGAACTGTGTTAGTGGGTTTGTCTTTTTCGATGAACCGTATTTTCAAAATCTCTAGGGCCTCGATTTAAATTATTTTTACATCAAAATCGATCAAATAAAATTTCAAAATATTCCAGACTCCAATTTTATTCGCTCTATAGTGTTTAAAGATTTTTCGAATCAAGTTCGCTATTTTTCGTAAAAATATCGTTATTCGTTTTATACCCGTAACTAAGTTAATTGGCGCTCGAGCTCTGACGGTTGCAAGTAGGTCGGGTTAGTTCTCCTTGATGATGTTATACGCCTGATAATCACGATGGCCACGGGAAATGAGTTGGCGGAAGTGCCTCAGTAGAAAAACCGCAGGATCCATGATGAACTAGAGAAATAGATTGCGTTTGCGAATTGGAAACTGAAAGATTGTGTTTGCGAATTGGAAATTGTGTTTGCGAATTGGAAACTGAAAAACCCTAATTGAATTGAATTGGGGGAATCTTAATTATTTTGGCCGAGTCCTTCTGTTGCAATATTTGGGAGACCAGGCCGGCTAATGAGAAACCGTTAAACCGGACTTACATTTTAGCTTAATTCCTTAATTGTATAATGGTAAAAAAAAGTAGATATTAAACGATAAACATTTAAAAGTTGTTAGATATATCTATAAGTATATTTATGTAAAATGTAAATATATGTAAATGTATTTGTTCAATAAAGGATGTATATTTATGTAAAATATTTAACAAATGGACTTCTTTTCAATTAAAATTATTATAATACATATATGTTACTTAAATTAATCAAAACTAAATTTAACATAAAAATTGATAAATTTTGAAAAATAAAAAATCACTGTGTGCAAAGTACGGTCATATTTCAAAAAAATTAAGTAATTCTAATGAGAATTTGTTACGAATAACGTCATTTCCCACTCGATTTGATAAAATATTAGTGCATATATATTTTAAGTGTTTTTCATTAATTGATTATTAGTTCATTAATGAACAATAAAATGACTTCTACAAATATAAAAAATTCTTCTAAGTTACTCGGAAATATCCCGTCTACGAACGAACCCTGGGTTGAAAAAACGGAAAGAGCCAACCGAGAAAATAAAGACGGAACGATCACAAAAAATTGAAAATCCGATCCTGACAATAATACTCCCTCATCCGGCAAAGCCGCATAAAGGAGTTGGGGGCAAATGATAGGCTAAGTAATACTAAAGCCGGAAAGACAGAAGAACGATCCGGACCCAGGAAGGATCACATGGAAATAGTCCAAAGGATACAGACACGATGATTAATAGGCTAAGTAATACTAAAGCCTGAAAGACAGAAAAATGATTCGGACCCGGGAAGAATCAAAGAGAAGATACGAGTCCGGACGATATGACAAATGTTAAAGAAGGAATCAGTCATAGGTCAAACAATCAAACATATAGAAATGACAGGTGGCGAGACGTCTACAAAAGCGTGACATGACAGCGCGAATATTCCTCCACATGTCTTTAATGATGATAGAAATGATTACCTGTCACTATCGACACATTCCATCTGCAGCTTTCCACACTCCAAGATGATTCTTGCACGTGTCCGCCATCCCACTCCTCGTACACGTGTTCGTCATTTGCGCGCTCCACGCGTCCCGCCGCCCTGCCAAGGAACGGTCCAGATTTCGAGGTAACACCCCTAAACCCTAATCATTGGCCTATAAATAGCCCAAGGATTAGAGTGTGGGGATAGCTTCATTTTTCAAAAAAAAACCCACATACACACTGATACACTCTCTCTGCCTTATATTTCTTCCCCAAGAATCCATAATCATTCTCACGTCGGAGGTGCCGCGAGGCCACCACCCTCCGCCGACATTGTTTTGCAGGAACCCTCTCCGGCGACTTCACCATTTTCTGAGATCTCAACCACCAAAAGAAGGAGGAGAAGGACGTATGACGAACTGAGCGTTATCATTTGGCGCTAGAAGGAGGTTGCAGCTCCGGTCACCTTGTGGCCTTACCACAATATAAAGAATCCATTACCGACACTACTCTCAAACTACCAACAAAACTTCAAACTCAAAAAAAAACCAAACACCCCTGACCATGGGTCGAACTAAGGGTGGTGTTTACAAGTCTACTGAGGCGTCGAACCCTCAGGGACCTCTCATGCCGAAACCACAAGAGACGAACCCCACGAACCAAGACCTAAACACTGATCAAATACCAGTAAACCATGATGATGGACGAGTCATTGTAAGAACCAGAAATCTGAGTGTAAGTACTTGTGTAAATGGAATAAATATTTTAATTGATCTTATTCTAGTTTGACGAGTTAAAGTGTTATATGCTTAATGGGTGTCGTTATTTGTGTTAGGAAATGATTAAAAGAGTCCCCGTATATGTTTAATATGTGATAATTGTTAATTGATGTGATTTAAAACTTTATCGGGAACTGTGTTAGTGGGTTTGTCTTTTTCGATGAACCGTATTTTCAAAATCTCTAGGGCCTCGATTTAAATTATTTTTACATCAAAATCGATCAAATAAAATTTCAAAATATTCCAGACTCCAATTTTATTTGCTCTATAGTGTTTAAAGATTTTTCGAATCATGTTTTCTATTTTTCCTAAAAATATCGTTATCCTTTTTATACCCGTAACTCAGTTAATTGGCGCTCGAGCTCTGATGGTTGCAAGTAGGTCGGGATAGTTCTCCTTGATGATGTTATACGCCTGATAATCACGATGGCCACGGGAAATGAGTTGGCGGAAGTGCCTCAGTAGAAAAACCGCAGGATCCATGATGAACCAGATAAATAGATTGCGTTTGCGAATTGGAAACTGAAAGATTGTGTTTGCGAATTGGAAACTGAAAAACCCTAATTGAATTGAATTGTGGGAATCTTAATTATTTTGGTCGAGTCCTTCTGTTGCAATATTTGGGAGCCCAGGCCGGCTAATGAGAAACCGTTAAACCGGACTTACATTTTAGCTTAATTCCTTAATTGTATAATGATAAAAAAAGTAGATATTGTAAAGCATAATGTAACATAAGATGTAAAAGAGATAACTACAACTCAACAAAGGACAAGACAGACAATAATATTAACAGAAGCACAGGAATCCAGAATCAAAGAAGAAAAGGTAAACTCTAAAAAATCAAAATACGTTATGTATTCTTGAAGTCCGTAAACAGGTCACGGAAAGAAGTTCATGAAAATGTTCAAGCCTCAGTGACAGCAAAAGAAACAAGACTTTCAAGATGACAGAAGTATGTGAATAATTTAGGGTTAAGTACCACGGGATTCCAGTGATTAAATGAAGCAACCAGAACGACAAAGGACTTATCAGCAGCTTTGAATTGAAGACATAAAAGAAGAATTGATCAAGTGTTATTCATCTGTGAACCAGACCAGTTGCACTAGGTGACGGCACTAAAAAGATCAAGTTGTTTTATCGTCTCAGAAGAAATTGATACAGTCTAAAACTGAAACACCCTGGAGTACAGAAGCTTTTCTAAATGATCAAGTACAAGAAAAGATTTCAATGGTTTTTCTTAATAGAAAACCATCGAAAGAGTTTAAAGAAAACAATTAGAATTCTAGTTTAAAAGAATTTAACTTTCGATAGTTTTTATTAAAAACTATCGAATGGTAAATTCTTTTTAAACATTCGATAGTTTTCAATTTGGAAAAGCAGGTGGTGAAGTGACTTTGTTGTCAGGTTGATGAAGATCCAACGGCCAAGGTTAATTCAATTAATTTGGTTCGATGGTTCTTTCTAAAAAATAAGTCTACAATTACTAAGTGAGAGGAAGTGTCTTCCTCAGTCAGGTTATTAACACAGAAGCAATTACTGAGAGAGAAGTTTGAGCCGGAGAAGATCAGAGAAATTAATAGTGCTCAGAATTTGATCATTGTATTGATTGTGTTTAACCTAGAACTCATTGAAGCTAATCTACGGATTAGAAATTGTAGCACCCCTCGAGGTTTATATTTATAAAAAGATATATTCCCCGACTCTTGGTTTGATTTGGTGTGTTTGATTTCGTTATAGAACTGAATGATTAATCCGCGAACGAAATTGAATTATTTGTGAGTATCGTATTCAACCCCCCCTTCTACGATACTTTGGACCTAACAATTGGTATCAGAGCTACTTGATTGACGTACAAATCAGATCCGGTGAATGAGACCAAAATCAAACGTAGCGTGAAAATTCGAAACAAATTTTTTAACTTTCAAAATTTTTCATTTAATTGGAATTTCTTGAATTTTAAACAATTTGAAATTTTCAGAAACCATGAGTGCTCCAAAGACAACTGCTGATATTAAAGTTCCCCCGTTTACTAGAGATGATTTCGGTTTGTGGAAGATGAAAATGCTGTTATTTATCAAGGCATCAAATCCGTTGTATATTGGCATATTAGAGAACGGACCGTTTGTACCAATGAAACCAGTTAGTGAATCTACAGCTCCTGATGGTAGCAGGATTCCTCAAGGCACCCAACCTAAGGATATTACCGAGTATACAGATTCTGACAAAGAACTGATTCGATTGGATACAGGATTGATGTTGATATTGGCAGACTCCGCAGACAAGGAAATGAGCTATCAGTTGATGAACTGTACAAGCGGGAAACATATGTGGGATACCATTAATTTGATAATGGAAGGAACTGAAGACGTGCAGGAAAACAGATTGGACATCCTGACTTCTCAGTACGAAGCATTTAGGTCTCTTCCAGGAGAAAGTATAACTCGGGTCTTTGAGAAATATACTAAGCTTCTAAATGAATTGGCAATGAAAGGAAAGACCTATCCACTGAGAGAATCAAACAGGAAGTTCATGATGACGCTGCCCCATCATGTAGAACACAAGTCATCATCCATAAGGGAAAGAATTGACTTCACAAAAATGCCACTAGAGATGATCTATGCAAGCTAAAGACCTATGAGATGGAACAGGAACAGAGAGTGATAATCTACGGACAAGGGACAGTGGAGAACAAGCACAATGCACTTGTGAGATCAGCAGCACTTGTAGTGGATGAACCAGCAACTTCTGATATTCAGGTTCAATCCTCTAAAGCTGGAAAGGAGGTGATTATAGAAGCTGAAATGGATTCTGTGAATCTGGGTGTTGATGAAAGTGATTACTACACCCTAGAAGAGCTTGAGCAGATGGAAGACAAAACCATGGCGTACTTAGCTGCAAAGTTTAGTCATATTCGTTTCAAGAGAAACCCTAAGTATAAGTTCAAGGGCTCAACCAACAGATTCCAGAAGAGCAAGTATTCACCAGGGACTGGCTTTAAGGGAGGCTACAAGACTGGCATGATTGATAGAAGCAAATCAAGATGCTACAATTGCAATGAGTTAGGGCATTTCGCCACTGAATGCCGGAAGCCTCGTCAAGAAAGAGACATGAAAGATGTCTATGAGAAGAAGTATTCTTATGATGAGTTGAAGAAAGAGAATGCCAAGCTTAAACAGCAACTGGAGGCATTTTCTGGAAAGCAGAAAGGGAAAGCTTATATAGCAGAGGGAAAACACTGGGATGATACTGATTCGGATGAAGAGGAGGAATATGTAAATGTTGCTCTAATGGCTGACTCTTCAGAGGAATCACCGCAATTATCTCAGGTACCTATCTTAACAACAATTGACATGTCTAATTCTGAGTACAAGAAAACTGTGCAAGATCTTAGTGTAGAATTGTTTAATGTACACACAAGCATGCTAGCATCAGAAATGGAAAATGCTAAACTAGTTCTTAAGATTAAAAATCTAGAATCTAAAAATGAAGAACTAGGGCTTGTAGCTGTCACATTAGAAGATCTTAAGCAAAAGAATGCGTACTTAGAAAACAAGGTCAAGTGTAATGATGAGATAGAGACTATCCTCAGGAAGCAGATTTCAGATTTAGATTTGAAACTGAATGCTTTTAAGAATTCCGCTCTAATTGCTAAGGAGATCATTGATACTCAGGCCATAGAGAATAAAACTGCTATAGGATTTGACTATAACAAGAAAGCTGGTAAGAAGATAGTGGAATTCCCTGTGACATCTTCAGTTGTCAAAAGGAATACTCCACATGTTCTTAAGAATGTTAATTGTCCAGTTTTTGTTAAGCCTTTTCCACCACTTTTTCATGAGGATGATCTTTTCATAAGACAAGAATTGCTTGAGGAGGATTTGTTGAAGATTGAAGAGGTAAAGACTAAGTTGCCTAGGAAATCAGTAAAAGCTGAATTACCTAAAACTGAAGTAGGTGACTTAGTCAGTAATGCTAAAAAGAACAGGAATGGGAAGAAGAAGATTGTTAATCAGGAAATGGTTCCATATTCTCCCATTGCATCTAGGAAGTTGTGCACTATTTGTAATTCTGCTGGACACCTTACACATGCATGTAAAAAGGTTAAAGTAGAAACTGCTAATACTTCTGAAATGCATAACATGTCTGACATGCCTGATACTCATGAACCCCGTGGAAAGAAAGAGTGTTTGCTATGTAAGTACAACATCATGCATGCTTATTTTAAGTTGATGAATGACAATAGCAAAAGCACTGTTAATGTTAAATCCACAGATACTATGAATGTCAAACAGGGTAAGACACAATTGAATGTTACTCCTGTTAAAGGATCTAAATCTTTAGGACCCAAACAATTTTGGGTACCAAAGTCCGCTTAATCAATCTGTGATTGCAGGGTAAGGTTAAAAGCTCAAAGGTTGTGTGGATTCTGGATAGTGGCTGTTCTAGACACATGACAGGTGAAGAGTCCCTGCTTACAGAGGTGGTTAAGAAGACCGGCCCTATTGTAACCTTTGGAGATGACAGCAAAGGATTCACTATGGGATATGGTAAATTGAAAATTGGGAATGTCATCATTGAACACATCTCTCTTGTTGAAGGATTAAAGCACAATCTTCTAAGTATCAGTCAATTCTGTGATAAAGGCTACAATGTAGATTTCAGAAAAGACAAGTGCTTGATCACAAACAGGAAGGATGAGAAGCTTGCTCTACTGGGAGTAAGGAAAGGAAATTTGTTTATAGCTGACTTAAGTTCTACCAGTGAAAGAGAAGTTACATGTTTCTACAGTAAGACATCTTCAGAACAAAGTTGGCTATGGCACAAGAAGCTCTCACACTTGAACTTCAAAACTATGAACTCTTTGGTAAAGAGAGAGTTAGTGAGAGGGTTGCCCCTGATGGAATTCAATCAGGAGGGACTATGTGAAGCATGTGAAAAAGGGAAGTCGAAGAAAGCATCACATGGAAGCAAAGGAATGACAAACATTGCTGAACCATTAAAACTGATTCATATGGATTTATTTGGTCCAGTCAATGTTATGTCACTTTCAAGAAAAAGATATGCATTGGTGATGGTGGATGACTACTCCAAGTACACGTGGGTGTTGTTCATACAATCAAAGGATGAAGCAACACAACTAATCATTGATCACATTAAGAATATAGAAGTGGAAGCTAAGCTACCTGTGCGGACAATCAGATCAGACAATGGAACTGAATTCAAGAATGCAGTTCTTAATGATTTCTGCTCAGAGAAAGGAATATCAAGACAGTATTCAGCACCAAGAACTCCACAACAGAATGGAGTAGTGGAAAGGAAGAACATGACCTTGGTTGAAGCAGCAAGGACCATGTTGAGTGAATCAAAACTTCCCACGTACTTTTGGGCTGAAGCAGTGAATACAGCTTGCTACACTCAGAATCGTACCCTGATTAACAAAGATCATGAAAAGACTCCGTATGAGTTAATGGCCAACAAGAAACCAACACTGAAGTACTTTCATGTGTTTGGTGCAAAGTGCTTTGTACTTAAAGATGGAGAACATCTTGGCAAGTTTGATGCCAAAGCAGATGAAGGCATTTTTCTGGGCTATTCTCTGGAATCTAAGGCTTTCAGGGTATATGTGATTGAAGATAAGAAGGTGTTGGAAAGCTTTAATGTAACATTTGACGACACCAAAAGACCAGGCCTGCAAACTAGAGAGAACTCTGAATCCTTGGTATTTGAAAATCTATCAGGAGATCTCTCTGACAATGAAGAAGAACCTGAAGTTGTGACAGTTATTAATAATAATGATAATGATAATGATTCTGGACCAAGTAGTGATAGTAGTGGACATACTCAAACCACTGCTGGATCTACTAGTCAATCAACAGGGTCAACAGATCAAACCGTCAACAACTCAGGGGGAGCAGGAGAATGATCAACTAGTCACACTCCACAACATCTAGAACAAGGAGAATCATCAAGATCGCATCTGCCAAGACAAAGGGTATGGAATAGAGATCATCCCTTTCACTTGATCATTGGTGATCCGGACACAGGAGTGAGAACTAGGAGAACATCACAAAATGAATGTCACTATTCTGGGTTTCTTTCAGAAACAGAACCTAAGAAAGTTGAAGATGCTCTAGATGATCCAGATTGGGTGATTGCTATGCAAGAGGAACTCAATCAGTTTGAAAGGCAGAAAGTTTGGAAGCTGGTACCTAGGCCTAAGGGAAAATCTGTTATTGGAACAAGATGGGTATTCAGAAATAAGTTGGACGAAGATGGCATTGTAACGAGAAACAAAGCCAGACTGGTTGCTAAAGGTTACTCTAAAGAAGAGGGTATTGATTATGATGAAACCTATGCACCAGTAGCAAGACTTGAGGCCATCAGAATGTTTCTGGCATTCGCAGCACATTCCAATTACAAGGTATATCAAATGGATGTGAAGAGTGCATTTCTGAACGGGGAGTTAGAAGAAGAAGTGTATGTGGAACAACCTCCAGGTTTTGAGGATTCAAAACTGGCAGACTTTGTGTACTTTCTATTCAAAGCTCTCTATGGACTCAAACAAGCTCCAAGGACATGGTATGACACTCTCTCTGAATTCTTACTTGAAAATGATTTTACAAGAGGTGTTGTAGACAAGACTCTCTTTTACAAAAAGCACAAAAATGATTTGATATTGGTGCAAGTATATGTTGATGACATAATATTTGGTTCTACTAATGACGATCTATGCAAGAGATTTGCAAAGTTAATGCAGAGTCGTTATGAAATGAGTATGATGGGTGAATTGTCATTCTTTCTTGGACTGCAAGTGTATCAAAGGCAAGATGGTATATTCATTTGTCAGTCCAAGTACATCAAAGATCTTCTTAAGAAGTATCAAATGGAAGACTCATCTACAGCAAAGACTCCTATGTCAACTGCCACTAAGCTTGATAAGGATGAAACTGGTAAGAAGGCTTACATCACATGCTACAGAGGTATGATAGGCTCATTACTTTATCTCACTGCAAGTAGACCAGATATAATGTTTGCAACATGCTTGTGTGCTAGGTTTCAGTCTGATCCTAAAGAATCTCATCTAATAGCTGTTAAGCGAATATTTAGATATCTTAATGGGACCCCAAATCTTGGAATTTGGTACCCTAAAGATACAGGATTTGATCTTATTGGATATACAGACTCTGATTTTGCAGGTTGTAAGATTGATCGGAAGAGTACTTCAGGAAGCTGTCAGTTTCTTGGAAGAAGGTTAGTTTCCTGGTACAGCAAGAAGCAGCATTCAGTGTCCACATCAACAGCTGAGGCTGAATACATTGCTGCTGGTAGCTGCTGTGCTCAGATCTTGTGGATGAGAAACCAACTCCGTGACTATGGGCTTTTGTTGACAAAGATTCCAATATTTTGCGACAACACAAGTGCCATAGCAATCTCAAACAACCCAGTGCAACACTCAAGGACGAAGCACATCGACATCAGGTATCATTTTATCCGAGAGCATGTCATGAATGGAACTGTGGAGTTACATTTTGTACCCACAGAGGACCAAATTGCAGACATCTTTACTAAACCGCTTGATGAATCCACTTTTTCCAAGCTGGTTGGTGAACTTGGGATGTTAAATCTTTCTAATTGATTTTGATCAGAGGTTAAAACCTTCTAATTGATTTTGATTAGAACTCAGGAACTGCAAGAATCCTAGTGAATACATGAGTTTGAGAATTTCTATATCCTTAGGACTCGTGAATTTATTTTCTGGAGCAATTCTCGTAGTTAGGATTATTGTACTAATTTTATGTCATAATTAAGGATGATATATCTTCTGGCATTTAATTAGTTATTAATTCTAAAAAATTATTTAGGTGCTAATATTTGTTCTAAATATTCAAGCATCTATTTAATTTGAATTAATTTACTTTGTTTTTAACATTGTAGATTAATGCAGCATAATTTATTGGATTTTAATTGGTTAATATCATTCAATGATATTTAATTGATTTTATTCTAAGAAAATTGTGAATTTTCTGTTAAGAATTGATTTTGGTAAATTTGTAAAAATTTATTGGAATTAGAATTTGACAGGAAATAAAAAATTTCTGGAAAAGAAAAACCACCGAAATACATTTTTCGATAGTTTTTGAAATTAAAGTGAAAATATATCCTGAGGATTTAATTTTTCAATAATTAAACTCCTCGATAGTTTTTCAACAAACTTTTCTCGATAGTTTTTGAGAAAAACTTTAAAAAGCATCGAATTGAATTTATATTAATTCTATATTTAAATTCTCGATTGTTTTTTTAAAGTTATCTGAAAATATATCGAATAGAATTCACTTAATTTAATATATGAATTCTCGATACTTTTTCAGATTTTACCTCGATAGTTTTTGGAATTTCAAAGAAATAACTCTCGATGGTTTTTCAGAAATTCGTTTAAAATTCTATTCTCATACACTTCGATAGTTTTTCAGAAAACCATCGAAGATAAGATTACCTTTTTGCCCCTCTGAAAATCCATCGACAGTTCATTTAAATTCTACCGAACTGTAGAAAGACCATTTTACCCTTACAGTTTGAAACGTATTTAAATGGCCCTTAGCTGTTTTCTTTCACTTTTACAGATCTGAAACAGCTAAAGCTCTCGTTTAAAATACTTACAGAATATAGACACAATCCAAGAACATCACCATCGATACATTCTTCAGTTTTTAACCGATTAAAACTTAAAATTTTACTGTTCTTTCACAGTTACTTGATTTTAACCGTGAAAGTGTGAATTTTTTTTGTTTTCTTTCTCCTGTGAAGAAGAAACTATCGAAAGTGGTTTGATTTCTAAATCCTAAGTTCTGTTAACACTCTTCGACTCTAGAAAGAAATTGGTTATCAATTGATTTCTTTAGTGATTAAAGAGAAATTTGTTTTCAAAAGTTAACAAATTAGGGTTTTTGATAAAGTGGTTCGAGTTTGTGTGTTAGTGTGAAAAGGGGTAATTTGGTTAAGAGTTTGATTAATTAGTGATAATTAATTAAATTTAAAAGGAAAAATAGTTTTGGTTTATTTAAATTTTCTGGAAATTTAAAATGGCTGGAGAATTTATTATTACCAAGACTAATCATGTCTCGTTTCAAAACTTGCAAGCCATTACGAACTTACAGTTTCGTGCATGGGCAGAGTTTTTGAACACACGTTCATTAGTGGCATTTGCTGTGAGTACTCCCGTGGTCCTTTGCATCGATCAATTGACTACGTTGTACACAACCGCCACGGATACAACTGAGAATAACGTAAGGTCCTTTAGTTTTGTTGTGCCAGGGGGCAGAACAATAAGGGTGACGGAACATGATTTTAATAGAATCCTACATTTTCCTACAGAAAACCTTGTTCCGGATCCCACGACTGAGGAAATACATGCTTTCTTCACTCTCATAAGAAGTCAACAACCTAACTTCTTTGTGGGAGAGTTTCTGAAGCATTATTTGACAAAGCCATGGAACTTTTTCTTTCATACACTTATCCATGTGTTTACTGCTAAGCTTACAAATCTGCATGGTATTCCCTTATTCCTTCAAAAGATAGGGTTTGCCATTGCTAACAATAGGCATATAAACATAGGAAAGTTACTGATTGATCAACTAATTCTATGCATGGGACCACTGGATGAAAGAACAGGCATGGACGATGTGCTTTGTTTCTATCCTAGGTTCCTACAGCTCATTCTCAATGATGTCTTAACAAATAATGAACGAGAGATATTTGAAGGTGAAGCCAACCAGGAGTGCATGAGAATGAAGAGCAATGAAATAACCGCTCTCATTAGGAAGAACAACTATCTTCCAGGGGTACCCACTGTTCTCACAGACTATCTAAGAACGGTGCCCCTACCACTTCTACCCCCAGGGGAACATGTAATTGAAGGTAATATTCCTCCACCTCAACCTGAAATGGCACCTGAACCAATGGATGTTGATCCAGAGCCCTCAGTGGCCATTCCTGACCAGGAAGTTGCAAACCCACAACTTCTAACCACGGTCGAAGAGCCTTTGGATGAGCCAAATGAAACAATAAACGAACCTCCTTCCCCTCCTATACCCAGTATACAAACATCCTTGAGTGTAGAGGGAGATAGTGCCAAAGCAGCACCACATAAGGAGATACACCCTTCAACAACAGCTCTGCCTTCCTCTAAAAGGAGAAGAACAGAAACCGAGGCAACTGTTGATACTTCATTTCTTTCATCCAAAGAACCCTTCACAGATTTTTCTGATTTTGATTGGGCAATGCTAACTAAAGCAATATCTGAACCCATAGCTCAATCAAGTAAGGAAGAATTGACGGAAGCAACTGGTGTTCCGACCATATTACGGTCAGGTTCACTGGTTGAAGGTTCTAAGAACCAAGAGTCTTCACAGACGTCGAGAGAAGGCCTTGACCTAAATGCACAATCTAAAGGGTCATTGTCTAGCTCCCCAGATGGAACATATCTGGATCCTGCGGGTAAAGGGTCTGACGTAGGTGCAGATCGGCAACTCGGTGACGATGAATCAATTAACATTGAAGAGTCAACTGAGGTGAAGTCTTTACAGACTCAAGGGGAAGGTTCAGGATCTCTGCTGCTAATAGAGCCTGTTTCTAACCCCCTAGAGATTCAAACTCTAGATCCTACAAAGGATACATCATCCACGGATGATCAGCAACTTGGTTTATCCAAGGACGGGGACTTGCGAAGCCCCATTGCACCACCGGTGACCTCCTTAAGGATGGCTACGGTGTTTTCTTCTGCAGGTACAATTAGCACAAAGGGATTGAGTGAAACACAAACACTTACACCTGGCCTGAGTGGGAAAGGTAAAATGATTCAAACACCGACAGAAACGTTGAGTGTACACCCAGAGCCAAATGTGAGGAGTGACACCCTAACCCTTCCCAATATTGATGATTTGATATTACCAACAGAAAGAGAGTTACAAGTTCAATCCTCCCTCAAGGAGATGACAGTTCGTGACAAAGAAGGAAATCCACTATTCAAGGTTCCACTGCGACCTTCCTTTGACCAAGGGATCTCCTCTAGTCAAGCCAATGCTTCTTTAAAGACTATTCAAGAGAAGGTTGACTTGGCTGCAGCTGATTCCAGAAGAACATTCAGGGTCATTGGCAGTGCATCTGGCACTATAACAGGTACGAAGCAGGCAGTGGACTCCTTAAAGAAGGAAGCTATGGAAGAACTGGTCAAATTGAGGACGGACGTCAAGGAATTAAAGGACGGTTTCATGAATGAAGTATATGCTTTGTCACAAGGACAAGAAGCTTTGAAAGAAGACGTTCAGGTTATCCGGGATGGTCAAGCGCGGGTAAAAGATGCAATGAAGACACTTTCGAGAGTGGAGTCTAAGCTGAACAAGAGGCTGGATCATATGGAAAAGACTACCAACTCAAGATTGGATAACATTGACCTGTCGCTAGCTTCTATGAATGAGATGAATAAGCAGATTATGGATTTCTTGGACAATCAAAGTGATGGAGTACAGTCAATCTGGACTATGCTAAGGAACCAGAAAACTGGACAACCTGGTCCTTCAAATCAGCAACCTGATCCTTCTACTACCTTTTATGCTGAGGATGCTTTCGTCGAGGATTCCTCAACTAAGGGGGAGAAAGTTGGAGATGGGGATAAAGGTCTGGATGGATGGGGAGTTTGGGAAACGGTTGAAGCTATTCCAATTAGACAGTACTGGATTGAAGAACTTGTACAAGAAGAAGAGAAAAGTGAAGAGGAATTTGAGGTCATGCAAGAGCAACCAAATCAGGAGGAGCATGAGCCATATTATCCAGAGCCCGTTGAACATCCAATCTGGGAGGATAATATGGAAGAAGAAGCAAATTCTCTGTCACCAGAAGAAGCTGCCTTGGAAGCGATAAGAGCTCAGAGAGCTGCAATAGATGCCAGGCAAGCTGAGAAAGAGAGACAACAAGCAATTCTGAGGAGTGAAAAACTGAAGAGGTTCAAAGTGTATAGTGAAGTGAGAAAGAAGAAGATGATAGATCTGGCAAAGAAAGAAGGTAGTGAATGGGAGATGGCTTATAAAACCTTTTGCGGAGTTGAAGACGGATTAGAAGTCAACGACAATGCTGAGGTGGAAGTTATCATTCAGAACATCAGAAGTGCCAATCTTGAAGATCAGACTTACTTCACAGCATTGAGAAACTCTATGATCTTTCTGAAAGCAGGGGTTAAAGCAAATGGAGCCTGGAACTTACTGATCAATTTTCTTGAGAAAGGTACATTTGTGATTTCCACTAAGTTTTTAGAACAGAGAACATACACAGAGTTGCAGGTTATTCTCATCAAGATTCAAAGGACGACAAGGCTAAATGAGCTACTCCGTGAGCATGTTAAAGAGATCTTGATGAAAGTCGGTCCAGAGATTACTGAAGATCCTCCAATGGTTAGATTCATGGCGAATGACTTGTTCAGAATCTGCTATCTGGCTGAGGACAAACTGAGAGACTACCCAAGAAACTATCTAATCTCAGTTGAGAAGTATCTTAGATCCACTGGATTCTCATCAACGGAGAAGGACAAAGCAGCAGACACTCTGAGAAGATTTCTAATGGAGAATGTTCCTTACTATAGGAAGAGAGTGGAAAGAGGATTGGAAGTGCATCCCAGACTACCAAACATGCCAAAGCTAAACAAGAAAGATGTTAACATTGCATGGTTGTGGGCTGGAGTGGGTCAAGAGGTTGAATACATTGGAAGACACATTCAAGGAGCAATCCTTAAACCTGGAGAACCACTGCACTATCCTTCCGTGATTGATTATCAGACTGCTAACTCCAATCCTGTGATAGAAGAAGGTGAGATTGAGATGGACTGAAGAATGAAACAAAGAACAAAAAAACTATCAGCTCAGACTAGAGGAGCAACTTCATTGTATAAAGTTTTATTGTTTTTTTTTTATTTATGAAATCTGGAAATGTATATATATCTGATCCAGAATGCATTTAATATTATTACGCTGTCTTACTTTAATTAGTTTCATGTTTCCTTAGTTAGTTGAGTTATCCTCGAAGTATTTGCTTGTCAAACTCTATCCAATCAAATAGGGGGAGATTGTAAAGCATAATGTAACATAAGATGTAAAAGAGATAACTACAACTCAACAAAGGACAAGACAGACAATAATATTAACAGAAGCACAGGAATCCAGAATCAAAGAAGAAAAGGTAAACTCAAAAAAATCAAAATACATTATGTATTCTTGAAGTCCGTAAACAGGTCACGGAAAGAAGTTCATGAAAATGTTCAAGCCTCAGTGACAGCAAAAGAAACAAGACTTTCAAGACGACAGAAGTATGTGAATAATTTAGGGTTAGTACCACGGGATTCCAGTGATTAAATGAAGCAACCAGAAGGACAAAGGACTTATCAGCAGCTTTGAATTGAAGACATAAAAGAAGAATTGATCAAGTGTTATTCATCTGTGAACCAGACCAGTTGCACTAGGTGACGGCACTAAAAAGATCAAGTTGTTTTATCGTCTCAGAAGAAATTGATACAGTCTAAACCTGAAACACCCTGGAGTACAGAAGCTTTTCTAAATGATCAAGTACAAGAAAAGATTTCGATGGTTTTTCTTAATAGAAAACCATCGAAAGAGTTTAAAGAAAACAATTAGAATTCTAGTTTAAAAGAATTTAACTTTCGATAGTTTTTATTAAAAACTATCGAATGGTAAATTCTTTTTAAACATTCGATAGTTTTCAATTTGGAAAAGCAGGTGGTGAAGTGACTTTGTTGTCAGGTTGATGAAGATCCAACGGCCAAGGTTAATTCAATTAATTTGGTTCGATGGTTCTTTCTAAAAAACAAGTCTACAATTACTAAGTGAGAGGAAGTGTCTTCCTCAGTCAGGTTATTAACACAGAAGCAATTACTGAGAGAGAAGTTTGAGCCGGAGAAGATCAGAGAAATTAATAGTGCTCAGAATTTGATCATTGTATTGATTGTGTTTAACCTAGAACTCATTGAAGCTAATCTACGGATTAGAAATTGTAGCACCCCTCGAGGTTTATATTTATAAAAAGATATATTCCCCGACTCTTGGTTTGATTTGGTGTGTTTGATTTCGTTATAGAACTGAATGATTAATCCGCGAACGAAATTGAATTATTTGTGAGTATCGTTATTCAACCCCCCCCCCCCCCTCCCCTTCTACGATACTTTGGACCTAACAGATATTAAATGATAAACATTTAAAAGTTGTTAGATATATCTATAAGTATATTTATGTAAAATGTAAATATATGTAAATGTATTTGTTCAATAAAGGATGTATATTTATGTAAAATATTTAACAAATGGACTTCTTTTCAATTAAAATTATTATAATACATATATGTTACTTAAATTAATCAAAACTAAATTTAACATAAAAATTGAAAAATTTTGAAAAATAAAAAATCACTGTGTGCAAAGTACGGTCATATTTCAAAAAAATTAAATAATTCTAATGAGAATTTGTTACGAATAACGTCATTTCTCACTCGATTTGATAAAATATTCGTGCATATATATTTTAAGTGTTTTTCATTAATTGATTATTAGTTTATTAATGAACAATCAAACGACTTCTACAAATATAAAAAATTCTTCTAAGTTACTCGGAAATATCCCGTCTACGAACGAACCCTGGGTTGAAAAAACGGAAAGAGCCAACCGAGAAAATAAAGACGGAACGATCACAAAAAAATGAAACTCCGATCCTGACAATAATACGCCCCCATCCGGCAAAGCCGCATAAAGGAGGGGGGGGGGGCAAATGATAGGCTAAGTAATACTAAAGCCGGAAAGACAGAAGAACGATCCGGACCCAGGAAGGATCACATGGAATAGTCCAAAGGATACAGACACGATGATTAATAGGCTAAGTAATACTAAAGCCTGAAAGACAGAAGAATGATTCGGACCCGGGAAGGATCAAAGAGAAGATACGAGTCCAGACGATATGACAAATGTTAAAGAAGAAATCAGTCATAGGTCAAACAATCAAACATATAGAAATGACAGGTGGCGAGACGTCTACAAAAGCGTGACATGACGACGCGAATATTCCTCCACATGTCTTTAATGATGACAGAAATGATTACCTGTCACTATCGACACATTCCATCTGCAGCTTTCCACACGCCAAGATGATTCCTGCACGTGTCCGCCATCCCGCTACTCGTACACGTGTTCGTCATCTGCGCGCTCCACGCGTCCCGCCGCCCTGCCAAGGAACGGTCCAGATTTCGAGGTAACACCCCTAAACCCTAATCATTGGCCTATAAATAGCCCAAGGATTAGAGTGTAGGGGTAGCTTCATTTTTCAAACAAAAACCCACATACACACTGATACACTCTCTCTGCCTTATATTTCTTCCCCAAGAATCCATAATCATTCTCACGTCGGAGGTGCCGCGAGGCCACCACCCCCCGCCGGCATTGTTTTGCAGGAACCCTCTCCGGTGACTTCACCATTTTCTGAGATCTCAACCACCAAAAGAAGGAGGAGAAGGACGTATGACGGACTGAGCGTTATCATTTGGCGCTAGAAGGAGGTTGCAGCTCCGGTCACCTTGTGGCCTTACCACAATATAAAGAATCCATTACCAACACTACTCTCAAACTACCAACAAAACTTCAAACTCAAAAAAAAACCAAACACCCCTGACCATGGGTCAAACTAAGGGTGGTGTTTACAAGTCTATTGAGGCGTCGAACCCTCAGGGACCTCTCATGCCGAACCCACAAGAGACGAACCCCACGAACCAAGACCTAAACACTGATCAAATACCAGTAAACCATGATGATGGACGAGTCATTGTAAGAACCAGAAATCTGAGTGTAAGTACTTGTATAAATGGAATAAATATTTTAATTGATATTATTCTAGTTTGACGAGTTAAAGTGTTATATGCTTAATGAGTGTCGTTATATATGTTAGGAAATGATTAAAAGAGTCCCCGTATATGTTTAATATGTGATAATTGTTAATTGATGTGATTTAAAACTTTATCGGGAACTGTGTTAGTGGGTTTGTCTTTTTCGATGAACCGTATTTTCAAAATCTCTAGGGCCTCGATTTAAATTATTTTTACATCAAAATCGATCAAATAAAATTTCAAAATATTCCAGACTCCAATTTTATTCGCTCTATAGTGTTTAAAGATTTTTCGAATCATGTTCGCTATTTTTCGTAAAAATATCGTTATCCGTTTTGTACCCGTAACTCAGTTAATTAGCGCTCGAGCTCTGACGGTTGCAAGTAGGTCGGGATAGTTCTCCTTGATGATGTTATACGCCTGATAATCACGATGGCCACGGGAAATGAGTTGGCGGAAGTGCCTCGGTAGAAAAACCGCAGGATCCATGATGAACTATAGAAATAGATTGCGTTTGCGAATTGGAAACTGAAAGATTGTGTTTGCGAATTGGAAATTGTGTTTGCGAATTGGAAACTGAAAAACCCTAATTGAATTGAATTGGGGGAATCTTAATTATTTTGGTCTAGTCCTTCTGTTGTAATATTTGGGAGCCCAGGCCGGCTAATGAGAAGCCGTTAAACCGGACTTACATTTTAGCTTAATTCCTTAATTGTATAATGATAAAAAAAAGTAGATATAAAACGATAAACATTTAAAAGTTGTTAGATATATCTATAAGTATATTTATGTAAAATGTAAATATATGTAAATGTATTTGTTCAATAAAGGATGTATATTTATGTAAAATATTTAACAAATAGACTTCTTTTCAATTAAAATTATTATAATACATATATGTTACTTAAATTAATCAAAACTAAATTTAACATAAAAATTGATAAATTTTGAAAAATAAAAAATCACTGTGTGCAAAGTACGGTCATATTTCAAAAAAATTAAATAATTCTACAAATATAAAAAATTCTTCTAAGTTACTCGGAAATATCCCGTCTACGAACGAACCCTGGGTTGAAAAAACGGAAAGAGCCAACCCAGAAAATAAAGACGGAACGATAAAAAAAAATTGAAACTCCGATCCAGACAATAATACTCCCCCATCCGGCAAAGCCGCATAAAGGAGTGGGGGGCAAATGATAGGCTAAGTAATACTAAAGCCGGAAAGATAGAATAACGATCCGGACCCAGGAAGGATCACATGGAAATAGTCCAAAGGATATAGACACGATGATTAATAGACTAAGTAATACTAAAGCCTGAAAGACAGAAGAATGATTCGGACCCGGGAAGGATCAAAGAGAAGATACGAGTCCGGACGATATGACAAATGTTAAGAAGGAATCAGTCATAGGTCAAACAATCAAACATATAGAAATGACAGGTGGCGAGACGTCTACAAAAGCGTGACATGACGGCGCGAATATTCCTCCACATGTCTTTAATGATGACAGAAATGATTACCTGTCACTATCGACACATTCCATCTGCAGCTTTGCACACGCCAAGATGATTCCTGCACGTGTCCGCCATCCCGCTCCTCGTACACGTGTTCGTCATCTGCGCGCTCCACGCGTCCCGACGCCCTTCCAAGGAACGGTCCAGATTTCGAGGTAACACCCCTAAACCCTAATCATTGGCCTATAAATAGCCCAAGGATTAAAGTGTAGGGGTAGCTTCATTTTTCAAACAAAAACCCACATACACACTGATACACTCTCTTTGCCTTATATTTCTTCCCCAAGAATCCATAATCATTCTCACGTCGGAGGTGCCGCGAGGCCACCACCCCCCGCCGGCATTGTTTTACAGGAACCCTCTCCGGCGACTTCACCATTTTCTGAGATCTCAACCACCAAAAGAAGGAGGAGAAGGACGTATGACGGACTGAGCGTTATCATTTGGCGCTAGAAGGAGGTTGCAGCTCCGGTCACCTTGTGGCCTTACCACAATATAAAGAATTCATTACCAACACTACTCTCAAACTACCAACAAAACTTCAAACTCAAAAAAAAAACCAAACACCCCTGACCATGGGTCGAACTAAGGGTGGTGTTTACAAGTCTACTGAGGCGTCGAACCCTCAGTAACCTCTCATGCCGAACCCACAAGAGACGAACCCCACGAACCAAGACCTAAACACTGATCAAATACCAGTAAACCATGATGATGGACGAGTCATTGTAAGAACCAGAAATCTGAGTGTAAGTACTTGTGTAAATGGAATAAATATTTTAATTGATATTATTCTAGTTTGACGAGTTAAAGTGTTATATGCTTAATGGGTGTCGTTATATGTGTTAGGAAATGATTAAAAGAGTCCCCGTATATGTTTAATATGTGATAATTGTTAATTGATGTGATTTAAAACTTTATCGGGAACTGTGTTAGTGGGTTTGTCTTTTTCGATGAACCGTATTTTCAAAATCTCTAGGGCCTCGATTTAAATTATTTTTACATCAAAACTGATCAAATAAAATTTCAAAATATTCCAGACTCCAATTTTATTCGCTCTATAGTGTTTAAAGATTTTTCGAATCATGTTCGCTTTTTTTCGTAAAAATATCGTTATTCGTTTTATACCTTTAACTCAGTTAATTGGCGCTCGAGCTCTGACGGTTGCAAGTAGGTCGGGATAGTTCTCCTTGATGATGTTATACGCCTAATCACGATGGCCACGGGAAATGAGTTGGCGGAAGTGCCTCAGTAGAAAAACCGCAGGATCCATGATGAACCAGAGAAATAGATTGCGTTTGCGAATTGGAAACTGAAAGATTGTGTTTGCGAATTGGAAATTGTGTTTGCGAATTGGAAACTGAAAAACCCTAATTGAATTGAATTGGGAGAATCTTAATTATTTTGGTCGAGTCCTTCTGTTGTAATATTTGGGAGCCCAGGCCGGCTAATGAGAAACCGTTAAACCGGACTTACATTTTAGCTTAATTCCTTAATTGTATAATGATAAAAAAAAGTAGATATTAAACGATAAACATTTAAAAGTTGTTAGATATATCTATAAGTATATTTATGTAAAATGTAAATATATGTAAATGTATTTGTTCAATAAAGGATGTATATTTTTGTAAAATATTTAACAAATGGACTTCTTTTCAATTAAAATTATTATAATACATATATGTTACTTAAATTAATCAAAACTAAATTTAACATAAAAATTGATAAATTTTGAAAAATAAAAAATCACTGTGTGCAAAGTACGGTCATATTTCAAAAAAATTAAATAATTCTTATGAGAATTTGTTACGAATAACGTCATTTCCCACTCGATTTGATAAAATATTCGTGCATATATATTTTAAGTGTTTTTCATTAATTGATTATTAGTTCATTAATGAACAATCAAACGACTTCTACATATAAGAAATATCTTACTGTTCCTTCTTTTATGTACTTTCTTCTCAGATGTTAAACAAATACATAAAAAAAAATAATGGTAATCTTAATTCAATCACTTTTTGTTTTTGACAAATTTAAAGCAAATTAAAATAAAATAAAATAGTAAACCGCAATTATCCGGAAAGCACATCATCTTTAAGGCGGAATAAAGTTCTTAATCAATAAATTGCCAACAAAGCAGATACAGGAGATAAACCAAGTTGCTACTGGCATGTTCTAATATTATTACAGGAGGACATGTCTAGGACCTGCGACAAAATTTAGCTCAATCAACAACACGCCTGGTATCAGCCAACACGCTTGAATTCTCTTTAGGACAGAGATAGCTAAGATCCATAAACCTAAAGAAAACCCAATATTACAAGTTTTAGTGTTTTCTAGCAACACATTCAGCATGTTTTACTAAGCACCTCTCTCAGTAAAAGACTTTTGGCACCCCCTCAAAAAAAAATTGCATACTTAAGCCGTATCTTTTTCAGGAAAATTGTCAGTTAAGGTCTCTGGATTTGCCGCTGCTTTTTTGGGCCTCCTGTACCACAGAAATGTAAACCATAGAGTCCTCAGTAATCCTCCATTTGCGATATGTGGAATTAAAATGCGGCCCCAATATGGATAATAGGGTCCTGGCAATTTAATTAATGTGAAGAAAATTGCTACTGCAATCAGATGCCATGGAACTTCTGCTTCCTGAAAATTAATGAAAAACATTAGGGATTAGTGATAGTTAGCCAAAGTATCATATATATGTCTGCATCTTTATATATATAAGTTGGGGGTGGAGACTTTCATACAAATGACAAAAGCATACATGGACATATTGCAAGTACTTGGCATGCTTTATTGTAAATTCAGCGTACCTTGAGAAGCGGAGATAGTTCTAAGGCTGTCTCCTTCAGGATTCCCGCTAAAGCAACACCAACTAGAATAGGAATTGGTACAAGAAGTAGCTTTCTTTCATGAGCACAATAAGACATCTCACTTAGGGAGGAAACTGCCAGTACGGGTACACTTAAATACTTCATTACTGCTAATACCAAGTCAAGAATGAGCTGGATGAAACTTTCTGCAGCTTTGTTCCAGGGAAAACTCTTTACTGGCTGTGGTGAACTATCCCAAACAGATCTTGCCTTTTGACTTATGAGGTCTAACTTTGCTTTCATCGGTTCACCCAACCCTCCAGCTGCCATATTTATGGCGCATATAGTTTTTTGCCTGGGATTTCTATATCCCTTGCTTGTATTCACACTCAATATGAAGCTATTTGATTTAAGAGACGAAGACTTACCCTGCTGAAGCACAAATAAATTTGTCATATCTAAGATGAATATACACTAAAAATCACAGATAAATTTGAAGCAACTACACCTCATTTAGCTTCCTTTTTATTAATTATATACAAAACTTACAACACACTACAAAAAACAATCGGCCCAAACACCTCGAAAAATAGCTACAGGAAACTACTTTCTATGTAGTACCCAGTTTCCACCCAACAACACATCTTATAAGGAAAATATAACTCCCACGCTTACGCATTTATCATTTCCCTCAGTTGAACAAAGAGTGTAGCATGTACCACATTTGTCAACAAATCTTTGTTCCATTTTATCTCTTATCTTGTAGGTCGGATAATACGAAAAGGGGGTTGGGACGAAATCAAACATACACTATCTTCTTGACATTAACGCACAATATCTATTCCTTCCTGATTCCATTCCATCGCTTCGTAACTAAAATTACATTCTCTATTTTCAAGAAAATGCTAATTCTTTCTCGTATTCGTCAACAAACTTTAAGCATTATCTATCCCCCACCCCCTCCCCCCTCTACATTTTTTGAATAAATTTTAATTCTATTCACCAACACCGAAACAAAACCTAATAAAATCATCAGCCTATAACAACACAAGCAGCATCCACATAAATTATTTCATGACTTAACACAAAAAACACCAAAATTACTTAATTAATTTTCTTGTAAATTAAAAAAAAAAAGAAAAAGACATAAAATTTCTTGTAACTAACATTGAACACAAACCCATGTCGTACAATTACAATATTAGTGAGAAACAAAAAAGAAAATGATAAAATCAAATAAGAAAGGAGAAAAAGATGCAACCTTTATTGAAGAAAAAGAAGCAGAGGAGACATAACAAGAAGAAGAAGATGCTGACATCATCTTGAGAAAGCCCAGCTCAGCACGCCCAGGAGAATTAGCAGCAGCAAATGAGTGAGTGACTTGTTATTTCATGATACTTGCAGATTGATTTGATTTTAATTGTTAGCAGAGGGCCTTGAAAAAGCCCCTTTCAATATGTTCAACTGATTTATTTTCTTTTTTTTCCCCAGGGTTTTAGCTTTTATTTTTCTAATATATAATTTTTAAGTATTATATTTAAATTAATATAAAATTTTAATTAATATTTTTTTAGTGATAAAATTGAGTAATTTTTATGATGAGTAATTCACTTAGGGGTGTTTGGTTCGAGTTACGGAAACAGAATGAAACCAGAAAGGAAAATAAAGAGAAAGGAAAAGAATGATACTGAATTGCTTTACATGTTTGGTTATGATCCGGAAACGGAATGAAAAATTATATGATTATCTTTATAATTATTTTTTTCTAATATTATATAATTTCAAAAGAGTCAAGTATGTTTTTATTTGTAACAATTTAGTTTATTTACATTTTAATAAATTAATATAATTGATTATTTAATGATATCATTAATTGTTTTTAATAAATTAACATATAAATTATATTAAAATTACTTTTTAATTTATAAAACAAAATTATAAATTATTTTATAATTTTTAAAAATATTTTACATGTTAATTTATTATTTAATGATTTCAGATATAAATTATAATTGAAAATGAAACAAAATTATGAAAAGGAATTGAAATACCTAGGTGAGGGTGGGGAATGGATGTGGAGGAATATTCGGTAATTCTAAAACTAAAAAAGGGGGAAACAAAATTACATTTTTTAGGAAACAAACATCAACAAAGGAAATGAGACTTATTATTTTAATTTTCCTTTCTTGATTATCCTCAACCAAACGCGTCATTAATATATTTGAACCCAACGATTTGATAATTAACCCAAAACTAGAGGACTAGGGTATAATTTGAACCATTTAGCATGAATTTTAAGACGCATCGGTTTAGACATTTTGTTGAGGACTCCAAATATTTTTTGGGTGTTAGACATAAATATCTCATTCTGTAAATTTAGTTCCCAAAATACCTACATGCAGGATGCAGCAAGATCTGCCCAAAATACCCACCATACACGCATCTACTACTTGCGTAATATTTATACGCATTTTGAGCAGGCGTGGTTTTTAAAAATAAAATAAAAGTAAACAATATACGCATGGTCAGGATGTGTAATATTTGATGAAGAATGTACAGCATACGCAATCCTAAGATGCGCATATCATTAACAGTTGTAAATCACGCATCTTTGTATCATTGCACGGATTGGATGTGGGAGCCCACACCCACGTGAATAGAATAGGTGATTGAATCAGGTCTACATAACTTTGTCTATTTATCACTGCAGGAAACATTGATTTAATGATTCATCAGTATACACAGGATTAACATGCGCGAGTTGTGGGTAAAAAAGGTAGACCCTCTAGCCAAAAGGTATTTTGGGCATCGATAATCTATATTTTGGGCAATTTTTCATATTTTTTGAGGAATTTCATAACTAAGAACAATTCCAATTCAACACTAAATTATTAATTATAGTATTTTTATAGTTTTTGTTGAACTACAATCCAACACTAAAATGAAGTATACGATGAATAATGATACCAAATTTGATATTAAAAATATATTCAATGTTCTCTTAACATCAAATTTGGCATTTTTCAAAATGTCCACAATACTCTTATATTTGTCAATAAAACAAAAAAGTTTCATTTATGTCATACTAAACTTATTTGTTCTATATTTTTCAACTTTAAATCTTATTAATTTAAAAAAATTTCCTTATCTTTCAACTATAATCTTTTATTAATTCTATTTTTTTTTTGTATCTTTAATTCTATTTTCTCACATTAAACTTTTACAAAATCTCAATTTTTTAAAATAAATCATGAATTAAACTAGTAGATTTAATATTATGTAAGAGAATAAGGATTCTAAGGTTAATCTTATGATACTTTTCCTAAGTTACTATTGATTTGAGATTATTCACTTTCTTGATTTAAAAATATATTAAAAATATGGTAAGTAAATATTTGGTAATAAATGACTAGATTTGTTATTCACATGCATTTCTAGTGTATTTCAGGAAAAATATCCCAAGTTTAACCTTAGGACCTTAGGATCCTTATTCTCATTATGTAATTATAGTATTATTACAATTTAAAATGTAGTAGTTATTGGCAGTATAAAAATTGAAAAAAAGTTAGAATTGTATTTTCTATGTGACTTTTTTTTATTTTAGTGTCAAGTATAGTATTAATATATTGAAATAAATTTTATGAATGATGGAATTTTGATATCAAAATAGTGTTATAATAACATCAATATCTTTATTATATATATAAAGGAAAATCCACAGGAACTCTAAAATCGTTCGATTCATATTTTTCTAATTTTCTAGAGCTCCTCAATTTTAAATACTTAAAATTAAACTTCCTTTTTAAGTCCTGTTTTATAGAAAAGAAAGTCAAAATCGTTTTTAAGTTGAATAAAAAAAAGTATTGTATAAAAGGTAAGAAATTATATTTTTTGGAAATTATAAAAAGTATTGAATAGAAAAGAAGTATTGTATAAAATTATATTTTTTGGAAATTTTTGAAACATAAGAAATTATATATTAGAATTCCTTCGCCTTCCTTTTCTCCTCCTCAATTTTCTCCTCCTTAAAACGTCTAGAGCTCCTCTTTAAATATTAAAAATTAATTTATTAATATTCTATTTTCAGGTAAGAATCAATCAATCAATCAATCTTTTTATATATATAAAGGAAAATCCGCAGGAGCTCTCAGATCGTCCGAAAGCTATTTATCTATTTTTCTAGAGCTTCTGAATTTTAATTCAATAAAATTAAATTCCTTATTTAAATTCGAATTTATAGGATAGAAAAAATAAGAATTGCATTTTAAATTTTTACTAATGGAGGAAACTAAATATACAATTTTAATATTCTTTCCTTTAAAATCTTTAATATTGAAGGAAAGTAAATATTTATATATATAAAGGAAAAATCGATCGATTCATATTTATCTGTTTTTCTAGAGCTCCTTTATTTCAAATAATTAAAATCAAAATTTCTTTATTTAACTCCTATATTTTGGAGAAAAAAATCGAAACCTTTTAATATTTTCGTTATAACTTCTACTTATAAAAGACAAGTCCCCTAAAATTTATAAACCTAATCAAATTATATAAAAAAAAATCAAAACCTTTTAATATTTCCATTTATAACTTCCACTTATAAAATACAAGTCCTTTAAAATTTATAATTCCCTTATTTACATTCCAATTTATAGGAAAGTCAAGAAATATATAAAGGACAATCATAAAATAAGAATTGTCTTTTAAATTTTTACTAATGCAGGAAACTAAATATACAATTTTAATATTCTTTCCTTTAAAATCTTTAATAATGAATAAAAGTAAATATCTATATATATAAAGGAAAAATCGCTCAATTCATATTTATATGTTTTTCTAGATCTCCTCTATTTCAAATAATTAAAATCAAAATTTCCTTATTTAACTCCTATATTTTAGAGAAAAAAATTGAAACCTTTTAATATTTCCGTTATAACTTCTACTTATAAAAGACAAGTCCCCTAAAATTTATAAACCTAATCAAATTATATAAAAAAAAAATCAAAGCCTTTTAATATTTTCGTTTATAACTTCCACTTATAAAATACAAGTCCTTTAAAATTTATAATTCCTTTATTTACATTCCAATTTATAGGAAAGTCAAAAAATATATAAAGGACAATCATATTTTGAATTTAATTAGACATAGATTAAAAAATACTATATAAACTCAGTGTCCCGAATTTTTTTTATAACTAGCCTTTGTGTTTTTTAGTTTCGTCTTCCATGTTCTCTACATTATGCTTTTTCATGTCTTTTCTCTCTTTTATACTTTGATATTCATTCCTTCTTTTTCGATTTGAAACAGGTTGTGAAAGAACAAAGAACCGGGAAGAAGAAAATTCGCTTTTGTTGTATGATTGTGCGATAAGGTGCGTAGTATTACCCATTGTAAATTCTTGGTATATGTGTATTCAGTAGTGAGTCTTTGACAAAAAAAATTTAATTGCATAAAAATTTTAATAAGTGTTTGGGGCTGTTAACCGTGTTGTTTTTATGCTTCTTTGTATTGTTTGTAGATGCTCTGCTTTGTTAAACCTGAATTTATAACCTACAAAAACTAGATTTAATACTATATTATTAAATACGAAACATTAAAAGTTGATCGATACAATTTTTTGGTACGGTGTGATTTTACTTAAATGCTCTTACTTAACTCTACTTCTTGTTTTTACTTAATTATCCTTAGTTATTTATAAAAATTATATTATAAAATAATAATATTACCTATTTATAACCAATTAAATTTTTCACATAAAATAGATTACTTTTTCTATTTTTTCTAAAAAATTCCCCTACTTTTCTAAAAATATCATGGGCAATTACCTTTTTTTTAACTAAAACATGTTAGTTTTTCTAATTTTCCTTACTAAAACCCCTCATTTTCCAAAAATATCACGGGCAAACCTTTAATTATTTATTTTAAAACATATTTTAATATTTTAATTATTTAAAATTTTTTACCTATTTTAACATGGCTACTTATTTTTCTTAACAAATGCAATTACTAAAAATATTAAAATATAAATAATCAAACTTTTAGTTATATATCGCAACGGGTGTCGGTCTAAAAAAATGTGACACAAAATTAATATAAAAATTAAATTATATTTTCTGACTGTGTATATTGAATTTGTATAACATTGTGTTCAATAATTTATATTATATTATAGATTTTTTTATTGATTTTTTCATGAATAATCTTTATTTGAATTTTTCATTTTAAAAGAATTTGAATTTACATAGAAGAATATTTGAATTTATAAAAAATGAAATATAATTAACTTTTTTTAACTTATTTAAGGTAAAATAATATCCAAAATTATAACAACAATTTCACGAAAATGGGTCATTCGTGTTATAATGATATACATGTAGGCAATTAAACTCTTCTATTACCATGTTTAAGGATATTCAAGTAATTAGTAATTTTTGTGATAATATAAAAGGTAGAAGTTTACCGTGGTTTATATTTATATTTTTATTATTCCATATTGTTAGTATTGTATTAATATGTATTCATTACAATGGTTGGCCATGAAAATATGGCACAAAATTGGCAAAAAAAATGTAAATTATGGAAATAATTTAATTTTATAAATTAAAAGCAATATCCTATTATTCATATTATTTATAAATTAAAATGACCGAAAACCAGAATACCGAAAAACGTGAAAACCAAAATTTTCAGTGAAATGGTTATTATATAATAATATACATTTATATATTTTTTCTTAAATAGTTAATATTTAAAATTTTACAAAACATTTATAGGGCCGCTGCGAAGCGCGGCTTAGTCGACTAGTATATATATAAAGGAGGATACGCGGGAGGTGAGGTGTCGTCTCTAAGATCGTCTTAATCTATTTTTCTAATTTTTCTAGAGGTTTACAATTTTAAATACAAATAAATCAAAAAATATTCTTTAGCATATTAGAAGTAGAATAGGTATTCGAAGTTATAGAGGAGAAGAGTTCGAATTTATATTTAGAGATAAGCCAAAAATTTATTGTTGCATTCGAATTTAACACCCACTCCACATATTGCACGGCCTCATACGTACAATCAAATACCATTACAAATTATATTCCATGCACACAACTAATACCTAGACCTGCATTAAGAAAATTAAGAGTCAAAAATAAATGTAATGTAATATTTTAATAAAAAGTTTTCTGAATGGTAGCTTTCATAATGATAGGTTTCTCTTTTCTGATTTTTCATTCCAAGATTTTAGATATTAAAAATTAAATTTACGTCTTTTCATAGATTACATTTCTCACAAGAATTATTAATCTAATCAGATTCTTAAACTTTTTTTATATATATAGTAGATTCTTGAATTTATAGAATTTATAGAATGTGATTAGCATCCTTTTCCAAAAGCCCTGTACATTCTCGTCCATAAGCTTTTATGGTACATTGATTCTTACCCCTTGCTTTAACATATTTCTAATGCAATATATAGATTTAATTATTTTAAACATTAACATATTTCTTTACATTTATTTTCTTTGTTTCCATGTTATCCGAGGCTTTGCAGGTGAATGATTTTCATCCGCTAGCATTATTTCATAGACCCTTAGCAGTTGCATATTCTATTAGTGAAAAAACAAAAATTAGACCTTGAGAACGTTCTTCTTGAGATAAACTTACGTAATCGTTGACTTTTCTATTACATATTGCTTTTTTATTATTTTTGTGTACAGAACTCCAGATGTAGAACTCTGTGTTAGCTTACTGATTAGCGAATCACAAATTAGATAAAAATTTGGGTTTATTAATGTTTTATTAAAAAAATTAATTTTTTTCAAAACCAAATCAATAATCTTTTTTTTACGCGTTCATGATCATGTTTTAGTGAGATTTTTTTAATGTACATGATTGATTAGGAGAACATGTAAGTCTTCGTGGATGTGTATGTTATTAATATTTTAGTTTTTTTTTTGTTACGTTAAATATGTAGATTGCTTACGTTGGATAATAGACTTGATTTTTAAAAGCGTGTGCGGTCATGTTGGATATTATGTTGTATTTTAAAATTTTTAAGACTTTTTTGAAAAATATTTTCTAGAATTTTAGAATTTTAAATATTAATAAATCAAAAAAATATCGTTTAACATATTAGAAGTAGAATATGTGTTTGAATTTATAGAGGAGAAGAGTCTGAATGGAAGACATGTAAATAAAAATTTTATTTGAAGTATAATAGATGTTCGAATTTATAAGAAATACATACAATTAAAAGTCCTATTAAAAGTAGAATAGATAAGATTAGTTCAAATTTATAAGAAACACGTATACTTTTGTTCGACCGGAAGAAGAATAAGTGTTTGAAAATATATAGAAATATATATTGAATTTATAGAGAAGATGTATATTAAAAGTACTATTGTAAAGTAAAATAAGAGGCGGTGAGGTGGTATCTTTTACGTTCTTCTAAAATTATTTATCTTTTTTTATTAGAAATCATTTATTTTATTTTAATATAAAAATGAGAATACGCGAGAGTTTAAGTGACACCTCTAAAATTATCTCAATCTATTTTTATATTTTTTAAAATTTTAGATTTTCAAATACTAATAGATAAAAGATATCCTCTACTAGAATGAGTGTTCGAATTTATAGATGAGAAGGGTTCGAATTATAGCGATATATATATATAAAAGTTTTACTTGAAGTAGAATAGGTGTTTGAATTCATAAAGAAAATTAATAGTTCAAATTTATAGGTAAGACATATAATTAAAAGTTATTTTGAAAATAGAATAAAATTTTGAATTTATAAAATATACACATAATTAAAAGTTTTATTTGAAGTAAAATAAGTATTTAGACGTAAGTACATAAAAGATAAGATAATAGTTAAAATGTGAATTATTAGAAAATCAAAATAGTGATAATATCACATTAACTTTTTTAAAACGTATAAATAATATAAGAAATAAATTAATAAACGAAAACGTTTATTTACTATGTTGTCGACGCGAGACATGCGAAGTAGTGATGATGCGACTTTTTAAGGAGAAATGTATTCTACGAGAGAGCGGCTTATTAAAAAAGTATATTCAACGAGAGAACGACTTATTAAGAACGGATGAGTAATTGTTAGAATTTAAAAATGTGTTTAAATGGAGGAAGACTTATTAAGAGGAACTAGGTTACTAAACCGCGTTTCGCAACGGCATTATAATATATTTGTTAAAAAAAAGAATATTAGAATAAAAATTGTGAAATTAATATCTACAAAATTATTTAAATTATCAAATAAAATATATTCTATAAAATCAGCGGCATTAGAATATATTTGTTAAAAAAAAGAATATTAGAATAAAAATTGTGAAATAAATATCTACAAAATTATTTAAATTATCAAATAAAATATATTCTATAAAATTTGTATTTGGGTAGGTAATATTATAAAGTATTTACATATTCCTTTTGTTTATATAGTTTGATTTTTTATTTTCTTGGACCGATACCATTGCCATATATATATAAAAGGAAATTTATATTGATAAAAAAATACTAAATTACTAAATTTATAAAATACTAAATTTATATTGATTTATATTTCTGGGTAGATGTGACAATTATTATATAGGGTCCACCATCCTCCTCCTTGTATAAATTTGTATCAACCATCTCAGCCAACTTTTCCCACAAAGTTATGGTACTGGTGATGGAGCTGTTTAAGAAAAAAACTAGAACAAATTAAATAAGTAAAACAAATAAATTTGGGTAACCAAAGAAGTAATATACAATTACAAGAACAATAAAAAACAATTAACAGTTATATTAAAATTAATATAATGCATAACTTACTAATTTGTGACAATTTTGATATCTCTTTTTTTCCAACCGCCTTTGACAACTTCAATGCCACCCAAGTAGGTCAAGCAGCCCACAATATCTAAATCAACATAGAAAAAATAATATTAGAACATGATAGTTTGAATTATAACTTATATAATAGTATTACTTATATATTACTCTAATATATTACTACATCAAAAACCTGAGATTATGTTGGTGTCATTAATACGTGCATCAATCAAATCCGAACATATGAACTGAAATCCATGCAGTGATATGTTGACGATGCCTTCTTCCAATCTCTTAGGTAACGTTATGCGTATGAAGAGCAATTTAGACCCATGTAATAGTGGTCTATATTTCCCTGTACTTGAAACAACTTTCAGATTTTTGATGCTGTACATGGAGTCTTCCTCTAAAAGATTTTTGAACCGAGAGACCAGAATCTTCGGGATCGTAGCATGGATCAAATTTTCCTGTCATACAACATATCTTAGAAAAGTTAATAACATCTACAATTTGACAAATTAATAAGTTATAAGTATATTGATTTATTAACCTTTTCATCGATCAAAATCATGTCAAGACTGATCAGTTCTTCAGTATTTGGATTGACAGATTCCCACATTCTACACACTCGTACTCTTATCATCCAGGTATAACTGCTGTCGTTCAAAGCATCCAATATGGTGTAGGCCATAGTTGTATTGATTGTAAATATGGTTGTAAAAATTTGAAGCTATGTAAAAAAGTTTCGGTGTAGATTTTTTGTTATGAATGACCATTAATTTATAGGTGTTTGTAAGGGGAATAATATGGAAATCCGTTATGTTTAAAAGTCAAGAAGTATTATAAAAGAAAAGTTCTATAAAGTTTGAAAATAATAAAAGAAAGTTTTATCAAGTTTGAAAATAATAAAAGAAAGTTTTATCAAGTTTGAAAATAATAAAAAAAAGTTCTATCAAGATTCAAAATAATAAAAGAGAAAATTGCAATTATTAACATAAGATCCTAAAAATTCAAAAATAATAAGAAAGTTGTAATTTTCTAAATCAAAAAAATTTCTATCAAGTTTGAAAATAATAAAAAGAAAATTGCAATTATTAACATAAGTGCCTACAAATTCGAAAATAATAAGGAAGTTGTAATTTTCTAAATCAAAGAAAGTTCTATCAAGTCCTACAAATTCGAAAATAATAAAGAAGTTGTAATTTTTTAAATCAAGGAAAGTTCTATCAAGTTTGAAAATAATAAAAGAAAGTTTTTATCAAGCCTACAAATTCGAAAATAATAAGGAAGTTGTAATTTTCTAAATCAAAAAAAGTTCTATCAAGTTTGAAAATAATAAAATAAAGTTCTATCAAGCCTACAAATTCGAAAATAATAAGGAAGTTGTAATTTTCTAAATCAAAGAAAGTTCTATCAAGTCCTGCAAATTCGAAAATAATAAGGAAGTTGTAATTTTCTAAATCAAAGAAAGTTCTATCAAGTCTTACAAATTCGAAAATAATAAGGAAGTTGTAATTTTCTAAATCAAAGAAAGTTTTATCAAGTTTGAAAATAATAAAAGAAAATTCTATCAAGCCTACAAATTCACAAATACTAAGGAAGTTGTAATTTTCTAAATCAAAGAAAGTTCTATCAAGTTTGAAAATAATAAAATAAAGTTCTATCAAGTTTGAAAATAATAAAAGTGTAATTTTCAATTTCCTTCCTACAAAATCGAAAATAATAAAGGAAGTTGTAATTATTAAAATTAAAAATTGTGAAAAATTGAGAAAATTAGAAAAATAGAACGGAGCGATTCTAGAGGCGCCACCTCACCGCCCCCGTCTTCTCCTTTATATAAGTATATTGATGAATAATTGTTAGAAATTTATATTAAAATTTTAAAAATATATATATAAGGTCGTCGTGAAGCGCGACTTTCATAACTATTTTCTTCTAAAACTCAAAAATATTAAAATTTGAATCTATATTTAATTTTGAATTTTACAAAATTCGATATATATTTAATTTCCCTCTTTGCTAAAATAGTTTGCTGATATAAAGGAGGATACGAGGAACGTTAGGTGGCGCCTCTAAGATTGTCTCAATCTATTTTTCTAATTGTCTAGAATTTTTTAATTTTAAATACTAATAAATCAAAAAATATCCTTTAACATATTAGAAGTATACTATGTGTTCGAATTTATAGAGGAGAAGAGTTCGAATTTATAAGGACTTTATAGGCTAGACATATAATTAAAAGTTTTATGGGAAGTATAATAGGTTTTCGAATTTATAAGAAATACATATTAAAAAAAGGTTCTATTGGAAGTAGAATAGGCATTTCTAAGGCATATATAATTAAAAGTTCTATTGGAAGTAAAATATGAATGCGAATTTATATATGTGTTTTTTCAATGAGAGACTCATTAGAAAGAAGTATGTTAACAAGAAAATTAATATATAATACAAGTATTCAATGTGTAAAATTTGTGATTTCGATCTTAACGAGGAAAGCGTGTTTAAAGGGAGGACGACTTATTAGGGAGAAATGAGTGATTGTTGTAATTTTATAGATAGAGTTTTTTATAAAGAATTATAACGCCGCCGCCGAAGCGCGATTTTATCAATTTGTAGGTTAGACATATAATTAAAAAATTTATCGGTAGAATAGGTTTTCGGATTTATAGATTAGAAAATTTCGAATTTATAAGAAAGACATATAAAAAAATTCTATCAAAATTAGATATTTGTAAGACATATATAATTAAAAGTTTTATTGAAAGTAAAATAGGAGTGCGAATTTATATAAATTGTTTTTCATTTATATAAATTGCTTTTCATTCATACAAAAAAAGTTCTATCAAAAAGTAAAATAGGTGTCTGTAAGACATATACTAATAAAAGTTTTATTTGAAGTAAAATAGGAGTGCAGATTTATATAAGTCATGTTTTTTTAATGAGAGAACGACTCATTGGAAAATAGTATGTCAACATGAAAATTAAAAAGTTAAATTAGCCGAAATACAAAATCTTTTGTTTAGGAACCTAGACAATAAAACAATAATAGTTCAAGGACGATTTAATTTATTTTCCAATAGGTAAGACAAGTATTCAATGTATAAAAATTTGGAATTTCAATCTTAACATGGAAAATATGTTTAACGGGAGGACGGCTTATTAGGAAGAAATAAATAATTGTTTTAATTTTATAGATTGAGTTTGTTAAAAAAAAATTATAACACCGCCGCGAAACGCGGCTTTATCAACTAGTTATTTTGATAAAGATGATAGGCTATCTGAAAAGTTACGACTAATGGTTCCGATCACATGGACTCCTCACACATAAACAAAAAGGGTAATCTACAAAATTGCTTTTAGTTGGGCTGGACTTGAATTTTATTCTTGATCGAATTATAATTTTTATAATTTTATTCATTCTAGAGTTAGAATTAGGCCCTCTATATGCATACATGGAAGTCTTCAATTCATTCTGAGATATTGTTGATGTAATTTTGTACCACGCTGGCATACTAAATTTGTACGAGATATACGAAAAATTGATATGAATGTAGAGTGTGATGTTACTTTATTCGCGTCTAACTTTTTGATTGATTTGCCACCATTAATGATTATTATAATTTTTTGGGGTGCGGTCAATTTAAATATATTTGACTTTTAAAAATTTTAAGCCGACTGGTTTATGTAGGACTGGGGAGTAATAAAAATTTATGCTTAGTTATCAACCAGACCCTTGTTCCGATATTTCTAATCTTTTGCTATTCCTTTTGTCATCTGGACGAATATTTATTTTTGCTATTGTAACTTTTAGTTGAAAATGCCAGGAAGATGTTCCAAAAGAGATCTTAACTGATACTCCCCTCCGTCCCCTCAATTCTTACGGAGGCTCGGCACGCATTTTAAGGTTCATTTAATATATACTTCGATAAATTTTTTAATTTTTTTTTTTGAATAAAAATATAATATTTAAATTTTTATTTAGAAAAAGAAAATTTTAAAAATAAATTGTAGAGCTATAATTTATAAAAATTTTAAAATGTGTGTCAAAGTAAAAAAAAACTGTAAGGAAATGAGAGCAACGGAGGGAGTAATATATTCACTCGTCTTTCTTATAAGTCTCAGCTGGGTCGATGCAAATGTGTTTCCAAGCCTTTGAATTCTCACCTATCTGATCCTGGTTTCGTCAAAAACCATCTCAGCAAAACCTCCACTGATGACACCAAAATCATTCTCATTTCCAACAAATCAAACGCTGGCCGCCTTTACTCGATTGCTGTGGATAACAACAACCTACATTATCGACATGGATCACATTTGAATTTCAATTGTTCTGACTCATGGTCTAGGATCTGGGGGTTCTTGTGACGGTTTAGTTTTAGCTCAACGGGACCAGACATGGACAAGTATGTACTTGCTCAATCCTACAACCTTGGAGTCCAAGCAATTACCTGTTTTGCCTAGTATGCGTTCGAAAAACAAAAATATTATCGCTTACATGTTTGGTTTCGGGTATGATTCCTTATCTGATGATTATGCTGTTGTATCCATCTCTTATTGGCCATGCAACTCAATAAAAGTTGCACGTGTTTACATTTACATGCTTAAAAAGAATTACTGGGACAAGGTTGGACAACCAGAGCGACGGTGGTGCTGGAATGTTCGTGGGAGGACGTCTTCACTGGTTAGTGGGAACTTATAATGATTCCTAATTGTTTATCTCCGCATTTACTATAGCTAATAAGGAATTTTCACAAGTGGCGGTACCAGATAGGGCAAGGCCGGCAAGACTTGGTGTACTTAAGGGGGGGGTGCCTTTGTCTATTCGATACGTATTCATGCATCTGGATAAGGGAATTATGGGTAACGAAGGACACCAAGTTAATCCTCAAGTGCCATTACATTTGCAGGGTGCCTTTAGTGACCGAAAGGATACCCCATTTGATATTTATGACGACTTTAGTGATTAAAGTGATACCTCGTTGAGATCAGTGATAAAAGTGATATCTGGTCTTCACTTCAGTGACCACTTTGATATTTAACCTCATTTGCATGAGAAGAACTTGGTTGAGATGGACAATGGTCAGAGTTTCTTGGTAGTTAGTAATGCAGAAGAGGCTCAACTGTACAACTGTATCAAAGTTAGTATTTCTCAAAGTATTACTGGGATGGTTTACGTTGAAAGCCTTGTCTCACCTAATAACAAGGAAGCGCATCAGAAGAAGAAAAGAAGGAGATCAAACACAACCAAATGAAATCTCGCGATGGTTTAATTTAGAGGTATTGTCAGGGTGTTTTATAGACTTGTATTGCAAGATTATGGGATTAACATTCTATTGATGAATGTTATATATATATATATATCATGCTTCGAATGTTACCGATTCGAACTTAATAAGAATTTCTTGAGCAACAGATTTCACTGGAAACTCAACATCCTCGAGTACGTTGTTCATCAAGGGGATGCATTGTTTTAGCTATGAATACAAGATATTCTTCTTCTAGATTATTTGCCAGGTACTCAGACAATTCTTAAGCCCACAAAGCAGGGGCGTAGATTTTCGGTACATGTTTGCATCATCAACAACTGACTTATGGAAAAATTCAACATAAATTGTCTAAACATTAAAATTCAAGCATAACTTGGTCCAGAGGCATTGGTAGAAAAGAATGAGTATAGGGAAAACAATATCTAGTGGGGGACGGGGAATCACGAATCAGTTTGTTATAGACTTCCAAAGGTCACGGGCACACCAACAAAAAATTTGAAAATGATTCCGAGCTTTAGGATTGACCAAACAACACAAGAACAACAGCCGGAATATTACTAACGTTTACAAGGTTTCGATACACACGATTTCTTGCAGTATCTGTACTGTAAACTACTTTGCAAAAAAAAAAAAAATCTAATGCTCCATATGAAATTCAGATACAAAATTCTTAGACATTGAACCTACTCGAAGGTAAAATCAAAGCTTCCTGCAGCGCCCCTGAGGCAGAACGGGAGGCCTTGACAGAGATTGTCCCACAAGTACCTGAATGCAAATGCACGTGATCAGATAAGCATGTATATACTTGTACTCAAATTTCGAAATTTAGATACAAAAACTGATAACATTGATCATAACTTCATCAATTCAGTATTGTGATAGAGAGATGGCTTTAAATTTGATGTGTTCAATAAGAGATAGATAAGAGACAAAATTTTAGAAATATTCTACCCAAAGGATTCAAGTAGCTGAGGTGCAGATCTTATTTCTTTCTTTTTAAAAGGAAAGAGGAGGAAGAGAATAGAGAGATCCATATGATTTCAATAGATGGCACCATATAATATACGCATAATGAGATTAAGATGAAACTCAAAAAACGGCTAAATACAGTTATGCCATCAGAACCTGAGATAAATGAGAAAATGCCAAAATAGCACTAAATTAAAATTGATTGTCCAAAATAGCACCCTATAAACTACTACCCCTACCAAGCACATACTTAACGCTTCTCATCAATGCGTTACTGCTCTGAACACAAATCTCATACTACGTTGAAGAAGAGAAAGAGTAAAGATGAAAAAGAAGCCGATCAAAGCACATGGTGGGTCCCACTTCATGCAGATTCCCAGGATATCTTCGGCTACAGAGTTATAGGTAGGTCAGATATTTTTTGGAAAACGCATTCTTTTACTGCGTCAAACAGGTAAACGCAATTGGACAATGCGTTAAGTCTTTGAACGCGATCTATATACGTGTTATTGCTACTGAACTTTATCTGATTATGTCAGCAACGTAACCTGGAATTGTGTTTTACGGGTAACGCAGGACTGACATGCGTTATCAATGTGCCTGTGAGAGCCAACTTTTTCTGAAGTGCTATGTTGGACACTTTTACTCTATATTTGTGCTATATTGGACCATAACCAAGATCAGTTTGCTTACTCTTTTATGCGGATTTAATAGAAAAATGCATCAAGGAAATAGCGGCAAGTATAGAAGCCCCGTGGTCTCTGGAATTCCCATCATCAAATTCAGGTTTTGTATAGCTTGACCAGAGGCTCCCTTCACAAGATTGTCAATCTGCAAGAAAACTCTTAGTCTTCTGAGTGACGGATAAATTTACCACTACAAGTACAGAAACAAATGACCACAGAAGCTGCAACAGTGAAGGAAACCTACAACAGATATAATTATTGCCCTTCCAGGAATTCGGTCAGGAAAAACGTTAACAAAACAGTAATTTGATCCTCGGACATGTCGAGTATGAGGAGGTTTGTCATCCTTCATCAACTTGACAAATTCTTCATTCTGCACAAACAAAAACAAAAGGAAAAAAGTTTTAGATACCCTCTGAATAGACAATACTCAATAAGAACACTAAACATATAGTTTCTTACTATTATTCTTGACTTGCAATTTAATTCGGCCCTTTTTTTTTCCTTTTGCCTTTATCGTTTGTATCTAGAGTGTAACTAAGATAGCTCGAAAGTCTAAACAACAAAGTTTGACAATAATATTGTGAACTTCATACAATAATACTCCACTAATACTAACCCATGCCCATATTTCATCTAGTAAAAGTGTAAAAACCACTACAAAAGCTATTAAAAAAAGAACAGTATTTTATCTCAAACTAAATGTGTTAGTTTTCAAAATAAATTGGCTTGAATTAAACAAAAAATATACATATATGTTCGAAAACAAGAAGATTAACTCGAATAAAGGATATTTACTTCAAGAACTCATTTAAAGTAATAGACATATAATCCTAGGTATAATTGAGAGCATATATTACAGGCTATTACAGACAGCAGTCGTCATCCTCATCCACCATGCAGGTGTTCAAAAAAATACTCATTGATAAAAATAAGAAGGCAACAGAACAAACAGGATCTAGCTGAAGATATCATGGAAAAAGTGATTATTATCCTAATTACCTCATAAAAGCTCCTAAGATGCTGGTTCAGATCCTCACTAGATACTCCTGGAGCCATTTCCACGTAAATAGTTGATTGCATACCACGGCTCTATAAAAGGTTGTATGAGTTAAACAGATGGAAAAAATCTAAAGTTTATCACATTTACAAGTGCGACTATCACCATTGGCATCAAGTGTGGGGTAAAGCTCATGGTCACTTTGGAATGTGCAGCATCAGATAATCCTTGTTCAATCTCTGGAGCTGAAAGTCATGATAGAAACAAATTCATGCCTCTTTGGTCTACAAGTAAAGCTTACACTACACAACAGCCGTGCAAATGATATAGGAAACAAGGCATAAAACTTATAAAGGACATAAAAAATTAATAGTAAATTCGACAAAAAGAGGCTCCTGAACATAAAGTGAGTCGAGCAGTACCACATAATAAAATCATATAACAAGGTTTAGCACGAGAATGCTTACCATGGCGGTGTCTGGTAACACCATAAGAATGAATACCTTCAGCAATTTCAGTGTACAAATTTGCCTCTTTTGCACCACGTCCTGCAGGAGTACCCAGAATTAAAAGCTGCACACTGCATATGGCACCATGAATATACAGCTAATTAAATATAAGGATGTAACTTTGAGTATAAACCTGCTCCACTAACACCAGATTTTGAGTCGATGATGATATTTTTAACTTCAATAAGCTTAGCCTGGAGAAATGGACGCAGAAACATAGTCAAATGATACAGGCAAGACAAACTCAATGTAGACATGGACAAATCAGATATCTGTCAAGAATTACTCAATCCAAATATCAAAACACAAGATCATATATATTAATACTACTCTGCAACGAGAAATATAGTCAGTTCACCAAGATTTGATGATTCCAAGGATAGTTATATATCTTATGCAAAAGAGTTTTCCTTTGAGCAATAATACAATGTCCATGATAAAAATAAACATGTCAAAACATATCAAATGTCTTCAAAACAATGGCATGACATTTTTGGTTATAAATTTTGTGCTGCTGCCAAGTCTTCGTTACGCAAAATATATGTAACGTAAAATTTCCATAATGTATTTAAAAATTTTCTTACTTGGGCAAAGCCCAAGTTTTATTTGTAACAAATGGTAACTGAGTTCCTATAGCCAAAAAAATCGGTATCATGAAGTAAGATCTTACAGCAGCCTTGTGATGCAGCATGATATCAAAGATGAGAAGGCTCTTACATTTATCAAGGGAATAAGAGGAAGCAGGATGGAAGTAGGAAAACAGCCAGGATTTGCAACCAGGCGTGCCGACTGAATTTCAGTTCTTAATATCTCTGTCAAACCATATACAGCTTCTTTCTGGTTCAAACAAAATCAAAATGTTCTTAGTTTCACAAATAAATAGGAAAACTCAAAGATGAAGATAATGTCTATGCATATGGTACTGTGTGTACTGACTCAAGCTACATAAATTCCTACCTGTAAATCTGTGGCTTTGTGAGGCTGCCCATACCATTCTTCATATTCACTGACGTTGCGCAGCCTGAAGTCCTGAATAAAATTTTATTTACATCTGGTTATTGTAGCAACTTACATATAGTTGCAAAAATCCCTGGGTAAATCTCATTATAATTACCGCTGACAGATCAACAATCTTTAACCTTGTAGGAAGACTCTTGATAATTTCCTACAAAGAAAAAAACAGTTCAAGACAGTTAAAACAATACGCAGCCTTCATAGTTAACTAAACTGATGAGTTTGTAGCATATTACGATTAAAGTTTAACAACATATGATGAAATCGCTTGCAGACCTGAGTGGTTCCATGTGGCAAACAACAAAACACAGCATCCACATCAGAAAAATCTGCATCTTTTACGGCAACCATATCTGGCAAATCCTGGAGATATACAGGAAACATACATGTTACATACATATACTTCATCCAATATATATAAGAATATATAGTAAGAACACGTCAACAACTTCATGGCACCCCCATATATGACTGAATGACCATTACTACTGTGATGCATGGCATTTGTAAGGAAAGCGTCGAACTATTTGAAGCATCAAAAATTTGTTTAAAATACTACAGTAGTTTTCACTAGTTTCCTTTACTGCGAAAACAAAAAAGCTTACATTTAGCCACCTCTTGCAGTTGCACTTTAAAATACTGATGGAAGAACTATAAAACTTAGAAGTGTGGTCCAGACTCAATATACACAAAGTAATTTATGTTATATAAATTTTTTAATTATGATTCACTGATAAATGGAATTCGAGAGATCACAAAAATATTTTAATAGTTCATATAATGTACATATTTAAAAATTTTAACATTTTATCTTTCAAATCAAACTTCCGTATGTATAGATTTAAAAGTTCATTCATATAGCTCTATATTATTTTAACAGCTAACAAATTCAAATAAGGTTCATGATACCGCTGAGTCTATAATAATATTAATGTTAGATTTCTCGCTATCTTCAGAACTAATTAATATTATGTATTTTGTAATTTTAAATTTGTATGAATGCATTTTTATTTATTTTTAGGGTCCGAGGCGCCACCGGAGGTGGAGACGAGGAGTTTTGTTTCTTAATATTAGTTTTAAAAATTAGTCAAACATGCATGATGCAACAATCAACAACACGACACAATTAAAAAAAACTGTAATGGCTGATTCTTACTTTATATACTTTATAATCACAAAAATTTAAACATGCATCAAAATTGATCTGGAGGGTTAACTCATCAGCAACAACAAAGATTAACCAAATGTCAGAAACACGCAGTGGAATAACATGACAGTTTGTAATTATATTAGCACTTATATAACAAGATAGTAAACTTGGCATCTGCTTTTGGGATATCATTAAGCAATATTTATGAATTACATTATTTTCGCTATAAATAAAATGATAAAAGCCCAGCACCGCGGGCTTTATACTAGTATGCATATATACTACAGTAGTTTTGACTAGTTTCCTTTACTGTAAAAAAATCTTGCATTTACTCACCTCTTGCAGTTGCACTTTAAAATACTGAATGAAAGAACTATAAAACTTAGTGAAGTGTAGTCCATACATGTTGAATGATATTGTGAGAACCTAATAGAGGTGTATGGTTTATTATAAACCTTAGAATGATATTAAGATCAATAAATTTTTACTATAATTAATGTAACTTTGACATTGAGAGATAACCACTGGAAAAAGTAATATTCTTCCAGCAGAATAAAATTGTCCTACTAAAAATTATTTCATCGATTAAAATTACAAGCTTCTAACTCATATACAAGTGAACAAATGAAAGCAATACTACCGTTTTGGAACAATTAAGAACACATAAGATTGATTGAGATGTGTACTTGTGTGGCTAAATGCGGAAATACTGATCCAATTGATTGACCGGCTTTTCTGTCGGCAGTCATCAAGGTAATGTCAAAATATGGATGGTTAGCAAGGAGCCGAACAATCTGAAAAATAAGGACCAGCTATTAGCCAAAAAGGAATATTAAATGAAACCTTTGGTTCTACAGGTAATACAGTCGTGTAAATTCTGTCCAAGTTTAAAATGAGTACAAATTATTATTATGAAACCCAATTTGCAAAACGAAGCTACTAATTAGAAGCAAGGAGTGAAGAATGTGTGTGAGACATGATACAAATTAGAGTGTAGACTTAGAGAGAGAAGCTTAAAAGAGAGAAATTTTTAATAGAAAGAAGGCAGAAGGTTAACAAAAGGCAGTCTAAACTGAAAGCCGCCAACCCAGAAATTGAGCGTAACATTTGCATCGGTGTAGCATAAACCACCTCCATTGAATTACACCGGAGGCACATCGTTCTTCTGTAGATTGATCTCTGTCACCCATAGCACAAGGTGAGATGCACCAGTGTTTGATATTTCCAGGGGTGACAGAGATTAAAACACAGCTGAACCAGAAGCATTCGAGGTGCGATTCGATGCAGACGATGTTCCGCTACTTCAGCAATTACAGCATTCTCTTACGGGAAGGTGTGAGGAATGTGAGGTGTGATAGGGCTCTCACCTTCTCTAGGTGGAGGTAATGATCTTTTCATAACGGGCTAGCCATCCTACCACAACCACATCTTCCCTTTCATTTCTCCTTCCCCTTTTATTTTCTCTTTTCTTTGCGCAATAGATTTGGTCTAACTATACTGTTTTAGTCCATCTTTCATTTTAGGCCAACTATATATTATAAAGGGAAATGATAAATAAGCTCCAAGTATTGATATTTAAGCTCCATTCTCATATTTAAATTTGGATATTTGTTAAATAAATATAAAGTTAAGGGTATTTAAGTAATATAAATATTAAAATGGAGCTTAAATAGTAAAGTTTGGAGCTTATTTATCAATTCCCATTATAAATAAAAAATTATTGTAACAACTCATCCTGTTTACACCCTATTTAAACTTGTTAGGTGTTAGAAGTCCAGATTTTAAAATTTTAATATAACACTTTTTTTTGGGGTAATATCATAAAAGGATATAATCTAATAATGATATAATAGGAAAGGCTGGAATTTTCGTTAAACTATTGCTAAACCGCAACTTAAATCTTTTTATTAGCCACAAATTACGGACGACCGACTGACAACGGATCAACTCCGGTTCAACTTTACTAGTATAGTACAGATAAGATAAGGGAACACCATAACAAGATTTTGTACCTGGAAGCCACATATAAAGACACATACAATCAGTAAGAATAATAATCTGTCATGTATATTAAGATTCTTTTTTATTCACATACACACATCCTCCATTCTCTTCTCACCTCCCCTAACTAATTTCTTCTTTTTGCAAAGAATTGCAGTTCAACCTGGAGTTACAGTTTCAGTGAATATCATACCTCTGATCCAGTGTAACCACTCGCTCCAAGAACACCAATTCGAACAGTTTTCTCCAATTTATGAGATTCAACCTTAGAAAATTGCAAGCTCTCTTGTTTTGAGGCGACAGAACTTCGAACTGTCAAATTCCTAACCCTGAGGTACCTCGTTTCATCCTGAATTTCATAGAATATTGTATTAAAGATTAAAGACAAAATTTACAATTCAAGAGAAATGCTAAAGTGATTATTTAACTATGATCCTTTATTCTCTCATTTCTTTTTTGTTTATACTGTTCTTTCCATGCAATACTAAAACACCCTCTTCAAATAATTGCAAATTTGAAGATTATATATTTCTATGCCATCCGTCCCTGATCTATAATGATTGACTGATCTATAATGATCGAGCATTGCCTTATTTATGCTCGAGGTAATAGATATAAGAATATTTGGCAGCTTTTTATGAAAATGAGACTTCAATTGAGGAAGGGTGGGAGGGATGCAATAGACAGCTGCCTATTAACTTCGAAAAAATATTGACAAAGCATAGAATCTGTTCCCAACATGTGCACCAGATACTTCCACAGTGCAAGAAGTAGTTTAACTTAATATGAAAGACAAAGAAGAGAGAGCCATTGTCCTTCAGAATAGCAAACCATAAAAAAATATAATCTTTCTTCGTTCCCTCTTTAGGTTCAAACGGGCCATAGAGGCTTTTTCTTCTGTCAACTGAGTTAATACAATAGGTTTATATATTGAACGCACCTTAAAAATCAAGGATTCAGTAAAACCGAAACAAGAAAACAATGCAAGAAACGAAAGCAAATAGCAAAAAAGTCACACGATTCAACAACATTTTATGTTTCCGTTATACCCATGCCAGAAAGACGAAGAGATAGAACCTGTAATCAGTGGCCTTCTTTTTTGTCACAAAATTTCATGTTAGTATCCTATCACAAATTTTCTACAAGCAATAATCAAAACCGAAAAACAAAGGACTTCATTACTTCATCTTTTTCATTTTACCTTCGAGTATAAAACTGTTATCGAATCTAAACTAGTTACAAACAAAGTGAACAGCTCCAATTTTGTTACCAAGAACATTAAAACAAAAGAGCTTCAAATTAAAGATAGTAGCCAAGAACCTGAATTTTCCGAAAAAAAATTCCATTATTAGAAATGCCACCAACAGCTGCAATTGAACCCATCTGCACTACAACAAACAAAACAAAGCTAATTAGCTGGATTAAGATTAAAAAAAGCTAATTTTTCGAAACCCCATGTTTTTAAGCACCATTAAATTGTGGGCTTTACAGGGTTTATCAAGAATCAAGTAATTTAGCTGCATTTAGCATGTAAAATCAAAAAGATTTGATTTTTACAAAATGTAATGGCTATACAAATTCAGAAGCTTATATCAAACATACCACAGATGAAACTATAGAGCTTTTTTTAGTTGTGCATATATATATATATATGTATGTATGTATATTTCAAGAGGCATATAAAATTGTACCTGGTTAAAGATGAAAGCTTGAGTTGTGAAGTTGATTCTCTGCTCTGGTAAAAGACAAGCAGGGTGAGTGACTCATATACCCACTGCCCCTTCGTTCTTATTTGAGAAAAGGCCCCATACGACACAATTATAAGATAAATGGTCCAAAATGGCACTATTGAAAAAAATGACCCAAAATAGCACGTTAAAACGCTACATCGTCTAGCGTTTTGAAAATCGCGTCAAAACACAACTTAAAGTAGCGTTTTCATCCAAAAACACCACTTAAAGTAGCGTTTTTACCCGAAAACACCACTTGAAGTAGCGTTTTCAGTGTCAAAACACCACTTCATCTAGCGTTTTCAGTATAAAACACAACTTAAATCAGCTTTTTTGTTGTTAACACAACTTAATCTAGCGTTTTCTGTCTAGAACACAACTTCATCTAGCGTTTTCAACGTAAAAAAAATGAACATGTACTAACACTACACGCCTTGGCGTTTTAGCGTGCCATTTAGGACCATCTTTTCCAATTGTGCCATTTAGGACATTATTGTTCAAAATTGTGCCATATAGGACCAACACCCTTCTTATTTAGGCTGTTGCTTGTTTTTATTTATTTTTGTAGTATAAACTAAAATTTATTTCCTAAAAGTAAAATAAAATTTAATAAATATTTTATATTAACGATGCTATTAATTATGATTTTATGATTTTGTTTTGGGTTTTTTTTATAAATACCCATCCCAGTAAATTTTTTTGTAAAAATATTATGTTATTTTGAATATTTTGAAAAAATACCAATATATTTGCAAAAATATCAACTTTTTGAAAATATTTGCAAGAATACGGTGCAACTTCTTGCAACCATATTTGCAACTACATCAATCAAAATCAACCACAAATGCAATTTATAAAAAATTTATAATTGGAATATCTTTCATCTTTGATTGCATAGTATGTTGCATAAGTTAGTGCCACTGCGGGACCTTATTGATTAATTAGAAACTCAAACTCAATTGTTGATCTGGTTGAGAGAAAACTCCAAATGAACTCTCAACTATGCACGTATATATATATATATATATATATATATATATATATATATATATATATATATATATATATATATATATATATATATATATATATATATAAACATGTATGTATAGACGAAATGTGGATGAGGATGAAACTTGAGATCGCAAGCTTTATTCATACTCCCTCCGTTTCTTTTTATATGTCGTTTGACTTTTTTGCACATATTTTAAGGTGCTTTGACTGGGTACTTAAATTTATTATTTTTAAAATTTTCTTTTTTTGAATAAAAGTATATAAATGATAGTTTAATTCAAAAAAAGAAAATTTTAAAAATAATAATTTTAAATACCCGGTCAAAACACTTTAAAATGTGTGCAAAAAAGTCAAACGTCATATAAAAAGAAACGGAGGGAGTATTTATCTTCATTCACCCCTCTTACTAATAATTTTTTTGAATTCTCAGTTGATTTCAAATAATTTTTTAAAAAGTTGCATCTGGTTGCTTTGGTTGAATATGATTGCTTAGGTTGCATACGTGATTTTTGCAAATATTTTTAGGTTGCATCTGGTTGGATATTGTATTTTTGCAAATATTTTCGGAAGATGGTAAAATTGCAAAAAATAACTTAGAAAAGATAGTATTTTTGATAATTTGATTTTACTTTAATATTCCAAAGTTTATGTAAGTTTAATATTTGGGTAAATTTTAGATTCAATATAATATTATAGAAAATGTTATAATCCCCGAAATCGTTCTCAAATTTATTCCAAAAATGGTTCGTGAATGATGAAGTGTTATTATATTATTATTGGATATTCTCTAATAAATGAGATAAATCTGTATTACATAAATATGAATTTCACAAATATAAAATGAGATAAATCTCTAGTGTATAAAAAATATAAAAAACATGACACTTGTCATTCGAGAATGTATTTAGGATACAATTAGGATATGTAGCATTACTCCAACATTATTAAATTTCAAAATGAAAAGATATATTATTATTATTTAAGTAATATTTCTAAAAGAAACTTGTTTTTCTTCACGTACTAAATAAGTCGAGGTAGAAAGACAATTTTTTTCATCAAGAAAATCTTCATCTGAATAGAATATTAAAAAGAGAATGAGGATCATTCAAAAATATGAATTGTTTATATTAGTAATTTGTTATCATTAATAATAAATATACTTTCAAATTTGATCAAATTTGTATGATTAGATAAAAAAATTATTTGAATTAGAAACTATATTTCGATGGCCTCTTTCCAAAAAGGACCATCCGGACAATGCACAACTTCTGAATAAGACTGTGGTTCATTTTCGAGCAAGTAAGTTAAAAAATCTGGCCCGAAGGATTTTTCAACTCGAGCTCTTTTGCTTCGACGAGGTGCATCCTCTGTTTCAAGTTCATCCATATTTTCTTGTTCCTCGTCATCACTTTATTCATTTTCAGAATAAGTTTCACATGTCCGTTTCGATGAACTTGAACTTTTCATGGACTTGCGTGGAAATACATGTTCAAAAAATGAAGCATTTCTCGATTCCATTATTGTATTCTTGTGTATGTCAGGGATTTTTGACTCGTGCACAAGAAACCTATATGTTGTACTATTAGGCATATACCCAATAAAAATACAATCCACTATTTTTGGACCGATTTTCACCCTCTTTGATTCTGGTACAAGAACCTTTGCAAGGCACCCCCACACTCGTAAGAATTTATAGGAAGGCTTCTTCCTTTTCCATAATTCATAGAGAGTCAGCTCTTGATTTTTCGGGGTATCCTATTCAAAAGATAGTTTGCTGACAAGACAGCATATCCCCACATATTTGTAGGCAACCTTGAACTTAACAACATTGCATTGCTCATTTCTTTCAAGGTCCTATTTTTACGCTCAGCAGTCCCATTGGATTGAGGCGAATATGGTGCAGTGACTTCATGAATAATTCCATGTTTCACACAGAATTCACCAAAACGTGATACATATTCACCACCTCGGTCACTTCTTATAACTTTTATTTTTTCCTTAAGTTGAGTTTCAACTTCATTTTTATAAAGTTCAAACTTCTCTATAGCTTCATTTTTGCTTTTCAGCAAATAGACATAACAAAATCTTGTACTATCATCCACAAAAGTGACAAAGTACTTATAACCATCCCTTATTTGATTTGATTTTAAATCTCACACAAATCACTGTGAATCAAATCCAAGGGTTTTGTATGTCTTTCAATTGTTTGAAATGATGATCTTGTTAATTTTGCCTCCACACAAATTTCACATTTGTGTTTCGAACTAATTTGGAATGTGGGTATATGGTTCAAGTTAATTAATGTAAGCATGGTTTCATAATTAACATGACCTAGTCTACCATGCCACAAATTGGAAGACTCAAGCAAGTAAGCAGAAGAATTTTTCTTATTAATACTCTTCACAGTCATTACATTGAGCTTAAAAAGCCCATCGGTTACATAACCTTTTCCCACAACCATTCCACATTTGGACAAAATCAGCTTATCAGATTCAAACACCACGCGGAATCCATGTTTGTTCAAAAACGAGCCAGAAACCAAGTTCCTTCGGATCTCCGGCACATAGAGGATATCATTCAGAGTCAGCTCCTTGCCAGATGTCATCTTCAAGACGACCTTGCCTTTTCCAAGGACTTCAGATGTTGCAGAGTTTCCCATGAAAAGCTTCTCTCCATTTTCAGTTGGCGAGAAGGTGTGGAACAACTCCTTGCTTGAGCAAATGTGTCTAGTTGCACCAGTGTCAATCCACCACTCTTTCGGGTTGGAGCCGATCAGGTTTACTTCAGAACCATAGAAGAGAGACTGATTTCATATATATCTTGAGCCACATCATCTACCATGTGGGCCTCGTGCTTCTTCCGCTTCGACAATCTGCACTTGGTTGACTTGTGACCCATCTTGTCATAGTTGAAACACTTTCCTTGAAATTTCTTTTTAGAAACTCCACCCTTGGGTCCCAAGTTGGGCCTCTTGTCTGGTTTCCCCTTTTTGAACTCAGAGTTCTTTTTCACCTCCACAACATTAGCATTAGAGGAAGAGACATACCGGTTTTTATTATCCTCCTCAATTCGGAGTCTCAAGACAAGGTCTTGCATTGTCATCTCCTTTCGCTTATGCTTCAAATAATTCTTGAAGTCCTTCCAACCAGGGGCAATTTCTCAATTATAACGGCTACTTGGAAGGCTTCATTCATGGGCATTTCCTCAGATTTTATGTCATGCATTCTCATATGAAGGTCTTGAACTTGACTAACCACCTTCTTGGAATCCACCATCATAAACTCAAGAAGTCAGGCCACTATAAATTTCTTAGTACCCGCATCCTCGGTTCTATACTTTCTGTTGAGTGAGTCCCACAAAGCTTTGGACGTTTTTAACACACTATACACATTGTACAGCGAATCACTCAAACAGTTCATAATATAATTTCTACACAAGAAATCAGAATGGTTCCAAGTTTGAGCTGCACTAACAAGCTGAACATCAAACTCATCGTCTTTCAGCTTAGGTGAATCCTCGGTAAAGAACCTCACAAGGTTCAAGGTGGTCAAGTAGAACAACATCTTTTGTTGCCACCTCTTGAAATTCAGCCCACTGAATTTCTTCGGTTTTTCCGCAACTATCTCACTGAATAGAACCTAGAGCTCTAAGATGAATACTCAAGAAATGCTTGTGGGTTTTTTCTCTTTTAACAAAAAAACAAAGGTCTCCTTATATATGAGTATAAGAAATGTAACTTACACACAAAATCAAAGTTGTAACCTGTGTTATAATGAGATACAATAATGAATTAATCAATATTATGTCATTATTAAGGAGTTACAAAATCAATTTATAAGTTACAAATCAAAATAATAAAAGGCAATAAAAATTTTATTCAAAATATTCCAACACTTATTTATTAGCATATAGTTTTTCTTAGTAAAATATAAATTATTGGAGATTATAAAATAAAATATAACAATATGTCATTGATTGACTTTTAACCAAATCCATTCTTTTTGTATTTTTAAAATTAATAATTTAAATATTTAATTATATTATAGTGGTGGTAATGCGATTCAACCTTAAACCTCTATCGATACTAAAGTTGTTTAGATAAAGAATACTTTTTTATATTACACCGAACAATTCTCATTTATTTGCTTCAAAATCTAACAATCATTATTGTTGTTACATGCCAAATTGACAACCAACAAATATACTTTATTCTGCTTATAATAGTATAATGTATATATATATATATATATATATATATAGTATTAAATTGCAATATTAATTTTGTTTTTATCTTAGATTCAATATTTTTTTTATTTTTACCCACAACGCTCGTGGCCCAATAGATTAAATATTTTTGTATATCCGCCTATTGTCACCTTACTACCACAAATTACCTTCTTAATACTCCAAATTTTAGTTTCACAAAATAAAAGCAACATGGTTGCAACTTCTCCAAAGAGAAAGAGATTAGTTGTGGGGGTAAATGAGAGTGAAAATCAAAAAAATCAAAATGATTCCATGGAAATGGATTTGAACAAATGGCTTGATTTGCCAAGCTGTCTTTTTGAGAAATTTTTTGCCAGTTTAGATCCAGTGGATGCATTGTTAATCATTCCCCTGGTTTGCAAAGATTGGGGTCGAATTTTATTGAAGATTTTGTTCTTTAAAGAAGATTATAATCATATGAATTTTCGACCACTTATGGGTGAATCTTTTAATAGCATTTTCAATCGATTGGAGGATGAAGAATTAATGGCAATGAATTTGATGAAAATACTTGTGGGTCTTATGCATGCGTTTGCCTCTGATGGTCAAAATGATGCCGACACTTGTGTCATTGGGACTATTCCGATTGATAAAATTTCTTTCGTCGGCGGTCTTCCTTTCTACGACACACACCTCATTTATATCGCTGAAAGGTACAATTACTATCCTCTATTATTTTGTTATCTGAAGAATGTAAGTTTTTGCCAATTTGAGGATGAACACAAGAAGAGCTAGTCATATTTGGTACTTCAAATTAAATTGAATAAAAGATTGAAATTATCCAAATAGCCTCTAAATTTTCTAATTATAAGTCTTTGAATAAAACTTATTGTGGATTATAAAAATAATTTATTGTTTTACTTGTTACATTTCTTTTGGGTAAAATATATTAAAATTTAATGTATTAGTGAAGTTATAAATAATTATTGAATTCTTTCCTATTTTTTGGTTATTAATTTTATTTTATTATTATCATTTTTTATTCTAAGTGTTAAATATTTCATAATTATTTTCGGTTAATATATAAAAGCGTGTCACTTGATTGATTTTAAATTTTCTAAAATCATCACAAAATTAGTCTTTGTGTTTTGACGTTAATTTCATATTTGGCATTCAGTTATCCTGCCTCCTAATAGGTCTATCAACGGGTGGGATTCGGATCAGATCACCCTCAATCCATATTCAAATTCATTTATTTTTTTTGATTCAGATCGGTTCAGGAGTTGGATATTTTTCATATTTTTCAGACCAATCCATATTTGATCCGTTAGATGATCAGATCACGGGTCCAACTCATTTAATAAATTACCTATTTAATTAACAAGTAGTTTTTTGTTTTTTTTACATAGTAAAAATAAAAGTTATGACATACACGTTGACAAATCTTCTTCTATATATTAAAAGCCAACCAAGGGCAAAATATGCCAATAAAATGACTGTGAAATTACAGCTTTACCCTTATTTATCAGATAATTACAAAAATGTCACTCCTCTATAATTTATGCAAAAATTATATTAATTTTGTTGCTTTAATGATTCGAACACAAACCTCACACTTACAAATAAAGTATCATGACCATTGTGCTACATAAATTTTTGAGTTAACTTTAAAAATCTTATTAAATAAGCTACAAGTTCCCTTATAATCTTATTTTCTCTTTTTTACTTTACTTTTTGATTAAATATATTGTTGGTTTATATTTATTATAAAAAGGAAATTCTAAATTATTCATAAATGTAACCAAATTCAAATTGAGAAAATATGAATTTGTTAAAATTCGTCTCTATGTATATATTAGATTATTTGATAATAATATGATAATATTTTAAGAAAGATAAATATTTCATTTATGTGTGGATATAATTGCATCATATAATTTTTAGATATATAAATTTAAAGTTGAGTTAAAAAATAATTCTACATTATAATATAAAATATTCAATTTACTTAATTTCTAAACTAGACTGTTAGATAATGTGTGTAATGAATAATAGACTTAAAATTATATATATAAAATATATATATATATATTCATCGAAAAAAAAAGAGCAAGACGGTCTAAGTGTATAATTTTACATACATAACCGATTTTTTTAAAAATCTACTTCTATATATTAAAAGACCATCAAACGCAAAAAGAGCCCAAAAAGTATTCATGAAATTACAACTTTACCCTTGTATTTTTAAAATTACAAACATGTCACCCATTTGTTTATTACTGAAGATAGAAAAGGTCAAATTTGTGTGTAAACATCGAGAATCGAAATGTTGGCCTACTCGTAACAGTTTCATGTCATAATCGAGTGTGCTACATTGAGTTTTGAGTTTATTTTCAAATTATTATTAGATAAAGTATATTATTTTTTATTATTTCAACTTTTGAGTAAATAAAATGTTGTTTTATAATATTTATACAACATGCCTATTCAATTTTTTAATAAAAAAATGTTAGTTTATATTATTTATATAGCTCCATTTTTTTAAGTTTTCGTAGTTTTAATATATAATCATGTATTTCTTTACAAATTTTATTATTTCACCCTTATTTTTTTTGATTAGATGTTAATTGTTATACTATTTATATTTTTATACAATACTATGTCACTTATTATCTTTATACGAATTATTCAAGTATTGATAAATATAATATCAAAATTTGATCTAAAATAAGTAACATATTATACATAACTTTTATATTTTAGAATTATACAATGGACTATAAAAAATGGGAATCATAGTTAGGGGTGTTCATGGGTCAGGTTGTCGGGGGTTGGAAGCATTTTTGCATCCCAGTCTAATTAAATAAGTTTGAAATTTTTTAATCCAACTCACAAAAAATTAATTCATGACCCAACCGTACTTATCGTCCTTAAGTTTGCGCCGAGTTGGGTTGATTTGGATGTGTTAAATAATTTATATATAAAAAAATTACACAATGTCCTCAATTCAAAAATTCAAGTAAAGCTAAAATTCGTATAACTTACGATTTTAGTGCTAATATTTTTTTTTATTAACATAATAATTTTAATTATGTATACATCTATAAATAAGATGATATATTGTATTTTATAATGTACAGTTACATATAATAATATATATATATATATATATATATATATATATATATATATATATATATATATATATTATCGAACAAAATTTGTAATTTAAATAGGGTTGGGTTGGGTCGGCCAAAATATATAAAACTGATATGCAACCATTAAAATCGGTTTGAAATTTTTTTAAACCCAATTAAGTATCGGGTTTTCTTTGTCGGCTTGGTTTGTCGAAAAAGGGGTTGGGTTGATTTTGTTCGGTTTAATCGGTTCATAAGCCAATTTTCGACCGATTAAACCAATGTGTGCCCAGTTAATCCAAATTATATGATTTCTAGATCGATTTCTATAAAAATTGATTTTCCGATCCGATGTTAACACATTCGGATTGATTAATCATCTTCTAGCGATTAATCGCCAGCGTTTAAAACATATATTATACATATAAATACAATTGAGTCTGGACAAAAAGAATATTAAATTAATTAATAATTACTCTACACAGATGTTAAATTATTTAGGTATATTATGATTCATATAAGACCAAACACAAGATTATTTATAATTCAAATATTAAAATCGCATGGGATAGAATTTTATGGTTGTGTTAAAAAATGATTCTAAATTACATATATAAAAAATTTCAATTTATGTAATTCTTAAACTACGATCTTAGATATTTTATAATTAATACTAGACTAAACATATACAATTGAGTTTAAAAGTGTACAAATATGTACATATGAAGGAAAGAGTAAGACAACTTCAAGATTGACTTTTACATCAAATAAAGAGATTTTATATTGTGTTCACTGTATTGTCTTACATGAATGACCAATTTTATATTTTATAAATATACTTTTATTTCATTAAAATTATATTACTTTACATACGTCTTATACACGAAATTAAAAGTAAGAAATTTTATGATATATTTAAAGTATATTCGTACATTTATGACCAATATTATATTACAAATATACTGTTATTTTATTAACAAGACATGAGTTTACATACATTCATTTTATATACGGAGAACTCTGATAAAATAACCATTTAAATTATCTTGAACTTTTAAATTTGATAAAATTCACGCCATGACATTCAAAACTAAACTAATATTTTGAAGACTTAAAACAATCATTTGATCTTTATTTTATAGGAATTTATCCAAATTTTATGAAATCTTATTCAATTAGAAAAAATATATATATAATACTATGCACATATAATATAAATTCAAAATACTATCATTTACCATATTTACAAAATTATTTTGATATGTGTACATATTGGTGCAAATTTATTTTTTCAGTATATAAACAGGCCCGTGCCTCGCACGGATCTCAACACAAGGGCAAAGTTTGTCATTTTAATGGCCGTGAAGTTATGATTTTACCCTTATATTTTCTAAAATTACAAAAATGTCATTCATTAATAATTATGTAAAACATAGTGAAATTATGTTAGTGTTGAGAATTGAACACCTGACATTTTCCTATCAACCTTGTACCATAACCAAGTGAGCTACACTTTGTTTTGAGCTTAGTCTCAAACTCTTATTAGATAAACCACCTTTTCTCCCATCTTTAAAAAAAAAAAAATTTTTTTGAGTAAATGAACATTGTTTTAGATTGTTTCTAGAATATTTCACAGTATATAGTTACAACAAATACTTTTAGCGGTTGTGTATAATCTACAATTCTCTTTTTCCAATTTAAATTATTGATATATGTCATTTTAATATCTATGAATTTATGATTTTGCCCATACATGTTAAAAAATTACAAAAACACCAATCCTATTCTATTTAAGGAAAGAGTAGATAAAATTATGTTAGTGTAGGAAACCAAACCACTAACTTTCTTTAATCAAATTCATACATAAGCATTGTACTACATTTTATTTTGAGTTTTCTTTAAAATTTTATTAGATAAACCACATTTTCTCCTCTTCTCCCATATTTTTTTTTTTTTATCTTTAATGGATTGAGCATACTCTACAATTCTCTTTTGCCATTTTAAATGATTGATATAAAAATTAAAATTTTAAAATAACATAAAAATTATAGATAGATGTAATCGAGTCCGAGAAAAATATGAAATTATTTAAGTTCGTCTCCGTGTAGATATTAAATTATTGAAATAAAAAATAAGATTTGATTTTAAGAAATATTTATTTTTATTTATCAAATCATATATAATAAATGACTGCATCACATAATTTTTAGGTATATAAAATTTTAAATATGCTGGTCATATTAAAGATATTTGGTCGACCAACTAGTTAGACTTTCAGTGATTTAGAAGTATGATTGATCTAAAAACATAAATTATATAAAAAAAATTGAATTTATGTTATATACTCACACCAGTTAGACTATAACTCGAATAAAATATGATAATATGAATTTTTATATAATATAGTAAATTGATCAATACAATATGTAATGGTTGTGTTATAACATATGCTTAGATAAATCTACGATGAAAAAAAAAAATGATCTTTGATATCATGAAAATGCACATGTTATTAAGGTCATCTAATCATAATTTACATTGATCAAAATATTTGTAAAAAATTTAAAGTCGAGTTAAAAAGTAATTCGAAATTATAAGATAAAAATGTTTCAATTTACCAAAATTTTAAAATAGAACTTCACTACTGTGTAATAAATATTAGACTAAAACTAAATATTTGAGTTTAAAAGTGTATGAATATGTAAAAACAAATATGAAAAAATGAGTGAGACATCGCATGAATGACTTTTACATAATATTAATAGATTCCGTAATATGTCTGAGCCTTACATATATATCAATTTCTTACAAATATAATCTGACAATGTTAAAATCACATCGCCTATGTTATATACCAACATTTTTGCTAAAATATTTATTTATTTTGTACTCACATAATCAATTTGGAAAAATTCATATCACGTCATTGAAAACCATATTAATATTTTAGCAATTAAAAGTAATCATGTGATTATTATCGTAGAGATATTTATCCAAATTTTATGAAATCTAATCAAGTTATAAAATATTAGGTTGATGTAATTGACATGTCATATTACAAAAGTACTATAAAATATGAGATAAAATCAAAATCTGATCTTTTCAATTTTCTAATTACAAAATTATCTGAATTTATAAATAATTTCGGATGAGAAATAAATTCAGTGCACGTGCCTCGCACGGGCTTTTACGCTAGTTCAACTTTAAATTCCAAAATATTATTATTTACATAAAATATAAAATATAGTATATGTTATATATATATATATAGGGTGCCCTTCCACAACATCGGTTGGTTGGGAAGGGAAATCCAACCAACAGATCGTATCCGTTAATTTCAAATTTGGACGGTTGAGAACAAAGGCTGCCGCAATGTTTCATTGCGGGGCTTCAGTTTGCCACAATGATTCATTGCAGGGCTGCAATGATACATTGCAGGTATCTAATTTACTTTTTTGCCCTTAGAATCCAAAACTACTTTTTTGCCCCAACTACCGTAATTAATGTTGGCTAGCAAAAAAATTGTAAATAATTGTGTGACTATAACATTGCGGTAGCAGCAATGTTTCATTGCTCCAGTAAAGTACCCCGCAATGTTTCATTGCTCCAGTGGTGTGTTTTTTTTTTAATTCTTTTTAATTCTTTTTTATCTTTTAATCTTTAAATATGTATGTAAAAATTAAATTACATTCATTTAAATTTCAAAATATCTTAGATGCTGATTTGTGGATATTTTTTCCCATCATATGTATTTAATTTAAGTTATTTAATCGAAATATACTCAAAAATATGTGAAACAATCGTTTTCATACTGACTATTGACCTAAATATGTATATACTTTCTCAGTTGTTATTTATGATTGTAAAAAAATAAAATACTATGTTTACAATTACTAGCAATGTTATATTTCAATTTTAAACTTAAAAAAATAATATTTTAACTATTCTTATTTTTATTTTACCTTATATTATTATATTCTTATTTTTATATTACCTTATATTATTTTACCTTAAAAAATAATATTATTTATGAAATTAAACTTGTCGAGTTCGAAATCCGTGACTCCGGGTCCATTAGCTCATTTACGTTTAACATCTAACACACCTTTACGACTAAAGTTACATTTTATTTAGGTTGATATTCAATTAATTTTTAATTTACAAATAATAAATAAATTCTTGTTTTTGGATATATTTGTTATTTATGATTGTAAAAAAATAAAATACTATGTTTACAATTACTAGCTATGTTATATTTCAATTTTAAACTTAAAAAATAATATTTTAACTATTCTTATTTTTATTTTACCTTATATTCTTATTTTTATTTTACCTAAAAAATATTATTATTTATGAAATTAAACTTGACGAGTTCGAAATCCGTGACTCTGGGTCCATTAGCTCATTTACTTTTAACATCCAACACACCTTTACGACTAAAGTTACATTTTATTTAGGTTGATATTCAATTAATTTTCAATTTACAAATAATAAATAAATTCTTGTTTTTGGATATATTTGGTACGAATCATCTTTAAACAAGTTACTTGTGTTGGTGCAGTGGTAATATTTCATACATCTTTAGGAGAGGTCATGGGTTCGATCTTTGAATATGACTTTAAAGCAAAAAGGTAGTTTTGGTAAACAATAAATAAAAGAGGTCCAGCAATGTATCATTGCGGGGGGCGCAATGAAACATTGCTGCAGTGTGTTTTTTAAAGGGCTGTGATAGGTTGGTTGTGTAGCATTTGCCAACCAACGGGCCAAAAGGGTAGTTTTGGTAAAAAAAAATATAAGAGGTCCAGCAATGTATCATTGCGGGGGGTGCAATGAAACATTGCTCCAGTGTGTTTCCTTAGCCGTATGATCGTTTTTAAAGGGCTGTGATGAGTTGGTTGTGTGGCATTTGCTAACCAACGGGGGCTGTGGACCAAAACCCATATATATATATATATATAATTAATATACATTATATATCTATATTACGTAAATATAATATAGATATAATAAATATAATATATTCGGATCGGACCATTAGCGGAACAGATCATGCTAAATTCATATTCACTCGTTATCTGATTGGACCCTTATCGAATCGAATCATTAACAGATCGATTTTTATAAGGATCCATACATATTTATTTAGTTACGGATCGTGTTGGATCTCCGATTCCTCATAATTTCCTAATGTCATATTCATATGATGTTGTTTGTTTAGGGTTGGATTGAAGCTATAACAATTTATTTTTAGGTTGCTTCAAAATTTATTTATTGTTTTCTAAATATAAAAGCTAGCTTGAATTCCGTAAACTTTATAGTTTTTTTTCCTTTTTCCTTTCTTTTGCAAGAATATCTCTAATCCATTACACTATTTCGAAGTGATTTCTATATCAAAATTATTTATAAATTACACTATTTTAAGACTCAACTTCAATCCATTAACACAGAATTTAACCAAAAAGAATCTTTATTGTAGCATAGATGTTATTTTATTGCTCAAAAGTACAAAAGTAATAAAGTTGATATAACATAAGAGAAACGATTTTGTTTTAGGTAAGGAGTATAAAGACAATGTTGGAATATAATTTGGTGTAATTTTTGTAGTTGTATTGAAAAGTGAATTTTACAATAAAATAGTGTAAAAGTACAAATTTGAAATGGGATTTGGTCCACAACCTTCGATGGATGCCAACCACCTGCCGCTATGTTTCATAGTGACTATCGCTATGTTTCATTGCAGGAGGTGATTTATGCCACTATGTTTTATTGTGAGAGGTGGTTGGTATCCCACGGTGGCTGTGGAAGAACACCCATTTGAAATTGGGGTGAAGATGATCTAAATTAAGGCACCGTTTGTTTCCCAGATTTTCATTTCCTTTTCTTAGCATTTGTTTGAATTCTTAAAACAAAATATAGTAAAATGTTCTTTATGTGTTTTGTTTTACTTTCTAGAAAATATTTTTCATATTTTCTTGTGTTTGTTTAATCTTTAGGAAAATATTTTTTTTTCCAAAGGAGTAATTTTTTTTTGAAGAGTTAGGATTAGACAAGAAGGGCTATCTCTCCTCCATATAGAGGCTTGGAAGAGTCCATCTCATTATCAAGAGTAGATATTGTTTGAATAGCAAATAGAATCCATCTTGGGGCTAATTTTTTCCTTTTTGCTTACTACCGGGGATTCCAACACTAATATTTACGCAACATCGAGTATTCCCCGTGACTTTAACAGTGCTTTAAAAGCAAAAAAAGATACTCTTTCCGTCCCTCTCATTTCTTTACAGTTTTTTACACTGTTTGACACACATTTTAAGACTCCTATAAAGTATAACTCTACAACTTATTTTTAAAACTTTCTTTTTCTAAATAAAAAATTAAACATTATATTTTTATTCAGAAGAAGAAAAAATTTAAAATAATTTATCGAAGTATATATTAAAGGAGCATTAAAAATGTGTGCTGAGCCCCCGTCCCCCAATGTAAAGAATTGAGGGGGACGGAGGGAGTATCTTATTTAGCCTGTATGTCGAAGAGTCATAAATCCCACGTTACTAAGCAAGTCAACTACTTATAGAGTTACTCTATCTAGAATAGCTGCATACTTACGGGGGAATGGAGTGGCTTATTGTACTAACAACCCAACCCAGCTAAGCTAATAAATGTTGCATAAGGGAGGCCGACCCCTGCCCATCTCCAGGTGCACGAACATATGCAAATGGGTGAAGAGAGAAGTCCATGGAGAACTACCAAATAGAAGTACAAAAAATGACTTCGACTTTTCTAAAAGGGTAAAACATTTTCCTAAAACTAAAATGCTGCAGGTACCAAATTGATTACAAAAATGTTTACTAAATATCACGTGTCATTGGTTATAACTCAACCAAATATAATGGACCCACGCGCATTAATACCGATATCAACCAATAAAAACATTTTAGTGTCACGTCACTAAGGCCACATCATTTGTAACAATTTTTGATACTCAAATTGGTACCCTAGCATTACTCCTAAATGAACATCTTGTCACCCTTTTTAATAACTTCACTATAGCAAAATAACGGAAAATATTTTTCCAAAGTACGTTTTTTTGGGCATGCTAAAACTTCCGCTTTTACGAATTTGAAGAGAAGATGTGAACATTAGCTATGAGGAGTTATAAATTTTTGTAGTGCCACGTGTTCAATATTTTTGAACAAGAGAAACAATATAATAGGCCGAACATAGTTTATGACCAAAATGAAATTTTGACCAGATCTGAACTTGTGACCAGTATTTTGAACTTGTAACAAAATCGGGACTTCTGAGACTTTCAGAACGTGTGACAATTTTGAACTTCTGACCAAATTTCGAAACTTTTAACTAGACTATAAACGACAGAAATATTTCATCGTAAATGCCCCCATTTACCACGAATCTAGTGTGAAAATTATGTCGTAAAAAACCTTATGTGTTGTAGTGTCTACTAAATCGTGAGTTGGGTGTTAAAATAATAATATAATCTAAACTTTGGATTATTATTTTTATTATCTAGAATGTTTTTGAAAGTATCTAGAATAGACTTTTGAGGTTAAAGACCTTTTGCATTTCAAGATGGTTCATGTACTTAGGGAGTTACATATTAAATAAGATGCATGTACTAGAAGTGTTATAGGAGGTTCCATGTAGTCCTATAAATAGGACAATCTTCCAAGCTTTGTAATCATCAAAAATTATAAAAATCTTTTGAGTGAAATACATTTGTGAGTTTTATCTATTTTGTGTGAGTAAGTTGTGTGGATTATTGAGAACAAGTTTTTTCTCTTTAATATCCAACATTTTATTATACACTTAAATTCCTACAAAGTGGTATCAAGAGCAAGGTTTAGAGATGGCTTCCAACAACAACATGTTGCAACCTCAACTCCCTCGTTTAATGGGAAAGAATTACAACCAATGAAGCATACAAATGAAGGTTTTATATGGCTCTCAAGATCTTTGGGAGATTATGGAAAGTGGATATGAAGAACCGGCAAATCAAGGGAATTTCTCACCACAATAATTGAACACTTTGAAGGAAAATCGAAAGAAGGACAAGAAGGCTCTCTACTTTATTTATCAAGCGGTGGATGAAGTAATTTTTGAGAGAATTTCAACGGCATCAACATCAAAGGAGGCATGGGATATCCTCAACAAGGCCTACAAAGGAGAAGAAAGAGTAAAAATGGTGAGACTTCAAGCTCTAAGAGGTGAATTCGATTCACTCAAGATGAAGGAAAGTGAAAAGGTGGAGGAATATTATAATCAAAAAATTTCGATTGTTAATCAACTTCGTGTAAATGGTGAAGATATTACGGATAAAAGAGTCTTGGAAAAAATTATTCGTAGCATGACTCGAAAATTTGAGCATGTTGTTGTGGCTATTGAAGAATCAAAGGATTTAAATACTTTCTCTCTTGAAGAATTATTGGGCTCACTCCAATCTCATGAACTTCGCATCAAGCAATTTGATTCCTCTCCTTCTGAGCAAGCTTTTCAAGTACAAGACACTAATCGTGGCGGTTTTAGAAGAAGAGGTAGAAGATGATCATTTCGTGGTCGAGGACAAGGAAGAGGAAATTTGCCAAGGTCATATGGTAAGAGGCATTCCAAATATTCAAAATTAAGATCAAGTATGTGAAGATTGTGTTTTTGGCAAGCATCACCGAGATCCATTTCCGAAAGAGAAGGCATGGCGAGCTAAAAAACCATTGGAGTTGGTACATTCGGATTTATGTGGACCTATGCGCACCAACTCTATTGGAGGTAGTCGTTATTTTCTCACTTTTATTGATGATTATAGTCGCAAAATGTGGATTTATTTTCTCAAAGAAAAATCTCAAGTATTTGAAACATTTAAATATTTTAAAGCATATGTGGAGAAAGAAAGTGGTCGTTCTTTAAAGATACTACGATCCGATCGTGGTGGTGAATATATGTCCGAAGAATTTGGAGGTTTTTTTAAGAAGCATGGAATTCGCCATCAACTAAAGGTTCGTTAAACCCCTCAACAAAATGGGGTAGCCGAGAGGAAGAACCGAACAATCATGGAGCTTGTTCGAAGTATGTTGAAAACAAAAGGATTGCCTAAGATGTTTTGGGCCGAAGCGGTCGCATGTGCATGCTATGTTCTCAATCGTGCACCTACTAAAAGTGTACAAGGAAAGACTCCACAAGAAGCTTGGAGTCGCAAGAAGCCACGTGTCTCTCACTTTAGAATTTTTGGAAGTATTTGTTACTCTCATGTGCCCGATGAAAAGAGAGGCAAACTTGATGATAAATCTGAAAAATGCATCTTTGTTGACTATAGTGAAGCTTCTAAGGCATACAAATTGTACAATCCCATCACAAAGAAAGTCATAATTAGTCGTGATATAATTTTCAACAATGAGGCTTCATGGAAATGGAAGGATGAGAAAGAAAGTTCAAGTACTTTTCTTGATGATGATGCATTTGATCCAATTGAAGAAGAAGGCTCCACTCCGCCTACTCCACCATCTAATTCTCCACCAATCTCATCCTCATCATCTTCAAGTTCCGAGTCACCACCAAGAAATACAAGATCAATGGCGGATCTTTATGGAGCAACAAGAAGAATTTTGAAAGATGAATTTGTTAATTTTGCCTTATATGCAAATGCGGATCCAATTGCTTTTGAAGATGCTGCTAAGGAAAATAAATGGAGACAAGCCATGGATCAAGAAATTGATACAATTGAAAGAAATGAAATTTGGGAGTTAGTTGAACCTCCTAAAGGAAAGAAACCCATTGGAGTCAAGTGGGTTTACAAGAAAAGTTGAATGCACAAGGTGAAGTTGAAAAACATAAGGCACGCTTGGTGGTAAAAGGCTACAAGCAAAAATATGGTGTTGATTACAAAGAAGTATTTGCTCCCGTGGCATGTCTTGAAACAATCCGCTTGTTAATTTCTTTGGCCGCTCAAAACAACTGGCAAGTTCACCAAATGGATGTCAAATCCACTTTTTTGAACGGAGTATTACAAGAAGAAGTGTATATTGATCAACCACCGGGCTATGTGAAAAAGAACGAAGAAAATAAAGTCTATCGTTTGAAGAAGGCTTTGTACAGTTTAAAGCAAGCCCCACGTGCATGGTATAGCCGCATTAATGATTACTTTATGAAGATGGGATTTAAGAGGTGTCCATTTGAGTATACACTTTACATCAAGGAGAACAAATGTAAAATTCTCATCATTGGCTTATATGTGGATGATTTGTGAAATACATTTGTGAGTTTTATATATTTTGTGTGAGTAAGTTGTGTGAATTATTGAGAACAAGTTTATTCTTTATAATCTCCAACATTTTATTATACGCTTAAATTCCTACATCGGGTTCTGACTCATGACTGAATGTAGTGACGAAGTAATGCGAGCTCCACAATTGACGTACTATGAGCACGTTCATTTTTGTTTTTCTGTATCCATGCATATACCTTGGCTTATTGTTTGTAGCCTACTTTGCAGCTCTTGCCTGGATTTGAAGCATATAAACATATGCACATAACTAGATCGTTTTTAATTCTGGGAAGTATTTATTTGTTGCTACTAAAAGTACTATAAGAAGAAGTACCTCTTGATCGTGTTCAATGAAGTTTGTAACGATCACCTAAATATATTTACGGCAATTATGCAAGTATTTTTGTCAAGATGCAAGAGACTTCGTGAGCTGAAGCTTCTGCGTTGTCTCTTTATGAATAGTGAAGGCATAGATTATCCAAAAAAGATAATGATACTGAGGACTCAAGAAGGTCGTAGATGCAAATGGATGACTGATATAGTTCCTGATAAAAGTGGCGAATTGCACACCACTAAGGAGCTGGTTAAACTATTTTGGGAGCGACAGGAGTAGACATCCGAGGATCCCAAATCTATTCAAGTCATCTTTGTTGTGTTCAGACATGGTTTCAGGAGTACCATTCTAAGTTTATGTTGTCTGTCCTGTACTAGAGTCTATGTCATTTGGTTTTTTGAATTAAATTTGATTTCTGAATCCTTTTCAGAGGATGCTCAAAGTTTCCAGCAGCACCATGACAGGTTTGAAGCATGTCAATCAAGTATTGCGAGTTCTGTCCACATGCTATAATAGTTTGACTGATACTGACCTAAAGTAACTGACCAAAACCAGTGATTTGCTCTTGTCATTTAAGTGCCGAGGACTCCTCTCAATTTGAGCAGCTTCTTTTTTTCATTCCATCATCTCCATCTAAAAATCATTATATCAAGGAGAAGACGCGCCTCTCAAATCCTCTCAATCTATCTTTCTAATAATCTCAAACTTTTGGATTAATAAAAATTAAATATTAAAAAAAAAATCTCAATTTCCTTCCTACTATCTTCTGACGAGTAAACTACACTCTATTTAAAATTAGCACAACATACGTTGATCCTTTAAAAACATGTACAACGGCCACATGATATACAAAATCGCTTGCTGTACAAATGTTAAAGTAGTATATGAATGAAATTAGGCGCGGAAGTAATATGTTCTGATACAAAAAACAATCAGTGCTCTAGATGGCTTCTGACTGAGAGTCGACTATCTTGAGTGTTCAAGAACCAAACGATTACAGATATATCATCATGAAAATGACGCCGGGTATCCTTCCCAAAACTCCTAAGCATTGAATATGGCATCTCCCGTTTTCTAGCTGCTTCCTGGAGGGCTGCCTTGACTAGCATCTTGGCACTGGCCTGTATTTAAAATCAAGACACTATTAGCAGCAAAAAACCAGTAGACCATATAATAATTGAATAAAGTAAACATGTTCACGACATGATCTTACTGCCTGAGGATTATTGTGGACGATCTCCACAGCTTTTTCATTACTCAAGTGCTCCCATAGACCATCAGAAGCAAATATAAGGAAAGAATCATTTGGATGAAGAGGATGAGAAAGTATAGATGGTGTTGAACTCATGATGGGCATGTTAATTGGTTCAGGAAGCCGGAATTTTTCAGGAAGTGGTTCCCTGTTATATTGTGCATATTTCATATACGCATCACCTATAGATCTGGAAATCTGCATCAAAAATAGTTCTTTGTGATTTAAAACTAGTCAATATGAATAGAAAACTTTCATGTAAACAAAGGAACGGCCTCTCGCCAAGAAAGTAAGACAGGTAGCTGAAAACATATTTTCTAAAAATTGACATGAGCAGGGGAGTAAATTCCCTAACTACGAGTATTGCCATCGACTTCTATTTGGACTCTTGGAGTCAGCTGATTGTTTGTGGCATGACTGGTATCTAATCCACACAATCGCGAGGCAACCTTTAATACGTGTATTAAAAATATAGATCAGAAGCTAGATGCTTCAGGCATATACTTAAATGTTAAATTGGAACATCTAACATAGAAATGGATACAAAATATCATTAAAGCAATAGTGTAAACTGTAGTCGTAAAAAACCTTAATGATGCCTTTTACTCTCCAAACTCCGTGCTTCAAAACAACAATATGAGGATCATTAGGATGTAATTCTTGAAGATCCTGTCTTGTTTCCAGAACACTGACATTATGCTCTATTGACAACTGGATAGCAGCTATAACTCCAGTGTCGCCAACTTTCTTCCCCAAAACAACACGACTATCTCCAACATTTGCCACAAACAGAGTTTGCTGATATTTCACTCCAACTAAACAACATGTTCCACTAGTCGCAAATTTGGGTTGTGCAGGCCACATTTCTTCCACAAGAGCAGTAAAACCTCTTTCTGTTGTCAGAAAAGATCTATTGATTGTATCAGGTGTCACAACACCATTGTCTTCAGCTGACATTACTGCATAAACACCAAATCTGATTATACACCAACAAAAGAGCATTTCAGGGCAAAAAAAAACCTAATTAGTACTCATACATCACTTTGGGGCTTTTAATGGTGGAGGGGAAAGGAAAAAATAAAAACCAACAAAACAAACGAAATCAATAACCACAGACCTTGAAAGTTCCAGAACAAATGATCGCAAACATATCAAGCAGCCTCAGGACCACCATGACCATCATAGACACCAACATAGGTCCCAAAAAGACTAGATTCAATCTGGCACTGATCTTCAAGAACATTAATAGCTTGAATTACAGCCATTGAAAAGTGTCCACCAGCAAACTTACCTGTATCCTTATACCAAAACAACCTATCTTTATCAAACACCCCATCATGATTCTTATCATTATTTTTATTGTAATTAAAAAATCTTTTCCAAAATGTCATTTTAGAAGAGGACTGCTCATAGGGATGCACCTCATTAGAAACATCTACCATCCCCTTTTCAGAATTTTCATTTTCCACTTCTAATCTTGAAAAATCTGCGTCTTTTTGGGAGTAATCACCAGTAATTATTTCAGCTGGATAGTATTCTGTGCTCTTTTCTTGTAACGCCAGGGCAGACTCAAGACAGGCCACAACCTCAGCCATAGTGGGACGCTGTTCTGGTCCAAAATGTATGCATTGGATTGCAACTTTCACAAAAACATCTAGGGAATCTTGATATGCCTCCCCTTTTATTCTGGGATCAATAATCTGACCAATGAGTCCATCCCTGAAGCACTGTTCTGCCCATCCAGCTAAAAATATTTGCTCTCTATCCAGATTCCTGTCGACTGCTGGTCGTCCACACAAGACTTCAAGTAACACTATACCAAAGGCATACACATCGGATTTCCTTGTCAGTCTATGAGTTGCATAATAATATGGATCCAAATAACCAATAGTGCCTTTGATATGAGTGCTTACGAATGTAGTTGTCTGATTTGCTGGACCTATTTTAGATAATCCAAAGTCCGAGATCTTAGCTGCGAGATTCTCATCCAGGAGAATATTAGTGGTCTTTACATCACGATGTATAATTCTGTGCTGAATGCCTGTACCAGTGTGAAGGTACTCCAGCCCACGTGCGGCTCCAATGCAAATCTTGAGACGTTGAACCCATGACAGACGTGGCTGAGATTTATCACCTTTTCTAACCCTTTTATGCAGATGATCAGCTAGTGTGCCACCTCGCATAAGTTCATAAACCAGAATCATCTCATCACCATCATCACAATAACCAATCAAAGACACTAGATGGCTGTGTCGAAGTTTTGAAAGCATCTCGATCTCTGTCTTGAATTCTCTTGATCCTTGACTGGACATGGAGTGTAACCGTTTTATGGCAACTGAAGTTGGCCCGAAAGTACCTTTGTAGACCTTCCCAAACCCGCCTTTTCCAATGACCAATTCAGCCAAGAAGTCAGATGTTGCATGCTGTATTTTATCAAGTGAAAACTAACATGGAGTGCAACGAGTTCATTATAGATCATTATAAATTCTCAGGAAATGAGGACCTTCAATACTTTCAGTTTATACTCGGAAATAGATTTCAATTCTGGTTCAGCAAAACTTGTACTAATAAGTATTAAAGGCCTTTAATGATCTGGTTTCCGTAATGTTGTATAATATGTTAATCAATTAGCGCAAAAATCCGCAACATATAGCTAGGTCTATCCAGAGTTAGTACAGTGCTGCACTTCCCCATCCTTTACTCATTTACATATTGCCCTACGTAAACTCCACGCTTCTTAGTTCTTAACCTACCAACTCAAAAAACTCACTGTTGCTAATGATTAATCGACCTGCGTATTTAAAACTACATGTTGCTATTGCCTTGCCTCCTACATTTGCATTCAGTGTGCAAATACCGCAACTTTGAAAACACCAAGGTTCCGATAAAAATGTAAAGAATAGCATACAAACAACAAAATACAAAGAAGCACTGCTCTATACTATAATAAAATCAGTAAAAAAGAACAGTTTTCGAGTTCTCACAGGAAATTTAACAAACAGATTGTGGGCATTATAGAAACAGCAAAAGACCCCTCTCCTTTGCAATATGTGTTTTGTTTCGTTCAGATTGTGTTTAATTTACTTTTCAACAAAAGTCGTGAGTTTAAGGTAGACCTGGCAAATCGGATAATAGGTTCGGTTTCGGATCGGATCAATCTCGGATCGGATTAATGTTCAGTTATGATATATTTTTGATATAGTTCGGATCGGATCGGATTTGATTCGGTTCGGGTCTAATTCGAATTAAAATCGGATGAAATTTGGATTCAAATCGGATGAATTTGGTTCGGATCAAATTCGGTTCGGATCTTTTCGGATCATTACTCATTCATTTTTTTTTAATTTGTAATACTTTAAAAATATCTTATTATTACATATATTATTTTTTATATAAAATAAAGTACTTTTTCAAAAATATTGATTAAATATCTATTATATTTTTGACATGAAATTATTCTAATTTAGAATTTTGCTTATAAATAGATTAATTTATTGAATTAAAAGTGGCCTAATATATGTAGATTATGATATGTAAATATCATAACTCAACTAAAACAGAATTCACCATTTTTTTAGTTCGGATTTAAATTGGATCTCGTATTTCGAATCATATTCGATTCGGATAATTTATTATTATGTTATGATCGGTTCGGATCATAATCGGACCGGATAATTTTCGATTAAATTTTCGGTTCAGATAATTTTCGGATCGGTTCAAATCGGTTTTCGAATAATTATCGGTTTAACTAATTCGGATACAAAATCGGATTCGGTTCTATAAATTTCGGTTCGGTTATTCGGATCGGGACCCATTTTGCCAGGTCTAGTTTAAGGTAACTTATTTTATTTTAAGATGTATCGAATATTCATTAATTATTTTTCAAATTTTACGTAAGTAGAAGTTTAATACTTAAATTTTATTATAAATAAAATGAAAACAAAGTATGTTAGTCAATACTCAATACACGTCAAAAGTCAAAGTATAAGTGTATTTAGGGGACGAGGTAACATAAAAATTACGTATATAATTTAAAATATTATCACATGCGGAAATGGATTCTCGCTCAGTATAATATAACTCCAGCTCCTGCGAGGGAAAACTGAAATTTTACTTCAATCGTATATGCTATTTACATTTGTACATTGTATCTGTAGCATACAAAAATGAATCAACTTTCACAATGAATCAACATCTTTTTATATGGCTATACTTGTTGAAGTCTTGAAGGAACTGAAGTGCTAGCGAAAAACTAACTTGTGTTCAGCCTACTTCCTTCGCAGGTGTTATCTATCCAAGCAAGAAAGAAATGGACTTTGTGATGCTCTATTCGGAGTACTTTGTCGACTCCCTTCTGATCTTGAAGGTGAGCGTTGAAGTTGTGGCATGAGCTCTGACAACCGATTCCTTTCGTTAGTTATTCTACTCTGTAAAGATAATGAAATCGTGTTAGTCATTGGCCCAAAAGTAGGTGTCCTTGTGAATTTCGACAAGAAGAGTGGACTGTAGCAGTGAGTAATTTTTAACAGACCTTAAGTTTCAGTTCTTGCAATTCTCTGTTAAGTATATCTGAACGATCCTTGAGCTGCTCGAGTGCTTCTTCCGCAGCAGGAAGAGTTATGTCAGATGCTGGTCTTGTTATTCCAGCAGCCTGCAATAGTTATTGAAACGATTAATATAATGAAGGAATGCCAAGTAGACTAGTGTTATTAATGTTGAATTTGTGCTATATATTCTGGACAATGAACTTGCACAAGGTCTAGAATAACATGAACCTTTAAAATGCTGGTACACAGACCCAAGAGTTTTTGTGCTAATTGCAGCCTTTCCTCTTCAATTTCCTGTGCAGTTAAAGCATTAGCTCAACCAACTCTTTGTCGTATACACACGCCAAAACTAGAAAGAATACAATACAAGACCAAACTAACCTTTAACTTGTTATCGAGGCGTTGCTCTTCTTCAATATAAATACATGGGTTTTTACCATTGGCTGCACGGTAACGGGCAAGTTCTTCCTTGACACGTGAAAGAATACCTTCACTGCGTCGCAGCTTCCTGCCAAGATCCTCATTCTCAGCTTTCAGCAAATTGTTCTCTTCCTGTTACAGACTCAAAACATAAGAAAAATAAAATTCACAGTTTTTTAAACATAACATTTTTTTTGAGTGAAGGATGAGAATTTCTAACTTTAGCATCTATTTGAAAGTATTGAAAAATAAAACTTGCCTTTATTTTAGCATGATGATGAATACGTTGCTGGATGTTTTGTTGCCCTGACAGCTTCTTTACTTCAAGTTCAAGTTCCGCTACCTTCTTCTTCTGATTAACATTCTCCATCTGAGGAAGAATAATGAGTTCAAGCAGCCAGACAAACGTTACATGTTAAAAAATGCTGCTAAAAACAAGGCATAAGTACCATGAGCATGTCGTTTTTGGTGGTGAGTAATCGATCGTGCTGCCGGAGTTCCTCTAACGCAATTTGTGTTGCAACCAGCTCCGCCTGTTTTCTGTCTATTTCCTCAAGCCATCTAGATAGATGAAAACAGTTTAGATATGAAAAGGGAACACTGGAAGTAACTGATCCTCAGACCTGACATTGAAATTCAAAGTAACAACTTACCCTTTTCTCTCCACAACAAACTCAGTTAGCTGCTTCTTCAGATGACAAACTTCCAGATCCTGATGAAAGAATGCACTCAGAGTTAACATAGGGAAGGTCTCAGAACATAGGTAAACTGCAACTCAAAGTGAAAAGCACCTTGTTTTGAACTCCAGTATTATGAAGTTGGGCCTTCTCTGTTATTTTTTCAACTTGCTGGTTATCCAGCAACGACTAGCATTAAAAAAGGAAAGGAATATATTTTACTATGCATTCTGATAACAGTGAAACAATATTGTAAAACCCTGGAGTAGTCAGTATACCGCATAACCAGTCATGTCCGACTTGAGTCCCAGTAGATCACGTAGTACGTCATGTGTCATGCTTTCTGCAGTAGCTAATCTTGTGTTCAGCATGAATATCTAGAGAAAGAACAAAGCTACAATTAAGATACATTATGATCATGATTGCGAGATCAAAGGAAGTGCAGAAAAGCTTCTAAGCATATGCATCAAACCTACCTCCTTCTGTCTACTGGCTGCCAAGGCCTCAAGCTCTTCAATACGAAGTCTCCCTGCAGCAAGCTCATCGTCATCCCTTTCTGATTTCATCTGCTGTACAAAGCCCAACCCGATGCATTTAAAGGGGGAACCAGAACCCCTCGGCCTTGAACCAGTTCTTTCTAATTTGTTAGATGATGAATTTGTGCTAGGAGGAGCTGAACTTATGCTATTAGTTGATGAAAACCCCTCGGACTTAACTTGTTCAGCCATGACTTCTAGTGCTTTGAACTGTTCCCCAAATTACAAAGCATTAAAAACCAAAAAGATGTGGAATCTCTGCATTCCCTTAAAGTACTAATTTATGACAAACCTTTTGCTTGTACTCACAAGCTTGTGCTTCTGCATTCAGATTTAGCTCAGAGATATGAGTCTTGCATTTGCCTATCTGTTTCGAAAAAAATTAATAATTAATAAAAATAATAAAAGCTTGGGTGATGTAATCACTTTATGAAACATGATGGACACCAACTCAATTCATGTGAATATAAGTAGAAAGCATTAAATTAACCTCAGTATCTTTGGCAGCTATCTCTCGCTCTAGAATCTCCATACGCTGGAGGCCTTCCTGAAGCCTTTTCTCCCTATCATTTAAGGCCCTGCTGGAAAAAAATGTATCATCTAGTTAAACAGAAGATTTATTATAAATAAATGTAATTCTGGTTCTTAATCTCATTTTTCGAAAATAGTTATACCTTTTCATCTCGTCGTTTCCACTTTCAACCATTTGCATCTTTTGTTTAATAGATTGAAGTTCCAGTTCTAAATCCTCTCTTTGCATCCGTTGAAGCTCTGTCTCTCCCTTAACAACGTCGACCTTACATATTGAAATCCATGTATCTCAGGCAATTTTTTTTTAATGAAATAATAGAGGTTTTATCATCTGACCAGAAGAACATACCTTGCTTTCAAGCACATTGACCGTACGTTCTAGTTCTTCAACAGATCTTTCTAGAAGCGTCACCTCCTCCTCTTTTTCATCAAGATAGATCTTTCTGCTCTCAGCTACCTGAATAAGACATAACACTAAAGATCTAAAAAGTTTCCACAGACAGTAGTTATCTCATATGAAAAAAGAATGAAATTAGCATGTACATGTTGAGCTTCTATAGCAATTGCTCCATTTTCGTAAGCAAGTTTTTGTGCCATCTGAAGTTCCTCCTTTAAAGTAAGAAGTTCTGCGTGCGTGGCATCCCTCTCACAAACAACTGACTGCAGATTGATCTTCAAGGATTCAGTGAATTCATTCATTTGTTCAAGAGCTGTATGCATTTCAAGGAGCTCCGATTCTAAATTTTGATTATCCTTGCATCTCTGAACCAACTCCTTCTCAATGAACTCTTTCTCTTGTAAAGCATTTGCAACACTCGTTGTCAACTTCAAATTGATGCTTGAAAGTGAATCCACATTTCCATGCGCTCTTGAGGCATCCAACTCAAGGGTGGAGATGAAGTCGGTCTTCTCCTGTAACTGGGCTTCTAGAATTTGAACTTTCTCAACAGCTTCATCATGCTCATTCTCCAGATCCTCATAAGATGCCATTAAATTTTCAAATTCATCTTTCTGGTCTTTGTTACTAGATGCAGATTCTTGTAACAATTTGAGATCGAAGAGCAGTCCTTCTAGAACACTATCTTTCCTCTCTAACTCAGCTTCAAGGTAGCAATTTCTAGAGATAACCTCTTCAGAAAGAATTTCCACTGATTCTATCTCTTCTAGAAACTCGGATGCGCCTTCCGCATATTTCTGCATTTCACTAACAAAATCCTCAAATTTGGAACTCAACTTCCTAAGGGCTTCAGAGTTATTCTCCTCATGTGATTTATGTTCGTTCTTTAGGAAAACTATCTCTTCCTTCAAATTATCAACTTCAGCAACTTGGATTTGAAACTGGCATGACAATTTCTTCTTTTCCGCAGTCATTTCTACAAGTTCATTTCTCAGAATATCATTTGAACAAGAAACCTCCTTTATTAACTTGATTTCTTGCTCACAAGCATTATTTGCTTCTTTCAATTCTAAAATTTCAAAACTTTGTAGGCTGATCTTTGACAACATTTCATTTTGCTCCATTCTTACCAGTTCAAGTTCACTCCCAAGACAAGTGAGCTCAACTTCACTGTCAAGCAGCATCAGTTCCTTCAACTCGGTATCTAGCAGCAGAAGCACCAAATCTTTCGTAAGTCTGTCAAGACCAGTAGCATAACATATATGCTCATCCTCCAGATTAGCTTTTTGGAATGCCAGCTGCTTCATCTCTGCAACCACGACAAGCAAATGAAAGTCTTTCTCTGACAAATCAATAAAAAACTGCTCCTCCTGATCTTTTAAACTATCCTCTTTATCCTTGAGCAATTTTTCTCGATCTAAAAGAGTTGCCAAAACATTTCGATTACTGTTGTCCAACTCCTTCATTAGAATTGTAAGTTGAGCTCCCATATAATTTGATCTCTGCAACATTATCTCCTCTTGCTGCTGCAAATCAAATATCTTCTTCTCAAAGCTGAATAGTTTTAAGCTAAGCTGCCCATTTTCAGTTTCTTTTCTCGAGATTCGATCAAAATTATTCTTGATGTCAGCTAGTAATTTCCCCTCCAGGACTCTGCACATTTCAAGATCTCTCTTAGATTTAAAATTGTGCTCTCTCAGTTCATGTATAAGAGAGTTTGATTCATGTAGTCCATGGTGAAGGAGACCATTCTCTACATTCAGTCCGGTGACTGTTTCCAACAGTATTCCCATGTGACATAGGTGTAATACAGATATGGCACAGTCCTTCAATATAGTCTCAGACCAGATTTCCTCAATCCACGACTGCACCATCTGATTTGAGTTACAAACTTGAGACTTCAGGCATAAAAAATCTGAGGACATAGACTCAAAATTCTCATTCCAGGTGACCTGGGCCTGTAAAACTATACCCTCCAGCTCCTGCACAAGTTCTTTCATTGCAATAAAATCGGATTCAGCTTGTTTTTCAAGATTTTCGTAATGCAGATCCTTCTTATTGTTGCTAGATTCCAATCTCCTAACCTCTTTGATCAAGCAATCCCTTTCGTCGATTAAAACCAATTTCTCTTTTTTTAACCCTTTGATTTCAACCTTTTTTCTTTTATTTGCTACCACTAGCTCATTCAGCATAAAATCTGCTTCTGAAATTGTGTGCTGAGCTTCTTCGAATTTAGCAAGAATACAAGATGCTTCTGCAGATTTCTGGATGGCCAGTATTTTCGAATCGCTAACTTCATGCTCAAAAAACTGCAGTGAGTCACGATTCACGAATTCATACCTTTGTTAGGGACTCAAACTATAATTATGTGGGTATATATATATATATAGTAGAACCTCTATACAGTAATATCACTGGTACCGGAGAAAAATATTATTATAAGGAGGTTATTCCTACATAGAGGTAATTTTTAAATTAATTACATAATGTTGGGATAGTAATTTTCTATTATTACAAGGAGGTTATTCTTGTATAGAGTAATAATCTTATAGAGAGGTTCTACTGTATATATATATATATATAGTGTGCATGTGTACTAAAATAGATACGGGAAACTTTGTAAGGTAAAAAGGGGATGAAATCTCCATAGCTGCTTGAAGAAAAAAGTGTAGGAACAAATCAAACAATAAAACATAAGACACTAATTTGTCATAGTGGCATTAGCATACCTCATTGTTCTGATACCATGAAGTTACAGTATTTGTTACAGCACTTCCAATCCTTAGTAGCTTATGATTCATACAATTCATCTTGGAACCAGCTTGATTTTCAAAGTTACTAATACTTTCTTGTAAAGAAAGCACTTGTGATATGATGATCTCCATAACTTGTCTAGTCCTTTTTTCAGAATCACAGACCTCTTCGTTCTCCTTGCGTAACTTGGCCACTTCAAAGTGCACCCTTTTTAAGCTTTTGACAGCAGATTCTATTTCTTCTCTTAAAAGAGCAACTGCAGTATTCCTACTAGTTCCACCTGCCAAACATTTCTGCTCACTAGAGTATTTATGCAAGTCCTTGCCAACTTCAGAAAGACACTCTAGTGTCTCAGTTTCAGTTACTGGAACAGCATATTTTTCGAGGTTGCTGATCTCTTGATTTTCTCCAGTACCTGTCTGCAACAATATTGATTTAAATTGATTAACAAATTTAGAAAACTTCAATGTACTATAAATATGACTTCAAATATTATAAACTTTACCCGTTCTTCACTTTTTTTATCAGATTGTAAATGTACAGGATCTTCAACAGCATTGTCTTTCTCAGGATTAGCAACCTCTGCAATGGTCAAACATGAATCTAGTGTTGATATATCCTGCTTTAACTCAGCGAATTTCTCTCTTGTTTCCAAAATGTAATTTCCTTCAATCTCATCAAGCTTTTGTTCCAAATCAATGGCACGCTTCTTCTCCTCGTTTAGCTGCTCCCTTAGTATACCACAATCTTTTATTGCAGATTTTAGTTCTACGCTGAGAGAGCTTATCATTTTCTCTGCTTCATCAACCTTTACAGCCTGGCTAAGGAGAAGAGCATCTTTCTGCATGTGGATTCCATTAGATTCTGTAAGCTGGATATCCATATTCTCGAGCACATGAAGGTACCCAGAGTTTTTCTCAGACAACCTGCTTACCATGACAAAAGCAACAGTGGCACATTTTGAGGCCTTTCTGAGCTCCTCTTCCCCGTACTTCGTTTTATTTTCTAGATCTGTGATGGTCAATCTCATATCACTGATTTCTGATGTCAAATACATAATCTCTTTCTCCTTCTGGGTGCAATCTTTTTGGTGTTCTTCTGTTATAACTAAAGCTGCTCCCCTTAATGACCTCATCATTACCTCCAGGTCATTTTTTCTATTATTTGCATCCTCCAAACAGCAATTTAGTTCTTCAATCAGTAACTCTTTTTCAGATATGCTCTTTGTCATCTTTCCCACTTGTTCAGATATCCAAGTTCTTCTCTGAGGTAATGAACCAGAGATGCCATCAAGTTGATCAGATGCATCTTTGAGTGCCTCACACCCACCAGCAAGAGCAGTTTCAATTTCACTTATCACTGTTTCCCACTCTATAGAGATTTTCTTTAATTGTTCATCTTTGTCTGAGAGCTTTTCACATAAAATTATGTTGTCATGGGTCAATGCTTCATTATCTTCGTGTAATTTTTTTAACTCAGTATGCAGATGCATCAATTTCCCTTCAGCCTCTTCTTCTTTTAAAGTACTGTCTAGGAATTGCTGCTGAAGATTGCCAAGTTCTTCCTGCAAGCAAACTATCACCTCAGCAGTTTCGGCCTCTACCTGCCTACGAACTTCATCCATTTCTTCTTCATTAGATGCATGAGAGGCAAGATCACTTTGGTAACACATATTCAATCTCTTAGCATTATCAAGAGAATCATGCATCTTTTTCAACTTCAATTGTAATGGAGAATCTTTTGTTTTTGAAAGTTTGAAAGATACCACATCTTTTATCTCTTTACGCAAACCTTGCTGTTTTAGAGTAGAGATTTCGTGCTCCAGTTTGTGCATGAGTTTTGTATACCGAGTATTACTGTTCCGAAGATCCTCCATTTCACTAATTGATAGAAGCTGTTGATTCTCCAAAGCATCAATCACTGATTTTGCTTCTCTAAGCTCTTCCTTGGCATCTTCATATTGTTTTGTTAGCAACGAAGCTTTTCTGTCTGCCATTTCAAGATCCTTAATCAAACAAAGTTCCTTCTCCTCCAGGTCACCACGGGATGACCTCTCTTCTTTCAGAATGATTTTCAGAATATCCAACTCCAGCTGTAAATCCGTGACTTCTTGTGCTTGCTTCATTAAAGCTTCAAGAATCTCTTCATCCTTCTGTTGAACAGATTCTGATTCTTGTTCATCAAAAGGAAGTTCAGGAACCGACTCCTAAAATATGATGGTTAATTTAACATTCAGTATCCTCTGCCAATATAACTATATAAGTACGTAGGTAGATATATTAGAGTTCGATTCTCACCTCCCCCTTCTCCTATACTTATAGAAGTATTAATTACCAAAATTATTACACATACATATATCTATATAATTTTAGTTTTATCCCCAAAAACATACATAGAAATGTTTAACATTTATCATAGACAGCAGATACATAGATACTAGTCCAGCTCTAAGATTAATCTTTAAAAGTACCTTTATGACATCAATATTGCTGTTGTCGGGTGTTTCAGATTTGAGGCGGTTTAGTGAAGCTTGTAGATCATCGATTTCTCTGCAGAAATATATGTAAGGAGGTAGAACCGTGGTTAAATCATACATGCACAATGATAAACCAAACATTGACCAAGAATATTACCTGCTGAGTTTTGCATTGTTCTCTAAGCAAGAATTTAGGTTACTCCTGCACTCCTCTAACTCGTTAAGTGTCTTCTTCAACTAAAATTAAGGATATCATAATGAGAAACTGAAGTTCGAGATCAAAGAAAAGATTCACATATTAATTGAATACAAATAAGCAACCTCCAGATGAAGGGAATCATTTTCTGCACTGATACACTCTGCTTCCTGTTCCAATGGGGATATGTTAGGATCCGAATAACGTAACAGAACTAGAGTCCAAATTGCCTAAACATTCTAAAAATAGCATTTGCGGGAAAGAAATACAAGTTCGACCTTTGAAGGTAAATTCTTATTTGGAGAGTTGTGTTGCTTCAAGTCCCCATCAAGAAATAGAAGCAGCTGTTAATAAAAAAAGCTTTATTCAGATAATTACATACATGATAATGTTAGGCAAATATATATAGAGTCACGTTACCTGATCCCGAGATTCAGACACTTCGGTCAGCAACATATCTCTCTCTCCTTCCTCGTAAAAATCTTGATATCTTTTTTAAAAAAAACATTATATGAATAACAATTATTATTAAAAATCATGAAATCCTCTTGAACGATTGTCCTTAATGCACATACCTCCTAAGTTGTTCCAAAAGCCTGATATTTTCCAGCGCAAAGCGAGTTACTTCTGGATTTTTATCCACTTTAGCGCGAAGCTGCTGAATTTCTTCAAAGAGTGCTTTGTTTTCTTCTACTAAATAAGTGTCTGCTGGCATTAAACCACCAAGAAGGATCTCCATCCGCTGAATTTTCTCTTCTCTAAATTTTAACATCATCTTTGTGCACCTGGTATCCTCCTCCCTTTGACGAACCTATTAAAGGCAGTTTTAGCAGTTGAAATCAGATTCATAAATTCTTTGCTGACGCAAACATTTATAGCCTTCATCGATCAACCTTTAGAACAATGGATATGCAAGAGATTCACGGAAAAAGGACTATTACCAGTCTATTCAACTGCTCAATCTCGGCTTCAAGCTGTTTAATAGTACCTTCTGCCATTTGTTCTCTTCTCAAGGCACCAGCGAGTGTAGTTTCCAGGCACTTTAACTAAAAATGTATCAAAAATTGAAATATTTTAGCACAGTATTAATGAAGTAAGATCGATGCAAGTTTATCGCTTAAAAGGTGTAAAATCTTAAAGCGCGTTAAAATTAAAAGCATCAATCGGTGGCAGCCATGACTAGAAAGCGTCCCTACAGTGACACGGCATTCACAGTATATACTTTTGTATGACTACAGTCATGTACAATTCTACAGAGTTTAACATTTTCAACAAGTAAACATAAAGTTGAAAAAATCACACAAAAAAAAGAAGAAGATAAAACTAAATCAAATCACAAAATTGCGGTAGTTACCTAAAATATTTACCTTAAACAGATTATGTAACTTAAATCATATACATTACATATTTGATTCACAGATTTAGAGAGAACTAACAGAATATGAAAAAAATAATGTAAGAATGTATATTACATGTTTAATTCTTATAATTTCATTCGATTTTACATTTTCTAGGAAGGGAGAGCGGAATAACTAAAATAAAGTACATAAATTTTAACATACAAGTTTCACCAAATATTTAAATGTCCCTGCTCTGTTGTGTGATGGGCCATTATGGTTTTGTTCTACTAACTCAAACAGAAACTAATCACTTCACGTGATGTATGCACGCCTGTTTTAAGAAATATAAAACTGCCTCCAGCCAGCTCAATGTACCTGTTTAGAAGAAATACTCAAGCTGCTTTTGGATTCCAATCCAAGCATTTCCTCAGTACTATGCATACCATCAATACTACCATTTTCTTGTGTTGCGCCTCCAACAATGGTTGAACCAAATGAAAGAGACCGGGACACGGTTTGACGTTTGAGAGCAAGAACCTCCTCCTGCTCCAGAACAAATTATTACTCATAAGCTTCAAGAAGTAACTTTGTTTCACGTGTGACTTGTAGTATAACAATGAACAAGAAAGAACCTTTAAAATTCGTATTTGGTGTTGTAGTGCAGTAACATCTCCAGAAGAATCTTCATTTACAACAGCCTTTCATCATGAAGATAAAAAAATTGGGTACATTAGTCTTCCTATAACAACAGGATATGCTCACTTAAGTAGAATCTAAACACAAATCTTACATTATTTTGGATAAGCTTTGCCCGCTGTGCAAATTTTAAGGTGTTTAAAGTCTCAGCAGCAGAGCTGAAAATGAATATATAGTTAAAGTTTATAGTTTTCAGCCACTAATGGACATGAAACCTGTATGTGTATAGGGACAAACCAGATAGAAGGGCTGACATTGGCAATAATCATTGTTTTGGAGTTTCCACCTAAGGAGTCCTGCATTTTCTTGGGAGTTGGTATGGAACAGGGAAAAGAAATACGTATGAAGAAGATAAAAAATCATTTATTTACCTGAAGAAGAAATGTGAGTCTTGAGTCTCGATAGGGTACATGTCTTGTCTTGGCATGTGCCACATCCACAAGAACCATAATAACATGACTGAAAAGAAGTATTTGTTTGAATCAACATACAAGATCTTGCGACGTATAAATTTTACAACCTATCAAACGGAAAGTTTGAAGGAAATTTAATTACCCCAGTGTAGATAATGATTTGTTAATGTTTGCAGCTTCCTTAAGGCGTTCTCCCTCAGCACCAGAACTTTTCTGTCTGAAAGGGTAATGATAAGATTAGCATTTTTTATTGTCGTGACACAAATATTAGTTTATGAAAGATAGTTGACTTAAAAGTTTCTTCAGACTACATACCTTTCTGAACCAGCAAGATCAACAAGGTTTAATCGTGCAAATCGTAGATTTGATGTAGAATCCTTTTCCCATCTACTCTCAATGACACATGTAAATACACTATGAGATCGACTGCTTTCTCTATTCATGTTCGTTGCAGCTACTTTTCTATTTGCAGAACCCTATATCGCAACAAGCAACAACTTAGTACAATAAAACACATACTTCCACATATACAAGGAATTACTTGCATAGTTGGGTAAAAATTCTGAACCCAAAAATTCCAGAATCAAAAGGTTAACAAACCTGACTGAGAAGCTTAAGAATATCAGCTACAGTCTCAACTTCGAATTCTGAGAGATTTTCAACGTATACACCTGTCTTAGTATCTTCCCGAAGCTGAAATAAATAGCACAATGTACAACAGTTAATTTGAATTTCACTAATTGTAACCATTTATAAAAAGGTAATCTTCTTACCTGTAAATTTGTTGATGATGGATCAAGTAGATCAGTTATTTGTTCATTATAAATCTCCAAAAATGAACACTTGCAATAGTATGCCAGCCTTTCATCCCTACGACTTTCCTCCTCCTGCAAGAAAATATAAATTGGGAGGATTCATAAACCACCTGACATTGTAATGCTACGTCCAAATGAGGTTAGAATAAAAGCACAGACAAATATTAGAGAAAATTACCGCTCTTATTCGTGCAAACAAAAATTCAAATATACGTGGCGTCATTCCACGATTGGGACTCGGCTTGACCCCCAACTCGTCTATGTCGCCCAGCATCGTGAATGTCTTCCCACTACCAGTCTACAAGGTAACCAGACATAAAGAAGTAAAATGCTTGAAAATAGAACAGTATCGGAGATAAGAAGAGAGAAAAGGGAGGCTTTAGAAGATCAAAATAAACTAAAGACCAATAAATAGATTGACTTGTATTTCTGAGTTAGAAGTATTTTTTACAGGATCTCCCTCGCTCCCTTTACGGGATGTCGAGGATTTGAACCCTGCGTGTGTTTTTAACCAAAAAAAAAAAAGGGAATACTTCACTTTCAGACATTAGGATAATTTTATAGATCGAAAACTTTTGTATCTATATTTCTGAATTTCGGAAAGTGACTGCGAAGCTAAAACTCAAGAAATAATGTGGCAAGTGATCGATAAACCATGTGGCTGTTTGTTTGAAATTTGAAGTGAAGTACGAAGTTAGATTAAGAGGTAAACCTAGGACATCAACAGCTGTCATAGGTAGTTTACATTGATATTAGGGTGCCAACATACGACATACCTGATGTATGAATATGGATACAGTGTAACTGTTTTTCATTGTACACAACATTTATAACAAGTCTCTATTAGCCGACTAATTCATCTTATTCAAGTTAATGACACATCAGACTCTCACTCTCTACATCTATATTTACGTCATCTTAATATCAGTCGGCAATGATATGACAAGTGAAATTTCCTTATCAATTGTAAATATGCAGATCTATACAAAGGGAGAAAAGGCAAAATTAGAAACTGACGTATAATTAAACGATTTCTAAATAGAGTATAAAATTTGTTGTTTTCCACAAAATATTAGTAGTTTTCAAGATTGCCAAAAATCGTAATACCTGGCCATATGCAAACATACAACTATTGTATCCAGACAAGCAATTCTCCACCATTGGCAAACCAACCATTCTAAAGAGTGTTTCCTGAAGAAACAGATAAAATCATCAGTAACCTAAAAGAAATTCATAAATATTCATAATTTATATATGTCATCGAACCTGCTCAACACTTTCACATGCTACGTGATCAAATGTGAATCTTGTTTCTGGCTGTCCAATCCAGGTGATGCATTGTGAACTCTCTTGCTTCAAACATCTATTATAACCTTGAGTACTTCTCTCCATGTTATTTAAAGGACGAACTCGAATTAAGACCTAAATAAAATTGTCAAAAACATATACACTCATTACCATATAAATGCATAACTTAAAGTCACTCATCAAAATTTTCTTATTAAATTTTTTTAGTTAAATTGTGGTGCTTACTTGAACATTATGATCCATCCAGAATGATGGATCTTCCTTCATTTCAAAATACGGAACCTCAACAGTATTAACATAAGTCGTTGAACTACCATAACTCGGTATTCCTCTAGACAACGCTGCAAAATTAGCCATTCGAGCACCACCATTAGCCGTAGGAGGTCTATGACCAGTGGTCAAACACATACCTTGATTCGGAGGCTTCGTTACACTCTTAGTAGGAGTACATTGTGTTGAATTACTCTCCGAATTACTTGAATTACCCCTCACAACAGCTTTAGTAGACCTAGGAGTATTCCGATTAAAATTCAAATCAACTCCAATTTCACTAGCAACTGAGCTTGATTCATTCTTTTGAGCCCACCCGAATCGATTCCCTGTAGTTCCTCCCCTTTTATCAGGAGTCTTAAGCGGCGTACCAGCATCTGAATATCGACTCCTGGTGGGCTTAACAGGTGTTTTTTCGACTTTAGAAGACTTAATACTCACTTCTTGTTCTTCAATTCTGTTGTGATTTACAGGAATGTTTTCGATATCATCCACATTCGGATGTTTCCCCGAATTTCGACGCGTTAATTTGTAATCCCTCATCATTCTGAATGGTAAAAATCAAGAAAGACAAGATCTTTATATAGAAGTACTAAATTGAAGAGTAAAAATCAATAAAGATCGGGTCTTTATTAGAAATTGCTATAAATGTATGACTTAGGTCAAGAAATGAAGGATGAAAATGAAGAAAGATTGGATCTTTATCAAGAATGAGAAGTTAAATCTTACCTGAAAGAAGTGAAAAAGATGAACTGAAGCTTATGATTCCCTGAAATTGTTTCAGCTAATTGAATTGAATCAAATTAGGGTTTAATTTTGAGACATTTTCAAATAACAAATCTCTCTCCTCTCTCTCTCTCTCTGTTTTGTATTGAGATTGTGTAATTTCAAATTTTTATGGGGATTGTAGATGAAATGGACGGTTGAGATTTGGGGTGGATTTGAAATTTGGGGAGACTAACGGGACAATCACATCGCGGTGTAGATATTTGAAACTGAAGTGGATTGGGTGGGGGGATTTGTAATAAAGTGTACTCGATCTTTAAATTTTGTTGGACAAAATTATTGTGGCTATTAACGGCTACTTAGAAATTTGATTAGTGGATGCTCGTGTAGAGTAGTACTAGTGCATGATCAAAAATATCGTTTTTTGTCCGTAAATTTAAATTATATGGCATTATATTTATCGTTTAAGACATAGAATTAATCATATTGACTATTAATCAATATGTAGAATATGTTAACCAATTATAAATATTCTATGCTTTGTAAATTTTGTATAAGTGATAATTTTATCAACAAATGTTATTTTGTTCTCAACGGATACAATCCAACAATTATTAATGGATATGAAGATTATCAACGGATGTGAATCCGATCAATCTCAACAGATATGAAATGTATGATTAGCAGTTAACGATGTGATAGAGATAGGCCTGACAAGCCACATGGATTGATAAAACAAAAAGAAGATGGAAATCAGCAATCTGGGTAACTCTGAAGAAAAAAAAAGCATTTTATTTTTATAGAGATGATTGAAAAAGGATAATCAACTCGAAAGACAAATCATCAAAGGAATCAATGGACTTAGAGTGTAAAAGCAACTTTCTAGACTTAATATATTGTATAATTTCAGTAGTTTAGAAGGATTGTAAACTTGAAGTATATAACCAAATGTATCAGTATTTTTTAGAGCTAAAAATTTAGAAAAGTTTTCAAGTGTTTTGCTACTAGCTCTTTGTAATAGTGAATCAAAAATATTGTAACTGCAGCTGTGTATTTACTTCTAAACAGAGATTTCTTCAGATAAATTCTCTTAGGTAAAACAAACAATCCACATGAAATTTTTAATTGTTGTATTTATATTTTCTGCAACTATAAATTTCTGTTCTTACTATTGTGTTTGAAAAAGATTTGAAAGATTATAATAAATTGTATTCAACCCACTGTAATCTAATGATTACATTATTTGGGAATAACAATTGTGATATTGTCCAAACCCTAAAAGAATCGGGACCATATTTTATATATGTAAATTAATTTACATTATTTTACTTCTCTGTCTAATATTGAAAGTGTATATAAAAGTTACTTTCTCCATTTTATTTAATTTGTCAATTTAATCAAACTTTAGTAAAATTGAACATTTTTATAATATTAATTAGTTATATTATGTGATATTTATAAAAGGAGAGAGTAAGAATGAAAAAGTGTGTAAAATATTTAACTTAAATTTTCACATAAGTCTTTGTATTCTTTCGAACCAATCAAATTTTATTGTCTCTAATCAAAGTTTAAAACTTACAAAATATACTAAAATATATTATTGATCTATTATGTTAAATATAGTAACTTTTTTTTTTGATTCAAAAGGAGAAATTTCATTAACTCGAAATATCACGCATAATAGACTCCACCACACATATAGGAGGAGACGTAAAAAGATTGTGGATATTAGCTAAACAAGGAATTCTCGCAAACTCGTGAGCTACCCTATTAGCTTGTTTCCGAATAAAATGAATAGAGACCCCGACCATATCCTGAAGTAACAATCTGCACCTCTCGAGAACCTCACCAACCTCCAAACAATTCATTGTCATGCTGTTAATACCTTGAACAGTGAGCAATGAGTCCGTTTCCACCAACACCTTCGTATGTTGTAGATGACGAGCCTTGATCCAAGAAAGAGCCTTTCTGACACCGATCGCTTCTGCTTCAAACACACTACCAACTGCAAGAAAGCTGAGATTCTTACCTGCAACAAACGTTCCCTGAGAATCTCTAATGACCATACCAACCGTGAAGGTAGAAGAACCTGGAAATACTGATGCATCCACATTAATCTTCAGAGCACCTTCCTCCGGAGGCATCCGCTTACTACTCTGCTTCTTAATTTGGTGTCGACTAACTTCAACCTCTCTGGTACTTGCGTGTCTTGCTTTCTTCCATTCAGATACACTATTGAAGGCACCATCCATAGCTAGAGCAGGATTGATTACTCTACCTTCCCAAACCCTTTTGTTTCTCCAGAACCAAACTCCCCAAAGCAACGTACAAATCCTTATTATCTCCTCAGCCGAGCACACATCAAGTTTAGATAATAACCAATCTGGAGCATACTCTAACTCCCTCATGTCATAACTGAGATTTACATGACTCCAACATTGAGCATCAAAATTACACTCAAAGAAGACATGTATCATATTTTCACCATCAATATTACACATAGGACATACATTGGGAAGAATTACACCCTTTGTACTTAATCTTTCACGCACCGGAATATTGTTACGACAGAATCGCCAGATAAAGATTTTCATTTTGTGAGGAATAGATAACTTCTAAATTCTACTCCAACCTCTAGTCTGAGGAACATTATAAGTACCTTGATTCCTCTCATGCCAGAACCTGTAGCCTTCTTTTACACCATAAAAACCATTGCTTGAGTGAGCCCAGACTACTCTATCCGAAATATCATGTTGAGGAATAGTAATTGCTAGTATTGCATCAGCATCTTTTCTCAGAAAGTTCTCCTGAATGTAGCTGGCATTCCACTGTTTTGAGTTCGGTAGAAATAGACTCTCAACTTTTTCATCCCTGCCTTCATAAATATGACTTTTCTCGACACAAAAATCCCCTTTTTTCCTCAACCAAGGATCCTTCGTTGCATTAATTTCTCTGCCATCCCCCAAGATCCAACGAAAACCCTTTTTCAACTCCTCATTCGCAGTCCAAATGCCAGACCAAATGAAACTGGCCTCCCTCCCTTACCTGCCTTTAAAAAGTTACAATTCGAAAAATACCTGGCTTTAAACAATCTAGACACCAAAGAATTAGGGTTATGCAAGAAATTCCAGCAGTGCTTCCCTAGTAAAGCAATATTAAACCCGTACAGACTTCTAAAACCTAAGCCTCCTTTACTCTTCGACATACTCATTTTATTCCAAGAACACCAAGTGATCCCTTTACTACCCCCTGATCCTGAGTTCCACCAGTACCTGTTAAACATAGTCTCTAGCTACTGGCAAAGAGTTTTGGGTAACAGAAAACATGACATAGTATAAGCTGGGATCGACTGAGCTACATTACGAATTAACACTGTTTTTCCAGCACGTGAGATAGGCTTGGCTTGCCAACCCTGGATGCGTTTACTGGCTCGTTCCTTCAAGTACCTGAAAACTCATTTTTTAGACCTGCCAACTAACGAAGGGAGACCAAGATATTTGGAATTTGAGATATCATTATGCACTCCCAGTATACCAGCTAGTTCCAACTGTTTGTCACGTCGCACATTTGCAGAGAAAAATATTCCTGACTTTTGAAATATAGTAACTTAAAATTTCAATTCATATTTAATTTTGGATCATATTCGGAATATGGATCATATCCCGTTAGGAACATATTGTAAATATTAATATAAGACTTAGTATGGTATTTAAAATCACGATAGATTACATATATGAGTCCATCAAATTATAAAATCCAGTTGATAGACAGAGCTAAGAGAATAAGCCCAATGTGATGAATGAGGAAAACGTGATCAATAAATAGACTAAGAGTAACTCCAATGTAATATTATAATATCAAAATTGTGTAATTTTTATTATAAATTTATTTCAATATAATACTATAATAGTGTAGAAATTATATCAAATGAATAGCGTGACATCAAATTTGGTATCAAAAGTACATTTGTTGTAATTTTTATATCAATTTGACGTCTTTCATAATTCTCATTATACCCTCGTACTAATTAAGAAGAACAAATATATTCCCTTCATGCCTTATTTATATTATATTATACCCCAAACAAAATACTTACTTTGAAAAAGTAAAAACATGTATTTTTTTAGACTTTTAGTGTAAGATATAGTGTAAATAAATTGAATTTGTTTTTATGTATTGCTCGTAAAATTATACTATTTTAGTTTTATGCATCGAAAATGATCTACAAGTATCCAATGATTCTTCATGAACTTGGCATTGTTGTTGGTCAAGTACACTTGATATAGAGTTAGAATTACGTGAGTTTAATCTCCATACAAATGGTTATGTAGGCATTTTGAGGTTTGAGGATACAAACACAAATCTCTACAGACACATGCGATGATTTTCGTAACTCTCTCATACTCAGCTTAAATGTGTTATTTTTTTTGAACGAATTTGAATCGGATAGATGAATAATCCGGATCAATTTACCATCTATATTCACCTATATATACCTATTGTTAACGGAGGAATTTGGTGATAACAAATTTCGGGGATTGCTGGAATAACGAAATTGTGATGATGGGGGATTTTGGGTTTTTGGATGTTTGGGGTTGGACTTGAAAGGTGTCTCAACTTGTTAGATGTATCGGATCCTATTCCAAGATGCTTGCGTACCCTGTTTATATATAGGGATCAAGCCAACGCAGTTCTGTGATAAGATAGTATTTTTAATCCATGTGATTGTTAAGGGATATGTTGAGATAAGTTGATTTTATCTTTTTAGAGTTATATTAGCGTTGTGATTCTTTCATGATTTGAAAGAATCGTTTGGATATATTTTTTAGTAATTGGTTGATTTAAATTGATTGTTTCCTCGTTTCAGAGAGAGGATATTACTTAGTGGTTAAGCAATTAATTATTACTAGATTCAAATTGGGAAATTAGGAGATAATTGAGGCAGCCGAAAATATGACGTAACAACTACCCCCCAGTTCTTCAGTGCAGCTTGATGGACTGGAGAACTAAGCGTGCTTTGATCTTCCGAATTTCCCGAGTCACTAAAACAACTAGGAGTAGAAGATTAGCAGATAATATGGAGCAGATAATTACCCGTAATATACCTGTAGAAGCGAGAGACATCATGATGTGACCGTAATATGTCTGTAGATGCACGGGAAACAACATGATGTGACCGTAATATGTCTATGCTTGCGAGAGAGACAACATGCGAGATGTGAGAAGAACATATGTACGAGTTGTCACGCCCCAAATCCGGGGTCAAAGGATTTGGTCATCACTCTGCATTCTCAAATAAAACAACCTGTTCAATATTAAACCAATACAATATACATCTACGACCCCAACTCTACCAAGAATCTTTAAAGGTTATAGTGCTAGAAACAAGAATCCAAAATTCCATCACACAAAATTTTCTTCTTTACAACCATTCTCTTTACATAAATCCTTATAACACTAGTATAAGTTCGACAAGAAGTATACCAGGCAAATCTAATCTGATACAACATAGTATTCAATAAAAATTCATTTTATATAATAACCTTACACTAGTTCTAAATACTCTGCATCATAACGTCTTTACACTAACATCTTCTTCCTTCTCTGCCCAGCTACGCGGATAACTCCCGCCAATATGCCTTCTTACTGAAAGGCTAGAAATATAAAGAAAGCAAGTATGAGCGAAAGAATTGCTCAACAGGTGCATTATCAAGTATAATAGGAAAAGTTTCCAAAATAAGCTTTTGGTTTAAACATTTGTAATCTCTAAAACTTTTAAATCAAGTTTGGTAATTCGCCATAATTTCTCATTCAGCTTCTAGCAACTGAATAGTTTAAAACACGAAGGAATTTATATTGGTCGCCACGGTTACCCGAACCAAAATATCTACAATCAGTATGTAGAAAATATGTAATAAATATAAACTCATACGTCTTCAAGACCATAGTTTATACAAAAATACTATTTTTAAAGATAACAGTTACATTCACAACATCTTCTGAAACCAACAACTTTAAGCAAACGAATCAACCTGAATATCAGGTTATAACTCACTAGTACGGAACATATGAATGAAATCAATCTCAGATATAAGAAGTGATATTAGAATTGGATTTTTATACTTTTATAAATCACAAAGGTTGAGCTGCTGATCAGTCACGCATCAACCCCGGACCCGCTTATAGCAAAGTCCTCCCCTAGGATCCTTGGTCATCTTGGCCTTAATTAATTTCGACCACAAATCTGGTCCGACCATTTTTGGTCCATTTAAAAACATTCCAATTCTATTTTCTATACGTCAGGTGTCAATACAATTGACAACCTTACTACGACAGCCGGTGTCGGAAGAATCGACAACCTTAATACAACAATCGCTGGAAAACTCACGTTCCAGGAAACAACTCGACTATGAAGAATCCATCAAGGAATAACAATACAATCTAGTATCGACGAGATCGACACAATAATGGGAGGTGCACATGAAAAGTGACAATATAATAAACATCGACGAGATCGATGCAACAACTGGGATGATAATGAAGAGTAAGCAATAACATGCTCAATAAAATTAAGTCTGATGTGAAACAGGCATTATGAGTTCGAATCAAGGACTGGATCAGATAATCGCATCAACAAGAAATGATAATAATACTTGCATAGGTGCAAGATGGAAAAATAGAATACTTGTAGAACAAGTACCACAACTTCATAATTTAAAATAACATTTTTACCCTCATCGGGTTCACAAGTTCCCACTCATCTAGGGTTGGCAACATTCCAACCTAATATTTTTAAATCAAGATTTTTGAAAGAAAGCCTTAGTATAAGGCCCATAACTATCTTTTAAATCGTTTCAATACAATAATTATATTTTTCCAATCAACATGGAAATATGAATCTAAACTCAAAAGGTATGAAAGAATATTCGTCAATTTACGAGATTAAATAAAATACTTGCAATTCAATGCAAAAGAGTCATCATTTAAAATTTAGTGAAGAGTATGTTAATTGCATAATAATAATTCAAGAGAATATCACTCAAATAATAAGCAAGGGTATAAACACTTGTCTCTGGTCCTTAGCTATTTCGTAAGGCTGAGATAATACGATTCCCTCCTTATTCTGCCTTATAGCACGATTCTCTATTTCCGTCCTTCTTTGATTTAACGCTCTTGTGAATACCACTAATCTGATCCTACCGTTTTGAATCCACGCGACGATATCTCCGACTTCCTTCATTTAACATATCTTGGTAATCTGGCTCGTCTTGTCCAATAGCACTTGTTGCCTAGATATCCATATTCCATAGATAGAATAATCACGATTAACTAAATAAATAACCCACATATCACGTTCGTCAAAAATCTCTATACTATAAAAGTCAACATCCAAGTCAACCTCTAAGTCAACGGTCTTGTAAATCTCATTTTCTAACAATACTGACAAATTTCTATTCCAACTACCCCTCGTGATAATATTAGACACGACCAAAATATTTAAACAAGTCTCCAATCACTTATTCGTATTTATGACTCAATAAACAAATACTTCACATATTTCAAGTAACACACATTGTCATTTAATTGTGATAAATAAATCACATAAGTCTCGTAAGGTCCAAGAAATAATTTTAGAAAAATATTCGACTCTCATTTCAAAGGAATTAAACCTCAAAATATTTTTAGATCTAAAATCGGATCATTTATCCTAATATAAAGATTTAAAAACAATTTTAATCAATTAATATAAAATTAATTGACTAATTCCAACACTTAAACAAATTGTATGAATAAAACCAAGCCAAGAAAATAATTAAATCTATTTTAAATTAATTAGATTTAATTAATAATTATTTAATATAATTAACTGATTATTAAAATTAATCAATTAATTAAATTAATTAATTATTAATCAAAAATAATTAAAATAATTAAATTAATCAATTTTCAAATTTAAATAAATATTTATAAATTTATAAAATTTTCTGAATAATAAAATGTATTTTTAAATCAAAAATATGATTTTTAGAATTTTTAAACTATTTTTGAATTATTTTAAATATATAATTCCAGAAACAGTTTTTCTGAAATGCAGTTAGGGTTTTGGAAATCAAAACCGGGTCGGGTTAGGGTTGCAAAACGGGTCACCAAGAACTTTTCCGGGTCGCCAAGAACAACCCACCGGAAACTGGGTTTTCCAGTTTCCGGCCGGCGTCTGGCAACCGGAATTCTTTTGGTGCCCAAAATCAACTGCAAACTCGCGTTTCTTTGAGGGGAAATCACCTACACAGCATACTAACTCCAAATATGGTCACAAACAAGCCAAAATATCACCGGATTGCCAGAAAAATCCGATCAAAACCCGGCGGCCCGATTTTCCGGCAAGCCAGAATCGAACACCAAATTTTGATCTCTTTACATGCATCGACTCTAATTTATACGATCTATCTAATGGTGTAATCATTTTCAAGAACCAATCAACCGAACTCAATTTCCGTTCAAAATGAAAATCCGGTCAACTTCCCGATTTAGTCGATTCTAAGCTCAAAAATTAAATTAAAAATCATCAACATGTTCTAAATCACATAACAAACACACTCAAGCCATCAATTTACACGAACAATCAATATCAAGAATTCCCCCAAATTAAACTAAATAATTCGAAATATTAAAAATATGAAAAAATCAGAAATTATACCCACACGAATTTTGATGATGGATTTGGATAGAGGATGATGAGAGATTCGATTCGACTACTAGAGCGTCGAAATCGGATTCCGATAACGCCTTCAAAAATTGGTTTGATTCTCAAGAACACGAAGAACACGGTTCAGAGATTTTTATATTTTTAATAATAAATAAGCTTGATTATACGCAAAATAATGTACGATACACCTTTTTATATTAAACGGAAAATAATACCCCAAACAACATTTTTGGATCGATATTGATCCAATAGATCGTTTTAATATGAATAAATAGAATACACGTTTTACGAGGCGATAATTATCCAGAATATATGGATAACTACAAGAATCGTTTAATAATAGATATACGAACCAAAATACCTCTATTACGAATGTTCCCGAATATTTCCCACTTTAACGAATGAAATATTGGTACGAACGATATACCAATTTCCCGAATAATTAGGAAACGAACTAAATTTTCTTTTCGATAAATAAAATAAAACGAAATAAAAATAACATTCTCTTAAAAAGAATTTTCCAATCACCACAAATATTCACATAGCATCTCAAGGTCACATATTCAACTATTTAACGAATAACTTAACACATTTAAACAGATAAAACATTTAATAAATTTTGATATGAAAATAAAATTTCATTTCACATCAAATTAACACGTAATTTTCCCGGATCTTACACGAGTAGCTTTGTAAGTGTACGAGAATGAGCGGCTTTGTGTGTCATTTGTTGCGCTGCCCATTGTCAAGTTCGGTTTTTGAATCTACTAATCAAGAGATAGAAGTAGCAGAATGTAGTAGCAGCAGTAGTGATGTCCTCGGATGTTGAAATAAGGAAAGAATGTAATGTGTTGAGATTGTAATCCAAGCATTATCCCGGAGGATTTTCCTAAGCATGTTAAACAGGATTCCAGCTAATGCATTCCGAGGAAGGTATGCCTCCTAACAGGAAGTCATATTCCTATGCATCTTCTCCCTAACAGGGAGGACTCCGGCTAATGCATTCCGAGGAAGGTATGCCTCCTAACAGGAAGTCATATTCATATGTGTAACGCCCCCAAATCCACCTATCCGTGAATTCGGATCGCCACGATCCATAACATCAATATCACTCAAAATATAGTACATACCATAGTAATACATACAACACGTAGTGATTCCAGCCCACAAGTCCAGGCATCGTTCTATCTCCAAAATATTACACCGCTATTTATTGAATACACACCAAGCCACCGAATACATAAAGTTTAGTGAGTAGATATTGCTTTCTGGTATAGTCGTCCTGACGTTATCTCTGAAACAGCGCTGCTACTCCAAGTCGGTGTCGTGCTGCATTTTCTCCTTCCCTTTATCTCTGTACCGGGACGATTCGTCTCTTTCCTCTTTAACTGAAAAATATAGTTTAACAACAAGAGTGAGCAACTATGTGCTCAGCAAATTCCACTGACTGGCTCTCTCTTATTAACACTACTATTGAGGTAAAAGAAGAACCATGTCAACAAAACTCAAAAGGTAATAATTTATACTGACGGGCTCGATGTCCAATGACTGACCAAATCATTTGTCTCAAAACAGTCACATTCGGAATTTGAGAGTAGAAGATACTGGTCTTGTCTCCTTTACGATACCCCACGGCGCGATCAACTACCGTGTCTCAAGTACCGTACACCCGTGATACCCCATAGTACGATCACTACTATGTCTCAAGTATCACAATTTCGTTTTGCTAGCAGTTAATGGGTTGTAAAATCAACCCGGCAACTTTTGTGCCAAAATAGATATATTCCTCTCTTGATACCACGAGTTTATTTCTCGTGTTGATCAGAAAGAAAATCTGTGGGCCACTCCCACGTTGACCAGTTGAAGTAAAGATTTTCCTCCAAAACGTTATGAGAATGAAGTGTAAATGAATAGATAGGAAGTTTTGACTTAACTCTGGCCGACCGCCATTCTACTGTTTATGCGATGACAACCCGAACAATAGGTCATCCCAATATTTAAAAAGATTTCATATGTTGACACGAACAATATGTCAACCCAAGACGAACAGGTTAACAAATCTCGAACAAAGAGATTCGTTGGATGAAATAACTTATTTAGAGTCGTCCCGAATGATGGGAACAACTCGAATCAACCAAACTATACATCAATACGCTAGAATAATTGGTTAAGAGTGGGTTATGATGAAATCTCGAACCAGCTCGCCACTATCCTGTTTGAAGATAATTTGATCCGAAAAATGAATCAAATTTTGAAGTCAAAAACAAAATTATCGGATTTGGACAATAAATCCGATTGAATCGAATAAAGTGTTAGCTACCTCGATAAAGGAGCGTAGCTATAGCTGAATGGTAGTTAGGGTCATCTTGAACAAATAAGATGCCCAGGAAATTCGATGAAATACGCTTTAAGGACAGTGAATATTTTTAGTGTGTCTCAATATCAAAAAGTATAACAATCCTCCAGATCAACTGATAAAATCCTCAGATAAATATTTCAGAATAATAAACAATTCAAACTTTCAGAAAATAAATACTCCTCAAAATAATGCAATAGGAGTGAGGGTCAGAAAGAACTTGCCTCGATCGCGCTGTGAACAATAATCAAATAATAATTTGACTCTACCCGCTTGTTTGCCTTCAATTACGGGCCAGGGGAAAATTCTCTAAAAGAATTAATCACAGTGCGTAAGCAAATGGTGATAAATAATCCAAGTCAGAATAAAAAATCTAATAACAACAATAATTAACTCAACTAGGACGTCTATTTTTCTCAAATAAGCACTACGCATTTTTCCCTTAAATATGAAGCCTGCTGGGAACCCCATACGTCTTTTCTCCAATTTAAAACTAATATAAATAAATAAAACCTCAGGCCAGATTTACGTCACAAGTAGCCTCTATTAAATCACAAGGTTCCCTCAAATATTTCTAAAATAATTATTGGTAAAGTATCTCAATAATTCTTAATTAAATATCCTATTTTATTCAAATTAAATCAATTACCCAAATTGCAGAAACGTTATTCTATTTTAACGTTTCTAAAATAATCTATTTTTATCTCTATTTATTCAAAAATAAAACGTATCTTTTATCCTAAATAAATCATAAATTAAATCCAACTTAATCACTGTTACGGAATAATTAGTCTCTAATTCTCATTCCTAAATTCCAAATTATCTCTAAAAATTTCTATAATTTATCTCCTTTTTCGTTTCTAGAACGATCTATTTTTCTAATTATTACTCACAAATTGGTCTCCCTTTAATACTACTAAAACGATTCAAATTCTCATTTTAAATCTCGAATTTCGAAATAAATAAACTCTAATTTTAATCCATATTTAAATAATTAAACCTCTTTTTAATAACATTCAAATTCTAAATTATTATTAAATAATAATTCTATTTTTATCCCCTTTATTCAATTTTAATTACTATTTAGTTAACAGATTTTATTTAATTAATAAAATCTGTTTTCTTTTCTTTAATCAATCACAACTGCATTCTTATCCACTGCCACCTCAGTAGCCACGTGGCGCACATGCACACTGCCACGTGGCACCCACACTCACACACACACCGCGCGTGGGGCCCACGCGCCACCGCCGCCCCACCGCGGCCGCCCCCGGAATCCTCCCGGAAATCTCCCTCTCTCCCTTTCTATCTCTCTCCCTCGTATCTCTCTCTCTCGTCTCTCTCTCTCTCTCTCTCTTCCTGTCGTTCTCTTCCCGACGATCTCTCTCTCTCTTCTATCTTTCTCTCCTTCTGTCCCTCACTCCCTCCTCCTCTCTCGATCTGTCTCTCCCTCCACTCTCTTCCACCACCATCGCCGCCGCGGTGGTGCTCCTCCCTCTCCCTCACTTTCGACCACACCAGCAACACAAACCCAATCACCCAGTTGTTACAGCCAAACCCTCACATCAACAACCAATTCAAACACCCATAATCGATTACAGATCCCCAAATCCAAAACCCCAATTCAATTTACAAACAATACACACAAAATAAAAAAAAAACGAAACAAATATAATCAAGAAAACGAAATCAAACAATACACAACCCCCAAATTATCAACACCAATCCCTAATTTTCGAAAAGATTTTAAAACAACAAAACAAAGTAAAATCGAACAGACAAAACAGAAAACAAACCGATGCAAATCAAGAAACGAAATAAACGTTTGATTTTAAAAACTTTCATACCCTCTTTGTTTGATTTTGTTGAAGGACCAAGAAATCTCTCTCTCTTTATGTTTTTTTGTTTTGGTCGGCCGTATAATGAAGAAAGGGGTGGGTTTAGATTGGTTTAGGTTAACTAAATTGTTAGTTATAATTTAACTATAACCTAATTAAACAACTGGGCCTCTATATGGGCTTCACTAAAGAAAGGGATTTGGCTAAATAAATAAAAACAACCAAGCCCAGCAAAACCTTAGCCCAAACTTTCTAAAATCAACCATCTTATATATATATTTATATATATTAACTCTAATTATAATAATAATAAATCCCCCTCTTCTTAAATACGTGCGCGATATTTTAGAAATAAAACGTAACAAAATTTCTAAATATTTACGGCTATTACAGTCTTCCCTCCTTATAGGATTCCGTCCTCGGAATCAAAATCTAATCACTAAACAGGTGAGGATATTTATTTCACATTTCACTTTCTAATTCCCAAGTAGCCTCTTCAACTTGATTATTTCTCCAAAGTACTTTTACCAAATTCACTTTCTTAGTTCGCAACTCTTGCACTTTATAATATAGGATTTGCACTGGTTGCTCTTCGTAAGTCAAATAAGGCCTATTCTCCACTGGTTCGTACTCAAGAATATGTCTGAAATCAGGGTGATACGTTCTTAACAACGAAATATGATATACATCATGGATATGCTGAAGATCTGGCGGTAGAGCTAACTGGTATGCCACCGCTCCTACTTTCTTGAGAATCTCAAAAGGTCCTATATACCTGGGACTTAACTTACCTTTCTTACCGAATCTCATTACTCCTTTCCAAGGTGAAACTTTTAACATCACTTTATCTCCAACTTCGAATGTTTTGTCTTTTCTTCTTTGATTTGCGTACTTTCTTTGTCGGTCTTGAGCCGCCACTAACCTTTTTCGAATAATCTCTATAGCTTGCTTGGTCTGCTGGAGCATTTCTGGTTCTAGTATCTTTCTTTCTCCTACTTCATCCCAGTATAAGGGTGATCTACACTTTCTTCCATACAAAGCTTCATACGGGGCCATACCTATGCTGGAATGGTAGCTATTGTTGTATGCAAACTCAACCAGGGGTAAATGATCGTCCCAATTTCCTTTGAAATCCAAAACACAAGTTCTCAACATGTCCTCAACCGTTTGAATTGTCCTTTCGCTTTGTCCGTCAGTTTGTGGATGGTATGCAGTGCTTAGATTTAATTTCGTGCCAAGACATTCCTGAAAGATTTTCCAAAATCTAGAAGTGAACCGAGCATCTCTATCAGACACATTGAAACAGGTACTCCGTGATGAACCACAATTTCCTTCAGATATATACCCACCAACTTCTCAACTGAATACTTTTCACTAATTGGTAAGAAATGCGCGGATTTGGTCAGTCGATCAACAATAACCCAAATCGCATCGTGACTGGTTCTAGTTCGGGGTAAACCTACGATGAAATCCATGGTGATATGCTCTCATTTCCATTCAGGTATCTCTAAGGGCTGTAGAAGTCCACTTGGTCTCTGGTGTTCTGCTTTCACTTTCTGACAAGTTAAACATTTACTAACCCACTCTGCAATTTCTCGTTTCATATTGAGCCACCAGTAATTCTGCTTGAGATCTTGATATATCGTTGTACTTCCTGGATGAATAGAATACCTTGAATTATGGGCTTCGCTCAAAATTTCTTCTTTAAGTTCTACAACATTGGGTATCCAAATTCTTGAGGCAAATCTTTTAATTCCCTTATCATCTTTCGGACTTGGAAGCTCTTCCCCGGTTAACTGAGACCTTTCTTCTTCCATTACTTTCTCTTGGCAACGACGAATCTTTTCAATCAATTCTGGTTGTAGCAGGATTTCATATGCTCGCTCATTGGCTTGAACTGGAATCTTAATCTCCAAATCGAACCTCTCAAACTCTTTGATCGATTCTTCTGACGATATTAACCTCTGGAGTCTCTCTTTCCTACCTAGAGCAGCATCTACTACATTGGCCTTTCCTGGGTGATAGTTAATCGAACAATCATAGTCTTTGATTAATTCCAGCCATCGTCTTTGTCTCATACTCAGCTCTTTTTGAGTAAAGATATACTTTAAGCTCTTATGATCCATGTAGATTTCACACTTTTCACCGTATAAGTAATGTCTCCAAATCTTTAATGTAAAAACAATTGCGGCTAATTCAAGATCATGAGTAGGGTATCTCAGCTCGTAATCCTTTAACTGTCTAGAAGCATAAGCAATCACTTTCCCATGTTGCATCAATACACATCCTAATCCTTTATGTGAAGCGTCACTGTAAATTACAAAATTCCCAGTATCATCGGGCAATGTCGAAACTGGAGCAGTTGTCAATCGTCGCTTAAGCTCTTGAAAACTTTCCTCGCACTTGGACGTCCATTCAAACTTCTCATTCTTTCTAGTGAGTTTAGTCAATGGTGTAGCTATCTTTGAGAAATCTTTTACAAATCTTCGGTAGTATCCTGCTAATCCAAGAAAACTTCTTACCTCAGTTGGAGTCTTCGGTCTTTCCCAATTTGCTACTGCTTCCACTTTCACAGGGTCCACAGAAATCCCTTCACTACTCACAATGTAACCAAAAAAAATTGTACCTTATTTAACCAAAATTCACATTTAGAAAACCTGGCGTATAGTTTCTCCTTGCGTAGGGTTTCCAAAACTAGACGGAGATGCTCTGCGTGATCTTCTTGGTTCTTTGAGTATATCAGGATGTCATCAATAAATACAATCACGAACTTATCCAAATATTTCTTGAATATACGATTCATCAAATCCATAAAAGCAGCTGGAGCATTCGTCAGTCCAAAAGGCATCACTAGAAACTCATAATGCCCATAATGTGTCCTAAAAGCAGTCTTTGGCACATCTTCGGGTTTAATCTTCAGCTGATGATAACCCGATCTGAGGTCAATCTTAGAAAAATAAGCAGCTCCTTTCAGTTGATCAAACAATTCGTCAATTCGTGGTAGAGGGTATCTATTCTTGATTGTCATTTTATTCAATTCTCGGTAATCAATACATAACCTCATAGATCCATCCTTCTTCTTCACAAATAACACTGGGGCTCCCCACGGGGATACACTTGGTCGAATTACGCCTTTGTCTAATAACTCTTGTAGTTGTGTTGCCAATTCCTTCATCTCTACTGGCGACATTCTATACGGTGCTTTAGAGATTAGTGTTGTTCCTGGAGCAAGGTCGATGGTGAATTCTATTTCTCGGCCAGGAGGTAATCCAGGCAACTCTTCAGGAAATACATCCTCAAACTGATTTACTACAGAAATCTCTTCAAGAGTAGGAGTCTGTTTATCTTTGTCAACCACATGGGCTAAGTAAGCTTGACATCCCTTTCGTAGTAACTTCTTCACTCGAACCATAGGTAGAAAAGTTCGGTTAGGTTTCCTTCCGCGAAATTGTATCCTCTTGCCATTCGATCCTTTCATGCTAACCCATTTACGACGACAATTAATGTGAGCATCATAGCGAGCTAACCAATCCATTCCAAGAATTACTTCAAATTCTCCTAATTTAAAAGGAAAAAGATCCGCGTTGAATTGCTGTTCTTGAATCTCGATAGCACAATCGGGGCATATTTTATCTATGGAAACTGTTTCCTGATTTGCTACTTCTATAACCAAAGTTTCCCCTAATGGTACTGACTAAATATCTAGTTTGTTTATAAAATTCTCTTATATAAAAGATCTTGTAGCTCCTGAGTCAATCAATACACATGCATTCACATAATTTACTAAAAGCGTACCTGCAATTACATCACTGTCAGCGATTGCATCTCTCACCGTCATATTGAAAGTACGTGCAGTTGGTTTGTTGTCAGGAGGTGCCATGAGTCTAGGTACAGTGGTTTCCTTTGAAGGTGACTTGCAGTCTCGTGCAATGTGTCCTTTCTTTCCGCATTTGAAACGAGTGGTTGCCTTCTCTTTGCAGTTAGATGAGTAGTGTCATTTCTGTCCACAATTGTAGTAAATAATATTTGCAAGATTACAGGGACTTGGGTGTTTTCTTCCACAAGTTTTGCATTCTGGTAATGGTGGCCTTCCTTGAATCAAATTTGCTGTCTGTGGTGGTCTGAACCTTTGGTTAGATCCTCTAGTGTCATGGTTCTCAATTCTCTTGGGATTAGTGCTTTTGTCTTCCCGTCTCACAAATGGTTTCTTTCCACTCTGATTATCAGGTTTCCTTTCAAAACTGGCTCCACAGTTCTGAAATTTCCTTTTCTTTACGTCCTTGTCTTTTGAATACAATTCTGCCCCACTTTCTACTATAGCTTCTTTCTGAACCAAGGTAGCATAGTTGGTGATTTCTAAGACTGCCACTGGATTCTGGATCCACGGTTTCAGTCCTTGTTGAAAACGCTTAGCTCTTTTCTCCTCAGTATCAACGTGATAAGGCACAAACCTAGAAAGTTCAGTAAACTTGGCTTCATATTCAGCCACTGTCATATTACCCTGCTTTAACTCCAAAAATTTAAGCTCCATTTGATTTTCCAAGTACTTAGGGAAATATTTTTCCAGAAACAGTTGGGTGAACCGGGTCCTAGGTATTACTGCATTCCCTTCCATAGCTCTTTTCGCTTCCCACCGGAAATTTGCCTCACCTTTTAACATGTAGGCTGCAAAAATGGTCTTCTTGTCTTCTTCCACTCCTACAATCTCAAAGGTCTTTTCCATTTCTCGTAACCAATTTCTTGCTTCAACAGGATCAGTGGTACCCTTAAACTCAGGTGGGTTTAGTGACTTGAAAGACTTAAAGGTAACTGTATTCTTAACTGGTTGTACATGAGGTTGATTGTCTCTGACTTGGGGTATTTCTTGTCTAGGTGGAGGATTTTGGGTATACTGTCTCAGGAATTCCACAAGTAAACCCATAGGGTCATTAGGGTTATGGTTTGGTGGTATTACTGGGTCAAGTTCTGGTCCTGGTTGTTGGTGGAGAATGGGGCCATCGTTGTGTTGGCCCACTTCTGGTGGTACTTGTCGGTTCTTGGGTGGTCTGCCTCTTCTGGGTGGCATCTTTTTCTATTAAGATTGAAAAACACATGGTTTGATTAAACAGAACAAAATATGTATATAATTGCGGAACAAAACGTCCTTACGGGTAAATAAAGCATTTCCACATAATCAAAAGCCATGATACATAAGTGTTGTCAAAACATAACTCTTGTCTCGAGGTAGTAAAAATAGCCACCAGATAAATCCTCAAGTAAACAGTTAAGGTTCATAAATAAAATTACTGACAGGTTGCAAATTCTAATACTCATCTCAATTATCATGCCTTATATAGTTCTCATTTGCCTTATACCAGTTTCGATTTCCTCTTTAACATAATATATAGCATTGATGGTATTCTCAACTTACTCAACTTAAAATTCTCATAAGTTTTCTTCATCTCTCCAAACCATGTTCACGTTTCCTCGACATCAATAGTCCCTTTTTAATAGTTTCGGGATATGTCGTTCTGGACTAACTCATGGGATCATCTTGAAACTTCTATAAGAAAAGGCTCAAAATCAATTTAAATGTCTTAAATATTGAATCTCAGAACTTCCATAGTTGAACCCTCCTTTAACTACTATATCGAAATTTATGAGATAGTGAAATGTAAATTATGTACTCTATCTTTTCTCAAATGGAAGACGGTTGTTATTGCATCATCACGCAAGATATCGCAAGCTTATCCAACATAACTTATTTTCTCACTTCCAAAGGGTTGTTCTGATAATTGCTCCATAAGAACCTTGAACAAGATAACTCAGAGATGGAAAATGTTAAACAATGATATATGTATAATCAATTCTTGGTAACGCTAATCTTTTATAAGAGGTTAACTGAGATATCAAAATGATCATTGAACATTTGTTCCGTTGCATGTGTCATTAGGACAACCGTCATAGTACACAAGGTGGCCAGCCTTTAGTACTCTAACGACAAGCAACAGTAAAAACAGGTGGCGTCCCACCAGACTTCTTATCAAACAGACAAATAGTCATCCCCTATTTATAGGGTTGTTCATCTCAGTATCACCAAAAGGGTCAAATATAAGAAGAGTTATGAAAAGAACTTATTTTTTTTCGAAGTAGATAGTGATAGATAAATTGACCTCTGAACAATATAGATACCTTTCAAGCAAGAATGAAAACGTCTGAGCCAACTCAAATAATAAAGATTACCGACAATCGTAGCTAATGAGGCGCAACCGTTGATTCTAGAATGAAAACGTCACTTGTAAACATTAACAGCTCATCAGGGAAGAAAATCTTTGAGAGGATATGTACGAAAGACTTATTGTTGGAGGGCACTATCTCAACTCCGATAAGCTTCATCTTTCGAACTACTAATTTCTGTCACAAAATCGTTCAATAGCTTAGTTTCGAATTTCGGAACACATAGTTGTATCTCTTAGAGTCCATCTGGGGTGCATGTACCTTGACCTGGTCCGACTCTGGAAAACGGTTATCACGACATCTTACAAAATAATGGAACAAGTTCAATAGGGTATCATCCGAAAATCTACATCCATATCTCTTCCAAATCCCAAAGTAGTAACCGACAATGATATTTTTAAAGTCCGGGTCACACCAGCTAGGGATGTATTAACAGAAGTCAAAGGATCATCTTAAAACTGGCTTTTTGCCATATAGGTAACTTAGTCAGGAATTACTTGAGGGAAATCCACTATATCCGCATCAAAAAGAAGGTAAATCTACTAAACCTATCACCTAACAGGTAGGAGGTGCAAGTATCCCAATAGAAAATCCTCAATGTCATTGTTTATGATCATATACTCTTTCGATGTTTAGTGTTTAACTTTGAACTAGGATCTCCATGATCTCTCTGATAGGAGTAGCAGATCTGTCTCGAATAGCATGGAAATCTGAGGACTCTGATGAAGACATCCACAAAAGTAAAGAAAATTCTATCATAACAGGTTCTATCTAGCAGCATGTATAGGGGTATATAAATATATAAGCTTAAAACTCATCAGGGTATATAAATCCATGTGTGAGGCTATAGCTCTTAAGTAATCGCAAACCCGTCACACTATCTTAACTCAATCATCGCATTATATCCCTAGGATCTCACGTTTTCCTAAGAATATAACTACGGCTTTGATACCAAAACTGTTACGCCCCCAAATCCACCTATCCGTGAATTCGGGTCGCCACGATCCATAACATCAATATCACTCAAAATATAGTACATACCATAGTAATACATACAACACGTAGTGATTCCAGCCCACAAGTCCAGGCATCGTTCTATCTCCAAAATATTACACCGCTATTTATTGAATACACACCAAGCCACCGAATACATAAAGTTTAGTGAGTAGATATTGCTTTCTGGTATAGTCGTCATGACGTTATCTCTGAAACAGCGCTGCTACTCCAAGTCGGTGCCGTGCTGCATTTTCTCCTTCCCTTTATCTCTGTACCGGGACGATTCGTCTCTTTCCTCTTTAACTGAAAAATATAGTTTAACAACAAGAGTGAGCAACTATGTGCTCAGCAAATTCCACTGACTGGCTCTCTCTTATTAACACTACTATTGAGGTAAAAGAAGAACCATGTCAACAAAACTCAAAAGGTAATAATTTATACTGACGGGCTCGATGTCCAATGACTGACCAAATCATTTGTCTCAAAACAGTCACATTCGGAATTTGAGAGTAGAAGATACTGGTCTTGTCTCCTTTACGATACCCCACGGCGCGATCAACTACCGTGTCTCAAGTACCGTACACCCGTGATACCCCATAGTACGATCACTACTATGTCTCAAGTATCACAATTTCGTTTTGCTAGCAGTTAATGGGTTGTAAAATCAACCCGGCAACTTTTGTGCCAAAATAGATATATTCCTCTCTTGATACCACGAGTTTATTTCTCGTGTTGATCAGAAAGAAAATCAGTGGGCCACTCCCACGTTGACCAGTTGAAGTAAAGATTTTCCTCCAAAACGTTATGAGAATGAAGTGTAAATGAATAGATAGGAAGTTTTGACTTAACTCTGGCCGACCGCCATTCTACTGTTTATGCGATGACAACCCGAACAATAGGTCATCCCAATATTTAAAAAGATTTCATATGTTGACACGAACACTATGTCAACCCAAGACGAACAGGTTAACAAATCTCGAACAAAGAGATTCGTTGGATGAAATAACTTATTTAGAGTCATCCCGAATGATGGGAACAACTCGAATCAACCAAACTATACATCAATACGCTAGAATAATTGGTTAAGAGTGGGTTATGATGAAATCTCGAACCAGCTCGCCACTATCATGTTTGAAGATAATTTGATCCGAAAAATGAATCAAATTTTGAAGTCAAAAACAAAATTATCGGATCTGGACAATAAATCCGATTGAATCGAATAAAGTGTTAGCTACCTCGATAAAGGAGCGTAGCTATAGCTGAATGGTCGTTAGGGTCATCTTGAACAAATAAGATGCCCAGGAAATTCGATGAAATACGCTTTAAGGACAGCGAATATTTTTAGTGTGTCTCAATATCAAAAAGTATAACAATCCTCCAGATCAACTGATAAAATCCTCAGATAAATATTTCAGAATAATAAACAATTCAAACAAATACTCCTCAAAATAATGCAATAGGAGTGAGGGTCAGAAAGAACTTGCCTCGATCGCGCTATGAACAATAATCAAATAATAATTTTACTCTACCCGCTTGTTTGCCTTCAATTACGGGCCAGGGGAAAATTCTCTAAAAGAATTAATCACAGTGCGTAAACAAATGGTGATAAATAATCCAAGTCAGAATAAAAAATCAAATAACAACAATAATTAACTCAACTAGGACGTCTATTTTTCTCAAATAAGCACTACGCATTTTTCCCTTAAATATGAAGCCTGCTGGGAACCCCATACGTCATTTCTCCAATTTAAAACTAATATAAATAAATAAAACCTCAGGCCAGACTTACGTCACAAGTAGCCTCTATTAAATCACAAGGTTCCCTCAAATATTTCTAAAATAATTATTGGTAAAGTATCTCAATAATTCTTAATTAAATAATCCTATTTTATTTAAATTAAATCAATTACCCAAATTGCAGAAACGTTATTCTATTTTAACGTTTCTAAAATAATCTATTTTTATCTCTATTTATTCAAAAATAAAACGTATCTTTTATCCTAAATAAATCATAAATTAAATCCAACTTAATCACTGTTACGAAATAATTAGTCTCTAATTCTCATTCCTAAATTCCGAATTATCTCTAAAAATTTCTATAATTTATCTCCTTTTTCGTTTCTAGAACGATCTATTTTTCTAATTATTACTCACAAATTGGTCTCCCTTTAATACTACTAAAACGATTCAAATTCTCATTTTAAATCTCGAATTTCGAAATAAATAAACTCTAATTTTAATCCATATTTAAATAATTAAACCTCTTTTTAATAACATTCAAATTCTAAATTATTATTAAATAATAATTCTATTTTTATCCCCTTTATTCAAATTTAATTACTATTTAGTTAACAGATTTTATTTAATTAATAAAATCTGTTTTCTTTTCTTTAATCAATCACAACTGCATTCTTATCCACTGCCACCTCAGTAGCCACGTGGCGCACATGCACACTGCCACGTGGCACCCACACTCACACACACACACACACACACACACCGCGCGTGGGGCCCACGCGCCACCGCCGCCCCACCGCGGCCGCCCCCGGAATCCTCCCGGAAATCTCCCTCTCTCCCTTTCTATCTCTCTCCCTCGTCTCTCTCTCTCTTCCTGTCGTTCTCTCTCTCTTCCCGACGATCTCTCTCTCTCTTCTATCTTTCTCTCCTTCTGTCCCTCTCTCCCTCCTCCTCTCTCGATCTGTCTCTCCCTCCCCTCTCTTCCACCACCACCGCCGGCCACCATCGCCGCCGCGGTGGTGCTCTTCCCTCTCCCACACTTTCGACCACACCAGCAACACAAACCCAATCACCCAGTTGTTACAGCCAAACCCTCACATCAACAACCAATTCAAACACCCATAATCGATTACAGATCCCCAAATCCAAAACCCCAATTCAATTTACAAACCCTAATTCGAAAACAGTCTAAGAAGCCAAATCAATCCACACAAAATAAAAAAAAACGAAACAAATATAATCAAGAAAACGAAATCAAACAATACACAACCCCCAAATTATCAACACCAATCCCTAATTTTCGAAAAGATTTTAAAACAACAAAACAAAGTAAAATCGAACAGACAAAACAGAAAACAAACCGATGCAAATCAAGAAACGAAATAAACGTTTGATTTTAAAAACTTTCATACCCTCTTTGTTTGATTTTGTTGAAGAACCAAGAAATCTCTCTCTCTTTATGTTTTTTTGTTTTGGTCGGCCGTATAATGAAGAAAGGGGTGGGTTTAGATTGGTTTAGGTTAACTAAATTGTTAGTTATAATTTAACTATAACCTAATTAAACAACTGGGCCTCTATATGGGCTTCACTAAAGAAAGGGATTTGGCTAAATAAATAAAAACAACCAAGCCCAGCAAAACCTTAGCCCAAACTTTCTAAAATCAACCATCTTATATATATATTTATATATATTAACTCTAATTATAATAATAATAAATCCCCCTCTTCTTAAATACGTGCGCGATATTTTAGAAATAAAACGTAACAAAATTTCTAAATATTTACGGCTATTACAATATGCATCTTCTCCTATTAGGAGGACTCCAGCTAATGCATTCCGAGGAAGGTATGCCTCCTAACAGGAAGTCATATTCCTATGCATCTTCTTGGTGAGCTTCCCGGAAGTACGGATAAGCACCCCGGAAGTACGGGTTTACCAAGGTACTCCAAGAAACACCTTCCACAAAGAAGGGCCTTCAAAAATAATTCCCAAGCAACACCTTAAAGAAGGGCCTTCAAAAATAATTCCTAAGCAACACCTTAAAGAAGGGTTTTCAAAAATAATTTCCAAGTAACACCTTAAAGAAGGGCCTTCAAAAATAATTCAAGCAATACCCTCCGCAAATAAGGGTCTTCAAAAATAATTCAAGCAATACCCTACGCAAATAAGGGTCTTCGAAAATATCACACAGAGACAACCATAGAATCTAAGAGTATCCAATGTTTACGAGTAAATGTATGATGCACATGATACACATGATGATATGAATGAATGCATGATGCGAATGATGCACATGATGATTAATGAATACATGATGCGAATGATGCAGGACCTTCAAAACAAGATTATCCCGAAAGGTCTTCAAAAATATTATCCTCTTCGAAAGAGGGTCTTCAAAAATATTATCATCTTCGAAAGAGGGTCTTCAAAAATAGTATCCTTCTTGGAAGAGGGTCTTCAAAAATATTATCCTACTCGAAATAGGATCTTCAAAAATATTATCCTCCTTGTAAAAGAGAGCTTTCGAAAACATTACCCTTATCAGATAAGGACCTTCCACACTTATTTTTGTCCATGCACGAGCTAGTGAAGTAATCAAATCATGTGCTACGAATATTGCATCACAATTCTTTAACATCTTCATGATTCAGATTCTACCCAGATCTGTTTTTTACCTTTTCAGCCCTGTAAACGATATTTTCTTGGAAAACACAAAACATGATGTATGGCGCGTCAAAAACGGGCTTATAACGAATCGGGAATCAAATAAAACGTTTGCTGATTAACTTCTCAATACTGAAAAACGGGATCTGATTATGTTTTGTGATTTCGAGAATAGATCGAAACATAATCTCAGAAAACACCAAGAACGAAAGTTGTAGGAAATCACAGAAGCTTTCCGGATCATAAAAAAATCATCAAAAACTAACATGTAATAAATTTACTACGAATTTTATAAGATAACTTATTTCTACGAACAAAATCATAAGAAAACTTATCTTAATTTTGAAAATAACCACGAACGAACGCTTCCACGGTTCTTCTCCTCCATTAAAGCCGCTCCAGATCCGATAAAACCCCCCTTGTGCATGATGTAGATGATTTGATTGTCCTCCACAATCAAAAATTAATGCCCTCCTTCTAGCGCCAATTGTTAACGGAGGAATTTGGTGATAACAAATTTCGGGGATTGCTGGAATAACGAAATTGTGATGATGGGGGATTTTGGGTTTTTGGATGTTTGGGGCTGGACTTGAAAGGTGTCTCGACTTGTTAGATGTGTCGGATCCTATTCCAAGATGTCTGTGTACCCTGTTTATATATAGGGATCAAGCCAACGCAGTTCTGTGATATGATAGTATTTTTAATCCCTGTGATTGTTAAGGGATATGTTGAGATAAGTTGATTTTATCTTTTTAGAGTTATATTTGCGTTGTGATTCTTTCCTGATTTGAAAGAATCGTTTGGATATATTTTTTAGTAATTGGTTGATTTAAATTGATTGTTTTCTCGTTTCAGAGAGATGATATTACTTAGTGGTTAAGCAATTAATTATTACTAGATTCAAATTGAAAAATTAGAAGATAATTGAGGCAACCGAAAATATGGCGTAACACCTATATAAATCTATACAAGAAAAGCCTTCGTTTATTACTCTTCTTTATATTCCTTTCCTTCGGAGATTAAACACAAATAGGAAGTACGATTTGTAGAAATGTACCGCACTTGTATGGGATGGACATTAGGAGTCCGTTTGACAATCATTTTAAGTCGGGATTTAATATAATTTTTTATTTTAAGTTAAAAAAATGTATTTTTGTATAATAAAGTAGAAAATTATGTAAAGTAAAAAAAATAGCTTAAAATTGAAAAGTTAATATGAAATATTTTTTTGAACAATTTGTTTTATTTCAGTGATTTTATTTAATAAGAGTTAATATTACGATTTTTTATTTGCATTATCTCTCTTTCTCTTCAAGATAAAACTTAGGTAAGAAGTACGATTTTTTAGATAAAAATGCACTACAATTGTATTTGAATAAGCATCATTCAGGAGCCCGATCCGTCCTCATATCGGGAAAGCTGGAGATTTAAAATTGAATAACGATAAAATCACCGTATTGAATATAAAAATAATTATAAAATTATACATATCATTAACTGATTAATTATAAATTAATGAACACATGCATTCACATCATTCTCATTTTACCAATTAAAACTTTCTAAATTAACATATCATCAAATTCACGTTTATTTTGGACCCCATTCGATTATTCCAATATTACTCTTTCAAATTTCGCATCGTTGGATCGAAATTCAGATGTGAAAATTGTGTTTCCGAGAAGATGTTCAAATTTTATTTTTTTTTAAAACTTCGCGAGAAATGTCAGGGGACCATCCGTATTCCGTAGAGGGCGAAAGGAGCAGAAACAAAAAAATGAATAATCTTTTACATCATGGGCCTGGCCTGCAGTGTTTGGAACTTCATTCGTATTAGCTTGGATTTTGTTCGGGTATTTTAGGTGAGAAAATTGCTTGACAAGCCCAGATACTAATATTGCAGTTGATCCAGTTATCAAGATATAACATCTTACCAATAGGTAAAAACAATTTAATCGGGTAACTAAATTTAAAGCAGCAAATACAAAATATTTAATCACTCAAGTCCAAACTTTTGGTATTTTTTACATAAATTATCTTTCAAAAATCTATCTATTTACTATATATTAAATCTCAACACAAGGGCAAAGTTTGTCATTTTAATGGCTGTGAATTTACGATTTTATCCTTATATTTTCTAAAATTACAAAAATGTCATTCATTAATAATTATGTAAAAAATAGTTAAAATATGTTAGTGTTGGGAATGGAACACTTAACATTTTCCTATCAACCTCGTACAATAACCAACTGAGCTACACTTTGTTTTAAGTTTCGTCTCAAACTCTTATTAGATAAACCACCTTTTCTCCCATCTTTTTTTAAAATTATTTTTGAGTAAATAAACATTGTTTTATATTGTTTTTAGAATATTGCACAACATATAGTTACAATAAATATTTTTAGCAGTTGGATATAATCTACATGTTAAAAAATTATAAAAACACCAATCATTTTCTAATTATGGAAAGAGTAGATGAAATTATATTAGTGTAGGGAATCGAATCACTAACCTTCTTTAATCAAACTCATATATAAGCACTGTACTACATTTTATTTTGAGTTTTCTTTAAAATTTTATTAAATAAATCACATTTTCTCCTCTTCTCTCATATTTTTTTAATTTTTTTTATTTTTAATGGATTGCGCATACTCTACAATTATCATTTGCCATTTTAAATGATTGATATAAAAATTAAAATTTTAAAATAACATAAAAATTATAGATAGATGTAATCGAGTCCGAGAAAAATATGAATTTATTAAGTTCGTCTCCGTGTAGATATTAAATTATTGAAATCAAAAAATAAGATTTGATTTTAAGAAAAAATATTTGATTTTATTTAATAATTTTTAGGTATATAAAATTTTAAATATGCGAGTTATATTAAAGATAATTGGTCGACCAACCATTTAGACTTTCAACGATTTAGAGGTATGATTGATCTAAAAACATAAAATATATAAAAAAACAAAATAATTGAATTTATCTTATATACTCACACCAGTTAGACTATAACTCGAATAAAGCATGATAATATGAATTTTTAACATTTTCTCTTTACAAAATTTGAAACTGTATCTGCATGCATTTTCAATAATTACAAATAAAATTTATTATCACAACTTGATATATATTAATAAAAATTTACAGGTTATTATTTCGACTCAGCTTCGTGAACTAATTCATGTTCAACTCGTTTATTATCGTATTTGACCTTGAACGTCACTTCCGTTCAATTCAACTCGGTTTGCTTTAAAAAAAGAAAAAAAAATCAAACACCACCATGTTCATACGTTTAATTGTTTAAAACCCCTGCCAAAAAATAGGTCTAAGTCAAATTAGAGATTGTTTGGTTCGTAGAGTGTTATGAGGTTGAAATCAGAAATCGGTTTAATGTTGGTATGGGGTTCAGGAATCATTTCTGATATCATGTGTTTGGTTTAGTGCTGGAATGAATATATTTTATTTATGATATTTTTAATTAACTAATTTAATTAATTTAAAATATTAATTTAATTATATTTTAAAATATGTTTTAAAGTTATTGATTTATTTTTGTATTAAAATTTATATTTAACTGTTTAAAAAGATGTGAAAATAATAGAAAGAACATGATACTCATACCTCTCCCTCTGTCTCTCATGCTCAACTCCTCTAGGGTATCAAAAATTCATACATTGGGGGTTTGAGGAATGAGTTTAACAAAGATTTTTTCTGAACCAAACACCAGGGTTGGAATGAAAGAAACCCATACATGATACCAGAAAAACACGAACCAAACTACTCGTTAATGGTGTGTTACCATACTTTATACTCCCTCCGTCCCATTCATTTCTATACACTTTCCATTTTGGGATGTCCCGTTCATTTCTATACATTCCAAAAATAGTAACTTTTAATAATATAAAACACTATTACACTCATTACTTTCTCCACTATCTCTATTATATAACAATATAAATCACTATTACACTCACTGCTTCCTCCACTATCTCAAATCTATTATTAAATATTGATAGGTCTCACCATTTTACTCACTTTTCATCTAATTTTACTCATTTTTTATATCTTTTCTTAGTCTACGTGTCCAATCCCAGTGTATACAATTCAGTGGGACGGAGGGAGTATGAAATAGTTCATAGTAGAATAATAAGCATTATTATTTTAGAATTCGACGATTTAATTCAGCGAATCGGGACGATTCGGTCTCGGTTTTACAATTCCGTACTCGGCACTTATCATTTAACAAATTGTGCGGGTTTTGACCCAGTTTATTTCGGACCGAATAAAACAAATTTTTCAACGAACCGATTCCGAACAATCCGTGCAAACCCGCATAAATGGCCAACTCTATTTGAAAGTGACATTCACCCATCTCTACAGTACTACGTCTCTTGCTCCATGCATACTTGACGAATATCCGCAAAGTAGGAATGTAATCAACAGAAATATAAAAAAGCAAAAAGTGTTACAATATTATACAAGTGGCATATGAATTTCCACATATCTTTCTCTATATATTAAAAGCCAACAAAGGGCAAAGTTTGCCATTTTAATGGCTGTGAAGTTACGATTTTACCCTTATATTTTCTAAAATTACAAAAATACCATTCTTTAATAAAAATGTAAAAATTGTGAAATTATGTTAATGATGGGAATCGAACCCTTAACATATCCATGTCAAACTCATGTCATAACCAACTGTGCTACACTTTGTTTTGAGTTTATATTCAAACTCTTATTAGATAAACCACCTCTTGTTCCAATTTTTTTATTTTTTGAGTTAATAAACATTGATTTATATTATTTTTAGAATATTGCACAATACATAGTTATAATAAATATTTTTAGCAATTGAACATAATCTACAATTCTCTTTTATCAATTTAAATTATTGATATATGTCATTTTAATACCTTGAATTTATGATTTTGCCCCTACATGCTAAAAAATTACAAAAACGTCAACTCTTTTATATTTATGCAAATAGTAGATAAGATTATGTTAGTGTAGTAAATTGAACCATTAATCTTCTCTGCTCATGCATAAGTAGCATAGTACATTTTGTTTTAAGTTTTCTTTAAAATCTTATTAATGTTAATTTCTCTTCTTCTCTCATCTTCTTTTTTATAATTTATTATTTTTAAATAAATAAAATGTTGGTTTATATTATTTATAAAATATTGCATTATATATAATTACCAAAAATATTTTAATGGATTGAGCATACTCTACGATTCTCTTTCTTTTATTTTAAATGATTGATATAAAAAATAAAATTTTAAAAGAGTATAAGATTATAGATAACGTATAATTTCTACATAATAATAAGATTATAGATAACATATAAGATTAGAGTATAAAATTTTTATAAAATTTTAAAAGTAAAAAAATTGAGTGAGACGCCGCATGGATGACTTTTAAATAATATTAATAGATTTTGTAATAAGTCTCAGCCCTACGTTTATATCTGACAATGTTAAGACTGCATCGCCTATGTTATATACCGACAATTTTGTAATTTACTTCGCAAGATAGGGAATCTATCTACACAAATGATTTACATAAATATTTTTCATATTTTTTTTGTAAATCTAACGGTACTAAAAGAAAAGATCGTACAAAAATAACAAATTACACAAAATATTATAAATTTCACCCGTAGAAAATAAGATTATTTTAATATTATAAATTTTATTTATTTGCATTAAATATATAACGGTTTGAACTTTATATCGTATTATATTACAAATTGCGTCGTCTATCATATAAAGTTTTTCATAAATTAATATACTCGATAATTATTACGTCATCTTTTCATCTATATGATTGAACTTACAATTTTTTTAAGAAAAATAATTTGAATTTAAGAACGTTTCGGTCGAAATAATACATATATAGCCGAATGTTTTAATTTCTTTTAAATGTTTTTAAAAATAGTAGACGAATGTTTTCATCTATAACATATTTTGTTTTTTGCAAATGTAACCATGCAACTATACATAGATAGTGGTTCATATTTTTTATATATAAATTACAATTTGCATCAGCTATGCACTAATTTGTAATTTGTAAGTAACTTAATTAATACATTTAACAATTTTTACGTAACTACTGTTTCGTTTGTATGATTGCATCTACGATTTAAAAAAAAAACACAATGTGAATTTAAAGGAGTTTGGATCGAAAAATATTTAATCAAATTAATATATATGAGATTTAAATTTTGGACTCTATTTCAATTATCTCTTAAATAATAACATATAAAAAAAAACATAAATAAATAAGCACGAAAACAACTTGTTCTAAAATTGACCCAAAAATAATAGAATTACTTTTATATTGTAAATAATATTTATTTGTATCAAGTAGACAAAGACTCAAATTTTATATCCTATAAATTATAAATTGCATCATTAACCATGCCAATTTGTACATAAGTTAATATACTCAAAAACAATTATGTAATCTTTTTTCAAATATATGGTTGGATCTACGATTTCAATATATATATATATATATATATATATATATGAATTTAAGGGCGTTCCGGTCGCCAATATATATGTATATATATTAAATTAATCGAAATGAGATTTGAATTTTGAATTCGATATTATTAACGCTTAATTAATTACATAAAATACATATATATATAGTCAAGTTAAAATACATTATTATTAGTACACGATGATCATTTATAAAAAAAATTGGATTAAAATTTGTAACTGTAAAACGACATTCCAAACATATTATTAAAGTACTAAGTGTGTTCATATAATTTAATACAGTGATGGACACAAGAGAGAAGTGCGAAATCAGTTCCCAAGTTAAAAAAATAAACACGTGATATGAATACTCCATATTGCAATAGGTGCTCATCTCCCAAAGTATTTGTCTTGTGAGAGTGTGCAAAGATGCACCAACCTTCAGCTTCTTTTTAAAATCCTCTATCTCATTCATATGTGTTCGATTATATTACAACAACATTGTGTGCATTTAACGATTTATATTCTAGACTGCAAAAAAATAAAAAAAAACCAAATCAATTGATCGCTGAAAAACAAACAACAACTACTAAGGCAAAATACCTATTTACAAATTATACTTTCTCCAACATAGAAAACTCCGGTAAACCTGATTATAATTGCAACAAGAACAATAGTTCGACCGTGTTTCAAATTTTACATTGTTTCTATTTGTTCTTAATATCAATAATACTCACTATGAACAAGTCCCAAAGCCTTGGGTTTGGCACAGTTACGTTATCATATTAATTTACATACACTAATGTTATATACGGACTTTAGACTAAAAGATTTTAAGATGTGATCACGGTGTGTAGTCTTACGTACCTGACCAACTTTATATTTTATTTACAAGTATATTGTCATTTCGTTAAAAACACATTAGTTTAGATACATCCATATCATATATGAACAACTATACTAAAATAATCATTTAGATTATATTTAATTGTTGAATTTGATAAAATGCATTTCACGACATTTAAAACTAAATTAATATTTTGTCAAATGAAAATATTAATTTGATCTTTATTTTATAGATTTTTTTTCCAAATTTTGTGAAATCTTATTAAATATTAAAAAAAATTAAAAAAAAATTTATACAAATATAAGATAAATTCAAAATTAATTTTAATTACAAAATTGTTTCGATATATATACATTTTCGTGCGAAAAATTATTTCAGTAAATAAGCAGGCCCGTGCTTCGCACGGGTTTTTAGGCTAGTTTTAAATATTTATAACCGATCATTTTCGATCATTTTCAGACCAGAAAGTAGACGTGTACGAACCCAATAATTTCATTTCAGATGGATAAGATTGTAGTAAAAGTGCAATTATTATTTTCCTGGCTATCTACACAAAACATTAAACGACAACTTTAAATATAAATTAATAAATTTTATATATTATTACAAATTACAAATAAAGTTGTAACACAAGTTGTGTTTGTGGACGTAAAAGTATTATTGTTTATTTTAGCGGCATTATCAGTCCTTTTTTTATTCCACAAAATTAAAAAGTGCCCCTTCTAATTAGCCAAAAAAAAAAAAAAAAGTGCCCCTTCATATGTCCCAAGGGCTAGACTAGAATACACCTATAAATGTGTTCATAGCAATGACAGCATTCACACAAATACACACATTGTACATTTTCTTTAAAAGTGAAAGTTTGCAGACGTGAAGTTGAGATCCAAAGAAGAAAATTCTCGTAAACCAAACATACGCAGTATATTCCGCTTAAGAGAGATCGTTTTTAATACGATCTAAGTTTCGAAGAGATATATAGGGAGAGGGGAGAAATGGTGATGATCCAAAGAATAGAAGCATGCAGGGGAATCCTGAACCTGTTTATCAAGTTTGCTATGGTGTTTGTCAAATCAGTTTCGACTATGTTTATTCTGCAACATCAAGAACACTCATCTACACCACAATGTAATAGCTTGTATATTGGTCTTTTACCTTAGATTATTTCTTATCATATATGAACAAAAGTTTTGCTACCACAGAGTTGAGGATTGAGATGCAATTTTATATTTATTTATGTAACTTTCTCTTCATAATTTTTAAACTAAATTATTGAATTTTGTGTAGTTTTGGGGACATAATTTGTCGAGAAAACAATTAATCAATCTGTCACATGGACATAGGTGTGGACTTCTAAAGACTGTTGTGTTCATTTGTACGGGATTACAAGTCTCGGACTATCTCCAACCAAGGATATCAAAATAGTTTCACTCTGACACTATTTTTATATCAAAAAGATATCATCCATATAATGAACTCCAACTAAGGTACATTATATTTGTCACTAAAAAAAATATTTCACCTATAAAATATAATATTCTAACTTTGTTCATTTTTTATATTATAAATAACTATTATATTTTAAATTATAATGTTATGATCGCATAATATTAAATTTATTAATATAACAAATTTTTTATAAAAAAAATTATATTCAAATTTGTTTAAATTTAAAGTCAAAATGTTTAAAATGAATATTAAAATTAAAAATATAAGAATCAAAAGATATTTTATAAAAAGTGAAAAAATTAAGCTAATAAACTTCGGTGTGGAGATTTATCTGGAGAACCGTGAGTTTGTTGAAGTCTTTAAAAAATGAGCTGCTGATGGGCAAAAGCTTTACGAACTACAAATGGTAAGAGCTCAAAATGAGTCGAGAAAAGGAAAAATTATAATTAAATTTAGTGTGTTGTTTATAATTCATGATTTAAAAGAAAATTTTTGTGAAAGTTTAAAGTAAAAAAAATTTAAAAAATTAGAATAAAAAAATACAAAAAAATATTTTAGAATGAACAAGAGTTAAGAAAAAAAGAAGTTTCAATTGATAAAATCTTAAATTAAAATTTACAAAAACAATTAACTTTAGTAGGACATAGATGGAAGAAATTTGTTTCGTTAACAAACATAGGTGTATTGTTAGAATTTTGAAAGTCACCAAATTTGGTGTTAAAGGATCACCAAATGTACTTTTGTCATCAAATTTGGTGACCCAAAACTCATTTGGTGTCCTTGGGTCACTATTTTAGTGTTGCATTGAAGTTGCTTTGACACTATATCTATTACTATTATAGTGATTTAGTGTTGTGTTGGAGTTGCTCTCAGAACTTGCAAGGCATAGCATCCCTAGTCTATGTAAGAGCTTAGAGCATCTCCAATGACATTAGTTAAAATAATTGGTTAAAATAATATAAAATAATAGTTGGCTAAAATTTGTTGAATCTGTAAACTTTATAGAGGAGAAAAATTCGAATATATAAGAAAGATATATTAATAAAAAGTTATATTTGAAAATAGGTGTTCGAATTTATAAAGGATAATATTTCAAATTTATAGGTTAAACACATAATTAAAGTTCTATTTGAAGTAGAATAGGTTTTTGAATTTACGGAGTAGAAGAGTTCAAATTTCTGAGAAATACATACAATGAAAAGTTCTATTGGAAGTTGGAAGTAGAATATTGGAAGTAGAATAAGTGTTTGTAAAACATAGTTAAAAGTTCTATTAGCAGTAAAACAGGATTCCGAATTTATATAAGTGTTTTCTAAACGAGAGAGGGGCTCATTAGAAAGAAATATGTTAATATGAAAATTAATATATAAGACAAATATCAAATGTTAAAATTAGGATTTCGATCTTAATGAGGGAAGCGTGTTTAATGGAAGGACGACTTATCGGGAAGAATGAATAATTGTTGTAATTTTAAAAAATATTCTTTAACATATTAGATGTAGAAAATATGTTCTAATATAAAGGATAACGATTTGAATTTATAGGGAAAACACATAAATAAAAGTTATATTTGAAGTATAATAGGTGTTCCAATTTATAAAGGAGAATGATTCAAATTTGTACGTTGGAAATATAATTAAAAGTTCTATATATCGGATGTAGAATAGGTTTTCGATTTTACGAGGTAGAATGATTCGAATTTATAATAACTACATATATTTAAAAGTTATATTCAAAATAGAATAGGTATTTGTAACATATATTTAAAAATTAACTTGGATGTAAAATAGGAATGTAAATTTATATATATATATTTTTAACAAGAAAGAAGCTCATAGAAAATCCTATGTTAACATAAAAGTTAATATAGGATAAATATTCAATATATTAACTATGGAATTTCGATTTTAACAAGAAAACCGTGTTTTGTAGGAGAACGATTTATTATGAAGAAATGAGTAATTATTGTAATTTTATTAATAGAATTTTTAAAAAAATTAAAAATGCCGCTGCAAAACGTGGCTTTCTCAACTAGTTTATTATATGTGCACAAGATTGACAATAGAAAAAACATAAGAGTCAGAAAAAAGTAGTTCTAAATTGTAATTTCTCTTGATCCATGCATATTTGACGAATATCCACAAAGTAGTACTACATCAACAAGAATATAAAAACCAAAAAGTGTCGCAAGATTATACAACTGGCATATTATTTTCCACATATTTAAATTTTGCAACCAATCATTTTCAGACCACAAAGTAGATGTGTCCGAACACAATAAGTTTCATATGGATAGGAAAGTAGTAAAAGTGCAATTATTTATTTTCATGTCTATCTACACATAACATTAAACGATAACTTTAAATGTAAATTAATAAATTTTATATATTAAAACAAATAGAGTTGTGTTTGTGGGCGTAAAAGTATTATTATTTAATTTAGCAGTATTATTTATTTATTTATTGCTCCAAAATTTTAAAAAGTGCCCCTTCATATGTCCCAAGGGCTAGACTAGAATACACCTATAAATGTGTTCATAGCAATGACAGCATTCACACAAACACACACATTGTAGACGTGAAGCAGAAATCCAAAGAAGAAAATTGTCGTAAACCAAACATACGCAGTATATCCCGCTCAAGAGAAATCGTTTTAAATACGATCTAAGTTTCGAAGAGATATATAGGGAGAGGGGAGAAATGGTGATGATCCAAAGAATAGAAGCATGCAGGGGAATCCTGAACCTGTTTATCAAGTTTGCTATGGTGTTTGTCAAATCAGTTTCGACTATGTTTATTCTGCAACATCAAGAACACTCATCTACACCACAATGTAATAGCTTGTATATTGGTCTTTTACCTTAGATTATTTCTTATCATATATGAACAAAAGTTTTGCTACCACACAGCTGAGGATTGAGATCTAATTTTATTTTATGTTCTCTTTATTAATGAATCGTCTGAAATTCGATAAAATATACTTTTGTTTAGTACAACAGCAATTGGTCAAGAATCAAGATCAATCGGTTGAATTACAACAAATCAAGTCTGTTTTACATGTAACATTTTGAAGAACGGGGTTAAATGACATATCAAGTCTAAAATTTTATCTTCGTTGGGGAAAAAAGATCTCGTTGAGGATAGTGTTAGGTATCAAAGGTTTATTAAAATTATTATCGAGTGACGTGACACGATAAGTGTTAAATTTTAATTAAAAGCATATATGAATGCATACAATGTTTTATTTTATTATTAAAAAAGTTATTAAATGTATTTATTACACATCAAAATTTGGTAAATATTTTGGTACAAAATTTAGGATCATTAGCATTTTCCAAAGATCTTAGATAGTGTTTTTGAAAAAAGCCCTTTAATCTTTAAGTATCAACGTTTTTAGAAGTCACCTTAACCTTCATTTTTGTCACTAATTATAAAGTGTAATAAATATTGGTAAATAATATGTTTTACAATTTTACATCACATAAAAATAAAGGATCTAAATTCTAATTTAATATAAAAATTAAAATGTTATAATATACATGAATGCTATTTTAGTACACCTTAAATTGAATCCCAAAATTTGTAGTAGTTCGTTACATATTATAAGATCCAAATAATATCGTAATTTAACTTGTAATAATTAGTTGAAATAGAAAAACACAAATGAAACAATATGAGGTACATTTCATTTTGTAAATGGACTTCACAAATTATGTCTACTAGTTTATATCCCGTGCGACGCACGGTCTTCTTTAATATTTTCTTATTTTTTATTTAGATTTTAGTTATTATATATAATTTGATAAAATTCTAATATATATATATACCGGATTTATAAATCTAACAATTTAATATCTAAATTTAATATATTCTTGACGTAATCTGTAGTAGTATTTTAGATATTAAAATATAAAATATTTTAAAATAACAGATCTAATGATTCGTATTTTTTTACTCTTAAAAATCTAAAAAGGGACTCAAATGTAAATATCAAAATATGTGCTCGTGCAATATACCGAGTTTATTTGAATATACTATTACTTTTATTTTCATTAATTATCTCGTTTAAATTTAATGTTAAAAAAATTATAATAAACATGAATTTCATAAGTTTAATATAATAATATTACCAATATATTTGTCTTTTGCCGTGTTATTTTTAATTTGAACATGAGTTGTTTCAGTTAAAAAATATAAAACAGGTAATATTCTTAAAAAGACAATTAGTTACTTATTCACAATTATATAAATTATATTACTTTTTTTTATATATGTCGTCTGCATTATTTTTAGAAAATTAGTTGTTTAAGTTAGAAAATATAAAAGAGGTAATGTGTTTTAGCTGAAAAGAATAAATAGTTATTTATTAATATTTATATAAAACAATATTACCATTGTATATTTATTTTGCATGTATTATATTTAGAAGATAAGTTGTTTTAGTTAGAAAATATAAAACAAATAATGTGTTTTAGCTGTCGGTTATAAATATATAATAATATTACCATTTTATATATATGTTGCCCGTCTTATTTTTAGAAAATGATTTGTTTTAGTTAAATAGATATATGAAATAGGTAATATGTTTTAGCTGAAAAAGGTAATTGGTTATTAATAAATTGGTTTCCATATATGTGTATTTAGAAGATGAGTTGTTTTATTTAAAAATATAAAAATAATATGTTTTAGCTGAAAAAGGTAATCGTTTATAAATATATAATAATATTACCATATTATATATATGTTGCCCGTTTTATTTTTAGAAGATGAGTTGGTTTAGTTTAAAAATAATATAAAATAGGTAATGTACTGAAAAAGGTAATTGATTATTAATAAATTGGTTATAGATAGGCCCGTGAATCGGCCCAAATACCGACCGACCGACCGACCGACCAAAACTTTTAATGTTTCGTCTTTAATAATATAGTATAGATACCCGTAAAACCAAATTAAAAGGCATTAAACCGGGATCCAATTATTTTTTTTATCCAAGTTAAATAATTCAAAATTTAAACAAGTTTCAAGCAATCGAATCTAAAGTTCTAAACTGATATCAGTTTAATAAGTCAAATTTAATAATGAACCGAAAATCAATTGGATCCGCTCCAAATTGACCTAATATAATCTGCTGATAACTAGAAACTGATAAATTCTAATATAAAAATTAAACACTAAAGTAGTCTAATTATAGGCAGAATCCTTATTCAAACCTAACTTCTGTGATCCAAGCAAAACCTGACTGAACCGAATTTGATCCGAAATTCATCCGATTTTTATGTGAATTTAAACCCAAACAGAAATGGACCCGATCCAAACCGAAACTGGTTCAAATTATGCAATACCGGAACTAGACCAGAACCTAATCATATCCGATCCTAACCGTATCCAATATACCATCCCTCTAGGTCTAAATGTATACATGTAGTCTTGATATTTAATTTATTTGTATATGTGTGTGTGTGCAAAAATTAACATACAAAACATACAACAGCCAGAAAAACTTGAGATACATTTCACCCCAAGGAAGACAAATATAAGAAACAGGCACTATTTTATCTCACCATAATTGAGCAAGTATATTCACAAGGAGCTTCATTTTCTCAACAACATCATGTAGAGTTTTCTTCTCATAAAATTTAGAGGAATTAATATCTTCAACAACTAGGACTGTCATGGAGGTTCTACAATAATAGAGACACAGAGCTAGTAACTGTATGCAAGTTGGATTCCAGGAGTCCAGACTAATAGAAGACTCATGTAACTGGCACTACATGTGACACTTAATTCAACATGTAAACTATGTACAGCGAATACAAGTGTAGCACTAAATCAAGAGTTTTCCAAGATATTTAAGTAGAAGGCATCGAGGTAGAAATAACAAGATAAGACAGGTACTGAAGCCCATCCTGAATTTTTCCTACAGCTGTGGTTTGATCGACACGAAGATTCTCAGAAAATTCATGTGTTTTGTCCTCAATTGGTTTCTCTTGAAGAAACACAGCTGAATCAGTGGTCGCGGCTTTAATGGCTGCTGAACAAGCTTCAGCCACTTCTGATATGCCTGGTCAAACAATTAGAATGAAGAGATTAGATACATTACACACATCAGCTTATACACAAGTGTTTGGCATGCTGATATCTAGCTGTCTCTAGAATCAGTTTTCCGGATGTTGATAACAGAATTAGTCTATTAGCCATTATACAATACTGAAGCAATTGTTACGAAACACAAACTCTACTACATAGCATCATAGATACCACAGGAAAAGAGATATTTATGAATTGCTAAACCGAAATATTTGGTAATTTCATGGCTACTCTCTGAAAATGATATCACTCTAACTACTCTTCAAGTGAATAAGAATACTCGAGGGTATGGATGTACGAGCTGCGGAGATCACAACAGTGAAGAAATCTACTACATAGCATCACAGGTACCACAAGAAAAGATATATATATATATATATATATATACATATATATATATATATGACTTGCTAAACCTAAATATTTGGTAATTTAATGGAAACTCTTTGAAATGATATCACTCCAACTACTCTACAAGTGAAGAAGGATACTCGAGGGTATGGATGTATGAGCTGCGGAGATCACAACAGACTAGAAATGTTTACAGGCGAATAATATAACTACTCAAACAAGAACTCTTGTGCAGAGCATCATGCCTCTGCACAAACATTTATCAGACATTATATAGAAACTAGACATAATGGATTTTACCACACGCCTTCACAAAGCTAATAAATAGCCTAGTGGATATATGTGAAGCATCAAATATATCATATACCAAGGGTCCAAGACAAAAACAATCAGTTTCTAACCACCACAAAAACAGGGAAAAAAAACATATCCTAGTAAAATCTCTCTGGCAAGCAAGGAGCAACCAAGAATATGAGTACCTGTAATAAAACTATTGGAAACTTCTTCCACCTTTCCGGTCATCGATTGCACCCTAATTCTGATTATCTTGGCTTTTTCAATAGAATCCTCAGGCCAATCAATTTTCATAATATCATCAGCATCATCATCTTGAGCTTTATTTGCATCAGATATGACAGATTTCCCGATCATTAAAAGCTGGGAAACCGCAGAACAGCACATTTCTGAAAGTCTCTGTAAGATATTCATACCAATAACATCAATATAGGAGATAAAAAATAACGGGATTATGTTTTTGTCACTTTCTGAACAGTGACCAATAGAAAGAATGTATCTGGCATACATGAACACCCTCTGAGTGAAGAGAATCTAGTCTGCCAGCAGTTCTCTGTATTATATCGCTGGGAGGTTGTCCTACTAGGGCACTTGCAAAGCTGCATCATTGATGAAAGTATTTAATTATTATCAACAGTCAAATGATGGTGTTAAGTGGTAAACTTCAAAAATACACAAGATGAGGGTATTTAAATATGATTATAAATTTTTAGGCAGCAATTGAGGAAAAAAAACCCAGAAGATTCTTTCCATACATGTGGGGTCTTAACTACCTTACTTTTACAAAATTATACGACGTTTTAGGTGAAAGACTTTTAAATTGACTTGTAGTGTGTGATTACCAAATGCTTAAGCCATAAAAGGCATTTAAAAATGGCCGAACATCAGCAGATATTATCAGCCAGATAACTAATAACAATTATGTCTGTTGTCCCTGAGGACTGACTCGCTTTTATGGTTTTATTTACTATTCTTCAATGAAACGAAGAGGGATTCATGATTGACGAGAAAAAAGGGAACATATTTCCCGGATCGAGAGTGAGCAAGTTTCTGAGTGGGCTAAACTAATCCTCTATTGGTGTTTACTTACAAGTGGACGTTATGGAATTACTAGTTTCTTTGATTGTTACTTAAGCAGATGTTTAATGATTAAAAAGAACCCCATCACCACAGTACTCGAATCTAAAAGGAGACATATATATATATATACACACACACTGATCCTCGTCTTTGACAAGGTTCGCCCTCGATCTCCCGTAGAGGGAGCAAGGAAGATATACCACTAGACCAAGAACATCACAACTTTATATTAGGGCTCCGTTTCTTGCAGGAGAATACTTTTTAGGATTTTTTTGCAGAAAGATAATTCCTCGGAAAATATTTATCAGCAGAAAATCATCATTACGAAATTCACGAGGAAAACAATGTTTATAATCATAGGTAAAAAAATGTTCAGAACTTGAAAAGGGGAAATTATTTCCGCAACAAACGTAATACTTTTTCTATAAAATTTGTCCTTATGGAGAATATTATTTCTAAACTAAACAAGCACAAGAAAATCAGAAATAATTTTCGTAAAAATGTTTCCTAAGAAACAAACATACACATAGCAATCAAAATTTTATTTTAATCACTGAAAGGAAGATGATATATTACCCCGCAGCCAACTCAGCAGCTTTACTGACACTAGAATCATGAAGATTCTTCATCTCATCAATGGTGGTGTCAGTTCTAGTTTCTACCTGCTTCCCCTTTTCTAGCTCTGAACCAATTCCATCGAATTCAGAGCTCAAACTGAAAATTTGTTGCACCTGTTTAAGCTTAGAATCATAAACAGACTTTTGCTCAGAAGAAAGTTTTGTTTTTCTCCGGTTAAATAATAGTGCGTAATGGCTGGACAATGCCTCCAGTTCCTGACAGTCATTATGATTTGAAAGTATCAGACTGGAATATTCTTGCATAACTGATGTATGTGAAAATACAGCAAGTACATTAATAAAAGATGACCTCCAAATGCTCAGGACCTCCATATATATAAAAGTACCGATCAAATGTTACTTCCTCAAGCAATTGATCCTCATCTGCTAGTTCGGAGGATTTTTTGTCAACTTCAATACCAGTTTCTGCAATTAGCAGATCCATGGTTTCCTTGCCAACATGTTCAAGCACTTGCATTCCCCTTGCAGTAAATGCTATCCCGCTCTATTTTTGGAAGATAGTAAAATGCAAAATGCAAAATGAAGGAAATATTAAGCAAAATTCTTCAGAAGTTAAAAACCAACATATAGTCTGAAAGGCATTGTGCAAACCTCTATCAAAGACGGGGCAACAGAACTTGCATCACCGTGATTAATTGAATCAGCAAGAGTTGCTGCAGAACTTTCCAGTCTGAAGTATATAAGTCAGGATCATTGGTTTGACATATGAAATGACATTATTTTAAACATGAAAAGAACCACATTTTATATACTGATTTAGCTCCATGTCGCAATAGTACAAAAATGCAGAGCATAGTAACTAATGTTCATCATATAATATACTACACACCACACAAGTAATTTCTCGAGCAATTTGCTCTATCTGATATAAAGAATTGCATTAAAGTGCAATGCTAAGATATATTTTGATCACACAATAGCTAATAGAATAATGACTCCCTAAACTGTGATTAGAAACACTAGACTGCAGGCGCAAATTTATATAGGGAAAAGTTAAAGAGCAATTGAACAGAAACACATACAAGGACTTGAATTCAAACTATTGATTGAGACAGCGACGAACTAATATATAGAAAGTTTATAAAGGTTTTACTTCATCCAGTAGGATACATTCTATGATAGTAGAAGAATAGTCTAGATAATAAATTAGATACATAAGCGTGCAAAGATTAATAGGAATGAAGTTCAGGAATGCAGATACACAAGCTTCCAGAGGCATAATCAATACTTGGCCACAGGCCTATTTTTCAACTTCTTTGACTGAAAACATCGCTGAAGAACTTTAAGAAGATTGCACAGATTTAACAATAACTAGTTGTATACTGATAATTTTTCTGAACATACTGCAACACCATAATTCATGAAGACAACGACAAAAAAACTATATATAGACATACTTCTGAACAAAAGTTGAACCCCCTCTCCAAGCATTTCCAAATGCCTGCCACGCTCCTGACGCAATATTCTCCACAGAATTATCGAGAACTTTCAAACCCTGTAGGATGAAAAATTGTACATAAATGTATGGACATCATGAACTTACAAAATACTGAAGTCAACTAAATGGACACTCGTGCATTACATATTTGTAATATCATTCATAGATCCTGCACTTAATTTGTAGCACATTCTGATAAGAAAGACACCAACATTGCCATACTAATCTAGCCGCAAATACTTAGATAATATATACACATATCACATTTTAGTGGTATGATAGCAATTAGCATGGATACAATCCACAAGGTAGTCACTAGCGAGAAAAGAAGATCATTAACTCTTGCAACAAAGTAAGCATTTACAGGGACAAATACCACACCAATGCAAAAGGTAATATACTGATATCAATTTAATTGATAACTATTAACTTGCCTGACTAAAAAGAGTATCCTCACTAGCATTCTCTAGCTTTTCCAAAGCAGCCTTGCGTCTAGTGCCCTCCTCATCTTCAGTGTCCTCTTCTTTACCCGATGTTTCTATTTCATCCTCCTTTGAAGATTCTGAGTTTTCCTCTGCGATCTGCAAATCTGCAATGCTCTGTGCTGCTGTCTTGGCAGCCTCTGCAGCCTGCATCAACGAAAAATCCACTGATTATATTGCAGAAATGTGTAACATTGTCCACCCAACAGATATAGTAACAGAACTAAAAGCCAATTCATTTACTGATTAAGCATCCACCGACGACATTCAAATGATGACAAACCAGTGTGTACACTTTAAAATCATGACCAGAGATCACTTTTTATGCATCCGCTTCTTATCAGATTCCAAAATCCTAACAAATAAAGCTTCGATTTATAGCATAACAATTGTACACGACCACTACTGATCTTCAACAATCCTATCAATCTAATTAATAGCTAGCTTCCCACCCATCTTTTCTCATTCAATTATCCATATTTTGTAATACAAACGAAATGGATAGATTCTCAACTGAATCTCATCCACTCCTAAATTAATAATCTTTAAGTTATATTCGCAGAAGTATTCTCAATTTAAAGTACAAGACAACAAGAGTTCGTCAAATAACACCGTAAACTAAAACATTAGCATACAAGTTTGAAATTAGCATCATTCATTTCCCAACAAAACATAAAAAGAAAAACATAATATTTTATGGATTACTATGTAGATAGAGATATGGATAGGGAGATAGGAGAGATAGAGAGAGAGGAGAGAGAGAGAGGGGGGAGAGACAGGGAGAGAGAGAGAGAGAGGGAGGGAGAGAGAGAGAGGGAGGGAGAGAGAGGGGAGAGGGAGAGAGAGGGGAGAGAGAGAGGGGAGAGAGAGAGAGAGAGAGAGAGAGAGAGAGAGAGAGAGAGAGAGAAAGAGAGAGAGAGAGAGAGAGAGAGATGTACATTGCGAGAGATCTCTTCAGCAGCCTTTTGAAGATCGGAGAAAACCGAAGAGAAGCCCCAACCGCCCCAACCACCACCGCCACTACTTTCAGTTGGCGGCGTAACTTGTTCGATTTCTTGTAATTCAGGCTTAATCATCGCTTCACTCTCTGATTTCGCATTGTTGTTCTCCATTTCAACACAATCGAGTGAACACCACGATTCAAGTTCGATATCTTGTTCACTCGGTAACTCAGATCGATAGATACAGAGATAGATACAGACTGTTGCGATCTAGTATTTCTCACCCCCACTGTATGGGTTAGTTTCAAGCTACGACGTCGTTTACTTGCACCCTATCGTACCAACCGAACCTTGCTACAATTTGAATCTGTTTGACGGTTGACATATCCAAAGACCAAAGCCCATTAAAAAACCTTTTTTTCAGAAACAAAATAAATAAAATTAGCTCATTCGTTTTCAAATATTTTCATATTTCGTATATATTAACGTTAATCAAAACACAATCTGTTAATGATTCGTGTAATTTTGTGTTCATATATTTTCATGTTGTATTTTGTGTAATTTTAAATAAAATAAAATAATAAAATATATAATTTTTAGTTAAATTTTTATTAATTGAGTCTTAAGTCAATAGCCATAAGGAGTTTAGTGTTATCAAATATTGTTAAACTTATATTTGAAACTATTTTCTATTTTGTTTTTGTAAAAATTATAAATAAAATAATTCTTATAATATGTATCTATATAATTAAAAAAAATATTTTATTTTAATTTATTTCGTATTTTTTTTGTTTCGTGTATTATAAAAAGATAAATCCAAAAACGAAATAAATACAAACACACAATTATCTTGTTATTTTTATGTCGTGTACGAAATTTTCAACAACATTTTTAGTGTAAAGAGAAAAATGAAATTATAGATGATATCTATTTTGTGGGACAATCTATTTTATTTTGTTTGGCGGAGAGAGTAATAAAAAGGTGGATGGAAGCTTTCAAAAAAAAAGGGTGGATGGAAACTGGAAAGGAAGAAATTAGGGGTCCACTTACATCAGCTATTCAGCTGTGTTGGACTCGGAGGTCCTTCCATCACAAACTAACACAAAAGTTAGGTTTATATGAATACATTATACATGTATGGCACCCACTATATTCTTTTCCGAGAAAAAAGGAATCTAAGGTTAATCTTAGAAAATTTTCTAAGATAACATAGTTTTTAGTATAAATTATTAATGATAATTTTGTAATTGTACAATAATACCCTCATGTTTTAATACTCCCTCCATCTCATATGTGTCATGTTTGACTTTTTTATGGTCAAATTTACTCAAATTTGACTGAAAATTAAAAACTATTGGTTTATAATTTCGGATATTTGAGAAATACATTATAAAGTATATTAAAAATACTTTCTAATGATATAATTTTTATAATTTTTTTCAATTATATAATGTGTAATTTTAAGTCAAATTTTAGTCATTTTGACCACTAAAAAATCAAACAAGACACATAATATGAAATGGAGGGAGTATGAGATTTGAGTATAATCTTAGGAAACTTAGTTGATGTCGATCCTCAACCTCTTCTTTTTATAGGTTCATTTTTTGACAGAACTTTTAGCAATAATTAGTTTGTCAAAAATCTTTGTTAGAATCAGATGTCTTTTAGAAACATCATAAAATCGCAAATAAAATACAAAAAGCTGTATTTTAAATTAAATTAAATAATATAATGCGTGAACGATTATTAATCTAAAATATACAAAATGAAAAAAAAAAACAATTTTCCAAATATTGCATTTCGGTTTAATTTATTAATAAAAATAATATTCCTGGAAAAATGTAAAAGATGGTTTTTGGTTTTCACTATATCTGCCGGTTTACAGCGGGCCTACAAAGCCCATTAGCCATTGAGCCCATTAACATCTGAGCTTTCATTTCCGAGTAAATATTTGTTCTCGTATAAAAAATGTACACAGTTCGTGATTCTTCAAAGAGCTTAATGCTCGTATTTTCGTAATTACAGAATTTGATTATGTAATTACAATTATATCATTAAAAATATACATGTAATCCTAAGTACGTATTTGAGACATTTTTCTCTTCTTCAAAAACCCTCCTTTCCTCTTTCAGCATATTAGCAAGGTTAGGTTTTTCAACTCGGTGTTCGCTTTATTATAGTGTGTGTTTGCTTACATTTTTTCTATTTGTATATGTTAGGCTTTGTATTTTACCTTGATTCAACTAACCTAGGTTTATTTAACGTTTGGATAGTGAGATTTGAACCGGGAAATCGAAATGAGATTTTAATATATTTTTGATGTACAATGTCATTACTATTCCCGTTAACCGGGTTCAAATCACACGATCCAAACGGCTATCACTTAATTTAATCATGCAAGTACTTATTACTAGTGTTATACTAATCAGTGGATTCCGTTATTCTCAAGGAAGTGTATCAAGCAACTTACTCTAGAGGGCTCCTTTCGTGAAAAATTTATAACACCTAATTTCTCTTCTTTAGACCTGACTCATTTGGTCCTATCAAATGCTCAGTTCCCCTATACACCTGCATTTGGAGGATTAACTTATCTGAGGATTATTGAGTTGTTAGATGTCTCCGCTTCAGAACAAAGCATCTTCGATTGCCCTGTACTTGAGAAGTTGACCTTGATATATTGCGAAGGACTCTTAATACACGACACGAACAAATTGCCAGGTCTAACTCTTTATCTATCAACTTTCGTGCTCCTAATCTCAAATGCCTACGTCAGATATATAGCAAAATGACTTCAAAATATTCCTTGGCTGGGTTTGAAAACCTCACAGAATTTTATTACAGGTTGTCACCCAGAACTGCTGTTAGAAACATCCAATGTGGTTAAGGTTTTCGGTTGTTTACATAAAGTTGAGAAGATTTCCATAGCAAAGTCTTTTATTTCGGTAATATCTAAATTCTCTTTACACCTTCTACTGTGCTTTTATGTTGTGTTTGATTGGGGTGAATGAAATGAAATGAATGAAATTAAAGAAAAATAATGGGAGTTGGAGGGAAGATTTGAAAAGAAATAAGATAGTGCAAAATTGTTATGATAATAATTGTGAAGAAAATGGATGAGTTAAGGAATGAAGCATTTCATCTCAAAATAGGGTGTTTAAATTATAATGTAGGTGGTTTAAAATGGAATGAGGTAAAAAATGAAAGTTGCGAGTATCTAATTATTTTATACTTTAAACCTCATTCCATTCTATTCCAATCACCCCAACCAAACACTAACATTAGATTTCTTATCATCATCTAATAGTTTTGTTCTCACTGTTTGCAACTTGTTTCGAAGTACTTGGCTGCAGGAGGTTCTCCGAATAGGTTTCCTCATCCACTGCCTTACCTTAAGACTCTGACTTTCTCTGATATAAATTTCACTCGTGTGTCTGAGGTTTTATGTTTGCTTTGTTTGATTGTGCAAGCTACATATCTTGGTGAGTGCAATACACTTGAAACTGTGACCTTCTGCAATCTGCAAGGTCTTAGAAATGAGTTGGACCTAATCAAGTTTATACTTGCTCATTCTCCGATGAAAACAATGTTCATCCACTACAGTGTTACCGCCTTAAGAAAGGATGTAGCAGCAACAATGACAAAAAAGATGTTGCAATGCTCTAAAACTTCATCAGGGGCGCAGATCATACACTCGAGAAAAGTACCTTTCAATTTATATTTTTGACGTTCGCGTTGATGTTTCTTTCAGTGTGCAAATAAGTTAAGTTGGCCAACTCATGCTGCGGTCATTGGCGTCATTTTCTGGAAACAGCCTCCCTACTCGATAGTAGACGTAAGCTGCGGTCATCCTTCCCTCCTTAGAACCTGCCCTAAGCAAGATAAGTGTATGCCCTTTTGTCCTTTTTAAGTGGTTAACATAGAAGACAAAAGTTCTATGTGCTGTAGACTGTAGTTCATTTATGAGCTCATTTCTGAATGAAAAAGTTCATGTCAAATATTAAATAAGAATATTCTAGATTCTAGATGGACAAGATCGCATCAGTCCACTTTCCTAACAATCTTATAAGAAACTTGCAAGAAGGTCATGTTATACCGAATTTTCGCAAGATTTGCAATATCATTTCTTCTTGGGATGTATATGCCCATCTGCATGACTTTATCCATGCTTTCTTAAACGAATCATGACTCACTGTGTATAAGTACTAAGCTACTGGAGACATCTAACTCATCGGTGATATTTACTATTTCTTTTGAGGCCAAATTTGTTATGTAATGCTCCTTTTTCTGAAGATGAGTTTCAAGAAATTAAATCCGTAATTCAGAGCAAGCTGTACAACTATATTGGCATTCTTCTTCCTGAACTATTTAAGGAGTTTGAACAAAATGACGATGAAACATACTAATTAACCTCGTCCTTTAGGTACAGGAAAGTAAGATTCACTCTTTTATCAGCAATATATTGTTCGTGTAAGGATGTAGGTACCTGCTTAAGCAGTCAGGACCACCTTAGTCAATGACCTTTAAGGCTTGCTCGTGCTCTGGTATCAATTATTGACATTCGAATACCTAAATGATCACTGATCACGCGAAGAAGGTATATCTAAGAGAAATCGCGGATACACTAGTAATTTTTAGATACAATGAAGTGTTAGTTTACATGTTCCACTTGAACCAGTAGAGCTTTTCTTTTATCAAATTGTTGTACATGGTTCTGCCTGGTATATTTAGTCAGGTACTGAATATAGAATGTCTTGATGTAAACATACGATGCTTTAGAAATGAAATTGCAGTCTTCTTGGCAGACTCAAACCCTATGCCTTCTGCAATTAGGTTTTACAGTTTACGGAGTTAAAAGAAACTCTAGTGTTCATTATATATCTTGACACAAACTTATGTAACGAACAAATAGGCACACAAAAATACTGACCAGTTGCATTCTGTGACTGCTGCGAGTTATGATGTCGATAAATTAAACTCCAAATTTCCAGCTGCAAGTCGAGAGTCTTCCTTAAGGCGTCAGTTGTTTCTTAAATCGGATAAGCTTATGCTCACAATCCTCTGGGGAGCAAAATGAATCTTACATTAATAAAAACTATAAAACGACACAAGATAGTTTCATATATACTTGACTCATTCTACTTTTAGGTCGTTCATGCATAGTCCGACAAGTTTCACTTTGTAAGCTATTGAGGGTGATGACCAAAATTACCACAATTTTTAAATTTGGTGACTAGAATACCAAATTTTGAAAATCTGGCCAAAAATACTAGTGAAATACGTTTTTTCAGACTGGGTATCTCGAGATACGCTTTTTCAGACTGAGTATCTCTTAATACGCTTTCTCAGACTGGGTATCCGGCTCAAATTTTCTTTGAAATACGCTTTCTCAGACTGGATATTCTGAAATACGCTTTTTCAGACTGGGTATCTGTCCATATACCCATTCTGGGACTGTGTATTCACCCAATTTTTTGATTTTTTGTAAAAATACATATTTCATCAAAAAATATAGAATTAACATTTTTTGAGATACTCAGTCTAAGAATGGGTATTTGGTCGGTAAAAATGACCAAAAACTTAAAAATGGGTATTTTGGTTACTTAACCTAAGAAAATTGGTATTTTTGTGTTCTTTCCTATTGAGATTTTGAGGACAGACTATGTGTCTTCTGACATGGACCGAGGGGGATCACTTCTTCTAGTGGGATTGCAAGTGTGAATTTTTGTTCCCGGAGTCAGTTTAGACAACTACATGGACACCACTGATAACAGTGACCCCCTAAAAAGGTTTGGTCAGGACTTCTCGTCATGTATAAATTTTATGCATTCTTATTCAAACGAGTTCTCGTTTCACTTTCTCTGTACAGTTGCGATTTTCAGAGTCTTTGGATCAGATGGATCAGTTTCGCAGGCTGAGATTACAGAAATTTCCCGAGGAGATTATTTCACAAAACACAACCTTCAGGAGTATGCAGTGAAACATCTCCAAGGGAATTCGACAACAGGACAATGACATCATAGTTGAGAACCCCGAAAAATGATGAGTAAGTAACACATAATGCTACTAAAAAAAACTCAAATTAGAAATAACTTTAAAAATAACATTAACATACAAGTTTGTTATTAGCAATAACTGGCATTATTAGTTAATAAAATAATTATTATCTTCAATAATTAACACGTTTTTGTACTCTTAATAATGTGCTTATTCAATCTAGTAATCTACCAAACTCTTTACGGGCAAGTGCAATACCAAGTCATAAATGAAACAATGTAGCATAAAATATAGCAGAAATTACATTGGTTGGTAATATAATACATAATATTCTGTCTGTACTATGTTACAATACTTAGAAAACAGAGTTCACAACATCCTATTGACATTAACAAGTTCTTTACTTCAACTTGGATGAAGATTCCAAAGATTCAGGTGGAACAAGAAATAACAGCCAATTATCATTCAGATTCATCTCTTTGATCCTGTCGAGAATGCACCACAGAGAAATCCCATTAGAATCCCGTATTGCACAAATATGATAACATTTGAGGCCAACTACTTGTTCTTGATTTTCATATTGGTTTTAATGGTCTGCTGTGGTTACAGAAAGATCAAGTTAAGGATAGAAAAATATTACAAGTCGAAACATAAAAGCGATGAAAAGCATGAGAAACAAACCGATGAAAGTCCAGTATCGTTACTACAAGTCTCGGTGTCACGCCCCATAAGGGTGATATTTGGTGATGAAGCTATAGTAGAGAAGTATGATCCTTCAGAGCTAGCTCAAATTCCTAAACCTAGGCTTGGGGAGGGGACACTAGGGACCTTATATAAGGCTGTGCACAAATTTGGCTCTACGGTTACTATTAGAAAGATACGACCAGAGGTGGCTAGTTCAGATGATTTTGAGTTTTGGATCAAGTTTTTTGGAGGTCTACGAAATGAATCAATTGCAAAGCTGATCTTTAGTTTTTGGTATGGTGGGGAAGCATTTGTTGTGCATGAGTACTTCTGTTTAGGGAGTTTGGAGGAGCTTCTACATGGTTAGTATCTTACTTGTCAGTATGTCCGTTTTTTCCTTTTATTATCTTTCTGTATCTCTATCGACATTCCTTGATAATCAAATTCAAATCTAAGGAAAAAAAATATTAAGCTCTACTGATTACAATCTGATTCTGACAACAATAAAATTTTAATATGCTAATTGCAAATGTGGATTGTCATACAATCTCTTTTTGAATTTTTTAGGTTTTAACTTCTTATATATGAATATGAACGCTTCTACAGTCTAAGATAGCAGATCTTACAAACACAGTATATCTCACTCGTTAGCAGGATCGGGTAAAAGTTCCTCTAGTCCCTTATCCTAGAGATGTCGTAGAGATCTGAATTTATAAACCATAAAAAAACATAGCTTAGTTTCATAATACTGTAAGTTGAAAAATGAAATAAGAAGTGGTTTACCTTTTGCATGCATGTAGGGACTGAAGGAATTCAATATACACCATTAACTTGGAAGATTCGACAGCAAATAGCACTCGATGCAGCAAAGGCAGTGACTGCAGTACACAAACAAGTGATAGCAAATGGTAAAGCTCTTGTATGTGGAGTGATCAAGGCTTCTAATATCTTGATTAATGTAGACTTTTCTGCACGCCTTTCTAGCTACGAGATACCTTACCTTATACCTCCTGCAACAATCATCAGAAGAAATCCTGGTCGAGTAGCACCTGAATTGACACACAACCAATATAAAGTTCCTAAAGTTTTTTCACAAAAGTCTGATGTTTACAGCTTTGGAGTTCTGCTTCTAGAGCTTGTCACGGGAAAAAAAGCTTCGGTTACAAACTTAGGGGAGTACATAAAAGAGAAAAAAAGAAGAGAAGGCTTAGAGGGAATACCTGATAAGAGAATGGTAGACGTAAATCCTAATCTGGTCGCTGTTATTGGTATTGCAAGACTGTGTCTTCGAAATGACCCGAAAGCAAGGCCTTCCATGGATCAAGTTGTGGAGATGATTCAAGATTTGGAATAACTGAATGATTTATAACCTCATTTAACGAGGGCGCTTTTTCTGGTAATTAAATTGATTTTTTTCACATCAAGAAACTTTGATGTTGTAGAATCACATTTCAAACTTGAAAATTGTTTGTTGATTCATCTCAAGAACCATTTGGTTAAATAATAGTAACTTGTGTGTGAGCTTGATCATAGTAAAGAAATAAAGATCTTATTTAATGGATCATTCGTACAAGCAATTGACTGATATTCAAGAATATGTAGACAAAGTATAGAGAAAAAATGTTAAAAATTTATTCCGTACAAGTGTTTGAAATTTTGCATTCTGAACTACAAATGCAGATAAAATTAAAAAGATTATTTAAACATAAAATATTGCTTAATATCCTGCGAACATTGGTGGAGGTGGTGATGCGTACAAGGCTCCCAGGTTCCCTGGTAAGATGAAGTCCTCAGCGGGTGGTGGTGAAGAAATAGGAGTAGGAGGAGAGTGAACAGTTGCTGGTGGTGAAGAACGGACAGGAGCTGGTGGTGGAGAACGGACAGGAGCTGGGGGTGGCGAACGGACAGGTGCTGGTGGTGGAGAATGGACGACAGGTGCTGGTGGTGGAGAATGGACGACAGGAGTTGGTGGTGGCTGGACAGGAGTGGGTGGTGGGGAATGGACAACAGGTGCTGGTGGTGGCGAATGGACAGGTGCTGGTGGTGGTGGTGATTGGACAGGTGGTGGTGGTGAATGGACAGGTGCTGGTGGTGGCGGGGAGTGTACAGGTGGAGGTGGCGAATGTACAGGTGGTGGTGGGGAGTGTACAGGTGGAGGTGGGGAATGTACAGGTGGTGGTGGTGGGGAATGTACAGGTGGTGGTGGCGAACGGGGAGGTGGTGGTGAGTGGACAGGTGGAGGCGGGGAATGTACTGGTGGAGGCGGGGAGTGAACTGGAGGTGGTGGGGAGTGAACTGGTGGAGGCGGGGAGTGAACTGGTGGAGGCGGGGAGTGAACTGGTGGAGGCGGGGAGTGAACTGGTGGAGGCGGGGACTGAACTGGTGGAGGCGGGGAGTGAACTGGTGGAGGCGGGGACTGAACTGGTGGAGGCGGGGACTGAACTGGTGGTGGCGGGGAGTGAACTGGAGGTGGCGGGGACTGAACTGGAGGTGGTGGGGACTGAACTGGAGGTGGTGGGGACTGAACTGGAGGTGGAGGGGACTGAACTGGAGGTGGTGGGGACTGAACTGGAGGTGGTGGGGACTGAACTGGAGGTGGAGGGGACTGAGCTGGAGGAGTTAGTATAGGTGTTAATGACTTGACATCGGAAGGTGAAGGTGAAGGTGATGGTATCTTTGGTGATTGAGGAGTAGGTGATGGTGTAGACTTTGGTGATTGAGCAATAGGTGATGATGGAGTCTTTGGTGATTGAGCAATAGGTGATGATGGAGTCTTTGGTGATTGAGCAATAGGTGATGATGGAGTCTTTGGTGATTGAGCAATAGGTGATGATGGAGTCTTTGGTGATTGAGCAATAGGTGAAGGTGATGATGGAGTCTTTGGTGATTGAGGAGAAGGTGAAGGTGATGATGGAATCTTTGGTGATTGGGGAGAAGGTGAAGGTGATGATGGAATCTTTGGTGATTGAGGAGAAGGTGATGATGGAGTCTTTGGTGATTGAGGCGAAGGTGATGATGGAGTCTTTGGTGATTGAGGCGAAGGTGATGATGGAGTCTTTGGTGGTATAGGCGAAGGTGATGATGGAGTCTTTGGTGGTATAGGCGAAGGTGATGATGGAGTCTTTGGTGGTATAGGCGAAGGTGATGATGGAGTCTTTGGTGGTATAGGCGAAGGTGATGATGGAGTCTTTGGTGGTATTTGTGTTCCTGGACTAACTTCAGAAGCTGGTGGTGTGGCGGCAGGTGAAGATGCTAGCGGGGAGGATATACCTGGAGATGATGGAGATGGACTAGATTTTGGAGTAGATGGAGGTATTTGTGTTCCTGGACTAACTTCAGAAGCTGGGGAGATGGGCAATGATGGAGTCTTTGGTGATTGAGGAGTTGGAGAGGAAGGTGATGATGGAGTCTTTGGTGATTGAGGAGTTGGAGAGGAAGGCGATGATGGAGTCTTTGGTGATTGAGGAGTTGGAGAGGAAGGCGATGATGGAGTCTTTGGTGATTGAGGAGTTGGAGAGGAAGGTGATGATGGAGTCTTTGGTGATTGAGGAGTTGGAGAGGAAGGCGATGATGGAGTCTTTGGTGATTGAGGAGTTGGAGAGGAAGGCGATGATGGAGTCTTTGGTGATTGAGGAGTTGGAGAGGAAGGCGATGATGGAGTCTTTGGTGATTGAGGAGTTGGAGAGGAAGGCGATGATGGAGTCTTTGGTGATTCAGGAGTTGGAGAGGAAGGTGATGGAGTCTTTGGTGATTCAGGAGTTGGAGAGGAAGGTAATGATGGAATCTTTGGTGATTCAGAAGTTGGAGAGGAAGGCGATGATGGGGTGGAAGGCGATGATGGGGTGGAAGGAGATGATGGGGTCTTTGGTGATTGAGGACTTGGTGAAGGTGAACTATATGATGTTGATGGACTGGGGGTGACTTTAGGCGTTGATGGAGTTGGCGTTGATGGAGTTGGTGTCGAACCTGATGGAGTTGGCGTTGATGGAGTTGGTGTTGATGGACTGGGGGTGTATTTAGGTGTTGATGGAGTTGGTGTTGATGGAGTTGGTGTTGATGGTGTTGATGGAGTTGGTGTTGATGGTGTTGATGGAGTTGGTGTTGATGGAGTGGGGGTGATTTTAGGCGTTGATGGTGTTGGAATTGGTGTAGTTTGTGTTGATGGGGGTGCTGGGACAGGCGATTGATGCGTAGGGCTATTTCTACAGCCAACAGCTTCACAATTGACTGTTTGTCTTATCATAGGCATGCACTCCTCCACAGTATTTTGGTCTGACAAATCAGGTAAGCAATTCATTTTGTGATCTAGTACTAGACCATTCCTTGGTTTTTGGCAACTCTTTGTCTCTTCCTTGAAGAAGTTATATGAATAGGTGAAGTTCTCTAAAGTTGGCAATGAGCAAATAGAATCAGGAACAGAACCTACCAACTTGTTGTGCGATATGTCAATCATGTTGAGGCTCTTCATCTTGTCTAGGCCTACAGGCAATGATCCAATAAAATTGTTGAAGCTAACGTCAAACACATTTAAGTTTGACAACAACCCAATTTCTTCAGGCAAGCAGCCGGTGAGGTTATTGTTCATAAAAATCATCTCGTTACATGTTTTGGCCATATTGCCAACGCTTTTTGGAATACAACCAGTAAATTCATTGTTGGCCAAAACAATCACGGAAACAGGTGAATTGCCAAGATTTTCAGGAATGTTGGATGTGAACCGGTTGTTGTTTACGAACAAAGCATCAAGATGTACATCAAAGACTTTTGATGGCAGAGGCCCTTCAAAATCATTAAAACGTAGATCGAGGTATATAAGGGCCGGTATCCTTAAAACAACTTCTGGAAATCCACCAACAAAACGATTGTTGCTTACATCAAATTCACGCAAGATAATACACTTTGAGAATTCCTCTGGGATGATTCCACAAAAACGGTTACTGTTAATGTGAAAAACTACCAGATCAGTCAAGAGGCCTAGCTGTGGCACCAGATGTCCAGCAATATCTCCCTTGTTAAGATCAATGCTAGCAACAACCAACAAGCTAGGATCATCGACTGCATGTTCACAAAACACACCGTAATAGGTACATACATTCGGACCAATCCAATTGGTCGTCATGTTTTTTGGATCAGAGAATATAGCCGTCTTCCATGCTTGAAGGGCAGTGTAAGCATTCTTCAGCCGAATATTGGCAAATGCTTTTGTATCAACATTACTTTCACTTCCTATCGGCATACCTTCAGGTGTTGATGATACAGTAGACAGAGAAAGAAAAGAAATAAAAAGAAAGCATCCTATATCTTTCATTATTCTAGAGTTAGCCATGGCTCCTTATCCTGCTTAAACAAACCTCAGGCTGCTGCTATATATATTAAGGAATTACCAAGGGATGTACCCTATTAATATGCAGAAATGAGGCTGAACTGACATGACCAACCAAATTGAGAGGCTGTTGATTAATTTCTCTTCCTAAAATCTTTCTAAACCACAAATTGACAAGACTATTTTGGGACTGTATGCTTATTTTAAGTTAGTTTACAGTTAATTTTATCAATGGAACAGGATCCTTGTTGCTAATCTTGGCAATGACCAAGTCTTGTCTAAAAGCTAATTACTGGTTAATTGGTGTCATACTTAGTTTATTTTTAGTAATTGTGCACACCTGTAATTTATTATTTTTATTAGCTGTGAATACCTTTAATTTAACATTTCTACCATCTGTGGTCATTAGTTTTTTTTTTTATCAGTAATTCATTTCTTTCTGTTTGATTTAGTCCTGATATTGAATCATCTCGCGGAGTGGAAGGGATACAGTTGTATTCACAGTTGAGAGACACCACTATAACTCTATAAGCGAGTTCTTAGACACCCTGTTGTAGTATTCATGTCCACAACTGGTAGTCAGGAGAGGTAGAAACTGTACGATGAACTCCGGGTGGCCAATCCACCCGGGGATCCATAACTTTAATTTTTTAAATATTTATACATTAAGCACTTCATTGTTCACTTCTAAAACTTTGGAATAAAAACTACCAACTAGTTTATTTTACAGGCCACCAAAGTACAATTTAGCTAAACACTATATCAATATAGTTGTTGAATAGAAATTAACTGAAAAATGCCAAATGCAAGAAACAGAATTTAAAAACTTAAAGGTCACTCATTTGGAAACACTCATTTGGAAAAGGGTGAGGTTAATAACCAGTGAAATTATTTCAGAGTAAAAAACGGTGTTTTACATGCAGCTGAGCTAGGACACTTATGAAGTTATGATTACAAGCTGCTGTCAGGGTCTCAGGGTTTAAAAATAACGACAAGGTTCCAAACGATTGATGCCGAATACGACTACATATATAATATATAATTTAAAGAACTTCTCGAAAATTTGTGTACCTCTTTGGGAGGCACTAGACAGGTTTCAGAATAGCTATAAGCAGCATTAAGCACCCAGACAGCGCATGCAAACCAGTACTAGAATTCCATTTTTAAGGTCAGTGGATGATATAGTGAACCTGAAAAGTGCAAAGCTATCCTCCTTTACTTTTCCAGAAAGAGTATCTTCCAGAACTAATATCGAAGATAAAACGTGATGTGAAAGACAGTATTTTGCAAGGATAAATACAGTTTATTATTAGTTTGTACAATGTCAAAGTCTTGAGTGAGACGATACACAGATGAACTGAGTACAAACAAAATTTGAACCAGTGTGTGTTGATATATAATCACTTGATCAGGTTTATGTTTCCATGATCCGAGTAACAATCAGTTCTACAGTGAACTGCATTCTGCCTAACTAAAAACCGACATAGCTTTGTGACACCAAGGAAATCAAATAAATACAAACATAATTGCATTAATATTTCAAAAGTTTCTAATCCCTTTAAAGATTTCCAGAGCTTGTTTACAATCATAAGCTCCAAATAGGATACATACTGATGAAACTGGTCCTTTAGACACAGGACGATAAAATTCACTCTTCCCTCGATCATACATTGTGTTCATGTATGAAATAAACCGATCTACTTAATGTCACAACTCACTTTACAGGTAGATAGAGAGGAATATTTATCTTCAAGGATGTATCATGTACGAGAATATGCTTTTGCGCTAATTAATTATATGCCTTCTTGGATTAATATCACCAGCGCTACGCTGGCCATAGCTTTTCTTTTGTCAAACTGTGTTCATGCTTCTGCCTGGTATTACAGTAGCGAACATCACATCCTAGTATGTGTTGTAAATATACGATCCTTTAGAAACATAATGACAAAAGCTCTGTCGGACTCAAATCTTATATCTTCAGCACTTCTATTAGGAATTACAGTACTATATTATATGAATGCGGTACTATTGTCCCATAGGAATGAACTTAAAAAGATGATATAAATTCAATCATATATTCCCTTATATTTAGAGTATATAAGGTAATTAGGCATTGGATTTGTTACATATCTTGAGGCTTGTACTTATATACGAACATGTAGGCACACAGAATACTGACCAGGTTGGTAAAGCAAATGTCAAACATTCTGTGCTAGGCATTTCCAAGAATCCAAGTTTTGATGTCTGGAAAGTGAAGTGCATCTTTCCAGCTGCCCCTCAAGAGTATGCAGCATTAGTAGAAGAATTGCCGATAAATAAAGCCTTCTAATCCACATGCAACTGTAAATATGAAGCACAATGCTTCCTCCACCCATAGGTTATTTCTTAAATCAAAATATTATGAAGTGACAGTAGATAGTTAAATTCGGATCACTCTAATATCTAGTTATTTATTCACAGGTTGACAGATCTCCTTAAGTGAAGGAAGCTGAGATTTCAAGGACAGACATAAGCCTTCCAGCGCAGACGTTTTGTATGCTTGAGGGGTTCGCTTTTTCCAATCGCAATGTCAGTGTGGAGTTTTCATTCCAAAAATCAGATCTGGACAAAGTACATGGACACCACTGATCACAGTAATTCCCCGAAAAGGTTTGGTCATCTACGTCCCCCCTTATCTACACGACCACACATTGTTTTCTAATTATTACGATTTTAAATTTCCAGTTTTTATAAAGTTCTGATCAGAAGGGCACTAATGAAGTATTAATTGATCTTTTCGCTTTTGTTTGGTCAGGCTGTCCTAGTGTAATATTACTAAAAGTGTCATAAGATGATTTTTGGCATAGTCATCAGGTATTAAGCCATTGGCAATCAAAGAAGTTTGTTTCTCTACTTGAAGTCTGTTTCGTATTAAGAATTAAAATCTTCATTTTTTTTAACCTCTTGAAGTTCTTACCAGAGACCATTTGCAGTCGAATCAAGGAAATGCACCTACTGCTCCCTTGAGCCCTATATAATATCCAGTAAATCTAACAAAAACAAATATATCTGAAAACAGGATCTTAAAATTTCATATAAGTGGGTAAATTTTACTGCAATTACGATTTCCCAATCAAAATGCAATCATCCAAGTTGACAAAACGGTACAAAACTTGATTCAATATGCTAACAAAAAAACAGAAATCTAATTCATAATTTTCAAGTGCCCCATTTTGATTTATAAAAAAACGCAAACTGCAAACTATATGCATGTTACTAGTCTGTTTCATGGTCAGGAGCAGGGGAGTACCAAGCAGGAAACCTCCCTTTGTTTCTAAGCAACCTGGTGAATGGTGAATCCGGCATTCTTGCTTTTTCTTCCTCCTCCATTTCTTCAGCTGATCTTGGCAATCCATCTGGCACTGGACAATGGTTTTCCACTCGTTTCTTGGCATTTACCGATGCCTTGTTCGACTCATTGACTGCTTCCTTTTTAGCCTTGTGAATTGCAGAAATCCCATGTAAACATCCAATCAACGATTTCATTCCCCCTGCTTGAAGTATCACTTTCTCGACCTCATCTTTAGGCTCTTTGTTCTTCAAATAACAAAAAGCAGAAAAATTAGTTTAATCAATACCTAGGACAAACCATAAAATTCAGATCTTCCAAATAGACAAACATAAATCATCATAAACTTCAATAAAAACGTGTTGGCCTATATTTACACTACTACTACTTATCACTTACTTCGAGATCTTTGAGTTCAAAATAAGCTTGCCAGCAACTATAGGAATTTTCTCCTTCAAGTGTAGAACAATAATCTGAAAAAATTAAATCAAAATAAAAGCAATTAATCATTAAAAAATGAACTCTAATTTAAAAACAAAAACTACACTTAACTAAAACACAAATTATGTCAAACTACAATCCCTAGTCTCTACAACTGGCAGGATTTCAGACAATAAACCTATACAACTAAAACATAAATCTGAACCTAAAATATAGTCCTAGGAGGAACACTATGCTGAAACCCCGACTAATCTCGTAAAATAAAATCAATAATGATTTTTAGTCCTACGAGTCTTTAAAAATTTAATATATTTCCGTCTCGAATCTTTTAAAATCCTGGTTCCGCAACGGTTATAATAATTAGTACCACACAATAACAATACATTAAAGAGATTCATGAATAATCATACTACATACCTGCAAGTTCATTTTCAGATTTCTGAATCAAAGGAGGGTCTGGAAGAACACGATCAAACTTAGTTCTGGTACTAAATGGTTGAAGCTTTGGTACGTAACCATGGCTGTTGTTTCTTGAACAACAAGATATTGTATTTGTTGTATTAGTAATGGATGGAGAATACATAATATTAGTATTTTTTAATATTAATGAAGGTTTTGATTTTAAAGAAGAATTAGGGTCATTAAGACAGCCCAGAAACAAAGAAGATGATGAAGCTCTTGTTGTAATCATTGAAGTGCTTTGCAAGTGTGTAAGGATATTTTTAGTGCATAGAAAAGTACAATCTTATCTAATGTGCATATATTTATACAGAATACTATAAACTAGGGGACAAGGTGTATAGATAAGGATGAGATATTTTAGTATTATTTTAATTTATTTGAAAATATCTCAAAATCAATTCTTCGAAGAAAATATCACTCAAGTCGCGTACGTATATGCGTAAAATAGATTTTTTTTAAATAAGTGACTATTTTTCATATCATTATTATTAGACTATAATATATGATTTCGTAAAGTGTCTTTCTTGGTATTAGAGCTCTAATCGACGGGGGTCACGAGTTCGACTCCATGTCACCTTCAATATTCTCATAAATAATTTATGAGGGACACAAAAGTAAATTAAAGTCTCAAAGATGGACGCCACTGATACACTTTTCAATTCAAAAAATGGAGTTTTGAGTGAGAGAGAGTATTAGATTATAATATATGATCATGAAAAGTGTCTTCATCTAATATCAGGTTTTAGAGTAACCGGTTATTCAACAATTATGCATATTTGTTTTAATTTTTATGATAAATTTGAATATGTGGTAATTTTTAATTTTGAATATTTTAATGATAATTCTGCTAAGAAGAAGCTATCAAACAGGTGGAAAAAGAAGAAGCGAGCCCGTTGGATATTTTATTGTGGGCTCCACCGGTAGTAGCCCATTGTTTTGTTTTCCACTCTTTCTTCTCATCTTATCTAAAACCATCCTGTTTTCGCTTTTTCAGTCATACGCACCTTGTTTAAATATATTTTTTTTCTGTCAGGGCACCTTGTTTAAAATTTAATTTTCTGAAATTATAATTTAAAATAAAATACATATATTCTAGCTTAATTTTAATTTATAAATTCCGTGCCACATTCCAAAACAAACACGCATATAAGTTTACTTCGGTATAATGAATATCCGGGCCAGCATAGGGATGGTTCTAGAAAATATATTTTAAAAGATGCTGTGTAAATTTTAGAGACATTTTTATATTTTTAAATTTTTATAAAAATACTTTTTTATATTTTAAAAAGATTAATTATAAAAAATATAAAATTTTGTTTTAGGTTCACCGACCGTGCTCCCTTATATACACCGTAGATCAGATTCCTGTGAGCCATTCTTTTTCATGACCCTTTAGAACTTTAGAAGAGTGAAATGATCTTTATTGAATACATAAAATACAAATTATTTAAAATTTGTCGAACCGGTAAGGTATTGTGAAAATAGTATAATATTTATTATATTTTAAAAATAGTATGTTATTGTTATTTCAGATCGTTAAAAATAGAATATGTTATTTTGATAAGGTAATAAATGATGTGGAATATTGGTATAGGTCTCTAGTTTCAGCAAATATAGCCAACATAAGAGCATCTCCAATGATAATATGTAAAATGGTTGGATAAAATATGATAAAATAAGAATAATGTAAAATTTTAGCTAAGGGACTCCAATCGTATTGTGTATAATTATGATAATGTAAATTATATTAAGGATTTTATTGGTTTGACAAATATAGTCAACCAAATATGATTATCTATATTTATTGTTAAAAGTGTCAATTTTTTTACATATTCTCCAAATAATAACACGTAAATGCCATGTAGATTGATTTAGCTAAGTGATTTATACCATTGGATGCTCTAAGGAGGTTGACTAAATTTTTTTGTCAAGGGGAAATCATCTTTTTTTACATAATTTTTATAATTCATATTTATGACATGTTAATTTGAATTTTAGTTAAGGGGTTACTCCAGTTGAAGATGCTCTACGATTATATTTTAAATTAAATGATTATTTAACATGATATCGGTGTTAGATTTAGGAAGTTGTCTCGGGCTCGAGTCCTCGTATTTTGATCCTGTGATGTAATTATGCAGTGCACCTACAACGTTGAACATCAATTTTCCTCAATCTCAGTTGAACATCAAGTCATCAACGTTGGTGTGAGTAATAGACTCAGCATGTTACAACATCAATTTTCCTCAATCTCAGTTGAACTCTAATGGGGGATACACCCATTTATAGCTCTCCACACAATTTTTTGAACTCTGGAGGAATTTGCATGTTCGAGATGTGTTTCCAGAATTTCACTCTCCGCTCCTTACATTTGTTGCAGCATCCTTAATAAGGATACTGACCTTCCCTGTTCTTGGAATAGGAACTTTCAGATTTATAACGTCTAACATGTGACTAAGATCTCATATATTATTACATCGAAGTTTTGAGGTGAACAAGGAATCCAGTGTTCCTATAGTACTTGTACAGATTTATAAACATCTATTGCAGTCTGTATATTGTATAACAGCTCAAGTTAATTGCATTAGCACAATTTCATTATTCCTTTTCTGTTCAACTTTTTTGATAGCTTTATCTAGAGGTAAAAACATCGCGAATTTTGGAATACAGACCAAACAAGGAATATTGTCGGAGATTTGCTACCTCATACCATGAGTTCAGCACATTATAGTTTTTGTCTGTGCCTGAAAAGGCCAACTGTATGCCTAGACTGCAGTCAATTTCACCACCATTGCTCTTGCACTTGGATAATGGTATTGCACAGTCGGTATTGTTAACGCAAACAGATTCCCCTGAGCAAGCACTGCAACCATACTTTTTCCAGAACAGGTTTTGAAGTGTACCAGTTTGAAATTCAAGGACCTGCAAATGTTACGTAAAACAAGTTTGATGGTGCAGCTTTGTTGTGGGGAAGTGGAATTTACAGAAAGCATAAGAAATTGCCTCTAACAAAAACGTAGGAAGCTTCATTCTTTCTTCTGGTCTCATAAGTTAAACTTTGATTGGCAAAGAGCACTCTCTTTTTAAACATGGTATTCTAATCCAAAACTCCGAAAAAACCATAAGACAATTCGTAAATATATAATCTAATCTTGATTCTTTTCTCAGAGAGTCTTCTTCTCTTTCCAAAGAGTTTTTCTATTAAAAAGTTGACAAACATGGTGCAAATCGACCTAATAAAAATGAAAGAAGGTAGAGTAACGATAGCAAGTGGTCATACCAAAGTAAAACTATTCACGGTGTGAGTACCATCTGCAACAAAGACCGGTGGAGATCTTGCAGCAAACTGTCTCCCAGCAAATGCCACCATATGTGCACCAGCTGTACCCTGAGAATTACATAGTGCATTTAAAGTTGGAGTAAATAATAGACATGCTAGGATCATATACTTTTTTTAAAATATGGGCAAAGAAACAAGTCAGCAGTGTCTACAGGGGGGGGGGGAGCGACTGGGTGACTAACTGATCACAACCATGCTCTTTGAAAGCCAATTTTTTATAATTACATCAATTTCATGTGATTACATTGCCTAAAATGAGAAACATATGATTATGTAGTCCAGTAAGCGTGTTCTATAGAAATTAGAGAAGAAAAACGAAGTGTATTTCATAGAAACCACCTCTTGACAATCATGATACCTAACTTCATAGTTAATACCAATACAAAACACTCATATATTATTACAATTAAGATTAATGGCATCTTCCTTATCTACAACTAAGGAGTAATCTGTATAAGCCTATGCAATCTTGTCTAAAGATTCATAAGTATAATCTCCAGGACAAGTTCAGATAAAGGTTATGTTAATGAATTTGTAAACTATATACTCTTGATGCAACAATACAAGAAGTCTTAAACGCCCAATAACACAAATTTCACGACAACAAAATGCATAAAAGCGTTTTAAAAGGAAACTTGACATACCAGTCTGAAGTCGCTGGTATTGACAGATAAAAGAGAAATTTCATCAACTTTTGGCCTAAAGAGGGCAACTTTGGCACTCCTAACCAGGGCTAAACGTTTATCGCAAGGCGAAAGCTGAGTTTGATTAAGGAAAAATGTTTCCTTTGGTGCAAAAGCAAGACCAAATGTAAATCCATCATTTTTCTTCACTTTGGTATCAGAACATGGTTCATACACAGGATTGGAGTCTTCGCCATTGCACGTTATCGCAATCATCAGCATTATCATCGACACGATCACCTTCCTCATCATCCTTTGCAGCAATTGCTAAATTTCAGAGTCTGCAGAGATTAAATGTTCATGATCACATAACAGGGTGACAAGAACAAAGAAAACCATATATATTTTAATGCATCAAAAGCCACAGCTGGAAATTCAACAACAATTCAAGAAAAGATCAAACCATCTTGCATTCATTTAGAAAAACAAAAATAAATAAAAGATCATGTAAAGCTTACCACAAGAAAGAAGATTGAATCTTTGAAACGGGATCCAAAAAAAATGTTAATAAAATAAAATCAAGATTTTCGATAACTTAAAAAGATTGATTTTAGTGAAGATGGGTTGAGTGCAACTCAAATTTGGGGTTTGATTAATAGGTTTGCATTAGAGTATATATGAGTTTCGATCAAGTATTGAAAAAGCCAACGACAACGTGTTGCGAGTAACACAAAGACGGTTTATTCGGCAGGCAAGGTGGGTCCAATTCGACCAAGATTACGTTATTTTTGACAAATGATCAAGGGAGAAGTTAGGGTGCGTTTGGATGCATCATGAGTATTCGAATCGGAAATGGTAACGAAGGTTTTGGAAACGAGGGTTAATGAAAATGAGAATGAAATGAAAATCTAAAGAAATTGAGATTCCTATTACACACAACTAAAAAGCTAATCATGAACCAGATTCATTAATCACGAACCAAACGCCCCCGTAATATTTCAATACAATAAACCTTACTTTGTTGTATATCATTATATTGTTACTGTTGGGCCATATCTGAGAAGCCCACAAGATCACACCAAAAAGCCCACTTGGTGGAAGGTCCAAGAAGCCGAATATAAATTATGTCATCTTAGGTGGGCCCAGAAGAATATAAGAGGAATATTACCAAAAGTAGAGAGTCTATAAATACACAGTTAATGGTTATTTCAAAAAGAGTTTTGAAAAAATGTATAAAAGAAAATAACCTTTTTGTAAAGTAAACGAGAGAATGTATTAAAAATATCATTTGTAATTATGATTCTATAATAAAATATTTATATTCTCTCTTGAGCTCCATAGTTGCAAATTACTCCTTCCGTCCCATTTTTATTGTCCATCATCAAAAACCCACCTTTTATTCAATCATATGAAATAAACTGATAGTTACCAAAAAGTTGTATTGCTTTTCATAAAAATTGACATAATTAACACATAATTTACCATATAAACTAAAAGTGGACAACAATTTTGGGACGAACAAAAAAGGAAATTCTGGACAATAAAATTGGGACGGAGGGAGTATGTTAAATGAAATATATGATCAATTCTTGCCAATATTTTTAATGATTCTCTATATTTCTTCTTAGAAATAAAGAACTAGCTTGCCCCGATAATTTTTTTAAAATATTTTGAAGAGGAAATGATTCATTAAATAAATATTATGAATAAAGTGCGGTGTAGTAAAGGACCTTGATAATCATGCTAAAAGAATTAGAATCTAACCTGAATTAAAATCTCGATTTACAGTCTAAAATTGATAACTAAGATATTTTCACAATAATGCACAAAGACATATATGCAAGTTCATAACCAAAATCTTTACTTGTCTTTTCTAATTTACGTATTTCTTCTTTAGTTTGGGCAATTTAGATTTGAATAGTTGAAGCGACACAAGAGAAATACAAACTAAAATATTAAAACATACTAGCTTAAAACCCGTGCTATGCACGGATTGTTATTAATAATTATTAATTTTATTATTTATGTTTTAATATTTTATTAATTTGCATTTGCTAAAAAATAAGTAGGCGTGTTAAACTTTTTTAAATAATTAAAAGTATTAAAATAAATTAATAACTGTTTATCCGTGATATTTTTGGAAAAGTAGGGGTCTTAGTAAGGAAAAATAGAAAAAATAACATGTTTTATCTGAAAAGGTAAGTGCCCGTAATTAATAGTATTTAAATAGGTTTCAAAATAAATAAGTAGAGATTTGTCCGAGATATTTTTGGAAAATGAGGGTTTTTAGTAAGGAAAAATAGAAAGAGTAACATGTTTTATTTCAAAATGATAATTGTCGGTGATTTTTTTTAGAAAAATAGATGATTTTGTTAGAAAAAATAGAAAAAGTAATGTATTTTAGCTGAAAAGGTAGTTGGTTATAAAAATGTTATTATTTAATAATAATTTCTTTATAAAATGAAAAAATTGAAAAATTAACATGTTTCATCTGAAAAAGTGCTCATAATTAAAAGTATTAAAATAGATTTAAATACTTTTAATTATTAAAATAAAAAAATAGATTTTAATACTTTTAATTATTAAAATAAAAAAATTGATTTTTAAAATAAATAAGTAAGGGTTTGACCGTGATTTTTTTGAAAAATGAGGGGTTTTAGTAAGAAAAAATAGAAAGAGTAACATGTTTTTGTTAAAAAAGATAACCGCTGTGTTTCTTTTTAGAAAAAGAGTAACATGTTTTTGTTAAAAAAGATAACCAAACTTTTAATGTTTCGTCTTTAATAATATAGCTTAAAACCCGTGCGATGCACGAATTGTTTTAATAATTGTTAATTTTATTATTTATATTTTATATTTTATTAATTGCATTTGTTAAAAAAAATAAGTAGACGTGTTAAATATTTTTAAATAATTAAAAGTATTAAAATAGATTTTAAAATAAATAAGTAACGGGTTGCCCGTGATATTTTGGAAAAAGAGGGGTTTTAGTAAGAAAAATAGAAAGTAACATGTTTTCGTTGAATTTTAAAATATAAAAGTAACGATTTGGCCATGATATTTTTGAAAAAAAGAGGGGTTTTAGTAAGAAAAATACAAAAGGTGACATGTTTTAGTTGAAAAAGATAATTGTCAATTAAAATTATTAAAATAGATTTTAAAGTAAATAAGCAAGGATTTGCCCGTGATATAATTGGAAAAGTAGAGATTTTAGTAAGGAAAATAGAAAATATAACATGTTTTAGTCGAAAAAGGTAATTGCCCGTGATTTTTCTAGAAAAAGAGGGAAAATGTAATTACCTATTAAAAGTATTAAAATATGTTTTAAAATAAATAAGTAAGGGTTTGCTCGTGATATATTTGGGAAATGAGGGATTTTAGTAAAGTAAATAGAAAAAGTAACATGTTTTAGCTGAAAAGGAAATTGCTCGTGATTTTTTTAGAAAAAAATGGTAATGCATTTTAACTGAAAGGGTAACTGATTATAATAATTTTTATAATAATTAAATAAACAATTAAATAAGGCAAGTACCGTACCAAAAAAACAGGTACCAAAACTTTCAATGTTTCGTCTTTAATAATATAGTATAGATAGATATATAGATTTATAATATTAGTATTTTATGATACTAAATGGAATATTCCGTGATATTTTTGAAGTTTTAGTTAAGAGAAATATTAGTTATGAAATATAAAAATGAATATACGTTTTGGAAAAAAAACTAATCGGTTAGTCATTAATAATTATAATATTATTATTTTATTTTATTAAATAGATCTGTTCGTGATATTTTTGGAAAATGAGAGGTTTTAGTTAGGAAAAATAGAAAAGTAGAAATTTTAGTTAGAAAATATAAAAAAGAATATACAATTTGGCTAAAAAAAGGTAATGAGTTAGTTATTAGCAATTATAACTTTATTATGTTATTTTAGTAAATGAAATTGTTTGCAATATTTTTGGAAACTGAGATGTTTTAGTTAGGAAAAATAGAAAAGATATTCTATATAATAATTTTAATATTTTATCCAACGGTTCTCATCGATTTGATCAAAAATATCTAACGACTATGAATTGAGTGACCAGACTACAAAAACTTTCATGACCAGACTACAAAACTTTCAATGTTTCGTCTTTAATAATATAGTATAGATAGTATAAATATGCGAGTAAATGGTATATTAACATGTGCCATTTGTTGATATGTTAGTGTATGTTTGTTATTTATGAATTTTATTGATTATTTCTACTTGCATTTAATACAATATTCTTAATTCATTGTAGATGGTGAGTTCGGTTGCACCCAATGGGCCGTCATTCGATACAATTGTGCAGTTTGTAAGTTTTTTTTTTCAATCATAGTGCATTATATTATTGTATGCTTCTTCTTTTTTGGACAAAACATTGTATTGGTCCGTTTTATGGTGCAAGTGTTGTATCCTTGAGCACATGAAGCATGACTTCTATTTTTTCTAATTTTCAATCAAGGAATTTTATCAACTATTCTTATGTATTTAACGACTGCAATAATAATTATATAGGAAGGAAAACTTAGACCATCTCAGGAGTCCGAGCCTATTCCCGTAGGTAAAAATGAACAAGTGAAGGTGGTTGTTCAAGATAAAATTCGAGATATGGTTTTACGGCCCTGAAAGAGTGGTATGTGCTTTCTAAATATTTCAACATTGTTTAATCCATCTTTTCTCCGTTGTTACCATCTTACAACATTGCTTTAATGTATATATTCAGAATTTTTTTCTGTACTAGATTTTAATCATTCTCATACAGTTGTTATGTATATGTACGAAACATTTTTCAATTTGAATATCATTTTTTCTAAATCTCTTCCTTGCTCGAAAAATTTATCTAACAACGTTAATTTATGCCAGTTCAGTTCACTTTTGGCAGAAAAGATGTTTTGCTTTCACACATGTCACATGGTGTTATTTGTTGGTTGAACATGCTGTCCTTTTTCAATCAGAATTTGAGACTATTTTATGAGAGATTTAGTGTGCGAGGAAAATATGAAACTATTTGAGAGAGTTTGTGGGTTTTAGGAAAAAGAAATTCTAGGGAGCCAAACAAATTCATCAAAAAAGTCTTCAAATGCCATGTGTCTCCTTGCAATCGGTTGGTAAAATAATTAATGAGATGGACCCCGCTTACATTCATATGAGTTCTACCAATCAAAACTCCCAGTTTTAATCTCCCGATATGAGTATCGACTTTACTCCCGCGCTTAACGACACAAACTTTAACGAACGTTATATTAGTTCTCGAATGGATTTAGACTATGCATTAAGGAAAAATTAATTGTTTCTTTTAAAGATGAAAGTTCTATTGCTGACAAATTGAACTTTGAGGGGTGAGAGCGTTCTAATTGCTGAAGTCTAATGATACTGAAACATTCAGGGATGGTATGTCTTATTTTGAGTTATAATTCTCAAAAGGATCAATGAACTTTGAATGAACTCATTTTACATTTTGTGCAAGAGGAAGAGGAAGATAGATTGAAGCGTGAAAAGATTGAAAGTGCTCGTTTACAACTATCTCAAAAGATTGAAGTCTAACTGATAGTTGACAACTGGTTATGAAGCTTCATTGAATAGGTCTTAGCACTATTGGACTACCCAAACTGGAGTTCTTTTGCCGTTTGTTTCGTTCTTTGCTTACGTTTCTTCTATTCGTTCTATGTACTGACAAATAGTGCTTGTGCAACTCTGTACTGAAGTTTTAAGTGCCTTGAGAGTCACCTTTTTATTGTTTTTTAATATTTTGATGTAAACCCTATTGATGCAAATTATCATCTGACTAGGGAGGCCCTTTTGGGGCTCAAGGTGTAAACTGGTAACTTGTTAAATTAAGGGTAAAATATGATAGAAAATAGCTTTGCAGGTGTGTATATTAAGCAAGTAAGATGTTTGAAACTCAGAAGAAAACTACTGTATTTCTCCACACAATATAACGTAAACAATACAAGGATAAATAGAAAACAAATTTCCAGATGATAGTTGGAGAAACGCTCAAAACCCTTAACTGACTCCTATCACTACTCCACTACCATACTACTTATTCAACACTCCTAAAAACACTCTACTAATATAAAGACTAAATCAAACAAACATTAACAGCTATATTCCACAACTGTTAGTACTTATTAAATATGTTTAGATTAAAACATCCAACATATTCCCCCGTAATCTAAACTTATTCACTTCAGTTTCTTTACTCCCAACAAGTCCTTCATTCTCTCAAAATTTGCAGTGGATAGCGCCTTTGTCAGAATGTCTGCTCTTTGCTCCTTAGTCATAATATATTTGATAACAATCTCTCCATTTTCCATACACTCCCTGATGAAGTGAAATCGCAGGTCTATGTGCTTACTTCTTCCATGAAATACCGGGTTCTTTGCCAAATATATTGCTGACCGATTATCAATATAAAGGACAACTGGTCCAATATTCACATCCATGATTCGATTTAGCAGATTGCTGAGCCAAATACCTTGACAAGTTGCAGCAGTTGCAACCATAAATTCCGCCTCGCAGGAAGACAAGACAACGTATCAAAATATGAAAAATATAGATTGAATTATCGTGTCGTAAGAAAAAAAAGAATCGGGGAAGGGATTGACTTGCCGAAAGTGATATGATGTCACGAAAAATGGCTGATAAGAGTAGAACATCTTGAAGTCCGCCTCCGTCTCTTAGCCAAGAAAGCTACTCTAACTCATTAGCTCCGAGAAGGAAGAGATAGAAAGGTTGGACACCCAGAGCGTACTCAGATTGTCTTGCCTCTTGGAGGAGTGCAACTGTGAAAGGTTTGTTTGTGGGCCAAGTAGCCATTGTTCTTTCTTTCTTGCTTTGTTGCCGGTTGAGGTCGAGAAAGGTGCCAGTAGGAACTCGAAGTCTTTTATCCTATCAGTTGCCGCGGTTAGTTGCTTCTGAGACGCCCAGGTGATCAGGCTTTCACTTAAATAAAACGCCATGCCGCTTGTGCTTTTCCGGTCATCAACATTACCTCATAAATCACTATCAGAGTACCCAAACAATAAGTGATTCCCAGAGTTCTTCGTGTACACCAAACCATGTTCCAATGTACTATTTACATAGCATAGAATTTGTTTGACAGCATTTAAATGCATCACAGTTGGCCTCTCCATAAAACGACTCACTATACCTACTGCATACGATATATCCGGCCTGGTGTGCACTAGATACCTTAAGCCCCCAACTAAACTCTTGAACAATGTTGAGTCAACTGATTTTCCAGTAGTATCTTTGCTTAACTGAATCTTAGGCTCTATAGGATATTTAGTTGGGTTGCTTTCCAACATTCCAGCCTTTTCTAACAGTCTTTTAGCGTAACCTATCTGTTTTAACTCAATGCATCCTCGCCTCTGTTCTACCTCAATGCCAAGATAATAAGATAGTTTTCCCAGATCGCTCATATCAAATTCGCACATCATTTGATCCTTGAAGTTCTTTACGTTTCCAATGCTTGACCCTATAATCAATAGATCGTCTACGTAAACCCCAACTATCAGAAACTCATTACCTTCCTGCTTAGTGTAGACAACATGTTCATATGGGCATTTTTCAAAACCCAAATTTTCAAGACATCGTTTCAATCGAGCATACCAAGATCGTGGGGCTTGTTTAAGCCCATATAGCGCTTTCAAAAACTTATATACTTTTTGCTCCTGATTCTCTTTTTCATAGCCTTCTAGTTGCAAAACATATACTTCCTCTTGAATCTCCCCATTCAAAAATGCAGATTTTACGTCCATGTGATGAACTTCCCACCCATGTTTTGCTAACAGTGCCAATAACAGTCGTACTGTCTCCATTCTCGTGACGGGAGCAAACACCTCTTCAAAATCAATACCTTGACGTTGAACGTATCCCTTTGCCACCAACCGAGCCCTATGTTTTATCACATCTCCATCCATATTCCTTTTTATCTTAAAGACCCACTTCAAACTAATTGCTTTCTGACCATGAGGTAGATCAGTCAACACCCATGTGTTGTTTTCTCGATTGAGCTCAGTTCACTCTCCATAGCTTCTCTCCACTCCTTTTCTTTGGCAGCCTGACTATAAGAGGTAGGTTCCTCCACTGAAAACAGAAGCAATTCTTCGTCGATTTCAATTTCCTCCGTTTCGTTATAAACATCACTTAACAGTCTGAAGTTCCTTGGTTCACTGCTTGTGTCTGACATAGTTGAGCTTGAACTATCTTCATCTTCTTCAGAGACAGTGGGCTGGCTTGATGCCTGTGACTGCGCAGAAGTAACATCCTCATCTTCAGTTTCTGGACCCTCAACTTCCGATGTGTCTGAATTCATCATGACAAATGAGCTGGGAAACCTTACTTCATTCTCATCTTTAGACTGCTTCTCCCATGGCCAGAATTTGTCCTCCTGATATATCACGTCTCTACTAATATGTAGACGCTTGGAGATGGGATCATACAAACGACTAACTTTTGTTCCAGGACCTGTTCCCAAATACACAACAGCCTTGTTGCGATCATCCAGTTTCTTTACGTGTACCTAAGGTACTTTCATATATGCAAGACAACCAAACAATCGTATGTGCTCAAGATTTGGTTTCTTACCTTTCCATGCTTCGTAGGGCGTCTTACCTGATAGTACTCGTGTTGGCAATATGTTGAGTAAGTAGATAGACTGACGAACAGCTTCTCCCCACATAAACGATGGCAATTTTGTCCCTCTTAACAGACTTCTCGTCATTGCTGTAACTGTTCTGTTACGACGCTCGACCACCCCATTTTGTTGTGGGGTGCAAGGAGCTGTGAAATGCCTAACTATGCCAGCTTTTCCACAATAAGTTGTAAACTCAGTCGAGCAAAATTCCCCTCCCCTATCCGTCCTGAAAATCTTTACCATTCCATTGGTTTCTTTATCAACAAGAGTTCTGAATTTCTTAAATACTTCAAACGCTTTGTTTTTCTCTTTTAACATATAGACCCACATATTGCGTGTATAATCATCAACTAATAAGAAGAAATACCTATTTCCAGCAGGCGTAGGAGGGGAAATTGGTCCACAAATGTCTCAATGTATTAACTCCAGTCGTTCCTTTGCATGAAAGTTTGTCTGTTTTGGAAAAACTTTTCTCGTTTGCTTCGACATTAAGCACCCTTCACACGTCTTTCTGGGCTGCACCAACTTTGGTATGCCGTACACCATCGTTTCCTTTGACATCCGAGTTAATGCCTGGAAATTCACATGCCCGAGCCTAGCGTGCCATAACCACGTATTCTCTTCTGCTTTTGTTAACAAACACATAGGTTTGCTCTCTTCCAGACTTATTTTGTATAGTCTGTTGGCTGACCGTTTCACTCGCATCAACAGTCTCCCCTTCTCGTCATAAACCCATATATACTCTCCATCAAGAATCACTTTGTTATCGTCCTCTGACATCTGACCAAGACTTATTATATTACTTCGCAGTGTTGGGATAAAATACACATCTCGTAGTAGCTTGTCCTCTCCATTCTTGCATCTGAACGACACAGTTCCCTTTCCTTTAATGTTGACAGTGGAGCCGTCCCCAAACTTTACCAAACCAGTCACACTTTCATCGAGATCCCTGAATTTTCCCTTCTGTCCAGTCATGTGATTACTGGCGCCATTATCAAGATACCATACTTGTGACTCTCTTCCTTCATCTGTTGCCTTCAACTCTGGAACTACCTTTTCTTCGTTCAACATGATTATACCAGTCTCCTTACTTCCACACTCTGTGAACAAGAGAGCAGGCTCATCTTCTTCTGTTTTTGACAGATTAATCTCTTTCTACACATCCCTTACATCCCTGCATGGCTTACGACATTCTGAAGCAAAATGTCCATAGGCCTGACAGTTGAAGCATCTCACTTTGCTCCTATCCCGTCCTCCGCGATTTCCATCTCTTCCCCGGAATTCTGTACTGCCTCGGGTTCCCTCTTTGTTGATTTTCTTTAACCATTCTTCTCGAGTCAACAACAGTTGTCCCTCGTTACTTTCTTTCTTTCTCCATTCCTCTTCTGTCAATAGAAGCTGTCCTTGATTCGTTTCGGTCTGCCCACGAAGCCTCTCTTCATGAGCCGTAAGTGAACCAACCACTTCTTCTACAGACATCTCCTCCAAATTCCCAAATTGCTCGATGGCAGAAGCAATCTGAAAGAATTTCGAGGGAACGACCCTGAGCAGTTTCTTCATCACATAAGCTTCCTTCATCTTCTCTCCCAATGCTCTAATATTAGTCACCAAGCCATTCAATTTCATGTAGAAATCGTCCAACTGTTCTGTTTCTTTCATTTTCAGAGACTCAAACTCACCTTTTAGTGTCTGTGCCCTTGCCTTCTTGACCTTATCCGCACCTAAACTCATTGTCTTGATAGCATCCCAAGCCTCTTTTGTCGTGCCCTTTTCTGCAATTGACAACAGTAAATCCTAAGAGATTCCTTGATAGATAACTGCCAGGGCTCGTTTGTCAACTTTGTCCTCAAAAACAGCATTAGCATCCTTAGTCTCCTTGGACTCTATGACCTCCCACACACCATGGGCCTGCATAAAGACTTTCATTTTCAATGCCCATGCCGTGTAGTTCATTTTTGTCAGCATAGGATAACTTAACCCAAATGAGCTCTCCTTAGGTTTACTTGTTTCCATTGTGGGTGATTGTAGATGTCACCAGGTTCTGGCTCTGATACCACATGATAGAAAATAGCTTTGCAGGTGTGTATATTAAGCAAGTAAGATGTTTGAAACTCAGAAGAAAACTACTGTATTTCTCCACACAATATAACGTAAACAATACAAGGATAAATAGAAAACAAATTTCCAGATGATAGTTGGAGAAACGCTCAAAACCCTTAACTGACTCCTATCACTACTCCACTACCATACTACTTATTCAACACTCCTAAAAACACTCTATACTAATATAAAAAGACTAAATCAAACAAACATTAACAGCTATATTCCACAACTGTTAATACTTATTAAATATGTTTAGATTAAAACATCCAACAAAATATAAAAGAAATATTGGATAGCTAAAACGATATGTGGGTACTAGTCCTTCATCCGGTACCTTTAGCCCTATTTATAGGAAGTAAGCTTCTTAATCCTTTTTTTTTCTTTTATCATCGCCTATTGTACTGTTTATGTTTGTGGAGTTCTCGGGGCATAGGACTTGATTACATGCATCTTCTGGATTTCTTCACTTTTTGTTACAAGTTCAGTTTGATTATTGCCATACAGAAATTTATAGTCCAAGATTTGCCTCAATTTTTATCAGTGTCTTATTCACTCTTAGGGTCAACCCCTTCGACACTCTGATGTCGACTTCGTCAAGGTCCAAGGGGACTTTACCTTTGAGATTTTCTGCGACAAAAATAAACAGAACCCTTCCAGCGATGCCAGTTCTCCCTTAACCCAGTCTGATCCTAGGAAATGTTTAGGAGTATTTTTGTTGTCGTCAATAATTACCCCAAGACCGACCTCCCATGTCATGTGTTTAGGAGTTTTAGTTTTTGATGGATATTATACATTTTAGTTTCCCCGAGCTGAATTTTCGTATGTGGGAACACTCGCATTGAGCAGGATGCAGGGTACGGAGGTCACCATCTCTTGATGGGGTTTTCATTATGGTTTTCTTACACCCTTCTAATATTAGTTTGTTTAAGTGTATTAATATACAACTACTGGATAGTTAATGGCGACCAGCATTAGTACAACACCTTTATTGCCCAATGTGACGATTTTGGTATTCCTTTTTCACTTGAAAAGTTTTTGGAGTCACGAGTGCAAGAAGAGTCCATCCCGTAAATTGTATTTTAGCATGCTTAAAGGAGGGTCACAGAAATGTACTACTAGAAAAAGTGTAATAGATACTTTGTGAGGATTACGATGTATATTAGTCATTAGACATCATTTTTTGAGGTGTACTACTAGAAAAAGTGTAATAGATACTTTGTGAGGATTATGATGTATATTAGTCATTAGACATCATTTTTTCCTTAAAAAATGATGTATATGTCGAATTATACTTTGTGTGGCATGTGTTTATTTGCATCTAACACATGTAATTTAACAATATAAAACCGAGGCTCATGACTATTAAGCAAAAATGTTTAACATAAACATCAGTTAAGTAATTATAACTGATGTATAAACGGTTTTTAGACATCGGTGAAAAACCGATGTCTAATGGGGTAGCTTTTAACATTACCGACAAAGATATCGGTCGAAAAATACTGAGACAACAGCCAGAAATTGATGTCTATTGACGTTTTTCTAGTGGCGATGGAATCGTACCTACTCTAAGGATAGCAAGTTTATCCCAAATGGTTCTATGTTTTTGTGGAGATTTGGCACAATTCTCTATTTGGCTACTTGTTGACAACTAGATGGGCAATCTTGAGTTGGGTGCCGGGCACCGAGGCTCATCATGATCTATGTTACTCGGACTTTGCTAGAAGTGTCCGACATGGATACATGTCCAAGTACCGGACTCGACAAGATTTTGAAAAAAATATGCATGTTTTTTGCCTAAAATAAGTGTCCAAGTCCGAGTGTCTAGTGTCCGACACGGGCACTTGAAGGTAGAACGAAGAGTCCGAGTAACATAGATCATGATGCCTTGCTTGAGTGTCGCCCAACAGATAGGATTCTTTTACTTCCGTTGATTTGATGTGAGGTTTGGTTATCTTAATTCAGAGGTTAAGCCGCTGATTTGGTTTCCCTTTGTTTATTTTGGTCATTGATAAATTGATAAGGATATTGACGTGTTTTTATTGATTTTTGATGCAGTGTCCAAGGCCAAAAGAGAGGAAATTGCTGGACTTCATGAGGAACGTCATGCAGATAAAAAGAAACAAAAGGTTCAATCTGGTAAATCTGAGCTAGGACATGGTGGTTCCTCTGACAAAAGTCCTGTACATGACGTTTGCCAAAGTCGAACCCCTCCATTCCCCCAGTTTGTTAAGACTAAGTTTTCGATTAACCCTTCTCAGGAGCTAGTGACCATGAATGCGTCAGAGTCTTACCATCTCGACTTGGGAATCACTGTGTCAGATCAGATAGGATCACTTGTAGAGGAGATCAGTAGGATGGCTGACAAGAGGGTTGCTCAATCTATCCCAGTCCCTGGTGATCATCCTTTCAAGGCGCAATCATCTTCTTCCATAACGGACCACCTCTTAGGGCATCTCTCACAGGTGCTCTTTAGTTCTTTTTTATCCTGTTTTATGGCTTTTCCACCACATATTGCCATTTACGTTGTTGTATTACTCCGTGATTGTGATTGCAGGCCATGATCTGGGCCGCAGCTGGCGTGGGGAGTGTTGGGATGGATGCTGAGCTTGTTGAAAAAACCAGGATGATCAGGGAGCAACTTAAATCAGTTGACAAAAAGATAGAGGAAGTCCGACTACGAGCGAGGTCAGCTGAGGAGAAGTGTAAGCTTGAGGCTATAAGGGCTAAGAAGGAAAGGGATGAGAGGAAAAAGTCTAAGGAGAAAGAGTTGGAAGCTGCCCGTGATAAGTTGAAGCATTTGCAAGAAACTGTTCGTGTTGCTGATCATGAGAGGAACCAAAGCTCAAGCTGAGTGGTACGATATTGGCCAGGTTGCTATTATCAAAAAGGCCAAAGACATGGGTCTCGACCACAAGGTCTTGCTTTCCTATGGACATAATAATCAGAAAGAGGTAGAGGACACTTTGTTTAATGATTTGCTTTGCTTTTTAGGTATATTTTTCACATATCATAATGGCTTTGAAATTTATGTTGATTGGAGTTTCTTATATGTTAGTAATCAAGGGATTAAACTAGTTATTATCGTGTGATAAACTCATAGCAATTGCTGCGGCTAAGAGCAGTTAATTGCTAGTCTTCTGAAGTATTAACGTCGAACTCTTTGAAAGCTTTGTGATGTTGTTTCGATTTTTATTTTATTTCTTTTTCTTATTTGCAACAAAGTTATACCTGCAAGGCTGTAACATCTTACCCATCTACACTGCTTCTGGGGACGTACTCTGAAATGCCAATACCTATCCGTTGCTGATCTTCAAATTTTTAGATCAATATGTAGTATATTATTTTGGGGTGACTAGAATTTGAGATAGATGTTTGACATGTATGTTAGAATTGCTGAATTAATAGATTAGTTACTAATTAATCTCAAATTCTGCCATCTACTAACAATTGTAAAATGTGACCATCAGATTAAAACTTTGCAAGGTCCATTTGAATCATGGGATTACAACCCCGTTGACAGGAATGAGAATGACATTCTTGTACAATTTTTATATAGAAATCTCATTTTATTTCCGTTTATCTTGCTGTAATTTCTATAATCCAAAAGGCAACCCATGCCCTAATCTCAGTGGTAAGATGCACCAAACATCCACAGTCCCTCGTTGGTTGTCAAACCTCACCGACCTTGTCAAACTCAACCTTCATGGGAACAATTATCATGGTCTAATTCCATAATCTATTGGAGTGTTGAGGTCTCTCACTTTTTTGGATCTTTCTAACTACTCCTTTACTAATTTGTCCCCCAACACGCTTACCCACCTTGGAAATCTTCTTGATCTGGAACTGAGTCGTAACAAGTTACTAGTTCTAATTTCAGGTCAGATCCTACAAAATTATGCCATACTTAGAACCATGTCCATATCTGACAATATGTTACAGGGTTCAATTCCAACTAAGATAGGTAGGTGGTCTTAGAAATCTTGTTCGGTTAGATCTCTTGAACAATGAGTTGGAAGGTCCAATTCCAGCTCAGGCTAAGTAATCTTAGAAATCTTGTTTATTTGGATTACTCGCACAATGGCTTGAAAGGTCCAATTCCATCTGAGCTGAGTTCTCTGAAAATTCTTGATTGTGTGGCTGTCTCAAGCAATGAGTTAGAAGGTCCAATTCAGGGTCAACTTTTTAACAATTTTACCCAACTCAGAACCCTGCACCTATCTGGCAATAAGGTACAAGGTCCAGTTTCAACTGATATGAGTAATTTTACCGAACTAAATTACCTCTATCTCAGCATAATAAACTAACCGGAAACCTGCTACCATCATTTCATAGACTATCATTTTTGGAGGAATTGCATTTTGGCAATAATGTACTGAATGGCGCCATTCCTCTGTCAGGTGGACACCTTTCAAAACTACAAGGGTTGGATCTGGGTGGAAATGTGATAACTGCTGTTGTTTCCGAGAATATCTTCCACAATCTCACTATGTTGAAAAGCTTATACATGGGAGCAAATGCAGGGCTGGTACTGAATTTTAGCTCCGCGTGGGATCCTCCATTACAACTCCACTACCTTGACTTGTCGTCGTGTGTAGCGGGACCTAGATTTTCCAAATGGCTTTGGAACCAAAAATACCTATATATGCTAGACATTTCCAATGGAAGCATTGCAGATAATATTCCAGAATGGACTCTAAATGTCCTGGTTCTAGATCTGTCTGAAAACGAAATGGTTGTCATCATTTTCCCCCAATCTGGAGAGACTCCATGTGTCCAACAACTTACTCTGTAGATCAATGGTTGCTAATGGCAGCAATGATATAACAGAATTTTAGTTAGACGTCGTTACATGCCTCAAATAATCTTCTGGTTGGTGGCTTCGCAACACGTATGTGCAATCTAATGACTATAGAGAAAAGGTTCCAAGACTCTTAGGATCTGTATCTGTTCTTGGATCTCTTCACTTGTGTAGCAATAGGTTTTGGGGGTGAGCTCCCTTCTACATTTCAGAATTTAACTAGTCTTCTTACACTTGATTGGAGAGAGTCTTTCTAATTTGAAAATTTCAAGTCTTCAGTCTAATAAATTCCATGGTGCCATTGGCTACCACAACTCTGTCAACTTTCCAGCCTTCAGCTTCTAAATTTGGCAGGGAATAATCATTACGGATCAATCCCTTCTTGTTTAAGCAATCTCACTGCCATGGTAAGCAATCAGCACAATAACGAACTTTTTTATTCGTAACCACAATGTTACATTTTATTCTGGGAAGAAAATTTTAGAATATATAGATGGAATGCAACGTGAGTACTCCACATGTCTCCCGTATTTAATATCTATAGATCTGTCAAACAATAACATTGTTGCAGTGATTCCAAAGGAGTTGATGGATCTTTTAGGTCTGATTAAACTAAATGTCTCAGGAAATCACATTAATGGATTGATCTCTGACCAGATCGTAAATCTAAGAGAATGATATCTCATGATCTATCCCAAAATATCCTTCTGGTGTTAATCCTTGAAGTTTGTCTAATTAATCATTTTTGACACAACTGAACCTGTCATTTTCTGTTCTTTCTGGTAAGAGTCCAACTGGACAACAGTTGCAAGACCTTCAACTGTCTGCTGGCACAAATTGCAGTGAAAACAGCTTGGTTTTGTCGTAAGTTTGGCAAATGGTGACTTCTCAGAAACAGCTGTCTAAGCTTCGAGTATATTTTTGTTGAATGAATTCGTATTAAGAACATAGTTCACTTGAATCCTAAACAGCAATCTTCTTTTGTAATTTCACTTTTGCTTATTTTCATTAGTCTATTTCGAGTATACTATCTTATGTAATGTTAAATTGTGAGTTACTCAGTTTTGAACTATTATGTTACACCTGTACAATCCTAAGTATGCAGACATGCAGCTCCAAATACACTTGACACAGGGACATATAAAAGCAATACAGTAAAACCTCAAATACTACTCATTTATCGAGATTATCAATTAATCAAGATTAAATATATACTGTGGAAATTATGTTGGGATCAAAAATCTGTATTAATGTACGGATTACATTCTTTCTTCTTTCTTTGAGCGAGCGAGCGAGCTGCCCCAATGGTAAGAGATCAATGTATTGATCCAAAGGGTCACGAGTTCGACTTCTCAACTTAACTATAAAAAAAATACATTCTTTCTTTGACCACTTGAATATGCCTTGTGCATGATGAAATAAATACATCTGTCAAATGTTATTATGGATGAATTTAGGATGAGAATTTATAGATGAGGCTTTAGATGAGAATTTATACAGATATAATAGTGAATTGCAAGAGCTTGAAGGAGGTGATTAAAAATAAGAAAAATATAAATATAAAGCGCCTGTAGCTCAGTGGATAGAGCGTCTGTTTCCTAAGCAGAAAGTCGAAGGTTCGACCCCTTCCTGGCGCGTATCTTCCTTTTTTTTTTTTTCAGTATTGTGTTTGCTATTTATAATTCAGGTCGGACATAAAAATACTTACTGAGTAGCCACTCTTTTGGAGTTCAAGAAATGATCTTGTGGTGTGGATTTTAATGGTGACAACGGGAGCTGAATCACGGTGTAGTTCACTCTGATAACGTCTTACGGGAGATTCAGATTCTATCAACTCAATTTTTTTGGGTTCCATATTGTATCCGACAGTTGAGAAAGTTTCATCAACCCCTTAGTACTATCTCAGCACTCCCAAACATCAATACTTGTGCTTATCCCAGCAGCGATAATACAGACCATATAATCTCTTGGATGCTCTTTTGGAGAACTAGGTAAATAAAAGCTAAATCCTGCATTTAGCGAACTTCCCTAGCTTGCTGTATCCTGAATCCTGATCTTGCAAATAACTATAAAATACAAAATGTTCCCAGAAATTAAAATGCTGCCTTCTTTGTTAGTTTCGAACTTGCCTGAATTCCTACAATTCACATTCTTTTGTCTCGTGCACATACTAATTTACGTCTTTAGTCTAGCTTAATCTTAGCTGTTACAACCAAGCCAATGTGTCCACCGTCCTTCATTAGCTGTCTAACACCACTGAGCTTGGGAAACATGCCTCAGTACATGCTCTTATTATGTCCAGTACCTGAATCTATTAGGATGTTACCAACTGAGATTAGTTATCTTACCAAACTTAGAACCCTAGACCGATCTGACAATAAGTTCAGAGGTTCAAAACAACTCAGGTTACTAGTCCTACCCAAATTACATAATCATCAACATGACTGACTTACTCGAACTTCAGAATGGTGAAAATTTATTGATGGTCCGTTCCCTGAATCTACGGGAATGTAGAGTTGTTTAACTTTTTAAAATCTTTCCAGAAGCTCCTTGACTATTCACTTGCGTACTTCATCAGTTTCTAAGCTTAAAATCTTCTTCGTTTAAATATCACTAAACAAGTTCGAACTATCCTAAGTTTGCTGTAACGAACTAACAATTATAACAGAATAAGCAAACTAACCCAACTCACAAGCTTCGACTATATTTTTGTTCAATGAATTAATATCAAGGACATGGTTCACTTGAATTTAAGATGAAGGCATTAGAGATGAGAATTTACGTAGATAGCAAGCGCATGAAGGCGATGAAAAATAGAACAAATGAACACATCAAGCGCCTGTAGCTCAGTGGATAGAGCGTCTGTTTCCTAAGCAGAAAGTCGAAGGTTCGACCCCTTCCTGGCGCGATCTTCCTTGTTTTTTTTATCAAGGCAAACAGTACTGTGTTTGCTTTGTATAATTCGGGTTCGAAATAATGATTTTGTGGTGTGGATTTTAATGGTGACAACGGCCCATCCATCTTCTGGAATAGAAGAAACTATAATCAAAAAGAGTTTGAACCACAATGTAGTTCTTTCTGATAATGTTATTCTAGAACTTGAAAGCAGTATAAATAATCACTTCTGCAGAAAAGAAAAGCAAAAAAATCAACATGTCTATGTACTCCACCAAGTCTGGGTAAAGTCCGGGGAAAGTTTAAACATAACTGCTACTTCAGTCGAACTGGATACCTCTGAAGTGCACGCGGATAACAAGCTTGCCAAGGGGACTTGAAATAGTAAATGAAATGACTTGTAAGACCAGGAATACCCAAGAAGACTTGCTATTTATGGTTCAGATGTCAAAAGAAATATGGCTGACATACATGTCATAGTGTTTACAAGAATGCTATTCCATAACTACAAATCAATCTGTGTCAACAAGTTTGTCTCTGCTTTCACCACCAAGACTAGGTAAAACTGGTGAAAATTAACAAGTTTTGTTAGCTTATTTTCGGTGTTTGTGCTGACTTTATAAACAATTTAAGGCAGAGGGCAAAGGGCAAAGGGAGATGCAGGTTCTATCTACACCATTTTTTTTGGTTCCTTTCATTTCCAGATAGTTAAAAAGTTTCATCATCCCGTTATTTCTATCTCAGCACTGAGGCATCATTAATTGTGCTCAAATCCCAGCATCAATAATACAATCCATAAAATCTCTTCGATGCTCTTTGGGAGAGCTATGCAAATCAAACCTAAATCCCATGTTCACAGCTTTACTGGAATGCTTCCTATAACCTAGCGAACTTCCCTAGCTTGCTGCATCCTGATCTTGCAAAAAATTTAGAAGTACAAAATGTCGACAGTACCTAGTGGGTCACAGGCTAGTAAGATGTTCCAAAAAAATAACATGTTGCCTTCTTTTTTAGTTTCGAACTTGCCTGAGTGCCTACATTTTCACATTCTTTAGCCACGTGCACATACTAATTTTAGGTCTTTATTCAAGCTTAATCTTAGAGGTAACTACCAACTCAATGTGTCCACCGTCCTTCTTTAGCTGTCTAATGATATACACTGCTGAGCTTCGGAAACATGCCTCAGTATGAACTCTAATCATGTCCAGTACCCTGAATCTATTAGGATGTTAAAGTGTTTTACTTCCTTAGACCTTCAATTCAACTCCTTGACTACCCTTGCTCATTTAAATTCATACAAGATGAGTTGGAAAGTCCAAGCCTATGGCTGCCTTAAACCCTTGTACTTGATAAGATGAGTTACAATTGCAATGAGCAAATTAAACACACTCTTGATAAGGTTCTTTCCTATAACATGTTACATGGTGCAATTCCAACTGAGATTAGTAACCTTACCAAACTTAAAACCCTTGACCTATAACAATAAATTCGGAGGTTCAATTCCAACTCAGGTTACTAATCTTACCCAACTTCATATATCCATCCCATTGATTTTAACACTCAACATCACTGACCTATTGGAACTTCACGAGGGTGTTAATTCAAAGCTTCAATTCTACAATTCCAACTAATAATTGTAATCTTAGTAACTTAAACACTTCAATTTCCGTAATGACAAGCTTACCACAAACCTTCCTCCCATCGGTAATACTACCCTTCCTACCGTAACTGACCTATTGGAACTTCACGAGGGTGTTAATTCAAAGCTTCAATTCTACAATTCCAACTAATACTTGTAATCTTAGTAACTTAAACACTTCAATTTCCGTAATGACAAGCTTACCACAAACCTTACTACCATAGTTCTACCTATAAACCAGCTACAATTACAAACACACCTAACGGTAATACTACCCTTGAAATCAACAATCATACACTCAATCTCAAATACATTCAATCGTAACAAAAAATAGTCAACACATTTATCAAATCAAAATCAATATTTCATTAACTTCCGTGACAATATCATTACAACAAGTCAATAAACGACAAATTGAACGACTAAAAATTCATCGATACTTCATAAATACTCAAAACTAACTGTAATCACTAATCTCACACATCAAAAATCAAATTCCTCCTAAAACACACACACACATAACAAAAATATATGTATACGTGTTGAAAACATACAAAGATCGAAACTTTACGCAACCGCAACAGGCTGTGGTTTCGCCGGCTGGAGATTCTTGTTCCGATCATTATCGCCGGCGAAATCTTCCATATTGTAAATTACGGTGATGTAAAGAGAGCAGCTAGGGCAGCGAGCGATTTCTTCGCCGAGTTTGAGATCGTCTTTTGTGATTTGAAAGAGATCGCCGCAGGGACATGGATATGTGTAGGCTTCGAGCTCTGCGTTCCACTCCATATCTTCGATCTCCACGTCGTCGTACGACATCGTTTTGAGAGTCCGGTGATGAATTAGGGTTTGGTTTCGGGGGTGGCTTATTTGGGGTAATTTTTATTTTTATTTTAAGGGAGGGGTTATTTTCTGGTTTATTTATAACTTTTGGTTTAAACTACAAAACTAAAAAGTTGGTAACTTGATTTTTTTTTTTTTTTTTTTTTTATAAAAAATAGTCGAAATGAGATGATGAAAAAAATATAAGTTTTAAGAGTATATTCTGTATCGGATTTGAATCTCGCTATCTCGTTAAGTTATAAGTTATACTTAAGAAGAGAAGTCAAAATGTATTAGTAAAAATTTAACGAATTTTGAAAATTATAGGTACTAACTTATAACTAGATTAATGCATCTTTACTAAGAAATGGTATAGAAAAAAATTACTCTTTTCGGAACAAAAGCGTAACGAATTATGGAAGTACAATCCATGTGTTCATGTTAAGGAAGTACAATCCGGATGCCAGACACGTGGTGGAATACGAGCAAGTAGATATACAACCAGACCTGTCATATATAGAGCAACCGGTGGAGATCATTGACCACAAGGATCAAGTGCTAAGGAACAAGGTTATAAAGCTGGTAAGAGTTTTGTGGAAAAATCATAATGTTGAAGAATCCACTTGGGAACTAGAAAGCGTAATGCTAGAAAAGTACCCTCATCTATTTTGATTTGATTCCGGGACGGAATCCTTTTAAGTAGGGGAGACTGTAATATCCCAAAATTTTGTAATATTTGAAACCCTGATGAATAGTAAAGTTTTCCCCTGATGAATAGTAAATTTGTTGATGAATTTTTTTTTCAGACCACACTATGTGGATGGTATGGAATGAATGTTTCGAAGTTATATTATTGATGTATAGGAAGAATAAAAGAATGTAAACGTAATCAGAATCAGGAGATTCCCATTCGAATTTTAAATCACTATTCATCGGACAATCAATGATGTATTGATTTAATCGTTTTGATAAAGTATGTAGAATGAGAAATCCATGATCATATCTTAACCCAAGGTGAGAAATCTAAGATCATATATTAAACCAAAGTAATGGAAATATCAAGGAAGTATCCCCTAGCACTGGTACAGAGAAACGTTTCTAAAATCACTTGAAACTATCGCGAAACAAAAGCGTAACGAATTATGGATTAAACCCCAAGGGAGAAGTATCATATAAGATCATCAAGTGTAACATATAAGAGGATTGAGGATACAAATTATGACAGAAGCATGATGCAGGAGGGTGACATGGTGATGACAAGGTGATGAATCACCACCTTGTCACCACTTTCACCACAAACCACAAGTTAAAAGCCATGTGTCTTGGATGACAAAGCATGCTTATGACCACACAAATTAAAAAGGGATGTATTAAGGATTAATTAAACAAAAACAAAAAGAAAAGAAAATCAAAGAAGATGCATCCATGAAGAAGCTACATTCGGTCCTTTCATGCTAGCCAAAGATCAGAAAATTTTTCCTCTATTTCTACTCAACCATAATTCAAGTTCTTGGGCTCTAAATCACCCTCATACCTAGACTAAGGTAAATCTTTGATCTCATCATCATCCATGGTTGTTATCATGCTTAAAAATTGAATCAAAGTTGATGATGAATAGTAGAAATGAATAGTAATGTTTGAAATTCTTGTTTGATCTTGAAGTTCTAAGCTTGTAAAGGATAATCAAGGATCAAAGAAGGGCATACTCCCCATTTCTAGGCTATACTAAGTACCAAGGAAGGTATAAAACCTCTCACCCTTATGATTATACTTTTTTATTAGTGATTATGTTAAGAATGATTAGTGATAGTATTTAAGAATGATTAGTGATAGTATGATGTAGAGATGATTTGCATGATAATCATGGTGTTTGGTGGATTGATTAATGGTTGAACTATTGATTAGTGTTATGAGCATGTTTAGACAGAACTAAGTTGGTATAAATGAGATCCTTGAGTTGTGATTGCTTGGTTATGGATTGGTGAATTGATTAGAGTGTTTTAAACACGGGAATCGCGTTTAAGCGTCGTTACCATGTCAGATTTCATTTAGGAAGTTTGGACAGAGATCACGAATACCTTAAGGGCATAACCATGAGGCTTTCTGACCATGATAATGCAGACTCTGTTTCATAGTTTGTTTTAGCGAAAGAATCGCATCGTTTCGATTTACGGTTTAGGAGAAACGTCCGTTTTAGTGAAAGCGGTTTCAGATAACTAAGTAGTTCATTGTATGAACTTTGAGATTGTGATCAAGCCCTTTAAAAATGGAATTGGGTCGAAATATTAAAATGGATACTAGCATGGATTGTTCGGAAAGGAATCTAGAAGGTTTCGTGTTAAAAAGATAAGTTAGTGATTTTATAAAAATTCGGGAACAAAGGTTGCGCGAGTGAAATACCCTTAAGGGGATGGTTAAAAACAAGGAATTAGTAATGGAAAAGTACTTGGGTTTTGAGAATAGATTTCCACCCAAACTTTTGACTTAGGAGTTTACGGAATGTCATGAGTTTATAAATGACCGAGAGAGAGACATTTGATTTTCATTAATAGAACTTTAGTGCTTAAGTAATAGCACATTAATTGGTTCTAGGGGACTGACTGTGAATTGTGTATCTTGTTATAGATCGACGAGCACACTCTCAAGCCCCCACTACCATACCACCGAGACACCAAGGCAAGTTTTCAAACCCTACATCATATAAGTGATGTTTTTGTGAATAATGTTGTGTTGTGATATATTCTGCTTTAATGCTGCGAAAGAGTTAAAAACTAATTATGCTTATGGTAAAAAGTTTCGTGATATATAAAGGTTTATATGCTATGTAAATATTAGATATAAACCGAGGTGTTATAGAGGCTCTAATGGTAGATCGCTCGTATGAGGATTTTAAAATATTAGACCGGGAGTTAAACTACTATTTTAACTTGATTATACTGTCAGAAACTGGAGGGTCCAGGGACAACTATATTTTATATATGTTGAATAAATATTCCAATATATATATATATATATATTATTGGATATTTAATGCGAGGTATTAAATAATATTATTAAAAATATTATTTTGAATATTTATATGAATAAGTGAATATTATTTTGAATATTCACTTAAGTGGAAATTTATTGAATAATAATTCAATATTTATTATTTGAATATTTATTAAATATTCCAAAAATGATTTAAAAATCATAGAACCTTATTTAAATATTACGTAAGGTTCCAATATGTATTTAAAAGATTTTCTGATCCCAAAAGGGATTTATGTGACTATAGTAGTGGTTCCCAATTACTTTTAAATTATTTATCTCAAATGAGGATTAAGGTTTTGGACTTATAAAAATTGGGAATCCATTCCAATAAGTGAATATATGAGTTCACTTGCCTCTTTCATTAAAAGTGATAATATTTGGGTTTCTGAATTATCAGAATTAAAGAGATTTTAACAAAAACTCTCAGGTCGTGATTCAAAATGTTTTACTCGAGAATCGAGGTCAGTTGACAACGGTCAACCCACATTGTGACTTACTTTCGATATAAACCGGAAGTAAGGGAATTTTACAAAACCTATCAACAAGCTTATGCTTGGGGAACTGGATTAATATCCGTTCCAGTTGAAGATAGTTGGGGGAACAACATTTCGCGTAAGTGGCCGAGTAACGCACGGTCCCGCAAACAAAAACTATTTTTCTGGCCTTGATGTCTCCAGGTGGAAATATAATAAGAGGCTGGGTGACGCCAGTCCAGTGGAATCCGCTGGCAGGGAACGGGTCCACTTGTGTGGCCTTGATGTCGCCATGTGGTTACAAATGAGTAAGAGGCCGAGTGATGCCGGTCCAACCTAAAAGCCCGTATGCGGCTAGGGTAATGACCTTCGGGATTATCCATCTACTAGTAGAAAATCTTTGGTATGACGACTGATCATCGTATATCAGTGTGTAGCCCTGTACAACTCCCCATGTTTTTCCAAGGATTGGAATTTCAGAAATGTTTTGGGTAACTATGGTTAAATACCAGTTATGGATACTTGTTAATGATATTTTAACAAAGTACTATACCTCATACAGTATTTGAACTGTATGGCATGTTTTGACGAAAAGAAAAGTAAATATATCATTCGGTATATGAATGAAGTTTTAAAGGTTTTCCTTTATGATATAAGCTTATATATATGCTTATGTTGCTTTATATTATTGTTGGGCTTAGTGCTCACACTTGTTTTCTTTTTATATATATCACAACACAACAGCTAGGGTAGATGGCCAGGATTCGTCATACCGCTCGGAAGCACGTATGGGCCGCGCAGACCGCCCATAGGATGACAGTTGCAGCACCTCAGGTAGAAGTACTGAGTTGGTTCAGAGTGTAACTTTTGTTGCTCCGGTTTATTTATAAGTATCACGTATGTATTTTAATAAACATGAACAAACTTTTGCGTTGCCTTTCTGGTTTCACATAGAGATCATACAGGCAGTAGGTTGCAAGCATTTTACTTTTGGGTTGTAATAACTTTAAAATTATGGATCATATGACTACTGTTTTTGCAAATTCGTTTCTGAGACATAACTGGCGTGAGTATATGGATGGTGGGGTCACCATGTGTGTTGATTTATTATATTATGATTCAAGTATCAAGTGTTTGTACGGAATAAAAGAACGTGACAACCTGGATCTCCGACCCCGGATCTGGGGGTGTTACAGTACCGTACCAAAAAAAAGGTACCAAAACTTTTAATGTTTCGTCTTTAATAATACTAGCTTAAAACCCGTGCGATGCACATATTATTTTAATAATTGTTATTTAATTATTCATATTTTGATATTTTATTAGTTGTAAAAAAAAGTTAGCATGTTAAAATAGGTAAACTTTTTTAAATAATTAAATGCATTAAAATATGTTTTAAAATAAATGAGTAAGGTTTTGACCGTGATATTTTTGGAAAAGGAGAGGTTTTAGTAAGAAAAAATTACATATTTAATTGGAAAATGTAAGGTTTTGACCGCGGTATTTTTTTGGAAAGAGGAGGGGTTTTAGTAAGAAAATATAGAAAAGGTAACATGTTTTAATTGAAAAAGGTAATTTTCCGTGATATTTTTGGAAAAGTAAAGGATTTTGTTAGAAAAAATAATGTATTTTAGTTGAAAAAGATAATTGGTAATAAATAGATTGTATTCTTATTTTTGGAAAATGAGGGGTTTTAGTAAAAAAAAAAAATAGAAAAGACAACATGTTTTAATTGAAAAAGGTAAGACTTTGATCATGATATTTTTTTTGGAAAAAGGAGGGGTTTTAGTAAAAAAAAAAAATAGAAAAAGTAACATGTTTTAATCGAAAAAAGTAATCGCTCGTGATATTTTTAGAAAATGAAAGGATTTTGTTAAAAAATAAATAGATTATATTATTATTTAATGATCTTTTTATAGACCAAGATATTTTTGGAAAAAGAGAGGTTTTAGTAAGAAAAAATAGAAAAACACCATGTTTTAATTGAAAAAGATAAGACTTTGATCATCATATTTTTTGGAAAAAGGAAGGGTTTTAGTAAGAAAAAATAGAAAAGTTAACATGTTTTAATCGAAAAAAGTAACTGCCCATGATATTTTTGGAAAATAAAAGGATTTTGTTGGACAAAATAGAATTTTAGTAAGAAAAAATAGAAAAACAACATGTTTTAATTGGAAAAAAAAGGTAAGACTTTGATCATGATATTTTTTGGAAGAAGAAAGGGTTTTAGTAAGAAAAAATAGAAAAAGTAACATGTTTTAATCGAAAAAGGTAATTGTCCGTGATATTTTTGGAAAATGTAATTTTCCGTGATATTTTTGGAATTTATTTTAGGTGAAAAAGATAATTGGTTATATATATATATATATATATATATATATATATATATATATATATATATATATATATATATATATATATATATATATATATATATATATATATATATATATATGGGTCATGTTCCTTGTAGAACCCTTAACCTTAGAACCCTTAGAACTCTATCTTATTTTTTAAAATAATATATATTTATTATATGAAAGTTATGGGTAAAGTTGTCCAAAAACACAAAATACATAATTTAGAGCTAATTAATATTTTATTAACGATAATAATCATACATCGATATCGATCACAAAATTCTCCATCATCATCGTAAAATTCCCCCAATTATTTTTATCATTTTTTGTGAAAATATTCAAGTTATTGTATAAACACAATATCAGATAACAGCGTTCAGCAGCTGAACATTTAAATACAAGTAAGTTCAGTTGCAGAACTTTAAAATTTATGTGTTTGATTTCAAATTCGATTGCATGACTTTTATGTTCAGCGGTAGAACACGAAAGTTATGGTATGAAAATAATGTGAATAACATTGTTCAACAGCTGAACAATATAAAAATAATCAAGTTCACTTGTAGAACTTTGTGGAAAAAAGTAAGTTCAGTTGTAGAACTTTGAAGTCCATATGCATAACTTTTAAAATTCAGCTGTAGAACACTGTATTTATATTATGAAACAAAATAGGTTCGGCAGTAGAATCCTTTTATTCCAAAAATACCCTTATAAGATTTTGTATATAAAAATGAGTTGAATCTGAACAGTTGATCTAGTAATAATCCAACGGCTTATAACAGTTCTAAAGTTCTTTTTTAGTGATTGGTTCTCTCTTGAACCTAACCCTATATATATATATACACATATGGTTCAGATTTTATATATTATAAATTACAAATTGCATAATCTATTGTACTAATTTGTGCGTAACTTAATATATTAACAATTTTTACGTAATTTTTTATTTATTTGATTGGATCTACGATTTAAAAAAAATAATGATGTGAATTTGAAGATGTTTGGGTCAAAAAATATATAATCCAATTAATAGATATGATAATTAATTTTAGACTCAGTATTGGTTATCAATTGAATGATAACATATAAAAATAAGTATTTTAAAAAACACAACATAAAAAGATAAGTAAGTACACAAAATGTTAATAATTGATCCGAAAACAATATGATTACTTTAGTATTGTAAATGATATTTATTTGTATCAAGTAGATAATAACTCAGATTTTGCATCATCTATCATATCAATTTGTACATATGTTAATATACTTAAAACAATTATGTAATCTTTTTTCATCTATATGGTTAGATTTACGATTTTTTATAAAAAATATAATGTGAATTTAAGGTGTTTGGGTCGCCAATATATATAATCAAATTAATCGATATGAGATTTGAATTTTGAACCTGATATCAGTTATCTCTTCAATAATTACATAAAATACATATATATAGTCAAGTTAAACCAAATTATTACAAGTAAACGATGATCATATTTAAAAAAAAAGGATTAAAATTTGTAACTGTAAAACGATATTCCAAACACATTATTAAAGAATTTACTAAGTGTGTTCATATAATTTAATATAGCAGAATGAGTTCCCGAGTAAAAAAAAAACCCAATAGGTGGCATGAATACTCTAGACTACAATTGATACTCATCTCCCAAGTGTTTATCACAAACTCAGGTCTTGCGGGGGTGTGCATTAATGTGTCGACCTTCCACTTATTTTTAAAATCCTTAATCTCATTCATGCGTGTTCTATTAAATTACAACAACATTTTGTACATTTAACCATTCATAATCTAGACTACAAAGAAAAAAAACAAAACCAATCGATCGCTGAAAAACCGACAACAACCGCTTTCTATCGTAATATTTGTGCCTTGAACGGACTGTTACGCTAGTTAATATTAACATAACACTTTTTTTAAGGGACATATAATTTGATTCATCCAAATTATATTATATTATTTTACATATAACAAATAGAAAAAGGATAATATTAATATTATTAAAAATTGAGAGTTTCATATTTTATTAACGATAATTTTAAATATAATACTTATAGAGAAAACAGATCATGAGGTTAATCTCACCAAACTTTTCCTAAGATCACAATACATATAAACAAATAAATCTAATCATCTATTGTTAAATATTTACCTAACATATATTTTAATTTATCTATAAATTAAAAAATTGAGTAATTAGATAGTTGTTATAATACACTCAAATGATCAGTTACTACCTCATGAGTCGAGATCTTTATTCTCATATTCATAACATACTAACAAAAATTTAAGTATAACATATTAATATTACATATTTCAAAAATTCACAAATAAATTAAAGTTTTGAATAATATAAATTTAAAAAAAAAAAAAGAAAAAAAAAGAATAATATAAATTTGAATAAATACACATAAAATATATGTCTTTTACACATAGTAAATGCAACACGAAATAATTTATCCAAAAATATATCCTTACACTCCATTTGTCCCACACAATTTTTAACATTTGGGCGGGGGCACGAAAATTAAGATATGTAAAGAAAAGGGAAGGAAAAATGGGGAAGTTGGTGGACTTGCTAAAATTATTGGAAAAAATATATTATTTTATGAAATGTTAATAATTGGATGGAACATCTTAAAAAGGAAAGAAAGTGTTGATAATCTGTTGAGACAAATGGAGTATATTTTATCCATAATTTTGGTTGTCACAGTACAATATCATAAAAAAAATAAGAATAGTTCAACTTTAAAATAAATAGGTGATAAGTGTGAGGTGTTCGAACTCCATCAACGACTTATCAAATATAAAAATTAATATTTTTTATGTGTAAATATGTTTAAAAAAAAGTCCAGAGTTTTGGTTGTTAAGGGACGATAATACTACAAAAATTAAGTATCATTGGATCTTAAAATAAATAGATTAGAACCGTTTAATATAATATGAAATAATATTTTATACATTGATAGATAAATAATTTTTTTGTAAAAGCCCAAGATTCGAAATTGGCACACAATATATCAAAAAGAAAATTATATTTTAGAATTATAAATATTAATAAAGTTAAAAAATTAAAAAGAATATGAATACTAATAAAATTGTGAATTAATATAATAAAAGTGTTAAAAAAATATATGTGGATTGCACGGGCTATAAGCTAGTATAATAAATAAATAAAAATTACAACAGTAGAAAAGTCTCGTTATTTTGGGAGAGAATGTAAACAAATTTAATGTTTTACTAAACACATAGACAGAGAGAGGGTTTGGGCCGTTTGGCTGATGATGCTTGGAGAGAAAGGGTTACCGTTGGGTAACCCCGAGGGTAAGTTTCAAAGTAATTCATTTTCCTAAACAATTTCAATTTTGAATTAAGACTCTTTATATATACATACACATAGGATCAACTCCTCATTCATATTTCTTTCTGATTCTCAATTTTACTGTAATTAAGATTTTGGAGTTGCCTATCTTACATCTCCTTCTTCGTAAGACACGAGTAATATACTACTCTTTCTTTCTATTTCCTAATTCTCGTTCTCAAATTTACTATTATTACTTCTTCTTCTTAGTTCGTTCGTAAGAAGTAATGGCGAAAGACGTGATTAGCACGCCACCTGGGTTTCGATTTAAACCCAACGATGATGAACTTATTACTTATTATTCGAAGCCCAAAATTACTAAGTAACATTTCCCTTGCAACATTATCGGTGAAACTGAATTGTATACTTCTGATTCAACTACGTGGCTTTTATTCGATATCGAAAATCCCGATTCTTGGGATGATGAGAATTCTCTTTACGTTTTTACTTCTTTATCAAAGGTTTCCGCTGATCCTAACTTGACCGCCACGAAATCGAGATACTAATAAGAAGGCTGGTTACGAAACTTGGGTACAAAAGACTTCGCGGGTTCCGATTAAGGATCGTGTTGGTAATGTGATTGGAGGGAGAAAAATGTTGGCTTTTCAACTTAATGAGATTGGCGATGGATTTGATGATAGTAAGGCGGAATATTTTAGGATGCACGAGTATTCGTTGTGGGGGGTTAATGAGGGTTTGGGTTGTGAGGGTTGTGATCGTGTTCTTTGCAAGATCACGTTTGATGTTTCTAAGAAATCTCTTTTTAAGTTACTTTCCAAAAAAACTAGTAATCGTGTTTCTAAAAGTGGGAATAAAGCCCAGAAGACAAAACAAGGCAAGAAGAAGAATCTAAAACAAGGCAAGAAGAAGAATCTTGAAGAAAGTATTAGTTCAATTAGAATAAAATGATGAGATATAATTCGATTCAGATTAAATTCAATTGGAATCTTTTCAAAATTTTATTAGATAGTTTTTTGTTTATATCAAAAAAATATGGTTCAAATTTATGTTTGGATTCATTTTGAATTATTGTGAAAATAAAATAAAAGTCGATTCTGATTTGGATCGAATTTTTTGGATTCAACTAAATTTCGAATTATCTAACTTTTTTATAAATTGTATCTCAATCACATTTTTCGGTTCATTTTTCGTTTCAAAATAGATAAAAATTGGATGTATATCAAATAAAATTTGAATGAGATATAATCCGATTCAGATTAAATTCAATTAGAATCTTTTCAAAATTTTATTAGATAGTTTTTTGTTTTTCTCAAAAAAATATGGTTCAAATTTATGTTTGGATTAATTTTGAATTATTGTGAAAATAAAATAATAGTCGATTCTGATTTGGATCGAATTTTTTGGATTCAACTAAATTTCGAATTATCTAACTTTTTTATAAATTGTATCTCAATCACATTTTTCGGTTCAATTTCTTTGGGTCTAGGACCATTTAACCAAGTTCATTTGTCAAGGTTCCCGTGGAACGAAAGAATAGAATCAAAAAGTGAAAATAAAAAAGATAATTATAAAGAAAAAGTAAAATATTTTGATACAAGCTTAATCAAAAAGATATTTAATATAGAGTAGTCTCCATAGAAATTTTTTCATTAAATATATATAATATAAAAACTTATAAGTTCGCATATGTTTAACAATGAAGTACAAAAAACAACAATTAACTAATTATTGTTATTAACAATATAAGAATTTTTTACGAATAAATTTAAATAAAATCAAATGTATAACAAAAATAAAAATATATGTATAGGCAAATATAGAGGAGAAACATATCATATTTAAGTAAGTAATAATTTTTAAATTAAATTTTACAACAATACAAACGGGATTTTTTAGCAATTCCTATAAGCACAATCAATACATTTTCCTAAACAATATCAATTTTGTATTAGATTTAACAAATTTACCCTCCACGCAAAATCAAAACCTTTTCCCAAACAATTTGGGATTAGATTTAAGACTTAACAAATTTGCCCTGATTTTCCTATATATACAGATAACAGACTCCTCCTAGCATCGCTCAATAAAAACACGAGTCTCCCCCGACTGTTATTTCTCTGATTCCTTTTACATTATTACATCTCCCCCCTCTGATTCTCCTCTATATAGACTACTCCTGCGTCAGCTCGATAAACAAGACACGAGTCTCCCCGATACTGACTGTTATTTCTCTCTGATTCCCGATACGAGTCTGGTGGTAATGGCGATGGCGAATGACGTTGGTAAGCCACCTGGGTTTAGATTTAAACCCAGCGATGATGAGCTTATTACTTTTTATTTGAAGCCCAAAATTCTGAAGCAACATCTCTCGTACAACATTATGGATGAGGTTGATTTGTACGCTTCTGATTCAACTCCCTGGTTATTGTTCGATATCGAAAATACTGATTCTTGGGATGACGAGAAATCTCTTTATGTGTTTACTTCTTTATCTAAGGTTTCTTGTGATCCTAACTTCGTGGCCACGAAATCGAGAATCAATAATAATAAGAAGGCTGGTTGTGGAACTTGGGTGCAAAAGACTTCGCCGGTTCCGATAAAAGATTGTGCTGGTAATGTCATTGGAGGGAGAAGGATGTTGGTTTTTAATGTTAGTGAGATTGGAGATGGATTTGATGATACTAAGGCTGTGTATTTTAAAATGCACGAGTATTCGTTGTGGGGGGTTAATGAGGGCTTGACTTGTGATGGTCGTGATGTTGTTCTTTGTAAGATCAGTTTTGATGTTTCTAAGAAATCTCCTTTTAAGTTGATTACTGAAAAGAGTAGTGATGATCATGTTTCCAAAAGTGGGAAGATAGCCGAGAAGACAAAAAAGAGCAAGAAGAAAATACAAAGCAAGAAGAATGTTGGAGAAAGTAAGGCTTTGAATACTAGTGAGGTTGTTGAGGAAAGTAAGGGTTTGAATTCAGAAAGTATAGATGGTAGGGTTGGTTATGCAGCGGCCTTGAATGCAACTGTTCCGTATGAAATTGATCTTGATGTCTTGGATGAGTTCTGTGGGGAAGTGAATTTTGATGGGATGGGTGGTGAGGGCATGTGTTTTGATGACCTAAATGGTGAGGAGATGTGTTTCGACATGGATGAGATAATGCAATATCTCAATTCCCCGGAAGAGGAGCTACTTGATGATGACACGACTATCTGCAGCTTAGGGAAAAGAAAATCAATTGAGGGGAATAATTTGTGTCAAGCGAAGAAAGTTTGTTTGTGATTTTCATTGGTAACAGCAGCTTAGATGATTGATGATGGATGTATGCATTTCTTTGTACTTCCGAGACTGTAAAATTTGAATTTTATTTGCACTATTTAGCATACTTAAATTTCTGTTTATGTAATGAATGAAAATCTTTTTGAATTTTACTGAATTATTTCTTGGTTGCCTTTTGTTCCCGCATAATTATTAATTCTTCGTTGTATTTTGTTCCTGCGTAATTTTCGTTGTCTTGGTTGCCTTTTGTTCCCGCTTTACTTCTACTTCAAATATCAACATCAAACTAGTAACTACACTGATCGAGGGTGCATTTGCTGCCTATAGGTGCTTTATTGTGCATAGGGGCAAGGAACTTGCTAAAAATTCTGATAATTTCCTCCCTAAGATACTCTACTGTGATCTGAGAGTCAGTTGGACTATTCTGACCTTGATTTACAGTTTGATTTAGGATTAATTTTTTTTCCATATTTGGGGAGAGTACTGAAACCATATGTCACTTAATCAGAAGTTCTTTTCAATGGGATTGTATCGAACAACACAATTTTTGGGGTTTGCTGAGATCAGAGCTTGCAGTTTCGAGTATGTAAAATTCAACAGCCGAGACCTCTTTACTCTCTAGTTATTTGAAGACAGGACTAAGTTGCAGTTCTATTGTTACTTTTAGATATATCTATTGAAGCCCAATTGAGACTTGCTAACTTGACTACTGGCCATTTGTGTAGCACTGGGATGTTCTTGTACGACTTAATTTTTTCCTGCTGTTTATACTTTGAATGTATTAGAATGGAATCCTAGGGAAAACTCTTTGATACTTATAAGCAGTTAAATAAATAAGTAAACTCAAGTGCAATCGTGCCTGCACGCGTAGAATGTTGCACTTAGATTTTTGCCAGTAGATGAACCTAGACAATTTCTTGTTTTATCTTTCTAGAAACGCTACTGCTCTTATGTAGACTGTTTTGTCTGAAAAACTAGATGAATGCAAGAATTTTGAGGAACGTATTAAAAATCCGTATCTTGAATATTATACCAAAGACATGGCTGAATTAACACGCCGATGGGTTTCATACAGAGGCCAGACACTTGCAAGAACAGGTATGAAACATCAATCGTTTTGCATTATATCTGTTTCTGGTATTTTGGCATCAGGAAAGGTTTTAACTTTGACATTTTGTGTACATTGATGTATATATATTGCAGTGAGAGGAATGATGTACTACAAGGAAGCTCTTGAACTTCAATGCTTCTTGGACTTCGCCAGGGATAAAGGTTAGTGTTTCTGTCAAAAAAGATTGTGTTGGCATCCTCCTAAGCTTGCAGCTCTGTTGCACCTACACCTAAGCTTGTTGGTGCAGTTCTTTTACTACCCAGTAAAAAGTTCACCCTTCTGTTTAAATTTAGGAACCTAGGCTCCTAAGTGGTTATTATATATTTGTTTAAATTTTTATTGTTTAGGTAATTTTGTACAATTTCTTTAGTATTACTAGAATTACCTTATGGGGATTTCGGTGGTCAATACTGTTTTGATGAGCGAGGTGAAAATCTTGGTCTTGACACTGCTTGCAGACTCTGGTTTTTATATATGAAACTCTGGTTTTGATGAGGGGACTAGTAATTTCTGCCAGACTCAAATCTTATATATGAAACTCTTAGGTTCATTACATACCGACACTTGGACTTCTTAATTTTGTCATACCAAGACTCTGCATTCTTTGATTGACTTTCACCTTCTCCTTGTTATGTCTGGATTTTTATTATTAGAGTCTATTTTTTCGGCTTCCACTTGGGTTTATGCACTATTAGTAGTGGAGTTGTGAATAAAGCCTTCCGTGCCTCACAACCGCAAATATGAACAAGTGCTTCCTCCAGTTTTTAGTTATTTCCTAATTAGGTAAGCTTATGATTACATCCTTGGTTAAAAAAAATGTATTTCTTAACAAACAAAAAATATGAAACGACAGTAGATATGTCAGATACTTGGATCATTCTAGTATCAAGTAATTCATTTACAGGTTCACAGATTTCCTTATTTTAAAGTCTGCTGAGATTTCGAGGACAGACTATGAATGAGCCTCCTGACACACAGACAGTCTGTATGCTGATTGCTGAGGGGATCACTTCTTCCAATGGGATATCCAGGGTAGAGTTTTCATTCCCGAAGTTAGTTCAGAACAGCTACAGGACACCACTGAAGATAATGATCCCTTCAAAAGGTTTTTCGGATTTCCCCTTTGTTTTCACATTACTTATGCTTTTATTAAACAAATTTTTAGAAACTGTCTAGTAGTTGCTGGAAAATTTTGAGTTTCACAATCTTGGATCAGAAGGGAATTAAGGAAGTTTTAATTAAAGATTTTTTTTTGCTTGGGCTGTCATCTACTGAAACATTAATAAGTTAGAAGATGACCTTTTTCGCTATTATTCATATGAATAGAAAAGTCATGTTTTATAGAACTGCCAAGTTGACTATTGAAGTATTATTTTAATACTTTTCGAAAAAATCATTTTCTTCTAATTGTTCATATTTTAACTAGTTAGTGAGATATCCCACCCGACCTTATTTTGCTCTTGCAGATACTAACTAGTCAGAGCGCACTCTATTAGCCTTGGAAAAAACTGCTAGTGGTTGGTGATGTTTGAAGATGATGTTATATTAATTTGTACTGTGTTTCTTTGACAGTGTTGTTGCTATAGAGTACAAACAAAATGCTGGATAGTAGTAAGTTGTGTGAAACCATTTTGAATCATCCAATATCTGCTAAAATCGCGTTCTTCTCATAATAGAGAAATTCAACCTTTTGGGAGAATGGGGAACATATTCTTGTCACTCGTTGTGGATGTTTCGTACAAATATCTAAATGACAATGTTCATTACTAGTTTGTCACTAGGAATATTAGTACCTGATTGTCTTAAACACTACGTTGTTATGCAATCTGCATAGTGGTTTAAGTCCAAAAAAATAACCTTTTGGATTCAGCATATAGTCGTTTTATATCCTGAAGTAACTGCAATAGTATTCCTACAGAGCAAAATGCTTTAAGCTCTTTCGCTTCACTAGTTATATATATATATGGATGTTTTGGAATCTGCTGTTTTGGAATTGAAGGGAATGTCCTCATCAACACTCAGGAGTTAGACTATCTTAATATCTGTAATGTTTGTTATGTGTTGAAGATACAGCAATCTCCAAAATTGGCAGAAAAATGTCAACTTGATCTTAATTGGGAGTATATATGTATTAACAAGATTTAAAAGTAAAGTTGAAGAAAATAAAGAAATAATTTACATGTACTGTCATTCTTTTTAAGGCTGAGATCTTTAGGATTTTATGTTGAATGCAACTACGAAGGCGTTCAGTTTAAATAGGCTCAAATAACATTCATGTTATGTGAGGTTCTGGAAAGAGCTCCAGTCAAGGATAACCAGGAAGGCTTTGTTCAGCTCTTTCCACCTAGCTAAGTGTGGCATAATACATTGTATTCTTGTTCTATATTTGCTCAAGTGAACCCTTCTTCTTGCAGAGGAAGATCTATAGCAGGGGCCATTGACACCATATTGCTAATGGTTGCACACTTGCGCTTAGTTTTCATTCCCAAGTTACTGGCCAAGTTTGTCGGAGTCCTCTAGTGATCAAGCAAAACTACTACATTTTTGTCCTTGTTTAAGAGGCATGTCCTTAATCTGTCTTGTTCCGGATAATAAACACACAGACTCTGATGGATTAGCCCCCGCCTGGAACAAGTGTGAATTAGCCCCAACTAGTACTACGATGAGTACACCAACTTAAATCCATCAAGTCATGAGTTCTGACATTGGTGCAAGTCAGGAATTGGGAGCAACTTGGATGCACATCAAACATCAAGTCAGGGGAGTAGTGTTATATGGAGATTTTTATATTTGTTCAAGAATGCTTACCGTAAAAGGAAAGCATACAGTCTGTATGCTGATTGCTGAGGAGATCACTTCTTCCAATGGGATATCCAGTGTAGAGTTTTCATTCCTGAAGTAAGTTCAAGAAAGCTACAGGACACCAGTGAAGATTCAAAAGGTCTGGTCTGATTTCCCCTTTGTTTGCACAAAATGTATGCTTTTATTAAGTAAATTTTAGAAACTGTCTAATTGCGCTGGAAAATTTTGAGTTTCACAATCTTTAATCAGAAGGGAATTTAAGGAAATTTTAATTAATTTTTTGATTTTTTTTGCTTGGGCTGTCATCTAATGAAACATTAATATGTCAGAAGATGACGTTTTTCACTATTATTCAGATTGAAGGTGCTTCCTCAAATTTATTTCAACTTGCCAAAGCTGTAAGCGCCTGATCGCATTGCAGCATCTGCTTGTATGCTTGGCGAGTTGTACAATCATATCTACTTAAACATGAAAGAGTAAGTTCATACTCACTAGGTATCCGACAGGAAAGAATGGATAGGGATTCTTAAGAAAAATGAAAGAGTTAACATTTTTTTTGTGCATAGAGATTCTTTCAGTGAGGAGCCACTCTTAAGAAAAATGCTTGTGGTACTAATGTGTTACCATATGCACATCTGTTTTAAACCTTTGGTTGCAGATATCAGTTTTTTCTTCTTAAAGTTCATAAAAAATGGATCTTAGAGCTATTTGATTTCTTTTATCACATTTAGTATTTCCAAGGTGGGGTTGAGATGTAAACGTGGAATCTGTTAACTGGATCACAGTGACCTTACCTTGGAGGTGCAAATACTTAAAAACCTTGTTACGGGGAATGCTGCAACGATGGTGACTCATACCATTTAACTTGTCTCTGTGATTGTTTACAAGATTGTTGTTAATGGTCGTGTCATGATTAAGTTTTTACTTGCTAGAATGACGTCAATAAAGGAAATTTAAAATTGAAAAAAGAACTATGTTGGATTTCAGTTTAATTGGTAAAACATGTCATTTGTTTTCCTTTTATGCCAGACCCTTCAATTTAGTTTTGTACACAGAAAACTGGGATATCTAACATTTTGTCACTTGAGTTTCTGGATTGATTCTACGTGAGGAAGTTTTAGAAACCTTGTGCCTTCTGCAATGAGCTACCATAGTTTTTCATTTTCCTTAAGTTCCCCGGGTAGTAACATCCATTAATACTTGAAACTTCCAGTGCTCTGATGTTGCAACTGATTCTTTGAAGAGCTTTCAAGGTAAAGTTGATGTGATAGTCTTTGATATATGATGAATTTGTGCGAGAGAGTCTTCAGGCATTAATCATTATTCTCCCAAAATATAAACCTTAAATCAGATGTTGCTCCCAAGTAAAACTTCTGTTCTTCGTTTTGTTCATGTTTTTTAAACTACAGTTTTCGAAAACTTAGTGTTGGTTACATTGTTTCTTAAACCTTGAGTTATCTACAATCAAAGTAAAGACAGGGATAAGATAATGGAACAAACACTTTGATATATTGTTGAATAGTTTCAGAACCTTGTTGGCCAATCTCTACCCCAACATTTTCCAGACCTTCCTCAAAATAAATTACAAAAACTCACTTTTTAGTTCACAATGATAGTGAAAAAAACGTATAGCATCATTTAAAGATGAAATCATGCATACTACAACTACGAAATCTCATCTTAAACTTGTATATTGGAGAAAATTTTAATTCAATTGAGTTGAAGAGAACAATTGAATGAGTAATAGCCATAACACAGAAAAGCTAATAATACTACCTTCACTTATATAGGATCCTTTTGAAACAAACATTTTGCAAAACTACAGTGATAGAATTGGTTTCGCTCTACAGTCACATCTCAAACCTCAGTTACAACAATTCTTATGCCCTAGTAATATTGTCCATATGACTGATAGCGATACTGCTCTCTGTTTGATGTATTATGATGATATGAACCTCCGTGATTCGGTTTAGGGACAGCTTCGCTTGATAATAAAAAAACTCTGCATACGCTGGCCATCAGGTTCCTCAAGGAACTTGCTCGAGTCTATGTACACCTTGATATTCATGGCTACATTGGCTTCTTGTTCAAGCGCACTAACAAAATTACTATGCTACAACAGAGTGAATAACTATAGTTAACACTAAATTACCTCAGAGTAACTCATAAACTTTGGAGCAGTATATATGCATACTCTGTTTAATTCAGCAAGAAGAATGTCCATGGTTTGTGGAACCTATATACAACATAATAGACATGTAAGAATTTTAAGATTAATAATCTAAGCAGTACATTTATTTCACTAATAAGCACAAGGACAATAGAAGACGAAACTTCATAGAAATGGTTGAGTTATTTTTTTGTTAAGATAATAAATAAAATCATTTAGTGTTTGCATATAGATACTTGATAGCATCAGTTACCTACACAACAACTATGGTAAACAAAGATGGGAAACAGAAAAAAGGAATATATTCTTCTAAACAATTACCTTCTCCGCAAACATTGCTATACTGGATCGTGGGTTTGATGAATTGGAGATAAGTGTGACGAGTTCTATTGCTTTTCCCCTGTAGAGAAGATAATTTACATTAAAACACAAGTGTACTAATTGTGCCATAAAATGTGTAGAGCATCCGTCAATAGGAATGTTGGAATAAAACATAGGATATAAGCATTTGTAAACTAGGTACTATCTCATCCAATTAATAAAAATAAACACTGTGTAAACTAATAATGTGACACATTTCGCACCTAACACTGTCTGATTCGTCTAGCTATCTGCATTTCATGGCTACGAAGATCCTGCACCAACAATAATTGATATCTATGCAATGCCTCAGTTTCAGCAACAACTTCTTTGTATAGTTGTGATCTTTGTTCCTCCAATTTCACAGCACTTTCTGCACCTTTGAGAAAAGTCCCTGGAACCAAATATCTGTAATTGCAACCATTTATAAAATTGGAAAATCCGAAATAGAAAACCAAGAAAAATGAACGGAAAAAATCATTAACTACTCAGCTCCTTTCTTTTTAGCAAGAAAATGCAAGATACAAAATTACTGCTTGAGTTACAATAAGATTCTGTAGATACATCTAATACTTTACTCATCCCTGGTCTGAGAACTAGAACCTATAGAATAGTTGTATTTGTAGATAATAAATATAGTAAGACAAGTGTAGTAGCTAGTATCTGGAGGACACAATACCCAACTGTATATATATCCCTCTTGTGGTTTCAATGAAATATACACAAAAGTAGAAGTAAACCAGTTCATTACTTTCTACATGGTATCTATCAACGTCTTGTGGGAAGATTAATTTATCTATCCCATACGAGACCGGATATTGCTTATGCTATGAGTGTTGTTAGTCAGTTAATGCATTGTCCAAGTGAACAGCACATGGATGCAGCCTTTCGCATTTTAAAATATCTGAAAAAGGCTCCAGGAAAAGGTTTACTGTTCGGGAAGGATAATGCAGTAGATGTTGTTGGATACACAGATGCAGATTGGGCTGGTGACAAGACTGATAGACGCTCTTCATCTGGATACTTGGCGAAGTAAAAAACAGAAAGTTGTCGCGAGATCAAGTGCAGAAGCTGAATTTCGAGGTATTGTCATGAACAATTAAAGTACAACAAACTTTAAAGTAAAATGAAAAATGTGCATAAATTAATGATGATAAACCTATACATTAAAACAGGAAAAATTAAACCAAAATGATCCGAGAAAACAAAAATGATCAGTTATGCATTGCAATTATATGTGGTACATGTCACTAAATTTTTAGAATATGGCAGTTTAACAGCCTTGCTCCACAGAGTTATGAGCCCTTTGTGACTATTACATCCTAGCCCTTTGTGAATAAATCATAAGATAAAAATGCATGTGATATCTTTTATACGGAAAGACCATACAAGCTACCTGAGACCAGCAAAAAAATCCCGTGAATTTATTGCCTACTGATTTAAGGTAAATTTTAGAAAAAAGTGAAAATTTCTATTGTTTGTTTACAAATGAAACCAGTAAACAAAGAGCACATAGTATCCACAATAAAAACAATGGATTATTCGACAGAAACAATTTAAGATTCACATGTAACACTTTAATAACACTCTCAAGAAATCGGTATGTAAAAAGCATATAATCTCCGCTCTTTCGAAGAAAATAATTATAATCCTAAATACAAAAATGAGCACCTAAAATAACTCAGAAATAACTTAAAACCTGAAATCCTCATCACAAGCAAACCGTGTGCCTACAACTAGCGCTTGACTCCCAACATCGTCATTGTCATCATTACACTCCTCATTCTCCATCTCATCATCCGAAACACGCATAACAAAAGCCCGATTCTGTTTAAACCCCTTCGCAGGCAAGGTTTCCCTAAACACCACCATGTTACAATGAAAACCACAATCATCAGTAACAAACTATAATTTGTGATAAAAAATTATCAATCTGCTTCTCTTTTATAACAGGAATATAATAACACACGCTAAATAGATACCATGAAGGATGAAATACAATGACAAACTAACATTGATAACATATCTATTACTCGAAACAATTATTTAAAATTACAAACGATCACGCTATATATATATATATATATATCTATGCCTCTTCTTTGCAGGCGATGTGTTATCTAGCAGATGGGATCAGGCCTACATGAATACTATCCTTGACGCTGCGTATCATTTCTCCAAGGTCTTAGGTCTGCTGCATCTTAATCCAGAAAAATGTTCATTTCTTTCTCCAATGTGCCTGTGGTGAGAGTGCAGAATATTTCTCACAGAACTGGTTTTAGATGGGGTATTTTTTCAGTGAAGTTTCTTGGACTGCCGCTAGTAGATAGTAGAGTAAGAGAGCAAGATTGTCAGCCTCTTAGACACTCATTATTTAGTAGTCCAGTTTTATGCTAATCATTTATTAACGGTGGCTGGTAGATGTCAATTGATTAAATCAGTGCCTTTTCAAGTTCAAAATTACTGGTCTTCTTACTTATTTCTTCCTATGAAGATAATCAAAAAATTTCAAAGTATTCTTTCCACTTTTCTTTGCGGAGGAAGTTTACAGCCATGTATTCAAAGTATAGCATGGTATGAGTGTTGTAAACCTAAGACCGAGGGTAGGCTAGGATTGACTATTGAGAGATATGAAGTCCTGGAGTAAAGCAGCTGTTTTATCAGTTATGGCAGATGGTACAACCATCTTCTAACTCTATATGAATCCAGTGGGTAAAGTCTAGATTCTTGAACGGAAAATCTTTGTGGACAAAGAATGTTACAAGAAATTGTCCCTGGCATCTTAGTCAGATCTTGAAGGCAAGAAATGAGGCTATTTATCATAGTTTTTATAAGCCGGGGCCCAGGAATACATCCAATATTTTAGTTTGGCATGATCCCTGGCTTCGTCAGTCCCCTCTTCTACATTCTAATGGATCTGCAGTGATTGTCGCCGAGGAGTCTACTATTTTGGCTCCTCTATCAGATTTTATCAGATTCTTACAGGCTTGGTGTTCCTTACATCAAATTTTCATCATCTTATTGAGCTTCGTAATGCAGCAAGTAATATTTCTATAGAGCAAGAAGACTCTGTCTGCTAGGGTAATTTGAGTAAGGTGGGAATTTCTGAAATTTGGAAATCGTTACAGCCTCAAAGTCCCCTGGTTGGTTGGCATAATATAGTGGACTGGTTTCCAATGAAATTTCCCAAGTTTGGTTTCTATTAATGATTGGTTCTAAAAATTCGTTTGCCAATGAAGGATCGTGTGTTGTGTTCCCGAATGAATGTGGATCCTTAATGTCTTCTTTGCAATGAAGAAAATGAAACCTTAGATCATTCTCGTTTTTGGTTGTTCTTTTTCGAAGCTTATTATGCAATCAGGTCCTGTTCATGTCCCTTTCAACTGGGATACCAGTTCTGAATTTTGGGCTTCTTTACACTCCAATGGTATTAAAACTCAGCTGGAAAAGTTCTATATATCAGTAGCCATTTATTATTTATGGAAGTAAAGGAAAAGAAGGCTGTTTCAATCTTGTAGCAGGTTGGCAAGAGAGCTTCTTGATGAGATTAAAAGGGTCTTTTGGGAGAGATTTTATACTAGTCAGAGGGCTCAAAGACGTATTACAGAGGATCGAAATTTCTTGCTAGCCTTGTATTAATGTTGTCTTTCCGATGTATTGCTAGTGGCCTAGTGCAGATTTTTCTGATGTATTGAGGCTAGTTATCTGAACTGCTTTTAGATGGCACTATTCTTTGAGTTGGAGGGTGTTCCTCTCAAAGTGTCTAGGCTATGCCCTAGTATTTGTTTATTTTGTTGGGTTAACACAACTACCACTTGAAAAAAAACAAAAGCACCAAGAAGCTGAAACATAACCCTGGTAGCTAATTATGTAGAATGATCAGGCCCTTATCTACAAAACTCCATTACCCATTAAAAACTGATAAGTCAAGGATAAGCATGTCAAATTATGCGTTTACCTGGAAAGATGAGAATCTAGAAGTGCGATGAGTGCTGTCACATCCCTTGATTCCCTGTCAGTGTGGTAAAAGTTGTGCAGCTTCAACTGAGAGCTAATATTATCTACAAAGACGATGACGTTTTAACTGGAAATGTTAGATTACTATCATTAACTAGATATATAATAAAGTTCACTGGTACAAGTAATGGTGTATGACAATGCCACAAGACTTGAAAAGTACCCGTCACAGCCTCTGTATCAGCAGCAATTCCTGCTCCACAACGATAACTGTTTAGCGCCATGTAATGAATTTTCCCAATTTTTGTCAGCGACAATGGGTCCTTCAGTAGCTCTGGTATCTGCCTCGAGAATAACACAGTCCTGAATGTATACCAAAAATTCATTACAGTATGTTCAGAAAAGGACCCAGAGTCATCATAGCTATTTAACATTTTGAGTAGAAGGAAAAATCTGGGCATCCACTGTATCCCTTAATTATATGATCAGTTTACGCTTGTTGTCTGATGTAACAGTAACTAAACTACTATAGCTACAAATATCACACTCTTTCTTCTATATACCAAATTAAAAGACCATGCAGTGGGTTTTGGATGAAAAGCAAGGCAACAATCTAGAACAGTCCAGGCAAGGGAACGAGGCAAATCTGTGGAGTGCCGGAAAATCCTTCAAGAACTGAAAAAGTAAATTTATGACTAAAGCATCTTAGAAGTTTCATATTGAAATTGGGATAGTTTGATTGATTCTACACATTAAAATCATCGATTTACCAGTACATTATCTATTAACCTTTTGTATTCTGAACTTCTACTAACAGTTCTAAACTAACGCAAATCAGATCATGCTTAACAAAAGTCCCCCTAATTATAACTCTAAGCCAAGCAATGGTAACCCAATTTCTTTACTATACTACATTCAAACCCCGTAAACTAAAACCCTAACTTCCCTACTATCTATTTTCCCCTCCCTACCGAAAAATTCAGCTCAACCACAGCATAGACGTAAACTTGTAAACACACATTCAAAAATCAAGAATCAAATTAGTCCTACACAATGCCGAAAGCCCTAGATTATAAAAACAAGTTACAAGGCCAGCATTATGTTTATCAATCAGCAACATATACATTCCAATGACATTTCACTACCACTACATGCAAAACTGTTGGTAGAATTATTTTGGCATGCGCGTTGATGCATAATTTTATTCGAACATACATGGATTCAGACCCTATGGAGCATTTGCTTAGAGATAATATGGAAGATTTGGATGAAAACTATATCGGAAATATGGAGAGTAGCAATGCCTGGACCAATTTTAGAAATAATTTAGCAAATGAAATGTATGACGCGCATCTCCAGTCAGGGCATTTCTAGTCTTGGCAAAAAAATGTCCAGCTAGTATTGACATCTTTGTTGTCAGCTTAGTAGTTTTAAGAATGTCTTTGATTTTTGTTGCTTTGTTTCAACCACTATATTGGATTGATCATTTTAGACTATTATTTTATTGGCTTGATCAGCTTACAATGTTTCTGCGGTGTAAGCTTAATATTTTGCATTGTAATCTGTTTCTTAGAGAGAAATTTGACAAGCCTAATTGTGTTCTGCTTTTTTTTTTTCCTAAACTAAACTCTAGTTTCCTAATTTGACAAACTGTTTGGGATGATTGGGTAAAGGTATTAATTCTATTGAAACTTACAATGAATTTGACTGAAAAATATATTTATTTAACATCTTAAATGCATTATGATGCAAATATTGTTTTAATTGTGCATTGTAGAGTCACCCAAATGCTGCAAGTATGAGGAATAATCCTTTCCCGTTATTTGATGAGTTGGCCAGAATTTTTGGAAAAGACAGGGCTGTTGGAAATGAGTCTGCAAATGCAATGGATGCACTTGAAAAACTCGAGGAAGAAGAAAGAGATACAAAAGAAGAACGAGTACCCAGTTTCACGGAGGATGGTCATATCCCTAATACACAGAACCGTCAAATGGAGACTCCTGCTTCAAGCACATCTTCCTCTGTTAGGACAAACAAGGCAAGGACTGAAACTATTGATGTTTTGAAAGATTTTTCTAGCAAGCTTGAAAAAATGAGTGGTGTAATGGAGACTGCTAGCGAACATATTGGACGACTTGCTAGTTACTTTCAACATGAGTTTGATTTTGCAGAAAGAAGAATGCAAGTCACTTCTAAGGTAATGAAAATTCAAGGATTAAGTACTTTCAATATTTGGTTTATTAAATGCTTACAATGATAGTTATATGATACAAATTAATTATTAAATAATATTTCAAATTTCAACGTTTAATAATAACGATATTAATATATACTAGCTTATAGCCCGTGCGATGCACGGTTACTTAAATTTTATTTATAATTATGTTTTTATTAACCATGCAACACACGGTTTTTTTTTTAATATTTATAATTATATATTTATTTATGAATATTTTAATATTTAAAAGTTATTAGTTTACATGATTAAATTATTGTTAAAAAAGATTTAGCCAAGAAAATTGTAGTTAAAAAATTGATATTTATTATATTTTACACGCTCAATTTAATATTTGTTTATATTGAGTTATAAAAGTTAGATTTGACCAATTTTATAGTCCACGTGACATTCATAAAATAATCTTTAATTTAGTTGTGGTTTAATAGTTCTTTTTCAATTAAAAACTATTCTAAAACTAAAAAGAGAATAAAGTGACGAAATTTAATGTTGAGAATTCTATTCGATTTAGGAAATCTACTTATATGTAGTTTAGATTATTAGAATACATTTATTAACCAAATACAGTTTTAAATGTTAAATCTAACGGTTTTCACCTATCTATTTAAGATTAAACGATTTTTATTATTTTGTTATTAAATGAGTTTCCTTATTTAATTATAATTATTTTTATGTTTTGATTTTTAGAAAATCCAATCCTAATATAATATCTTTTAACTTATATCATTTTTAGATAATAACTTCTTTTTATATGATATAATCTTAATCATCTATTTTTAAAAATATTGGATATAGCGGTTGAGAATGTTTTGGCGGTATTTAGGACCAAACTACCAAGATAATATCATTCATTTTTCTTAATACTTATAATTTTTTTTAATTTTTAATTTTTTAAAATAATTATTGCTAAAATATAATATACTTTTTTTTGTAATATGTTAATGCTGCGGGAACTTTGAACTTTTGAGAAAATAAATTATCAATTATGTTAGAAATGAATACTACTAGAAACTAGACAGAGGGGGGTGAATGGATAGTTTGATATATTTTTCGATTCTTGAAACCTAAGTAAACAACTGTATGTGATTATGATATGTAATATGCAGAAAGTAAATAACACACACAATCACTTTAATCTACTTTGTATAAGCAAATTAAATACTACAGCTTTCCAGGAAATTCACAATCGAATTTCTGGCTTCTAAACAAGAACAGTTTGAACTTGCTTGCTTACAGAGAAAAGAGCTTAGCAAATAACTATGTGTATCTCTCTTACTTCTTACAGTTGTGTGTGCACGATATATATATTCACCTATACAAACTAGGCACACACAATATTACACAGCTACCCCTTCTGAAAGTCCAACTTGTCCTGCCATAAGAAGTTCACTGTGTCAGGAAGGACCACCTGCTTTTCGGAGTCTTTCCCGTTTCTGTAGCTGCTTGTCTCTTATCTTTCTCTCCAAGTTTAGCTGTAGATTTGCCATCTGTTCTTTGGACCACCTTGCCAGAACAAATGCTTCAGTATTTGTCTCCTTTGATTCTTGGTTCTGTACCTTGATTTGTCTTGTTATAAACGGCTAAGTGTTGATATCGTGAACTCCACTTTATCCCTGACTTCGCGATCTCCCTTGTGAGGACTACGCGATATAGCCTTTGAAGACTTTGCGACATAGGTCATTTGATGACTATGCGACATAGGTCATTTGATGACTATGCGACATAGGTCATTTGATGACTATGCGACATAGGTCATTTGATGACTATGCGACATAGGTCATTTGATGACTATGCGACATAGGTCATTTGATGACTATGCGACATAAGGCTTCTGAGGACTTCACGATCTAGGCTCTTTTGACTTTGCTGACTTCAACACTTCACGACATGTGTCTTGAGGACTTCTCGACATAGTACAAAATGGACTATGCGATATAGTACTTCACGACATGGATATTGGTGACTTCACGACATAGCTTTCTTTTGACTTTGCTATATAATGCCTTAGACAAATTCCTGCAACTTATTTCTTCATAGCCTTATTCAACTCTATCCTGCTGCATGAACACTTCTGAACTTCTACCAGGATAATTATTCAATGGCCTATATATACAATCTAGATGCAAGAAACTTTACTAAGCTCATTATAAATCTGAGCATACATGATAAAGCTATTGTTCATGAGAACAAGACAAGTACATTTAGAGACCTATACTCTATCCCAGTGATAGAAATCACTAGGTCATGTAGTGTGACATAGTCACATAGTGTAGGCTTGTTAATAGTGGTATTCAGACATGTCTTGAGCCAAACAATCTCCCCCAAATTGTGAGTAAGATCCTTAGGCACAATTTCATGTCTGATAACAAGCCTAACTTACATAAAAGGAAATTTAGTAACAGAGAGGATAATTCATGAACATTGAGATCAGAAATTTGATTACATAGAAAAATTTAAAGCTTACAGTTTACTTTTGTTGCTCAGCAGCTTCAGCTTCCAATTGCTTCTCTAGCAAATCATCATATATCTTCTTTTTCCTTATCTCTTCTTTTCTCTTCATGTCTATGATGGCTTCTTGAAGTTCTTCTCTTGCAATCAGTTCTTCAATGAGAGGTGAGCCTTTCAAGTCATCAATTGCAGCCTTGAGTGCACTTTCTACATAGGAATCAAGAAACTCCATCCTTATTTTGCTTTGACCTCCATGTGAGTTTTTGTACTCCACAATGTAAGGATTTTGTTTGACCCTGCACATCCCTTTCTGCCTTAGCTCCTTAGCCCTCTCCTCCATCTCAGCCATTTCTTTCTCTCTCTGTATGTTTTTCTCTTCATTCTCTTTCCTCATGTTTTCTTCATAATCAGCATGCATCTTCAAGTACCTGGCAATATCTATCTTCCATGTCCTTTCATCTTTTTCTTCAAAATTCAGTAAGGCATTTATCCTTTCAAGCTCATACTTATAGAAATATTGCCAGCTTCCTTGCTTCATTATCCTTTCTCTTCCATCAGTGTACTTGATCTCTAGATGATCCAACTTCACTTTGACTTCAAAGATCCTTTGAGCCCTCAAAAATGCTAGGGCATCTTCATCATAGTCCTCATCTAGTGGAAGCACATTGATGCTAATAACATTTGTGAGTTTTCCAGTCTTCTTTGTTATCCTCATCCTTTTGGGTACACTCTTGATCTTCAAATGCTTCACAAGAGATACCTTTCTAGAACAAGGAGAATTAGTCTTCAGTGCCACATCATTTGGAAGTAGCTTCATTCCTTTCCCCTTCATCCACTGTAACACTCCACTAGCTGTGACTTTGTGGAAGTGTTTTCTTGAAATTACTTTAGTGGCTTCATCTTTCTTCTGTGGCAATTCAGGTTCAGAAGTCATGGATAATGATTTTGGAGGATCATTGCTAACAGTACCCACCCTAGACTTAGAGTCTTGTGTTGTGGTTAAAGTACTACTAGCAATGTCCTTGACTTGCTGAATTCCACTTCTTGTTTTCTTAACTGATTCCTTTGCCCCCTTGTCATCCCTCTTGCTATCATCAGCATCCTTTGATTTCTTTGAATATTTGCTCCTTTCCTTATCTCTCCTTGACTGAGATCTCCTTTCATAGGTTTTCTCCTTGTCATCATCATCATCTCCATCCTTCTTTTTGTTCTTTTCTTTGACAGATTCAGGAATGACTCCATGAATCAGAAAAGATTGTAGAGTGTGAATCATCTCTAGTTCCTCAGCTGTCCTGACTCCCCTCTTGGCTCTTAGCATTTGCAGCACCTGGTTGATCTTTGCATTATTCTTTCTTGTCAAATCTGAAGGGATCACCAACTGGTCAATGCTGCTGTCTTGAGATAGACTTTGGAAGATTATTGTCTTTGGCTTTGAGATAACCTCAGGCAGTCTTTGATCTTGATCCATCTTCAAGTCATCAAACAGTCTCTTGTTGTTAGCCCCACCTTTTTCTATTAAGTCCATTATTGTTGACAGCTCAGTGAATCTCAGTTTCTCTAGAGTTTGAAAAGCTAGGTGCCACAAGCAGTTGTCCTTGCACACCATGATTATCTCTCTTAGATGGACATCCTTGATTTTCCTTACTGCAACTGTGAAGTACTTAATGTTTTCCTTGAGCTTCATTCTGTAAGTCCTTGCATCTTCTTGTGCATCTCTGTAGGTGGCTTTCAGAAACTCCAGGAAGGCCTCATCATGATAGATGTGAGAATTGGCAACTTCCTGTAGCTTGGCCTCTGTGATTGTTGTTGCTTTGGCAGGTTGAGCATTGGAAGTAGGTTGAGCTGGTTGAGAAGTGGAGATATCTTTTGGCATTGTGGAGGGATAGTAGGTAGTGGTGACTGTGCTTTTCTGGCCTTGTGCATTGATGACCTCTACAGGGGGAAGATTGATTGGCTTTATTGTCTCTTCAATGAGCTTGCCCTTAAGTTTTGACTGCTTGGCAGGTACTCCCCCTTTCTTTTTCACGATGACCTCCTTAACTTTCTCCCCCTTAGGCTTGGGATCAGACAAAAAGTCTTGAGCTTCACCAGGGATAGGCAGGTTCATGGATCTCATCATTGAAGTCATCATTTGTTGCTGCACCAGTAAGATGTTTGAGGTGTTGTTGCCTTGGTCATCCAGCTTGTCATTGAGTTGGCTTAAGGATGTAGATAGCATTCTGTTTTCATCCTTGAGAGAGGCCACTTCTTTTTCTAAGCCATCCACCTTAGAGAATAATTGTTGAGACCTAAATGAGTTTAGGGATTGATCTTTGACCCTGGCAAAGTCATATTTGGAGATGTCTGACAGAGGGACTTCATCCACCAACTTGTCACCATACTGATTTTTCCACATGACATTTATCATAGCATTTGAGGTGATGGTGGCTTTCGCTTGAGTTTCCAGTGAAGAAGCCAGTTTCTTGATGTTGTCTGTGACCATGGCAAGAGTCACATCCATCATGGATACATTTGTGGAGGTTTTCTGGACTTCTTTGAGGATACCATCCACCTTGGGAAAATCAGAGAGATAAGAGTTCCTGAGCTTAGTGAGGGAGCTGTCTGTCTCCTCCTGGATTGAAGAAATCTCTGATTGAAGCCCTTTCCCAAGATAGTGCAGAGCCTTCAGCTGGTTCTTGTACACATCATTCACAGCATCATAGATGGCAGCAGGAGAGAGATCCTTTGCATTGGAGCCCAGAGAAGTTAGGAATTCTTCTCTTAGAAAAGCTAGGGCATCCTTGAGCTTGAGAGTCCTCTTAGCATTCAACCAGGCATCCACATTTCCCTCTGGTTCAGCTGCATCCACAATCTTCTCCTGCTGAGCTTCAACATCCTCCTTGTGGCAAAGTAAGATAGCTTCATAATCAGCATTGGGAAGATTTGAGGTGAGGAGATGTTGAGCTATTTTGGAGAACTCATCAATCTGTGTTACATGGAGATCTTGTATGGCTTCTTCTGTCATTTTGGAAGGCACAGATGATGATCCTGAAGGCCTGTCATGGTGCACAGGCTTCAGCCATTCTGACATAGTGGCCTGAGCCAAGTGAGAGCTAGTGCTAGGCACTTCATGAGATGTAAGAGTTTGAGTCTCCTCCAGCCTTGGAATGGCTGTAGGGTCTAATGTTGTCTCCATTGAAATGGGATGTGTTACAACATTAGCCCTATTTGTCTGTGAAGACAGTTCCACATCCCTAAGGATGGGAGAATTTGGCACAGAGTCTCCAGTGAAAACTGGTGAATCCTCCATGTTTGTGTTGGTGTCATTAGGATATGCCCCAGCATGCATTCCCTGACCAACTAGATGTGGTTCCTGGGTGGTGAGCACAGTGTCATGCACCATGTCACTTGAAATTGGCTCAATCACAGGAGAGAATTGTGATTGATCAAAGGCAAGATTGTCATTGGAATGACTTTCTTGTTCAGAAGAAATTTTTATGGAAGAATCTGAGAGAGAAGTGGGGTTTAGACTAGATTTTGGCAACTCCCCCTGAGAAATAGGAGGAGTTTCAACAGTGATGTGCTCTCCACTCTGTGTGTCATCAGCCTTATCACTCCTAGGGTCAAGAGTGAGTTCTTGATCCTGTGCAGACTCAGTACAGGTTGTAGTGGGGAGACTACTCTTTTCAATGCCAATAACCTGTTGGGAGGCCATTGACAGTAGTAGGTGTACCCCTTTTTCCACATCTGAATCCTGTTGGGAGGATTCAGTGGTAGGTTTAGATTTTGACTTCTTCCTTTGTCTGGTAAGGGGTGACTCAGGATCCTCACTTCCTATCTCTACAGAGTCATTTATCACTGCTAGGGCTCTCTTCTTTGACTTCTTTTTAGTAACATCAACCTTTTGAGAGATTGATGCACTTGGTTGCCTATCCTCTACAGTGGTGTTTTCAGTAGGATTGCTGGATGGGATAGGAAGGCTGGGGATAGACTGTGCAGCTCCTTCAGTCTTAGCCTTCCCTGTCCAGGAAAGTTCATGATATATGGGCTTATCAAGTGGATAAGACTCAAATGTGTCCTGCATATGCTTGGTCACACTTAGAATCACATCCACTTGATTCCTTGTGTCCAATGAACCAAATAGTACTTTGGACATGGACTTGGAATAAGCCATTTTAGTGTTATCTATACCCTCCAATAGATGGACATTTGCATCAAGAAAATTTAAAATAACTTGAAGGAAACGAGGGTAAAAGATGTCATTACCTCTACCACGAATGGTCCTGCCTAGCCTCTGAGTCAATTCTTTGAGAATTATGGCTCCCACATTGATCTCCTGGTTGTTGGCCAAGGAGTAGGCTAGCTTCACAGCAATGTGACTGATATGGTCCCATCCTGTCTTCCTGCAGAGAAACACCTTCTGGAGTGCGTCAAGCAGAAATGACCACTCCCTTCTCACAAACTTCTTATTCAGCTTTCCAGTATCTATCTCATCAGCATACTGAATGAAGGTCATGAATTCTATGATTTGAGCATCTGTAGCTTCTTGGTCATGACCTTCCACCTTGAACCCCAAAGCTTCATTGATTTCCCTTTCACCAAATTGAAAGTGTTTGCCTCCAATTGAACAGCTAACCTCCTGGAATGAGGTTCCATCTTCCCTAGACATTGTTGATACCAACGCCGTTCTCCAGAATCCTTCCAACACATCAACATACAAGGTAGGGTTCAGGGTTAGGGCTTGGCGTAGGTAGGAAGTGTTCAAGAACCGTACAAAACACTTGTACCTTGGGTTAGCCTCAGCCTCAGAGGGAATGGTGAGAAGATTGGTTTCTTTGGGAATTGTTAAAGGGATAGAGGATGATACAGTTTGAGATTTGGGTGCCATTTCGAGAGAGAGAGAGTGAAAATTAGAGTAGAGAATTTGTGCTTAGGTTTGAGAGTTTGAGAGCAATAGACAAGATGAAAAGTTGTGAACGGTTAGAAAAGGTATTTATATGATAGAGACACTGCGATATGGAGTTATGAATATGTACAGTCTATATGTATGTCGCGAAGTCAATAATAGCCTGTACCGCAAAGTCTTGCAAAATATATCGCATAGTCTCAACAATGAACTATGTCGCAAAGTCTTCAAAATGAAAGGATCGGGGAGACTTTGCGATATAGTAGAAATACCCTGTCTAAAGCTCTCTTTTAGGAATTTTAAGCAATTTGTCAGACTTTTATCAAATTTTGAAATAAAATTAATTTAAATCAAAATTCTGTCAACTATGGAGACTTGTCGATATAGTTATTCTAAGTCGCGAAGTCATAAAATTAACTATGTCGCAAACTCATGAAATGAACTATGTCGCGAAGTCTCACAATCTCAACAGTTTGCGATATAAGTCTGTTTAATTTGAACTATGTCGTGAACTCTGAAAATCATCTATATCGAGATGTCTCAAAAGCTCACAACTCCACTAACAAATATGATTTTGAAAAATATGCAGTAAAATACTGAAATATTTATAAATCATATCTCAGCTAATTTTCACTCCAAACAAATAGATCATTTAAATACAGTGAAAATTTACTGCTGCAACTATTAACCAGCATATTTACTTAGAACAACTGAATGAAGGATTGAGCATTCCAATTTCACTCACAAGTCTGTTGAAGACTGCTTCATTCAGAGGTTTAGTAAATATGTCAGCTAGTTGTTTCTCAGTTGGAACATAAGAGACTTCTATGGTACCATTTGCAGCATGTTCCCTAATGAAATGGTACCTGATCTCAATGTGCTTTGTAGTAGAATGATTAACAGGATTGGCAACTATGGATATTGCACTAGTATTATCACACATTAGAGGAATGTGTTCTAACACTAGCCCATAATCCATGAGTTGATTTCTAATCCAAAGCAATTGAGCACAGCAACTTCCAGCAGCAATATATTCAGCCTCAGCTGTGGATGTTGCTGTGGACTGTTGTTTCTTACTAAACCAGGACACTAACCTTTGACCTAGGAATTGACAGCTTCCAGAGGTGCTCTTCCTGTCAATTCTGCATCCAGCATAATCAGAATCTGTGTAACCAACCAGGTTGAACCCAGTGCCCTTTGGATACCATAGCCCAAGATTAGGAGTCCCCTTCAGATATTTGAAAATTCTTTTGATGGCCATCATGTGAGATTCCTTGGGATCAGACTGGAACCTTGCACAAAGGCATGTGGCAAACATGATGTCTGGCCTGCTAGCTGTGAGATAGAGTAGGGATCCAACCATTCCTCTATAGACCTTGATATCAACTCTCTTGCCTTTCTTGTCTTCATCCAGCTTGATTGCAGTAGACATAGGAGTTTTAGCTGGGGATGACTCTTCTAAACCATATTTCTTTAAAAGATCCTTGACATACTTAGATTGGTTTATAAAGATGCCATCCTCCCTTTGATGTACTTGCAGACCTAGGAAGTAGGTTAACTCTCCCATCATACTCATCTCATATTTACTTTGCATCAACTTAGAGAACCTTTCACAGAGTTTTTCATTTGAAGAGCCAAAGATGATATCATCCACATAGATTTGAACAAGAATGATATCATTTCCATGCTTCTTGAAGAATAGGGTTTTGTCAATTGTACCCCTGGTAAATTGATGCTCAAGAAGGAATTGAGATAGAGTTTCATACCAGGCTCTTGGTGCCTGTTTGAGTCCATAGAGCGCCTTGAGCAGTCTATACACAAAGTTTGGGAAGTCTTCACTTTCAAAGCCAGGTGGTTGAGACACATAGACTTCTTCAGCAAGATCACCATTAAGAAATGCACTTTTCACATCCATTTGATACACCTTAAAATCTGAGTGAGCTGCAAAAGCCAGGAAGATTCTTATGGCTTCCAGTCTAGCTACAGGTGCAAATGTCTCATCATAGTCAATGCCTTCTTGCTGACAATATCCTTTGGCAACCAGCCTTGCTTTGTTTCTTACTACCACTCCTTCTTCATCCATCTTGTTCCTGAACACCCATTTGGTGTCAATAACATTCTTTCCTTTTGGAGGTGGCACTAGTTCCCATACTTTGTTTTTCTCAAATTGATTCAACTCTTCTTGCATGGCAACAATCCAATCAGAATTCTTCAAAGCTTCTTCAATTAATTTAGGTTCCTCTTGTGACAGAAAGCAGCTATACAGACATGTATTTAATGTTGCCCTTCTTGTTCTAACTCCCTCACTAGGATCTCCAATGATTTGATCCCTAGTGTGGGCTCTGTCCCATTTCCTTGTGTGCCCCTGTTCATTTCCTTGATCTGTTCCAATCTCATTTTGGTTGACAGTTGCATTCTCTTCTTCTCCCCCTGTGTTTGTGAATCCTTGCACAGGTGTTTGAAGAAGATTGTCAACTTCAAGAATTTCATTTTCTAGAACAGTTTGAACAGGGGGTTCATCTTCACTTTCAGAATCCTCAAGATAACCTTGATTCTCAAATCTCAATAGCACACTGTCTTGATCACTTGTTTTCAGTCCTGGAGTTTTCTTGTCATCAAAGGTAACATCCATGCTTTCCATGACTTTGTGTTGCTCAGGTACAAACACTCTGTATGCTGTCCTTTCCAGAGAGTATCCAATGAAGATACCTTCAAATGCCTTAGCATCAAATTTTCCAACATGCTCAGAGGTATCTTTCATCACAAAGCACTTGCTTCCAAACACATGCAGGTGCTTGAAGGATGCTCTTTTTCCAGTCATTAATGAGTAAGGAGTTTTGCCAGACTTCTTATTGATTAATGTTCTATTTTGCACATAGCATGCTGTGTTAACAGCATCAGCCCAAAAGCTAGTGGGTAGCTTTGCATCCAGCAGCATTGTCCTTGCAGCTTCAATGAGAGTTCTATTCTTTCTCTCAACTACTCCATTTTGTTGAGGTGTTCTAGGAGCTGAGAATTGTTGAGAAATTCCTTTATCTTTGCAAAACTCATACAATGTTGAATTTCTGAACTCAGTCCCATTATCACTTCTCAAAGCAACTACAGAGGAACCAGTGCTTTGTGCTTCTTTATCAACTCTCTTGATATGCTCTATTATGACTTGGGGTGCTTCATCCTTGGAGAATAGGAATTCCACCCAAGTATATCTTGAATAGTCATCTACCATCACTAGAGCATATTTCTTTTTGGAGAGGGACATTACATTCACAGGGCCAAATAAGTCCATGTGAATTAGTTGCAGAGGTTTTGAGTTTGTATTGAGCAACTTGTTCTTGTGACTTGATCTTTTAATCTTCCCTTTCTGACAAGCTTCACATGCTCCATCTTGCACAAACTCCAAGGCAGGCAAATCCCTGATGAGTTCTCTCTTGGTTAGAGAGTTCATTGCCTGAACATTCAAGTGAGACAGTTTCTTGTGCCACAGCCAGAATTCCTCATTTGTGGCTTTTGTGTAGAAACAACAAATTTCTCCCTTATCTGCAGCCTTGAGATTAGCTACAAACAAGCTTCCTTTCTTCACACCAGTTAGAACAACTTCACCACTTTCCCTTTTTGAGATTGAACAAAGGTCTTCATCAAATTCCACTTTGAAGCCTCTGTTGGTAAACTGTCCAATACTCAAGAGATTATGCTTCAGTCCTTCAACAAATGCTACATCTTCAATAATGACATTTCCATATTTAACACTGCCATATCCCATTGTATAACCAATGTTGTCATTTCCAAAGGTTACTGATGGGCCAGCCTTTTCCTCAAAATGTGATAGCAGGGCCATATCACCAGTCATGTGACTTGAGCATCCACTGTCCAAGATCCATATGACTCTTTTATTCCTGTTGCCCTGCATTCACAAAGTGACTAAGTTGTTTTTGGTACCCACACTTGGTAGGGTCCAGATGATTTAGAAACATTTTGATTAATAATTCTTCTGTCATAAATTGCATTTCTCATAGTAGGAGACTTCACTTTTTCTGTGGCTTTGGAGTTTACACTCTTAGGCTCACATGAAGTTTTCACCCTCTCAACCCTGATTGGGGACCCTGTCCTATGAGAATGTATGTGTGTGTGTGATTCACCAGATTGTGCAGAGTCAAGTTTATGTTTAAGAGATAAACAGTTAGCAATCACAGTCACATAGCATGTCATGCAGTTTGGCTTACCACAGAAAGAATCATGACTAGAATTTATGCTTGCAGAAAGGTTACTTAGGTTGTCAACTTCAACAATTTCAGGCTTACTACACTTATGAGTCAAATGATTAACAGATAGGCATTTTTGACATTGTTTCCTGGGAGCATTTGGCACATAAGCATAGTTGTTTCCTTTGTTAACACCAACTTTACCGTTTCTGTTTTGTTTCCTTTTCTTAACAACTTCTTTCTTTGCTTTAGGACTCTTGACAAGATTGTCTTTGGTCTCTTTCTGATTGACAAGTTCAGGAAAGGAAGAAGTGTTCTTAGCAGCCTCATCTTCTTCAAGTAGTTGTTGCTTGATGATCAGTAGTTCCTCATCAAACTCTTTCTGAAGATGGGCAGTTCAACACTTGACAGTATGGTTGGGGCATTTTTGTTTGTAAAAGTTTCCTTTCCTTTGCCCTTGACCTTCTTCCTTCCCTTGTCATTATCATAGTCAAAACCAACTCCAACCTTGCAGTCTTCAGTGTGTTCCTTGTGGTAGGTTTGAATAAGTTCAGAGGAGTTTTTGAAGCTTCTTAGTTTCAGTTCAGTTTCAGCAATTTGTTCTCTAAGGGCATTCTCTATCTGCTCAGCACAAATCACATTGTTTTTAAGATACTCAACCTCCTTTTTCAAACCATCCAGGTTCACAACCATTAACTCAAGTTGCTCATTCTTTTCTGTAAGCTCAACATTCTTAGCAGTTAGTCTGTCAATTTCTTCATTAGCTACTAACATGCTAGTATGAATATTAAACATCTCAGTGCTCATATCTTCAACAGTTTGCTTATATTGAAGGGGAGTCATATCAAGAGAAGTAAGAATAGGTACCTGACTTGAATCACCTTCATCAGAAAATGCCATCAGGGCATAGTTTGAGTATTCTTGTTCTTCTTCTTCATCAGAGTCATCCCAGCATTTTCCCTCAGCAATAAAAGCTTTGCCCTGTTGTTTCTTGAGTAGAGCCTCATACTTAGCTTCAAGCTCTAAGTATGCTTTGTCCTTCTTGACTTGTTTAGGCTTTTTGCACTCAGTGGCAAAATGCCCAAGTTCATTGCAGTTATAGCACCTTATTTTGGTCCTATCCACACTTCCTGTCTTGTATCCACCTTTAGCAGCACCAGTAATCCCTTTTCCTTTATTGAAGGTGTTTGAGCCACTAGATCCACCAGTGTTTCCATTATTGAACTTGGACCTAAATGGCTGCTTTCTTTTAAACCTTATGTTAGGATACCTCCTAGCCATATAAGCAAAAGATTTGTTTTCCATTTTGTCCAGCTCATCTATACTGTAGAACTCATCCTCTTCAGGTAAATCATACACAACCTGAGTTTCATCACCAGTGTCTTCAACTTCCAGTTCCTCGATCTTGACCTGACTGATTTTAAGAGAGTCCATTCTTTGACTTAGGTTGTCAGCAATAAGTGCACAGGAGGTATTAGCCACTAATCCTTGCTTTGCTTGAATATATCTCTTTTGAAACAGCTCTAACTCATATGTCTTTAAAACACCATACAACACATCAAAACCAATCTTTGTCAGATCTCTTTCTTTAAGGGAAGAGATTCTTGGTTCCAAGTGATCTGGCAGAGTTAGTAGAAACTTCATATTGAGCTCTTCTGTTTCATAGTGTTTGTCATAGAGTTTGAGCTCGTTTATCAGCTTGTTGAATCTCTCAAACACTTCTGTGATTCCCTCTTTTGGCTGAGCCATGAAGGCTTCATATTGTGAAACAAGAATCTGCTTCTTGTTCTTTCTTACTTCAGTAGTTCCTTCACAGAGCACTTCTATAAGATCCCACATCTTCTTGGCACTAGTACAATGAGCAACAGTGCCATACATGTTGAAGTCCATAGATTCACAAATGATAAGTTGAAGATGTCCATCCAATGCTACTTTTTCCTTTTCAGGATCAGTGTATTTTAAGGGATCTTTGGGCACATGTTTTGCTGGTACAATCTCAGTGCCATTGGTTGTTTCACCAATCTCGATCATTGGAATGAAGGGACCATGCTTTAGAATATCTAAATACATGGGGTTAAAAGCTTTGATGAAAAGCAACATCTTCTTCTTCCATAAACTGTAGTGCTCCTTGTTAAAGGGAGGAATCTTGATACTGCTTAGTTTCTGTGAACTCATTCTTGATCTTTTCCTGTTTGTACGTTAACAGCCTGAGCTCTGATACCACTTGTTAGAAATGAATACTACTAGAAACTAGACAGAGGGGGGGTGAATGGATAGTTTGATATATTTTTCGATTCTTGAAACCTAAGTAAACAACTGTATGTGATTATGATATGTAATATGCAGAAAGTAAATAACACACACAATCACTTTAATCTACTTTGTATAAGCAAATTAAATACTACAGCTTTCCAGGAAATTCACAATCGAATTTCTGGCTTCTAAACAAGAACAGTTTGAACTTGCTTGCTTACAGAGAAAAGAGCTTAGCAAATAACTATGTGTATCTCTCTTACTTCTTACAGTTGTGTGTGCACGATATATATATTCACCTATACAAACTAGGCACACACAATATTACACAGCTACCCCTTCTGAAAGTCCAACTTGTCCTGCCATAAGAAGTTCACTGTGTCAGGAAGGACCACCTGCTTTTCGGAGTCTTTCCCGTTTCTGTAGCTGCTTGTCTCTTATCTTTCTCTCCAAGTTTAGCTGTAGATTTGCCATCTGTTCTTTGGACCACCTTGCCAGAACAAATGCTTCAGTATTTGTCTCCTTTGATTCTTGGTTCTGTACCTTGATTTGTCTTGTTATAAACGGCTAAGTGTTGATATCGTGAACTCCACTTTATCCCTGACTTCGCGATCTCCCTTGTGAGGACTACGCGATATAGCCTTTGAAGACTTTGCGACATAGGTCATTTGATGACTATGCGACATAGGTCATTTGATGACTATGCGACATAGGTCATTTGATGACTATGCGACATAGGTCATTTGATGACTATGCGACATAGGTCATTTGATGACTATGCGACATAGGTCATTTGATGACTATGCGACATAAGGCTTCTGAGGACTTCACGATCTAGGCTCTTTTGACTTTGCTGACTTCAACACTTCACGACATGTGTCTTGAGGACTTCTCGACATAGTACAAAATGGACTATGCGATATAGTACTTCACGACATGGATATTGGTGACTTCATGACATAGCTTTCTTTTGACTTTGCTATATAATGCCTTAGACAAATTCCTGCAACTTATTTCTTCATAGCCTTATTCAACTCTATCCTGCTGCATGAACACTTCTGAACTTCTACCAGGATAATTATTCAATGGCCTATATATACAATCTAGATGCAAGAAACTTTACTAAGCTCATTATAAATCTAAGCATACATGATAAAGCTATTGTTCATGAGAACAAGACAAGTACATTTAGAGACCTATACTCTATCCCAGTGATAGAAATCACTAGGTCATGTAGTGTGACATAGTCACATAGTGTAGGCTTGTTAATAGTGGTATTCAGACATGTCTTGAGCCTAACAAATTAAAATATAATTTTTTTTGTAATAGTTCTTCTTTTAAAGTAGTACACCGTGACGATCAAAATTCTATATAAAATTCATTTTTTTATAGTATATCCCATAAATATATATGTTATTATATTACAGACTAAATAATGAAAGCTTCCTTATAAGTCTGTTGGCTTTGTTTGATCACTCAATCCGTTGGATCTTTCAAATTAAATTGTTGAGAAACGTTAGATATAACAGTAAAATTAATTTTAAAAATCAGATTTTGACGATTTTACACCCCAACTAAATTAATTTTTAATTAAAAGATGGTTTAACAATTTTTATCTAACTGGAATTGTCCAGGGAAGAGAAAAGAAAGTCACGAATTTTTTCATGGAGAATTCTATTCAATATAGAAAACTTATTTATTTTTGGTATATTTGGTTTAAATTATCAAAATACACTTTTTAGAATTTAAATATAATCCTATTATTAATAAAATACACTTTTTTAATATTTGATCTAACGATTTTCATTTATCTAGTTAAGATCTAATGGTCCTTATTGATTTGGTTGTCCAAGGACCGTACGACCAAAATTTTGGATAATATCCCTATTATGCTTATTATATATAAGAATTTAATATAATAAAGATATCAAGTATATACTGATATAAGTATCTTACTAACTGCTTTTACTTTTAATGTTTCGGTTTTATTTACAGTGTATATAAAATTTTAAAATACATTATTACTTAAATATTATTAAACAGAATAAAAATTATGTTATGATTATATAAAAATTTATTCTCATATTATTATATTCTTTATCGATTTGAATTTGTTCTTAATTAATTTTAATACTTTATTGAAAGAAACATAAAATTTTTATATTTAAAAGAATTAGTGGAAAAATAAATAAATTGGTGCTACAATAATAAAAAATATTTATTAAAATTTAGATACTCACTTTACTATTTGGGTTCTATCCTGAGTTTTAGAAATTGAATTTTGACGATTTTACGATCCATGCGAAACTAACGAAATTATCTTTAATTTAATGATGGTTTAATAATTATTATCTAACTTGACCGGTTGACCTACCCATAAACCGAAAAGAAAAGATGGTTAAGAATTTTTACATAAAGAATTCAATTCAATTCAATATAGAAAACCAATTTATAATTGGTTTAAATTATCAAATCACACTTCTTAGTATTTAAATATAATCCTACATTTAATCAAATACACATTTTAATATAAGTATTATATTCAAAATTATCGTTTATTAATATGAAACCCTCAATATTTTAATAATATTCTGATATTATCTTTTTATGTTTGTTATATGTAAAATAATATAATTATAATTTGGATTAATCAAATTGTCAAGTGTCTAAATTTATTCATGTACATGAGTTCTCCTAAGTCTCTTATTATAACGTAGGGTCCACGTAAGTATGATATACATGAGCATTATATTGATAATTTTTAATATTGTAATCCATATGAAATGTTATTTTGATATTTGGTTTAATAATTATTATCTAACTGGAACTATACATAAATTCAAGAGAAAAGATATTTAAGAATTTTTACATAGAAAAAAATTTAAATTATCAAAATACACTTTTTAGTATTTAAATAAAATTCTATTATCAATCAGATACACTTTTTAATATTAGATCTAACAATTCTCATCGATCTATGTAATATCTAACTATAATTATTAATTTGGTCGTATAGTGATCGTATACGGGCCAGATCGATTTCTTAAATTGAAATAAACATAGAATTTATAAATTTAAAAGAATTAGGAAAAAAATTAAATTGGTGCTACAATAATAAAAAAATATTTATTAAAATTTAGATAATCACTTTAATATTTGGGCTCTATCTTGAGTTTTAGACAACAGATTTTAACGATTTTACAGCCCACGCGAATCTAAAAAAATTATCTTTAATTTAATGATGGTTTAATAATTATTATCTAACTGGAACTATCCATAAATTAAAGAGAAAAGATAATTACGAATTTTTACATAAAGATTTCTATTCAATATAGAAAACCTATTTATAACTGGTTTAAATTATCAAAATACACCTTTTAGTATTTAAATACTATCCTATTATTAATCAAATACAATTTTTAATATTATATCTAACGGTCCTCATCTATTTGAATATTTATAGTTTTATAATCCAACGGATCGTATACTTTTGGTAGTACAGTGACCGACCAAAGTTTTGGATAAGATCTCCTTTACGCTTATTATATATAAGGAGTTAATGATCAGTGTTCTAAAATTCGGCGATTAATCGGGATTAATCGTCGATTAATCGCTAGACGGCGGGCCACCGAACTGATTAAGCGAAAATCAGTCAATTAATCGTTTTTTCATAAAAACGGTCAAAAATCGGCTGAATCGGTCAAAAATCGGATTAATCGGTCAAAAATCGGGCTAATTATTAAAAAATAGTAAAATATAGTTAAAATTAAAAATAAAAAATAAAAAATTTAAAAGGTAGAAACTTGATTAAACAATAGGAAAAAACATTATTTTTGTACATATAATTATAATTTTAGATGCCTAAATCATAAATTCTCTTACGTTTTCCTCTTAAATTGATCTCTAATTGAAAAGTTAAATCTTCAAAATTTTATTTATTATAATTATATAACATTTTTAACATATTTGCATACATATATGATAATAACAAATGTTTAGTTGAAATAACGAAACAATTTTACAATACACATATTTTAAAATTGAGAATATTTTTTAAAGAATTAAATTTTAGATTTCTTTTAATGCGTTATAAAATTACAAATAGCAATAATAAAATCACTTTTCGAATGTAATTAGAAAAACCCGTAACTTAGTTTGTAAGATTGGAGGTCAATTTAAGGATCATTATCCCAATTGGAACGGGAAACATGGTATAAGGGAGGGGTATTACACGTTATTGTCAACAAGGAAACTTTTCGAAATTGTTTTGAATTTAACATTATCCCACTTGGAACAGGAAACATGGTATTTCGAATTTGTTTAGGAAATTTGTTTAATTGATTTGTACAAGGAAACTCGACGCCTTGCGTGTATATATATACAGGTCAGAGAAAGGGATAATATCAAATCTCTCTAATCTCTCTCTCTCTCATAAAATCCCTCTCTCTCTCTCTCTCATAAAATCTCTCTCTCTCTCTCATAAAATCCCTCTCTCTCTCTCATAAAATCTCTCCCTCTCTCTGATAAAATCTCTGTGATTGAATTTCTGGTGGTGAATGGTAATGGCTGAAAGAAAAAATTCAGCTCCTGGATTCAGGTTCTATCCGAGTGCTCAAGAACTTATAAGTTTTTACTTGAAGCCCAGGATTCTTGGACACAAGCCCTTCTGCAACATTATCAAAGACATTCAATTGTATGGCCCCAACTCCACTCCATGGCAATTGTTCGATGTCAATGATGAATCCTGGACTGCTTCTCCTGATAAACCACTATCTGAAAAGTACTTGTATGTGTTTACTTCCTTATCTAAGTTACGTTCTTCCAAAAGTAGCAAGATACGGAGAATTAGAGAAAATACTCTCAAGGAGGCTGGCTGTGGCACCTGGCAAGGTAAGACCAAGAAGAATCAGATCAAGGATTGTGAGGGTAATCTCATCGGGGAGCAAAAAATGCTTGTTTTTGAGATTAAGGACACCGGGGATCAGTTTGATCTTGGTAAGGCAGTTCACTTCAGGATGCATGAGTACTCGTTAGCCGGAGTTAATAAAGACCTTAAATCTGCTGACGGTAATGATGTTGTGCTTTGTAAGATCACCGTCGATTTTTCTAAGGAACCTGAATATAATCTGGGGTCCAAAAGTAGTGATCATGCTCCAACCAAAAATACAAGTGAATGCCAACTTAAAGTACAAATCAATGAGGGGAACCTTGAGAGAAGCGTTGGGAACAATCTGGAGGAAACCATGAATTCAACCCCAACCCCAACAAGTATGGTCGAGATGAACAGCAGTGTTGGTAACAATGTTGAGGCCACTCAGTGTTCAACTTCTGAAAATTCGTTTGTCATGGATAGTGGTGTTGGTGATTCCTATGATTATATTGCTGCTGCTGATCAATTTCTCAATGGTTCAGAAGAGTTAAATGAGAATGATTGGGATCCCATTTTGACGGAATGGTACATGGGCTTGCTTACTTTCGATCAAGAAGAAGGGGGAGTTGAAGAAATCAGCAAGCTTGGAAAGAGAAAATTCGAAGAGGAGAATTCCCGCGGGAGTAAGAAGATGTGTCTTTGATCACTGATAGCGATAGCTTGGGCAAAATGTATACATTGCTAGTTGTCTAATTGACTAGTACTAACTACGAATCTCTTAGTTCTTTTTTAGTCGTTTAGTTTGCTCAGTCAATTTGGATCTTGTCCAAATATGTATAACTTTGAAATGGTTATGATCATATTGTGAATCTTAATTAGCCTAGAAGCAGATTTATGAAGAATTAATTAGTTCTGTTTGAAGTCACTTTTTATCTATTGCATTTTAAAAGCTTTAACTACAAACTACAGTTCTTCCCCTCCAGAATCCTCACGGCCTTGATTATGATTGATATGGTTTAGTGCAAGCGAATAGTTGTAATTTGGGAAAACATTTTATTTGATCTTGAAGCTGAAATTTCACACCGATTCTCAATTTAACTATTTGTCTTGATGCAGAATAGGTGAAGGTTCTGGTTTCCTGTTATTGGAGGTAAGTGCAGCTCTTTATAGACTCTGGTCTACAATCACAGCGCTTTCAAATTTGCGTCCTTCCCAAGAAAAATTTATTTGCCCGAAAATATTACATTCGTAGACACTGTAAACATGTTTATTTTCGTAGTATCATTTTATATAATTGTTCGTGTACGTTTACTCGTTGAGCCTGCCAACAGTCCAGTATATAATGCCGAAAATGGAAAATGGAGGGGGGGGGGGGGGGGTCATCTGTTAGTAAATGGTTTAAAGACATCCAGGAAATTAAGAAGGATGGCTTTAGAGGTTGCATTTTAGTTTATTTTCCAACCTTTAGAAGCATTCTTCATTGCTGTATTTTTCAGCTTTTGGTTCGATTCTATTTCTTGGCTTGTCCCGCCAGAAATATCAGAGCATATTCAGAATATTATGGTATGTTTATGCAAACTTCAGTGATTATAACAAAATGTGTGTTCAGTGAGAAAATTAGTTGATGTATGTGTGCATCACCTATTCTCTGTAAATAGGATACTTAAATAAGATAGAAATTTAAAGGGTTAAATGGCATTTAGGTCAATTTGGATCTTGTCCAAATATGTATAACTTTGACATAGTTATGATCAAATTGTGAATCTTAATACTAATGTTGCCTTTATATTAACAAAATTCAAACCTTTAGTTATTGTTGTGTACACCAGCTTATGATTTGGTTGTTTCAGTTTCCTTAAGTGTCGTAATATTTGATCATATCATTCAGTTCCCCTAATGTTATTTATGGCTAGTTCGTTGTTAGGAATTTCTTGCAAGTTCAGTTCACGTGTATTGATTTAATGAGATTGAACGAATTTTAACTTGAACAAGGAAAATACAGACTTGGCAAGTGTTGTGTTTTCTGCTAAGTTCGTTATCAGTTGAAAATGAGAATGAAAAGTTGGTTCTTGTGTACATTGACTAGTAGTAAACTGATGGGTGTTCTAAATTTATTGTTTCAACAATTTAGATAGATTATGAAGAGTTACGTGATATTGTCTGTCTTAACTTTATTGTTACTCAAAGAAACAAAAAGATCATTTTTTTTTCTTTCAATTTCTGAAGGTTTTTGTTTTACCGTTGTGTTGAATTTATTGTCTAACAACAGGGATAAAGATTTAACTAGATGGTTAGTTTCTTCGGAAGATTTTTACCCACCAATCCTTCTTATTCGAGTTTTAGTGCTGATTACAGCATGTAGTACTCATTTGCTATGCAGTATAGTGGCCCTCCAGTGACTTGTGATATTCCCCGGGTTGTTCCTGTGGATGTTGGTTGGATTCTGACAGATGCAGAGGTTTCCACTTCCTCTAGTTTGTCTAATTTGTCATTTCCAGCTGTTCAACCTATAGCTAAAAAGAGTAAGGATCATATGAGCAAGAATTGTCAAATGAGAGATAGCCAGATTAGCAGCAGCTATCCTCCGATGTCTGTAATCGATTCAGGTGGATTTGATGAAGCTCATGAAGTTCGTTTATCAAGTGTACAAGGGACATCATCTAGAGTTGTCAATGTGATTGATGATTCAGGTGAATCAGGATATTCTGATGGTTGTGAGTTTATAACACGGAGGGTATTGAACGGAAATGCTAGTTCCGGGACATAATGGTTCTCATATACTCACGATAATTCACATGAATTGTCACGAAACTCAGATGTGGAGGTTGTAAGTGATGGTCAAGGGGAGGTCATACCTCAGAATTTGATAAAAAGGGATTGAGATCATCTCTTGCTTCCTCAGAAATTACAGAAAAAAAGGACTCTGTTCATGAGACCAGTTCTCCTCACCATGGAACACCGATCTTGACACTTCGTGATCCTGAGTTGAGTGATATTTTTCATGGGGAGAATGATCACGTTGAATCAGTTGTTTTATAAGAAAAGCAAAGAAGTACATCTAGTGTTTAAAATGGTATATGTAAATGGTAGATCACTTAGTGAAGCAGAGCTGGTTGAATTACTCTGCTGTCCAAACCCTCCGAAAAAGCTAGAACCAATTAAGTATTGGTATGACAAGGTGTCTGGACTATGGGGAAAGGTGAGTATTACTCATTTTCTAATATAACTTCCAAATATTTAGTTTGTAGGTTTATAATAGATCAGCTGTCTTGTTCCAACAGGAAGGAAAAAAGCCCTCTCAGATCATTAGCGCTCAACTGTCTGTAGGTGATTTAATCATGCGAAATGCTAGCAATGGCAATACAGACATTTTGGTAAATAATAGAGAGGATGACTCGTTTTCTAATTTAACTTAAAAATTTTAAGTTTGCAGGTTTAAAATAGATGAGCTGTCTTGTTTAAGCAGGAAGGAAAGAAGCCTTGCCAGATCATTAGCGCTCAACTGTCTGTAGGTGATCAGATCACCAGCTATTGAATCCGGACAAGTTCTCTGAGAAAATACTTCAGACTTGTGCATTCAACATCTGCGTGCACTTGGCTAGGAACATCATTAAGTTTAATTGTCCCGAAAATTGTTTTTGGCAAAATATGAATTTTTTGCTTGGTTGGTATGATTTTAAGTGGTAGCAGCAGGGTTGGGGTTTCTGACTCTTTCACAAGTGGTGCATAACACTAGAACTCGAATGGAGGAGAAGTACAATTGAGTTAATATAAGTCGTGAAGTTTTAATTAGCCTAGAAGCAGATTTATGAAGAATTAATTAGTTCTGTTTGAAGTTACTTTTTAATAAAAAGTACGGACTCGTGTCCCCATATTTTCAGTTTTGCCGAACTCATGTGTCCCCGCACGAAGCACCCGCACTCCCGCACCCGTGTGCTTACTTCTTAGGTTTTTATCTATTGCATTTTAAAAGCTTTAACTACAAAGTACAGTTCTTCCCCTCCAAAATCCTCACGGCCTTGATTATGATTGAAGACATCTGTTAGTAAATGGTTTGAAGACATCCAGGAAATTAAGAAGGATGGCTTTAGAGGTTGCATTTTAGTTTATTTTTCAACCTTCAGAAGCATTCTTCATTGCTGTATTTTTCAGCTTTTGGTTCGATTCTATTTCTTGGCTTGTCCCGCCAGAAATATCAAATGAGCAGATTAAGAATATTATGAGCAGAAATATCAAAGAAGGAAATTATTGGAGGACACACCATGGAAAGCACCTTAGATATTTTAAATTTCTTTTTCATTAATTTAATTTTTATTGAAGCACGGTTATGAGCTAGTATATCTAATGCGTTATATTTAACTAAACGACCAAAATTAAAAACACTGACCTACATTGCAACAATCTAATCAAATGAGCAGATTAAGAATATTATGGTATGTTTATGCAAACTTTAGTGATTCTAACAAAATGTGTGTTCAGTGAGAAAATTAGTTGATGTATGTGTGCATCACCTATTCTCTATACAAGCCTATAACCCGTGCATCGCACGCATGAATTTTAGTATTTTTAATGTATTATTTTAGTATTTTTATAAGATTTATTATTATTATTTATCTTATTTTATTATCATTTATTTGTATTTTGATCTTAAAATTTTTTAATATGTTGTCGACGGAATAATATCTTGAACTTTTGAATGTAGCTTAGAAAAATAGATGATATAAATATTTAATAATAATAATAATATGTTGTTGACGGGATTCGAATCTTGAACCCGTGGGAGTATTTTAGATACCAAGAAAATAATATTCTTTTAATATTACATCAAACGGTTCTCGTTTATCTATATTTATATCTAACGGTTATTATTTATAGAACCAAACTACCAACCAACCAAATAGATGATAGTTTGCTTATAATAGTATTTTTTTATATGATTTTTTAGTATTTTTATCTTATTTTATTAGCATTTATTTGTATTTTGATCTTAAAAAATTTTAATATGTTGTTGACGGGATTCGAACCTTGAACACGTGATAACATTTTAGATATCAAAAAAAGAATATTCTTTTAATATTACATCCAACGGTTCTCATTTACCTATATTTACATCTAACGGTTATTATTCAGAGAATCAAACCAAATGACCAAACTATCAACCAAATAGAGGGTGGTTTGCTTATAATATTATAGTATAGATATAGATACACGGTCTTCTTTAATATTTTCTTATTTTTTATTTAGATTTTAGTTATTATATATAATTTGATAAAATTTTAATATATATATATATATATATATATTGGATTTATAAATCTAACAATATAATATTTAAATTTAATATATTATTGACGTAATCAATAGTAGTATTTTAGATATTAAAATATAAAATATTTTAAAATAACATATCTAATGATTCGTATTTTTTTACTCTTAAAAATCTAAAAAGGGACTCAAGTGCAAATATCAAAATATGTGATTGTTCAATATACCGAGTTTATTTGAATATACTATTACTTTTATTTTCATTAATTATCTCGTTTAAATTGAATGTTAAAAAAATTATAATAAACATGAATTTCATAAGTTTAATATAATAATATTACCAATATATCTATCTTTTGCCCGTGTTATTTTTAATTTGAACATGAGTTGTTTTAGTTAAAAAATATAAACAGGTGATATCCTTAAAAAGACAATTAGTTACTTATTAAAAATTATATTAAATTATATTAATTTTTTTATATATACGTCTACATTACTTTTAGAAAATTAGTTGTTTAAGTTAGAAAATATAAAATAGGTAATTTGTTTTAGCTGAAAAGAATAACTTGTTATTTATTAATATTTATATAAAACAATATTACCATTATATATTTATTTTGCATGTATTATATTTAGAAGATAAGTTGTTTTAGTTAGAAAATATAAAACACATAATGTGTTTTAGCTGTCGGTTATAAATATATAATAATATTACCATTTTATATATATATATTGCCCGTCTTATTTTTAGAAAATGATTTGTTTTAGTTAAATAGATATATGAAATAGGTAATATGTTTTAGCTGAAAAAGGTAATTGATTATCAATAACTTGGTTTCCATATATGTGTCCTATTTATAACATGAGTTGTTTTAGGTAAAAAATATAAAAATAATGTGTTTTAGCTGAAAAAGGTAATCGGTTATAAATATATAATAATATTACCATATTATATATATGTTGCCCGTTTTATTTTTAGAAGATTAGTTGTTTGGTTTAAAAAAAATATAAAATAGGTAATGTAATGAAAAAAGGTAATTGGTTATTAATAAATTGATTATAGATAGGCCCGTGAATCGGCCCAAATACCGACCGACTGACCGACCGACCGACGACCGACCAAAACTTTTAATGTTTCGTCTTTAATAATATAGTATAGATATAGGATACTTAAATAAGATGAAAATTTAAAGATTAGAAATTTTAAATGATAATAGTCTTATCTCTATGTTGTCTGTCAAAATAAACATCGAATGTGATAATTTAAAGATTTTTGGAAAGGAATTTAGTTTTATTGTAAGTTTAATACTTAAAAACAAATATGAAATAAAAATTATTAATTCGTTGGATAAAAAATGAGGGGATACATCCCAACTCCCAAGATGTTCAATATATGCTACAAATGTATAGTTTTTATCTTAGCAAATCACAAACAATAATAACATTTGATTCTTAAGAAAAGCTAAAAAAATTTGATATTTGACCGCTATACATATTTTATTATAAACCCAAAAAATTTATTGCGTGTAATAAATTGATAATTATGTGTGTGACATTTATACTCTTCTATACTTACTATATTTATTAATAAGGAAAATAATATGAAAAATGGTGCGCGGTACCAAAAGTATCAAATTACCAAGTTTGGTTATCACGAGACATGGGTTCAATTACTCGCAACTACATAAAAGATTTATTAATTTAAATTTTTTAGTTTAATTCAGGATTCGATTTCTTACAATTACGTTATTATACAAAATTTATTTATTTACTTTAATTTCATTCAAAGTTCAATTGTCTCTAACTTCTATACTCTTTATTAATAAATAAAATACTGTTAAAATATCGTGCGGTACCAAATTCAAGATTAATTGTCTATAACCACATAATTAAATAGTATTTATTTATTATATATTTCTATCATTCAAATAACTATAAGTAAATTTTTTAATAATTAAAATTAATATTAATTATCAAAACAATGTGAAAATGGCGAGCGGTACCAAAGTACCAAATTTGATTATCACGAAATCCGGGTTCGATTCCTTGCAACTACGTAATCATACACGATTTATTTATTTACTTTAATTTCTTTAGTTTTACAAACGGTTCGATTGTCTTTAACTACATAATTAAATAGTGATTTATTTATTATATATTTTTATCATTCAATTCTCGACAAATATATTTTTTAAAAATATGTATTAATATTTATCAATATTAATATGTTGATGTCGGTCCGTGCTTAGCACGGGTCCGTATATATAAATTTGAATTCCTTTGACTTATGAAGACATTCATCCTCGAAATTACAAAAAATGGACACATAAATTTTCAAAGAAAAAACTGCAACTCCATGCCCATTAAATATGTCTTTTCGTCCAAATGAGCGAGAAATTATATATGGGTACGTCTTTTCATTTCTTACCAATAATATTAGCATTTTGTCACTAAAAGTATGTATAATTGTGTTAATAATAAACACATTCAGAAAAAAAGTTCTTCAAGTATCATTTATAAGATTTTGCGGAATAAGTATATATACTCTTTATTAAAAGCAGAAACCTCCTCTTAATGATATGGTATGTCATGTATATCGTGTTATACATATTATTTTTATTTTTATTATCTTAATATAATTCTGAATTAATATAATAAGATTTATTATTTAATTAAAAATCTATACTTACTCTTTATTAAAAGCAAACCTCTGTTAATGTTATGGTATATCATGTATACTGTAGTATACATATAGTTATTATCTTAAATTAATATAATAAGATTTATTATTTAATTATAAATTAATCTTTATTACTTTATTAAAATTAAAAACTCACTCTTATTGGTTTAGTATGTCATATACAGCGGTAAACATATAATTATTATATTAATATAATTAACATATTTCTAAATTAATATAGATAAGATTTATTATAAAATCAAAATTAGATTTTCCACTTAATGTTATGATATGTTATGTATACAGTCATACCTGTAAGATTCTTTATATCACATTTTTATTTTATAAGTTACTTTCGATCACTACAATTCATATCTCTATTACTTCTAACAATTACATTACATATGAGTATTTTATCCATCTTGTCGATATTGCTCTGTTCTCCATCCCATTCGGGATGAGAATTTGAGAAATTATTCATGTTCAGGACAAGGACAGGAACAGAGAAAAGTATAAAAACAACCCGGGGATTGGTGGCGGTATATAATAATAATTTGGGGATTGGAGACTTTATTGATAAGGAAAACTCTTTTTCGTTAGAACACAATAGTACAAAGCCAAATTTGGGTATCTCTTTTACTTCTAACAACTACATATGGGTATTTTATACGTCCCGTCAATCTTGCTATGTTCTCTGCCCCATTCGGAATGAGAATTTGAGAAATTATTCGTGTTAAGGACATGAACAGAGAGAAGTATAAAAACAACTCGAGGATTGGTGGCGAGAAGGGAGAGAAGTATAATAAAATTATTCGAGGATCAGAGACTTTATTGATAATGAAAACTCTTTTTTTCATTGCAACACAATAGTACAAAGCCAAATTTTGGTTAGTACGATATATTTAAATTAATTGGTTTCATTCCAAACTCGTGTTCGATTCGCTGCAACTACATAATTATATAAGTTAGTTATTTATTTAATTTCAATTCTTTGATTTTACCAAATATTTGATTTTCCTTTGGAACGTTAGCATCATCTTTGGATTTCAGATCGACATAATTAAATAATATTTATTTATTATAGACTTTCATATTAATATCATGTTAAATTCTCTGCAAGTACATATTTAAATAAAACTTATTAATTATTTTTATACTCAATATTTTAAATTTCTTTTTCAATAATTTAATTTTTATTCTTGATCCGGGCTTCGCAAGAGTTATGAGCTCGTATATCTATTACGTTATATTTAACTAAAGAGTAATGCTAGAGGTACCGAATTGGGTACCGAATTTTGATACCAAATGATGTGGCATGGGTGATGTGGAAGTTTGAGATGATTTTATTGGGAAATTAATGTGAATGCGGGGAGGTCCACTATTATTAATTAAGTTGTTGTCAATAAAAATATAACATGTGACATTTGGGATGCATTTTGGGATTCAATTTAATATCCCTAGCGTTATTGTTAACTAAACGACCAAAATTAAAAACACTGACCTACATTGCAACAATCTATTCAGTTACATTTTACTTGCATAAAAATCATATCGAAAACATAACTACAAACACCATGTAACAATCCTTTCATTCTTTTTCTTTTGAGCAAGTTAAGTTTCAAAATTTTTAACTTTCTCTACAATTCTGAAATTATAGTTTTCGATCGGGGAACATTAGAGGATCAAATCAAAGGTGGTAAATACGGCCCTTCTTCATGACATTGACAATAACAACCTTCAATTGATGTTTTTAAATATTTTAAAATGTTTGCTAATTTAGTCCGTAAAGTTTTATTATATAATTTAGTTTGTAACTGATATCGCTTTGTAATTAAGAGATGTTCACATTTAACACACTTTATCGCTTCGTAATTAAGAAATGGAACCAAAAGTTTAGAATTTTAATTTCAAGACTTCTCAAATATTTTCAGAAAAACAAGAAAACATCCTAACAAAAAAAAAGAAAAAATAATAAGAAAACATGTATCATAATCATCATATTTTCAGTGAAACTAAATTATCTCTGATGAAAGAAAAGAACCCAACTATTTATAGTATGTATAAACACAAATATCATAAGTGTATATTTCATAATAGTTACTCCTTCCGTCTCAATTATATTTTTGTACAAATCAAAAAAATCAGGAAAATAATATTTACAAGTACCTCAATCGAACTCATTGAAATGCATGTAAAAGTCAACTGTTGAATAACATAAGAGTGTTGGAGCATTTCTCAAACACCTAAAATTTTAGAATGACTAGTTACTTAATGTGATATGAGATTCGACCGATTGAGGGGACTATTAAATAGTAAAAGATCACTTTTGAGGCATTTTTGTGACCTTATAAAATTTTGGAGCTTACTCGGAAGATTTAAGGTTTCAAAGTGACTTACTCCCTCCGTCCCTCTGGGTTCTATACATAGAAATTGGGCACATATACTAAGAAAAAATATAAAAAATGAGTAAAATTAGATGAAAAGTAAGTAAAGTGGTGGAACCTATCAATATTTAATAATAGATTTGACATAGTGGAGGAAGTAGTGGGTGTAATAGTGATTTATATTGTTATAGAATAGAGATAGTGGAGAAAGTAGTGGGTGTAATAGTGTTTTATATTATTAAAAGTTACTATTTTTGGAATGTATAGAAATGAATGGGACATCCCAAAATGAAAAGTGTATAGAAATGACCGGAACGGAGGGAGTCTTGTTTAACATGCACAAGATTCCACGCCACAACAAAGACAACTGTAATCTTAGAAAGATAAAAATGCTAATTTCTATATTTTTAATTCAACTCGGTCTAGATATTTAGACCCAATCTAAATATAACTAATCTTATTAAGTGGGCCTCAAAGACAATTTCCCTTCCTGCAATCTGAAATCCTAGCTGAGATTCAGATGTTAGTATTTAGAAAATTTGCTTCATCCCTAAATGACCTTAAGATCAAGTTAATGACTAATATTTAAAATCCTGAATCCGTCACTCGGTATTTGATAAATTTTCATTAACAAATTCATAACATTTCACGTTGATACTGATACATCTTAAAAACATATACATACCCTAAAGTCTAACAGCATACAAACTGATGTTGAATATGAGGATGAGAAGGTGCTATTTATATACATGTAGAGATATTTGTTAAATTATATATGGAATTTTGAAGTTCTTGTGAAAATTAAATAGAAAAGTGTCAACTTCAAAAGAAGGAAATTATTGGAGGACACAGCATGGAAAGCACATTAGATATTTTAATTTCAAGACTTCTCAAATATTTTCAGAAAAACAAGAAAATATCCTGACAAAAGAAAGAATAAAAAATAATAAGAAAACATGTATCATAATCATCATATTTTCAGTGAAACTAAATTATCTCTCAGGAAAGAAAAGAACCCAACTATTTGTAGTATGTATAAGCGTAAATATCATAAGTGTATATTCCATAATAGTTACTACCAATTTGAATGACTTTTGATTTTTTTCACACATTTTAATGTACTCGGTTGAAATATTTGTAAATAATTTATTTTCAATTTTTTTGATTTGTACAAAAATATAAAGTCTATGTTTTTATACAAAACAAGAAAATCAGGAAAATAATATTTACAACCGAGTTCATTAAAATGCGTGAAAATTGAAGTGATTCATTTATTTTGGTACGAAGGTACTACTATATAGTCTTGGTAAGTAGATTAGAATAGTCATATTACAAAATGGCTTATCCTCAACACAAGGCATGCTATGTTTTCCTCCGTTTCCAACTTTGTTTCATTGTTTCTCTGGGACCAATTTTTGGTCTCTGGTTAACGCAAAGCAGCTACAAGCTTTTCTCGAGCCATATGCATTGCAAATTCGTTCAATACTTCTCTATTTTACACTATTAGAAAAGTAATGAACAAGTTAACATTACTAGTGAATTGTGTTAATCATATTATGAAGGAAAAAAAATCTCATATTCAAGAATTTTCTATATTTTTAATTCAACTCATTCTAGATATCTAACCCGATCTAAACCCGATCTAAATATAACTAATCTATTCTGTTATTACGAGGGCCTCAAAGACAATTTCCCTTCCTGCAACCTGAGATATAAGATGTGCTATTCAGTGGTGGAACCAGGGGAGAGGCCAAGGAGGCTGAAATCCTAGCTGAGATTCAGATATTAGTGTTTAGAAAATTTGTTTCATCCCTAAATGACCTTAAGATCAAGTTAATGAATAATATTTAAAATTCTGAATCCGTCACTCGATATTTGATAAATTTTCATTAACAAATTCATAACATTTCAGGTTGATGCATCTAAAATCATATACATACCATAAAATCTAACATACAAACTGATATACAACAACACAAAACTATGTTACAGTTGCATGAATTATAATCAGGAAGGAGCAAAACTGTTCATGAGCAGAAAGACAGTAGATTCCGAAAATGTACTGTCTTTCTTTGCTGCTTTCACCTGCACCTGCACTTGCTCTTCTTCTTCTACTTCCATGCCTTGAGCTTTTTGAGATCTTGTATCAGTTTTGAGAAACACACATTTTTGCATCTTCACTTTCTCTCCCAGCTTTGCTAGCTCCCCCCACACATCTACTACACCTGCCATCACAATTTTTGGCAATTCTCTAGACTCCAGATATTTATTGATAAATAGTGATTTTTTGATGTTGAATATGAGGAGGAGAAGGTGCTATTTATAAACATGTAGAGATATTTGTTAAATTATGGGATTTTGAAGAACTTGTTAAATAAAATAGAAAAAGTGTCATCTTCAAAAGAAGGAAATTATTGGAGGACACAGCATGGAAATGCACATGTAATTTGATTTTTAGTGAGAGGGAAGGTGCATATGAAGTTGTTTTTCTTCCACGGTTCCAACTTCCGGAATGACGGTCATATGTTCCAAATTAATAGTCCCACACTAACGTGTAAGCCGTATCATTTAGTGATAGTTTTGGACATTTCATTTCATACTAGCTTCAACAATAAAAATTAAATTATTGAAAAAGAAATTTAAAATATTGATAATAAAAATAATTAATAAGTTTTATTTAAATATGTACTTGCACGGAATTTAACATGATATTAATATGAAAGTTTATAATAAATAAATATTATTTAATTATATCGATAGAAAGAATCAAATATTTGGTAAAATCAAAGAATTGAAATTAAATAAATGACTAACATATTTAATTATGTAGTTGCAGCGAATCGAAAACGAGTTTGGAATGAAACCAATTAATTTAAATATATCGTACTAACCAAAATTTGGCTTTGTACTATTGTGTTGCAGAAAAAAAAGAGTTTTCCTTATCAATAAAGTCACCGATCCTCGAATAATTTTATTATACTTCTCTCCCCTCCCGTCACCAATCCCCGAATTGTTTTTATACTTCTCTCTGTTCATGTCCTGAACACGAATAATTTCTCAAATTCTCATCCCGAACGGGGCAGAGAACATAGTAAGATTGACGGGACGGATAAAATACATATATGTACTTGTTAGAATTAAGAGATGTTATGGATTAAAAAACGTGCTTTGTGAATTTAATGCTAGGATTAATGAGCTTTGAGCTTTAATGGCTGCACTCGTGTATCCGGACTAAATTGGTCCTCACAAGATGCCTACGTATCTCAAATTGTTATTGAGAATCAAGCCAAAGACGTAGTTCTGATTGTAGGATCAGGGACCTTATATAGGCGTCTGGAGCCTAGTATTTATGGTATGTTTGGGAGACTTAGCGGATAAGTCTTCTTTTTGATATTGGATAAGTATTGTATTTCTTGCTGAAGAATTCGTTTCCTTGTTGATAAAGGTTATGACTCATTAATTGCCTTTAATTGGGATTCTGGATCCTTCTTTGACCAATTTGCCATAATTTGGACTCTTTTTATGAGCTGTATATTTTCCATATTCATTAATTACGAAATTAATGAATAATTAGGGTATTGGGCTTTAAATATCGGCCTTTTGTTTGACCAGTCAATTATATTTCTATAATTACTTTTCTGACCATATCATTTGCCCCCCAACTTCTAGGAAAATCTCTCTTGGATTATCGTAGAAGTTATTTTATTCAGGAGTTACGACATTTTCTTCCATATCGTGGCTTGGTTTGACGAACGTATAGTTCTAAACCAATTTTATAATTCTCCAAAACAGGAATCGGGATTTTTCATCAATTCCCTGGAACATAAATTGATTTTTGAATTTTTCATGTCATTTTCGACCAGGATCCTGGTCGAATTCGACCTTGATTTTAGCTCCTGGTCGAACTCCTTCGACCAGGATTCTGGCCGAAATTTGCTTCCATTTTGCATCCTGGTCGAATGATTTCGACCAGGTTTCTGGTCGAATACTACTGTCAGTTTGCCTCCTGGTCGAATGCTTACGACCAGGTTTCTAGTCGAAGTAGAGCCTCATTTTCCCCCCCTAGTCGAATAGCTTCGACCAGGATTGTGGTCGAACAGGACTTTCATTTTGGTGCCTGGTCGAATGATTTCGATCAGGAACATGGTCGAACGTGACTTCAATTTTGGTGCCTGGTCGAATGATTTCGACCAGGAACATGGTCGAACGAGACTTCAGTTTTGGTGCCTGGTCGAATGATTTCGACCAGGAACATGGTCGAACGAGACTTCAGTTTTGGTGCCTATTCGAACTCATTCGACTAGGATTCTGGTCGAATACTTGGTTCGTTACAGACTTTTAGGGCCCACATATATTGGGCTTCATTTGGGCCCAAGGATTTTAGCAATTGGGCCTTCATCTTTTTATTGGGCCTTTAGCCTTTTTTAATAATTGGGCTTTTATTTTTTCGACGAGATTTTTGGTCGAATACAAGAGCCATTTTGGGCTTTATTCGAACTTATTTGATCAGAACTTTGATCGAAAATGTAGTTTGTTTTTTGTAATGGGCTTAGTTGGGCCCAAGGATCTTCACTGTTCAACTTTATCAATTGGGCTTTTAGCCTTTTTTGGGCCGTACCGGCTAATGCCGGTTGCCCTTCCTTCAACCGGCCCATTGACCGGCTGTGATCCCTATATAAGGGTGAGTTCTCATTTGTTTCCATTCATTCTTCACATTTCACTTTCTCAAAGTTACTCTGCTAAATTTTCTCCGAAATTTTCTTTAGATTGCTCTGCTAGGGTTCTGTCGCAAGGCGATTCCCGGCGAGATTTTCTCACCATTTTCTGGGTTTTCACTTGAAGATTTGAAGATTTTCTTTGAAGATTCTGGGTTTCTTTGAAGATTCTGGGTTTCCTTGAAGATTTCTGGGCAATTTTCTTTGAAGATTTGAAGATTTTCTGGGTTAGAAATGGCCGATCGAGCTTCCCAACGCCTCCAAAAGATGAATTCCGCTTCAAAAAGAGGTACCCCCATTCCTATTCGTTCAAAATACATGTATTTGCATGATATGATTAATGAACGTGGGGATGAATACCCGTCAGTGTCTGCTTTAGATTCGTATGATTGTAGCAATAGATTCCATGAATTAGATATGATAAAAGATTATAATAAGATGTATAGGGTAAAGGCCCCCTTAAAGCTTGTTCCTGCCGGCCCCGGTGACCGTTCTTGTCACTGGCGGTCAAATGCTTTGTGTATTTATAGGGATGCCATAGTTGCTGGCCTTAGGTTCCCTTTTCACGAGTTTATTCCTAGACTTTTGGCAGATGTCCAAGTCAACCCTTGCCAATTACCTCCAAATGCCTGGAGGATAATTAATTGTTTCATGGTTTTATGCCTTCGTAAAAACTTTCCTCTTTCTGTACCTTTGTTTAGAAAGATCTTTCAGTTTAAGAATAGCTCAGCCAACAACTTGGGTTGGGTGTATATAAGCCATAGGGTAGGCTTCCCTTTCATTTTTCACCCCAAATCAATCCCAGATAATAACCCCAAATGGAAAAATGAGTTCATGTATCTTGTATGGGAAGGAGGGGACTGGGGAACCCTGTTCCGTACATCTTTTGGGAGAGTTTCTGATGGTAGTCCCGGTAACATTGTCTTGAATGAGGAGGAGCTCCATGCCTACTCAGAGCTCATTAAGGATAATGGGACTACCGTGGCTTGGGAGTTACTGGACGAGTTCGTCCTCAAGTCCGTTGGGCTCTCTACTGTTCATGATAAGGGTATTTTTGCTTATCCCTTTTCATTATGCCTATTTTTATTTCTTTGTGATTTTCTGTTAACCATTTTCCGGCTTTTCTTGTAGCTGCGGCCTTTATCAACAAGACCAATGAGCCCAAGGATGTAGAGACATCCAGGATGAAAAGGGCTAGGATCGGGGATGATCCCAGGGGGAAAGCCAGTGCTCCCAGCTTCTTGATCCCTTCTGTGGATGAGGTGGACATTCATGTGTCTGCCAAGTCCTCAGTGTGGCGCCCCAACTGGGGTATCAGGAAGAAGGACACCATTACTGGGGTGTCCAAACATGCCGTGGACTGGTCGTACCACTCTCTTACCCCTTGTGATTACAAGGATTTCGTTGCAGATTCCACCCTTGAGGGTGCTGAGCATCTTGGGGCTCAAGCTATTGCTGCGGTAATTTTCTTTACCTTAGCTATTTCTTTGAAGTTTCTGCTTATATTTTCCTAACTTTTATCTTTTGGCAGACCAATGCCAACTTTCAGGGGGTATTGTTCCAAGCTAAGGCTTGGCGTACCTCCTCTGAGGCCAACAGAGTCAAGCTGGAGAGGTCCGAGGAGGAGGTGAAGTCTCTTAAGGAGACTCTTGCCAGGAGGGAGAAGGAGCTTGCTGACGCTCAGGCTGATATTGTTGAGCTGAGGAAAGGCAAGGATGATTGCATTGATGAGTACCTTGACTCTCAGGAGTACAAGGACTTGATCGAGAAGCATGACGAGGTCCTTTTCCCAGTTCAGCATACTTCAGGATGGGAGGATGCTGTTCAGGCTATCTTGGCCAAGCATCCTGGAGTCTTTGATGCTGCTGACTTTCCTGCTCCTCACCCTCCTACTCCCTTGGAGCGTATCTTGGCTGGAGTAGATGACATGGAGGAGGATGATGCCAGGATTTTAGACCCAGGACATTCATCACCCCTCGGTGACACTTCTGCTGATGACCATGATGCTGATGAGCATTCTTCTGGCTCTAGCTCAGGGGAGGAGACAGATGCGGGAGTCAAGGATGGTGACGCGCAGCCGTAGTTTGTAGTTTCTTTATGGCCATTCATGGCTTTGTATTTTCTTTCTATGTATTTCCAGCCTTTGAGCTTAACTTAAACTTTTGTAAGTTTCGTTTTATTTATATTTTGTGGCCATTCATGGCTTGCGTTGTTTTCTTGCCTTTTGCACGTTTAGTTAGCATTTTGTACATATCTATCAGTATGTAATGCATTCAAAACATGATGAATAGGAGTATATAATTCATAACTTTGAAGAATGGGCTCAACCCTTACATAATACTCAAGTTTTAAAAACTTGGTTTGGTTTTATCAAACCTTATTTCTAGTAGTGAATCCTCTTAGGAAACACCTTAAACATAATAAACTTTCAAGTTGGAGGCATGCCAAGTTCTTGGCACCTCATGCCCTTCAAGGGTTTCTAGCTTGTAGGAGCCTCGACCAAATACGTTTTTGACGCGATATGGTCCTTCCCAATTTGGGGCCAACTTCCCTTTTTGTCCAACTCCGGATGCTTCAATCTTTCTGAGAACCAAGTCTCCTTGACGAAAGAACCTTTCTTTAACCCTTAGGTTGTAGTAGAAAGAGGCTTTCTTTTGATGTTCAACTATCTTGGCGTTTGCTTCATCTCTAACTTCATCAATTAGATCCAAAGCTAGCCTCAAGCCTTCTTCATTCTCTTCTGGTTCATAAGCCTCAACTCTTGGGGAGGTGTGAGTAATTTCCACTGGGACCACTGCCTCTGCTCCATAAGCCAATAGGAACGGAGTTGCCCCGGTGGTGACTTTGCAAGTAGTACGATATGCCCAAAGTATAGGGAGTAATTCGTCTACCCAAGTGTTTCTGGAGCGTTCAACTCTTTTATTTAGTCCATCAAGGATGATTCGATTTGCAACCTCAGCTTGCCCATTTGCTTGAGGATGGGCGACAGAAGTGAAGCGCAACTTGATATCGTTTTCATCACAATACTTCTTGAACTCATCGTTGTTAAACTGGGTTCCATTGTCCGTGACCAGGACTCGTGGAATTCCATATCTGCATATCACATTTTCCCAGAAGAATTGCATCACTTGCTTGGTGGTTATCTTGGCTAATGGCTTAGCCTCAATCCACTTGGTGAAATAATCAATTGCTACTATCAAGAACTTTCTTTGAGCACTTGCCATAGGAAATGGCCCGAGTATATCCATTCCCCACATAGCAAAGGGGATAGGTGAGTTAATGGATGTCATCATCTCTGGTGGTTGCCTAACCACTGGTGCATGTTTCTGGCACCGTTCACATTTCTTGACGTAGCTTTTAGCATCAGCAAGTATGCTTGGCCAATAGAAACCTAGACGAGTGACTTTATGAGCCAGGGCTCTGCCCCCCAAGTGTTGCCCACAAATCCCTTCATGCACTTCCTTTAGGGCCAATTCTGCCTCTTGAGGTCTCAAGCACTTTAAGTACGGAATAACAAAAGATTTCTTGTATAGGATTCCCTCAATTAGGGCATACCTTAGTGCTCTGACGTATAGCTTTCGTGCTTCTGAAGTGTCGTTGGGCAGCCACCCAGTTTCCAGATGAGCTTTGATGGGATCAATCCAACAACTGGTGATACCAATGGGGGCTACCAACTTTCCATTGATGCTTGGGGTCTTCAAGACTTGGAAGTATACACTCCCGGCATAGTTTTCAATTTCAGAAGAGGCAAACTTAGACAAGGCATCAGCCTTCATATTTTCCTCCCTTGGAATGTGCTCCACATAGCATTCATCGAACTGAGTCATAATGGCCTTGACAAGTTTTAAGTACTTGGCCATGACTTCATCTCTGGCCTCAAACTCCCCATTTACTTGGGAAACCACTAGCCTCGAGTCTCCACATACTTTCAGAGTTTTGACTCTCAAGGCTCCAGCCAGCCCTAAGCCAGCTATCAGAGCTTCATACTCAGCCTCATTGTTTGTCGTCGGGAAGTCAAGTTTTAATGCATACTCTATTAGGAATCCATCAGGACTCTGTAGCACTAAACCAGCTCCACTTGATTTTGTTTTTGATGCTCCATCAAAATAGAGCACCCAACATTCTTTGAAGGTCATTTCCTCATCTTTCTTATCTTCCATAGTTACTTCCTGCCCCCCGACTTCTTGGTTGTCAATGGTGCATTCAACCATGAAGTCAGCAAGTGCCTGAGCTTTTATGGCCGTTCGAGGCTTATACTTGATGTCGAATTCGCCCAATTCAATGGCCCATTTGATCAATCTTCCACTAACTTGAGGGCTATGCAAGATGTTTCTTAGAGGTTGATCAGTCAAGACCTCTATCTTGTGAGCCTGGAAGTAGGGGCGTAGCTTTCTTGAGGCCATTATCAAGGCTAAGGCAAACTTCTCAACCATTGAGTAGTTTATTTCTGCCCCATGTAGAATCTTGCTCACATAGTAGATGGGTTTCTGAACCTTTACTTCTTCCTTTACCAAAACAGCTCCAAGGGCTGTGTTGGAAACCGCCAAGTATAAATAGAGAATTTCTCCTGGCTTGGGTTTTGCCAACAGTGGTGCTTCAGCCATATATTTCTTCAGGGCCTCAAAGGCCTCTTGACTTTCAGTTGTCCATTCAAAATTCTTCATTTTTTTGAGTGCTTTGAAGAAGGGTAAACACTTCTCTCCAGACTTGGAGATGAATCTTCCCAAAGCAGCCACTCTTCCCGTCAGTTTCTGGACATCCTTGACAGTCTTTGGTGGTTCCATGTCTAGAATCGCTTTGATTTTGTCGGGATTAGCCTCGATTCCTCTCTTAGAAACCATCAGACCTAAAAACTTTCCCGAGCCTACACCAAAGGCACACTTAGCTGGATTCAACATCATCTTGTGGTGTCTTAGCACTTCAAAAGCCTCTCGGAGGTGCTCAATGTGATTGGCCTTATCAAGGCTCTTGACTAACATGCCATCTACGTAGACCTCCATGGTTTTTCCAATCAGGTGCTCAAAGATTTTGTTCACCAACCTTTGATAGGTTGCTCCAGCATTCTTAAGCCCAAAAGCCATGACTAAGAAACAGAAGACACCAAAGTCAGTGATGAACGATACTTTGGCGATGTCATCTTTGTGCATCTTGATTTGATTATATCCGCTGAAGCCATCCATGAAACTTAGCATCTCATGCCCAGCAGTGGCATCTATCAAGGCATCAATCCTAGGTAAGGGAAAACAATCCTTAGGACATGCATCATTCAAATCGGTGAAGTCGACGCACATTCTCCACTTCCCGTTAGCTTTTTTGACCATCACAGGGTTAGCTAACCATTCTGGGAATTGGATTTCTTCAATAAACCCAGCTTCTAAAAGCTTATTTACTTCTTGCTTAATGGCTTCAAGCCTCTCTGGAGCAAAACTTCTTTTCTTTTGTTTCACTGCCTTCCTTTCTGGATCCACATTCAATTTGTGAGATATTAGTTGGGGATCAATCCCTGGCATGTCAGCCGCTGTCCAAGCAAAAACGTCATTGTTCTCTTGAAGAAAAGATGCGAGTTTGCCTTTCAATGGTTCGGGCAGTAGTGCCCCAACATAAGTCACCTTCTCTGGTTCATCCGGGACTAAGGGAATTGGGATTAAATCCTCAGCTGGTTTCCCTCTTCGGTCCTCATTGTCACTAGTGTCCATATCTTCAATGGGGAGAACCTGCCCCCCAACTCCATCAGGCCTCAACGCGGCTACATAACAGCTTCTAGCCATCTTTTGGTCTCCCCGTTCTTCACCAATCCCATTCCGAGTGGGGAATTTGAGTTTTAGGTGGTAAGATGAGGCAACAGCCTTAAACGCATGAAGACCCGTCCTCCCAAGGATCGCATTGTAGGTTGAGGTTGCCTTTATAATTATGAAGTTCAGCATCTGAGTGGATGTATTCGTTCCTTGTCCCATGGTCATTGGGAGTTGGATAGTGCCTTCCACCTTTGATTCCACTCCATTGAACCCATATATGGGCATATTAGAGGGTGTCAACTGAGAATCAGTGTAACCCATCTTGATAAAGGCATCGTGGAACAAGATATCTACTGAGGCTCCATTGTCGACTAGGACTCTCTTTGTTTCGGAGTTGCCTATCACAGGTACTATGACAAGAGGATCATCGTGGGGGAACTTCACCCCTTCCAAGTCTGAATCATCAAAACCTATTGACACTTCTGTTCGTGCACGCTTCGGTGTTTCTCCAACGACGGTCAGTACCTCTCGGGCATAAGCTTTTCTTGAGTTTCGGGAGGACCCAGCAGCAGTTGGCCCTCCGAATATCATGTTGATCACTGGCCCTCGGGGCTTGGGATTCCGATCTTGATCGTTGTCCCTTCTATCATAATCCTTTCTTTCATAGTTCCCCCTTTGGCTACCTTGGCTTCCATCCTTAGTGAACTTGCTGAGTTTTCCTCTTCGTATCAGAAACTCAATCTCATCTTTCAATTGCCTACAATCGTCGGTGTCATGACCGACTTCTTTGTGGAACCGACAAAACTGATTTTGGTTCCGTTTGGACAAATCAGCCCTCATTGGCTTTGGCCATTTGATATCTTCTTCCTTGGCTATCTCCATCAGAATTTGACTCCTGGGAGTATTCAATCTTGCATACTCCGTGAACTTTGGCCCAAAGTTATTTCTCTTGGGTGGAGAGTCAGAATTCTTTGATGTTCGGGGAAACTTTTCCTTGACGTCGTACTCCTGAGTTTCTTTTCTTTTCTTTGAGTTTCCACCGTCGCCAGCGGTGGGTTCATACTTTCTCATGCTTTCCTCAGCCTTGATGTACTTTCCGGCTCTATCTTGGAGCTTCAACATGCTCTCTGGTGGATGTTTAGCCAACGACCTCCTAAAGTGGTCATCAGTGGTTCCTTGTTGCAGGGCTATCATAGCCACTTTGTCGTCTAAATCCGGGACTTTCAAAGCCTCTCGAGTGAATCGATTAATGTAGTCCCTTAGGGCTTCATTCTTTCCTTGACGTATTGCCATGAGTGATGCAGAACTTTTCTCATGCACCCTTCCACTAATGAACTGGTTGATGAAAGCCTTGCTTAGCTCCTTAAAGGACCCAATAGAGTTGGGAGGTAGACGGCTGTACCAACGTTGAGCCATACCTGCAAGAGTTTGGGGAAACGCCCTACACTTGACCGCATCGTTGGCTGGCTGCAACAGCAGTGCATTGGAGAATGTCCTTACATGATTTGCGGGATCTCCCGTTCCATCATAGGCTTTGATCGAAGGCATCTTAAACTTTCTGGATATAGCCGTTTTCATGATGTCTTGAGTAAACGGTGGTGTAGGATCATCAGGATCTCCTAGGGGCAACAGATTACTAGGATCACCCCTTGGGGCTTCAGCCCTCTTGGTCCTTCTTGGTGGATCCAAGTTGATTATCGGGATTCCTTCAGTCGTTCGGCCCCGAGTTTGAGCGGCCTCTTCTTCAGCAAGGAGTTTTTTGAGCCTTGCAGTCTCTGCCTCATGGGCTGCAAGCTTCTCCCTAGTAGTTTGGGGTGGCTCCCGATTTGTCTGTGAAGAACGTCTCCTCCTTGGGGCGACATCCTCCCCAGTTGTATAACCCTCATCCTCAGTGTATGGGCCAGAGTAATCTTGAATGAGAGGGGTCTGACGGGTTTGTTGATTTTGGGGTCCCAGACCTTGAATATAAGGAGGCACATATGCCTCATGGTAGATTGGATTAGTTCCACTACCGCCCGCCATGGGTCGAGGGGGCATGCCATATCTTGGCATCCCCAAAGTCTGATTCGCGTATTGAGGGAGATCAGTAGTATGGAGTTGAAGGCTCCTTGGTGCACTCATGAGCAGCGGGGAGGTCGTGATTGGTTGCTGGTGAACGGTCTCTTGTGGATTAGATCCATGAATGACCATCTGCAGGGGATTCGTCCCTTCAACCGAAATCGGGATTTCCGGTCCTTGAGTACTGGTGGGGATATTCGCCCCTTGTGTGCCGGTAGTCGGCGGTGGCTGATCAGCCTCAGAGGTGAGGGGGCGATCGTCGGGAGTCTGAGTATCCCGAGTTGTTCTTCGTGTGTTTGCCATGGTTGATGTTGTCTTCCCACAGACGGCGCCAAATGTTATGGATTAAAAAACGTGCTTTGTGAATTTAATGCTAGGATTAATGAGCTTTGAGCTTTAATGGCTGCACTCGTGTATCCGGACTAAATTGGTCCTCACAAGATGCCTACGTATCTCAAATTGTTATTGAGAATCAAGCCAAAGACGTAGTTCTGATTGTAGGATCAGGGACCTTAGCGAATAAGTCTTCTTTTTGATAACCCCCTGTGTCTCGTTCTCGTCCAACTCACCGGGAGATCGAAGAGCGGTTTGCGCTTCGCGCCCCAACCCCCTTAACTAATGGATGCTTAGATACCTGCAACTGAATCTGTAAGCGGCGCAGGGCAGGATGGACGATAAAAGCGGCGAGAAGAAGACAAACAGAGGGAGGAAGGGAGACCTCTTTCTATTGCCCTCCCTTTCTACTTCTAGACTGGTTCGCCGGCGGGACAGCGAGCCAAGATCCGATTCGTCAATCGACGAATCCATGCCGCGTAACCTGGCGGTAAAGAGACGATGGCAACACACCTCATACAAGAGGGAGGGAGTCCGAACAGCCTTGTACGTACGCCGCCCGCGCGAAGAAGTTCTTCTCTAATTCCAAAAAGTAAAGCCACCATTCTTCAGTGATGAGCTCTAGCGAACAAATTTTATGTTTTTTTCCCAGAGAGAAATGTCTTTCCACTAGAACAAGTCCGCTGCGAGCCGAGCGAACAAAATGAAGCAAGCCGAAGGAAATGTTCACCGGCGTATGAGCCGCAAAAGGACAGATGGCATCACCAAGAACTCGTATGCCCCATATCTCGTCACGCAAGTTGTCTTGTATTCATCCCTCGCCTTGATTCGAACCTGCCAATACCCTGACCGCAGGTCAATCTTTGTGTAGAACTCGGCGTGCCACAGCTGATCAAAGCAATCAGCGATGAGGGGTATCGGGTATTTATTCTTCACAATAATCTTGTTGAGTGCCCTATAATCCACGCACATATGAAGCGTGCCATCATGCTTCTTTTGAAACAGCGCCGGTGCCCCGTATGGAGACTTAGCAGGAACGACAATGCCCGACTCTAGCATTTCCGTCAACTGCTTGCGAAGCTCTGCAAGTTCCGGTTGAGACATTCTGTAAGGCGCACGTGCTGGGCGAATAAGTCTTCTTTTTGATATTGGATAAGTATTGTATTTCTTGCTGAAGAATTCGTTTCCTTGTTGATAAAGGTTATGACTCATTAATTGCCTTTAATTGGGATTCTGGATCCTTCTTTGACCAATTTGCCATAATTTGGACTCTTTTTATGAGCTGTATATTTTCCCTATTCATTAATTACGAAATTAATGAATAATTAGGGTATTGGGCTTTAAATATCGGCCTTTTGTTTGACCAGTCAATTATATTTCTATAATTACTTTTCTGACCATATCAAGAGAGATACCCAAATTTGACTTTGTACTATTGTGTTCCAACGAAAAAAAGTTTTCCTTATCAATAAAGTCCACAATCCCCAAATTATTTTTATATACCACAACGAATTCCTAGGTTATTTTTATACTTCTCTCTATTCCTGTCCACCACATCCTGAATGAGACGGAGAAGATCGACATGACAGATAAAATACCCATATGTAATGTAATTGTTAGAAGTAAGAGAGATAAGAATTGTACTGATCGAAAGTAACTTATAAAATAAAAAGGTGATATAAAGAATCTTATACGTGTGGCTGTATACATAACATATCATAACATTAAGTGAAAAATCTGATTTTGATTTTATAATAAATCTTATCTATATTAATTTAAAATTATGTTTATTTATATTAATATAATAATTATATATTTACCGCTATATATGACATATTATACCAGTGTTGTAAAAAACAGGAATCAGAGTTAATCAGTGAATGCACCGTCCAGGGATTAATCGGGTAATCGGGGATTAATCGGGTAATCGGGGATTAATCGGAATGATTAATCGGATCATTAATCGGAATAAATTTAATAATATTTTTTTATATACAATTATAAAATTGTTTCGTTATTTCAACTAAACATATGTTATTATCATATATTTATGCAAATATGTTAAAAATGTTATATAATTGTAATAAATAAAATTTTGAAGCTTTAACTTTTCAATTAGAGATCAATTTAAGAGGAAAACTTAAGAGAATTTACGATTTAGGCATCTAAAATTATAATTATATGTACAAAAATAATATTTTTTTTCCTATTGTTTAATCAAGTTTCTACCTTTAATTTTTTTTTAATTTAACTATTTTTTAATAATTAGCCCGATATTTGACCGATTAATCCGATTTTTGACCGTTTTTATGAAAAAATGATTAATTGACCAATTTTCACTTAATCAGTTCGGTGGTCCGCCATCTAGCGATTAATCGGCGATTAATCCCGATTAATCTCCGATTTTTAGAACACTGTACTATACTATTAAAAGTGAGTTTTTGATTTTAATAAAATAATAAAGATTAACTTTTAATTAAATAATAAATCTTATTATATTAATTTAAAATTATGTTAATTATTAAGATTTTTAAGATAATAACTATATGTATTTTGCGTATACATGATACTAGCTTAAAACACGTGCGATGCACAGATTGTTATTAATAATAATTATTTTAATTATTTATGTTTTAATATTCTATTAATATGCATTTGCTAAAAAAAATAAGTAGGTGTGTTAAACTTTTTTAAATAATTAAAAGTATTAAAATAGATTTTAAAATAAATTAATAACTTTTTACCTGTAATATTTTTGGAAAAGGAGTAGTCTTAGTAAGGAAAAATAGAAAAAGTAACATGTTTTAGCTGAAAAGGTAAGTGCCCGTAATTAAAAGTATTTAAATAGGTTTCAAAATAAATAAGTAAGGATTTGTCTTGGATATTTTTGGAAAATTAGGGGGTTTAGTAAGAAAAAATAGAAAGAGTAACATGTTTTAGTTGAAAAGGGTAATTGTCCGCGATTTTTTTAGAAAAAGAGAGGATTTTGTTAGAAAAAATAGAAAAGGTAATGTATTTTAGCTGAAAAAGTAGTTGGTTATAAAAATGTTATTATTTAATAATAATTTATTTAGAAAATGAAAAAATAGAAAAAGTAACACGTTTCAGCTGAAAAAGTGTTCAAAATTAAAAGTATTAAAATAGATTTTAAAATAAATAAGTAGGGATTTGCGCGTGATATTTTTGTAAAATAAGGGGTTTTAGTAAAGAAAAATAAAAAGAATAATATGTTTTTGTTAAAAAAGATAATCGCCCGTATTTTTTTTTAGAAAAAACAGAGGATTTTGTTAGAAAAAAATAAAAAAAGGTAATGTATTTTAGCTGAAAAGATAATTGGTTATAAATAATGTTATTATTTAGTGATAGTTTTTAAAAAAAATAAGTAAGTGTAATTAAGTAAAATCACTAAGTATCGACCGTCCGTTCGTTCGACTACCAAACTTTTAATGTTTCGTCTTTAATAATATAGCTTAAAACCTGTGCGATGCACAGATTATTTTTAATAATTGTTAATTTTATTATTTATATTTTATTAATTGCATTTATTAAAAAAAATAAGTAGGCGTGTTAAACATTTTTAAATAATTAAAAGTATTAAAATAGATTTTAAAATAAATAAGTAACGGTTTGCCCGTGATATTTTGGAAAAAGAGAGGTTTTAGTAAGAAAAATAGAAGGAAAAAAATTTGGTTGAATTTTAAAATATAAAAGTAACGATTTGTCCGTGATATTTTTGAAAAAAGAGGGGTTTTAGTAAGAAAAATAGAAAATGTGAAATGTTTTAGTTGGAAAAAGTAATTGTCAATTAAAAGTATTAAAATAGATTTTAAAGTAAATAAGTAAAGGTTTGCCCATGATATATTTGTAAAATGAGAGTTTTACTAAGAAAAATAGAAAATAATAACATGTTTTAGCTGAAAAAGGTAATTGCCCGTGATATTTCTAGAAAAAGAGGGGAAAGGTAATTGCCAATTAAAAGTATTAAAATAGGTTTTAAAATAAATAAGTAAGAGTTTGCTCGTGATATATTTGGAAAATGAGAGATTTTAGTAAGGTAAATAGAAAAAGTAACATGTTTTAGCTGAAAAGGAAATTGCCTGAGATTTTTTTAGAAAAAAATGATAATGTATTTTAACTGAAAGGGTAACTGATTATAATAATTAAATAAGGCAAGTATCGTACCAAAAAATAGGTACCAAAACTTTCAAAAAATGAGAGGTTTTATTTAGGAAAAATAGAAAAGTAAAAATTTTAGTTAGAAAATATAAAAAAAGAATATACACTTTGACTAAAAATGGTAATGGATTAGTTATTAGCAATTATAACCTTATTATGTTATTTTATTAAATGAAACTGTCTGCGATATTTTTGGAAAATGAGATGTTTTAGTTAAGAAAAATAGAAAAGATATTCTATATAATAATTTTAATATTTTATCTAACGGTTCTCATCGATTTATCAGAAATATCCAACGGCTATGAATGGAGTGACCAGACTACAAAAACTTTCAAGACCAGACTACAAAACTTTCAATGTTTCGTCTTTAATATAATAGTATAGACTAGCTTAAAACTCGTGCGATGCACGGATTGCTAATTGTTATTTTATTATTTTATTTTTAATATTTTATTAATTATATTTGGAAAATGAGGGATTTTAGCAAGAGAAATAGAAAAAGTAACATGTTTTAGCTGAAAAAGAAATTGTCCGTGATTTTTTTAGAAAAAAATGGTAATGTATTTTAACTGAAAGGGTAACTGATTATAATAATTTTTATAATAATTAAATAAACAATTAAATAAGGCAAGTACCGTATCAAAAAATAGGTAACATAATTTTTAATGTTTCGTCTTTAATAATATAGTATAGATAGAGAGATAAATTTATAATATTAGTATTTTATGCTACTAAATGGAATAGTCCGTGATATTTTTGAGGTTTTAGTTAGAAGAAATATTAGTTAGAAAATATAAAAAAGAATGTACGTTTTGGGAAAAAAAACTAATCGGTTAGTCATTAATAATTATAATATTTTATTTTATTTTATTAAATAGAACTGTTCGTGATATTTTTGAAAAAATAAGAGGTTTTATTTAGGAAAATTAGAAAAGTATAAATTTTAGTTAGAAAATATAAAAAAGAATATACACTTTGGCTAAAAATGGTAATGAGTTAGTTATTAGCAATTATAACATCATTATGTTATTTTATTAAATGAAACTGTCTGTGATATTTTTGGAAAATGAGATGTTTTAGTTAGGAAAAAGTGAAAAGATATTATATATAATAATTTTAATATTTTATCTAACGGTTCTCATCGATTTGATCATAAATATCTAACGGCTATATAAATGGAGTGACTTGACTACAAAAACTTTCACGACCAAACTACAAAACTTTCAATGTTTCGTCTTTAATATAATAGTATAGATACCATAACATTAAGAGAGGTTTGCTTTTAATAAAGAGTAAGTATAGATTTTTAATTTAATAATAAATCTTATTATATTAATTCAGAATTATGTTAATTATATTAAGATAATTAAAATAAAAATAATATATATACCGCGGTATACATGGCATACCATACCATTAAGAGGAGGTTTCTGCTTTTAATAAAGAGTATATATATATATTACAAGTATTTTCTTAAATTATTTCATATATATTACTAGTATTTTGATCGGTAAATAGAAAAAAACGTAAGTGAATTTATTAAATTTATTCCCGAGTTCTAAATAGAAAAAAAAGTAAGTGAATGGTATTTGCACTCATTTTTGTGCTCTCGGAATTTTAACATAGACGAAAATAAGTGAAAATGAATACAAATTTAGTCTACTTTCACTTCAAAACTTTCATTTCAAAAATGAAATAAAAGTACTTTAAATAAAAGAAGAAGTAAGTAAATGGTATTTGCACTCAAATCTTTGTGCTCCCGGAATTTTAACATAAACGAAAATAAGTGAAAATAAATACAAATTTAGTCTATTTTCGGTTCAAAACTTTTATTTCAAAAATGAAATGAAAATACTTTATTCATTCATCACTTATTTTTTTCCGTTTAAAAAACTCAAAGCAGGACCTTGGTCCCACCCGCCATTTGTTTAGATAGCTGCTAGTTTTGCATGGACTCTTATCTATAGACTTTACACCTCAGGGCTCAGGCAGTCGTCTAGTTTCATAAAACCATTAAAGAATAGCCTGCAGTATTTTAAAGAAATGTAAAACCTTACGTCACACTCACACATGCGTATTCACCACCAAAGCATTCTTTAATCTAAGGTTAACAGTTCAAATTTTTTTTAAAATAATTTTTGCTCAATAAAAATGTTAAGCCTAAATTCTTAAAATGTTAGAGAAAGAAAGTGTTTTTACTTTCGAATTCTTGATTTTTTATTATTTACAACTTATGTGATAAATATATTTCGAGTTAAAAATATTATTATTCGACAAATCAAATCGAATCTAAGTTTAGTGCTTTACAGTAAGGTAAAATTTTTAAGTTTAATCGAAGCAATTGAACAACCATGGCTTTTTTTCATTCACCATTCAAAACATTAAGCAAGTGTTACATGACTATGACCAAATTTACAGCACCAGTTTATTACTCATAAGAAGTGTTAATGAAGTATGAATTAAAGCCCCTGACAAAAGAAAACTATGGATTGAAGCAGTCCACCATCATAGCCACTGTAGCCTCCGAGCAATGCAATTTGACAGGGAAGTTGAGTCGCGTAAATTGAATAATGGTGGGTGATTTTAATCCAGCTTCCTCAGGATGCACCACCTGATCAGCTTGGCTCGAACCACTTGACAGCATGCTCGAACCCCAGGTTCGTAGCTTGGCTAGCTCATTGTTCCAGCTATCCATAATTCCTGGCATTCTTCAAATTAGTAGTAGTAGTAATCTTTGTAAGTTTCAGAGTGTGAGATTTGAGTGTAGTTCTGTGCACAACTTAATGCATTATATATAGACTACAGAAGACAGAAATAAAGTGGATAATATGAAGCTAATCCAACAAACTTCTAAACTAGCAACTCAAACCACAGGTAGCTGGTGGTATCAGCTAGGAGTTAAACAGACATTGTAAACCATGTTCTGTCTGTGTTTTTGTGAATAAAATAAAGTTAGTCGGTTTTCGGAAAACCGACAAACTTTAATTTATTCACTTTGATTTCATTAAAAACAATTGTGGGCTATAAATTAATTTATCTCTTCTTATACAACAATTTTAATAGTAAAAAGGGGAAAATTAACTATTTTATATCTTGTATTTCACCAAAAAAAAGGGCCTTGGGGTTAATTAGATAAAAGAAGTCATTTCTCTTATATCAGACAAGCTTATTTCCTGAAGGTTGATCTAACTTTCACAACTTCAATAATCCATTTCTAGTTCGCCCTTCGTTGTAGAACAGCTTGAACAACATCCTCGACTATTCGTGCTTCGGACCTGTCAAGTATTTGTATATTTCGATATTTAGCAAAAAGAAAAATTGTATCAGGATTCAGAATCAGTTCACAAAGAAACTGGAAACTCTGTACAAGATTATGAAAACTTAACAAATGACCATGCTAGAGTTGGTATGTGAAAGAGTCTGACTTGTTTAGATGGATTTATAGCATGTTCCAAGTCCCTGAACATGCAAGACTTGGTAGAATACAGAGTCTTTATAAGGCTTAAGCTTTCAATTCGATCTAGACGCGTTTATAGGTACACTTCAATCCCTAAAGTAACACCATGTAGTACAGAAAACGGTCCCAAATTTTGGATAGCGCATAAATAATTCTATAAATCTCTAACACATCAAGCTCATTATTGTTGGTCATTGCTGAGTGTTGACTCTAACAAACTCGTGTATTACTGCATATTAGTTTGTTAGTCAAGCTGTCACTTACTATATATTCATCTAGCTGCTATGAATGTAAAGTTAGTTACACAAGAACAATAGATACATATTATGATATAAAATCAATGTAAATACTTTCTCTTTATACTAGCCTCCTTATGCATTCTCTAGCTTCTATCATGGTATCAGAGCCTTGAAAAGCATATTTCCGCATTATATCATCGTCGTCTTCAGTGTGTTGATGAAGGTTACAAGTACAGATTTCGTCCTTGCAAGCAGCTGGTATGTAATTTCTGTGTAGATCTGTGTAAAATCGCTGTGATTAAGTACATCGGTTCGTCAGTTCGTCTGTTTGAGTATATTGATTAGTGTAATTGTTAGAAATGGCGTCAACAATTGCATCTTATTCATCAGCAACAGTAGGTTCATCCTCTATGTCGAATACTCTTGATTGTAATCATCCGTATTACTTACATCCATCGGATAATCCTGGAATGCAAATTACAACTGTAGTGTTGAGTGATTCTAACTATAACCAGTGGCAAAGGTCAATGGAGTTAGCGTTGTCTTCTAAGTTGAAATTAGGTTTTGTTGACGGAACATATACGAAACCTGTCTCTAATTCGCCTCTTGTGGTTCATTGGCTTCGTTGTAACAATATGGTTACATCTTGGATTCTAAACTCTGTTACTCCAGAAATCAGGAATAATATTGTTTACATTCATTCAGCACGTGAAATCTGGCTTGATTTGGAGATTCGATATGCTGTGAGTAATATTCCTAAGTTGTTTCATCTTCGTAAAGAAATTGCTCATCTTACTCAAGGAACACTGTCTATTTCTACGTATTTTACAAAATTTAGAACAATTCATGATGAATTGGAGTGCTTAACGTCAAAGCCTCGGTGTACTTGTAATTTGTGCACGTGTATGGTTAATGCTAAGCTAAATGAGTTGGATCAAAGTGTTCAACTAACTCAGTTCTTGATGGGACTAAATGAGGTGTATACTAGTGTTCGTGGTCATATTTTGATGATGAAACCGTTACCTACGTTGAGTCAGAGTTATGCAATGCTCTTACAGGAAGAAAGTCAGAGGGATCATCAGAGTTCTGTGTACGCTACTGGAGATAATATTGCTATGACTGTGAAATCAAATTATCCAGTGAAATCTCAGGTTAAGGGGAGTTTTCAACGAAAGACTCAAGATATGTCAATTATGTGTGACTTTTGTCATATGCCTGGACATTTAAAGGATAAGTGCTATTGTATCCATGGTTATCCCTCCTGGCATAGGCTGTTTGGCAAGCCTAAACCTAAGCCTAAACTGTTATCGACAAGAAATTCAGTTGTTGCTAATGTCACTCAAACCAGTGCTGGAAATCTGGCTAATGCTGAGACTATGAGTGCAGGTGTGCAGCTATCCCAAAATGAGGGACTCAATTTATCTGAAGGACAATGTAAACAATTGATCCAAATGCTTCAGAAAACTATGATTAACTCTCAGACGTCGAGCACTTCTACTTCAGTGGCACCTGTGGATAACTGGGCTTCAATTAACAGCCTACATTTCTCAGGAATGGCTGGGCACTTTCTGCGTCAAGTGCATTCTGTTAGTTGTAGTAATCCTCAACAATGGATCATTGATACTGGTGCTACGGATCATGTTACGCCTTACTTACATTTCTTGACTAATGTCCAGGTCTGTGATGCTACATTACAGTTACCTAATGGGGAGTCTGCTGTTATCTCTCATACTGGAAGTTTCAAGTTGTCTTCGACTCTCACCTTGCATAATGTCTTATGTGTTCCAGAGTTTACTTACAATTTGCTATCAATCTCTCAGCTGATCAGAAATACAGATTGGCAGGTTAATTTCCATCATGGTAAATGCTATCTACAGGATCCTGTTCATCATAAGACAATGGATCTAGGTACAGAGATGTGTGGTCTGTATATCTTATAGTCTCATTCTACATATGCAGTGCCATCTGCAGTTACTTTACCTACTTCAGGTGATGATGTTATCTCACAATCTCATGTGTCTGAATTAGTTTTGGTTGCACATGTTGCGAATAGTAACATTTGGCATGACAGAATGGGTCATGTACCTGCAAATGTTCTTCACCAGTTACCTGTTACTTATGCCAATAAAGTGATTGATGTGTGTGACAGTTGCTATTTTGCTAAACAAACTCGTGTGTCGTTTCCTCTTAGTCAGTCTAAGAGTACTTGTTTGTTTGGCATAGTGCATGGAGGTCTTTGGGGTCCATATCGGTTTAAAACCTATGATAACTGTAGTATGTTCTTAACTTTGGTGGAAGATATGTCTCGAACAACCTGGGTCTACTTGTTAGCTGACAAATCTTCTGTAGCTGGGGCAATCAAACATTTTGTGGCTCACATTAAGACGCAGTTTCACACCACTATCAAGGTACTTCGTACAAATAATGGCACTGAGTTTTGCAATAAGAATGTTCAGGAATTTTTGCAGAATTTGGGTATTGTACATCAATTGAGCTGTGTGTACACTCCTCAGCAAAATGGGCGTGTGGAGCGTAAGCACATGCATTTACTGGCTTGTGCAAGAGCATTATTGCTACATGCTTCTCTTCCAATTATCTGCTGGGGAGATAGTCTAATGACAGCTGCATATCTAATAAATAGAACTCCTACTCCCGTTCTTGATAATAAGAGTCCTTATGAGGTGCTGTTTCAGGAATTGCCTTCGTATGACCAACTTAGGGTCTTTGGATCACTTTGTTATGCGACTGTTTTGCCACAACCAAGTGACAAGTTTGCCTCTAGAGCAATTAAAGGTGTTTTCCTTGGTTATCCGTATGCCAAAAAGGGGTATAAAGTGTTGAATTTAGAAACCAACAAAGTGTTTGTATCACGTGATGTGCGGTTTATTGAGAATATCTTTCCTTTCAAAGATATACCAGTTTTGTCACCTAGTTCAATGTTTCCCCCCTCACCAGCTTATGTTGATACTGATCCTCTTAACTATGAGATGGATACTGTCACAGTTGGTGACAATGGTTCTGCATTGCAGACTGATACAGTTGTTGAAAATGGTTCTGACTTGCAGACTGATAGGGGTCCACCTGGTTCGTCTGACTTGGGTGTTACTCTGGATAGTGATTCTCCTGCTAATTCTGGAGATTCTTCTGGAACCAGTGATGTTTCTGTGCTGTCTGTGCCTCTTCCTACTGCTCGACCACAGAGAACTAGACAACTTCCTACGAAATTATTGGACTATACTGGGTTACCATCTCATTTAGTTACTGAGTGTGCCACTGTGAGTGAGGAGTCCAGACAACCATCTGTCTATGATTCTACAACGACCTCAGAGAATGTTATTATCGAACCTCAATCATTTAAACAAGCTGTACTGGTTCCTGAATGGTGTGAAGCGATGAACGTTGAGTTAGCTGCTCTTGAAGCAAATGGGACTTGGGAAGTGGTGCCTTTGCCTGCTACGAAGAAAACAGTTGGTTGTCGTTGGCTTTACAAAGTGAAGCACAAGGCTGACGGGTCTATTGAACGTTACAAAGCTCGGTTGGTGGCAAAGGGGTTTACTCAAACGGCTAATATGGATTATTTTGAGACCTTTGCCCCAGTGGCAAAAATGACATCCTTTCGTTTGTTGTTGGCTATTGCAGCTTCGTATAACTGGCCGTTGCACCAACTCGATGTCACAAACGCTTTTCTTCAAGGTTCACTTGAGGAGGAGGTCTATATGTCTCTTCGTCCGGGGTATACAGTGCCTAGTTTCATACAAGATAAGTTTCCCAATCAGAAATTGGTGTGCAGGTTGATCAAGTCATTGTATGGCTTGAAACAAGCTCCCCGTCAATGGTTTATTGCCTTGTCTACTGCGTTGCTTTCATTTGGTTTTGTTCAGACTCATGGAGATCCTAGCTTATTTGTGTTTTCTCAGGGTACTTCTCTTGTTTATCTTCTCATCTATGTTGATGACATGGTCATGACTGGGAATGATTCTTCGCTCATGTCACATATTACTGAGCTTCTGAGTTCACAGTTTAAAATCAAAGCTCTTGGGGCTTTGAGCTACTTTCTGGGAATTCAAGTTAACGTTACTACCACGGGAATTGTGATGCACCAGTCCAAGTATGTTTCTGATATTTTACTAGAGTTTGCTTATTTGAAGAACAAGAAGTCTATTGTTCCTATGGATCAGCATCATGAGTTGTTACAGGAATCGGACAGTCCTCTACTTACTGATGCTACTGCGTATAGACGATTAGTAGGTCGCCTCATATACTTAACAATTTCTAGACCAGACTTGACCTATCCTGTTCATGTGCTAGCTCAGTATATGGCTGTTCCCAGATCAGTACATTGGCATGCTGCCTTGAAGTTGGTACGCTACTTGTTTCATTCAGTATCTCAAGGTCTCAAGTATGCGTCTCCTGCCAATCCTGTTCTGGTTGCGTTCTGTGATGCTGATTGGGGAAGCTGCAAGCTCACTCGCCAATCGCTTACTGGTTACTGTGTAACTTTTGGGGGCACTGTCATTTCGTGGAAATGTAAGAAGCAGTCTACTGTATCTCGCTCGTCTGCTGAAGCTGAATATCGAAGTATGGCGGATGTGTGTTGTGAGCTCACTTAGCTCATTTCTCTTTGCACCGAGTTAAAGCTGTTAAATATCACTCCAGTTCCTCTATATTGTGACAATCAGTCGGCACTGTATATTGCTTCTAATCCCGTGTTTCATGAACGAACCAAGCACATTGAGATAGATTGTCACCTGGTTCGTCAAAAACTCCGGGCTGGTGTCATTTCTCCTTTGCATATTTCTACTCATGAGCAGCCTGCAGATTTGTTTACCAAGTCGCTGTCTTCGTCTCAACTGTGTTTCTTGCTGTCCAAGTTGGGTGTTGTCTCTTCTCGCAACTCCAACTTGAAGGGGGATGTTGGTCAATACTGAGTGTTGACTCTAACAAACTCGTGTATTACTGCATATTAGTTTGTTAGTCAAGCTGTCACTTACTATATATTCATCTAGCTGCTATGAATGTAAAGTTAGTTACACAAGAATAATAGATACATATTATGATATACAATCAATGTAAATACTTTCTCTTTATACTAGCCTCTTTATGCATTCTCTAGCTTCTATCAATTATATTCTATAAATAATGTTAAGTTCTTCTTTTATAGGATTTGTCAGAACTTCAAGAGTCGCATATCTGAAGATCTTTTGCATGAATTTCTCGTTCCCTTTCGGAAATTTCTTCTCCAACAAAAATACAGTTTATTATGTGTAGTATATCGTCGTCAATTTGATACCAACAGCCTAAAACTTTCTATATAACTCACAGATCAATGCTAACTTGTGCAGTTCCGGAAATGATATTCAGTTATTGAACTTGCATGGTATTTGAATTGTTGATGGTACCAAATTCCTCCGTTAACAGTAGCGATATACATGAGAACGTAAATGGAATTGAATCTAATGAGTCTACCATTTCAATCACATAATAGTTCAAGTAAATACCTAGAAATTACAATGATTAATTATTGAAAATTGGAACTTAATGGCTAAAACAATCAACCATCATAGAAAGTGTGGCCTCGGAGAAGAACAATTGCAGAGGTGAGTGGAGTGGAGTCGTATGAACTGAGAAACGGTGGTTGATTTTAATTCGACAGGACTGTGACATTTCTCAGAATGGACCAACTGATCAGCTTGGTTCGAACCACCTGATAGCATGGTCTGACTCTCACCCCTCAGGTTGGTTAGCTCATTTGTCCAGCTATCAACAACTCCTGGCATCATTTAATTTTCTTCGCAACTCTCTGTTATTCGTTAATTTTTTTTTTAATAAAAATTTAATGTTTTTAATTGTATTCAAAAAAAAAAAATTAAAAATAAGTTGTAGAAATATAATTTATACGAACCTCAAAATGCGTGTAAAACATTGAAAAAAAACTGTAAAAAATGAGAAGAACGAAAAGAGTAATTTTTTTCTATACCATTTCTTAGTAAAGATGCATTAATCTGGTTATAAGTTAGTACCTATAATTTTCAAAATCCGTTAAATTTTTACTAATACATTTTGACTTCTCTTCTTAAGTATAACTTATAACTTAACGAGATAGCGAGATTCAAATCCGATACAGAATATACTCTTAAAACTTATATTTTTTTCATCATCTCATTTCGACTATTTTTTATAAAAAAAAAAAAAATCAAGTTACCAACTTTTTAGTTTTGTAGTTTAAACCAAAAGTTATAAGGTGACAAGGTGGTGATTTATCACCTTGTCATCACTTTGTCATCACCATGTCACCCTCCTGCATGATGCTTCTGTCATAATTTGTATCATCAATCCTCTTATATGTTACACTTGATGATCTTATATGATACTTCTCCCTTGGTTAGGGTTTAATCCATAATTCGTTACGCTTTTGTTTCGCGATAGTTTCAAGTTATTTTAGAAACGTTTCTCTGTACCAGTGCTAGAGGATACTTCCTTGATCTTTCCATTACTTTGGTTTAATATATGATCTTAGATTTCTCACCTTGGGTTAAGATATGATCGTGGATTTCTTATTCTACATACTTTCTCAAAACGATCAAATCAATACATCCTTGATTGTCCGATGAATAGTGATTTAAAATTCGAATGGGAATCTCCTGATTCTGATTGCGTTTACATTCTTTTATTCTTCCTATACATCAATAATATAACTTCGAAACATTCATTCCATACCATCCACTGATCCACATAATGTGGTCTGAAAAAAAATTCCATCAGCAAATTTACTATTCATCAGGGGAAAACTTTACTATTCATCAGAGTTTCAAATATTACAAAATTTTGGGATATTACAGGTACTTGCCTTATTTAATTATTATAATCAGTTACCTTTTCAGTTAAAATAAATTACTTTTCCTAAAATCCCCTATTTTTCTAAAAAAAAATCACGGGCAATTACCCTTTTCAGCTAAAACATGTTACTTTTTCTATTTTTCTTACTAAAATAACTCTTTTTCCAAATATATCATGGGCAAATCCTTACTTATTTATTTTAAAAACTATTTTAATAATTTTAATTGGCAATTACCAAATACAAAACAAACACGAAGGCAAGACAATAATAATAATCAGTAACAACAATATAAAAGAGAATGAAAAGAAAACTTAGCTAAAAAGTCGCTTTAAGAAATCAAACAGCTCAGTCGCCGAATCTTGGAGAAGACACGACTGTTCTTGAAGAAACTATCGCCCCACTTACTGCGTTGGTGTGCCGCGATGAATGTCCCAGGATAAAACAACACAAAGCAACTTTGTCACAGTCTGGTGATGCTTAACAGCGACAAACACCTCAGTTCGCCCAAAACCTATGCAACTCGTATATGTCTGCGAGGTAGGCACTGAGAATTATATATTGTATCTCAAATATACCTCTCAATATATAGGCTTCTTGGGTTACTCTTCTTCTGTTTTACTCGATGTGAGATCTAAAGTAACAAAACAGAAAAATAAACAAAATAGGTTTTATTTATTATTTATATTATCCTGATTAAATAATATTAATATTAAAAAATAGAGCACCATGAAGAAAAGCCGTCTTTACATCCATTTGATGAATGATAAGACCATGTACGGAAGCCAATGTTACAAGCATTCAGATAGTACTCATTCTTGCAACTTGAACGTAAGTATCAAAATAGTCAATACATTCCCTTTGCCTAAATCCCTTAGCTACCAACCTCGCCTTATACTTATCAATTGAGCCATCTGGTTTCAGTTTCCGTTTGAAGATCCATTTACATACTATAGTAGTACACCAGGAGGAAGATCAACTAATTCTCATGTCTCGTTAGAGACAATATAATCAATTTCACTCTTTACAGCGCCTTTCCAATGCCTTGATTCCGAAGAATCCATTTCTTATTGGTAATTCAAAGGTTCATCCTCGACATTGTAAGTGATAAAATCATTCCCAAAGTCCTTAACAACCTTAGCACGCTTACTCCTTCTAGGTTCCTCTATCTCATTATGAGAAGAGCCAATAACAGAATCATCTACCCCACATTTACGATCTTTTCCACATGATCGGGAATAGAACTAGATGTGCGAGTAGGATCATCATTGGAAACACTAAACACTAAGCTTTTGGGGCTTGCATGCGACCGACCGACCACCGACGATGAACTCCGGTGAGCCGGTGGTCATGGATGATGGTTTTGAGTGCCGATTGTTAATTATTGCGAACTATATGATGAATAATTACTTGTTATTGGGCTTGCATGTGTAGTCTTACTTTGATTTTACTTAATTTGAGTTTGTCGGAAAGTTTGAATTAGAGGGAGTATGATTTTTGAGTAGTTGTTGTTAATTTTGGTCAAGAATATATGCATGTTATAATCGTTAGATGTGATTACCTGTTTGATTCTTAGTTTTCTGTCAAGTTTTGGTGTTAATTCGAGTTGGGTTGCATTTTGCCGGAATTAGAGTTATAAATCAGAATTGCTTTCGGATGTTGCATTTCGTTTTGGTTGAATTCGAGTGTTAATTAGATGGTTTTGACTGTCATTATGGTTACGAGTTGAATTGGGGTTAGGAGTTGAGGTTGGGGACCGTTTTGGGGGAATGAAGACGCCGAAATTCTTCGTTTTCCGGCGGTGTTCTTCGTGTTCTTGTGTATAAATAAGAAGAGGAAAGAGACTGATACGTGGGTTATAAATGAGAAGAAGAAGAACCCCAATTGAATGGGTCGGGCTAGACACCTTTACGCCAACTCAGCTTGCCTAGTCAGCCTTTCGTCAATTATTTAACGTTAGTAACGTCCAGTGACCTGAATGAAAGTTTTAAAGAGTGCACTGACCTGATTGAAAGTTTTTTGAGTTCGATGACCCAATTAAAAGTTTATAGTGAATTGAGTGACCAAAACGACATTTAACCCGAATATTATGTAAAGACCCGTTACTAATACAAAAGAGGCAGGTTATATATAGAGAATTATAAATGCACCAGTTAAGCATGACACGTCATTAGTTTTATTCATATAGGTGATTTACTTTAACAGAAAGAAGTCAAACTTAACGGAATGGATAAAAACAAATACATATGTGACATTCGTGACTAAAAAAATAAGTTATTAGATTTCTAAAAGAATGAATAGTTGAGTGATAATAAAATTCATTTTTTCTATATAAATAACTAAAATTTCTATTCTAACCCATGAGATATGTTGGTCCTCGACTGTTGCAGAAGGGAGGGGGGTTGAATGCAACACTGATAAAAATCAATCTACGTTTCAACAATAAAAACTAAGATTTGTGTTTATCAGTTTATAAGATGCAATCAAGAACATACACAAGAGAAATTCTCACAAAATAAATGTTTTATTTATTTTGCAAAGTGTTGCTACAACCTTAGAGAAAATACGATTTTCCTGAGCTTCGGTTTCTCGAGTTGTTCCAAAGAATGAGATAGTAGATAGTCTAAGTAAAACTAATCCTATCACTATCAACACGGGTTTGTGAAGCTGTTGTCATTTTCATGTGACAGCTTCTTACAAATTTTCCACCCGTGAGTCTTTCCTAAATTGCTATACAAACAATTTATCAATACTGGGTAAAGCAATCTAGAAACATTCTATTTTAAGCTAACACAATTCAGTAGATGTAGACTTGTCATACTCTGGAATTGGTGAGCTTTGTCATGTGACCTCTCAAGCTTCAGTCGTAGTCTTGCAGACTTGATGCAGTGTTGGGATACTGCAGCACGCCTGTTTCTTAAACATCCAAATTGCCACAAGTTTGACTGGGTAGATCCCCAATACAAATGTTGTCCCTTCTTGATAGTATCCTGATACTTAAGCTTGCTGTCACAGGAATGTGCTTTTGGTGACAGTAAGAAATCCCGCAGAGGGTGCTGTCAGGATTTCCAAGCTTGCTGTCAGGATTTCCAAAGTTGTTGTCCGAGGGCTTCCGCCAATGTTGCTGTCAGAGTAAATCTGTTGTCATGACTAGCAACATGTTGTCTTCATGTAACCTTACTGTCAATGTTGTGACAGTAACTTTTATTCTTGCTGTCCATCTTGAGCACTTCTTGAGGCTTGAACAAATAAATGAACTTCTACCAAGATGTACTAGAATCTTATTTGCAAATACAAAACTGGTTACATAGACATACTCTGGCTGTGACAGAATGTTCATACCTAATAAAAATTAAGTAAGTAAAATATCTAGTTAAGTTGTCTCCTAGCTATCACCCATAAATCCTAACAAGATAGTTAACCCCAAATTATAGGAGAAATGACCCCATATAACACAATTATAAAATAAAAGGCCCAAAATGGCACTATTGAAAAAAAATGGTCCAAAATAGCACATTAAAACGCTACATCGTCTAGTGTTCTGAAAATAGCGTGAAAACACAACTTAAAGTAGCGTTTTCACCCAAAAACACAACTTAAAGTAGCGTTTTCACCCAAAAACACCACTTAAAGTAGCGTTTTTACCCGAAAACACCACTTGAAGTAGCGTTTTTAATATAAAACTCAACTTAAATTAGCGTTTTTAGTGTCAAAACACCGCTTCATCTAGCGTTTTATTGAAAACAATACTTAAAGTTGCGTTTTGTGAAAACAATATTTTATCTTGCGTTTTACTATGCTATTTGGGACCATTTTTTCGAATTGTGCTATTTGGGACTATTTTTTCCAATTGTGCATTGTGCTATTTGGGGCATTAAATTTATAACTAGCTCTTTAGCCCGTGCAATGCACGGACATACTTTAAATATGAGTAAATTGTTTATTTTTTCAGCAAATTTTTGTACGTCCGCGTATTAAAGTAGTAATTGATGAGTTATACGACATTAAAATTAGTACAAGTTTGTATTACACTTATATACATGAAAGTTTTTTTTTTGTTAGCTTGTACTGATTTGGACCGTATTTGTATCGTAACAAATATAATACTTAAGGTATGTTAGAAATTATGTATAGTTTGATTTAGTAGAGATAAATAATTACAATTCACATACATTTATTAATTTATAAATTTTCTTAATTCATAAAAATTTACAATAAATCTAAATGATATTATAATAGTATGAGATATATAATATGTAAGTGTATATGGTCATATATTATCATAAATTTACATAAATATAAGTATTTATATGTATACATACGTGTATATATATATATTATATATATTCAGGTAAATGTTGTATGTATATATAAGTATGCATATTAATTTGCAGCATTTAATAATATGTAATAAATATTTATGTTTGGAGCATTTAATAATATGTAATAAATATATGTATAAGTATGCATATTAATTTTGTAGCATTTAATAATATGTAATAAATTTATTGATGTTAAAAGACCAAAATAACCCTAAAAATGTATAGTATAAGTAAGGGTAAAATGGTCCATTTGATTTAAATTACTTCCACCAAACCCGTATTATATATACTAGCGTATAACCCGTGCAAGGCACGGGCCTTAAAAATAATAAACTAAAAAATTTAATGTGAACGGAAAATATTAAAATAAAAGTAAAAATTAATATGATAAATTATAAAATGAGAAACTTAAATATTCATTGGAACATAAAAAATATAAAAAAAATACAAATAAAATAATATTAATAATAAGGACAGATAGAAAATCTAACATGTTTTAATTAAAAAAAAAAGTAATTGACCGTGATATTTTTAGAAGTGTTTTAATTATATTAATTGTATTTATTAAAAAAAATATGTTGACATGTTAAAATAAGTAAGTTTTTTTAATAAGGACAAATAGAAAAATTAACATGTTTTAATTAAAAAAAAGTAATTGCACGTAATATTTTTAGATGTGTTTTAATTATATTAATTTTATTGTTAAAAAAATACGTTCATTTGTTAAAATATGTAAGTTTTTTTAAATAATTAAAATTATTAAAATATGTTTTAAAATATATAAGTTGCACTTGATATTTTTGGAAAATAGAGATTTTAATGATAACAAATATAAAAGGTAATATATTTTAATTTAAAGGTAATTGTCCGTGATATTTTTGGAAAAAAGTAGATTTTGTTAGAAAAAAATGTTTTAACTATAAAAGGCAATCAGCTAGTTACTATTTTTATATTATTTTATTATTTATTAAATAGAGTATTAAAATAGGTTTTAAAATAAATAAGTAAGATTGCACCTCATATTTTTGGGAAATGTGTGTTTTAGTGATGATGTGTTTTAATTATATTAATTGTATTTGTTAAAAAAAATATGTTCATTTGTTAAAATAGGTAAGTTTTTTTTTTAATAATTAAAAGTATTGAAATAAGTTTTAAAATATATAAGTAAGAGTTGCACTTGATATTTTTGGAAAATAGAGATTTTAGTGATAACAAATATAAAAGGTAATATATTTTAATTTAAAGGTAATTGCCCGTGATATTTTTGGAAAATAAGTAGATTTTGTTAGAAAAAAAATGTTTTAATTATCAAAGGCAATTAGCTAGTTAATATTTTTATATTATTTTATTATTTATTAAATAGAGTATTAAAATAGATTTTAAAATAAATAAGTAAGGATTGCACCTCATATTTTTGGAATATAGAGATTTTAGTGATAACAAATATAAAAGATATTATGTTTTAATTTAAATGTAATTGTCGTGATATTTTTGGAAAAGGAGTAGATTTTGTTAGATTTTTTTTTAATTATAAAAGGCAATCAATTCGTTAATATTTTTATATTATTTTATTATATATTAAATAGAGTATTAAAATAGGTTTTAAAATAAATAAGTAAGGATTACACCTCATATTTTTGGAAAACATAGATTTTAGTAATAACAAATATAAAAGGTAATATGTTTTAATTTAAAGATAATTGTAATGATATTTTTGGAAAAGGAGTATATTTTGTTAGGAAAAAAATATTTTAATTATAAAAGTCAATCATCTAGTTACTATTTTGGTAACTTGACAATAATACAATTCCATTAAAGATTTGATTTGTAGTAGCTTTCGTTATCCTAAAAAGAAAGAAGTATATTTGTAGCAGTGTATCCTAAATTTAAACAAATTAGATCCCACATTTCCATTTTTTTGATTAGATTTCAATATTATTTGATTTTTATGTAGTAAAATATAGTGAAATATTAATGTAGAATAAAATTTTCCCAAATTTTGATTATATTATTAATTTATTAATTAGAAAAAGTACCGAAAACCAAAAACCGACCGTTAACCGAAAACCAAAACTTTCAATGTTTCGGCTTTAATAATACTAGTCTATAACCCGTGCAAGACACGGGCCTTAAAAAATAATAAACTAAAAAATTTAATGTGAACGGAAAATATTAAATAAAATAAAAATTAATATGATAAATTATAAAATGAGAAACTTAAATATTCATTGGAACATAAAAAAATATAAAAACAAATACAAATGAGGCCGAGGAAGATAAATGAGGTATTATTAATAATATTTTATAATAAAATAATATTAATAATAAGGACAAATAGAAAATCTAACATGTTTTAATTAAAAAAAGTAATTACCCGTGATATTTTTAGAAGTGTTTTAATTATATTAATTGTATTTATTAAAAAAATACGTTGACATGTTAAAATAAGTAAGTTTTTTTAATAATGACAAATAGAAAAGCTAACATGTTTTAATTAAAAAAATAACTGTCCATAATATTTTTAGATGTGTTTTAATTATATTAATTGTATTTTAAAAAAAAATACGTTCACTTATTAAAATATGTAATTTTTTTAAATAATTAAAAGTATTGAAATAAGTTTTAAAATATCAATACTATTATATAATAGACGAAATATTAAAAGTTTGGTCGGTCGGTCGGTATGGTACATTGTGATTTTACTTAATTGCCCTTTCTTAAATTCGTGTTTTTACTTAATTAACCTTACTTATTTATAGAAATATATTATTAAATAATAATATTACCTATTTATAACCAATTACTTTTTTCACCTAAAATATATTTTTTTTATTTTTCTAACAAATTCCCCTACTTTTTCAAATATATCACGGGCAATTACCTTTTTTAACTAAAACATGTTAGTTTTTCTATTTTTCCTTACTAAAACCCCCCATTTTCCAAAAATAGCACGGACAAACCTTTAGTTATTTATTTTTAAACCTAATATTATAATTATTTTTTTAAAAGTTTACTTATTTTAACATGCCTACTTATTTTTCTTAACAAATGCAATTACTAAAAATATTAAAAGATAAATAATCAAATACCTATTTATAACCAATTACCTTTTCAACTAAAACACATTATATATTTTTTCTAACAAAATCCCTCATTTTCTAAATATATCACCGGAAATTGCCTTTTTCAATTTACTTTTTCTATTTTTCTCACTAACATCCATTCTTTTTCTAAAAATATCACGGACAAATCCTTTACTTATTTATTTTAAAACGTATTTAAATAATTTAAATTATTAAATTTTAAAATATCATTTTCCAAAAATATCACGGCCATTTACTTTTTAAAACTAAATATATGTTACATTTTTTATTTTTCCATACTAAACCCCTCTTTTTTCAAAAATATAACGAGCAAACCCTTACTTATTTATTTTAAAATCTGTTTTAAGTTTTTAATTAATTAAAAGTGTTTAGCTATTTTTACATGCCTACTTAATTTTTTAATAAACACAATTAAAAAAATAATAATAATATAACAATTAACAATCCGTGCATCGCACGATTTTTAAGCTAATCAATACTATTATATAATAGACGAAACATTAAAAGTTTGGTTGGTCGGTATGGTACGTTGTGATTTTACTTAATTGCCCTTAATTAACTATAATTCATGTTTTTACTTAATTAACCTTACTTATTTATAGAAATATATTATTAAATAGTAATATTACCTATTTATAACCAATTATCTTTTTCACCTAAAATACATTATTTTTTCTATTTTTTCTAACAAATTCCCCTACTTTTTCAAATATATTACTAACAATTACCTTTTTAACTAAAACATGTTTGTTTTTCTAATTTTCTTTACTAAAACTCCTCGTTTTCCAAAAATATCACGGACAAACCTTTAGTTATTTATTTTTAAACCTATTTTAATATTGTAATTATTTTTTTAAAAGTTTACCTATTTTAACATGTCTACTTATTTTTCTTAACAAATGCAATTACTAAAAATATTAAAATATAAATAATCAAATATCTATTTATAACCAATTATCTTTTCAGCTAAAACACATTATATATTTTTTCTAACAAAGTCCATCATTTTCTAAATATATCACGGGAAATTGTCTTTTACAATTTACTTTTTCTATTTTTCTCACTAAAATCCATTCTTTTTCCAAAAATATCACAGGAAACTCTTTACTTATTTATTTTAAAAAGTATTTAAATACTTTTAATTATTAAATTTTAAAACCTCATTTTCCAAAAATATCACGGGCATTTACCTTTTTAAACTAAATATATGTTACTTTTTTTTATTTTTTCTAACTAAAACCCCTCATTTTCCAAAAATATAACGAGTAAACCCATACTTATTTATTTTAAAATCTGTTTTAATGTTTTTAATTAATTAAAAGTGTTTAGCTATTTTAACATGTCTGCTTATTTTTTGCACAATTACAATTAATAAAGTATTAAAAAAATAATAATAAAATAACAATTAACAATCCGTGCATCGCACGGGTTTTAAACTAGTATAAGTAAGGGTTACACTTGATATTTTTGGAAAATAGAGATTTTAGTCATAACAAATATAAAAGGTAATATATTTTAATTTAAATGTAATTTTCCGTGATATTTTTGGAAAATAAGTAAATTTTGTTAGAAAAAAAAATAGGTAAGTTTTTTTAAATAATTAAAAGTATAAAAATAGGTTTTAAAATATATAAGTTGCACTTGATATTTTTGGAAAAGAAAGATTTTAATGATAACAAATATAAAAGGTAATATATTTTAATTTAAATGTAATTGTCCGTGATATTTTTGGAAAAGAAGTAGATTTTGTTAGAAAAAAACGTTTTAACTATAAAAGACAATCAGCTAGTTACTATTTTTATATTATTTTATTATTTATTAAATAGAGTATTAAAATAGTTTTTAAAATAAATAAGTAAGGATTGCCCCTCATATTTTTGGAAAATAGAGATTTTAGTGATAACAAATATAAAAGATATTATGTTTTAATTTAAAGGTAATTGTCGTGATATTTTTGGAAAAGGAGTAGATTTTGTTAGATTTTGTTTTAATTATAAAAGGCAATCAGTTACTATTTTTATATTATTTTATTATATATTAAATAGAGTATTAAAATAGGTTTTAAAATAAATAAATAAGGATTACACTCATATTTTTGGAAAACATAGATTTTAGTAATAACAAATATAAAAGGTAATATGTTTTAATTTAAAGATAATTGTAATGATATTTTTGGAAAATGAGTAGATTTTGTTAGAAAAACAATATTTTAATTTTAAAAGCCAATCATCTAGTTACTATTTTGGTAACTTAACAATAATACAATTTCATTAAAGATTTGATTTGTAGTAGCTTTCGTTATCCTAAAAAGAAAGAAGTATATTTATAGCAGTGTATCCTAAATTTAAACAAATTAGATTCCACATTTCCATTTTTTTGATTAGATTTCAGTATTATTTGATTTTTATTAGTAAAATATAGTGAAATATTAATGTAGAATAAAATTTTCCCAAATTTTGATTATATTATTAATTTATTAATTACAAAAAGTACCGAAAACCAAAAACCGACCCCGAAAACCAAAACTTTCAATGTTTCGGCTTTAATAATATAGTATAGATAGTATAGATAATAGATACGTGGGTGAACACTACGATTGTTAAAACTGTAATCCAATTCTCTCACTCGTCGCTGACAAATTGGATGTTGATGTTCCGTCAATAGGTAAGTACGGTTTCTTAATATCCCCCACTGCATTTTGAGTAAACCAAAACATCTTTCTATCACATTCCTAGCTTGAGAATGTTTCATGTTAAAATACTCTTCCGCTGATGTTGGTTGAGCGCCATTCTTCCACACACTCAAGCTAGGAATTCATATATCCAGCATCACATAAGTAGTAATTTCCTATAAAATCAAGTATATAAAGTTATTAACTGTTTAATTAAATAAAATGAATTTTATCTCAGTCAGTACTTGGATCCTGATGGCCGGTCAAGTATTGGAGTTAAATCCTGATGACTACTGATCCTGATGGCCTGGGTCAGTACTTGGATCGTGATGGTAGGTCCAGTCTTGACGAAATCCTGATGGTCGGTCAAGTACTGATGCCACTCCTGACGGACAGCAAGTCCTGATGGCTTGACTTCAGTTACTGATGATGATCAAATCCTGATGGACCAGGAAATCCTGACTGAGCTGTAACTGTTATTAAATACTGATGACAACTGTTATGATAATTAAATCAGAATATTTAGTATTAAATGCCATATCTTCAGTTACAATATTTGGTCTGTTACGCTTTATTTTGTATTATATTTATATATACAAAACAAAACGTTTGACTGTGAAGAGAATATACGTAACTCTGAAAAACCCTAGCAAATATATTCTTCTCTACTCTCTATCTCAACACATACAGAATATACATAGGTTTTTGGGCGAACTGAGGTGCAGGTCGCTGTTGATCATTGTCATTTCTGTGAGTGGATTGATCTATGTTGTTTTATCCTGGAAGTGATATTGTTGCAACCCAACACAGCGTAAGTGGGACAATAATCTCTTCAAGAACAGTCAAGACTTCTCTAAGGCTTGGCGACTCAGCTGTTCTTTATCTTTCAGTATTTGTTAAAAGCTACAGAGAGATAAATGTTCTTTCTTATCTTGTTATTTACAGTCTCTAATTATATTATTGTTTCGACCTTCGTGTTTGTTTTGTTTATTGGTTTTATCTGCATGTTCTTGTTAATATAAATATATACAACTGCCCTATTGTTGCTGTGTAGTTCTTAATTATACCCAACAATCTTGAAGAGATTATCCTGTGTTATATATTGTCAATTAGCAAGATGGTTAACGAAACTGTAATTCCTACTGTTGGTGCTATTGCTTCGGGGTCTGGTGTTATTGTACCCACCATTGATTGGACCACGTACCGTTTCCCACAGCCTATCGATTTGTCAGGAATGCCTGATAAATTCGGTAGGGGTGTTGGTTTTTCTCGTTGGCAGAAAAAGATGAAATTGTGGCTTACGGTAAAGGGTCTATGGCCGTTGGTGCAGTATGAGAAACCGGTAATTGATCAGGAAAGAGCTGAAACTGTTAAGGCTTATGCCATGTGGGAGGAAAAAGATGGGGTGGCTAGGGCTGCTATACTGGCAGCTTTAGCGAACACTCTATTTGATGTTTATTCATCTGATTCTTTCACTGCTAAGCTCTTATGGGAGAAGCTGGACCAGACATATAATACTGACTCGCAAGGGTTCGAAAAGTATTCTGTGGCTAGGTTTCTTGATTTTAAACTGGTGGATAAAAAATCCATGACTGAGTAGGCACATGAGTTTGAGATGTTGGTGCATGCTTTGAAGGATTCCGAAATGGACCTTCTTGAGAAGTTTCAGGTTATGGATGTGATTGAAAAGCTCCATAAGTCTTGGGAAGAGTTTGATCTCTCCCTGAAAAGACAGAAAGGAGAGATCACATGGACAAAACTTATGCTGGACATCTCTGTACAGGAACAACACAAGTCCAAACAAAGACATGTGATGTCTGCTGAACATGGGAGTTTGAAGGTGAATGTAGTGACTGTTGGACAGAAAAGAAAGGCTGTCAGTAAGAAGGATAACACTAAACCTAAAACTGACAAGAACAAGGCTAAGAAACCAAAGACAAACAAACCTTGTTGGTCTTGTGGACAGGTTAGTCATTGGAGCAAGGACTGTCCTGTAAAGAAAGCTACGAAACTTGTGGGAGCACAAGCTAATACTGTGCTTGGAACCACTGATGGGCCAAAGGTTAACATGGTTGTTGGTGAGGTTGTTGCCTCTGGAACCAATGACGGGTATGTTACCTACAACCCTGTACTTCTTTCCACTTATATGTCACGTGAATGGTTGATTGATACTGGAGCTAATGTACATATTTGTACTGATATTACTCTTTTTGTATCTTATCAACAGACTCATGGAGTGACAGTGACGATGGGGAATGCTAGTGCTGCTCAAGTTCTTGGACTAGGAAACGTGGACCTGAATTTTGCTTATGGGCGTGTTCTATCTCTAACTAGAGTGCACCATGTTCCTGATATTCGTAGAAACATAATAAGTGGAAGTTGTTTAGTTAAGAATGGTTTTGAACTTTCTTTGAAATTTAATAAAGTAGTTATTACACATACTGGAGTATTTTTTGGCAAAGGTTACTTGTCTGATGGTTTATTTTTAATAAATGTTGAGCCTGTTTTGGGCAGTTTTATTAATGATAGTGTTGCACCTTCTGTTAATTGTGTTGAATCATCCGACTTGTGGCATTCTAGACTTGGTCATTTAAATTTTGGTGCTCTAAAGAATATGATGAATTTAGAGTTGATTCCAAAACATGCCATTGATAAGAAATCTAAATGTCAAGTATGTGTGACTGCTAAACAAACTAGGAAACCCTTTCATAATGTTGTTAGGGATTCAGGAGTATTAGATTTAGTACACACAAACATATGTGAATTTGGTGGCATGCTGACTAAGGATAATAAATGATATTTTATTACCTTTATAGATGATTGTAGTAGATACTGTTATGTTTATTTACTTAGACATAAAGATGAAGCACTAGAAAAATTCATTATGTTCAAAACTGAAGCTGAAACACAAACTGGTAAAGTACTTAAACGTTTGAGATCTGATAGAGGTGGTGAGTATACTAGTACCTTGTTTAATGAATTTTGCGCAAGCAATGGTATAGTTCATGAAGTGACTCCACCATACACACCTGAGTCTAATGGGGTGGCTGAACGAAAGAACAGAACTTTTAAAGATATGATTAACAGCATGCTTATTAATTTTGGGTTGCCTAAATACATGTGGGGAGAGGCTTTGAATACGGCTTGCCATATTCTGAATAGAGTCCCTCTGAAACATATGGACAAGACACCTTATGAATTATGGAAAAGTAGAAAGACAAGTTTAAAGTATCTTCGTGTGTGGGGCTGCCTTGCTAAGATGCTTGTCCCTGAACACAAGAGAAAGAAACTAGGTCCGAAAACTGTTGATTGCATCTTTCTGGGCTATATTGAAACCACTACGGCTATGATATTTTTAGTGTTAAAATCTGACATAGACGGTATAGTGTCTAACACTATAGTTGAGTTTCGTGATGCAACATTCTTTGAGGATGTGTTCCCTATAAAGACTGACATACCTCAAGATATTTCTAATGATGATCCTACTCACACATCGAGTTCTATTCCTGATCATGTGGAAAAGATGACAAATGTGGGGGCAGATCCTGATAGTAGTTCTACTCCTGACGAAGTAGATGAACCTAGAAGGAGTAAGCGTGCAAAGGTAGTCAAGGACTTTGGAAGTGATTTTGTCACTTATAATGTCGAGGATGAACCTTTAACTTTCCGACAGGCCATGGATTCTTCGGAGTCAAGGCACTGGAAAGGTGCTGTAAAGAGTGAGATCGACTTTATTTTTTCTAAAGGAACATGTCAGTTGGTTGATCTTCCTCCTGGGTGTACTACTATAGGATGTAAGTGGATCTTCAAAAGGAAGATGAACTCGGATGGCTCAATAGATAAGTATAAGGCTAGGCTGGTAGCTAAGGGTTTTAGGCAAAAGGAAGGCATTGATTACTTTGACACATACTCTCCTGTTGCAAGGATGACTACAATCCGAATGCTTATAGCATTGGCTTCCGTACATGGTCTTATCATCCATCAAATGGATGTAAAGACAGCTTTTCTTCATGGTGATCTTGAAGAAGAGATTTATATGGATCAGCCTGAGGGATTTGTTGCTTCTGGTAACAAAAGGAAAGTATGTAAGTTGATCAAGTCTATATATGGCTTAAAACAAGCTCCTAGAGACTAGCATAAAAAGTTTGATGATACTGTTTTAGAATCAGAGTTTGTAGTTAATGAAAGTGACAAGTGTGTCTACTATATGGTTAAAGGAAATGAATGTATTATCGTGTGCCTATATGTGGATGATATATTATTGTTTGGAACCAATATTGAGATTATTAACGAGACAAAAAGTTTCTTGAAAAGGCACTTTGAAATGAAGGATATGGGTAAGACCAGTGTGATTCTTGGGGTCAAGTTGACACAGTCAACTAATGGAATAACCTTGACACAATCTCATTATATAGAGAAATCTATACTTGAGAAGTATGGTTATTCAAATTGTAGAATCGCTAGTACACCGTACGATCCTAAAGTTGCCCTAGTCAAGAATAGTTCAGGAATTCCTGTGTCTCGGTTAAGGTATTCTCAGATTATTGGGAGTTTGCAATATCTTGCTAATGTGACTAGACCAGATATTTCTTATTATGTGTCTAAGTTAACTATATATACAAGCTGTCCGAACAAGACTCATTGGGAGGCACTGGATAGAGTTCTTAGATATCTTAAGGGAACTATTTCCCTTGGGTTGCATTATCGAAGATTCCCTGGAGTACTCGAGGGATATAGTGATGCAAGTTGGATAGCTAAGAAATCTGGTACCAATGGAGTGACTGGATATTTGTTTACCCTAGCAGGGGGAGCAATATCCTGGAAGTCTACTAGACAGACTTTGATTACTCGATCTACTTTTGAGGCTGAGTTGTGTGCACTAGATGCCACGGGGACGGAGGCTGAATGGTTACATGGACTTATGTCAGTGTTACCCGTAGTAAGTAGACCGCTTCCAGCCATTGCTGTTCATTGTGATAGACGTACAACTATCGACAAGATCAGTAGTGAGAAGTATAATTCTAAAACAAAGAGACAGATCGAAGTTAGACTTAAGTCTATAAGGGGTCTAGTGTCTGAGAGGATTATTGCTATAGAGTTCATTGGAACTCAGGATAATATAGCTGATCCTTTGACTAAAGGACTTGAGCATGCAGTAGTCCTTAAGTCTAGGTTGGGGATGGGACTGATAGCCCATAATGATTCATCAGCAGCGGGAACCCAATACACCTGAGAGGAGATCCCTTGAAGTGTATTCAATGTGGTAATAACAAGCTGTGAGGGTGAGTTGGTAGTACCTTTACTATAGACCTTGATACTCACGTATCTGAGTCTATCCCCTGTAAACCTAAAAGGTACTGTTATTGCCAGTATAGCAACAGTTATTTGAACTCTGAATGGGGTCAAGTCATTTGACAAGATGATCGTAGTACATCTTTGGAGATGCCCAGCTAAGCGAATGTAATTGTGTGGTCGTAATTAGAGGAAATGGTTATTCCTTGAAGCATTCGACGAACAGGATCGAGACAGGACCGTTAACGTCTCAAAGCCGTAGATCAGCACCATAGCCTTTGATTTGTCGTCGTCTATCGAGTGTGGTTACACCAAACAGATAAAGATTCAAGGTGATACATTCCATCTAGATCCGGTAGCCATCGAAGTAGAGGACTTAGAAGGGTTCAAACCCGGAAGGGTACCGACTCTGAAAAACAAGTCATGATAAGGACCGATATGCATTTCTGTATGGATTTGTGGGGGATTGTTAGAAAATGGAAAGTTTGAGGCATATTTTAAATATGTTCTTGATGGAATTTCCGGAAACTAACAATTGGAAGTTGTTCCTTGTTATGAGGACTTAAACTTTCATGTTTGGATCTAAGACATTTTCTGTAACAGCCCCAAATCCGGGGTCAGGGATTTAGGGTAGTCACGATCCATGTACTCCTTGCCTTACCTGTATTACTCACACCATTCATAATTCACCTGCTCATGACCCCACAACATACGTCTCACACACACACACACAGGTTAGAGTCTCAGAAACGACACAATACAACAACTGCGGAATAAATAATTTTTATTACAATACCCAAATGTCTTTTGAATCTGTCACTGATACAATTTCTAAGTAATGTTACATTACCAACTTAGTCTTCTGATGCTTACAATCCTCTAATACCATTCATGTATATACATAAGTCGAATACCGAAAGCTGTAGCCTGATTCGATTGGTTCGTACTACTCTCGGGATCACTGCTAGAAACTGTTTATGAAAACGCCTTGCGGGGTATGTGCCGTCCCATTGGCATCCTGCTTCGATGCTATATAATATATATAAAACAATAGCAAGAGTGAGCGATAGCTCAGCAAGGAAATGAAAGTATGGCATAATTCTGCCTTTAATTCAACCCAGAAATAAAGCGGGTATAAGACAATAATTTGTCAAAATATCTTGATACTTAAATTACATCCTTATCGGAATGTAATCCCAAAAATAATACCATTGTTGTATTTCAAATATCAATTTCATAATATTTCTGCAAACTTTGGCTATATTATGAACAAAGTTCTAGTATAAACGATGAGGTTTCAAAGTAAACCAAATATAACCTTTCCGAAAAATATCTGCTATATACGCAGAATATCAACATATAACTTAAAAGATGAAGTTATAAGGTGATTCAGTATAAACAACTCCCTTACCATAACTCATGTTATGTAAGGTATCCACAGAGTCATAACTCATAAATAAAAGATGAAGTTGCATGAATTTATTGTCACTTCATTTCCAAACACTTTTCGACCCCCTACCAACATGATTGGTTCTTCACCCCAATACATGTTGCAGGAATATCCAAATTGGATGATGAACCAATACTGGAGTTGCTACCGCGTCCGCTGTGCCTAACCTTACTATGATCAGTAGCAGGTCGCACCGCTCAAATAGTTTTATACATGTAGATGGAAGTATCACGACGGCCTGACATTGTCTACCGCCTTACTATGACCTCCCGGCCCATTTGGGGCAATATATAAAAGTTGGATGGGCCCACGCAACTTGACCACTTACACCACTCCTAGTTCAGATGGAATCCATGACTCTGAAACGTAAAGATCGTCCTCCTTTCCCCAAGTGTAACACTTGTTGATACGACTCCACTAAGTAGTTATATCTAGGTTGGAAAGGGAGATTCTCCAATATTTCCCAAGCTATGCTTGTTAATGGATATCGACTTGTTCCATGAATTTACCCCTCGATCATTGAGGTGGTAACACAACACTAGACTGGCAACAATTAAATTGCTCCAAGAAAATATCAGTCCCTTGACAGTTTTGAGTTGAGAGTTCAAAAAGAGTAGTAGTCTCTTAAATCAGGTTTCCCATATTTTTGATGGTTGAGCGAACATTTAAATCCTCTTAAGAGACGGATTTAAATGGAAAACATTGTTTTGGGAACCTCTTTGGATTTTTAAAAATAATCAATGATATTGATTAAATAAGTAAACATTAGATGAATATTCGAAATAATACTCCTTACGTAAATACTGATTAAATGAATATTCGAAAATACTATTCATTAAGTAAATATAGATTAAATGAATATTCAAAGATAATATTCATTAAATAAATAAACCTCAAATGAATATTCAAAAATAATATTCATTACTTAATAAATCTCAAATGAATATTCGAAAATAATATCCATTAAATAATTAAGTCTCAAATGAATATTCAAAAGCAATATTCATTAAATAAATAATTAATCCTCGAATGAATATACATAAATAATATTCATTAACTAATTATATAATCTTCAAATGAATATTCAAAAATTAATATTCATTAAATAATCCCCAGATAAATATTCACAATAATATTCTTAAAGTCAATAATCCTCAAATGAATATAAATAATATTCTTTAAGTCAATAATCCTCAAATGAATATAAATAATATTCTTTAAGTCAATAATCCTCAAATGAATATAAATAATATTCTTTAAGTCAATAATCCTCAAATGAATATAAATAATATTCATTAAATAAATAATTAACCCTCGAATAACAGTTACCTGATATCTTTGTTATCATTCCGGAACAAAGCGATTTTAAGAAAACATTTTGAAAATGATATTCATCTAAGTAAACAAATTTAATTAGACGAATAAGGCTTATTTAATCCGTAAATGCTTCCAGAAGTATTTACTAATTAAATAAACACTGGTTTATTGGTGATGTTGCCTTTAGGTTAATTATTGCGAAAATCTTTCTAAAAAGCTCTGTCCGGGTTTTCGAAAATATACCTTACAAAATAACCCCGATACGCTGGCTAAGTTATAAACTCAATACATGCTCTACCCTCTGAGCCTTTCTTATTCCAGTACACAAATACCTACCTTATGATATAAAGTCCCCTTCCACCATACGAAAAGTTTATAAATATATACACCATATAATTCAAGGCGTGGGATCTTAAAAGCATCACCACCCATCAACAGTATTATAAGGTCATAGGATTTTGGTTATCGCACGAGCAGGATTTAATATCATTAACAAGACCAAGGATATACTGGTTTTGATAAGGAAGCACAATATTGGGAAACTTGCAAATATGGATTGAAACTTATTCAACACATTTCATATATTTCAAAATAAATATACTCTGAACGATCGAGTATGCATACATAACTTGCATCTAGTATATACATACTTCAAAATATGGTTTTTAGAAACTTGCCTGATGCTCGAGAAGTGATAGGGGTTCGCGACGATGCCGGACAATCTAGACAAAGTCAAACGAAAACACACGGTTAATCCCCTCGATAAACCACTTATAACTCAATGCTTAAACACGTAAGCGAAATACAACCAAGGCATTACTTGCTCGCTCTAGCGTCACACTAAGTCCATGTTATTCGTCAAATACTTAAATCATAAGTTTGGTTCGAAATCCATCCTCAAATCCAAGTTATACTTAACCATTTGGAACCTTGGTTTCTAAGTCTTGTTTTCAGTGGTTTTCACTTGCGCGACCTCGACTAAAACATTTTTATAAAATCGAAAAATAATCTTTTTAATCCGAATCGTTTTCGTGAGCCTTCCTAACTGTCTCTAGTATTATTCCTCAAAGTTTCACATTTTAATATGGCTCCGAAGTGGTCCAAATATAGCCTCAAAGTTGCTGAACAGAGAAGGGTTGCTCCTCCGAACGACGTTTACTAAAACTCACTTTTCTCTTAAACCGTAAATCGTAACGACATGATTCTTGCGCTCACGTAAACTAGAAACAAAGCTCTACACACTCATGTTCATCACTGAACCAAAAGAGGCAGTTAAGTTTTCGGATTCTATGCAGTTTTAAAGTTAACGAGAATCGGGCATTACGATGGCTTAAAACTTAACGTTTTCCATTTTCAAAACACACTCAAATCAATACCAAACAATCCCAAACTCACCATCCACCTTATACACCCTCCACTCAGTCAAATCCTCCATGAATAATCACAACAAAATTCATAACCCATCCTCCAATACTCAACCAACAATTCATCTAATCACTTAATCATGAGCTTAACTTTACATAAACATCAAAACCATTTCAAAACTCATATAACAAAAAGGGGCAGAGGTTTTTATACCTTCCTTGAATCCTTAAACACACCACAAGAGCTTGTAAGCCTTAAGAGAGTCTTCATCCATGGTTATCATCCTTAAACTTGCAAAAGAAAATCAAGAACAAGTTATGAATTCTCGGAGTTACTATACACCGGTTTAAAGAACTGGAAAACTGAAGGTCTTACCTTGCTCAAATGGAAGAAACTCGTGAAATACGAAATGTAGATTATCTCAAGACCTTTCCAACAAGCTATAGATCGCAATTTTCCACCGAGAAATGAAGGAGATATGAATTTTACAATCCGGCAGTTTTGCTTTGGCCGAAAATGAAGAAAATAAGAATGGTTTTTGATTTTTTGTTAATTTGCTTGGAAATGCTGATTTTTTGTTAAAGGTGGTGAGTCATTGCATGTCCAGGACACGTGTCGATCAGTGGGGGGTTATGGTGGCAAAGAAGGGGACACGTGTCAAGCAATGGAGATCATGGTGGCAAGCAGCTTTACTGGTTCGTTTTCCTTTCACATGGATGATCCAAATGTTGCATTTCTCGAATTAATCTTGTTACATGTTACTTCCATGTCTATATTTAATCCTGTCATAATTTCAATCCTTAATCCATGATTCGTTCGCTTAATCACTTAATCTCGTTATAAAGTATCCGCGGTTTCTAGAACCTTCGTTTCACTGTCTCAGTGGTTTTCGTTCTAAATTCTCAAATCAAATATAATAACATTCCAAAATATTAAATCCTCAAATCCTTAATTTAATATCTCATTTCTTGAATATAATAATATATATAATTCACTGCCCGGTCAAATACTACGCCAAAATAAAATTCGGAATTTCTGAATTCCGATCGTCTTTGCATTCACTTATTTACTCCGTAGATCACTAATATGACTTCGGAATATCCACACTACGTCTCGTACATAGGTGGCATGAAAAACTTTGTTAATCCTCAAAATCACTATTCATCCACCAAATTCACTATTCACTGATGCACTTAATCATAATAAGAAAAGTTTTAATTCTACCAAAAATTCGGGTTATTACAGTCTCCCTTCATAAAAGGATTCCGTCCCGGAATCAGCTTAGGAATAACTGGGGGTAATTCCCTCCCATTGCACTTTCTAACTCCCAAGTGGATTCTTCCACTTCTTGATTTTCCACAAACCTCTCACTAGCTTGGCAACCTCGTCACTTAGCACTTGCTCTTTTCTATCCGTGATTTCCACAGGTTGTTCTTTGTAAGTCAGACCAGGTTGTATATCTACCTGCTCGTACTCTAACATATGCCGGGCATCTATAGTATACTAACGTAGCATTGACACCTGAACCCCGTTATGACCATTCTACAAGTTTGGGGGGTAAGGCTGGCTCGTAGGCCACCTTCCTGACGCATTTTAAAATCTCAGATGGCCCAATGAATCTCGGGCTCGACTTCCCTTTCTTTTCAAATCTCATTAATTCTTTCCATGGAGATACCTTTAGCATCACGAATCGCTAACCTCATATTCTCTATCTTGTTTGTACAGAAATACACCAGCATAAACTTGATTGTCATTCATCAACTTGCCATTTAGCTTATCAATAGCAGTACTATTTCTATACTTGCGGGCTTAGTCCGCATACTTTCTCTGTCTGTCTTGGTTGTCACTAGCCGCTTGTTGGTGAAATCTTTTGTCTTTCTAGTTTGTTGGACTAACTTGGTTTTGTGTAAAATCTCATCCTTTAATTCCCGATTATTCGGAATCCATCTCTGTCTCATTTTAATCAAGGGTATCGGCCACCACATTGGCCTTCCCCGGATGGTAGTGTATCTCACAGTCAATTTTAGGTAAATTTTAGCCATTTCTCCATCTCATGTTATCTACTATCACGGATAACTCAACGCCACTTCATTACATTCCATCAAAATTTGTGGGTGCATTAGTCAACCCAAAATAACTTCGCTAAAATCTCAAAGTGTCTATTCCTCGTACGAATCGCAGTCTTGGGTACATCCTCGGATTTAACTTCCAACTGGTGGTATCCAGTTCTTGAATAAATTTGGAAATACACAGCGTTTTTCCGCTGATCAAACAATCATTTACAAGGGTACCTATCCTCCAGGTCGAACTCATTCAACTCTCTAGGTTCGATGCATAATCTTGTGCTAACATCTTTCTCTCTTACGAACAACACCAGGGTTTCCCACGGTGATACACTGGGCCTTATCATACCCTTATACAACAATTCTTATAACTGAGTCTCTAACTCTTTCATTCCCACTATACTCGGAATACTCGGTATTCATTCTCATGTCATCCAAATCGATATCTGGTAGCTCATTAAAACCTTGTACAATCTCCCAAAACCATTATAGTTCCCTTTTTACTTGGTATCTCTTTTCTTGGCGTCCACCATAAGAGCTAATTAAGCCTCGGATCTCTGGCGTAATAGCTTCTTAGTCTAAACTATATTCAAGAATCTCTGAATCTGTTTCCATCCTTTATTTATTACTCTCTCTCTCTTACAATCAGTCTGGGCTCCATTGGGTGTCAACCCACCCGTCCTTATTATAATGTCAACTTCTCCCAAGTCACAATACCAACTCCCTCTGACTCTATCGCCAGTACTTATCTTGCTAACCCAGAGGTAGTGTCCATTCGTAAACAACTCCTCCAAAATCTCAATTCCACTATATGGCATCTATCTAACACCGTTGTCACTGGAGTACACGACACATCACTATTCCTTTCACATATATCACTTGATCCCCTTTCCATTATCATAATATCCTTGGGAGAATAAACCAATTCATTGATATGTCATTAACATTCTATTCGTCTTAGGGATTCGCTCCTGTCATAGGCGATTTCGTTGCGAATCTAATTCCTATCAGCGAATTTTGACTTATTTGACCTGGTTCGCCTCCCCTTAGAATTCAATGAGGATAACCAAAATTCATGGGGCCTTGAAAAGACAGCTCCCATATCAAGGAAAACGTCACACACTGGTGATCATAAGGTTATGAGTTTTAAGGTAACCTTATTGGAGGTAAGAGAATTTACCGAGAGATCAACATGATCGTAAGAACTCAACGTTGCGTGCCTCGATTGAGACATTACTAAAGGTAATTAGCCTTCTTGTATTTCACAACTTACAAGTGATGGCGTCCCATCAGACTTCTATCACATAGACAGATAGTCCTTGTAGCCCCTAAAAGTATAGGGTTGTTCGTCTCAGTGGAAGTTGAAAAGTATGAAAGCAATTCGAGATCAATTTAATGATTATCGCCTCTCGACAATATTTCTCAAAGGAACACCTTGAATTAAAATTGAACAGATTCCAAAGGTGCGGTTTCCAAAGAAAATACAAAGAAAAGAATAACCAAAAAGATACTGGTACTTAACAAACAAGTGGTGAGGTATCACCATGGGGTCATTCATTATTTGAAGAAAAGTGAAAGCTTAAATAACATCATTTGACAGGGCTTCGAAAACCTGAAAGTAGGCATCGTGACAGCCTCTAACACAATTGAAATTAATTATGATTTAACACAAGTGTTATAAAATAACTTCGAAGAGGGAATATACCCTTTATCAGAATTCTTTCTTGGAAAGAGGTCAAGATAGATCATAGATTGGGGAAATATCCCACATAATCTGCAAAGGGGGAGGGTACTACCAAGGTCTCTACGGATGCCTTTTATGTCGGCTCCTCTAATGGATAATCGTTCAATTCCAAAGCTTTTCTTTTCCACGCGCCCTAAGGTGTTTGATACTTACGTCATTGCCGACTTATAATAGTCGCTAAGGATCCAACCATCGACCTTTGCAATCGCAGGGAATTCTATTCGACTAGGCGCAAACATCTCAAGTAAGCGTTCTGTTCTATAAGAAGACTTCGATACCGTTGTCGCCCATAGCAATGACAATTCCACATGTCGACTGGGCGGTACTCCGGAGGATTGTTACAAACTACAAACTTAAATTCGGTCTCTATTTCAATCATCTTTATACCCAAAATTTTCCTTGAGATAATAAAATCCCTCAATGATGTAATAGACACTATTTCCAGTGGAATCGCTGGTCGTGGGGGATTGAAATCTCATAGCCCAAAACAATTCCTTACACTATTCTAGGCAACTAAGTACCCTTAATCGTTCGTGAAAATCTGAACATCTTGGTTCTTACGTATGCCGCCTCCTTATGGGCAACTATAACCGACTACGGGTAACAGGTTTCGTTCAAGTCGAATCAATCCACTGATACTGGCTGTACTGCCTCTACCTCTTCTGCTTTGGAGACTCTACTCCATTTTCTTTGTCATATCTCTTGATGAATCATGAACGATCCTTAAAACTCTCGTTTCGTCACTTATTTGTCCTTTGAAGGTTCGTCTGGTCCTATTATACGACCTCAAGTAACATACTACATCTTTATCAATCAACACGTTCTCTACAAGATTCTTTCCTTGACCCACCATGGGGTCTTCCTCTAGATCCTCCTATGGATCTTCCTTTATCGGGTCTCCGTCCATTTCAAGGAACGCATCATCAATTGCCTACTCGAAGGCCTCGGGGTCTGGTATCTCAGAATCCCATCAATCTATAACTCATACGAATCGAGGTGACTAATCATGAAGTCCTAAGTACGGTTTCCTAGAAGAAGTCCCCTCTCGGGCTTCATCTTAAACAGTCAGGGTCGTGTCCTCTAACCCGACTACAAACTCAATTTAGGCTCTAGATGTTCTTATCATTCTTAAGGGTATTGTAAGACTCGATCTCCTATCGTTTCTGAGGACTGTAACCTAACGCTCTGATACCATTTCTGTAACAGCCCCAAATCCGGGGTCAGGGATTTAGGGTAGTCACGATCCATGTACTCCTTGCCTTACCTGTATTACTCACACCATTCATAATTCACCTGCTCATGACCCCACAACATACGTCTCACACACACACACACAGGTTAGAGTCTCAGAAACGACACAATACAACAACTGCGGAATAAATAATTTTTATTACAATACCCAAATGTCTTTTGAATCTGTCACTGATACAATTTCTAAGTAATGTTACATTACCAACTTAGTCTTCTGATGCTTACAATCCTCTAATACCATTCATGTATATACATAAGTCGAATACCGAAAGCTGTAGCCTGATTCGATTGGTTCGTACTACTCTCGGGATCACTGCTAGAAACTGTTTATGAAAACGCCTTGCGGGGTATGTGCCGTCCCATTGGCATCCTGCTTCGCTGCTATATAATATATATAAAACAATAGCAAGAGTGAGCGATAGCTCAGCAAGGAAATGAAAGTATGGCATAATTCTGCCTTTAATTCAACCCAAAAATAAAGCGGGTATAAGACAATAATTTGTCAAAATATCTCGATACTTAAATTACATCCTTATCGGAATGTAATCCCAAAAATAATACCATTGTTGTATTGCAAATATCAATTTCATAATATTTCTGCAAACTTTGACTATATTATGAACAAAGTTCTAGTATAAACGATGAGGTTTCAAAGTAAACCAAATATAACCTTTCCGAAAAATATCTGCTATATACGCAGAATATCAACATATAACTTAAAAGATGAAGTTATAAGGTGATTCAGTATAAACAACTCCCTTACCATAACTCATGTTATGTAAGGTATCCACAGAGTCATAACTCATAAATAAAAGATGAAGTTGCATGAATTTATTGTCACTTCATTTCCAAACACTTTTCGACCCCCTACCAACATGATTGGTTCTTCACCCCAATACATGTTGCAGGAATATCCAAATTGGATGATGAACCAATACTGGAGTTGCTACCGCGTCCGCTGTGCCTAACCTTACTATGATCAGTAGCAGGTCGCACCGCTCAAATAGTTTTCTACATGTAGATGGAAGTATCACGACGGCCTGACATTGTCTACCGCCTTACTATGACCTCCCGGCCCATTTGGGGCAATATATAAAAGTTGGATGGGCCCACGCAACTTGACCACTTACACCACTCCTAGTTCAGATGGAATCCATGACTCTGAAACGTAAAGATCGTCCTCCTTTCCCCAAGTGTAACACTTGTTGATACGACTCCACTAAGTAGTTATATCTAGGTTGGAAAGGGAGATTCTCCAATATTTCCCAAGCTATGCTTGTTAATGGATATCGACTTGTTCCATGAATTTACCCCTCGATCATTGAGGTGGTAACACAACACTAGACTGGCAACAATTAAATTGCTCCAAGAAAATATCAGTCCCTTGACAGTTTTGAGTTGAGAGTTCAAAAAGAGTAGTAGTCTCTTAAATCAGGTTTCCCATATTTTTGATGGTTGAGCGAACATTTAAATCCTCTTAAGAGACGGATTTAAATGGAAAACATTGTTTTGGGAACCTCTTTGGATTTTTAAAAATAATCAATGATATTGATTAAATAAGTAAACATTAGATGAATATTCGAAATAATACTCCTTACGTAAATACTGATTAAATGAATATTCGAAAATACTATTCATTAAGTAAATATAGATTAAATGAATATTCAAAGATAATATTCATTAAATAAATAAACCTCAAATGAATATTCAAAAATAATATTCATTACTTAATAAATCTCAAATGAATATTCGAAAATAATATCCATTAAATAATTAAGTCTCAAATGAATATTCAAAAGCAATATTCATTAAATAAATAATTAATCCTCGAATGAATATACATAAATAATATTCATTAACTAATTATATAATCTTCAAATGAATATTCAAAAATTAATATTCATTAAATAATCCCCAGATAAATATTCACAATAATATTCTTAAAGTCAATAATCCTCAAATGAATATAAATAATATTCTTTAAGTCAATAATCCTCAAATGAATATAAATAATATTCTTTAAGTCAATAATCCTCAAATGAATATAAATAATATTCTTTAAGTCAATAATCCTCAAATGAATATAAATAATATTCATTAAATAAATAATTAACCCTCGAATAACAGTTACCTGATATCTTTGTTATCATTCCGGAACAAAGCGATTTTAAGAAAACATTTTGAAAATGATATTCATTTAAGTAAACAAATTTAATTAGACGAATAAGGCTTATTTAATCCGTAAATGCTTCCAGAAGTATTTACTAATTAAATAAACACTGGTTTATTGGTGATGTTGCCTTTAGGTTAATTATTGCGAAAATCTTTCTAAAAAGCTCTGTCCGGGTTTTCGAAAATATACCTTACAAAATAACCCCGATACGCTGGCTAAGTTATAAACTCAATACATGCTCTACCCTCTGAGCCTTTCTTATTCCAGTACACAAATACCTACCTTATGATACAAAGTCCCCTTCCACCATACGAAAAGTTTATAAATATATACACCATATAATTCAAGGCGTAGGATCTTAAAAGCATCACCACCCATCAACAGTATTATAAGGTCATAGGATTTTGGTTATCGCACGAGCAGGATTTAATATCATTAACAAGACCAAGGATATACTGGTTTTGATAAGGAAGCACAATATTGGGAAACTTGCAAATATGGATTGAAACTTATTCAACACATTTCATATATTTCAAAATAAATATACTCTGAACGATCGAGTATGCATACATAACTTGCATCTAGTATATACATACTTCAAAATATGGTTTTTAGAAACTTGCCTGATGCTCGAGAAGTGATAGGGGTTCGCGACGATGCCGAACAATCTAGACAAAGTCAAACGAAAACACACGGTTAATCCCCTCGATAAACCACTTATAACTCAATGCTTAAACACGTAAGCGAAATACAACCAAGGCATTACTTGCTCGCTCTAGCGTCACACTAAGTCCATGTTATTCGTCAAATACTTAAATCATAAGTTTGGTTCCAAATCCATCCTCAAATCCAAGTTATACTTAACCATTTGGAACCTTGGTTTCTAAGTCTTGTTTTCAGTGGTTTTCACTTGCGCGACCTCGACTAAAACATTTTTATAAAATCGAAAAATAATCGTTTTAATCCGAATCTTTTTCGTGAGCCTTCCTAACTGTCTCTAGTATTATTCCTCAAAGTTTCACATTTTAATATGGCTCCGAAGTGGTCCAAATATAGCCTCAAAGTTGCTGAACAGAGAAGGGTTGTTCCTCCGAACGACGTTTACTAAAACTCACTTTTCTCTTAAACCGTAAATCGTAACGACATGATTCTTGCGCTCACGTAAACTAGAAACAAAGCTCTACACACTCATGTTCATCACTGAACCAAAAGAGGCAGTTAAGTTTTCAGATTCTATGCAGTTTTAAAGTTAACGAGAATCGGGCATTACGACGGCTTAAAACTTAACGTTTTCCATTTTCAAAACACACTCAAATCAATACCAAACAATCCCAAACTCACCATCCACCTTATACACCCTCCACTCAGTCAAATCCTCCATGAATAATCACAACAAAATTCATAACCCATCCTCCAATACTCAACCAACAATTCATCTAATCACTTAATCATGAGCTTAACTTTACATAAACATCAAAACCATTTCAAAACTCATATAACAAAAAGGGGCAGAGGTTTTTATACCTTCCTTGAATCCTTAAACACACCACAAGAGCTTGTAAGCCTTAAGAGAGTCTTCATCCATGGTTATCATCCTTAAACTTGCAAAAGAAAATCAAGAACAAGTTATGAATTCTCGGAGTTACTATACACCGGTTTAAAGAACTGGACAACTGAAGGTCTTACCTTGCTCAAATGGAAGAAACTCGTGAAATACGAAATGTAGATTATCTCAAGACCTTTCCAACATGCTATAGATCGCAATTTTCCACCGAGAAATGAAGGAGATATGAATTTTACAATCCGGCAGTTTTGCTTTGGCCGAAAATGAAGAAAATAAGAATGGTTTTTGATTTTTTGTTAATTTGCTTGGAAATGCTGATTTTTTGTTAAAGGTGGTGAGTCATTGCATGTCCAGGACACGTGTCGATCAGTGGGGGGTTATGGTGGCAAAGAAGGGGACACGTGTCAAGCAATGGAGATCATGGTGGCAAGCAGCTTTACTGGTTCGTTTTCCTTTCACATGGATGATCCAAATGTTGCATTTCTCGAATTAATCTTGTTACATGTTACTTCCATGTCTATATTTAATCCTGTCATAATTTCAATCCTTAATCCATGATTCGTTCGCTTAATCACTTAATCTCGTTATAAAGTATCCGCGGTTTCTAGAACCTTCGTTTCACTGTCTCAGTGGTTTTCGTTCTAAATTCTCAAATCAAATATAATAACATTCCAAAATATTAAATCCTCAAATCCTTAATTTAATATCTCATTTCTTGAATATAATAATATATATAATTCACTGCCCGATCAAATACTACGCCAAAATAAAATTCGGAATTTCTGAATTCCGATCGTCTTTGCATTCACTTATTTACTCCGTAGATCACTAATATGACTTCGGAATATCCACACTACGTCTCGTACATAGGTGGCATGAAAAACTTTGTTAATCCTCAAAATCACTATTCATCCACCAAATTCACTATTCACTGATGCACTTAATCATAATAAGAAAAGTTTTAATTCTACCAAAAATTCGGGTTATTACATTTTCGTAATGGAATCCATAAATAAATTGAGTTGAAATAGGTTTCTTGAAATGGGTTATGTGGGTTGTTTAATTTGAAATAACTTGTATCCCACATAGAAATGGTAATGAGAGGTTGGTGGGTTTATATAGAACCATTTGCAAGAGTAGTGTACAACTACTAAGGCATGTGGGTGTGCATGGTGTTATTGTGTGCCTCGTGCCCACACACACACGCGCGCCGCCGCCGCCCGCCTCGCCCCGCCCCGCCACGACTCGACTCGGGTCGAAGGGCGATTTGGGCGAATGTCACGGCGTCTCGGGTACGCGAGGCGACCTAGGCGAGGAATTTTATTACCTATTTATTTAACATTATTTATTGATTTAATTTAACAGTATCAGTATTTATTTGTAACAGCTCAACGAACTGGGTCAAGATTTATATTAAATCCTGATGGACCAGTTCTTGGATCAAATCCTGACGGCTACTGATCCTGATGGCCAGTGTCAGTATTTGGAGTTAAATCCTGATGACTACTGATCTTGATGGCCTGGGTCAGTACTTGGATCGTGATGGTAGGTCCAGTCTTGACGAAATCCTGATGGTCGGTCAAGTACTGATGCCACTCCTGACAGACAGCAAGTCCTGATGGCTTGACTTCAGTTACTGATGATGATCAAATCCTGATGGACCAGGAAATCCTGACTGAGCAGTAACTGTTATTAAATACTGATGACAACTGTTATGATAATTAAATCAGAATATTTAGTATTAAATGTCATATCTTCAGTTACAATATTTTGTCTGTTACGTTTTATTATTTATTATATTTATAAACACAAAACAGAACGTTTGACTATGAAGAGAATATACGTAACTCTGAAAAACCCTAGCAAATATATTCTTCTCTGCTCTCTCTCTCAACACATACAGAATATACGTAGGTTTTTGGGCGAACTGAGGTGCAGGTCGTTGTTGATCATTGTTATTTCTATGAGTGGATTGATTTATGTTGTTTTATCCTGGAAGTGATATTGCTGCAACTCAACACAGCGTAAGTGGGCCAATAATCTCTTCAAGAACAGTCAAGACTTCTCTAAGGCTTGGCGACTCAGCTGTTCTTTATCTTTCAGTATTTGTTAAAAGCTACAGAGAGATAAGTGTTCTTTCTTATCTTGTTATTTACAGTCTCTAATTATATTATTGTTTCGACCTTCGTGTTTGTTTCGTTTATTGGTTTTATCTGCCTGTTCTTGTTAATATAAATATATATAACTGCCCTATTGTTGCTGTGTAGTTCTTAATTATACCCAACAATGAGTGCACGCTACTAACACGTTGGTAGTGAGTTCTCCTTTTCTATTCGTGTATCTAGCTTTGTCTTTATCACCAACTCGAACTTTAATATGTGTTCCATCCAATGCACCTAAGCAATTCTACAAATATATAAAGAAAATCTTAATACAAATTTATAATATCAATTATTTTTACTAATATTATATTAATCATTCATATTACCTGAAACCACATCCATCTATCATCTTGACAATCTTGTGTCACCGGTTGGGGCTTTTTTAGTAAAAGATTATGACACTTAAGAATTGCTCGTAGTACAGAATTAAAATGTCTGAGACAGTCGCATCACTTCTTCTAAAATGCAACTGAACCCTTCAATTTTTGGTATCATGAGCATGTATGTACAAAAATATTGCAACCACTTCCTCCAAGCTCGAATTTTTATTCCCACGCAGTCCTCCGACATCTCTAAGAATCTCACATAACTTATAGAAACAAGCTCTGTCCATTCTCAAATTATCTAAGCAAGCTACATCACTATCTTGAATTATTGGTTTAAGATTTAAATGTCTAGCCAACAATTTTTCTCGAGTACAATCATCAAACACATAGGTTATTGGCGTAGGAATGTTGTTAGATCAGGATTCAATGATCGTCAGGAGCTAGACTCTACTGATCAGGATTGCTGACGTCATCAGGATTGCATGGTCGTCAGGATCAGAATTGGAAGCTGATCAGGATTCCTACTTCGAGTTATATTTGGAGTCTAGTTAAATAAGGATATTTATCATGTCGGTTCCTGGTCTGTAGGAATGTAGCTATCAATTATGGATAGGTTTCAGTCTTTGTAATTGATTAGGACTTATCATTGATAGAGAAGCTGTGTAGTATATAAACACAGTTTAGGTTTTGATATCGAAAAATACATTGATCGAGATCAATAGCATACACGAGTATCTTTGTATCCAAGCAGCTCTCAAGAACATCAGAATTTCTTGAGAGAGTTTGTAACAGTTTTATATCAGATTTAATAAAGTTGTTATCTTTCTTTCATATTTGTGATATTTATCTTACTTAGTCGAGAATCTTATACAATTGTATTCAACCCCCCTTCTACAATTGTTTATTACTGGGCAACAAATGTTAATATTCAAAACATCAATTAAATGAACCAACTCAGCTATAGTTTCCATAAGCATAACCAAAATATGTTTATAAGTCACAACACACGCAATCAGAATTTCTTTTCGATTACTCAATGGTGGGCGCGCCATGACTGTATAAAAAAATTCACATAAAATGAAAAAATTGAGATAGTTATCACAAAACAAAATAATTTCCTGACAATATCATCACAAGTCTTTAATCTTTAATTGATCTTGTTAATCTGAAAAAATCAATTTCAATCAAATTACTTATAACCACACATATATATCAAGCACAAAGAAGAAAATAATTACATACCAATTACTTCTGCTGGTATGAATGTAGAACAGAGAACAAAGATGGCAACAGAGAATAGAGATGCATGGTTGTGTATATATACACATGTATACAGCCGAAAAAACTCCGCTCTTTATTTTTCAAAATACGCGCCTTTTCTGATTTTTAGGGATAATGGGGTCATTTTGTGATATCTGTAGAGGAAGTTTGAATACCCGTGGGGCGTGGGGGTGTAGGGATAATGGGGTCATTTTGTGATATCCGTGGGGAAGTTTGAATTTTCTGTCATCTTTCGTCTCAAAAGATTTAGAAGGGTTAAAGCCCCTCCTTCTAGCGCCAAATATGTTGTGAGAGGAATTTGGTACAACACTTAGTTGGAGGTTTGCTGGAATAACGGAACAAGAACGTAGAATCCGGCATGGAATGAGGTTCGCACGCTGCTGCCAGGGTTCAACTGCCTAGAACCGAGAGGTGTTTGTGGCTGTATTTGGACTGAATTCACAAGGTTTCCGGGAAATGTAGAGTGAATAATTGCCGGAAATGTTTGTCAGAAGTGCTCCTACTCGAGGTTAGTATAGAGAATGTGATGGGGGATCCTTGTAAATGGCCTACATATCCTATATTTATAGGAATCAAGTTCATATGTAGTTCTCTAGGGTTTGGACTCCTTTCTTGATGAATAAACCACGATTTTGATAGATATTTGCCTCCTGGATGTGCTTGATTGATGAATATTTGATAATCTCTTAAGAGTCCTACTCCTAGTAGGTCACTAGAAACCTTCATCTTCATGTATAAAGTGATATATTCATCCTATGTATGTATATCGCTTGTATATTTAATAAATATCCTCATAACTGGTATATTTATCACGTTCAAGGTGATAGAGATTGACTGAGAATCCATTCCTTGAAGATAGAAACGTGTTCCTTAAGTTTAGGAGAGTGTAGCTGAGTAGGACACTGCCTCCAGGAGGTTCTGGCAATACCCCTGTCTGACTGACTGGGGGCAGATTCACCCTAAGTGAGGAGATCCATAAGCAGGGGTTCATCCATGGAACCTCTCGAAAGCTGAAACTCACGATAGCACTTGACTTGATAATAATTAACATATTAACATCTTCATCAGACCTCTTTGATTAGCCTTGACCCAATCAAATGGGCTTGTAATCTTTATGGACCATAAATTAAGCCAAGCTAAATTTAGGACACAACACCTACCTTAAATAGTTTTTGCTTCACGACATTCGTTTGTCCCTCTTCCTTAAGGGAACCATCAGCACTCATCCAGAAGTGTGGTTTTCCTTTGCAATTAATTCCCGCCAACTATAAGTTTTGACAATATGATCAAACACATTATACAGAAATACACTTGCAATGTAACGAAAAAAAAATCATGATGTTTACCTCTAACATCCGGAGCTCAGATTTAGTGATCTCTCTATTATTTACCAAAATGTCTATATTGCCATTGCTAGCATTCCGATTAGTATTAATCTCTATTATTGTCTCTATTATTCGTAGTTAGTATTAGACAATTAGATGACTAATAATACATACATCCATCACTTGCCTACTATCCATCACAAACAGATTTTCTGAAGTTAAACACTCATTGGTCTCAATATTGTCACCAACACCGCTATTCATCTCAACCATACTTGTTGAGATTAGTTAAGTATTTAGTTAAACTAGCTCGTGCGAAGCACGGACCGAGATTAAAATAGTGATCGAACCTGTATAAAATTCAAACAAATGAATTAAATGAATAAATCTTTAAATTACGTAATTATAGTGAATCAAACTCGGGGTGAAACCAAACAAATTAAATCTTGTTTGTTTAATTATGTAGTTGTAAGGAATCGAATCCGAATTTTGTGTTAACCAAAATTGGTACTTTGGTACTTTGATACCGCACACCATTTTCAAATTGTTTTGCTTATTAATAAAGAGTATAGATTCGAGTCGACTATAATATATACGTGTACTCAGAAGAGAATTTAGCTAAATTTGAGAATATATGAATTCATATAATATTGAATTAAAATTGAGGTCAATAAAAATCAAAAGAATATAATTGAACTAGATCGAAATTGAGAAATCGAAAAACTAGTTTTGGCTATCGGCTTATGTTTCAAGTTTCAACTGAATTCAAAAAATCGAATTGAATCGATTATTAAAATAAATAAATAAATTATATATACTTTATATAAATTTTAGATATTAATAAATACAAATAAGAAAAAGCAGTGAGATAAAATTTATTTTAGACTGACAAAAGTTATGGGCCTCAACCAGTCCAGTAGATTAGTCGATAGCAAAATGCACTGGTGCATACAATCCTGCATTCCTGCTGGTTTGAGTTGGCGTTTGAAAGTTGCTTTCTACTTTCTACTTTTGATAATCAATTCTGCTAGTTATGCTTTGGATTTGTTAATCAGTTTTTCTTTCCACTTTTGGCTTTGTTCAGCTCTTTCCACCTGGCTCAATATGGCATAATACATTGTATTCTTGTTTGATGTTTGTATCCTGAATCTGTCATGTTCCCGATAATAAACATGCGAATTCTGATGATAAAACACCGAAAAAATAATTTCCATCCATCAGAATTCGCGTGTTTATTATCTAGAACATGACAGATTCAGGATGCCCCTTAATCTAGAACTGCAGCTCATCTGTGAACGAGTGCAGTCACAGGCTTAATTTTTGTGTAATTTTGATCCGCTACTACACCGCGTAAATTCTAATGTGTCTTTTATTTCCTGGGTGGCCTTTAGTTCTGCTATCTTTGAGTTGTTATTTGTGAAACACTGTCTGAAGTGATCCAGATTTTGGGGATAAGAAAGTTGATTTGTAATCCAATCAGCATTATATGATTGAGGTAGCAGCTCATGCAGGAAACAAGGACAAAAATGTACTAATTTGCTTGATCAGTTGACTAGTGTGACAAACTTGGCGAGTAACTTGGGAATGAAAAATATAAGTGCAACCATTAGCAATACGGGTGTCAATGACTCACTGGCGTCACTAATATAGCTCTTCCTCTGCAAGAAGAAGGTTTTATTTGAGAAAACATAAAACAAGAATACAATGTATTATGCCATATTGAGGCAGGTGGAAAGAGCTGAATCCTTCTTGGTCATCTACAGCTTTTTCCAGAACCTCAGATTACTTGCATGCTATTTGAGCTACACTAAACCGGAGGCCTTTGTCATTGCTTTCAACATAGGATCCTGAAGATCTTAGCCTTCCAAAAAAAATGGTGGTACATGAAAATTGTCAGGGATAAAGAGTTTTAGAGTAGATTTAACATTGTGGTATTAGCCAATGGTTGTGGATTGGAATAGAAGAATATGGCAACATATGATGATAAAAAGAAAGATTCCACTGTTTAAGGTTCTGGGTGTAGGAGAAGCTTGTTTAGGGAAATTAGACCAAACCTTTTGAAGGGATCATTATAGTCAGGGATGTCCCTGTAGGCTGTAGCTGTCATGTCCTGAACTTACTTCGGGAATGAAAACTCTACACTGGATATCTCATTGGAAGAAGGGATCCCCTCAGCAATCAGCATGCAGACTGCCTGTGTCAGAAGGCTCATTGGTCCTTGAAATCTCAGCAGACTTTAACATATGGAAATCAGTAAACCTGTGAATGAGTTACTTGAGACTAGAATGATCCAAGTATCTGAAATATCTACTGTCATTTCATATTTTTGTTTGTTATGAAATACATTTTTAAACCAAGGACATACGCATAAGCTTACCTAATTTAAGAAAGAACTGACATTTGGAGGAAGCATTTGTTAAATTTTGCGGTTGTATGTGGCATGGAAGGGTTTCTCTATTCACAATTCCACTACTAGTAGTGCATAACCCCGAGTCGAAGCTGGGAAGATGGACTCTAATAAAAACCTAGAGATATCTTGGCGAAGCCAATCAAAGAATGCTCTGAGTCTTGGGCTGATAGAATATATATTTGCTTTACCCACCTGTTTAGTACTCTGTGTGCCTAGATATTCGTAAGCAAGTCCGAGAGTCAACATATGTAATGAACCTAAGAGTTTCATATGATTTAAGTAATCCGTACTTCCTAGTGAAAATGCAGCAGATGTAAAGATTTGAGTCAGGCAAAACTTTTACCATTTTAAGTCCAAAGCATCACACATTTGCAGTTCATGCTCAGTACCGTGAAACCAGGCAGAACTACGTAAAAATTTTGATTAAAGAAAAGCTATGTCGAGATTCAAGTGGTGGTATAGTAGCAACTTAGTCCTTGAACATAGCTAAAACTTCTTTGTAGTATCAAATCACAGGTCTAGATGCACACTTACAGTAGAAATAATTTTCCACTTTCTGGTAGCTATATCACTTCTCTATTTATGGATCAGAAATATTTGAACAGGAAGATTTCAGTGGATTGGTTTCACGATTAGGATGCGTATATTTAATCAGCACACAAGCAAACTTCCTTAGATGATACAGCCTTGAAGGTCAATAATTCTTTCAATCTCACCTCGAAGTGAGTTGTGACGTATTAAGGAGGTCAGTTTTTTTCGTTCATAACAATATATAGCCGATAGAAAAGTGAATATTCCGATAGAAGAGTGAATTTTATTTTCCTGACCTGAAGAACAGGTTGATCAGTATGATTCCTCCTCATTTTGTCTAAACTTGCCTCCTCATCTCATTCACCGTCATCAAGAAGAATACCAATATAGTTGTACAACTCTCAGAATTATAGATTTAATGTTTTGACGTCATTTGCAGGGAGAGGAGCAACATATAAAAGTTTAGCCTGACAACAAACAAATGAAACACCATTGATGAGTTTGACCTTTCTGTCAGCATTATACTTGTACACATTGAGTCATAATTTGTCCAAAAAGCATTACTAAAGACATGTGAATGGCATATATACATCAGAGAGAAGAAACTGTTTTTCATGCAAAAAAAAATGATACTCTCTTGCAAATTTCTGAAACAAGTACATGTTATGTGCATTTGGAAACAGAAAGGCTTGAATGAAGATATTTACGTAACATTTACTTGATGAGCGCAATATAGCTATGTATGTAAAGAATTTAAATCATTGGTTATCATCTCAATGTTCTGAACTAGAGACATTCACTGCAGCAATCAGATCACTTTCCTGGCAAAACAAACCACTATCTACTGTCAAGTTAAAATTTGTTCAATCTCATTAAATCAATACACGTGAACTGAACTTGCAAGAAATTCCTAACAACGAACTAGCCATAAATAACATTAGGGGAACTGAATGATATATCAAATATTATGACACTTAAGGAAACTGAAACAAACAAATCATAAGCTGGTGTACGCAACAATAACTAAAGGTTTGAATTTTGTTAATATAAAGGCAACATTAGTATTAAGATTCACAATTTGATCATAACTATGTCAAAGTTATACATATTTGGACAAGATCCAAATTGACTGAGCAAACTAAACGACTAAAAAAGAACTAAGAGATTCGTAGTTGGTACTAGTCAATTAGACAACTAGCAATGTATACATTTTGCCCAAGCTATCGCTATCAGTGATCAAAGACACATCTTCTTACTCCCGCGGGAATTCTCCTCTTCGAATTTTCTCTTTCCAAGCTTGCTGATTTCTTCAACTCCCCCTTCTTCTTGATCGAAAGTAAGCAAGCCCATGTACCATTCCGTCAAAATGGGATCCCAATCATTCTCATTTAACTCTTCTGAACCATTGAGAAATTGATCAGCAGCAGCAATATAATCATAGGAATCACCAACACCACTATCCATGACAAACGAATTTTCAGAAGTTGAACACTGAGTGGCCTCAACATTGTTACCAACACTGCTGTTCATCTCGACCATACTTGTTGGGGTTGGGGTTGAATTCATGGTTTCCTCCAGATTGTTCCCAACGCTTCTCTCAAGGTTCCCCTCATTGATTTGTACTTTAAGTTGGCATTCACTTGTATTTTTGGTTGGAGCATGATCACTACTTTTGGACCCCAGATTATATTCAGGTTCCTTAGAAAAATCGACGGTGATCTTACAAAGCACAACATCATTACCGTCAGCAGATTTAAGGTCTTTATTAACTCCGGCTAACGAGTACTCATGCATCCTGAAGTGAACTGCCTTACCAAGATCAAACTGATCCCCGGTGTCCTTAATCTCAAAAACAAGCATTTTTTGCTCCCCGATGAGATTACCCTCACAATCCTTGATCTGATTCTTCTTGGTCTTACCTTGCCAGGTGCCACAGCCAGCCTCCTTGAGAGTATTTTCTCTAATTCTCCGTATCTTGCTACTTTTGGAAGAACGTAACTTAGATAAGGAAGTAAACACATACAAGTACTTTTCAGATAGTGGTTTATCAGGAGAAGCAGTCCAGGATTCATCATTGACATCGAACAATTGCCATGGAGTGGAGTTGGGGCCATACAATTGAATGTCTTTGATAATGTTGCAGAAGGGCTTGTGTCCAAGAATCCTGGGCTTCAAGTAAAAACTTATAAGTTCTTGAGCACTCGGATAGAACCTGAATCCAGGAGCTGAATTTTTTCTTTCAGCCATTACCATTCACCACCAGAAATTCAATCACAGAGATTTTATCAGAGAGAGGGAGAGATTTTATGAGAGAGAGAGAGGGATTTTATGAGAGAGAGAGAGAGATTTTATGAGAGAGAGAGAGAGAGGGATTTTATGAGAGAGAGAGAGATTAGAGAGATTTGATATTATCCCTTTCTCTGACCTGTATATATATACACGCAAGGCGTCGAGTTTCCTTGTACAAATCAATTAAACAAATTTCCTAAACAAATTCGAAATACCATGTTTCCTGTTCCAAGTGGGATAATGTTAAATTCGAAATTTTAACGTTACTTTTGTCTTATAAAAATTATTTTTTTAATAAAGATATAATACATATAAATATAAATTCAGTTTTCATGCATTTCGAAATAGCTGTATATAATAATTATACTATAATTTATTTTAAATTATTATTATAATATCTGTGATAGTATCAATTATAACATAGATAAACGATCCATGAATAAATATTGACAAATATCAAATATATCACAGTTACGTTTTATAAAGCCGACACCCGATTTATAAAATTTAAGAATCAATTTTCGCATTAACAAAACTATAATACTTGATTAATTGTAATGATATAGTAAATTTTAGATAATATAATACTTGATTTGGTAAAGACATAATTAATATTTGCAAAATTAAAATATTTTTTCTCATTTACACGAATTAATGGATTATCAACCATGTAAACAAAAAACAGAAAAAAACAGGGCATTTTCTTAAAGACATTTTGTGGGACACGTGTGCAAATTTCATTTCCACTTATTCACATTTCTATATCATTTATTTTCATTTTTGATTTGGTATTATCCCTCTCCCTGACCTGTATATATATACACGCAAGGCGTCGAGTTTCCTTGTACAAATCAATTAAACAAATTTCCTAAACAAATTCGAAATATCATGTTTCCTGTTTCAAATGGGATAATGATCCTTCTTGACCTCCAATCAACGGCTGAGATTAAACACTCAGTTTAATCTAACGGCAGGCAGTATTTGAACCGGGTCAAATTAGGAGCCGTTTGGGCCCTGATATTGATATGACAAATTTCATTTCCACACATTTTTATACACACTCTAAAATAAATTTGGTGCATCATATAATTTTACCATATTTTTTGTTGCTGTTTTTCTTCTTAAAAATTATTTGAATTTATTTTTATCAGTTATTACATATTACTAAGGACTAATTTACCGGTTTTTCTAATTACATTCAAAAAGTGATTTTATTATTGTAACTTAACTGAATCTCCAATTGTACCGCTAGCCCAATAACGTCATTAATTATTTAATTATATGATAAGTTTTGTGTAAATTTTCTTAATGTTTGCCATTTATAATTTTATAACGCATTACAAGAAATCTAAAATTTATTTCTTTAAAAAATATTCTAAATTTTAAAATATGTGTACTATACAATATTCCTACAAAAATATGTGTATAATCTATACTATGTTATTAAATCCTAAACATTAAAAATTTTGGTTTTTGATTTTCGATCCTTTATTCTATTTAATAAATAATAAAATAATATAAAAATAGTAACTACTTGATTGTCTTTTATAATTAAAACACTTTTTTCTAACAAAATCTACTTCTTTTCAAAAAATATCACGGACAGTTACCTTTTTCAGTTAAAACATGTTACATTTTCTATTTGTTCTTACTAAAATATCTCATTTTCCAAAAATAGCTGCAACATTGAAAATTTTGGTTTTCAGTCATTTTTTCTATTTAATAAATAATAAAATAATATAAAAATAGCAAATAATAAAATAATACAAAATATAGTAGCTAGCCCAATTATCTTTTATAATTAAAACACACTATATACTATTATATAATAAGAGTAAAAAGGATAATAAAACCGTACTACCATAGGTCAAATGATCGATTCTTAGTAGCGACGGATAATAAAATCGTACTATCATAAGTCAAAGGATCGATTCTTAGTAGCAACATAATTATTTACAATATTAAAATTTGCATAATCGTAAGTCATAATATTTTATAAAAATTTACGAGCTATATTATTTGAATTCACACACAAAAGACAGAATGCCAATTCTATGTCGGAGATGCAAATTTAAATTAGCAACAGATTAATAGTTTTATTTTCCGTAATGTCCTTTTCTAATGCCAAAGATCATTGTTCATTTATAAGAAAGTATTCTTATAAATTGTTATTCAGAGCATCAATAAAAGAGAGCTAAAAACGATTACACACAATCAGAAACAAAATAAAAAATAGGCTTTTAAACCGCTGAGCAACACAAAATCAATATTAATATCGTTATTATTAAATGTTGAAATTCGAAAGATTCTTTAATTATTATTTTGTATCATATAATTATCATTGTAAGCATTTAATAAACTAAATATCTTCGTAGATATGTATTTTTCCCAACTTTATTATGCATTTCGAAATGAGTATTGACATACTAATTAGACTTGTTTTTTTTTCTATTATCAACATAATTTATCATTCAGTGTGTCGAAAATTGTTCAACAACAAAAGACAATCATTCCGTGAATCGAAAATTGTTCAGCAACAAAAGACAATGAAGAATTCAATAAGGTTACATAAAATTACCTTTGTCTGGTAAATGATAAATTGTGAAGACAAACCCAAAATTTACAGCAGGAATGGAAAGTTCAATGCTTACTATGAATTGAACTCATGACTTCCTCTCAATAAATTCATATCACTACTATGCCACGTTAATTTTTGAGTACATTTTAAAACTCTTATTAGACTAATCCCATTATCTTCTTTATCTTATTGATGTGGGACTTGGGTTGACACCCACTCTACACTTGTAACCTAAAATTGTTTGTATGTTCAAATCACGACTCTAGATGCACAATTTACAATTTACAATTTACAATTTTCCGGTGGTTAAGTCTAATTCCTTGAAATAAAAAAAAGTATTTGAACAAATCAATTTCTCTGTATTTATGGTCTCCCATAGGCCAATCTCGGTTAAAAGAACATGATACATCCTTGAAATTTAATGGTAGTTTCATTTTATTCATTAAAGTGAGCTGTGATGGATTAAGCATGTCTGGTTATCTCTTACATGAACGATATATGGATAACAGGAGAGAATTTTATTTTTCTTACCTGACAGACCAAGTGGATCAACATTTTCCATCCTCAATTTGTTTATAATAGCGATAAATCAGGGATTTTCAATATGCCAAGATCGTTAACTTGATAATGTTTGATACAGATTGATATCCTGTATCAAACGTAATCCCATGATATGCTCATGATTGAACTATCACCAGCTGTTTATTTTTTGTATATATTGTTTGTACCTCAACATTGTAATACACAAAAACAACATTACTGTAAAATCTTATATGGTATCAGAGTTCAGGCAGGCGGGAGGTCCAAGGTTCGACTCCCTGCCACCCCCAATATTCTCACAATTTATGAGGGACACGAAAGGCAAGACTAAGCCCCAAAGATGGGCTCCCGTGATCCACTGTTCGACCCAAAAATGGGCTCTCGAGTGAGGGGGAGTGTTAGAATATAATATATGATCCTGGAAAGTGCCTTCCTCTAATATCTTGAGGTTTTAGAGCGACTGGTTACTCAATCTTCCACATCAAATATCTCAACTCATGTTATGTCCAGCCCAGATTCCACTATAATTCCAGCCACCAACCAACTTGTGCAGTTTAATCCTGCTTCTCAATTACCAATAAAACTTTTGGGTAGTCACAACTTCACCATTTGGAAAGCCCAATTTGAACTTCTTCTTTATGGACATGATCTCTATGGACATCTCGACGGTACCATTGAAGTGCCAACACCCACCATAACAGAAGGCGATAAATCAATTTATAATCCTGCATATCGCGTGTGGTTTCGTCAAGACAAGCTTATCCACAATGCAATCCTCGCATCTGTTGACCCCACCTTTGCTTCTATGGTTGCAACAGCACCTGATTCAAAATCAGCTTGGACCTCGCTTAGCACTGCATTTGCAAATAAGTCCCAAACGCGAATATTTACCCTGCGTGATCAACTTGGTAAAATATCCAAAGACATTCGTCTTATTTCTGAATATCTCATAGACATAAAATGTGTAGATGATGAACTAGCTATTGTTGGATTACCGGTCACAAATACAGAGCTTGTCATAAAAATATTAAGTGGACTCGGTGCTGAATATCACTCGATTACATCTGCTATTCGTACTCGTCAAACACCAATCTCATATGAGGAACTATATGAACAACTTCTGGATCATGAACTTTTTCTCAAACACTCTGAGAGCAAACAAACACCAACCACACCCATCACCGCTGCAATAGCCCAACGTGGTGGCTCTAACAATAACAGCAAATTCCGACAGCGTAACAACTATACACCATTTGATAGATCTCAAATCCAGTCGAACCCTCAAACATGGCATCAACAATCAATGTCTGGGCCTGCACCAAATCCTGTAAAGTGCCAATTATGCGACAAGCCAGGGCACTCCGCTGGTGTATGTCGTTCGCGATCACACAATCACGTGGAAGCAAACGCAAATTTTCCAAGCATGTCCAACTTCAGCAGCACACCATGAGTAGTTGATTCTGGTGCATCACACCACATCACTAATGACACTCACAATTTTCATCAAGTTCATGATTATTCTGGTCCAGATGAGATCTCCATGGGTTATGGTAACTCTATACCAATTTCTCAAACCGGTAACTCTAAGCTTCACACTCATAATCGCAGCTTTAATTTAACTAATATCTTATGTGCACCTGCTATAAAAACCAATTTGTTATCCGTGTCAAAATTTTGCCATGATAATCTCACATCAATTGAGTTTTTTCCATCTACTTTGTGTGTGAAGGATCTGGATACAGGTACAATTCTACTGCACGGCCGGAATAAAAACGGACTTTATGAATGGTCATCTGGAACAACTCCTACATCATATTTGGTTACTAATAAAACATCTCACTCCTTGTGGCATCAAAGACTAGGTCACCCCAACTTTCGTTTATTAAAATCAGTTTTAGGATCCCTTTCTATTCCCATTAATAATTTTGATGTTCTTAGCTACTGTAACTCTTGCCTTTGCAATAAAAGCCATCGGCTCCCTTTTTCACATAATACTTTACATAGTGTTCGTCCACTTTAGCTTTTATATAGTGATGTTTGGGGTCCTTCCCCTGTTACTTCAGTTGATACAAAATCATACTATGTATTATTTGTTGATCATTACACAAGATATTCTTGTTTATACACCATAAAACAAAAAAGTGAAGTCACTCCCATATTTAAAAACTTTCAATGCCTTGTGGAGCGTTACTTCAAACAAAAGATTCAGTCTTTATATACTGATGGCGGAGGAGAATTTATCGACCTTAAACCTTATCTTTTAAGTCAAGGAATTCAACACTTAACCTCTCCACCATACACCCCTCAAAGAATTGCTTTTGCAGAACGTCGACATCGACATATAATTGAAACTACAAAAACATTGTTACATCAAGCCTCGTTACCATCTACTTTTTGGACTTTTGCTTGCCACCAAGCTTTCTATCTGATCAACAAGCTTCCTACCTCTAAACAAACAAATAAATCACCATATGAACAGTTGTTTCGAGAAAAACCCAACTATCACTTTTTACGCGTTTTTGGGAGCCTGTGTTATCCTTGGCTTCGTCCATACGCCACTAACAAACTCGAAGCTCAATCCAAACCTTGTGTGTATCTTGGTTTTTCTTTAGAATATCATAGTCATTTGTGTTTTGACCCAATAAAACCCAAGCTGTATATTTCCCGAGATGTATTTTTTATGGAAAATATTTTTCCTTTTACCACTATATTTTATAACATCGCTAAATCATTTACAACTACTGATTGGGATATCATTCCCACTTCATCTCAAAGCACACCAAATAGTACAGCCTCTATTGAGCATAGTCAGCTGCCTTTACTTGATGCCATCCATATATCTATTAATCCCGTTGCTCGTTCCAGGCCTCTAGTGTCTGTTTCCGCCACGTCAGATGTGCCTGCTTCACCAAAAAATTCTCGTCTTACTAGCCCTGAAAACTCAACCTCTTCCACGACATCTCAATCAGATTTACCTACCTCGTTTCCATCAACACACCCCACCCCACCAAGTCTCACAAATAACATGCCCTCACAACCTCAACTCACTCATCAGATGACTACACAGCCTCGAAATAATATTCACAAGCCAAATAAGTTTTTTGGTTTTCTTGCCATAAATTCCCCTTCTTACACACCTACAACTTTCAAACAGGCTCAAAAATTTCCTCATTGGCATCAGGCTATGCAATCAGAATACGATACCTTGGTGAATAATAAAACATGGGATTTGGCACCTCCAGATTCATCAAAGAATATTGTTGATTGTAAGTGGTTGTTTAAAATTAAGTACAAGCCCGAGGGTACCATCGAACAATATAAAGCGCGACTAGTTGCCAAAGGCTTTACTCAACGTCCGAGACTTGATTATCATTCTACCTTTAGTCCTGTAGTCAAACCGACCACTATTCGTTTGGTACTCTCAATTGCGGTCCAAAAGCATTGGCCTATTCACCAACTTGATATTAACAATGCATTTTTGCAGGGCCGGTTAGAGGAGGAGGTTTACATGAGACAGCCTCCAGGGTTTGAAAATCCAAAATTTCCAACATATATTTGCAAGCTTAAGCGAGCCATTTATGGTCTCAGACAAGCCTCTCGGGTGTGGTACATTGAATATATTGAAAAATTATTTGTTGTCTGTGGGATTCTACATTTCTAAATCTGATGATTCCCTCTTCATCTTTCCTAGTTATGATATTATTGTATATATCCTTGTCTACGTGGATGATATAATAATCACCGGAAGTCATACTAATGCAGTTTGTCAAGTTATACAGGGACTTTCATCTCGATTTTCACTTAAGGATATGGGGTTGCTTAATTACTTTCTTGGCGTACAAGTGCTTTACTGTCCTGACGGCATCATTCTTTCCCAAACAAAGTATATCCAAGACGTTTTAACAGAGACAAAAATGATTGAATGCAATGGTGTCACTACTCCTATGAGCCCTCCCTTCAGTTTATTATGGATAATCATGCACCTATAATTGATATCACATCTTACAGGCGGTACTGGGCAAACTTCAATACGTATCCTTCACTCGTCCAGATTTATCTTTTGCCGTCAACAAGCTCTCTCATTTCATGCATTGCCCTCAACAGGCTCACTGGCAGGCTGTCAAACATCTCTTACGGTATCTAAAAGGAACATCCATGTATGGTCTAAAATTGGACAATCATGGGAATAACTGTCTTCTTGTTTATTCTGATTCAGACTGGGGCGGTGATCCTTATGATCGATCATCAACATCTGGTTATGTGGTTTATCATGGGTCTAATCCAATTTATTGGTCCTCTAAGAAGAAAAGAACGGTTGCGCGATCCTCCACTGAAGCTGAATATCAGGCAGTTGCTAGTGCAGTTGCTGAGACTAATTGGGTGACAAATCTTTACGAGAACTTCGAGTACATATCTGTACCTAAGATTCTTTGTAACAATATTGGAGCAACCTATCTATGCCAACATCCGGTCTTTCACAGTCGTATGAAACATATCGCTATTGATTTTCATTTTGTTCGCGAACAAGTGCATCAAAAAGCCATTGTCGTTCAACATGTTCATTCTATGTTCATTCTGCAAACCAAGTGGCTGATACCCTTACTAAGCCACTTCCTAGACGTGCATTTACAAATCAGTTTGTCAAGCTAGGCTTAGTTGACACCACACCTATCTTGAGGGAGCGTAATAGCGATAAATCAGGTATTTCCGATATGTCAAGATCGTTAACTTGATAATGTTTGCTACAGATTGATATCCTGTATCAAACGTAATCCCATGAAACTATCACCAACTGTTTATTATTTGTAGGGTTATTAAGACATCAACCCTCAAAGTTTCACAGAAAATACACATAAACCCTTAAAGAAAAAAAACGTACCTACGTGCCCCCGAAGTATGTCCTTTGTACGTATCGGCCCTATTTCCGATGAACTGAGATAAAATCTTCATATCGGTGGTCAGGAAAAGGGGTAGTATCGGAAAAAGTCCTGATTTCACTTATTTTCCCTCTAAAAAGTTCCCGCCAATTACACATCTCCATTGTCTTGTCTATTTATATGGGTTGACCTGTCATTACATGTATGTAGTACATCAATTCTGAAAATCTTGAAACCCAAAAGAATGGAGGCCCTCTTGCGATTATGAATGATATTAAAAGATCATGTTCTACTGAATGTGTTAAGATGTATACATACTTCATTAGTCAAGTAACATAAAACCAATATTTCACTAAAACATTCATTACATACCATCTAATAGTTCAGTAAATAGATCAAATAATCCACATAATTGTAGATGATCAAACTGATCATTTGTTTAGCATAACAAAATGAGCATAATGATCAATAATTCTTGCAACCAAAAGACTTGATAACTAACAGTCAAAAGATTTAATACTACTAAGCAGTCCAACTCTACTTCTTCCCATCTAACTTCTTCTTGATTGGAAGCTTTGTTGCAGCTTGTAAGGCCCCCTTTGTGATGACAGTTTTGCCATGAGATTGAAATGGTGCTGACTTTATAGTGGTGCCACCAACAATCATCTTGTATTGTTTAACTGGAGGTGGGGGTGGACGTCCAAGTTTCATTGCGCCAGTACAAGCATTGTGCATCTCTACTTCATTAGCATGTACCTTAAACATTTTAAAACAACAATTGAGCAATCTGTTCTAATAAATCAAAAAAATACATGGAGTTACTTTATTCATATACCTGCTCAGATTCATTCATGCAAATGGCTTTACCCTTCTTCTTTACCTCTTTTGACTTCTTAATATGTTTAAAAGTCATTGCTAAAGGGGTATCATCATTGTCAGGCTGACTTGGTTGTGTCAATGGAGGTGCATCTTCAGGCATTGGCATCTCCATGACAGCTTCTTGATAGGCCTCTCTCATCTCTTCCTCATCTACAACATGAATGTTCGAACTTTGAGATGCACCAGAAGTGCCTCCTTTCTTTTCCTTTTTACATGTTCTTTTATTATGTCCAGCCTCCCCACAGTTACCACACTTGATAACAATATAAAACATATTTATATGCAATGAAGATTTTAAGGTTATTTATATGCAAGCTTGTTCAAGATTACCTCACAGTCATCTGATTTTTCTTGTTTAAGTAAGCAACTCCATCTTCTTCAATTGCAACATCATATTTTTCAAGGGGATCCTGCCTTCTCTTCTTCTTAGGCCTGCCTGACATTTTTGCAACTGGTGGTGGCAAGGGATGTAACCCTGTTGATATCCATTGAGCTTGACCATTCATAGGGAAAATAATCCCAGAATAGCATTTCAACCAGTTGCTTGTAAGATAGCAATCATGCAGATAGTCTTCAACAACATACCCTAACTTATTGATGCAAGAAATGGCATGATGACATGGTATGCCAGTTAGATTCCACCTTCTACACCCACAATATTTTGTTTCCAAATTGACAGCATATTTAGATCCATTAACAGTTGTAACCTCAAACTCATTGTAACCAGCATAGCAGCCCCCACTCCATTTTTTGAATTTCTCAACCAACTGATATGTTTTTGGAGTGTATTTCCTGCCCCAGATTTCAATTTCCTCTCTCTTATTCTGAAGTCTCCTCATTAAGTACTCTCTCATAAGCTCCAACATGACAAGTATACCTTGTTCTCTAGCATAAACAATACTCCTATTAAAGGACTCACACATGTTGTTAAGGAGGATGTCACACTTCACATCAGAGGAGAAATGAGCCCTTGTCCAATGATGAAGTGGCACTTTACTAAGCCACTCAAAAGCACCAACACTTTCCTCTTTGATGTACTCCATACATTGGCTGAATGATTCAGCATTAGTAGCTCTTGCAGCTGCCCAAAGCTTCTCTTTTATTGATCTTCCTTTGTAGAGCTGCTTGAAATTATTATGCATATGTCTAACACAGTATCTATGCTCTGCATGGGGTAACATATTCTCTACCACCTGAATCAGCCCCTTTTGCCTATCACTAATAAGAATCCACCCTTCACCAGACCCCATGTTAAAATCTTGAATGAATAAGCCTACAAACCAAGCCCAAGAGTCATATTTCTCTGCCTCAACAACTGCATAAGCTATGGGAAACATGCAGTTGTTTGGATCAACCCCCACTGCAGTTAAAATTTGACCCTTCATATGGTTCTTAATATGACAACCATCAAAACCAACCACCTGTCTACAACCCAATTTAAACCCATGTTTAAGTCCAGCAAGACAAATATACATCCTCTTAAAGACAAGGCCATTTCCTGCAAATTACCATCCATTGTTTACAAACATACCTAACAAAATACTAAGATTTGAAAGTGGATAGACATACCTTCTGCAAACTCTATTTCAACAGTAGAGTTTGGATTCTTTTTCAGCAGCTCACTCTTATAGTCCCACAGTTTGCCAAATTGTTCTTCGTCCGTCCCATTAATAATCTTCAAGCACTTTCTTTTCGCTCTTCTTAGTACATGGGGCTTGAATGAAATACTTAGATCTTTCATCACTGTTTTGTGAAATGCTTTAATAGGCCAAGTAGGGTTTATCCTAAACTCATTCAGATATCTTTTAGTTAGATATCCTGAATGAATAAGGGGTAAACCTCTTTGTTCCCTAGCACATGTATGGTCTGTGAGCATTAAAAATGTGAGAAGTTAGGTCCACATATAAAGACAGTCAATGCTTTAAAGACAGTGCAAAAAGTATTCAAAACACAAAAATAAATAAAATAAATTAAAGAATATACCTGGTCCCACAATTTTTAATTGAAAAACTTTGTCAAAGTTCAAAGCTGCATAAAGAAACCAGTTGCAAGGTGGAGTGCACACAACTCTAAGTCTTGTTCTGTCACTTTTCTCAAATTTTACCAACCTTCCTTGTGTATAAGAATGCTTGGTTATAGCTTCTCTGCACTCTTTGTGATCCTTAAAAATCATCCCCACCACCCAATCTGGATCATCAGAATCCTTATAAACAGGAAAAACCTGTTTCTTTTTGTTCACTTCCATGTCAACAACATAGTCATTCTCTGGTAGACTAGCTAATGAATCACTATCTGACTCATCATCAGTGTCAAGTTCTCCATTGTCTATATCTTCATCAACATTTTCAGAATATTGCCTATCATCTTGGTCACTCATTTAGTATTCACTATCCACAAAGTCCATATCATCAAGTTCATCACTATGATCACTTACATCAGTCCTACCATTCCCTTCACCCTCAACTCCTACATGTTCAAAGTCAAGGTCAGATGTATGTTGAACATACACATCTATCATATTTTTATTTTTTCTAGCATATGTTTTCATTTTATTGACATCATCGTCATCTAAAATTAAAGTAATTGTTTCAAGAGGATGTCCAGGTGTTCTGTAATACATAGTAAACAAACCACCATGACCTAAAGCTTTGGTTTTTAACCTCAAAGTCTCCTTATCAAGTTCATCAACATCTAAAATGTATATACTAAGTTGACCATCTAAGTACTGAGTAATTGGAAGCCATATTAACTTTCCACCATGAAACAAGTTCACATTAATCACCCCATCATCTTCATCTATACAAAGCAAGTATAATACACACATACTCATATTGTTAGAAAAGAGACTATTATTATATAAGTAATTTGTACAGATAAAACAAGTCGCACATGCTAAACTCTTTAATTTAAGCTTAAATAAACAACACAGAGATTCTTACACAGTAATAAAGACAAAGTTGAAAAAAACAATTGAAAACAATGCATACAATTACAAGATAGGTATAAGAACATACTGGGAGTAGTGGGATCTGTAGAATCCTCCCGATTACGACCTCTTCTCGGCATTTTGTGAATGGAATGCAATCTTCGATCTTCAATTTCAGACTTAAGTTTGGGTTTTTAGGGTTTAGGTCGGTAATTGAATAGATTAAAGGTTTTGTGTGTGATTGACCCGATGTATGTCTTTTATTTTCTATATAACGTTACAAAATAATTCAGAATGACTTATTTACCCCTCATCAGATATACACATATACTAATTTGAACGGAAAAAGTGTCTGGATGTATATCGGACATACTTCAAGGGCACGGAGATACGTTTTTTTTCTTTAAGGGTTTATGTGTATTTTCTGTGAAACTTTGAGGGTTGATGTCTTAATAACCCTTATTTGTATATATATTGTTTGTACCTCAACATTGTAATACACAACAACAACATTACTGTAAAATCTTATAGTTTAGACTTTCCTCTTGAAATCGTCCACAATCCTCAAAAAGAATACCAATATAGTTGTACAGCTTGCTCTGAATTACGGATTTGATTTCTTGGCGCTCATCTTCAGAGAAAGGGGAATTGTATAATTTTTTTGCCTATAAACAACATAGGAAAATACACTGATGAGTTTTCTTTCAGCATTATACTTGCACATAGTGAGTCATGAATTGCTAAAAAGCATGACCAATGACATGTAGATGACATAAACATCAAAAAGAGGAGGAAGAAGAAGCTCTATGATCTATATCAGTGACTTCTTGCAAGTTTCTAAATTAAGTGTCTCTTGTAGTACAACGTGCAGATGAAGACCTAAAAACTTGAACGAAGACCTTTAACTGTTATGAACTATAAATGAATGTATATCACGTACAAAGTGTGGTACTGGTCCCAGATTTCTCAGAACCACGAGAAATTTCTAAGGTTTTTTTCCGATCAAGGTTGCCCGCAGCAACTTTGCTAGTAACTCTAACATCTTCTTCTGTACCAGAATGTGCAGCCTCAGAAGGGATTGGCAAAAATAATATAGCAGAGAGTAGTTTGATTGTAGGCTGAAAGATAGCAGCATCCGCCAGAGGAAGGATGTATAACTATGTTAAAGATTTAAGGTCAAGTGTAAACAAGCACAATTATCATCAGAAAAATTATTGCCTACATAAAATAGTTTTTGCTTCATGACATTCTTTTGTCCCTCTTCCTGAAGGGAACCATCAGCACTCATCCAGAAGTTAATTCCCGCCAACTATAAGTTTTGACAATATGGTCAAACACATTATACAGAAATACACTTGCAATGTAACGAAAAAAAAGTCATGATGTTTACCTCTAACATCCAGAGCTCAGATTTAGTGATCTCTCTATTATTTACCAAAATGTCTATATTTCCATTGCTAGCATTTCGCCTGATCTGATCACCTACAGACAGTTGAGCGCTAATGATCTGGCAAGGCTTCTTTCCTTCCTGCTTGAACAAGACAGCTCATCTATTTTAAACCTGCAAACTTAAAATTTTAAAGTGAAATTAGAAAACGAGTCATCCTCACTCTTCCCCATAGTCCAGACACCTTGTCATAACAATAATTTATTGGTTCTAGCTTTCTCGGAGGGTTTGACAGCATAGTAATTCAACCAGCTCTGCTTCACTAAGTGATCGACCATTTACATAGATAAGTTCAGGTGGAAACTGATTGGCTTTGCATGATATTTCATGCCTCGTGATTTCTTTTGCTCTTGTCTTAACATGTAATCGTTTAAGCAATCTAGAACATATTCCTAGGGTTGCTCCCTTTGACTCGTAAATCCTATAACCAATGCTCTTATCACATACCAAGCAAGCTTGCTTCTCTGTGAACCGGTTTCCTTTGAGACATAAATGACATATACCATTTTAAACACTAGATGTACTTCTTTGCTTTTCTTATAAAACAACTGACTCAACGTGATCATTCTCCCCATGAAAAATATCACTCAACTCAGGATCACGAAGTGTCAAGATCGGTGTTCCATGGTGAGGAGAACTGGTCTCATGAACAGAGTCCTTTTTTTCTGTAATTTCTGAGGAAGCAAGAGATGATCTCAATCCCTTTTTATCAAATTCTGAGGTATGACCTCCCCTTGACCATCACTTACAACCTCCACATCCGAGTTTCGTGACAATTCATGTGAATTATCGTGAGTATATGAGAACCATTATGTCCCGGAACTAGCATTTCCGTTCAATACCCTCCGTGTTATAAACTCACAACCATCAGAATATCCTGATTCACCTGAATCATCAATCACATTGACAACTCTAGATGATGTCCCTTGTACACTTGATAAACGAACTTCATGAGCTTCATCAAATCCACCTGAATCGATTACAGACATCGGAGGATAGCTGCTGCTAATCTGGCTGTCTCTCATTTGACAATTCTTGCTCATATGATCCTTACTCTTTTTAGCTATAGGTTGAACAGCTGGAAATGACAAATTAGACAAACTAGAGGAAGTGGAAACCTCTGCATCTGTCAGAATCCAACCAACATCCACAGGAACAACCCGGGGAATATCACAAGTCACTGGAGGGCCACTATACTGCATAGCAAATGAGTACTACATGCTGTAATCAGCACTAAAACTCGAATAAGAAGGATTGGTGGGTAAAAATCTTCCGAAGAAACTAGCCATCTAGTTAAATCTTTATCCCTGTTGTTAGACAATAAATTCAACACAACTGTAAAACAAAAACCTTCAGAAATTGAAAGAAAAAAAAAATGATCTTTTTGTTTCTTTGAGTAACAATAAAGTTAAGACAGACAATATCACGTAACTCTTCATAATCTATCTAAATTGTTGAAACAATAAATTTAGAACACCCATCAGTTTACTACTAGTCAATGTACACAAGAACCAACTTTTCATTCTCATTTTCAACTGATACCGAACTTAGCAGAAAACACAACACTTGCCAAGTCTGTATTTTTCTTGTAGGCTAAATTCATCATTTCTTTTTTCTTTTGTTGTAAATAAATACAGTGTAGAATTACGATAGAACAAGAAACAACCTAGTGATAAATGTGTAACTCCACTCTTGAGCATTAAATTGAACTCATTGTATTTCTGTTCCTTGTGCTATCACAAGGAATTTAAACATTGATATCATCAAATTGTTAATTCTCGAACTCCTGCAATGACTCTTCTGATGATAGACATAATAATAGTTTGACAGCAAGATTTAACAAGTCACTGATTTTAGAATGAACATAAAGTTTATAAAGAACCTCACAAACCACAATGTAACCAACAATTGGAATAACCCAACATCTTCTCAAAGAAGATGATGAATGTACAAGTCTGAAGTATTTTCTCAGAGAACTTGTCCGGATTCAATAGCTGGTGCGGTGGTATGTCACTTGTGACAACATCTATAATTAGAAGAGAGTACTTCTAAATACTAACTTAAATGTAGTCTAATCACTAATGACACTGAACATAAAATGAATATGAAAACTGCAAACTGACCAATGGTTCCAACAATTGGAATAACCCAACATCTCATATTCAAATCATCAAGCAATAAACCACTATACTTGACCTAAATTTAATTTTCATACAGTAATCTCTTTCAAGGGTCAATGCGCGATAAAAAAAGTAGGAGCTTCAAGTGAAAATTCGTTCAATCTCATTAAATCAACACACGTGAACTGAACTTGCAAGAAATTCCTAACAACGAACTAGCCATAAATAATATTAGGGGAACTGAATGATAAATCAAATATTAAGATACTTAAGGAAACTGAAACAACCAAATCATAAGCCGGTGTACACATATCTTTTATTTCCTGGTTGGCCTTCCGTAAGCATATCTTTGAGTTGTTATTTGGGAAACACTATGTCAGAAGTGATCCAGCTTTTGGGGATAAGAAACTTGATTTGTAATCCAATCATCATTATATGATTGAGGTAGCAGCTCATGCAGGAAACAAGGACAAAAATTTACTAATTTGCTTGATCAGTTGACTACTGTGACAAACTTGGCGAGTAACTTGGGAATGAAAAATATAAGTGTGACCATTAGCAATAAGGGTGTCAATGACTCACTGGTGTAACTAATATAGCTGAACAAACAAGAATATAATGTATAATGCCATATTGAGCCTGGTGGAAAGAGCTGAACAAAGCCTTCTTGGTCATCCTTCACTAGAGCTTTTTCCAGAACCTCAGATTACTTGCATGCTATTTGAGCTACATTAAACTGGACGCCTTTATCATTCAACATATGATCCTGGAGATCTTAGCCTTCCAAAAAAATTGGTAGTACATGTAAATTGTCAGGGATAAAGAGTTTTTGAGTAGATTTAACATTGAGGTATTAGCCAATGGTTGTGGATTGGAATAGAAGAATATCACTGGTATGCAAATATCTGGCAACATATGATGATTAAAAGAAAGATTGTACTGTTTAAGGTTCAGGGTGTAGGAGAAGCTTGTTTAGGGAAATTAGACCAAACCTTTTGAAGGGATCATTACAGTCAGTGATGTCCCTGTAGCTGTCATATCCTGAACTTACTTCGGGAATGAAAACTCTACACTGGATATCCCATTGAAAGAAGTGATCCCCTCAGCAATCAGCACGCAGACTGTCCGTGTAAGAAGGCTCATTCATAGTCGGTCCATAAAATCTCGGCAGAATTTAAAATATGGAGATCTGTAAACCTGTGAATGAATTACTTGATACTAGAACGATTCAAGTATCTGACATATCTACTGTCATTTCAAATTTTTGTTTGTTATGAAATACATTTTGTAACCAAGGATGTAAGCATAAGCTTACCTAATTTAAGAAATAACTTACATTTGGAGGAAGCATTTGTTAATATTTGCGGTTGTATGTGGCATGAAAGGGTTTCTCTATTCACAATTCCACTACTAGTAGTGTACAACCCCGAGTCGAAGCTGGGAAGATAGACACTAATAAAAACCTAGAGATATCTTGGCGAAGCCAATCAAAGACTGCTCCAAGTCTTGGGCTGATAGAATAGATATTTGCTTTACCATCCTGGTTAGTACTCTGTGTGCCTAGATATTCGTATGCAAATCCGAGAGTCATTATATGTAATAAACCTAAGAGTTTCATATGATTTAAGTAACCCGTACTTCCTAGTGAAAATGCAGCAGATATAAAGATTTGAGTCAGGCAGAACTTTTACCATTTTAAGTCCAAAGCATCACACATTTGCAGTTCATGCTCAGTACCGTGAAACCAGGCAGAACTACGCAAAAATTTTGATTAAAGAAAAGCTATGTCGAGATTCAAGTGGTGGTATAGTAGCAACTTAGTCCTTGAACATAGCTAAAACTTCTTTGTAGTATCAAATCACAGGTCTAGATGCACACTTACAGTAGAAATAATTTTCCACTTTCTGGTACTATATCACTTCTCTATTTATGGATCAGAAATATTTGACCAGGAAGATTTCAGTGGATTGGTTTCACGATTAGGATGCGTATAATTAATCAGCACACAAGCAAACTTCCTTAGATGATACAGCCTTGAAGGTCAATAATTCTTTCAATCTCACCTCGAAGTGAGTTGTGACGTATTAAGGAGGTCAGTTTTTTTCGTTCATAACAATATATAGCCGATAGAAGAGTGAATATTCCGATAGAAGAGTGAAATTTATTTTCCTGACCTGAAGAACAGGTTGATCAGTATGATTCCTCCTCGTTTTGTCTAAACTTTGCCTCCTCATCTCATTCACCATCATCAAGAAGAATACCAATATAGTTGTACAACTCTCAGAATTATAGATTTAATGTTTTGACGTTATTTGTAGGGAGAGGAGCATCTTATAAAAGTTTAGCCTGACAACAAACAAATGAAACACCATTGATGAGTTTGACCTTTCTGTCAGCATTATACTTGTACACATTGAGTTATAATTTGTCCAAAAAGCATTACTAAAGACATGTGAATGGCATATATACATCAGAGAGAAGAAACTGTATTTCATGCAAAAAAAAATTTGATACGCTCTTGCAAATTTCTGAAACAAGTACATGTTATGTGCATTTGGAAACACAAAGGCTTGAATGAAGATATTTACGTAACATTTACTTGATGAGCGCAATATAGCTATGTATGTAAAGAATTTAAATCATTGGTTATCATCTCAATGTTCTGAACTAGAGACATTCACTGCAGCAATCAGATCACTTTCCTGGCAAAACAAACCAATTCATTGATGATTAGCTCTTAACCACTTAAAATCACCCACATTTACCCAAAACAAGCTTGATCGATCAGCCAATCAACAATTCACAAGCAGCAAATCTATCTCATTCAATCTTGGCTCATTTAATTGTAGCTCCCCCTGCACACAAAGATCAGCTCACCAGTCACCTAAAATCACAGAAAGATCAGCTCACCAGTCACCTAAAACATCTTCCCTTTATAAATTAATTAATCCTTTAAATAAAATAATAATAAAAAAAAAGTTGTAGTCCCTGCCCCTGACTATCTACTGACATTTCATACTTTGTTATACTAAAATAAAATACATTCCTGACAGGGATTGTAAGCATAAACTTACCAGAATCTTAGAAGTAACTGATGACCTTAAGGTGTTATCAATCTACAATTCCGCAACTAGTGGTGCATACTCTCGAGTGGCAGCTGGAAATGGACTCTAAATATCCAGACATCACAACTTGAAATATCCAGCCATAGGATGCTAGAGTCTTGTGCTGATGCAATACATAAACTATTAAACCTAATAAAAGTGCAATCTGGTCAGTATTTGGCGTGCCTACATGTTCTTTAGAAAAGCAAAACTATTAAACCTAATAAAAGTGCAGAAGATGTAAGTTTTGAGTCTGGCACAAGTCTTTCCATTTTATGTCCAAAGCATCCTATATTAGTACATAATATATTGAATACATTTATGGCAAGAGATTTTAAACTACCGTAGAGTAAATAATCAAGCGCATGAGCAAATTGCCAGACATGATACAGCCTAAAAGGTGAATGTCCCTTCAATTCTATCTTCAAAGTGAGATTTGAAGATTAAGCAGGTCAAGCTATAACACTACACGACAGAAAGAAGAGATAGATTTTATTTTCCTGTACCTGAAGGGATCAGGTTGTTCAGTATGTTTCATACTTTGTCATTGTGTTCAAATTTTGTCAAAGCTCTTTCGTCTCAAGAAGACTACCATTATAACTGAACAGCTTATTCTGAATTATAAAATTTCAATGTTTGGATGCTAATCTTGAGAGAAAGAAGCATTATACAAAATTTTGGCCTGCAAAAAGAATCGGAAATAACACTGAATTACACATAGAGATGGCATAATTTGTTCAAGAAGCAAGACTAAAAACATGCCATACATCACAAAAGGAAACAAATTGCAATCCACATAATAATATATAGGTACATATGATCCATAACATTGATATCATTTCAAAATTTCGGAGTGTCTACTATGTGTATATAGTAACGTAGACTAAAATGAACTTATAGTGACAAATATTCAGATGAACAAATGCCTATGGCATACTACCTATACAGCCTCAAATCTCGAAACCAATTTTGAAAGATTTTTATGGTGTTTTCTGCTCAAGGTTGGCAGTAGCAGCTCTACTAGGTTCTTCTGTACAGCCTCAGAAAACACTGAGCTTCTACTCAGTTGAATCATAGAAGAAAAACATGTCAAAGCATTATAACAGTAAACTAAGAGTTTAAGCAAAGCAAAGTCCCACAAAATTGATTGTGTTGTCTGTGACATAAACTCATATACCACTATCTACTGTCAAGTTAAAAATTTTTCAATCTCATTAAATCAATACACGTGAACTGAACTTGCAAGAAATTCCTAACAACGAACTAGCCATAAATAACATTAGGGGAACTGAATGATATATCAAATATTATGACACTTAAGGAAACTGAAACAACCAAATCATAAGCTGGTGTACGCAACAATAACTAAAGGTTTGAATTTTGTTAATATAAAGGCAACATTAGTATTAAGATTCACAATTTGATCATAACTATGTCAAAGTTATACATATTTGGACAAGATCCAAATTGACTGAGGAAACTAAACGACTAAAAAAGAACTAAGAGATTCGTAGTTGGTACTAGTCAATTAGACAACTAGCAATGTATACATTTTGCCCAAGCTATCGCTATCAGTGATCAAAGACACATCTTCTTACTCCCGCGGGAATTCTCCTCTTCGAATTTTCTCTTTCCAAGCTTGCTGATTTCTTCAACTCCCCCTTCTTCTTGATCGAAAGTAAGCAAGCCCATGTACCATTCCGTCAAAATGGGATCCCAATCATTCTCATTTAACTCTTCTGAACCATTGAGAAATTGATCAGCAGCAGCAATATAATCATAGGAATCACCAACACCACTATCCATGACAAACGAATTTTCAGAAGTTGAACACTGAGTGGCCTCAACATTGTTACCAACACTGCTGTTCATCTTGACCATACTTGTTGGGGTTGAACTCATGGTTTCCTCCAGATTGTTCCCAACGCTTCTCTCAAGGTTCCCCTCATTGATTTGTACTTTAAGTTGGCATTCACTTGTATTTTTGGTTGGAGCATGATCACTACTTTTGGACCCCAGATTATATTCAGGTTCCTTAGAAAAATCGACGGTGATCTTACAAAGCACAACATCATTACCGTCAGCAGATTTAAGGCCTTTATTAACTCCAGCTAACGAATACTCATGCATCCTGAAGTGAACTGCCTTACCAAGATCAAACTGATCCCCGGTGTCCTTAATCTCAAAAACAAGCATTTTTTGCTCCCCGATGAGATTACCCTCACAATCCTTGATCTGATTCTTCTTGGTCTTACCTTGCCAGGTGCCACAGCCAGCCTCCTTGAGAGTATTTTCTCTAATTCTCCCTATCTTGCTACTTTTGGAAGAACGTAACTTAGATAAGGAAGTAAACACATACAAGTACTTTTCAGATAGTGGTTTATCAGGAGAAGCAGTCCAGGATTCATCATTGACATCGAACAATTGCCATGGAGTGGAGTTGGGGCCATACAATTGAATGTCTTTGATAATGTTGCAGAAGGGCTTGTGTCCAAGAATCCTGGGCTTCAAGTAAAAACTTATAAGTTCTTGAGCACTCGGATAGAACCTGAATCCAGGAGCTGAATTTTTTCTTTCAGCCATTACCATTCACCACCAGAAATTCAATCACAGAGATTTTATCAGAGAGAGGGAGAGATTTTATGAGAGAGAGAGAGAGGGATTTTATGAGAGAGAGAGAGAGAGATTTTATGAGAGAGAGAGAGATTAGAGAGATTTGATATTATCCCTCTCTCTGACCTGTATATATATACACGCAAGGCGTCGAGTTTCCTTGTACAAATCAATTAAACAAATTTCCTAAACAAATTCGAAATACCATGTTTCCTGTTCCAAGTGGGATAATGTTAAATTCGAAACAATTTCGAAAAGTTTCCTTGTTGACAATAACGTGTAATACCCCTCCCTTATACCATGTTTCCCGTTCCAATTGGGATAATGATCCTTAAATTGACCTCCAATCTTACAAACTAAGTTACGGGTTTTTCTAATTACATTCGAAAAGTGATTTTATTATTGCTATTTGTAATTTTATAACGCATTAAAAGAAATCTAAAATTTAATTCTTTAAAAAATATTCTCAATTTTAAAATATGTGTATTGTAAAATTGTTTCGTTATTTCAACTAAACATTTGTTATTATCATATATGTATGCAAATATGTTAAAAATGTTATATAATTATAATAAATAAAATTTTGAAGATTTAACTTTTCAATTAGAGATCAATTTAAGAGGAAAACGTAAGAGAATTTATGATTTAGGCATCTAAAATTATAATTATATGTACAAAAATAATGTTTTTTCCTATTGTTTAATCAAGTTTCTACCTTTTAAATTTTAAATTTTAAATTTTTAATTTTAACTATATTTTACTATTTTTTAATAATTAGCCCGATTTTTGACCGATTAATCCGATTTTTGACCGATTCAGCCGATTTTTGACCGTTTTTATGAAAAACGATTAATTGACTGATTTTCGCTTAATCAGTTCGGTGGCCCGCCGTCTAGCGATTATTCGGCGATTAATCTCCGATTTTTAGAACACTGATCATTAACTCCTTATATATAATAAGCGTAAGGGAGATCTTATCCAAAACTTTGGTCGGTCACTGTACTACCAAAAGTATACGATCCGTTGGATTATAAAACTATAAATATTCAAATAGATGAGGACCGTTAGATATAATATTAAAAATTGTATTTGATTAATAATAGGATAGTATTTAAATACTAAAAGGTGTATTTTGATAATTTAAACCAGTTATAAATAGGTTTTCTATATTGAATAGAAATCTTTATGTAAAAATTCGTAATTATCTTTTCTCTTTAATTTATTGTTAGATATAATTGCTGACGTTTGTTTATCAGTGTTTAAGCAACAGGTACTGACCAGAGTTTATCAGAAGCCGGTCAGAGTTTATTTAAAGTCTGACAGGGTGAAGAGTTTAAAGGAAGCCGGTCAGAGTTTATTTAAAGTCTGACAGGGTGATAGTTGAATTAGCTGTCGGTGCTGAATTGAAGATTCTAGAAGCAATATATTCTGAAGATGGAAAGAAGCAGAATATATTGATACAGCTAAGGAAACAGAATAGAAGATAAGAAGCAATCCTTAATTGATATAACTTGTATAGCTAATTTGTAGGAATATCAATTAGATAAGGATTGTGTAACTGTGTACTATATAAACACAGATAGGTTATCCCTAGAAGGGGCGCGATTATTGAATTATTATTCTTGTAACCTAGAAGCTCTTTGTGATTCATTAACATCATAAAGAGAGAAGCTGTTAATACGATTACAGTTTTATTGATTCATAAACAGTGTTCTTGATTATTGTTATTCTCATATATACTTGATTATATTGTGTATTCGGCCTAACAATTGGTATCAGAGCCAAGGCTGTTTAATATATACAGTTTTACGATTCAAACACAGTAATAATCATGTCTGAAGAAAATCAAACTGCTCCCAAGGCTGAACAGGTTAAGCCTAATTCTGTAAGTCGATATGAAACAATCAGGGTTCCAATTCTCAGGCCTGTAGAGTATCCAATTTGGAAGGTAAAGATGACCATGTTTCTGGAGGCAACAGATCCAGAATATCTTGACAGAATTTATGATGGTCCTCACAATCCAACCAAACTAGCCCCTGTTGTTGATGGTCAAGAACAAAAGACTGTTCCAAAGGAAAAGAAAGATATGACTCCTGAGGACATCTCATCAATTGCAAAGGATGCAAAGGTTAGACATCTTCTCCACAGTGCTTTAGATAATGTTATGTCTAACAGAGTAATTGGCTGCAAGACTGCCAAAGAGATTTGGGATGCTTTAGAAGTCAGATGCCAGGGAACAGGTGCTATTAAGAAAAACAGAAAGACAATACTCACACAGGAGTATGAGCACTTTGATTCAAGACCTAACGAAACCTTGACTGAGACTTATGACACATTTTGCAAACTATTGAATGATTTGTCTCTGGTTGATAAAGAATATGAGCTTGAAGAATCTAATCTCAAGTTTCTGTTATCTCTACCTGAAAAGTGGGATCTAAAGACAACAACAATAAGAGATAATTATGAACTTGCTGATACAGAACTTGATGAAATCTATGGGTTGTTGAAAACTCATGAACTGGAGATAGAACAAAGGAATAGAAGATTGAGTAAAAAGACAAAATCTGTTGCTCTCAAAGTTGAGGAGAAGCCCATTGAAAAGAAAACCTCAAGGAAGAAAGCCAAAGGAAAAGCATTGGTTGTAAACTCTGAAAGTGAGTCATCAAACTCTGATGATGACTCAAACTCTGATGAAGCTTCTGACTCTGAGGATGATGAAGAGGAGTTGATGCAAATGGCTGCCTTGATGGTTAAGACATTTAAAAAGATGGGATTCAAGAACTTCAAGAAGGGTAAAAGATTCTCAAGGAGAGATTCAAATTCTGAGAAGAAGAATTTCAGAAAGTCTGATGGAAGGGATACCAAGTCTGGAAAGAAGGGCAAATCTGAGATCCAGTGCTACAAGTGCAAAGAGATGGGTCACTATGCTCCAGAGTGTAAGAAAGGAAGAACTGAGAAAGCACTCATCTCTAAAGGCAAAGACTGGGCAGATACTTCAGATTCTGATGATGGAGTAAATTATGCTCTTATGGCAACTGTCAAAGATGAGAATGAATCATCAGAAAATAAGGTACCCCTAACTACTTATGCTTATGATACTGATAATATTTCTGAATTAAGAATTTATCTTAAGAACATACATGTTAGTTATAGGGATCAGACTTTAGAGAATGAAAGGATTAAATCTGAGAATCTTAGTCTTAAAGATAGAAGCAAGTTTCTTGAAAGAGAACTTGAGAATATGAAGCAGATTCAAAAAGAAAGAGATGATGCTGTTTATGTTGAACAGGAGTTGCTTAAAAGGTATAGGCAACTAGAATCTGATTTAGAGAAGGAAAGAAAAATAATTAAAACTTGGACTAATTCTGGTAGAGATACACATCAAGTGTTTCAGACAGATTCTGTAGGTTTAGGGTACAGTGAGGAAGATGAACTTAGATTTCAGGACAAAATCAAGTTAAGAGCATTCACAAGTTCATATTCATCTCCTGTAACATTTGTTCCTGAATCTAGCAAGCTAAAATCTGTAGTTGTGAAAGAAGCAGTTATGGAGTCAGTTGAAGCTTGTGTTGAACAAGTGGATATTGAATCTAAAACAGAGAAGCCTGTTGAGCCAGAAGCTGTTAAAGAACCAATTAGAGTCTGTGAGAAACAGGTTAATGTTGGTTTAATGACAGGAAAACAGTTCAAACATAAGCTCAAAGAGGTAAAGTCTGCCATGAAACCTAAAGGGTCCAAGAAAAATAGGAATGGAAAAATAGGCATAAATAATAGAAATAATCATTTGCCTAATGTTGGTGCTTCAAGGAAAACATGTTACAATTGTGGTAGTTCTAATCATCTTGCTAGATTTTGCAATAAGAACAAACATATTAATTCTTTACCTTCTACTTCAGAAGTAAAAAATGATTGTGTTAGAATAAGACCACAGACTTTATGCACACATTGTGGGAGCACTTGGCATTCTATTTACACATGTAGGAGTTATCATGCAATTTATCATAATTATTATGAGCTAAAACCCAACTTGAAATGGGTTAGAGCAAACTCTGCTAGTATAAAATCTGACAATGTTAGTTTAAACTCTGATAATACTGATTCCGCTGCAAAAGCTAACACTGTTAAGAAAGGCAAAGGATCCAAGCAAGTCTGGATCCTTAAAACTAACACTTAGTGTTTGTTTGTGATTGCAGGGTATAATAGAGAGCACACTTATCTTGAACAGTGGATGCTCAGGACATATGACTGGAAATAAAGCCCTGCTATCAGACTTTGAGGAGAAGGCTGGCCCAAAAGTTTCCTATGGAGATGGCAACATAGGACACACTCTGGGATATGGCAATATTAATCTTGGAAGTGTCATCATTACAAATGTAGCTCTAGTCTCAGGACTCAAGCATAATCTGTTATCTGTGAGTCAAATTTGTGACAGAGGAAACCATGTAGATTTTCATAGTGAATACTGTGAAGTCATCAGTAAATCTACTGGAAAAGTTGTTCTAGTTGGACATAGGCGCAACAACATTTATGAAGCAAGTTTGGTAACAAACTCTGATGGAAAAACAGTGTGTCTGACTGCAAGAATGTCAAATGAAGAGAGTTGGAATTGGCACAAGAAGCTCTCTCATCTCAATTTGAACAACATAAATGAGCTAATAAGAAAGGATCTTGTAAGGGGACTTCCAAAATCTATACTCAGTCTAGATGGCTTATGTGATTCTTGTCAAAAAGCCAAGCAAAGGAAGTCATCTTTCAAGAGCAAATCTGAATCTTCAGTAATGGAACCTTATCATCTTCTACATATTGATCTCTTTGGACCAGTGAATGTGATGTCCATGGGCAGAAAGAAATATGCTCTAGTAATTGTTGATGAATATACTAGATATACATGGGTGTATTTCTTGTCAAAGAAGGATGAAACTGCTCAAACTCTGATGGATCATGTAAATCTACTGGACAAAGGATCACAGCACAAAGTCAAAATTATAAGGAGTGATAATGGAACTGAATTCAGAAACTCAATCATGGAAGCTTTCTGCAAGGAAAGAGGAGTGAAACAAGAGTTTTCTGCACCTGGAACTCCACAGCAAAATGGTGTAGTTGAAAGGAAGAACAGAACTTTAATTGAAGCAGCCAGAACTATGCTTGATGAAGCAAAATTACCAACATACTTCTGGGCAGAAGCTGTTCAAACTGCTTGTTTTACTCAAAATGCAACATTGATCAACAAGCATGGGAAAACACCATATGAGATGGTGAAAAATAAGAAGCCAAATTTGAAATATTTTCATATATTTGGATGCAAATGCTTTGTGTTGAAGACTCATCCTGAACAGTTGACAAAGTTCGAGTTAAAAGCTGATGAAGGAATCTTTGTTGGCTATCCATTGTCAACAAAAGCATTCAGAGTTTACAATCTAAGAACTAAGGTGATCATGGAATCCATACATGTGTCATTTGATGACAAGAAAATAATTGGACTTGAAGACAAGGATGGATATGATCAACTACGTTTTAAAAATGAAGATCTATTCTCTGATGATATAAACTCTGATGAAGCAGGTTTGACAAACTCTGACGAAGCATACTCTGAACCTCTACTGGTAAATACTGGAGAAACTGGAAATTCTCAAATTGAACAAAATAGAGAACCAGTTGAGGGGGAGCGTGAAGAAGCTCAACAAGACACAGCAAGTGAGTCAGTTGAGGAAACTGATTCAAACTCTGACAGTTCAAACTCTGAGCCATCCAATTCAGGGGGAGCCTCAGATAATGCAGAAAGTCAACATATGAATCAGGAGAGCATGGATCAAGGGGGAGGATCCAATAATGATGCAAGAAACCACTTACCAACAGCAAGAAAGTGGACACAGGCACACACACCTGATCTCATAATTGGAGATCCTGATGCTAGTGTGAGAACTAGAAGTGCAACAAATAATGAGTGTTTGTATCATGCCTTCTTGTCTCAAACAGAACCAAAGAAAGTGGAAGAAGCTCTTCAAGATGCTAATTGGATTACAGCAATGCAAGAAGAGTTAAATGAATTTGAAAGAAATGAAGTTTGGACACTTGTACCTAGACCAAAGAATAGATCAATTGTAGGTACAAAGTGGGTTTTCAGAAACAAGACTGACAGTGATGGTGTGATTACAAGAAACAAGGCTAGACTTGTGGCTAAAGGTTATTCACAACAGGAAGGAATTGACTATGATGAAACCTTTGCTCCAGTTGCAAGATTGGAGGCCATAAGGATTTTTCTGGCCTATGCTGCACACAAGAAGTTTAAAGTCTTTCAGATGGATGTAAAAAGTGCTTTTCTCAATGGGAAGCTTGAAGAAGAAGTATTTGTTGAACAACCACCGGGATTTGTAGATCCCAAGCATCCAGATTATGTCTACAGGCTTGACAAGGCATTATATGGACTAAAGCAAGCACCAAGAGCATGGTATGAAACTCTTGCTCAATTTCTTTTAGAAAGTGGGTTCACAAGAGGTACAATTGATAAAACTTTGTTTTATTTCAATTCAGGTGATGATTTGCTTTTAGTTCAAATTTATGTAGATGATATTATTTTTGGATCTACTAATGACAAACTTTGTAAGAAGTTTGCAAAGCTTATGCAGTCCAGGTACCAAATGAGCATGATGGGAGAGCTTAGTTATTTTCTAGGCTTACAGGTCAAGCAAACAGATGATGGGATTTTTATCAATCAAGCAAAGTATACCAGAAATCTTCTAAAGAAATTTGGTATGCTTGATAGTTCATCTGCCACAACTCCCATGGCTACAGCAACAAAGTTAGACAAAGACACAGGAGCCTCAGTAGATATGACAAACTACAGAGGAATGATAGGGTCTTTACTGTATCTTACTGCAAGTAGACCTGATATCATGTATGCAACATGTCTTTGTGCAAGATTTCAAGCAGATCCCAGGGAGCCTCATCTCACAGCTGTAAAGAGGATCTTCAAATATCTCAAAGGAACCATAACCTTGGGTTTGTGGTATCCTAGAGAATCAGAGTTTAAGTTAATTGGTTACTCTGATGCAGATTTTGCAGGCTGTAAGATAGACAGAAAAAGTACAAGTGGAAGCTGTCAATTTTTAGGTGACAGATTAGTTTCTTGGTACAGCAAGAAACAGAAGTCGATTTCCACATCCACAGCTGAAGCAGAGTATATAGCAGCTGGTAGCTGTTGTGCACAGATTTTATGGATGAAGAATCAATTGCTGGATTATGGGTTAAGGTACTCTAAAATACCTATTTTCTGTGATAACCAAAGTGCTATTGCTATGACAGGAAATCCAGTACAGCACTCCATGACCAAGCACATCAGCATAAGGTATCATTTTATCAGAGAACATGTGGAAGAAGGGAACATTGAGCTTCATTTTGTGTCTACAGACCAACAACTTGCAGATATCTTCACCAAACCTTTGAGTGAAGCTACTTTTACAAGATTGGTAAATGAACTTGGGATGATCTCTGGTTCTGACTAGAGATACGGGTTAGACTCAAAATCTATACATGTTTGATTTTTAATGCTCATGATTCCTTGCATGTATTAACTGTTATGAGTACCAGTGTTATAAACTCTGTCGGTTAAACTCTGATGCTAAACTCTGTTAGTCATAAAATGTTGGTCATACTCTGATTGTTACAGTTTAATGTTATACTCTGATTGTAATTTTGTCTGAAACATATGGACCAATGAAGAAATTTGTATGAAGCATAATTCTCAGTAAGTAATTATGAATCCTTAAGAGTTGTATAGATTCTGATCTCAAACATGTGCAGTAAGTTAACACAGCATGATACTGTCTCTGTATTTATACCATCTCTTAGTTTATTAATCCTATACACTGAGTCTGTATTAGCTGTTTGCATTTTCTCTCATAAATTAATTGTATTAACTGATGAAAAGTCTAAACTCTGATTATTAATTGCAAATAATTCACCCTCAAATCAAAAGATGCCAAAAAGAGCACAAATTCCTTTGAGATCATGTTGTGCCTAGGAAGATCCAGGAACTTATTGTATGAAATAAGGGCTAAAATCTTTGATTTTTGGTGACTAGTGCCAACCACTGATTACTGGAAAAATAAAAATTTATATATAAATAAAAAAAAATAAAAAAAATAAAAAAAAAATATATATATATAGGGAGATGCTCTAATGAGACCCTACTATAATGAGAATTGAGACCTCAATGGCAATTTTGTAATAAAATTGAACTGCAGGGATAGTTACAAATTCTAAACGAAAAAGCAAAAATACATGTACTGTTCGTTGAATGAGTTGCCGTCACCATAACTTTACTCCATAACATCATCCTGACCATCACCATACTAACCCGATGACATTACTCCGACCAACACCATCACATCACCGTCGTTACAATTATTAGTGCACCGTCATTAATACATCATCACACAATAACGATTAACGACACTACCATTACACCAATCGCATCATCATAACACCAACACCATTACCAGAATTGCTAAATACAAAATCAAATCACAAAAATTTAAACTATGACCACTACAACTACCTCTAATAATAACTATAGAATCACCAAATTCAGAAACGAATCACTAAAATTTAAACAAACATCACCAATTTTTATATAAAAACCGCAATTTATACCTTTACAAATCACCAAATAAAAAGGTGATTTGTACTAAAAATACACTACAACCTCCACCAAAAGCAACAGAATCACCAATATTTCAATACAAATCACTGAAACTTACCGCAAATCACCAAATATACCGTGCAAATCACCAAAAAATTCAACCTAAATTACCAGAAATTTTAAAGACAAATCACCAGAATGGATCATCTATATACACATTAAAATTTTATCCCAAAAATAAATCACTAACTATCAATGAGCTACGATCACCACACCATATGTGCCTTCATCACTATATATCTCCGACATCTTCTATATCCACCCATCCATCCGTCGCCCCTAAACCAAACTCGCAAGTTGTTTGACTTCTTATGGATCAGATTCAATCTTTGAATCATTATTTCAGTTTGAATCTCAGGCAGTGTCACCGAAATAGTGTTTAGACGAAATGAAAAAGAAGATCAATAAAGAAAAAGTTAAATTAGATGACAAGAAGAGATGGAAATAGATCGAGAAGTGAGATGAAGAGTGAAAATGAGAGATGTGTGTGTAAGAGAGAGAGAGAGAGAGAGAGAGAGAGAGAGAGAGAGAGAGAGAGAGAGAGAGAGAGAGAGAGAGAGAGAGAGAGAGAGAGAAAAGAGAGAGAGAGAGAATTGAGAAATAAAGAGATTAGATCGAAGTGAAATAAAGAGATTAGATCGGGTGGTTGACTAGTTGTGAGGAGAGAGAAAGAAATAGAGATATATGTCTTTTTAAATGTATAAAATCTAAATAATGAATATGTGATCCAGATTAAAAGTTGTTAAAAAGATTGAGTGGCTCAGATTCAGTCTCAGTTCTCATTCTAATAGGGGGTCTCATTTGATCAATTGCCTATATATATATATATAAAGGGGGTGAAAAATAAAAGACATATCCAAATGAAAGGATATCAGTACTACAGAGTTTAGATATAAAAAATCAGATTCTATGTTATACATGAGAGTTTAGGCAACCAGTTTTTACTAATTTAGTTTGTGGATTTTATGCACTTTGAGATGATCTAAATATTGATTTCGGTAAACTCTGCTATTGCACACACATATTTTCACACCTGTACAGTTTGAGAAAAGAGTTTATTGACAAAGAAGGACAAATGGTAAACACTGATGTATTGTGTGACATATGCCGAGGTAACTTTGTTTTAATCTCTGATGGTTAAAATAATTTCTTTGTTTCAGACATTTTATAATTTTGAGATTAGACATTTGTTTTGAAAATTTAAAACGAGTATGTTTGGAAAGTTGTTCAAGAATGTTTTAAACAGAGGAGAGAGGTTAATTGCATAGAAAAGTGTAACAGGCGGTAATTATTACTGTTTTTACTGTGCATGCGTATTGGAAACTGCCAATTATTTGCTGTCAGTAACTGCATGTGTGACACGTGTCCCATTCACATGATTACAGGAGTAAGACCGTTGTGTATTAATGATTAAAAGCTCTTCAGTTTTTAATCTTTTATTTTTTTTAAATACAATACACACATCTTCAGTTAAACTTTTCACATCTTACTCATACACATCTATTATCACACACACATAGTCACAAACACCTTTCTACACATAAACTCTGTTAAGCTTTCGCATCAATTACTTGTTCTTTCTTCAAAATCTGCTAATGGCAACCACAGCTTTCGTTTCGTCTGGGTTAGAGTTCGTTCCAAACAACTATACCGCACCACTAAACACTGCAAACGCACCAGAAGCATTTCATTTGATTCAAAATTTCTTGACAAACTCGGATATTGGTACTGCTCTCACTGCTCCGCTGAAGCTGTCTGCAACTCAAATCAAATCTTTCTGGCAGACAGGTGTTTATGATAATGGAGGGGAGACTGGGTCACCGTCCATCTTGTTTGAATATGAGGGTCAAGAGTTTGTAATAACTCCAACAACTATTCGTGATGCCTTGGGGTTTGAGGATTTCAATGCCTTCACAATCTCTGTTGGAGATTCTGAGTTGGTCCGTATGATGAGAGAGATTGGATACTCTGGACCATTGACAAAGATTGGGCAATTGAAAAGGCCGTTTCTGCGCAAGGAATGGAGTTTCTTTTTCGACTGTATAACTAGGGCATTCGGAAAGAAGTGCACCAATTGGGATGCGATTCCCACTGATAGTCTGCAAATCGGGTTAAAGAAGTCAAAGACAAGAGCATTTAAAAGAAAAGTCAGGGCACAAAGACCTCGTTCTGAAGAAGCAAGAGTATCTGCTAGTGAAAATGAAGCAGAGGATTCTCAAACTCTGAGAAAAAGAAGAAAGCTTGTAGCCACTTATCTTTTTGATGAGGAGGAAGAAGCTGAATTGCCTGTAAACTCTGAAGTGGTAATTCAGGAAGCTGTTCTAAGGGAAACTACTATGCTCTCAGAGGATAGAGCAAATCTTGATAAATCTGAAGCTCCTGCATCAGAGAATGAGGAGATTGTGACTGAAACTGTTCCTCAAGATACTCCTGCAATTGTTGTTGAGGAGGATATTCTAAAAGCTGATGAGGACAGAGTGTTTGTCAACACTGAAGCTCATGAAGTATTTGTTCAGGAGGATGCTGCAAATACTGAAGCTGTCGATCTAGACAGGATCTCTAATGAAGCTAATATGATGGATTTGGATTTAGAAGCTCCTATATCAATGGCTAATGATGTAGTTGAGGAAGCTGCTATACATTCTGATAGCAGAGTTTTTGATTTTGAAGCACACACCTCTATACATTCTGATCATTATACAGAGGGTGTGGAAGCTGATCAAGTAACTGATCAGATAGAAGATTCTCTGGCCACTCACACTGAAATTATTTCTTGTGATCTTGACAAGGGTGAGGAGGTTAATCAGATGATAAAAGTCACTGCTGATGAGCTAAACTCTGAGAATATGATTCTTGAAGCTTTGCAACAATCTGTTGTTGAGATTGTTCAAAGGGAAGCAGAGGTTTTTGCTCAGGTTAACTCTGATATTCCTGAAGCTGTAGTAGAGAAGAAAATTGATGAAGCTGCACAGTTTACTGCTGAAAATATTCTTGTTGAAAATGAAGCAGACAATAATGAAGAAGCTGGAAATGATGCTGAGGGTTCTCATTCACACCCTAGTATTCAAGTTTCATTGGCTGATGATGTCAATAGTGATGAAGCAAGGGAAGTCAATAGACAGACAAATGAGCATTTTCAGAATATGTACTACAACAAATGGGCTGATGCAGATTGTGTCTTCCCAGCACAAAGGGCTGCAGATTTTCTATCTGATTCTGTCAAGAAGATCTCAAATACTGATGTACTTACAAGCTTACAGGCAACTGTTGTTCAAGTCAAATCTCTTAATAATAGATTTGATGAGAATCAACAAATGCTTACAAATCTAAGGAATGAAGCCAGTATGAAGGATCTTACTTTCAAGTCTGACAGAACTTTTTATTATGCTATGCTCAAGCAGCAAGCCAAGGATTCTGAGGATATCAAGAAGAGGCTTGGGAAGGTTGAGGAAAATCAGAATGCAATGTCTACTCAACTGAATTCCATTTCTACTGCCATTGAATTGCTGACATCAGTACTTCTTTCTGATGATGTCAAAAAGGGGGAGAGTGTATCTAAAGACAAATGCAAAGACATTCAAGCTCTGAGACGGAGGGATGATTCTACTGATGGAGGAAACAAAGAAAATAAAAGAAAGATTTTTGCTCAAAGGCAAAGCAGGACAAGAGTAAACTCTGATAGACAAGTAAACTCTGACAAGATAAACTCTGGTGGCCAATCTACTTCAAAACTCAAGAGTTTAGTTGTTTCAACTAATCCATCTACTGATGAAGAGATTGCTGCTAAAATATTCATGAAAGAGCATGGAAAGAATGTTACTATTGAAGATATCCAGGCTGAAGAGCAAATGCTTGCTGAGGAACACAAGAAAAATCTTGAAGCTGGAATCTACAAGAAACAGGAAATCAAGGCTCCTAGAAAGAAAGAAGTTGGTATTTCTATCAAAGAGAATACACAACAGAGTATACAATGTACAAGGAGACCTGTGATTGGAAACACTGATAAGGGTAAAGGCATAATGATTGAAGAGCCTAACCTAGAGAAGAAAGATAATTCAACCTCTGACATTGCTCAAGTTGAAACAAGATTAGCAAAATCAACCTCTGACGCTGCTCAAGTTGATGATACTACTAAAGTTATGACAACCTCTGACGTTGCTCAAGTTGTACAGAAATCTACACAACTTCCAGGATTCTGCAAACCAAAAATTCTTGAAGATTTAAAGCTTGAAGCTGTGAATTTCTCTGAAACCAGAACAGTATTGGGAAAAGAAGCCTATGATAAATCTGGACTGGGTTCACACAGAGAGAGAAGAACAAATAACAGATCTCAAGACAACATTTCACTGGCAGTATCTGGTATTATTACTCAAGAAAATCTTGATATGCTAGACTCTGTTCAAATGATCTTTCATAAGGTGTTGAAGAAGGAATTTTTGTTGTACTTTATGAATGATGGAAGAGTTTATAAGGTTGCAGAGTCTGACATAAATCTCAAATCTTATCAAGAATTGGAGTATGTTCTGTACTTGTTAAAAGTCAAAAATAGAAATACTCACAATGCTGCTTCGGTTATCAGAGAAAAGATGCTAAGATCGAAGATGATGCTTGGAGGAGGAGTATCAAGTGCATATATTCCCAAATACAGAAATGCACATGGGAAGATTGTTGAGATGAAAAGAAACAGTGCTAAGTTCAGAACAGCACTGGGTACAAAAGTTCTTGAATTTAATTTAGAATCTGATAAAGCTCATTATATTAAGCTAGGGAATGAGATGAGGAAGAATTCCATCTATTCTCTAAGAGCTGCAATTTATCAGACTGGAGAATTTGATCCAGAGTTGAAAGAAGTGAAAAAGATCATGGTGGAAGAGCTAGAAAGAGCTGAAAAGAAATTGCTATCAGACTATATCAGGACAGTGCCTGATATTCAAGAAATCAAGTAAAGTCTGACTGTAAGTTTTTAATATATTTTCTATTCGAAGTCAAATTTAAACTCTGTTTTAAATTAAACTCTGTTATATGTTAAACACTGCATTTGTTAAATGTTTTTGACATCATTAATTATATGTTTAACTTGTACATTTTATTATGAACAAGTTGGGGGAGATTGTTAGATATAATTGCTGACGTTTGTTTATCAGTGTTTAAGCAACAGGTATTGACCAGAGTTTATCAGAAGCCGGTCAGAGTTTATTTAAAGTTTGACAGGGTGAAGAGTTTAAAGGAAGCCGGTCAGAGTTTATTTAAAGTCTGACAGGGTGATAGTTGAATTAGCTGTCGGTGCTGAATTGAAGATTCTAGAAGCAATATATTCTGAAGATGGAAAGAAACAGAATATATTGATACAGCTAAGGAAACAGAATAGAAGATAAGAAGCAATCCTTAATTGATATAACTTGTATAGCTAATTTGTAGGAATATCAATTAGATAAGGATTGTGTAACTGTGTACTATATAAACACAGATAGGTTATCCCTAGAAGGGGCGCGATTATTGAATTATTATTCTTGTAACCTAGAAGCTCTTTGTGATTCATTAACATCATAAAGAGAGAAGCTGTTAATACGATTACAGTTTTATTGATTCATAAACAGTGTTCTTGATTATTGTTATTCTCATATATACTTGATTATATTGTGTATTCGGCCTAACATTTATGGATAGTTCTAGTTAGATAATAATTATTAAACCATCATTAAATTAAAGATAATTTTTTTAGATTCGCGTGGGCTGTAAAATCGTTAAAATATGTTGTCTAAAACTCAAGATAGAGCCCAAATATTAAAGTAATTATCTAAATTTTAATAAATATTTTTTTATTATTGTAGCACCAATTTAATTTTTTTCCTAATTCTTTTAAATTTATAAATTCTATGTTTATTTCAATTTAAGAAATCGATCTGGCCCGTATACGATCACTATACGACCAAATTAATAATTATAGTTAGATATTACATAGATCGATGAGAATTGTTAGATCTAATATTAAAAAGTGTATCCGATTGATAATAGAATTTTATTTAAATACTAAAAAGTGTATTTTGATAATTTAAATTTTTTTTTATGTAAAAATTCTTAAATATCTTTTCTCTTGAATTTATGTATAGTTCCAGTTAGATAATAATTATTAAACCAAATATCAAAATAACATTTCATATGGATTACAATATTAAAAATTATCAATATAATGCTCATGTATATCATACTTACGTGGACCCTACGTTATAATAAGAGACTTAGGAGAACTCATGTACATGAATAAATTTAGACACTTGACAATTTGATTAATCCAAATTATAATTATATTATTTTACATATAACAAACATAAAAAGATAATATCAGAATATTATTAAAATATTGAGGGTTTCATATTAATAAACGATAATTTTGAATATAATACTTATATTAAAATGTGTATTTGATTAAATGTAGGATTATATTTAAATACTAAGAAGTGTGCTTTGATAATTTAAACCAATTATAAATTGGTTTTCTATATTGAATTGAATTGAATTCTTTATGTAAAAATTCTTAACCATCTTTTCTTTTCGGTTTATGGGTAGGTCAACCGGTCAAGTTAGATAATAATTATTAAACCATCATTAAATTAAAGATAATTTCGTTAGTTTCGCATGGATCGTAAAATCGTCAAAATTCAATTTCTAAAACTCAAGATAGAACCCAAATAGTAAAGTGAGTATCTAAATTTTAATAAATATTTTTTATTATTGTAGCACCAATTTATTTATTTTTCCACTAATTCTTTTAAATATAAAATTTTTATGTTTCTTTCAATAAAGTATTAAAATTAATTAAGAACAAATTCAAATCGATAAAGAATATAATAATATGAGAATAAATTTTTATATAATCATAACATAATTTTTATTCTGTTTAATAATATTTAAGTAATAATGTATTTTAAAATTTTATATACACTGTAAATAAAACCGAAACATTAAAAGTAAAAGCAGTTAGTAAGATACTTATATCAGTATATACTTGATATCTTTATTATATTAAATTCTTATATATAATAAGCATAATAAGGATATTATCCAAAATTTTGGTCGTACGGTCCTTGGACAACCAAATCAATAAGGACCATTAGATCTTAACTAGATAAATGAAAATCGTTAGATCAAATATTAAAAAAGTGTATTTTATTAATAATAGGATTATATTTAAATTCTAAAAAGTGTATTTTGATAATTTAAACCAAATATACCAAAAATAAATAAGTTTTCTATATTGAATAGAATTCTCCATGAAAAAATTCGTGACTTTCTTTTCTCTTCCCTGGACAATTCCAGTTAGATAAAAATTGTTAAACCATCTTTTAATTAAAAATTAATTTAGTTGGGGTGTAAAATCGTCAAAATCTGATTTTTAAAATTAATTTTACTGTTATATCTAACGTTTCTCAACAATTTAATTTGAAAGATCCAACGGATTGAGTGATCAAACAAAGCCAACAGACTTATAAGGAAGTTTTCATTATTTAGTCTGTAATATAATAACATATATATTTATGGGATATACTATAAAAAAATGAATTTTATATAGAATTTTGATCGTCACGGTGTACTACTTTAAAAGAAGAACTATTACAAAAAAAATTATATTTTAATTGATAATTTATTTTCTCAAAAGTTCAAAGTTCCCGCAGCATTAACATATTACAAAAAAAAGTATATTATATTTTAGCAATAACTATTTTAAAAAATTAAAAATTAAAAAAAATTATAAGTATTAAGAAAAATTAATGATATTATCTTGGTAGTTTGGTCCTAAATACCGCCAAAACATTCTCAACCGCTATATCCAATATTTTTAAAAATAGATGATTAAGATTATATCATATAAAAAGAAGTTATTATCTAAAAATGATATAAGTTAAAAAATATTATATTAGGATTGGATTTTCTAAAAATCAAAACATAAAAATAATTATAATTAAATAAGGAAACTCATTTAATAACAAAATAATAAAAATCGTTTAATCTTAAATAGATAGGTAAAAACCGTTAGATTTAACATTTAAAACTGTATTTGGTTAATAAATGTATTCTAATAATCTAAACTACATATAAGTAGATTTCCTAAATCGAATAGAATTCTCAACATTAAATTTCGTCACTTTATTCTCTTTTTAGTTTTAGAATAGTTTTTAATTGAAAAAGAACTATTAAACCACAACTAAATTAAAGATTATTTTATGAATGTCACGTGGACTATAAAATTGGTCAAATCTAACTTTTATAACTCAATATAAACAAATATTAAATTGAGCGTGTAAAATATAATAAATATCAAATTTTTAACTACAATTTTCTTGGCTAAATCTTTTTTAACTATAATTTAATCATGTAAACTAATAACTTTTAAATATTAAAATATTCATAAATAAATATAATTATAAATATTAAAAAAACAATCGTGTGTTGCATGGTTAATAAAAACATAATTATAAATAAAATTTAAGTAACCGTGCATCGCACGGGCTATAAGCTAGTATATATTAATATCGTTATTATTAAATGTTGAAATTTGAAATATTATTTAATAATTAATTTGTATCATATAACTATCATTGTAAGCATCTAATAAACTAAATATCTTCGTAGATATGTATTTTTCCCAACTTTAATACGCATTTCAAAATGGGTATTGACATACTAATTAGACTTGTTTTTTTCTTCTATTATCAGCATAATTTATCATTCAGTGTATTCAGATAATACTGGGTTAATGCACGCAATGATCAGATTTAGTGTCTGGTTGGAATGAGTTTTTCACTTAGATTTAAAGCTACCACCATTTTGGCCAGGCCTAGATATTGGTATTCACTGCTTCGGTTACCACCAGATTTCACTAATATGCAGGCCTATAATAAATTTGTTCATATTAGTGTGTCCAGATCACTAATAAAAATCAGGTATCCAAATCAATGTAGAGCTAACGAAGACTCTGTAAATCAAACTAAAATGATTTCATCGAGTTTCTCCAACTTGGAAAACGAAAACAACCATCATATTCTTTGTCCAAACAGAGGAAGATGTGCTTGAAGCAGGAGTCTCCATTTGACGGTTCTGTGTATTAGGGATATGACCATCCTCCGTGAAACTGGGTACTCGTTCTCCTTTTGTATCTCTTTCTTCTTCCTCGAGTTCTTTAAGTGCATCCATTGCATTTGCAGACTCATTTCCAACAGCCCTGTCTTTTCCAAAAATTCTGGCCAACTCATCAAATAATGGGAAAGGCTTATTCCTCATCAAATAAATTGACCGTTGTCTGCTTTCCAGCCACCCAAATCCAATAAATCACTGATTGCATTAACAAGTGCACGATCCTCTGCAGGTGTCCATCTCGAACATTTTCCAAATTAGATTAAACTAGATAGATAAAAATACATCTCATGATAATGAAAATGTAACACCCCAGTCCCACATCGAGGAGATTTGGGACTTCTGTTCAGTTTATAAGGCAAAGTACTACTACTAATTAGCACCAACAAAATCATGATATTTTGGGGGCCTGTGGTGGGCTAGTCGTTACCCAAGTTGGCTGCGTTTAGGCCAGTAGGCTTCGTCCTATTCGGACTCGGAATCGGGACTTGACCCGATTTTCGAAAAAAGGCTCGGGATTTGACCCGGGTTGTCACATATGGTATCAGAGCTGACTCTCGAAAGCTTGATTCGTCGAGTTGCCGGAGGTGGGGACACGATTATCCCACAATGGACAGAGGTCCGGAGGTGGGGACACGAAGCCAGCCGGTATTATCCCACAATGGCTAGGGAGGAACGATCTTGGAACCTATGGGCTATCCGTTCAGGCTTGACGAGGACGTCAAGAGTTTAAGTGGGGGAGTTTGTAACACCCCAGTCCCACATCGAGGATATTTGGGACTTCTGTTCAGTTTAAAAGGCAAAGCACTACTACTAATTAGCACCAACAAAATCATGATATTTTCGTGTCCCCACCTCCGGACCTCTGTCCATTGTGGGATAATCGTGTCCCCACCTCCGGCAACTCGACGAATCAAGCTTTCGAGAACCTGGCTCTGATACCATATGTGACAACCCGGGTCAAATCCCGAGCCTTTTTTCGAAAATCGGGTCAAGTCCCGATTCCGAGTCCGAATAGGACGAAGCCTACTGGCCTAAACGCAGCCAACTTGGGTAACGACAAGCCCACCACAGGCCCCCAAAATATCATGATTTTGTTGGTGCTAATTAGTAGTAGTGCTTTGCCTTTTAAACTGAACAGAAGTCCCAAATATCCTCGATGTGGGACTGGGGTGTTACAAACTCCCCCACTTAAACTCTTGACGTCCTCGTCAAGCCTGAACGGATAGCCCATAGGTTCCAAGATCGTTCCTCCCTAGCCATTGTGGGATAATACCGGCTGGCTTCGTGTCCCCACCTCCGGACCTCTGTCCATTGTGGGATAATCGTGTCCCCACCTCCGGCAACTCGACGAATCAAGCTTTCGAGAGTCAGCTCTGATACCATATGTGACAACCCGGGTCAAATCCCGAGCCTTTTTTCGAAAATCGGGTCAAGTCCCGATTCCGAGTCCGAATAGGACGAAGCCTACTGGCCTAAACGCAGCCAACTTGGGTAACGACTAGCCCACCACAGGCCCCCAAAATATCATGATTTTGTTGGTGCTAATTAGTAGTAGTACTTTGCCTTATAAACTGAACAGAAGTCCCAAATCTCCTCGATGTGGGACTGGGGTGTTACAGAAAACAAGTAGACTGGGGATGCAGGGATGCAGGGATGAGAATGATAATGATAACCTGTTTATTAAATTGTCTCAAATTGTGATTTTCCAGAGCAACCTTTGAATCACATTAGATCCCTGCAATAGTAACTAAATTACATAAAATATGATAGACTTTGCACAGGCAGAACTACACTTGCACAAGCAGCACCACAATGTACAACCACAACCGTAAAACTAGAGTTTAGTTTAGGAAAAAAAAAAGCAGAACACAATTAGGCTTGTCAAATTTCTCTCTAAGAAACAGATTACAATGCAAAATATTAAGCTTACACCGCAGAAACATTGTAAGCTGATCAAGCCAATAAAATAATAGTCTAAAATGATCAATCCAATATAGTGGTTGAAACAAAGCAACAAAAATCAAAGACATTCTTAAAACTACTAAGCTGACAACATAGATGTCAATACTGGCTGGACATTTTTTTGCCAAGACTAGAAATGCCCTGACTGGAGATGCGCGTCATACATTTCATTTGCTAAATTATTTCTAAAATTGGTCCAGGCATTGCTACTCTCCATATTTCCGATATAGTTTTCATCCAAATCTTCCATATTATCTCTAAGCAAATGCTCCATAGGGTCGGAATCCATGTATGTTCGAATAAAATTATGCATCAACGCGCATGTCAAAATAATTCTACCAACAGTCTTTCTAGAGTACCAAGTACGGTTTCTTAATATCCCCCACCGCATTTTGAGTAAACCAAAACATCTTTCTATCACATTCCTAGCTTGAGAATGTTTCATGTTAAAATACTCTTCCGCTGATGTTGGTTGAGTGTCATTCTTCCACACACTCAAGCTAGGAATTCATATATCCAGCATCACATAAGTAGTAATTTCCTATAAAATCAAGTATATAAAGTTATTAACTGCTTAATTAAATAAAATGAATTTTATCTCAGTCAGTACTTGGATCCTGATGGCCGGTCAAGTATTGGAGTTAAATCCTGATGACTACTGATCCTGATGGCCTGGGTCAGTACTTGGATCGTGATGGTAGGTCCAGTCTTGACGAAATCCTGATGGTCGGTCAAGTACTGATGCCACTCCTGACGGACAGCAAGTCCTGATGGCTTGACTTCAGTTACTGATGATGATCAAATCCTGATGGACCAGGAAATCATGACTGAGCTGTAACTGTTATTAAATGTTGATGACAACTGTTATGATAATTAAATCAAAATATTTAGTATTAAATGCCATATCTTCAGTTACAATATTTGGTCTGTTACGCTTTATTTTGTATTATATTTATATATACAAAACAAAACGTTTGACTGTGAAGAGAATATACGTAACTCTGAAAAACCCTAGCAAATATATTCTTCTCTACTCTTTATCTCAACACATACAGAATATACATAGGTTTTTGGGCGAACTGAGGTGCAGGTCGCTGTTGATCATTGTCATTTCTGTGAGTGGATTGATCTATGTTGTTTTATCCTGGAAGTGATATTGTTGCAACCCAACACAGCGTAAGTGGGACAATAATCTCTTCAAGAACAGTCAAGACTTCTCTAAGGCTTGGCGACTCAGCTGTTCTTTATCTTTCAGTATTTGTTAAAAGCTACAGAGAGATAAATGTTCTTTCTTATCTTGTTATTTACAATCTCTAATTATATTATTGTTTCGACCTTCGTGTTTGTTTTGTTTATTGGTTTTATCTGCATGTTCTTGTTAATATAAATATATACAACTGCCCTATTGTTGCTGTGTAGTTCTTAATTATACCCAACAATCTTGAAGAGATTATCCTGTGTTATATATTGTCAATTAGCAAGATGGTTAACGAAACTGTAATTCCTACTGTTGGTGCTATTGCTTCGGGGTTTGGTGTTATTGTACCCACCATTGATTGGACCACGTACCGTTTCCCACAGCCTATCGATTTGTCAGGAATGCCTGATAAATTCGGTAGGGGTGTTGGTTTTTCTCGTTGGCAGAAAAAGATGAAATTGTGGCTTACGGTAAAGGGTCTATGGTCGTTGGTGCAGTATGAGAAACCGATAATTGATCAGGAAAGAGCTGAAACTGTTAAGGCTTATGCCATGTGGGAGGAAAAAGATGGGGTGGCTAGGGCTGCTATACTGGCAGCTTTAGCGAACACTCTATTTGATGTTTATTCATCTGATTCTTTCACTACTAAGCTCTTATGGGAGAAGCTGGACCAGACATATAATACTGACTCGCAAGGGTTCGAAAAGTATTCTGTGGCTAGGTTTCTTGATTTTAAACTGGTGGATAAAAAATCCATGACTGAGTAGGCACATGAGTTTGAGATGTTGGTGCATGCTTTGAAGGAGTCCGAAATGGACCTTCCTGAGAAGTTTCAGGTTATGGATGTGATTGAAAAGCTCCCTAAGTCTTGGGAAGAGTTTGCTCTCTCCCTGAAAAGACAGAAATGAGAGATCACATGGACAAAACTTATGCTGGACATCTCTGTGCAGGAACAACACAAGTCCAAACAAAGACATGTGATGTTTGCTGAACATGGGAGTTCGAAGGTGAATGTAGTGACTGTTGGACAGAAAAGAAAGGCTGTCAGTAAGAAGGATAACACTAAACCTAAAACTGACAAGAACAAGGCTAAGAAACCAAAGACAAACAAACCTTGTTGGTCTTGTGGACAGGTTGGTCATTGGAGCAAGGACTGTCCTGTAAAGAAAGCTAAGAAACTTGTGGGAGCACAAGCTAATACTGTGCTTGGAACCACTGATGGGCCAAAGGTTAACATGGTTGTTGGTGAGGTTGTTGCCTCTGGAACCAATGACGGGTATGTTACCTACAACCCTGTACTTCTTTCCACTTATATGTCACGTGAATGGTTGATTGATACTGGAGCTAATGTACATATTTGTACTGATATTACTCTTTTTGTATCTTATCAACAGACTCATGGAGTGACAGTGACGATGGGGAATGCTAGTGCTGCTCAAGTTCTTGGACTAGGAAACGTGGTCCTGAATTTTGCTTATGGGCGTGTTCTATCTCTAACTAGAGTGCACCATGTTCCTGATATTCGTAGAAACATAATAAGTGGAAGTTGTTTAGTTAAGAATGGTTTTGAACTTTCTTTGAAATGTAATAAAGTAGTTATTACACATACTGGAGTATTTTTTGGCAAAGGTTACTTGTCTGATGGTTTATTTTTAATAAATGTTGAGCCTGTTTTGGGCAGTTTTATTAATGATAGTGTTGCACCTTCTGTTAATTGTGTTGAATCATCCGACTTGTGGCATTCTAGACTTGGTCATTTAAATTTTGGTGCTCTAAAGAATATGATGAATTTAGAGTTGATTCTAAAACATGCCATTGATAAGAAATCTAAATGTCAAGTATGTGTGACTGCTAAACAAACTAGGAAACCCTTTCATAATGTTGTTAGGGATTCAGGAGTATTAGATTTAGTACACACAGACATATGTGAATTTGGTGGCATGCTGACTAAGGATAATAAACGATATTTTATTACCTTTATAGATGATTGTAGTAGATACTGTTATGTTTATTTACTTAGACATAAAGATGAAGCACTAGAAAAATTCATTATGGTCAAAACTGAAGCTGAAACACAAACTGGTAAAGTACTTAAACGTTTGAGATCTGATAGAGGTGGTGAGTATACTAGTACCTTGTTTAATGAATTTTGCGCAAGCAATGGTATAGTTCATGAAGTGACTCCACCATACACACCTGAGTCTAATGGGGTGGCTGAACGAAAGAACAGAACTTTTAAAGATATGATTAACAACATGCTTATTAATTTTGGGTTGCCTAAATACATGTGGGGAGAGGCTTTGAATACGGCTTGCCATATTCTGAATAGAGTCCCTCTGAAACATATGGACAAGACACCTTATGAATTATGGAAAAGTAGAAAGACAAGTTTAAAGTATCTTCGTGTGTGGGGCTGCCTTGCTAAGGTGCTTGTCCCTGAACACAAGAGAAAGAAACTAGGTCCGAAAACTGTTGATTGCATCTTTCTGGGCTATATTGAAACCACTACGGCTATGAGATTTTTAGTGTTAAAATCTGACATAGACGGTATAGTGGCTAACACTATAGTTGAGTTTCGTGATGCAACATTCTTTGAGGATGTGTTCCCTATAAAGACTGACATACCTCAAGATATTTCTAATGATGATCCTACTCACACATCGAGTTCTATTCCTGATCATGTGGAAAAGATGACAAATGTGGGGGCAGATCCTGATAGTAGTTCTACTCCTGACGAAGTAGATGAACCTAGAAGGAGTAAGCGTGCAAAGGTAGTCAAGGACTTTGGAAGTGATTTTGTCACTTATAATGTCGAGGATGAACCTTTAACTTTCCGACAGGCCATGGATTCTTCGGAGTCAAGGCACTGGAAAGGTGCTGTAAAGAGTGAGATCGACTTTATTTTTTCTAATGGAACATGTGAGTTGGTTGATCTTCCTCCTGGGTGTACTACTATAGGATGTAAGTGGATCTTCAAAAGGAAGATGAACTCGGATGGCTCAATAGATAAGTATAAGGCTAGGCTGGTAGCTAAGGGTTTTAGGCAAAAGGAAGGCATTGATTACTTTGACACATACTCTCCTGTTGCAAGGATGACTACAATCCGAATGCTTATAGCATTGGCTTCCGTACATGGTCTTATCATCCATCAAATGGATGTAAAGACAGCTTTTCTTCATGGTGATCTTGAAGAAGAGATTTATATGGATCAGCCTGAGGGATTTGTTGCTTCTGGTAACAAAAGGAAAGTATGTAAGTTGATCAAGTCTATATATGGCTTAAAACAAGCTCCTAGAGACTAGCATAAAAAGTTTGATGATACTGTTTTAGAATCAGAGTTTGTAGTTAATGAAAGTGACAAGTGTGTCTACTATATGGTTAAAGGAAATGAATGTATTATCGTGTGCCTATATGTGGATGATATATTATTGTTTGGAACCAATATTGAGATTATTAACGAGACAAAAAGTTTCTTGAAAAGGCACTTTGAAATGAAGGATATGGGTGAGACCAGTGTGATTCTTGGGGTCAAGTTGACACAGTCAACTAATGGAATAACCTTGACACAATCTCATTATATAGAGAAATCTATACTTGAGAAGTATGGTTATTCAAATTGTAGAATCGCTAGTACACCGTACGATCCTAAAGTTGCCCTAGTCAAGAATAGTTCAGGAATTCCTGTGTCTCGGTTAAGGTATTCTCAGATTATTGGGAGTTTGCAATATCTTGCTAATGTGACTAGACCAGATATTTCTTATTATGTGTCTAAGTTAGCTATATATACAAACTGTCCGAACAAGACTCATTGGGAGGCACTGGATAGAGTTCTTAGATATCTTAAGGGAACTATTTCCCTTGGGTTGCATTATCGAAGATTCCCTGGAGTACTCGAGGGATATAGTGATGCAAGTTGGATAGCTAAGAAATCTGGTACCAATGGAGTGACTGGATATTTGTTTACCCTAGCAGGGGGAGCAATATCCTGGAAGTCTACTAGACAGACTTTGATTACTCGGTCTACTTTTGAGGCTGAGTTGTGTGCACTAGATGCCACGGGGACGGAGGCTGAATGGTTACATGGACTTATGTCAGTGCTACCCGTAGTAAGTAGACCGCTTCCAACCATTGCTGTTCATTGTGATAGACGTACAACTATCGACAAGATCAGTAGTGAGAAGTATAATTCTAAAACAAAGAAACAGATCCAAGTTAGACTTAAGTCTATAAGGGGTCTAGTGTCTGAGAGGATTATTGCTATAGAGTTCATTGGAACTCAGGATAATATAGCTGATCCTTTGACTAAAGGACTTGAGCATGCAGTAGTCCTTAAGTCTAGGTTGGGGATGGGACTGATAGCCCATAATGATTCATCAGCAGCGGGAACCCAATACACCTGAGAGGAGATCCCTTGAAGTGTATTCAATGTGGTAATAACAAGCTGTGAGGGTGAGTTGGTAGTACCTTTACTATATACCTTGATACTCACGTATCTGAGTCTATCCCCTGTAAACCTAAAAGGTACTGTTACTGCCAGTATAGCAACAGTTATTTGAACTCTGAATGGGGTCAAGTCATTTGACAAGATGATCGTAGTACATCTTTGGAGATGCCCAGCTAAGCGAATGTAATTGTGTGGTCGCAATTAGAGGAAATGGTTATTCCTTGAAGCATTCGACGAACAGGATCGAGACAGGACCGTTAACGTCTCAAAGCCGTAGATCAGCACCATAGCCTTTGATTTGTCGTCGTCTATGGAGTGTGGTTACACCAAACGGATAAAGATTCAAGGTGAAACATTCCATCTAGATCTGGTAGCCATCGAAGTAGAGGACTTAGAAGGGTTCAAACCCGGAAGGGTACCGACTCTGAAAAACAAGTCATGATAAGGACTGATATGCATTTCTGTATGGATTTGTGGGGGATTGTTAGAAAATGGAAAGTTTGAGGCATATTTTAAATATGTTCTTGATGGAATTTCCGGAAACTAACAATTGGAAGTTGTTCCTTGTTATGAGGACTTAAACTTTCATGTTTGGATCTAAGACATTTTCGCAATGGAATCCATAAATAAATTGAGTTGAAATAGGTTTCTTGAAATGGGTTATGTGGGTTGTTTAAGTTGAAATAACTTGTATCCCAAATAGAAATGGTAATGAGAGGTTGGTGGGTTTATATAGAACCATGTGCAAGAGTAGTGTACAACTACTAAGGCATGTGGGTGTGCATGGTGTTATTGTGTGCCTCGTGCCCACATACACACACGCGCGCCGCCGCCGCCCGCCTCGCCCCGCCCCGCCACGACTCGACTCGGGTCGAAGGGCGATTTGGGCGAATGTCACGGCGTCTCGGGTACGCGAGGCGACCTAGGCGAGGAATTTTATTACCTATTTATTTAACATTATTTATTGATTTAATTTAACAGTATCAGTATTTATTTGTAACAGCTCAACGAACTGGGTCAGGATTTATATTAAATCCTGATGGACCAGTTCTTGGATCAAATCCTGACGGCTACTGATCCTGATGGCCAGTGTCAGTATTTGGAGTTAAATCCTGATGACTACTGATCTTGATGGCCTGGGTCAGTACTTGGATCGTGATGGTAGGTCCAGTCTTGACGAAATCCTGATGGTCGGTCAAGTACTGATGCCACTCCTGACAGACAGCAAGTCCTGATGGCTTGACTTCAGTTACTGATGATGATCAAATCCTGATGGACCAGGAAATCCTGACTGAGCTGTAACTGTTATTAAATACTGATGACAACTGTTATGATAATTAAATCAGAATATTTAGTATTAAATGCCATATCTTCAGTTACAATATTTTGTCTGTTACGTTTTATTATTTATTATATTTATAAACACAAAACAGAACGTTTGACTGTGAAGAGAATATACGTAACTCTGAAAAACCCTAGCAAATATATTCTTCTCTGCTCTCTCTCTCAACACATACAGAATATACATAGGTTTTTGGGCGAACTGAGGTGCAGGTCGTTGTTGATCATTGTCATTTCTGTGAGTGGATTGATTTATGTTGTTTTATCCTAGAAGTGATATTGCTGCAACTCAACACAGCGTAAGTGGGCCAATAATCTCTTCAAGAACAGTCAAGACTTCTCTAAGGCTTGGCGACTCAGATGTTCTTTATCTTTCAGTATTTGTTAAAAGCTACAGAGAGATAAGTGTTCTTTCTTATCTTGTTATTTACAGTCTCTAATTATATTATTGTTTCGACCTTCGTGTTTGTTTCGTTTATTGGTTTTATCTGCCTGTTCTTGTTAATATAAATATATATAACTGCCCTATTGTTGCTGTGTAGTTCTTAATTATACCCAACAATGAGTGCACGCTACTAACACGTTGGTAGTGAGTTCTCCTTTTCTATTCGTGTATCTAGCTTTGTCTTTATCACCAACTCGAACTTTAATATGTGTTCCATCCAATGCACCTAAGCAATTCTACAAATATATAAAGAAAATCTTAATACAAATTTATAATATCAATTATTTTTACTAATATTATATTAATCATTCATATTACCGGAAACCACATCCATCTATCATCTTGACAATCTTGTGTCACCGGTTGGGGCTTTTTTAGTAAAAGATTATGACACTTAAGAATTGCTCGTAGTACAGAATTAAAATGTCTGAGACAGTCGCATCACTTCTTCTAAAATGCAACTGAACCCTTCAATTTTTGGTATCATGAGCATGTATGTACAAAAATATTGCAACCACTTCCTCCAAGCTCGAATTTTTATTCCCACGTAGTCCTCCGACATCTCTAAGAATCTCACATAACTTATAGAAACAAGCTATGTCCATTCTCAAATTATCTAAGCAAGCTACATCACTATCTTGAATTATTGGTTTAAGATTTAAATGTCTAGCCAACAATTTTTCTCGAGTACAATCATCAAACACATAGGTTATTGGCGTAGGAATGTTGTTAGATCAGGATTCAATGATCGTCAGGAGCTAGACTCTACTGATCAGGATTGCTGACGTCATCAGGATTGCATGGTCGTCAGGATCAGAATTGGAAGCTGATCAAGATTCCTACTTCGAGTTATATTTGGAGTCTAGTTAAATAAGGATATTTATCATGTCGGTTCCTGGTCTGTAGGAATGTAGCTATCAATTATGGATAGGTTTCAATCTTTGTAATTGATTAGGACTTATCATTGATAGAGAAGCTGTGTAGTATATAAACACAGTTTAGGTTTTGATATCGAAAAATACATTGATCGAGATCAATAGCATACACGAGTATCTTTGTATCCTAGCAGCTCTCAAGAACATCAGAATTTCTTGAGAGAGTTTGTAACAGTTTTATATCAGATTTAATAAAGCTGTTATCTTTCTTTCATATTTGTGATATTTATCTTACTTAGTCGAGAATCTTATACAATTGTATTCAACCCCCCTTCCACAATTGTTTATTACTGGGAAACAAATGTTAATATTCAAAACATCAATTAAATGAACCAACTCAGCTATAGTTTCCATAAGCATAACCATAATATGTTTATAAGTCACAACACACGCAATCAGAATTTCTTTTCGATTACTCAATGGTGGGCGCGCCATAACTGTATAAAAAAATTCACATAAAATGAAAAAATTGAGATAGTTATCACAAAACAAAATAATTTCCTGACAATATCATCACAAGTCTTTAATCTTTAATTGATCTTGTTAATCTGAAAAAATCAATTTCAATCAAATTACTTATAACCACACATATATATCAAGCACAAAGAAGAAAATAATTACATACCAATTACTTCTGCTGGTATGAATGTAGAACATAGAACAAAGATGACAACAGAGAATAGAGATGATTGTGTATATATACACATGTATACAGCCGAAAAAACTCCGCTCTTTATTTTTCAAAATACGCGCCTTTTCTGATTTTTAGGGATAATGGGGTCATTTTGTGATATCTGTAGAGGAAGTTTGAATACCCGTGGGGCGTGGGGGTGTAGGTGAGCCACTTCCCTTATTTGATGGGTAAAAGAACTTACCAAGTAATTTCAACTTCCTCTACTTTTGACAACCGAACAACCCTATCTGTTGCTACTTCCCAGAAATTTAAAATACCTTAGTAAAATAGTGTTAACCAACCAAGCACATAGTAATTATGTTGATGAATGTCGGTGAAATTATGACATCAAGAGACGAAGAGTGGTGTGATTGTGTTCACTTAACTATGTAAATTTTTAACCTTTCTAATAAATAGTACTTTAAGCTTGAAGTACATGATGTAGAAAAGAAGAAAATCTGGATTATCAAGAATTTTGATGTTCATTTTAATTTGGAGATCGAATTTGCACAGATAAAGTGAAATTTACAGAACAAAAATCTGAAGCAAGAAACAATCTTCACAAACAAAACAAACACTTTATTCAGTCAGAAGCATGAGGAACTGCTAATTTCAACACTGCCAGAAGACCACTCATTCATGTTATAAGTTGGTTTCTCAAAATCCCAGCTCGTCGACCGTATGCATGCCGTTGTCTGTGGATCGCTCCTCCCACACTTCGTCTTCCATTTCTTCATCTGAAAACATATCTTTTGGGGATCTTTTCCCCACACTCTCTTCCGGGCAGCCAACATGAAGGTGTTTCAGGACATATTCTTCTTCCCACCAATGATTGTCCGAGAGGCCATGTTCTTCCTCCCATTCCTTAGCACTTCCTGAATTTCTTTCTAGAGTTCTGATTTCTCTTTGCAAACGCTAGATTTGATTCATGATTTCTTCCTGTGAGACTTCCTCCTCGAGACGGTTTTCGCGGTCGTTTGTGCCATTCTTCAAAGTGCGGTTATCGCCTGAATTTTCTGTCATCTTTCGTCTCAAAAGATTTAGAAGGGTTAAAGCCCCTCCTTCTAGCGCCAAATATGTTGTGAGAGGAATTTGGTACAACACTTAGTTGGAGGTTTGCTGGAATAACGGAACAAGAACGTAGAATCCGGCATGGAATGAGGTTCGCACGCTGCTGCCAGGGTTCAACTGCCTAGAACCGAGAGGTGTTTGTGGCTGTATTTGGACTGAATTCACAAGGTTTCCGGGAAATGTAGAGGGAATAATTGCCGGAAATGTTTGTCAGAAGTGCTCCTACTCGAGGTTAGTATAGAGAATGTGATGGGGGATCCTTGTAAATGGCCTACATATCCTATATTTATAGGAATCAAGTTCATATGTAGTTCTCTAGGGTTTGGACTCCTTGCTTGATGAATAAACCACGATTTTGATAGATATTTGCCTCCTGGATGTGCTTGATTGATGAATATTTGATAATCTCTTAAGAGTCCTACTCATAGTAGGTCACTAGAAACCTTCATCTTCATGTATAAAGTGATATATTCATCCTATGTATGTATATCGCTTGTATATTTAATAAATATCCTCATAACTGGTATATTTATCACGTTCAAGGTGATAGAGATTGACTGAGAATCCATTCCTTGAAGATAGAAACGTGTTCCTTAAGTTTAGGAGAGTGTAGCTGAGTAGGACACTGCCTCCAGGAGGTTCTGGCAATACCCCTGTCTGACTGACGGGGGGCAGATTCACCCTAAGTGAGGAGATCCATAAGCAGGGGTTCATCCATGGAACCTCTCGAAAGCTGAAACTCACGATAGCACTTGACTTGATAATAATTAACATATTAACATCTTCATCAGACCTCTTTGATTAGCCTTGACCCAATCAAATGGGCTTGTAATCTTTATGGACCATAAATTAAGCCAAGCTAAATTTAGGGCACAACACCTACCTTAAATAGTTTTTGCTTCACGACATTCGTTTGTCCTTCTTCCTTGAGGGAACCATCAGCACTCATCCAGAAGTGTGGTTTTCCTTTGCAATTAATTCCCGCCAACTATAAGTTTTGACAATATGGTCAAACACATTATACAGAAATACACTTGCAATGTAACGAAAAAAAAGTCATGATGTTTACCTTTAACATCCGGAGCTCAGATTTAGTGATCTCTCTATTATTTACCAAAATGTCTATATTGCCATTGCTAGCATTCCGATTAGTATTAATCTCTATTATTGCCTCTATTATTCGTAGTTAGTATTAGACAATTAGATGACTAATAATACATACATCCATCACTTGCCTACTATCCATCACAAACAGATTTTCTGAAGTTAAACACTCACTGGTCTCAATATTGTCACCAACACCGCTATTCATCTCAACCATACTTGTTGAGATTAGTTAAGTATTTAGTTAAACTAGCTCATATTCGTGCGAATCACGGACCGAGATTACAATAGTGATCGAACCTGGATAAAATTCAAACAAATGAATTAAATTAATAAATCTTTAAATTACGTAATTATAGGGAATCAAACCCGGGGTGAAACCAAACAAATTAAATCTTGTTTGTTTAATCATGTAGTTGTAGGGAATCGAATCCGAATTTTGTGTTAACCAAAATTGATATTTTTGGTACTTTGATACCGCACACCATTTTCAAATTGTTTTGCTTATTAATAAAGAGTATAGATTCGAGTCGACTATAATATATATGTGTACTCAGAAGAGAATTTAGCTAAATTTGAGAATATATGAATTCATATAATATTGAATTAAAATTGAGCTCTTTCCACCTGGCTCAATATGGCATAATACATTGTATTCTTGTTTGATGTTTGTATCCTGAATCTGTCATGTTCCCGATAATAAACACGCGAATTCTGATGATAAACACCGAAAAAATAATTTCCATCCATCAGAATTCGCGTGTTTATTATCTAGAACATGACAGATTCAGGATGCCCCTTAATCTAGAACTGCAGCTCATCTGTGAACGAGTGCAGTCACAGGCTTAATTTTTGTGTAATTTTGATCCGCTACTACACCGCGTAAATTCTAATGTGTCTTTTATTTCCTGGTTGGCCTTTAGTTCTGCTATCTTTGAGTTGTTATTTGTGAAACACTGTCTGAAGTGATCCAGATTTTGGGGATAAGAAAGTTGATTTGTAATCCAATCATCATTATATGATTGAGGTAGCAGCTCATGCAGGAAACAAGGACAAAAATGTACTAATTTGCTTGATCAGTTGACTAGTGTGACAAACTTGGCGAGTAACTTGGGAATGAAAAATATAAATGCAACCATTAGCAATACGGGTGTCAATGACTCACTGGCGTCACTAATATAGCTCTTCCTCTGCAAGAAGAAGGTTTTATTTGAGCAAACATAAAACAAGAATACAATGTATTATGCCATATTGAGGTAGGTGGAAAGAGCTGAATCCTTCTTGGTCATCTACAGCTTTTTCCAGAACCTCAGATTACTTGCATGCTATTTGAGCTACACTAAACCGGAGGCCTTTGTCATTGCTTTCAACATAGGATCCTGAAGATCTTAGCCTTCCAAAAAAAATGGTGGTACATGAAAATTGTCAGGGATAAAGAGTTTTAGAGTAGATTTAACATTGTGGTATTAGCCAATGGTTGTGGATTGGAATAGAAGAATATGGCAACATATGATGATAAAAAGAAAGATTCCACTGTTTAAGGTTCTGGGTGTAGGAGAAGCTTGTTTAGGGAAATTAGACCAAACCTTTTGAAGGGATCATTATAGTCAGGGATGTCCCTGTAGGCTGTAGCTGTCATGTCCTGAACTTACTTCGGGAATGAAAACTCTACACTGGATATCTCATTGGAAGAAGGGATCCCCTCAGAAATCAGCATGCAGACTGCCTGTGTCAGAAGGCTCATTGGTCCTTGAAATCTCAGCAGACTTTAACATATGGAAATCAGTAAACCTGTGAATGAGTTACTTGAGACTAGAATGATCCAAGTATCTGAAATATCTACTGTCATTTCATATTTTTGTTTGTTATGAAATACATTTTTAAACCAAGGACATACGCATAAGCTTACCTAATTTAAGAAAGAACTGACATTTGGAGGAAGCATTTGTTAAATTTTGCGGTTGTATGTGGCATGGAAGGGTTTCTCTATTCACAATTCCACTACTAGTAGTGCATAACCCCGAGTCGAATCTGGGAAGATGGACTCTAATAAAAACCTAGAGATATCTTGGCGAAGCCAATCAAAGAATGCTCTGAGTCTTGGGCTGATAGAATATATATTTGCTTTACCCACCTGTTTAGTACTCTGTGTGCCTAGATATTCGTAAGCAAGTCCGAGAGTCAACATATGTAATGAACCTAAGAGTTTCATATGATTTAAGTAATCTGTACTTCCTAGTGAAAATGCAGCAGATGTAAAGATTTGAGTCAGGCAAAACTTTTACCATTTTAAGTCCAAAGCATCACACATTTGCAGTTCATGCTCAGTACCGTGAAACCAGGCAGAACTACGTAAAAATTTTGATTAAAGAAAAGCTATGTCGAGATTCAAGTGGTGGTATAGTAGCAACTTAGTCCTTGAACATAGCTAAAACTTCTTTGTAGTATCAAATCACAGGTCTAGATGCACACTTACAGTAGAAATAATTTTCCACTTTCTGGTAGCTATATCACTTCTCTATTTATGGATCAGAAATATTTGACCAGGAAGATTTCAGTGGATTGGTTTCACGATTAGGATGCGTATATTTAATCAGCACACAAGCAAACTTCCTTAGATGATACAGCCTTGAAGGTCAATAATTCTTTCAATCTCACCTCGAAGTGAGTTGTGACGTATTAAGGAGGTCAGTTTTTTTCGTTCATAACAATATATAGCCGATAGAAGAGTGAATATTCCGATAGAAGAGTGAATTTTATTTTCCTGACCTGAAGAACAGGTTGATCAGTATGATTCCTCCTCATTTTGTCTAAACTTGCCTCCTCATCTCATTCACCGTCATCAAGAAGAATACCAATATAGTTGTACAACTCTCAGAATTATAGATTTAATGTTTTGACGTCATTTGCAGGGAGAGGAGCATCATATAAAAGTTTAGCCTGACAACAAACAAATGAAACACCATTGATGAGTTTGACCTTTCTGTCAGCATTATACTTGTACACATTGAGTCATAATTTGTCCAAAAAGCATTACTAAAGACATGTGAATGGCATATATACATCAGAGAGAAGAAACTGTTTTTCATGCAAAAAAAAATGATACTCTCTTGCAAATTTCTGAAACAAGTACATGTTATGTGCATTTGGAAACAGAAAGGCTTGAATGAAGATATTTACGTAACATTTACTTGATGAGCGCAATATAGCTATGTATGTAAAGAATTTAAATCATTGGTTATCATCTCAATGTTCTGAACTAGAGACATTCACTGCAGCAATCAGATCACTTTCCTGGCAAAACAAACCAATTCATTGATGATTAGCTCTTAACCACTTAAAATCACCCACATTTACCCAAAACAAGCTTGATCGATCAGCCAATCAACAATTCACAAGCAGCAAATCTATCTCATTCAATCTTGGCTCATTTAATTGTAGCTCCCCCTGCACACAAAGATCAGCTCACCAGTCACCTAAAATCACAGAAAGATCAGCTCACCAGTCACCTAAAACATCTTCCCTTTTAAAGTTGTCTAAGAATTACAAAGGAAATGGAAGAAGGTTAGTCTGAACTCTGAAGGAATCCTAGTAGAAGATGGCATTAGCGAATTCCCAGAATTCCAACTCTTTCAAAAAATAGATACAAGTAATTCCTTCAACTGCTTCTTTTGAAACAGCACCGGTGCCCTGCATGGAGACTTAGCAGGAACGACAGTGCTCGACTCTAGCATTTTCTTCAACTGATTGCGAAGCTCTTCAAGTACCGGTTGAGACATTCTGTAAAGGCGTACGTGCTGGAGGCCACTTTATAAATTAATTAATCCTTTAAATAAAATAAAAATAAAAAAAAAAAGTTGCAGTCCCTGCCCCTGACTATCTACTGACATTTCATACTTTGTTATACTAAAATAAAATACATTCCTGACAGGGATTGTAAGCATAAACTTACCAGAATCTTAGATGTAACTGATGACCTTAAGGTGTTATCAATCTACAATTCCGCAACTAGTGGTGCATACTCTCGAGTGGCAGCTGGAAATGGACTCTAAATATCCAGACATCACAACTTGAAATATCCAGCCATAGGATGCTAGAGTCTTGTGCTGATGCAATACATAAACTATTAAACCTAATAAAAGTGCAATCTGGTCAGTATTTGGCGTGCCTACATGTTCTTTAGAAAAGAAAAACTATTAAACCTAATAAAAGTGCAGAAGATGTAAGTTTTGAGTCTGGCACAAAGCATTATAACAGTAAACTAAGAGTTTAAGCAAAGCAAAGTCCCACAAAATTGATTGTGTTGTCTATGACATAAACTCATATACCACTATCTACTGTCAAGTTAAAATTTGTTCAATCTCATTAAATCAATACACGTGAACTGAACTTGCAAGAAATTCCTAACAACGAACTAGCCATAAATAACATTAGGGGAACTGAATGATATATCAAATATTATGACACTTAAGGAAACTGAAACAACCAAATCATAAGCTGGTGTACGCAACAATAACTAAAGGTTTGAATTTTGTTAATATAAAGGCAACATTAGTATTAAGATTCACAATTTGATCATAACTATGTCAAAGTTATACATATTTGGACAAGATCCAAATTGACTGAGCAAACTAAACGACTAAAAAAGAACTAAGAGATTCGTAGTTGGTACTAGTTAATTAGACAACTAGCAATGTATACATTTTGCCCAAGCTATCGCTATCAGTGATCAAAGACACATCTTCTTACTCCCGCGGGAATTCTCCTCTTCGAATTTTCTCTTTCCAAGCTTGCTGATTTCTTCAACTCCCCCTTCTTCTTGATCGAAAGTAAGCAAGCCCATGTACCATTCCGTCAAAATGGGATCCCAATCATTCTCATTTAACTCTTCTGAACCATTGAGAAATTGATCAGCAGCAGCAATATAATCATAGGAATCACCAACACCACTATCCATGACAAACGAATTTTCAGAAGTTGAACACTGAGTGGCCTCAACATTGTTACCAACACTGCTGTTCATCTTGACCATACTTGTTGGGGTTGAACTCATGGTTTCCTCCAGATTGTTCCCAACGCTTCTCTCAAGGTTCCCCTCATTGATTTGTACTTTAAGTTGGCATTCACTTGTATTTTTGGTTGGAGCATGATCACTACTTTTGGACCCCAGATTATATTCAGGTTCCTTAGAAAAATCGACGGTGATCTTACAAAGCACAACATCATTACCGTCAGCAGATTTAAGGCCTTTATTAACTCCAGCTAACGAATACTCATGCATCCTGAAGTGAACTGCCTTACCAAGATCAAACTGATCCCCGGTGTCCTTAATCTCAAAAACAAGCATTTTTTGCTCCCCGATGAGATTACCCTCACAATCCTTGATCTGATTCTTCTTGGTCTTACCTTGCCAGGTGCCACAGCCAGCCTCCTTGAGAGTATTTTCTCTAATTCTCCCTATCTTGCTACTTTTGGAAGAACGTAACTTAGATAAGGAAGTAAACACATACAAGTACTTTTCAGATAGTGGTTTATCAGGAGAAGCAGTCCAGGATTCATCATTGACATCGAACAATTGCCATGGAGTGGAGTTGGGGCCATACAATTGAATGTCTTTGATAATGTTGCAGAAGGGCTTGTGTCCAAGAATCCTGGGCTTCAAGTAAAAACTTATAAGTTCTTGAGCACTCGGATAGAACCTGAATCCAGGAGCTGAATTTTTTCTTTCAGCCATTACCATTCACCACCAGAAATTCAATCACAGAGATTTTATCAGAGAGAGGGAGAGATTTTATGAGAGAGAGAGAGAGGGATTTTATGAGAGAGAGAGAGAGAGATTTTATGAGAGAGAGAGAGATTAGAGAGATTTGATATTATCCCTCTCTCTGACCTGTATATATATACACGCAAGGCGTCGAGTTTCCTTGTACAAATCAATTAAACAAATTTCCTAAACAAATTCGAAATACCATGTTTCCTGTTCCAAGTGGGATAATGTTAAATTCGAAACAATTTCGAAAAGTTTCCTTGTTGACAATAACGTGTAATACCCCTCCCTTATACCATGTTTCCCGTTCCAATTGGGATAATGATCCTTAAATTGACCTCCAATCTTACAAACTAAGTTACGGGTTTTTCTAATTACATTCGAAAAGTGATTTTATTATTGCTATTTGTAATTTTATAACGCATTAAAAGAAATCTAAAATTTAATTCTTTAAAAAATATTCTCAATTTTAAAATATGTGTATTGTAAAATTGTTTCGTTATTTCAACTAAACATTTGTTATTATCATATATGTATGCAAATATGTTAAAAATGTTATATAATCATATATGTATGCAAATAGGGGTTAAGAGTAGAAAATAAAGACAGATTGGTACCTTACAAGGTGTTGCAGGGAGAGAATCACTGGAAATCTTGGAATCGCCGGAGGTATGGACCGCCTCGGAGCTTCTTGGCAAGAGAGAGAGAGGTAAGAACAATGAAGTGTGTATCGAAAAAGAAAAGGAGGGGTGAAGGGGCATGTATTTAAATGCACGCGTGAATAGGAACAGGCGCGCCAGGTGGAGCCGTCTGATTGGTAAAAAAAAAAAATCAAAAAGGAAATCTGGAAAAATGGGAAGGATCAATGCAGGTGCATGATTCAATTTTCTAGGAGAAATATGAGAGGTTGGTTGAGCATTATTTGAAATTTAAATTTTATTCAGATGATGTGTAAACTAACAGGCATTTTCGTTGGGATTGGGGAATGAGATTAATTTACAAACAAACGAAGGGATATACATCGTGAAGCTTGTTTAAGTATCAGTTATTCAAATAAAGGTCTGTAACCGGTTATGAGGTTAAGGGTTGGTTGCTTAGGAGCGGAAAAGGCTTTGGTTCCTTTTGTATTCAATACTGCAAGGAACCGGGGGGTAGTTGTTGTGCCCTAAATCTCACATGGGCTCAATTTAAGGCCCATACTTGTTAAAGGTCCAGTAAGGATGTGTTGGTTTAGTATTGTATGCACTAAGGTGCAGGTTAAGGGTACCGAGGTACGGGTTTGAGACGCCCTGGTTTAGGTGCAGGGTACCCTGATAGGTACAGGGTGCTAAGCTAGGTTCAGGGTGTCATGGTTCAGGTTCATGGTGCCACGATAGGTGTAGGGACTAATAACATGGTCACAGTATCAAGGGTTTGGTAAGAGATGACGAGGTTTAAGTGATCTGAACCTCGAGATTGGTTACAGGTGATGGGCAGTCGAGGTCTTAAGAAGGCAGAGTGCTAGTAGGACAAGGGCTCGTCTACCTATACTTTAGGAATACAGAAGTATGATTGGCAAAGGACTTCTAGGCTGGATAAAACGTACCTGATGGGAATAATTGCAATCAATATAGGACTTGTATTGGTTGTTCCGGATATACATGAGGATTTATAAGACTTAGTGATGGACATGGACTAGGACACTGGAAGGCTCAGCTACAGGTGTATAATTCGACTGTAACTCTAAGATGGATTATCTTAAAGTGGTTGAATTCGCAAGGATTGAGAAGTATAAACCTAATAGAACTACATGGGGCTTGATTCCTATAAATAGGATATGTAGGCACTTGACTAAAGGATTCGGATTTTCACTATCAACACGCATAAGGCTCGCGTACCCTTAGTGATACACATTCCGGCGAATTGACTGGTGGTGTAGGATTTACATTACTTATTTCGGCCGGTGGTTTTGTCAACTCAGCCCCCGGGAACATACTTCTTCTGTTCTGTAACCAGATACGAGCTACAGGTCTTTAGCTACTAACCTACAGCTCTGTCCGATAACCAAGGACGCCCTTGACGAATATTCCAGCGAGATTCTCTCAATTGTGTTGTACCAAATTTCTCTCACAACATAAGTGGCGCTAGAAGGAGGGGAACTCCATTTTAAATCTTGAGAGAGAAAAGATGTCGGATGATTCCGGAAAAACGCAAACACCAACTAACAATGAAGAAGGCCGTGGGACAGGTCCTCATGGCGAGGTTACGAACAAGGATATTTTCGATCACCTCAAGAAAATTGGTGAAAGGGTGGATTCCTTGGAGAAAAAATCTGAAAAGATGAAAAGGTGGCGAAAGAAGCAAAAAAGGCCTAAAGCTCCAAAGGTTACGCCTACTCGGCTGGATTTTGGTAGTGAGGAAGAAGGACCTGAGAAGGAGAGAACTAAGAAGACTTTTTCTGATGTTGAAACTGATCAGAGTAATCCCGACTGGAACTCTGAAGCTGAGCCCAAGGATAAGGAGGATCCTGAACCTTCGGTTACGAGAAGTGTCACTGTATTCGACCGAATGGGAAAGAAGCTAACGAGTAAGGATTTGAGGCTGAAGCTATTAGAGGCAAAACAGAAGGGTCACAAGAAGGTACAAAGTGAGAAATCAATGTCTAAGGCGTCAGGGAGTCATAAGGATAAGTCCCACTCAAAACCTGAGGATGAGCACAGCTCAGATTCGTCCTATAAAGCTGGTGATAGCTCCGATGGAAGCTCTAATGATGGGGATGACACTGATGATACCTCTGGATCAGCTGAAGGTAATGGAAGATATAAGGAAGAAGACCTCAGGAAGGTACTCGAAAAGATCATGGCCGAGAAAGGCCCTCAGTCGGGATTGACAGTAGGGTCACCTTTCACTAAGAAGGTGAGAGATTCGCCCTTACCCCGTAGCTACAGGGGGGTAGGAGACTTGAAGTTCAATGGGACCACGGACCCTGTGGAATTTCTTAGCCGTTTCAACACAGAGATGGAAGTCTACCAAATCAAGGATCGCACGAAATGTCGTTTGCTGGCTGCGACCCTTAGGGATAGTGCTCATCAGTGGTTCAAGAGGCTTCCCTCTAATTCCATCAAGTCATGGAGGCAGATGGGTGAGATGTTCGTAACCCAGTTTAGAGCTTCAGTCACGTTCGCACCTCCAGCTAACACATTGGCAAACATCAAGCAACGTGACAACGAGACACTCAATGAATACTTCAAGAGGTTCAATGCTGAGGTTCCAAGAGTAAGGAAAACTACGGACGAAACTTACAAAAACTTTCTGATAGCTGGAGTTAGGCCTGGGACTGAATTCTGGAAGGAGCTGCAGAGTAGGGAACCTACCACTTTGGCCGACTTCTACGCTAAGGCAGAAAGACACAAAGTCGTGGAACAGTCCTTGGAAAATTTGAAAAAGGATAATGCTTCACGAGATTGGAACAGGAATAAAAGGAATAGGTCGTACAGCCCGAAGGAAAGGAGTTATAGCAAGCGAACAACCTATAATACAGCTTCAGGTGATGGTCGGGATGTAAGCAAAGAGGCGAAGACTGCACCTCTGTCAGTCAACGCCACAGGTTCAAAGAGAACGGTAGAGTACAAATATCCATCTTCTAAGGGTGGTAGGAGGTATTCGGAGTACACCCCTTTGTCTGCACCTGTGGAACATATATTCGAGGTCGGTGATAAATCGGGGATGTTTAGGAAGCCCACCAGGTCGGGACCTCCCGGAAGAAAGGATTTGGCTAGATATTGTGCTTTCCATGATGCTAATGGGCACGAAACAGCTGACTGTAGACACCTCAAGGATCATATTGAGGACCTGATCAGGAAAGGTTTCCTCACAGAATTTGTGGCTCAGGAGGCGAAAAAGTACAAGGAGGATAGGTCCAAGAGAGATGAAGAGAAGTCTGCACCTGAACGAGCTGCCAGGGCTGGTAGTATCCACACCATCATTGGTGGACCATATATTGGAGGCTTCAGCAGGAATGCAATGAAGAATTATACTCGGGAGGCTAGAGGAAATCCCCTCACGAATGTTTATCATTTGGCAGATAGGCCCCCGAAGCTGTTTAAAGGTGAAGCTGCGGACATCACCTTTACTGAAGATGATGCACGGCATGTGCACCACCCCCATAATGATGCATTAGTGGTGACTATCACAATTGGAGGGCTCAATGTACATCGAGTTTTGGTGGATAATGGAAGCTCCTGTAATATATTAGCCTATGACACCTATCAAAAGATGGGACTCGCAGACAAGGAAATGTCTCCTGCTTACAACGACTTATATGGATTTACTGGCGGACCGGTACAAGTCGTAGGAAGAGTGAAACTCCCTGTTGTGTTAGGGGTCGAACCTATAAGAGCAACACAGGTGGCAGAATTCATGGTTGTAAATGAGGACATATCGTACAATTGCATTATAGGCAGGCCCCTCTTGAAGGAAATGAGAGTGGTAACCTCTATCTACCATCTCTCCATGAAGTTCCCTACTCCCCACGGGATTGGATGCTTAAAGGGTTGTCAAGTAGATTCAAGGGAGTGTTATAGTAAAGCCTTACGCACCGCTGAGCAAGCTTCAAAGCATTTGTTGTTAGTTGATGGAGGTACCACGGATAATTGCTACAAGTATCTGGAGGCACCAACGAAGAATGAACCTTCACAACAGGTACGTAGTTCGTGCAATGTAATTATGATTATCCAACATCCAGGTGAAGAGAGCTCCACGGATATTGTCTTTTCTTCGGGGGTAGATACCCAGAATGAGGTACGAATGCTGGAGGCACCCCCACCAAAACTTGTAGAAGACAATGAACCTTTGGTCGAAGGTATTGTTGAAGACGTAAATGATAGTGACTTTGAGGATATCCAGGCGGAAAATTCTCCCAAGGTTCCCTCACAATCTAGAAGAATGGATACGAAGGTTCAGGTGAAGATTGATCTAGATCCACGGATGCCTGAAACTAGGGAAACAACAGGCGCGGCTGGTGACACCTTGTCAATCCAAGTGGATGCGACAGATTCCTCTAAGGAGCTGAAAATAGGGAAACAGTTGGAACCTGAAACTAGGGAGGCATTGACTCGCTTCCTAAAAAACAACCTAGATGTTTTCGCTTGGTGCCATTCTGATATGGTAGGGATTGATCCTAGGGTGATGTCCCATCATCTTAACGTTGATCCAGAGAGAGTAGCTGTAAGACAAAAACGAAGGGCGATAAGTGGTGAGAGAGCTTTAGCCCTCAAAGAAGAGGTTGACAGGTTACTAGAAGCTAGACTGGTGAGAGAATCGTTCTACCCGGATTGGTTAGCAAACCCAGTGCTTGTCAAGAAACCTAATGGAAAATGGCGAACATGCGTGGATTTTACAGATTTGAACAAGGCATGCCCTAAAGACAGCTTTCCACTCCCACGGATTGACCAATTGGTTGACGCTACAGCTGGGCATGCTCTTTTAAGCTTCATGGACGCTTACTCGGGATATAATCAAATTCCCATGTATGAACCTGATCAGGAGCATACATCCTTCATCACAGATAGAGGTTTATACTGTTACATTGGCATGCCTTTTGGATTGTTGAACGCTGGAGCTACTTACCAAAGGCTGGTTAACAGAATGTTCAAAGATCAGATCGGGAAGACTATGGAAGTCTATGTTGATGATATGCTGGTCAAGTCAAAAGCTGCTACTGATCATGTCTCGCACCTATCAGAGATGTTTAACATATTACGGAGGTTTAGAATGAAGCTCAACCCTCAGAAGTGTGTCTTTGGTGTGGAGTCAGGAAAGTTCCTAGGTTTCATTGTCAATCATCGGGGAATTGAAGCAAACCCCGCCAAGATCAAGGCGTTAGTCGAGATGCGATCTCCTCGAAACATAAAGGAGGTTCAAAGTCTCACTGGTAGGATTGCAGCTCTAAACAGGTTCGTATCTAAATCTTCGGATAAATGTAGAGAATTCTTTGCAGCAATCAAGAAAGGGAAGAACTTTGAATGGAGTCCAGAATGTGAAGCTGCTTTCACAAAAATAAAGGAACAGCTCGGCAGCCCTCCATTACTGTCTAAACCTCTTGATGGAGAGGTCCTCATATTGTACTTGGCAGTTTCGGAATACTCAATCAGCGCTGTGCTTGTCCGGGAGGAGCTGCAGGTTCAGCACCCGGTTTATTACGTAAGTAAAAGATTACTGGACGCCGAGACACGGTATTCTAACATGGAAAAGTTGTCTTATGCCTTAATCTTGGCTTCAAGGAAGCTTCGGCCTTATTTTCAAGCACACCGAATTGAGGTACGTACTTCATTCCCTCTAAGGCAGGTTTTGCACAAGCCTGAAGCTTCGGGAAGGCTTATGAAATGGGCTGTGGAATTGGGACAGTTTGATATCGACTTCAAACCAAGAACGGCTATAAAAGGGCAGGTGTTGGCAGACTTTCTGCTAGAATTTCCTCCAACATTCGAGGTTAAGGGCGATGAATGTATAGCTGAACCTACAGCCCCCGAACAGATGACTGAAAACTGCTCACCATGGTGGACACTCTACGTAGATGGAGCAGTAAACGGAAATGGGGCAGGAGCTGGTATTGTTCTCATTAGCCCGGAAGGTCACAAGCTTCAAAGTTCCATTCACTTCGCTTTTAACGCGACCAACAATGACGCGGAATATGAAGCACTGATCGCTGGTCTGAAGCTTGCTTTGGAAATGAGGGTGGAAAACCTGACTGTTTTTAGTGACTCTATGTTAGTTGTATGGCATATTCGAGGGGGATTCCAAGCTAGAGGTCCTCGTACCGACCTTTACATGAGGTACTCTCAAGAGCTGATTGGCAGGTTCAAGGAGGTGCATCTTGAGCAAATCCCAAGGACACAAAATACCGACGCTGATGCACTTGCGAAGTTGGGTTCACAAAGGGAGGCTACTATGTTAGGGGTTATACCTTTGGAGATTCAGCTTCAACCAAGCATCCCTAGACTCGAGGTCATGAACTTGGAACCTACAACAGAGGCGCTGTGGACGACACCTATTATGAACTACATCACAAAAGGGATTGTTCCAGAAGGAAAGGAGGAAGCCAGGAGAATAAGATACCAGGCAACAAGGTATGTTATCTATGACGGTTCTTTGTACAAAAGAGGATTCAATAAGCCGCTTCTGAGGTGCATATCAGGTGACGAGTGCGAGTACATTATGCGAGAGGTCCATGAAGGAATTTGTGGTAATCATTCGGGTGGAACCTCCTTGGCACATAAGATACTCCGTCAAGGGTATTATTGGCCCACGATTCAGAAGGATGCTCATAGGTTTGTACAGGCCTGCGACCGTTGCCAAAGGTTTGCAAATTTCAATAGCACTCCAGCTGTCCCATTGAAACCTCTCACCAGCCCATGGCCTTTCGCTGTGTGGGGAATTGACTTGATCGGAGAGCTGCCTAAAGGTAAAGGGGGAGTGAAATACGCCGTGGTGGCCGTAGATTACTTTACCAAGTGGGCTGAAGCTGAACCTCTGGCTACAATAACAGCTGCAAAAATAAAGGAATTTGTGTTCAGAGCAATTGTTTGCAGGTTCGGAGTCCCTTACAAGCTAATTTCAGATAATGGAAAGCAATTCGACAGCAAGGAGTTGCGAAAGCTGTGTGATGACCTTGGGATTCAGAAAGGCTTCACGGCAGTCTATCACCCTCAGAGTAATGGACAGACGGAAGCTGTCAACAAGATCATTAAGCACACTTTGAAAACTAAATTGGAAGAAAGCAAGGGGTGTTGGCCTGAGGAACTCCCTATGGTTTTATGGTCATACAACACAACACCACGAACCACCACCGGGGAGTCACCTTTCACCTTAACCTATGGTTGCGAAGCGATGGTGCCCGTGGAAATCGGAGCTGGATCATTCAGAAGGGATAACTATGATCCAGGGAATAACGAGGTAAATCATCGTTTGTATCTGGACCTGGTAGAGGAGGTTCGAACCACTGCGCAGCTGAAGCTAGCTGCTTATCAACAACGTACTCGGAAGTACTTTGACAGCAAGGTTCGAGCTCGTCCATTGAAGGTTGGTGACTTAGTCCTAAGAAGGATGATGCCCAACATGAAGGTTCATGGGCATGGTGTGTTTGGTGCAAATTGGGAAGGTCCGTACCTCATAAAGACTGTTTTATGGGAAGGCACCTATCATCTCACGGATTTGGATGGAAAGCTCATTCCGAGGGCATGGAATGGTGAGCACCTCAAGAAATACTACCAGTAAATCATCAGGTACTATTTCTGTAGGCCTCTTTCAGGCATAGGAATAATAAAAGCAGTTTATTAGTTGTAACTGCCATGCTTAGGTATAGCTTCATAATCATTGGAGTCAGCTTCATAGCTGTTTGGCTCAGCTTCGAGGCAATTTGTTTAGGATCATAGTTGTTTATCTCTACTTGTTCTTCGAACACTCGGGGGGTAGTGTATGTACACCCTACCTATTTCATGTCTTTTGACAAATTTTATAATATTAATGAAACCTCTCTCTTTGGTTCATATAGCTGTTCTCGTTTGGATACTTCGCTATTCTTTATGTCCTTGCCATAAGAATTACATATGGATTAAAGGTTGAATGCATGGCTATCTTTGCTTAGTTCTTCACCATAAATGATTATATGATAAAAGAACTGGGGGGTAGTGGATATACTCTGTACATGTTTAAATTACCAAGTTTTAAAAAATTGATATTATTGGATTTGATATTGTTGGATTGAATTTAATTTAATGGGATTTGATATTATTGGATTGGATTTAATTTAATTGGAGTAGGTTAATACTCATGGATTATGAGGTAAAAGTTAATACTCATGGATTATGAGGTAAAGGTTAATGCTCATGGATTATGAGGTAAAGGTTAATGTTTATGGATAAACATATAAACGTATCGTCTCATATAAGCCCTAAGAACACTAGGCATGAGTATTATGGAAAAGTATGAGAACTGTATATAGGCCACACTCTGGTTCAAACTGCCTCGCACGGATGCAGGCTGGAACAGTGGACGGATTAACACTGCAGTAGGGAGGTTCGAGGCTGGTGACCCCTTAAGCTGCAATATAGGTTGAGCTTCATACAGGCTTAGGAGGTGCATGGAATTTAAATGGCGCATTACCCTAGGCAGGGATATGTATGAACAATCGGTTTTGTCTAAGGCATTGGATCAAATGACTCATGGATGTTTTAGCTATGGATTATGGATTATGTACCTAAAGATATTAGGTGCAGGGATGGTTTAATTTGCACATTATATTATCGGAATAATCACGGGGTGAATAACTTTTATCACCTACGGTTTATATCCCTGGTCAAGGGGTAGAAGAAGCTCGGGTGAGCTTCAGGATTATGGCTGCAATGACGCAAATATGCGTGTTGGTAAACTTCATATAAAACATGATCTTATGGCGTAGATCTTTTTGGGTTACTGGTATGGTACATATCACGAATGTCCCTGGATTGGCACATAATTGTCTATCAGTCCGGAGATACTGGTTATCTAACTATATGGGACAGGTCGGTCTTATGCATCTGGCAATTCACATAAAGCTACAGCTATTCACACACTAGCTCAAGATGGCGACCTGATGATCATCCAGAGATAATAATAATAGCATGGCGGGTCTAAGCATGGATTTTTTGGCATATGGAAAATAAAGGTACGGTGAAATTAAAAAGATAAAACCCAAGTTAAAGGTTACATCTTGCGAGGTATTCCGAGGTACCCGCACCCTCATCCAAATGTTTGAAACCACGACGCGAACGCCGGAAATGTTATAAAAAGACCATGAATGTTAACCCTTCCAAGGGTGTGATATATTCTCAAAAGAAAAAGTACTAATGGGTTGGAATGGCGGTCATGGCGCGAGGTTGTCAGGAGATACCGCTGGAGCATCCTGGTCAGGAGTTGGATCAACCAATCCCGTGTCTTCCCCACGAACTTCAGGATTGGACTCGTCCGTTGCAGCTTGCACTCCAGCTTCAGGTTCAGGTTGAATAGCCTTCTCCTGGTCCACCATTGCAGCCGCCTCCTTCTTCTTGATATCTTCCACCAACTTCACGGCATCATCACCAAGCAAAGTCCAGTCCAACGTTGGGAAATGGTCATAGGTAGATTCAATGTAATCGTTCACCCCACGGCTGTACCCGGCTTCAAATTTCTCCCGCTTAGCAGCTTCACGGGTGGATCTCTCCAAGGCGATGGTGGTGTTGAGGGAATCCAACTTCTTCTTAAATTCACCAACCTTCTTGGTGTAGGAAGCCTGTAGAGCGTCTTTCTCAGCATCAAGGTTGATTATGGAGGTATTCAGCTGGTCTCGTTCTTTCAGGAGCTTAGCCTCGGAAGCCTTGAGCTTCTTACTGGCATCAGCTAGTTTCTTTCTCTCAATTTCACTTTCTTTAAGGGAACTTTTTAGTTGTTTCAATTCTTCGGATAGCCGTTGATCGTTCCTAGCCGCTGCCACCATCTCTTCACCTCGTTTCAAGGAATGAAAGAAGCTCTGAGCTTCGCACCAGGTGGTAGCCTTGGCAGCATCAGCCAGGCTCATCTTGTCCCACTCTGCAATAGTTTCTTCCGGAATCTGGTTGCCAGTTATAGTAAAAAGCTTATGAATCAAGGGGTTCACACCTTCACTGGAAGCTCCCGGAGTAGAAGGCTTGGCTTTTTTATTGAAACGAGAACCTGAACCTCTGGCAGAGTCAACAGTGGCAGTTGATGGCAATTTTCTTTTTGAGGAAGTGGTGGACTTATCCTGAGAAGCAGCAGTTGATTTCACACGAGAAATAGGGGTGGCTGCAATAGGAACAAGATCCTTCTCTTCATCACCGAAGAGGTCATCGTAGCTGACTGATTTATTGACAAAGGATGGCACACCAGAAGCCATATCTGCAAGAAAGGTCAAAAGGTTATTAGATAAACAATCAAATATAAAGAGATATGGCACGAGCATGGCATGGATCAATAGAATGCACAGAAAAATGTAAAGATATAGCGGGGAACCTAATCTGTTGGAGGCTCCAGTTTCAGAGTCCTCCATCAAGAGCAAATTCATAGTTCTATCGCTTGGCAGGAAACCACACTTAATCAAGTTTTGATTTGTCAACAGACTAGCACCATCTCCTAGTGCTGCTGACAGTTTCAGAGCTTCTTGAGCTCTTTCCAAGGAGTGACCCTTGAGGGCTGTCTTACTCGGAATCTCTATACAAGGATTTAAGTATGGGTTAGACCTTATCATCTAGATTATTCAAAAGCCAAAAATACGGGAGTTACACGTAAGGTACTTACTAGGACTTCTGTTAAATTCAGTTCTATAAGCTGGACAATCATAACAATACAAGAATTGAGGTAACCAGTCAGTCATCCCCTTCCGGTTCCCCCTGATGCATTGGCCATCATGGATGCCCCAGGCAGAGAGGTAAAAGAAGCCAGAATTCTTGCTTGTCTGTTTAAGCTGGTAAAAGAAACCCAGCTCACGGGCGAACAGTCTCTTCTCAAATTGCTTGTCATAAAGGATAAACATACACATTGCCATTCGATAGGCATTTGGAGTCATTTGGAGAGGGGCAATATCATAGTAAGTAATAATGTCATTAATAAAAGGGTGAAGAGGGATGGACAAACCCATTCTAAAAAAGGTAGCTGAAAAAACGGCACAAGGTACCTGTTGGTCTGGTTCAAAGTTGTCAAAACGGTGACACCTCTCCCCAGGGGAAGGTATCACCAAGCGACAGTTAGGTTGATGTTTCTGAAGAAGGAGCTTTAATCTATTGGCATTCATTGAGGTATCGAGACCCTCACAAGCTAGAATAGGGCCTTGGGATTCGAAAGGGGTTTCTTCATCCACTGAGGTCTCTACCTCCACCTCAGAGTCAGGGTCAGGGGCTCTAAGATTGGCAGATGAAACTTCCTCTTCATCAGAATAATACTTGGATAGTGGCAAATTTTTGGTTTCTGGAGTTAGATAGTTTTCAAAGGATGACTGGTTAATGGTTTCTGTTTTTGAAGCTTTGATTTTCAAAGGGAAGAGGTTGGTTCGAACTGATGACATACCGATATCACGAGCTAACCCCTTGATCTTGGAACGGGTCCTGGTGCTCACTGGCTTGATGGCATGAGGTTTAGGCACAGGGGTTTTGGCTAATGAGTCATCGGAGTCCAGAAGGTCAACACAGTTCTGTACCTCCTGAGCAGCCGATTGCTGCGAGCGGGCTGTACTGGAGCTCCCTGACATCTGCAAATGATGGAGCAGGGTGAGTTAACGGCCAACAGGTTCCTTCTCAATCAGGCAAGCAAGAGGGCAGGTAAACCGCAAGGTTTGCAAAGATTTCCCATTAGGGTTCTCTACAAGATATCACAGGGGATTTGGGTCGAACAGGTGGTGACCCGAATAATCCCGAAGATTTGGGGGGCTGACAGTTTTAAGGATATTTCTGCACCTAAAGGTCAGATAGAGGTACATGGAGGTCTTCACCTCGGGAGAGGTCTTAGTATAAAGAAATTAAAACCTAAAACTACAGAGGAGGGTTTTAATTATTAACATTAAATCCTTCTACATGACAGCATATCGGTGTTAATATTTCGAGATATATATGGCATGCATCATCAATTACCCATGTAAGCAAGGATCATCGAGAAAGATGGGCAGACGTGGAATTGTAAGTGATTTATGGCAAAGAGAAAGGTATCAGCCATAAGGGTTTAACAATTCCTATAAGATTAACATGGCAACGCAAAGAGTAACATCGTGCGGCTATGGTTCACAGAGAAAGCGAATGCATGGCATTCTGGACTTCAATTTGATTGTACAGATGATATGAGTGTGTGTGTGTGCATATACAATTATGTATGAACATATGTATGCATATATATATGCAGGATGAACCCATACAAGGACTACATGCAATGGCAAATAGGGGTTAAGAGTAGAAAATAAAGACAGATTGGTACCTTACAAGGTGTTGCAGGGAGAGAATCACTGGAAATCTTGGAATCGCCGGAGGTATGGACCGCCTCGGAGCTTCTTGGCAAGAGAGAGAGAGGTAAGAACAATGAAGTGTGTATCGAAAAAGAAAAGGAGGGGTGAAGGGGCATGTATTTAAATGCACGCGTGAATAGGAACAGGCGCGCCAGGTGGAGCCGTCTGATTGGTAAAAAAAAAAAAAAATCAAAAAGGAAATCTGGAAAAATGGGAAGGATCAATGCAGGTGCATGATTCAATTTTCTAGGAGAAATATGAGAGGTTGGTTGAGCATTATTTGAAATTTAAATTTTATTCAGATGATGTGTAAACTAACAGGCATTTTCGTTGGGATTGGGGAATGAGATTAATTTACAAACAAACGAAGGGATATACATCGTGAAGCTTGTTTAAGTATCAGTTATTCAAATAAAGGTCTGTAACCGGTTATGAGGTTAAGGGTTGGTTGCTTAGGAGCGGAAAAGGCTTTGGTTCCTTTTGTATTCAATACTGCAAGGAACCGGGGGGTAGTTGTTGTGCCCTAAATCTCACATGGGCTCAATTTAAGGCCCATACTTGTTAAAGGTCCAGTAAGGATGTGTTGGTTTAGTATTGTATGCACTAAGGTGCAGGTTAAGGGTACCGAGGTACGGGTTTGAGACGCCCTGGTTTAGGTGCAGGGTACCCTGATAGGTACAGGGTGCTAAGCTAGGTTCAGGGTGTCATGGTTCAGGTTCATGGTGCCACGATAGGTGTAGGGACTAATAACATGGTCACAGTATCAAGGGTTTGGTAAGAGATGACGAGGTTTAAGTGATCTGAACCTCGAGATTGGTTACAGGTGATGGGCAGTCGAGGTCTTAAGAAGGCAGAGTGCTAGTAGGACAAGGGCTCGTCTACCTATACTTTAGGAATACAGAAGTATGATTGGCAAAGGACTTCTAGGCTGGATAAAACGTACCTGATGGGAATAATTGCAATCAATATAGGACTTGTATTGGTTGTTCCGGATATACATGAGGATTTATAGGACTTAGTGATGGACATGGACTAGGACACTGGAAGGCTCAGCTACAGGTGTATAATTCGACTGTAACTCTAAGATGGATTATCTTAAAGTGGTTGAATTCGCAAGGATTGAGAAGTATAAACCTAATAGAACTACATGGGGCTTGATTCCTATAAATAGGATATGTAGGCACTTGACTAAAGGATTCGGATTTTCACTATCAACACGCATAAGGCTCGCGTACCCTTAGTGATACACATTCCGGCGAATTGACTGGTGGTGTAGGATTTACATTACTTATTTCGGCCGGTGGTTTTGTCAACTCAGCCCCCGGGAACATACTTCTTCTGTTCTGTAACCAGATACGAGCTACAGGTCTTTAGCTACTAACCTACAGCTCTGTCCGATAACCAAGGACGCCCTTGACGAATATTCCAGCGAGATTCTCTCAATTGTGTTGTACCAAATTTCTCTCACAACACATAATATGGGATGTAATTGCATAAAAATTTAACAAACACCAATTATTGAGATATAACATAATATGGAATGAAATTGCATATAAATTTAATCAACACCAATTATTGAGAAGAACTATATTGCACAACAATATCGCATTGCAAAAAGAATTAACAAGATTACGATGACAAAAGCACTTTCGAATAAATATAAATATCTGCATAGCCACGTTTAAAACCAAATACATTTGAGACATCAGAGTATTAATAAAGTGTGAAAAGCATTTTGTGTACCTGAACTTTCAGGTTTGTGCACTTTGTGTATCTGGAGTTTTGAATCTAGCAAAATGCATGCTGAAATTTCCATTTGCTTGCAATTAGCATACTTCCGTCAAATCCATGTTTAACACCGTTACATGGCTAATGTTTTATAGAAAAGAGGCAGGGTAATATAGTAATTACATATTCTATACCCGCGTGTGTATATGGCGGAAAAATTGGTCGATCATTATCCTCATTCTCATTACTATAGAGCTCAAATTAATTCTCCTCTTTAATTTTGATATGCCCTTTGTCTTAATGTCTTGGTCTTTGAGAGAATCATCGTGTAATAATGCATATTTGCCAGCTGAATGTCCCAATTACACTCGTAAGTAACGATTTCATTGATTTCTTTTCAATTTCTTTTAGGGTTTGCATGTTCTAGGTGTTTAGCTATGCATTTTCTAGCTTGTATGTTAATTTAATTATTTTTGATATCTTCTTGTTCCTATTAATTGGTTCTCATAATTTTTCTTGGTGCTTAATTGATCAATTGACAAAGTGATTTTGATATATTATTGTTACCGGATTTATTTTTCATAGCCTATGCTTGCTCCATGAAGTTTTGGTGGGTTATTGTTAGATAACAAGTTTCATAGTATATGTTTGTCTCGTTAATTGATATATCTTATTTGTGAAGGAAAGAGAATTGATTTTAGGGCGAGTTGATATTAATTGTGATTGATTAATGGATTCGGATTCTTAGTTTTTCCTTATTTGATTTTAATTATTAATTAGGTTAAACAAATCTCATCTCAAATCTTATTGTCTAGTTCGTCTGAGTTAATTGTTAGGGTTTTGAAAATTCATAGTCTCTGTGGATCGATCTGTGATTACTACAACTAAACACTGTGCGCTTGCAGTTTAAACAATTGACACCATAATGTCAACTTTTGACACCCCAAGTTGGCACCCTTGCCACATCACTTGGCACCCCAATGGCATTCCAACAACTCCAATGAAGTGCTAACAAGAGTATCCTGCCATGTCATGCCGTGTGACATTGACACCCCTCTTGGCATCCTGCATTGTAGATGCTCTTCGTCACTAAAATTAAAACGGTATCAACAACAGTCAAATAAGAAATAACTAGGAGAATATATCCAGTTTAACTTAAAACTTGCACATCTCAATCTCATTAGCTTAGTACTCGTGGACTGTAATTTTAGTCCTGCAAAACATGTGAACTGAACTTGCAAGAAATTCCTAACAACGAATCAAATGTTAGACACTAAAGGAAACTGAAACAACAAAATCATAAGCTGGTGTACACAACAATAACTAAAGGTTTGAATTTTGTTAATATAAAGGCAACATTCGAATAAAGATTCACAATTTGATCAGAACTATGTCAAATTTATACATATGCGAACAAGATCCATTCTCATTGAACCCTTGTGAACCATTCACATATTGATTATTTCCATAGAACCCAGAGTAGCTCTCCAAGAAGTTAATTATCGGGGATATTTGATATCTTTGTTAAGTTTTCAAAATAAATGCTATAATAATTTTAAGACTTAATTGCAGTTTGATGGCCTCAACTATTATCTTTTTGTACAAAAATGACTCTTACAATTGTTGTCATTTTAATGACTAAACTATTATTTTTTTAATAGATAATTGCATTCCGTCAATTTTTTTTAACGAACGTTAATGAATTCACTTTTTCATTTTTATTATTGCACTTTGATGGCTCAATTATTATTTTTTTGCACAAAAATGACTCTTTTTATATATATTGACGTCTTTTTAACTAAATTATTATTTAAAAATAATTTAACTAAATTAGACTTTTAGAATGCCCAAATGACTTTAAGATTCTTTATCATAAAACTATTGTAGACGATTTTTAGACGCTAGTACTGTATGAACAAAATAAAATGAAAAATGTTTCAAATTCTTGAGTCACGCTTCTAATTTGAATATCTCTAATAATTTCTATATATGTTTCTTTAATTGATTTTTTCATCTGAGTATCTCTAATTTTCTTAGATTTTAGCGTAATCTTTAACGTAATCTGAATTAAAGACATTGTTACAAAAGTCATGTGCTAAGTTCTAAAAATCATGTCTTTAATTCAGATTACGTTAAAGATTTACTAATGTTCGTATCACATTTTTCAAACATCTTAAAATTTTAATTTGATTTTTGATTATTCACTAACAAAAAGATATCATAATTAGTTTTAAAAAAAGGCATTTGAACATCACTCAAATGTTAGATCATTTTAAAAGACTAAAAAATGTAGGATTAATTAATTTATGTTCGAAGCAACACGAGTTTACTTTCTGATGATTGATGACAAAGTCATTCGATTTTTACATTTTTCAGTTTATTTTATTCTTCTAGTACTATTGCCTAAAAATCATGTAAAATAATTTTACAATAAAGAATCTTAAGGTTAGTTGAGCATTTTAAAAGTATAATTTAGTTAAATTATTCTAAAATAAAAAATTTGGTTAAAAATGTCAAAAAAATATTTAAAAAAGGTCAATTTTGTGCAAAACAATAATACTTGAGTCATCAAAGTGCAATTACAAAAATTAAAAAATGAAAATATTAACGTCCGTTAAAAACAATTAACGGAATGCAATCATCTACTAAAAACATAATAGTTTAGTCTATAAAATTGTAACAATTATAAAAGAGTCATTTTTGTGCAAAACGATAAAAGTTCAGGCCATCAAACTACAATTAAGTCTAATTTTAATCTTGTCCGTCGATATTTCTGACGAGACGTGCTAAGATATGCAATCCAACGGAAAACAAAGAGAATCAAGAAAAATGAAGAGACCGAACTATCAAAGCGCCGCATCTTAAGATCTATGTTTGGTTGTTGTGACAACCCGGGTCAAATTTTGAGTATTTTTCGAAAATTAGGTCAATTCCCAATTCCAAGTCCGAAAATAAGCCGAAGCCTACTGGCCCAAATGCAGCCAACTTGAGTAATCCACAAGCCCACCACAGGCCCCCAAAAGAAGGGCTGAGCATTCGGTTGGTTCGGTCCAGAACCGGACCGAACCGAATAGATCGAGAACCGAATTATCATTTTTTTCGGACCGAACCGAACCGAAATTGTATTTTGGATCGGAACCGAACCAAACCGAAATAATTCTATTCGGTTCGGTTCTTTCACAAAAGAACCGAAATTTTTTCAAATAAAAATTTTTTATTTCAAAAAAAACCAAAAAATATGATTTTTCTAAAAATAAAAATATTAGCTAATGAAATACAAATATGAAATGTAAATATAATAGTTCAAACTTCAAATCCCGAACCAAAAATAAGCCATGAAAATTTTTGAACATATACATACATATAAAATTAATATATTATATTTATAAAAATTATATAAAAAAATTTAAAAAATTTGGTCTATTCGGTTCGGACAGAATTTTTTTGAATAAACCGAAACGATATTTATTTCGGTCTATTCGGTCCGGACCGAAAAGACCGAATTTTCAGAAAATTAGAACCGAACTGAACCGAAATTATACTATTCAGTTCGGTTTTTCGGTTCTGGTTCGGTTCTACTCAGCCCGACAAAAGATCATGATTTGATGGTGCTAATTAGTAGTAGTACTTTACCTTATAAACTGAACAGAAATCTCAAATCTCCTCGATGTGGGACTGGGGTGTTACAAACTCCATCACTTAAACTCCCGACGTCCTCGTCAGGCCTGAACGGAGATCTCGTAGGTCCAGATCGTTCCTCTCTAGCCATTGTGGGATAATACCAGCTGGCTTTGTGTCCCCACCTCCGGACCTCTATCCATTGTGGGATAACACCACTAGCCTTCGTGTCCCCACCTCCGGCAACTCGACGAATCAAGCTTCTTTCAAAGAATTTGGTCCCCAAATTCTCCAAAAATAAAAAATAAATTAAGTCACACATGAAAAGAAATCATACCTTAATTACAATTGTTGGTGCAACTTCCATCCATCTTTTCTAAAAGAACAAAACAATTCATTGTATATTCAAATACACAAAGTTTTAAATATAAAGCTAATAATCACATAGCACAAAAATTATACACGTCAAGTAGTCACAAAATATTCAAAATAATTTACAAATTTAAAAGTCAAAATCTGCATGAAAATCTACAGGAACGCGTCCTAGGAAATGCACTAGTCCCATACCTAGTACAAACCTACAGGAACGCATCCTATAAAATGCACTATTCCCATACCTAATACATTCTGAAGGAAAACCTGGCTCTGATACCATATGTGACAACCCCGATCAAATCCCGAGTATTTTTCAAAAATTAGGTCAAGTCCCAATTCTGAGTCTGAAAATAAGCTGAAGCCTACTGCCCCAAATGCAGCCAACTTAGGTAATCCACAAGCCCACCACGGGCCCCCAAAAGATCATGATTTGTTGGTGCTAATTAGTAGTAGTATTTTGCCTTATAAACTGAACAGAAGTCCCAAATCTCCTCGATGTGGGACTAGGGTGTTACAGTTGTAGACTTGTAGTTCTCATTAAGGGTGATTACGGTTCGGGTTAAACCGCATAATCCGCAAAAATCGATCCGATTTTAAACCGATCCGAACCGAAACTAAAGTGTGGTTCGCGGTTCCGGTTCAACTACTTTAAAAATCTGCGGGTTGTGGATTTCGGGTTAACAAGAACTCAACCCGCTCACAATCCGAACCACATCTATATACTTGTATATGTAATAATTTTATATTTATGATTATATAATATAAAGTAATTTTATCAACTTATCACATTTATCAATCGATTTTGTATAACTTTTTATATTCAATGTTTCTTTGTTGTAACTAAATTGAATGTTAGTTATTTGCGGTTAATACTTTGTTATGTAGAAATAATTTTTATTATTTATGCACATTTAAAGAAGAAAAAATTAGATATGAAAGTATTTTTGTTTTCTGATTTTATTAATCAAATTATCTAGGAAAATTTGAAACAAAAAGGTATTATTTTATTTCTTAATTTTATTAATCAAATTATATCGAGAACCGCCAAAATACGCTAATCCGAACCGACTAAAATCGAACCAAGTGGTTTGGTTTTGTTGGTTTACGGGTTACGATTTGGTTTGAATTTTCAAAGAACCGCTATTTTGTGATTTGGTTCCGGTTTGATATCAAACCCGAACCAAACCGGGCCGCGATAACCCCTTACTCATCTCCTTTCTTTTCGATACTGCGCAACTCTAATTTTCAATACACTCATTTTTTTATTTGTTTCTGCGAGGTCCAATTCAAGAAAGATCAGAAAAAAGCCCGGTCCAGAGTAGGCCTGATTGGAGGTCTGATCCAATTCGAGACTTTATAATCGGATATAAATTTATCTAAAATAAAATTGATCCGGTAAGAATCCAACCCAATGAATCGGATATGGATTACTCTTAAAAAATCTGATATATAATTTGACCCGTCCCAATTTGAATAATTATATGAATTTAGATATGGATTTAGGATGATTCGATCCAAACCCAACCCGATCCATGGAAAGGCCTAGTCGAGTGGTGAGTAATCTATATATTATAAATTTTTGCATAACCCATTTCTTAGGTTCGGTATTGATATGGACAGAAAAGTAATTATAGAAATATAATTGACAAGTCAAAGGAAAGGCCGATATTTAAGGACCGACACCCTAATTATTCATTAATTTTGTAATTAATGAATAGGGAAAATATACAGCTCATGAAAAGAGTCTGAATTATGACAAATTGGTCAAAGAAGGATCCAGAATCCCAATTAAAGGCAATTAATTAGTCATAGCCTTTATCGACAAGGAAACGAATTCTCCAGCAAGAAATACAATGTTTATCCAATATCAAAAAGAAGACTTATTCGCTAAAGTCTCCTAAACATACCATAAATACTAGGCTCCAGACGCCTATATAAGGTCCCTGATCCTACAATCAGAACTACGTCTTTGGCTTGATTCTCAACATTAATTGAGATACGTAGGCATCTTGTGAGGACCTATTTAGTCCGGAAACACGAGTGCAGCCATTAAAGCTCGAATCTCATTAAACCTTAGCATTAAATACACAAGTACGTTTTTTAATCCATAGCATTTGGCGCCGTCTGTGGGAAGACAACATCAACCATGGCAAACACACGAAGAACAGCTCGGGATACTCAAACCCCTGAGGAACGTCCTATCACCTCTGAGGCTGGTCAACCACCACCGACTACAGGCACTCAAGGGGCGAATATCCCCACCAACACTCAAGGACCGGAAATCCCGATTTCGGTTGAAGGGACGAATCCCCTGCAGATGGTCATTCATGGATCTAATCCACAAGAGACCGTTCACCAACAACCAATCTCGACTTCTCCACTCATCATGAATGCACCGAGAAGCCTTCAACTCCATACTACTGATCTCCCTCAATACGCGAATCAGACTTTGGGGATGCCAAGTTATGGCATGCCCCCTCGACCCATGGCGGGCGGTAGTGGAACTAATCCAATCTACCATGAGGCATATGTGCCCCCTTATATACAAGGTCTGGGACCCCAAAATCAACAAACTCACCGGACCCCTTTCGTACAAGATTACTCGGGCCCATACACCGAGGATGAGGGTTATACAACTGGGGAGGATGTCGCCCCAAGAAGGAGACGTTCTTCCCAGACAAATCGGGAACAACCCCAAACTACTATGGAGAAACTTGCAGTCCATGAGGCAGAGACTGCAAGGCTAAAAAAACTCCTTACTGAGGAAGAGGCCGCTCAATCTCGAGGCCGAACGACTGAAGGGATCCCGATAATCAACTTGGATCCACTGGCAAGGAGAACCAAGAGGGCCGAAGCCCCAAGGGGTGATCCTAGTATTATGTTGCCCCTAGGAGATCCTGATGATCCTACACCACCGTTTACTCAAGACATCATAAAAACGGCTATATCCAGAAAATTCAAGATGCCTTCGATCAAAGCCTATGATGGAACGGGAGATCCCGCAAATCATGTAAGGACTTTCTCCAATGCACTGCTGTTGCAGCCAACCAACGATGCGGTTAAGTGTAGGGCGTTTCCACAAACCTTGGCAGGCATGGCCCAACGTTGGTATAGCCGTCTTCCTCCCAACTCAATTGGGTCTTTCAAAGAACTAAGCAAAGCTTTTATCAATCAGTTCATTAGTGGAAGGGTACATGAGAAAAGCTCTGCATCGCTCATGGCAATCCAGCAAGGAAAGAATGAAGCTCTAAGGGACTACATCAATCGATTCACTCGAGAGGCTTTGAAAGTCCCAGACTTAGAGGACAGAGTGGCTATGATAGCCCTGCAACAAAGAACTACTGATGACCACTTCAAAAGGTCGTTGGCTAAACATCCACCCGAGAGCATGCTGAAGCTCCAAGATAGAGCCGGAAAGTATATCAAGGCTGAAGAAAGCATGAGAAAGTATGAACCCACTGCTGGCGGTAGTGGAAACTCAAAGAAAAGAAAAGAAACTCAGGAGTATGACGTCAAGGAAAAGTTCCCCAGAACATCAAAGAACCCCGATTCTCCCCCCAAGAGAAACAATTTTGGGCCAAAATTCACAGAATATGCAAGATTGAATACTCCCAGGAGTCAAATTTTGATGGAGATAGCCAAGGAAGAAGATCTCAAATGGCCAAAACCAATGAGGGCTGATTTGTCCAAACGGAACCAAAATCAGTTTTGTCGGTTCCACAAGGAAGTCGGTCATGACATCGACGATTGTAGGCAATTGAAAGATGAGATTGAGTTTCTGATACGAAGAGGAAAACTCAACAAATTCACCAAGGATGGAAATCAAGGAAGTCAAAGAGGAAACTATGAAAGGAAGGATTACGACAGAAGGGACAACGACCAAGATCATAACCCCAAGCCCCGAGGGCCAGTTATCAACATGATATTCGGAGGACCAACTACTGATGGGTCCTCCCGAAACTCAAGAAAGGCTTATGCCCGAGAGGTAATGACTGTGGTTGGAGAAGAACCGAAGCGTGCCAGAACAGAAGTGTCAATAGGTTTTGACAATTCAGACTTGGAAGGGGTGAAGTTCCCCCATGATGATCCTCTTGTCATAGTACCTGTGATAGGCAACTCCGAAACAAAGAGAGTCCTGGTTGACAATGGAGCTTTAGTGGATATCTTGTTCCACGATGCTTTTATAAAGATGGGTTACACTGATTCTCAGCTAACACCCTCAAATATGCCTATATACGGATTCAACGGGGTGGAATCAAAAGTGGAAGGCACTATCCAACTCCCAATGACCATGGGGCAAGGGATGAATACGTCTACTCAGATTTTGAACTTCATAGTTATAAAAGCGACTTCAACCTACAATGCAATCCTGGGAAGGACTGGTCTTCATGCATTCAAGGCTTTTGCCTCATCTTATCATCTAAAAATCAAGTTCCCAACGAGGAATGGGATTGGTGAAGAACGAGGAGACCAAAAGATGGCTAGAAGTTGTTATGTAGCCGCGTTAAGGCCTGATGGAACCGGGGGGCAAGTTCTCCCAATTGAAGACATGAATATCAGCGACAACGAGGACAGAAGGGGGAAACCAGCTGAGGACTTGGTCCCAATTCCCCTAGTCCCAGGAGAACCAGAGAAGGTGACTTATATTGGGGCACTTCTGCCCGAACCATTGAAGAGCAAACTCACGTCTTTTCTTCAAGAAAACAATGACGTTTTTTCTTGGACAGCGGCCGACATGCCAGGGATTGATCCCCAATTGATAACTCACAAACTGAATGTGGATCCTGAAAGGAAGACGGTGAAACAGAAAAAGAGGAATTTTGCTCCAGAGAGGCTTGAAGCCATTAAACAGGAAGTTAATAAACTTTTGGAAGCTGGGTTCATTGAGGAAATTCAATTCCCAGAATGGTTGGCTAACCCCGTGATGGTCAAAAAGGCTAACGGAAAATGGAGGATGTGCGTCGACTTCACTGACTTGAATGATGCATGTCCTAAGGATTGTTTTCCCTTACCAAGGATTGATGCACTAATAGATGCTACAGCTGGGCACGAGATGCTTAGCTTCATGGATGGCTTCAGTGGATACAATCAAATCAAGATGCATGAGGATGACATCGCCAAAGTATCATTCATCACTGACTTTGGGGTATTCTGCTTCTTAGTCATGGCATTTGGACTTAAGAATGCAGGGGCAACATACCAAAGATTGGTGAACAAAATTTTTGGACACCTAATTGGGAAAACCATGGAGGTCTACGTAGATGACATGTTAGTCAAGAGCCTCGATAAGGCCGATCACATTAATCACCTCCGAGAGGCATTTGAAGTGCTAAGGCACCACAAGATGATGTTAAATCCAGCAAAGTGTGCCTTTGGAGCAAAGTGTGCAAAATTTTGTAATTAATGAATAGGGAAAATATACAGCTCATGAAAAGAGTCTGAATTATGACAAATTGGTCAAAGAAGGATCCAGAATCCCAATTAAAGACAATTAATTAGTCATAGCCTTTATCGACAAGGAAACGAATTCTCCAGCAAGAAATACAATGTTTATCCAATATCAAAAAGAAGACTTATTCGCTAAAGTCTCCTAGACATACCATAAATACTAGGCTTCAGACGCCTATATAAGGTCCCTGATCCTACAATCAGAACTACGTCTTTGGCTTGATTCTCAATAACGATTTGAGATACGTAGGCATCTTGTGAGGACCAATTTAGTCCGGAAACACGAGTGCAGCCATTAAAGCTCGAAGCTCATTAAACCTTAGCATTAAATACACAAGTACGTTTTTTAATCCATAGCAGGTATCCATATTTAGGTTTGGATGAAAATTTTAACTTAATTTTGACCTACTGGATAATCCATATTTTGGTTTGGTATCTATATTTGGTTTGGATATGATCCACATCTATTATTTGACCCATTGATAATTATAGAAAATTTGTATACAAATGTAAATATCATTAATATAATTTTTATATTGATGGTAACTTTTATTAATAAAAATTTGAATTGATCTTTTGATTTTGGTAATCTCATTAATGCATATTATCATATAGAATATAGCATAATACAATACCTGATTAGTAATTTTACTTTTACATGTATTTGTTATATTATATAAAAATAACATTGTATTTATATTTTTTATTTCAAAATCATATTATTTAATTTTAAATATAAAATATTTTATTTATTAATAGTACTATTATTATATATACAAGCCTATAACCCGTGCAACGCACGGACGACTTTAATATTAATTTTGAAATTTACTTTTAAATTTTTTGAGATTTTAATACTTCTGAAAATGTTAACTTTTTTAAAAGAATTAAAAGTACTACTTTAATACTTTAAATCTAAATTGTTTTTTATAGATTTTATAATAGTTTATTAGTTTAGTTAGCATGTCAGTAAATATAATTATCAAAATTATAAATATATTTTTTTGTAATATAATTAAAAGATTTTGTAATTATGTTATATATGTGAGAAAATCGAAAATCAAAACTTTCAATGTTTTGGCTATTATATAATAATAGAGATAGATAGATAGATAGATTAATATAATACATTACCGAAAATTGAAATCAAAACTTTCAATGTTTCGGCTATTATATAATAGTATAATATATATAGATATCGTCTCCGATAATTTTAGAAAAAGAGAAATTTTAGTTAAAAAATATAAAAAAAGAATATACGATTTGGCTAACAAAGGTAATCGGTTAATTATTAGTATTTATAATATTACTATTTTATGTTACTAAATGAAATTGCATTTGATGTTTTTGAAAAATGTGAGATTTTACTTGGGAAAATTTTTAGTTAGAAAATATAAAAAATAATATACGCTTTGGGAATAAAAGCTAATCAGTTAGTTATTAATAATTATAAACATTATTATTTTATTTCATTAAAAAGAACTGTCCATGATATTTTTGGAAAATGAGAGGTTTTAGTTAGAAAAAATATAAAAGTAAAAATTTTAGTTAGAAAATATAAAAAAGAATATACACTTTGGCTAAAATAGATAATTGGTTAGTTATTAAAAATTATTATTTTATTATTTTATTATTTTATTTTAATAAATGAAACTGTTTGTGATATTTTTGGAAAAGGAGATGTTTTAATAATCAAAAATAAAAAAACTATATGTTTTAGTTAAAAAAAGGTAATTGCCCGTGATATATTTTTGAAAAAGTAAGGGAATTTTTCAGAAAAAAAAAGTAATATATTTTAGGTGTAAAAGGTAATTGGTTATAAATAGGTAATATTATTATTTAATAATATTTTTTATAAATAAGTAAGGGTAATTAAGTAAAAACACGCAGTACAATTAAGTAAAATCACAACATACCAAAAAATATTTAGTATTATATCCATTGGCTCTAAAAGATCTAATGGTTAGAGATTGGATGACCAAACTATGAGGACCAGACTACAAACCGACTACAAATCGGCTAGCACTGACTATAACCTAGTAAACTAATAAAAAATGCTGGATGCACCGAACTTGTCTCAAAATTGCTCCTTGACGTAATTTGAAAAATATTTTGGGAACAGATTTAGGGTACCTAACACCATTTCTAATAATATAGAGTAAATTGCAAATTTGTGACCATACTTAATCTCATTTTGCATTTTGGTGGCCGAAGTTTCAATTTTGCAATATAGTGGCTGGACATTACTTTTATTTTTCAAAAAGGTGGCTGAGGGCCACTTTTTTGAAAAAAAAGTTTTGAAAAAAATGTCTCTTAGCCACCTTTTTGAAAACAAAAAGCAATATTTGGCCACCAAATTACAAATTTGAAAGTCTGGCCACTAAAATGCTAAAACGGGTAAAATTCAGCCACCATTTTGCAATTTACTCAATAATATAACCCAAAAAGATTTATTTGATTAAGCACAAAATAATACCCCGACTCCTGCCAAATTATTGGAAATAACTGATGATCTGAAGGCTTAATCAATCTACAATTCCTATACCAGTGGTCCATACTCTCGAGTGGCAGCTGGAAAAATGTGTGTTAAATTTCCCCAAAGCCTTTCTCGCCTCAAGAAGACTGCCAATATAATTGCACGGCTTGCTCTGATTTATGAATTTGAATGTTTGAACACTAATCTTTTCCAAGTCCAAGTCCATTCACATTCTGGTATTTTTTATGTCGTTGATTCTTCATTGCTGCAATATGATTGACAGAGTCTTGGAGTCTTGGAGATGTACTATACAGAATAAAGAGTTTATCATTACTCAAAGTTTGGAATCATATGGAAATTTATTTACCACCCTGCGGCTATTCACTGTCAGTAATCACCTGGGAAGCTTACAACCCTGTTGGGCCATAGCCCATTAGCCTGTTGGGCCAAAGTCCATTGACCAATAAGGCTTAAATAGCATTTTGTATATAGGCCCACAATGTAATAGGCCCAATGAGAAGAAAGCCCAATTGTAAACCCTCCCTATAAATACCCCCAACCCCCACATTAGAAGGGGTTGGAAAATTAGACTAAGGAGAGAACCTCCTAAGAATGTATTATTGTATTAACTCCACTTCATAATAATAAGAGAAAGACTTGCTTATTGAATCATACACAGCTTTACATTCATCATTTGGCGCTAGAAGGAGCTCTTTTTTCTATAGTTCCAACCGATATGGAGGAGGGTGAACCGCTTATCTCTAAAATAGGTGACACAAACGAGGTGGTTACAGTACCTCGCCGGGAAGGGACACAACTGCCTCCCGTGTTGCAGCCTCGGGAGTTGTTTCCTGCCACAGATGACCAGAATGAGGGATCTCCTGGACCCCCCGTTGACACAAGATTGAGGGTCATGACTCCAACAGGCAAAAAAGTGCTAACGAGCGACGCGCGTCTGCACTTGCTTAAGATACGGAAACAAAAGAAGCAACCAGTGCAGACTCACCGTTTTGAAGAGTTCGCTGGGTCAGACGATGAACTGGCATATTTGGAAGAGGAGAAATGTTTGTTGGAGGCTCGCCTAGAGAAACATAGGGAGATTCGACGTCTGCAGCGGGAGTTGCAGCAGACGACAATCTCGCGTCGTAACAAAGATTCCCATCGACAACTGGACGAGGATTACGAGGAAAATTATGACCTCGATAAAGATATATCCAGCGAATCTCAATGCTCCCGACCACCTCCAAAGCGGCGTATGACATCGTCAGCAAACGATTCCTCATGGCGAAGTGATTCATGCGAGTCATTCCGCCCAGAGGACATCGCTAAAATGCAGAACGACCTCGTCGAGTGCCAAGATTACATAAAAAACCACTCAGGATTACCCGTCTCCACAGAGAGCCCCTTGTCCCGGTCGATTGAAATCGCCAAGATTGACAGAAATTTGAAAACTCCAGCTTTAGATTACTTTGATGGGTCGTGTGATCCTATCGGGTTCCTAAATACTTTCGACGGGCGAATGGCTTTCTTTGGCCATTCCGAAGTCGCCAGATGCTAGTTCTTCTCCACATGCTTAAAGGGCACAGCCCTACGATGGTATAGTAATTTACCACCACGCTCCATTGATTCCTGGTACACCTTAAAAAGCAAGTTTCAAAGCCGTTTCTCCAGTAACTATAAGGGAGGTAAGATAACTGCATCGTTAATGACAATACGACAGCGACACTCCGAGTCCTTACGAGACTTCCTAGCTCACTTCCGAGCAGAGGTCGCCGACATTCCAAACTTAATTGAAGAGCTCGCCATCAATTATCTCGCTGCCGGCATTGACAAGCATCGACATGCACTCTTGTTAGAGGAATTTTTTGAGAAGAACCCTCGCACTCTCCAGTCAGCATTTCAAATCATTGAGCATAGGATGACACTACAAGAGGCCGTGGGGAGCATTCAGTCTCCTCGACGATTTTCTCAGAAACGGGACAGAAGTCGAAGTCCACGACGGCGATCTCCGCAAAACAATGCAAGGCGTGGATATGAATCCCAATCCCGCTCCCACGACTACCGAACTCCATTGCCAGACAAAACGGAGAAAAGCGACAAAACAGAAAGATCATGGAAGCCGCGGGATCGCAGTGAAAAGGAATTCACCAAGCTCAATGCCGATAAGGCAACTATACTTGCAATCCTTACCGTCCTCCAAGGCCAATGAAGCCAGGACGACCTCCAAGCTCCCGATATTGCGAGTACCATGAAGATACCGGCCACACAACAGAATCCTGTTTCCAACTCAGCTCGTTCATTGAAGGCAAAATTCGCCGAGGACAACTCGTCCATTTCATTGATGATAACAGTCACCCCACCTCGCGTAGCCATGACCTCGACAGAGTCATTGACGTCATCGCAGGGGGACACTCCGCTGGGGGCACATCTAATAACTCCAAAAAGTCATACGCCCGTGAGGTGTTTTCCATCAACCCAGAGGCTCCAAAGAAGCCAAGACACAACCCAACGCCGACTATCTCCTTTTCAGATGAAGATTACCCGTCAGGGCTAATCGAAGCTCATCAAGACGCCCTGGTTATCACCGCCAAAGTAGGCACGAACACGGTGAAAAAGATTCTAATCGATAACGGCAGCTCAGTCGATATCCTCTACCACCATGCATATTCCCGGATGGATCTTGGAGACCGCAAGCTAGAAAACGTCAATATTCCTTTGTATGGATTTACAGGGAATGAAGTCAAGGTGGTAGGTACTATCGACTTACCCGTCTTATTTGGAGTGTCTCCATGTCAAACGTGGCAAATGGTCAAATTCCACGTTGTTAATGCGACGTCAAGCTACAATACCATTCTCGGTCGTACCACATTGGCCTCCCTCAAAGTGATCACGTCAATTCCCCACCTCAAAATGAAGTTCCCCACAGACTTTGGTGTAGGAGAGGTCGTAGGCGATCAGGTCACAGCCAGACAGTGCTACTTATCCGCAGTGATCCCACGACAGAAAGCTGGCGATGACTCCTCCATTAATCAGGTGATAGAAATCGACCCAAACGACGCCATTGAGGTTCCCATGACCTTATCTTGTGTACCTATGGAGGATACAGATGATATAGAACTTGTGCTGGGAAATCCGGAGAAAAAAGTCAAAATTGGGAAAGAACTCCAGAACCCCCTAAGACAAAAAATTGTTGATCTCATCCGCGAATTCTCCGACATCTTCGCTTGGGACCCCAGCGATATGCCTGGGATCCCAGAGGTCATAGCTCGCCACTCACTCCACCTCGATCCAAAAATCCGACCTGTAAAACAAAAGAAGCGTATTTTTTCAGATGACAAGAAACAGGCAATTGATGCCGAGCTTGATCGCCTGCTCGCCGCCGGATTCATTGAGCCAGTACAATTCCCCACTTTGCTCGCCAATGCGGTGCTGGTGAAAAAGAACAACGGTAAATGGCGCATGTGCGTCGACTACTCCGACCTCAACCGGGCATGCCCTAAGGACTTTTACCCACTACCTAATATCGACCAGTTGATCAACGCCACTGCAGGCCACGAGCTCTTGTCATTCATGGACGCATTTTCAGGCTACAATCAGATAAAAATGGACAACCAAGATTGGGAAAAAACCGCTTTCATCATGCATAGAGGCGTCTTTGCATACAAACACATGCCCTTCGGGCTTATCAACGCGGGAGCGACGTTCCAGCAAATGATGGATTCTATATTTTCTTCGCAAATCGGTCGCAATATGCAGGTCTACGTCGATGACATGATCACCAAGTCTCAGAAAGCCTCGGACCACATTGACGATTTGCGAGAAAATTTTCAGACAATTCACCTCCATAGTATGCGACTCAATCCAGCAAAATGCTCATTCGGTCTCACCACTGGCAAGTTCCTCGGCTTCCTGATCACTCAGCGAGGAATCGAAGCAGATCCTTCTCAAATCAAGGCCATCATGGACATTAAAAGCCCATCTACCCTGAAAGAAGTTCAAGTCTTAACAGGCTGTGTCGCTGCTCTGAGATGATTTATTCCCCAATCATCTAAACGCTGCGCACCCTTCTTTCAGGTAATCAAAGAGACAGCTAAAACGTCAAAGATTGATTGGAATGACAAGTGCCAAGAGGCGCTGGCCGAGCTTAAAAGGTTCTTAACCTCTCATCCCGTATTGACCCATGCGGTCGACTGCGAGCCTTTGCGAATCTATCTCGCCGCCACTGATGTTAATATCGTCGCTGTCTTGATAAAATTCAAAGAAGGAACGGAGTCACCGGTATATTATGTCAGCCATACACTTCGGGACGCGGAAACGTGGTACCCACAAATCGAAAAGCTGGTTTTTGCTCTCGTCATCGCGAGTAGGAAATTACGACATTACTTCCAAGGTCGCGAGATCCAGGTCATGACTAATTTGCCCTTGAAGAGAATACTACATAAACCTGACATGACTGGTCGCCTCGCCTAGGCCAGTTCTTCATCGAGTACAAGCCTCGGACAGCGATGAAAGCCCAGGCACTGTCAGACTTTGTCGTCGAATGTCAATTCTCCCAGAAAGAAAACCCTTCAAGGGCGGCAAGCCCCCGATCCTCGTGTCCCTGGTCACTTTACGTTGATGGCTCATCCACCATGGAAACTAGCGGGGCAGGGATCATCTTGATTAGCCCTGAAGGTTTTCAGGTTCAACAAGTAGTCAAATTCTCATTCAAAGCAACCAACAATGAGTCAGAATACGAGGCCTTGATAGCAGGCCTTAGGCTAGCGAGTGAATTGGAAGCTAAAATCATTGATATCTTCAGCGACTCCCAGTTAGTGGTCAAACAGATCAAAGGCGAATTCAAAACTCACAATGACAGAATGGCATCCTACTTGGAAAAAACCCAATCCTTATTGGCGAGCTTCATGTCGTGGACAATTACAAACGTCGACCGACTGGAAAACCAGTGGGCCGATGCGTTATCCAAATTGGCCTCATCAAATATCCCGACCAACTCTCACCCCGTGTATGTCGAAGAGCTATCCATTCCAACGATTCATGAACTCCCAGTAGGTGAAATCAGTACTTCCCCGGACTGGCGCACCACATTTCTAGACTACATAGTCAACAACAAACTCCCAGACGACAAGAAAGAAGCTCGCTCGATAATGTTCAAAGCCCGCAATTATTGCGTCCTGGATTCAAAGCTCTACAGGCGAGCACTGACAGAACCGCTACTTCGTTGCCTAGGTCCCGCTGAGTCCCAGCTCGCCATCCTCGAAACTCACACAGGAATATGTGGAGAACACATGGGGGGCAAGAACTTAGCACTTGAAATCATTAGACAGGGCCTGTATTGGCCCACAATGAGGAAAGACTGCGAGACCTACGTCAAGAGCTGTGTTCCGTGTCAACTCTACAGTACTGTCAGCCACGCCCCTTCGCAGACGATGACGCCGATTCTCTGTCCTTGTCCCTTTTTCCAGTGGGGAATCGACATTTTGGGACCTCTCCCAAAAGTTAAGGGACAATTCCAATATCTAGTCGTCGCTATCGATTATGCCACAAAATGGGTAGAAGCCAAGCCACTAGCCCGCATTCGAGAGAAAGAAATGATTGAATTCTTCATGGAGTTTATCGTATTTCGGTTCGGAATCCCTAGGACGGTAGTAACCGACAATGGTACCCAGTTCGTCGGCCACAAGTTCGAAACCACGCTGCGAGACTCAATATCAAGCACTCCAAATCTTCGCTATCGTACCCTCAGGCTAATGGCCAGGTGGAAGTCACTAACAGGATCATCCTCCAAGGACTCAAGAAATGACTCCAAGAGCAACCCCGCTCATGGGCTGACGAGCTCCCCAATGTCCTCTGGTCTTATCGAACTACTCCAAGGACTTCCACGGGCGACACTCCATTCAGGCTGGCATACGGCACAGATGTTGTTATCCCACTGGAAACAAATCTTCAGTCACCTAGGGTTGACCTCTTCGACCCTGCTGCCTCATTGGACGGACTGCGCCTCGACAAGGACTTACTGGAAGAGGTCCGAGAAGAGGCCTACCTGGCCACAATACGCCATCAGAAGGCAACAGCTAAGTATTTTGACAAAAAGGTAAAAACCAAAAATTTTCAAGTCAACGATCTCGTGTTAAGGGAGTCAGCCTCGTCTCAGCCAACCATCACTGGAAAGTTCAAAGCACCGTGGGAAGGTCCGTATAAAATCTCCAAAGTCATACGTCCAGGAACCTACGAGCTCTCTCAACTCAACGGCGAACCTATAAAGAACGCATGGAATGCGATCCACCTGAAGAAGTTTTTCCCATGAATGAAGGAAATTTGGCACATTCAAGGCTCTCTATTAAGTTATTTTTAATCAAGCCTAGTTAAAGGCATGTATTCCCAAACATTTAGCGTTGGTGCTCAAGTATGGCCACATATTACTTCTGCAAGCAAACATTAATCCAACAGTCATTGTCAATAGTGCTTAAGGCAAGGCTACCATCATAAGCCACATGTAAGTCCAAACTAAAACTCACCACCGACAAAACAAGTTACTTTCCCTAGCAAGTTACTTTAAATATTAAGATACTCATGTCGAACATCAGATTATTACGAGCCCACCTACACTGGCAATACCAAACTCACTTGCATATAAAAACACAACTACCAAAGTAAGCTACACTATCAGAAATTACCAAGTTAACAGAATCACAACAAAAGAAGCTTCAAAACGAATTCATTAAGCATTAAGCGTGTTTAAACCAGCACATCGATAACCAAACACGATCACAATAAAATCTCCGCACAAACAAGTTCCAGGAAAAGCATGTCTAAATCAAAGTTATGACAAAAACGTTAACAAATGTTAGTGACATATACCGACCAAGATAAAAATACAAATTTTACGGGGCATTCCCCGTCTTCAACTTGACACCTCACCAGGCCCTACGTTCTCCGCCTGCCGAGCTAGATCCGCACAGAAATCGTCGAACGAATGACCAGTCATGTCTAGCCCAGCCGCGACAGCGCGAGAATAGCAACGCTCATATCCCGCCTCAAGGCCGTTGGCAATCTCCGCAACGCCCTTCTCTACCTCAACCTTCAAACTGTTGACCTCGCTCGCTAGATTATCCTTTTCATCCCGACAACGCCCGAGCTCAGACCTCACCTCGTCTCCCTCGCGTTGCCTCTCTTCGAATAGCTTCTTCCCCTTCTCCAGTTCACTTGACAACGTTCCAATGGTCTGAACAGCCTTGTCATTCTCCACCTTCAAATTCTCTAACTTAGCGGACAACTCCTCAATATGCTTCTCAGCATCCTTAGCTCGTTGTTCTGCAGCAGCACGTTGTTCTTTCATAGTAGACAGTTCTTTAATCGATTCGGCTCGCCACTGGCCATCCACATCAGCTCGATACTCGCGGACGATGTGCGCCATGTCAGCAATGAACTAAAATAAAAATAACAAGTTAGTAAGAGCAAGCTCAAGACACCATAAGCAGCAGAACAAAAATAAAGGGAATCCAGGTGAAAATATTACCCGTCCTGCGCGTGTGAGGCAACGGTCGGCAATATCACTTCGAGCGCGATCTGCGTACGAGCTAAAATCTTGCGGCAAGTCAAAGGCCCCAAAAACCTGCCAAATGCACAATGAATTACAACAGATTAATACAACAAGATTACGTTAAAACTCATCAGCAGTAGATCAAATAAAACATACCCGCAGTGGTACGTGCGGCCCCGCGGTCCAGCGCTCGTTGGGTTGAATCTCAAATCGAGCCGGCTCTACAACGCTCTCAGGTTGAAGAACGGGAGGGCGGTCTCCACCTCGCAGCCCCGTTATCGTCAGAGACTTTGCCCCCCCCCCCCCACCCATGCCTGGGTAGGTCTTGCCCCCGTCGGGCAGGAGTCCTCTCTGAGGCATCACCCATGTCAACACGCGACCTTTTACGGGATATCAACTCCGCATTCTCGCTAGGATCCGGGCTAACCTCCTCGTTTATCTCCACAATCGGAACGATCACCAAGGGCACATCTATGGCCGCACTTGTTCCCAAACCACTCCCACCAGGAGCGGCCTCCGCAGTATTTCGTTGCACTTGTGAGCGCGGTCTTTTAGCAAGCAGCAACAGGGCTTTGTCCATCTCGTCCTTCAAACCGCCGTCTAACACCTGACGTAAAGATCGTCCTGAAACTGAAAAATGAATAGCATCAACAAGAAAAGGTCAGCAGCAGCGTTAACAAGCAGTTATGAAACGACATTAATAAGGGGATAATCTTATGATTGTGACTCTCTAAAAAAGACTCGTCCTTCAATTGCGCCCAATCATACGGTGACCAAGAGCCTAAGAAAGTTCTTAAAAAAGCCGTATCATATTTACTAAGATTATTTAAGAGGTCGACCGTGTCTTTGGGAACAGCTCGGCAGGAGGGAACGAACTGAAGGTCCTTACCATACCAGAATAGCCACTTACCATGCCACCCGTGATTAGATGACTTCACATTCACGAGACGAACCCCCGCCCGCTTATAGAAATAAACTTGACCATGTGTATAGTGTATGCTATAGATGGAAAAGAACAAATTCAACGAGGGTAATCGATTAACCTCAGAACAGCGAGCTATAAAGCCGCTGATTTGTGCAATGACGTTCGGGGTCATCTGCGCTACCCCGCACCCGACGGCCTCAAACATGCATAAGAAGAAAGGATGCAAGGGTAGACGCAACCCATAGTCGAAATGAATCAGCGGGATACCATGCATCCCACAACGATAACCCCCTACGGATAAGTCTACCCAATTCTTATTTACATCCACTCGCATCGAGGGGTTTGAAAAAACACTGGACATATTAAGACTAGCATTATCATTAAATTCCAATTGGCCGGCGACGAGAGCCTCTCCGACCACTCGCTCACGCTCCGCCACTGTACCGGGACTTAAAGGAGGAGAAGCATGAGCCCCTCCATTCTCCTCGTCCCCGGAAAAGCTATACCCAGAGCCAACATCGACATCAGGAAGTTCTAAATGGTCTAAGTTAAAGAGGGGGTCTAGGTCTGGACCTAACGGCACATTCCTATGAGGATTTTGACTGACAGTAGCCTCAGATGAGTTAGAAGGAATAGACATGTTAAGTTTTTGGAAGCAATGCAAATTGAGACAATCTATAAAGTAGAATAAAAAAAAAAGCAAGGAAGAGAGGTGCACACCTGAGTGAGAGAAATGATAAAAATGAGGAGAGTCGCCCTGCAATTACCACGGTAAAGGGAAAGACGCCACCAAATATCAGGGAAGTCGAAAGGCCACAGTTAGGCTCCGATTTCCGTACAATAATTATAAATATGCCCAATATTATTCGTTTGTTCAAAATACCTTATTTCATTTATTCGGGTTTTCTTTTTTTTTTTCTTTTTTTTTACCGAATCCCATTCTCGATTTTCCAGAGGTAATTACCGAATTTTACTCAATTAAATTTCATAACATATTTTATTTTTTTTCTTTTTATGTTTCAGGGCCTAAGCAAATCTAAAGATATGGCTTCCAACAAAGGGGGGACAAATGTTGGGCCATAGCCCATTAGCCTGTTGGGCCAAAGTCCATTGGCTAATAAGGCTTAAATAGCATTTTGTATATAGGCCCACTATGTAATAGGCCCAATGAGAAGAAGCCCAATTGTAAACCCTCCATATAAATACCCCCAACCCCCACATTAGAAGGGGTTGGAAAATTAGACTAAGGAGAGAACCTCCTAAGAATGTATTATTGTATTAACTCCACTTCATAATAATAAGAGAAAGACTTGCTTATTGAATCATACACAGCTTTACGTTCATCAAACCCTAATCTATTATCTAACTCTTTTCTCTATTAAATGAACTACAATTTGCATAGATATACAATTAACAGAACAAAAATCTGAAGCAAGAAACATGCTTCATTAACAAAGCAAACACTTTATTTAGTCGGAATCATGTGGAACTGCTAATTTCAACACTGCCAGAAGACCACTCATTTGTGTTGTAAGTTGGTTTCTCAAAATCCCAGTTCAGAATCTCCCTTGCATATTTAAGTGCTTCATCTACACAATCAGCTTCCAGTCCGCTGACCCGCGACACATATAATCTGTTTCCAGTTAAGGAATAAAACTCTCCTTTGAACTTTGATGCAATATAATGGAATGCTCGTTGACCTAATGAAGCATTAGTATTGTTGCCAATGTTGGAGTTCGGATTACTACTAAGCACCGGATTGAAATCGTGAAACCATTCACAAAAAGTGAGAGGAACCTGTTCAATCATCTCTTCTAAAAGGTCGAATTTCGTGAGTATCAGAAGGAAGTCCTTGTCAGAATAGTTTGGATGGTTCACAATGGTTTCAAACAAATTTCTACTCTTCAGCATATTGTTTGTAGCATCACCATTAGCATCATATGAAAACTGACAGTAATCTGTCAAAGAAACACAATATATGACAAGATCAACTTCTTCAAACATCTCTAACCACTTGCAGTTTTTTCCAAGGCTACTCGAGTGTACTCTGATGAGTTGGTATCTGAAAGAGCAGATTAAGGTTTGTTAGTTCTTTTACACCCAGCTATAGTTTTGTTCCCTGATAACGCAACCTTTTAGTAGAAAATTAATTCAATAATCAACTTCTCAGTTCTATAAAAAAACACCTTATGAGATCGTAAAATTGATAAATCTTGGATAACTAAACAAGCAAAATTACAAAATACTGATTGAAACTGTATCAAGCTTGTTAGCTCCTGAACTAGTACGAAGGATCTTGATAAAATGCCCTTCTAACCCCAAGATTCTAAAACTTGAAATTGTTCAGTGACAACGAAGCTATGAACCGATTTCTAGAAATAAGGATACTGAACACATGATATATGTAAATAGATGACCAAACCTTTTCAGGGGATCATTGTGATCAGTGGTGTCCATGTAGCTGTCCTGAACTGACTGCGGGAATGAAAATTCCATACTGGCAATCCCGTTAGAAAAACTGATTCCCTCAGCATACAGAATGTCTTCGTCAGAAGGCTCATAGTCCACCCTTGAAATTTCAACAGCCTTCAAAATGAACCCGTCAAACTATGAATAGATTACTTGAAAGTATAACGAGCCAAGTACTAAACTATCTAGTATCATTCACACTATTTGTTACTTGTAGGATTAATTTCGTTGACTGAGGATTGTAAGCGCTCACCCGATTTAAAAAATAACTGATGCCTTGAGGAAGCACTTGCAGTTCATTTTTTCGGTTGTATGTGGCCTGAATGGCTTTATCTTTCCACAATTCCTCCACTAGGGGTGCATACTCTCGAGCTGAAGCTGGAAAAATGGCCTCTAAATTTCCAGACATCTTAACTTGGAGAAGCCAATCAGAGAAAGCTCTTAGTCTTTTGTTGATGGAATAAATATCTTCTTCACAAATCCGGTCAGTATTCTGTATGCCTACATGTGCGATATTTGTTTCAGTGTCAAATTATGTAGTAAATATTTAAAAAATTATATAACTTAGTAAAACTATAGGGTTTCAGTCCAGCAAAAAAAAAATCTATTCATTTCTACAGCATCATATGTTGGCAGCACAACATCCTATATTTAGTACTGAAATACTATGCAGAACTATTCTAGCAATTTGATACAAGAAAAGCTATGGTGTGCTCAGAGCTAATCCCAGTGGAGCAACTTTGTTCTCGAACTTGTAACCTAAAATTGTTTGTATGTTCAAATCGCGACTCTAGATGCACAATTTACAGTAAAGTTGATTTAACCAAATCAATTTCTCTGTATTTGTGGTCTCCTATAGGCCAATCTTGGTTAAAAGAAGATGGTACAAATTAAATGGCATGACCTGTGTTTTTTTTTTACTATTAAATGGAAATAATTGATGCTAGAGAATGAGCAAATTGACATACATGATACAGCCTTGAAATTAAACAGTAGTTTCATTTCATTCAATAAAGGGAGCTGTGATGGATTAAGCAGGTCCAGTATCTCTTACATGAACAACATATGGCTAACAGGAATTAATTTTATTTTTCTTTACCTGATGGACCCTGTTGATCAGCAAGTTCCATCCTCGGTTTGTTTAAACTTTCCTCTTCAAATCGTTCACGATCCTCAAGAAGAATACCAATATAGTTGTACAGCTTGCTCTGAATTACGGATTTAATTTCTTGACGCTCATCTTCAGAGAAAGGGGAATTGTATAATATTTTTGCCTATTAACAACATAGGAATATACGCTGATGAGTTTTCTTTCAGCATTATAATTGTACATAGTGAGTCATGAACCGTTCAAAAAGCATGACCAAAGACTTGTAGATGACATACACATCAAAAAGAGGATGAGATTGCAGATGGAGACCTAAGGACTTGAATGAAGACCTTTAAGGCTTTAACTTCTATTCAAATAAATGAATGCATATCACGTATGAAGGCGAATTATGTCACACCTGTTTAAATATGGTACTGGCCCCAGATTTCTCAGAACCAACCATGAGAAATTTGTAAGGTTTTTTCCGCTCAAGCTTGCCTGCAGCAACTTTGCTAGTAACTCTATCATCTTCTTCTGTACCAGACTGAGCAGCCTCAGAAGGGATTGGCAAAGATAAAATAGCAGAAAGTAGTTTGATTGTAGGCTGAAAGATAGCATACGTCAGAGGAAGGATGTAGTACAATATTAACGATTAAAGGTGAAGTGTGAACAAGCAATAATATCATCAGAAACATTATTGCCTACCTTAGATAATTTTTGCTTCATGACATTCTTTTGTCCCTCCTCCTGGAAGGAACCATCGGCACTCATCCAGAAGTGCGGTTTTCCTTCGCAATTAATTCCTGCCAACTATAAGTTTTCACAATGTGGTCAAAGACATGATACAGAATCACATACTTGCAATGTAACAAAATATAGTCATGTTTACCTCTAACATCCAGAGCTCAGGTTTAGTGATCTCTCTATTATTTACCAAAATGTCTGTATTGCCATTGCTAGCATTTCGCATGATTAAATCACCTACAGACAGTTGAGCGCTAATGATCTGAGAGGGCTTTTTTCCTTCCTGTTGGAACAAGACAGCTGATCTATTATAAACCTACAAACTTAATATTTGGAAGTTATATTAGAAAATGAGTAATACTCACCTTTCCCCATAGTCCAGACACCTTGTCATACCAATACTTAATTGGTTCTAGCTTTTTCGGAGGGTTTGGACAGCAGAGTAATTCAACCAGCTCTGCTTCACTAAGTGATCGACCATTTACATAGATAAGTTCAGGTGGAAACTGATTGGCTTTACATGATGTTTCATGCCTCATGATTTCTTTTGCTCTTGTCTTAACATGTAATCGTTTAAGCAATCTAGAACATTTTCCTAGGGTTGCTCTCTTTGACTCCTCAATCCTATAACCTATGCAAGTGATACATTTTCTTCCTTCTGGCATTGATCCCATTGCTCTTATCACACACTTGTAGCAATATTTTGCACCGCATACCAAGCAAGCTTCCTTCTCTGTGAATCGGTTTCCTTTGAGACATAAATGGCATAATCCTTGTTTAACACTAGATGTGCTTCTTTTCTTTTCTTGTACAATGACTGACTCAACGTGATCATTCTCCCCATGAACAATATCACTCAATTCAGGATCACGAAACGTCACGGTCTGTGTTCTATGGTGAGAAGACTTGGCCTGATCATAAACAGACTCCTCTTCTTCTGTAATTTCAGAGGAAACAACAGAAGATCTTAATCCCGCTTTTTCAAAATCCGAAGTAAGCCCTTCCCCTTGACCATCACTTACACCCTCCACATCCGAGTTTCGTGACAATTCATGTGAATTATCATGACTATCTGAGAACCCTGATGTCCCGGAACTTGCATTTCCATTCATTACCCTCCTTGTTATAAACTCACAACCATCAGAATATCCTGATTCACCTGAATCATCAATCACATTAACAACTCGAAATGATGCACCTTGTACACTTGATAATCGAACTTCATCAAATCCACCTGAATCGATTACAGAAATCGGAGATTTAGCTGACACGTGTAAATCTGACTGTCTCTCATTTGACAATCTCTTGCTCAAATGATCCTTCCTCTTTTTAGCTATAGGTTGAACAACTGGCAGTGACAACTTACTCAAACTAGAGGAAGTGGAAACCTCTGCAGCTGTCGGAATCCTACCAACATCCACAGGAACCACCCGGGGAATATCGTAAGTGACAGGAGGGCCACTATACTGCAGAGCAAATGAGTACTCCATGCTGTACTCATCATCAATACTAAAACTCGAATCCGATGGATTCGTAGGTAAAAATCTTCTGAAAAAACTACCCATCTACTTAAATCTTTATCCCTGTTGTTAGAAAACAGATTCAACTCAACTGTAAAAACAAAAAACCTTCAGAAATCAAAGAAAAAAAAAATGATATTTTTTATTCTTCGAGTAACTAGGTGCTCACAAGTACAACTAAAGTTAAGACAGAGAATATCACCTAAATCTCCATAATCTGTCTAAATTGTTGAAGCAATAAAATAAATATTTTAGAACACCCATGAGTTTACTCCAAGTCAATGTACGCAAGAATCAACATTTCATTCTTAATTTCAACTAATAACGAACTAGCAGAGAAAACACGACACTTGACCAAGTCTGCAAGTATTTCTTTTTTTTTTTGTTGACTAAATTCATCGTTTTTATTTTCTTTTATTGTGAATGAATACAGTTTCGAAAGAAACAACCTAGTGATAAATACGTATCTCCGCTCTCTAGCATTAAATTTTAAAAGAGCTAGAAGATAAAAACTGGGTGCAACAAATGTGTGTTCCACAGAACAATCAATTTTTGTAAATAATCGCGGTATGGTATACTGTAATAAACGTTTGTTGTGGACCGAGATTTTATATATACTCTATTGCTTACGGAAAGGGTAGAGAGAGTGAGACTTGAGAGGCAAACAAAGACCATTTGTTGGTCTTAAAATCAAACGCGTTTGGTAGGGAAATATACAAAGGTGAAAGGACAGTGATGGGGATGCAACATAAAAATACAAAAGAATGGGCAGTATTTTTCTAACTTCTCTGAATACAAATTTGGAATAATGAAATGAAGGGGACTCTGGCCAGTCACCTACTGTCTCATTGCGATGTATGGTCATTATAATTGTTTACATTGTTGGAATTTGCTCATGTCGTATGTCAGTCATTGCCAGCTTTCTTTGATTTAATCTTTATTTTAAGTTCTATATAAAAATTTCTTGGTTTTATTGTGGTTATCGGGTAATTTTCTCGAATATTTGAATTTGTGTAATTAACTTCGAATACTATTCATCTTTTTTAGTTAAATATCGTGAATGTTGTTAACTTACTAATAACATCCGCATTAACTGTTCGAACTATCTGAACTAGACCGCGTTTTGTGAAAAATTGCAAAGCATGAATAATTTACGGGCTATAAGCTAGTATTTCATCCGAAATTGTTTTAGCATATTATTAAGCATATTATTAATGAAATGGAAAGTTGTAAATAGAATATTAGAAATATAGTCCAAGGGTAGATATGTACTTTCAACAAGTTAGTCAGAGAAGTGTAAGGTTAGTTAGAAGTATATTGTATATATTGAGTTGTACATTTCAGTTCTTGAATCTAATGAGAATTTTACAGAATTCAGTTACAATATCATCTATCTACATGGTATCAGAGCGAGAAATGAAAGTTTGTTAGATCTACTTCCGTCATTAAAGCTTCAATCCAAAGCTTAGTCTTCTTCGTTCCTTTTTCGTTTTTCTTTGATTCTTCATCGAATCTTATCAAATCTTCGTCATTTCGTGTTTAGTTTTTCACAATCTTCTCAAATCTTTCAAGTTTATCAGTTTATACTCTTTTAGACATTTCGTCAAACACTTATGGCTATAGTTGAATAAACTCCAACTGGTACTGAAACTCAAGCTGATACTACTAATACAGCTGATGATCTTGAAAGTAATTTTCATTCACTTGTGTTAGAGGCGACTTATCCTCTTTATCTGCATATGTCGGATCATCCAGGACAAATCCTTATGTCTGCTGCACTGAACGGTGACAACTTCAATGAGTGGAAGCGTTCGATGTCCTTAGCTCTCTTTGCGAAAAATAAACTCAATTTCGTCTCAGGAAAGTTCAAGATTCCAAGTGAATCATCTGTTTATTTTGTGTATTGGCAACGTTGCAATGATATGATAATTACTTGGATCCTCAATTCTATCATTCCTGAAATTCGTTCGAGTCTTGTGTATATTTCATTAGCAACAGATGTTTGGGCTGATATTCATGAACGTTTTTCACAAAGTAATGGTCCTCGTGTGTTTGAGCTCAAGAAGGCATTAGGTGCGTTAACTCAAGATACTTTGACAATTTCTGGTTACTATACTAAGTTTAAGATGCTTTGGGATGATCTCCTACATGCCTCTAGTGTACCTAAGTGTGTCTGTGTTTGCAATTGCAAAGCAAAGCAACAATTAGAACAATATGATGAGATGATGATGGTTACTCAGTTCTTGATGGGACTAAACGAAATATATACTAATGTTCGTGGTCAATTGTTGATGATGAGTCCTATGTCGTCTCTTACTACTGTTTTGTCACTTCTTCAACAAGAAGAAATGCAGTGTAACTATGTTCCTATGGCTCAATCTAATGTTGAATCTGCGGCTTTACTCAGTAAATCAAGGTTCTCTAAACCTGATTTTAAGAGGACAGATCAGTTCAAGAAAACTGATTCTAGACGTAATAATCTATTATGCTCTTATTGTAATGGCACGAACCACACTAGGGATCGTTGCTATCAGTTAATTGGATTTCCACCAAGAAATAAGACTCCGCATACTGGTTCTTCTAATGTTGGTTCTCCTAAATTTGACACAAAGGTAGTTGCACAGGTGGCTACTCAGTCAACTACTAGCTCTTCTTCTACTATTGCAGAACAATCAGAGAATGTTACACCTAGTTCTGATGTTTGTCTGTCAGCCTCTCAGTATCAACAGCTTATTGCTTTGTTGAATCAAAATTAAGTTTCTCAGTCTTTAACTGAACCTCCACGGTCGGGTACAAATCATCTCTGTTCTTACATGACTTCTGTCTGTCTAGTTAATAATCATAGCTCAAGTGACTGGATAGTGGACTTTGGTGCCACTAATCATATTACCTGCTCTCATGAACTACTTACTGATATTGTTCCTTGTAGTGTTGATATTTGTTTACCTAATGGTACTCTTACTAAGGTTAAACTAAAAGGATCACTAAAATTAACTCCAGAGTTAGTCCTATATGATGTTCTTCTGGTTCCAAATTTTTAGTTCAACTTAGTATCTGTCAGCAAGCTAACTTCTTCTTTGAAATGTGTCTTTCAATTTCTATCCAATATCTGTGTCATTCAGGATTGTACACAGACAAGAATATTGGGGATTGTTAAACTTCAAGGTCAATTGTACAAGTTAGTTCTCCCTGTTACTTCTCAAGTCTATTCACCTCTTTTTCCAGTCACTAAATCTGCTATCATTTCTGCCTGCAATAATGTCAAACATGTTGATTCTTCTCTCCTTTGGCATTCAAGACTTGGTCATCTATCATTATCTGTACTCAAACAGATTAATGTTGTAGGTTCTTTTGTTAAGAGTTGTAACTTTCCTTGTGATGTTTGCCACTTTGCCAAGCAAAGTAGGTCATATTTTCCTTCCAGTGATAGTCATGTTATATTACCCTTTGAACTATTACATTGTGACTTATCGGGTCCATATTGACAAAAGACTTATCACACTTGTACTTCTTTTCTTACAATAGTTGATGATTGTACAAGATGTACCTGGACTTTTCTGTTGTCTAATAAAACTCAAGTGTATTCAATTTTTCAAAAATTCTTTACTTACATTGGAAATCACTTTAAAGCTCATGTAAAAACAGTCAGATCTGATAATGGCAGTGAGTTCTTTAATCATGAGTTAAATTCTTTGTTTAACTCACTTGGTATAGTTCATCAAAGTTCTTGTGTACAAACACCTCAACAAAATGGTAGAGTTGAAAGAAAACATCTACTTTCTGTTGCAAGGGCTTTAAAATTTCAGTCTAATGTTCCCATCCACTTGTGGGGTGATTGTCTTCTTACTGCCACCTATTTGATAAATAGAACACCTACCTCTATTCTTCAAAACAAATCTTCTTATGAGGTTCTTTTCAATCACTCACCTTCTTATGGTCATTTAAAAGTCTTTGGTTGTCTATCATATGCTTCTACTTTGTCCCAAAGGAAGGATAAGTTTGCACCAAGAACTGTAAAATGTGTCTTCTTAGGTTATCCTCACAATCAAAAAGGGTACAAGTTAATGAACCTTGAAACAGGTCATTTATTTGTTTTCAGAGATGTTTGTTTCTATGAAACAGTCTTTCTATTTAAATATGTTGTTCCTTCCTCCCAATTATATATGTTTCCTCCAACTTCCTCTTTTATTGATGATATTGACACTGTCTCTCCACCTACTGTATCTTCACCACCACCTGTGAATTCCAATAATACTGATTTTGGTTTTGATACTAGTCCTACTGGCAATACACATTCCACTACATCTACTGATAATATTGTGACATCTTCAAATCATTCTTCTTCTAATCTTACTAGTAATACTAGTAATGACTCTATTTTTCTTGTCACTAATCATACAAGTCTACCATCTTCTAGACCAGTAAGGTCAAAGACTCTTCCAGCTAAATTTTCAGATTATACATGACTTCCAGTCACTGTACAAAAATAATCAAATTCTACAGCTTTGTCAGCTGCTGCATATCCTATTCAATTGGTAGATTCACTTCATAGGTTCACTCCTACCTATAAAACTTTTATTGCAAATTCTATCACAATTCCAGAACCTCAGTTCTATTCTCAAGTCGTTAAGGACTCAAATTGGTGTAAAGCCATGCAACTTGAACTTAATGCATTAGAGACAAATAATACTTGGCAGATTGTTGATCTTCCTCCTAATAAGAAAGCTGTGGGGTGCAAATGGATATATAAAGTGAAATACAAGTCAGATGGATCTTTAGATAGGTACAAGGCTAGACTTGTAGCCAAAGGGTTTACTCAAACTGCTAGATTGGACTACTTTTAAACTTTTGCTCCAGTTGCTAAAATGGTAACAATTAGATTAGTTTTGTCTATAACAGCTATTAAAAACTGGACCATAAGTCAGCTGGATATTACAAATGTGTTTCTCAATGGTGATCTACATAAGGAAGTCTATATGAAGGTTCCTCCTGGTGTTATTTTACCTGCATGTTTTAAAGGAAGGAATCCTGTTTGTAGACTTATAAAATCCATTTATGGTCTCAAGCAGTCTCCAAGGGAATGGTTTGATAAGTTCTCTACTGCTTTACTTACATATGGTTTTCTGCAATCAAAGGGTGTTTCATCTCTGTTCTATTTGAAAACTCCTAGTTCTTGTACTATGTTATTAGTATATGTGGATGACATCATCCTAACAGGGTCTTGTAGTCAACAAATTACAAAGGTAAAAGATTTCTTGGCTTCTCGGTTCAAATTGAAAGATTTGGGACATCTGAACTACTTTCTTGGTATTGAAATTGCAAGATCTTCAAAATGTATTTACTTACATCAGAGAAAATATGCATTAAGCCTATTGGAGAGTACAGGTCTATTAGGAGCTAAACCTAGTACAATTACAATGGAAGCACAACACAATTTGAGGGATACTACTGGTATTGTTCTTCCAGATGCATCCATTTACAGAAGATTAGTGGGACAACTTATATATTTGACAATCACTACACCTGATCTTTCATATCCAGTGCACATGTTAAGTCAATTTATGGCAGCACCTACAGATATACACTGGAAAACAGCATTGAAACTTGTCAGGTATATCAAAGCAGCTCCGGGTCAAGGTATACTCTTTTCTTCTTCTAGTACATTCAACTTGAAAGCCTTCTTTGATGCTGATTGGGCTACTTGCCCTATGACTAGAAGATCTCTTTCTGGATATTGTGTCATGTTTGGTAAATATTTAATATCCTGGAAGTAGACCCGGTAATTTTATACACGACACGAAACGACACGAAACGACACGAAAATTTAGTGTTTGTGTTTGCATTTTAAGTACACGACACGAAAATACACGAACACGAAAGTACACGACCCCGATTTAGTGTCGTTTTTAGATTTACCCTTCAAGTACACGACACGACACGAAGTACATGACATAAATAAATATATAAATAATTAAAAATATCTATTATATATATTATAAATATTAATTGATATTACATGAAAGTAATGTGAATTTTAAGAAATTTCGTGTAAACATTCGTGTTTTCGTTGCTATTCGTGTCTATTTCGTTTCGTTTAGTTTCGTGTACACGAATGGTACACGAAAAAATTCAGGTATCTCGTGTCGTGTCGTGTCAAGTCGTGTATCACTCGTGTCGTGTTCGTGTAACAGTTTCAGGTACACGATTTGAATTTGTGTCGTTTTCGTGTATAGCCAAAAAGTACACGAAACACGAAATTACACGACACGAAACGACACGACACGACTGATTTGCCAGGTCTACCTGGAAGTGTAAGAAACAGTCAATAGTGGCCAGGTCTTCTGCAGAAGCAAAATACAGGTCTCTGGCTACTACACTCTGTGAAATTTCTTGGCTTTTCAACTTGATGACTGAGCTAAAGATTCAGATTCCCGGACCAATTCTTCTATACTGTGATAATACTTCTGTCATTCACATTGCTGAAAATCCAGTTCTACATGAGAGAACAAAACATATAGAACTGGATTGTCGTTTTATTAGAGATAAAGTAAAGGAGGGGTTGATTCAACCATTATATTTATCTATTAGCCAGCAACCTGCTGATCTTCTCACAAAGCCATTGTCTTCTATCAGGTTATAATTCCTCTTACGCAAATTGGGAGTGCAGAATCTCTTCAGCCCTACCCATTTGAAGGAGGGTATTAAGCCTATTGTTAATGAAATAGAAAGTTGTAAATAGAAAATTAGAAATATAGTCCAAGGGTAGATATGTACTTTCATCAAGTTAGTTAGAGAAGTGTAAAGTTAGTTAGAAGTACACTAGAACCTCGATAAATGAATACTTTTGGGACCAATAAAATATATTCATTTAGCGAGATTATTTATTTATCGATTAATGAATATTTTAGTCAATTATTGATAAATGAATATTTATTCATTTAGACAATATTTTTATTTTCTTTTATTATGATAATGATATTTTAAAATTTAATATACAAATGTATCTAGAAGATAATATTTAAAAAATTAAATTTTTATTATATATTATCTTCACACTCAATAATATGCATACATGAATTATACGTATAAATTAAGTATAGTTTACTTGAACTATTTTAACCTTGAGACTATTCATAAGATTGTAGGTCATTGTTCTAGAGATAAAGAATATTAGCATCTACAATCTTTATAAAAAATTAATATTTAAAATTTGAATAAAAACATTTGATTTTAAATTTGATTCTATTGTAGAATCGTTTTGGATCGATTTGATTCTGCTGTAAAATCACTTTGGACTATTTGACTAATTTACAATTATTATTATTATTTTAAAAAAATAGTAGTTTAATTTCGTTTTTTGATTTAATAATTGAAATTTATAATCATATCTAATAAAAAAATGTGATAAAAATATGTATCATGAATATTTATGTAATGGTTCTCTGTCGGACTCTATATAAGAAGTTCTCTCTTGAATGTCACCCAATATTAATATACTTAAGAGTTTATTAAAATATATATGAATTTTTTGACTAGATGACATATATCATAAAATTTATATCGCTTTAATTTTAGTGAATATTCATTTATATTTATATAAGGCCTTTAAAGATTCCAATAAAATTTATTCAGTAATGCATTTAGCGAGTTTATTCGTTTATCGAACATTCATTTATCGAGGTTCTACTGTATATCATATATATTGAGCTGTACTGTCTACACATGTAAGCAAATGGGCCAAATTCAGTGTCTTGTTTCTGTAGTTTACTCACACGGAGCACACACTAGCTTGTACTGGGTCATTGGGCCTTCATACAACCACACAATTAAATTCTAGTTGCAGTTGCTTACATTTTAATTTGTTATTCTTTTTGTCAAGCATGTGCATTTATTCTGATCACTTAGCAAGAAACTGAAAGTTTGACATGTAAACTTACAAAATAGTACTCGTTGACAGTTCTTTATTGTCTAAAGAAAATAATGAAATTATAGATATAGCCTTGTATATCATTTAAAATATAAAGATAAAACTAATCAAAACCTCCGGATTTAGGGTACAAATTTACTTTGTTAAACCCAGGACTTTAGCATAGTACAACTTCTAAACCAGACGAATATTGGTGATTTTATGTTGCGACGGAATCAGGATTACAAAATAATCGGGATTAAAATAAATTATCGCTAGTTTTTTTATGTTAACCGAGACTTAAAGTGAAATTTCTTATGAATTTTAATTAAAACTCATAATCTTATGGAAAAAAATTCAAATAATATTTTCGTCTTAGTCGGGAATCCCAGTCTAGGCTAGCCCCCGATTCCGCCCCCTAATTTTATACAAGGATGATTGTGGCATACAATGGTAGCAGCTAGCTATCCAGATTTTAATTCAGTTGGGGATCAAACCCCTGATACTTGGCTCATTAAGAACCATAATGTTGCATTTTGGACCACTGCTGCAGCTTGTGTTTCGGTGGTTCCTGACTCCATCACTGATTATCCATTGAAGGACCAAACTTCAGAAAAGTATCGGTGCAAAATTTAAATATTTACATACATTAATTTTTTAAGACAAATCTGTTTCTTAGCTTTGCGTCTCGATTCGGATTTGCTGCTATGCGATTAAGTACTACTTGATAACTCCAAATCCCGATCTAGGACCTTCCCGGCCGATCCCACGCCTGGAAGCGGTGTCGCTGCGGTTGGGACTCTGCAAAACAACACCGGAGGGGGGTTTGGACCCTGGCGGCGCCTCCGGCGTGAGAATAAGTAACGGCTTTGGAAAGGATGACAGGAATATAGAGAAATCTAAATATGGAGGGTGTGTGTATAGGTTAGGTGTGTCAAAGAGAATGTAACCCCTGCACCTTTCCTCCTTGGTCTATATATAGGTCCAGGATTAGGGTTTAGGGGTTATACCTGCAATCATGAGCGTTGAATCCTAGGTAGGTAGGACACCTGGGTGATGTTGATGGATTGCACGTGTCCAGGTGATGGATTGTGGCAGCGTGTGCCGGGCTCCTGCTGGCGTGTGGTTTAAATAGGAAATAATTATCCCAATCATTAGGAATCTTTACGTGTCGTCACCAGGTGTGGCCATCGGTCATGGCCTAACCACGTCACGTACCAATGTGTAGTCTTCATGTGCGTTATTGCCTTTGTCGCCAGGGATGGATTAAACTCTGAACTTAAGCCCAACCTGTGAGCTCGAGTTTTGTAGGTGAGTCCGGATTCCGATACGAGTTCGGACTAGTAGATGAGTCAGGACTCCGATACGGGCTAGGACTTGAAGGTGAGTCATGACAGAACAGGAATCCAGACTAGTTGGTGGACCCTGATTGAGATATGAGTCCGGGGTCCAGGACGGGTCCGGGCTATACATAGCCTATCAATGACCTAGACATGTCACGTAACGAGGTGTAGATTTTCTCACACAGGATGTTGCCTTTGTCGCCAGGAGGTAGTTAAACTTAAAGCTTGAGCCATAGCCTGGCAATGCGTCCGGACTGGTACCTAGGTCATGACTCCCAGATGAGTCTGGACTAGGAGGCGAGCCATGACTGTAATGGTAATCCGGGCTATACATAGCCTATCATTTGCCCCCCACTCCCTTATTCAGATTTTCTGGATGGGGGAGTAGAAATTCCTTATTAGGTAACTTTGAAAAAATTCCTGGCTTGATTGTTGCCCCCAACCCGGATTGTTGTCAAGGATGGCAATCCGGAGTTAAGAGTAAGTCATGGTTCTTTCTCAAGTCCAAAGCTGTAGGCCTTGGGTAACTTAGAAAAAATTCGTGGCTTGATTGTTGCCCCCGAATCCGGACTGCTATCAAGGATGGCAATCCGGTGTTAAGAGGAAGTCCTGGTTCTTTCTTAAGTCCAAAGCCGAAGGCTCTGAGTAACTTAGAAAAAATTTCTGGCTTGATTGTTGCCCCCAAACCCGGATTGTTATCAAGGATGGCAATCCGGTGTTAAGAGGAAGTCCTGGTTCTTTCTTAAGTCCAAAGCCGAAGGCTCTGAGTAGCTTAGAAAAAATTCCTGGCTTGATTGTTGCCCCCAACCCGGATTGTTATCAAGGATGGCAATCCGGTGTTAGGGGTAAGTCATGGTTCTTTCTTAAGTTCAAAGCCGAAGGCTCTGAGTAACTTAGAAAAAATTCCTGGCTTGATTGTTGCCCCCAACCCGGATTGTTATCAAGAATGGCAATCCGGTGTTAAGAGGAAGTCTTGGTTCTTTCTTAAGTCCAAAGCTGTAGGCCTTGGGTAACTTAGAAAAAATTCCTGGCTTGATTGTTGCCCCCAACCCGGATTGTTATCAAGGATGGCAATCCGGTGTTAAGAGGAAGTCTTGGTTCTTTCTTAAGTCCAAAGCTGTAGGCCTTGGGTAACTTAGAAAAAATTCCTGGCTTGATTGTTGCCCCCAACCCGGATTGTTATCAAGAATGGCAATCCGGAGTTAAGAGTAAGTCATGGTTCTTTCTCAAGTCCAAAGCTGTAGGCCTTGGGTAACTTAGAAAAAATTCGTGGCTTGATTGTTGCCCCCAACCCGGATTGTTATCAAGGATGGCAATCCGGTGTTAAGTTACAAGCCTGACTGCAGGGGATGGCAATGAAATGACCGAATCCGGACCGTATGAAATTTCGGCCGTTCTGGAATACGAAACGATTTCAATTTTTTCCCCCCTTTTGCTTTGAAAAGGTGTTGCCCTTTTCTACCTTGGGAACAGACGTAGCCTGCTGTCACCATTATTACTCCTGTCTTTTCTTCATTTTGTATTTTCTTATTGTTCTTTATTTTTTGGCAGCCAATGGGATTCTGCCACCTGTCCTTCTAGGGGTGTCCTTTATAAATGCCTCCCAACAGTTCATTTCTTTTTCTTTTACTTCTGTCTCGAAAAACCCTCTTCATTTCTTGCTTTTTCCGACGCTTCTGCGAACCGCTTTCCGGTGAAGGATCAATCTTTTGAAGCCATCCTTTTTCTCCTGCTTCTTTGTAAGTTTCCTGATTCCCTTTGCTTTTTACTTTGCTTTTTTCCTTTCCGCTCCATATCTTCCCCTCTGCTCTAACTGTTCATATTCTGATTTGTGGTTTCGAATAGTTTATGGTCCTATTCGATATTGCTGTTTGTCTTTGTGTTGTGGTGACTTGTTTGTTTCAATTTGGTCACGATTTTGGTTGCATGTGTTATAAAACTGTGATTTGGGCTATTTGAGTTTCTGGGTTTCTGTGTTCTTGGTGTTCTTGGTTTGGGGATTGTGTAAGGATGTCTATATGTATGTGTATTTTGATCTTGCTTTGGCAGTATGTGTTTGGGTTTAGTTGTTTTTGACGATTTGAGTTTCTGTGGTTTTGTATATAATCCGGATTTGGTTTAATCCGAATCATTTGACTGGTTTACTATTTGGTTGGTTTTTGACCCGGTTATTGTAAGGTATAGATATTGGATGACTGCTATGTAGGATTTGCCTAATTGAGAATACGTAATCCATACTGAGATAATAAAACTTACTTCAAATTGATCTTTCTAGGTTTATGGTTCGGATTAAGTCTCGATCCCGTCGCGTACTCATTCCCCTTTCTGACCCTTCGAATTGTACCGAATCCCCAACCACTTCTAATCCGGATTTTGTAGAATTGTTTTGGTGTAGAATGGCAAAAAAGAAGAAACAATCCGGCCCATTAGTAACCCAACTTTTTGTCCATGAGCCTCCCCGTGGTGGTGTACTAAGTACCCCGGATGGATACTGGTCGGATACCAGCTATTTTTTTGTGAAGAAAGACCCAGCCATAGAACAACAATTTTACTATAGGGATCTTAGTGCCTGCTATAGGAATCATCAAGAGTTTGGCCATCCCGGACCATACAATGAGTCCGAATTGGATGCCTCTTTTTCCAACATGGGTATTAGCGAAACCCCTTACCCGTTGAAAGAAAAATTTGCAAACCTCCCAGATATTCAAATGGACAAATTGGTCCGGGCTGCGTTTCACTTGGGGCCTGAGATTAGCTGGAGATGGCCTAGGTCCGGGGAGAGGATCTACCACAGACCGAAAGATGGTTATGTTGGAGTGTGGTTGGAGACTCTTCGGTCCGGGTGGAATCCCAGGTGCCATCAGTTTGTCAAACACCTTTGTAAATATGTTTATAGAATTTCCATAATGCAAATTACTCCCAATGGGGTCAAGTGGATAACTTGGTTCTTGGCGTCTTGTGACAAGATGGGATATCAGCCCACACTTCGACTCTTCCATCAACTATTTAAACTAGTCCAGTCTAATAAGGAACCGTTATATGAGATCCGGTTCCGAGCCGAAGAATGCGGATATCCTTCTGGCACTGCTAAACCCGTAATTCAGCAGTCTACTCTGAAATTTTGGCATGGAGAAGTGATCTTTTTGAAAGGTTTGGATTTGGAATTCATGCCTTATATAGCATCCGGAGTTGAGGCCGAGGTTTTTGATACCTATGTCCTTGAGGGAGAAGCCTTGGCTCAGATTCACAGGTTTTGTGAATGCCTTGGTTTTCAAATGACTCGGGATAGTTTCATGAAACATGATAAGTTGTTTGAGCTTGGATGTAAGTTGTTGTAACTCTTCCTTTTTGTAATCCGGACTACTATTATTGATTTACTAATATGCTTTTGCTTTTCGCAGGTCTGCCTTTTTTCAAACCCGAACTCTACGGCATCATGTCTTCCAATGCTCTTGCTGCCTCTTTCAGGAAGCTTGGTGGCGTTCATTCCACCAAAAGTCCGGGCGATGTTGGAGGTTCGGGCTCCCATGCACTAAGGGAGGGTGCTGCAGAATCAGCCGCCCCGAATTTCCAAGCACCCGAGCCTGTGATTGATGTTGACGTTGCTGATGTGGAGCAAGTGGAGGACTTGGAGCCTCGTTCCGCAAAGAAGAGGAAGATTCATGTGGGCAAGAAGCCCCCCGCCAAGGCGAAAGTTACTATTGATAAGATCACTGCTGATGGTGAAGGGAGAGGTCCGGACAAGGAACCCTTCCGAGTCGGGAATTATTCCCTGGAACAGTTAGCCAACATCTGTGCTGATATTCCCACTGATACTGATTTTGAGGAGATGGGGAACTCTGGTAGCAATGCTTGCTTGAAACGTCTTGTTGGCTACTGGGGACATGTAAGTTTTTTCTTGTTGAAAGTGGTCCTTGTGTTTTGTAATTTTCTCTTTTGCTTTGTTGATTTTGATTTTTGTTTTGTAGACCGGTAGCTTAATCAGCGCGCTTGCTAGCATTATTACTACTGAGAGGAAATCTGCCCAGGAGTTCGCTAATGAAAAGGATGCCCGGATTCGAGACCTTGAATTGGAGAATGCTTCTATAAAAGCCAAAAATGCCGAGCAGGAATCGGAGTTCACTTCCAAGCTATCCGGGTTTCAAGCTGACATGGCGAAGGTTGAGAAGAAAGCCGATGAGTTGGATGCACTCAACAAACAACTCCTTCTTGGAGAAACCAAGTCCCGTGAAGCTGCTGTGGCGGAATTCAAAGAAGGTCCGGAGTATGACCAATCTATCGCGGATGCTGCTGCCCCTGAGATTCTCCGGGCTTGGCTTGTTGCTGAAAGGCATATCAAAACCGATCCTGCTGCTGACTGGGATTCTTTTATTGGTGAATTCCTGGCTGCCAAGCTCTCAATCGAGCAGGGGAAAGGAGAGCCTCAGCCTTATGATGGCCCCAATCCGAGCTTCCTCCCTCAACCTTCCAATCCGATTGTGCCCTCCCCAACCAAACCTGTTGAAGATTAACTTATCATGTGTTTTGAACATTTTGTATTTGGGATCTATGTAACGTAACTTCTATTTGCTGTTTTTTGGTCCAAACTTTTGGGGATGTTTCCGGGTTGTACGGCCAGCCCGGGTCTCTCTATTTGCTCTAGTTTCTTTATACTATCGTTTGCAATCCTGCCTCTGATGTTTTTGATATTGTGCATTCCTCTGCTAACTTTATGTTGCTCATGGGTCCGGTCTCATGACGTGATTCTGAACCGGACCCTAGATTTAGTACTTAGAGTATAGTCTAAGATTTTCATTTAATGCGTATTGCTCGTGAGTCCTATCTCATGGCTTGGTTCTGAGCCGGACTCTAGATTTAGTACTTAGAATAGAATCTAAGATTTTTGTTCGATGCATATTGCTCGTGAGTCCGGGCTCATGGCTTGGTTCTGAACCGGACTCTTGCTTTAGTACTTAGAATAGAATCTAAGATTTTTGTTCGATGCATATTGCTCGTGAGTCCGGGCTCATGGCTTGGTTCTGAACCGGACTCTTGCTTTAGTACTTAGAATAGAATCTAAGATTTTTTGTTTGATGCATAATGCTCGTGAGTCCGGGCTCATGGATTGGTTCTGAACCGGACTCGTGCTTTTGTACTTAGAATAGAATCTAAGATTTGTGTTTGATGCATATTGCTCGTGAATCCGGTCTCATGGCTTGGTTCTGAGCCGGACTCTTGCTTTAGTACTTAGAATATAATCTAAGATTTTTGTTTGATGCATATTGCTCGTGAGTCCAGTCTCATGGCTTGGTTCTGAGCCGGACTCTTGATTTAGTGCTTAGAATAGGATCTAAGATTCTTGTTCGATGCATATTGCTCGTGAGTCCGGGCTCATGGCTTGGTTCTGAACCGGACTCTTGCTTTAGTACTTAGAATAGAATCTAAGATTTTTTGTTTGATGCATAATGCTCGTGAGTCCGGGCTCATGGATTGGTTCTGAACCGGACTCGTGCTTTTGTACTTAGAATAGAATCTAAGATTTGTGTTTGATGCATATTGCTCGTGAATCCGGTCTCATGGCTTGGTTCTGAGCCGGACTCTTGCTTTAGTACTTAGAATATAATCTAAGATTTTTGTTTGATGCATATTGCTCGTGAGTCCAGTCTCATGGCTTGGTTCTGAGCCGGACTCTTGATTTAGTGCTTAGAATAGGATCTAAGATTCTTGTTCGATGCATATTGCTCGTGAGTCCGGGCTCATGGCTTGGTTCTGAACCGGACTCTTGCTTTAGTACTTAGAATAGAATCTAAGATTTTTTGTTTGATGCATAATGCTCGTGAGTCCGGGCTCATGGATTGGTTCTGAACCGGACTCGTGCTTTTGTACTTAGAATAGAATCTAAGATTTGTGTTTGATGCATATTGCTCGTGAATCCGGTCTCATGGCTTGGTTCTGAGCCGGACTCTTGATTTGTTTTGGTGCGTATTGCTGGGGGCCCTGGCTGCAATATTTGCCTATGGCTCCGAGCCAGGGTTACTGATTTTGCATATTGCTGGGGACCCGGGCTACATGTTATGCCTATAGCTCTGAGCCCGGGTTATTACAAAAATTGAAATGTACTGGAAGTTTAAATATACATGATGATATGAAAAGAAACAAGACATCGAGACCGGTTTTATTTATAGAAAAATCAGGAATACAAAGCTCTTATTCTAATCTGGGCTTTTGGGAGCTCCTTATTCTTTATCCGGTCGCTGCAATCCTCTTACTGGTAAAATTTTCGGAGTCTAAGGCCATGCCAAGTATTGGGGACCTCAGATCCATCCATATGAACCAACTTGTATGTTCCGGGCCGAATTACCTCCATTATCTTGTATGGTCCTTCCCACTTTGGCATGAGTTTTCCGGTATTGGTAGGATCAGACGCCTCTGTATCACGAAGGACCAGGTCTCCAACTTGAAAGTTCTTAACCCGGGCCTTCTTCCCAAAGTACTCTCTAGTTTTTTCCTTGTATTTTTCCATCCTCTCAATAGCTTGATCCCGGACTTCGTCAATCAAAATCAAGTTAGTCTGTAACCCTTATTCATTAGCTATTTCTTCAAAATTTATGGCCCGGTGGGAAGGATTTCCCACTTCAATTGGTAGTAAAGCTTCAGTGCCGTAGGCAAGTTTGAATGGGGTTTCACCAGTGCTAGTCCGGGGACTAGTCCTGTATGCCCATAACACGTTTGGCAGCTCCTCGGGCCACTTATTCTTGCTTTCCTGTAGCCTCTTCTCAATTCCTCTAAGCAAAATCCGGTTTGTAACTTCAACTTGGCCGTTTCCTCTTGGGTATGCAACAGATGATTTTTTGTGCTTGATTCCTCTTTCTTTCAGGTAGCCTTCGAAATCGGACCCCACGAATTGTGGCCCGTTATCAGAAACTAGAACCATTGGTAGCCCGAACCTCATCAGTATGTTGTCCATAAACCGAATGCAATCCTGTTGGTTGATTGTTCTCATTGCCTTAGCTTCCGCCCACTTGGTCATGTAATCAATTGCCACAAGCAAATATCTCAGGTCGCCTTTAGCCCGGGGAAATGGACCCATGATATCAATACCCCAAACTGCAAACGGGATAGGAGACAGGACTGAGGATGGTAAGACCGGGCTCTGTCGTGGGACATTGCTGAAAAGTTGGCAGTTCTTGCACTTCTTCACAAACTCCACAGCGTCATTATGAATTGTAGGCCAGTAATAACCCTGCCTTATAATCTTGTGAGCCAGGGCCTTTGCAGATAGATGGTCTCCACAAATTCCCTCATGTACTTCCTGTAGACAATAAGTAGCTTCAACCGGTCCCACACATTTTAGAATTGGTGCCGAGTAAGTCCGGCGATAGAGTATCCCTTCTTCCAAAAAGAACTTTGCCGCTTTATTCCTGAGTCTTTGAGCTTGACTCTTCTCAGAAGGCAGTTCTCCCTTTTCCAAATACAGAATTATGGGCGTCATCCAGCTGGGTTGATCATCAATTTCCATTACTTCCTCTTGATCCATTGTTGGTTTAGCTAGTTCCTCAAAGTAAACTGAGCTATCCAAATCAGCCGAGTTCTGGACTAATTTAGATAGGATGTCAGCTTCTGTGTTGTCCTCTCGATTTACTTGACAAATTTCAAATCTGGGTATCATAGCTAGGAAACCTTGAACCAAGGCTTGATACCTTCCCAGTGTTGGGTCTTTTGCAACGTACTCTCCGGTCGTTTGTTTGACTACTATCTGAGAATCACTGAAAATCCTTAGCTTGTTCACCTTTAAACTTCGGGCCAGACGGAGTCCGGCTAGAAGAGCTTCGTACTCTGCCTGATTGTTCGTTGCTTGGAACTGAAATCCAATTGCTTGCTTTATCTTGAAACCATCCGGACTCTTGAGTATGAGCCCGGCTCCAGATCTCTCATTGGTTGATGAGCCATCTACATGCAAAATCCAGGTTTCATGATCAAGTGTGGATTCCTCCCCGGGTTCTGTCTCCATTGAAATGTGAACAGGTTCGGGGAAAGAACATTCCACAATGAAATCGGCTAAAGCTTGGGATTTGATAGATGTTCTTGGGATAAAAGTTAGGGAGAATTGGCTTAGCTCAATAGCCCAGTTAACCAACCTCCCCGAGACATCAGGTTTGTGAATAATTTTCCGTAGTGGCTGATCAGTTATAACTTTGATTTCCCTCCCTTGGAAATAATGCCGCAGCTTCCGGGATGCAGTGATGAGAGCGAAAGCAAATTTTTCGAGGTTTGGGTAACGGGTTTCAGCATCTTTGAGCACTTGGCTCACATAATAAACCGGCTTCTGCTCACCGTCGTGATCCCGGATTAGGGCTGCTCCCACAGCCAGGGTACCTGCAGACAAGTAAATACTTAAAGGCTCCCCGGGCTCGGGTTTGGTTAAGATTGGAGGTGCGGCTAGGTATTCTTTGAGGGAGTCGAAAGCTTGTTGGCAATCCGGGCCCCAAACAATTTCTTTCTTCTTCTGAGCTCCCTTCAGCAAGTTGAAGAAAGGCAAGCAACGATCTGCGAGCTTAGGAATAAACCTTCGCAATGCTGCTAACGATCCTGCAAGTTTTTGTATGTCTCTCTGGGTCCGGGGTGCTTGCATCTCAGTTATTGCTTTGATTTTTTCTGGGTTGGCTTCGATTCCCCTTTGGCTAATCATGAAACCTAAGAATTTTCCCGCTCCAACCCCGAAAGTGCATTTGTCCGGATTCAGTTTCATCTTTTGCTTCCTTAAGTTCTCAAAACATTCTTTCAGATCAGAAATGTGTGTCTGGACTGTTGCTGACTTTGCTATCATGTCATCGACATATGATTCCAGGTTTCTCCCCAGTTGACTGTTGAAGATTTCGACCATTGCCCTTTGGTAAGTAGATCCGGCATTCCTTAATCCAAAGGGCATAAGTTTGTAGGCGTAGACCGCCCGGTGTGTTATGAATGCTGTCTTGGCTATATCAGCCGGGTTCATCTTTATTTGATTATAACCGGAGAAGGCGTCCATGAAGCTCAGCATGACATGTCCGGCTGTCGCATCGATGAGCTGGTCAATGCTGGGAAGCGGGTAAGGGTCCTTGGGACATGCAGCATTCAAGTCAGTGTAGTCCACACACATTCGCCACTTTCCATTTGGTTTCTTGACTAAGACCACATTGGCTAGCCACTCCGGATACTTTATCTCGCAGATAATATCGGCCTTTAGGAGCTTTTCAACTTCCTCATCGATCGCTTTCTGTCTCTCCGGGGCAAAGTTCCTTCGTTTCTGCTTTACCGGCTTTTTCCTAGGATCAACATCCAAGCTATGCATAGCAACAGACTCCTGGAGCCCAGGCATGTCATCCGGGCTCCAAGCAAATACATCAGCATATTCTCGAAGCAACTCGGTTAACTCCTTCTTGAACACCATGTCTAACCCGGTTCCAATTTTGACTTGTCTTTCCGGGTTTCCTTCTATTAGTTCGATCGATTCGAGCTCAACAGCAGCCTCCACTTTTGTCATTTCCGCCTTAGAAACATACTGCTGGACTCGGGCTTGTACAATCTGGTCAAGGAAGACCTGGGCTGGTGGGTTTTCAATGTTATGGACATCTTTACTGGGCTCAGTCTTTTTGTTGTATCTATGCTTCTTCCTGCTCAGATTTTTGTGGTAGGAGTCTGCTTTCCTTTTGTTTTCCGGGTCAGTTTCAGCCATGACCAAGGCCTGACCATAGCATCGGCTAGCCATTTCATAGTCACCCCGGACTTCTCCAATGCCGCCGGGAGTGGGAAACTTGAATTTGAGATGGGGTGTTGAAGTTATAGCTTGGAGTTTGGTAAGGGCTGGTCTTCCCAGAATGACATTATAAGATGACGGTGTGTTGATGATATAGAATTTTACTATGTTGGTTACCTGCTTCGGGAAGGTCCCGAACAGGACTGGGAGATAAAGGGTGCCTTGAATGGGGACCAAATTGTTTCCAAAACCATAGAGTGGATCTTCCCTGCAATCGTTCATTCTTATGCTGCCCAGCTGCATCCGGTCCATTGTGTGTTTGAACAGGATATTGACAGAAGACCCATTGTCAACTAGGACTCTCCTAACCTCATTTTCTGCTATGTCAAGGCTCACGACCAAGGCTTCGTTGTGGTTGGGGTTGATTCCTTCAAAGTCATCCTTGCTGAAAGTTATTACTTGCTCCGGACAGGCCTGCACCATCATTACTTCGTCGCCTGAGTCCGGGCTTCTTGGAGGTGAATTGGATCCGCCCATAACCACATTCACAATATTCTTGTCTTTTCCGGATCCCTCTCCTCGGTCAGCCACTCTCCGAGCTATGTACTGCCCCATGTTTCCTTTTTTGACTTGGTCTTCCACAAAAAATTTCAAAGAGAGGCAATTTTCTGTTGTATGCCCATGGGTTTCATGGTAGTCGCAATGCTTATGGACTGATCGGTTTTCCGGGGCAGTGAGCATTGGCTTGGGAGGGTAATAGAATGGCTTATCTCGCACCTCTTTCAGAATGTCTGCGCGAGCCCGGTTGAGAGGAGTCCAAGAGGGTTCGGGTCTAGGCTCACGCCTGGGTTTAGGCTGTCCGGACTCATCTTTCTGCCTGTTGTCCGGGGGTGGTGCTGGTATTGCGAGTTGAGAGCTTTGAATGTAGTTGCTTTGTCTATTTGGTTTAAATTTTTTGTCTTGATGATTGTAGTTGTTTTTGGGTGGATCTTGAGTTCGGGTTGGAGAAATGCCCTGCCTAGTCATCCTCATTGCTTGGAGGACATCTGTTTCTTTGATGAACCGGGCTGCCATAGAGTAGGCGGCCGCCAGGCTCTGTGGTTCTTTGTGTATGAGATCGAGGACATACCTCTCATTATTGTCTGGGTCCAGGTTCCTTCGAAAAATTGTAAGAGCTTCACGCTCGTCCAGGTTGCTCACATTGTTTATGGCTTCCTGGAAGCGCTTCATGTAAGTTGCAAGTGCCTCTCCCCGGGCCTGCCGGACTGTCTCTAGGTGGCACATGTGCATTTCCTGGGTCTTATTGGCTCGGAAGCGTCTCAAGAAGGATTCCCGAAACTGCTTCCAGTTGTGGATGCTTCGGGAAGGGATTCTGCTGAACCATCTTTGGGCTCCGGACTTGAGGGTTGAGGCAAAGAACCTGCACTTCGTTAGATCATTGTAATAATATATCATTGCAATTTGTTCAAAATAGTTTATATGCTCCTCGGGGTCTCCCAAACCATTAAAGGAATCAAAGTTATAATGTTTGAGACTTCTCTGCCTGGGTGTCGCCTCGAGCGAGTAGCTAAAGGGTGTCAATGTATCCCCAATGTCCATTCCCGAATCCTGCCCCACCTTTTTCTGAAGTTCATGGATCATGTCCATCAAGTCCTCCTGGGGTTCCTCATCATCTGAGAATATGTCGAGGCTAGGGGCCCGGGTTCTCCTTTTTTCATGAGTTCTGCCCATAATCCGGGCCTCCTCCTCTTGAATTCTTCTTTGGATTTTGAGGTCGAGTTTAGCTTGTTCTTCGCTCCGGATTTTTTCCCTCAAGTCAGCTAGCTTTTGGAGCTTTCCAGCTTCAGCATCTCGGTTTTGGCTGTTGGTTCTGTGGTGGGTTCTTTTTCGGGCTTCTTTGTCCGTGCCCCCAATTCTGTCGAAAACTGAGGCACGTGATCGGTGGGAGTCTCCGGAGTCATGTGAGTTTTCAACTTGGTCAACTTCATTAAGCCGGGCTTCCTTATACATCCGGATTGCGTCAGCAACCTGGTCCCCGGTTAAATTTTCCATGAGTCCGGGTTCCATGTTGACATCCGTGTACTTAAACTTGTTAACCTCAATTTCAACCCGGGCATCGCCCGGCCGAATTACTTGGGATGCCAGGGTCAGGAGTGGTGGTGGTTCAATAACTGGGTTTGTGGGTGGTTCTTGCCTTGGAGTACTGGTTGCAGGTCTTATCACAGATTTGCTACCTCGAGCCATGATTCAAGAGCAAACAATGTATACAAGGGGTAATACAATTTTTCAAAAGCAAAGTAAATTTCTGATAGATCTGGGTTTACCAAGGAGAAGGAGACAATTTATGCATGTGATTTCTGGGTTTAGTGTTTTTCAAGGCAAGAAAATTAGTTTAAAGACAGATTTATAGGAGAGCAATGTAGATCTGAGCAACAACTGGAGCAAGAAAGCTAGATAATGCTAAACAAGGGTAAAAATAAACAGATCTGGGCTAAATAAGCTTAAAAGCATTCATACGTTTGGAGAAATGGGCTAAAGAGTTCATGTTTAGTTGTAAAGACGAAAGAGTTTGCTTAGATCTTACTGGATTTAGCTAGGACTCCTTCAAAAATGAAGGAGCTTGTTGATGGCGTTGAGTCTAGCGGCGCCGTGACCACAAGACAGGGTTGGTTGCCCCTCCTTCTAGCGCCAAATGATAACTCCAAATCCCGATGTAGGACCTTCCCGGCCGATCCCACGCCTGGAAGCGGTGTCGCTGCGGTTGGGACTCTGCAAAACAACACCGGAGGGGGGTTTGGACCCTGGCGGCGCCTCCGGCGTGAGAATAAGTAACGGCTTTGGAAAGGATGACAGGAATATAGAGAAATCTAAATATGGAGGGTGTGTGTATAGGTTAGGTGTGTCAAAGAGAATGTAACCCCTGCACCTTTCCTCCTTGGTCTATATATAGGTCCATGATTAGGGTTTAGGGGTTATACCTGCAATCATGAGCGTTGAATCCTAGGTAGGTAGGACACCTGGGTGATGTTGATGGATTGCACGTGTCCAGGTGATGGATTGTGGCAGCGTGTGCCGGGCTCCTGCTGGCGTGTGGTTTAAATAGGAAATAATTATCCCAATCATTAGGAATCTTTACGTGTCGTCACCAGGTGTGGCCATCGGTCATGGCCTAACCACGTCACGTACCAATGTGTAGTCTTCATGTGCGTTATTGCCTTTGTCGCCAGGGATGGATTAAACTCTGAACTTAAGCCCAACCTGTGAGCTCGAGTTTTGTAGGTGAGTCCGGATTCCGATACGAGTTCGGACTAGTAGATGAGTCAGGACTCCGATACGGGCTAGGACTTGAAGGTGAGTCATGACAGAACAGGAATCCAGACTAGTTGGTGGACCCTGATTGAGATATGAGTCCGGGGTCCAGGACGGGTCCGGGCTATACATAGCCTATCAATGACCTAGACATGTCACGTAACGAGGTGTAGATTTTCTCACACAGGATGTTGCCTTTGTCGCCAGGAGGTAGTTAAACTTAAAGCTTGAGCCATAGCCTGGCAATGCGTCCGGACTGGTACCTAGGTCATGACTCCCAGATGAGTCTGGACTAGGAGGCGAGCCATGACTGTAATGGTAATCCGGGCTATACATAGCCTATCACTACTCAAAACTAGACAAAATTAAGGATATTTGTCAAAAGGTTTCGAGGTCATGTTTTCGTCAAAGAAAAACAAACGAGACAAATTCAGTTTTTCCTGATGTTTGAAACATATATGGATATCTAATGCAATCATACGTGCAAAGTCGCTTCGAAAACATCCGATAAAATTGGAACGACACAAAATCTATAACATTAAAAGCAATTATATTAACAAGGATCACACTTCAAAATTTGTTCAATTTACAACTTTTTATTGAAATCCACTCATTTCAATAATTATGCAGCAAACCTCATTTCACCATTCTATATACACAAGTTCTACGCATGTAGACACAACACCATCCAACCAAACATCATAGACATTCAGTCATCCATGTTGTCATCCACGGCGGCGCGTGTTCTTCATTCTCCGAACTGATCAACCTCATGCCCGTGTTCAGACAACCGCCAAACCTTCACAGAACTGTCCAAACTCCCACTATACAATCTCCACCGTTGATCTTCATCCTCCTCCTCATCCTCATATATACCCCCCTCCTCCTCCACGATACTCAAACACTTCACAGGCCCACTATGCCCCACCAACACCGTCAAACACGAGTGGTCCCCACTCTCCTCCCTTCTCCAAACACAAATATTCTTATCAGCGGACCCACTCACAACTAAATTCCCCGCCACAGCCAAACACAACACCGCCATCTTATGACCTTTCAACGCGCCGCCGTAATATAAACTCTTCTTCTCACGCACCCAATAACTAATCAACCCATCCGACGCGCCACTATAAACCACTCCACTCGCCGCAACCGCAACCGCCGTCACCGCGAACTCTTGTTTCAACAATGTTTGCACCAATACATGCCTCATCACCTTTTTTACCACCTCTCTACGCCACATTTTTACCGTACCATCAGCTGATCCGGTAAAAACCAAACCATCATGCACAGCAACAGAATTCACCGCGTCATCATGAGCATTTACCGATTCCATGCACTTTAAATCAGATAATCTCCAAATTTTTACCGTTTTATCCCACGAACCGGAATATAATAAACCATTTTCTTCATCTAAACTCATGCATGAAACTGCATCAAAATGTTTAATCCACGGCACGTTACGATGTCGTCGAACCTTGACGTAACTTTTCGGATTCATCGAACTTTTAATAAAATCTTTACTAGTAGGTAAATTTCCAATGCGCTTATACACTCTTTTTTGACCTAGTGGAACTTGCCATACCCTAATTTTACCATCTTGATGACCAGTAAAAATTTTGTTACCCGTAACAATAATGGCCTTAACTAATCCGCTGTGCGACTTAAACCCCGAGAACTCTTTCAAATCTTTCCAAACATGTATATTCCGGCTTTCTGATCCGGTATATAAAATGTTACCGGATGCAGCTAGCGAATAAATATGACCTTCTTCGCGAACAAGTGAACCGATAAGTCCAGGCTGCCATGAACACATATCGTTATCAGTAGACGATTGATGAATCCAGGGTGAGTTTATGTAAGGAGAAATCGGTTGATTCCATGGAGAAAACACGTATGGAGAAGCTGAGGGTGTGTCGTATAGAGGCGGGCTCGGGACGGAAGCACTACTCAAGCGGTGGTGAACAAACTCAACATCTTCTTCGTTGTTCAAGATGTTTATATCGGAATGTAGAAGTAGGGTTTCTAATTTTTGTCGCGGTCGTGTTTGATTTTCTGTCACGACCGTTTTAATGACCTTCTGAGTCGTCATTTTATTTACGAACGAGATATTCGTTTCGTTTCGAGAGAATTGTTTCGAGAGAATTGTTAAGGATAAGATATTGGTAATGAAAAAGATTTAAAGAAAATTGGAGATAGGAAATGGAAAGAGGAGGGGTATATATAGAGGGGGGGTGGGCTAAAATTAGGTGAATGGAAGGTGGAAAAAAGGACAGGTGTTAAGAATGCTGCGGATGCAAGAAATGAAATGAATGGAGAAAGGAAACTTGGAACCGGCTGTTCTGGTAAAAAGGAGTTGACCAGAGTGGTCTTTGAAAGCGTGTGAATTTGTAATATGCGTTGCAGTAGTGTAGAAGATGAGAGAAGACAAAAGGTGATTAAAAGTGTTGCAGGAAGGACTGTAGAAACTGAAAACGAATGGAGAAAATTTAGGTGATTCAACTACCTTTTCTTTTAATTTGTTGCTAAAAGTGATTAAAGTACTTTATACATCTTTTCAAGTCGCCTCCGTCCCCATTCAATTATTCACTTTATTTTTTTAGTACAAATAAAGCATTTTTTCATAAATTATCCTAGTATATAATCCGTGTGATGTACATATGAATTTAGTATTTTAGTATATTTTATATGATTTTTTAGTATATATTTATATTTTGAGCTTAAAAATTCTTAATATGTTGTCGACGAAATAATATCTTGAACTTTTGAATGTAGCTTAGAAAAATAGATGATATAAATATTTAATAATAATATGTTGTTGACGGGATTCGAACCTTGAACTCGTGGGAGTATTTTAGATATCAAGAAAAGAATATTCTTTTAACATTACATCCAACGGTTCTCGTTTATCTATATTTAAATCAAACGGTTGTTATTTAAAGTACCAGACTAACAACCAACCAAATAGAGGGTAGTTTGCTTATAATATTATAGTATATTACATCCAACGATTCTCATTTATCTATATTTACATCTAACAGTTATTATTTAGAGGACCAAACTACCAACCAATCAAATAGAGTGTATATAACATTAATTTTTTTATCTTATTTTATTAGCATTTATTTGTATTTTAATCTTAAAAATTCTTAATATGTTGTCGACGAAATAATATCTTGAACTTTTGAATGTAGCTTAGAAAAATATATAATATAAATATTTAATAATAATATGCAGTTGACGGAATTCGAACCTTGAACTCGTGCGAGCATTTTAGATATCAAGAAAAAAATATTTTTTTAACATTACATCCAACGGTTCTTATTTATCTATCTTTAAATCTAACGGTTGTCATTTAGAGTACCGGACTATCGACCAACCAAATAGAGGATAATTTGCCTATAATAATATAGTATAGTCGATAGATAGAGTATTCATTATCATTTCTTTTCTTGCAAGAATAAAATCGTAATCATTACCCAATCGTTCTTTTGATTAGGTTTTTATCTTCAACGATTTCAATTTTTTCCAAATTTGATCTTTTTAATTTACCGAAAACATTGGCACACTAGGATAGACCAAGCACTGTATAATTACATTCGATTGCGTCACGCTAAAAATAACTAAATTAATTTTCACGTTCATGTAAATTCACGCGCCAATCAATGTAGAAAATGTCAACGGCCCCGCAACATCATTTCGGCTAACGAAAAGAAAATAAGGTAAAACGCTGCGAGGGTGACAAATTGGATACATTTGACACGTAGTACCTCATTTAGATTAAGTCACTGATTAATTAAATATTAATATTACTAAAAATACAATTATTATAAAATTAATAAAGTGAGATGCAATATCTCCGTCTCTAGAAACTTCCACCTGTCTGTTCATCACAACAATACAATTTTCCCAGTTTGTAGTAACAATTTAACACGTTTTATTCACCTTTTTTTCGCAGAAATTATTGATTATTTACTGTTCAAATAATCGTATTTTGGAAGAAAAACAATAGTTCCAGGTTACACGGAAAGTATGTACAACGAACAATTATTTTCTAAATATTTCTAGATAATATTGCATCTAATTATTTTTTATAAATAACCCGATTTAAATAAATCAAATGATATTTTCGGGAAAAAAATGATCGATTAGAAAAAAACGGATACCTTTTTTCGGTTTTGTCTTGTTGTCGGGTGACAATCCACTGATAAATTAAATCGGTGAAGAATCATTAATTAATTAAGTTTATCGAGCTTAATTGCTAGTGTTTGTTTCAATGTATGCAACAGAAAGCGTATTTTTAAATGTACAAAAGAAATCTTGATCAGCACATCAATAAATATTTAATTTAATGTTCACAGTCGTTTTGTTATTTTATATTAAAATGAAACATCTGGTACGTTCGAAAACATAAAATAGACGGCTCTGTGCCGGCTGAATCTCAGTTGAGATCTTCATTTGCATAAATAATTATAGACATGATCACTTTTGATTTTATTTTATTTTATTATTCTAGACGCGTGTCTTTGTTGCTAAACAAAATTAACACCAACACCCTTTTAGATTTTTTTTTTTAATAAGACGACGGACAACTAGACAAGTGGCAAGTAAAAATTTAAGCAAATTATGATGTCCGGGATTCTTACAAATCACTTTTTGTTATCATTAAATGTATCTTTACATGATCGAATATCAAAGAGAGAAGAAAGAGTTGTTGGAAAATGTGGGTTCAAGTCCCACATTGATGAGTCATTTTGAGCATAAGAATGAGTGAGTCTCGGTTGCGTGTTCGTAACGAGTTATGCTTGGATTGTGTTCTCCGTTGCTAGAGCTTTCCAACGCATGTTCAATCACTCAAAACGACTAAGGGATGGATGAGATAAGATGATCCAAAGTTGCTCCCTTAGAGTGGAAATTTAAAGTGTTGTTGCAAGATCCCACATAGAAAACATAATAGAGTTTCTTTATGTTTATATAGCAAAACACATGTGACTTGTTTACTTGTGTTAGTCATTTGTTGCTCCATCACCTACGCAGGCGCGCAGGGGGTGCAAATTGTGGGAGATCGAAGAGGATTTCGTTACCTCGCAAGCCTCGGACTCGCTCGTGGGCGACCTGCGGACACGAATTCAGAAATATTTGGCCCGAATAATTACCTAGTTTATTATTTCCATTGTGTTTTGGCTCAAAATAAATTGACTGTTAAATTAATCTGATTTGATTTCAGATTAATTGATTTGGTTCAAATTAATTCGATATGTTTACGGATATAATTTGTAACCGTTTTAATTAATTAACGCGTTTAATTAATTAAATAGAGTAGTACACAGGTCTTCCCTTGTCTATATAAATTCAGTATAGATTAGGGTTAAACACACACAATACACAGCCGTCCTCTTTTTCACTCTACCTCTGTCGGTGATAGTTTCGATAGTTGTTCTGGTTCGTTGAAGGTGCTGCATAGCTGCATCGGAAATCCGTTTTATCCTGGGAGGCTATTGTTCCGAACATACGGTGAGGGGCAAATACGCTTTAAGGAGACAGTTACGCACTGGACTCGGATTATAGACAATATCCTTCGTTTTCTCCTGTCTCTTTCGCTTATTATATATTCTGTTATTTAATTCGCACAAACACGGTTCTGTATATTTGCACAGATTGTCTAACAATCTTAAAGTGTATTTATTTTAATTAATCTGTGACTAATCGGATCTTGTTTGTGGTGTTTGCTTCAGTAATCGACTGATGGAGAAAAACGATAGCATGAACGTGAATTCAAGTGGGGCTCCTGTTTCCAGCGCACTGGTTATACCAGATGGGAGACAGCCACCGCCGGTGAACCCTAACGCACTGGTTCTGCCAGATGTGGGATCAAAAGTTTAAGAAGAAAATTGAGAGAGATAATCGAAAGAGATTGAGAAAGATTCAAGATAAACTATCGTATTTCATACATCTAAAATTCAGAATTTATAGATTTTACTGAAACACAATCAGAATATGGATGAAAGAATGATGAATCGATGAGATTCATAGTAGTACCTTCAAAGAAAAATCGATGAAATTTATGTTCAGAAAGAAATGAAATATCTGAAGAATCGAACACCTGGAAGCTCTGATACCATCTTACAAATCACTTTATGTTACCATTAAAACTACAATTTACAGAAACAGAACACTAATATTGCTTACTGTATCTTTACATGATCGAATATCAAAGAGAGAAGAAAAAGTTTCTTAGAAGAGAGAAGAATATTATACAACTTGACTTCTGTCATCTATCATTACTAGTTTATATATTCTATTTTAGAATATTCCATAAGCTGTAGTTGAGCTGTCAATTAGTTAGTAACTAACTTTGAGTGTGTGTTCATCTGCTGTTGTGGCACACTGTAACCTATCTGCACCTCATGTTTCTTTTGTTCAGCATCACTCATATGATATTTATTAGGGATTAAAATTATAAATCCGACATAAGCAGAATCATTTATAAAATTTACAAAAAAACACAATTGAATACCGATCGTTTAAACACAAAGTAAGACGTGTAAATTTACAAGTCACATGTTTATAATATCAATGCAATATATTTACTATGTTTTTATGTTATATCGGGTTAGGATCTAACTTACACGTACCTCGATTAATTTTTAGTATATTCTTTGCCTTAACAATTTGTTTAAATTCAGATTTTTTTAATGGATCCGTTGCACTATTGTACAAGCATCGGTTACACTTGCCTCCTCGCTACCTTCATTCAATATATCGTGTTTTTGCAATTTTATATAGAACCTTTGGATTAGATTAAAGGAAAAGGTTTATGATTACGTACGTAATTAGTAGTAATATTTGTAATCAGTATTAAACAATAGTGTCACTTTGCAAGGTGACGAGGTTGCCTAATGTCCCCAGCACATCTAATAAAATATTGTAAAATCGTAAGAAAGTCATTGCTGTTTCATTCAAGGCGGCACTAAATGAATTTTTAAAAACAATAAATATAACTTTCTATGACATTTTATTACGCGCATATTTAGGATATCTTAAAAAAATTTACTTACACCTTAAAATGAATAAAAGTGTTATATATAAGTAATAAGTGAATGAATTTTTAGGTGTTTGGATAAATTTACTTATAAGTTAGTTACAAATGTGCTAATTTACATTTTAAAAATAATTATTAAATACAATGAGCTAAATACACATATTTTAAATTAAAAAAACATTTAAAAACACAAATGTAAAAATATGAAGTATTAAAAGACAAAGAAATCAAGCAATAAATCAATAAGTTAAGAAAAATATACGTTGTTACTAACATTCAACTTACGAACATATAAGTTATAAGTTGGATTAATAAACACCCTTCATAAACTATTACGGGTTTATAAGTTATAAGCTAGCTTATAAATCGTTTGCCAAACTGGCCCTATAATAGTCCAGTAAATGAACTTTCGGCAAAGTGCCAATTTTGTAGGTAGAAGACAAAATTACTTTTTAATCAATTTATTTGCCATAGGTTAATACTAATCACAGTCTAGTGCGTACACTAATTAAGTTATCTTAAAACCTAATTGCGTACGTGTATCGTGATTCGTGAGCAGGGTCAATGTTTAGTGTCCAGTACTGCTTGCAGTAGCTAAGAATAAATCAAAATCGATCAAAAATTCAGAGAACGAGACTAAAATTGCCAAAAGAAATGCATCTATTTAGATGGCTTCATGATATTTTTTGTAAAGTATCTAATTTTATATAATAATAATATCGGGGATTTAAAAGAAACCTGACTTCAAAAAGAGAAAGTTCACGTTAGTTTAAAAACAAGCAAAAATCACTAACAAAACAAAACATCGTTAAACAAACATAAATAAAATATTATTTTCGTTCCTAAATAAATGACGGTATACAATTTTTGAAAGTCAAATCTATTAGAGTTGGATCCCATATTATATATTTTTAGAGAAAATCATTTTTTTTGTTTGTTTCAATGTATGCAACAGAAAATGTAAGTAAAAAAATATGCAGAATAATTTATTGGTCAATCACATCAATTTATATTTAAGTTTATCTTCCCAACCGCTTTTGTTTTTTTAAAACTATAAAAATGTAACATCTGGAAACGTATGAAATATAAAATAGAAGGCTCGAAGATCTACGCTTTCTATTACTCTAGACGAGTCTTTGTGGCTAAACAAAATTAGTCCTACCCTTTTAGATTTTGTGTAGACACTAGACAGAACGGCAAGTGGCAGCTCTTTGGATTAGATTTATGGGGATAATTATGATTACTTACGTAATTAGTACTAATATTTCTAGTTAATTAATATGATATAAATGGCAACTGGGTATCTTGTAGGGTGACGAGATTAAGAGTGTTTGAGAACTTGTTATAAGAGTGTTTGAACTTGTTATAGACAAGTAATAACTAATGTTTACCAATATGCTAGCATTTTTGGGTTGATATCGTAGAGTGGGTATCAACCCAAGTCCTGATAAGATAAAAATGAATTATTTTGAATATAAGCAGCCAAAAACAACTTCATTAATATGAGGTCTTTTGGGAGGAGCCCAAAAACTGTTAGAAAATAATCTTAAACTTGTTTTTATTTGTAGTAAATTAATAATGTTTTCTTATTTGATTTGTTCAGCTGACGACTTAGTCATACTGTTAGTGGAGAAATTGTAGGATTGAGAATAAGTGGCAGAGGATTAGTAGGAGTTGTTAGGCCCATTAGTAGTTTTTCCTGATTTATAGCTTCCAGTACGTTAGTTTCTTTCTATATATATTGTATCATTGATTAATGGAACAAGCAGGTCTTTTGGCGTGAAAAATCTGTGTGTAATTTATGTTTTGCCAGTGAGATGTAAAGAGTTAAATTCTACACTTGGTATCAGAGCTCACTTGATCTAGGGCTTGTGAGTTAATATTTTATACATACACCTAAATATATATTAAGTATTTATCTTTCATATTCAATGGCATCAAACAATTTCTCCATCTCTATTCCATTGTTTAAAGGAGATAATTATCATTCATGGGCCATCAAAATGAAAGCATACATGAAAGCTCTTAGTTTATGGGATGTTATTGAAAGTGACACTGAGCCTACTCCACTACCAGGAAATCCAACATCAGCCCAAATCAAGAAGCATGAAGAAGAAATGGCACGAAAGCCAAAGGCACTTTCATGTATCCATTCAGCGGTGTCTGAAGAAATTTTCACAACAATCATGGGTTGTGAGTCTCCTAAAGAAGCATGGGAAAAAATCAAAGAGGAGTTCGAAGGTAACCAACAAACCAAACTTATGAAAATTCTCAACCTCAAAAGGGAGTTTGAGATGATGGGGATGAAAAATAACGAAGGTGTCAAAGAATATGGGAGTAGGTTGATGTCCATTGTCAATCAAATCAAATTACTTGGTGGAGAATTTTCAAGTCAAAGAGTCGTGGACAAGCTTTTGGTAACTCTTTCGGAGAGGTATGAAACTAAAATTTCCTCACTTGAAGATACTAAAGATCTCTCGACATTAACTGTTTCAGAATTGATCAATTCACTTCACGCCGTGGATCAAAGGAGGATCATGAGAAAGGAACAAATTGGAGAAAAAAAATGAGGGACTCCTATTAGCTAAAGCTTCATCCTCAAAAGGCACAGGCAACAAAGTTCAATGCAACCATTGTCATAAGATGGGTCATGAAGAAAAAGACTGCTGGCACAAAGGAAAGCTACAATGTTTCAAATGCAAAAGATACGGGCATTTGGCAAAGAATTGTAGATCCCAAATGGATGAAGAAGACATGGCACATTTGATCGAGGGAGAACCACTCCTGTAGAGTTGTGGGTGAGAAGTGCACCCTGGAGAGAAGTACTCCAAAATTGTTTTTGATGAGAAGTGCATCAAACTTGATAGTGGTGAGAAGTGCGTCACAAAATGAAGAGACGGTGATGAGAAGTGCATCACAAAATGAAGATAAGTGCTTCATAAGTTTAAGATTATGGGGGTGAATGTTGGAAAATAATCTTAAACTTGTTTTTATTTGTAGTAAATTAATAATGTTTTCTTATTTGATTTGTTCAGCTGACGACTTAGTCATGCTGTTAGTGGAGAAATTGTAGGATTGAGAATAAGTGGCAGAGGATTAGTAGGAGTTGTTAGGCCCATTAGTAGTTTTTCCTGATTTATAGCTTCCAGTACGTTAGTTTCTTTCTATATATATTGTATCATTGATTAATGGAACAAGCAGGTCTTTTGGCGTGAAAAATCTGTGTGTAATTTGTGTTTTGCCAGTGAGATGTAAAGAGTTAAATTCTACACTAACAAATCCGTGCAAGCTTGGTCACGGCCCAGAGCCGACAATATCATACTAATGTGAAGTTAACGGGTGTTGCGCGACCCAACAAGTGATATCAGAACCGATGGTTAAGAATTGATCCTGGAATTGATCATGGGGTTGCGGGCTGTAAGTTGCGTGGTATGAGGAGGCTCTCCAGAACTATGGTCAGAGCCTTTTGGGAGGAGTCCAAAAACAAATCCGTGTGGGCTTGACCACAGACCATAACGGACAATATCATACTAATGTGGAGTTAACGGGTGTTACGCGGTTCAACAGATATATGGTGGGTTGTCCGATACGGCATGCATTTATGGGACTGAATGTTATAAATAAGATGCAACTTAATATTTTGAAACGATGTTGGAAACGAATTTAAGAAAGAGCGGGGCAAGGTATCCCAAATTTATTTTCAAAATTTTTACTAGTACGTACACATGATATTTTAATTTATGAACGCTTATTTATGCATGCAGGAACCTTTTATTATTATTAAAAAAGTTACAAATATAAGCATGACATATAAACATTTATTTATTTGGTGATATAAGTATGAAAAACCGTGTGCAGAAACAGTTTTTTGGTTGTTCGAAAAGTTTCTATATAGGAGTATATTTTAAAAAAGTGATAACGGACAGGTAGGATTTGAGCCATTTGTCTTGTGGATAGCAATATGCACGGAAGAATAATGGGACATTGGGACTAAAAGCCCCATGAACAAAACAAACTTGAATGATGAAAGCGTAATATTCCATAATCCATACCGTAATGGGCACTGACGAATAGCTGCTGTCAGCTGAAACGATATTTTCTAATTTGTAATACGGTGACCAGACATTACCTTTATTTTTCAAAAAGGTGGCTACGAACTACTCTTTTAAGTTTTTTTTTTTCTAAAAAAAGTGATAATTTGCAATAGGTAGCCGAATATTATTTTTATTTTTCAAAAAGGTGGTTACGGACCACCTTTTTTTCTCAAAAAGGTGGCTCTTAGCCATTTTTTTAAAAACTGAAAGTAATATCTTACCACTAAATTGCAAATTTAAAATTCGGGCATCAAAATGCAAAAACGGATAAAATTTAACCACCACTTTAAAGTTTACTCTAAAATCGACGATCCACAGAAACCTTAGCAAACAAGCGACGTAGAAAACAAAATGGCGTGGATAGAAATAAAGGGGACCAAACAAGTGTCCATCGGTTGAACAAGTATGGTCACCAACTGCATATCTGTGTCGTCTGACAAGTGCGCAACAGTGCAAGGCTCCAAAATATGTAAATAAAGTCTCTCATGCCCGCCGTCCTATCTGTTCCCCCCGGCCAATGATGGCCATGCACACTGCACTAAGTCTTTCGTTTTTCGAGGCTGGACTTCGTTGCAAAATACACAGAATGAAAATGACTCTATAGCACTTGGGAAAATAACTACGTTCAGGAGGTCGGTATGAGGTTTAGGAAGCCTCGGGCCCTCGGTTCAGTGGTCCTTGAAAATTTTCAAACTCCGAGCAGATTTAAATTTTATATTCAGTGGTAATATAAATTAATTTCTTAAGTTTGATCATGCATATTCAAAGTATTTAAATCTTTTCACAAAGACAGAATTATTGATAAATTTAAGATTTAAGCAGAAGAGACGTAAGCTTTCCTAAAAGATTAAGTTCATTTCTTGGGACACAAACTTTAAACAAGGTAAAAGTTTAGGATTGAATCCCTTCTACCTCTGCAGCCTCTGCCAGACGCTCAGAAGAAAAAGATTCGAAATAAGACAGAATACAAATCCGTTTTGGGTAGGATTTAAGACTAAATATCTACACCACAAGAGTATCAGATTCATGAAAACTATTACTGTTATAATGTATTCCAGAAGAATGCACAAGTCTGCATTTTGGATGCTCATAAATAACAAATCACATTGTAATTGCACTATGCATTTGCTGCCTTTCCTTCCGCGTACAGCTGATCAATGCACTCCTGCAGACACAAAAACGAAATTTACAATTAAAAAGAATGATTTGGTGTTGAGGAGTACGCGTTTAATACAGCTACTGTGTGCAGTAGAATGTCATTGGACAAGGAGCAACAGTGGCGGAACCGGAACCAGGATCAAAAAACAGTCGGGACTAAAATAAATTATCGCTAGTTTTTTGAAGTTAGCCGGGGCTCAAAGTGAAATGTCTTCAGATTTGTAACTGTAAATCATGTTTTAATAAAAAAAAATTCTACTAAAATTTTCGGTTTAGCCGGGGCTCCAGCGTAGGTTAACCCCCCCTTGGTTCCGCCCCTGGGGAGCAATGTATCAAGACGTGCATGATGTTGACATGGTGTTTTAAGACGACGCCGGGGGAGGGGCAGGGAGATTATACATGTAAGGTAAATGTTATACCTTGTATTGCTTAAGCAGTTGTGGCCTCCTCAACTTGAATGTCGGAGTGATCAAATCTTGCTCAATGGTGAAAGGAGTTGGTTCCAAATGAACAGCTCTCAGCATCTCAAAACCTCGAAGCTGTGAAACGACATATAAAAGAAATCACAACAGAGCACAGGGTTTATGGTATTTAATACATATGCACAGATATAGATTCTGCTAATTCACATAGATATTATCTTTAGACATACTTTTTCTTTCCGACCAAGGTTGTTAAGTTCTTCTAACATGTATTTTCTTGCTTTTCCATTTTTGCACAATGATTCGAAATCTCCAGAAAGATTATTAGCTGCTGCCCAATCCTCGAGGGGTTTTCTCTCAGGAACCACCACAGCCACAAGAAAGGACTCGAAACTGTTACCATATACCCAAATCTGTGGGAATAAAATGAATCCTCAGAATCATGACAATCACAAAATTGACGAGCACGTTATGAATATGCTGAGGTCAAGGGATCTAAGAGCATACTGTGGTCACTAGAGGGCATCGCGAATACGTGCTTTCAATATTTTCCACAGCTACATATTCCCCTTGAGATAACTTGAATATGTTTTTCTTTCTGTCAATTATCTTCATTGAACCATTAGGCTGCCATTCTCCAATGTCACCTACAAGTTAATTTCTTTTTTCTTCAGCAATCGCAAAATGACAATATACTTTCCAGGCTTATGCAGAATACATGGATCAGTATGATATGATCTAATACGAATTCTACCATCAATAAGCACATTGGCAAGTGGTTAATGAAGTAAGAGATGAGAAGTATATCGTATCTTACCTGTATGAAACCATCCATCTACTAGGGCCTCGTTAGTAAGATCCTGTCGCTTGTGGTACCCAGAAAACAATGTTGTTCCTCGCAGACAGATTTCTCCACGTGGCACAGTGGCCAAAGCATCATACTCCATCTCTGGCACGGACTCGAGCCTCGCTTCAATGGTTGTTATGGGCACACCAACAGTTCCTAGCATAGAGAATACATTGGCTATCGAGGTGAAGCATCCACCACAACTTTCAGTAAGGCCTGTAAGTCGATGAAATTAGAGAAAGTAGCAATATGATGTGAATGGATTTTAGGTTAAGAATCATGCTGTACTACATAGAAGGAAATCTCGGTTATGGAAAAATTGACATTATAAGACATTATGACCCTTGCCAAGTAGTACATTATATTCTAAGAATGGATATTGCAGATTTACTCAACATGGCGTTCTTACATACCATATCCTTGTGACACAACGGTACAACATGTCACCCTAAGAAACTCCTCCAAATGACTTGGCAGCGGTGCAGCTCCAGAAAACATAAGACGAACTCGCCCTCCAAACGCTTGTTTGATCTAAAATGAGAAGTCAATAACATGAATTGGTTGCACTTAAATAATGTTGATAACAATGAACAAGTTCACAACCTTATTGAAAACAATTTTATCCATGAGAGGAGCTGCTTCTTCTTGTTTGTAACCCTTCTCAAGATTTCCTAGCTTGCTGTTAGTTAACAGCTTCGTTGTTAGTTGTATAACAAACTAAGTGAGATATACATAATCGCCAAACTAGAACAATGAGGGGGTTAAAAGGGAACACATACTAGCTACAAGCATACTGATAGAGCATCTTCTTCAATGTGCCTCCTTGTTCGATTTTGTCCATTACACCTTGAGAATTGAGAAAAATATTTAAATACATGCTCAGAATGTTCGACGACATACTCACATCCATGATAGTATTTTGTACCAGCGTATATGCGGTCATAAACTCTAGGAACCGCGCAGAATACAGTTGGCTTCAATTCTATAAGGTCTGGGATTAAATATCTGATATCCTGCAAGTCAAAATCAACACTGATTTAAGAGAATAATTCTACACAAGCGCATGAACTGTTATAGTGCTAGTTGAAACATTTTATAAGATGTTACCCCTTGCCAAAATCCTATTGAAGAACCACTGTAAATCCAGTAGGTCACAAGAATCTGGTCCATAATATGTGCCAGGGGAAGGAATGAGAAGTATGTATCTTCAGGTGATCCCTGTAAATGATGATACCTTCGTTAGATTCTGGGTTGCTAAAAAAAAGAATCTAAATTCATCTCATTTGTGGCAGTCAGTTGGTCAAACTGCCAAATTTGAGTCCATGTCCATGAGTTCGAGTAACATAGACCAGGTCAAATTACTCCAAAAACAATATAGACAATTCAGCATGCCTTAATTAGACAAGTAAAGAGCTGTTCGTTGAACCAAACAGTAACTAGACCATATTAAATTTTTATTTAACTTCTTTTCGCTTCCTGCTAGTGTGGATCACCTAAGTAGCAAGTACATAATATACTAATTTGTTATATGTGCATCTAATGGTAGAGTAAGAGTATCAGATATTCAAATAGTTACGGCATAAATATTTTTGAGAATAAAATTAACTAGATTCTTACAGGTTTATCGGTTAGCACAAGTAGTTGGTGCATTGACAAAACTTCTCCAATGAAAGACCCGTTACTTAAAATGACTCCCTTTGGCTCTCCTGTTGTTCCACTAGTATACATTACTGTGCAAGTATCAGTTCTCTGTCTAGCAGGTAGTTCATGATCTAGACGTCCCTGGAAAGATGAACAGGACTGAAGATTATACTGTAGTCGAGCAAAACTTGTGCAATTTTTTTTTAAATTCTTCTTTAGAATTCAATATAGCATACCAGAAGCGCAAACTCCTCCCAAGAGAAGCAATCTATGCCAAGTTCCTCAGCTTCCTTCTTTTGCATACTGGAAATTTTTCCAAAGCTAACAATGGCTTCACAGAGGAATAAATAAAAACAAAATTATTCTCAAGTACAGACTATGAAAATCCAAGTTTTGTCTTAGGTTCATAGACAACACTTTGGACTTACTTTTAAGATGAGCTGTGCAATTCGGGAGGCATTTTAGCACCTGCAGCAAGAATTGAAGTTTAGTTACAGCGAAAGATGGAGATATTAAAGTTTCGATAGAGTAAATGAATTATTTTATTTAGCAAAACAATAACAACATTAAAGTTTTGACTCCGAATTGAACAAATTAAAGTTTTACTTGAGAATCCTCCCTGATACAAACATTATGTACTGAAAATGGCACTGTTGATTTGTGTCCAGAACTCAAAGAATAATTATCTTGATTGTCGTATAATAGAACTTACCGCTGCTAGCTTGTTCTCTTGGATAAAAGCAATTGAAACTTCTGCATGGTTAATGATAAACTCCACAGCATTGGCCCCTGCGACATTTAGAGGTTGTCAAACTAAGAAAGCATAACTTACAATGTTAATTTCGAAACAAAAGAAAATAATTACAGATAAATAGTCCAAGTAGCTAGGAAATGGAAAAAGCATTAGGGATATACCAAGTGTATCATAGAGCGGCACACAGGAGATAACATGGCTGTTACAAGCCTGTCGAAAAATGAAATGGACAGAAAAATAAGATTGAATGCAGATTTAGCCAGTAAGATTGAATGATATTCAGCAGTCGGAGTACAAGTGAAGTTTGCTTCTAGATGTGAAGTACAATATAAAGACATATAGCATGCAGACATTTAAATTATGTTACTTATGAGAACTTGAATCCCATTCTTGCTAGCTAAGATGGGTGTACAATCAAAATTTACTTCAACAAGCAAAAACACAATAACTGGTAATTATATAACCATGATTAGTCACGAACGCGTGTGTATTAATCTTAGGCAGAACGCAGAATCCTGGATTGTTTTAAAAGGGGTATGTTCCCCGTGCACCTTCCTAAATCTGCACGTAGATAGTAGGCAACTGTTAGCACATACCTCCATTGCCATAATCCATTCTGGGCAGTTAGCTCCATATATCCCACACAGATCTCCCTAAATAAAAGTAACCATACAGATGAGTAAATACTAGTGAAAAGAATTGCAGTGTTACATTTAATATTACAAATGCAAAAATAATTCACAACTAGCACACATTAATCTGAGTTAATAAATTATTGCAATTGAGCTATCTTTTCTACTTACAGGATTAACACCGCGGCTTCTGATGGCAGATCCAATGCGAAGAGTTGTATCATAAGCCTCCTCATATGTGATCCATGTATATGGACCCGCCTGTCAATTTAATCAAAATTTGCAGCATTTAACATTGTTACTAACTAAAGTGTTTAACATTCTTCAAAAACATGAAACCAATAGCTGTCCTGTTAATAACAGTGTTTTATGTGGATAAGTTGTTCGTAATATCATACGTAAACAGAAAGATGGAGTACCTTCTTTTCATTTGGTTGACGACGACCAAGCATCGGATTCTTGGGGTTTCTTTTAACTGATTCACTGATAAAGAAAGACATGTTAAAATTAGACGCTCAACTTCATATGCAATAAGTATAAAAACTACACAAGTGCTGCAAACTTCGTATTATATTTCATAGTTGCGTTTTGTTTTTCAGCTTGAGCTGAAACAATGAGTGAAGTAAAACAAAGACTGTTCAAATCTAGTGAAATTCCCCTGTTCTATGACATTGCCAAAGCCCAAAGGTTTCATTCGCTAATTGTTTCCAAATCAAATGATCTGATTCAAAACTAGGCAATGAATTTACAAACTATATCAATGTAATAGATTGTTGTAGCAAACCATACCGGGAAAAGTTTCCGCATCATTTACACGTACCGCGGAAAGTTTCCGCCGTATGGTTTGCTACATCAATCGTTTGTTGTGGACCATCTGCCATTATAAATTGTGATATTTTCTTCGCAACAATCAGGATATGGGTATCGAAGAGAAAACCATCTCTACTACTATGGCGTAGGATAAGTTCTGGTCACATCTCGATCTTTTCATACCCTACTTCCAGGTAAAAGTTTGGATTTTGTGTGGATACTTATGTACTTCAAGTAGTAACTTATAGAAGTAGTTAAGAGTCATAAAATTTGAGGAAGTTACAAATTTAAAGATTTTGTGTGGTTTGGAAGTGATTAATTTTCACATCAGATACTTGTATACTTCTAATCTTTAACTAGTTAAATTAAATTATTCAAGTACTTATTTTTGGAAAATAAGTACATTTTTCAACTTATAAGTAAGTTATAAGGAACCCAAACAGGCCGATAGTCGTAAGAACGTAACAGACATACATAAGCATATATAAAAAACAAATAGAAGATATCGATCTTGATTAAAAGGCAAGGCAAAAATCTATGCTTAAGAAACACAAAACAAGCTAGGAATATTCAGAATCAGCACTACATAAAACCAAAATTACCTAAAGAAGTCCCAAGGGGAATTGTACTGCGAGGGTATATCCATGAGACCATCTTTGGCATAAATGCACCTGTACACCGGCCCTGCCGATGGCTTTCCGCCATCGCTTGTCGCCGGTCGAGATCCTTCAACTTCCACCGTATACACTGATGTCGACGACATTATCTTCTTCTTCTTCTTAAATTTATGTAGTAGCCTAATAAACTCAATGCGAAATGCTGCTTAGTTTTATAGTACTACTAGCTAGCAAGTTTTGAAATATTTATGAGGGTATACACAGATTTACTAGATATGGCTCGCAGCAACGAAGTGAGTAGTTGGTAGATATAAATTTGCTACTTAATTTCTTGCTCTACTTGACTACTTCCATGTGCATGTCAGCATGTGAGCGAACATATGCGTTGCAATGTCGATAAGTGAATAATCTCGTTAAATAAATATTAATATTTATAAATCTTAATATAACAAACAAAGAGAGTACATTTATGATTTCAATAAATTATTTTATCAAATGAACAAATTTTTGATTTTAAAATAAATTCGTTGGCAATGACTTTATAACAACGTTTATACTGATCGATCATTTTCGTGGTCATGGTGTTGGGATGAATACCAAACATTGCAGCTCATTTACTTGGGCAGTTGGCAAGCTATTAAATCAAAGGGTTCCCCATTGCATTTTGCTTTTCCTTTAATCACTTTGTTTTTTATGTTATTTGCTAACGTACTTTATTTTCATGTCTATCCATTTACTGCATGCACGGCACCTATTTTCTAACTATAGATAGCTGCGAGCTGCCCAACTGTTAACCATAGCATACCCAAGAAAACTTTGTCCTTGAAATTCAACCTTACAGGTAGATGTGGTCAAATGGGTGATTTTGCACGTTTGACTCCTAACTGATTTGCTAAAATAATTTATGAACCGACTCGAAACGACACGGCATAATTCGGTGTATTAAAACAGGACGTATACGAGTTTGATAATCATGAATCGGAACTGGCTCGGTCCAACTCACCTAACTCGCTAAACCCATGAAGCTCGTGAGGCTCGTGAGGCTCGGCCCGGCTCATTAACTCGTTGCTCGTCTCGTTACCTCTGCAACGGTCACCTCTTATGGCTAATGTGCATTTCATGAGTATAAATATAAAGCATATTTGCTTTCTATATTATTTTATATAATAATTCTCATTCACCAAATAAATTCACATATAAATACTTGACCATCAAAATTTGTTTAATATGTATTGTGTCTTCTTTTCTATGTACTTAAATATTTAAAATCACTTCAATGGAGAACATATAATCATGTAAGTCAGTTTTACCAAAATTTATGTGATATATTTTGCTGAACTTTTGAAAAAGTGTAGAACACAATTATTTAGCATTGTTTTTATATTATATTATTTTAAAGTTTTGTATTTTTAAAATTTGTTTGGTTTTTATTTTTTTAATATGTTAATGCGGTTTCTTCCGTTTTTTTAGACGTAAAATATTTTTTTTAATTAATAAAATTTATATAAGTATCGTCCTCTTTTATTCCAAAAAAATTAGTATAATTTGAAATAAATATTTCATCAAAAAAAATTATTTGAACCACCCCACCCGCCAACCCAACTGAATGTGCACCGATCAGTATTTCCCGAACACGGCACGGCTCGTCACCAAGAACTATCGATCCTATTCTACTGAACAACAACTCAGCACTTAAAAAATCCAGCATGACTCACGGGCACACTCGTTTGATCACCTCTACTTTCAGGTATCAACATAAAATTTAATGGTAATTTGACGGTTAAATTCGATGAACCTGGAGTAGTATATATATTCACTAGATCCAGGGCCCTCTGGTCAAATTTAATTTAGCTCGGACTTAGGAGGTGTGGGTTGGGAATTTGGAGTTCAGTAGTCAAATTTTGTCATGTATTTAAAAAAAAAACGGTACTGCTCAAAATCTGGATTTTTTTTTTGTTTTGGTAATATTGAAATTTAGAATATCTCAATTAAAGGTAATTTCAACAAATTATATAATTGAGTAATTTTTCTGCAAAAATAAAATAGTTTAGTTCATCATACTGCAATTAATTCTTGAATGATTGAATAATTTTCGTGTCATTTTTGTGTTTTATTTCTATAAATTTGTTGTAAATGATTGAATCATTTTCGTGTCATTTCGTGTTTTATATCTATAAATTTGTTGTGAATTAATTAAAGAAGTCTTAATTTGAGTACTTGAAATTGTTACCAAATGATGTGACATTTACGACAATTCTAGATTTTTAGTTAGTTGTATTAATAATTTAAATTTAAAAGCTTCATTAGATTTAACTAGGTTACTAAGCCGCGTTTCGCAACGGCTTTGTAATAATTTTTCTAAATTTTCTAAAAAAAAAAATTAGATCAAAATAATATTTCTAATATAAAACTAATGTTTCCTTTGAATTCTCTGTTTCGTCTTTGTCATTTACCGAAATTTTGAATAAATCTAGAAAAGGGTAATTGTTTAATATTCTTCATTATTTTAATATTATATCAAATATTAATATATTTATCACCATTTTTATTTTTTCTCAAAATTCATATTCCAACTTCTCTTTTAACATACATAATATAACAACAATATTAAATTCTAGCATATAATATGATCCTCCTAATGAATCGCTCTCTCGTTAAACATATTTAGGGTCCGTTTGGCATTGCTGTTGCAGACAGCAACAGCAGCTTTTTTCTGAAAAGCAGCTAAAAAAGTGTTTGGTAAAATTTAAAAGCTGCTTTTCTGAAAAGCGCTTTTGGCTCAAAAGCTGCTTTTAGAGAAAGCAGGTCCCCCCATGCTTTTGAAAAAAGCTGGTTTTCAGCTTTTGCGGGAAGCAGCTACTGGTTTCAACATCAAAACTCAACAAAAACATTAATTTTTTATATTATACACCAAAACATGCACATATCAAAAATATTACCAAACAGTTATCTGATTTTCATAACAACACTTATTTTAACAGCACTTTTTTCAACAGCACAGCAATTTTTAACAGCAATCCCAAACAGAGCCTTACTCTCCATGACCCGCTTTCTCGTTGTTACCAAATTTAAACAGATAACAAACTAATTTACTAAATAATTTACATTATCTATTAATCAAATTTATTATATCATAAAATTTATTTTAAATATTTTTCAAAATTTTAACTTTTAATATTATTAATTCAAAATTTTGAGAAAATTAGAAAAATAGATCAAGACAATTAGAGAGGCGCCACCTTACCGTACTTATATAAAGAAGAAGACACTCAAATCGCCTTCTTTATTATTTTTCTCGATTAAAAGACCGTAAAAAAAGAAGTTATTTAATAAATTTGACTCGTAGAGTAAGTTTTGGAGAATATAAATATAGTATACTTAGTTTTCTCCATTAGAATATAGTATGAGGAAATTAGTAAATAAATTGGACTTGAGAAGAAAGTTTACAGGAATATTAACATAGCATATTTAGCTTCCTTCATTAAAAGATATTAAGAAAAAAAATAGTAAATAAATTGAATTAGTAGAGAACGTTTATATTAAGAGAATATTAACATAGTATATTTAGTTTTCTCCGGTAAAAAATAGTAAAAAAAAATAGAATTTATCTAATGTTTAATTTTTATTAATCCAAAAATTTGAGAAAAAAAATAGATCGAAGTGATTTGAGAGACTCCACCTCACCGCCTCGTCTTCTCCTTTATATATTATTATTATTATTATTATTATTATTATTATTATTATTATTATTATTATTGTGGCGCCCTCCAAACCTGGGGCACAGGTTTGGAGAGTCACTCGACCAACGAAACACAATATACCTGGATATAACACATGCATAATATAATAATAACATAAAACACCCCTTAATCAAGACCGCGTCCAGATTATGGCATTGAACAAGCTTCTAAGTTACATTACAAAACAGTTTTCAGAGTTATTAATATTACACAACTTAAAGTTCAAAGCTAGACATCTAGTCTAACTAACAAAATAGACAACTACCCTCGAGGTGGTCTCCTATCTGCTGGAGAACTATCACTCGCGTTGTGTCTGCTCATATTCTCGCTTCGCTGGAATAGAATTAGAAACAAAACAAGTATGAGCCACAAGTGCTCGGAAATCATAATATATATCAATCACAGTTCCATAATGAAAGGAATATCACAATTATCTGATTCAACAAGGTTTAAGCCAAACATATGCTTTTTAACAATCTCAATGGGAGAAAAAGGGATTAGAATTGGACTTCCTACATTTTTTAAATCAAAAGGTTGAGCTGCTGATCAGTCACGCATCAACCCCGGACTTGTTTATAGCAAAGTCCTCCACTAGGATCCATGGCCATCTTGGCCTTAAATTATTCCGACCATTATTGGTCCCATTTTAAAAACATGCCAATTCTATCACAGAGTATAAGCAATAATATGCATCGCAAGATAAGTACACAATGACAATATATAATAGTTGCAAAAGAGCTTCAACTGCTCAATATCAAATGAAGTTCGAGAAATAGATTCGGAATGGTTTCAATGGTACATAGGTACACAATGACAAGGTATAATAGTTGCAAAAGAGCTTCAACTGCTCAATATCAAATGAAGTTCGAGAAATAGATTCGAAATGGTTTCAATGGTACATAGGTACACAATGACAAGGTATAATAGTTGCAAAAGAGCTTCAACTGCTCAATATCAAATGAAGTTCGAGAAATAGATTCGGAAAGGTTTCAATGGTACATATGTACACAATGACAAGGTAAAATAGTTGCAAAAGAGCTTCAACTGCTCAATATCAAATGAAGTTCGAGAAATAGATTCAGAATGGTTTCAATGGTACAACGTACTCATTTAAGAAGGTCAACAATGGGTATCATCACTATAAACTGAATTGAAGGTGAAGGTTTCTGATATCCAACATGATTGTGGATTAATCAAAGAGTTAGGAATATTCAAGGAAATAGCATCAGTTGCTCAAATACGGAGTAAAGATTGAATAATCTGAATTATTCTGATGGTAACATGCATAATCATTGGAAACAATATCAATTGAATCAACAAGTAAATGCACAAATACTTGTCTGGTCTACGTAGTTGACTTCGGTCTATCTCGCTTACTCTACCTTCTCCTTTCCCTTGCTTCGGGAACTCGATTCTATAATAAACAACTCATAATAATAAGTCTAACTATCCTCGTTCTACCTTCGACATATACTCATAACCATTTTTAAATTTAAACAAGTAATTGGGTATTTAATAGCATTTATCGGACGCTCGTTCTATTTTACGAAAATCAAAACTCAGACACTAACCCTCATACAAAGCATTTACGGACAATAAAACACATTATTCAACTCATATAAACCATATAGCACTTATAAATATTTTCAAAACAATATTCGATGCTTATTTGAATTTAAATAAGTCACAAATAATTTTTAAATCAAAAATCGGATTATCAATCCAAATAGAAGTATTTAAAAACAATTAAATCAATTAATATAAAATTAATTGATACTTTCTAAATGCTCAAACTATTTTTAAATAATTAAAACAAGCTATAAAATAATTAAACTTAATTTAAATTAATTAAATCTAATTAATAATTAATTAATAAGAATTAACTAATTACTAGAATTAATCAATTAATAAAATTAATTAATTATTAATAAAAAATAATTAAAATAATTAAATTTCGAATTTAAATAAATAAATATAATTTTACAAAATTTTCTGAATTTAAAAATGTATTTTTAAAATAAAAAATATGATTTTTATAAATATTTAAACTATTTTCGAATTATTTTTAAAAATAAAATCCAAAAACAATTTGCTGAAAATAATTTAGGGTTTTGAAGATTGAAACCGGGTCAGGTTAGAGTTTCAAAACGGGCCACCAAGAACGTTTCCGGGTCGCCAAGAACAACCCGCCGAAAACTGGGTTTTCCAGAATCCGGCCGGTCGTCCGGCCACCGGATTCCGTTCTCGACCAAAATCGTACCAAAACTTACGTTTCTTTGAGGGCTTTTGCTCAGGACAACAAAACAAACACAACCCACATCATATCATACCACAAACATCACGGAATCGTTCCAAAAATCCGGTCAACCCAACCGGGTTCGGTTTTTCCGACCAAAACACGATCTCACTAAATCTTACATGAAACTCTACGTTCTTGGTGTTAAATCAAAGCTGTGAACACACACAATCAAAGCCCTCTATCCAAAATCATGTCAGATCAATAACAAGAACAGACTATTAAAAAGAAAATTCGGGAAAAAACCCGAAAATCAAATTCTTCAAAAACGAACACAAACATGAAATTAAAGCATGAATTCCTACTCATTAGAACCCTAGGAACATGTTAGAAGCAATCAATTGAACGGAGAATCAACAGAAAAGAAATCCCCAAATTCGAACAAGAACCCTAATTTTAATTCGAATATTGAAAAATTCATAATAAATTGAAAAATTACCAGATGATGATATGGTTTGAAAGATTCTGAAACTAGAGATCAAGATCTTTGATTTGAGTACTTGAACTTGAGATTTGGATTCCAATAACACTTTCAAGATTGAGTTTAATCTTCAAGAACACGAAGAACACGGTTCGAGAATTTTTATATTTTTGTATATATGTAATACGGATTATACGAAGAATAATGTACGATTCGTCTTTTTATACTTAGTGGAAAATAATTCCCCAAATGACATTTTTGGATCGATATCGATCCACTGGATCGCTTTAAATCTTTAATAAAGTAAATTCACGTTTTACGAGGTGATAGTTATCCACAAGGATTGATAATTATCCATATCAATACATATCATTTATATAACGAATGCTCAAGAATACTGGGGCTATAACATATGTATTATTGATATGAACGATATATCAATCGCCCTAAACAATTAGGGTATAGAATAATTTTTCTCTTTTTGAATAAAACAAATACTATTGATAGTATCTAGACCTGGCAAATCAGTCGTGTCGTGTCGTTTCGTGTCGTGTAATTTCGTGTTTCGTGTACTTTTTGGCTATACACGAAAACGACACGAATTCAAATCGTGTACCTGGAACTGTAACACGAACACGACACGAGTGATACACGACTTGACACGACACGACACGAGATACCTGAATTTTTTCGTGTACCATTCGTGTACACGAAACGAAATGAAACGAAATAGACACGAATAGCAACGAAAACACGAATGTTTACACGAAATTTCTTAAAATTCACATTACTTTCATGTAATATCAATTAATATTTATATTATATATATAACATATATTTTTAATTATTTATATATTTATTTATGTCGTGTACTTCGTGTCGTGTCGTGTACTTGAAGGGTAAATCCAAAAACGACACTAAATCGGGGTCGTGTACTTTCGTGTTCGTGTATTTTCGTGTCGTGTACTTAAAATGCAAACACAAACACTAAATTTTCGTGTCGTTTCGTGTCGTGTAAGTCGTGTCGTGTATAAAATTGCCGGGTCTAATAGTATCGGATAATAAGGAATATAATAATACGAAGAAATCTTCCAATAATGATTCGGACACGAATGAAGAAAGAATAATAATGATGTACAAAATTTTAACGGGACCCTTGAATTTTCAAAACGGGGCTCAAAACTGAAGATATTTCTAAATGAAAAGATATTCGAAAGAGGCTTTCGACACAGCAATTAACATACTATTACTCAATAACCTTAACCATTAAGACTCTCAATACTCCACAATAATTATTCTACATATAAAATATAATATATATCATTAATAAAGTTTACGGATACTACAATTATTATTATTCAAAATTTAGAAAAGAGATCGAGAGGATTTGAGAGCCCAACCTCACCGCCCTCGTCTTCTCCATAATATTTTCCCAAATTTTAAGTTTTAACTTAAATAGAAAATTCACAAGAATATTAAGATAATATATTTAGTTTCTTATGTTAGTAAGTATATTTATAAATAAAAAATTTAGGTAAATATTAAAATTGTATATTTAGTTTACTCCATTAATAAAGATTTTAAAGCCAATAATATTAAAAATATATATTTAGTTTACTCCATTAATAAAGATTTTAAAGTCAATTGAGATATTTTCTAATAACAAATTTAGGAAAATATTAAAATTGTATATTTAGTTTTCTCAATAAGTAAATATTTTAAATTCAATAGTATTAAAATTGTATATTTAGTTTCTATCATTAGTAAAAATTTTAAACACAATTGAGATATTTTCGAATATTTAATATTAATAATTCAAAATTTTGAGAAAATTAAAAAAATAGATCAAAGTGATTTGAGAGATGTCATCTCACATCCCCCGTATTCTCCTTTGTATAAGTACTAGTTTACTAAGCCGCACTTTGCAGCGGCTTTATAATAACTTCTCCAAATTTTTCTAAAAACTATTCTACAAAAAATATTTTTAGACAAAATTAAGATTTTCTTTTAAATTCTCCGCTTAGTGTTGTTCATTACCTAAATTTTGAATAATTATAGAAAATGGTATTTGTTTAATATATTTCATTATTTTAATATTATATCAAATATTAGTATATTTATCGTTTTATTTTTCTAAAATTTTATATTGCGACTTCTATTTCAAAATACGTAATTAACATAAATATTAAATTCTAGCATATAATATGCTCCTCCCGATGAATCGCTCTCTCGTTAAACATGTTTCCTCCAAGTGACCCGCTTTCTTGTTGTTATCAAATTCAAAAGAAAACAAACTAATTACTTAATTAATTACATCATCTATTAATCAATTTATTACATCATAAAATTTAATTCAAATCTTTTTTAAAATTCTAATTTTTATTGTTTAAAATACAGGTACTCGAGAAAATAAATGAAAAGAAAATAAGACTTCTATATTTTATTTTATTTTATAGAAACTTGTATTTTATGTAAGTATTATCTTCTACATAATTAGAAGGTAAAAATTTTAAAAAAATGATTTTTAATGTATATGTAAAACATATAGATAAATTAAGTGTGGTTTTTTTTACAAAAACTTTATGAGAACATAATTTCTAATAATTTTTTTAGGAGAATGAAAAGATGATAATCTGATTTCAAGATCAATTTTAAAACTTCAAGAAAAAATATATAAGAATATTAAAATAGTAATTTTAAGTTCAAAAGAAAGTTTAAGAAAATATCAACATGGTAATTTGATTTGAAGATAAATTTTAGGACAATATTAAGATGGTAATTCGACTTAAGAAGAAAGTTTAGCAGAGTGTAATTAAGGTAATTAATATTTCCAATACTAAAGATTTAAAAGCAAATTTAGATATTTTCTACTCAAATCGTCCGACACCCCTCAAATCGTCTTCTTTATTATTTTCCTCGACTAAAAAATATTAAATAAAAATTAGTAAATAAATTGGATTAGTGGAGTAAATTTATGAGAATACTAATATAATATACTTAGTTTCCTCCATTTGAAGATAGTAGGAAAAAATTAGTAAATAAAATGGACTTGAAAGTTTATGAAAATATTAACCTAACATATTTAACTTCCCTCGTGAAAGATAGTATTAAAGAAAAGGATAATTATCAAAGTAATCACTCATTTGGTTCAAATGTATCAAATTAGTCATTTATCTAAAAAATGACTCAATTTGGTAACTAATTTGAAAACTTGTATCAATTTAATCTTTAAAAGAGTAAAATTTTATATTAATTTAGTCATTGGTCTCCTTGATACGAAATTTTAAATCAGTGACTAAATTAAGTCATTTTTTAAATGAGTGGCTAATTTCATACATTTGAATTAAATAAGTGATGATTTTGATAATTATCCCATTTTTTTAATAAATAAATTGGATCGGTAGAGGGCGTTTAGGAGAATATTAAGATACTATATTTAGTTTCCTCCGTTAAAAAATATTTCCTATATTTTTAGAAAAGCAAAAAATACGAGAATATTATTTAATTTCCCTTATTATTTTAAAGTTAAATGACTCGACTTAATGTTTGATTAACCGTTGTTATCGGTATCACTAGGGTATAACGAGTTAATGTAAACCCACAAAACTTTAAAACTAATAAAACTACGGGCTTTTTTCAAAAGTATCAAAATTGTAGAAATTATTTATAAAAATACGCTCTTTTGTAACCGTTGCAATCTCGTTTGCAACCCCATTTGCAACAATTTCAATCTTACTTATAATTAGAGCGTATTTTTGTTAATAATTTCAAAAAGTTAGATATTTTTGTAGATTTTCCTAAAACGAACTAAGTGTACCGATAAAACTAATTTATTTGAACCGGAATATAGAGCCCAGATGACACCTGCGATCCAATGAAACTAATGCCCCAAGCCCAAACACTTATTCTTCGCCTAAATAAAAGCCCAAAAACATATTATAGGGTTTAGCTGCTCTCTCTCTCTCTCTCTCTCTCTCTAATCTCTCTCGAATCAAATCTAGAAAATCAAGAAGCAAAGATGTTTCCAGGGATGTATCAAAAACCAGACAAGAAAGAAGCTTTAAAGCAGCTTCAGGTCCATGGAGCTTTGTTCGGGGCATGGGTCGTGGCTATTCGGGTCGCTCCTTATATTCTTCATTATTTCTCCAATCAAAAACAAGAACTCTCTCTTGACTTCTAATTTATGGTGACCCACTTTTCTATTACTTTGTTCTTATTTAATTGATTTACTTGTATTTTTTTTAATTGCTAAATTAGGGTTTGTATTTTTATTATATTATTTTACTTAACAATTTTGTTTTTGGGTATATTTTGATGCATTGTATTAGGGAGTTGTTTGAAGTATATGGAGGAGGGTAGTGAATTATCGATAATTCGAGTAGAGGAATTTTAAGTACTAGGCTATCGACAAATTAGTGATTGGGGAGGTGGAGGGGGAGGGGGTTATTTTTGTTTAGTTTGATTTTAGGGATTGTGTATTACATTGTTGGTTTCTCCGCGATTTAAATGTCTTGTTGAAGATGTTTGTTTGCCTAAAAAGCTTTAAGAATTTAAATTTCGGAATTCGGTTACCCTTTTTTCCCTTGAAAGTTAGCCTGATTCTTGAGCTTGAATTGTGTACTGTCCTGATGTAAGACAGAGGGTTTGATGTTTTAACAAAGCACGAGTTTATAATGCATATCTGTTGGTCATTAGTAATGGAATTGTATCTGTGTCAAAAAGTTTACTATGGTTTTTTTAACTGTAATGTACTTTCTACTTTGTTTCTGCAGCAGTTCAAGGAAGAGGAGCAGGATTGCTGGGATTGTGTGGCATCCCATGTTTTGTAGTTCTGTTTTTACGAAATATAAATTCTTTCTGATGTTTATGCTTTGACATTATTATGTAGTTAAATCGCTTTCAAATTTGGCGTGTTGAAGAATAGATACAATTACGTTGAATGCTTCTTGCTTGTTATAATTTACAAGTTATTGTGTATCGTACTATCCTCTTAACATTTAGCAGTAGTCTTGAGTTCATTAACTTGTTTTTGCAGCTAAATGTTCTTTTTTTGGTTTATTCTTTTAGTTAATGTATTGATCTTAATATTTATAATCTGATCCCTTGTCAGTATTCTTGCTATGAAATTTCCTCAACCAAAACTCAAACTAAGAGAGAGATCTAGAGCAAAGCTCAATAGGCATGCTTGATTAGATTTGTATACTAGGAAGAGAAAGATATAGGAAGGAAAGCTTGAGTAAACCACATTCGACATGCTTGCTTAAGTTACGAGCTTGATACATAAATAAGCAAGACTGAGATGATCACATTAGACATGTATGGTTAGGTTCCGAGGTTAAGGTATAAGAAAGGTACATTGATTCCCTAGTCTGTAAACAAGTTGTTTTAGTAGTTTTCTGCCTGGCAGCATTAGGTTTACATTCTAGGCTTGGACCTCAATATTTTGGAAGGAAGATCTAGGATTTACATGCCAATTGCCAAGCTACAATGTATAAATATAAAGAATGCATTAATCAAAATGTCATTAACTTCTGAAATCTCTTAGATTAAAGGGGATTTCAAGTTCATGTGATCATGTCCAAGATCCTGAAAGGTCATCAGTTTCTTTGTAAATTTTCAATTTCATAGGAATATTAACATCCCTTAGGTTTTTTTTTGTTGGACTTGGATAAGAAAGCATCATAGTCGAGTGACTGTTCTGGTTTTTATGGAATGAGAGTTTTATAATTTTTGAAGTTTTTTCTTGTAAGAAACAGAAACAACATACTGATGCGCCATTAGAGAAGAATACGAGAGAGATACATTGGAAAATGAACTCTAAACACACATTTTAAAAACACGAAGCACAAGCTATCGCTCCAATACATTAGAACATAAGAAACTCGCAGACACGCTTCACCTAGGTCCATCAACTTTTAAAACGAAAGAACATTCCAGAACAATCTCAAAGCATCTTCACTTAAGCAATCTTCACCTCGATGATCTTAGGTTTCTTGGGTTCCGGAGGTGGCAACTTCTCCACCGTAACAGTCAGCACACCGTCCTGACAAACAGCCTTGATAGTCTCCAAATCAGCATTCTCAGGCAACACAAACTTCCTCATAAACTTTCCAGTTCTCCTCTCCAGTTTAACATACTTTACGCCTTCCTTCTCTTCTTCTCTCTGTCTCTCACCACACACGACGAGCACATTATTTTCATCCACCTGCACCTTTATATCACCTGACTTCAATCCCGGCATGTCCATAACAAACACGTAGGAATTCGGATACTCTTTCACGTCTGCTGGAGTTGTTGCCATGGCTTTGGCATCACGGACATAAGTACGAGCCTGGTTGGACTTGTTGTCGTTGGCAGAGTGAGTTTCGTCGTCGAGAATGTGGTAGAATGTGTTGAGGAGTGGATCAAATCCCATTACCCTCAAGTCCATTTTATGTAAGCTAGCAATCAGAGAAACAGCAAAGTGATTTGTTTATGTTTGCAAGAAATGTTTTGATTTGAAATGTTGATTGAGGAAGAGGATTGTTAAGTGGAGAATTTATAAGCTGTGATGGGGAGGTGAAGGAAAGTTCTGGAAAGAACGAGATGGTTTAAGAGAAGCTTCTGGATTATGAACTTTCTACTTGTTTCAAGAAACATCTGACTGGAATTAGAAAGGCTAAATAAAAGCCCTGTCTGACTTGTTCAAAGATAGTTAAATAATTAATCCAGTTGAACTGAATGAATGTCTGAAATATGTAAAATGAAAAATTATACCAAGAGAAGAATTTATGTCTGTTTAAGTAACATTTGACCTTTCTTCCATCTTTGGAGCATCGGAGAAGTGTGATTATTGATAAAAAAAAAGGCAGAATTACGAATATAACAGAAGAATCTAACAGTATTAGTAAATCTGTTCCTGGTGGAGGAGGTCTAATTTCTGCAATGGCACTTCTTGTAGCCTTTAGTAGCATCTCGTAAACAACCTACAGGACTGTTTTGGGGGGTTGGTCCAATGTTAAACATAGGCTCTCCCACATTAACAGCTCGAGCTTCACAAATAAGGGTCATCGAGCTTCCAGATAAACATTGGAACAAGGAAGGAGGGTGCTTGCATACATGGCTCTGTGGCAAGAAATTTAGGGTGAGGTCCTTGATAGAATCAGAAGCAGGCAACAGCAAAGGAATGGTCCCAAAGCCAGAATGCAAGGCACTTCGTTATGCTCCTAAAGACCATAAAATTTTGAGGTTTTCCTAGAAGGTAAGACTAATTCTTGTGCTTGAATGTGTACGTTTTGAGGAAACAACCACTGTTCTAAAATTCCGATCTGACTGAACAATCCTTCTATTAAGGTTTTCATAGGAAACAGGAAAGACATACGCCATTACAGAAGCATGACGCTAAGGGAAACAGAAATTGCTTTAAATTCAACTTAAATAACACAAAGCACAAGCAGTCACTCCTTAATTTTGAACGGTAAGTCGGAAATTTTAGCTGCCAGGTTCTGATCCAGCAGAATGTTTGTAGTCTTTACATCTCTGTGTATGACTCCGTTCTCTATGCCTGTACCGCTATGAAGGTAGTCTAGTCCACGTGCTGCCCCTATGCAGATTTTGAGGGGCTGCACTTAGGATAAACAAGGGTAAGAAGTATCACCTTTTCTGACCCTTTTGTGAAGATGATCAGCAAGGCTTCCAGACCGCATATGATTGTAAACTAGGATCATCTCCTCAAAGTCATCGCAATAACCAATGAGAGAAACTAAATGACTGTGTTGAAACTAGGAAAGCATCTTAATCTCTGTCACAAACTCCTTGCTTGGACATGGCTTTTTCCCGCTTTATAGCAAAAATCCTCTTTAAAATCAATGATTCCTCTATAAACAGTTCCAAACCCACCTTTCCCGATCACTAATTCTTCCTCGGAGTTTTTTGCTGTTGATTTTGATGTCTCGAAGTGAAAATCGATGACATAATTGTCGTCGAATAGATAATGGTAAGCACTTTTTTGGTTGAGATTAGTTGCAAATATTGTCTTGCTTTTTTGGTTTATATGGAATGAGAGTTTTTTAAATTTTAAAGTTTTTTCTTGTAAGAAACAGAAACAGCATACTGATGCGCCATTAGAGAAGAATACGAGAGAGATACGTTGGAAAATGAACATAAGCATTACATTACAACAACATAAGAAACTCACAAACATGCTTCACTCAAGTCCAACAACTTTTAAAAAACGAAAGTACATTCCAGAACAATCTCAAAGCATCTTCACTTAAGCAATCTTCACCTCGATGATCTTAGGCTTCTTGGGTTCCGGAGGTGGCAACTTCTCCACCGTAACAGTCAGCACACCGTCCTGGCAAACAGCCTTGATGGTCTCCAGATTAGCATTCTCAGGCAACACAAACTTCCTCATAAACTTTCCAATTCTCCTCTCCAGTTTAACATACTCTACGCCTTCCTTCTCTTCTTCTCTCTGTCTCTCACCACTCACCACGAGCACATTATTTTCATCCACCTGCACCTTTATATCACCTGACTTCAATCCCGGCATGTCCATAACAAACACGTAGGAATTCGGACACTCTTTCACGTCTGCTGGAGTTGTTGCCATGGCTTTGGCATCACGGACATAAGTACGAGCGTGGTTGGATTTGTTGTCATTGGCGGAGTGATTGTCGTCGTCAAGAATGTGGTAGAATGTGTTGAGGAGTGGATCAAAACCCATTACTCTCAAATCCATTTTAAGTATGTGAGCGACTGCAGAAACAGCAAAGTGAGTTGTTTATATTTGCAGAGATGGTTTGATTTGAAATGTTGAATGATGAAGAGGATTGTCTTGTGGAGAATTTATAAGTTGCAGTGTGAGGTGAAGGGAAGTTCTGGAAAGAACGAGATGGCTTAAGAGAAGCTTCTGGATTATGGACTTTAATCTACTTGTTTCAGGAAGCATCTGACTGGAATCAGAAAGTCCTGTTTGACTCGTTCCAAGATAGTTAAATAATTTAACCAATCAAACTGAATAAATGTCAAAATTTGCCACCCTGCCAATCGACATCGATCTGAGCACGGATGACCTTTCTTCCATCTTTGCAGCATCGGAGAAGTGTGATTATTGATAGGGTTATTAAGATGTTGACCATCAAAATTTTCTGGAAAATAAATACGTACATCAGTGATCCAGATCACTGAAGTATGATTTTTGTATGTATAGATCATTTATCCGATAATTGGAGATAAAAATTAAATATCGGCCGTTCGGCATATGGGTAATAATATCAGAATATATGTGTTAATGTGTACAAATGTGCATACTTTAAGGGTCAATATATTAATATTGTTAAGTTATAGAAAAGGTAAAATAATGCAATTTCGCTTTTTTTTTTGGCCTAAAAATTATATTTTTTTAAATATTATTTATTTTATTTTGTTTGTTTCGTATTAAAATTCAAACGTCCTATTTTGGTACAAACCTAAAAACTCGAAAAAAATAAAGTACAAAACTATGTTATATTAAGGTCCAAAATGACCAAAAAAACCAAATTTTCATAAAACTTATCATGATAGGCATTTTGAGAGCGTAAAAAATATGTTTTTACATAATATTTTTTTTTATTCTATATTAAAATTTGAACGTACTGCTTTGGTACAATCCAAAAATGATGAAAAAATAAAATGCCGAACTATGTTATTTTAGATTCGTAAATGACAAAAAATCACAATTTTCTTAAAAACTTATGTCTAGTTATTTTCACGGGCATAAAAATTATATTTTACATATTTTTTTTGCATTTTTTATATTTTTATTAAAATTTGAACGTCCTACTTTGGCGCAAGTCAAAAAACTCGAAAATATATATTGCAAAACTATGTTATTTAAAGGTCCGAAAATGATAAGTACGCTTAATAGAAACATCACATATTTTTTTTCCTATGATGTGTAAAGGTGTATAATAATCCATACTTCAAGGGCCAAAACGTTCATACTATTTTTATGTAACGTACAAAGCAATGTAAATGACAAAGTTATCCCTTAACCGATTTAATAATAATAACTTTGAACGGAAAAAGGGCTGGGATGTACATCGAACATACTTCAGTGACATGGAGGTACGTTTTCATATTTTGAGGATCCTGTGTATTTTCAGTAGAACTTTGAGGGTCAACCTCTTAATAACCCCTAACAAAAAAAATGACGGAACTACGAAAATTATTCCTGGTAGAGGAGGTATAATTTCTGCAATGCCACTTCTTGTAGCCTTTAGTAGTATCTCGTTGACAACCTACAGGACTGTTTTGGGGGTTGGTCCAATATTAAACATCCGTTCCCCACGTTAACAGCTTGAGCTTCACAAGTAATGGTCATCGAGCTCCCAGGTAAACATCGGAACTAACAGCTTGAGCTTCACAAATAATGGTCATCGAGCTCCCACGTAAACATTGGAACTAGGAAGGAGGGTGCTTTCACACATGCCTCTGTGGCAAGAAATTTAAAAGGATGAGGTCCTTGATCGAATCTGAAGCAGGAAATTATTTGCAGAAATTGCAAGAACTGGAGCAAACATGTCTTTCCACTCTAGGCTTGAACCTCAATATTTTAAAAGGAAGATAGGGTTTTTTCTTATAAACATGTCTTGTCTGAAGATCTAAAGAAGAAGATCACTAACTTTTCGAACCTCTTAGATTAAAAGAGACTTAAAAGTACATCTTCAAGATTCTGAGAGGTCAACAGTTCCATTTGTAGATTATCAAATTCATGTCAACATCCTTTAGTTTTTCTTATTGGAAGTTGAATTTTTTGAGCCAAACTGCCGAAACTGGTTTAGATGGAATTATAGTTGTTTCATAATTTTTGTAAGAAACAGAATCAACATGATGATACGCCATTAGAGGAGAATATGAGAGAGATAAATTGGAAAATGAGCTCTTAACAAACATTTCAAAAACACAAATCATAAGCACTCCATTACATTTGAACAATATAAGAAACTCGCAAACACGCTTCATTTAGGTTGGACAACTTTTAAAAACAAAAGTACATTCCAGAACAATCTCAAAGCATCTTCACTTAAGCAATCTGCACCTGAATGATCTTAGGTTTCTTCGGTTCCGGAGGTGGCAACTTCTCCACCGTAACAGTCAGCACACCGTCCTGACAAACAGCCTTGATAGTCTCCAAATCAGCATTCTCAGGCAACACAAACTTCCTCATAAACTTGCCAATTCTCCTCTCCAGTTTGACATACTTTACGCCTTCCTTCACTTCTTCTCTCTGTCTCTCACCACACACCACGAGTACATTCTTTGTCAGAAAATGGAAAGTTTGAGACATATTTTATATATGTTTCTGATGGAATTTCTGGAAACTAACAAGTGGAGGTTGTTCCTTGTAATGAGGACTTAAACTTTCATGTTTGGATCTAAGACATTTTCTTAGTGTAATCCATAAATAAATTGAGTTGAAATAGGTTGCTTGAAATGGGTTATGTGGGTTGGTTATATTGAAATAACTTGTATCCCACATAGAATTGGTAATGAGAGGTTGGTGGGTTTATATAGAAACATGTGCAAGAGTAGTGTACAACTACTAAGGCATGTGGGTGTGCATAGTGTTAGTATGTGCCTCACGCGCACACACACACGCGCGCGCCGCCGCCGCCCGCCTCGCCTCGTCACGACTCGGCTCGGGTCGAAGGGCGATTTGGGCGAATGTCTCGGCGTCTCGCGTACGCGAGGCGACCTGGGCGAGGAATTTTATTACCTGTTTATTTAATATTATTTATTGATTTAATTTAACAGTATCAGTATTTATTTGTAACAGCTATATGAACTGGGTCAGGAACATCAAATCCTGATGGCTTTGCTTCAGTACTGATGATGATCAAATCCTGATGGACCAGGAAATCCTGACTGAGCTGTAACTGTTATTAAATCCTGATGACTACTGTTATGGTAATTAAATCAGAATATTTAGTATTAAATACCATATCTTCAGTTACAATATTTGGTCTATTACGTTTTATTTTGTATTATATTTTTATATATATACAAATGAGAACGTTGAGATAGCAGAGGCATATACGTAACTCTAAAAACCCTAGCAACTATTCTCTTCTCTGTTTTTCTCTCAACACATACAGAATACATAGTTCTTGGGCGAAGTGAGGTGCTGGTCGCTGTTGATCATTCCGACTACTGTGAGTGGATTGATCTGTGCTGTTTTATCCTGGGAGTGATATTGCTGCAACCCAACACAGCGTAAGTGGGGCAATAATCTCTTCAAGAACAGTCAAGACTTCTCGAAGGCTTGGCGACTCAGCTGTTTTATTTATCTATCAGTATTTGCTAAAGCTCCTGAGAGATAAGTGTTCTTTCTTGTCTTGTTATTTTCAGTCTCTGATTATACTTTTGTTTCGACCTTGTGTTTGTTTCGTTATTTGGTAATTTTGCCTGTTCTTGTTAATTCGGAATATATATAACTGCCCTATTGTTGCTGTGTAGTTAGTAATTATACCCAACATTCTTTTCATCCACCTGCACCTTTATGTCACCTGATTTCAATCCCGGCATATCCAGGACAAACACGTAGGAATTCGGATACTCTTTCACGTCTGCTGGAGTTGATGCCATGGCTTTGGCATCACGGACATAACTACGAGCCTGGTTGGATTTGTCGTCATTGGCGGAGTGATCGTCATCGTCGAGAATGTGGTAGAATGTGTTGAGCAGCGGATCAAATCCCATTACCCTCAAGTCCATTTTATGTAAGCTAGCAACTATAGAAACAGCAAAGCGATTTGTTTATATTTGCGGAAATTGTTTGATTTGGTATGTTGAATGAGCAAGAGGATTGTTAAGTGGAGTATTTATAAGTTGCAATGGGAGGTGAAGGAAAGTTCTGGAGAAACGAGATGGTTTAAGAGAAGCTTCTGGAATATGGACTTTCTACTTGTTTCAAGAAGCATCATCGGACTGGAATTAGAAAGGCCAAGTAAAGCCCTGTCTGACTTGTTCAAAGATAGTTAAATAAGGGTAAACAATGGAAGAAGGAAGGAAGGAGGAGCAGAACTTCATGGATTATGTATCACTCCATATATTGTAGTTCTGGCTTTTACGAAATTTATCCTTGCTAACATTTATGCTTGAGATTATTATGCAGTTGATCGTTTTCAAATTTGTGCATTGAGAAAGAGATACAATCACCTTGAATGCTTCTCGCATATAAACTAAGAAGTAAATACGACCAAAGGTAGACCAAAGCACATTAGACATGTTTGGTTGGATTACGATCTTAAGATGCAAGAAAGCTAGCTTGAGCGGAACATTCTCGAGACATGCCACTATTCCACGAGGTGAAAGGAAGGAAAATTCCTTGGAAGTTCAAGATTTTGAGCCAAACTAACCAAAACCAGTCTGGACAATGATGAAACCAGAGTTGTTTCAGTTCTGTCAGCTATTCCGAATCTCATCTAACAGCTCCATGCGCTATCCAGTCTCTAAAAAAAGGCTGCAGATATATACCAGAAAGACTAAAGGAATGACTTCCAATTCCTTCAGCAACTGCAATGACGTTTGATGACCAACAGATAGAGTATAGAGCGCTCAACTCATTGGAATGCTATTAAATACCCACGACAACAGATGAATATATAGCTTAGATCCTGGCCAACATTTTTCAAGCAACGAAAGTGCAGAATGCAGACACCAATTCTATTTTGTCAGTGCAATCCCTGTTCCCTTTCCGTGTTCTACCGAAGCAAGATTATGACCTAAACAATCCAAAAAGATGCTGCTGATAACAGCCTTAATAAATTGAATCACAGAATAAGGAAAGAGGGTGCATTTCTTCCATAAGTGGTAGCCACAGCTTTACACCACAGTATTGCAATGTTGATAACGTGGTCATCCATGTACTTGTTTACTTGTGTTAAATATGTCTTTCGTCTGAGCATTGTCCTAAATGTGTTTAGTTTGAAAACGCATACCAAAGAACCCTCATCAAACCCACATTTTTAGTTGTGGACCATAATATAGGAGATTAGCTCATATGAAAACTCTTTCTAGGCTTATTCTCGAATCTAAGAAATTGCTTGCAAGTAAAATAACAAAACTGTTCTAAATTTCTTTGCTTAATTAAACAATTCTTGAAAATGAAAGTGTTTCATACCCTAAATTTTTAACGAATTATCCATGGAATTCAGATCTCAGTATCACACAGTACAATAATAATGTCTACTTATCACTATATAATTACTAATTACTGTTATCTCATAAATTTTCGAGGGTTTTCATAAGAAACAGAAAAGACAGATACCATTACAGAAGCATATGACACCAAGGGAAACAGAAATTGCTTTAAATTCAATTTAAATAACACAAAGCACAAGCAGCCACTCCTTCAATTTTGAACTACATAAGAAACTCGCCCACACACTCAACAACTATTTAAAACTAATGAACATTTCAAAACAATCTCAAAGCATGTTCAGTCAAGCAAACTTCACCTGAATGATCTTAGGCTTCTTCGGTTCCAGAGGCGGCAACTTCTCCACCGTAACAGTCAGCACACCGTCCTGACAAACAGCCTTGATTGTTTCCAAATTAGCATTATCACACAACACAAACTTCCACATAAACTTGCCATTTCTCTCCATTCTAACAAACTTTATGCCTACCTTCTCTACTCCTCTCTGTCTCTCCCCACACACCATCAGTACATTATCTTCATCCACCTGCACCTTTATATCACCTGACTTCAATCCCGGCATATCAACAACAAACACATAGGAATTCGGATACTCTTTCATGTCTGCTGGAGTTGATTTCATGGCTTTGGCATCATGAACACAAGTACAAACGGACACAAGTACAAGTGTGATTGGAGTTTTTGTTGTCACTGGCAGAGTGATTGAGAATTTCGTACAATGTGCTAAGGAGTGGATACGGATCCAATCCCATTACCCTCAATTCCTTAAATCCATTTTCTGTACGTGTTTGCAAATATAGAAACAGCACAGTAATGTGGTTATATTTGGAGAAATGATTTGATCTGATATGTTGATTGAGAAAGAGGATTGTTCGTTTGAGAATTTACAAGTGGCAATGGAAGGGAAGTTTTGGAAAGAACGAGAATGTTCAAGAGAGGCTTCTGGATCATGGAAGCCCTGTCTGACTTGTTCAAAGATGGTTGAATAATTTAACTAATTAATTTGAATATGTTTTTAATCCAAGTGAGCCATTCGTACAAAACTCTGCTGTATCTTAGTACATTTCATACAAGGAACTTGGGAAAGTTCTCTGCATAAATACAGCTTCCTTTCATGAATAACCTCATATTTCCAACAAAAACACCACATTCTAGAGTTATGTATGGTTAGTTAGAAGTGTGAAGGATGTGAACAGAACAAATGATTTGGACATTTTCAAAATATTAGCGTAATATTCATTCCTAACCTTGTTGCATATTTGCATCGCAACAATCACAATACAAGCAATCCTTCCATTTCACATGTGTTATCGTTCCGTTCACCTACTTCATATCATACAAATACTTCAATCATCTTCTTCTTACACTCTAGCATCTTCTCCATTCTCATATCTATCTCTTTAACTCCTTTCCTTCCACATCTAATTACCTTCAGATTCTTCATATCTGCAACAGGTACACTATTGTATCCACCTTTTGAAATATTAAAGAATTTGATAAGAGATCACTATCTAATAGCTACTTGCTGTTCATGAATCTCAACCATCTCCTTCCTTAATTTTCTAGCTTGCTCCTCATTCCCTTGCTTCATGTATCCGTCTATAAAAGAATTATATATCTCAGAATTAGGCTCATGCCCTTTTCCCACCATCTCAGCCTGAAGCTTTAATCCATCTTCCATCCTTCCCTCCTGACACAAACCCTTGATAACAGACTCATAACTCGTGCCCTTTGGAACAATATCATATTTCTTGACAGCAACCCTTAGATACTCCAATGCTTCGGAAACCCTATTCTGCCCACAAAGTCCCCTAATCACTTCATCAATCGTCAAACTCTCAGGTCTAAAACCTTTCCTACACATTCCCTTATACAAAAGCAAAGCCGAATCAACATCCCCAATCCTACAATAACCACTTATAAGATGCTCAAACGTAACACAACTACCATCCACCCCATCAAACTCCATCTCTCGAAAAAACTCCTCAGCCCTCTCAACCTCTCCAACCTTACAAAACCCCCCAATTATCGTATTATAAGCAACCAAATCCCTCTCCAAACCCTTCCTTCCCATTTCCTCCCAAACCCTCAAAGCATCCACCATCCTCTCACCCTCACAATACACCGCCATCAAAACACTAAAACTATACGAATTCGCCTCACACCCCCTCCTCACCATTTCACCCCAAACCTCCTCTACATTCTCAACCAACCCTTCTCGATAAAAACCAACCATGATCACATTAAAAGTACCCACATTCGGCACAACAACCCTCATACCATTCGCAACCACATTCCCCTCATTAAAAATCTCTTTATACAAATCATACCCAACAAAACAATCAACACACTTACAAACATTTTTAATCAAGTCATTCAAAGTACTAATCTTTAAAAACATACCCCGAGTTCGCAACATTCTCTCAATCTCAACAGCCTGATCAATTCTTTTCGCCAGCAATAACGACAAAACAAGCAAATCAAACACAAAAGGGGCAGAATCACAAACCCTATAAGTCCTCATCAAACACTCAAAAATCTTGGGATATTTCACAAAACCACCCAAATGGGCCTCTCTAAATTTCCCCAAAACACATTGAATCAGCCTCTGGGCCTCACTTTTTTGCCTCCCACGAGCAAGAACATGAATAATTGTAGCATAAGAGTCTAAAGAATGGTTACAAAGAGAGTGTTGAACAGTGAAATTGAAGTAGTTTAGGGCAAGATGGGGATTATTGCGAAGCTGGAGGGTAATTTGGGAAACTTGGGTGGGTGTGAAACCGGCCGGGAAGAGTTGCCGGAGATGGGTCCACCGGGATTTTGAGCGGTGGTGTTTTAGGAGGGCGACGGCGGTTGAAATTACTGTTTTGTCCTCAGGGAGAAGTGAGGGGGTGGAGGATGAGAAGGGTAGTGAGTGTTTTTGAAGGGTAAAATGGGAAATTGGGTTTTTGATGAGGGATGAAAAGGGAGGCATAGTTAGTGAAGTTTGAAGCTTTTTCTGTGTTTGCATTTGAGTGCAAGGCAGGGTGCGTGTCACATGGGCAGGGAGGCAGAGTTTGTTATTTGATATTTTTTAATAATTTTTTGTAATTTTTTTTATCTTTTTATATAAAATAATTTTTATAAATAATAAATATCATTTTAATATAGTTACTTTTATATAAGTAAGTTGTATATCTTTATTTACTTTTAGTTAAATTGTAATTATTGTTCAATATTCTTTTTATTTTAGGTTTATGTATTATTAATTAGGTATTAATAATTGTGTTGATGTCGTGTAATTGATCGATTTTGTGATAATAATATATTGATATAGGAACACAACTAAAATCCCTGTCCTGATGAATTTGGTGAGCCTCTAAATACTCATGGTACTAGATGATTTTTTTTTTTAATCGTTTTCCAAATAAAAAATGGGGAAATTGATATGAGGCAAAATGTGACTTTTGTTTGATTACAATTGAAGGAAGGCCTATCGTCTTCGTAATCACATCTATTATATATCTTATAATGCAACAAGAACTTTGTGAAATATTTTATTCAACAACTTGAAATTACATAACTGCTCCTCCAAAGTCAAATGTTATAAAAATGAAAGAAAATTTTAATCTTGATGGTAATCGAACCTAAGACACTTCAATACTAATTACTAAGAATTTCAAGTCACCAATTTAACCATTTAGCTACTTGGGCTTTTTTGTTGTTGTATAAAACCCATTAGTATGATAATGTCTTTCACAAATATTATTTTACACTTTAGTTTTTATTTAAGATTCTTTCATGATAATTTCATTTGTCTGATTATTAATAAAAGTGGTTATTGGTATAAAGTATATCCAATAGACGCGTATCTCTTTAATTAAATTTAATTATATTTCTTCCTTTATATTCACAATTTTAAGACAAAGTACAAATGCATTTTTAGTCACATAATATCACTTTTTAGTCCGAGCATCCAATACTACAAAATAGTAATCATTTTGTCTCAACTATGTTCATACATATCAGATAATATAAGTAATAATATAAGCACCTCTATAGTTGTTACCCTGAATAGAGATGAACGTAATCCGGATTCAGGTCGGATTTTTCGATATCCGATATGGTCGGGCTTTTTTAAATCGAGACAAATTTCCTTTAAAATATTTATACCTGTAGATAGGGTCGGGCCAGGAGGGATCAAATCGGATTTTTACAAATTATTTTAGATATTGATAACTTTAACTTTAACTTTAACTTTTTTTTTTTATTTTTTCGGATTTAATTAAAAAAATTAAGCTTTTATCCGAGATTTAATTGGAAATTCTAACTTTTTGGATTGGAATTTTATCCTGATCAAGACTGCGTCCAAATCGAGATTAAATTTGGGTTTATTCGGCTAGAACCGGATCGGAGTTTTGTGAAAAATATGCGATCCGTTTAAGCCTGCGGGCTGGATCCAATTGAGGTGGACTTTTTTTTAATCAGATTTTTTCCAATTTTTTTAACCAGTTCGAACAGTTTTTTTCGAATACGAATTTGTGTGCATCTCAATCCCGCCACTCATGCATTAAAGACAAGTATACTACTCCGGCCGCTTTATAGAGAATTATGGAGACCGGAGAGTATTGGTTCTTTCGAAATGGAGCCTTTATTTGACACATTTAACTAATTCCTATCTGATTATTAATTAGCTTATAAAACTAATCATCAAATACATTCAACTAAGAACAAAATCTTCTTCGGACTAATACCAAACCGATCTTCCTTGCAAATCTTCTCAATCATGTCACATAGTGTCACCAACAAGTTCAAACTGGTGGCAGGATCACCACAACAAACTGAAGAATACTTATCATCGCAAAATTAAACTGACGTGAACTAGAAAATATCGTCACAAAATAACATCAAGTTATGTCGGTTAAAGCGATCCCGTGCCTTGCACGGGTACAAGTGCAGTCGTATCAGTAGTAGGAAACCATGAACGGTACACAAAGATAACCTAGATTTTTTACTACTCTAGGCTCAAGGTTCTGGTACCTTTTAAAACTTATTAATAAATTTGTTCTTTTTGTTCTCTTTCTTTAGTTTCAACTCCTTTTGTCACACCATCGAATCTTACATAGAATTGTATGATATTTTTCAAGTTCTAAAATAATTATGATGCATTTTCTTAATACAATGTATCTATTCAATATTTTAGTTATGGCAATTAGTTGATTGATGTCAGTAATGGAAAATGAACTTTTGATAAGAGCCCAGAAACTACTTCTTCTGTGCGGGGAAAAGAAGCCAAAGAAATGAGCTTAGGAGCTCATCCATTGCAACGGATAACGGCATGCAAACATAACAGAGAAATCAGAAAAGTGCGCTCACAATACAACACGTATTTGCATTTTTAGTGTGCATCCAAATCTCAAGCAACTAAACATAACTAGGGCATGCCCGTGCCTCGCACGGGCTATAAAGCTAGTTTTACACCGATGCCAGAGAAAAAATTATACATTCAACAGGCTAGTAAAGATTTAGCAAAAAATGTCCAAACAAAGCGTCCAAGGGAAGAAGCAAGTTCCATTAATGTTCCTCAACACAAAGTATTCTCGGATGGATTTCTAAGTCGATGTCTTTAAATGCACAAAATATTATTGATGATTTCCTCTTGGAAGCAATCATATATGGAGGTACTCCATTCAGATTTGGGGATAATATTTTTCTCAAGAAGTTTGTGAATTCTTTGTGATAAGCGTGAGCCTTATATTAGTATTGTCCTTATATTTAAGTTATTTTGTATTGATTTGAATTTTAAATATGGATTGGAGGTTAAATGGCCAGAGTTGGAGATTAATTTCATTGAAATTCAGATTTTGTGGGTCGCTTGCGCAGTCTACATTATTTGGGCCATAACCGGAATTCTATAAGTTCAATTCAGACGATTCAACAGCTCAAAGAAAGCTTATGAGTAGAATTTTATTTTAGAAGTGGACTTGATATCAGAATCCAGTCGAGTCAGTCCAGAAACAACGCCCAACAATCAGCTACGAATTTCTATTATTGGAATTCAATTCTGATTGGAAAACTCCTTGTATTTGTATTAATTAATTAAAAAAAAACTTTATTATTAGATATTATTAGATTTAGATCAGACCTAATAGGGAGAGACAATATGCCGCATGAGGGAGGAAGAGAAGCCATCAACGGAGAAAATTTCAGCCATTGAAGACATTCAATTTGCTTTGTTTTCTTTTATTTTTTTACATCTCTTCTTGTGAACATGTGTTGGTTATCTTGAGATTGTTTTGATACTTTGATTATGAACTAAAATTATATGAGTTAAGATTTTTATGGAACCCTAGCATGAGATTATTGGTGTTTTGTTAAAGAGTAATGTATGCAATTATACAGTTTATTAATTCAAGTATTTTTCATGTTAATACTTTTTATTGTCTGATCAACTTTAGTGGGTTAACGAGTTAATTATAATATCGAGAGAGTTATAGTTAATTGACAAACAACTTGGATGGTGCATGTTTATATTTTTCGATTATAATATTGTTACGGTATAAACATATATTGTGACCATGCATAATTTTGTGAATTGATGATTAATTGTATTCCGAGGAGTAAATTGACATGGACTTATGTTAGTTTACTTGGTAAAAATTATCCGATAGAGATTTTGAGAGAAATCTATGATCATTGAATTCTAGCTAGTGAACTATGGAATTGTTATAGTGCTACACGACTATTTTCATTGGTTTCTGTAAAAGAAATTGTGTACTTTCGTTTTTTAATTTACTATCCAAAACTTATGATAATGCTACCCAATTAATTATCTTATTTTTATTACATATAATTTAAATTCTAATAAATAAATTAAAAAAGAAATAGCATAATAATTTTTTGAAAATTGATTGAAAACTAATGAAATTAACAATATAATTGAATTTATACAAAATAATTTATAGTGTAAGCAAATTTAAAATCAAATCTGATGTTTTGTGAATTATAATTTTAGAATAATTTAAAACAACTAGCTTAAAGCCTCTGCGATGCATGGTAGTTTTTGATATTATATGTGAAATTTTTTAAGACATGAATTTGGTAGGCTTAAAATATAAATGATCTGATTTGATAAAAATTATATATATGTTACATGTAATAATTTTAGAAATAAAAAGATGTTAATTTGAAAGTATAGAATAGATGATACGTTTTTAGATATGTGTCTTAATTAGAATATGTATGTAAAAATAGTGATTTCATATATGTTGCCCGTAATAATTTTAGAAAAAAAGAGGGATATTAATTTGAAATTATAGAATAGATGATATGTTTTTAGCAATGTGTCTTAATTAGAACATGTATGTAAAATAGGTTGGCCCGTTATCATAAGCTTTAAACAAGAAAGCTCATAAAAATTAAAAGGAATATGCCCAAAATATTAAAGTATGTAAAGCTCGATCCAGAATATTGACTAAAATTTTAAATGGACTTGATAATGATTATACATATGTTATCTGTAATATTTTTTTAGAAAAAGAGGGAATTACTGTCTGATCACCAAAGTTTAAATATTTCGGCTAAAATAATAAATCATAATAAGATTTTAATAGTAAGGGATATTAAAATACATAAAACCGTACTATAAATTTTTAATAGGAAAACCCACAAAATATTAAAAGAGTACACTCAAGTTATTAAAATACATAAAGCCTGACCCAAAATACCGACTACCGTCCGACTACCAAATTTTTAACATTTTGTATTTAATAATATAGTATAAATTTTATTAACAATCTGTTGGTCCTTGACTATTGCAGGGGGGGGGGGGGGGTTGAATGCAATACTGATAAATCTCAATCTACGTTTCAACAACAAAAACTAAGATTAAAGTTTATTAGTTTACGAATTGCAAATACAAGTAGACACAAGAGATTTTCTCACAAAATAAATGTTTTATTTATTTTGCGAAGTGTTGCTACAACCTCAAGAGATAGTCTAAGTAAACTAATCATATCTCTATCATCACAGGTTTGTGAAGCTGCTGTCATTTTCATGTGGAAGCTTCTTAGAAATTGTCTACCCGTGAGTCTTACCTAAATTGCTATAAAAACAAGTTTATCATTACTGGAAAAAGAAATCTAGATACATTTTATATTTAGCTAACACAATTCAGTAGATGTTGATTTGTCATACTCTTGAATTGATGAGTTTTGTCATGTGATCTCTTAAGCTTCAGTCGTAGTCTTGCAGACCTGATGCAATGTTGGGATACTGCAGCACGCCTGTTTCTTGAACATCCAAACAGTCACATGTTTGACTGGGTAGTTCCCCAATACAAAGATTATCCCTTCAAGACAGTATCCTGATCCTCAAGATTGCTGTCACAAGAGTGTGCTTTTGGTGACAGTAAGAAATCCCCGTAATAGATGTTGTCAGGATTTCCCAGCTTGCTGTCAGACTAAGGTAAAGTTGCTGTCTCAGGGCTTCCGCCAATGTTGCTGTCAGAGTGGATATACTGTCATGACTTGCAACATGTTGTCTTCTTGTAACCTTACTGTCAGTGCCATGACAATAACATTTATTCTTGCTGTCCTCCTTGAGCACTTCTTGAGGCTTGAACAAATAAATGAACTTCTACCAAGATGTACTAAAATCTTATTTAACAACAAACAAAATGGTTACAAGAACATACTCTGGCTGTGACAGTATGTTCATACTTAACAAAATTAAGTATAAGGAAAATATCTAGTTAAGCTGTCTCATAGCTATCACCCATAAATCCTAACAATCTCCCCCAATTTGTTTTTATGGACAATAACAACAAATTTACAATTAATACATGCTGACAACTTAACTAACAAGATCAGAATTGATAAAAGATTTTCACTTAGCTTCAGATTTTCTTTTCTGACTTGCTTCATCATCTCTGTTGAGAGCTTCTTTCTGAATCTCCTTGAGTCCTTCCACCAATGCCTTCTCATCAGGAGAGATGTCATCATCTTCTATCTCATCAATGTACTTTTGGACTGCTTTGGAGAGACATACTCTTGCATCCTGGAGATCTGTCCACAATTCTTGACCAAAGGCATAAGTTCTGAACTTCAATTTGCCTTCAACAAGTTTAAATCTTCTTCTAGGATATGCATTCAGGGTTTTTCTTCTTGACTTTTCCAGCTTTGAGTCCTCACCCTTTCTTCTTTGAAGAATGCCCTCAATCTCAAAAGAACACAACTGTTCTAATGGATGAATTGAACCAATTACCATGTAGAGTAAGTCTTTCAAGGCACTTGTTTTGAGCTTATGAAAGCTTCTCACATGGATTTCTTCCCTTATGAACTTGATCCTCAGAGGATTCTCTAGCATACATGGTTGGTAGTTGGGTCCTTCACTCTCCACCTTGTTGGCTTCTTTGCATTTGTTCAAGAGTGGAACTTCCATATCTTCAGTGGCATCTCTTCCTGCAGGATTTGAAGGTCCTTCTTGACCTGGTTGGGTTTGCACCTCTTCTTCAGGAAAATCCTCTTCATAATCAGCTATCTCTTCATCAGAATATTCCGGCAAGTGAGCAATGTCAGCATCATCATGATCTTCAAATATGCCAAACTTCTGATAGAATTCCATATCTCTTTCATCCTTGTACTTCAGAACATGTTCCATGACTTTGTTGGGTACATTGTCATAGCTTTTTAGTAGCTCCACCATTCTGTCCAAGAAGAAGTAGTCAATTCTTCTCCTGACTTTTGTTCTTACAATCACAGGGATGTCGTTCACAGAAATTGACTCAACTTCCATGATGAAGTCTTTATCCACCTTTATTGACCTTGATGAATCCCACCAGAGAGTGTACATGTTTGCCTCCTGATTGGCATCTAACTCCACTTCAGCACTTCTGATTTCTTTTGATTTAGCATGTTGTACTTCAAGAGAGTTTGGATATTGAAAGTATTTGTCCTAAATCCAATCATGTATGATGAGTTAGGAAGAACTTTCTTGTATTCTTATTTGATTTCATTAATGTTAATAAAATACTTGTTTTGTTTTTATTACGGGCTTTATCTATTTAAAGTGTTTTAAATAAGAAGGTCCATAGTTTAGAGTAAAGCTTCTAGAATTATAATGAGATTATAATAGTGAGATCTAGAAGATTATAACTCTAGACTTAAACAGTTCCTGATCATAGGATAACTAATCGGAAGTTGGTGAATCCGCAAAGATTGGTACATACTATGCTTGCTCCCGTCAGGAGGATGTCTGTTCTCATAGGCATTTGTGTGGTGACACTATAGCTAGTATGTAGATGCTTGTTAGGGAATAAGTTCACTGAAAATGACTCGATAAGTTGAACAGCTAATGGAGTTTACTCACGTGTCAATAGTTATTCACTGAGTGATAGTTGTACAAGTGTCCTTAGACTTGAGATCGTTAGAGTTATCTTGTATATAATGAACTATGCTTTGGATTAGTCCTTAGTCTCAAGGACATCCATTAGGTCTATTCTGGGCATAGGGATTTGTGTATGGAGATAGTTACGTCAATAGAGGATCTACCCCTTCCAGTATAGGAAGAGAATATCCTATGTTATTCTTAGTATGCGAGTTCTGGAATCTCTGGCCAGAGTGTATGAAATTAGAAAGGAGTTTCTAATTTGCATTAATATGAACTTAGAATTATGAATAAGAAATCATATGATTAAATTTGATAAGGCCTGACACGAGATCCATGCCTTATATTTAATCGGGATACTGTAGGGTAGAAGGAATTGATTGTACTGAAACTAGTCACTGACAGGTTCTTGGTATTCTAAGCAGTGAATTCATATTATCCGGATAGTCGCGATATGTTGAGAAGCATCACTCACGATGTAGAATAAATATAATTAATCAATTAATTATATTTAATGAATTATGTATTATTATTATTTCTACTACCGGCTTAATATTGAACCTACAGGGTCACACCATAAAAGAATATTTTCTTTGATGGAAAGATTTAAATTATGAGAGAAGAAGAATTATTTTCTAAATAGTTTAAAAAAAAAAGAAATAATGATTAAAATAGTTTTAATCATTATTAAAGCATTTTAGAAATGTGGGGTTAATATATATATATATATATATATATATATATAATTAAAAAACCCTAAAAGAGCCCTATAAATAGATTGAGATAGTTCATTCTAAGGCTCATCTTTTTTTTGTGAAAAACCTAGAAAAAGGAGCTAGCCTCCATCTCTCTCTCTCTCTCTCGCTCTCTCTCTCTCTCTCTCTCTCTCTCTCTCTCTCTCTCTCTCTCTCTCTCTCTCTCTCTCTCTCTCTCTCTCTCTCTCTCTCTCTCTCTCTCTCTCTCTCTCTCTCTCTCTCTCTCTCTCTCTCTCTCTCTCTCTCTTTCTCTCTAAAAAGTCTTAGAGTTTTTTTGAAGAATTCATCGAAGGAAAATTCTTGGTGGATACCGGTAGAGTGCTTCACACTCGGAGGAGCAACTGCTTGCAACCATCGATTTTAAAGCTTCGATTCGCAAGGTATGGTTACGATTCCCTCGCTCTAGATTTTATATGTTTTTTTTCTATATGTGCGATACATGGTTTTTACGGAATAAATGTTATATCACGCTTCCGCTCATCCGTAAATTCCTTCAGATATTTGATTTGAAGTGGCTTCTTCAAATTCCTGCATAGCCCTGTAGCTTTCTCCCGTCCTAAGTACTTGGTCTTTCCTTTTCTTGCTTTAGTAGTCTTCTCAGGTTCAGGTTCTTGTCTAGAAAACCAAGCCCTGTCTAACGATTTTGTCCTTTTTTGTTTGACAGTTGGCTTGATTTCATCCTTGACATCATCTTCTTCGACAGTGTCCTTCAAGACAGTATCTTCTGTGACAATATCCTCCATGACAGCTTCTTTCAGGATAGTGTCTTCCATGACAGCTTCTTTCAGGACAGTGTCTTCCATGACAGCTTCTTTGGTGACAGTATCTTTTTCAGCATTTATACTGTCTATATCGCATCTCAAGATATTTGCCTCCAAAGCTTCAATTATTTCAGACTCCTCTTCTTCTATAACTTCAGCATCTTTCCTTTCTTGCACATGAGCTTCTTCTTTGTTTTCCTCCTGGGATTTAGTTCCAACATTCCCAAAAGTACTTCCACTAGCATTTCTTGCTACTCCAGTTCCTCCACTTCCATCCAACTCATCATCACCATCAAAAGGAACATCAAAGGAACACCTTTCACCTTGATAAGCTCTTTTGGAGTTTGCTTTGGAGATCATTTTCTTTACTGTAGAGCTCAGTTCCTTATCTCTCTTCACCAGCAATTCATAAATTGCATTGACAGCTAGAGCTCTTTCCTTGTTGGCTTTAGAGATGAGAATCATGTCTAATACTTTCAATATTGACTTTCACTCCATTGTGGAAGTGCCACCTAGACTCAGGTATGCACATCTCCTGCTACCAATTTTTGTGGTTGTTGCATAGTAGACACGGAATGGATTGGTGTAGATTTCTGGAAGTTTCTCTGAGATTAAGTTCAGCATTTGCAGTTGCAGAATCTCATTGAAGGATGTGTGGTTTGCCTTGATTTTGTTCTTCATTACAGTTAAAACCTTTGCTGGAAGGTTCTGTAACAGCTGCATAGTGATGAATATAGATATTCTATTGTTCAGGTACACATTAATGACCCACCTCTTTTCTTCATTGATCTTCACACATACACTTATGATCTTCTCCTTTAGCAAAGTTGAGCAGTTATTCAATCTTCTGCTAGGTTTCAACATTGCTTCCTCAACTATCCTACTGAAGTCATCATCATGATTGTGTAGTGTGCTCTCCCTATAGTCAACCATCAAAGCATTAGCCTCTTCCTAACTAAACTATGTTCCTTCACTCCATGAGTTTCCTGACAAGATGTATTCAGGCAACTTGTCTTTCCCTTTTACCAGCCTATTTTGGTCCTCTTGTTCTCTCCACTTCTTTTCAAGAGCACTCTCCTTTGGCTTTGAAGGTGGCTATCTTATTGTCACAGGAGGTAGTATTGGTCTTTTGGATGGAGCTTTCCCTTGCATTGCTTCCAGTGCTTCTTTAGACATCAAAACTTTTTCTCCAGCCATCTCATACTCAAACAGTTTTCCAGCTTCTTGCTCCCCCTTACTCCCTGAATTCCCTTTTGCTCCATTTTCTTCTTTGCAAATATTGACTCCCCCTTAGCTGCAGGCTCCCCCTTTCTCCTTAATTACTCCTTAGAAACAGGCTCCCCCTGAGATGCAACACCTGGCTTGGGGACAGATTCTGATCTTGCCCTTTTCTCCCCCTTAGGTAAGTTGGCAACATCAATACTAGCAGATAGAACCTGAATAGCTTCCTGAATACTAGAGAATCCAGAGGCCACCATGGTAGACAGGCTGTCAAGCTTGGTTTCCATGGAGAGACACATGTGCTCTAGGGCTTCCAATATGTGAGCAGTAGAGGGGCCACCAGTTCTTAGCCTTCTTGGAGGGGAAGGGAAAGAATGGAGCATGGAGGCTGTTGGGGTTCTCACACTCTCAGTGTTTTTCTGAGTGATCTCATCACTCCTCACAGAAGAACTCTCATGGCCTAGTGCCTGAACATAGGATATGATACACAAGAAGCTATTCAGGTTCATGGCCTAGTGCCTGAATTTGGGTCTAATCCAGCTTTATTCTCAAGAGTGAAGGTGTCATATCCAGAAGGTAATGGAAAATCAAGGTTAGGCACTTGATCAACCATGTGTTTGGTGAAACATAGTGGAATATGTGCATTTAAATTCTGTGAAGTGAGAGTTGTGTGTGTATTTCTTTTCAAAACACTGCACAGCTCTAAACGAGGGGCATTCTCATCAAACTCACACAAGGAATTGATACACAACATTAGAAAGCGAGGATAGATGTTTACCTTCTTACCTATGGCAGCCTTGAAGTGTGCCATGAGTAGCTTTCTAACATCCACTTTGTACCCATGAACAAGAGAGTGAGTGAGCTTCTTGATGTAGGTGGGAATCCCATTCCAGCCGGTAGTCTTGGTAGAGAACACCTTTACCATTGCATCAAACACCATGCTCCACTCCTTTCTGAGATACTTCCTGTCCATTTCACCAGAAGGGTACCACTTTGTTGTTCTCTCTTCAAGAATGGGTCCAGAATACCCAATTTTCAAGAAGAGCTTCTTTAGGGTCTCATCATTGGCAAGCTCGGCGTAGTTCTTTCCTGGTTCTAGCACAATTCTCAAAGCTGCATTAATGCCCTGAATAGTGAGAGTGTAGCTGTGCTCCTTGATTTTGAACTGGATGGTGGTATGGTCTCCATCTTCTTGAGCAGTAGCAGACTCCCAGAAGTTCTCAATCCTATCTAGGTCAAGAACAGGAGTTGAGGTGATAGCATACCTGAGATAGGACTTATTCAGGAAAGAGATAAGTCCTTTGAATTCTTCACCAGCATCACTAGGAGAGTAGATGCCAGCAAAGTTAGTCTGAGAGATTGATTGTTTGGGTGCCATTGTTGGTATGAGAGAGAAAATGAGTGTGTTGAGGAGGTAGAGAGAAAAATTCAGCAGAAAGTTGTTTTGATTTTGGTTGTTCTGTGTCAGGTTTGGTCTTGTCTGATTAACTGATGTATAAAGGGCAGTTCAAGCGTTATGCTGAAAAAGGGGATATTTGGAATCGTGCTAATACCCAATAACACCACCACGTGGGTTATTCCCTTTAATTTCTGTCAACGTGGAGGTTGAATTATCAATTTTAACGGTCCACTAGTGTTGACAGTAACCTGTGCGCTGAAACAAATTGTCAGTGACATTTGGTGATGATAGTAGGTTTATCTTGACAGTAACATTGTCGCGAAAAACTCACTGTCATCGTTAAGTACTTTTGTGACAATGTCTTTTAAAACTCTAGACAGTATGTTATTTACTGCTATCAAGAAACTAACTGTCATGAGATTCCGTGACAGTTCTTTTCTTGATGACAGTAACGTTTGAGGGAAAAACAGTAACTGTCATGAATTTTAATTTATGTTGTCATTAATGTACTTAACTCAATAAACATCATTCACAATAATGCAATTTTGATTCTAGATTCATTATTCATGCACATTAGTTTAATAATTTAGACAACACAGACACACAACAAGTGTTAAGGAACTGCAGAATAAAATTGATAAATTTTATTAAAAAGAGGAGGGTTAGACTTCTACAATTGACTGAAACAATTATTCATTACAGGTTTTCTTAATCAATTCTAGGAAGTTTGCCCTAGCCTCTTCTTCTGTGGTTCCTTCTTCCTTGAGGAGTGCTTGATACTCCTTCTCATGTTCTTGCCACTTAGCCTCTTCAGTGGCTTTGGCAGCAAGTTCTTTCTCCTTTTCCTCATCAAGAAGATCCTCCATCTCATCGAATAGAGCTTCAACTGCTTCTCTATATGGAGACTCAGTGCTAATATTAGGCCTGTATTCGATTCCTACTTTGTTTTCCATTTTATCTTTTCTGAATGATTAACTAATATGACCTAAGATTCATTTTATAGGCATATTAGGTAAAAAGAAGGTAAATGGTCAACAGTTCAGAATACCCATACAACTACCACAAATTGCAATTAAGAGTCATGTTCGCCACTAATCCAACAATTAACACACAACAACCAATTAATGCAAAGTCTTTGACCAAAGATCTCAGACTTTGAGGTTATCCAAGTTAATGACACAAAGTTTTATTACTGACAGTATGACTAACACAAAAATCAATTTAGCAAAGTCATAGCAAACATGTCGTCAACAAGAATAGGAACTTTATGTGCCAGTAACTTCTCATGACAGTAACTTTGAGGTTACTGTTACAAGCTGCATGCAGAAATGAAAATGTAAAGACTAGTAAGTTCACATACCAGATTTAGCATTCCCAATTCACTTACCAACCTGTTAAAGGTGGCTTCATCCAATGGTTTTGTGAAGATGTCTGCTAGTTGCTTCTCTGTTGGGACATAAATCAACTTCACAGTGCCTCTTTCAACATGCTCTCTTATGAAATGATGTCTAATGTCAATGTGCTTTGTCCTAGAGTGTTGAATAGGATTGTCTGAGATGGCTATGGCACTAGTGTTGTCACAGTAGATAGGGATATTGTTTAACACTAGACCATAATCCAAAAGTTAATTCTTCATCCACAGAATTTGTGCACAGCAACTTCCAGCTGTAATATATTCAGCTTCTACAGTAGATGTAGACACTGAATGCTGCTTCTTACTAAACCATGACACCAATCTTCCACCAAGAAATTGACAGCTTCCTATTGTACTTTTTCTGTCAATTCTACACCCAGCATAGTCTGAATCAGAGTACCCCACTAGCTCAAATCCAGTATTTTTATGATACCAAAGGCCTAGATTAGGAGTGCCCTTTAGATATCTAAAAATTCTCTTGATAGCTACCAAGCATGACTCCTTTGGATCAGCTTGAAACCTTGCACAAAGACATGTAGCAAACATTATGTCAGGTCTGCTAGCAGTTAGGTAGAGAAGAGATCCAACCATGCCTCTGTAAGCACAAGAGCCCACTTTCTTCCCTTTGGAGTCTAGATCCAAACTAATTGATGTAGAGATGGGAGTCTTGGAAGGTGATGAATCTTCTAGGTTAAACTTCTTGAGAAGTTCCTTGACATACTTTGCTTGACAAATGAAGATTCCATCATCTTTCTGAATAACTTGTAAACCAAGGAAGAATGACAGTTCTCCCATCATGCTCATCTCATACTTATTTCTCATTAGAGATGATAACTTATCACACAGCTTCTCATTTGATGAACCAAAGATGATATCATTAACATAAATTTGAACCAAAATGATGTCTTTGCCATGATGCCTGTAGAATAGAGTTTTATCTACTACACCTCTTGTAAACTGGTTTTCCAATAGGAAGGCAGAGAGGGTATCATACCAGGCTCTTAGAGCTTGTTTCAATCCATAAAGTGCTTTGAACAGTTTGTATACAAAATCATACAATTCAGCATCTTCAAAACCTGGTGGCTGTTCAACATACACTTCTTCTTCCAACTCTCCATTTAGAAAAGCATTGTTAGGTCCTGATAAGTTTGTAGAAGGGGGGTTGAATACAAACTATACCGTTTTATCGAAATTTGTTCTTGAATAATTTAACAATTTAGAACAAATTAATGCGGAATATAAATGAAACATAATTCAAGTTAAATATAAACTATATTAAACTTGAAGGGTGTTGCAAATACAATAAGGATTACAAAGTATTTATCTCAAACTAATTAATACAAATTTAGAATAAATTCGACATGAACTTTTCTAATATTTGTAATAAAAAGATCGAATGCTAAAAGCAAGTTCGAGATAAATTCTAGGGATAAAAATCCGCTAGATAATCAAAGCAATACAAGTAATCAACTTCTAGTGGTTTGGATTTAACAATACAAACTAGAATTAATTGCTTGAGAAGAAATGATATCAAATGGCTTCTTCGTTTGTTCTTGAGAGAAATGTCTGTGCTTTGATAATGCAAGTCTGTTTCTTTTCTGTTTTTGGCCTCGGGTTAATACAACTACATTTTCCTTGTATGACATGTTTTATTAAATCAAAATGATTTAATTAAACAACCAATGCACTTGTATGACCTTCTAAATTGCTCGGTAGAACCTTGCTTTACCAATAGAACCTGCAGAAGTGTTCGGTATGACCTGCTGTTCTTCCACCAACTCTCGGTAGAACCTGGGAAAGTAACTTGTATGACCTGAGAAAAGACTTGTATGACCTTAGAAACAAAACCGGTATGACCTGCACACACTTTTCATTTAATTAGGTAGAACCTTGAAAAGCACATTGTATGACCTGCCACACTCGGTAGAACCTGACACATGACTTGTATGACCTGATTAAAATTCGGTATGACCTGCCTTAAATAAAGCTGTGGTCATACCGAGAATAATATAGGTCATACTAATACTTAAGTTAATTTCTCTTAATTAAAATTAGTTAGATTAAATTCTAGATTAAATTAATTCTATTATAGAATTAATTTAATAAATAATTTAAACAACTAACTTAATTAATTTAATAAATAAATTAATTCTGATAGAATTAATTTATTAATTAAATTGAATTAATAAATAAAAGAAGATAACTTAAAATCCTTGCATTCCTCTATCTTCTGAAAACCACTGAATATAGATGATTTAATTCCACTGATTGATGTCGTCATTCGATGCACTGTCTGGTTCATGAATAACTGACTTCAATGATAATTCTTCATCTTTAAAACATTTAAAGCTGTGGCTTCTTTTCTTTAGCTCTGATTAAACTCTGAATCCTGTACTTCTTCTGTCACCAACTAGAAATCTCTGTCACTGTAGTAAATCCACTTTCTTGAATACTTCACTGAGGCTTGAACAATAAATTGAACTTCTTTCAATGTAGAATAACTTCAAGTCTGTAGATGACTTTAATCTTCAATCTCTTGACAGATAAAACTCTCTGAGATTCCTGTGACCTTTAATCTAATATTTACTTATTACATTCTTGTTTAAGTTGAGTAGAATCCTCGAATTACAAATAGGCTATAGCATATGCCTTTCAATCTCCCCCTATTTGTTTGTTAGAAAATAACAACCAAATACCTAGAGGATCACTCAACTAAAACCAAGAAAAAGATAAGACTCTTAAGCCTAAGTAAATACTAGAAAGTTCTGGATCAAATATGACATTTCCAGATTTCACCAGTAAAGATAAATACAAGACAGATGTTCCTCTAGACTGAACATATGATAACATTGAACCTGTCTTGATTTATCTAAGCTCTATACATATAACATTTACAAAACAGAGCTAACTTACCTTTACTCCCCTGAAACTCCCTCTTTACCTTTTATATCTTTTTCAGCTCCCTTTATACTAGCTTCTCCAGAAACTTCTAGAAACTCTTCTCCCCCTTAGAAACTTCTAGAAACTTCTCCCCCTTAGAAACTTCTCCCCCTTAGTTGAGGAATTCTCTACAGATTTAACTTTAAGAGTATCTGAAGCCAGTAGGAGTTGAGATAGATGATGGAGTTGATCTTGGAAGTAAATTTGTCTTCTAGATTTCCTTGAGCAGTCCCAGCTGATTGTTGACAGAGGTGGAAGAAGAAGACCGTTCAACCACTTGTGCTTGCAAAATTTCTTTATCAGCCTGGGTTTAGAATAGATGTTCCTGTAGATCAGCTATGTGAGCTAACTACATTGCAGTGTATGTGTCTGTGTGTGCACTCACTTGAATTTCTCTTGTAAGTGTATCACTCATCTCACGTGCATGTGTTTCACTCAGTGTTTGACTTTTATCACTCAATATTAGCTGTCTGTTTGCTCCTTTTTGATCAGTACCTGCATTGAAACTCACCCTAGCCTCTTCAAGAGAGGTCAGTGGTGGTGCAATGGGAGTTCGCAAATCCCGATCCTCAATCATGTCTATCAAATCACTTGAATTTGAAATCTGAATTGCTTCAGTGATAGACTGACCAAGTTGCCTTCCACTTTCTCCAGATAAATCTGCGAGTGGAAAATCCCTTTGGGAGCCAGAGGTGTTCACTCTGGGAGGGGAGAAAATGATTCTATTTAAATTGGCAAAGAATCAAATTTTCCCTCTGATGCCTGTGAAGGCACTTCTACCGTAACAATGGTAGGCACTGTAACCAGTTGCAGGTGCTCTGCTTTCACTGTGTCCTGAGTTTCATCTAATGAAATTGTTTTCTCCCATTGTGAGTAATGAGAGTGTGCTTGACTCAGTACAAAGTGCCATGGCCCTATGGCGAATTTCAATAGATTCATCCTGTTGAGAGAATGTCTCTAGATACAGTTCATTGGCCATTTCAAAGTCCATATCCTATTGAGAGGATACAGATGGGCTGACAGATGCCTCAGTATATGTTGAATTTCTTTATAGGAGGCAGAGCTGTGGGATCACTCACTGTATCAATCAAAATACTTCTTTGTTTAACATTTGATTTCTGTTTAGGCTGAGAGGTCAAGTAATTAAGTTGTAGACTCATTGTTTGGCTCTAAGACCTGGGATAAAGATTGTGGATCTACAATCCCTTGGTCAGCCCTAACAACCACTTGGGTTCAGCAACAGTAAAAGAAGTGGATTGAGAGATAGAAAGTAATACCTGAATTGGATTTGGCACTGAATTTCCAGCTAAGCAGGAGCTAGATCAGAAATAATATATACAATATATTTACATAAACAACTAAGAGAAATAGAAAATAAAAGATAATAAATAATAATAATAATAAACTAAAATAAAATAATATAAAAAATATTTACAGGAAACTATTTACAGGCAATTATTTACATGAACTAAACAAGAATATTTGAATATTTTAAAATAAAAGATTTTCAATAAAAATAGATTTCTCTACAATTTTAACTTGTAAAATTTGAGAAAAATATTTTTAGAGAAAATAATTAATCTTAACTTACTCAAACTAAGAAGCTTAACAATTAGACAAGACATGGCAATAATCTACAATCAACATGCATAAGAGAAAATGAGATGATAAAATAAATTTACAAGTGATTTAAAAATATATGCAACAAATGAACACTTGTAAATTTAATTAAGAACAAACATAAAAATAAACAAAGTTAATCACTAAAACTATTTAACATACCCAATTTACCAACCAATCTGGTAAATATGGATTCATCAAGAGATTTAGTGAAAATATCTGATGTTTGCTCCTCTGTGGGTACAAAGAGTAACTCCATAGTACCATTCATGACATGCTCTCAGATAAAATGATACCTGATGTCAATATGCTTGGTCTCTTGTGATTATGCCGTCTTCATCTAATTTATTTCTGAATACCCACCGAGTACCAACTACTTTCTTGTTCTTTGGTCTAGGTACCAGCTTCTAAACTTGTTGTTGTTCAAATTGATTGAGTTCATCTTGCATAGCAATCACCCAATCAGGATCAGTCAGTGCTTCCTCAATTTTCTTTGGTTTCATTTCAGAAAGAAACCCTGAATAATGACATTCATTTTGAGTAGCACTTCTAGTTCTGACTTCAACACCTGGATCACCAATAATCAGCTCAAAAGATTTGATCTTGATGATTCGCCTTGTTCTACATTATGGTGTTGTGAATGACTAGTTGACCCTTCATTTGCTCCCCCTGAGTTGTTGCTTGATTGCCTTGATGATTCTTCTCCAGTGTTGGTGGTATCTCCATTGTTACCAGTGTTTCCACCACCATCACCATGATCATTATCATCATTGTTATTATCATCACCAGCAATAACTTCAGGTGGGGCTTCATCATCTGATTCTGAGTCTGGCAAGTTATCAAACTTCATCTTTTCAGATGAGTCTTCTGTTTGGATATTAGGGAGTTTGGTGTCATCAAATGTAACATTGATGTTCTTATTGACTGATAACATTTCTTGATTTCAAACAGGCCATATCCTCAGTTATACCCTTGCTGTTATCTCCAAAGGTAAGCACTGGGCCAGCTTTCTCAACCAAATCTGATAGCAGGGCTCTATCTCTGGTCATATGCCTTGAACAGCCATTGTCAAGAATCCATATAACACGATTTACCTGTTTAACTCCCTGCAATATCAAATTGATTAGACCTTCTTCGGAGCCCAAAATTGATTGGGTCCGGCATACTTAAAGAACTGGCCTTTGTCAGGCAAAACAACATTTTTAGCTAAAACTACTTCAACCTCTTTCACATAAGAGCGTTTCCATTTATAACCAGCCTTAACACATTTCTGAGTAGGCTTAGGGATAAATGAATCCACTCTAGTATGAGGAGGACTAGTAGTCTTTGTTTTAACATGCTTCTTATTATTAACATGTTGACGTGGAGCAGTCTTATCACTAGATACATGCTTCTTATTAAAGAAAGCATACATAACATTAAAAGCACAAGACATGCAATTACTCACACCACATGCTTTATGAGAAGAATTAATAGCAGGCATGTTAGTTCTACAGTTGTTTTGATCCAACTTATGGATATCTGATTTAGTCTTTTTAGTTGTAGCAACTTTGACTGGAATATCAGATATACACTTTTTGGACTGTTCAGCTTCCAAAGCAATATCTTCTTCATGAATCTCCTCAGCAATAATGATAGAGTATTCATTCATAGGCTCTGCCTCAGACTCCCTACAGAAGGGTGTTTCAATACCCTTAAGTATATATGGAACAACCTTTCCTTCAGATTTGTATCTACAAGGGGAATTAATTCCAAGCAGTCCAATAGCCTCATTATAATCATACCCTATACTGACATGATTACCAACAGCTTGCTTATTGAGAATTTCTTTAGCAGTCTTACAAGAACTGAAATAAGCATTAGCTTTGGTCTTAAGCTCACTAATCTGATCTTTGAGAATGGTTTCCAGTTGAATATAACATTTAACCCTATTCTCAAGAAAAGCTACCTTATTAGTAAGTTCATCCTGATTAACATGCACAAGTTTCAATTCTTTTAATTCCTTTTCAAGATTTGTGTTTAAAAGATTTATTCTATCATTTTCAGTGCGTGCACAACTTATGGTGCCACCAAGATGATAAATCATTTCAGCGTCAGTAAGTTTTACCTCAGACATGTCTGGTGAAGATAACATGGAATCAAAGAGTTTGCCTCCTTTTGCCACAAGTGCAAGATTTCCAACTTCTTCATCTTCACTGTCTGTATCATCCCAGCTCTTCCCTTCAACAACATAAGCCTTCTCAATCTTATTCTTCTTGCTAGAATCAAATGAGTTCCTTGTCACTTGCCTTGGCTTTTTACATTCAGTAGCAAAGTGACCCAACTCATTGCAATTGTAGCATCTGATTGAGCTCCTCTCCACAGTTCCAGTTTTGTAGCCACCCCTTGTGCCACTTGAAGATGAGGAATCACCTCTCTGAAACCTGGGCCTGAACTTAAGATTGGGATTCCTCTTGAATCTAAACTTCCCAAACTTCCTGACTATCAAAGCCAAATCACCATCCTCCAGCTGATCAAGTTCTTCTAAAGAATAGAAGTCACCACCAGATTGATCAATGGATGTTAATCCATATTCAGCATCAATAACATTCATGTTAGAACTGGAAGGTTGAACAGCTTTCACTTCCAGTTTCTGTGGGACTTCAGCAGTCAATTCAGTAGAGGTACCAACAATCTTCCCAGTTCCATACAGCTCCCTCTGTTGAATCTGCTCCAGCTCATAGGTCTTCAGAACACCATACAATCTCTCCAAAGCAATCTCATTCATATCTCTTGCTTCTCTAATTGCAGATATTTTGTGCTCCAAATGAGGTGGAAGTGTAAGAAGGAACTTCTTGTTAATCTCCTTGTTGGTGTAGTGCTTCCCATTGAGATTCAGATCATTGATTAATTTGTTGTATCTCTCAAAAACCTGAGAGATACCCTCACCAGGGTTTGATCTGAAATGCTCATATTGTGAAGTGAGAATTTCCAGCATATTCTCTCTAACTTCCTCTGTCCCCTCATTGATTATCTCTATGGTTTCCCAAATGTGTTTGGCAGTATCACAGTTTAGGACATGATTATGCATGATAGGATCAAGACAATCAATAAGGATCAGTTGTAGACAGGAATCCAAGGTAACATCCTCTTTTTCACCAGGAGTGAAATCCTTGGGATCTTTAGGGTACATCCTAGCAGCCCTAGTAACAATGTTACCCTCTTTTAATTCTTCCTCAATAATCATAGGAAGTTTTGGTCCATTCTTCATCACATCAATGTATTTAGGATTTGCAACCTTAAGAAATAGGAGCATTTTCTTCTTCCACATTGGATAATGCTCCTTGCTGAACATTGGGATTTTCACTGTACCCACTTTCTGTGTAGTAGACATCTTTTGAGATTTTTAGGAATAAGATAAAAAAATCAGAGTTTAAAAGAAAAATCTCAAAACAATTGGATCTTTGATTTGTATATCAATCAAAAGGCTCTGATGCCAATTGTTAGGTCCTGATAAGTTTGTAGAAGGGGGGTTGAATACAAACTATACCGTTTTATCGAAATTTGTTCTTGAATAATTTAACAATTTAGAACAAATTAATGCGGAATATAAATGAAACAGAATTCAAGTTAAATATAAACTATATTAAACTTGAAGGGTGTTGCAAATACAATAAGGATTACAAAGTATTTATCTCAAACTAATTAATACAAATTTAGAATAAATTCGACATGAACTTTTCTAATATTTGTAATAAAAAGATCGAATGCTAAAAGCAAGTTCGAGATAAATTCTAGGGATAAAAATCCGCTAGATAATCAAAGCAATACAAGTAATCAACTTCTAGTGGTTTGGATTTAACAATACAAACTAGAATTAATTGCTTGAGAAGAAATGATATCAAATGGCTTCTTCGTTTGTTCTTGAGAGAAATGTCTGTGCTTTGATAATGCAAGTCTGTTTCTTTTCTGTTTTTGGCCTCGGGTTAATACAACTACATTTTCCTTGTATGACCTGTTTTATTAAATCAAAATGATTTAATTAAACAACCAATGCACTTGTATGACCTTCTAAATTGCTCGGTAGAACCTTGCTTTACCAATAGAACCTGCAGAAGTGTTCGGTATGACCTGCTGTTCTTCCACCAACTCTCGGTAGAACCTGGGAAAGTAACTTGTATGACCTGAGAAAAGACTTGTATGACCTTAGAAACAAAACCGGTATGACCTGCACACACTTTTCATTTAATTAGGTAGAACCTTGAAAAGCACATTGTATGACCTGCCACACTCGGTAGAACCTGACACATGACTTGTATGACCTGATTAAAATTCGGTATGACCTGCCTTAAATAAAGCTGTGGTCATACCGAGAATAATATAGGTCATACTAGTACTTAAGTTAATTTCTCTTAATTAAAATTAGTTAGATTAAATTCTAGATTAAATTAATTCTATTATAGAATTAATTTAATAAATAATTTAAACAACTAACTTAATTAATTTAATAAATAAATTAATTCTGATAGAATTAATTTATTAATTAAATTGAATTAATAAATAAAAGAAGATAACTTAAAATCCTTGCATTCCTCTATCTTCTGAAAACCACTGAATATAGATGATTTAATTCCACTGATTGATGTCGTCATTCGATGCACTGTCTGGTTCATGAATAACTGACTTCAATGATAATTCTTCATCTTTAAAACATTTAAAGTTGTGGCTTCTTTTCTTTAGCTCTGATTAAACTCTGAATCCTGTACTTCTTCTGTCACCAACTAGAAATCTCTGTCACTGTAGTAAATCCACTTTCTTGAATACTTCACTGAGGCTTGAACAATAAATTGAACTTCTTTCAATGTAGAATAACTTCAAGTCTGTAGATGACTTTAATCTTCAATCTCTTGACAGATAAAACTCTCTGAGATTCCTGTGACCTTTAATCTAATATTTACTTATTACATTCTTGTTTAAGTTGAGTAGAATCCTCGAATTACAAATAGGCTATAGCATATGCCTTTCAAAAAGCACTTTTGACATCCATTTGGAACACCTTGAAATTATAGTGTGCAGCAAAAGCTAGAAAAATCCTTGAAATTTTGTGTGTAACAAGCTGCGTTAATAGCTTTTGCCCAGAAGTATGTAGGTAACTTTGCATCATGTAGCATAGTCCTGGCAGCTTCAATGAGAGTTCTGTTCTTCCTTTCTACAACTCCATTCTTCCGTGGTGTCCTTGCAGCAGAAAATTATTATACAATTCCTTCATCCTTGCAGAAATTACCAAGTGTGGCATTTCTGAACTCAGTACCATTGTCACTTCTCAGAATTTGAACCTTGGCATTTGGAGTTCTGTCAAGAACCCTTAAATGATCAGTGATGACTTGAGCAACTTCATCTTTTGATTCTAGATACTTCACCCAAGTATACCTAGAATAATCATCCACCATAACTAATGCATATCTCTTCTTGGCTAAGGATGGAACATTTACTGGGCCAAAGAGATCCATGTGAATTAGTTTGAGTGGTTCTGTGTTGGTGTTGACTTGCTTTGACCTATGCACAGCTCTCCTCAATTTTCCCATTTGACAATCCTCACACAGTCCTTCTTGACAGAATTCCTGTTGAGGTAGTCCTCTTACCAGTTCCTTCTTCATCAGCATATTCATTGTTTTGAAATTTAGGTGAGAGAGTTTCTTGTGCCAAAGCATGTTGTCACCAACGGTAGCTTTACTGTAAAAACAGTAAATCTTGTCCTTCTTTGTTGAACTCAGACCAGCAACAAATAGGCTTCCTTTCCTTACCCATTTCAAAGAGAGGCTTCCATCTTTCTTGTGATAGATATTGAACACCATCATGTCAAAATCAACCTTGAATCCTCTGTCACTGAATTGGCTGACACTGAGCAGGTTGTGCATCAATCCATCAACAAGTGCAATATCATTAATGACAACATTCCCAATTTCCAAACAGCCATATCCCACTGTGTAACCTTTGCTGCTGTCTCCAAAAGTTATGATTGGGCCAGCTTTCTCCATAAATTGTGATAGCAGGGCTTTATCACCAGTCATGTGCCTTGAGCAGCCACTGTCAATGATCCACATGACCTGTTTCTTATTCTTGCCCTGCAAAACAAATTGTACTTAAGAGGCATATGTTACCCAATCCTTTTTGGGTCCTGCTAATTCAGTATCACAAAATTATTCATCATTTTCAACTTTGACAGTCACATCAGGAATCTTCTGTTGGACTCCTATCTTCACCCACTTAGCTTTAGAATTAGACTTGGTCTTCTTCTTAGTGGATGTAGCCTTCTTACTATTTCCAGTACGCTCAGAAGTCTCAACAGTTTGCATATAGAGACATTGTTCAGTAGATGAAATAGGCAGGTTGAAACAAGTACTCATGGCAGTTATTTTACAAGGCATGCAGTCAATGTTATTGCATACTACCATAGATCTATGCATAATGGGGGTTCTATGTAAGTTACCATCTATCTTGGTCACATTGTTCTTGACCTCTTTTGGTTTCTTACAAACATGAGTTAAGTGATGTGAAGAGCCACAAATATTGCATAGTTTTCTGGGAGCACTACCAACATTAGCATTGCCATTTCCTAACTTACCATTCATGTTCTTAGACTTGTAGGTAACTGTGTCAACAAGATTGTTAGATCAGAATTCAATGATCGTCAGAAGCTAGACTCAACTGATCAGGATTGCTGACGTCATCAGTATTGCATGGTCATCAGTATTTGATCAAGCGTCAGTATCTTATTGATCATCAGGATTCCTACTCAGACTATGATCAGGTTTGATCATCAGGACTTGAAGCTGATCAGGATTCCTACTTCGAGTTATATTTGGAGTCTAGATAAACATGGAAGTTTGTTCCTGGTTTGTAGAATGCAGCTATCGATTAAAGATATGTTTCTATCTTTATTATGATTAGGACTTATCTTGTTATTGATAGAGAAGCTGTGTGCACTATATAAACACAGTTTTGGTTTCGATTTATGTACTGATCAGAGAGAGAGAACATAATCGGAGAGAAGCTCTTAAGAACAGAATTTCTTGAGAGAGTTTTTGTAAGCTAGCAGCTCTTAAGAATATCAGAATTTCTTAAGAGAGTTTGTAACAGTTTTATATCAAAGTTAATAAAGCTGTTATTGTTATTATTATTGATCTTTCATATTTGTGTTATATAAAGTCGAGAATCTTATACAATTGTATTCAACCCCCCTTCTACAATTGTTATTTACTGGGCAACAATTGGTATCAGAGCAAACTGATTTAATTCTGAATCAGATACGATCTAAAGATGTCGACAACCAAGTATGAAAGCATGAAGATTCCCATCTTGAAGATATCAGAATATCCCACATGGAGGGTAAAGATGCTGATGTACCTGGAGGCTATGGATCCTGACTACTTGGACAGGATTCGTGATGGACCATATATACCAACAAAGTTCGTAGAACGTACAGATACAGTACCAGAACATTATGTGGTCAAAGCTAAAGCTGAATGGACTCCAGAAGAAAAAGCTCATGTACTCAGGGAACCAAAGATAAAGAATATCTTGCATAATAGCCTTGATGCTGTCATGTCAAACAGAGTGATTGCATGCAAATCTTCAAAAGAAATCTGGGATACTTTGGAAACTCAGTGCCAAGGATCTGCATCTGTCAAGAAAAACAGAAGGGCTCTTTTGATTCAAGAATATGAACAATTCGATGCAAGACCTGAAGAGAGCCTTACTGATCTATATGACAGATTCCTGACACTATTGAACAGCTTATCCTTAGTTGACAAAGTATATGAAACTGAAGATTCAAACACCAAATTTCTTAGAGCTTTACCTGAAGAATGGGATACTCAGACCTCAATCATTAGACACCAGTATGATCTGAACATTGTGTCTCTTGATGAGATCTATGGGATGCTAAGAACTCATGATCTTGAAGTTCAACAGAGGAAGAACAAGAAAAGCAGCAAGGCAAAGTCAATTGCTTTGAATGTAGAAGCAAAATCAAAAGGGAAAGCTATGGAGGTCTCTAGAAGGAAAGCAAGAGTAGCTGAGTCAGATCCTGACGACTCTTCATCAGATACTGATGGCAATCCTGATGCCAATACTGGTGATGAATCTTCTGATTCAGACATGGAAGAGATGGTTGCTATGATTGTCAGAAACTTCAGAAGGATAAAGTTCAGGAAGAATAGAAGACAAGGCAACTTTCAGAAAAAGACCTTCAAAGCAGACAAAGACAAGTATATCAAAAAGGACAGCAAGGGTAGCAAATTTGACAAGTCAAAGGTTAGATGCTACAAGTGTAATAGTATGGGTCACTTTGCTTCTGAATGCAACAAGACAAAGGCACTCATCACATCAAGCAAGGATTGGATGGACTCTTCCTCAGAATCTGATACTGAGGTAGTCAACTATGCGTTAATGGCCAATACTGATGTAACTGCTGCTCCTGATGATAAGGTACTAAATACTATCTTTGATTTTGATACTGATAATGCTTCTGAGTTAAGACGTTTTCTAAAGTCATTACATATTAGCTTTAGAAGTCAAACTGCTGAGAATACTAGAATCTTATCTGAGATGTCTGACCTTAGAAAAAGGAATGAGATATTAGAAGCTGAATTTTCTCGTATGCAAGAAGTACAAAAAGAATGTGATAATGCTAAACACATGCACTTAGAGATGACATCTAAATGTATTTCCCTTGAAAAAGAACTTGAATATGCTAATGAGAAAATCAGAACCTGGACAGACTCTGGTAGGAAATTTCATGAGATTAATACCTCTAAGAATTGGAAAGAGTGTCTAGGATATAAGTCAGATGAGGATAAGAAATTGAAAGAGAAAATTGTCATTGATGAGACAGTCAGTCCAAAGACCTATAGACATGTTATAGACTCAACCAAATCTAAGATTACTCCTGTTAATTTTGTTTTTGGTAAGGATTCCAATTCTACTTTTGAAAAGGGATCTTCTTCTACTCAAGGAATTAAAATTATAAAGTCTAAACCTGTCATGAACAAAGTCACTAAGAATGTAGGTCTATTGTCTCAGAAACAGCTTAAAGATAAAATCTGTAAGGTTACAGATAAGAAAAAGGAAGCTACTGTTAAGAGAAACAGGAATGGTAAAATTGGGATCAATAAAGAGAATGGTTATAAGTATATCCCAAATGCACCTAGAAAGTGTTGTTTTAACTGTGGTAACTCTAATCATCTTGCTATTGATTGTAAGAAGAGTAAGAAGAAGATTACTGATATTTCTAAGTCTGATGTTAGGAATAGATCAGTACTCTATAAACCGCAGAAGTCCTGTTTTCATTGTGGTAGTCTATGGCATTCTATTTATACATGTAAAGAGTATCATGATTTGTACTATAACTTTTATGATCCATTGCCTAAGTTTGAAAGTAGTACAAAGTCTGATAGAACTGAAAATGTCATAATGAAGCATGCTTTTGTTAATACTGATACTGACAAAGCAAATCCTGATGGAGTAAATCCTGTCAGGACTGCTAAAGTCAAAAAGTCTTCTGCTGTTAAAATTAATAAATTGCATGAGAAAGTAACCCAACATGTATGGGTTCCTAAGTGTTCTAACTAGTGTGTTTCTATTCTGATGCAGGGTAAAAAGAAAAATGTGTTAGTCATGGATAGTGGATGTTCTGTGCACATGACTGGAAACAAAGCCCTGTTATCAGAATATGAGGAAAAAGCTGGCCCAACTGTGTCTTATGGAGATGGCAACATTGGACAAACCTTGGGATATGGCAATATAATCATTGGAAATGTCATCATTGAGGAAGTAGCTCTAGTGAAGGGACTAAAACACAACTTGTTGAGTATTAGTCAAATCACTGACAGAGGTTATCATGTCAATTTCTATTCCACACATTGTGAAGTAGTCAGTAAAGCAACAGGGAAGATAGCACTAACTGGCTACAGGCATGGTAACATATATGAAGCCAACATTCTCTCAGATACTGATGGCTCCCCTACATGTTTCATCAGTAAAGCTTCAGTAGATGAAAGTTGGAATTGGCACAAGAAGCTTTCTCATCTCAACTTCAGCAACATCAATGAGTTGGTTAAGAAAGAGTTAGTAAGAGGATTACCTAATGTCTTATATACACCTGATGGACTCTGTGATGCATGCCAAAAAGCAAAACAAAGAAGGACATCATTCCAGAGTAAATCAGAATCCTCTATTGAAGAACCATATCACATGCTACATCTTGATCTGTTTGGTCCAGTCAACATCATGTCCATCAGTAAGAAAAGGTACACTCTTGTAATTGTTGATGAATATTCTAGATTCACCTGGGTGTATTTTCTGCATAGAAAAGATGAAACTCCTGAAGTTCTGTTGGATCATGTGAGGATGATTGAGACAACCACAAAGTACAAAGTCAAGATTCTGAGAAGTGATAATGGTACTGAATTTAAGAATTCAAAGATGGAAGAGTTCTGTAAATACAAAGGAATCATTCAACAATTCTCTGCTCCTGGCACACCTCAGCAAAATGGAGTAGTAGAAAGGAAGAATAGAACTCTTATTGAAGCTGGCAGAACTATGTTGGAAGAAGCTAAATTACCTACATATTTCTGGGCAGAAGCAGTCAACACAGCATGCTATACACAAAATCTCACATTGATAAACAGGCATGGTGTTACTCCTTATCAGTCTCTCAAAGAGAAGAAACCAAGTCTGAAGCATTTGCATGTGTTTGGCTGTAAATGTTTTGTTCTCAGAACTCATCCTGAACAGCTAGGGAAATTTGAAACAAAGGCTGATGAAGGAATATTCATAGGTTATCCTACATCCAGAGCCTTCAGAGTTTTTAATTTGAGAACAAGAACTGTCATGGAGTCAATACATGTATCTTTTGATGACAAGAAGATAACTGGAATCATTGAAGACTCGCATGATAGATTGTTATTTGAAAATGAAGCTTCCAAGGAACCTGAAGAAAGTGAATCAGATCCTGTCAATACATCAGATCCTGATGGGTCACCAAATCCTGATGACACACCAGATACTGATGGTGCTAATACTGATGATACAAACAATAGTGATACAACTAGTAGTGCTAATGTTGAGGGGGAGCAACGGCATTCTACTACAAGTTCAGAGTCAACTCAATCATCAGGACAGAATTCTTCAGATGCTGATTCAAGTGAAGATCCTGATAACACATCAGGAGGGTATAGCAATAATTCAGGGAGAGCTTCAAATCAATCAAATTCTTTCAATCAAGATAACACCAATCCTGGGGGAGCATCTACTTCAAGAAACAATTTGACACCAGCAAGGAAATGGACTAAAGATCATACTCCTGATTTGATAATTGGAGATCCTGATGCAGGTGTTCAAACAAGAAGTGCAACTCATAATGAATGTGTATATAATAACTTTCTATCCAAGGAGGAGCCTAAGAAAGTTGAAGATGCACTTAAAGATGCTGATTGGGTTACTGCAATGCAAGAAGAACTGAATGAATTTGAAAGGAATGAAGTCTGGAAACTGGTACCAAGACCAAAGAATAGATCAATTGTTGGTACAAAGTGGATTTTCAAGAACAAGACTGATTCTGATGGAGTCATTATCAGAAATAAAGCAAGGCTAGTTGCAAAGGGGTATTCCCAACAAGAGGGAATTGACTATGATGAAACTTTTGCTCCTGTTGCAAGACTAGAAGCCATCAGGATATTTCTTGCTTATGCAGCACATAAGAAATTCAAGGTTTTCCAGATGGATGTTAAAAGTGCTTTCTTAAATGGTGAACTGGAGGAAGAAGTTTATGTTGAACAACCTCCTGGTTTCATTGATCCTAAATATCCAGATCATGTCTACAGACTGGATAAGGCACTTTATGGACTAAAGCAAGCTCCAAGAGCATGGTATGAAACCTTAGCTCAATTCTTACTGGAAAGTGGATTCAAAAGAGGTGCAATTGATAAAACTCTATTTTATTTGAATCATGGTAAGGAGTTGCTGTTAGTTCAGATTTATGTTGATGATATCATTTTTGGGTTAACAAACAATAAGCTGTGTGAAAAGTTTTCCAAGCTTATGCAGTCAAGATATCAAATGAGCATGATGGGAGAAATGAGTTACTTTCTGGGTCTTCAAGTTAAACAGACTGATGAAGGGATTTTTATTAATCAGTCTAAATACACAAGGAACTTACTGACAAGGTTTAACATGCAAGACAGTACTCCTGCTTCAACTCCCATAGCTACAGCTACCAAACTTGATCCTGATCAAGGTGAAGAGGTAGATGTAACTCACTACAGAGGAATGATTGGCTCTTTATTGTATCTCACTGCCAGTAGACCAGATATCATGTTTGCAACCTGTCTATGTGCAAGATTTCAAGCAAAACCTAGAGAACCACATCTGATTGCAGTCAAAAGAATTTTCAGATATCTCAAAGGCACTCCTTCACTTGGCCTTTGGTATGCAAGGGAATCAGATTTTGGGTTGTGTGGTTATTCAGATGCTGATTTTGCAGGATGCAAAATAGACAGGAAAAGTACTTCAGGAAGTTGTCAGTTTTTGGGTGGAAGACTAGTTTCATGGTTCAGTAAAAAGCAGAAATCTATTTCCACTTCAACTGCAGAAGCTGAGTACATTGCTGCAGGAAGTTGTTGTGCTCAGATTATGTGGATGAGAAATCAGTTGTTAGATTATGGCCTGTCATACTCAAAAATCCCTATTTATTGTGATAACCAAAGTGCTATTGCAATGACAGGAAATCCAGTTCAGCATTCTCTTACTAAACACATAAGTATCAGATATCACTTTATAAGAGAACAGGTTCTGGAAGGAACAATTGAACTTCACTTTGTTCCTACTGATCAACAACTAGCTGATATATTCACCAAGCCACTGCCTGAAGCTACTTTCAATAAGTTGGTGAATGAACTTGGAATGATGAATTTTGAGAATTTCTGAGGAAAAGCTACAGAGAGGAAATCCTGATAACTGTCAAATCCTGATGGTTATTCAGAAAGGTATGTTTTCTTTGATCAAATCCTGATAGGATGGAATCCTGACAGGAAGTCAACTGGTCAATTCTGATGTACAGGTCAGTATTTTCATTGCTAAATTTGTGCCTAATTTTTCATCCGTATCTGCTAATAGACGATTGAGTTTTAGTAGGACAACTGTATACGCGCGTGTGTTGCTCTCTTATAGTTATATCTATACATACACATAAAAAGCGGTGCAGTTTTATTTAATGACACACGTAATCTGTCCACTAATTGGTTATGCACAAATCATATTTTGCCACCTGTCATTGAGAGTAATATTTTGTTTTAACAAAATATTTTTCATTGGTTTACATCTTTCATTACTCTCTCATCATCAGTTTTTCGTTTTTATCTCTCTCTGTACTTTCATACCCTAATTGCTTCAAATCTTAATTCTCGAGTTCTCAAAAGCATTATAATGGCGTCTTCATCATTCATAAACAAACAAACAGTAATTCGTGATATTACTTTTGCCACTAATAACTTTGTAGCCATACTAGACCATCAAGAATTGCCTACTGAGTTCCATATAATTCAAGATTTTCTTACTTCAAGCCCATTGAAGTATGCTTTAACAGAGCCTGCAAGTGTTTCTTTTAAGTCTGTAATGCAGGTTTGGAACACAGTTGTTTTTGGTCAAAGTTCTACAGGAACCATTCTGATGCAGTTCGAATCAAATGGGGTCACTCATCATGTCACCCCTGCTGTTATAGAAGAGGCATTGCATTTGCCTATTCTGGGTGAAAAAGTTCCTAGGGTGATTTCAGACTCTGCTCTATTTGAGTTTGTCAAGAAACTGGGCTACAATGGAGAAGTAAAGAGATATGGAAATCTCTTTAGGACAAAGCTTAAGAAGGAATGGAATTTCTTCTTTGATACAATCAGCCGCTGTTTCCTGAACAAGACATCAAATTTTGATGCTCTTCCATCAGGATCTCTTAAAATTGGGTACTCTCTTATCCATTCTACAGTGTTTGATTATGGGTCTTTTATCTTAAAAGCTTTAAGTGATAGGAAATCAGATAAGTTGGGTTCTGTCTGTTTTCTTAGATTTTTACAGTTGATATTTAATCACTTATGTCCTAATGTTGTTTTTGAGGATGATGTAGTTCTACCAATCTGTAGAATTACTGAGAATAATATTAAGTCCTTAGTCAACAGTGATAAGGCAAATGGTTTCATAGGAAATGCTTTTATTCCTGATGAGGTTAGGTTTTTCTTACATCAGAAAATGCCTACTCATTATGGACTACTTTCTAATGCTATGGTACAAGGACCAACCCACCTTGTTCCTGACACAAGCATGCAACCTAAACAGTCTAAACAGTTAACAACCACCTCTACTGTCTCTCAAAAGACTTTAGTTGTAAAATCAAAGAAATCAGCTAGAACTGATGTGTCTGGAAGGCAATCAGGTTCAAAGGATTTTTCCTCTACACCACTCACTAAAAAGAAGATACAAGGGGGTGTACAAGGGGTCCTGGTGAAGAAAGCTGATGAGGTTGTTAAGAATGTTCCTGTGAAAAGGAAGTTAAGGTTGATTGATGAAAGTGATTCAGAGGATGACTTACCTATATCCTCTGTGATGAATGTGAACAAGGAAGTTGCTGATACTGCTACTAAAGCTGTGGTACCTTTATCAAAACCACAAAAGACAAGGAAATTATCAAAGAGCAGGTATCATATTCCTTTGACAGTGCAAATGAAGGATACTGATATTCAGACATCAAATCCTGATGTTAGTATTCCTGATGCAACAACAAAAGTTGTCTCTATATCAGACTCTCCAGCCTCTCCATCTCAGATTCGAGGACATTCTTGGGAGAAGGTATCTACAACTGCTTCCTTGGTTGGTCTTACACCTACATCAAAGAAAAAGAGGAATGCAGAAGAGTTAGTCTATCAGAGACAGAAGAAGCTGAAAGGATCAAGCCCACAAGAACCTGAATTTCAGAGTAATTCAGCAGCTACTGTTGATCCTGCCACACAAGAACCACTCAATCAAAGTTTGGGTGAAGGCTTAGCTAGTGGAATGGTCACACAAGAACCATTTTCTCAAAGGGAGAATGAAGACATCAACATTCCAGCTACACAAGAACCATCTTCTCAAAGTGAAGATGCAGGCAAAGCTACAGCTTCTGTTGAAAGATTGGTCGAGAACATTGTCAATGAGGGAAGCACACAAGAACCTTTAGCTCAAAGTGTTGAAGCAGCTTCTGAACCTCAAGCTCCACAAGAACCATTGGTAGCAAATACTGATGCAAGCATATCAAATCCTGACGATATTCATCCTGACGCTAGTGGTGCTCCTGATAATGAACCTATTTTGATTCAGCCACTTCGTTCAAGACCAATAGATCATCCTATCTCAGAACCACAGGATAAACTGAAAGGTATTGCAATTCCTGATCCTGACATATCTCATGGTTCTGATGATGATAATTCTGATGATGATAGTGATGATGATAATGAGAATAGAAAAGAGAAGGAACAGCTTGCTACAGCACTCAAGATTAGTCTTGGAACTAATTTTGGTTCGTCAAGTACATATATGACTGGCAATGCTTTCACTGGGAAAGATCAGAGACAAGATTTTTCTTTTCCTTCCTTTGATCCTGCAGAGGCATTTAGACAGAATGAATGGAACAATTCATGGCACAATTCTGATGAATCTATCAGTTTTTCTTCTGCTATTGAACATGCCTATAATGCAGTGAAGTCTATAGAGAATCAAGACTTGAAGAATCATCTGAACGCTACAACTCTGTTATCCAAAAGCCTGAAAAGTGAGATTGATTCTATCAAGGGTTCAACTGAAAAAGTGAGGACGGATATCTTTAATAATTTTACAAAGGTGCCTACTACGTTACAACTGAGGGTAGTAGAATCCCAAGTGAAATCTGTTGTTTCAGAACAAACCTCCATCAAACAACGAATTGATTCTCTGGATACTAAGGTAACTGAAATTCAAGCCTCTCTTTCCTTAATTTTGCAATTATTGTCAAATCCTGATGTCAAAAAGGGGGAGAAGGTTATTCAGTCAAAATGTACACCTGATCTAGTATTAAGGAATAATGATGATGATACTGGAGATGATGGTGGTGACAAAGCGATACAAGGAGAAACCTCTGATGCTGTTGTTATGAAGACAATCCAAACTTCTCAAAGTCAAACAACGCAGTCAACTCATGTTTCTGATTCTGGAGTTAAGACAGTAAGAACATTGGTGCAATCTCAGATCCTGACGGAAGATCAAATCCTGACACCTGGTCATGGACACATTCTTGCTACAATTCCTGAAGGTGATGAAGATGTGATTATTGATAATCCTGAAGATGCATCAAATTTATTCCAGAAGTTTTCTACAAAAGACGGCAGAATTGTTACTCTATATCACACTGATAAAAGAGTTCAACAATTATATGCAAGAAAAGCACTCTCTACAGCAAGTGAAGAATATCCAGATCTCTCACATGAAGAATTCTTGAGACTACAAAGAGAGACAATGGAAAGCTATACTGCTCCTGCTAGAGGTAGAGGAAGCAGAGGTAGGAGAGGTGCTAGAAGAAGTAAAAAAGGTTCTTCAACTCAAATATTACCTAGACAGACAAGGTCTAGAGGGTTAAGAATTGAAGAAATTCCTGAACCTATTCAAACTCTAGTAGTTCCTGACAGATCTACTTTTGGTGATGATGGAATTGTTGAAGAAGAACCTGAATTGAGAAGAAAATCAAGAAAATCAACTCTCAGCAATACAAATCAAATTGAAGATTCTAATCCTGACAATATTCAAGATCCTGACGAATCTGAAATTCTGCAAGAGGTTGATTTGATAATCTTATCTACTGTTGTTGATTGTCACAACAAAGAAGTAGATGAAGAAGAAGAAGCCAGAAGAAGAGATATTACAAGAAGAACAAATGAAGATTTCAATCTCTATCTACAAAGGCTTAAAGTTTCAAATAAAAGACAATGGAGAAATTCAAGCAGACAAGAATCTTTACTGGAAAGAAGCTACACTTTTGAAAAGGAAAAAGACAAGAAGTGGAAACATATTAGCACATTAAGTTGTGATACACCTATCAATTTTCAGTCTGGTGGAATTATTACAAGCGCTTCAAGTGTTGTTGATTTGTCTGATATGGCTAGATCAAAAGCACTCTGGTTAAAGATGTTTTCAAATCTGAAGCAATTGTCAAGTAATTCAAGAGGAGGTATTGGACACAGAGATGGTGAATATCTGAATATGTCATATGTTGATCCTTACTCCTTGACAGAAATTGGAGGTACTTTAACTTCTGAAAACCTGAACAATTTATTATCTGTTGATATAGTTATAGATTGTCATGATGGTTTTGAAAAGAAAGAAAAGCTTCTGTACTTCATGAAAGATGGTAGTGTGAAGATTCTATCTATTCAAGATCTGCTGATGAAAACTACACAGGAACTGAAATATGTTCACTATCTGTTAAGATGGAAGAACCAAGTGTACAAAGTATGGGCTGACATGATTTTGTCAACTATAAGAAGAAGACTGGATGGAAACAGTAATTTCGATGGTAATTATACTCCCATGTACTTAAATCAAAGAGGTCAGGATGTGGAAATGCAAAGGGGTACTGCTGTTAAAGAAGTAAATTTTGGCATGACTCATCTTTCTCTCAATCCTGATGGGAAGGAAATTGCTTATCTTTTGCTTGAAGAGCACAGTCTACAGAGAAACTCCATACAGAATCTCAGAGCAGCTATCTACCAGATTAATGAGGAAGATGAAGAACTCAGAAATCTTAAGGAAAGACTGATTCAAATTCTTGAAGAAAAAAAAGAAAGTTTATTATCCAACTTCTTGAAGATGAATCTGTTCTATCACAAAGCTTAAACAGATAAGTTGTTTCTGAAGATACTTGTACATTTTGATACATGTTTTTGACATCATTGAAATTTTGGAATCTATACTTTATTTCACAAAGTATGAGATTGGGGGAGATTGTTAGATCAGAATTCAATGATCGTCAGAAGCTAGACTCAACTGATCAGGATTGCTGACGTCATCAGTATTGCATGGTCATCAGTATTTGATCAAGCGTCAGTATCTTATTGATCATCAGGATTCCTACTCAGACTATGATCAGGTTTGATCATCAGGACTTGAAGCTGATCAGGATTCCTACTTCGAGTTATATTTGGAGTCTAGATAAACATGGAAGTTTGTTCCTGGTTTGTAGAATGCAGCTATCGATTAAAGATATGTTTCTATCTTTATTATGATTAGGACTTATCTTGTTATTGATAGAGAAGCTGTGTGCACTATATAAACACAGTTTTGGTTTCGATTTATGTACTGATCAGAGAGAGAGAACATAATCGGAGAGAAGCTCTTAAGAACAGAATTTCTTGAGAGAGTTTTTGTAAGCTAGCAGCTCTTAAGAATATCAGAATTTCTTAAGAGAGTTTGTAACAGTTTTATATCAAAGTTAATAAAGCTGTTATTGTTATTATTATTGATCTTTCATATTTGTGTTATATAAAGTCGAGAATCTTATACAATTGTATTCAACCCCCCTTCTACAATTGTTATTTACTGGGCAACAAAGATGTTCTGAAGTTGCTGTCGAGCTCTCCTTGACAGTACATTTTACACCTTTTGTCTTGACAGTAGGTTTAGAAGTTACAGTCTTTGAAGCTCTCTTGACAGTATCTTTGGAAGTTTCTGTCTTGCCATTACTGACATCATCTTTAGAACATTCTGTCTGATTGTTTGGGAAAGTTACTATTTTGGGGATTTTGACAGTATCTTTTCCTCCAACGGTTGTACTGTCAACACACTCATCCTCATCATCAAGTTGTTGTTTGATGAACATGGCTTCCTCATCAAACTCAAGTTCAGAAAGTTTAAAAATTGGTTTGTTGATCTTCTTGAGGACATGAGGTTTGACAGAACTATCAGTTGAACAATCCTGATTCACAATTTCCTTGCCAGGTCTTCTACCATACTCAAAACCTATCCCTATTTTTTGATCCTCTGTGTGTTTCTCATGATAATCCCGAAGTTGTTTAGAAGAGTTTCTATATGCCTTAATCTTGAATTCATTTTCACTAATTTCATTCCTCAGAAACTTTTCTATCTCTTTAGCACAGACTAATTCATTTTTAAGTTTAGCATTTTCCTGTACTAGAGACTCTAATCGACTGGTCTTTAACAAAAGCATGTCATTCTCAGAAGTGAGTGTTTCATTTAGTTTAGTTAACCTAGCAATCTTTTCATTAGCTGCAGTCAAACTAGTATGAACATTAAACATTTCAGCACTCAACTCCTCAACAGTTTGTTTGTATTCTTCTTTAGACATTTCAAGTAAGACAAGTGAGGGTACCTGACTTGGAGAGCTAGAGGAGACCTCATCAGACTTAGCCATGAGGGCTAGATTCACATATTCCTCTTCCTCTTCATCATCAGTATCATCCCAACATTTTCCCTCAGCCACATAGGCTTTTCCCTGTCCTTTCTTGAAGTGTCCACTTGACCCTTTATCCATCCTTTGATTCTGCTTTGGCCTTCTGCATTCAGTAGAAAAATGACCAAGCTCATTGCAGTTGTAACACCTGAACTTGGATCTGTCCACCATCCCTGTTTTGTAACCACCTCTTGTGGCACCACCTTCAACGTTGGCGGAATTCCCTTTGCTGAACCTTGATCTCTTTCCGTGGAACAAAGGGACCATTTTGGAGGATACCCAAGTATAAGGGATTCGCAGCTTTGATAAACAACAAGATTTTTCTTTTCCACACATTGTAGTTCTCTTTATCAAACGCTGGAATCTTTATGCTACTTGACTTCTGCATACTTGTCATGATCTCATATTTGTAGAACAATTTGTCTGCTCTGATACCAGTTGTTGGTCCTTGACTATTGCAGAAGGGGGGGGGGGGGGGGGGTTGATTGCAATACTGATAAATCCCAATCTACGTTTCAACAACAAAAACTAAGATTAAAGTTTATCAGTTTACGAATTGCAAATACAAGTAGACACAAGAGATTTTCTCACAAAATAAATGTTTTATTTATTTTGTGAAGTGTTGCTATAACCTCAAGAAAATATCAGTTTTCTTGAGCTTCAATTTCTCGAGTGATTCATAGAATGAATTGAGAGATAGTCTAAGTAAACTAATCATATCTCTATCATCACAGGTTTGTAAAGTTGCTATCATTTTCATGTGGCAGCTTCTTACAAATTGTCTACCCGTGAGTCTTACCTAAATTGCTATACAAACAAGTTTATCATTACTGGAAAAAGCAATCTAGATACATTCTATATTTAGTCAACACAATTCAGTAGATGTTGATTTGTCACACTCTTGAATTGGTGAGCTTTGTCATGTGATCTCTCAAGCTTTAGTCGTAGTCTTGCAGACCTGATGCAGTGTTGGGATACTGTAGCACGCCTGTTTCTTGAACATCTAAATTGTCACATGTTTGACTGGGTAGTTCCCCAATACAAAGATTATCCCTTCAAGACAGTATCCTGATTCTCAAGCTTGTTGTCACAAGAGTGTGCTTTTGGTGACAGTAAGAAATCCCCGCAATAGATGTTGTCAGGATTTCCAAGCTTGCTATCAGACTAAGGTAAAGTTGCTGTCTCAGGGCTTCCACCAATGTTGCTGTCAGAGTGGATATACTGTCATGACTTGCAACATGTTGTCTTCTTGTAACCTTATTGTCAGTGCCATGACAGTAACATTTATTCTTGCTGTCCTCCTTGAGCACTTCTTGAGGCTTGAACAAATAAATGAACTTCTACCCAGATGTACTAAAATCTTATTTAACAACAAACAAAATGGTTACAAGAACATACTTTGGATGTGACAGTATGTTCATACTTAACAAAATTAAGTATAAGAAAAATATCTAGTTAAGCTGTCTCATAGCTATCACCCATAAATCCTAACACAATCAAAAACCCTTTTTAATATTAAATCGAATAGTTCTTAATTTTTTATTTTAAGGTTTGACGATCTTTATTACATTGATCTTTATTACATTTATTTTACATTGGATAACGGTTTGTCTTCTTGTATCCCGTGTAAATTGCAGGTTAGTTTTTACTCCCTTTGTCCCGCCCAATTGTTTACATTTACGCTGTGCTTCCAAGTTTTTTGTTGGAGAAAAGAATGTAAGAAAAAAGATTAGGAAAGAATAGAAACAACAAATTTTCTTCAATGTGCTCCCAAGTTTTTTGTTGATGATGAGAGAAAATTTTGAAAAAAATGATATGGATGGAATTTTTTTGAAAATGAACGTGAGAGCTTCTCTCCCGATCATCCAATTTTTGGGGAGAAAATTTTAAATTTTTTATTTTCTTTTCTCTCCTTCAAAAACTCGGGAGCACCATTGAAAAAGAAAATTTCAAAATTCTCTCTTCTCTTCTCTCCAGATTTCAACTCGGGAGCACAATGTTAGGTTGGACACGGAGATTAAGGAATATAAGTAAAGTAGGGAAAAAAGTAAGAAGAATGAGTAAAGTAGTGGGACCCGTCAATATTTAAGGTATGAAGTAAGTAAATAGGATGAAATTAGTAGAAGTAGTTGATTTTTATATTATAAAATTTTACTATTTTTTGGAAAGTTTTGGAATGTAAAGAAATGGATGAGACATCCCAAAAAGGAAAGTGTAAAGAAATGGATAGGACGGATGGAGTACTAGTTATGTGTGCAATGCACGAAGTGTTTTGAATAATTTTTATTTTATTATTTATATTTTAATATTTTATTAATTGTATTTGTTAAAAAAATAAGTAGACATGTTAAATTAGATACATTTTTTGAAATAATTAAAACTATTAAAATAGGTTTTAAAATAAATATGTAAGGGTTGCCCAAAATATTTTTGGAAAAGAAGAGATTTTAGTAAGGAAAAAAAATGTTAATATGTTTTAGTTGAAAATGTAATTTTCCGTGATATTTTTGGAAAATGATGAGATTTTGTTAGAAAAAATTAGGAAAAATAATATGTTTTAGATAGTGTTGTAAAAAGCGGGAATCAGAGTTAATCGGTGAAGGCACCGTCCAGGGATTAATCGGGTAATTGGGGATTAATCGGAATGATTAATCGGATCATTAATCAGAATAAATTTAATAATATTTGTTATATACAATTATAAAATTGTTTCGTTATTTCAACTAAACATATGTTATTATCATATATTTATACAAATATGTTAAAAATGTTATATAATTGTAATAAATAAAATTTTGAAGGTTTAACTTTTCAATTAGAGATCAATTTAAGAAAAAAACTTAAGAGAATTTACGATTTAGGCATCTAAAATTATAATTATATGTACAAAAATAATTTTTTTCTATTGTTTAATCAAGTTTCTACCTTTTAAATAATTTTTTTTTAATTTTAACTATTTTTTAATAATTAGCCCGATTTTTGACCGATTAATTCGATTTTTGACCGATTCAGCCGATTTTTGACCGTTTTTATGAAAAAACGATTAATTGACCGATTTTCACTTAATCAGTTCGGTGGTCCGCCGTCTAGCGATTAATCGACGATTAATCTCGATTAATCGCCGACTTTTAGAACATAGGTTTTAGTTGAAAAAGGTAATTGGTTATAAATAGGTAATGTTATTATTTAATAATAATTTTTTTATAAATAATTAAGTGTAATTAAGTAAAAACGGGAAATACAAAAAATTTGTATCGACCAAACTTTTAATGTTTAGTTATTTATTAGTAGTTATAATATTATTAATTTTATTTTATTAAACAAAATTACTCGTAATGTTATTTTAAAAAGAGGAATTTTAGTTAGAAAAATATAAAAGATACTCTATATAATAATTTTTAGACTTTAATTTAATGGTTCTCATCGATTTGATTGAAAACATCTAACGACTGTAGATTGAGTGACCAAACTATGTTGGATTACACTACCAACGAAATTTCGTCTTTAATATAATAGTATAGATAGATTATTTGTAATTTTTTATAAAATAATATTATTTATTTTTTTACTTCACTTATGGTAGAATATACTTGAAAATCACAATCATGATCAGTTTTTTGAATAAATTTTGACAAATAAAATATATATTCTTCACGACTACAATAAATTGTTAATTTTTTTTTAAAAAAAGCGGTAAATTTCAGCGATATGAGCTAGAGATGTACCACATTTGCTTAACGATGTAGTTTGAAGGAAGGAAAACATGATTTGATCTATTATAATACATGTTTGTTCAATTTTAATTATTTTAGTACATCCTGTATGTCTCTTGATTAATGAATTATTTATCTTTTTTTAGAAACAATGGTAGAATTGGCAAGCAAAAAAAAATAACAATGGCAGAATACTTGATTTTTGGATTGGTTTTGATCAGCTAAATTCAATTCGAATTTAAACTTTTCAAATCATTGTTTTGACTGTGTTATATAGAATTGTAAACATTTATTGAAAGACATATGATTAAGCCTATTTGTAAACACCGAGGATTCGACTTAAATTAAACAAGAATGTAATAAGTAAATAATAAGTTAAATTGTCACATGAATCTCAGAAGATAACATCAGTCAAAAGAATGAGAATAAAGTCATCTACAGACTTGAAGTAATTCTACATTGGAAGAAGTTCATTTATTTGATCAAGTCTCAGTGAAGTATTAAAGGAAGTGGATTTATTATAAAGACAGAGATTTCAGAAGTGTGACAACAAGTGTACATGTTATAGTGTTTGATTAAAGAGAATTTAAAGAAAAGAAAATCACAGCTTAAAGTCAAAGGTGAAGAATAGTCATTGAGTTAGTCACTTATGAACCAGACAGTACATCGAGTGTCAATGTCAGTCAGTGAAAGTTCGTCATTATTTTAAGTGGTTCACAGAACAATTTCTCCTATCAAGAAATTGGATTTTATTCTCCTTTAATTAACTATATCATTTAATTAATTTAGCTAATAAATTAATTCTTGGTAAATTAATTAAGAGGTTAATTAAATTAGAATTAAATCTAATTCTGGAAAGACTAAATATTTGAACTGGTAAGACTATCCTGGATAGTCTTACCGATAGTTTTTCTAGTTCAAATATAGTTTGCCCGATAGTCTTTCTAAGCCAACTGATAGTCTTGTTAGTACAAATGATTGTATTGCCAGTTATTTGTATTGTCTTACTGATAGTCTTTCTAAGGCTATTTGATAGTCTTTGAAAGGTTGTTGGTAGTCTTTGTAAGGCTATTGTGATAGTCTTTGCAGTTAAAGAAAAGGTACGTACTTAAAGAAAAGAAGACAAGTCAAGGTTGGTGTGTCAAACAGAAAGAAAAAGAAGATAAAAACATAACATTCATATCCTTCTGCTTTGAAGTTCTTCAACTGTCCAAGCTTCATTTAATCAGTGTATTGATTTCTAGCCGTTAATGTAAAATCCAAACCACTAGAAATTGTTCACTTGTATTGCTTTGATAATCTAGCGGATCATTATCCCTATAATTTATATCCAACTACTTTTTAGTATTAGATCCCTTTACTACAAAAATAAATAAATTCATATCGAATTTATTCTAGATTTGTTTTATCAAGAACCTTATTATCTGTACTCAAAATTGTAACACCCTTTAAGTTTAATATAAGTTATATTTAACTTGAATCTTATTTCATTTAATTCCGTGATAATTTGTTATTGAATTGTTAAATCACGAACAATACAAATTCGATAAAACGGTACTATTTGTATTCAACCCCCCTCTTCTACAAACTTATCGGGACCTAACATTTGTGCGATATTTTCTGAATTACAAAATTTGATTCATATATTTTTAAAGAGTTAAAAGAAATTCTACGATTTTCACTTCTAACATTAAATCCTTATATAAAACAAGTGTAATAGAGATTTTATCCAAAATTTTGGTAGTCAGTCCGCGTGTATGACCAAATTGGATGACCAAATTAATAATAGCCGTTAGATCTTAAATAAATAGATGAGGACTGTAAGATTTAATATTAAAAAGTATATTTGAGTAATAGTAGAATTATATTTAAATACTAAAAGGTGTATTTTGATAATTTAAACCAATTATAAATAAAAAAATTATATTAAATAAAAATCTTTATATAAAAATTCATAATTATCTTTTATGAACTTCCTATCTAATGGAGACGGGTTGAAACATTAGAATCATTCCTTTTAATACAACACTAAAATTAACCATTTAAAAAAAATGGTGACATTGTACAAAAGAAATTATGCATTTTAGTAGCATATCGAGGTACCAAAAAACCAAAGCTAAATGGACTGGTGGAGGCTAAGAAATTACGTAAAAGAGAACAAAGAACCTCATGCGTCCTCTTATTCTTTCTGTCTCATCGTTCTTCACAAGCAAGAACATCAAATTACTGGACATATCGAAGAAACACAGCTCTTGTATCTCCTTTTTTATATAATCCAGATGTTCCTTTTGTACCCAATGAAATAAAATGAAAAAGATAAAGTGGAAAACAAAAGATAAAGAACGTCGTACTATCATTCCATCGCAAAATCAAATTCCGTTGAAATTTCTTGATGCACTTTGATTTACTAATATGTCATTATCAATATTTATTTACTATTATGGTCTATTAATTTGAAATTATAGAATAGATGATACGTTTTTAGCAATGTGTCTTAATTAGAACGTGTATGTAAAATATTTTGGCCCGCTATCATAAGTTTTAAACAAGAAAGCTCATAAAAATTAAAAGGAATAGGTGCAAGATATTAAAGTAGGTAAAGCTCGATCCAGAATATCGACTAAATTTTTAAATGGACTTGATAATGATTATACATATGTTATTTGTAATAATTTTTTAAAAAATGAGAGATTTACCTTTTGATCACCAAAGTTTAAATATTTCAGCTTAAATAATATATCATAATAAGGTTTTAATAGTAAGCCCATAAAAAATTAAAAGAAGTAGACCCAAATTATTAAAATACATAAAACCGTACTATAAATTTTTAATAGAAAAACCCACAAAAAATTAAAAGAGTAGACTCAAGTTATTAAAATACATAAAGTCTGACCCAAAATACCGATTACCGTTCGACTACCAAATTTTTAATATTTCGTATTTAATAATATAGTATAAATTTTATTAACAATCAAAAGCCCTTTTTAATATTAAATCAAATAGTTTTTATTTTTTTATTTTAAGGTTTGTCGATCTTTATTACATTTATTTTACATTGGATAAATGTTTGTCTCACGTGTAAATTGCAGGTTAGTTTTTATTCCTTTCGTCTCGTCAAATTGTTTACATTTACGGTGTGCTTCTAAGTTTTTTGATGGAGAAAAGAATGGAAGAAAAAATATTAGAAAACAATAAAAGCAACAAATTTTCTTCAATGTGCTCCCAGTTTTTTGTTGATGATGAGAGAAAATTTTGAAAAAAATGATATGGACGGAAATTTTTTGAAAATGGATGTGAGAACTTCTCTCCCAATCATCTCATTTTTGGGAAGAAACTTTTGGAGAAAAAATTTTAAAAATTTTCTTTTCTCTTCTCTTCTTCAAAAACTCGGGAGCACCATTAAAAAAAAAAATTCAAAATTCTCTTTTCTTTTCTCTTCTCTCCAGATTTTAACTTGGGAGCACGGTGTTAGGTTGTGCACGGAGATTAAAGAATATAAGTAAAGTAGAAGAAAAAGCAAGAAGAATGAGTAAAGTAGTGAGACCCGTCAATATTTAAGGTATAAAGTAAGTAAATTAGATGAAAGTAGTGAAAGTAGTTGATTTTTATATTATAAAAAGAAAAGTATAAAAAAAGAAAAGTGTAAAAAAAATTGATGGAACATCTCAAACAAAAAGTGTAAAAAAATTGATGGGACGGAGGGAGCACTAGTTATTAGTTATGTGTAAAAGTGCAATGCACGAAGTGTTGTGAATAGTTGTTATTTAATTATTTATGTTTTAATATTTTATTAATTGTATTTGGTAAAAAAATAAGTAAGCACGCTAAATTAGATATATTTTTTGAAATAATTAAAATTATTAAAATATGTTTTAAAATAAATAAGGAATGGTTGCCCAAAATATATTTGGAAAACAAGAGGTTTTAATAAAGAAAAAAATGTTAACATGTTTTAGTTTTAAATGTAATTATCCGTGATATTTTTGGAAAATGATGAGATTTTGTTAGGGAAAATTAGGAAAAGTAATATGTTTTAATTGAAAAAGATATTTAGTTATAAATAGGTAATGTTATTATTTAATAATACTAGTTTAAAACCCGTGCGATGCACATATTGTTTTAATAATTGTTGTTTTATTTTTTAAGTTTTAATATTCTATTAATTGCATTTGTTAAAAAAAATAGGCATGTTAAAATATGTAAACTTTTTTATATAATTAAAAACATTAAAATATGTTTTAAAATAAATAAGTAAAGGTTTGCCCGCGATATTTTGGAAAATGAGGGTTTTAGTAAGAAAAAATAGAAAAGATAACATGTTTTAGTTGAAAAAGATAACTGCCCATGATATTTTTGCAAAAGTAGGAAATTTTATTAGAAAAAAATAGAAATTACCTTTTACTATTTCATTAATTATATTTTTTAAATAAATAAGTAGGCATGTTAAAATATGTAAATATTTTTAAATAATTAAAAGCATTAAAATATGTTTTAAAATAAATAATTAAGGGGTTGTCTGTGATATTTTTGAAAAAGGAGGAGGTTTATTAAGAAAAATAGAAAAAATAACATGTTTTAGTTAAAAAACGGTAATTACCCGTGATATTTTTACAAAAGGAAGAAATTTTATTGAAAAAATAAAAAAATATTGGGTTTTAGCTGAGAAAGGTAATAAGTTATAAATAAGTATTGTTATTATTTAATATTATTTTTTTAATTAAGGGTAATTAGGTAAAATCACTTAGGACCGACGAACCAACCAAACTTTTAATATTTCGTCTATTATATTATAGTATAGATTTTTTTATAAATAATTAGGTGTGATTAAGTAAAAACAGGAAATACAAAAAATTTGTATCGACCAAACTTTTAATGTTTAGTTATTTATTAGTAGTTATAATATTATTATTTTTATTTTATTAAATAAAATTACTCGTAATGTTATTATAAAAAGAGGAATTTTAGTTAGAAAAATATAAAAGATACTCTATATAATAATTTTTAGGCTTTAATTTAACGGTTCTCATAAATTTGATTGAAAACATCTAACGACTGTAGATTGAGTGACCAAACTATGGAGGATTACACTACTGAAAGGCATATGTCTAGGCCTATTTGTAAACACCGAGGATTCTACTCAACTTTAATTAAGATGTTATAAGTAAATAATAAAAATCAAATGTCACAGGAATCTCAGAAGATTATATCTGTCAAAGAATGAAGATTAAAGTCATCTACAGTCTTGAAGTTATTCTACACTGGAAGAAGTTCATTTATTTGATCAAGCCTCAGTGAAGTATTCAAGAAAGTGGATCTATTTAAAGTGACAGAGATTTCAGAAATGTGACGGAGAAAAGTACAGGTTACAGTCCTTGTTTAAATAGATGGAGTAAAGAATCACAGCTTAAAGTTAAAGATGAAGAACAACCATTAAAGTTAGTCGCTCATGAACCAGACAGTACATGGAGTGTCAACGTCATTCAGTGGAGGTTCGTCATTAATTCAAGTGGTTCTAAGAATTAGTTTTATTCTCTTTTAATATTATTCTATAAGATAATTAAGTTAATATATGAATTAATTCTTTCAGAATTAATTTATATATTAAACTAATCAATCTAGAACTTAATTTATTTAATCTATGAATTAATTCGAAAAGAATTAATCCATTTATTAACTCAATTAAATTCAGAATAAATTAAATCAGTTTAATCATTCTAATTCATTCTAGTAAGACTATTGAATTTATACTAGTAGTACTATCTAAGTTAGTACTACCGATAGTACTACCAATATTATTTGATAGTACTACCGAGAGTACTTCTAATTTAAATGATAGTACTACCAAGCTTAATTTCAATAGTATTTGTTGGCGCGTGAGAAATGCTTCTGTGACTTGTTTATATACAAGTCATTGTAACCAAAAGAAGGAGGCAACAGAATTCAATACAGAAGCAAAAAGCAAAGTATCATTTCTCTCTTCTGCATTCAAGCGAACCAACTGCTCAAGCTCAATTTAATTCTTGTAATAAATTCTAGCCATTAAAGTTATATCCAATCCACTAGAATTCAATTACTTGTATTGCTTTGACAATCTAGCGGATCATAATCCCTAGAATTATTATCGAACTACTTTTTAGTATTCGATCTTTTTATTACAAATATAGATAAATTCATGTCGAATTTATTCTAGATTTGTTTTAACAAGAACCTTGTAATCTGTGCACTGAATTGTAACACCCCTCAAGTTTAATAGAGTTTCTATTTAACTTGAATATTGTTTCAGTTTTTATTCCACACTAATTTGTTCTAAACAGTTAAATCATTTAAAGGACAAATTCGATAAAACGGTATAGTTTGTATTCAACCCCCCTTCTACAAACTTATCAGGACCTAACAATTGGTATCAAAGCCTTTTGATTGATATACTAATCAAAGATCCAATTGTTTGAGATTTTTTTCTTAACTCTGAAATTTTTATTTTTCTAAAAATCTCAAAAATGTCTACAACTCAGAAAGTTGGTACTGTCAAAATCCCAATGTTCAGCAAGGAGCATTATTCTATGTGGAAGAAGAAAATGCTCCTATTTCTTAAGGTTGCAAATCCTAAATACATTGATGTGCTGAAGAAAGGTCCCAAACTCCCTATGATTATTGAGGAAGAGATAACAGTGGATAACGTTGTTACTAGGCCTGCTAGTATGTACCCTAAAGATCCCAAGAAGTACACTCCTGATGAGAAAGAGGATGTTACCTTGGACTCCTGTCTTCAGTTGATCCTTATTGAGAGTCTTGATCCTATCATGCATAATCATGTCCTAAATTGTGAAACTGCCAAACACATTTGGGGAACCATAGAGATAATCAATGAGGGGACAGAGGAAGTTAGGGAGAATATGCTGGAAATTCTCACTTCTCAATATGAGCATTTCAGATCAAAGCCTGGTGAAGGTATCTCTCAGGTTTTTGAGAGATACAACAAATTAATCAATGATCTGAATCTCAATGGGAAGCACTACACCAACAAGGAGATTAACAAGAAGTTCCTTCTTACCCTACCACCTCATTTGGAGCACAAAATATCTGCCATTAGAGAAGCAAGAGATATGAATGAGATTGCTTTGGAGAGATTGTATGGTGTGCTGAAGACCTATGAGCTGGAGCAGATTCAACAAAGGGAGCTGTATGGAACTGGGAAAATTGTTGGTACCTCTACTGCATTGGCTGCTGAAGTCCCACAGAGACTGGAAGTGAAGGCTGTTCAACCTTCCAGTTCTCACATGAATGTTATTGATGCTGAATATGGATTAACATCCATTGATCAATCTGGTGGTGACTTCTATTCTTTAGAAGAACTTGATCAGTTGGAGGATGGTGACTTGGCTTTGATAGTCAGGAAATTTGGGAAGTTCAGATTCAAGAGGAATCCCAATCTTAAGTTCAGACCCAGATTTCAGAGAGGTGGATCTTCATCTTCAAGTGGCACAAGGGGTGGCTACAAAACTGGAACTGTGGAAAGGAGCACAATCAGATGCTACAATTGCAATGAGTTGGGTCACTTTGCTATTGAGTGCAGGAAGCCAAAGCAAGTGACCAGAAACACATTTGATTCTAGCAAGAAAAACAAGATTGGGAAAGCATATGTTGCTGAGGGAAAGAGTTGGGATGACACTGACAGTGATGAAGAAGCAGGTGAGATCGGACCCAATCAATTTTGGGCTCCGAGGAAGGACTAATCAATCTGATATTGCAGGGAGTTAAACAGGTGAACCGTGTTATGTGGATTCTTGACAGTGGCTGTTCAAGGCATATGACCGGAGATAGAGCCCTGCTATCAGATGTGGTTGTGAAAGCTGGCCCAGTAGTTACCTTTGGAGATAACAGCAAGGGTATTACGAAAGGATATGGCTGTTTGAAGTACGGAAATGTTATCATTGAAGATGTTTCATTTGTGGAAGGTCTGACGTTCAATCTTCTCAGCATCAGTCAGTTCTGTGACAGAGGATATGCTGTTTCCTTTGAAAGAGAGAAGTGTCAGATCACTCATAAGAAGAATGGAAAGCCTGCTCTTCAAGGAGTAAGGAAAGGTGACTTGTTCATAGCTGATCTGAACTCGGGATTCAAAGATGAAGTTAATTGTTTTTATGCTAAAGCTTCATCAGATGATAGTTGGCTATGGCACAAGAAGATGTCTCACCTTAACTTCAAAACCATGAACTCTTTAGTCAAGAGGGAATTGGTTAGAGGTTTGCCTCAGATGGAATTTACACAGGAAGGTCTGTGTGAGGCATGTCAGAAAGGAAAGTCAAAGAAAGCTTCTCACAAGGGCACTGACACATCATCAATAACTGAACCACTTCAGCTACTGCACATGGATTTGTTTGGTCCAGTTAATGTGATGTCTATGTCAAAGAAGCAATATGCACTTGTGATTGTTGATGATTTTTCTAAATATACTTGGGTTTTATTCCTACGTTCCAAGGATGAGACCCCATTCCTGGTGATTGGCCACATAAAGTTGATTGAGCTGGATTCGAGATTCCCTGTTAGAGCCATAAGGTCAGATAATGGTACTGAATTCAAGAATGCCATTCTAAATGACTTTTGTGATGATAAAGGAATAACAAGACAGTATTTTGCCCCTAGAACTCCTCAACAAAATGGAGTAGTGGAAAGAAAGAATCGTACATTGATTGAAGCAGCTAGGACTATGCTAAGTGAGTCCAAACTTCCAACGTACTTTTGGGCTGAAGCAGCGAATACAGCTTGTTATACTCAGAATCGAACTTTAATCAACAAGGACTTAATGAAGACTCCGTATGAGATCATGAACAACAAGAAACCAACTGTCAAGTACTTTCATGTATTTGGAGCAAAATGCTTTGTGCTTATAGATGACAATGTTAAACGTGGCAAGTTTGATGCAAAGGCACAAGAAGCTATTTTTGTTGGTTATTCCAGAAGATCTTACAGGGTCTACGTGGTTGGCAGTCACACAGTAAAGGAAAGTGTCAATGTTACTTTTGATGACACTAAGTTCCCCAGTATCCAAAAAGAAGACTCATCTGAAAAGCTGAAGTTTGATAACTTGCCAGACTCAGAATCAGATGATGAAGCCTCACCTGAAGTTATTGCTGGTGATGATAATAACAATGATGATAATGATCATGGTGATGGTGGTGGAAACACTGGTAACAATGGAGATACCACCAACACTGGAGAAGAATCATCAAGGCAAACAGGCAACAACTCAAGGGGAGCAAATGAAGGATCAACTAGTCACTCACAACATCAAAGTGAATTTCAAGGTGAATCATCAAGATCAAATCTTCCAAGACAGACTGTTTGGAATAGAGCTCATCCTTTTGAGCTGATCATTGGTGATCCAAATGTTGGAGTTAAAACTAGAAGTGCTTCTCAGAATGAATGTCTTTTCTCAGCATTCCTATCTAAAATGGAGCCAAATAAAACTGAGGAAGCACTGATTGATCCAGATTGGGTGATTGCTATGCAAGATGAACTCAATCAATTTGAACAACAGCAAGTCTGGAAGCTGGTACCCAGGCCAAAGAACAAGAAAGTAGTTGGTACAAGATGGGTATACAGGAACAAGCTAGATGAGGATGGCATTGTTACAAGGAACAAGGCAAGACTGGTTGCACAAGGGTATTCTCAAGCTGAAGGCATTGATTATGATGAAACCTATGCACCAGTGGCTAGACTTGAGGCCATCAGGATGTTCTTAGCATTTGCTGCTTATTCCAATTTTAAAGTCTATCAAATGGATGTTAAGAGTGCATTCCTGAATGGTGAACTTGATGAAGAAGTGTATGTGGAACAGCCCCCTGGCTTTGAAAATCAGGAGCTGCTGGACTTTGTGTACTTTCTCTTCAAGGCTATCTATGGTCTCAAACAAGCCCCAAGAAAATGGTATGACACTCTCTCTGGTTTTCTTTTAGAAAATGGTTTTGTTAGAGGTATCATAGACAAAACTCTTTTTCCAAAGAAACACAAAAGTGATATGATATTAGTCCAAGTCTATGTGGATGACATCATATTTGGGTCTACTAATGATAATCTCTGTAAGAGATTTGCTGAGCTAATGCAGAGTAAGTTTGAAATGAGTATGATGGGTGAGCTGAAGTTCTTTCTTGGATTGCAAGTAAGTCAAAGGTCAAATGGTATATTTATTTGTCAATCCAAGTATCTCAAAGAACTCCTCAAGAAGTATCACATGGAGGATTCAGCATCAGCAAGGACTCCATCTTCAACAGCCATCAAACTTGGAGCTTCTGACAAATCTATCAAGGTAGATGTTACAAGCTACAGAGGTATGATTGGCTCCTTACTCTATTTTACTGCTAGTAGACCAGATATTATGTATGCTACATGCTTGTGTGCAAGGTTCCAAGCGGACCCTAGAGATGTACATCTCGTTGCTGTGAAAAGAATCTTGAGATATCTTAAGGGTACACCTAATCTAGGTATCTGGTACCCTAAAGATTCTGGTTTTAATCTTGTTGGATATACAGATTCTGATTATGCAGGTAGTGTTGTGGATAGAAAGAGCACCTCTGGGAGTTGTCAATTCCTAGGAGGTAGGTTGATTTCCTGGTATAGCAAGAAACAGCAAACAGTTTCCAATTCAACAGCAGAAGCTGAATATATTGCTGCTGGAAGCTGTTGTGCTCAGATCTTATGGATACGGAATCAATTAAAGGACTATGGCTTTGCATTAGACAAAATTCCCATATTTTGTGATAATACAAGTGCCATAGCAATCTCCAACAACCCTGTGCAGCACTCGAGAACAAAGCACATTGATATCAGGTATCATTTTATCAGAGAGCATGTCATGAATGGAACTGTGGAGTTACATTTCGTACCCACAGAAGAACAGACTGCAGATATATTCACTAAATCTGTTGATGAATCCACATTTATCAAGTTAGTTGGTAAATTGGGTATGTTAAACAGTCTTAGTGATTCACAATATCTCTGTCATGTTTGTTCTTTCAAAATTCATTTTCTTTTGCTATTTTAATGATATTCACTGAGAGTTCTCATTTAATAGTACTTTCTTGTATATTTAAATAGCTCTGAATATTTTATTTTCTTTAAAAATATTTTTCTCATATTTTTTAAGAAGAGAAATATATTTTTATTGAAAATATATTTATTTAGAATTATTTAGGTATTTTTCAGATTGTAAATATTGATGTTTGAATTTTTCTGCAAGTTTATATTAATTTTATGCATTTCTATAATATTCTGCATTTTTTTTCTAGAATTTATGGAGTTTTCTGTGAATTTTTCTAGATTTGTATAAATTTTTCACGCATTTTTATTCATTTTCTGTAAAGTTTCAGTAATGTTCAGCATTTCCTTTTATTTTTATTTAATTTTCGTTAGTATTACTAGTTTTGAACTAGTAGTACTATCGGTAGTACTATCCAGTGATAGTACTACTAGTTTTGACACCTAGCCTTATTGACAACTAGCATGAAATCCTTGTTTTCCCCCAAACTTAGACTTAAGTGCTTCTTTGAATTTCAAGAGAATAGAAGACATTTTGAATATAAGCAAGTGATTAAATTCTAACATCCAAACAAACATGGTCTGATCAAATTCAAAAGCAACCAATGAGACTTATGAAATTATTTTGTTTCTGGCATGCAAGTCAATTCATAGGAACTTAATCAACCCTCTATTCATCACTACCACACTCCCATCGACTCACCAACCAAGAAATAGCCAAGTCCTACGGGATCATGAAATATGCATGCTATGCAAATGCAACTAAATGGACTCACATGATAGATATAAACACATATGCAAACAGAATGCTCTATATGACATAAACATGCAAAGATATGAATGAAACTAACTACATATGCAATATGAAACCTATATGAACACACTCTAACATTACTATTCCTTAATTATCACCCCCAAACTTGAAATATTCAATGTCCTCATTGAAGGTAATAAAAAGGAAAGATGCAGAGAATACCTAATCATCAGCAAGACCACCCTCCTCGGGTGGTGTATCCGGTGGTGGATAAACAGAATCAACTCCAAAATCAGGCCAAGCAATATCAACTCCAGTGGCTCTGAAAGTAGTACCCAAAGGACCTATCAACTTCACTCTGAATCCTAGATGGATCCTAGGGGGAAACAACACAAACTTTTTTTTTTCTTTTTTTTGCTTCTGTGAAAAGTAACCCTGCGCGGGCGCGCTCATCCAGGCGCGGGCGCGCTCTGCTACTGTTCATAATTTTATTTTTATTTTTATTTTTTACACAGAATACTAATACTGCATATTCAGGTGGGTTGCCTCCCACGAAGCGCTTGTTTTACGTCAATAGCTTGACGTGAATCCTTTTTCATCCAGTCGCAAGAACGGTGAATGTTGACTCACTGTTCACCGTATTACCAACGTCATGCTTCAGCCACTGACCATTAACCTTGAACGCTTCGTCCGGAAACTTATGGAAAATCTCTATTGCATCATGCGGAAATGTTGATTTAACCGTGATAGGCTCCGACCACCTTGACTTACGCTTTCCTGGAAAAAATCTGAAGCGGGACTTGAAACGCAGAACTAGCTGACCAAGCACAAATGAATGCTTCACCACCCCTCTTTCATGCCAGTCCTTAACCTTCTCCTTATATAGTCTGTTGCTCTCTTAGACTTTACCATACCTCAATTGATCCTGCAGTGGTTGGAGTTCAAGTGTAGGAGCTTATTCCATAGATGGTTTAAGTCGCTCCTGAGAATTGTTCAGCTCTGCTAATCCAAGAGATTCGAATGGCGCATCAAATTTTCTTTTCCACGGAGGTGCATTCAACAACTGAAGTTGCTCTGCTCTTTCTTCGTCTTCGATATCAGAATCCCCTATCAAGACTCTCTCCACTATATCTGGCTTCAGCGGTTGTTCAATCTCTGTATTGATGACAGAATCGACCATCTCCAATTTAAAGAACTCTTCTTCCTCAGTTGGAAATTTCATTGCCTTGAACACGTTAAAAGTGACCTTCTGATTTTGAACCCTCATTGTAAGCTATCCTTTCTGCACATCTATCAAAGTACGGCCTGTAGCTAAGAACGGTCTTCCCAAGACAATCGGAATCTTCTTGTCTTCCTCATAGTCCAGAATAACAAAATCAACAGGAAAAATGAGCTTATCCACTCTAACCAAAACATCTTCCACTATACCCCTTGGATATGTGATCGACCGATCAGCCAGCTGTAGGGACATAGTAGTAGGTTTAGGTTCAGGAAGTCCAATGTAAAACCCCGTAATTTTTTTTATTATTAGATATTTAGATATTAAAGTATTTTTGTTTAGATAATTATTTTGATTAGAATTTTTTTAATCTTTTGTACATGTTATTTAATTTAGGATAAGATTCATTAATAATGGAAAGAAGCGTGAAAATTATTTAGTAAATTGATATGTTTTATTTAAGTAAATAGTGTGTAATAAAATATTTTATTGTGGACATTACTAGGAGAGGTTTCAATTATTTTAGAATAGCCCAATTTAATTTAGGTTTGTGGGCTTATATAAGATACACATCGATATCAGAAAAAAAATGTACAGGAACTCGTGTATGCCGGACCCAATCAATTTTGGGCTCCGAGGAAGGACTAATCAATCTGATATTGCAGGGAGTTAAACAGGTGAACCGTGTTATGTGGATTCTTGACAGTGGTTGTTCAAGGCATATGACCGGAGATAGAGCCCTGCTATCAGATGTGGTTGTGAAAGCTGGCCCAGTAGTTACCTTTGGAGATAACAACAAGGGTATTACGAAAGGATATGGCTGTTTGAAGTACGGAAATGTTATCATTGAAGATGTTTCATTTGTGGAAGGTCTGACGTTCAATCTTCTCAGCATCAGTCAGTTCTGTGACAGAGGATATGCTGTTTCCTTTGAAAGAGAGAAGTGTCAGATCACTCACAAGAAGAATGGAAAGCCTGCTCTTCAAGGAGTAAGGAAAGGTGACTTGTTCATAGCTGATCTGAACTCGGGATTCAAAGATGAAGTTAATTGTTTTTATGCTAAAGCTTCATCAGATGATAGTTGGCTATGGCACAAGAAGATGTCTCACCTTAACTTCAAAACCATGAACTCTTTAGTCAAGAGGGAATTGGTTAGAGGTTTGCCTCAGATGGAATTTACACAGGAAGGTCTGTGTGAGGCATGTCAGAAAGGAAAGTCAAAGAAAGCTTCTCACAAGGGCACTGACACATCATCAATAACTGAACCACTTCAGCTACTGCACATGGATTTGTTTGGTCCAGTTAATGTGATGTCTATGTCAAAGAAGCAATATGCACTTGTGATTGTTGATGATTTTTCTAAATATACTTGGGTTTTATTCCTACGTTCCAAGGATGAGACCCCATTCCTGGTGATTGGCCACATAAAGTTGATTGAGCTGGATTCGAGATTCCCTGTTAGAGCCATAAGGTCAGATAATGGTACTGAATTCAAGAATGCCATTCTAAATGACTTTTGTGATGATAAAGGAATAACAAGACAGTATTCTGCCCCTAGAACTCCTCAACAAAATGGAGTAGTGGAAAGAAAGAATCGTACATTGATTGAAGCAGCTAGGACTATGCTAAGTGAGTCCAAACTTCCAACGTACTTTTGGGCTGAAGCAGCGAATACAGCTTGTTATACTCAGAATCGAACTTTAATCAACAAGGACTTAATGAAGACTCCGTATGAGATCATGAACAACAAGAAACCAACTGTCAAGTACTTTCATGTATTTGGAGCAAAATGCTTTGTGCTTATAGATGACAATGTTAAACGTGGCAAGTTTGATGCAAAGACACAAGAAGCTATTTTTGTTGGTTATTCCAGAAGATCTTACAGGGTCTACGTGGTTGGCAGTCACACAGTAAAGGAAAGTGTCAATGTTACTTTTGATGACACTAAGTTCCCCAGTATCCAAAAAGAAGACTCATCTGAAAAGCTGAAGTTTGATAACTTGCCAGACTCAGAATCAGATGATGAAGCCTCACCTGAAGTTATTGCTGGTGATGATAATAACAATGATGATAATGATCATGGTGATGGTGGTGGAAACACTGGTAACAATGGAGATACCACCAACACTGGAGAAGAATCATCAAGGCAAACAGGCAACAACTCAGGGGGAGCAAATGAAGGATCAACTAGTCACTCACAACATCAAAGTGAATTTCAAGGTGAATCATCAAGATCAAATCTTCCAAGACAGACTGTTTGGAATAGAACTCATCCTTTTGAGCTGATCATTGGTGATCCAAATGTTGGAGTTAAAACTAGAAGTGCTTCTCAGAATGAATGTCTTTTCTCAGCATTCCTATCTAAAATGGAGCCAAATAAAACTGAGGAAGCACTGACTGATCCAGATTGGGTGATTGCTATGCAAGATGAACTCAATCAATTTGAACAACAGCAAGTCTGGAAGCTGGTACCCAGGCCAAAGAACAAGAAAGTAGTTGGTACAAGATGGGTATACAGGAACAAGCTAGATGAGGATGGCATTGTTACAAGGAACAAGGCAAGACTGGTTGCACAAGGGTATTCTCAAGCTGAAGGCATTGATTATGATGAAACCTATGCACCAGTGGCTAGACTTGAGGCCATCAGGATGTTCTTAGCATTTGCTGCTTATTCCAATTTTAAAGTCTATCAAATGGATGTTAAGAGTGCATTCCTGAATGGTGAACTTGATGAAGAAGTGTATGTGGAACAGCCCCCTGGCTTTGAAAATCAGGAGCTGCTGGACTTTGTGTACTTTCTTTTCAAGGCTATCTATGGTCTCAAACAAGCCCCAAGAAAATGGTATGACACTCTCTCTGGTTTTCTTTTAGAAAATGGTTTTGTTAGAGGTATCATAGACAAAACTCTTTTTCCAAAGAAACACAAAAGTGATATGATATTAGTCCAAGTCTATGTGGATGACATCATATTTGGGTCTACTAATGATAATCTCTGTAAGAGATTTGCTGAGCTAATGCAGAGTAAGTTTGAAATGAGTATGATGGGTGAGCTGAAGTTCTTTCTTGGATTGCAAGTAAGTCAAAGGTCAAATGGTATATTTATTTGTCAATCCAAGTATCTCAAAGAACTCCTCAAGAAGTATCACATGGAGGATTCAGCATCAGCAAGGACTCCATCTTCAACAGCCATCAAACTTGGAGCTTCTGACAAATCTATCAAGGTAGATGTTACAAGCTACAGAGGTATGATTGGCTCCTTACTCTATCTTACTGCTAGTAGACCAGATATTATGTATGCTACATGCTTGTGTGCAAGGTTCCAAGCGGACCCTAGAGATGTACATCTCGTTGCTGTGAAAAAAATCTTGAGATATCTTAAGGGTACACCTAATCTAGGTATCTGGTACCCTAAAGATTCTGGTTTTAATCTTGTTGGATATACAGATTCTGATTATGCAGGTAGTGTTGTGGATAGAAAGAGCACCTCTGGGAGTTGTCAATTCCTAGGAGGTAGGTTGATTTCCTGGTATAGCAAGAAACAGCAAACAGTTTCCAATTCAACAGCAGAAGCTGAATATATTGCTGCTGGAAGCTGTTGTGCTCAGATCTTATGGATACAGAATCAATTAAAGGACTATGGCTTTACATTAGACAAAATTCCCATATTTTGTGATAATACAAGTGCCATAGCAATCTCCAACAACCCTGTGCAGCACTCGAGAACAAAGCACATTGATATCAGGTATCATTTTATCAGAGAGCATGTCATGAATGGAACTGTGGAGTTACATTTCGTACCCACAGAAGAACAGACTGCAGATATATTCACTAAATCTGTTGATGAATCCACATTTATCAAGTTAGTTGGTAAATTGGGTATGTTAAACAGTCTTAGTGATTAACAATATCTCTGTCATGTTTGTTCTTTCAAAATTCATTTTCTTTTGCTATTTTAATGATATTCACTGAGAGTTCTCATTTAATAGTACTTGCTTGTATATTTAAATAGCTCTGAATATTTTATTTTCTTTAAAAATATTTTTCTCATATTTTTTAAGAAGAGAAATATATTTTTATTGAAAATATATTTATTTAGAATTATTTAGGTATTTTTCAGATTGTAAATATTGATGTTTGAATTTTTCTGCAAGTTTATATTAATTTTATGCATTTCTATAATATTCTGCATTTTTTTTCTAGAATTTATGGAGTTTTCTGTGAATTTTTCTAGATTTGTATAAATTGTTCACGCATTTTTATTCATTTTCTGTAAAGTTTCAGTAATGTTCAGCATTTCCTTTTATTTTTATTTAATTTTCGTTAGTATTACTAGTTTTGAACTAGTAGTACTATCGGTAGTACTATCCAGTGATAGTACTACTAGTTCTTTTTAGTTAGTACTACCGTAGTTTAGATAGTATTTCTAGTATTATTTTTTTAATTTAAATTTTGTTTAATTCTGATAGTACTACCAGTTCAATTTCATAGTACTACCGCGTTTTTCATTTTCTTTATTATTATTCTTTTTCTGTTTAATTGATAGTACTACCGTGTTTTTTAACCATAGTACTACCAGTTTTTTTTTCTCTTTTCTTTTACCATAGTACTTACAGTGTATTTATATATATATATGTATAGTAATTTTTTATTACTGAGTACTTCAACAGTTCAAGTTTTAACTTAACTGCTTTTTACTTTTCTCTCTCGATTTTTCTAAGAAACGAAGTGCTGTCCAATTCTTTTTCAATTTCCAAATTCGTTTCTTGCTTGTTTTTAATTCTGAAACCACCATTGAACAGATCTTCTCAAGCCCATTTTTTCGAGCACTTAAAATTTAAGGTTCATTGAGTTTTTAGTTTTCGAGTTTTTGAATTTCAAAGGGTTTTTCTCTTCGTTTTTAGTGATTAAAAAGGTGTTTTTGGATTCTAAAAATAGTGTTGTGTGTGGTTTGTGTCAAGGATTAACATACTAAAATTTGGTAATTTTTGGAGAACTTTGAAAATTTGGATTTTTAATTAATTTTAATTAATTTTAAAATCCTAAAATTCGAATTATTCATAATTATTTAAGTTTTTGATTTTCTGTGTTAATTCTTACTTAGTAAATTATGGCTCAGAATTTTGAGGTTGTTAAAAACAATTACATTGGGTATTTTGATCCGTTGAGATGTCCGATTGATCGTTTTCGACCTTGGATTCAGTTTTTAAATTCGCAGTGTTGTGTGAGTCGTGCTATATGTTTATCTGCTGATTTAAAGGTTGAACCACTTAGATTGTTGTGTTCTACTGCTGTAATTTCTGAGAATTTAAATTCTATATCTTTCACTATTGAGCACACACAATATATTATTACTGAGGATTTGTTTTGTGAAGTGTTTCAACTTCCTAGGGATAACTTTGATAGGACTCCTTCTGATGATGAATTAATTCAGTTTTTCACCAGAATTCATTATCAAGGTCCTTTGGAGTTGCCTAAACTCAGTAAAGCAAATCTAGTCTGTGAATGGGATATCTTATTTGATACTTTAGCTAAAGTTTTCAGCAATTGTACTAAGAGCAATTTTCAACATATTCCATCTTTGTTGCAGTACATTGCTTATGCTATTGTGTTTAATGTTAGGCTTAACATTGGTCATCTTATTTGGAGTCTTATGGTTAGGAGAGTATCTAATGCCAGGATTGATCATGATAGTGGTAGAAATGTCAGGTGTTTCTATCCTAGATTTCTCACTATCCTAATCAATCATGTGCTATCTGATGCTCACAAGGAGTTGTTTTCAAATGCTGTATCTATTCCTTCTCCTACTACTTTTAGTAAGTTCTATCAAAGACTCCATACTTCTAGTAAATGGAATATGACACCAGTGGTTGTAAGTCCATTCATGGCTCATTTCATTCACCTACCTACTTTTGAACCCTTTGTTCCTGATCAACAACTAGTCATCGCAGCTTGAACTTCAGAGGAACTGCCACTACAGGTAATACATCCTATCTCTGGATCATCTGGCACCTCTGCTCAAACCCAAGTGGTTGATAGGACAGACCAAGAGGTTGTAGAACCACAATCTCTATCCCAGGTCAGAGAGCCAAACACACTGTCTAATCCTTTAACCTCTCAACCTGGAACTGCTTCTTTAATAAGACAAAGGTCAAGTAGTGAAGAAACACTGAGTGCACCCACAGCTCTGTCTCCACCATTAAAGAAAAGAAAAACCTATAGAGAGACATCTGTAAGCCCATCCATGTCCTCCCAAAAGGATTTGGACTTTGAAATGGCCATTGAACAGTCTCTGGAGACATCCTCTGAACAGGATGAATCTATTGAAATTCGCCATCGGGCACTGGCAATCTGTAATGAGTCAAGCACTCTCCCATTACTCACAATGGGAGAAGACATCCAAATACAAGAAACTCAGGACACTTTGTCAGGAGAGCACTTAGGATCTGAAACAGTGCCTACCATTGTCACGGTAGAAGTGCCTTCACAGGCATCAGAGGGAAAATCTGATTCTTTGCCATCTATAACAGAATCATTTTCTCCCCTCCCAGAGGGAACATCTCTGGCTGCCCTAAGGGATTTTTCACTCGCAGTTTTTACTGGAGAAAGTGAAAGGCAACCTGATGAGTCTGTCCCTGAAGAAATTCAGTATACAATGTCAAATATTTTGACAGACTCATTCAGGGATCGGGAATTGCGAACTCCCATTGCACCACCACTGACCTCTCTTGAAGGGGCTAGGGTGATTTTTCCTGCAGGTACATCTACTGAGAATCTTGACAGACAGTTAGTGGTGAGAGATATGAATCAAACACCGAGTGAAACACAAGCACGTGAGTTGAGTGAAACACCACTGAGAGCAATTGAGGTGAGTGCACACACTGACACAAACACTGCTTTGTTGAACGAACTAGCTGATCTACAAAGGAAGTTACAAGAAACCCAGGCTGAGAACAATCTTCTGAAAACACAAGTGGTTGCACAATCTACCATCTCTGTATCAAATCAGCTGGGTACTGTGAAAGATGACCTGGAAGGACTGAAGAATAATCTACTCCCGAGGCTGAATTCAATCCAACAATCTCAAGTACTGGTGGCTTCAGACATCTCTGATATTATAACGTCAAATGCTCAGATATCGGAGAGTGTTAAGGAGATTGCTTCTATTTCTACCAAGGTGGACTTCATTCTGCAAACATCTGATGAAAACCAGAGGTTTAATGAGCAAAGGATATCTAGGATTGAAGGAGGAATGGAGCATCTTAATGAAGGAATGAAGCACCTATACAACATGATCAAGGAATCACATCAACCTACTGTAGAGCAAAGATCATTCTTTGAGGGAGATGATGATGGGGATGATGATGCTGATGAAGGAAGAGATGGAAGGGAAAGAGGAGAGATAAGGAGAACAACTGAGGTGAATCCTAGGGCTTCCACAGCTCAAACTGTAGAGGATTCCTCAACTAAGGGGGAGAAGGAGAAGAAAGGAGAAGAAAGGGAAGCTGGAGAAGCTTCTGGAGGAGATAAGGGGAAAGGTAAACAATCACTGGAGGATACTGTCTTTCACGATGTCTACTACTATCAAGGTGAACAGGATGACTTCCAATTTGACACTTCTGGTGATCTGCGGAAGACCATTTCTGAAGAAGCTTTTGGTGAGGAGGAGGTTGAGGAAGCAGCAAACTTTGAGGATTGGGAGGATGAAGCTGATCTATATACACCTGACCCTTTGTTTCAAAAGGAGTTGAAGAAACAGCAAGCAGAGCTAAGGAGAAAGGAGGATGAGCAAGCCAAGGTCTCTGACATCATATCTCAGAAGCTGAAAATTCAAAAGGCTGAACATGAAGACAAACAACGTCTTCATGGTATTCATGTCAAAGAAAGGAGATTGGATGTGAGGATGAAGCAAGGAAGCAAGTGGGACAAGGCAAGGGAGATGTTTGATATCCCTCAGAGAGGCACAAACAATGATGCTACTTTTCTGAAGCTGCTTGAGAAGATCAGAACGGTTAATCCAGACAACTCATTATATATGAAGGCATTGAAGGAAGATATCCTAAGGATTACGTCTGCATTTGATCAAGTGAGGCAAGAATTGTTCATCTATGTCTCAAGTGCGCTTGAAGGGTCATTCACCATTTCTCTTGACCTCCTACAAAGAAGATCTCTATCTGAATTGTGGATTCTGATGAGTAAAGTAAAGAGATCTTCTTGCTTGAATGAGCTTCTATATGACCGGCTTAGAGATTCTGCTATGAAGGCCAGCCCTCAAGTTGTACATTTTCCTTATGAAGTCAAAATCTACAGAGGTACAACTTTAGAGACAGTGAGGCTGGATCCTGATTCCATGAAGCTACAGACTGCTATGCAACTGGTGAAGTTGGAGAATCTTCTTAGAACTTCTGGGTTTGCTTCTGTAGAGAAGTCTGAAGTTGCTGATATGATTTCAGACTACTGCACGGAGAAAATTCCAAGGTATGCTCAGATGAAGAATAGATTGAAGAAGATCACCACTCAACCAGTGATGCCAAGTGGTGTGGTTTCTGAAAGTGATCGTGTCCTTGACAAAGATCTTCTAGTCACCTTGCAAGAAGCTGAAGAAGGTGAAATTAGAGACTGAAGGCATGATAGGTTTAGCTCATTTGTAAATATTATATGTTTAGAGCTAGGTAAATCAAGATAGGAAAATGTATTCATATGTTCAGTCTAGAGGAACATCTATCTTGTATTTATCTTTACTGTTTGAATCTGGATATTGTTATATTTAATCCAGAAACTTTTATTATTTGCTTGGCTCTTAAAAGTCTTATTTTTTCTTGTTTTAGTTGAGTTATCCTCTAGAGGTATTTGGTTGTTATTGTCTAACAAACAAATAGGGGGAGATTGAAAGGCATATGTCTAGGCCTATTTGTAAACACCGAGGATTCTACTCAACTTTAATTAAGATGTTATAAGTAAATAATAAAAATCAAATGTCACGGGAATCTCAGAAGATTATATCTGTCAAAGAATGAAGATTAAAGTCATCTAGAGTCTTGAAGTTATTCTACACTGGAAGAAGTTCATTTATTTGATCAAGCCTCAGTGAAGTATTCAAGAAAGTGGATCTATTTAAAGTGACAGAGATTTCAGAAATGTGACGGAGAAAAGTACAGGTTACAGTCCTTGTTTAAATAGATGGAGTAAAGAATCACAGCTTAAAGTTAAAGATGAAGAACAACCATTAAAGTTAGTCGCTCATGAACCAGACAGTACATGGAGTGTCAACGTCATTCAGTGGAGGTTCGTCATTAATTCAAGTGGTTCTAAGAATTAGTTTTATTCTCTTTTAATATTATTCTATAAGATAATTAAGTTAATATATGAATTAATTCTTTCAGAATTAATTTATATATTAAACTAATCAATCTAGAACTTAATTTATTTAATCTATGAATTAATTCGAAAAGAATTAATCCATTTATTAACTCAATTAAATTCAGAATAAATTAAATCAGTTTAATCATTCTAATTCATTCTAGTAAGACTATTGAATTTATACTAGTAGTACTATCTAAGTTAGTACTACCGATAGTACTACCAATATTATTTGATAGTACTACCGAGAGTACTTCTAATTTAAATGATAGTACTACCAAGCTTAATTTCAATAGTATTTGTTGGCGCGTGAGAAATGCTTCTGTGACTTGTTTATATACAAGTCATTGTAACCAAAAGAAGGAGGCAACAGAATTCAATACAGAAGCAAAAAGCAAAGTATCATTTCTCTCTTCTGCATTCAAGCGAACCAACTGCTCAAGCTCAATTTAATTCTTGTAATAAATTCTAGCCATTAAAGTTATATCCAATCCACTAGAATTCAATTAATTGTATTGCTTTGACAATCTAGCGGATCATAATCCCTAGAATTATTATCGAACTACTTTTTAGTATTCGATCTTTTTATTACAAATATAGATAAATTCATGTCGAATTTATTCTAGATTTGTTTTAACAAGAACCTTGTAATCTGTGCACTGAATTGTAACACCCCTCAAGTTTAATAGAGTTTCTATTTAACTTGAATATTGTTTCAGTTTTTATTCCGCACTAATTTGTTCTAAACAGTTAAATCATTTAAAGGACAAATTCGATAAAACGGTATAGTTTGTATTCAACCCCCCTTCTACAAACTTATCAGGACCTAACAACTACCAACGAAATTTGGTCTTTAATATAACAACTAGCCTAAAAACCCGTGCGAAGCACGGGCCTGCTTATTTACTGAAATAATTTTTCGCATGAAAATGTATATATATCGAAACAATTTTGTAATTAAAATTAATTTTGAATTTATCTTATATTTGTATAAATTTTTTTTAATTTTTTTTAATATTTAATAAGATTTCACAAAATTTGGAAAAAAAATCTATAAAATAAAGATCAAATTATTATTTTCATTTGACAAAATATTAATTTAGTTTTAAATGTCGTGAAATGCATTTTATCAAATTCAACAATTAAATATAATCTAAATGATTATTTTAGTATAGTTGTTCATATATGATATGGATGTATCTAAACTAATGTGTTTTTAACGAAATGACAATATACTTGTAAATAAAATATAAAGTTGGTCAGGTACGTAAGACTACACACCGTGATCACATCTTAAAATCTTTTAGTCTAAAGTCCGTATATAACATTAGTGTATGTAAATTAATATGATAACGTAACTGTGCCAAACCCAAGGCTTTGGGACTTGTTCATAGTGAGTATTATTGATATTAAGAACAAATAGAAACAATGTAAAATTTGAAACACGGTCGAACTATTGTTCTTGTTGCAATTATAATCAGGTTTACCGGAGTTTTCTATGTTGGAGAAAGTATAATTTGTGAATAGGTATTTTGCCTTAGTAGTTGTTGTTTGTTTTTTAGCGATCAATGGATTTGGTTTTTTTTATTTTTTTGCAGTCTAGAATATAAATCGTTAAATGCACACAATGTTGTTGTAATATAATCGAACACATGTGAATGAGATAGAGGATTTTAAAAAGAAGCTGAAGGTTGGTGCATCTTTGCACACTCTCACAAGACAAATACTTTGGGAGATGAGCACCTATTGCAATATGGAGTATTCATATCACGTGTTTATTTTTTTAACTTGGGAACTGATTTCGCACTTCTCTCTTGTGTCCATCACTGTATTAAATTATATGAACACACTTAGTACTTTAATAATATGTTTGGAATGTCGTTTTACAGTTACAAATTTTAATCCAATTTTTTTTATAAATGATCATCGTGTACTAATAATAATGTATTTTAACTTGACTATATATATGTATTTTATGTAATTAATTAAGCGTTAATAATATCGAATTCAAAATTCAAATCTCATTTCGATTAATTTAATATATATACATATATATTGGCGACCGGAACGCCCTTAAATTCATATATATATATATATATATATATATATATATATATATATATATATATATATATATATATATATATATATATTGAAATCGTAGATCCAACCATATATTTGAAAAAAGATTACATAATTGTTTTTGAGTATATTAACTTATGTACAAATTGGCATGGTTAATGATGCAATTTATAATTTATAGGATATAAAATTTGAGTCTTTGTCTACTTGATACAAATAAATATTATTTACAATATAAAAGTAATTCTATTATTTTTGGGTCAATTTTAGAACAAGTTGTTTTCGTGCTTATTTATTTATGTTTTTTTATATGTTATTATTTAAGAGATAATTGAAATAGAGTCCAAAATTTAAATCTCATATATATTAATTTGATTAAATATTTTTCGATCCAAACTCCTTTAAATTCACATTGTGTTTTTTTTTTAAATCGTAGATGCAATCATACAAACGAAACAGTAGTTACGTAAAAATTGTTAAATGTATTAATTAAGTTACTTACAAATTACAAATTAGTGCATAGATGATGCAAATTGTAATTTATATATAAAAAATATGAACCACTATCTATGTATAGTTGCATGGTTACATTTGCAAAAAACAAAATATGTTATAGATGAAAACATTCGTCTACTATTTTTAAAAACATTTAAAAGAAATTAAAACATTCGGCTATATATGTATTATTTCGACCGAAACGTTCTTAAATTCAAATTATTTTTCTTAAAAAAATTGTAAGTTCAATCATATAGATGAAAAGATGACGTAATAATTATCGAGTATATTAATTTATGAAAAAATTTATATGATAGACGACGCAATTTGTAATCTAATACGATATAAAGTTCAAACCGTTATATATTTAATGCAAATAAATAAAATTTATAATATTAAAATAATCTTATTTTCTACGGGTGAAATTTATAATATTTTGTGTAATTTGTTATTTTTGTACGATATTTTCTTTTAGTACCGTTAGATTTACAAAAAAAATATGAAAAATATTTATGTAAATCATTTGTGTAGATAGATTCCCTATCTTGCGAAGTAAATTACAAAATTGTCGGTATATAACATAGGCGATGCAGTCTTAACATTGTCAGATATAAACGTAGGGCTGAGACTTATTACAAAATCTATTAATATTATTTAAAAGTCATCCATGCGGCGTCTCACTCAATTTTTTTACTTTTAAAATTTTATAAAAATTTTATACTCTAATCTTATATGTTATCTATAATCTTATTATTATGTAGAAATTATACGTTATCTATAATCTTATACTCTTTTAAAATTTTATTTTTTATATCAATCATTTAAAATAAAAGAAAGAGAATCGTAGAGTATGCTCAATCCATTAAAATATTTTTGGTAATTATATACAATGCAATATTTTATAAATAATATAAACCAACATTTTATTTATTTAAAAATAAAAAATTATAAAAAAGAAGATGAGAGAAGAAGAGAAATTAACATTAATAAGATTTTAAAGAAAACTTAAAACAAAATGTACTATGCTACTTATGCATGAGCTTGATTAGAGAAGATTAATGGTTCAATTTACTACACTAACATAATCTTATCTACTATTTGCATAAATATAAAAGAGTTGACGTTTTTGTAATTTTTTAGCATGTAGGGGCAAAATCATAAATTCAAGGTATTAAAATGACATATATCAATAATTTAAATTGATAAAAGAGAATTGTAGATTATGTTCAATTGCTAAAAATATTTATTATAACTATGTATTGTGCAATATTCTAAAAATAATATAAATCAATGTTTATTAACTCAAAAAATAAAAAAATTGGAAGAAGAGGTGGTTTATCTAATAAGAGTTTGAATATAAACTCAAAACAAAGTGTAGCACAGTTGGTTATGACATGAGTTTGACATGGATATGTTAAGGGTTCGATTCCCATCATTAACATAATTTCATAATTTTTACATTTTTATTAAAGAATGGTATTTTTGTAATTTTAGAAAATATAAGGGTAAAATCGTAACTTCACAGCCATTAAAATGGCAAACTTTGCCCTTTGTTGGCTTTTAATATATAGAGAAAGATATAGATAGATTATTTGTATTTTTTTATAAAATAATTTTATTTACTGTTTTTACTTTACTTATGGTAGAATATACTTGAAAATCACAATCATGATTAGTTTTTTGAATAAATTTTGACAAATAAAATATATATTCTTCACGACTACAATAAATTGTTAAATTATTTTTTAAAAAAGTGGTAAAAATAAAAATAACAATGGTAGAATACTTGATTTTTTGCTTGGTTTTGATCAGCTAAATTCAATTCGAATTTAAACTTTTCAAATCATTGTTTTGACTGTGTTATATAGAATTGTAAACATTTGTGCGATATTTTTTGAATTACTAAATTTGGTTCATCTATTTTTAAAGAGTTAAAAAAAATTCTACGATTTTCACTTCTAACATTAAATCTTTATATAAAACAAACGAAAGAGGGATATTATCCAAAATTTTGATAATCGATCCAAATTGATTGACCAAATTAATAAGAGCAGTTAAATCTTAAATAAATCGATGAGCACGGTTAGATTTAATATTAAAAAATGTATTTGAGTAAAAGTATAATTATATTTAAATACTAAAAAGTGTATTTTGATAATTAAAACCAATTATAAATAATTTTTCTATATTGAATAAACCAATTATCTTTTATGAACTTTCCATCTAGTGGAGACGGGTTGAAACATTAGAATCATTCCTTTTAATACAACACTAAAATTAACTATTTAAAAAAATGTCGACATTGTACAAAAAGAAATTATGCATTTTAGTAGCATATTCTTTCTGTCTCCTCGTTCTTCACAAGCAAGAGCATCAAATTACTGGACATATCGAAGAAACACAGCTCTTGTATCTCCTTTTTTATATAATCCAGATGTTCCTTTTGTACCCAATGAAATAAAATGAAAAAGATAAAGTGGAAAACAAAAGATAAAGAACGTCGTACTATCATTCCATCGCAAAATCAAATTCCGTTGAAATTTCTTGATGCACTTTGATTTACAGTCTAAATTGATATTTATTTCGCAATAAAAATACTCTCTCCATCCCTCAAAAAGTGGCGGTATGCAAATTTTGAAAGTCAAATATGTTCGAGTTTGACCGTCAATTATGCTTATTAATTCATAATTTTACAAGTTTAAAAAGTAAATGCTATAGTAAATCAAATATGTTTTTTAATGATATTTTTTTCATATTTTTTTATATAATTTTTTTGTTAATTATCGGTTAAAGTTAGATTTGTTTGATTTTGAAATTTTATAAAACGCTAGTTATTATGGACGGAGGGAGTACTTTTTTCGTCAAAGATATTATGTTTTTAATGGAGATACAATATCGGGATAAATGGGTTAAAGAATTTGCGGGTCAATTTCCCAATTTTCACAATAGTGACTATACTGACGTTATTGGAGGCCAATAGGCCATGCCTGCTTCTCCAACATTGTTCATTTCTTTTGACCAGTCACATGCTACTTGCACAAAAGATTCCGCCCAGTCACCGATTTGTTATCTTCCTAAAGCAAATTATCTAATTGGAAATGTCGATGATTTGAATAGTGTGTAATAAGATATGTGCCTCGTTGTTTTAATTATATAACAAATAAAATTTCTTCCCCAACATGTAAAGCGAACAATTTTTGTACACGAAAATATGATAGGAAAACGACATGATAATTTTATGTTTGTGTTTACCTTTTCTATACACAAATACAAAAATACATGGATAAATTTAGTGTCAATTTTGATTTTATTTTTAAATACACGACACGAAACAAAAGTACACAGAATAAATAAGTATATATATATATATGTATATATTAAAATTATATAAATACATATTATCAATAAATATTGTACATATAACTTTTACAAAAATAAAATAGAAAGTAATATCAAATTTAGGTTTAACAAGACCTTATCACATTTTACTTGTTACTTTAGGCTCAATTAGCAAAATTTTAACGAAAAAATTTAATATTTAATTATTTTTATTTAATTATTTTATTTTTATTTGAAATTACTCAAAACACGACATGAAGGTACACATATACGAAATGATACGAATCCTTAATGGATCGTGTTTGGATTTAGCATTCATCTGTCTATACTATACTATTATAAGCAAACTACTCTATATTTGGTTGGTTGTTAGTTTGATACTATAAATAATAACCGTTAGATTTAAGATAGATAAAGGAGAACCGTCAGATGTAATATTAAAATAATATTCCTTTCTTAATATCCACAATATATTATTATTATTATTATGGGTTAATGATCAAGTGAGTCACTAAAGTGGACTCAATGTATCAAGTTGGTCACTGAACTGAAAACGATATCAATAAGGTCATTAAAGTGGGTTACGGGTACAGTTGATTAATTCTGCTAAATTTTTATTAATGGTAAATGATGATGTGTTTAGTATAATCTGATGTGGCAAGCATCTGATAAAATGTTCTGAATTTCTGCATCAGATTATACTAAACACATCATTATTTACCGTTAACAAAAATTTAGCAGAATTAATCAAATGTACCCATAACCCACTTTAATGACCTTATTGATACTGTTTTCAGTTCAGTAACCAACTTGATACATTGAACTCACTTTAGTGACTCACTTGATTATTAACCCTTATTATTATTATTATTATTATTATTATTATTATTAAAATTTTATATTATCTATTTTTCTAAGCTACCAACAATATATTATTATTAAATATTTATATTATTTATTTTTCTATTTTTTAAGCTACATTAAGAAGTTCAAAATTCTATTGTCGTCGACAATATATTAAGAATTTTCATTATCAAAATACAGGCAAATACTTAGAATTACATCGTACATATATTATTATATTTTATTATTTTTATAATTTATTTTTCTACTGATAAAATCATATAAATCAAAATATAGGTCATTTAGATTAAAAAAAATATTAAAATCCATCCGTTCGCACGAATTATAAGATAGTATATATGAAATACGAAAATACATGACAATACACCAAACAAATAAATTATCAGGTCTACCACTCGATAGAATACTCGTACCTTGTACATGTACACAGTACATATATACTTCTGATTCAAAATTGCAGTTTTGTTAAACTTGTTTGGTGAGGTTAAGAACTTGCCTAATGATTTGGAAACTGGTTAACTTTATTCTCCATCTTCCAACTTTACTTCATTCTCTTAAGCACTCTTTAATTAAGGTGAAATTATACCCAAATGAGAATCAGTTCCGGGTAGAAATATTATATTTTACACAGGGTCGAAATGAATTCTCGCTTCAATTTTAAACAATCTGGAAAATGTTAAAATTAGTTCTTAGGTTTTTAACCTTGGCAAAACTTCCTAAGGGAACAAAAAAATTTCTAAATGCAGTGGCTATAATTCCTTAAAAACTCGGCCTAATAATTTTATATTTAACAATTAGAATTTATATAGTGAATAATATTAAAAGCATCGAATTTGTTCCCAAAACGAATCTAAAATTTCACGTGTTATGTTGCAATTAACTACAACTCAATTAATAATAATGAATTTTCTGTATTCTCGTAAATTACATCAATATAATATTTTAAGTCCTCACGTTATCAATGTGCATCATTAAAAAATACATTTTGATACCCATTTCAATTCCTAACATTATTCTTGAATAAATTTTCCATTATATTCTCTGTTGTCAAAAATCTTGGAACATTTTTCTTCTTCTCCATTTCAATGATTACATCTCAAAAGATAATAACTAAAATACTCAAAAATTATTCTCCCAAACGAAGGAACTTATTCCTATATCCAAAAATCAACAATAATGAGTATATAATATTGGTCACTATATACCCTTTATATCATGTCATTTTTCCTTTCACCCCACAGGCCACAGCATAAGATTCATCTTCGGCTATTTCAAAAAAAAAAAAAAAACCATCTCCCGCAAATACCAGTATGTTTTGATCAGGTTACTGAAACAAATTAAGTACTAGAGCTAGAGATAAACTAACCCTAGCTAAATTAACAGCTATCTAGCATTAACCCTAAAAACTGTACAAACATATTTTTAATATTTCGACTTTAATAATATAGTATAAATTAAACACGATTCGAAAGATTGTAGCATTCCTTAAGAAACTCCTGAGCTCATAAATTGGATTTGTCTTGCAATTTAGTGCATGTTATCAGATAATGAAACAAGTCATACATTTTGGAACCAGTGTTGTATTTTCTGTACATGCATGGACAAAGAAGTATACAGTATGGTACTTTGAATTCCATGTCCACCTGAGTTGATCGACGAGATCTTGTAAAGTAAAAATTCGTATATATTCTCCTTGTGGGACATAAAAAAACATATTAATATGCCTTTTGTCTATCATTACTCCCTTAATCCTCCACCATCACCACTATACCCTAAGCATAAATCCCCCTTGTTTGCTTCACCTTTAAGCCATTTCATAAATTTCCCGTAAATTATATATACGTAATTCTAGAGATACTGAATTGGGTATTAAAATTTAACTTATATTTATGTTTTGAGGAGAGTTCGTAACTTAAAATTTAATTTACTTTCGTAAATATTCATTACTTTATTTACTTGTTACATCTCTATTGATCCCTAATTGAAATTCATATCTTTAGTTATTCTTATCCACTTTAATAAGTTTATATATTCATGTTCCATAAGTTCATTTTGTTTACCAAAAACCTTACAACCAAGCCATGAAGTACAGCCATGAGATCATCTCACACTTTAGCCACCCTCAACACAAGCTCAAATTTGAGTACACAGAAATCCCTTTCAAGTGTGATGGCTGCAAAGAAGTCGGAATCGGATCGAAATACAAATGTAGCACCTGTGACTATGATCTTCACATGCACTGTGCCATCCCTACTGCATCAATTATCCACCCTTTTTACACCAAGTGTTCGTTCCAATTCATGGCCCGTCCGCCTGGCCACGCTGCACGTTACTGCAACGCGTGTCAGAAGGATGTCTCGGGGTTCGTATACCACTGCAACTCATGCGGATTTGATCTGCATCCGTGCTGCGCGAAGCTGCCAATGATGCTGGATGATGGAGAAGTGAAGCTTTATTTGTATAGGAAGGTCAGCTCGGCGTGTCATAAGTGTGGGAGAAAAGGAAGGAGTTGGAGTTATAGGTCAACTTGCAAGAAATATAACTTGCATGTGGCTTGTGTTAAGGAGATGCTTGTCGAGACTTGGCATGATTTGTACTTTGGAGGTGGGATTAAGAAAAAGAATTATGGAAATTATGATTATTATGGTGAAAAAGATGTTAAGTGTGATGGTAAAAGTGGGATTAATAATAATAATTGTAGGAAATTGGAGACAAGAATTCCGAGTTTGAAGGGGACATTGCAGAATCATCATAAGAAAAGTAAAGGGAAAGTAAAGAAATGTTGTGAGATGGCTGGATTGGCTTTGCAGTTTGTTATCTCTGCAGTTCTCGGAGATCCTACTTCTCTTATTGCAGGGGTTGTTGGATCTATGATGTCCAAGTAGTGGCACGAGACTAACGACGTTCTTAACTCAGCTCACGTGTGTGGTTTAATGGGAAAACTAATTAAGTATGGTAAAGAAGTATTAATTCATAAAAAAATTAATGAATGTATTGGATTAGTGTACATTATCAGGGAATGTTAGGAGAGTACTGAAATCCAGATATCTGTCACTCTTCGTAAGTCATGGCGATGCATTACTCTGTATTCGATTAATGTTCTAAGAATATATTCCTTTCCACTGGTGGCTAATATATGCATGTTTTGTTTTTTTTTGATGCACAAGAGTAGAGAGATATGCAAGTTTGTTGATAATCATATACTAAATTGTGAAGGAATGGTTGAACAAAAGTCCCATACTATCTCCTTTTGATCATTCATTCTTGAACTACGGCATTTACTATTATTAGTTGGGTTCCATTTGCTTTTTTGCCTGTTCTTAGACTAACTACTCCCCTGGTGAATTTACTTAACGAGAACTTGATTCTCGAACAATTTGAGATATGTGAATCGAATAATTTGAGATTTTAACGTTAATCAAACACAATAACAAACACGTAAGTAAAGAACACAACAATTTAATGTGGAAACCTCTCAAGGGAGAGTAAAACCATAAATCCACTATGAATGTATAACAAGATTGGAGTCGGTCACTCACTCAACACTCTTGAATACAATCACATCACCTTGATTACAAAAACTATCTCTTGTGTATCGCACACAATTATTTAACTTTTGCAATACTTCAAAACCCAAATATCTATATTTATATGCACCACAAATATTTTAATTCTAATATCTTTCAAATCCTATTTGTGACAATTATCATCTTTTCTTATCTTGAATAGAAATCTTTCCTCAATTCTTATTTCTACCAAAATAAGACTTTCCTCAATTATCACAAATTAGAAGACTACTCATATGCTCATAATAGGATTTTTAACTTATTTAGGAATTCGGGGCGGACCCCAACAAATCCTCCATCGTCTTGAATTCCCTAATACCTCAACCGATTATGAGAGTCTTACCTTTTTCTTGGTCTTCATCGTTGTTGCTTCACCATCTAAACAATAGATGTTCTTCTTATGCATCAACCCTTGTAGAATCAAACTCTTTTCTTTATACACCTTGCAACTTCGCCCTCGTTCAACAAATCTGTACCCACGTGATGCCAACACATTCAAAGATAATACATTCTTTGATGCATCTGGTACATATCTCACATTGAGAGCTTTCTTGATCGTATCATCATGGAGTTTAAGACGAACAGTTCCAACTCCTTGAACCTTCTTCTTCTCATCATTCCCCATAATGATATTACCAAGATTTTCATCAGTGCATAAAGTCTCAAACATTGCTCGATCTCTACATATATGCGTAGAAGCAGCAGAATCCATCACACATTCTGATTTATTCTTCACCGAACCAGGAACTGCATCCTCACTCGCCATAAACAACTCTCTGTCCTCGATCACAAGTGTAGAGTCTACGTCATCAACTTTGTTCTTTCCATTCATCTGCTTAAAGGACTTCTCATCTTCTTTAAAGCTTGGACATAACATCTGCATATGACCTGTTTCACCATAATAATAGCACTCAACAGTGCTTATATCCTTCTTACTCGGCCGAGATTTACTTATTCCTTGCAGGTCATTACGGTTGCGACTCCTTCTTTCAGCACTTTGGACAGCTAAAACTGTTTCACCACTTTGAGAAACAGCATCATTTGTCATCCTCTCATTATCTCTTAACGCCTTTAACACATCATCAAGGGTAAGAGTTGTGCTCCCTACTCACAACGTTTGCTTAAAATACTTGAAAGACTTCAGCAACGATGACAACAGCAACAAAGCTTGTTCCTCGTCTTTCATCGGCTCATTAATATTAGCCAGATGACATACTAGCTTATTAAAACAACTTATGTAATCATGGAGACTACTTTCTTCATCCAGTTTTAAAGAATACAACTACATCTTCAAATTAAGTCGGTTGGTCAACGACTTCGAAGCATATATGCTTGCTAACTTGTCCCATATCTTCTTTGATGTCAACTCCTTCAACACGATATATCTCATATCGGGTGCAAGTGCCAACCTGATTGTACTCGTCGCTCTCTTCTGGATCTTCACTCAATCTGCATCGCTCATCTCTTTTGGCTTCGCCTTCTCCAAGGCATCATCAAGTCTTTGTTGAATTAACACATCCTTGACGGTTAATTGCCACATAATGAAATCCGTCTTCCCATCATACTTGGGTGCATCAATCCTTAACGACTTTAGATCCTCCATCAAGCCAAGAAAAAATCAACTCGCGACCAACTAACATTGCGCAAACAGCCAACTTCGGACACCAGAAATCACACCTTCCCGAACCCAAAATCTGATCTCCTTCAAATTTTAGATATTGATGTAACGAATCTACTGTCCGAAAATCAGGACGATCCGACCACGGATAACTTCCCGATCGTCAATTCTTCAATAGCTACGCATACCAGAAAATTCCTGCGAATTTTCATAATTACTTCATTATTGTCTTCTCTTTAACACCGAATCTACTTCTTGAACCCAAGCTCTTGATACCAGTTTGTTACAATTGCATCCACTATAGATCAACGTTAATCAAACACAATAATAAACACGAAAGTAAAGAACACAACAATTTAACGTGGAAACCCCTCAACAATTTAACATGAATTCAATGGTCCTGCACTCCGTTCAAAGTTCTTGACCGCTTATCATCGTGAAATTGAATACTAATCAAATTGTATAGATGATACTAGCATTAAATTTTGAGTAATGTTAGAGCCACAAATTTGGTACAAAAAATTATTATCAAATAACATGCCATGAGTGATATGACAGTTTGAAAATTTTTGATTGATGTTGTGGTGTTGTTGATGTGAATGCAGTGAACCATTTACTATTACAACAAATTAAAATCAGTCATGTATATTTGTGAACAAATTTGGTGTCTATAGTATTTTTCTTAAACTAGCTTTATACTCGTGCAATGCACGGGACGTTTAATAAATTATTTCATTTTAGTGTTTTAATAATTTTATTTATTTATTAATATCTTTGTGTATTTTCATAAAAATATAAATTCATTAAGTTAATAATATGTTCTTTCATATGCATATATTATTTCGGTTTATGTTGTACTTCTTGAAATGATAAAAATTATGAATTCTTTATATATACAAATTCACTAAAAGAATGATTATTTATATGTTTATTCATTGTTTTTATAAATTCAATTTTAATAAATTTTAGTGTAAATATTTAAAATATTAAAATTATACTATTTCTATTATTATTTACTTTTATAGAAATATTACTTTTTCTCCAAAGTAGAGCATTATTAATAACTCTAATTGTTTTATAGTAGAGAGTTTTTAACTTATAGTAGAGAGTTTTTAGCTATGTAGGACCTAGTAGAGAGGTTTTAGCTAGGACCCGCTGACGACCAAACCAAACCATACCATTTAAGTGATTTACACTAATCATCAATATATATATATATATAAAGGAGGATACGCGGGAGGTTAGGTGGCGCCCCTAAGATCGTCTCAATCTATTTTTTTAATTTTCTAGAATTTTAGAATTTTAAATACTGATAAATAAAAAAATATCCTTTAACATATTAGAAGTAGAATAGATGTTCGAATTTATTGAGGAGAAGAGTTCGAATTTATAGCGAAGACATAAAATTAAAAGTTCTATTTGAAGTAGAATAGGTGTTTGAATTTGTAAAGGGGAATAGTTCAAATATAAAAGAAGTACTTGCAAAGTTCTATTTGAAGTAGAATATGTGTTTTGATTTATAAAGGAGAAGAGTTCGGATATAAAATAAGTACTTGCAATTAAAAAGTTCTATTGGAAGTAGAATAAACGTTTGTAATACATAACTAAAAGTTCTATTTGAAGTAGAATATGTAAAGTTTGCAAAGTTCTATTTTAAGTAGAATATGTAAAATTATATAGGTGTTTTTTCAACGAAAGAGTGTCTATGATAACATAAAAATTAATATATAAGATAAGTATATATTCAATATATTAAATTTAAGATTTTGATATTAAAAAGGAAAGCGTGTTTCACGGGAGGACGGCTTATTAGCGAGGACCGAATAATTTTCGTAATTTATTTGATAGAGTTTTTTAAAAAAATTATTACGCCGCCGCGAAGCGCGGCTTTTTCAACTAGTTATATATAAAGATATAATTTTAAAGGATACTATGAAATTTTAATCAAACATTGCTAGGTTTTTGAAAATATTCTTAAACTTTTATTAAACATCCCAAATTTTAATTGTTTTCCAAATTAATATCATCGAATGTTAAAAAAATTTAACAGTTCAAATTAAATACCTCAGTTTTAAAATTTTAAAAGATATTTTCAGATACATCCTCTTAGATTTACACGAAGAAATATAGAAAATTTTCGATAAATAAAAAATATCAACAGTTTGATACCTAAATTATATTATTGAATATTTTATACAACTTAAAATAAATATTTATTTACTCAAAAAAATATATTAATTAATTAATTAATGTAGCACATTCTAGATCCGGAGAGTCCCCGCGTAGTGTTGATTTTAGACCTTTATATTTTTCTTGCCCCTTAGACACGGAGTCCGTGATAATTGATAATAAAAATAAAATTAATGACCAGATATTAGTGTTTAATTAGTAATTAAACTCTATTAATTTTGAGAATCCAATTCTAATAAGATTTGTCATCGGATTAATTACTTCTCCAAGTAATAGAATTTAACGGGGCCTATATAAACCCCAATCTTTACAACAAACGTTTATCTCCTGCATATTTACGTTCATCTCAATTCTACGGTCTAGCCAGAACGTTGCAGAGGAAAGCACAACCAGGTGAATATTTTTACCTATAACTCTGCATCATATATTTGGATTAGGGGCGGAACCAAGGGGGCTAAGGTAGACTGGAACACCGGCTAGATTCAAAAAAAAAAAGAATTTGAACATCGGATAATTTTCAAACTTTGATATGGGTCCCGGATAATATTCGAACTTTGATATAAGTCCCGGATAATATAAATTGCTGGTTCCGCCACTGATTTGGATATTAAATATATAGGGTTGCTTGCTTATTCTTTATATGTTATTGTATTGACTATTTTTCATCAAGTTTCAACATGTTCTCTGTTTCGTTTTAGTTCTTGCAAAAAATTTAGAATTTGAAGTTATGTTTCGGTTTTTGAGGTTTTAAGATTGTATATATATATATATTAAAAAATCGTCAGATGTTTGATGGTAAATCTATCATCGCGCATCTGATGGATGATATGAATTCAATATTGAGTTTAATGTTTTTGATTCACGCAAATAGTGAAAAATATTTAGTCTCGACTCGAACTCGATCCAAGTTATAATTAAAGCAGATTCTTAGTTTGCGGTATTTTGTTGCACTTCTATTCGCATTATGGTATTTATTTGAATTTGATACACAAGGTGTAAATTTTATGTAATTTTTTTCACTAATTGCAGAACCAATCGTAAATGGCTGCACAACCAACAAACTCAATTTACACAGAAGCCAGCAGAAACAATGGTAGCGTTGGGATAAAGAAGCCCGGGACGATGAATTATCAATGGCGGCCTACGACAAGGAACGGTGTTGATGAAAGGAACCTCGAAAATACGTTAGTTCCAACACCCCAAATTAGCTACAAGGCTGCCACCATGAATTCACTACCACCTTTGCACTCGAACACTTCAAAGAAAATCAGTGAAAATGGATCACTAGCTGCAACTGCAAAAGCTAACATGGAGTATCTTTCCAACTCAAAGGCAACAATGCAGCAGGATAAAGTAGCACCGATAACTTTGGCTAATGGTGCCAATGCAAGAAATTTGCCACCAATAGGTGTTGGTGCAGGTACTGCAACCGATCACATAGGAAAGCTAGCAGAGAAGATGCAAACTACAACAATATCAATGAAGACGACAGATGATGGTGATAAAATATGGTTACCACAGATGGATGGAATCGATGTAGTTCTGCCTTCGTCTTCTGTTACCACGAATCAAAGTTGTTCTAGTGCAGCAACGTCGACAACAGACCATAAGGTGAAGATGACTGACGAGATGTTGAAGACAGAGGAATATATAAATTCTGTCCTCTATGGCCCGAGGAAAGCTAGAAGATTGCCAATCTTCGAACAGATATGCCCCTCTAGTTTGTTCTCAGACACAGAAAAACCTCAATAGCAGACTTTTGTCAGGAACTCGATTGCTTATATACTTATGTAGTGAGTTGCTATTTTTCCCTGCAGCTTAGTTGGAATGAGATTAGGTTGCAGTAGATAATTACTAGTACATGTTTAGATTGTATTAGTTAGTTATACTAGATAATTACTAGTATATGTATTAGATTGTATTATGGCCATCAAAATGCAAAAGTGGATAAAGTTAGGCCATAACTTTGAAGTTTACTCTTATAAAACCATATGATAAAAGCCGGTCTGAGAGGGCCTCGTTAAAAAGTACAACAGCAACACTGTTAGATTCAGTTACAGCTTTCATCAGGTAGTTGGGTAATTGAAGGTGACAGAACTATATGTTCGAAACAAATTACAAGAAACTGGAAAGGCCTTCGTTATTAACATTAAAATTCGGAAAATGGGACATGCATAAGAAGTCAAAATATACTTCTGGTAGACGAGCTACATTTGTGAATCATATATCTAAGTTACTAATTCATCATAGAAAAAATCATTCCTGTCATTATATTGACGATGAAGGTGCCCTTTGTTTCATAGTTATGACCAATTGATCATAAGCTTCTCCCCAAGCATTCTTCATCTCAGGTGACCACATGTCTGGAACTGCTTCCTTAATTGCTTCCAACAACGCAAACTTTGAAACCTGGCTCTCTTAATTGCCTGAGTCCTGGCTCTCTTAGCAATCCTGGCTCACTCTTGAAGCCTGACTTAAGGCAAACCAAATTCCACAACATTCAAGGATGGATAAGCTCAAATAACGTGAGATAAGATCATCAACTATGACGTGGAGAATACAGGTCATGATCGGGAATCAAACCTGGCCATGACACCTTTGAGTAGCCAATGATTGACACAATTATGTCTTACCTAAACCACGTGCCAACAGTAACCTGACACACGACACCAAATCTCTCTCCTGGACACATGTCACCCATCAACATCACCCGGGTGTTCTACCTACCTAGGATTCAACGCTTATGATTGCAGGTACCCTGAACTAGAACTGTCCATTTCGTACACGACACGAAAACGACAAGATAATTACGGGTTTGGTTTTAACTTTTTGGTACACGAACACGAAAATACACGAACACGAAATTACACGATCGAATTTAATGTCGGTTTTGGGTTTACCTTTGGGTACACGACACGAAACGAAAGTACACGAAATAATTAAATAATTAAATAAATATTTTTAAAATTATATAAATACATATAATAAATAAATGTTGTATATATTATTTTTACAATAACAAAAAAGAAAATAGTTTCAAATTTAAGTTTAACAAGATTCTACCACACTTGACTCTTTATGAATTATTAACTTAAAAGTCAACTAGTACAAATTAAACCAAAAATGCTAATATTTAAATATTTTTATTTGTTTATTATATTTTAATTTTTATTTAAATTTAAACGAAACACGACACGAAAAGTATACGAAACAATGGTAACAAACACGAAACGACACGAATTCTTAATGGGTCGTGTTTCGGTTTAGTATTCCTGTACACGAAACACGAAAGTACACGAACGAAAAGAATTGCTAGGTCTACCCTGAACCTTAATCCTTGGCCTATAAATAACCCATGGAGGAAAGGTTTAGGGGTTACTTACTCACTCTCTATTATACACATTATACACACCCTCCACATTCAGATTTCTCTATAGTCTTATCAACCCTTCCAAAGCCCAAACTTATTCTCACGCCGGAGGCGCCGCCAGGGTTAAAACCCCTCTCCGGTGTTGTTTTGTCACAACCAGGCGTGGGAACAACGAGAGAGGACTGGATCAGATTCTGGAGTTATCAGGAAGAACAAAAGTCTTATCTTACACTACAACAAAATAGAGTTTTCCGATCATACAAAACCAGCAACTATGATCCACCAAGCAACCGATCAAAAAAGTTGTGAGCAGGTTTCACGACTCTTTTCCTTGTATACCTTGATTTAAGTCCACAATTCCCAAAACTATTTGAGATACGTAGGCAGCTTATAAGAATATACTTATCACTAACATGAACTTTGAAATTTCAATTCAATCTTCAGCACCCCTCTAATCACCGACACCAGTATTAATCGCTAAAAGAAAATATAGTTCGATCTTCGTAATTTAGTTCAATCTTCAGCACCCCTCTAATCACCGATACCATTATTAATTGATAAAAGAAAATATAGTTCGACCGAACACTCGACAAATAATTTTGTTGGGGTCCTTTAAAAAATAATTGTTAAGATATATAATTTTGAAGAGCTTTGTCCCGCACCGGTGTCTTAACTGGTTGAGACCGAAATTTTTGGGGATTACTATCCCAAGGTCTCAGATTTGATTCCAACTACTAAGCATTATGGATTTATAAGCTGGTATCAGGATTTGATTCCAACTACTAAGCATTATGGATTTATAAGCCAGTATCAGGATAAGTCGAGGTACGCAGGAAAAATAAATATCATATTATATTTTAATAAAATAACAAATATTAAAATAATTAAATGTAAACCAACAATTATAACAATAATAATAAAAGAAGTGCTAATATAACAATTGTTAAATTGGTGAATTCGTTCTTATTCACATTCATTTACGTGGATACTATATGCAACAGGAACCATTCAACATATATTTTGAAACGACATGGTCCAGAGGATTTTTAGAGTCGTCCAGCTTATGTTGTAATTTAAAAAATAACCTGAACGGGTGAACTCTATCGTCCAGCAAATCATAATTTTGAAACAAACAGCCTGAACAACTAGACCGTTCCTGTTCAGTGATTCTAGCATGGTCCGGTGGTTAAAAAATGGGCCCTAATTCTTCTATTCCTTCGTGAAAAATAAATACCCCTACCAAATTTTATTTTATTTTTCAAATTAATATTATCAATTTTTAATAATTTTTAACAATTCAAAATAATTACGTCTCATTTTTAAAAACCAAAATATTTTTTCAGATGCATCCTCTTAGATTTACACGACGAGATGTAAGAATTTTTCACTAAATAAAATAAATCAACAGTTTGACACCAAAATTATATTATCGAATATTTCACACAACTTAAAATAAAAATTCACTAATTAATTAATGTAGAGTATTCTAGATTCGGAGAGGTCCCGCGTAGTGTTGATTAGACGTGGAAAAATGGGTCCAGATCCAAAAAACCGAACCAAAATTCATATAATCGAATCCGATTTTGTACCCGAATTAGCAAATTCGATAATTATCTGAAAATTGATTTGAATCGATCCAAAATTATCCAAACCGAAAATTTAACTGAAAATGATCTGATCCGATTATGATCCAGAATCGATTATAACCGTATAATAAATTATCCGAACCGAATATGATTCGAAATACGTGATCCAATTTATATCAGAACTACAAAAATGATGAATTTAGTTTTAGTTGAGTTATAAATTTTACATATCATAATATACATATATTAAGTCACTTTTAATTCAATAAATTAATCTATTTATAAGCAAAATTCATATTTAGAACAATTTCATGTCAAAAATAACATAAATATTTAATCAATACTTTTGGAAAAGTATATTATTTTATACTAAAAATAATATATTTGGTAATAAGATATTTTTTAAAGTCTTACAAATTAAAAAAAATGAATGATTAATAATCCGAAAATATCTTAACCGAATTTGGTCAGAACCAAATTCATTTGATTTGAATCAGAAGTAGACCCAAACCGAATCAAATCTAATCCGATCCGAACTATACTTAAATATATCATAACCGAAAGTTGATTCGAAACCGAACCGATTATCCGAATTACCAAGTGTTGATTGACCTTTATAATTTGCTTGCCGTTTAGACACAGAGTCCGTAGATATCCTACACCAGCATAGATAATAAAAATAAAATTAATGACTATATATTAGTAGTCCTGTTTTGATTTTGTGCGGTCAAATTGACCGAATTTTGACTGAAATTTACATAAAATATATTATTAAAAAAATTAAGAAACTTATAGTATTAAAAAGTATATACAATTCTCTTTCAAATGTATTTTCATGTTTTTACGAATTATAAATAGATGAATCGTAATTTATGATAAAAGTTTGGTCAATTTGACCATTCAAAGTCAAAACAGGAAAACTATTTTGAAACGGAAGAAATAATTAAACTCTATTAATTTTGAGAATCCAATTCTAATAAGATTTGTCATCGAATTAATTACTTCTCCAAGTAATAATAGGATTAATTTAACGGGGCCTATATAAACCATAATCTTGACAACAATCGTTTTATCTGCTGCATATTTACGTTTATCTCAATTCTACGGTCTAGCCAGAACGTTGCAGAGGAAAGTGTTAACGGAGGAATTTGGTGAAAACAAATTCGGGGAGGGTTTCTGGAATTGTGGTGGTAGTTGATGACGGTGTGTTGCGTAGGTTGAGAGGGTTAGGGTTTATGATTTGGGGATGGCTGAGATTGTATGTGAGAATAGGTCGCGATTGAAGTTGAATATTGAATTCACTCTTTTTCGCTAGATCGCATCGTGCCATACAATGTGCCTACGTACCCTTATTTATAGGGATCAAGCCAAACGTAGTTCTTGGGGAGCAAGTAACCTATATGGGATGGGTTTCCTTATTTCTAGCCTCCATTTTCTGTCTTTTCTTGTGGATGAGGTTACTTTCGGAGGACGAGGTTCCATATCCTGTAAGTGATCATGCGAAGGGTGATGCCCCACCGGAGGGCGAGGTTACTTTCGGAGGACGAGGTTACTTTCGGAGGACGAGGTTCCATATCCTGTAAGTGATCATGCGAAGGGTGATGCCCCACCGGAGGGCGAGATTACACATTTCTTCTATGATAATTGTAGCTCTCCTTGGTAAATATTCCGCAGGTGAGGCTTCCCACAATTATGAGAGGCTACTTCCAGAAGTCAAGGTCTTTCTAGAGATGAGAGGTCTTTCTAAGCTGATAACCTAGGCTTCCTATCCTGCAGAATGCTTCACATGAGGTTAGGTTGTCCTTGTATACGTCCCGAGTTATACATTTCTTCCCCGATAGTAACAATTGTCTCATTGCTAGTTAGTTCGTGGATGACGCATCAGGGAGAGACGACGCTTCCCATGGACGTGGGCTAGGCCCAATAGATGTACCCTCTTGAGCTTTCCTTCTTTATATGTATGATATGGGACTGGCCCTACTAGTCTTCGTCCTTAAGTACATTTAACCTAGGTCGATTTCATCATGTAGCCTAGGTTGATGCTAGTGAGTGACGCCATTGATTGCGGGAGAGGCTGAGAAATGCGGTGGGCAAATTTTGCCCATTATAACTACCTCCCAGTTTCTTGCAACAAGTATTTGTAAAAGAAACTAAGTCTTGATATCCAGAAAAAATCTCAAAGGCGAGCTTTACCCTTGGTGTCACTTCATGCTGTTGAGGTACTTTCTTCTTGACCCGAGATAAAGATTTCAACGAGAGTTCTAGTTGATATTTAAGCTTTTTCTAGCGGTTCCTTTAACAAATTGCCAAAGTAAACATCCTTCATGACTTCTTCGGTAGGTGTCATAACCTTCTCAGGTAGGCGAGGTCTCCGGTAGAGTTGATAAGTCTTTTGATATGAATCATCTCCAAGAAAGTAAATGGAGGTCGACGTCTATCTGAACATGTTCTTGAGTTACTCGACATATGTGTCGTATGCTTATTCTTCTCATTTTCTTCAAAGTAATTCTGAAACTTTTCGATGTTGAGGTAGGTATAGGCGAGGTCCCCTAATAAGATATCTTCATTTGCTAATAGTCTTCATGGCCTCGACCTTGGTTGGAAGACATCGACGTCGTTGAAGTAAGAGGTGTCATTGAGATGCGAGACCCTTGATATCTTAATTCTTCCATTAATAATCTTTCTGTGTGTATCTTAATCCTGTAGGTGAGATGCCTTCTGGTAAGATCCTAGGTAGGGGGCGAAGATACAAAGAGAAGGAGAGGACTTTTGTAGAGTGTGAGGTTTCACTAGTAGCGTAGGCTGCTGATAATTAGGAGATGTCTTTAGTTGATAAAGAGGCACAATACATCATCTTCAATATCTCACTGTGGTCTTCAATAGGGCGAGGCCGCTTCAGTAGAAAGCAAAGACGTTGATTGACAAATAGGCATAAGCAAATCTTCTGAATTTTTCAAATTGAAGTCTGCACACTATCTTCAAAATCTATTCTCCTTCAAAAACCTTGTTAGTCAGGAGAGGTTGGTGATCATTTGGATTGTAGTCACATTTTCTTGATCTTCTGAAAAAAATGATAGGTCTATCTCTCTCTAAGAAAGCTTGGTAGTTAGTATCCCTTCAATTTTCTTCTGACGTAGGATCACTATTGATGGCCTATGCTGAAAGATCACCCTAGATGGGTCTTCCAAGAAAAACCACCCCGAAGGGCCTTAAAAGGCAATCACCCCTTAGGGCCTTCTTACTACAAATATTTTCTTCGTAAGCGTCGTCCTCCGGGAAGACGTCACCTACCTTTAAAAAACTTCTTCTTTCAGTTGTAGAGACAACGCCTCCAGATAAAGTGAGGCCTGTTGGGGTATAATAACCACCCCCCAATTCCTTGCAATAATTGTTTATAAAAGGAACTAGAGTTAATGATTCTGAAATCTTCACCTGCATAGAAAGCCTCACCTAGTTTGAAGCATATATTCTGATATAGATTTCCCTATTTTTTTAGACTCGTTATCAAGAGGTCTTCTTGTTTCGGCCCATCAGAGGGAGACACCTCTGTCTAAAGAGAGGCTGATATTTATCATTACCCTTGGTTCTCTTGTTGCAAGCCATTATTCAGATGATGACAAGAGGCTATTTATGAAGAGAGATAGCATTGATGCCGAGTTTTCTTTCAAGATGGGTCTGGGCGAGGCTTTCTACCATGGTCTCAACATCCTTTCTGAGAAGAATACCATCATTCATGATCAAGAAAAGACTGTGAAGAAATGGAAAGCTGAGGCTTCTTCGCTCAAAGCTCAGTTATCAGATACCCAGAAAAGGCTTGATGAAGAATCCAAGGCAAAGCAAGGCGAGCTTGAGAAACTTCAGGGCGAGTTTAATAAACTTTCTATAGATTCCAAAGCCAGGGGCGAGGCTCTGAAGATGGACAATGAGAGGCTGCAGAAAGAATTGAACGAGCTTAAAGGAGGCATGGAAAAGGAGCCGAGTCATGCTTATAGCCTTGGCTTCCTTGGTTATCTTCAAAACTTCCTTGCAGCTGATCCTGACTACGACTGGTCAAAGCATTTCACCCCCTCAACTTCTGAATACATGGTTACCTTCAAAACTAACAACGCCCAAGCTATTGAGGAGGCAAAGGAAGAGCTTCACAATAAGATTACCTCCGAGATTGAAGCCAAGGTTACAGAAGAGGCGAGGAAAGATCCTGAAGTTGAAGATAATCAGGTTGACGAGAACATCCAGAATGTATCTCCTTCTGAAACCACGGTTACTTGACTATATGAACTTTAAATAATTGTAAAAACTTTTGGAGCGTGAGCTCGCCATTGATAACTTCGCAAAATGTATTTTTAACATTTTTCTGCTTAACTTATTGGAGATGTGTGCCCTCCCTTTAATGGCGTCGCACTTGTAACATTTACTTTTTATCTATTGTTTCTTTTCGCTTGAAATCCATATCAAATAAGGATATATAACCTCGCCCATTTATATACTCTATGCAAAATCAGAGTTTTAAGAAAAAGGAGGGTAACCTCGCCCACCTATATACTCTATGCAAAAGCAGAGTTTTAGGGAAAAAGAGGGTAACGTCGCCCACCTATATACTATATGCAAAAGCAAAGTTTTAGGGAAAAAGGATAACCTCGCCCACCTGTATAATCTATGCAAAAGCAGAGTTTTAGGGAAAAAGGATAACCTCGCCCACCTGTGTACTCGATGCCAAAGCAGAGTTTTTAGGGGGAAAGAGGGTAACCTCGTCCACCTATGTACTCGATGCCAAAGCAGAGTTTTAGGGGGAAAGAGGGTAACCTCGCCCACCTATGTACTCGATGTCAAAGTAGAGTTTTAGGGGAAAGAGGGTAACCTCGCCCACCTATGTACTCGATGCCAAAGCAGAGTTTTAGGGGGAAAGAGGGTAACCTCACCCACCTATGTACTCGATGCCAAAGTAGAGTTTTAGGGGGAAAGAGGGTAACCTCGCCCACCTATGTACTCGATGCCAAAACAGAGTTTTAGGGGGAAAGAGGGTAACCTCGCCCACCTATGTACTCGATGCCAAAGCAGAGTTTTAGGGGAAAGAGGGTAACCTCGCCCACCTATGTACTCAATGCCAAAGCAGAGTTTTAGGGGAAAGAGGGTAACCTCGCCCACCTATGTACTCGATGCCAAAGCAGAGTTTTAGGGGGAAAGAGGGAAACCTCGCCCACCTATGTACTCGATGCCAAAGCAGAGTTTTAGGGGGAAAGAGGGTAACCTCGCCCACCTATGTACTCGATGCCAAAGCAGAGTTTTAGGGGGAAAGAGTCTCTTCTTGGTGAGATTTCCGAAAGTACGGATAAGCACCCCGGAAGTACGGGTTTACCAAGGTTTTATAAGAAATAGATTCCGAGCTCCATGCATTTAGTGGACTTACGCTTTCTGAGGAAGTCGTATTCCTACGCACCTTCTGCTGAGGGGTCTTCCAAAGATAGTCTTCTTGATAACCAAATCTCGGGGGAGACAACCACAAAATTTAGGATCACCTTGAAAGATCAATCCTAAAAGCCTAGGTTTTCAGAGCAAGATTACCCTTAAAGAATTAACAACTGACTAAGGCCTAAAGGAGATACACATCTTCCAAAGTAAACTAAGAGAGTAGACTAAGGGAGACCCTCCTAAAAGAAGGACATCCTCTAGAGCAGTCCATGAATATAATATATTTAAAGAACGAATTTCGAACAGATATAACCACAAATCTAAGAATGTGCAATGCTAAGAATGAATATATGATGCAAATAAGTGTAACTAAATACAAGATCAGATGGAACCTGGATGGAGTATCTCAAACATAGGCGTCTCACTTAGAGGCAGATGCCGAAGTTGCTGTTGATCTCCCAGCGGGCGACGCTGGTTGCCGACACCAAGCTAAGGCTTCTTTCTGATGGGTAGATGGCGTTCTTCGATCTTCAACCAATCCTTCCAATTTTGACAATGTTCCCTTAACTTCTCCCTCTTAACCGTCTCCACACAAATAGCCATGTTCAGTCCTTGTGGCTGAGGTATAGGTCCATGTTGTAGAGGCGTAGGATCCAGCTGCTGAAGTGTAGGTCCCCACTGCTGTGGAGTAGGTTCCCATTGCTGAGGCGTAGGCTCCGGTTGCTGAAGTATATGTCCCCGTTGCTGAGGCGTAGGCTCCCACTACGGGTATCCTCCATCTTTAGGGGAGGACCCGGTTATCTCTCAGATCCCAAGTGTCTCTCATATTTGGTTGTCTTGGTGGTAGTGGAGGTAGATCCATGTGGGAACCACAACCTCGTCTACGTGATTACCTTCATCAACTAGTTCTTTGGTATGTTGCGACATACTTCCTCCAGAGATGTCAAAAACCCCTCCTTCTAGCGCAATTGTTAACGGAGGAATTTGGTGAAAACAAATTCGGGGAGGGTTGCTGGAATTGTGGTGGTAGTTGATGACGGTGTGTAGCGTAGGTTGAGAGGGTTAGGGTTTATGATTTGGGGATGGCTGAGATTGTATGTGAGAATAGGTCGCGATTGAAGTTGAATATTGAATTCACTCTTTTTCGCTAGATCGCATCGTGCCATACAATGTGCCTACGTACCCTTATTTATAGGGATCAAGCCAAACGTAGTTCTTGGGGAGCAAGTAACCTATATGGGATGGGCTTCCTTATTTCTAGGAAGCCGAAAAGACCGGGGTCACCGCCTTTGATACGTCATCATGAGTTGTCATGGTCTTGCTATTTTCTCGGAACGTGGTAGATAAGTCATTGACCCGAGATTATCGGAGTCAACGCTTATCTTAAATCACAGAGAAGAATAGCGAAAAACTAGCCCTGTGAGCATCAAAGGGCGGCGCCCTTCAACCCCCCTAGTAAGGCGAGGCTTACTAGCCTGGATGGAGTCTAGTCTTTTGCGAAAATAAATATGATTCAAACAGTTTCCATTCCTCCTGGGCGAGGTTCCTTCAAACCTCTTAGGCGAGGTTCCCCTCAAGCCCCCTGGGCGAGGTTCCATTCAAGCCCCCTGGGCGAGGTTCCCTACAAGACCCCTGGGCCAGGTTCCCTACAAGCCCCCTGGGCGAGGTTCCCTACAAGTATGGGCTAGGCCCATTGAATACTCATTGCTGACATTCATAACCATCACACTATTAGGGATAGGCGAGGCTTCCTACAGGTATGGGTTAGGCCCATTGGATATTCCTCATTGTGGTGGATGTTTTATCAAACTAGTTCTTCTTTCCTTATCCCAAAGGAGGGCGACACCACCATCAAGGGTGAGGTCGACATTTCTGCTATAACAACTAGCCTCCATTTTCTGTCTTTTCTTGTGGATGAGGTTACTTTCGGAGGACGAGGTTCCATATCCTGTAAGTGATCATGCGAAGGGTGATGCCCCACCGGAGGGCGAGGTTACTTTCGGAGGACGAGGTTACTTTCGGAGGACGAGGTTCCATATCATGTAAGTGATCATGCGAAGGGTGATGCCCCACCGGAGGGCGAGATTACACATTTCTTCTATGATAATTGTAGCTCTCCTTGGTAAATATTCCGCAGGCGAGGCTTCCCACAATTATGAGAGGCTACTTCCAGAAGTCAAGGTCTTTCTAGAGATGAGAGGTCTTTCTAAGCTGATAACCTAGGCTTCCTATCCTGCAGAATGCTTCACATGAGGTTAGGTTGTCCTTGTATACGTCCCGAGTTATACATTTCTTCCCCGATAGTAACAATTGTCTCCTTTCTAGTTAGTTCGTGGATGACGCATCAGGGAGAGACGACGCTTCCCATGGACGTGGGCTAGGCCCAATAGATGTACCCTCTTGAGCTTTCCTTCTTTATATGTATGATATGGGACTGGCCCTACTAGTCTTCTTCCTTAAGTACATTTAACCTAGGTCGATTTCATCATGTAGCCTAGGTTGATGCTAGTGAGTGACGCCATTGATTGCGGGCGAGGCTGAGAAATGCGGTGGACAAATTTTGCCCATTACAGAAAGCATAACCAGGTACGTTGCAAATGGCTGCACAACCAATAAACTCAATTTACACACAAGACAGCAGAAACAATGGTAGCGTTGGGATAAAGAAGCCCGGGACGATGAATTATCAATGGCGCCCAACAACAAGGAACGATGTTGATGAAAGGAACCTCGAAAATACGTTAGTTTCAACACCACAAATTAGCTACAAGGCATCCACCATGAATTCACTACCACCTTTGCACTCGAACACTTCAAAGAAAATCAGTGAAAATGGATCACTAGCTGCAACTTCAAAAGCTAACATGGAGTATCTTTCCAACTCAAAGGCAACAATGCAGCAGGATAAAGTAGCACCGATAACTTTGGCTAATGGTGTCAATGCAATAAATTTGCCACCAATAGGTGTTGGTGCAGGTACTGCAACCGATCACATAGGAAAGCTATCAGAGAAGATGCAAACTACAACAATATCAACCAAATCAAAGACGACGACAGATGATGGTGATAAAATATGGTTACCACAGATGGATGGAATCAATGTAGTTCTGCCTTCGTCTTCTGTTACCACGAATCATACTAGTGCAGCAACGTCGACAACAGACCATAAGGTGAAGATGACTGACGAGATGTTGAAGACAGAGGAATATATAAATTATGTCCTCTATGGCCCAAGGAAAGCTATAAGATTGCCAATCTTCGAACAGATATGCCCCTCTAGTTTGTTCTCAGACACAGAAAAACCCAATTAGCAGACTTTTGTCAGGAACTCGATTGCTTATATACTTATGTAGTGAGTTGCTATTTTTCCCTGCAGCTTAGTTGGAATGAGATTAGGTTGCAGTAGATAATTACTAGTATATGTTTAGATTGTATTAGTTAGTTAATTTTGCCCAATTGGAAGATGATTCGATGGTTATTACTTAGTTAATTTAAGAATAACAAGGTAGACACTTGATCATGCTAAGTGTTATGTATTACTACTAATTTTCTTAGTTCTACAAGCATATTATAAAACCATATGATAACCAAGCCAGCCAATGTTCTGAGAGGACATCGTTACCTCGTTATAAAGTACAACAGCAACACCGTTAGATATACAGCTTTCATCAGGTAGTTTGGTTATAGAAGGTGACAGAATCTGTATGCGAAAAAATTAAAAGAAACCGGAAAAGGCCTTCTTTTATTAGCAATAAAATTCGGAAAATGGGACATGCATAAGAAGTCAAAATATACTTCTGGTAGACGAGCTACATTTGTGAATCATATATCTAAGTTACTAATTCATCATAGAAAAAATCATTCATGTCATTATATTGACGATGAAGGTGCCCTTTGTTTCATAGTTATGACCAATTGATCATAAGCTTCTCCCCAAGCATTCTTCTTCTCAGGTGACCACATGTTTGGAACTGCTTCCTTAATTGTTTCCTGCAACGCAAACTTCCTTAAGTTGTACTGCTGTTTCACAGGTCTGCAAATTTGTGCGTCTTATAAGTATTAAAAAATTGTTACTGTAATAAAATTTTAAATCTCTGCTTCCCTAAAAATAGTCTGCAGCATATGATTTTACACAAATATACACTTCTCAATGCATGATACGCGGATAGATTAATTAACGACGTTCTTAACTCAGCTCCCGTGAGTGGCTTAATGGGCAGGGAAAACTAATTAAGTATGGTAAAGAAGAGCTAATTCACAAAAACATTAATGAATGTGTTGGATTAGTGTATATTAATTACTTATCAGGGAATGTTATGAGAGTGAAATCCAGATCTCTGTCACTCTTCGTAAGTCATGGCGATGCATGACTCTGTATTCGATTAATGTTCTAAGAATATATTCCTTTCGACTGGTGGCTAATAATTTCTTGAATTTAATCTTCGTATTCATAGATATCATCCACTTCCCGCACAAGAGACAAATAAGTTTGTTGATGATCATATATAAAATTGTGAAGGAATGGTAGTGATAGGCTATGAAAGCCTCAAGCTCGGATTCTAGTACCTAGAGTTGGCTGGGAGTCCTGATTCAAGTTCCAACTCGGACTCATGGCCGGAGCACATTCAACGGCGCCTGAGTCCTGGCTCTCTAGCAATCCTGGCTCACTCCTGAAGCCTGACTTAAGGCAAACCAAATTCCACAACATTCAAGGATGGATAAGCTCAAATAACGTGAGATAAGATCATCAACTATGACGTGGAGAATACAGGTCATGATCGGGAATCAAACCTGGCCATGACACTTTTGAGTAGCCAATGATTGACACCATTATGTCTTACCTAAACCACGTGCCAACAGTAGCCTGACACATGACACCACAACTCTCACCTGGACACATGTCACCCATCAACATCACCCGGGTGTTCTACCTACCTAGGATTCAATGCTTATGATTGCAGGTACCCCTGAACTAGAGCTGGCCATTTCGTACACGACACGAAAACGACACGATAATTACGGGTTTGGTTTTAACTTTTTGGTACACGAACACGAAAATACACGAACACAAAATTACACGATCGAATTTAATGTTGGTTTTGGGTTTACCCTTAGGTACACGACACGAAACGAAAGTACACGAAATAATTAAATAAATATTTTAAAATTATATAAATACATATAATAAATAAATGTTGTATATATTATTTTTACAATAACAAAAAAGAAAATAGTTTTAAATTTAAGTTTAACAAGATTCGACCACACTTGACTCTTTATGAATTATTAACTTAAGAGTCAACTAGTACAAATTAAACCAAAAATTCTAATATTTAAATATTTTTATTTGTTTATTATATTTTAATTTTTATTTAAATTTACACGAAACACGACACGAAAAGTATACGAAACAATGGTAACGAACACGAAACGACACGAATTCTTAATGGGTCGTGTTTCGGTTTAGTATTCCTGTACAAGAAACATGAAAGTACACGACACGAAAGTACACGAACGAAACGAATTGCTAGGTCTACCCTGAACCCTAATCCTTGGCCTATAAATAACCCAAGGAGGAAAGGTTTAGGGGTTATTTACTCACTCTCTATTATACACATTATACACACCATCCACATTCAGATTTCTCTATAGTCTTATCAACCCTTCCAAAGCCCAAACTTATTCTCACGCCGGAAGCGCCGCCAGGGTTAAAACCCCTCTCCGGTGTTGTTTTGTCACAACCAGGCGTGGGAACAGTGAGAGAGGACTGGATCAGATTCTGAAGTTATCAGGAAGAACAAAAGTCTTATCTTACACTACAACAAAATAGAGTTTTCCGATCATACAAAATCAGCAACTATGATCCACCAAGCAACCGAGCAAAAAAACTGTGAGCAGGTTTCACGACTCTTTTCCTTGTATACCTTGATTTAAGTCCACAATTCCCAAAACTATTTGAGATACGTAGGCAGCTTATAAGAACATACTTATCACTAACATGAACTTTGAAATTTCAATTCAATCTTCAGAACCCCTCTAATCACCGACACCAGTATTAATCGCTAAAAGAAAATATAGTTTGATCTTCGTAATTTAGTTCAATCTTCAGCACCCCTCTAATCACCGATACCATTATTCATTGATAAAAGAAAATATTGTTCGACCGAACACTCGACAAATAATTTTGTTGGGGTCCTATAAAAAATATTGTTAAGATATATAATTTTGAAGAGCTTTGTCCCGCACCGATGTCTTAACTGGTTGAGACCGAAATTTTTGGGGATTACTATCCCAAGGTTTCAGATTTGATTCCAACTACTCAGCATTATGGATTTATAAGCCGGTATCAGGATTTGATTCCAACTACTAAGCATTATGGATTTATAAGCCAATATCAGGATAAGTCGAGGTACGCAAGAAACAAAAATACTGAAGAGCTTTTTGTCATTCTAAAGAAAATTTTGCTAATAAAATTTTGGGTTCGTCAATTCAAAGGTCTAGTACAAATCACAGGACCTGCACCCTGTTCATGACCGCTTATGATACAACACTAAGGGACCATTTGTTAAATCTGAATACATTTTTTGAACTGTTAATATTTCTGAATGATTAATAATCTGGATGATCTGATCTGTTAATATTTCTGGATGATTAATAATCTGGATGATCTGAACTGTTAATAAATTTGGATAGCCCAAAATCCAAATGATTAATATATATAATGATCTGGATCTATTTTAACGAATTTAATTCAAATAGTTATTTTAACGGAACTAATAATATTAAAAAACCCTATATATATGAATTTGCTTTTACGAATTTAATTATTTTAAAAACATATTCTAACTAAAATAAATCAAAACAATTTTAACTTAGAAACATCTCTAAATACATGTAAAAAACAAAAATATCATATTATATTTTAATAAATAACAAATATTAAAATAATTAAATATAACCCAACAATTATAACAATAATAATAAAAGAAGTGCTAATATAACAATTGTTAAATTGGTGAATTCGTTCTTATTCATATTCATTTACGTGGATACTATATGCACTAGGAACCATTCAACATATATTTTGAAACGGCATGGTCCAGAGGATTTTTGGAGTCGTCCAGCTTATGTCGTAATTTAACAAATAACCCGAACGGGTGAACTCTATCGTCCAGCAAATCATAATTTTGAAACAAACAGTCTGAACAATTGGACTGTTCCTGTTCAGTGATTCTAGGATGGTTTGGTGGTTAACAAATGGGCCCTAATTCTTCTATTCCTTCTTGAAAAATAAATACTCCTACCAAATTTTATTTTATTTTTCAAATTAATATTATCAAATTTTTAACAATTCAAAATAATTACGTCTCATTTTTAAAAACCAAAATATTTTCTTAGATGCATCCTCTTAGATTTACACGACGAGATGTAAGAATTTTTCACTAAATAAAATAAATCAACAGTTTGACACCAAAATTATATTATCGAATATTTCACACAACTTAAAATAAAAATTCACTAATTAATTAATGTAGAGTATTCTAGATTCGGAGAGGTCCCGCGTAGTGTTGATTAGACGTGGAAAAATGGGTCCAGATCCAAAAAACCGAACCAAAATTCATAGAATCGAATCTGATTTTGTACCCGAATTAGCAAATTCGATAATTATCTGAAAATCGATTTGAATCGATTCAAAAATTATCTGAACCGAAAATTTAACTAAAAATGATCTGATCCGATTATGATCCAGAATCGATTATAACTGAATAATAAATTATCCGAACCGAATATGATTCGAAATACGTGATTCAATTTATATCCGAACTACAAAAATGATGAATTTAGTTTTAGTTGAGTTATAAATTTTACATATCATAATATACATATATTAAGTCACTTTTAATTCAATAAATTAATCTATTTATAAGTAAAATTCATATTTAGAACAATTTCATGTCAAAAATAACATAAATATTTAATCAATACTTTTGGAAAAGTATATTATTTTATACTAAAAATAATAAATTTGATAATAAGATATTTTTTAAAGTCTTACAAATTAAAAAAAATGAATGATTAATAATCCGAAAATATCTGAACCGAATTTGATCAGAACCAAATTCATTTGATTTTTATCAGAAGTAGATCCAAACCGAATCAAATCTAATCCGATCCGAACTATACTTAAATATATCATAACCGAAAGTTGATTCGAAACCGAACCGATTATCCGAATTTCTAAGTGTTGATTGACCTTTATAATTTTCTTGCCGTTTAGACACGGAGTCCGTAGATATCCTACACCGGCAAAGATAATAAAAATAAAATTAATGACTAGATATTAGTAGTCCTGTTTTGATTTTGTGCGGTCAAATTGATCGAACTTCGACTGAAATTTACATAAAATATATTATTAAAAAAATTAAGAAACTTATAGTATTAAAAAGTATATACAATTCTCTTTCAAATGTATTTTCAAGTTTTTACGAATTATAAATAGATGAATTGTAATTTATGATAAAAGTTTGGTCAATTTGACCATTCAAAATCAAAACAGGAAAACTATTTTGAAACGGTAGAAATAATTAAACTCTATTAATTTTGAGAATCCAATTCTAATAAGATTTGTCATCGAATTAATTACTTCTCCAAGTAATAATAGGATTAATTTAACGGGGCCTATATAAACCATAATCTTGACAACAATCGTTTTATCTGCTGCATATTTACGTTTATCTCAATTCTACGGTCTAGCCAGAACGTTGCAGAAGAAAGCATAACCAGGTACGTTGCAAATGGCTACACAACCAACAAACTCAATTTACACAGAAGCCAGCAGAAACAATGGTAGCGTTGGGATAAAGAAGCCCGGGACGATGAATTATCAATGGCGGCCTACGACAAGGAACGGTGTTGATGAAAGGAACCTCGAAAATACGTTAGTTCCAACACCCCAAATTAGCTACAAGGCTGCCACCATGAATTCACTACCACCTTTGCACTCGAACACTTCAAAGAAAATCAGTGAAAATGGATCACTAGCTGCAACTGCAAAAGCTAACATGGAGTATCTTTCCGACTCAAAGGCAACAATGCAGCAGGATAAAGTAGCACCGATAACTTTGGCTAATGGTGCCAATGCAAGAAATTTGCCACCAATAGGTGTTGGTGCAGGTACTGCAACCGATCACATAGGAAAGCTAGCAGAGAAGATGCAAACTACAACAATATCAATGAAGACGACAGATGATGGTGATAAAATATGGTTACCACAGATGGATGGAATCGATGTAGTTCTGCCTTCGTCTTCTGTTACCACGAATCAAAGTTGTTCTAGTGCAGCAACGTCGACAACAGACCATAAGGTGAAGATGACTGACGAGATGTTGAAGACAGAGGAATATATAAATTCTGTCCTCTATGGCCCGAGGAAAGCTAGAAGATTGCCAATCTTCGAACAGATATGCCCCTCTAGTTTGTTCTCAGACACAGAAAAACCTCAATAGCAGACTTTTGTCAGGAACTCGATTGCTTATATACTTATGTAGTGAGTTGCTATTTTTCCCTGCAGCTTAGTTGGAATGAGATTAGGTTGCAGTAGATAATTACTAGTACATGTTTAGATTGTATTAGTTAGTTATACTAGATAATTACTAGTATATGTATTAGATTGTATTATGGCCATCAAAATGCAAAAGTGGGTAAAGTTCGGCCATAACTTCTTTTATTAAAAGAAACCGGAAAAGGCCTTCTTTTATTAACAATAAAATTCGGAAAATGGGACATGCATAAGAAGTCAAAATATACTTCTGGTAGACGAGCTACATTTGTGAATCATATATCTAAGTTACTAATTCATCATAGAAAAAATCATTCCTGGCATTATATTGACGATGAAGGTGCCCTTTGTTTCATAGTTATGACCAATTGATCATAAGCTTCTCCCCAAGCATTCTTCATCTCAGGTGACCACATGTCTGGAACTGCTTCCTTAATTGTTTCCAACAACGCAAACTTTGTAACCTGTATGCAGTCATGAAATATCATCACCTTCATTCAATAAGTGCACCCAAAATGTTCGTCAACAATAAGAAGTAACTATTACCTCAAAATGTTCATCAACAACACCAACCCTGGAATGAGTAGCACCCATATCGTTTAGACTTGTTTCCTTAACTGTAACTTTCCCAGCCTTGCGAAGTTGAACTGCTGATTCACAGGTCTGCAAATTTTTGCGTGGTACAAGTACTAATCAATTGTTTCTGTAATAAAATTTTAAATATCTGCAATACTTGTGTTCTGTGTTGAAGATTAACTAACCATTACAAAGACAGTCATTGCATGAGGTTTGAGTTTTGTGTTCTGTTCTAGAGGAACGTCCGAGTCCTTCAAAAAGCTGAACATCTTTTTTGCAGTTGGGGCAATCTCGAATATCCTGCAAAATTTGACCAATACTAATGACATTACTGCTGTAATAAGTTCATTGTTCAGTGTTCATGTTCAAGGAGAGAATGGTTACTTGAGAAAGAACTTAAGCCCTAGTTCTGCTGCATCCTTCTTCATGACATTCCATGACTTGACAACCAGAGCTTCCTGCTCCTCTGTAAAAGCCTCAACTTCGAAACTTTGTCTCTTTTTGATACCTTAAAAAAAAGAAGCTGATTAAAACATATTTACCAAACAAATCAAATTGTACAAGAAGGGAAAAAATGTAAAATTATGTGATTACTTGCAATCATTCTGGAAGTTCCTGAAACAAGCCTACAGCCAGATCCATCCCTTCTCGCCCACGAAAAGCCTACGGCATTATCAACAAGTCCAGATTTTCCCACCGGAACATTGTCGAAAGAATTCGAAAATCCCCGTGCACTGGTTCCTGCTATAAGTACCATTAGATGAAACAAAATAAAACAAAAAAACACAAAGATACCCGAGGTGTAGTTCCCTTTACGGGACGTCGAGGATTCGAATCTTATCAAAGACGGGTGTGTGAGTGTGCTTAACTACGAAAAAAAGATAAATAGATAGACAAAACCAATCACTAACCATTGGAGATGAGCAGAGTAATATCTGAAGCAAGAGTTTTGGTATTCAGATTCATAATATAAAGTTACAAAAGACCGGATTTTTCTAATGCAGGTGCTTAAAAATATATTAGAATTGGAAAGTTATAAAGATAAAAACAGTAATGCAGCACAAATATAAAGCAACAAGGTTGATCTTTTAGGTTACCCAAAGGCCAACCAACAAATACATGCACTATAACTACTAAAGTAGTTGTTTGTTCCAAGTTTTGACATTTAAAATACAGTGGGCTTGCCAAGGATTTGTTGATGCATTTCCACTTGTATCCTGTTTTATCAACTTATCTGTATATGTTACTGTCCCACTCATTTCTTTACAGTTTTTTTACATTATTTGGCAGACATTTTAAGGAATTCTACAACTTATTTTTAAAATTTTCTATTTCTAAATAAAAATTTAAACATTATACTTTTATTCAGAAAATTTAAAATAATTTATGAAAATATATTTTATAAAAACCTTAAAATGTATGCCGAGCCCCCATCCTCCAACGTAAAGAACTTGGGGCACAGAGGGAGTACAATTCTTCGAAAACATGAAATTGCTGACAACTTGAGTCCTGTATGGATATGGAAAATAATTGGTGGTAATATATTTATGTCAACAAGTAAAGGATACCAAAATCAACTTGTATAGTTCAATGTTTTGAGAGGATATTTTAGTAATCTTGCTAGGTGTAGCCGTCCTTTGAGTATCTTCATGAACTTTTAGTTAAAAATTCATATGGCATGCCTTAAATAGAAATGATAGAGAATGCGTAAAAAATTTGTCACTCCAATGATACATTATTATTGTCTAAAAATTTAGATAATCTCGTCATATTGGCTATATATGCTGAACCTCTAGCACCTGTAGCAAAATTATACATCAATTGTTATCATATTAAAATAATATATTGTACTTAAAATAACTTGAAATAATAATAACATGTCATTTTTAAAATATAACCAATCAATATAACTAATTCCATTGAAATACCTGACAGGTTCAGCAAATTTTACATAATCAATATTTAGCCAACCATTTTACAGAACACCGTTGGAGATGTTCTTAAAGCATTTTCAATGGGGTTCGCTAAATTAGTTGGCTAAAATAATACAAAATAATAATCGACTAAAATTTGCTGAATCGATAAGAAGTTGTGTTCAATGGTGTTAACTATAATGGTTGGTTATATTTTGAAACTAGTAGATTTTTTGTTTTGAGCAATATTTTTTTAATTAAAATTAAATTTTGATAAGTTTATATTAACAAACATGGCAGAAGTTTTTTTAGCAGTAAAAATCAGACACTTTTTTCTTTACTAGTCTATTTGAATTTTACCTTTTTTTTTGCTAGGCAGATATAATTATTTTGTCCAACAATAATAATATTATAATATGCAAATAAATGAATAATCTACATGATCATGACATGAGTGCATTACAAATTACAACCAAAAAGAAAAAGCTTCACACCCGCATACGTACTCACATGTTTTCGAGAACGGGCTGTCCATTTCAGACAGAGACCCAACAAGGAAATAACACGACAGATTCAACATCCAGCAAAAAGGTACATGGGAGCACCAAATTATGTTTTTTGAATCAGTGATGAACTGGTGGTCCAAACTGTAATATTTTAAGCAGTTGTGTTCTGATTTAACCAAACACCTCTTGTACAGAAAGCTTCACTCCAAGTCCAACCATTTAAGAACTTTCACTTCAAATCATCTGTCCCCGGTTCCATCTCAGCTCATGTATAGTCACGTAATAACTATTTACATAAACTTATTAAAGTGTACATGCGGGGATATGATCTGCGTACATCTGTTTTTCTCGTACCTTACTTTCGAGTGAGACATTCGGTATACTAGTATATTTGGTTTAGTTCGGTTTTACGTGAAACCAGTACATGAGGCAAACATGAAACAGATGATTGTTACAGACTTACAGTACATGTTATGGCACAAAATATGAATACACAAAATCCTACAACATAATGTATCTTTATTTACTGGCTAGTTCTGGTGCAAATAAATACCGAAAAGTGAAGTTATGAGGGATCCATTCGATTTTCTTTGAGAGTTTATTTTCTTGGTGAGGATGATGAAAGCTCCTTTGCAGCATGTAGTAGGATGTTGAATGCTCAATCATCTTAAACAGACTAGCTGAGCATAACCCTAACTCCTTGGCATAAGAATCCACAATCTTAGGTAGAAATATCTTCCTCTCATTTTGTATCTTGCACGTAGTCTGAATGTACTCTTCTTTGGCCATTTCAAGTTCTTGGAATAGCTTCTTCGGTGTGTATACCCGGACCTGCACCAAAGTTGTGAGTTAGTTTAAGGCCTTGGCGGTGTTTCTGAAGTCGAGTAGATGACTAGAAACTAGCTATTCTAGGCTAATCGACAAAAATATCAAGCTTTGATGAATTTTTATTGTACAGAAATTAAGAGGAATTGTGGATAGACTTTACCATTGGATCACAGTAGCTTCCTGAAGCTAGAGCAAACTTTAGGAGAGGTTGAGGGCGCCTTATCGCGTATGCTTTTCTTGGGTCTCCGGCCTTCAATTTTGACTTGGGGAATAACAATGACTTGAACCACTGTAAGAGAATTGAGATTTTCATCAGCTTCAACAAACCTCATCAGACATGAATTGAAATTTCGAATAAAAACAATCAATTTTTTACTTCCTATGATATGCAAGGCAGGAAATATACTTGACCAGGACGAGGGAGACGACATCCTAGTATCAAACTTTGTATCATGTCAACACTTATGATATGGCCTCCAATGTCATATGAAGCCTGGACAATGCACTAGTTTTCAGCTTATGGAATTAAAAAAAATGCAGTCTTGTTTATGAATTAACTTGACGGAACCTGCTACATTACCTTTAAGAGTAAGGAGGTCCTCTTGAGATTACTTCGTGGGATTCCATTAACCAAAAAGACCTAAAACAAGGCATTATATATGGGATTAATAAGGTTTTTGGCAATATCAATAAAGAAAAAGAAAAAATTAACAAGATATATGTAGGAAGTCGTATGATATTACATGCATCACTAGCACGTTGTGAACATTAATCCAGAAAGCTAACTTCTCCTCATGTTTTAGCTTTCTAGGATCAACTTCTTCTAACTGAGAGACAAGGGACCTGCGACATCCAAAACAACAGAAACGCAACTTTCAAGGAGAGAACAAACCAATACATTGCTATGTAGTATTCAGACTCCAGGCCCTGAAATCGTGCAATACTATTCTTCTGATACAAGATCTAGAACATATTGTAGCAAAAAGAAGTTCTCTGTCTAGCATTGCACATAACAAAGCCAAAGTCCCGAGGCATAGGAAAGTTAAATTGACAGGAAATAAATGTGATGATCATATTTCTATTTAGTGTAAAAACAAGTACTCAAGCACCAACCTAAAATGTTGCAGCATATGTTCAACACCTCTCAATCTCCAAGCATCTCCACAAATTCCGTGAATTTCAATCATTGTAGAAGTAGAGTAAGTTCCACTTAATTCATTTGAATCTTCAACGCGAAAAGAATTGCTAATCCATTTACTGAATGATGAGTTTTCTTTGTGTTGGGGACTCCTCCTATCATAATACTGAACTTGTGGAGGAGATTCACTCATCGACGATGAGAATGAAATTGGAGATGTCGGGAAACCATGATTTAACAAAGGGGGTTCAGCAAGTTGGCAATATATAGCTGTAATACACTTAACCATTTCCTCAGAAAGCCGATTTGGTGTTTCCCTAACATGATCAAAGGACTTAACTGTAGCAAGGTGCTCCGCAAGACTAACACTAGAAGAATCTTGAGCACGCTGGTGAATAATGTTGAGAAATATAATTTGTTAGTGTCAACTACACAATAGACCAAGCTTTTTGCCAAAATAAAAAAACATTTGGCAACTTCTATATACAAAAATTACCTCTAGCATTGACAACGGCAAAGAGTGGAATGAGTGCATTGCTTCAGCATTAGTTGCTCTAGGAGGAGATATTCTATAACTGCAAGCTGCAGACTGAGATAGGGATGAGTGGCTACGGTACTGAATGCTAGAATCTAACAGTGGCTGCACTCTCAAGATGCCACTAGAATTGTTGGCTGGATTCTTTATTTCAGCTGAAGACATTGAATCAAGCATGGAACTATCCTTTACTATATGTTCTGTAGAATTACAGTCCAGAGTGTCTGCAGTTTTTTTTGACATGGTATCCATTGAAATATAAGATGATGCAGTTTTCTCGAAGGTTGTCCTGTACTTGGAAAGAAGATACTTCTCCAAATTCTTAACTTCCATCTCCAGAATAGCAATTTCCTTTATTATATCTTGTGCAGGCTGATTGGAAGCAGAAAGCCAGAAACAAGTATATAGGTTACTTGATATTGACTAAAAAAATCTCAAGAATTTTCTTGCAAAATTACATTAATTTTGTAGTTTAGAAGATGTGGTTCTTGCTACAATATATGCAAATCAGTTCATTGAATACAAAGAATATAGATAGTGCTACCTCTAAGTCTGCTTATGCTACAATTAATATGCATATACCTTTTCCACTAGAAGATTTTGAGAATCAATACTTTGAAATTGCCTCTTTCTGGCCTCATTGCAGCTCTTTATCTCTCCCATTGGCTATAATGAAAAAGAATTTAATGTAAGAAACCAATAAATAAATTCATACATAAATAAATGTAGAAACTCAAACAAGCAAGTGATAACAGCTGAGTAGCACTACATAGATAAGTAATTCACTAAAGGATAAAAACTAAAAAGACATGATAAAGAACAGACAAAGTTATAGAATATCCAGAATTTGATAGAATCACCACACAAAATAAGAGAAAGAAATGAGTACTCACCAAATGAGGATAACCAGAAGCTTTGAAGATGACATTTAGCTTATCCTCCTCCATTGTTTTGTTGGTGAAATCACTGTCACCATGAAAAGCCAAACTTTAATCGAAACCTGAACATGGTGTCCATAAAATATCTTTATCTAACTACTCTCCCTCAAAGGTTGTGATTCGATCGTCAAGTGTCTAGTTTTAACCACCACGTAAGAATGCATACACTATGACCCTTTACAGAGTCTTGTGCACTGATTACGAACTTTTAATAAAATCTTAAAAACAAAAACACTAGATCATTGAATTTGAAGTTTGTAACAAAAGCCAAGAAACATTTAGTTAGCTACCAAATAAAGCAACTTCAGAATGTGCAATGACCCTCAAACAGTAAGTTGGAAAATACTATAAACTACCTCTGTTCTGAAGTAAAACCTTGAGTGTAGACTTCAGCAACTAAAAATTAGGAGCATGCACTGAAGTACTAGAGGTGGTCACTGCATCTCTGGACCCTACTTACTTGAAAAAATATCACTGCAAAACAATATTAAATGCTTCATAGTATATCCAACAGAAAATAACAAGGGCCAAACAGAAACTATAGCAGAAAATAAGAAGAATCCAAGAAACATTAATCTAGTAACAACCATAAACCTGCTCTGCTTCCTCTGTTCTTGATGAACAGTGTACTTAAGAAAGATGTAGTAACTTACATATATACTCAGAAAGCTGCTTCAAATCTGCTGTTTTTATCTCAAATGATTACTTTCTGATACTCTTGATTCTAACCCACGAACACACACACTAATGAAGTTTGGAGGTGTGCTTGAGGTAGGGTAGAGTATTTGATGAATGGTCACTTGTTATCTAAGAAAGTAATGTCATCTTTGTATGGCTTTTTTTGTGCATGAAAAGAAGAAGTCTAGAACTTTAGATATAAGAAAAAAGTCAAGTAGATTGTTGGACATTTAATGTTTACTAGTTCTTAAATAGTACTCTCTCCGTCCTTCAATTCTTTATGACGGGTACGAGCATTCGGCACGTATTTTAAAATTCCTTTAATATATATTTCGATAAATTATTTTAATTTTTTTCTTTTTTTGAATAAAAATAAAATGTTTAAATTTTTATTTAGAAAAAAAAATTTAAAATAAGTTGTAAAACTATACTTAGTACAACATATTCTCAAGCCTGTTTGTAAAAATTAAATTGTTTTTCAATGATAAGTAAAAAACAAGAAGCAGAGTGGATGGATGGATGTGGTGTCTGTTTATATATCAAGTCATGGGACCTGGGCTGCCATTTACTTTTACAATCACACAGTAATCCTTTCTTTAGTCTTTGCACAGGAGCTAGTCTTGTCTAAGCTACATTTTTTATTTTTACGATGAATACGTAAATTTAAATACGCATGCACATATATTTTTGTTAACTGCTGGTCTCTTGTTAAAATTGTTTAAGATCTCTACTAGGCCAATGATGGTTTTGTAATTATTGACAAGATTGTATCAATTAATTAGTTAGGGTGTCATGATCACATTTCCTTTAGTGTTTATTATGGTTCAAATCATATTCTATTAAATTAAAACATTGACAGGAAATTAAAGTGTTTTTATCAAATCTAGCTTGTCCTTTACTACTGAAAGTGCAAATAGTAATGTGAAAAAGAGTAGCATTATAAAGGATTGCACATACAAGAGAATAAAAACTTGGAAAAGCATTAGCAACCCTCAAAAGGGCTGAAAGGTGAAGGTCAAAAGAAAAGCTAAAAGAAAGTTTTTGCTTGCTATGAAATGACTTGTTTGGTAGGCCTATAATCCCAGTTTTTTGGTGAAGATATGGCATTTGATTTAGGGCCCATTTTATGTAATGGATCTACAGTTCTGCACCCACATCCATGCACTGAGAAAAGTTCTGCAATTTTTCCTTTTTTTGATTTTTAATGGCTAACTGAAGAGAGAAAGACAAAACACAATAACATCCTGCCTGAGTGCCTGGTAAAGTGTTGAAGTATCAGTGTATCACACTGCTCCCTCCGTTTCAAGATGGTAGTCGTGTTTTGATTTTGGACGGTCAAGTTGATCAAACTTATAACGATATTTTTTGTTGTTGAAAAGCAATCCGGGCTAGTCATTGTTATTATTATGACATCATGCTGAAAAATACGTAAAAATTTACTGGATTTTTTTTCCCGAATCCTTGCAAACTGTCACGGCCTTTTACGATGAGACTGATACTAACCAGAGCCTAGCGTGATTAAAAATTACTCAGGCACCTTAGGACAAGGCTCTCTCAAGGCCATGGGAGCTTCTCTGCAACAAGTTTCGCATAGTTTAAAAAGAAACTGTGAAATTTGTCAACATAGTATCGTCCAAAGAATCGAAGATTTTAAATTTCTCGTTTTCATCAACCAATATCTAGATAAAACAATCAAGTATCGATAAGTCAAGTTTTCATTTATTGAAGAAACTGACAGACATGCTTGCAGACCAATTTAAAGCTTGTAGTTTCTTGATCACCTTGTTCAAAGGGGAACTTAAACAAAAAATTACCAACTTCAAAGCCATTAGGATCATGCAGTAGCAATATTATAAACAGTTAGACAGAAAGGTGAGTAAAAATTTAAAAGATGCTTACACATCTCTAAAAACAATGCATTGGAAGGTCAAATAGAAACATGTTTGAAAAAATCATATCTCTTCAACTTATAATATCAGAAAAACAGAGTTGTGTAATTTGATGAAATAAAAACAAAAGTTTTGGATAAAGTGCCATGAATAGTAGTTTATATCAAGTTTGATCAGAGTTATTTGACTTGGTGGTTTTGCTTCATCTCTGGGATGTAAAAAACTGTTGCCTAGCTAGCCTGCTCAACTTGGCAAGCATCTACTTGCAGTTCTGTATATGCACATTCTTTATTATACAAATTCAACCATTGTATGAAAAGATTCTTCAGTGCAAGTGAATTGTTGAAATTAAGGGTCTTCAGTTCAGCTCAGTTCAGTTCAGCTTATGTTTTGTTAACATTTTCGTATCACTAGAAATCAAGGATATATAAGTACGACTTACGAGCCTATAGAACGGATCCTGTTTAAGTAAGGTCAGTTCAGTTCAGTTTATGTTTTGTTAACATTTTCGTATCACTAGAAATCAATGAGACATAAGTACGACTTACGAGCCTATAAAACGGATTCTGTTTAAGTAAGGTCGTATGTTTCTCTATCAAAATGAATAAAATTTGAACATTAGAGTTTAGAAGGAAAAGATTTATGACTAAAATCTCTTTTTGTCTTTGGAACCTTTGTTTCCGTGACTAGCTGCACAGAACCTAACTCTATGTTGGGTTGGGAAGCTTCAGAAGACATTAATTTTATAATCACTTTGTTAATTATAAACTAAGCTCGAATCTTATGACCTAGTTTTACGAACATCATGGTCCATGGAACAGATATAGATATAATAATGTTTGTGAATCTTGAGGAGCTGAAGGAAACCCAGAAAAAACAGGAGAGGGAACTTTCCAAAGGTGTTCTTATTAAGATAGTCAATGGTAATGATAAGAACAAAAAGGGCATCTCCATACCTGGGTAAACCAGTACCAGGCTCTTCTTCTCATGTCTTTGTCTGCTAGAAAATCTCGAAAACTTAATAAATTAAACATAGCATAAATTAAACATGAAAAGAAATTGAAAGCCTGAAATGTAACAACCAAATCAAACGTATCCGAAATATCTGTCACAAGTATGAATAAACACGGATTTCAGATATTTCTGAAAATATTTGGAGAAACTGCAAAACTGAAGAAACAACTAGTGTAGAAAGAATGAACATGACTAAAGATGTTGAAAATTATGAGTACTTTTAAAATATTCAGAGAAACCTCAAAAACTCGTAAAAATGAAAAACAGTTTAAGAAGAATGATCATAATCAGATTGAACAAATAGATGAAACCGAAAGAAGTAACATATGAGTAAAATATATAATACCAACACATAAGAACCAAAATACTAGTCCATCTGCTCATTCTTACATGTAAACCCTAATAAAACACAGCTAATAAACCACCCTACAAGACAACCCAACGTCCCAACATCGAAGGTTTGGTTCCGTAAAATTTTGGTCCAGATTTTTTACTGAAACAATTTGCGTAAAATTCTGACTCAGAACTGTTCTGTTCAAGAAGAGAGGAGAAGACATTTGATTTATCTTTAAAAACTAATAATATCCATCCTGGATCCATAAAGAAATTTGAAAGATGTTATAATATTTAACTTGATGAAAAGAGGGGAGTCCAGTGGATTTTTAAGGGACTCAAAATTTCACACATTCAATGAATGTGCAACCAAAAATTTGGGATGCAGAAAAGGTTCAGAATCTAGAATAAAACCTGTTCCAATCATAAAGCCAAGGTGGCTGCAGAGCCACACTAGCCCGGTAGACAAATAAAAATCTCCTTGATACTAATTATCTGTGAAATTGCCATAAAAGTATAAATGCAAATACCAACGGGCAACAGTTGGCCAAATTCATACAAAACTTGCATATACATCCAATGGTTCCAAAAATAGTCATCAATTCTTATATTAGAGATGTATGGCAAGCCTCAGTATATGCTAAGAGAATGTACAAAATTGGCACCCATAAAATTAAATATGCTATGTACGATACATAATCTTACAAAGAAAAGTCAAGTTTCAAAAACACAGATTCTAGCCTTCTTTTTTTATCTCAAAGGGAAAACATTTGTTGTTTCATCCACTTTATGTGTAACAACAAGAGATTTTCTCTTACTGTTCAAAGAAGTGACTACTCTAAGTTCAACTCAATTTCCTTCCATGACTTCTGCAGGCAAGTTAAGATCAAAAAACGCTCCACCAAAATTTTCCATCCTCGGTCTCTTCCGTGAAGAACAACCACTCTGATCTGAACTCCCAGAACCCGATGGTTGATATGATTCCAGTGTGCATCCTACAAGAATTTATGTTCAATAAACCAGTAAGAAAACGAAGAAAATTTTAAAAACTTGCACCCCAAAATGAAAACTGATCAAGTCATTCGGATCCTCTGTGATTATTATCTTAGCAATTAAAAATTTCTTAAGCAAAACCTCTCCATAGGAAATAAATAGGGTCAAATACAGGATTTTCAAGCAATAAAAATAAAAGAGCAAATATGAGGAGTTAAACTTAGTAACTGTCATTGTTATCAAGTCAACTGATCCAGGTTTTCTGACGACTTCGATGGTCCTAGTTGGTCGACTGAAATTTTAAGCTGTCTCGTCGACTAGTCGAGAACTTATCAAGCAATGGTACAAAACTTGGTTTAAACCGACCCAATCAACAACTTAATTTAGATGTTGATATTATAAGAAATCATGTGTGTGACCAGTATGCACTTAACTAGTTCAATCAATTGACAACCAACCTAAGCCCTATTCATTACCAAACAGAGAAGTAAGAAAAGTTAAAAAATTTAGAACTTAACGGACTACTTATATTTATGTCTGTTGCCTGCCTCTCCCTCACTGAAAAAGAAAAAAAAAACAATACCACTATCTGCTTAGTCCTATATAATACATGGCTTATTTTGTTCACATAAGTATCCACAGAAATTATCTCTTTTATATATATATTGTACCTAGTTATTATCAGTCACTAGCATTAGAGCAGGGAGTGTGGGTAATAATATCATATAATTAAACAAAATCAGTATTCAAGGAATGGTTCCCCAGAAAATTATTATATCTTAGTTATATATATGTATATCTAGGAAGTTGGTACACCTCATGGACCAGTTTGTTCCTAAACTGAATTTTGCCATACAAACTGAATCCACAGTTATCTACTGCGAATGACACAAGACACAATTCCAGATGGTCCGTACAAAGAACTTTATCCATTTTGTCCCTACACTCTTACCACTAAGCGTAACACGACACTTATAACTATATTTTACATATAAACATAAAACCATACAACCACTTCCACACATGGATAATATATATAACTCTACAATTACTAAAATTTGTGCACTTGTTCATTTTCTATGTAATTAATAAATTGTAATCCTAATAGAATTATTTTACAATGATAAATAAATTGTTTAGAGATTTGTAAGTAGCTATTAATGGGAATTCTCAACGGGTGTATGGGTTTATACATACGTAGACCAGACAACCTTGTCCACGACACGAGAAAACGAGACAGACACGACACAAAATTTACAGGTATGGGTCTTGATTTACGAAACTCGAAAGTGCATGATCATATTTCGTGTTGGACTTGGATATGGGTTTTCATTTGGTAGAGGACACAACATAAAAAGTACCAAATATAAGTACATTTATAATCTTGAAACTATATCCAATATTATTATTCCAAATAACCCAACTAATAACTATGTTTACAACCCAATATGTCACCCCATACAACCCATATACTCACATATGGTATTACGGCACAAACTATATTCTAGGATCTTGTTCCTCCATTACTGCCTGCTTCCCCAGTTCACTCCTCTTTTCACCTATATCCACATTGTTTCAAATGTAGTTCCCCATCCATTTCGTTTGTCCCACAATTGCTCAAATCCACCCCCCCCCCCCCTTTACAGCCACTCTCCCACTTTTTACTCCTCTTTTTACCTACATCCACATTGTTTCCATTGTAGTTCTCCATTCATTCTTTTATGCCCCCCATTTGCTCTCCCTTTCTCTCCCTCTCCTCATCCCGATCCTCCCACACACACACATCTTATATTGATCAATAGCTATATTTGACACAAAAGTACACAGAATTGTCTTGTGTCTGGATATGTGTTTGGGTACACGACATGCGTGTATGAATTTATTATATTTGACATGCCACACGGAAGTACATGACAGATTGCCCGGTCCCTATCTATCTATCTATCTCTCTATATATATATATATATATCTTGTTGGGGCCCTTGGCCCAAACACCGACTGACCAAAACTTTTAACGTTTGGACTAAATTAAAAAAGTATATATATTGATTGTACATATATTACAAATACTGATTATATTAAACTGTTTTTCACCTTTATAATTGTACAAAAATAGTAAAATTTTGAATATTTTACATCCTCGGACCCTCCACGTATGACATACTCAGTATGTTATGTCTAGTAAGGTTTGGGAATTACTGGGTACATAGTGTTAACCACTTCAGCAGTATCACAAAGAAAGTACTCACAGGGAGGCGGTAACTTCCAATCTCTTCTTGAGAGGGTAAAACATGAAGGTTGATCAAAAGTAAACCCATATGGTGGAAAATGGATACATAGAGGAAGGATAAGATTGTAAAATTCAGCATCCCATTCTATCCATACCATATGTGGACCTCTCCATTATTTAAAATATATTAAGTTTCTCAAAGGTTTCTATTTAAACATTAGACTAAATTCGCCCTAACAAAAAAAAAATTAATGGCATAGTACCTCGTAGCCCATCTTTGTATAGATAGAGTAACTAATACAATCATATATCTTAAAACACCAAGTACGTAATGAGAAAGAAAGAAACTGAAACCAGCTTACCGTTAATATCGTCGTCAGGTTTTATAGCAGGACCAGTATTACAGGCTTTGGAAGTATGACAAACAGTAAGCTCAGTTGCCTTCTCGATGCCTTTCGAATGGTATGGAGCTATATTGTGAATACCAAACAAGAGGGAACCCAATAGATCATTCTCAATACATTCATACCTGCAAAATATTAGGAAGCACGTGAGTTTCAAGATATTGATTGAATTTAGAGTTATGTGACAGCCATACTAACATTTTCTTGCACAGTTTATCAGTAATCACGCAGAGATTGATTACTTGCATCCTTGTATTCATGAGTTCCTCCTCCGGAAACTGATCAAATGGCTCCTCAATACACTTTGATAGCTTCTCTACATTTGATTCAAGCTGCTGCTGCTGGTCCTCGAATAAATTCTGTTTTATCTCCCGTTCCTTTTCTGTCATCTCACCCTTAAACAGCTCATCTCCAAACATATAAAATGCAAACGGGTATGAATATGAAAGAGCCCGCCTGGATCTGAAAAGTCTGTAAAGCCCATTTGTAACCCAAGTAAAATCTCTTGCACTTGGATCTCTCTTTTCCAAATTCTCAACCTTCTCCCTGATGGTCTCCCTTAGTGTAGATTCCTGCTTAAAAGAATCTGTATGGGCTTTATACATATTATGATAGTGCATGTACCTATAGAGGTCCCTCTTTGCTCGTTCAGAGTTTTTTACTACGTCCTCTTTAAATCGTCCACAGCTGTGCCCGCTAATACTTGACCATGTATGGTCACGACCAGTTGCAGCACCACATAGCCAACTAATCAAGAAAAACTTGGTCAAAGCATATTATTGATAAAAAGAAAAAAGGTAAGAAAGCAGTCTAGTAATATGGCTGGCAGAAACAGAGCACATAGGTAATGAGTCATGATGCAACCTGCAGGTAGCTTCCTATAATTGCATAGAACCAGAGGTAAAGAAGTAAGATAATGTAAATAAGAGTCATATTATGATCCTACGGTATGAAAGTATATTGCTCTCTCGAATTGAACAACATATTAGGTCTTCTGCAACCCTATTTTGGGCCAAGAGAATGACAGCCAGGTTTTCAACCAACAAATATAACAAGAGTAAGCAGAACATGATGCACAAAGAGGAGATCAAAAAACTGGTCCCTCTTTATATAAAACTACTAACAGCAAATTATTATGCATTAAATTGTAAAGCAAGATTGTGCAATCATCAATATACTTTCTAAAGGCAGATCCTTCACACAGAAACACATCAGAACATATAAGCAGGCAATAAATTATAAGAATAAGAGAAGGAGCCCGCACCAAAAGCATTGCCCACAGATGCAGCTGACAAGGTTGCACCCACCATTCTTCTCCACAGGTTTGTGACACTTTGGACAAGGCTTTGTATGAACTGTAAGCCAGTTAACTGTTTCGGATTCATCTCTGCATTTTTTTAACCAGAGCTCCCACATACAGCACGAACAAGGTGAATGTGCTTCAGATAGACAACTAAAGCAGAATTGTAGGCCACATGTACATTCTACCTCACAGAATTCATCATCCTCGACACGTATTGCATTCCCGCAATGTGGAATACTCGGGCACCATTTTACCATCTTATTATCTTCAATATACGATTCAAGTAGAAAACGCTCAAATTTCTCTGCTAAATCAGGGTGCCTTTTACTGACTAAGCTTCTGATTACTGCTTCGTCGCAAATGGAGGAACATTTATGAGCCATGCACCTAATACGCTTACTTTGTCCCTCGTTTATTTTCACAATGAAATGCTCTGTCCAACCTAAAAATATACATGAGAAAAATAATAAAAAAGAGATTTTCTTGATTGCTGACAGTCTCACACTAATATAAATGATCATAACATTTTCAAGGTGACAAATAATATTGATAAAATATTAAATCTATGACAAAACGTTTCTAATTTTATATTGAAATTCAATTGCAAGCCTGTAAACAGTTGTTTTTCTGTCAAGTAGTAACAAAATACTACAAAAACTTAAAAAAAAGACACATAAAGCTACTTACAATTGTTGCAAAAGCAGTGGCCACAGTCCATTTTAGTAACCTCCCAACCAGATACTTCCTCCATACAAATATTGCACATTACCATAGAGGAGCTCAAAGTAGTATCAGGATCAAGGCTTTCAACCAAGGGTACACCTGCCTGAGCAAACAAAGCAGATTTCCCCTTTTCAACAAGTACTGAAAACAACTTCTCAGCATCCCATCGATAATAAATCAGTAAAGTCCGTGCATGATGCTCCCTCAAAGATACCAGTTCCATAACTCGGCGTAAATCTTCTTTCTACATTACAGATCATCAAAAAATTAACAAAACATATCCAGAAAACAACAATCGAGTAAACATTATCAAATGTTCAAACTTCAAATTCTTACCTGTGCAGCCAATATAGATTCTTTAGTAATTACCTACAAGAAAAGAACAATTTACATAATTTCCAAGAGTCTAATAAAACTAACAGAAACCATCAAATTAAAAAAGTCACACATAGCTAAAAACATAACCCTTCACTATTATATCATAAGAGGAAAACTAAAACCACTAAATCACGCGAACCATTAAAAATTAAAATCATGACATACAAATGTATACACACACACACAAAAACAATTCATACAATTTTCTGCATTCCACAGTACCCAAGCAGACAACTCGGGCTCAACAACACTAACCCGAAAACATCAAACCAATCTTCCGAAAACCCCAAATTAAAAACAACAAGAACAGCTAAAAACCTAATCTTTACCATCAAAATCATACCCAAAATCACCCAAACCATAAAAAGCCAAGAATTTAAAAATCCCACATCAACAACACAAAATCAAACACCAAAACAACATAAAAACACATAAAGTTTCAGTCTTTAATCAAAACAATTGCAATAAAATGTGAATGTAGCATCTAAACACAAAAATAACAAAAGGGTCATAACCATACCTTAATAGAAGAAGGTTTAGGTGGGACCCACTGAGAATCAGACTCTTCATTATCAAGACCATCGTATGATTCTCGATCAGAAAAACACTCATCTTCTTCTTCGCTACTAATATTTATATAATCATCCATCTCCCCCTTTCTCTATATATATAAAAATTATCTGCGTCTATAGGTGTATGTATAGGTTTCAATTTTCAGGCAATCGGAGAACAACTCCGGCAGACAATTATATTTATATTATATATGAAGAAGCGTACAGAGTATTATTCGTAGAGAGAGAGAGAGAGGGTGAGAGAGAGAGAGAGAGAGAGAGAGAGGGAGAGAGAGAGGGGTTTTTTTTCTTAGCTTTTCTGAGGTGCTAACACAAGAGCTTATGTGAATGGACTCTATAATTTGCATTTTAATACGACGTCGTTTTATAAAAAGTAATTATAAATATTGGTGGGGTCCACTTGTTATTTTAATTAATAATTTTTAAGCCAAATAACAAATTGTGTAAAGGGAAGTTTCTTTTTAAAGTATATCTTATTTGCGTTTTATATGCAAATTGACAAATTATGTAAAAGTATAAATTCTCTTTTTTTTAAGATACTTGTAAAGTATATTCAAGAAAATGGTATGAAAGAATATAATATACTTTTTGGATTTTGAAGGAAGGATATAATGTTCTCAGATTATTAAAAACAAGTATAAAAAAACTTTTAAGGTTGACTTTACGAACAAATTAAAATGTTTTTTTAGTGTAAATGGGATGTGATAATTTTTTAAATTGATAAAAAAAATTATAATTACAATAATATTCTCGCGTCGGTATGGTACGTTGTGATTTTACTTAATTGTCCTTACTTATTTATATAAAGATATTACTAAATAATAATATTATCTATTTATAACCAATTACCTTTTTCACCTAAAATACATTATTTTTTCTAACAAATTCCCCTACTTTTTCAAATATATCACGGACAATTACTTTTTTAACTAAAACATGTTAGTAAACCCCCCCTTTCGAAAAATATCCCGAACAAACCATTAGTTATTTATTTTTAAACATATTTTAATATTATAATTATTTTTTAAAAATTACCTATTTTAACATGTCTACTTATTTTTCTTAACAAATGCAATTACTAAATATATTAAAAATATAAATGATCAAATATCTATTTATAACCAATTACATTTTCAACTAAAACACATTATAGATTTTTCCTAACAAAGTCTCTCGTTTTCTAAATATGTAACAGGTAATTATAATTTTCAACTTACTTTTTCTATTTTTCTCACTAAAATCCATTTTTTTTCTAAAAAATATCACGGGCAAATCCTTTACGTATTTATTTTAAAATGTATTTAAATATTTTTAATTATTAAATTTTAAAACCTTATTTTTCAAAAATATCACGAGCATTTTCCTTTTTTAAACTAAATATATATATTACATTTTTTATTTTTCCTTACTAAAACCCCTTATTTTTCAAATATATAATGGGCGAACCCTTACTTATTTATTTTAAAATCTATTTTAATGTTTTTAATTAATTAAAAGTGTTTAGCTATTTTAACATGTCTGCTTATTTTTTTAACAAATACAATTAATAAAATATTTAAAAAAAATTATAAATTAACAATTAATAATCCGTGCATCACACGGGTTTTAAGTTAGTATATATATAAAGAAGGATACGCGGTAGGTTAGGTGGCGCCTCTAAGATTGTTTCAATATATTTTTCTAATTTTCTAGAATTTTTGAATTTTAAATAATAATAAATAAAAAATATCCTTTAACATATTAGAAGTATAATATGTGTTCAAATTTATTGAGGAGAAGAGTTTGAATTTATAGGGAAAACATATAATTAAAAGTTCTATTTGAAATAGAATTTGTAGAGGGGGAGAGTTCAAATATAAAAGAAGTACTTGCAAAGTTCTATTTGAAGTAGAATAGCTATTTCAATTTATAGAGTAGAAAAGTTCGGATACAAAAGAAGTACTTGCAATTAAAAGTTCTATTAGAAGTAGAATAAACGTTTGTAATACATAACTAAAAGTTCTATTTGAAGTAGAATATGTAAAGTTATATAAGTGTTTTTTCAACGAAAGAGTGGCTTATCACAAAGGAGTATGGTAACATAAAAATTAATATATAAGATAAGTATATATTCATTATATTAAATTTGAGATTTTGATATTAAAAAGGAAAACGTGTTTCACGGGAAGACGACTTATTAGCGAAGACCGAGTAATTTTCGTAATTTAATTGATAGAATTTTTTAAAAAAATTATTACGACGTCGCGAAACGCGATTTTTTCAACTAATTTTAAAAAAATGTGTCACCGTGTAATATTTCATCTTAAAACTTGCCTTAGAATTCACATGGATGACTATGACTCTGTGGGGAATAATGATTGCCTATTTTATTTAGAGTTCTCATACTCTCCTGCAATTTGAGATTTGAAAGCTTCCTTCACAATCTTAATATGAAATTACAGTATCTTTTTGGATTTTCCTTTTTTGTATTCGAAAGTCAATAATTTGGTCATCGATGCCATTGTACTACCGAAATTAACTATACTAGTTTATAATCTGTGCAATACACGACTCTTTTTTTTTTAATAATTATAATTATATTAATTTTATGTTATTAGTTTTTAGATTTTATTTATTATGTTTTATACGCTTAATATATTATTTATGTTCTATCTTGAGTTCTAAAAATCAGATTTAAAAACAAATTTACGGACCACATAAAATTCGTAAAATAATTTTTAATTTAGTTATAGTTTAACAAATTTTTTTCCAATTAAAACTACCCTGAAACTGAAGAAATAATAAAATACCGAATTTTTACATTAATTCTATTCAACTTATGAATAGAATTAAAATAAAAATAAAACCAACTCAACTTAGTATTAAAGTATAGACCAATAATCAAATAAAGCTACCCAACTTAGAATTTGAAGTTATGAATTTTAAATTGAGAATTTTAGTCAACTTAAAAAACCTACTCATATTTGGTTTATATTATTGAAATAAATATTTTTAATATTAAATCTAAGAGTTCTCATTCATCTATTTTAAGATCAACAATCTTTATTGATTTGGCGGTACATGACCAAAGTTTTGGATAAGATCCCTCTTACGCTTATTATATATTAGGATTTAATTTAATTTAATATGAATTGAATATTAGTATTAATGGAACTGGTATTTTTATTAAGTTCTAATTACTTCTAATCCAATTCTAATACTAATACTAATTGATCGTCTATTTTTAAAAATATCAGATCCAACGGTTGAAATTGTTTTGACGATATTGAGGACCGACCAAATTTTGGATAAGATCTTCCTTACGCTTATTATATACTAGTTTAAAACCCGTGCGATGCACGGATTGTTAATTGTTATTTTATTATTAGTTTATTATTATTATTTTTAATATTTTTTTAATTGTAATTGTGCAAAAAATAATTAGGCATGTTAAAATAGCTAAACACTTTTAATTAATTAAAAAACATTAAAAAAAAATTTAAAATAAATAAGTACGGGTTTGCCCGTTATATTTTTGAAAAATGAGGGGTTTTAGTAAGAAAAAAATAAAAAATGTAACATATATTTAGTTTAAAAAGGTAAATGTCAGTGATATTTTTGGAAAATGAGGTTTTAAAATTTAATAATTGAAAGTATTTAAATATGTTTTAAAATAAATAAGTAAAGAGTTTCCTGTGATATTTTTGGAAAAAAAATGGATTTTAGTGAGAAAAATAGAAAAATTAAATTGTAAAAGGCAATTTCCCGTGATATATTTAGAAAAGGATGGACTTTGTTAGAAAAAATATATAATGTGTTTTAACTGAAAAGATAATTGGTTATAAATAGATATTTGATTATTTATATTTTAATATTTTTAGTAATTGCATTTGTTAAGAAAAATAAGTAGACATGTTAAAATAGGTAAGAATTTTAAAAAAATAATTATAATATTAAAATAGGTTTAAAAATAAATAACTAAAGGTTTGTCTGTGATATTTTTGGAAAATGAGGGGTTTTAGTAAAGAAAAATAGAAAAACAAACATGTTTAAGTTAAAAAAGGTAATTGCACGTGATATATTTGAAAAAGTAGGGGAATTTGTTATAAAAAATAGAAAAAATAATATATTTTAGGTGAAAAAGGTAATTGGTTATAAATAGGTAATATTATTATTTAATAATATATTTCTATAAATAAGTAAGGTTAATTAAGTAAAAACACGAATTACAGTTAATTAAGGGCAATTAAGTAAAATCACAACGTACCATACCGACCAACCAAAATTTTAATGTTTCGTCTATTATATAATAGTATTGATAAGGATTTAATTAATTATATCGGGACTGTAAGAATTTATTAATTTATCAAGTATCCCCCATTTTCGAGATGTCAATTTGAACTTTTTCAAAAATAAAATATGTGTGCAAGTGCTTAATTAGCAAAAAAGAAAATCTAATAAAATTGTAAATAAAATTTTTAAATTTTCTTTTTATTACCACCTCGAAAGCCGAAACGCCTCTCCTGAAAAGTGGAAAGTGGAAACTACGGGCGTGCACGGGTCGGTTCGACTCGATTTTTTACCAAAAATCGTTACCAAACTGTATATGTTGATTCGGTTCGATTTTTACCGTCCGAAATGGTTTTTTTTCGATTCGGTTAACCGTTTATCGATTTCGATTTTTTTTTAATTAAAAGTATTATACAAATTTAATAATATTAAACTTGAAAAATATTATAACATAAAAAAATAAATTAAATTGACACAATTTTTATTATAATAAATGATTCAATCTGACGTTTGCTTAATTTTACAACATTTGAAATTTAAAATCCCAATTGTTGAACTCTTAGTACTGCCGCCAAATGCATTCATTTTGCCTCCTTTGATTACTCATAAAAGTACGGAAATATAACTAAAGTAACATTTATGATTGGTTAACAAATTTCTAGGTTTATTAGCATTTTGTCTATATATTTATGATGGTTGATTATACGAGGTTTGATATAATAAATAATGTATTATATATAATTATATAATAATATTTTGAATATATATATATAATATTATATAAACGGTTCGGTTTTTCAGTTTGGTTACAAGGATAAAACCGTAACCGTTACCAAATTGTTCCATCGGTTCGGTTTGGTTATGTTTTTTTTAGATTTTTGTAGATTTCGATTATTTTCTGTTTGATTTTTTGGTTTTTCGGTCCAGTTTCGATTGTTTTTGCTCACCCTAGTGGAAACTGGTGCATAGTTCAGTTGTTCTGTATCATATATTCGTATCCATGTACTGTATAATAGAGTAAAGTTCTATGTTGTTCCGTATCATATATTCGTATCCATGTACTGTATAATAGAGTAGAGTTCTATGGAGACCACTATTTAGTTGGAGACTTGGAGACCATATATGTTCTGCAAGTAAAATACATTCATAAAATGCTCTATAAAATAATATATTGAGTAATATTTTGTAAACATAACATATGTGGTCTATAAAACATCCAATTTGATGATAATTTTAATTCTACAAAGATATTATGTACATATCTTATTTGCAGAACATTTACAATGGAGTAATATGCATGAACATGCATGATTTACAAAAATATCCAATTGCTGATGATTTTATACTGCAAGATATCTAATTTGATAATGATTTTTGTTATGTAAAATATGTTCTACACGTTATTTAAGTTGCTGAACGTAAATGGTCTCCAAGTCTCCAACTAAATCATAGTTTCCATGGAACTTGACTCCTGTATAATTTATGATATCTTATATGACTTTCACTCACAAATCGCAAAGCTGGAATAGCTCAGTTGGTTAGAGCGTGTGGCTGTTAACCACAAGGTCGGAGGTTCGACCCCTCCTTCTAGCGTTTTCAAGTTGCTTTATTTTTCTTGAATATTTCAGTTGAAGTTCTTTCGATTAAATTCATCATTTTTTTAGCATTCCTTTTTAATATATTTTGACTTCTTATTGTCCATCACGTATTTACCATCAAACATGAAGATCTAATTTGTTCAATTTTGTCCCAAAAGAAATGGGCATCATTCTGGAACTTCCTGATTCTCTACAATTATAGTTCTATCATGTTCATGGCCATTGCGAATATACACTCACCTTCTCGAGCTATAATTTTATCATTTATGTCGATAAAAAACACAAAATGTTTCACACTGAAAGGAACCAAAAGAATTGGTTGAAATTTGTCTAATACATACAATGACTCACTACAAAATACGTTTATCCCATGTAACATACATGACTAAAGTGCTTGTTCAACTACTACCATCCACCATTTTGGGATGAAGAAGATTAACATGACAACAATACAAATTAGAATGCATGATAATTTGTTCTGACAAATAAAGGAAAAAGAATGTACGTTAAGGGATCTACTCGACAAGGATTCACAATGGTTTGTATATAAAAAGTTTCACAGGATCAAGAAAAAACATAAAAGTCATGACCTGGAAAGAACGAAAAGATGTTCCAACTGCAATAAGCATTGCGACAAATCATTATCAAAAAATATTTGAATGAGAGTACATTTTAGGAGCCACAAACATATCCTTTAGATACCATTTCCAGTCTCATCCTCTCTTTTCTTGATCGGTATTCAGTGCCAGGTGATTGAACCTGTGCACTTGAAGCACAGTATGATGCGGGTTCTTAGGAGTTGGTCCCTACACACAAAGGTAAAGGTATTAGCACTCAAGTCCTTGTTCACATTACCACAATTATATAATTCAAAAAAAGGAGGCAAAGTTGAAAGTTGAAGACTATAAATTATCTATTTCAAGCAATAATAGATTTCAGGACAAGCAGAAAATGAATGTATATTTTATTTTTATTTTTTTCCGAGCAGCAAAAGGATTATGTACCTGTAGTCTGTACTAACTTTCCATCTCGTCTAAATTGGTACGGAAAATGTAGTCTTCGTTGTCTAATTCATCATGAAACATCGAAATAGATGGTATATCGATCTTTTCTGTGCATAGAATAGTGTCTGACATTTTTTGACCCTGAAAATATACACATTTTCATTTCCACCAGATACTATAGCACATTATATTTTCATAGAACATTGCAGAACTATCTGATTATCTATAGCCAATAAATGGAAACTCCAACCCTCTAAAATAAAGTGCTCACAAGAGTCACTTGTATCAGATTTAGGGAGATCCCATAGATTGTGCTAAGAAGATGATCTTTGAAATAATCCGCATAATTTTATACTTATAAAATGAGCAGTTTCATTTTTTAAAAGTTTTTAATGTATATATTATTTATTTAGTTTGTATAAATATTTATAGAAACAAGAGAGAATTAATATCTCAATTTTGGAGATCTATGATAGTTTATAGTTAATCACAAAATTGTGGTTATCTTATTATCTTTATTATAAAAAATTGCAGGAGTTTAAATATATAGATATGAAATATTAAAAGAATAGTAAAGAGATAGATATAGAAATAATATGAAAGGGAGAGGACTGAGAAGAAAAACAGGGCTTTCTATTAAGACTTGCTACACCGACAAAAAACAAAAGGGAGGAGAGAAAGATTGAGAGAAGAGGGAGACAACAAGAAGGGATAGAGAGAAAAGATTACTAATAAACCAAATCGTGCTATTTCTACATAACTAAGAGATCCACAATTCACGAGGAACTGAGGCTTATTTTCATTGGGGGCTGGAAAAAAAGGGGGGGTTCGACTTAAGAGGGGAAAAGAAGAAGGAACAAATTGTTTATTAAATAAGGATTACAGCAGAAGGTACATGCTAGCTTCGTTCTAAGAAAGAAAGATTGAGGGAGACATACAAGTCAGATAAATTTATAATCGAAGGTCTAAGCTCAAGGAGAAGGGCAGGCAAGTTTGTTCCTTTACTTCTCATGTCCATATAATTGTGTTTCTTTTATGCTATTGATCTTAAAGTTTTAAACCTTGCTGTTGCATGATTGCTCTGCTCTAATTTTTCCTCTGCGACTAAATCTTAAAGCACAAATTGGAAAGCTCAAATTGATGGCATAGAGCTTGTCCTTAGAAATTAAAATGTCCATTATATATTTGAAATTTGTCACATGAGTTGATCTTTGTGATAAACGAGAGATGGTAAAAACCCCAATCCCAAATGATGGTTGAAGGGAAATAAAGGGGTGCGGCTAAATGACGGTAATTAGCCACTAACGATGGATTATGTACATGCATGTCACAAATGATGGCCACTAGAGCTGATCACTCTAGTAAATGAAGGATAACCATCTTATTTATGTACTCGTATATTTGTTGTTATTAAGAGGGTTGTTCCTTCCTTTTACTTACAAAATTGTGATATGGTTAGAGGCTCTATTAACGAAGGACAAAATCACTCTTGTATTTTCTCTGGCTCTTTATTTCCTTTTGTTATGGTCATGTTCTCGCTCTTATTTATGAAGCGGTCATGTTCATCGTATTCTTTTTACGGGCTTGCTGAGCATATTGATGCTCATTCTTGTATATTTGATAAATTACAGAGCTTGATCCAGGTTTGGCATGGCAGCAAAAACAGTTGGTAAAGGGGAGGAAAAAGTTGGATAGATACTTTACAGTTTCTAGTTCTTTTGCATACTGTTGAAACTAGGACCTGGAGGTTTATGCTCTTAGGTAAGAATGAAGGATTTCACACCTTAATGTGTCCTAAATGTGTAGTTTTTTTGCGTATTTATTGAGGGAGCAGGCACTATTTATATACTGAACTTGGAAAAGTTTTTAGATCTTTTGTTAGTCGCTGCTATGCATGTAAAAATCTGGGACCATTATTTAGTTATCCTATGCGATGAGTTAAAAGTTTGATTTTACGGTTTCTTTTCTAAAGTTGTCTGGAAAAAAAAAATAATAAAATTGGGGTTGTTACAATCTTGTCCTTGTACATGCTTTGCAATCAAGCACCCCCAAAAGGTCATAACTGGAATGGCAGAAACGTAGCACTAACCTTCTTTAATATATAAAAGAAATAATGAAATCCATCACCAAATGTACTCCACTCCATGGACCAGTTGAACTCTGGAGCACCAAATATCGGTCGCCTGAAATGTGGCTGTATGACATCATAATTACACATTAGCAAGTTTGCATTTTTGAGGGCGTCACATTTTCCGTACTAAGAAACACAAAAATATAATAATTATGTTTCTATTCCTACTACACTACCTGACCAAAAGTGATTGAGATGAATACACCATCTGGCTTCAGAACCCTATGAACACCTTTAAGCATTGCCATAACCTTATTTAAGGTTGCAGGTCGTGGATTCCATGGATCACCACTGTCCACGAACAATACATCCTTCAAATTCAAAATTCATACATACTTGACAAATCAAGAGAAAATAAAATGTTGTTGATGATTAAAACAAAAATTTGGAACAAAGGAAAAAGATCCATTCTTCCAGCTTCTTAAATGATAACTGAACCAGATTACGGATATTACCATTGTCCCTTTTTCTATAACCACATCAAAAGACTCGTCACCAAATGGTAGATCCAGCATGTCAGCTTCTACCACTCTAATATCTGACGAATGAAAACAAAAAGAATGCATAAACAGCTAGCACTTGAAAGAGAACCTATTTTGCTACAGTCAAAAACAATATTTTTAAGTTCACCTCTTCTTATCAAAATACAATGACTTAAACACAACTGATTTAACCTTGAATTGATAAACATGGTAATACTAAGGCAGACCATAGTTCTATAACCATTGCAAAGTCAAAATACAATCATACAGAAGTTTTCGGTCCGTATTTATTAATGTTTAGGCAACGAACGGCTTAGAGAAACTTGCGTTGGTCATAACACATAATTAAAATCCAAACATCATCAAGATTATAATACAAAATATTCAAGTACAAATGTACAATCATAACATATATGTAAGCTCTACTTACTAGGAAAATGATTTGTAACAAGGAGTATTTAATAGCCGAACTTCGCCATATGCTAATTCAAATGATTAACTCATGTGTTTTCTATTGGGTATCCAAATCTTTTAATCAAAATTATGCATTAGTGATATGAAAATTCCCAGTGTAAGCTGTCATCTAATTCTTAGGCAGACTCATGACTTGCGCTTTTATATTGACTAATTATAGTTCAATCTGATTTTTGAGGGACTAAAATCATCACCCTTACGACTAAATATGCATCATGTACCTGGATACCCCTTGCTGAGTAACCTTTTCTGCATTTTCTCTACTGCTACTGCTGATATATCAATACAGGTTAGCTCAGTAACACCATCATTATACAAATTCTCGCATAACTGCGAATTTCCACAACCCAGCTCTAACACCTGCATTTACTTGTTTAAAGAAATCTATCTTCAGTACATTCGTCAACTAAAAGTACTTCACTTGAATATGTAAATGTACATGTATATAGTTTTTCAACCTGCTAACATAATGACATTAACAAACCATATGTCTATCCAGCTCAAATACATATGTGCATTCCTAAATTTTCATGATTTCGACCAGAAATCATCTATACATACTAAATAGTAAATACACTCGACACAAAAATACAACAGTTACACATTTAAAAATACCATCTTTTAGCTAATAACAATAGCTATGGTCCTACAGTTAACACAAATTTTTGACATGGATATAGTTTTTCAACCTGCTAACATAATGACATTAACAAACCATATGTCTATCCAGCTCAAATACATATGCGCATTCCTAAATTTTCATGATTTCGTTACCAGAAATCATCTATACATACTAAATAGTAAATACACTCAACACAAAAATACAACAGTTACACACTTAAAAATACCATCTTTTGGCTAATAACAATAGCTACGGTCCTACACTTAACACAAATTTTTGTGCAGCATCGGTGTCCAACATGGTCCAGAACCATACTCGAATCTGACTTAATTATCAGGCATCATCACAATAACAAGATGATGACTTATCTCAATCCGTAGATGACAAAAAATTGCCTTAAAAAATCCCGTAGGCTTACATATTCATGTATATTAAACTTCATTAAGTTCTAGTATGGAACAAAATCAAATAAATTTAAGAACACCAACAAGACCCGAGACTAAAATCAACACCCCTAGTTGGCACACCACATTCCTTCAAACCCCTCATTTAAAAAAAAATCCCGTAGGCTTACATATTCATGTATATCAAACTTCATTAAGTTCTAGTATGGAACAAAATCAAATAAATTTAAGAACACCAACAAGACCCGAGACCAAAATCAACACCCCTAGTTGGCACACCACATTCCTTCAAACCCCTCATTTTAACGATTAAAGCACATCACTTATCCCACCTAAAATCTTTAACTAATCCAATATCCACCCTACTCAAACCCCAACTCGAAGTCCTTAAAAACATTCACATCATCCAGCTAGAAACATATCATTAAATCAGCACAATAAATTACACAAACACACAATCTTATTAACAAAAGAAAGAAGCTTACAGAGGCATTGTGTTTAACATGCTCTTTAATAAGATGTTGAAAATGAGAATAATCTTTAAACCATTCATAATGCTCTTCAGTAGAAAACCTCTCATCCCTGATGAAAAAAATCAAAAATTAAAAAAACCCAATTAAATGAAAACAGTAAAATTCAAGAAAATGCAAAAAGATTGAATCCTTACTGACCATCATTGAGGATTCAAAAAAAAAAAAACCCAATTCATTATTAACACTAAATTTCAAGAAAATGAAAAAAGATTGTATCTTTACTGACCATCATTGAGGATTCAAAAAATAAAAAAAAAAACCCAATTCATTATTAACAGTAAAATTCAAGAAAATGCAAAAAGATTGAATCTTTACTAACCATCATTGAGGATTCAAAAAATAATAAAAAAACCCAATTCATTATTAACAGTAAAATTCAAGAAAATGCAAAAAGATTGAATCTTTACTGACCATCACTGAGGATTCAAAAAATAAAAAAAACCCAATTCATTATTAACAGTAAAATTCAAGAAAATGCAAAATGATTGAATCTTTACTGACCAGTATTGAGGGTTTAAGTATTCTAGTGTTGAAGAAGGTCCAACAGTGCCTTTCTTGCTGCTAATTTCTTCTGACCCCTCTTGCCTTTTTTCCATTTTTTCAAGATTTTAGAGTGCTGGTTAGTATTAGCTCAGGCTGTTGGGTCAAGAACATAAACCCTAACATATCCGATTGATAGTCTTTATTTTCGGAAAATAATTCAATTTTGTAATTTTTTTTAAAGCAATTATTTGAAAAAAAAATTAAAAAAACATTGTTTTCCGTTATTTTTTTATTATAAAAGAGGTGAAAATTTAATTATTTTGAAAGAAAACAAAATTAAATTCCAATTTAATGGGTGTTTTCAACAAGGAGTCGAAGTTTTTATTAAAAAAAATAAGTTTTAATTAAAATTTAATTATTAGTAGGCTAATTCAATTAAAAATAAGAGAAATTATCAAAAATACTATTTTTTCTAAGTTTTTTTGCAATTTTACCATCTTCCGGAAATATTTGCAAAAATACGGTCATCAACTACTTTCAACCATATGCGACTGCAACCAAAATCAACACATATGCAACCAAAAATACGGTCTGCAACCAGATGCAACCGGATGTAACCAGAATCAACATTTTAAAAAATGATTGAAAACCAGCCGAGAATTCAAAAAAATTGTTAGTAAGAGGGGTAAGCTTGTGGTCTTGATTTACCCCGGGGTTCAATAGTTAACCTTTGGGGTTCAATATTTCTATTTTAGGTTTTAGAAAATATTAAGAATGATGAATAATTCGTATACGAGCTTAGAGTTTAAGTTGGTATTTTTGCAAATATTTTGGTATTTTCGCAAAAAATTTAAAAAACACATAATATTTTTGCAATTTTTTTTTTTTGAGTTGGGTATTTATGAAAAAAACCCTAAAAATATTTGTGTTCCTAATTTGTTACAAAATAGGGTTTAAAATTCGTATAAAACACCCAAATATATTGAACAACGATCGAAACAAAAGAGCAATGGCCGCTGATTATTCTTCTTTGCCTTTGGATATTATTGAGCAGATCCTCATAAAAACACAATGCATAAAGTCCATTGTGACATGCACATTAGTCTGCAAATCCTGGCAAGCTTTTATAACAAAGCCTGGATCAATGAACATGCACCGCCTGAGTCCAAATAATAATGGTAAAACTTATTATCTTTGCTCTCTTTCGGATTCACCTGGTTATTCCATGCAATGTTATGATGGTACAAGCCTCGAAAAGTATTATAATTTGATATTTCCACACGGAGGATATAAGATAGTAGGATGCTGCAATGGACTAATCTGCTATACTGAGTTTCGGAATAATATTTATTTGTGGAATCCTAGTATACGAAAGCTGAAAGTTGTTCCGAAATCATTGTTAGACTATGATGAACCTGTTGCTTATGGATTTTGGTTTGATATGAGTACTGAGGATTATAAGGTTGCTAAGGTTTCCTGTATGGAGAAATCTAAAGTTGAGGTTTATAGTTTGAAATCGAATTCCTGGGATGTAATTACTACTAGCGGTCCGAGTGGTCCTGACCTAGAGGTTCACTTCGATAGTGTAGTTCATGTAACTGGTACTCTTTATTGGCTGATCTGCAGAAAAGGCGATTGGAAGATTATTTCTTTAGATACAAAGAATGGAATGTTTGAAGAATCCTTAATACGAGCTTGTTCTAAAGAGAGGTCGAAGATCGTTCTTCTTGCCCCAGGGGATAATAGTCATTTCTTTTTTCTTGTAAGATTTGATTGGCAGTTTCCACGGGTTTGTCTTAATGTATGGGTGTATGACAAGAGTTCGAACAAACCATACCTGACTGAGTTCAAAGTACCTTTAGAAGACAAGTATCCAGTAGGTGTTAAAAACAACAGTCATGAAGTTCTGTTTCAGAGATACTATCACAGATATGAAGAACCAGTATTGGTGAGCAATCATAGGGACTTTAAATTCAGAAAATTTATTCCCTCAACTTTTATTATTACTAGGGCACGACCTTTTGTCAAGACTCTTGTTCTACTTAACGATGGAGACTCCAGTTCAACTACAAATACTCAGTAAGAAACGTCGTATGCAGTTAATATGCTATATTTACCTAATGATAATGAATGAGGAACTGCAGTTAATTATTAGGCATGCTACTATCAGATGTTTTTTGATGCTGTGAAGGAGTTCTATTTGCTTTTGCTGCTGAAAATGTTACACTTATATTTGTCAGGAGATTGGTTTTTTTGTATACTCTTATTTGAGATTGTTTAAGTAGAATAGTCGTCTGTGCATTATCTTTTACATTATACAAATTCATCAGAAGCAATATACAGAACACAGATCTTAGGTGCAGACATCTCACAGCAGATATCTCTGCCTCGGGGTTATTCTGGTTTACCCTGCTCTTTTACTAAAATAAATCATACAGAAATTTCGGTATTTAAATCATATATTCTTTTCACGATAATGTTTAGAATAGAAAACCTAAAATTGAACATTACAAAAACAAGGTTATCTTTTTCAAGATGTTTGAATAGAACTATGATGTTCTTTAAAAAATTATTACACTGCAAGCTGAATAAGCAAATTAATTTTATATATTTATTATTTTACTCCCTCTGTCGCAAATTAGTAGTCCTTTTGAAGAAACTTTTTGTCCTGTAATAGTTGTTCATCTCTCCACCTGCCACCTAACACAAAGACTTGAACAATTTTCCAGCAATAGCTTCTCTTAATTGTCATTTCTATGATTTTGGTAATGATCTGAGACATGGGAAGGGCATGATCAATGGAAAATTTTCGATGAAGCAGCTAGCAGGAGCATCAGAGTGGTGTTTGTTAACAACAGATTTCACATTCTAGAGTATTTTGAGGAACCTGAGGACGATGCGAGAGGCACCAAGGGCTCATATTACTCAGAGGCTCTTAATAATAGGGTAAAGGAGTATATAAGTAGGAGTAGTGAAGTTATAAAAGAAAAAGAGATTAAATATGACAGTGGAGAATGGAGATTGAATGTCGCGGAAAACAGAGGGATGGTTCTATTATTAATAGAGTGGAAGTTTGTGGTTCACTGGCTTGGATGATACAGCACAGTTCATGGTGGATAGAGTTAGTAATGAGTTGGATATCTTTCAAATAAAGAACAGCCCTGTATTGATTACAGTTCTTGAAGTTAAAGAATTATGTTCACAATATGCAAATTTGAAACTTTAAAGTTGGGATCGATAGGCTTATAAATTAAGGCTAGTGGATCACTTGAACTCTTGAAGACTCTCTTCTTTTAAATCATAGATTGCTGAAGAATGGCAATCAGATGTTGGTTCCGCAATTGCATTAGAACAAAGCTTGATTATTCCTCCTTGCCTGGTGATATAACAGAGCAGATTCTGTTGAAACTACCATGCAAGTCTATAATGACATGCACGCCCGTCTGCAAATCATGGTATGCTTTAATAAAATCTCCTCGATTCGTTAAAGTTCAACTTTCGAGTTCATATAATAGCAAAGAGTATTTTCTTTGCTCTTATATGCAATCACAGGGCCCTTCTTCGATAGAATACTATGATAGTGAAAGACTTCACAAGTATAGTGACTTAAAATTTCCCCAGGAGGGATATATAAAAATATTTGGGAGCTGCAATGGACTAATTTGCTATGCCAGGTGTGATGGTGCAGCTCTTAGGAATTTAAGGATTTTTCTCCCTTTACCTACGCTATTTTTGAACTACACTCTTTTGCTGAGACCCTAGTTCTACTAAATGATAAAGACTCCAGTTCAACTGCAAATAGTTCTATGATAAAAAGTATGGTACGCAAGGCTAGATTTGCGATATCTGGGATTTTTTATACTTTGGAGCAAGCTATAGGCTCTTGGAAGAGTTCCCGTTTGCTCTGCAGCAGAACTGGTAGCATCATATAGGACGAGGAATAGGAATCAGATATGTACTTTCGCTTTCTTTCCCTCTTTTAAGGCAAGCCTAATTTATTTTACGAACATGTGTAATTGGTTCTGCAGTTGGAAGTATTTAATTGTTATTGAAGAATACAACATGTTTTTAGTACAACATTATTACATCTTATGGGAAGAATTCATGCAGACAGACTGGAGAATATTATGAATTAGCTGTGTAAAAAAGATAAGATCTTATGTGAATTGCTCTCTGCTTTGCAACATAACCAAGTGAACAGAATGTGAGAAATTCATGCCCAAGTGTCTCAATACTAGGAGATTGGAGACTTATATTATCTCTTACAGTGAGATTGATCTACATTAGATAGCTCTTATGGAATGCACTGTTTAAGGCATTGTTTGTATTAAGTTAGAAAATCTCAGGTGGATGAACTATGCACCGCATAGTTTCATGATAATAAGTAACTAACGATTCAAGTTAATTACTTTATCGATTATTACTTAATCGTACTAACCATTCAAGTTAATTATATGTGTTTTACTAACAAAAAAAAGGGTATGGTGGTGTTGATAACAGATTTCAAATTCAAGGGAGTTTGGAGGAACCTGAGGCTGATGCAAGAGGCACCAAGGGATCAGATTACTCGGAGGCTTTTAATAATAGGGTGAAGGAGTATATAGATAGGATTAGTGAAGTTCTAAAAGAAAAAGAGATTAATATGACTTCGGACGTAGAAAATCACTATTACAGTGATGAAAAGATTTTGCCTTCATTAGCATAAGAATAAATATACTTATATAAAGGAGAAGACGGGGGCGGTGATGTGGCGCCTCTACAATCGCTCCGTTCTATTTTTCTAATTTTCTCAATTTTTCACAATTTTTAATTTTAATAATTACAACTCAAACTTGATAGAACTTTCTTTGATTTAGAAAATTACAACTTCCTTATTATTTTCGAATTTGTAGGACTTGATATAACTTTCTTTGAAATTACAACTTTCTTATTATTTTCGAATTTGTAGGACTTGATAGAACTTTCTTTGATTTAGAAAATTACAACTTCCATATTATTTTCGAATTTGTAGGCTTGATAGAACTTTCTTTTATTATTTTCAAACTTGCTAGAACTTTCTTTGATTTAGAAAATTACAACTTCCTTATTATTTTGGTCAAATTAATTAATCTCTTTCTATTAAATTATTTCCTTTCATAATGCTAAAAAACTTGCACAAGAAGTCAAATTTTTTTAAAAAAATCACGTATATATATTTGATGAAAAGTTTGTCTCATCAATCTGTGCTTATTCATTCACAACTTTTAGGTTTTCTAATGCTCTTTTATTTATGTGCTCATAAACACAGGTAAAATCAAAGGGATGGATCTTGGATGCAGTGAGTTCTTTGTCGAGGTAGAACGTGTTCTCTTTTTTCTTACAATTTATGATTTATGATTTATGATCATGTGCATGCTTGATTTGTTTTTATGTTTAACTTTTAATTGCTTGTGGATTTCATGGGGAAAAAATTTTGATTTTTTTTTTGATAACAGGTGGTTTGTAGGACCAAAACTTTGAAAAGAAGGCAAACCGCAAGTGAAGTACAGAAGGAATTGTTTGTCAATACTAAATGATAAGCAAAATCAATATAAAGATAATATGTCGATGTGTTTTTTCTTGAATTTGTAATTTTAATAATTCTATATAATTTTAAAGATAAGCTAATGTATATTGAAATTTGTATGTTTCTTACTTTCTTGCTTTTTTTTATCTCATTAATATATACATGTAGTTGATTAGGCGGAGCAGATAAGAGATCAGTGCATTCCTGAGCTTTAGCTTCACGGATTTTAAATAAACATTACAGCTCCCCGTATTTGCTTGAATATGAGTCGCGTGGTGGCATCGAATTACATTGCGGCTAAAAAATTTGAATCCCTTTGATTTCTACAAAGACGTCCTTAAACAAGTGATATCAGTGAATACATATTTCTTATTTGCAAAAGAAATGTTGGTAACAATCAGTGTTGACGAGGGCAATGATCTCTCAAATCGCTTCGATCTATTTTTCTAATTTTCTCAAATTTTTGAATAATTAATGTTAAAGATTCGAAAATATCACAATTGATTTTAAAATCTTTACTAATGGAGAAAAGTAAATATATAATTATAATAATCTTGCCTTCAAAATCTTTATTAATGGAGAAACTAAATTTACAATTCTAATATTCTTGCCTTTAAAATCTTTACTAATAGAATAAACTAAATTTAGAATTTGAATAGTCTCCTAAATTATTTTATTCGAAAATATCTTAATTGTCTTTTAAATTTTTATTAATGGAGGAAAGTAAATATACAATTTTAATATTCTTGCCTTTATAATATTAGATAAATTCTCAATTTTCTTCTTACTATAATCTAACGGAGAAAACTAAATATAGTATGTTAATATTCTACTAAACGCCTTCTACTGATCCAATTTATTTACTAATATTTTTAATGAGATAATTATCAAAATCATCACTCATTTGGTTCAAATGTATCAAAGTAGTTACTGATTTCAAAAAGGACTTAATTTAGTCACTAATTTGGAATTTTGTATCAAGGAGACCATCTGCTAGTGACCAAATTGATATAAATTTTCACTCTTTTAATGACTAAATTGATACAAGTTTTTAAATTAGTTACATAATTGAGTCATTTTTTAAATGAGTGACTAATTTAATACATTTGAACCAAATGGGTGGTGACTATGATAATTATCTCTTTTATTAATACTGTCTTTCAAGAAAAGAAGTTAAATATGTTATGTTATGTTAAAAATGGTTTGTTTGACTGTCAAAAAAATATTTAAATTAGCTTTTAAATCTTTAATAATGGAAATATTAATTTAATTATATTCTCCTAAACTTTCTTTTTAAGTCAAATTACTATCTTAATATTGTCCTAAAATTTATCTTTAAGTCAAATTACCATGTTGATATTTTCTTAAACTTTCTATTGAACTTAAAGTTACCATTTTAATATTCTCATATATTTTTTCTTTATGTTCTAAAATTTATCTTGAAATAAGATTATCATCTTAACATTCTCCTAAAAAAATTATTAAAAATTATGTTCTCATAAGTTTTTTGTAAAAAAACTCACGTTTAATTTATCTATATATTTTACATATACATTAAAAATTATTTTTTAAAATTTTACCTTCAAATTATGTAGAAGATAATACTTACAGAAAATGCAAGTTTCTGTATATTAAAATAAAATAAAATATAGGAGCCTTATTTTCTTTTCTTTTCTTTTCTCGAGTACCTGTATTTTAAACAATAAAAATTAAAATTTTGAAAAAGATTTGAATTAAATTTTATGATATAATAAAATTGATTAATAGATGATGTAATTGATTAAGTAATTAGTTTGTTTTTTGTTCAATTTGGTAACAACGAGAAAGCGGGTTATTGGGAGAAAACATGTTTAACGAAAGATCGATTCATTAGGAGGAGCATATTATATGTTAGAATTTAATATATAAAGTTTTAGAAAAATAAAGTGATTAATATACTAATATTTTATATACTATTAAAATAATGAAATATATTAAACAATTCCTTTTTCTATAATTATTCAAAATTGCGGTAATCAACAACACTAAACGGGGAATTTAAAAGAAACCTTAATTTCATGTTATAAATATAATTATGTTTAAAAACAATTTTTGTAGAATAATTTTTAGAAAAATTTGGAGAAATTATTATAAAGCCGTTGCGAAGCGCGGCTTAGTAAACTAGTATTACAAGAGGAAATTACAAAATGCAATAGCAAATTTCTATTCATAAAGAGGAATTTTTTTTTTTTTTTTTTTGCCATAAAAGATTCAAATTTTATTGATGATTCAAATCATTCGATAATACAGTAAACAAATCGGGATGGACATCTCCCACCCTCCAACTACGATCAGCTATAGAACAAGTGGATTTCGCTAAGAAATGAGCGACCTTGTTCGCGGACCGTTTAACGAACCTAAACTTGACGTTTTTGCTACTCAAACTTGCTAGAATATCCCGACAATCCTTAACAACTCTCCCCAAATACGAAAAACAAAGAAAGAGGAAATTTTAAATGTTAACTAGGTTATAACCCGTGCTAGGCACACGGTATTTTAAAATTTTATTTAATAATATATATAATAATAGTACTATTAATAAATAAAATAATTTTATATTTAAAATTAAACAATATGATTTTGAAATAAAAAATATAAATAAAATATTATTTATATATAATATAACAAATATATGTAAAAGTAAAATTAGTAATCAAGTATTGTGTTTTGCTATATTCTATGTGATAATATGCATTAATGCGATTACCAAAATCAAAATATCAATTCAAATTTTATTAATAAAACTTACCATAAATATTAAAAATTATATTAATGATGTTTACATTTGTATACAAACATTCTATAATTATCATTGGGTCAAATAATAGATGTGGATCATATCCAAACCAAATATGGATACCAAACCAAAATATGAATTATCCAGTGGGTCAAAATTAACTTAAAAATTTTATCTGAACCTAAATATGGATACCGAACCTAAGGAATGAGTTATGCATAAATTTATAATATATAGATATCTAAAATTAAAAAGTTCCGGAAAAATTAAATAATATTTTATATGAATCCTTCAACTTGTATAAGTGTGTATGATGAAAAATGGTAGCTAGAGGCCCCAAAAAATACCTCAAATTTGTTATCAAATGTTTGCCTAATTGATAATTTTCCTATTAATAGGATAGGATCCTTTGTGCATACATATGCGCTCAAATTATAATTCTCCACTATCAAGGAACAAATTTTTTGACTGTCCGGGAATTTTTTTTGGGTACATAGTATAATCAGTGTTGTAAAAATTGGGAATCGGAGTTAATCGGTGAAGGCACCGTCCAGGGATTAATCGGGTAATCGGTGATTAATCGGAATAAATTTAATAATATTTTTTATATACAATTATAAAATTGTTTCGTTATTTCAACTAAACATATGTTATTATCATATATTTATGCAAATATGTTAAAAATGTTATAGAATTGTAATAAATAAAATTTTGAAGGTTTAACTTTTCCATTAGAGATCAATTTAAGAGGAAAACTTAAGAGAATTTACGATTTAGAGGTATCTAAAATTATAATTATATGTACAAAAATAATGTTTTTTCCTATTGTTTAATCAAGTTTCTACCTTTCAATTTTTTTATCATTTTTTAATTTTAACTATTTTTTAATAATTAGCCCGATTTTTGACCGATTAATCCAATTTTTGACCGATTTTTGACCGTTTTTATGAAAAAACGATTAATTGACCGATTTTCGCTTAATCAGTTCGGTGGCCCGCCGTCTAGCGATTAATCGCCGACTTTTAGAACACCGACTATAATATATACATTGCGATTTTGAGTGAGAACAGTTTTTACTTTTTAGTGTGTAATAACTCACTAATTTGGTATTGTTTCAACATGAATGGAAAAAGAAGTTTACGAAAAAAATTAACTCTTTTCTCCGTTAAAATCTATTTTAGAAGACGATTATAATTCAGTTTAACTTTCCCTAAAAATTAGAACCTACATAAGGAAACATTAAATTTTAAAATTTACTACCTCCGTTCCACTTTTATTATTCACGATCAAAAATCCATCTTTTATTCAATCATACCAAATAAATAGATAACTACCAAATAATTATATTATTTTTCATTAAAGTTAACATAATTTATCATATTAACTAAACGTGGACAAGAATTTTTGGACAAACAAATTTGAAAATAGGGAACAATAAAAGTCTGACGGAGGGAGTAGATAAATTGTATTCATAAAGATTATGAAAACTTTTGACAATTATATTCGAAATTGAAAAAACATCCCAATAAATTATGATTACAACAACTTGAAGTTGAAGAACTATGTGAAAAGTTGAGATCGACAAGCTTATAAGTAAGGCTGGTGGATCAGTTGAACACTCTCTTTTTATAATCGAAAGTTGCTTAAGAATGGCCATCGGGTGTTGGTTCTGCAAATGCAACAGAAAAAGGGCTGATTATTCCTCCTTGCCTGATGAAATAACAGAGCAGATTCTGTTGAAACTACCATGCATAAAGTCTATTGTGACATGCACGTCCGTCTGCAAATCATGGTATGCTTTAATAAAATCTCCTCGATTCGTTAATCTTCAACTTTCGAGTTCATATAATAGCAAAAAGTTTTTTGCTTGCTTTTATTTAATAGATTATTGTGATAGTAAAATACTTCACGAGTATTATGACTTGAAATTTCCCCATGAGGGAACTATAAAAATATTTGGGAGCTGCAATGGACTAATTTGCTATGGTAAGCGTGGTGATGATGATGCAGCTTGTAGGAACATTTATATGTGGAATCCTGCTATTCGAAGGTTGAGAATTATTCCCAAACTTGAATTGTATCCTTGGCCTTCTGCTTATGGATTTTGGTTTGATACAGATGCTGATGATTATAAGGTTGCGAGGGTCTCTTATACTGAAGTTGAAGTGTACAGTCTGAGCACCAATACATGGGATACTATCTTTCGTAGTGGTAGAAGTGGTCAGTATCCGAGAAATATTGGTTCTGATGTTGTACATTTAAACGGTTCTCTGCATTGGCTGTTATTAAGGGAAAATGGATGGAATATCATGTGTTTGAACATAAAAATTAGAAAATTGCGCGAACCCCTAATTTTGCCTGTAGGCGATGGGCGGTATTGTCCTATTCTTTTGAAATCGGGGACTAGCAGTCGTTCTCTTATTGTTTTAAAATACAAATTGTTCACATGGAATCTTCGTGGTGTACTAGCCTATGATGAGAGTTTGAGCAAACTATACAGGATTGAGTTTGCAGAAACGGGAATAGAGGCTCGTCCAGTAGGTGTTAGAAACAACGGCAAGGAATTTCTATTTCAGAAGGTGGGTAATATTACTGATGGAGGAATGTTATTGGTATGTGATGTTGAGGACTTCAAATTTAAGGATTTTTCTCCCTCTACCTGCTCTATCTTTGAACTACGCCCTTTTGCTGAGACCCTAGATCTACTAAATGATAAAGACTCCAGTTCAACTGCAAATAGTTCTATGAGTATGGTATGCAAGGCTAGATTTACTATATGCCTATATCTAGGGTTTTTTATACTTTGGAGCAAGCTATAGGCTCTTGGAAGAGTTCCCGTTTGCTATGCAGCAGAACTGGTAGCATCATATAGGCCGAGGAATAGGAATCAGATATGTTCTTTCGTTTTCTTTCCCTCTTTTAAGGCAAGCCTTATTTATTTTACGAACATGTGTAATTGGTTCTGCAGTTGGAAGTATTTAATTGTTATTGAAGAATACAACATTTTTTTAGCACAAAATTATGATAACACCGATAAGAAGTGTGATACGTAATGATAAGTATGCTACAGGCCTTTAAAAACAAGACCTGGAGTTATTGGCTCCATATTATCAAGATTTTTAAAGCTGTTCTAAAGATTTAAAAAATCTCAATTACCTTTTAAATACCTACTAATAGCGGAAACATCAATACTATTATATAAAGGAGAAGACGGGGGCGGTGAGGTGGCGCTCTCAGATCGTTTCGTTCTATTTTTCTCAATTTTTTGAATTAATAATATTAAAAATTCGAAAAAATCTCAATTACCTTTTAAATACTTACCTCTCAGATCGCTTCGTTCTATTTTTCTATTTTTATCAATTTTTTGAATTAATAATATTTTCTATTTTTCTAATTTTCTCAACTTTTTGAATTAATAATATTAAAAATTCGAAAAAATCTCAATTACCTTTTAAATACTTACTAATAGCGGAAACATATAATATTCTTGCATTTAAAAATCCATACTAATTGAGAAAGTAAATATACAATAGATCTTTACTAATGGAAAAAACTAAATATCACTAATGTAAGAAACTAAATATTCAATTATAATATTCTTGCCTTCAAAATATCTAAATTACAAAAAAGTGCATTACCTTACATTATTTTGAACTTTCCTCTATTATTATCTAAATATTCTCATAATCAATACTATTATACAAAGGAGAAGACGAGGACGGTGAGGTGGCGCTCTCATATCGCTTCGTTCTATTTTTCTAATTTTCTCAATTTTTTGAATTAATAATATTAAAAATTCGAAAAAATCTCAATTACTTTTTAAATACTTACTAATAGAGGAAACATATAATATTTTTGCATTTAAAATCCCTACTAATTGAGAAAGTAAATATATAATAGATCTTTACTAATGGAGGAAACTAAATATCACTAATGTAAGAAACTAAATATTCAATTATAATATTCTTGCCTTCAAAATATACAATAGATCTTTACTAATGGAGGAAACTAAATATCACTAATGGAAGAAACAAAATATTCAATTATAATATTCTTGCCTTCAAAATATCTAAATTAGAAAAAAAAAAGTGTATTACCTTACATTATTTTGAACTTTCCTCTATTATTATCAAAATATTCTCATAATATTTTTTTTAAAGAAATTACTATCTTAACATACTGCTCTCCTAAACTTTCCTCTTTTTTTTTATGTAATATAATAGAAAATACAGGAACGTTTTGGTAAATAAAAAGTTAATAAATTAGATCGGTCTTGCATAAGAAATTAAGTAATTAATACCAAAAATTAGAAAAAATCTCAATTGTCTTTTAAATATTTACTAATGGAGAAAACTAAATATACAATTTCAATATTCTTGCATTTAAAATCTCTACTAATAGAGGAAAGTAAATATAATATTTTTGTATTTAAAATTTCTAATAATAGAGAAAGAAAATATATAATAGATTTTTACTGATGGAGAAAACTAGATATCACTAATGGAGGAAACTAAATATTCGATTATAATATTCTTGCCTTCAAAATATCTAAATTATAAAAAAAAAGTGTATTACCTTACATTATTTTGAACTTTTTTCTATTATTATCAAAATATTCCCATAATATTTCTTTTCAAATGAAATTAACATCTTAACATTCTCTTCTCCTAAACTTTCTTCTTTTTTTATATGATATAATAGAAAATACAGGAACGTTTTGGTAAATAAGAAATTAGATCGGTCTGACATAAGAAATTAATTAATTAATACCAGAGATTAGAAAAAATCTCAATGGCCTTTTAAATATTTACTAATGAAGAAAACTAAATATACAATTTCAATATTCTTGCATTTAAAATATCTAATAATGGAGGAAATTAAATATAATACTCTTGCATTTAAAATCTCTACTAATGGAGAAAGTAAATATACAATAGATCTTTACTAATGGAGCAAACTAAATATTACAAATGGAGGAAACTAAATATTCAATTATAATATTCTTGTCTTCAAATATCTAAATTAAAAAAAAGTGTATTACTTTACATTATTTTGAACTTCCCTTTATTATTATCTAGATATTCTCATAATATTTCTTTTCAAATGAAATTACCATATTAACATTCTCCTCTCCTAAACTTTCTTTTTTAATGTAATATAATAGAAAATACAAAAACATATTGATAAATAAGAAGTTAAGAAATTAGATCGGTCTTGCATAAGAAATTAAGTAATTACTTGATAAATAATTAATTACCTTTAATACTTTCATATAAACAGCTAATTAATAGTATAAATATACACCTAAACTATGTTAATTGTCTACTGCAATTTTTGTTGTCAACATTGTTCTTCTTTACTTTTTTGTTTGTTCATGTTAAAAGTGTGTATATGAGTACATGAGTATGAGACTTTTTCTTCTATGTTATTTATCTTATTACGTTTGTTTGTATCCCAATGCAAGATCATATTAAAATCTTTGACAAGACAAGTTATTGGATTAATGAGGAGGGAGATTCATCGGTTAATCAATTAAAATAATAGGCTGAGCAAGGTGATTTTCATGTACTTTCAGTTGTGAATTGATTTATATGTTTATGTGTGTACGTTATTAGTTTTGAATTTATAGTTAAAAGTTGATACACCTGTATACAAGGTAACTCGAAAGTGGAGAATTCATCATGTCTTAAAAACAAATTGTATCATTGTTTTTTAACGTTTAGATAGTTATTGCTTTAATTTTTATGAGAAAAGATTATATCTTTTAGTAAAATATTTTCTGTAATTCATACACGAAAATTCAAAGATAAACATTGTATATTAAGAATTTATTTGGTGTGTGCATTTTTAACAAAATTCAATAAGTCGGTGCATCTATAACAAAAGTCATACAAGAATAAGAAACATTGAGAAAATGTCATTAAATTAATTTTTTTTAAAGGAAGAGGTTGTTGTTGTTTTTTGTTTTGACAAAAAGATATCATTATTAATAAAAAATTCTTCCAGCAACAAAAAGGTTGTTTGTTCATATTTTTTTTGATTTTTTTCTTATTGGGAGTAGATTTGGAAGTAGTGAAGATTTTAATAGCTCTGAATGTATAATTGTAGTTTTTGATTGAACGATCTAGAACTTTATATATATATATATATAATTCAAAAGAAAACATAATTTTATATTAGAAATATTATTTTATTTAAAAACGTATTTTGTAGAATATTTTTTGAGAAAATTTAGAGATATTATTATGGGTCTGTTTGGCTGCAACTTAAAGTTGCATTTTATGGCTTATAAATCCAAAAATGCTTATTGGGGGTGTTTGCCAAAATAAGTGAAACCAACTTATGGCTACTTAAAATGGATAAGTTGAATGTTAAGAATCCTTAACATTCTACTTATAACTTATTCTCGATACACGCAATATATAATATCTTTCAAATCTTCAAAACCATATATCTTTTGATCCGTTCATTAAAACATTGATATGTATATATCAAATTTCTCTACTCATCGAGATCTATCCATTGATATCCATTTATATATATTAAAAAATAAATATTTTAAAAATAATAAAAAAAAGTTAACTTATAAGTTCTGATTTACCCAAACACTCTACTGCTTATAAGTTCTGATTTATCAAACACTCTAGGACTTATAAGCTCAGCTCTACTTATCACTTACAAAGCACTTACTCATTTTAAGCTATTAGTCAACTTTTGCTTGATACCCCAAACGCCAACTATAAAGACACTGCGAAGCGCGGCTTAGTAAACTAGTATTTATTAACATTTATATGTATTAACGCTTTAACTCCCAAGAAATATCTAAAAATCACATAATATTTTTAAAATTTATCAAACATTTTTAATCTACAAAATGAGGATAAACAAATTTTAAATTTTAGTATATTCCAATTTGATTTGAATATTAATGGGAAATCACCAAGATCCTTTGCTTTTTGCTAGTCTTCATATTTGCCCAAATAAAAATCGATAAACTTTATATGTATTTGATTTGGTTTGTACCATGTGTTACCTATATTGAATGGTCGTAATTGGTGTTGTAAATGTAGGTAGACTATTATTTACACAGTTATTATTAGATTTTTGCTTTGCCTTTGGCTAGCTTTATGTTTAAGTTATGATTTTTTTGTGGCGGTTATTCTCAAATCTCGACACATACCAATATTTGTCTTAACTCTCAAAATAAATGGAAATTATAACACATCAATTATATTGAAGCATATTATATATATATATATATATATATATATATATATATATATATATATATATATATATACTACGTACCTTACAAGAAAGGAGGAACCATTTTCCGAAAATTTATAAAAAAAATAAATATCGTTAGAATTGCACAAATACATTTTCTGATATTGCGAATCTTGATCATCATATAAAAGGAATTTTGACAGAACGTAAAATTGGTTGTGAGTTCACAAGACAAGACCGTAATTTAGATGACAGTTGTAAGTAGACAAGCAAGCAATTAGATTTATAATTTGTTAGATCCCAAATTCATGAGCAATTCAACATTACGATTCTAGACACTTTTTAATAATAATTACTATAATACAGGGCTGCCTAATAGGATTGCCAAGAGTTTCAATTATTTTTCGCCACTTGGCCATGCATTTGACAGTTAAAATTAAGATGCAGATGAGCGAATGTTTAGAGATTTTGACTTACAGATGCAGTAGAGAAAATTAAGATGGGAGGTAATACTAGGTAAAATGAAGCAGGGTCGGTCCTTGAGTAATGGTCGATCCTTGAGTAATACGACTAAGTCGAACGTCTAAGACAACACATTCATGATGGGCATCAAAATTTTTATGCATGTAAATATATATATCATAAATAAAAAAAGGGTTAAATAGCAAAGAACTATACAGGATTGAGTTTGCAGAAACGGGAATAGAGGCTCGTCCAGTAGGTGTTAGAAACAACGGCAATGAATTTCTATTTCAGAAGGTGGGTAATATTACTGATGGAGGAATGTTATTGGTATGTGATGTTGAGGACTTCAAATTTAAGGATTTTTCTCCCTCTACCTGCTCTATCTTTGAACTACGCCCTTTTGCTGAGACCCTAGATCTACTAAATGATAAAGACTCCAGTTCAACTGCAAATAGTTCTATGAGTATGGTATGCAAGGCTAGATTTACTATATGCCTATATCTAGGGTTTTTTATACTTTGGAGCAAGCTATAGGCTCTTGGAAGAGTTCCCGTTTGCTATGCAGCAGAACTGGTAGCATCATATAGGCCGAGGAATAGGAATCAGATATGTTCTTTCGTTTTCTTTCCCTCTTTTAAGGCAAGCCTTATTTATTTTACGAACATGTGTAATTGGTTCTGCAGTTGGAAGTATTTAATTGTTATTGAAGAATACAACATTTTTTTAGCACAAAATTATGATAACACCGATAAGAAGTGTGATACGTAATGATAAGTATGCTACAGGCCTTTAAAAACAAGACCTGGAGTTATTGGCTCCATATTATCAAGATTTTTAAAGCTGTTCTAAAGATTTATTGTTCAATGGTTTTCAAAGGTAAGATTTAGTTGATATTTAGGTTACATATGTGTGTGTTAATTTTTTTGCATTTCCAAGTGCTGTGCCTGTTTTCGGATACAATGACTGTCTCAATATTTGTCTGAAAATGCATGCTGTAACATCAGAAAATATGGAACTACTCGAACACACAAGGGTTCTTATTCTTCATTACAAAATGTAATGTAATGTGTTGTTGACATCTGGTATAACTCGCACATTTTCATAGTTATATCAAAATATAGTCGTGGAAGAATACTGAAGTAATATACCTTTATACCTATAAGAAGTTCCATTTACTTGGCCCTTTCAAGCATTAATAGTCAAAATGCCACCTCGAACCATATAATAATTTTGATGAATGTGGCGCACTTATAAATGTTTGCAGAGCCGCGCATAAAACAGAAGGTTCAGTTCCAGAGGAATGCATACCTGATATAACACAGTAGCAAGACCTCATTGTCTGTTGACCGATAACTTTTTCTACTTTATTATTTCGCTTTGGGAGGTATTGGGGAAGTTGGAGGCTTCAAATCCTCGTACCTGTTTGTTTGAAGGGAAAATAATGAACATAGGCAAGATTCATTTGAAGGGTTTCTGAAGTACATTATATATTTCTTAATCTAGTTGAACATCAGAAAGAGGATTCAAGATAAGTGACTTACATTGGAAAAGGCGAAAGTGGCCTTGATTGTGGTGCACTGCTTGGAGGCTGAGGAGTGCCATTCAGAGATCCTCCGGTCACAAAGGATGTTGATGATTGTGTGATGGTTGGCGAACTAGGTGATGGTGATGTTGGGGGCTTAAAATCTTCATATCTGATAAGACAAGGTCTCGTATGTAAGGATAAGCTAAGAAATTTGCCAAACTACTTCTCGACTTTTTTTTAGAAGATTATACATTTACTAAAAGTTGAAAGATCAGTACTAATCGTGCAAACTTGGAAGTCATAAACCAGAATTTTTTAACCTAGTTTTTAACCTAGTCAACAACTTACGCAGAGTAGGGTGAATGACAGTAGTTTGTTACAGGGAGGGGATCATTTTCAACAACACTGGCAGCTTCAACCTTTGTTACTTCACTGGCCTCTGCAAGTGCTGAAACTGTAAATGGTGTCTCTTTGGGCCCACTAGGTGTTGGGCAAGGAGAGCATGGTGGCTTTAGATCCTCGTAACTGCAAATATCTGGTCAACTGGTAAAGACAGAAATTCTTGTCTTGGAATCTAAAACAATTCAAGCTGCACTTACGCGGCATAGGGAGACAGGGGCCTTTCTTTTGGCGTTTCTTCGACTCCTGGACTGTGTTCAGGAATACTAGTAACACTTTCAGATATTTTGACACCATCTGTGTCTGCAACAGTAGGTGTTGATGCAATAACATCTTTACCGTCACCAGGTGCCTTTGGGGATGGCGATGTAGGTGGTTTAAGATCATCATAACTGTAGTATAATACTGTGATGTTAGACAACTCAAATACAATACAAATCAATCTGAACAACTTATATAACAAAAATGAAATATAGCACCGATAACAAAATGGTGAACTGTTTGACTTCATTCGAAGATTTCCAAAACACTCTCACAGTTCTTGAGGCCGCTTAAATGAGTGGCCTATATAGATGTGACTTATCAATTCCAGTTAACAATTATAATACAACTTGCCCTTTACACTGTCACATTAATTCACCAGATTACTAATGTATACTGAATGAGGAGCCTATAACATATTCCTATGTTTGTGCTATAATTTTCTCTTTATTGCACAGATTCAGAGAGTGACCTTATTCGACTGAAAAATTTGTTAATTAAAGTCAGTGAAAGTAACTGTAGCTCACGCGATAAATGGAGAGAGTGGCCTGGTTGCAGTTTCTTTTGCTTCGGCTGATTGTTTCTCCAAGGAAGTACTCAAAGTTTCAGAACTAGTGCTTTTAGGAACTGAAGGCTGAGGAACATCTGTAGTGCTTGGTTTCTGTGGACTCCCAAAAAGAGTTGGATCAAAATTTATAATCAGATGAATACTATTTATAACAATAAATGCAGAAATTTTGAATTTACGATCTCCTGCAACTCAAAAGTTATGCTGATTGCTATGGTAAAGGTAAACCTACTTTTCATGCATTTTGCATGTGGATGGATAGATTTGCCAACATTCTACAGTTGCTAAAATGCAATGTAATCCTTAAAAGTGTACATATCTAGTAAAAGAAATATAAAGTTCCAGAATGTATCAAGAAAATATCAGGTGACATGACAAGGAAGTTGAGAAATTGCACAGTTTCATAAGACAACAAGGAGCAGAAATTTCCAAATGAACCTCTACACTTAGTTGCAGATACCACTCTATAATCTACATGTTAGATATAATTGCTAATGTTTGTTTATCAGTGTTTAAGCAACAGGTACTGACAAGAGTTTATCAGAAGCCGATCAGAGTTTAGTTAAACTCTGATAGGGTGAAGAGTTTAAAGGAAGCTAGTCAGAGTTTATTTAAAGTCTGACAAGGTGATAGTTGAATTAGCTGTCGGTGCAGAATTGAAGATTCTAGAAGCAATACATTCTGAAGATGGAAAGAAGCAGAATATATTGATACAGCTAAGGAAACAGGATAGAAGATAAGAAGCAATCCTTAATTGATATGAATTGTATAGCTAACTTGTAGGAATATCAATTAGAGAAGGATTGTATGTAGCTGTGTACTATATAAACACAGATAGGTTATCCCTAGAAGGGACGCGATCATTGAGATATTATTCTTGTAACCTAGAAGCTCTTTATGATTCATTAACATCATAAAGAGAGAAGCTGTTAATAAGATTACAGTTTTATTGATTCATAAACAGTGTTATTAATTATTGTTATTCTCATACATACTTGATTATATTGTGTATTCGGCCTAACAATTGGTATCAGAGCCAAGGCTGTTTAATATATACAGTTTTACGATTAAAACACAGTAATAATCATGTCTGAAGAAAATCAAAATCAAGTTCCTCCTGCGGCTGAACAGGTTAAGCCAAATTCTGTGAGTCGATATGAAACTATCAGGGTTCCAATTCTCAGGCCAATAGAGTATCCGATATGGAAGGTGAAGATGACCATGTTTCTGGAGGCTACAGATCCAGAATATCTTGACAGAATCAATAATGGTCCTCATAAGCCAACTAAATTATCTCCTGCTGTTGGTGATAAAGAACAGACACTGATTCCAAAGGAAAAGAAAGATTATACTCCTGAAGACATCTCATCAATTGCAAAGGATGCAAAGGTTAGACATCTACTTCACAGTGCTTTAGATAATGTTATGTCTAACAGAGTAATTGGCTGCAAAACGGCAAAGGAAATCTGGGATGCTTTGGAAGTAAGGTGTCAAGGAACCACTGCTATAAAGAAGAACAGGAAGACAATACTCACACAGGAGTATGAGCACTTTGATTCAAGATCTAATGAAACCTTGACTGAGACTTATGACAGGTTTTGTAAATTACTGAATGATCTGTCTCTGGTTGACAAAGAATATAATCTTGAAGAGTCAAATCTCAAGTTTCTCTTATCTCTACCTGAAAAATGGGATCTGAAGACGACCTCAATCAGAGATAATTATGATCTTGATGATACAGATCTTGATGAGATTTATGGCTTGTTAAAGACTCACGAACTTGAGATAGATCAAAGAAACAGAAGATCAAGCAAGAAGACAAAATCTGTTGCTCTCAAAGTTGAGGAGAAGCCCATTGAAAAGAAGGAATCATCAAAGAAGAAAGCCAAGGGAAAGGCTTTAGTCATTAAATCTGAAAGTGAGTCATCAAACTCTGATGATGACTCAAACTCTGATGAAGCTTCTGACTCTGAGGATGATGAAGAACGGTTGATGCAAATGGCGGCATTGATGGTGAAGACCTTCAAGAAGATGGGATTCAAGAACTCCAAGAAAGGAAAGAGATTCTCAAGGAGAGATTCAAACTCTGAGAAGAAGAATTTCAGAAAGTCTGATGGAAAAGATACCAAGTCTGGAAAGAAGGACAAATCTGAGATCCAGTGCTACAAGTGCAAAGAGATGGGTCACTATGCTCCAGAGTGCAAGAAAGGAAAAACTGGAAAAGCACTCGTCTCTAAAGGCAAAGACTGGGCAGATACTTCAGATTCTGATGATGGAGAAAATTATGCTCTTATGGCAACTGTCAAAGATGAGACTGAATCATCAGAAAATAAGGTACCCCTAACTACTTATGCGTATGATACTGATAATATTTCTGAATTAAGAATTTATCTTAAGAACATACATGTTAGTTATAGGGATCAGACTTTAGAGAATGAAAGGATTAAATCTGAGAATCTTAGTCTTAAAGAAAGAAACAAGTTTCTTGAAAGAGAACTTGAGAATATGAAGCAGACTCAAAAAGAAAGAGATGATGCTGTTTATGTGGAACAGGAGTTGCTTAAAAGGTATAGGCAACTAGAATCTGATTTAGAGAAGGAAAGAAAAATAATTAAAACTTGGACTAATTCTGGCAGAGATACACATCAAGTTTTTCAAACAGATGCTGTAGGTTTAGGATACAGTGAGGAAGATGAACTTAGGTTTCAAGATAAAATTAAGTTTAGAGCTTTCACAAGTTCATATTCAACTCCTGTAACATTTGTTCCTGAATCTGGAAAGTTAAAATCTGCAGTTGTGAAAGAAACTGTTATGGAGCCAGTTGAAACTTGTGTTGAACAAGTAGATACTGAATCTAAAACAGAGAAGCCTGTTGAGATAGAAGCTGTTAAAGAACCAATAAGAGTCTGTGAGAAACAGGTTAATGTTGGTTTAATGACAGGAAAACAGTTTAAACATAAGCTCAAAGAGGTTAAGTCTGCCATGAAACCTAAAGGGTCCAAGAGAAATAGGAATGGAAAAATAGGCATAAACAATAGAAATAATCATTTGCCTAATGCTGGTGCTTTAAGGAAAACATGTTACAGTTGTGGTAGTTCTAATCATCTTGCTAGATTTTGCACTAAGAACAAGCATATTAATTCTTTACCTTCTACTTCAGAAGTAAAGAATGATTATGTTAGAGTAAAACCACAGACCTTATGCAAACATTGTGGGAGCACTTGGCATTCTATTTACACATGTAAGAGTTATCATGCAATTTATCATAATTACTATGAGCTAAAACCCAACTTGAAGTGGGTTAGAGCAAACTCTGCTAGTGTAAAATCTGACAATGTTAGTTTAAACTCTGAGAAAGTTGATTCCGCTGCAAAAGCTAACACTGTTAAGAAAGGCAAAGGATCCAAGCAAGTCTGGATCCTTAAAACTAACACTTAGTGTTTGTTTGTGATTGCAGGGTATAATAGAGAGCACACTTATCTTGGACAGTGGATGCTCAGGACATATGACTGGAAATAAAGCCCTGCTATCAGACTTTGTGGAGAAGGATGGCCCAAAAGTTTCCTATGGAGATGGCAACGTAGGACATACTCTGGGATATGGCAACATTAATCTTGGAGGTGTCATCATCACTAATGTAGCTCTAGTCTCAGGACTCAAGCACAATCTGTTATCTGTGAGTCAAATCTGTGACAGAGGAAACTATGTAGATTTTCATAGTGAATACTGTGAAGTTATCAGTAAATCTACTGGAAAAGTTGTTCTAGTTGGACACAGGCGCAACAATATTTATGAAGCAAGTTTGGTAACAAACTCTGATGGAAAAACAGTGTGTCTGACTGCAAGAATGTCAAATGAAGAGAGTTGGAATTGGCATAAAAAACTCTCTCATCTCAATTTGAACAACATTAATGAGCTGATAAGAAAGGATCTTGTAAGAGGACTCCCAAAATCAACACTCAGTCTAAATGGCCTATGTGATTCCTGTCAAAAGGCCAAACAAAGGAAGTCATCTTTCAAGAGCAAAACTGAATCTTCAGTAGTGGAACCTTATCATCTTCTACATGTTGATCTTTTTGGACCAGTGAATATAATGTCAATGGGCAGAAAGAAATATGCTCTAGTAATTGTTGATGAATATACTAGATATACATGGGTGTATTTCTTGTCAAAGAAGGATGAAACTGCTCAAATTCTAATGGATCATGTAAATCTACTGGACAAAGGATCACAGCACAAAGTCAAAATAATAAGGAGTGATAATGGAACTGAATTCAGAAATTCATTCATGGAAGCTTTCTGCAAGGAAAGAGGGGTGAAACAAGAATTTTCTGCACCTGGCACTCCACAGCAAAATGGTGTAGTTGAAAGAAAGAACAGAACTTTAATTGAAGCAGCCAGAACTATGCTTGAAGAAGCAAAATTACCAACTTATTTCTGGGCAGAAGCTGTTCAAACTGCTTGTTTTACTCAAAATGCTACACTGATCAACAAGCATGGGAAAACACCATATGAGATGGTGAAAAATAAGAAGCCAAATTTGAAATATTTTCATATATTTGGATGCAAATGCTTTGTGTTGAAGACTCATCCTGAACAGTTGACAAAGTTCGAGTTAAAAGCTGATGAAGGAATTTTTGTTGGCTATCCACTGTCAACAAAAGCATTCAGAGTTTACAATCTAAGAACTAAAGTGATCATGGAATCCATACATGTGTCATTTGATGACAAGAAAATAATTGGACTTGAAGACAAGGATGGATATGATCAACTACGTTTTGAAAATGAAGATCTACTCTCTGATGATATAAACTCTGATGAAGCAGGGTTGACAAACTCTGACGAAGCATACTCTGAACCTCTACTGGTAAATACTGGAGAAACTGATAATTCTCAAATTGAACAAAATAGAGAACCAGTTGAGGGGGAGCGTGAAGAAGCTCAACATGACACAGCAAGTGAGTCAGTTGAGGAAACTGATTCAAACTCTGACAATTCAAACTCTGAGTCATCAAATTCAGGGGGAGCCTCAGAGAATGTAGAAAGTCAACATATGAATCAGGAGAGCATGGATCAAGGGGGAGGATCCAACAATGATGCAAGAAACCACTTACCATCAGCAAGAAAGTGGACACAGGCACACACACCTGATCTCATAATTGGAGATCCTGATGCTGGTGTAAGAACCAGAAGTGCAACAAATAATGAGTGTCTGTATCATGCTTTCTTGTCTCAAACTGAACCAAAGAAAGTGGAGGAAGCTCTTCAAGATGCTAATTGGATTACAGCAATGCAAGAAGAGTTAAATGAATTTGAAAGAAATGAAGTCTGGACACTTGTACCTAGACCAAAGAACAGATCAATTGTAGGTACAAAGTGGGTTTTCAGAAACAAGACTGACAGTGATGGTGTGATTACAAGGAATAAGGCTAGACTTGTGGCAAAAGGTTATTCACAACAGGAAGGAATTGACTATGATGAAACCTTTGCTCCAGTTGCAAGACTGGAGGCCATAAGGATTTTTCTGGCCTATGCTGCACACAAGAAGTTTAAAGTCTTTCAGATGGATGTGAAAAGTGCTTTTCTCAATGGGAAGCTTGAAGAAGAGGTATTTGTTGAACAACCACCAGGATTTGTAGATCCCAAGCATCCAGATTATGTCTACAGGCTTGACAAGGCATTATATGGACTAAAGCAAGCACCAAGAGCATGGTATGAAACTCTTGCTCAATTTCTTTTAGAAAGTGGGTTCACAAGAGGTACAATTGATAAAACTTTGTTTTATTTCAATTCTGGTGATAATTTGCTGTTAGTTCAAATTTATGTAGATGATATTATTTTTGGATCTACTAATGACAAACTTTGTAAGAAGTTTGCAAAGCTTATGCAATCCAGGTATCAAATGAGCATGATGGGAGAGCTTAGTTATTTTCTAGGCTTACAGGTCAAGCAAACAGATGATGGTATTTTCATAAATCAAGCAAAATATACCAGAAATCTTCTCAAGAAATTTGGTATGCTTGATAGTTCATCTGCTACTACTCCCATGGCTACTGCAACAAAGCTAGACAAAGACACAGGAGCCTCAGTAGATATGACAAACTACAGAGGAATGATAGGGTCTTTACTGTATCTTACAGCAAGTAGACCTGATATCATGTATGCAACATGTCTTTGTGCAAGATTTCAAGCAGATCCTAGAGAGCCTCATCTAACAGCTGTAAAAAGGATTTTCAAATATCTCAAAGGCACCATAACCTTGGGTTTGTGGTATCCTAGAGAATCAGAGTTTAAGTTGCTTGGTTACTCTGATGCAGATTTTGCAGGCTGTAAGATAGACAGAAAAAGTACAAGTGGAAGCTGTCAATTTTTAGGTGACAGATTAGTTTCTTGGTATAGCAAGAAACAGAAGTCGATTTCCACATCCACAGCTGAAGCAGAGTATATAGCAGCTGGTAGCTGTTGTGCACAGATTTTATGGATGAAGAATCAATTGCTGGATTATGGGTTAAGGTACTCTAAAATTCCTATTTTCTGTGATAACCAAAGTGCTATTGCTATGACAGGAAATCCAGTACAGCATTCCATGACCAAGCACATCAGCATAAGATATCATTTTATCAGAGAACATGTGGAAGAAGGGAATATTGAGCTTCATTTTGTGTCTACAGACCAACAACTTGCAGATATCTTCACCAAACCTTTGAGTGAAGCTACTTTTACAAGATTGGTAAATGAACTTGGAATGATCTCTGGTTCTGACTAGAGATACGGGTTAGACTCAAAATTTATACATGTTTAATTCTTGTTGCTCATGATTCCTTGCATGTGTTAACTGTTATGAGTACCAGTGTGATAAACTCTGTTGGTTAAATTCTGATGTTAGTCTCTGTTAGTCATAAACTGTTGGTCATACTTTGAATGTTACAGATTAATGCTATTCTCTGATTGTAATTTTGTCTGGAACATAAGGACCAATGAAGAAATTTGTATGAAGCATAATTCTCAGTAAGTAACTGTGAATCCTTAAGAGTTGTATAGACTCTGATCTCAAAAATGTGCAGTAAGCTAACACAGCATGATACTGTCTCAATATTTATAGCATCTCTTAGTTTATTGATCCTATACACTGAGTCTGTATTAGCTGTTTGCATTTTCTCTCATAAGTTAATTATATTTACTGATGAAAAGTCTAAACTCTGATTATTAATTTCAAATAATTCACCCTCAAATTCAAAAGATGTCAAACAGAGCACAAATTCCTTTGAGATCATGTTGTGCCTAGGACGATCCAGGAACTTATTGTATGAAATAAGGGCTAAAATCTTTGATTTTTGGTGACTAGTGCCAACCACTGATTACTGGAAAAATAAATAAAAAAATATATATATATTGAAAAATAAAAAATTAATAAAAGGGGGTGAAAAATAAAAGACATATCCAAATGAAAGGATATCAGTAATACAGAGTTTAGATATAAAATCAGATTTTATGTTATACATGAGAGTTTAGGCAACCAGTTTTTACTACTTTAGATTGTGGATTTTATGCACTTTGAGATGGTCTCAATACTGATTTCGGTAAACTCTGCTACTACACACACATATTTTCACAACTGTACAGATTGAGAAAAGAGTTTATTGACAAAGAAGGACAAATGGTAAACACTGATGTTTTGTGTGAAATACGCCGAGGTTACTTTATTTTAATCTCTGATGGTTAAAATAATTTTCTTGTCTCAGACAGTTTATGATTTTGGGTTTAGTCATTTGTTCTTAGGCAAAGTATGATTGAACAGAGAAAAGAAAGAGTTTGTTTGATAAGTACTGATAGTGATCAGTAGTACTGATGAGTATGTTAGTTTATTGTTTTAAGTGATATCATGTCTTTCACTTTACAATTACTAGGTAAAATTGATAATACTGAAAGTAAAGCAATAAAATGAGTCTTTTTCATTAATTGATTCAAACTCTGTTTACATTCAGTCAATTACATACTCATGCTTAGCTAATCTTTCTGGTAAATATTAATTTCTATGGTTACAAAAGTGAAGATCTATTTAACCAGGATAAGTACTTGAATGCTATCCAACATCGAAGCAGAAGAGCTAGAGCCAGAAGCTATTGTGCTCTACTACTTCTGATGATAGCTACCCAGTTGCTCATCTGGTCATTATACCATTTGGGATAGCTTGAAATCCTCCTAATGATGAATCATCATCATCATCTTCTCGGGATCTCTTTCTGCTTTGCAGCTTGCAGGATTGTAAGAAGAGGTTTTCTTTTGACCCCGACAAGAAACTCAGTTGAAAAAGCATCAAGCAGATCTCCATGGCATCTTCATCTGCGAGGATTGGTGCATCATATGGTCCTGGACGGAAGATGTATACATGAGGGTTGGAGAAAGGTCCTTCGGCTATTTCATCATCTACGATAAGGCCTTCATCATTCAAGAATGAGAGAACAAGAAACTCATCGATAAGATAGTTTTCTTGTTGCTGCCAGTTCATGTTCAAAAACTCTTCCACATCCATGAATTCGAAAGTCCCAGCCATTTTGGTGTATAGTAAGTTTAAGATATGAAGCCTGTTGTTACATTGCTTTGGTATTTAAAGCATTCAAACAGGGTATCTGAAAGGTTTTTCTTGGAGATTGAAAGGTTTTTGAAGCTTTTGGAAACAGTAACGTGCGGAGTTCCAAGACAGTCATTATTATACTGACTGTTGAGTTGCTTTGTACTTCGTTATTGTATTTCTGAGAGATTAAAATTGATAATTTTATTATTATTGATTTTTATTAAAGTGGATATTTTGAGCGTTTTATGTGTTGCCAGGTGTCTAAATGTTTGCACGATTGCACGTGTGTATTGGATACAACTGTCAGCGTATGCACGTTTGACATCTGTCCCACTCACACACGTTTCAAGGACGCTTGCTGAGTATCGTGATCTTTTCAGTTATTATTTAAATACACTACACATAAACGGTTCAATCTTTTACGAACCTTAACTCTTCATACGCTTTTTCACAAACACCTTTCTACACATAAACTTTGCTGTCTTTCGCATCAATTCAGAATCTTCTAATGGCAACCACAGCTTTTGTTTCGTCTGGATTAGAGTTCGTTCCAAACAACTATACTGCACCACTAAACACTGCAAACGCACCAGAGGCATTTCATATGATTCAAGAGTTTCTTGCTCAGTCAGCGATTGGACGTGCTTTGGTAGAACCTGAAAAACTTTCTGGTTCACAGATAAAGGCGTTCTGGGAAACAGGAATGTATGATGATGGTGGTGAGACAGGCAACCCATCGATTATTTTTGAATATGAAGATACAGAGTATGTAATAACTGCTGGAACCATTCGCGCTGCAATGGGGTTTCCTGAATTTTCTTCGTATACAATTGGAATGGGTGATGAGGATTTGATAAGAATGATGCAAGAGATTGGGTATTCTGGACCCTTGTCGAAGATTGGACAGCTCAAACGACCATTCTTAAGGAAGGAGTGGAGCTTCTTCTTTGATTGCATCACAAGGACTTTTAGCAAGAAATGCACAAACTGGGATGCTATTCCCACAGACAGTCTGCAAATCGGGTATTCTCTTTTATTCGATAATCATTTTGATTTTGCACGACTTGTTTTGAATAATCTAGGAGACAAAATGACAGAGAATAGAGGAGTAGTCTATTTCTCTAGATTCTGTCAGACTTTGTTCTCTTACTGTGTTGAAGGAGTAGAAGTAGGTGAAGAAGATGTTTCTTGTTTTAAATTACATAAGAGAATATTTTCTGATCTTATTAATAAAGATGTTAAGAAAGGGGTTGTTGGAGACTTGTTGCTACCTCAATCTGTGCAACAGTTTTTAAATGCTCAAGTCAATCCACCAACACAAGCTTCTTCTCAACCTGAGCCTCTACAACAAGAACTGCCTCCTTCAACTTCTGTTAAACCTAAAAGGGGTGGTAGGACTAAGAATGTTGGTACTAAACCTGCTAGGGTTGCTAAGTCAAATGCTGAAGCTGGGGTATCAAGCACTGAAGAACTGCCTCAGAGAAAAAGAATGAAGAAAAAGAGAGCTCAAAGAGCAAAGTCTGTTACTGCTGATTCTGTTGCAGAATCAGAAACTGAAACTGATGAAGAAAATCCTCATCAGAGAAAGAGAAGACAAGTTGCTGCATATCTTTTTGCTGATATCATTGCCAATATGGACAAAGTTCCTGAGGAAACTGAAGCTCCTGAAGCTTTTGTTCAGGAGGAAGCTGCAAATCCAGAAGCTGTCAATCAAGACAGGCTAAATACTGATGATATTGAAATGGATTTTGATAGAGAAGCTCCTACATCAAAGGCTAATGATGTAGTTGAGGAAGCTGCTGCTCATTCTGACAGCAGAATTTTTGATCTTGAAGAAAATGTAAGAGAAGCTGATCAAGCTACTACAGAATTGGTAGAAACTATTGCTTCCCACACAGAAATCATTTCTCTTGATTTTGAGAAAGGTGAGGAAGTTGATCAGATTAGAATTGATCATCCTACAGAAGCTGTTGCTGTACCTGCTGATGCAACAGAGAATGTTCCTGTAGCAGCAGAGTTTGTTGCAAACTCTGAAGATGCTCTTGTTCTTGAAGCTCTACAACAATCAGTTGTTGAGATTGTTCAGCGAGAAGCAGAGGTAATTGCTAAAGCAAACTCTGATATTCCTGAAACTGTTGCAGAGAAAGTCAATGATGAAGCTGCACAGTTAGAACATGAAATCACTGCTGAACATGTTCCTGAAGAGATTGCAAGAGAGGATGACAATGTTAATGCTACTCCTGCTCATTCACCTTCACATATATCTGACATTCAAGCCAACTCTGATGAAGAAAGAGAGTTCAATCGGGCTACTGAAAAACATTTTCAAGATATGTACTTCAAGAACTGGACAGAAGCAGATTGTATTTTTACTTCACAAAGAGCTGCTGATTTAACTGCTAACTCTGTTAAAGAGATTACAAATCCTGAACTTCTCAGTCATCTCAAAGCAACTGTTGTTCAAATCAAATCATTAAACAATCGTTTTGATGCTTCTGATAAGGTGATTGAAGGGTTAAGGAATGATATAGCTACAAGAGAGCTTACACAGCAAAGGGACAAATCTCTATACATCTCTTTGTGTAAAGAGCAAAAGACTTTCAATTCTAGATTGTCGAAAGTTGAGGAGAATCAGACTGCTATGTCTGCTCAACTAACTTCAATTTCTAATGCTCTGGCATTGCTGACATCAGTACTTCTTTCTGATGATGTCAAAAAGGGGGAGAGTGTACCAAGTGACAAATGCAAAGACACTCAAGCTCTGAGACGGAGGGATGATGGTAATGATGGTGGAAGCAAGGGAGGTGAATCTGAAAAGAGTTTAGGCTTAAGACCAAGATCAAGATCAAACTCTGAGAGAAGATCAAACTCTGGTAAGGGAAAAGTAATTTCTGCCAGTGGTTCAAGGCTCAAAAGTTTGATAAACACTGATAAGCCTAGCACTGATGAAGAAGTTGCTGCTAAATTATTTATAGCAGAACATGGAAAAGATGTTACAATTGAAGATATCCAAGCTGAAGAGCAAATGCTTGCTGAAGAACACAGGAAGAATCTTGAAGCTGGGATATACAAAAAGAAAGAAATCAAGGCTCCTAGGAAGAAAGAAACTGGAATTATCATTAAAGAAAATACTCAACAGAGTATACAATACACCAGGAGGCCTATGATTAGAAACTCTGATAAGGGTAAAGGCAAAATGATTGAAGAGCCTAACCTGAAGGAGAAAGAATATTCAACCTCTGACGCTGCTCAAGTTGATGATATTATTGAAGTTAAGCCAACCACTGACAATGCTCAAGTTGTGCAAACTCAGCTAGCTCCACAACTCCAAGGTATTTTTAGAAGACCTGTACTATCTGAAGCTCTGACACTTCAACCTGTGGATTTTTCTCAAACCAGGACTGTACTTGGAAAAGAAACTTTTGATAAAGCTGGTTTAGGTTCACATAGGGAGAAGAGAATAAACAACAGATCTGGAGATCAATCATCATTGGCAGTATCTGGCATTATTACTCAAGAGAATCTTGATATGCTAGACTCTGTTCAGTTGATATTTCACAAGGGTTTGAAGAAAGATTTTCTGTTGTATTTTATGAATGATGGAAGAGTCTATAGAATTGCAGAGTCTGATATAGATCTTAAGTCTTATCAAGAATTGGAGTATGTTCTGTACTTGTTAAAAGTCAAAAACAGAAACACTCACAATGCTGCTACATTTATCAGACAAAAGATGCAAAGATCTAAGGTGATGCTTGGAGGAGGAGTTTCAAAGGTATACATTCCTAAGTATAGAGATGCTTATGGAAATGTTATAGAAATGAAGAGAAACAGTGCAAGACTAAGGACTGATCTGGGAGTTAAAGTCTTAGAATTCAATCTAGAATCTGATAAAGCACATTTTATTAGGCTAGGGAATGAGATGAGGAAGAATTCTATCTATTCTCTGAGAGCTGCTATTTATCAGACTGGTGAATCTGATCCAGAACTCAAGGAACTGAAAGAAATCATGGTTGAAGAGCTGGAAAAGGCTGAAAGAAGACTTCTAATTGATTATCTCAGGACAGTGCCTGATATTCAAGAAATCAAATAAAGTCTGACTGTAAGTTTTTAATATTTTCTATTCTAAGTCAAATTTAAACTCTGTTTTAAATTAAACTCTGTTATATGTTAAACACTGCATTTGTTAAAAGGTTTTGACATCATCAATTATATGTTTAACTTGTACATTTTATTATGAACAAGTTGGGGGAGATTGTTAGATATAATTGCTAATGTTTGTTTATCAGTGTTTAAGCAACAGGTACTGACAAGAGTTTATCAGAAGCCGATCAGAGTTTAGTTAAACTCTGATAGGGTGAAGAGTTTAAAGGAAGCTAGTCAGAGTTTATTTAAAGTCTGACAAGGTGATAGTTGAATTAGCTGTCGGTGCAGAATTGAAGATTCTAGAAGCAATACATTCTGAAGATGGAAAGAAGCAGAATATATTGATACAGCTAAGGAAACAGGATAGAAGATAAGAAGCAATCCTTAATTGATATGAATTGTATAGCTAACTTGTAGGAATATCAATTAGAGAAGGATTGTATGTAGCTGTGTACTATATAAACACAGATAGGTTATCCCTAGAAGGGACGCGATCATTGAGATATTATTCTTGTAACCTAGAAGCTCTTTATGATTCATTAACATCATAAAGAGAGAAGCTGTTAATAAGATTACAGTTTTATTGATTCATAAACAGTGTTATTAATTATTGTTATTCTCATACATACTTGATTATATTGTGTATTCGGCCTAACACTACAGATGTAAACTTTTATTAATATTGTGTAGTTGGTAAGTTGGGTGTATATTAGCTTCAATAAGCAAAACACAAGAACAGCAGTATCATGACAGGTAGAAGTCATAAGGAAAGTGATTACACGAAAATCAGATTAAGTGGTAATCTCGGATATTTTGCTGTCTGATTCCAGAAAGTAATATTTTATCATTTCTTGGACAAGCATAAATACTTCAGATACATCCACGACGGTGTTTGACACGTAATGGCATGTACTGATAATAGAGCAATTCAAGCCAATTTGATCTCTCAACAACATAAAGACGTAATAGGCCATTGAAGCTTCTCCAATAAATCAGTACCTTAGGTGGTTTGACTTCAATTCTTTGGGGTGGTATCTTTTCTAGAAGCTTCTCCATGGGAGTTAATGGCGCTGTAGTTTCTGCTATTGCTTCCACCACTTTACAATATGAAAGACTACGGTTTTTAGCCATAAATGCTAAGAGCTCAGCCACCTGATGACAATAGACCAAAACTTTGTTGCCTGGTTAATTGGCTTTAAAATTCAATCCTCAAAAGAATCGGTACAAAATATTATAGAGAAGTTTGCAGGATCATAACCTGAAGGTTTGACACTTGACCACCAAACAAAGTATCTTCAAGTGAAAGTGTAAGGTTATGAGTTTCCTTGTACGAATCAGTTGGCCGCTCCATGCCTCCAGGTCTTACAATCTGAATAAGCACCGAAAGAAGTGAGTAGCAAGTGTCCAAATTTACCGGAGTCAAATTTCTCAATTGCAAAGTCCAGATGGACTTACTGTGTAAGGAATCCCACTCGCAAGGAGTGCTTCTTCTGCCTTCCTCTTCCAAATCAGGACTCCCCAGAACAAACTTCATGAACAGATGTTAATTAGGAGGTCAATAAATCTTACACTTGAACAATGGAAATAATCAACAGACCAAGTCCTTTTGTCAAGGGCTGAAACTTCCTTTGTTGAAGTTCAATGTTACAGATAATTAAGGCATTGAAAATGAGTGCAAACTATACGAAGAAATCAAGCAAAATGCAGATGGAGTAAATGAAATGATGTTTCTGCAAATTGACTCAATGTAGTGCCGAAGTTAGTTAAATCAAATAGTCACATGGAGCTATCTAGCATTTAATTAGCATTGTTCTTCTTTTTGGAGTTTGATGGACATGTAGATTCACTCTTCATGTCTGCATTTGTTACCAGGAGAATCATCGAAGAGAATGCTTAAAAATACTCTCTCACGTATCAAATTCAGTCATCTTGAATAAGATTTCCAGCTACTTTTTATCTTTGTCACTGTTACATCTCCTTCAACTCAGTTATATCAATTGAAGCTTTATGTACAAATTAACACTTCATACTCAAATAAAAAATCGTATAGACTTACTTTAGAATAGCTGCAGGAAATCCAACCTTATTTGTTCCCAAGGACGTAACCAATATGAAGTGGCCGACATTTGCAGCAGTTGCTGCACATTTAAAGAAATTCTCATTGAAGCAATTTTAGCTTGAAAAACGAAGGTGACAAAGTGAACAAAAAAAAAATATTCATACAACCACCCCTGACGTTTTCGTACCTGCATCAACAAGATTCTTGGTGGCCAGATAGTCAATTCGATAAGGTCCTGTAATATCAGATATCTCTTTCTCACTGGCCCCAATGCAACAGATCACAGTTGATGCATTGCCTATTGCAGGTCCAATTTGATCCGGTTTCTCCAAGTCACACTCTACAAGCTCAAGCTTCTTTGTAGCTGGGCTAGAGACCAAATAAATCATGTTATATTATATTTTTGCAAGAGTTCTAACCTAAATGATGCTCCAAGAGCCTCTTGTCTTACATTGAGATTCTTTATCTGGACCATCATCAGGTTCCATCTGTTGAACACTCTTCAAGTGAGCCTTGATGATCAATATATTTTACGAAGAATAAAACTAATAAACACTTGCACTTAATTCAATTTATACCTTCAGAAGAAATTCTGCTCTTTTAATACTCCGGACACCAGCTCGAACTTTGCATCCTAATTTTAAAAGCTCCCTAATGGACAGAATCGAAGTCCACTATTTTAAAGACAGGCTGAAATTTAATGATCCTTCCTCTTTGAATAAGTGACTAGATTCTACAACATTACCTTACAGTCCGTGAGCCAACTTTACCAGTTGCACCAGCAACAAAAACAAGATTTTCATCTTTCGAGTTGATGTCCTGTGCTTCAACTGCAACTGAGGATGATCTGGTCGCGACTTGTGGAATAGCATTAAAGATTATTACATTAACAAATAGGGAAAGATGAGAAGTATAATGTAATATCTAAACAATGAAAGAAAGGATACTTTCTTTTTATTTTCCATTTTCATACCAGAAAAGTGCTTAATCTAACAGTCAAATATATACAACATTGTAGTAATACCTGAAGCTTGAGCTCTGCAGTTGAGCAAACTAAGTTTTCTAGCATCTGGGTATTTCTTGAAATGTGTCAACTTAACAAAATGACCATTTAAAGATGGAGTAAGTATCAAGGATCCACTTTTAGGTATGCTGCAGCTTACAGAAGGTGAATGAACAGACCTTAGCTCCATCAGTGCCACTGGTGATCAAGAAAATGTATGAAATACAGAGGACAATATTTATAAATATATAATTCTTATATGTTTTGGGGAGTTTTTTGTGGTTTATGAGTTGAAGTAGCTTCTCCACAGCCCTCCATTTGCATGTAGATAGATGGACATGGACCCCGCTAAATATATGATTCCTACAATGAATTTATTTCTTTTGTTTGGTTTGTCTGTCATTGCTAGATTTTTGGATATGGTTTTGTTGGTTATAAACTTGTAATCTAATATTAAATTTCAATCCGACAGTCCAATTTCAATCCGATTCCGATTTAGAAAAATATTTAAAGAATTATATCAATACATAAATAAAAAGAAAAGAAAATCTATTTGTTTCAGATTTGGAAGGGATGTAACACAAGTAGCTCAATGACCATCCTATTCCTCCAAAATAAAACGGTTGGAACCAAATTTCTGCCGGGTCGGGCTCCAAATAGCTCTTCGGATTAATCTGAAAAAGAGAAAAATGGGATCACACCAAACGTGGTGGAAGTGACTTTCATTTGCCTTAGAAATAGGAAGACCAAGTCCTTGCCATGTAACGATTCAGGTGGAACAAATTGGGTCGAAATAATGGACGGCGCTTTATATATCCCAATAACCTATTTTGATATCCGACTCAATTATACTTGGGCCTCCAACAAAAACTAAAATTTTATGAATCATACAATCTATTGGTTCATTAAAAAGGGTGGCAATGCAAATGGTTCGTATTTCAAATAGATATAATAAAAATATCAGGTCATTTTATGAAAATCACATTTATAACAAGATAGGTTTTTTTTTTATTAAGTGAACATAAGTTTTTTCAATTTTTTTTCTCATTATTTGATATTTGAATCATATTGTGTTTAATCAATCAAAATAACTACGATTTGGATAATTAAAATTTCCATATTCGATCAAATATTACAAATCATTTTTTAACCCAAGTTATGTTGAAATCAAAATATTGATTATAAAAATTTTGATAGGAAACCACCCCTTCACGAAATTAATATTCGTATTTAACTCACTGATCATTTTTTTTCGAAACTTACAAATGAATATATGTTCTAATAAATCTTGAATGTGAGGAAAAATCAGACTAAAAACTTAGAAAGATAAGAGATAAATACTTAAATATATATATGAAGTATAAAACCCGAGAATTGGTCATGATTTTTGTATTCATTATCATTCTTTTTAAAAAGGGTAAAATGGTAAAATCGTCACTCAATTGAAACTCGACTTGCAATCACGTCATCAAATTCAAAAAACTTACAAACGGGCCACTCATCTAATTCAAACTTTCTTATATGTTCTCGCCGTTACTAGCGTTAAATATTGGACAGAAAACTGACTGGGATGCGCTGATGTGGCCGGTGCATATGAATGGTGGCATGACAAGTCACATAACCTACCTGATAAGTTGTTCTACCTTTGGCCTAAATGATAAGTTGTTCTACCTTTGGGCTCTACTTCCTTAGTGTTATGCTGGAATAGATGCTTGTTTGTCTTGTTTATCTTGTCGGATTTTGTTGAGCTTGTTTGACTCGTCAGGCTTGTTTGACTCGTCAGGCTTGTTGGGCTTTGTCGAGCAATGTTGGTCTTGTCAACTTCGCCGGAATCACCTTCGAGCACCCTGAAACGGAAATGCCCGCGGGGGGTTATGTCCACGTAAGTACATCTGACGTGAGAATAAGTATCCGGTGAACGGAAATCATAATACAAGTGTATGAATTTCTAGAAAGAAAAAGTAGAACAAAACTTATTTGAAATTGAATGTTGTGAACCCCATGCATTGAAATGACTAGGGGTATATATAGGCTCCTGTCATGTGAACCCCATGCATTGAAATGACAAGGGCTACAAATTAGGATCTTGGTCAGGGGTCAATGTCCACCTTGTGTCAGTTGCATTTTAACCTGACGTTTGGACCATGTACTTGTGTCAGTTTTGTTGCAGGTATCAGTGTCTTGTCCTTGTTAGCTTTGTCTTGTGTGTAGCTTTGTTGCAGGTATTAGTGCCTTGTCCTTGTTAGCTTTGTCTTGTGTGTACTTGTCTATTGTATTACGTGTCATGTCCAATTCTTGTGGACTTGATGGACCTTGCAGGCTTTGTGGATTTTGCAGACATTGTGGACTTTACGGGTCTTATTATGGACTTGGACTTGTTTAATTTATGAATTGGCCTTTTACAAATCTCATACTATCACTACCCAACCATTTAACTCACCTGTTGCCCATATATTTTCACCTATTTCTTACTTCTGTATCTATCCAGTTCTAAACTTACCAATTTTGAACTCTCATTTCCTTCAATGTCTACCTCAATAAATTCGAACTCCTCAATGAAAATTCCATCTCTTTAACAAGAGGCATGGAGAGGTGGAACACTTGATCCTGGGAGTAGATTTTTTGGGTGCGGCCAATTTAAGGACTAAGGTAAGATAAATGAGCTTGCAAAATTTTATGAACACTTTCCATTGTGTTCTTGCCCTTTGAACCATTCCCCGTCTTTGATTTTTGTTTCTTCATCACCGTGCTCCAATCGATTGATTTCCCCTAATCTGCCGTGTTACAATTGTTATCAATTAGTTTAATAGGGTTTTAAAGAAATATAAGTTGTGTTTGGGAATTTGTGTAATGAATTATGTTTGGGTAATAACCGGGTTTTTATCTCATCAGGTTAAAAAAACCAACATGACAACCATATTGTACGAATTAGATGATAGACCGTGAAAAATTAACAAGACTTAACAGTTACGAAAAGATTTACGAGTTTAATGACGGATATAAAAGTTTTAATCAGTTGAGTAATTTGTTTGTAAGCTTTTTGAGTTCGATAACCTAATTACAAGTCGAGTTTCAATTGAGTGACAATTTTGCCATTTCACCCCTTTTTAAATTTTAAATTTTAAATAAAAAAAATGCAAAAATTAGAGTATCTCCAATGGTAGCAACTCCTTAGCTAAAATTCAAATTAACATGCCGTAATTATGAATTATAAAGATTATGTAAAAAAAGATGCACTCCAATGGTACATTCCTCTTAGCAAAAAATTTAGTCAACCTCCTTACGTTGACTATATTTGCCGAACCTCTGGAGACATGTAGCAATATTCCATATCATCTATTGCATTATTAAAGTGACATATTCTATTTTTAACGATCCGAAATAATAATAACATACTATTTTTAAAGTATAACCAATTATTATAGCCAACTATTACATGTTCGACAAATTTTAAATAATGAGTATTTTATCTTATTTTAGCTAACTATTTTAGAGAGTATCATTGAAGATGGATAAATTTGTAGTTAAAAATTTACCACCAAATTAGTAGTTCTTCACTTCAATTTAAAGTTTTAAACCCAGTGTTTTTTTTTTACTAACATTATTTTTTTATTATTTCAAATTTTCAAATAAGAGGATGCATACGCTTATTAGTTATAACACTGTACCTTTCGGCCCATGCTTTAATATCTTGTGACTGATTATATCTAGTTTTGAGGGGAGGAGAAAAATGACGTTGGTCCAAAATGGCCCTAATGGGAGTCTGTTAGCGGCCCATCCAATTTGACTTGATAATAATGCTTCATTTTTTGAAATATTTTCCTCAAAAGTATATATAAATAAACATAATCAGTCATACCTCACAAATCATAATTTAATCATTTATAATTATATCAAATGATTGATTATATATTCAAAACAAAAATCAAAGAATTGAAAATTCACCATGTTTAGCTCAATTCCAGTTTTGGTTTTCGCAAAATTTAAATTTATTTTTTTAAATTTATTTACACTAATTCATAAAAAAAACACATATTCTGCCTGAACACCTATTTCAGCGTATAAAAACATCATTGTATACTTTTTCTTAATTTATCTCGATAATTCGGCTATCGTTCGTAAATACATAAATTTGATTATACATTTTTTTCTTCTCACGTGTTTTGATGTGATCACGATTCGCACTTTGTGTACTATGACTGCACTATGACTTGAAGAATAGAACGCTAATTTTCTTTAGAATTATGTTATAATAAGTAGACAAATACTACCAAAATCGTGATTTGGTATTTGTTGACTAAGGTGGCAGTCAGTTATAATAAGCATAATAAAGCACATGTGTATATACGGTGGTGACGAGTAATGCTAAAAATCTCGAAATAGTTCTCAAATTTATTTTTGAATGACAAGTGTTGTAATTTAATTTGTAAAGCGTAAATGAATATATGTGAGTCTTCCTTATATTTAAAATACATAATCAATTAATTCATATCAACTAAGCATCCGGGAATCATTTTGAAAATTATTTTAAGAAATCTAATATTTCTCGTTATATTGATGTTTGCCACTTTACCATGTCCCACTAAATTCAATATCAGAGGTCTAATTTGATAATCTCGATTATCAAAATGAGAAATGTTATAATCCTCAAAACCATCCTAATTCCCAAATAATGAGATTATAGATTACTAAAAATTCTCTCATAAATAAAATGAATTTCGTATATAAATATAATTTTTCGAATAAAAACACTACATATATTATTCAAAAATATATTTGAAATTCAATTCGAAGATACATAGCATTATTCCATATCAAAAAACGGTTGCGCGACACAAATAGTTGGTAGGTGGCCTCTGAGATGCGCTTAAACTTTCACTGTCCAAATTATTTGATTCAATTTGACTATTTGTAGGTGCTATCGTTAATTTATTATTCCCTTTTTTCCAAACTAAAATATTAAATTATAATTCAAATTAATTATTTCTTTTGATAGAGTTCAAATTTATAATTTGAAAATCTGAAAAAGTAAAGCATCCTCTGATTTACAGGTTACGATTTGATTTGATTTTTTTAAGAACCGCTATTTTATGATTTGATTTCGGTACCGAATCGCGATCACTCCTAATGAACAGCCCGCTCCTTCAATTTCAAACTATAGAATGCCCTACCCTTTTTTTCCTTCAATAACCGTGTAGTATAAAAAAAATGAAATCAATAATACTATAAAACAATGACCTAATTATCATTTGTCAAAAGAATAAAGTTCTTTCATAATAATATATTCAACATTTCAACTACAAATTGAAATTAGCATCTTAAATGAAATATTTTGACCTTGTCATCAGTTGTCTACTTTTGACTTCACTAAATTTGGGAAGTATTACTATAAATAATTTTTTTGGTTGTTAATTAAGAAAATGAAAACTTCTCATTAAATTCATTAAAATGAAGCATATACTAATCATGTATTCGGCTCTCATTATCGATTTTTTATTTTAGAAAAGACCCCCAATCAATTTTCCCCTAAAACATGACAAATTTTAGTTGATTTCTACTGAAATTAAACCCTGTAAATTTAGTTACTGAAATGCCAGCGTGACAAAAATGGAGGGGGAAGTTAAAAGATGGAGTACTAAAGAAAGTGGAGGGGGCAGTTACAAAGGTTGGGGTTGGTTAAAATCAGGGCAGTTGTTTGAAATTTTACCTCCCCCAACCACTCTATTATCTATCCTCATCCCATTGTTTGAAACTCTGTCTCTTTCTTCATTTCTCTCTCTTAGTTTTGGAAACATCACACGGGTGGTTTGGGTTAAACTGTATAGTTCGCAAAAATTAATTCGATTTTGAATCGAATCCGAACCGCGGTTTCGGTTCAACTATTTTAAAAAATCATGGATTGTGGGTTGGTTTCGGATTGACAAGAACCTAACCCGCTTTCAATCCGAACCGCATCTATATATATATATATATAAATTTTATATTTATGATTATATAGTATAAAATAATTTTATCTTATGAATCATAAATTAAATCACAAATTTTATATTACTTTTCGTATGCAATATTTCATTGTTGTAACTAAATTGAACGTTAGTCATTTGCGGTTAATACTTTGTTATGTAGGAATAATTTTTATTATTTATGCACATTTAAAGAAGAAAAAATTGAATTTCATAAGTATTTTTATTTCCTAATTTTACTAATCAAACTATTTGGGAAAATTTAAATCGGAAAGATATTATTTTATTTTATAATTTTGTTAACCAAATTTTGTCGAGAACCGTCAAAATATGTTAATCCGAACCGACTAAAATCGAACCGAATGGTTTGATTTTGTTGGTTTACGGGTTACAGTATAATTTGATTTTTTCAAAAACCGCTATTTTGCGGTTTGATTCCGGTTTGATATCTAACTCGAACCAAACCGGACCGCAATCACCCTAGTTATATTTACTTCATCTTATGGTAGCATTAGAAGTTTAGAAAAATGAGATTTTGGATGGATTCAGATTGATTATTTTGTAAATAAATTTTAGTTTTTTTTATTGGAATTAAGTGATTAGAGTTTAAGCAAATATAAATTTTATTATCATGTTTAACTACACAACTATTATAACAAAGTTTTGATTTTATTTCAACTTAATTAAATTGAATCAAAGTTAGTTGCGTATATTTTTTTAAATAATTAAATATTACAAGCGAGTATTTATTCTAAACAAATTTCGGGTTGAACGAGATTCGAACAAGTAGCCGTCTTTGTGCATTGTCAAGAGGGGAATCTACACTGAAATTGATCCATTTTCACAATACGCCAGCTGACCCAATATTCCACCTCATCATCCCTCCCTCGCTAATCACATTTTCCCCACTTTAAACATCAACACTTTTTTATTCTATAAAATTAAATTACAATTATTCTTCCACTCTCATCTCTCTCGCAATGTCCATCTCTCTCCAATTCTCTCGCTTCTCTCCCGCCGCCGCGCCGGAATTCAACCGTTTTTCTTGCCGGAGACTCGTCCACTCCGTCCGATGTTCAGCGCCGGCGGCGAGTACCGGCGATTCGCAGTTTGATACTAAGGAGTTTAGGAAGAATTTGACTCGGAAGGCGAATTATAATCGTAAAGGCTTTGGTAGGAAAGATGAGACGCTTCAAGATATCAAAAAAGAATATTACAGTAAGCTCGGTCCTCGATTAATTAATAATCTCGATAAATTTATTTTGTTTTTCGGTCTCGAAAGTATTTGTTTAAAGAGGTTTAACTGTTTATGTTTTTTTACAGTAAGCTCCTCTGTTTTGTAGATTCTCAATAAATTAATAATCTCGATAAATTTAAAATGTTTTCCGGTCTCGAAAATATTCATTTCAAGAGGTTTATGAGGTTTAACTGTATATGCTACTACACATTTACAGTATTTCGTAACTTTTAAATACTTTTTGTTTCAATAGCTTGTATAATTACTGCTGATCAGTGATCACATCATGTTTCTACTTGTATACTAATATTTCGTTAACTCTAGTATTTATCAAAATGCAATTGTTTATAGTGTTTTGTTGAATTTTATTTTTGTTATTTTGATGCTTTTTTGGTTGTTTTATATTCGGTTTGTGGCAATAGTTTGTTATACCTAGTGTTGTTGCTGCCGATTGCATCGTCTTTTTGATTGTGTGGTTGTATGATGTATCACAGTGTTTTTATTCTGTGATCATGTGTTTAGCTGAAGATCTTTGTGTGTGTGATGAATGATCTGGACTACTATGAGTGGTGATTTTAACTATTGTGACTCGTGATTTGAAGCTACTTTTTGCTATTTGTAAGCTAAGATGTTTTTGCTAGTCGTTAAGCTTTCAAAAATAAATAAAAAATTGTAGGCTCGAGAGGTCAATAGCTCTCTGTTTTATGTGTGTTTTAGCTAGTGGATTATATATTGAGATGCTGAATTTTAGAGTATAGAATTGACTTTGGTAGAATTGCAATGACTTATGTGCCTATACTTGATGCAATCGGTACAAAATGTGCAATCTTGGAATGATTTGTATTATTGTGGGGGAGTGGGGGAGGGGGGGAGGGGTTAATGCTTATATTTAGGTTAAAAAACGCTTTACATTATAAACGGGATTTTTGCATTAAAAATTCGTTCACGTGGAGGCCATTTGGGCAGGCACTGATAATATTTTAGATTTCCTTTTGCCAATCCTTTTGAAATTTAACATTCATAGAGCCTGTGCATAAGTGCATCTGTTCTTATGAAGACATGGTTACATATGTCGATTCCTTATTGTTTACCAGTCCATATAATTTACTTAGCTTGGTTCAATATAAAGAGTTCGGTGCAGATAATAGTTCTCATGTTTGATTTGCAGGTGACATTATACAAACTCTGAAGGCAAATGAGTATGAATATACCTGGGGAAATGTTACTGTAAAACTTGCAGAATCATATGGATTTTGCTGGGGTGTTGAGCGGGCAATCCAGATCACTTATGAAGCAAAGAAACAGTTCCCAGAAGAGAAAATATGGATCACAAATGAAATTATTCATAATCCTACTGTTAGTAAGGTATACAGCTTTGCAAATTTTTTTTCCTTTTTTGGTATCTAGATAACATATATCTCTCACTAAAGATGTTTGTGGGTAAGTAAGAGGTTGCATTATTTGTTTGGTGTATAATCCAAGTTTAGCCATCACTCATTTGCGATCCCTGCTTCAAGTAATGTTTCCTACTTACGGACCTACACATTTTCCTTTGGAAGTTGCACAAATTATGAACATCGTATGTTAGACCTATTTCTTCCTCATATTAGGTAGTAACATTTTGATCATGGTACTTTATATACGGTAGCACCCTACTTTTTTCACAACAAGCTACATACTTTAAATACAAACCTTGGATATCAAGGTTAGTGACGCGAACACTTCATTTAGTAATCATGTTTCAAGGGTCAAGTAGAGAAGCATTTGCATATGTTAGTCCACCCATAAGCCTCACGTGGGAAACTTTCACTCTAGCCCGCATAATTAAGGAAAATGTTTAGAAGTATTTTAGAGCATAATTAAGTAAAATGTTTTAGTTGGGTCTGGAGTCTGGACCTTCTCATCAGATATCTATAATTTTGCAAATATGAAGATTTTTCTCTATTAGTCACTCAATAAATATTTCAAGACTTTCAACTCATCTAAATGTTCTTTTTCGTAATTGCAGCAATTTAAGGATATGAAAATTGAGGATATCCCAATTGAGGGCGGAAAGAAACAATTTGAGGCCATTGATAAGGGTGATGTTGTGCTGCTACCTGCTTTTGGAGCTTCTGTTGAAGAGATGTTAGTCTTGGATAACAAAAATGTACAAATAGTTGACACAACATGCCCATGGGTATCTAAGGTATTTTTCAGATTCAAGTATATTTATTCTCACAAGTACAACACATTACATTTTTGTTTAACACCCACTTCACACTGAAACAATTATTTAATGTTTTATAAAGGTCTGGAATTCTGTTGAGAAGCACAAAAAGGGAGAGTACACTTCAATCATCCATGGTAAATATTCTCACGAGGAGACTGTAGCAACTGCATCGTTTGCAGGAAAATATGTTATTGTTAAGACTATGGCAGAGGTAAGTTATTTTGTTGGTTTATTTTTGTCTGAATATTTTTATTGCTAATAATTGGATTTGAGATGAATTTGAGATAATTATTTACTTGCTCTTATTCAGGCAACATATGTGTTTGATTACATTCTCGGGGGTGAGCTTGATGGATCTAGCTCAACTAAAGAGGCCTTTTTGGAGGTAGAATTTTTAGTGCCCTTTTTAGTGTTTGGTTTTAAAATTCTAGACATGATTCTGATTTGTGAGTTTGTGGTGTGAACAGAAATTCAAAAATGCAGTTTCTAAGGGTTTCGATCCTGACACTGACTTGGTAAAAGTTGGAATTGCAAACCAAACTACAATGCTGAAGGGAGAAACGGAGGAGATTGGTATGTCAAATGTTCCACACAGCTCTTTCTCCCTATCGGTCGGTGTTATTTGTCTGCATTACAGCTTTGTAATGTCTAACTTATTTTCATGTTACCAGGGAAATTAGCAGAGAGGACAATGATGCGTAAACATGGTGTAGAAAATATCAACGATCACTTTATGAGTTTTAACACAATCTGTGATGCCACTCAAGTAAGTTTTTATGCTTATAGAAGTGTTTAGTTTTACTAACAGATATTGGACACGATTGTAAGTTTAATTTATGCCATGCCACATTTCATTCTGTTTGGTTTGAGTTGTACTTCCAGGCTTTTAATATGTATCAATGTGTCCCTCTCTACTAGAATAACACTTAGGACAAGAATCTGCAGCACGGAGATTGAGTAAGCCAGCAAGGCATAGATGCCAATGATAAGAGAGTAAAGTGAAACCATAAAAATAACAAACTGTGAAAGTCATTACAATGAAACAACTATTTGAGAAGCGATTTTATGACTTGTATTGGACTATTGCTTAGTTAACTTTCAGCTACTTCAATGAATAGGATGGGAAGTACTGTGGCCTGGTCACTTCTTGATAGGATTAAATATTTTGGCTCGATTTTTTCATTTCTTTGTTTTTCTAAGTTGCAAATTTACAACTGTATTCTGTTATGATTGTTAACATTGATTTGTTCCAAGTTCTCTACAAACAAATGTTCTTAACAACCTAGAGCAGGTTCCTACTTCCTTGCCACATAATGTGTGTCTGATCAACATGTCAATGGTATTTTCTTACATAGAAAACCAAGTTATCAACTTCATGCAATTTCAAGTTATGCTTATGAACCATGGGACAAATTTGGGGTACTGAAATTATTAGTAGAAGTGCCAGTTTCAATAATTTTCTAGGTAGAAGCCACCCTATACATCTTAATGTCATCAGGCAGTGTGTGTGTATATATTTGCAACTAGCTATCTACCAAGTGCTACCAATACAGTATCTTACCTCTGTGCCTAATGCTGATTTTTCTTTAGGAGCGACAAGATGCTATGTATAAACTGGTAGAAGATAAGGTGGATCTTATGTTAGTTGTTGGTGGCTGGAATTCGAGCAACACTTCACACCTACAAGAGATTGCAGAGGAATATAAAATACCATCCTACTGGGTTGACAATGAGACGAGAATAGGTCCTGGAAACAAGATAACTTATAAGTTAATGGTAAGTATACGAATAACATAATCATCATTTCAGTTTTCAAACGATTTGTTCATTTAATGAAGTTCAAACTATTGTACCAGCATGGTGAATTGGTTGAGAAAGAAAACTGGTTACCAGAAGGTCCTGTAACGATTGGTGTAACTTCCGGTGCAAGTACCCCAGACAAGGTAATTCATTCCATTGCAATATGTGCATTGTTTTGTCTAGTTACTCCCTCAGCCCAAATCTGATGTTGAAGTTTTTGAATTGCAAACACATAACACTGAACTGATATATTCTAAATAAACTTGAAACAGGCTGTTGAGGATGTCCTTATAAAGATATTCGCTATCAAGGGCGAAGAATCCCTGCAAATGGCATAGTGGCATAGACTACCGCGGAACTTATGTATGAGACTGTAGCTGTTAATATCTAGCCAGATATCCGATGAATAATCCTGATCGTGTTGTATCACACCACGCGACATTAGCATTTTATAGATATATAAAGAGAGAGAGAGAGAGCAGGTGTTGTACGTTAAAAGCTACTCAACTTTGTAGGGGATGTTTACCTTTGATTCTGTCTGTATCCTTATATTTACCATCGGTTTTTTCGGCCCAGCATCAATATATGGGCACTAGTATGAAATTACTTATTGGGCCTGGGACACTAGTGCTTCTCTGTTGTGAACTTGTGATCCGCACCCCACTCGTTCCCATTGCAAAGTTGAGATTTGCTGGTTCACGGGAAGAATTTATCTCGAAAAGGAGAATTCCGAAATTTTTTTGTCGATAGCACTTTTCTTTTTTGAGTATGTCTTGCTCAAACAGGATAATTTAGAATTAAAAAAAAAACTGAGACACCTATGTGATGATTTTGCAATAATTGAAAATTATTTTGTTGATTTTAGTGAAAAAAGAATTAAGTGAATGCCCTTCTTAGTACTGAATTTTTATATTTTCGTAATTGGTTATTTAAAAAAGAAGCAGTGTATGCTAATAATTAATGTTCTAAATATCGGTTTACTCACTTGGTACTCGGATGAATATTCGGAATGTTGAAAATGAGTATTCAGAAAATCGTTCGATTACTTGAATTTTGAAGATAAAATCAAGTAGAACTGATTTTTGAATTTTATAACCTTGTCGTATAACATATCATCCTAGTTATAAATATTCTAATTTAAAATTCCTTTCGAAAATTTAAAGTCTTCTCTGTTAAACTAAGTATTATTCTTCGGAAAATTGTTTTTTTTTCGAAACCTTCAGAAAATTGTTTAAAAAAATTAAAGTTTAATTTGAACTCCTCCACGTGGCAACAAGACATTAGAACAGAACACAACGACAACAACAATGTTTAGACACAAGACAAGATAATATACGCAGTAGGCCTGCAATCATTTCCATTCACATATTATTACACTAACTCACCTCCCTCGCTAACCTACGCACCTCCTTTCATCAACCTACTCCAATGGCTGTTCCACTTCAATTCTGCCGTTTCTCCACCGTCACCGGCGTCTTCTCCCCGGAAAACAAGCTCATCACCTCCCGGAAACAAACTACCATCCGTTGCCACGCTGGAGAGCCACCAGCGCCAGCAGTTACTCTCGACTCTGACTTCGACGCTAAAGTGTTTCGAAAGAACTTGACGAGAAGTGATAATTATAATCGGAAAGGTTTTGGACGTAAAGAGGAGACTCTTGAGCTCATGAACCGCGAATACACTAGTAAGTGTCTTGTAACAAAACTAGAGTGTTGGTATTTATTTGATTTTATTTATCGACTCGCGTTCAGGTGAGAACAGTTTTAACGTGAACACGAAACGGAATATTTTTAATATTAAAATTATATGTTGTTTGATTTAATTTTTATATGTTTGTTTGATTTTATTTTATAGACTCGCGTTCAGGTGAGAACAGTTTTATTTGATTTTATTTATAGATTCGCGGTCAGGTGAGAACAGTTTTAACGTGAACACGAAATGGAAATAGTTTTGATATTGAAATGATGTGTTTAGGTGATATAATAAAGATATTGAAGGAGAATGGATTTGAATATACATGGGGAAATGTGAGAGTGAAATTAGCGGAGTCTTATGGTTTTTGTTGGGGAGTTGAACGAGCTGTTCAGATTGCTTATGAAGCTCGGACGCAGTTTCCGGATGATAAGATTTGGATTACTAATGAAATCATTCATAATCCAACTGTTAATAAGGTACTAGTCCAATTTCTTTCTGAATTTGCTTTTGATTGAAATTAGAAATAGATGTAGCTATTTACATCAAACTACTGCTAAACAATAATAAGTTGTGCATACTGCACAAGACACAGGGCTCCCGTAACAGCAAGATCTGGATAAGGTTTAATAAACGCATAGAAAGTGGACATTTGATAATCGCTAAGATAAAAATGATAGACGACTTTTAAAGTTGCAATCTTATTTTTCCACTGCATATTTTTCTGATCTCGCAGTTTGGAAAGTGAATTCTTTTGTTTACTTCCTAGTTCTAATGAATATCTTTTGAATTGGCTGGAGGTAGTGTGTTTTCAAAATAGTATTCACTACAAGAATATTCATTGGTCAAAGTGAGCGGTCGTTTTGGCAGTTCACTGAGTTTGGCACTTATATTCTCTTACTCTTTTATTTAAGAGTCATTTACCTCCATAATTTTACAAAATATATGCGTTAACATAATTTTTAGGTATGATACCTGCTACTACATCGTCCAACACCATCACTTTTTTGACCGTCATGTTGAAAGCTCAAACTGTAGGCTTAATTTCAAATTGTGATTTTATCTGCAGTGGCTTGTCATCTTTGTGGGATGTGATTTTGGTTTCTGTTGTAAAGTGGTTTCTTGGACTTTTACATTTTTTTTGGGTTACTTGAGCTCACCTACAAGTAGCTAGTTACAGTTCTCTACTTCCTGATCATTTCAAACTTAAACGGTAGTTCCAGAAAAACACCCAACAGAGTGCAATGTAATGTACAAGATAGTTGTTTGGGGTCAATAATCTTGTTTAGGATCAGAAGACATTTAGTTGATTCATCTTATGGTTGATGAACCAATGAATTTGTTGGATGGTGTTTCTGAAAATTAAAAACAAAAATATGTGCCTAATACCAAGTGAGGGTATAAAGAAGAAAAAAAACACATGATTTTTCTGTTGATTAAGTATTTTGTTGTTGCTCAATGTTACTATTAATATATGGAATGTTTCCCGTTTAAAGAGTCTCCTGGTAAATTTACACATCTACAACTATATGGTTTAATGATGTGCTATCTTTATGTTCAATATTTTCTTATAATTCCCTTTCATATTCAACTATTCATAATGACTAGTAAAAGACCGTCTTTGTTATCCCAGCGGTTAGAAGATATGGAAGTTAAAGATATCCCAATTACGGATGGTAAGAAGCAATTTGATGTTGTTGACAAGGGTGATGTTGTGATTTTGCCTGCTTTTGGAGCTGCTGTGGATGAAATGTTGGTCTTAAATGACAAAAATGTACAGATAGTTGACACTACATGCCCCTGGGTTTCTAAGGTACTATTGGCATGCAATGGTTGTGGTTAAGATGATCCCCTTGCCTCTGATTTTAAAATTTCTAGTGCATTCCTTCTCATGAGCATATATGCCTTCACAAGACAGGTATGGAATACTGTTGAAAGGCACAAGAAGGGAGAGTATACTTCCATTATCCACGGTAAATATTCCCACGAGGAGACCGTAGCTACTGCATCTTTTGCAGGGACATATATCATTGTCAAGAACATGGCAGAAGTATGTAGATTTTTAATAACTTCGGTTACTCTTTCCCATTTATCATAGACAGATGACAATACCGAAAATAGATAAGATCTTACTCTAGTTTTGTTTAATTTTTATTGAAAAGGCAACATATGTATGCGACTACATTCTTGGAGGAGAACTTGATGGGTCTAGCTCAACCAAAGAAGCATTCATGGAGGTATAGACATACAATTTTCTTGTAGACCTCAGTGTTTCTTTTATTATTTATACACTAATTTCACATTGTTTGTCTTCAGAAATTTAAATTTGCTCTATCCAAGGGATTTGATCCAGACACTGACCTTGTTAAACTTGGAATTGCCAATCAAACTACCATGCTTAAGGGAGAAACAGAAGAAATTGGTTAGTTCTGTTTTAGTTTTAAATCAAATTACCATTTCTTTATCTATTTCCTTCATGTGATATTTCTAGTATTTTGCAAATACAGGGAAGTTAGTAGAGAGGACTATGATGCGAAAATTTGGAGTTGAAAATGTCAACAACCACTTCATGAGTTTCAATACTATTTGTGACGCTACACAAGTAATTAACCTCTTTACCAAGGATTTTTGCTTATTACTTACAGCTTTAGAAAGTTGGTAAATGTTATGTGCCACTCTTCCTGCACTCCTGCCCACATATTCTAAGATTTGTGTCACTAATTTAGATTTATCGCATACCAACATTTATGTAGGAGAGGCAAGATGCCATGTATAAACTGGTGGATGAAAAGCTTGATCTTATGTTAGTGGTTGGGGGATGGAACTCAAGCAACACATCACATCTACAAGAAATTGCAGAGGAACGTGGAATTCCATCATATTGGATTGACAGTGAGAAGAGAATTGGTCCTGGAAATAGAATAAGTCACAAGTTAATGGTAAGTCTGTGCAAACTATTCTGTAATGTGTGATCCACTGCCTGGTTTACGTTTCTTCAAAATAATTTACACTAATGAAGGACAGAGTATTCTGATGGTTATATGAATTCATACGGTTTTATTCTAACAGCACGGTGAGTTGGTCGAGAAAGAAAACTGGCTACCAGAGGGTCCTATCACAATTGGTGTAACTTCTGGTGCATCTACTCCTGACAAGGTAAACTCACTAATGTTTGATTTGCATAAATATGGTTTCTGGAGTAATAAAATTGATTTTGCTAGTTACTATTATTCCCGACCCCTTTTTCTTTTGTTTTTTTCCTTGTGGCCTGAAACTCGAAATTTTGGCAGAAAATAAATTTCTATTTTTATAATTTACATGCATACTGCAAACATTATAGCTTGTACTATTGGAGATTGACATTAATTTCCGACAATTGTATTTAAAATGGACTTGATCAGGTTGTTGAAGATGCACTTATTAGGGTATTTGACATCAAACGCGAAGAAGCCCTGCAAATGGCCTAGACTATGGTTTCACGCTTACTACAAATTTCTGTATCATAAGTTGAGAGAGTGGAAACAAGAATGAAAGATCTGCATCTTCTGTAACTAGATAACACTTCTAGATTATGATATCCAGCATGGTTTTTCGATCTGTTGTGATTTACTTTAACCGTGGTGTGTGCTCGATGTCCTTTACTGTCTATTGTAAAATATAGTTTGTGGAAGGTAAAGAATTAAAGATCATCACTCCAGAAATGTATATTGTGTAATATATTCAGAATTAGACAAAGTTGCAGAGAATTACTTGATTGGAAATTTCGATTCTTCCTTTTTATATTAGAGGCTGATAATTGCAAGAAATTATCGATATTATTTCGCAAGACATTCATGCTCATTTTGAACAAAAGCTTGCTCAATAAATTAAAGCTGCTGCAACCAAAAGATAAATTTCATGTCAAAAGAACAGTACCAGATACAGTGATACTTTCAAGTTTATGAAGTATAGATCAAAAACAAATTAAAGTAAAAGTACTGGTTAGCAATTTAATAGAACTGTTTTTCACTATTCATCTATCAGGAGTAACTATAAAATCTTTTCATTATATATCTGTATAATTTATTTCCAAATTAGTTATCTATACTTCTTTACAACAATATGTACAATACAAGTGTGAAAAGTAACCACTACTCACCTGGAAAATCCATAAAACCTATTACATACTCTCAAGTAAAAATCAACAAAAAATATGTGTTCCCGCTTTTGGATTGTCTCAATCTTACTTGTATTTTGTTTCTTCTGTTGCTCTCGCATTCTTCTCTAATAGAAAGTGCACTGTCTTTCCTGATGCTTACAAGTTAATTGGTATCTTATTACTTCGACTGTGAAGATGCAACTATTTCCGGCACTTGATCGAGTAAGCGATTAATTGCATCCGGGAATTCGGCCTTCGCTCGATTAGTCTTGCCACCGACAACCACTGACGTCCCATCTTGTAATGCCCATATCTTTATTGATTGGAGAAGAGCAAGAAAAATATATGATGATCACATAACAGATTTAGATATGAGGAATGCCTATAAAGTGCCTTTAAGAAATATAAACTAGGGAGAACTGACAACAGGAATGACCTTTACAATAACCAAACAAAACTAACATAGAACAACCTGACAATGTTCTGGACCTTGACAAAGAATTATATTGACTGTTAACTACTACTTTAATAGAACAGAGGGCAGACAAATTATAAAGAAGAAGAAATTTGACCTGAGAATGAGATAGAAAACTGATGCAAGTTGTGAGCATTAGAGCTCCGAATCCAGCATAGACAACCGGTACTCCAGGGTCGGTCTGTAATATAAAATAACATTTTATTACCTGATAGGAAGGGACAAAAATACACTAAAACGGAAAAATGTAATAGTTACTGTAGGTGTTTTCTGATGGACTTGTCATGTCCTTACCTTCAAGTTCAGGCCACTGCTACCTATTGCATCTAGTACCACAATTTTTGAGCCATCGATCTCGATTGGAAGCTTAGAGCTGGGTCGTCGAATTCCTGCAAATTTGCCTTCTTGATCATAAAGGACAACTGACTGGAGATCACGAGCAAGCATAGATCTGTTTTGAACCAAAAATTGTGGATATCATCAGAATGAGGGAAATTCTATTGAATGGAGATGAGTATAAACCTTGTAAATCAATTAATACTAATAGACAAGGTCTTATGTATGCATACATTCCCTTAACATTTGGAGAATCAACACTTCCAACAGGTAAAATAGTTCCATAGAGCTTCTTGTCGCCTCCATTCATTTGTAAAGGTGCCATAGCCAAATTAAAAGGGCCCTCGTCATCTTTGAGTACTTGTAGTGCAGAAATACTCCAATCGGTCTGGTATATAGTGATCCCACCATACCTTAGAGGATCATTTACTTTGATTGTTTTCCTCAATACCTCCTTACCCTCAAGGTCATATAGTGAAAGGTCAGTGTAAAACTGAGACACCTGAAACATCAATGACATGATGAGAAAAGAATAAAAAAAAAAAAATTAAATAGAACTTGGGGAAAAAAAAAAATCTTTCGCATGGTCCCGTCAAGGCTGCAAACCTCTCCACTATCATAGTACTCCATGTAGAACTTGTTGACATGGACCTCGGTACTAAAAGCGTTTGAAGGAGTAGATAGAAATCCACTTGGTTCCAGAACATCTCCGGCCACAAAGTTGAGACCCTGTGGAACTGTTACAGATCCTCTAAAGCTCCCTGCTGCACTGAGGGTTCCACCCGCCATTATTAATAGTAATGCAAAATGTACTCCAATTGGAGCAAACCGTCCAGCCAGACCCTTAAAAGCATACAAAGACGGCCCTTTCTTGAATACCTACATAGAAAAAAGATAAGCCCAGTTAAATTCAGAAATCAGAATGGGGTATAAAGCACATAATTCTTGTATAACAAGTAGACCAGAATTATATTCTTGGAAGCATTGATCAAAACCCAGAAGGATTCCATACTTGCATTGCTACATTAAGTGCACCAGCTTTAGCCTAACTCTCAAAATTATAAAAATTAAAGGTATAGCCCTTTTTAAAATTAAACTGTTAACAATTCATGATCAAATAATATTTCACTTGAGCTATATGACATTCTGTAACATATGATAGTTTCTCTCAGAATCTTATGAAAAATGTTGGGATCTACAGATTTCATACATTTAAGTAGGAGAAAACTGCAAGGATAAGTTTGCAAAAGAAATTATTAACCTCATATCCAGCCCCCATCAATATGACACCTAAATCTTGAACCGAGGCACTGGGCAGAGTGTCTGAAAATTCCTGCTTCTTAATTGTATCAGGGGAATGTACGAAAGACCACCTGCAAGGTAGAGTTGTGTTAAATAATACAAAGAATCAACTTCAATCACCTCCTTGTAGTAAAGGTTAAAAAATTCTTAGATCAAGCCAGACCTTCTTGCTACCTTAACGATGGGGATTTGGGTTGTAGATGTGCATGCCATAAGAGATGCTCCAAGTAGAACCAAAATTCCAAGGAAAATTGGAGATGTGAACATGTGGTCAAAGCCAAGGGGGAGAATCCATCTCCACGTCAAGAACCCAAAGACAGGGTTCTCTTCAGGATACTTTTGGAAATAATAACCTGGAGCCTCACCTTGATCAATGAATGTTCCTACAGAACAACAGATAATTTCAGATCCAAACTACTGGAGCACTTGCGACCGTTAACAAAACCATAGATTGCCTACCATCAACATTAATTCCACAAAAGTGTTTTAATTGGATTTTATATGTTAAGGAATTTGTCTCGAGAATGTAAGCTTGCTCTGTCGTAACGTACTTTGCAATCAACAGAACTCTCATTAACCGACTCTGTGTAGTCAAGTAGGGTGTCTAGTTGATTGTACTCTTCAGTCACCTATATTCGAAGAGAAATCTGCCGAGTTTTCAATCTAATACCTGAATTCAACATTATTTCACATACTTTATTACAGGGAGTAGGATTTATATAATAACTTATTTCTGTATTTCTTAATTGCTCCAAGTAGTTCTGGAGGCCTGCTTTATACCCCATCCAAGAATAAAACTTGTTCGGCTCTTTAGTCCACTACCAGATACCACTAGTACTGGAAAGCCTGTGAGAATTTCTTTTGTGCTATTTTACATGTTTATTCTACTTCATTCTACATTGCTGGAACAATGGAGGTTTGCATTTCTTTCTTAAAAGTATCAACCAATTATCAGAAAGAATAATTATAATAACAAAGCAAACTCCATGACTCTAATAAATATAACACAAATAAACCTCTTGTAACAGTTTAGAGTTCAACTCATTTTACAGTACATTAAAAAATCATATTGTTTAATAATTATATAAATTAAATATAAAACAATAATTTATCTTTAAGAATATAATTTTGCACTGTAAGCATATTTAATAATCCGAGAATTTAGATTATTTTGTAATTATATTGTTTAGAATTTAAATCATATTGTATGTTGTATGTGCTTACTGTGTAGTAGTATAAACCAAGGGGATGTGCTCGGATCGTGTTGAACTCGAGTCACAAAATAACCCAAATTCTCTAATTTAAATACGTTATCAGTTTTATGATTTGAAAAATTAACAATTATTTACTAATAAATACGAATTATTAAAGAAAATTATATTCTTAAAGATAAATTATTGTTTTATTTAATTTATATAATTATTAAACAATATGATTAAACTAGGAAGAACGGACACTTCAAAAAGGATGCCGTATGCATGTCGGACACGGCCGACACGGCTTACTTGGCACTTACACGACTGAGTACGTGTCCGACATGACACATGGCTTGTCGACACAAAAATAGCAGGGGACATGGCTCCGACACGGGCACGCACGCGACCGACACGGCCGAGGACTCGGCCCACCTAAAAGAAAGCCCAATACTATCTAATTATATCCTAATTGTGCGACATTCTCATATTTTATATGCCCATCTCTGTTTTCATCACAAGTGGAAGGTGTGTATGAGATTCCAAATCTCTTTCTTGATGAACCATAAATGGAAAATGTTCTTTTTACACGAGATGGACATTCTTCAATTAATGAAAACGTAGAATAAATCTTTTTTAGTTCATGAAAGGAACTTTTATTACTACTAATCTACTATGAATGAAGTTGTTCAATGTTTGATACATAGAAAATCCTTTTTTTTTTATTTCTATCGTTTTGTTGCCGTGTCCCGTATCCAGGACTTTTTGCTAGTCGGCGAATCCCCGTGTCCCCATACCTGTATACCATGTCCGTGCTTCCTATCTGATTTTTTACTGTACTATAAAATGAGTTGAACTCTAAAATGTTAGTGTTTGCTGCAAGAGGTTTATTTTTGTTATATTTATTAGAGTCTAATTATCACATGAACTGCCGAATGCTGTTATGCTACTGTACAGTTATCAGTATGTGCGTACTTCAACAATGAAGTGCCTTTGCACCTAAAAAAAACTTTTATCTAATTATAATCTGACCATTAGGATGAATATCATCTAAAGATAGTTAAACTGCACAGAAGCACATCAATATTTATAGTTAGTAACAAAACAATACTCCGAAGCTACAATTAGCAGTTAAATTTCAAATTGAGCACTACATGTAAAACTAATCACAGTTTAATTACCTATAAACTCATACATTACCTATATCAAATTTCAATAAGACTTAAAATGACACGAACACGACCCGAAACTCAAAATTGTCACCTTAAACCTACATTTCAAATTCACAACATAAAACAAACAAAATGACATATACCAATGGTGACATTTCTCCAATAGCCAAAGACAAATTACACAAATTTCAATAAGACTTAAAATGACACATTTACGAACACGACCCGAAACTCGAAATTATCCCCCTTAAAAACAGCATAACAAATTCACAACATAAACCCAACAAAACAATAAAAAAATATGACATATACCTATAGCCATTAAGCCAGCAATGGTGAACATTTCTCCAATAGCCAAAGACAAATTAGACAAAACAGACAACACCTTTTTCGAGTATCTCCTCAACAACATTTTCCCAGTAGTCTTTTTCTTGACAGGTTTGGTCTGAGAATCACTCTCTGAGCTATCACTACTCTTCTCTGACAACAATGGTGCCTTATCAGCAGGACCCACAATCAAATTCTTGGTTTTTACAGAATCTTTAGAGGCTTTAGTGAGCTTACAAGTGACTTTAAGTGTAAAATGGTTGAAATTATTAGTATTGTAAAGACCATGTTTTGTAGTTTTGTAGGGAAAGAAAGGAGATTTAATGAGATGGGTTTGTGGTCTTGATGATAGATACAAGGAAGTGTGTGTAGTGTTGAGAGTTAGAGTTTGAGTTTCCATTGATGAGATGGAGCTGTCTCTTTGAGTTCTGAGCCACAGATGTTTTTTCCTGTTGTAATAGATATTTTAACTATCTTTGATTTGCGGAGCAAATTTATTTTCTAATTTTATATTTTTTATTATTAAGAATGAGAAAGGAATCACTTTGTATTAAAAGTTTATCAAGTTCTTATTTCTCATAAATAAGTTCCTTATTTTGGTAAAAAGTACATAAATATATATATATATATATATATATATTTTGAAATAAGTAACTTGATTTCAAGATAACGAATGTCAAACTCTCCCTACATATATATATATATATTTTTTAAAAGTATGTAAATATGAATTTTTTCCTAAATAAGTAATTTATAAGTCGGGATTAAGGAGGACCAAACTGAAAAACGGTGTCAGTAATTTTCTTTCTGAGAAAACCCTAGCTTCCTCCCCTAACCCCTCCTCGTTTCTTCTCTAGCCGACGGACTTCCATCGGTTTTTTTCGGTAAAAAGTCCCGAACCCTTTAATTTGTTTTGTTTATTTTTATTTCATTCAATAATCTTTTTTTGGGTAAGTACCTCTACCTATTTGATTTGTTTAGTTTGTTATTTAGATCTTAATTATCAGAGTTTTTGGTTTTCTTTCTTCTTCGATTCAAGCAGAGCTTATTGGATTTGAGAGTATACCGAGGATCTCCTATTGTGGTTTCATTTTTTAGATTTAAAATTTTCCCTTTTCGAATTTCAGTTTGTTTCTTTATTGTGAGTGTTGGTTTTGATTTAGTAATGGAAGTTTGTATGGAATTGCATTTATAGCTCAAACGGATTATGACGAAGGGGATTGTGGTGAAGTGGGTACATGTAAATATATCATCTTTAAAATATCGCTTAATTGTCTTTTCTTGAAGACAGGTGATTTAATTTTTTTTATGTTTGTTCGACTCGGTCATTTTTGTAGATGTGACTTTTTATTATTGAATTAACTCCATTTTTTTTCAAAAAAAAATAAATGAAAGGAGGGCCAGACGGAGCCAACATGTATAGTTTTTATTGAAATAATATTTTTCTTGTCAAAACATATTAGATGAAATAATATGTTTTGATTAAAAAAATCAGTAATCGGATTTAATCAATTTAGAATTAATTGGAAGAATTAATCATAATGAAAATTGAATGTATTTTAATATTATAATATTATTTTATCTATTTACCTCATTTGTATTAGTTATTTATTAAATAATATGTATTGATTGTATCATACAATTTATGTTTATTTATATTTAATTAAATTATTATTTTATTTCTAAAGATATATTCATCAAGAATATGATTAGTCGGATTTTAAAAATCGAATTTTTATATCTTATAAAGGATGAAGCGGGAATTAATTAACTAAAGAAATTTTTATAACAATGGGTTTGCTGTAATACCCGGTATTAAGTAAAGAATAAAATAAAATAAAATGAGAAAGCATACATTAGTAGTGGATTTTAAATAATTAAAAGTTTTATATATCCGTAAATAATGAATTAGTTGATATTGTTTATGTGAACAGAAAAGATGGTCAGTTTTTTTTTTTTTTTTTTTTTTTTTTTTAGGCTTATATGCCTAATTATCTAATATTTTGATATAAGCGAGAATCACCCCGAGAGTACAAGAGATACGCTCTCTGATGGTCAGTTTTGGTGACCAATAATTAACTAAAAATGAATTGGGCCTGTAAATAGATTAGAATTTTGGATTGGGCTAGAAATTTATATGGGAATTGGGCTATGAAGTAGAAATAGTTATTGAATCATTTAGTCTGCAAATTATGTCCGTAAATGAAATGAGTTTTATCATTAGTTAATAATTAATATACTAGATAATTAATAAATGAAAATGGTCAATGTATTAATTAATGTATTAAAGGAAAAGAAAAACATGACACCAACGGCAACGTGTGATACTGAGGTGTTTAATAATTATAATATTTTTATATTTAATATTAAATAATTGATAATAATTTTATGATTCGAAGTTAAGTCACCTCAACGTTGAGTGAGTGTTTTAACTTACACTGGGAAATTGATTCATGCGACTGAATATAAAATTTTAATTTATACAAATAGACGAGAGGTTGCGGTGAACAACATTTTACGTGGTTTAAAATTTAGATAATACTAGCTTAAAACCCGTGCGATGCACGGATTGTTAATTGTTATTTTATTATTATTATTTTAATATTTTATTAATTGTAATTGTGCAAAAAATAAGTAGGCATGTTAAAATAGCTAAACACTTTTAATTAATTAAAATCATTAAAACAGATTTTAAAATAAATAAGTATGAGTTTGCCCGTTATATTTTTGAAAATGAGAGGTTTTAGTAAGAAAAAATAAAAAATGTAACATATATTTAGTTTAAAAAGGTTAATGTCCGTGATATTTTTGGAAAATGAGGTTTTAAAATTTAATAATTAAAAGTATTTAAATACGTTTTAAAATAAATAAGTAAAAGGTTTCCTGTGATATTTTTGGAAAAAGAATGGATTTTAGTGAGAAAAATAGAAAAAATAAATCGTAAAAGGCAATTTCCCATGATATATTTAGAAAATGAGGGACTTTGTTCGAAAAAATATATAATGTGTTTTAGCTGAAAAAGTAATTGGTTATAAATATGTATTTGATTATTTATATTTTAATATTTTTAGTAATTGCATTTGTTAAGAAAAATAAGTAGATATGTTAAAATAGGTAAACTTTTAAAAATAATTATAATATTAAAATAGGTTTAAAAATAAATAACTAAATGTTTGTCCGTGATATTTTTGGAAAAAGAGGGATTTTAGTAAGAAAAAATAGAAAAACTAATATGTTTTAGTTAAAAAAAGGTAATTGCCCGTGATATATTTGAAAAAGTAGGGGAATTTGTTTGAAAAAATAGAAAAAATAATGTATTTTAGGTGAAAAAGGTAATTGGTTATAAATAGGTAATATTATTATTTAGTAATATATTTCTATAAATAAGTAAGGTTAATTAAGTAAAATCACAACGTACCATACCGACCAACCAAACTTTTAATGTTTCGTCTATTATATAATAGTATTGATATTATTATATACTATACTATTATATAATAAGAGTAAGAGAGGTAATAAGGGAGTTGTACTACCATAGTTAAGAATAGGTCAACAGTTCGATTCCTAAAGACAACATATATTATTAAAAAATTTATCATTTACCCGGTTACGCATATCTATACTATTATATTAAAGACAAAACATTGAAAGTTTTGTAATTTGGCCCGAAAGTTTTGTGTAGTTTTGTCACTCCATTCATAGCCGTTAGATATTTCTGATCAAAGCGATGAGAAACGTTAGATAAAATACTAAAATTATTATATAAAATATCTTTTCTATTTTTTCTACATAAAACATCTTATTTTCCAAAAATATCGCAGACAGTTTCATTTAAAAAAATAACGGTTATAATTGTTAATAACTAACCCATTACCTTTTTTAGCCAAAGTGTATATTTTTTTTTTATATTTTCTAACAAAAATTTCTACTTTTCTATTATTTTTCTAAATAACACCTCTTATTTTCCAAAAATATCACGAACAATTCTATTTAATAAAATAAAATAATAATATTATAATTATTAATGACTAACCGATTAGTTTTTTTTCCCCAAAACGTATTTTTTTATATATATTTTCTAACTAATATCTCTCCTAACTAAAACCTCAAAAATACCATGGGCTATTCCATTTAGTAGCATAAAATATTAATATTATAAATACTAATAATTAAACTATTACATTTATTAGCAAAAGCGTACATTTTTTTTTTATTTTTTAAATAAAATTTCTCCTTTTCTAAAATTATCACAGACGAGATATATAATTATCAGTTACCTCAAATGCGACACTAAACGCTGAAAATTAGACAAGAACAGTCCTATAAATTATTAAATCATGTCGGGTCAAATAAATATTCATTACAATTTGTTTTACAATTTAATATAGCAAATGAATGCATAAATTAATCATCAAAAAATAAAAGAAAATAAGACAATATACTAAAATTATTATTTATAATATTAAATTTAAAAATATAAATAAAGATTAAATTTCATCAAATATGTGTTATTATACTTTTTTTTTCTGTAATATATAATAGAGCAACTATATTCTATATATAACTAACAAAAATTAAAAATTAAGTAATATAATATTTAAAAGTACCACTTGCAAAATAAAGTTTTATTAGTAGTTTGGTAGTCGTTCTTTAATTTGTTCATTCAATAGTTAATATATTTATTTAAAAAATAACTATACTAATTAGAACATATTTTTTAAACCTATTTATTTTGGTTGTGTGATGAACTTTTATACTTTTTAAGACAATGTATTTGGACCAATTTACGGGCTTAGTTATTTAAAAATATTTTAGTACATCTATAAAGATATATATATATATATATCTAAGCATAATTATTGCACATCAATTAAATTATTATACTAATAAAGTATATATTTTTTAATTAGTATAATATATTATAATTAATTATCACAAATTACTCTAATTATTTTGAAAGGAGGCCTAATTATTTTAAAAACTTATTTAAATAGTCCTATTTATTTTGAAAGGTTATTTATTATTTTTAACATGTCTTATTATTATAATTATAAATTTTAATAAACATATATTTAGAGACCTACTTAGTATTTTAACAAATTTATTTAATATCCAACTAATAAATTTTTTATATAAAAACACAAATAATAAATTTAACAACTATTAAAAAATTCGTGCATTACATGGACTACAAACTAGTATCTATTATACATGTTAGTTGGCTTTTTTTAATTCAAATTAACGATGTAATTTCTTTTCTCAAAAAAACGATGTAATTTCAAATCTTAAAAATCTAACATACTGCAACGAGAGTATAAGCAAGATTTAGAAACTTAAAGATAGAAATAAATGAAGAATGATTTTTATAGTATTATTTACGGTAGCACAAGCTACTTGGTATCACTCTTTATTCCTAAGTTTTACTCTCCCTCAATTCTTTACATTGAGGGACGAACTCGACGTCTGTAAAAAAATGAGAGTGACGGAGGGAGTAACTTTTAAGATATAATCACTTTTTACTCAAAAATATCCACAAGTTTATACAAACTTCTAATGTTTATTCTTCATCCAGTTTTTTGAAGGTTCTTTTTTTGTTTATGTTTGTTCAAGCCTCTTTTTTGTTAATCGTGTCTGTTTTAACTTGAACATCTTTTTCTCAAATAATTAAGCTCATTGTAATACATTTTTAATAATTAATTTTGTTAAAATATAATTTCAAAATAAATATGCACGAGATGTATTTGAATTAAATAATTGAATGGGTTTTAATTAAAATAATTAGGTTCATCAAGATATATTTTAAAATTAATTACGTTTGTAGATTTGTTACCCTTTATATCCCACATATAATTAGGGTAAGAGTGATAGAAGAATTTATTTCAAATTAATTATTTATAATTCCAAAAATACTAAAAAAAAGTGCAAGTTTCAAATTACATCCATAACAGATTAATTGTAATATTATATTATCAAATTTAAGAATTAACATAAAGTAAAATTTTGAAATCAAATCTTAACTTACGCTAAAGGGAAGCTCAACGCATCAGTCTTTCCCAAAGGGGTAGAGTGAAGTGGTGACTTTGAAATTGGCGGAAAGCCGACTTTGGAACTTGCATCTTGCACCGGGGATGAAATATATTTGGGCAATTAGTTATAACATCCACGGAATCTTGAAATTACATAATTTATTATTTTTCGTCTATAAATTAATTACGATTGTGAATCGACAAATAATTATATTAAATGGATCTTATTCAAGTGTAATAAAAGACAAAAAATTCAATAATCATTTGTAATGTATTTAAATTTAATATTTAGTATTTTAAATATGTAATTATAGGCTAATGGTTCAATTTTTATCTAACATGTAAATATCTAATATTTATTAGTTTCAAGACTTCAAATTTGATATTGAATCTCATAAATAGCAATATATATTTGTATTATACTATAATAATTAAAATCTATGATATAATTTGTAATTTGGTTAATAATTTCTTTTTTCATTAACACCTTATTTTTATGATATCCTTTATACTGTGCTATAATATGTGAAATATGTATAATATATAATTTGATTAGCACAATCGTTTTCGGTAACACCTCTCTACTTCGATATCCTTTAATATTAAGTATTTTTAAATAAAATTAACAATAAAGAAATTGCATTAAATTCATTAATAATCATTCACCGAACATCGATTAACTCACCTATCCACATAATGCGAAGCTCACCTTAAACAATGTACAATAGCAAAAGTTGTTTTACACGTAGTTTTAAGATTCGATTTCTATCAATAACATAATGAAATTTTATATTTAAAATTCCACTAACCACTATTATTATATTGTATTTAAAAATAATTGAAAAATATAGATTTCTCAAAATTGTTATATAATAAAAATTTTTTTTAAAAAACCCGTGCGAATTAAAGACGAAACATTAAAAGTTTTGGTCGGTCGGTCGGTCGGTCGGTATTTGGGCCGATTCACGGGCCTATCTATAATCAATTTATTAATAACCAATTACCTTTTTTCACTACATTACCTATTTTATATTTATTTTTTAAACCAAACCAACTCATCTTCTAAAAATAAAACGGACAACATATATATAATATGGTAATATTATTATATATTTATAACTGATTACCTTTTTCAGTTAAAACACATTATTTTTATATTTTTTACCTAAAACAACTCATCTTATAAATAGGACACATATATGGAAACCAAGTTATTGATAACCAATTACCTTTTTCAGCTAAATTATATTACCTATTTCATATACCTATTTAACTAAAACAAATCATTTTCTAAAAATAAGACAGGCAATATATATATAAAATGGTAATATTATTATATATTTATAACCGACAGCTAAAACACATTATGTGTTTTATATTTTCTAACTAAAACAACTTATCTTCTAAATATAATACATGCAAAATAAATATACAATGTGAATATTGTTTTATATAAATATTAATAAATAACAAGTTATTCTTTTCAGCTAAAACAAATTACCTCTTTTATATTTTCTAACTTAAACAACTAATTTTCTAAAAGTAATGCAGACGTATATATAAAAAAATTAATATAATTTTATATAATTGTTAATAAGTAACTAATTGTCTTTTTAAGGATATTACCTGTTTATATTTTTTAACTGAAACAACTCATGTTCAAATTAAAAATAACACGGGCAAAATATAGATATATTGGTAATATTATTATATTAAACTTATGAAATTATGTTTATTATAATTTTTTTAACATTCAATTTAAACGAGATAATTAATTAAAATAAAAGTAATATTATATTCAAATAAACTCGGTATATTGAACAAGCACATATTTTGATATTTGCACTTGAGTTCCTTTTTAGATTTTTAAGAGTAAAAAAATACGAATCATTAGATATGTTATTTTAAAATATTTTATATTTTAATATCTAAAATACTACTATTGATTACGTCAATAATATATTAAATTTAAATATTATATTGTTAGATTTATTAATCCAATATATATATATATATATATATATTAAAATTTTATCAAATTATATATAATAACTAAAATCTAAATAAAAAATAAGAAAATATTAAAGAAGACCGTGCATCGCACGGGATATAAGCTAGTATAAAGTAAGGCTAGTGTCGCAAAACATGGCACTACAAGCTGTAGATTAGTGTTCCTATATATTGACAAGAAGCAGGACTTAGAGCTTGTTCAAGGATATAAAACCTTAGCTAAATAATTTATCTGACATTTATGTATCGATCATGCAGATTAAATAATTAAAAATCAAATGAAGACGAAGAGGGATCGACTTCTTTCAAAAAATAGGAAAAAGGGATCGAATAACACACGCCAAGTGGTAAGTTCTAAGAGAATACATTCATAATGTTAATTTTAGTTATCCAAGAATACGTTTTGTAAATATATTATCTCATTTTTCATTAAATATAATTAAATAAATTTAATTAGTAATCAAAAAAAGAATTTACACAATTTTTCTTTAAAAAGTCATTGAGAATTAACGAAATAGTTCAAAATTAGAATCAAATTTATCCAAAATAATTGTACATTAGAATATTCTAATTGTAAAATGAAGCTTCTTGTTGAAGTTGTAAGTGTCAAATTTTATATAAAAAATATATAATAAATATTCTATATTTGAATTAAATATATATTATATGGAATATAATTTTAAATTATTAATGAGGTTCTACAGTAGATTTAATGATTCTCTGCAAAATTATATATAAGAGGATTTTCTCTGAAATAATAACATAATTAATAAGATTTTTTATAAAATGGATTGATTATTTTTAAAACTATAACAGTAGGTATATATTATATAATTTTTTAAATACTTTATTTGATACTGATATATACATAAATTATGTTTATTATGTATTTTTTTTTTGAGGCCCAAAAGGGAAATTTTATTACTGAATAATAAAATCATTGACTAATGCATCCAACACACAATGTGGAGGAGACAAAAAAACTTTAGAGCTATTAACCACACAGGGCACTTTAGCTAACAAATGTGCAACTGTATTGGCTTGTCTCTTAACAAAAGAAATTGAGATATTCAGATGAGAGTCGAGGATGGAGATGCACTCTTTTAGAATAATTCCCACCTCACTAAAATGTTCTGATTTTTTTTGCAGCGCCACCACCGTAAGCATGGAATCACTCTCCACTGTTACTGCATGATACGGTAAAGAAACAAACCATCTAAGAGCTTCCCGCACACCCCATATTTCAGCTTCAAAGGCTGAAACCTCCCCTGCAGCTTTTGCCGTACTTGCTCTGATAAAGCTTCCATTATGGTCCCGAAGAACCATCCCAATAGCAAAATAATCTCTTCCTTGAACAACAGACGCATCGACATTGAGTTTGAGCCTACCTTCTTGTGGTCTAACCCACCTGTTATTAACACTACTCACCCCTGACACAGAGCATTTCATACGAGCTAGCCTGGTGACCTTCGCTTTTTGCCATTCCACAATAGTAGAAGAACTCCATTCCATTGCAAGATGAGCCATAAAACCTTTATTCTCCCATACTTTCAAATTTCGAGCATACCAAATCCCCCATAAAGTTGAAAAAATGCTCATCATACTTTCATTCGACTCATACTCCAGCCTCTGCAACAGCCAGTCTGAGACGTTCTCCTCCGGATGCAAATCCACAGTCATACTAGAAGCAGTCCAACTGTCCTTAGCATATCTACATTCAAAGAAAACATGACGCATCTGCTCATCTTCACAATCACAGAACGGACATACAGAAGTACAGTTCACTCCTCTCCTTACCAAGGCAGTACGCACAGGGACATTATTCCGGGCAAATCGCCACAAGAACACCCTCACTTTCGGAGGAACATCAAGTCTCCATAGCTTACTCCACCCTACTTCACGACCCCGACTACTGTCTAAACCCCTTCGCCAAAGCTGATATCCCGATTTAACACTGTACTTCCCACTAATAGTGTGTATCCACGTCAAGCGATCTAAAACCTGAAATTGGGGAATAGGCATTGCTAATATATTCTTAGCATCCTAGCTTGTAAACAAGCTTACTACCTTATAGACATCCCACTCTTTGGTATCAGGCAAAAATAAATCTTTAACCTTAACATTACCACCCCTATTATGATATCCAATTTCCACCCGGTAATCAGCCTTGCCTCGCACCCATGCATCCTCAAAAATATCTACACTGTCACCATCTCCTACCACCCACCTGAATCCTGATTTAAGAGCTTCTTTAGCTTGCCAAATACCCGACCAAATAAAGCTTGAACCTCCACCTCTCTTAGCTTGAAGAATTGAACTATTTGGGAAATAACGCGCTTTAAAGACCCGAGACACCAACGAATTAGAATTCTGCATGAAGTTCCAGCAATGCTTTGCAAGAAGAGCTAGATTAAAGCCAAACAGGTCTCTAAAACCCATACCTCCTACACACTTAGCCATACTCATATTTTCACATGAGAGCCATCGAATTCCTTTAGATTGGTTGGACCCCGAACCCCACCAAAAACTATTCATCATACGTTGAAGTTCTTGGCACAACAATTTTGGCATAAGGAAACATGACATGGAGTAAGTAGGAATAGCTTGGGCTACATTGCGTAAAAACACTGATTTCCCCGCTCTTGATATACTTTTAGAACTCCATCCTTGGATTTTCTTCCTTAAACTGTCCTTTAAGAAGTTGAAAACAAATTTCTTAGATCGACCTACCAGAGAAGGCAAACCTAAATATTGCCCCGTACTCAAATCATTGGAAACTCCCGGAATCTCTTTAATCTCACTTTGTTTATCCCGACGAACGTTTGCACTGAAGAAAATACCAAATTTCTGCAAATTAATGGCTTGCCCTGACAATTCTTCATACTTCGCCAAGATATTTCTGATTTCCATAGTTTCTTCAGACGTAGCCTTGTAAAAGAGGAAACTGTCGTCCGCAAATAATAAATGAGTGACTGCTGGAGCATTGGGACACACTTTGCAGCCATGAATCTTCCCTGAATCTGCAGCTTCCTTAAGGGACAAAGACAACCCTTCAACACAGAAAAGAAAGAGGTATGAGGATAGGGGATCTCCCTGACGCAAACCTCTTTTGGGAGTAACCGGACCAATTTGATCACCATTGAAACAGATCGAGTAAGAAACGGTAGAAACACAAAGCATTATCCAACCAATCCATTTTTCTGAAAACCCCATTCTTCTCATTTGATTGGCTAAGAAACACCAATCTACTCGGTCATATGCTTTGCTAACGTCTAGCTTCAAAGCAACCTCTCCACTATTAGACCTATTATTGCTTTTCATATGATGTAAAACTTCAAAAGCTACAAGCACATTGTCAGATATGCTTCTACCTGGTACGAAAGCAGATTGGTTCTCGGAAATGACCTCAGGCAAGAGAATTTTGAGCCTATTGGCGAGCACTTTGGACAAGATCTTATATAGAACATTACAGAGAGCTATTGGTCTGAGATCTTTCATAGCCTCCGCATTATCCTTCTTTGGAATTAGAACCACATTTGTAGCGTTCAGCTCACTTGGAAACGACCCCTCCTTTAGCCAATCAAAACAGCTGTTGAAAATCTCACGCCCCATCAAAGACCAAAAATGTTGGAAGAAAGCAGGATTCAGACCATCCGGACCCGAAGCTTTGTCCGGATGCATTTGCTTTAAGGCTACAGAGAATTCCTCGAAAGTAAACTCAGCCGTTAATAATTCATTATGTTCACTCGAAACCACTGGATTACTACTGTCTGCTTCTACATTTTGCTGAGATTCAGCATTTTTAAAAACACCTCTGAAATAATCAAGCACTATAGTACACATCTCTTCATGCTTTGTTACTATATCCCCATCACTAGTCTTCAAGTGCTGAACATAATTAACTTTCTTCCTAGCATTCGTAAATGCATGGAAAAACCTGGAGTTGGAGTCCCCTTCTTCTAGCCAGTATGCTTTCACCCTTTGCCTCCAATAAGATTCTTCTTGAATCAGCAAGTCATTTAGCTGATGAGACAACTCAAAGTATTTACGGATGCCATCTTCATCTTCTCTCTGAACAAACTGATTAACTTCTTCTTTTTTCTTTTTGATTTTGTCTCGAAATTTGTAGAAAAAGTTTCTTCCCCATTTAGACATAAAGGAAGTAACAGAAATAAGCTTCGGCAGAAGATGCATTGGATTTAGCTTATCCCAGCACTTAGACACCTCTGTCGTGAAAGAGGCTTCTCGCAGCCACATATTTTCGAAGCGGAACCGGAACTGCTGCTTAGAATGAGAGAGACTTAGTAAATCCAAGTTAATTGGATCGTGATCAGAAACAATTGTGTGAAACACTGAGAGATTACATAATGGAAATAATCTCCACCATTCTTCAGTAGCAAAAGCTCGATCTAAGCGCTCCTTGACCCAATTTTGAGACCCTCTACTCTTCTCCCACGTAAATTTACCACATTTTAAATCCAACTCAAGCAGGCTACAGTCTTCAATCGTTCTACTGAAACCAGAAAGAAGATACTGAGGTGATTACCTTTCTTGTCTGAGACATACATCATGTCGTTGAAATCCCCTAGAATGCACCAAGGTAAATCAGAAAACGAAGCTAAACTTCTGATAAGATCCCAAGATTCACGTCTACGACTACGCTCCGGAATGCCATAGAAACAAGTAAGTCTCCACTGAGCCACACCATTATTATTAACCTGAACATTAACATAATTAGAAGAAGAATCTAAAATACTACAATCAAAATTCCTCTTCCAAAGCACAGCCAAACCACCACTACGCCCTCTACAATCTACTGCAAACGAGCTGGCAAATTTAAACTGACTACGAAGAGCTTCAATTTTAACTGAATTAACTAAATTTTCAGAAAGGAACAGAAAGTCGGGATTACGAGATTTGATCAAATCTCCAAGAACACGAACTGACCGCGGGTTCCCCAACCCACGGCAGTTCCAACTTAAAATATTCATTGATGATGGCTAGCTTGTCTAGCAAGCCTAGCCAAATTGTTTTTTGATGATGCTGCACAATCACTTCCAGAAAGAGCTACATCCTTAAGTGAGAAATTTGAAACAACAAGAGAACCCTTCGCACCAATTCCTTCGATATCCATACCTTCATACTCGCTAGGCCCACTTCTCATACGCTTTCTTTCTACCACATTAAGCCCAGCTGACTCCTCTTCCTCAGGCCCAACATGATATAACGGGTTAGAGATAAGATCATTCTGTTGAGATACTTCCCTAATAATCAGCTTACCATATCCAGCTGGTTCCGTTTGAATTACTTGATTCCCTCCAAGATCCTTAACAGCACCCCCTGATTTCGGGAGTTTGTTACCCCTTCCAATCCGTAACTCCCAATCAACGTCGCTCTCATCCCTCAGCCATTTACTCTTCGCCGGTCCGGAACTTCTCCTCGGCGGTGCCCTGAGCCACGCACCCCACTCCCTACTAACCTCCTCATTAGGTTTATCGAGGAACACACGACATAATCGTTCAGTATGGGTAACCAGACCACATACAAAGCAGAAATCCCCAAGACGTTCATATTTACAACACACAGTCACCTCCTCCCCATTTCTTTTAGTTATCTTCTTCCTCCTTTTTAACGGCTTTCTAACATCCAATTTAACTCTTACCCGCATACATTCTCGCCAAATACTTGTGTTATTCTTGTGATCATATTCCAGAAAATCTCCAAAAAAATCACCCAGTTGTTTCCCTACTGGTTCTGTCATCAATCCAGACGGAAGATTATGCAGTTGGATCCACACATTCAAGTGCCACAACGAGACCTTCAAAGGATCCTCACCATTTGGGATCAGATTAGTGCAGAGCATCGCATTATCGAACTGCCAAGGCCCACCATTTAAAACCCACAACAGATCTTCCTTATGATAAAACTGGAATAAAAATATACTATCACCAAGCTCCTTAATGTTAATTCCCAACGCAGGTTTCCATATATCCGCCATTTTGGTTTTCATAGCTCTTACATTTAGATTTTTCTCCGTCAAAAATCTTCCCACAATACACAACTCGTACTTATTGGTAGCTTCCTCAACATCGCCTTCAAACACAAACGCAGTATTCTCCTCATCTTCCAGATCTAGCCCTGCCAATTGCTCATTCAAAGATTGAACTCTTGCCATCAAGGACGAAACAAGCTCACACAGTTTAGATTCTAGAATATAGAAAATAAATGGAGAGAAAAACTAAGACTCCCACATTATGGAGAGAAAAAAATATTAGTTTCTGAGAAAATTTGAATGTATAGAGTTATCCTTTTTTTTACTCTTTTAAAATCATATAGAGTTAGCCTATGTTTATTATGTATAATAATAGCGTAACGGGAACGAAGAGCAGATAATTTTTTGTTAGAAAAAATTAATCTCGCCCTCTTCCCAATTTACGATTTCCAATAAAAAGTATTTTAATTTTTCATAAGGTACACCAAAAAACTTTGAATTTAGAATGTACTACTTATAATTTGTGTTCCGAATTATGAGTTTGATAATAACGAAATTAAAGCATATAAATAAAATATATATTTATTAATTTTATAAAACACATTTTTTATACTTTAGGACTCCGATTGTTTGCCGGAAAATAACATGATTTTGGAACATATTTTCCTGGAAAATATTTTCTCCAGAAAATATTTTTCAAGAAAAATAAATGCTCAATATTTTTTTCCCAAAAAATTCTTGAAAATTTGCCCGCCTACAAATTCTCAGAAAAAAATTTCTCAGAATAATTTTCTCGGAAAACATTGCTCGGAAATTTTTTTCGGGGAAAATCAATTCTCGGGAAAGATTTCACCGGAAAAAAATTCTCGAAAAAAGGTTCCCGGAAAAATATTTCTCGGAAAATTTACCTCGGGGAAAAAATTCTCGAGAAAGTTTTCGCTCTCCAAAAAAAGTTTCCAGAAAATAATTTCTCGGGAAAAAATTATACGAAAATTTTGTTATTATGCGATTACCTTTTTTTTAATTGATTCACACTATCCAATTTAAGTACGTTAACTTACTAGGGTAAATCCTATTCAGAATGTGATTAGCAAGATTGTTGATTGAATTTTGTACAAGGAAAGTAGTAGTTTTACTTAATGAACACGATCCTGTACTTGATGAACACGGGTTCGTGTGTGTATATATACATGGTAAGGGAAGACTCTTGTCTAAGCACATTATATCAAAAATCTCTCTGACAAAATCCTCTCTCTCTCTCTCTCTCTCTCATTGTATTTCTGGGCTAACGTGATTTGATAACTGGATGTATTTGTTTAGGAAAATTGATTAGTTGATAAAATCTCTCTCTTTCTCTCCCTCATAAAATCTCTCTCTCTCTCTCTCTCTCTCTCTCTCTCTCTCGCATAAAAATCTCTCTCTGATCAAATCTCTGTGATTGAATTTCTGGTGGTGTTAGTTGATACAATCTCTCTCTCCTCATAAAATCTCTCTCTCTCTCTCTCTCTCTCTTTCTCCCTCATAAAATCTCTCTCTCTCTCGCATAAAAATCTCTCTCTGATCAAATCTCTGTGATTGAATTTCTGGTGGTGTTAGTTGATACAATCTCTCTCTCCTCATAAAATCTCTCTCTCTCTCTCTCTTTCTCCCTCATAAAATCTCTCTCTCGCATAAAAATCTCTCTCTGATCAAATCTGGTGGTGAATGGTAATGGCTGAAAGAATAAATTTAGCTCCTGGATTCAGGTTTAATCCTAGTGATGAAGAACTTATAACTTTGTACTTGAAGCCCAAGGTTCTTGGACACAAGCTCTGGTACATCTCTATTATCAAAGAGACTGAATTGTTCGGCCCCAAATCAACTCCTTGGCAATTGTTTGATGTTAATGATGATGATTCTTGGACCGTATCTCCTGGTAACTCCGAGAAGTACTTGTATGTGTTTACTACCTTAACTAAGCTACGTCGTTCGGAAGGTAGTAAGAAGGAGTGCATTAGAGAAAATAGTCGTAAGAAGGCTGGCTGTGGCAGATGGGGTGGTAAAACTAAGAGGAAACGTATTATGGATCTCAAGGGTAATGTTATCGGGGAGCAACGAATGCTTCGTTTTGAGATTAATGACAATGGGGATCAGTTTGATCTTGGTAAGGCAAGTCACTTCAGGATGCACGAGTACTCGTTAGCTGGAGTTAATAAAGGCCTTAAATCTGCTTCCGGTAAAGACGTTGTGCTTTGTAAGATCACTGTCGATTCTTCTAAGGATCCTGTATATAATTTGGTTTCTGAAAGTCCTGGTCCAACAAAAAGAGATGAAGGTAAACCTGGTCCAACAAAAAGATGCAAGGGTAAAAAGAGAAAGAACAAGGAGAATTCTGAGAAAAGTGTTGGGAATAATCCGGAGGGAACCAGGAATATAACACCAAAAACTGTGGTTGAGATGGATAGCGGTATTGGTAACAATGTTGAGGCCATGTCAAAAAATTTGTTTGTCATGGATAGTGGTATTAGTGATTGCACTGATTATCTAGCTACTGCTGATCAAGCTGATCAATTTGACAATGTCTGGGATCCCAGTTTCACGAATTCTGAGAAAAGTGTTGGGAATAATCCGGAGGGAACCATGAATATAACACCAAAAACTGTGGTTGAGATGGATAGCGGTATTGGTAACAATGTTGAGGCCATTTCAGAAAATTTGTTTGTCATGGATAGTGGTATTAGTGATTGCACTGATTATCTAGCTACTGCTGATCAAGCTGATCAATTTGACAATGTCTGGGATCCCAGTTTCACGAATTCTGAGAAAAGTGTTGGGAATAATCCGGAGGGAACCAGGAATATAACACCAAAAACTGTGGTTGAGATGGATAGCGGTATTGGTAACAATGTTGAGGCCATTTCAGAAAATTTGTTTGTCATGGACAGTGGTATTAGTGATTGCACTGATTATCTAGCTATTGCTGATCAAGCTGATCAATTTGACAATGTCTGGGATCCCAGTTTCACGAATTGGGTCATGGGATTGCTGACTTCCAATCCTGAAGAGGGGGCAGTTGAAGACATCAGCAAGCTCGGAAAGAGGAAATTTGAAGAGGAGAATTGTTGCGGGAGTAAGAAGATATGTCTTTAATGAGTGTTATCGTTAGCCTGGGATGTATGCATTACTAGTCTTCTTTTTGTCCTTTACTAACTACGAATCTCCTAGTTTCTTTTTAGTCCTTTTGTTTGCTCAGTTGATTGGATCTTGTGTGCACATGTATAATTTTGACACAGTTATGATCAAATTGTGAATCTTCACCCTTGTGTTGCTTTATAGTAATAAAGTTCAAACCTTTTGTTATTGTTGCATACGAAGCTTGTAAATCTGTTGTTTTAGTTTTCCTAAGAGAGTCGTAATATTTGATTCTATATTATGCAGTTCCTCTGATCATTAATGTTATTTCTGGCTAGTTAAATTTCCTGCAAGTTCAGTGCACGAGAATTGAGTTAATGAGTTTGAGCAAATTTTAACTTGAAGCTCCTACTTTTATCGTGTACTGACCCTTGAAAAAAGATTTCTAAATGAAAATTAAATTTAGGTTAGGCATATTGGTTTTATTGCTTGATGATTTGAACACGAGATGGTTGGTTGCTCCAAATGTTGGAATCATTGAGTCGGGTGAGGAGCACAGGTCAATTCTTTGGTATTTAACTCGATTAAGTCTTGTGAATTATATTATGCAGACTGTATCGAAGTAACTGAAAATTTTTCCCCTAAAATCAGAATGATTCACTAGTTTCAACCAAAAAGGGAGTGCAAATGTTAGGAGTGCAAAAGAAGTCTTCTTAAAACTGTTAGTAACTACTACAACTTTCTATCTTTCCGCAATATAAAAGAGTGGTGCCAGTAAGTATTTCAGTTGTTTCAATCTACATAATGTTTGATTTGTATTGTGGATGAACTCAGTAGTAGTCCCCAGATACTCTAACACTGGTTGGAACTCTGCAGTCGACAGAAAAATGTCAACTCGACATACGGTATATGTGTTTCAAATATTTAAAAGTAAATTTAAATGTGAATACAGTAAAAGATATAAGAGAATGATGACATTAGAAATTTCTGTAATAGGATAGAGTTTCTTTAAGCCTCAAATCTCGGTGAAACTACTGCAAATCTTTCCAGTTTGATAGGGTAATCTTTTCATTCACGTGTTGAATTATTTTCAAATATTAGGTTGTAAGCTTCACAGCTGATTACAGATAGTGAATAGCCACAGGGTAGTAATTTAATTTCATATGATTCCAAACTTTGAGTAATGATAAACTCCTTATTCTGTATAGTACATCTCCAAGACTCTGTCAATCATATAGCAGCAATGAAGAATCTGACGCATTTAGTCCAGTGGATGATAAAGCAAGGGCTTGATTCTACATTAAGAAGTTTCCTAAAGCTTGGCCTTTGTAATGAGCTCCCTTAGCTTTACACTTATTTAAGTTTCTCAGGCCATTCTTCTACTTGAGAGCATTTATTAATACTCTGATGTAGGAAATGTTGCAACTTTTTAAGTTCCATATTTTGTGTAATAATGTGCCTTGAGTGCAGCAGTTCCGCATACTGACCTGCAAATTTTGATTTTAACTGTTACTACTGTAATATGCATATATAAATATTACTTGAAAGTGATTCTGTCATCATAAAAATGGAAACTATTTTAACCACTTAACAATTTGTCACCGGGTTTTAAGATCTCTCTTTTTATTCTACTTTTGTACTGTGATATCGTTCTTCTTAAAATTTGTACCACCTTGTTATGCATCTGCAAGGTGCTTCAAGTCTATGAACATCAGTTGTGGATTTTGTTTGATCTAATTCATCTAATTAGCAGTAAAAACAGAATATAATCAATTTGATCTCCTGGAGTGATAGTAGGTGGAAACATTATTCAAGTTGTTTACCTAGTTCTATTTATAGTTGCATTCCGTAAACAGTATATAAAAAGTTTGTTCCGAGAGTTAGGGAACCAATAAATATTGCAGTGTTTACATTAGAACTCTGGTTCTGCAGAAATGGATAGCACAGTAATCCCCAACTACATCAGTACATGGGAAAAAGTTGCAAGTAGTTAAAAAACAATTAGGAGTTGGTTTTTAAGCTCGTTTTGAGGAAGTGCAACCTAAAAAAGTTGTTCAATTTTTAAATTACATTATGGCTATTGTTCAGATAATGTTTTGAGTTTATTGGCTATGGTATGACCCCTCGTTTGCAGCTTGATTAGCTCACTTATCCAGAAAACATGTTCCAATTATATTTGTATTTAGAAAATCGGAAAATATACTGTAGTGTCAATTTGATCGTTTGGACAAAATGGAGAACTGTGATTCTACATTTAGAAGTTTTCTAAAATTGGGCCTCTGCAATGAGCTCCCTTACTCTGTTAACGACTTACCATGTCATAACAACATTTCAAATTTTGAAGCTTTTCAGGAATTAATTCATTTCTTCTTATTTTATGTAAAGCGATCAGCAAGAGTCGGCTCAGAAATTAGTTAGAGCCTTTTATTATTATTCTGATCGTCACTTTGATGAACATGATGTTCCCAATGAGTTTTTAGCTACTGCAATTGCAGATAGCTCAGCTTAATGAACTTACTTTTCCATTCAAAGAAAAAAAGTCAATTGTTCTAATTGTTCGAATATCAATATCAAAACCCTCAGACAAGAGTAAACTAGGCCGTCAGAAGAAACTGAGTGTTCAATCTCTGCCGTTAATTGTACTTTAAATTGAAGTGAAGCACTTGAACCCTGTTCAGTATACACCCCTTCTCCTTGTCCGATCACAACATTCTCATTTCTCCCTGTAAATAACTAAAGAAAAAAAAATATGGGTTGTTGAATGGATTGAATCTTTGGTTTTAAGGTTGATTCGATATCTTTGTTAAGTTTGTAAAAATATATTTACCTACATGAATATTCTCCTAGAGTTTACTATGTTTTTGCAAACTTAACAAAATATCAACCAACAATAGGCCACGTTACTAAATATCGAAATGGCAGTTGATAGTCAGGGACTATGACCTTTTTTGATATTCTATGGAGTATTTAATTTATAAAGTTTTCTCTCCTTAAATCGAATTTCAAGAGACTTTTTCTTTCCTACTCAAGTTTCTTGGCATCATTGACTGTCCCAAGTGTAATTGTTAATATATAATTCGAAATGGTAAGAATTCTGGAAATTCGCGAATGGCATCTTCTTGTAGGACTCCTTCAGATTTCATACTAACCTTCCTCTAATCCCTCTGTAATTCTTGGACAACTTTAAATGTGAAGACAATTTGAGTGACCGTTGAGCTGATCTCTGTGAGATTTTAAGTGACTGCTGGGCTGATCTTTGTGTGAACGGTGAGCTACAACTGGAATGAGCTGAGAGTACACTTTGGATCTGCTGCCTGTGAGTAGTTAATTTGGCTGATTGATCGAGCCTGCATGACCTTATTTGTCTTCTTGTTGCTGTATGTTTTGAGCTGACCAGCTGCTAGACTTACATACTTGCGCATGGAGCATGCCTGCTAATTTAATGATTTATAAAACAGGCCTACAAAAGAAAGAACAGGTGTACGTGATTCTTATTTGAAATTTGGGTGTGAGGTTGTAAGATTGTGTGAGTTTGGTCGAGTTCACGAAGAAACTCGTGTTAGCCTCATTTTTCATCGAGACAAACTTAAACATCAAATTTTGTTTGTTTAGAAAGATTGGCTAGGATAGTTTCACTTTACAAAAATGTTAAACTCTGCTGGATTTGGGTAAAAATTGGCTCGACTCTATTCATTCTCTGGTTGACTATTTTAGGTTGTGATGTCTGGAAATTTGAAGTCCATTTTTCCAGCTGCCACTCGAGAGTATGCACCACTTGTTAGAAAATTGATTTAATATTTATTAAATCAATTTAATAAACTAGTTAAATTGGGCGAGAGTTTTTATTTATGTGATTTAATATTTTACTAGTTACTAGAATTATTTATCAAATTGGGCTGGGTTATCAGTATTTAACTAGTAAACTCTGATGGAGTTGGTTTATCAGTATTTAACTAGTAACCTCTGATGGAGTTGGTTTGTCAGTAAACTCTGATGGACAACTAGTTAAACTCTGATGGACAACAAGTTAAACTCTGATGAACAACAAGTTAAACTCTGATGGTCAACAGAAACTAAACTCTGATGGGCAACAGAAACTGATATGAACCTGGACATGATTTGATGGATATGTTTAAAATAAATATTAAATCTGTATATGTGAATAAACATGAAAAAGATGTAACAGCTCAGGTTATTAAATTTAAATCAAAAACGTTTATTCATTAAATGGTCAGTTTTGATTTTTTTATTTAATATGATCAGCTGTTACGGAAAGAATTAATGTGTATGCTTTAGTTACAGAAAGGAACCACTATAAATAGTGGCCCTTGTAGCTCAGTTGAAAACACACAGAAGTTTGCAAAACTTCATATAGTATTCTCTGTAGTTTTCTGGTTCTCCGGCGACTGAGGTGCTGGTCGTAGTTGAGCGCTGCTGTTGCTGTGAACACCTTGCTCGGAGCTGTTTTATCCTGGAAGTAGTATCTCGCCGACAACCTGACACAGTAAGTGGGGGCGAATAACTCTTATTCCTGGAGCTGTTGCTTCGTTATTTCTGTTCTTTTACACAGTTAAGCTATGGCTACAGGTACTGTTTCTGTCTCCCTGGTTATTTATCAGTTTCTGATATGCATGCTTTCGACCTTCATGCTTTGTTTTGTTAACTTTGGTCTTGGCCTGTCATTGCTATATCTATTATATAACTGCCTCCATGTTGCTGTAGTACTAGTTATTTCCAACACCACTAGCGGAGGAATTGTAGATCGATAAAGCCTTCAGGTCATTAGCTATTCTTGAAAATTTGGTAAGCTTATGTTTACAATTTCCAGTCAAAGATAAGTATGAAATCACAGTAGATAGTCATTGGTCAGGGATTATGAACTTTTATTGATAGTCATTTGGTAATGGACAGTAGATAGCCTTACGCTGTTGTTACAACATTTCAATTTAGAAAGTTGTCTAGGAACCGAGTTAGCTGTACTACAGTATGGTCACCAATATTTCTCATGGCTGCAAAATCTCCCTTCTTTATTCCATTACCTTTACCACTATTATCCTCAGAAGAACTACTAGTTCAGCTTGGTTTAAGCCACTTGACAATATGGTATGATCCCCCGTTTGTAGCTTGGTTAGCTTGTTTCTCCAGAAAATATGCTCCATTTATATTTGTAATTAGCAAATTGGGACATATACCACAGTTGATCTTTTGGGAAAAATGGAGAACTGTGAGTGGCATAGCTTATTCACTATTTCACTGATGGAAAATCTAAAAAGAAGACTTCTTAATAGTGTTAGAAACTACAAAAAACAGGAATTTCCATATTTTGGGCTTCACCCACGATGCGAGCTGGCCAGGCTCGCATCGCAAAACATATGAAAATTACCCTATCGTAGTGTAAGTGCTGCGAGCTCACTTATGTTCAATTATTCTCATTTCTGATAAGTAACACGAGCCCATTACTTCATAATGGTGAGAGCCCATAAGCTTATAGTGAGGGTTCATAAATAAAGACGCGAGCCCATCAAAGTGAACTTATAAGGAAGAGAGCCCAACATTCATTTTAGCGAAGCGAGCCCGATTATGATGCGAGCCCATCAAAGTGAACTTATAAGGAAGAGAGCCCAACATTCATTTTAGCGAAGCGAGCCCGATTATGATGCGAGCCCTCGTTAAGGTGGGGGACTCATAAGGAAAGGGGCTCACTATACGCTAACGAAGCGAGCCCACCATACTTAAAAGGATTTTGGGCTCATCATAGCTCATGGTGCAAGCCCTAATTCCAGTTCATACCAATCTTTCCAAAATATAATTCATTCCCTAGACCCAAATCACTTAGGGACCTGTCTAGGGCCCATTACCGAAAATCCAGTATAACAACTACCCCCCAAAATTCCTTAGTAATCTCAGATAAGGAATTTTCATTTGCTTCAAATAATACGATGCGAGCTCGATTTCCAGCTCGCATAGCATCCAGTTCGCTTACTACTGTTAGACGCGTGTTCACCCAATCGTTTTACAGCTGTTCATAAAAAGACGTGCCATCCATTCACATTCGAACACGTGTCCCATGCATTCTCTCTCCTACCCCCTATAAATACCTCAGAATTTCCTTTCATAAACTCATTTTATCAGAAACAGTAACGAAACTCTGTCCAATTTCGCTCAAGCATCAAACACGGCGAGAATTATCATTACTTCCCGGCGTTCGTCTGCAACTTCATCAAGTTCTTCAAGTTCATCCTCTAATCCTTCACAAAGTAAGCATTTCAATCTCAAAAACCCTCTTTCATATGTATTTTTATGTTTCTATATATTATCTGTTTGAGCTGAACAAGTTGCGAACTGAGTTCCCTCATCGAGGTGAACCCAAACCATGGTTCGAGCTGAGCCTTGGTTTAATGCGAGAACAAGACCTGTGTTCGCATCGAACATAGTGTCCTTAATTGTCCGTGCGAGGCGAGGACACTTAGAATTCTTCATTATTATTTTTTTTAGGGGCACACACTAATTTTCACCATCTTTTTCAGATGTCGAGTGCGACCCCATCTCCATCTACCGGTTCGCTCAATAACACCCCGAGCCCGGCTCGTTCTTCTGCCACTCCATCTCCCTTGAATCAATATCCTCCTGAACTTAGAGGTTCCAAGGAGTTCCAGCGTGAGTTGACATCCATTTCGGGTCGCTTAAGCTAGCCTATCTCTCCCAACTCAGCCATTACTCCTGAAGGGGCTGCCAACATCGCAAGGGTAGAAAGTGCGATGCGAGCTAGTGGTTCTAGTTCGTTGGGACTTCAACTCGATCCCAACTCCGCTCCATAAAACTACACTAGGGAGAAAAATCTTTATTCATGGAGAAACAAGAAAACAGGACCAAGTGTCTCCAGCTCGTTTGATCTTGATGAGCTTTTTAATCGTCCATTACCACCTATGAGCGAAGAGGAGGCCAATGCCCATATAAATCAGCTGCGTCGAGAAAGAGAGGCAAGGCTTCGCCTCGTACCAGACTCCGCCAATCTTCCAATCGAAATTTCAGAGTCGTCCACAGATAGTTCCCTAGGGAGCGCTTTCTATGCTAAACACAAAGGAAAGGTTGTGACTCGCATCGCATCTCTTCAAGATGAGTTCGACCAAGATGATGAAGATGAGGATACTAGTTCACATTGGTCCTATGACAGCCCTGCTAGCAAAGAGATAGCAGATGTATCCAAAGAGGTGGACTTCTGTAATTATGCTTATGTCCCCGAATCGTCTCCTGTTCCATATGAACCTATCCAACAGCCCGAGCTTGAAGGAGTGGTTTTCCTTAAGAAACGAGTAATTCCAGATGGCGATGAGAGCTCATCTTCCTTTCATGAGGATGGGAAGATTCTAGCTTGTCGAGATATGCCCTCCTCGCTGACTGAGGATTCTCTACGCGACCTCGTGGAGCAATTCAGGCCAGAGGGTCGTATAATCCTGCCCGCACCGCATATGAGGTGTTATCATTTTAATCATCCAGAAAATGGAGGACGGGCACCTCGCATGGTCCTTTCATCTTTCATGTTGAAGCTGGGTATTTCTGCACCCCTTCATCCTTTTATTCAAGAAATTTTGGAGTACTATGGGCTCGCACCGTTACAAATTAACCCTAACGGTTACAGGTCTGCCATCGCTTTGTATATTCTTTACAAAAAACAAGGCTACCCTACTCTCAGCGCCAGGCAACTTAGGTATTTTTTGAATTTGAAACATTCGGCTGAATTTGGCTATTTTTATTTATCTGTCTGGCCTTATTACAATAAGAAAAAGTTAATCTATGGGGGCCCAAGAAACTCGGGAAAATGGAAGGACCCTTTCTTCTACGTGCACGAAGTTCCTCGAGTTCAGACCCATTTCTATTACGACCCTGGTAAGCATTTCATTTGAGTTCGCATCGTTTTGTTTTGTCACCTCGCATCGCTCTTTGAACTCGCGTCGTTCTCATAGTGTATTTCTATTCATTCAGAACCTCCCGTGAGAACGTCCTTGCAAGGTCAAGAGAAGACAAACGCTGATAACCTCTTAAAGATCCCCGTCTCAGAACAGAATATCAGAAAATTGATTACTACTGCCAACCTCGTTGAATATGGCTTCCTAAAAGAAGGGACTAGACTGACCCCTAGTAAGAAATCTAAGAGGAAAGGAAAAGGTAAGTTTTACTCAATGCGAGTCCTCAGCTCGCATCGCTACTTTATTTTAGCACCTTTATTTAATTGTGTACTAACTCTCTTGACCTCATTTTATTTCAGGAATGGCAATTTCTCCTCCTCTATTTTTGGACGAGCAAGAGGTCCAGGCTCGCACCATCCCTTCTGCCAGCCAAACCGGCTCGCAAGCAGATGGCTCGAACAGAGTTAAATCAAAAGAGATCCCTTCCCAGTTCAAGACTACCCTTACTGAATACTTGGCCACTGGGGGGGCCTCTCCGCTGAAAAGGAAAACCAAGCATTCCAAGGACTCCGCTCCTGAACTTGATGTTGTGAAGCGGGCCCGCAAAGATCTCCCCCCAAATCCTCAAGGAAACGTTGTGGCCAGTACTTTGGTTCGACTTGGAGCCCCACACGTTTCTGAGAGTGACTTAAGGGCATGGACCTCGGGCTCGTTTGAGGCAAATAACGATGCCCTCACCAAGGCCACAGCTGAGGTGTTCATAAGGCAAATCAACAGACACAGGGAGCTTCGCTCTATGGGTCAGGCTTCTGCCCGTCTAGATAAGGACAACAGGATTTTGAAGGGTAAACTGGATGAAGCGAGGAGGGCAAATGTGGCCTTGGTTGAAGAATCCAAGCAAAGCATTCTTGATGCGACCACGAGTCTCGAGAAGGATCTTCGCGAGTCCAGAGCACTTGTGGAAAAAATAAAGAAGGAGCATTCTAATGCCCTAACTGATGCCACCTCTGAGATCGACTCTCTGAAAGCCCAAGTTGCTGAAGCCGAAGCTAAGACGGCTGCCCAAAATACTGAATTCGAGGCCAAATTTTCAATGCTAGAGGCAAGTCGGGCTGAAGAGGTCAGGGATGCAAAGGCCCTAGGATCCAAGAACTTCATGAAGGGCTTCATGTCGAAGGTCCCTGAGTTCGATTGGAGTCCTTTGGGTGCAGCCACTATCAACTATGCTGAAAAGCTTCGAAGAGAGATGGAGGAGGAGGCCATTGAGAGGGCTCGAACCGCAGATGAGGCTCAGCCCGTCCCGGAATCTCAGCCCGTTCAAGAAGCCAATGAGGACACTCCTCAAGCTTAGTTTTTTGTTTAATTATCTTTCTTTGGGGATGCGGGCACCCCGTTTGCCTTGCAAGTTGTAAACATTTGATGGCCTCGCGCCCATAACACTTGATATTTTCTAAGTTTTTTTTATATGTAAAGCTTTCTTTGCATAATAATTATTGTTCAACTCCCACCAGGTTCACTTCGCACGGGACTACTTCACCTGTGCACGCGAGATTTCACCTCGCACCGTTTTTAGTCCCACTTCGCACAAAGTTCCACCTCGCACAAGTTCCACCTCGCACAAGTTCCAGTTCAGTTTTTATTTTCCAATCTTGCATGAGCTCGTTCCTAGAAAGGGTTCGCCTCTCACAAGCTCTTTTCTTATATTTGATGGGTCGGGGCCCAATCCCACGTATTTTTGAAAACATGAACAAGTGTGTTTGCCTTAGAGCAATTTGTAAATGAAAGAAAATAAAACTTACTTAACGCACAATAAACCTCAATTTTATTTAGATAATAAAACTTCCATCTTCTTAAATAATAACAGACTTAGACTTATTACATTGTATGTCACAGGGAGGTGTCTATATGACGCTACCCCCCGAGACTTAGGATAAATATCAATGCATGCTAAGTCTTAAATAGATAGAAACTACTGATAATATCTCCTCAAGTGCTCAGCATTCCAGGCCCTTGGTATGAGCTTTCCCCGTATGTCATTGAGATGATAAGTTCCCTCCCACAGAACTGATTTAATCTGATATGGGCCTTCCCAATTTGCACCAAACACTCCATGATTAACTACCTAATTGGTGTTAGGCATGACTCTCCGGAGAACCAAGTCCCCTACCCGGAAAGGTCGAGCTCTCACCTTGCGGTTATAGTGCCTGGCAGTTCTCTGATGATATGCTAGCAGCCTTGCTTGTGAGTCAACCCGTATTTCCTCAATCATATCCAAGTAAAGACGATGATTCTTCTCACTATTCTCTGGGTCGTAGTGAGCTCTTCTAAAGGATCCAGCTCCCACCTCCACCGGAACCATAGCCTCGCACCCATATACCAAGGAGAAAGGTGTTTCACCCGTTGTGGTTCGGGGAGTGGTGTTGTAGGACCATAAGACTTGTGGAAGTTCCTCTGGCCAATTTCCCTTAGCATCCTCTAACTTTGTCTTCAGTGTGTGCTTGAGAATTTTGTTAATTGCCTCAGTCTGACCATTCGTCTGTGGATGACTCACTGCACTGAAACTCTTCAAAATCCCCAACCGATCACAAAATTCTCTCATCTCCTTGATGTCAAACTGTTTACCATTATCCGAGATCAACTTGTAGGGTATTCCAAATCGACAAACAATAGCCCGATACACAAAATCAATGAGCTTCTTTGCAGTTATCGTAGCTAAGGGCTCAGCCTCTGCCCACTTAGTGAAATAATCCACCGCTACCACAGCATACTTCACACTGCCTTTAGCCTTAGGCAGTTCTCCAATCAAATCTATCCCCCACATGGCAAAGGGCCAAGGGCTCATGAGTGAGGTTAAAGGTGCCACCGGGCTGTTATGAAAATTTGCATACCTTTGGCACTTGTCACAAGCTCTAGCAAACTCGAAAGCATCTTTTTTTAGAGTCGACCAATAATATCCTTGACGAAGTATCTTTTGTGCCAATGAGCTACCCCCCGAGTGATTACCACAGATACCTTCATGAACTTCCCTTAGTATATAGTTGCACTCGTCTCCATCAACACACTTGAGCAGGGGCACATTGAAGCCTCTCCTATATAAGTCTCCATCATATATTGCATACCTAGCAGCCATATACCGCACCCGTCGTGCTTCATTCTTATCATCTGGTAAGGCACCATTTTTGATATAAGCCAAGAGTGGGGACATCCATGTTGCCCCATCTTCCACCACCATAAGCTCTACCTCTGGCACGCTAGGCCTCCTCTGTATTTCCAAGGGTGTTGACCCTAACAGAGTGGTCTCACGACGTGAACCGAACTTTGCAAGTTCGTCTGCCGTCTCGTTCTGGCCCCGAGGGATGAGCTCCAAGTTCACCTCATTAAATAATTTGATCAACCTTTCTGCGCAGCGTAAATACAACTCCGTTCTAGGCCCCGTGCTTGATACCCCCCATTTATCTGGTATACCACGGTCATGGAATCACTAAAAGCGTTAAGGTTTTCCACCTTTAGTTCCAATGCCAACTTGAATCCGTTGATCAAGGCCTCATACTCAGCATCATTGTTTGTTGCATGAAAAGTGAAGTGAACCGCCCTCTTCACTCTACATCCTTCCGGGCTCACTAACTCGAATCCGGCTCAAGCCCCGTCTCCATTAGACGCCCCATCTCCATTAGACGCCCCATCAACATATAAGCTCCACCATGGGGCGCTATTCTGACTTTCCTCTGCTGGAACTTCTGAAAAAATTTGCAACGCCCTAGAGCCCTCTTCTGTTTGTGGTGAGAACTCCAACACAAAGTCTGCTAGTGCTTGTCCTTTAATTGCAACCCGAGGCTTATACTCCACATCAAACTGTCTCAGCTCTACATCCCACTTCAACATTCTTCCTGAAGTTTCCGGTTTATGCAACACCTGTCTGAGTGGATAGGCTGTCCTCACCTCAACTTTATGAGCTTGAAAATAAGGACGGAGCTTTCGTGAAGCGAGGATCAGGGCATACACCAGTTTTTCCATGTTCAAGTATCGAGCTTCTGCACCCACCAGCCTTTTGCTTATATAATAAATCGGGAGCTGAACTTCGCCTTCTTCTCGAATTAGCACCGCACTCACCGCATACTCAGACACAGCCAGATAAAGCACCAGTACCTCCCCTTGCTGTGGTTTAGACAATAGAGGTGGTGTGCTCAAATGCCTCTTGATATTTTGGAAAGCCTCTTCACATTCCTCTGTCCATTGAAAGTTCTTGCCCACCTTTTTAATAGCCTTAAAGAACTCTTGGCACTTGTCAGAAGATTTTGAGACAAATCTGTTTAACGCCGCGATTCTCCTTGTGAGACTTTGCACATCCCTCACCCCGCGGGGTGATCTCATCTCCATTAGAGCCTTGATCTTGGCCGGGTTAGCTTCAATTCCCCGATGGTTGACAATAAATCCTAGAAACTTTCCCGACTCCACCCCAAACACACATTTTTGAGGATTGAGCTTCATTCTATAGATACGCAAGATAGTGAAAATTTCTGCCAAATGCTGGATGTGGTCCTTGGCCTCCTTTGATTTAACAAGCATGTCATCAACATATACCTCCATTGTCTTCCCAATGTGATCCTTAAACATCTTGTTCACCAATCGTTGATAAGTTGCACCCGCAATAACTAACCCGAAAGGCATCCCAATATAACAGTATAGGCCTCGATCAGTGATGAACGAAGTGTGTTCTTGATCTGGCCCATACATAGGAATTTGATTATAGCCTGAGTAGGCGTCCATGAAGCTTAGCAATGCGTGTCCTGCAGTGGCATCTACAAGCTGATCGATACGAGGAAGCGGGAAGCTATCTTTTGGACAAGCTTTGTTCAAGTCGGTGAAGTCAGCACAGGTTCTCCACTTTCCATTTGGCTTCTTCACCAGCACAGGATTAGCCAACCAAGTCGGGTAAAATGACTCCTTGATGAGTCCGACTTCCATCAACCTGTCCACCTCTTCTCTAAGGGCCTCCGCCCTCTCTCCACTAACAGGTCTCCTTTTCTGCCTTGTTCCCTTCTTGCTGGGGTCTAAGTTCAGCCTGTGGCACATCACTTCTGGGTCGATCCCTATCATGTCAGCGAGAGACCATGCAAACACATCCAGGTTCTCCTTAAGGAATGAGACGAGGTTGTTCCTCATTTTGGGGCCGAGGTTGGCTCCAATCCTTAAGACTTTAGCTGAGTCGTTCGGGTCCACCAAGATAGGAATGATATCCTTGAATGTTCCAGCTCCGTCTGGCAGGGGAGGCATTCTTGGGTCCAAATCAACATCGAAGTTTTTATCCATGCTAGGCTCTCCTACTTCAGTGATACTAAGATGATCCCCGTTGTTGATGGACAGCTCCGGTGCTTCTTGCTGGATGTTTCCCTCTGTTGTAATGGTGACCCCTCGAGAGACTCCAGTTGGCAAGTTTATCAGAATTGAGGTCTCTTTCTTCACTCACTTTCCTTTATTCAATCTAGCAGCTATCTGTTCTGAGCTCTCCTCATCTTCACTAGCCTCTTCTACTATGCCATCCTGCAATGTCATTACGGGTTGAGAGGGCTCCATCATTAAGGCTCCGGGCCTAGGCTCCACTTCAATTCCCAAATTTTCGAAGTAATCATCCGGGAGTTCCTCTATAGATATCATGTTACAAACATCCATCATTAGGGTGTCCACACGCTTCCTTTTCTTCTCTTCACCATCTTCAACAGGCTCTCGCTCTCTAAGGTCTGCCACCTCTCGTAGAACATCTAACTTCTCTGCCCCTTTCATGGCTTGGTTGTAGCATACTCTTGAGTCATATTGGCATCCCTTCACTTGTCCAACACCTGTGGGAGTTGGAAACTTCATGGTTAAGTGATAAACAGAGGTAACTACCTTCATCTCCTTCAGGATTGGTCTCCCAATGATGGCGTTATAAGCACATGGCTGGTCCACCACAGTAAAAGTGACAATTTGTGTGGCCACGTGGGGGTTGTCCCCTAAACTGACCGGTAGCTGGATTGTTCTTCGAATTCCTACTGAAGCCCCAGTGAACCCGTAGAGCTGGTTCCCGCTTGAGACCAACTCTCTGTCTAGGAATCCAAGTCTTTTGTAAGTGTCGTAGGTCAAGATATTTACAGCGCTCCCATTGTCCACCAACACCCGATATACATTAGTAGACCCGATTTTTATCCTCACCACAAGAGCATCAGAATGAGGGTGGTGTACCCATTTGGCATCTTCTTCACTAAACATGATTTCATCTCTCTCCTTCGTGAACAGATAAGGAGGCCTTTGTTCAAGACGATGAACATTGGTTAGAGGACGGTCCTTTGCCTCTCGAGCATATCTCTCCATGGCTTTCTTACTATCTCCTCCCACATGAGGTCCTCCAATAATGACGTGAATGCTATCAGCCCTAGCCATCCTCTCTGTGTTACCATCTTTTGCTATCGGGGGTGGAGGATAGGGTTGAGCAAAAAAAAATCAAACCGCCCGAACCGGACCGGACCGAACTGACCAAACCGCCTTTTTCGGTTTTTTTGACGGTTTGGTTTGGTTTAGGTTTGGTAAAATAATAAACCGTTATTTTCTGGTCCGGTTCGGTTTTCATATCTAGACCGACCGTTTAGGTCGAACCGGACCGCTTCAGTTTTTATTAATATAATATATTATATTTAATCATTTAATTTTATACCTCACATATTTCTTAGTCTTTCTTTAAGATATTTCTAATTTTATGTTGAGTATGAAGACTACTGGAGTGGATCTTTGTCTATGTTTTTGCTAAGACTTTCATATTTTAATGATGTGTATCATTAAAAACATGGTTTATTAGATGGAACAATGTTTTTATTTTGTGAACTGCAAGTTTATTTTGTGAACTACAAGGATGTTAGTAGCAGCAAGTTTGCAACTGAGTTTGTAACATTGTCGATATTTTTTTCAGTCCATTTATTTTAAATATTTAGGTGTCTAGGTTTAAAACCGAAACCGACCGAACCGAACCGTTTAATTGCGGTCTGGTCTGGTTTCTAAACGGTCTGGTCTGGTCTGATTTCTAATAAAACCGTCATATATGGTCCGGTCTGATTTGATCGATAAAAACCGACCAAACCGACCGTTGCTCAGCCCTAGTGGAGGAGGCACCTGATGGTACTCAGATTTATGTTTCCGTACTTCCTTCACGACCCATTCCGTTAGCTTTCCCTGTCGAATCAGGCTCTCAATCTCATCCTTCAACTGTCGGCAATCGGCCGTGTGATGTCCTGTAGATTCATGGTAAACACAGTATTTAGAGGTGTCCCTTTTGCTATATTCTGTCAGAGGGGTGGCTTTCTTGAATACCCCCTTCCCAGCATAAGTGGCATATATATGATCAATGGAGGCGACCAAGGGGGTATGATTCTGCCATTTGGTTGTGTAAGGCCTTCCAGTCTCCTCATTGACATTTTCCTTGGCCCTGTTAAACTTCTTTGGGTTGGGGCTCCTTTTAAAAGTCTTTCTCCTTTCTTCAGGACTGGAGGATCTCCCTCTCTTCTCCATCCTTCGGCCACTGCTTCTTAGATCTCTCATGGATTTCTCTACCCGCTTGTGAGGTTCCACCTGTTCATAAAATTCAGCCAAAGTTTCTGGCTCCCTAGCCTATAGAGTCTTCCAGAATTTAGAGCCCTCTCTCAACCCAGCAATTAGGAAATTCTTCTGGGCTTCTTCTGTTGCTCCTCGAACTCTAGGAACTTCAGCATTGAATCGCATGAAATAATCCTTCAGGGACTCTGCCTCTCCCTGCTTAATGTTTGCAAGGGTAGCCACCGGGGGGGGCATAATGAAGAGTGGACTGAAACTGCCTTAAGAATAGATCTTCCAACTGTCTCCACGTGCTAATGCTAGCTGGTCCTAGCTTAGTAAACCACTGTTGGGCACTCCCCCTCAATGAGGCAGCGAACAATCGACAACGACTTAGGTCAGGAACCTGGTAGACCTCCATCTCGGTATTGAAACGGGTCAGGTACTCGGCAGGATCTGCATCTTCATTGAAGGCCAGCTCGAGGTTACTTCTAAATGCCGGGGGCAGAGGGGACATCCTTATTGCAGAAGTGAAAGGAGATGGGGCCATAGCAGGGGGTGGGGCTCTCTTCTCATGTTCCATCTGCACCAGCAGGCGCCTCAAATCACCAACCCTTAGGTCTCCAATTCTCTCGTCAGACCTCTCTTCACTAGAATGGTGAGAGGAAGTCCTCTCCCTTCGCTCCCTTCTATGAGTTCGAGGCGGAGTCCTATCCCTTCTTTCTGTTCTAGGCGGAGCCTTCTCCCTTCGTTCTGTTCGAGGTGGAGTCCTCTCCCTGCGTTCTGTTCGAGGTGGAGTCCTCTCCCTCCTCTCTGTTCGAGGTGGAGTCCTCTTTGGCGCCTCCTTCCGTGCTTTGGACTTTTCCAATCTAAGCCTTAGATCGTGCTCAGTTAGCTTCTTCCCGATTCGATCTAAAACACTAGTGGATCTAGCCTCGGACGAAGCTGGCTCATGCCGCGGCTCGCTCGGAGCCTGACTGCCTCGCTCCTCCTGGCTTGGAGATATCTCATCCGTTTCAAGAGACCCGGTTTTCTTCAGCCCATCAGCTACCTCATCGAACTCGTGTATGAGTTTTTTAGAGGTTCTATCCTTCTTGTCCCTAGTGCCCTTAAGCCTTCGAGCCTTCCTCTTCGCATTCTTGATTGAGTTCTGCTCGACCTTAGCTAGCTGGGCGTTCATAGTTTTGAATTGGAGCTCGATCCCCTCGAGGTAGCCTAAGATCTTCTGGCCATCTAGTGTAACTGGTGCGACTTGAGGCATGACAGGGGTGATTTTGCTTGGTCCTCCCTCTTCGTGGGGTGGTGGATCCGTCCTTGCTCCTTGTGGTGTGGTATCCTTCTTGTGCTCAATCCCCTTGTCACCATTCTTGTTGTTCTTCGACATCCTTCTCCTTAAGATGTAAAGTCCCCCTCCTTCTAGCGCCAATTGTTGTAAGGACAATTTTGTACAACAGTGTGTTGGAGGTTTATGGAAAGTTGTGGCTGGACTTGTATGATGACTCCTCAGAAAATAGATTAGAGAATGGGTTCTTTCTCTTGCTCTTTGCCGAGTGTCAATTGTGTATCATACAAGGTGCCTACGTACCCCTTTATATAGGGATCAAGCCTCACGTAGTTCTTGGAAAACAAGTTATTGAATAAGCCCATTCAGTCCAAGCCCATACAATAGTCAAGATTTATGTTCCCATAAATAGCTCAAGGATTATCAATCCACCTCATATTCCCATAAATAGTCCAAGGATTATCAATCCTCTTCAAGTTCCTATAAATAGTCCGGTCTTCACACGTTTTCCTACAATCTCGCGACATCTCCGCATTTCTTTCCATGATTGTAGGTCTGTCCCGTGTCAACCAAGAAACATTCCATAAACAAGAATTTCCATATTTTGGGCTTCACCCACGATGCGAGCTGGCCAGGCTCGCATCGCAAAACATATGAAAATTACCCTATCGTAGTGTAAGTGGTGCGAGCTCACTTAAGTTCAATTATTCTCATTTCTGATAAGTAACACGAGCCCATTACTTCATAATGGTGAGAGCCCATAAGCTTATGGCGAGGGTTCATAAATAAAGACGCGAGCCCATCAAAGTGAACTTAGAAGGAAGAGAGCCCAACATTCATTTTAGCGAAGCGAGCCCGATTATGATGCGAGCCCATCAAAGTGAACTTATAAGGAAGAGAGCCCAACATTCATTTTAGCGAAGCGAGCCCGATTATGATGCGAGCCCTCGTTAAGGTGGGGGACTCATAAGGAAAGGGGCTCACTATACGCTAACGAAGTGAGCCCACCATACTTAAAAGGATTTTGGGCTCATCATAGCTCATGGTGCAAGCCCTAATTCCAGTTCATACCAATCTTTCCAAAATATAATTCATTCCCTAGGCCCAAATCACGTAGGGACCTATCTAGGGCCCATTACCGAAAATCCAGTATAACAGTGGGAGTTTAATTGTAAGTTCGATTCTTAAGAGTAACATAATTTAATTATTTTTTGCATAAATATTAAAGAAATGGTGTTTTTGTAATTTCTCGGGATAATATTATAATTCCACAACTATTAAAATGTCACTTTTTCTCCTTGTGCTTAGGTTTAATATATAGTAACTAGAGTAAAAGCATGTGCGAAGCACAGGTACTGAAATAATTTTTTATCCGAAATTGTATTTATATATTTGATATAATTTTAAATGAAAATCACGAAAATGATAAGATTTTGATTTTATCTCATATTTTAATAGTACTTTTATAATATGGCATACCAATTTCATTAACCAAATATTTTAAAACTTGATTAAATTTCATAAAATTTGGAAAAATATTTATACGATAATAATTACATGATTACTTTTAATTGCTAAAATATTATATAGTTTTCAATTGCGTGATATGAACCTTATCAAATTGAACATTTGAGTATAATATAAATAAATATTTTAGTAAAATTGTATGTATATAAGTATGTAAACTCATGGTATTCTTTTTACTAAATAATGTGATTTTAACGTAGTTAGGGTATATTTGTAAAAAAACCGATCATATATGTAAGATTAAGAAATATTACGAAATCTATTAACATTATGTAAAAGTCATCTTTGCGGTGTCTCGCTCATTTTTTTCCAAATATTATATACATTTTTAAATTCAAATGTTTAGTTTTAGTTTAATTTTATTACACATTATCGCAATTATTTTTAAAATTTTGATAAATTGATTTATTTTTTATCTTATATTTTTCGAATTATTTTTTTCTAAACTTTATATTTCTCCAAATATTTTGTTCAATGTAAAATATGATTAGTTGTCCTTAATGACATATACGTCTACCTGATATCTAAAATCAAATTTTTAGTTTCATCATTTATTAATCTAAGTATTTATTATAACTAAACCATTATATATTATACTATTGATCAATTTGGTATGTTATATAAAGATACTTTATTCGAGATATAGTTTAAATGGTCTTTGTTAATAATTTACTGCAATTTTTTAATATTTTTGATTCAAAAATCATATATTTTTTCATTTAATATTGAATATTAATTACGTTATTTTTAATATATAATACATCCTATTTGTAGAGTTCTCGTCTTTTGAACATAAATTCAATTTTTTGTGTCTTTTATTCAAACATTATATTTTCGGACCAATCATACACCTAAATAGCTAAAAGTCTTAATAGTTGATCGACCAAAAATCTCTCATATGTTCCAATTACTGGAAAAGAAGGAAATATACTGGAAGCAACGAGCCAAGTTATTTTGGTTGCAAAACGGGGATCAAAATACTAGGTTTTCCATGGTTTTGCCTCTGCTCGGAGAAAGAGTAATGGATTTCAGCGGATAAATAATGCAGACGGGGAAATGGACAGAGACATACGAAGGAATTCAAGGTATCATTACAATTTATTTTTCTCAGTTATTCAAGTCATCAAATTTAAATGGCCAGCTATCAGAACGAGAGGGGGTTCATCAGGTTGCAGAGGTGGATAATACAGACTTAATGGTTGAAGTTACGCCCGAGGAGGTTAAGAACGCAATATTTTCCATGTATCCGGAGAAATCGTCGGGGTTAGACGGGTTAAACCCTGCATTTTTTCAAACTTACTGGAGTATAGTTGGGAGAGATGTGATTAAATTTTGTAAGAAATATATGACTACATGGGACTTACCGAGAGGTATAAATCAGACAATTGTATGCTTAATTCCAAAGGTGAAAATACCTGAAGTCATGACTGACCTACGCCCTATCTCTCTATGCAATGTGCTTGTTCGAATTTTGTCTAAAGTCTTATCAAACAGGTTAAAGCCTTACTTGAAAACTTTAATCTCGGATAAGCAGAGTGCTTTTATCGAAGGTAAATTTCTAAATGATAACGCTTTGATTGCTTTCGAAGTTAATCATTATATGAGAAGATTATACCAAGGTAAGAATGGGATGATAGGCTTCAAAATAGACATCTCAAAAGCATATGACAAATTGGAGTGGGAGTTTATTCGGAATATGATGGTAAAATTTGGCTTCTCTGAGCGGTGGATTTCAAGACTGATGGGATTGATCACTTCGGTCTCATATAGTTTTGTTCGTAATGGAACTGTGTTTGGAGATGTTCAACCACATCGGGGAGTGCGTCAAGGGGATTCAATTTCCCCCTACATTTATATCCTGTGTGCGGAGGGTCTTAGTTCTATCATTCGTCGGAACGAAGAGATGAGATTACTTCACGGATGTACTATTGTTCGGGGGGCACCGACAATTTCACACTTATTGATTGCGGATGACTGTTATTTTTTCTTTCGGGCAAATGTTATGAAACGTATTCTGGATAGGTATGAAAACATATCGGGCCAAAAGATAAATTATACGAAGTCATCGATTACATTTTCTCCGAATACAAGTGTGGAAGACAAAAAAGATGTCTGTGAGCAGTTGGAAGTAAGTGCAGTGCAGAATTCGGGTAAATATATGGGGATGCCAATGTTTGTAGGAAGGAGAAAGGTTGTAACCTTTTCTTTCCTATCTGAAAAAATTGATCAGAAACTCCAAGGATGGCAGAAGCAAAAAGTGTCTAAGGCAGGAAAGGTGATCTTGTTAAAAACAGCAGCTCAGGTGGTTCCAAACTTTTGGATGAATATGTTGTTGATCCCGTTGGAGGTCTGTGATAAGATCGAGAAAAAGATGAACGCTTTTTGGTGGGGGAGGGATGCATCGGGTACTGGAATCAAATGGTTGTCCTGGGAGAGACTTTGTTCAGTTAAGGAGGACGGTGGACTGGGGTTTAAGAGGTTGAGGGAGTTTAATCTTGCAATGTTAGCAAAGCAGGCCTGGCGGATTATAAATGAGACAAATCCATTGATGACGAACCTTATGCATGCTCGTTATTTTCCAGTTTCAAGTTTTCTAGAAGCTATGATTGGGACAAATCCTAGTTATGTATGGCGAAGCCTAATAGCAACACAAGATGTTATACGTCAAGGATGTAGCGTCACATTGGGAATGGCCAAAGCGCGAAAATCTGGCAGGTACCATGGCTACCGTGTCCAGTAAATGGATACCTCACTACCGATATGCCGGAAGAACTAAAAACAGCAAAGGTTGGAAGTTTGTTAGCCGAGAATCAAAGAGAATGGGCTGAGGATGTGCTGCATGATATCTACAATGAGCATGATTGTGAACTAATAAAGCAAATTCTGATTCCAAGGGGAAACAAGGAAGACTCATGGTTTTGGCTCTTTGAGGATAAAGGGCAATTTACAGTTAAAAGTTGTTATATGAGGTTACGAGGAGAGGTGGAATACCAAGACAAAGTCTTTTGGAAGAAGTTATGGGGTCTTAATCTACCTAGTAAGGTTATCAATTTTATCTGGCATTCATGTCGAAAAGTGTTGCCTACTGTTGATGCTTTGATGAAAAAATATGTTAATATTAGCCCTATTTGTTCATGGTGCCAGCTAACTGTGGAGGACGATATGCATATCCTTTTTGAATGCTGCTTTGCAAAGGAGGTGTGGGGCAGGATGGGGCTTGCAAATGTAGTCCAGGTATGGTCAAATGACAATGTTATGACTTTGCTAAAGCGAGTGTTTCAGAGTAGCAGCAGAGATCAAAATGGTCTAGTGGGCCTGGTGTGCTGGAATTTGTGGTACAGGCGAAACAATTATGTTTGGAATCATATAAATGCTTCAAGCTTTGGTATTCATTCAAGGGCGTGTAGTATGCTGGCTGAGTGGAACCATGCTAGGGAAGAAAATGCAAAGCACCCCAAACAGCAACATGCCAGTAGTAGTTTGTGGTGTAAGCCTCCTGATGGGTGGATAAAGATAAATATGAATGTTGCGTGCCAACCTAGAACTGGACAGATGGGGGTGGGATGTATTATCCGTGATGATCAGGGACGCTTCATTCGAGCTCGTAGCAAGGTAATTCACGGTCGAGTACAGCCTCGGGAAGTAGAAGCAATAGGTCTTCGAGAGGCGCTCTCGTGGACAAAGGAATGGAGGAGGCATAAATGTATGTTCGAATGTGATGCTAAAGAAGTTGTGGATGCGATCAATACAGAGGGAGGACATTCCTATTTTGATACCATTATAGATGATTGTCGGGATATTCTTAAACACTTTGATGAAGTGTTAGTGGTGTTTGGTCCTAGGTCTACGAATACGGTAGCGCATTTGTTAGCACAAGCTATGTATTCTATGTCAGGCTCCCATGAGTGGTTAGTTACTGCTCCAGATTTTATTCATTGTAGTGTTGCTTCTGAGAAAATTTAATCAATGCAAGTACGTTTATTTCAAAATAAAATAAAATTATATAGACTTAAAAATTATGTGATGTAATTATTTATTATGTATGATTTGATAAATAAAATTTACATATTTCTTAAAACCAAATTTTATATTTTATTTCAATAATTTAATATATATATATATATATATATATATATTCTATTTGATCATATAAATTAAATAATTTATATAAATAGAAACCAAAAATATTTTTTAAAATTATTCCAATAGAAACTAAATAATTGTTTTTAAAATTGCGTCGAAATATAACACATGTGGTATACAAATTGATCGCTGGGAGGTGGAGAAAAATACGGTGAAGTCAGATTTCAAAAAAAAGTTCACCGATTGACGGGAAAAATCAAATTAAAAAACGGAGGGGATTTGGTGGGATTGTGTATGAGAGGGTGCACTGAACTTGTGTGTGGTGCCCCTGACGGGACCATTAGATTAGAAGGGTGAGCAAAAAACCGAATTAAAACCGAAACCGATAAAAACCGAACCGTAAAAAACCGAAACCGAGTTGAATCCGAACCGAAACCGAAAATTAAAAAAACCGAACCGTTCTTGAGGTTTCGGTTTCGGTTTTAGGTCCAAGCGGAACCGAAAAAATCGAACCGATCCGATTAATAAAAATAAAGAAATAAATATATTATATATTCTACTAGACCAATTTTTATTAGTGGGAGTAGATTAATAAAGATCCTGACATTCCTTTTAATAATTATACTATTTTGTTCTTGTTTTTGAAGTTTTAATTTGTAATAGTTGATTAATAAATGTAGTTTAATAAACTTCTATTTTATATGTTGTTTTATTTTTGGATGTGACGATTTTTCTTGGCTTTTCTGGAAAAATTCTTTAATTATACAAAGACTTCTGATAGACTCGAGATTGTACATTGTCTTATATACATTTCAAAGAAAATATTTTTGAAGTTCATGTTAAATTTTCATTATTCTCGGATCATGTTGGACTTAAATAATTTATTACGAAAACTTTGTATGTTTATTTTGGACGAAAAAATAATTTGTAACTTTGCAAGCTTAAAAATTCGAAGTCATTTTATTTATTTTGTTACGTTTATTTGAGGTGGTTTTAAAACCGAAACCGAACCGATTGTAACCGATCCGATCATTTTAAAACCGAAACCGAACCCATGGTTTCGGTTGCGGTTTCGGTTTTCGATTTTAAAAACCGAGGATATGCGGTTTTGGTTTCGGTTTTAACCTAAAACCGAACCGATCCGACCCGCGCTCACCCCTAGATTAGATTCATCTAAGGACTCATATTAGTTTCTAGTTTCTATTTTAAGTTTGGTTTCTATTTGATCTCTAAACTATATATATATATATATATATATATATATATATATATATATATATTATATATATATATACTAATATAAGCTCTGAGATCAATCTAATCTAATGGCCCCCTAGAGCCACCACACATAATTAAAATACACCCTCTCATACACAATTCCACATAATACCCTTCGTTTTTAATTTGATAAAAATTACTTGCAATTACATTCAACTAATAATTAGAGGGGTGAGTTCAGTTTAAATGTTTAATTTTCTCTAGCTTGTTAGCAATTCGGCTGCTATATTACATTTCATTTCTCTCTCGATGAGAGTCGATCCCCAAACCTAGCTAACCGCCTCAATAATATTCAAATTTATCCTTTCTCTTCACCACTTAAGCCTTCTTCCTTTTCACAAATTCACTTACGTCTCCCTTTCTCCCATCTAATCACCATAGTTCTTATTTTCCTTCAATAATCATCCTTCTTTTGTAAGGATTGATGTTGTACACAATTTTTTGGGTGTTTTGTTTGTCCTCCTTTTGGAGTGGTTTATATGATTTTGGTATTTTTTGGTTTGTTGTTTTGTCTCTTTGAGAATGATTTAATTGATGTTTTGGGAGATCTGGAAAGTCCACATCGAGGCTGGGTCGGTGGTGGAAATCGCAAAAGCTCACCTTTCTCAATGGAAGATTGTTCATATTATGAGGGCATCTTCCCTCCAATTTTAGTTGGTGCAGCTGAAAGTCTTAATATTGGACTACAACCGGAATTAATTGTGAAGGTCAATTTTGATGCTACGACTTCAGGGATGGTGTAGGTTGGATTTCTCGGAAAGTCGTCGTAATTTTTTTTTGTTCAAAGAATATTTATGTTCTGTATGTTAAGCGATCCGAAAACAAAGCGACTAATTGTTTAGCTCGTTCATTTGTTTTTCAACCTGATTGCATAGCCGGTTGGGAATTTGTCTCGGCCGATTTTTTTTCAAGTTAATGAAATTTGCTTAAAATTTGTCCAAAAAAAATGGGGTGAAGATGATATATTATGGTCATCACTAGACTTCTCAATTCAAGATCGATTTTGTATTAGATTTACTTCTGTTTGATTGCATAAAGACACGATACTGATCAGATCGATTCCGATTCAGCTCGGTTTTGATTTAGTTTTACATAATCTGAACATTTGGTAAATTTTGATATGGGTAAAAGTAGATAAAAATTGGATGTATATCGAATAAAATTTGAATGAGATATAATTCGATTCAGAATAAATTCAATTAGAATCTTTTCAAAATTTTATTAGATAGTTTTTTGTTTGTATCAAAAAAATATGGTTCAAATTTATGTTTGGATTAATTTTGAATTATTGTGAAAATAAAATAAAAGTCGATTCTGATTTGCATCGAATTTTTTGGATTCAACTAAATTTCGAATTATCTAACTTTTTTATAAATTGTATCTCAATCACATTTTTCGGTTCAATTTCTTTGGGGGACCATTTAACCAAGTCCATTTGTCAAGATTCACGTGGAACGAAAGAATAGAATCAAAAAGTAAAAAAAAAAGATAATTATAAAGAAAAAATAAAATATTTTGATACAAGCTTTAATCAAAAAGATATTTAATATAGAGTAGACTCCACAGAAATTTTTTCATTTAATATATATAATATAAAAACTTATAAGTCCATATATGTTTAACAATGAAGTACAAAAAACAACAATAAACTCATTATTGTTATTAACAATACTAGCTTATAACTCGTGCGAAGCACGACTTCTTGTAATATAATATAATATTTCTTTTATAGTAAAAATATTTTATCATATAACTTTTTTATATTAATAATAGAAATAAATAAAATATAGTTTAACTGACATTTTTATTAAGAAGTTGTTGTGTTTGATATTTTTTAAAATGAATTAATAATTGAAAGATATATAAATTTCAAAGTTTTTAAACTATAAATTAAATACTAATGTTCGTTTTCGCTTTCTTTCCATCGCAACAAACTTATTCAGTCGGCAGAAAATATATTTTCATAATCTGACGTAGTCATGTGAAACTCATAGGGGTGATCCCTTAATATAAATCTCATAAGTCCACGAGTAATGTTTATAAAAGATAATATATTTTCATTACAAGATAATATGTTTTAAGTATAAAAGGTAATATGTTATTTACTATTTTTATATTATTTTATAATTTATTAAATAGAATAAATTATCTAAAATCGAAAACCAAAATTTTCAATATTTCGGCTATTATATAATAGTATAGTATTAATTTAAAACTCGTGTAATGCACAGATTATTTTTAATAATTGTTATTTTTATTATTTATGTTTTAATATTTTCTTAATTGCATTTGTTAAAAAAATAAGTAGGCGTGTTAAACTTTTTAAAATAATAAAAAGTATTAAAATATATTTTAAAATAAATAAGTAATGGTTTGCCCATGATATTTTTGGAAAATGAGGGGTTTTAGTAATGAAAAAATAGAAAAAGTAACATGTTTTAGTTGAAAAGGGTAATTGTCCATAATTAAAAGTATTAAAATAGATTTTAAAATAAATAAGTAAGGATTTGTCCGTGATATTCTTGGGAAATGAGGGATTTTAGTAAGGAAAAATAGAATAAAGTAACATGTTTTAGATGAAAAAGGTAATTGTCCGTAATTAAAATTATTAAAATATATTTTAAAATAAATAAGTAAGGATTTGTCCGTGATATTTTTGAAAAATGAGGGATTTTTTTAAAAAAAAATAGGCGTATTAAACTTTTTAAAATAATTAAAATAGATTTTAAAATAAATAAGTAATGGTTTGTACGTGATATTTTTGGAAAAAAGAGGGGTTTTATTAAGAAAAAAATAGAGAAAATGACATGTTTTAGTTAAAAAGGGTAATTGCTCGTAATTGGAAGTATTGAAATTGATTTTAGTGTAAATAAGTAAATATTTGTCCGTGATATTTTTGGAAAAGGGAGGATTTTAGTAAGGAAAAATAGAAAAAAATTACATGTTTTAGTTGAAAATTTTCATTAAAAGATAATATGTTTTAAGTATAAAAGGTAATCCACTATTTACTATTTTTATATTATTTTATAATTTATTAAATAGAATAATGACCGAAAATTGAAAACCAAAATTTTCAATGTTTCGGCTATTATATAATACTAACTTAAAACCCGTGCGATGCACGGATTGTTAATTGTTATTTTATTATTATTTTTTTAATTGTATTTGTTAAAAAAATAAGTAGACATGTAAAAATAGCTAAACACTTTTAATTAATTAAAAACCTTAAAATAAATTTTAAAATAAATAAGTAACGGTTTGCTCATTATATTTTTGGAAAAAGAGGGGTTTTAGTATGGAAAAATAAAAAATGTAACATATATTTAGTTTAAAAAGGTAAATGTCCGTGATATTTTTGGAAAATGAGGTTTTAAAATTTAATAATTTAAATTATTTAAATACGTTTTAAAATAAATAAGTAAAGGGTTTGTCCGTCATATTTTTAGAAAAAGAATGGATTTTAGTGAGAAAAATAGAAAAAGGTAATTGAAAAAGGTAATTTCCCGTGATATATTTAGAAAAGGAGCGACTTTATTAGAAAAAATATATAATATGTTTTAGCTAAAAAGGTAATTGATTATAAATAGGTATTTGATTATTTATATTTTAAGATTTTTAGTAATTGCATTTGTTAAGAAAAATAAGTAGACTTGTTAAAATAGGTAAACTTTTAAAAAAAATAATTATAATATTAAAATAGGTTTAAAAATAAATAATTAATGTTTGTCCGTGATATTTTTGGAAAAGGAGGGGATTTTAGTAAGGAAAAATAGAAAAACTAACATGTTTTAGTTAAAAAAGATAATTGCCCGTGATATATTTTAAAAAGTAGGGGAATTTGTTATAAAAAATAGAAAAAATAGAAAAAATAATGTATTTTAGGTGAAAAAGGTAATTGGTTATAAATATGTAATATATTATTATTTAATAATATATTTATATAAAAAAGTAAGGTTAATTAAGTAAAAACATGAAGTACAGTTAATTAAGGACAATTAAGTAAAATCACAACGTACCATACCGACCAGCCAAACTTTTAATGTTTCGTCTATTATATAATAGTATTGATATAGTATTAATTTAAAATCGTGTGATGCACAGATTGTTTTAAATAATTATTATTTTTAGTATTTATATTTTAATATTTTATTAATTGCATTTGTTAAAAAAATAAGTAGGCGTGTTAAACTTTTTAAAATAATTAAAAGTATTAAAATAGATTTTAAAATAAACAAGTAACGGTTTGTCCGTGATATTTTGGAAAATGAGGGATTTTAGTAAGGAAAAATAGGAAAAGTAACATGTTTTAGTTGAAAAAGGTAATTGTCCGTAATTAAAAGTATTAAAATAGATTTGAAATTAAATAAGTAAGGATTTGTCCGTAATATTTTTGGAAAATGAGGGATTTTTGTTTTTTAAAAAATTAGGTGTATTAAACTTTTTTAAATAATTAAAATTATTAAAATAGATTTTAAAATAAATAAGCAACGGGTTGCCCGTGATATTTTCGAAAAAAAGGGGTTTTAGTAAGAGAAAATAGAGAAAATAACATATTTTAGTTAAAAGAGGTAATTTCCCGTAATTAGAAGTACAATATGTATACAATACATCTTTATTACAATAATATGTATACAATAATATGTATAAAAAAAGGAGGAATTTTATTATGGAAAAATAGAAAAAAATAACATGTTTTAGTTGAGAAAGGTAAGTGTCCGTGATTTTTTTTAAAAGAAGGGATTTTGTTTTAAAAAAATAGAAAAAGTAATAAAAACATATTATAGACAAATATCCAAGTGATAGAAAAATCAAATATAGAGGAGAAACATATTATATTTAAGTAAAGTAATAATATTTAAATTAAATTTAAATAATATTTTTTTACGAATAAATTTAAATAAAATCAAATGTATAACAAAAAAATAAAAACATATGTATAGGCAAATATAGAGGAGAATGATATTATATTTAAGTAAAGTAATAATATTTAAATTAAATTTTACAACAATACAAACGTCTTTTCATTTTTGAGTGAGAAAGTAATTACTATACAAGCAAAATCAATACCTTTTCCTAAACAATATCAGTTTTGGATTAGATTTAACAAATTTCCCCTACAAACAAAATCAATACCTTTTCCTAAACAATATCAATTTTGGATTAGATTTAACAAATTTCCCTTGATTTTCTTATATATATAGACTTATCGTAGCGTCTCAATAAACTGTTAAGACACGAGTCTCCCCCCTCTGATTATATATAGACTCCTCCTACGTCGCTCGATAAACAAGACACGAGTCTCCCCGATATTGTTATTTCTCTCTGATTCCCGATACAAGTCTGGTGGTAATGGTGGTAATGGCGATGGCGAATGACTCCTCTGGTGTCGCTCGATAATACACGAGTCTCCTGATTTCCCTTATTTCTCTCTGATTCCCAATTCTACAGTTATTAAGGTTTTACATTATTACATCTCTTCTTAGTTCGAGTCTGGTGGTAATGGCGAATGACGTCGGTACGCCACCTGGGTTTAGATTTAAACCTAGTGATGATGAGCTTATAAGTTTTTATTTGAAGCCCAAAATTACGATGCAACATCTCTCGTACAACATTATGGATGAGGTTTATTTGTACGTTTCTGATTCAACTCCATGGTTATTGTTCGATATCGAAAATCCTGATTTTTGGGATGACGAGAATTCTCTTTACGTGTTTACTTGTTTATCTCAGGTTTCTAGTGATCCTAACTTCGTGGCCACGAAATCGAGATTCAATACTAATAAGAAGGCTGGTTGTGGAACTTGGGTGCAAAAGACTTCGAGGGTTCCGATAAAAGATTGTGTTGGTAATGTGATTGGAGGGAGAAGGATGTTGGTTTTTCAAGTTAATAAGATTGGAGATGGATTTGATGATAGTAAGGTTGTGTATTTTAAAATGCACGAGTATTCGTTGTGTATTTACTCTCTTATTATACAACTACTTTGCCTAATTTTTTCTCATATAAATCAAAATATAGACTTGTCAATCGGAAAAGAATCAAGAGAAAAAGAAAGAATCGGAACTGATCGATATATTTCTCGTTAATTTGCGGTTTGGTTATGAATTCAACATTTTAAATTTTCAACCGCCAACTGCATTATTTCAGTTCAGCTCTTTGGGTTTAAGCTCAGTTTACCAAGTTCTTTTGTCACGATACTCATAGAACTGAAAAATCGAATCAAAAAGTGAAAAAAAATATAAAGAAAAATTAAATATTTTGATACAAGTTTAATCAATTTTTTAATATTTATAATATAATAACATACCAGTACGAATGTGTTTAAAAATAAAGTACAACTAATTCTCTATAAAAAAAACTACAATCAGCTCATTACTTTAATTAATAATATAAGATTTTTTTACGGATTATATTAAAAAAAAATTAAAATCTTACAGAAAATGAAAATTTATGTATAGCCACGTAACATACACAAATAATAAAATGTTACTCCCTCCGTCCCATCCATTTCTTTACGCTTTCCTTTTTGGGATGTTTCATTCATTTCTTTACATTTCAAAACTTTTCAAAAATAGTAAAATTTTATAATATAAAAACTAACTACTTTCTCCACTTTACTTACTTTATACCTTAAATATTGACGGGTCCCACCACTCTACTCATTCTTCTTACTTTTTCTCCTACTTTACTTATATTTCTTAACCTCCATGCTCAACCCAAATATAAACAATTGGGCGGGACGGATGGAGTATTAATTACTTTATTTAATATAATAATATTTACAATGCAGGGACATTTCATTACCCGGAGAGAGTGGAGAGAGAGATCCGGGAGAGAGTGTGTGTTTACCTTTCCCTAAATAGTAAATAATGTCGGGTTTATTGTTTGTTTTATGCAGTGTTGTAAAAAGCGGGAATCAGAGTTAATTGATGCATGCATCGTCCAGGGATTAAACGGATAATCGGTGATTAATCGGATCATTAATCGAAATTATTTTAATAATATTTTTTTATATATAATATTTTTTTGTTATTTCAACTAAACATATATATAATTACCAAATATTTATGCAAATATATTAAAAATATTGTATAATTGTAAAAAAATAAAATTTTCAAGATATAACTTTTGAATTAGAGATTAATTTGAAAGGTAAAATTAAGAGAATTGATGATTTAGGCATCTAAAATAATAATTATATGTACAAAAATAATACTTTTTTTTAAACAAGTTTCTATTTTTTTATTTTTTTTCCTAATTAGCCCGATTTTTAACGATTAATCCAATTACTACCATGTTTTCAAGGGTAATACGAGAAAAATGTATTATAAAAATATAATAAATAAATACAAATTACAGCAGTAGAAAAGTCTCGATAATGTAAACAAATTTACTGTTTTATTAAACACATGGAGAGAGAGAGAGAGTTACCGTTGGGTAACCCCGAGGGGTAAGTTTCAGAGCAATTCCTCTCTCTATATATACACATACATACATAGGAGCAGCTCCTCATTCATATCTTTCTGATTTCCCTTGATTTTCCTCCTCCTCTCCTAGCGTACGTCTCAATACACACACGAGTCTCCCCTCCCCCCTCTGATTCGACTCCTCCTACGTCGCTCGATAAACAAGACACGAGTCTCCCTTCTCTCTGATTCCCGATACGAGTCTGGTGGTAATGGCGATGGCGAATGACGACGTTGGTACGGCACCTGGGTTTAGATTTAAACCCAGCGATGATGAGCTTATTAATTTTTATTTGAAGCCCAAAATTCTGAAGCAACATCTCTCGTACAAGATTATGGATGAGGTTGATTTGTACGCTTCTGATTCAACTCCCTGGTTATTGTTCGATATCCAAAATCCTGATTCCTGGGATGACGACAATTCTCTGTACGTGTTTACTTGTTTATCTAAGGTTTCTGGTGATCCCAACTTCGTGGCCACGAAATCGAGAATCAATAATCATAAGAAGGCCGGTTGTGGAACTTGGGTGCAAAAGACTTCGCCGGTTCCGATAAAAGATTGTGCTGGTAATGTGATTGGAGGGAGAAGGATGTTGGTTTTTAATGTTAGTGAGATTGGAGATGGATTTGATGATACTAAGGCTGTTTATTTTAAAATGCATGAGTATTCGATGTGGGGGATTAATGAGGGCTTGGGTTGTGATGGTCGAGATGTTGTTCTTTGTAAGATCAGTTTTGATGTTTCTAAGAAATCTCCTTTTAAGTTGATTACTGAAAAGAGTAGTGATGATCATGTTTCCAAAAGTGGGAAGATAGTCGAGAAGACAAAAAAGAGCAAGAAGAAAATACAAAGGAAGAAGAATGTTGGAGAAAGTAAGGCTTTGAATACTAGTGAGGTTGTTGAGGAAAGTAAGGGTTTGGATTCAGAGTGTATAGATGGTAGTGTTGGTTATGCAGCGGCCTTGAATGCAACTGTTCCGTATGAAATTGATCTTGATGTCTTGGATGATAAGGGTTTGAATTCAGAGTGTATAGATGGTAGTGTTGGTTATGCAGCGGCCTTGAATGCAACTGTTCCGTATGAAATTGATCTTGATGTCTTGGATGATAAGGGTTTGAATTCAGAGTGTATAGATGGTAGTGTTGGTTATGCAGCGGCCTTGAATGCAACTGTTCCGTATGAAATTGATCTTGATGTCTTGGATGAGTTCCGTGGGGGAGTGTATTCTGATGGACCGGGTGGTGAGGGCATGTGTTTTGATGGCCTAGATGGTGAGGACATGTTTTTCGACATGGATGAGATGATGCAATATCTCAATTCCCCTGAAGAAGATGAGACGACTATCTGCGGCTTAGGGAAAAGAAAATCAATTGAGGGGAATAATTCGTGTCAAGCGAAGAGGATCTGTTTGTGATTTTCATTGGTAACAGCAGCTTAGATGATTGATGATGGATGTATGCATTTCTTTGTACTTCCGAGACTGTAAAATTTGAAATTTATTTGCACTATTTAGCATACTTAAATTTCTGTTTATGTAATGAATGAAAATCTTTGTGATTTTTACTGAATTATTTCTTGGTTGTCTTTTGTTCCCGCATAATTATTACTTCTTTGTTGTCTTTTGTTCCCGCATAATTTTCGTTGTCTTGGTTGCCTTTTGTTCCCGCGTTACTTCTACTTCAAATATCAACATCAAACTAGTAACTACACTGATCGAGGATGCATTTGCTGCCTATAGGTGCTTTATTGTGCATAGGGGCAAGGAACTTGCTACAAATTCTGATAATTTCCTCCCTAAGATACTCTACTGTGATCTGATGTCCTCTGCCAAACGGGATATTAAAATTTATAATTCTATAATTATCATGATTAACCACAGCAAGTACATAAAGTTTCCTTTTGGTTTAGGTTTGCAGTTAGTTTCAGATTGAAGGTGCTTCCTCAAATTTATTTCAACTTGCCAAAGGTGTAAGCGCCTGATCGCATTGCAGCATCTGCTTGTATGCTTGGCGAGTTGTACAATCATATCTACTTAAACATGAAAGAGTAAGTTCATACTCACTAGGTATCCTACAGGAAAGATTGGATAGAGATTCTCAAGAAAAATGAAAGAGTTAACATTTTTTTTGTGCATAGAGTTAACTAATGTGTTCCATATGCACATCTGTTTTAAACCTTTGGTTGCAGATATCAGTTTTTTCTTCTTAAAGTTCATAAAAAATAGATCTTATACTTATTATAATGGAAGGGGAATGAATGAATGTATTTATTATACTTGGAAAGGGGCAAGGTGCTAAATGTGTTCATTATGTGAACTTAATCTAGAATCAGGACAAAAGACAAACACTTTGTTGGCCAATCTCTACCCCAACATTTTCCAGACCTTCCTCAAAATAAATTGCAAAAACTCACTTTTTAGTTCACAATGATAGTGAAAAAATGTATAGCATCATTTAAAGATGAAATCATGCATACTACAACCACGAAATCTCATCTTAAACTATACTGGAGAAAATTTTAATTCAATTGAGTTAAAGAGAACAATTGAATGAGTAATAGCCATAACACAGAAAAGCTAATAATACTACCTTCACTTATATAGGATACTTTTGAAACAACATTTTGCAAAACTATAAATCATAAAACTACAGTGATGGAATTGGTTTCGCTCTACACTCACATCTCAAAACTCAGTTACAACAACTCTTATGCCCGAGTAATATTGTCCATATGACTGATAGCGACACTGCTCTCTTTTTGATATATAGCTTCGCTTGATAATAAAAAACTCTGCATATGCTGGCCATCAGGTTCCTCAAGGAACTTGCTCGAGTCTATGTACACCTTGATATTCATGGCTACATTGGCTAGATCTGCTTCTTGTTCAAGCGCACTAACAAATTTCCCGGATACAATATTAAGTATCTTCTTAAACTGGGATCTGTATCTTCTGTATAGAGCAAAGCCTGCCTTCTGGACATGGAAATAAACATTAATTTTGACACTACTTTAGTAAATGAATATAATGGACAAGAGTTTCTTAATCTTACTTCAAGAAAGGCCTGCAGTGAAACAGCAGTGTATAAATCAGCTGGAAGAGCATTCAAAAATCTGGCAATCCAGGCCCAGCCTTCTTCGATTCCATGTGGCTTCTTAACTCCTTCAACTTCAGTCTATAAACCAACACAATTAGTCCTTGTAGTTATGATACTAGTCCTTGTAGTTATGATACTTGAAACTAGAAATGACCAAGCACAATAACTCAAATATTTAGAGTGCTCTTCCAGCTAATTTAAGAAGAATGTCCATGGTTTGTGGAACCTATAAACAACATAATAGACATGTAAGAATTTTAAGATTAATAATCTAAGCAGTACATTTGTTTCACTAATAAGCACAAGGACAACAGAAGACGAAACTTCATAGAAATGGTTGAGTTATTCTTTTGTTAAGATAATAAATAAAATCATTTAGTGTTTGCATATAGATATTTGATCTTGTGCACTGACATTCACATTGCATATGTGCATACAGTTTCAGCTAGATTATGCAAAACAAAAACAAGACACACATACATGATACACTAGAAAATGAGATGGAAAGCTTCACCTGTGATGTAACCAGAACAACAACTTGAGCATAAGCGTAAACAGATTTGCTGAAGCTTCCAGACGGATTGACACACTGAGATACTATCTGTAGTATTGGATTCCAGGTACAAAGTCCACAATTGCAAACATGTCCAAAATGAAAAGAGAAAGCATAAGAAGCTAGAAATGAACACAAAATATTTAAACATAAAATGATTATCCACAAGTGCAGAAAAAAACCCCCAAAAATTTATGCGCACACCAAAAAATAACATTCAGTAAAACAATTGTCAGCCTGTACAAAGGCTTACTGTAAAGTCCTAGGCACGAGATACATCCCTAATTCCCTATCATGGTACTAGTGCTACCTATCTTCTCTTTGTAAAGGAGGTTGAGGGTTCAGGATTCGACCTTTTCGTTTGAGGCATGTGTGAGTGTGTGTGTGTGTGTGTGAGAAAGGGTTCCGGCTAAAGCCCTGTTTCCCTTTTACAAAAGAGCAAATGATACACCAAACAATGCCAACAGCAGTTGGGATGCAGGAACCAGAGATCCAGAGGGACATTCAAATACTTAAAGAGAAAAGATGTGTCATCTCCGATATCCATATATAAGAACATGATGGTATATTCCAGTTATGTCAGAATTAGGCCCAATATGACACATTTGGAACGTGTACTGGCACAGAAGATGGTTATGCTGAAAGATGGTTTTGTGACTCAAGTAACAAACATTTATTCTAGTCTCTAGGTTTGCCTTCCCGATAGAAGCTTCTCTTATTCCATTTTATTTAGAAACAGAGCACTTAATTTTGTAACAGGAGTTTTCAATTTTATTTTATGCAGCTTTTTAATTGCAAAAATCTTGTTATCAATTCTGTGTATAAGAGAGATCCGATTTTTTACTTGATTGTAAACTATACACTGCACAATCAAGATGACTGCGTAAGTTTGTTAATAATCTCATTTCAAACAGGAAAAAGTTTCCAATTTCGACTGCTAGAACTGTAGCAAGCATTAAATATGGGAGATATCCCCAACAATTTAGGCATCCCCATTAATGGTCATAAAGGGAAAAATCACGCCAAGAGCATCAAAGTCCAAGATATCTTGTTCCTGTTACTAACGAATAAAAAATCCCCAAACCTAGCAAAAAAAAAAAATCCCCAAGAAGTAATGACAGTATGGAGCCATTTACCAGGCATTAAAAGGTATGCCTAATTAGTCTGCCTGCGCTGGGTCTAAACTGAAAAAAAATTCACTATTTTGATTCTAGAGTCGGGCCAGTACTTAAATTCATTAGTAATTCGTAAGCTAATAGGAACATTTTCAAGTGTTTGGACATGCACAAACAATTACTTATAGCTTAATATTGCTGAAGTGGAGAGGTTAAAATTTTAATTTTAAGTTAAAGTTATTATCCGTTTGGTTAATTTTAATGCTAATCAATTAGTAATTAAAAGTAGAATGATCCGAGACTTGAGCAAAGGGGTGTCCGGTTCTACCCGGATCATTTTACACCCCTACCTAATAGTTTTCCATCATATGCTCAAAACAGTAGCTATAATTTTAGTTTTGATTTGTCATGCCATAGGAATATCGGCACCTGGTAGAAAATTGTTAAAAGACATGCTTAAATTGTTCATAAAACTAATACGATACAGTGGCTGGAAAATAATCAACATTAGTATTAACATTGACAGACAGTAGAGACAACAACCATATTTCGATTTACTGAATACCAAATTCACATTTGGAATACTCCAGAAATATACTTGATAGCATCAGTTACTTACACAACAACTATGGGAAACAAAGATGGGAAACAGAAAAAAGGAATATATTCTTCTAAACAATTACCTTCTCCGCAAACATTTTTCAAAGCACTTTCTGCACCTTTGAGAAAAGTCCCTGGAACCAAATCTGTAATTGCAATTGCAACCATTTATAAAATTGGAAAATCCGAAATAGCAAACCAAGAAAAATGAACGGAAAAAATCATTAACTACTAAGCTCCTTTCTTTTTAGCAAGAAAATGCAAGATACAAAATTACTGCTTGAGTTACAATAAGATTCTGTAGATACATCTAATACTTTACTCATCCCTGGTCTGAGAACTAGAAGCTATAGAATAGTTGTATTTGTAGATAATAAATATAGTAAGACAAGTGTAGTAGCTACTATCTTGGAGGACACAATACCCAACTGTATATATATCCCTCTTGTGGTTTCAATGAAATATACACAAAAGTAGAAGAAAACCAGTTCATTACTTTCTACAAAAGCCGATTAGGGCGTATAATCAAACTGTGAAAATGGGTCGCATACGCTTACCGTAGATAGTCACCTTCTGATGTAACAGAAGTCAATAGTGAGAAGGGAAAATAACCATATGCTTGTTCAGGATTTCCACAAGAAAACAAGTTGTGGGCACTAACGGATAGACCCGGCAATTTTCGACACGACACGAAAACACGACACGGAAATTTAGTGTTTGGGTTTGCATTTTTAGTACACGAAACGAAAGTAAACGAACACGAAAGTACACGATCGAGATTTAGTGTCGGTTTTGTGTTTACCCTTCAAGTACACGACACGACACGAAGTACACGAAATAAATAAATTAATATTTATAAATTAATATTTATATTAGATATTTTAACATTTTTATTAGATATTTAACATTTATTTATGTGATTATACATAAATTTATAATATTATTTGTAAATATTATGTAAATATATATTTTTAATACACATTTGTAAAAATATTACCTAAATTTTAATATTTCAATATATTTACTTATTTATTTTTATTTCTATTATTAATTTAAATTACACGAAAACACGACACGAAAAGTACACGAAACGAAAGTACACGAACACGAAATTATACGAACCCTAAACGGGTGGTTTTGGGTTTAGCATTTAGGTACACGAAACACGAAAGTACACGACATGAAAGTACACGACACAAACGAATTGCCAGGTCTACTAACGGATGATCGATTGTTTATATCTTTGGTTAAGTTTGTTATGACTATGTATGGATTCTAAGACCTACTTATCATTTGTGTGGTGGATTTTATGACGTGGTGCCATGATTGATTCCTTGTCGTAGTGTTTCATCCAGGAGCCACCGATCCCGATCTTACCAGAAAGGATAGTCATGATGTCCCTTAATGCCCCTCTTAGAACTTAATTATATATCAATTATCACTTCTTTTCGAAAATCATACATTGAAAATATACATGTGTAAAATTTGGTTGTAAACTTTATTTCGAATGCCGTGTAGCCAAATATGACATTACATATAAGAAAAGAAAAGACGTAAAGATAAGAAGCGCAAATGTGTAGTCTTAATAAGGTATGTGAACAAAGGACTACCTGTAGAAGCTGCCTTTTTTGCCCCCATCAGCCCTAGTTCTCGCTGTTTGCGCAGTAGCTTCCGGTGAAATTGCTAATGCAGTAGCCTTTTTTGAGTTTTCAACAGCCAACTCCTCTTGTCTCTGCTTTTCTTCTTGATGTCTTTTGGCTTCTTCAACAACCGCATCATCTCTTATTCTTCTTTCTTCTATTAGAGATCTATGTTCATGCAGCCTCTGTACACCAGTCAAGTACCTATCAAGATCTTCTGCACTAAATATTTAAATAGCATCTTGTAAACCAGTCTGAATGATACTAACTCAACAATTCTGAACAGAATTATTCTTACGAGAGAACTACTCGAGTGAATAAATGTTTCCACAATAAACAAGTAATGCTCTTACAGTGTACGCTGATACTGAAAATCAAGCTTTTTCTCCATTATCCTGTGTGCTTTACTGTGTTCTTCTATACGGGCAATTGCAGAAGTGAACTTCTCATTTCTTTCTGCAAGATCTGCTTCCAGCTTTGACATTTGGTTTCTAACTTCCTCCTGTCGGTCAAGAAAATCAATAACTAGTTCCAAGGGATAATATCACATTGTTGTGTAGACTCTGTCTAATATATCAGACAAGATAATATCACATTGTAGTGTAGACTCTGTCTAATATATCAGACAAAAATGCGATGAATGCAAGAAAATTTAGGAGAAACTACTGACATGCTTGCACAATAACATATTACATATTTTCAAAATGTAACAAGACGAAAAGTATTTCTCCAAAGGACGTAAAACTATTATTGCTAGAATTATAGTGCAAGATCAACAAGTGTCTTTGCACTTGCTTGCACCATAGATTTCTTGAGTATTTGACCTTTTTTGATAGACCAAAAGAAGTTATTGTCATGAACAATTTTTAAAAAATGGAATATATGCTTAGCTTCTAAATCGCGTCATAAGTTAATAGAGAAGATGACAACTTGGCAGGGCATATTTGATCACAATGGTAGAGAGTTTTACCCACCATAACCACAAGACAATGTTCATGAGTTAGCTCAGATAATGCACCTTCGACTAACCCCACTTTCTCCATCACATATGGTTCGCCGTCAAGCACCAACTCAAGCTCAGAATCCACACTGTCAATAAAAAAATAATATTGATTCACACAACCAATTCAAACCAAAAACGCGCAAAAAGTACAACAAACTATAAAGTAAAATGAAAAATGTGCATAAATTAATGATGATAAACCTATACATTAAAACAGGAAATGAACATAATAAAAAATTAAACCAAAATAATCCGAGAAAACAAAAATGATCAGTTATGCATTGCATTTATATGTGGTACATGTCACTAAATTATTAGAATATGGCAGTTTAACAGCCTTGCTCCATAGAATTATAATCCTAAATACAAAAATGAGCACTTAAAATAACTCAAAAATAACTTAAAACCTGAAATCCTCATCACAAGCAAACCGTGTGCCTACAACTAGCGCTTGACTCCCAACATCGTCATTGTCATCATTACACTCCTCATTCTCCATCTCATCATCCGAAACACGCATAACAAAAGCCCGATTCTGTTTAAACCCCTTCGCAGGCAAGGTTTCCCTAAACACCACCATGTTACAATGAAAACCACAATCATCAGTAACAAACTATAATTTGTGATAAAAGATTATCAATCTGCTTCTCTGTTATAACAGGAATATAAAAACAAACGCTAAATAGATACCACGAAGGATGAAATACAATGACAAACTAACATTGATAACATATCTATTACTCGAAACAATAATTTAAAATTACAAACGAGCACGCTATATATATATGCCTCTTCTTTGCAGGCGATGTGTTATCTAGCAGATGGGATCGGGTCTGCTGCATCTTAATCCAGTAAAATGTTCATTTTTTTCTCCAATGTGCCTGTGGTGAGAGTGCAAAATATTCCTCACAGAACTGGTTTTAGATGGGGTATTATTTCAGTGAAGTTTCTTAGACTGCCGCTAGTAACTAGTAGAGTAAGAGAGCAAGATTGTCAGCCTCTTATACACTCGTTATTTAGTTGTCCAGTTTTATGCTAATAATTTATTAACGGTGGCTGGTAGATGTCAATTGATTAAATCAGTGCCTTTTCAAGTTCAAAATTACTGGTCTTCTTACTTATTTCTCCCTATGAAGATAATAAAAAAAATTCAAAGTATTCTTTCCACTTTTCTTTGCGGAGGAAGTTTACAGCCATGTTATTCAAAGTAGCATGGTACGAGTGTTGTAAACCTAAGACCGAGGGTAGGCTAGGATTGACTATTGAGATATATGAAGTCCTGGAGTAAAGCAGCTGTTTTATCAGTTATGGCGGATGGTACAACCATCTTCTAACTCTACATGGATCCAGTGGGTAAAGTCTAGATTCTTGAACAGAAAATCTTTGTGGACAAAGAAGGTTACAAGAAATTGTCCCTGGCATCTTAGTCAGATCTCGAAGGCAAGAAATGAGGCTATTTATCATAGTTTTTATAAGCCGGGGCCCAGGAGTACATCTAATTTTTTAGTTTGGCATGATCCCTGGCTTCGTCATTCCCCTCTTCTACATTCTTATGGATCTGCAGTGATTTCCGCCGAGGAGTCTACTATTTTGGCTCCTCTATCAGATTTTATCAGATTCTTACAGGCTGGGTGTTCCTTACATCAAATTTTCATCATCTTATTGAGCTTCGTAATGCAGCAAGTAATATTTCTATAGAGCAAGAAGACTCTGTCTGCTAGGGTAATTTGAGTAAGGTGGGAATTTCTGAAATTTGGAAATCATTGCAGCCTCAAAGTCCCCTGGTTGGTTGGCATAATATAGTGGTTTCCAATGAAATTTCCCAAGTTTGGTTTCTATTAATGATTGGTTCTAAAAATTCGTTTGCCATGAAGGATCGTGTGTTGTGTTCCCGAATGAATGTGGATCCTTAATGTCTTCTTTGCAATGAAGAAAATGAAACCTTAGATCATTCTCGTTTTTGGTTGTTCTTTTTCGAAGCTTATTATGCAATCAGGTCCTGTTCATGTCCCTTTCAACTGGGATACCAGTTCTGAATCTTGGGCTTCTTTACACTCCAACTCAGCTGGAAAAGTTCTATATATCAGTAGCCATTTATTATTTATGGAAGGAAAGGAAAAGAAGGCTGTTTCAATCTTGTAGCAGGTTGGCAAGAGAGCTTCTTGATGAGATTAAAAGGGTCTTTTGGGAGAGATTTTCTACTAGTCAGAGGGCTCAAAGACGCATTACAGAGGATCGAAATTTATTGCTAGCCTTGGATTAATCTTGTCTTTCCGATGTATTGCTAGTGGCCTAGTGCAGATTTTTCTGATGTATTGAGGCTAGTTATCCGAACTGCTTTTAGATGGCACTATTCTTTGAGTTGGAGGGTGTTCCTCTCAAAGTGTCTAGGCTATGCCCTAGTATTTGTTTATTTTGTTGGGTTAACACAACTACCACTTGAAAAAAAACAAAAGCACCAAGAAGCTGAAACATAACCCTGGTGGCTAATTATGTAGAATGGTCAGGCCCTTATCTACAAAACTCCATTACCCATTAAAAACTGACAAGTCAAAGATAAGCATGTCAAATTATGCGTTTACCTGGAAAGATGAGAATCTAGAAGTGCGATGAGTGCTGTCACATCCCTTGATTCCCTGTGAGTGTGGTAACGGTTGTGCAGCTTCAATTGAGAGCTAATATTATCTACAAAGACAATGACGTTTTAACTGGAAATGTTAGATTACTATCACTAACTGGATATATAATAAAGTTCACTGGTATAAGTAATGGTGTATGACAATGCCACAAGACTTGAAAAGTACCTGTCACAACCTCTGTATCAGCAGCAATTCCTGCTCCACAACGATAACTATTTAGCGCCATGTAATGAATTTTCCCAATTTTTGTCAGCGACAATGGGTCCTTCAGTAGCTCTGGTATCTGCCTCGAGAATAACACAGTCCTGGATGTATACCAAAAATTCATTACAGTATGTTCAGAAAAGGACCCAGAGTCATCATAGCTAATTAACATTTAGAGTAGAAGGAAAAATCTGGGCATCCACTGTATCCCTTAATTATATGATCAGTTTACGCTTGTTGTCTGATGTAACAGTAACTAAACTACTATAGCTACAAATATCACACTCTTTCTTCTATATACCAAATTAAAAGACCATGCAGTGGGTTTTGGATGAAAAGCAAGGCAACAATCTAGAGCAGTCCAGGCAAGGGAACGACGCAAATCTGTGGAGTGCCGGAAAATCCTTCAAGAACTCAAAAAGTAAATTTATGACTAATGCATCTTAGAAGTTTCATATTGAAATTGGGATAGTTTGATTGATTCTACACATTAAAATCGTCGATTTACCAATACATTATCTATTAACCTTTTGTATTCTGAACTTCTACTAACAGTTCTAAACTAACGCAAATCAGATCATTCTTAACAAAAGTCCCCCTAATTATAACTCTAAGCCAAGCAATGGTTACCCAATTTCTTTACTATACTACATTCAAACCCCGTAAACTAAAACCCTAACTTCTCTACTATCTATTTTCCCCTCCCTACCGAAAAATTCAGCTCAACCACAGCATATACCTAAACTCGTAAACACACATTCAAAAATCAAGAATCAAATTAGTCCTACACAATGCCGAAAGCCCTAGATTATAAAAACAAGTTACAAGGCCAGCATTATGTTTATCATTCAGCAACATATACATTCCAATGACATTTCACTACCACTACATACAAAAATACACGAAAAACTCGTAAAATCGCGCACACGAAACAACACGAAAAATCACACCCCTATTGATGGAACAACAACATTCAATGTAGCCATTTCAACAATTGAAGTCTGTTACAAATTTATAGAAATGGAGTAAAAAACAAGTGTGATTAACATATTTTAAATTTCGTAAAGATAAAATTAACAGAAAGATTTGATAACCTTATGATAATCTGAGAGAATTCGATCAATGGTAGGAAATTAATTTATATAATTTTAATTAGATCATTGTAGCACACTAATGAAATACCACTTATTCTATTATAAAATATTATTAATTATTATTTCATAAAATATTAAATTTGATTCTCATATAAAATACTATAATATATATACATTTTTATAAAAAAATTAACACATCCTGTAAAACCTAAACAAAAAAATTTGATTATACAATAAAATTCTTAGAAAAAAAAATTTTGCAACGAGTATTATACATAACTAGTTGAAAAAGCCGCGTTTCGCGGCGGCGTCATAATTGTTTTTTTAAAAACTCTATAAAATTACAACAATTACATGTTTTACTTATTTTTATTTAAAAATAAAGGTATACAATGAATTAAATTATCAATTGTACATCAACAATTACTCATTTATTTCTAATAAATAGTTCTCTCGTTAAACACGTTTTCCTTTTTAAGATCGAAATCTCAAATTCTATACATTGAATACTTGTCTTGTCTTACCTATTAATTTTTATGTTAACATACTCCTTTTTAATAAGTCGATCTCTCGTTGAAAAATAACTATATAAATTTGCACTCATATTTTACTTCCAATAATTTTTTTTATTATATATATGCATTACGAACACCTATTTTACTTTTGATAGAACTTTTTTTTTATATGTATGAAAAGTAATTTATATAAATTCGCAGTCCCATTTTACTTTTAATAGAACTTTTAATTATATATGCCTTACAAACACATATTCTACTTTTGATAGATTTTTTTTTTTTATATGTATTTCTTATAAATTCTTAAACTTATTCTACAGATAGAACTTTTAATTACATTTCTAACCTACAAATTGACAAAGACGTGCTTCACGGCGGCATTATAATTTTTAAAAAAAAAACTTATCTAGAAAATTATAACAATCACTCATTTCTCTCTAATAAGTCGTTCTCCTGTTAAACACGTTTTCATTGTTAAGATCGAAATCGCAAATTTTATACATTGAATGCTTGTCTCATATATTAATTGTCTTGTTAACATACTCCTTTCGAATGAGCCGCTCTCTCGTTGAAAAAACACATATATAAATTCGCAGTCCTATTTAATTTCAATAGATTTATTAATTATGTATTACAAACGTCTATTCTACTTTCAATATAACTTTTAATTGCAAATACTTTTTTTATATTCGAATTATTCTCCTCTATAAATCTAAACACATATTCTATTTCAAATAAAACTTTTAATTATATGTTTTCTCTATAAATTCGAAATCTTCTCCTCAATAAATTCGAACACCTATTTTACTTCTAATATGTTAAATAATATTTTTTGATTTATTAATATTCAAAATTCAAAAATTCTAGAAAATTACAAAAATAGATTGATACAATTTTAGAGGCCCCACTTAATCTCCAGTGTAAGTCGAGAAAGTCGCGCTTCGCGGCGGCGTTATAATATTTTTCAAAATTTTATCAATATACAATTTCAACAATTATTCATTACTCTCCCATAAGTCGTCTTTCCGTTAAACACTTTTTTTCCGATCTCTCGTTAAGATCGAAACTCGAATTTGAACATATAGTTTGAATACTCGTCTTCTATATTAATTTTCATGTTAAATACTTTTTTGCAATGAGCCGCTTTTTGCGTTGAACACGTTTCTCCTTAAAAAGACACTTCTTCGTTACTCGTAATGCCTCACGTATTTTATATCGTACATATAAATTCGAACTATTTTTCTTTATAAATTCGAACACCTATTATATTTCAAATAAAACTTTTGCTTGTATGTCATCCTTGTAAATTTGAACAAATATTTTACTCTTAGTATGCTAAAGGATTTTTTTTTTATTTATTAGTATTTAAAATTCTAAAATTTTCAAAAAAATAGAAAAATAGATTGAGACAATTTTAGAGTCACCACCTAACCTCCCGTGTATTCTCCATTTTATATAAAAAAAAAACATAAAATAAAGGATTTTTAAGAAAAAATATAAATATTATTTGAAGATCGTAAAAGATGTCAACTCACCGCACTCTTATTCTACTTCCAATGAAACTTTTAAAATTCGTCTTCTCTATAAATTCGAACTATTCTTCTCTATATTTTCAAACACCACATAACCTCCCATGTATTCTTCTTTTATATAAAACAAACATTTGATAAAGAATTTTTATGAAAAAATATAAATAATTTTTGAAGATCGTAGCATATGCTAACTCACCCCTCTTATTCTACTTTCAATGGAACTTTTAAATTCGTCTTGTCTATTAATTCGAACTATTCTTCTCAATATTTTCAAACACCTATTTTACTTCAAATTAACTTCTAATTATATGTTTTTCCTATAAATTCAAACGCTTCTCCTCTATAAATTCTCATACATATTCTACTTTCGATAGAATTTTTAATTATGTCTTAGAAACACATATTTTACATCCAATAGAACTTTTAATTTCATATATTTCTTATAAATTCGAACTCTTCTCCTCTATAAATTTGAACACTTTTAATTCTATGTCTTACCTATAAATTCGAACTATCCTCCTTTATAAATTTGAACACCTATTATACTTCAAATAATTTTTTTATTTATATGTCATTCCTATAGATTCAAACTCTTATCCTTTATAAATTCAAACATCTATTCTAATTCTAATATGTTAAAAGATATTTTTTTGATTTAATATTATCTAAAATTATAAATAATTATAAAAATAAATCGAGACAGTCTTAACTAATGATCATCTAATTTCACGTGAGGATCTTAAAATATTGATACATTGAAAAAGTTAAAATTTTAAACACTTTATACAACACGGGCAAATAGCATTATAAAACATTAAACCAAAACTAATGTCCACAAATCACAAACAAACATATAAATTTAACAAAAACTAATGAAAGGTGCTACAAAATTTGAATTAACCTTGAGCTGTAAATCGATGAATAAAGATATACGCATGTAAATGATAAATGATTTCATTGGACCATGATTGTTAGATCCTGACAAATAAAACTAAGTCAATGGTTTAGTACTCAAGTCAAAGAATATGAAACTCAAAACTTAAAAGGCTATCAAGTAAAGCTCGTGAAACTTAGTTTGGAAAAATTCATCTCTCCGTATATATTTAAGGTTAAATAACTGAAATAGGAGAGGTTATAATTGTATTAATATAGAATTCTTAAACAACTTGTAATATGAGATGTAATATATCTGCAGTAGGAGATATAATAGTTAAAACTCTTCTCCTTTGTAAATTCGAACATCTATTCTATTTATAATATGTTAAATGATTTTTTTTATTAGTATTTAAAATTGCAAAGCTCTAAAATAAATAAAAAAATAGATCGAGACGATCTTAGAGACGCCACCTCACCTCCCGCGTATCCTCCTTTATATATATATATATTGATGATTGTATAATTTTTGGACCTCCTCCAATCATTAAAAACCCTTAACGAAAATTATAGCCAACTTGAATCTTTCAAATTTGTAACAAAATTGTACACATGAATTTAAATGGAGTAGTCAACTTATTAAAGCACATCCATCACCTTGTAAATTCAATAAATTTTAATTTATCATTAGTTTATATTATTTTAATCAATTATTTTAATTAATTTTATCGGAAATGCTCGAACTCATTTCCATGTTATTGCAAGATCCATGTTATTTTAATTAAATTTGTACCCCTTTAAGAAGAATAAACATAAACTTATATATTAAAAAAATGAATATTTTATCCTCCTCAACGCCCCCGGCCTTTGCAACGCCCCTATAGTCCATAGATGTGTTATTCTTTCGTGCTTTTGGATCGATAAATACACACATCAGGCCCAAGCTTTTTAACACGTTATGTAACACGTAGCGTTACAACTCAGAAATCTCCATAACCAGCACTTATTTGCAACGTGGATGAAAGAGTGACTTGTCATTTTAATAAAAGTAATTGAGGAGTATTTGATTTCTATAAAATTTGTTCCCGAAATTTGTCCACATGACCGCTGAATGTCGAATTATAATTTAAGGTCGTATATGTATGCATGCGAGTACTTATTATATTAATAAAAAAATTATCAATTATACAAGTACTCCCTCTATCCCTCTCATTTTTTTACACTTTTCTTTTTGGTACGTGTCTCTCATTTTTTTACATACCAAAAATAGTAACATTTAATAATATAAAATCCAACCGCATTCAATACTTTTCTCCGCTATACCTACTTTATACCAACTTTATACATTAAATATTGATTGGTCCCACCACTTTACTCAATTTTCTTATTTTTTCCTATTAATTTACATTTTTTCTTAACCTCTGTGTCGTCTCCTCAACGTAAAGAATTGAGGGGGATGGAGGGAGTATTTAGTAATAAATTTGAGGTATCTTTTGGGATCTCCAACCATTTTCACAAAATTGTAGAGTATGTGTCAACCCAAGTTCCAAATCGATAAGATAAAAAAGAATTATCTTTAATATAAACAGTCAAAAACAATTTCATTAGTATGGGGTCTTTTGAGATGAGGCCAAAAACAAATTTATACGAGTTTAACCACGATCCAGAACGAACAATATCGAAGTTAACAGGGTTGAGGGTTGCGCGTGTCCAACACAAATAATTTAAATTTACATTAGAAAAGCGGAATATGCGGAAAAGCGATTTGGTCCAACACGCCAAGCTGTCCGATGAAAACTAACCCGTAGCTTTCTTACGATTTCTTCAACTTTGTGTTAAATTCAGTTTCTTCACCAAATGCACCCTTCATGTTTGCAGTTTTTACACAAATGCCATTATTCAGGTAATTCATGTTGTCATCTAGGAATATTTTACTTTACCTTGCACAATCATTTAATTATTTTGCTTCCGATATTTAGTGGACGTTTGGGGTATCAAGAATAAGTTGACTTATAGCTTAAAATGAGTAAGTGCTTTATAAGTGATAAGTAGAGCTGAGCTTATAAATCCCTAGAGTGTTTGGTAAATCAGAACTTATAAGCAGTAGAGTGTTTGGGTAAATCAGAACTTATAATTTAACTTTTTTTTTTTTTTTTTTAAAATATTTATTTTTTAATACATATAAATGGATATCAATGGATAGATCTCGATGAGTAGAGAAATTTGATATATACATATCAATTTTTTAATGAACGGATCAAAAGATATATGGTTTTGAAGATTTCAAGGATATTATATATTGCGTGTATCGAGAATAAGTTATAAGTTGAATGTTAAGGATTCTTAACATTCAACTTATCCATTTTAAGTAGCCATAAGTTGGTTTCACTTATTTTGGCAAACACCCCCCATAAGTTAAAATTGATTTATAAGTCATAAGCTTATAAAATAAGCAGTAGCCAAACAGACCCTTAAATACATTTACGTATCATATTTTGTAATACGGTTCAAATTTCTGACATCTCGTAAAAAAAGAGAGATACCGAAATAAGTTAATTTGTGTTCTTTCTCAAAAATCAGCAGAGAGAGAGAGAGCATTTGTTAATTAGCATTGACATCTTCTTTGTCGTCTAAAGACCAGGGATAAATCTGGATAATCTTTTGTCTAATCTTTATCTACACGGTCTACTTATTCTTATCCAAATTAAAATTTTACTTTCTTCATTTTCATACTGTTAAATTTTGAAAAATAAATAATTCATGTACTAAAACTTAATAAATTTTACAAAAAAAATATTCGATATCTTGATTTATTATTATTTATAATTTTTTTTAATAATTTAAGAAAGGTGATAAGGCCGACTCATGCAGTTCTTACGTCAGAAAGATATCTATAAATATCTGCATTTCCAACCTGTGTATGTATAGGCTGTTTGGTAAGGTGATGCATGAAGTTTTGTAGTGTAGTTATTTATGAGAAATTTAGGACGATCTAATATTCTAGTTTGGAAATCCAACAAGTGCAGCATAATTATAGAAATTTAACACCCAAATCTGCCCAAATCAGGTTTGAAGCTTCTTTCAACTTTGAATACAGACCAGGTATTTTTATGTCATCACCATTTCTTTCATACCTTGTGTTTTCTACTTTTCTTTATATTGTTCATGGTATACATACATTTTAGAATAAATTCCAGAGTGATATATACTATATATATAATATATGAATAATGTTAGAGGCCCCAAAATAGATACAAAAATAGTTACAAAATACACGTGACAGATTCTGATTCTAATTGGTTGTAATAATAAATGAGACTCTGCATTCATACCAATAACACCGATCAAAAAGCACCATACTGTCACATCAACTATACCATGTCATTTTGTAACAATTTTTTGTAAAAAAAATTTGTGTCTCTAACACTACTCATAATATATACACAATTTTATGTTTTTTTGACAAGATATACTAACTTTTCAAAAAGTAGTCAACTTTTCGTGAAATAATGATCAGGTTTTATTTTCTTCTTTTAAAAAAATGATCCCGCTAATTTGTGAATGGGAAGGAATCATTTTTTAAAAAACTTTTAAAGAAAGTTCGACCATTCTTTAAAAAAAAAGTTAAGGGAAAGTTGAAACTGATCATTAATTTGCAAACTTGTAAATTTGATCACATTTTTGAAATTTTGCGTAAAAAATTATCACCACTATATAATTTACTTTACATTTTAATACTATATTTTATATTGAATGATATTAATGACATTAACTTACACAAATATTTATAATATGGAGAACGTTCTATATTGGTATTATCTTTTTCATCAATTAAAATATTTCATAACATCACATTATGCATATCACATCATTCTTTTCCTGAATTTTTTTTATGAATACATAAACCTTAAATTTCAGTTTCTCGGTACTTATTTTAATTATTGATATATGTATTTCTTGATTTAAAAAAACATTTTATCTTTAGTATTAATAATTTTAATATATACATTTGATTATATTAAATTTTTTAAAAAATGTGGCTAATATGAAACTGAAAGATATTTAAAGATAAATTAGCTTGAAACCAAACAAACATGGAAGCATTCACACTACAAAGCATTTAATTGCATTCTTAATCACGCATGGGTATATTAGTCACATGTTAAATATATACAATGATTACGAAACATACGTGATTATCTCTTGGCTCTGTCTTTAGTTACACTTCTACTATTACCAAGAAGAAACTTGTGGTCCAGAATTTATAAATTCTAATTTATTTTTACCTGATAATTTTTATTTTAATTATGATTTACATTTTAAAATAATTGTTTGTTGAAAATTGTTTGCCACCTTCTTATTATCTCTCCCTTCATTACCTCACAATCTTCGGCCTCAAGTTTGTCAGTTTTTCCTCCCTCTATTTCTCCGCGTTACAACTGTTAAAAAACACCAACTCTCTCTCTCTCTCTCTCTCTCTCTCTCTCTCTCTCTCTCTCTCTCTCTCTCTCTCTCTCTCTCTCTCTCTCTCTCTCTCTCTCTCTCTCTCTCTCTCTCTCTCTCTCTCAATATACACAAATATTTTAAAAATCATCATTTAACCGTACTGAAATAAATAACTTTTTTAGCCAAAAATGGAACACAAAATCTAGTAACAACATCTAATAAATACATTTCTATGTGTCTCGACTCAAGCAAACAAACAAATAAATAAATAAATAATAAATATACATACACATGATATACACATGATACAGAGAGAAAGAGATATAAGAGGCGGCAGGGAGTACATTGCTTCCCGGTTTGAATCATGAAATAAGTTATGATGCGTGCAAGCTTTACTTATTATACTTCTCACCACCACAATCTCTCCAGTTCTTAAACGGTTTCTAATCTCCCAAGTATCGTCATTCTCCTCCTCTCTCTCTCTCTCAATCTCTCTCTCTATCTCTCTCTCTCAATCTTTATCTATAACTCATCAACTTTCCCAATCTCTTTTCTCATTTTGTCCAGCCCCCCTCCATTAATTTATACTCTCTCTCCCCTCTGTCTCTCTCTGGGATCACTTTCATTTTCTTGCATAAAGTTTCAATCTTTGTCAAATCTTTTCTGGGTTTCAAGAATTTGAGCTAATTTCACTAGCTTTCTTGCTGATTTCTGATGGTAAGTCTATGAAAGTTTTGATTTTTAAATCTGGGTATCTTTTATTTTTGCCATTTGTTCTGTAGATTAGCTAGTAGCTTTGATTATTTTGCTGTTCTTGTGAATTAGGGGTAGCATTTTGTTTTCTTGAATTTCTTGTTTTGTGGGTGATTTTTGGATTGGTGCTCAAAAAGGGTAATTTTTAGTTTGAGGGTAGTGTTGATTTTTTTGTTTTTTTAATTGTTAGATCTGTGACAAATGGGAAGTCATTTGAGCAAAAAACCAGCTGAAACTTCAGCAGCTTCTGCAATTAATTTCAATAACAATCTGCAGTTCACAAGTGGGCTTCATTCGTATGAAGCTGCGTGTCGTCTTGATACTGATTTGCAATCATTTGACACCAATGTTCAAGCTAAAACTAGTCATGTTATTAATACTTTAGCTGTTGGTGTTGAGGTTAGAGCACTTTCGTTTGATTCTTTGAAAGAAGTCACTGAATGTCTCTTGGAAATGAACCAAGAGGTTGTGAAAGTGATTTTAGAGTGCAAGAAAGATATTTGGAAAAATCAAGAATTGTTTGAGCTTGTTGAGGATTATTTCGACACTAGTTTGCAAACTCTTGATTTTTGTGCTGCGTTGGAGAAATGTTTGAAGAGGGCACGCGATAGTCAATTGCTTATTCTTGTCGCGCTCCAGCAGTTTGAGGAAGAAAATGGAGTTGAAGGGAACAAGTATGTTAGGACTTTGGAGGAGTTAAAGAATTTTAAAGAAGCTGGTGATCCGTTTACGGATGAATTCTTTCAGATGTTTCAGTCTGTTTATAGACAACAAATGGTGATGCTTGAGAAGTTGCAATTGAAGAAGAACAAGCTTGACAAGAAGCTTAAATATATGCACGCTTGGCGAAAAGTTTCAAGTATAATCTTTGTGGCTACATTTGCTTCTGTGTTGATTTGTTCGGTTGTTGCAGCTGCCATGGCTGCACCACCAGTTGCAGCTGCTCTTGCTGCAGCAACAGCTATTCCATTAGGTTCAATGGGGAAATGGATAGATAATCTTTTCAAGAACTATGAAAATGCTGTTAAGGGACAGAAGGATGTTATTTGCTCTATGCAAGTTGGAACATATGTTGCTATTAAGGATTTGGATAACATTCGCGTTCTCATTGATCGTTTGGAGATTGAGATCCAATCCCTCTTGCAAAACGCGGAGTTTGCCATTTCTAAAGAAGCTGTGATGATTGGTATAGAGGAGATCAAGAAGAAATTGGGAGTGTTTATGAAAAATGTGGATGATTTGGGCGTACAAGCTGATGTCTGCAGCAGAGATATCCGCCGCGCTAGGACAGTGGTTCTGCAGAGGATTATAAAACATCCTAACCATTAAATTATGTCTTCTGCTACTTTGCATCTGGTCCATATTGTGCTTATGCTTGCAGCTTCATGAGACATCGATCTGTTGTGATGCTGGTGCTCAACTTTCATACATGTATGTCCAAAGTCGAATTCATAGAATTCGGTTCATGGAAACTTTAAGAATAATCTATATATTCGGAGTTTGAATTACATTTCTTTCTTATATGCAGGAACATTCCATTATATATTCTTGTTTGTATCACTTCTTCTATATTGTGTTTCATTCATTTTTCTAGTTGAAATTTAGTTTCTTTTAATTTACTCTTGTCCATTTCATTAATTTTTTGATGTGATGATTAGCACTTGCTTGTTCATTATATATATCTAGTGGTTATTGATCCTGCATGACTCTACAATGAGCTGTTTTTAACAGCTGCTGGAAGTCTGCTTAATAGACAAGAACACACATTCCTGCTTTCCACACATCATCTAGAACAAGATTAGAACACACATTATTTATTTAGTTCAATTGCTAAACTCAATATAAAAAAATTGTCTGACATCGTTCGAAAAGCATCGGTTGATAATAAGTGCCCTCAGGTTGAACCGCTAAGTATTTAAATTTCTGTAATTAGAACCTGCGAGTTTGAACCGCTAAGTATTTAAATTTCTATAATTTATCATTGCCAATAAAAACTATAGTTTAAATTCATCTAACATGCCTATATTGTTAGGATTATGTTGTGACCACTAAACAACAAAATTATAGAATTAAGATGTCTGCAACACAAAGAATTAGTCTTTGTCAATGGCATTCTAAAAGCAGCTCAGGGTAAATCAATATCATAAGTGTCTAGATTTTGTTAATTTTATCTGAAAATCTCTCTTGGGACCATTATATGTTTGACATATCTTCCACAAAAAGAATCTCTCTTGGGACCATTATATGTCGACACCTTGTCCATTCTCAACCCACTTTTTTTATGATTTCCATGTAAAGGACTCTTGAGACAACCAACCAATCAACTTGAAAATATACATGCAAGAGTGCAATATCTAATATCCTTGTTTATAGAAGATGAGTATATTAAGTATAACTCCGCGGTGTACTGTCTCATACACATTATTCAAGTTTACAAGAAAATCACAAAGTAAAAAAAGGAAAAGGTCGAAAGTTGAGATGGGTAGCAGATGCCATATATGCACATACCAACAAGAAATATATTCTAAACAAGACATATGAGAAAGCGGCATAAGTAAGAACGCTGGTCAAGATAATTACAAAAAGAAAGTTTACTAGACACTTCGTAGTAGACAAGTCGTGTTCAGTTCCTTCGTGGGGAAAATGGCCTCTTGAATAGAAATCAGATAGCAATTGGTCCTTCAAGTGGAATGCATCTATCAACCATGATGCAGCTTCATCTTCAGATACTGGAATTTCGTTTAGAGGAATGCGACGAACATGCATATGAACTTCAGTTGGGTCTACCCCGAATGCATTGTCCAAGAAAGTTGGGCATCGATATTTGTACCCGATTGTGATGTCATAAACTACAGTGGAAGGTGGTGAAACACAAGATTAAGGATGATATGATTAGGTAAATATTAGCAAAAAAAAATAATCACTAATTATAAGAACTCTTTAAGAACACAAATAAAAGCTAGTTCCGTATAACGGCATAAGGAATTGCATATTTAATTTTCTAGATAGCCACAGGAGCAAAATAACTCGATTTCAGCTGATATATTTGGCCAAATGACATAAAACCATTGCAGCTAAAAAAAACTAAAAGCTTAATAGCTCTCTAAGGAAATTGGAATATAAAGGTCTAAGATGAATATGGAAAGAGCTCGAATATGACAAAGATAGTAACTTGACATACGTAGATAGAACTAATATTCTTTAAAGTTCAGATGCCAGAGTGTTAGTTCATTAGAACTCACACTAATTCACGAATCATGCAAGTTATGACAATGATTCACATTTAGTAACTTAGAGATCCAAAAGACTACTAGTATTGGCGTCATCATGTATTACCACTAGTTCTCCCCGTGCTTCACGATGGTATCACCTTAATTTTATGTCTGTTCCTGAACTTTAACAGACTACTTACATAACAATTACAGGGCAAATAGTGAAGATCAGTACCTGCATCCATAGAATCTCTCAATTCCTCCAAGCATGCACAAAAGCCCTTTGATTTTGGAAGCAGAACATTCTTCATAATAGGCAGTCCATTTTCAGAAGCGTATTTCTGGCTGCGTATACATTTTTGTTCACTGTACCAAAAAGACACCATGATTAGATATATTATGTCAACCCAGGACATGTTCCAATAACAACTAATCGGCACTAAGAATATCAAGCAATAAGCATTAGGAGGAAGCTAGTGAATGCATTATAATTAAATATCAAGCAGATGAAAAATAATGGCATATTACGTGAAATCTGTGCCTTCTGGGAAAACAGCAAGCCACAAGGGATCTCGGTGATTTTTGAAGGTTGAGAGCATTTGGCGCATTGGCAATTCATCAACCTCCCATTTCCTCTCCACTGAAATAAACTCCATAATATGGAATGCCCAACCGAATACAGGAAGTTTCATTAAACTCTTTTTAAGGACATATCTTATGTTGCCCAATTGTCCTTTCCTCAATGCAAGGTCCCACAAATACATCCAATCAACTTCGGTTCTATGATTTGCAATTAGTAGCACTCTTTCATTTGAGGGAACACTTTCTCCCGCAAAAACTACTTTAGTCTTGTTTATTTTTTCAAACAGAAAAGGCCACAAAGCAAGCCAAATGCCAAAGAAAATTGATGTTGCTTTTCTGCTGTAATGTACGCTAAAAAATCTCATGAGTACAGCCGTAACAAAACCAATGCCAACAAGCATCATGATTGCTGTTGCAAGAATTACAACTAAGCAAACCACCCCCCTTGATACTCTTGCAGGAGTTAAAGGGTGACGTTTTGGTCCATTATACGACTTGAGAGGCCTGCATACATCCATTAGTCTCAGCAGTGACCAAGTACCTCCTGCACTAAAACAACAGCAGCTTTATGATCAGAAAACCTATTAGATGTTACAAACAAATCAATTCTCTACATCATAAACTCGAAGATAAAATCAAACTGTAATGTGTAGAATTGGTCAAAGTTTGAGAAAACCTAGCATCAGGGCATAATAAGACAGAAATTGGAAAAATGTTATTGCAACAGTCTTAGCATGGTAAGTGCAGACACAGGAGCTATTGGAAGGGCAACCTATAATAAGATTCTTATACACTGCCTTTGTCCAGTTATAGATTGGCTTGCAAAATGTTCTTTTTGTGAGATGATGATGAACATACACTTTTTTGTTTTTTTTTTTGCTAAGTATAATGAACATACACATGTAATGTTTAAACAGACTTTTTTTTTAATTGACAGATGGTTACAATAATCACACTTACAACCACCAATCTTTACAATACCCCTTATCACCTCACATACTAAATGATGCAAACCAGATCAAAATATCGCCAGTACATATTACCCAGGGGTTTAGTCTAGGGAGGTCAAATGTACCATATATAACTTTAGTACTTTACTCCTAGAAGAGAGGCTGTAAACGTAAAACACCCCCGGACTTTTAAAGGTCATACTAAATTATGTACATAATTGGAACCTGGATCACTATGATTAAATCTTTATAAACACTCCTTTGCCACAGCATTCATATCATGCCAAGAAATCATCACAACCATATGTAATACTACAAAATTACACAGATCGCACTTGAACTGTCAAGCTCTTCAATACCTCCCTATCGCCTCACACTACGTAATGTACATAACCCAAACATAAAACACCATGAAACAAGTCTTGCAATAAAACCCCTTTCACCGCCACATTGATACAACACCAAGAACTCAATATAACCATCTAAATTACTACATAGTTTCGAAAACTAATCAAAACCCACAAACAACTTCACATAATTATAAGCCTTTCCTAATCACACTTACAACCACCTATCTTTTAAACACCCCCCCCCCCCCCCCCCCCCCCCGAACCCAATCACCTCATAATGCAAACCAGATCAGAATGTCACTAGGACATATTACCCAAGGTATAGTCTAGGGAGGGTCAAATGTACGCAGACCTTACCATTACTTTACTTCTAGTAGAGAGGCTGTTAACGTAAAAGGCCCCGGACTTTTAAGGGTCATACTAAACTATGTAGATAACTGGAACCTGAATCACTACGACTTAAATTGTTACAATCACTCTTTTACCACAGTATTGATATCACGCCAAGAAATCATTAGAACCATTTGTAATAGTACATAACTACACAGATCGTGCTCCTACTGTCAATCTCTCGAATACCTCCCTATCGCCTCACACTACATAATGTACGTAACCCAAACAGAAAACATCATGAATCAAGTCTTTCTATTAAACCCTTTTCACCACCACGTTGATACAACACCAAGAACTCAACATAACCATCTAAATTCCTACATAGTTTCGAAAACTAATCCAAACCCACAAATAACTTTACATAATCACAAGCCTTTCCTTATCAAACAATCAAATTCCAACATCATAAATACCACACACATTCAACATTTAAATAAACACTTAAAACCCCAAGCCTAAAATCACAAACACTACAAATGCAGCAAGAATCAAGTATTTCCAATAAAGATCACATTTTTACACTAAAATCTTGAATTTTCAACAATTTAATTTCTGGGTATTTCTTATAAGAGCTATTATATCAAGTATTTCAAGAAACATCAAGAAAAAACAACCAAAAATGACAGAAAAAATAAAGCTTTAAAGGCAAAACTGATAAAAACTTACTAAAGCAAAGAAAAAAAGGAAAGAGATTGATTGCTTGTGGTGCTGATAAGACAAGATTCTCTTCTTGTAAGATTGAGACTAAAAATGTAAGGGTGCACAGGAACCTTTGCATACACTTATGCTGTATGTATAATTGTGTGTAGCTGTATGTATATTTGTATGTTTTTCAGTGTCTGATATTTTTGTGCCCAAGCCATAAAGCAATATGCCACTGCTTTTGGTATAAATTTTTTTTCATTGTATTTGGAGTGTTACACTGAATTATTTTTGAGTTTACTTTTTAAAAGATTTTTTCTTCCTAGATATTTTTTAGCAGACTTTGGTTGAATCTTTGTCTAAATAAATGAATTTTTTTAATATTTTGTTTAGTAGGGACAACTAGAAGAAAACGATTTTTATATAGAATAACAAGACCGTACCAATTGTAATTAAATTTATGTATTTAATATTGAAAAAACTAATCAAATCTATACTATCTATTTATACTATATTATTAAATACGAAACATTACAAATTTTGATACCTGTGTTTTGGTAAGGTACCTGCCTTATTTATAGGAAATTGATAAATAAGCTCTAAAAATGGAGCTTAAATATTAACACTCGGAGCTTATTTATCAATTCTCTGTTTATTTTATTTTATTTTTTCTAAAAAAATCTACTCTTTTTGCAAAATTATCATGGGAAATTACCTTTTTCAACTAAAACATGTTATTTTTTCTATTTTTCCTTACTAAAATCCTTTAATACTTTTAATTACGCACAATTACCTTTTTCAACTAAAACAATTCACTTTTTCTATTTTTACTTAATAAAATCTCTCTTTTTCCAAAAATATCACAGACAAATCTTTACTTACTTATTTTAAAATCTATTTTAATACTTTAAATCATTTAACAAAGTTTAACACATCTACTTATTTTTTAAAACAAATGTAATTAATAAAATTTTAAAACGTAAATAATAAAAATAACAATTATTAAAAATAATATGTGCATCGCACGGGTTTTAAACTAGTAATATTATAACATGTGTGATGCATGATTAGTTATTAAATTATTATTTACATTATGATATTTAAATTTAACTTATGAATAACTCTGTAACTTAAAAAAATTGGATGAGACTGTAATATTTTATGTTATTTAAATTTGAGAATGAGAATTTGTTTTATCATATATCTATATTTATACTATATTATTATATTACTGTTGTTGGAGGAATTTCGTAACAACCAAAATCGAAGATTGCTGGAATAACGAATTATGAAAATAGGGGGATTTGAGATTTTTGGATGTTTGGGGGCTGAGCTCGTATGATGACTCCTCAGAAATTGAATAAAGAGTGGGTTCTTTCTCTTCCTCTTTCCCGAGTGTCAATTGTGTATCATACAAGGTGCCTACGTACCCTTTATATAGGGATCAAGTCTCACGTAGTTCTTGGAAAACAAGTCATTAGATAAGCTCATTCAGTCCAAGCCCATGAATAGTCAAAATTTATCCATCCAATGTTCCCATAAATAGTTCAAGGATTATCAATCCACCTCACGTTCTCATAAATAGTCCGGTCTTCACATGTTTTCCTACAATCTTGCGGCATCTCCGCATTTCTTTCCATGATTTGAAAAATATCGTTTGGAGATATTTTCCGTTATTCGTTGATTGAGATTGATTATTTCCTCGTTTCAGAGAGAGGATATTACTTAGTGGTTAAACAATTAATTATTAATCTGAATTAATAATTATTAAACAGAGAAATTTGGACTATGCCAAAATGTGGCATAACAATTACATACGAAACATTGAAGGTTTCGTTGGTAATTTGGTCCTTCATATTTTTGTCACTCCATTCCCGTCGGTAGATCTATCCAATTATCAAAGAGAACCATTGAATAAAATACTAGAAATTATTATATAGAGTACCTTTTATATTTTTTTTATCTAAAATTTCTCTTTTTCTAACAACATTACGAGTAATTTTATTTAATAAAATAAAATAATAATATTATAACTACTAATAAATAGTTTATTGTTAATAAAACATCATGGAAATCTATTACTACGACAAATTTCTTTTTCCATATTGTTGTCTTTCTTTGTTTCGCATGATTTTTTTATCTCTTGTATGTAATTCCCTAGCACAAAAATTTAGTTTTTACAAATCATTGTCATTTTTTTTACAGTCAACACTTTTATAAAACTTCTTTATTGTAAGATACGATTTATGTTGATTTTCCTTATATATATTATTTTATTTTTTCTATTTTTTCTAAAAAATATCCTCCTTCTGCAAAATTATCACGGACAATTACCTTTTTCAACTAAAACATGTTACTTTTTCTATTTTTCCTTACTAAAATCCTCTAATACTTTTAATTACGGACAATTATCTTTTTTAACTAAAACATGTTATTTTTTCTATTTTTACTTAATAAAATTCCTCCTTTTTCAAAAATATCACGGGTAAACTGTTACTTACTCATTTTAAAATCTATTTTAATACTTTAAATCATTTAACAAAGTTTAACACGCCTACTTATTTTTTTATACAAATGTAACTAATAAAAATTTTAAAACGTAAATAATAAAAATAAAAATTATTAAAAACAATTTGTGTATCGAGCGAGTTTTAAACTAGTAATATTATAACATGTGGCCATGTGCGATGCATGATTAGTTATTAAATTATTATTTATATTATAATATTTAAATTTAACTTATGAATAACTATGTAACTTAAAAAAATTGGATGAGACAGTAAAATTTTATGTTATTTAAATTCGAGAATAAAAATTTGTTTTATCATCTATCTATCTTTATACTATATTATTATATTACAGACGAAACATTGAAGGTTTCGTTGGTAATCTGGTCCTTCATAGTTTGGTCACTCTATTCCCATCGTTAGATTTATCCAATTATCATTGAGAACCATTGAATAAAATACTAAAAATTATTATATATAGTAACTTTTATATATTTTTTCTAACTAAAATTTATTTTTTCTAATAACATTACGAGGAATTTAATTTAATAAAATAAAATAATAATATTATAACTACTAATAAATAGTGTTTTGTTAATAAAGCGTCATGGAAATCTATTACTACGACAAGTTTCTTTTTCCATATCGTTGTCTTTCTTTGCTTCGCATGAATTTTTTATCTCTTGTATGTAATTCCATAGCACAAAGATTTAGTTTTTACAAACCATTGTCATTTTTTTACGGTCAACACTTTTATAAAACTTCTTTATTGTAAGATACGATTTATGCCACTTTTTCTTGTAAATGTCCTCATTAACTAAAAATAAACTACGTAATGATTTTATACACACAAAACAAAAACTACTCGAGACAATGCTATGAGCATGCCAAAAAATATTGTTAGCCCTTGAGAGTATTACAGAAGAGGGGTTGAAAACTTGAATGCAATACTGATAATTTAAAAAAAAAACAACTACAAAGAAAGAGATTTGTAATTATCAGTTAGAACACAACAAAAAACGAAATCTAAACAGGAAAAAGATTCACAAAATAATTGATTTATTTATTTTGTAATGATTTTGCTATAACTTGGAAAAACAAAGTTTTCAGCTTCTATCTCGGGAGAGATTACAACTGAGTTGTGGGAATAACTTTATAAGCCTGATAGATTGTGTTCCTGGTTACATGTGAGGTGCGAAGCAATTTATATATTCAAGTGACAACTCCTTACAATTTGCTCAGATATGACATTTCCTAAAATGTATACTAGATAGACTAATCATAAAATATAAAACAATCTAAATACATTCCATTTGTAGCGTACTCAATCTCGGTTGATATAGATCTTGCATACCCTTGAATTGGTAATTTTTGTCTTGTTCTCTCTCAAGCTCATGTCGTAGTCTTTCAGGATTATAGCAGAGTCATGTGAATTCTGCAACACCTGTTACTGAAACGTCTGTCACACTTTTGACTTTGAAGATAAATCAAAAGATCCTTCCGTGAGACAGTGTGTCGTGCTCGCCAAATTATGTTGTCATGGAATGTGCTAAAGCTGACAGTAAGATTATCCTAGGACCAAGGTGTCACAGAAAAATCTATTGTCGTGACCTTGCAGATTGTGCTGACAGTAAGGCAAAATTTTTTTGTCTCCGGGCTCCTGCCAAAGTACTGTCAAGACTGAAACTTGATGTCATGAAGAGTGTTGTCTTGACTGCATGTCTGATTACCTTGTAATGTTGTTGTCGACCGTGATACTTGACAACATGTTTATTCATTGTACTTGTCATATGTAGAATATTCTCTAGGGCTTGAACATAGTGAACTTCTTCCAGATTACATTCTTTATTACATGTATGCATAACAATACAATTTGAACATTACATAGAATATACTCTCGCTGTGATAATATGTTTCTCTTAATCTAATTAAAGACTAATTTCATAGTTAAGTTGTCTATATGCAATTACCCATAAATCTTAACAAATACCAAACTAATATATATCATTAAGAACAATATTCCCATTACAACGAACTAAAATTCACCATTACAACCAATATTCATCATTAACAAATAATTTAACCACCTAATACCATTTTCTAATACCATTTTATGGACATAACTGACATATAACACTACAACTAACTTAATAAATGGGAGCAAACAGAACACATGCAAGTAAATACCAACCAATATCTTTCATCATTCTATAAACAAATGCAAGGGATCTTCATGGGATGAAATGTAGTTGATTGACGTCTTTGAACTCCACAAGGATGTAGTATTCCTGACATGCAATTCAATTTAGTCATAGATAATAAAAATTGAAGGACTGTATCAAAATACAAGAAATAGCCTATTATAATAATACTAATAAATCATAGGCGCCAGAAAAGTTACCACGGTAGGTTAAGGGTCCTCAAAATTTACAATGTTAGTTCTTAAAAACCACGAAAACTATGTAAACCATATTACGCTCAGCAACAAAAAGAAATATGACTAACAAAAAAATTGAGACAACTCAGCCAACTAGTTTTAACTCAAAGATAAGATATAAATCAAAAGATCAACAAAGCTCCTTAACGTTGTTTTGCAGGGAGTACAAGTTATAATCAACTTATTCCCCCGTCATTCTTCTTATCGAGTAGAATTCACATTGCTAACAAACCTACAAGACATGAAAATGTGATTCAGAAAATAAATCAAGTAAAGATGAAAGTAACGAGGAAGTCTAGGCTGAAAATAGGTCATTTTTAAATTTTTGTATCCATGTAAATTTCATTTACAAATGCTACATAACATCATCCAATAACGTCTTTATAGGTGATTTTAAGAAATACCTACAAACTTTTTGTTGGTCCTCGTGTATTGTAGAAGGGGGGGGGGGGATGAATGCAATACTGATAAAATTCAATCTCAGTTTCAACAACCAAAACTAAGATTTAATGTTATCAATAATATATATGCATTCACAAACAGTATAATCGAGAAGACAGGATTCACAAAATAAATGTTTTATTTATTTTGCAAAGTGTTGCTACAACCTCAAGAGAGAATTCTTGAGCTTCGGTTTTTCTTCAAGACACTTGCTTTTCTTCGTTACATACCTAGAATGAATTAATAGTCTAAGTATAAAACTAATCCTATCACTGTCAACACGGGTCTGTGAAGCTGCTGTCATTATCAAGTGGCAGCTTCTTACAAAGTGTCTACACATGTGACTTTCCTAAATTGCTAACAATGTCAGATATACACTACAAAGAAAGCAACCTAGATTCATTTTATTTCTAGCTAAAACAATTCAACAAATAGAGACTTGACCTTGCTCTTGAATTGATTCGCTTTTGTTTGCAGTGCTTGAAGCTTCTGTCGTAGTCTTGCAGACTTGATGCAGCTTAGGGATACTGCAACACGCCTGTTTCTTAAACATTGAAACTGTCACGGGATTTGACTGAGAAAGATACCTAGAACAAGGATCTTTCTCGAGACAGTTACTTTTGCCGCAAAGCTTGCTGTCACAGGAATGTGCTTTTGGTGACAGTAGGAGTTCCCCGCATAGTGTGCTGTCGAGGTTTCCAAACTTGATGTCGAGGTCTAAAGTTGCTATCGCGTAGTCTTCCGCCAATGTTGCTGTCAGAGTGAATATGCTGTCTTGACTTGCAACATTCTGTCTTCTTGTAATCTTACTGTCAATACTTATGACAGTAACCTTTATTCATGCTGTCATCTAATATGCATTCTTTGAGGCTTGAACACGGAAAGTGAACTTCTTCCAAATTACACAATTAAAATAACATTGCATACTGATTACAAGAACATACTTTAGCTATGACAGTATGTTCTACTTAATTAAAAAATTAAGTATATACAAAGTTAAGTTGTTCCTATGCTATCACCCATAAATCCCAACAATCTCCCCCAATTTGTTTTTATGGATAATAACAACAAATTTACAATATATGCTGACAACTTAACTAACAAGATCAGAATGGATTTAGAATGTTTACTTAGCTTGAGATTTCCTCTTCTGTCTTGTTACTTCCTCTCTTCTGAGAGCTTCTACCAAGCTGCCTCTTAGACCTTCTACAAGAGAGATTTCAGCAGGTGTGACTGCAGCATCTTCTATTTCTTCAATGATCTTCTTGATAGTAGGAGAAATGAGAGAACTAGCATCCCTGAGATTCAACCATTGCTCTTGATCAAATGGATAGCTTCTGAAGTGGAGTTCTTCATGAATGAGCTTGAATCTACTTCCACGATAAGCATTGAGAGACATCCTCCTTTGCTTTTCCAGCTTTGAATCTTCTCCTTTTCTCGTTTCCAATAATTCATCTATCTTGTCAGAACAGATCTGCTCCAGGGGATGAATTGATCCAGCTACCATATACTGTAAATCCTTCAGAATAGTTGTTTTTAGCTTGTGCAAGCTGCACACATAGATTTCTTCTTTTAGATGCTTGATTCTTAAGGGATTTTCCAGCATACATGTTTGATAATTTGGAGCTTCACTTTCTGCCTTGTTGGCAGTCTTGCATCTTTCCAGGAGTTCAGCTTCCTTCTTATCAAGTTCTGACTGATATTGAGAGTACTGAGAAGAGTCAGGTCTTTTGCTTGGCTTGGGTTGCCCTTCCTCTGTGGGTTGGGTTTGCCTTTCTTCTGTGGGTGAATCATCAAACTCATAGTACCAGTGATATGGTATAGGAGAAGCTGGTAGGTCAGTGAGAATATCAGCATCATCAAAATCTGCAAAATTGTAGCCAAATTTCTGATAGAATTCAGCATCCCTATCAGCTTGATATTTCAGAATATGTTCCATAACAGACTCTGGAACATTATCATAGCTCTCCAGCAACTCTACCATTCTTTCCAGGTAGAAGAAGTCAATTCTCCTTTTATCTAAGTTTGATATCCTACCACTGGTTGATGTGGATACCAGATTGAAATCCTTATCAACCTTGGTAGATCTTGATTCTTCCCACCACAGAATGTACTCAGTGACCTCTTGATTTGCATCCATCTTAACCTCAGCACTCTTGATTTCTCTAGATTGCATTTGTTGTATCTTAAGATTGTTGGGAGGTATTGATTGAATTGGCTTCTTAAGATTCCTGCCAAATCCAGTGGCCTTTTCCTTTCCTGAGTACTTGTGCTTTCCTTCAGGTTTCTGTCTAGAAAACCATGCTCTTGCTTTAGCTTTCAATCTTATGGGCTTGACAGTAGCTTTGGCTTCATCCTTGACAGAACCTTTCTTGACAGTACCTTTGTCGACAGTATCTTCCATGACAGCATCTTCTATGACAGTATCCTTGTCGACAGTACCTTTGGTGACAGCATCTTTTTCTGCATTTATGCAATCAATAGCACATCTAAGAATGCTTGCCTCCAAAGCTTCCAGTATTCTTGGCTCCTCTTCATCTGTTGCACCAACATCTTTCTTTTCTTGACTAGGAGTTTCTTCATTGCCTTCATTCTGAGATTGAATACCAGTATTCCCAGAATTACTTCCACCAGCATTTCCAGCATTTACAGAAGCTTCACCACCTCCAACCTCCTCCTCATCATCATCATCATCATCATCATCATCATCATCATCATCATCATCATCCTGAGGAGGAATGTCATAGAGACAGCTTCCACCTTGATCATTTCTTTTGGCATTGGCTCTAGAGATTAGTTCCTTCACTCTAGCTCCCAGTGCCTTGTCTCTCAACACCAGCATTTTGTAGATCTCTTGAACAGCATAAACTCTTCCTGGATTGGCATTTGAACTGAGTATTCCATCTAAAACTTTCAGAATTGACTTGGTTTCCATTCTGGATGGGCTAACCAAATTCATGAAGCTGTTCCTTCTTGTGCCATCCTTAGTTTTAGATCTGTAGAAAACACTTGGTGGATTTGTGTAGACTTCAGGTAGCTTTTGTGTGATCAGGTTCTGGATTTGCATATCCAATATTTCATTGAATGGTGTTTGAGTTGCCCTGATCTTTCCCTTCAAAGCACACAACACCTTTGCTGGCAGACTCTGCAATAACTGCATTATGATGAAATAAGATATGCCAGAAGTGAAATAGATACTTACAGCCCATCTTTTCTCATCATTCACCATTACACTGACACTGGTGATTTGATCCTTTAACAGTTTTGTGGTGTTGGTTGGACGGTTGTTTGGAGCATTCATTGCTTCTTCCACCAAACTGCTAAATTCACTGTCATGATTGTGTAATGTGCTCTCCCTGTAATGCACCATTAGAGTATTGACTTCTTATTGATCATACTCAGTACCATTGGACCAAGTATTTCCTTTATGGATGGATTCAGGCAGTTTCCCTTTACCTTTCCCAACCTTATTCTGTTCCTCCATTTCTCTCCATCTTCTTTGTAGAGCAGATTCTTGAGTTGCTGAAGTTGGCTCTCTAATTGTCACAGGAGGTAGAATTGGATGTCTAGATGCAGGTCTTCTTTGCATTGCATCTTGAGTTGCCTTAGACATCAACACTCTTTCTCCATCCAAGTCAACTTCAACAAGCTCTTCAGCTTTATCCTTTGGTTGTCCACTGCTTGGTTTGACTTGCTCCCCCTTAGACATTGCTTTCCCCTTACCTCCCCCTTTGGTCTTCACAGTTACTGGCTCCCCCTGAGTTCCACCTGATTCCTGAATAGACAATGATTCTGATCTTGCTACCTTCTCCCCCTTAGTTGAGTTGGCAGCTACTAGGTCAGTGAGGAACTGGATAGAGAGCTGAGTAGCAGCAAAACCATCAACCACAAGTTGAGAGAGAGAGTCCATCTTGGAGTTCAAAGTAGCACACTGTCCTTCCAGAGCTGCAATCCTGTTACCAAAAGTAGCAGAGGGGCCACCATACCTTAACCTTCTTGGAGGGGAAGGAAAAGAAAGGGGCTTGGAGGCTATGGGGGTTCTCACACTCTCAGGGTGTTTTTGAGTGATCTCATCACTCCTCACAGATTGACTCTCAAGGCCTAATGCCTGAATAGTGTGGGCTCCCTCAAAGTCTCTCTGGACATGCTCAAGTCCCTCTCCTTTTGCCAGCACATTTGGTTGCCTCTCATTTTTATGCTCACCTCTCTTTTCTTTTATCTCTCTTTTCTTTTGCACACCCTCACTCAACCTAGATGCATGGGTATGAGCAGTACTGACATGCATGGAAGGAAAAGATTTAGAATGTACCTTTAAGAGTTTGGCAAGAGGTAGATCATCATCAGAGACATCCTCAATGAGTACAACATCAAAATCAGGCTGAGAGGACTGGACAGTATCTTTGGCATGAATGTTACTGTCAGTTGGAGTCTGGACAGCAGGTTCCGGCATGACAACATCGTTGGGAAGTGGAGTGACAGTAGGTTCTGTAGTGACAGTATCTTTCTCTCCACCCATGACAGCAGCTGTGTCCAGGACAACAACATTGCCAGTGTCTTTGACATCAACAGAGGCTGTGACAACATCTTCCTGAAGGTAAGATGCTCCTTGGAGTTCAGACAAAGTGTTAGCTATTTCATTTTCTGACAAACTACCACTTTGCCCTGGCTCAGTGTTTGGAGGAGTGGTGTCCATTTCACTTTGAGAAATGGGTTCTTGTGGACCACTAGATGGGGGCTCGTCCATGATTGGAGATGGATGATCAAAACCTGAAGGGTTGGGTCTGTCCCTTTCTCTAGGTTGTGGAGAAGAAACAAAAGAATGTGTAGGGAAGGAAGAAGGTGAAAGTGTAGCAGAGAGTGGGGGCTGATTCACAGGAGAAACATGTGAATCATCAAAAGGAACAGAGAAATCCTCATTGTGCCCTAACTCACTGTGTGTTTCTTCAAGTGGAGGTTCCTCAGGTTGTGAACCATGAGTTTGTGCAGACTCTGTACAGGGTGCCTTGGGAGACAGGCCAATTTCAATAGTTGCACCTTGTTGAGAAGGCACATCTAGGGAGGTGTTTGAATCCCTTTCTGTAACCACAGTTTGTTGAGAAACTGCAGCTTGGCTAACAGTGGTTTTAGTCCTCCTAGCTCTCTTCTTCTTAGGCTCAGGGGGAACCACTGGGGGTTCTGTTTGACTACCTTCCTTATTTGCTGCACTAGGTGCAGTGTCTCCCTCTTGACTAACAGAGCTACCACCAACATCAGCTTCTAAGGGTCGTTTTCTGGATTCTTGCAGGGCTTCTCTTTGGGCTTTGGAAAGTCTAGAGGGCCTAGGCTGAGTGTATGGTGTTGAATGTGGGTTAACTGAATTTGGGTCTAATTCAGTTTCATTCTCAAGAGTGAAAGAGTCATAACCAGATGGTAATGGTAGATCAGGGTTGGACACTTGATCAACCATGTGCTTAGTGAAACAAAGTGGAATATGTGCATTGAGATTCTGTGAGGATAACAGTGTGTGTGTGTGTGTGTGTTCTTTTTCAAAACTGAGCAAGCCTCTAAACGAGGGGCAGCATCATTAAAATCACAGAATGAATTAATGCACATCATAAGAAAGCGAGGGTAGATTGATACCTTCTTACCTATGGCAGCCCTGAGGTGTGCCATGAGGAGAGCTCCAACATTCACCTTGTATCCATGGACAAGAGAATGTGTCAGTTTCTTGATGTAGGAGGGTATTCCATTCCAGCCTGTGGACTTGGTAGAGAACACCTTGACCATCACATCAAGTATCATGCTCCACTCCTTTCTCAGATGCTTCCTATCCATTTCACCAGACGGATACCATTTGGTAGTCCCCTCTTCGAGAATAGGGCCTGCATACCCAATCTTCAAGAAGAGCTTCTTAAGAGTGTCATCATTGGCAAGTTCAGCAAATTGTTGTCATGCTTCAAGTGTAATTCCAAGAGCAGTGTTGATGACCTCAGCTGTAAGAGTGTATTGTTGCCCAGAGATTGTGAATTGAATACCCGGGTTCTCACCCTCAGTTTGAGCAACAACAGTTCGCCAAAAAGCCTCAATTCTGTCTAAGTCGAGAATTGGGGTTGAGGTGATGGCAGAACCGAGATAGGACTTGTTCAAGAACAACACGAGTCCTTTGAAACCTTCACCAGCATCATTTGGGGAAAAGATGCCAGCAAAGTTTGTTTGAGAGAGAGTCTGTTTGGGTGCCATGGAGATTTCAAGAAAAGAAGAAAGTAAGAAAGTGGCTTTTTGCTTGAAGAAAAGTATATTGCCTTGAGTTCGATGAGAGTGATATGTCTGAGTAACTGGGGAATAAATAGAGGTATCTCAAACGTTGTGCACAAAAAGTGGAATTAAAGAGCGTGTCTTAACCCACTCTTATAACACGTTAGTTACTGCCCGTTATTCACTGACCAGCGTGGGATAAATATCCAATTTCAACGGTCCACTATTGTTGACAGTAACCTGTGCGCTAGAAACAATCTATCAGTAATAAGAGGTTGTGACAGTAGGTTTTGCGCGACAGAAACTATTGCGCAAAAACTTGTTGTCACCGTTAAGCATATGAATGACAGTACCCTTTACAAGTCTTGACAGAAAGTCTTTCCCTGCTGTCAAGAAGGTTGCTGTCAAGAAACACACGACAGTATCCTTCTTAATGACAGTAACTTTGATTGGGAATTGGTTCTGTCATGAACTTATTAGAATGCTTTATTCATAAATTTAACCTAATATTGACAAATTATGGATTTAGCAATGTAATCTTTTGAACACAGATATTTTGCAATTAACACAGACAAATCATAAACTCAATAACCACAAAAACAAGAACTTTTATTATTATTATTAATAAAATCATTAAAATAGAGCATTGAGTACATTATTCTATGATTTTATCAACTAGTTCTAAAAGCTCTTCCTTAAGCTCTTCTTCAGTGCAACCTTCCTCCTTGAGAAGTGCCTGAAGCTCCTTCTCCTCTTCATGCGCCTTGGCCTCCTCTTCCTTTTTATTTTCCTCGTCTATCTCATCGAGGGCATCCAACAGCACCTCGAAGAGCTCCTCAATCTCTTCATTGTCGGGTTCACTATCGCACCGTTTTAGCCCTACTTCAATTCCTACTTTGTTTTCCATTATTTACTTTAAAACTGAGAGCAGACTGGTGAAACCTAAGGTTAAGTTATAGGCAAAACCGTCTAAGGATTAAAGTCTAATGGTCAACAGTTAGAGTACCCATACAACTACCACAAAAGTAATTAATGGTCGTGTCCTCCTTTAATCCTACAGATTAATGCAAAACGGTGTGAAATTCCAATGGAACATATTTTTATCTCTCAAACTAAGCAAGTAACCACATTAATGTCATACACGGTTTAAAAGTATGAGACTGGCACAAAATACTGACATGAAAAGTCAAATCAACACATGCTGTCACATAATAGACATAGACCAAGTAGACAGTAACTTCTCTTGACAGCAGGTTTGAAGTTGTTGTCATGAGCTTCAAAAGAGAATTTGGAAATATAGAAAACTGAGCAAATCAACATACCAGATTCAGCATGTTGGGTTTGTGGAGTCTAACAGGTTTCATAATTGGTTTCTGATTTGAGTTAGAATTTCCAGATCTGAATTCTAATTAGAGTTAGTAATTTCAGAATTTCAGAATTAGACTCTGATTAGTTTAGGCCCAGTTTTTTCTCTTATAAATAGTCTCATGTAATTGTAAAACACCAACACATCAGAACACAACAGAACAACATAGTTGTAAGAGATCAATACAAAATTAGTGCGGCTTGTGGAGTAGGAATTTCCGAACCACGTAAATCTTTGTCTTGTGTGATTATCGTTTATTTTCTTGTTCTTGTTTATTCGCTTTGGGTTTTGCTTTCATTGTTGTATACTCAACAACTGGTATCAAGAGCCTAGGTTTTCAGGCGAGTGGGAGCGATGGCAGAAGAAGGGAAAGTAAAGATCGACAAATTTGATGGCAAAGATTATGGATATTGGAAGATGCAAATTGAAGATTATTTGTATCAGAAAAAACTACACCAACCGCTAGAGGAGAAGAAGCCAGATAAGATGGATGAGACTTAATGGAAGCTATTGGATAGGCAGGCTCTGGGTGTTGTCAGATTGACTTTGGCGAAGAACGTTGCTTACAATATCGTCAAGGAAACGACAACTTATGGATTGATCAAGGCGTTAACAAATATGTATGAGAAGCCATCTGCTTCGAATAAGGTGTATTTGTGTCGTTTGTTGTTTGCCGTGAGATTGAATGAAGGTGATTGTGTTGCTGATCATGTGAACGAATTTAATTCTATCCTATCAAGATTGGCATCGGTGGATATTAAATTTGATGATGAAGTACAAGCCTTGTTGTTGGTATCCTCGTTACCTGACAGTTGGTCAGGATTTGTCACTGCTATTAGTAATTCATCTGGGAGCGGTAAGATGACTTTTAATGGAGTTCGAGATTCGATTCTTGGAGAAGATATTCGTAGGAGAAACTCAGGAGAGTCGTCAGGTTCCTTATTGAGTACAGAGAGCAGAGGCAGAAAGTCCGAGAGGGGGCAGAATCAGGGGCGTAGTAGATCGAAGTCACAGAAAAGAGGGCAATCCAAAGATCGCAAGGAGATTGTTTGTTGGAATTGTTAGAAAAAGGGTCACTTCAGAAATCAGTGTACGGCTCCGGCAGCTCCTAAGGGAAAAAAGAAAGAGGATAATTCAGCTAATGTAGTTGAAGAAGTGGTGAGTGACGATGCTTTGATTTGTTGTGTTGAATGTTCAGTTGAATCATGGGTTATGGATTCTGGTGCATCATTCCATGCGACCCCTTGCAAGAATTTGATGTTAAATTTCAGACTTGGAAATTTTGGTAAAGTCCGTCTTGCTGATGATGAGACTTTGGATATTGCGGGCATGGGAGATATTAATCTCAAGACCTCTTTGGGGACTAGCTGGACGTTGAAAGATGTAAGGTACATTCCCGGACTTAAGAAGATGTTGATATCTGTGGGTCAGTTAGATAAGGAAGGGTATCGAGTTTCTTTCGGAAACGGACAGTGGAAGGTTATAAAGGGGAATCTAGTTGTTGCTCGTGGAGACAAGAAGGGGACTTTGTACATAGTTGAACAATCTAGCTATGAAGCAAATGCAGTTGCTGATGAGATTGGGTCTTCAACTTTGTGGCACCAAAGACTTGGTCATATGAGTGAAAAGGGTATGAAGCTGTTAACTTCAAAGGGGAAGATTCCAGAGCTGAAGAATGTGGAAGTTGGGTTCTGTGAACCATGTGTTCTTGGAAAGCAGAAACGAGTTACTTTTGAAAAATCAGGGAGGACCCCGAAGGCTAAGAAGTTAGAGCTAGTTCATACAGATGTATATGGTCCAACAACAGTTGCGTCGTTGGGAGGATCTCGCTACTATGTCACTTTCATTGATGATTCCACTAGAAAGATATGGATTTATTTTTTGAAGAAAAAATCAGATGTGTTTGGTACTTTCAAGAAGTGGAAGACTGAAGTTGAAACTCAGACTGGTTTGAAGGTTAAGAGTTTGATGTCAGATAATGGTGGTGAGTATAGTAGTGATGAGTTTAAAAGCTATTGCGCAGAGTACGGGATTAGAATGATTAAAACTATTCCAGAGACACTGCAGCAGAAGGGTGTTGCAGAGCGCATGAACAGAACCTTGAATGAGAGGGCCAAGAGTATGAGGTTACATGCAGGGTTGCCGAAGATTTTTTGGGCAGATGCAGTTAGCACAACAGCGTATCTCATAAACAGAGGACCTTCAGTTCCTTTGGGGTTCAAGATTCCTGAAGAAGAGTGGCAGAAAAAAGAGGTAAATCTTTCACACTTGAGAGTTTTTGGTTGTGTTTCTTATGTGCGTGTTAAAGATTCAGACAAAGACAAGCTTGATCCGAAAGCAAAGAAGTGTATCTTCATTGGTTATGGCTCAGATGATATGGGTTACCGTTTCTGGGATGAACTGACGAAGAAGGTCGTTAGAAGTAGAGATGTTACTTTTAATGAAAATACGGTGTACAATGATAAGCTTGCAGTCGATTCTGAGTTTACAAAGGAACAATCTGAAAAAGAGAAAACAGTGCTTGAAGATATTATTGAAGAAGATCTTGCAGGAAATAGTGGGAGTTCTGGGAATGCTGATGAGACAGGTTCAGTTACTCCACAGGCTGAGGTAAGAAGATCTAGCAGAACTGTGAGGCCGCCACAAAGATTTTCTCCTTCAGCATATTACATGTTATTGACCGAGGACGGAGAGCCTCAGTGTTACTCAGAGGCAATTCAGGTGGATGATTCAGTTAAGTGGAAATCAGCCATGGAAGAAGAGATGAATTCTCTTGAGAAGAATGAGACTTGGTCTTTAACGGAATTACCAGCAGGAAAGAAGGCTTTACAGAATAAGTGGGTGTTCAGGATCAAAGAAGAACCAGATGGCCGCAAAAGGTACAAGGCAAGGTTAGTAGCCAAGGGTTATCAACAGAAAAAGGGTATTGACTATACTGATATATTTTCTCCGGTTGTTAAGATGACTACAGTTAGACTTGTGCTAAGCATTGTGGCTGCAAGAAAAAGTACTACGGGATATATTTTCACTTTGGGTGGCACAGCAGTTAGTTGGATGTCTCGACTTCAAAAGAGTGTTGCTCTTTCAACCACAGAAGCAGAATATATGGCTATCTCTGAAGCTGGCAAGGAGATGATTTGGTTGAAGAATTTTCTTGAAGAGTTGGGCAAGAAACAGGCGGACAGTGCTTTGTATAGCGACAGTCAGAGTGCCATTCATCTTGCGAAGAATCCTGTGTTTCATGCTAGGACGAAGCATATTCAGCTGAGATATCACTTTACGAGGGAGTTGATTAGCAATGGTACTTTGTCCTTAAAGAAAATCCTTGGTTCAAAGAATCCTGCAAATATGTTGACTAAGGTGGTTACCAATGAAAAGTTGAAGCTTTGCATAGCTTCAACTGGCCTTCATAATTGATTGATGAGAAGGCGCTGCACTAGTTAGAGTTATTGATCGAAGTATCGGGTGTTACTAGATTTACAAGAGTGAAGAGAAGATGTGGTCAGACTCCAAGTGGGAGATTGTTGGGTTTGTGGAGTCTAACAGGTTTCAGAATTGGTTTCTGATTTGAGTTAGAATTTCCAGATCTGAATTCTAATTAGAGTTAGTAATTTCAGAATTAGACTCTGATTAGTTTAGGCCCAATTTTTTCTCTTATAAATAGTCTCATATAATTGTAAAACACCAACACATCAGAACACAACAGAACAACATAGTTGTGAGAGATCAATACAAAATTAGTGCGGCTTGTGGAGTAGGAATTTCCGAACCACGTAAATCTTTGTCTTGTGTGATTGTCGTTTATTTTCTTGTTCTTGTTTATTCGCTTTGGGTTTTGCTTTCGTTGTTGTATACTCAACACAGCATTCCCAATTCACTTACCAACCTGTTGAAGGTTGCTTCATCCAATGGCTTAGTGAAGATGTTAGCAAGTTGCTTGTCAGTTGGGACATAGATCAGCTTCACAGTTCCTTGTTCAACATGCTCTCTGATAAAATGATGTCTTATATCAATGTGCTTTGTCCTAGAGTGTTGAACTGGATTATCTGAAATGGCTATGGCACTAGTGTTGTCACAGTAAATAGGAATGTCTCTTAACACTAGACCATAATCCAGAAGTTGATTCTTCATCCATAGAATTTGAGCACAGCAACTGCCTGCAGCAATATACTCAGCTTCTGCAGTTGAGGTAGAAACTGAATGCTGCTTCTTGCTAAACCATGAGACTAATCTTCCACCAAGAAATTGACAGCTACCAATAGTACTCTTTCTGTCAATCTTGCATCCAGCATAGTCTGAGTCTGAGTAACCAATTAGATCAAATCCAGTATTCTTAGGATACCAAAGGCCTAGATTAGGAGTGCCTTTTAAGTATCTAAAGATTCTCTTGATGGCTACTAAGTGTGACACTTTTGGATCACTTTGAAACCTTGCACAGAGACATGTAGCAAACATGATGTCAGGTCTGCTAGCAGTTAGATATAGGAGAGATCCTACCATGCCTCTATAGGTTCTTGAGTCAACTTTCTTTCCTTTAGAATCAAGGTCCAGACTAGTTGATGTGGACATTGGTGTCTTTGCAGGTGATGAATCTTCCAAGTTGAACTTTTTGAGAAGTTCCTTGATGTATTTAGCTTGACAAATGAAGATTCCATCAGGTTGTTGAAGAATTTGTAATCCCAGAAAGAATGACAATTCTCCCATCATACTCATCTCATATTTGTTACTCATGAGAGAGGAAAACTTCTCACACAGCTTCTCATTTGTAGAACAAAAAATGATATCATCCACATAGATTTGTACCAGAATGATGTCCTTGCCATGGTGTTTGTAGAAAAGTGTCTTGTCCACAACTCCTCTAGTAAACTGATTTTCCAAAAGAAAAGTGGAAAGTGTGTCATACCAAGCCCTGGGTGCTTGCTTTAGTCCATACAAAGCTTTGAAGAGTTTGTATACAAAATCATACATTTCAGCATCCTCAAACCCTGGTGGCTGTTCAACATACACTTCTTCTTCCAACTCTCCATTTAGGAAGGCACTTTTGACATCCATCTGAAATACTTTGAAGTTGCAGTGTGCAGCATAGACTAGAAAGATTCTTATAGCTTCAAGTCTTGCAACAGGTGCAAATGTCTCATCATAATCTATTCCTTCCTGTTGATAGTAACCCTTAGCCACTAGCCTTGCTTTGTTTCTTGTCACTGATCCATTTTCATCAAGCTTGTTTCTGAAAACCCATTTGGTCTCAATGACTGACTTTCCCTTAGGTCTTGGAACCAGCTTCCATACATTGTTCCTTTCAAACTGATTTAGCTCTTCTTGCATGGCTATCACCCAGTCAGAATCCAACAATGCTTCATCAGTTGTCTTGGGTTCCATTTGAGACAGGAAGCATGAAAACATGCTGTCAGCAGAGACTTTGTTCCTTGTCCTCACCCCAGAAGTAGGATCACCAATGATAAGGTCATTTGTGTGATCCTTGTTCCACTTGGTGATTCTGGGCAAGCTACTTGATTGCACAGGAACAGTTGCTTCAGTTTGTTGAGTTGAATGCTCACCAATCCCATTGTCTTCACCATGTTCTTCATTGTCTCCAGAGTCACCACTGTTATTAATGTTAGAGTTTATGGTCTGTGACTGATCTGGAGTTTGGTTGACAGTAGTGGTATTGATAGTATCTTTATCAACTTCAACAATTTGAGTGAAGCTAGGTTCTTCATCAACAATTTCCTCAGCTTCCAAGTATCCTTGATTCTCAAATCTGAATGTCTGCATCTTTCCTTCTTCATGCAGTCCTGGAAACTTGGTTTCATCAAATGTGACCTTTACACTCTCTTCAATAATCATGTGTTCCATAACATAAACTCTGTAGGCAGTCCTTTCTGTACTGTAACCCATGAATAGTCCTTCAAATGCCTTAGTGTCAAATTTTCCTTTCTTCTCATGGTTATCCTTCATCATAAAGCATTTGCTCCCAAACACATGAAAATATTTGACAGTAGGTTTCTTTCCAGTTAACAGACAGTAAGGTGTACTTGCATGAGTTTTGTTAACCATGGTTCTGTTTTGAGTATAACAAGATGTGTTGATAGCTTCAGCCCAGAAATATGTTAGCAGTTTGGCATCATGCAACATAGTTCTAGCTGCTTCAATGAGAGTCATGTTCTTTCTTTCTACAACTCCATTCTGCTGTGGAGTCCTTGCAGCAGAGAATTGTTGTACAATTCTTTCATCTTTACAGAAATTTCTAAGTGTGGCATTTCTGAATTCTGTACCATTGTCACTCCTCAAGATTTGAACTTTTGAGTTTGGAGTTCTATCAAGAACTCTGACTTGATCAATAATCACTTGAGCAGCTTCATCTTTGGATTCAAGAAACTTCACCCAAGTGTACCTTGAGTAATCATCCACCATTACTAAGGCATGTCTCTTTTTGGCCATAGATGGTACATTGAATGGTCCAAAAAGATCCATATGAATCAACTTGAGTGCTTCTATGTTGGTGTTCATTTGCTTGGACTTGTGCACAACTCTCCTTAGTTTGCCCATTTGACAATCTTCACACAGTCCTTCTTGGCAGAATTCCTGTTGGGGCAAACCTCTCACTAACTCCTTCTTCATCAAAATATTCATTGTTTTGAAGTTGAGATGTGAGAGCTTCCTATGCCAAAGCATACTGTCACCAACAGTTGCTTTACTGTAGAAACAGTAAACTTTATCCTTCTTTGTTGAGTTTAAGTCAGCAACAAACAAGCTTCCTTTTCTAACCCCTTTTAGAGAGAGGCTTCCATCCTTCTTGTGATAGATGTTACACAACATCATATCAAAATCAACCTTGAATCCCCTGTCACTGAATTGGCTGACACTGAGTAGATTGTGCTTCAATCCATCCACAAGAGCAATATCTTCAATGACAACATTTCCAATTTCCAGACAGCCATATCCCACTGTGTAACCCTTGCTGTTGTCTCCAAAGGTTATGATTGGGCCAGCTTTCTCTACATAGTGTGATAGCAGGGCTTTATCACCCGTCATGTGTCTTGAGCAACCACTGTCAATGATCCACATGACTTGATCTTTCTTCTTGCCCTGTAAAACAGAATGTATTTAAGATGCATATGGTACCCAATCCTTGTTGGGTCCTGCAGTTTTAGTATCTCCTGAGTTTCTTCCAGTCATAAAATCACAAGCATCATCAATGATCTCCTGTTTGACTTCTCTTTTCACCCACTTAGGTTTAGAATTGGAATTGATCCTTTTCTTAGTGGATGAGCCCTTTTTGCTGTTGCCAGCAGGCTCAGAAGTCTCAACAGTGTGCATGTATGAACATTTTTCAGTAGTGAGAATAGGTAAGTTAAAGCATGTACTCATGGCAGTGATATTGCATGGCATACATTCAATGTTATTACAAACACTCATAGTTCTATGCATAAGTGGGGTTCTGTGTAAGTTACCATTGAGCTAAGTAGCATTGATCTTATCATCAATTGGCTTATTACAAACATGTGTTAAATGATGTGAAGATCCACAGTTGTTGCATAGTTTCCTAGAAGCACCTCCAACATTAGTGTATCCATTTCCTTTATTGACACCTACCTTACCATTCCTATTCTTGGACTTGGGAGTTACTGGATTGACAGTATGTTCAGAAGTTGTTGTCGAACTTTCCTTGACAATACCTTTTATTCCAACTGTCTTGACAGAAGGTTTGGAAGCTACTGTCTTGGAACCATTCTTGACAGCATCTTTGGAAGATACTGTCTTGCCAATTGTGACAGCATCTTTTGAACTTACTGTCTGATTTCTTGGTAAGTTTACTGTCTTGGGGATTGTGACAGTATCCTTTCCATCCTTGAATGTGCTGTCAACACCTTCATCCTCATCAAGAATTTCTTGTTTGATGAGCATGGCTTCTTCATCAAACTCAATTTCTGTAGCTTTGAAAATAGGAGTTTTAACCTTCTTGAGAATGGCGGGTTTGACAGCAGCATCTCCAGAACAATCTTGAATCACAGTTTCCTTTCCAGGTCTTCTACCATATGAAAAACCTATGCCAACAGTTTGATTTTCTGTATGCTTATCATTGTAATCCTGAACTATCTTAGATGAGTTTTTATAAGCCTTAATTTTGAATTCATTTTCAGCAATCTCATTCCTCAGGAATTCCTCAACTTCTTTAGCACATTTTAATTCATTTTTAAATTTTGCATTCTCCTGAGCTAAAGAGTCTAGTGAACTGGTTTTGAGAACAAGAGATTCATTTTCAGACTTTAGTGTTTCATTTAGCTTACTCAGCCTAGTGATTTCCTCATTAGCAGCAGATAAGCTAGTATAGACATTGAACATTTCAGCACTTAAGTCTTTAATGGTTTTCTTATACTCATCAATGGACATATCAAGTAAGACAAGTGAAGGTACCTGACTTGAATATGTTGATGTTACTTCATCAGTGCTAGCCATGAGAGCTAGGTTGACATATTCTTCTTCATCTTCATCATCAGACTCATCCCAACACTTTCCTTCAGCCACATAGGCTCTACCTTGATTTTTCTTAGAGTATCCACCAGTTCCTTTCTCAAATCTCTGAACCTGTTTGGGTCTTTTGCATTCAGTAGCAAAATGACCAGGTTCACCCCAGTTATAACACTTGAATTTAGATCTATCCACAAATCCAGTCTTGTATCCTCCTTTGGATGAGCTTCCCACAACAGCCTTTGATGAGCTTCCCTTGGTGAACTTGGATGCTTGGCCTTGGGGCCTGAATGACCTATCCTTCTTGAACCTAAAGTTCTTGAACTTTTTAGCCATGTAGGCCATAGTAGGATTTTCCATGCTTTCCAGTTCCTCCATTGTGTAGAAGTCTTCATCTTCCACATCCTTGAGCTGTAGTACTACTTTCTCTTCATCTTCAACAACCTCTTCTATCTTCAAGGATTGTACAGGGGTTGGTTGTGTGATTTGTAGTACTTCACTTGGTTGTGTGATCTTTGGCACATGTGCTACTAGGGCACTTGACATATTAGCCGTCTTGTTCATTGTTCCACTTTGTATGGCTCTCTTTTGAAAGATTTCAAGTTCATAAGATTTCAGAATGCCATAAAGTGTCTCAAAGGTTGTCTTGTGTTCAAGGTGATCAGGTAGTGTAAGCAGGAACTTGACATTTAATTCTTTTCTGTCATAGTACTTGCCATGTATCTGTAATTCAGTTAAGAGCTTACTGAACCTTTCAAACATGGAAGTTAAGTCTTCACCAGGCTTGGCCATGAATGCCTCATATTGTGATATCAGTATTTGCCTTTGATTGCCCTTAACTTCTTCACTTCCTTCACATAGCAAAGCTAACCTGATCCACATCTCCTTGGTAGATGTGCAGCTTATCACACTTCCACACATGGCTTTATCCAACGTGAGAGAATCGAGCAAGATGAGTTGCAAGTGATCATCTAGCACCATTTTCTCCTTCTCAGGTTCCAAAAATTCAGAGGGATCTTTGGGAACCCAATGTGCAAGAATGACTTCACCATTTACTGTTGTAGCTTCAATTTCCTTCCTTGGAATGAAAGGACCATTCTCGAGAATACCTGGGTATAGTGGATTCGTAGCTTTGATAAACAACAAGATCTTTCTTTTCCAAATGTTGTAGTTCTCTTTATCAAAAGCTGGGATCTTGATACTGTTTGATTTCTGCATTGTCGTCGTGATCTCAGATATGTATGTTAATCTGAAGGCTCTGATACCAGTTGTTGGTCCTCGTGTATTGCAGAAGGGGGGGGGGGGGGTGAATGCAATACTGATAAAATTCAATCTCAGTTTCAACAACCAAAACTAAGATTTAATGTTATCAATAATATGTATGCATTCATAAACAGTATAATCGAGAAGACAGGATTCACAAAATAAATGTTTTATTTATTTTGCAAAGTGTTGCTACAACCTCAAGAGAGAATTCTTGACCTTCGGTTTTTCTTCAAGACACTTGCTTTTCTTCGTTACATACCTAGAATGAATTAATAGTCTAAGTATAAAACTAATCCTATCACTGTCAACACGGGTCTGTGAAGCTGCTGTCATTATCAAGTGGCAGCTTCTTACAAAGTGTCTACCCATGTGACTTTCCTAAATTGCTAACAATGTCAGATATACACTACAAAGAAAGCAACCTAGATTCATTCTATTTTTAGCTAAAACAATTCAGCAAATAGAGACTTGACCTTGCTCTTGAATTGATTCGCTTTTGTTTGCAGTGCTTGAAGCTTCTGTCGTAGTCTTGCAGACTTGATGCAGCTTAGGGATACTGCAACACGCCTGTTTCTTGAACATTGAAACTGGCACGGGATTTGACTGAGAAAGATACCTAGAACAAGGATCTTTCTCGAGACAGTTACTTTTGCCGCAAAGCTTGCTGTCACAGGAATGTGCTTTTGGTGACAGTATGAGTTCCCCGCATAGTGTGCTGTCGAGGTTTCCAAACTTGCTGTCGAGGGCTAAAGTTGATGTCGCGTAGTCTTCCGCCAATGTTGCTGTCAGAGTGAATATGCTGTCTTGACTTGCAACATTCTGTCTTCTTGTAATCTTACTGTCAATACTTATGACAATAACCTTTATTCATGCTGTCATCTAATATGCATTCTTTGAGGCTTGAACACGGAAAATGAACTTCTTCCAAATCACACAATTAAAATAACATTGCATATTGATTACAAGAACATATTTTGGCTGTGACAGTATGTTCTACTTAATTAAAAAATTAAGTATATACAAAGTTAAGTTGTTGCTATGCTATCACCCATAAATCACAACACTTTTCTATTCGGAATCACTAAATTTAAAGCATGGGCTCTTAGCCGGACAAACCTAACTAAATTAAATATCTTAAGACAAAATATCATAAAAATATTTGAGATTTAAGTAGTTTACGTTTGAATAATATGTACTTTTTATATATGCATAAAAGTTGGTAGTATTTTTTTTTATATATATATAGTACACACTACAATATTATATAAATAATAAAATTGCAATACATACATAAAAGTACATGATATAACATTAGTCATAAATTTAAAATACTATATATAACAAAATTTTAAATTTGAATCCAATTCATTTATGAAAAAATAATTTTTGTGTTAAAATAAAGTTCCTTATAATTTGATCTCATTCATTTAGGAAAAAATAAATCTTGTTAAAATAGAATTCTCATATCCGGGTAAAAACTAAAAAGCCCACTTGGAAATAACCCAACAACTAACGGGTCCGGATCACTGGATCATCATTTGAACGAATATAAACATCTTGGAGAAGAAGCGATACCCGATCGAAACACTCCTCTACATCTATTCTCCTCCTAAAACCCTCCTCTTGTCAATCAATAAACTTCTACTTCTCTCTCACACAATTTACTCATGGAGATTGACTTTCCTCAGTATAGCTTGAGCTCTCAACTTCGCGGCCACGAAGCCGATGTATCATCTCTCTCTCTCTCTCTCTCTCTCTCTCTCTCTCTCTCTCTCTCTCTCTCTCTCTCTCTCTCTCTCTCTCTCTCTCTCTCTCTCTCTCTCTCTCTCTCTCTCTCTCTCTCTCTCTCTCTCTCTCTCCCTCTCTCTCTCTCTCCCCCTCTCTCTCTCCCCCCTCTCTCTCCGTCTCTCCCTCTCTCCCTCTCTCTACCTACCTTTTAAAATGCGAGCACTTACATACTACTGAATTGTACTTGTTCATATGATTGTCTGGATTGTATAGTCTTAAGTGCGTTTTGAATTGTAGTAGCTTAGTTTTGATTGATATTGTATAGGTCACTAGTGAGTTGATTCGATACGAACTTTTACGAAATTGAATTGTAGTTTTGATTCATTTTGTTGAATTCAGCGGTAAGTTAATAAATTACGAATTTGTGAGGAATTGAGGTTTAAGCCGTTTATTGTTTGTTGAAATTGGTTAAGAATAGTTATGACTTATGAGATCGTGCTCAGTAATTAGTTAGATAGAAGAAGATACATTGTTTAGATCTTAATTTGATTTCATGTTTCTAATTAATGAAATGCAAGGCACATAAATTAGATACTAGTTTGAAGTTAAAATCTAGTTAATATTGTTGAATTACTTGTTAATGATCTCCTTCAGTGTAATGTAAAGTGCATAATGCGATTGACTGCACTGGCTAAATGCAAGTTGTTTAATTGCGAAATTTTATAATGTCAGCTAAAGGCTATAAGATGTAATATGATGAGGAACGACAATGAAAATAAACAGTCTTTTATTTTCATCGTAAGTAGTGTATTTATTTATGTATTCGAGAAATTTGTGTGTTTATTTATATGTTTTTCTGTGGGGCTAGTAGTTTATCGATTAGTAGATTATATAATAAGCCCAATTGTTATAGGTCCGTAGTCCATTAGGTTATTTAATTAGGTTTCAGTTCTCTAGATGTAACCTCACATACTAGTCAGCTTTGCTTATAAAACTTATTTTTGGGAAAATATTTACTTATTATTCTTGGGATTCGTAAAATTTATGCTTGTTTATTGCTTTTAAATTTCCGACCTGCATCAATTGGCATCAGAGCCGAATACCTGAATATTATTACTGTTCATTGTGTTTACCGTTAATGTTTCTTCGCCGGAACTGTTCATCACCGCTCCCCATCTCTATACCAACCACCGCCGCAAACCCACCTTTGCCCATCTCCATAACCACCAGAAATGCCACCAAAACGCTGCCCTAATTCACAAATCAGAAGGCTCATCCTCATCCCTAATTCCCCACATATTATTCAACTTCGATTATATACTGACTTTTATTGTGAAAAGTTTTGGTTGGGATCAATTTTTCTTGGCATTTATAGTATAGTAGGGATTAGGTTGCAATTGAATTACCAATAGTATTTATTTCCTGCTTTTGCTGTCATGTCCTGCATCAATTGGTATCGATGAGGAACGGGGTCTTTTATTTTCATTAGTAAATAGTTATTTATATATGTAGTCGAGAAAGTAGTGTTATTATCTATCTGTTTTATGTGGGTCTGGTAGTTATAAATTAGTGGATTATATAATAAGCACCATTGTTATCTTGGTGTAGTCCATTAGGTAGGTTATTTAATTAGGTATTATATTCTCTCTCTATATATAATGATGTAATCCCCCACATATAATTATATGCTTTGATTATACATTTTTCTTGGGAATAAATTGATTAATTATTCTTCAGATACCATATACTTTCTGCTTGTTTAATGCTTTTTAATTACTGTCCTGCATCATTATGTCTCAGTCCTTGATATGCTTTGACGCAATAAAGGCCTGTTGATTAATTTATAGTGCTGAATGTATATAATTTTTGTGAAAAATGATCATATGTATCAAAACTGCTTTAGATTTGTGTATATTAAAATGCGTTTTCAAGTTAGATGAGTAATTATAGTTTAATCTAATACTTTGTGCCTATGTGATTTTGCTGGTTGTGATAACAATCTACTTAACCAGACATACTTTGAATTGTTGTATGATTTGCTAAATTTACCAGGGATAGATGGTCTAATTAAATGTGTCAAGTCAGTATATCTAAATGGTAAAAGGAAGCTCAAGCTTTTATGACAATTGATATGATTTGTTTGTTTGTGACACTAGGTTCGTGGTATATGTGTATGTGGTGATGTCGGCATAGCTACTTCATCAAGGGATCGAACTATAAGGTTCTGGACATTGAATCAGTCAAATAATCGGGACTATGTTTTGTCGAAAGTATTGCTGGGGCACACTAGTTTTGTTGTGCCATTGGCATGGATATCACCAAGTGAAGAGTTTCCCGAAGGTAGAATTGTATCTGGTGGCATGGACAAACTGGTTTTTGTTTGGAATTTGGTGAATGCAGAAAAATGTCAGACATTAAAGGGCCATCAGCTGCACGTCACAGGCATCACACTGGACGGTTCAGATATTATATCGTCATCTGGTGACTGGTTAGTTGTATACTTGTATCAAATCTTGCAGACCAATTCCTTTTTAATTGCATAAACTATGAAGTCCGCTCTATTTATCTACTATTTTGCCCTTTTCGATTTTACATTATGCTGAACCCTTATTTTTATTATTTTATTGGTATTTGCATGTATATTATGTCAATGCAATTTATTTTTTTACACGGGGAAGAGGGGGGGGGGGTCGAACCCTCTCTTCCCTCTGGAGGAAGAGAGTGGAAATCATTGGGGCAAGACTTGGTTTAACCATAGTCTGTTTGCAGTATATTACTTTCAATCAAATTATGTTCTAAGAATATAGATTTCTCTGTAATATTGGAGTACAATAGTGACTTCTGCTATATAATATTTTGTATATAATAAGTTTAAGATATGCAGTTTTCCTAAAAGATTTCCTGTAATAAACGTGTTTTTATATGTATTTGCATCTTATTTGGTATAGGTTACATGACATCTTCCCCCCTACCAGCTACATGAAAAATTGAAAACCAACCAAATCACCATTTTGTGCATAACCCAAACAAGTCACCTCTGCCAAACGTTGTAGGGATAAGTTTAAGCTTTACTAATTATATTATATCAGTTGTAAGCCGACGGGCCTTAAATTTGACTCAGAAAACCTCTATTCCTAAAAAGTACAGCTATGAAGGGATCTGTCCAAGCAGATTAATAGCATGGTTCTCTTTAAACAGTCATAGGTGTTGAAATAATGCTACCAACATACCAATGCAGGAGACTTCAGGTCATCCTTTATTCCCTGCATATCAAACCTTACCCTTCATGCTCCTTGTAGTTGAATTACTGGCCATCTACCAGTTGTGATGGTATATTATTTAAATTTCTTTAAGGGTGCTTGAAATATTATTACGAAATTCTGTTCAAGATTACGTTTTTTCAGAAATTTGAATGTCATTTTTGTCATTTGCTCGTCATATGCTCCCTTTAGCTCTTCACTATTCCCTTGTTACATTTATTGGTCAACTTGTAGGATATAGTGTCTAGTTTCTAAATTAGAGCAGTACTTGTATAATTTTCTGAATCGAGATGCTCATTGTAGTACATTAAGACGGTGGAGAGAGGGCCAGCAAGTTGAGGTTTGGGAGGCTCATAACACAGCAATCCAAGCAGTTATGAAGCTTCCGTCAGGAGAACTGATAACAGGTGGCTATAATCTAGTTTTTCCCTCGTTTTGCAGTGTGACTGCACTCTATTTTCCTTTGTCTTTATACCATGTCTACCTTTATCTTGGTTCAAGTTTACCATGATCTCATTGCATGTTGGATAATTTGGAAAGGAATGCAACTGGTATCGAAAGTGGATGGCTTTCATTACAGTGATAGATTTTTAACAGTTTGTCAATAACATTCCAGGTTCTAGTGACACAACGGCAAAGCTTTGGAATGGAAAGACATGTTTACATACCTTTTCTGGGCATTCAGGTGTGTTTATTCCTTCTCTTTCTCCTTGTTTTTTATATTGGTTCTGCAGGTTTAACCAAAACATGATTATTTGTTTGCAAGAGGTTGGTTTTAGAGTCACTTGAAAGTGTGAACTTATGTTGCTTTGATGTTGTTTTACTGTGTGAGTTGGTGCCATGTTATATATACTGTGTATGTTTTGATAGCGTGGACAGAGCAGAATAGACCTGCAGTAGAAATGGGTGGAGTACAATGACAATTTTTCTTATCTACCATTTTTTTATGTTTTATATAGTTGGCTTATTTTTATGTTTTATATAGTTGGCTTATTTTCTGTTTTTTATTTGTATTCTTTTATTTCACTCTTTTTTTTTGCCTTTTCTATCTGATTTTTTTTTTTTTGCATTATCTTACAATTTTCTCATTACTAACTACAACTGCATTTTTCTCGGCTTACATCAATTATAATGGAATGAACATGACATGTAGACTGTCTGAGTTTTAACATGGGATATATAAGTTTAGAAACAAGGTTGGACCAGAGTTAAATATGAGTTCTACCACTAGATTTCCAAGTTTAGAAACAAGCTTGGACAAAATTAAAATGATAATGGAAATTTGACATGTTTTTGTCATTAGTTATCCTGTGCATAGATATGGCCTACTTGTATGTCCCTTGGCTGCATGTGCTGTTTCGGTGTGTGTTTTCTTGTTTTGACCTGCATGCAACATTAGGTCTTCTAGTTGTGTTTGCTATCCCTCACACATTCACACTAAGAGCTTGCTTATATTTTTATATGAAAATTTTGGTTTTAAGTTTTAGCATGTGCGTTTCCTCAAAAAAAAAAAAAAAAAAGTTTTAGCATGTGCGTTCATCTGAATACTGATGCACTTCGCATATTGTTCAGATACTGTTAGAAGCTTGGCCATGATGCCTGGATTGGGATTTCTTTCTGCATCACATGATGGGTACATTATTTATCTACTATCCATAGTTATTTATTTTATCCTTGTGGATAGTTAATAGATATCTTCTATATTCCTCATCTACTCCTTTGTACACTTTTATTAGTTATCGCTTTATACTTTTGTGAATTGATTTACATTATTGTAAATACCTGATTTGGTTGAGGGTACGAAAGAAACATAGTAATAAATGTTAATATATCTTAAGCTTTCAATTTTTTTTGGGAAAACAGAAAAAGGAAATGAGTTCAATATAAATGGGATGGAGGGAGCATATGGGATTTGCTATATTGTGCTTGCGTAATAGTAGCATATCAGTAAATTCGAAATTCAAAGATAGGCATGTACAGTTGCAGCGACTTAATGTTAAGGTTAGGTGCATGTGCATGTTAGCACCTATAGTTTGTTAAATGAGTACCTGTAGCTTGTTAGCAGTAGTAAGTCGGAGTACCTGCCGAGTGTCAGTTGACAGATTTAAGAAGTAAAATAAAATAGTACTCCCTCCGTCCCATTCATTTTGTCCACGAATCAAAAAACACATCCTTAGCAATTTATTGTAGATACATTTAATTTTCAATATCTACACTAAAACAATACCATATTTATAAATTTGTTATATATTTAAAGTATAATATACCCTAATTATCAAACGTGGACAAACTTTTTGGGACAAATAAAACAAGAAATAAGGTCAAAATAGGTGGGACGGAAGGAGTAATAATAATAGGCGTGGATAATTTAAGCACATAAGAACCACTATCAAAGGATATCTTAACTGGTGAACCCTGCATTGTGTTTGTATTTTGGATGCATGAGCGTATTTGTGAACTTTTGTTTATTTTTGTTTTCTTGTGTCAATTTTCCTCATGTGCACAAGTCAGTTGCATTTGAGAAGCATTTTGTTGAGTGTTAGTTTGTTTTTATGTGATTGCCACTCCATATGAATTTATTGACTATGTTGGTGTTCTTACTCCTGATGTCCTATTCACCCAAATTTTATTTATCTTCGAAATACTTTTTGCAATCTAGTGGTAGTATGATATTTGTAAAATTATTATTCAACTTTACCTTGTAGGATATAACAATCCACACTAGAAAAATGCACAAGCATTATAAGCACCGGTCATCTTCCCCGTACCTTAAACAGAAGACTCAACATAAGCATTTCTGCGCTATTGACAGTTTAACGATGAAAATAGGTCAGACCTAGTTACGTTTTGGCTCCTTGCAGTTCATGGAGTATGTTTTGGTTATTTTGTTGTGGTATATTGGTAGCTTGATCCGGAGATCTTTATAGCTTTCCTTCTAGTAATTTATTACGTATATTATACAAATAAAGTAAAGAAAAATTAAAGTCGAGCTTGGAGAAATGATAGTTTAGTGCTCAAATGAAATAGAGTTGGTGTTCATGGACTATACGTGTAAGTATAAAATTATCTTTTCAATTTTGTGTCAATACGAGAGATATAGGCCTGGAAAGCAATCTTTACATGCTGATTGTTGAATGCCAACGAGGTGGTGAAAGTGGAATTCGTAAACTGATGCCCAACACCATCAAGGATGTCTATGTACAGTTGTACACTATCTAATTTGTCAGTTCTATATACTTTTAGTATAAATAAGCATATAAAATTGCACTCTCCAAAAGCTGTGTGGGTTATACTCTTGCTTAAAATTTTAGAAGAAATGTGCATAGACTGATGCTTAACAAGACAATGATTTCAAAGTAACTAATAGCTAGAATATAAGTTCTATATACTTCTATGTATATTATAAGCATAAAAAATTGCACTTTCTAACAAGAGAGCGTTAGTTATGTTCTTGCTTTAAGTTTTGGAAGAAATGTGTAATATGAATGTCCGAACATGAGCTGTAAGTATTGTTTACCTAAGTTTACTTTTTCACCATTGTTACACTGCCGGATCTAAATGCGACACGGAAACTGAATAGATGACATGCAACTGATTATTGCAGATTGTTACACAGATAAAAATTAGGATTGCATATCGAACTCATACCGTTGTCCTTGTTATTTAGAATCCCCTCTACTAGAATGTCTATTTATGTATGTGTACATGTTTATGGTAAATGTTACTATGATGGCTCTATTGTGCTACTAATCCCCTCACTGATTTGTTCCTTATTATTTACATTATTACTGTCATTATTTTGTCTTAAGACAGTTAAATTCAGTTTTGGTTTTTCTAAATGACAGTTCCATCAGGCTATGGGCTCTTAGTGGTGAAGTTTTGTTGGAGATGGTTGGTCACACTTCTATTGTGTATTCTGTTGATGCACATGTGTCTGGCCTTATTGTCAGTGGCAGCGAGGATTGTTGTGCAAAAATATGGAAAGGTTAATTAATTTGAGATTACCTTTTTTATTAGTTACTAGAACGTGGAGTAAACAGTATATTTGATAATTGTTTTAATATGCAGAGTGTTAGATTTTCTGACATCCAACTCTGTTTAAATGTGCTTACCTAAAAAAAAAAACTCTGTTTAAATTTTACTTCTACATGGTTTTTTGTTTTAGAAACTCCATATATGTAAAATATAATATTTATCTGTTACCGTAATTTTTTCAGGGATGTATTTTAATGTTTAATAAAAACCCTTTTAAGATGTTGTCGACATTTGGCATATGCAATTTTGTTTTACTTTCCTCTTAACTAACATTTATACTAGTCCTACACATTGTTATTAAACGCGATATGCGCACTGATGCGCAAAGGCCTCCTAGGGCATAAGCGCAACGCGCAAAGCGAGATGCGCGGATTCATCGAAGACAAGTAAATATTCATATATTCGTGATATATAATGCAAACCATTACACATTTATAGATAATAAGACATATAATTGCAAAACCAAAATGTCATATATGATAAAATAACCAAATTCATCACATAGACTCAAAGTATATAATAACTTAGTCAAAGTAACAAAGAAATGCATAGGTAGTTTACTATACTCCATCTACAAAATTCACAATCCACAATCCACAAAATCATCTTCTTCACCATTATGATTTGAATCCTTAACAAAGTCAAGTTCATCCTCATTTTCATATATATATGTGTGTACAAGAATTATACATATATATATTCAAGAATCATATATATACACACATATATATATGTATGGATATCATCAGTTTCCATGTGTACATAATATATGTATACACGAATCAGTATATTCAAGATCAGAAATCTGGCACCCATTCTTATAGTCGTACAATTGCTCACTCAGTCCCTCCTGTGATGTTTATGTGTCTCCTATGATGTTTGTGTGTGTATATATGTTTTTGTACATATCTGTTGTTGATTGATATAAGTATTTATGGATATTTTTTACCTTTTTCTTTTTAAAATTGACCAAGTCGAGCACTCTAGTGAACATCTGATAAAAAGCGCGCTTTTTTTGCGCTTCTCGCATTGCGCTTAAGCCCTCAACGCGCACAGAAGCGCTCGCTTTAGTGAAGTCGCATCGCATCTCCAAAGCGAAGCGCTTCGGGTGCGCATCGCATCGCATCTCGCATATGCGAGCGCATATTCGCGCTTTTAATAACACTGGTCCTACAAGTTGCTCACTTATCTAGCAGTGTCGTATGATAATTACAACTGCTACCTACTTGAATGGCTAAATTGTGATATATCTATTTACACCTAGCGTTCGCTTTTCTACCTGTATTTATTATTTCATATTTAGCGCTTTCTGTATTCGTATGTTTTAGTAATGTGGCTGTCAAAGACTTCGATATTACATTATGTGTTTATTCCTTTGATTTAGTTATTCAGTATGATGTTTGTGGTCCACAATAGAAGTTTAAGTTTAATTGCATATTAGCATATACACTACATCCTTACAGTGTCTATTATCTAAATTTTGTTTTTGGCTTCAGATGGAGTTTGTTTGCAAAGCATAGAACATCCAGGCTGTGTTTGGGATGCCAAATTCCTGGGGAACGGTGATATTGTGACCGCATGTTCCGATGGAGTTGTCCGCGTCTGGACTGTTCATCATGATAGAATTGCTGATCCCCAAGAAGTTGACTTGTATGCATCTCTACTTTCTGAGTACAGGTGCAGTAGGTAAGAACTCACCATTTGATATTTTCTAGGTTGGGTATTGTTATTACATGTAGACTGATTTTTTTAGGTTTTGAGCTTTTTACAAGCCTTCAGTTGATACCTTTTCAGCTGAGAACCATGCTTGTTCTGATTTACATGTGCTTAACCTGTACAGGAAGAAAGTTGGAGGCTTGAAACTGAATGAATTACCAGGCCTCGAGGCTTTACAAACACCAGGTTTACTCTTTTCTTTGGTTGTTTATTGCATTTTAGATTGCAAGGAATGAAAATGCTAAAATGATTCTTTCCAGTGAAAATAGAACACATTGTGGCATCCATTGACTGTCAGTAAGTGGATGTCTTTTGTTACTTGAAGAAAATCAAGTTGCCTTGGTTTAGACACTTTGTTTTATAATTGCTTCTCAGTGAATGTTAGATATCCCGAGTTTTGTATATAACTATGAGCCTGACTTGTATATGCATGCACATGTCTAATATAAGATGCTAATTCCTGATGTCTGAAAGGGTTGATATTTTTTATTAGCTATGATCTGGGTTTATTTAGATATACTATATGGTATTGTGCTCAGGAACAAGTGACGGGCAAACAAAAGTTGTGAGAGAAGGTGAAAATGGTGTTGCATATGCATGGAATATGATTGAAAATAAATGGGATAAGGTAATCTAACTCTACTTAAAATATCTATTTGTATTTCTTTCAGTGTCTAAATTTCGACATTCATCCTCTACTTGTACTCGTCAATATTCTCTGCTTCTCCCTAAGGTTGCGTTCATCAGTATATCCCATCCATGCTTGTCTACATTATTTTGATTTGTGTCTTTCAAGGGTGCATATCAACTGCAATTATTGAATGTGCAAATCAACTCTTGTTATTCAATGTACGATGCAGCTGGGAAGATGATCCTGTGAAACTTATCTTTTATCTGCTTCTTTTCTTGTTCCATTCAGATTTGCGAATTAAAATATTTTTACTAATAATATCTGATCATTAGATTGGGGAAGTTGTTGATGGACCTGATGATAGCATGAAACGTCCTGTTCTTAATGGAACCGAATATGACTATGGTTAGCCATTATTTTTCTGAGTCCTTTAGAATTCCTATTTCATTTCTTCTTTCTAGTAACATTTTCAGTTGATGCCCTGCAGTCTTTGATGTTGATATTGGAGATGGTGAGCCTATTCGTAAATTGCCTTATAATCGATCAGGTAACTTCATTTTCTCCGGTTAAATGCAATACTATTTCACCTACGTGATGCATCTGTATACATTTTTTTATGTTGCATGCCAATTTTGCTGGTCCCCCTCCCTGATAATTAAACACTCACCTTATCTCAACCTCCCTGTAAAGGAGATTAATAACGCTACGTTAAGAGTTCTGTGATGGTTGGTTTTATTCAACTAAACCAAAAAAAGATAGTATGTCCCACTCGAAAGTAGGGTCTGCAGAGGGTTTACGTAGACAATAGCCCTGCTTCTGGAAGTAGAGGGGTTGTTTTGTGTAGACCCTCGGGCATAAAAAAACCTAGGTGATTTTGAAAATTATAGAAATTGTTGAAAATCTGCAAAAAGGCAATATGTGTTTGGAAAATGCCTGGATTCATACATTCTACTTCTTTGTGCAAGAATGAATGCAAAAGTTTTTGCAGTTCATGTTGTGCTTGGGACTAAATACTAAGATCTTAGATGGAATGAAAGACATGCATGTCTTATGTGAGCAACCTCAGCTGAACAAGGACCTAAGAGTCTATTATGTATCTTAAGATGCATCCTAACACTCCCCGTCCCTCGTAAACAAACTTTGGTTAGTAAGATTGGATCAACTCATCTATGAACCCAACTTTTGGATGTATAAGCGACAAAAAGATCTATACTACATGTGAGAGTGCTGGTGCTACCCAGGGCTTGAACTCAAGACTTGTGGATAAATTTGGCTCTGGTACGATATCACGAGACCATGATCACCACGAAGCCCAACAAGATGAAGAGTCAATAATCTTGGAACTACTAGGCCCAGCAGCTTGAGTTTTGTCAACTAGGTCAAATCCACCTACGGGCCCAAAATGTCGCACAAGAGAGAGTGAGAAGAGAGGGAGGAGTGGGGGAAGAGAGATTAGGCCTATCTTAATTTTTTAAATTTAATTAAAATATTTGTTGTGTCATTTGTGTAAACTGTAGTGTTAGTTATTGCATGAGCTTAAGACTTATGACATACAGTTTAAAACTGTTTTTTAAGGCTAAATTATCATTGTAATGGAAGAGTGACAGAAGTTCACTTCACTGTCTTGACCTTTTTGGTAATGCAAATGGCCATGTTATATGTACATAAGTTGATTATTTCATCCAAGTGCTGATTAGCAGACGATTAGTCGGCTAGCCAGACCCTAGTCGACTCAACTTAAATTACCATCATAACAACAGTGCATGAGATAAACTGTACATGTCCTTTCTTAGAAGAAAGGCGTAAGTTATCCTATGCATCTCAACAAGATTGAATATGTTATTAGAGAGAAATAAATTTATTTCCTACTTCACTTTAGCTGTATTAGAATAATAAAGTGACAGACTGTGCTACTCAAATAGTCAAATGTGCTAATTCTTTTAAGTTCTTCGAAGAACGATTACACTGATTACCCTTCTGTATCATAACTCTTTTTTAGAATATTTAAAAGGGAAAATGTGCTATACCTTCGTTTGTTATGTCAAAATAACTGTGCGAAGTATTATGGTCAACTGCACCATGTCAAAAGGGATTTAACTGCTAACTTAAACTTTTATGATGCCCCTTAGTCCTTTTTTTGTCTACTCTTGTCTGCTGCCGAGTAAAAATTATGATAATGGACAAGGTTGATGTTGGAGGGCTTTTGCACATTTGGCTGGTTTTAATATACAAGTGCTTGTTTGTTGGACTTGCAACATGAATTTGTGTAAATATGTTCATCTCATGCATAGTTATGTGCTTTGCGAGGCCTTTTCAGATAGTCCATACGACACGGCTGACAAGTGGCTTCTTAAGGAGAATCTGCCACTTTCCTATCGCCAACAAATTGTAGAGTTTATTCTACAAAATTCTGGGCAGAAGAATTTTTCTTTTGATTCATCATTTCGTGATCCCTTCACTGGCTGTGAGTATCATAACACATGTTTTTTTTGCTAAATTATAACGCATGTATTTAAAGAGTTCTATTATCACAATTTCTTCACTCTTTCATGTGATTCATTTTGGTGGTTGGACATTGCAGCCAGTGCTTATGTTCCTGGAGGACCTTCAAACCTGTCTGGTATGTGTTCGTGATCACAATAAAAGTTCATATTTCAGATCTACACGTATAAGCCGATGACAATTCATATTAGTTTTTCTTTGTTTGATTGATTGCAGCTGTCTCTACCGAACCTACTTTTAAGCACATTCCAAAGGTAACCGCATAAACTGTCTGGTTCTATATATTGTGAAATGGTTTCAGTAGTCAAACTGCACAATTTATAAATGCATGCTCAGAACTTGTCTGTTTAAGATTGCATTCTAAAATATTTGGAACTTTGGACTAGTGCAAATATCGAATTCAATCTTAATAGTTATAGCATTCAAGTGGGTGTATATACTTTTAACATTGAGTATCTCATTTACACTCACTAATTTTCGTGGTATTTTATTTATTATTGAAAATCTATGTATTCCTCTCCTATCTCTGCCGTTTCTCGAGTTATTTTTAAGTAACTGTCATCTATTTTTTCTTGACATGTCTTCTGTTAGAAAATACTATATTTTCCATAAATTTTGTTTTCTGTTATTCTATCTTAAAAGGATTCCATATATACATCCAATTAATAAAAGTGATTTTAATCTTCATATTGCACATGCAACCCTTGCGTGGAAGCATTAGTATATATTATCTCTTGCATAATATAGAAGAACCTAAAGTTTAGCATCATTTTTTATTTAAGTTGGTTGTAGATAAATGAGTGTTGACTGTATTTTTTTTTCATCCAAGACATTGAGGAATAATTTTTTGAAGAAAGGACTAATGTTCGATTAATGGGGCTCAGTTGTTTCTTGAAGAGTTTAAGTACTTAATATTATCATGATCTTCCATAAGAAAAATATGTCAGGCTACTTAACAAAATTAATATAAAAACTTTTCAAAATGACCATAAAAAAAGAAATTTATTTAAAGGCGTTAATCAGTTATTTAGATGTGTGTTTGGCTCGAGTCACACTATTTATTTTTAATCATTAAAAACAACTTTCCAGAAAGGGATGTTGGTCTTTGACGCTGCACAGTTTGATGGGATCCTGAAGAAAATTTCAGAGTTCAACAGTACTCTTATGTCTGACCTGGTAAATCCTTGTCCTTGCTATTATTTTGCCTTTTGTTTTAGTGTTATAAATTATATTTAAGTGGTTTCTTTGATAAGTTATGCCTATTCTGGTTGTTCCTATTTAGTGCTGCTTACAAACCAAGCGGGCTACACATTGCAATTTGCAAGTATTTAAATACAATTTTTATTTTTGTTGTCCTGACTTGTTCTGGTGCCAACATCTTTCATCCATTTTTTTTTTAAACTTATTGCAAATATTTTGTCTTACTCTTGACTCTATCTACGAGCAGTAGACTCCAGGGTACTCTTTGTTCCTGACCATCTGATGTACAATTAAACCTGATCCACTTTTATTCATAGAATAACCCTTGAGCCAATAAAATTTACCAAGGTGCCAAATGTTTACTGTGATTTGTTAATCATCTATGTGAAAATTTTGTTCGAAGTATGTTTTGCTCTTTAGTCAAAGGAAATTAAAGAGCCTCTGCACTCACTTTGCATGAAATGTTTGAAGTTTAAATGGTTCTTGGCTGCCCTTTGTCAAAATTAAGATCTTTTATGCAAAAAATACCTAGTTCGGTTTTTTTGGTTCATTTAAGCATTTGATTGTGATAGATGAGTGTGGTTAAACACCCCTCTTAATCTAACCTCAGATGATTATATTTTTTATGCTTACTTTTCTCATCTTTACTTTGCCTGTGAAGGAAAAAAAGAATTTAGCATTGACGGAGTTAGAGATTTCAAGATTGGCAGCAATTGCCAAAATTTTGAAGGACACATCGCACTATCACAGCAGTAAATTTTCAGATGTTGACATTGCTTTGCTGTTGCAATTGCTAAGATCATGGCCTGTTGAGATGATATTTCCTGGTGAGTTGTGAAATTGAGTTAAATGGAAACTAGTACTTTGGTCATCCCTCGTTAGAAATTTACTGCAAGCAATATGTCTAGAAATGGAAAGCTGATAACTAGTGAAAGCTGATGAATAGAAATTGAGTTGTGATATTTCCTGATGCTTACCATTTAGGAAGTAGCCTTTACTGGTCTCCAGTTACTGGGGAAAAATAAATCCTGGGTTGTGAAGAAAGATCACAGCTGCTAATTCTGAGTCTTCTTAAACTAGTGAATTTAATATAAATTGCTTAACTACTTATTCATCAAAATTTCCCTTTCTCTGGATGAGTAATATTTATTTTTTAGATCAGTTTTGCAGCATTCACTTTGTCAGTTGTTTTATTTATTTAAAGTTCAATTTCAGAAATTTAAAGACACATGCACCCATACCTCCACTTTTTTTAAACCCTTGACCTCTTATCACCAAGGGGGAGGGGTGTCTGCTAGGCTAAAGCGTTGCAGATTGTCAGTTTTTGAGATGACACACTAAGCAATTTGGGATTTTGTCCTACTAACGCACACTTTATTAGAGTGTAGTTTTTAATGTGAAATTTATCTTCTTTTAGGCATAACTGCAGGCCTTGAGCGGTCATTGTTAATAAGTTTGCACTCTATTAATTTGAAATGATTTTATGTTGGATTCTAATCCATTACTGAGTTTGCATTATTATTTTCATTTGAGTGTTTAAGCTTACAAATGTTAATACTGTTTCAGTGATTGATATTGTGAGGATGATTGTTCTTCATCCAGATGGAGCAGCTCTACTTCTTAAACATGTTACGGAAGCAAATGGTATTCTTCTTTAGAAATCCTATTTCACAACATCCTTCAATTTCTGTTAGGACTTGTATACACTTGACATTTATGAAAGCATATGTAATACTGTCTTGATAGTAAATATGCATAACCTTCCTAGTTAGTTAGACATGGACCTCGAGTTTACAATGGAGGAACTTGGCACAATGATCTCATATTGGAAATCGTGTGTCGAGTTAATCTTACACGTCAATGTACAGAAGTATTAAATTGTTAAACCGAATTCTTATAATCTGGTATGTTGTAATGAATTTAGCAGGCTGACATAAATGGAAAGCAGACAAGCTTACTTCACTTGATAGTATTCATTTGTTTCCTCGTGTTGCATATCATTTCACTTAAGCACTACTGTTTGCATGCGGCATATACCAACTTTTTTTCCTTTCCTCATCAGATACACTCTTGGAGTTGCTCCGGAAGGTTACTACAAGTCCTCTCCCTGCAAATCTTTTAACCAGCATTCGTGCTGTGACTAATCTCTTTAGGAATTCATGCTACTACCCGTGGTTACAAAAGCATCGGGGTGAGGTTAGTACTTTGTAATCCTTATTATACAGTTATTTATTGGAATTAGTAACAATCAAAACTTGGTTAGAATGGCATGTGAACTGTTGCTAGATATCCAATTCGCATTAAATTGAGATAATGATTATATCTTGAAGGGCATCAACTCTAGAGTTGATCTATAAGCTTCAGTCAGACTGTTGTAATTTTGATTATAAGTTTACGAGTGAATGCCAAGACCTGCATATATTTATATATATACACATATTTTCCTATGCTGAATGGTTGAAAATAATGCTGAGTTCATAGTTGTTTGCTTGCAGATCCTAAATGCATTCTCAAGTTTCTACTCATCCTCAAACAAGAATGTGCAGATATCTTATTCCACATTAATACTAAAGTAAGTACATATTCTATTGTTCTCCATATGTATTTCTAGGAATAAGGATATTGTTTTTTGGCTCTTGAATCCTTTTACTTGTTAGAATTCTTCTGCTTTCTGCCGCGATGTTTCCTTTGGTCTATGTCCAAGCAAATAAGTACATTTTTTTAGCTATTTTAGCTTTATAACCTTACCGTCTGTATCACATTAAGTTATGTTTTCCATGATATTCATCATTGATGGAACTCAGCGGCAACTCTGGGACAGCTCTTTCTCCAAGGGCTTGCAAGCTATAATCTAATTTAGTTATAAGGCCTGGAATTTGATGTTCAAAAAGTCAGAAATCAGCCGGGCTCAGTGAGGTCACTGCATGAAGATAGTCGGTTTATCAGAGAAATGAAAAAGATTTAATTGATGGTTAATGATTCAGTTCATTAAGTTCACTAGCTCATGTCTTCAAGTATTATTAATGTTCATACACTTTTTATGTTGAACTTGAAAAATTAATTGTATGTAACAATATACAATTATTAACTATTAAAAGTCAAAGTCGGTACAGCAGTAGAGGACTTTGTAGTGATTAGTGGGAGTAATTGATCTTTGCGGGCTGAACTTGATTTCATTGCGTCAGTATAGAATGGAAAATACGAAAAGTATGAAATTATATTAGATGAAAGATGAGAAAAGAAGAAAACATAAAAGAAGTTTATTAAGCAGATGTACAGATAGTTAGTAACATACCAGTTTAATTAAACACATTTAGATGTACTTGTGTGTCTGTGGTAACTGATAAGAAACCCAAACTTAAAAATTCAGATCTCCATTTTAAATTATATTTTATATGCTCATCTTTATTCTTGTTTATTTCAGTTATGCTGTTCTTTTAATTGAAAAGAAGGACGAAGAAGGCCAATCTCAAGTTCTTTCAGCTGCTCTACAGGTATCTGCATTTCTGATGTGTGATTTTGAGTTAATGCCGGGTTGATACAACAGAGTTCTAACCAACTCTAACCCTCTAAAATTAGAGGCCTCCTAATTTTAGAAGTATACGAGTTAAGAAATTGAGAATCCTTACCCTTATCAAAGAGTTAGGCACTGGTGCAGCTCTCTACATTAAATATTTCCTTGTCGCCACTGACAAAGTTGTTACTGGTTGTCCTATAACACACTCCCACTTATACACACTAGTAGAATGTGGTCCTTAATTATCCGTCCTTGATGAAGGAATGTGGAAAAATTAAGAGCTTTCAGTGGTATTATGTATTAATTCTAACAAGAGCATGTACATATATATCGGTAATTTGTTAAACTTATATATATAGAAACAATTGACTTAAATTAGATAGCTGAAAAGATAATGGTAGTTTTAAAATTTGTTTATTAGATTGATAATCCTCCCTGAGCATTATGAATAAATTAATTTTCTGTGTTCTTTTCTTCATGATCATTTTGGTGTCATGTATAGATTGCGGAAGAGGAAAATCTTGAAGTAGATTCAAAGTTCCGAGCTTTAGTTGCCATTGGATCTCTGGTATGCTTTCAATCATTAATCTCTAACACTGAAGCCATTACAGTTCTATTATCACTGTCTTCCTCCAGAGTCCAGTCTATTATTGATTTCATAGGCTAGATCAGTGAATTTCTGCACTGTGGTCTAGTAATCTGATGGTTTAGCATGTTGAAGTACATTTGTTATATGTAATGGTAATAAAATCTTAAGTTGTGTCTTAAAAATAAAATTTGTAATAATAAAATTCTTGAGAATGGAAAGATAAAAATGTGAATATAAAAATATAAATAGGTATAGTATAAGAGAATTGAAAGTTAAGTTCAGCCATACTTTACATATTTGGAATTTTGTTCGAATTATTTAACTGCACAGATGTGTAGATAATGCAAAAAGAAGTAAATCTTAGTTGTTTTCTTGTATATTAATGACTAGGATCGATGTATAAGACAAGCAAAACTATATATAGTTTCAACTCCTTCATAGTAAAGAGAAAATGCTACTCATTTTATATTGTTAAAATAAAGATACAATTTAATGACAACTTAAATAAAGTGAGTGTACACTAATAATTTTTGTACTACATTCATATGTTTGGATCATGTGACGAAACAACTAAATAAGCGGTATAACGTACTCTTTAGAAGAAAAATATATTTAAAGCTAACTTTAGAATCTTCTATCCCCTATGAGTCCATTGCCAAAATATATACATATTGTGTAACTGGTTAATAATGCTAAATTTCATCAGTGGTCTTTGTTTCGTGAAACTTTTGCAACTTTAACTTTACAAGGTCTTGGTACAGTGAAGCATACGTTGCAATCATAGAACTTTACCTATAGTTATAATCATAGAGATCTTATACAAGTGGCCGGTCCAGACTTGAAAATTTGATCTAGAAAAGAAACATGTGCATGACCTAGTTTTGGGTTGTTAAGATGCGATGTCATCTTTATTGGACCGCTGCGACTATGGAACTTGACTCTATTGTCAAATTTGGTGGACTGGATGTCTGTTCGTTCGATTAAAAATCTTTTTGTTTAGGGGCATGACTTGATTCAGGCAGTATCATTTTAGAAGAAATAGGCATACTACTTTGCTGAAGGAGAATTGAATCTCAAAATATTATATATATACATGTGTGTTGTATTTATATATATCATTGTCATGTATTTCACAAGGTTAAGTATGTATAACTTTGTTGTGTTGTTGATGATATCTTTGAACACAGATGCTCGATGGACTTGTGAAACAAATAGCGTTGGACTTTGATGTTGACAATGTTGCGAAATTGGCAAAGGCATCGAAAGAGCCGAAAATAGCTGAAATCGGAGCTGACATTGAGCTTATTGTAAAGCAGAGTTGAACATAATCCTGCTAACTGTCTTTCCTGTTCTTCCAGATCTATTTAGGTAATTTGATTACCCGGCCACACAAATTTAGCAAAAGATGGATGACCATATTTGGCAAAAGATTCAATGATATTGTATTTTTCTATACAAAAAATAGCTGGAAGTTCCATGAAATTTTCTTTTCTTATACAGAGAATAGCTGGAAGATCGACTATTCACACTGATTTTTCCAGAGGATAGTGAAGTTTGAAGAGGAGACTTAGGAAGCCTAAACAGATGTAAATTTGTTTATGCATATGTAATTCTTACATTTCGGAGGGAAGATGAAGCTAATTGGGCCTTTTCTATGTCTTGAACCGTAGAAAAATCTTTGCTCATCAATCAGCTCAATTCTGGTTATCATTCTTTCATGTGAATGGATAAAATATCAGATTATTACATGATTTTCCAGAGATTTGAATTTTAGCAGGTATAATTTAGTTGTTACATGTTTGTTGCACCCTATTATAAGTAATTTAACGAAAAAGAAGAAAACGACTCCCCAAGTACCACAACTTAAAAGAAGTGTCAACTAAAATGCCACATTATGAGAGGAAAGGTTCAAAATTATGACATACTCCCTCCGTTCCATTCATTTTTTTACTTTTTTCACTACTTTACTTATTTTTCTGAATATTCATGCCCAAATCAATGGTAAACAATTGGTCAGGACGGAGGGAGTAATAAAGAAATTCACGGACGTTCTATAATTTGGAGGGCCTTCAAATTTGGCGTTCACCCTGGGTCCTGAATTTAGAATTTAGAAAGAGATGGAGGAGCAGTTGAGTAAGCAGAGGAAATGTAGTTGAAAGGACATCACTTAGGGAAAACATTGACTGAAGGCGAATCACATGCATGTTCGCGAAGGTTGATTAATAATAATACTCGTATGTTTTAGGTGTATGTTATATGTTACACGTGTTTTTTGGGTTGGTGAGAGAGGCTGCTAAGATTTAAGCATGGTGGATTGGTAGGTGATATCCTATCATTTCTCTGTGATCCCTTTCGATACTCAATACCCGACAATGACGGAATTTTAAACGATTATATTTCAATCATAAACTTAATAATTCGAAATAAATATGGAATAACATAAATTTAAAAAATTATAATCCATAGCACTTTAATTGATGAGATTATTTATTCCTAAATAATAATTTCGAAATTATAATCCCTTCAAACAAACATATCCTTAGAAAATTGGGACCATCATTATAAATATCATTTGTGATAAATAAATTATTTCGTCTTAGATTTAATTTTCGTTCACCTCAAAAAATTTGCACACCCTTCTAAAATTTTATATTTATTTTTCAGTATGAACATTCTAAAACTTTGAAACTTGTCAAAAATAAATTTATGGATTGAATGTGCCACTTAACCAGAAAAAAAAGAATCTAAAGTTAATTAGATTTGATTTAACTTTTTAACCTCACTTGAACTCATTTTCAAGCTATGGCCTCACTTCTTGACCCCACCTGTGTCTTATTTTTATTACATAACAGCTTTGTGTTTAGTTTAATATACTTTAATTAATCTTTTTTAACTAACATAAAACAAATGTACTAAACTTTAATCTTCCCTTTAAGTTAGATTCTTAAACTAAAATTTCCCTTAGATTTCCCCTGACGATTTATCCAACTTGCTCCCCTCCATTTCCTCAGGTCATTCTCTTTCTCTCCCCCCTTTACCTTCTCTCCTCTTTCTAAAAATTTAATATATTTATATTTATGTTTGTATGTATGTGTTCATGTGCATAATGCTATTCTAAGCTTGTGGGTATGTTTTGTTTTACCTTGTGTAATAATTTAGATCTGCTTCACTCAATTTTCTCTTGTCTTTAATTTTTTTAAAGTCCCAAATTTTGTTGGTTATTTTTATTTTCTTGCATGAAAAAAGCCCATTTGATTCTTGTTCTTGTTTGCTCAGAAACTTGAGGAAATTCTTTAGTTGGTTTTGTTACCTCTGTCTGTGTGTATATATTTGTAGATATGTTGATATGTTTATTGTGGTACAAGATCAAGAATTTGTGTTTCTTTTATGTTGTGGCTAAATTTTGCCAATTAATCAAGATTTTGTGTTTTTTGAATCATATATTGCAGTTGTGATTTTTAAGATTGGAGAGTTCTTGTTTATTTATAAAGGATCAATCTTTATGTGTTTTATTTGGTTTTATCATGGGTTTTTATTAAAATGTGAGATTTTGAATGTGTAAGTGTTTCTTTATTTGTATGATTCTGGAAATCCAGCTGTATGTGTGTTGTACTTATTTTATTGTTAGATGCAGTCTTGAGATCCCATACTATGAGATTTAGATGATCCCCAGTTCAGGATCAAGGATTTTTTATGTTTTTTAGGATACATTTGTACTTTGTTTTATGAAACTGTGTTATTTGTTTAATTGGAAGTGATGATTTAACTGCTCTTCGATATTGCCTCATCCAGCTGTGTGTGTTACTTAATTGTTTCCACACGAGTTTCCATCTTGTAACGTTTGTTGATTATCTTGTTTTGGAAAAAATAGTTGATCTGTGATTTGTATAAAAGGACAGGAATTTTGGAGTTTACGAGGGTTTGAATATGGCTAGTGCATTTGAAAACTTAAGTGATCCCTCTTGTTCAAGTGATACTAACATGGAAATGGGTGCTTTTGAGTGCAATATCTGCTTCGAATTAGCTCAAGATCCGACTGTGACTCTCTGCGGTCATCTTTACTGTTGGCCCTGTCTTTATCGATGGCTGCATATTCATTCGGTTTCCCCTGAGTGCCCAGTTTGTAAGGCACTTATACAAGAGGAGAAGTTGGTTCCTATATATGGGCGGGGAAAACAAAGTTCTGACGTGAGTACGCGATTGTTACCTGGAGACATAATTCCCAATCGCCCTACAGGGCAGAGACCTGAAACGGCTCCTGCTCCAAATACCAACTTTTTCCGACAAGAAGAAGAGTTTAATTCGATTGGTGGTTCTATGCCAATGGCAACCACTAGATTCGGCAACTTAACACTGTCTACCCTTTTTGGTGCAATCCCATCATTCTTTAACTTCCAAGTTCATGGATTCCATGATGCTACTCTTTATGGAGCTACTACTGGTGTCCCTTATCTCTTCTCTACTTCATTTCATGGAGGATATGCTCACGGTTTTTATCAACATTCGTATCAACAACAGGGTACAAAATCTTTACTGAAGATTTGTTTCTTGTTTCTTGGCCTTCTCATGATCCTTCGACTAATTTCTTTCTCACTGTCCTACTCATGAAGTTGAATCGCTGATGAGCATTTTAAGGATTTTTATTTAAGCTTATGTATATTTTAGCTTGATAAACCTCCAAGTCTGGTCCAGAAGTAGGTACACGATATATCTTTACAGTGCTTTTTAGAGGTTAATCCTACAGACGATCTACACCAGAGCCTGCCAATATCTCATTTTCTTTCCATCCAAATAGCTTGCAGATTATTTACCGACCAGTGTGCCTCAGTCAGTGTAGCTTAATAGCATTGAACGGTGATGTAATAATCAGTACAATATTTGATCATATTGAATTGTGCCATACTCTGTAGCTTAATGATAAATGAATGGATTCCACTTCCCTGTATGCTGCATCTTCTGTCTTTCTTTTTGCAAACTGAGTATATCGTTGTTATATTGGTTGTGTGTGTGTGTGTGTGTGTGTGTGTGTGTGTGTGTTTGTTTTAAGTATCACAGAGTTCCAAAATGGTGTTGGTCACTGAGGATAGTCACTGAGTAAAAGGTGTTGATGAATGCATTGTCAAATTTGCCATGGGAGCTTCATTGTACAGTGCATGTTGCTTTATGTGCCCTGACCAATGAAGTTCAGATGATTATTTATTTTACTATAGACTAGGATTTTATTAGATTTAACAAAAGCCATTGCATTGTTACTATTTAATTTATTTGCTCCTCTGGTCAAGGATAAAAGGATAAAATGTGCTAATTTTGCTTTCTCACTAGAGTCTTGTGGACAAACTTGCCCAGTAAACTTAGGAATGAAAACTAAGTGCAACCATTAGCAATACAGTGTCAATGACTCACCGCTATAGCTATTCCTCTGCAAGAAGAAGGGTTTATATCAGCAAACTTCAAACAAGAATGCAATGTATTATGCCATATTGACCGGAGCTTTTTCCAGAACCTCACATAACTCAGCATGCTATTTGAGCTTATTTTAACTGAACCCCTCCAACCTGCTGTCTGAATGAAGACATTTTTAAACAACTATAACTTGAACAAATGACAAACAGGGGCTCAGATAACCGGAGCAGATCAGTTAGATAACTACGGGGCTCAGATAACCAGAGAAAATCAGTAAGATGACTATGGTGTGCCACCATGGGAGGGGTAAAGTGAAAAGACCACACATTGATATCAATAGAATGTGTGAATGGATAATTCTCAAATGAGACAAATCAACAATTTGTTGATTGGAGACTTCAAGGTACAGGTATTTCAGTCCTGAGCCTGTAGCTGTAACGGTATATATGAACTTTTTTATAGAAGATGTTTGGCAAATGGTTTGGCATAAAATGAACAAATGGCATGTTTTGCCAGTAAAACTGAAATTCTACATAGTTAATTTCTAAATTTAGAAATCCAGAGTAATCTTGATGTTGGGAAACATACACCTAAAATAGAACCACATCAGTAAGCACTGTATGCACCATTTTTACACTTCTCTTTTCAAGCAGCAAATTGTTAAAGATCAAATCCAACAACATTTAGAACGTAAGTTGTTCCACAATACTGCCTCTATTTAACTATAATCCATAATCATCATCAGTACCACTAGTTCTAACATTTCTACAGCTTTCTTTCTTCTCCTGTAAGCACATCCATCTGAGCACATATTAAATTTATAACTTGTACACAGACTATAAACAATGTTAATAATGAATAAATGCCCTGACTGCTACTTAATTCATATCATTCTAGCAAGTGAAAGCTTAATCTTGACATGACCATTAACGAAAAAGCTTCACATCTTCCGCTTCCAAATTCCTTACTTCCCTTGACAAAACCAAAATCTGCAGCAAGTGTCAAAACAGAGATTTTTACATGGCTCATCAAACAGAATTTACCACCTAAATCCTCATCCTTACATAAGCCATAACATACTAAATAAAACTATTATGCTGCAACATAATACTATATAAATACAACAGTTTGAAAATTATGCAACAACGAAAGACCATGAAGAATTAATTCAGTAAATATCATAAAATATTTCCATTCTTATCACATTTACATAAATTTCAGTCTTCTAAATTATGCAAACAATTTAAATTTTACAACGTGAATGAGAAGTACAAAGAAGAACAATGGAAATCAAATCATTCACCTAAGCTGCTGTTGCCAATGAACATCACAAACACACTTCTTCGCTTGACACGAATTATCCCCCTCAATAGATTTTCTTAGGTGAATGATTTCAAATCTCAATCATGACGAGAGTACTACATGGGCCTTCAATCCTAATGATGGATGATTTTGCTAGAGTCAACTAGTAATGCCTCACTTACTACATGGTGTAACATAAGTCTAAACAATCCACATATAATTTCTCTTCCGTTACTCCATAATTTTGCAGATTTTATGGATGGCTTACCTCAGGGCTCAGCTGCCACTTCATGTAGTAAAGAAAATCTGGTAAACCTGTAGCAAGAACAGTTTTATTTAAAGCGAATAGGTAGTTAGTGCAAAATGAGCATGAGCAGTATCCATGGAACTTTTGCTAGGGTAGAAAATTAATACTCATTGCATAAGTGGTGTGTGAATCAATAAGAATTCCCATGCTTTATATTCTATTTAGTTAAAACTTACAGACAACTCTATGCTCTTTAGGCCTTCCCAGTTTTATAGACAACATAAGCCAGCAATAGTGGGATCAACAAGCTATATATTGGAAAATGAACAATTGGATTCATCTCATATGCTTTCACAAGAGCCCTGCAGCTCTGCAGTAAAAGATGGAAGATAAATTAGATACAAAAGCACCAGTTAATTAGCTATTCAGAAGATGAAAATATTGAAATATACAGCAGATGGAAAACAACATAAGAAAAAATGTTAAAGAAAAATGTAGGTTAATCATATACAGCGACCAAAATGCAGTGGCAAAACGCTGAAATTTCAGCGAGAATCAAGTTCAGGAAACATGAAAGATGACGTAAACAAGTAAATGATCTGCAGAAAAATGTCCATCCATAACAATACATAATAGCGCAGAAACGGAAGGACAAACAACAAAAGTTTAAACAATCTGTGTATCCAAAAAAGATGGTACATGTTAAGCCATCACCGAAAAACTTAGAAAGAATAGGGATGGCAAGGGACCAGGTTCAGTCGGGTTTTGAAAATCCAAAGCCAAATCCAAATATTCTCGGGTTTTAAAAATAAATCCAAAGGTCAATATCTAAATCCAAATCCATCGAGTTTCGGATCGTGGATTTTTTCTGATATCCAAAATTAAAACTGGTACACGCAGACAACAATAATTATATTTACACAATAACTAAAATTAAAATGATTAGAAAAATAAGTAGCCATATATAACGTATTACACCAGTTGAAATGCTAAGTGAAATCTAAAAATATTATATTTGCACGAGTTGAAATACTAAGTGAGATCTGAAATATATTAATAAAAAAATACTTCACGTACCAATACAAATGAAAAAATTATGTAAAGAAAAGAAAAATTACATCTTAAATATATTAATAAAATGTGAGATTGAGAAAAGAAATTCTAATTCACTATATTAGTATTGACTATTGCTAATGAAAATAAAGAAACAAAAAATATATAGATTATATGTCTAATGTCTAAAATGTTATATATAATAATTTACAAATTACAATATTACATTATCTATATATCGGGTTTTAAACGGGTTTGAATCGGTTCAGATCGGGTATCGGGTCGGCAAAACTGAAATTGAAATCCAAAGTTCCAAACTATTTCGGATTTAAAAGATAGATTCAAATTCAAATCCAAGTCCAAAATTTCGAGTTTAGTAAATTCAAATTTTGGATTTCGGATCGGGTATCCATCAATCGGATTAATTTGCCATCCTAAGAAAGAAAAACTTCAGGCGCAGCACTGTGTGCAAGACAACAACGTTGCACAAAGGCCAGTGAACGCTACTTAATATGGTGGAAGCTAATATATATATAATAGGTCTGGCCATGCCACTCAATCTTACGTTATGCTGACTATTAGAAGATGAGTCTTTAAATTCATATGGTCATCTGCTTTACAAAGCAAAGTTAAGTTGAAATTCAAGGTTTTAGGAAACATTCATTGGTCCAAAATAACCCTTCAATTTGCCCAAGATTTCCGCGATCATTACATTTTAATTAAGGACAGCCTGGCATTTCTCTGTACGTGCGTGTGTGTAATACAAGTAGATGCTTTCCATCACACTTCATATAGCTACAGATGTTCAAATCTATCTACATGGGGAAATCTACGTGCATGTGTGTAATACATATGCTATACATGTGTTCGCACACGCACACATACACGACACAGACACATGTATAAGTATCTCCTTGCAGTCTGCATATATAAAAGTAACTGCGGGCTTCCTATTTGTAATGTTTTCCAGCAAATAATTTTAATTTAAGATATCTACAGTTTAACTGCAGTATGTGGAAGTGGTGATTCTGAAGGCTCAAACCTCAGTTGTGGTTCTCCAGATAAAGAATCTATTGAAGGTCAAATTTAAGTACAACGGTCGTTGCCTGTCTCTGAAGATAAAAATGAAAGTCAAAAAGGGAGAAACCGGAAAACGGAATAAACATATCTATCTAGGTTAATTTTACAGAGGTTGTAGTAAATAATTTTTTTTGTAGTTGGAAGTCAAAACAGTTTTCTAATAAAGCATATAAAAATTGCTTCTAATATTGCTCCACTGATCACCAAGACAAATTTTCAGATAGGCATTATTTTCAGTCAGCTACTTTCAAAGAGCTTTAACTGAATAATTTAAGCAAATTAAATAGGGAACATGTCATGATTCAAATGATGAAAAATGGGATGCACACATTGGTACGACAGACTAAGCTACACATCCTCATCCCTGTATATGTTTATACTATTTTATATAGATAATCATTTTTTTAAAACTGTTTTTATAAGGACGCAGATAAAATTCTTACCTGGTAATGCTTCAAACAAATTGCCAAGGAAACCACAAAAAGAATAATCCTGAACCACCGTTTTTGGAAGTAGACTTTTAGGTTGTCACTTCTGCCATGGTTAGATAACACAGAATTTCCGTCATTGTCGTCTTCTTTCTTTCCAGATAGTGAAAGAAGATAGTCCTGATACATCCCCCGTTCAGCAGCTAATGCTACAATCACCAAAAAAGCAGGCCAGACCACAAAGAAAAGATGCGGAAGAACGATTACCATTACATCTGGGTAACCAAGAAAGTCCAAGCTTCTCATGTTACTGGTCTTCAGCACCCAGCCTTTGTAGGTCATGAATCCTTCTTCAGCACCATCAGTCAAAACTTGTCCAATAAGCCAAGGACATAATAGAAGATAGCATAAGTAAGCAACAACCGAGAACCATACTTTGGGAATTTTGTATAACTCACTGGAAACCCACACTATAAAATTAATGAAGTTTTTATTGGCAATGAAATTTTTGTAACACCACTGCCTCTTTGAGATGATGATTATGGCTCTTGGAATAACAAGAGCAGAAAACATAAATACATAAAATAAGCAGAAAATCGGAAAATATAAGGCAGCCCACTGACAACCCATGACTAGAAACTCTTTCCATGTCCACGAAACTTTAGCAACAAGCCCGTGAACAGAAAATGGCCTTAGTTCAGTCACAGTTGATCTGCCCATAATGTCAATTGCCTCTATCTGCAGCCAATATCTGTCAGGAGATGGATCCTCATAAGCTTTGAAGTTCCATGGTACATTATAAAATTCTCCCCTTGACGATGCAGACTCAAGTTTTTTCATAGATTCCTCCATGATGACAAGATATCCTAGACTTGAGTCAAAGATCCTGACCACAACTGATACAATTGGTGAAGATGAAAAAACCAGGGCTCTGATGGTATCATAAGATGTTGAGTCCACTGCCTGACAGTTGTACTTGCGAGCTGACAATGTTGTTAACATAAAGCGTGAATCTAATGGATATGTGATTAAAATGATAGTTCCGTTAGCTTCTGACTTGAAGTCTGTATCAACAAATGACACGTCACCTCTATCTATGGCCAGGATGCGCATAGCTCTGCTCTTCCTCCAGTCACTCATTTCCCACTCCCAGAATTCCTCGGTTGGTGGAACTTCGGTTGAGCAATTGTTTATACTTTCTGAATGTATTTGATAAGGTTTCAACTGCATATACTCTTGAGATAACAAGGGAAGATTTGATACATGGTGCCGCTTCAAATTCTTGCCAAATCTGGCATGTAGATGCCCACACAAGTAAGCCGACAGAGAATGATTGAGCAATGTATCCTTCAACGTCTTCCCAGAATACGTGGATGCTGAGAATGAGAGTGGAAAGTGCCCAAAAGAAATCTTGGTTACAGGTTGAGAAGATCGTAAATCCCATTGTGAGAGTTCAGAACTAATATCACTTAAAAGCTTATCAGTAGGATGCCCAAAAAGATTAGTTGGGCCTCGTAACCCGAAAGACATTGTGCTGTCAAACCCAACAAAGAGAAGTTTACGCTCGCCAGTCTGAATGGTGAAGCACATGTAAGAAAAGATTGACAAAATTTAAAGGTCCTGAGAAATCTTAACACTTACAAAATTTGATATTATCGATATATAAAGAATTTCAAGTCAGGAAGGGGTCCACTGAACTCATGGCCAATGGCAAAGAGACTGAGCACTATACAACTAGTCAGCGGGAATTTGCATAAGAACAAATCCAATGGTATTGCTAAAACACTACAGCTATATTTTGGTACCAAAGTGGTTTTTGTTGCTAAAATAGAGTTTAGGCCCTAATTCTCTACTCCATGTAAAGATGACTTTTGTTTCTAACTTACACTCCATTTCCTCCTTTTCATGGATGGCACTAGCTATCCTTGCTTCTAAATATACAACCAAGTTTTCGTTTGCTTCAAGTTGAGTTTGGGTTAAGTAAAAGAGTACTTAAAATGAGAATCATCAACTTTAATGTGGAAAATGATTAAAATTAACTTTTTGACTCGGGAGTAAAAATTAATTGCATGTGTCGTAATTGAGGTGTAGTACCACTAATACAAGAGTTTAATCTCCAGCAATATTAAAGTTGCATGTACGAAATTTCTAAATGCAAGATTTAGTTTAAAAACATTTAATTGCAATGACAAAAAACGTAAAAATATAATGAGTACACAAACCTTAATGGTGACACTATTAACAAGACCTTTTCTTCCTTGTTTCCCATTAAGACTATAATTAGAGAAAAAATCCATTGGGCCACCAACAGCTGGTACACCAAAATTATCGTGATTCCCCCGAAGGTCATAGAAGATGCTTTTGTTAAGCCCACTTTTGTCAACAACATCTTCCATCACTTGATCGTATTCCAACCACTCATCTTCATTTTGCTTCATTGTCAACAAGTCTTCACTTTTTCCATCTAATAATGATTAAAAAAGACACTTCATACATAAATGGACAATAATTGAAATTCATAATGAGTGAATACATCCAAACACGAACAACTTCTTTCTACAATAAACAAAATGATTTAAACAAATAATATAGCTTCATATGAATGGAAGCCTTTGATTCATCAAACAAATAATATAGCTTCATATGAATGGAAGCCTTTGATTTATTAGGACAAAATTGTGTATAAAGTAAGTTTCCGACCAATTGCTAAACTTGATTAGAACAGTTTCCCAAGCTATCTTACGCGTTCACCAATCAAATCTATATACCTAATAATGCAATTCTTAGGCACACAACAAGTTAATAAGGTAGATCACAACCTAGTGCATTATAAAGGCTTTCATCATGATATTGGCATGCATACTGGAAGGGTTATTTAAGCCATCAATCACTTCCAGAAATAGCTTGTAGATTATCAGTATCTTGCCCGGGAAGATCTGATTCTCTATCCCCACTCTAGCTAACTAACAACCAAATTACACATGGACGACAAACAAAAAAGAAGAGATCTATTCTCCAAAATTCCTAAGAATATGGACACTTTTAGAACAAAAACATATGTATATGTAATAAAATAGTACTGAGATGGACACTTGGTCACATGTCCAAGTTGGACACTTTCAGAGCCGTGTCTGTGTAACAGATAAAATAATAAAAGTCGAACAATATAGACCTTACTTCCTGAACTTCAACGACAATTAAATATGTAGTACTGTGTAATATATCAAATGTCTTCCCCACCTTTTATTCATCCTCCCCTTCACATCCTCTTTATCTCTTTATTTGTCAACCCCTCCTACCCTTTATCAATAAAACTACACAATGATCACAAACTAAAACGGATCTATATTTCCAAGGGTAACAACAAATTATTAACATAATTACGAGGCGGGAGCATTTAACAATCACATTATCTAAAGCATCACGGTGGATTGTAATACTTAAAGGAAAAGATTGAACATTTTGTTTTCACCTTATTAAAAAAAAATTAATGAAAGTTACAATTTTAACTTCCCACAAAACACAAATCCCTCCGTTCAAATCCAAAAAATTAGATTTTCATTTTACCTATAAAAGCAACCAAGAATCAACCTAGTAGTCATTATTAAAACATTCTTTCTTTATCATGCAAGACGTCACGTTCCACTACAAACCATCTAAGCTCACAAAACAAACCTCCCTTGACAATACCACAAAACACGAATAATGAAAATAGTATGTACTACTACACACACTACTTTATTTAGCTTGTATTCAATAACCATGTAACATAATAATTCAAGAATCCAACAAAATCAAAGAAAAGGGGATAAAAAAGGAAGATAAAAACCTGTAAGATCACCAGTAATAAGAACAAGAGAAGGTTTAATCATAGACAAAGTGGGAGGCACAAGATTCTTGAAATCAAGAGCTCTTTCAGGATGATGAACACTAAAATGAAGATCAGAGAACTGGACAATCCAAACCACATCATCTGGGCCACCACGGAGATTCATAGTAGCCCTTTGATTATTGATATGTGATGATGACCCAACAGGCCCATTTTTAATTCCATGAGTGTAAAGTAACAAGGAGATGATTACAGCAGATACAACACCACCAACAAAATGTAAGAGTCTCATTTTTAGACTATAAATGAGATCCCCAACCCTGAACCACTCGCCGGACTTAGCTGGCCACCAAATTGAAAAGGGTCCATGTGATTCCGGCGCGTGTCACCATGTCTGGTCTAGCCCCCGACCAGTTTTTACCACTGCCAGCCGATTAATGTTTTGAATCCTAATTCAGGGAACACGACAAAATTCCGATGTTTGAACAAGTATATGTTTTAACTTGGCTATGTTTGGGGATCCTTAATAAAGGGGGAAGGCCAGGTATGGGCGGTATTTTAAACAACAGTTACCAAACTATCCGATTTTATAAAAGTGAACAATTATGGTCGGTTGAATACGCATTTGGTATCAGGGTAATTACAATACGCATTTGTCAAAGGAGTAATCTTTAAAATATAACCAGCATACGCATTTGTCAAAGGAGTATATGGATTAGATAAGCATTCCATGAATGCGTATTACCATAATTATAAATAGATATGCATTCTGTAAATGCGTAATGCAATTACTGATGATGTGATTTTGACCTATGGATACCCAACTGTCAATGGAGTATCCCATATATATGGGATACCCAACTGTCAACGGAGTATCCCAAAGGCCAAAATTATCCACTTTTTTCAGAATGGTTATTTTTGTTTATTTTGTCAAAAAAGTGATTATTTTTGTCATTCTTTCTATAATAAATTACTTTTTACTTATATTTGATAAGTAAGGAATAAGTGATAAGTAAAATCTAATTTATAAGCATTTTTCGTGTTTGGATAATTTTACTTATAAGTTCATAGAAATGTTTATTTTTACAAACGAGTAAATTATAGAGTAGGAGCCGTATTTTATATAAAATTTAAAAAATGTGGTTAAATTTTCAAGTTCGTAAATTTTAAAAGAATGACTCCTTTTCACTTCACAATTAGCGGGGGTCATTATTTTAAAAGACGGGAGTAAAATCTGGTTATTAATTTGCAAATTTAAGTCACTTTTTGTGAAAATTGTTGTAAAATATAGTCATCGTTCTGTAATTTACTATTAATAAGTTAGCAATTTTTAAAAAATATTTTTTTAATTTTCTTTAAATTAAAAAAAGTGTTTAATTAATATATAAGTTTTAAGTTCAAAATTCAAAATAAAAAATTACGATATTTTATGAGTTTTCAAAATAGATATTACGAAAAATTATGTAATATAATTGCAACCAAATATTAATTAAAAATGAAAAAAACCCGGCCTAACAATGTTAAACTAAAAACAAAAAACAAGTTACGATGTTTTGACTTGAAAAAAAAAATAGTCACCGTACGTTATGTTTCGATGTGCAAGAGAATAAGTTGTAAAAGTACATTGTGCGTGTTTGGGTATTATAAAAAAAGTTAATTCTTATAAATTATATGGATGTTTGGATAAATTTACTTATAAGTTAGTTAAGAGTTTATTAAATTAAATTTGAAAAAAAAATTATTAAAGACAATGATTTCAACACTTGTATTTTAAATTAAAAAAATATTTAAAAACACAAATGTAAAAATATAAAATATTAGAAAAATAAAAAAATTAAAGAATAAGTTGATAAGTTAAGCCTTAAACTTATCAACTTTAACTGAGTACACAAAGGCCTTATAAGCCATAAGTCACCGTACCAGGCACATTAATCAGATACTTATGACTTATTACAATATTAGCTTAAAATCCGTGCGATGCACGGATTGTTATTAATAATTATTATTTTTATTATTTATGTTTTGTTATTCTATTAATTTGCATTTTCTAAAAAAAAATAAGTAGGTGTGTTAAACTTTTTTAAATAATTAAAAGTATTAAAATATATTTAAAAAAAATTAATAACTGTTTTCCCGTTATATTTTTGGAAAATGAGGGATCTTGATAAGAAAAAATAGAAAAACTAACATGTTTTAGCTGAAAAATAAGTGTCTGTAATTAAAAGTATTTAAATGAGTTTCAAAATAAATAAATAAGCATTTGCCCGAGATATTTTTTGAAAATGAGGGGTTTTAGTAAGGCTAAATAGAAAGAGTAACATGTTTTAATTGAAAAATGTAATTGCCCGAGATTTTTTTAGAAAATGAGATGATTTTGTTAGTAAAAAAAAAAAGTAATGTATTTTAGCTGAAAAGGTAGTTGGTTATAAAAATGTTATTATTTAATAATAATTTCTTAAGAAATTGAAAAAATAGAAAAAGTAACATGTTTTAGCTGAAAAACTGTTCATAATTAAAACTATTAAAATTAATTTTAAAATAAATAAGTAAGGGTTTGTCCGTGATATTTTTGAAAAATGAGGGATTTTAGTAAGGAAAAATAGAAAGAGTAACATGTTTTATTAAAAAAGATAATCGCCCGTTTTTTTATAGAAAAAAAGAGGATTTTGTTAGGAAAAAATAAAAAAAGGTAATGTATTTTAGCTGAAAAGGTAATTTGTTATAAATAATGTAATTATTTAGTGATAGTTTTAAAAAAAAAATAAGTAAGGGTAATTAAGTAAAATCACTAAGTACCGACCGACCGTCCGTCCGACTACCAAACGTTTAATGTTTCGTTTTTAATAATATAGCTTAAAACCCGTGTGATGCACAAATTATTTTTAATAATTGTTAATTTTATTATTTATATTTTATTAATTGCATCTATTAAAAAAAATAAGTAGGCGTGTTAAACATTTTTAAATAATTAAAAGTATTAAAATTTATTTTAAAATAAATAAGTAACGGTTTGCGCGTGATGTTTTGGAAAAAGAGGGGTTTTAGTAAGAAAAATAGAAAATAACATGTTTTCGTTGAATTTTAAAATATAAAAGTAACAATTTGCCCGTGATATTTTTGAAAAAAGAGGGGTTTTAGTAAGAAAAATAGAAAATGTGATATGTTTTAGTTCAAAAAGGTAATTGTCAATTAAAAGTATTAAAATAAATTTTAAAGTAGATAAGTAAGGGTTTGCCCGTGATATATTTGGAAAAAGAGGGATTTTAGTACGGAAAATAGAAAATATAACATGTTTTAGCTGAAAAAGGTAATTGCCCGTGATTTTTCTAGAAAAAGAGGGGAAAGGTAATTGTCAATTAAAAGTATTAAAATAGATTTTAAGATAAATAAGTAAGGGTTTGCTCGTGATATATTTGAAAAATGGGGGATTTTAGCAAGGGAAATAGAAAAAGTGACATGTTTTAGCTGAAAAGGAAATTGCCCGTGATTTTTTTAGAAAAAAAATGGTAATGTATTTTAACCGAAAGGGTAACTAATTATAATAATTTTTATAATAATTAAATAGACAATTAAATAAGGCAAATATCGTATCAAAAAACAGGTACTAAAACTTTCAATGTTTCGTCTTTAATAATATAGTATAGATAGCGAGATAGATTTATAATATTAGTATTTTATGCTACTAAATGGAATAGCCCGTGATATTTTTGAGGTTTTAGTTAGGAGAAATATTAGTTTGAAAATATAAAAAAGAATATACGTTTTGGAAAAAAAAGCTAATCGGTTACTTATTAATAATTATAATATTATTATTTTATTTTATTAAATAGAAATGTTCGTGATATTTTTGGAAAATGAGAGGTTTTATTTAGGAAAAATAGAAAAGCAGAAATTTTAGTTAGAACATATAATAAAGAATATACACTTTGGCTAAAAATGACAATGAGTTAGTTATTAGCAATTATAACCTTATTATGTTATTTTATTAAATAAATGAAATTGTCTGCAATATTTTTGAAAAAATGAGATGTTTTAGTTAGGAAAAATAGAAAAGATATTCTATATAATAATTTTAATATTTTATCTAACGGTTCTCATCGATTTGATGAGAAATATCTAATGACTATGAATGGAATGATCAGGCTACAAAATTTTTTAGGACCAGACTACAAAACTTGGAATGTTTCATCTTTAATATAATAGTATAGATAAATAAGTTGGAAAGTGAGTTTAAAAAGCAAGCTACCAAACGTTAGTAATTAAGTTGTGACCTTATTACGCATATAAGCTCCATATCTGAAATCCCAAATAGGCACTATAATGTTGTTTCATCTCAATACATGAATAAAAACTTACGTCTCGAGAGTATTAACGTGATGACATGACACGGTGCGTTGAAGATTTTTATTTTTAATGCACACAACTTATTCCATATATTTTCTTAATAAAGTAAGACTCATATTTTTATGATTATTTTTTTCCTTTTCTATGTTTTTCCGTAGAGCTGTAAATGAACCGAACTCGAACGAACTCGAACGAACTTTTAACGAACTCGAGCAAAATCTTAATGAACGAACAATGTTCGGTAATCTTATCGGACAATATTTTTTGTCCGAACTCGAGTTCGGTAATATTCGAACCGAACACGAACAATTCACGAACATAACGAACCGGACCGAACTGAACTCGGACGAACACAAACAGTTTGTTAACATTTTATGTTTTCCAAAAAAAATAATATAATTTTTCACTTTATTTGATGAAAAAATTAGTCCAAATGTCAATTAAATATTTTATATTTATATATAATATTTACTTTAAATCATTGTAAAAAAAATTAAATTATAAATTATAAATAATACATCTACATATGTATATAATATTATAAAAATAATAATTTTTCCCGAATCGAACTCGAGCTTAACGAACGAGTCGAACTCGAACGCAACTCGAGCGAACTCGAGTCGAACACCTTAAAAGTTCGGTTCGTTAAGGTTATCGAACAAAAAATGTTGTTCGAACTCGTGTTCGATAACGAACTCGGACGAGCTTATCGAACACGAACTCGAAAGAACACGAACGAGCTTAACGAACAGTTCGGTTCATTTACAACCCTATTTTTCCCTTTTATTTTCAATGATAAGTGGCGAGGCGTTTATTTATTGTCCTTTTAAGGGGTTTTATTTTATGATTCATCTCCGCAAGCATCATTTTCATTTTGACTATCAAATTGCTTTCTACAAAAAGCATATGAGTTGGACGGTTTGGTTTCTGGTAACTTGATCCCTGAAAAACTTCCAAATCTGAAATGTTGTTATAAATGGGTAAGTGGTTAAAATGGTTTTCCTTTTTATGATGAAAGAAGCACTTTGAAATAATTATAAATAGTTTTTGTATTTCATACATTTACACTAGTAATAGTTAAAGCCAATATTTGCAGGTCAGTATGCATGAGCAACTGCTGCACCCAAGGCACAAAATTTGGAACACACAACAAGTTTCAACATTTAAACATCAGAGTATTAATACATGCTCTCAAGTAGTAGAAGAATCAAGCCCTTGCTTTATCATCCACCGGACTAAATGCGCCGGATTCTTCATTGCTGCAATATGATTGACAGGGTGATCTTGGAGGTCTTCTGTACAGAATGAGGAGTTTATCATTACTCAAAGTTTGGAATCATATGGAAACTTATTTACCACCCTGCGGCTATTCACTATCAGTAATCACCTGGGAAGCTTACAACCCTAATCATTAAAAATAATTCAACACATGAATGAGAAGATTACCCAATCTATCCAAGTGGAAAGATTTGCAGTAGTTTCACTGAGATTCAAGGCTTAAAGAAACTCTGTCCTATTACAGAAATTTTTAATGTCATCATTCTCTTATATCTTTTACTATATTCACTTTTAAATTCACTTTTAAATGTTTGGAACACATATATGTTGAGTTGACATTTTTCTGTGGACTGACGAGTTCCAGATTGGAGCTATCCTTGAATGGTGATGTCTCAACCAGTGTCTTATATCAGAATAATAGTAATGAAGCTCTACTACCACTCACAGTTCTCCATTTTGTCCAAACAATCAAACTGACACTACAATATAGTTCCAGATTTGCTAAATACAATTATAAGTGGAACATGTTTACTGGAACCAAGCTGAACAGGTGGTTCTTCTGAGGATAATATTGGTACCGCTAATATTGGTATAGAACGAATAGTATGCAAGTCTAGCAGCTGCCCAAATTATTGGAAATAACTGATGATCTGAAGGCTTAATCAATCTACAATTCCTATACCAGTGGTCCATACTCTCGAGTGGCAGCTGGAAAAATGTGTGTTCAAATTTCCCCAAAGCCTTTCTCGCCTCAAGAAGACTGCCAATATAATTGCACGGCTTGCTCTGAATTATGAATTTGATTGTTTGAACACTAATCTTGAGAGGAAGTAGCACTGTGTAAAATTTGGCCCATGAACTACACATTCTGGTATTTTTTATGTCATTGGTCTCTTATTATCTTACAACACGGATAAATTAGATCAGCTTGTAAGCCAGCCAATAAACTCAAAACATTATCTGAACAATAGCCATAATGTAATATAAAAATTGAACGACTTTTTTAGGTTCCACTTCCTCAAAACAAGCTTAAAAAACAACTTCTAATTGTTTTTCAACTACTTGCAACTTTTTCCCATGTACTGATGTAGTCGGGGATTACTGTGCTATCCATTGGTTCTGTGCTATTTTTGCAGCACCAGTTTCCAATGTAAACACTGCATTATCTATTGGTTCCCTAAACTTCCGGAACAAACCTTTTAAGGTGCCCAGTTAACATTCTGAATAGGATTTACCCTAGTTAACATTATCTATTCACATTCTGAATAGGATTTACCCTAGTAAGTTAACGTACTTAAATTGGATTTTCCTAATCTCCTGAGTGCCCAGTTTGTAAGGCACTTGTACAAGAGGAGAAGTTGGTTCCTATATATGGGCGGGGAAAACAAAGTTCTGACGTGAGTACGCGATTGGTACCTGGAGACATAATTCCCAATCGCCCTACAGGGCAGAGACCTGAAACGGCTCCTGCTCCAAATACCAACTTTTTCCAACAAGAAGAAGAGGTTAATTCGATTGGTGGTTTTATGCCAATGGCAACCACTAGATTCGGCAACTTAACACTGGCTGCTCTTTTTGGTGCAATCCCATCATTCTTTAACTTCCAAGTTCATGGATTTTCTATTCATATGAATAATAGCGAAAAAGGTCATCTTCTAACTTATTAATGTTTCAGTAGATGACAGCCCAAGCAAAAAAAAATCTTTAATTAAAACTTCCTTAATTCCCTTCTGATCCAAGATTGTGAAACTCAAAATTTTCCAGCAACTATTAGACAGTTTCTAAAAATTTGTTTAATAAAAGCATAAGTAATGTGAAAACAAAGGGGAAATCAGACAAACCTTTTGAAGGGATCATTATCTTCAGTGGTGTCCTGTAGCTGTTCTGAACTAACTTCGGGAATGAAAACTCTACCCTGGATATCCCATTGGAAGAAGTGATCCCCTCAGCAATCAGCATACAGACTGTCTGTGTGTCAGGAGGCTCATTCATAGTCTGTCCTCGAAATCTCAGCAGACTTTAAAATAAGGAAATCTGTGAACCTGTAAATGAATTACTTGATACTAGAATGATCCAAGTATCTGACATATCTACTGTCATTTCATTTTTGTTTGTTTCCATACTTCACTCTGCAACTACTCTAAATCAAGTTGCATCCAGTGAGAGTAGCTTTGATAGATTAACTTTGTAGAAGCTTTTGTTTCCAAAGAGCAAAGTATGGTAAATTTAAGTACTGTGAGTGGATTGAAGGATATGAAAAGTTCAGATCAGTGGAGAAGGTTAAAGAGAACAATGCTTGCTACTTTATATTTTCAGGACAAGGACGAGTTGCTTGCTTTTCCTTTAGAACGTGACTATGATAAGCAATATATAAGAATTAACCATATATATATAAGCAATCAGTCTTGGAAAAGAAATGGGTAATGAGGATCCAAAATACACAGGACTTTAAAAATACATAGATAATAAGACTTGATAAAGCATTGACCATGTTAACATAGTTAACAGCATACTGCATCAATATAAGAAAGATCATGTATTAGTAATCACATATAAAGGCTAGAAGCTTTGTTAATGCAAGCCACATAAATCAATAAAGTGGCGAAGATTGGGTACACGTAGACTTATTGCGTATCTCTGGTCCATGTGAAATTTTTTACCATAATGCTAAATAATCCAACTAAGTTGACTTCATTTGTCCACTGATTTCACTTGAGCTATGAGTTTAGTTAATCCTTTTAAAGGCATAGAAGTTTCTCATTCAAAAAATTGCTATAGACAATTGCCTAGACTAGAATGTAATGAATCCCAGTATAGAAAGATAAAACAAGAAATTGTCTAATCTACTGGCAAAAATCTAAGTGCAACATTCTACGCGTGCAGGCACGATTGCACTTGAGTTTACTTATTTATTTAATTGCTTATAAGTATCAAAGAGTTTGAGTTTTCCCTAGGATTCCATTCTAATACATTCAAAGTATAAACAGCAGGAAAAAATCCCAGTGCTACACAAATGGCCAGTAGTCAAGTTAGCAAGTCTCAATTGGGCAGAATTGTAAGTTAGCAGGAAAAAATCCCAGTGCTAAATCAAATTGTAAATCAAGGTCAGAATAGTCCAACTGACTCTCAATTAACTTTATTATGTTTTCCTCACCTGTAAATAACTCACGAAGATTAGATGAGAGACTATACAGAGAAAATTTCAACATTTTAATATCTCGTTAAGCAGAGGACATCAGATCACAGTAGAGTATCTTAGGGAGGAAATTATCAGAATTTGTAGCAAGTTCCTAAGCACCTATAGGCAGCAAATGCACCCTCGATCAGTGTAGTTACTAGTTTGATGTTGATATTTGAAATAGAAGTAACGCGGGAACAAAAGGCAACCAAGACAACGATAATTATGCGGGAACAAAAGACAACCAAGAAATAATTCAGTAAAAATCACAAAGATTTTCATTCATTACATTAACAGAAATTTAAGTATGCTAAATAGTGCAAATAAATTTCAAATTTTACAGTCTCGGAAGTACAAAGAAATGCATACATCCATCATCAATCATCTAAGCTGCTGTTACCAATGAAAATCACAAGCACACCTTCTTCGCTTGACACAAATTATTCCCCTCAATTGATTTTCTTTTCCCTAAGCCGCAGATAGTCGTCTCATCTTCTTCAGGGGAATTGAGATATTGCATCATCTCATCCATGTCGAAAAACATGTCCTCACCATCTAGGCCATCAAAACACATGCCCTCACCACCCGGTCCATCAGAATACACTCCCCCACGGAACTCATCCAAGACATCAAGATCAATTTCATACGGAACAGTTGCATTCAAGGCCGCTGCATAACCAACACTACCATCTATACACTCTGAATTCAAACCCTTATCATCCAAGACATCAAGATCAATTTCATACGGAACAGTTGCATTCAAGGCCGCTGCATAACCAACACTACCATCTATACACTCTGAATTCAAACCCTTATCATCCAAGACATCAAGATCAATTTCATACGGAACAGTTGCATTCAAGGCCGCTGCATAACCAACACTACCATCTATACACTCTGAATCCAAACCCTTACTTTCCTCAACAACCTCACTAGTATTCAAAGCCTTACTTTCTCCAACATTCTTCTTCCTTTGTATTTTCTTCTTGCTCTTTTTTGTCTTCTCGACTATCTTCCCACTTTTGGAAACATGATCATCACTACTCTTTTCAGTAATCAACTTAAAAGGAGATTTCTTAGAAACATCAAAACTGATCTTACAAAGAACAACATCTCGACCATCACAACCCAAGCCCTCATTAATCCCCCACATCGAATACTCATGCATTTTAAAATAAACAGCCTTAGTATCATCAAATCCATCTCCAATCTCACTAACATTAAAAACCAACATCCTTCTCCCTCCAATCACATTACCAGCACAATCTTTTATCGGAACCGGCGAAGTCTTTTGCACCCAAGTTCCACAACCGGCCTTCTTATGATTATTGATTCTCGATTTCGTGGCCACGAAGTTGGGATCACCAGAAACCTTAGATAAACAAGTAAACACGTACAGAGAATTCTCGTCATCCCAGGAATCAGGATTTTGGATATCGAACAATAACCAGGGAGTTGAATCAGAAGCGTACAAATCAACCTCATCCATAATCTTGTACGAGAGATGTTGCTTCAGAATTTTGGGCTTCAAATAAAAATTAATAAGCTCATCATCGCTGGGTTTAAATCTAAACCCAGGTGCCGTACCAACGTCATTCGCCATCGCCATTACCACACCACCAGACTCGTGTTATGACCGACGTAGGAGGAGTCGAATCAGAGGGGGGAGACTCGTGTATTGTTAATCGAGCGACGTAGGAGGAGTCGAATCAGAGGGGAAAGACTCGTGTTAATTGAGACGCTAGGAGAGGAGGAGTCTGTATATATAGGAAAATCAAGGAAATTGATATTGTTTAGGAAAATCAAGGAAATTGATATTGTTTAGGAGAAGTTAATGATTTTGATATTGTTTAGGAAAATCAAGGAAATTGATATTGTTTAGGAAAGTTAATGATTTTGATATTGTTTAGGAAAAGTTAATGATTTTGATATTGTTTAGGAAAAGTTATTGATTTTGTTTGTAGGGGAAATTTGTTAAATCTAATTCAAAATTTATATTGTTTAGGAAAATATATTGATTTTGCTTGTATAGTAATTGCTTTCTCACCATGTATTTCTCTCGAAATAAAAAATCGTTTGTATTATTGTAAAATTTAATTTAAATATTATTACTTTACTTAAATATAATATGTTTCTCCTCTATATTTGCGTATACATATATTATTATTTTTGTTATATATTTGATTTTATTTAAATTTATTGTAAAAAATTCTTATATTGTTAATAACAATAATGAGTTAATTGTTGTTTTTTGTACTTCAATGTTAAACATATGCGGACTTATAAGTTTTTATATTATATATATTAAATGAAAAAAATTATGTGGAGACTACTCTATATTAAATATCTTTTTGATTAAGTTTTTATCAAAATATTTTAATTTTTCTTTATAATTATCTTTTTTATTTTCACTTTTTGATTCTATTCTTTCGTTCCACGGGAACCTTGAAAATGAACTTGGTTAAATGGTCCTAGACCCAAAGAAATTGAACCGAAAAATGAGATTGAGATACAATTTATAAAAAAGTTAGATAATTCGAAATTTAGTTGAATACAAAAAATTCGATCCAAATCAGAATCGACTTTTATTTTATTTTCACAATAATTCAAAATTAATCCAAACATAAATTTGAACCATATTTTTTTGATACAAAATCAACCTCATCCATAATGTTGTACGAGAGATTTTGCTTCGTAATTTTGGGCTTCAAATAAAAACTAATAAGCTCATAATCGCTGGGTTTAAATCTAAACCCAGGTGTCGTACCAACGTCATTCGCCATCGCCATTATCACCAGACTCGTATCGGAATCAGAGAGAAATAACAGTATCGGGGAGACTCGTGTCTTGTTTATGACCGACGTAGGAGGAGTCTATATATATAGGAGAATCAGAGGGGGGAGACTCGAGAATCAGAGGGGCGAGACTCGTGTCTTAATTATTGAGGCTCTAGGAGGGGTCTATATATATAGGAAAATCAAGGAAATTTTGTTAAATCTAATACAAAATTGATATTGTTTGGGAAAATGTATTGATTTTGATATTGTTTAGGAAAATGTATTGATTTTGCTTTTAGGGGAAATTTGTTAAATCTAATCCAAAATTGATATTGTTTAGGAAAATGTATTGATTGTATAGTAATTGGTTTTTCACCGGGTATTTCTCTCAAAATAAAAAAACGTTTGTATTATTGTAAAATTTAATTTAAATATTAGTACTTTACTTAAATATAATATGTTTCTCCTCTATATTTGCCTATACATATATTTTTTTTTGTTATACATTTGATTTTATTTAAATTTATTCGTAAAAAATTCTTATATCGTTAATAACAATAATGAGTTAATTGTTGTTTTTTGTACTTCAATGTTAAACATATGCAGACTTATAAGTTTTTATATTATATATATTAAATGAAAAAAAATTATGTGGAGACTACTCTATATTAAATATCTTTTTGATTAAGCTTTTATCAAAATATTTTACTTTTTCTTTATAATTATCTTTTTTATTTTCACTTTTTGATTCTATTCTTTCGTTCCACGGGAACCTTGACAAATGAACTTGGTTAAATTGTCCTAGACCCAAAGAAATTGAACCGAAAAATGTGATTGAGATACAATTTATAAAAAAGTTAGATAATTCGAAATTTAGTTGAATACAAAAAATTCGATCCAAATCAGAATCGACTTTTATTTTATTTTCACAATAATTCAAAATTAATCCAAACATAAATTTGAACCATATTTTTTTGATACAAAATCAACCTCATCCATAATGTTGTACGAGAGATTTTGCTTCGTAATTTTGGGCTTCAAATAAAAACTAATAAGCTCATAATTGTTGGGTTTAAATCTAAACCCAGGTGCCGTACCAACGTCATTCGCCATCGCCATTACCACCAGACTCGTATCGGAATCAGAGAGAAATAACAGTATCCGGGAGACTCGTGTCTTGTTTATGACCGACGTAGGAGGAGTCTAGGAGAATCAGAGGGGGGTGACTCGAGAATCAGAGGGGCGAGACTCGTGTCTTAATTATTGAGGCTCTAGGAGGGGTCTATATATATAGGAAAATCAAGGAAAATTTGTTAAATTTAATCCAAAATTGATATTGTTTGGGAAAAGGTATTGATTTTGATATTGTTTAGGAAAAGGTATTGATTTTGCTTTTAGGGGAAATTTGTTAAATCTAATCCAAAATTGATATTGTTTAGGAAAATGTATTGATTGTATAGTAATTGGTTTTTCACCGGGTATTTCTCTCAAAATAAAAAAACTTTTGTATTATTGTAAAATTTAATTTAAATTTATTCGTAAAAATTCTTATATCGTTAATAACAATAATGAGTTAATTGTTGTTTTTTGTACTTCAATGTTTAACATATGCGGACTTATAAGTTTTTATATTATATATATTAAATGAAAATTAATTATGTGGAGACTACTCTATATTAAATATCTTTTTGATTAAGCTTTTATCAAAATATTTTACTTTTTCTTTATAATTATCTTTTTTATTTTCACTTTTGATTCTATTCTTTCGTTCCACGGGAACCTTGACAAATGAACTTGGTTAAATGGTCCTAGCCCAAAGAAATTGAACCGAAAAATGTGATTGAGATACAATTTATAAAAAAGTTAGATAATTCGAAATTTAGTTGAATACAAAAAATTCGATCCAAATCAGAATCGACTTTTATTTTATTTTCACAATAATTCAAAATTAATCCAAACATAAATTTGAACCATATTTTTTTGATACAAAATCAACCTTATCCATAATGTTGTGCGAGAGATTTTTCTTCATAATTTTGGGCTTCAAATGAAAACTAATAAGCTCATAATCGCTGGGTTTAAATCTAAACCCAGGTGCCGTACCAACGTCATTCGCCATCGCCATTACCACCAGACTCGTATCGGAATCAGAGAGAAATAACAGTATCAGGGAGACTCGTGTCTTGTTTATGACCGACGTAGGAGGAGTCTATATATATAGGAGAATCAGAGGGGGAAGACTCGAGAATCAGAGGGGCGAGACTCGTGTCTTAATTATTGAGGCTCTATGAGGGGTCTATATATATAGGAAAATCAAGGAAAATTTGTTAAATCTAATCCAAAATTGATATTGTTTGGGAAAATGTATTGATTTTGATATTGTTTAGGAAAAGGTATTGATTTTACTTTTATGGGAAATTTGTTAAATCTAATCCAAAATTGATATTGTTTAGGAAAATGTATTGATTGTATAGTAATTGGTTTTTCACCGGGTATTTCTCTCAAAATAAAAAAATGTTTGTATTATTGTAAAATTTAATTTAAATATTATTACTTTACTTAAATATAATATGTTTCTCCTCTATATTTGCCTATACATATTTTTTTTTGTTATACATTTGATTTTATTTAAATTTATTCGTAAAAAATTCTTATATCGTTAATAACAATAATGAGTTAATTGTTGTTTTTTGTACTTCAATATTAAACATATACGGACATATAAGTTTTTATATTATATATATTAAATGAAAAACAATTATGTGGAGACTACTCTATATTAAATATCTTTTTGATTAAGCTTTTATCAAAATATTTTACTTTTTCTTTATAATTATCTTTTTTATTTTCACTTTTTGATTCTATTCTTTCGTTCCACGGGAACCTTGACAAATGAACTTGGTTAATGGTCCTAGACCCAAAGAAATTGAACCGAAAAATGAGATTGAGATACAATTTATAAAAAAGTTAGATAATTCGAAATTTAGTTGAATACAAAAACTTCGATCCAAATCAGAATCGACTTTTATTTTATTTTCACAATAATTCAAAATTAATCCAAACATAAATTTGAACCATATTTTTTTTGATACAAAATCAACCTCATCCATAATGTTGTACGAGAGATTTGGCTTTGTAATTTTGGGCTTCAAATAAAAACTAATAAGCTCATAATCGCTGGGTTTAAATCTAAACCCAGGTGCCGTACCAACGTCATTCGCCATCGCCATTACCACCAAACTCGTATCGGAATCAGAGAGAAATAACAGTATCGGGGAGACTCGTGTCTTGTTTATGACCGACGTAGGAGGAGTATATATATATAGGAGAATCAGAGGGGGGAGACTCGAGAATCAGAGGGTCGAGACTCGTGTCTTAATTATTGAGGCTCTAGGAGGGTCTATATATATAGGAAAATTTGTTAAATCTAATCCAAAATTGATATTGTTTGGGAAAAGGTATTGATTTTGATATTGTTTAGGAAAAGGTATTGATTTTGCTTTTAGGGGAAATTTGTTAAATATAATACAAAATTGATATTGTTTAGGAAAATGTATTGATTGTATAGTAATTGGTTTTTCACCGGGTATTTCTCTCAAAATAAAAAAACGTTTGTATTATTGTAAAATTTAATTTAAATTTATTCGTAAAAAATTCTTATATCGTTAATAACAATAATGAGTTAATTGTTTTTTTTTTTGTACTTCAATGTTAAACATATGCGGACTTATAAGTTTTTATATTATATATATTAAATGAAAAAAAATTATGTGGAGACTACTCTATATTAAATATCTTTTTGATTAAGCTTTTATCAAAATATTTTACTTTTTCTTTATAATTATCTTTTTTATTTTCACTTTTTGATTCTATTCTTTCGTTCCACGGGAACCTTGACAAATGAACTTGGTTAAATGGTCCTAGACCCAAAGAAATTGAACCGAAAAATGTGATTGAGATACAGTTGTAAAAAAGTTAGATAATTCGAAATTTAGTTGAATCCAAAAAATTCGATCCAAATCAGAATCGACTTTTATTTTATTTTCACAATAATTCAAAATTAATCCAAACATAAATTTGAACCATATTTTTTTGATAAAAAATCAACCTCATCCATAATGTTGTACGAGAGATTTTGCTTCGTAATTTTGGGCTTCAAATAAAAACTAATAAGCTCATAATCGTTGGGTTTAAATCTAAACCCAGGTGCCGTACCAACGTCATTCGCCCATTCGCCATCGCCATTACCACCAGACTTGTATCGGGAATCACAGAGAAATAACAGTATCGGGGAGACTCGTGTCTTGTTTATCGAGCGACGTAGGAGGAGTCTATATATAATCAGAGGGGGGAGACTCGTGTCTTAACAGTTTATTGAGACGCTAGGAGGAGTCTATATATATATAGGAAAATCAAGGGAAATTTGTTAAATCTAATCCAAAATTGATATTGTTTAGGAAAAGGTATTGATTTTGTTTGTAGGGGAAATTTGTTAAATCTAATCCAAAATTGACATTGTTTAGGAAAAGGTATTGATTTTGCTTGTATAGTAATTGTTTTCTCACTCAAAAATGAAAAGACGTTTGTATTGTTGTAAAATTTAATTTAAATATTATTACTTTACTTAAATATAATATGTTTCTCCTCTATATTTGCCTATACATATGTTTTTATTTTTTTGTTATACATTTGATTTTATTTAAATTTATTCGTAAAAAAATATTATTTAAATTTAATTTAAATATTATTACTTTACTTAAATATAATATGTTTCTCCTCTATATTTGATTTTTCTATCACTTGGATATTTGTCTATAACATGTTTTTATTATTTTTTCTATTTTTTAAAAACAAAATCCCTTCTTTAAAAAAAAAAAAAATTCACGAACACTTACCTTTCTCAACTAAAACATGTTATTTTTTTTCTATTTTTCCATAATAAAATTCCTCCTTTTTTATACATATTATTGTATACATATTTTTGTAAAAAATATGTATTTTATACATATTGTACTTTTAATTACGGAAAATTACCCCTTTTAACTAAAATATGTTATTTTCTCTTACTAAAACCCTTTTTTCGAAAATATCACGGGCAACCCATTTCATATTTATTTTAAAATCTATTTTAATAATTTTAATTATTTAAAAAAGTTTAATACACCTAATTTTTTTGTAAAACAAAAATCCCTCATTTTTCAAAAATATTACGGACAAATCCTTACTTATTTATTTTCAAATCTATTTTAATACTTTTAATTACGGACAATTGCCGTTTTCAACTAAAACATGTTACTTTTCCTATTTTTCACTAAAATCCCTCATTTTCCAAAATATCACGGACAAACCGTTACTTGTTTATTTTAAAATCTATTTTAATACTTTTAATTATTTTAAAAAGTTTAACACGCCTACTTATTTTTTTTAACAAATTCAATTAATAAAATATTAAAATATAAATACTAAAAATAATAATTATTTAAAACAATCTGTGCATCACACGATTTTTAAATTAATACTATATCTCTATACTATATTATTAAAGACGAAACATTAAAAGTTTTGGTCGGTCGGTCGGTCAGTCGGTCATTATTTGGGCCGAACCTATCTAAAAACACACCTAAAAATGTTAATTATAGTATATTTTTTAATAATTAATACACCCTCAAAAATATCATATATTGTATATTTTAATCATTATTCAATTATACACACCCCGAATTACCGTACACTATATTTTTCGATTATTTAAAAAATATTTATAAAAAAACCTGTACATCGTACAGGCTATAAGCTAGTATTATATAATAGCCGAAACATTGAAAATTTTGGTTTTCAATTTTCGGTCATTTATTCTATTTAATAAATTATAAAATAATATAAAAATAGTAAATAGTGGATTACCTTTTATACTTAAAACATATTATCTTTTAATGAAAATTTTCAACTAAAACATGTAAATTTTTCTATTTTTCCTTACTAAAATCCCTCATTTTCCAAAAATATCACGGACAAATATTTACTTATTTACATTAAAATCAATTTTAATACTTCTAATTACGAGCAATTACCCTTTTTAACTAAAACATGTCATTTTCTCTATTTTTTTCTTACTAAAACCCCTCTTTTTTCAAAAATATCACGTACAACCCATTACTTATTTATTTTCAAATCTATTTTAATAATTTTAATTATTTTAAAAAGTTTAATACGCCTATTTTTTTTAAAAACAAAAATCCCTCATTTTTCAAAAATATCACGGACAAATCCTTACTTATTTATTTTAAAATATATTTTAATAATTTTAATTACGGACAATTACCTTTTTCATCTAAAACATGTTACTTTTTTCTATTTTTCCTTACTAAAATCCCTCATTTCCCAAGAATATCACGGACAAATCCTTACTTATTTATTTTAAAATCTATTTTAATACTTTTAATTACGGATAATTACCTTTTTCAACTAAAACATGTTACGTTTTCTATTTTTCCATACTAAAACCCCTCATTTTCCAAAAATATCACGATAAAATCCTTACTTATTTATTTTAAAATCTATTTTAATACTTTTAATTACGGACAATTACCTTTTTCAACTAAAACATGTTACTTTTTCTATTTTTTCTTACTTTAAAACCCTCATTTTCCAAAAATATCACGGGCAAACTGTTACTTACTTATTTTAAAATCTATTTTAATACTTTTAATTATTTTAAAAAGTTTAACACGCCTACTTATTTTTTTAACAAATGCAATTAAGAAAATATTAAAACATAAATAATAAAAATAACAATTTTTAAAAATAATCTGTGCATCACACGAGTTTTAAATTAATACTATACTATTATATAATAGCCGAAACATTGAAAAATTTGGTTTTCGATTTTAGATAATTTATTCTATTTAATAAATTATAAAATAATATAAAAATAGTAAATAACATATTACCTTTTATAATTAAAACATATTATCTTGTAATGAAAATATCTAATTATTTATAAACATTACCCGTGGACTTATGAGATTTATATTAAGGGATGACCTCTATGAGTTTCACATGACTACGTCAGATTATGAAAATATATTTCCGCCGACTGAATGAGTTTGTTGTGATGGAAAGAAAGCGAAAACGAACATTAGTATTTAATTTATAGTTTAAAAACTTTGAAATTTATATATCTTTCAATTATTAATTCATTTTAAAAAATATCAAACACCACAACTTCTTAATAAAAATGTCAATTAAACTATATTTTATTTATTTCTAATTAATATTAAAAAGTTATATAATAAAATATTTTTACTATAAAAGAAATATTATATTATATTACAAGAAGTCGTGTTTCCCACAGTTATAAGCTAGTATTGTTAATAACAATAATGAGTTAATTGTTGTTTTTTGTACTTCATTATTAAACATATGTGGACTTATAAGTTTTTATATTATAAATATTAAATGAAAAAATTCTGTGGAGACTACTCTATATTAATATCTTTTTGATTAAAGCTTGTATCAAATTATTTTATTTTTTCTTTATAATTATCTTTTTTTTTTTTTCACTTTTTGATTCTATTCTTTCATTCCACGTGAATATTGACAAATGGACTTGGTTAAATGGTCTCCCAAAGAAATTGAACCGAAAAATGTGATTGAGATACAATTTATAAAAAAAGTTAGATAATTCGAAATTTAGTTGAATCCAAAAAATTCGATGCAAATCAGAATCGACTTTTATTTTATTTTCATAATAATTCAAAATTAATCCAAACATAAATTTGAACCATATTTTTTGATACAAACAAAAAACTATCTAATAAAATTTTGAAAAGATTCTAATTGAATTTATTCTGAATTGAATTATATATCATTCAAATTGTATTCGATATACATCCAATTTTTCCCAATGTTCAGATTATGTAAAACTAAATCAAAACCGGGCTGAATCGGAATCGATCTGATCAGTATCGTGTCTTTATGCAACAAACAGAAGTAAATCTAATACAAAATCGATCTTGAATTGAAAAGTCTAGTGATGACCACAACATATCATCTTCACCCCATTTTTTTTTTTTGGACAAATTTTAAGCAAATTTCATTAACTTGAAAAAAACTCGGCCGAGGCAAATTCCCAACGGCTATGCAATCAGGTTGAAAAACAAATGAACGAGCTAAACAATTAGTCGCTTTGTTTTCAGATCGCTTAACATACAGAACAGAAATATTCTTTGAACAAAAAAAAATTACGACGACTTTCCAAGAAATCCAACCTACACCATCCCTGAAGTCGTAGCATCACAATTGACCTTCACAATTAATTCCGGTTGTAGTCCAATATTAAGACTTTCAGCTGCACCAACTAAAATTGGAGGGACAGATGCCCTTATAATATGAACAATCTTCCATTGAGAAAGGTGAGCTTTTGCGATTTCCACCACCGACCCAGCCTCGATGTGGACTTTCCAGATCTCCCAAAACATCGATTAAATCATTCTCAAAGAGACAAAACAACAAACCAAAAAAAACCAAAATCATATAAACCACTCCAAAAAGAGGACAAACAAAATACCCAAAAAATTGTGTACAACATCAATCCTTACAAAAGAAGGATGATTATTGAAGGAAAATAAGAACTATGGTGATTAGATGAGAGAAAGGGAGACGTAAGTGAATTTGTGAAAAGGAAGAAGGCTTAAGTGGTGAAGAGAAAGGATAAATTTGAATATTATTGAGGCGGTTAGCTAGGTTTGGGGATCGACTCTCATCGAGAGAGAAATGAAATGTAATATAACAGCCGAATTGCTAACAAGCTAGAGAAAATTAAACATTTAAACTGAACTCACCCCTCTAATTATTAGTTGAATGTAATTTCAAGTAATTTTTATCAAATTAAAAACGAAGGGTATTATGTGGAATTGTGTATGAAAGGGTGTATTTTAATTGTGTGTGGTGGCTCTAAGGGGCCATTAGATTAGATTGATCTCAGAGCTTATATATATATGTTAGATATAATTGCTGATGATTGTTTATCAGTGTTTAAGCAACAGGTACTCATCAGAGTTTACTGGAAGCTAGTCAGAGTTTATTAAAGTCTGACGGGGTGAGAGTTTACCTTAGCTGTCGGTGCTAATATGAAGATTCTAGAAGCAATATATCTTGAAGATGGAAAGGAGCAAGATATATTGAGACAGTTAAGGAAACAGAACAGAAGACAGAAGCAATCCTAATTTGATATAATTTGTATAGCTGATTTATAGGAATATCAATTAGAGATTGATTATGTAACTGTGTATTATATAAACACAGATAGGTTAACCCTAAAAGGGAAGCGAATACTGAATACATTATTCTTGTAACCTAGCAGCTCTCTGTGATTCTTTAACATCACTGAGAGAAGAGTTATTTATATAATTCAGTTGTTGATTCATAAACAGTGTTCTCAATTGTTATTATCATACTTATATTGATTATATATTGTGTATTCGGCCTAACAATTGGTATCAGAGCCTTGGCTGTTTAATATATACAGTTTATCGATCCAAACACAAGTATAATCATGGCTGACAACTCTCAGGAAGGTTCTAATGCAGGTTCTAATGCTCAGAAGGTTCAACCAACTTCGGTTAGTCGATATGAGTCAATAAGGGTTCCAATTCTAAGACCAGTTGAATATCCAATATGGAAGGTGAAGATGACCATGTTTCTGGAAGCCACAGATCCAGAATACCTTGATAGAATCAATGATGGTCCTCATATGCCAACTAAATTGTCTCCTGTTATTACTGGTCAAGAACAAAAAACTGTTCCAAAAGAAAAGAAAGATTTGACTCCTGAAGACATCTCATCAATTGCAAAGGATGCAAAGGTTAGACATCTACTCCACAGTGCCTTAGATAATGTCATGTCTAACAGAGTTATTGGCTGCAAAACTGCCAAAGAAATTTGGGATGCTTTAGAAGTCAGGTGTCAAGGAACTAGTGCTATAAAGAAGAACAAGAAGACTATTCTAACACAGGAGTATGAACACTTTGACTCTAGATCTGATGAAAGTTTGACAGATACATATGACAGATTTTGTAAATTGTTGAATGATTTGTCCCTGGTTGATAAAGAATATGAACTTGAAGAGTCAAATCTCAAGTTTCTACTATCCCTACCTGAAAGATGGGATCTAAAGGCAACAACAATCAGAGACAATTATGATCTTGCAGATACAGATCTTGATGAAATCTATGGGTTGCTTAAAACTCATGAACTTGAAATAGAACAAAGAAACAAAAGATCTGGAAAAAAGACAAAATATGTTGCTCTTAAAGTTGAAGAAAAGCATGTCAAGAAGGAATCATCAAGAAAGAAAGCCAAAGGAAAGGCTTTAGTCATTAAATCTGAAAGTGAGTCATCAAACTCTGATGATGGCTCAAACACTGATGATGAAGCTTCTGATTCTGAGGATGATGAAGAAGAGATGATGAAAATGGCCGCTTTAATGGTGAAGACCTTCAAGAAGATGGGATTCAAGAACTTCAAGAAAGGAAAGAGATTCTCAAGGGAAGATTCAAATTCTGATAAAAGAAAATTCAGAAAATCTGAGAAAGCACTCATCACTAAAGGCAAGGACTGGGCAGACACTTCAGACTCAGATGAGGGAGTCAATTATGCTCTCATGGCAACTGTTAAAGATGAAGCTGAGTCATCTGAAAACAAGGTACCCCTAACAACTTATGCTTATGATACTGATAATATATCTGAATTAAGAATTTATCTTAAAAGCATACATGTTAGTTATAGGGATCAGACTTTAGAGAATGAAAGAATCAAATCTGAGAATCTAGGTCTTAAAGAAAGGAATAAATTTCTTGAAGAGAGACTTGTTAACATGCAACAAGTTCAAAAGGAGAGAGATGATGCTGTTTATGTTGAACAGGAATTGCTTAAAAGATATAGGCAAATAGAATCTGAGTTGGAAAAAGAGAGGAAAGTGATTAAAACCTGGACCAATTCTGGAAAAGACACACATCAGGTTTTTCAGACAGATACTGTAGGTTTAGGTTACTGTGAGGAAGATGAACTTAGGTTTAAAGATAAAGTTAAAGTGAAACCACAACTTAAACCTGTGAAATTTGTTCCTGAATCCAGTAAGCTAAAGTCTGTAGTTGTGAAAGAAGCTGTTATGGAACCGGTTGAAACTTGTGTAAAACAGGTTAATATTGGTTCAATAACAGAGAATCAGATTGTGATAGAAGTTGTTGAAGAACCAGTAAAAATCTGTGATAAACAGGTTAATGTTGGTTTAATGACAGAGAAACAATTCAAACATAAGCTCAAAGAAGTAAAGTCTGTCAACAAACAGAAAATGTTTAAGAAGAATAGGAATGGAAAAGTAGGCATTAATAAAAGAAATGATTATCTGCCTAATTCTGCTGCTCCTAGAAAAACATGTCATAGTTGTGGTAGTACTAACCATCTTTCCAGGTTTTGCAAGAAGAACAAAGATATTAACTCTTTACCCTCCAAATCTGGAGTAAAGAATGATTATGTTAGGGTTAGACCACAGACTTTATGCACACACTGTGGGAGCACTTGACATTCCATTTATACTTGCAAGAGTTATCATGCTATTTATCATAACTATTATGAGCTAAAACCCAACTTGAAATGGGTTAGAGCAAACTCTGGAAGTGTAAAGTCTGACAATGTTAGTTTAAACTCTGTTGATAGTGATTCCGCTGCAAAAGCTAACAATGTTAAGAAAGCCAAAGGATCCAAGCAAGTCTGGATCCTTAAATCTAACACTTAGTGATTGGTTGTGATTGCAGGGCATAAAAGAGAGCACTCTTATCTTGGACAGTGGATGCTCAGGACATATGACTGGAAATAAAGCCCTGCTATCAGACTATGAGGAAAAAGCTGGCCCAAAAGTTTCCTATGGAGATGGCAACATAGGACGTACTCTGGGATATGGCAATATCAATCTTGGAAGTGTCATCATCAAAAATGCAGCTCTAGTCCCAAGACTCAAGCATGATCTGCTTTCTGTGAGTCAAATTTGTGACAGAGGATACCATGTAGATTTTCATACTGAACACTGTGAAGTTATCAGCAAATCTACAGGGAAAGTTGTTCTAGTTGGACACGGGCACAATAATATCTATGAAGCAAGTTTGGTAACAAACTCTGAAGGAAGAACTGTGTGTCTATCTGCAAGAATGTCTAGTGAAGAGAGTTGGAAATGGCATAAGAAACTCTCTCACCTAAACTTGAACAACATCAATGAGCTGATTCGAAAAGATCTTGTAAGGGGACTTCCAAAGTCAGTACTCAACTTAGATGGTCTGTGTGATTCTTGTCAAAAGGCCAGGCAAAGGAAGTCATCTTTCAAGAATAAGTCTGAATCTTCAGTTGTGGATCCTTATCATCTTCTACATGTTGATCTTTTTGGTCCAGTAAATATAATGTCATTGGGTAGAAAGAAATATGCCCTAGTCATTGTTGATGAGTACACTAGGTACACATGGGTGTATTTCTTAGCAAAGAAGGATGAAACTGCCTTAATTCTAATGGATCATGTAAAACTACTGGACAAAGGATCACAGTACAAAGTGAAAATTCTAAGGAGTGATAATGGTACTGAATTCAGAAATTCTGAAATGGAAGCTTTCTGCAAGGAAAGAGGAGTGAAGCAAGAATTTTCTGCACCTGGAACTCCACAGCAAAATGGTGTAGTTGAAAGAAAGAACAGAACTCTAATTGAAGCTGCCAGAACAATGCTTGATGAAGCAAAATTGCCAACTTATTTCTGGGCAGAAGCTGTTCAAACTGCTTGTTTTACTCATATTTTTGGATGCAAGTGTTTTGTGCTGAAAACTCATCCTGAACAGTTGACCAAGTTTGACTTAAATGCTGATGAAGGAATTTTTGTTGGATACCCACTGTCAACTAAAGCATTCAGAGTCTACAATCTGAGAACTAAAGTGATCATGGAATCTATACATGTGTCATTTGATGACAAGAAAATAACTGGAATAGAAGATGAAGAATATCATGATCAACTTCGCTTTAAAAATGAAGATCTAAACTCTGATGATGTAAACTCTGATGAAGCAAATCCAACAAACTCTGACGAAGCATACTCTGAACCTCTACTGGTAAACACTGAAGAATTTTCTCTGACAGAACAAAATAGAGAACCAGTTGAGGGGGAGCGTGAAGAAACTTCAGAAACTTCTCAAAGTAATGACTCAAATTCTGAAAGAGAGTCAAATGAAGAATCAAACAGAAACTATGAGTCAAACTCTGAAAGTTCAAATACTGAACAGTCCAATTCAGGGGGAGCCTCAGAGAATGCAAATGGTCATGAAGAGAGCATGGATCAAGGGGGAGGATCTGATAATGATAATAGAAGCCAATTACCAACAGCAAGAAGGTGGACACAAGCTCATACACCTGACTTGATAATTGGAGATCTAGAAGCTAGTGTGAGAACTAGAAGTGCTACAAATAATGAATGTCTGTTTCATGCATTCTTATCTCAAACTGAGCCCAAGAAAGTGGAAGAAGCTCTTCAAGATGCTAACTGGATAACAGCAATGCAAGAGGAGTTAAATGAATTTGAGAGGAATGAAGTCTGGACACTTGTACCAAGACCAAAGAACAGATCTATTGTTGGTACAAAGTGGGTTTTCAGAAACAAAACAGATAGTGATGGAGTGATTACAAGGAATAAGGCTAGACTTGTAGCAAAAGGCTATTCACAGCAAGAAGGAATTGACTATGATGAAACCTTTGCTCCAGTTGCAAGATTGGAGGCAATAAGGATCTTTCTGGCTTATGCTGCTCACAAGAAGTTTAAAGTCTTTCAGATGGATGTGAAAAGTGCTTTTCTCAATGGGAAACTTGAAGAAGAAATGTTTGTTGAACAACCACCAGGGTTTGTAGATCCCAAACATCCAGATTATGTCTACAGGCTTGACAAGGCATTATATGGACTAAAGCAGGCACCAAGAGCATGGTATGAAACTCTAGCTCAATTTCTTTTAGAAAGTGGGTTCACTAGAGGGACAATTGACAAAACCTTGTTCTATTTTAATTCTGGTGATGATTTGCTGTTAGTTCAAATCTATGTGGATGACATAATTTTTGGGTCTACTAATGACAAACTCTGTAAGAAATTTGCCAAGCTTATGCAATCAAGGTATCAAATGAGCATGATGGGAGAGCTTAGTTATTTTCTAGGCTTACAGGTCAAGCAAACAGATGATGGGATTTTTATAAATCAAGCAAAATATACCAGAAATCTTCTCAAGAAATTTGGTATGCTTGATAGTTCATCTGCTACAACTCCCATGGCTACTGCAACAAAGCTGGACAAAGACACAAGAGCCTCAGTAGATATGACAAACTACAGAGGAATGATAGGGTCTCTTCTTTATCTGACAGCAAGTAGACCAGATATCATGTATGCAACATGTCTTTGTGCAAGATTTCAAGCAGACCCCAGAGAGCCACATCTAACAGCTGTGAAGAGGATTTTCAAATATCTCAAAGGAACCATAACCCTTGGTTTGTGGTATCCTAGAGAATCAGAGTTTAAATTAATTGGTTACTCTGATGCAGATTTTGCAGGCTGTAAGATAGACAGAAAAAGCACAAGTGGAAGTTGTCAATTTTTAGGTGACAGATTAGTTTCTTGGTACAGCAAAAAACAGAAATCAATTTCCACATCCACAGCAGAAGCAGAGTATATAGCTGCTGGTAGCTGTTGTGCACAGATTTTGTGGATGAAGAATCAATTGCTGGACTATGGATTAAGGTACTCTAAAATACCTATTTTCTGTGATAATCAAAGTGCTATTGCTATGACAGGTAATCCAGTACAGCACTCCATGACCAAGCACATCAGCATAAGATATCACTTTATCAGGGAACATGTGGAAGAAGGAGATATTGAGCTTCATTTTGTGTCTACAGACCAACAACTTGCAGATATCTTCACCAAACCTTTGAGTGAAGCTACCTTTACAAGACTGGTAAATGAACTTGGAATGGTCTCTGGTTTTGACTAGAGATACTGGTTAGATTCAAAATCCATACATATCCATGATTCATTTTATGCTCATGGTTCTTTGCATGTGTTAACTGTTATTTGTACCAGTATGTTAAACTCTGATAGTAAACTCTGTTAGTCATAAAGTGTCAGTCATACTCTGTCAGTTAAAGTCTGAAGTTAATCTCTGATGTTAAACTCTGATTGTGATTTTTGTCTGAAACATATGGACCGATGAAGAAAAAAGTATGAAGCATGATTTTCAGTAAGTAATCATGAATCCTTCTGAGTGATATAAATTCTGATTTCAAAATGTGCAGAAATTTTACACAGCATGATACTGTCTCTATATTTATAGCATCTCTTAGTTTATTGATCCTATACACTGAGTCTGTATTAGCTGTTTGCACTTTCTCTCATAAACTAATTGTATTAACTGATGAAAAGTCTAAACTCTGATAATAAGTTGCTAAAACTTCACCCTCTAATCAAAAGATGCAAATTAAGCACAAATTCCTTTGAGATCATGTTGTGCCTAGGAAGATCCAGGAACTTATTGTATGAAATAAGGGCTAAAATCTTTGATTTTTGGTGACTAGTGCCAACCACTGATTACTAGAAAAATAATTTAAAAAAAAAAATATTGAAGGGGGTGAAAATAATAGAAATGTCCAAATGAAAGGATATAAAAAGACAGAGTTTAGATAAATATCAGATTTTATTTTATACATGAGAGTTTGGGAAATCAGTTTTTACTGATTTAGTTTTGTGGATTTTATGCACTTTGAGATGATCTAAATATTTATACTCAGTAAACTCTGCTAAACCACACACAAATACTCACACCTGTACAATTTGTGAAAAGAGTTTATTTATAAAGGAGGAGGATTGGTAAACACTGATGAACTGTGTACTCTACGCTGAGGTAATTTTATTTTAATCTCTGATGATTAAAATTAATTATTTGTTTCAGACAGTTAACAATTTTGAGAAAACATTCTTGAAAACAAAAGTGTATGATTGGTAACGGTTCTAATTTGTATCAAACAGAAGAGAGAGGTTGCGTGTCTAGGAAAGTGTAAAAGGCGGTAATTATTGCTGTTTTTACTGCGCATGCGCATTGGAAACTGCCAATTACTGCTGTTAGTCATTGCATGTGTGCCACGTGTCCCACTCACACAATTAACGGAGTAAGACAGTTGTGTATTAATGATTAAAAACTGTTCAGTTTTTAATTTTGAATTTCATATTTAAAACATACACACACATTCGTTTAAACCTTTCACATCTTACTCCAATTCACATCTATTGTCACACACACATATTCACAAACACTTTTCTACTTTCAAACTCTTTCGAGCTTTTGCATCAGATTCTTTGTTATTCTTTCAAATCTTACTAATGGCGACTACAGCGTTTGTTTCTTCTGGGTTAGAGTTTGTTCCAAACAATTATGCAGCACCACTAAACACTGCCAACGCACCAGAGGCGTTTCACATGATTCAAGAATTTCTTGCCCAGTCAGCGATTGGGCGTGCTCTAGTAGAACCAACAACACTTTCTGGTTCACAAATCAAGGCTTTCTGAGAGACGGGTATGTATGATGATGGTGGTGAGTCTGGCAACCCATCTATAATCTTTGAATTTGAAGAAGCAGAGTATGTAATTACTTCTGGAACCATTCGAACTGCAATGGGGTTTCCTGAGTTTTCTTCATATACAATTGGAATGGGTGACAATGATTTGCTAAGGATGATGCGAGAGATTGGGTATTCTGGACCCTTGACAAAGATAGGACAGTTGAAGCGACCGTTCTTGAGGAAGGAGTGGAGCTTCTTCTTTGATTGCATAACAAGAACGTTTGGGAAGAAATGCACCAACTGGGATGCTATTCCCACGAACAGTCTGCAAATCGGGTATTCTCTGTTATATGATAATCATTTTGATTTTGCAAGACTTGTCTTAACTAATTTAGGGGAGAAAATGACAGAAAATCGAGGGGTAGTTTACTTTTCTAGATTTTGTCAGATTTTATTCTCTGCTTGTGTTCAAGGGGTAGATATAGTTGATGAAGATGTTATTTCTTGTTTTAAATTACACAAGAGGATATTCTCTGATCTTATCAACAAGGATGTTAAGAAAGGGGTGGTTGGAGATTTGTTACTTCCTGCATCTGTGCAACCGTTTGTAAATGATCAAATCCATCCACAAACACAAACTCCTTCTCAACCAGAACCTTTACAAACAGAGCTTCCTCCATCTACATCTGTCAAACCTAAATCCAGTGGTAGGACTAAGCATGTTGGTTCTAAACCTGCAAGGTCTGTTAAACCAGCTACTGAAGTGGGGGTGCCCAAGTCTTCTGTGCCACAAGGTCATTCTAAGAAGAGAAGAGCAAATAGATCAAAAACTAATGATGAGGATGATGTTGATAATGAAACTCTTCATAAGAGGAAAAGAAGATTAGTAGCTAATTATCTTTTTGATAATTTGGATGAATCTACACCAGACACTGAAGCTGTCCAGGATGAAGCTCCAGAGGTTGTTGTTCAGGAGCCTGCTGTACATGATGATAATGAGGACAGGGTCTTTGTGGATATTGAAGCTCCTGAAGTTATTATTCAGGAGGCTAGTGCAGATAATGAAGCAGCCACTGTGCCTGACATGGCAAATGCTGATACAGAGGCTGAATTGTTTGAGCAAGATCTTGAAGCACATCCTAGTATCAGTGTTTGTGATACTGAGGATGTGGCAACTGATCAACCCACCCTAATTATAGATGAGTCACTTGCAACTCATACAGAGATTCTCTCTGTCAATAATCAAAATCCTGAAATGGGTGAGGAGGTTGATCAGGTAGTTGAAGCTGCTGTAGAGAAATTGGATGAAGCTACAGCAGAGACTCTGATAGAAAATAATGCTCAAACAGAAGAAGTTGTTGCAGAGTCTATTCCTGTAGAAACAGAGGTTCTTGTCAATGCAAACTCTGAGATTCATGAAGCTGCACAGATAAACGCTGAGGCTACTGCAGACAATGTTGCTGAAGAAATTGCAGAGCAGATAGCAGAAAATGTTAATGAAGCTAGAGTTGATTTTGATAATGTTGATCACACATCTGTAAATTCTGATCATGCAAACTCTGGGATCAATGCTGCACTTTCACACTCTGATGATTCTGAGTCCATACCTTTTCTAAGGGATCATACTGCAAAGTCTATCAAAGAAACTCAAAATGCAACTGAAGCTCATTACAGAGAAATGCATTATGCTAATTGGTCAGGAGCAGACTGCATTTTCTCTACACAAAGGACTGCTGATTTTGTACATAAGTCGGCTGAAGAAATTTCTAATCCTGAGCTGTTAGCACATTTTAAGGCTACCATTGTTCAAGTCAAGTCATTGCATAATCGCTTTGATGAGACTCACAAGGTTGTTCTTGGATTGGGTAATGATATTGCTCTTAAGGAATTAGCATTGCAGAAAGATAGAGCTAAATTTACATCTCTGATCAAGGATCAAGAAGAAATCAAGCAGAGGCTAACCAAGGTTGAGAGCAATCAGGCTGACATATCTACTAAAATTGACTCTATTGCTGCATCACTAGAGTTGCTGACATCAGTTTTTATTCCTGATGATGTCAAAAAGGGGGAGAAAATATCTAAAGACAAATACAAAAGGACTTCAACTTTGAGACTGAGGGATGATTCCAATGATGGTGGAAGCAGAGGAACAGAGAAAAGGTCAAAGTCTTCTCAAGAGCAAGGGAGACTTAGGTCAAACTCTGCTAGACAAACAATCTCTGAAAGAATAAACTCTGGTGGTCAATATTCTTCAAGACTTAAGAGTCTAGTGATTTCATCAAATCCAACTACTGATGAAGAGATTGCTGCTAAGCTTTTCATGGAAGAACATGGTGGTGAAGCCACAATGGAAGATATAGATGATGAGATGAAGCTTCTTGCTGAAGAACACCAGAAAAAGATTGAAGCTGGTACTTATAAGAAGAAATCAGTAAAGGCTCCTAGGAAAAAGGAAATTGCACTCTCTATCAAAGAGAATACTCAACAGAGTTTACAATACACAAGGAGGCATGTGGTTGCAAATACTGATAAAGGAAAAGGTAAACTGGTAGAAGAAGGGCAGTTACCAAAGAAGAATTATTCAACCTCTGACGTTGCTCAAGTTGAATCAAGACTAAATCAATCAACCTCTGACAAGGCTCAAGTTAATGATTCTGTTAAAGTTGTGACAACCTCTGACAATGCTCAAGTTGTACAAACTCAGCTAGCTCCACAACTCCAAGGTTTCTTAAGACCTGTACTTTCTGAAACTCTGAAGCTAGAAGCTGTGGACTTTTCTCAAACCAGAACAGTACTTGGAAAAGAATCTTATGATAAGTCTGGTTTAGGTTCACACAGGGAGAAAAGAATAAATAACAGACCTCTAGATCAAACATCACTGACAGAACCTGGTGTTGGGGTATCTCAAGAGAGCCTTGATAAACTAGAGTCTGTTCAGATGGTTTATCATAGAGGATTAAAGAAAGAGGTTCTGTTATACTTTATGTCTGATGGAAGAGTATACAGAGTAGGAGAAGCTGATGTTCAACTAAAGCTATGGGAAGAGCTTGAGTATGTTCTATATCTTCTTAAAATCAAAAATAGAAGTACTCATGATGCTGCTCTAGTTTTAAGAGACAGAATGATGAAATCCAAAGTTCTTCTTGGAGGAGGTGTTTCAAGTGCTTACATTCCTAAGTACAGAGATGCTTATGGAAAAATTATTGAAATGAAGAGAAACAGTGCCAAGTTCAAGACAGCACTGGGTATAAAGGTTTTGGAATTCAATCTGGAGTCAGACAAATCTTACTTTATCCGGCTAGGGAATGAAATGAGAAAGAATAGCATTTATTCTCTGAGAGCTGCTATCTACCAGACTGAAGAAAGTGATCCAGAGCTTAAGGAATTGAAAGAAATTATGGTGGAAGAGCTAGAAAAAGCTGAAAGGAGGCTTCTCATTGATTATCTCAGGACAGTGCCTGATATTGAAGAGATTAAGTAAAGTCTGACTGTAAGTTTTTAAAGTTTTCTCTTCTAAGTTAAAGTTAAACTCTGTTATATTTTAAACACTGCATTTGTTATATGTTTTGACATCATCAATTATTTTTTAACTTGTACATTTTAGTATGAACAAGTTGGGGGAGATTGTTAGATATAATTGCTGATGATTGTTTATCAGTGTTTAAGCAACATGTACTCATCAGAGTTTACTGGAAGCTAGTCAGAGTTTATTAAAGTCTGACGGGGTGAGAGTTTACCTTAGCTGTCGGTGCTAATATGAAGATTCTAGAAGCAATATATCTTGAAGATGGAAAGGAGCAAGATATATTGAGACAGTTAAGGAAACGGAACAGAAGACAGAAGCAATCCTAATTTGATATAATTTGTATAGCTGATTTATAGGAATATCAATTAGAGATTGATTATGTAACTGTGTATTATATAAACACAGATAGATTAACCCTAAAAGGGAAGCGAATACTGAATACATTATTCTTGTAACCTAGCAGCTCTCTGTGATTCTTTAACATCACTGAGAGAAGAGTTATTTATATAATTCAGTTGTTGATTCATAAACAGTGTTCTCAATTGTTATTATCATACTTATATTGATTATATATTGTGTATTCGGCCTAACAATATATATATATATATATATATATATATATATATATATATATATATAGGGAGAACCTCCTTATCAAGAGACCTAAGAGACCTCAATCCTAACCGTCCATTAATTAGATTACATTTTAATTTCATTATACAAGACATAATGGTAGTATTGTAATTAATTAGAATGTTTGAGGTCATTTAGAATCCACAATCAAGCATTATACGTACAATACTTTTTATATAAAAGGAAAGAATCTTTAAATCAATATTTGATTATAGATCAAAATCTTTTTTAATTTTGGAAAGAATATAATGACACATATATCACGCAACAGTTGTCTATATGATTTGGACCGCTACTTATTTTTTCAATCATCTGCTACTATTTTTCAAACACAAGACACTCTATAAGCTTGAAGACGCTCCATAACCTCGAAGAAAAATGGAGGAAAAAAAACGATGCAACAATGTAATAATTTTTCTACTTTGAGGTAATCATTTAAACTAATATATATTTTGTAGAACACTGATAAGAACAATCTTTTTTTGTCATAGGTGTGATATGGATCGGTGGTAAACTAAGTACTGTCCAAGAAGATGAAGAAAAACGTTCAATTATATATAGGTTTCAACCACATATGTTGAGATATGTAATATCTTCTTTGATGGATGATTAAATGAAATGGGTTATGATATTGGATTTGGTTCATTGTTGTTGTTCAATTTGAAAGAATATCTTTTTTCATATATGTACTTTGTTTGGAATCTTATAAACCAGTGGTATTGATAAAATTCTTTAATCTAGTAGATTCGCTAAGGTGTTGCGTTGTCGTATCCAATATTTTGTTAAAATTCATCAAGGTGTTCTGTTAGGTTATCATCATGGTGTTCTCTTAAGATTTTGTTAAGGTATCCAACTTGCAAATGTGTTTTGTTAAGCTTACATGTACTCATGGATGTATATCTTTATGGTGCTATTTATCTCGATACTTGTATAAACATTAGGTTGCTTTATGATTGTAATGCATAAAGTGTGTCTATCTGTTTACGATGAATTTGGTAATGTAAGTCCAATACCAGTAAAAGAACTAGACAATATTGGTTGATGTATACAATTGTAAGGTGGATAATTTGTTATTGGCCTGAAAGTTTGATACTTTACTGACTGTTAATACTTTCTTGTCTATGTCAAAGCATACTTTCTTGTCTATGTCAAAGCTAATCTGGCTCACATATGCTTTGGAACTAACTGATTGCTGGAAGTTTGTGTGTCTGCTCTGCACGTTTCAAGATCATCATCAAATGTCAAGATTGATGTTCACTGATTTTGATTGTGTCATGTATTTAAATCCATGTCACCTTTTACATATAGCTTTACTTCCACAATTCTGTTATTTTTAATACTTTGTTTATTTTCTCTGGCAATCGGGCTTATAATTCTTTTAGTGATATTGATTTACAAAATTAGCTTGTCCATTATCTCAATAAAATATTTACTTTACATAAATTCTTGTGTGTGTTCATATAAGAGATTTTTTTTATTCTATTCCAAAATTATTTTGGAGTCCTATTGCAACGTACTTTTTTGGGTTCCATGATATTTTAAAGAACACTTCAAGAAATCTAACTATTCAAAAAAGGACAAATTTTTAAAACTTAAAAAGGTATTTAAAACAATTTTAATATATAAAAATATTATAAAAATATTTAACTGAACATTTTAAAGAAACTCAATACTATAAAGAATCTCAACGTCATAAGTAGATTTTCAAAATTTATATTTACAAACAAAACAATAAAAAAACTACTCAACACTATAAAGAATCTAAAATGCATAATACATACTATATTAAATATTCACAACAACACTTTTGAAATCCTTTGCATGTAATAAAAATTAAGTGTTCTAGTATTAATACTAGTAAATTCTGTTAATGTTAGTACATTTCTTATGCGAAAAATACTCAAATGAAAACTCTTTAGAAAATCACTTTAATAAATCTTAGTGTTCATTAAAAGAATTTCAATATGGAAAATATATATTATAATAATATCAGAGAAATACTTCAAGAAATCCTCCGAAAAATATTCAGAAAAATAAATTAACAAATCTGAATGTTCATTAAAATAGATATTATTGAAAACTAAATACATTTCATAAAGAATCTAAATAGTTTATTAAGATTCTGTTAACTAATGTTTTTTACTCGGAAATGAAATCTTACAAAACATAAGAAAATCTTAATAAAATCTTAAAGTACCTTATATTTAAAGACATTAGAAAATAAATTCTAAATTTGTTATAAATAATATTAATAGTCATACGTTAAATTATTTAATAAATTGAAAGATTAAAGACCCAAAACATTATAAATATTGTACTAAAACAATTAAGAGATTCTCGTAAAAAAACGTTTCTATATTTGTAAAAAAAATATTGGATTACATTTTTCCAAAACAAGCACTTTCTCAATATTATTCTGAAACACTTAAGCGAATCCTTAAAATAGTTATATTACATTTTTTATTATATCTAACATTTAAAATACATATAACAATCTTATAATAAACATTAAGTAAACAAAAAATCGAAACTAATAGAAAAATTCAAATATCTAAGTATAATATTAAAAATGAAAAAAGTAAATATTCTAAAGTATTCGTTATTCTGAATATTACTCTTCAACACTTAAGAGAATCTTGTAAAAATTAAATTTTTTTAATTTTTTTGCAAAAGATAATAGCGAAATTCATTACATTAAAATAACATACATTCTCAAAGTCTATTGTAAGAACTTGAGCAAATCTTACAAACACTTGATAAAATCTTTATAACAATATTTTAATTTAATTATTTTAATAAATTAAATTTTAATATTTTAATTATATATTAATTTTTTTTATTTTCCTAAGTGTTTCATTAAACAAAATTTAATTATTAAAGAAAAAATAATTATGTGAACAATTATTTTTATGACTAAGAGAATATCAATGATTTAAAACAGTGTGTCATTTATATTTATATGATCAAACAAGATTCTCTTAAATGTTTCATACAATTTTAATAAATTTAAAAGTTTTGTAAATTTTTAATATTCGCTCAAATGTCATGTTATGCACATTTTATTATATACTATCAAATTTTACAAAGTATACTTATAATTAATTATTGACTTTTATTTTCTTAAAAAACTTTAATTTTGTTGATATATATTTCAAAGATTTATATTAGGCTGATATATTTTTGAAAAGAAATAAAATATATAATTTTTTTTATGTTTTCTGTTAGATTTCTATATATGTGTTTTACATAGATTCTTTTCAGGATTTCATCCAAAAAAATTGATTACAAACTTAAGTTTGTAAAAACAATCTATTATTTTTTGGATTAGACGAAATTCTATTAAATGTTTTGTTAACAAAATAATAATTATTTTAAATAATATTCTTGTGTATTTCTACGATGAGGAGAGATTTTTATTAAATATTTCACCTAAATTTAATAAAAGAAATTGCCACATAATTTTTATTTGCTTCACTGTGTAATGAAATTATACAATATTCCATTAAATTTTACAAATTTTAGTTATACTTAGTTGTCTAGTTACATTATTTACAAAATTCTAATTGTGTCAACAAATTTTTCAATGACAAGACAAGAATCTATTAAGTGTTATAAGACGAATTACCATATTTTTAGTTGTTAGTGTTGTTGCATATTAACGTTGTGCTATGTTCGGTTAAATTATAAAAATCATATTTTTAAAAAATTAATTAATTTTTTTTTGTCAACAAATAATTCTATGACGAGTAAATAATCTATTACGATAGGAGATTCTCTTAAATGTTTTACATAAGTTTAATAATTTTGTTGTATGTATGTTCTTTTAGAAAATTTAAATAGTGTTCATGCATTTTTCAAAATTTTATATCTTTGTATATATGAAATGAAATAATTAAATGAAAAATAACGTAATCTAAAATTATATCTATTAAACATATAATTTTTTTTTGTCAGGATTAAACATATAATCTTTAAATAATATCTTTTTACATCTATACTTTAGCGTCCAGCACAACCAGACCAAAAATAATATGTAATGTAAGTACAAAATATTTATAAAAAATCTTTTATATGTAATTTTTAAAATATGAAATATTAGAAAATATAATATGAAAGATATAAATCTCTGACATATAGTAACTAACTAAGGGAAAGATTCAACTGACTATTATGACAAATCAAATGCCATACTAAATAGTAGTAATAATGATTATGGAATGGGGTTATTGTAACAAAATAAAGCATGGCAACCCTAAGATTCTGTTAAGTGTTTTATATAAAATTTATAAAAATTATCTTTTTTAACTTAAATATTCCTTTAAGTGTGTTGCAACTAGAATTTTACCTGTGTAACTTTAATATACTTTATTTTAAATTTTGTGATCTTTTTAGATATCCTTAAAATCATTTTTAATCTATGACATTTTTAGGTATCCTTAATATTAATTTCTAAATGACCACTCCCAGATTTCATTCAATGTTTTGTATCAAAATATTAAGTACCTTTTCAATTCTACTTTTTATAAAATATTATAGGTAGAAGATTCTCTTAAGTATACTGATTTTGAAAATGTATAGTAATTTATTCAAAAATATTTGTTAGCCAAGATATTTTGTAGTCGATGAGTTATAAAATAATTAAGATTCATAAATTGCAGGTTTTGAGATTTTTTTAATTATCAATATATATATATTTCTAAGAATTATCATTGAAACTTTTACAACCATAAATATCTTATGGAACAGTTAATATTTTTAAGATAAATGTTTTACTATCTTGTGCAATATTTAAGGAACATTTTAAAATATTCTTACAGTATAAATAGAATGAAACCATTATATTGAGATTCTCGTAAGTGTTTTAATAACATTCACGCTATTTATTTTAAATTTAGATTTTATTATGTATTTTTTTAGTGTTTGAAACAACTTCTTAAAATAATATTTTAAAGGGTATTGTTATAAATTTTAAGCTAGAAACATAAATAATTATTCTTGCAATAGCTTTTCCAAAAAAAGCTATTAAAATTTTAATTTCAAAGAAAAATGATACAATAGTTAGCCTTGGGCAAGAAAATTAGAGAAGAATGGGCAACAAAATCAATAGATAAACATAAAAAGTAATCACTTAAGAATTCTTGAACTTAACTGAACACTCATGAAAATACAATAACACAAGCCGAGAGATCAACATAACATTTCTAAATCTTTCAAATGATGAATTGCTCCGATCAATATTCCCTGCGACACTGGACTCCAAGTCATATCAATCAAAGTTTTGTTCAAACTACTGAGAGTTTAATACTAAATTTTGCACTTCCATGACACATTGCATAAACTAATTAGCAGACATCCTTTCTTCCAAGAACCAACACACCTAACACAACCAAGACAATAACAGCAGGTCATTTTCACAACATTAGTAAAATCAACCACAAAATAACTGTTAACAGTTAACATGTTTCCACAAACTCCATCCAACACAAATTGAATTACAAAAATGTAGCAGGCGAAGTCATCTTCATCTTGCAATCAGCAAGAGTACAAAATCGAGTTTGTTCTAACTCTCATCCAGTAACCCATATTCATTTATGCTACCAAAAAACCTTAATAAATCTCAGTAGAACATCAGGCCAAATGAATGTATCTCAACAGAACACCACAACACTCCAACAGAACACCTTGATGAATCTTTACAGTTCAGCAAATCTTAAAAACATAAAAAAATTTCATAAAACACAAAATATATGAGATCTTTTATCATGTTTGTATCGAAACAATTCAAATTAGTTTGCAAAAGTAATCGCCTAATATTAGAAGAATCAATATATCGTCTAGTCCATATAACCATGTTTTGTATAGAGGAATGATGCAAAAAGAAAAATATCAAAAATACTAATCTTACAAAGATGATGATTATAACTAAGACAAAACGCCGATGATTAAATTAGCTCAACGTCATAATCCAATTAATTCATGTTTGCACATGACATGACATACGAATATACTGTAGGAATTGAAAAGTGTAATACAAGAAAGTTATGATCCAGAAAAAAAAATATAACAACTGAGTGAACAATACTTCATACAATTACAAAACTATTCACGTAAAAATTGTAGAGAATGAAGAACACAAAACTTAGTTAGTTGTCCATGATATAGTCCATCCGCAATTTGTACCTTTCTGTCTTAGAATGACGAGACTTTCCAAAACTGATGTTGTAATGATGCTTAATCAGATTAATTGAAATTTAAAGAATCAATTACAGTAATTGTTACAATGGAAAGTGTAAATTTGACAGTAAAACATATCTGGCCAAATCTTGCTAAACTTGGTAATGAAATTGGAGTTAGACGTATGTCTACTTTGTATTTTTGTATAATCAAATACGGTCCCTGTAGTATAAATCAAATAAAGTATTTATAGATTTCTACAAAAATCTTGACCATAGGATTAAAAGGAAATCAATGGTAATAATTAAGGGTCTCTCGGTCTCTCCCTAACTAAGGGTCTCTCTTGAACCTCCCCCTATATATATATATATATATATATATATATATATATATATATATATATATATATATATATATATATATATATATATATATATAGTTTAGAGATCAAATAGAAACTAAACTTAAAATAGAAACTAGAAACTAATATAAGTCCTTAGATGAATCTAATCTAATGGTCCCGTCAGGGGCACCACACACAAGTTCAGTGCACCCTCTCATACACAATCCCACCAAATCCCCTCCGTTTTTTAATTTGATTTTTCCCGTCAATCGGTGAGCTTTTTTTGAAATCTGACTTCACTGTATTTTTCTCCACCTCCCAGCGATCAATTTGCATACCACATCTGTTATATTTCGACGCAATTTTAAAAAAAATTATTTAGTTTTTATTGGAATAATTTTAAAAAATATTATTGGTTTCTATTTAAATAAATTATTTAATTTATATGATCAAATCGAATATATATATATATATATATATATATATATATATTAAATTATTGAAATAAAATATAAAATTTGGTTTTAAGAAATATGTAATTTTTTTTATCAAATCATACATAATAAATAATTACATCACATAATTTTTAAGTCTATATAATTTTATTTTATTTTGAAATAAACGTACTTGCATTGATTAAATTTCCTCAGAAGCAACACTACAATGAATAAAATCTGGAGCAGTAACTAACCACTCCTGGGAGCCTTACATAGAATACATAGCTTGTGCTACCAAATGCGCTACCGTATTCGCAGACCTGGGACCAAACACCACTAACACTTCATCAAAGTGTTTAAGAATATCCCGACAATCATCTATAATGGTATCAAAATAGGAATGCCCTCCCTCTGTATTGATCGCATCCACAACTTCTTTAGCATCACATTCGAACATACATTTATGCCTCCTTCATTCCTTTGTCCACCAGAGCGCCTTTCGAAGACATATTGCTTCTACTTCCCGAGGCTGTACTCGACCGTGAATCACCTTGCTACGAGCTCGAATGAAGCGTCCCCGATCATCACGGATAATACATCCCACCCCCATCTGTCCAGTTCTAGGTTGGCACGCAGCATTCATATTTATCTTTATCCACCCATCAGGAGGCTTACACTACAAACTACTACTGGCCTGTTGCTGTTTGGGGTGCTTTGCATTTTCTTCCCTAACATGGTTCCACTCAGCCAGCATACTACACGCCCTTGAATGAATACCAAAGTTTGAAGCATTTATACGATTCCAAACATAATTGTTTCGTATGTACCACAAATTCCAGCACACCAGGCCCACTAGACCATTTTGATCTCTACTGCTACTCTGAAACACTCGCTTTAGCAAAGTCATAACATTGTCATTTGGCCATACCTGGACTACATTTGCAAGCCCCATCCTGCCCCACACCTCCTTTGCAAAGCAGCATTCAAAAAGGATATGCATATCGTCCTCCACGGTCAGCTGGCACCATGAACAAATAGGGCTAATATTAACATATTGTTTCCTCAAAGCATCAACAGTAGGCAACACTTTTCGACATGAATGCCAGATAAAATTGATAACCTTACCAGGTAGATTAAGACCCGATAACTTCTTCCAAAAGACTTTGTCTTGGTATTCCACCATGTTAGAAATGAATATCACCTAGAAACTAGACAGAGGGGGGGTGAATGGATAGTTTGATGGATTTTTCTTTTCTTGAATCTAAATATAAACTGTATATGATTATGCAGTGTAATATACAGAAAGTAAATAACACACACAATCACTTTAATCTACTTTGTATAAGCAAATTAAATACTACAGCTTTCCAGGAAATTCACAATCGAATTTCTGGCTTCTAAACAAGAACAGTTTGTACTTGCTTGCTTACAGAGAAAAGAGCTTAAGATAGAAACTATGTGTATCTCTCTTACAGCTAACAATAGGATGTGCATGATATATATAAGCCCTATACAAACTAGTGCACACACCTATTTTTACACAGTTACCCCTTGCTGAAAGTCCAACTTGTCCAGCCATAAGAAGTTAACTGTGTCAGGAAGGACCACCTGCTTTTCGGAGTCTTTCCCGTTTCTGTAGCTGCTTGTCTCTTATCTTTCTCTCCAAGTTTAGCTGTAGATTTGCCATCTGTTCTTTGGACCACCTTGCCAGAACAAATGCTCCAGTATTTGTCTCCTTTGATTCTTGGTTCTGTACCTTGATTTGTCTTGTTATAAACGGCTAAGTGTTGATATCGTGAACTCCACTTCATTCCTGACTTCGCGATCTCCCTTGTGAGGACTACGCGATATGGCCTTTGAGGACTTTGCGACATAGGTCATTTGACGACTATGCGACATAGGTTGTTTGACGACTATGCGACATAGGTCATTTGACGACTATGCGACATAGGTCATTTGACGACTATGCGACATAGGTCATTTGACGACTATACGACATCAGTCTTTTGGGAGACTGATGCACTTGGCTCCCTAATTTCTACAGATGTGTTTGCAGTGGGGTTGCTGGATGGGATATGAAGGCTAGGGTTAGACTGTGAAGCTCCTTCAGTCTTAGCCTCCCATTTCCAGGAAAGCTCATGGTATATGGGCTTATCAAATGGATAAGACTCAAATGTGTCATGCATATGCTTGGTCACACTTAGAATCACATCCACTTGATTCCTTGTGTCCAATGAACCAAATAGAATTTTGGACATGGACTTGGAATAAGCCATTTTAGTTTTATCTATACCCTCCAATTCATGGATATTTGCATCAAGATAGTTTAAAATAACTTGAAGGAAACGGGGGGTAAAAGATTTCATTACCTCTACCACGAACTGTTCTCCCTAACCTTTGAGCCAATTCCTTGAAGATGATTGCTCCAACATTTATCTCCTGATTACAGGCAAGGGAGTAGGCCAGCTTTATAGCAATGTGACTTATTTGGTCCCATCCTGTCTTCCTGCATAAGAACACCTTTTGGAGTGTATCAAACACAAACGACCACTCCCTCCTGACATGCTTCTTGTTCAACTTAGCCATGTCAACCTTATCTGCATACTGAATTAGGTCCATGAAAGCAACCATTTCATCATCTTTAGCTTCAGCAGCATGACCCTCAACCTTGAATCCCAGGGCTTCATTAATCTCTTTCTCGCCAAACTGAAAGTGCTTGCCCCCAATTGTGCAATTCACTTCCTGAAATGAGGTTCCATCTTCCCTCGCCATTGTTGCAACCAAAGCTGTTCTCCAGAACCCTTCCAGCACATCGACATACAGAGTGGGGTTCAGGGTCAAGGCTTGGCGGAGGTATGAGGTGTTTAAGAACCGTACAAAGCATTTGTACCTGGGATTTGCCTCCGCCTCTGAGGGAATTGAGAGTTGATTTGTTTCTTTGGGAATGGTTAAGGGAATTGAGGATGATACTGTTTGAGATTTGGGTGCCATTTCAAAAGAGAGAGTGAAGAAAAGAGTAGAGAATTTATGCTTAGGTTTGAGAGTTTGAGAGCAATAGACAAGATGAAAAGTTGTGAACAGTTAGAAAAGGGTATTTATATGATAAAGACACTGCGATATGGAGTTATGAATTTGTACAGCCTATTTGTATGTCGCGAAGTCAAAAATGGCCTGTATCGCAAAGTCTTGCAAAGTATATCGCATAGTCTCAAAAATGAACTATGTCGCAAAGTCCCAAGGTGAAAAGATCGAGGAGACTTTGCGATATAGTAGAAATACCCTGTCTAAAACTCTCTTTAGAATCATTAAGCAATTTGTCAGACTTTTATCAAATTTTGAAATAAAATTAATTTAAATCAAAATTCTGTCAAATGTGGAGACTTGTCGATATAGTTATTCTAAGTCGCGAAGTCATAAAGTGAACTATGTCGCAAACTCATGAAATGAACTATGTCGCGAAGTCTCACAATCTCAACAGTTTGCGATATAAGTCTTTTTCATTTGAACTGTGTCGTGAACTCTAAAAATCATCTATATCGAGATGTCTCAAAAGCTCACAACTTCACCATCAAATACGATTTTGAAAAATATGCAGTAAAATACTGAAATATTTATAAATCATATCTCAGCTAATTTTCACTCCACATGAATAGAGCATTTAAATATAGTGAAAATTTACTGCTGCAATAATTTATTGGCATACTTACTTAGAGCAACTAAATGAAGGATTGAGCATTCCAATTTCACTCACAAGTCTGTTGAAGACTGCTTCATTCAGAGGTTTAGTAAATATGTCAGCTAATTGTTTCTCAGTTGGAACATAAGAGACTTCTATGGTACCATTTGCAGCATGTTCCCTAATGAAATGGTACCTGATCTCAATGTGCTTTGTAGTAGAATGATTAACAGGATTGGAAACTATGGATATTGCACTAGTATTATCACATATTAGAGGAATGTGTTCTAACACTAGTCCATAATCCATGAGTTGATTTCTAATCCAAAGCAATTGAGCACAGCAACTTCCAGCAGCAATATATTCAGCTTCAGATGTGGATGTTGTTGTGGACTGTTGTTTCTTACTAAACCAGGACACTAACCTTTGACCTAAGAATTGACAGCTTCCAGAGGTGCTCTTCCTGTCAATTCTGCATCCAGCATAATCAGAATCTGTGTAACCAACCAGGTTGAACCCAGTGCCCTTTGGATACCATAGCCCAAGATTAGGAGTCCCTTTCAGATACCTGAAGATTCTTTTGATAGCCATCATGTGAGATTCCTTGGGATCAGACTGGAACCTTGCACAAAGGCATGTTGCAAACATGATATCAGGCCTGCTAGCTGTGAGATAGAGTAGTGATCCAACCATGCCTCTGAAAACCTTGATGTCCACTCTTTGGCCTTTCTTGTCTTCATCAAGCTTGATAGCAGTGGACATAGGAGTTTTTGCAGGGGATGAGTCTTCTAAACCATATTTCTTTAAAAGATCTTTGACATACTTTGATTGGTTTATAAAGATGCCATCCTCCTTTTGATGTACTTGCAAACCTAGAAAGTAGGTTAACTCTCCCATCATACTCATCTCATATTTACTTTGCATCAACTTGGAGAACCTCTCACAGAGTTTTTCATTTGAAGATCCAAAGATGATATCATCCACATAGATTTGAACAAGAATGATATCATTTCATGCTTCTTGAAGAATAGGGTTTTGTCAATTGTACCCTTGGTAAATTGATGCTCAAGAAGAAATTGAGATAAAGTTTCATACCAGGCTCTAGGTGCCTGTTTGAGTCCATAGAGTGCCTTGAGCAGTCTATACACAAAGTTTGGGAAGTCTTCATTTTCAAAGCCAGGTGGTTGAGACACATAAACTTCTTCAGCAAGATCACCATTGAGAAATGCACTTTTCACATCCATTTGATACACCTTGAAATCTGAGTGAGCTGCAAAAGCCAGGAAGATTCTGATGGCTTCCAGTCTAGCTACAGGTGCAAATGTCTCATCATAGTCAATGCCTTCTTGCTGACAGTATCCTTTGGCAACCAGCCTTGCTTTGTTTCTAATTACCACTCATTCTTCATCCATTTTGTTTCTGAACACCCATTTGGTGTCAATAACATTCTTTCCTTTTGGAGGTGGCACTAGTTCCCATACTTTGTTTTTCTCAAATTGATTCAGTTCTTCTTGCATGGCAACAATCCAATCAGAATTCTTCAAAGCTTCTTCAATTATTTTAGGTTCCTCTTGTGACAGAAAGCAGCTATACAGACATGTATTTAATGTTGATCTTCTTGTTCTAACTCCCTCACTAGGATCTCCAATGATTTGATCCCTAGTGTGGGCTCTGTCCCATTTCCTTGTGTGCCCCTGTTCATTTCCTTGATCTGTTTCAAGCTCATTTTGGTTGACAGTTGAATTCTCTTCTTCTCCCCCTGTGTTTGAGAACCCTTGCACAGGTGTTTGAAGAAGATTGTCAACTTCAAGAATTTCATTCTCTAGAACAGTTTGACCAGGTGGTTCATCTTCACTTTCAGAATCCTCAAGATAACCTTGATTCTCAAATCTTAATGGCACACTGTCTTGATCACTTGTTTTAAGTCCAGGAGTCTTCTTGTCATCAAAGGTGACATCCATGCTTTCCATGACTTTGTGTTGCTCAGGTACAAACACTCTGTATGCTGTCCTTTCCAGAGAGTATCCAATGAAGATACCTTCAAATGCCTTTGCATCAAATTTTCCAACATGCTCAGAGGTATCTTTCATCACAAAACACTTGCTTCCAAACACATGCAGATGCTTGAAGGATGCTCTTTTTCCAGTCATTAATGAGTAAGGAGTTTTGCCAGACTTCTTATTGATCAATGTTCTATTCTGCACATAGTATGTTGTGTTAACAGCATCAGCCCAAAAGCTAGTGGGTAGCTTTGCATCCAACAGCATTGTCCTTGCAGCTTCAATGAGAGTTCTATTCTTTCTCTCAACTACTCCATTTTGTTGAGGTGTTCTAGGAGCTGAGAATTGTTGAGAAATTCCTTTATCTTTGCAAAACTCATACAATGTTGAATTTCTGAACTCAGTCCCATTATCACTTCTCAAAGCTACTACAGAGGAACCAGTGCTTTGTGCTTCTCTATCAACTCTCTTGATATGCTCTATTATGACTTGGGGTGCTTCATCCTTGGAGAATAGGAATTCCACCCAAGTATATCTTGAATAATCATCAACCATCACTAGAGCATATTTCTTTTTGGAGAGGGACATTACATTCACAGGGCCAAATAAGTCCATGTGAATTAGCTGCAGAGGTTTTGAGTTTGAATTGAGCAACTTGTTCTTGTGACTAGATCTTTTAATCTTTCCTTTCTGACAAGCTTCACATGCTCCATCTTGCACAAACTCCAAGGCAGGCAAATCCCTGATGAGTTCTCTCTTGGTTAGAGAGTTCATTGCCTGAACATTCAAGTGAGACAGCTTCTTGTGCCATAGCCAGAATTCCTCATTTGTGGCTTTAGTGTAGAAACAACAAATTTCTCCCTTATCTGCAGCCTTGAGATTGGCTACAAACAAGCTTCCTTTCTTCACACCAGTTAGAACAACTTCACCACTTTCCCTTTTTGAGATTGAACAAAGGTCTTCATCAAATTCCACTTTGAAACCCCTGTTGGTAAATTGTCCAATACTCAAGAGATTATGCTTCAGTCCTTCAACAAATGCTACATCTTCAATAATGACATTTCCAGATTTAACACTGCCATATCCCATTGTATAACCAATGTTGTCATTTACAAAGGTTACTGATGGGCCAGCCTTCCTCAAAATGTGATAGCAGGGCTATATCACCAGTCATGTGACTTGAGCATCCACTGTCCAAGATCCATATGACTCTTTTATTCCTGTTGCCCTGCATTCACAAAGTGACTAAGTTGTTTTTGGTACCCACACTTGGTAGGGTCCAGTTGATTTAGAAACATTTTTGTTAACGATTCCTCTGTCATAAGTTGCATTCATCACAGTAGGGGATCCTGTCCTGTGAGTGTGTACATGTGTGTGTGATTCACAGGAATGTGCAGAGTCAAGTTTATGCTTAAGAGATAAACAGTTAGCAATCACAGTCACATAGCATGTCATGCAATTTGGCTTGCCACAGAATGAATCATGACTAGAATGTATGCTAGCAGAATGGTTACTCAGGTTATCAATTTCAGCAATCTCAGGCTTGCTACACTTATGAGTCAAATGATTAACATATAGACATTTTTTACATTGTTTCCTGGGAGCATTTGGCACATAAGCATAGTTGTTACCCTTGTTGACACCTACCTTACCATTTCTGTTTTGTTTCTTTTTCTTAACAACTTCTTTCTTTACTTTAGGACTCTTGACAAGGTTGTCTTTGGTCTCTTTCTGACTGACAGATTCAGGAGAGGAAGAGGTGTTTTTAGCAGCCTCATCTTCTTCAAGAAGTTGTTGTTTAATGATCAAAAGTTCTTCATTAAACTCAACAACACACTTTTTGAAGATGGGCTTTTCAACACTAGACAGAATGTTTGGGGCATTTTTGTTTGTAAAAGATTCTTTTCTTTTGCCTTTTGCCTTCTTCCTTCCTTTATCATTCTCATAGTCAAAACCAATTCCAACCTTGCAGTCTTCAGTGTGTTCCTTGTGATAGGTTTGAATAAGCTCAGATGAGTTTTTGTAACTTCTTAGCTTTAATTCATTTTCAGCAATTTGCTCTCTAAGAGCTTTTTCTATTTGTTCAGCACAAATAACTTTGTTTTTGAGATACTCAATCTCCTTATTTGATAGAATATATATTTGTATATATTTTAGATGATTTTTATTCCCATATTAGTTATATTTTGTATTTAATCGGATCTTTATTAATTAGTTTTTAATATTCTATTGTAGGAAGCAAGAAATTCTAAATTGGAAAGGATTGGAGCTAAATTAGAAGAAAATTCGGATTTATTGGGCTACTCGCGCAAGACACATTGTTGGGCCGTATCTTGAGTTCTAGATATCGGATTTCGGTGATTTAACAGTCCACGCGAAGATAATGAGATTTTCTTTCAGTCTAGAGTGGTCCAGATGTCATATGCCAGTTGGAGCAGTCCAGAAACAGCAGATAAAAGTCAACTACGAATTTTGACCATAAAAACCTTTTCAAATTTTGGAAAGCCGTGTATTCTTTGGAACAATAAAAATAATACTTTTTATTATCAGGTTATTATCATTAGACATATCATACACGTATATCCATAGCCACCGAGGAGAAGCCAAGAGGAGGAGAAGGAGGACTTTATGCTTGGAGATTTCAACATAGGGATAACTCTTCTTCCTCTATACTTTGTATCATATTTTAACCTCCTTATATATTTTATGACTTTTATTATGATTATGGTTGGCTAGATATTATTGTTGGATGGCTGTTTTGAAGCCCTAAATCTTATGACAATTGTGCAAGTTTGATATTCTGAGATGTGTTCTTGATTGTGCTTATATATACGTCAATGCTTGTAGAGATACATGAATTAACTATGGTATGTGGTCATCCAAATATGTTTTGTGATTGCTATCTCTATAAAGTCAATTAATCTTTCTATGTGGTCATGGGATTAATTGTATTAGTGTGTAATTCGTTTTAACCTTTCTATGTGGTTCATGGGGTTAAACGGATAGCAGAACTTGTTTCTATGTGGTCATGACAAGTTCTCTGTAAGTATCTTTCAGACATATCATAAGAGTTTCAGAATTGTGTTATGGGTTTAGGGTGGATCTACATGCTTTCCAACATGTTTCAGGAATTGCTTACAAACAAACTTTCCCTTGTTTACTAGTTAATTTAGTTATTAGATAAAAACAACAAACCAAATCCATCTTTGATATTATTAGCAGAATAGAAGAAAAGTGATCCCTTGATCCTTGGCGTAGAACGATACCCTATTTACTCTAAATTACAAACGACACAAAAAGGGTTTAAATTGAGACACATCAATTTTTGGCGCCGCGCCGCCGGGGATTAAAATTTGCTTTTCTTTTTTTTTTGTAAATATATTTTTCTTTTTCTTTTCCATCTTTTCTCCGCCTATTCCTGCGGTGTCGATTGCTGGTATTGGGCGTACTTGCATGGTGTATCCTAATCCTTGGCCCATTTTTCCTGTCCAAGACGTTGTTGCTTCCAAACTGCCCAGCCCAATTGCAGGCCCATTTCACATTCACACTTCTGCTGTCCAGACTTTGCTGCTTCATGTCCAATCCCAGCTGGTGAACTTGAATCTCTTAAAAAATTAATATGAAGCTACTGGGATTCGAACACCTGACCTGTATGACAGTCTGGACTTCTAAGTGGACTGCACAACCAGTTGATCAGGTTTTGTCTTGGTGTTATATTATGGACAGCACGTTTTATATACTTTAGTTCGTCCCTGGAGCTTATTAATTAAATGGAGAGGACATTCATAATCCTTTTCCAAGCGGCACTTCATGCGAAAGCATAGGGGAGTATTTCTAACTTTTCTTTGTATATAAATTTCTTAATTTTATTTTTGTATTTATTTGTTAGGATAATTTTTTATTTTTATTTTATTTTATTTATTTATTTGTATATATTATATATTTTATTCATTGAGGACAATGAACCATTCAAGTGTGGGGAGGTGTTCTCAATATTATAAAAATCCAAAAAAAATAGAAAATTAAAAATATTTGTATATAATTGCCTTGTCAAGAGCATGTTAGCGAAGATAAGTACACATTTTGTAGACTAATTTTGCATGATTAATTCTGAGTGTGCTATCAACGAATAAAAATCGTTTGTTGCATGATTATTCCTTGTGTGTACTTGCGAAATTTCTAAAACTTGAGATGCGTCTTAGTCAAATTTAGTAAGTTGAGCATGCTTTCACCTTGTGAGATTTTGAGCCTAATTTATGATTGATACATTATTTATCAATCGAGTTCTTTTGTTGTGTGGTGTTCGTCATTTAGCATGTGCTCTAGAACTTGTTTTGATACCGTTTTGAGACTACATGATATGTGTATGCATGAAAATGATAAAGGCACTAGGATTAACCTATTGACCTAAACACTACCTTTATGAGTTATATCCTTAGTGAACCCCCTTGAGCTTATATCCGTTTCTTTCATATATCACCACTCTAAAAAATTTGAGCCTACTTGTTCATTCTTGTCTTGATTTACTGGTAGAGCATTGTGATTCAACTTAAGGGTGGGTGAATATTCAAGTGTGGGGATCTTCTGTAAAGTATGATATTTTGGTGGGAATTACTATGATGTGGTTATTTGATCTTCGTTCTTCTGAAAAAGAAAATTTAAAAAAATGAAAGAGGAAAAAAAATAAAGAGAAAGAAGATCGAAAGAGAGCTGAGTTATTGTTCATTGTTCATTGCAATGTGAAAATGGGAAAGTACATAATCATGTGCTTATGGGTTTAATGCTTGTGGAAGCTTGATCAACTTTCGCATGATTTATATTTCATATTTAGTGCTACAATTTAAAGTGAACATGATACTCTATTAGTTTATCGAGTTTAGCCACTTGTGAGCCTTTTCTTTGAATTCCTACCCTGTTCCTAAGCCACGTTACAACCTTTAACAAAGACCTTTAGATTCGTGCATGCATGTATACAAAGTAGTGGAGATTTGGTGGACAACCAAGCATATGGTAGCGCATGTCTATTTTGATTGAACTTGAGTGATACACTACACTTATACACTTTTGTGAAATGAGAGTGATGTGAGAATTTGTATCCATAGCGTGCTTGCTTATTAAAGGCGATTTTGATGTTTATTTCTTGATATTTTTGTCTATCCAGACATGTGTGCATACTTGGATGATTCTGTACAAATGGTGTACTTTCAGATATTCTCAGGTTGTTGTGTGATTGAGGTTTGCATATGTGGGGTACTATGAATTGTTGCATGTTTGAGACTCGGTGATTGAAAATATTTGATTTTGTGGGTATATCTTCTATAAACCCTCACGAGACAAAACTCGTCCTACTAGGGCTGCCTATGGGTTTAAAGGCTTGTTGCATATGCTCAATGCAATCGTGTCATCTACGAAAGTGGTGTTAGTTAGTTAGATTAGTTTTTATTCTTTTTATTTGCCCGAGGACGTGCAAAATGCTAAGTGTGGGGATATTTGATAGAATATATATTTGTATATATTTTAGATGATTTTTATTCCCATATTAGTTATATTTTGTATTTAATTGGATCTTTATTAATTAGTTTTTAATATTCTATTGTAGGAAGCAAGAAATTCTAAATTGGAAAGGATTGGAGCTAAATTAGAAGAAAATTCGGATTTATTGGGCTACTCGCGCAAGACACATTGTTGGGTCGTATCTTGAGTTCTAGATATCGGATTTCGGTGATTTAACAGTCCACGCGAAGATAATGAGATTTTCTTTCAGTCTAGAGTGGTCCAGATGTCATATGCCAGTTGGAGCAGTCCAGAAACAGCAGATAAAAGTCAACTACGAATTTTGACCATAAAAACCTTTTCAAATTTTGGAAAGCCGTGTATTCTTTGGAACAATAAAAATAATACTTTTTATTATCAGGTTATTATCATTAGACATATCATACACGTATATCCATAGCCACCGAGGAGAAGCCAAGAGGAGGAGAAGGAGGACTTTATGCTTGGAGATTTCAACATAGGGATAACTCTTCTTCCTCTATACTTTGTATCATATTTTAACCTCCTTATATATTTTATGACTTTTATTATGATTATGGTTGGCTAGATATTATTGTTGGATGGCTGTTTTGAAGCCCTAAATCTTATGACAATTGTGCAAGTTTGATATTCTGAGATGTGTTCTTGATTGTGCTTATATATACGTCAATGCTTGTAGAGATACATGAATTAACTATGGTATGTGGTCATCCAAATATGTTTTGTGATTGCTATCTCTATAAAGTCAATTAATCTTTCTATGTGGTCATGGGATTAATTGTATTAGTGTGTAATTCGTTTTAACCTTTCTATGTGGTTCATGGGGTTAAACGGATAGCAGAACTTGTTTCTATGTGGTCATGGCAAGTTCTCTGTAAGTATCTTTCAGACATATCATAAGAGTTTCAGAATTGTGTTATGGGTTTAGGGTGGATCTACATGCTTTCCAACATGTTTCAGGAATTGCTTACAAACAAACTTTCCCTTGTTTACTAGTTAATTTAGTTATTAGATAAAAACAACAAACCAAATCCATCTTTGATATTATTAGCAGAATAGAAGAAAAGTGATCCCTTGATCCTTGGCGTAGAACGATACCCTATTATTCAAACCATCAAGACTCACAACCATTAACTCAAATTCCTCATTCTTTTGTGTAAGCTCAAGATTCTTAGCAGTTAGCCTGTCAATTTCTTCATTAGCAACTAACATGCTAGTATGAATATTAAACATTTCAGTACTCATGTCTTCAACAGTCTTCTTATATTGACAGGGAGTCATTTCAAGAGAAGTAAGAATAGGTACCTGACTTGAATCACCATCATCAGAAAATGCCATCAAGGCATAGTTTGAGTACTCTTGTTCTTCTTCTTCATCAGAGTCATCCCAGCATTTTCCCTCAGCAATAAAAGATTTACCCTGTTGTTTCTTGAGTAGAGCCTCATACTTAGCTTCAAGCTCTAAGTATGATTTATCCTTCTTGACCTGTTTAGGCTTCTTACACTCTGTGGCAAAGTGCCCAAGTTCATTGCAGTTATAGCATCTTATTTTGGACCTATCCACACTCCCAGATTTGTATCCTACTTTAGCTGCACCAGCACTCCCTTTTCCCTTGTTGAAGGAGTTTGAGCTCCCTGAACCACCAGCATTCCCACCATTGAATCTAGACTTGAATGGTTGTTTCCTCTTAAACCTAATGTTAGGGTATCTCCTAGCCATATAAGCAAAAGATTTATTTTCCATCTTGTCTAGCTCATCTATGCTGTAGAACTCATCTTCCTCAGGCAAATCATAGACAACCTGAGTTTCATCACCAGTGTCATCATTTTCCAGTTCCTCAATCTTGACTTGACTGATTTTCAGAGAGTCCATTCTTTGACCTAGGTTGTCAGCAATAAGGGCACAAGAGGTATTGGCCATTAATCCTTGTTTTGCTTGAATAGATCTTTTCTGAAACAGCTCTAGCTCATATGTCTTCAACACACCATACAACACATCAAAACCAATCTTTGTTAGATCTCTTTCTTTGAGGGAAGAGATCCTTGGTTCTAGGTGATCTGGAAGAGTTAGTAAAAACTTCATGTTGAGCTCTTCTGTCTCATAGTGTTTGTCATAGAGTTTGAGCTCATTTATCAGCTTGTTGAACCTCTCAAATACTTCTGTGATTCCCTCCTTTGGTTGAGCCATGAATGCTTCATACTGTGAGACTAAAATCTGCTTTTTGTTCTTCCTTACCTCAGGAGTTCCTTCACACAGCACTTCTATGAGATCCCACATCTTCTTTGCACTACTGCAGTGAGCAACAGTGCCATACATGTTGAAATCCATAGATTCACATATGATAAGTTGGAGATGTCCATCCAGTGCTACTTTCTCCTTTTCAGGATCAGTGTATTTTGAGGGGTCTTTAGGAACATGCCTTGCTGGTATTATCTCAGTGCCTACTGTTGTTTCACCAATCTCAATCATTGGAGTAAAGGGACCATGCTTTAGAATGTCTAAGTACATGGGATTAGAAGCTTTGATGAACAGTAACATCTTCTTCTTCCATAAGCTGTAGTGCTCCTTGTTAAAGGGAGGAATCTTGATACTGCTTAGTTTCTGTGAACTCATTCTTGATCTTTTTCTATTTGTATGTTAACAGCCTGCTCTGATACCACTTGTTAGAAATGAATATCACCTAGAAACTAGACAGAGGGGGGGGGTGAATGGATAGTTTGATGGATTTTTCTTTTCTTGAATCTAAATATAAACTGTATATGATTATGCAGTGTAATATACAGAAAGTAAATAACACACACAATCACTTTAATCTACTTTGTATAAGCAAATTAAATACTACAGCTTTCCAGGAAATTCACAATCGAATTTCTGGCTTCTAAACAAGAACAGTTTGTACTTGCTTGCTTACAGAGAAAAGAGCTTAAGATAGAAACTATGTGTATCTCTCTTACAGCTAACAATAGGATGTGCATGATATATATAAGCCATATACAAACTAGTGCACACACCTATTTTTACACAGTTACCCCTTGCTGAAAGTCCAACTTGTCCTGCCATAAGAAGTTAACTGTGTCAGGAAGGACCACCTGCTTTTCGGAGTCTTTCCCGTTTCTGTAGCTGCTTGTCTCTTATCTTTCTCTCCAAGTTTAGCTGTAGATTTGCCATCTGTTCTTTGGACCACCTTGCCAGAACAAATGCTCCAATATTTGTCTCCTTTGATTCTTGGTTCTGTACCTTGATTTGTCTTGTTATAAACGGCTAAGTGTTGATATCGTGAACTCCACTTCATTCCTGACTTCGCGATCTCCCTTGTGAGGACTACGCGATATGGCCTTTGAGGACTTTGCGACATAGGTCATTTGACGACTATGCGACATAGGTTGTTTGACGACTATGCGACATAGGTCATTTGACGACTATGCGACATAGGTCATTTGACGACTATGCGACATAGGTCATTTGACGACTATGCGACATAGGTCATTTGACGACTATACGACATAGGTCATTTGACGACTATGCGACATAGGTCATTTGACGACTTCACGATCTAGGCTTCTTTGACTTTGCTAACTTCAACACTTCACGACATGAGTCTTGAGGACTTCTCGACATAGTACAAAATGGACTATGCGATGTATCACTTCACGACATGGATATTGGTGACTTCACGACATAGCTTTCTTTTGACTTTGCTATATAATGCCTTAGACAGATTTCTGCAACTTATTCCTTCATGGCCTTATTCATTTCTATCCTGCTGCATGAACACTTCTGAACTTCTACCAGGACAATTATTCAATGGCCTATATACAATCTAGATGCAAGAAACTTTACTAAGCTCATTATAGATTTGAGCATACATGATAAAGCTAATGTTCATGAGAACAAGACAAGTACATATAGAGACCTATACTATATCCCAGTGATAGAAATCACTAGGTCATGTAATGTGACATAGTCACATAGTGTAGGCTTGTTAATAGTGGTATTCAGACATGTCTTGAGCTTAACACACCACTCCTCGTAACCTCATATAACAACTTTTAACTGTAAATTGCCCTTTATCCTCAAAGAACCAAAACCATGAGTCTTCCTTGTTTCCCCTTGGAATCAGAATTTGCTTTATCAGTTCACAATCACGCTCATTGTAGATATCATGCAGCACATCCTCATCCCATTCTCTTTGATTCTCGGCTAACAAACTTCCAACCTTCGATGTTTTTAGTTCTTCCGACATATCGGTAGTGAGGTATCCATTTACTGGACACGGTAGCCATGGTACCTGCCAGATTTTCGTGCTTTGGCCATTCCCAATGTGACGTCTACATCCTTGACGTATAACATCTTGTGTTGCTATTAGGTTTCGCCATACATAACTAGGATTTGTCCCAATCGTAGCTTCTAGAAAACTTGAAACTGGAAAATAACGAGCATGCATAAGGTTTGTCATCAATGGATTTGTCTCATTTATAATCCGCCAGACCTTCTTTGCTAACATTACAAGATTAAACTCCCTCAACCTCTTAAACCCCAGTCCACCGTCCTCCTTAACTGAACAAAGTCTCTCCCAGGACAACCATTTGATTCCAGTACCCGATGCATCCCTCCCCCACCAAAAAGCGTTCATCTTTTTCTCGATCTTATCACAGACCTCCAACGAGATCAACAACATATTCATCCAAAAGTTTGGAACCACCTGAGCTGCTGTTTTTAACAAGATCACTTTTCCTGCCTTAGACACTTTTTGCTTCTGCCATCCTTGGAGTTTCTGATCAATTTTTTCAGATAGGAAAGAAAAGGTTACAACCTTTCTCCTTCCTACAAACATTGGCATCCCCAGATATTTACCCAGATTCTGCACTGCACTTACTTCCAACTGCTCACATACATCTTTTTGTCTTCCACACTTGTATTCGGAGAAAATGTAATCGATGACTTCGTATAATTTATCTTTTGGCCCGATATGTTTTCATACCTATCCAAAATACGTTTCATAACATTTGCCCGAAAGAAAAAATAATAGTCATCCGCAAAAAATAAGTGTGAAATTGTCGGTGCCCCCCGAACAATAGTACATCCGTGAAGTAATCTCATCTCTTCGTTCCGACGAATTATAGAACTAAGACCCTCCGCACACAGGATATAAATGTAGGAGAAATTGAATCCCCTTGACGCACTCCCCGATGTGGTTGAACATTCCCAAACACAGTTCCATTACGAACAAAACTATATGAGACCGAAGTGATCAATCCCATCAGTCTTGAAATCCACAGCTCAGAGAAGCCAAATTTTACCATCATATTCCGAATAAACTCCCACTCCAATTTGTCATATGCTTTTGAGATGTCTATTTTGAAGCATGTCATCCCATTCTTACCTTGGTATAATCTTCTCATATAATGGTTAACTTCGAAAGCAATCAAAGCGTTATCATTTAGAAATCTACCTTCGATAAAAGCACTCTACTTATCCGAGATTAAAGTTTTCAAGTAAGGCTTTAACCTGTTTGATAAGACTTTAGACAAAATTCGAACAAGCACATTGCATAGAGAGATAGGGCGTAGGTCAGTCATGACTTCAGGTATTTTCACCTTTAGAATTAAGCATACAATTGTCTGATTTATACCTCTCGGTAAGTCCCATGTAGTCATATATTTCTTACAAAATTTAATCACATCTCTCCCAACTATACTCCAGTAAGTTTGAAAAAATGCAGGGTTTAACCCGTCTAACCCCGGCGATTTCTCCGGATACATGGAGAATATTGCGTTCTTAACCTCCTCGGGCGTAACTTCAACCACTAAGTCTGTATTATCCACCTCTGCAACCTGATGAACCCTCTCTCGTTCTGATAGTTGGCCATTTAAATTTGACGACTTGAATAACTGAGAGAAATAAATTGTAATGATACCTTGAATTCCTTCGTATGTCTCTGTCCATTCCCCGTCTGCATTTTTTATCCGCTGAAATCCATTACTCTTTCTCCGAGCAGAGGCAAAACCATGGAAAAACCTAGTATTTTGATCCCCGTTTTGCAACCAAAATAACTTGGCTCGTTACTTCCAGTATATTTCCTTCTTTTCCAGTAATTGGATCATATGAGAGATTTTTGGTCGATCAACTATTAAGTCTTTTAACTATTTAGGTGTATGATTGGTCCGAAAATATAATGTTTAAAGAAAAGACACAAAAAATTGAATTTATGTTCAAAAGACGAGAACTCTACAAATAGGATGTATTATATATTAAAAATAACGTAATTAATATTCAATATTAAATGAAAAAATATATGATTTTTGAATAAAAAATATTAAAAAATTGCAGTAAATTATTAACAAAGACCATTTAAACTATATCTCGAATAAAGTATCTTTATATAACATACCAAATTGATCAATAGTATAATATATAATGGTTTAGTTCTAATATATACTTAGATTAATATATGATGAAACTAAAAATTTGATTTTAGATATCAGGTAGACGTACATGTCATTAAGGACGACTAATCATATTTTACATTGACAAATTATTTGGAGAAATATAAAGTTTAGAAAAAAATAATTCGAAAAATATAAGATAAAAAATAAATCAATTTATCAAAATTTTAAAAATAATTGCGATAATGTGTAATAAAATTAAACTAAAACTAAATATTTGAATTTAAAAATGTATAAAAGTGTATATAATATTTGGAAAAAAATGAGCTAGACACCGCAAAGATGACTTTTACATAATGTTAATAGATTTCGTAATATGTCTTAATCTTACATGTACGATCGGTTTTTTTTACAAATATACCCTAACTACGTTAAAATCACATTATTTAGTAAAAAAAATACCATGAGTTTACATACTTATATACATACAATTTTACTAAAATATTTGTTTATATTATACTCAAATGTTCAATTTGATAAGGTTCATATTACGCAATTGAAAACTATATAATATTTTAGCAATTAAAAGTAATAATGTAATTATTATCGTATAAATATTTTTCCAAATTTTATGAAATTTAATCAAGTTTTAAAATATTTGGTTAATGAAATTGGTCTGCCATATTATAAAAGTACTATTAAAATATTATCATTTTCGTGATTTTCATTTAAAATTATATCAAATATATAAATACAATTTCGGATAAAAAAATTATTTCAGTACCCGTGCTTCGCACATACTTTTACTCTAGTTACTATATATTAAACCTAAGCACAAGGAGAAAAAGTGACATTTTAATAGCTGTGGAATTATAATTTTATCCCGAGAAATTACAAAAACACCATTTCTTTAATATTTATGCAAAAAATAATTAAATTACGTTACTCTTAAGAATTGAACTTACAATTAAACTCACACCATAAACATTATGCTAAAATTTGTTTTAATCTTACTTTCAAACTCTTTTTAGATAAATCACTACTTCTCCCATCTTTTTATTTTATGTTTGGGTAAATAAATATTGATTTATATTATTTCTAAAAGATTACACATTATATGGTTACAATTTTTTTAATTGATTGAGCATAATATACAATTCTCATTTGCAACCTATTATGCAACCAAATATTATTCTAATTATTAAATTTTTATAAGTTGCAGTTTCGGTTGATTTTGGTTGATGTCAGTTGCAATTATAGTTGTAAAAGTTGCAGACCGTATTTTTATAAAATTTTCAAAAAGTTGATATTTTTGCAAATATTTTCAAAAAGATGATATTTTTGCAAATATGAAAAAGAATTTTTGCAAAAATATTTTATATAGCGGATATTTTTGAAATATTTTATTTTTCTTTTGTAAATATCATTTTTATTTTCACTTTTTGATTCTACTTTTTAGTTCCACGTGTGCCATGACAAATGGACTTGGTAAAATGGGAGTAGACCTAAAGAAATGAACTGAAAAGTGTAACTGAGACACGAATTTACAAAAGAAAAATAGATAATTCAAAATTTAATCGAACCAAATAAAATTGATTCAAACCAGAATCGAACTTTATTTTAATTTCAGACTTATCCAAAATTAATCTAACATAAATTCAAACCATATTTGAAAAGAAAATTTTGGAAAGATCATAATCGAATTTAATGTAATCATCATAGTCCTAGTTGGACTGTGATTAATAGTGAAGGGATTGCTCACATTTGTTCTAGGCAGTGGCTGATGCATCAGAGTCCGCTTGTCTATTATCAGGAACAAGAAAAATTCAGGATACGCCCCATAATTTGACGCAGCTGCTGTGGCTTATCTGTGAAGAAGTGCAGTCACAGGATACTTTTGTGTGTAACTCTGATCTGCTACCACACAGTGTAATGTGTCTTATTTTCTGGTTTAGGGACGGGAAACTTGATTTGCTATTGAATCATCATTATATGACTGAGGTTGCAACTGATGTAGCAGCTCCTGTACGAAACAAGGACAAAAACATACTACAAATTTTGCTTGATCACTAGAGTAGTGTGACAAACCTACCCCAGTAACTTACTTGCTGTTTGAGCTTCATGAAACTCAACACCTTGGCACTTGCATGCAATATAGGATCTTGTAGCCTTCCAAATAAAGATGCAAGTACATGGAATTTTACATGGATAAAGAGTTTTTAAGTAGATTTAATATTGTGGTGTTATTGGCAATTGGCCGTGGATTGAATAGAAGAATTATCACTGGTATGTAAATATCTGGCAACATATGATGCTACAAAGGAAGATTGTACTGTTTGAGGTTTAGGACTCAGGGGTACTGTGTGGGTTTTAAACTTGAGAGAGATAGGATGCAGCTGCCTTCTCGAGATTCATAAAGCTTGAATGATTAGTCCTCTACTCGCAGCATCTGATTTAAGGTTTATATTTTGGGAGAAGCAGCTAGTTTATTGTTATAATGCCTGAAGACTCTCTCAGTCTCTCACACAAATTCATCATATATCAAAGACTATATATCACATCAACATTACCTTGAAGGCTCTTCAAACAATCAGTTGCAACATCAGAGCACTGGAAGTTTCAAAACACTACAGAGATTAAGACAACTGCGCTTTTACTTGGCACTCTTTTAAATAGGCTAGAATGGAAAGCTTAAGGTAGCTCATTGCAGAAGGCACAAGGTTTTTAAAACTTCCTCACGTAGAATCAATCCAGAAACTCAAGTGACAAAATGCTAGAGATCCCAGTTTGCTGTATACGAAACTAAATGGAAGATGTTTGGAAAATGGTCTGGCATAAAAGGAAAACAAATGACATGTTTTACCAATTAAACTGAAATCCAACATAGTTTTTTTCTAAATCCCAAAAATCCAGAGTGATCTGAAGTTGGGAAACACACAGCTGAAATTGAACCACATCAGTAAGCACTAGAAGCACTAGATGCACCAACAACATTAAGAAGCTAAAGTTTTTTTTTTTTTTTTGCTAAATAATTAAGAGGCTAAAGTTTTTTCCCAAAACTGCCTCAATTTAGTATTTACTCTAAAGATACATCATCATCTTGGATTCTTTAATTCAAAAATAGTATCACTAAAGAACGCTTCCGCTACTTATCCACATGTTACTCCCTCTACTTCTAACAAATTTATATCTTTCTTTTGTATTTCTTCTTCTCCTGTAAGCATATCAATTTGAGCCTCAGAGCATGTACAATGTTTGAAAAATATGTAGTTTCAAAGAAATTCTATCCTATTAGAGACATTTTAGATGTTGTCATTCTCTTCTATCTTGTACTATACTCACATTTAAATTCACATTTAGATATTTGTAACACATATATGTAGAGTCAACTTTTTCTGTGGACTGCAGAGTTCCAGACTAGAACAATCCATGAAATATATAGTGGTGTCTCAACCTGTGTAGAGTATCTTGGGACTACTATCAAGTTTTTCCATAATACGAATCAAACATCACGGAGATTGAAACAACTGAGGTCTGACTGACACCAAATAAGACACTCTTTTATATTGGCCAAAAGATGGAATTTTTTTGTAGTTTCTAACACTATTAAGAAGTCTTCTTTTTAGATTTTCCATCAGTGAAATAGTGAATAAGCTATGCCACTCACAGTTCTCCATTTTGCCCAAAAGATCAACTGTGGTATATGTCCCAATTTGCTAATTACAAATATAAATGGAACATATTTTCTGGAGAAACAAGCTAACCAAGCTACAAACGGGGGATCATACCATATTGTCAAGTGGCTTAAACCAAGCTGAACTGGTAGTTCTTCTGAGGATAATAGTGGTAAAGGTAATGGAATAAAGAAGGGAGATTTTGCAGCCATGAGATATATTGGTGACCATACTGTAGTACAGCTAACTCGGTTCCTAGACAACTTTCTAAATTGAAATGTTGTAACAACAGCGTAAGGAATTTAAAAATAATTTCATTTATGATGCTACAAGTACTTTCGAACAAATACAAATATACGGACAACATCAGTATAGTGCAAGCTAATTTGTGTTAAAACATCGATCACCATTAAGCTCATCAAAAGGGAAATGCCCACCTCAATCCCAAGTACTCCATAAGCATTAGCATTTAGCATGAAACACATTTTTATAGAACAGTGTTTTGTCCTCTGCAGGCTTATTATTTCTCCACATATCTGCCATTTGCTTGTAGACTAATTACAATTTTCTGACTTATATTAGGCATTAACATATTTTACAATCACGCAATTATTTGTAAAGCATAGGTTGGCTACTGGCAAATTACTCTGAGAAAGATAGAGTTGGGAATACTCAAAAATAGAAAGCTTTGCGACCTTTGTTAATTCGCTGCTCTTAGGCATCCTCCTTGACTGCAAGTACCTGTACTAGCAAGGTGTTGGTAGTTTAACTTGATTTTTTTTCTGCTCCTCCATTTGAAATCAGAAACAATATAACTGTATACTGCAGAATATATTAAATCTGTCAGAATGAAAAATTAAAAAAAAAAAACTGCAAACCCACGTAGACGCTCAGCACACTAATAGTGTGTAGGCTGCAGAATGTAAATCTTCATGTTGCCTGTTAAAGTTTAGCTATATCTTACCTTGTCAAAATTTAGTACAAACATTGTTGAATCACCTAAACTAGTAGTACTTGTTTTCTCTTTTTATTTTTATCTTTCAGAGCTCGTTGTTGACAAGTGATCACACGGACGTCTGTCACTTAAATTAGAAACAACACTCAAATAAGATCATAGTCTGGCAGAACTTTCGTCATTTAAATTCGAAAGCATCATAGACTTACAGCTCATCATAATATGTTCAGCACTGTGAAACCAGGCAGAAGTATGTAAAAATTTGGATAAAAGAAAAAGCTACGGCAAGAGTCATTGGCTGTAACTTTGTAAAGTAGCAACTTAGTCCCTCAAGAAGTAGTTAAAACTTCTTTGTAGAAAAAAATCACAGGGCTAGATCACACTTACAGTTGTCTGCTTCTCACTTTAAAGGATAAAAAATATCTACTTCCAAACTTCTCACTTTGAAAGTGAGTTTTGACGTATTAAGCAGGCCAGTTTTTTCCGTCCATAAACAATGTATGGCCGCAGCAGAAGAGTGAATATTATTTTTCTATACCTACAGAACAGGTTCACCATCCTCAAGAAGAATTCCAATATAGTTGTACAACTCTGCGAATTATGGATTTAATGTTTTGACCTCATATTAGGGAGAGGAGCATCATCTAAAAGTTTAGCCTGAAAATGAGGAGAGGAAATAAATAATGAGCTGGACTTTTCAGAGATGATTAGCTGTTAACCTCTTAAAATTATCAACATTTGCCCAATACCCCGACTCCTCGACAAAACTTGACTTCTTAAGATTTCTCTATATAGAACGAACAATATGTTGCAGACCACACTCCGCTGCAATCTCAACTATAGGCCTCTCCTCACTCAGATAAAAATCAGCTCACCAATCACCTAAATTATCTTCACATTTAAAGTTGTCCAGGAATTTCAGAGAGATTGGACGAAGGTTAGTCTGAACTTTGAAGGAGTCGTAGAAAAAGATGCCATTACCCATTAGCAAATCCCAAGAATTTTAACCCTTTTGAATAATATATACAAGTTTTAACAATTACACTAAAGATAAATCAGGATTAAGGTAAGACATATATACTTGGAACAGTCAATGTCTCAATGATGACAAGAAACTCAAGGAGGGAGAGGAAACGTCCATTGAAATTCGATTTAAGGAGAGAAATCTTTATAAATTAATTAGTACTACATGAAATATCAATAAAAGTTCATAATCCCTGACCAATGACTATCTACTGTGATTTCATACTTATCTTTGACTGGAAATTGTAGACATAAGCTTACCAAATTTTCAAGAATAGCTAATGACCTGAAGGCTTTATCGATCTACAATTCCTCCGCTAGTGGTGCATACTCTCGAGTGGCAGCTGGAAAAATGGACTTCAAATTTCCAGACATCACAACCTAAAATAGTCAACCAGAGAATGAATAGAGTCGAGCCAATTTTTACCCAAATCCAGCAGAGTTTAACATTTTTGTAAAGTGAAACTATCCTGGCCAATCTTTCTAAACAAACAAAAGTCTGTTGAAATTCGATTTAAGGAGAGAAAACTTTATAAATTAAATACTCCATAGAATATCAAAAAGGGTCATAGTCCCTGACTATCAACTGCCATTTCGATATTTAGTAACGTGGCCTATTGTTGGTTTGATATCTTGTTAAGTTTACAAAAACATAGTAAACTCTATGAGAATATTCATGTAGGTAAATATATTTTTACAAACTTAACAAAGATATCGAATCAACCTTATAACCAAAGATTCAATCCATTCAACAACCCCTATTTTTTTTTCTTTATTTATTTACAGGGAGAAATGAGAATGTTGTGATCGGACAAGGAGAAGGGGTGTATACTGAACAGGGTTCAAGTGCTTCACTTCAATTTAAAGTACAATTAACGGCGGAGAGTAAACACTCAGTTTCATCTGACGGCCTAGTTTACTCTTGTCTGACGGCCTAGCTAAAAACTCATTGGGAACATCATGTTCATCAAAGTGACGATCAGAATAATAATAAAAGGCTCTAACTAATTTCTGAGCCGACTCTTGCTGATCGCTTTACATTTTACATAAAATAAGAACAAATGAATTAATTCCTGAAAAGCTTCAAAATTTGAAATGTTGTTATGACATGGTAAGTCGTTAACAGAGTAAGGGAGCTCATTGCAGAGGCCCAATTTTAGAAAACTTCTAAATGTAGAATCAAGTCCTTGCGTTATCATCCACGGACAGAAAGCTTCAGATTCTTCATTGATGCAAATACAGGAACGTGTTCATTAAGTAAAACTACTACTTTCCTTGTACAAAATTCAATCAACAATCTTCCTAATCACATTCTGAATAGGATTTACCCTAGTAAGTTAACGTACTTAAATTGGATTTTCCTAATCTCCCGAGTGCCCAGTTTGTAAGGCACTTGTACAAGAGGAGAAGTTGGTTCCTATATATGGGCGGGGAAAACAAAGTTCTGACGTGAGTACGCGATTGGTACCTGGAGACATAATTCCCAATCGCCCTACAGGGCAGAGACCTGAAACGGCTCCTGCTCCAAATACCAACTTTTTCCAACAAGAAGAAGAGGTTAATTCGATTGGTGGTTTTATGCCAATGGCAACCACTAGATTCGGCAACTTAACACTGTCTGCTCTTTTTGGTGCAATCCCGTCATTCTTTAACTTCCAAGTTCATGGATTTTCTATTCATATGAATAATAGCGAAAAAGGTCATCTTCTAACTTATTAATGTTTCAGTAGATGACAGCCCAAGCAAAAAAAAATCTTTAATTAAAACTTCCTTAATTCCCTTCTGATCCAAGATTGTGAAACTCAAAATTTTCCAGCAACTATTAGACAGTTTCTAAAAATTTGTTTAATAAAAGCATAAGTAATGTGAAAACAAAGGGGAAATCAGACAAACCTTTTGAAGGGATCATTATCTTCAGTGGTGTCCTGTAGCTGTTCTGAACTAACTTCGGGAATGAAAACTCTACCCTGGATATCCCATTGGAAGAAGTGATCCCCTCAGCAATCAGCATACAGACTGTCTGTGTGTCAGGAGGCTCATTCATAGTCTGTCCTCGAAATCTCAGCAGACTTTAAAATAAGGAAATCTGTGAACCTGTAAATGAATTACTTGATACTAGAATGATCCAAGTATCTGACATATCTACTGTCGTTTCATATTTTTTGTTTGTTAAGAAATACATTTTTTTTAACCAAGGATGTAATCATAAGCTTACCTAATTAAGAAATAACTAAAAACTGGAGGAAGCACTTGTTCATATTTGCGGTTGTGTGAGGCATGGAAGGCTTTATTCACAACTCCACTACTAATAGTGCATAAACCCAAGTGCAAGCTGAAAAAATAGACTCTAATAATAAAAATCTAGACATAACAAGGAGAAGGTCAAAGTCAATCGAAGAATGCAGAGTCTTGGTATGACAAAATTAAGAAGTCCAAGTGTCGAGTTTCATATATAAGATTTGAGTCTGGCAGAACTTACTAGTCCCCTCATCAAAACCAGAGTTTCATCTATAAAAACCAGAGTCTGCAAGTAGTGTCAAGACCAAGATCTTCACCTCGCTCATCAAAACAGTATTGACCACCGAAATCCCCATAAGGTAATTCTAGTAATGTTAAAGAAATTGTACAAAATTACCTAAACAATAAAAAATTAAACAAATATATAATAACCACTTAGGAGCTTAGGTTCCAAAATTTAAACAGAACGGTGAACTTTTTACTGGGTAGTAAAAGAACTGCACCAACAAGCTTAGGTGTAGGTGCAACAGAGCTGCAAGCTTAGGAGGATGCCAACACAATCTTTTTTGACAGAAACACTAACCTTTATCCCTGGCGAAGTCCAAGAAGCATTGAAGTTCAAGAGCTTCCTTGTAGTACATCATTCCTCTCACTGCAATATATATACATCAATGTACACAAAATGTCAAAGTTAAAACCTTTCCTGATGCCAAAATACCAGAAACAGATATAATGCAAAACGATTGATGGATATATTTTATGAAGGTAAAACAAAATTGATATTCCATCCTCATTTTCTTTATTAAGCTCTTCCTCTGAATAAAGGACATCTTCCTTGTAATATGGAGTCAAAACACTGATACCAAATTACAACAATAGTAACACTTTAAGTTATTCATAGATACCGAATTGGAAATTATAATTAAACATAATGCAATTACATGTACTAGTAATTTTCAAACTCCCACTCGATGCTTAAGCAAGTGTAATTTTCAAAATACACGAAATGCAGATAGCTAGACGAATCAGACAGTGTTAGGTGCGAAATGTGTCACATTATTAGTTTACACAGTGTTTATTTTCTACCAGGTGCCGATATTCACTGATTTCACTTGAGCTATGAGTTTAGTTAATCCTTTTAAAGGCATAGAAGTTTCTCATTCAAAAAATTGATATAGACAAGATATACAATTAAACATAATGCAATTACATGTACTAGTAATTTTCAAACTCCCACTCGATGCTTAAGCAAGTGGATCACCACGGAGATGGCCTTCACGATATTGGTTTTCACCATTTAAATAACTCATCAGCTGGCAATTAAGTAAGTCGTACATCAGATCACAGTAGAGTATCTTAGGGAGGAAATTATCAGAATTTTTAGCAAGTTCCTAAGCACCTATAGGCAGCAAATGCACCCTCGATCAGTGTAGTTACTAGTTTGATGTTGATATTTGAAGTAGAAGTAACGCGGGAACAAAAGGCAACCAAGACAACGATAATTATGCGGGAACAAAAGACAACGAAGAATTAATAATTATGCGGGAACAAAAGGCAACCAAGAAATAATTCAGTAAAAATCACAAAGATTTTCATTCATTACATAAACAGAAATTTAAGTATGCTAAATAGTGCAAATAAATTTTAAATTTTACAGTCTCGGAAGTACAAAGAAATGCATACATCCATCATCAATCATCTAAGCTGCTGTTACCAATGAAAATCACAAACAGATCCTCTTCGCTTGACACGAATTATTCCCCTCAATTGATTTTCTTTTCCCTAAGCCGCAGATAGTCGTCTCATCTTCTTCAGGGGAATTGAGATATTGCATCATCTCATCCATGTCGAAAAACATGTCCTCACCATCTAGGCCATCAAAACACATGCCCTCACCACCCGGTCCATCAGAATACACTCCCCCACGGAACTCATCCAAGACATCAAGATCAATTTCATACGGAACAGTTGCATTCAAGGCCGCTGCATAACCAACACTACCATCTATACACTCTGAATTCAAACCCTTATCATCCAAGACATCAAGATCAATTTCATACGGAACAGTTGCATTCAAGGCCGCTGCATAACCAACACTACCATCTATACACTCTGAATTCAAACCCTTATCATCCAAGACATCAAGATCAATTTCATACGGAACAGTTGCATTCAAGGCCGCTGCATAACCAACACTACCATCTATACACTCTGAATCCAAACCCTTACTTTCCTCAACAACCTCACTAGTATTCAAAGCCTTACTTTCTCCAACATTCTTCTTCCTTTGTATTTTCTTCTTGCTCTTTTTTGTCTTCTCGACTATCTTCCCACTTTTGGAAACATGATCATCACTACTCTTTTCAGTAATCAACTTAAAAGGAGATTTCTTAGAAACATCAAAACTGATCTTACAAAGAACAACATCTCGACCATCACAACCCAAGCCCTCATTAATCCCCCACATCGAATACTCATGCATTTTAAAATAAACAGCCTTAGTATCATCAAATCCATCTCCAATCTCACTAACATTAAAAACCAACATCCTTCTCCCTCCAATCACATTACCAGCACAATCTTTTATCGGAACCGGCGAAGTCTTTTGCACCCAAGTTCCACAACCGGCCTTCTTATGATTATTGATTCTCGATTTCGTGGCCACGAAGTTGGGATCACCAGAAACCTTAGATAAACAAGTAAACACGTACAGAGAATTGTCGTCATCCCAGGAATCAGGATTTTGGATATCGAACAATAACCAGGGAGTTGAATCAGAAGCGTACAAATCAACCTCATCCATAATCTTGTACGAGAGATGTTGCTTCAGAATTTTGGGCTTCAAATAAAAATTAATAAGCTCATCATCGCTGGGTTTAAATCTAAACCCAGGTGCCGTACCAACGTCGTCATTCGCCATCGCCATTACCACCAGACTCGTATCGGGAATCAGAGAGAAGGGAGACTCGTGTCTTGTTTATCGAGCGACGTAGGAGGAGTCGAATCAGAGGGGGGAGGGGAGACTCGTGTGTGTATTGAGACGTACGCTAGGAGAGGAGGAGGAAAATCAAGGGAAATCAGAAAGATATGAATGAGGAGCTGCTCCTATGTATGTATGTGTATATATAGAGAGAGGAATTGCTCTGAAACTTACCCCTCGGGGTTACCCAACGGTAACCCTCTCTCTCCAAGCATCATCCCCTCTCTCTCTCTCCATGTGTTTAGTAAAACACTAAATTTGTTTACATTATCGAGACTTTTCTACTGCTGTAATTTGTATTTATTTATTATATTTTTATAATACATTTTTCTCGTATTACCCTTGAAAACATGGTAGTAATTGGATTAATCGTAAAAAATCGGGCTAATTAGGAAAAAAATAGTAATTTTTTTTAAAAAAAATAAAAAAATAGAAACTTGTTTAAAAAAAACTGATTAAACTTGTATCAAAATATTTAATTTTTCTTTATATTTTTTTTCACTTTTTGATTCGATTTTTCAGTTCTATGAGTATCGTGACAAATGAACTTGGTAAACTGAGCTTAAACCCAAAGAGCTGAACTGAAATAATGCGGTTGGCGGTTGCGAATTTAAAATGTTGAATTCATAACCAAACCGCAAATTAACGAGAAATATATCGATCAATTCCGATTCTTTCTTTTTCTCTTGATTCTTTTCCGATTGACAAGTTTATATTTTGATTTATATGAGAAAAAATTAGGCAAAGTAGTTGTATAACAAGAGAGTAGAGGCATAATAAGATCTTGACTTAGGATTCACATACTGCACTTACCGGTTCTTTTAAAAAAATCAAAATTACATTTCGACTTTATAAAAGTTTCAAGCATTAAAAATTTGTTAGCTTTATTATTTTATAATACTTATTTCCTTTTAAAATACGAAGTTTTATCTAAAATTTTCATCTGCAACTATTCGGGTTTTGTCATTATATACAATGCGAGGATTCAATTACGAGTGATTATTACGATTGAGTGGATTAAATGTACAACTTTGAGATTGACAAGACCAAAGAAGGTCTCTTGGGGTACATCATCAGTATAGGGTAAAATATGGATTACTACAGATACAAGATTTATTTCTTTTGACAAAGAAATTAAAATATAACTTCAATTATCAACTGGACAGTTCTATTAGAAACATTAGTTTTCCATTCATATAAATTATAACAAAAAAGCTATTTTATGACCAAATAATCTTTTTCTAAACAGTAATGCAAACGGGTTAATAGGCTAAATCATAACTAACTCACCCTCAACTTGCAACTGGATAACTGAACTCAAAAGCCTTGCAGTCAACTACCTCAACTAATATAAACTTGCAATTCCATAACCGCCGTTAACTCACTCTAACGGAATGGATGGAAATCTGACATGGCGAGCTTATGTGTCACATATGACCTTAACTTGACTGATATGATCCAACCCGACTTATGTTAGGAATTAAAGCCATTCCTGTTTCCCGTCTTTGTGTAATTTGAAGTTAACAATTGATCGCAAATAATAATAATACTAAATTGTAATCAAGACAGATGAACACCAAGATTCATACATGGAAAACCCCCTCAAGCAAAGAGGTAACAGTATTTGGGAGACTCGTGTCTTGTTTATCGAGCGACGTAGGAGGAGTCGAATCAGAGGGGGGAGGGGAGACTCGTGTGTGTATTGAGACGTACGCTAGAGAGGAGGAGGAAAATCAAGGGAAATCAGAAAGATATGAATGAGGAGCTGGTCCTATGTATGTGTATATATAGAGAGAGGAATTGCTCTGAAACTTACCCCTCGGGGTTACCCAACGGTAACCCTTTCTCTCCAAGCATCATCCCCTCTCTCTCTCTCTCCATGTGTTTAATAAAACAGTAAATTTGTTTACATTCTCTCCCAAATAGTTTACAATTATACCTTTCAAATTAATCTCTAATTCAAAAGTTATATCTCGAAAATTTTATTTTTTTACAATTATACAATACTAGCTTAAAACCCGTGCGATGCACGGATTGTTAATTGTTACTTTATTATTATTTTTTTAATTGTATTTGTTAAAAAAATAAGTAAGCATGTAAAAATAGCTAAACACTTTTAATTAATTAAAAACATTAAAACATATTTTAAAATAAATAAGTAAGGGTTTGCTCGTTATATTTTTGGAAAAAGAGGGGTTTTAGTATGGAAAAATGAAAAATGTAACATATATTTAGTTTAAAAAGACAAATGCCCGTGATATTTTTGGAAAATGAGGTTTTAAAATTTAATTATTTAAATTATTTAAATACATTTTAAAATAAATAAGTAAAGGGTTTTTCCGTGATATATTTAGAAAATGAGGGATTTTGTTAGAAAAAATCTATAATGTGTTTTAACTGAAAAGGTAATTGGTTATAAATAGGTATTTGATTATTTATATTTTAATATTTTTAGTAATTGCATTTGTTAAGAAAAATAAGTAGGCATGTTAAAATAAGTAAATATTTTAAAAAATAATTATAATATTAGGTTTAAAAATAAATAATTAAATGTTTGTTCGTGATATTTTTGGAAAATGAGGAGTTTTAGTAAGGAAAAATAAGAAAACTAACATGTTTTAGTTAAAAAAGGTAATTGTCTGTGATATATTTGAAAAAGTAGGAGAATTTGTTAGAAAAATAAAAAAAATAATGTATTTTAGGGGAAAAAGGTAATTGGTTATAAATAGGTAATATTATTATTTAATAATATATTTCTATAAATAAGTAAGGTTAATTAAGTAAAAACACGAATTTAAAAAAGGGCAATTAAGTAAAATCACAACGTACCATACCGACCGACCAAACTTTTAATGTTTCGTCTATTATATAATAGTATTGATTTGTAATATGTTTGCATAAATATTTGGTAATTATATATATGTTTAGTTGAAATAACAAAAAAAATTATATATAAAATATAAGTGTATATAAAAAAATATTATTAAAATAATTTTGTTTAATGATCCGATTAATCACCGATTATCCGTTTAATCCCTGGATGATGCATGCAACAATTAACTCTGATTCCCGCTTTTTACAACACTGCATAAAACAAACAACACACTCTCTCCCCGATCTCTCTCTCCGCTCTCTCCGGATAATGAAATGTTCCTGCATTGTAAATATTATTATATTAAATACAGTAATTAATACTCCATCCGTCCCGCCCAATTGTTTATATTTGGGTTGGGCATGGAGGTTAAAGAATATAAGTAAAGTAGGGGAAAAAGTAAGAAGAATGAGTAGAGTGGTGGGACCCGTCAATATTTAAGTTATAAAGTAAGTAAAGTGGAGAAAGTAGTGGAAGTAGTTGGTTTTTATATTATAAAATTTTACTATTTTTGGAAAGTTTTGAAATATAAAGAAATGGATGAGACATCCCAAAAAGGAAAGTGTAAAGAAATAGATGAGACGGAGGGAGTAACATTTTATTATTTGTGTATGTTACGTGATTATACATAAATTTTCATTTTTTGTAAGATTTTAATTTTTTTTAATATAATCCGTAAAAAATCTTATATTATTAATTAAAGTAATGAGTTGATTGCAGTTTTGTTTATAGAGAATTAGTTGTACTTTATTTTTAAACACATTCGTACTGGTATGTTATTATATTATAAATATTAAAAAATTGATTAAACTTGTATCAAAATATTTAATTTTTCTTTATATTTTTTTTCACTTTTTGATTCGATTTTTCAGTTCTATGAGTATCGTGACAAATGAACTTGGTAAACTGAGCTTAAACCCAAAGAGCTGAACTGAAATAATGCGGTTGGCGGTTGCGAATTTAAAATGTTGAATTCATAACCAAACCGCAAATTAACGAGAAATATATCGATCAATTCCGATTCTTTTTTTTTCTCTTGATTCTTTTCCGATTGACAAGTTTATATTTTGATTTATATGAGAAAAAATTAGGCAAAGTAGTTGTATAACAAGAGAGTAGAGGCATAATAAGATCTTGACTTAGGATTCACATACTGCACTTACCGGTTCTTTTAAAAAAATCAAAATTACATTTCGACTTTATAAAAGTTTCAAGCATTAAAAATTTGTTAGCTTTATTATTTTATAATACTTATTTCCTTTTAAAATACGAAGTTTTATCTAAAATTTTCATCTGCAACTATTCGGGTTTTGTCATTATATACAATGCGAGGATTCAATTACGAGTGATTATTACGATTGAGTGGATTAAATGTACAACTTTGAGATTGACAAGACCAAAGAAGGTCTCTTGGGGTACATCATCAGTATAGGGTAAAATATGGATTACTACAGATACAAGATTTATTTCTTTTGACAAAGAAATTAAAATATAACTTCAATTATCAACTGGACAGTTCTATTAGAAACATTAGTTTTCCATTCATATAAATTATAACAAAAAAGCTATTTTATGACCAAATAATCTTTTTCTAAACAGTAATGCAAACGGGTTAATAGGCTAAATCATAACTAACTCACCCTCAACTTGCAACTGGATAACTGAACTCAAAAGCCTTGCAGTCAACTACCTCAACTAATATAAACTTGCAATTCCATAACCGCCGTTAACTCACTCTAACGGAATGGATGGAAATCTGACATGGCGAGCTTATGTGTCACATATGACCTTAACTTGACTGATATGATCCAACCCGACTTATGTTAGGAATTAAAGCCATTCCTGTTTCCCGTCTTTGTGTAATTTGAAGTTAACAATTGATCGCAAATAATAATAATACTAAATTGTAATCAAGACAGATGAACACCAAGATTCATACATGGAAAACCCCCTCAAGCAAAGAGGTAAAAAACCACGGGACCAACTTCGAATGTTTCCACTATAATAATAATAATAATTATATCTTTATATATAATTAGTGTAAAGCACTTAAATGGTATGGTTTGGTTTGGTCGTCAGCGGGTCCTACATAGCTAAAAATTCTCTACTATAAAACGGGTCCTACATAGCTAAAAACTATCCTAAAAACTCTCTACTATAAAACAATTACACAATTAGAGTTATTAATAATGCTCTAATTTAGAGAAAAAGTAATATTTCTATAAAAGTAAATAATAATAGAAGTAGTATAATTTTAATATTTTAAATATTTACACTAAAATTTATTAAAATTGAATTTATAAAAATAATGAATAAACATATAAATAATCATTCTTTTAGTGAATTTGTATATATAAGAAATTCGTAATTTTTATCATTTCAAAAAGTACAACATAAACCGAAATAATATATACATATGAAAAAACATATTATTAACTTAATGAATTTATATTTTTATGAAAATACACAAAGATATTAACAAATAAATAAAATTATAAAAACAGTAAAATAAAATAACTTATTAAAACGTCCCGTGCATTGCACGGGTATAAAGCTAATAATAATAATAATGGTTACAATAATCTCTCTCAAGTTTACAAAGTAACACTTGAGATATAACTGAATAGTAATAAAAAGATTCTTTATCCCTTCGGTGCTGAACTAGATAACCTGGACAAAACCCTCCCCTTCGGTGCTCAACCGCATAACCTGGATAAACTCCCCTTGTTGCGGCTCCAATGGCTGGACGAACTCCTAATGCTGTAAACCCGATGGCTACAGTCCCGACCAAACACTAACACTGACTCACTCGAAACGAAAGAATAGAGAAGCACGAGGGCCCTATATCCTGACTTTGCCTAAAGCTACCAGAAGGTAAGCCCCCTACTAGACGGACTATCTAGCAGCTATAATCTAAGAAAGCAGGGAGAGAAGAGTATTTGATGTATTTAGATATGTGGGTGGGATGGGGTATTTATAGGATGGGAGGAGTGGCGTGATGGGGTAAATAAGAAGAAGAGGATGGGTAAAGATGTAAAGAGAAAATGGGAGGAATATAAGTTTTAGTATTGTTTAATTGTTTGGAAAGTTTAAGTGGGGAAGGGCCACTGCTAACAATCTCCCCTCTTTCCAAACTCAAAAACACTTCACTTGCATTCCATGCCTGCGCCCTGCTAGCACAACCCAACTTTTCTCGCGAAACCACCTTCGTCATCATATCAGACAGATTCTTATCCGTGTGTATCTTCTCTATCTATATCACCCCGTCTTTAACTTGCTCTCGTAGCCAATGGTACCGTACATTAATATGCTTAGTACGACTGTGACAAGTAGCATTCTTGCTCAAGTCAATAACACTTTGACTATCACAATACAACTCAAAATTGTCCTGCTTCAGACCCAATTCTTGGAGAAATTGCTTTAACCAAACTAGCTTTTTGCTTGCAATACACTTTTACAACTTGGACTGCCATGCTATAACTCCCCCCGCCAAAGTGAAAAGCATCCCTGACGTGGAATTCATCTCATCTAGATGTCCTGCCATGTCAGCATTTGTAAAACCTTCCAAGACTGGTTCACCATGTCCATACTTCAAGCATAACTCGGAAGTGCACTTGAGATATCTGAGAATCCACTTAACTTTTTCCCAGTGTTGTCTTCCAGGATTTGACAGATATTTACTCCCAACTCCAACAACATGAGCAATATCTGGCCTTGTACAAACCAATGCATACATAAGTGTAACAACCTAGTTCTTTTAGTTTTTAGGATTTATATATTTGTAGCGATATGTAGGCTAATTGCATTTTATTTTATTTTTGCTAATTGTTCATATGCATCTAAATTGTTTTAATTATCCCTTGACAATTTATTTTTCTAAACAATGAGGCAAGCATACTTTTATCTTGATGATTTTTTTTTTGTATAACCTGTTTGGCCACAAGGATTAGTGGTGTTATATGCATGTGCATGATTATTATTATCTGTAAAATGGAAATCATTTTTGTAACTGTCACAATTAATATGTAGCAATTAATATTTTAATGATAATAAAAGAAAATGGCACGTTAATATACTGCATGTGTACGTGTTTATATGAGTAAGTATGGGCAGCTTTTCAAATATCTAGCGTAAACTTAGACATAACCATATATCTCATCTCACTATCATATTCTTTGGCCTTAAACAATTAAATATGTCTGCATGATTTTAGACTCAAGTAAGGAGCCTAACTATGCTATATCATTTCTCTCTTGTTAGTGATTTATAGATTTGATACATGATCACTTTTTCTTTTACTATTGCAAATGGTCTAAACTGTATCCAAAACATATGCATATATGAACATCTCACAACCTCACTCATTCATCGTCCATTTATGTGTAGTACTCTTGTTTGTTATTGTTAAAGAATTCACCAAATCACTTTGTCCGGGGACTTGTTACGGGAATTTGTCTGGGCTATCATGATCATCAGAGGCTTATATGTTAGACACTTGAGATGCAATTTTCTTAATTTGTTGGGTGCTATGATATATGATGTTAGAATGGGTTAAAAGAAGCACAAGTAAAGCTTTGTGGGTCATTTTCGGTTGACATGTGCTACCGAGGAGTAAGGTAAGTTTTTTATCTGAATTTTCTAGTTTGTTTTCGAAATTATATGTTTTAAATTCTGAAATTATATTTAATTATGATTTTATTTTATTTTTTTGATATAAATTTGGGTCAAGTGCAATTCTTTTGAAAGAATATGATTTTGGAATTTAGTAAGAAATACGAGTTTTGACACCCCAATTTAGTCTATGATCTGAACCCCTAAGTATCTGCGTAGAACTAAGCTCTGACACCTCTCTAGGGCGCACTTATGTGCAATTTATGATACCTTAGTGAGGGACGACGGACGTAATACTAACTTCTGGACCGCGTCACCGGTTATAGTGACTTCTGGACCACATCACCGGGTTATAATGACTTCTGAAATTCTGGACCGCGTCACCGGGTTATAGTGACTTCTGAAATTCTGGACCGTGTCACCGGGTTGTAGAGACCTTAGTTTGGACTGGTGGTTAAAATTTATCGTTTTGAAAACTATGAATTTCTGAAAATTACCATTTCTATATTGTATTTTAAATTCTATTGGATTTGACCCGGCTAGTTTGTCTAGTTAGTTATTTACTGGGATTTTTAGCTCACTCCTTTAATTTGTCATGTTTTGTTCAGATTGTTGAATTTTCGATGAACTCTTTTGGATTATCTTTGTTTGTCACTTGTAATTTTCTAGTTAGTCGCGCTTATGTGTTACGTGTTATGAGTTGTTGTACTATATTGTAGTAGTTTTTGTCATAGAATTTTGAGACTAAATTTTGTATTGTATTTCTGGCTCGAACTAACATTCCGAAAAAATGCAGGATGTTACATAAGACTCCCCACTACAGATGAGTAGGGAACTTCTTCCATATCCTCCTTCTCTTTATCTGTTGACGGACACATTTTCTTGTCCAGTTTGTAATGTCCCACCAATGGTATGCTAACAGGTTTAACATTATCCATATTGAACCTTTTTAGTACCCGTTCAATATATCTCTGTTGCGACAACCACAACTTCCGAGACGTTCTATCACGAACAATCTTCATCCCTAGGATTTGTCTTGCTGGACCCAAGTCTTTCATATCAAAGAACTTGGGCAAATCCTCTTTCAGCTTGCGGATCATGTTAGCATCTTGGCCGACCACCAACATATCATCAACATAAAGCAACATGATAATGAAATTACCGTTAGGAAACCTTTGCACATAAGCACAGTGATCGAATGAAGTTCTCTTGAACTTGTGATTCCTCATGAATGAATTAAACTTCTTGTACCACTATCTTGGCGCTTGCTTAAGCCCGTATAAACTCTTCTTGGGTTTACAAACCATGTTCTCCTTCCCTTTCATTTCAAACCCTTCTGGCTGGTGCATGTAGATTTCCTCCTTCAAATTTCTATGAAGAAATTCCATCTTCACATCTAACTACTCAAGCTCAAGATCCATGCTAGCGACTAATCCGAGAACTGTTCGGATTGATTTCATCTTTACAACTGGAGAAAATATTTCATCGAAATCAATGCCTTCTTTCTGTGCAAAGCCTTTAACCACCAAGCGTGTTTTATACTTTACAAGCTCTTCATCATCCCTTTTTACTTTGAAGACCTATTTATTCCTCAAAGCCTTCCATCCATTTGGTAGTGTAGTCAACTCATAAGTTTCATTCTTGTTTAAAGAATCAATCTCCTCCTGCATTGCCTTCAACCAGCAATTGTTTTCTTTATGAGTCTTGACTTCCTCAAAGGTCTCGGGCTCCCCCTCATCAGAAACTAAGTTCTACGCAGATGAAAGATATCTTGCTGATGGTCTTCGTTCTCTCGTAGAACGACGTGGCTGAGTTTCTTCATCTTCAGGCTGAGGCGGTTGCTCCCCCCGCTCAGTAGCCTCTGCATCTGCCGTATCCTCTTAATCATCTTCTAATGTATCTGAATTTCTAGCTTGCCTTGATTATTGATTGCTCCCAAAATTCTCACAATTTTGAGACTCATGGAATGCCACATCCCTGCTCCTGATTATCTTCTTTAATTCGGGATTCCCTAACCGATACCCGAACTACGGACCCCGTAGCCAACAAGAATACACAGAGTTGCTTTATCTTCATGCTTTGTCCTATGCTCCTTTGGGATGTGTGTAGAAGCCTTGCATTCAAACACCCGTAGGTAGGAATAGGAAACATCCTTTCCCAACCAGATCTTCTTTGGAATCTCAAAATTCAGAGGCGCTGATGGAGATCTATTGATCAAGTAGCAAGCTGTTCTTACAGCTTCTCCCCAAAATGACTTCGGCAGTTTAGCCATTTTCAACATGCATCTGACTCGTTCAGCAATGGTACGGTTCATTTTTTTACAATGCCATTCTGTTGTGGGGTGCCAAGAACTGTTCTTTCATGCCTGATACCATGCCTTGCAAGGTACTCTTGAAACTCTTTTGAAGTATACTCTCCCCCGTTGTCACCACGAAGGCATTTTAGTTGTTTCCCTGTTGATCTTTCAACCATGGCATGAAATTTCTGAAAGTACTCAAATACTTGATCTTTGGATTTGAGTAGCTCAACCCACACCTTCCGAGATGCTTCATCAATGAAGGTAACAAAATACCTATTTTTGCCCAAAGACTCCACCTCAAACGGACCACACACATCAGAGTAGACTCTTTTTAACACCACCGACTTTTTAGATTCGTAAAGAGATTAGTTTTAGAGAAAGATTTAGGCTTAGAGGAATTTAGATTCAAGAATCCAACAAGATTGAGACGAAAGGAAATAGATTGATCTTCATATTTCAGCAAGAAATGGAAGAACAAACAAATATGAACATCAAACTCATCACGAATCTAAAAAAAACAAATGAGACAAATCAATTTAAGAAATGATCTTACTTGATGACATACACGAAGAACGCAAGATCGCTTGCTCTGATACCATGTTATCAGTAGTAGTTAAGCACAGCGAAATATAGAATGTAAAACTTCCATTAATGAGCACTCAAGCTTTTGTTTTTACAGAGAAGAAGAAGAAAATTACAAGACTTGCAAGAGAAGAGAAAACTCTAACTAACTAACTGAATCTATATCTAACTCTATATAAATATATTCTATCAAATGTGTACAGATTGCAAGTTGTGATTGCTGAGCTGTTCAACTAACTAATTTGATGAGCTGTATAACTAAACAACTAACTGATTTGTTGAGCTAACTGATTTGCTGAGCTGTACTGTCAAGTTGTAGCTGTATCTCATCACTTAGCAACCAAGAGAGGCAGAAGCTATAAGTCTCAAAGAAGCTATGGACAATCAATCAAACAGGGATTTAAAACCTGTGTTTTCGAAACGGACTCTAAGCTTCTAACAGATGCGTGTAATGGAGTGTAATGGAGTAAGATCGTATTTTCATTCTATTGTTGGGATTGTGTCGAGTTGATTTTATTTCTGATGCACTCACTTTCGATTTGTTTTTAATGCAAGTACATTTTATTCAAAAAAAAATCACTTAATCGTCAAAGAAAATGAAAAAGGAGAGGATGCAGTGATGCACGAACAAATAACGTGATCAGAAGAAAAGATTAACAAAAGAGCGAGGGTATTTTGGGAAAATTAAGATATAGGGTGTGCAACTATAATTTTAGGGTGTGCATGTATCATTAGGAAATAGAAGTTAAAATTCATAAAATGAAGATTGACTATTTATAATAAAAAAATAATAAATAGATTATATGTCTTTTATCTAAAAAAATTATTTATATATAATAATTCACAAATTGTAAACTATATTATTTATGTCTTGATAAAAAATTAAATTCAAATTCAAAATTTCTAGAATCGAATATAAATAACTAAATTTTCCATTCTAACCCGTGAGATAGTTAACCCCAAATTATAGAAAACACGGTTATGGGCTGAACACTAAAATTGTTAATAACCAAAACCAAAATGTAACCATTATATCCCGCTTAGACTATGATCGTTAATACTGTAATCCAAATCTCTCACTCAGTCGCTGACCAATTAGGCCTTTTTTAATACTGTAATTCGTTATAATAACGTAATCACACTTTTTTTGAAGAAAAATGGAGTCAATTCAATAATAAAAAGCCATACGGCATCTACAAAAATGAAAAATGATCGAGTCGAACAAACATAAAAAAGATCAAATCGACTGTCTTCAAGAAAAGACAATTAAACGATATTTTGAAGATGATATATTTACATGTATCCGCTTCGCCACAATCCACTTCGCCATAATCCGTTTGAGCTATCGACCATAAATGCAATTTCATACAAACTTCCATCACTAAATCAAAACCAACCCTCACAATAAAGGAGAGAAACAAACACCCTCTCACCAAGGAGAGAAACAAACTGAAATTCGAAACAGAAAATTTTAAATCTAAAAAACGAAACCACAATAGGAGATCCTCGGTATACTCTCAATATAACCTCCGCTTGCATCGAAGAAGAAAGAAAACCAAAAGCTTTGATAATTAAGATCTAAATAACAAACAAAACAAATCAAATAGGTAGAAGTCCTTACCCAAAAAGAAGATTATTGAATGAAACAAAAATAAACAAAATAAATTAAAGGAACCCCCGTCGGCTAGAAACGAGGAGGAGGCTAGGGTTTTCTAAAAACAAAACACTTGTTTTTACTTTGTTTCTGTAAATTTGTAACAGACTTCAATTGTTGAAATGGCTACATTGAATGTTGTTGTTCCGTCAATAGGTGTGTGATTTTTCGTGTTGTTTCGTGTGCTTGATTTTACGAGTTTTTCGTATTTGTTTTTCGTGTATTTTTGTATGTAGTGGTAGTGAAATGTCATTGGAATGTATATGTTGCTGAATGATAAACATAATGCTGGCCTTGTAACTTGTTTTTATAATCTAGGGCTTTCGGCATTGTGTAGGACTAATTTGATTCTTGATTTTTGAATGTGTGTTTACAAGTTTATGTATATGCTGTGGTTGAGCTGAATTTTTAGGGTTTTAGTTTACGGGGTTTGAATGTAGTATAGTAAAGAAATTGGGTAACGATTGCTTGGCTTAGAGTTATAATTAGGGGGACTTTTGTTAAGCATGATCTGATTTGCATTAGTTTAGAACTGTTCGTCGAAGTTCAGAATACAAAAGGTTAATAGATAATGTATTGGTACATCTATGATTTTAATGTGTTGCATCAATCAAACTATCTCTATTTCAATAGGAAACTTCTAAGATGCATTAGTCATAAATTTACTTTTTCAGTTCTAGAAGGATTTTCCGGCACTCCACAGATTTGCCTCTTGCCTGGACTGTTCTAGATTGTTGCCTTGCTTTTCATCCAAAACCCACTGTACGGTCTTTTAATTTGGTATATAGAAGAAAGAGTGTGATATTTGTAGCTATAGTAGTTTAGTTACTGTTACATCAGACAAGCAGCGTAAACTGATCATATAATTTAGGGATACAGTGGATGCCCAGATTTTTCCTTCTACTTTAAATGTTAATTAGCTATGATGACTTTGGGTCCTTTTCTGAACATACTGTAATGGATTTTTGGTATACATTCAGGACTGTGTTATTCTCGAGGCAGATACCAGAGCTACTGAAGGACTCATTGTCGCTGACAAAAATTGGGAAAATTCATTACATGGCGCTAAACAGTTATCGTTGTGGAGCAGGAATTGCTGCTGATACAGAGGCTGTGACAGGTACTTTTCAAGTCTTGTGGCATTGTCATACACCATTACTTATACCAGTGAACTTTATTATATATCCAGTTAGTGATAGTAATCTAACATTTCCAGTTAAAACGTCATTGTCTTTGTAGATAATATTAGCTCTCAGTTGAAGCTGCACAACCGTTACCACACTGACAGGGAATCAAGGGATGTGACAGCACTCATCGCACTTCTAGATTCTCATCTTTCCAGGTAAACGCATAATTTGACATGCTTATCCTTGACTTATCAGTTTTTAATGGGTAATGGAGTTTTGTAGATAAGGGCCTGACCATTCTACATAATTAGCTACCAGGGTTATGTTTCAGCTTCTTGGTGCTTTTGTTTTTTTTCAAGTGGTAGTTGTGTTGACTCAACAAAATAAACAAATACTAGGGCATAGCCTAGACACTTTGAGAGGAACACCCTCCAACTCAAAGAATAGTGCCATCTAAAAGCAGTTCGGATAACTAGCCTCAATACATCAGAATAATCTGCACTAGGCCACTAGCGATACATCGGAAAGACAAGATGAATACAAGGCTAGCAAGAAATTTTGATCCTCTGTAATACGTCTTTGAGCCCTCTGACTAGTAGAAAATCTCTCCCAAAAGACCCTTTTAATCTCATCAAGAAGCTCTCTTGCCAACCTGCTACAAGATTGAAACAGCCTTCTTTTCCTTTCCTTCCATAAATAATAAATGGCTACTGATATATAGAACTTTTCCAGCTGAGTTTTAATACCATTGGAGTGTAAAGAAGCCCAAAATTCAGAACTGGTATCCCAGTTGAAAGGGACATGAACAGGACCTGATTGCATAATAAGCTTCGAAAAAGAACAACCAAAAACGAGAATGATCTAAGGTTTCATTTTCTTCATTGCAAAGAAGACATTAAGGATCCACATTCATTCGGGAACACAACACACGATCCTTCATTGGCAAACGAATTTTTAGAACCAATCATTAATAGAAACCAAACTTAGGAAATTTCATTGGAAACCACTATATTATGCCAACCAACCAGGGGACTTTGAGGCTGCAACGATTTCCAAATTTCAGAAATTCCCACCTAACTCAAATTACCCTAGCAGACAGAGTCTTCTTGCTCTATAGAAATATTACTTGCTGCATTACGAAGCTCAATAAGATGATGAAAATTTGATGTAAGGAACACCCAGCCTGTAAGAATCTGATAAAATCTGATAGAGGAGCCAAAATAGTAGACTGCTCGGCGGAAATCACTGCAGATCCATAAAAATGTAGAAGAGGGGAATGACGAAGCCAGGGATCATGCCAAACTAAAAAATTGGATGTACTCCTGGGCCCCGGCTTATAAAAACTATGATAAATAGCCTCATTTCTTGCCTTCAAGATCTGACTAAGATGCCAGGGACAATTTCTTGTAAGCTTCTTTGTCCACAAAGATTTTCCGTTCAAGAATCTAGACTTTACCCACTGGATCCATATAGAGTTAGAAGATGGTTGTACCACCCGCCATAACTGATAAAGCAGCTGCTTTACTCCAGGACTTCGTATCTCTCAGTAGTCAATCCTGGCCTACCCTCGGTCTTAGGTTTACAACACTCATACCATGCTACTTTGAATACATGGCTGTAAACTTCCTCCGCAAAGAAAAGTGGAAAGAATACTTTGAAATTTTTTGATTATCTTCATAGGGAGAAATAAGTAAGAAGACCAGTAATTTTGAACGTGAAAAGGCAGTGATTTAATCAATTGACATCTACCAGCCACCGTTAATAAATGATTAGCATAAAACTGGACTACTAAATAACGAGTGTATAAGAGGCTGACAATCTTGCTCTCTTACTCTACTAGCTACTAGCGGCAGTCCAAGAAACTTCACTGAAAAAATACCCCATCTAAAACCAGTTCTGTGAGGAATATTCTGCGCTCTCACCACAGGCACATTGGAGAAAAAAATGAACATTTTACTGGATTAAGATGCAGCAGACCTAAGACCTTGGAGAAATGATACGCAGCGTCAAGGATAGTATTCATGTAGACCTGATCCCATCTGCTAGATAACACATCGCCTGCAAAGAAGAGGCATATATATATATAGCGTGCTCGTTTGTAATTTTAAATTATTGTTTCGAGTAATAGATATGTTATCAATGTTAGTTTGTCATTGTATTTCATCCTTCATGGTATCTATTTAGCGTGTGTTTTTATATTCCTGTTATAACAGAGAAGCAGATTGATAATCTTTTATCACAAATTATAGTTTGTTACTGATGATTGTGGTTTTCATTGTAACATGGTGGTGTTTAGGGAAACCTTGCCTGCGAAGGGGTTTAAACAGAATCGGGCTTTTGTTATGCGTGTTTCGGATGATGAGATGGAGAATGAGGAGTGTAATGATGACAATGACGATGTTGGGAGTCAAGCGCTAGTTGTAGGCACACGGTTTGCTTGTGATGAGGATTTCAGGTTTTAAGTTATTTTTGAGTTATTTTAAGTGCTCATTTTTGTATTTAGGATTATAATTCTATGGAGCAAGGCTGTTAAACTGCCATATTCTAATAATTTAGTGACATGTACCACATATAAATGCAATGCATAACTGATCATTTTTGTTTTCTCGGATTATTTTGGTTTAATTTTTTATTATGTTCATTTCCTGTTTTAATGTATAGGTTTATCATCCTTAATTTATGCACATTTTTCATTTTACTTTCAAGTTTGTTGTACTTTTTGCGCGTTTTTGGTTTGAATTGGTTGTGTGAATCAATATTATTTTTTTATTGACAGTGTGGATTCTGAGCTTGAGTTGGTGCTTGACGGCGAACCATATTTGATGGAGAAAGTGGGGTTGGTCGAAGGTGCAGTATCTGAGCTAACTCATGAACATCGTCTTGTGGTTATGGTGGGTAAAACTCTCTACCATTGTGATCAAATATGCCCTGCCAAGTTGTCATCTTCTCTATTAACTTATGAAGCGATTTAGAAGCTAAGCATATATTCCCATTTTTAAAAATTGTTCATGACAATAACTTCCTTTGGTCTATCAAAAAAGGTCAGATACTCAAGAAATCTATGGTGCAAGCAAGTGCAAAGACACTTGTAGATCTTGCACTATAATTCTAGGGATAATAGTTTTACGTCCTTTGGAGAAATACTTTTCGTCTTGTTACATTTTGAAAATATGTAATATGTTATTGTGCAAGCATGTCAGTAGTTTCTCCTAAATTTTCTTGCATTCATCGCATTTTTGTCTGATATATTAGACAGAGTCTACACTACAATGTGATATTATTTTGTCTGATATATTAGACAGAGTCTACACAACAATGTGATATTATCCCTTGGAACTAGTTATTGATTTTCTTGACCGACAGGAGGAAGTTAGAAACCAAATGTCAAAGCTGGAAGCAGATCTTGCAGAAAGAAATGAGAAGTTCACTTCTGCAATTGCCTGTATAGAAGAACACAGTAAAGCACACAGGATAATGGAGAAAAAGCTTGATTTTCAGTATCAGCGTACACTGTAAGAGCATTACTTGTTTATTGTGGAAACATTTATTCACTCGAGTAGTTCTCTCGTAAGAATAATTCTGTTCAGAACTGTTGAGTTAGTATCATTCAGACTGGTTTACAAGATGCTATTTAAATATTTAGTGCAGAAGATCTTGATAGGTACTTGACTGGTGTACAGAGGCTGCATGAACATAGATCTCTAATAGAAGAAAGAAGAATAAGAGATGATGCGGTTGTTGAAGAAGCCAAAAGACATCAAGAAGAAAAGCAGAGACAAGAGGAGTTGGCTGTTGAAAACTCAAAAAAGGCTACCGCATTAGCAATTTCACCGGAAGCTACTGCACAAACAGCGAGTACTGAGGCTGATGGGGCAAAAAAGGCAGCTTCTACAGGTAGTCCTTTGTTCACATACCTTAATTTTTAAGACTACACATTTGCGCTTCTTATCTTTACGTCTTTTCTTTTCTTTATATGTAATGTCATATTTGGCTACACGGCATTCGAAATAAAGTTTACAACCAAATTTTACACTTGTATATTTTCAATGTATGATTTTCGAAAAGAAGTGATAATTGATATATAATTAAGTTCTAAGAGGGGCATTAAGGGACATCGTGACTATCCTTTCTGGTAAGATCGGGATCGGTGGCTCCTGGATGAAACACTACGACAAGGAATCAATCATGAGTCATGACACCATGTCATAAAATCCACCACACAAATGATAAGTAGGTCTTAGAATCCATACATAGTCATAACAAACTTAACCAAAGATATAAACAACCGATCATCCGTTAGTGCCCACAACTTGTTTTCTTGTGGAAATCCTGAACAAGCATATGATTATTTTCCCTTCTCACTATTGACTTCTGTTACATCAGAAGGTGACTATCTACGGTAAGCGAATGCGACCAATTTTCACAGTTTGATTATACGCCCTAATCGGCTTCTGTAGAAAGTAATGAACTGGTTTAATTCTACTTTTGTGTATATTTCATTGAAACCACAAGAGGGAATTTCTGAGACACTCGTTTAGTGATAACATCTGCTAATTGCTCTTCTGAAGGCACGAACGGAAAGCAAATAATTTCTCGGTCAAGATTCTCTTTAATGAAATGACGATCAACCTCCACATGTTTCGTTCGATCATGCTGAACCGGGTTATGTGCAAGCTGAATGGCAGATGCATTATCACAATATAACTCCATAGGTCTTGGAAGCATAAACTTCAGTTCTTTTAAGACATTACGGATCCACAACATTTCACAAAGTCCATGTGCCATACCTCGAAATTCAGCTTCTACACTTGATCTCGCGACAACTTTCTGTTTTTTACTTAGCCAAGTAACAAGGTTTCCACCAACGAAAGTAAAGTATCCAGATGTAGAGCGTCTATCAGTCTTGTCACCAGCCCAATCTGCATCTGTGTATCCAACAACATCTACTGCATTATCCTTCCCGAACAGTAAACCTTTTCCTGGAGCCTTTTTCAGATATTTTAAAATGCGAAAGGCTGCATCCATGTGTTGTTCACTTGGACAATGCATTAACTGACTAACAACACTCACAGCATAAGCAATATCCGGTCTCGTATGGGATAGATAAATTAATCTTCCCACAAGACGTTGATAGATACCATGTAGAAAGTAATGAACTGGTTTACTTCTACTTTTGTGTATATTTCATTGAAACCACAAGAAGGATATATCATATATATACAGTTGGGTATTGTGTCCTCCAAGATATATAGTAGCTACTACACTTGTCTTACTATATTTATTATCTACAAATACAACTATTCTATAGCTTCTAGTTCTCAGACCAGGGATGAGTAAAGTATTAGATGTATCTACAGAATCTTATTGTAACTCGAGCAGTAATTTTGTATCTTGCATTTTCTTGCTAAAAAGAAAGGAGCTGAGTAGTTAATGATTTTTTCCGTTCATTTTTCTTGGTTTGCTATTTCGGATTTTCCAATTTTATAAATGGTTGCAATTACAGATTTGGTTCCAGGGACTTTTCTCAAAGGTGCAGAAAGTGCTTTGAAAAATGTTTGCGGAGAAGGTAATTGTTTAGAAGAATATATTCCTTTTTTCTGTTTCCCATCTTTGTTAACCATAGTTGTTGTGTAGGTAACTGATGCTATCAAGTATATTTCTGGAGTTGCTTAAAGTTAATAGTTGAGAGGAGGTACCTTTTTTAGTGTTATTTAGTTTTGTAATTTTATTTGATAAAGATTAATATCATCTACATGTACAGCTTATAAAATCTATTTTTATCTTTCTACTTTTAATTACTAGTTGGTGCATAAAATAAAATTGAAAATTCCTGTTACAAAATTAAGTGCTCTGTTTCTAAATAAAATGGAATAAGAGAAGCTTCTATCGGGAAGGCAAACCTAGAGACTAGAATAAATGTTTGTTACTTGAGTCACAAGACCATTTTCGCCATAACCATCTTCTGTGCCAGTACACGTCCCAAATGTGTCATATTGGGCCTAATTCTGACATGACTGGAATATACCATCATGTTCTTATATACGGATATCGGAGATGACGCATCTTTTCTCTTTTAGTATTTGAATGTCCCTCTGGATCTCTGGTTCCTGCATCCTAACTGCTGTTGACATTGTTTGGTGTATCATTTGCTCTTTTGTAAAAGGGAAACAGGGCTTTAGCCGGAACCCTTTCTCTCTCACACACACTCACACATGCCTCAAACGATTTTCTGCCATCTTCCTTCGTTTTGTCCCATGCCAGCTTCCACTTGTGTCTCCTGGGCCGGTTGACCCTTTACCAAACCAAATAAGACAGGTCCTACCTAAAAGGGTTAGCGGTGAAAAAAAAGAATAGCGATTGTTGATAAATTCCCCGCCGGTGGTTGTTGGATGTCGCACGGCGTTTTAACCGAAAGAACTTCTTCACCTATATTTTTTTGCGGTGGACCTCGAACGAGTCCCAGCGCCCCCCGCTAATCCATTAACTCGAAGAAAGGTCTTTTAGAGCCTGGTACCAGCCAAGCCCGGCCCGGGAAGGGGAGAGTGGCCGAGTGGTCAAAAGCGGCAGACTGTAAATCTGGATATTTCTCAAAAGCCTTAGTCTCTTTTCCTTCAAACTCCCTTGTATAACTTTTGATTTGAATCTGTAGCCTTTGTGGTCGTTAACGGAGCAAATGAAGAGGAGCACAGCACCCAGGTGCCCATAGTAGGCCGGCCGCCCTACCTAAACCAATCATCATATCGGTCCCTAGGCCCCATTGCGGCAGTCAATGGGTGCCAGAGCTGCTACAATTGCTCAGCAGGAGTCTTCTTATCAGTCGCCGTAGGCCAACGTCATATCTCGTCACGCAAGTTGTCATGTATTCATCAGTTATCCCTACAGCTACCTTGTTGCGAACGAAAGCCAAGCCCCATACTCTTCATCAACATATCTTTCTTCGGGATCAGAGCCGTGCATGGATGATGGTCGATATGTTTAGTTAGATACAATCTTCCGCTGGAGATCCCGGGATTCCAATCCAAATTATGCATTTACTGACCGCACTATCTTTCTTGATTCCTCTAGGAAGGGAAAGTGAGTTGCAAGATTTCACAGTTATATAAAACGCAACTTTTTCAAAACATAAGAACATCTATTAAAGGAAACTTGCTTAAGGCAAAAAACACGGAAAAACGAAGACTTGTTTTGATCAAAGCCAGGGTTCGTTTTTTAAGTTTGACGGGAAAGCGAAGCTACTTTTTCTGATTCAATAGCTGCAGATTCTGTAACAAGAACCATGGCATTATTAACGAGAAAAATGGCTGGTTCTATTTTCATGCTTTGTTTGAAACGGCTTAAGAGCGCCTCGCCTTGGTTGGCGAGAAGAAACCCTAAATGAAAGCAAAACTAAACGATAAATTCATATGTCAAACCAAAACCGATCAATATCCGAACGAAACGCATTTCCCTTGTGCTCTTTTGTATCTTGGGCGGCTGCTATTGAAAACACCTTTCTTTTTCTTATCCTTTCTGGTAATACCGGGCTTTATATGATCCTGATCAGTAAAATGAAAGATTCCGGATCCTTATGTGCTTTTTTTGTTATACTAGTGGCCGGTGAACCGTTTCTTCTTCTTCCACAAGTCTTGGGCTCTCCATCTCTAGGAAGATTGTGTCCAGGATCTGGTAATCTCCCGCTGCGACCTCTGACCGTCCGTCCCGTCTCATCTTGATTCACATTCGGTCGTTAACTCCTCGTGCCGCTGCCGCCGTTTCTAGGACCGATCGACGCCCCCAGTTACTATAGAAGATAGGTTAGTTGAAGGTAAGGCACCTTCACTTTACTTCCTCGTGTAGTAACTTTCACTTGCTTCCTCTCAAGACTCAGTCCATAGTGCCCGGAGAACCAGGCTTTCTTGGCTTACAAAGCTAGAGCACTTTCTGGCCGGTGGGCTTTATAGCAAATGAACTTTCTGAGCCAACAACGGATCGGCCTGGCCCATTCCTCCCCCCTTTTTTCTTTTTTGTTAGGCATTGAACCCCGCCTTAGAAATCCTCTTTTCTTGCAAGACCCGTTCAGAAAACCTTGCATCACACATAAGGTAGTTTACTAGATATCACAAGCTAACGCTTTCGTTTTGTTCACAGCTAAGAGTCTAAGAGTGATTGATGTAATACAAGCAGCCCTTCTTCCAACAAAGGTTATTCTGCCTTTTTCTATGGGTTTTATCATGTCGTGCATACAAGACTTTTTCTTCTAGAATCTTCTTCGTCCTTATTGAAAACGGCCTAGCTAATGAGCAATCTTTCGATTCACTCGTGGGATCCGGTCGGTTCGGGGGTGACGCTTTCTCTCAGCCACTAGTGGCTTATGTAGTGGTCGGCATTCCTACGTGGTGGAATAGAAATCGGGCTAAATGGACGCACCTTGGTACTTATTATTATATATAGGCCAAGCCTCAATACAAGACAAACACAGGAAAGGATATTCAACCAAACTTCGAGCTAGAGAGAATTTTATATAAAAAGTCTTCTATTTTTAGTCAACTGCTCTCTCTATGACGAGCTTCCTGCGGCTCGGATGAGTATTATTGTTTATATCGCTAAACAAGAAGCATAAGACACGAGTTCCGGTATCCCCTTTCGGATAGGTCTAAGTGGGGAGGAAAGGACAATTGCTGGAGCTTATGCTCTCCTCTGGAGAGGGGGTTTTTCTAGAGAGAGAGCTGAGTCGAGGGCAGCCTCAGTATAATAGCATAGCAAGTATATGCTTCTAAAGCTATACAGTATAGTAGCAAGTATTGCAAAGAAACCGTTGAGATTGAAAAGTTTCTTTGCTCATGGAGAAAGAGATCCAGATATTGCGAAATGTCATTAATGACAAAAGCGTCGCTTCTGGCTAAGCATCTTTCGGCGGCGGAGGAAAGGAGGGTTTTCTTTCTCACTTCTACTTTTTATGAAGTGTGGGGCGGGAAGCGGGCTACTCCCCGAAAATGCCCCGCCCGAATGCAGAGATTAGATTCTATTACTCCCAAACTTCTCGCTCCCACCGGCCGGCTGCCTATGGTTCCATTCTTGTTGTTGCTGGAGGTACAAGTTCTCATTCGATGCTGAAAGTTTACGTCCATGTAAATGATCGAGACCTCGCAAACAACTAGGATTTGCCTAATTCGTATTATAGACCAGGTTCCGCCTACTCAAAACTAAGAGGGAATCGGCAAAGACCTTCTTCTACACGTCCTCGAGCGCTCGTTATCCTTACTTTTCTCTCTGCCGGGGACGGATCACAGTGTTTTTGTACTGGTCAGCTTTGGGGTGTCGAGTGACGAAAGGTCAGAAATTAAAGAACGCATTCAAGGTCGAATCCTGAACCCTCAACCTCCTTTACAAAGAGAAGATAGGTAGCACTAGTACCATGATAGGGAATTAGGGATGTATCTTGTGCCTAGGACTTTACAGTAAGACTTTGTACAGGCTGACAATTGTTTTATTGTGTTTCTTGACGCTGAATATTATTTTTTGGTGTGCATGTAAATTTTTGGGGGGGTTTTTCTGCACTTGCGGATAATCATTTTATGTTTAAATATTTTTTGTTCATTTATAGCTTCTCATGCTTTCTCTTTTCATTTTGGACATGTTTGCAATTGTGGACTTTGTACCTGGAATCCAATACTACAGATAGTATCTCAGTGTGTCGATCCTTCTGGAAGCTTCAGCAAATCTGTTTACGCTTATGCTCAAATTGTTGTTCTGGTTACATCACAGGTGAAGCATTCCATCTCATTTTCTAGTGTATCATGTATGTTTATTTCCATGTCCAGAAGGCAGGCTTTGCTCTATACAGAAGATTATAGAATTGCATGATACTTAGAGTTTTCTTTTTTGGGGGGGGACGGGGGGATACTAGGCAAAACTATGAAGAAAGTAAGGTCTCCTCTTTCAGCTAACCTGCTGTCTGAATGAAGATTTATAATTTTAAAACAATGATAAATAAAACAAATTTAGCAGATATTGGATTTCTCTATCTATTATAAGAAGAAAGCAAATCTAGCCGACATTGGATGATTCAAAATGGTTTCACACAACTTCCTACTATCCAGCATTTTGTTTGTACTCTATAGCAACAACACTGTCAAAGAAACACAGTACAAATTAATATAACATCATCTTCAAACATCACCAACCACTTGCAGTTTTTTCCAAGGCTAAAATAGAGTGCGCTCTGACTAGTTAGTATCTGCAAGAGCAAAATAAGGTCTGGCGGGATATCTCACTAACTAGTTAAAATATGAACAATTAGAAGAAAATGATTTTTTCGAAAAGTATTAAAATAATACTTCAATAGTTAACTTGGCAGTTCTATAAAACATGAATTTTCTGTTCATATGAATAATAGCGAAAAAGTTCATCTTCTAACTTATTAATGTTTCAGTAGATGACAGCCCAAGCAAAAAATAATCTTTAATTAAAACTTCCTTAATTCCCTTCTGATCCAAGATTGTGAAACTCAAAATTTTCCAGCATTAGACAGTTTCTAAAAATTTGTTTAATAATAGCATAAGTAATGTGAAAACAAAGGGGAAATCAGACAAACCTTTTGAAGGGATCATTATCTTCAGTGGTGTCCTGTAGCTGTTCTGAACTAACTTCGGGAATGAAAACTCTACCCTGGATATCCCATTGGAAGAAGTGATCCCCTCAGCAATCAGCATACAGACTGTCTGTGTGTCAGGAGGCTCATTCATAGTCTGTCCTCGAAATCTCAGCAGACTTTAAAATAAGGAAATCTGTGAACCTGTAAATGAATTACTTGATACTAGAATGATCCAAGTATCTGACATATCTACTGTCATTTCATTTTTGTTTGTTTCCATACTTCACTCTGCAACTACTCTAAATCAAGTTGCATCCAGTGAGAGTAGCTTTGATAGATTAACTTTGTAGAAGCTTTTGTTTCCAAAGAGCAAAGTATGGTAAATTTAAGTACTGTGAGTGGATTGAAGGATATGAAAAGTTCAGATCAGTGGAGAAGGTTAAAGAGAACAATGCTTGCTACTTTATATTTTCAGGACAAGGACGAGTTGCTTGCTTTTCCTTTAGAACGTGACTATGATAAGCAATATATAAGAATTAACCATATATATATAAGCAATCAGTCTTGGAAAAGAAATGGGTAATGAGGATCCAAAATACACAGGACTTTAAAAATACATAGATAATAAGACTTGATAAAGCATTGACCATGTTAACATAGTTAACAGCATACTGCATCAATATAAGAAAGATCATGTATTAGTAATCACATATAAAGGCTAGAAGCTTTGTTAATGCAAGCCACATAAATCAATAAAGTGGCGAAGATTGGGTACACGTAGACTTATTGCGTATCTCTGGTCCATGTGAAATTTTTTACCATAATGCTAAATAATCCAACTAAGTTGACTTCATTTGTCCACTGATTTCACTTGAGCTATGAGTTTAGTTAATCCTTTTAAAGGCATAGAAGTTTCTCATTCAAAAAATTGCTATAGACAATTGCCTAGACTAGAATGTAATGAATCCCAGTATAGAAAGATAAAACAAGAAATTGTCTAATCTACTGGCAAAAATCTAAGTGCAACATTCTACGCGTGCAGGCACGATTGCACTTGAGTTTACTTATTTATTTAATTGCTTATAAGTATCAAAGAGTTTGAGTTTTCCCTAGGATTCCATTCTAATACATTCAAAGTAAAAACAGCAGGAAAACATTAAGTAAGTCGTACAAGAACATCCCAGTAAAAGGCAACCAAGAAATAATTCAGTAAAAATCACAAAGATTTTCATTCATTACATAAACAGAAATTTAAGTATGCTAAATAGTGCAAATAAATTTTAAATTTTACAGTCTCGGAAGTACAAAGAAATGCATACATCCATCATCAATCATCTAAGCTGCTGTTACCAATGAAAATCACAAACAGATCCTCTTCGCTTGACACGAATTATTCCCCTCAATTGATTTTCTTTTCCCTAAGCCGCAGATAGTCGTCTCATCTTCTTCAGGGGAATTGAGATATTGCATCATCTCATCCATGTCGAAAAACATGTCCTCACCATCTAGGCCATCAAAACACATGCCCTCACCACCCGGTCCATCAGAATACACTCCCCCACGGAACTCATCCAAGACATCAAGATCAATTTCATACGGAACAGTTGCATTCAAGGCCGCTGCATAACCAACACTACCATCTATACACTCTGAATTCAAACCCTTATCATCCAAGACATCAAGATCAATTTCATACGGAACAGTTGCATTCAAGGCCGCTGCATAACCAACACTACCATCTATACACTCTGAATTCAAACCCTTATCATCCAAGACATCAAGATCAATTTCATACGGAACAGTTGCATTCAAGGCCGCTGCATAACCAACACTACCATCTATACACTCTGAATTCAAACCCTTATCATCCAAGACATCAAGATCAATTACATACGGAACAGTTGCATTCAAGGCCGCTGCATAACCAACACTACCATCTATACACTCTGAATCCAAACCCTTACTTTCCTCAACAACCTCACTAGTATTCAAAGCCTTACTTTCTCCAACATTCTTCTTCCTTTGTATTTTCTTCTTGTTCTTTTTTGTCTTCTCGACTATTTTCGAAACATGATCACTACTCTTTTCAGTAATCAACTTAAAAGGAGATTTCTTAGAAACGTCAAAACTGATCTTACAAAGAACAACATCTCGACCATCACAACACAAGCCCTCATTAATCCCCCACATCGAATACTCATGCATTTTAAAATAAACAGCCTTAGTATCATCAAATCCATCTCCAATCTCACTAACATTAAAAACCAACATCCTTCTCCCTCCAATCACATTACCAGCACAATCTTTTATCGGAACCGGCGAAGTCTTTTGCACCCAAGTTCCACAACCGGCCTTCTTATGATTATTGATTCTCGATTTCGTGGCCACGAAGTTGGGATCACCAGAAACCTTAGATAAACAAGTAAACACGTACAGAGAATTGTCGTCATCCCAGGAATCAGGATTTTGGATATCGAACAATAACCAGGGAGTTGAATCAGAAGCGTACAAATCAACCTCATCCATAATCTTGTACGAGAGATGTTGCTTCAGAATTTTGGGCTTCAAATAAAAATTAATAAGCTCATCATCGCTGGGTTTAAATCTAAACCCAGGTGCCGTACCAACGTCGTCATTCGCCATCGCCATTACCACCAGACTCGTATCGGGAATCAGAGAGAAGGGAGACTCGTGTCTTGTTTATCGAGCGACGTAGGAGGAGTCGAATCAGAGGGGGGAGGGGAGACTCGTGTGTGTATTGAGACGTACGCTAGGAGAGGAGGAGGAAAATCAAGGGAAATCAGAAAGATATGAATGAGGAGCTGCTCCTATGTATGTATGTGTATATATAGAGAGAGGAATTGCTCTGAAACTTACCCCTCGGGGTTACCCAACGGTAACCCTCTCTCTCCAAGCATCATCCCCTCTCTCTCTCTCCATGTGTTTAGTAAAACACTAAATTTGTTTACATTATCGAGACTTTTCTACTGCTGTAATTTGTATTTATTTATTATATTTTTATAATACATTTTTCTCGTATTACCCTTGAAAACATGGTAGTAATTGGATTAATCGTAAAAAATCGGGCTAATTAGGAAAAAAATAGTAATTTTTTTTAAAAAAAATAAAAAAATAGAAACTTGTTTAAAAAAAACTGATTAAACTTGTATCAAAATATTTAATTTTTCTTTATATTTTTTTTCACTTTTTGATTCGATTTTTCAGTTCTATGAGTATCGTGACAAATGAACTTGGTAAACTGAGCTTAAACCCAAAGAGCTGAACTGAAATAATGCGGTTGGCGGTTGCGAATTTAAAATGTTGAATTCATAACCAAACCGCAAATTAACGAGAAATATATCGATCAATTCCGATTCTTTCTTTTTCTCTTGATTCTTTTCCGATTGACAAGTTTATATTTTGATTTATATGAGAAAAAATTAGGCAAAGTAGTTGTATAACAAGAGAGTAGAGGCATAATAAGATCTTGACTTAGGATTCACATACTGCACTTACCGGTTCTTTTAAAAAAATCAAAATTACATTTCGACTTTATAAAAGTTTCAAGCATTAAAAATTTGTTAGCTTTATTATTTTATAATACTTATTTCCTTTTAAAATACGAAGTTTTATCTAAAATTTTCATCTGCAACTATTCGGGTTTTGTCATTATATACAATGCGAGGATTCAATTACGAGTGATTATTACGATTGAGTGGATTAAATGTACAACTTTGAGATTGACAAGACCAAAGAAGGTCTCTTGGGGTACATCATCAGTATAGGGTAAAATATGGATTACTACAGATACAAGATTTATTTCTTTTGACAAAGAAATTAAAATATAACTTCAATTATCAACTGGACAGTTCTATTAGAAACATTAGTTTTCCATTCATATAAATTATAACAAAAAAGCTATTTTATGACCAAATAATCTTTTTCTAAACAGTAATGCAAACGGGTTAATAGGCTAAATCATAACTAACTCACCCTCAACTTGCAACTGGATAACTGAACTCAAAAGCCTTGCAGTCAACTACCTCAACTAATATAAACTTGCAATTCCATAACCGCCGTTAACTCACTCTAACGGAATGGATGGAAATCTGACATGGCGAGCTTATGTGTCACATATGACCTTAACTTGACTGATATGATCCAACCCGACTTATGTTAGGAATTAAAGCCATTCCTGTTTCCCGTCTTTGTGTAATTTGAAGTTAACAATTGATCGCAAATAATAATAATACTAAATTGTAATCAAGACAGATGAACACCAAGATTCATACATGGAAAACCCCCTCAAGCAAAGAGGTAAAAAACCACGGGACCAACTTCGAATGTTTCCACTATAATAATAATAATAATTATATCTTTATATATAATTAGTGTAAAGCACTTAAATGGTATGGTTTGGTTTGGTCGTCAGCGGGTCCTACATAGCTAAAAATTCTCTACTATAAAACGGGTCCTACATAGCTAAAAACTATCCTAAAAACTCTCTACTATAAAACAATTACACAATTAGAGTTATTAATAATGCTCTAATTTAGAGAAAAAGTAATATTTCTATAAAAGTAAATAATAATAGAAGTAGTATAATTTTAATATTTTAAATATTTACACTAAAATTAACTTTGATTCCCGCTTTTTACAACACTGCATAAAACAAACAATAAACCCGACATTATTTACTATTTAGGGAAAGGTAACACTGCATAAAACAAACAATAAACACTGATTCGTAATTTTAGGCTTCAAATAAAAACTAATAAGCTCATAATCGTTGGGTTTAAATCTAAACCTAGGTGGTGTACCAACGTCATTCGCCATCGTCATTACCACCAGACTTTGTATCGGGAATCAGAGAGAAATAACAGTATTTGGGAGACTCGTGTCTTGTTTATCGAGCGACATAGGAGGAGTCTATATATAGGAGAATCAGAGGGGAGAGACTCGTGTGTTAACAATTTATTGAGACGCTAGGAGGAGTCTATATATATAGGAAAATCAAGGAAAATTTGTTAAATCTAATCCAAAATTGATATTGTTTAGGAAATGGTATTGATTTTGTTTGTAGGGGAAATTTGTTAAATCTAATCCAAAATTGATATTGTTTAGGAAAAGGTATTGATTTTGCTTGTATAGTAATTGCTTTCTCACTCAAAAATGAAAAGACGTTTGTATTGTTGTAAAATTTAATTTAAATATTATTACTGTACTTAAATATAATATGTTTCTCCTCTATATTTGCCTATACATATATTTTTATTTTTTTGTTATACATTTGATTTTATTTAAATTTATTCGTAAAAAAATATTATTTAAATTTAATTTAAATATTATTACTTTACTTAAATATAATATGTTTCTCCTCTATATTTGATTTTTCTATCACTTGGATATTTGTCTATAATATGTTTTTATTACTTTTTCTATTTTTTTAAAACAAAATCCCTTCTTTTAAAAAAAATCACGGACACTTACCTTTCTCAACTAAAACATGTTATTTTTTTCTATTTTTCCATAATAAAATTCCTCCTTTTTTTATACATATTATTGTATACATATTATTGTAATAAAGATGTATTGTATACATATTGTACTTCTAATTACGGGAAATTACCTCTTTTAACTAAAATATGTTATTTTCTCTATTTTCTCTTACTAAAACCCCTTTTTTCGAAAATATCACGGGCAACCCGTTGCTTATTTATTTTAAAATCTATTTTAATAATTTTAATTATTTAAAAAAGTTTAATACACCTAATTTTTTAAAAAACAAAAATCCCTCATTTTCCAAAAATATTACGGACAAATCCTTACTTATTTATTTTCAAATCTATTTTAACACTTTTAATTACGGACAATTACCTTTTTCAACTAAAACATGTTACTTTTCCTATTTTTCCTTACTAAAATCCCTCATTTTCCAAAATACCACGGTACAATTTATAAAAAAGTTAGTTAATTCGAAATTTAGTTGAATCCAAAAAATTCGATCCAAATCAGAATCGACTTTTATTTTATTTTCACAATAATTCAAAATTAATCCAAACATAATTTTTGAACCATATTTTTTTATACAAACAAAAAACTATCTAATAAAATTTTGAAAAGATTCTAATTGAATTTAATCTGAATCGAATTATATCTCATTCAAATTTTATTCGATATACATCCAAATTTATCTAATTTGAACCGAAAAATGTGATTGAGATACAATTTATAAAAAAGTTAGATAATTTGAAATTTAGTTGAATCCAAAAAATTCGATCCAAATCAGAATAGACTTTTATTTTATTTTCACAATAATTCAAAATTAATCCAAACATAAATTTGAACCATATTTTTTTGATACAAACAAAAAACTATCTAATAAAATTTTGAAAAGATTCTAATTGAATTTAATCTGAATCAAATTATATCTCATTCAAATTTTATTAGATATACATCCAATTTTATCTACTTTGAACCGAAAAATGTGATTGAGATACAATTTATAAAAAAGTTAGATAATTCGAAATTTAGTTGAATCTAAAAATTTCAATCCAAATCAGAATTGACTTTTATTTTATTTTCACAATAATTAAAAATTAATCCAAACATAAATTTGAACCATATTTTTTTGTTATAAACAAAAAACTATCTAATAAATTTTTGAAAAGATTCTAATTGAATTTAATCTGAATCAAATTATATCTCATCATCTTATTCTAATTAAACTAGTACTTTCTTGAAGATTCTTACTTTGTTTTAGATTATTCTTTTTGACTTGTTTTGTCTTCTGGCCTTTATTCCCACTTTTAGAAACACGATTACTAGTGTTTTTGGAAAGCAACTTAAAAGGAGATCTCTTAGAAACATCAAACGTGATCTTGCAAAGAACACGATCACAACCCTCACAACCCAAACCCTCATTAACCCCCCACAACGAATACTCGTGCATAGGGCGGAGCAAAAAAAAACCAAACCGGCCGAATCGGACCGGGTCGAACCGACCAAACCGCATTTTACGGTTTTTTTGGCGGTTCGGTTTGGTTTAGGTTTGATATAAATAAAAACCGTTATTTAATGGTTCGATTCGGTTTTCATATTCAAACCGGACCGTTAAGACCGAACCAGACCGTTCCATTTTATTATATTATAAAATAATATATTTATTCATTTTATTGATATCTCACATCTTACACTTTATTAAATGTATTTCTATCTTAAAATCCTAAGTAAAAAATACATATTTTTTATACCTCATATCTTGCACTTTGCAATTTTATTCGGAAAGGATGTTATTTATGCTTTAATTATTAATATTAATATATTTTTGTGTAGCAACTACCTATCAAATTTTAGTAATATCATTAATTTTTTAGTTCATTTATCTTCGAATGTCTAGTTAGGTTTAAAACCGAACCGCCCAAACCAAACCGTTTAATTCAGGTCTGGTTCGGTCTGGTCTCAATTTTTAAATGGTCCGGTCTAGTAATTTACGAAACCGCCAGATACGGTCCGGTCCGGTTTAATCGTTAAAAACCGACCGAACCGACCGTTGCTCAGCCCTTCGTGCATCCTAAAATATACCGCCTTACTATCATCAAATCCATCCCCAATCTCATTAAATTGAAAAGCCAACATTATTCTCCCTCCAATCACATTACTAACACGATCCTTAATCGGAACCCGCGAAGTCTTTTGTACCCAAATTCCGCAACCAGCCTTCTTATTAGTATTAAACCTCGATTTCGTGGCGGTCAAGTTAGGATGAGCAGAAATCTTTGATAAAGAAGTAAACACGTAAAGAGAATTCTCATCATCCCAAAAATCGAGATTTTCGATATCGAATAAAAGCCATGAAGTTGAATCAAAAGTATACAATTCAGTTTCACTGATAATGTTGACAATGTAGCAGGGGAAATGTTACTTAATAATTCTGGGCTTCAAATAATAAGTAATAAGTAATAAGTTCATCATCGCTGGGTTTAAATTGAAACCCAGGTGTCGTGGTAATCACGTCTTTCACCATTACTTCTTACGAACGAACTAAGAAGAAGAAGAAGTAATAATAGTAAATTTTATAATGAGAATTAGGAAATAGAAAGAAAGAGTAGTATATTACTCACGTCTTACGAAAAAGGAGATGTAAGATAAGCAATTCCAAAATTTACTTAGTCAGTGCAAACTACGACAATATCTCCCTAGCATGTGATGACAAGAAAAGCAGTAGTAAGATAAAAAAAACTTGTATAATTGATAGATATTATAAAATAAAAAATATTAAGAAATCAATTTCATAAATTTGAGAGATTTTGTTTAGTCCACAAGAATCTTCATAAATCAATCCATCAAAATCTAACAAAATTTGTATGGAATTAAAAGAATCAATATAGAGTCTATTATAGATTTTAAACAATTTATGAATTTATAAAATTCATCAAAATCCATGGATTATTATTAATCCACTAAAATCTCAAATGCTTAGTTATTAAAACAATTTATGAATTTATAAAATGGATTATTATTATTAAAACAATTTATGAATTTATAAAATTAATCAAAATCCTTGGTTTAAATGTATCAAATTAGTCATTTATTTTAAAAATGACTAAATTTAGTTACGAATTTGAAATTTCATATCAAAGATCTATCACTGACTAAATCAATATAAAATTTTAATTTTTTAATGGCTAAATTGCATCACACATTATTTCTTTTAGGCTTTAGCCACAAATTAACAAATAAACAAAGGTTCAAGGCTAAAAAGATGTAGGCCCATATTTTTGTTATCTATACAATAATTAGATTATTTCGGACCTTGCCCAAGGTTTCATTCCTCGTGTTGCCAAAGTCCATGGACAACTTAGATCCAAATAAACTGGCCCATATTTTCATAAAACGTTACACAAGTAGAATATTGTCACGATATTAAAAACAAAACAAAAAGAAAGGTATTAATTCCTATAGATTGTTGTTTCTATTTTTACTTGAATATTTTTTCGAAGTTTCATATAGATCAGCTAAATTTCTAACATAATTTTATAATAGTTATCAACTTTTTGATGTTTTAAAAATATCGTAAGTAATAAAGTACAAAAAATCGATTTCACGTATATATAGGGTCGCGCTCCATTGAGAAGCCTCACTATTATGAGATATGAGATCTAATCATAGTCATTCATTTAAATACACTATATTAATCTCCCGCCACTCATTAAATTTATTAATATTTTAATTTCTCATCATCCCCACCCATCCACCACCTCCGGCCACCAGGAACCTCCATCTCTGACCACTAACTCCGGTCACCATCTCCGGTTACCAATTCCGGCCAACTCAAAAAATCATCACCGGAAAACAAAAAATCACTACACTACCATCACCTCCGACCACCACCGGAATACAAAAAATCACCACCGGAAAACACAAAATCACCACCGGAAAACACAAAATCACCAGCTGTTATCAAAAATCACCACTGTCATAATTAAAATCAGATATATTGTCACCACTGTCACAAAATCACTGTCAAAAGTGAAATACAAGAATTCAAATCTTAAAATCACCATCGTCTAGTTCCAGATCTCCTGCCATCGTCTAAAGCACCATGTTTAATCGTCGATAAACATAGAATTAATTGGAATTGTATTCTATGACAGAACTGCTCAGAACCGAAGCACATACCTGAGAGAAAAAGACGACGACGATGAAGCACAGATCTTGGAGAAGACGACAACGACGCACATCTGAAATAAAGTAGATCGGACAGCTGCCGACCGCCGGAGAAGATGACCGGAGGCGGTGGCAGTGATAGTAAGAGCTGTGCGTGTAGGTGGGGGTGGGGGGATGAAATTAGAAAAGATATTTTAGTTTTAAAATAAAAAATAAAAAGAGAGAATGATTAAAATGATTGGTTGAGATTAAAAGAATTTTAAGAAAATGTGGGGCTGAGATTAGATCTCAGTTCTCACAATAATGAAGGGTTCTCACATGAGCACAAGTCTTTATATATAATATTTTTTAAAATTATTCAATTACCCGTATATCCTCAACGAGATTCGAATCCTTAACGATAAATTAGTATTAGTATTTGTCCAATGAGGAATTTAAGATTAAATTTTGATCAACTACGATCGAATTTAACTAGATACACCAATAACTGTTACATAAAAAGTATCTAAAAAATAATAACAGATTACCTTATTTCATTTTCTCTAACAAAAATCTTCTTCACTTTAATTTAAATTTTATTTAAAATTTCAATTATATATAAAAAAATATTCGAATATTGACAATCACCCTTTTTTAGCTAATAAGTAATAACACGTTCCCCACTTCGATTAAAATTCCAATTTCATAACTACACAGATTTATTCAAGGCAAGACAATCTGACTAAACAGGACCCACCGTAAATTCCTTTATTCTAAATCTCCGTATTAAAGAGAATCAAGACATATATCGTCCGATTTTTCAAAAATCGCATTTATCGTTTAAAAATATTTGACTGATTCGATTTTTGAAATTCAATATATCGCTATGAATTATTTTTAAATGGTTTATTATATTATATATAAAGCTAATGTATTAAATATTTTTAAAATATTAAAATTTATCCGATTTTTGTTCCGATTTATCATTTCGATAAATCCTCGATTTACCGATAAATCTCTATATGATACCTCAATCAATTTATTCCGATTTCCGAAATCTGCAACCATGCTAATAAGTAATAACACGTTCCCCTCTTCGATTAGAATTCCAATTTCATAACTACACAAATTTATTCAAGGCAAGACAATCTGACTAAACAGGGCCCACCGTAAATTCCTTTATTCTAAATTTCCGTATTAAATCTCAACCGTAGACAACAAAAACAAATTAATCTCAGCCGTGGATTCACTATCCCTAAGATTATTCTATCCTTTTTATGGTAAAAGAATTTCAAAAACAAAAGGGTAAAAAATAAATCATATTCCTACACAGCTTATTAGTCTCGCGCCATCAAATTTAGGGTCTCTCTCTCTCTCTCTCTCTCTCTCTCTCTCTCTCTCTCTTTAAATTCAATATATAAACACACACACACATACAGATACATTGCTTTGTGGGTTGCTTCTGTTCTTCAAATTGGAAGCTGTAAGTATTTTATACATGTAAAATCTTTAAATTTGTGATTTTTATTGATTTAATTACTGTTTATATCTGTTCTTTAGTATTGCTTTCTTGTTCAATAATGTGTAATATTTGTCTGTTAATTTGATGCGTGTGTGTTTATATGAGCTGTAGATGAACAGGGCTAGTTTTTGTTTTTCTCTTGGTGCTTGCTTTACTGTTATATTGGTGATTTATTGAACTTTTTGTGTTGAATTATGGGTAGGAATTTTTGATTTTGAATGGTATATGTTAAGGCTTATGTTTCGATGTTTTTCGAGAGTGAGGAATGGGGGGTTTGTCACTAGGCTATCCGTAAATTTGTGTTTCGGATTTCGGAGATTTTGTTCTATAATTTTGTAACTTTTTTATGGTAATTAAAAGGTTTAGTTTTTATATCATGGTAAGTCTCTTTTGTACTTGTTTGGAATTATTCTCTGAAATTTTCTGTTTTCTTGATTAATCTTGTTTTGGAAGTATTTCCCAAGGATTACATTGTAATTGAATTATCGCAGTTTTATAGTAAAAAGGGTGATTCGAAGTATGAATCTTTTCTGCAATTATGTGTTTGGTAATTAAAAGGTTTAGTTTTTTTATCATGGTAAGTCTCTTTTGTACTTGTTTGGAATTATTCTCTGAAATTTTCTGTTTTCTTGATTAATCTTGTTTTGGAAGTATTTCCCAAGGATTACATTGTAATTGAATTATCGCAGTTTTATAGTAAAAAGGGTGATTCGAAGTTTGAATCTTTTCTGCAATTATGTGTTTGGGTCATGCTTCAGTTTGTTGTGATTGTTTTAGTTAAGTACAGTGAATTGTGAATGTAACTGCCTAAACTAACTGGGATTGCTATATAGCGGTAAGAAACCAAGTTCTAGCCCCCCCCCCCCCCCCCCCCCCCCTCTCGTTTAAGGAAGCATTCAGTACATCGAAGCATATACATTTTTAATGATTTCTGTTTAGCATGGATGTAACTGTTCTGGTTGTTCAATTTGAATATTACAAAACTTAAAAATTGTTTGGATGGAAGTAGGTTGCAAGAATATCCTTAATCGAACAAACTCAGTTATATAATTGCTTGTTTGTTTCAGCCTCTGGAGGTAGTAGTAAGGTACATCTCTTGATAAATAAGTGAAAGGGGTTTGCTTCGCGGATGGGAACCGGTGAGAATGACTCAGCTTCTGTCCCCTTGATGACTGATAAAGGCGCAGAATCTTGGAAGCCTTTAGGGAAACATATGCCTACTGAGGTTTGCCATCTTGTTTGTTTATCTGTCAAATCTGCTTTAAAGACACTCAAATAAGAAATTTTATATCGAAGCACATTTATTATGCTAGATAAAATATAACAAGGAATCCAATTTGAACTGTACAGTACAACTTAACAGTTGTACACCGAAAGACGATGATTATGCTAACTAAAATTTTTGTTTCGTTATATTATCGATATGTACAGTCTTGTTTCTACTTACAATTTAAAAAATAAATAAATTATAGTCTATTCATTCATGACATACCTTTTGTGTACAGGCAAATCATGAAACTCTCCCTGTCTTACTCGAGTATTCGTTCTTCCCACCTGTTACTGCCCCTCTGGCAAATCCTATCTCGTTATTTTCTTCGATTGCTGCTCCTCATGCCACTGGCAACCAGGTATGTTCTCAGACTCTGATATTATTGTCAGTTTCCTACTTGGACTTGGAGAAGTTCTTATACTTTTCTGTTTCTTCCCAGAATGCTACCTCCAGTCATCCTCACATTTTTGTTCGTCAAATAAATTCAGTTGAGGTAAGTTTCAAGTTCCATGCTTTTTAATCTCTCCTTTCACATCTGAATTGAATTGTAACTGAGGGTATAATTTTTACAAATAATCCAGCTTTTGCATACAATCATTACAACAACTTGGTGTTTTTTTAACCATCAGGATTGTGTAGAAACCATCTCTCATGGGACGGAGGGTAAAAGTAACGAGAGCAGGGAAATTTTGAACAAGAGGTCAGAAGGAAGTAACAAGACAATTCAAGCCTCTGAATTCCAAAACACACTAGCAAGGTAGCTTATGGTTCTTTCTGAACTTAATTAGATGAAATATCTAGAGCAACTTGTTTCCTAATGTTGTTATTTGGCCTTCTACAGTGGACATAATCAAGCATCAGAAAAACTTGAAGAAAATAATCAGCCTAAGGTATGTCTAGGAAGTTTCTTATAGAACTTCAATTCTTGTCAAATGTATCCCAGTAATGATAGTAGGTTTAAAAGGATCAAAATCAGTGTAGAACTTATTCACTTCATGTGCTTTCCTTCTGTTACAGGTGCATTCTTCTTCTTTTGAAAAAGAACAAGAATTTGGTGCTGGTCAAAAGCCTTTGCTAAATTGTGTGGTTGCGGAAGGTAACCATTTAATCTCATACTATTTCAATTGTTTTCTTGTGGGTTCACACATACCTGTTGAACCATTCCATTTTAGCTTTTGCATTAAGGAAGTATCGTTCTGTCACTTTATTTAATGCTCTTGACCTTTTTGGTTTGAAGCTAAATACTAATTCAATTAACTCAAATATGGATTATTGGCACAGGAAAGAACACTGAGAAGATATATGGAAAGCAAGAACCATCACATGGGCATACATTAATGTCTGTATCGAATTTAAGTGTGATAAACTCAAATGCATCACCTGTCGTACCGGAGTCCATGGTTGTGAGAAATACTGTGACTAGTGTCTCTCCAGTTTTAGAAGGTGAACGCATCCCAGATGTCTCAGTACAGGTATGTCAAATGTTACACCATCATTATTTTCATTGGTTTCATGACTTGTTAACCAATGTTGAATATAACTCTTTTATAGATTAGTAATATGAACTTTTCTGGTACAAAGTTGTAAATCTTTTACGAATACAACTGTTTCTTTTGGCAGGATGAAAAAGAACTGGAAAAAATAAGGAAAAGACGTGCCAATACTTTAGCTGCTAGGAGGCGTAGAATACGCCAAAAGGTTTGTATAACAACTATATCTGCATCATTATACAATTGAAAATCTTGGAGATAAATCAATAACGTTTTCATTTGTAAAATCTAACTATATATATTGATAGTCTTTACGGAAATCTATAACTTTTACAGATTAAACCAGTTTATACTTTATAATATATGAAAGGATCTGGGCTTACATTAGTTTATATGTTACGCAGCAGGAATGTGAAAAGCTACAAGCCGTTGCCGATGAATTAAGCAGTGAAACTTCAGAACTTAAAGAATCCCTGAACAATTACTCCAAGGAGTGTATCAGGATACGTAGAGAAAACAAGGCCTTGTTGGTACACCATCTAAACTTTATCCGATATGGATATATGTGATGTTTTAAATTTTAATCAACCCTCAAATGTTTTCTTAACAAATTGCCTTGTATCTACAAATAACTTGTCTTATACGAAACAGGCAGAGATTAGGGAAATGTGTGATCCAGATGAATTTGCCACGTTTGAAGCTCAAAACCCAGATATGGAGGATGATATTCCAAGTGAATCCTCGTCCTCTGATCAGAGTGTGGATACAGGTTCGGATATAGAAGAAGCTGGTTCGTATTAATTAAAATATTGATGTTTCTTGATTTGTTGTATTCAACATTGTACGAAACGATTTGTTGCTTAAATTTCTGAGTATTTTGGAGACAGTTGGACATATTTTTTCGAATTTGCAGAACTGCAAGTTATTATGTCCTAATTTCCTGATATGATATCATTTACATCTTTATATTTCTTTTCTTGTTAACTTTAGAGATATTAAACATCAAAGTCAATTAGGATTTAGAAGTAAATTGTCGAAAGAGCACTCTCCTAAAGACCAAAATGGCACACTGCAATCACATGGACTGATCTCAGAATTCTAGAACAATTAAAAGTTAACCTTATAAATTTCGGAAATGAAACTCAACAACAAGAAGCAAAGAGATACAAAATCCCAGATTTTTTTTATACAGGCTGGGATTTTCTAGACTTTCTAGGGCTTTTAACCGGTCTTTTTCATAGTTAAATATTAATATTTTTCAAATTTATTGACCATAATTTATTTATTTTCAGATTTCTATAAAACGTGCTTCTTTGTCAAAACTGTTAAAATCCCTGGATTTAATCTGGAGTTTTCATATATCTAGATTTTGGACCAAATTTTGGATGAAAGGTCTCATATAAGACCGTTTCAGATTTGAATCTAAATTAGATTTCCCTGTCAAAAAAAAAAAAAAATCTAAAATTAGATTTTTCAAAATTCAAACCCACTAATTTAAAGAGTAAAAAACTTCAATCCATCATATTTATTTCCTTCACAAATCTCATTTAAAAAACCTGGCACTTATTACTTTTTATTTTATTCTTTTTTTTGCCTTTTTTGACTCTCCCTACATCCACTTTTGTATTTTAATGTTCACAACTACACAACGTATTTGAAGTTCCAACAGATAGTAATTTCTCTGAAAAAGTAGAAGCGGAAACTGCTCATAGATGTTACTACTGAGTTTTGGTATCTGATCTAATTTTCTGCTAGGCCTGTTGAGCACTTCAACTACAAACACATCCAACCAAGTAATCAGGAAACGTTACACGTTTTACTGAACGGAAGAACAAATTTACTGCTGGTCTCGAGCATTTCACCAAGATGGCCGAGAAGCCATACTATCCAACAGCTCGGTAGAAGGAACTGCTGGTCATATGTAAAAGAGAACCCAAATTTATAAACTCAATTCCTCATTGTATGAGCAGTAAAAGCCCGACACATTAATGATTCGTCAAAACCATCACCATGCCCATAAGCCGTCGTATTATTATGACCATCTATCATTGACTCCACATCCGAGTCACGATAAAAGGTGAATAAATAGATTTTGCAAGTACACTCTATCAACAGTTAAAACAGAAAAACAACACACAATAAGCAACTAGTAAGAACAATCTTAGAGATACAAAATTTCAATCCTGAAAGAGCATGAAATCCACTAGTCCTTGCAACTGAACCAATACCTTTATCTCAGTTTCTTGAACACAGGAATCCTATCTTATTTAATCAACAAACAATGGCAATATTATAATCTAAAGCTAGGACCAGATAATGAATATATAGCCACTCTATATGACAAGGTAAGGATTTTTTTGTTGGACTTCATAAAAACTAAATAATACATACAAGAAACACTTGAGTGGTGCAACTTCATAGCATGGTAAATTTTAAATATAGGGTTCTCACATTACCCTCTACACATCAAGAATATATTTCATCCAAGAGAGAACAAGTTCATATATGTACATTGTTGACATAGCTAAAGTGCAAACGAATTTAAATCCTAAAAAAATATATTTACAACAAGACTACAACTGCCAAAAGCTAAGCGATCCACATTATGCTATATGTTTTCATGTTCAGCCAACACGCATCAACCTCAAAAAGATACCAAGAATTTGAGTATTTGAGATGAAGTGTACAGAATTCTTCGCTGCATCATTCTTCATGGTCTGAATCAGAAGCTTCTTCAGGTCTTGGTGGAGCTTCAATCATACTATTTGCGGGACTTTGGTTTGGATGAATGATATCCCTAACAATATGGTTGGCTGATTCATGGGGTGAAAATGTCATAATTTTTAATACAATACCGAGTTCCACTAGTGCATAGTAAAAGGTAAAATGGGAAAAAGTAAAACCAAAACAGAGCATATTGTTTCTCTAATGTCTAGAAATACAGGAGACAAGTACAAAATCAAACCTAAGTTAAAGATACTTAAATTAATTTGTAGCTTTAAAAATGTTACCTGATACAATGATTTTTGTTCCAATAGCTTTTGCAAACTGCAACTCTGCCTCACGTGCACTAAAAAATTTTCCCTGAAAACCCAGACACACAAAAGGACACCACAGTTTTTCACACATGCAGTACAAAACTTATATGTACACTTTGTTCTTCCAACTGGAAATATGAGCCAAGTTGAATAACAAATCAGCATGTTCACTGATTTTTTAGAAAGTCTAATCAAACTTTAAAATAAACTAATTTTATCAAGTCCGAAAGAAATCGCCAAGATATATTTATATTTTACTACTATGTTATTCTCTAGGGATCATAGGCAAATGCCATGATGATTAGTACGAAGCTTTTAAAAGAAACAATCGATGCACAGATCAGCACTCCATGGTACTTCAATAGATCTATCTTCGTAACAATATTTGAGGGTAGTTAGAGGGCTTACCATCTGCCTATATAAAAATCCAACGATTTGGTCGAGTCTTGTTTGATGCCTTAAGAGGAAAGGGCGTATGTGACCCGTATACAACTGCCTCGCCCCCTGTTAAACAGAAAATATTTTCACAGTTGTTTTACCTGGCTTGAAAAATCTTTACAATCAAAGAAAGTCAATTGCAGTGCTATAAACACCCTAGAAAAACTGAGTTTTACACGTGAATTTATTTCGACACATTCATGAATGCCATGGTGTTAATAAGCTAATCAAATCTCCTCCAGGGAAAACTTGGTGTGTGTGTGGGGGGGGTGTTAAAGCTTACATTAACAGATGGAAGCTGGAGCCAAATAAGAAATGCAAGCTTCATATGATAGTATAATGGAAACCTGCAAAATCCAGAAAGGCAAGCACAATGAGATACACACCTCAAGAAATATAAAGGCAAATAATTAAAATGTTGAATCTTAATTATTATTCAATCAACAAGAAAAACTTATCATAACACTATGATATTTATTACTCCTACAGTATTCAAGGTAAACTAAAAAAGTTTATCTTGGACAAGCTAAAAAACAAGGGTGCAAGACGCTGAAAAGGTACAAAACCATATTATTCACCTTCAATCTACAATAGAGTGTTCTTCCAGTCTTGCCATAAATCATTTATAGTCATATAGATAAAATTCTAAAGTCCCATGACAAACCTCCAAAGCGAAACACTATACATACTACCATGACGAAATTTTTACTAATTGAAATATATATAGACAAAACCCGGTTGGGTAAAAATGTACCAGGAAATAAGTCTGTCGGCAAAGGTTTCTGCAACACTGAAAGATCCATAGGCTGCAATCAATACATAGTTTGAGCAAAGAGAATATAAATGAAAAGGGTTCAATTTAGCAAGGACTAGGGATTAACATAAAACACAGAAATATAATCATAAGGGGAGTCACATGAATTGAACTATCAACTAACTGGCTATTTCACAATCATTCATTACATTTGTTCGTTGAAAAAGGTCCAGTCAAATCCCTAACCACATGAAACATACTAACATCACAAAAAATAGTCAGAACATAGATTGTAAATTTGGTGCACATGAAAGATATAATACTATGACTAATTAAGTAATTATACAATAACAGAAGGTGATGAGCAGAGACGGATCTAGGGGGTCCAGAGGGGTCCATGCCCCCCCCCCCCCCCCCCCCCCCCTTCCCCTAAGATTCTCATAAAATATAGATAGTAGACCTCTTACACTGACATACAATGTAGTTCAACTTGGTTACATATTTTCACTCTTTTTATCGATTTCTAACTCATAACTAGTTCTTTTTTAGTTTTTTCTATAAAAAAATTCTTACATAACCCTTTTTACATGGGTTTCTTACAAATTTAAGTGTTTTCAATTATTATTTATTGATTCTGGTTGTTGATAACATAATAGAATGAGTAAAATTTAGAAAGAAAAAAAAAATCTCAGTTCTACTATTTTGCAATTAAAATTTACTAAAATTTATATTTTTGTAATTATTATATAAACCGGACCCCCCCCCCCCCCCCCCTCCCCCCTAAAATAATTCTCTGCATCAGCCACTGGTGATGAGCGACGTAGTTCCACAACATGTCGCCACAAACTGATCAACCACAAGACTGCAAACAAACGCAATGACATAATGGTAAAAGCAACACATATACTAGCATAAAAAGTATAATTATTCATCACTACCACTAACCTGCCCAGTACACAAGCCACCTCTGTTGCTCACTTTGATCTCTCGTCTCGATTGCTTTAAACGTAGAGTAAACAGGTAGAACTACACCAACAGAACAGCTGGACAAACAATATCTTAGCTCAAATAACACAACCAATAATACAAATCACATTCACCACAAATAACGAACAATTAATATAACTAAACCAACCAACATTTATCCCGATAAATACAACCTTCATAACCTTCAAAACAAACGAAAATGTATCGAAAATTAAGCAGAATAACGAGCTTACCAAGCAGTTCGAACAACGACGTTAGTACTAAATGGATAAAGTAGCACACGAAGTCCAACCTGAATCAACATAACAACACAAAATCAAACTTAATTTATTTATTTATTAATTTTCTCACTAAACCCTAAAAATAACTCAATCTACAGATATCAAAGCTGGGGGATCATCCATTTGTAAATATTTATTATTCACACAACAATATATAGTTAAGAATGATTCAAAGATAAAATTAAACCCTAATTGATCGAATTAAAAAGAGAATTAGAAAAATAATTATAGAAAAGTTAGGGATTAATTACCTCGTTAGATCCCAGCAGCGCCATCGTGTGTGTAGCAAATTAACGGCTCACTGCTTCTCTGGACCTTTTTCTAGTTTTTCATTTCCTTTTTTCAATTTAGGTCATTATTACGAGTAAATCTATGCTATCTTTAGCATAGGCATGTTCGGGTATTGTAACTTATAACTTAAAATGGATAAGCGTTATATACGTGATAATAAATTTTTTAATTATAAGTTATATAAATGTTTGGATAATTTTATTTATAATTTGATGATATGTTTGATAAATTATACCTTTTAAGTTAAAGAAACAATTTTTGTATGAATTAAAAAATATTTATTATTTAAATTTAATTACTAAGCGTTTGGTTAATACTTTAAATTAATATTGTTGCAATTATAATTTATATTAGGTTAAAAATATATTAATTAATCGAGTATTAATCTTTAAAGGTATATTTTCAATGTTACCCTTTTGGTTTTCACTTTGGCTTTTTCAAATGGTGTCGTTCCTTTTTTTTTTTTTTTATTTACGAGTGGCACCATATTTTAGGTTTCACATATATAATACCATTCTGTTAGTTTAATGTTAAAATATAAAGGTATCACATGTCAAAAATATAATGGTACCACTTATACTTTCACATTTTACTAACGTTTGGATAACAAAATGGTAAGTCAAAATCAGAAGGATACCATTCAAAATATTCCATCTTCAAAAATTATTTCGTACATGTAAGTGAAAATGTATTCAAAAGTGAAAGTACTATTTTTGAAATAAAATTATAAATTATATTCAATTAAAGGAGAAAACACGTTGAGGTGGGCGGAAGAAATAATTGATTTTATTTAATTTTCTTGATTTTATTTATAGGTTGTCATATCAGTTCATGGGAGTGTACTAATAAGTGAAAAACAGGTTTTTAGTTCATTAAGTTAACTTAAATGGAATGTCAAACACACACTATATTATTAAAGTCGAAAGAAAATTTTGATTTCGGTTTTTGGTTATTTATTCTATTTAATAAATAATAAAATAATATAAAAACAGTAACTATCGGATCTATACTATACTATTATATTAAAGACGGAACATTGAAAGTTTTGTAGTCTGGTCACATTGAAAGTTTTTGTAGTCTGGTCACTCAATTCATATCTGTTAGATATATCTGATCAAATCGATAAGAACCGTTAGATAAAATATTAAAATTATTATATAGAATATCTTTTCTATTTTTTCTAACTAAAATATCTAATTTTTCAAAAATATCGCAAGGCAGTTTTATTTAATAAAATAACATAATAAAATTATAATTGCTAATAACTAACCCATTACCTTTTTAGCCAACATGTATATTCTTTTATATATTTTTCTAACTATAATTTCTACTTTTCTATTTTTCCTAACTAAAACCTATCATTTTCCAAAACTAACACAGACAGTTCTATATAATAAAATAAAATAATAATATTATAATTATTAATGACTAACCAATTAGCTTTTTTTTCAAAACGTATATTTTTTTATATATTTTCTAACTAAAATTTCTCCTAACTAAAACCTCATAGATATATCACGGACAATTTCATTTAGTAACATAAAATACTAATAATTAACTAATTATCTTTATTAGCCAAAGCGTATATTCTTTTTTATAACTAAAATTTGTACTTTTTTAGTTTTTCTAACTAAAACCTCTCATTTTCCGAAAATATCATGGACAACTCTTTTTAATAAAATAAAATAATAATATTATAATTACTAATAACTATCCGATTAACTTTTTTTGCCAAAGTGTATATTTTTTTTATATTTTCTAACTAATATCTCTCCTAACTAAAATTTCAAAAATATCACGGGTTATTCCATTTATTAACATAAAATACTAATATTATAAATACTAATAATTAACCGATTACCTTTATTAGCCAAAGTGTATATATTTTCTAACTAAAATTTCTCATTTTCTAAAATTATCACAAACGACATCAATACTATTATATAATAGACGAAACATTAAAAGTTTGGCCGGTCGATATGGTACGTTGTGATTTTACTTAATTGCTCTTTCTTAAATTCGTGTTTTTACTTAATTAACTTTACTTATTTAAAGAAATATATTATTCAATAATAATATTATCTATTTATAACCAATTACCCTTTTCACCTAAAACACATTTTTTTTTAATCAACTCATTTTCTAAAAATATCACGGGTGCAACTCTTATTTATTTAATTTAAAACATATTTTAATATTTTTAATTATTTAAAAAAACTTACATATTTTAACATGTTAACGTATTTTTTAATAAATACAACTAATATAATTAAAACATTTCTAAAACTACACAGACAATTACTTTTTTTAAATTAAAACATGTTAGTTTTACTATTCGTCTTTATTATTAATATTAATTTAATAAATAAAAATAATTGAATAATATAAAAATAATAACTAGTTGATCATCTTTTATAATTAAAACACATTTTTCTATTTTTTTTTAACAAAATTCACTCGTTTTCCAAAAATATCGGGCAATTATCTTTTTCAATTAAAATATATTACGTTTTCTATTTATCCTTACTAAAATCTCTTATTTTTCAAAAATATCAGGGGCAACCCTTACTTATTTATTTTAAAATATATTTTAATACTTCTAATTATCTAAAAAATTTACATATTTTAACATGCCTACTTATTTTTTTGACAAATATAATTAATAAAATATTTAAACATAAATTAAAAAATAATGTAATAATATAGAAATAGTAAGTAGATAATTGTCTTTTATTATTAACACGCATTTTTCTAAAAACATCCACTCATTTTTTAAAAATATAATGTGCAATTTACTTTTTCAGTTAAAACATGTTTTTCTATTTGTCCTTACTAAAATCTCTCATTTTTCAAAAATATCACGGGTAGCCCTTACTTATTTATTTTAAAACATATCTTAATTATTTAAAAACGTTTACCTATTTTAATATGCCTACTTATTGTTTTAACAAATATAATTAATAAAATATTAAAACGTACTTAATAAAATAATAACTGTTAAAAACAATATATGCATCGAAATAACCGAAATATTGAAAGTTTTGCTTTTCGGTTTTTGGTTATTTATTTTAATAAATAAATAAAAATAATAATAGTAGAATAATATTTTGAGCACATATCAAATCTGTTTTAACCCGTTCTTAATACATACAATCTATAATACATATCAAATTAAATTTTATTATTTATTTATTATTTTCTATTTCAATTATTATTTTTAATTCGTCATTTTTTAAATTATACTTTTTGATAGTCCGTGTCTTGCACGGTTATAGGCTAGTAATTCCGATACCTGCTTTAGCATTTTAACTAGTTGAAAAAGCCGCGCTTCGCGGCGGCGTAATAATTTTTTAAAAAAATTCTATCAATTAAATTACGAAAATTACTCGATCCTCGCTAATAAGCCGTCCTCCCATGAAACACGATTTCCTTTTTAATATCAAAATCTCTAATTAAATATATTGAATATATAATTACTTGTCTTATATATTAATTTTTATGTTATCATACTCCTTTCTAATGAGTCACTCTTTCGTTGAAAAAACAAATATATAACTTCACCAATAGAACTTTTAATTGCAAGTATTTTTTTATATCCGAACTCTTCTCCTCTATAAATTGAAATACTTATTCTACTTCAAATAGAACTTTGCAAGTACTTCTTTTATATTTGAACTCTTCCCTTCTACAAATTCCAACACCTGTTCTATTTCAAATAGAAGTTTTAGTTATATGTCTTCGCTATAACTTCCAACTCTTCTCCTTAATAAATTCGAACACCTATTCTACTTCTAATATGTTAAAAGGATATTTTTTGATTTATTAGTATCTAAAATTCAAAAATTCTAGAAAATTAGAAAAATAGATTGAGACAATCTTAGGGGCGCCACATTACCTCCCGCGTATCCTCCTTTATATATATATATTGAACACCTATTCTACTTCTAATATGTTAAAAGGATATTTTTTGATTTATTAGTATCTAAAATTCAAAAATTCTAGAAAATTAGAAAAATAGATTGAGACAATCTTAGGGGCGCCACATCACCTCCCGCGTATCCTCCTTTATATATTGATATATTGATTGATGATTAAGTTTGTAATACGGTAATCATATATTAGATATTTTTTTGGAAAAAATGGCCCTTACCACTTTTTGAGGAAAAAAGTACTATATTTTATTTTATTTTTAAAAGTGGCCTTTAACTACTAATCCAAAAAGTAAAAGTAACTTTCAAGCATTGTATTGCAAATTTAGAATTCGGCGACCAAGTCTAAAATGAGTAAAATTCAGTCGGCACTTAAATCACTGTACACTTTATTAATCTATCTTTTGTGCAACTATATATAAAGTTTAATTGAATGTGTTCAAATATTATTTTGTTATAAAATTTGATTTTCATATCCAAAATTATCTCTCGTAAACTTTAAAAACATAAATATATGAATATTCTCGTTCTATTATCAACTCCAAAAGGTAGATATCTCATTTTATATATTAGTTTATAAAAAGTTAAATTTTATGATTATTTTTTTTGTTTTAGACCAATTAATTTCGACTAATCCTACATAAACATTTGACTATTTAATTCCACCTAAATCCGCCTAAATGTGTTTAGTAATATTAATTTTCGATTTTTTCAAAAAAAACATATTTTTATTCAACATTTATGAACTTCACGTGTTTTTACATCATTTAGCGCCTAAGAGTCGAGTAATCAGAGGCCTGCGCCAATTTTCAGAACACTAGGATTCTCGTACATACATTTTTATTACTCCATCTGTGCGGATCAATTCTTTACATTTTTTTTGGAGGTCTCTCTCAATTCTTTACCCTTCTAAATTTTTCAAAAATAATAAATTTTTATAATATAAAAATCAACTAATTCAACTATTTTCTTCTGTACTTATTTTATATAGTAAATATTAATTTGTTCCACCACTAAACTCAAGTTTCCTACTGTTTTCTCTACTTTATTTGTTTTTTTTAACTTGTGCTCAACTTAAATATAAACAAATGGATGAGATAGATGTAGAAAAATTCATGAAATTAAAGTTAGTTCTTTGGTCTCATGCCCTAATAAATTAATATATTCGATGAAATACAGAGGCCCAACTGTAGTGGAGCACACAACGGCCTTGACAATTTAAAATGGGCTAAATCAAGTCCAGTCTATAGTTTTTCATTTTTCTAATAGAAAATTAACGGGAAAAAATGATGAAAAAAATGAAGAATAATGCTAGAGGTACCGAATGTGGTATAAAAAAATGTATCGAATTACATGTGTTAGAATTTGATTGACTCTGTATCAATGGACATACATGCCTTCATATTAATAGCACCAATAAAAACATTTCCAAATACCACATGAGCATTGTCACATCATTTTGTACCAATTTTTGATACCCAATTCGATACCTCTAGCCCTACTCAAAAATGAATGATACTAAAGATGTCGAAAATCAAATATCACATATTATGTAGTGATTAGTTACAATATAATTAACAACAATGACTAGCTTGCATTCACATAAATTTTACACATAAAAATATTTCAAATTGTCAAGTTATTAGTTTCACGTCATTTGAAAATAAATTATTGCAAACTACTTTATATTTTTTCATGTTTTTAACTTAGCAATAAATCAAAAGCTTAAGTATCAATTAATATATATATATATATATACATACATATATATATATATATATATATATATATATATATCAATACTATTATATAATAGACGAAACATTAAAAGTTTGGTTGGTCGGTATGGTACGTTGTGATTTTACTTAATTACCCTTAATTAATTGTAATTCGTGTTTTTACTTAATTAACCTTACTTATTTATAGAAATATACTATTAAATAATAATATTACCTATTTATAATCAATTATCTTTTTCACCTAAAATAAATTATTTTTTCTATTTTTTCTAACAAATTCCCCTATTTTTTCAAATATATCACGGACAATTACCTTTTTTTTAACTAAAACATGTTTGTTTTCTATTTTTCTTTACTAAAACCTCTCATTTTCCAAAAATATCACGGACAAAACTTTAGTTATTTATTTTTAAACCTATTTTAATATTATAATTATTTTTTAAAAAGTTTACCTATTTTAACATGTCTACTTATTTTTCTTAACAAATGCAATTACTAAAAATATTAAAATATAAATAATCAAATACTTATTTATAACCAATTATCTTTTCAGCTAAAACACATTATATATTTTTTCTAACAAAGTCCATCCTTTTCTAAATATATCACGGAAAAGTGTCTTTTACAATTTACTTTTTCTATTTTTCTCACTAAAATCCATTTCTCCCCAAAAATATCATAGGAAACCCTTTACTTATTTATTTTAAAATGTATTTAAATACTTTTAATTATTAAATTTTAAAACCCAATTTTCCAAAAATATCACGGGTATTTACCTTTTTAAACTAAATATATGTTACATTTTTTATTTTTTCTTACTAAAACCCCTCATTTTCCAAAAATATAACGGACAAACCCATACTTATTTATTTTAAAATCTGTTTTAATGCTTTTAATTAATTAAAAATGTTTAGCTATTTTAACACGCCTACTTATTATTTGCACAATAACAATTAATAAAATATTACAATAATAATAATAATATAACAATTAACAATCCGTGCATCGCACGGGTTTTAAGCTAGTGATATTATTAAAGACGAAACATTAAAAATTTCGGTCAGTCGGTCGGTCGGTATTTGGGTCGGGCCCATCTATAATTTGGGTCGAGCCTATCTATAACCAATTGCTTTTTTCAGCTAAAATACATTACCTATTTTATCTATTTTTCTTACTAAAACAACTCATTTTATAAAAATAAAATAGGTAACATATACATAAAATGGTAATATTATTACATATTTATAATTGATTACTTTTTTTCGACTAAAACACATTATATGTTTTACATTTTCTAACTAAAACAACTCATCTTCTAAACATAACACATGAAAAATAAATATGTAATGGTAATATTTTATATATAATTATTAATAAATAACCACTTACCCTTTTCAGCTAAACACATAATCTTTTTTATTTTTTTTAACTTAAACAACTAATTTTTCTAAAAGTAACACGAGCAATATATATATATAGAAAGATAATATAATTTTCTATTTTCTAATTTAAACAACTAATTTTCTAAAATTAACACGGGCAACATATATATATATATATGTAATATAATTTTATACAATTATTAATAATTAACTAACTGTCTTTTTAAAAACATTGTCTCTTTTATATTTTTTAATTGAAACAACTCGTATTCGAATTAAAAATAACACATGCAAAATATAGAAATAATGACAATATTATTATATTAAACTTATAAAATCCATGTTTAATATAATTTTTTATAATATTTAATTTAAATAAAATAATTAATAAAAAAATAAAAGTAATAGCATATGTTAAAAGAAACTTGGCACATTACAGGGTACATATTTTGTTATTTGCACTTTAGTCACTCTTAGATTTTTTAAGAGTAAATAAATATGAACCGTTAGATCTATTATTTAAAAAAAAAATTCTGTTTTAATATCTAAAATATTACTAAAGATTACGTCAACAATTTATGAAATTAAAATACTTATATTGTTAGATATATAAATCCAATTTATTATATACACATATAAATATATATTACAATTTCATCAAAAAAGATATAATTACAAAAAACTAAATAAAAACAATAAAATATTAAAGAAAACCGTGCATTGCACGGGATATAAGCTAGTCAATATACTTATATAAAGGAGAAGACGGGGGCGGTGAGGTGGCGCTCTCAGATCGCTTCGTTCTATTTTTCTAATTTTCTCAATTTTTTGAATTAATAATATTAAAAATTCGAAAAAATCTCAATTATCTTTTAAATGCTTACTAATAAAGGAAACATATAATATTTTTGTATTTAAAATCTCTACTAATGGAGAAAGTAAAAATACAATAGATCTTTACCAATAGAGGAAACTAAATATCACTATCTTTATATATATATATATATATATATATATATCTTTTTATATATATAAAGTAAAACCCCCAGGAGCTCTCAGATCGTCCGAAAGCTATTTATCTATTTTTCTAGAGCTTCTGAATTTTAATTCAATAAAATTAAATTTCCTTATTTAAAGTTGAATTCATAGGATAGAATCCGAAAGCTATTTATCTATTTTTTTAGAGCTTCTGAATTTTAATTCAATAAAATTAAATTTCCTTATTTAAAGTTGAATTCATAGGATAAAAAAAATAGCAATTGTCTTTTAAATATTTACTAATGGATAAAACTAAATATACAATTTTTATATTCTTTCCTTTCTCAATTTTAATTCAATAAAATTAAAGTTGCTGATTTAAATTTGATTTTATAGAATAGAAAAAATCTCAATTGCCTTTTAAATCTTTACTAATGGAGAAAACTAAATATACAATTTTAATATTATTTCCTTTAAAATATTTAATAATGGAAGAAAGTATATATACTATTTTAATATTCAACATCTTTATCTTTTTATCTTATCAATCTTTATCTTCTTTCTCCTTTTATTTATCTTCTTCGTTATATCCTTATCTTTATTTTATCTTTATATCTTTATCTTTATCTCTATCTTTATCTTTATTTATTTATATATATATATAAAGGAAAACCCCATGAGCTTTAGAATCGCTCGATTCATATTTATCTATTTTTCTAGAGCTCCTATATTTTAAATATTAAAAATTAAAATTTCCTTTTTAGCTCCTAAATTATAGAAAAGATAATCCTTATTACTAAAGACAAGTCAACTTAAAATTATAGACCTAATCAAATTTTATTATAAACATTACCTTCTTATACTCCAAATACTCTCATGTTAAATTGATCGATGATCTGCCTGACTAGACTTCTTATAATCAACTGATCTTTTCAAAGTTTAATATCAACTGTTGACGTAAATTTATTTTCTCTGTGCAGGAGTTTTGATAACCAGATTTGGGAGCATCGTTAATACTCATAATACTCATCGGTAAACTGCTTATATATTCTCAGCTTTCATAATCCTCATCGGTAAGACGTGTGTGATTTGTTATAATTTTTAGAGTTTTAGGTTGCAGGGTATGTATTTTAGAGTTAACAGAATGATCGATGGTGTAACTTTGTTGTTCGATTTTGTTTATCTTTTATTGGTAGTGGTACAACGTACAAGGTTCCCCACATTCATAATCATCTTTAAAATCTTTATTGTTTCACATCTACAGTAATGATCTTTACTTTTTCTTAAACTTTTAACTGGTTTTCATGCTAAATAGGAACTATTGGATTGTATGAGCAAGTATATACTCAGGTTGGTCTGTAATTGTATATTGTGTATCTTCATGCGAACATGATATTATGTTTTTAATTTTCCAAAAAATTATATTATATCTTCTATTTTCTTCCGTTAACTGTGTTTTAAGATCTCAATCTCAGTATCTTAAAAGCTAATATATTTCTTTACCGGGTCTCACATCAAAAACTCAATTTTTCTGTTTTTCTAATATATTTTTATTCTTAGAAATTCAATTTCTTCTATTTTTCTAGGGCTACTCAATTTTAATTCAATAAAATTAAATTTTCTTTTTTACATTAGAATTTTTAGGTAAGACATTTCTTATTTACACTCAAATTTTTAGGAAAGACAATAAATATATAAAAGACAATCCTATTTAAAATTTAATTAAATAATTATTACCTTTTTTCTCAACTTACTTAAATCCCATATAAATTTTAATCTTTTTTCTAGAATTTCACAATTTTAATTCAATTCGAATTTTTAGGCAAGGCAATAAATATATAAAAATCAATCTTATTTAAAATTTAATTAAACAAAATTAATTTATTTCCTCAACTAAATTAAAAAAATATTTATCTATTAATCTAGAACTTCTCAATTTTAATTCAACAAAATTAAATTTTCTTATTTACATTCGAATTTTTGGGGAAGACAATCATTATTTATACTCGAATTTTTAGGGAAGATAATAAATACATAAAAGTCAATCATATTTAAAATTTTATTAAACAAATATTATCTTTTTTTTCTCAACTAACTTAAATCCTTATTTAAGTTAATCTATTTTTATAGGGTTTCACTATTTTAATTAAATTCGAATTTTTTGAAAAGACAATAAATATATAAAATCAATCTTATTTAAATTTAAGTTTTAATATATTTTTCTAGATTTTTCTTAATTTTAATTCAATAAAATGAAATTATCTTACTTAGATTCGAATTTATAGGTAAGACAATAAATATATAAAAATCAATATTTTTTAGAATATAATCTTTATCTAAACGTTATATATTCTTTATGAAATCTTTACATTAAAATTGTATTTGGAATTTAATCTTTATTGTATTTTTATATTATATCTTAAATTGCCTATAAAAGCATGACATACTGATTAATTTTTCTCACGTCACAAATTTGAGGAATTTATGATAATTCGTGTGCATTAATAACATTGATAATAACTGTTTGTATATTTTAATTTATTTTCTTCTTTGTAACACATCCGTGACTTGCCGGTTATATATGTGCACAACAACACAAACTAACAACACAAACTATCGTTAATCAATTTTTTGGATTTGGATTCAAACAACATACGTGTATATAATTTTTTCTAATTTTTTTAGTTGATTTCTATATCTAATAATAATTATATTGATTGTTAGTTTTTGATATATTCTTTTTTATGATTTTGGGATTTAATTAAAGTTATTCAGTACGATTATCTCATAATTTTTTTAATCAATCATGTTTAGAGAATTAAATTTCTTTATTTACAGTAAAATTCATTATAAGAACAACAAATATATAAAAGTCAATCATGTTCAGAATTCAATTTAACAAATGTTAATCTTTTTTCTTAACTAAACTATAATTGAAATCCTTTATTTACATTCAATTTCACAGAAAAAACAATGATTATATAAAAATCGATTATGTTTTCAAAAAAGTTTTATTCTACAATGATTATGCACTAAAAGTTTTTATTATAACGTCTAAGAATATTTAAGAAATTTGAAATTTTTATGATAATAAATAAAGTTGAATTTTGAAGCGGTGGTTAATACTTAAAATTTTATAATTGCTTAATTTTAGTATTTTTAATTTATATGTATTTAGTGTAATGGCCTCGACTCAAAAAAGAATGACACAAAATCGGCATATAAAGTTTAGGAATATTTAAGAAATTTGTAATTTTTGTTATGATACTAATAGTTGAAATTTGAAGTGGTGGTTTATACTTAAATTTTTATTATTGCATATTTTTAATACTTTTTATTTATATATATTTATGCAACGGGCGTTGACTCAAAAAAATGACACAAAATTGGTATATAAAATCTATGGATATTTAAAAAAATTGTAATTTTTTTGATAATACGGATTGAAGTTTGAAGTGGTGGTTAATACTTAAATTTATATTACTACATATTTTTAGTATTTTTGCTTATATGCATTTAGTGTAACGGTATCGGCTCAAGAAAATATGATACAAAATTGGCATAAATATATGTCAATAACTTATTTTATTGTTTATGTATGTATTATTTTATTTTACTTTGTAAAATATTGTGTTCAACATTTATATATACTAGCTTAAAACACTTGCGATGCACGGATTGTTTTTAATAATAATAATAACAATAATAATTATAATAATAATAATAATAATAATTATAATTATTATTAGTATTCATGTTTTAAAATTTTGCTAATTGTATTTGTTAAAAAAAATAAGTAGGTGTGTTAAACTTTTTTAAATAATTAAAAGTAATAAAATAGGTTTTAAAATAAATAAGTAATGGTTTACCCATGATTTTTTTGGAAAAAAGAGTTGATTTAGTATGGAAAATAGAAAAAGTAACATGTTTTAGTTGAAAAATGTAATTGCCCGTGATTAAAAGTAATAAATTAGGTTTAAAATTAAATAATTAAAAGTGTACCCGTGATATTTTTGGAAAACGAGGAGTTTTAGTAAGAAAAAATAGAAAAAGTAACATGTTTTAGTTGAAAAAAGTAATTACCCGTGATTTTTTTGAAAAAAAAAAGATTTTTAGAAAAAATAGAAAAAGTGATGTACTTTAGCTGAAAAGGTAATTGGTTATAAATAATGTTATTACTTAATATATTTTTTTAAAAAATAAGTAAGGATAATTAAGTAAAATCACAAAGTACCAACGACCGACAAAACTTTTAATGTTTCGTCTATTATAAGATAGAGTATTAAAATAGGTTTTAAAATAAATAAATAACGGTTTGCCCGTGATATTTTTGGAAAATTAGGGGTTTTAGTAAGGAAAAATAGAAAAAGTAACATGTTTTAGTTAAAAAGGGTAATTGCCCGTAATTAAAAGTATTAAAATATGTTTTAAAATAAATAAGTAATGGTTGCCCGTGATATTTTTGAAAAAAGAGGGGTTTTAGTAAGAAAAAAATAGAAAGAGTAGATAGATAGATAGATTATACATATGTTTTTTTCTTGATTTTTTTCTTAAATAGTTAATATTTAAAATTTTACAAGAATATTATAGGGCCGCTGCGAAGCGCGGCTTAGTTGACTAGTACTTATATAAAGGAGAAGACCGGAGTGGTGAGGTGGCGCCTCTTTAATCGTTTCGTTCTATTTTTCTAATATTCTCAAATTTTGAATTATTAATATTAAAAATTCGAAAATATTCTATTTGTCTTTAAAATCTTTGCTGATGTAGGAAACTAAATCTAGAATTTTAATATTTTTGTAACCTTTTTATTATAAAATGTCTCAATTTTCTTTAAAATCTTTACTAATAAAATAAACTGAATATACAATTTTAATATTATTGTCTTTAAAATCTTTACTAATGGAGGAAACAAAATATACATTTTTAATATTTTTCTATTTTTTTTTATTTTTAAAACCTTTGCAAATGGAGGAAACTAAATATACAATTTTAATATTCTTGCTTTTAAAATATTTACTAATGAAGGAAACTAAATATAAAATTTTAATATTTTCCTAAATTTTTTATTAAAAAATATCTTAATTGTCTTTAAATCTTTACTAATTGAGGACAGTAAATATATAATTTTAAGATTCTTGTCTCTAAAATCTTACTAATGTAAAAAACTAAATATACATTTTTAATATTCTTCTAAATTTTTTATTTATGAATATACTTACTAACATACGATATATATATATGCAATATATAAAAGAAAATAATATATATATATATATATATATATATATATACTATTATATTGTATTATATTAATATTATTATACTATAACAAGTAGAAGACGATAGCAGTGAGGTGACGCCTCTCAAATCGTTTCAATTTATTTTTCTAACTTCTGAATTAATAAAAATTAAATATTAGATAAATTCTCAATTTACTTCTTACTATTTCCTAACGGATGAAACTAAAAAATGTTCTCTACTGGCCCAATTTATTTACTAATTTTTTTTACTATCTTTCAAAGAAGAAAGCTAAGTATGATATGTTAATATTTCCCTAAACTTTCTCTTTAAGTCCAATTTATTTACTATTTTCTTCCTACAATCTTCTAATGGAGAAAACTAAGTATATTATATTAATATTCTCCTAAACTTACTCTACGAGTCCAATTTATATACTAATTTCTTTTTTAACTATCTTTTAATCGAGAAAAATAATATATGAGATGATTTGAGTTTGAGAGGCGCTGTAAAATAAAAATAAAATATAGAAGTTTTATTTTATTTTCATTTATTTAGTAATTAGTTTGTTACCTGTTTAGATTTGGTAACAACAATAAAGCAGATCATTTGGAGGAAAAATGTTTAACGGGATAGCGATTCATTAGGAGGATCATATGTTAGTTATGAATATCACTAGTAAACTAGACAGAGGGGGGTTGAATGAATAGTTTGAATATTTTTCACTTCTTGAAACTTAATTCTGTATTTGATTGTGTATGTATGTGAATGCGGAAATAAAATAAACGGAACACACACGATCACTTTAATCTAATTTGTATAAAATAAATCAAATACTACAGCTTCCAAAATTTCACAACAAACATTCTGGCTTCTAAACAAGAACAGTGTTTTCTTGTTTTCTTACATAGAAAAGAGTGCTTGAATAATTCTATGTGTTTCTCTCTTCCAGCTGACTATAGGGTGTGCACAATATAGATAACCTATACAAACTAGTGCACACACCTAATTACACAGCTATCCCTAACTGTAACTCCATCTTGTATTTCCATAAGAGGTTAACTGTGTCAGGAAGGACCGCTAGCTCACTGTCGTCCTTTCCCTTAGATTTGCTGTAGCTGCTTGTCTCTATTCTTTCTCTCCAAGTTTTGCTGTAGATTTGCCATCTGTCTTTGGACCACTTAACCGTAACAGATGCTTCAGTATTTGTCTCCATGAACTCTGATACTGTACCTTGATTTGTCTTATTGTAAATCGCCTAAGTGTTGATATCGTGAACTCTAGTATACTCCTTATCCTGTGACTTGTCGACATAGAGCATTTCTGACTTTGCTATATGAGGACTTTGCTATATGAGTATTTTAGAAGGATGCGATATGGCATATTTCAGACTTCATAATATAGCCTTTGAGGATTCACGATATAGCCTTTGAGGACTTCACGATCTAGTACATTTCAGACTATGCGATCTCAACACTTCACGACATGTGCCTTGAGGACTTCTCGACATAGTTCATTTCAGACTATGCGATCTCAGCACTTCACGACATGGACTTTGAGGACTTCACGACATAGCTCATTCTGACTTCACGATTTAGGGACTTAGACAAATTTCTGCAACTTATTTCTTCATGGCCTTCTTCACTTTTATCTTGCTGCATGAACAAATTGAACTTCTTCCAGGATGATTATTTCATGGCCTATATACATTCTAGGTGCAAGAAACTCACTAAGCTCATTATAAAATTGAGCATACATAATAAAGCTAAGTATATGAGAACAGGACAAGTACAATAGAGACTTATACTATATCTCAGTGATAAACTTCACTAGGTCATGTAAAGTGACATAGTCACAAGGTGTAGGCTTGTTAATAGTGGTATTTAGATGATATAATTTATTTAGTAAATTAGTTTACTATCTGTTTAGATTTGATAATAACAAGAAAGCGGGTCATTGGGAGAAACATGTTAAACGAAAGTGCGATTTATCACGAGGAGCATATTATATGCTAGAATTTAATATTGATGTTTCAATATGTATATTAAAATAGAAGTTGAAATATGAATTTAATATTATCCTTTTTTATATTTATTAAAAAAATCGTAAATAACCAAGACGGAACGGAAAATTCAAAAGAAACCTTAATTTTATGTTAAAAAATATTATTTTATCTAAAAATATATTTTGTAGAATAGTTTTTAAAAAAATTTAGAGAAATTATTACAAAGCCGTTGTGAAGCGCGGTTTGGTAAACTCGTAATACATAAAAGGAGAATTCTTTTTCACTAAACTTCGAATGCTAAAATAGCATCTTGTTAGAACGAAAATCGAATTCAAATTTGGGGTAAAAAATGATACTCCCTCCGTCCCATTTTATGTGAACCACTTGCTTTTTCACGCATTTCAATGTGCTTGGAAAAGATAGTTGTAAGTAATATTTTTTTGAATTTTTTGTTTTATATATAAATATAAACCATATATTTTTATACAAAACAAAAATATCGAAAAAATATTATTTACTGTTACGCCGTATTTTCGGTTGCCTCAATTATCTCCTAATTTCCCAATATCAATCAATCAATAACGGAAAATATCTCCAAACGGTTCTTTCGAATCAGGAAAGAATCACAACGCTAATATTACTATAAAAAGATAAAATCAACTTATCTCAAGATATCCCTTAACAATCACAGGGATTAAAAATACTATCATATCACAGAACTGCGTTGACTTGATCCATATATATAAACAGGGTACGCAGGCATCTTGGAATAGGATTCGACATATCTAACAAGTCGAGACACCTTTCAAGTCCAGTCCCAAACATCCAAAAAATCCCAAAATCCTCCATCATCACAATTTCGTTATTCCAGCAATCCCCGAAATTTGTTATCACCAAATTCCTCCGGTAACAATTGGCGCTAGAATGAGGTGATTATTTTTTGATTGTGGAGGACAATCAATTTATACAATACACATGGGGGGTTATTATGGATCTGGAGCGGCTTTAATGGAGGATTAAAACGGTGGAAACGTTCGTTCGTGGTTCTATTCAAAATTAAGATAAGTTTCTTATGATTTTGTCAGTACAAATAAGTTATCTTATAAATTCGTAGTAAATTTAATACATGTCAGATTTTGATGGTTTTTTATGATCCGGAAAGCTTTTGCGATTTCTTAAAACTTTCGTTCTTGGTGTTTTCTGAGATTATGTATCAATCTATTCTCGAAATCACAAAACATAATCAGATCCCGTTTTTCAGTATTGAGAAGTTAATCAGCTGACGTTTTATTTGATTTCCGATTCGTTATAAGTCCGTTTCTGACGAACCATATATCATCGGAAAGCTCTTTTCGTTTCCTATAACTTTCGTGTTTTGTGTTTTCCAAAAAAACATCGTTTACAGGGCCAAAAAGGTAAAAAAAACAGATATGGGTAGAATCTGAATCCTGGAGATGTTAAAGAATTGTGATGCGATATTAGCAGCACATGATTTGATTATTTCACTAGCTCGTGCATGGAAAAAAATAAGTGTGGAAGGTTCTTATCTGAGAAGGATAATATTTTTGAAAGCTCTCTTTTCCAAGGAGTATAATATTTTTGAAGATCCTATTTTGAGTAGGATAATATTTTTGAAGACCCTCTTCCAAGAAGGATAATATTTTTGAAGACCCTCTTTCGAGGAGGATAATATTTTTGAAAGTCTTTCAGGGTGATTTTGTTTGAAGGCCCTACGTGGTGATCGTCTTTTGAAGACCCTTCGGGGTAATCTTGTTTTGAAGGTTCTGCATCATTCGCATCATGCATTCATTAATCATCATGTGCATCATTCGCATCATGCATTCATTCATATCATCATTGGACATTCTTAGATTTTGTGGTTGTCTCTGTGTTATATTTTTTAAGGCCCTTCTTTGATGAAGGTGTTTCTTGGAATTATTTTTGAAGGCCCTTCTTTGATGAAGGTGTTTCTTGAAATTATTTTTGAAAGCCTTTCTTTGATGAAGGTGTTTCTTGAAATTATTTTTGAAGTCCCTTCTTAATGAAGGTGTTGCTTAGAAATTATTTTTGAAGGCTCTTCTTTGTGGAAGGTGTTGCTTGAAATTTATTTTTGAAGGCCCTTCTATGAAAAGGGTACTGCTTGGAATACCTTGGTAAACCCGTACTTCCGGAAAGCTCACCAAGAAGAGAGTCCACCCTCTTATGGTGAAGAGAGTCGTCCCTCTTATGGAGAGAAGAGTCCACCCTCTTAAGGTGAAGAGAGTCCACCCTCTTAAGGTCAAGAGAGTCCACCCTCTTATGGAGAGAAGAGTTCACCCTGTTAAGGTGAAGAGAGTTCACCCTCTTATGGTGAAGAGAGTCCACCCTCTTAAGGTGAGAAGAGTCCTCCCTCTTATAGAGAAGAGAGTCATCACTCTTATGGAGTACTCTTAAGGTGAGAAGAGTCCACCCTCTTATGGAGAAGAGAGTCCTCCCTCTTATGGAGAGAAGAGTCGACCCTCTTATGTTGTCTCCCTCGCATCTACAGGCAAATCACGGGTACATATGTGCTTCATATTATTCATTAATCTTCTACTCCTAGTTATTTCATTGACTCAGGAAATTCGGAAGATCAAAGCACGCTTAGTTCTCCAGTCCATCGAGCTGCACTGAAGAACTGGGGTTAGTTGTTACGCCATATTTTCGGTTGCCTCAATTATCTCATAATTTCCCAATATCAATCAATCAATAACGGAAAAATATCTCCAAACGATTCTTTCAAATCAGGAAAGAATCACAACGCTAATTTAACTCTAAAAAGATAAAATCAACTTATCTCAAGATATCCCTTAACAATCACATGGATTAAAAATACTATCCTATCACAGAACTGCGTTGGCTTGATTCCTATATATAAACATGGTACGCATGCCTCTTGAAATAGGATCCGACATATCTAACAAGTCGAGACACCTTTCAAGTCCAGTCCCAAACATTCAAAAAATCCCAAAATCCCCCATCATCACAATTTCGTTATTCCAGCAATCCCCGAAATCTGTTATCACCAAATTCCTCCGTTAACATTTACAAATATCTTTTCCGAGCACATTGAAATGTGTGCAAAACAAAATGATCCACATAAAGTGGGACGGAAGCAGTGTTGTAAAAAGCGGGAATCGGAGTTAATCGGTGAAGGCACTGTTCAGGGATTAATCGGGTAATCGGGGATTAATTGGAATGATTAATCAGATCATTAATCGGAATAAATTTAATAATATTTTTTATATACAATTATATTCATATGTTATTATCATATATTTATGCAAATATGTTAAAAATGTTATATAATTGTAATAAATAAAATTTTAAAGGTTTAACTTTTCAATTAGAGATCAATTTAAAAGAAAAAATAAAGAGAATTTATGATTTAGGCATCTAAAATTATAATTATATGTACAAAAATAATATTTTTTTTCCTATTGTTTAATCAAGTTTCTACCTTTTATATTTTTAATTTTTTTTTAATTTTAACTATTTTTAAATAATTAGACCGATTTTTTACCGATTAATCCGATTTTTGACCGATTCAGCCGATTTTTGACCGTTTTTCTGAAAAAATGATTAATTGACCGATTTTTGCTTAGTCAGTTCGATGGCCCGCCGTTTAGCGATTAATCGGCGATTAATCCCGATTAATCGCCGACTTTTAGAACACTGGACGGAAGTAGTAATAAAATATACACACACTAAGAATCAAGAAAACGAATTCAACACACCAGTCGCCAATAGCCGAAACTAGGTGATGATTGAAGAACAACGAAGAATTATTGGATAACGAAATAAATGAGTGGGTATCGAATCAAATAAAGTATATATTCTACAAATTAAGGTGAACTACTATTATTATGAACAAAGATGGGAGACGATAATAATGGGTTGGTGGAGATGCAGCTCCCTTTTCACTGAAACAAGTACACAACAAAAAGGCTCAACTGTCTTTCTCTAACAGTGTTAGACTAATGAGGTTTTAAAATGATTGATCATTTAATATGGTATCAGAGCTCTCGGTCAGATGAAAAATTCAAGGTTCGATTCCGTGTAACTCTTAATATTCTCATAATTTATAATAAACATGAAATGCAAAAATTATCCCAAAAAATGGGAGACCGTAATCCTATTCGAGCGATTGATTACTGAACAATTAATTTAATAAATAGTCTATTAATTTTAAGGCCTGCATAATGTGGGGCCCAAATATGGTGTTATAACCTAGCTCATTAAAGCTTGCTTATGACTTGAGGGAAGAGTTAAAACGAAAAAGTAAAGAGGGCCCATTGCCAAAGTGAAAAAGTCAATGTTCAACTCCACGAGGGAAAGATTGTAGGCAATGGTCCAATTAGTCCATATGTGGCTCGGTTAGATGGATAAGTAGCATGGACTAGTGGAGTGTCCCTGCAATTTGAAAGAGCATCAATTTGTTTGAATGGCAAGAACTATACCGACGTTCTTATTTCACATTTGTTATAGCATCTCCGACGTATACGATTCTTAGCTAAATAATTTAAAAAAAATATCCGGGGTACCAAATTTGTTTTCGAAATTCTTTTCAAATACAAATGACTAATTCTAATTTGTTGTAATAATAAATGAACATCCTGCATTCACACCAACGTCAATTAAAAAATTTCAAACTGTCACATTAATAATGCCATATCATTTGATAACAATTTTTTGTATCAAATTTTGTGTCTCTCGTACTACACTATAATATATGATCCTAATAAGATCTAATTTTAACTCCTCCAAATTTTATGAGAGACGATTACTTGATATGGTATTTGAGTTCTTGTCTAAAAAAATCTTAAATTCGGCCTAATTGTTGAAGCGTATAAAATTATTTTGGAAATTTCGATTTAAAATTTAAGATTGTCAATTATTTAACATGATATTAGAGTAAAAATAAATTATTACGATACTATAAATGTTGGGCACCCCAAATATTTTCTCAAAACTCTTCTCAAATAAAATGACATAACATGTGTAAAATTTTAATTCGTGAATTTATATTTATGCACGTGGAATCCTCGTAATATTATTAGAAACAAATATGTCCTGAGTCTGTTTGTCCATGACGATCGCTCACCATCAACAACGAAGATTTAGGTACATACCATAACAAAAAAGAACTACATAGTTCGGTGACTTTTCGATGCGAAGGCGATTCTCTAACGTCAATCAGTCTCCAACCTGGACCAATCGACATATTAAAATTTTAAAACCTATCTCTATCTATCTTGAAACTTATAATTGAAGGTATTTTTACATTATTCAATCGTAGATACTTGGACTTGTGAAGTTCGCATTTCTAGTAATTTTTTGTTTGTATAAATAAAACAAACTAAGGAGGTGTTGTCAGAAGATTAAGTTTGTTAATCTCCTGGTTTAACAGTTTAACAGAGGTAACAAATATTTTCCGACAAAGTTATGATTTTTTAATTATGTGAAGATCGAACACATGCAATCTCCCTTATAATATTTACTTAGTAAACACTCGTTAATCAAGGTCCATTCAGTCTCTCCATCTGTCTAATTAAATATGGATTTCAGCATGTAATTATGTTGCTTCACACTTCTTAATTCAATTCGATCTTAATCATGTTTGACTGTTAGAAGATTTGTTTTTTTTTTTGTTGGAATCTGGGCTTCATTTCTTATTCTCTTTCCGCCCCAATCCTGTATCATTTTTTGTGATAAAATTGATATAAAAAATAACATATTAAACACATACTCCCTCCCCCTCCGTTCTTTACACTGAGGTTGAACACGGAAATTAAGAAAAATTATAATTTAGTGAAGAAAAGTAAGAAAAATGTGTAAAGTAGTGAGACCAATCAATATTTAATGTATAAAATGAAGATAACTGGGAAAAATAGTGGATGTAGTTAATTTTTTATATTATAAAACTTTACTATTTTAGGAAACTTTTGGAATGTAAAAACTTGAGAGGAACATCCCAAAAAATGAAAGTGTAAAAAAATAAGAGAGACAGAGTGAGTAAATAATAGTTTTTTCATGTTTTTTAGACTTCATCATCAACATAAGAAAAATTAAATATGCTAAGAGACCAAAACAATGTCAATATTTACCAAATGCGTATCTGTTAAACATGATAATTTTTTTTTTTTTAAAAATAAATCAAAATCGTTATATTCGAAAAGATTTCTAGATTTTTTGAAAGACCTAAACACTATTTTCAAAAAAAATAAAATACCAGATCGATATACCTTGGTGTGTGAAAGCTTCTCGACATGATCTGTCAGTATTCCCTACAGCCTTCGCATACACGTCCTATTTTCTGTTAAATTATGTAAGTCCACATCAAATATTGTGACCGAATAAAATTAAAGCTATTAATTTATTTCAATTATAATATGTACAGTAGCGTAAAGAGGAGGAAACAATTCTGATCCGCTGTCCAGATAAAATTAATAGAAAACTGAAATTCTAGATTATTAGTCCAAAAATAAGTACAATAATCTTAAATTTAAACCGTATCGAGTTTGGAGAGTAAGGCTTTGTTTGGGATGATTGTTAAAAATTGCTGTGCTGTTGAAAAAAGTGCTGTTAAAATAAGTACTGTTGTGAAAATCAGATAACTGTTTGATAATATTTTTGATATGTGCATGTTTTGGTGTATAATATTAAAAATAAATGTTTTTGTTGAGTTTTTATATTGAAACAGTAGCTGCTTCCCGCAAAAGCTGAAAAACAGCTTTTTTCAAAAGCATGGGGGGCATGCTTTCTCTAAAAGCAGCTTTTCAGTCAAAAACGCTTTTCAGAAAAGCAGCTTTTAAATTTTACCAAACACTTTTTTGCTGCTTTTCAGAAAAAAGCTAATGTTACTGTCTGCAACAACAATGCCAAACAGAGCCTAACTCAATGGTATAGCTATCCAACAGTCGTTCCTAATATCTTGAGATTAAGTCATTTATATCAGAATATTTTTTGAATGGATGTTAACGAGTATTCTTAAACTTAATAAAAAAGAAAATGTACCCTTTATATAACGTATCACTACCTATCTCTTCTATATATAATAAGAGAACACAGCCTAATTTGAGTAAAAAAATTCCTGTGAAATTACTGATATACTCTTTAATGTTACAAAATTACATGCATATGTTACTCACTTATTTAATTTGAAAAAAAAAATTAATTTTGTTTAAGTGGTGATTTTTTTACCACTAACTTCCTCCAAACAATTGCCATTTCAACCATTGTGCTACATTGTCATTTGGTTTATATTTTAAAATCCTTTTAGATAAACCCGACCTCTTATTTGTCCTATACTTTAAAGTAAAAATAATGGTGATTCACGTTATTTTTAAAATTTTGTATATTAGTTTTCTAATATGATACGTAAAATCAATTTCGAAAATAAATTATCACTCCCTTATTTAATGTAAAAAATGATTTAATTTACTTCTTGTGGTGAACTAAACCGTTAATCTCATTTAAATAATTCATCCTTCTAATCATTGTGTTACATAATTTTCTAATTTTGAATTAAAAATTCTTTTACATAAATCCTATCCTGTTTTTACTATTATTTTAACATTTGAGTAAAATGGTTTTATGTTTAAAATTTTCTATTTTTAAAAGAAATATGGTACGTGATTATGTATTCTACCAATTTCAAAAATATTGATAATAATATCACGTAATGTAAATTTGTCTTACCATAATATTAATATGAATTTATATAGTAATTTTATCAAAGAAAAATAGATTGATTAGTCAGAATCGAATTAATCAATAAATGTAACTATGTTTGAAAAAGTTATTTAGTCATTAGGTAAAATAATTGAAAGATGATATTCTTAAAAATATTATATAGTAACAAAAAAGGTCGTTAAATGAATCTTATATAAATCAAAAAAATTATCATATATAATATATAATAGGACAAAATATAAAAATTAAACTATATGCACATCGATTATAATGTCGGATAATATGCATTTAGAAATTTCGGTTGAAAATTAAAGATAATAAACTTTGAAAAAATTGGATTAAAATAGTCAAGTTAACAAGAATCAATACATTTTAGAAAATAGGATAACGCATGGCAGACATGTACACAAAGTATTATGGTCGATCAACCACATCATACCTATGAGTAAGTTAAATTATTAATAATTTAAAATATATTATTAATTTTTCACATTTTGATTCAAAGACATCTCAATCGCTTCTTGAGGTGTCAAAATTATAATTGATATAAGATAAAAATATGTCATCCTTGTACAACTCGTTTATATTGTAACTGTGTTTTGAGATATACCTTGAAAAAGAAATAAATTAAAATATTAAACAACTTCATTCCAAAATTTAATTTGTGTAGATAAAAAACTCTACGAAAAACAAAAAAAACACTCTTATTTTTAAATTTTATGTTCTCTTGGCCAGAGTTCGAAGTTATTATAAGATCAAATTACTAGATGTTTTCTACTTATGACGTTAATTCGAACATATTAAAAGAATCGGTCTATTTGTGTTAGTTTGTACAATAGCTATAAAATATCTTATTTTAAATGCTTATATGAACAATTAAGTCAAATTATATATAAATTAAAACAGAGACATTATAACTAAACATGTATAAATGAAATATATATATAATTACACTCAAATATATCTTTTAAGTCGCAAAAGTAAACGAATTATGTCAATTGCTACTGTTCCCTATAGAATAGATGGGTATCAAACTAATATCAAACACCGTGATGTGGAAAGTTCACAACATCGGAGGAATAGTACAATTAATATTCATGAATTTTATACAGTTACGACACACTATATATGAACAAGTAAGTCAAATTATATATAAATTAAAACAGAGACATTATAACTAAACATGTATAAACGAAAAATATATAATTGCACTCAAATATATTTTTTAAATCGCAAAAGTAAACGAATTATGTCAATTGTTACTGTTCCCTATAGAATAGATGGGTATCAAATTAATATCAAGCACCGTGATGTGGAAAGTTCACAACATCGGAGGAATAGTACAATTAATATTCATGAATTTTATACAGTTAGGACACACTACTGCACTGTTGAGGGACATGTTTTATTGCTTGGGGCAGACTGTTTTTATATATGTGGTTGACGCTCGGTGCTTTATAAAGCGCACCAGGTTACTCTGGGTTGAAAAATATCGGTCTTTAATTATGTTAGATATTTATAACAATATTATTGATAGTCTCAAGCTTTATTATGTAATTGTTATATGTTGGTCGACGTGTAATCTTGCACTTGAGTTTCATTAGGAGATATAAGTACATGCAACAAAATTTTCAGATAATTATTTCATTCAAACTGTTTAAAATTAAAAATAATATGTATTTTGGTATAATACTAGAGAATGATTTGTGCCTCACACGAGCTATTATGCTAGTTTAATTGGAGTCGCAACATACCACTATTTATGACAAATAAATATTTATAATATTTTACATTTATTGAAAATATTAATCGAGGACGGATTTGAAGAACATTATATTGTTGTAAATATTAATCTTCAGGCATACGCTACTACATTGTGCAAATATCTTACAATTCACTTGAATTAAGAAGCTTATTTTATTATTAAAAAGTTGAAAAGAATAAAAAATTATGGTTGGTCATGAATAAACAAAAAAAAGTTGTAATGCGAGGCCAGAAGTGGACAGACGTTACGAAATGATATGTGTGTGAATTTTTTTGTATGCTTAAATAAATCTAATTGCACCATTATTGAATTGTATGGCTAGATCCCTCGGGAACAACCAAGATAACACTCATCACATTTTGATTTAAATTATTATATATTGAAAATTTTAATTTAATGCAGTATTCTAAAAGTCGGTGATTAATCGAGATTAATCGTCGATTAATCGCTAGACAGCGGGTCACCGAACCGATTAAGCGAAAATCGGTCAATTAATCGTTTTTTCAGAAAAACAGTCAAAAATCGGCTGAATCGGTCAAAAATCGGACTAATTATTTAAAAATAGTAAAAAAAATTAAAAATTTAAAAGGTAGAAACTTGATTAAACAATAGGAAAAAATATTATTTTTGTCCATATAATTATAATTTTAGATGCTTAAATCATAAATTCTCTTTATTTTTCCTCTTAAATTAATCTCTAATTGAAAAGTTAAACCTTCAAAATTTTATTTATTACAATTATATAACATTTTTAACATATTTGCATAAATATATGATAATAACATATGTTTAGTTGAAATAACGAAACAATTATATATATGAATATAATTGTATATAAAAAATATCATCAAATTTATTCCGATTAATGATCCGATTAATCCCCGATTACTCGATTAATCCCTGAACGGTATCTTCACCGATTAACTCTAATTCCCGTTTTTTACGACACCGATTTGATGTCACATTAAAAATTAACGACCTACATGATTCATTGCTCAACTACAAGTTTTATGGCACTCGATTTATTAAATGATTACTATTATTTGTTAATTTATAAGTTATAGTAAAAAAAAAACAATTACTAGTAAAAATTTGTTCTTAAAAATCATTAGAAGATTTTAAATGATTGTATATACTACTCTATATTTGTTGTTGGGTGGACATGGATGCCATTGATCTGGGTTCTTTCAAATGTGGGCACATCCAATTAATTGAGGTCAATGGATGTACATTGCTTTATAGGAGTAAAACTTTAGTAATTTGTTTTGTCTTCTAGTTTGTAGTGAGTCGAAGTTTGGCAGCAAGTTTTTCCAAATAAAGTTCAGTTAAAAAATTTTAAGTGACTTGCACAAAAAAATTAAATTGAAAAAAAATCGAAATCGATAAAAATTAAAAAAAATCGTAACCAAACCGATATAACGGTTTAATAACGGTCACGGTTTTCCCTTTAATAAAACCGAACTGTTAATATAATATTATATTTATATATAAATAAGTATGTATAATAAATAATTTGTTTTACAATGCATAATATTCATAGTAACATGGTTCTCTCATTTTTTCTTATTTGACCTTCACTAGACAGAATTATCACCTTTTCTATGATTTTCAGGTTGTCCGTTGCAAATAGCCGGTAAATACAAAATAAAAATTATCATAGTAAATTACTATAAATTTAATTTTTTAATGTTAAAATTTTAAAATCATTATCATCAAATTTTATGATAGTTTTATTATGTAAAAATCGAAATCGAAAAATGGTTAACTAAACCGAAAAAACTGTTTTAGACGATTCAGTTACAATTTCAAGGTAAAAACCGAACCGAAATACACGATTCAGTAACGATTTTAACTAGAAATCGAACCGAACCGACCCAGGCACACTCTCCTAGTGATTGCGTAGAAGTCTCGATATGATATTCCGCTTTTCGTATAATGGTTCTAATATGTTATTCGGTGTAGGGCATGATATAGATACGGTGCATAGAGCACCGCGACAGTCTAACACTGGAAATGAATTGTCGTATTTTACCTAATACTACTCTGAAAATGCCGCATATGCTTAATACACCACACAAAATGTCGTGTTTATAGGACATTTTGGGCCATATTTATGCTCGGAGACATTTAGGACAATTTTGATTCAAAATACGGCATTTTGGGCCATCGCCCTATATTAGATTAATAAAACATTAATTGAATATATCTTTCTCTATATATTAAAAGCCAACAAAGGGCAAAGTTTGCCATTTTAATGGCTGTGAAGTTACGATTTTACCCTTATATTTTCTAAAATTACAAAAATACCATTCTTTAATGAAAATGTAAAAATTGTGAAATTATGTTAATGATGGGAATCGAACCCTTAACATATTCATGTCAAACTCATGTCATAACCAACTGTGCTACACTTTGTTTTGAGCTTATATTCAAACTCTTATTAGATAAACCACCTCTTCTTCCAATTTTTTTATTTTTTGAGTTAATAAACATTGATTTATATTATTTTTAGAATATTGCACAATACATAGTTATAATAAATATTTTTAGCAATTGAACATAATCTACAATTCTGTTTTATCAATTTAAATTATTGATATATGTCATTTTAATACCTTGAATTTATGATTTTGCCCCTACATGTTAAAAAATTACAAAAACGTCAACTCTTTTATATTTATGCAAATAGTAGATAAAATTATGTTAGTGTAGTAAATTGAACCATTAATCTTCTCTAATCAAGCTCATGCATAAGTAGCATAGTACATTTTGTTTTAAGTTTTCTTTAAAATCTTATTAATGTTAATTTCTCTTCTTCTCTCATCTTCTTTTTTATAATTTTTTAATTTTAAATAAATAAAATGTTGGTTTATATTATTTATAAAATATTGCATTGTATATAATTACCAAAAATATTTTAATGGATTGAGCATACTCTACGATTCTCTTTCTTTTATTTTAAATGATTGATATAAAAAATAAAATTTTAAAAGAGTATAAGATTATAGATAACATATAATTTCTACATAATAATAATAAGGTTATAGATAACATATAAGATTAGAGTATAAATTTTTTATAAAATTTTAAAAGTAAAAAAATTGAGTGAGACGCCGCATGGATGACTTTTAAATAATATTAATAGATTTTGTAATAAGTCTCAGCCCTACGTTTATATCTGACAATGTTAAGACTGCATCGCCTATGTTATATACCGACAATTTTGTAATTTACACCGCAAGATAGTCTTGTGAGAGTGTGCAAAGATGCACCAACCTTCAGCTTCTTTTTAAAATCCTCTATCTCATTCACATGTGTTCGATTATATTACAACAACATTGTGTGCATTTAACGATTTATATTCTAGACTGCAAAAAAATAAAAAAAAACCAAATCAATTGATCGCTGAAAAACAAACAACAACTACTAAGGCAAAATACCTATTTACAAATTATACTTTCTCCAACATAGAAAACTCCGGTAAACCTGATTATAATTGCAACAAGAACAATAGTTCGACCGTGTTTCAAATTTTACATTGTTTCTATTTGTTCTTAATATCAATAATACTCACTATGAACAAGTCCTAAAGCCTTGAGTTTGGCACAGTTACGTTATCATATTAATTTACATACACTAATGTTATATACGTACTTTAGACTAAAAGATTTTAAGATGTGATCACGGTGTGTAGTCTTACGTACCTGACCAACTTTATATTTTATTTACAAGTATATTGTCATTTCGTTAAAAACACATTAGTTTAGATACATCCATATCATAAACAACTATACTAAAATAATCATTTAGATTATATTTAATTGTTGAATTTGATAAAATGCATTTCACGACATTTAAAACTAAATTAATATTTTGTCAAATGAAAATAATAATTTGATCTTTATTTTATAGATTTTTTTTTCCAAATTTTGTGAAATCTTATTAAATATTAAAAAAATTAATTTTTTTTATACAAATATAAGATAAATTCAAAATTAATTTTAATTACAAAATTGTTTCGATATATATACATTTTCGTGCGAAAAATTATTTCAGTAAATAAGCAGGCCCGTGCTTCGCACGGGTTTTTAGGCTAGTTTAATGTTTAAAGAAAAACAGCCACCGAATAATATAACGCGAGGGTTTCAGTGTATAGGTTCGGATAGTTAGATCACTATGACATCTCATTATGTGACTAACATTTTGTAGAAAAGTTTTCCAACGGTGAGAGGCATTAAGGGTTTGATGATCAATAAATAAGACACAAAGGTCATATGTTTGTTTAGGGATTATATTCGGAAATATAATAATCTATTATATATATAGGGAAGAGCTCAGTGGATAACTCATTAAACGTGTAACCTAAAAACTAACTAATACTAATAGACACGTTAAACTGTTGTAAAAAAACTGTTTATATTTTCTATGTTCTATCTATAAATATGTCAGTGTTCTGTAATTTATATATATATATTTTGTGTTTCTAATTCTTTTTAACATTTTGTTCTTTTTTGTTTTATATTTTAACTTTATGTTCTGCATGTTTCTAACTTTCTGTAATTTAATGTTCTATAAATTATTATGTTATGTAAATTTTATTTGTATTTTGTATTTTGTATTTTTTTTATGTTTTTACTTTTGTTTTATATATTAATTTAATGTTCTGTATTTTCAATTTTTTGTGTTATATAATTTTTATAGGAAATCAAATTTTTTTACTTTTTATTGTGTTATTCAATTTGAAGGTGGACAAACACATTTTGTATTTTAGTGTCCTATAAATTATTGTGTTTTGTAAATTTTATTTGTTTTTTAGTTTTGTTTTATATATTAATTTATAAAATATAGGAACAAAACAAATACAAAAATTTACATAATAATAGTTTATCATTTGTACAGTAGACACGTTCTGTAGTTTTTTCACAGGACATAAAAACACATATAAAATTTTTACAGAACACCAGTAAATTAATTATAAAACACATATATAAAAGTACATAACAATAACAAATGTAGGACACAAAAAATACAGAACACACAAAACATTAATATTATAAAAATTTGTAAAACAAAATAAATATTATAGAATATAGAATAAATTTGTAATTTAACGTTCTGTAAATTATTGTGTTATGTAAATTTTATTCTAAATTTTTTATGTTTTTACCTTTGTTTTAAATATTAATTTAATTTTATATATTTTCAAATTTTTGTGTTATATAATTTTAGAGGAAATAATTTTTTTTTTGTGTAATTCAATATGAAGGTCGACAAATACATTATGTATTTTAATGTCATGTAAATTATTGTGTTGTAAATTTTATTTATGTTTTTACTTTTGTTTTATATATTAATTTAATGTTCTGTATATTCCTTTTTTTGTGTTATATACCTTTTAGAGTAAATCATTATTTTTTACAAAAATAAAATATTTAAAAGCTTTAATAAGAATATAGATTAAAAAAGTAGTTAAAAACCTAATGCATGCACGTTAGGATGTTAGTTTTAACGGACGTGTAACTCCACCTTTACTGACATTATGAGATGGTCCAACGGTTGAAAAGAAAAGTTACTAAGTTACCCAATATTTAGAGTTCCTTATTGAACTCTAGAGCAACTAGGGGTTGCTTGAAATAATTTTATTCAGTCTGAAATTACTAAAATACCTCTGTTTATTATATAATAATAATTTTGTAATAGATGTATGCATTAATTACATCTAATTCATTAATCATCATTAACACGTTTATATTTATTAATCCATCATTATTAAATATTATAATTTATAATTATATTTAGCTATCTACTAAAACTTAAACGATTAGATAATTAATATATATAATTATATTTAACTCATTACCATGCAAGTATTGATTACAAAATAATTAGTATAGTTAATGAAAATTAATTATTAATGATTAGAGACATTAAAATGTATTAATAACGAAGATATTAATATGAAGTAAATAGAGTAAAGGGTTGAAAAGTCATTTTATACTTTGAGGATATAATAGTCTTTTAACGGTGAACAAATTGACTCAATGTACAGTCAAAGAGACAATAAAAGAGAGAGTAAATTACAAAATTGTGGCTGGATTTTACCCGCATTAGCATTTTGGTGGCCACACTTCCAAATTTGCAATTTGGTGGCCAGATATTGCTTTTAATTTTCAAAAAGGTGGCTAAGAGCCATTTTTTTAGAACTTTTTTTTTTCAAAAAAGTGGCCATTAGCCATCTTTTCGAAAAATAAAAGTAATGTCTGGCCACTATATTGCAAATTTGAAAATCTGGCCACCAAAATGCAAAATGAAGTTAAGTTCAGCCACAAATTTATAATTTACTCTAAAAGAGAGATAACAAGGATAAGAGAGGGGTCTTCAGAGAGTGACGTCGAAAATAGAAGGCAACCATCGTAGGAGGGGGCATGAAAGGGAGAAAGAGAGAGAGAGAGATCAAAAAACAGATAAAAACAGAAGTTGAGAAGAAAAAGTGGAGGAGACGGGGGGAAAAGGAAAGAAAAGCCAAAGAGACAGTAAAAGATGGATAAGAATGATAAGATAGGGGTCTCCAAAGAGTGACACTGAAAATAGAAGACAACTACCACTGTAGGAGGAGGCATGAGAGAGAGAGAGAGGGGCAAATAACATAAATAAATTAACCCCAAAAAAACACAAACTCGACAATATCGATAAAGAACAATTTGTCACTGCCAGCTCAAACAACAACCCACGACAAATATTTACTTTAATGAGCAGATCAACCCCAAGTGCATTTACATGCACAAAGCGTACAAATTTGGTTCAAGCATTGCATCAAACACATAATACACACTCTAAATAAACACAAATTAAACAGTCAAAGAATGCATTTGAGTAAACAATTATGACGCAACCTAAATAAACAAAGCATAACATGCATTTCAGTAAATGTGTTGTAATATATTACGTCTTCCCGAGGATGATCACATAAGAGAGGGGTATGTAGAGAGTGACATCGAAAATAGAAGACAACCACCGTTGGAGGGGGCATGAAAGGAGAGAGAGCAATCAAAATACAGATCCTAAACAAAAGTTGAGAAGAAAAAGTGGAGGAGATGGAGAGAAAGAAAATAAAAGTCAAAGAGACAGGAAAAGAGAGATATGAAGGATAAGTGAGGGATCTCCAAAGAGTGACGTCGAAAATAGAAGGCAACCACCACCGTAGGAGAGAGCATGAGAGAGGGGGGGGGGGATTTCAATGAACTAAGAATTTCAATGAGTCAATTTATTCAATACGAAATGATAATAGTACTCTCAAATTTCAAAATAACATTTTAATTTATATTATAATTATCTCATATCAATATATCTGTAACTCGTAAAATACGTTAAAATTAAAAAAATTTACGCAATATTCTAGAACACGCTCGTGTCTCGCACATGCTATAAATCTAGTTTCATTAATAAATTGTTAAGAATTTTAATTATTTAAATAATATTATTTTACGGTTGCTTTTAAGTATTAAGTATAATATAATTCTTTAAAATTTTATTATATATATATTTGTTTTGAGAGATAATCATGGGAATGAACTATTATTTTTTAAAATTTTCATTTCTATATTTGTTTTACCTAAGATTATAGTGAGGCCTGTAAGGAAATGACTTGTTCGTGTGAATAAAATGTCCCAATATTTGTACAGAATGACACGACTAACACATGATAAGTTTTAATTTGTGGACTCATATGTATGTGTCTCGTATTTTTATAAAAAAATGTTATCATTAAAGATGAATTTGACACATGTTTTGGGATATTTTATTGGGAGCTCTAGCATTTTTCATAAAATAATACATTCTCTCAACGGATTATAATACTTCAAAAATGTCAACTAAATTTTTATATACCAAATATGGGAATTTTTTTTTGTAAAATATTATAATCATATCTTATACACTTAATATCATGAAACAAACATGACAAAAACAAACTAAGGTCCTGTTTGGTATTGCTGTTGCAGACAAACAGTTTTTTTCTGAAAAGCAAGTAAAATACTGTTTGGTAAATATCAAAAGCAACTTTTCTGAAAAGCGTTTTTTACTGAAAAATTGCTTTTAGAAAAAGCATGTTCATTCATGCTTTTAAAAAAAAGCTGTTTTCAGCTGTTGCGGGAAGCAGCTACTGATTTCAACATCAAACCTTACCAACAACATTAATTTTTTATATTATAACTCAAAACATGCACATATCAAAAATATTACCAAACAGTTATCTGATTTTTGTAACAGCACTTTAACATCACTTTTTTCAACGGCACAACAATTTTTAACAGCAATCCCAAACAGAGCTTAAGTTAAAAAAATTTGGTAGAACTTTCCCAAAAAAACTTTCTTAAATACTTTATATGTCAAGTTGAGGGGTATTATAAAAAAAGAAAAAAAAAGAAAGAAGAAGCCATTATGCATCTATATGATTCACGGATTGAAAGAAGATATTTAGCATTTGCTTAATATTTTAGAAATCAATTAAGAGCTCCCTACCCATGTTGGCATGTTGGCTTAAATTAAACCGGATAATGTCAGGGGTTTTGAACTTTGAACTCCGATTTTCCGGGTCAATCAAAATGACCTGTGTGTTATGTTTGATGATGTTATCTAATCTAATCGTTCCATGTGCATGTTTGGCAACTCGGACGATACTCAATATTTTATTCGTATATTTTATCAGTTGGCATTTGTTAAATTAGCATCAATTATTCAATCAAATACTGTATTAGTTTATGTTTCTTTCAATGTTGATTAAAGAATAATGTTCTATAAAAAAAATCTGATTTATGTCCCAAATATTACGAAATAAATTCTAATTAATCAAACTAGACCTTGTCACGCACTAGCCATCTATTTTATTAACCATCTATTTTATAACTAGACCTTGTCAAGCACCAATTATTCAATTAAATTAATTGGATTAATAATTTCATAATTTAATTTCCAAGACAACCCTTAATTGATTCAAACTTTAGGTCATTGTTTAAAAAGCAAGGGATACAAGAGAAATAAAACTTATTAAAATGGAAGAGAGAGAGTATACGAACAGATCAAAACCACGAAATGACTTTTATTTTTCAAACTACACACCTCCAGTCTACTCTGCAAGTAATGTTTGGACGCTTGCATGTACTGAATAGTGAATACTCAAACCCAAATACAAAAACACTAGACCTGCGATTCGATTTCGGATCGGATGAATCTCGGATCGGATCAATTTTTGGTTATAATATATTTGGGTATAGCTTGGATCGGATCAGATCTGATTCAGTTCGGGTATAATTTGGATAAAAATCTGATTAAATTTGGATTAAAATCAGATGAATTTGGTTCAGATCAAATTCGGTTCGAATCTTTTCGGATCATTATTCATTTTTTTTAATTTGTAAGACTTTAAAAAATATCTTACTATTAAATATGTTATCTTTAATATAAAACAATATACTTTTCCAAAAGGATTGATTAAATGTCAATGTTATTTTTGACATGAAATTGTTATAAATATGAATTTTGCTTATAAATAGACTAATTTATTGAATTAAAAGTGACTTAATATATGTGAATTATGATCTGTAAAAATTATAACTGAATTTACCATTTGTTTAATTCGGATTTAAATCGGACCGAATCATATTCGGTTCGGATAATTTATTATTCGGTTATGATTAGTTCTAGATCATAATCGGATCGGATTATTTTCGGTTAAATTTTCGGTTGAGATAATTTTCGGATCGGTTCAAATCGGTTTTCGAATTATTATCAGATTGACTAATTTGGATACAAAATCGGATTCTGTTCTATGAATTTCGGTTCGATTCTTCGGATCTGAACTCATTTTGTGTCTACTGAAAACTCAACACAAACAAAACCCGACCCGAAACTCAAAATACTCTACCCAAATTCGTACTTTTTCGTGTCAGATTCGAATCGGGTTTCGAGTCATGTCAAATTTTGTCACCCTTAACATCAAAACCACAAAATGCCTTCTATTTTTCATACTACACACACCTCCGGTCTACGACTGTACAAGTAATGTTGGGACGTTTGCATGTACTGATCGAATAGTGAATGAATACTGAGACTTTGAGTTTGAGAGTCTGAAACTGACTGATAATTTGGATGTAATATGCAGGATGACATAAACACCCCATGACCAAAGAAAAACGGGACACACAGATCAAATTGAATCCCATTTGATTAGAGAGATCAAGTTGCCTATCTTTTTTGACCCCAAAAAAGTTGTATACATACATATATGGACAAAAGTAATCAAGTTAATTGTTTATATGTATATGATTACGTTACGGTTCTCCTCCAGGCTCTAGCTCACCGGTCATTGACTTTCTTGACTTATTAAACCGTAAAATATTACTCCATCCGTCTCATTCAAATTAGTTTGTTTGATTTTTCATGGTCAAATTGATCAATTTTGTAATTTAAATTACGTATATTATATGTCAAATATAATTAATAAAAAATATACTAGTTGAAAATATAGATAAATAGCATACAAATTTTAGATTTATAAAAATGCATGTCAATTTTTTTTTAAAAAATTAGTCAAAGTTGAGTCAATTTAACCCAAAAAAGTCAAACAAGTCAATTTGAATGAGGCGGAGGGAGTAATATACTGTAGTGATTAGTCATAGTTTTTTCTGCAAACCATGTGATTAGTTATAGTTGTGTACTCTTAACTTTTTATCATTTAGCGTATTTATGATATTCCTAGCTAATTTGAAAGTACTAATTATGTTTAACCAACCTCTCGATCAAATAATGTCTTCTCGTTCCTTTATTAGATGCCAATTCGAATGTGTGTGGGTTTATAATCAAAGATTGATGAATTTAATCGCTAAAAATCTAACATAATAACTAATTAGGAACGAACGGGAGAGAGTGTTTCATTTCCACACATAAGTAGATGTTCTACCTTGATTTTTGATGGCTTGATATTTAAGGTCGACTTCAGGAACCAATAGCTACGTTTGTATTTTATTCGTTTCATCCATTTTTTTACACTTTTGTTTTGGATGTTTCATCTATTTTTATACATTTCAAATTTTTTCAAAAATAATAAAGTTTTATAATATAAAATCAACTACTTGCACTACTTTCTTCCACTTTCCTTACTTTATACGTTAAATATTAACAAATCCCACCATTTTACTCATTTTTCTTATTTTTTCCCTTACTTTACTTATATTTCTTGACTTTCGTGACCCAACCCAAATGTAAACAATTGGGCGGAACGGTGGAAGTACTAAAGAAAAAGGTCTTTATTCTTTTAAAGGAGAAAAAAGGATTAAATTTTGCACATTTTGTTCAAGAGAAAGTGTTCTAGATTTTAATCCAACCTATTCAATTGCATCAGGAATATCCAACACTATTTATTTATGACAAAAAGATCAAAGATACGCAGATGGTTCTGTTGCTCTCGTGCATTTATACTGTACCGATGTCGTGTTTAAACACTCAAATAGGGATGACAATCGGGTCGGATCGGTTTGGGTTTCTCAAAATTCAAATCCAATCCATTACATTTCGGATCGGTTCGGGTTCGGATTTGGATATGTAAAATGCAAATCAAAACCCGATCCGTCGGGTTTTTTCGGGTTTCGGATCGGGTTCGGGTTTCAATCGGATACCTAAAAACAATAAATTAAAAATAAATAAATTTATATACTTATCCAAAATATGATAATTATAGTGTATTTTTTTTAAAAATTAGAAATATAAAATAGGGTTCCATATGTTTCATTTAGCACAATTTAAGCATAAAATATACTGAATTTCGTTGTCCACGATCATTCAACTTACCGGTTCTAATAAATATTTTTATAAAATGTGTTTGTACTTGAATTAGGAGAAAAACTTCTCCAAAGTATACAAGACAGTGGGTCGAAATTGTTTAACTCATATTTATCTGATAAATTTATAAATTATATTAAAAAAATAATATCATAACAAATTGACAACCGACTAACTATTCAGTGTTTTGGTTATAATAGTATTGTATAAATATGTAAACCATTATATAATAGTGTTATATATATATATATCGGGTAATTTTCGGGTTTCGGATTCAGATCGGGTTTTGATCGGATTTCGGTTTTCGGATCGGATTTCGGATCGGTATGTCTAAAATCCAAATATTTTCGGGTTTAAAAATTAAATCCAAATCCAAATCCAAATCCAAAAAATCGGGTTCGGTAAATCCAAAATTTCGGGTTTCGGATCGGGTATCCGTCGGATCGGATTATTTTGCCATCCCTTCAAACTTGGTACTTGTTATTCTCGTTAGTCGTTAGCCAACAGGTATTATTTTTTATTACTCCATTTGTCCCATTTTTATTATTCACCGTAAAAAATTCATATTTTATTCGATCATATAAAATAAACTGATAGTTACCAAAAAGTTGTATTAATAATTTTGGGACGAACGAAAAAAGAAATTCTGAACAATAAAACTGGGACGGGGAGTAAAATCTTTCCTTTCAAGATCTCAAAAATTAGTGATTATATTTCCGTTCATTATAATAAAATTTAATCGAATTAAATGAGATAGATTTATGCCTCTTTTTTTATGGTATCGTATGTATCATGTTAGCATTAAGTGTAAAATCGAATAATTTTAAAGTCCCGCTCCATCGCGGTCTATTTAAAGAGAAGTAGTGCAACTGCTAGCCTCACACAAAAACATGTATGGTCCTCCTCACATGCATATTTGAGCTTCATTACTACTTGTACTAACCGATAGTATCCTTTCTCTCCATACATCTGAAATGGCTGACCGGAAAGTAGAGAGGTACGGTGTCTCCGGCGAGCCAAAAATACTCGAAAGGACGGCTTTCGATGCTGTTAAACCACCCAAGAGGAACAAGTATGCTCTAGGTTGTGCCGTTTTGGCTTCCATGACATCCATCTTACTTGGCTATGGTACGTAGTAATTTAATCTTGTTATGTGTGCATATAGTACCATACCCTAGTGTGCAAGTAGGTGGAACATAAATTTTCGTAAATAATTTAGTTTCGATTGATCTTCAAAAATTCGTAATTTTTTAAACTAAAAATTCTTGTTTGGAATCTGGTTCCGCCACTGATTATTGAAATGTTATCTAAGAGCATCTCCAATGGTGGAGAACCCTTAGCTAAAATCATAGGTGGATTGCCATAAATAAAAAAAATTAGATAATGTGTAAAAAAAAATCCGCTCCAATGGGATAAAACTGTTAGCTAAAATTTTAGCCAACCTCTCCATGTTGGCTATTTTTGTCGAACCCCTATGGACCTGTAGTAAAACTCCACATCAATTATTACCATATTCAAATCATATATTCTATTTTTAACAACTTGAAATAATAATAACATTCTATTTTTAAAATATAGCCAACTAGTATAGCCAACTCAATTGGAACACAATATCTTACAGGTTCAGCAAATTTTACATAATCAGCATTTTATATTATTTTAGCTAACGATTTTAGCCAACACCGTTGGAGATGCTCTAACAAATTGTGTTTAAGTTTAGATATTGGAGTGATGAGTGGAGCAGCAATCTATATTAAGAAAGACCTAAAAGTCTCGGACGTCCAAATCGAGATCCTCGTTGGTATACTCAATCTTTACTGCCTCGTTGGCTCCGCCGCAGCCGGAAAGACCTCGGATGTGATTGGCCGTCGTTACACCATCGTATTTGCTGCCTCAATATTTTTTGTGGGAGCTCTTTTGATGGGGTTTGCTACAAACTATAGTTTTCTCATGGTTGGCCGGTTTGTGGCCGGAATAGGAGTTGGTTATGCTCTCATGATTGCTCCGGTGTACACTGCCGAGGTTTCGCCGGCGTCTTCACGTGGATTCCTCACATCTTTCCCGGAAGTTTTCATCAACGCCGGTACGTAAACAAGTTTTAATTAAATGCTTCTGCTTGACATGAATTTTTATGTAACTTTTGTCCTTAGTATATGTTGCCGCACCATCCTTTAAAGTTTAAACATCATTTTTATTTTCTCATTAAAAGTATTAAAATATAAATTTGAGTTATCATAATTTAAATTGCAAGTAGAGTGATTCCACCGACATAGATTCCTTGCTATATCAATTGCCATAAAAAAGGTTTTAGTACGAGCATAAGATAGATGATCCAGAACAAACGTTAAAACTAATATAAAGTGCGAAAAATTGGTTTTTATTAATCTAAGCTTAATTTTTTTTTATGAAATTTAGATTTAGATAAGGTTGAATGATTTTACAATGGCGAACTTGGCGTGTGCAGAAGTGAACTAGTTTTTTTCCTAATAATTGGACCATACTAGCTACATCTACATGTGTGTTTGTACACAAATTTAGAAGGTTATTCCAAAGTGCACGTTGGTTTACTATTTTGCACAAGAAAAAACAGCTCACAAATCATTTTCAATTGTTTCATCGTCTTGTTTTCTTACCAACAAGTAATCACGTGCATGTTCAACTATTTGCCATAGTTTTTGGAGTATCTAGGTAAATGACTGTGTCTGTAGTCTGTACCTCTTCGTATATATATAGGTCTCGAGAAATAAATATTCGATAAACGAGTATCTTATCAAATGATTACTTATAATCTCGATATATGGATAAAATTTTGGGCTAGGAAGAGCATTATAACATTTTCCGATATTCGTGGAAACTAATTAATTTAAAGATATCTTTAAAAATCATTGAACAGGAATCTTACTGGGATACGTATCAAACTACGGATTTTCGAAGATGTCACTACACTTGAGCTGGAGATTCATGCTCGGAATCGGAGCGGTTCCATCTGTATTTTTAGCACTCGGTGTCCTAGCCATGCCCGAGTCGCCCCGTTGGCTAGTCATGCAGGGGCGACTCGGAGACGCTAGGCGAGTTTTAGACAAAACTTCTGATAGTAAAGAAGAAGCTCAACTTAGACTCATTGATATCAAAGAAGCTGCAGGCATTCCTCAAGAATGCAATGACGACATCGTTTCGGTTCCGAAACGTAGCAAAGATGATGCGGTTTGGAAAGAGCTGATTCTTCATCCTACGCCAGCAGTACGTCATGTTTTAATCACAGCCGTTGGTATACATTTTTTCCAACAAGCGAGTGGCATAGACGCTGTCGTTTTGTACAGTCCAAGAATCTTTGAAAAGGCTGGGATTACTGATCCTGATCAACAATTACTTGCAACCGTGGCCGTTGGATTTACTAAAACATGTTTTATTTTAGTGGCTACGTTTTTACTAGACAAGATCGGACGGCGTCCGTTGCTTCTATCAAGTGTCGGGGGTATGATTGTCTCATTGTTTTTACTAAGTACAGCGTTGATGGTCATTGACCATTCTGATCATAAGGTGACGTGGGCAGTTGCTATGGCAATAGCTGGTGTCCTGGCTTACGTGGCATTTTTTTCGATCGGGATGGGACCCATTACATGGGTTTATAGTTCTGAGGTTTTTCCACTTAGATTGAGAGCTCAAGGTTGTAGTATGGCAGTTGCTGTGAACAGGCTTACAAGTGGAACAATATCAATGACATTTATATCCTTGTATGAGGCTATTTCAATTGGTGGGGCCTTCCTTTTGTTTGCAGGGATTGCTTGCGTGGCATGGGTGTTTTTTTACACTTTACTCCCTGAGACTCAAGGGAGGAATCTTGAAGAGATTGATTTGCTGTTTGGGACTTACTTTAAGTGGAGATCAACATTGAAGAAGTTGAAGAGCAAAGAAGCTAATGAAAAGATGAATAAGGAAGAGGTTGAGCTCAAGAATAGTGCTCCCCAAAACTAGGACAACTTTAGTTAAGATGGTTTGGTTATATGTGTAATATTTTGGCTTTCAAGATATAAAATATGATGGGTATAATGTTTCCGGATTTTACTCGGATTTCTCAATGATATCTTTCTTGCTCACTCGCTTTACAGAATGTCAAAAATTTTAAATCTTGTAAAACAAAAATAAAGTTTGCATACATCTTATACTCTCGAAATACTACCGTCGTATTTGGCTCATCTTAATATTAGAAGGGTAGATTGAAGGCATGGCTAAAGTAAGAGACAATGAAGTTGTGAGAAAATGATGTGCTTGTTTTGATTAGATTTGTCAATTACTTACAAGTTGCTGGCAAATCCAAATCTTACAGAGGGATATGGGGAAAGGGACCTCTTGATTCATGCATCTAACAGGAGTATGATATATCACTTTCCTTTTTCCCTATAAATTGTTCAAGGCTCTGAATATGACAGATACGCAACACAATACAAGTTAACTTCTTTTCTTTGTTTGAATGGTACTAGTATAAACAAAGTAACAGAATTTGAAAATGATTTGAGTCAGCAATAAACACTTTGTTTAGACTTGTAACAGAAATCAGAGTGTTGTAAATGTTAGAAAATGGAAAGTTTGAGGCATATTTTATATATGTTCTTGATGGAATTTCCGGAAACTAACATTTGGAGGTTGTTCCTTGTAATGAGGACTTAAACTTTCATGTTTGGATCTAAGACATTTTCTTAGTGTAATCCATAAATAAATTGAGTTGAAATAGGTTGCTTGAAATGGGTTATGTGGGTTGGTTATATTGAAATAACTTGTATCCCACATAGAATTGGTAATGAGAGGTTGGTGGGTTTATATAGAAACATGTGCAAGAGTAGTATACAACTACTAAGGCATGTGGGTGTGCATTGTGTTAGTATGTGCCTCACGCGCACACACACACACACGCGCCGCCGCCGCTCGCCTCGCCCCGCCACGTCACGACTCGGGTCGGGTCGGGTCGGGTCGGGTCGGGTCGGGTCGGGTCGAAGGGCGATTTGGGCGAATGTCTCGGCGTCTCGCGTACGCGAGGCGACCTGGGCGAGGAATTTTATTATCTGTTTATTTAATATTATTTATTGATTTAATTTAACAGTATCAGTATTTATTTATAACAGCTAAACGAACTGGGTCAGGATTTATATTAAATCCTGATGGACCAGTTCTTGGATCAAATCCTGATGGCCTGGTCAGTACTTGGAGTAAAATCCTGATGGCCTGCGTCAGTATTTGGATCCTGACGGAGTTAAATCCTGATGATGGTCCAGTCCTGACGAAATCCTGATGGTCGGTCAAGTACTGATGCCACTCCTGACGGACATCAAATCCTGATGGCTTTGCTTCAGTACTGATGATGATCAAATCCTGATGGACCAGGAAATCCTGACTGAGCTGTAACTGTTATTAAATTCTGATGACTACTGTTATGGTAATTAAATCAGAATATTTAGTATTAAATGTCATATCTTCAGTTACAATGTTTTTCTGTTTACGTTTTATTTTTGTATTTGATATAGATACAAAAGATAACGTTTGTAGAAGCAGACTGATACGTAACTCTGAAAACCCTAGCAACTATTCTCTTCTCTGTTTTTTCTCTCAACACATACAGAATACATAGTTCTTGGGCGAAGTGAGGTGCTGGTCGTTGTTGATCATTCCGACTACTGTGAGTGGATTGATCTGTGCTGTTTTATCCTGGGAGTGATATTGCTGCAACCCAACACAGCGTAAGTGGGGCAATAATCTCTTCAAGAACAGTCAAGACTTCTCGAAGGCTTGGCGACTCAGCTGTTCTATTTATCTATCAGTATTTGCTAAAGCTCCTGAGAGATAAGTGTTCTTTCTTGTCTTGTTATTTTCAGTCTCTGATTACACTTTTGTTTCGACCTTTGTGTTTGTTTCGTTTATTGGTATTTTGCCTGTTCTTGTTAATACAATTATATATATAACTGCCCTATTGTTGCTGTGTAGTTAGTAATTATACCCAACAATCTTGAAGAGATTATTCTTTCTGTGTTATATATTGTTAATTAACAAGATGGTTAACGGAACTGTAACTCCTGATGTTGCTATTGCTTCTGGTTCTGGTGTTACTGTACCCACCATTGATTGGACCACGTACCGTTTCCCACAGCCTATTGATTTGTCAGGAATGCCTGATAAATTCGGTGGAGGTGTTGGTTTTTCTCGTTGGCAGAAAAAGATGAAACTGTGGCTTACGGTAAAAGGTCTATGGCCGGTGGTACAGTATGAGAAACCGGTTATTGATCAGGAGAAGGCTGAAACTCTTAAGGCTTATGCTATGTGGGAGGAAAAAGATGGGGTGGCTAGGGCTGCTATACTGGCAGCTTTGGCGAACACTCTATTTGATGTTTATTCATCTGACTCTTTCACTGCTAAGCTTTTATGGGAGAAGCTGGACCAGACACACAATACTGACTCGCAAGGGTTGGAAAAGTATTCTGTGGCTAGGTTTCTTGATTTTAAACTGGTGGATACAAAGTCCATGACCGAGCAGGCACATGAATTTGAGATGTTGGTGCATGCTTTGAAGGAGTCCGGAATGGACCTTCCTGAAAAGTTTCAGGTTATGGCAGTGATTGAAAAGCTCCCTAAGTCTTGGGAAGAGTTTGCTCTCTCCCTGAAAAGACAGAAAGGAGAGATCACTTGGACAAACCTGATGTTGGACATCTCTGTGCAGGAACAACACAAGTCCAAACAGGGACATGTGATGCCTGCTGAACATGGGGGTTCAAAGGTGAATGTAGTGACTGTTGGACAGAAAAGAAAGGCTGTCACTAAGAAGGATAACACTAAAACTAAAAATGACAAGAACAAGGCTAAGAAACCAAAGACAAACAAACCATGTTGGTCTTGTGGACAGGTTGGTCATTGGAGCAAGGACTGTCCTACAAAGAAAGCAAAGAAAGCTGTTGTGGTAGCACAAACTAATACTGTGCTTGTAACCACTGATGGGCCTAAGGTTAACATGGTTGTTGGTGAGGCTGTTGCCTCTGGATCCAATGACGGGTATGTTACCTATGACCCTGTACTTCTTTCCACTTATCTGTCACATGAATGGTTGATTGATACTGGAGCTAATGTACATATTTGTACTGATATTAGTTTATTTGTATCTTATCAACAGAGTCATGGAGTGACAGTGACGATGGGGAATGCTAGTGCTGCTCAAGTTCTTGGAATAGGAAACGTGGACCTGAAGTTTACTTCTGGGCGTGTTCTATCCCTCACTAGAGTGCACCATGTTCCTGATATTCGTAGAAATATTATAAGTGGAAGTTGTTTAGTTAAAAATGGTTTTGAACTTTCTTTGAAATGTAATAAAGTAGTTATTACACATAATGGTACATTCTTTGGCAAAGGTTATTTGTCTGATGGTTTATTTTTAATAAATGTTGAGCCTGTTTTGGGCAGTTTTATTAATGATAGTGTTGCACCTTCTGTTAATTGTGTTGAATCATCTGATTTATGGCATGCTAGACTTGGTCATTTAAATTTTGGTGCTCTAAAGAATATGATGAACTTAGAGTTGATTCCAAAATATGCTATTGAAAAGAAATCTAAATGTCAAGTATGTGTGACTGCTAAACAAACTAGGAAACCCTTTCATAATGTTGTTAGGGATTCAGGAGTATTGGATTTAGTACACACTGACATATGTGAATTTGGTGGCATGTTGACTAAGGATAATAAACGATATTTTATTACCTTTATAGATGATTGTAGTAGATATTGTTATGTTTATTTACTTAGACATAAGGATGAAGCACTAGAGAAATTCATTATGTTCAAAACTGAAGCTGAAACACAAACTGGTAAAGTACTTAAACGTTTGAGATCTGATAGAGGTGGTGAGTATACTAGTACCTCGTTTAATGAATTTTGCGCAAGCAATGGTATAGTTCATGAGGTGACTCCACCATACACACCTGAGTCTAATGGGGTGGCTGAACGAAAGAACAGAACTTTTAAAGATATGATTAACAGCATGCTTATTAATTCTGGGTTGCCTAAGTACATGTGGGGAGAAGCTTTGAATACGGCTTGCCATATTCTGAATAGAGTTCCTCTGAAACATATGGACAAGACACCTTATGAATTATGGAAAAGTAGAAAGACAAGTTTAAAGTATCTTCGTGTGTGGGGGTGCCTTGCAAAGGTGCTTGTCCCTGAACACAAGAGAAAGAAACTAGGTCCGAAAACTGTTGATTGCATCTTTCTGGGCTATATTGAAACCACTACGGCTATGAGATTTTTAGTATTAAAATCTGACATAGACGGTATAGTGGCTAACACTATAGTTGAATTTCGTGATGCAACATTCTTTGAGGATGTGTTCCCTATGAAGACTGGCATACCTCAAGATATTTCTAATGATGATCCTACTCACACATCGAGTTCTATTCCTGATCATGTGGAAAAGATGACAAATGTGGGGGCAGATCCTGATAGTAGTTCTACTCCTGACGAAGTAGATGAACCTAGAAGGAGTAAGCGTGCAAAGGTAGTCAAGGACTTTGGAAGTGATTTTGTCACTTACAATGTCGAGGATGAACCTTTAACTTTCAGACAGGCCATGGATTCTTCGGAGTCAAGGCACTGGAAAGGTGCTGTAAAGAGTGAGATTGACTCTATTGTTTCTAACGGAACATGGGAGTTGGTTGACCTACCTCCTGGGTGTACTACTATAGGATGTAAATGGATATTCAAAAGGAAGATGAATCCTGATGGCTCAATAGATAAGTATAAGGCTAGGTTGGTAGCTAAGGGTTTTAGGCAAAAGGAAGGCATTGATTACTTTGACACATACTCTCCTGTTGCAAGGATGACAACAATCCGAATGCTTATAGCATTGGCTTCTGTACATGGTCTTATCATCCATCAAATGGATGTAAAGACAGCTTTTCTTCATGGTGATCTTGAAGAAGAGATTTATATGGATCAGCCTGAGGGATTTGTTGCATCGGGTAACGAGAGAAAAGTATGTAAGTTAATCAAGTCTATATATGGCTTAAAACAAGCTCCTAGAGACTGGCATAAAAAGTTTGATGATACTGTTTTAGAATCAGAATTTGTAGTTAATGAAAGTGACAAGTGTGTCTACTATATGGTTAAAGGAAATGAATGTATTATCGTGTGCCTATATGTGGATGATATTTTATTGTTTGGAACCAATATTGAGATTATTAACGAGACAAAAAGTTTCTTGAAAAGGCATTTTGAAATGAAGGATATGGGTGAAGCTAGTGTGATTCTTGGGGTCAAGTTGACACATTCAACTGATGGAATAACATTGTCACAATCTCATTATATAGAGAAATCTATACTTGAGAAGTATGGTTATTCAAATTGTAGAATCGCTAGTACACCGTACGATCCTAAAGTTGCCCTAGTCAAGAATAGTTCAGGAATTCCTGTGTCTCAGTTAAGGTATTCTCAGATTATTGGGAGTTTGCAATATCTTGCTAATGTGACTAGACCAGATATTTCTTATTCTGTGTCTAAGTTAGCTAGATATACAAGTTGTCCGAACAAGACTCATTGGGAGGCACTAGATAGAGTTCTTAGATATCTTAAGGGAACGATTTCCCTTGGTTTGCATTATCGAAGATTCCCTGGAGTACTCGAGGGATATAGTGATGCAAGTTGGATAGCTAAGAAATCTGGTACCAATGGAGTGACTGGATATTTGTTTACCCTAGCAGGTGGAGCAATATCCTGGAAGTCTACTAGACAGACTTTGATAACTCGGTCTACGTTTGAGGCTGAGTTGTGTGCACTAGATGCCACGGGGACGGAGGCTGAATGGTTGCATGGACTTATGTCAGTGTTACCTGTAGTAAGCAGACCGCTTCCAGCCATTGCTGTTCATTGTGATAGCCGTACAACTATCGACAAGATCAGTAGTGAAAAGTATAATGCTAAAACAAAGAGACACATCCAAGTTAGACTTAAGTCTATAAGGGGTCTAGTGTCTGAGAGGATTATTGCTATAGAGTTCATTGGAACTCAGGATAATATAGCTGATCCTTTGACTAAAGGACTTGAGCATGCAGTAGTCCTTAAGTCTAGGTTGGGGATGGGACTGATAGCCCATAATGATTCATCAGCAGCGGGAACCCAATACACCTGAGAGGAGATCCCTTGAAGTGTATTCAATGTGGTAATAACAAGCTGTGAGGGTGAGTTGGTAGTACCTTTACTATATACCTTGATACACACGTATCTGAGTCTATCCCCTGTAAACCTAAAAGGTACTGTTACTGCCAGTATAGCAAGAGTTATTTTGAACTCTGAATGGGGTCAAGTCATTTGACGAGATGATCGCAGTACATCTCTGGAGATGCCCAGCTAAGCGAATGTAATTGTGTGGTCGCAATTAGAGGAAAGGGTTATTCCTTGAAGCATTCGACGAACAGGATCGAGACAGGACCATTAATGTCTCAAAGCCGTAGATCAGCACCATAGCCTTTGATTTGTCGTCGTCTATGGAGTGTGGTTACACCAAACGGATAAAGATTCAAGGTGAAACATTCCATCTAGATCCGGTAGCCATCGAAGTAGAGGACTTAGGAGGGTTCAAACCCAGAAGGGTACCGACTCTGAAAAACAAGTCATGATAAGGACCGATATGCATTTCTGTATGGATTTGTGGGGGATTGTTAGAAAATGGAAAGTTTGAGGCATATTTTATATATGTTCTTGATGGAATTTCCGGAAACTAACACTTGGAGGTTGTTCCTTGTAATGAGGACTTAAACTTTCATGTTTGGATCTAAGACATTTTCTTAGTGTAATCCATAAATAAATCGAGTTGAAATAGGTTGCTTGAAATGGGTTATGTGGGTTGGTTATATTGAAATAACTTGTATCCCACATAGAATTGGTAATGAGAGGTTGGTGGGTTTATATAGAAACATGTGCAAGAGTAGTGTACAACTACTAAGACATGTGGGTGTGCATGGTGTTAGTATGTGCCTCACGCGCACACACACACACGCGCGCCGCCGCCGCTCGCCTCGCCCCGCCACGTCACGACTCGGGTCGGGTCGGGTCGGGTCGAAGGGCGATTTGGGCGAATGTCTCGGCGTCTCGCGTACGCGAGGCGACCTGGGCGAGGAATTTTATTATCTGTTTATTTAATATTATTTATTGATTTAATTTAACAGTATCAGTATTTATTTATAACAGCTAAATGAACTGGGTCAGGATTTATATTAAATCCTGATGGACCAGTTCTTGGATCAAATCCTGATGGCCTGGTCAGTACTTGGAGTAAAATCCTGATGACTACTGATCCTGATGGCCTGCGTCAGTATTTGGATCCTGACGGAGTTAAATCCTGATGATGGTCCAGTCCTGACGAAATCCTGATGGTCGGTCAAGTACTGATGCCACTCCTAACGGACATCAAATCCTGATGGCTTTGCTTCAGTACTGATGATGATCAAATCCTGATGGACCAGGAAATCCTGACTGAGCTGTAACTGTTATTAAATTCTGATGACTACTGTTATGGTAATTAAATCAGAATATTTAGTATTAAATGTCATATCTTCAGTTACAATGTTTTTCTGTTTACGTTTTATTTTTGTATTTGATATAGATACAAAAGATAACGTTTGTAGAAGCAGACTGATACGTAACTCTGAAAACCCTAGCAACTATTCTCTTCTCTGTTTTTTCTCTCAACACATACAGAATACATAGTTCTTGGGCGAAGTGAGGTGCTGGTCGTTGTTGATCATTCCGACTACTGTGAGTGGATTGATCTGTGCTGTTTTATCCTGGGAGTGATATTGCTGCAACCCAACACAGCGTAAGTGGGGCAATAATCTCTTCAAGAACAGTCAAGACTTCTCGAAGGCTTGGCGACTCAGCTGTTCTATTTATCTATCAGTATTTGCTAAAGCTCCTGAGAGATAAGTGTTCTTTCTTGTCTTGTTATTTTCAGTCTCTGATTACACTTTTGTTTCGACCTTTGTGTTTGTTTCGTTTATTGGTATTTTGCCTGTTCTTGTTAATACAATTATATATATAACTGCTCTATTGTTGCTGTGTAGTTAGTAATTATACCCAACAGTAAACATACTAAAAACTGCAGTAGTAAGTAATCAAGAAGGTCCCATCTGCAAACTTCATGGAAATATAATCCTTTGAAGTTGAATTTTTTTATCATTTGGGATTTCATGATACTGTCTTATTCAACATAATCCTTGTTATTGAAAATATATAAATATTATAAAATATTTCCTATTCTATAACGATGTTGCATTTCATTTCATTCTTATGCTAACAATAATGCTGACTTTGAAACTTTAAAGTAAGCAGGGCTCAGAAATACCAATGCCTGTATAATTGAAGTAGAGTTGATTCTCATCAACTGCCTTTGGATTAACAAAATATGGTAAAGCCTCCAGAATGCTGCAGATTTCTAATATATGCGACTGTAAAAGAAAACACCATCTGAATCAACACGAATCTTGAAGACGAATTAATGACAAGAAAGATATAATCAACCAACGGGCAATCCTGAACAAAACAATTAGGCTTAATTATTATAACATAAACCTTAAACCCTAAAAAAAAAATTGTACACATTAAATCTTTAAGTATCGATTATGTATATATAAACCCCTGTTCCAAAAAACACTACCGAGTAAGGTGAGATTTGAGTGGTATTTCATGCCACCACGTCATCTCTTGTTTAAATAAGATGGAGTACAATATCGACAATTATGTAGATCTTTATTTTTCAATCACAGAAAGGCTTTTTCAAGGATAATATTTCCCATGAATGGACATGAGCTATGATTATTCGGTAGTGTACTTTGGAGCAGGAACCAATACTTGAATATTTGATGTGTGTGACATTTTTATTTAGGGTTCTATGTGTACAAAGAGTCATATTTCAAGTTTTATGTTATAATTAAGCCAAACAATTACTATGTTATTGACAAATTGCCCCACTATTTTCTATCTGAATCACTCATGAGCACAACTCCATTACATTTTAACCTAAACATGCTGGTAAACCATTAAGGTAGCTGGTTAAATGTCCATTTCCAAAGTTCTACTAATACTTGCAGTGATAAACTACATTACTGAAGAGAGACATAGTATTCAATTCTGAAGACTCCTGTAGTATACACTTTTCGACAAAATTAAAGAGTCATTTTCAATTAGGACTGACAAACTAAGCCTATAATACCTTTACTTGGGAGTTGGTTACAGCTGAAAACCTAAGATGAAGACCGGATTGCTATGCAGCATAGAACATCCGAGGATTGAACTTAGAATGTTAGTTGGATTAACAAGGAACAAAGAAAAGGAAATACTAGTGTATTTAAGGCAGAACAAATTACATGGTAGTAGATTCTATTGTGCAAATTGCAAATGTACATAAAGCAATTCGACTATCAACAGCAAATGCTGTTCTTGCTTATTAATTGATCGGAGCTAATTTTTGACCTAGAAGACTTATTATCTCTGGAGCTAACATATTACTGAGCATAACTTATTGAGCTAACTATATCTTCACAATCTTACTGGTCTTGAAAACATTTACAACAATAGTAGGTTGTTCCTCTGTAAAATGTGATGACCTATATACACAATAGCACGGATCAAATAACAAACACTACACCAAAAACGGCCTTTTCCTACCATCTAAATCTTACCAAAAAACCTTGGTAGGAATTGACCCACCATTTCCTACCGACAACGAATATGGTAGGAAATGGTGTGCGTGGGGTCCGATTTCTGTAAAAGCTAGCACCAAATCCTACCGATTGTTGGTAGGAAAATAAAACCTACCAACATCGGTAGGTTTTGCCTGCATTTTCACAAAGATAAGACCCCACCATCCTAATCATCAAGCCTTGTCATATTTTTAAGTAATAAACAATTTTTATAAAATAAAAAATATTTTCAATATGCTGTGGTCATTTCCTACCATATACTTGATGGTACCCCACCATCCACATCATCAACCATATCATAATTTAAGTAATAAATAATTTTTTAAAAATAATAAAATTTTTAATTCTGTCATGGTCATTTCCTACCATATATGGTAGGAAAATAAAACCTACCAAATCTGGTAGGTTTTATTCGTGATGGTACCCCACCATCCACATCATCGTCCCAATCATATTTTAAAGTAATAAACATTTTTTTTAAATACGAAATATTTTCATTCTGTTAAGGCCATTTCCTACCATATATGGTAGGAAATAGTCACTGACGAATTTTGGACCCCCACCACCTTTTTGCTTTTCCGCCAAAAATTTCACAGAAAAGTTGAATTTCCCGCGCAAATCAATGGTAGGTTTTAATCGATTAATAAAATAATACAAAATAAAATTAGGGGAGAATGATACCTATAAGTTACTGCTAATTTAGTACATATGAATGGTTTGGCACAGTGGTTGGGCAGTTGGCTTTTGTGGGAGAGGGCAGAGGTTCGATTACGTACCAACCCAAATTTTTAGCACACATCAAAACCTACCATTGTTGGTAGGTTTTAATCGATTAATAAAATAATACAAAATAAAATTAATGGAGAATGTGTTTATATTATATTTTTTGTTGATCGGTTATCATATTTTTTGTTAATCAAACTCTAGGGACATAAAGATTTACTCATTTTAGTAGTGGAGGATAAAAATTAGTTGAATTAAACTTACATATTTAGGTACTTATGTTATTCGTTAAAACCTAATTATATCGGGAAAAAATTAAAAATATAAAGACGTATGGATAAATTAAATTTTTTTATATGAAACGTCGTTTTGTAGTTTGATGAATGTAAGGAAAAAAATTTAGACAAAAAGGAATTACAAAAAGTTAAAGTCGTTTAGAAAACGAAAGAGTGTCGTTATTCGAATATTGAGTTAGAGTTTATACTCATATTTTATGGGTTGTCTAGGGTTACACATTTTGATTTTTTTTTATTTTTTTTTCAACGATCTAACCTTACGGATGTTTAAATATGTTGATTTCTTAGTTGTATGTGAAATTTTAGAATTTAAGCTCCTACATTTTTATAATGAATCTATGTATCGAACTTATAATTTAAAAAATTGATTCGGAGAATGATACCTATAAGTTACTGCTAATTTAGTACATATGCATGGTTTGGCGCAGTGGTTGGGCAGTTGGCTTTTGTGGGAGAGGGCAGGGGTTCGATTACGTACCAACCCAAATTTTTGGCACACATCAAAACCTACCATTGTTGGTAGGTTTTAATCGATTAATAAAATAATACAAAATAAAATTAATGGAGAAGGTGTTTATATTATATTTTTTGTTGATCGGTTGTCATATTTTTTGTTAATCAAACTCTAGGGACATAAAGATTTACTCATTTTAGTAGTGGAGGATAAAAATTAGTTGAATTAAACTTACATATTTAGGTACTTATGTTATTCGTTAAAACCTAATTATATCGAAAAAAAATTAAAAATATAAAGATATATGGATAAATTAAATTTTTTTATATGAAACGTCGTTTTGTAGTTTGATGAATGTAAGGAAAAAAATTTAGACAAAAAGGAATTACAAAAAGTTAAAATCATTTACAAATGAAAGAGTGTTAGAAAATTGAGTTAGAGTTTATACTCATGTTTTAGGGGTTGTCTAGGGTTACACTTTTTGATTTCTATTTATTTTTTTTCAACGATCCAACCTTACGGATGATTAAATATGTTGATTTCTTAGTTTTATACAAAATATTGGATTTTTTTAATTTAAACTCTTATATTTTTATAATAAATCTATTTATTAAACTTGTACTTTACAAAACTTGAATTGGAATATCATATATCAATTATTTTCTGATTTAGTATAAAAAGCTTGTTTGGCGCAGTGGTTGTTCACTTGGTTATTATTGGAGAGGGCACGAGTTTGAATCCGTGCAATCCAAAATTTTAATCGCCTAAAATTTTACGAAAAAATTGAATTTCCCTTTTTAGGGGTTGTTTAGGGTTACACTTTTTGATTTTTTTTTTCAACGATCTAACCTTACGGATGATTAAATATTTTGATTTCTTAGCTGTATGTAAAATTTTAGAATTTTTTAATTTAAGCTCCTATATTTTTATAATTAATCTATCTATCAAACTTATAATTTACAAAACTTGAACTGAAATATGATATATGAGTAAATTGCATATTTAGTACAAAAAACGATGTTGGTGTAGTGGTTATGCACTTGGTTATTCTTAGAGAGGGCAGTTGTTTAAATCCACACAACCCAATATTTTTGGCAATTTCCGCCAAATTTTTTACCAAAAACTTGAAATTACCGCGCACAACTAAAAAAGAATATAATTAAAATAATAAAAGAAAAAAAATTAGGGTAAAAACTCATTTACCCTCTGAAATAAATTAATAGATCTAAATTATCATTACGTTTCGATCGTCGAAAATATTATTTAAAAAAATTATTATGTTTATTTTTTTAAAAAAAAATTGTGCCAAAACCTATACTCTACCATTATCGGTAGGAAATAAGCTACAATTTCACGAAAAATTCAAAAATTGCGCCCAAACCAAAAATTTAAAATTTTTGCTGAGAATCATAACCTACCATTATCGGTAGGAAATAAGCTACAATTTCCTGAAAAATTCAAAAATTCCGCCTAAAACAAAAATTCAAAAACTGCACCCAAACCAAAAATTCAAAATTTTCGCTGAGAATCATAACCTACCATTATCGGTAGGAAATAAGCTACAATTTTACGAAAAATTCAAAAATTGCGCCTAAAACTTAAAATTCAAAAATTGCGCCCAAACCAAAAATTCAAAAATTTCGCTGATAATCATAACCTACCATTATCGGTAGGAAATAAGCTACAATTTTTTACGAAAAATTTAAAAATTGCGGCCAAACGAAAAATTCAAAAATATTTTCCTCTTCTTATTACTTATAATACAATCATTTTTTTTTCTCATTTCACTTCAATTTTCTTCCCTCTCTTCATCTTCTTCTCTATCTTTATCTTCTTCAAATCAATTTCACATATCATTCACTTTGTTCTTCTTCTTTTTGCTTATTTAAGTAATTTTATCTTCATGCTTATTTTGTTATTTAATTAGCTAATAATTCTGAATACTAATTCTTGCTTTTTATGTAAATTTTAGGTACTTGATGAAGATCCAAAGACAATGATGTGGAAATAGAGAAAATGATTGTGAAGAAAATAACATGAAGATCCAAACGAAAAAGATGAAGATTTTGAAGATAATTAATTAAGCCTTGTAAATAATTTTTGATTTGTAGTTTTGGTCCATAAGAACAACTTCTAATTTTGAATATTATGATTTATGTGCAATGAATGTTTGAATTTTCATATACAATGAATGTTTGATTAGTTGTTATGGTTGTATACTTGTGAATTAGATATCGATCTATTTTTTTATAATGATTTGAGCAATTTGTTAGATAGGGGAAGTAATGAAAGCTTTATTTTTTTTGAAACAATTGTCTAGTAATTCCTACCACCTTCAAAGCATTTCCTACTGTCTTCATAAGATTTCCTACCGTCTTCATAGAATTTCCTACCGTCTTCCTAACATTTTCCAGAATTGATGAATGCGGTAGGTTTTAACTAGTAGGAATTACTGACGGTGGTAGGAATTGCTTGGTAGGAAATAACTATTTTTATGTGCTTCTGTTATAAAACCTACCATTTTGGTGCCTCTTGAGTTGGTAGGAAATGCGTTGGTAGGATTTGGTTGGTAGGAAATAGTTCTTGACCAGGGTCAAATGTGACCCCACAAAATGACGTGCACTACACCATATATGATCTTCACCAACACTTTTTTTAGTGTTACCAACTAAAGCGTCACCTTAAATGACTTAAAATTGATCTAAGGTAACACATTTTTTTGATGTTACAATTGATATCGTCCAATGTTACCTTAGACATGATTAAGTTCCTATTGTAACACAAACTAGGGCGTTACAGTTGATTGTCAAAAAAGTGTTACTAGAATGAAATGTTTAGGCGGAAAATTTATCAAAATCCTGGGCGGGTCAAATTTTTACCAAATATTTGGGCGGCCTTATCTAAAATTTCAACCCCCGCTCAATACTAAAAACTTAACACGTTCAATATCTAAACACTAAATATCTAAAAAATGAAACTCACAAAACACTCTCGAAATGCTATTGCAAAAAATCTCACTCCACGGCCGCAACTTCAGCTTAAACCTTAGTTCAATTAGGGATTGTAGTAGTCGATTTGAACATATATGGTTGGGTTGTAGTAGTCAATTAGGGATTGTGTGGTTCAAATTGAGCGTCGACACAAGAGATTAATTGGGTCTTTTATAAAAGGGTTCAATTAGGTCTTCCACACATGGATTTGGGTGCTTTGTTTCACGATTTCAATTAGGTGTATATGTTTTTGTGCTTTAGATTTACTCGTGTATATGTTCAATTGGTTCAATTATGTTTTTGATTTCAATTGGGTCTTCAGCTTGAACCCTATATGTAATGTTGGGTTTCTTGTAATTTTTGTGAGTTGTAACTTTTATTAGGTTTTATTTTATGCCTATATTTTTTGTTTTCATGATCAAGAGGTTCCTCTTTACCCGTGTTTTTTCTTGTGTTAATTTGTGTTTTTTCCTTCTAAATTTCAGATTCATGGTGGTGGATTTCTTAGAAATGCAAAAGTGAATGAAATGTATTGTCTTATTGCAACAAATTTTAATTCTTTTCTTGATTTTTTTGTGTGATTTTTATGTAAGTTTAATGATTTGGATTTTGTGTGTGATTGTGAAATGTAGGTATGGGACGTGTGTTCACTTGGTAGTTGTTGTAGATTTTGGAAGGAGCTATGTGGGTTGGATTGTGTTTCGTTTTCTCTGTATAAAGATTGAGATTGATGGCCACATTTACTTTTGGATAATAATCAAGAATATCTTGATCATACCCATCAGCCTGATCATTTTGAAACCAACTTTAAGGTTATTACTTTTTGTTTTTAAGTACGGAAGTTTCGATTCTTTTTTACTTTTAGAGGATTATTCAACTAGAATTGTAATAAGATTTTTAAGTTAATTGTTTGTTGAACTCTTTTATTCTACATTAATTATGTAGGATGCCAGAATCGACATATTGGATATATAACTTCATTAGGTTATTTGTATTGAGGTAAGATTTTATGGCATGTACTGTTTTTAGGGATAGAGAGGTTTATACATCAACAAGCACAACGAAATGGCTAGTAAGATGGTAGTTCAATTTCTTGAAAAATGTCTGAACTATGAATCAAGTTAAATGGGTCAGTATCTTAAGGCGATAAATGACGTATACATTATGCAGTTTGGATTTAAAGATGTCCAAATGTTCTTTCTTAAAGCAGAGACTTATATGTTGCTCAACTTGGTTGGCGTGCACTATTGCATTAGCTGGCTCAGACTTCCGGTAATTACTTTAGTCCTGTATTTGTTACTTATATTATTATGATGTGATTTACTTTTAAAGAATGACATTTTTCTATGCTTATTTTGATGTTTCAGTTATTACTATTTGAATTAATGATATATTACTATTTTACAATGTGTTAGTTTTATCATTGTTGATTATATTCAGTAATTAAACAATGTGATAAGTAGATAAATGTGGAGAAATTGCTCCAGGATAGGTAGAAATCTATGAACTCAAACAAAGGCATTGTGCCGTAAAGAATATAGAGACAAATTGGAGCATGAGGTATAACAGAAGAAAGTGGAAGTAATACAGTTATTCATACATGCTCCCTTTTGAATATCATGAAATATTTAAAAGAATTCCCCATGTTTCTGAATCTTGTAGCATATGTAGATTGCATCATAGACTGAGGTTTCAGTTGGTGGCCTGAAGAGAAATTTTATAGATTATATCATCTTTTGGTGCATCTTTACAAAAACTGTGCTCTTAAAATGCTTCTAATCGACATAAGTATAACTTTAAAAACATAAAATCTGTAGATACCAGATAGGACAACTAGAGTTGTGATCATATCTTTAATAGAAAGGACTAGCATATATAACAAATCGCTCAGAATCTTATGATTTACTGGACTGAATTTATTCCCTCTATTCTCGTATATATTACTTCACTTCTTAATTATCCACCCTACCTCTTGTCTATTATATGACAATCATCTGCTAAGTTCTTTATTTCATTGATTAATCTAACACTTACGTTATTTTGTGAATTGCAATGGGTAAAAGAGTTTTAATATTTGAGTCACATTGTATGGATATTGCAAAGGGTAAAAGAGTTCCTTGGAGTCACATTGTATGACATCAGGTAAATTTTAGTCTATACCAGAACTTTGTCCCTAAAAGTGATTGCCATCTACATTTTAAATCTCTTTCTAACCATTCTTGTATATCTCAAAAGGCTTGGAAAATACGAGGAGCCTCAATATATCTTATCTGGAGTGAATTCTAATCTAGCTGTTGCGAACTAAGATATGACATCAACTTTTACAACAACGCAGAATTCAGAATTTTAGGAATTATAACTCAACTTTAAAAATTCATATCTTGAGCTTCGAGTGTCTGATTTCTACGATTTAAGATGTTTCGTAAACCTTGTGAAATATTCTACAGTCTGACAATGATTATCCTGCCATACTTTCATCAATTCTATGTCAAAAACCTGCTTAAATAGTTCTGGACATGATGTAAACTTCTGCAGTCCTGTACACTCTTTTCCTTCTTGTAAATACTATGATTATGGTTGTGCACAACAAGGCCAGTTTGGGTTCAAATATTATTCAGTCCTCTTCAGTTCGTACCTTTGAGGTTTATTTGAATCAGTTGAGAACTACTGCTTCTTCTTCCTTGTAAAGTTTGGATCTTTTAGACTTTCTTTCTTGCCACAGATTTAATGTAATGTTAGATGTTGTTAATGCTTATATGTCATTAAGTTAATCACTTCTACTTTTAGATAGCTCATTCTTCCATGTTAATGTTATTTTTATTTGTTATGCAGCTTGCAGAATAATGACTAAAAGTCTGTATAGACAACCCTGGGATTAAATGTGTTATAGGTAGGGCCAAAGATGGGAATATTCATTATTTTAGCAAACTTGGTATCTTGAAAATTGTTTCAGTTCTTTCTTTCCAGCCTTGTACAGTTGCTTTCTAGTTAATGAATCTGTTTCTCACATGTCAGTGACAAAAAAGTTCAAGAGGTGATGACAAAGTTGGCTGAGAAAAATCCGGGGTTGAAGTTTAATATTGACGAGTCAAGTGTTTCTGGTGGAGATGACGACGATACTACGTGACTGGTCTTTATTAGTACTTTATTAGTGTTTCTGATATTGTAATGGTACTTTTGAAAATTTGTTTTTGATGATACTTTTGTGAACAATATTGTGATGGTACTTTATTAGCGTGACTGTAAAACTAAGTTTGCTTGTCTAAGTACCTTTTGATGTTTGTTTAATGACATGAAATATATGTTCATGGTGATGCTAATCCGATGCATTTGGTTTTTGTTGGTTATAAAATGTTATTAAGATACGAAAATGTGTTGGCAAAAAATTAATGATATTGTTGAACAATTAATGTTGCAATAAAGTAAAATGGTGTTGCCAAAATACAAAAAAGTGTTTCACAAATAAGTGTTGGAATAGAATACTGGGTGTTGGCATACGGTCTATTCCAACGCTTTTCTTAGTGTTGTCAAAGACAAGAAAGTATTGCCATTGGGGTATACGGTAACAGTTTTTTCATGTGTTACTGCAGGTTCATCAAGTGTTGGCATAGACCCATACGGCCACGGTGCAAAGTCCAACACTTCGAAAATTGGGAAAAGTGTTGGCGTAGGCTATTTTTTGGCTTCCAGCAACACTAATCATGATTTTTCACACTTTTTTTAGGTGTTGGCAAATGTCATATATGGTGTAGTGGTGGCAGTGACCCCCACTCGTGACACATGGCATGACATGTCAACCTCGTGGCAAGTGACGTTTCGGGGTCCACCGCCATGTGGCCGTCGATGTGGCTGTTGATGTGGCTCGCCACATGGACAACCATTTGGCATGTGGGGCCGTTTAAGAAACAGACCACCAATTCCTACCATCACCAATTCTGACCTGAGCAATTCCTACCATGTCGAATCACTACTACAGATTTTAACTTGCATAGCATTTATTTTTTAGCTTGCATAGCGCTTTTAAGCGCTATGTAAGCCAATGCTATGCAAGTTCAATTCACTTGCATAACACTTTTTTTGGTGCTCTCCCAGTACATTACTTCAATAACATTTTTAGAAGTGCTATGCAAGTAAGTGTTAGACAAGTGCATTACTACTTAAATTAAAATAGCACTTTTACAAACGCTATTCAAGTTCCATCTTTTTTTTTTTTAGAAAAAAATTATTATTATTACTGCAATTTTTTAACCTGTAATATTCACAAAAAAATTAAAATCATAAATACAATAACTATTGATAATGCCAATCAAAATCCCAAACTCAAATTACTTCGCATAATTGAAAGAAGTTCTCAAAATCAACTTCCATGAGCAAAATCACACTTACAGATCAGATCTTTCTCATTTATTCGTACAATAATAATAAACCTAAAGTATAACTTGCTTAGCAAAAAAAAACCTAAAGTATAACATTTAAAAATTACAATAAAACATAAAAGTATACTCCATTAACAATTTGCCTTGAGGAACCGGATTGTACAAATATCTTGCCCAATTATTCTTGTCATGCACGTGCATTTTCAAGAAGCTCATGTTGTCGTTCCTGATGAGTAACAAAAATCCAAAAAAACTGTAGTAAATGAGTTAATTTGATCCCCCGTGATCCAAGTTACCTACAAGTTATAATGAGTTCAAATAGATTATCTGTTAAGCGCGTTAAGCGCGGGTGCAGAGATTGATAGACTTGTACATTTGAGACATGCTCCTTATGCGAAACCGGCAGGACCACCTCAAACAGACCACTGCCATATTAAATTGTAAGTACAGAATTGTTTAACTCCTCATTGCAACCAAGCATAACTCCCTGTTTCAACCATTTTTCACATTCTAAATGCAAAAAAGTAAAAAAAACGAAAAAAATACTATAGCATATTTAAGCACTATAGTTGCCACTAGCTAAGGAGGTATTGCTGAACAATTATGATCATGTCATGCTTTGTTGCCACTAACTGATTAAAATTTATAGTACGAGGGACCTTACTCTATATTCAAAACTAGTAATTTGGGTGTACACTAAACTAGTAATTTGAGGTACACATTGCATAACTTTACTGAAAATCCACTTTATATCATAACAAATACTAAGTAGCAGCCATTTTTTGATATTATGTAACCACTAGATTTAGTAATTCCCAGCTTCATCTACAACAACTGAGTTCACGTCTGCACTTAACGGCCAACAAGCAATACTAATACACATAACAAAACCGGAATCAAAGAAAGTGACCGGAATTAAACTAGACCGCAGGTTCAAGATTTGACTAAAAAGTTCTGAGATCACTAAGGAAAATTTCTTCCCAAGTCTCATGATTATAAGTCTGACAACCAAGTAACAAAATCTTAAAGGATTAGCTTTGAAGACCACCTTTACAGCTGCAAGTAGATTTATCTTATTCACATCCGATTTGCAAGAATAGTCAAGCATGCAGGTAATTCTACTCCAAGATTATCACCAAATGTTGAAAAAACAAGCCCCATGCAGGAAAAATACTCAGTAAAAAAATTAAAATTACATAATGAACTTCAAGAAAGGTACAACCAAAAACATAACTAACCTGATACTAATCTTGGTTCTTTAAACGTTCCATGATGGTATTATAAATTGGATAAACCTATGACGTGTAATCAAAATTGTACCCCTGAACATAAAACGAGTTTAATTCAATTTAGAACAGGCCTCATAATCAATAATAATACGTAACAGAAATGAATAATCACAAATACATAAAAAATTAGAATTGCTCCAAAACAGGAAACCTGTAATGGAAACGGAAAACAGGTCATAAACACAACAGAATAACCTCAAACTAGAATTGTACAAAACAGGACATAAAAGAAATTAAGTACTAAACAAGTGTAACTTACCTTAATTCGTGGATTAATTTAATTTGTCTATAGGAAATCAGAGCCAGGAAGTGAAGAACCAATCAAAAATCCTAAAATTTAAAACCGTGCAAATTAAGAACCCAAAAAATCGAATATATATATAGCAAGTTAGCAATTGAATGCAGGGATTAGTTGCGATTTCATCAAAAAGTTCATCAGTTACCTGTAATAGATCATGTTAAGAAACAAACTTAACAAACATAGGATAGACAGATAGACATTTGCCATATTTGACCAGGTTAATAACCTTTAACAAAACTTCAGTCAGAACATGTTTTATTTCATGATTTATTGCTGCAGTTCTAGCGATTTCTACATCGTCCTGCAAAAAATTCACAAACAACTCATAAAACTGAGAAACGTCACATCTGGAAACCAATAGAAGAAAAAGAACAGGAATAAGTTGTACTCCCAGAATGAAATAGTAAATCAAAAAATCGCGTTAAAAACATTTATAGTATAGAAGGTAGGGCCATATATCAAAAAAATAACTTAATGTTCACTCATTCTGCTAAAATGAGAGTCAGTCCACTGCTGTATATTCACATATAAATTTCAAAATATTAACACATATAAAGTTGAAGCTGTCCTGTGGACTTAGATAAAATACATCTGTATATTTTCATTGTGTTTAAGTCGGCATATAAGAGCTTGCTCAAATTGATTTCCTACTGATTAACTTTGCCAAAAGCTACAACTAAGATTTGTTCGTTCAATTCACATGGATATGCCAATAGAAGTCTAGCCCTGGGTAAATAAGCTCCATACTGATCCCTGCATTCAAAGATCGATATAGCAATTGAATATACAAGTTCAACTTTCCCATATGTGGATAAGTATTCTGCTTAGTGCTTGCAAATAATATAATCAACACAAATCAAGTTCTCCAGAACACTTCATAAACATAAAACCTGTAGCATAATTAAAAAAAAAACTAAAACATTACAAAGAAATCTAACCCTAAATAACACTAATCGTATACTCATAAATTGAAGTGAAGCAGATACCCAACAAGTGAAGATGAACCCTAAAATTTAAAACCCAACAAGTTACAATTAGAAAACCCAATTATAAACTCTATATTAGAGAACCCACGAATCGTATACTTACAAACTGAATTTGAAGCCGATTCAATTTGAAGGAATATTCTTCGGATCGCCAATAACCAAATTGCAGAGAATGACCCATAGATTATGTGCAATTGCTGCGAATTTGTAACCCCAGAGATTACCAAAATACAGAGATAGAGAGAAATTTGTACGATGAATTTGGTGGTGATAGTCGTTTGTGAGTGTTGAACTGATAAAAAAGAAACTTAGTTTTACTTTACTAATTAAAAAAAAAAGAAGAAAAATTAGGACACGTTTACTTAAAATACGGTTACTTGCATAGCATATGAATAAACGCTATGTAATATGTAATTTAAATAGCGCTTAGCTGAAAAACGTCATCTTAGTAATTTTTCTTGTTTTTCATTTATTTTCAGTTCTCTTTTTATCACCTTGCATAGCGTTTTTTTAAAGAACGCTGTGTAAGTAGTATCCTTGCATAGCACATACAAGAAAATGCTATGTAAGTAGTGTCTCCTAAGTTTAAATTTGTAGTAGTGAATGGTAGGAATTGACACCAATTCCTACCGATTTACCCCCAAAACCTACCATTTTCGTGGTAGAAAAAGACCGTTTTTGGTGTAGTGAAAGATGCACATATACATTTATGTGATGACCTAAAGACCCGCTCATTTTTCTATGCCCTGCTGCAAATATTGTATTAAATCATAGCCAGCAGTGGTCCACTTGTTGTAGGCATCAGCACACGTCTGAATCATAAAATTGGCTGCTTCCCGCTCACTCATCTCAGGATGGAACCTCTTTCGAAGATTTCCAATGGTGTCACCCCTGCTGAAGCAACGTAATCCGCTGTCTGCCATCATCGATACTGTGCTGATAATGCCATCCATATGCTGACGAGCAGCAAGGTAACCCTTCACACATAAGCTGTGAAAATATATGATACAAAATGGTGAACAAATCACAATCACTCCGTTTGGTCGTAAAGAAGGGAATGTAGTGGAAAAAGAAAGTTGCACTATCTAGTAGGCTATATCTAGTAGACATTCCATTCCTACAATTAATACTAGCATAATACAAATTATCTACAAATGCATGCTCATTCCTCATCCTATGCATGTCTTCCACAAATTCTATGATAATAGTTAATGCTCATTCTATTTTCATTCGTCCCTCTTTCATCTTTCTCTGAAATACGGGAAAGAAATACCGTCCCGGTAATATTTCCAAAGGTTCCACCTTGTTGTAAGGAGAATTTCGTACAACAGTGTGTTGGATGTTTATGGAAAGTTGTGGCTGGACTTGTATGATGACTCCTCAGAAAATTGATTAGAGAGTGGGTTTTTTCTCTTGCACTTTGCCGAGTGTCAATTGTGTATCATACAAGGTGCCTACGTACCCCTTTATATAGGGATCAAGCCTCACGTAGTTCTTGGAGAACAAGTCATTGAATAAGCCCATTCAGTCCAAGCCCATAAAATAGTCAGGATTTATGTTCCCATAAATAGTTTAAGGATTATCAATCCACTTCATATTCCCATAAATAGTCCCAAGGATTATCAATCCTCTTCATGTTCCCATAAATAGTCTAAGGATTATCAATCCTCTTCATGTTCCTATAAATAGTCCGGTCATCACACGTTTTCCTACAATCTCGCGGCATCTCCGCATTTCTTCCCGTGATTGCAGGTCTGTCCCGTGTCAACCAAGTTACATTCCATAAACAGGAATTTCCATATTTTGGGCTTCACCCACGATGCGAGCTGGCCAGGCTCGCATCGCATAAAACATATGAAAATTACCCTTTCGTAGTTTAAGTGGTGCGAGCTCACCTATGTTCAATTATTCTTATTTTTGATAAGTAGAACGAGCCCATTACTTCATAATGGTGAGAGTCCACAAGCTTATAGTCAGAGTCTATTAATGGAGATGCGAGCTCACCATTGGTGAACTCATAAGAAAGAGAGCCCAATATTCATTTTAGCGAAGCGAGCTCAATTATGATGAGATCCTTGTGAGAATCCTTGCTTAAGATGAGAACTCATAAGGATAGGTGCTCACCACAAGTTAATGATGCGAGCCCATCATACTTTAAGGATTTTGGGCTTAACATAGCCCATGATGCGAGCCCTAATTCCAGTTCACCCCAATCTAAGTCATTCCCTAGGCCCAAATCACTTAGGGACCTGTCCAGGGCCCATTACCGAAAATCTTGTATAACAACTACCCCCCAAAATTCCTTAGTAATCTGAGATAAGGAATTTTCATTTGCTTCAAATAGCACGATGCGAGCTTGCTTTCCAGCTCACATAGTATCCAGTTCGCATAGCATCCAGTTCGCTCACTATTGCCAGACGCGTGTTCACTTAACCGTTTGACAGCTGTTCATAAAAAGACGTGTCATCCATTCATATTTGGACACGTGTCTCTTGTTTTCTCTCTCCTATCCCCTATAAATACCTCAAAATTTCCTTTCATAAACTCATTCTATCAAAAACAGTAAGGAAACTCTGCCCATTTTGCTCAAGGATCAAACACGGCGAGAATTATCATAACTTCCCGGCGTTCGTCCGCATCCTTCTCAAATTCTTCAAGTTCATCCACCAGTTCTTCACAAAGTAAGCATTTTAATCTTTAGGATTACTTTCCTTTATGTTTTTCTGTGTTTCTATAATGCATGTTTGTTCGAACCTATAAAGTTGCGAACTGAATTCCCTCATCGAGGCGAACTTCATAACCACGGTTCGAGCTGAACCTGGATCTAATACGAGAACGAGACCTGTGTTCACATCGAACAGTAGTGTCAAATTGTTCGTGCGAAGCGAGGACACTTAGGATTCTTTTTTTTATTTTTTAGAAGCACACACTAATTTTCACCATCTTTTTTCAGATGTCGAGTGCGACCCCATCCATCTCCGTGGGCTCACTTGGCGACACACCGAGCCCGATTCGTTCTTCAACTACTCCCTCCCCTTTGAACCAGTACCCCCCTGAGCTTAGAGGCTCAAAGGAATTCCAACGGGAATTGACCTCCATCTCAGGTCGCCTAAGCCAGCCCATTTCCCCAAATTCGGCCATTACTCTTGAAGGGGCGGCCAACATAGCCAGGATTGAGAGTGCGATGCGAGCCAGTGGGTCTAGTTCGCTTGGACTTCAACTCGACCCAAATTCTGCCCCAGAAAATTACACTAGATAGAAAGACTTATATTCATGGAGGAACAAGAAAATAGGGCCAAGTGTTTCCAGTTCGCTTGGTCTTGACTCCCTATTCAACCGTCCTGTACCACCCTTCAATCAAGAAGAAGTAGATACTCGCGTAGAACAGCTTTTACAAGAAAGAGAGAACAAGCTTCGCCTCGCATCGTGCTCAGCAAACAACCCAGTAAATATATCTGACTCAGAGTCCACAGATAGCTCTTTGGGAAGCGTCTTTTATGAAAAACGTAAGGGAAAAGAGGTGGCTCGCACCGTTACTCCTCAAGAAGGGTTCGAACAGAATGAGGATGATGACACTAGCTCGACTTGGTCATATGACAGCCCCGCTAGCGAGGAGGTGGTAGATGTATCAAAAGAAATAGATTTTTGTAACTATGCTTACGTGCCCGAACCGTCCCCAATTCCATATGATCCCATCAAACAGCCCGAGCTCGAAGGGGAGGTGTTTCTTAAAAAATGCATAATTCCAGACGGCGATGAGAGCTCATCTTCTTTTCACGAGGACGGAAAGATTCTAGCCTGTCGCGATATGTCTACCTCGATGACTGAGGATTCCCTACGCGACCTCGTGGAGCAGTTCAGGCCAGAGGGTCGTATAATCCTGCCCGCACCACATATGAGATGTTACCATTTTAATCACTCGGAAAATGGAGGACATGCATCTCGCATGGTCCTTTCATCTTTCCTGTTGAAGCTGGGCATTTCTGCACCCCTTCATCCCTTTATTCAAGAGATCTTGGAGTATTATGGGCTCGCACAGCTGCAAATCAATCCCAATGGTTACAGGTCTGCCCTAGCTTTGTACATTCTTTACAAAAAACAAGGTTATCCAACTCTCACCGCTAGGCAACTAGGATATTTTTTGAATTTAAAACATTCAGCCGAGTTCGACTACTTCTACCTTTCTGTATGGCCTTACTACAATAAGAAGAAATTAATCTACGGTGGCCCAAGCAATTCAGGAAAATGGAAGGACCCCTTCTTCTATGTTCATGAAGTTCCCCGAGTTCAAACTCATTTTTACTATGATCCTGGTAAGTATTTTAGGCTCGCATCATTTCTTTGTCACCTCGCATCGTTTCTTTGTCACCTCGCATCGTGCTTACGGTTTTATTTCTATTCGCAGAACCTCCCGTGAGAACTTCTTTGCAAGGCCACGAGAAGTTAAATGCTGATAATCTTTTAAGGATTCCCGTCTCAGAACGGAATATCAGAAAATTGATCACCACTGCCAATCTCGTCGAATACGGTTTCCTAAAAGAAGGGACTAGACTAACCCCTAGTAAGAAATCTAAGAAACAAGGAAAAGGTAAGTTTTACTCGATGCGAGCCTTCAGCTCGCATCGCTTTACTTTTTTCTGGCACCTTTATTTAATTGTATACTAACTCTCTTGTCCTCATTGTTTTTCAGGAATGGCAATTTCTCCTCCTCCCTTTTTGGATGACCCAGAGGTCCAGATTCGCACCGTTCCTTCTAGCAGCCAGGCCGGCTCGCACGCGGAGGGCTCTACTAAGGTTAAAACCAAAGAGATCCCTCATCGATTTAAGACTACCCTTACTGAGCACCTGGCCACTGGGGGGGCCTCTCCACTCAAAAGGAAAGCAAAGCAACCCAAGGACAATGCTCCTGAAATTGATGCTGCGAAACGGGCTCGCAAGGATCTTCCCCCAAATCCTCAAGGAAACGTTATGGCCAGTACTCTGGTGAAACTTGGAGCCCCACATGTTTCCGAGAGTGACTTAAGGGCATGGACCTCGGGCTCATTTGAAGCAAATAACGATGCCTCTCCAGGGCCACAGCCGAGGTGTTCATTAGGCAAATCAACAGACATAGAGAGCTTCGCTCTATGGGTCAGGCTTCTGCTCGTCTAGATAAAGACAACAGGATTCTAAAGGCTAAGCTAGACGAGGCGAGGAAGGCTAATGTGGCCCTGGTGGAAGAATCCAAACAAAGCATTCTCGATGCGACCACCAGTCTGGAAAAGGATCTTCGCGAATCCAAAGCACTTGTGGAAAAGATGAAAGAGGAACATTCCAACGTCCTATCTGATGCCACCTCTGATATTAACTCTTTGAAAGCCCGAGTTGCTGAGGCCGAAGCTAAGATGGCTGCCCAAAATACTGAATTCGAAGCCAAACTTTCAATACTGGAGGCGAGCCGGGCTGAAGAGGTCAGGGATGCAAAGGCCCTTGGGTCCAAGAACTTTATGAAGGGCTTCATGTCAAAGGTCCCTGAGTTCGATTGGAGTCCTTTGGGAGCAGCCACTGTCACCTATGCTGAAAAGCTGCGAAAAGAGATGGAGGATGAGGCCCTTGAGAGGGCTCGCATCGCAGATGAGGTCCAACCCGTTCCAGAGTCTCCACCTGCTACTGGGGCGAATGAGGAGACTCCTCAGGCTTAGTTTGTTTTTTCAATTTTCTTTCTTTGGGGATGCGGGCACCCCTTTTGCCTCGCAGGTTGTATACATTTGATGGTCTTCGAACCAGTAACATTTGCAAGTAACTTTCCCTTTTTTTTATCAAGTTTTTTATGCTCGCCCATGATTTTGTATTATTCTGTATTCATATCTTTACTCTTCTTTACATAGTAATTTTTGTTCCAACTCCCCCCAGGTTCACTTCGCAAGGGGCTCCTTTGCGAGGTCCCACCTCGCACCGTATTTAGTCCCACTTCGCACAAAGTTCCAAAGTTCCACCTCGCACAAGTTCCAAAGTTCCACCTCGCACAAGTTCCACCTCGCACAAAGTTTAAATTTTTTTTGTTTTATTCCCCAACTTTCCTGAGCTCGTTTCTAGAAAGGGCTCGCCTCGCATGAGTTCTCTTTTTCATAATTGATGGGCCGAGGCCCAATCCAATGTTCTTCTGAAAGCATAAATGATAATAAACAGAAAGTAAAATTTACTTAATGCATGACCACACACAATAAACTTTAACTTTATTTAGATAATAAAACTTCCAACTTCTTAGATAATAACAGACTCAGACTTATTACATCGTACGTCTCAGGGAGGTGTCTATATGACGCTACCCCCCGAGACTTAGGATAAATATCAGTGCATGCTAAGTCTTAAATAGAAAAAGACTACTGATAATATCTCCTCAGGTGTTCATCATTCCAGGCCCTTGGTATGAGCTTTCCCCGTATGTCACTAAGATGATAAGTTCCCTCCCATAGAACTGATTTGATCTGATATGGGCCTTCCCAATTTGCACCAAATACTCCATGATTAACTACCTTGGTGTTAGGCATGACTCGACGGAGAACCAAGTCCCCTACCCGGAAAGGTCGGGCTCTCACCTTGCGGTTATAATGCCTGGCAGTTCTCTGATGATATGCTAGCAGCCTTGCTTGGGAATCAACCCGTGTTTCTTCAATCATGTCCAAGTAAAGACGATGATTCTTCTCACTATTCTCTGGATCATAATGAGCTCTCCTAAAAGATCCAGCTACTACTTCCACCGGGACCATAGCCTCACATCCATACACCAAGGAGAATGGGGTCTCGCCCGTTGTGGTTCGGGGAGTGGTGTTATAAGACCATAAGACTTGTGGAAGTTCTTCTGGCCAATTTCCTTTAGCATCCTCTAGCTTTGCCTTCAATGTGTGCTTCAAAATTTTGTTGATTGCCTCAGTCTGACCATTCGTCTGTGGATGGCTCACTGCACTGAAACTCTTCAGAATCCCTAACCGATCACAAAATTCTCTCATCTCCTTACTGTCAAACTGTTTACCATTATCTGAGATCAACTTGTAGGGTACTCCAAATCGACAAACAATAGCCCGATACACAAAATCGATGAGCTTCTTTGCAGTTATTGTGGCTAAGGGCTCGACCTCTGCCCACTTAGTGAAATAATCCACCGCAACCACAGCATACTTCACACTTCCTTTAGCCTTAGGCAGTTCTCCAATCAAATCTATTCCCCACATGGCAAAGGGCCAAGGGCTCATGAGTGAGGTTAAAGGTGCCACTGGGCTGTTATGAAAATTTGCATACCTTTGGCACTTGTCACAAGCTCTAGCAAACTCGAAAGCATCTTTCTTGAGAGACGGCCAGTAGTATCCTTGACGAAGTATCTTTTGTGCCAATGAGCTACCCCCCGAGTGATTACCACAGATGCCTTCATGAACTTCCCTTAGTATATAGTTGCACTCGTCTCCATCAACACACTTGAGTAGGGGCACATTGAAGCCTCTCCTATATAAGTCTCCATCATATATTGCATACCTTGCAACCATATATCGCATCCGCCGTGCTTTATTCTTGTCATCTGGTAAAATACCATATTTGATATAGGCCAAGAGTGGGGACATCCATGTTGCCCCCATTCTCTACCACCATAAGCTCTACCTCTGGCACGCTAGGCCTCCTTTATATTTCCAAGGGTGTTGACCCTAACAGAGTGGTCTCGCGACGTGACCCGAACTTGGCAAGCTCGTCTGCCGTCTCATTCTGGCCCCGAGGGATGAGCTCTAGGCTGACTTCATTAAATAACTTGATTAACCTTTCTGCACAACGCAAATACAGATCCGTTCTAGGCCCTCGTGCCTGATACCCCCCATTTATCTGGTATACTACAATCACGGAGTCACTAAAAGCGTTAAGGTTTTCCACCTTTAATTCCAATGCCAACTTGAATCCGTTGATCAAGGCCTCATACTCAGCATCATTGTTTGTTGCATGGAAAGTGAAGTGAACAGCCCTCTTCATCCTACATCCTTCTGGGCTCACTAACTCGAATCCAGCTCCAGCTCCATCTCCATTAGATGCCCCATCAACATATAGGCTCCACCAAGGGGCGATATTCTGATTTTCCTCTGTTGGCACCTCTGGGTAAATTTGCAAGGCCCTAGAGTCCTCTTCTATTTGAGATGAGAATTCCAACACAAAGTCTGCTAGAGCTTGCCCTTTGATTGCGACCCGAGGTTTATATTCCACATCAAACTGCCCTAACTCAACAGCCCATTTCAACATCCTTCCTGAAGTTTCTGGTTTGTGCAACACTTGCCTAAGAGGATAGGCTGTTCTCACCTCGATCTTATGAGCTTGGAAGTAGGGACGAAGCTTCCTTGATGTGAGGATTAGAGCATACACCAGTTTTTCCATGTTCAAGTACCGATTTTCTGCACCGACTAGCCTTTTGCTCATATAGTATATAGGGAGCTGAGCATCGCCTTCCTCTCGGACTAGCACCGCACTCACTGCATATTCAGACACAGCCAAGTAAAGCACCAGTACCTCCCCCTGTTGTGGATTAGACAATAAGGGTGGTGTGCTCAGATGCTTCTTGATATTCTGAAAGGCCTCTTCACATTCATCTGTCCATTGAAAATTCTTGCCCACCTTTTTAATGGCTTTAAAGAACTCTTGGCACTTGTCAGAAGACTTGGAGACAAATCTGTTCAATGCCGCGATCCTCCCTGTGAGGCTCTGCACATCTTTCACCTTTCGAGGTGACTTCATCTCTAATAGAGCCTTAATTTTGGTCGGGTTAGCCTTAATTCCCCGGTGGTTGACAATGAATCCAAGAAACTTCCCCGACTCTACCCCAAACACACATTTCTGGGGGTTGAGCTTCATTCTATAGATACACAAAATGGTGAACATCTCTGCCAAATGCCGGATGTGGTCTTTGGCCTCCTTCGATTTAACGAGCATGTCATCAACATACACCTCCATTGTCTTCCCTATGTGATCTTTAAACATCTTGTTCACCAGTCTCTGATAAGTTGCTCCCGCATTCACTAGCCCGAAAGGCATCCCAATGTAACAGTATAGGCCTCGATCAGTGATGAACGAAGTGTGTTCTTGATCTGGCCCATACATAGGAATTTGATTATAGCCTGAGTAGGCATCCATGAAGCTTAACAGTGCATGTCCTGCAGTGGCATCCACAAGCTGGTCGATACGAGGAAGAGGGAAGCTATCCTTTGGACAAGCTTTGTTTAAGTCGGTGAAGTCCACGCAGGTTCTCCATTTTCCATTTGGCTTCTTTACCAATACGGGATTAGCCAACCAAGTCGGGTAGAATGACTCCTTGATGAGCCCGACTTCCATCAACCTGTCCACCTCTTCTCTGAGGGCTTCCGCCCTCTCTCCACTAACAGGCCTCCTCTTCTGCCTTATTCCCTTCTTGCTAGGATCCAAGTTCAGCCTATGGAACATCACTTCTGGGTCGATCCCTATCATGTCGGCGTGAGACCATGCAAACACATCCAAGTTCTCCTTAAGGAATGAGACGAGACTGTTCCTTATGTTGGGGCCGTGATTTGCTCCGATTCTCAAAACTTTAGCCGAGTCATTTGGATCCACCAAGATAGGAATGATGTCCTCGAATGTTCCAGCTCCGTCTGGTAGGGGAGGCATTATTGGGTCCAAATCTTCATCGAAACTTACATCACTGCTAGGCTCTCCTATCTCGATGACGCTAAGATGACCCTCATTGTTGATGGATTTCACTGGTTCTCCCTGTGGGATGTTCCCTTCTGTTGTTATAGTGACTTCTCGGGAGACCCCGGTTGGTAGGTTTACCAAGATTGATGTTTCCTTCCTCACCCACTTGCCTTTACTCATCCTAGCGGCCATCTGTTCTGGGCTCTCCTCATCATCGCTAGCCTCCTCTACTATACCTTCCTGTAATACCATTATAGACTGAGAAGGTTCCATCATTAGGGCCCCGAGCCGAGGCTCCACTTCAATTCCCAAACTCTCAAAGTAGTCTTCCGGGAGCTCCTCTATAGATATCATGTTACAAACATCTGGCATGAGAGTGTCCACACGCTTCCTTTTCTTTTCTTCACCATCTTCCACGGGTTCTTGTTCTCTAAGGTCTGCCACCTCTCGTAGAACATCTAACTTCTCTGCCCCCTTTATTGTTTGGTTGTAGCATACCTTTGAGTCATATTGACATCCCTTCACTCGTCCGATGCCCGTGGGAGTTGGAAATTTCATAGTTAAGTGATAGATAGAGGTGACTACCTTCATCTCCTTAAGGATTGGCTTCCCAATGATGGCATTATAAGTACACGGCTGGTCCACCATAGTAAAAGTAACAATTTGTGTGGCCACATGGGGGTTATCTCCTAAACTGACCGGGAGCTGGATAGTGCTTCGAATCCCTATAGAAGCCCCGGTGAACCCGTAGAGTTGGTTTCCGCTTGAGACCAGTTCTCTGTCTAAGAATCCAAGCCTTTTGTATGTGTCGTAAGTTAAAACATTTACTGCGCTTCCATTGTCCACCAATACCCGATGTACATTGGTAGACCTGATCTTCATCCTCACGACAAGAGCATCAGCATGTGGGTGGTGCACCCATTTGGCATCTTCTTCGCTAAACATAATGTCATCTCTGTCTTTTGTGAACAGATGAGGAGGCCTTTGTTCAAGGTGATGAACGTTGGTTAGAGGACAGTCCTTTGCCTCTCGGGCATATCTCTCCATGGCTTTCTTGCTATCTCCTCCCATATGAGGTCCTCCGATAATAACGTGAATGCTATCTTCCCTAGCAGTCCTCTTTGTGTCATCATCCTTTGCTATCGGGGGTGGAGGGGGCACCTGATGGTACTCAGACTTATGTTTCCGTACTTCCTTCACGACCCATTCCGTTAGCTTCCCCTGTCGAATCAGACTCTCAATCTCATCCTTTAGCTGTCGGCAATCTGTCGTATGATGTCCTGTGGACTCATGGTAAACACAGTATTTAGAGGTGTCCCTTTTACTATATTCCGTCAGAGGGGTGGCTTTCTTGAATACCCCCTTCCCAGCATAAGTGGCATATATTTGATCAATGGAGGCCACCAAAGGGGTATGATTCTTCCACTTGCTGGTGTAAGGCCTCCCAGTCTCCTTATTGGAAGTTTCCCTAGCCCTGTTAAGCTTCTTTGGGTTGGGCTCCTTTTGAAAGTCTTTCTCCTTTCTTCGGGACTAGGAGATCTCCCTCTCTTCTCCATCCTTCGGCCACTGCTTCTTAGATCCCTCATGGATTTCTCTACCCTCTTGTGAGGCTCCGCCTGTTCATAAAATTCAGCCAAAGTCTCTGGCTCCCTAGCCTGTAGAGTCTTCCAGAATTTAGAGCCTTCTCTCAACCCAGCAATTAGGAAATTCTTCTAGGCTTCTTCCATTGCTCCTCGGACTCTAGGAACCTCAGCGTTAAACCGCATGAAATAATCATGCAGGGACTCTACCTCTCCCTGCTTAATGTTTGCAAGGGTAGCCACTGGGGGGGCATAGTGAAGAGTGGACTGAAACTGCCTTAAGAATAGATCTCCCAACTGTCTCCACGTGCTAATGCTAGCTGGTACTAGCTTAGTAAACCACTGTTGGGCACTTCCCCTTAACGAGGCAGCGAATAATCGACAACGAGTTAGGTCAGGAACCTGGTAGACCTCCATCTCGGTATTGAAACGGGCCAGGTATTCAGCAGGATCCGCATCTCCATTGAAGGCAAGCTCGAGATTACTTCTAAATGCCGGGGGAAGAGGGGACATCCTTATTGCAGGAGTGAAAGGAGATGGGGCCGTAGCAGGGGGTGGGGCTCTCTTCTCATGTTCCATCTGTACCAACAGGCGCCTCAAATCACCAACCCTTAGGTCTCCAATTCTCTCGTCAGATCTCTCTTCACTAGAGTGGTGAGAGGAAGTCCTCTCCCTTCGCTCCCTTCTATGAGTTCGAGGCGGAGCCCTCTCTCTTCTTTCTGTTCTAGGTGGAGTCCTCTCCCTTCGCTCTGTTCTAGGTGGAGTCCTCTCCCTTCGCTCTGTTCTAGGTGGAGTCCTCTCCCTTCGCTCTGTTCTGGGTGGAGTCCTCTCCCTTCGCTCTGTTCTGGGTGGAGTCCTCTCCCTTCACTCTGTTCTAGGTGGAGTCCTCTCTGGCGCCTCCTTCCGTGCCTTAGATTTTTCCAATCTAAGACTTAGATCGTGCTCAGTTAGCTTCTTCCCAATTCGATCCAAAACGCTAGTGGATCTAGCCTCGGACGAAGCTGGCTCATGCCGCGTGTTATACCCAAAATTTGACTAAGGAAAGAATGAGTTTGACAACTCTAATGTCCAGATATTTTGGGAACTGATACCCATTTTGGATGCACCATCAGTATAAAGAATGAAGATTTACTGAAGACTTATTATTAAAGAACTTGGTTCTGCATTCTGGTGAGTTAGCCTCATCAGTGAATCATCAATTTATATGTCGAAGGCCCGATTCTGTATTCCAATAAGTTATCCTTATTGGGGGATCATGGGTAATTAAGCTTGTCGATACGCTATTGGGGTCTAGTCCTGTATTCTAGCAAGTTATCCTAGGGGGATTATGATACACCATGCGTGACATTAACTTTGGAAAACTTGCCCTGTAGTCTGGTGGGTTATCCTCATCGGGGGGTAAAGATCCGCTCGTGCATTTGGAGTAAGTCATGATTTTTCCCTGCAACTAATGACTGATGTAATAGTTGGTAGCGGTTGATGTTAGCTCCAATGGTTAGGGCTAATGTTGTATCCGTGAAGTCATAGTCGTAGTTGAGCCTTGGGGTCATTGGGCTAGGCTTCATCGTACGGGCTCTCCTAAGTGGGCTTTTGCACTTGTCATGGGTTGGTAGCACCGACCTAACTTTGTGGGTGTTGGGCTTAGTAAGCGCAACCCTAACCCATAAGGTTTCTTGTTCTCCAAGAACTACGTGAGGCTTGATCCCCTTTAAATTCGGGGTACGTAGGCACATTGTAAGGGGAAGAAGTTGAGATCTCCACCAACACCCCCATCCTTACAATCTCAGCCACCAAAAAACCCTAAAATCATCCACCCATCTCTCAATTCCAGCAACAAACCTCCGAATTTTGTTATCACCAAATTCCTCCGTTAACAAATTGGCGCTAGAAGGAGGGGGTTACTTATTGTTTGTGGAGGACAAACAAATATCTCCCATTACACGACTGATGGTGGCTGCGAATCGGGAAAAATAAACCATCAAGTACCAGAGCCTATCCATGAGGAGTCGCGTGATATGAACTTATGAAGTATGGATAACAGGAAGGTTTTGGTGGAAGCCATGGATTGAATAAAAAACAAATCGGAGAACACCTCAAAAGTCCAAATTGTCATATTTGAAAGATAAGTTTATGAATTTACTTTAGCTTTCAAAATTTTATGAATTATCATATTATGCATCAGAAGAGTATTTCGATTGACTCAAATCGGTATATTATTTTCACTAATTGATTCTTTTCATTATTTATTGAGTATGCTGTTAATTTGTTATGTAGGCAATTGATTCGTTACACGATCACTGACTTGTTAATTTTTTTTATTCTTTCACATGTTTAATAATCATGTTTAGATTGATTGTTATACGTGCATATTAAGTAGAATACTCGGGGATAATTTTTGATTAAATTAAAATTTAATGCTTGTTGAAGTTATCTAGGTCCGTGTCCAATAGAATGAAATTGTGACGATGCTGTTAGACATGTATTATTTGATATCATTACTTGTACACCCCCATATTAAGTTGTTATTCTAGCATGTAGTAGAATAAACAGTATCATTAAGGTTACATGTTTCATGAGTACATGGCGATTAGAGGACGATACTTCCCATCGTTGACCTATATATAAACGAAGCTGGGTATCAAAAGGAGACGGTCGTGGATATAAACGGTGGTAACTCATACTTATGCATGTAGCACATCAATAAAGCATACCAGAGAGGGTCAACAAGGATAGAGGCTACGTGAAGATTAGACGGCGGAGTGATGGCTACACTCTACACTCTTAGCGCTGATGTTAGTGAATCTGAAAGTGGGATTACACTTTCTGATAACGGTTTGCTAAGCTACTTCTTGGAGAAGATATGTTCGGGGGAGGAAAGGGAGCTGGTACTGCACTTACCATCTCAAATGCCATTACAAATTATCTCCCTGCAACTGTGTTTGGGGAGCTATGGAGGTTGGAGCCACTAGCACCACAAAAGAAGTCCATGTGGCTTCGAGAGATGGAATGGCTTCTATGTGAGATGTTCAATTAGGCTGGAAGAGAAATGGTGGTTACCATTTCCAAAAGTCCCGCCTAGAGGTCTGTCTAACAATACACGGAAGAGATTGCAACAGTTTAGGGAATGCACTATTAAAATCTTCGAGGCTGCTTGGAAATCAATACTTGTGTGCTGTTTGAGATGGAGATACCAGACGTGTACTTGGAGAGCCTACCCAAGTCTTCTGCTAGCCAGGACAGTGTCACATAATTTCATAGACATGTACAAACAAAAAAGAGATGATGATGAAGCAACAGGACAGTGTCAAGATCATAAGGACGCAGAACTGAAAGAAGCTGCGATGATTCACCTTGTTGTACATAAAACCAGGAGAGTGAGGCAATCATTAACGTTAGAGTGGTGATGTGGACAGGATCAGTGGACAATTGGCGACAAAATGGCAAGAACATCCATGTTTATACAGAAGCGGATGCAGTGAAGTGATGTGCTTGATGAGACTAAACATCATGGAGTTGAACAAAGATGCAAGTATGAAAATCGCAGCAGCATCAGCAGCCAGACTTGTTGTTGTGTGAAAGACGTCAATTGACATATCATGGATAATCAAAGACTATGTGCGGAAAGGAAAATTGGTGAAATCATGATAGCACAGGTAAGAGAATTGACAAGCACATGGATTAACACAAAGGGGTGGAGCTCGACTGTAGTGCAATATTCAATCTGCAGAGCCATTTGGACAAAAACACACTGAGCTAAGTTTTAATTTTATTTTGTTTTATTCTTTAATTTTATAAATGCATATATTTGTCATGCATAATAGTCAGCAAAGGTTTTAAGTGTTTACAAATCCAGGAGAATGAAACAGTAAGAAGAGGCAAAAAGAATTTCTTTTGGTCTTCTGGGAGATTACATTAATATATCACATGGACAATGACAAATAAGCACAACTTACTACTAGTTACAAGAAAGATCAAGGGAACATCGGAGCCCGTGAGGATTAAAACAAAAAATACCAGCATGTTATGGAAGCAAGCTAAGGAATAAAGAATCATACTTGTGATCATGAGAATCGAGAGACAGTTAATTGAAAGATATCTCCACGGTGTGAAGGTGGAACAAACAGCAGTTGATGAATATAGCAGGTGAAAAATTTGTTACTTAAACAAGTGACCACTGACCAAAGAAGAAGGAAGCTTGGCTCTTTGCACAGTTTAAGTAAAAGAAACATGCCAGAATACAATATTGTTGCCAAGCAGCAGTTAATGTAGAAGTGCTTAGATGAAGAAGCTTATAGGAAGACATGGTATTTACATGACAAAAGAATTCACAGCACACGCATGAAGACAACTTGTGATGTCTGCTTGCTTGCAATGTTTTGTCAGAAGCATCTTCGTACCTGAATCAAAGACACAAAAAGCCTGGAAGAAAGTGGAGACGCGGCTGTGGGAATAGATGCGATATACAGGAAGTTCACAGGGAAGAATAAAAAAAATACAGATGAGTTTGTAAAAAGGGATCAAGGCGACTGAAGTTGTAAAATAGTGACAGAACTATATGTGAAATTGTGAAGAAACTTATTACAGAACTCTTTGCATGGATATAAGAGTAGACAAAGCAATGATACACATGGATGACCATAAGTGGTGGAACGCATGATATACAAATTCGTCTGGCAAATCCTCAAAGCTAAGTTGTTCATTTCATTTCATTTTAATTTCTAGTTTTGCAAATTGTTGTTATGTCTGCATATACATATCTCGTGCTCCTTTTAGTATCTCTACATGGTGGAATTTATTAGTTACCTTCTTTATTGGTATTTTGCTTATATAACTTGCCTTATGTACAAATATATGTATATTACTAGTTTAATTGAATAATTTATACTTACTCTAGTTCTCTTCCAAATAGTAAATAAGTATATAATTAGTTTGGCATGGGATGTCTTTTGAGTTTTAAAATTTATATCATTAGTTTGTTGCAATTTATTTTTAATTGAAAATAATGTCTTTGTTATATTATTCAATTAAATTTTGCATCCCACTAGCATTCACTCAAGTGCATCAGTCATGGTATTATTTTTAGATGTGGTACAAAGAGTGTGTCTAGTTATTATTATTATTATTATTATTATTATTATTATTATTGTTTTGTTGTTGTAGTTATTATTATTATTATTATTATTATTATTATTATTATTATTATTTGTTGTTGGTGTGGTTATCATTATCTTTTATTTTATGCTATTATTTGTGTATACTAGCTTTACATCCGTGACATGTACATGAAGCTTTATTAATTATTTATATATTTATCAAATTTTATTTATTTATCAATTTGTTGTTTATTTCTTAAAATGTTACTAAAGTAAATATAAGTCGTCTACTAATTTTTAACTTTTGGAAATGTTGGATGAGTACCTTGAACCCATTATTTAATAACACTAATTCTTAAATAATTATTATATCCGGACCAAGCCACAAAACCTCCCTTATAATAATTATATATAAGATATGATAATTTTTATTATAACCCACCTGTAAAGAAAGTTAAATAATTTTTGATAGTGGTCACTACCGTGATGTTTCAAAGTTGTGGTGTGTTTATTTATTCGCACATTTCTGGCTTATTTAGTTTGGTGAAATAATAAGAAGCTCTGTCTATGCATGTGGCGTAAATGAATTCTTTGAAATCATTTTAGTACATTGCTCTGCTCTCTTTACTTGTGTTCATGTATGTAACTACATACGTGAGTAATCAAAAATAGCAGATCCTGATAATGATTTTTTTTTTTTTAATATTTGCAAGAATATCATGCATATGTATGCAAATATCTTTGTAAAATATAGGGATTTATGTATACTTTGAGTGAATAATTGTTCTACTTATGCATGCGTAAATGAAATAGATAATGTTTATGAATTCTTATTTTCATTAATTCGAATGCATTTTTTAAATATTTTACTCGCGTTGTATCTGCTATGTGTCTTTCCTTGAAAGGATGCACAAGGTTCTTTGTGAAATTATTGGATAATAATAGGCTAGTCAGAATGTGAGGTAACACTAACATTGTTATTATTTTTGTTGAATAGAATTTTGCATGTATACAATTGTGTGCAGAGCAGGTCCAGAGAAATATGTGTTTATTGACACCTTATGGTCTTAATTATGTGATGCATCCTACCAATCTCCACAAAAATCACCTTATGCATGGATGAACCTACCACTCTGATTCATTTTGCCAACTTTCAAGATTCGGAACGAATAATACTCGCAGTATGCCTTGAGATGCCTTAAGATCTGCGTCTTCAGAACATTATCTTCGTCGATCTTCATATATACATGTTCTCCGATCTCTAAGGAATTTTTTGGTCGAAGGTGTAAAGCATAATGTAACATAAGATGTAAAAGAGATAACTACAACTCAACCAAGGACAAGACAGACAATAATATTAACAGAAGCACAGGAATCCAGGATCAATGAAGATAAGGTAAACTCAAAAAATCAAAATACGTTATGTATTCTTGAAGTCCGTAAACAGGTCACGGAAAGAAGTTCATGAAAATGTTCAAGCCTCAGTGACAGCAAAAGAAACAAGACTTTCAAGACGACAGAAGTATGTGAATGATTTAGGGTTAAGTGCCACAGGATTCCAGTGATGAAGCAACCAGAACGACAAAGGACTTATCAGCAGCATTGAATTGAAGACATAAAAGAAGAATTGATCAAGTGTTATTCATCTGTGAACCAGACCAGTTGCACTAGGTGACGGCACTAAAAGATCAAGTTGTTTTATCGTCTCGGAAGAAAATGATACAGTCTGAAACTTTTCTGAAGACTAACAAAAGAAAAGGTTCGATGGTTTTTCTTTACTTCATTAGAAAACTATCGAATTGAAGTAATCATGACTTGACATGACTACTTTAATATTTGATAGTTTTTCTAATCAAGAAAACCATCGAATGATTTCTTAAGGATTAGTTTATTATTTGATACTTTTCTAGATGAGTAAAACTATCGAATGTGGAGAGGAAATGACTTGATGGTTTTACTTTTTAAAGAAAAGGAAAACAAAACCATCGAATACATTTCTAGGAATTCAATAGAAAAGGAATTTTTCACTTTGATAGTTTTCTTTAAAACTATCGAATGGAAAGTTTCTTTTAATCAATTCGATAGTTTTCATTTGTAAAAGTAGGTGGAAAGTTTATTTGTTTGTCAGGTTGATGGAAATTGGACGGCCAAGATTAATTCTTTAATCTTGGTTCGATAGTTTTCAAAAACTAAGTCTATAATTACACAGAGAGAGGTAGTGTCTTCTTCAGTCTGGCTATTTTTCATAGTAGCAATTACGGAGAGAGAACTCTGAGCCGGAAAAGATCATAGAAATTTATAGTGCTCAGAATTCGATCAAAGTATTGATTATGAATAGCCAAGAACTCATTTAAGCTAATCTACGGATTAAAAATTGTAGCACCCTTCGAGGTTTATATTTATAAAACGATATATTCCCCGACTCTTGGTTTGGTTTGGTGTGTTTGATTTCGTTATAGAACTGAATGAATTATCCGCGAACGAAATTGAATTATTTGTGAGTATCGTATTCAACCCCCCCTTCTACGATACTTCGGGACCTAACAGAAGGGCTCCAGGGCGTTGCTTGGATAATAAATTGTGACAACGTCATTCTTGAAATTAATCCTCTACGTGAGATGCCCCTATAAGGGATGACAATATTTGTGACATCGTCACTCATAAATTTAACCCTCTTCGTGAGATGCCCCTGTAAGGGAAGATTATTTGAAATACTTCTACACTTGAGGGTAGTATACGTACACCCTCCAAAATGATCTATACCCACTGAGCTAAAGGCCTTGGGGCTGGTATATCGAGTTGATGTATTGTTCAAATTAACTATGAGTTATGATACAAGTAGTGCGGGGCTATGACCACCTACTTAGAAAAAGTGAGAAATGCTATTAGTAGTGCGGGGCGAAAGCCACCTACTTGGTGTGAAAGATATTATCTATACAGAAGTCCAAGTGACTCTCCCTCTTACTTATACGGATTAACAACTAATATTTCCTAGTTTCGGGGGTAGTACATATACCTCGCCACGCTAGTAAGTACATACTCCATTTATAAAAGCTCATCGTGCTACGAGCCATGAGAATGAATTTTATAGTCATGATAATCTGACTCAAGAAGTCATGAGATAAAGCCTTCAAGGTTTCTTGAATATTTAATTGATTGTTTTAGAGGATCAAATTTTATTTACAGAAACAAACTTGGATGATCAACTCAATTGCCGCTTCAACTTCTTCGCGTGCCAACTCTACCTTTTCAGCATCAACTGTCTCTAGCTCAATTTGCTTCACAAGCAATGACATCAGCTTCTACGTTGGCAAAATTGGCCGACTCTAGGCAAAATATTCCCTGTGAGAAGAGTACACTTTATATGAAAGTGATTTATAAAGACATAAAGAGGATTGAAAATGTCACAACATTATGGATTTTCGCTTGGAAGACACGCCCTGGAAACAGGAGATGATGTCAAATTCCGTTCTTTATATAAATCCCTGTAACATCCTTGATATTACAAGGACTTGGGGGGTAGTTGTTATACCCAAAATTTGACTAAGGAAAGAATGAGTTTGACAACTCTAATGTCCGGATATTTTGGGAACTGATACCCATTTTGGATGCACCATCAGTATAAAGAATGAAGATTTACTGAAGACTTATTATTAAAGAACTTGGTTCTGCATTCTGGTGAGTTAGCCTCATCAGTGAATCATCAATTTATATGTCGAAGGCCCGATTCTGTATTCCAATAAGTTATCCTTATTGGGGGATCATGGGTAATTAAGCTTGTCGATACGCTATTGGGGTCTAGTCCTGTATTCTAGCAAGTTATCCTAGGGGGATTATGATACACCATGTGTGACATTAACTTTGGAGAACTTGCCCTGTAGTCTGGTGGGTTATCCTCATCGGGGGGTAAAGATCCGCTCGTGCATTTGGAGTAAGTCATGATTTTTCCCTGCAACTAATGACTGATGTAATAGTTGGTAGCGGTTGATGTTAGCTCCAATGGTTAGGGCTAATGTTGTATCCGTGAAGTCATAGTCGTAGTTGAGCCTTGGGGTCATTGGGCTAGGCTTCATCGTACGGGCTCTCCTAAGTGGGCTTTTGCACTTGTCATGGGTTGGTAGCACCGACCTAACTTTGTGGGTGTTGGGCTTAGTAAGCGCAACCCTAACCCATAAGGTTTCTTGTTCTCCAAGAACTACGTGAGGCTTGATCCCCTTTAAATTCGGGGTACGTAGGCACATTGTAAGGGGAAGAAGTTGAGATCTCCACCAACACCCCCATCCTTACAATCTCAGCCACCAAAAAACCCTAAAATCATCCACCCATCTCTCAATTCCAGCAACAAACCTCCGAATTTTGTTATCACCAAATTCCTCCGTTAACACCGCGGCTCACTCGGAACCTGGCTGCCTCGCTCCTCCTGGCTTGTAGATATCTCATCTGTCTCAAGAGACCCGGTTTTCTTTAGCCCATCAGCTACCTCGTCGAACTCGTGTATGAGTTTTTTAGAGGTTTTATCCTTCTTGTCCCTAGTGCCCTTGAGCCTTCGAGCCTTCCTCTTCGCATTCTTGATTGAGTTCTGCTCGACCTTAGCTATCCGGGCGTTCATAGCCTTGAATTGGAGCTCGATCCCCTCGAGGTAGCCTAAGATCTTCTGGCCATCTAGTGTAACTGGTGCGACTTGAGGCATGACCGGGGTGGTTTCGCTTGGTCCTCCCTTTCCGTGGGGTGGTTGATCCGTCCTCGCTCCTTGTGGTGTGGCATCCTTCTTATGCTCAATCCCCTTGCCACTGTCCTTGTTGTTCTTCGACATCCTTCTCCTTAAGATGTAGTGCTCAATGAGCCCCCTCCTTCTAGCGCCATAAATAGTCTAAGGATTATCAATCCTCTTCATGTTCCCATAAATAGTCCGGTCGTCACACGTTTTCCTACAATCTCGCGGCATCTCCGCATTTCTTCCCGTGATTGCAGGTTTGTCCCGTGTCAACCAAGTTACATTCCACAAACAGGAATTTCCATATTTTGGGCTTCACCCACGATGCGAGCTGGCCAGGCTCGCATCGCATAAAACATATGAAAATTACCCTTTCGTAGTTTAAGTGGTGCGAGCTCACCTATGTTCAATTATTCTTATTTTTGATAAGTAGCACGAGCCCATTACTTCATAATGGTGAGAGTCCACAAGCTTATAGTCAGAGTCTATTAATGGAGATGCGAGCTCACCATTGGTGAACTCATAAGAAAGAGAGCCCAATATTCATTTTAGCGAAGCAAGCTCAATTATGATGAGATCCCTGTGAGAATCCTTGCTTAAGATGAGAACTCATAAGGATAGGTGCTCACCACAAGTTCATGATGCGAGCCCATCATACTTTAAGGATTTTGGGCTTAACATAGCCCATGATGCTAGTCCTAATTCCAGTTCACCCCAATCTAAGTCATTCCTTTGGCCCAAATACCTGTCCAGGGCCCATTACCGAAAATCTTGAATAACACACCTCTACTTTCTTCACAAATTTCATTCCATTTTCTCCTACATTTGTTTCCTTCCAACCAAAGAGAACCCCATATCTCAAATTACAGACAAAATAATAAAAGCGAAAAACTAAGTAAAAAGGACATTTCCGTACCTCAGGAAATGGTACCAAGTCGCACTTTTCATCACACCAGATGGATCTAGTAGTTGAGCCATCTCATGAGTTAGTTTGAAGTGGGCACTTTCAAAACGCATGTTCTTACCTGGTGAAGTTTCCAGAATGAAACCAAAATCAATGTGAACAAGCCTACCAACACTGCAGTGGAAAAACAAGCAAATTAATAAATATTGTAATCAGACATAAAATTAACAAAAAATAAATAATAGCCTACTAGCCTAAAGCTAGTAGGCTAGTATTTATATTAGTTTTACAGATCTATATATTAGATTAATAAAACATTAATTTAATATATTTAATGTTTAAAGACAAACAGCCACCGAATAATAGTTAGTTTTGTAGAAAAGTTTTTCAACGGTGAGAGGCATTAAGGGTTTGATGATCAATAAATAAGACACAAAGGTCATATGTTTGTTTATAATTAGGGATTATAATCGGAAAATTAATAATTTCATTAATAAAGTGTTAAGAATTTTAATGTTTTCAATAATATTATTTTACGGTTGCTTTTAAGTATTAAGTGTAATATAATTTTTTAAAATTTTATTATATATATATATATATATATATATATATATATATATATTTGTTTTAAGAGATAATCATGAGAATGAATTATTTTTTTTAAAAATTTTCATTTCTATAATTGTTTTACCTAAGATTATAGTGAGGCCATTAAGGAAATGACTCGTTAGAGTGAATAAAATATCTGAATATTTATGTAGTATGACGTGGCTGACACATGACAAGTTTTAATTTGTGGACTCATATGTATGTGTCTCATATTTTAATAAATAATGTTATTATTAAAGATGAATTTGGGACATGTTTTGGGATATTTTGTTGGAACCTCCGGCATTTTTCATAAAATAATACCTTCCCTCAACGGATTATAATACTTCAAAAATGTCAAATAAATTTTTATATACCAAATATGGGGAAAACAAATTGTAAAATATTATAATAATATCTTATACACTTAATATCATGAAACAAACATGGCAAAAATGAACTAAGTTAAAAAAAAGAATAAATCTTCATACACATATATAAACACTACTAACACACTGTCATGAATTTAGGAGTAATAATTTAGGAAATCAAGATAGAAAAGTAAAGAAGTTATAAAATAAAAAATCTGAAAATGATATAAAAATAAGTTATTAATTGATCCTGGTAGTGTGTTAGTAGTGTTATGTATAAGTATGTGTGTGAAGAAGGACTTGTGAAACAGAGAAAACCCTAGCCTCCTCCTCGTTTCTTCTCTAGCCGACGTGTAATATCCGTGAATTTTATTATTTGATTAAATGATATATTTTTATTATTTGATTAAATGATATATTTAATATAAAAATATTTATTGTGGAGTATTGGAATATTATTAAATGATAATTATTGTGTGATTATGTGCTAAATGGTGAGTCGAAAGCCCCTTTCAAATATTTCGTCATTTTGAATTTTCTTCAAATCTGAGCCCCGTTTTGATAATTCAAGGGCCCTATTGGAATTTCGTACATTAATTATTATCTCTTCATCTTTCGTATTCGAATCATTATCGGGAGAGATATTCGTATCATTTCATCCCTACCTATTTGATTCTGCAAGAATAATTCATTTTGTTCAAAAAAGGAAAAAAATTGTTCCGAACCCTAATTGCTTAAGGGGACGGATATATCGTTTTATATCAATATTACATTTGTTATAGCCCCAGTATTCCTGAGCATTAGTTATATAATGATATATATATATATATCAATTGGATGATCATCATCCTTTTTAACTGATTATTCCTCGTAAAACGTGTTTTTAACCTAATTAGGGGTTTTAAACGATCCAGTGGATCTATATCGATCCAAAAATGTTGTTTTGGGTATTATTTTTCCAAAAATATAAAAAGACGAATCGTACCTTGAAACTCATAGAAATCTGCAGTTAATTATCCAAAAATTAAAAATTCCCGAACCGTGTTCTTCGTGTTCTTGAAGATTAATCCATTCGTTCAAGGTGTTATTGAAATCCAAATCTGAAGTTCTTGTACTCAAATCAAAGCTCTTGATCTCTAATTTCAGAATCTTCCAACCTAATCATCATCTGGTAAGTTTTCAATTTTATATGAATTTTTCAACATTCGAATTAAAATTAGGGTTCTTGGTCGATTTGGGGATTTTCATTCTGTTGATTCTCCATTCAATTGGTTGCTTCTAACATGTTCCTAGGGTTCTAATTAGCAAGAATCCATGATTTAATTCCGTGTTTAAGTTCAATTTAGCCGGGTCTGATTTTCGGGTTTTGACCCGAATTCTTATTTTAAATAGTCTGTTCTTGATATTGATCTGACATTGATTATGATATGGGGCTTTGATTGTGTGAGTTATAAGCGTTATTTTGACATATTAATCTTCGAGTTTCATGTACGGAATGAGTAGATCGGGTTTCCGGTCGGAGTCGTGGCCGGCGGTTTCTTTGACCAGATTCTGGGCTCGATTCCGGCATCGTACGTATGTGTTTGTGGGTGGGATTTGTTTGTCTTGAAAAAGCGAACAAAAGCCCTGTAGTTTGGTTTGTGTTTGATCGGGAATGGAAGATTCCGGTCGCCGGACACCGGCCGGATTCTGGAAAACCCAGAATCCGGTGGGTTGTTCTTGGTGACCCGAATTCGTTCTTCCCGACCCGTTTACCCGAAGTTTGACCCGGTTTCAATCTTCAAAACCCTAATTCAATTTCTGAAAACTGTTTTTGGATTTTATTTTTAAATTTAATTCGAAAATAGTTTAAAAACTTTAAAAATTCATATTTTTATTTGAAAAATATATTTTAATATCAGAAAAATTCTGATAAATTATATTTATTATTTTAAAACCAAAAATTTATTAAACTTAATTATTTTAATTATTTTTAATTAATAATTAATTTATTAATTGGTTAATTCTTTTAATCAATTAATTCTTAAAATTTAATTATTAATTAGATTTAATTAATTAAAAATTTAGTTTAATTATTTTCAAGCCTATTTATTTATTTAAAAATAGTTTGAGTATTTAAAGAGTGTCAAGTAATTTTATTAATTGATTTATTTGCATTTAAATGTTTATATTGGATTTAAAAATCCGATTTTTGATTTAAAAATTAGTAATGACTTATTTAAAATTCAAATAAGTTTCGTTTGATATTTTAAAAATATTTATAAGTGCTATATGGTTCGTATGAGTTGTGTAATGTGTTTTATAGTTCGTATATGGCCGTACTAGGGCTAATATCTGAGTTTTAAATATCATAAATCATACCGGACGTCCGATACGTAACCAGTTACTTGTTTAAATGTGATTATTGATTGAATAAGTGTCGAGAGTGGAACGAGAATAGTTAGACTTATTGTGATGAGTTGTTTAATTATAGAATCGAGTTCCCGGAGCAAGGGAAAGGGAAAGGTAGAGTGAGCAGAGTCGATCCGACAGCAACTTAGACCAGGCAAGTATCTGTGCCTTTACTTGTGATAAAAATTATTATTGTCTCGAATACTTGAATACTGTTATCCCCAGAACAATTCAAATTATCAATCTTTTAACCGCATTTGGACAACTGATTCCATTTCCTTAGAGATTCTTGATTCTTTGATTTGATCTGCATCGGAAACCCTTATTTCCAATTCACTTGATTTTTGTTTACCACCATTTGTTATTGTTTATCATCCTTTGATTATTATTGACAACCATTGATCATTTGACTTCCATCGTTGACTATTGATTACGGTCATTGATTATCGATTACCAATATTGATTTCCTTATTGAATGAGTACACTATACCATTGAAATTATTCCATGATTCTTTCTCGATCTTCATTTGATACTGAGTAGTTGAAGCTCTTTTGCAATTATTATACATTGAGTTTATCTTATTGAGCATGTTATTGTTTATACCCTATGATAGATTTGGCATGTTTTTAAAATGGACCAGAAATTGGTCGGGCCATACTTATGGTCGGAATAACTTAAGGCCCAGATTGGCCTAGGATCCAGTAGAGGACTATGCCGTGAGCTAGTCCGGGGTTGATGCGTGGCTGGCCAGCAGCACAACCTTTGATTTGAATAAAATGTATAAGCCAAATTCTAATTCTTTTTCTTCAATTGTTATTGATACAAAGCATGTGTTAGCTAAATATTGTTGATTCTGATATCATAAATTCATATCCTTACAACTGTGATAGAAATGATTCATATGATGTTTGCTGAGCACTTTTGGCTCACTCTTGCTTGTTGTTTTCTAACCCTATTCCAGTGAAGCGAGAGTATGAGTCGGCATAGCGTGACCGATAGTTCACCAGCAGCCAGGAGAGCCCCTCGAGTCACTGTCATTGGCAGGGTAGTTGTTGTTTTGCTTTTCTAGATTAGATGTCTAGATTTGAACTTTAATTGTGATGTAATAACTCTGATAAAACTGGTATTGTATTAATAAAAGATTGTAATAGCTTGTGTTCATTGCCATAATCTGGATGCGGTCTTGGTTAAGGGGTATTTGTGTCTTTATATATATTATGCATGTGTTAAATAGTGTTCCGTTGGTCGGGTGACTCCTCAAATCTGTACCCCGGGTTTGGAGGGCGTCACAGGTTGGTATCAGAGCAACAAGTTATGGCATTTGAAACAAGTTAGGACTTAGGGTCCAGGATAACATAGAGAGTTAGGAATTCACGTAAGGATATTAGGAGGTCAACTAGGGATATTATGCGTAGTAATTAAATGTGGTTATAATTGCAGCCCCTGTTCGCACAAAATCACGCAAGCGAACGCGGTCACAAGTAATACAGGATTAAGTAGAGTTCGTTCCCACAGAGACTGCTTTGGTTATAATAGTTTAGCACCTATGCAACAATGTATGGCTATTGTTCAATGCTAAGACAATTAACAAGTTTGTGTTTTGATTAACTAATTTAACTACTTGACTTAACAAGATTATATTTAACTAAGAGATTGCTGATTAATTGCTTATGAGAATAAACATGGGATCCTAACTTCATTAAATACTTCATCTAGAGTCTTTTGTCTTTAATCAATGCATGTGACGGTTGTGACAACTAATCGGATAACACGAATTCAGTACACGCTACCTTTCAGTATACGTATACCAAACCACTCAAACATCCACTAAAGAGATAGAAGTTGGGCAGACACCAATTATGCTTAGACCCTATATGTCTATAAGATTTGAAAACATAATGGTTTAACGAGCAAGTTATCCATTCAGATTACATAGGGTAGGTAAGATTACATACATAAACCTATGCTAGCATGGAAAGTTCTAAATCTCTATATCCACTTTCGCATTCAATAGAGATTAACAAACAATCTTAGATGTTAGCTACGCATCCAAGAAGAATAAGCACACCCATACTAGGTTATCAATTAGCCATCACACACACATCTTTAAAACAATTAACTACTAAAATCCATAAATAAATCCGTTAGAATCCCACGACAACGATTACTTCATAATCGAACCGTTCATCGTCGCGGGTTCTGATGAAAACATAATAGTAATAAGTCTAGAATACTGAATAGAAGTACTAGAGTTTAGAAAGAACAAACGAGAATCCAAAGTATCGCCTAATTTAGAAGAATACAAAGATTAGATGAAACTAGGTCTTCGTAAATCAGCCGTCTTCTTGTTCTCCTCACCGGTGGATGAATATGTATGTAGGTATATGGTTGTATATCATGAAATCGTCCACCAATGATTCATATAGGCCTTAGGGTTGACAATTAATCAGCAGGTTTCCTTTTCTGACCAAAAGATGCCAAATTCCAGGATTCTGCAGGGGCGGGCGCGCGTGGAGGGCGCGGGCGCGCGTGGAGGGCGAGGGCGCGCCTGGAAATCTGTCAAATAGGGCGCGGGCGCGCCTGTTCAAGCGCGGGGGCGCCTGACATTCTGTCCAGAATTCCTTTATCTTCGCGTGGACTGTTTAATCGTCCAATTCTGACTTCTAGATCTCGAGACATGGCCCAAACAGTGAATTATGTGCAGGTAGCCCAACAAATCCGAATTTCCTTCTAATAAATCTCTAAATTGAGCTCTTTATTCTCCAATCCTTCCAAGTTTAGGATTTCCTTGCGCTCTCTCGCTCCGCAACCACTTGGCCTTCACAGAAATGCTCAAAACACCATTGCAATCCATAAGAACTCCACTTCTCTGCTGACAACTCAACTCTGCAATTACTAACACCAAACATATCATATACACTACAAACTTGAGAACAAAACAACCAATTTAAGCCAATTTAGGACGATCCAAGTGGATATGAAATCCACTTATCACACCCCCAAACTTAAACCGATGCTTGTCCTCAAGCATAAACAGACTCTTCTAACTATAATGCAATGCATGAATGCAACTAATATGAAAATGCAAACGATCCCCTCAAACTAACCATAACCAATCAACAAGCCAACATCTCAAGGAATGAAATCTTTCAAACAGAGCTCGAACAAATCCCCTTTTACTAACAAACAAACACAGAAACGTGCGTGTGTGCAATGCTCATCAATATACTCCCAAACTAAACCAAGACCATATCCTATTCTTCACCAAAACAACCACAAGCTTATAAACAGAATGAACTCTAGACACAAGAAACCACTTAAATACACCTCCATAAACCACTTGAGCTAGACAGGAATTCATGCTTTATTACTACATACATGCTTATTTGATCGTGCAATGGTTGAGACCCCTAAAGGCTTATACAATAATACCCATGTAGCGAGCATTAGGTTAGTGGATCCCAGACCGGAAAAGTCTTATGTCACTAGGCACAAAGTCCCCTAGAACTTAATTGCTCGAGGATTAAAGAGCTCAACCTGATCAATTCTGCATAAACACAACTAATACAACTCTTTTTTTTTTTTTTTTTTTTTTTTCAATTTCGGAATGAGTGCGCTTTGCTTTTTCTCATCCCACCCTAGACTACTCATCTTTTCAATGAGCGGCTACTAGCCATTTGACACCTAGCCTTATTTAACAACTAGCATGAAATCCCTGTTTCCTCCAAACTTAGACTTAAGTGCTTCTTTGAATTTCAAGAGAATAGAAGACATTCTAAATATAAGCAAGTGATTAAATTCTAACATCCAAACAAACATGGTCTGATCAAATCTAAAAGCAACCAATGAGACTTGTGAAATTATTTTGTTTCTGGCATGCAAGTCAATTCATAAGAACTTAATCAACCCTCTATCTATCACTATCACACTCCCATCAACATCGACTCATCAACGGAAATAGTCAAATCCTAAGGGATCATGAAATATGCTATGCAAATGCAACTAAATGGACTCACATGATAGATATAAACACTAATGCAAAACAGAATGCTCTATATGACAATTATGCAAATAAATGAATAACTAAATATGCAATATGAATCCTATATGAACACACACTAACATTCCCTAATTACCACCCCCAAACTTACAATATTCAATGTCCTCATTGAAGGTAATAAAAAGGAAAGATGCAGAGAATACCTAATCATCAGCAGGACCACCCTCCTCAGGTGGTGTATCTGGCGGTGGATAAACAGAATCCACTCCAAAAGTAGGCCAAGCAATATCAACTCCAGTGGCTCGGAATGCAGTACCCAAAGCCTGAGTCAAGTCCTGAGCAAAGCGGCGATTGATGTCATGCATGGCGTCTATACGCCGAGTCAGCCGCCTATACTGAACATCCCCAAAACCAGACCATCAACCTCTTGCTGAATCCCAGATGGATCTTAGGAGGAAACAACACAAACTCTTTTTTGTCTTTTTTTTTTTTTTTACAGAACAATACTATAACAATTGCGTGGGTTGCCTCCCACGAAGCGCTTGTTTTACGTCAATAGCTTGACGTGAATCCGTTTTCATCCAGTCGCAAGAATGGTGAATGTCGACTCACGATTCACCGTATTACCAACGTCATGCTTCAGCCTCTGACCATTAACCTTGAACGCTTCATCCAGAAACTTATGGAAAATCTCTACTGCATCATGCAGAAATGCTGATTTCACCGTGATAGGCTCCAACCACCTCGACTTACGCTTTCCTGGAAAAAATCTGAAACGAGACTTGAAACGCAGAACTAGCTGACCAGGCACAAATGACTGTTTCACCACCCCTCTTTCACGCCAGTCCTTAACCTTCTCCTTATATAACCTGTTGCTCTCGTAGACTTTACCATACCTCAATTGATCCTATAGTGGTTGGAGTTCAAGTGTAGGAGCTTCTTCCATAGATGGTTTAAGTCGCTCCTGAGAATTGTTCAGCTCTGCTATTCCAAGAGAATCCAATGGCGCATCAATTTTTCTTTTCCACGGAGGTGCATTCAACAACTGAAGTTGCTTTGCTCTTTCTTCGTCTTCGATATCAGAATCCCCTATCAAGACTTTCTCCAATGTATCTAACTTCAGCGGTTGTTCAATCTCTGTATTGACGACAGAATCGACCATCTCCAATTTAAAGCACTCTTCTTCCTCAGTTGGAAATTTCATTGCCTTGAACACGTTAAAAGTGACCTTCTGATTTTGAACCCTCATTGTAAGCTCTCCTTTCTGCACATCTATCAAATTACGGCATGTAGCCAAGAACGGTCTTCCCAAGATAATAGGAATCTTCTTGTCTTCCTCAAAATCTAGAACAACAAAATCAGCAGGGAAAATGAGCTTATCCACTCTAACCAACACATCCTCCACTATACCCCTTGGATATGTGATCGACCTGTCAGCCAGCTGTAAGGACATAGTAGTAGGTTTAGGCTCCGGAAGTCCAAGTTGCATGAAGACAGACAACGGCATCAGATTTATGCTCGCTCCCAAGTCACACAAGCACTTGTTGAAAGATAGATTGCCGATTGTGCACGGAATGGTGAAACTCCCTGGATCCTTGAGCTTTGGAGGTAACTTCTGCTGTAGAATAGCACTGCATTCTTCTGTTAGAGCGACGGTCTCCAACTCCTCGAGTTTCATCTTCCGAGATAGAATACCCTTCATGAACTTAGCATAGCTCGGCATCTGTTCAAGAGCTTCTGCAAAAGGTATGTTGATGTGTAACTTCTTGAAACCTCGAGAAATTTGGCGAATTTTGTGTCAAGATTCTGCTTCTGTAGCCTCTTTGGATATGGAGGAGGAGGATAGATCTGGGAACTCTCTGTAGTCTTCTTCTGGAGCCTCTTTGGGTATGGAGGAGGTGGGTAAATAGTCTGCTCCGAAGTAGACTTGTTAGCAGAATTTTTGCTCTTTTCAGCCTCACCGTCCAACTGCTTAGCTGCCAAATCAAAAATTGGCTTTTCCTTAGAAGGTTCCACCTGATGCTGCTGAATTTCTTCCTCTTCTTCAACTGCTGATTTTTGATTGCCTGTGACCTTTCCCGATCTCAAGGTAACTGCTTTCACATGTTCTTGGACAACTGTCTTTCCTGGATTAGGCTCCGTATCGCTAGGAAGAGTTCCTTGAGCTCTGCTGAGTAAGGCACTTGCCAACTGCCCCATCTGATTCTCCAAAGTCTTGAGCGATGCCGCCTGGCTTTTAACTATCATTCTCAACTCATCCAATTCAGATTTTTCATTCGAAGACTTCCCCGCACTAGCATGAGGTTGTTGCGGAAATCCTGGTGGCTGAAATTGTTGCCTAGGAGCATACTGTGGCTGAAAATTCTGCCCTTGCTGCTGCTGAAAATTCTGAGGATTGTAAGGCTTTGCTCCAAATTGCTGACCTTGGAATGGCTGATAAGGCTGCTGAGATTGTTGACCTCCCTGATTGTTGCTCCAGCTGAAATTAGGGTGGTTCCTGTTGTTGGGATGATAGACATTGGGCACTGGCTGCTGTGATCTTTGAAAGTTGCTCACAAACTGTGCCGATTCACTTGATATGGTACACTGGGTCGTGTCATGTGCACCTGCACATAGCTCACACACGCTAGCCACTTGCTGAACTCCAAAGTTCGACAAGGAATCCACCTTCATTGACAAAGCCTTCAACTGAGCTGCTATTGTCGTAGCTGCATCCACTTCCAGAACCCCTGCTACCTTGCCTTGTGATAACCTCTGAGTTGGATTCTGATATTCATTAGCAGCCATCATCTCAATTAGCTCATAAGCCTCATCGTAGCTTTTAGCCCACAGAGCTCCACCTGATGCCACATCAACCATTGGTCGTGATTGACCTCCCTGACCATTATAGAAACAGTTGATCACCATCCAATCAGGCATTCCATGATGAGGACACTTCCTAAGCATCTCCTTGTAACGCTCCCAAGCTTCACATAAAGTTTCCCCTGAATGCTGTGCAAACTGAGTAAGCGCATTCCTGATTGCAGCTGTTTTAGCCATAGGAAAGAATTTAGTGAGAAACTTCTGAGCAAGATCCTCCCATGTAGTAATAGAACCTACTGGTAGAGAGTGCAACCAGCCCTTAGCCTTATCCCTCAAAGAAAATGGGAAAAGTCTCAGCTTCACAGCATCTTCCGACACTCCGTTAAACTTGAAGGTGTCGCAAATCTTGATGAAATCCCTAATATGCATATTAGGATCTTCCGTCGAAGCACCCCCAAACTGAACAGAATTCTGCACCATCTGAATCGTGCCAGGCTTGATTTCAAAAGTATTAGCTGCAATAGCCGGCCTGACAATGCTAGTTGAATGTCATTGATCTTCGGCTGAGAATAGTCCTTCAAAGCCTTCGTTTCTGGTGCTAATTGATCTCCCATAACTAGACTTGATTCAAGTTCTTCTTTCCGAGATTGAGAACGTGTTCGCATACACGCTTACTAAAGAAACTGAAACACACCAAACAAAGTAAAATTGATGAGTATAATCCGAGTCAGTGAACTTTAACTCCCACTGATGACAAGCACATAAACTAAATATAACACCGAGTCCCCGGCAGCGGCGCCAAAAACTTGTTCGCACAAAATCACGCAAGCGTACGCGGTCACAAGTAATACAGGATTAAGTAGAGTTCGTTCCCACAGAGACTGCTTTGGTTATAATAGTTTAGCACCTATGCAACAATGTATGGCTATTGTTCAATGCTAAGACAATTAACAAGTTTGTGTTTTGATTAACTAATTTAACTACTTGACTTAACAAGATTATATTTAACTAAGAGATTGCTGATTAATTGCTTATGAGAATAAACATGGGATCCTAACTTCATTAAATACTTCATCTAGAGTCTTTTGTCTTTAATCAATGCATGTGACGGTTGTGACAACTAATCGGATAACACGAATTCAGTACACACTACCTTTCAGTATACGTATACCAAACCACTCAAACATCCACTAAAGAGATAGAAGTTGGGCAGACACCAATTATGCTTAGACCCTATATGTCTATAAGATTTGAAAACATAATGGTTTAATGAGCAAGTTATCCATTCAGATTACATAGGGCAGGTAAGATGGTTAAAATCACCTACGAATCATGTATGACAAACATACATAAACCTATGCTAGCATGGCAAGTTCTAAATCTCTATATCCACTTTCGCATTCAATAGAGATTAACAAACAATCTTAGATGTTAGCTACGCATCCAAGAAGAATAAGCACAACCATACTAGGTTATCAATTAGCCATCACACACACATCTTTAAAACAATTAACTACTAAAATCCATAAATAAATCCGTTAGAATCCCACGACAACGATTAGTTCATAATCGAACCGTTCATCATCGTGGGTTCTGATGAAAACATAATAGTAATAAGTCTAGAATACTGAATAGAAGTACTAGAGTTTAGAAAGAACAAACGAGAATCCAAAGTATCGCCTAATTTAGAAGAATACAAAGATTAGATGAAACTAGGTCTTCGTAAATCAGTCGTCTTCTTGTTCTCCTCACCGGTGGATGAATATGTATGTAGGTATATGGTTGTATATCATGAAATCGTCCACCAATGATTCATATAGGCCTTAGGGTTGACAATTAATCAGCAGGTGTCCTTTTCTGACCAAAAGATGCCAAATTCCAGGATTCTGCAGGGGCGGGCGCGCGTGGAGGGCGCGGGCGTGCCTGGAAATCTGTCAAATAGGGCGCGGGCGCGCCTGTTCAAGCGCGGGGGCGCCTGACATTCTGTCCAGAATTCCTTTATCTTCGCGTGGACTATTTAATCGTCCAATTCTGACTTCTAGATCTCGAGATATGGCCCAAACAGTGAATTATGTGCAGGTAGCCCAACAAATCCGAATTTCCTTCTAATAAATCTCCAAATTGAGCTCTTTATTCTCCAATCCTTCCAAGTTTAGGATTTCCTTGCGCTCTCTCGCTCCGCAACCACTTGGCCTTCACAGAAATGCTCAAAACACCATTGCAATCCACAAGAACTCCACTTCTCTGCTGACAACTCAACTCTGCAATTACTAACACCAAACATATCATATACACTACAATCTTGAGAACAAAACAACCAATTTAAGCCAATTTAGGACGATCCAAGTGGATATGAAATCCACTTATCAGCCCCCTAGTTCTAGTTCAGACTCAGACCCTTCCGAGGATACGATATCAGAGATACCTACACCCATTGAGAGAGCAGGACCGTCTCGGCCAGTGCGATATCAGCCTAGGCATCAGCATCCGGTAGTCAGGAGAGATCAGGTACCTTGTCCTATTCCACTCCGACGAGTAGCCCCAGCACCAGTGTCTCAGGCATCAGTTTGTGGGCCTTTGTATCAGTTATGTGAGCCACCAGTTCCATACCATGAGTATCAGAGGGTGAGCAGAGAGAGGGAGTACCTTTATGGACAGGTTATGGAGATGGGTATGATTCGTTCGATCGAAGCAGCCGCTATCCGAGAGAGGGACAGACTTAGAGATCAGATAAGGGACATTCAGATGAGGTTTAGGGTTACGAGGACCTTGGTTGAGACTCGATTGCACGGATTAGCTTCTAGTCGAGAGGGAGAGACAGTAGCAGGGATGAAACAGATTTTGGATTATGCGATGAGTGAGATTGCAGAGATTTCAGGACCCCCGTTATGGCCGGCAGGAGCAGGTGATCTGTGAGCAGGTTTTAGGAGCAGACATATGTGACATGGGTATATGGTTTCTAGATAGTTTGTATATAGATGCATATTGTAGAATCAGCAGTGCACCGGGCTTATAGGAACGCCTCAGGTTGTTGTTGCATTTTTGTTGTATTGCTGGTCGGTAGTTATGGTTCAGCCATGATATATTTTCTTTTGAAGCGTTCTAAGCTTGTACTAACTCTATCTATATATATATGATAAACCTCTTTTATAGAACTGTATTTATTCCCTTGTCATTCATTTCCAGCATCATAACTGTTATTCTACTTGTTGCAACGAGTGTACTCATACACCGTTGAGGAGATCTGTAAACCTTCGAAATATCAATTGTGATCCTTCCTTCTATCATATGAACTGTTTGATTAAGCCAATTATTGTTTATTCATCAGCGATATGGCTCCTAGACGACAAACCCGTTCAACTGATACCTCTGACCAAGAAGGTCAACATACACCTCCCACGGGCCACATGGACCCGATGGTAATCCAGTTGTTAAATACTCTTACTCAACAGACTGCCGCATTAGCATAGCAGCAACAAGAATTTCAGCAACATCTCTTAGAACAGCAGCAACAACATCAGCATCAGCAGCATCCCCAGCAAGCAGCACCGGCGGTTACGTTCAAATCTTTCCAAGCAGCAAAACCTCCAGAATTTAAAGGATCAGCAGACCTTGTAGAGGCTAAGGCATGGTTGAAAGAGATGGAAAAGGCTTTTGCCTTGATAGAGGTGGCAGAGGATAAGAAGTCGGAGTATGCAAACTATTTTCTGAAGAATGAGGCCAGTTATTGGTGGGAAACGAGTAGGGCTATGGAGCCCGAGGGATTGATTATGTGGGCAAGATTTACAGAGTTGTTTTTGGAAAGGTATTTTCCGGACTATATGAGAGATCAGATGGAATTAAAGTTTTTGGAGTTAAAGCAGGGAAGTATGACAGTGCCCCAATATGAAACAAGGTTTACGGAGTTGTCAAGGTTTGTTCCAACCTATGTGGATACGGAGAAGAAGAAGGCCAAGAGGTTCCAGCAGGGACTGAGGTCTTGGATTCGTAGCAAGTTAGCTATATTGGAGTTGGACACCTATGCAGCGGTGGTCCAAAAGGCAATGATTGCGGAGACAGAGAGTGATTCTTACATGAAAGAGAGGGAGAACAAGAAAAGGAAAGCAGGGATACCCGATAACGGACAACAACAGGGAAGTTTTCAAGGGCAAGCAAATAAGAAACCGGGATTTCAGCCCGGAAGGAATGCAAGTTTCAGGAAACCAGATACCGGGAGCGTAGGACAAGATAACCGTCTATCAGCCGGCAGTCATCAGGGACTTTCTAGACCCCCACTACCAAAATGCAAGACTTGCGGGAAGCGACATCCAGGGATATGCCATCGATTGAATGTCACATGCTTTAAATGCAATCAGAAGGGACATTATTCCCGGGATTGCAAGATAGGCATTGTGTGTCATCGGTGTAAGAAACCAGGTCACATGATTAAGGACTGCAGAGCACCAGCACCCGTGAACAATATGATTCGGGCAATTGAAGCACCCCCAGTTGTTAATGTCCAGCCGTTAGCCAGGACCTACAATATGTCAATGGGAGAAGCAGTGAGAGATTCCGACGTGGTGGCAGGTACACTTCTAGTAAATTCTATTCCTGCTAAAGTATTAATAGATTCGGGAGCGACGAGGTCTTTTATTTCTGAAACGTTTGCTCGTAGATTGAATTGCGTAATGAAACCCTTAAGTGGAGTGTTGAATATAGAGATAGCTAATCAGGATCGTATAGCGGTCAGTTCATATTATCCTCGTTGTGAGATAGAGATTTTGGGAAATCATTTTTATGTTGACTTGTTACCTTTTAAGTTAGGTGAATTTGATGTGATATTAGGGATGGATTGGTTGACTGAGTACGATGCGAGTATTGATTGTAAGAATAAGAGGGTTACTTTGATTACCCTAGAAAAGAAAGAAATAATATTTAGAGGAGAGAGGCAAAGAAAGAGGTTCCTGACGATGATTCAGGCTAAGAGATTATTAAGGCAAGGTTGTGAGGCGTATTTAGCGTATGTGATAGATATAGAAAAGAAAGTTTCTAAGTTAGGAGATATTCCAGTTGCAAATGAGTTTCCAGATGTTTTTCCGGAAGAATTACCAGGTTTACCTCCAGATAGAGAGATTGAATTTGCGATAGACTTAATACCAGGCGCGGAGCCAGTATCTAAGGCCCCATACAGAATGGCACCAGTGGAGATGAAGGAGTTGGCTGATCAACTGCAAGATTTGCTAGAAAAAGGAATTATTAGACCCAGCGTTTCACCGTGGGGAGCACCAATATTATTTGTCAAGAAAAAGGATGGAAGCATGAGATTGTGTATAGACTATCGGGAATTGAACAAGCTGACTATTAAGAACAAGTATCCGTTACCCCGAATAGATGATCTGTTTGACTAGCTGAAAGGAGCGGTACATTTTTCAAAGATTGACCTACGGTCGGGATATCACCAACTGAAGATTAAACCAGACGACATACCGAAGACGGCCTTTCGAACAAGGTATGGGCACTATGAATTCTTAGTAATGGCGTTTGGACTAACAAATGCACCCGCAGCTTTTATGGACTTAATGAACAGGATTTTCAAGAGATATTTGGACAAGTTTGTAGTGGTATTCATCGACGACATCTTGATATACTCAAAGACAGAAGAAGAGCATGCAGACCATTTGCGGATTGTGTTGGAAACATTGAGACAAGAAAGACTATATGCGAAGTTTTCCAAGTGTGAATTCTGGTTGAGAGAAGTTCATTTCTTAGGACACGTGGTGAGCAGCGAAGGTATCAAAGTGGATCCAGCAAAGATAGAGGCAGTGAAAGATTGGGAAAGACCAAGGACACCGACTGAAGTCAGAAGTGTCTTGGGATTAGCCGGATATTACCGGAGATTTGTGCAGGATTTTGCGGAGATAGCTACTCCAATGACCAAGCTGGCAAGGAAAAGCGAGCGATTCATATGGAACGATAAGTGCGACGAGAGATTCCAAGAGTTAAAGAGGAGACTAACTACGGCACCGGTATTGATGCTACCAGACGATCAAGGTCATTTCGTAATCTATAGTGATGCGTCGTACAAAGAATTGGGTTGCGTACTTATGCAACATGACAAGGTGATTGCTTATGCGTCAAGACAGTTGAGACCCCACGAACAAAAGTATCCTACACATGATTTGGAGTTAGCAGCGATTGTGTTTACCTTGAAGATATGGAGACACTACTTGTATGGAGAGAGATGTGAAATTTACACCGATCACAAAAGTCTGAAGTATATCTTTACTCAGAAAGAGCTGAACATGAGGCAACGAAGATGGTTAGAACTAATCAAGGACTACGACGTTTCTATCAACTATCATCCCGGCAAGGCAAATGTGGTAGCAGATGCATTGAGCAGAAGAGAAAGATCGAATACCCTGACGATGGCCAAGGAGTTGTACAAGGAATTTGAGAAGTTAGAGATCGAAGTAAGTACTCCGAAAGACGCGACAAAGATGATTTATACCATGACGTTTCAACCGGAACTGTTAGAGAAGATACGGAGATGCCAAGAGCAAGTTATGAATGATGATATGAGTAAGATGACAGGTGAGGAAATATGTAGCCAACCGGACGACAAAGGGATCTTGAGATTTGTTTCTCGGATATGGGTACCTAATGTAGCGGAACTGAAAAGTGAGATTTTGCGCGAAGCGCATAAGTCGAAGTATTCAATTCATCCAGGAAGTACGAAGATGTATCGAGATCTTAAAACGAACTTTTGGTGGCCAGATATGAAGAGAGAGATTGCGGAATGGGTAAGTAAATGCTTTACGTGTCAAATAGTTAAGGCGGAACATCAGAGACCAAGTGGATTACTTCAACCATTGGAAATTCCTGAATGGAAGTGGGAACACATTGCGATGGACTTTGTGGTAGGATTGCCGAGAACAAAGACTAACCATGATGCCATCTGGGTTATCGTGGATCGATTGACGAAATCTGCGCATTTTCTTCCAATTAACGACAGATTCTCGCTGGATAAGTTAGTTCATATTTACATAAAAGAAATCGTAGTACGGCATGGAGTTCCAGTATCGATAGTGTCTGATAGAGACCCTCGATTCAATTCAAGATTTTGGAGGAGTTTTCAAGAGTGTTTGGGCACCGAGTTAAGAATGAGTACGGCTTATCATCCGCAGACGGATGGTCAAAGTGAAAGGACAATTCGGACTATTGAAGATATGCTTAGGACATGTGCACTTGACTTTGAAGGCAGTTGGGACGATCATCTATCCTTGGTGGAATTTTCATATAATAATAGTTTTCACGTGAGCATCGGAATGCCACCTTACGAAGCTTTGTATGGACGAAAGTGTCGATCTCCAGTGTATTGGGAAGAAGTTGGTGAACAGAAGATGATGGGACCAGAACTAGTGCAACGAACAAAGGAAGTGGTTCGATTGATTTAGAGAAGATTGATAACAGCTCAGGACCGACAGAAAAAGTATGCGGATCTAGCCAGAAAGGATGTGGGATTCGAAGAAGGAGAGCAAGTGTTACTAAAGGTTTCACCATGGAAAGGATTAGTTAGGTTTGGAAAGAAAGGGAAGTTGAGTCCGAGATATGTTGGACCGTTTGAGATTTTGAAGAAAGTGGGCAAGGTAGCTTACGAGTTAGCATTGCCGCCGCATATGCAGCACGTTCATAATGTATTTCATGTATCTATGCTTAAGAGGTATCGACCATATTCGAATCATGTAATAGAGTATGAACCCATAGAGGTCCAGGCAGATTTATCTTATGTAGAACGACCGATTCAGATATTGGATCGTAAGGAGAAAGTACTAAGGAATAAGACAGTAGCGTTAGTGAGAGTTTTGTGGAGGAATCCTAAAGTAGAAGAGTCTACCTGGGAGTTAGAGAGTGAGATGTTAGAGAAGTATCCCCAGTTGTTTCCTTGATCTGATTCTGAGGACAGAATCCTATTAAGGGGGGAAGGATGTAATATCCGTGAATTTTATTATTTGATTAAATGATATATTTTTATTATTTGATTAAATGATATATTTAATATAAAAATATTTATTGTGGAGTATTGGAATATTATTAAATGATAATTATTGTGTGATTATGTGCTAAATGGTGAGTCGAAAGCCCCTTTCAAATATTTCTTCATTTGGAATTTTCTTCAAATCTGAGCCCCGTTTTGATAATTAAGGGCCCCATTGGAATTTCGTACATTAATTATTTTCTCTTCATCTTTCGTATTCGAATCATTATCGGGAGAGATATTCGTATCATTTCATCCCTACCTATTTGATTCTGCAAGAATAATTCGTTTTGTTCAAAAAGGGAAAAAATTGTTCCGAACCCTAATTGCTTAAGGGGACGGATATATCGTTTTATATCAATATTACATTTGTTATAGCCCCAGTATTCTTGAGCATTAGTTATATAATGATATATATATCAATTGGATGATCATCAACCTTTTTAACTGATTATTCATCGTAAAACGTGTTTTTAACCTAATTAGGGTTTTTAAACGATCCAGTGGATCTATATCGATCCAAAAATGTTGTTTGGCGTATTATTTTTCCAAAAATATAAAAAGACGAATTGTACCTTGAAACTCATAGAAATCTGCAGTTAATTGTCCAAAAATTAAAAATTCCTGAACCGTGTTCTTCGTGTTCTTGAAGATTAATCCATTCGTTCAAGGTGTTATTGAAATCCAAATCTGAAGTTCTTGTACTCAAATCAAAGCTCTTGATCTCTAGTTTCAGAATCTTCCAACCTCATCATCATCTAGTAAGTTTTCGATTTTATATGAATTTTTCAACATTCGAATTAAAATTAGGGTTCTTGGTCGATTTGGGGATTTTCATTCTGTTGATTCTCCATTCAATTGGTTGCTTTTAACATGTTCCTAGGGTTCTAATTAGCAAGAATCCATGATTTAATTTCGTGTTTAAGTTCAATTTAGTCGGGTTTGATTTTCGGGTTTTGACCCGAATTCTTATTTTGAATAGTCCGTTCTTGATATTGATCTGACATTGATTATGATATGGGGCTTTGATTATGTGAGTTATAAGCGTTATTTTGACATATTAATCTTCGAGTTTCATGTACGGAATGAGTAGATCGGGTTTCCGGTCGGAGTCTTGGCCGGCGGTTTCTTTGACCGGATTCTGGGCTCGATTCCGGCATCGTACGTATGTGTTTGTGGGTGGGGTTTGTTTGTCTTGAAAAAGCGAACAAAAGACCTGTAGTTTGGTTTGTGTTTGATCGGGAATGGAAGATTCCGGTCGCCGGACACCGGCCGGATTCTGGAAAACCCAGAATCCGGTGGGTTGTTCTTGTTGACCCGAATTCGTTCTTCCCGACCCGTTTACCCGAAGTTTGACCCGGTTTCAATCTTCAAAACCCTAATTCAATTTCTGAAAACTGTTTTTGGATTTTATTTTTAAATTTAATTCGAAAATAGTTTAAAAACTATAAAAATTCATATTTTTATTTTAAAAATATATTTTAATATCAGAAAAATTCTGATAAATTATATTTATTATTTTAAAACCGAAAATTGATTAAACTTAATTATTTTAATTATTTTTAATTAATAATTAATTTATTAATTAATTGGTTAATTCTTTTAATCAATTAATTCTTAAAAATTAATTATTAATTAGATTTAATTAATTAAAATTCAGTTTAATTATTTTCAAGCCTATTTATTTATTTAAAAATAGTTTGAGGATTTAAAGAGTGTCAATTAATTTTATTAATTGATTTATTTGCATTTAAATGTTTATATTGGATTTAAAAATCCGATTTTTGATTTAAAAATTAGTAATGACTTATTTAAAATTCAAATAAGTTTCGTTTGATGTTTTAAAAATATTTATAAGTGCTATATGGTTCGTATGAGTTGTGTAATGTGTTTTATAGTTCATATATGCCCGTACTAGGGCTAATATCTGAGTTTTAAATATCATAAATCATACCAGACATCCGATACGTAACCAGTTACTTGTTTAAATCTGATTATTGATTGAATAAGTGTCGAGAGTGGAACGAGAATAGTTAGACTTATTGTGATGAGTTGTTTAATTATAGAATCGAGTTCCCGGAGCAAGGGAAAGGGAAAGGTAGAGTGAGCAGAGTCGATCCAACAGCAGCTTAGACCAGGCAAGTATCTGTGCCTTTACTTGTGATAAAAATTATTATTGTCTCGAATACTTGAATACTGTTATCCCCAGAACAATTCAAATTATCAATCTTTTAACCGCATTTGGACAACTGATTCCATTTCCTTAGAGATTCTTGATTCTTTTATTTGATCTGCATCGGAAACCCTTATTTCGAATTCACTTGATTATTGTTTACCACCATTTGTTATTGTTTATCATCCTTTGATTATTATTGACAACCATTGATCATTTGACTTCCATCGTTGACTATTGATTACGGTCATTGATTATCGATTACCAATATTGATTTCCTTATTGAATGAGTACACTGTACCATTGAAATTATTCCATGATTCTTTCTCGATCTTCATTTGATACTGAGTAGTTGAAGTTCTTTTGCAATTATTATACATTGAGTTTATCTTATTGAGCATGTTATTGTTTATACCCTATGATAGATTTGGCATGTTTTTAAAATGGACCAGAAATTGGTCGGGCCATACTTATGGTCGGAATAACTTAAGGCCCAGATTGGCCTAGGATCCAGTAGAGGACTATGCCGTGAGCTAGTCCGGGGTTGATGCGTGGCTGGCCAGCAGCACAACCTTTGATTTGAATAAAATGTATAAGCCAAATTCTAATTCTTTTTCTTCAATTGTTATTGATACAAAGCTTGTGTTAGCTAAATATTGTTGATTCTGATATCATAAATTCATATCCTTACAACTGTGATAGAAATGATTCATATGATGTTTGCTGAGCACTTTTGGCTCACTCTTGCTTGTTGTTTTCGAACCCTATTCCAGTGAAGCGAGAGTATGAGTCGGCATAGCGTGACCGATAGTTCACCAGCAGCCAGGAGAGCCCCTCGAGTCACTGTCATTGGCAGGGTAGTTGTTTTTTTGCTTTTCTAGATTAGATGTCTAGATTTGAACTTTAGTTGTGATGTAATAACTTTGATAAAACTGGTATTGTATTAATAAAAGATTGTAGTAGCTTGTATTCATTGCCATAATCTGGATGCGGTCTTGGTTAAGGGGTATTTGTGTCTTTATATATATTATGCATGTGTTAAATAGTGTTCCGTTGGTCGGGTGACTCCTCAAATCTGTACCCCGGGTTTGGAGGGCGTCACACCGACGGGTCTTCCAACCGGTTTTTTTCGGTGGAAAGCTCCAAACCCTTTAATTTGTTTCATTCAATAATCTCCTTTCTGGGTAAGAACTTCTACCCATTTGATTTATTTGGTTTGTTATTTAGATCTTAATTATCGGAGCTTTTGGTTTTCTTTTTTCTTCGATTTAAGCAGAGTTTATTGGATTTGAGAGTATACCGAGGATCTCCTATTGTGGTTTCGTTTTTTAGATTTAAAATTTTATGTTTCAAATTTCAGTTTGTTTCTCTCACCAGTGTCTGTTTCTCTCCTTTATAGTGAGTGTTGGTTTTGATTTAGTGATGAAAGTTTGTATGGAATTGCATTTATAGTTGATAGCTCAAACGGATTATGACGAAGTGAATTATGGCGAAGCGGGTACATGTAAATATATCATCTTCAAAATATCGTTTAATTGTCTTTTCTTGAAGACAGCTCATTTTTTAGATGACGTATAACTTTTTATTATTGAATTGACTCCATTTTTCATCAAAATAAAAAAAAAGTATGTGTGTAAAGATTTACTCTTACAAAATATGGTAGAACTTTTCCAAAAAAACGTTCTCAAATACTTTAATTGACAAGATCAAGTTGAGTGGTATTATCAAAAAAAAAAAAAAAAGAAAGAAGAAGCCATTATGCATCTATATGATTCACGGATTGAAGAAGATATTTAGCATTTGCTAAATATTTTAGAAATCAATTATGAGCTCCCTACCCATGTTGGCATGTTGGCTTAAATTAAACCGGATAATCTAATGTGGTCAGGGGTTTTGAACTTTGAACTCCGATTTTCCGGGTCAATCAAAACGACCTGTTTCACTGTGCGTAATGTTTGATAATGTTATCTAATCTAATCGTTCCATCTTCCATGTGCATGTTTGGAAACTCTGACAATACTCCATATTTTATTTCTTATATTTTATCAGTTGACATCAGTTTTATAAAAAGCGGGAATCAGAGTTAATCGGTGAAGGCACCGTCCAGGGATTAATCGGGTAATCGGGGATTAATCGGATCATTAATTGGAATAAATTTAATAATATTTTTTATATACATTTATATTCATATATATAATTGTTTCTTTATTTTAACTAAACATATGTTATTATCATATATTTATGCAAATATGTTAAAAATGTTATATAGTTGTAATAAATAAAATTTTGAAGGTTTAACTTTTCAATTAGAGATCAATTTAAAAGGAAAAATTAAGAGAATTTATGATTTAGGCATCTAAAATTATAATTATATGTACAAAAATAATGTTTTTTTTCTATTGTGTAATCAAGTTTCTTCCTTTTCAATTTTTAATTATTTTTAAAAAATTTAACTATTTTTTACTATTTTTTAATAATTAGCCCGATTTTGACCGATTCAGCCGATTTTTGACCGTTTTTCTGAAAAAACGATTAATTGACCGATTTTCGCTTAATCAGTTCGGTGACCCGCCGTCTAGCGATAAATCGGCGATTAATCCCGATTAATCGCCGACTTTTAGAACACTGGTTGGCATTTGTTAAATTAGCATCAATTATTCAATCAAATACTGGTATTAGTTTATGTTTCTTTCAATGTTGATTAAAGAATAATGTTCTATAAAAAAAATAATCTGATTTCTGTCCCAAATATTACGAAATAAAATTTAATTAATCAAACTAGACCTTGTCAAACACTAACCATCTATTTTATAATTAATATGTACCGAATGTACTCAGAGCAAGTCCAACGGCTTACTTATATCACGTCCTAAGCTCAAATATAAGTAATCTAGCAAAAAATAATGCTCCAACAATGTCCTAGTGGTTACCTAAATCACTAGGACATACATCTCATTACCTATTAATAAGTAACCACTAGCCATTACCTATTTGATTTCCATGAATAAAAAATTCACTTCCCTCCTTTTCTACATTTCTTTTCTCTCTCTTTCTTCCACCAAAGACCCAGAAGGTAGACAATAGGTGGAAGTAAAGGGCAAGCCTAACAGTACTGTAGCAAGAGGCATAAGTCGGGAAGATTGGTAGCATGAGGTAAACCTATATATGTCTGAAAGGTGGGAGGAATCCTTACGACGGTGGTACGAGACATCTCCAACAGCTGACCTGGAGTACCTGAACCTAGAATCATATCAGAAGGTCACAAATCAACACTTAGCCAATAACATCTCCTTTAATATCGATAAAACAATCGCATCTAGCCGTTTTCATGCAAAACTATTGAAAAAGATTCAAGAAGAACAAACAAAGAATCAGGAGGATTTACAAAGTCAGATTGAGCAGCTGCAACAGGATCTGCAGCATCAGACGAGGCATATCAGGCAGCTAGAAGAAACCATCTCGGGTTTCCATCCCCTGACCTCAAGTGAAGTTCGGAGTTTAGTATATGAAATTACTAAATAACCAAAGCTCGTAGAGCAAGAAGCATTAAAACTCACAGAAGAACTGAGAAAACAGGTGCTAGAAGTCAAGCGCGCTGTTTTAGACTTAAAAGCTTTCATCACTTCATGAGTAGCTGGACTCAAACTGCTGAGAGTTCAGAATACACGGACGCACTAAAGGCAACCGAAGGATTAGACGCACCAGCACAAGGATTGGTCAAACCATCAAGACTCCAAGGAGGACAAACATCCTCGCTAACTGCAGTGCTCAAACAAAATAACACTATTATACAATTACTAGTCAAAATCAGTGAAAGACTAGACGATTGTAGTCAAGATCTCAAAAACCTCAAAGACAAGACAGGAAAAGGAAAAGAGGTTGATTTAGAAGACTCAATCCAAGATCTTACGAAGAAGCTAGAAAGAGTATCTCTGGGAGGTACAACAACAGAACCTGTCAAGAAATCCAAGGGTCCATTTTACGTTTTTACAGATCCCCTAAAGATCTACGAAAACGAGAAAAGGAAATCCCAAAAATGAGAAGGAATCCAAGCATAAGGGATTCAGTGGGAACAAGCACAGCACAAGAGCTTCCTACACAAGAAGATCAAATAAGGGATTATCGATGGACAAACAGATTACAATTCAACATGCAAAGAAGACTGCCTAGACTATTAAGAGGTAGGTATCGAAGGAGTTTAGAACAACAACTAAACCCGGAGGAGGAACTGAGGATGTCACACCAAAGAAGGGCAAACTTAGTTCCGGCAGAAACATTATACCAAGATAACTGGGTAGACACAGGAGTAAGACGTGTTTACCAACACTACATGGAGGAAAGAATTCTCTGCACAGGAGTAGGCACTCAGGTGGATCGGAGGTTCATAAACCAACAAAGTCTTGATAGACTTAGAAGAGAAGGATTGCAACACATCCATGTAGGACTGATGATGGTACGAATCCAGGCGTTACATCGGAGAAACGCTGGAACAAATGCACTGGTTGTCTTGAGGGACACCAGGTGGCAAGATGATAGATCCATTCTCGGAACCATGGAAGTGGACCTCTCAACAGGGACTCAACTTGTCTATATAGCCCCGGAATTAATGATGAGCATAGAAGATTTCGCTAATCATATTCAACTGGCTATCCAAACAAGAGGATATGAAGAATGGATGGGCGAAAGTAACCTGTTAATCACAAGATCCTTGATTGGAAGGATAACAAACGAAAGCAACGTAGGTTTCAGGTACAACGTTGCTAATGTGGTGGACTGTCTTGCAAGCACAGGAATAAGAGCTGTAGCAGGAGAAAGATATGATACAAATGCTTTACAAGGAAGACAATGGATCCTCTAGGCACCAGTAATACTAAGCAGCAGTATTCCGCATCAGGTCCAAACAAGATCACGAGCAGACAGAACAGTATCCCTAAGATTTGGGAATTACCAACGACGAGAGCCCCCCAGATCATCTTTTGTCCAAGATTCTGATGAAGAAGAATTTGAACGACAGGAAACAATCCTCATGATGCGTGAAGAAAGGAAAGAGCCAATATGGGACACTTTGGGAGAACCAATCGGAAAGTATGACTATTTTGTGAAATATAGTCCATCACCACATACCCATATACCTCTGGAAGAAATTATCCCAACGGGATGGAAATCAGACGATGAACCCGAGCAATATGAGACTAATGTTCGAATAGAAGAATATGATGAAAGATCCAATAATGAACATATGCCTTACGGTCTCAAGAATGCTAAACAATAGCTCTATACGGATGAAGTCCAGCAGTTCTTACCAGAAGATTTTGAAAATAATGAGCAAAATGAAGAGCTAGTAATGATGGCTGACTCAGAAGGAGACCTTATTGAAGAAGACTCAGAAGATGAGGATGACACCATCGGAGTTTTAAAATTATGGTCTAGACAATCAGAAAGATTAAACCTGCCAAAAAAGGAAGTCTCAGTTACTTGGGACACTGCAGAAGATGAAGATGAAAAATGGGTAAACCCATTTTCTTTGGAAGATGGTGGGGATGATCCTTTGACAAAATTAGCAAAAGGACCAGAGGAAGCACGAAGAGAAGAAGTTTTGGCAATGGAGTATGAACTCCCATACCCAAAATTGAAGAAGCTGCAAGAACAAGTCTATAGTGGAAGCAGCAGCGCAGTATCAGGATATCGACCAGAGGAAGCACGAAGAGAAGAAGTTTTGGCAATGGAGTATGAACTCCCATACCCAAAATTGAAGAAGCTACAAGAACAAGTCTATAGTGGAAGCAGCAGCGCAGTATCAGGATATCGACCCCCTACAGAGCCAACAATGGGTCAGGTAAATAATCCACCAGCAACAACAGGAGGACCTTCTAATCAGATAAATGACATAAGATCTACAGTCCGAAAGTTTGGTGGAAGAATGCAAAATGAAAATTGGACTCTGCCCCCGGCAAATGCCAGTAACGGAGTCATGTTAACTCTCCCAGATGACATTGGAATGTACAGCGATGTCATATCTCGATGGGAGTCAATCACGATTAACCTGCTGAATGAAAAGACATGGGAAAGCAATCGAGCAAAGGTTAATTACGTAGAAAACCTCTTGGGAGAAATTGAGAAGAAAAATGTGGATTCAATGGAGAATGGCTTATCCACAGGCTTATGAGGAAATTGTCAATATTGCTGATGATCCACAAAACATTACGTCTCAAGTTATAATGATCATTCTTTTGGAAGATCCCTACCAGGGATCAACTGAGGAACAGGACAGAGCCTATATAGAACTAGAAAGGCTTGCATGTGATAACATGAAGGACATCTTCAATTATCTCAATGATTACAAGGCTCTGGCTGTTAAATCAGGAAGAATGTTCATATCTACCGAATTATCAGACAAATTGTTCAGGAAAATGCCACCGCTAGTCGGAAAGGAATTGGAAAAAGCGTATAATGAGAAATATCCAGGGGCATCAATAGGAGTCTTGCCCAGAATCCATTTCTCATATCAATACCTGGCAGACATGTGCAAAAAGGCAGCATTACAGAGAGGATTGAAAGATCTATCTTTCTGTAGTAAAATCCCGGTTCCAGGATATTATGGAAGTAGAAAGAAGTATGGAATCAGGAAAGCAAGGACATATCAAGGGAAGCCACACGATTCCCATATTCGTGTTTTTAAAAAGAAACATCAGGACAGAAATCGAAAGTGTAAGTGCTTTATATGTGGAACAGAAGGACATTTTGCAAGAGAATGCCCTAAGGAAAGAGGAAATATTGCAAGGGCGGCAGTCATGGAACAACTCAACATCCCGGATGACTGGGATGTGGTTTCAGTTGATATGAATGAACCAGATAGCGACGCAATATGTTCCATATCAGAAGGAGAATCACCTGAGGTAAAGGAAGAAGTGAGAACTCCCCTGATGAAGTTTCCCAATGAAGAATATCTATTTGTTCTCTTAGAAGAAGGAGAAGCATCACCCTGGTTACATAAGATTCAACTGACAGGAGAACAAGGAAGATGTAAGCATACATGGGAAGAGAACCAAGTAATCCAGGATGCAAGGTGGATTAATTGCAATTTCTGCAAAATAAGGACGAATGAAAGGATGAGAATTCACTGCAGTTTGTGCAAATTAACATCATGTCCCATGTGTTCTAAGTTTCAGCTGAACCTAAAAATCAACCCAAAACCTCCAGAAGTAATTGTGCCTCAAAGCATGGAGCAATTGGTACAAGAGTTGCTGAAATATATTACCTATCTGCTAGCGGAGAATGAAAGATTGCAAAAAGAAATAGGGTAGAGCGTAATAAAAAATTTGGAAGGGGATTATGAGGAACTCAGCGAAAAAGACAAGATGAAATCCTTCAATGAAAGAATACCATATGGAGAAAAAGAAGAGGAGGAAAGGAATGAAGAAGGGGAAGAATATGCAAAGTTGCTTATTGAGGAAAGCAGTTCAAAACACCCCTCAGGCACCCTCAAGACATATTCCAAACAGGTTATACAACTTTGAGGTAAGCTTTTACATTCCGGGAGAAATGCCCTTTAAACTAAAAGCCATACTAGACACAGGAGCATCCTCGTGTTGTGTAGACAGAAGGTCAGTACCTCCAGGAGCTGTGGAAGAAGCGGGATATAGTATTATAATCAGCGGGATAAATTCAAAGCAAGAGACAAAGACCAAGCTGAAAGACGGAGCAATGCTGATAGAAGAAAATAGGTTTAGAATTCCATTCACATATTGTTTTGATATGCAGCTGAATGACGGGATTCAAATGATGATTGGATGTAACTTCATAAGGGCCATGCAAGGAGGTTTGAGGCTGGAAGGGAACAATATCACATTTTATAATAATGTGACCAGTATTAATACTCAGCAGGAAGTTATTGCCAAGGCAATTCCAGAAATTGACATGGATTATGAAGAATTCCAGGAGCTACAGGAAGTAGTGTATTTCAACCTGGACAAAGGAAGTGAGAATTTCAAAGCCAGATGTAGGCCTCTTCTGTCAAAGCTTGAAGAAAAAGGATTTATAGGAGAAGAACCTCTGAAGCATTGGCAGAGAAATAAGGTAAGATGCAGATTGGATATCATTAATCCAGATATCTGCATACAAGATAAGCCATTAAAACACGTCACGCCTGTTATGGAAAAATCGTTTGATCAACACATACAATCTCTGCTAAAGCTTGGAGTAATCAGAAAAAGCTCAAGTAGGCATCGAACAATGGCAATGATCGTACAATCAGGCACAAGCATTGACCCGAAGACAGGAAAAGAAACAAGAGGAAAGGAGAGAATGGTCTTCAATTATCGTACTCTTAACGATAATACTCATAAGGATCAGTACAACCTCCCAGGAATTAATACGATCATAAAGAAAGTTGGCAGCAGTCAATTTTTTTTAAAATTTGATTTAAAAAGCGGATTTCATCAAGTGGCAATGGATGAAGGAAGCATACCATGGACAACATTTATAGTCCCAGGAGGACTGTATGAATGGCTGGTAATGCCATTTGGGTTGAAGAACGCGCCTGCGATATTCCAGAGAAAAATGGATGAATGTTTCAAAGGAACAGAAGAATTTATAGCAGTCTACATAGACGACATTCTGGTTTTCTCAAGGAATGAAGAAGAACATGCACGACATGTGGAAATCATGCTGCAAAGATGTGAGCAAAATGGTCTGGTACTGTCTCCAACAAAGATGAAAATAGCAGTACGGGAAGTGGATTTCCTAGGAGCAGTAATTAGAAACCAGAGGATCAAGCTGCAGCCTCATATTATCAAAAAGATAGCCAATTTTGAGGAGAAGCAGCTAATGGATAAAAAGGGCCTCAGGTCTTGGCTGGGAATTCTCAACTATGCTAGAAGCTATGTTCCAAACATTGGCACATTACTAGGCCCTCTTTATAGCAAAACAAGCCCCAACGGAGACAAAAGGATGAAGTCATCAGATTGGGATATTGTGAGAAAAATTAAGAAGATAGTTCAGGAATTACCGGATCTGGAAATTCCCCCCAGAGACAGTTACATTATCATTGAAACAGATGGATGTATGGAAGGTTGGGGAGGAGTGTGCAAATGGAAGAAACAGAAAAATGATCCGAAATCCTCAGAAAAAATATGTGCTTATACAAGTGGAAAGTTTCCAGTCATAAAATCCACAATTGATGCAGAAATATATGCCTGTATGGAAAGCCTACAGTCCTTCAAGATTCATTATTTGGATAAGAGGGAGATAACTATCCGAACAGACTGCCAGGCAATAATCTCATTTTACAATAAGTCCAATCAAAACAAACCTTCAAGGGTTAGATGGATTGGATTTACGGATTTTATTACGGGGATTGGCATCTCAGTCCACTTTGAGCATATAGAAGGGAAAAACAATGTTCTGGCAGATTCACTATCTAGACTAACTATGTTTCTTTGTGCAGATACAGAACCAGAATGGCAGATGGACCAAGCTATGAAACGGAATTTGATTCTACTAGAAGAAACACTGGAGGAATCACAGGCCCTAATTGGAACCCCATCTTCGCAAGTCCATTCCGAAGAAACGTCGAAAGTAATCCAGAAATTATTTATGACCCAATTGCAAATGCCCACCTCGAATGTCTTAGGAAGTCGCTTCAAAGCCCAATGCAATTCCACAGGAATTCAAAACTACAAGCCCAAGCCATCAAGGAGGAACAGCAAGCAGCCCAGCGTGCATATCAAGCCTTGGCCCAATGGTATGCAATACTGACCCATAAAGAATAGTTCACTTGGTACAAATCAGGAGGAAGCAATAATGCAGCCAGAGATGCTCTGGCAACCAGAACTGACCACGTCAACAGACTCAGTTTCATTATTGACCAAACAAGTATTCTCAAGGATAATACCAAAAATTGGTAGGAAGCATGTGGACCCTACCTTATCAGAACGAGTGAATAAAGCAGCCGTCCATCATAGAGTGTCGGCCATGTGTGTTTTGGAATTATTCCTCTTTTTCAAAAGAAGGAATAATCTTTTGCTTTACTTTGGCATCTGTCGGCCAACTTTATTAAAGTTGTTTATATCTTATGTGAGTCATAGGATAAGTATGATAGTGGGAATCTACCCACTAAGTCTGAATTATTGGCGTCCATGATTGATCTTATGCTGATCAATTAGCTAGTTGCCGCCTATATATATGTGTGTATTCATAGATTGCAAAGCACACAGACATCTATCTGAAGCTTTACTTTCTTTTGTGAAATAATATCAAGGTATTCCATATTCTCTGCTTATATTTATAAAAGTTCTATACTAAGCCTTTGTTTTAGTATATGTTACTTGTACAAAGCCGATCAAGCAATTTCCGCCCCACTAGGTATATATTATTATTATAATAATAGGTAATGGATATAAGTAATGTTGTTGGAGTTCCTACAAGAAATCAAGTCTCTAAATCACTAGGACACATTATTATATAATATTTATAAGTAACCGACTAGGACTTTGTTGGACTTGCTCTCAGGGGCGTAAAACCACAAACCGAACAAATTACTCTCTTCGTTCCACTTTTTTTGTCATCAATCAAAATTCACTAATTATTCGATTAAATTAATTGATTAATAATTTCATAATTTAATTTCCAAGACAACCCTTAATTGATTCAAACTTTTGGTCATTAGTTTAAAAAACAAGGGATACAAGAGAAATAAAACTTATTAAAATGGAATGGAGAGTATACAAACGGATCAAAACCACAAAACCACTATATGCCTTTTATTTTTCAAACTACACACCTCCAGTCTACTCTACAAGTAATGTTGGGAACTTGGGGCGCTTGCATGTACTGAATAGTGAATACTCAAACCCAAATACTCAAAACCCAACCCAAACTCAAACCGGACCCAGAGCTTAAAATACTCGAAGGCTTGTGAAGCCACAAATTTCCTCTCGAAATTTCATGATTTACACCCCACGCGCACGTAGACTTGACAATTCGTGTCGTGTCGTGTACTTTCGTGTTTTGAGTATTAAAAGGCCAAACCATTAACGAAACGAAATAAGTTTGTGTACCCATTTTGTAAAACGAAAACGAAACGAAAAATTTCGTGTAAACACGAAACGAAACGAAACGAAAAGTACACGAAATTTGTCGTGTACTTATCGTGTACACGAAAAGTACACGAAAACGAAAACGAAACGAAAAGTACACGAAACGAAAACGATAAGTGTCGAGTGGCCATTGACCATGACCAATACATACATATTATTTTAAGTATTTATGAATTATGATATACAATATTTTGAGTATATAATTTTGTATAAAAATAATACATACAATATTTATTTATGATATGCATTTATATAATTTTAAAATATTTATTTATTTAATTATTTAATTATTTTGTGTACTTTCGTTTCGTGTCGTGTACCCAAGGGTAAACCCAAAACCGACACCAAATTCGCTCGTGTAATTTCGTGTTCGTGTATTGAAAATGTCAAACCAAACCCGTAATTTTCGTGTCGCTTTCGTGTCGTATTTTCGTGTCGGGTACGAAATTGTCGACTCTACGCGCACGTACATGATGGAGCAACACATTACTAACACACTTGAACACTACACAAGTGTATTGCTATATAAAGCAATGGAAACACTTTTTCCATTTCAGTGGACTTAAATTCGTACTTTTCCGTGTCGGATTCGAACCGGGTTTCGGATCTTGTCAAATTTTGACACCCTCGGATCAAAACCACAAAATGCCTTATATTTTTCAAACTACACACCTCGAGTCTACGACTGTACAAGTAATGTTGGGACGCTTGCATGCACTGAATAGTGAATACTGAGACTTTTGAGTTTGAGAGTCTGAAACTGACTGATAATTTGGATGTAATATGCAGGATGATATAATTAAACCACCCCACAACCAAAGAAAAACGGGACACATATCAAGTTGAATCCCATTTGATTAGAGATCAAGTTGCCTATCTTTTTTGACCAAAACAGTTGTGTGTCATGTATACATATATGGACAAAAGTAATCAAGTTAATTGTTTATATGTATATTGTTATGAGGCGCGCATCGAATCAATATATCAAGCTTCATCAACTGTAACAGAAACTACGAATGTATGAATTTAGAACTAACCACCATTGTTTCTTAAACTAAGAGGAAGCTTTGAGTTTTGGAGAGAAGAGAGAATACAAGAATGAAAATCTAACTAACTAACTCTACTTGTGTGGTGCAGACTATATACAAAAGAGTCTAACAACTTTTCCCGCTTAAACTAACAAATCAAGTAGCTGAGCTGGAAATGATGGCTGATGTGGCATCCTTTGTTGTGATGGAGAGTGGTACAGCTGGAAGAGTAACAGAATGCTCAATACCCCCCCCCCCCCCGCAAGCTGGAGAGGGGAACCATCTCAAGCTTGGACTTTAGTTCAGTGAACTGAGGAGAAGGCAAGATCTTCGTGAGAATATCATCTGGTTGAAAAGTAGTAGGAAGATAAGACAACTGAATAAGACCTTCAAGGACCTTCTCACGAGTGAAGTGACAGTCAATAGCAATATGTTTCGTTCGTTCGTGGAAAACGGGGTTCTTTGCAATATGTATTGCAGATTGATTGTCACACTTTAGTTGAACAGGTTGAAGGTCAGTAATGCCAAGTTCAGTTAGAAGACGAACCAACCAAGTTATCTCAGAAGCAACAGCAGCCATGGCACGATATTCAGCCTCCGAGGACGAACGAGAGACTGTAGATTGCTTTTTAGATTTCCAACTAATGGGCGAATCACCAAGCAAAACAAGATAGCCAGTAACAGACCTGCGAGTGTTTGGACAAGAGGCCCAATCAGAATCGGAAAAGGCTTGTAAGGTTAGACGAGAATTTCCCTTCAATAAAATGCCCTGACCTGTAGTAGAATGCACATAATTGAGAGTGTGGTATAGAGCTTGCAAATGTGGCTCACGAGGAGATTGCATAAACTGGCTCAATGTCTGGACAGTGTAGGACAGATCTGGCCTTATATGGGTCAGAAAATTAAGTTTGCCCAAAAGACAACGATAAGATGAAGGATCAGGCAGGAAATCACCAGAATCCGAAGAAAGTTTAAGAGAAAGAGGAAGTGGTATTGTGACTGTCTTAAAAGTAGTAAGACCACTATCATCAAGAAGTTCCCGAGTAAACTTCCCCTGAGTTAATGTAATGCCATCAGCAGAATATCCAACTTCAATGCCAAGAAAGAAACTAAGCTGTCCCAAATCCTTGATGCTAAACGTCTTATGCAGATGAGTCTTTAAGGATTGTATAGAAGCAAGGTCGCTGCCAGTTAGAATTATGTCGTCCACATAAACAGCAGCAATGGTAATAAGAGGACTAGAATGTTTGATAAAAAGAGAATAATCGTTCTTAGACTGAACATATCCCTGAAATTTGAGCTCAGTTAATAGTTTTGCAAACCATTCCCGGCTAGCTTGCCTTAAACCATATAAAGATTTCTTGAGACGACAGACTTTATTGCCAGCAATTAACCCCTCAGGAAGCTTCATGTAAACCTCTTCATGTAGATCGCCATGGAGAAAGGCGTTATTAACATCTAGCTGAAACAGCTTCCAACCACGACTAGCAGCTAAGGAAATGATACTACGAACTGTGGTCATTTTAACAACAGGTGAGAATGTCTCATGGAAATCAATACCATGTTTCTGTGTGAATCCTTTAGCTACAAGACGGGCTTTGTACCGTTCAATGGTACTGTCAGACTTAAGCTTGATTTTATACACCCACTTGCAACCAATAGCCCTTTTTCCTTTAGGTAAATCAACAAGATCCCACGTGTTGTTCTTAGCTAAAGCCTGAAGTTCAAGATCCATGGCATGAACCCAGTTAGGATCTTTGACAGCTTCTTGGTAAGAAACTGGTTCAAGAATCTGAGAAGTACGAGCTATAAAAGCTTTATGGACTGAAGGTAAATGATTGTAAGAGACCAGATTACACCAATGTTTAGTAGATAAGGAATGATGAGTAACATTGGCACAAACATAGTCACTTAAATGAGACGGTTTGTGAGAAGAACGTGTAGACCTTCTAGGTTGGAGAGATACAGACGTAGTAGAAGAATCAAGAGATACTTGATTTTGAGAATCATTAGAGACTTGGTTTTGAGAGTGAGGAGTATGAAAATTAAAAACATCAATTTCAGGATAACTGGTGAGTGAAGGAATATCAGTATGAATAGGCAAATATATAGGTGGTGGACACTGGGGAAAACTAGCAGAAATATGGAATGGAAAATGATTTTCAAAAAAACGAATGTCCCTAGACACTGAAATTTTCTTAGTAAGTAGATTAAGAACACGATACCCCTTTTGATTAACAGGACACCCTATGAAAACACAAGAACTGGCCCTGGGATCAAGTTTACTACGATCATGTTTCAAAGTGGATACAAAGCAGAGACAACCAAATGGTTTAAGTATAGAATAATCAGGTTTATGATGAAACAGTATTTCATAAGGAGAAAGATTATTGAGCTTGCGAGATGGCATTCTATTTATCAAAAATGCAGCAGTCTTAACACATTCTCCCCAGTAAAGAACAGGTACCTTAGATTGAAGATATAGGGCTCGAGCTGTTTCCATTAAATGACGATGTTTACGCTCCACAACACCATTTTGTTGTGGAGTTTCACTACAACTAGTTTGATGGGAAATCCATTTAGATTGATACAAAACCTGAATAGGTCCATGGCAAAATTATTGGGCATTGTCTGTTCGAATTATCTGAACAGTAGAAGAATATTGAGTATGAACAGATTCCACAAAAATAGTTAGAATTTGGACGCACTACGCCATAGATGGCCTATCGCAACAAATTAGGGGGGGGGGGGGGGGGGGGTTACCATATTGCATGTTACTATAGCTATACATTTTTTGTGCTATCGTAACGCAGTGATTTTGGATGTTACCAAAGCCATGAAGCTATGTTACTTTAGTTGTAAAAGGTGTTACACTGGGCAACACAGTAATGTGTGTTACCTTAGAGTATAGTATTAATGAACAAATAAAATTAAATTTTATTTATAATTAATAGTTTGATAATTGTTTAAATCTAAAAGTAAATAATTTTAATAAAATCATTGAAATTATCATTAGAAAAAGTAACATTCCATCGAATTATTGAATTATTTATATTCCATAAAATTTAAAATATTTTTAATAAATTTAGAATTAAAGTATTTTAAAATAATATTTAAGAATTATTAAATTTTCATTAAAATCATTAACATTTTTATTATAGAAAATAATAATTTGTAAAAATTGTGAATTATTACAAAATAATGAAAATAATGAATTTAATAATTTTAACTTAATATAAATAAATTGAAATAAATTTGTAATAATTTTTTTTAAAAATGAGAAAGGGAAAGTAGTCTCAGAGGCTGGGCCGAGCGGCAAACAAAAACGTAGAGCGGCAAAAACGAAAAATTAGAGCTGGGACAAAACAAATATGGGGAAAATTAGAATTGGGGAAAATACTCTCAGTTCTCTCACTTCTCTCTCCCTCACTCGTCATATCTCTCTCTATCTCTCTCTATCTCTCTCGTCGTATCTCTCTTCCCCTCTCTCCCTATCTCACCACTCACTGGTCTTTGTCCACTCAATCAACTTTCACGACTCACTCAGGTTTCACAAAATTTATTAGGGCTTCATTCATCTCGCTAATTAATTCAATTAGGGTTCAATTGAATGGGGTTGCAACAGATTCAGTTTTGGTTCAACATCTACGACTCAATCTTCGTTTGGTTTCGATTTTAAGGTATTCCCTTCAGTTTATTAATTTGTGTATTCATGTAATCTACTCTCTCTATCTGGGTTTAAAAATGTCTAAGCAGAAAAAAGATAAACACAACAATATCATAGCTCTCACCGGAGCTGCTGGCGCTGCCGCTCTTCTCGCTTTCGCTCTCAACTTCGCCATTTCTTCACTCAATTCGTGAAATAAAAAGAAAGGTTAATTTTCAACTTGTTTATAATTAATTAATTGAATTTTTATTGTGCATCTGAATTTAAATTGTGATTAATTGTGTTTGTATTTGACTGATTTGTTATAGTGATTGAATTAGTTTTGTATTTGACTTTATTGTTCCAGAACTTAAAGGCTCTAATGTGCATGTACTAAACGCTTATTTTGAATATAATGATGTTGCTGCACAAATTCCTACATTCTGATAAGCCTAAATGTTTGAAAAATGTCTAAAAGATCTTAATTCTACTTAATCAATGTCATGTTGCAAGTGTAAAAGTCATATTAAGTTGTAACTACTTCTAACACATTGAAAAAAACTGGTAGCGAAAATTATTAGGGAAGTAGTCAACACTTGTCGTGAATTGTATATATAAGAGAGTAAGAGAGAATGATTTATGCTTTTTCCAATGCATCTGGTGAACTATTGTTTGCGATATATGAGAGAAAATAACATAAACATAGGAGGAAAAAGACCTAGGAATGTTGGAGAACTGGAGCAGAAAAATGGGTTGGAAACTCTCTGAAGTCTAAAGGAGCATGTCACGTAATGAGACTCTTAGGTCACATTCAATGGAAAAGAGACAAACCGTAGGTGCTGCATTAGTGAAGACTGGTAACATAGTCAAGGTTTTCAGCTATTTGGTGCACATGCAGACTCCTTCCAAGGAGCAACTTCATAGATGGCTATCTAAAATCATCTGTACAGACATATTCTCTAGTTGTCATGCCAATTATAGATTCCGGTGTATTCTGTGGGGATAAAAGGATTTGATAATTAGTATTAAGGGCTGACAATTGAGTGCATTCTTATGCAAATTGCTTTGTTCATGTGCATTATTTCTGATCACATGAAAGACAACTCAATGTTTAAAAAACTAATGCTTCCTAGGGTCCGTAATGCTGTTGGACATCCCGCCCTTACTTTAAGCATTTATCCTGCATTATTGCTCGACCAAATACATTTAGAATGACTGCAGAGAAAGTATTCACACGAGTATCTAAGCAGTATCGTTCAGTTTGTGTTTCTGTTGAAGTAGCAATCAACTGATATTTCTACCGTGCTATGATTTATTCCATGTTTTTAATTTCCTTGTCAACTGGATTTAAATTTCTCGTTCAGTTTAACACATACCTTACAAGCAGTATCGTTCAGTTTGTGTTTCTGTTGAAGTAGCAATCAACTGATATTTCCACCGTGCTCTGATTTATTCCATGTTTTTAATTTCCTTGTCAACTGGATTTACTCTTTTAAGATCTTTGATCATTTATATTTATGTTACCTGATGAGCTAAGGTTAGACAGTGCCTTTTGATGACCTAGTATAGGTTTTTCTATCCCGCTTATGACTTTGCAATGTGGTTGTTAAAAATGAACATGTAATTTTCTTGTAGTACTTCTAAATTTTAATTTATGTTCTCTAGTGTTGGTGGATATTATTGGCTAATGTGGTTGGTTTGTTATTGGATTGGTTATCTTATTGGTGAATGAAATTAGGACTTGGTTTGGTTGTTGGTTTATTTGGTGGAAAAAATATAATATTTAAACAACATATTTTTATTTTGTTATACTTAGGGTGTTACTATAGCTATAATGGTGTGTTGCAATTGATAATATAACACGTGTGCCCCACATGTGGGACCCACTTTTTTGCAAAATTTTAATATCTTTGGTAACACAGAAAGTATGTTGGTGTAGAATGTTTATTGTGTTGCTGTAGATATTTTTAGTAACACGGTTTTCTATGTTACCTTAGGGGTCCTCAGTATGTTACTATAGACCCCTATAGCAACTGCTGAGAACCTAACACGGCTCTGATGTTACCATAGCCCTTTTTGGGGCTATAGCAACGCGAAACTGGGCTTATAGCAACATAGTTTTGTGGTTGCAAAAGGCCATTTATGGCGTAGTGACGGCATCTGATTTGTTATATGCATTAGATGAATCCATGTAAGCCTTGAAAAATCGTCAACTATTGTTAAAAATAATTTGCAACCATCATGAGAAGCAGTTTTGAACGGTCCCCAAGTGTCAACATGTAACAATTCAAAACATTTACTCGTTTTGATCACAGCATCAGGAAATGGAAGTCTGTTCTGTCGTGCTTGAGGACAAATAGTACACAAGAGTGTATCAGTGATTTCTGCACCAGGCATACCTTCTTCAATGTATTTTAACTGAGTGAATGGAATATGTCCCATTCGAAGATGTAATAACTTTGCACTGTCAAGTTTTGAAGAAACCACATTATGAGCAAAATGATGAGTAGAATTATTTAAGTCTGATGAAAAAGATGAACCTTCCTTAAGAAAGTTTCCAGCAGCCAAATACAAACCATGTTGAACATTTCCAAGAATCTGTGGTTTTTCAGTCATAGAACTCTGAAGGAGGCAACCAGTTGAATTAAACTGAATGGTACAATTATCATCCTTGCACAGCTTAAGTACAGAAATGAGATTAAACTTGAACGTTGGGACAAAAAGCACATTTCTAAGAATGAGAGTAGCATTAATCTTGACAGTTCCCATATGTGTCACACGAATTCTATTACCATCTGGGATTGTAATGTAGTTGCTTTCTTCATGAATTTCAGAATAATCATCAAATAAGGCAAGATCATGACACATGTGGTCAGACACTCCACTATCTAAAATCCAATCATCATTAGATGTGTACGACAACAAGCAACAATTTCCTGCAAATAAGCCACTACAACCAAACTCACTGCCATTACTAGAGTATGAATTTTCTTGATCCTTCTGTTTGAGATTAATCATAGATAGCAGATGATTATATTGATCCATTGTAATGTGTGAAGAAGAAGAATTAGCTGATGGATTGTTAGTCTCTGTACCACAATTTTCTATCAAGGCATCAGTCGAATCCTCACCAGCAGCATAAGCAGCATATCTCCTTGGAGCACCTGTCTTAAAACACCTTTCAACACTATGGCCTGGCACTTTGCAATGATCACAGAAATATCTCTTAGTAGAAAAAATCTTTTGATTAGTAGAAACCCCAGAATTATCACTTCTCAAATTGTGACCAGGTCCTTTAAACTGATTCTGAGAATTCTGAGGCAAACTGGAAGGCCTATAACTCGTTTGCCTATCACCATAAGGCCTTCTCTCTACTGCAAAAGCCACATTTTCTGCTAACACATTTGAAGTTTTACTAATCTCCTTATGTCTTTGCTCTTGCATCAACATTCTGTAAGCTTGTGGAAGGTTTGGCATAGTCTCCATCATCAAAATATGAGATCTAACATTAGCATACTGACTGGATAGCTTCATGAGAAACAACATTAACCTCTGATCTTGCTGAATTTTCAGGAATTTATGTGTAAGATTACATGTGCAATTTGCACATTCACAAACAGGAAGAGGCTGCAGATTATCTAACTCATCCCAAACCTTCTTTAACTGAGTATAATACTATGCAATTGGCACACTATCTTGAGAAGTTTGATAAACCTCTTGTTGTAATGAATAAATCTGAGCTGAAGTCACTTGACCAAATCTATCTTCAAGATCTACCCAAACATCTCTAGCCGTATCAGCATAAAGAACACTAGCAGCAATTTGTGGATCAAGTGCAGTAATTATCCACCCGATTACCATTGAATTACACCTACTCCATGATTTATAATTTTCTGCTGTGATTTCAGGTTTTGTCAATGTTCCATCAATAAATGTCATTTTGTTCTTAGTTGTTAAACCGATCGTCATTGAACGTTTCTAGTTTGCAAAATTCGATCCATTAAACACAACATATACTAATTTCATGCATGTATGATCTGAAGGATGCAGATAATAGACACTACTTGAATCTTGATTCAACTCCATATTTAACTCGAATTAACACCGAACGTAAACTATGCAGTCAATCAACTCTATTCAACACAAATCGTAAACTATTCATTCAATCAATAACCTAATCTTTTCAATCCAATCAACACAACGAAGAACACATCAGAAAGGCGAAATTTCAGGTTTAGTAATCGTAACAATCAAACAGGTAGCCAATCAATTGTAAACAAGGAACAAGATGTTCTTACTGAATGATCGTAGATCTTAATCAGAGATTCATGAAGAAGAGAACCGGCTCTGATACCATGTTATGAGGCGCGCATCGAATCAATATATCAAGCTTCATCAACTGTAATAGAAACTACGAACGTATGAATTCAGAACTAACCACCATTGTTTCTTAAACTAAGAGAAAACTTTGAGTTTTGGAGAGAAGAGAGAATACAAGAATGAAAATCTAACTAACTAACTCTACTTATGTGGTGCAGACTATATACAAAAGAGTCTAACAACTTTTCCCGCTTAAACTAACAAATCAAGTAGCTGAGCTGGAAATGATGGCTGATGTGGCATCCTTTGTTGTGATGGAGAGTGGTACAGCTGGAAGAGTAACAGAATGCTCAATATATATGATTACGTTACGGTTCTCCTCCAAGCTCTTGCTCACCGGTCATTGACTTTCTTGACTTATTAAAGCATAAAATATTAATATACTGTAGTGATTAGTCATAGTTTTTTCTGCTAACCATGCGATTAGTTATAGTTATGTACTCTTAACTTTCCTAGATGCCAATTCGAATATGTGTGAGCGTGTTTAACTTTTGACGATTAAAATTTGTCAAAACAGAACAACTAATTAGAAACGGAGTCGAGGAAATATTTCATTTCTACATACACGTAGATGTTCTACCTTGATTTTTTATGGCTTGATATTTAAGGTCGACTTAAGGAACCAATAGCTACGTTTGTACTAAAGAAAAAGGTCTTTGTTCTTTTAAAATTAGAAAGAAACGGATTTAATTTTACACATTTTCTTCAAGAGAAAGTGTTCTAGATTTTAATCCAACCTATTCAATTGCATCAGGAATATCCAACACTATTTATTTATGACAAAAAGATCAAAGATACGCAGATGGTTCTGTTGCTCTCGTGCATTTATTCTGTGCCGATGTCGTTTTTAAACACTCAAACAGGTATTATTTTTCATTAAAATTTCGTTTTCAAGACCTTTAAAATTAATGATTATATTTTCGTTCATTATAATAAAATCTTACTTTTTAATTTCTTTCCATACTTTACGATCTTATAGTTATATGTAACCTTGATCAAATGAGATAGATTTATGTCTAATTTTTTTATCTTATCGTATCATATCGTATTAGCATTTTTGTATCAGTTAATTAAGTATAAAATTGAATAATTTTAAAGTCCAGCTCCATCACGGTCTATTTAAAGAGAAGTAGTGCAACTGCTAGCCTAACACAAAAACATATATGGTCCTCCTCACATGCATTTTTGAGCTCTCTTACCACACGTTCATTACTACTTTGTACTAACCGATCGTATCCTTTCTCTCCGTACATCTAAAATGGCTGACCGGGAAGTAGAGAGTTACGGTGTCTCCGGCGAGCCAAAAATACTCGAAAGGACGGCTTTCGATGCTGCTAAACCACCCAAGAGGAACAAGTATGCTCTTGGTTGTGCCGTTTTGGCTTCCATGACATCCATCTTACTTGGCTATGGTACGTACTAATTTATGTGTTATATGTGTGCATGTAGTACCATACCCTAGTGTAGGTGGAACATAAATTTTCATAAATAATTTAGTTTTGATTGATCTTCAAAATTTTATAATTTTTTAAATTAAAAATTTTTGTTCGAAATCTGGTTCCGTCACTGATTATTGAAAATAGGGCTGTCAAACGGATAATTCGGATACGGATCTGTCAGTATCCGAATCCGAAAATCTGAATTCGTATCCGGATCCGTATCCGAATCCGAAAATATTTAAATAAAAATATCTGAATCCGAATCCGTCGGATACTATCCGGATACGAATAATATCCGAATCCGAATTCCAGTCAGAATTTTTTAGTTTTTATATTAAATTTTAATTCAATAAAATTGAAAAAACAATAAAAAATTTAAATTTTTTTAAAAAAAGTAAACTAAACTAAAACATAAATTTATTAAAGTCTATTTTAATTTTTTCAAAAATTTTCTTTTTAGTATAATTTTGTTTATTTTAAAATATTAAATTTGTAATATATATATATATATATATATATATATTCCGTAAACTTAAAATATAATTTCTAAATAATAGTATATCTATATATACAATAAATATATATTATTTATTTATCATATTTATTTAATTTCGGATTCGGATATTACCGGATACGGATGCGTCTATATCCATATTCGTATCCGTAACTACCGAATTCGAATACGGATAATATCCACTTTATTTCGGATACGGATAAAATCCGCTTTATTCCGAATACGAATACAAATATTTCGAACGGATATCGGATTTTTCGAATTTTTTTGACAGCTCTTTGAAATGTTACCTAACAAATTGTGTTTAAGTTTAGATATTGGAGTGATGAGTGGAGCAGCAATCTATATTAAGGATGACCTAAAAGTCTCGGACGTCCAAATCGAGATCCTCGTTGGTATACTCAATCTTTACTGCCTCGTTGGCTCCGCCGCAGCCGGGAAGACCTCGGATGTGATTGGCCGTCGTTACACCATCGTATTAGCCGCCGCAATATTCTTTGTGGGAGCTCTTTTGATGGGGTTTGCTACAAACTATAGTTTTCTCATGGTTGGCCGGTTTGTGGCCGGAATAGGAGTTGGTTATGCTCTCATGATTGCTCCGGTGTACACTGCCGAGGTTTCGCCGGCGTCTTCACGTGGATTCCTCACATCTTTCCCGGAAGTTTTCGTCAACGTCGGTTCGTAAACAAGTTTTAAATGCTTCTCTGCTTGACATGAATTTTTATGTAACTTTTGTCCTTAGTATATGTTGCCGCACCATCCTTTAAACATCATTTCTATTTTCTCATTAAAATTATTAAAATTTAAATTTGAGTTATCAAAATTTAAATTGCAAGTAGAGTGATTCCACCGACATAGATTCCTTGCTATATCAATTGCCGTGAAAAAGATTTTAGTACGAACATAGGACAGATGATCCGGAACAAACGTTAAAATTAATATTAAGTGCGAAAAATTGCAACAAGTATAATCCATGATTGGTTTTTATTAATCTAAGCTTAATTTTTTTTATTTATGAAATTTAGATTTAGATAAGGTTGAATAATTTTACAATGGCGAACTTGGCGTGTGCAGAAGTGAACTAGTTTTTTTGCTTCTAATAATCGGACCATACTACCTACATCTACATGTGTCTTGTACACAAATTTAGAAGGTTATTCCAAAGTGCACGTTGGTTTACTATTTTGCACAAGAAAAAACAGCTCACAAATCATTTTCAATTGTTTCATTGTCTCGTTTACCCAAACATTTTGTTTTCTTACCAACAAGTAATCACGTGCATCTTCGACTATTTGCCATAGTTTTTGGAGTATGTAGGTAAATGACTGTGTCCGTACCTCTCAGTATATACGACTCGATAAACGAGTATCTCATCAAATGATTACTTATAATCTCGATATATGGATAAAATTTTGAGCTATGAAGAGCATTATAACATATTCCGATATTCGTGGAAACTAATTAATTTAAAGATATCTTTAAAAATCATTGAACAGGAATCTTACTGGGATACGTATCAAACTACGGATTTTCGAAGATGTCAGAACACTTGAGCTGGAGATTCATGCTCGGAATCGGAGCGGTTCCATCTGTATTTTTAGCACTCGGTGTCCTAGCCATGCCCGAGTCGCCCCGTTGGCTAGTCATGCAGGGGCGACTCGGAGATGCTAGGCGAGTTTTAGACAAAACTTCTGATAGTAAAGAAGAAGCTCAACTTAGACTCATTGATATCAAAGAAGCTGCAGGCATTCCTCAAGAAAGCAATGACGACATCGTTTCGATTCCGAAACGTAGCAAAGATGATGCGGTTTGGAAAGAGCTGTTTCTTCATCCTACGCCAGCACTACGTCATGTTTTAATCACAGCCGTTGGTATACATTTCTTCCAACAAGCAAGTGGAATAGACGCTGTCGTTTTGTACAGTCCAAGAATCTTTGAAAAGGCTGGGATTACTGATCCTAATCAACAATTACTTGCAACCATGGCCGTTGGATTTACTAAAACATGTTTTATTTTTGTGGCTACGTTTTTACTAGACAAGATCGGACGGCGTCCGTTGCTTCTATCAAGTGTCGGGGGTATGATTGTCTCATTGTTTTTACTAAGTACAGCGTTGATGGTCATTGACCATTCTGATCATAAGGTGACGTGGGCAGTTGCTATGGCAATAGCTGGTGTCCTGGCTTACGTGGCATTTTTTTCGATCGGAATTGGACCCATTGCATGGGTTTATAGTTCTGAAGTGTTTCCCCTTAGATTGAGAGCTCAAGGTTGTAGTATGGCAGTTGCTGTGAACAGGCTTACAAGTGGAACAATATCAATGACATTTATATCCTTGTATGAGGCTATTTCAATTGGTGGGGCCTTCTTTTTGTTTGCAGGGATTGCTTGCGTGGCATGGGCGTTTTTCTACACTTTACTCCCTGAGACTCAAGGGAGGAATCTTGAAGAGATTGATTTGCTGTTTGGGACTTACTTCAAGTGGAGATCAACATTGAAGAAGTTGAAGAGCAAAGAAGCTAATGAAAAGATGAATAAGGAAGAGGTTGAGCTCAAGAATAGTGCTCCCCAAAACTAGGGCAACTTTAGTTGAGATGGTTTGGTTATATGTGTAATATTTTGGCTTTCAAGATATAAAATATGGCGGGTATAATGTTTTCAAATTTTACTCGGATTTTACTCGTTTTACGGGATGTCAAAAAATTTAAATCTTGTAAAAAATGAGCGAGATTCTAAATAGAACTTCACGAAAAACGGAAGTAAAGTTTGCATACATCTTATCCTCTCGAAATATTACTGTTGTATTTGGCTCATCTTAATATTAGAAGGGTAGATTGAAGGCATGGCTAAGTAAGAATATGATGTGGTTGTTTTGATTAGATTTGTGAATTACTTACAAGTTGCTGGCAAATCCAAATCTCACAGAGGGAAAGGGACCTCTTGATTCATGCATCTAACAGGAGTATGATATATCACTTTCCTTTTTCCCTATAAATTGTTCAAGGCTCTGAATATGACAGATACGCAACACAATACAAGTTAACTTCTTTTCTTTGATTGAATGGTACTAGTATAAACAAAGTAACAGAATTTGAAAATGATTTGAGTCAGCAATAAACACTTTGTTTAGACTTGTAACAGAAATCAGAGTGTTGTAAACATACTAATCAAGAATGTCCCATCTGCAAACTTCATGGAAAAGGGTTGAAGTTGAATTTTTTTATCATTTGGGATTTCATGATACTGTCTTATTCAACATAATCCTTGTTATTGAAAATATATAAATATTATAAAATATTTCCTATTCTATAACGATGTTGCATTTTATTTCATTCTTATGCTAACAATAATGCTGACTTTGAAACTTTAAAGTAAGCAGGGCTCAGAAATACCAATGCCTGTATAACTGAAGTAGAGTTGAATTCTCATCAACTGCCTTTGGATTAACAAAATATGGTAAAGCCTCCAGAATGCTGCGGATTTCTAATATACGCGACTGTAAAAGAAAACACCATCTGAATCAACACGAATCTTGAAGACGAATTAATGACAAGAAAGATATAATCAACCAACGGGCAATCCTGAACAAAACAATTACCATGTTATTGACAAATTGCCCCACTATTTTCTATCTGAATCACTCATGAGCACAACTCCATGACATTTTAACCTAAACATGCTGGTAAACCATTAAGGTAGCATGGTTAAATGTCCATTTCCAAAGTTCTACTAACACTTGCAGTGATGAACTACATTACTGAAGAGAGACATAGTATTCAATTCTGAAGACTCCTGTAGCATACACTTTTCGACAAAATTAAAGAGTCATTTTCAATTAGGACTGATAAACTAAGCATACCTTTACTTAGGAGTTGGTTACAGCTGAAAAACTAAGATGAAGACCGGATTGCTATGCAGCATAGAACATCCGAGGATTGAACTTAGAATGATAGTTGGATTAACAAGGAACAAAGAAAAGGAAATACTAGTGTATTTAAGGCAGAACAAATTACATGGGAGTAGATTCTATTGTGCAAATTGCAAATGTACATAAAGCAATTCGACTATCAACAGCAAATGCTGTTCTTGCTTATTAATTGATCGGAGCTAATTTTTGACCTAGAAGACTTATTATCTCTAGAGCTAACATATTATTGAGCATAACTTAGTGAGCTAACATATTATTGAGCTAACTATATCTTCACAATCTTACTGGTCTTGAAAACATTTACAACAATAGTAGGTTGTTCCTCTGTAAAATGTGATGACCTATATAAACAATAGCACGGATCAAATAACAAAGATGCACATATACATTTATGTGATGACCTAAAGACCCGCTCATTTTTCTATGCCCTGCTGCAAATATTGTATTAAATCATAGCCAGCAGTGGTCCACTTGTTGTAGGCATCAGCACACGTCCAAATCATAAAATTGGCTGCTTCCCGCTCACTCATCTCAGGATGGAACCTCTTTCGAAGATTTCCAATGGCGTCACCCCTGCTGAAGCAAGGTAATCCGCTGTCTGCCATCATCGATACTGTGTTGATAATGCCATCCATATGCTGACGAGCAGCAAGGTAACCCTTCACACATAAGCTGTGAAAAGATATGATACAAAATGGTGAACAAATCACAATCACTCCGTTTGGTCGTAAAGAAGGGAATGTAGTGGAAAAAGAAAGTTGCACCATCTAGTAGACATTCCATTCCTACAATTAATACTAGCATAATACAACTTATCTACAAATGCATGCTCATTCCTCATCCTATGCATGTCTTCCACAAATTCTATGATAATAGTTAACGCTCATTCTATTTTCATTCGTCCCTCTTTCATCTTTCTCTGAAATACGGGAAAGAAATACCGTCCCGGTAATATTTCCAAAGGTTCCACCTCTACTTTCTTCACAAATTTCATTCCATTTTCTCCTACATTTGTTTCCTTCCAACCAAACAGAACCCCATATCTAAAATTACAGACAAAATAATAAAAGCGAAAAACCAAGTAAAAAGGACATTTCCGTACCTCAGGAAATGGTACCAAGTCGCACTTTTCATCACACCAGATGGATCTAGTAGTTGAGCCATCTCATGAGTTAGTTTGAAGTGGGCACTTTCAAAACGCATGTTCTTACCTGGTGAAGTTTCCAGAATGAAACCAAAATCAATGTGAACAAGCCTACCAACACTGCAGTGGAAAAACAAGCAAATTAATAAATATTGTAATCAGACATAAAATTAACAAAAAAAAAATAATAGCCTGGCTTAATGTAAATACTAGGAACAGTATATGCCTTAACTAAGTTATTTGCTTCATCAGCCCTAAATTTTGACTATTCTCAAAGTCTCAGCATGAGTCTAACAGATTTCACATGATCAATGACTCAATATTGTCTTGTTCTGTTGAGAATCAAGACCTAAAGCTTATAAGTAAAAGATTTTTGAAGAATCAAGCAAGCATAAAGTGATAACATTACTTGTCGAACAATAAATTTCCATTATGTCTGTCTTTTGGTTGTAGCAATAAGCTGGCAACAGCATAACCAGCACTGCTAATTACAAAGTTTTGGCGTGCAGCTTCGAAACTGGGAGAACCGACAGGACCATAATCCTTTTGAAAAATCTCATATAAACCACCGTCATCTGTCTCACCCATCTGACTTCTGCTACGTGAGTTCGCAACAACCTGCAGGGAAAAATTTCAGGTTATATTTAGAGGTATGCATCAAATAATAGGAAAAGAAAAGCATGTCACGTCATGCAAAAAATGAACTTTGAAAGCTACAACGGGGAGAAACTTATGTAGAATTTACAAGTGCTAGCTTTCCTTTTCCCACCACTAGGGTTCATTCGTAAATACATAATGGACTAAGAGGAGATCATAAGCACTGTTTATAAAACAGTTGCAGATCAGCCCACTGATCAAGTAGGGTCAAATTGTTGATAGAAATACATATATATAAACAAATACAATATTACTAAGCTAAACAATAATCACAAGCGAATTATTAATTAACTTGGATATAATAATTTTTTACTACATTTCACATACACTTTAAAGATATGAAAATAGTAAAAGCTCATAGAAACCGTCACAACTTGTAGTTGGCTCTTAACAAAAGGGAGGTGAGAGAAGCATCTAGTATTAATCATATCATGTGCAGCATATGGATAAAAAATTAAAATGTGACGTGAAAATATATGTTCACCAAGTACATTTGGTATTTTATCAGATTATGTGCTGCAAAGAAGTTGAACCTATGACTAATTACTTAAAATATCGGATTATGTACAAACTTTTTGAACCTTGGTAATGCTAAATGTTTTTTTGTAAATTATCGAAACCAATACCTCTTTATTAAAAAACATAAGGGTGACATATTTTATACATAAATGAATTTTTCGTTTAAATAGTATTCAACACATATATAACTAGTTCAGTTTTATTTGTTGACAGTGATTATAATTCTGTAAAACCTTATACATTTACAATGTTATAATTGAGCAAACTATATTAAATAATTAATCTCATATTTCTATACCCTACTTTTGTAATGGTGAACCCTAGAAGAATAGTTGGAAACTAAGTGGTTCTTTGGTTGACATTAAAGTACCCAGGAACTTGAAATACCCAGGAGTGTCATTTAATGGAGTTGTTTGGTTAACAAAAATCAGGGAAGTTAAACTTTCTTGGAAGTTAAACTTTCTTGGAAGTTTGAATTCCCATCAAACATGGGAAGTTGCTTACCCACCTTCCCTATGTTAACTTGCACTACCTATGGTGAGTGAATACCCTTATGCCAAACAAACAAAATTTTCTACTTCCTAGCTATTATAAATTCCATAGGAAATGCAACTTCCATGGTAAATAACTTCCTATTCCAAACCAAACAAGCAATTAAATATAATTCATTCAACACAATTATAACTATTGTTCAACAGATGATGTTGAACCCTAGTTATAAATGTGTTGAACACTAGTTATACAAAAATTTCATTTCATGTTTTTTAATGGAGGGGTGATGGCTTTTCAATTATTTACATAACGGGCACTTAATATAACTAAATTTCAACATGTTAACAAAAGTTTGTATTTGATCCGGACCCTAAATTTAAAATATGTGCATATCACCCAAAGCACACATTCATACATATCTTATATACTACTATCTATCGACTATCAGTAACCAACTACTAGATACACACTTACGGGAGCTGTTGAGAAAGGGAAAAAAATTGATCAGATCTTGATGGAATTTGATAGGCTCCCTTGACAATATAGTGTACAAACAGTAAGCTCACCTCAATAATCCCTCTTTCCGGCCCCGTTGGGAGAACACCATAAGGAAATAAATAAAGATTGAGTCCAACAGCTTCAAAAATGTCCTTAAGAAGAGAGATGACTTGTAAAGCCAGTACATCTTGCCGGCAATCATCACCAACCTATGTCAGCAGTCACTGAATTAGCAATTAGTGAAGCAATGTAGAACTAGTTAATTTTTAGACTTGCAAGTAACAAATGAAAATCTGGAGAAAGGTAAACAGAACTTCAAAAGAAAATAAAAATCATACTGATGAAAAAAAAACTCTTGACAGTAACTTCTAGACTCTTGCAAACAATGTATGATGAAAAAAGTTCATTTTCTGATTTGCAAATTACGAACTAAATAATCCATGGAAATTTAAACATCATCACAAAATATTACACAGACAAATTATTTACCCGTCTTAGAAGACACGTATACAAACAGAGAGTGATACCATTATGATTTATGACTAGAGTTCATACTGGTGCTGTTCCAGACATAAATTAAACCGCATAAAGCTTATCACAAACTACTTTGGTCCTTGAATACTTTCATACTATTAATCACATAATATGAGAGAAGAGTAACAACTGAGTAACCAATAGGCGGTATAAGTTCAATACAACAATATGACGTTTGACGTCTCTTCTGGGTGTGTACAGTAGTGATTACATGGTTATCTAAGTACAGTCAGGACGCCTAAAACAACTCCAAACTGTATGCAAGTACTTGCAAGGACAGACTCAGATGAGAAATTTAGACAATCGCGTTTTATGATTCGTACTCTCCTTATTAATTATGATATAAGTCAGTGTGTTCTAAACATACTAAAAACTGCAGTAGTAAGTAATCAAGAAAGTCCTATTTGCAGATTTCGTGGAAAAAGGATTAGACTTGAAAATTTTAACCATTTGGAATTTCAAGATACAGTCCTATCCAATGTACTCCTTGTCATAAAAATGAATATATATTTTTATATTGGATAGTTTTCGGATGTGAAACAGCGCAGTTCTTACCACTACAATAGACACAACTCAATGGAGAAAGAAATCTGAGACGACTCAGCAGAGGAAAATATTTGAAGATTCATATAAGTAACAAAATTTCAACTTGACCAGACTAAGACATTTGTACCAACTAAAGCAATATGATGTCAAGTGTATGCAACTTGACTTTCTACGTCTATACTTTCTGATGTCATATAGAAGCAAATAAAAGAGAAGCTGCTGGAGTTACCTTGAAAATGCAAGCTTGGGGCCTTATATCATTCAGATCGCCATCTTTATCCACTACATTGAATGTGATCATGATAGGAACTTTTGCTGCTGATTGTAATGGTATTCCGCTATCAACTTGTATACCTCTAACAAGTTTATTAGTTGCTGTAGGCAGATAGAGATCATCTCCGTTCATTTCAATATTCACCAACTCACTGTTCCACCAAGAAAGACAGAGATATAATTTCACTGTGTTTTTCTCTATATATATTTAGACAAATCAAACATGCAGTGGTATATATTTAGACTAATATTTGTCCTTGTCCCTTTGGGACCTTCACCAGAAGAGCGTTTACAATACAGAATACACATCCAAAATTATATCAGCATCATCATACAAGCAACAGAGACATACTTGCGAATACCAGCTCGTCGTTCTTCCTTTGGAAGTGGAAAGAGTACTCCAGATATAGATGTAACTTTGTCAAAGAAATCAAATTCTCTTTGAAACAAATCGAGGGCCTTCGGAGTGAAATTGTCAATAATCCGTTGCCTAACAAGGGGAAGTAATGCTTGAAATGAGCTAGTCTGAAACCAAAAGGACAAAACTTGAGTAAATTCAAAAGTGGAGAGTTAGATGGGATCTGGGAAACTATAGGGCATATATTGTAGATAAATCCAAGCTTATCATAGCCAAAAGTCCATTGCATTTTTAATTGCTTTGGGGGTAACTCAGTACTGTAAAAAATATTTCACCAATGGGGACGCAGTTTAAAAATGGTATAGTACATAACACTGTATTAGCAATGAATTCAAAAGACAAAAGAGTTGGTGTCTATGTGTGCACTCGTATTTGTAATCGTAAATCTCAGACCATTTACTCTAAATAGTTCGCACCTAATCTGCATTACTTATTCATTATACCGTCAGGTTTTATACATATTGGGTGCACATAAAAAGAACTAATTGTAAAAATAAAATTGATTGCATGAGAGAAAAGGTGAAATTTCAATACCACTCAAAAAATTATTCCCAGCCTAAAGTGAAAAAAAACCGACACCATACCAAAAGAAGTGTCGCAACTATTAAATCAAATTTCAAGTAAGCCAGTCTAGGACTATGTGGAGCTTAATAGCCGAAGCTTTAGTCATCAAAATAAAGAAGTGTGTAATGGAAGCGCAGTAATGTGAAAAGGAAAATATTTTTCAAATGAGAACTCTTCACCAAAGAACAGGAGTAGAAAGAAAAATTACAAAAAAATCAGCTGAATGAAGGCGGAAAATATTAATAAAATAAAAACTCTGCCTCAATATTGTTAAGACGACAAACAGATGCCAATAACCAAACGATAAATGCAACTGCTATTTCTAAGTCTAGTTGGAAACAGCTGATGTGAGACTCTTTTCGATGCATTGTACTTGAACAATGCTTGCGGAGATTTTCCGCGTTCCAGAGATTGTAACAAGCAATTGGGACATCTGATTGCAGGAAAAGTTAGAGAAACAAATAAATATCGAGGATCATGCCTATTTTTTCTTTTTAGAAGAATAATCAAAGGGACTTGATAAGTTTGATTTTATGGGCAAACAGATCACATACCTTTTAACCCAAACTAGTAAACAACAAAATTTCTAAGCTAAATTATGAGAACATTGTTTTTTAATAATTAATTATTTCTACAGGCAAATTTAGCATTTTTTTTAATTAATTTCTACAGGCATACCTTTAAGGCAGCTGCTGCATCTTTCTCCTTGGACTCTTTGCCAGTCTCCGGTACACCAGTCTCACCCTGCCATACTTATATATAATAGTCAACCTATGAAGCTTAGAATGAACAGAATTTAAGAATATACTAATAATTCAGTATGCTAAAGCAACAGGTTTACTCAATAATTAATGGAAAACATGACCAAAAAATAACTCCCACCTGTAGAGACCATATCAGAATATGCGCAAATATGTCACTTCTGTGTGCAGCTCTAAGCAAATATCCTTCTACTAATTTCTGCAAGTCAGGAAAATTCCTGTTATCTAAATAGCATGTATTAAAAACACAAGGCCTAGGCAGAAAGCGGTATACATTGCTTGGAGCCTTACACAGAGCCACTTATAGAGAACTACGGATCTCATAATGATCTATTTAAAATTTTAAAATACATGATTCATTTAATCATCGGTTATGTTTTTTGTATGCTTTCTTTCACATGCAAGCAATGGATTAAATACTTGCGTACAGAAATCACGTTCAGGTCACCAAAGATTATATCAGTCAGAAACTGAGTTTCATCTTACTGACATAGTGACATACACACTCCCTGTATCTGATCACAGAACCCACCCAAAAACCATCATTTATGGGTAGCACTACATTAATTTAATCATGGTGCATCTTGGTAGTAAGCTATATAGCAAGCCTTGGCCAACCAAGATACTTACAAGTGAACTTCAGCTCATATATATGCCAAGTAAAATTTGCAGGGAGAAGTTCAGTCTATACTAGCCATCATTATAATCTTGGCTCCTCTAGCTTGATTGCATTTTAAGCACTTTTTATATTTCAGCAAGTACCTCTGCTCTAGCTTGATTGCATTTTAAGCACTTTTTATATTTCAGCGAGTACCTCTGCTAAGTACCTTCAGAGGTACTTACCGGAACTTGGAACTTAAAAGGAACTCATTGGGAAATCCAGACAGGCTGATCTAATAAATATAAGATCGAGTAAGCATCGGCATCTTTAATCAAAAACCCACCTCGTTATCGTATCTTAATGCCTGTACCAGTTGGGGCATAAAAAATGTGACTCGCCCGGGAGGATAAGATTCCAACACTCTAAGAACATAAGCCATAACACGTGGGTGGCCCTTGTAAGCTGGCCTTAGAAATTCTAATGCCTGTGTAATTGAACAGGCAGCCCAGTGAGGCAATTGTTGAAGTAGAGTTGAATTCTCATTAACTGCCTTTGGATTAACAAAATATGGTAAAGCCTCGGGGATGCTGCGGATTTCTATTATATGCGACTGCAACAAAAAACAGTAGTTGAATCAACATGAATCTTAAAAACGAGTTAATGACAAGGAAGATATAATCATCCAACGGGCAATCCTAAACAAACTACTACTAAGTAAATGACTAATTGCCCCGCAATTTTCTATATGATCACTCATGAGCATAAACAGTGATATTTTAACCTAAACATACTGGTATACCATTAAGGTAGCAGGGTTAAATGTCCATTTCCAAAGTTCTACTAACACTTGCAGTGATGAACTAAATAACTTCAGACAGACAAAGTAGTTACTTCGGAAGACTCCTGAAGCATATACTTTTCAACAAAATTGAAGAGTCATTTGTAGAAAGACCGGCAAATTAAGCCTAGAATACCTTTACCTAGGAGTTGGTTACAACTGTAAGGAGGATAAACTAGGGAAGCAACTAAGATGAGACCGGATTGCTATGCAGCATAGATCATCCAAGGATTATGCTTAGAATGCTAGTTTATCATTAAGAGATTAACAAGGAACAAAGAAAAGGAAATACTAGTGTATTTAAGGTAAAAGAAACTACATGGTAGTAGATTCTGTTGTGCAAGTTGCAAATGGTGAAAAGATAACTATGGTGAGAATAGCACCTGAACCAATTGAGTCACTTCACTCTTCAAAGAAGAGTTTGTACGAAACCTTGCAACTGTAGATAAAGCAATTCGAGGATCAACAGAAAATGCTGTTCTTGCGTATTCAATCCACTTTTCGGAGCTAATTTTTGACCTAGAAGACGTGTTATCCCTAGAATAAGTAAGTATAAATTAGTAAATACTTACAAGAAACCATATCAAATACATCTAGAAAGACGATTAAAAACCCAACAGGACATTGCATGATTGTTTATGGTTTGCAATTACTTTGAGCCAATAGGTTGAGCCCAAACTTCAAGCCTTTCAGCCTCATGTTGGCATAGCATCAGAAGTAGCTGCTTCCTTTTCTCTCTCCCCGAGACATAATTTTCCATTGGTCCCCATACTGGGTGATGATGATCCCTCTGTTAAAAATCACTGAATTATATATTAAACAGCACAGCTAGGATTGGTTAAGCAAGCTAGAAGTCTGGTACAGATAATAGAGAATGTCTTAAAATAAGTGCCAGATGACCCATAACTTGTTCATGCACATATAAATTATTTTTGGCACTTTATATTAATCAATCTTACCGCATCAACTGAAGAGTTCCCATTTTCATTCCCCCGTCCCTTTGCATCGAGATGAGGAGGATCTACTCGGTCATTTAAGAGATGTTGAGCAAATATATTAACAGACTGGGCTTCACTTAGAGAAAAATTTGTATTATTAGTGTCATACCATTCTGGCTCATGTGCAAACCATCCTAAGGAAGTCCTGTAATATGCACAACCATACACGGTTAACTTTTGATGCAAGATATAGGTATTGGGATAAAGTAAGGAACTTACACTCCAGTAGCTTTAGCAAGAAATTTTTAGATCATAGATTGCAAACATAATTGAGAAACAGCTAGAAATAGTAGTGTGTGCTTACTAAAAGATACTACGAAATGCTGTCCGAATACATGGTGCATTGAACCCATTGATGCATGATTTGTTTATAAATCCTATTTTAATTAAACTTACGCTTATGCGTAGATTACAGATACTATACGCTTGGATTGTAAAAAAAGAGTTAACACAAGAATCTGGACTCATTTACAGAAATAAATAATAAACTGTTGGGACATATAGGCATTTGTATAATTATATAACTTTTGTAATGTCAAGCACACCCTCATGCTAGGGTTTCACTTGATAAATGGAGAGATTGCCCTTTTGAGCAGCCAAAACTAAGAATGTACAACAAACACATCAGAATATTTCTCTCAATGTTGTCTCTCTCTTTCAAAGGTCATGAACTTGTGCATACACATCTACTGTATATAACAAATAGCAGAATGATTAAGCTAATGGAAAACAAGAAGGCTTAGGAGGCAAGTATATCAGCTGGAACACAAGTAGAAAATGACTCAAAACCATTGATGCGGAAAACAGTATAAAAAGTGAGCTCGGACTACCTATAAATTCGATCTTCCAACAACTGAAGCCCTGGTCTGAAACTCTGAAGATGACCCTGGGACTGGCATGCACAAAACTTGAGCCCAAGAAGCATTAAAGTAAAAAAAGTTCCCGTAGCAGCTGGATGGCGTGAAAAATTCCAAGGAAGCTTTGTTGTTCCTTGTAACATCCGACCAAGAAGCAACAGTTGCTCAACGCTATTATGATGGATTACCTGGAATGTAGGGCAGTGGACAGGAAAGAGAAGGGTTAAGAGAAGTTCGGGTAGCTCGTACACGTTACGTAACATAGGAAATTGAATATTTTGCAAGCGTATTGGGTGTTGTTTCTTATTTGGAGCCTCTTCGCGTCAGTTCGTTCTATATGTAAATGAAACGACACTTTAAATAAACACTATATAGAACTACGACATAAGAGAAAGAAAAGAAAAGTTAACTGACGAGGCTTAGAAATGTGTACAGTTCGCAGAGTAGGTTACTTCAGTTTTAACGCCCTTTTCACAATTTAATATATAAACTTCTCACAGGCTACCAAGTGCTACTTTACTCAGTATTCTAATGTATCCACAGTTGATATTGTCAATTAAAAAATGCAAATAAATAACATGAATAATTCATGTTAGCTGTCACATTTTACAATAAATTTTCAATTATAATAGTATCAATAATCATATCATAATATAAAAGTGGACAGAGGACATCAATGACCATCAATACATACAGCTCACATATGTTCGCCTTTATATTACAGAAACTATAAGTTCATAAAAGATCCAAGAAAAAGCACTATTAAGATCCAATCAAGGATGCACAAGTTTCTAGATAAAATATCAAAAATTTAGCAATATCGCAACTACAACGCACACCGTAGCAGAACATCTGATTATGACCCAATCAGTGGATAGAAGCTACCTCACCTCAAAACGATCAATTAGAAAACCAAGCCAAAGCCTGTGAGCAATTATCTGGTCTATAGGATCCTTTTCAGGCTGCGTTTCTGGTTCTCCGGGAGTCACGTGAGGCCTTAATTTGGCAGTAGGTCCAAAGTACCTCACTTCAGATGCAAAAAGACCTCGCTTGGTATCAATTGTCCACAACCACGCATCAACAAGCTCAGCAAGCACCAGAGGACCCAATTGAGGAGCAGCAGATACTAACCACGTCCAGATAAATACACCAGTCTCCATTGCATCAGGAGTGGAAATGTAAGCTGGACACCAGCAAAGAAGACGTAGGAGTTGTGAGAAATTCTCTACTTTCGATCTAGAATCTGAAGCCTGCATAAGTATATCCAACTCATTTTATTGAATCACTTGTTAATATGTGACATTATTTGCTAAATGAAAAGTTTGACAACAATTACCAGATTTGAAAGAAGCAATGCAGTTGCCTGGGAACAAGTCTCACGAAATGATGACTTGTCAACTTCCCCACCTTTATCTGCTGTAAAAACAAACTTCTGTAGGAGACGAACAAACCTGGTAAGTAGTAATTCATCGAATGAATCCTTTCTAGGCTTTGAATGTTCAGAACATGCTCCCGCTGTTATCCTTGAAAGACCGGGACTATTTCCAGAGGTTATAGAAGCATCTGAATCCTGTTCATCAACACTTTCCATGTTCTCATATAATCTTCTCATGCCAGTGATTTCTCCAGCATAGTTACACTTAACTGTCGCACTGACTACAGCAGTACCAAGAAGTTCAAAATTAAAAGCCTCGGTCAGTTTAAAATTGGCGCCAGATGCAGCAGCAGCAGCAGCCATTACTGCAGGTACATTTGCAGTTTTGGTGCCAGTCCAGCAATCATTTCTACCAGTACCAATTCGTAACTCAGATAGTAGGGAAACCACATCTGTAGTAGGCTGGGTTCTTTGCCAAGTATTTGCTTTACAAAGATTTTCCTAAGTGTGAAAACATAAACATGCAGCAAATACTCAAAAAACAGAAAACACAAAAAAAAACACGGAACGGAACGGAAAAGGGTAAGAAAGAAAAATGAATTCTATAAACAGCTACGATCTACAATTTTCATTTTAGCAGATCTTTCTCTCTGTCAGAAGAAAATGTAAAAGTATTACGAAATGTTTTTATCACTAATAAAACATAGTACAATACTGCATATTTTTGAACAAGAACCAACAACATGACAATAGAAAATAAAAAGAAAAAGAAGAATGCAGCATTGCTCATGTCAAACAAGAAAGTGAGCCGCATTGTTATATTTTAATATGTATTGATAAACTGTCAGAAAACAATTGAAAGGCGTCAGAATGATGAATTGAATGAGGCAGAGGCACTAACCTGAAGTAGACCCTGGATCGTGCATGGAGCATAAGATAGTGAAACAATGATCCACTCCCGAACAATCTTCTGGTATAGAGAGCGTATAGTAGCCACCCAAGCAGGATCATTGACAAGAGCAGAAGGTGGGTCAGTATTCACAGATAATAGGAGGACATCAAGACACGAAGGATTCCATAATATCTGCACAATATACATAAGATGTTTTCCAGTAAATAATAAACAAAATTAAGGGGGGAAACAAAGAAGGAAACAATCAAAATAGGAATATAGACTCTAATTAACATGAACAATGTCATGATCAACAATCTTTTTACCTGTGGAAACTTCTCTCTAATTTTACTTAACATATTGACAGAGGTATCCCGGATATGCTCTTCCCTCTGGGACATACTTTTTATAAGAAAGCAGGCATGCACATAGATAGTAGATTCTCTAATCTCGGCTGCATCGCCCATTTCTGAGACTCGATCCTCCTATTTATGCCACAATTAAAAGATACAAGTACAATTATCTACCAGCATGAGTTTTTATGAAAACATAGAGGCATAACATGAACAGTGACACATTCATGTTCGCAGAGTACTACAAATTCACCAACATGAAAGAATATATATATATATATATATATATATATATATATGAGCACATATACAGACATAACAGAATAATTTTCCTTAAGTAGTACTACTAGTCCACCAGCATTAAAGAATTTATATATATATATATATATATATATATATATATATATATATATGAGCACATGTATTAGAGACAGATTCATGTTACCAAAATTACCAACAAGCACATCTATTTGGGCATGTCATTACTGTTATTCATCCTGCTCACAAACATTATCAAGAAAGACAGAATTATGTGATCAAATTATCTATCCTATTGTATGATAAGAGTAGAGGGGATAACAAAGGAGTACTACCATAGGTCAAGGGTTCGATACTCGTCAACAATTTTAATCCAGTATTTATAACACTAAAAGTACTAATGAAGATTTAAAATTCAAATCATATTAATAAATATTAAAATATAATATATTATTATCAACTTTACAAAAATTGATAAATATTTAAATTTAAAATCATATCAAATTAATAAATATAAATATATATACATGAAAGAATCGTGCTTTGCACGGGGTTAAAGCTAGTGACTGCAATAATTTATCTAAATTGTTAATTTTGTACATTAAAGATGCACAACAATTTCTAAAATTGTATATCCTGCAATTCCAAGACGTCAAATTTTTTTTTCAATGGATGAATGCTTTACTTCAGAGTACAAGGAACATCACGTAGAATGGAAAAGGTTGGGTAAAATATGGAAATATATATACCAGCCATGCTAAAGCTGTACTAAAAGCTCTGTGGACAATTGCAGTCAAACACTGGAAGACTGCTGGCATAAGGTTTGGACTCTTTAAGTATTCAAAGACACAGCTGAAGGCACTCCTAGAATCAGTCGAACTGGGCCCACAGTTAAGGATGCCACCATTGCTGCTGAATCTTATTATCTCAAGAAAGGCTACTGCCAGTAGATAAGTTGCTTTGACACCTGATCTCAATGAAACAACAAACTAATTCACACTTTGAAGTAACACTTACTCAAAAAAACATATTACTGTAATAGACAGCATCTTGGATATAAACCAAACAAAATTTCCACACAAAGACACTTGCAAACTAAAAAAGGAGCTGAATACTTCAAAAAACCGCAATCTTCCACTATAACGTTCATAGACACAATTCACCAATGTTTCACCATAAAGGTTTATAATAAGTTAGCTAGACCTGAGATTGTGCTCATAGCTGAAACCTCAACCTGTCCTCCTAACGCAGCTGAAAGAGCAGTTCTTTGAGTTACTGCAGTTTTGTCATTGCCACTTCCTCTACGATTCTGAGGGTTGTGAAGAGCATTAAGTTCTAGTTCGTCTTCAAGCCATTTTACAGAACTGACAACCTGGAACAGATCAATACGTATTCGAAATTTAGTAACACTTTCACTTTAATTCCACTTATGATACAGTTAAATATATAATAGATATAAGCATGGAGACAACTAGAGCCAATACCACATATTTATCATGTGAACTGTCTTCTTCCTTCTTTCTAACATAAGTATCTAAGAATAGCAATTGCCTCCCAAAACTAAAACTCAATGTTGGTACCATCAAAATCTTTTACATGAAAATTGTATGGAAACCTAAATATGATCTATTCACCCTGACCTGGTTACCAGCTTTGTTCATTAATTGCCAATACAATCTACATAAAAAGTTGTCTCCAGTATATGATTCCTGTTTTCTACATAATCCCAAGATACGTTTTTGTCAACTAGGGAATTTATTTAGCTGGAGGTTTTCCACGTACATCTTTTAGAATAAATTCATGTTAACTAAACCTCTAGTCAGGAGTTAGCACGCTATTTACATATACAACATTTAAATTTGTACTTGCCTCTATTAGACTATCTTTACATTGGATAAGCTGGTTGCTGGTAGGCTATACTGTGACTACTATCTAATAAATAATGTTTAGATCTAGTGTGTGTCACCCTTCTTTCCGTATTTACAATCACAATCAGAAGTATATGACCTACCTCAACAAAGACCCACATATGCCAACAAGTAAGCAACATGAGTCCATAAATGTTGCGGCAAGTAGAATTCAGGTATCAATTTAAAAATTCCACTTTATTCCTAGGCTCTGCAATGGTCCAGCCCACTGGATTGCTAAAAAAAGCTTTGTATTAAGCGCTTCCTTTAAATTAGAATTATTGTCCTTGTGAACTTTCCTCTTTACTGAGGTTTGATATGTATTAGCATATGTTTCTCTGGGTTGGTTTCTCCTACCCTTTTTCACATAAAAAAAAAGTATAAACTTCTACGCTGCTTTTCAATTAAGTCCACAAGTGCAACTTCACGCTGTTTGACCTTTTAGGCTCTCAAATTGACCAACGCCGTAAAATAGAATCCCCCAATGCTAGATGATAAACCAAGTTCAATATTTTCAATTGGCAAGGCTTAGCAGAGCTGATACCCCTCTCCTCTTGGTAATAATACGCCAGGGATTCAAATTTCAGCGGGAGGCATGTGGGTGTGAGTACTTTAATTCATGTAATTGTCCGTAACCATATAAATATATTCAGAGGAGTTATGCAGACAATTCTAATTGATTTTTTTTAGAAGATCCTTAGAATTAAAGGCTATACTCGAAACTAATTGTTCTAAACATTAATTATCTCGTAAATATCAATGCAACCCAGATAAACCTGTCACAGCAATGAGCAGACGATTCTAAAAGGTAGTGGATCCTATTAATAACAGGCTGTCCTCGAAATTAAGTGTGCTGGACATTAATTATCTCTTAAATCTAAATGCAACCTGATTGAACCTTTGTCGCAAAAGTTAGGTACATAAATCATTGCCACCATTACAAATTGCATATTCCTCTCTAGTCTCTACTACTACAGGCCAAGTCTGCCTCCTCTCACCTTTTTAGCTCCATCAGGATGGATGTCAGAGGGTACAAAATTGGGTTCTACCTTACATGAACTAATATATCTATTTACTAATTCTTCTTCCCGTTTTAGGTGTAATAATTACAAAAACTGTAGTTCGGCAACACCTAGTTAATCGACTTTGGCCAGAACTTGAAGAATTATACTTGGTCGACCTATTGTATATTAAGATCATCCAGCCACATCATATATCACACTGCACGAATTACAACTACTGTTTCCTGTTCATGTTCAAACACAAAGATTAGAAGTATCTAACTTCAACTTACAAGTGGTGGAGTCCTTTGGGATATGCGCTGAACAGCAGAAGACCATTCTGTATTCCACATGTATGGTCCAGCCACAGCCTGGAGAGCAACAGACCCTACGCTTCCCCCACTGTTAAGTGAAGTAGAAACAAACTTTGTTGGAGCTTGAGATGTTTGTATGGGAGGTGCCAGCCCAAAGAGAGCAATGTAAAACCACAAGTTGCGAAATAACTTCAAAAGTGAGGGCTCGACATCCACTGTAGGATCAAAGTCCGAACATATTTCAGCTACAGAAGGAAGTAATGGCCCAAGAAAATCAGCCCCACTGCTGCAAATGTTATCATTTCTGTTGGTTAATCTTTGGAGCAAACAATATTGTCGATTACTAAACTTCAAAGCATGGTACATCAAGTCATAAGCACGCACACACATACACACACACACACACACACACACACATATATATATATATATATATATATATATATATATATATCTATCAAAGCACCTCCTTTTTCAATATGAGTAGAGTTATACCTCCCACTTCTAGACTCAGCAGCCAAACCTACGTCTGAGCACAGAGATAACAAACGGTTGCGGTAGTCCAACCGCAGTTTTGCATTGGTGAGACCTCTAGCAATTATAAGAAATCCTGAAGGAAGAGTCTAGAATTTAATTGAAAAAGTGAGCATCTATGTAACAAAAACATCTTCATATAACAGAAATCTACTTTTACTCTAGAAAATGCCAAGTACCAATAGAAGCTTAAGCTGTTAGTGCACTCTGCAGTGACGGTGATTAGGTAGTTGACACATGACAGACGCTACTCACATTTAGTCAAAGAATTCTCTAAGAGTGAGCCACACACTTGTCTTTTTAAAAACTTATTCGATAGAGATGGTTTCATATGGCTCGCCTCTAAATTTGCAGAGTTAAAAGCCTAAGCTTAAGCTGTAACAGTGACCTCAACTAAAGTATGTATATGCAGATTACACACACCTCTACGCGCTCTGTAGTGGCTTCTGGCGCCATGGTTTTACTTTCAGCAGACCCAATACTCGAGAGCTTACTCAAATAGCTCCGTGTCATCAGAACAACAGCTTCACGATAGGACTTCTCGAAACCTAAACTCGCCAAGCGAGAAACAGCATCAAGAAGCTGCAGTCAGTCAACATAGTGAAGTTAAGAAATATGCATAAAATCAATATGAGCATTAGTCATTAAATAATTATATAGGACAACGAATTACCAAAGAACACCCAAAAGGACAAATATATTGCAACAAAGTGTTAACAGATATATCCTAGTTTTAAGTGATGTAATAATTTTAACTTTAAGAATGTGAGGAATAGATATTAGACATATGCTATAATAGAAAGATTCATACTCGGAGACGTAATAGGCCAGGTGTTGAAGCATCACCCTCCTCCAAACTCTCGACGAATAGAGGCAATATCGTATCTACAACTTCTGATTTGTTTACAGAGACATTCAAATCAGCAAGCAAGCGTATGATGTTTAGCTTTACTGTGGGAACAGCCTGTCTCTCTCTCCCAGCCTGATATAAGAAGCACATGATGATGTATATGAATTAACAGTAGACATAAAATATCTTTATTTTTCTTTCTACATTAGGAAGCATGATAAGCTTGTAATTCAAGACAAAACCAAATAGATTCCAAACCAAGATTTCAAGCAAGAGGTGAATATCGTAAACCTATCTGGTCTTTCAGGAATATGATTGATCCAGGGTATACGTCAGTTGGTACTTGGTAGTCAACTAGTAATAGAATATCTAGATCACCATAAGTCGATCTATACACATGCTGGTCAATCTCAGTGGCAAAACATGCTTCCACCTTTCACTTCTGCCAATATGCTAGCCATCAAGTACATAGAGGGGTACACAATGGCACTCTCCAGAGTACATTTACCCAAATTTGCTCTTGTTCTAGCCTTTAAGACATTCCAGATATTTTCAAAAATGTGTCCAAGAAGTGTAAGCATCGCAATAGCGTGCATTGGACCTCAAAATGAGCAGAAAGTAACTGGGTTAACTTTAAGTTGACATCAGCTCAATTCTTAGCTTTAGGACTCGGGTATATGAATACATCAAAGTGGTACGATTAAGATTGCAAAACAGGCAACCTTCACTTTCATTTTAGAACCAACGTGCATGTACAGGAGCAAGGTAAATGTTATGGACTTATGGTCCATATATGTGCTAAAAACAATCATTTGACTTATCTGCATTATATCTGTGTAGACAAAGATCGAAAGCTTCTCCCTAAAGATATTTTTTATTTCCAAGTAAATTCTTTCATAATTAGAGCTTCACCTAAATCCTATAGGTAACAGTGACATTTGAGGCCACTTGTCGATTGAACGGGAATTTAGTAATTTATGGAAGAAAAAGCAATACCACAGAATCGTTCGCAGGCAATCTGGCCTTTAATAGAGCATTGTGTTTGTAATTAGGCCCTTATTAGCAAGACAACATAGATATTACTCAATTAAGACTCGGATGAGGGCAGTCTAGATATATCTAAGAAAATCTGTAGCGAGTGGCCCATAAAGTTGACTTCTAAAATCAATTAGAAAAAAGTCATGGTCGTATATTTCCAAATATAAACAAGTGGTTATCAGCTAATAAACAAGAACAATTGCCAAAGAAAACAACAATATGTGTTTGTTCATTCATGTTTCATTTATGATTTCTCACTAATAAAAATTAGTAAAATACTAGTACCTAAGTTCAATTTGCAAATAAGACTGTATTCAATAAGGAAATGTTTTCCTCTTTTGAAAAGGGTAAGTCATTTTCCAGGAACTTCATAAAAAATTTCAAGAAAATTTTCCTTCTTAGGAAAAAAAATATTTCCCAGAATTTCTATTTTAATGTGTTTGATTACTGGAAATTATTTTCCTGAAGCTAAACAAAGGCTGGAAAATGAGGGAAACATTTTCCTGGAAATATTTTGCCTCAAGAAACCAGAGCCTAAGAATCAACTGCAAACTGGAAAGAACCAACCTCTTCCTCATAATCACTTCGTTCACGAATGCTTGTAGCCAATCCCATTATAAATGTGTCAACTGGCGGCCGGTCCTTGCTCCAGCCAAATTCGGTTAACTCACAGCTTGTCTTCAAGACAGTCTTGAACATAGCCCCATGATTGCTGCCCCAAGTGTCAGACTTCTTGAGAATAATGCGCAAAAAAACAAATCATCATATATACGCACTGAACACAGAACATAAGCTGGAGGGAACCAAGAAATTTACCTGAGTGCATATAGCAAGAACAAGGGGTTTAAAGCGAATGAGAAGAACACGCAGCAGCTGACCTCCGCGAATAACAGCAATTTGGGAGATCCCACCAAGCAATGAGCTGAAGAGCTCTTCACAGACTTTTAGCTTTCGCCATACAGAAAATATACATGCTTCAGCAGTTTCTATTAACAGCGCAAGAGTCCCATGCAATAATCTCTTTGATAACTTTCCATCAGAATCAATAGATGTAAGACTCTTGATTTGTAATCTAGCTGCAGCTTGGTAAACGGAAAGCTTCGTATTGAATCTAACTTTTAATGAAGACTTGGGCTCTGACCAGTCACACTTCTGTATCTGCATCAATTTACAAAGTGTAGAATATGTTTTTCAAATGATGTCGATTTTACCATTTTAAAACAATTTTACTGCCTAGATTCTAAATTCAGAAAGGAAAAAAATAACAGAGAAAGACATTGTTACTTTCAGGAAAACCAGCATTGATTGAATTTGCTCCTTTGCAATATATCTGACTTGTTCCAATAGCTTTTGATCAATTTGGACTTTATCCAATATATGCCCAATTAATTTAAAGGCCATTTCCTGTTTATCAAGGTTCTCCACAGACTCCTTTTCAAAAGAGGCAACCAATTTCTGCGACGAGTCATGTCCTCCGTTGTTGACCCCAACAGCAGTACCCAGTAGATCAACATTATTCTTCCACACAGTTCTGCTTCCATTCATCCCTGACCCCTTCGATGTAGCATTATCAACTAATCGTGAACTTGTACCACTAGAATTACTAACTGGAGAACTTTGACAGGAAGAACCATGTGGGGACTCTACAGGTGAATTTGGGAAAGGGATATCATACGAACTAAGTAGAATAGTAACTAATTTATTTGCATCAGAAGGAAGAATGGGGGGAAAGTGTTCAGACAAAGCATTAAAGAAAGCTTTAACAATCCCTACATCTCCATTACTATTACTTAAAGCCGAGATCACAATATCTCCCATTATTCCCGCGACATCTCTACTAATCTCATCCGACGCCTCACTTGCTTTACAAACATAACCTAAAAAATCAGCGTAATAACAACCAACAGCCATAACACTAAACGACTGCGGCCAAAACGACCAACTAAACGACACCGGAATCGCCCTAAGAAACTCAAACACCGCCAATTTCGTCTTACACTCATCGTAATTAGGACACTTCGAAACAAACAAAGCAACCGCAAGCACCGCATCAAGCTGCGAACGAGTAACCCTAGGACACTGACCTAAATACACATCACTAGTCGGACATCGACCACAAATCCACTCAAGCTTATCGGAAAATCTAACAGGATTCTCACAAATCAACTCACACAACTCCCTCAAAGCCTCCATAACTACACAATTAACAATCCTAACCAAAATCTAGCTCCAATAAACAACTCCTAACTTTTCGCAACTTCAATTTCTCGAAAAACAACTTGATCAACACACACTACACTAATTAAACATCAAATCTACAAGCACAAATGATAAACACATCATCAGAATAGTGCACTTTGCTAATTATCAAAAAACAATTGCTAAATAAAAGATCAATTTAGAAAATTTAGTAGTAAATTAGTGTGTGAACGGTGAAATATACATACAAGAAGATGTAAGTATAAACATATAGGGCTTACAGGTCATGATAGTGAAGCTGTGCCGTTACGTCGTTGTTGGTGCGTGTTTTCCGTTGCACATTTTTTGTTGGTTTCAGGTTTTTGGGCAAGAAATGCCTGGAATTTTGGGATTCTCGTCAATTTTTGTCTTTGTTTATTATTTTTTTGAAAAATATTAGGGAATCATAAAATAATCCTCATAAACTTTCCCATAATTCACGTGTCGATTGATTGATTTGATAATTAAATATATGAACACGCGTGAATTCATATCAAACTTTTTAATTAAAATATTTCATTTTGTTAACTCATAACTACCGCATCGTTATGGAGATTTTTACGAAAACTTTTTATGATTCTTTAGCGTTACTCTTATTTTTTACTACTTCTAAGTTTAAGTTTAAGTATTAACTAGCATGAAAACCTGTGCAAAGCACGGGTCACTATCTAGCATAATTGTTTTAACTTTTAAGTAGTTCGGTGTTTATGATAATTTATAGATCGTTTGACAGACGTCTCATTGTGGGTACAAAAACTGGACTTGATCTCTGTAGTGAGATAGTTAGCGTTGAAAAGTATCCTTGGTTGAGGTATTTTTAGTTAAGAAATGAGTAAATTCGATACTTATGATATTTGTTATGTGTAAGATCTATGTCAAAATATGATTATCTTACATACAAGACATTAACCTGCACGATTTTACTAATTTAGCTCATTGAGCGAATGATACATTTTCTTGTTTGTGAAATGTAATTTGCATTTTAGAATGTGTACAATGAAACATTTTCTTGTTTGTGAAATGTAATTTGCATTATAGAATGTGTACATGCATAATATTAAAATTTAATATATAATGAATTTTCTATTATGTTTCTGTGAATTAAGTACCTTTCCAATCAAATCAATGAGAACCGTTAGATTCACAGTCGTTAGATATCTTTCCAATCAAATCAATGGAAACCGTTAAATAAAATACTACAATTTTTATATAGAGTACCTTTTATATTTTTTATAACTAAAATTTCTATTTTCTAACAACATTATCTATCTATACTATTATATATATTAGACGGAACAATAAAAGTTTGGTTGGTAGTCTGGTCCCCCATGGTTTGTTCACTCATTCCACAATCGTTAGATATTTCCAATCAAATCAATGAGAACCATTAGATAAAATACTAAAATTATTATATAGAGTACCTTTTATATTGTGTATAACTAAAAATATTATATATAGTACATTTTATATTTTTTTCAACTAATTTTTTTCATATAAGTTTTACAAATAAGGACAAAATAGAAATCAATTAGAACCGTTAGATAAAATCTTAAAAATATTATATAGAGTACCTTTTATATTTTTATAACTAAAAATATTATATATAGTACCTTTTATATTTTTTCAACTAATTTTTTCATATAAGTTTTACAAATAAGGACAAAATAGTAGAATACTACAGTCTTATCATCCATGATTCAGCGACTTCTTATCTTCCCCGTACATCCTATATACACGGGTTATATATTGTATATACACGATTATCTTTTTTACCTCTTACTCAATGCAACAGCCTTTGTCTTAGAATCCTAGCTGAATTCTCTTCGTTTTTTATGTATATTTTCATTTCTACTTAACTAAGGGTGATTAAAATGGCCTTTTCATTGTATTATGTGACCTTGACTCTTGATGTTGTTGACCTTACATAAAAAATAATCCGACAAGTTGGGGGCGGTCAAGGCCACGTCCGGTCTGAATGTAGGTTCGCCCCTGTACACATATGTGTATGATTCACAACATACGTACCTTTGTGTTTAGTGGTATGAAAATGTACAAGTTAAAGATATAACCTAAGTTCAATTTAGCTACTTATTTATTTTTATATATTTTGAAGTTAAATAAAATGTCTTCTATCAAATGACATTTGCATATTTCGCGTGAAGTTCTAAAAATATGTGATTTTATAGTCTAGTGATATAAAGATGTTTCAGTTAATAGATAAACTCAAGTTCAATTTCTACAAACAACTTTTTCTAATAAATAATAAACACAGGGGCAAGTTAGTTAGTTCAAATCATGCACAAAATATCTCATAGTTAAATTATCTCACCAATTATAAGATTATGTTAATCGATATAATAATAGATACCAAATACTCCTCTACTCACGCGACACACACATATACATATAACGTGTTTGATATAGAACATGTATGACTGAGTAGTGCTATGGTAGGAAGATGAACAAATTAGTGCATAAAGCCAAGTTCGATTCCATTCATTAACAATTTTTTTAGAAAAAAGAGTAAACATAAGGGAAATTTAGATATTTTAAATTAAATAAAATATCTCACCAATTTAGATTAGATTAAATGTCTCATGAATCATTGTTTTTATTGGACTATAATAAAATAGATATATAATAATAATAATAATAATAATAATAATAATAATAATAATAATAATACCAAATATTTATTTACTCACGCGACACACACACATATGATGTGTGTAATTGACAACACATATAATTGATTGGTGTGGTGGTAAGAGGAGGTGCAAATTATTGTATAGACCCAAGTTCGAATCCACTCAACCACAATTTTTTAAAAAATAGTAAACACAAGGGCAATTTGGACATTTCAAATGCATTAAAATGTCTTGCCAATTTAGCATGAATAAAATGTGCCACCAATTAACTAACCTATATTGGGCTATTATTAATAGAAAGATTTTTAATTTTTAATATATGTTTAAAAATTTTGTATTTATGTATATAGGCAATTGTAATTTTTTTGATAAATTGCTTTATATACGGTTTTCTTATTCTTATTTTCAAAATTAAGATCCTTCAAACTAAATTTTACAATACGGTCTTTTCTAACATCTTTTTCAACTATGTGTGATGCACTCCTTCCATCCTTGTCTCATTTAATATCTTTTAATTCTCTCAATTTTATCACTCTTTTTATCCATACTAGCTTATATCTCGTGCAATGCACGACTCAATTTTTAATATTTATAATTATATTAATTTTATGTTATTAGTTTTTAGATTTTATATATCTATATCTATACTATTATATTAAAGACGAAACAATAAAAGTTTTGTAGTCTGGTCATGAAAGTTTTTGTAGTCTGGTTACTCCATTCATAGCCGTTAGATATTTTTGATCAAATCATTGAGAACTGTTAGATAAAATATTAAAATTAGTATATAGAATATTTTTTCTATTTTTCCTAACTAAAACATCTCATTTTTCAAAAATATCACAGACACTTTCATTTAATAAAATAACATAATAAGGTTATAATTGCTAATAAATAACTCATTACCATTTTTAGCCAAAGTGTACATTCTTTTTTATATTTTTTAACTAAAATTTCTACTTTTCTATTTTTCCTAAATAAAACCTCTAATTTTCCAAAAATATCACGAATAGATCTATTTAATAAAATAAAATAATAATATTATAATTATTAATGACTAACCGATTAGTTTTTTTCCTAAACGTATACTCTTTTTTATATTTTCTAACTAATATTTCTCTTAACTAAAACCTCAAAAATATCACGGATTATTCCATTTAGTAGCATAAAATACTAATATTATGAATATATCTCTCTATCTATACTATATTATCAAAGACAAAACATTGAAAGTATTGGTACCTATTTTTTTGTACATGTTTTTTGATGCGATATTTGTCTTATTTAATTGTTTATTTAATTATTATAATCAGTTACCCTTTCAATTAAATTATATTACCATTTTTTTCTATAAAAATCAGGGGCAATTTTCTTTTCAGCTAAAATCCTTCATTTTTCAAATATATCACGAGAAAACCCTTACATATTTACTTTAAAATCTATTTTAATACTTTTAATTGACAATTAACTTTTTCAACTAAAACATGTCACCTTTTCTATTTTTCTAACTAAACCCCCTCTTTTTTCAAAAATATCACGGGCAAATCGTTACTTTTATATTTTAAACTTCAACGAAAACATGTTACTTTCTATTTTTATTACTAAAACCCCTCTTTTTCCAAAATATCACGGACAACCCGTTACTTATTTATTTTAAAATTCATTTTAATACTTTTAATTATTTTAAAATGTTAACACGCCAACTTATTTTTTTAATAAATGCAATTAATAAAATATAAAATATAGATAATAAAATTAACAATTATTAAAAACAACACGTGCATCGTACGGGTTTTAAGCTATATTATTAAATACGAAACATTAAAAGTTTGGTAGTCGGATAGACGAACGGTCGGTACTTAGTGATTTTACTTAATTACCCTTACTTATTTTTTTTTTAAAACTATCACTAAATAATAATATTATTTATAACCAATTACCTTTTCAGCTAAAATACATTACCTTTTTTTATTTGTTTCTTACACAATCATCTCTTTTTCTAAAAAAGACACGGGCGATTATCTTTTTTTAACAAAAACATGCTACTCTTTCTATTTTTCCTTACTAAAACCCCTCATTTTCCAAAAATATCACGGGCAAACCTTTACTTATTTATTTTAAAATCTATTTTAATACTTTTAATTATGTTACTTTTTCTATTTTTTCATTTTCTAAAAAAATCATTATTAAATAATAACATTTTTATAACCAACTACCTTTTTAGCTAAAATACAATATCTTTTCTAACAAAATCTTCTCTTTTTCTAAAAAAATCACGGGCAATTACCTTTTTCAACTAAAACATGTTACTCTTTCTGATTTTTCTTTACTAAACCCCTCATTTTCCAAAAATATTCCGGACAAATCCTTACTTATTTATTGTGAAGCCTATTTAAATACTTTTAATTACGGGCACTTACATTTTCAGCTAAAACATGTTACTTTTTTATTTTTTCTTACTAAGACCCCTCTTTTTCCAAAAATATCACGGACAAACAGTTATTAATTTATTTTAAAATCTATTTTAATACTTTTAATTATTTAAAAAAGTTTAACACACCTACTTATTTTTTTTAGCAAATGCAGATTAATAGAATATTAAAACATAAATAATAAAAATAATAATTATTAATAATAATCTGTGCATCGCACGGGTTTTAAGCTAGTTATTATATTAAAGACGAAACATTGAAAGTTTTGTAGTCTGGTCCTGAAAATTTTTGTAGTCTGGTCACTCCATTCATAGCCGTTAGATATTTATGATCAAATCGATGAGAACCGTTAGATAAAATATTAAAATTATTATATAGAATATTTTTTCTATTTTTTCTAACTAAAACATCTCTTTTTCCAAAAATATCGCGACCATTTTCATTTAATAAAATAACATAATAAGGTTATAATTGCTAATAACTAACTCATTACCATTTTTAGCCAAAATGTATATTCTTTTCTATAATTTCTAACTAAAATTTCTACTTTTCTATTTTTTCTAAATAAAACCTCTAATTTTCCAAAAATATCACGAACAATTCTATTTAATAATAAAAATAATAATATTATAATTATTAATGACTAACCGAATAGCTTTTTTTTCCAAAATGTATATATATTTTTTTATTTTCTAACTAAAACCTCAAAAATATCACGTGCAATTCCATTTAGTAGCATAAAATATATACTAATATTATAAATTTATCTCTCTGTTTATACTATATTATTAAAGACGAAACATTGAAAGTTTTGGTACCTGTTTTTTGGTACATGTTTTTTGATGTGGTACTTGCCTTATTTAATTGTTTATTTAATTATTATAAAAATTATTATAATTAGTTAACCTTTCACTTAAAATACATTCCCGTTTTTTTCTAAAAAAATCACGGACAATTTCCTTTTCAGCTAAAACATGTTACTTTTCTATTTCTCTTGCTAAAATCCATCATTGTTCAAATATATCATGAGCAAACTCTTATTTATTTATTTTAAAACCTATTTTGATACTTTTAATTGGCAATTACCTTTCCCCTCTTTTTCTAGAAAAATCACGGGCAATTATCTTTTTCAACTAAAACATGTTATATTTTCTATTTTCCTTACTAAAATCCCTCCTTTTCCAAATATATCAGAGCAAACCCTTTTTTATTTACTTTAAAATCTATTTTAATACTTTTAATTGATAATTACTTTTTTCAACTAAATCATGTCACTTTTTTTATTTTATTTTTACTAAAACCCCTCTTTTTTCAAAAATATCACGGGCAAATCGTTACTTCTATCTTTTAAAATTTAACGAAAACATGTTACTTTCTATTTTTCTTACTAAAACCCCTCTTTTTACAAAATATCACGGGCAAACCATTACTTATTTATTTGAAAATCCATTTTAATACTTTTAATTATTTAAAAATGTTTAACCCACCTACTTATTTTTTTAAATAAATGCAATTAATAAAATTTAAAATATAAATAATAAAATTAATAATTATTAAAAACAATTCGTGCATCGCATGGGTTTTAAGCTATATTATTAAAGACGAAACATTAAAAGTTTGGTAGTCGGACGGACGGACGGTCGGTACTTAGTTATTTTACTTAATTACTCTTACTTATTTTTTTAAAAAACTATCACTAACCAATTACCTTTTCAACTAAAATACATGACCTTTGTTTATTTTTTTCTAACAAAATCCTCTAATTTTCTAAAAAAAACACGGGCGATTATTTTTTTTAACAAAACATGTTACTCTTTCTATTTTTCTTTACTAAAACCCCTCATTTTCGAAAAATATCCCGGACAAATCCTTACTTATTTATTTTGAAATCTATTTAAAAACTTTTAATTACGTCCACTTACCTTTTCAGCTAAAACATGTTACTTTTTCTATTTTTCCTTACTAAGACCCCTCCCTTTTCAAAAATATCACGGGCAAACAGTTATTAATTTATTTTAAAATTTATTTTAATACTTTTAATTATTTAAAAAAGTTTAACACACCTACTTATTTTTTTTTAGCAAATGCAAATTAATAAATATTAAAACATCAATAATAAAAATAATAATTATTAATAACAATCCGTGCAACGCACGGGTTTTAAACTAGTTACGTTTTATACGCTTAATATATTATTTATGTTGTATCTTGAATTCTAAAAATCAGGTTTAAAAAAATTACAACCCACATAAAACTCATAAAATAATCTTTAATTTAGTGATAGTTTAACAATTATTTTTCAATTAAAACTATCCTGAAACTGAAAAAATAATAAAATAACGAATTTTTACATTAGTTCTATTCAACGAACTAAAAAAATAAAAAAATAACAAATTTTTACATTAGTTCTATTCAACTTACGAATATATTAAAATAAAGAAAACCAAATTTAACTTAGAATTAAAGTATAGACCAAAAATCAAATAAACCTACTCAACTTAGAATTTGAAGATACATATTTTTACATTGACAACTTAGAAAACCTACTCATATTTGGTTTATATTATTAAAATTAATCATTTTAATATTAGATCTAACAGTCCTCATTTATCTATTTTAAGATCAACGGTCCTTATTGATTTGGCGGTACATCATCAAAATTTTGGATAATATCTCTATTACGCTTATTATATACTAGTTTATAACCCGTGCAAGACACGGGTCATCAAAGAAGATTAAAAAATGACAAACTAAATAAATTAAAGGGAACAGAAAATATTAAATAATGTTATGTATAAATATGGATGACCTTTCCACACCTCAACCTTTGATCTTTGAATTCATGTAACTTAATACTTTAGGCTTTACAAATCCCAACTCTTGGCTTTACAAGTACCATGTAACCTCTACCTTGTAAGCCTATAAATAGGCTCCAACCTTAAGCATGTTTGATATGAATATAAGATGATGATCTCCTCCTTTCTAGATAACTCTCTCTCTATATATATATTATATAACACGTTATCAGCACGAGGTTGCTCGATTGTTTAAGGTAGAAATAATACAAAGCCTTCGCTGATTATCAATATCAAGGTATGTCGTCTTTACTAAAATGGTTTACTTCGATTTGTATGTAGTTTAATACTTGGTACTTACATGTGCATAAGTTTACCATGTTCATTTCAAAAGGCCAAAATGATCCATTGTATGCTCAGTAACATGTACATAGTACTAGAATCTAGTATGCTTGCATGAATGGAATACTATGTCATTATAGAAATCAATTTATGTAGTAAAATAAACTTATTCCTAAAGTAAACAGATGTGTACATAAAATAATGGAATGGGCTCCCACTTGTCATTATTAAGCAATATTTTTCACGGTCTGTTCTTTGTTTTTAAGTGGTGATGTAGATAGGATTTTTTTTTTCTACTGCCAAAACACCTAAATGCACATAAGTTAGTTTTTCGTAATCAAATAGATAAGAATGGTTACTGGTTAGTACAATAACTAATTATTTCATGTGCATAAGTTTTTGTGTTAGTGAGTCCCTTTTCTTTCTCTAATAGGCATTTTTTTTTAAATCGGTGTAACTATTATAGTTGTTCATCATTTATTTGACTTTAGAGATATTTTTATTATTAATTTATGTGATAGACAAAATTACATGTGGTTATTCTTTTATGAATTGGATATAATGTTTTTTTTTTAAATATAGATGTATGCCTCCGTGCTTGATATGCATGTTTGGAAACCTTGTGTGATAGCTTTTTGGACACTCTGTGATTAAATTTTATGTTATTTTTGCATGGTTAATATTATTTTTGTAAACATCAAAAAAAATAATATTGTTAAGTATATCTTCTTTCTTTGCTTATATGATTTTTTTTTTCTTGACCATAAATGCTTGTTTTATTTAATTAATATTGTTTTAAATTATGTTTATTTTATAGTAATATAAGCAATGTCGAACCTTACAAAACTTGAGTTCAATGCACTTGATGTCACCGGAAAAAATTATTTGACATGGATTCTCGATGCTGAAATCCATCTTAGTGCTATGGGTCTTGGTGACACCATAAAAGAGGGAAATAAAACCTCCGAGCAAGATAAGGCAAAGGCTATGATATTCATCCGCCATCACCTTGATGAAGGATTGAAAACGGAATATTTGACTATTAAAGATCCATCAACTTTTTGGCGAGATCTCAAAGAAAGATATGACCACCAAAAAACGGTGATACTCCCTAAAGCTCGCTATGATTGGCTACACTTGCGCTTGCAAGATTACAAAAGTGTGAGCGAGTTTAACTCTGTTATGTTTAAAATCACATCCCAATTGAAATTATGTGGGGATATGTTGGAAAAAACATATTCCACTTTCCATGCCAACAATATGCTCTCACAACAACAATATCGTGAACGAGGATTCACAAAATATTCTGAGCTTATTTCGGTACTACTTCTTGCCGAGCAAAACAATGAACTTTTGTTGAAAAACCACCAAGCACGTCCAACTGGCTCAACACCATTCCCTGAAGTGAATGTGGTGACTAGTAATGAATATGGACAAAGTAAGCCATTTGGACGTGGGCGTGGATATGGACGTGGGCGTGGGCGTGGACGTGGACGTGCCCGTGGTCGTGATTTTGGGCATGGTCGAGGTTATAATCATCAAAAATATTACAACTTCAAAAAGAAGCCTGATCACCACAAGTGGACAAGAAATGAGGAGAAACCTAAAGGTAGTGCAATGGTTAAAAGAGGTGAAAGTATTTGTAATCGTTGTGGAATGAAAGGTCATTGGCGACGTACATGTCGTACCTCAAAGCATCTTACTAACCTTTATGAAGCCTCTTTGAAAGATGTTGAAACTAATTTCACCGAACAAAATGATCCTTTGGGAATTTCCCATTTGGAAGCACACCTTGGAGGTGGAGATCAAGTTGACCCTTCGGGCTTTACTCACATGGAAGTTGGTGACTTCTTTGAAGATGGGAATGAGGAGATGGCCAAATCTGGTGGTGGCAATAATTAAGTCATAAAACTTTGCTTGTTTTTAATAATTATGTTCAAACTCTAAAATATTTGGCTTTTCTTTATGCATTATATGTAATTTCCTTAATCATGAATGAGATGTTTTTGAATATTAATTTTCTAATCTTCATTTATATATTTGCTTTGTGAAGAAATATGGCAAGTACTCTCTCATCATGTGTTGCAAAAGATGAGGAATCATTTTGTCTAGCGGATAGTGCAACGACACATACGATTTTAAGAAATGAAGAATATTTTTCGCATCTCATACTAGCTAGAGCTAATGTAAATACAATATCGGGTGCATCAGATCTTATTGAAGGCTCCGGAAAAGCAAATATAGTGCTACCTAATGGAACACATTTATTTATTGAGAGTGCAATGTTTTCCACCCGATCAAAAAGAAACCTCTTGAGTTTCAAAGATATACGCCGCAATGGCTATCATATTGAGACAACAAATGAAAATGACGATGAATATCTATGTATCACGTCCATAGTCTCTGGGAGGAAACAAATAATAGAAAAACTCCCATCATATAAATTTGGATTATATTATACCTTTATTAATCCAGTAGAGACGCATATGGTGATGAGCCAAAAATTATCAGACCCAAAATTTTTTCTTACATGGCATGATCGTTTAGGCCATCCGGGTTCAACAATGATGCGAAGAATTATAGAAAATTCAAATGGGCATCCTTTAAAGAACAAGATTGTCCCATTGTCCAAGGATTTTTCTTGTGTTCCTTGTTTCCAAGGAAAATTAATAACAAGGCCATCACCCATGAAAGTTGCAATTGAATGTCCATCATTTTTAGAACGAATTCAAGGAGATATATGTGGACCTATTACCCCATCAAGTGGGCCATTTCAGTACTTTATGGTACTTATAGATGCATCGACACGTTGGTCGCATGTTAGTTTATTGTCCACTCGTAATGTTGCATTCGCAAGACTCCTTGCCCAAATAATCCGTATAAGGACACAATTCCCTGATCATGCAATCAAGAAAATTCGATTGGATAATGCAGGAGAATTTACTTCTCAATCTTTTAATGATTATTGCATGGCAATTGGGATTGATGTGGAACATCCGGTTCCGCACACGCATACCCAAAATGGTCTAGCAGAATCTTTTATTAAGAGACTACAATTGATTGCTAGACCCTTACTTATGAAAACAAATTTACCAAATACTGCTTGGGGACATGCAATATTACATGCTGCATCACTTGTTCGTTTAAGACCGACTGCTTATCATAAAAATTCCCCATTGCAGCTTGTAAATGGTCAAGAACCAAATATTTCGCACTTAAGAGTTTTTGGGTGTGCGGTTTATGTTCCAATATCTCCTCCCCAACGTACAAAAATGGGACCGCAAAGAAGATTAGGGGTATACGTTGGGTTTGACTCTCCCTCAATTATCAAATATTTGGAGCCCTTAACTGGTGATTTATTCAAGGCAAGATTTGCCGACTGTCAGTTTGATGAGACAACTTTTCCTACATTAGGGGGAGATAAGTCAAAATTTGAAAAAGAAAGAAAAGAAATTTTGTGGAATGCAGTATCTCTGTCTCATTATGATCCTCGCACAAATCAATGTGAGCTTGAAGTTCAAAAGATTATCCACCTACAAGAAGTGGCAAATAAATTGCCAGATGCATTTACTGATGTCAAAACAGTGACGAAGTCACATATACCAGTTGTTAATGTTCCTTGTAAAATTAAACTTCCTGATGAAGGGAATAAAAGCATGTTAGCAAATGAGTCTAAAGCACGCCAAAAGCGTGGTAGACCTATTGGATCCAAAGATAAAAATCCTAGAAAATCAAGGAGACTTGATGAACAAGCTGGTACATCAAATGACATCATTCCAAATGAAATAGAATTGATCACTGAAGAGACGTCTTCAAAAGATGATCAAACACCTGAAATTGTTGACAATGAAGAGATCTCGATAAATTATATCGTTTCAGGAAAGAGGTGGAATCGAAAAGAAATTGTCATGGATGAAATATTTGCATATGCAGCTGCTCTTGACATTTCTGAAGAAATTGAGGATCATGAACCTAGATCGATCTATGAATGTAAAAGAAGAAATGATTGGCCAAAATGGAAAGATGCAATTGAGACAGAATTGAAATCACTTGAAAAACGTCAAGTTTTTGGACCAATTGTCCAAACACCTGCAGGTGTGAAACCCGTTGGATATAGATGGGTATTTGTGCGCAAAAGAAATGAGAAAAATGAAGTTGTGAGATACAAAGCACGCCTTGTTGCACAAGGCTTCTCACAAAGACCGGGAATTGATTATGAAGAGACTTATTCCCCGGTAATGGATGCAACAACATTCAGATTTTTACTAAGTTTATCAATTTTGGAAGGGCTCCGCATGAATTTAATGGATGTTGTGACTGCTTACTTGTATGGGTCACTAGACAATGACATTTACATGAAAATCCCTGATGGATTGAAAATTCCTGAAGCATGTAGTTCAAGACCCCGAGATATTTACTCAATTAAGTTACGAAGATCATTGTATGGGTTGAAACAATCAGGTCGAATGTGGTATAACCGTCTCAGTGAGTATCTTTTGAAAAATGGTTATGTTAATAATGTGATTTGTCCATGTGTTTTTATTAAAAGGACAAATATGGGGTTTACTATCATTGCAGTTTATGTTGATGATTTAAATATCATCGGGACTCCAGATGAACTTCATGAGACGATTGAATATTTGAAAAGAGAATTTGAAATGAAAGATTTAGGCCAAACGAAGCTTTGCCTTGGTTTTCAGGTTGAACATTTATCTAAAGGAATCTTTGTCCACCAGTCATCATATATTGAAAAGATCCTTAAAAGATTTATAATTGATAAAGCATATCCTGTGAGTACACCCATGGTTGTTCGCTCACTTGAAAAGAAAAAGGATCCATTTCACCCACGAGAAAAGGGAGAAGAACTTCTTGGTCCTGAAGTACCATACCTTAGTGCTATTGGTGCACTAATGTATCTTGCCAATTGCACACGTCCTGATATTGCATTTTCTGTTAATTTATTGGCAAGGCATAGTTCTGCTCCAACTCGAAGACATTGGACTGGTGTGAAACAAATATTTAGATATCTTCGAGGAACAATGGATATGGGTTTGTTTTATTCTAAAGACTCACAAGTGGAATTAGTTGGTTATGCAGATGCAGGATATCGGTCTGATTCTCACAAAGGAAGATCACAAACAGGTTACATATTCACATATGGTGATACCGCGATATCTTGGCGGTCTACAAAGCAGACTCTTGCAGCAACTTCTTCGAATCATGCTGAATTATTAGCACTTCATGAAGCAAGTCGAGAATGTGTGTGGCTAAGGTCTTTGGTCCACCATATCCGAGAATCATGTGGTCTTTCAGTTAATAAAGGAAGTCCAACTGTTCTGTTTGAAGATAACGAAGCATATATCACTCAGACTCGAGAAGGTTATATTAAAGGAGATAGGACGAAACACATTGATCCAAAGTTCTTTTTCACCCATGAACTTCAGCAAAGGGGAGAAATCGATGTTTGTCAGATCCGCTCATGTGAAAATCCAGCAGATTTATTCACAAAAGCGCTTCCTACATCTTCCTTTGAGAAATTGGTACACAAAATCGGAATGCGTAAACTTCGAGATATATTGGAATGAGGGGGAGACATGATACTTGTTTTACATGTGCAACACGTGTACTCTTTTTCCTTCACTAAGGTTTTTCCCACAGGGTTTTTTTTTCTTAGTAAGGTTTTAACGAGGCATGATGTTAGTACATGTCATCCAAGGGGGAGTGTTATGTATAAATATGGATGACCTTTCTACACCTCAACCTTTGATCTTTGAATTCATGTAACTTAATACTTTAGGCTTTACAAATCCCAACTCTTGGCTTTACAAGTACCATGTAACCTCTACCTTGTAAGCCTATAAATAGGCTCCAACCTTAAGCATGTTTGATATGAATATAAGATGATGATCTCCTCATTTCTAGATAACTCTCTCTAATTCTCTCTCTCTCTATATATATATATTATATAACAAATAAAGAATAAAAATTAATATGATAAATTATAAAATGAGAAACTTAAATATTAATTGGAACATAGAAAAAATAAATTAAGAATACAAATGGGGCTGAGGAAAATAAATAGGGCATTATGAATATTATTTTATTATTTATTAAAATAATAATAATAATAATAATAATGACAAATAGAAAAGCTAACATGTTTTGATTGAAAAAAGTAATTGTCCGTGATATTTTTGGAAAAGAGAGATTTTTTTGAGAACAAATATAAAAGTAATAAGGACAAATAGTAAAGTTAACATATTTTAATTAAAAAAAGTAATTGTCCGTGATATTTTTGGAAAATAAAAATTTTAGTGATAACAAAAAGTAACTGCTCGTGATATTTTTGGAAAAGAGAGATTTTAGTGAGAACAAATATAAAAGTAATATGGATGAATAGAAAAGCTAACATGTTTTAATTAAAAAAATATTTGCCCGTGATATTTTTGAAAAAGAGACATTTTAGTGAGAACAAATATAAAAATAATATGTTTTAATTTAAAAGTAATTACCCGTGATATTTTTGAAAAATGAGTAGCTTTTGGACAAATAAAAAAGCTAACATGTTTTAATTAAAAAAAAATAATTGCCCGTGATATTTTTGGAAAAGAGACATTTTAGTGAGAACAAATATAAAAGATAATATGTTTTAATTTAACGGTAATTACCCGTGATATTTTTGGAAAATGAGTAGATTTTGTTAGAAAAAAGTGTTTTAATTATAAAAGGCAATCGGCTAGTTACTATTTTTATATTATTTTATTATTTATTAAATTGAATAAATGACCGAAAACCAAAACTTTCAATATTTCGGTTTTAATAATACAGTATATATAAGGATTTAATTTCACCCATATTATCTACATTAAAATCTATATTAAGTTTATTTGGACAACATATTCAATACATGAAGGTGAACACTAAGATGAGCACTAAGATGCTCAACTCATTTTAATGTATTTTTTTGTTCTTATTTATTCTTTCCGATAAGATGCACATATATGTCTACATGCTCACAAAATTTTGGGTATAAAATTATGTATTTGATACTAGAGTTTTAATTTAGATCGAGATTGATTTGCATCCCGATACAACTTTAACCAATTGATTCTTGCAGAAAATAAGTGGTTTATTCGAGTTGTTTATTATGTTGCATTTAATATTTGGTTAATCATCGATGCAATTAGAATTAATTCAATGACTTGTGTTTTTAGCGATCACATATCATTCGAGATGTTAGGTTGATTAGTAATGTTGCATTTGATGATTTTTGTGTATTATGCTATTTGTAGTATCAAGTGTTTGATATTGAAAAATTTAAGATTATGATTCATTGATTTTTTGGTTTCTTACGAAGTTGATTTTGGATTGGAATGTCGAAGATTGTATTTCCAAAAATAAAAAAGTCAAACGTATGTTTGTAAAAAAGAAAGTGAAAAAACGCATTTTCTAAAACTAAACTTTAAAAGAAAGGTATTCTTAAAAAACCCCTAATTTTTTTTAACATTTTTTTAATTCTTTACAACATTACTTTATTGTTTACGTATGTAAAACAATTAATGCTAAAAATATTAAATTTTAATATTTTATAATACCAACATTTATTGATTAATTTTTAATTCATTTGCCAAAATTTTATAAATTTTAAATATATAAAATTATGGCAGTCCATTGATAGTTCTTCTTTTTATAAATTAAATTGGGGTTGCTATTATTTCTTGTACTTCGTATGGATAATACTATAATACTTCAATATGTGAGTTATAATAGTTCGCTACATATAAAAATCTTAACTACAAAGTAGCATGTAAAATATCATCATAGACTTTTAATTTTTATTCAAATATGAATTGATTTAAAGTTACCTAGTCAATGAGTAGTTATAAGAAAATTATCCATTGAGTTATTACAAATCAAAATTTATCTAAGTACATGTTATCATTGTTATCATTGATTCTAATATATTCTTAACACACTTCATTTTCACTTACTTGGTTCTTGTATTCCCTCAACTTCCTGAATGTTATCATAAATACTGATAATATTTTTAAGTTTTGAAAAACTAAGATATTTTTCAATTAATGTATTATGTAAAGTTACTATGATTAAAATATAAATGAATTTTTCGACAAAAATATAATTAGCTGAGAATATTTAATTTGAAAAATGCTATAATGAGCTTGCCCAATTTTAATGTGCTCTTGGAGTTTGTGTATTTAAGTTCCAACAAAAGTAAAAATATCGTATTATAAATTGTGAAAAAATCTTTTACTTTATCTTTGTAAAATATAGATATAATTCATTATTATAGTGTATTGTAATACATTAAATATAAATTGATCAAATAATTAAACCAATTTATCAGTTAGCAAGCATTTTTTTATATGCACATAATTAAAAATAAATAAAATTTACCAAAAAAATTTCAAAAAATGCATTAATGCTGAAAATGAATTAAATGACTCAATACTCAATTTTATGTGTCCCATTTTCTAATTGTATTTAATTTTTAATAAACTCCATCTAATTGTCTCTCCTACAGTTAAACCTCGATAAAATAATATTCGATAAAGTAATAACCTCGATGAAGTAATAAATTTCTCCTGTCCTGACTTGAGCCAATAGGATAAAGTAATATATTCGCTAAAAGCATAAAATAATAATTTTTGAAAAAGTCTTTAAGGGCCCATTGAAAATATAAAGTAATATTTACTTTTATATATATATATATATATATATATATATATAGGAAGATGATCAAATGAGAACCAATCTTAAAATGAAAATTGAAATCTAATCTCGGCCCTCTATTTCTTTTTAATCTAAATCGTACAATTAGAAAATATACATACACGTGTATGAGCTCCCATCTTCCCCATTTCCACTCTCTCTCCTCCATCTCTATTACTTATCTCCAGCAACCACCAACCTCCATTAATTATCGGAATTCGGATCTAAACGGGCTTATCCACACCATCTTCACTTCTTTTCATCATCATCTCTCCCTGACCACCGTCAAAGCTTGGAATCTGAACACTCATCTCACTTTTTCATCTCTCTAATCGGATCTCTCTAGTCAATTGACGTCGTTAAATATCCCAATAATCTATATATATATATTCATATTCATATTCATATTTGATGTTTTTTTTCTAATTTTAGTATCAGAATTTTTTGGTGATTTGCTTTAAATAATTAATGATTCTGCCTTAAATTTAGTGATTTTATAGGTGGTGCCTAAAATTTCAATGATGAGTTCAGTTTGACATTTATGATTTCGTGGTTTGAATTTTAGTGATTTGATTTTAAATTCGATGATGGTTGTAGTGATTTAGTCATAGTTGTGTTGATTTTGGTGGTTGTGATTAAGGTGGTTGCAGTTATGGGTGAGCAAAAAACCGAATTAAAACTGAAATCGAATCGAAACCGATAAAAACCGAGCTGTAAAAAATCCGAAACCGAGTCAAAACCGAACCAAAATCAAAAATTTAAAAATCGAACCGTTCCCGAGGTCCGGTTTCAATTTTAGGTCTGAACCGAACCGATTATTAAAATAAATAAATTTATTATATATAATTATTGATTTCCAATATTAATAATACAAATATATAATTTATAATAGATATATAATTTATAAAAGTTTTAAATTGATGAACGTGTACATAATATTTCTAATTATAGGCAGTGAAAATATATGTTACAACGTTTTTTTTATTAGTATTGTGACATGTACAGTCTAGGATATAAAAATTAATTATAACTAGTACGCCTTTTTGGTTTGGTCTTATAAATTCTCAAGAGCTGTATCACTGCATTAGTGAGTTTGCTAATTCAACTACTCAGTGAAGATGTTATATCTATTAATAAACTCATTTCCTAAAAGAAAATAAAAAATTACACAAGACTTATATATGCAAAAAAAGACCACTAGCTACTTAAGAAATCTACTTAGCTACTTAAGAAACCTATTGAGTTCGCAAGACTCCGAACTTAAAATTAATACTAATACAAACATCTTTTAGAGAAGAACCAATAATGCTAACAAATCACTGTAAACTTGGTAATTATAAATTTTATATATTTTTGAATTTAATAATATTTTTTAATGCTAATAATCGTATTCGTTTGTCAATTTAAGGTGAAGCGGTTTTATAACCGAAACCGAACCGACTTTTGAAACCTAAACCGAACCGGTGGTTGCGGTTTTCAATTTTAAAAACCGAAGAGCCGCGGTTTCGGTTTTACTCTAAAACTGAACCGAACTACCCCATGCTCTCCCCTAGTGGCAGTTATTCTAGCGTTGGTGGTGGTTGATGTTGACGACTATATGGTGACAAAGGCTGAATGGTGGTAGTAGCGATGGTAGTTCTATAAAAATGGTAATTTATGATTCGCTTTTAAATTTTTGGTGATTTTTGCCAAATATTTAGTGAATTGTATTAAAATTTTGGTAATTTATGAAAAATAGTTGGTGATTCGATTTTAATTTGATGATTCATAAATAGTTATGGTGTCGATGATGACTTGTATTTTGGTAATTTTAGATTTAGTTAAATGATTTTGTAGATGGTAGCGGTGTGTTAATGGTTTAAATTTTTATAATTTAGTCTTAGTTTCCATGATTTTGATGATGGTGGTATGGTGGCTGGCGTTGATGATGTTGGGTGGTTGTGTGATGTTTATAGCGGTGCAGTGGTAGTGGTTGGTGGTGGTCGTGATGATGATATTATGTATGAAATAGATATCTGTGTATATATTTACATTTTGTGATTTTGTTATAAATTTGGTGATTCTGTCCTGGGTTCTTATTTCTCATATCTCACTAGAGTAGCTCCACACACACACACACACACACACACACACACATATATATGAATTTATATTCATGTTTTTCAGTTTCCACCAAATTCAAAATAAATTTCGTTTATAATTTTTGTGGAGTATATACAGATTATGTTATGTCTTATTATATATTATCGTAGTATAGCAAATAATTGTTTGTAGGATATATCATGATACTTCCTTACCTAACATTAGATGACAAATCTTGATATTAAGTCTTATCAATTCATAATCAATCATTACTTTTGAATATTTTTTACGTTATTAGTGATTTTATAAGCATTATTCAAGTGTAATTTTTTTATGTAGTATAATTTTTTTTTTGTAATATAAATATACTTCAATTCAAACTAAAAATCTCTACCATCTTTAAACTTTACAAAAAAACATGCCCATAATTTTCTTTAAAATAATAAAATATTACTTTATCAATAAAGTAATATTTTATTATTATATCGATAAAGTAATATACTCGATAATGTAATATTTTTCTCTAGTCCCAAGAGTATTACTTTAAAGAAGTTTAACTTACTTAGTTTTCTTTCCTCATTTTCTATATTTACTAATTCTCTCTCTCCCAATTTCTCCTGTCCACTAATTCTATTCGTTCCTTTTTTAATTCCTCCACCAATTCTCTCTCTCTTTTCCCCATTTGTAATGAATTATTAAATTTAAATTATAATTAAAATAAATATAACAAAACCGGATATCTATCCGGGAGCTAAGAGCATCTCCAACCATATAGACCCTTTAGCTAAAATTCAAAAAAAAAAAACCTTAAATAAGAATTATAAAGATTTTGTAAAATTTTGTCAACTCCAATGGGACAAAACCCTTAGGTAAAAATTTAGATAATCCTTACAGGTTGGCTATATTTGTCGAACCTCTAGCAGCCTGTAGTGAAATTACACATAATCTATTGCCATATTAAAATAATATATTTCATTTATAACAACTTAAAATAATAATAACATACTATTTTTAAAATTTAGCCAACTATTATGGTCAACTCCATCGAAGCACAATCCGTTACAGGTTCAACAAATTTTACATAATCAATATTTTAGATCATTTTAGCCAATCATTTTAGCCAACACCGTTGGAAATGCTCTAATCTGGCATTTAGGTCGTGTTTGGAAGTTAGCGATTTGAGAAAAAAAATAGCGGATTGAACCAAATAAGAGTTTTGATCAAATGAATCCTCGTGCTTGGTAATTAACAGAATGAAATAGCGGAACAATTTCATCAAAACAGCTAAATCAATCATTCGAGTTAGATAAATTCTTGCATGCATTTGATCATATAATTTTTTCATCCTTGATAATGTTTGTGAGCAGTATGAATAACAGTACCCAAACATATGTGCTTATTTGTAATTTTGGTAACATGAATCTGTCTCCATGTATGTGCTTATATATAGTTAAATTATTTTAATGCTGGTGGACTCATAATACTTAAGAAAAATTATTGGTATCTGTTATATCAGTATATGTGCTCATATCTATATAAATTATTTCATGCTGGATTGTTGGTGATTAATTCGTAGTACTCTGGAAACATGAATGTGTCACTGTTTCTGTTATGCCTCTTTGTTCTCATAAAAATTCAGGTTGGTAGATTCATAGTACTTATCTTTTAATTATGGCATGAATAGGAGGATCGAAGATCAAAAATGGGGAATGCAACGAAGATTAAAGAATCTACTCTTTGCGTGCATGCCTGCGTTTTTATTAAAAGTATGTCTCAAAGGGCAGAACATATCCGGAACTAGGGGCGGATACACAAGGGGGGCTCAGGGAGCTTGATCCCACACCTGACCTCTCTGATCATGTCATTAACCCTTTCAATTTAAGAGAATTTATATTTTACCCCACCATATTTACAATTTCAGACCACATATATTTGAAGACTACACGATGTTTATAACTTTTTCTCTGTAAATGAAGCCCCCCTCTCACTAAATTCCTGAATCCGTTACTGTCCGGGACTGTCAATATGTTAAGTCAAATAAGAGAGAAGTATCCACAGCTAGAAAGATTGTTGATCATGATATTTTTCATCTTTATTTTAGTCTATCTTCATATCTTACCTGTTTCCTTATTTGTTTTTGTTAAATATACAATATAAGATCTTGGAAAGTGTCTTCCTCTAACACCTTGAGGTTTTAGAGCGACTGGTTACTCAACTTGGTATCAGAGCTCAGGCAGGCGGGAGGTCCAAGGTTCGACTCTCTGCCACCCCCAATATTCTCACAATTTATTATGGACACGAAAGGCAAAAATTATGCCCCAAAGATGGGTGTCCGTGATCCACTCTTCGACCCAAAAATGGGCTTTCGGGTGAGGGGGAGTGTTAGAATACAATATATGATCCAGGAAAGTGCCTTCCTCTAACACCTTGAGATTTTAGAGCGACTGGTTACTCAACTGTGATCCACTCTTCAACCCAAAAATGGGCTTTCGAGTGAGGTGGAGTGTTAAATATACTATATGATCCTATTGGGACCTTCCTCTAACACCTTAAGGTTTTAGATGAGCTGGTTACTCAACAGTTTTTCCCTCTTAATTTTGTTTATTGTTTACTAGAAAAAATCTTCATGCATATTGTACAGATATAATGAAATCCTCCGTGTCTAGATGTTTCCTATTATCTGTAAATACAGACTCACCTTCTGCTCTTGTCAATGATAATGCTTGGGTGTCTACTATACGCTCTCTATAATAGAAGATTGTTCGAAAGTGGATCGTTGTTCCACTATCTTATGCTCCATGCACGATCCCGGGTCTACTTCAGGTTAGTTCCCCTGCCACTTTCGATTCATCATTTTAACACGTTTTAGTTATTTTCTGACAATTTATCAATTTATGTAAAATATTACAATGAAGCTCATTTTCTTGTTCGACATGAGCAATGCTGCATTCTTCTTTTTCTTTTTGATTTTCATGTTCTTGTTGGTTCTTGTCCAAAAGCAGGCACAATAATGTGTTTTTATTAGTGATAAAAACATTTCGTAGTACTTTTATATATTTTTCTGATAGATAGAAATATCTACAAAAATAGAAATTATTGATCATAGCGATATGTAAGTGTAACTATGTTGGAGAAATAGCTGGCATGAGAAGGTTATATGAAAACATGGAAAATGTCGATGAATAGGATTCAGACACATCTATAACCTCTGACAAAAGTTTTGGTCTTTCAAAGATAAGAGCGAGAGCATATTCTGAACAAACAAAGCCTATAAAGGATTCATTTAATTTTGATGAATTACTACTTACCAGGTTTGTTTTTCTCCTACAGAAATTTGTTTTTATTACAGAGAAAGGTGAGGAAGTTGAGAAGTCATCATTTCGTGAGACTTGTTCCCAGGCAACCAGTGACGGACTTAGTATAAGGGCATGGTAGACATCTGCTCCTCATTGCCGCTGATGATGGTCTCCGGTGAATGAAGAAATTCGAGGGATTCGTTAGTTTGGCCTCTCTTTGCCCATCCTCAATCTAGGAAGTTCGTTTATTATTGATCACAATAAAAGTGTTGATATGAATCGCAAGTGTTTAAATTCTTGGAATCTTGGGTAAGAAGAGCTTGTCAATGAAGAAGATGATACACTGAGTTACAGAGATACATAGAAGACGTATCCATTAAAATAAATAAATAAATAAATAAATATGACTCTTGGAAGAAGATGGGCCAGCTTCTCATTTGGGCTTGATATGTAGATGAACTTAGTTGACCCATTTGAAACTTAAAGATTCATTAAGCCTGTTTAATGTTTTATTAATAAATCACAAATTTCAAATACATATCAAAGCTATGCCTTGAAAAAATAATATGAAATCAAGAAGTCCGGTATTTCTTTTCCTACTTAAGTTTGATGAGAAATTAAAATTATTATATGATTAGATCTAAAATAGGATCATGTCAAACGTTGAAATTTATTATAAATTTTTTAATATTATTATCTAAATTTTATAATTAATTTTTTTATTAAATTTAAGTTTAAAAAATGAAGGTAAATTGCGCCCCTCCTTTCTTCATTTTCTGGTTCCGCGGCAACTGCAATTCTTCTTTCAAATCTGGTAACGATTGTCAAACTTTTCATTTAGCAAATAATGTCTCAAGTGAATGAATCATTAAAATGAGAGGAATATATTTTTGCAGGCTTCAAATTCTAAATCGAAAGTAGAGAATTTCTCACAACTACTACGTCTTCTTTGCTAGTTGTCCAGCTTACATTTCCACTCCTGATGCAATGGAGACTGGTGTATTTTATCTAGACATGGTTAGTGTCTGCTGCTCCTCGATCAATTGGGTCCTTTGGTGCTTTCTGAGCTTGATGCGAAGGAATGATTCGAAACACAAAAAAACTGGACTATGAAAGTTGTACGAATTCACAAATCGAAACAAATAATGAATGTACAAAAATTAAAAATTGTAGTGAATATTTAGTAACATCTAATACGGAAATTTATACATGCTCGATACATGTACGCGATTGGTATTAAATATTATCTAGTTATATGTGAATTAAAGAAATATTTAATTCCGGATCTAAAGATTGCTTGTTTTAGTTGTTCTAAAGTTAATTCGGATCTAAGGTTCTAAGCCTTTTTCGATTGTAAGATCGATTTTGTTTTGTTGATTTTGTCTCACCGCTTGTTTGTGTGAGTTTGTTTTGTCTCACCGTTTGTTTGTGTGAGTTTGTTTTTGTCTCACCGTTTGTGTGAGTTTTGGTGCTGGATTATATTATCTTGGAGGCTTGTACGGATAATATGGATAAACACTTTGATGAAGTGTTAGTGTGTTACACACATAGGTCTGCGAATATTGTAGCTTATTGTTTAGTAAGAGCGACATATTCTATGTCAGGTCTTTCAGAGTGGAATGTTTCTGCTCGAGATTGTATCATCTGTTACTTTGAGATATTTTAATGCAAGTACGATTTTATCAAAAAAAAAAAAATAAAAAAAAAATAGATGAATTTAAGACAAGAATCGAAATATTGATCAAAAAATGGTTCGAAACAAAAAAGTAGACGTATGAAACTTGTACGGATTCACAGACCGAAACAAAAAACGAACGTAATCTTGAGTCGAATGACCAAATAGATGAAATTAAGACATAAACCGAAGAATCTAAGGAACGGATCGAAACAAAAATGATAGACGTATGAAAATTGTACGGACTCACAAATCGAAACAAATAATTAACGTGGAGAAGTTGTACGGATTCACAAATATTTTGTCAATAAGGATTACGAAAGAGATGTCGAAATCAAGTAATTTTTGGTCCTTGAATTAAGATTATTATTGTGACTTGAATTGGAAACAAGAACAGGATGCAGCCATGCATGTCTTTACAGAATTAGACACAGAGAGCAAGCTGGCAAAGGAGAGACTGATGGTGGAAAACTGGAAATGAAGGGTGACAAAATCTGTCAGACTCTAAGAATAACAGACATCGTAGGCATGCATGTTAACATAATTTGACAAGTGTACCCCCAAGGCCCCAACCAAATACAACAAATTTATGTATCAATGCACAAAATTTAATGACATCAAAAATTACCCAATCCATCTATTTTTAGACATTCATCAACATAACAAACATTTTATAATTATTTAAAATTAAAAAACCCAGAATTAATACATAAACCTTATCACATTCATTCATACATATTGTGACAAATTCTTAATGTTTATCAACAGAGCAAACATTCAACTAGATCTGAAACAAAAACTAAAACACAAATACCATCATATTCATATATAGAAATTCAAACATTCTGATAAACTACATTCCGGAAACGAAACAACTTGATAAGACCGACCACGAGAGTCTCGAACACTAGATACCATACGACACGAACACGACACGAAATTTATACATATACTACTAAGTTCATAACATAGTTGGTAAAATAACTTAACGAAAAACATAAAACCAAACATAAATTAAACAAGATCCACCACGCCTCATACCAATTACTACCAGACACAATTATTTAACGATCAAACGGGCCATTCGGGTCGAGCTGCTTGCAGATAGCGAGATAAGTGAGATACAGAACACGATCTTTGGCTCCAGTACGATGATTCTTAGTATGCTTGCAGAAATACTTCAATTGTTCGAGTGTACAGCATCCCAGCATTTGTCCCAAAAGCAAAAACAGCCAATTAATCGTCTTCTTCTTCTCCGAAATCACGGGCTTCACGCTATTCTCCTGATTACAGTACTTGCAAGTTGGAAGAACCGGGTTCATTAAAGTAGCCGGGGCACGATCATGCATGGTGGATTTGTTTTTCGCCATAAACGACCCGATTTCGATAAATTTCTCATGCAAATCGAGGTCCATTTGAAACTGCCTCTCACATCTCTTGCATTGCACTTCACCCGAAATAATCGTTATTTGTTTCGAATCGAGATAATTAAGTGAATGCACAGTAGCTCTCTTAGTAGTAGCCCAAGGGTAAGGTTGTGGGATATTCTGACTTTTCGAGCCGTCTCGTGGGGCCTGAGTCGGGTTTTTTCGAACCCGAGTAGGCCCCGTTCGCGGTACAGACGGTGCGGTTTCAACAACAGCAGGAGGAACTGATGATAAAGCAGGAGAGAGATGGAGAGAAGTGTAAGGCACTTGCTGAGTCAGCAAAGAATGGAGAGAGATCTGGTCAGCTTGTGTCTCAGATGGGAGAGAGTGAGAGTGAGAGTGAGTTTGAGTACTGAGTCTACGATGACGAGTTGCATTAGGAATGTCAAGAGAGAGAGTGAGAACAACGTTGTTGGTATTGTTATTGTCCTGAGAGACATCATCAGAGTGCATTGGGATCTGTGTGGTGTTGAGATCAACGGTGGGGTTTGATTTTCGTTTACGAGTGAGGTCTTGGTTTTCATCCAGGTTGTTATTCATGGTGTTAGCGAGAGAGAGAGAGAGATCAGAGAGAGATCAGAGAGAGAGATGGGAGAGAAAAGTGATGGAGAGGAGAAAGAAGTTTGTTCGAATAGATATACACGAGGACACCTACAAGTGTGTGTATAAATAAATAGTGTAAGTCATGGTATTTGCAAAAAAGGACTATTGCTTTTCTGCCCCTTCATTCGTACATACATTGTTTGTGTATGTATCTTTCATTTTCGATAAACGCAACAACAAATGTGCCTCTTATCTCAATCTAATCCTCATTTTTTGTTTCTCTGAAAATTAAAAAAATAAAAAATAAATCTTATTAGTAGTTTTTCATAAATATATAAAACATATCGGAGTTTATCGAATCCAACGAGTTTACTTTCATCGTATGTAAATGTATTTTATTATTGATTTAGGTGACATCTGTTGTAAATATTAAAATTGTGTGTCATAAAACGTATATGGACTTATCCGTAAAATAAAATAGAAGTAAAATTTAAATTCATGATGTCATATATACACTCCTATTTTCATGCCTTCTACTTAGCAGAGAATGTACGTAGCACTGTGGTAGTCTGGTAGACTAGTACCCTGACATATAGAATGGTAGAAGTCTCTTCTTCAAAACGGTATTCGTTTGAACTATTACCTGAACTACGATCTTGTGTCTGAAGAATTTTTTCGGTTTTTTCCACTTTACGATGTCGTTCTATGAACTTCACTTTTTTATTTCTTTCTTTTGGCCTAGGATAGTTGGTGATAGAAAGGTTTTTAATAATAAAATTTAGAAACAATATTAAAAAAGGGGGCATACTCCGCAAATACCCTTTTTTAATTATATAATTTATTTAGTAAAAAAAAAAATTAGAAACAATATTAAATAGAGATTTGGTCCTCGATCACTTAGGAATGTCAAACACTTACCGCTATGTTTTATAGTGATTACCGTTATATTTTATTACGGAGATGATTGTTGCCGTTATGTTTCATTGCGGAAGATGGTTGGTATCCACGGTGGAAGAACATTCTATTAAATACGAGTAGTATCTTATGCAATATATGCAGTGTACGTGCAATAACTAGTGTTCAAATTCCAAAACTTCCTTTCATTTGGAGAAGGTCTACGAACAAAGATTTCTATCTTCTAAAAACGATGAATCTAAGTTAGTACCAAGTACTCGTATTAATTTAGTACCACCGCTATATTTCAGGTACAATTATCTCTTTAGCCCGTGCAACGGGCTCTACATTTTCGAGATAATATTGTTAATCAACAACTTGGACAAAGGACCGCTGCTAGTATGTTTCTACTGAGGTTTTCGAAAAAGTTCCAATATTCTCTGAGAAATTCAGTCAGTGTCATGAGAATAGTTCCACTGATTCTCGAGGGCCAGCCAGAGCAAGAGCAGGGGCAGGATCAGGAGTCTACATTAAACAAAACCGCAAACATCACAAAGGTAACACACAAACACAACACAGAAATGAATGGATATCAAAGGATGACATACCTTTTTAGCAACTTCAGCAGCAAGCTTGCTTTGGCCAACACGCAGCACCCTATTCCCTGCCTGGCGAGGCAATCTATACCCTTTCCGAAGAACATTCCCTAGTTTAAGAAGTAACACATACATAACCAAGAAAGTAAGAGCATACAGCAGTCCACAACCATTTGTGACGATCTAAGGAAGTAACGGGGAATGATCGCGGAGTTGAATGAAATGCCCAGAGAGCTCTCTTCTGGTACACTAAACCTAAATTATCTTTTACACTACTTAATCTGGCAAAACTCAAAACCTTAATTAATCTGACAAAACTTTTGTGGGCTCAAAATGGCTCTGAATGTACATCTCAACGATTTGACAGGATTGGTTCAACTTCTAACAACCAAAACGTCAGAAAAACAGTTTGATTGTTATCATACATTTCAAAAGCAAGGAACATTAAGGAATACGACTAAAAATCACTTCCTATAGTTTTGCACTCCTGGTGGCGCACGACTGATGGTGCTGCAGGTATGCAACTCCCTCACTGTAGGCACTAAAACATTTGGAAATGGGGCTGTTTCTAAATTGTTTGTCCTACACAGTTGAAAAGGTATAAGCAAGAGATTTAGAGGCAGATACCTTGCACATGTCAGCATATGTAAAAGTGGTACAGGCAAAGGGATGTGCCTTTTAACAGATAAGATATCACATAAGCTGAGGAAACAGAGGAGAACAAAGTTTATGAAACACTAACATCTAGATTCTACAGGATTATATATGCAAATCATGTATGAAATTTGCAAAAAAAGATAAGCAAGTTTATATGGAGATCTATATTTCACATATAGAAGGCAATTAAGGTGAAGAGAGAACGCGTTATTTAGCAAAATAAGAGATCATTGCTCCCGGAGGGGTTGTTTAGACCTACCTCCGCCAGAACATCCTTAGATTGAGCCAAAGGGCGAGAGATCTTGCTCCTTTTTCCCTCATCCTCACATTCTTCGGATTCTAATTCATTCGCTCTATTAAATATCAAATGAAGATTATCAACCAGAAAACCAATTTTAATTGGAAATGAACATACAGTACAGCAGCACATCAAAAAAGATTGTCTACAGAAAACCAAAACCTACACTCAAACCAGCAAATTAATAACCTAAAAATTATACCTGAACCTTTTCACCAGGGAGCAGGGACCATGTTCCCGGTTTAAAGTTCAATAGTGTTTCTGTTTGTGTCACCTCTTCTACGCTGGCTCCACCTCTATCACCACGTCCACACTCTTTCAGAGGCGCCTCTTCTACCACCACCGTGTCCCATATCTGCTGGCTATGTTGCACTCTGTGGAAACTTTGGGATCCACCGCACTCTGAAAATATGCAATAAATATTACAAAATCCACACAATTAAACATAAACAGACTTGTAAAAATTGATCAAAAAGCACTAATAAAATGATGTAAAAAAGGACTTGTAAAATTTTATGGAAAGCACAAGTAAAGCGATCAATTTATGTGCAGGAGGCTAATTTCAATAGCTAGTTAAACAGTTGGATATTAACAATCAGTCAATCAGCAGCACCTTCACATTCATAGTATTGGGTATGTACTACAATGGTATTAGCTGCCAGTGAAAATGTATAGACACTGGGAAATGAAACGTATATCATCAAATTCTTCTTTAGTCGTTTGTAGTCATCAAGCTAAATTACACAGTTCACCACATCAGTAAGGTATACAAGAATCCAAGATGCTCCTCCAGCGAAGGCTCCCGCAAACATCAAAGAACCTCGTCCTGGATACGATGTCCCTTGACCTCCTGCTACGTGATGCTCTAGGCCTTCATATACACCAAACACAACAGCATTTATAAATGCTGTCCAGAGCAGCTTTTATCTTCTGACCTGCTGCAGGCTTTTAAGGAAACAGCAACTCCATCCCCAGCTCCACAAACAACCTGCTGCAGACTTGTGACTGGACAACCAGGTCCCTAACTTAATAATGCTTCCCTTTGTCTTCTTACTGAGAAGGGTACTTTGTCGAAGGCTGCCACAGTAGCAAGTAGGGTGCGCATACCTTTGAGAAGACCCCTTGTGCCTCCAACTGCGACTGCTTTTACAAAAAAACATCAATCGCTCCAGAGTGCTAGGAGGCTGATCAGGAAGCTGTGCCGGTTGTCTTTGCAATTTGACCTTGATGGCATCGAAAGGGTGCGAACATATCAACTGTCCTGGTCCTCCAACGGTGCTAGTAGTCAAGTACCAAGCCTCTCTGGGCTTTTGAGGATTCCTTTTCCAGACCGAAACCATCTAAAAAACTTCTCCAGCTGAGCATCCACGCCTGTGTGACAAAATGAAAACAAATGAATTATCCATTGACATGCTTTATTCATCATTCTTTCCATTCTTTCCGGCATTGTCCTCGAAATCTTCTCCACAAGAACTATATTCCAAGCCCATGCTGCATTTTTGAACTTGGCTGATCATTAGTAGTCGATATCGATACTTCTTTAACTAGTTTATTTGCACACAAATGAACTAGTACTGGAAAAACTCTAGCTAATTATGTTAATTCTGTCTACTGGAAATCGTAGGAAAGAGATTTAAAAACAGTCCTCATGGAAAGTACTCTAAATTTTTTGGTTATAGTCGATGAAAATACTCATTCTAATACGTGTCTATGAATTTTACTAATTTGGATAAGAAAGTACATTTGTAATTTGGGTATTATATAGGGAATATTCAACTGACGAATGAGTATCATAATTTTTTTTTCAGTGTTTAGAATATACATATGTGTCAAAGGAATCTCATATAAATGAAATACCGGATCCACAAATGCGTATGTCAATTGTTAAAAACAAATCACCCATCCAAAAATTATTATTTTTGTTAGTTTTAATAAAATAAATTTTTATTTTTAATATTTTGTCTAAAAATTCTTGTAATTATAATAACATCCCGTGCATTTATACGAGAAATTTACTTAACCTCATGTATTTGCTTTAAAATCAAATTCTACTTAATAGAATATAAATTTGATAATTTTAAATTTAATTATATCCTATATATAATTAGCTTAAGGGGGTTTAGATGGTATGGTCGTCAGGGGTGTATTTGTCTTTTCATAAATATTATTAGTAATTATAATTTTTGAATTATATTAAATAAAAATTAAAATTATATAGTTATCCTATATATAACTAGCATAAGGGGTTTAGACATTTTGGTAATCAAGGGGAATATTTGTCATTTTATAAGTATTGTTATAACCATAGTTTTCAAATTACATGGAATAGAAATTCAAAATATTATTAAATTGTAAACCGCAAAAATTGTGATTGGGGTTTGTAAATATTGTTTTGATTTTTTTTTATAAAAGAATCAGAAATTAACTAAATATAGTATAATAAAGTTATTGACTCTAAAAATATAAAAAAATTATAAAATCTAATAATTTTAAAATTAGGGAAAAAAAGAATTTCATGGAAAAAATACAAACAACAATTTTAATGTTAATAAAATAAGTATCATCCACTGAATATGATTTGCGAACATTAGTCTACAATTTTTCAAAAAAAAATTAAAATTAATTTAATTAAAATATAAAATTTATTAATAATAGTTATAAAGTATCCCCGCAATGCACATGTATAAAGCTAGTTATGATAAAAAAAAAATGTTTGTTTTGAACTCAAGACATTCTTTTGGGAATATATGGCTCATAAGAAAAACAGGGGTTGTCTTGTCTGATATTGAAATTTGTTACGTCAAAAGTTTGTACGTGTCATCACCTGGTTCGACGAACTGTGCACACCATTTGTAAATAAACAGTTTCTTTCAACAAAAATCACTCAACTAGTCAAGTGTGCACGCAGCTACACCAACGACCCAACTACTCCTTCTTCAACTAAGCAGACCTACCCAGCTTCAAACTTTGTAACACACACAAAACTTCCTATAATCCACCTTGTGTGTGTATAGATATATATACAACCCTGTTTATATAATTACCTCATCTCTGCTGATGCTGTGAAAATTCATATAGAAGGTGACTACTTTGTTACTTCCTTCCCCCCTCTCTCTCTCTCTCTCTCTCTCTCTCTCTCTCTCTCTCTCTCTCTCTCATTTTAATGTAGTTATTGCTAATTTATTTATTGTCTTCATTCTCGAATACCCATTTAAAAATAATTTTGAACCTCTGTTAGAACATAGCTATTTTGTTGATTAGTGAAATTTGTACTTGTTTTTGCACTTGTGTGATGGCACCCCACTTGTTTGAATCAATGCCTGACCTGTTTTTTTTGGATACCTTGTTTAAAATATGTTAGTTTGCTAGTATTTCAGTTTTTTATTGCCTGATGAATAGTGGAATTGTGATTATATATGTTATAGTTATTTATGCTAATATTTTTGTGATTGTAGAATAATGTATCTTGGAGATGAGATGCAGAAGGCTAAGGTGATGACATTTTACCGAATTGCTCAGGTTGGTGTTCGAATTCGTTTCAACTTGCGAAAATTTGTATGATATTATTTTTGTTATGCAAGTTTTGTTCAAAAAGATATCTCTGGAATATATTATGAATCTGTATATTCAGGCCTCCTAATAGCTCAGGGTATATGATCATATGATTACTCAGTGTCAGTGATCCCATTGATGGTGAAGAATGAGTGAATATTAGTAACTGTCAAGCTTGGATTTAAATATATAGTATATACGATTCTCATTTGACTGTAAATTCTTTTGCAGATTGGGAATATGGGGCTTCTTTTACTCTGGCATTTTGTCCATGTAATCATCAATTTATGGTACTTTGCATTAGGGTTAGGTCAAACACTTGAAAGCTATCTTATATCCAGAGGGTTATTAAAGAGGTATAATTCCCTTGACTCAAACAGAGTTCGGTACCTGGCAATTGTTGTGGACAGTAAAGAAGCTGATCAAACTTTAGAAGTTATTAAACTTCTAAAGCATCTTCAAGATATTGGTATCAAGCATGTCTGCCTGTATGACCCTAAAGGTAAGGTATTTTAGTGTTCTTTTACCTTATTACTTGCTAATTACATGAACTAGTGTGCTCAACTCACTCTGAACCACAAAGTTTGCATCCTTTTTCTTCATTGTTGTAGGATTGCTAAAGAAATCAAAGGAAGGCATCTTGGAGAAATTAACCTGTGCGAAGTTATATGAGGTACACACTACAACTGTTACTATCTAGTCATCCAACTTGTAAATGTGTTGCCAAAGTTGAGAGGTAGTTTTTGCTCCAGTAATAATGCATAATGAAACTTCATTTTGAAATTCTGCCGTCATATTTTGTTGGTGGTGAATAAACGATGATCCATTACTGTCAAGTCAGAACTCATGAATTGGACAGATCTAGACCTGACAATATTGTACACGACTCAAATTTTTTTGGTGTTTAGGCTTGTAAAATCCTACATGAAGCAGGAAACTAGACCAACATGAAAGCACATGGACAGATTTAGTATCATGTTTGTGTTTTCAGCTAGGTAACGAAACAACGTGAAAATACATGACAAAAATAAATATGGTTAGTCACACTCTTGTAAAAAAAAAATCACACTCTTGTAATAAAAAAATCTACAGATACTAAAATTGCAGAAGTAAAAGTATAATATCAAAAGTTTTTTGAAATATATGCAAGTAATATTAATATTAAAATTTATTAAAGTGATATTTTATCACATTATAATTTTTCAATATTTGTCTTTATTTTTTATTTTTTTACATATAGAAAATATGACATGAAAGGACACAAACTTAGTGTGGGGATCCGACATTAATCCTCCCATACCTACTAATTGATCTACTAATTGATGTACCTGAGATGCGTTTCCTCTAGCTCATGAAAAGACATTACATGGACTGGATTTAAACGGTCAGTCATCCTAAAATTAGGATTCATTTTCTTGTTGCGAAATTCACTTGTAGTCATATCTCAATGAAATGACATAATATTTATGCCGCTTGCACATTCCGGGAATTGTGGTGTTTTTTCAAAATAAAACTTTGTTGCTCAGCATCTTGAACTAGCCATCTTTTATATGGGATTGTTAAAATATAATCAATTCCTGATGAAATGAATTTAGCAGTAGCTTGTTGAAACATAGAGTCTTTACTTTATCCACAACACAAATTCTTAGTATCGTGTTTGGCTTTGCAATTTTCGACATGAAACATAGAAATATACGGAACAGTTGCCATGGGTAGACAGACCTTATTAACTACTACAAAATGCTCTTCATCAAGTTTATGTGAACCAGATTAGTGCCATCTACTTAATTCCACACACTGTCTGCATGCTTTTTAGCTATGCACTAAGTTTCTTGTTTAAAATATATTACTACAGTGATTATTGCCTATGGTATCTTAGGCACTGTTACTGTTGTCTTGAGAATCCTATTAATTTATGCAGGATGCTACTGAATCTGATTCTCTAGTCAGGAAATATACCACTCTAGAATTTGCTTCGTTTTCGGATGGAAAGAAAGCAGTTTCCAAAGCAGCCAACTATCTTTTTAAGAAGAACTATCTTTGTAAAGAACAGACAGAGTTTGTTTGTACTGAATCTCACATTGATGAAGCGCTAAAAGCAATTGGTATGTGTTTCCTATTTACTCCAGTACCTGATTCTTACACGGTTGCACATTCACTTGGTGATTGGTGCATTAAATACTTCTTTTGTACTTTTATATACTTTGGTAAAGATAGATACATATTGTTTACCTATGGTAATTTTCTTGACATTCTATTAGGCTGTGCACGCCCTGATCCAGATCTTTTATTAGTTTATGGGCCTGCAAGATGTCACCTTGGTTTCCCAGCATGGAGACTTCGTTATACTGAAATCGTGTAAGTTCACAGACATGCCTTATCCCCTTCAGAGTCTCACCAACATTTTCATCTGATCCGAATAAAAGCTTTGAAAGGGAAAACATTATCTGAACATGACCAGAGAAGATCATCTAATTATGGTCACTTTAATTTTCTAAAATACTGTACTGTTATGACGTTGATTTAGTGGTGTATATGAGATTATAATGTCCAGCAGTTGGAAGTGGTGACTGTGAAGTGACATTCTGTTGTAGATGGTACTTAAGAATATATAGGCTAAACATTTTCATGTGTTGCAATGCTAGAGATATATATGTGCACAGAAAATCAAGTGAACTTTAAAATCTATGTTTTCAATTTCTGCTCCATACTATGAAAAAGGGTCTGTAGTGTTACATTACGGGTTACTTATTCCTCTCTGTTAAATCCGTTCCCTTGTTTTCCTGTTTCAGACATATGGGACCCTTGAAGTCCATGAAATTTGGCTCTTTAATAAAAGCCATTTACAACTTCACCAAGGTGCATCAGAATTATGGTATGTAGTCCCTTGTAATATGTTTTTTGTATTATCTTAACTATTTTTACAGTACAAGTACAAAACAAAAATAACTTAAAGTTACAGCTCAGACCTCCTTACTTCCAACTCTTGAATAGAATATACAGGCAACAAGAGAACTATTTCTCTTATTTATAAATGCAGGGTTAACTGTTAAACAAACTTATTGGGTTTTTATTAGTCGTTATAATTCCTGTTCCACATCTCTATCAAGGTTACTAGATTTGCGATATGCTTATCTTCTAATTTCCTGTTCAAATGGTGTGCAAAGTAAGAGTGGTGTGGATATATCAATTTTTTTTGCAAAGTTTGATATGCTGATGTACGTAGGTCAAGTGACTTGGGAGTCAGAAATGCACAATGATGAAGAAACAAAATTGTTTCCGTTTTTTCTTTTCTTTTCTTCTTTTTTTTAGAAGTTGTTTCTTCTTCTGTTTGGTTCTGGAATATAGATAAATATCCTGCAAATAATCTCAGTACTGTTATAGGTATTAGTGATACACAAGGAGCAAATGAACAATAATCTTTCACTGAAGTCGGCTAGTCACTTCATTAATTCTGTTGTACTTTTATAATTTCAGGTACATGAACCAATATATCAGGAGGAGAAATCTCACACTCCATTTGCAAAAAAAATGATATACTAGGAGAAAACTGACACATGGATATTCATAGATTCAACTTGTGCTATATTGATTGTAAGGTCTTTGTGGTTTATAATACCAGAGATTAGGAACGTCAAATTCCATCAATGTGGTAGTTACATTGTTTCTTTTGTCAGAATTTGAGTTATCAGTTTAGATTCTGATAGCATTTTTTCTTTTTATACGGACTTTATAAAGACATCTGGATTTATATGCAGTCTATACATCTACATACATAGTTGGAAAATTAATTGATTTCTTGTCAGTTCTATGTTATTAGTTAGTCCCATGGTTGTTTTACGGAGGTGTGTTACTGAATGTAAAACTCCGACTAATGGCTTAAAGTGCCACATTTTAATTTTAGTGTGCAAAAGATCAAAAAGATACAAAGAAGCCTAAAATATTACATGCATTGTGCACGTCGGACTTGTGACCACCCAGTGTGCTTATGACCACCAGTGTGCTTCTGTTAATGCTCAAGACTCGCATACTTTGTGCTTAACTATTGTGCATATCTAATGTTGTATCTTCTTTCTACTTCTATCATCATGGTACAGTGAGATATTTGGTCTTGTTTTAAGATCCATCACATTTGCACTTAATTTTTGCAATCTTATATTACCATGGTGTAGCCTACCATGATCACAAAAAACTTTAAAATGGTGAAAACTTTTTTAAAAGATATTGAACCAAGACCTAGTGTTTCAAGCTGTCACAATAACGAAAAGCTCACATTAAATAAATATTATGAGAAAGATATTGAACCAAGGCCAAATGTTTCAGCCAACCATGATGATGAAAAGAGTCGCTTTCTTTTAGCATTTCCCAGTTATGGTAGTCTGAAACATTTGGCCTTGGCTGAATATCTTTCGAAACAAGTATATATTTTAAGCTTTTCATCACCATGGTAAGCTCAAATATTCGGCCTTGTATAGTATCTTTCGCAAAAGATTCATTTGATATGAGCTTTTTGTTATTGTGGCATCTTGAAACATTAGGCTTTGGTTCAATATCTTCTGTAAAGTTTCACTATTTTGAAAATTTTCGTCGTCATGGTAGGCTGAAACATTTGGTCTTGGTTCAATATCTCGAGCAAAAACACTCGGTTTCTAGTTGTTCAATGCAATACCGACTGTAGATGTGTGGCAGTCTGGTTTCAGATTGTTGCTGTTGATGAGGGGTGGAACGGATACACTCATTTGACATTTCTCCAAGGCCTTGGATTGCTTCTGGCATTGCCTCATCTTTCATAATAGTTTTCCAATATTTTGCTGGATAGATTCTTGCATTTGAAAGGTTTCCAATCTGCTCAAGAAAACAAAAGAAAACACACACGCGCGCACGACACATGTATGTTCTATGTAGCATAAGGAAGATTCGCGCACGCACGCGCACACACTAGTTTAGTATAGGAAGATTAAGCGTTCATTTGGATAATGGGATTTCAACCCGGTTATGAGAACATATATAAATGAGATTTTAATATAAAAATGTATTAGAATCTCATTCCCATTAACCGGGTTGAAATCCCTCCAAACGGCCCCTAAGTTCACGTATTTACACTTACTTGGAGGGGAAACTTAAGCAAATAAGGCAATGGTGAGGCCATGATTTCAATGAATGTAAGAGTGGTGATGTAATTTGCATGAAAGCTCCGTACAATTAGCTACTCTTTTTTTTGGACGTCTCTCTCAATTTTTTACATTTCAAACTTTTCAAAAATAGTAAATTTTTACAATATTAAAATCAACTACTTCCACTATTTTTCTCCACTATACTTACTTTATACATTAAATATTAATTGATCCCACCACTAAACTCACATTTTCTATTTTTTTTTGATACTTTATTGATTTTTCTTAACCTCCGTGCTCAACCCAAATATAAACAAATGGATGGAAGGGAAGGAATAAGTGTTGAGAAACCCGTGTACTGTAATGATTAATAATCAAATATTGATCCCATGAGATAGCTGCATATAACAGGGACTTTCACTTCTTCTAGAGGGTACGTACTAGAGTCCCTCTTTATTGAATTTTTTTAATTGAGAAATGTTAAAGGCTCCAAAATTATCCTAAAAAATTGTTACCAAATTAGTTTAGAATAGTAAGTTTCCTAATAATATGGGATTCCGCGTGCATTAATATGCGTTCACGAATTAAAAAAAATCATGTGTCGTCCACATCATTTTGTAAATATTTTAGGAACTATTTTTGGGATGCCTAGCACTACTCTTTTTAATTTGGCCTAGATCTTTCCTCTTCAAATCATTTATCACGTTTTTCTTTTGTGTTCGTTTAAAAAAAAATCTAATTAATGACCGTTATTTTCTAGTTACTAGTGTCAGTGACGGAGCCAACCTCCCACAGTGGGGCCAATTTTTTCCCCCAAACATAAAACCATAATAATTTTATATTTACCTGCAATACAACTCATCTTTATCAAATTTTATAGGTCTCTCAAATCAATAAAGTATATTAAAATTCGATTATGATAATAACATTTATCATAACTTGAAAAACAACATAAAAATATTTTAATAATGATCCGACACCGGTCCTTTTATTTCAATTAATAATAAAGATGCATGAATATGTACTAGACGGTGATCTCACGGGACCATCCTACATCCGCCCCTGACTAGTGTGCCACTCGATATTTCGTAAAAATAAAAGGAAATGTTCTTGATTTGCCACCGAAACAAGAAGTTATTTATTCTATGTTACAATAGGTTGTACGTTGCAAACACTTAACACAAAATCCTGAAAAATTTCATAATTACTTGTGTTTTGTAGCCACTCATTTTCGAACACTTTATTTGTTTAGTATACTTCATTATATGTATATTCGTTTCACTGGTTTGGCTTTGCATCTTTGGACCCTTCCACCAGCCTACCATTACTTTTAGCTGAATTGGATTTTGGAGTTGCTTCTTTCTTTGTGAAAAACCCAATATCATACATTTCTAGTTCTACATTCTGGGTTGTGGCAAAAATAATGCACATGTACAGAGAGTTGACTCAGTTGAGTACATGGTTGGAATGTCGAAATAGGACGAGCTATTCGTTGAGGGACAAAGTCCATACAATACAGGAGTGCTCATAAATGACATTACACAGTCAGGAACTTAGAAATATAAAAGTGTTTAGTCCAATTTAAAAAAGTTCAAAATCAGAAAATTTGGGAGCATTAATAAATAGAAAATACTAGAGGTTTCCCTAAAGGAAAAAAACACGTTCAGGGTCCCATTCAACTTTATTATCCGAACGAGCCTTAACACCTTTTAGATCCCTAAAATTAGCATCCTGTGTTTTCCATATAAACATTAGTTTTTATTCAACATATTGGATATATTTAAAACTTATCATAGAAATTAAATTGTTGTTAATTAAAAGTCTTTAACCCACCTTTTTAACTGGTATATTGCACACACGCTGATAATCCTCAATGTTTAATTTGAGTGGCCGATGCTCAAATAAAAGATGGTGCGACTGTGATGGGTCTGGTGATGAACCCGACATTTCTGTATGTAAAAAATCAATTTGATAGTTCATAACGAAATCTTATAATGAATGGAGACTCAAATGCAAACTATTGGATGAAACATATTGTTGTTCATGCATGTAACTTGAGATCCATTATTAAGCTTATTTACCTTCTTTAGTTAATTAGATGAACTTCTGAAACTCCGTCTTGGGCTCACTACCATATGGTATTTCATCATGAGACTCGTCATTTTCCACCTAAAGAATACATGGATATATGAATTGAAATGTAGAAATAATGAACCTTATTGTTACATCTAAAATGCCAATTCTTAACACGCTGAATATAAATACTGCTGACTGATCAGAAATTGCATCTCCTAAGTATAGTTTGTCCTTCAATACAGGAAAACAACCATCGTCATAGGTAACTGCATCAATAAAATAAGTGTATTATCATCCAAAACTATAAAGTTAACATTATTTCTGCGTGGAGTGAGGGGGACTAGAAAATTCAAGATATAGTTTTATAAAAGAAGCTATAAATCGATCAAGCAAGAATAGAAGACAATAGCAGTTCAGAAGGGAAACAGTTACAAAGAATAAGGTACTGCTGACTAATAACAACTTGATTTCTCATGAGCATGCATGTTGTTACCTTTAAGGCTTTAACTATATATAAATATACTTCCATATAATTGTAGGTTTAAATTCTCTAGAAGGTGCAAATATTTTTAGGAAAAGAATAGACAAACAATAATGGTCTACCCTCTACAACAATACATCTCATCTCCTAGAGAAGAAGCATGAAATTCTGTTATATCACCCAAACCAACGCTCAGACATAAGATCTGATTAAATAAGGAGTAATCTATGTTGACTGTTTTATCCAATTCAATCAACTTTAGGTTATGTCTAGTTGGTCGCAAATGATCATAATTATCATGGTAGCACGACACTACATATTCTCTTTTATGTACTAAAAATGGAAACATGCAGTACCTCAAATTCTAAAGGCGAATGTCCTCTAACAACAACATTGGGAGTGGGCAAGGGGAATTGAGGCAACTTCTGCATACAAGAGCAACTCCAACGAGATACTAAATCACTATAATAGTGATAGCTATAGTGTCAAAGCAACTCCGATGGAACACTATAGTGACCCAAGGTCACCAAATTCCAACAATACCCCTATATTTGTTAACAAAACAAATTTCTTCCATCTATGTCCTACTAAAGTTAATTGTTTTTATAAATTTTAACTTAAGATTTTATCAATTGAAACTTCTTTTCTTCTTAACTCATGTTAATTCTAAAATATTTTTTTGTATTTTTTTATTCTAATTTTTTAAATTTTATTTTTAAATTTATTTTACTTTAAACTTTCACAATTTTTTTTTAAAAATCATGAATTATAAACAACACACTAGATTTAATTATAAAAATAAAATCATAAATTCATAATGATAAATAAGAAGTTATTTATAATATAAAAAATGAACAAAGTTAGAATATTCTATTTTATAGGTGAAAGATTCTTTAGAATATTTTATTTTATAGATGAAAGATTCTTTTAGTGACAATTATAGTGTCCTTGGTTAAAGTTCATTTTATGAATGATGTCTTTTTGACACCAAAATAGCACTATTTTGGTGTCCTTGGTTGAAGATGGTCTAAGAGACATCACAATCGAAATAAATACATTGAGGCTGAGGGAATAAAAAATCAATACATTGAACAATATATTACCATAGTATGATGTGCACCCCATAAAAAGACACGCATGCGAAATTGAGGGAGACCGTAAGCTCCTGCAACCATCTTACCCAATCGAGCCAGGTAGTTCATCCCAACCAGGCTGCCTAATGCATATCTTCCAAGGAAGCCTCTGGCGAATCTTACTATATCGACAACATTCTCCATCAACGTGAACTTCGGTTTCAAATACTCCACAATTTTCGTATAAACAAGAAGTTGCTCATTTTTTTGGGTCCTTTAAAAGATTTTCAGACATTATTTATACTATTATATAGACCAAACTTTAACTTAATTACCGTTACTTATTTATAAAAAAATATTAAATAATAACATTATCAATTTATAATCAATTACCTTTCCCTGCTAAAATACATTAATTATTTTATATTTTTTTACTAAAACAACTCATCTTCTGCAAATAAAACAGGCAACATGCAACATATATATAATGATAATATTATTATATACTAGCTTATAGCCCGTGCAATGCAAAGATATCTTTTTAAACATTTTTTATTATATTAATTCAAATTTTTATTAGTATTCAAATTTTTTTATTTTTTTGTTTACTTTTATTAATATTTATAATTCTAAAATATAATTTTTGTTTACATATTTTTGGCGAATTTCGAATCTTGGACTTTTACAAAAATAATTTATCCATTAACGTATAAAATATTACTTGACATTATATTAAACGGTTCTAATCCATTTATTTTAAGATCCAAAGATACTTACTTTTTTGTAGTATTATCGTCCTTAACGACCAAAACTCTGGACTTTCTTTTTTAATATATTTAGAGATAAAAATATTAATTTTTATATTTGTTAAATCATTGACGTAGTTCGAACACTTCACGATTATCATCTATTTATTTTAAAGTTGAACTATTCTTTTTTATGCTATTGTAGTATGACGACCAAAATTGTAGATGAAATATACTCCCTCTGTCTCACCACCAGATTGTCACCTATGTCTCAACAGATTGTCAACACTTTCCATTTCAAGATGTTCCATCCAATTATTAACATTTCATAAAATACTATTATTATTTTTTCAATAATTTTAGCAAGTCCCACCAAATTGATTTTAGCAAGTCCCACCAAATTGTCATTTTCTTTACATTTTTTAATTTTAGTCCCCCCACCCAAATGTTAATAATTGGCTGGGTGAGTGTAAAATATATAGTTGGATACATTATTTCATATTGCATTTACATTGTGCAAAAGATATATATTTCATGTGATTTATTCAAATTTACATTATTCAAAATTTTAATTCTTTGTGAATTTTTGAAATATGTAATATTAATATGATATTGAGGTGATTTGAAACTTAAATTTTTGTTAGTATGTTATGAATACGAGAATAAAGATCCCGACTCCTGAGATATAATTGATCATTTGAGTGTTTTATATCAACTATCTAATTACTCACTTTTCTAATTCATAAATAAATCAAAATATATGTTAGGTAAATATTTAACAATAGATGATCAGATTTATTTGTTTACATGTATTGTGTGATCTTAGGAAAAAAATGGTGAGATTAACCTCATGATCCTTTTTCTCTATTTATTTATTATCGTTAATAAATATGAAACCCTCAATTTTTAATAATATTTAATATTATCCTTTTATATTTCTTATTTGTAAAATAATATAACATAATTTGGATAAATCAAATTGTACGTCCCTTAAAAAAAGTGTTATGTTAATATTAATTAACTACGTCATTTTACTTGTAATTATACATGAGCATTATATTGAGAATTTTTTAATAACATAATTGATATGATTTTTAGCTATGATATACATTAGCATTATATTGAGAATTTTTAATTATGTAATTGATATGAATTGATATCTCAAAATTTAGTTTAACAATTATTATCAAATTGGAACTAGTCATAAATTAGAGAGAAAGGAGAGTTACCAATTTTTACATAGAGAATCCTATCTAATATAGAAAATTCATTTATATTTGGTTTAGATTATCAGAATACATTTTTTAGTTCTTAAATATAATCCTACTATTAATCAAATACATTTTTTAGTTTTTAAATATAATTGTATTATTAATCAAGTAGAGTTCTTTTAATATTAGATCTAACTATTATCATCTATCATTTAAAATCTAACCATTCTTATTAATTTGGTTGTACAATGATCGTGCCAGACTATCATTTTTGATATTTGTAACTTAGCCTTTTTTTTATAAAATTATTACGGGGAATCCATATAAATTATTACCAAATTCATATCTTAAAGATTTTATATATAATATCAAAAACAATTCATGCATCGCAAAACATAAAAAGTTTAGTTGGTCAGTACTCAATACATTATGTTTTTACTTAATTATTCTTACTTATTTATAAAAAATATTATTAAATACTAACATTATTTATTTATAATCAATTACCTTTTTCAGCTAAAACACAATATTTTTTCGTTTTTTAAAGAAAATCTACCTATTTTCTAACAATATCACGGGTAATTAACTTTTTCAACTAAAAATTTTAACTTTTCTATTTTTCCTTACTAAAAACACTTCTTTTCCAAAAATATTATGGGCAAACCCTTACTTATTTTTAAAAAAATCTATTTTAATGTTTTTACTAATTTTAAAAAGTTTACATATTTTAAAATGCCTACTTATTTTTCTTAACAAATAAAATAAATAAAATAATAAAACTTGAAAAATAAAATAACGATTAAAACTAATATGTGCATCGTACAAATTAAAAACGAAACATTAAAAATTTGGTTGGTAGGTACAGTTTTTTGGTACTTCATATTTTTACCTAATTACAATAACTTATTTATAAAAAATGTTAATTAATTAATAACATTAATTATTTATAACCAATTACCTTTTTCAACTAAAATACATTAATTTTTTTCTTTTTTCTAACAATATCCCCCGTTTACCAAAAATATCACGGACAATTATTTTTTCCAACTAAATCGTGGTACATTTTCTATTTTTTCATACTAAAATATCTTTTTTTCCGAAAATATCACGTGTAAACCCATATATATTTATTTTAAAACCTATTTTAATACTTTCAATTAATTAAATACTAACAAAACCCCTTTCTTTTCCAAAAATATCATTACCTTTTTCAACTTAGATTTTCTATTTTTTCTTACTAAAACTCTCATTTTCCAAAATTATCACGAGAAAATAATGAAATATTAATATAACAAATAATTAAAAATAATCCCGACTGGTTTTAAAGTAGTATATTATAAATTTTAAATTATAAACATTTAAACATTCCAACCTATTTTTAAAATTTCTTCCAGTGTTACACTTATCTGTGATTATTCTGAATGGAAGACTGGGTTTATAAGAACATTTTTGAATGGAATTCAGCTTCCATTCTTCATATGACCTGACAGATGATGTTCGGCTCAGTCAATCCAGTTTCGATATGGATTCTTTGGTTGCGTAACACCTTTACTAAACTGCAACTTTCATTTGACATCGCATCGTAGTTAAACAAACAACCAAATCCGGGGACATTTTTGTTCATCAGATATGTTACAGATTCCAAGCTTGGCAAACAAAATAACATACTTATTAAGTGAAAAACAAACAGAGAACACAAATGAAAATCCTCTTATTTAAGATATAGCTATGAGGATGATGGATCATATGATGCTCGAGGCTCATATAGTCACTTCGCAACCCAAAGCTATTCCTGATAAATAGAAATATTGGGCCTTGGTTTCAAATCATCAACACATGACTTCTCTTCTTTAAGCTTTTCATCATCATGGTAGGCTGAGATATTAGGCCTTGGTTCAATATCTTTAACAAAAGATTCTTTTTTCGTGAGCTTTTCATCGTCATGGTAGGCTGAGATATTTGGCCTTGGTTCAATATCTTTAACAAAAGACTCATTCTTTGTGAGCTTTTCATCGTTATGGTAGGTTGAAATGTTAGGCCTTGGTTCAATATCTTTGGAAAAAGCGTCATTTTTTGCAAGCTTGTCATTACCTTTGTAAGCTGAAATATTTGGCCTTGGTTCAATATCTTTGGTAAAAGATTCTCTTTTGGTGAGCTTTTTGTCGCCTTGGTAGGCTGAGATATTAGGTCTCGGTTCAATATCTTTTGAAAAAGAACCACTTTTAAGCTTCTCGTCGTTATGGTAGGATGAAATATTTGGCCTTGGTTCGATATCCTTGTCAAAAGACTCATTGTCTCGAAGCTTTTCATTGTCATGGTAGCTTGATATATTAGGCCTTGGTTCAATATCATCGACAGATGATTCACCTTTCTTGAGTTTTTCATCACCTTGGTAGGCTGAAAGATTAGGCCTTGGTTCAATATCATCAACAAATGATTCACCTTTCTTGAGTTTTTCATCACCTTGGTAGGCTGAAAGATTAGGCCTTGGTTCAATATCATCAACAAATGATTCACCTTTCTTGAGTTTTTCATCACCTTGGTAGGCTGAAAGATTAGGCCTTGGTTCAATATCATCAACAAATGATTCACCTTTCTTGAGTTTTGCATCACCTTGGTAGGCCGAAAGATTAGGCCTTGGTTCAATATCATCAACAAATGATTCACCTTTCTTGAGTTTTTCATCACCTTGGTAGGCTGAAAGATTAGGCCTTGGTTCAATATCATCAACAAATGATTCACCTTTCTTGAGTTTTTCATCACCTTGGTAGGCTGAAAGATTAGGCCTTGGTTCAATATCTTTGTCAAAAGACTCATTATCTTTGAGCTTCTCGTCGTCATGGTAGCTTGAAATATTAGGCCTCGGTTCAATATCATCCACAAATGATTCACCTTTCTTGAGTTTTTCATCACCCTGGTAGGCCGAAATATTAGGCCTTGGTTCAATATCTCGAGCAGAAAGTTTTGATTTCCTGTTGTTCATTGCAGTACCAGTAGCAGTAGACGTATGACAGTCTGGTTTTAGATTGTTGTGGGTGATAAGAGGTGGCCTGGATTCGCTCATGTCCATAAGACCTTGAATTGCTTCCGGCATTGCCTCATCTTTCATAACAGTTTTCCAGTACTGTGCTGGCTGAGGTCTTGCATACGAAGGGTTTCCAATCTACTCAAAACAAAAGAAACTTATTAATATAAATGACAAGAAATGTGACACAAGCAATGGTCTTCCAAATGTATAGTGCACGACATTCTTATGCCGATTTCAGAGAATAACAATATCAATGTAATAATGACAAAAATTTATGCGTGAACAATAGGCGTAGTACATTACATATGACCAATATGTAAACAGCTTCCAAGTAGTTAAGCAAAATGAAGAGTTCAGCTATACACTTACAAGGAGAAGATAAAACAGAGCACAGAAAGCAGATGGTGATGCCATCATGTCTTCAATGAAAGTAGAAACGGTTATGTAACTTGCATGGAAGCTCTAACCAGCTAGTTGGCTATTTATAGCAAAAAATTAGTGTTACAATTTTGATTTTAAGACAAATGATCCTCCTAGGCACCTGCAGATGACAGCAACATAAAAATATGGCATAAATAGTATACATAAATGAATCACTGGTTAATTTACGGCTACCAAATAATAGAAATCGGTTATTCTTTTATATTTTTACTAAATAGTATGTCGTAGAGAACTTCACATCAAGCTCAATTCTTTAAGTAGTATATACTATGCTGCATAGGTATGATTGGGTCTTGTAATCATGTTACATGTACAATATTGGTTATATTTGTCGAATTTGTAGAGATCTGTAGCAAATTTCTACATCATCTCTTACCATATAGCTAATCATATTTAAATAATATATATACCATTTTAGTAACTTGAAATTACATCAACATACTATTTTTAAAATATAGCTAATCATTATAGCCAACTCCATTAAAGTAAAACACTTTACAGGATCAATAAATTTTACATAATCATTATTTTATAGTATTTTAGCCAATCATTTTAGCAAATACCGTTGGAGATGCTCTAACAGATGATTGATTACACTTAGTGGCTTAGCCAGAAATGGGAATTAGCGAGGTCGAAAATGTATCTAGCTGTGCAAAAAATTTCTTAGGATAGATATATTAATTAAAAATTTAAATTATGAAGAACAAAATTAACTATCTACACAATTTGACGGGGTCAAATTTATATTTATTACTACAAAAATAATTTTTTAGTGGGGTCAAATTTAAATTTCTCTAATATAAACATTTTTATAAAAATATTTGTACATATAAAAAGTTCATTTTTTAAAATTTCAGTGGGATTCGGCTGGTTATACACTACACTGGCTGTGCCCCTGATTACGCTTATCAAGTGGAAACATAAAAAAGAACAAATTACGCACAATGTGAAATTATGGTGGTCCGAACTTGAGACTCTGATAAAATCGGGTTCAAACTTGAAATTTTAGAAATATCTAGTATCGATATGCTGGATAGTCACACCGAGTCGCTTGTAATCTTAAGATAGTAATCAAATCTCATTCGATTACAATTGGTGCCGACTGAAACCACATTCAATCACATGGTAGAAATTTTAGTTCTTTAAGAGCATCTTCAATGGTACTGGCTAAATTGGTTAGCTAAAATAAGATAAAATACTGATTATTTAAAATTTGTCGAACCTGTAAGGTATTGTGCTCCAATGGAGTTGGCTATAATAATTGGTTATATTTTAAAAATAGTATGTTATTATTATTTCGGATCGTTAAAAATAGAATATGTTATTTTAATAAGGCAATAGATGATGTGGAATATTGCTACAGGTCCCTAGAGGTTCAGCAAATATAGTCAACGTAAGGAGGTTGGCTAAATTTTTTGCTAAGAGTAATGAACCATTGGAGTGCATCTTTTTATACATAATCTTTATAATTCGTAATTATGGCATGTTAATTTGAATTTTAGCTAAGGAGTTGCTCCCATTGGAGATGCTCTAAGTGTGTACTAGCTTTGTTAATTTATTATTATTTTATTAATTGTAATTGTGCAAAAAATAAATAGGCATGTTAAAATAGCTAAACACTTTTAATTAATTAAAAACATTAAACCATATTTTAAAATAAATAAGTATGAGTTTGCGCGTTATATTTTTGGAAAATGAGGAGTTTTAGTAAGAAAATATAAAAAATGTAACAGATATTTAGTTTAAAAAGATAAATGCCCGTGATATTGTTGGAAAATGAGGTTTTAAAATTTAATAATTAAAAGTATTTAAATACGTTTTAAAATAAATAAGTAAAGGGTTTTTTTCATAAATACCCGACCCAAAATTATTTTTTGCAAAAATACTATGTGTTTTTTAAATTTTTTGCGAAAATACCCAAATATTTGCAAAAATACCAAAATATTTGCAAAAATACGGTTTGCAACTACTTTCAACCATATCTGCAACTGCAACCAAAATCAACCGCATATGCAACTTTTTAATAAAAACGATTTTTTTCCGGCGTCCTGATTTTAGGGTTGTTGGTAGGTTAGAGTTTAGAGTCTAGGGTTTAGGGTTGCAACCCTAAACCCTAAACCCTAAGTCCGTATACGAATTATTCCTCATTCTTAATATTTCTAAAACCCAACCATTGAACCCAAAGGTTAACTATTGAACCCCAGAGGAACGAATTAATCAAGACCACAAGCTTACCAAACATCTTACTAACAATTTTTTTTGAATTCTCATCTATTTTTCAATCATTTTTTAAAAAGTTGTTTCTGGTTGTATCCGGTTGCATCCGGTTGCATCTGGTTGCGTTGGTTGCTGGCCGTATTTTTGGTTGCATCTGTGGTTGATTTTGGTTGCAGTTGCAGATGGTTGAAAGTAGTTGCAGACCGTATTTTTGCAAATATTTTGGTATTTTTGCAAATATTTCCAGAAGATGGTAAAATTGTAAAAAAACTTAGAAAAAGTAGTATTTTTGGTAATTTCCCATAAGTAAATGGTTTTCTGTGATATTTTTGGAAAAAGAATGGATTTTAGTGAGAAAAATAGAAAAAGTAAATTGTAAAAGGCAATTTCCCGTATATTTTAAGTGAAAAAGGTAATCGATTATAAATAGGTAAATTATTATTTAATAATATATTTTTATAAATAAGTAAGGTTAATTAAGTGAAAACACAAGTAAAATCACAACGTACATATCAACCGACCAAAATTTCAATGGTCTATTATATAATAGTATTGATATGCTATAAAATCGACGCATTAGATTCAGCAAAATTGCCAATATGCGTCAGTTAAGCTGAAAACCGACGCATATAACATGTATAGGCGACGGTTGACTAAAAAACCGACGCTAAAAGTGTAGGTTATTTTTGTACTAGTGTACGTGATATTTAGTAGTAAGAGTGATTATGATCTTCTTCTATTCTTCTTTGCTTTGCACATAGAAAGTAGTCTTTTCGGGTTCATGATCATTTTGCAGTTCATGAAACTCGAACTACGCCTATAAGCATTATATGGATTCCAGATTTTGTTGCCTGTATACCTGGACTGTGGTTGCAGCTGTCACGGAGTTTTGTTTCGGGATAACATGCACTTCCATTCTTCTGAAATCCCTCTAGAACTAGAAAAATGTTTATACTGAGGGCTCCAACATTTTTGTTGGTTTTTGTTCATCTTTGACTCCTGCATATATCTGATCTGTAAAGAGAAAATCAATCCTTGAACCACTAACCAGAAAATTGAAAATTGTAGGGTCTACCTGCTGTTTGATCATCTTTGACGAGATCACGTGCCCAGAGTAATTCGATAGTTGAAATAGTATCCTGCATCTATTTTCACAAATATAATTTATGTTGGTGAGTTTTTCATAATACTTGTACGATGAAATATAACTTAGGTGAGTACGTACTTACAACAATGGCAAGGCTTTCGGTACATGATGGAATGGTTTTAATCATAGACTACATATACACAGTCACACAGATCATCAGATATATGCATACACTCACACACATGAAATTAAAAGGTGTATAGAAAGATTGTCTAGATCATTAGCTTATGTATAGTTCAGACAGTTCTCCATGTTCTAATAGTGAAGAATAACTAAAATAAAAAAAAAACTTAATATAAATTGGTGGAACTAGGGGAGGGGCTAGGGAGGCTAAAGCCCCAGCTGATCTCTGGGTGTTAGCGTACGAAATTTATTTTGGCCTGCCTGACCTTGAGAAGTTGATGAATAATATAATTCAAAGCTCAGTCAATACGATGTCAAAACATTTTAGCCCAGGAACATTTGAAATCTTGGTTTCGCCACTTAAAGGTTTCATGCTAAAACATAAGAGCACAGCGAATGAGTGCAGATAAATTAAAAGGTGTAATAATTGTAGAAGCTCTTGAGGAGTTTGCATGAACTCTTGAGGCTAATAAAACTGATTATGAAGTGAAATTGACACAAACAACAAGTGTCATACCCTGGTTAGAATCGATGATGTGATAATGTTATATTATGACGTCGATATTAAGTATTTCAACCACGGTTGAAGCGATACATCAGTGTAATGAGTTCCAAGGTGCAGAGTTTGTTCATTCCTTTGCACATTCATTGTTTCTTTAGCTTCGTCACTTCTGTTCTATCAGCATTTTCTATCTACCTTCACTTCTTCTTAACAAAAACATCCAAAAAAATCAAAAACCAACACATATGATAATTTTCCTAGGTAAATTAACAGAAGCTACTTCAACCGGAATGATAGACGAAGTAATTAGAGCAACTCCAACCCAACACTAAATCACTATAATAGTGATGATTATAGTGTAAATGAACTCCAACCTAACACTAAAACGGTGTCTCAGGAATAAATTTTATGGATAGTGTCATTTTGACACCAAATAGTGTTATACTGACACTATTTTGGTGTCATGGGTTGATAGGATTTAGAAAAGAGTAGTGCTAGAGGCACAAAATTTGGTACAAAAATTTGTTACAAAATGACATGGCATAGGTGATGTGGCAATTTGAAATGTTTTGATTGATGTTGTTGGTGTGAATGCAGGGGGTCCACTTATTATTACAACGAATCAGGAATTGCCATGTGTATTTGGGAAGAATTTTGGGAACAAATTTGGGGTCTCTAGCATTTTTCTTTAGAAAAACTTACACTAACAACACAAAGAATCATGCTGATTTTCCAAGGGCCGCATATGCCAAGTTGCTATCTGTTTACCATTTTCAACTCTGCTGTTTTTTTAGAGTTAATTACACTTTGCATCCCCCAACTTTACTCCAATTTCAATTATGTATATGTAGTTTCATAAATTGCACCTTGCATCCCCAAACTTTAAAATATAAGTCGAATCACAACTCATTATACGTTTTCTATCAAAAATAATATTGTTTTTAACGAATATATTGACAAATGCGATATAAAATTAATACAGTGATGATATAAATTTTAGATTTTAAACATGTAACTAATTTTAAATCGGGTTAATGATCTAGTTGGTCACTGAAGTCGGCTCAATGTATCAAGTTGGTCACTGAACTGAAATTGGACTCAAACAAGTCACTAACTTGAATTAGTTTTTTACTCCGGTACATTGATTAACTTTTATAAACAGAAGTTGCTGACATGTTATCCACGTGGCTAACCAAAGCTGTACACTTAACTATTGTCAATTAACTAAAGTTTAATCAAAGCCTAGTTTAAGAACTATTAAACCATATAAGATAATATCATTTACCAAAAGATCATGTTACAGCAGCATATAAGATAATATCCACTTTGTACAAAATATTAAGCTGCTAACAAAAGTAACATCCAAATAAAACTAATAACAAATGTTTAGTTCTTAAACTAGGCTTTGATTAAACTTTAGTTAATTGACTGTAGTTAAGTGTACAGCTTTGGTTAGCCACGTGGATAACACGTCAGCAACTTCTCTTTAGAAAAGTTAATCAATTTAACGGAGTTAATAACTGATTCAGGTTAGTGACCTGTTTGAGTCCAATTTCAGTTCAGTGACCAACTTGATACAATTAGCCGACTTCAGTGACCAACTAGATCATTAACCCATTTTAAATCATAATTTAATATTATTTTATGACTAATATGTTTTCATTAAATAAAGTTGTGACTACTATGATACGTATAAAATCATTAAAATATATTTGTACCATCTTAAAATACAGATTATATAATCGTTGCATAATTTGATATCGCATTTGTCAATACATTCGTTAAAGAAATATTATTTTTGATAGAAAACGTATAAGGGGTTGTGATTCGATCTATGATTTAAAGTTCGAGATGCAAACAATAATATTAAATTATGATTTAAAATTTTTAAAAGTGTAAAATTAGTTACATGTTTAAAATCTAAAATTTATATCATCAGTGCAATAATTTATATCGCATTTATCAATATATTTGTTAAAAACAATATTATTTTTGATAAAAACGTACAAGGGATTGTGATTCGACTTATATTTTAAAGTTTGGGGATGCAAAGTGCAATTTATGAAATTACATATACATAATTGAAATTGGAGTAAAGTTGGGGGATGTAAAGTACAATTAACTTTTTTTTATCGATAACTTTAACACTGTTGTTCTGCATTATAGAGTTGTAGTCAAAATCGATACCTCGTTGGTTTGCATGTTTTCTGCATTCTTTTGAAATAATTGATGAGATATTGCCCAATCTATACTCTTTATTAATAAGCAAAACAATGTGAAAATGACGCGGTATTAAAGTATCAAAGTACCAAATTTGGTTATCACTTAACCCATTCCTCGCAACTACATAATTATATAAGATTTATTTATTTATTTTAAATTGTAATAATTTCATCGAGCGTTAGATTCTTTGCAGCTACGTAGTCATACAAGATTTATTTATTTACTTTAATTTTTTTAGCTTTATGCACAGTTCGATTGTCTATAACTACATAATTAAATATTTATTTATTTATTATATATTTTTATCATTCAATTCTCGAGAAATACATTTTTAAATAATATTTATTAATAATTTATTAATACTAATATTTTAATGTCGACTCATGCCTGGCACGGGTTATAAGTTAGTATAGTATAATAATTGTAATATGCATAAATGAATAATGCATCTTGAATAATTGTAATAAATGATTAATCACGGGCTCACGTTGTTGAAATAATTCAAATTGGTGTGCTAACAAAAATTTATTGCATCTTGAACAGAGTAATAAGACTATATTTAAAGAAAAGGAAGACGACTTATCCATTCTGACAAGATTTCAGGGTCCATTTTCCGTCTGTTAACATAAGATTGTAGTAGGTTTGCTACTTTTAGGATGATCACTATCAGATTCCATTACAATTTATCTTGGTCGGATTACAACGAAGAGAAAATTACATCGTCTACTTTTCTTCTTTGGCCGTCTAATTTTGCGCCCCGCGTGCTTAATTTCTGTAAAATAGAGTGGTGGGCTAATGATACTTAACTTTTTCTGCGACAAGAAGTTGATGGTTTGAAAGAAGTGGAAATGTACAAACACTGGCTGACAGAAAAATTGGCTCCTTTCGGTAAATACATATTTAGTAAGAATATTAACTGGCTGCATCCACTCACTTCTGAAGGCTCAAGGTGGGCTAACCTGAGGCCCTGTGCAGTCGCACACCTTGCACTCCTTTGTGTCGGGCCTGATCTTCTTCCGGACACCAACTGATACAATTAATCATAGTTCCACAGCGAGAAAAAAGATCATATATCACTAGTTAATCACTGAAGTCTGCTGAATTGCCAATCAGTTATTCTTGTTTATGTCAAGTGCAGTAATATGTACGGTTACACTGTTATGGCGGAAAACATGATTTGAATTATAGGGTAAAAAGATCAACTTGTTTTAAAAATAAGCTATTGTAGAGTGGATGTCAACCCAAGTCCCAATAAGATAAAGAAGAATTATCTTAAATATAAGCGGCCAAAAACAACTCCATTAGTATGAGGATTTTTGGGAGGAGCCCAAAAACAAATTCGTGCGGGCTTGGCACCCAACAACTATTTGGTATTGATAGAGCTAGAGCCATACTAGTCATTTTGATTATTTTATCAAAAAGAAAAAACAAAGAAGAATGTCATAATTTTATTCTAATTTTACTGATGGATTTTTACCGAGTCCGTGCATAGATTGCTATTTTGACACTCTGTTTTACCATTCACATAATATAAACATACCAAATCAACATGCCTACATACTATCCTTCCTGATCAGCTTCATTTTCTTTACTCAGTTTCAACTTAGTACTAAACTATGGGTCTGCAGTTTGTAGCTTACAGTCTCTTCCCTTATCTGCTGCTATTTCTGGTATCCTCTGAACCCTACTACTTAAATCAACATATGAATATCCTTGCAGATTCTAAATCTGTGTTCAGAGACATATTTCCTATAGATGATACAGGGTCAGTTGATCAATATTATTGCCTTGCGGTTTAATTTTATCGATAGTACTACATATGACAAAATGAGATCTGGTGCATGCAGTTCATTTATATTTAGTCAGTTTTTGATGATCATAGTGAATGCTTGTTAGTACCAGAGCTGCGAGATATGATCTCCAAGTAAAAATAGATTGAAGCTTTATAGATTTGAGAGAGTGGCTAGTAGAAGAATTATTATAATTTCAAAATTCTGATAGCCAGACACTAGAGTTGCAAACTTTTTTGTTTTATTTTAAGAACACTCTTTCTCGACTTCTGCTAAAAGTTTAAGATCTCTTTTTACAGATTACGTCGAAGCAAGCTGATGGAAGTAGAGCCATGCAGGTTGATGGTATCAGCAAGGAAACCAATGTTTTACAACTCCATAGCATGGATGTTCAAGGTCATCCATCAAACCACATGCATCATATGGACTCTTCACTGATCGTGTTCTTCAAACTGGAAGATCTAAAGATGGGGAACACAATGCAAGTTTACTTCCCAAAGAGAGACCCTTCAAGATCTCCTCACTTGTTGTCGAAAGAAAAAGCAGATTCCATTCCATTCTCACTAAAAGAAGCCCCTTCCCTTCTTAAACGTTTTTCCTTTACTCAAGATTCTCCTCAAGCCAAAGCCATGGAAGATACTCTCAGGCAATGTGAGAATGAGCCCATCAAAGGAGAAACTAAGTTCTGTGCTACTTCTTTAGAATCCATGCTTGATTTTACTCGTGCCATATTCGGGTTTGATGTAGATATCAAAATTTTATCCACTAAACATCAAACAAACTCACCTACTCTCATACAAGATTACACAATTCGTGGAGTCCCCGAAGAAATCCTAGCTCCGAAGATGGTAGCATGTCACACTATGCCTTACTCTTATGCAGTCTTTTACTGTCATTACCAAAAGAGTAAGAGCAGAGTGTTTAAGGTTTCACTGGTAGGCGAAAACGGAGACAGAGTTGAAGCTATCGGTGTTTGTCACTTGGACACTTCTCAGTGGAGCCCGAGTCACCCGTCCTTCCAAGTGCTTGGAATTGAGCCAGGGACCTCTCCAGTGTGCCATTTCTTTCCTGCGGATAACTTTGTTTGGATTCCATCACCTGCCATTAATTAGTCAGTAACAAACACCGTAATATTCAAATTTCGAGCAATGCTTAAACTTTTGCATGGTTGTTGTATGTCAGATTTGCATCGTTGGTCTTTACGTTTGGTTTGTTTGTAATAACTCTGGCACAATCAGAAGATATATATGAATAAGGCAAAGAATTAATATTTGATAGTTTTATCATTATATTGATTTCTTTGTCGGAATAGCTTCCTTTGTTATTATTTATTAGCCGATAATCCGTGCCAAACACGGACCGAACATGAGTCAGACATCAACATAATAATATTTATAAATATTAATAAATATTTTTAAAAAATATACTCCCTCCATCCCGGCCAATTGTTTACAATTGGTTTGGGCACGGAGATTAAGGAAAATAAGTAAAGTTGTGAAAAAAGTAAGAATAATGAGTAAAGTGGTGAGACCCATTAATATTTAAGCTATAAAGTAAGTAAAGTGGAGGAAAGTAGTGAGAGTGGTTAATTTTTATATTATAAAAATTTACTATTTTGGGAAAGTTTTGGAATGTAAAGAATTGGATGGGACATTCCAAAAAGCAAAAAGGAAAGTGTAAAGAAATGGATGGGACGGAGGAGTATTTGTCTAGAATTGAATGATAAAAATATAATAAATAAACCACTACTTAATTATGTAGTTATAGACAATCGAACAGTTTGTAAAACTAAAGAAATTAAAGTAAATAAATAAATCTTGTATGATTACGTAGCTACAAGGAATCGAACCCTCGATTTAGCTAATAAATTTAAAGTAAATAACTAAATCTTGTATAATTACGTAGTTGCAAGGAATCGAACTCTGGATGAAGTTAAAGTAAATAAATCTTGTATAATTACGTAGTTGCAAGGAATCGAACCCGGATTTCGTGATAATCAAATTTGGTATTTTGGTACCGCGCACCATTTTCACATTGTTTTGCTTATATTAATTTTAATTATTAAAAAATGTACTTATAGATTTTTGAATGATAGAAATATATAATAAATAAATACTATTTAATTATGTGGTTATAGACAATTAATCTTGAAATTGGTACGCGCAATATTTTAACATTATTTTCTTTATTAATAAAGAGCACAGAAGTTATAGACAATTGAACTTTGAATGAAATTAAAATAAATAAATAAATCTTGTATAATAACGTAGTTGTAAGGAATCGAACCCTGAATTAAGCTAAAAAATTTAAATTAATAAATCTTGTACGTAGTTGCGAGAAATCGAACGCAGGTCTCGTGATAACCAAATTTGGTACTTTGGTACTTTTGGTAAAGCGCGCCATTTTCACATTGTTTTCCTTATTAATAAAGATTATAATTTTATTAATTGTTGCTATATAAAACTCTTTTACATTGTAATCGAGAACAAATTTAATTATAATAGAATTCTGCTTTTTTATTTTATCCTCTTTACTTATCATGATATCTATAATTAGATTGTATCGATTTGGGATAGATTGATGGAGAGTTGAATGTGATGGTTGTCACACGTTGGTTCTAAAACATGTATTTTCATCTATTTTTTCATGTCTTCTTCTTCAAGTTGGTTATCGTTTTTTCTTGGGTAACATTGATGTTAGTCTTTAATTGTGGTTGCTCTTTTTTTCCCCATCCAAATCAGTTAAAATGAATTTTTTAGTTATATCGATTATAGATTTAGTGTTCCCTTCGATTCTTTCAGTTTGAGTTTTGTTTCGTTATCTGGTGTGCCCTTTGATGAGATTGTTCCATTAGCTCTCTTTTTTTCGTGCGATGTGATAGAAGTAGCTCTAGACACATTTTTCATTCCTGAGATTATTTCTTTACCTTCCTTTTTTTTATCTATACTGATTTAAGATCTTATATTGATTTATTGGTTCAATTTGGATACAGTTTGGATTTAGATTCGATTTTCGTTTGGGTTTTGATATTGTTTGCGATGGTCGTAGTTTTTTTGGGTTTACTTCTTGTCGTTGTTTGCTGATTTATTTGAATTTTGAAGTTGTTCGGTTGGTTATTGGATGATAAGATGGTTCTTCTTTTACTACTGAATTTTTTTTCTTGATTTTGGTTTTAATTCGGATATACTTTTTGTTCAATTTTGCTTTTGGATGATATAGATACTTTTATTTTGCGGTTGCAGTTTTGGATTCATTTAGTAGTTTTGGGTTCTTTTGAATTAAGTTTCTTGTTTGGAAACTCACGATTAAGTTTGAGGGATTACAAATATATAATATTACTATATCTTTGGCTAGTTTTATTATTATATTGGTTTCTCTGATAGTATAACTTTCTTTATTATTATTAATTGTTGCCTACGTAAATCTTTCTTTTATTATGATTGAGAACGAGTTTCACTAACATCAAATTCTGAATTTATTTTTTATTTTTCTTATCATGAAAAATGTTTAATAATTGAACGATATGCATCAACATAATGTTTAGTCACATATATTCGAGTAACAGTAATAATTATATGTGGGAGTTACAATTATGGGAATTACTATTATTAGATATTATGGGAGTTACATATCTTTTTTCATATACTCCGTATCAAATATTCTATTAGTAAGTGTTATCTTTGTCTGTATACAACTTCATGAATGTTAGTAATAGTTAAAGATATTCCAAAAAACAAATAATTAATCTTATAATTTTTAGACATGTTAGAAATTCTTATTTTGAGAAAGAATATCAGTTATGATGAGTAATCTAGATCTTATTTAACTATAAACTTATCTCAAAAACATAAATATATTCTTACAAATATGTCTCCCCCACCACACACATATTCTAAAAGTAGAATTAAATTTTTAATTAATTTTCTTAAATCACTTTGCTTTTCTATTTAAAAATAGAGAATTGATAAATAAACTCCAAGTATTGATATTTAAACTCCATTTCAATATTTACATTACTTAAATAATCATAATTTTACTATTTAAACTCCATATTTTATCATGTAATGAATATTTATGTAAGTTATATACGAGAATCTGAGAGTGGAGTTTAAATATCAATACTTGGATATTATTTATCAATTCCATAAAAGTAAATATCATTAGTTATGAAATCAAGAGCAGGTAATGAAGTAAACATCTGAACATTTATGACACATTAATTATTAGTATTTAAAAGATATGACTAGAGATAAAATCGGTAGAAAAAGATGCACAAAATTTAAACGTTAAATAATTTAATACGTTATCCATCGTCATTTTTGCTATAGTTGGAGGTTGGTAAGTAACATTTAATTGCTTATGGCTATAAAATCAGAACTTGTAGAATAAGCATAATAAAATTTATATTGCATTTGAACAATTCAGTTTCGAAGAATGAAGATTATCGATCTTCTTTTCGTTTTCATTGTACTTTAAGTACTTTAAGATTTTTAGTTTAATCACTCTCACTCATGAGCAGTAGCCAGAATTTGAAATTAACAGTGGATCGGTTGCACAGCCGGTGATACATTGACTACGCCCCTATTCATGAAACGTTTATGATACCTTTCATCTATGTTTAAAAGAATATGTGCTTATCTGTTTCGTTTTATTAATAGCTAACGATATAATTATATTTATTTTTGCTTGTGTGTATCGGTTTGTAGATCTTTCTTTGGCAGGAAAAGAACCCCAACACTACTGGAAACGAGTGATGAATGGAAAACCAATGCCTGAAGCAATTAAAAATTTATACTACCAAGATTCACCATCTCAATCTTATTCCTCTTCATTGCTGAATGTAAAGACCAACATCAAAGTTCATATTCAAAAACTTTTTGATGCCTCCCCACAATATTACTGTTGTCGTCCTCCATTTGTCAAAAAGATTTTAAAATTGATGTAAAATTCAAGAATTCCTGAAAATAAAAGTCTTGATGAAATTCGATGCTATGCATATAAGTGTTATGCTTTTTAAATAACATACTAGCTTATAGCCCGTGCGATGCACGGTTATTTAAATTTTATTTATAATTATTCTGTTTATAATTATATTTGTATTACCCATGCAACACACGATTGTTTTTTGAGAAATTACCACTTATACGGTCTTTTAACTCTGGTTTTGCAAATATACGGTCTTCTAAACTTATTTACATATTTACGATTTATTTTTATTTTTTCCATTCATATTTTCAAAAATACGACCCTGCTTCTTTTATCATTCCTTCAGTACGATTATCTTCCTTTTTCTTATCTGGTTGTTTTCAATCTTGACACTAATCACTTCACTCCATTCTTAGCTTTTAATTTCACATTTTTCTCTCTTCATATATTCTCCAAATATACATACACATCAATGAAGATGGTGTTGATACTCATTCGAGTAGTCCAAACTGATTCAATTTCAAAAATATAAGTGTTTTGAAATTCCTCAGTCCAAAAGATTGATAATCCTGATTGTAGTTGTTTTAATTTATTTGGGTTGCAAATCAAAACTGTAGAAAGCTCAAGTTGCGATTTGATTGGTAATGACTTGAATCGAAATTTGGAGTTGCAATCGGTGGATCTTAGGTGATTTTGGTGAATTGTAATTTGAAGTTGCGATTAGTTGTAAGGTTGCAAATTGTTGATTGTGCTTCAGGTTGCTATGAGTTGTTATGGGTTGCTTCGGGTTACTATGGGTTCTACAGAAATCTTCTTTTCTTATAATACTGTAATTATCGAAGTTGATTCTGGTTGCTCTTAGTTGCTTTTGATTTTTAGTAAATTGGCTTCTAGTTGTGTGCAATAGTTGCTTCTAGTTGCTTTCAGTAAATTGGCCCCGTAGGGGCAGTTTGATGAATTGTAAAAATTTTAAAGTTGAATTTTCGGTTGTGCTTCGGGTTGCTATGGGTTGCTTCGAAGTTGATTGTGGTTGCTCTTGGTTGCTTCTGATTTTTTTATGTGTCGATTGACATATTTTGAAAGTAGGTTTGTAATAAATTGATGACAACCTAGTTGCATTGAGTTGATTTTTGTTGTTTTTCCAAATTAGATCTGGTTGATTTTGGTTGATTTGAATCTTAAATCTCCGATCTAAATTATTTGTGCTTCGAGTTGCTATGAGTTGTTATGGATTGATTCGAAGTTGATTGTGGTTGCTCTTGATGGTTGCAAAAGTTGCAATCACTATTTATATATTCAAATGTTAATATTGCATATTTGGTTGATTTTGGTTGATTTCATGGCTTAATTGTGTTTTGGTTATCTTTTGTAATGGTTTTAGTTGATTTTGCTAAATACAAATTTGTTATGTAACATTATGCAACATGTTCTGCAACCTAAGATATTCTAATTATTAAATTTTTATAAGTTGTATATCTTGTTGCACCATATTTTTGCAAATATTTTTAGGTTGCAGCTGGTTGTATCTAGTTGCAGACCGTATTTTTGAAAATATTTTCAAAAAGTTGGTATTTTTGCAAAAAATTCTAAAAAAACATAGTATTTTTGAAAAAAAAAATTTAAGGGTGGGTATTTATGAAAAAAGCTCTAGTTTTTTTAATATTTATAATTATATTTATTTATGAATATTTTAATATTTAAAAGTTATTAGTTTACATGATTAAATTATTGTTAAAACAGATTTAGCCAAAACAATTATAGTTAAAAATTTGATATTTATTATATTTTACACGCTCAATTTAATATTTGTTTATATTGAGTTATAAAAATTAGATTTGGCCAATTTTATAGTCCACATGAAATTCACAAAATAATCTTTGATTTTAGTTGTGGTTTAATAGTTCTTTTTCAATTAAAAACTATTCTAAAACTAAAAAGAGAATAAAGTGACGGAATTTAATGTTGAGAATTCTATTCGATTTAGGAAATTTACTTATATGTAGTTTAGATTATTAGAATACCCTTTATTAACCAAATACAGTTTTTAATGTTAAATCTAACGGTTTTCACCTATCTATTTAACATTAAACGATTTTTATTGTTTTGGTATTAAATGAGTTTCCTTATTTAATTACAACTATTTTTATGTTTTGACTTTTTAGAAAATCCAATCCTAATATAATATCTTTTAACTTATATCATTTTTAGATAATAACTTCTTTTTATATGATATAATCTTGATCATGTATTTTTAAAAGTATTGGATCTAACGGTTGAGAATGTTTTGGCGGTATTTATGACCAAACTACCATGATAACATCATTAATTTTTCTTAATATTTATAATTTTTTTAAATGTTTATTGCTAAAATATAATATACTCTTTTTTGTAATATGTTAAAGATGCGGGAACTTTGAACTTTTGAGAAAATAAATTATCAATTAAAATATAATTTTTTTTGTAATAGTTCTTCTTTAAAGTAGTACACCTTTTAAAGTAGTACACCGTGATCAAAATTCTGTATAAAATTCATTTTTTTATAGTATATCCTGTAAATATCTATGTTATTATATTAAAGACTAAACAATGAAAGCTTCCTTGTTGAAAAACGTTAGATATAACAATAAAATTATCATGTAGAATGATCTAAGGTTTGAATCTACCAACAACATATTAAAAATAGGTTTTTTTGAAAAATAAGAATTTTTTCATTTTTTCTTGCAGACATAGGTTATTTGATAATATTTTTTGTAAAGTATGGTTTTTCAAAAAAGTACTATACTAATTGATTAACAAACTTTTAAAGTTTCGAATTTAATAATTTACAATGTATATATGTTTAAAAAGTTTGGCATCTTCTGTAGCTGAGTCTAAAATTTCAAAATAAGGTTTTTTTTTTTAATATGAATATATTTCTGCTAACAATGAAATTAGGTCTCTATTAGTTCTTATAAAACAAAATCACCATTTACGTATAATTTATTATTTAATAATAAATAATATGTGATTAGTTATGATCTAAAACTTAATAAAATAGGATTAAAAATATGCACAATTTTATAAAATTTTATCCTCGTATTATTATATTCTTTGTTGATTTGAATTTTTCTTAGATTGATTTTAATTTTTGAACATAGATTTTTAAATTTAAAATAGTTTGAAAAAAGTAATTAACTTGGTGTTAAAATAATGATGACATAATAATTATTATTAGAATTTTAATATTCACTTTATTAATTTGGGTTTTATCTTGTGTTTTAAAAATCAGATTTTGACGATTTTACACCCCACATGAAGATAACTAAATTATCTTTAATTAAAAGATGGTTTAACAATTTTTATCTAGGTGGAATTGTCCATGGAAGAGAAAAGAAAGTGACGAATTTTTTACATGGAGAATTCTATTCAATATAGAAAACTTATTTATATTTGGTATATTTGGTTTAAATTATCAAAATACACCTTTTAGAATTTAAATATAATCCTATTATTAATAAAATAAACTTTTTTAATATTTGATCTAACGATTTTCATTTATCTAGTTAAGATCTAATAGTCATTATTAATTTGGTTGTCTACGACCAAAATTTTGGATAAGATCCCTATTATTATTATTATATATAAGGATTTAATATAATAAGGATATCAAGTATATATTGATATAAGTATATTACTAACTGCTTTTACTTTTAATGTTTCGGTTTTATTTACGGTGTAAATAAAATTTTAAAATATATTATTACTTAAAAATTATTAAACAGAATAAAAATTATGTTATGATTATATAAAATTTTATTCTCATATTATTATATTCTTTATCGATTTGAATTTGTTCTTAATTAATTTTGATACTTTATTGAAAGAAACATAAAATTTCTATATTTAAAAGAATTAGCGGAAAAATAAATAAATTGGTGCTAAAATAATAAAAAAAATATTTATTAAAATTTAGATACTCACTTTAATATTTGGGTTCTATCCTGAGTTTTAGAAATTGAATTTTGACGATTTTACAACCCATGCGAAACTAACGAAATTATCTTTAATTTAATGATGGTTTAATAATTATTATCTAACTTGACCAGTTGACTTACCCATAAAATAAACCGAAAAGAAAAGATGGTTAAGAAGTTTTACACAAAGAATTCAATTCAATATAGAAAACCAATTTATAATTGGTTTAAATTATCAAAGCACAGTTCTTAGTATTTAAATGTAATCATACATTTAATCAAATACACATTTTAATATAAGTATTATATTCAAAATTATCGTTTATGAATATGAAACCCTCAATATTTTAATAATATTTTGATATTATCCTTTTATGTTTGTTATATGTAAAATAATATAATTATAATTTGGATTAATCAAATTGTTATGTTTCTTCAGGAAAAAAAAAGTTTAAATTTATTCATGTACAGGGTTCTCCTAAGTCTCGTAGGGTATCATTGTAATCGATATGAATTGTTATCTTGATATTTGGTTTAACAATTATTATCTAACTGGAACTATACATAAATTCAAGAGAAAAGATATTTAAGAATTTTTACATAGAAAAATTTTAAATTATCAAAATACACTTTTTAGTATTTAAATATAATTCTATTATTAATCAGATACACTTTTTAATATTAGATCTAACAATTCTCATCGATCTATTTAAGATCTAACTATAATTATTAATTTGATCGTATAGTGATCGTACACGGACCAGATCGATTTTAATTTTTTCTTAAATTGGTTTTAATATTTTATTGAAATAAACATAGAATTTATAAATTTAAAAGAATTAGGGAAAAAAATTAAATTGGTGCTACAATAATAAAAAAATATTTATTAAAATTTAGATAATAATTTTACTGTTTGGGCTCTATCTTGAGTTTTAGACAACAGATTTTAACGATTTTACAGCCCACACGAAGCTTACAAAATTATCTTTAATTTAATGATGGTTTAATAATTATTATCTAACTGGAACTATCCATAAACTAAAGAGAAAAGATAATTACGAATTTTTACATAAAGATTTCTATTCAATATAGAAAATACACATTTTAGTATTTAAATACTATCCTATTATTAATCAAATACAATTTTTAATATTATATCTGACGGTCCTCATCGATTTGAATATTTATAGTTTTATAATCCAACGGATCGTATACTTTTGGTAGTACAGTGACCAAAGTTTTAGATAAGATCTCCCTTACGCTTATTATATATAAGGAGTTAATTCGCAGAAGTGATCAAGTTGTTAAAGAAAAACTAGTTTAGTTGTACATCTACAATTATATTCATCATTATGAGAAGTCACGTATAAAAATGACATCATAAAATTGAGGGAAAAATGTTATGAGAAAATGTGTTATATACTTTTTAGGTACTTTTTCTAACATTTTTATATTATAGATGGAAATTGACTATCTTATTTTTTATAATAATAATAATAATAATAATAAAATGATCTACAATTATCTTTAGGTAATTTTTCTAAAATTACACTATTATATTATTTTAACTCCAACAAAGCATTTAATACTTAGGGCCTGATTGACAACATCTACCTAAGTCAGTCGCACAACATCTCCTATATTAATTTTAGGTTGTCAACCTCTAACTCATCATCATCTCATATATTAATTTTATATCTCCTCAAAAATGAGTGGAGATAAATAATATATGTGATTTTACTAAGGAAACTGCAACTTTTGGCAATTTTGGTTGACAATTTGTTGGCAACCATGCAATTTCAATAGGTGGATAACCAAGTTTGTCATGCCATTTAAGAGTTTGGAGATGCTCAAGGTACTTTTCTTCTTAACTTATTTTTTATTTGCTTGATTTCTTTGTGTGTTTAGTAATTTATGTTTTAAATTTATTTTTAATTTAAAATACATGTATTGAGATTATTGTATTAAGTTATATTTTTTTTAAAATTTAATTTAACAAATACTTCACTAACTTATAAGTAAATTTATCCAAACACCTATGTAACTTATAATTATTCTTCTATTTATCATACTAGCTTAAAACCCGTGCGATGCACGGATTGTTAATTGTTATTTTATTATTATATTTTTAATATTTTATTAATTGTATTTGTTAAAAAAATAAGTAGCCATGTTAAAATAGTTAAATACTTTTAATTAATTAAAAACATTAAAACAGATTTTAAAATAAATAAATAAATAAGGGTTTGCCCGTTATATTTTTGGAAAATTAGTGGTTTTAGTAAGAAAAAATAAAAAATATAACATATATTTAGTTTAAAACGGTAAATGTTCGTGATATTTTTGGAAAATGAGGTTTTAAAATTTAATAATTAAAAGTATTTAAATTAGTTTTAAAATAAATAAGTAAAGGGTTTCCTATGATATTTTTGAAAAAAAAATGAATTTTAGTGAGAAAAATAGAAAAAGTAAATTGAAAAAGACAATTTCCAGTGATATATTTAGAAAAGAAGGGACTTTGTTAGAAAAAATCTATAATGTGTTTTAGAGTAATTGGTTATAAATAAGTATTTGATTATTTATATTTTAATATTCTTAGTGATTGCATTTGTTAAAAAAAATAAGTAGACAGGTTAAAATAGGTAAATTTTTAAAAAAAATTATAATATTATAGGTTTAAAAATAAATAACTAAAGGTTTGTCGGTGATATTTTTGGAAAATAAGGGGTTTTAGTAAGGAAAAATAGAAAAACTAACATGTTTTAGTTAAAAAAGGTAATTGCCATGTTTGAAAAAGTAGGGGAATTTGTTAAAAAAAATAATGTATTTTAGGGAAAAAAGGTAATTGATTATAAATAGATAATATTATTATTTAGTAATATATTAGGCAACGTACCAACCGATCAAACTTTTAATGTTTCGTCTATTATATAATAGTATTAACTTGTAAATTATAAGATAAAAGTCACGATTAGCCTAAACACCCGTTTACTATAAACATATTTGAAAGTGTCCATTCGCGTTTGAGATTAAAAGCATGTTAAATTTACTTTACCAAAGTGTGAACAATCCAATTAACTTTAGAAAAATTACCTAAAGGTGATCCACGGAATGTGACATTAAAAAATAAACATGATATTATCAAGTTTATTTCTGTATTTAAAAATATTTTAAATTCGATTATACATGCATTATAGCACATGACAAAAGAAAATATCATACAAAATTTGTGATCTACTATATATAAAATAATGGAACATACCAGATGTATTGTAATTTTCTTTTACAATTTTACTGAATGGTTCTCTGTATTTCAAGATATTGTTTTGGAAAACCAAAGCTCATCTTCTCAAGGCCAAGCTGAACGGTAAACAGCAGAGGGCAGTGGCTAACAGCTTCACCTGGTGTCCCAACTAAGACGAATTAGAGCCTTCTTGGTAAGTAGTTTGGGGCTTCCTGGTTAAGGAACTTGGCAATGATGTCAACGGGGCTGCTCGTGGTTCAATGCAGACGGATTTTACCACAGGCTAGGTGCTCACTCAGTACATGTGCAAAGTCGTACCTAATTGCTGCATCTGTAACTGATGAGGGTGCTTTAGGTGATGCTGGCATTGACAATCAATCATTATAAGCATACTCACACCTATAGTTCCCCGACATGAAAGACTACACAAATAAGTTCCACTCATGGTTAAGTATTTCAAGAAACTGACTTGACACTTACTCGCAAACAATAGAAAGCAAAAGTTTAACTTGCAATAACACTTAGAAGATGAGTTGCCTATAAACAAAATCACTCTAAGATGTTTTGCCGCTAGGAAGAAAACAGTATCAATCTTGTTCAAAAATTTTACCGGTTGATGGAAGTGCCAAATAGGACTGTCTCGGGAACCAAAAAGTGTTAGCAGCTACCAAATCCAGGGTACCAAACTCAGTTGATCTTTGCACAATTGTAGTCCTGCCTTGATAACTTCATAATATCATGATAAATTAAATGTCAAAACTAAAAGTGCATGAAGCAACTTGAGCTGTGAAATCATGAAATTAATCCATTTCTCTCGAAAATTCTACTTTACTGTTGCCTATTGCTTTTTGCTGGTAGGCTAATAGTCGATGGAAAAACCAAATTGGTCTAGATATATCAAGCAAAGACAAGATAAAATGTTGATATATTAATATGTTAATGTCGTCTCATGCTCGGCCTCGTGCTTGGCACGGGTTATCGGCTAGTATTAGTTATGCAAGATAGGTGGAACCTTTTCCGGGTGAGTATTTTCAGGTTTAAAAGAAACCACACTGCATAATATCTCAATGCAAACAATGTTAATAATCATGAGCGGGATACAACAGAGATTGTGAACTTAAATTATTCACGGGCACCTAAATTACTCACACAGGTCAATGCTATTACCTTATCCAGTATGAGCAAAGACCTCTAAACATTCCCCGATTGTTGAGATGACAGAATTGTTTTTAAGGAGATTCACCACATAAGAGTTAATGGATAAGCAGGCAAGACATGTCATCAATCAGCTAAACCAAATTCGATAAAAAAAACAAAACAAAGATCATCTACCTGATTGCAACTTGGAAGGCATCTCTCCATATCTTCTAGCAAGTAAACTAAGATAATGTCAGTATCACACAACCAAACAAACCACAATGGTCTTGGACTGTAAAACTGTGCATAAGATAATGTCAGTATCACACAGACAAGGAGACTCTGAACCAGTGGCTACTAAAAGTTACAGCCCCGTTGAATTCCATTAGCTATTTCCAAACAAAGCATAATAAGAAGAAAAGATTATTGCTATCATAATTCATAACTAAATATATTATTCCATTAATTTCCTTTAGAAACAGTAAAATTCATACTAAAAACTTAATAACCAGTTGCACCATCTGTTCAGCTGAAATAACCTATATTGATTCTCCCAGACACGATAAACGTCCAAATTTGTAAATCTTCCTTGATCTAACAAAACAAAGCAGTCCAGATTTGTGAATCTTCCTTGATCGAACAAAACAAACCAGCTAGTTCTGACAAGAAGCCAGAACTAGTAAAACAGAACTAACCTATATGCAATTTTCTCTTTCACTTCCAGCAAGACCTCGTTTTCCATATTGTGATAGAATGGAAAAGACTCCTTGTCTCCAAGTTGAGGGAATGTTCTCACTCTGACAACCGATCCATTAGCATCAAATGCAAGAAGTCCACATTCACATTTATTACCAAAAACACAATACATAAACTTGTCTGCAGACCTGTCCTTGTCAAAAGGAGGATGCATCACGCCATCACCTGTTCATCTAGAGAGAAAACAAAATTTAATTTTACGTCTGTAGGAACTTAAAATGGTTCGATCAGTTCTTTTAGAACTTTCAGATGCTAGTAATTTTTTTTACTTTAGTCATCCACCAAATAGCAAAAATGGCCGGTTCGCTCCCATGCTTTAGCAGCTTTATACAGTATGGCCACGCCACATTCCGGACCTGACCAGACTGAACGAAGTGAGCACGCATGTGTTTAACCTTCCAGTCTTGCGAGTTAACATTAGTCTGGTATAAATCACCAACAAGTACTCAACATAAAAATTCCTTCTTGTCGAACAAACTCTATTATGCCACATATATCTTACTAATGTATGCTACTAAATATCGACTACTTATACAACTTCTTTCTTGTTAAATCCAGGATTTGCAGTACCCGAAAACCCTGGATGTTACTCAATTCACATATCTTTCTGTTAGATCCGATCTAGCTGCTAGCAGAAATCCCGATCCTAGGGCTCACGGTCTCTAATTTCCTGCAACTAAAATAAGTCCTCGGAAATTCACAAGGATGCACATATCAGATCAAGCAAGCATAACAAGAACAAAAGATTATCGCCATCATTATTCATAACTACATATATTTTATTCTTTTAATTTCTGCAAGCAATAGTAAAATTCATACTAAAATCTTAATAACCAGTTGCAGCATCAATTTTCAGCTAAATAACAGAAATTAAATTTTCCCAAACTCGATAAACATCCAGATTTGCGAATCTTCATTGATCCAACAAAACAAACCAGCCAGTTCTTACAACAAGCCAGAACGATAAACCAGAATTACGTTAATTATCTTCCTCATTAAAGTACGCGCTGTGCATATACACACTCTCTAACCTAAATCCAATTTTCTCTTTCACATCCAGCAAGACCTCGTTTTCCATATTCCCGTTGTGATAGAATGGAAAAGACTTCTCGTCTCCAAGTTGAGGGGATGTTGTCACTCTAACAACCAATCCGTCAGCATCAAATGCAAGAAGTCCACATCTATCATGAAAAACACAATTCATAAACTTGTCTGCAGACCGGACATTGTCAAAAGGAGGATGCATCAACCATGGCACGAGTGCTTCGATGGACGTACAGAAATTCTCCTCACAGAGGATGTGGATCACTTCGAACTCGTCATCAGTACCCTTCATCTCCAAATACCTTGCTTTTAGCTCCCTCAATGCATTACTACATACCCATTTTTGATTCCAAGGAGTCTCATAGAAAATTATGATTCTCTTGCCAACAAATTGAGAAAATCGAACCTGGGACCCATTACTTCGTGTGAACATGTCTTCTAGTTCCCATAACATCTCTGGCTTCACTTTCTTTACCCTTTCAAGCTCTAAATTGACAGCACTAGGTAAAGTGAATGGGTATGCTGGAGCACCATATTTCAACAATATCCGAGTGCCCAACGGTTCCAAAAATTCTCCTTGAGGTCCGATAATCACCAGCCTTGCATCTGGCCTCGGCGAATCCAGACCTTGGGGATATTGCAAGAATCTCTGCAACTTCTTAATACAATTTGTGTCTTTATATGGCAGCGCCAACCAAGGCATTGTCTTAATTATATTCAAGAAGGAATCTTCATCCACAAGGCTACAATAATCCTCATGTTCACACCACCCTTGCGTATAAATGAGAACAATCTCAAAGTCTTCCCCTTTTTGTGATACCTCTTGATAAACCACCTCAAGTTTTCTTGTGGTACTTAGTCTAAATAGACATGGACAAAAATATAAACCTACAACTTTGTCATTGAGATTCCGAAGAGGTACGTGATCTCCTTTGTTGTTGATGAGATAATCACGGTCAGGAGAGGACAATAGTTTTCCCACAGAAAGGGGCTGAGTTCGGAATAGACTATCTTCAGAATCAAGGAACTGAATTCTTTCGTTGGTAAAAGGATAGGCTGCAGCTCCGTAGCTAAGAAACAAAGGGGTGGCATCAGATTGCAAAACCACACCTGTGGGGTCAATGATAAATGAGCTAGGGCCAACATGCTCACGGTTGTTGACACCAAATATTCTCTCCAGGTGTCGAATGGATTTCTGATCTGCCAAGGGGATGGCAGGGCATGGTGGCATGATATAAAACAAATCTCGAAGAAATCCACGAATAATAGAAGGATTGTCACGATCATCCCTAAGTCCAAGAAAAACGATCTCAAAATCACCTTTGGGGTGTAATTTAGTGTACATATCCTCGAGGTTTGCTATTGGTGCTTTCCAACTCCAAGAATAAATAGAATCCTTTAAATACACAAAATGTAAAACAATAAACTTGCCCGCAAGATCCTTGGACTTGACCTTAACCAGTTTATCAGGATCATGGTGATTGCAAGTGATCAGATAGTCCCTGTATTCAGTGAAAAGAAGGTCTGATAAATTAACCGTATCACCAATTCGAATAATGGGCTCCTTTGCCTCATTGTCCTCCTGGGTTTTGTCAGGGAAACACTTGGCCACAAGTGACGATTTATCCTCCACAATCCCCAGAAGAAGGTCAGATAAATCATCTGTATCACCAAATTGAATAAAGGCCGCCTCTAGTTCATCCTCTGAACAACTATCTGTATCACCAAATTCGCTATCGGAAAACTCATTCCTTGATAGTTCCTCTTGTGTTAAATTATCAGTATCACCAAATTCGATCTCCTTTGCCTCATCCTCCTCCACTAGAAAACACTCACCAAATTCGATGCTCTTCCTCCTCTTTGATGACTTATCCTCCTCCTCAACATCAATTATCTTCGATTTATCCTCCTCCTCAACATCATTTCTCTTCCTCTTTGATGATTTATCCTCCTCAACATCGTTCTGTTAGGTTTAGGGGCTACACACCAATACGAGATTCAAACAAACAAACAAAGCAAAGCACACAAACAATATATATGACGCAGAAACAACCACGTCCCAACTTGTATTATTAATCAAAACAGTTATCAATAATACAATCAATCTCACCAACGGTGTATCACTCACACGATACTCAAGCCAAACAATGCTCAAGCATACATCAAACATAATATGACTATGTTTATATAGCCACCCAAAACTTAGCCACCAAGACTTGTCATACTTGTTTTACAAGACTTACCATACTTGTTATACAAGACTTTTTATTCTTGGTACCTAATTCCCTAATTTAATGACTAAGACATACAATATATAATAATTGTCTATCAATACAATTATTACCATATATAATAATTGTCTACCCATACAATTATTACCAAAACAGTCTTAATCACCCAAATTCATATTACCATATTGGGTTGAACCGGTCAAACCCAACAATCCTCCCCTTCAACCCAATACCATATCAGGTTGAACGGTATCCATCAACGACATCGACGTCCCTCCGCCATGCCTCCCCTCGAACAAGAACCTCTCCTTCTAGCACGAAAAGATTTCTCTTGTCCTTCCAACCTTTGAGTATCTCTAAATCCCTTTTAGTGACCTCCAACATTCCGTTCTTCATCATAACAGTATATCCCAAATCAACTAATTTACCCAATGAAATTAGATTTCGATTTAACTCCGGCACGTACCTTACTTGAGTTAACTTCCGAACATGACCATTGTGAAGTTTCATCATTACCTCACCAATTCCAGCAACCTTTACCCTTTTACCGTTTGGTAAAACTACCATCTTTCCCTCACACTTCTTGTAGGACGAGAACCACTCCCTCCTAGCACATATGTGATGAGAACATCCCGAGTCAAGCACCCATTCTTCTTTCGATCCCTTATCTTCTTGAACCAAAAGCGCATCATCATCAGTTGCCACGAGCGAAACATTACCCCCTCCTCGAGTTTTCTTCAACTCCTTCAAGTCTTCTTTTGCCTTTGGACACATGGATTGTATATGCCCCAATTCTTCACAATAAAAGCACTTGATATTTGGGTTATGTTTCTTACCATACTTCTTTTTCTTGTCACGCGCATCCACCACGAGTGCACTTCCATTCGATGCGTCACTCGATCCTTGCTTCATCAATCTTTCGGCCTCTAGAAGAACGACAATGGTCTCATCCAAAGCTAACTTCGTTTTCCCAACCAACAGAGAAGTAATCACAGTACTATACTTCTTTGGTAGAGACACAAGTAGAAGAACAGCTTTGTCCTCATCCTTCAATTTTTCATCCAAATTATTCAGCTGGTTGATCAGGCCATTAAAACGATTCAGATGATCTCTCAGATCTCCCTCTTCTTCCATCTTGAGCCCGAACAAATCTTTCTTAAGGAACAACTTATTTGCTAACGACTTTGAGTGATACGTCTTCGTCAACTTCTCCCATAAATTTTTAGGGTTATTCTCCTCAAGAACATCATACTTGATTTCCGGTGCAAGGGCCAACCGGATCGTCGATGCCGCACGTAACTTCATGTCTTCCCACTTTGTGGCCTCAATATCAGTAGGCTTTTTCTCTTCGAGAGTTGCATATAACCCTCGCTGAATTAACAGATCTTTCACCGTGCTCTGCCATAAGGCAAAATTGTTTCTTCCATCAAACAATTCAATCTCGAGCTTTCCCCCAAACTTATCCATCTCGAATCACGAACCTTGGCTCTTGATACCACTTGTTAGGTTTAGGGGCTACACACCAATACGAGATTCAAACAAACAAACAAAGCAAAGCACACAAACAATATATATGACGCAGAAACAACCACGTCCCAACTTGTATTATTAATCAAAACAGTTATCAATAATACAATCAATCTCACCAACGGTGTATCACTCACACGATACTCAAGCCAAACAATGCTCAAGCATACATCAAACATAATATGACTATGTTTATATAGCCACCCAAAACTTAGCCACCAAGACTTGTCATACTTGTTTTACAAGACTTACCATACTTGTTATACAAGACTTTTTATTCTTGGTACCTAATTCCCTAATTTAATGACTAAGACATACAATATATAATAATTGTCTATCAATACAATTATTACCATATATAATAATTGTCTACCCATACAATTATTACCAAAACAGTCTTAATCACTCAAATTCATATTACCATATTGGGTTGAACCGGTCAAACCCAACACGTTCCCCAGTTCATTTATCGGGATCCAACTTCTAGACGATGACGGAGTATTGTTTTCAGGGGATTTTGGGTCTCTCATGTTTTGTGCCCTGGGATTTTGCTAAGTAGTAAGTATTGCATGTATTACTTATATATGGTTAGACCCCGTTTCATGAAATCCTAATCCTACCTTGAATGGGACTATTTCGGGTTTCATAAATACTCCCTCTAAAATAATTTATCGAAGTACAGTATTAAAGGAGCAGCGTGTCGTGTAAAAAATTGAGGAGGACCGAAAGAATAACTTTTATTTTTTTATTTTCGATTCCTTTTTCTACTCGGTTTTTAATTATAAACTAGCCGGGTTTTTCTATGTTTCCTAATTTTATAGGTTATACTAAAAATATTAGTTTTGGAGTAAAAATAAAAATTCTGAATTGCATCTATTTTTGTGCTTTCATTTGACTAATTTTCTCAAACAAATATATATAGCCTAACCCTATATTATACCTATATTATATGGGTCATGTTCCTTGTAGAACCATTAATCTAAAAACTCTTAGAACTCTATCTTATATTTTAAAATAATATATATTTATTCTTTGTAGGTCAAGCGTAAAGTTGTCCAAAAATACAAAATACATAATTTAGAGCTAATTAATATTTGATTAAAGATAATAATCGAACATCGATATCGATCACAAAATTCTCCATCATCATCATAAAATCCCCCCCCCCCCCCCACAATTATTTTTATCAATTTTTGTGAAAATATTCAAGTTATGGTATAAACACAATATCAAATAACAGTGTTCAGCAGCTGAACATTTAAATACAAGTAAGTTCAGTTGCAGAACTTTAAAATTTATGTGTTTGATTTTAAATTCGATTGCATGACTTTTATGTTCAGCGGTAGAACACGAAAGATATGGTATGAAAATAATGTGAATAATATTGTTCAACAACTGAACATTATAAAAATAATCAAGTTCACTTGTAGAATTTCGTGAAAAAAAGTAAGTTCAGTCGTAGAACTTTGAAGTTCATATGCATAACTTTTAAAATTCAATTGCAGAACACTGTAATCAATACTATTATATAAAGGAGAAGACGGGGTGGTGAGGTGGCGCTCTCAGATCGCTTCGTTCTATTTTTCTAATTTTCTCAATTTTTTGAGTTAATAATATTAAAAATATCTCAATTACCTTTTAAATGCTTACTAATAGAGGAAACATATAATATTCTTGCATTTAAAATCTCTACTAATGAAGAAAGTAAAAATACAATAGATCTTTACTAATGGAGGAAACTAAATATCATTAATGGAAGAAACTAAATATTCAATTATAATATTCTTGCCTTCAAAATATCTAAATTAGAAAAAAAATGTATTACCTTACATTATTTTGAACTTTCCTCTGTTATTATATAAATATTCTCATAATATTTTTTTTAACGAAATTACCATCTTAACATACTGCTCTCCTAAACTTTCTTTTATTTATGTAATATAATAGAAAATACATGAACGTTTTGGTAAATAAGAAGTTAATAAATTAGATCGGTCTTACATAAGAAATTAAGTAATTAATACCAAAAATTAGAAAAAATCTCAATTGTCTTTTTAATATTTACTAATGGAGAAAACTAAATATACAATTTCAATATTCTTGCATTTAAAATCTCTACTAATAAAGGAAAGTACATATAATATTCTTGCATTTAAAATCTCTACTAATAGAGAAAGTAAATATACATCTTTACTGATGGAGGAAATTAAATATCACTAATGGAGGAAACTAAATATTCGATTATAATATTCTTGCCTTCGAAATATCTAAATTATAAAAACAAGTGTATTATCTTACATTATTTTAAACTTTCCTCTATTATTATCTAAATATTCCCATAATATTGTTTTTCCAAATGAAATTAACATCTTAACATTCTCTTCTCCTAAACTTTTTTTTATGTGATATAATAGAAAATATATGAACTTTTTGGTAAATAAGAAGTTAAGAAATTAGATCGGTCTTGCATAAGAAATTAAGTAATTAATACCAAAGATTAGAAAAAAAATCTCAATTGCCTTTTAAATATTTACTAATGGAGGAAACTAAATATACAATTTCAATATTCTTGCATTTAAAATCTCTACTAATGGAGGAAAGTAAATATAATATTCTTGCATTTAAAATCACTACTAATGGAGAAAGTAAATATACAATAGATCTTACTAATGGAGGAAACTAAATATTATAAATGGAGGAAACTAAATATTCAATTATAATATTCTTGCCTTCAAATATCTAAATTAAAAAAAAAAGTGTATTACTTTACATTATTTTGAACTTCCCTTTATTATTATCTAGATATTTTCATAATATTTCTATTCAAATGAAATTACAATCTTAACATTCTGCTCTCCTAAACTTTTTTTTTAATTTAATATAATAGGAAATACAAGAACATATTGGTAAATAAGAAGTTAAGAAATTATATCGGTCTTGCATAAGAAATTAAGTAATTACTTGGTAAATAATTAATTACCTTTAATACTTTCATACAAACAGCTAATTAATAGTATAAATATACACCTAAACTCTGTTAATTGTCTACTGCAATTTTTGTTGTCAACATTGTTCTTCTTTACTTTTTTGTTTGTTCATGTTAAAAGCGTGTATGTGAGTACATGAGTATGAGACTTTTTCATTTATGTTATTTATTTTATTACGTTTGTTTGTATCCTAATGCAGGATCATATTAAAATCTTTGACAAAACAAGTTATTTGTTATTAGTGTTGATTGAGTTAAGACATGAATTAATAAGGAGGGGGATTCATCGGTTAATCAGTTAAAATAATAGGCCGAGCAAGGTGATTTTCATGTACATTCAGTTGTGAATTGATTTATATGTTTATGTGTGTACGTTATTAGTTTTGAATTTATAGTTAAAAGTTGATACACCTGTATACAAGGTTCATCGTGTCTTCAAAAACAAATTTTATCATTATTTTTTAACGTTTAGATAGTTATTGCTCTAATTTTTATGAGAAAATATTATATCTTTTAGTAAAATATTTTCTGTAATTCATACACGAAAATTCAAAGATAAAAATTGTATATTAATAAATTTATAGTGTATGTATTTCGAAAATATCATGTTAAGATTTATTCGACTGAAGAATTTATTTAGTGTGTGCATTTTTAACAAAATTCAATAAGTCCGTGCATCTATAACAAAGTCATACAAGAATAAGAAATATTGAGAAGAGGTCATTAATTTTTATTTTATTTTAAAAGGAAGAAGTTGTTGTTGTTATTTGTTTTGACAAAAAGAGATCATTATTAATAAAAAATTCTCCCATCAACAAAAAGGATGTTTGTTCATATTTTTTGATTTTTTTCTTACTCGGAGTAGATTTGGAGGTAGTGCAGATTTTAATAGCTCTAAAGGTATAATTGTAGTTTTTGATTGAACGATCTAGAACATTATATATATATAATTCAAAACAAAACTTAATTTTATATTAGAAATATTATTTTATTTAAAAACGTATTTTGTAGAATATTTTTTAAGAAAATTTAAAGATATTATTATAAAGCCGCTGCGAAGCGCGGCTTAGTAAACTAGTTATACTATAAAACAAAATAGGTTCGATAGTAGAATCCTTTTATTCCAACAATACCCTTATAAGATTTTGTATAAAAAAATGAGTTGAATCTGAACAGTTGATCTAGTAATAATCCAACGGCTTATAACAGTTCTAAGGTTCTTTTTTAGTGATTGGTTCTCTGTTGAGCATAACCCTATATTTTATGGCAGTAAGAACATGTGTTTTTTCTTTAGAAAATTAAAAGAAAAGATCATTGGGTTAGTTTCTATTATATCTTTTATAAAGTTGGATTAATAAAATTATGACTTTTAGATTTTGGAAATGGTAGAAAGAAACAAATTTTACCATTATACTTAAATAGAAAATAAAATATTAAAAAAAATTATAAAGGTATAGTTCTCTAGCCCATCTTTATGGCAGAAAAATACAAATTTTATATATGTTTAACGAAGAAGCAATTTCACGCATAAAAAAATTTATATTAAATGATTTTTTTTAATATTTTAGCTTTTTCAACAAATTATTTCCGAAAATGAAAAAAAAAATATACAAAATTTATATAAGTATAATGATGAGACAATGTCGCCTTTATAATTTTGTTTGCAATGGCCTAAAAATCATATATCCTCTTTATTAAATTTAAATAAATTTTGTATTTTTCTACTTCTACCATTTTTAGAGTCTAAAAACCATATCTCTTTAACGTAATTTTTTAATATTTTCTTTTGTACTTAAGTACTGTGGTAGAATTTGAAAGCAAAGCAAAATGATAAAGTTTTTTCTTTTTATTTTTTAAGTTTGATATTTAAATTTTAATACATTTACAGGTATATTTTTCTAGCATTTTCAAAGGTCTGAAAATCAAATTTCTATGATTAAATTTTTGTATAATATTTTTTTTATAAAAGTATTGTTGTTAAACTTGTGTATGAAACAAAAACAAACAAAAAGAATAATATCAAAATAATTTTTTGAATGTTAAACTAAATTGGGGCAGAAAGCATTTTTTAAAAGAAGAAATAAATAAGAAATAAGGATGGTCACTTGAAGTAAAGTGGCACACTATAGTATTTTTGTAAAATTATTGTGTTAAGATGTACCATAAATGCAAGGGAACCACCGTAACCATGTTAAACACTGATTACGCTTTATTTTTATAATTACGAAAAAAATGAAGTCATAAAATTTAGACAATTATTTTTTACTTTTTATGTAGTAAATATTCTATAAAGAATTATAATAACAACTTAAAGGTTATTGGCACATTAATTTCGAGTGCGGAAAGTGTTATGACTTATGATCAGTAGATTCTTTTTCCCCAATTTATTACAATCACGTGTTATTATTAAAATTTTAATAATACTTTTATATAATTAACATTTTTTTAGTATCGATTTCATCTCTATATCTATACTATACTATTATATTAAAACGAAATGAAAATTTTGTAGTTTGGTCATAAAATTTTTGTAGTCTGGTCACTCAATTCATAGTCGTTAGATATTTTGATCAAATCGATCAAAACCGTTAAATAAAAATATTAAAAAAAATTATATAGAATATCTTTTCTATTTTACTAACTGAAACATCTCATTTTCCAAAAATATCGCAGACAGTTTCATTTAATAAAATAACGTAATAAAGTTATATTTGCTAATAACTAACCCAATACCTTTTCTAGCCAAAGTGTATGTATTTTTTATATTTTCTAACTAATATGTCTCATAACTAAACCTCAAAAAATTACACGGGCTATTCCATTTAGTAGCATAAAATACTAATATTATAAATACTAATAATTAACCGATTACCTTTATTAATCAAATCGTATATATATATTTTTTATATTTTCTAACTAAAATTTCACCTTTTTTAAAATTATCACAGACAACATATATATATATATATATATATATATATATATATATATATATATATATATATATATAATTACCAGTTAGCTTGAATGCGACACTAAATGCTGAAAATTAGACAAGGGCAAGGTCAGTCCTATAAATTATTAAATCATGTCGAGTCAAATAAATATTTATTATAATTTTTTAACAATTTAATATAGAAAATGAATGCATAAATTAATAATCAAAATATAAAAACAAATAAGACAACATGTTAGGAATGAATATCACCTAGAAACTAGACAGAGGGGGGTGAATGGATAGTTTGATGGATTTTTGCTTTCTTGAAACTAAATATTAACTGTATATGATTATGCTATGTAATATGCAGAAAGTAAGCAACACACACAATCACTTTAATCTACTTTGTATAAGAAAATTAAATACTACAGCTTTCCAAGAAATTCACAATCGAATTTATGGCTTCTAAACAAGAACAGTTTTTACTTGCTTGCTTACAGAGAAAAGAACTTAAGATAAAAACTATGTGTTTTTCCCTTCTTTCGCTAACAATAGGGTGTGCATGATATATATAAGCCCTATACAAACTAGTGCACACACCTATTTTTACACAGTTACCCCTTGCTGAAAGTCCAACTTGTCCTGTCATAAGAAGTTAACTGTGTCAGGAAGGACCACCTGCTTTTCGGAGTCTTTCCCGTTTCTGTAGCTGCTTGTCTCTTATCTTTCTCTCCAAGTTTAGCTGTAGATTTGCCATCTGTTCTTTGGACCACCTTGCCAGAACAAATGCTTCAGTATTTGTCTCCTTTGATTCTTGGTTCTGTACCTTGATTTGTCTTGTTATAAACGGCTAAGTGTTGATATCGTGAACTCCACTTTATTCTTGACTTCGCGATGTCCCTTGTACAGACTACGCGATATGGCATTTGAGGACTTTGCGACATAGGCCATTTCATGACTATGCGACATAAGTCATTTGACGACTATGCGACATAAGTCTTCTGAGGACTTCACGATCTAGGCTTCTTTGACTTTGCTGACTTCAACACTTCACGACATGAGTCTTAAGGACTTCTCGACATAGTACAAAATGGACTATGCGATGTAGCACTTCACGACATAGATATTGGTGACTTCACGACATAGCTTTCTTCTGACTTTGCTATATAATGCCTTAGACAAATTTCTGCAACTTATTTCTTCATGGCCTTATTCATTTCTATCCTGCTGCATGAACACTTCTGAACTTCTACCAGGGCAATTATTCAATGGCCTATATACATTCTAGATGCAAGAAACTTTTGCTAAGCTCATTATAACTTTGAGCATACATGATCAAGCTAATGTTCATGAGAAAAAGACAAGTACATTTAGAGACCTATACTATATCCCAGTGATAGAACTCACTAGGTCATGTAATGTGACATAGTCACATAGTGTAGGCATGTTAATAGTGGTATTCAGACATGTCTTGAGCCTAACAATCTCCCCCAAATTGTGAGTAAGATCCTTAGGCACAATTTCATGTCTGATAACAAGCCTAACTTACATAAAAGGAAATTAAGTAACGGAGAGGACAATTTATGAACATTGAGATCAGGAATTTGATTACATAGAAAAATTGAAAGCTTACAGATTATCTTTGTTGCTCAGCAGCTTCAGCTTCCAATTGCTTCTCTTGTAAATCATCATAAATCTTCTTTTTCCTTATCTCTTCTCTTCTCTTCATGTCTATGATGGCTTCTTGAAGTTCTTCTCTTGCAATCAGTTCTTCAATGAGAGGAGAGTCTTTTAGATCATCAATTGCAGCTTTAAGAGCACTTTCCACATATGAACCCAGAAACTCCATCTTTATCTTGCTTATGCCTCCATTAGAATTTTTGTATTCCACAACATAAGGATTTTGTTTTACCCTGCAAAGCCCTTTCTTTCTCAGCTCCTTTGCTCTTTCCTCCATTTCAGCCATTTCTTTCTCTTTCTGAATTATCTTATCTTCATTTTCCTTTCTCAGGTTTTCTTCATAATCAGCATGCATTTTCAAGAACCTGGCAATATCTATCTTCCATGTCCTTTCTTCTTTTTCTTCAAAATTCAGTAAGGCATTTATCCTTTCAAGCTCATACTTATAGAAATATTGCCAGCCTCCTTGCTTCATAATCCTTTCTCTTCCATCAGTGTACTTGATCTCTAGATGATCTAACTTCACTTTGACTTCAAAGATCCTTTGAGCCCTCAAAAATGCTAGGGCATCTTCATCATAGTCCTCATCTAGTAGAAGCACATTGATGCCAATAACATTTGTGAGTTTTCCAGTCTTCTTTGTTATCCTTATCCTTCTGGGTACACTCTTGATCTTCATATGTTTCACAAGAGACACCTTTCTGGAACAAGGAGAATCAGTCTTTAGTGCCACATCACTTGGAAGAAGCTTCATTCCTTTTCCCTTCATCCACTGTAACACTCCACTAGCTGTGACTTTGTGGAAGTGTCTTTTTGAGGTTTCTTTTGTGGCTCCTTCTTTCTTCTGTGGCAATTCAGGTTCAGAAGTCTTAGATAATGATTTTGGAGGATCATTACTAACAGTACCCACCCTAGACTTAGAGTCTTGTGTTGTGGTTAAAGTACTGCTAGCAATGTCCTTGACTTGCTGAATTCCACTTCTTGTTCTCTTGACTGTTTCCTTAGTCCCCTTAGAATCCCTCTTGTCATCACCAGCACCTTTTGTCTTCTTTGAAGATTTGTTCCTGCTACTGTCACTTGGTCCATCCTTATCACTCCTTGATTGAGATCTCCTTCTGTAGGTTTTTTCCTCATCATCATCCTCACCATCCTTCTTCTTGCTCTTTTCTTTGACAGATTCAGGAATGACTCCATGAATCAGAAAAGATTGTAGAGTGTGAATCATTTCTAGTTCCTCAGCTGTCCTAGCTCCTCTCTTGGCTCTCATCATTTGCAGCACCTGGTTGATCTTTGCATTGTTCTTCATTGTTAGGTCTGAGGGAATTACTAGCTGGTCAATATTGCTGTCTTGAGATAGACTTTGGTAAATTATTGTCCTTGGCTTGGATATAACCTCAGGCAATCTTTGATTTTGGTTCATCTTCAAGTCAGTATAAAGACTTTCATTGTTCATCCCATGCTTTTCAATCAATTCCAGAATGATTGACAGCTCAGTAAGTCTCAGTTTCTCCAGAGTTTGAAATGCTAGGTGCCACAGACAATTATCCTTGCACACCATGATTATCTCTCTTAGATGGACATCCTTGATTTTCCTTACTGCAACTGTGAAGTACTTGATTCTTTCCTTGAGCTTCTGTCTGTAAACCCTTGCATCTTCTTGAGCATTTCTGTAGATGGCTTTCAGAAACTCCAGGAAGGCCTCATCATGATAGATGTTTGAATTGGCAACTTCCTGTAGCTTGGCCTCTGTGATAACTATAGCTTTGACAGGTTTAGCATTGGGAGTAGGTTGAGCAGGTTGAGGAATTGAGATGTCTTTAGGCATTGTGGATGGATAGTAGGTGGTTGAGATTGTACTTTTCTTTCCTTCTGCACTTATGACCTCTACAGGGGGAAGAGTGATTGGCTTTATAGTTTCTTATGTGAGTATGCCCTTAAGCTTTTGCTGCTTGGCAGGTAATCCCCCTCTCTTTTTCAGAATGACCTCCTTTTGTTTCTCCCCCTTAGGCTTGGAATCAGACAAGATGTCTTGAGCTTCCCCAGGGATAGGCAGGTTCATTTATCTCATCATAGAAGTTAGCATTTGTTGTTGCACCAGCAGGATATTGGAGGTGTTGTTGCCTTGGTCATCCAGTTTGTCATTGAGCTGGTTTAAGGATTTAGCAAGTATCCTGTTTTCATCCTTCAGAGAGGCTACTTCTCTTTCTAGACCATCCACCTTGGAGAATAGCTGTTGAGACTTGAAAGAGTTGAGAGATTGATCCTTGATCCTGGCAAAGTCAAATTTGGAGATGTTTGACATAGGAACCTCATCCACCAATTTGTCACCATATTGATTCTTCCAAAGAACATTGAGCATTGCATTTGAGTTGATGTTGGCCTTGACTTGATTTTCCAATGTTGTAGCCAGCTTCTTGATGTTGTCTGTGACCATGGCTAGAGAGAGATCCATCCTGTTGACATTAGAGTTGGTTTTCTGGATTTCTTTGAGGATGCCATCCACCTTGGGAAAATCAGAGAGATATGAGTTTCTTAGCTGAGTGAGGGATCTATCTGTCTCCTCCTGGATTGAATAAATCTCTGATTGAAGCCCTTTCCCAAGATAGTGCAGAGCCTTCAATTGATTCTTGTAGATGTCATTTACAGCATCATAAACTGCAGCAGGAGAGAGATCTTTTGCATTGGAGCCTAGAGAGGTGAGGTAGTCTTCTCTCAGAAAAGCTAGGGCATCCTTGAGTTTGATTGACCTCTTAGCATCCAACCAGGCATCCACATTTCCCTCTGGTTCAGCTGCATCCACTATCTTCTCTTGCTGTGCTGCAACATCCTCCTTGTGGCAAAGAAGAATAGCCTCATAATCAGCATTTGGCAAGTTTGAGGTGAGGAGGTGTTGAGCTATTTTTGAGAACTCATCAATCTGTGCCACATGGAGATCTTGAATAGCTTCTTCTGTCATTGTGGAAGGCACAATTGATGATCCTGAAGGCCTGTCATGTTGCACAGGCTTCAGCCATTCTGACATAGTGGCCTGAGCCAAGTGAGAGCTAGTGCTAGGCACTTCATGAGATGTGAGATTTTGAGTCTCCTCCAGCCTTGGAATGGCTGTAGAGTCTGATGTTGTCTCCATTGAAATGGGATGTGTTACAACATCAGCCCTATTTGTCTGTGAAGACATTTCCATATCCCTAAGGATGGGAGAATTTGGCATAGAGTCTCCAGTGAAAACTGGTGAATCCTCCATGTTTGTGTTGGTGTCATTAGGATATGCCCCAGCATGCATTCCCTGACCAACTAGATGTGGTTCCTGGGTGGTGAGCACAGTGTCATGCACCATGTCACTTGAGTTTGGCTCAATCACAGTATTGGATTGTGATTGATCAATTTCAGAAAAGTCATGTGAATGACTAATCTGTTGAGAAGAAATGTTAGATGTAGATTCTGGAAGAGAAGTGTGGTGTAGATTTGATTTTGGCAACTCCCCCTGAGAAATATGAGGAGTTTCAAGTGTGATGTGCTCTCCACTCAATGTGTCAGCATCCTTATTTCTCCTAGAATCAAGAGTGAGTTCTTGATCCTGTGCAGACTCAGTACAGGTTGTAGTGGGGAGACTACTCTTTTCAATGCCAATAACCTGTTGGGAGGCCATTGACAGTAATAGGTGTACCCCTTTTTCCACATCCGAATCCTGTTGGGAGGATCCAGTGGTAGGTTTGGATTTGGATTTCTTACTGTGTCTGGTGAGAGGTGACTCATGATTCTCACTTTCTATCTCTATAGTTTCTTGAATCACTTTTAGGGGTCTCTTCTTAGTCTTCTTTTTAGTAACATCAGTCTTTTGGGAGACTGATGCACTTGGCTCCCTAATTTCTACAGATGTGTTTGCAGTGGGGTTGCTGGATGGGATAGGAAGGCTAGGGTTAGACTGTGTAGCTCCTTCAGTCTTAGCCTCCCCTGTCCAGGAAAGCTCATGGTATATTGGCTTAGTAAGTTGATATGATTCAAATGTGTCCTGCATATGCTGGGTCACACTTAGAATCACATCAGCTTGATTCCTTGTGTCCAATGACCCAAATAGAGTCTTGGACATGGACTTGGAATAAGCCATTTTAGTTTTATCTATACCCTCCAATTCATGGATATTTGCATCAAGATAGTTTAAAATAACTTGAAGGAAACGGGGGAAAAGATTTCATTACCTCTACCACGAACTGTTCTCCCTAACCTCTGAGCCAATTCCTTGAGGATGATGGCTCCAACATTGATCTCCTGATTGTAGGCTAGGGAGTAGGCCAGCTTCACAGCAATGTGACTTATTTGGTCCCATCCTGTCTTCCTGCATAAGAACACCTTTTGAAGAGTATCAAAAACAAACGACCACTCCCTCCTGACATGCTTCTTGTTCAACTTAGCCATGTCAATCTTATCTGCATACTTGATGAGGTCCATGAAAGCAACCATTTCATCATCATTAGCTTCAGCAGCATGACCCTCAACCTTGAATCCCAGGGCTTCATTAATCTCTTTCTCGCCAAACTGGAAGTGCTTGCCCCCAATTGTGCAATTCACTTCCTGAAATGAGGTTCCATCGTCCCTCGCCATTGTTGCAACTAAGGCTGTTCTCCAGAACCCTTCCAACACATCGACATACAGAGTGGGGTTCAGGGTCAAGGCTTGGCGGAGGTATGAGGTGTTTAAGAACCGTACAAAGCACTTGTACCTGGGATTTGCCTCCGCCTCTGAGGGAATTGAGAGTAGATTTGTTTCTTTGGGAATGGTTAAAGGAATTGAGGATGATACTGTTTGAGATTTGGGTGCCATTTCAAAAGAGAGAGTGAAGAAGAGAGTAGAGAATTTGTGCTTAGGTTTGAGAGTTTGAGAGCAATAGACAAGATGAAAAGTTGTGAACGGTTAGAAAAGAGTATTTATATGAATAGAGACACTACGATATGGAGTTATGAATATGTACAGACTAATTGTATGTCGCGAAGTCAAAAATAGCCTGTACCGTAAAGTCTTGCAAAGTATATCGCATAGTCTAAAAATGAACTATGTCGCAAAGTCTTAAAGGTGAAAAGATTTGGGGAGACTTTGCGATATATTATAAATACCCTGTCTAAAACTCTCTTTTTGGAATTTCAAGCAATTTGTCAGACTTTTATCAAATTTTGAAATAAAATTAATTTAAATCAAAATTCTGTCAAATGTGGAGACTTGTCGATATGGTTATTCTAAGTCGCGAAGTCATAAAATGAACTAAGTCTCAAACTCATGAAATGAACTATATCGCGAAGTCTCACAATCTCAACAGTTTGCGATATAAGTCTGTTTGATTTGAACTGTGTCGTGAACTCTGAAAATCATCTATATCGAGATGTCTCAAAATCTCACAACTTCACCACCAAATATGATTTTGAAAAATATGCAGTAAAATACTGAAATATTTGTAACTCATATCTCAGCTAATTTTCACTCCAAATAAATAGAGTATTTAAACACAGTGAAAATTTACTGCTGCAACAATTAACTAGCATACTTACTTAGAACAACTAAATGAAGGATTGAGCATTCCAATTTCACTCACAAGTCTGTTGAAGACAGCTTCATTTAGAGGCTTAGTAAATATGTCAGCTAATTGTTTCTCAGTTGGAACATAAGAGACTTCTATGGTACCATTTGCAGCATGTTCCCTAATGAAATGGTACCTGATCTCAATGTGCTTTGTAGTAGAATGATTAACAGGATTGGCAACTATGGATATTGCACTAGTATTATCACACAACAGAGGAATGTGTTCTAACACTAGTCCATAATCCATGAGTTGATTTCTAATCCAAAGCAATTGAACACAGCAACTTCCAGCAGCAATATATTCAGCCTCAGCTGTGGATGTTGCTGTAGACTGTTGTTTCTTACTGAACCAGGACACTAACCTTTGGCCTAAGAATTGGCAGCTTCCAGAGGTGCTCTTCCTATCAATTCTGCATCCAGCATAATCAGATTCTGTGTAACCAACCAGGTTGAACCCAGTTCCCTTTGGATACCATAGCCCAAGATTAGGAGTCCCTTTCAGATATTTGAAAATCCTTTTGATAGCCATCATATGAGATTCCTTGGGATCAGACTGGAACCTTGCACAAAGGCATGTGGCAAACATGATATCAGGCCTGCTAGCAGTGAGATAGAGTAGTGATCCAACCATGCCTCTGTAAACCTTGATGTCTACTCTTTTGCCTTTCTTGTCTTCATCAAGCTTGATTGCAGTGGACATGGGAGTTTTTGCAGGGGATGAGTCTTCTAAACCATATTTCTTCAAAAGATCTTTGACATACTTTGATTGGTTTATGAAGATGCCATCCTCCCTTTGATGTACTTGCAAACCTAGAAAGTAGGTTAATTCTTCCATCATACTCATCTCATATTTGCTTTGCATCAACTTAGAGAACCTTTCACAGAGTTTTTCATTTGAAGAGCCAAAGATGATATCATCCACATAGATTTGAACAAGAATGATATCATTTCCATGCTTCTTGAAGAATAGGGTTTTGTCAATTGTACCCCTGGTAAATTGATGCTCAAGAAGGAATTGAGATAGAGTCTCATACCAGGCTCTTGGTGCCTGTTTAAGTCCATAGATCAGTGCCTTAAGCAGTCTGTACACAAAGTCTGGGAAGTTTTCATTTTCAAAGCCAGGTGGTTGAGATACATAAACTTCTTCAGCAAGATCACCATTGAGAAATGCACTTTTCACATCCATTTGATACACCTTGAAATTTGAGTGAGCTGCAAAAGCCAGGAAGATTCTGATGGCTTCCAGTCTAGCTACAGGTGCAAATGTCTCATCATAATCAATGCCTTCTTGCTGACAGTATCCTTTGGCAACCAGCCTTGCTTTGTTTCTAATTACCACTCCTTCTTCATCCATCTTGTTTCTGAACACCCATTTGGTGTCAATAACATTCTTTCCTTCAGGAGGTGGCACTAGCTCCCATACTTTGTTTTTCTCAAATTGATTCAATTCTTCTTGCATGGCAACAATCCAATCAGAAATCTTCAAAGCTTCTTCAACTACTTTAGGTTCCTCTTGTGACAGAAAGCAGCTATACAGACATGTATTCATAGTTGCCCTTCTTGTTCTAACTCCCTCACCAGGATCTCCAATGATTTGATCCCTAGTGTGGGATCTGTCCCATTTCCTTGTGTGCCCCTGTTCATTTCCTTGATCTGTTCCAAGCTCATTTTGGTTGACAGTTGCATTCTCTTCTTCTCCCCCTGTGTTTGTGAACCCTTGCACAGGTGTCTGAAGAAGATTGTCAACTTCAAGAATTTCATTTTCTAGAACAGTTTGAACAGGTGGTTCATCTTCACTTTCAGAATCCTCAAGATAACCTTGATTCTCAAATCTTAATGGCACACTGTCTTGATCACTTGTTTTAAGTCCAGGAGTTTTCTTGTCATCAAAGGTAACATCCATGCTTTCCATGACTTTGTGTTGCTCAGGTACAAACACTCTGTATGCTGTCCTTTCCAGAGAGTATCCAATAAAGATACCTTCAAATGCCTTTGCATCAAATTTTCCAACGTGCTCAGAGGTATCTTTCATCACAAAACACTTGCTTCCAAAAACATGCAGATGCTTGAAGGTTTCTCTTTTTCCAGTCATTAATGAGTAAGGAGTTTTGCCAGACTTCTTATTGATCAATGTTCTATTTTGCACATAGCATGTTGTGTTAACAGCATCAGCCCAAAAGCTAGTAGGTAGCTTTGCATCCAACATCATTGTTCTTGCAGCTTCAATGAGAGTTCTATTCTTTCTCTCAACTACTCCATTTTGTTGAGGTGTTCTAGGAGCTGAGAATTGTTGAGAAATTCCTTTATCTTTGCAAAACTCATACAATGTTGAATTTCTGAACTCAGTCCCATTATCACTTCTCAAAGCAACTACAGAGGAACCAGTGATTTGTGCTTCTCTATCAACTCTCTTGATATGCTCTATTATGACTTGAGGTGCTTCAACCTTGGAGAGTAGGAATTCCACCCAAGTATATCTTGAATAATCATCAACCATCACTAGAGCATATTTCTTTTTGGAAAGGGACATTACATTCACAGGACCAAATAAATCCATGTGAATTAGCTGCAGAGGTTTTGAGTTTGTATTGAGCAACTTGTTCTTGTGACTAGATCTTTTAATCTTTCCTTTCTGACAAGCTTCACATGCTCCATCTTGCACAAACTCCAAGGCAGGAAAATCCCTGATGAGTTCTCTCTTGATTAGAGAGTTCATTGCCTGAACATTCAAGTGAGACAGTTTCTTGTGCCATACCAGAATTCCTCATTTGTGGCTTTAGTGTAGAAACAGCAAATTTCTCCCTTGTCTGCAGCCTTGAGATCAGCTACAAACAGGCTTCCTTTCTTCACACCAGTTAGAACAACTTCACCACTTTCTCTTTTTGAGATTGAACAATGATCTTTATCAAATTCCACTTTGAAACCCCTGTTGGTAAATTGTCCAATGCTCAAGAGATTATGCTTCAGTCCTTCAACAAATGCTACATCTTCAATAATGACATTTCCAGATTTAATACTGCCATATCCCATTGTATAACCAATGTTGTCATTTCCAAAGGTTACTGATGGGCCAGCCTTTTCCTCAAAATGTGATAGCAGGGCTATATCACCAGTCATGTGACTTGAGCATCCACTGTCCAAGATCCATATGACTCTTTTATTCCTGTTGCCCTGCATTCACAAAGTAACTAAGTTGTTTTTGGTACCCACACATAGTAGGGTCCAGTTGATTTAGAAACATTTTTGTTAACAATTCTTCTGTCATAAGTTGCATTCATCACAGTAGGATACTTCATATTGTTTGTGGCTTTGGAGTTCACACTCTTAGGCTCACTTGAAGTGTTCACCCTCTCAACCCTGATTGGGGATCCTGTCCTGTGAGTGTGCATGTGTGTGTGTGATTCACTAGATTTTGCAGAATCAAGTTTATGCTTAAGAGATAAACAGTTAGCAATCACAGTCACATAGCATGTCATGCAATTAGGCTTACCACAGAAGGAATCATGACTAGAGTTTATGCTAGCAGAATGGTTACTCAGGTTATCAACTTCAACATTCACTTGTTTGTTACACTTATGAGTCAAATGATTAACAGATAGACATTTCTGACATTGTTTCCTGGGAGCATTTGGCACATAAGCATAGTTGTTACCCTTGTTGACACCTACCTTACCATTTCTGTTTTGTTTCTTTTTCTTAACAACTTCTTTCTTTGCTTTAGGACTCTTGACAAGATTGTCTTTGGTCTCTTTCTGACTGACAGATTCAGGAGAGGAAGAAGTGTCTTTAGCAGCCTCATCTTCTTCAAGAAGTTGTTGTTTGATGATCAATAGTTCTTCATCAAACTCAACAACACTCTTTTTGAAGATGGGCTGTTCAACACTAGACAGAATGGTTGGGGCATTTTTGTTTGTAAAAGATTCTTTTCCTTTGCCCTTTGCCTTCTTCCTTCCTTTATCATTCTCATAGTCAAAACCAACTCCAACCTTGCTATCTTCAGCGTGTTCCTTGTGATAGGTTTGAATAAGTTCAGAGGAGTTCTTAAAGCTTCTTAGTTTCAATTCAGTTTCAGCAATTTGTTCCCTAAGAGCTTTCTCTATTTGTTCAGCACAAATCACTTTGTTCTTAAGATACTCAACCTCCTTTTTCAAACCATCAAGGTTCACAACCATTAACTCAAGTTCTTCATTCTTTTCTGTAATCTCAAGATTTCTAGTAGTTAGTCTATCAATTTCTTCATTTGCTACTAACATGCTAGTATGAATATTAAACATCTCAGTATTCATATCTTCAACAGTTTGCTTATATTGAAGGGGGAGTCATATCAAGAGAAGTAAGAATAGGTACCTGACTAGAATCATCATCATCAGAAAATGCCATCAAGGCATAGTTTGAGTACTCTTGTTCTTCTTCTTCATCAGAGTCATCCCAACATTTTCCCTCAGCAATAAAAGCTTTACCCTGTTGTTTCTTGAGTAGAGCCTCATACTTAGCTTCAAGATCTAAGTATGCTTTGTCCTTCTTGACCTGTTTAGGTTTTTTGCACTCAGTGGCAAAATGCCCAAGTTCATTGCAGTTATAGCATCTTATTTTGGACCTATCCACACTCCCAGATTTGTATCCTCCTTTAACTGCACCAGCAATCCCTTTTCCTTTGATAAAAGAGTTTGAGCTACCTGAACCACCAGCATTTCCACTATTGAATCTAGACTTGAATGACTGCTTCCTCTTAAACCTTATGTTAGGGTATCTCCTAGCCATATAAGCAAAAGATTTGTTTTCCATCTTGTCCAGTTCATCTATGCTGTAGAACTCATCCTCTTCAGGTAAATCATACACAACCTGAGTTTCATCACCAGTGTCATCACTTTCCAGTTCCTCAATCTTGACATGACTGATTTTTAGAGAATCCATTCTTTGACCTAGATTGTCAGCAATAAGGGCACAAGAGGTATTGGCCACTAATCCTTGCTTTTCTTGAATAGATATCTTTTGAAACAGCTCTAACTCATATGTCTTCAAAACACCATACAACACATCAAAACCAATCTTTGTTAGATCTCTTTCTTTAAGGGAAGAGATTCTTGGTTCCAAGTGATCTGGAAGAGTTAGTAAGAACTTCATATTGAGCTCTTCTGTCTCTTAGTGTTTGTCATAGAGTTTGAGCTCGTTTATCAGCTTGTTGAATCTCTCAAACACTTCTGTGATTCCCTCTTTTGGCTGAGCCATGAAGGCTTCATATTGTGAGACAAGAATCTGCTTCTTGTTCTTTCTTACTTCAGTAGTTCCTTCACAGAGCACTTCTATAAGATCCCACATCTTCTTGGCACTAGTACAATGAGCAACAGTGCCATACATGTTGAAATCCATAGATTCACAAATGATAAGTTGAAGATGTCCATCCAGTGCTACTTTCTCCTTTTCAGAATCAGTGTATTTTGAGGGGTCTTTGGGCACATGTTTTGCTGGTACAATCTCAGTGTCATTGGTTGTTTCACCAATCTCGATCATTGGAATAAAGGGACCATGCTTTAGAATATCTAAATACATGGGGTTAGAAGCTTTGATGAAAAGCAACATCTTCTTTTTCCATAAACTGTAGTGCTCCTTGTTAAAGGGAGGAATCTTGATACTGCTCAGTTTCTGTGAACTCATTCTTGATCTTTTCCTGTTTGTACGTTAACAGCCTACGCTCTGATACCACTTTTTAGGAATGAATTTTACCTAGAAACTAGACAGAGGGGGGGTGAATGGATAGTTTGATGGATTTTTGCTTTCTTGAAACTAAATATTAACTGTATATGATTATGCTATGTAATATGCAGAAAGTAAGCAACACACACAATCACTTTAATCTACTTTGTATAAGCAAATTAAATACTATAGCTTTCCAAGAAATTCACAATCGAATTTCTGGCTTCTAAACAAGAACAGTTTTTACTTGCTTGCTTACAAAGAAAAGAACTTAAGATAAAAACTATGTGTTTTTCCCTTCTTTCGCTAACAATAGGGTGTGCATGATATATATAAGCCCTATACAAACTAGTGCACACACCTATTTTTACACAGTTACCCCTTGCTGAAAGTCCAACTTGTCCTGCCATAAGAAGTTAACTGTGTCAGGAAGGACCACCTGCTTTTCGGAGTCTTTCCCGTTTCTGTAGCTGCTTGTCTCTTATCTTTCTCTCCAAGTTTAGCTGTAGATTTGCCATCTGTTCTTTGGACCACCTTGCCAGAACAAATGCTTCAGTATTTGTCTCCTTTGATTCTTGGTTCTGTACCTTGATTTGTCTTGTTATAAACGGCTAAGTGTTGATATCGTGAACTCCACTTTATTCCTGACTTCGCGATGTCCCTTATACAGACTACGCGATATGGCATTTGAGGACTTTGCGACATAGGCCATTTCATGACTATGCGACATAAGTCATTTGACGACTATGCGACATAAGTCATTTGACGACTATGCGACATAAGTCTTCTGAGGACTTCACGATCTAGGCTTCTTTGACTTTGCTGACTTCAACACTTCACGACATGAGTCTTAAGGACTTCTCGACATAGTACAAAATGGATTATGCGATGTAGCACTTCACGACATAGATATTGGTGACTTCACGACATAGCTTTCTTCTGACTTTGCTATATAATGCCTTAGACAAATTTCTGCAACTTATTTCTTCATGGCCTTATTCATTTATATCCTGCTGCATGAACACTTCTGAACTTCTACCAGGGCAATTATTCAATGGCCTATATACATTCTAGATGCAAGAAACTTTTGCTAAGCTCATTATAACTTTGAGCATACATGATCAAGCTAATGTTCATGAGAACAAGACAAGTACATTTAGAGACCTATACTATATCCCAGTGATAGAACTCACTAGGTCATGTAATGTGACATAGTCACATAGTGTAGGCTTGTTAATAGTGGTATTCAGACATGTCTTGAGCCTAACACAACATATTAAAATTATTATTTATAATATCAATTTTAAAAATATAAATAAAGATTAAACTTCTTCAATTATATTAAAGACAAAACATTGAAAATTTTATAGCCTGATCCTCTAAAAGTTTGGTCACTCAATTCATAGCCGTTAGATATTTCTAATCAAATCGATGAGAATCGTTAGATAAAATATTAAAATTATTATATATAATATCTTTTCTATTTTCCTAACTAAAACATCTCATTTTTCAAAAATATCGCATGCAATTTCATTTAATAAAATAACATAATAAAGTTATAATTGATAATAACTAACCCACTATCTTGTATATCCAAAGTGTATATTTTTTTTTTATTTTCTAACTAAAATTTATACTTTTTTATTTTTCCTAACTAAAACCTCTCATTTTTCAAAAATATCACGGACAGTTCTATTTAATAAAATAAAATAATAATATTGTAATTACTAATAACTAACCGATTAGAATTTTTTTTCAAAACGTATATTCTTTTTTATGTTTTTTAATTAAAATTTTTCCTAACTAAAACCAAAAAGATATTAGGGGAATTTCATTTAGTAACATAAAATATTAATAATTAACCAATTACATTTATTAGAAGCGTATATTCTTTTTTATAACCAAAATTTCTACTTTTTTATTTTTCCTAACTAAAAACTCTCATTTTCTAAAAATATCACGGGTAGTTCTATTTTATAAAATAAAATAATAATATTATAATTACTAATAACTAACCGATTTTTTTTCCCAAAGTGTATATTATTTTTTATATTTTCTAACTAACATGTCTCCTAACTAAAACCTCAAAAATATCAGGGATATTCATTTAGCATCATAAAATACTAATATTATAAATATTACTTCATCCGCCCCCTCAATACTTTACATTGAGAAACGGGGTTCGACATACATTTTAAGGCTACTTTAATATATATACTTCGATAAATTATTTTAAATTTTTCTTCTTCTGAATAAAAATATAATGTTAAAATTTTTATTTAGAAAAGGAAAGTTTTAAAAATAAGTTGTAGAGCTATACTTTATAGGAAAAGGAAATGAGAGGAACAGAGGGAGTAATAATTAACTGATTACCTTTATTAGCAAAATAGTATATTTTTTTATATTTTTAACTAAAATTTCTTATTTTTTTAAAATTATCACAGACGACATATATATATATATATCATCATATCTACTATTCCGATCATTCATACTATTCCGATCACCATATCTACTGTTCCGGTTAGTAAATTTCTACGGTTCTTCTCCGTGTTCCTGCTTCCGCCCCTTTTGGTATCAGAGCCACCCGGAGATTATTGAGTTATTGAGTTACTGTTCCGACTGTTTTCCGTTCAGTAATAGTGTTTTACAACTGTTTCAGATTATCTTTTAGTTATTCTGATAATTTAGTCACCACTTCTACTGTAGACCACCTAGTGTCATTGCTAGAAATCCTTTGTAAGTCTCAGGTTAGAGCAGTGTTGGATAAGAGCGTTAGACATAGGTATGAGTGTGCTTAAGGTAGAAAGGTATGCACTAATATTCCCAGAATCACTCTAAGTAATTCAAAACAGTTAAAAACAATATTAATGAATAGACTATTTAGGTCTAGTTCCTCAGTTAGCTCGAGGTCACCGATGACGTCGATCCCAGATATAGTTAACCAAGAAGAACATAGTTATGAAAATATTAGTCAAGATTTAGGAAATTGGAATATACCCAATATAGATCCAAAACAAATCTATCAGTCAACTTTTACAGATAATTTTAAAACCAATTACAATGTTAAAACTGTAGAAAAAATATATGCTATTAACAAAGAACATGAAAACTGTTCCCTGTTAACAAGTGAAATAATAAGAAAATATAAAAAGAGAAACTATAATTTTATTCACATAGGATTAATACAAGTAGCAGTAAAACCATTATCAGTAAAAGGAATTAATTCTAGCATTCTTTTATGTTTAAGAGATGCGAGATATTTAAACTATGTCCCTAGTATATTAGGAATAATGGAATCTAGTCTCCATAATGGACCAGTCCATTTTAATTGTTTTCCAGACTTTACTTTAAGTCTAAATGACCCTAATTTATTAAAAGCATTAACTTTAAATATTAAAACAGCTGGTGAAATCACTCAAATGATTGAGGGATCTCAACCAATTGCATTAATCTATAGAATTTACTATAAAACAATGAAAACCAATCTAAATATTCATGCACTTAGTAAATGTCCAAAAGACAAAACTGTTTTAATTCAAAGTAGTACTAATGATGCTAATATCCAAGTTCCAAAAACAATACTTTGGAAAGATATTAACTTACCTAGTCAATGGGTTTTGGATAATGAAATCCCACAGACACCATTAACAAGTGACATAATGAATTTAGATAACATAAGGCAATACCTAGACGGGACTGTTAGAATAAGTTTCGATAATTATAGGAAGCCACTTATGTTAGAAGAAATTGGTAACCAATCAGTAATTTCATCTAGAAAAGATACTGATTTACTTAGTAAAGTAATGCCACCTAGACAAGACTCTGACCTAGTCAGTAAAACAAGTATTAAAGATTTAAAATTAAAAGGTATAGCCAATGAAGGTCAAACTAGTCACCCCTTTTATAATCAATCTAGTAATCAATCTGAGGATGATAATGAACAACAATTATCTCCTACTCAGTCAGATTTTGAAACTAAACCAATTAATCATCAGTTAAGAACTATTAATAAAGAAATTAAAATCAATTGGAAATTCCTAACCGAAGATTTCAATTCGAAAGAAAACAAAATAAAAAGACACCAATTTAGAGAAAATCATAGTCACGATGATAGAGAAAGAGTAGTTAATAAATGGAAGAATTTTGTAACAAAAGAAAAAATTAATATTACTTTCTATTCATGGTACGAAAAATACTATGGTAAATGTAATACAATTACTAAAACACATTGGATTAAAGAAGACAAATCTAAAGTCTCATTTAGTCATCCTCCAATAGAAACAATAATAATTCCAGTAAAAGATACTTTAGTTATAGCTTCACCATTTAAAATGTCTGATGGACAAAATGATGAAAAGAAATTAATTGAACAAAGTAATTTCACTAATCAATATCTAGCCACTATAGGTAAACAGTTAGACAAAATTGAAGATAAAATTAAAGATCCTAATATAAAACAATATTTAAATCCAGATCTTATTAAAGAAAATAACAAAGATTTAGAAGAAAAACCTTTAATAAAATTATCTAGTAATAGGGAAAATCTAAGCTTACCTAGTAAAGACAAAGATCTAATTAAAACATTAGATAAATTATTTAAGAAATTAGACAAACCAGAATCATCCAGTAAAACTATAAAAGTATTAGGCTTTCATGAAAGCACTAATGATAGTGATGCTTCTATTAGTCAAGATAATTATGATTTTACTAATCAGGTTAAAAAGATAGGTTTTAACCAACCTAATATCACAACCCAAACAAAGAATTGGTACCCTAGACCAACTCCCCCTGATTTACAATTTGAAGAGAAAAATCTAGATAATCAATTTTCTGTTTCAGCTAAAAAGATTTATGAATGGAATATTGATGGTCTTAGTGAACAAGAAATATTAAACAAAGTAAACCATATGTCAATGGTAGCCAACTGTTATATAACAACAAATAATCATTTAAACCAAAGTGAAATTGTTGAAATATTAGTAAGTGGTTTCACAGGAACCTTAAGGTCTTGGTGGGAAAAACATCTCACTGAAGACACTAGACATAGCATAATTACTGCTTATCAACGTGATAATGATGGTCAACCTATACTTGATGAATTAATAGGATTCCAACCAGATGGAGTCAACACTTTAATATATACAATAATCAAACATTTTATTGGAACTCCCAGTAATATTACTGAGAGAATTCATGATCAACTTAGTAACTTAACTTGCCCAAAACTAAGTGATTTTAGATGGTATAAAGATGTCTTTATGTCTAGAGTCATGATGAGGGAAGATAGTAATAAACCTTTCTGGAAAGAGAAATTTGTAAATGGATTACCTAATCTATTTGCACATAAAATTCGAGAAGAATTAAGTAAAAATTTAGGATTTATTAATTATGATGAATTAACTTATGGTGAAATAATAAGTGTTATACAGAAAATAGGTTTAAAAATGTGTATTGATCACAAAATTACTAAACAAGTTAATAAAGATAAAGATAAAGCTAAATATGAGCTAGGAACTTTCTGTGAACAATATGGTTTACCACCCATAGCTCCTTCCAGAAATAAACCTAAACATCATAGTAAATATAAGAAATTTAATAAATATATCAAAAAAGATAGTAAAGAAGAATATTATAAAAAACCTCAAAAGTTTAAAACTTTTAACAAAAAATTTACCAAGAAATTTGATAAGAGTAAATTTGACAAAAGTAAAGTCATTTGTCACGGTTGTGGCAAAGCAGGTCATTATAAGAATGAATGTAGAGTTAAAGATAAACTTAATCAGTTACATATTTCAAATGAAGATACAGAATCTATACTTCAATTAATGAGAATTGAGAATGAATCTAGTGATCATTATACTGATATACTTTCTCAAACAACCAGTACTAGTAATACATAAAGTGATGATAGTAAACCAAATGTTACTTTAGGATGTACAGACAATTGCAAAGAAAATTGTTGTACTAAAACAATAAATGTATTATCTAAGAAACAAGAAGAAGAAACTCATTTATTAATAGAATTAATTAGTAAAATAACAGATCCTCAATTAAAAACACATTACGTTAATAAGCTAAAAACTTTACTTACTCAAGATAATAAATCAGATAAGAAAAATGAAAAACCCAAAATAAGCCTTAATAAAACACTTGAAAGATATAAAAATCCAGTTAAAGAAATAACATTAACAGATTTAAATCAAGAGGTCAATAATTTAAAGAAAGAAATTTCTAATTTAAAACTAGAAATTCCAAAATTAAAAGAAGAAATTGAAAAGATTAAAACTGATCCAAAGTTATCAATCCATGATTCTTCTGAGGAAGAAAATTTAGAAAATGAAGAATCTGAAATTATTGAACAACAAGGACTTTTATTAAAAATGCTTAAAGATATTACTATTCAAAAATGGTACACTAACATTAAACTAGTTATTAACAAAACTTTTATTATTGAAACATCAGCCCTCATTGATACAGGAACTGACTTAAATTGTATTCAAGAAGGATTAATTCCAGCAACATACTATGAGAAAACTAATGAAAGATTAAGCTCAGCTAATGGCAGTCAAATGAACATAAAATATAAATTGCCTAATGTACATATTTGTCAAGACAATATTTGCTTTAATACTTCTTTTGTATTAATAACGAATATGACTGATAAAATTATATTAGGATTACCCTTTATTTATTTACTCTATCCTTTTACAACTTCAACTAAAGGATTAGTTAGTAAACATCTAGGTCAAACAGTGACATTTAATTTTATCTTAGAACCAGAAGAAAAAGATTTAAAAACTATTCAAGAACAGTCAGTTACTAAAACTCTTACAATATTAAATAGTAAGAAGAGTCATTTAAAACATTTAAAAAACGAAATTAAATACAAAAGAATCGAAGAGCAATTAATAGATAAAAAACTCCAGGATAAAATTGAACACTTCAATAAAATCTTATTAAAAGAAGTATGTTCAGATGTTCCTCATGCTTTTTGGCATAGGAAAAAACATATAGTTGATTTACCCTATGCGAAAGAATTTAAAGAACATTTAATTCCTACAAAATCTAGACCTATTCAGATGAATCATGAACAATTAGAATATTGTAAAAAAGAAATTAACGAATTACTTAGTAAAGGATTAATTAGAAATAGTAAATCACCTTGGTCATGCGCAGCTTTTTATGTCAATAAAAATGCTGAGAAAGAAAGAGGATCACCCAGATTAGTAATCAACTATAAACCATTAAATGAAGTACTTGAATGGATTCGATATCCATTACCTAATAAAAAAGATCTAATTAACAGATTAAACCAAGCAGTAATATTCAGTAAATTTGATCTAAAAAGTGGATTTTGGCAAATCCAAATCAGTAATAAAGATAGGTACAAAACTGCATTTACTACTCCCTTTGGGCATTATGAATGGAATGTGTTTCCATTTGGGCTTAAGAATGGCCCTAGTGACTTCCAGAATGTTATGAACAACATATTCAACCCCTTTAGTCATTTCACGATTGTTTATATTGACGACATTCTTGTTTATTCCAATTCAATTGAAGAACATTGGAAACACTTGAATTCCTTTTTCAAAACAGTCAAGACTAATGGATTAGTACTCTCACCTAGTAAATGCTCATTATTTCAAACAAAAGTAAGATTTTTAGGTCATACCATACAATATGGTAAGATTAAACCAATAGATAGAGCAATAGAATTTGCCAGTAAATTTCCTGATGAGATACTTGATAAAACCCAACTCCAAAGATTTTTAGGATCCCTTAATTATATAGGAGAATTCTATAAAGATCTTAGGAAACAATGTAAACCATTATTCGAACGGTTACAGAGTAATCCCCCTCCTTGGACTTCTATTCATACTTCAATTGTCCAAGATATTAAAAAATATGTCAAGACCCTTCCCTGTCTTGGTATAGCAAACCCTTCTGCATTCAAAATTGTAGAAACAGATGCTTCTGAAATTGGATTTGGAGGAATTCTCAAACAAAAGTCAGATCCTTCTTCTCATGAAGAAATTGTTTGTTTTCATTCAGGCGCTTGGGATCCTACTCAACAAAACTATTCAACCATTAAAAAAGAAATTTTAAGCCTAGTTTTATGCATCAACAAATTTCAGCATGAACTTTTAAATCAAAAGTTTTTAGTAAGAATTGATTGTCAGTCAGCAAAATATATTTTAGAAAAAGATGTTCAAAATATTGCATCAAAACAGATTTTTGCCAGATGGCAAGCATTATTAAGCATATTTGATTTTGACATTCAATATATTAAAGGAAGTGAAAATTCTATTCCAGATTTCCTAACTAGAGAATTTCTGCAAACAGGAGTGAGTGAAAAATGAGTGTTAGAGGTAATCCCCATGGTCGTGGAGGAAGCAGCAGCTCTCGAGGAGGAAAATCCAGTAACGATAGTAAATTCAAGGGAGTCATTATTCCCCATCCAGTTACCACAGTTCAACCAATAAATGTAGTAAACAGGTACCAAGTTCTAGGGCAAATCCCTAGACCATACAGTACTGTTCTTGCTAGTCAACCACCAGTTATTGACCCTTTTGCCAACACAAGTAAAACCGTAGTTACTACCAATAAACCATCCATTCCCTTTGATCTATTTGAGAAACCCAGTGATTATATTCCAAAATTTGAAGACAATTTATTCTTCATAGAAAATTTTATGAAGCCCAGTAACGATCCAGTCAGATTAGCAGCACAATACTTTCCACCAGGATGGCATTTTGCTCCTTTAGCTCCATACAAATCTTTGTCCTATTACAAAGATATTTTATTCGAAACAGAATCAGTAACCATTAAACCTATCACAGATAGAAGAGACGAATCAAAAGTTCTTTATCATTCTATCTATATCAAACAAATAATTTCCCAGGACAAATGGCATAGTCACCCATCTGATCTTCAACTATTAACCAATAGTAACCAACCCCAACACTTTTGTTATTACGACTATATTGAAGCTTGGAAAAGAGTTTTTCTTTACCAGAACCAGTCATTTAGTCATTCTTGGTTCATCCAATTCGACAAATTCTTCAAAAGTCCAATTCCACTATGGTTCACAGATTGGTGGAGAATGTTTGGTCCTTTGAAAGTTATCATCCCAGAAATGCTCTTACAACAAATAGAGTATTTTAGTAAAGTAAGATTAAGTAAAAACCCAGATTATGCAGGATACGAAATCCTACATTTTTTTAGTAAATACAAGGTCCCTTGGATATTTAAGTGGCAATACAATATTGCTACCCCTATCAAGGACTCCACCACAATTCATGAAACAGAAAGCCGTAGGGCTTCAGTAACCCATCATGACGGTCACAGTTGTGTTACCAGAATCCACTATGTCAAATGGTGGGATAAATTCGATGTAAACAGAATAATTGGCCAAGTCCAAAAAGAATTTCCATCAGTAAAACCCGTCCAGTAATTCAAGAAAAGAAATTATCTGAAGGACCATCGTCCTCATTAGATATTTCCAATATCAACAGGTTATCAGCTAGTGAATTAACTAATCTTTTACGAGCTATCCAAGATAGGGCTAGTAGCCTCAAAGAAGAAGCTTCCCCGGAGGATGATTCCCCAGAAACCAGTCAAAATTCCAGTCAGAATTCAGTCACTAATGCTTATGGATGCACAGATTTACGGGATGCCCAGGACCCGTATGCATGAATTAGAATCTTTTATACATGATCAGTGAAATTCAGCAGTCAACGGTCAGCCTCAACGGTCAGCCGAAAAATTACCCAAGTAAAATGCTTTTACTTCTACCAACCGACAAGTTACTCGAGTAAAATACTTTTGCTTTTACTTTTACTTTAACATAAGTGAATCACTTTCACTTAAGTAAAATGTTTTTTACTTTTTGCTTTAATAATTGAAAGGTTATTCCTTTCCGCTCTATATATATGAGCCTTCTTTGTATGTTTTCAGCAGGATGCAAACTGCTGTGTAAGTAGGATTCTCTCTCGTTTTCTTTCTTTCTTTTCTCTCTAGTTCTCTAGTTTGTATGCTTTGCTTGTACATAGAACAAGTAACTTCCAAGTAATATATATATTTTCAGTTAAACTGCATACCGGCTTCTTGCCTGGTTTATTTACATACAACTGCATACCGGCTTCTTGCCTGGTTTATTTACATTCATCTGCATTCCGGCGATTTTCCGGCTGTTCAACTACATTCCGATCATCATATCTACTATTCCGATCATTCATACTATTCCGATCACCATATATATATATATATATATATATATATATATATATATATATATATATATATATATATATATATAGGGTTAGGTTCAAGAGAGAACCAATTACTAAAAAAGAACTTTAGAACTGTTATAAGCCGTTGGATTATTACTATATCAACTGTTCAGATTCAACTCATTTTTATATACAAAATCTTATAAGGGTATTCTTGGAATAAAAGGATTCTACTGCCGAACCTATTTTGTTTCATAGTATAAATACAGTATCCTGCAGCTGAATTTTAAAAGTTATGCATATGGACTTCAAAGTTCTACAACTGAACTTACTTTTTTCCACAAAGTTCTACAAGTGAACTTGATTATTTTTATAATGTTCAGCTGTTGAACAATGTTATTCACATTATTTTCATACCATAACTTTCGTGTTCTACCGCTGAACATAAAAGTCATGTAATCGAATTTGAAATCAAACACATAAATTTTAAAGTTCTGCAACTGAACTTACTTGTATTTAAATGTTCAGATGCTGAACACTGTTATCTGATATTGTGTTTATACAATAACTTGAATATTTTCACAAAAAATGATAAAAATAATAGGGGAAATTTTATGATGATGATGGAGAATTTTGTGATTGATATCGATGTATGATTATTATCGTTAATAAAATATTAATTAGCTCTAAATTATGTATTTTGTGTTTTTGGACAACTTTACCCATGACCTTCATATAATAAATATATATTATTTTAAAAAATAAGATAGAGTTCTAAGGGTTCTAAGGTTAAGGGTTCTACAAGGAACATGACCCTATATATATATATATATATATATATATATAATTATTAGTTATCTCGAATGCGACACTAAACACTGAAAATTAGATAAGGACAGTTTTATAAATTATTAAATCATGTCGAGTGAAATAAATATTCAATATAATTTTCTTTAACAATTTAATATATAAATTAATGCATAAATTAATCATCAAAATATAAAAGCAAACAAGACAACATATTAAAATTTTTATTTATAATATTAATTTAAAAAATATAAATAAAGATAAAATTTCGTCAAATATGTAGTATTGTAAAGCATAATGTAACATAAGATGTAAAAGAGATAACTACAACTCAACAAAGGACAAGACAGACAATAGTATTAATAGAAGCACAGGAATCCAGAATCAAAGAAGAAAAGGTAAACTCAAAAAATCAAAATACGTTATGTATTCTTGAAGTCCGTAAACAGGTCACGGAAAGAAGTTCATGAAAATGTTCAAGCCTCAGTGACAGCAATAGAAACAAGACTTTGAAGACGACAGAAGTATGTGAATGATTTAGGGTTCAGTACCACGGGATTCCAGTAATGAAGCAACCAGAACGACAAGGGACGTATCAGCAGCAATGTATTGAAGACATAAAATAAGAATTGATCAAGTGTTATTCATCTGTGAACCAGACCAGTTGCACTAGGTGACTGCACTGAAAAGATCAAGTTGTTTTATCGTCTCCGAAGAAATTGATACAGTTTATTTCTTAAACACCCAGGAGCTCAGTGGAATCATTAATGAACAAAAGACAAGAAAAGGAATTCGATAGTTTTTCTTATTAGAAAACTATCGAATGGTAGGTAAAGTGATTAATTGAAAACCAAAATAAGTTAATTTGGTATTCGATAGTTTTAATTAAAAAACTATCGAATGGTGAATTAACTTAATTAATTCGATGGTTTTTAAATCCATTCGATGGTTTTTAATTCATGGAGCAGGTGAAAAGTATTACTTGTCTGACAGGTTGAAGAAGATCCAACGGCCAGGATTGTTTCTACAATTCTAATTCGATGGTTTTTCTAAACAAAGCCTACAATTAATACAGAGAGAAGAAGTGTCTTCTTCAGTTAAGGCATTCAACACAAACACATAACTGAGAGAGAGAAGAGCCGGAGAAAATTATCAGAGAAATTAATAGTGCTCAGAACTTGATTATTGTTTTGTATTTGTGTTACCTTAAACTCATTGAAGCTAATCTACGGATTAGAAATTGTAGCACCCCTTCGAGGTTTATATTTATAAAAAGATATATCCCCCGAAACTTGATTTGGTTTGGTGTGTTTGATTTCGTTATAGAACTGAAAGATTAATCCGCGAACGAAATTAAATTATTTGTGAGTATCGTATTCAACCCCCCCCCCCCTTCTACGATACTTTGGACCTAACAAGTATTATACTTTTTTTTTCTTCAATATATAATAGATCAACTATATCTTATATATAACTAACAAAAATTAAAATTAAAAAAGTAAAAAATTAAAAATTAAGTAAGAAAATATTTAAAAGTAACACTTGCAAAAGAAAATTTTATTAGTAGTTTGGTTAGTCGTTCTTTAATTTGTTCATTCAATAAATAACATATTTATATATAAAAAAATTAACTATGCTAATTAGAACGCATCTCTTAAACCTATTTACCTTTTTTAATTAAAACATGTTTGTTTTTCTATTTTTACTTACTAAACCTCCTCATTTTCCAAAAATATCATGACAAACCTTCAGTTATTTATTTTTAAACATATAATATTATAATTATTTTTTAAAAATTTACCTACTTTAACATGTCTACTTATTTTTCTTAACAAATGCAATCACTAGGAATATTAAAATATAAATAATAAAATACCAATTTATAACCAATTACTCTAAAACACATTATAGATTTTTTCTGACAAAGTCACTTCTTTTTTAAATATATCACGGGAAATTGTCTTCTCAATTTATTTTTTCTATTTTTCTCACTAAAAATCATTTTTTTCCCAAAAATATTATAGGAAACCCTTTACTTATTTATTTTAAAACGAATTTAAATACTTTTAATTATTAAATTTTAAAACCTCATTTTCCAAAAATATCACGGGCATTTACATTTTTAAACTAAATATATGTTACATTTTTTATTTTTTCTTACTAAAACCCCTCATTTTCCAAATATTCAACGGACAAACCCTTACTTATTTATTTTAAAATCTGTTTTAATGTTTTTAATTAATTAAAAGTATTTAGCTATTTTAACATGCCTACTTATTTTTTTAACAAATACAATTAATAAAGTATTTAGCTATTATTATATAATAATAATATTTATTAAAATATTATCCGTAATATTTATATTTATCGCACGAGTTTTAAACTAGTATCTCATTAAAATTAAAATATTTATATTGAAGTTCCTCAAAATTCTAATAACATTATTCTTTATCCGTAATTTTTGTAACACTATATAATTATTACAAAAATTTAACAATATACGATTTTTAATAGAATAATATTATCTAATTATTTTTTTACATAAAAGTCCAAGTTTTGGGCCCTTCTGGGCTTTTGATCCAATACCTTAAATACAACCTCACCTCACTCAGAGCCGTCATATCCCAGACCCGGCCTGCTCAAACACAAATTTTCAAATCCCTAATTTCAGGTTAATTTACATACATACATACATAATCTGTATCTATATTTTGCTGTACATTTGCTTAATTCAGCAAACCCATAAGCTCTGTACTCGTATATCTATCTATCAGTTTATGTTTATTGATTTTGTTGAAACATCTTTGTGTGTATGTGTATGTATTTTACAGATGAGGCTAAAGAGGCAAAAGCGTCATCGCAAAACTGTGAGATTTTTCACAGCTTGTTTTGGATTTAGAGACCCTTTTAAGGTTCTTTGTGATGGGACTTTTATTCATCATCTTGTAGCTCATGATATTAGTCCTGTTGATACTGTTCTTGCTAATCTTCTTGGTGCTGAAGTTAAGATTTTTACTACTAGGTTTGTTTTTTAATGTTTTGAAATGATGGGTTGGTTTAAATTTGATTATTAGAGATACCCTTTTGGTGGTTTTTGATTTTGATTGTTTGTTGTTTTGGATTTGTAGATGTGTTCTTGCGGAATTGGGTCGGCTTGGTAGTGCTTATAGTGGTAGTCTTAGTGCAGCTCGGAATATTATGCCTGCAAGGTTTGAGCTTTAATCTTTTGATATTGTTGTTTTCGGGCGAAATGTGGTGTGAAGTGTGTGGGGGAATTACTTGTATAGTTGTATTGAGATGTTGAGTGATTGAATGGATTGGAATTTTGTATATTATATTGGTGTTATTTTATTTAAGGATGTTTTTGTTGGTTTTACCTGATAATGAGGTTTATTTTTTAGATGTGACCATGAGAAGAGAAAGAGTGCAGTGGATTGCATTTCGGAAATTATTGGTGAAAACAATGCAGAGCACTTCTTTGTTGCTACACAGGATGCTGATATGCGGAAGAAATTTCATGAGGTTTGTGCATTTTTTTAATAGATAAAATGTGAAATGATATGTTACATGTGAAACATGGATAGTATCTCGGAAATTTGAAGATTGAAGCCTGTGATGTTTTTTTTTTGTTTTTAATTCAATTTAGATAGGTGTGATTGTATAAAGTAACGGTGAAAAGGTTTTCTTGTTAATTGATACCTCTTCTTACATTTATCTTAGACTTTTATAAATTTTTCTTGTTAATTGATATGTCGGTTAACATCTATCTTAGTTGTTTTTCAGATAATTGCTTGACTGGGAAAGAATATAAAAACATTGGATAGTGCTGTATTAGTAAATATTGGATAGTAAACATTTGATGACCAGTTGGTATTTTGCTAATGCTTCTTGTAATATGGGCTACAACACATCTGATTTATGCATTTGTTGAATGATTAGACAAGCCCATAAGCTATGGATACCTCAATAGCAAGTAACAAATGAACGTTTACTTTAAAACTAGTAATGATTACAAACAAAAGAACTTAAATAAAATCATAGGTGGATTAACATTTGCAAGCTTAGAGTAAAGGGCAGTGAAGTCTATTGGTTTTGGTAAGTCGTTTGGTCTGGCTAATGTATTCTTTTATTTAATATTATATATAAAACATTTTTAATGTCCAGTAATATAGCTGCAATTTTGTATATCTAATGATGTTGGATATCATTGGCTTCATGTTGTGCTTTTTTATTGGTTGATGGCATGACTCTTGGGTCTTTACATTTACGCAAGGGAGTACTCAGGGTGGCAGAACCCACCCGTATTTCTTCTCTTTCCTGGTGTTCCTCTATCCCATACGGTCATACCAGTTATACTAAGCATTCATATCACCTCTTGGGGAAACAAAAATCCGTACCTTCCAAGAACATGACATTGCTACAAACTTGTTATTTGCTGTGGTACCTTTGTAGTACAATGTACATTGCAGTTTTCAATGTTATTATCTTAAGAAAGGACAATATGGACTTTTAGTGCTTAGAAACTATCATCTGTTATCTTGTTCAGTCTGCATACCAAATCTTATTATTTTGATTCTTTTCTGATTGCAGATACCTGGTGTGCCATTAATTTTTGGCCTGCGAAATGCCCTACTCCTTGATCCGTTGTCAAAATCTCAACGCTATTTTGCAAAATCTGCTGAAGAGGAACGATTGCATCTAAATGACTTGGAGTTGAAAATGTTAAACATGAAAAAGTATAGTAGACCAGTTATCAAAGCAGAAGATACCCCTGATATGCAGGAAGGCGTGGACCAGAAATTTCTGGGGTCCAAAACCCTCAAGTTATCCGGCGAGAAAAAGAAAACGGACTTAAAGGATAAAGTTCAGTTTAAGAGAAAAAAGGCTAAGGTTATGTCCTGACCAAATCTTGCCTCACTTTAATTTTACTCCTTTTATCTGTCTTAAAACTCGATTGTTCGTACTTTGGTCATAGTTGATTGTTGCTTTCTTTGGTCATAGTTTTTTTTTAACGTATGTGAATATTCCCTATTATCTAAAATTTGATACAACCGTAGCTCCACAATTTGATTAAAATATTTTCTTTTGGGCCCTTATCTTCACTATGATAATTTTCTGATTACCCCTCCCTTTTACTTGCCAGGGTCCTAACCCACTATCATGTAAGAAAAAGAAGACTCAAGGGAACCAGAATAATACTCCAAAAAAGGTGACTGTTTATGTATTTATGACATCCTGTGCATGTAATATAATATATAGGAAACTAAATGATAGTTCAACCTTTACAGTATGCTGTATTATGAGTTGAAAGATTACTTGTAAATTTCTGTATGACATGTGGAAATTCAATTACAGGAGATTAAGGATGCTGAACAAACAGTGAGAAGCAGGAGTCGGAAAAGAAAAAGGTCCCGTAAAAGCAAAACTGTTGAGTCGACGATTAATCAGTAGGGGCATAGGTTAATGGCACAGAATCGATGAAGACTGTTGGTGGCATGAGGGGCCAAGTCAAAATTTTGTACTGCAGTCTGCAGCACAGCACCATTGTATCATTAGTCAATGGACTGAACTTTAAAATAGGGTTCCTACTTTTGGCAGTGGGGGAGACCGGATGTTTAAATTGCTGAGCTACTTAATTCCAGTGAGATGCAAAAATTTCAATCTGCTTAGTTAAAGAATGGCAACCACTTTTGCAAGATAGTAACCATTGTGTGCTTTTAATTAATTTATCTTTTTTTGCAATTTTTTGTAATGGCGCGGCCTGTTAGTTCCCTATTAGTTCAATGGTGAATACTGAACAATTTGCCAGTCATCCTTTTTTGAATTTATTTGGGACTTTCTTTTTTTGACATATATTATTTGCAACTTAGATCCTGTGCAGAGTTGTCAATTTTTGACCTGTAAAGCTGCATTGTGCATCACCTTTGGGACTACTTGTATGTGATTCTGTCGTAAGTCTACTCGCATGAGGCAATAAACAGCAAAGCACCCCAAAACCCCAATACCAAGCTCGTATTTGTTTTAATCCCATGTTATAAGCTGCGTTGTGAATTTTTAGGTTTAGGATTCACGTTCTTTTTATTTATAACATGGGCTTAAAACAAATATGAGATTGATACTGGGCTTTTTGGCTGTTTTAGCTGTTATTATTTAGAACCTTACCCACTTGCTCCTTGCAGGCGCCCCGCCATTCAGGTTTCTAGCCGCTCACATCATTGAAGTCGATGACTCGATGTCCCTTGGTCAGAGTCGCCCAGGATGTGCGTGTGTCTCGTGCAAGGCGCACGACTCTAACAGCATCGTGTTTAACTCGTTGGTATTGTATGAAATTAGGTGTAGAGTGTAGACAACAAAAGTTGTAGAATTTCATAGAGATTTACTTGAATGTTATACACAACATTTATAATTAATTAGCTACCCAATTTAAAGCCGGGGCTAGTACTGGATTATAAGTTTCACATATTCAACTGTTTGCCAATTCCTAGGAGTTCAAAAAAGTTAGAAGTTGCTAGGAATGGAAAGATATAATTCCCAGTATGAAGGAGTTCAAAAATGTTAGAAGTTGCTAGAAATGAAAAAGTCTAGTACTGGAGTTCAGAAAAAAATAGAAGTCGCTAGACATGGAAAATACAGTACTTGAAAGCATAGAAAAGAAAGACAATCCAGTAGCTAGCTTTGATTATTTGGATTTATTTTTCAGTTCTTACCATCAATAAATTAAATATTTGAACTTGCAAAGCCGAATATCGAAAGAAAAGAAACAAACACTTCCATGAAATATTGAACTCTCTCTCTCTCACCATCTCCAGATCCTACTGGATAAGTTTACTTTGATTTAGCTTAAAACAGTGTTTTGGTTGAAGGGGAGTATTCCCATGTTTGATCTCTGGAAAATAAAATGTTTAAGTAGTTTAGCGGTTTAAATTGTGCAAGTTGATGTAAGAGTGCCACACAAACTATGAAATTCAAATTTCTTGACACAAAACCATTCCCCAAATATAGGAAAGGGGATGAGAACATATATCCACCATGAGATACATGTTACCTTTTGCAATAAAAGATAACATCTCAGCATTTGGTGCATTGTACAAATTATACAAATGAGTCTACAGTTTCCCCACTAAATGATCTTCATACGATTTCAAGAAAATAAAATACAGATGAAACGGTATAAACCCACCAAGATACTCCCTGTGGCCACACTGATACATATTACACAAACGCACAAAGAATCATAAGCAAACTTGTCTGTAGTTCTCTTGACGGATTTTCGATTGCCAAAAAATGCTTCAGCACTCGCATCCAGTAGATCTCTGCTGACTGCTGCTTCCGACATCGATGGTGTCCGGCATGTATCTTAAAGTCAAAAGGAAAGTAAAAAAAACTGTCAAACCATGTTGATAAGTGATAACCCTAGGTTACAGTACAGATTGTAAGTAAAATGTAACATCTATGTAAGGTGAATCAAATCAAAGTGGGTGAGAGGGTATTTTAAGAAACAACTATGTGCATAAGCACTATAAGAAACTGGTTTTCAGTGAACTCGTCAATCAGACACCCTCAATACTTTTATACTTGACATCTACCTACTCGTCACACAATTATTAGTGCTCAGAAAATACCTTTATAAATGATATAATCTTTAATTATTGTTTAAAACAAAAGGTCCAACAAGATATTATGTAGATGACACATAAATTACACAAAAGATGCCTTAATGCAACTTACATTTCCTCTTCTTCTCCACTCTTCAGTGCATTCTTTGCTATGCACTGGAATGCTTCTTCCACGTTGATGCCCTCCTTAGCAGAGGTCTCGAAGTATGGAATATTACCCTTCAAGGCACACCACGCCCTCGCTTTTTTCTCAGAAACCTGGAATAAAGTAAATAGAGCAGGAAAAGTGAAAACAGAAGAGAACACAATCAATAATCAATCAATTTAATTTCTAAAAAAACACTTATAAAAAGAATTCAAAGAAACCATACCACTCTGCTATTTCCACCATCTACATCTGTCTTGTTACCCAGAACAACAAATGGAAAATTTTCTGGATCAGAAGGACTTGCCTGCAAAAATAAATTGGACCATCATGTCATATCCTATTTACTCCATTTGGCAAATAGCTCGTGGATGTTCATTAAAGTAAAATAACGTAATTCCAATTTCCAACAAAATGGATTAAGTTTTTGTTTAAGAAATACAAAGGGTAAAAGAAATGTGCCTGAATGAGAAATTCCTCCCGCCAATTGTTTAAATTGTCAAATGACTTCATCACGTTAACGTCATATACAAGAACACAACAATCAGCACCACGGTAGAAAGCAACACCAAGACTCTGAAAGCGTTCCTGTCCAGCAGTATCCCAAATCTGCCCAATAAGAGATAGCTCAAGCTGTCAATCTTACTTCACAATAGACAACAAATTATCCCATAAGGGCCATAACAGAACACACATTAAGATCGGATCGCCTACATACATAGTATCACGCAACCTTCAGGCGAATGGCAAACCAAAAAAAGAACTCGCTCCGTTTTGTTGCAGGAAACTCTCTTGATTTTAGAAAAATAGTTCTTAGGAATTTTTTTCTTTTCCCGAATTAAATTTTTGTTTGGCTATGATTATAAAAACGACAAGAACAACAATTTGGCAAACACAACATGAGCTGACTGTTTGCAAACTTTATACCTCCATTACTACCTCTTCCAGAACAAAGATACCAACTTGGATTAGTATAGAGACGGATGAGAGAAAATGAGAGTGACTCTGTTTTGTATTTGTTGGCGGAGATAGAAGGGAAGTGAGTTTACTTTTATTGTATTTGTTGACAAAAAAAGTGAGTTTACCAGTGAGGTGGTGGCTGTGGTAAGGGATTGGAAAATAGAATATTTATCAATGCTTGGGGATTATTACGGAACTGAAGGATATGGATCAGTTGCATTTCAGGCTAGTGGTTATACATGGTACTGCAAGTCTCTGTTATTTTCTTTCTTCCATACAAATGCAAGTCTATAATATTAGTAGATTGTTATTCGTTATTCTTCTTCATTTCTTGCTGCAGGATGCTAGCTCTGTACCCGAATGGAAGCAAAAAAGAAAGGGGTGGAGGGCATACATCTCTTTAGCTAGCCTTAGATACAGAGTCTCTCTATTATGATTCAGAGGCTTGTGTAACCTTCAAACTGTAACTGAGAGAAAGAGAGACAGAGACGGTGACAGGTGATGCAGGTTTCGGGCAAGGGGCAGCGGTGCAGGTTTCCGGGAAGGGGCGGTGGTGCCGGCAAGGGAAATTGTGATTGCCTAAAGAACTGGAAATGGAAGGCTTCCAGCGAGGAGGCAATGCCAGTAGAATTGAGTACAGAGAGAGCGTACTGAGCGATGAACAGGGATTGTTGAGATGAATGAAAGGAATTGGCGGTTTTGATAATTTGGTAAGTTTTTCTTTCTCACAAAAGCCATATTATAGTGGTTGCTGCCAATTAATTGTTTCTTGAGCTTAAAAATTGAAACAAAGATAAGAGTAGAAACATACAAAATAAAAGAGAGAATAATGGAAAATGTTTTGACGATTTAAAAGGGAAGTTACTGTCCCTTATATGATTACCTTTCCAAATGATTTTTCTTAAACAAACAAACAACAAAAAAATGAGAAATAATTCTTAAAGCAAATGAAGCCATTGTTGAAAATTAAGTGATAAAAGATTTGTTGAACAAGATAATCTGTCCTCCTAGTCATATGCATAAATGTAAATAAGCAGCAGTCGATCCTAATACTACCTATCACAAACATCTCATGAAATAACTCAAAACTATAGTAATCAACTGTGGAAGGATAACAGATGAACAGAAGACTAATCTAGCAGTAGTTAACATACAAACTTATTAATGTTCAAATACTCAAACTCTCAATCAACTGAAATTGTCTTGGGTGATATCTATGATCGAACTACATGGTTGACAAATTCATAGACACAGTTACATTTTCTGTCGGAGTATGGGCTGTTTCCTCCAACACCACACTCCGACTGTTAAATTAACATGATCTCAAATACTTAAAAAAACAAAACAATTCAAAGTGTTATCGACGTAAACTAGACTTCTAATAATCACTTCTCTTACCAATAACTATACATTCCATATCTAAATTAATAGTACAATTTAAAGTTGTTTTCCTAGAAGGAACAATTCCATGGATTAATACAAAAATTTCGAAAATCAAACCTGAAGAGTGAAGAGCCTATCCTCAAACTGAATCTCCTTGGTCAAGAAATCAGCTCCAATAGTAGCCTTATACTGAGTACTAAACTTCTTGTTTACGTATCTAAAATCGAATGGTTAAAGGCAAAACATATAACGACAGCACTACACATTCATTTCGTCACAAATATCACATACAAAACACTTAATAACTAAACAAGCTCAATATGAAATTACTTTAATATATATCAAAACGATCAAAGGCAAACTTAAAAAACGACAGCATCACACATATTCAAACCTAACAACCAACAAGACTAATATGTAAAACAATAAAACCGAAACGATAACCGCAAACTGGAGTTGCCGGTAGTTAAGGATACTGATTCATCAACGAGGTCTTCCCAACCCTGCAATTACATCGAAAAACACACCAATTCTAAATTAACAGTCCGTACATCCAACAATATAATATAATTATCCAACAAACTACTTGAGTAGAGTAGAGCATATCGAATTAAAGAGATGATCATCAGTTGAACAAAATAGATCAGTTTAAACTACTAAGTACACTAAAAACCAGCTACTGTAATTTATATGGAGAGAGAGAGAGAGAGAGATGAGAGATAGAGAGAGAGATGGGAGAGATAGAGAGAGATGGGAGAGATTGACAGAGAGAGGGAGAGAGAGATGGGAGAGAGAGGGAGAGGGAGAGAGAGAGGGAGAGAAAGAGAGAGAGAGAGGGGGAGAGAGAGAGAGAGAGAGAGAGAGAGAGAGAGAGAGAGAGAGAGAGAGAGAGAGGAGGAGGATCGTTACCCGCTATCGCCGAGAATGATGACCTTCAAGAGAGTTCGTCTACGGGAAGGCATGATGATGATGATGATGATGATGATTGTGTAAATTAAACACTGTTCTGGGTGGATCTACAAGCTTTTTCACCTGAATTCAATTGGGTTTTTCTTGGCTCTATGTATGTAATGAATGAATTATTTGACAGCGATTATATATATGTACAGCGTTAACGGGAAGTGTATGATTTCAATACGGAATCAAGACGGCAATTTTGATTTTTTTTTTTTTTTTTTTGGAATTTCTGTTTTTCTGTGCAAGGATCTTTCTGGAAAATTGTTCTGTACAAGTCATTTGATAATTGACTATTTGACTTTGGCTTCCTTTCAGTTTACTTGTGTTCTAATTTCTATTTTCATTTTGTGGTGTATATAATTTTTTAGGATTTTTATTATTTGTTTTTTCTATTTCATCATAGGAAATTTGAGAATTATGAGAATCAAAATTTTGTAATTTTTTCATGTTGTTTTTATAATATTTTGTTGTGGTTTTGTGTCTATTTTTTTGTTGTAATTCCCCGGTCCCAAATCTTTTGTTTTGTTTGACTTTTTGTGGTTAAATTGACCGAACTTTGATCAATATTTACGCCTATTCATTTTATAATTTGCAAAATCTGAAAAATACATATTAAAGTAGATTAAATATATTTTCTACTGATATAATTTTTATTATATTTTTTATTTATATTATATATGTAATACTTGGTCAAAATCAATTTGATCATAAAAAATCAAACAAGATAAAAAATTTGGTACGGAGAGAGTAATATATTCTTATATATTGTAAGGCATTAAATATTTTTTAATTTTCATTTTAACCAATTTTTTTAAAAATACTAAAAACCAAAATTCCCTATTGTGTAGCTCTGAGTTGGTTAGTAATATAGTTACAACACAAGATAGTTGAAGAATAACTGAATAAGCACATATGCTACTTGATCAGTTGATCAGCAACATCTGCTGAATAACCAGGATGACAAGAAGAACACCATTTGATCTCACAGTCTACGACTATTGACTTGTAGTCGCATGTTGTAAAGTTTTCGATACTCGAATAACTGCAAATGCTCCCTAGAAGGACCACCTAAAATAATGTTGCCTATGTTTAGGATAGGAACATTAACATTTGCAAAAGAGTTCTCAACTTAATCCATCATGATGCCAAGATATTATTTTCGGTTTTTGCTGTAATCGTAAACAATGATGTTACTCTGCTCATCGCTCTGAACAATTCGTATGAGCTCACTCAGAAAATCCATAGAGGTCTTGCAATTCAGAATCCCAAGAACACTAGAACAGACTGCCTGGTTTTCATTTTCATGCTCAACCCTTTTATAAAAATTCCAGGACCCTGAATTTCTGTCTGTAATGAAGAATAGTTCCCCGATAAAAGACCATTTAGGCTTAGTTGGAGACTTCACAGGTGAAGATTAGGCACCAGCAACGTAATGTACATTAAATGATCGGATCTGTATAATGTGAGCCACAACACAAAACAAAACTTCTAACACAATGCAGATATTTTGGTTCTCCTGATATTTTGGTCTGCACTTGTGTATTTTTGGCATTTTTACATTCCAACTGCAAAATCTTGTTCTGAACCAACCACTTATCCGAATATTATTCTCAATACAAAAAACGACCCTTATCTTTCAAGATTTTAACGTTGTTGCTGAAATACTGCCACTAACCTGCTCTACTGCAGACCATTCAATTGATTATATTACTTGAAGGTAAATATTCTTGATGTTTAGTTATTGTTATCGGCAAGAGAGGATTCGACGAAGCTAGTCACAACTTGCCTGGAGATGAGGAATTAAATCTGTTATTGTGTTATATCTAGTTCCGACTATTAATCAGCAAGGGCCAGTTCGGCAAACAGGACAAGTTTGGGGGTAAACAGAGAGAGTGGAGTCGAAAAAGGCTGATAAGAGTATAATAAAAATGCGTTCACCATAACAATTCTAGTGTTGAAAGCATGATCTGTTAAGAGACTCTTAAGAAATCCGATTTGCTAAATATATAAATAGAAGGTTGAGACATGCATTGGTTTACTAAAATTGGAATTTACAAAAATTGGGTCGCTTAATTGTAGCTTTCGGTTTCTGTGTGAGAAATTATTACAATGCATCATTTTTTTCCTCTCCTTTCTCTGAGAGTATTCCCTGCCCTTCTCCTACAGGTACCCCCTCAACATCTCTCATTGTCTCTATCTGTCCTATTTTTTTCTCTCTTTCCACCTAACATAGACATCACGTTGCTTCAACATTAGTTAAAATTGATAATCGGAAAATATGAGGAGAGATTATCAATGAAGCTAAAATATTTAAAATTTGCTGAAGTCTGCAGGGCTAGGTTGATAAAATGTGATGTGCGCCTGTTTTCTTTGAAAATAATTTGTTTTCTGATAAGTTGATTTTGTGTTGTGAATTATCAGCAGCAGGGGTTATTATTTGGAGGAGTGGCAGGGTCTGCTGAAACGATTCACATAGATCTAGTCACGTTTTACTTGGATCATAGTCAGGAAATTTGCTAACAAAAATGCCTTCAGATTCTGGCTCGTCGTCTTCCAACCAGAATAACAACAATGGCGGCAATAACCAGAATAACAACAATGGTGGCAATAACCAGAATAGCAACAATGGTGGCAATAACCAGAATAGCAACAATGGCGGCAATAACCAGAATAACAACAATGGCGGCAATAACCAGAATAACAACAATGGCGGCAATAACCAAAATAACAACAATGGCGGGAACAATGGTGGCAATAACCAGAATAACAACAATGGCGGCAATAACCAAAATAGCAACAATGGAGGCAATAACAACAACAATAATAGCAACAACAACAACAACAATAATAGCAATAACGGAGGGAACAATAACAGTGGAAATAACAACAATGGGAGCAATAATAAGTCACCTCCTCCACCGCCCCCACCACCTCCATCACCTCCGTCTGGCAGAAAAGTACAGAGTCCACCGCCACCACATTCGTCATCAGAAAAGTCCCACTCAAAAGCTCTTTCACCCCCACATCATCATAAGTCAAAATCATCAGACGGCCTGGACAGTACTACTAAGAAAGCAATCATGGGAGGAGTTATTGGAGGGGCAGCATTGTTGCTCCTGTTTACCATAGCATGCATTTGTTGTTGTTGTAGAAAAAAGAAGAGAAAGGCTCATGATGATATTGATTACTTCCCAGACAATCCTCGAAGAAACAAAAGTAATACTTATGAGCTCCTGATACATTTCAATTCTCTTCTTACTATTGAGAGAAAGAAATTAGTCAATTTAGATTTTGAGTATAAATCTTGATAGTAATTCTACATATCCAAAGTATACCACGATGCTCTTTCATTAATATGGTTCTACAATCTTTTCTCTTAATCGAATGTTACTACATCATTCTAGTATTAGTCTTCTTGTAATGTTTTTTGGTTCATCTTTATGGTATAGTGTTCTTGTAATGTCGAATGAATGTAATGTTACTCAATTGTTTTTGTTGAGTTAATGTTAGATTCTATCTTCATCTTCTTGATGATAATAACGAGGAAATCATAGTAAAACCATAGGATACTTTACTTTTCTGCCTTCTGATTTTAATTACTATCCATTCTAATTACAATTTCGCTCATGCATGGCACAGGTACCTATTACAACAGTGGACCAACTTCATATGGGATGAACCCCCAATCTTCTGAGCATCATCTTAAGATGCCTCAGAGTAGTGCAGTTAGTTCTGAATACGGATGGGCAGTTCCACCACCGCCACCACCTATGGGACACAGTAGTGACATGAGCTCCTCTGCTTACTCTGGCCCACAGCATCCTCCTATGCCACCTCCCCACCCAGCACTAGCCCTTGGATTCAACAAGAGCACGTTCACGTATGATGAATTAGCGGCTGCTACTGGAGGATTTGCACAGTCTAAAATGCTGGGACAGGGTGGTTTTGGATATGTTCATAAAGGAGTATTACAAAATGGCAAGGAGATTGCTGTGAAAAGTCTCAAATTAAATAGTGGCCAAGGGGAACGTGAATTCCAAGCCGAGGTTGAAATTATTAGCCGTGTCCATCATCGGCACCTTGTATCTTTGGTCGGTTATTGTATTGCAGGATCTCAGAGGTTGTTGGTTTATGAATTTGTTTCCAATAAAACCCTTGAGCACCACCTGCATGGTACACTTCTTTTCTCAAACTTAATTTAGAATCTAATACATAGATCTAGATACTAGTTTCCATTTTGTTGTAATGTCTTGATCATTTAACGATTTATTCATGAGAACTTTGTAAAATATGCAGGTAAAGATGTTCCGGTCATGGCCTGGTCTACCAGAATGCGGATTGCTATGGGATCAGCCAAAGGCTTTGCGTACCTTCACGAAGATTGTTAGTGACAAATATTCCACCATATATTTAGAGAAAGAGGGGGTGCTAATCTTTCCGTTTATTAATGATTATTTGTTATCCATTTACAGGTCATCCTCGCATTATCCATAGAGACATTAAAACTGCAAACATTCTACTTGATGATCATTACGAAGCCAAGGTATCTTACCCTTTATTCTGTTGTATAAAACTCCTAATTTGATCATCATGCTTTTACGTATTTGTTGAGGCTGAAATGCAACTTTTACTACAGGTAGCAGATTTTGGCCTGGCCAAGCTTTCCAATGAAAACTATACACATGTGTCTACACGTATCATGGGAACATTTGGGTATTTATGTACCATTTTTGTTATCTTTATACACGAGCTGCAATTAAGTACAAGCCAGCATTTTCCACCTTGATAGTCGTATAAATAAAAGTTTATGTAATGATGCAGATACTTGGCACCTGAGTATGCATCAAGTGGAAAGCTAACTGAGAAATCTGATGTTTATTCATATGGTGTTATGCTCTTGGAATTGATAAGTGGAAAGCGCCCTGTGGATATGGACGATGATGAGAATGATACCTTGATTGACTGGGTAAGGGTCGATTGACATTGGGTATAAAAATGATTTTCGTCTTCAAAAACTTGTTCTAACGAACTTTATAACAACAAGATGTAAATAGAAATAGGAATGACAGAGGAGGGATTTCTTTAAGCTTTGATAACCATTTAAACCATTAGGGAAATATGCGGTTTTGTGTATATATGTACCGATAATTGTTTGATGAATGCTACTGTGGATGTACAGGCTAGGCCTATTCTAATGCGTGCAGTGGAAGGTGGAGACTATAATGAGCTGGTGGATCCTCGCCTGCTGGACAACTATGACGCTGATGAGATGCTACGCATGGTGGCATGCGCTGCTGCATGCATTAGACATTCTGCTAGGAGACGCCCAAAGATGAGCCAGGTACAAAATTGCAAGGACAGTTTCATATGATTCTTGAAAGCAATTCTCTGGTAGAATAAATTTTATAACACGAATAATTCTCTCCTTGATGAAATGTTCAACATTTTGCCAAATATTTCTTGGTAAAGAAAATTTCTTAAAGCCATACAAGTAAACAACATTGATCTACTGTATTATTAATTTCAGATACTTTTTTGCTATTGTCTAATAGTTTTAATAAATGAAACAGATTGTTCGTGCATTAGAAGGCGACGTCTCATTGGAGGACTTGCACGAAGGAGTGAGAACCGGTGGCCCACTGACCGGTTCAAGTGCCAGCTCTGCAGAGTATGCTGGCTCATACAGTGTTGACATGAAGAAATTTAGGAAGGCAGGAGGAGGAAGCAATGAATACTCCAGTGGTGAGTATGGACAGTAATTCTAGTGGCGAGTCACTAGATATGCGTCCAAACCGGAATAGGATGGGCCTTTGAGCTTTTTGATTCACTTTAGAAATCCTAAAATAGTGCAACTTCATGACTGGCGAAAGATATGATCTTCTGAAGAAATGGCTTCACCTGCTACATACATGAGGAGTACTAGTGCAGCAAAGATTATGTCATCATCCAAACGAGCACATTCTCCTCCGTACACTTAGTATAGACGTGCTCAAGTTAAACAGATGAAGGTGAAGGCATCTATTTGCACTGGTGAATTTGAAACATTGATCACAAGTGGACTCAAATTAAATTCATGGAAATTTATGCTAATCTATGTGAATTTGTATAATAATTCTTTATTAATGAAATATTGTATATGGTATCTTAAGTAGCTTAAATTTTTTGGAGTAATGTTTACAGTAATTTTCTCTAGCAATCTTAACCAACAAAAAAATAGAAAAATTACTAGGATTGACATTATGATAGTTTCTTCATCTTGTCTAAGCAAGTCCATGTTGCTGCATTTCATAACCCAGAACTACTTCAATTCTTTACTATGTATTAAATCAAATTGACAATGAAGCAAATTCATCTTGTCAGTACGAAGTTTCTTTCGATGATTCTTGTCCTGCCGTTAATGGAGGAATTTGGTATTAACAAAATTCGAGGTTTGTCGTCGGAATCAAGATCTATGACGGTGGTTCTTCGCCGGAAAGTCGCCAGAGTGTGGTGGTTGTGATGAATTGGGGGTTGAGATTGCAAAGGTTTTCTTGGTGGTGGCTCGCTGAGCTCTTCGCTTCCAACCCCTTGCAATGTGCCTACGTACCCCGTATTTATAAAGGATCAAACCATACGTAGTTCTTGGGAAGCAAGTAACCTATATGGGTTGGTCTCAGATTTTCGAGGCCCACTACTAGGATGAGGCCTAGTCACAAAGGCCCAAGACTCAACTACAGTATAGGGAATTCATGGATATGGCATCGACCCAACTTAGGAGCCGACACTAACCGCTACCAGCTGCAGGTATAGCCATGACTTACCCCAAATGTCAGACGCATTCATTAAGATCCAGAGAACCACAAAGCTAAATGAACTGCTCCGTGAGCATGTTAAGGAGATCTTAATGAAAGTCAGTCCAGAGGTAACTGAAGATTCTCCAATGGTAAGATTCATGAAAAATGACTTGTTCAGAATCTGTTATCTGACTGATGACAAACTGAAGGATTATCCAAATAACTATCTGATATCAGTTGAGAAGTACTTGAGATCCACTGGATTCATCACTATTGAGAAGACTAAAGCTGCAGACACTCTAAAGAGCTACCTCATGGAGAATATGCCTTATTATAGGAAGAGAGTGGAAAACATAATCAGAAAGATGTCAGCATTGCATGGGTGTGGGTTGGAGTGGGTCAACAGGTTGAGTACATTGGAAAACACATCAAATGAGCAATCCTAAAACCTGGAGAACCACTACACTATCCATCTGTGATTGATTATCAAGCAACAAATTCTAATCATGTAGCTGAAGAAGGTGAGATCATAATGGACTGAAGATGAAGCAAAGAACAATCTGCTCAAGTTAGAGGAGCAATTTCATTGTTAAACTTTTTACTGTTCTTTGTAAATTAGAAATCTGGAAATGTAAATATTTAATCCAGAATGCATTTAATATTATCAATCTGTCTTACTTTAATTAGTTTCATGTTTCCATTGGTTAGTTGAGTTATCCTCTAGGTATTTGTTTGTCGAACTCTAACAATCAAATAGGGAGAGATGATGGGTACTGATAACGAGTTTGAAGTGATCCACATCCTCTATGATAAGAAGCTTTCTACGCGCATCAAAGAACCTGTTCCATGGTTCATGCATCATCCTTTTGACAAGGACATGGCTGCAGACAAGTTTCTCTGTTGTCTTTTTGGTATTAGATGTGGACTTCTTGCATTTGATGCCGACGGATTGGTTGTCAGAGTGACAGCATTCCCTCAACTTGGAGACAATAAGTCTTTTCCATTCTATCACAGTGGCAATATGGAAAACGAGGTCTTGCTGGATGTGAAAAAGAAGATTGCATTTAGGTTAGAAAGAGTGTCTGAGACCGACATGTTCAATGAGTAATTCTGGTTTACTCGTTCTGGCTTGTAAGAACTGGTTGGTTTGTTTTGTTAGATCAAGGAAGATTTACAAATTTGGATGTTTATCGAGTTTGGATTGATCAGTTTTTGTTATTTCAGCTGAAATAGATGGTCCAACTGGTTATGAAGTTTTAAGTATGAAATATTTCTCTTGCTTAAGGAAATTAAGAGATTAATATATTTAGTTATGAATTATGATAGCAATAATTTTTTGTTCTTATTATCCATAATCTCGATTTTTAATGAAATGTTCTTACTTCAAGCAATGTCTTTTGTTAATTTTTGGTTGATGCATCCTCCTTTTGATGAGGACTTGTCTACACACAAGTTTATGTGTTGAATTTTTGGTAATAAATGTGGACTTCTTGCATTTGATCTTGATGGATTGGTTTGTCAGAGTGACAAGATTTCCCTCAACTCGGAGACGATAAGTTTTTCCATTATATTACAGTGGGAATATTGAAGACGTGGTCTTGCTGAGTGAAAAAGAAAATTACATTTAGCATTTAGGTTGGAAAGTGTATATAGGAACAACTGAATCTTTGATTATGATTACATAATTCTGGTCTACTCGTTCAAGCTTGTTGTAAAAATGGATGGTCTATTTTGTTGGATCATGGAAGATTCAAGAATCTGGATGTTTATCGACTTTGGAAAAATCAATTTCTGTTATTTCAGGTGAAATAGATGGTGCAACTGGTCATGAAGTTTTTAGTATCAAATTTTACAATTGCTTTAAGAAATTAAAAGAATAATATATTTTGTTATGAATTATGATAGCAATATTTTTAATTTGGTTTTGTTACGCTTTCTTGATCTCTCATGTGCATCCTTCTGAATTTCTGAAGATTTATTTTAGTTGCAGGTAATTAGAGACTGGAAGCCCTAACTTCGGAATTTCTGCTAGCAGCTTTAATTGGATCTAAAAGAAACATATGTGAATTGAATAATCATTAGGGCTTTCTGATACTGCAGATCCATAATTTGAATAATCAGGTACGCCTCTTCTTCTATTTCAAACTGTTACTCCTTTCTTATTTCAAACTGTTACTCGAGTTCTAATCGTCATTGTTACCCTATTTCTGGCTCTATAGATATTCATGTTATCAGGATCTAGCGTGTTTTCTTTAATCTTTTGTAGTTCCAAAAGGTTTCACACATACATGATGTGAAATATTACAACTGTGAGTTCTATTTGTTATCTATGTTTTTAGAATCTACAGTGAATGTTAAAGATTCGTTGGGAGATGCAGCCTGGCTGGTACTCATACAGTTCGTAGAACAATTTAGTATTCAGCTAGATCTCCCTGATAAACTGTTTTGGGACGAGAAATGATCGTTGGTTGAAAGTAATGTTAAGGAGATGGAACTTGTGCTGATAAAATCACTAGAAACTGGCACTTGCACGGGATTGTGGCGATGAAAATGGGAGAGTTAGTTGCTATTAAAATCCTCGTGAGGCCAAGATGGCTCTTTCTTGATGAGCCAGTAAGTGGATTGGACGTGTAAAGATCTGTTCTATGGGAGTTTTTTTTTTGACGAGCAAATGATTATATTAATTGGCCAAATCGGCTAAAATACAAGCCTTAACATCAATAGGAACATACCTCCTATCGAAAACTCGATCTGGGAAAGAATACGACCCCCTAGCTAAGACATGGGCAGCCATATTAGCAGACCGTTTAATAAAAAACATCTTAATGTTTAAATCAAGAGATAATCTCCTGCACTCATTTATAACCTGACCATACGGAGATATCATAGTCACTTTACTCCGAATTGCTTGAATAACAACTAAACAATCCGATTCGATTATCACCTCCTTCCATCGCTCTCCTTTTACCCAACTCAGTGCTTCTTTTATGGCCATGGCTTCTGCATAATCTGGAGTAACTTTCCTGCTGCAAACAAACGATTTACCTAGTACAACCTCCCCTGCGTGATCTCGAGCTAACATCCCAACTCCAAAAGCTGAAAACTCCTCAAATGTTGTTGCATCAACCGTTATCTTGATAACATCCTTCTGTGGCTTGACCCAAACTTCCGCTCCATCCCCTTCAACTGTAGTTCTGAATAGAGCCTTTGTCGAGATTATTTGGGCTTGCTTCCATTGAACAAGATACTGCTTTGCTGCTGCAATTACAACATTAATACGAGACCGCTTTTGACTCCAGACCCACTCATTCCTAGCTTTCCATAACGCCCAGCACATTGTCACTACCTCTGACTGCCTATCGTGACTCACTGCCTGCATGACAGCTTCCATCCAACTAGCTAAGTCTCCCAGACCACTCACCTGCACATCCGGAATTAAAATGCCCCAGCACTGAGATGCAAACTGACATTGAATAATAACATGGAACACTGTCTCTGCCTCTCCATTACAGATTGGACAACTAACATTAACTTGAACATGTTTAAGGCTTAAAGCTGTCATTGTAGGAAGGCAATGTGACAAAGCTCGCCACATAAAATTAAGAACCCTTGGAGGTCCCTTGATCTTCCACACCTTACGCCACAAACTATTATTGTCTTCAGCTTGCCAACAGCCTTTTTGAGATTGTAACATCCTATACGCACTTCGAACCGAGTACTGTCCCGAATTCTCTTTACTCCAATACAAAAAGTCTTCTCCCCCTTCTCCGTTAACAGACGTAGCCAGGATACATATTTGATCCCTTGCATTAAAAAGGTCTCTGATAATCTCCTCATCCCACCCTCTACCATCTACTCGTTTTAAAGATGAAACTGAGTGACTGACCAAAGCTTGCTTATCAGACGTAATGTACGGGTTCTGCAAATCATTCAGCCATGGCTGATCTACGATGTCTACTCCATCCCCTGAACCCAAAGTCCACCTTGCCCCTGCCATAATAACAGATTTTGCCTCCCAAATGCTTCTCCATATGAAACTAGGGTTACCACCTAGTTCTGCACTTAAAAAATTCCCTTTGGGGAAATAACGGGCTTTGTAAACTTTGTTCACTAAGCCTTCAGACATAGTCAACAGACGCCACCTTTGCTTACCCAGCATTGCCAAATTGAAATCTCTGAAATCTCGAAAGCCTAGCCCTCCCGAAGACTTATGCCTACTCATTCTTGACCAGCTCATCCAGTGGATACCCTTCCTATTATTAGGCTTCGAATTCCACCAATATTTAGCTATACTTCTTTCCAAATCTTTTGTTATCTCCAGAGGAAGCAAAAAGACACTCATAGCGTAACTTGGCAAAGTTTGAGCAATAGATTTTATGAGAATTTCCCTACCTGCTTGCGAAATCCAACCCCCTTCCCAGCTTTGCACTCGTTTCTTAACCTTATCCTTTAAGAACCCCAACAGCCTAGATTTATTTCTTCCCAACATGTTTGGCAGACCTAGATAAGTGCTACCTTATCCTGCTTCCACCATTTGAAGAACCTGACAGATATTAACTCTGTTTTGAGCATCAATATTCGAACTAAAGAACACAGAAGACTTCTGAAGGTTCACCTTTTGACCTGATGCAAGCTCGAATTTCTGAAAAATCTCCAATACCCTTCTAGCTTCTTCCTCTTCTGCTTTACAATAAATATAACTATCATCCACAAAAAACATGTGATTTAATTTGAACTCGAAAATCCTTGTACATTGTCATTGATATTCATAAATAGGGTACCTTCTATTTTGATCACTTTCTAGATATGGAACTGTAAGAGCCTTTTATTCATCAATCAAACAGTGAAAAGTTTGAAATTTTGGATCAATTGTACTTGGTTGTAGCCTTGTAGGTGGAAAAGACTGTATTATTTGGTCAGGCTTACTCAAGCATGACTGCACGAGGCAAGTCTTATTTTTATGAATCAACAATTTTAACTTTCACTTAACAAAAAGAACACGTCAACTTTCTTGAGTCATTAATTATTTCACAAACAAAAATTGTTTTGATCTTTTTCTGCAGTGCACAAAAAACTCATCGGGCTGGGCTTTGATCGAGTCTAAAAAACCCAGGCTTTTTGGTCAAAACTCGGTCTGGGCTTTGACTTTGACTGGACTGGGCCGGGCTTTCGAAAAATATCTCAATCTTTTTAGGTTCTCGACGCAGGCCACGTCAGGCTTTTATGTTGAAAGTATTTTTATGTATAATAAGTGTGAATACATGAATATATATGTAAATATATATTAAAAATTATAATTTATGAGACCATTGGATCTAGCATAAAAAATCTTTTATATTTTAATATGTAAACTAAAAAATGTATTGATATTGAAATACGAAAAAGTATATGTCAATTATTTAATCATATATAATTAGGTTTTCTATATTGTATATGATTATCTATATAAGTCTTTTACATTGAATATGATTAATGTAAAAATTCGTAATTATAATTTCTCTTGAGATTATGAGTGTTTTCATTTGGATAATAATTGTTAAATCATCATTAAATTAAACAAATTTTATGAGTTTCGCGTGGGCCGTAAAATCATCCAATTCTAATTTCTAAATCTCAAGATAGAGCCCAAATATTAATATGATTTTTTCTAATATAAATAAATAAATAAAATTCAATTCTAATACAAACTTTTTTAATTATATCTTTTTTTATAATTTTCTTTTTACGATTCAATTCTTATACAATTTGTTTTAATTATATCCTTGTTAGATTATAATTTTCTTGTTAATAAGATATGATCTTGATCGTCTATTTTTAAAATATTAAATTCAACGGTTAAGATTATCTTAACGGTACATGGACCAAAGTTATGGATAATATGCTTCTTACGCTTATTATATACCAGCTTATAAGCCGTGCGATGCACGAGCTGTTTTTAAGATCATAATTTTTTCTTATTATGATTATGATGTATTAATAATAACAATCATAGATATTTAACTAATGACTTGTATTGTTTAAAACTAATAATATAAAATTCTTTATTTTAATATGTTGTTGTGAATATTGAACCTTAGATCTTTAGTAGAGTAACTTAAAATCTACTATACATCTGACGGTTCTCATTTATTTACTTAAAATCTAACAATCAATATATTTTGGTTGAACCAAACTAACAACATGTTTGCTTGTTATAGTATAATAATATTTTTCTAGAGGATTTTGTTAGAAAAAATAGAAAAATTAATGCATTTTAACTGAAAATGTAATTAGTTATAAACAATGTTATTATTTTAATTCGTTGTTAATAAATAATATAATTGACATGTTTTAGCTGAAAAGGTAAGTGACCGTAATTAAAAGTATTAAAATAAATTTTAAAATAAGTAACTAAGATTTTGCCCGTGATATTTTTAGAAAATAAAGGTTTTTAGTAAGGAAAAATAGAAAGAGTAACGTGTTTTAGTTGAAAAGGACAACGGTAATATTATTATATTAAACTTATAAAATTCATATTTATCGTAAATTTTTCATAACTTGCAATTCAAAAAAAGGTAATAAAATACTAAGAGAAACCCACTTACACATATTTTGATATTTGCATTTTGATATTTTAAAGAATTATAACTAGACCGGGCAAAATGGGTCCAGATCCGAGAAACCGAACCAAAATTAATAGAACTGAATCCAATTTTGTATCTGAATATTAGTTAATCCGATAATGATCCGAAAACCGATTTGAACTGAACCAAAAATTTAACCGGAAATTATCTGATCCGATTATGATCCAGAACCGATCATATTCGAATAATAAATTATCCGAACCGAATATGATTCGAAATACGGGATCCGATTTAAATCCGAACTAAAAAAAAATGGTGAATTCAGTTTTATAATTTTTATAGATCATATAACCCACATATCTTAAACCACTTTTAATTCAATAAATTTATCTATTTATAAGCAAAATTTATAATTTAGAACAATTTCATGTCAAAAATAACATAGGTATCTAATCAATACTTTTGAAAAAGTACATTATTTTATATTAAAAATAATATATTTAATAATAAGATATTTTTTAAAGTCTTACGAATAAAAAAAATAAATGAGTTATAATTCAAAAAAATCTGAACCGAATTAATCCGATTTAATTCGATTTTAATTCGAATTACTTAAACCGAATCAGGTCCAATCCGATATATACCTAAATATTATTGCGAGGTTTATATAACCCCGTTTCCCGCTTTTTTTTTTTTGAATAAAGTTGTAATTTCATTCAAATAATCGAATCCATCTCAAGTACATGAGAGATAAAACCAGGAGGGGTATTAAACCATTCCCCTGAATCTGACATAGAATAGGAAGCTTGTGCTAACATATGAGCAACCATATTCGCAGATCGATACACAAATTCAACTAGCACCAGATTAATGTGCTTTAACAAATAGATACAATCATCTACTATAGTCCCGAAAAAAGCTCGCCCATTATTTCCATTACAAGCCAGAGCCAGTGTATGAGAATCAGTCTCAAAAATACACTGCTGATAACCTTGCATAGCAGTCCGCTTCCCTGGGATGCCATGCTCCTGTAAACCTCCTGCAAAACGCTGCCAGAAACTCCCCTCGATCGTTCCCCGCTTAATACAACGAAACAAACGTATAGGACTCCGTTGAAATTAGGATATATTTAAATTACTAATAATTAGGGTTGGGATTGGGAGTCCGGGGAGATGGAGAGTTCAAGTGGATCCGGTGATAAAACTTTACCGGAGGAGTTGACAAGGAAGATACTGTCATGGGCATATGCTACATCGTTGCTCCGATGTACATCAGTTTGTAAGTTATGGCAATCAATTATTTCAGAACCTCAGTTTTTGGAAGCTCAGCACATCAACGCCCAACAAAAAATACCCTCTATTCTTATGATTTCTTCAAGAATAGACCGGAAAGAAGAAGATGACGGCCGTCTTGTTGCCACCATTGTCTACCCCAATTCTCCCGATTATTCGGTAAATCTCCCCTTGATGCCACCTTTTGATAATTTGAAAGTTGTAAGCTCGTGCTATGGTCTTGTTTGTGTTTCTGAAAGTTTTCATCGTCATAAAGATTTTATTGGAGATATATATCTGTTTAATCCTTTAAATATGACGTATAAGAAACTCCCCCCTGCTATCAAATATGCGCAACCGTGGCATCTACTCTTTGGTTGTGAGGTTGTCTTTGGATTTGATTGTTTGTCTAGCGACTTTAAGGTTTTAAAGCTTGCATATGAAAGAATTAATGGGCAACTAGTCAAGTTACTAGCAGTTCAATTGTATTCTGTCAATTCCGATTTGTGGAGGGAGATTGAGGTTGGTATTGAATTACCAAGTCTTTTATTTTATCCCGCTTGTCCTATTTTAATATCCGGTCCTGTCGTCAATGGGATTTTATATTTGGAAGCTCGGAATACCATAATAACGTTTAATTTGCATAATGAATTGTTTGGACTGATTCCGTATCCTAGCTTTATGCACACAAGGAAGTCCAGTGTTTTGGATTATGAAGGCTCTGTTGCTCTGGTGCTTGAAACTGTTGTTGAGGGATCACTTGATAAAAAGGAGGTCAGTCTATGGACTGTGGAATCCGTTTCTGATGAGGTCTTTTGGAATAAAATCTTCACTTTTGATGCTGGTTTGAAGGAGATAGAGTGGGTGTTTGTGTATGGTGGTGCTGACAAGTTTGTTGGAGATTCTAGATTTGGAACAGTATTATATGACTACAGGAAGAAAGAGACTAAACATATTAGACTTCCATCTCAAAGCTTCCTTGTAAAAGTTCTCAAGCACACAGAGAGCTTCATTTCAGTTGAAGGGTCTGAGGGAGTCGACGACAGCTGAATTCGATACCAATTGCTATAAGTAGTACTTGTTGGATTATGCTTTTCATGAACAATATGTTATCTGTTCAAGTGTAGACTGCTTCTAAGTATTGGTTTTAGTTCCTTTTTTTTTTATTGTAACATGGTCTCCTACCTTCCTTTGTTTATCTAGTACTGCTTTTGTTTATCTAAAACGCTATATTGAAGATTTGAAGCTTGATTATAGTTATATTTATATATATTTTGCTAAGCATGATTATATATTATTAAATGTGATTACACTTGATTTAACGTGATTTAATCATTCGTTCTTCATTTGGTTGTAATTCTTTTGATTTCTTTCATGTATGTAGCCTGCACCCTTGCACTGACTTTGGTTTAATTTTACAAGGTTACTATTACAATATTCCAATATGAGCATATAGCATAAAAATTCTAGTTTTTGTTTCTTGAGATATCTTTTGTTGCTGTTGTTGGAGGAAAATTGCAATAATTTACAAGTTACGAGGGAATTGAAAAGGGGTTGGTGTTTGGATTAAGCCTAAAAGGTCTTAAACAGAGAGAGTCTAAAGGGATGGAGGGAGGGAAACACTTATCCATGTTGATATCTAGTAAACACAAAAAAAATAACAGAGACTTGGTAAGTCTTATGTATAACAGCATAGTTAAACTTTATTCGTTTTGAAATTTCATTGACGAAAGGTTCTAGTGCAGGTAATTGTTACCTCTCATGAGAAGTTAAAAAATGTACAATCTTTGTACTTTTTGATGTTCAATGTTTTTTATTTGTTTTTGACAAAGTTTGTTTGGAGAATGCTATATTATTTTTGGATTTGTGCTTGTCAGTCTCAAACATATAAGAGAGGTATTATATGCTTGATATAACAAAAAAGGGAATACAAGAACAGAACAAAATGGTTTCGGGAGGGGGTGTTTCAAGGTGTTTAAGGTGTCTTGGAACATGTAGAAAAGATTCACTCGGCTCAGAATGTAAAACTCGTTAAGAGGGAGTGAGACTATATTCTCCTACATTATTACCTATACTACTATTAAATGTTCAAATTTACGTTAACACTTTATATGACCTCTTCTACTTCCCAACTTTTGCAGATTCTGCACACGAGATTGCTACCTTGAGCGTTTTCTTCTACTCAATATGTTGTATGTGCTAACCAGAACTTGTATAACTAGGAAGTATAACTAATGGTAGCAAGCAGGGGAATGTAAGAATATTCTCTATAGTATGTGTATTTGGCTTCTCTGATTGTGAAATTTCATTGTGATTGCAGTTGGTGGGTAATAACTGTATGTGTTTTTTTAATTGTCTATATTACCACTGTTTTCATGTATGTTTTTAAACTTGTGTCTATTACTACCATTGCATCTCAAGAAATATTTATATCTCACACACATCTATCAGCTCTCAAACACACACACACACGTGAATTGATTTGTGTAGTTGCCATTTAAGTATGTATATGGTGATAAATAGTGTAGATATTGTTTGGGTAATGTTCAAAATCTGTTCGATAAATGCTGCTTAAAATTGCTGTAAGCCTTTGTACATCTCTGTATATGACAGTCGTAGAATTGATTTGAATTGATCATGAGGCATAGATAAGTTTTTTCTACATCCATATGATATATTTGTTACAGGTGTTGAACAAAAGAAATTCCGAAAATCATTGACATGGACAACTCCAATGGATGATCCTCTGATGTTTCCTGTCACACATTGCGGGACATAAAGAAAATATGGGCAATTCTCAAGAAGCCTTCACCAACATTGTGAAAGATCTTCAAGACCAATTTCAGGATAAGCTGTTAGACAAATAAAGGATACAAAATAGGATGAAAAATATTTTAAAAAATTGGTTTAGATTCTATGACATTTTTGAAGGGGTGCTTAGTGGTTATCATTGGGATCCCATTAAGCAAAATTGGACTGTGGATACTGACGTTTGGAAGCAACTGATTGAGGTAAATCATTGTACTTTTGTTTTTTGATTTCATTTTATATATGATTAGGTTATGTTTAAAGTGGTACCTGTGCTTGATGTGCTATACCCAAGTGTTTTTTGGATTTGATAAAGACTTGTCATAGGCTTTTCTTCTTGTTATGATTGTTTTGTAACTATCAAGTACAACTAGTCATAATTTGCAGAGGTGGGTGGCTCTGCAGCATCAATGCAGAAACAAGGGTAGTTCTGCAAGGGCAAACTACCTCTTAATTCCCTTGTGTATATAATAAACAATGAAACAAGGTGTGTCAAGTAATGGATCAGAATCTACCAGTAAAATCATTAGCTTCGAGCCGGAGCACTCTGACTGAGGAGATATTAAACACAGAAGATGGTATTAAACCAGTTAAGCTATTAGAAAGCACTCTTGACTGAGCCACATTGGTATTCTCTGGATAAGTTGTTATATTGCAGATGCAACTGTTGTAGTGTTGTAAACGTTGCAAATTTGCCAATTCCATTGGGAGAATGCTATGAAAATTGTGAAACTTAAAGATAATAGAAGAGAGAAAAGATAGGTTTCATATATGTGGAGAAATGGTGGCTGTGAGGTTCAAATACTAGAGGTTTAAGGCGGTGACTCACCTTCCCATTTGCATTCGGGATTTTGTGACCAGAGGAGTAATAATATGTTACTAGGGTCAGAAAGAGTGATGTGGCTTTGAAAGCATTAAGAGCAGATCGATCATAAATTATGGTTTTCTGAGTTGAACAAGATAATAAAGAATAATACTTGACTGAAGAAAATTTAAGAAAGTAGAGGAGAAGAAACAGATTCTGATATCCATTACTTTTGATACACCTTGTTCCAATAGAACAAGGGAATTATAAGAAGATGATGAAACAAGGGTAGTTCTGCTAGGGCAAAGCAATGAAAAATGTTGAAAAAGTGAGCTGTCAATTGCTTGGCAGCCTTAGAAAAGGCTGCATCATCTGTATTCTACAAAACTGCAATAAAACAAGGGAATCATATTATAAAAGGAATTAGCTCAACCTTTTAATTGTGTCTGTAGCTGTAGCGCTAATAAATTTGCTGTAATTTTCTTACACTACACATTTCTCATGGCTTTTCTTGACACTTTTGTTCCAAATCAGCCAGCAAGTTATGTTTATTGGCTTCTGACCAGTGTCTATACTCTCACAGAAACTTGTTACTTCAGGTTAAAACAGAGTTTTACATTTGATTTTTGGTTATCAACAAACTGCAAATAACTTTAATTCAGTGTGATTTTATTTTTTATTTTTACCATTTGTTTGTAATTCTTTTGAATTAAAATCTTATCTTAAAACAGAAATATCTGATTGAAAAACGGATTCGGATAATATCCGCCGATTCAGATTTGGATTCGATTATTTTATTTTAAATATTTTCAAATTCGAGTACGAATTCAGATTTTCATATTTTGATTGGGGAATATCCGTTTGACAGTTGCAGAATATTCCAAGGCACAAAACAAGCTCCCTGTTACTTTTACACCTACGGATCTGGTTTGTTGTAGGACTCTGCAAGGACACTCTGGCAAGGTTTATCATCGTTTCTTGCCTTGATTTTGATATTTCGTGTTTTTTTTTTAAATTTTAGACTGTTTGTTTATGTTTTTGTACATGTAGTTTCGATTGCTGTTATAATTTAATTCGTAAAGGTTATCGGCTATAATTTGTAATTGTTGTCCTGTGCGGTTAATTTTAATTGGAACTGTAAAGATTACGTGATTCATTTTATAATTAAGCTTTGATGTGTTTGTGACGGTGGATTCAATGATTGTAAAGATGTTGTATGATTGTTGTTTATTAGATATTTAGTTTGTATTGAAATGCTTTGCACGCGAATGCATATTTCGTATAGTAGTGTTTTTGAGTAAAATGAGAGGAAAGTAAGAATGTAGGAAGGAATGAAAATTATATGTATATTTTGTTCAATTTCTACCTTATTTATGATAAAATGGAGCGTAATGATTTGATTACACTGTATTTTTCTAAATAAATTTTAAGTAAATTTGAACTTCTTACATTTTTATGCTTAAGAAAACAGGATAGATAAGGTTTGAATTTATGCAAGGAACTTATTTTTATTAATTGACGATTATTCAGGTCTACTCACTAGACTGGACGCCCGAAAAGAATCGTATTGTCAGTGCATCTCAAGATGGTAGGTTGATAGTTTGGAATGCCTCCACCAGCCAGAAAACTCATGCCATTAAGTTGCCCTGTCCATGGGTCATGACGTGTGCCTTCTTTCCTAGTGGGCAATCTGTTGCATGTGGTGGCCTTGATAGCATTTGCTCCATCTTTAACCTAAATTCTTCCATGGACAAGGATGGAAATGTGCCGGTATCAAGAATGCTAAGTGGTCATAAAGGATATGTATCTTCATGTCAGTACGTTCCAGATGAAGATACTCACCTAATAACAAGTTCAGGTGATCATACATGTATTTTATGGGATATTACTACGGGCCTGAGGACTTCAGTTTTTGGTGGTGGATTTCAATCCGGGCACACTGCTGATGTACTGAGGTGCGTTCCCAGGTTTTCATTGTTCTAGCTAAAGCTCACAACTCAGGTTCTTCAATTTGTTTATAACGACATTGAAAGTAGGAACACCCTTCTTTTGCTTATAGGATCATATGTAATGAGTAGGATGGAAGGCAATTTCTGTTAGTTGTCCTTTCATATAAATATTTTGAACTTGTCCATGTTAAGTATAATCTTATTATAGCCAAGGGGTTCTGTCAAATATCAGTCGTATGTCCAGCCTGATTTTGGCTCCAGAAATGAGGATAGGAACTAATGGCCTTCATTTGCAGTCTATAATGTTATTTTCACTCCTTGGGTTTAAAAACGTTTGGTAGTTTAATACTAACACCAAGCGATCGTATCTTAGTTCCCTAGACCACAAGTGGCACATACCAAAGAGGTTTGCATATGGCAAGTGCAAGGATCTTCATAGGTGTTAGTTCAATACTATCTTATCGTCGGTAATTTATCGCTGAACTTTATAATGAGATAAGGTCAGATATTGACATTTGTAACAGTTTCATCCATTGCTCACTGTCTGATCTAGTAAAAGGTGATGGCTTAGTTGAAAAGAAAGTTGCTCAAGTAGCCAAGATCGTCTATGAAGATTAATGCAGAATCCACTAGGGCTAGTCTCTTTTCAGTAATAATGGCGATGAGGCATTATACCAGGATTAACCTCTTGTGTCATGTTACAGAAGTGTTGATTTTAGTCTACATAGTCAGATGTCTTTTAGAAACTAATAGCTCTTTTAGAATTATAGATGCATTTAGTCTAAAATCCTTTGAGTTTCTTACTTATGTGATAAATCTACGGGATAAGCTGATGCCACGGGAATGATGGGATGATGATGAAATGGGAAGAATTATTAAGTGAAGTATTGAAGAGCCTATATTGGTGGTAGAAGCTTATGACAAATGAAAAAATAGACTGAAGATCCATAATCTCCTCAAACAAAAAAAATCTGTAAACTAGCCTCCCTTTTTGTGCATTGATTCAGGTAGGAGTAGGAGTTGGTCCAGCGTTGAGAAGGATCTTAAGCCAATCGTTACCATTCCTCTTTTGCTCTTTCTGGATATCCCTCGCAGAACTGATGGCAGCATCACTACACCCACTTAACTCAATCCACTCAAGCGTGCATATATTACCAAAGTCTTCCAGAATCTCCATTAGAAAAGGGGCATCGGTACACCTGTAACCTTGAATCATTGGAAAGTGATCACGAGAAACTGTCCAATTCACAATGTCAAGTTCATAAAGTCTTAAAAATTTTAGACGTGGAAATGCTTTTGGACTTGTTTCCCAGTCTTTACCAACAAAGGCATGAAATATCAGCTTGAGAACTTCAAGGTTAGGTATCATTTCGAAGAGCCAAGCTTCTGTCCAATCCAAGTGTGTGTTGGATATAGTAAGATATTTAAGACTTCCTGGGAATATAACTGAAGTGCTCAGTCTTGTGGCTTTGAATTTTTTTTTCAATTTTCTCAAAGGTTGTTCAGGAAATTTCAAATCCCCGGTCTTTGTTGTCAACGGTCCACAGAGACCCAGCTCCTGCAAATTACGAGTGCTAAATAAGATATTTTGACATGGCCTAGTAGGGCTTACTAGTGACATGGCCAGCAAGTTCTCCACTAAGATAGGTTCTTCTTCAACATCAGATAAATGCACAAGATTTTCCCCTGATTTGATCAAAAGATGCCTCAAATTAATTATCTTCCACATATTCTTTGGAACAACCATATTCATCCTTGATGACATGATAAGTGTTTGGAGTTCTCTAAGGTTCGATATAGATTCTGGAGGGTTACCGGACCTAAACCGAAGTTCTAAGTACCTCAAGTGTACTAGTTGTAATAATTCACTTGGAAATACGAACAATTCGATGGATGATAGATCCAAAGCCCTAATATTTGAAGGTATCTCATATGATTGATACATCCTTAAAATTTGAATAGGAGACTTCTGAAGAATACCAAGAACAGTTTGAGGGAATACTAAGGGCATAAGTTGGGATTTTGTAGAAGGGTTTGTTAAATTATGAAGACATGAATAAGAATGTTTATTGAACCTGTAGATATATGGTGAAAAATTCAGTTCCTCTGCTTTTTTAAGCACAAACCACGCAAGAGGTCATGAATACGCCATGTTTTGATTGCGCCATTAGACCTTTTCTTACCTACAACAATTAGACTTCTTGTGCAACATCTTCTAAGCTTTTTTGTGTGCCATCCTGACATATAAACCCCTCTGCAATCCATAACTGGGAGCCCCCCATGTTTGTTTCGGGGATTAAAATTCCGGAATTTTTGTTCTGCATAATAATTCGTTCATTTATGTTGTAAGGGATTATAACTCTTTGAACTATCCTATTTCATATTTGTTTTGAAGTATCAAATTCGAAATTGGATTTTTATACTTATTATTTTATCTTATGTTTAAATTTTTTTTCCCATAAAACGACTTGTTAAAGGAATAGATAAAATTATAATTCTATCATGAAATTACTAGAATTATAATCCTTTATTTATTGAAACAAATATGTGATTGGAATTTTTAATACTACCGTGCCTTTTAGATTGATAATTAGGGTTGGGAGATGGAGAGCTCAAGGTCTTTATCAATTAATATAACTTTACTGGAGGAGTGGAGGAGTTAATAAGGGAAATACTGTCACGGGCTTGTGTTACATTGTTGTTCCGATGTAGAACAGTTTGTAAGTTATGGCTATCAATTATTTCAGAACCTGAGTTTGTGGAAGCTCACATCAACACCCAAAAAAATAAACCCTCTATCCTTGTGATTTCTTTAAGAATTGACCGTCTTGTTGCCACTATTGTCTACCCAAATTCTTCCGAATATTCAGTAAATCTCCCCTTAATGGCCCCTTTTGATAATTTGACATTTGTAAGCTCGTGTTATGGTCTTGTTTGTGTTTCTGAAAGTTTTCATTATCATAAAGATATTATTGGAGATATATATCTGTTTAATCCTTTAACTATGATGTATAAGAAACTCCCCCCTGCTATCGAATATGTGCAACAACATCTACTCTTCTGTGGTTGTGACGTTGTATTTGGATTTGATAGTTTATCTAGTGACTTTAAGGTTTTGAAGATTGCATATGAAACAATTAGTGGGGAACTTGTCAAGTTACTAGTAGTTCAATTGTATTCTGTCAATTCCGATTTGTGGAAGGAGATTGAGGTTGATATTGAATTACCAAGTCTTTTATTTTATTCCGCCTGTCCTATTTTAATATCGGGTCCTGTTATCGATGGGATTTTATTTTTGGACGCGGTGAATACCATAATAGCATTTCATTTGCATAATGAATTGTTTGGACTGATTCCGTATCCTAGCTTTATGCACACAAGGAAGTCCGATGTTTTGGATTATGAAGGCTCTGTTGCTGTGGTTCTTGAAACTGTTGTTGAGGGATCGCTTGATAAAAAGGAGGTCGGTCTATGGACTGTGGACTCCGTCTCTGATGAGATTTTTTGGAAGAAAATCCTCACTTTCGACGCTGGTTCGGAAGCAATAGAGTGGGTGTTTGTGTATTGTGGTGCTGACAAGTTTGTTGGCAATACTAGATCTGGAACAGTATTATATGACTACATGAAGAAAGATACTAAACATATTAGACTTCCATCTAAAACCTTCCCTGTCAAAGTTCTTAAGCACACACAGAGCATCTAATCAGTTGAAGGATATGAGGGAGTTAACGACAGCTGAATTCGATACCAATTGCTATTAGTAGTACTTGTTGAATTATGCTTTTAATGAACAATATGCTATCTGTTCAAGTTGTAGACAACTGGACTGCTTCTAAGTATTCATTTTAGTTTCCCCTTTTTTTTTAATTGTAACATGGTCTCCTACCCTCCTTTGTTTATCTAGTACTGTTTTTTTTCTATCTAAAACACTAAATTGAAGATTTGATGCTTGATTATAATATGTTTATATATATTTTGCTAAGCATGATTATATATTATTAAATGTGATTACACTTGATTTAACGTGATTTAATCATTAGTTCTTCATTTGGTTGTAATTCTTTCGATTTCTTTCATGTATGTAGCTGGCACCAGATTTGGTTTAATTTTACAAGCTTACTATTACAATATTCCAATATTATATAGCATAAAAATTCTAGTTTGTGTTTCTTGAGATCCCTTTTGTTGCTGTTGTTGGAGGAAAATTGTTATAATTTACAAGTTACGAGGGAATTAAAAAGGGGTTGGTGTTTGGATTAAGCCTGAAAGGTCTTTAATAAAGAGAGAGTCTAAAGGGATGGAGGGAGGGACACACTTATACATGTTGATATCTAATAAACACAAAGAAATAACAGAGTCTTAGGAAGTCTTATGTATAACAACAAAGTTAAACTTTATTCGCTAAATTTCATTGAGGTTGTTTATAAAGATGACTATTTTTCTTAATTAACTTTTTGTAATGATATTTTAGACCACGATGGCCATGCTTTTATCCATACACACTTAAAATGATGCTAAGTGCATACATCAAGAAGATCAAATTGCGGCAAATACGAGGAAGAATGGTTCTAGTGCAGGTAATTGTTACCTCTCATGAGAAGTTAAAAAATGTATACTCTTGTACTTTTTGATGTTCAATGTTTTTTATTTGTTTTTGACAAAGTTTGTTTGGAGAATGCTATATTATTTTTGGATCTGTGCTTGTCAGTCTCAAACATATAAGAGAGATATTATGTGCTTGATATAACAAACAAGAAATACAAGAACAGAACCAAATGGTTTTGGGAGGTGGTGTTTCAAGGTGTTTGAGGTGTCTTAGAACATGTAGAAAATATTCACAGTCTCTCTCTTTCTCTCTCTCTCAAACACGCACACACACACACACACACACACACGTGAATTGATTTAGTGCCATTTATGTATGCATATGGTGATAAATAGTGTAGATATTGTTTGAGTAATGTTCAAAATCTGTTTGAAAAATGCTAATTAAAATTACTGTACATCTCTGTATGTGACAGTTGTATTTGAACTTTGACTAATATTTGTTACAGGTGCTGAACAAAAGGAATTCCGAAAATCATTGACATGGACAACTCCAATGGATGATTCTCTGATGTTTCCTGTCATCGTGAACAAATTGCGGGACATAAGGAAAATATGGGCAATTCACTCAAGAAGCCTTCTCCAACATTGTGAAAGATCTTCAAGACAAATTTCAGGATAAGCTGTTAGACAAATAAAGGATACAAAATAGGATGAAAGATATTTTAAAAAATTGGTTTAGATGCTATGACATTTTTAAAGGGGGGCTTAGTGGTTATCATTGGGATCTCATTTAAGCAAAACTGGACTGTGGATACTGACGTTTGGAAGCAACTGATTGAGGTAAATCATTGTACTTTTGTTTTTTGATTTCGTCCTATATATGATTAGGTTATGTTTAAAGTGGTACCTGTGCTTGATGTGCTATACCCAAGTGTTTCTATGGATTTGATAAAGATTTGTCATAGGCTTTTCCTCTTGTAATGATTGTTTTGTAACTATTAAGTACAACTAGTCATAATTTGCACAGGTGGGTGGCTCTGCAGCATCAATGCAGAAACAAGGGTAGTTCTGCAAGGGCAAACTACCTCTTAATTCCCTTGTGTATATAATAAACAATGAAACAAGGTGTGTCAAGTAATGGATCAGAATCTACCAGTAAAATCATTAGCTTCGAGCCGGAGCACTCTGACTGAGGAGATATTAAACACAGAAGATGGTATTAAATCAGCTAAGCTATTATTGGAAAGCACAAATTCTTTTAGATGCTGAAAATTTCGGAGTCACATTGGTATTCTCTGGATAAGTTGTTATATTGCAGATGCAACTGTTGTAGTGTTGTAAACGTTGCAAATTTGCCAATTCCATTGGGAGAATGCTATGAAAATTGTAAAATTTCAAGATAATAGAAGAGAGAAAAGATAGGTTTCCTATATGTGGAGAAATGGTCGCTGAGGTTCAAATATTAGAGGTTTAAGGCGGCGACTCTTTGGCGACGGATGCTGCATGAATCACCTTCCCATTTGCATTCAGGATTTTGTTAGACCGGAGTAGTAATAATATGCTACTAGGGTTAGAAAGAGTGATGTGGCTTTGAAAGGATTCAGATTTTCATATTTTGATTGGGGGAATATCCGTTTGACAACCCTCTATATATAAGGATATAAGTTGTATTTGGCAAACCTCCCAATCTTATATTTTCATCTTTTAACAAAGAACCATATACAAGCAAGTTCAATACAATCTTATATTTTCTTCTTAGTAATAATTATATTAATTTCGAATTAAACTAATTACGTATTAAATTAATAATTATATGTGTATATCGTAGTATACATGGTATATGATACATTTAAGAGGGAGTTATGATTTTAAAAAGTATATATTAGTTTTTATATTAACAATATTTTTAAAACAAATTAAGCATATCTACATGACATACCACACCATTAATAGGAGTTTCTAGTTTTAGTAAAGAGATTAATTTTTAATTTAATAATAGTTAATTTGAAATTAAATCAATTATATTAAACTAATTAAATTAATAATTATATGTATACCAAAGTATACATGGCATACCAAAGAGGTTTCTGCTTTTAGTATAGAGTATAGATTGTATTGCGCCAATTGATTCTTATAAGGAGTATAATAATTTTTAGACGTATCATACATTTGGTTTTTCAATCTTTCAACACACGAAGTGCTATTGTGTTGTGGGTTGCAGACCTTATTTGACACTGATTTTCTATTACTAATATATTTTCTGCACTTAAGGGAAGCCAGGTGAACTTCCCATTCATCTGGTTGCAGACCTTATGGACTGTGGAATCTGTTTCTGATGCGGGTTTTTGGAAGAAAATCCTCACTTTTCACTACAAGAATAAGCTAATATACCAACAGAATTTAGCAACGGAAATCCATCTGTTAGTAGTTACAGACAGATTGCTAACGGATATCAAAAATTTGAAAAGTCAAAATTCTACCAACAGAAACCCAGCAGATCACTAACGGATATTTAATAACGGAATATTTTCGTTGGTAAAATAGGCGCCAAAAATGTCCGCCCAAATGTGCCAATAAAGTAGCTATGGTTTGCTAACAGATTTTTTACTTACGAAATAGTAATGACATAATAACTGTTTCGTAACGAATTGCCAACCCAAATTAACACAAGTTACAGCTTTTGTTCTGTTAGTAATCTGTTACCACTTTTAAATCGGTTAAATATATTCTGTTACTAGTCTGTTATCATTTTTAATTTGGTTAAATAGTTAGTATTTATCGGATTGGTGTTTCGATTTTTCTAAAAATATTTATCGGCGATCCAACCGTACGGATGTAAAAATCTATTTATTTTAATGATATTTTAAATTTTTTGGAAAATAATAAATTCATTTGGTTTGAGATTTTAAGAGTCAATTAGCAGTTTCACTTATACTTCTAATTAGTGTTTCCTCCTAAATTAGTGTTTCGATTTTTTTAAAAAAATATTAATCGAAGATCCAACTCTACGTATGTGAAGATCTATCCATTTTAATGATATTTTAAAAATTTTGGAATATAATAAATTTATTTGGTTTGAGATTTTAAGAGTCAAGTAATACGTTGACTTGTACTTTTAACTAGTGTTTCCTCCCGAATTGGTATTTTGATTTTTTAAAAAATATTTATCGACGATCCAACCATACGGATATGAAGATCAATCTATTTTAATAATATTTCAAAACTTTAGTAAAATAACAAATTTATTTTGTTTGAGATTTTAAGAGTCAATTAGTACTTTGACTTGTACTTATAACTAGTGTTTCCTCCCGAATTGGTATTTCGATTTTTAAAAAAATATATATCGACGATCCAACCGTATGGATGTGAAGATCTATCTATTTTAATGATATTTCAAAAAATTTGGAAGATAATAAATTTATTTTGTTTGAGATTTTAAGAGTCAATTAGTATTTTGACTTGTACTTCTAACAAGTGTTTCCTCCCGAATCGGTTTTTCGATTTTTTTAAAAATATTTATCAACAATCCAACCGTACGGATGTAAAGATCTATCCATTTTAATGATAATTCAAATTTTTGGAAAATATTATATTTATTTGGCTCGAGATTTTAAGAGTCAATTAGTATTTTGACTTGTACTTCTAACTAGTGTTTTTTCCTGAATTGGTGTTTCGATTTTTTTAAAAATATTTATCGACGATCCAACTGTACGTATGTGGAGATCTATCCATTTTTAATGATATTTCAAATTTTTTTGTAAAATAATAAATTTTTTTGGTTTGAGATTTTAAGAGTCAATTAGTACTTTGACTTGTACTTTTAATAAGTGTTTCCTTCCGAATTGGTGTTTCAATTTTTTTAAAAATATTTCTTGACGATCCAACCGTACGGATGTGAAGATCTATCCATTTTAATGATAATTCAAATTTTTTGGAAAATAATATATTTATTTGGTTCGAGATTTTAATAGTCAATTAGTATTTTGACTTGTACTTTTAACTAGTGTTTCCTCCCGAATCAGTGTTTCGTTTTTTTTAAACTATTAATCGACGATCCAACCATACGTATGTGAAGATCTATCCATTTTAATGATATTTCAAATTTTTTGAAAATAATATATTTATTTGCTTTGAGATTTTAAGAGTCAATTAGTATTTTGACTTGTACTTCTAACTAGTGTTTCATCCCGAATTGGTGTTTCGATTTTTTTAAAAATATTTATCAACGATCCAACCGTACGGAATTGAAGTTCTATCAATTTTAACGATGTTTCAAAATTTTTGGAAAATAATAAATTTTTTTGGTTTGAGATTTTAAGAGTCAATTAGTACTTTGACTTGTACTTTTAATAAGTGTTTCCTTCCGAATTGGTGTTTCAATTTTTTTTAAAATATTCCTTGACGATCCAACCGTACAGATGTGAAGATCTATCCATTTTAATGATAATTCAAATTTTTTGGAAAATAATATATTTATTTGGTTCGAGATTTTAAGAGTCAATTAGTATTTTGACTTGTACTTTTAACTAGTGTTTCCTCCCGAATCAGTGTTTCGTTTTTTTTAAACTATTAATCGACGATCCAACCATACGTATGTGAATATCTATCCATGTTAATGATATTTCAAATTTTTGGAAAATAATATATTTATTTGCTTTGAGATTTTAAGAGTCAATTAGTATTTTGACTTGTACTTCTAACTAGTGTTTCATCCCGAATTGGTGTTTCGATTTTTTTAAAAATATTTATCAACGATCCAACCGTACGGAATTGAAGTTCTATCAATTTTAACGATGTTTCAAAAAATTTGGAAAATAATAAATTTAAAATGAAGATTCTCCTAGCATGATTCTCCTAATTAAAATGAAATTTTTTTGATCAAACCGTATGGATGTTAAGATGGTTAAAGATGAAGAGTCTATGCAAAAATTCAGATATTTTTATTCGTGAGATCTTAATTTTTTTAACAACTATTTATAAAAAAATATTCACGTTATAATATATCTTTGGTTTTCCTACGAGGAGAAAAAATGAAGGTGTTGAATGTTCTATTCATAGGCCATGTGTCGAGATTTCATTGGACAAAAACAGAGCACACGGATTACAATGATTCATCAATTTACAACCATTGATAAGGAAAAGGAGAAGACATTTCAACGGCTACACATGACCCAATAATTCATATCTATCTCTCATATCTATCTCTCATGCTGTCACTCAACTACCCATTCACTCTTTGCCTTCATTACTTTTAAATCTCATACATTCATCTTCATAGATCTAACCTCGCTCTTTCCCATTCTGTCTTAATAAAATTTCCATAACTCCAAGTACATATTATATATCCATTGCCCAATTTTCTAGCCTCCCTACGTATAGACATGTACACACACATACACATTTGCATGTGTATTCATTGAAAATTAACTTCTAGGACAGCATGATGACAAGCTGAAAAGAAGCCTCCTACAAGAATAAAACTGATGTCAAAAGGTCAGCGTCGCCGCCACTATTTTGAAGAACCTTGGATTTTGCTATTGATAAAAAAGAAGAGATACAAGGTTGTTTATTATGTATTTTTGATTATTCAATCATGTTATTTGTTTCTCTCAACATAAAGTAAGAAAAATTACTCATGGAATATCAATGTAATTTAAATTAGGATATAAATTTTCTTACCCATGAGTTTGTAAAGACGTTTTTGATAATTTTTGATTTGTTCAAGACTTCGCTTTGTATGGTTCTAAAAGTTCATCCTAGAATTACTTACAAATTATCAATTGGGAATTTGTTATTAAATTTGACAACGAAAATTTCATTAGCATATGGTGCTAACAGTACTAATAGATTATCCGTTGGCAATTCGTTGCTAAATTTAATAACGAAAATTTAATTTGTTGGCATGTGGTTGCTAATAATACTAGCAGATTATCCGTTGGGAATTTGTTACAAAATTTTATAACGAAAATTTCGTTACCATGTGGTTGCTAACAATGCTAACAAACTATTCCGTTACTAAGTTGGTTGGAGAATCGTTATTTTGAAAACATGAATTCTGTTGTTAGTATGTTGATATTCCGTTGTAAAGTTAAGTGACGAAAACAAATCCGTTGGTAGCTACTTCCCAACGACGTTTACTCCAACGGACCATTTCGGTGGCCATTCCGTTAGCAAACTGTCTTAGTAACGGATTTTCTTAATCTACCAACGAAATTTTCTGTTGTTAAAACAGGATTTTCTTGTAGTGTTTGGCGCTGCTTCCGAGGATATAGACTGAGTGTTTGTGTATTGTGGTGTCTGGATTAAGCCTGAAAGGTGTAAAATAGAGAGACCCTAAAACGGATGGAGGGAGGAAACATTTATACATGTCGATATCTAATAAACATAAAAAAATAATTGGAGACTTGGGAAGTCTTATGTATAACGACAAAGTTAAACTTTATTCGCTAAATTTCATTGAGGTTGTTTATGAGGATGATCATTTTTAAATAAACTTTTCGTATTGATATTTTAAACCATGATGGCCATGCTTTTATCCCACTACTATAGAAATAGGCTACAACATCAGTTTTTGGCCAATGTCAATATATTTTACTAGCATATGAGATCAGGAAAGCGTAACAAGAACAAAAGATTATTACTAGCACAATTCATAACTTAACATTACCATCAATTTCAGCTGAATTAGCAGAAATTGGTTTTCCCAAACTCGATAAACGTCCAGATTCGTGAATCTTCTTTGATCCACAAACCAACCAGGTTTCACAACAAACCAAAAAGAGTAGACCAGAATTATGTTGTAATAAAAGATCCAGCTGTTCCTATACACACTTTCTAACCAACATGTAATTTCTTTATAACATCCAGCACAAGACCTCGTCTTCCATATCCCCATTGTAATAGAATGAAAAGACTTATCGTCTCCAAGTTGAGGCACAAAAACTTGTCTATAGAGGCTTATATATCATTATAAACTTACAACACAAAAGAGCAAAAGAACCATATACATCACTTTGTTTTTTTATAAAATTGATGTCTTTTGTTTTGTTTAACATCAGCTTGTTTTTAAACTGATGTTAGATATTAGATTTTACATCAGTTGGTTAAGCAAAACCATAGTAAAATAATCTTTTAAACATCAACTGCTTGAATTAACCGTTGTAAAATACTATGATAGACATCGGTTTGTTATAATATTGCCATGTTAAATCTACATAAAAGACATCGATTTGTTTATACTAAAACAATGTTAATTAAACCTGTATAAAAAAATCGGTTTTTAGTGTTAAATTTACGTCGGTTTGTAATATTATCTGATGTTAAATTTACTAGTTTATTACCAATAAATCTGCTCATTTGTACATAAACCAAAAATTGAAATCTAAAGTCAAAACCAAAAAACATGTTTCCTCTAATTACTAGCTTGAGTAAGCCTGACCAAACACCTTAAACCCAAGTACAATTGATCCAAAAATTTAAACTTCATTTCACTGCTTGATTGATGAATAAAAGGCTATTACAGTTCCATCTCTAGGAAGTGATGAAAATATCTTAGTCGCAAAAAATGCAAGCACTGCCAACAAGTATTCAACATAAATATAAAATATAAGGTACCCTATTCATGTTTGAATCCAAAATAAACTCCCATAGAATAGATCTTTACACGACTTTCAACCAATGATCGTTTCTCGTCCCAAGCCATTTTATCAGGGAGACGAAGTCCAGTTGAATACAAAATTGTCTCATGAACTGCATCTCCCCAGCGAATCTTTAGCATCTATTATATATCTAATACTACAACATGCACCTTTGGTGAAACATTTTATTCCACCTCAGCAAGTCATGTCAGTCCACCTCAGCAGCCATGTCACTCCAGCGTCCACCTCAGCAGCCATGTCACTCCAGCTCCCCAGCGAATCTTTAGCATCTATTATATATCTAATACTACAACATGCACCTTTGGTGAAACATTTTATTCCACCTCAGCAAGCCATGTCAGTCCACCTCAGCAGCCATGTCACTCCAGCGTCCACCTCAGCAGCCATGTCACTCCAGCTATCATTTATGTAAAAATAAAATATTTTTGTTGCTCTTAGGAATCGAACCCCCGACCTCCTCCTGGAAAACTTATGTTATAACCATTGTGCCACACTTACTTATTGGTTTAAATTAAAAAACTTATTAGATAAGCCACATCACCTCTTTTTGTCATATTTTTTTGTTTAAGTAAAATCACCTCGTTTTGTCCTATTTTTTTATTTAAGTCAAATGTTGGGTTATATTATTTATATAACTTGATTTATATTTTATCTACTTTGTATATAATAAAAGCCAACCAAGGACAAAAAAAGGTAATAAAAATGATAATCGTATTCCAAACTTTTAATTAAAAAAAGGTAATGCCCGTGATTTTTTTTGAAAATGAGTGAATTTTGTTGTTTAACCTCTTTTTGTCCTATTTTTTTGTTTAGGTAAAATGTTGGGTTATATTATTTATATAACTTGATTTTTTTAGTTTCAAAATCTTAATGTATAATTATATTTTATCTACTTTGTATATAAAAGCCAACGAAGGACAAAAAAAGTAATAAAAATGATAATCGCATTCCAAACTTTTAATTAAAAAAAGGTAATTGACCGTGATTTTTTTTGAAGATGAGTGGATTTTGTTGTTTAACCTCTTTTTGTCCTATTTTTTTGTTTAAGTAAAATGTTGGGTTATATAATTTATATAACTTGATTTTTTTAGTTTCAAAATCTTAATGTATAATTATATTTTATCTACTTTGTATATAATAAAAGCCAACCAAGGACAAAAAAGATAATAAAATGGCAATAAATTTATTATTATATTCTTGTATTTTTAAAAATTACATAATCCCTTTATTATTTAAGCTAAAGTATATTAGATTTGTGTGAAGATTGATAATCGTATTCCAAACTTTTAATTAAAAAAGGTAATTGCCCGTGATTTTTTTTGAAAATGAGTGGATTTTGTTGTTTATGATATTATAAGATAGTAATAAAAATATTTTGTTAAGGACAATTAAATAAGGCAAGTACCGTAAAAAACACGTAACAAAGTCAAGTACCGTACCAAAAAATAGGTACCAAAATTTTTAATGTTTTATTTATTATAAGATAATATAGATTTGTTCGTGCGGTTAGATAAACATATTTTATAATTGTGTGTGTTGTTAAATAAGTACTACTATTCAATGTTTTGTAATTGTACTGACTCTATAATACTTCGTCTCTTTTGAAATAATTGTATATCTTTTATAATATAATATTTTTGAAAAAAGTGAGATTTTAGTAATGAAAAATAGAAAAGGTAACATATTTTAATTAAAAAAAAGTAATTGCCCGTGATTTTTTTTGAAAAGGAGTGGATTTTGTTCTTTATGCTATTATAAGATAGTAATAAAAATATTTTGTTAAGGACAATTAAATAAGGCAAGTGCCGTAAAAAGACACGTAACAAAGTCAAGGACCGTACCAAAAAATAGGTACCAAATTTTTTAATGTTTTATTTACTACATTTTATTCAACATTTTTTAATGACCTAACTGCCCCTATTCAACAAATTTTAATGACCTAGCTGCCCCTCTTCAATGGATATTTATTATTATTTATATATATAATAGAGCAACAAGGGGGTTTAGCGAGACAATTTATTCAATGTTAAATTACTAAATTACCCCTCCTATATTAATGATAAAAAAAATGTTTTTAATGGGAATTGAACCCTTGACCTCTTGATTAGAAGTGACATTCCTTACCACTACGCTAGACATCAATTTTGATTATATTATGAAAATCTTTATTAATATGCGCAAATACTCAATATGTTATATTCTATTTTAGTCTCTTCTTGTAATCTCCTTGGTAAGGTAGATAATTCATTTTCACAAGTGTCTTAAAATCATATTTTTGACCGGATTGGAGAAAAACTCGCGCAAGATATACAAAATATTATAAATTTGGAATTGACCCATAAAAAAAGGATTATATTTATATTTTAATATTGTATATCATGTTTATTTGCATTAAATATATAATGACTCAGATTATATATACTATTAGATTACAAATTCTATATACTATTAGATTATATATATTAGATTCCCGATTACCTTTTAAATTTTATATTGATGATAATAAATTACTAAATTACCCTTCTAATTTTATATTGAAGATAAAAAAAATTGTTTTTAATGAGAATTGTACCATGACCTAGGTGATAATGTGACAAGTATTGACATCTATGGCCACTATCACTTATTATAGTCTTTTTTAATTTTTATTTTAAAATTTAAAAATATCAACCTATTTACTCATTTCCAATTATATTCTTATATATAATAAGCGTAAAACGGATTTTATTCATCATTTACCATTTATTAATGCTTCATTATAAGATATTAACAACTTATAGATTATATACGCAGTTTTGAAATTTTAGTTACTAATATAGATTAAAACTGTAGTTTTACTACGATCCTATTTGTTATAAAATCTCGTCTTCAATAAATAAATTTTATACGTTGATCATTTTTGAAAAATACAATATTATTATATAAAGTATTGAACCCAAAAAATGCAAAAGAGTTTTCTCTTTGTATGCTAATAAAAACGTTTGTGTTGGAGATTTTTACAAGCAAGTTGAAGTTGTCATCGTATGATTAAATCAAATCTTAATTAAAATTGGTTTAAATTTTTTGAATATCTATGATAAAATTTGAAAAGTATTAATTGTTAAATTATTTGTGTCAAGCGACAATTGTAAGATGAAATGAGTAACTTATCACGAATCAGTTTAGCGACTTCTTGAGAGGTATAAGAAATAATTTTATAAATAAAGTATATCCACAACTGTACAATTATTGCATTCAACGTATCTGCTATTATATTTTAATTTACATTTATAGTAAAATGAGCTTAAATTCATATGGAGATTATGAATATCAAAATTATATATATATATATATATATATATATATATATATAAGCATAACAGTTCAACAAATTAGGGGATGATTAACTTCACAACACATAATGATGTCAATATTAACGATCATATATTTGAATTATCACAGATTTAACGTTTAGATATAAGATATATTTATAAAAAAAGAATACAAATATATTCGTGTTTAGAGCATGCCCGTTGTGCAGGACTAAAAACATAATTTTAAGACAGTGTTTGAACAATATCTGCAAAGATTTGTCGTTGATATATTTTGAGAATTTGGTGCAGCTTATTCAATATAAAACCAACAAATCAATAACCTGGACAATTCAGTTCAGGTAACTCACGCATATGATAGATAGATTGTCTTCTTAATCAACTAACTGGATCTTGCCAAATCAATGAATATTCGTGCTGAATGACAGTAACTATAGAATTCAAAACTTTAAAACTCTTTCAAGATACATCTCTAACGAACATCATCAAGTAGCACGACAAGTCCCAATACAAGCTGGGAGAAATTGCATCTTAAAACCCAACACACACACACAAATTAGGGGATCATTAACTTCACAACATATATTGATGTCAATATTAACTATCGTATATTTAATTTATCGTAGATTTAACGTTTATATATAGGATATATTTTTAAAAAAAGAATAAAAATATATTTGTGTTTAGAGCATGCCGTTATGCAAGACTAAAAACATAATTTTAATACATTGTTTAAATAATATCTGGATAGATTTGTCGTTGATATACTTTGAAAATTTTGAATTTTAAGGCGGTGTTTAAACGCTTTCGAGGTACATCTCTAACAAACATCTTCTATTAGCACGACAAGTCCATATACAAGATGAAAGAAATTACATCTTAAAACACAATATACATATATATGTATATAGTATATTTTCAAAAAATGTACACATTTTAGTAACATTTGAGTCTAGAGCATGCCCGTGCCTCGCACGGGCTCTAAAGCTAGTTCAATGTAAATTCAGAAAACATAAATAATAAATGAAACTCATAATATTATAATATTTCACATCATGAAAGTAGGCAAACCTTTTGGAACTGCATAAGATTAAACAAAGAAAGCTGGATCCTGATTAACAAGAATATCTATGGAGCCAGAAATAGGGTAACAAGTAACAACGAAGATTAGAACCCGAGTAACAGTTTGAAATAAGAAAGAATAACAATTTGAAATAGAAGAAGAGACATACCTGAAATAGTTAATCTAGACATCACTAAAATTGTTAGCTTATCCTGAATAGATCGGCCTAGAGACCCCCTCTCCCGATCCCCAACACCTCCTTTTGGGGTTTAATTTACATAGATAGATATAGATGATCTCAAGGATATGACAACTCCTATCTTATAATATTTACACTGTAAAATTAGTCGATTTTTAAATGCAATAATGAATTTGAAACTCCATAAACAGAACCACATGTTCTGACTTGTTTCTTATCAAAATCATGCTTGAAAGCACCCAAATTCTCAATCATTATTCACAATACAAATTTCTCCACATGTCCTGACTTGTTTCTTATCAAAACCATGCTTGAAAGCACCCAAATTCTCAATCATTATTCACAATACAAATTTCTCCACATGTTCTGAGTCTTATCAAAACCATGCTTGAAAGCACCCAAATTCTCAATCATTATTCACAATACAAATTTTTCCGCAACTCAATTTCTTTCAAGGATAACCAAGTACATTAACTCACAAGTTATCTAATTACCTGCAAATAAAATAAATCTTCCGAAATTCAGAAGGATGCACATATGGGATCAAGAAAGCGTAACTCTATCAGTTTCTATACTTTATTCCATGTAGACTTAAACCTAGTTTTTGTGCTTCTATGTTATCATCTGTTCTTCTCTTCAAATTACAGTATATATTAACAGGTTGGCATACCAAGAAAAGAGAGTAAAAAAGTAGACAATTACGGAGATTCTGCATATACAGTCCATATGTCTAACCTGATTGCAACTTGGAAGGCATCTCTCCATCTCCTCTACCAAGCAATTAGAACAAAGGATAATTTCACAAAGCTTTTAGACTAAAAATTGTCGTGGGGGATAGAACTCATAATTTACATTACAGTGAGCCTATAGCCTTTTGGAAAACAACTTAACTTACATTTACTATAAATTAGGTAAAAATGTTCAAAACCCCTGACATAAGAAAATTCAGAGATAGGATTGTTAAGAACTGGGACCATTTGGGTGAGTATTTCCATGATACATCATTACATACAAACAAATTACAAGGGGCAAACAATATTTAAACAAATTACATATAATGTCAGCAAACAAACCAGTCCATATTTGTGAATCTTCCTTGATCTAACAAAACAAACCAGTCTTTGTGAATATTCCTTGATCTAACAAAACAAACCATCCACTTCTTACAACAAGTCAGAACGAGTAAACCAGAATTAGACTGCGTTTGGATAGGCGGAATTCATTTCAAATATAAGAATTCAATTCCTGAAATTGAATTACAGAATTTCAAATTCCAAAATGTTGTTTGGTAAGTATAAGAATTTCAAATCCTGGATTTCAAATTCCAAGGGTGTTTGGCAACAACTGAAATTTCATTTGAGAATTCAATATAAAAATCAAATGAACATCACTGGGAATACATTGTAAACGGTCTTTTAAACAGTCTTAGAATACATATTAAGCACATAATTTCTAAACAAACATAGAAACATTTTGAAAAAAATCTATTCATTAATAAGCAAATAAATCCAACTGCGCTTTTTGCGATCATCCGGTAGACTTTTAAGCATGTCAAATTCATCAACTTTGCCATTCACCAATCTTTTGACAGCCCTCATAGCTTCATCATCAGTAATACCAGCAACATTAGATACAATTTCATATATTTCTTTGCATGTGGGTCTTGGAGGTTCTTTTACTTTATTCACATATTCTTTAAACGATTCTGCGAAACTAGTAACTGCATCAGCAAGACGATCTCTCTTCTGCCTTTTGTTTGATTCACCAGTACATGTTTCAGCAGTGCTATTTGCTTCATTTTCTAGCTCCATTGCTGTGGCTGACTCCTCAAAGTGCTCTGCACCATCACCCGTAGCTCTATCCGAAGAAAATAGAGTGCATATGTCATCCCAATACTGAATGCGTTTATTCTGATACGCAGAAGCATGTGGAACTCCCTGTACAAGCAATTCAGTAAAAAATTAAATTATAATTAACGATCTATTTCTTCTTTACTGATTATAGATAGATTAGTGGGCGTAAACATGTCTATAATTATGCTAAACATGTAATAAAGCTGAGACTTAAGACTCTCTGAATCCAGAAAAGAGAAGAAAAACTAAGGTGGCTTCATATACAACCAGCTTAAATAACATAAAAAGCTGGCATTATATGGACGGACAAATTAACATGAGCTATCACCATAGTTTTTGAAACTTCTGGCACTTTTCACAGATCATAATAATCTGTGATTTCACACAACAAATTATCAAACTGTCATAATCGCAACAGTTATTGATTCTCAGATTAAGAGTTGTTGAATGTTTCAAAAGAATTGATTCTAATAGTAAAAGACTACTGCAGCAGCTAGCATAAGACCCCTAAAATGTCTACTGGTAAAACGCCCTGATGAAAACTAACTGCACATAGTAACTCTTAGGAAATGAAACAATTCTTCAAATACACACTTAACTTTGATTAATAAAACTACATTTGTACATGCCACTGACATCACATTGTAATGGTCTCATCTTTAAGAAACCCCTGCTATTAATCTGAACCTAATGACATGTTCATATTGATCAGAGTCATTTCATAAATAAATAATTATCCTTTGTTTAGAATAATGATTGATAGTTATTCTTCTAGTATGAGGACTTGCCCATTTTATGTGAGAGGCACACCACATCCAAGCTGTCTACATTTGAAGATTTACATTCCATTAAGTCTATGGGTTTTCGAGGAGAGGCGTTGGCTAGTATGACCTATGTAAGTCATGTCACTGTCACCACCATTACCCCTGCTCAATTGCATGGTTACAAAATGACCAACTAAAAATGTGTCTGCTTAATATTACAGACAAATTTAAAAGCTGGAAGACATCGAAATAAAGGAGGTAAACATGTTCATAACATTTATGTATTGCATCTTAATTGCAAACCAACAGATGAGTTTCAGGAATATGATTATGTTACCACAGTATGAATAAGACCAGGAAAATGTAACCAAATGCATTAATTTTTCTATTAGTATCAGGAAACTTAGTGAAACTGCATTCATCTGACATTTAAATCATAAACTAGAACTATAAGTCCAAGAATTCACAAAGTTAAAATCATTCAGCAGTTTTCGTAATACAAGCAGCAGCAGAGATTGTTTACATGCTACACATGCTGTAAGTTTATGACTGCCCGAAAGAAAACACTTCAGAACTCTGCTGATGATTATCCCAAAATTGTAGATCTGCTAAGTCATTCTCTACAATCCTAAACTTGTTGAAAAATAGGGTATCCTGTCTTTCCAGTTGATGCTCATATCAACTTTTACAAATTACAAGTAATTTGTCATTCAGCAGAAGAATGCATAATCCAGCAGAATAAATCCCAAAATGCATAATCTTTCCATTCAGCAAATGCATAATATAAAATACCAGCAGAATAAAAGAACATCTTCACATATAAAGAACAAAGAAAACAACTAAACTAAAAGATAAAAATATAAAATACCTCACAATAAGCTTTCCATTCTGCAAGATCTTCTATTGGTATCACCAACATCTTCTTCTCTTCGTCCCACTTGAACTTAGTATAAGTCCGAATTTCGGTAATCATAGCATAGTGTTTCTTCCAAACCTTAATTCGGTTACTCACATGATTTACAGTGGCCGATATACCCATTTCAATCCGCATCTTATCAACCACGGCATGGTGAGCTTGAGCTTTAAAATCTCCGTCCCCTTTATTACCTTCATTAATCTGCTCATACAATGTCGAAATCAGCAGGTTATCCATATCAGTAGTCCATGTTAAATAGCCCCTTTTCTGAACAGGTTGTTTTCCTTGTATTTGACACCTGTAAAATATAGAATGTTATATACAGCAGAAAATCTGCTAAAAAGCTGATGCAAAAATATTCTCCTGGATACACAAAATAACATAAAGAGCAGAAGATACAAAAATAGAAAATCTGCAAATACAATACAGTTTTAGTACTTGTAGTCATATAATGTTCCATACAAGGAATCCCATTCTTGGAAACAACAAAATAAGATAATAAACTAATACTCATATATCTCTAATTCCTTCGTGCTACAAAATCTTCAAACATTTTCTTGGCAAGGTTGTCTCTAAACTCATTCCATTCATTTGTTGATCTAGCGGTTGAAATGTAGTCATCTTCCTCATCATCCTCATCAATTGCTTCCGATCTCAACAAATCTCTTTCTACTTCTTGCATAAAGTTCCTTTCTTCCATTTTTTCTTCCCTCAAAAAATTATGCAAAATAAAACAAGCATTAATAATCCTTATTTGCATTTTTTTTGGATAGAAGCTAGCATCTCTCAATATTGCCCAACGTTTCTTCAACAACCCAAAAGCCCTTTCAATGGTATTGCGAGCGGAAGAGTGTCTCAAGTTAAAAAGTTCTTTGTAATTTGTGGGAGTGTTCCCTCTCCACAAATTCAAATGGTATCGAGTGTTTTTAAAAGGAGATAGGAATCCTTCACTATTAGTATAGCCCAAATCCACAAGAAAATATTTATCTGCATCATATAATAAAGCATTTTAATTATTAAGTTTACTACAAGTGCCGAACCAAAATCAAAGGATCATAAATTCTTACTTTTTGGCACTTTAAGACCATTTGGTCTACGAAGAGCATCGCGAAGTACACGAGGATCTGATGCCGATCCTTCCCAGCCGGGCAAAACATATGTGAAACATAAGTCTGGATCACAAGTAGCTAGAACATTAGTGCTAATATCCCCTTTCCTATCTCGATAGCGAGGTCGATCCTCAATAGGGACGGTCATCTTGATATGTGTCCCGTCAAGAGCTCCAACAACACCCTAAATATTAGTTCTTGTTCAATAATGGATACCTTAAGATTTTAACTACAAAATTAGAAATTGTTTTTGTTTTTAGGTTACCTCGAACCACTTCCATTGATTATCATCAACGTAACTAGTGGCATGGTCTACTTTCCTTATGTAATCCTTCCCGAGCTTGAGTATTGCTCCAAGTACTATATGAAATTGCCGACTCACTGTCTCTCCAGAACGTGCAAAAAGAGCTTGTATAGTTCTATTTTTCAAATCATGTGCAAGAATGTGAAGAAACAATGCCACAATTTCTTTTACAGTGACATGCTTTGTAGTTACTAACCCACCCTTAGTTTCTAAAATGTGACACAACTTCTCAAATCGAGGTATATCAAGACGCAATTCATCGCGACATCTCCTATCAATTTTCAAGGTGTTCATCCAAGTAGCTCTAATTTGAGAACGATCATACGCATTCCATGTCAACTCCTTCAACCTATATTTTTGACCATAACAAGCTGCCACTACTACTTGAATAAAACCTATGACCAACACTGTAAATTCCATATCCTCATCGTCATCCCTTTTACGCTTTTGTGACACACTTGAGACAAGAAAGTTTCTGTGTTATCGATTGTAAAAAACATACAATCATCAAATTAATTTCAAATTAAACTAACAAACCTAAAATATGCACAAATTGAAGCATGTTCAGGCATAAATACAAATATTAACTCAATTCAAATCAACCGTTAAAGTAATACAAATACATAATCAGATATACTTACCCCTGACCCTGAGCTAATTTCCTATTCGAACTACAAAATAAATTGAAAATAATCAGATATTTCATCAATTAAACATACAAAAATCGCCGATCTAGTATTTTTTATTTATATGTATAGATACATATACACCATACCTCATGCTGATGGAGTGATGAAAATTGAAGAATGGAGAGAGAGATTGAGGCCTGAGAGAGAGAAAGAGCGATGGAGTCCCGCCGCCGCCGCCGAGTGAGAGAGATGAGAGAGAGGAGCGAGTGAGAGAGACGGAGTTTATCTGGAGCGAGAGAGGGAGAAAGGTCTGGGCCTTGTTTTAATTTTAAATGACAAGTGTAAAATTGTTATTTCAAATTCTTGTATATGGGCTTTAGTTTTAAATAGCTGGAATTTGGCCCAAATGCAAATCCAAATTCTTTATATATCCAAACAGGGTAATTGAGTCAAATTCATCATTTCAAATGAAATGATGGTATCCAAACAGGCCATTACGTTAATCATAATCAAAGAGCGAGCAGCCCATATACACATATTCTAACCTAAATAATGCAATTTTCTCTTTCACATCCAGCAAGACCTCGTTTTCCATATTCCCATTGTGATAGAATGGAAAAAACTCGTCTCCAAGTTGAGGGAATGTTGTCAATCTGACAACCGATCCGTCAGCATCAAATGCAAGAAGTCCACATTTATTATCAAAAATACGACTCATGAACTTGTGAGCAGAGCTGTCTTTGTCAAAAGGAGGATGCATCAACCATGGCATGGGTGCTTCGATGTACATAGAAAATTTGCCCTCACAGAGGATGTGGATCACTTCGAACTCGTCATCAGTACCCTTCATCTCTAAATACCTTGCTTTCAGCGCCCTCAATGTATTATTACATACCCATTTTTGAATCGCAGAAGTCTCATAGAAAACTATGATTCTCTTGCCAGCAAATTGAGAAAATCGAACCTCGGACCCAATACTTCGTGTGAACATGGCTTCTTGTTCCCATAACATCTCTGGCTTCACTTTCTTTACCCTTTCAAGAACTAAATTGACAGCACTAAGTAAGGTGAATGGGTATGCTGGAGCACCATATGTCAACAATATCTGAGTGCCCAACGGTTCTAAAACTTGTCCACGAGGTCCGATAATCACCAGCCTTGCATCTGGCATGGGCGAATTCAGACCTTGGGGATATTGCAAGACTCTCTGCAACTTCTTTATACAATTTGTGTCTTTAAATGGCAGCGCCAGCCAAGGCATTGTCTTAATTATATTCAAGAATGAATCTTCATCTACAAGGCTACAAAAATCCTCATGTTTACACCAGCCCTGCGTGTAAATGAGAACAATCTCAAAGTCTTCCTTTTTTTGTGTTAACTCTTGATAAACCACCTCAAGATCACTAGTGGTACTTAGTCCTTTTAGACATGGACAAAAATATAAACCTACAACTTTGTCATTGAGATTATGAAGAGGTACCTGCCAAATGAAGTAGCATTAATAATGGAAAACATAAATATAAGGAAGTGTAAATGATAAGAAGATTAATGCAAAACGTTGTCAAAATTACAACATGGTGTCACAGAATTATATACCTGATCTCCTTTGTTATTGATGAGATAATCACGGTCAGGAGAGGACAAGAGTTTTGTCACAGAATGAGGCTGAGTTCGCAATACACTATCTTCAGAATCGAGGAATTGTATTCTTTCGTTGGTAAAAGGAAAGGCCGCAGCTCCGTAGCTAAGAAACAAAGGGGTGGCATGAGATTGCAAAACCACACCCGTGGGGTCAATGATAAATGAGGTAGGGCCAAAATGCTCAGTGTTGTGGATACCAAACATTCTTTCCAAGCGTTGAATAAATTTGTGATCTGACAAAGGAATGGCAGGGCATGGCGGCATCATAGAAAATATACGTTGAAGACATTGACGAGTGGTAGAAGGAATGGCATGATCATGCCTGAGTGCAACAAAGACGATCTCAAAATCACCTCTGGGGTGTAACTTAGTGTATAAGTCCTCGAGGTTTGCTATTGGTGCTTTCCAACTCCAAGTGTGCAAACAATGTGTTAAATACATAAAATGTAAAAGAATATACTTTCCGGAAAGATCCTTGGCCTTGACCTTGACCTTAAAAAAGGAAAAACAAAAGAGAGTAAGGCATAAGGCATAAGGCATAAGACATGATAAATGTAAATCAAGAGACAATACAAGTTATAAAAGAAAGCTAGACAGTTAAGTATGATCAGGGGATACAAACATACTGGTTTGTCAATATCTTGGTGGCTGCAAGTGATGAGATAGTCCCTGTATTCAGTGAAAAGAAGGTCAGATAAATCAACCTTATCACCAATTTGAATAAAGGTCTCCTTTGCCTCATCGTCCTTGGTGTCCTCCTGGAAACGCTTGTCCTTGGTTTCCTCCTGGAAACACTTGTCCTCCTGGAAACACTTGCCCATAAGTGATGATTTATCCTCCACAACCCCCAAAAGAAGGTGTGATAAATCATCTGTATCACCAATTTGAATAAAGGCCTCATTGGTTGCCTCTAGATCATCCTCTTCAAAAGGAAGGTCACCAAATTCGCTCTCCTCATCGTCGTGTGATAAATTAACCGCATCATCAAATTCGATCTCCTTTGCCTCATCGTCGATGCTCTTCCTCCTCTTTGATGATTTATCCTCCTCCTCCTCCTCAACATCGTTCCTCTTTGATGATTTATCCTCCTCTTGAACATCAATCCTCTTCCTTTTTAACAATAATTTGTCTTCCTCCTCAACATAAACATTATTCCTCTTCCTGTTCTGTTTCTTCTTCTTTTTTTTATTAGATGAGATCATATCGTTTCTCTTCCTCTTTGATGATTTATTGGCGGCAGTCCCCTTGTCCACGTCGTTTATCTTCCTCTTCTTATTCGATAGGATCCTCTGCCCCAATTCTTTTCTCTTCCTCTTTGATGGTTCATGTTTACGGATCCAACTTCTTCTTATTCTTGTTGTAAGAATAGGATTAAAATTACAAGAAGACGATGGCAGGTCTGTCATGTTGTCTGCGTAGGGATTTTGCTCACCCTCATCATGTATTAATATCAGTGTTCTTAATTCTTAATTCTAAAATACGGGGAATAGGTATTAATCGGTAGATTGGATAATGAGTGATTAATCAGAATATTGATCGGATATATTTTAATAAAATAAATAATAATATATAATTGTATTCTATTATATATCTTATACTGCAACAAGCACTTTGTGAACCATTTTATTCAACACTTGAAATTACATAACTGCCCCTCCAAAGTCAAATGTTATAAAAATGTAAGAAAATTTTGATCTTGATGGGAATCGAACCTAAGACACTTCAATACTAATTACTAAGAATTTCAAGTCACCAATTTAACCATTGAGCTACTTGGACTTTTATGTTGTGGTATAGAACCCATTAGTGTGGTAATATCTTTCACAAATATTATTTTACACTTTCGTTTTTATTCAAGATTCTTTCATGATAATTTCATTTGTCTGATTATTGATAAAAGTGGTTATTGGTATAAAGTATATCCAATAGACTCGTATCTCTTTAATTAAATTTAATTATGTTTCTTCCTTTGTATTCACAATTTTAAGACAAAGTACAAATGCATTTTTAGTCACATAATATCACTTTTTAGTCCGAGCATCCAATAATATAAAATAATACAAAATAGTAATCATTTTGTCTCAACTATATTCATACATATCATATAATATAAGTAATAATATAAGGACCTCTATAGTTGTTACCCTGAATAGAGATACGTAATCCGGGTTTAGGTCGGATTTTTCGATAACCGATAGGGCCGGGCTTTTTTAAATCGAGACAAATTTTCTCTAAAATATTTATACATGTAGATAGGGTCGGGTCAGGAGGGGCCAAATCGGATTTTTACAAATTATTTTAGATATTTATAACTTTAACTTTAACTTTACCTTTTTTTTTTATTTTTTCGGATTTAATTAAAAAAATTAAGCTTTTATCTAATATTTAATTGAAAATTCTAGCTTTTTGGATTGGACTTTTATCCTGATCAAGACTACGTCCAAATCGAGATATTATTTGGGTTTATTCGGCTCGAACCGGATCTGGGTTTTGTGAAAAATATGCGATTCGTTTAAGCCTGCGGGCTGGATCCAATTGAGGTGGACTTTTTTTTAATCAGATTTTTTCCGATTTTTTTAACCAGTTCGAACAGTTTTTTTCGAATACGAATTTGTGTGCATCTCAATCCTGTCACCTCATGCATTAAGGACATGTATACTACTCCGGCCGCTTATAGAGAATTATGGAGCCCGGAGAGTATTGGTACTTTCGAAATGGAGCATTTATTTGACACCTTTAACTAATTCCTATCTGATTATTAATTAGCTTATAAAACTAACCATCAAATACATTCAACTAAGAACAAAATCTTCTTCGGACTAATACCAAACCGATCTTTCTTGCAAATCTTCTCAACCATGTCACATAGTGTCACCAACAAGTTCAAACCGGTGGCAGGATCACCACAACAAACTGAAGAATACTTATCATCATAAAATTAAACTGACGTGAACTAGAAAATATCGTCACAAAATAACATCAAGTTCTGTCGGTTAGAGCGATCCTGTGCCTTGCACGGGGGGTTCGTGAGACAATTTATTCATCATAAAATTACTAAATTACCCCTATATAATAGCACAACAAAAAAATTGTTTCTGATGGAAATTAAACCCTTGACCTCTAAATTAGAAGTAACATACCTTACCACTATTTTAGACATCTATTTTAATTGTATTTTGAAACTTTTTATTAATATGCACAAATACTCAATATGTTATACTCTATTTTAGTACAAAAAAATTGTCTCTGATGGGAATTGAACCCTTAATCTCTAAATTAAAAGTAACATTCCTTACCACTATGATAGACATCTATTTAGATTATATTATGAAGTTTTTTATTAATCTGCGCAAACACTCAATATGTTATACTCTATTTTGGTCTCTTTTTGTAATATACTTGGTAAGGTAGATAATTTATTTTCGCAAGTGCCTTAAATAAATATTTCTAACCATATTTGAGAAAAACTCGCGCAAAATGTTATAAAATTGTATTTTAAAAAAATGTTATAAAATTGGAATTGATCCATAAAAAAAGATTGTATTAATATTCTTATATTATAAATCATGTTTATTTGCATTAAGTACATAATGGCTCATATTATATATACTATTAGATTACAAATTCTATATACTATCAGATAATATATATATTAGATTACTAAATTACCCTTTCAGTATTATATTGATGATATTAGATTAATAAATTATCCCTCCAATTGTATATTGATGATAAAAAAAATTCTTTTTAATGTGAATTGAACCATGACCTAGGTGATAGTGTGACAAATATTGACATCTATATCCAATATCACTCATTATATTTTTTTAAATATTTTTTTTTAAATTTAAAACTATCAACATATTTACTTCTTTTCAATTATATCCTTATATATAATAGGCGTAAAAATGGATTTTATCATTATTTTACATTTATTATTGTTTAATTATAAGATATTAACAACTTATAATTATATATGCATTTTTGAAATTTTAGCTACTAATAAGATTAAAACTGTAGTTTTATTATGATCCAATATATTATAAATCTCGTCTTCAATAGATAAATTTTATACGTTGGTCATTTTCGAAAAATCCATTATAGTATATAAAGTATTGAACCCGAAAAATGCAAAAAAGTTTTATATTTGTATATAAATAAAAAAGTTTGTGTTGGAGATTTTTACAAGAAAGTTGAAGTTGTCATCGTACGACTAAATCAAATCTAAACTAAATTGGTTTAATTTTTTTGAATATCTATGATAAAATATTAAAAGTACTAAATGTTAAATTATTTGTGTCAAGTGGCAATTGGAAGGTGAAACGAGTAACTTATCACGAATCAGTTTAGCATTATCTTGAAAGGTATAAGTAATAGTTTTCTAAAATAAATTATATCCACACCTGTACAATTATTGTATTCAACGTGTCTGCAAGGAGACCCTTCTTAAAACGGGCAAAGTGGTATGCATTCGTTTAAATAGTGTATCCACACATACTAATACAACTTGTACTTCTACATTTTTACTCTATTATGCACACCGATCAAATTTTACAACACCCACTTAACGACTACCCCATGAACTACAAACAGGTAAATGGAGTGCTAACGTTCCCCCTGCAATGAAAATGATAAAAGGCGCCCAATTCTCTTTCAAAGTGACACTAAAACCATCTTCTCATTCAAATACAATTGGAAAAATTATAATCGCCGAAATCTTGCAGTATACAAGGTCACGACTACCCCATGAACTACAAACAAGTAAATGGAGTGCCAACGTTCCCCAGGCAATGGAAATGATAAAAGATGCCTGATATTCTTTCAAAGTGACACTAAAACCATCTTCTCATTCAAATACGATTGGCAAAATTATAACCGACGAAATCTTGCAGTACAGAAGGATCGTGCGTGCTAACAAAACATGTTAATTAGTCAAAATATTTGCGCCTACTCAGGTCATAATAACAACCTTATAGACCGGGATTTTGTAAAACATGTATCATCAAACCTTCGACATATTTCCTACTGATATACCGTTACATGCTTATGTCTTTTCTTCTACATGCATTCCACCAAACGATGAGACCAACATAACCGAAAATAACTAGAGCATGCCCGTGCCTCGCACGGGCTATAAAGCTAGTTGTATATTAGTACCATGAATTTAGTCAAAAGATTTATAAAAAAGATCATACATTATCGCTCAAAGTATTAAAATTTACAAAAATAAGTCACATATCAATATATCATTAGTGTATAACTAGTATGAACAAAGGGAATAATTCACTTTTAAAAAATAATTGGTGTATTAGAGATTCAGTAAAGTAATCAATACAAATAGTAAATATTTTAAAGATAATTGAGAAATTTTCGAATTTTTAATATTAATAATTCAAAAATTCGAGAAAAATAGAAAAACAGAGCGAAACAATTTGAGAGGCGACACCTCACTGCCCCCGTCTTCTCCTTTATATTAAAAAAAATATTATTTCATTAAAAAAATATTATGAGAATATTTAGATAATAATAGAGGAAAGTTCAAAATAATGTAAGATAATACATTTTTTTTCTAATTTAGATATTTTGAAGGCAAGAATATTATAATTGAATATTTTGTTTCTTCCATTAGTGATATTTAGTTTCCTCCATTAGTAAAGAACTATTTTATATTTATTTTCTCCATTAGTAGAGATTTTAAATGCAAGAATATTATATGTTTCCTCTATTAGTAAGCATTTAAAAGGTAATTGATATTTTTTTGAATTTTTAATATTTTTAATTCAAAAAATTGAGAAAATTAGAAAAATAGAACGAAGCGATCTGAGAGCGCCACCTCACCGCCCCCGTCTTCTCCTTTATATAATAGTATTGATATTGATAGTATTGATGATTGATAGTATATAACACAATATCTAATTACTAATTTTACTTTTACATGTATTTATTAGATTATATAAAAATAATATTGTATTTAGATTTTTTATTTCAAAATCATATTATTTGAGCTTAAATATAAAATTATTTTATTTATTAATGGTACTATTATTACTATATATATATATTATCATTAAATAATAGAGGATATTGAAGTGCATCAGATGAATGTAGGAGACACGTTGCAATTTTCCCATCTTAGGTTCAATAATGATGTCCCGATCAGGAGTAGTATTTGAAGTATTACCAACCATAATACCCGCAACTTCATCGGAGGCAGAAATATGATTTTCTCGTCCACTCTCGGAACGACAAATCTTTAGCTCCACTTTCAAATCCACAAAATCACTGTTCTCAAAACGATCACGGGCCACCCGAAATTTGTCAACCAATTCATTACTTTCATCCAACATACGAATCAAACCTTCAACAACTTGTGCATCAACAGTTTGTCCATCACCAACATTTACCCAACGCAAACGATTATTAACTTCATTCGCAGTATCATAGATGTAAAGTTGACAAAATTTTGGAGTTTGACCATCATCGGGTATTAAGGAACCGAAAACATGGTGGTTTTGACCATTTAATCGATATATATAGGGCCCTCGACCTTGATTTATAGAATGGTCAATATTTCCACCAGTTGATGTAAAGGAAAACATAGTATTATATAACCTTATGTTTCTTTGGAAAGCAGTAGATTTGGATTCATCGTTGTAAAGTTCAGTGAGATAAGTTGGCGTCGGCGGGGTTGGTGGTAATTTAACATCACCCTTCTTACAACACATAGAGAAAACTGGAGTTCCTCTTGTGACATTTTTATTTATGCGTTCCTCTTTCCACATTCTAGCATTGCATTTGGTACATTTGACAGATGGACTGCCCAAGGATGCATATTCTTCGGGGATGACATGTTCAGAACGTCTAGAAATCTTTCTTGAGTTTAATTTTGAATTTCACCATTCTTCATCTTCTGCAAAAAATAAACAAATGATTAAATATGTTGGTCATAGATATATTTGCATCTTTAGTTTATTTGATTAAATAAACACACCTGATTCAGAATCGTTATCAACATTTCCTTTGAATGATTAAGTAGAACAATACTCTTCTGCAATATAAATATTCAAGTAAAAAATTTTGAATCCAAATATTTGTCCTTATTTTATACTTGTAACTTATTTTTACAAACCGTATGAATCATCTGAAAGACCATCGTCAGACAAAGATGCACCTTGAATAATAGATTCCTCTTAACAGAGAGTAACAGTTAGTAAATTCAAATAAATATCCGTCTCAAATACAGGAACTTAATTGTAAGGATGAATGCAAACCTATTTGATCATCATGCAAGTATTTATTTTCATCTTGTGAATCTTCCTGAAATAAGTTTCGAGTCGTTTCTCGAAACACTTGTTTTGGCTTCATCTTTTCATTACCATGCCAAACGTTCTGAACTTCTCTCTTGCTATTACTTATATTAGACAGTGGAGTTCTAAATAAAACACCATTGTCTATATTACTTTGATTTTTGTCCTTTTTCTTCAAAACTGCAAACAAAGGATTATCATAATTCAACTAAAAATGTTCTTAAAAAAGTATGTTTTTTCTTGTTTTTAGATCCGTTTGATGATGAAGAATATACCTGATGAAGATGAGGAAGGAGGAAGATTCGATTCATCCTTAAAGCTTAATTGCAAATATAAAACTTCATTATTAACTGAAATAAGCAATCTCAAATTAAACATAAATGTTGTTGAACATGATTAGTATATATGTAAAATATGACAGCTTTCAAGACTTTAAAAGGATTGCGAACCTGGAATGTTCACATAGTTCTCTTTGTTTTCAGTAAATTTTATTTTTCTTGCTTTCTTGTCAATTTTATAACCTACAAAACAGAAAAATTGGAATGGAGATTAGAAGGTAAATTGCGGGTAAAGAATTGTGACCATCATCATACCACTCATCAGATCTTCACAATTAAATAAATGCCAAGACTTGTTACTACCATCAACCTGCAAATAGTGTATGAGACGATTGTTAAAGTAAATCAAATATATAAACAGGGAGATTATAAGGATTAAACGAATTAGAAGGATAAAGTTTGAGAACTGAAGAATAGTACATCGTCCATTTTGGCTCAACAAATTAGGAAGAAAAAAAGAGATTTGGATCTGAAAATATGGTTGATCATTTGAATTAGGAAAGTAATGAAGAAAGTATATGATTTCAAAAAATTAGCATTAAAGTATATGCAGACACACGTGAGAGTGGTGGCATTTTTGAAAATTACTGTACAAAACAAAACAGGCAAGAGATACTATTATATAGATAGATGAACACGAACATACAGTGTTTTGGTTTGGTAGTCGAATGATGATTTTAAAGTATATGTCATCATTGGTGATAGTGTTTCAGTTTATAGCACAAATTCCAATTGTTGGGGAATGATTTGAGATGTTCCTATTCCGAAACTTTCTTTGAAAACTTCTAGAGGGACATTCTCACGAGGAGCTATACTCTGGGTTGTTAGGCGAGGAGAGATGAAAAGGAGACTATATTTGCTCTTGATGTGGCAACAGAGACTTGCCGAAAAGTTTTGCAGCCAGATTACGGCGAAGATGGATATGAGTTGACATTGGGCCCACTGGGCAAAAGTCTTTCCATTCTGTGTCAGTATAAAACCGGCATCGATTCAAGGGTAGTCCACGAATATGGTGTGAAAGAGTCTTGGCATGGTGATTTTATGCCGCTTGTTGGCTCAGCTGTGATAATGTACAGCCCTAAGGAAAATAAAGGTAATAGCAATGTGATGATGTACTTCAAGAAGATCAAATTGCTGCAGATATGAAGAAGGAATGGTTCTTCTATTGCAGGTAATTGTTACCTCTCATAACAAGTACATAAATGTATAATCTTGTACTAAATAAATGAATACTTGGAAGCGGTCAAGCTGTCTACAAACTTGAACAGATGATATATTGTGCATTTAAGCATAAATCAATTAGCATTACTAATAGTAATTGGTATCTGATTCAGCTGTCTTCGACGCCCTCAAATCTTCAATTTTCGACGGAAATTAAGTTTTGTGTGTGCTTGAGAACTTTTACAAGGAAGCTTTGAGATGGAAGTCTAATATGCTTCGTCTCTTTCTTTCTGTAGTCATATAAAACTGTTCCATAGCTAGTATTTCCAACAAACTTGTCAGCACCACAATACACAAACACCCAGTCTATCTCCTCCGAACCAGCGTCAAAAGTAAAGATTTTGTTCCAAAAGACCTCATCAGAAACGGATTCCACAGTCCATAGACTGACCTCCTTTTTATCAAGCGCTCCCTCAGCAACAGATTCGAGCACCACAGCAACAGAGCCTTCAAAATCCAAAACACTGGACTTCCTAGTGTGCATAAAGCTAGGATACGGAATCAGTCCAAACAATTCAGTGTGCAAACTAAACGTTATTATGGTATTCGCAGCTTCCAAATATAAAATTCCATCAACAACAGGACCCGATCTTAAAATAGGACAAGCGGGATAAAATTGAAGGTCTGGTAATTCAATGCCAACCTTAATCTCCCTCCACAAATTGGAATCGAAAGAATACAACTGCACTGCTAGTAACTTGACAAGTTTCCCATTAATTTGTTGATACGCAATCTTTAAAACCTTAAAGTCACAGGACAACCAATCAAATCCAAACACAACATCAAAATCAGAGAAGAGCCGGCATTGGTTCTCATAAACGATACAAGGGGGGAGTTTCTTAGCCATCCAATTTAAAGGATTAAACAGATATATATCACCACGACAATCTTCATCAGCATTAAAATTATCAACGACACAAACGATACCATTACACGAGCTTACGAAATTGACATTATCAAAAGGTGGCATGACGGGGAGCTCCACTAAATACTCGGGAGAGTTGGGGTAGACAATAGTGGCAGCACGACGTCCATAATGTCTTCCTTCTACTTCTTCTTCTACCCCGTCTATTCTTGAAGTAATCATAAGAACAGAGGGTAAGTTTTTTTGGGAATTGATGCGATGAGCTTCCAAAAATTCAGGTTCTGAAATAATTGATAGCCATAACTTACAAACTGATTTACATCGGGTCAAAGATGGAACACATGCCCATGATAGTATTTCCCTTATCAGCTCCTCCGGTAAACTTCTACTGCCGGACCCATTAGGCCTTTTCCGGCTACTTGACAAAGACTCTGAGCTCTCCATCTCCCCAGAGTCCCAAACCTAATTATCAATTTATTCTCGACGAAGGAGAAGCTAAACACATATATAATACAGGGTTATAAAAATAGGAAACAGGGACTAATTATGAGAATAACAGGTTACCGATTAATTGTCAAATTAAAGTTTAGAAAAACAATTATGTTAAATTAAATTTGAATTTATTTTAACATTAGAGTTTAATATTATAAAAAATTCTGAATTTATTTTTACAGAATGTATTCTTGTAACTGCAAAATTCGATCAATTAATTATAATCATATCATTAAATATGCAACATAAGTCCCTAAATACATATTTAGGATATAACTTATAACCTGTATCAGATTTTTTTTATTGTATTTATAATCATATTAATTCTAATATTTTTCTACACCATTTATAAATTTTTAATTTTAATATTAATAATTTTAGTTCTAATAATATAGATATTTACTTTTTGCTATGTTGTTGATTGAGTATTAAACTTTTGAAGAAGATTTTAGCCACTAAAATTTCTAAAATTTTACTTTTGATATTCATTAAACTTTAACGCTCACTTTATTTTTTAGGCTTTCTCTTAAATTTTAAAAATCAGACTTGAATAGTTTTACTATCCACCAGAAACTTAAAATATAATATTTAATTTAGTAATGTTTTGACAATTATTATCCAACTCGACCTATTCGGAACTGAAAAAAGAAAAGGTTGCAAATCTTTTAATATTTTTTAATTTATAATTATTGTTAAGTCGTGAATGACGAGGAAATAAGCTAGACGGGAGTTGAATAACTTCTAGCCTTCTTAAAATTGGAGTTTATGTGTTTTTGACTTTGATTTCTCTTCGAAAAATGAATTACTTGCTTCGAATTAATAAACAAATAATAAAGTGCGCGGAAGCAGAATATAGAGAAAGAAAGCAAGAGACACATTCTATTCATCACGGTTAGCGATGACGCAATATCATAATGGATACTAAAACATGTTATTAAACGTAGACTACTTTTACAATTTTTTCTTATCGAATCAAGGATCAGTATAAGCGCCAAAACAAGCATTTAGGGCCCCACGTCAAGGGCACCAAGGTTTATAGATATACCCAAATGATCAATTAGAAACCAAAATTAAAATAAAAATTAGACCATTAAATCAATCTAATATAATGGTCTTCAAGAGGCATCACATCCAATTAAAATACATCCTTCCATATATAATCTCACATAATCTCCTCCTTTTCTAATTTGATTTTTTCCATTAATCGATTAGTTTTTTTTTTGAAATTTGAATTTGAATTCAAATTCAGATATTTTCGTTTAAATATTTTCGAATTCGAATATGGATTAAAAAAGGATTCAGAGTTTCATATTCTAATTGGGAGAATATCAGTTTGACAACTTTATTTACAATTTTTTTGATTTAAACTTAATTATTAAAATAGAAAAATCTAACTGAAAAATAGAGTTAGATATTCAGATGATATCGGTCGAATTCGAATTCAGATATTTTTTTGTTTATATATTTTCTAATTGGAATACGGATTAAGATTTTCAGATTATGATTGAGAAAAAATATTTGTTTTGACAACCATATATATAGGGATATAATTTGTATCTTGCACCAGCCAATCATATAGTTTCTTCTGCTAAGAAAGAGACATATAAAATTAAATTCAATACAATCTTATATTTTCTTCGAACACAGACAAGTAGACTCCATGGCAGCTCCTACTAAACTAAATTGTTGCCCTAGTCCTACCGAAGAAGAGGAAATCAACACCAACTTCATTCCTGAGATGTTCCTATTCTGAAACTTTCTTTGGATACTTCTAGGGGACATTCTCACGTGGAGCTATACACTGGGTTGTTAGGCAAGGGGATGAAAAGGAGACTATATTTGCTGTTGATGTGGAAACAGAGACTTGTTGAAAAGTTTTGCAGCCAGATTACGGCAAAGATGGATATGAGTTGACATTGGGAAAAAGTCTTTCCATTATTTGTCAGTATAATACCGGCGTCGATTTATGGGTAGTTCAGGAATATGGTGTGAAAGAGTCTTGGAAAAAATTATTCACCTTCCCTATCCCGAATGATCTTACGTGGAAAGCACGAATAAGACCTCTCTGCATTTCTGTACATGGTGATTTTATGCCGCTTGTTGGCTCAGCTGTGATAATGTACAGCCCTAAGGAAAAGGATAACGAAATCAAGACTCTTTTTGAGATGAAGTATAATTCATCATATATTTGTTCCACTGCAAATCTGAATTGAAGTTTGCAGTCAATAGCTACCGCACAATTGGTTTTTCATTTTTTATTTTTTCATATAGAAATGAAAGAACTGAAATGTATTGATCTATGGATCTTGTTACAGAACTTGAGAGAGTACCCAATAGTAATACATCAGAAACTAATCTTCAATTTTACAATGAGCACTAACTCAACACATATATCCTCTCTCTTCTAACAACTTCCTAACTAACTTTGATGATCTGTCACTCTGCTGAGTTGTAGCTTAGTTGTCATTCTGCTGAGCTGGAGTCATAGAACTAACATCCCCCTGCAAGTGAGGAGTCGAAAACAAGTTGTAGACACCTAACTTGGAAAGAAGGAATGACAACTGTGAAGATGCCAACACCTTTGTGAAGATGTCCGCAGGTTGATCAATGGATGCTATGTGCTGCGTCTCAACAAGACCTTGTTGCAACTTTTGACGTACCAAGTGACAATCAATGTCAATATGCTTGGTACGTTCATGAAACACTGGATTGGAGGCGATATACAATGCAGACTTGTTGTCACAAAATAATGTAACTGGAGTTAGTTGCGTAAACTATATTTCTGTCAACAATGCCACTACCCATGTTAGCTCACAACACGTATCTGCCAAGGACCTATACTCTGCTTCTGAAGATGAGCGAGAAACGATATGATGTTTCTTACATTTCTAGGTGATTAAAGAATCACCCAACATCACAGAGTACCCCGTAAGAGACAAACGAGTATTGAGACAACTCGCCCAGTCAACATCACAATAGGAAGATAAAGCTATAATTGAGTTAGAAGAGAACAATAAACCTTGACCACAAGTACCCTGGAGATAACGAACAACCTTAACTGCAGCATGCCAATGAGACTCACGAGGAAAGTTCATAAATTGTGCCAGAACATGTATTGGGTATGCCAGGTCAGGACACGTAATAGTCAAGTATATAAGACGACCAACTAACCTTCTATATACAGAGTAACATCTCGAAGAAAATGAGTAATATCATCTCCTAGTAGTACATGATGTTGTTCCATAGGTATGCAGGACGACTTAGTATCACACAAAATGACATCCTTGATGACATCCATTGTATATTTACGTTGATGCAGATATATACCCAACACAGACCTTGTGAGTTCAAGACCCAAGAAATATGTGAGGAGACCTAAATCCTTGACCTTAAACTGAGTACCAAGAAATTGTATACCCTCAGAAAGTAGCTCGTCATTGATACCAGTCAACAACATGTCATCGACATAAATCAGAAGAAAAGCAACAGTATCCCCACGTCGAAACTGAAAGAGACTTGAATCACTAATAAGTTGCACAAAGCCAAACTTTAACAAGGCAGTAGAGAGAACAATGAACCACTGTCGTGGAGCTTGCTTGAGCCCATAAATGGACTTAATGAGACGACAAACCAATCTCTGATTTGCAAAGCGAGATTGTAAAGTAGCTGAAGGAATATAACCTGGAGGCAATGACATGTACACCTCCTCATCAAGAAACACATGGAGAAATGCATTAGTAACGTCAAGTTGCTTAAGAAGCCAATTGTTCTTAGAAGCTAATGTTAACAAAATACGTAAAATAGACATTTTTGCCACATGAGCAAATGTCTCAAAGTAATCCAATCCTTCCGTTTGAGTGAACCCCTTTGCAACTAACCGGGCTTTATATCGATCAAAAATACCATTAGCAAGATACTTAATTTTATATAACCACTTGCATCCAACAATTTTCTTACCAGGTGGAAAAGGTTGTAACTCCCATGTGTTATTGGCTTCAAGAGAAGCCAATTCAACACTCATAGCTTCACACCATATAGGTTGTCTAACAGCTTGTTTGTATGTAGTTGGTTCTGTAACACTGACAACAGTAGCCACAATGGAACAGTAGTGGGATCAAATGGCAACTGAGACATATAGCCAAGAAGAGAGCAGTACGATGTGGAGATGGAGGATTTTAACTGTATAGAGTTGACCAGATGAGTGGGTAATCCAGTGTAGTCTGAAAATTTAGACGGCATGTGTCTTGTTCTTTGAGGTCGATTACTAACAGTAGGGTTAACAATGTCAGTACTAGGACAGGTATAACTGGGACTCGAAGAAATGTTAGGGCTGGGACTCGAAGAAATGTTAGGGACAGTAGACTCAATCACCTAATCTACAGAAGTAGACATCTCAGGATGCGAAGTAGGAGGAGTAATAACAGTGTCAACATATAAAGGATCACAGTAAATAAAACTATGGGTATTAGGGAATAGTTGAGAAATAGACGGAGTGGGTATATTGAAAAATGGGAATATATGTTCATGAAAACATACATCTCGAGACACAAACATTTGTTTAGTATGTAAATCAAGTACCTTGTACCTCTTTGTAGCAAACGGATATCCAACAAACACACCCTTAATGGCTCGTGGAGCAAATTTGTCCATTGGATGAGGAACAACAATGGCATATCATAAGCATCCAAAGACCTTTAAATCATTAAAATCAGGTGACTTTTTGAACAAAACTTCATATGGTGTAGCACCTTGTAACTGGTCAGAGGGGGTTCGATTCAAGAGATGAGCTGATGTCAACAAACAATCACCCCAAAGATTAATTGGAACACCGGACTGAAAGAGTAAGGCTCGAGCCATATTGAGTAAAGTCCTATGTTTACGTTCAACCAAGCCGTTCTGTTGCGGAGTATACACACATGTGGTCTGATGAACAACACCTTTATCCGTAAACCATGAGGACAAAGTACGATTTAAAAATTCAGAACCATTGTCAGAACGTACAGTTTTGATAGTAGTAGAGAAATGATTTTCCACATAAGACATAAAGGCCTTAAACACAGAAGGAACAGTGGACTTATCAGACACCAAATACACCCAAGTAGTACGCGACTTGTCATCAACAATAGTCATACACATGAACATCATACACATGAACATCATACACACATCACACGGTGGAAAAACACCACTCAGATCTGCAACTGAGATTAATTTCAAAATTGCAGGAGGTACATGACCCAGTCATTTGTGCCAAAGAATATTTGATGTGATACTTGTGGCACAGGAAATATGATGTGATTCTGCTGAGCTGGAGTCATAGAACTAACATCCCCCTGCAAGTGAGGAGTCGAAAACAAGTTGTAGACACCTAACTTGGAAAGAAGGAATGATAACTGTGAAGATGCCAACACCTTTGTGAAGATGTCCGCAGGTTGATCAATGGATGCTATGTGTTGCGTCTCAACAAGACCTTGTTGCAACTTTTGACGTACCAAGTGACAATCAATGTCAATATGCTTGGTACGTTCATGAAACACTGGATTGGAGGCGATATACAATGCAGACTTGTTGTCACAAAATAATGTAACTGGAGTTAGTTGCGTAAACTACATTTCTGTCAACAATGCCACTACCCATGTTAGCTCACAACACGTATCTGCCAAGGACCTATACTCTGCTTCTGCAGATGAGCGAGAAACGATATGCTGTTTCTTACATCTCCAAGTGATTAAAGAATCACCCAACATCACAGAGTAACCCGTAAGAGACAAACGAGTATTGGGACAACTCGCCCAGTCAACATCACAATAGGAAGATAAATCTATAATTGAGTTAGAAGAGAACAGTAAACCTTGACCACAAGTACCCTGGAGATAACGAACAACCTTAGTAGAGATTTTAAATGCAAGAATATTATATTTACTTTCCTCCATTAGTAGAGATTTTAAATGCAAGAATATTGAAATTGTATATTTAGTTTCCTCCATTAGTAAATATTTAAAAGACAATTGAGATTTTTTCTAATATTTGGTATTAATTAATTAATTTCTTATGCAAGACCGATTTAATTTCTAAACTTCTTATTTACCAAAACGTTCATGTATTTTCTATTGTATCACATAAAAAAAGAAAGTTTAGGAGAAAAGAATGTTAAGATGTTAATTTCATTTGAAAAGAAATATAATGAGAATATTTAGATAATAATAGAGAAAAGTTTAAAATAATATAAGGTAATGCACTTTTTTTTTTATAATTTAGATATTTTGAAGACAAGAATATTATAATCAAATATTTAGTTTACCCCATCAGTAAAGATCTATTTTATATTTATTTTCTCCATTAGTAGAGATTTTAAATGCAAGAATATTATATTCCATTAATAGAGATTTTAAATGCAATAATATTGAAATTGTATATTTAGTTTCCTCCATTAATAAATATTTAAAAGACAATTGAGATTTTTTCTAGTTTTTGGTATTAATTACTTAATTTCTTATACAAGAACGATCTAATTTATTAACTTCTTATTTACCAAAACGTTCCTGTATTTTCTATTATATTACATAATAAAATAAAATTTAGGAGAACAGTATGTTAAGATGGTAATTTCATTAAAAAAATATTATGAGAATATTTAGATAATAATAGAGGAAAGTTCAAAATAATGTAAGACCTATTAGTAAAGATCTATTATATGTTTCCTCTATTAGTAAGCATTTAAAAGTTAATTGAGATTTTTTCGAATTTTTAATATTATTAATTCAAAAAATTGAGAAAAATAGAACGAAGCGATCTGAGAGCGCCACCTCACCGCCCCCGTCTTCTCGATCCTTTATATAATAGTATTGATTCAAATTCAAACCAATTTAAGTGGATATTCGAATCGAATATTTGGTAAACCGGAAATGCAATGTGAATAACTTATAGTAATTCGAGAAATCGAATATTTAGTTTGATTTTAAAATGCGAATTAGATATTAACTAGCTTAAAACCCGTGCGATGCACGGATTGTTTTTAATAGGTTTTATTATTTATATTATAATATTTTATTAATTGTATTTGATAAAAAAAAGTAAGAATGTTAAAATAGGTAATTTTTTTAAAAACTTTAAAGCATTAAAATAGGTTTTAAAATAAATAATAAAGTTTACCCGTGACATTTTAGAAAAGGAGGAGTTTTATTAAGTAAAAATAGAAAAGATAACATATTTTAGTTAAAAAATTGTCCGAGAGATTTTATTAAGTAAAAATAGAAAAGTTAATATGTTTTAGTTAAAAAAGGAAGAGATTTTGTTAGAAAAGACATGTGAAAATAGGTTGACATGTTAGTTTTTTATTTTCTAAAAAAATAAGTACACATGTTAAAATAGGTAAACTTTTTAAAAAATTAAAAGCATTAAAATAGGTTTTAAAAATATATTTAAAGATTCACCCGTGATATTTTTGGAAAGGGGTGGGGGGTTATTAAGTAAAAATAGAAAATGTAACATGTTTTAGTTAGAAAAAGGTAACTGTCCAAGAGGTTTTATTAAGTAAAAATAGAAAAGATAAAATTCTTTAGTTAAAAAGAGGTAATTGCCCATGATATTTTTGGAAAAGGAGGAGATTTTGTTAAAAAAAGAGTTAGCTGAAAAAGATAATTGGTTACTAATATGTTTTATTATTTAATAATATTCTAATATAAATAAATACGGGTAATTAATTAATTAAAATCACGAAGTATCAAAAAAGAGATATCAATACCAACCAAAATTTTAATGTTTGGTTAATAATATAGTAAAGATTTGCTTACCGTTGATAAACATAAAAAAGAAATAAAAAACACAAAACTACGTGCGTGCATTCTGTAGAATGAAAATTTATTACCAAAAATAATTTTTAACAAAATAAAGTATATTCTTTCGGTTCTTAAAAAAAGTATATTTTTTGTAAAAACGTAAAAGAGAATAAAAACTATAAAAGAGTAAAGGTGGGAAAAAGGAGTAAAATCAATATAATTGTTAGAAGTAAACTAGTATATATATACATGATAATGAACGGGAGGTAGGTCGCCAGATTACTTCCGGCAGAGAAAGCATGACTGTAAACACAATTATATCTTTGTTTCAGAAGAAGAAGAGGAAGATTAACGGGACACCCAATAAATCATTAAAGAGGAAGAGGAACGATGTGGCCAAGTGGATCTTATCGAATACGAGGAAGAGGAAGAGGAATTATGTTAATGTTGAGCAAGAACAATTAGTATCCAACAGGAAGAGGAACGATACGGCCAAGGGTTTCCCAGGGGAAACCAAGGACGAATTGGTTAATTTATCAAACCATTTATTTGACGAGGATAAATTATTAAGGAACGATGTGGGTAAGTGTTTCCCAGAGGAAAGCGAGACAGAGAAAACTTATATTCAAATTGGTGATACGGTTAATTTATCAGACCTTCTTTTCACCAAAAACAGGGACTATCTCATCACCGGCAACCACCAAAATACTAACAAACTGGTATGTTTGTATATCATGTTGCATTATGCCTTTGTAAAACCATACACAAGGAAATATTATTATTAAATAATTCTCTAAAGATAATTCTATTATTAAAGATAATATTATTAAATTTTGGCTTATGCCTTTTGCCTTATGCCTTGCCCTTCTTTTTTTTTTCCCTTTGTAGGTCAAGGTCAAGGCCAAGGATCTTGAGGGTAAGTTTATTCTTTTACATTTTATGTATTTAACAGATTGTTTTGACACTTGGAGTTGGAAAGCACCAGTGGCAAACCTCAAGGATCTGTACACTAAGTTACACCCCAAAGGTGATTTTGAAATCGTCTTTGTTGCACTTAGGGGTGATTGTGAAATTCCTTCTAAAACTCGTCTATGTCTTCGACGTATATTTTCTATGATGCCGCCATGCCCTGCCATCCCCTTGTCAGATCAGAAATCCATTCGAAGCCTGAAAATAATATTTGGTGTTGATAACACTGAGCATGTAGGCCCTACCTCATTCATCATTGACCCCACAGGCGTGGTTTTGCAATCTCATGCCACCCCTTTGTTTCTTAGCTACGGAGCTGCGGCCTTTCCTTTTAGCAACGAAAGAATACAATTCCTCGATTCTGAAGATAGTGTATTGCGAACTCAGCCTCATTCTGTGACAAAACTCTTGTCCTCTCCTGACCGTGATTATCTTATCAATAACAAAGGAGATCAGGTATATAATTAATTCTGTGACACCATGTTGTAATGTTGACAACGTTTTGCATTAATCTTCTTATCATTTACACTTCCTTATATTTATGTTTTCCATTATTAATGCTACTTCATTTGGCAGGTACCTCTTCATAATCTCAATGACAAAGTTGTAGGTTTATATTTTTGTCCATGTCTAAAAGGACTAAGTACCACTAGGGATTTTGAGGTGGTTTATCAAGAGTTAACACAAAAAAAGGAAGACTTTGAGATTGTTCTCATTTACACGCAGGGCTGGTGTGAACATGAGGATTTTTGTAGCCTTGTGGATGAAGATTCATTCTTGAATATAATTAAGAAAATGCCTTGGCTGGCGTTGCCATTTAAAGACACTAATTGTATTAGGAAGTTGCAGAGAGTCTTCCAATATCCCCAAGATCTGGATTGGCCGAAGTCGGATACAAGGCTGGTGATTATCGGACCTCATGGAGATTTTTTAGAACCGTTGGGAACTCAGATATTGTCAACATATGGTGCTCCAGCATACCCGTTCACCTTACTTAGTGCTGTCAATTTAGAGCTTGAAAGGGCAAAGAAAGTGAAGCCAGAGATGTTATGGGAACTAGAATGCGTATTCACACGAAGTGTTGGGTCCCAGGTTCGATTTTCCCAATTTGTTGGCAAGAAAATCATAGTCTTCTATGAGACTGAAGCATGGGTATGCAGTTATACATTGAGGGAGCTGAAAGCAACGTACTTAGAGATGAAGGGTACTGATGACGAGTTCGAAGTGATCCACATCCTCTGTGATGGGAAGTTTTCTACGTGCATGAAAGCACCCGTGCCATGGTTGATGCATCCTCCTTTTGACGAGGACACATTTGCAGACAAATTTATGGGTTGTATTTTTGGTACTAAATGCGGACTTCTTGCGTTCGATGCTGACGGATCAGTTGTCAGAGCGACAACATTCCCTCAACTTGGACTTGGAGACAAGAAGTGTTTTCCATTCTACCACAATAGGGATATGGAAAACGAGGTCTTGCTGGATGTGAAAAAGAAAATTGCATTTAGGTTAGAAAGTGTGTATATGGGCAGCTCGGTCTTTGATTCTGATTAATGAAATTATTTTATGTGTAAATTTAATATGTTAAATTTTTTCAAGACGCGTCACATTTAAGTTTTATATTTTCCAATTTGTGAGTAAATTTTATGACGGAATGTGTGGATGTCAAGGATTAAGTGTTCTTCCAGTTAGTAAAAGTTATCTAAGTCGCTAGCATAAATCAAGCATTTAATATTATTGAAGCTAAACTATTTACTTAATTGGCTACTTTTTATCTGTTCCCTAATACTTCTATTATAAAAGATTATTTTATAATTGTATTTTTGGCTTAATATTGTTGCATAGTTTTTCTTTGTTAGATCTACCAGACTCTTTTATCTTCTAACAATTTACTTTACAGATTTTTTTTTAAGAACTTGCAATACCGGGTCTTCCAAGTTGTGCTCCTGACAGAATTTGGAGGTATGTTGTATATATATTAAAAAGTATTTATGAAATTCTTAGTTCTAATCAACTTTTACATTTGGTTGTTGTATTGTTTTCAAACTTGGAGTTGGATTGCAATATTATACATTTTTATTAATTAGATTATTTTTCATAGCTCCTTTCTTTAACGTTTGTGTTCATTGTGATATGTATGTTGTGACCCATGGGATCCACCCATTTCCTACCGTCTCCGCATAGTGGAAGAAAAGAAGATTAATGCCGAAGAAAAGAAAGTTGCTCATGTAGCCAAGGATCGTCTAAGAAGATTAATGCAGAATCCAGTAGGGCTAATCTCTTCTTAGTAGTAATAATGGCAATAAGGCATTATACCAGGATTAACCTCTTGTGTCATGTTACAGAAGTGTTGATTTTAGTCTACGTAGTCAGATGTCTTTTAGAAACTAATAGCTCTTTTACAAGTATAGATGCATTTTGTATGACACATCTAGAATCCTTTGACTTTCTTACTAATGTATTATGTTCTTCAGCGTTTCTATCAATGGGTCAAACTCAAGAATGTTCGTTTCTGGTTCTTGTGACGCAACCGCACACCTGTGGGATACTCGTGTTGCAAGTCGAGCAGTCCGTACATTTTACGGTCACCTTGGGATGACACCAGCCACTCTTGAGGTTTGGCAAGCTTGATATAAGTTTCGCTCAAATTCTGTTCAATTATAAATGAGTCAAGCAACAAGATTCAGTTCATTTATAAATTAGTAAGCAACTTGATTCACTAACGAGCTGATTGAGCTTGAAGAAGTCAAAACTCCGATCCCTGAGATCATTCTCAACATGACAAGTTATTTTGGGTTGAATACAACGGTAGAAGCCCTTGGCATAATTGCATATTTCTTCAATGCTGAAAAAGTAATGCCATGGGAATGATGGGATGGCACTGAGATGGCTAGCTTTATAAGGAAGTAATGAAGAACCTATATTGGTGGTAGGAGCTTATGAAAAATGGAAAAACAGAATAGATAAGGTTTGAAATTATGCAAGGAACAAACTTTTATGATTGGCGATTATTTAGGTCTACTCACTAGATTGGACGCCCGAAAAGAATTGTATTGTAAGTGCATCTCAAGATGGGAGGTTGATAGTTTGGAATGCTCTCACCAGCCAGAAAACTCATGCCATTAAGTTGCCCTGTCTGTGGGTCATGTCGTGTGCCTTCTCTCCTAGCGGGCAATCTGTTGCCTGTGGTGGCCTTGATAGCATTTGCTCCATCTTTAACCCAAATTCTTTCATGGACAAGGTTGGAAATGTTCCGGTATCAAGAATGCTAAGTGGTCATAAGGGATATGTATCTTCATGTCAGTACGTACCAGATGAAGATACTCACCTAATAACAAGTTCAGGTGATCATACATGTATTTTATGGGACATTACTACGGGCCTGAGGACTTCAGTTCTTGGTGGTGAATTTCAGTCCGGGCACACTGCTGATGTACTGAGGTACGTTCCCAGGTTTTCATTGTGCTATCTAAAGCTTCCACTCTGGTTTTTCAATTTGTTTATAACGACATTGAAAGTAGGAACCCCCTTCTCTTGCTTATAGTATCATATGAGTAGGATGGAAGGCAATTTCTTTTAGTTGTCCTTTCATATAAATATTATGAACTTGTCCATGTGAAGTATAATCTTATTATAGCCAAGGGGTTCTGTCAAATATCAGTCGTATGTCCTGCCAGATTTTGGCTCCAGAAATGAGGATAGGAACTAATGACCTTAATTTGCAGTCAATAATGTTATTCTCACTCCTTGCGTTTAAAAACGTTTGTTACTCCCTCTGTCTCATCCATTTCTATACAGTTTTTATTTTGGGATGTTCCTCTCATTTCTATACATTCCAAAAATAGTAACTATTAATAATATAAAACACTATTAAATCCACTACGTTTATCCATTATCTATATTCTATAATAATATAAAACACTATTACACCCACTACTTTCTTCCACTATGTCAAATCCATTATTAAATATTAATAAGTTCCACCACTTTACTCATTTTTCACTTTACTTATGTTTTATATTTTTTGTTGGTCTCCGTGCCCATCCCCAATGTATAGAATCCGGTGGGATGGAGGGAGTAGTATTAAACTGAGCGATCGTATCTTAGTTCCCTAGAACAAGTGGCACATACCAAAGAGGTTTGCATGTGGCAAGTTCAAGGATCTTCGTTGGTGTTAGTTCAATACTATCTTATCGTCGGTAATATATCCCTCAACTTTATAATGAGATAAGGTCAGATATTGACATTTGTAACAGTTAAATCCATTGCTCACTATCTAATCTTGTGGAAGGTGCTGGCTTCGTTGAAAAGAAAGTTTCTCAAATAACCAAGATTGTCTATGAAGATTAATGCAGAATCCACTAAGGCTAGTCTCTTTTCAGTAATAATGGCAATGAGGCATTATACCAGCATTAACCTCGTGTCATGTTACAGAAGTGTTGATTTTAGTCTACATAGTCGGATGTTTTAAGAAAATAATAGCTCTTTTAGAATTATAGATGCATTTTGTAAAAGCATCGGGACTGTGTATGACACATCTAAAATCCTTTGACTTTGTTACTAATGAATTATGTTCCTCAGCATTTCTATCAATGGGTCAAACTCAAGAATGTTCGTTTCTGGTTCTGGTGACGCAACTGCACACCTGTGGGATACTCGTGTTGCAAGTCGAGCAGTCCGTACATTTTACGGTCACGAGGGTGATGTTAGTTCTGTTAAGTATTTTCCAGATGGCAACAGATTTGGAACTGGTTCAGAAGAATGGGTCACCAACTCCAAGTATAGAAGCAGCCAAATTCAGATTCTGATATTGCACAAGTGACATCAATTGCTTTCTCCATATCAGGCCGACTTCTCTTTGCTGGTTACCCCAATGGCGATTGTTATGTTTGGGATACTTTGTTGGTAAAATAATTTTTATTTGTAACGGGACTGGTTTGCAGGAGTCACACCCCTTGATAGTTGATATTAGATATAACACAAGGGCGGGGCGGCTAAACATGAAATTGTCCTAGAAGATAACATCTATAGTCACTATGCAATTTAGCAACAACCGGTCAAATATAGGAGATCAAAAGGGATAAAAGCATAAGTTTCAGAGATTTTCAGAGATCTTGGGTAGCCTTCAACTTTGTCAAAACCAGAATTGATGCACCGCATAAAAAGATAAAAACAGTTTTTATTTGTAAAATTATATTTTAAGTTTATAACGCAAGAAAGTTGGCATTGTCTTTTTTATTATGGGAAAATTAACATTGTTGAATCATATAAACTTTACAAGGAGATGTAAACATAGAAATAAGACTTGCCTCATGCTTGAGTAAGCCCACCAAACACCTAACATGACCCATGCTAGACTAGACACTTGCAATATTTTTGTAATTTGAACACAGTTGGAACACTAAAGCAAGGAACACCGTGACCCAGAAGTAGAGAGAAAATACTGGCTTCATGCTTATCTTTCCTACGGAGCCTTTTTTAGATTGCACAAATAACAAACATGGCCTTACTAAAACAATCTCAGTCAAATCACCTGCTGCCGTTGTTTCCTCATTGTATGAATACCTAAAGGAATTGAAAGCAAAAGAATAGATAAAGAATATTTACACGAATAAATGCAGAATTTCTGGCAATTTCCTTCGAAATTTCTCAGAAAAATTTGAAATTTAGATGAAAGAAAGAAAAGTTGCGCCCATTACCATTGTCCTGAAGCTGAAATGTACAATCCTGAAGGTCATAGTAGTAACCCATACTGCTGCTACGGTAGTACCTGAGAAAATAAACATTTAGATAATAACCGGAAATAATTTGTTTGTGTAGAGTAAAATGATAAACAAAAAAGTGCAAACTGCAAACAGTGCAAGCAGACTGTCAGCTACATCTTCCTTCAAAACTGCAACAAGAAACAATACTAATGTTTTTCAAATTCAACTTGTAAACTCACAACTTGTTGCCTTTTTATTGGATCTTTCTACAGGATCCAGGGTGGAACAATAACACAGAGAGTAGAACGACAAAAGTATTGCATCTGTTTGTCTCCAAATATCCACGTCCTAGATATATTCAATATGAAAGTACTGATATAGGAGCAGAACTACAAGATGTGATAGTTTTAGGGGATTTGCCCTGCAATAATATCACCAGCTGGTTGCCTGCTATACAGTATGCTCTTTCAACCCTTACTCAGAATTATATTTTATTTTGGTATGCAATGAGCAATTTTTGTCCCTTCACATGTGATGTTGCACTGTACGTTAGTGAAATGTAATGCAAGCTCGATATACTGTTCAGAAGACTCTGCTCACTATTAGTATTGCAGAAAGCCAAAAGTTATCTACACTCAAATATGTACGAGCTTGCTACATGGACCTATAATTGCAATCCACTACTTGAAAGTATGATTCACCAAGAAACAGAAAATAGGTACTGGGGATCAAAAACATCAGCAAATCTGATGAGTTCTGACATGAAATGTCTTGAGAGTATTTAAAATAATGGTGAATCTATCTATGACTAAACGTGGTTGTCTGGTTGATTTCTTGAACATATATTTAGCATCCAAAGTTTTCACACTGGGAGAAGACAACAGTTAGTCTCAGTACTGTAACTGACATGGATTGACAAATAAGATGCACGGGCAACAGTTTCACCAGGCAGAAGAACATCTGCCATCCGTCTCTTCATCAACCCAATTTCTTTTTATGAAAGTTCAATGCTGTCGTCCTCATCAGCTATTTCTACTCTTTTACCAGCCAATTTCGGATCAGTATAAGTATAATCAATATTATCAAGCCATGCATCCTGCAAGAAACAAAAAACAAATTGTCATGCAAGTTTATCCATGAAACATATAATTGAATTGAAGTATAACTTCAAGGATTTCATGAATGTAGAAAAGAAAAACCAATAAAGGTCACAAAATGTGTAGTGGAGAGGGTTTCTTATTATGAAATGAAGTTAATACAATATTACATTCTTAGGAGGTTCTCTCCTTAGTTTACAATTGGGCTTTCCTCTAATTGGGCCTATTACAAAGTGGGCCTAGCTACACAATATCATCTAAGCCTTCTTGGCTCATAGGCTTTGGCCCAACATTTGTCCCCCCTTTTGTTGGAAGCTATATCTTTCAGATTAGCTGGGACCCTGAAATCAAAGTTACAAAAAGCAAATGACGAAAATATGTGGGATTAAATTATCAGAGAAAAAATAAAGATCGCATTTTTGAACAAATATAAATGAAAAATAAAAGATAAAACAAATATAATCGTGATTTGTTTTTGCTGTATTTTTGTATTTTTACCATTGTTTTTGGCTGTAATAATTAATTTTTTATTTGAAATATTGTTGTGCTTGCCAGTTGTACGGAACCCGGGGCCTGACTGTGGCGTTTCGACTTCCTTTTGCATTTGGTGGCGTTCCCTTATTTTCTCTCTCCGTGGTAGTTTGGAAAGCTATCTTGCTTAATATCACTCCCTCTTCCTACAGGTGCGTCCCCTCTGCTTTATTTTCTAATATCTTATCGTTTTATAAACTGTTTTGTTTTCTGTTACTCTGATTCTTCCACACCATGTCCATTCCGTCCCATTCATCTGAAGCCACCGTTAGTCAGAATCCTCATAGAAATTCACCGTTAGGCCAGTCCCTCGACTACCCTTTTAATCTGGATCACTTGGATCTTCCTGACGTCGAGGTGGGTTCTGGGTTTAGTTTTTCTGGGGACGAGGAGAAGGATGAGACTCGTGTCTCGCCTCCTTTGACTCCCGGTACTGTGGCCGAGCGTGAGAGAGTGGTTGAAGAAGCCCTTGTTTCTGGTCGATTAGAATTTAGTGACAATGCTAGCCTTAATATGTCTAGCGTCTTCTCAAATCCCTCATTGCGAGTGGATATAGATAAGAGTTGGGTGGACCTGTCCATTGGGGGTTACCGATGCGAGATCCCTCACCCCGATGACCAGATATGGGTGATGCCGGAGTACGGGATGCATGGCATACCGCTGATTCACTTCGATTACAGTCTACGTTTACCTCTTCACCCCTTTTTCCTCTGTATGTTTGAAGCCATTGGGTGCGGGGTGGCCCAAATGACCCCCAATGCTATTGTACAAATAAGCGGTTTTATAGCTCGTTGCGCCGAGGTCAATAGGTTGCCTTCTTTAAACTTATTTTTTTCGATTTATAGTATCCACTATACCCATGGTCAAGTTTACTTTTATAAGCGAGCTGGGGTTCGTCTTGTAAACGTGAAGTCGTCGAATCACGGTTGGCATGGTAAATGGTTGTTTTGGTACGGGAAGGACCTCGAGTTCGTGCCTTCTTGTCGGGCAGTGCCCAAGGATACTGTTGACCTTTTGAACGGTCTAAGTAAATATGATGCTCCTTTTTTAAGAACTTTCTTAGGATCTTGGTCACCGTACAATTGGTCGCAGTTAAAAGATGAATCTTTTTTAGGAAATCACAATCGTAAGATTACTATTTGTCAGTAACGTTTTGTTATTCTGCGCGCTAAGGTCGTTATTTAACCCCTTTTTTTTTCTTTTTTTGTGTTCTTGCTTTTCAGTTTCTGGACAATCTCTACGGCAGGTGTTGGACGGAGGATTGAAAGACGAGATGGATAAAGCATTGATGTTGCTCGCCAAGAGACCGCGCCCGCAGTTAACGCAAGGTAACCTGGACGCGGCTCCTGGTGGAAGCGGTTCAGGGATGGGTGTTGGCGGAGATGCTACCTCGAGGCCAATGCAGATTTTGGAAATTAACGAAGGAACAAGCTTGGAGCAGAGTGAGAGCATCGAGTTGGTGCCGCGCGAGCGCAAGAGGTCGCGCGTTGACGCGGGGTCTGATGGCTCGGAGAGGGTTGCTGCGCAGAAAGGGCTAGAGTCGACTAAGCACGGGGGCGCGAAGTCGTTGGTCATCACGGGGCTTCAAGGCGGTGACCGCCCTTCTGTACTTCAACCCGAGGCTGCTGTGGAGCCCGCCCGCTTCGAGATCCAGTCTTTTGAGAGATGGACTGCGGGCCCGCACGCGCCGTTACGAGTATGTGTTGCTTTTATTTTATTATTTTATTTTCTTTTTGTTCCATCGTGTTATCATGTAAACTTGTGTGGTGCCCTATTAACCCCCCTCTTGTGTTAGCAGGTTTTTGAAGCCTTTGACCTACCTCAAGACTTTAGTTCCTATGTGGACCGAGGTCGGGCTGAGGTCGCTGACCGCTGTCTTACCCGCGCTGGACGGGTAAACCTCTTATTTTAGCTTTTGTTTTCTTTACTCTACTGGCCTTAATGCCGTATTGTCGTTATCTAACATGTGCTCCTGTGCTTGTTATTCTAGTTCCTGGCCGACATGAAGCACATAGTTCGTGAGTACCGTGCTGACGTGGACGGCCAGTGGCGGTCTGAGTCGATACGAGAAATGGCGACCATGAAGGAACAACGGGCTGCTGCTGAGAAACGAGCTGGAGACGCTGAGCTATGTGTGCAAGACTTGTCTGGTGAGCTCGAGAAGTGGAAGGTGGAGGGTGGTATATCTACTCAAACAATTAATAAACTATCGGAAGATTTGGAAGGGAGGAAAAAGTTGTGCGAGGAGGCACAGAAGGAAATCGATGAACTGAAGTCCGAACTTGAGCGTTGCCGGGATGAGAAGAAAGTCCTCGCGGGGGAGGTTGACAGTCTCAAAAGCGAGGTCGAGAAAGGGGTGGAGGAAATCGCGAACGGATTAGAGGCAGGGTATGGTCGCTGTTATGCCCGGGCGGTCGCCGCTGGGCTGGACATGACAGGACATACTTTTGATGATTTTTGTGCGGAGTTAGCTCAACAATCCCAGGGTACGGAGCCTGAAAAAGTGTCTGCTTGAAGGCGGGGGATGCCCCGTGATTTTGTATTTTTGGTTCTAGCTGACCTTGGTCCTTTTAACATTTTTCATAAACTTTGGTGGGAGCCCCTTTCTGGGTTTTAGCTTTATGGTTATTTGGTGGTACTAACTTTATTTTAACGTTTATTGTTGGGTGACCTTACTTGTTTTCCTCCCTTTGGTGTTTTATATTAGTATGACATTTTTATATTACTTATGGTAAAACTCGTGATGTGAAGTTGTGTTCATTGTAGTAAGTAAAGGTTTTTATGGTTGGCTTAAACTTTGGTCCGTGACCCCTTGTTTGGCTTGGTGACCTTAAAATTGCTAATCATAACAGCAGGAATCAAGTTGGTCTAGATAATACATGAAAATATATTAGCGTAGTTCGTAACAGTTTAGACATACATATTTCTAACTGGATTTTGATTGAAAAACCTTTGGATAAAAGAAGGTAAACCTGCTAGTTCCTTACTTATGGGAAAAACTTCTTCAAGTGTATCGCATTCCATGCATTCTTTATTGGCTCGCCGTTGAGTTGGGTGAGCTCGTAGGTTCCTGGACGTATGACTTTGGAGATTTTATACGGACCTTCCCACGGCGCTTTGAACTTTCCAGTGATGGTTGGCTGAGATGAGGCCGACTCCCTCAAGACGAGATCATTGACCTGAAAGTTTTTGGTTTTTACCTTTTTGTCAAAATACTTGGTTGTTGCCTTCTGATAACGTATCGTGGCCAAGTGGGCTTCTTCTCTGACCTCTTCCAATAGGTCGTTGTCGAGGTGCAATCCTTCCATTGATGTCGCGGGGTCGAAGAGGTCAACTCTAGGTGACTGAAGGTTTGTTTCCAGAGGGATAACGGCGTCTGTGCCATATGCCAGCCTGAAGGGAGTGTCGCCCGTGGAAGTTCTTGGAGTAGTTCGGTAAGACCATAGGACATTGGGGAGCTCGTCCGCCCATGAGCGAGGTTGTTCCTGGAGTCGTTTTTTGAGTCCTTGCAGGATGATCCTATTAGTGACTTCCACCTGGCCATTGGCTTGAGGGTATGCTACCGAGGCTTTGGAATGCTTGATGTTAAGGTTCCGCAGCACGGTTTCAAACTTGTCGCCGATGAACTGAGTGCCATTGTCGGTAACTACCATCCTGGGGATTCCAAATCGAAATACAATAAACTCCATAAAAAATTCAATCATTTCTTTCTCTCGAATGCGCGCTAACGGCTTAGCTTCCACCCATTTCGTGGCGTAATCGATAGCGACTACCAGGAATTGGAGTTGTCCTTTGACTTTTGGGAGAGGGCCCACGATGTCGATTCCCCACTGGAAGAAAGGGCAAGGGCAGAGAATCGGCGTCATCATCTGTGAAGGGGCGTGGCTGACAGTACTGTAGAGTTGACATGGGACACAGCTCTTGACATAAGTCTCGCAGTCCTTCCTCATTGTGGGCCAAAATAGGCCTTGTCTAATGATTTTGAGGGCTAGGTTCTTGCCTCCCATGTGCTCTCCGCATATTCCTTTGTGAGTTTCTAGAATGGCGAGCTGAGACTCGGCAGGTCCTAGACAGCGAAGTAGCGGTTCTGTTAGTGCTCGACGGTAAAGCTTAGAATTCAAGACGCAATAATTGCGGGCTTTAAACATGATCGAGCGAGCTTCTTTCTTGTCGTCTGGAAGTTTGTTGTCGACTATGTAGTTTAAAAATATAGAACGCCAGTCTGGGGAGGTCGTGACTTCACTTATTGGGAGTTCGTGAATAGTTGGAGTCGACAGTTCCTCGACATAAACGGGGTGGGAGTTGGTCGGGATATTTGATGAGGCCAATTTGGACAACGCATCGGCCCACTGGTTTTCCAGTCGGTCGACGTTTGTAATTGTCCACGACATGAAGCTCGCCAATAAGGATTGGGTTTTTTCCAAGTAGGATGCCATTCTGTCATTGTGAGTTTTGAATTCGCCTTTGACCTGTTTGACCACTAGCTGGGAGTCGCTGAAGATATCAATGATTTTAGCTTCCAATTCACTCGCTAGCCTAAGGCCTGCTATCAGGGCCTCGTATTCTGACTCATTGTTGGTTGCTTTGAATGAGAATTTGACTACTTGCTGAACCTGAAAAAAACCTTCAGGGCTAATCAAGATGACCCCTGCCCCAATAGTTTCCATGGTGGATGAACCATCGACGTAAAGTGACCAGGGACACGAGGAAAGGGGGTTTGCCGCCCTTGAAGGGTTTTCTTTCTGGGAGAATTGACATTCGACAACAAAGTCTGACAGTGCTTGGGCTTTCATCGCTGTCCGAGGCTTGTACTCGATATAGAATTGGCCTAGCTTGACCGTCCACGCAGCGAGGCGACCAGTCATGTCGGGTTTATGTAATATTCGCTTTAGGGGCAAATTAGTCATGACCTGAATCTCGCGACCTTAGAAGTAATGTCGCAATTTCCTACTCGCGATGACGAGAGCAAAAACCAGCTTTTCGATTTGTGGGTACCGCGTTTCCGCGTCCCGAAATGTATGGCTGACATAATACACCGGCGTCTCCATTCCTTCTTTGAATTTTATCAAGACAGCGGCGATATTGACATCAGTAGCGGCGAGATAGATTCGCAGAGGTTCGCGGCCGACCGCATGGGTCAATACGGGAGGAGAAGTTAAGAACTTTTTGAGCTCGGCCAACGCCTCTTGGCACTTGTCATTCCAATCAATCTTTGACGTTTTAGCTGTCTCTTTGATTACCTTAAAGAAGGGTGCGCAGCGTTTAGATGATTGGGGAATAAATCGTCTCAGAGCAGCGACACAGCCTGTTAAGACTTGAACCTCTTTCAGGGTGGATGGGCTTCTAATGTCCATGATGGCCTTGATTTGAGAGGGATCTGCCTCGATCCCTCGCTGAGTGATCAGGAAGCCGAGGAACTTGCCTGTGGTGAGACCGAACGAGCATTTTGCCGGATTGAGTCGCATACTATGGAGGCGGATTGTCTGAAAAGTTTCCCGTAAGTCATCGACGTGGTCCGAGGCTTTCTGGGACTTAGTGATCATGTCATCGACGTAGACCTGCATGTTGCGGCCAATTTGCGAGGAAAATATAGAATCCATCATCTGTTGGAACGTCGCTCCCGCGTTGATGAGCCCGAAGGGCATGTTTTTGTATGCGAAAACGCCTCTATGCGTTATAAAAGCGGTTTTTTCCCAATCTTGGCTGTCCATTTTTATCTGGTTATAGCCCGAAAATGCGTCCATGAATGACAAAAGCTCGTGGCCAGCAGTGGCGTCGATCAACTGGTCGATATTAGGTAGTGGGTAAAAGTCCTTAGGGCATGCTCGGTTGAGATCAAAGTAGTCGATGCACATGCGCCATTTACCGTTGCTCTTTTTCACCAGTACCGCATTGGCGAGCCAAGTGGGGAATTGTACTGGTTCAATGAATCCGGCAGCGAGCAGGCGATCAAGCTCGGCATCAATTTCCTGTTTCTTGTCCTCTGAGAAAACACGCTTCTTTTGTTTCACAGGTCGGATTTTTGGATCGAGGTGAAGTGAGTGGCGAGCTATGACCTCTGGGATCCCGGGCATATCGCTGGGGTCCCAAGCGAAAATGTCGGAGAATTCGCGGACGAGATCAACAATTTTTTGTCTTAGGGGGTTCTGGAGTTCTTTTCCGATTTTGACTTTTTTCTCCGAATTTCCCAGCATGAGCTCTATATCGTCTGTATCCTCCATGGGTACGCAAGCTAAGGTCGTGGGGACTTCAATGGCGTCGTTTGGGTCGATTTCTATCACCTGATTAATGGAGGAGTCATCGCCAGCTTTCTGTCGTGGGATCACAGCAGATAAGTAACACTGTCTAGCTGCGACCTGATCGCCTACGACCTCTCCTACACCGAAGTGTGTGGGGAACTTCATTTTGAGGTGGGGAATCGACGTGATTGCCTTGAGGGAGGCCAATGTGGTACGACCGAGGATGGCATTGTAGCTTGACGTCGCATTAACAACGTGGAACTTAACCATTTGCCACGTTTGACATGGAGACATTCCAAATAAGATGGGTAAGTCGATAGTACCTACCACCTTGACTTCATTCCCTGTGAATCCATACAAAGGGATATTGACATTTTCTAGCTTGCGATCTCCAAGGTCCATTCGTGAATATGCATGGTGGTAGAGGATATCGACTGAGCTGCCGTTATCGATTAGAATCTTTTTCACAGTGTTCGTGCTTACTTTGGCGGTGATAACCAGGGCGTCTTGATGGGCTTCGATTAGCCCTGACGGGTAGTCGTCATCTGAAAAGGAGATAGTCGGCGTTGGGTTGTGTCTTGGCTTCTTTGGAGCCTCTGGGTTGATGGAAAACACCTCACGGGCGTATGACTTTTTGGAGTTATTAGATGTGCCCCCCGCGGAGTGTCCCCCTGCGATGACGTAAATGACTATGTCGAGGTCATGGTTTCGTGAGGTGGGGTGGCTGGTATCATCAATGAAATGGACGAGTTGTCCTCGGCGAATCTTGCCTTCAATGAATGAGCTAAGTTGGAAACAGGATTCTGTTGTGTGGCCAGTATCTTCATGGTACTCGCAATATCGGGAGCTTGGGGGTCGTCCTGGCTTCATTGGCCTTGGAGGACGGTAATCAGGTTCTGTTTTAAGAATTGCGAGTATAGTTGCCTTATCGGCGTTGAGCTTAGTGAATTCCTTTTCACTGCGATCCCGTGGCTTCCATGATCTTTCTGTTTTGTCGCTTCTCTCCGTTTTGTCTGGCAATGGAGTTCGGTGATCGTGGGAGCGGGATTGGGATTCATATCCACGCCTTGCATTATTTTGCGGAGATCGTCGTCGTGGACTTCGACTTCTGTCCCGTTTCTGAGAAAATCGTCGGGGAGACTGAATGCTCCCCACGGCTTCTTGTAATGTCATTCTATGTTCAATGATTTGAAATGCTGACTGGAGAGTGCGAGGATTCTTCTCGAAGAATTCCTCTAACAAGAGTGCATGTCGATGCTTGTCAATGCCGGCGACGAGATAATTGATGGCGAGCTCTTCGATTAAGTTTGGAATGTCGGCGACCTCTGCTTGGAAGCGAGCTAAGAAGTCTCGTAAAGACTCGGAGTGTCGCTGTCGTATTGTCATCAATGATGCAGTTATCTTACCCCCCTTATAGTTACTGGAGAAACGGCTTTGAAACTTGCTTTTTAAGGTGTGCCAGGAATCAACGGAGCGTGGTGGCAAATTACTATACCATCGTAGCGCTGTGCCCTTTAAGCACGTGGAGAAGAACTGGCACCTGGCGACTTCTGAATGGCCAAAGAAAGCCATTCGCCCGTCGAAGGTATTTAGGAACCCGATAGGGTCACACGACCCATCAAAGTAATCTAAAGCAGGAGTTTTCAAATTTCTGTCAATCTTGGCGATTTCAATCGATCGGGACAAGGGGCTCTCCGTGGAGATGGGTAGCCCTGAGTGGTTTTTTATGTAATCTTGACACTCGGCGAGGTCATTCTGCATTTTAGCGATGTCCTCTGGGCGAAATGACTCGCATGAATCACTTCGCCATGAGGAATCATTTGCTGACGACGTCATACGCCGCTTTGGAGGTGGTCGGGAGCATTGAGATTCGCTGGATATATCCTTATCGAGGTCATAATTTTCCTCGTAATCCTCGTCCAATTGTCGATGGGGATCCTTGTTACGACGCGAGATTGTCGTCTGCTGCAACTCTCGCTGCAGACGTCGAATCTCCCTATGTTTCTCTAGGCGAGCCTCCAATAGACATTTCTGCTCCTCCAAATATGACAGTTCATCGTCTGACCCAGCGAACTCTTCAAAACGGTGAGTCTGCACCGGTTGCTTCCTTTGTTTCCGCATCTTAAGCAAGTGCAGACGTGCGTCGCTCGTTAGCACTTTTTTGCCTGTGGGAGTCATGACCCTCAATCGTGTGTCAACGGGGGGTCCAGGGGATCCCTCATTTTGGTCATCTGTAGGGGGAAACAATTCCCGAGGCTGCAACACGGGGGGCAGTTATGTCCCTTCCCGGCGAGGTACTGTAACCACCTCGTTTGTGTCACCTATTTTAGAGATAAGTGGTTCACTCTCTTCCATATCGGTTGGAGCTATAGAAAAAAGAGCTCCTTCTAGCGCCAAATGATGAATGTAAAACCGTATATGATTCAATAAACAAGTCTTTCTCTTATTATTATGAAATGAAGTTAATACAATATAACATTCTTAGGAGGTTCTCTCCTTAGTCTAATTTTCCAACCCCTTCTAATGTGGGGGTTGGGGGGTATTTATAGGGAGAGTTTACAATTGGGCTTTCCTCTAATTGGGCCTATTACAAAGTGGGCCTAGCTACACAATATCATCTAAGCCTTCTTGGCTCATGGGCTTTGGCCCAACAGTTTCTGTTTTAGTTGCTCAGAATCCTGTTATATGTACTCTGGTGTGCGAGGTTGACGTCTAGCACTGCGTTGGTCCCCCAATACTTGAATTTCTACCCTGATACATAGATATAAAGAATTGTAGAGAACGAGTAGTCTTTGACAAGATTTACACAAATTATATATTTGTTATGTATATGTTGACATAAAAGTTAGTCAGATACATTAATTGTGTGATCTTGGAGTAACTGTTAAGGATTCAAGTCCATAATTCATTCTATCTCTACTCATTTATGTTGAGCGTTGTGGCAACTATAGATTCCAGGTAACTATGCTCCTTTCTCGCATTTCACCAAATATTTTACAGCATATCTGACAAGCCCAAGTTCATAATTCCAGCAAACTCACTAACATAAACTTCGATTGCCTTCATCACTTATAATACATCATAAATTAGCAATATCCCAACTACAACGCACATAGTCTAATAATTAAAAGTCGGGATACATACAAATAGGGAAACCAACTCATGCCCTATCAAAAAACAGCCCATAACCAGAATTTATCAACTAATAAATTTAATTTTGTCATTCTTTTGCTTAATGAGCTTGAATTTTGAAAATTATATTCCTCTTTTGATAAAGTGTTTCTATGTTTGATTTTAGTCTATTTTATGCAGATATATTGGCAAAGATGATGAGCAGAGAAAGCGATGCAAAAATTAAACTTTAAACTTGATAGTGATGTTTCGCATGTTGGCAACTGCAGGTCAACCTTTTAATTGCAGTAAGGAAATGTGCTTCTATACAGATTGTGCACTTTCACGTATATTTCGTAGATGTATGCAGCACTAGCTTTACATACAAATAAATAAGTCATCCAGTTCTCTTATGCTCGTTGGAGATAAATCTAGTACAAGTAATTATCAGAGAATCTATTCTATATATATAATACAGCAACTGAAGGTTCCGTCAGTGATTTTATTCCACATCATATCCGTTATTATATTTGTTCAACATCTCTTAAATGACCGACTAGATCATCCTCCTCATCTTGATGCAATGGGATGTGGGAATGAAAATGAGAGCTCTTTAGTTGATGCGGTAAGATTGGTTAATATATATGAGCAAAGTTCACTTGTACGTATCGTTGGCTAAGACTTGCTATAATATTACAATGTCCAAGGTTATGTGATCAGATCAGGGAGCGTGTATATTACAATGTCAGTAAGATGAAACTCAGTCTCCAACTGATATAATCTTTGGTGACCTGAATGTGATTTCTGTACGCCAGTATCTAATCTATTGCGTGCATGTGAAAGAAAGCATACAAAAAGTATAAGTGATGATTAAACGAATCATGTATTTTTTTCAGTTTTAAATAGATCATTATGAGATTCGTAGTTCTCTATAAGTGGCTCTGTGGAAGGCTCCAAGCAATGTATACCGCTTTCTGCGTAGGGCTTGTGTTTTTAATACATGCCATTTAGATAATAAGAGTTTTTCTGACTTGCACAAATTAGTAGAAGGATACTTGCTTAGAGCTGCACACAGAAGTGACATATTTGTGCATATTCTGATATGGCATCTAGAGGTAGGAGTTTTTTTGGTCACTTTTTCCATCATTTATTGAGTAAACCTGTTGCTTTATAGCATACTGAATAGTCAGTATATCCTTAAATTCCGTTCATTCTAAGCTTCATATATAGGTTAACTATTATATATAAGAATGACAGGGTGAGACTGGTAGCCGGAGACTGCGAAGAGCAAGGAGAAAGATACAGCAGCTGCCTCGAAGGTATGCCTGTAGAAATATTATTTATTATTAAAAACCATTTTTCTCATAATTTAGCTTAGAAATTTTATTGTTTACTATTTGGGTTAAAAATATGTGAACTGTTTTCCCTGAAATCAAACTTATCAAGTCCTTACGATTATTCTTCTAAAAAGAAAGAATAAGCACAATCCTCTATCTTTGTTTCTCTAGTTTCTCCTGCAATTAGATGTCCCAATTGCTTGTTACAATCTCCCGAGCAAGGATAATATGTGCAAGCATTATTTGAGGACAATACATTGAAAAGGGTCTCACATCAGCTGTTTTACATAGGTTTACATATGTTTGTCATGCATGATTCGTAGGTGATTTTAACCATCTTACCTGCCCTATGTAATCTGAATGGATAACTTGCTCGTTAAACCGTTATGTTTTCAAATCTTATAGACATATAGGGTCTAAGCATAATTGGTGTATGCTCAACTTCTATCTCTTTTGTGGATGTTTGAGTGGTTTGGTATACGTATACTGAAAGGTAGCGTGTACTGATTTCGTGTTGTCCGATTAGTTGTCACAACCATCACATGCACTGATTAAAGACAAAAGACTCTAGATGAAGTATCTAATGAAGTTAGGATCCCATGTTTTATTCTCATAAGTAATTCTACAGCAATCTCTTTAGTTAATTATAATCTTGTTAAGTTGATTAGTTAATTTAGTTAATCAAAACACAACTTTGATACTTGTCTTAGCATTGAACAATAGCCATACATTGTTGCATAAGAGCATAACTATAATAACCAAAGCAGTCTCTGTGGGAACGAACTCTACTTATTCTTATATTACTTGTGACCGCATACGCTTGCGTGATTTTGTGCGAACAAGTTTTTGGCGCCGCTGCCGGGGACTCGGTGTTATTTATATAGTTTATGTGCTTGTCATCAGTGGTCGTTAAAGTTCACTGACTCGGATTATACTCATCAATTTTACTTTGTTTGGTGTGTTTCAGTTACTTTAGTAAGCGTGTATGCGAACACGTTCTCAATCTCGGAAGGAAGAACTTGAATTAAGTCTAGTTATGGGAGAACCAGTAGCAGAAACGAAGGCTTTGAAGGCTATTCTCAGCCGAAGATCAATGACATTCAATCTAGCATTGTCAGGCCGGCTATTGCAGCTAATACCTTTGAAATCAAGCCTGGCACGATTCAGATGGTGCAGAATTCAGTTCAGTTTGGGGGTGCTCCAACGGAAGATCCTAATATGCATATTAGGGATTTCATCGAGATATGCGACACCTTCAAATTCAATGGAGTGTCAGAAGATGCTGTGAAGCTGAGACTTTTCCCATTTTCTCTGAGGGATAAGGCTAAGGGCTGGTTGCACTCTTTACCAGCAGGCTCTATTACTACATGGGAGGATCTTGCTCAGAAGTTTCTCACTAAATTCTTTCCTATGGCTAAAACAACAGCAATCAGGAATGCTCTTACTCAGTTTGCACAACATTCTGGAGAAACTTTATGTGAAGCTTGGGAGCGCTACAAGGAGATGCTTAGGAAGTGTCCTCATCATGGAATGCCTGATTGGATGGTGATCAATTGTTTCTATAATGGTCTTGGAGGTCAATCTCGACCAGTGCTTGATGCGGCATCAGGTGGAGCTTTGTGGGCTAAAAGCTACGATGAGGCTTATGAACTTATTGAGATGATGACTACTAATGAATACCAGAATCCAACTCAGAGGTTATCACAAGGCAAGGTAGCAAGAGTTCTGGAAGTGGATGCAGCTACGGAAATAGCAGCTCAGCTAAAGGCTTTGTCTATGAAGGTCGATTCTCTGACTAACTATGGAGTTCAGCAGGTGGCTAGTGTGTGTGAGCTATGTGCAGGTGCACATGACACGAATCAGTGTGCCATATCTAGTGAATCAGCACAGTTTGTGAGCAATTTCCAAAGACCACAGCAGCCAGTGCCTAATGCATATCATCCTAATAACAGGAACCATCCTAACTTCAGCTGGAGTAACAGTCAGGGTGGTCAGAATCAGCCACAATAACCGTATCAGCAGTATCAAGGTCAGCATTTTGGAGCTAAGCCATTCAACTCTTCTGGTTTTCAGCAGCAATATGCTCCAAGACAACCGTATCAACCACCAGGTTTTCAACAACCATCTCATGGCAATGCTGGTCAGACATCGAATGAAAAGTCTGAATTGGAGGAATTGAGGCTAATGTGCAAGAGCCAAGCTGTTTCCATCAAGACTCCGGAGAATCAAATAGGTCAGATTGCCAATGCATTGTTGAATAGACCACAGGGAACTCTCCCTAGTGATACGGAAGATAATCCTGGCAAACGAGAGGTCAAGGAACATGTAAAATCAGTTACCTTGCGATCTGGAAAGGTTACGAGTGACCAGAACTCAGAAAAAGCAGAAAACGAAAAAATTTCTGGATTCCCATCAGAAGGTGGGCGCGCCCGCGCCCTAGGAAGCGCGCCCGCGCCTGATGTTCTGCCAGAAAGTGAAGAAAAGGAAGAAAAATCAGGTTTGGGGGAAAACGAAGCGGAAAAGCATGACCGTTCTACTGAGAAATCCGTTCTGAAGTAGAATACAGAGACCAAGGAGGTCTATCCTCATCCGCCATTCCCTAAACGTCTTCAAAAGCAGAAGTTGGACAAGCAGTTTGCTAAGTTTCTGGAGGTTTTCAAGAAGTTGCATATCAATATACCTTTTGCGTAAGCTCTAGAACAAATGCCAAGCTACGCAAAGTTCATGAAGGGTATTCTATCTCGGAAGTTGAAGCTCGAGGAGTTGGAAACCGTCGCTCTAACTGAAGAGTGCAGTGCTATTCTACAGCAGAAGTTACCTCCAAAACTCAAGGATCCAGGGAGTTTCACCATACCGTGCACAATCGGCAATCTATCTTTCAACAAGTGCTTGTGTGACTTGGGAGCTAGTATTAATCTGATGCCGTTGTCTGTCTTCATGCAACTTGGACTACCTGAGCCTAAACCTACAAACATGTCTCTACAGCTGGCTGATCGATCGATCACATATCCAAGGGGTATAGTGGAGGATGTTTTGGTTAGAGTGGATAAGCTCATTTTTCCTGCTGATTTTGTGATCCTGGACTTTGAGGAAGACAAGAAGATTCCTATTATCTTGGGAAGGCCGTTCTTGGCTACAGGCCGTACTTTGATCGATGTGCAGAAAGGAGAGCTTACAATGAGGGTGCATGACCAGAATGTCACCTTCAGTGTGTTCAATGCAATGAAGTTCCCTACAGAGGAAGAAGAATGTTTTTCAGTGGACTTGGTTGAGTCTGCAGTGTACACGGAGATTGAGCAATTGCTAAAGTCAGACACCTTGGAGAAGGTACTGATAGGGGATTCTGAGACGGAAGACAAAGAAAGAGAAGAGCAATTGCAGTATTTGAATGCCTCTCCTTGGAAAAGAAAGACTGAGATGCCATTCGATTCTCTTGGCATAGCAGAGCTAAAGAAATCTCAGGAGCGTCTTAAGCCATCTATTGAAGAAGCTCCTACTCTTGAACTTAAACCACTACCGGAGCACTTGAGGTATGCTTTCTTAGGTGATGCATCTACTTTACCTGTGATTATTGCATCTAACTTGTCAGGTAGTGAGGAAGAAAAACTTTTGCGAATTCTGAGAGAGTTCAAGTCAGCAATTGGTTGGACCATAACGGATATCAAGGGAATCAGCCCTTCATATTGCATGCATAAGATTCCGCTTGAACCAGGAAGTAAGCCAACAGTGGATCCTCAAAGAAGGCTCAATCCTATCATGAAAGAGGTGGTGAAGAAAGAAATTCTTAAGTGGCTGGATGCAGGCATTATCTATCCTATTTCAGACAGTTCTTGGGTGAGTCCGGTGCAATGTGTGCCTAAGAAAGGAGGCATGACAGTAGTTGCAAACGAGAAGAATGAGCTCATCCCTACTCGTACAGTTACAGGGTGGAGAATTTGCATGGACTACCGAAAGCTGAATAAAGCCACCAGAAAAGATCACTTCCCTCTTCCGTTCATTGATCAGATGCTGGACAGGTTGGCTGGTCATGAGTTCTATTGCCTTCTGGATGGTTATTCAGGTTACAATCAGATTTGTATTGCTCCAGAGGATCAGGAGAAGACCACATTCACATGTCCTTTTGGCACTTTTGCGTTCCGTCGTGTTTCTTTCGGACTCTGTGGTGCTCCAGCAACTTTTCAGAGGTGCATGATGGCTATTTTCTCAGATATGATTGGCATTAATGTGGAGGTGTTCATGGATGACTTCTCAGTTTTTGGAACTTCTTATGACCAGTGCCTACAGAATCTTGGCATGGTGCTGAAAAGGTGTGTTGAGACCAATTTGGTGCTCAACTGGGAAAAATGTCACTTCATGGTGCAAGAAGGAATCATTCTTGGGAATAAGGTTTCTAGCAAGGGGCTTGAAGTGGATAAGGCCAAAGTGGAGACAATTGAAAATCTTCCTCCACCAATTTCAGTTAAGGGAATTCGCAGCTTTCTTGGTCATGCGGGTTTCTATCGGCGTTTCATTCAAGACTTCTCCAAAATCTCTAAACCCTTATGTAGTTTATTGGAAAAGGATGTTCCTTTCAAGTTTGATGAAGATTGCTTAGCTGCTTTCGAGCTGTTGAAGAAGAAGTTGACCACTACACCTATTATCACTGCACCTGACTGGGATGAACCGTTTGAGTTGATGTGTGATGCTAGTGACTATGCGGTGGGAGCTGTTCTTGGGCAAAGAAAGGACAAGGTGTTTCATGTGATTTACTATGCTAGCAAAACCCTCAACGATGCTCAGCTGAACTACACTACTACAGAAAAGGAACTTTTGGCAATTGTCTATAGTTTTAAGAAATTCAGGTCGTACTTGCTTGGGACGAAGGTAGTAGTCTATACTAGACCTGGCAATGGACCGTGTACGTGTACTTTCGTGTCGTGTACTTTCGTGTTTTCGTGTACTTAATGTAAAACCCATATCCGACCCGTTTTGGATTCGTGTACTAAATTTGAAACACATATCCAATTCAAAACGTGTCGTGTACTTTACGTGTCGTATTCGTGTACATTAAACAAAAATATAAATTTAATTTAATTAAAATTTATATATTATAAAACTATTTTAATTATGTAAATTTTTATTAAATGTGTATTAAATATTTATCACATACAATTTTACAAAAATTTGTAAATATAATTTATATATATAAATGTATACTTCTTATATATAAATGTATAACTTACTGACAATTAATCGTGAAACTTTTATTTATTGTTCATATGTAATTGCTTATATATTCTCTAAATATACAATACTATAAATAATATATATTTTTAAAATTATTTATTTACTTCATTAATTCGTGTACTTTCGTTCCGTGTCGTGTACCTATTGTGAAAACCCAAACCCGACACTAATTATATTCGTGTTTTTTCGTGTTCGTGTACTTTCGTGTTCGTGTACCAATTTTTTGCACCCAAACACTAATTATTCGTGTCGTGTTCGTACCGTGTTCACGTGTCGTGTATCAAATTGCCAGCTCTAGTCTATACTGATCATGCAGCCATTCGTTATCTGATTTCTAAGAAAGATTCAAAGCCTCGGTTGATTCATTGGGTTCTTTTGCTGCAAGAGTTTGATTTGGAGATTAAAGATAGGAAGGGTACAGAAAACCAGGTGGCTGATCATTTGTCTCGTTTGGAAGACCACGGTAAGAATGCAGGGGATAAAACTCTTATCAATGAATATTTTCCTGATGAGCAACTTTTTGGGGTGCAAGATGAAGAACCATGGTTTGCAGATATTGTGAACTATCTTGTGAGTAATGTCATCCCTGCTGAATTCTCTTATGCTCAAAGGAAGAAGTTTCTACATGATGTGAAGTGGTACCGTTGGGACGAGCCATTCTTATTTAGACAGGGAGCTGATCAGATGATAAGGAGATGCATTCCTTATAGTGAAACTGAGGGTGTTTTGCGAGATTACCATTCCACCACTTATGGAGGTCATTATGGTGGAGAGAAGACAGCTACTCGAGTACTTCAGGCAGGATTCTACTGGTCGACTCTGTTTAAAGATGCTCATCAGTTTGTGTTGAGATGTGATCGATGCCAAAAGGTTGGTAATATCTCTAGGAGGAATGAGATACCTCTTAATATGCTGCTTGAAGTGGAGATTTTCGATGTGTGGGGAATCGATTTCATGGGACCGTTTTTTTCGTCATGCAATAATCAGTATATACTATTAGCAGTGGATTACGTGTCTAAATGGGTCGAGGTGAAAGCTTTACCGACCAATGATGCTAAAGTGGTGCTGAGTTTTCTGCATAAGCAAATCTTCACGCGTTTCGGAACTCCGAGGGTAATCATCAGTGATGAGGGTACGCATTTTTGTAACCGCAAGTTCACAGCTTTGATGGCTAGGTATAATATTAATCATCGTGTTGCTACTGCCTATCACCCTCAGACAAATGGCCAAGCCGAAGTTTCTAACAGGGAGATCAAGCGTATTATAGAGAAAGTGGTAAATCCTTCAAGGAAGGATTGGTCGTTGAAGCTTGATGAAGCTGTTTGGGCTTATAGAACAGCTTACAAGACTCCGTTGGGTACGTCACCATTTCAGCTGGTGTATGGGAAGGCTTGTCATTTGCCTGCCGAGCTAGAGCACAAGGCATATTGGGCATTGAAGAAGTTAAACTTTGATTTGTCAGCTGCTGGTGAGAAAAGAATGCTTCAGATTAATGAGTTGGATGAGTTCCGTCTACAGGTTTATGAAAATCACAAGTTATACAAGGAGAAGGTAAAGAGATGGCATGATAAGAAGTTGGTGCAAAAGTCCTTTGTTCTTGGCCAACTAGTTTTGCTTTTTAACTCTCGTCTCAAGCTTTTTCCTGGTAAACTCAAGTCAAGGTGGTCGGGGCCGTTCACGGTCAAAACAGTGTTTCCACATGGTGCAGTGGAAGTTTTTGATAAGTCACCGGATGAAGCATTCAAGGTCAATGGTCAGAGGTTAAAACCATATTTTGGTGAACGGGTGAATCGCGAGGTGGAGACCGCGGTTCTTGTTTCAGCTGATTAAGGAGTCAGGTATCACGTCAAGCTATTGACGTAAAACGAGCGCTTCATGGGAGGCAACCCATGCTATTGTTGTAAGTATTTTTCATGTTTAAAAAAAAAAAAAAAAAAATCAGAAAAAAAAATTTTTTGGCAGAAAGGTAGCGCGCCCGCGCCCAGTCCCTGTCCAGAAAAATAAAAAAAACGAGGAAAAAGTGAAAAATCCCCCAAATTCAGTTTTATTTGTTTTTCACCCTATATAATCATAACCATATCTATCTCCAACCCTATTTTACAATCCCTAGCCCCTAAACTCATCTATCTCATTCTCTCTCTCAAATCTATACATACACATCCTTACATATACTTTCATCTTATCCTAATTCCATGGCTCCACCAAAGAGAGGTAGATTAGCGGGTAGTAGCAGCACTCGTCGCTCTTCATCTGAAGAGGAGTCAAGTGTTGGTATTGGGGGTGAGAAGTTTTCTTCTCCGGAGGCTCAATTGGAATTCACTCGGTTGTTATCCAAAGCTGTGGCTAAAGAAAGGGGATTTTTGCCTCAACCCACTGATGGGCATCTATTCAGTATGATTACGTAGAGGGGTTGGGAATCCTTTTGTGAGGCGCCGGAGCCGGTCCCGTTGTCTATTGTGCGGGAATTTTATGCTAATGCTAAAGCCTACAAGAACGGTTATAGTGTGGTTCGGGGATTGACAGTGGACTACACTGCTAAGGCGATTCATCGGGTTTTGAATTTGCCTAGGAGGAAGAGGGGTGAAGAGGATTGGTCTTTGAAGACTCGGGATGATCTTGATCTCGAGTACATTCTTGGGGAGATGTGTGTTCCAGGCACAGCTTGGAAGTACAAAGCTGGCACCACTGAGCCGATTCTTTTCCCGGCTTCTGCGATGAACAGGTATGCGAGGGCTTGGAATTTATTTTTATGTGCTAATATTTTGCCTTCTTCGCATTCGCATGAGGTTACGATGGAAAGAGCTATTGTTCTTTTTGGTATTCTGAATGAAGAGTGCATTGATCTTGGAGAGCTCCTTCATAGGAGTATTGTGAAGTTTTTGAAGGGTGGTACAACGGGGGCGATTCCTCATGCCTCCATTGTTACTAAGTTGTGTGCTGCAGTTGGTGTTCGTTGGTTTGAGGAGGAGCAGGTTCAGTTACTGAGTGCTCCTGTCGATCATTCAACGATTTCTAGGATGGAGGATTGGGATGGTGGTGCCCCGGACTACTATGGTTTGGGGTATACTGATTTGGATGCTGAAGAAGCAGCGGTTCCACCTCGTGATCCTGCAGCGAGGAGGGAACGTGCATCTCGGATTCAGCGTGAAGTGGATAGGGCTGGTTTAGGGGATGTGCAGTATAGGCGGCTGACTCGGCGCATTGATGCGATGCATGACAGTCATAGCCGTTTTTCTCAGGAGTTGACTCAGGCTTTGAGTACTGCATTCAGAGCTACTGGAGTTGACATCGCTTGGCCTACCTTTGGAGCTGATTCTGTTTATCCACCACCGGATACACCACCCGAGGAGGGTGGTCCTGCTGATGATTAGGTATTCTCTGCATCTTTCCTTTTTATTACCTTCAATGAGGACATTGAATATTGTAAGTTTGGGGGTGGTAATTAGGGAAGGTTAGAGTGTGTGTCATATAGGTTTCATATTGCATATGTAGTTAGTTCATTCATATCTTTGCATATATAGAGCATTTTGTTTGCATATTTGTTTATCTATTATGTGAGTTCATTTAGTTGCATTTGCATAGCATGCATATTTCATGATCCCGTAGAACTTGGCTATTTCTTGGTTGGTGAGTCGATGTTGATGGGAGTGCGGTAGTGATAGATAGAGGGTTGATTAAGTTCCTATGAATTGACTTGCATGCCAAAAACAAATTAATTTCATAAGTCTCATTGGTTGCTTTTGGATTTGATCAGACCATGTTTGTTTGGATGTTAGAATTTAACCACTTGCTTATATTCAGAATGTCTTTTATTCTCTTGAAATTGAAAGAAGCACTTAAGTCTAAGTTTGGGGGAAAACAGGGATTTCATGCTAGTTGTTAATAAAGGCTAGGCGTCAAATGGCTAGTAGCCGGCTCATTGAAAAGATGAGTAGTCTAGGGTGGGATGAGAAAAAGCAAAGCGCACTCATTCCGAAATTGAAAAAAAAAAAACAAAAAAAAAAAAAAGAGTTGTGTTTATGCAGAATTGATCAGGTTGAGCTCTTTAATACTCGAGCAATTAAGTTCTAGGGGACTTTTGTGCCTAGTGACCTAAGACTTTTCCGGTCTGGGATCCACTAACCTAACGCTCGCTACATGGGTATTATTGTATAAGCCTTTTGGGGTCTCAACCATTGCACGGTCAAATAAGCATAAGTTTTGTTTGTGTGTCGTAATAAAGCATGAATTCCTGTCTAGCTCAAGTGGATTTTGAGGTGTCTTTAAGTGGTTTCTTGTGTCTAGAGTTCATTCTGTTTATAAGCTTGTGGTTGTTTTGGTGAAGAATAAGATATGGTCTTGGTTTAGTTTGGGAGTATATTGATGAGCATTGCACACACACACGTTTCTGTGTTTGTTTGTTTGTTAGTATAAGGGGATTTGTTCGAACTCTGTTTGAAAGATTGTATTCCTTGAGATGTTGGCTTATTGATTGGTTATGGTTAGTTTGAGGGGATCGTTTGCATTTTCATATTAGTTGCATTCATGCATTGCATTATATATATGTAGTGAGTCTGTTTATGCTTGAGGACAAGCATCGGTTTAAGTTTGAGGGTGTGATAAGTGGATTTCATATCTACTTGGAACGTCCTAAATCGGCTTAAATTGATCGTTTTGTTCTCAAGTACATGGTGTTTTTGATGTGTTTTATGTTAGTGTATGCAGAGTTGCTTTGTCAGCAGTGTGGTGAAGTTTCTAGGGTTATGTGGTGCTAATCGTTCATTGTTGAAGAAGCCAAGAGGTTGCGGAGTGAAGAGAGCATGAATTGTCGAGGAAAAAGCAAAAAAGGAGAATTTGGCAGAATGTTTCAAGGGCGCCCACCCCCTCCAAGCGCGCCCGCGCCCTAGGTGAATTCATTCCAAGCGCGGCCACCCCCTTCAGGCGCGCTCACCCCTGAAACATTCTGGAAAAAGGCAACTTCGATTCTGAAAAGGAAACCTGAAGCAACAAGTCAGCAGAAAAGCCTATTTAAGCACTTGGTGGACGATTTCTGAGAGATACAACCATATACAATCATACATATTCATCCACCATCAAGGAGAACAAGAAGACGGCTGATTACGAAGATCTAGTTTCATCTTATCTTTGTATTCTTCTAATTAGGCGATACTTTGGATTCTCGTAAAGTTGTTTTTCATAGACCTTATTACCAGTACTCTTTATTAGTATTCCAGACATATTTATTATCATGTTTTCATCAGAACCCACGATGATGAAAGGTTCGATTATGAACTAATCGTTGTCGTGGGATTCTAACGGATTTATTTATGGATTTTAGTAGTTAATTGTTTTAAAGATGTGTGTGTGATGGCTAATTGATATCCTAGTTTGGTTGTGCTTATTCTTCTTGGATGCGTAGCTAACATCTAAGTTGTTTGTTAATCTCTATTGAATGCGAAAGTGGATATAGAGGTTTAGAACTTGCCATGATAGCATAGGTTTATGTATGTTTGTCATGCATGATTCGTAGGTGATTTTAACCATCTTACCTGCCCTATGTAATCTGAATGGATAACTTTCTCGTTAAACCATTATGTTTTCAAATCTTATAGACATATAGGGTCTAAGCATAATTGGTGTCTCCTTAACTTCTATCTCTTTTGTGGATGTTTGAGTGGTTTGGTATACGTATACTGAAAGGTAGCGTGTACTGATTTCGTGTTATCCGATTAGTTGTCACAACCATCACATGCACTGATTAAAGACAAAAGACTCTAGATGAAGCATCTAATGAAGTTAGGATCCCATGTTTTATTCTCATAAGTAATTCTACAGCAATCTCTTTAGTTAATTATAATCTTCTTAAGTTGATTAGTTAATTTAGTTAATCAAAACACAACTTTGATACTTGTCTTAGCATTGAACAATAGCCATACATTGTTGCATAAGAGCATAACTATAATAACCAAAGCAGTCTCTGTGGGAACGAACTCTACTTATTCTTATATTACTTGTGACCGCGTACGCTTGCGTGATTTTGTGTGAACAAGTTTTTGGCGCCGCTGCCGGGGACTCGGTGTTATTTATATAGTTTATGTGCTTGTCATCAGTGGTCGTTAAAGTTCACTGACTCGGATTATACTCATCAATTTTACTTTGTTTAGTGTGTTTCAGTTACTTTAGTAAGCGTGTATGCGAACACGTTCTCAATCTCGGAAGGAAGAACTTGAATTAAGTCTAGTTATGGGAGAACCAGTAGCAGAAACGAAGGCTTTGAAGGATCCTAACTTCATTAGATACTTCATCTAGAGTCTTTTGTCTTTAATCAGTGCATGTGATGGTTGTGACAACTAATCGGATAACACGAAATCAGTACACGCTACCTTTCAGTATACGTATACCAAACCACTCAAACATCCACAAAAGAGATAGAAGTTAAGCAGACACCAATTATGCTTAGACCCTATATGTCTATAAGATTTGAAAACATAATGGTTTAACGAGCAAGTTATCCATTCAGATTACATAGGGCAGGTAAGATGGTTAAAATCACCTACGAATCATGCATGACAAACATACATAAACCTATGCTAGCATGGCAAGTTCTAAACCTCTATATCCACTTTCGCATTCAATAGAGATTAACAAACAACTTAGATGTTAGCTACGCATCCAAGAAGAATAAGCACAACCAAACTAGGATATCAATTAGCCATCACACACAAATCTTTAAAACAATTAACTACTAAAATCCATAAATAAATCCGTTAGAATCCCACGACAACGATTAGTTCATAATCGAACCGTTCATCATCGTGGGTTCTGATGAAAACATGATAATAAATATGTCTGGAATACTAATAAAGAGTATTGGTAATAAGGTCTATGAAAAACAACTTTACGAGAATCCAAAGTATCGCCTAATTAGAAGAATACAAAGATAAGATGAAACTAGATCTTCGTAATCAGCCGTCTTCTTGTTCTCCTTGATGGTGGATGAATATGTATGATTGTATATGGTTGTATCTCTCAGAAATCGTCCACCAAGTGCTTAAATAGGCTTTTCTGCTGACTTGTTGCTGCAGGTTTCCTTTTCAGAATCGAAGTTGCCTTTTTCCAGAATGTTTCAGGGGTGGGCGCGCCTGAAGGGGGTGGCCGCGCTTGGAATGAATTCACCTAGGGCGCGGGCGCGCTTGGAGGGGGTGGGCGCCCTTGAAACATTCTGCCAAATTCTCCTTTTTGCTTTTTCCTCGACAATTCATGCTCTCTTCACTCCGCAACCTCTTGGCTTCTTCAACAATGAACGATTAGCACCACATAACCCTAGAAACTTCACCACACTGCTGACAAAGCAACTCTGCATACACTAACATAAAACACATCAAAAACACCATGTACTTGAGAACAAAACGATCAATTTAAGCCGATTTAGGACGTTCCAAGTAGATATGAAATCCACTTATCAAGGTGGAGTGGAGCCTTCTTCTTCATTTGGATCAAATGCATAATCATCAAGAAAAGTACTTGAACTTTCTTTCTCATCCTTCCATTTCCACGAAGCCTCCTCGTTGAAAATTACATCACGACTAATTATGACTTTCTTTGTGATGGGATTGTACAATTTGTATGCCTTAGAAGCTTCACTATAGCCAACAAAGATGCATTTTTCAGATTTATCACTTAGCTTGCCTCTTTTTTCATCGGGCACATGAGAGTAACAAATACTTCCAAAAATTCTAAAGTGAGAGACACATGGCTTCTTACGACTCCAAGATTCTTGTGGAGTCTTTCCTTGCACACTTTTGGTAGGTGCACGATTGAGAACATAACATGCACAAGCAACCGCTTTGGCCCAAAACATCCTAGGCAATTCTTTTGTTTTCAACATACTTCGAACAAGCTCCACGATTATTCGGTTCTTCCTCTCGGCTACCCCATTTTGTTGAGGGGTTGAACGAACCGTTAGTTGATGGCGAATTCTATGCTTCTTCAAAAAACCTCCAAATTCTTCGGACATATATTCACCACCACGATTGGATCGTAGTGTCTTTAAAGAACGACCACTTTCTTTCTCCACATATGCTTTAAAATCTTTAAATGTTTCAAATACTTGAGATTTTTCTTTGAGAAAATAAATCCACATTTTGTGACTATAATCATCAATAAAAGTGAGGAAATAACGACTACCTCCAATAGAGTTGGTACGCATAGGTCCACATAAATCCGAATGTACCAACTCCAATGGTTTTTTAGCTCGCCATGCCTTCTCTTTTGGAAATGGATCTCGGTGATGCTTGCCAAAAACACAATCTTCACATACTTTATCTTGCTTTTGAATATTTGGAATGCCTCTGACCATATAAACTTTACAAATCTTGGATAAAGTGCTAAAACTCTAGTGATTATATCGAAGATGCCAAAGCCAAGACTTGTCATTCACAATTTTAGCAAAACATGGAAGAGCCTCACTTTGAATTTTCAATGGAAACATTTTAGTTGATGTCATCTTGCCTCTTGCAACAAGGATCCCATTTTTATCTTTGATCTCACAAAAAACATCTTTAAAAATCACATGATGCCCCTTTCTTAAAAGTTGCCCAACACTTAAAAGATTATGTTTAAGATCGGGAACATAATAAACATTAGAGATATAATTTGTACCGTGCTTTGTTCGAATTGGAACATCACCACAACCTTTGACAATGAGCCTTTTGTTGTCACCCGTCTTGACTTCTCGTTGGACACTTTCGTCAAAATTCACAAAGCAATTTTTCTTTCTGGTCATGTGGTTACTACAACCACTATCGATATACCAAAAATCATCAAGAGATTCTTCTTGAACTTCTTGAATGTTACTAACAAGAAGCATACTTTCATCTTTCTCCTCAATGTCCTCATGTAGAAAATTTGAGTCATCTTTTTCATCATTAATCCTTTTGTAATAATCTTTTTTCATATGCCCAATTTTATGACAATAATGGCATTGAAAATTAAAAGAATTACCTCTCCCTCTTCCATTGTAACCTCCACGAGCTCTTCCTCTTCCTCTTTGGAATGAGCTTGAATTTTCACTTGGCACATTTCCTCTTCCTTGTCCTCGACCACGAAATGATCCTCTTCTACCTCTTCCTCTAAAACCGCCACGATTAATATCTTGAACTTGAAAAGCTTGCTCGGAAGGAGAGGAGTAAAATTGTTTGATGAGAAGTTCATGAGATTGGAGTGAGCCCAATAATTCTTCAAGAGAGTAAGTATTTAAATCCATTGATTCTTCAATAGCCACAACAACATGCTCAAATTTTTGAGTCTTGCTACGAAGAATTTTTTCCAAGACTCTTTTATCCGTAATATCTTCACCATTTACACGAAGTTGATTAACAATCAAAATTGTTCGATTATAATATTCCTCCAAGGTTTCACTTTCCTTCATCTTGAGTGAATCAAATTCACCTCTTAGAGCTTGAAGTCTCACCATTTTTACTCTTTCTTCTCCTTTGTAGGCCTTGTTGAGGATATCCCATGCCTCCTTTGATGTTGATGCCATTGAAATTCTCTCAAACATTACTTCATCCACCGCTTAATAAATAAAGTAGAGAGCCTTCTTGTCCTTCTTTCGATTTTCCTTCAAAGTACTCAATTGTTGTGGTGAGAGATTGGCTTGATTCGCCGGTTCTTCATATCCACTTTCCACAATCTCCCAAAGATCTTGAGAGCCATATAAAACCTTCATTTGTATGCTCCATTGATTGTAATTCTTACCCGTCAAACGAGGAAGTTGAGGTTGCAACATATTGTTGTTGGAAGCCATCTCTAAACCTTGCTCTTGATACCACTTTGTAGGAATTTTAAGTGTATAATGTGTTGGAGATTAAAGAGAAGAAACTTGTTCTCAATAATCCACACAACTTACTCACACAAAATATAAAACTCACAAATGTATTTCACTCTAAAGGTTTTGATAATTCTTGATGATAACAAAGCTTGGAAGATTGTCCTATTTATAGGACTACATGGAAGCTACTAGAATGCTTCTAGTACATGCACCTTTAATTACTATGTAACTCCTAAGTACCTGAACAATGTTGAAATGCAAAAGGTCTTGAACCTCAAAAGTCTATTCTAGGAACTTCCAAGAACATTCTAGATAAATAAAATAATAAACCAAAGTTTAGATTATAATATTTTAACAGTTTTCAAGGTAGCTCCAGTAGTTTCCCTTTTATTTGCTTCTACACGACATTAGAGAGTATAGACGTAGAGATTCAAGTTGCACACACTTGACACAGCATGTTGCTTTAGTTGGTACAAATGTCCAAGTCCGGTAAAGTTGAAATCTTGTTACTTTACTCGTATGAATCTTCAAATATCACTACTACAAATTTGTTCTTACATAGCATTTTATTTTAGGCCTTGCATAGCGCTTTTGGGTGCTATGTAAGTAGCCTCTATTGAAGTAAGATTTGCTTTGATAGCGCTTTCTGAAATGCTATTGTACTACAAAACACTTACTTCCATAGCAGTCCAGGAAAGGCTATGTAAGCATGCAACGCTTTTGACCATTCTCTCCAATAGCGCTTTTGGAAGTGCTACTATACTCTGTTATTCTTTGTTAGATATCAACTGAGTCGTCTCAAATTTCTTTCTCCGCTGAGTTGTGTCTAGTGTAGTGGTAAGAACTGCACTATTTTACATCCGAATTCTAACCAATATATAAGAAATCACCATTACCAACACTCATTTTGTCTGTGGAGTGCAGTTGAGTGTTTTCTTACAACATCATGGTGGAGTGCAGTTATAAGAGCTCGCGAGCAGAGATGCAATTCTAAATAGATTAAAGATTAAGAGGAGATGTACTAGATTTAATTAAAGGCAACTGAGGGTTCTATCACAAGTTGATGGGTGTCGAGGAAGATTAAAAAGTGCAGATTAATTTTATTTGTTGTAATTGTAAAGATTTCAGAGCATATAAATTATTAAAAATTTTATTATGAAAACTTTTGTTGTTAATTGAGGTGATATCAAATATAAAATTCTTTGAAATTTTATTAGCTGAATCTGTGATGGTACATACAAATCCATTGCACAAGTAACGTACTAAATAGGCACAAAGGTCATTTATTTGTATTAACATGTGGATGAAATTAAAACTTTATATCATAGGAGGACTGGAAATCTGATCTTACTTCCTCACATGATATTGGGATCTTAGCTTAGTCCTTTAAAATCATCTCGAGGCTAATTCTTTTAAAATTTTAAATATTAATAAATAAAATATTTTTTAATAAATTCGAAGTTAAAATATATTTAATTTATAGAGGTGAAGAGGTATTCGAGTTTATAATTAAAAATATCTTTAAGTATATAGAAATATAAAAACCATTTGAATTTATAGAGAAGGTCAGTACATGTTACATATATGTGGGAACTGAGATCTAATCTCAACCCTTTATTTTCTTGCCGACATCGTTGAAATTGCTTCGCCAGCGACAACATCGACGCTTTCCTCACGTCCTCGCTTCTCCTTCTTCTCCGACCACCTTCCTCTTTTCTTTCTTCAACACTATCGATGTTGTTTCACCATCCCACTTCATCGAATTTTGATGATTAATTGCTTGTTAAACATATGTACTTGTTACTTAACAAGGTGAAAAGATGTTCTTAGATCTGAAAACTCATTTGGTGATTTTCAGCACTTACGAATGACTTTTCTAAAAAAATTGCAAATATTGATTTCTTTTTTAGATTTTTGCTTGCTAGATGGTGGATTGTACATGTAGATAGTGATGGTGGCATGATGGTAGTAATGGTAGTGATGGTGATGATCAGTTATGACGATTGTGATTTTAATTAAAAAAATTGGTGATTAACGTTTGATGTTAGTGATTTGTTTGTGGTGATTAGAAGTGTCGGCTGAACGTGGTGGTGTTGTGATGATTTTATTGCAGTGGTTTTTGTTTGATTACAGTGATTCATGGTAATTTAATCTGGTGATTATGATATGAAATCGGTGATTTTTAGGTGCTGATCCTAGAGGCGGTGTCTAGTAGTGGTCATAGGAAGCGGTTGATGTACGAAGAAGATGGTGTGGAAGAAGATGTTATTAAGACAAATGGATGGTGGAAGATGAAGATAGAGTATTTAAGTGAGCAGTTAGAATTAGATCTCATATATCGAAAGAATGACAATTATAACAGTTATTCACCATTTTCTAGAATGGTGGCCAAATCTACCCACCATATACGCTTTCTACAACTACGTATTGTACTTTAATTGCGAAAACCAGTCATCTTCCTTTTTTTTACTTTTTCTAGGTACATTCATGGCTGTCGTTGATACAAATAGCCCAATACACTGCAATAAACCCATAAAAAAATCACATCCTTCGATTTATACATATCAATTAATACACATATCTCCCTGATTTCAAACCTTATCTCATAACCTCCTTCCTCCGATTCGATTCTTTATTGACATACATAATACATACATATAAACATATAAACATAGAGATACGCCTTTTTGAAAAGCGTATCCAGTAATACGCATATCTGAAAAGTGTATCTTTTTATGAAAACCGTAGTATACGCTCTTGTGGGATACGTATCTAATATACCCACTCTGGAAAAGCGTAACCATCTGGTATATGGCCTCCGATTTGAGAAATGTTAATTATGTTCTTTTTGTGTGCAAATCTTGGTATATTTGGCCATCTCCCTCTTATCTCACACTAAATTAGGGTTTTAATTTGAGCATTGAACGGTTTATGTCTCTTAGATAACTTTCTGAGTTTATATTAGTTTCTCATACACAAGAGAGTATGATTGTAAAAACAGGGAGTGCAAAATTGCCTTTATAATTTATGTGCAATTTTTTTTTTTACTTTAGATAAGTTTCTCAGATTGATAAAACTATTCTCAGGAACAGTTTTTCTATATATAGTTAGATATGTAATAGAAAATGTATTTAAATTTATAGAGAACAAAAAATCAAATTTAGAGCGAAAACTTATAATTAAAAACTTCTTTTTGACATATTTGAGAAAAACAATTTATAGCGAAAACTTATTATAAAAAACTCCTTTTGACGTATTTGAAATAGAAAAACAATATTAATAATTAAATTTCCTTCAAAGTATATGAAGCATAAAAAACATTTAAATTTATAAGAAAAAAAATCAAAATCTTTAGAAAATACCTTTAATTACATACTCTCTTTGACATGTTTGAAATAGAAAAGAATTAATTTTTTTACAAAGGACCCATATTAAAACTTTATTTAACATATATGAAGTAAAAAAGGTATTCAAATTTATAACTACTATGTTATAAGATTTTCAAAACAAACCTTTTATGTCATCATGAAGTACATGTACGCTTTTCAATATGTTATTGTTATGTTCGAAGATATACATGATATACAAGAGATTAGTATTTCTTGTAATAATATAAATAGTTGAAGTTCAAGGCGATGATAAGTAATTAAATTTTTATTATTATATATTTTTAGTATATTATATCTGCTCTTATTTATTTACAATGTCGGCCTGGAAAAAATATTACACAAGATCGAAATTAAAAAGAAAAATGGTTCATTTTATTGTATATATGTATTTTATTTGTAAAATATTATTCACTAATTTATAGGACGTTATAGATATATTTTTCTCCTTTTTGTTAAATAATTTATATTTTTAGCTTCTTAAAGAATATTAAAACATCACTGTGAAGTATTGCTTAATCGACTAGTTAATTATTTTACGAAGGTCCCAAATCAAAATACAATAACGAAAAATATCTTTATTAATAACTGTTTTAGATTTTCATATTCCAAAAAAAATCAGAAAATATTTGAATTAAATGGGACATTTGTGCCGATCGAATTCTTCCCTAGTATGTCAAATTTAAACATAACGATCGAATTCTCGAATTCATAGTGACATCACACCCGATCCAAGAGCATTGTGATATGGATAGCTTTATATACAGAAAGAGGGGTTACGTATGTGACCCGAGGTTTGAAAACATGTCTGAGCCCAATCCCCCCAATTCAAACAAACCTATGTCGTCATGTTCTAAACCTCTGTCAACTCCTCCTATTTCGTTCACTTTGAGTACTCCTCGTCCTCCTATTTCGTTCACTTTGAGTACTCCTCGTCCTCCTATTTCATTCACTTTGAGTACTATTCATTTAAAGAAATCAATTTCCTTCTTAGCTTTGTTGTCACCAGAATATGTAAAGAAATCAATTTCGTTCTCAGCTTTGTCGTCATCACAACCCCAATCCCTCAATTTAAGCACACCTCCGTCGTGTTCTAAACCTCCGTCATCTTCTTCTAAAACTCCAATTCATTCAATCATATCCTCTATTCCTTCGTTTAAAGAAATCAATTTCATCATAATCTTTAAAGAAATCAAGTAAGTTCTCAAAATATCCGGTTTTGTCGTCATCAGAATCTTTCATAATTGACAGCCTCCCCGATTTCGAACCGATAAAATTTGGAATACAAAATCTTGATAGTTTTTGTTTTTACAAAATTGTTATTTAGATGAAATCTGCACACGAGTACAAAGATCTACGAATTCCTCCCGAGGTTGATGATTCCCCTCCGCTATCAATTCATGGATTTTTTCCCCGTGGATGTATCTCAAGGATCGAATAATTCCTAAAAAGCACAGATGGAACAATAAACCCTTTGTTCATCGTAAAATCTCTGCTGTCGAAGTATTCTTTTTGTTTAAAGTTTAATCTTTCTTCTTTGGTTTTATTCCCCCTGTTATTTATTATTGTTACTGATGAGTCATGTGACTCTTGAAGCTGATAAGAGTTCAATCTTTATGCTATACTAATATCTCTTGGCTGATTATTAAGCACATATCTATTAGCAGATTTTCTTGTAAAATTAAGCATGATTTCCTGCAATAATTTTGCTAATATGCAGTATAAAGGGTGTAGTTCACGTCCCTTTATTAAGTAGTTCGCTCATTCACTTAGGTTTCTTGATAAAAATTCAAACCACCGTACATCTATCAGTCTCAATGCATAATACAAATGATTCGTTTTTATGAATTTGGGTAGTTCTTAATCTCTATATTCTATAAATCTTGAATTCCAATATAGGACAGTTTGGTCTCACGGTAATTTTTTTCATATCAACGTTTTTTTCATATCAACGTTTTTTCAAAAATATCATCATCCTTGAGCTTTTATAATTTTCAAAGAAATCCTAATTCATTTGAATGTCAACTAGATTCCACTTTCATTGTTTTTGTTGTTTTCTGTTACAATTTTCCATCATCCTCTAAATCGTATAAAATTGGTTGGTACTTAAACCAATTTTAATTTCCTTCTCTCCGTCGTCTTCTAAATCAATTCCCTTCTCTTCGTCGTCTTCTAAATCGTATAAATCTTGAACTCCAATTTAGAGGGCAGTATGATCTCATATTATAAGAGTAGTTTGGTCAGCTCCCTAATGTAGTTTTTTATATGTCTAACAATTATTAAAAAAACACTTTTGTTTTTGTTTTCTTTACAGCCTGCTCTTCAAAATCAAGTTATACGCTTCTGGCCAAGTGTACATAAGTACACTGATACCGACGAGTTTTTAAGACGTCAGGCATGGAAACATAACACTGATCCAAAGATGTTTCCCCAAGACAGAGACTTCATTGCGCAAGGCCTAAAAATTGGAACGAATCTCATCAACAGGATCTAGGGATATAACAAGTATGGTGAAGGTAGGAAACTGGACTTATCAGGCTATAGGGATATAGCTTGAATGGGTTTTTGGGTTTTAAAACTGACTGCAGATTTCACAAGTTGAAGTACGATGAAACCAAGTACGGATTACAGAAAATCGGTATGATGGGTGTTCTCAACAAAATGGAGTTGAAGCACTGGAAGTAGAATCCAGTTTGTATTGAACTGAATAAGAATTTCTTGAGCAACATGAGAAGCCCAAGAGAACAGACTGGTTTGTTCTAGAGTATCTTCGGGACATCATAGAAAAAAGGAAAAAGATTTTTGAATGGGGATGTGGTTCCAAAAGGAGGATTCCAGGGAATTCATCTCATCCATCAAGTCAACAGGATTTTGGGTGACAGTTCAACAGTCAAAGTTATGAGACAACAATAGGTGTTAAATGTTTATAATCCTTCTTTTTTCACGTAAGTGTTATAATGTTAATGCTATTAGTTCCTCAAGGATAGTTTTTGTTGTGCAATCAACTCTGTTCCAAATGTATTTAGCTGCTTTTGAATGAGAAGTAGCCTATGTCTAATTCTCATAGTGGTGACTAATATTGTTGTTTCATGATCTTTGAATGAAGTTGATCTTTTCATTGTAGCACGTACCTCAGCCATTTCACTGATCACTTTCTCTATGGGTATGCCAATAAGAAGCTCAGCATCTTTGTTATATAGTGTGAAGGTCGTAGTTCCTGAATCATCCTCCACAGTAACGCTCACCTTATATCTTTAGTATGTGGATAGATACATGAAAGAATTAGTTTAGTTACGCAGTGTCATGTAAAGTTAATTAGTTTTGGTGGAAGATAATAGTGTAGGATATCAATGTGTGTGCCTGGGGTCATGTTTGTGTGTGCATAGTTTCATAATATTGTGCATGTTGGTACCCTTGTTTGATGTCGAGGTATTCTTTTTCTTTAAATTTTAATCTTTTCTTCTTTGATTTTATTCCCCCTGTTATTTATCGGTCTCAATTCATAATACGAATGATTCATTTTTATGAATTTGGGTAGTTCTTAATCTCTATATTCTATAAATCTTGAATTCCAATTTAGGACAGTTTGGTCTCACGATAATTTTTCATATCAACGCTTGTTTGGTTAAGAAAATTCATCTCTCGTAATTCCTTTGGCGATCAAATCTTCTTTCTTGTTTCAATGCTTTGTCCAACATATCATCATCCTCGAGATTTTAAAATTTTCAAGGAAACCCTAATTCATTTGAATGTCAACTAGATTCCACTTTCAATGTTTCTGCTATTTTCTGTTACAAATTTCCATCATCATCTAAAACGTATAAAATTGGTTGGTACTTAAACCAATTTTAATTTTAAATTTAGAACCTTGTATTGGTGGAGAAAATGAAATTGGGAGACTTGCATCCAGGCTCTACTTTTCGTTGTCTTGAACGTAATGTCACTCAAGTTTATATTTATATTTTCTTTATAAAATTAATCGATTGTGTGATAACTAATGAATTTGAATTTGAACTATCAATTTATGTCAGAGAATTGTATAATAGCTAGCTCCTTGACCATTAGCAAGTCTTGGGTGTGCGTTGTGTACGATAACGAGGTGAATGAAGTCAAGTTATGTGGGATGAATTGGTCGGATCATGAAGATGATGTAGTTTACGCATATTAGGCTTAAATACATTTCAATCCCTAATGTTTAACCATTAAGAAATGTACCATTGAGAAAATCCCTTAAAGTTTATTTGTAAGATAATACAATTGTTTAATTTTAAAATTTTAGGCTTCTGAACGGTAATTGAAAACTATAGACGTTGAAAGTTTCATTCATAATTTCTGTATGGCCTATTTTTCTCTATGATGAAAATGGTTATTAATAATTGTTGTAGGTGTGTACATAATATATTCTCATATTAAAATTTTGAGTTTATATAGGTACTGGTTGATGGCATTTTGTGGACTATAACGCTATCAAGACCGTAGTTATATCTATTTTGGTATGAGTTTTTTATTTTATTTAGATTTGATAGATTTGTTTTATTATGTGTATTGTTTTTCTAGGTCAAATTGTAAAATATAATTTGAAGAACGTATCTACAAATCACCAAAATTTATACTATAATTGAGGGCGATTTAGATAGTCTAGCAAGTATTATCCCTAACACATTCAAACTGTTATATATGTATGGAAGAATGCATTGTATTGCACTATCTCAGTATGTGAGTAATGTGTGTATATTATTTATGTTGCTTATTCTTTGGGCTTTCATTTTTGTGGATTAAATGAAAATAATTACTATTAACTTTGATGCATGAATTAGGGGTGCAAGATAAACAAATAGACATATACGTGTAGTTGTCGATCTAGTAATGGGGATCATATTATCTGACAATTTCAATTTAGTTTAAATTTGTACTTAAGAATCGAACAAATGTTCATACTTATTGCTTTGAGGTATTCTTCTTGTTAGTTGTACTTTGAGATGTTTAACGAATATTTAGGATATTCTAAAGATGTCATTATTCCCCTTTGATTTGTGTATTTACAGGTAAAAAATTCATCAAGGTTCAGATAATTACCTTAAATTTTCAATATCTCAAACTGGATCAATTTTTTTTTTTGAAAGTATGTATATTAATATACTTGTTTTAGTTTTTCAACATCCCAAACTGAATTAATTTGTGGTCATTATGAAGTATTAATAGTTAAGAGAAAATATAATGTCATATTTATATTTTTGTTATTATTTAGTTGTTAATGATAATTTCGTTGCAAGTAATTCTCACATATCACATTCTGATTGGATAAAACACGATTAAATGTAACGGAACTACATGATATTAACCAATAAAAATATTTTATAATACCACATCACCAACACCACATCATATTTGGTAATTGTTTATGTTGCTCCTTCCTTCTCTCTAACATACATGATAAATCCAAGGGCTAAAACTCACATTTTATATCTGTTTATAGACGTATCAGATTACAGTTGCTAAAACTCTAGGCGTAGTTGTCGTCTCTTCGGTCTTACTTTGTTTATTTATGTAGTTCCAAAAAGATTTCTCTTCATACATGATGTCATATATTATAATTGTGAATTTCATTTATTAATTTATGTTTTCAGAATCTACAGTAAATGTTAAAGATTGGCCGGGGAGATGCAGCTTGGCTGGTACCCAGATGGTTCGTAAAACAATTTGTATTCAATTAGACTTCGTCTCCCTGATAAAATGACTTGGGACAAGAAACGATCATTGGTTGAAAGTATTGTTATAGAGATGGCACTTTAAGATTGTGCTGATAAAATCACTAGAAACCGACACTGACGTGGGATTTCTGGTGCTGAGAAGGGGGAGACTTGCATTGCTATTAAAATCCTCATGAGGGCAAGATTGCTCTTTCTTGATGAGCCAATGAGCCAATAAGTGGACTGAATTTATTGTATGGGAGTATAATTTGGATTCGAAAATCTTTATACATTATCATCGATACTCATAAATAGGGTACCTACAATAAGATTATACTTAACATGACAAGTTCAAAATATTTCGATGAAAATACAACTAACAAAACTTACCTTCCATACTACTCATTACATAAGATATTTTGTAAAAGAAAACGAAGGGTGTTATTATCAATGTCGTATAAGAAAAAAGAGGCTAATACATCTCTCACTCTCGCTAGGTCTCTTCCCGGGTCTCTCAATCTATCTACTTTTCATAGCAGCCGTCGGGGGCTTCCATCAATTTTTACTGGTGGAAAACCCCAAATCAGTTAATTTCTTTGATTTGTTCTTAACTTTTCAATAATCTTCCTCCTTGGGTAAGGATTTTTGCCTTTTTAGTTTGTTTTGTTTATTTAATTCAATCTCATCTTGGTGAGTTTTGTTCCTAATTTATTTGGGTTTTGTTTATGCATATGTAATGAAATGTATGCATATGTAATAGTAATACGGTATTCTTTTATGTGTTATTCTTTTTAAAAATGAAATAGGGTACCTACAATAAGATTATACTTAACATGACAAGTTCAAAATATTTCGATGAAAATACAACTAACAAGAATTACCTTCCATACTACTCATTACATAAGATATTTTGTAAAAGAAAACGAAGGGTGTTAATATCAATGTTGTATAAGAAAAAAGAGGCTAATACATCTCTCACTCTCGCTAGGTCTCTTCCCGGGTCTCTCAATCTTTCTACTTTTCATAGCAGCCGTCGGGGGCTTCCATCAATTTTTACTGGTGGAAAACCCCAAATCAGTTAATTTCTTTGATTTGTTCTTATCTTTTCAATAATCTTCCTCCTTGGGTAAGGATTTTTGCCTTTTTAGTTTGTTTTGTTCATTTAATTCAATATGATCTTGGTGAGTTTTGTTCCCAATTTATTTGGGTTTTGTTTATACTCTCCTTATGAGAGCTTGGTGTGTTTTGGTGTGTTGCGGAATAATTTAACGTCTGGAATGTTAGATCTACGGGATTTTCAAGATTTTGATTCAGTGATGAAGATTTTTATGGAATTGCAATTATGGTCGATAGCTCAAACTGATTGTGGCGAAGCGGGTACATGTACATATATCAACTTCAACAAATCGTTTGATTGTCTCTTTATGAAAACTATGAAGACCGAACTAATTCCCCCTAGAAAAAAAAGTGTGTTAATATCAATGTCATTATAAACATATTGAAAAGCCTGAGTGGGAAGCTTTAGCGAGCACAATGAAAAACAGAAACTCACCTCAGTACCTCAGCAGTTGCCCGCATTGAAATTGACCACCAAATGATCCTCAAGAACAGATTATTTATACTAAAATATCATACAATTACTAAAACAAAAATAAATAAACTATAAGTTATGAAGAGTGATTGGTGCATTATAAGTTAGAAATAATAAGATATCATATGTTTTCGTTGTTAAAAAACTTCTCTACTAACTGAATTGAACAAGAAGTTGATAAAATTCAACCCTCAAACACGCGGTCTATCATTTTCAGAAAATAACAACGAAAAATTATAACAATATTGTATCACATTTCACTGGATAAGAGGATTGACTTCAATTTTTGTCTAAAATCAATTGTTGCTTACCTAGATGTACCAACTATTTGTTTGTTAAAGGAATGAGCATTCTGAAAATTTTAACTTTTGACAAGTTCTTTATAGCTTAGAGCTCTTTATTTCTGTTTCTGAATTTGCTACCAGCCTACCATCATAAGTATGCCTTGTTGTTTTTGTTGCTTCTACCACCGTAAAAGTCATGTTTCGGCCCATATTTCCAGTGATTATAGTGTTCCATTAAAAATGGATATTGTACTTGAAAGAGTGTTCGATGGTTTTTTAGACATCTTACTGTATCCAACACTTACTTGGATTGGACAGAAGCTTGGCTCTTCGAGGTGATACCTAACCTTGAAGTTCTCAAGCTGATATTTCATGCCTTTGTTGGCAAAGACTGGGAAACAAGTCCAAAAGCATTTCCACGTCTAAAATTTTTAAGACTTGATGAACTATACATTGTGAATTGGACAGCTTCTCGTGATCACTTTCCAATGATTCAACGGTTACAGGTGTACCGACTCCCCTATCTAATGGAGATTCCGGAACACTTTGGTAATATATTCTCTCTTGAGTGGATTTAGTCAAAGTGGGTGTAGTGATGCTGCCACCAGTTCTGCGAGGGATATCCAGAAAGAGCAAGAGAGGAATGGTAACGATTGGCTTAAGATCCTTCTCAACCCAAACCCAGTACCAACTCCTACTCCTACCTAACCAATGCATTAAACTTATTAACCATCCTACTCCTACTCCTACCCATCCTCTACACATGACATACAAATTTATACAAGCCATTTTTTCCTCTTATTAACCTTTATTTGCAGGGATTCAAAATTCAAGTGTAGTGTTTAAGTGCAGACACTACTTATATTTTAATTGTTCGATACATGAACTCATCATAGAATAATTAAATATGTTGCATGAGCCTAAAAATTGAGCCTGCTTACAAACTTGTTCATGAGCCTAATAACCAAGCTTGCTTGCAGGCTTTTGAGCGGAGCTTTGACATCCTCAAGCTCAGTTCGTTAGTGAATCGAGTTGCTTGGAAAATTTGTAGAAGAACTGAAGCGGGCCAAACTTTTACCAAACCGCATGGGTGACCAGCATCATTTACAGCCCCAGATGTGAGGTACATTTTTTTGGACTTGTTTTAATTTGTACTCGTTAGCGAACAAAACTCAATAATATCCTCACATGTGATTTTAAGTAAGTTGTTTTGACTTGGGAAATGAACTAACAAAGTAGAAATTATTCATTTTAAAAGAAAAAAACTACTTCTTAGATATAAGCCGGGCAAGCCTTTAGAAATAAAAATTATTTTACCAACAAAGTATCCCAAACATAACAATCGCCATCGGCGTAACCAGCAAAGAGAAGTCGGCCTGATATGGAGAAACCAATTGATGTCACTTGTGCAATAGCAGAATATGAATTTGGCTGCTTCTATACTTGGAGTTGGTGACCCATTCTAATGTCAAATAATCTGCAAGTTCCATATTCTGAACCAGTTCCAAATCTGGTGCCATCTGGAAAATACGAGTATCCCACTGGCGTGCAGTTGCGTCACAAGAACCAGAAACGAACATTCTTGAGTTTGACCCATTGATAGAAACACTGAGGAACAGAATACATTAGTAAGAAAGTCAAAGGATTTTAGATGTGTCATACACAGTCCCGATGCTTTTACAAAATGCATCTATAATTCTAAAAGATCGCTATTAGTTTCTTAAAGACATCTGACTATAATCAACACTTCTGTAACATGACACAAGAGGTTAATCCTGGTATAATGCCTCATTGCCATAATTACTAAAAAGAGACTAGCCCTAGTGGATTCTGCATTATTCTTCATAGACGATCTTGCTTATTTGAGCAACTATCTTTTCAACGAAGCCAGCACCTTCCACAAGATTAGATAGTGAGCAATGGATGAAACTGTTACAAATATCAATATCTGACCTTATCTCATTATTTAAAGTTCAGCGATATATTACCGATAATAAGATAGTACTATTGAACTAACACCAATGAAGATCCTTGAACTTGCCACATGCAAACCTCTTTCGTATGTGCCACTTGTTCTAGGGAACTAAGATACGATCGCGCGCTCAGTTTAATACTAAGATAGCATTAAACTAACAAACATTTTTAAACCCAAGGAGTGAGAATAACATTATTGACTGCAAATGAAGGCCATCAGTTCCTATCCTCATTTCTGGAGCCAAAATATGGCCGGACATACGACTGATATTTGACAGAACCCCTTGGCTATAATAAGATTATACTTAACATGGACAAGTTCATAACATTTATATGAAAGGACAACTAAAAGAAATTGCCTTCCATCCTACTCATATGATACTATAAGCCAAAGAAGGGTGTTCCTACTTTCAATGTCGTTATAAAAAATTGAAAAACCAGAGCGGAAGCTTTAGCTAGCACAATGAAAACCTGGGAACGCACCTCAGTACATCAACAGTGTGCCCGGACTGAAATTCACCACCAAAAACTGAAGTCCTCGGGCCTGTAGTAATGTCCCATAAAATACATGTATGATCACCTGAACTTGTTATTAGGTCATGAGTATCTTCATCTGGAACGTACTGACATGAGGATACATATCCCTTATGACCACTTAGCATTCTTGATACCGGAACATTTCAATCCTTGTCCATGGAAGAATCACTACACCAAAAATTGGCTTTTCCTACCAAGCATTTCCTGCTGAAGCATTTCCTACCGAGTATTTCCTACCAATTTTCAAGTCAAAGGGTCATTTCCTACTGTCCCCGCATACGGTAGGAAATGACCCATGGGACCCACCCATTTCCTACCGTCGACGGTAGGAAATGGGTCATGTGGACCCACAATGCCACGTCAAGCGAGAAATGACGTCATTTTGCTTCACCTATTTTCTACCGCCGAGAATTGGTAGGAAATGTTGTGATCATTTCCTACCAAGGTTGGTAGGAAATAGGTGTTGTGGGTCTCATAAGCCACGTCAGTTGTTGTCTTTTTTGACCCATTTCCTACCGTCGATAATTGGTAAGAAATGTTGTGCTCATTTCCTACCAAGGTTGGTAGGAAATAGGTGTTGTGGGTCTCATAAGCCATGTCAGTTGTTGTCTTTTTTGACCCATTTCCTACCGCCTTCGAAGCGGTAGGAAATGGGTCGTCTATTCAGCACACCAAAGACAGCGTGTCGTCCTCTGATTGGTTGACATGCCATGTGGCTATTTCCTACCATTTATCGGTAGGAAAAGAGCTGTAATGGAAAATTGAATCTTATCTACTCCTTGCACTTTTTTTTTTGCTTGGTTGACAAAAGAAGTTCAAAAAGAAGAAGAGAAAGAGGAGAAAGAAGAAGGAGAAAATTTTCAATGTAAGTTTACATTTGCAAGTTATTTAATTATTTGTTAGAAATGTTTATGTTAGATATTATTAATGTTTATGTATTACTTGAAATGTTTGTATAGATTTTAGAATACAATTTAAAATTTAGGGGTTAGCTAGGGTTAGACATATATTTTTCAAAAAACAAATTTTGATGATCCAACCGTACGCATATCACTATCACTAAAATTACATCATGTATGCAAAGAATAAATTTTTTTAAACTCCATTTGCAATGATTTTACAATGATAAATGGTTTTCAAATAAATAATTAATTATTATAAAATAAATTCTAAATTTATTAATTTATTTTTTTAGACATATTGTATGTTATAGCATGAAGTTACATAAACAAAATGACATTTACAATTTATTAAAAAAAACAAAAGAAATTCACACTCTTCAATAATTGAACTTCCACGATTAAGTGTTGTACTTTAGAGTTAAGATTTAGGGATAAGTCTAGGGTTGGACCTTATTTTTAAAAAAAAAATATTTGAACGATCCAACCGTACGGATCTCAAAATCACTACACATTAGTCGCGTGTACCAAAAATTGTGATTTTTAAAATTGATTTGATGTGATTTTATAAGGAATCACTACAAAATAGGCACATTTTACTAATAGTTTGTATTGGTTCATTTTTTTAAAAAATAATTTTTAACGATCCAACCGTACAAATCTCAGTATCACTATGAATTAATCATGTATGCCAAAAATTATAATTTTTGAAGATCATTTGTAATGATTTTTTAATGAAAAAGTATAAAATAATGTGGAGTGGTCATATAATTTTTAATGACCACACTACACAAGAAATACCTTGGTAGAGTGGTTGGGATGTTGTGCATTCACGATGAGCATGTGGGTTCGATTCCCACGGTAGCCCATTTTTTTGTTTTGCAAAATGGCGCCCAAATTTCACGAAAATTTCAAAAATGGCGCCTAAACTCATTTCCTACCGCACAACGGTAGGATATATTAACACTATTTCCTACCGTTATGAGCAATTCCTACCGCCTTCCATTTATTAATTAATTTTAGAATACAATTTAAAATTTAGGGGTTAGCTAGGGTTAGACATATATTTTTCAAAAAAACAAATTCGATGATCCAACCGTACGGATATCAATATCACTAAAATTACATCATGTATGCAAAGAATAAATTTTTTTTTACTCCATTTGCAATGATTTTATAATGATAAAAGGTTTTCTAGTAAATAATTAATTGTTACAAAATAAATTCTAAGTTTTTTAATTTATTTTGTTAAACATATTGTATGTTATTGTATGAAGTTACAAAAACAAAATGACATTTTACAATTATTTTTTTAAAAAAAATATTCACATTCTTAAATAACTGAACTTCCAAGGTTAAGGGTTGTAGTTTAGGGTTAAGATTTAGGGGTAACTCTAGGGTTGGACCTCATTTTTAAAAAAAAAATATTTGGAACGATCCAACCGTACAGATCTCAAAATCACTACAAATTACTCGCGTGTACCAAAAATTGTGATTTTTCAAATTGATTTGATGTGATTTTATAAGGAATCACTGCAAATTAGTCACATTTTACTAATAGTTTGTATTGGTTCATTTTTTTAAAAATAATTTTTAATGATCCAACCGTACAAATCTCAGTATCACTATGAATAAATCATGTATTCCAAAAATTATAATTTTTAAAGGTTATTTGTAACGACTTTTTAATGAAAAAGTATAATATAATGTGGTATTATCATAAAATTTGGAATGACCATACAACACAAGAAACACCTTGGCATAGTGGTTGGGATGTTGTGTGAATTCGCTGTCCACCCAGGTTCGATTCCTTGTGAAATTAACATTTTTTCAGCAAACAAGTACCAAAACCTACCGCATGTTGGTATGAAATGGGTATAATTTCACAAAAATTTCAAAACAAGGCGCCCAAACATGACAAATTAAAAATTCCGCGAAATGGTCCATAATTTCACAAAAAATTCAAAAGTGCGCCCAAACTAAAAATTCAAATTTTTTCCCCAAAATTATAAACTACTTCTCCACTTTCACTTTCATTTTATCTCTATCTATTCATCTACTTCACCAATATAATTCTCTTCATCATCTTCACTTTAATCATCTCAATTTCCTCCTTCATCTCACATAAATCTCTTCATCTATTTCATTTCACATAAATCTCTTCATCTATTTCACTTTAATCATCTCAATTTCCTCCTTCATTTCAATCATTTAGGTATAATTTTTTTTTATCTTTTATATATATATGTACTTCATTTACATATAATATGTGTGCACTTGTGTTTTGTTTTCTAATTAGTTCTTTGTTACATATCCTTACACTAAGTTGAAATTTTGTGTATTTATTGTTCTTTGTTTGTTAATTGGTTCCACTTATTATGTAAATTGTTAGGTTTTGAAGGCAAAAGAAATTGAGAAAACGAGATTGAAAGCAAGTTTGAGGGTGATGGCATTTTAAAGGATGAAGGAGAAATAGATTGGTTAAGTTTTAATTTTTTCTTTTTTGTTGTAATGGTTATAATTATAGTATATTAGAACAAATATGTATTATAGTTGTGTTGAACACATATGTATTTGTTGTAAAGGGATTATATATTATGGTATGATAAGGGTGAACTTAATGTAATGATCTTTTGATGTAATGGATGATTGTTTTTTTATTGAGTGTTTTTGCTATAAAATGTAATTGTGTGTTCTTTGTATTAGATTTGTTTTGCAAGTATGATTTGTATCATTAGGAGGGGAAACAATAAATTGAAAAAAAACAAAAAAAAACCTAGTAATTCCTACCGTCTTCAACTCATTTCCTACTGTCCTTACCATTCGAAATCCAATATTTCCTACCAATTTTGGGGCATTTCCTACCGTTTGGTAAGTACGGTAGGAAATGGTTGGTAGGAAATGCTAACAAGGACAGTAGGAAATGGTCGGTAGGAAATTGCATTCTACATGCATTCTGAAATAATTCCTACCAATGTGCTCAGGGATGCTCGGTAGGAAATGGGTGGGCAGAATTTTCACAAATTCCACGTGGCATGCCACGTGGCAGCTGACTTGGATGGGTCCCACCCACGTGGCATCTGACATTTCAACTGACGTGGATGGGTCCCACGCCACGTCAGCATCCATGTTGGCACATGGGTCCCTGCCATGTGGCAGTCCAAGTCACCATGTGGGGTCCCCATTGACCAAGTCAGTAGCATTTCCCACCAATGACATTTCCGACTTAAGCAATTCCTACCAACGCGGGTTGGTAGGAAATGATCCATTTCCTACCGATTTCGGGCCTTTTCCTACCGATTCGACGGTAGGAAAAGCCCGTTTTTGGTGTAGTGAATTTAGGTTAAAGATGGAGCAAATGCTATCAAGGCCACCACAGGCAACAGATTGCCCACTAGGAGATAAAGCACACGACATGACCCACAGTCAGGGCAACATAATGGCATGAGTTTTCTGGCTGGTGAGGGCATTCCAAACTATCAACCTCCCATCTTGAGATGCACTGACAATACGATTCTTTTCGGGCGTCCAGTCTAGTGAGTAGACCTGAAAAATCGTAAATTTTTAAAAATTTGTTCCTTGTATATATTCAAACCTTATCTATTTTTTTTTTCCTTAACGCAAAAATAAGGTATGAAGTTCAAATCTACTCAAAAAGTTATTAAGAAAAATAATAACTATGCTGGCATAGGAGCATCTTCTTAAGATGCCTCAAAGTAGTGCAGTTAGTTCTGAATATGGATGGGCAGTTCCACCACCGCCACCACCTATGGGACACAGTAGTGACATGAGCTCCTCTGATTACTCTGGCCCGCGGCATCCTCCTATGCCACCTCCCCACCCAGCACTAGCCCTTGGATTCAACAAGAGCACGTTCACGTATGATGAATTAGCTGCTGCAACGTCAGGATTTTACCATTTATTCTGTTGTATAAAAATCCTAATTTGATCATCATACTCTTTAAGTAGTTGTTGATGCTGAAATGCAACTTTCACAGGTAGCAGATTTTGGCCTGGCTAAGCTTTCCAATGAAAACTATACACATGTGTCTACACGTATCATGGGAACATTTGGGTATATATGTACCACTATTGTTGTCTTTATACACCTTGATATGTCGTATAAATAAAATTTTATGTAATGATGCAGATACTTGGCACCTGAGTATGCATCAAGTGGCAAGCTAACTGAGAAATCTGATGTTTATTCATATCGTGTTATGCTCTTGGAATTGGTTAGTGGAAAGCGCCCTGTGGGCTGTGGATATGGACGATGATGAGAATGATACCTTGATTGACTGGGTAAGGGTCGATTGACATTGGGTATAAAAATGTTTTTCGTCTTAAAAAACTTGTTCAGACCAACTATATAATAACAAGCTCTAAATAGAAATAGGAATGACATGAGTGTTGGGATTTCTATGCGCTTTCATAACCATTTAAACCATTAGGGAAATATGCGGTTGTGTGTGTATATTGATCGAAAATTGTTTGATGAATGTTATTGTGGATGTACAGGCTAGGCCTATTCTAATGCGTGCAGTGGATGGTGGAGACTATAATGAGCTGGTGGATCCTCGCCTGCTGGACAACTATGACGCTGATGAGATGCTACGCATGGTGGCATGTGCTGCTGCATGCATTAGACATTCCGCTAGGAGACGCCCAAAGATGAGCCAGGTACAAAATTTCATGGACAGTTCCATATGATTCTTGAAAGCGATTCTCTGGTAGAATAAATTTTATAACACGAATAATTCTCTCCTTGATAAAATGTTCAAAATTTGCCAAATATTTCTTGGTAAAGAAAATTTCTTAAAGCCATACTAGGCGACTTTGATCTACTGTATTATTAATTTCAGGTACTTTTTTTTCTGTTGTCTAATAGTTTTGATAAATGAAACAGATTGTTCGTGCATTTGAAGGCGACGTCTCATTGGAGGACTTGCATGAAGGAGTGAGTGTTAAATGTTAAACTTGATTAATGTATCTGAAATTATTAACATTCATGTAACCTGGTATCTTATTAGATTCATGCATTTCTGTTGATGTCTAGTTCAGTGAATTAAGGAGTCCAGGAGTTTTTATTTATTGCTTATTCATGTACCAAGTTTACTGGTGGAGCTATATATTGACAGCTCTGCAATCATTTGTATGTAAGTCAAGTTCCTTAATATAAAGAGTTCTCCAGTTTATTCAGAAAGGTTAGAACTGTAGTATTCTTCTATTTGTCTGCCAACAGAGTGGCATTAGAGCCAGATTACTAAATATGAGTTCTTTTCCTTTTATTGTTCCAAAACTCACAAAGGAGAATTATGGGCATTGGTGTCTTCAGATGAAAGCATTGCTAGGGTCACAGGAGGCATGGGAAGTTGTTGACAAAGGATATGAAGAACCTGAAGCCGAAGGCGGTTTAAGTCAAAACCAGAGAAATGCTTTGGCGAAAGCTCGAAAGCAAGATCAGCATGCTCTCTCCATCATTCACATGGGCTTAGATGAAGCCATGTTTGAGAAGGTTGCTTCAGCAACAAAAGCAAAAGAGGCCCGGGAAATACTGGAGAATAATTTCAAGGGAATTGATAAAGTAAAAAAGGTTCGTCTTCAAACTCTACGCAGTGAATTTGAAGCATTGCATATGAGGGAAACTGAGTCAGTTCAAGATTATTTTACAAGAGTATCATCTGTGGTCAATCAAATGAAGCGCTACGGGGAGAACATTGATGATGTGCGTATTAACGATAAAATTCTCAGATCTCTGAACACAAAGTTACAGCTTGTTGGAGTCTCTATTGAAGAGGCAAACGATACAGAAACCATGACTGTGGATCAACTTATGGGATCTTTACAAGCATATGCAGAAAGATTAATAAAGAAAGAAGAACCAGATTCTCATGCTCTTCAAACTAAGGTGGTTTTTGGAGAAAATAATAAGAAAGAACAGGAGCAATTGCAAGGAAGAGGACAAAATCGTGGACGAGGAAGAGGCCGTGGCAGAGGTGGAAGTTTTGGTCGTGGTCGTGGCCGATCTACAGAAAGCCAAAATTTTAATAATGAAAGGACAATGAGCTACTCAAGAGGATGTGGAAATCAAGTTGCTAAAAGAGGTGGAGGCAGAAGGTACGACAAATCAAACATTCAGTGTTATGCTTGCCAAAATTATGGTCATTATGCCAATGAATGTAGGAGCTCGAATAATAAAAAAGATGAACTGGCCAACTATGTGGAAGCAAAGGAGGATGAAGAATTGCTTTTGTTAATGGCAACCAGAGAAGAAAAGGACAGGAAAACATGGTACCTTGATACAGGTGCGGCAAATCACATGAGTGGTAACAAAGAGTTGTTTTCAACTTTCAATGAAATGGTCAGTGGAAATATAATTTTTGGAGACGACACTAAAGCTCCAATTAGAGGAAAAGGTGATGTTCTTATTCGTTCGACAACTGGAAACCATATCTTAATTTCTGAAGTTTATTATGTTCCTAATTTAAAAACAAATATATTGAGTTTGGGACAATTTCTTGAGAGAGGTTATGATATTCACATGAAAGACAATCATCTCACCTTGAAAAATGATTTAAACATGCTGATTGCAAAAGTTCCGATGGCGAAAAATAGAATATTTTTGCTTAATATTGAAGTTGATCATCCAAAATGTTTGAAAACTTGTGTTGAAGATACTTCTTGGATTTGGCACCTGAGATTTGGCCATCTTAATTTCGGAAGTTTGAAGTCATTATCAGATGCAAATATGGTGTATGGACTGCCCAGAATAAATCATCCTGATCAGATGTGTGAAGGATGTCTTTACGGTAAACAAGCAAGAAGAAGCTTCCCACAAAAGGCGAATTTCCGAGCAACAATGCAACTGGAACATGTTCATGCTGATATATGCGGACCAATCAGACCTTCATCACATGGTAAAGCTAATTATTTTTTGCTTTTTATTGATGATTTTTCTCGCAAGACGTGGGTTTATTTTTTGAAGACAAAAGATGAAGCTTTTGGAGTTTTTAAAGAATTCAAAACTCTTGTCGAGAAGGAGAGTGGCTGTTTCATCAAAACTTTGAGAACTGATCGAGGAGGAGAATTCACATCTACTGAATTTAATAAATTTTGCAAAGAAAATGGAATTCGATGTTTTCTTACTGTTCCACGAACGCCGCAGCAAAACGGAGTTGTGGAACGCAAGAACAGCTATTTTAAACATGGTTCGCAGCATGCTTAAAAGCAAAAATATGCCAAAGGAGTTCTGGGCTGAAGCAGTAGCATGTGCTGTTTATTTGTCAAATCTTTCAGCATCAAAAAGTGTTCACGGTGCGACGCCTGAACAAGCTTGGAGTGGTAAAAAGCCTGCTATTTCGCATTTGCGTGTTTTTGGAAGTATTGCCTATATACATGTTCCTGATAAAAGAAGATCAAAGCTTGAATCTAAAAGTGAAAAAAATGTTTTTATTGGCTACGATCCAGGTACAAAAGGCTACAAGTTCTATAATCCCATTACTGGGAAAATTACTATTAGTAGGGATGCTGAATTTGATGAAAAAAGATGTTGGAATTGGAATATCCCTCAAGATGAAGAATTTGTGATTTTTCCTTTACAAGAAGAAGAATCAGTTGGAAGTGAAAATGTAGCCACACCACCTCATTCACCACATCACTCACCTGATGCTTCTCAATCATCAAGTGATGAATCTTCTGAAGGACCACTTCATACAAGAAGGCTTTCTGATATTTATGCAGAAACACATGTGGTTGATAATCCAATTTTCTATGTCGATGACAATCCAAGTTGCTTCTGCTTGTTCGCTGAAACAGAACCACTGAATTTTGAAAGTGCTAAGATAGATAAAGATTGGAAGTATGCAATGGATGAGGAAATTAAAGCAATCAAACGAAATGATACATGGGAACTTGTTACACTACCTAAAGGTCATAAAGCAATTGGCGTAAAGTGGGTGTATAAAGTGAAGAGGAATGCACAAGGAGAGGTAGAGAAAAATAAGGCGAGACTTGTCGCTAAGGGATATAGTCAGAAGCACGGAATTGACTATGAAGAAGTATTCGCTCCTGTTGCACGCTTGGAAACGATTCGATTAATTATCTCTATGGCTGCTCAAAACATGTGGAAATTTTTTCAAATGGATGTAAAGTCAGCGTTTTTGAACGGATATCTTGAAGAGGAAGTATACATTCAACAACCAGAAGGATATGTTGTTAAAGGTCATGAGGATAAAGTCTTGAAGTTAAAAAAGGCATTGTACGGACTGAAGCAAGCGCCTCGGGCGTGGTATAGTCGAATAGATAAGTATTTTCGAGATCATGGTTTTGTTAAGTGTCCAGACGAGCATGCTCTGTATGTTAAAAATGATAAAATTGGAGGTTTTATGCTGGTGTGCTTGTATGTAGATGACCTGATATTCACAGGAAATAATGCACGGTTGATTGAAGATTTCAAGAAGGCTATGACGCTGGATTTTGAGATGACAGACCTTGGTCTCATGTCCTACTATTTGGGAATGGAAATAAAACAAAAAGAAGATCATATTTTTGTTTCTCAGAAAGGTTATGCAGAAAAAATTCTGAAAAATTTCAGGATGGAAAATTGTCAACCAACATGTACACCAATTTCTTGTGGAACCAAATTGTCGAAGTTTGATGATAGCACCAAAATTGATCCATCACTTTATCGAAGTCTTGTTGGAAGTCTTAGATATCTAACTTGCACGCGGCCTGATATTCTCTATGGCGTTGGTCTGGTCAATAGGTTTATGGAAACACCTACTTTAACACACATGAAAATGGCGAAAAGGATACTCCGTTATATCAAAGGTACTCTTGAATATGGTCTGACTTATTTCCCATCTAAAAATTTCAAGCTTTATGGCTACAGCGATAGCGATTGGGGAGGAGATGTTGATGATCGAAAGAGCACCACTGGTTTTATATTTTTCCTGGGAGACACTGCCTTCACTTGGTGCTCAAAGAAACAACCAATTGTGTCTCTCTCCACTTGTGAAGCTGAGTATGTTTCTGCTGCGTCAACTGTTTGTCATGCAATATGGTTAAGGAGATTGCTAAAGATGATTAAAATTCCTCAAGGTGAAGCAACATCGATATATATTGATAACAAATCTGCCATTGCTTTGGCGAAAAATCAAGTTTTCCACGATCGCAGCAAACACATCGACACTCGATATCACAACATAAGGGAGTGTGTTGAAAAGAAAGAAGTGGAGCTGGCATATGTTAAGACGAATGATCAGATTGCAGATATATTTACGAAACCGTTGAAATTTGAAGATTTTGCTAGACTGCGTGCTTGGATTGGAGTTACAAAAGAAGATCAAGTTTAAGAGGGGGTGTTAAATGTTAAACTTGATTAATGTATCTGAAATTATTAACATTCATGTAACCTGGTATCTTATTAGATTCATGCATTTCTGTTGATGTCTAGTTTAGTGAATTAAGGAGTCCAGGAGTTTTTATTTATTGCTTATTCATGTACCAAGTTTACTGGTGGAGCTATATATTGACAGCTCTGCAATCATTTGTATGTAAGTCAAGTTCCTTAATATAAAGAGTTCTCCAGTTTATTCAGAAAGGTTAGAACTTTAGTATTCTTCTATTTGTCTGCCAACAGTGAGAACAGGTGGTCCACTGACCGGTTCAAGTGCCAGCTGTGCAGAGTATGATGGCTCATACAGTGTTGACATGAAGAAATTCAGGAAGGCAGGAGGAAGCAATGAATACTCCAGTGGTGACTATGGACATTAATTCTAGTGGCGAGTCACTAGCTATGCATCCAAACCGGAATAGGATGGGCCTTCCACTACAACAAATCTGGGCAATTATGACGGAAATTTTACACTGAAATCGTCGCAATTGGTCCAATTACGATGAAAAAATTTCGTCATTTTTGCTCAAGTCTTAAGTTCGCATTTTCGTCACAAATGTCATTCTCGTCACAAGTATATTTTTCGTCATAAGTAGCAGTTCCGTCATAATTGGCCAGATTTGTTGTAGTGTTCGAGCTTTTTGATTCACTTTAGAAATCCTAAAATAGTGCAACTTCACGACTGGCGAAAGATATAATCTTCTGAAGAAGTGGCTTCACCTGCTACATGAGTACTAGTTCAGCAAAGATTATGTCATCATCCAAACGAGCACATTCTCCTCCGTAAACTTAGTATAGACGTGCTCAAGTTAAACAGATGAAGGTGAAGGCATCTATTTAATTGCGCTGGTGAATTTGAAACATCGATCACAAGTGGACTCAAAATTCATGGAAACTTATGCTATTAATCTATGTGAATTTGTATAATTATTCTTTATTAATGAAATATCTTAAGTAGCTTAAAAGTTTTGGAGTAATGTTTACAGTATTTTTCTCTTGCAATCTTAAGTTTTGGATTGATGACAGTATGACATAGTTTCTTCTTCTAGTCTAAGTGATCCAAGTCCATGTTGCTGCAGTTCATAACCCAGAACTACTTCAATTCTAATATGTATTAAATCAAATTGGCGATGAAGTTCTACTTAATTAAATACTTTACTATGTCTACATGTACGTCGGGCTTAACTTGTAAGTTATTATAAGCCGAAAAATGTTAATCTTGGTACAACTCTAGTTTTCACTGGTGTTTACGACATTATAACTGGTGCAAGCATAAAGCAAGCATAAAGCTCAGAATTGATTCAACGAGGGAGTCGGTAAATCCGACATTGTTCAAAAGTTTGGTTGGAAGTCTGAGGTACCTAACTTTTACTCGTCCAGATATTATGTACGCAGTTGGACTGGTAAGTAGGTACATGGAGAAGCCGAAGCAAAATCACTTCATGGCAGCTAAAAGAATTTTGAGGTACATAAAGGGAACACTTGATCATGGTCTATTTTATACACACTCTCAGGATTCAAAATTAGTTGGCTACTCAGACAGTGATTATGGTGGTGATTTGGATGACGGGAAAAGCACTTCTGGATATGCTTTTCATATCGGTTCGGGAATATTTTCGTGGTCATCAAAGAAGCAGCAAACAGTTGCTCTCTCAACATGTGAGGTAGAATACATTGCAGCAGCAGCGTGCGCATGTCAGGCTATGTGGCTAAGTTATATTTTGGGCGAGTTAAATCTTGAAAATGAAGGTCCAGTTTCGATTTACGTGGATAACAAATCTGCTATTTCACTCGCGAAAAATCCAGTGTCACACAGCAGGAGCAAGCACATCAATATTAAATATCATTTTATTCGAGAACAGGTGAATGACAAAATTGTGGAGCTAGTACACTGCACAACTGAAGAAAATTTGACGGATATTTTTACAGTTATGAGTGTAGATCGCCAAAAGTGGAAGAAAGAAGTCATTTTACAGCAGAAAAAGAAGATAAAGACGTGGGCACTGCTATGTTCCTCACTTACAAAGGAGACGAGGAAAGCAAGAAAAATGTTTGGTATCTTGACTCCGGTGCGAGCAACCACATGACGGGACATAAAGATTTATTTACGGATATAAACGAGACTATCAATGGAGAAGTCACGTTTGGTGATTCTTCGAAGATTCCGGTCAAAGGCAAAGGTACAATTACGATTGTATTAAAGAATGGTGAGAAAAAGTTCATAAATGATGTTTACTATATACCTGCTTTGAAAAGTAACATCATCAGTCTTGGCCAACTTGTGGAGAAAGGATATAATATTCAGATGCAGGATAATTCTCTTATCATAAGAAATCAGGTTCAAGAATTAATTACAGACGTGGAGATGTCAAAGAATCGTCTGTTCACACTTGATATACATACGAAGATGCAGAGGTGTTTAAAGTCGGTCATTAAAAATGACTCGTGGTTGCTTCAAAAAAAAATGACTCGTGGTTGTGGCATTTGAGATTTGGTCATCTTGGATTTTCTGGCTAGAAATTATTGTCAAAGACAAAGATGGTGGACAGTTTGCCAGAAATCAATGAACCAGAAAATTTGTGTGAAGCATGTATCAAGGGGAAGCAGCACAGACAAAGTTTTCCCGTTGGAAAATCATGGAGAGCCAGAAGGCCATTGGAGATTATTCACACTGATATTGCTGGTCCATTTGATATTCCATCACTTGGCGGTAACAGGTATTACCTAACATTCATTGATGATTTCAGCAGGAAAAGTTGGGTATATATCCTGAAAGAAAAGGCGTAGGCTCTTGACAAATTCAAGGAGTTCAAAGCATTGGCAGAAAAGCAAAGTGGCCAGTATTTGAAGATACTCAGGTCAGATAGAGGAGGCGAGTATACCTCCAACTTGTTTAAAAGTTTTTGCAGGGCACATGGAATCAATCATCAGTTGACCACTTCATACACTCCACAACAGAATGGCGTTGCAGAAAGGAAGAATCGCACTATTCTTGACATGGCAAAGAGTATGGTGAAAGGAAAGCACTTGCCGAGAACTTTTTGGGCTAAAGCCGTATTATGTGCAGTTTATTTGTTGAATCGCTGTCCAACAAAGAGTGTAAAATACAAAACTCCTAATGAAGCATGGAGTGGGAGCAAACCATCAGTCGGACATCTCAAAATTTTTGGGTGTATTGCATATGCACATGTTCCTGACCAGAAAAGAAAGAAGCTGGATGACAAAGGTGAAAAATGCATTTTTACCGGATATGACAAAAGAAGCAAGGCGTACAGACTCTACAATCCACTGACAAAGAATCTAATCATTTCACGTGATGTCGAGTTTGACGAATCAGATTACTGGAGATGGAGCGAGGAAGAAAGAAAAGTTGCTAGTTTATTTTTCCAGGATGATGATGATGATGATAATGATGACCCCAACATTGACAATGATGAGAATGATGATCCAACTCCTCCACCAAGTCCGAATCAACAAACTCCTGCATCGACACCATCGACTGCAGGAAGCAGCAGTTTAGGGGGAGCGCCAAGAAATATGCGGAGTCTGGATAATATCTCTGAAGCAACAAGTCCGGTACAAACAACCTTTGATTATTCCTTGTTTTGTTTAATGGCTGAATGTGATCCAGTAACATTTGAAGAAGCTTCTGAGGAAAGCAAATGGAACAAAGCCATGGATGAAGAAATTGGTGCAATCAAGAAGAATGATACTTGGGAGCTCATAGATCTTCTAGAAGGACACAAAGCAATTGATGTCAAATGGGTCTACAAGACAAAGACAAATCAGGATGGTGAAGTGGAAAAGTACAAGGAGAGGCTAGTTGCTAAAGGCTACAAGCAAAGACATGGCATTGACTGTGATGAGGTGTTCGCTCCAGTTGCAAGAGTTGACACAATAAGACTTCTTACAGCAATTGCAGCTCAGAATCAGTGGAAGATTTTTCAGATGGATGTCAAGTCAGCATTTCTCAATGGTTATCTCGAAGAAGAAGTCTATATCGAGCAACCTCCGGGATATGTTCATAAAGGCCAGGAAAATAAAGTTTACAGACTGAAGAAGGCCTTGTATGGTTTGAAGCAAGCTCCGCGAGCATGGAACACACGGGTTGATGAATACTTTCAGAAAAATAGTTTTGTGAAGAGTCCGTACGAGCATGCCCTCTACACAAAAACAAATTCAGGGGGGGATATTATGATCGTGTGCTTATACGTGGACGACATGATTTTTACTGAAAAAAACCCTGGTATGTTCAATGATTTTAAGAAAGTTATGACTAACGAATTTGAGATGACAGATATTGGTCAAATGTCGTACTTTCTTGGAGTCGAGGTGAAGCAAAACAAAGATGGGATTTTTATGTCGTAGAAAAAATACGCCGAGCAAATTTTAAAGAAATTCAGAATGGAGGAATGCAAGCCGGTGAGCACACCAGCAGAAGTAAGCATAAAGCTCAGAATTGATTCAACGAGGGAGTCGGTAAATCCGACATTGTTCAAAAGTTTGGTTGGAAGTCTGAGGTACCTAACTTTTACTTGTCCATATATTATGTACGCAGTTGGACTGGTAAGTAGGTACATGGAGAAGCCGAAGCAAGATCACTTCATGGCAGCCAAAAGAAATTTGAGGTACATAAAGGGAACACTTGATCATGGTTGGTCTATTTTATACACACTCTCAGGATTCAAAATTAGTTGGCTACTCAGACAGTGATTATGGTGGTGATTTGGATGACGTGAAAAGCACTTATGGATATGCTTTTCATATCGGTTCGGGAATATTTTCGTGGTCATCAAAGAAGCAGCAAACAGTTGCTCTCTCAACATGTGAGGCAGAATACATTGCAGCAGCAGCGTTCGCATGTCAGGCTATGTGTCTAAGTTATATTTTGGGCGAGTTAAATCTTGAAAATGAAGGTCCAGTTACGATTTACGTGGATAACAAATATGCTATTTCACTCGCTTTCTTATACGTGTACTTACACAAAAACAAATTCAGGGGGAGATATTATGATCGTGTGCTTATACGTGGACGACATGATTTTTACCGGAAACAACCCTGGTATGTTCAATGATTTTTAGAAAGTACGACATTTGACCAATATCTGTCATCTCAAATTCGTTAGTCATAACTTTCTTAAAATCATTGAACATACCAGGGTTGTTTCCGGTAAAAATCCTGTCGTCCACGTATAAGCACACGATCATAATATCTCCCCCTGAATTTGTTTTTGTGTAGAGGGCATGCTCGTACGGACTCTTCACAAAACCATTTTTCTGAAAGTATTCATCAACCCGTGTGTTCCATACTCGCGGAGCTTGCTTCAAACCATACAAGGCCTTCTTCAGTCTGTAAACTTTATTTTCCTGGCCTTTATGAACATATACCGGAGGTTGCTCGATATAGACTTCGTCTTCGAGATAACCATTGAGAAATGTTGACTTGACATCCATCTGAAAAATCTTCCACTGATTCTGAGCTGCAATTGCTGTAAGAAGTCTTATTGTGTCAACTCTTGCAACAGGAGCGAACACCTCATCATAGTCAATGCCATGTCTCTGCTTGTAGCCTTTAGCAACAAGCCTCGCCTTGTACTTTTCCACTTGACCATCCTGATTTGTCTTTGTCTTGTAGACCCATTTGACACCAATTGCTTTGTGTCCTTCTGGAAGATATATGAGCTCCCAAGTATCATTCTTCTTGATTACATCAATTTCTTCATCCATGGCTTTGTTCCATTTGCTTTCTTCAGAAGCTTCTTCAAATGTTACTGGATCACATTCAGCCATTAAAAAAAACAAGGAATAATCAAAGGTTGTTTGTACCGGACTTGTTGCTTCATAGATATTATCCAGACTCCGCATTTTTCTTGGCGCTCCCCCTGAACCGCTGCTTCCTACAGTCGATGGTGTCGATGCAGGAGTTTGTTGATTCGGACTTGGTGGAGGAGTTGGATCATCATTCTCATCATTGTCAATGTTGGGGTCATCATTATCATCATCATCATCATCCTGGAAAAATAAACTAGCAACTTTTCTTTCTTCCTCGCTCCATCTCCAGTAATCTGATTCGTCAAACTCGACATCACGTGAAATGATTAGATTCTTTGTCAGTGGATTGTAGAGTCTGTACGCCTTGCTTCTTTTGTCATATCCGGTAAAAATGCATTTTTCACCTTTGTCATCCAGCTTCTTTCTTTTCTGGTCAGGAACATGTGCATATGCAATACACCCAAAAATTTTGAGATGTCCGACTGATGGTTTGCTCCCACTCCATGCTTCATTAGGAGTTTTGTATTTTACACTCTTTGTTGGACAACGATTCAACAAATAAACTGCACATAATACGGCTTTAGCCCAAAAAGTTCTCGGCAAGTGCTTTCCTTTCACCATACTCTTTGCCATGTCAAGAATAGTGCGATTCTTCCTTTCTGCAACGCCATTCTGTTGTGGAGTGTATGAAGTGGTCAACTGATGATTGATTCCATGTGCCCTGCAAAAACTTTTAAACAAGTTGGAGGTATACTCGCCTCCTCTATCTGACCTGAGTATCTTCAAATACTGGCCACTTTGCTTTTCTGCCAATGCTTTGAACTCCTTAAATTTGTCAAGAGCCTACGCCTTTTCTTTCAGGATATATACCCAACTTTTCCTGCTGAAATCATCAATGAATGTTAGGTAATACCTGTTACCGCCAAGTGATGGAATATCAAATGGACCAGCAATATCAGTGTGAATAATCTCCAATGGCCTTCTGGCTCTCCATGATTTTCCAACGGGAAAACTTTGTCTGTGCTGCTTCCCCTTGATACATGCTTCACACAAATTTTCTGGTTCATTGATTTCTGGCAAACCGTCCACCATCTTTGTCTTTGACAATAATTTCAAGCCTGAAAATCCAAGATGACCAAATCTCAAATGCCACAACCACGAGTCATTTTTAATGACCGACTTTAAACACCTCTCCATCTTCGTATGTATATCAAGTGTGAACAGACGATTCTTTGACATCTCCACGTCTGCAATTAATTCTCGAACCTGATTTCTTATAATAAGAGAATTATCCTGCATCTGAATATTATATCCTTTCTCCACAAGTTGGCCAAGACTGATGATGTTACTTTTCAAAGCAGGTATATAGTAAACATCATTTATGAACTTTTTCTCACCATTCTTTAATACAATCGTAATTGTACCTTTGCCTTTGACCAGAATCTTCGAAGAATCACCAAATGTAACTTCTCCGTTGATAGTCTCGTTTATCTCCGTAAATAAATCTTTATGGCCCGTCATGTGGTTGCTCGCACCGGAGTCAAGATACCAAACATTTTTCTTGCTTTCCTCGTCTCCTTTGTAAGTGAGGAACATAGCAATGCCCTCGTCTTTATCTTCTTTTGCTGCTGCAAAATGACTTCTTTCTTCCACTTTTAGCGATCTACACTCATAACTGAAATGGCCAAATTTATTACAATTATAGCACTGAAATTGAGACTTGTCACCTCGTTGAAATCCGCCTCTTCCTCGGCCTCTAAAATTTTGACCACGGCCAGATGGTTGATAACCTTCAGTATTCTGGCGTCTGTTGAAGGACTGCCTTCTACGTCCTCGTCCACCTCGGTAGCCACCTCTAAAGCCACCTCTACCACGACCAGAATTGCTACTACTTGAACTTTCACCGACGGACACTTTACTTTGCAACGCCTTTTCCAAATGACTTGTATCATCATACTGGTTCATTCGCTACTCATGCGCTTGAAGTGAACCAACTAGCTCGTCAATAGAAATCGTGGACAGATCTTTTGACTCCTCGATAGAAGTAACAACATAATCAAATTTTCTTGTCAACGAATGGAGCAATTTTTCCATGACCCGAACATCATCGAGACTTTCACCATTCCGCTTCATCTCATTTGTTACCATTTTCAAACGTGTAAAATATTCACCAATATTTTCTGAGGCCTTCATTTTAATGTTTTCGAACTCCCCGCGTAGAACTTGGAGCCGCACCTTTTTAACTTTTTCAACACCTTGGAAAGATTTTTGCAAAATCTCCCACACTTCTTTAGCCGTTTTTGCATCAGAAATTTTTTCAAAAGTTGATTCATCAACCCCTTGAATAATTGTATATAATGCCTTTTTATCCTTTTTTCGGATCTCCTTTAACGCCGTCTTCTCGGCATTTGGAAGTGCTGCTTCAGCGGCTGCATCTGCGGGCTCGTTAAACCCACTTTCGACAATATCCCCGTTGTCGTAAGAACCGAGTAACACCTTCATTTGGATACTCCAGTTCCCGTAGTTTGTGGTCGTCAACTTCGGAATATTGGGTTGCACCATATTTGCCATTTTTCACGAACGGAACGCTGGCTCTGATACCACTTGTTGGAAACGTAATGAGCTTTAAAACAAGATATTACTTCAGAACAAACACAACAACTCTATTTTATAATACAGGCTACAGCCTTTTCTTCAATACAAGACACAGAGCTTCTGCTCTTTTTTTTCTCAGAACTATTTCACTCTGTGTGTATCTTTTTTTTTTACTTATTGTACAAATCAACATGCAGACCCATAGCCTTATTTATAGGTTTGAAATATAGAGCTTAACATCACGCCTTGCATCAGCAACATTTACTGCCTTGTTTCCTGGCCAGCCTTGCATATGCGGACCTAAAGACTCAGCCTACCTTAATTCATGGCATTGAACAAAGACTAGCCTGATTACCTACCTTATTTCTAGGATTCAAGGATGACTGCTGCATAAATTCACAGATAGCTGCCACGTTCCTTTCTATTTCCACGTATATTACTATTGCCTTTTGCCACCTTGCATGTATATTAATATCCTATGTAGAGGTGGCCAAACGGGCGGGTTTATTCAGCTCGCACAGCCCGGCACGTTACTTTATTCGGATATTATTCGGCCCGATTGAACCGCGAATAATTCGGCCCAACCCGCGTCTTACTTAGTGCCGGTTACGAGTTCAATTTTCGAAAACCGTGAATCGGCCCGGCACGAACCGCACGAGCCCGCACGAACCGCACGAGCTCGTGAGCCCGCACAACCCATGTTAGCCCGTGAGCCCGCATAAACATGAATATGATATGAATTGTAGATTTGTAGTATTATTGTATAATATATATGTTTCACATGATAATTTTGCATTCTATTCTGAACTAATTCAAAAAATAAATTATTTATCTTACACGTACATTAATATTCATATTTGACAAACATTGATTTTAAAACATTCACAATTTATGACCAACAAATATATCTATAACCTTTATTAATAAGCGAAACCCCTTTTAAAAATGATAGGTACCAAAATTTGGTTCCACACTTATTTTGGTTTCACCCCAGAGTCCTATTTTCATTATAATTCTATATATATATTATTTTTTAGTGGTTCTACTTTTATTTTGGTTTCAACCCTAATCATATTACTCCTACGACTCTATACTCTCAGAATCTTATTATAATTGCAATTATTTTATTACGAAATTTAGAAATAATGTATTTATCATAATAAAATTAATAAAATTACATTTATTAATACTTCAGTTCCAAATTTGATTCAATTCTTATTTTGGTTTAATCAGTAAAACCCGCTCAGCCCGCCAAACACGACCAACACGCACTAACCCGTACAACCCGCAGTGCCGATCCCGAATTCTATTTTTTTGATTCGAGCCCGGCCCGGCTCGACTCGTTCAACACTACGTGCCGGTTCCGTGCTCGCCTGAGCCGAGCTCGACCCGTGTCAAGCCCGGCCCGGCTCGCACGGACCGCCCATTTGGCCACCTCTAATCCTATGACTTTAACTCAGCCGCCTCATTATTTTATTATACTAGAGACAATATTTCAAGAGGTGGGTTTGTATTTCTAACAATTGTAGCTGTTAGCTTGTTTATTCAATGATCATTCAGTTAGTCGATTTTAGCTTATGTTATGTTCTCCAAGTAATGTACCACTACAACAAATCTGGCCAATTATGACGGAAAACTTATGACGGAACCGCTGGGCGCGCCAAATTTATGACAGTATATTTCGTCGTAAGTTCATTTATTAATTTATTGAAAAAGGTGGGTCCCACACTTGAACTTATGACGATAAGGTATACTTGTGACGAAAACTAAACTTATGACGAAAATTCTTCTTGTGACGAAACTAGTACTTATGACGAAAAGCATACTTGTGACGAGAATGACATTTGTGACGAAAATGCGAACTTAAGACTTGAGCAAAAATGACGAAAAATTTTCGTCGTAATTGGGCCAATTGCGACGATTTCAGTGTAAATTTTTCCGTCATAATTGCCCAGATTTGTTGTAGTGTACATCTTTCCGTTTGATTTTAGCTTATGTTACGTTCTCCAAGTAATGTACATATTCGGATGAATCTATAACATCCAAGTGCCCAGCAACATAGCAATCCCTAAGTCAATAAGTATATAAATCAACATTGATATGCAATCTCTGATCTCTCCTATCAACTATTAAGTTACAGTTTATATCTATTTGATAACTGCACTTGAGATCTTTGTAGTTGATAGTTGGTTGTAAACTAATTTAACATTATTCGATCAGTTTAAGCTTGCTTGTGCATCCTGCAATAAATGGGACTATGGAAGTTGGTTTTAAACTTTTAACTGAAGCGATTTTAACTGATTTTGTTTGTTACATTGTGTATATTTGAGTGCTTGTTTAGGTGCTGGTCACATACAGGTTCCTGATATTTAATCTGGACTCTCCTTTCTCACAGCTGAGTACTCTCCTTTCCTTGGAATTGAGAAGGGAGCCGTTCTTCAAGAAGCTAGAATTTTTAATGATCTTCATCTGGATCCAAGAAGATGTTCGCATGTAATAATTTGCTTTAGCCACTCACTTCTCCATGAAAAATGTTTCGAGGAACTGGTTAGCATGTATAACACGAATTTTTTTAACAATATTTCAGGCCATCAAAAATTTGTTGTATCTTCTGAATTAGGAAGAGTCATTCACAAAGGTGAACTTCCATCATACGTCTCTATTGAATAGACTAATAAAAGCCAAGAAAGAACAACACAATGCTTTTGAGGTGGTGTGTATATCAGATATAAGTCCAGATAATGCTTGGTGTCTTACCAGAGGTTCAGCAGGTCAACTTTGCAAAGTGTGTTCATGTCCTTTCAACCTTATATGTCCATCTTTTTCTTTTGTACACATACGGGATTAGCTCTTCTTTGTTTGACATCACAAATCCTTGTATACATATGTCTTAAACACTTAACATACATTTTCCTGGTATTTTTGAATTGACATGACTAAAATAATACACTCTTATTTTGTAGTTTGAAGCCATAGATGTTTTCTTTGCTGTAACAAAACTATTCCAGTCAAAAGATCTTGGTTTAAGGAGAATGGTATATTTGATGATAAAGGAGCTCTCTGCTCTCCCCCTCTGATGATGAGGTTATCGATAAATTTCCATACTTTTGCATGCTCATACAGGGCCTGTTAAAAATTTCAGATAAATTGGTAACGATTGAAAGTTGTTACTATTACAAGCTATCTTATGAAGCACATGAACAGTAAGACTGATATGTATCCGGAAAATGCTATCCGTGTCCTCTGTCGCATCATTGATGGTGATGAGGTCAGAGATGGCACTTTATTTATAGAATCTGTTAGACAATCTGTGCAAATATACAGAAAACGTGTTTGTGCAAATATAAGAAAAAACGAAGGAGACAGAAAGAAAAACGTAGGATACAGTTTATAATCCGAGTCCAGTGCGTAACTGTCTCCTTAAAGCGTATTTGCCCCTCACCGTATGTTCGGAACAATAGCCTCCCAGGATAAAACGGATTTCCGATGCAGCTATGCAGCACCTTCAGCGAACTGGAACAAGTATTGAATCTATCACCGACAGGCAGAGAGAAAAAGAAGATGGCTGTGTATTATGTGTGTCTAACCCTAATCTATACTGAAAATATATATATGATGTGTACTACTCCATTTAATTAATTAAAACGCGTTAATTAATTAAGACAGTTACAAATCAATATCGAATTAATTTGAACCAAATCAATTAATCTGAAATCAAATCAAATTAATTTAACAGTCAATTTATTTGAGCCAAAAACACAATGGAAATAATAAACGCAAAACTGGTCCGTAATTACCCGGGCCGAATATTTCTGCATTCGTGTCCGCAGGTCGCCCACGAGCGAGCCCGAGGCTTGCGAGGTAACGAAATCCTCTTCGATCTCCCACAATTTGCACCCCCCTGCGCGCCCGCGTAGGTGGTGGAGCAACACATGACTAACACAAGTAAACAAGTCTCATGTGTTTTGCTATATAAACATAGAGAAGCTCCATAATGTCTTCTATGTGGGACAATTGCAACAACACTATAAATTTCCATTCTAAGGGAGCAACTTTGGATCATCTTATCTCATCCATCCCTTAGTCGTTTTGAGTGATTGAACATGCCTTGGAAAGCTCTCGTAACGGAGAACACAAACCAAGCATAACTCGTTACGAACACGCAACCGAGACTCACTCATCCTTATGCTCAAAATGACTCATCAATGTGGGACTTGAACCCACATTTTCCAACAGAATCCAGCATGTGATTTTTATGCCTTATCGGTATGACTTGCTTTTCAGATGCATGTGTCGAAAATTTTACGTCTTAATTAGTTCATATTGTTAGATTTTCGTATCTGGATGATAATTTTTTGTACTTCTTTTAGAGGGTCAGCACTCAGCACCACAACTTTATTATTTTGCGAGGTATTGAGACGATGAAATCAAGTAGTTGCTTGTAATATATTGGTACTCGAGTAGGAAGTATATATTGATAGCAACTGTTTTCTGATTTAGCCGTTAAGTACTTCTCATGTACCTTGATTAAGAACGTTCTTCTGTTTGATGTCCCGCTAGTCAACTTGGAATTGAATTTAAAGAACTATTATTAGAATACAATATATGATTCCGGAAAGTGTTTCTCTCTTACCCTAAGGTTTTAGATGAGTTGGTTACTCAACATGGTACCAGAGCTCTGATCGGCGGGAGGTCCAAGGGCGTGATTACTCATTTATTATGTATGTTAAAATAATATGTTTAAACCCAAAATTTTGGATTTTGAAAATAAATTTGTTGGGGCTTAAAGTAATTTTTTTTATTTAAGTTGAAATTTTTTTGTTCGTGTAATAACTTAGAAAATGACTTAAAGTTAAAAAAACAGTTTAAAATCAGAAGTTGGTAGGAGGTACTTTTTTTAATGACTTATTTTAATGTATTTATTTGATAAAAGTTAATATCATCATTCAAATGCATTATTTATAAGTATCCTTTATATAAGTATATTGATTGTTCCAACTTCAAAAGCCCTAATTTTATTATTAAATATAGATATTTACGGAATAAATGAAAATAATAATTAAAAAATGGAAAAATGGTAATTATAATAATTTCAAACACGGGCCCACTAACATTCTATACGGGTAAAATTTATTCCAAAGGATCGTATTATAAGTAAGAGTTAAAATGTAGGTAAAATATACTTTATTAAGTAATTATTATTAGTATTATAATATAAGTAATTATGTAAATATGAGTATTAATAATACTTTCCTAATATATCCTAACCCTCAAATCTCACATTTCTCCTCGCCAAACCACCGCCGGACATCCTTATTGTAATCACAGACAGAAGAAACCAGCAATACTCAGTCAAGGGAATCAAGTGAGTCAAGGGTTTATGTTTGAATTACTCGAATTAGAGTTTATGTTTGAATTTTTAATTGATGTAATGATTGTGTTAATCGTTTCTTCGTTTAATTGTGTTAATCAAGTGAGTCAAGGGAATTACTTGTTGTTTCTTCGTTTGATGCTAGATAATCGTTAAAACAGCTAAATAAACGAATCGTGAAGTTATGATTGTTCTTGTTTTTTAACTTCTGAAATTAGGGTTCTTTTATAGTTGCACGAATTTTTTTTTGACGAAGTGGGTTGTGTAAAGTGTTGGTACCAGTAGATAGGCCTGGGAAAGATGAGTAAAAGCCCTAATTTCCTTGTCGCCTTAGTTGTTAAACGACACGTCGGAAGTTTGGCCCGTGTTTGAAATTATTATAATTACCATTTTCCCCTTTTTTAATTGTTATTATTCATTTATTCCGTAAATATTTATATTTAATAATAAAAAATAAATATGGGATTATTAATGTACTGTTAAATGTTAAATATTAAATGTTAAATATTAAGGCTTGTGCTCAAGTGAGAACCCCAATTAAAATGAGAACTGAGATCTAATCTCAGCCCTCAATTTTATATTAAACTTTTAATCTCGGCCTTTTATTTATCTTCATCATCCCACGTCCCACCAACCCCCATCCCAACATTCCACCAACTCTCGGCTACACCCATTTACTCCGACCACTCATCCTTCTTCTTTTTTCATTATCGGCATTAAATCGTTGATGCACTAATACTACACCTTCCAGAGGTAGAACCATAAACATTATTACTGATTTCATGCTACCACTTTTGTTGGTTTCCCGTGGAGTTTTGATGGGAGTTTTGATGGAATTAATACAGTGCTATTTCAAGTACTCTAACTGTCAGTGCTACTCAGTACTCATACAATTTTTTGGTGGAATGCGCAGCTAAGGTACCTTCTTATCAAGAATTATGTTTCAAGCAGAATCGGAAATATACTTGTTTGTATGATTCGATTCGATGTCCGATCGGAAACACATTCTCCTCCCCCGAAAACCCCCGTCGCCGCACTCGTCGCTCCACGTCATCCTACGCCACTCCCCCCTCTCGTCGTAGCTCTCGTTTCGCTACCCCTGAGGTACAGTGGCAGTAGTAATGGTGGCGAAGGGGGATAATTAATTGTGGTGGTTTATGGTTGCGATTTTAATTTAAATTTAGTGATTTGTTTATAATATTGGTGATTTGTTTGTGGTGGTCAGATTTGGTGTTCGGACATGGCGGCCAAATGTGGTGGTCTTGTGGTGGCTTGATTGTAGTGATTTTTGTTTGATTGCAGTATTTTTGGCGGTTTAATATGGTGATTTTGATATAAAACTAGTGATTTATTGGCGGTGGACACTGGTAGGAAGTAGTGGTCGGGGAAGATGACAGAATTTTGGAGGACATGATGATTATTTTCGTTTGACGGTGGTGATTTTTGATAACAGGTGGTAATTTGTGATGATAACAGGTGGTGATTTTTTATTTTCTGGTGGTGATTTTTTGTTTTATGGTAGTGGTCGGAGGTGACGGCAGTGTGGTGATTTTTTTTTTCCGGTGGTGATTTTTTGGGTTGGCCGGAATTGATCGCCGGAGATGCTGACCGGAATTAGTGGTGGCTGGAAATAGAGGTTCCCGGAGGTGATGGATGGATGGGGGTGATGGAATATTAAAATATTAATAAATTTAATGAGTGGTGGGAGATTAATATAGAGTATATTAATGAATGGCTAGGATTAGATCTCATATCTCACAATAAATATTAATGTACTGTTTTTATATCTCTGCAACACCATTGTTAATATTGAATGCAATTTGTTCTCCTGGAACTGTTGTGGAAGAACTAATTTCTTTTCTCCGTTTTATTTTCATTCAATTTTATAATTTTTTTATGTTAAAGCGGAGCGGACCGATAAGACAATCCAAGAAAAGAATTTTGGGCTACAAAAGATGGGCTACAAATGATGGGCTTAGTATGGTTTAAACTGAAAGAGATAAAAGGGGAAGTTGGGCCAACTATGTTAAAGGCCCAAAAATTGAAAATTGTTAAAAATTGAAAAAAACAATTAGGCAGATAATTAGGCAACGGCACTCTCGCTCTCTCTCCGGCACTCTGGCTCTCTCGTTCACTCCCCTCTCAATTAGGTACGAAACCCCCAATTTTCATTTCAATTTTCATGGGTTTACATTGGTTTTCTTGGTTATGTTGAAGTACGGTTCTTGATTAGATTATACATGGGTTTTCTGTTTATTATACATGTGTAAATGGGTTTAATTGAGATTGAGATATGTAATCTGTTAATGTGTATGTGTATGATTGTAAAAATATGTGTATCTGTAATTGTTTTAATAACCTAGTTTAGATGGGTTTAATTCCGCTAGACAATTTATAACAACGAATATAGCAGTTTGTGATTGTTGTTTCGGTTATGTGGTTGGATTTATGGTGTGAAATTTGGTATATGGTGGCTGATTTGTTATTTTGTTTGGGTTGATGGTTATTGGACTTGGTGATATGTGATTAGGGTTTTGTAAATTTTTTGATTTAGTAGCCTGGTTCGGGGCTTTGGGTAGTTGTGGTGCTTACTTATTCGGATTTGTAGATGTTTTTGTATGTTGGGTGTTAAATGTATTAAATGATGTAATTAAGTCATCATAGCACATGAGTTGGCTACTTAACATGCGTCTGGGTTTTGAAGGTTTATGTTGTGATTGTTTGGTGTGTTGTGTTAATCGGGTTTATGGTGTGAAATATGATTTGTTGTGGTGTTTTAGGGGTCTGGTTTTATTTTTATTTGGGTTTGAGGGTTTTAGACTTATTTTGTTATATGCTAGTAGAGTTTTGTTAGGCTTCTTGGTTAGTGGTTCGGTTTTCGGTAGTTGGAGTACTCAATAGTTGGGATTTGAGATGACTAGATGTTTTTGTTTATTGGGTGTTGATTAATTATATGATAAGATATGTAATATGTTTAAGTCCTCCAAGACAGTGAGTTGGTTAGATGGTAGGTTACATGATATCGGAGTTGTTAAGAGCCTTTTGATTCACTTTACAAGCGAAAAGTATTTTTGGTTGTTGGGTGTTAAATGTATAATTGGGTTTTAATTGGACGGAAAAGCGTACAATATCTAGTGTTGAGTGCAACGTGAAGCACAAGTATTTCTATGCTATATGATCACTAAGGAATTATATTGTCTTTTGTATACATAATTCATGTTTTTTGGCAGGTGCTATATGTGTTCATTCAATAATTATCATCTTTTTAGTGTTTTTAAACCTTAGGCTTCTAGTTTCTCTTTTAGGTTGCTGATAGTGTTTGTCTATATTTTATTTGGACTAAACTTCTCAACTTGCTTTTGTTTTTGAGACCATTTTTATATAATTCGCTGTCAGCTTGTTCGGACACATAATCGAATATATTAGTTGCATTTTTCTAAATTATATATTTTATTACATAAACTTTGGACTCTGTTTTTTAACAGAACCTTTACTTCTTATTATATTATATTTGTAGGAAAAACTTTATCAGTGGATATTGAGACAACAAGAGGGAGGATCTAGAGTGACTACAGCCGACGTACTCTCTTACATACAGGTTAGAATCTGTTCAGTCTTCTATGATCTCTATGTGTGTTGTAGCACTACTAAGGATCAGGAAAGTTATTGTTGTAGAGTTGGATAGTCTACAAGGAGAGTTTTTTTTCTGCCATAACTGTAGGAAATCTATGGTAGTGCAGCTAAACACTTAAAAGACACCCCTTTTATTAAGATTTTTTTTAGGACTAGGGATAACCAGGTGGTGATGGTATGGGTTAAAATCCTACCATAGCAATAAATAGGCTGTGAAGATGCATTCTAAATTCTAAAATCTCCATCAGAAGGCTGTCTGATTTCTCAATGTGCTCTTATGCAAACCTTATTCTGAATATTTCAGCATTATAGTTTAGTATACAAGTATATCAGGTTTTTGTGCAAATTATGAGTGGTGGAGAGTTTTGCACCACTGACCTAACTACTTAGCTCTTGTGGCTAGGTACAATATATTTTTTAGTATTATCTTAGTGGGGGTAGTTTATAAATAGAATTTTGTTGTGCATTGTAGATACAATATGAATATGTCATAAGATCATTTTAGATTGTAGGTGGGAATGTTAGGAAGATCATTTAGAGCCGTGGAGGTAAGGTCTGCCTACTTTTAACACTCTCTTTTGAGGAAGATTCAGGTAGAGCCGTAGAGGTATATGGTTTGCGTACATCTTAGCCTCTTTAGACCCTGCATCACAAGGGGGGATATACTAGGTATATATCATTAGGTCATGTCAGGAATATTGGCCTTTAGAGATTGATAATTTCAGTCCTAGCTGTTGAGTGATGTTGTAGTAGATTGTTTGCTTACCTAGACGTCTTACATTGTTTTTGCTTATCTTAAGAAGCCTGTGTATGTTGTTTCAAGGTTGGGGATTGCCATATATTATAGTCTGCAATACAATATACTACATGTTAAACTAATGTAATTAAACAAGTTCTTCACGTAGAAATGCTAGTCACCCTTGTTCCAACCTGGTGTGTTGAATCTAGCATATTCAAATATGTTTTCTGTTTGTACTTTGCGATTAATAATTTTGGCTCATTCATGTTGTTATTGTAAACACAAGTCTCCGGTTTAAATTAAGTGTATGAGATAGTAGACATGATCTGGATGAGTTTTGTTATACCTGAGTTATGTCGACTTGAGTAGTAATATAGCCCTTGAGTTACTGAACCACAAAGTTTAAGAGTTCTAATGTGCTCACTCTGTTGAATTTGTGTTAATTGAAGACTCCTACATCAATCACATTCATGTCAACATTTAAGATACTTTGAAATTAAGTGTTCTAGTGGAATACTCATGGATATGAGCATTTAGGGATTTCAAAATTGAGCAAGTTAAGATATAATTGTGACAATTGTCACTTACGAGTTATTAGTAATTTTTTTAAATAAATTTTAATTTTTTTTATAAATTTTTAATAACTTAAGCACAAGAGTATGTATGACCAAAAATTATGCTAGCGGTTCATCGACATATTCATTAAAGGAGGCTTCAAAAGGCTATACATTTCTACAACCTATACGTTTTAATTTTTTAAAATTTTATATCTAGAATAGTGAGTTGACCAACAGTTATGCTTTTCATTGCTGCTTGTCATTTATGTTAACCTTTCCTTTTTTTTTTGATTTGTACAGGTATGGCAGAGAGACAAATGCACAGTACCAGGGTTCCATTGGAACCCCTTAATAAATTGAAGAACTGGCCTATTACAGAGGCCCTTGAATCTTGGTTAGATCGAATAGGATTTGGATTTTTATCCAAATTAAACCAACACAAACCTCAAATTAAAATAGATAGGAAATTAGTAGAGTATATAGTATCTTTCTATAATAAAGATTCTTATTTTTTTGAATTCAATGGAATTCAACTTTTTTTTAGTTTAATAGATGTTTATATGTTAACAGGTTTGCCCGTTTCTGGCAAACCTGTCCTAGGTCATACGGATGATCCAATCATTCTGTTTAACAAAGCCTTTCCTAGTTCTCGAATAGAGGACTACAAAACCGAAACTGCAATATTCGGAAAGGGAAAAATAAAGACAACATGGCTTCACAACAGGTTTAGTAGCCTTCAAGTGAATGAGGGCGATCCATTATGGGATGAGTATCGCAGGGCCTTCATGCTATGGTGTATCTCATCCTATATTGTGCCGGATGCCAGCACCGGACTTGTAGAGATAGAGTACACCACTGTGCTGGGAGACCTCGAAGATATTGGGAATTACGCATGGGGTGCAGCTGCATGGGCAACTATGCAACACCAATTGAAGAGTAGAAAGCTGAACGGGATGGCTTTTGCTCTAGTGGTAAATCTTCTTTCCTTTTATTTTTTCCATTCTGAGTTGGTACTTTCCGATTTTCAGTTTACTAATGGAGTTTTTCATTTTTTTGTAGGTGTTTATGGTGTTGCGAGTACAGCCATTGCATGATTTGTTGTTAGGATATTCGGGGGAGCAGCCTATTGCGGAATATCAATTTCCACTAATTTTGTCATACTTGACACCGTTGACAAAAAGCTGTAATTCTCGGTGCTGTCTAAAGAACATGTCATATGATTTTCTTGCAACCGTTCGCCCAGATCAGGTAATAAAAGTAGTTTTTCTAAAATAATTTTTTAGCAACTATCTGAATATCATTTGAAATCCTTTAGCTTTTGTATTTAGAACTTTCATTTATCATTTCTTTTATAGGTCAACCCTAATCCTTACACGAGGTTTCCTCCTCGTTGTAAGGATCAGCTGTTTAAGGCCTGCTCAAAGACGCTCTGTTTTAACAGAGTCGTAGTCGAACCTCACGAACCAAACCGCATCCCTGGACAGTTTGGTTTCGTAGAGGTAGTAGTAGACCCTGACTTCTCTCACTTCCCGGACATCAAAGATCAACTTCCAAAGAAGGGTCCCAAGAAATGTAGAGATCTGAGCAAAGAGTACGCGAGGTTTACAAAATTCTGGAATGATCGGTCTCCATTACGGGGACCACTCCTTGATAATTGGGAGGTACAACCCTGGATGGAGGAATATCAAGGTAATCCTTTACTTCTATGCTTATGTATTTCTTTCAATTCTCACTTGCAAAAACTTTTAGTCTAATCCTCCGGTGTTTCCAAATTTCGATTTTTGAACCGTCTAAATCTGAACTTTGATGGTAAAAGTGTATTTTCGCGAATTCTTCAGTGGCCGGAGTGGTATTAAGTTTTTTTTTTTTTGGTAAAGCCAGTAGAAATACAGACCTCTACTTTTTTTAAAAGAAATTTTTGGTAAAGTCAGAATCCTACTTGTAGTAGAGATTTTAGTAGTAGAGGATACATCACTACATTTTCCAAATTTCGATTGCTGAACCGTCTAAATTTGAACTTTGATGGTAAAAGTGTATTTTCACGAATTATTCAGTGGCCGGAGTGGTATGAAGCTTTTTTTTTTATATTGGTAGCAAAGCTAGTAGAAGTACTTAGAAGTATAGACCTCTACTGTTTTTTTTATTTTGGTTTTTTTTCCACACGAGTTTGCAGGTCTATTTGTCACATGGTTTGTATAGGTCACATGGTTTGTATAGATTTATTCTTATGAAAGATGGTTTGTATAGGAGACATTGTTATGAAAGATGCAAGCAATTCTAGAAGAAAACTTCTAATCCTTGATATAAACGGACTTCTTGCTGATATTGTTGAGCCAATCCCACGTGGAAATAAATTTTGCCTACGAGTTGGGAGTAAAGCAGGTGACTCATAATTTATATGAAAGCTTTTCAAATTAAATCAATGATTTTTGTTCTGGAAATTTTAATCTAATTATCCGAATTTTATTAGTTTTCAAGAGGCCACATTGTGAAGATTTTATGTTGTTTTGCTTGGAGAGATTTGACGTAGGCATATGGTCATCAAAGACAAAGTATGTGCACATCTTTCTCATGTTGAAATCTGAATATTTATTGTCTATTCAACTTTCTACATGTGGAATATATATGTATCTATCTTGTTTGTCAATATATATATTTTTTTGGTGTCTTAATGTCGTGGCCTATATGTGTCAACTTTACTGCAGGAAAAATGTGGACTCAATTCTTGCCCGTCTTTTAAGTTTTCATACCAGGTTCCAATTGAAATTTTGTTGGGTAAGTCAATTACAAGTTTGTTTTTTCTATTTTCTTTTATGACATCTTTATTTCAATGCAATGACTGATACATCTTTTTCTCTGTGTTTTATGAATACACAAATATCAGAATCAATGACTGATACATCTTTTTCTCTGTGTTTTATGAATACACAAATATCATAATTGATGTATTTTGCCTAGTGTTATGCATCCTTTTTTTTTTCTATCTAATCAATTGTAGAGTTACTAACATATGGTGATAATTGTTTGTATAGGATCAATCCAATTGTACCGTTACTAATTTGAAGACTCCTGAGAGTGGGAATAAGTTTGTGATGTACAAGGAAATAAAAAAACTCTCTGCAATTGGAGGTTACGATGAATCGAACACACTCTTGGTTGACGATTCACCATATAAAGCCTACAAAAATTCTGTAAGTTATCTTCATGTACACTTTATTGTTCTTTCCCTGCATGCTTAAGTATTCTAGTTACACTATCGTAGTTACACTATCGTAGTTTTATTGCAACTTCGTTGTGAAACTAATCATTAGCTAATTTCAGCCGAACACAGCAATATTTCCCAAAACATACAGCTACAAAAACTTGGAAGATGATTCACTGGGTGAGTTTGCGTCTCTTTGATTTTTCTTTTGCAATTATTTATGTGGTATGATGGCCAAATAAGGTTGTTAAACGTATGATCTGCAGGACCTGAAGGCGATCTTCGAGTATATCTTGAAGGATTAGCATTGGCTGAAAATGTTCAAGAATATGTCAAGAACCATCCATTTGGTCAACGCCCTATTAACAATGACCCGGATCAAGATGGCAGTGATTTTCCAAACCTTTAGCATGTGAGACCGATCAAGATGACAGTGATTTTCCAAACCTTTAGCATGTGAGACCTCAGCTTCTCTAGCATTCTAGATTGCCTCTACACTTCCAGGTGTTTAGTAAATGTTTTTTTTTTTGTTTTCCATTGCAGTGAATCCACTGCCTTTGCTTGCATTTGCTTGGAGCCGGAGGGAGAGCCGGAGAGTTACAAAGAGGGGTTACATCAGGACATCCTCAAGCTTGCACAACTGTTATAACTTGTGTTATGTAGCTTTAAATTGTAATCACTCTTTTTGGTTTCTGGATTATTTATTTTTTTAAGTCACTAGTGCTTCTAATCTTATCTGATTATACTGGCTGGTGGAAAGTTCCCTCAGCAACCAAATCCATCAACTTGAGGCTTAATTACAATTCAAAGAGAGGCAAAACTGAGGAGTAATAAAAATTCAAAAGCGATGAGAGACAAACATGGACCATCGTCTGAGTGAAGAATGGAAAATTACAATTCAAAAGTAGGAGGAATGCAATCAGATGAGCAAAAAGACACTAACCTAAAATTCGAATTGAAATTTGATATGTAATTTCAATGCAGGAAAAATAAGATATAGGTTACCGAAAGATTGATCGGCAGGCAGATGGAGCTGCTGCTGTTGATTGTTTGAGGTCATCGACAAGTTCAACGGGCGAGTATTTAGGGGTTTGAAAACAAAACAAAGGGAACAAAGCTTCGCCGGTTCGGACACGAAGGATGCCAACACAAAATAATCACAGCTTCACACGCATCGAGCAGATTGGGATGTTTTATAAATTTATATATATAAATACATATAAAAAAGTAGAGGTCTGTGCTTCTACTTACTTCAAAAGGTAGAGGTCTGTGCTTCTACTTACTTCAAAAGGTACCTCTATCCAAAAAAATATGACCTTTGATTTATTTTTAACAAATTAAAAAAATGAATCCCAACAATTCCGGATTGGGCCGGGTCGGACCGGGCTTGAGAAAAAAAGATTATATCATTAAAAAATAAATCTAATCTATTTTAAAATACAATTTTCTGTTTTGTAAAATAATAAATGTATAATATTTAATGTTAAATGAAAAATTGGTCTATTTAACTCATAGTAGTAAACTCTGTTAATGCTAAAGTCGTTTATTTCTGAAACGTTTGCTTGGAACCTTTAAATGGAGTGTTGAATATTGAAGATAACTTCAATATTCAATTGAGATCACCCCTATTTGGAGAAGTTATATTCTTCATAAACGTAATACTTTTTCAAATTATAGTATAAAATACTATGAAAGGATTTTGGATCTCATATGATTTGAAAATTTCTTCACTAATAAATCCATGATTTATTTGTTCTTCTCCTTCAACACCGAAATCTCCTTTTCAGCGATATTCAAATCATCAGCCAAACTAAGAAGTTTCGGAATTAGCACTGTTTTATGATTTATTGTAATATGCGGCCTTCCTTTTAAGCCTGAAGCAGGGAGTTTGGTACTTAACGAGCTTTCCAAAACAGTTAGATATCCTGACTTGAAACCATTGTCTGCTTTATATGTTCCATTGTTCACCAGTTCTAAAAGAGATTCAATCAACTTCTCATCTTCAACTTCAGTCCACTTTCTCTTATTTTTTCCTGCACCTCGTTCAACGGTATCAACTCCTGATTCCATGCCTGTAAATTACTAGAAAATATACAAAATATTTTGAGACGACCTCCTGGCCAATCATTTGACAGCAGAATTACAAAGAATAACATAAGTTCTATTACATTAGTTTAAGAACAAACCAGAAAGATAACTCTAAAATCCAAACGAGATAAGCTTAATCAAGTACAATTCAGAACTAAACATAACTATCTAATTCCACTCATTAAACATTGAATTAGCAAGATTGTCTCTAAACGCTGTCCACTCATTTGAAGCACCAATAGTTGTTATATGATCTCCGAAAAATTCATCCGAATCTGTTCTAATCTGCTTGCATAACTCAGCTATTTCGGCGTGCCATGCTGCGATCCTTGTCCTTCCTGAATTACAAGGAGCGGGGGCTATGGTGAGACAAATCTTGGACACATGTGACTTTATATATAATTAATAAAGATAAAGGTAATGTGGAACATACATCCTTCAATGAAACCTTCTTTACAAGATCTTTGACGATGCCTATTAGCCTTTTGAGATAAGGCAAGTGCTGCGCTGAGATCTTCTTCAAGGCGTGTCGGAGTGCGTGTTGGAGTAGAGGAGTCAAAGTGGCAGGGTGTTGTAGGTGTAGGTGAGGTACCTGTAGAAGAGCGGAAGAGTGTTACAGTCTGCTGCTTGAGAACCAGAAGTGTTGGGTACCTGTAGAAGAGTGTTAAAGTTTTGTAAGCAGGGTACCTGTAGAAGAGTGGCTGGGTGCAGGATGTTTGGGTGTTGCCCACGTAGAAGACTGACTAGATGTGGCAGACTGGTTATGCTTAACCAGTTCTAGGAAAGGACAAGCATTCTTAATTTCTTACCCTGCTAAAACAATTAATCTACTCAGAAAAAGGAAAAACATGCTAAGACAAAAAAAATGGTTATGCACTAATCAGTATTATATTATACGCACCTTTACAGCGTAACACCAAAATTTCTTGACCACACTCACACCACTTGAGTTCGTCAAAGAATGAGTAGAATTCACAACTATATTAGTTGAGTTAATGGATAGGTGGTGTTGTAAGAAGCAAGCTTTTATCCTTCTGCCCGGAGAAATTAAGATAACTCTTTTTGACGTGAACTGAAATCTATACTATATTGGCATAACCCCTTCTAGGATAACCCCTGCTGCGATTACTTTTACTCTCCGGCACCAGAGCATGTACACGTTTAAACAAAATTGCATGCCATGCCAATAAAACACATCAGTTTTGATGCAGAAACTGAAGCATTAGAAACTCCATTTTCTTCTTCATCTATCACACCATATTTTCCAATTATAAATGAAATCTATACTATATGTTTGCATTTGGAAAAAGAAATATGCCAAATGTGTATAAAAAAATGACCTCATAAAATCTTCATTATATGCCTCGCCGAGGGAGTCAAGTCTATCCTCGATTGATGCTAGTGTGATTTTCCTGTTCCATAAAGCAGCACTGGTATCACTGGTATCATTGTGGAGGAGTAGACGAGAAGTGGACGAGTAGACGAGAAGTTGTCCAAAAGGAAAAAAATATTAAATTGGTGGTTTGGAATAAGAATACTCATTACATCATCCTCGAGCTGGACCCCAAGTGACAAAGGAGTGACATCATCAAATCCTTCATTTTCCTCACACTTTTACATTAGTGCATCATGAGACTTGATTTTCTTAGCCTTAATTTTAGGTGGCTTCATCGAAAGCAATTTCATTGGAGCAAGTGGTGTCTTCAATAGACTCAATCTCTTCATTTTTGTTACTTTGGTTTTTGGAGAATTATTCACTGATTTTCTCTCTTCCTCTCTCCCCCCCTGTATGTATATATCGTCTTGCAAGTAGTTGATCCCTCATATATAATTCTCCTTCCGTAAATCTTGAAGCATTAGTGAAGCAGCAAATCCCTCTCATTCCTTAACTCTCAACTAAACGGAGCATGTGTGATTCCGATGAGCTATCGCTCCCTTCCTGAAAGTCTATGTCACCAACTTTCCATACCATATGAATAAGATAGAATCTGAACGGCGCCACCAAGGTACTCTTTCTGGTGATCGAAGAGCTTGCTTGACATTCATAAAAAAGTTCATGGATAAGATCAATTTTAATAAGTTGAGTAAGAAGCTTGACTCAATTTTTGAAGATGAAAAAAACGGGGTAAGTTGTTTTCTTAGTTTTCCTAGTTATCTTTGTGTGATCTCAACGAATATTAATGGTAATGATACAAATACAGGGATAATGTCGTTCACATTTGAGGATGAGACTTGGTGATAAGTGCACCATATTTGATCAATTGTTAAAAACTAAGTATGATGTGTACAAGGAAGCTGGGACTTCTTCAAGTCGTATTATTTCGTCAAGTCGTAGTATTTCGTCCGTTTATAAAATTGTTTAACTATTAATGACGACCAGTTAGACTATAAGTTTTAACAATATGGCAACTGAATGAAAGACTAATATTCATCTTCTGGCTGAGCAGTTAGCCATTGAATACTTTGGGGATAATTAGTTAGCCATTGTTTATAAATTCCATTATTCGCCCGTCCTCCTTGGTCTCTAGAGTCAGCTTTAAAGCTGAAATACCTGCACTTATGGCCTCATACCGCTCCCCAGAAAGAGGGCCCAAACGAATGGGAGAATGCGGTGGAGTAATCAGCGAGGTAGAAGTGGAGAGAGAACTGAGCCCTTGCTGCTCTTGCTCTGATGGTGCATCGCCATTGTTCGCCATTGTACCTGCTACAAAATAATCACAGAACTTCAATACTGATCTTCCAACAATCATTTTTCATCATACAACATTATTGTACACGAGATTGTACCTTCTCGTGGACTGATCAGCAAGCGAGCAGAGGCAGTAGGGCTGGGGCAGCAATGGCAACACGCGGTGACCTAAAAAAAATGAAATTAATCAGTTCATAGGCGCACATGTGCCTCTTTCCTCTTAGCGCGCACTTGTTTGAAGTTGTAATTTAAATACTACTTACCTCACATCCTAGAAGGCTGGTTTTCCACACGTCAACGGTCTTCCGCTGGGCAACGTAACTCTGGACCCGGGGTGAAGTTGACCTCTTACTCCCACTGTAGAGGGTGGGCATCCGCTCAAACAGGATAGCCTGCCATAACAGAATAATAAACAAATCAATGAAACTGAAGTTAGTATTTGAATGCATATTATATACTAAATATACCAAGGACTGGAACACATCATATTAGTTTACTATAGTAAATATACCTCAAGGACCGGAGCACACCCTCTAAAAGTGTTTTGCCCCAAGCGGCCTCCAACAAGAAACATTTGCGCCTCCTCGATAGACTTCATCAGAAGTTCGTGAATGGCACTGGCCCAATTCACTTTATTAAATTCATCCACGTTTGATACATAATACAAGGAAGTAGGGCGAGGCTTTTGAAGTTTTGTACCACAAAGAGCAAACTGCTCAATGTAGTACAAGTTTAAGAGCTGGACAAAGAGCCTCTTGTGTCCCTCTTCCTCCACTTCCATTCCTTCTATAAGACTTTTATGATGTTCTGTAGTCACCGGTTCTGTAGGATATATGAACAGTAAGAACTAGCATTCTTATTGAGACTAGAACTCATAGGGAATAAAATATATTTATTGCACGACAGATTTAATATTATGATTTTAAACAATTTGATATAAAATTATGTTGCTTTTATATATTATAATAAATTCTTATAATAAATTTTACATATCTATACTATACTATTAAAGCCGAAACATTAAAAGTTTTGGTCGGTCGGTCGTCAGTATTGGGCCGGTTTATGGGTTTATTACAAATAACTAATTGTTCATAACCCCATATTAGTTAAAGAGCAGGATATAAGTTAAAGAGCAGGATATATACACAGGAGCAGGATATATACACAGGAGCAGGATAAAGTTAAAACGCAGGATATATACAAAGGAGCATGATATTAGTTAAAGAGCAGGATTTGTACAAAGTAAGGAGCAGGATATATAAACAGGAGCAGGATATTAGTTAAAGATCAGGATATATAAACAGGAGCAGGATATTAGTTAAAGAGCAGGATATAAGTTAAAAAGCAGGATATATACACAGGAGCAGGATATTAGTTAAAAGCAGGATTTGTACAAAGTAAGGAGCAGGATATATAAACAGGAGCAGGATATTAGTTCAAGAGCAGGATATATATACACAGGAGCAGGATATTAGTTAAGGAGCAGGATATAAGTTAAGGAGCATGATATATACACAGGAGAAGGATATATACACAGGAGCAGGATATATACAAAGGAGGCAGGATATTAGTTAAAGAGCAGGATTTTTGCTTAAGAGCAGGATGTTGGCTAAGAGCAGGATTTTTGCTTTAGAGCAGGATATGCTCATTAAGAGCAGGAATCACGTTCAAGGATATATACAAAGGAGCAGGATTGTGAGTCAACTCGAATTTCTTCAATCATATCCAAGTAGAGACGATGATTCTTCTCACTATTCTCTGGGTCAAAATGAGCTCTCCTAAAAGATCCAGCTCCCACCTTTACCGGGACCATAGCTTCACATCCATACACCAAGGAGAAGGGTGTCTCACCCGTTGTGGTTCGGGGGACCATAAGACTTGTGGAAGTTCCTCTGGCCAATTTCCCTTAGCGTCCTCTAGCTTTGCCTTCAATGTGTGCTTGAGTATTTTGTTAATTGCCTCAGTCTGGCCGTTCGTCTGTGTATATATCCTGCTCTTTAACTAATATCCTGCTCCTTTTTATAAATCCTGATCTTTAACCAATATCCTGCTCCTTTCCATTATCCTGCTTCTTTGTATATATCCTGCTCTTTAACTAATATCCTGCTCCTTTGTATATATCATGTTCCTTACTTTGTACAAATCCTACTCCTTTCCTTTATCCTGCTCCTATGTATTTATCCTGCTCCTGTGTATATTGTTAGTTTTAATCAAAACTTGTGTTGATTTATTTGTTTTGGTTCCAGTGCTCACAGAATCAGTCTTCTGAAGTGGTCTTCTGTTAGTTGCTGTTTTGTAGGAGTGCTAGGGAAAATAAAGTAGTCGTTCAGTTGTTTTAGGAGAGTAGTTATTTTTTTCCTAGTTTGTAGCTTTCATTGCAGTATCTCAGTTTCTATATATGTAATGTTCAACATGAATAAAAGTTAAGCCGTTTTGGTATATCTTGTTTTCTTTCAGTTTTATAGTAAACACCAGGGATATATTTGAGTTATTATCTTTGATAATCCAACAATCTGGTATCAGAGCTTGGTACTTGATAGTAAACAGCTGGGTGTCGACAATGGAGGCTGGAAGAAGCAAGGATGGCAAGGTTGGTTTGAGTTACCCCATGCTGACTAGAGAGAACTACACAGTGTGGGCATTAAAGATGAAGGTGTATATGCAGGCTCACGGCATTTGGGAAGCAGTGGCACCTAAGGATCCAAAGGCTGCAGTTGCAGAGAAGGTAGACAAGGATCCAAAGGCTGCAGTTACAGAGAAGACAGACAAGATGGCAATGGCTGTCATCTATCAAGGTTTGCCAGAAGACATTCTTTTGTCCGTCGCTGAGAAGGGAACAGCGAGAGAAACATGGGAGGCCGTTAAAGTCCTGTGCCAGGGTGCAGAACGAGTGAAAATAGCAAAGATTCAAACTCTAAAGGCTGAGTTTGAGGCGATGGTTATGAGAGAGTCAGATTCGCTTGATGATTTCTGTCTAAAACTAAACGGTTTAGTGACAAATATTCGTGTCTTGGGGGAAGAAGTGGCTGAAGCATACGTAGTCAAGAAGGTTCTACGTGCAATGCCACAGAAATTTCTACAGATTACGTCCGCCATCGAACAGTTTGGAGATCTCGAAAAAATGACCATTGAGGAGACAATAGGCTCACTAAAGGCGCATGAGGAGAGAATGCGTGGCCAGAATGAGCCCAGTAATGGTACTGGCCAACTACTCCTTACTGAAGAGGAGTGGAGAAAGAAAGAAAAGGAGGAAAGCAAGCTGCTTATTACCCGAGAAGAATGGCTGAAAAGATCAAACAGAACAGATGGATCATCACAAAGGTTTCGAGGTAATGTTGCGCGTGGTGCTCGTGACAAAAGCAAGGTGAGGTGTTTCAATTGTCTTGGGTATGGGCATTACGCTGCAGAGTGCAAGAGATCGAGGCGTGACAAGGAGATAAAGGAGGAGGTGAATATAGCACAAATACCCGATGATGAACCAGCACTGCTCTTGACTGAACGCAGTGAAAATGAAAGGAGTGTTATGCTGCTAAATGAAGAGAAAGTAAGCCCAAAGCTGAATCAAGACGAGGGTAGACCAGGATTTGTGTCAAATGTATGGTATCTCGATAACGGAGCAAGTAATCACATGAGTGGACAACGATCAAAGTTCAGAGAGCTACATGAGAATATTACTGGACAAGTCAAGTTCGGCGACGGATCAGTTGTTCATATCCAAGGAAAGGGTTCCATAGCTGTCAAATACAAGTCAGGAGAAGAGTACTTGCTTCATGAGGTATACTACATTCCCTCCCTTTGTAGTAATATTATCAGCCTTGGACAATTGTCCGAAGAAGGAAGTAGAATTATGCTAAGTGGAGACTTACTGTGGGTTAGAAGTAATGAAGGAAAATTAATAATGAAAGTGAAGAGGTCGTTAAATAGGCTGTATAAAATCATTCTTGATACCGGGTAATCTAGCTGCCTAATGATGGAAAACAATAGCCCGGAGTGGTTGTGGCACTCTCGTCTTGGGCATGTGAATTTTAATGCCATGATTCAACTAACATCAAGACAGATGGTTCATGGGTTGCCAAACTTAAATCATCCCAAGGAGGTGTGCACGGGGTGTTTGATGTCAAAACAAACAAGAAAATCTTTCCCATCTCAAAAAAATTATTCTGCAAAGAAGGTTTTGGAGCTGGTGCACGGCGACTTATGTGGCCCAATTACGCCATGTACAACGGCTGGAAACAGGTATGTGCTTTTATTGGTTGATGATTATAGCCGTGTCATGTGGACTTACTTATTGAAAACAAAGGCTGAAGCATTTGAGGCATTCAAGAAATTTCGAGCTTTAGTTGAAGATGGTCCAGACAAGAAAGTCAGATGTTTAAGAACCGACAGAGGAGGAGAATTTTGTTCCAGGGAATTTATAAACTACTGTGAAGAAAATGGTGTGGCTAGACAGTTCACAGCACCATATTGTCCTCAACAAAATGGTGTTGTGGAACGACGAAATAGGACAATGATTGAAATGGCAAGAAGCTTGTTGAAGGAGATGCAATTGCCTTGTCAGTTCTGGGGTGAGGCAATTCGACATGCCATCTATCTTCTAAATAGGCTGCCTACTCGTGCTGTTTCTGGAATAACTCCATACGAAGCTTGGTCGGAGAAAAAACCTCACCTTGGACACATCCGTGTATTCGGCTGCGTAGCTTACATGAGGATACCAAGCACAAATATGAAGAAATTGGACGATAGAAGCAAAGCAGTGATACACCTTGGAAAGGAGCCCGGGACAAAAGCTTATAGGTTATATAATCCGGTAAGCAAAACAATTCATGTCAGCCGAGATGTTGTGTTTGCAGAAACAAAATCATGGTTGTGGAAGACAGATGAGATCAGACAGAAGGATCAGATGGAGAATTTTGTGGTATTCGATACCAGATCCAAAGAAATTGGACACAGGGAAACAGACGAGACCCATGGGCCTGAAAGTGGTAATGATGTGCACAGCCCATTGGACTCTACACAGGCGTCAAACTCTGGAGACTCAACAGGGTCTGTACATACTCCAACTTCGACAAAAACACATTCAGATTCTGAAACAAGCGGTGCAAGCAGTGCAGTAGCAAAACATAGGGATTTGGAGGATATTTACGCCAACACTGAAAGGGTTGAATTGGAGGATGATGAATTGTTTTTTGTAGCAGCAGATGAGCCAGTAAGCTATGAACAAGCAGCCAAAAAGAGAAATCATGGAAGGAAGCTATGGAGAAAGAAATCGAGGCAGTGAACAAAAACAATACATGGGAGTTGACAACACTGCCTCCTGGACAAAAATCAATTGACTTAAAGTGGGTTTATAAACTCAAACGGGATACGAGTGGGAAGATTGTGAAGTATAAAGCGAGGATAGTAGCAAAGGGTTATGTCCAAAGAAAGGGAATCGACTTTGAAGAAATCTTTGCGCCGGTTACTCGCATGGAAACTGTCCGTTTGTTACTTGCTCTTGCAGCAAAACAAAGTTGGGAGGTACATCATCTCGACGTAAAAATGGCATTTTTAAATGGCGAAATAGAGGAGGAGGTGTATGTTTCACAGCCTGAAGGTTTTGTTCAAGAGGGCAAGGAACATTTGGTCTACAGATTACACAAAGCGTTGTATGGGTTAAGACAGGCACCCCGGGCATGGTACACAAAACTGAATAAGTGTTTGGAAGAACTTGGTTTCATTAGATGCCCATACGAGTATGCGGTCTACACCAAGAAAGCAAACGGTGAAACTCTGGTTATCGCGGTTTATGTAGACGATTTGTTGGTTACTGGAACAAGCAATTCAGTTATACGAGGTTTCAAGACACAAATGAATCAGTGTTTTGAGATGAGTGACTTGGGGTTATTGTCTCACTATCTGGGAATTGAAGTTCAGCAGAATCCTGGCCATATAGAATTAAAACAAATGGCGTACGCAAAGAAAATTTTGGAGAAGGCGGGTTTAGCCGAGTGAAACCCAACCAGATATCCGATGGATCCCAAGGAAATCATTAATAAGGATGAAGGAGGCAAAGAAGTCGATGCAACGTTCTTCAAAAGCACAGTGGGGGGTCTGCGTTATCTTGTACATACCAGGCCAGATATAGCCTATTCATGGGGTATTATAAGCCGATTCATGGAGAAGCCAACACAGATGCACTTGAATGCTGCAAAACGTATCCTACGTTACATCAAAGGTACAATGAATTTTGGTCTTACGTACACTAAAGATAGTGGAAATAACATCTTAACCGGATATTCAGACAGTGATCTGGCTGGTCACATAGATGACAGGAAGAGCACCGGGGGAGTGGTTTTTTATTTGAATGAGAGCTTGATAACATGGGTCTCACAGAAGCAGAGATGTGTAGCGTTGAGCTCGTGTGAAGCCGAATTCATGGCAGCAACTGTGGCTGCTTGTCAAGCAATTTGGCTGAAGAATTTGCTGAATGCAGTAACAGGAACACGTCTTGGTCCTGTAGTGTTGTATATAGACAATAAATCAGCAATCGATTTAGCAAAAAATCCGGTTTTTCACGGACGTAGCAAGCATATCGACATCCGTTATCACTTCATTCGAGAGTGTGTTGAAAGGGGAGAAGTTGTGGTGAAACACATAAGTTCTGAGAATCAACGTGCTGACATACTAACCAAGTCTCTCACAACGTTCAAGTTTGAAAAGATGAGAAAACTTCTTGGTGTGAATGATCTAAACAACACAAGTTTAGATTAAGGGGGAGTTTGTTAGTTTTAATCAAAACTTGTGTTGATTTATTTGTCTTGGTGCCAGTGCTCACAGAATCAGTCTTCTGAAGTGGTCTTCTGTTAGTTGCTGTTTTGTAGGAGTGCTAGGGAAAATAAAGTAGTCGTTCAGTTGTTTTAGGAGAGTAGTTATTTTGTTCCTAGTTTGTAGCTTTCATTCCAGTATCTCAGTTTCTATATATGTAATGTTCAACATGAATAAAAGTTAAGCCGTTTTGGTATATCTTGTTTTCTTTCAGTTTTATAGTAAACTCCAGGGATATATTTGAGTTATTATCTTTGATAATCCAACATATATATCCTGCTCATGTGTATAAATCCTGCTCCTTTGTAAATATAGAAGCAAGTCAATTGCAAAGCCATAATTTGTTAACTAGTTCATGTAAGGTGGTACTTCTCGTTATATTCTTGTAAGAGCTTTGTAGTCATAGTAGTCTGTTGGTAGTCTGTACTCTTTAGTAGTGGTGGGTTGTACTTGCTCACATATTTGTAGTACACAAGTAAGAATAAGAGGTGCTTGTTCAAAATGTAAATGCTTGTTTATTTGTAAAACTAGGCTTGTACCATAACATTCAAATGCGAGTAATGATAATTATTTATCTTCCACTGTTGCAAGTAGTCACTACTACTACTATGAACATACATCTTTAAAATATAATTTTTTTACTGTTTCTAAATATAGTTCCGAACTCTATTTTTAATTTGTTTTTTCTAAATAAAAGTTCAAATATCAAATTTTTATTAATAAAATATTCAAAAATATGAGTTATGTCTTAAATGGATCTTAAAATACGCGTTAAGGGACAACTAATTTGGGACGGGAAAATATAATTTTTAAATATTAAATTTGGCTAAATAAATTAATAATTATGACAATTTATTTTTATAAAATTATATTAAAGTGTAAAACAAAATATAACTAAATTTGCTAAAGTAAAGATTATTACATTCCAATTCGTCAAGAGACTTAGTGAATATATCTGCAGTTTGTTTGTGGGTACACAATGTAACTCCACAGTTCCATTCATGACATATAATCAATATTACATTTAAACAGATAACCGGGTACGTATCGGACGTCCGGTATAATTTACGGTATTTAAAACTCAGACTCTAGCCCTAGCACGGGTATATACTGACTATAAATCACATTACACAACTTATACGAACCATATAGCACTTATAAATATTTTTAAAACATCACACGAAGCTTATTTAAATTTAAATAAGTCACAAACCAATTTTTAAATCAAATATAAATATTTAAATGCAAATAAATCAATTAATAAAATTTTTTGACACTCTTTAAATGCTCAAACTATTTTTAAATAATTAATTAGGCTTGAAAATAATTAAACTGAATTTTAAATTAATTAAATCTAATTAATAATTAATTTTTAAAGAATTAACTGATTAAAAGAATTAATAAGAATTAACTAAGTTAAGTTAATTTTAACTTAAGAACAACAAGAGATGAGATGCTCATAGCCATTGTTGAAAACTCCAAAAGGGAAGAAGCTAGAAAGAAAGAAGAGAGAATATGATGAATACATGCAAAAACAAATAGAATTTGAAGCTGCTCATTATCAATCAAATTGTCTGTAAGCTTTCACCTTCTATTTGTATTCAAACTCTATATACAGTATTATTCTTCTTTTCTCTCTGTGATATTACTTTAGTTTTAAAAATTAAAAATTAGGGTTATGTATTTTGAAAATTAGGGCATCTAAAATATATTTATTACTTTTTGTAAATTACATAATATTATGTATAACTATATTTACATTTTCTATAATATACAGGGGTTAGTTATAATTAATTACAATAGTATGTCTTCATTATTTAGAACTTCACAACCGAGGAAATAATTGTTTTACCATATAATAATTGTATATCTAACATTTAAATATGCTATAAACATATTCTTAAAAATATTAGATTTTATTTTATTAATATATAATGCTAGAAATGAATACTACTAGAAACTAGACAGAGGGGGGTGAATGGATAGTTTGATGTATTTTTCGATTCTTGAAAACTAAGTAACAGACTGTATATGATTATGATATGTAATATGCAGAAAGTAAATAACACACACAATCACTTTAATCTACTTTGTATAAGCAAATTAAATACTACAGCTTTCCAAGAAATTCACAATAGAATTTCTGGCTTCTAAACAAGAACAGTTTGAACTTGCTTGCTTACAGAGAAAAGAGCTTAGCTAATAACTATGTGTATCTCTCTTTCAGCTTACAGTTGGTGTGTGCACGATATATATATTCACCTATACAAACTAGGCACATACATTATTACACAGCTACCCCTTCTGAAAGTCCAACTTGTCCTGCCATAAGAAGTTCACTGTGTCAGGAAGGACCACCTGCTTTTCGGAGTCTTTCCCGTTTCTGTAGCTGCTTGTCTCTTATCTTTCTCTCCAAGTTTAGCTGTAGATTTGCCATCTGTTCTTTGGACCACCTTGCCAGAACAAATGCTTCAGTATTTGTCTCCTTTGATTCTTGGTTCTGTACCTTGATTTGTCTTGTTATAAACGGCTAAGTGTTGATATCGTGAACTCCACTTTATTCCTGACTTCGCGATCTCCCTTGTGAGGACTACGCGATATAGCCTTTGAAGACTTTGCGACATAGGTCTTTTGACGACTATGCGACATAGGTCATTTGACGACTATGCGACATAGGTCATTTGACGACTATGCGACATAGGTCATTTGACGACTATGCGACATAGTGCTTCTGAGGACTTCACGGTCTAGGCTCCTTTGACTTTGCTGACTTCAACACTTCACGACATGTGTCTTGAGGACTTCTCGACATAGTACAAAATGGACTATGCGATATAGTACTTTACGACATGGATATTGGTGACTTCACGACATAGCTTTCTTTTGACTTTGCTATATAATGCCTTAGACAAATTCCTGCAACTTATTTCTTTATAGCCTTATTCATCTCTATCCTGCTGCATGAACACTTCTGAACTTCTACCAGGATAATTATTCAATGGCCTATATACAATCTAGATGCAAGAAACTTTACTAAGCTCATTATAAATCTGAGCATACATGATAAAGCTATTGTTCATGAGAACAAGACAAGTACATTTAGAGACCTATACTATATCCCAGTGATAGAAATCACTAGGTCATGTAGCGTGACAAAGTCACATAGTGTAGGCTTGTTAATAGTGGTATTCAGACATGTCTTGAGCCTAACATATAAGATTCGAGGTGTAGTCAAATACGGGACCAAGAAACTTTATTAAAATTTATATTTCTGATTTAAACTTTGGATTTCTCACTTTAAAATTTGAAATGAGTAAGAAAGAACCTTTAGTCGATGATCATAAAAACAACTTGTATCTCTTAACGCACCTTAAACAATCAACCACTTTCTCTAGCTAATTCGGCTTGGAGCTAAAGTTCCACTAGGATATCAAAATAATCTTTCATGTTTGTAAAAGTTAATCAACTTCGTGGATATAAGGTCCATCATCGTAAACTTAGAGAGAACTAGCAGGTTTTTGGATTCTTTTGTAGGAATATTTGATCACATATTTCACCAACAATATCATTGTTTTATCTAAAGAAATGTGTTTTATTCAAAATTTTCAAATTTTTATCACAAACTTCAATATTATGGAACAAAGGCATTGTTGCCTTTGTTTATGTTGAAATTTTCAAACGGAATGATATTATTGTATGGTTTTCATGTTGTGCTTAAATTTCGAAAAAAATAAACAATTACAAATATAAGAAGTTTGATTTTTAACAAAAAACACAAACTTTAAATACTTAAACTTCAACAAAAGAACACAAACTTTAAATAAACCATGCATGCGACCAATGATTATTTCGCCTTCTCAAACTTCTTCCTCATTTTGGTCACTTCAACACGGAGACGGGAAATTTCTTCACCCAGGATATCTTGCTGTTTGTAGAAATTGACACTGAACTCCTGATAGCTACGGGTGAGCTCCTCACGTTGCTGGGCCATTGAAGAGACATGGGCATTCAGATTTGTCAACGACATCTCAATGTTATCATTCACAGGAGTTTCGTATGCATCAATGGCAGCTTAGTTGATAAAGTCTCATTCTATTATTACAGCTAAGTTTAAGACTTTATCACCATCAGTACAATGTCCTCCTCATCAGATACACCATCAGGAGCATTGAAACGATACTGACTGTTCAATAGATCATAAAAGATTCATGCATGTTAAAGTACAGAAGAAAAGTGCAACACAAAATCAAAATAAGGTAATATAACAATTACAAAGTATAACATGAATAACTTTTTCAACAAACTCAAACCTTGATTCGGATGCACCTGCCATTTCTTCTCTCCTCGAATGTTACAAAATACTACTAAAGAAAATAATTTATGTAAACAGGAGGTCAGACTTTCCACAATATATAGAGCACTGGAACGGTGTAGTTATTATGAGGGTAGATGATACGTTTAAGTTGGAGTAATTAAACATACACGTGTGAAAACCGAAAAGAAGAAAAACTTCACATTTCTCGATGTACACGCAAACAGCTCCAATAAGTTTGACGATTACTTAGAAATACTACACGTTTATTTTCCAATAGGTTTGTTCACAACCGATTTATCTTCAAAATACAAATTTGTTCACTTTTTCTTTTCTAGATGCATTTTGTAAAATATAATTTTTTGACATAACTACAAACTTATATATATTTACAAACATATACTTTAACAAATGGAGGTGTAAGGCACAATTTTTTACTAAAATAATTTCTCGAATGAATTAGTATTTATATTTAAATAATAAAATTTATATTAAAAAATATATTATAATTTTTTTTAATATTGTATATGAAAATTTCTTAGAGTTGTTTTATTCATTTTATTATTCTTTAAAATAATAAAGATTAATTTGTATAGTTATTTAAATTTATTTAGGGAGTTATTTTGCAGTTTTTTTAAAGATGATATCATAGGTAACTACAATTCACTTAATATATGTGACCATTGAAATGGGTTGAATTTTAATAGTTATATGTCCTCATTTCTCTATTTAAGGAGAAGCATGTAAAACAAATTCATTTATTCAATCATTTCTGTTTTTCAAAAAATGTCTTCACCTAATCTGAGATATTGGCACAGTCACTTGGTTTCAATGAAAAATATGGGTACTTTTCCAATTATCTTTCCTTCATATCTCTATTTTCGTCATATATCATATTGCTTAATAACAGAATCATTTTCTTTTATGTAGACAATTGATTGGTCTGTTGAAAGGTGGAGATGTGTCTACTATTGGACAAACATCCACACAAAGACAGAGAACTGAACTTGCTCCATCGTATTCAACTAATATCAAGAAGTTTATTGATGATACGTCTTCTGCACAACTATACGTCGAGAATGTTGATACTATGATATCTGATCTTGCAGAATTCAACAATAGAATGACTGTGAAACTTGTTGATCTGAAGAAGGAGGCGGAGCATAATGTTGAAGAAAGAGCCAGTCTAAGTTCATGGTTGCTTGATTTCAAGAATAATGTCTAGTGATATCTATGTATGTGTGTGTTTATTGAAAAAAGAATATTCTTTCAACAGTTCTCATTTATCAAATTTAAAATATAAAAGTTGTTATTTATTGTATCAGACCAACAACTAACCAAATATCTATATTTCTTTTACAATAATATAATACAAATATATAGGGAAAATGAATAAAACAACTCTAAGAAATTTTCATATACAATATTAAAAAAATTATAATATATTTTTAATATAAATTTAATTATTTAAATATAAATACTAATTCATTCGAGAAATTATTTTAGTAAAAAATTGTGCCTTACACCTCCATTTGTTAAATTATATGTTTGTAAATATATATAAGTTTGTAGTTATGTCAAAAATTATATTTTACAAAATGCATCTAGAAAAGAAAAAGTGAACAAATTTGAATTTTTTGAAGATAAATCGGTTGTGAACAAACCTATTGGAAAATAAACGTGTAGGCATGTTAAAATAGGTAAACACTTTTAATTAATTAAAAACATTAAAACAAATAGGCATGCATTACTATAATCACATGATGTTTATGGCCACCATTAAATCTCATTCTCAATCTCATTACTATGATTGCATTGCTGTTTGTGGTTAAAAACAAAAATGTACTAGTAATGATTGTAGTGGAACAATTGTATAGCTCTATTTATGTTTAACACAGCTAACTAGTTATCGAAGTTGAAAAATAGTTGGATTACTATTGCAGTATATCCATGTTACGTTATAAAGTAATGCTTGCTGCACTATCTGATTTCAGTTATAGTATTGGATCAAATGATCTTTTTGGGGGTTATGAGCTTTGTGTCTCAACTTATAAAGTAATGTTTGTTGTGCCCAAAATCTCACATGGGCTCAATTTAAGGCCCATATGTGTTATAAGTCCAGTAGCAGGGTATTGAGCTAGGATGGTCCAACACCAAGGAACAAGTCCATGATGCTGTGGTATAGGTTCAAGGTATCCTGATAGGTTCAAAGTGCTACAGCAGGTACTCTGGAGTAGCCTCAAAGTACTGAGGTGCAGGAGAAAGGTGTTGAGGTTCAGGTGGTCTAAACCTCGAAACTGTTACCAGCTGACGAGTGACCAGGATCTCAGGAAGGCAGGATACTAGTAGGATAAGGACTCAACTACCTATATTTTAGGGGCACAGATTTACACTTATAAAAGGACTCCTAAATCTGGTTAAACAGGATGGATGTAACAAATATAATTAGTATGGGACTCATATTAATTATTCGGATAAGCATTACTTGTTTGAGGATTTATAGGACTTAGAGTTAGACATGGACTAGGAGACTAGGAAGCTCGGCTGGAGCTGATTAATTCGACTATAACTCTAGGATGGATTATCTTGGAGTGGTGGAATTGGCAGGAAGGAAGAAGTATAAACCTAATAGAACTACATGGGGCTTGATTCCTATAAATAGGATATGTAGGCACTTGACTAAAGGATTCGGATTTTCACTCTTTATACGCATAAGGCTCGTGTATTCTCTGTGAAACATATTCCGGTGAATTGGCTGGCCGAGTAGGATTTACTCCGCCCTCTTCATCCGGTGGTTTTGTCAACTCAGCCCCCAGAAATCATACGTCAACCATTCTGTCCTAATAAGCAGCTTCAGGCTTCGTACTGTGAACCTGTGGCACTGTCCGACAACCAAGGACGCTTTTTACGAATATTCCAGCGTACCAAATTTCTCTCACAACATAAGTGGCACTAGAAGGAGGGGAACTCCATTAAAAATCTTGAGAGAGAAAAGATGTCGGATGATTCCGGAAATACGCAAACACCAACCAATGGCGAAGATGGTCCTGGAACAGGTCCTCACGGCGAGGTTACGAACAAGGATATTTTCGATCACCTCAAAAAGATTGGCGAAAGGGTGGATTCCTTGGAGAAGAAGTACTCTGAAAAGATGAAAATATGGCGAAAAAAGCATAGATCCTCGGAAAAACGTCCTAAGGCTACAAAGGTTACACCTACTCGGCTGGATTTTGGCAGTGAGGAGGAAGGACCTGAGAAGGAGAAAACTAAGAAGACTTTTTCTGATGTTGAAACTGATCAGAGCAATCCTGACTGGAACTCTGAAGCTGAGCTCAAGGATAAAGAGGACCCTGAACCTTCGGTTACCAAGAGTGTCACTGTATTCGACCGAATGGGAAAGAAGCTAACGAGTAAGGATTTCAGACTCAAACTTTTGGAGGCAAAACAAAAGGGTCCTAAAAAGGTCCAGAGTGAGAAATCACTATCCAAGGGGTCAAGGAGTCATAGGGATAAATCCCACTCAAAACTTGAAGATGAGCATAGCTCAGATTCGTCCTACAAAGCTGATGATAGCTCTGATGGAAGCTCTAATGATGGGGATGACACTGATGATACCTCTGAATCAGCTGAAGGTGATGGAAAATACAGGGAGGAGGACCTCAGGAAGGTTCTCGAAAAGATTATGGCAGAAAAAGGTCCTCAGTCAGGATTGACAGTGGGATCGCCTTTTACTAAGAAGGTACGGGATTCACCCCTACCCCGTAGCTACAGGGGAGTAGGATATTTGAAGTTTGATGGAACTATGGACCCTGTAGAGTTTCTTAGCCGTTTCAACACAGAGATGGAAGTCTACCAAATTAAAGATCGCACCAAGTGTCGCTTGCTGGCTGCGACTCTGAGGGATAGTGCACACCAATGGTTCAAAAGGCTTCCCTCCAATTCAATTAAGTCATGGAGACAGATGGGTGAGATGTTTGTAACCAAGTTTAGAGCTTCAGTCACGTTTGCACCTCCGGCTAACACACTGGCGAACATCAAGCAACGTGACAATGAGACACTTAATGAGTATTTCAAGAGGTTCAATGCTGAGGTTCCAAGGGTGAGGAAAACCACAGATGAGACTTATAAAAATTTTCTGATAGCTGGAGTTAAGCCTGGGACTGAGTTCTGGAAAGAGCTGCAGAGCAGGGAACCTACTACATTGGCCGACTTCTATGCCAAGGCAGAAAGGCATAAGGTCGTGGAACAATCCTTGGAGAATTTAAAAAAGGATAGCGCTTCGCGAGATTGGAATAGGAATAAGTGGAACAGGTCCTACAGCCCGAGGGATAGAAGCTACAGCAAATGGACGACCTATAACACAGCTTCAGCTGAGGGTCGGGATTCACGCAAGGAGGTAAAGACTGCACCTCTATCAGTGAACGCCACAGGTTCAAAGAGGACAGCAGAATACAAATTCCCAGCTTCAAAGGTTAGTCGAAAGTACTCAGAATACACTCCATTGGCTGCTCCTGTTGAACACATATTTGAAGTCGGCGATAAGACAGGAATGTTCAGAAAACCCTCCCGGACGGGACCTCCTGGAAGAAAGGATTTGGCTAGATATTGTGCCTTCCATGATGCTAATGGGCACGAAACGGCCGACTACCGACACCTCAAAGATCATATTGAGGACCTGATCAGGAAAGGGTTCCTCACAGAATTCGTAGCTCAGGAGGCGAAAAAGTACAAGGATGATAGGTCCAAGAGAGATGAAGAGAAGTCTGCACCTGAACGAGCTACCAGGGCTGGTAGTATCCACACAATCATTGGTGGACCATATATTGGAGGCTTCAGCAAGAATGCAATGAAGAATTATACTCGTGAGGCTAGAGGAAATCCCCTCACGAATATTTATCATTTGGCAGATAGGCCCCCGAAGCTGTTTAGAGGTGAAGCTGCGGACATCACCTTTACTGAAGACGATGCACGGCATGTGCATCACCCCCATAATGATGCGTTGGTGGTGACTATCACAATTGGAGGGCTCAATGTACATCGAGTCTTGGTGGATAATGGAAGCTCCTGTAATATACTAGCCTATGACACCTATCAAAAGATGGGACTCGCAGACAAGGAAATGTCTCCTGCTTACAACGACTTATATGGATTTACTGGCGGACCAGTACAAGTCGTAGGAAGAGTGAAGCTCCCTGTTGTATTAGGGGTTGAACCTATAAGGGCAACGCAGGTGGTAGAATTCATGGTTGTAAATGAGGACATTTCATACAATTGCATCGTAGGCAGGCCCCTCTTGAAGGAAATGAGAGTGGTAACCTCTATCTACCATCTCTCCATGAAGTTTCCTACTCCTCACGGGATTGGATGCCTAAAGGGCTGTCAGGCAGATTCAAGGGAATGTTATAGCAAGGCTCTGCGCACCGCTGAACAAGCTTCAAAGCATTTGTTGTTGGTTGATGGAGGTACCACAGACAATTGCTACAAGTACCTGGAGGCATCAACGAAGAATGAACCTTCACAGCAGGTACATAATTTGTGCAATGTAATTATGATTATCCAACATCCAGGTGAAGAGAGCTCCACGGATATTGTCTTTTCTTCGGGGGCAGATACCCAGAATGAGGTATGAATGCTGGAAGCACCCCCACCAAAACTTGTAGAAGATAGTGAACCTTATATCGAAGATATTGTTGAAGAGGTAAATGATAGTGACTTCGAGGACGCCCAGGCGGAAAGCTCCCCCAAGGTTTCTTCACAATCTAGAAAAATTGATACAGAGGTTCAGGTGAAGGTTGACTTAGATCCCCGAATGCCTGAGGCTAGGGAGACTACGGGTGCTGCTGGTCACACTTTGTCAATCCTAGTGGATGCAACCGACCCCTCCAAGGAACTAAAAATTGGAAAGCAGTTGGAACCTGAAGCTAGGGAAGCATTGACTCGTTTCTTAAAAGATAACTTAGATGTTTTCGCTTGGTGTCACTCTGACATGGTGGGGATTGATCCCAGGGTGATGTGTCATCACCTTAACATTGACCCCGAAAGGGTTGCAGTGAGACAAAAACGAAGGGCGATAAGTGGTGAGAGAGCTTTAGCCCTCAAAGAAGAGGTTGACAGGTTACTAGAAGATAAACTGGTGAGAGAATCATTCTACCCGGATTGGTTAGCAAACCCAGTTCTTGTCAAGAAGCCTAATGGGAAATGGCGAACATGTGTGGATTTTACAGATTTGAATAAGGCATGCCCTAAGGACAGCTTTCCACTCCCACGCATTGACCAATTGGTTGATGCTACAGCTGGGCATGCTCTTTTAAGCTTCATAGATGCGTACTCAGGGTATAATCAGATTCCCATGTATGAACCTGACCAAGAGCACACATCCTTCATCACAGACATAGGTCTATACTGCTATATAGGAATGCCTTTTGGATTGTTGAATGCTGGAGCTACTTACCAAAGGCTGGTTAACAAAATGTTCAAGGATCAGATCGGGAAGACTATGGAAGTCTATGTTGATGATATGCTGGTCAAGTCAAAAGCTGCCACTGATCATGTTTCGCACCTATCAGAGATGTTTAACATATTACGGAGGTTCAGAATGAAGCTCAACCCTCAAAAGTGTGTTTTTGGTGTGGAATCAGGAAAGTTCCTAGGCTTCATTGTCAATCATCGGGGAATTGAAGCAAACCCTGCCAAGATTAAGGCTTTAGTCGAGATGCGGTCTCCTCGAAACATAAAGGAGGTTCAGAGTCTTACTGGTAGGATTGCAACTCTAAACAGGTTTGTATCTAAATCTTCGGATAAATGTAGAGAATTCTTTGCAGCAATCAAAAAAGGGAAGAACTTTGAATGGAGCCCGGAATGTGAAGCTGCTTTCACAAAAATAAAAGAACAGTTGGGAAGTCCCCCATTGCTATCTAAACCTCTTGATGGAGAGGTCCTCATATTGTACTTGGCGGTTTCAGAATACTCTATCAGTGCTGTACTAGTCCGGGAGGAGCTGCAGGTTCAACACCCGGTTTATTACGTAAGCAAAAGATTGTTGGATGCTGAAACAAGGTACTCTAACATGGAAAAGCTGTCTTATTCCTTAATCTTGGCTTCAAGAAAGCTTCGGCCTTATTTTCAAGCACACTGAATTGAGGTACGTACCTCATTCCCTTTAAGGCAAGTTTTGCATAAACCTGAAGCTTCGGGAAGGCTTATGAAATGGGCTGTGGAGTTGGGACAATTCGATATTGACTTCAAGCCAAGGACAACTATAAAAGGGCAGGTGCTGGCAGACTTTTTATTGGAATTTCCTCCGTCATTTGAGGTAATTAAGGGCGATGAGTGTATAGCTGAACCTACAGCTCCCGAAGAGACGGTCGAAAACTGCTCACCATGGTGGACACTCTACGTAGATGGAGCGGTAAATGGAAATGGGGCAGGAGCTGGTATTGTTCTTATTAGCCCAGAGGGCCACAAGCTTCAAAGCTCCATTCACTTCGCTTTCAACGCGACTAACAACGATGCGGAATATGAAGCTCTGATTGCTGGTTTGAAGCTTGCGTTGGAAATGAGGGTGGAAAACCTGACTGTTTTCAGCGATTCTAAGTTGGTTGTGTGGCATATTCGAGGAGGATTCCAGGCTAGAGGTCCTCGTACTGACCTTTATATGAGGTATTCTCAAGAACTGATTGGCAGGTTCAAGGAAGTGAACCTTGAGCAAATCCCAAGGACACAAAACACTGATGCTGATGCGCTTGCAAAATTGGGTTCACAGAGGGAAGCTACTATGTTAGGGGTTATACCTTTGGAGATTCAACTTCAACCTAGCATTCCTAGACTTGAGGTTATGAACTTGGAACCTGCGACTGAGGTGTTGTGGACAACACCTATTATGAATTACATCACAAAGGGGATTGTTCCAGAAGGAAAGGAGGAAGCTAGGAGAATAAGATACCAGGCTACAAGGTATGTTATCTATGACGGTTCTTTATACAAAAGGGGATTTAACAAACCACTTTTAAAGTGCATATCAGGTGATGAGTGTGAGTATATCATGCGGGAAGTTCACGAAGGAATTTGTGGTAACCATTCGGGTGGAACCTCTTTGGCACATAAAATACTCCGTCAGGGATATTACTGGCCCACAATTCAAAAGGATGCTCATAGGTTCACTCAGGCATGTGATCGTTGTCAAAGATTTGCAAACTTCAACAGCACTCCAGCTGTCCCATTGAAACCTCTCACCAGCCCTTGGCCTTTCGCTGTGTGGGGAATCGACTTGATTGGAGAGCTGCCTAAAGGTAAAGGGGGAGTCAAATACGCTGTGGTAGCTGTGGATTACTTTACCAAATGGGCTGAAGCTGAACCTCTGGCTACAATAACAGCTGCAAAGATAAAGGAATTTGTGTTCAGAGCAATTATTTGCAGGTTCGGAGTTCCTTACAAGCTAATTTCAGATAATGGGAAACAATTCGACAGCAAGGAGTTGCGAAAGCTGTGTGATGACCTTGGGATTCAGAAGGGCTTCATGGCAGTTTACCACCCTCAAAGTAACGGGCAAACGGAGGCTGTCAACAAGATCATTAAACACACCTTGAAAACTAAACTAGAAGAAAGCAAGGGGTGTTGGCCTGAAGAACTCCCTATGGTTTTGTGGTCATACAACACAACACCACGAACCACTACAGGAGAGTCACCCTTCACCTTAACCTATGGTTGTGAAGCAATGGTACCCGTGGAAATTGGGGCTGGATCATTCAGAAGGGATAACTACGATCCTGGAAATAATGAGGTCAATCATCGATTGTACTTGGACTTGGTAGAGGAGGTTCGGGCCACTGCGCAGCTAAAGCTGGCTGCATACCAGCAGCGTACTCGGAAGTATTTTGACAGCAAGGTTCGTGCTCATCCATTGAAGGTTGGTGATTTGGTTCTAAGAAGGATGATGCCCAACATGAAGTTTCATGGTCACGGTGTATTTGGTGCAAATTGGGAAGGTCCCTACCTCATAAAGGCTGTCTTATGGGAAGGTACCTACCATCTTACGGATTTGGATGGAAAGCTCATTCCAAGGGCATGGAATGGTGAACATCTTAAGAAATATTACCAGTAAATCATCAGGTACTATTTCTGTAGGCCTCTTTCAGTCATAGGAATAATAAAAGCGGTTTATTAGTTATAACTGCCATGCTTAGGTATAGCTTCATAGTTGTAGGCTCCAGCTTTACAGCTGCTTGACTCAACTATAAAGCGATCTGTTTTAGATTCATAATTGTTTATCTTTATTTGTTCTCTGAACACTCGAGGGGTAGTGTATGCACACCCTACCTATTTCATGCCTTTTGGCAAATTTTACGATATTAATGAAACCTCTATTGTTGGTTCATATAGTTGTTCTCGTTTGGATGCTTTGATATTCTTTATATGCTTGCTAGAATCACATATGGATTAGGATTTAATGTATGACTATCTCTGTTTAAGTTCTTCATCATAAATGATTATATGATAAAGAACTGGGGGGTAGTGGATATACTCTATACAGGCTCAAAAGTTTAAATTTCGAAACTTAATTGGATTGGATTTGATATTATTGGATTGGATTTGATATTATTGGATTGGATTTGATATAATTGGATTGGATTTGATATTATTGGATTGGATTTAATATTATTGGAATAGATTTAACTGGATTGGAAATTCATACTCATGGATTATGAGATAAAGGTTAATACTCATGGATTATGAGGTAAAGGTTAATATTCGAGGATCAAATGTATAAATGTATCAACTCATATAAGCCCTAGGGATACTAGGCATAAACACAATGGTAAAGTGTGGGAGCCAAACACAGGCCACACTCGGGTTTAAAACTCCTTGCACGATGGCAAGATGAAACATTAAAAAGGTTAAAACTACACTATGGAGGTTCAATGTTGGCAAACCCCTGAAGCTGTAGCACGGATTAAGCTTCATATAGATTTATGAAGTACCTGGAAGTTAATGGAGCATTACCCCAGGCAGGGATATGCATGGATAATTGGTCTTTTCTAAGGCATTGGACAAAATGGCTTATGGATATTTTAATCTATGGAATATGGATTATGTACCTAAGGATGTTAGGTGCAAGGATGGTCTACTTACACATTATACTATCGGAATAATCATGTTGTGAATAAATCATGTGAGCTTTGGATCATATTGGCTCATATTGGGTTAAGGATTGTATCTCGGGTTAAGAGATGCATAACAGCTCAGGTGAGCTTCGGATCATGTTGGCTACTTACATGGTATAAATCATGAATATTCCTGGATGGACACATACTTATTCACTGGCTCAAAGATCCTGGTTATCTAACGTGGCAGGACAGGTTGGTCTTGTGCACTCAGAATCGTACAGAACCACAGCTACCTGTATGTAAACTCGATATAGTGATTTGGTGATCATACAGAAGAAATAGCATGAAAAATCTAGACAGGGATTTCGGGCATAAGGAAAAATAAAGTACGGTAAATTTAAAAAGATGAAAACCAGATTTAAAGGTTACATCTTGCGAGGTATTCCGAGGTACCCGCACCCTCATCCGAATGTTAAAAATCTATGGCGCGAACGCCAGGAATGTTATCGAAACCAAAAACCATAAAGTTAACCCTTCCAAGGGGTATGAATGTTTTCGAGGACAGAAATACTTGTAATGAAAAACGGTACTCATGAAGCAAGGTTGTCAGGAGACGCCCCAGGAGCATCCTGGTCAGCAACAGGGTCGGCCACCTCCACACCTTCCATTTGGGCATCTGGGTTGGAGCTCTCACCCATGACCTGCGCCTCAGCCTCAGGTTCAGATGGAACAATCTTCCCCTGCTCCACAGCTGCAGCAGTCTCCCTCTTCTTAATCTCTCCCACCAGCTTCACGGCATCCTCCCCAAGCAGGGTCCAATCTAGAGTCGGGAAATGGTCGTAGGTGGACTCAATATAATCATTTACCCCGCGGATGTATCCAGCCTCAAACTTTTCACGTTTGGCAGCCTCACGGGTGGACCTCTCCAAAGCAATGGTCGTGTTAAGAGAATCTAGCGCCTTCTTGAATTCCCCAACTTTCCTAGTATAAGAAGCCTGGAGGGCGTCCTTTTCAGTATCAAGATTCACTATGGAGGTGTTCAGCTGTTCACGTTCTTTTAATAGCTTAGCCTCGGAAGCCTTAAGCTTCTTGCTGGCATCAGCTAACTTCTTCTTTTCATCTTCACTTGTCTTAAGGAGGGATTTTAAATACTTGACTTCAACGGATAATTTCTGATCACCACGGGCCACGACCATCATTTCTTCATTCCGTTTCAAAAGATGAAAGAGACTCTGAGCTTCGCACCAAGTGGTGGCTTTCGCAGCTTCAGACGAGCTCATCTTGTCCCATTCAGCAATAGCCTCCTCTGGAATCTGATTTCCTACCATGGTGGAAAACTTACGGATTAGAGGGCTGGAACCTTCACTTGGGGTGCTGGGGGGTGATGGCTTGGACTTTTTGAAACGGGATCCCGGGCCTTTAGCCGAATCAATGGCAGCAGGTGGCGGTAATTTCCTTTTAGAAGAAGTAGCAGACTTATCCTGGGAAGCAGGGGTTGATTTCATCCTAGAGATATGGGTAGCATCTATGGGAACAAGGTCTTTTCCTTCATCTCCAAAGAGATCATCATAACTTGCAGATTTATTGACAAACGATGGCACACCAGAAGCCATATCTACAAAAAGAAGATCAAAGGTCAGTACTTGAATAATAAAGTGTGGAAGCAAGGTAATAAGCATGATTAAAAATACACAGATGATAAAGTGAAGCATAAAGACATAGCATGGAATCTATTTTACTTGAGGTTTCAACTTTAGAATCCTCCGACGGAACCGGGTTCATGGATTTCTCATTTGGCAAAAAACCACACTTTTTAAGATTGTGATTTGTCAACAGACTAGCACCATCTCCTAGCTCTGCTGACAGCTTCAAGGCCTCATAGGCCCTTTCCAGGGAATGGCCTTTGAGTGCTGTCTTACTCGGAATTTCTATATAAAGGTTTAAGCATGGATTAGATTGTAACGTCTAAATCATCCAGGAAGGAGTAAGGGAGATATGGAAGCATTACTTACTAGGGTTTCTATTAAATTCAGTTATGTATGAGGGACAATCATAGCAATAGAGAAACTGAGGTAACCAATCAGACATTCCTTTTTTATTTCCCTTAATGCACTGTCCATCATGGACATTCCAGGCGGACAAATAAAAGAAGCCAGAGTTTTTTCCCGTTTGCTTAAGCTGGTAAAAGAAACCCAGCTCGCGAGCAGACATCTTCTTTTCAAATAACTGGTCATAAAGAACATACATGCACATGGCCATCCTGTAGGCATTTGGGGTCATTTGGAGAGGAGAGATGTCATAATAGGTGATGATATCATGGATGAAAGGATGTAGAGGAACGGAAAAACCCATTCTAAAAAAAGTGGCGGAAAACACAACACAAGGTATCTGTTGGTCAGGTTCAAAGTTGTCGAAACGATGACACCTCTCCCCGGGGGAAGGTACCACCAAGCGACACTTAGGATGATGTTTTTGAAGAAGAAGTTTTACTCTATTGGCATTCATCGAGGTGTCTAGATCCTCACAAGCAGGGATTATGCCCAGCGATCCATCGGGATTTTCATCTTCTGAGGAAACCTCGACCTCAACCTCGGAATCAGGGAGCGGATAATTGTTGGATGATGTCTGATGAATGGCTATGGCTTGAGGATCTTTGTTTTTGTGGGAAAAGAGGTTGGTGCGGACGGATACAATGGCTTGTTCAGGAACCAGTACCTTAACTTTGGAGCGAGTTCTGGTACTGACTAGTTTAAGTGGTTTTGATGGAAAGGTTCTGATAGATAAGGGGTCAGAGTCAATGGGAGTCTGAACCTCGTGGGCGGATGATTGATGCGAAATGGCCGCAGTTGAGTTCCCTGACATCTGCAAAAGATGGAGCAGGGTGAGATAACGGCCAATAGGGTTTTTTCTTAGTTAGGAAAACAAGATGACAAGAAAACCGAAAAGTTCATGAAGGATTTCGATTAGGGTCTTTTCCTCGAATTATGACTGAGGATCTAGGTCGAACAGGTGGTGGTCATAGTGATTCCGAAGGTATGGGACTTACAAATATCAAGGTTGCTTTTATATCTAAAACAGAGATGAAGGTTCATAGGGGTCTTCACCTCAAGAGAGGTCGCAATATACAGAAATTCAAAACCTAAGGCAATAGGAAGGGTTTTCGGCTTTCGTCCTAAATACTTTTACGGGACGGCATATCAATGGTTAATATTCTAAAGCATATGTGACATACATTAATCAACTATACATGCAAGCAAGAACAATCAAGAAGACGAAAAGACACGGTGCGATATGCAACACAACACACCAAAGAGGATATGAGTTCAAAAGGGTTGTAAGGCCTCGATTTTACATGAAAATAGAGCAAATACCGTCAGGCAATCATGGTTCACAAGGAGTGAGTGCGTATGGTGTTCTGGGTTTCTGGTGTGATTGACATGATAATATAAGTATGTGTGTATGCATACATGGTAGCATATATATATGTGTGAACAAATAAGAGGGGCATATTCAAGGACGGCATGCAACGGTAAATAAGGATTAAAAATGGCAGATAAAGATAGATTCATACCTTATGGAGTGATGCAGGTTGGGGATGATCGAAAATTGGTGAATCGCCGGTATCTTGAGCTGTCTGGAAGCCTTTCGCCGGAGAGAGAATGGAAGGGGTGAAGTTTGTGTTGGAAAAAAGAAAAGGAAAAGGTGGAATGGGCGTGTATTTAAATACACGTGTGAATAGGAACAGGTACGACAGGTGGCGCAATCTGATTGGATAAAAAAAAAAAAAAAAAAAATTTGAAGAATGGGAAGGATAAATGCTCGGTTCAATTTTCTAGGAGAAGTACAAGAAGTTTGTTGTACAAATTGAAATTTGAATTCTCTCCAAAGAAGATAATTGGTGGGTAAATAGGTGCTTCGGAAGCTAATTGGAGCGTGGGATTAATTCACTGCAAAAATAGAGGAATATGTACCGAAAATCTTGATTAGGTACCAGGTGGTCAGCTAAGGGCCTACAGCTGATTATAAGCTTCAGAGTTAATCGTTCAAGGATGAAATAAGTTTTGGTTCCTTTTGTATTTTATACTGCAAGGAACCGGGGGGTAGTTGTTGTGCCCAAAATCTCACATGGGCTCAATTTAAGGCCCATATGTGTTATAAGTCCAGTAGCAGGGTATTGGGCTAGGATGGTCCAACACCAAGGAACAAGTCCATGATGCTGTGGTATAGGTTCAAGGTATCCTGATAGGTTCAAAGTACTACAGCAGGTACTCTGGAGTAGCCTCAAAGTACTGAGGTGCAGGAGAAAGGTGTTGAGGTTCAGGTGGTCTAAACCTCGAAACTGTTACCAGCTGACGAGTGACCAGGATCTCAGGAAGGCAGGATACTAGTAGGATAAGGACTCAGCTACCTATATTTTAGGGGCACGGATTTACACTTATAAAAGGACTCCTAAATCTGGTTAAACAGGATGGATGTAACAAATATAATTAGTATGGGACTCATATTAATTATTCGGATAAGCATTACTTGTTTGAGGATTTATAGGACTTAGAGTTAGACATGGACTAGGAGACTAGGAAGCTCGGCTGGAGCTGATTAATTCGACTATAACTCTAGGATGGATTATCTTGAAGTGGTGGAATTGGCAGGAAGGAAGAAGTATAAACCTAATAGAACTACATGGGGCTTGATTCCTATAAATAGGATACGTAGGCACTTGACTAAAGGATTCAGATTTTCACTCTTTATACGCATAAGGCTCGTGTATTCTCTGTGATACATATTTCGGTGAATTGGCTGGCCGAGTAGGATTTACTCTGCCCTCTTCATCCGGTGGTTTTGTCAACTCAGCCCCCGGAAATCATACTTCAACCATTCTATCCTAATAAGCAGCTTCAGGCTTCGTACTGTGAACCTGTGGCACTGTCCGACAACCAAGGACGCTTTTTACGAATATTCCAGCGAGATTCTCTCAATTGTGTTGTACCAAATTTCTCTCACAACAATGTTCTATACAGAGATATGAAGAAACATCAGGCAATGCTGAAATCCAATTGCAGCCCTAAAGGACTAGTCAAAATAATGGGAATTATACAAGAAAATGTAAAGTTGATGCAAGCAGTAGAGGAGATGGGATTTGGATGCCTTCATTATCTTCAGGCCGTTAAAATGGAATTTAACCTTATTAAACCACTTTAATAATTTAATTAATTAAATTATTTAAACCCAATTTATATTCCTTCTATAAGACTTTTATGATGTTCTGTAGTCACCGGTTCTCTAAGCTTCACTGTTAAAACTCATATTCAAGACGATGGACACATAAATGGACATGGAAAGGAAGACGATGTAGATGATATAGATGGACATGGAGAGGAAGACAGGGAAGATGAGATGGATTGACATGGAGAGGAAGACAAGGTTGATGAAAATTTACCCTTAATGGAAGTGCTTTCCACTTTAAAATCTAAGCGTAAGAGGACTAAGAAGTCACCACCACAGTCATCTTCCTTCCCTGCCGCTACACCACAGCCAAAACCATCTCCCTCCCTGAAAAGAAAAAATAGATTTGGTATAACATATGCAAGGCGAAAGAAGACCTCCACCATCTCCTCCTCAACAGGAGCTCCTCCACCATTTGTTTCGGACGTCATTGCCGAGGAGACCTCTAAAGATGCCACTGCTCAGGTTCCCCTAACACATGTCAAGAATGCACCTGTCAAGGAGGATGCTCTTAGTAAGATCACGGGCCCGGATAGAGCCATTGTTACTAGAAGAAAACTTCTAGTACTTGACATAAATGGAGTTCTTGCTTGTATTTTACACGGAAAGCCGCAGAATGGATTTCAAAATTTCATACCAATTTAATTAATTAATTAAATTCAAAGAGTTTTTTTTAATATGAGATTAATTAACTTTCGAAAGTTTCGCGAAGCTTGTATTTCTTTATTAAAGAAAATTGTACCTAAGTTTTCTTACTCACAATTTGAGGGAGATTGTTAGGCTCAAGGCATGTCTGAATACCATCATTAACAAGCCTACACCTTGTGACTATGTCACCTTCAAAAAGTATGTGCAGCCCCCTAAACCCATATTCCGTGAATGGCTATTTGCTTACTTAAACCTGTTCTCAAACCTGTTCTCAAGAACAGGTTTTCAAAACCGTTAAAATGGAATTTAACCTTATTAAACCACTCTTTGTCTTCCTTCATTATTCTTTATAATTTAATTAATCTCATATTAAAAAAAACTCTTTGAATTTAACCTTATTTCTCAACCGCGAAACTCTCGCGATTCGCCTCGAGAGATGTGCACTTGTTAGTTAGGGTTTGTAACTGATTTTTAAGCTCGATTTTGTTCAAATTGAGCTTATCTTCTCGATTTCTCAGATCTGTGATGTTTGGTTTCAATTTATCTTCGCGGCTTTGTAGAATAACGGTGACTTCTTTGGAGTCTTGGAGTTGAAAGCACGATCTGAGCTTTAAGATGAGCTTCTGTATTTATATTTTTAATGTAATTTACTAAAATATCATATTTTAGTATTCATTTATGGTACTTATGTTCTTACGCTTATGGTCCTTATGTAGACTGGTCTATGGTACTTATGTGCTAGAGATTATGGTACGTATGTATACGGGTTTATGGCACGTATGGTACATCGTGGCCCTATGTTGTACTTATGGTTGGTAAAACATAAGTACCATAATCATCTGTACATAAGTTATGGTCCTTATGTTGTCTATTTATGGTACCCTAGTAAATTGTATTTAATCATCTATTTAATTAGTTCGTAAAATTATTTGAAAAAATTGTATTTAATCTCCATACCCCAGTAAATTGTATCTAATCTCCATACCCCAGTAAATTGTATTTAATCTCCATACCCCAGTACAATATATACTGGTTAAAGCCCGATTTAGACCCGAATAAAATTTGATTTTTATTATACATTTATATATTTACACTTACTATAAGTAAAAAATACTTTAAAAACATATGTATTTACAAGTTCATGACTAAAAAAAATATTTATAACTTAGCAAAAAAAAAAAAAAAAAATTATAAGTAACATAATCATCGACACCGGGATATATGGATAGGAGCAGGATATTAGTTAAAGAGCAGGATTTATACACAGGAGCAGGATATATACACAGGAGCAGGATATTAGTAAAAGAGCAGGATATAAGTTAAAGAGCAGTATTTATACACAGGAGCAGGATATATACACAGGAGCAGGATAAATACATAGGAGCAGGATAATGGAAAGGAGCAGGATAAAGGAAAGGAGTAGGATTTGTACAAAGTAAGGAACATGATATATACAAAGGAGCAAGATATTAGTTATAGAGCAGGATATATACAAAGAAGCAGGATAATGGAAAGGACCAGGATATTGGTTAAAGAGCAGGATTTATACAAAGGAGCAGGATATTAGTTATAGAGCAGGATATATACACAGACGAACGGCCAGACTGAGGCAATTAACAAAATACTCAAGCACACATTGAAGGCAAAGCTAGAGGATGCTAAGGGAAATTGGCCAGAGGAACTTCCACAAGTCTTATGGTCCCTCGAACCACAACGGGTGAGACACCCTTCTCCTTGGTGTATGGATGTGAAGCTATGGTCCCGGTAGAGGTGGGAGCTGGATCTTTTAGGAGAGCTCATTTCGACCCAGAGAATAGTGAGAAGAATCATCGTCTCTACTTGGATATGATTGATTAAATACGAGGTGACTCACAATCCTGATCCTTTGTATATATCCTTGAACGTGATTCCTGCTCTTAATGAGCATATCCTGCTCTTTATCCAACATCCTGCTCTTAAGCAAAAATCCTGCTCTTAGCCAACATCCTGCTCTTAAGCAAACATCCTGCCTCCTTTGTATATATCCTGCTCTTTAACTAATATCCTGCTCCTGTGTATATATCCTGCTCCTTAACTTATATTCTGCTCTTGAACTAATATCCTGCTCCTGTGTATAAATCCTGCTCTTTAACTAATATCCTGCTCCTATCCATATATCCCGGTGTCGATGATTATGTTACTTATAATTTTTTTTTTTTTTTTGCTAAGTTATAAATATTTTTTTTTAGTTATGAACTTGTAAATACATATGTTTTTAAAGTATTTTTTACTTATAGTAAGTGTAAATATATAAATGTATAATAAAAATCAAATTTTATTCGGGTCTAAATCGGGCTTTAACCAGTATATATTGTACTGGGGTATGGAGATTAAATACTAATATCCTGCCTCCTTTGTATATATCCTGCTCTTTAACTAATATCCTGCTCCTGTGTATATATCCTGCTCCTTAACCTATATTCTGCTCTTGAACTAATATCCTGCTCCTGTGTATATATCCTGCTCTTTAACTAATATCCTGCCCCTGTGTATATATCCTGCTCCAGTGTATATATCCTGCTCCTGTGTATATATCCTGCTCTTTAACTAATATCCTGCTCCTGTGTATATATCCTGCTCTTTAACTTATATCCTGCTCCTGTGTATATATCCTGCTCTTTAACTTATATCCTGCTCTTGAACTAATATCCTGCTCCTGTTTATATATCCTGCTCTTTAACCAATATCCTGCTCCTGTTTATATATTCTGCTCTTTAACTAATATCCTGCTCCCGTTTATATATCATGCTCCTTAACTTATATCCTGCTCTTTAACTAATATCCTGCTCTTTAACTAATATCCTGCTCCTGTGTATATATCCTGCTCTTGAACTAATATCCGGCTCCTTACTTTGTACAAATCCTGCTCTTTAACTAATATCCTGCTCCTGTGTATATAACCTGCTCATGTGTATATATCCTGCTCTGTAACTTATATCCTGCTCTTGAACTAATATCCTGCTCCTTTTATATATCTTGCTCTTGAACTAATATCCTGCTCCTGTTTATATATCCTTCTCTTTACTTTGTACAAATCCTGCTCTCTAACTAATATCCTGCTCCTTTGTATATATCCTGCGCTTTAACTTTATCCTGCTCCTCTGTATATATCCTGCTCTTTAACTAATATCCTGCTCTTTAACTAATATGGGGTTATGAACAATTAGTTATTTGTAATAAACCCATAAACCGGCCCAATACCGACGACCGACCGACCGACCAAAACTTTTAATGTTTCGGCTTTAATAGTATAGTATAGATATGTAAAATTTATTATAAGAATTTATTATAATATATAAAAGCAACATAATTTTATATCAAATTGTTTAAAATCATAATATTAAATCTGCCGTGCAATAAATATATTTTATTCCCTATGAGTTCTAGTCTCAATAAAAATGCTAGTTCTTACTGTTCATATATTATGATATACTAGCGTAAAAGCCCGTGCTTTATTTTGACTATTCCATTATATAAACCGAACCACTTGGGTTCAACTCCAAATTTTGATCAAATCCTACACAAAAGCCTAAGGCTCTCAAAAGCATCTCCATTTCTTACATAACCTGAAATCATTGAATTCCAGGATATATGGATAGGAGCAGGATATTAGTTAAAGAGTAGGATTTATACACAGGAGCAGGATAATAGTAAAAGAGCAGGAGATAAGTTAAAGAGCAGGATTTATACTTAGGAGCAGGATATTAGTTAAAGAGCAGGATATATACACAGACGAACGGCCAGACTGAGGCAATTAACAAAATACTCAAGCACACATTGAAGGCAAAGCTAGAGGATGCTAAGGGAAATTGGCCAGAGGAACTTCCACAAGTCTTATGGTCCCCCGAACCACAACGGGTGAGTCACCCTTCTCCTTGGTGTATGGATGTGAAGCTATGGTCCCGGTAGAGATGGGAGCTGGATCTTTTAGGAGAGCTCATTTCGACCCAGAGAATAGTGAGAAGAATCATCGTCTCTACTTGGATATGATTGAAGAAATACGAGTTGACTCACAATCCTGCTCCTTTGTATATATCCTTGAACGTGATTCCTGCTCTTAATGAGCATATCCAGCTCTTTAGCCAACATCCTGCTCTTTAACTCATATCCTGCTTCCTTTGTATATATCCTGCTCCTTTGTATTATCCTGCTCCTTTGTATATATCCTGCTCTTTAACTAATATCCTGCTCCTGTGTATATATCCTGATCTTTAACTAATATCCTGCTCCTTACTTTGTACAAATCCTGGTCTTAAACTAATATCCTGCTTCTGTGTATATATCCTGCTCTTTAACTTATATCCTGCTCTTGAACTAATACCCTACTCCTGTTTATATATCCTGCTCTTTAACTAATATCCTGCTCCTGTTTATATATCCTGCTCCTTACTTTGTACAAATCCTGATCTTTAACTAATATGGGATTATGAACAATTAGTTATTTGTAATAAACCCATAAACCGGCCCAATACCGACGACCGACCGACCAAAACTTTTAATGTTTCAGCTTTAATAGTATAGTATAGTAAAAGCCCGTGCAAACTTTATTTTGACTATTCCATTATATAAACCGAACCACTTGGGTTCAACATTCTGCTCTTTAACTAATATCCTGCTTCCTTTGTATATATCCTGCTCCTGTGTATATATCCTGAAAGAGTTTGTCCTAAAATCCAATCATGTATGATGGTTTAGGAAGAGCTTTCTTGTACTCTTATTTGATTTCATTAATATAAATAAAAGACTTGTTTTGTTTTTATTACGGGCTTTATCTATTTAAAGTGTTTTTAAATAAGATGTTCCATAGTTTAGAGTAAAGCTTCTAGAATTATAATGAGATTATAATAGTGAGATCTAGAAGATGATAACTCTAGACTTAAACAGTTCCTGATCATAGGATAACTAATCGGAAGTTGGTGAATCCGCAAAGATTGGTACATACTATGCTTGCTCCCTTCAGGAGGATGTCTGTTCTCATAGGCATTTGTGTGGTGACACTATAGCTAGTATGTAGGTGCTTGTTAGGGAATAAGTTCACTGAACATGACTCGATAAGTTGAATAGCTAATGGAGTTTACTCACGTGTCGATAGTTGTTCACTGAGTGATAGTTGTACAAGTGTCCTTAGACTTGAGATCGTTAAAGTTATCTTGTATATAATGAACTGTGCTTTGGTTTAGTCCTTAGTCTCAAGGACATCCATTAGGTCTATTCTGGGCATAGGGATTTGTGTATGGAGATAGTTAACGTCAATAGAGGATCTACCCCTTCCAGTATAGGAAGTGAATATCCTATGTTATTCTTAGTATGCGAGTTCTGGAATCTCTGGCCAGAGTGAATGAAATTAGAAAGGAGTTTCTAATTTGCATTAATATGAACTTTGCATTATGAATAAGAAATCATATGATTAAATCTGATAGGCTTGACACGAGTTCCGTGCCTTGTATTTAATCGGGATATTGTAGGGTAGAAGGAATTGATTGTACTGTAACTAGTCACTGACAGGTTCTTGGTATTCTAAGCAGTGAATTCATATTATCCGGATAGTCGCGATATGTTGAGAAGCATCACTCACGATGTAGAATAAATATAATTAATCAGTTAATTATATTTAATGAATTTTAGAATTCATATAAATAATAAATAAAAAGTTTATTATTATTTATTTCTACTACCGGCTTAATATTGAACCTACAGGGTCACACCATAAAAAGATTAATTTATTGATGAAGGTATTTTGAGAGAGAATAATAATAATGATTAAAATAGTTTTAATTATTATTTAAACATTTTATAAGAGAGAAAGTGAGGGATTTATATATTAATATATATTGATATATTAAATATATTAACCCTACTTGAGCCCTATATAAAGGATGAGATGAGATGAGTTAGAAACACTTTTGTTTTTGTGAAAAACCTAGTTGCCTCTCCTTCTTCTTCATCTCTCTCTCTCTCTCAAAAGAAAAAGGAAAACCTCCATTTTTATAAAGCTTCAAGTTTTATAAAAAGCTTCATCGAAGAATTATTCTTGGTGGATACCGGTAGAGGGCCTCACACTCTGAGAAGCTACTGCTAACGATCATCTCGATTCAAAGCTTCGATTTTTCAAGGTAAGATTACGATTCCTCCGCTCTTTCATTTTATATGTTTTTCTATATGTGCGATACATGGTTTTTACGGAATAAATGTTATATCACGCTTCCGCTCATCCGTAAATTCCTTCAATGGTATCAGAGCAAGGTTATGCATATAGAGATTCATATAAAAAATTTCAGATTCTTTTATGCATGTATGGATTTATTATGATTTTTGCAAGTATATTTAGATTTAATTATGAATTAATTCGAAATATTATTTGCATGAGATTTTGACCATTGATCTGGGTTCTACAAGTGTTGTGGATCATCTAGGTATTTGTTTCATAATTTTGTGATGTGTAGATTATTTGTTATGAATTTTTTAAAATTGTTTTAATTAAAATTCATAAAATAATTATGCATGTTGAAATATATGAATTAAAATTTGCACAAGGACCCCATAGATACTTGCTTATTTTTGCTTTTGTTTGATTTCAGAAATCATATTATTTTGATTTTTTATTAATTTATTAATTAATTGTTAATTAATTTATTAATATTAAAATGAAATAATAATAACAATAAATGCATTAATGGCTAGGCAGTTTTTTTTTTGTGTGTTTTAAATGCTTTATAGCATAGAATTGTTGTAACTTACTTAGCATTAAATAAAAAATGTTTTTTTTTTATTAATTGTGTTTTTTTAGTGTAATAAAAGCTAGAGGAGTTACAATAATATAAATTAAAAAAAAAAAAAAAAAAAAAAAAAAAACTGCTGCTGGCCGCGCGCGCACTCGCTGGGAAGGGTGTAACGCATTCCCGGAATGCGTTACAGACCTTGTAACGCATGAGCGTCATGCGTTACACAACTAATAGCTTTTAATTGTTGTAACGCATGAGCGTCATGCGTTACAGCCCCTCTGTCCACATTAAATTTGATTTTTTGGGAGTTTGGTAACTCCGTTTTGGGCGTGCAATATACCGTTGGATTCGTTTTTCCGAGACGGATCTAATGGAGTGGTCAAATATTTTTTATATAAAAGTTTGGAACTTTTTATATTCCCGGATGTGTTTTAAAGCATGTATTAATTGTTTTAATTGCTTTTAAATACTATAATAAATCCATACATCATTATATCATTGTATGACATGATATTACTTGCATGCTTACTTGTTTATTTATTTTTATATATGAGATATATGCCTATATTTACCATGCGATGATAGATTTAGGTGAACTTAAATCAATATAAGGCGTGCTCTAGAAAATCTAGAATAGGAATCGTTTCTTGCCTTAACAATAATATTATGAGTACAACCATGAGATTCTTATGTTTATGAAACATAGAGTGAAATACTCTTTTGATGTTGAAAATGAAAATTTCTGTCTAGGCCGTTGGGTTTTAAGCGGGACCGATGTGACCCCTCCAACACACTGGGAATTTTTCATTTAAATATCATAATTGTATTTTGTTCAAGAAAAAGAGAATCTCCTAGTAATATGATTATGGTTGTAACATAATATAATCCCTCTAAAATTAAATAATATCAAGTAGTAATTGGCCAATGACACAACGGGCTTGTGTCGGTCATAGCCTTCCAACATGGTAGAGAGTAGTTCTTATTTTTGAATCATTGTCGTTTCGTGCTACAGCCGAGGGCTTTGATTTCGAGATAAGAAATACTTGTCTATTACATAGAGATGTGTACAATGAATTAGAATCTAATGGTCGTTACGTGCTACAGCCGTGGGCTGTTGGAGACTGATTCAATTGTATGAAATGTTGGGTTAGACTTGACTTAGAATATTGAGTTTGTCGTGCTACAGCCGTGACTCAATTATTCAAGAGGCTAAAGTTTTATTAGGGAATAACACGAGATGTAATTGACAAGAGTTGTCTGCCTACTGAACATCACATGGCGTTTCGTGCCACAGCCGAGGTTGTGTGATGGAATGTAGGATCCCTATTCCCACTAGCATTATGAATGCTTAATTTTTCCACTTAGGGGGTTGTATAAATTAGATAAACTAGTGGGAGCCACTTATGAATAAAGACCCGATTCATATAGTGTTTTAAAATGAAATTGAATATTTGCTAAGTGTTGTTATGTGTTTATCATTTACAGATTTACTATATACATTATGTCTTCCGCACTATCACTCCGGAGCATACTAGATGCTCACAAATTGACTGGTCCTAATTTTGCTGACTGGCTTCGAAACTTGAGAATTGTTCTCAGGGTTGAGAAGCTGGAATATGTGCTTGACTCACCTAAGCCTGCTGAACCTGCTGACGATGCACATAATGATGAACATGTTGTGTATCGTAAGTGGATAGATGATGCTAATGTTGCTCAATGTATCATGCTAGCTTCCATGAACGTTGAGCTACAGAAGCAGCATGAGCTTATGGATGCTCACACTATCCTAACGCATCTACAAGAGTTGTATGATGTGGCAGGGAGGACAGCTCGATATGAGATATCGAAGGAGCTGTTCCGCTGTAGGATGTCTGAGGGAACATCTGTGAATGACCATGTACTTAAGATGATCAATTTGATTGAACGTCTTGGACAACTTGGTTTTGTCATGGATGGGCAGCTAAACCAAGACTTGGTCTTGCAATCGCTCCCAGATTCGTTTTCGCAGTTTGTTGTGAACTTTCACCTGAATAAGCTGGACGTCAGCCTAGCTGAACTCCACAACATGTTGAAGACTGCGGAATCGAATTTTCCCTCTAAGAAGAGTTCTGTTCTTCTAATTGGTGAAGGTTCCAATCCTAAGAAAAGGAAGAAGAACCCTCCTAAGAAGAAGAAAGTGGGTGAGAAAAAGCCGGTTCCACCAAAAGCTGAAGACCCCAAGAGCAAAGCTGTTTGCTTCCACTGTAACGAGGTGGGGCACTGGAAGAGGAACTGCAAGGTTTACCTTGCAGAATTGAAGAAGAAGGGTAGTGAGACTGCCGCTTCTGGTTCAGGTATGTTCATGATTGAAGTGAATATGTCATTAAATCAAATTTCTACTTGGGTATTAGATACCGCCTGTGGTTCTCATATTTGCAATTCGTTGCAGGAACTAAGGGGGAGTAGGACTCTTGAGGAAGAGAAGGTGATTCTACGGATGGGAAATGGAGCAAGAGTTGCTGCTGAAGCTGTAGGATCATTTGATTTACATATGCCTACGGGCAAGACTATTGTTTTTAAATAATTGTTATTTTGTTCCCTCGATTGTGAGGAATACTATTTTCTATTCCCATGTTAGACTTGGTTGGATTTTCGTTTGTTATTCAGAATAATAAATGTTCAATTCTTAGAGATAATGTTCTTTACGGTAGTGGTATTTTAAATAATGGTCTCTATGTATGTGACATAGAGCATAATTTACTACAAATTGAACATACTAATAAAAGGAGAAATCGAACTTTGTTAGACATGGTTCGATCCATGATAAGCTATGCAGATCTTCCAGTATCACTTTGGGGTTATGCATTGGAAACCTCGGCATATTTACTGAATAAGGTGCCTTCCAAATCTGTTCCTCAAACTCCATATGAGATATGGAAAGAAAGGAAACCGAGTCTTAAACACGTTAAGATTTGGGGATGTCCAACTTATGTCAAGAAAGTTGACCCGGATAAGCTGGAATCTCGATCCGTAAATTGTAGGTTTGTGGGATATCCTAAAGAGATTATAGGGTATTTGTCTCCAAACATGCTACCTTCTTAGAAAATAGTTTATCCTTGAAGGGAACAGTGGGAGCAACATTGAACTTAAAGAAGTTCATGAAACACAAACTACTACGGTTCAAGAGGAAACACCTGTTCAAACTAAACAACCTTATGTGGCATAGTGTTGACTCAGAGAAATGGCAGAGTGCCATGAAATCCGAAATGGATTCTATGTATGCCAACCAAGTATGGACTTGATTGAAGCACCTGAGGATGTTAGACTTATTGGGTGCTAAAAGGTATACAAGAGAAAGATTGGAGTAGATGGCCAGGTGGAGACCTATAAGGCCTGGCTCGTGGCAAAAGGATTCAAACAAAGGCAAGGGATTGACTTTGATGAAACTTTTTACTTGTAGCCCTACTCAAATCAATTCGGATTTTGCTTGCGATCCATATATGGATTGAAGCGAGCTTCTCGTAGATGGAACATCCGTTTTGATGAGACAATCAAAGAGTTTGGTTTTATCAAAAACATAGATGAACCATGTGTCTACAAGAAGGTTAGTGGGAGCGCGGTAACATTTCTTGTGTTGTATGTGGATGACATACTTCTTATAGGAAATGACATACCGATGCTGCAATCAGTCAAAGTGTGGCTATCAAAGAACTTCACTATGAAGGACTTGGGAGAGATATCCTAGATTCTCGGTATGAAGATCTATAGAGATAGATCGAGAAGAATGATAGGTCTTAACCCAAGGTACATACATCGAGAAAGTGCTTAAAAGGTTTAGCATGGAAAACTCCAAAAGAGGTCTCATACTGATGAGCCATGGAGTATCTCTTTCCGAGAAGATGTCTCCTAAGACACCTGAGGAAAGAGAGCGTATAAGTAAGATTCCTTGTGCTTCAGCAATAGGATCTATCAAGTACGCGATGTTATGTACTAGGCATGATATTGCTCATTCAATTAGTTTGACGAGCAGATATCAGTCGGATCCAGGTGAAGACCACTGGAAAGAAGTGAAGAACATCCTTAAGTACTTGCGAAGGACTAAGGATATTTTTCTTGTTTTGGTGGATCTGAGTTGAAAATAGAGGGTTATACTAACTCTAGTCTTCAATCAGAAAGTATTGATAGCAAATCCATGTCAGGGTACGTGTTTACTCTGAAGGATGGAGCGATTAGTTGGAAGAGTTCCAAACAGCCTACAACGGCTGACTCAACAGCGGAAGCAGAATTTATAGATGCAAGTGACACTGCAAAACTGTTTTGTGGCGCTTTCTTTTGATTAGGGAGATCATTGAAAGTAGAGATGTCAACATTGAGAGAGTTGACACACATAACAACATAGTAGACCCACTCACTAAGTCGCTATCTCAGATTCACTTCGATCGTCATAATGAGTGAATGGGTATTAGATACCAGAGTGATTGGCTTTAGTACAAGTGGGAGATTGAAAGAGTTTGTCCTAAAATCCAATCATGTATGATGGTTTAGGAAGAGCTTTCTTGTACTCTTATTTGATTTCATTAATATAAATAAAAGACTTGTTTTGTTTTTATTACGGGCTTTATCTATTTAAAGTGTTTTTAAATAAGATGTTCCATAGTTTAGAGTAAAGCTTCTAGAATTATAATGAGATTATAATAGTGAGATCTAGAAGATGATAACTCTAGACTTAAACAGTTCCTGATCATAGGATAACTAATCGGAAGTTGGTGAATCCGCAAAGATTGGTACATACTATGCTTGCTCCCTTCAGGAGGATGTCTGTTCTCATAGGCATTTGTGTGGTGACACTATAGCTAGTATGTAGGTGCTTGTTAGGGAATAAGTTCACTGAACATGACTCGATAAGTTGAATAGCTAATGGAGTTTACTCACGTGTCGATAGTTGTTCACTGAGTGATAGTTGTACAAGTGTCCTTAGACTTGAGATCGTTAAAGTTATCTTGTATATAATGAACTGTGCTTTGGTTTAGTCCTTAGTCTCAAGGACATCCATTAGGTCTATTCTGGGCATAGGGATTTGTGTATGGAGATAGTTAACGTCAATAGAGGATCTACCCCTTCCAGTATAGGAAGTGAATATCCTATGTTATTCTTAGTATGCGAGTTCTGGAATCTCTGGCCAGAGTGAATGAAATTAGAAAGGAGTTTCTAATTTGCATTAATATGAACTTTGCATTATGAATAAGAAATCATATGATTAAATCTGATAGGCTTGACACGAGTTCCGTGCCTTGTATTTAATCGGGATATTGTAGGGTAGAAGGAATTGATTGTACTGTAACTAGTCACTGACAGGTTCTTGGTATTCTAAGCAGTGAATTCATATTATCCGGATAGTCGCGATATGTTGAGAAGCATCACTCACGATGTAGAATAAATATAATTAATCAGTTAATTATATTTAATGAATTTTAGAATTCATATAAATAATAAATAAAAAGTTTATTATTATTTATTTCTACTACCGGCTTAATATTGAACCTACAGGGTCACACCATAAAAAGATTAATTTATTGATGAAGGTATTTTGAGAGAGAATAATAATAATGATTAAAATAGTTTTAATTATTATTTAAACATTTTATAAGAGAGAAAGTGAGGGATTTATATATTAATATATATTGATATATTAAATATACTAACCCTACTTGAGCCCTATATAAAGGATGAGATGAGATGAGTTAGAAACACTTTTGTTTTTGTGAAAAACCTAGTTGCCTCTCCTTCTTCTTCATCTCTCTCTCTCTCTCAAAAGAAAAAGGAAAACCTCCATTTTTATAAAGCTTCAAGTTTTATAAAAAGCTTCATCGAAGAATTATTCTTGGTGGATACCGGTAGAGGGCTTCACACTCTGAGAAGCTACTGCTAACGATCATCTCGATTCAAAGCTTCGATTTTTCAAGGTAAGATTACGATTCCTCCGCTCTTTCATTTTATATGTTTTTCTATATGTGCGATACATGGTTTTTACGGAATAAATGTTATATCACGCTTCCGCTCATCCGTAAATTCCTTCATATCCTGCTCCTTTGTATATATCCTGCTCTTTAACTAATACCCTGCTTCCTTTGTATATATCCTGCTCCTGTGTATATATCCTGCTCCATTGCATTATCCTGCTCCTTTGTATATATCCTGCCCTTTAACTAATATCCTGCTCCTTAACTTATATCCTGCTCTTTAATTAATATCCTGCTCCTGCGTATATAACCTGCTCTTGAACTAATATCCTGCTCCTTAACTTATATCATGCTCTTTAACTAATATCCTGCTCCTGCGTATATAACCTGCTCTTGAACTAATATCCTGCTCCTGTGTATATATCCTGCTCCTGTGTATATATCCTGTTCCTGTGTATATATCCTACTCCTGTGTATATATCCTGCTCTGTAACTTATATCCTGCTCTTGAACTAATATCCTGCTCCTGTTTATATATCCTGCTCTTTAACTAATATCCTGCTCCTGTTTATATATCCTGCTTCTTACTTTGTACAAATCCTGCTCTCTAACTAATATCCTGCTCCTTTGTATATATCCTGCGCTTTAACTTTATCCTGCTCCTCTGTATATATCCTGCTCTTTAACTAATATCCTGCTCTTTAACTAATATGGGGTTATGAACAATTAGTTATTTGTAATAAACCCATAAACCGGCCCAATACCGACGACCGACCGACCAAAACTTTTAATGTTTCGGCTTTAATAGTATAGTATAGATATGTAAAATTTATTATAAGAATTTATTATAATATATAAAAGCAACATAATTTTATATCAAATTGTTTAAAATCATAATATTAAATCTGCCGTGCAATAAATATATTTTATTCCCTATGAGTTCTAGTCTCAATAAGAATGCTAGTTCTTACTGTTCATATATTATGATATACTAGCGTAAAAGCCCGTGCTTTATTTTATGATATACTAGCGTAAAAGCCCGTGCAAACTTTATTTTGACTATTCCATTATATAAACCGAACCACTTGGGTTCAACATCCTGCTCTTTAACTAATATCCTGCTTCCTTTGTATATATCCTGCTCCTGTGTATATATCCTGCTCCTTTGTATATATCCTGCTCTTTAACTAATATCCTGCTTCCTTTGTATATATCCTGCTCCATTGCATTATCCTGCTCCTTTGTATATATCCTGCCCTTTAACTAATATCCTGCTCCTGTGTATATATCCTGTTCCTTAACTTATATCCTGCTCTTTAACTAATATCCTGCTCCGGTGTATATAACCTGCTCTTGAACTAATATCCTGCTCCTGTTTATATATCCTGCTCCTTACTTTGTACAAATCGTGCTCTTTAACTAATATCTTGCTCCTGTGCATATATCCTGCTCCTGTGTATATATCCTGGTCTTTAACTTATATCCTGTTCTTGAACTAATATCATGCTCCTGTTTATATATCCTGCTCCTTACTTTGTACAAATCGTGCTCTTTAACTAATATGGGATTATGAACAATTAGTTATTTGTAATAAACCCATAAACCGGCCCAATACCGACGACCGACCGACCAAAACTTTTAATGTTTCGGCTTTAATAGTATAGTATAGATATGTAAAATTTATTATAGAAATAAAAAGGAGACTTCTCTAAGAGAAGTACAAGAACTAGTTCCCCAAATGGAGAATGTTCAGAGGACCTTTAGCTCAAAAGGACCAGATGCATTTTATGAAAGAGTTGAATCTGACCCTGTAAGTAACTCAGACATTGTGAATTTTTCCAAGAAACTGGAATCAAGTAATGTAAAAGTAGGTGGATTAGATATAACGTTGAGCTTCCTTTAAGTTCTCTAGAAAAGGCCGAAGAGGCAAGATTTCATGGAGCAGACTATCAATCATTATATGCTCCAAAAGAAGATGAGATGTTAAAGTCTAAGTCTATGGAGGCTCTAAGGTATGAGAAGGTAATCGACTTCCTCTTAAATAGAAACATCCCACTCTATATTAAAAACAAAAAAAAAACAATGAAGGTTTTTTCTTCACCTTCTCACTAAGTCTATATTTAATTTTTTTTTTAATAATTTAAGCATGAAGTTGGTATTAAGGCTATTCAAGTTATATCAGTTGATTAAATGTAATTTCAATTAAACAAATTCATGACTCTAATCATGTTGATTTGTAGCTACAGAAACTAGAGTAATGCTAGGGAACCCAAAAATGTTCCCAAATGACGTGGCAAAATGGGGAGTTTTAATTGGTGTTGTTGATATGCATGCAGGGGATCCATCTCATTTTTTACAACCAATTATAGCAAGACACGTGGCATTTGGGAAACTTTTTAGGGTTCCCTAGCATTTTTCCAGAAATTAAGACCTGCAATTTAATACCAAAATTATGGTGGGGATACTTAGCAAGAAAAGAAACAAGGTGAGGGAGGATGATGCATGTAAGATTTGGCTTCTAATAAGTACATAATTTTTCCATTAGTTAGACTCTTTTGATTAGGCTAAAATCAATTGTCTTTGGTTTGTTTTAGGGTTAAATGGAATTTAGGTCACTATACTGACTGCTAATTTTCAATTGGGTCATCCAACTCAAAAAGGTTTCAATTAGGTCACAAATCAGATAAAAGTCTTCAATCAGGTCACTGAACGTTAACGTCGCATTGACAATTAACGGAGTTCTGTCTAATAGTGCCAGCTCGGTGCCATATCATCTGCCGCGTTAGTAAACTAACCCGCCCAATCTAAAACCCGACCCAATTATACCCATCTCCTTTTATTTCTTTTACCCGAATAAAACAAAACAAATCAAATCTCCACCCCTAAATCAAACTCTTAAGTGAAAACACCCCAAAATCAAACCCAATCGAAATCGAGATGGTACGAACTCAATCAGGCGTTGAGTTCGTATACAGGAGCCACAAGATCACACTTGCGTTTGATATACTCGAATTCAGAGTTGCTACTCCTACGGCCTATGAACAAGTGGCTATTGTCATATGGATTGTTAATTGAAGAGTTGCTACTCCTTGAAGTAGACATTGAAGAACCCTAATTGAATGGTGTGATTCTGCAATAGAAGAGAGAAAGTGGATGAACCCTAATTGAATGGGTATGATAATACCTGGTTATAAACTGATTTAAGATCAGTTGGGTCGGGTCAGCCACCCATACATGCCAACTCAGTCTGCCAACTCATGATCCCGTCAATTATTTAACGACGTTAATGTCCAGTGACCTGATTGAAAACTTTTATCTGATTTGTGACGTAATTGAAACCTTTTTGAGTTGGATGACCTAATTGAAAATTAGCAGTCAGTACAGTGACCTAAATGCCATTTAACCCGTTTGTTTAATGCATATGAAAGTGTTCAATGAGTATGGTTGGGATCCCGGTTTCACGGATGTTAGTGATAGTGCCCTAGAGACAATACAATTGTACTTCTGGGAAACACTATTTTGTTATTTAATAATGATTATGTTCTATTGATTATTCGACAACAATTATTATGTCTTTATTTACTGCGATATTAATGTTAGAGTAATAAATGTCCTTGGAATATTGAACACGTATTCTATATCTTTAAGTATGTGACTTAAAAATGAGATTATATGAATAGTGTTTATATTCCTAAAGATATCCCTAATTAAGCATTATGAATTGGGACAATTATGATGCATAAAGATTAGTATGTTCGTTGACTAAATGACCACATCTCATTGGTCATAGGTATAGTGATACTAAAGTCAAGAACATAGGTGCATGTAATATTCTACATGGCACCGGATAGACCCACAGTGAGATTCTACATGGTAATAAAGTCATTAGAATAGCTCACAGTGATAATGGTGTAATGATCCTTAGACTTGAGATCATTATATTTCTATACGAGGATTAATATACTTTGATTACATTAAAAGTTACCTTTGACCGGGTGATGATAAAAGTGGACATCGGGTATATTATGAGTCGTATGAGAAATATGAATGATAGATATAGGATTTAACCCTCCTATTATTAGGAGAGATATTATTGGCCTCTTGATTGAGTGAGACTATGAAAATGCATGGCCATGCTCAAATATTGATTTGTTTTAATAGTCTACTCATTGATCAAGGAAACCTGGATTAAACGTTGAAGAGGATGACTAATAACATGCCTCGAGTTTAATCTATAATATTTGGTTAAAGGGATTATATTACACGGAAACATTAGTCACGAAAGGTTTAATTGGATCACCAATTATTATTATTACTTGGGTAGCAATGATGTATTACTAGATGCCGCTCATTGTTTATAATTTTATTATGAGATATTAAAATTATTGCCAACGTAATAATAACCTAAAGGGTTACACATAAAGAACGTTTTAGACGGAGCAATAATTAAATTTCGAATTTAATTGAATTATTATTATTATTGAATTATTGGATTAATTAAGTAGGACTTGATTAATTATATAATAATTCAAATATAATAAATAATACTACTAATAATCAGATTGGGTTTTGGAAGCCCAATCAGATTAGGTATAGGCCCAGATATACTTCTCCATATAAATACATTATGATGTATTGTTTTAGGTTTAGTGACAAAATTCGTTTTTCACATAAAACCCTAGCAGCTCTGCATATTAGAGAGGCTAGAAACAGAGAGAGAAAGGTTTTTCGAGGGCGGTTCTTTTGGCTAGTACCAACTCCGTAATCGTGCGTTTGTGTGGACTACTTTGGCGACGCAGATCTTGAACAAGGGCTGCGTGGTGGTTACAACAAGGACCTCCATCTTTCTGAATATTATAAGCTCAATTAAGGTATGATTTCGTTTCTCCATAATCAGCCATGTCTTGTACACGGATCCTAGGGTTAGGGTTTCGGATTTTTATTGTTTTTACGACTGTTTTCGCTGCGTTTGTTGCCCCGAAACCCAACAATGGTATCAGAGCTACGTGTATAAGGGGCTGATTTGGTTATGTGTTTGCTGTATTCGATGCATGTATGCATGTTTTATGAATCTGCCTTGATACAGTTATGAGATATATCGATTATAATATGTTATATCGCTTATATATGATTCTGTTATGCTTAATATACTGATATGACTGATTAATATGCGATGATTGTATGTTATGCGTGTTGTCTGGTTTATATAGGGATATAAACTGTGAGACAGATCATGTTTGGACACGATCTGCAAACTGGGATATGTCTGTATGTATATGATACATGCTTCCGGAACTGTATATGATGCAGTGGCGGCAGAGACTATAAGATATGATCTGAGATTCCGAAATCGATGATTTTTGAATAGCACTAGTTTAATGGTTTATGGTTTTGGTTTTATAAATATGACTTGCATGTCGTTTTCTTCATTCTTGTAATTGTTTAACCTCGAATGTAAATCGAGTTTTATTATGTAAGTACATTAGTATAGGTTGGATTCAATTGTTCAATGTAATGTACTTGAAGATTGAAGGACGATCCAAGAAGAGGTGCATTCAAGGGAACAAGGAGAATGAAGACATGTAATTGTATTTATGTTTTTCCACCATAGATTGACCTTGATCCTTTCATTAGCTTGAAAGGATCATATAGGATAAAGGCCATAACCAAGCACGTTTACATACTGCACTTTACATATTGATGTATGATTGCATGTGTAGGATACAATGTGATGCATGCTTTAATTAGATTAATCATGTATTATTGTATGTATTAGATACATCACCCATGCCATGCCTGCTAAACAAGATAAAATCTGTAACGATTCAAGATTTTAAAATTGAACAAAACGAACATGAGATTCCTGTGTTTATGAAACACGGAAATAAGTGTGAATTTTCAATTTTTTGATATGGGGCGATTTTGACAAAAATACAAGCAGCGCTTGTAAGAAAGGTGGATTTTAAGTGAGACCACGGTGACTCCTCCGCTGGACTGGAAATCAAACCATTGATGAATTTTGAATTGAAGTACTTAGTTCAAGGAAGAATTGGGAATCTCTTGATGATGGGATCATGGTCGTTTTAATAAAATCCCTAAATTTAAAATATTAAGTCACTCAGATGCCTTTCAATGGGCAACACTCGTCAAGACCTAGATCGAGAAATAGTGGGTTCGCCAAAGCGAAGCACTCCAATCTATCGTGGTAAGGCGTGATGAAGTAAATGTGATACTTATCTGTTAGACTATTGGGTTAGACTTAAATAAGTTACCACAATAGGATTGTGAACTTAGAGGCATGGAGTTTGGTAAGATTTATTGGATAAATACGTACAATTGTTGTTCTACCAAACTATGGTACCAGCTCCCACATCCACAGTTGATACGTATGAAAGCCACTGTCCTCTATCCCAGAGTTTTTAAGCTTCGTGAAGCTTTTCAAGGTCATTTTACAGGACATGAGGTTCTTTTAAATATCTCTATTGTTATTTTTATGGTAATTGTTAGTTAGTCGAGAAACAAGTCTTATATCTAGGGTCGAATGCCGTATATAACTTTTTTTTTTTTTGACGTAAAGGAAATAATTCATTAACATACTGAAATCCAGCTAGGACAAACCCTGAACTGTCAATTACAACCTGATTGTGAAACAAAAAATGAGCTAAACAAATAGTCGTTTTGTTTTCAGATCGCTTAACACATAGAATATCCAAAATCTTTAATCTAAAAAGTATTACAATGACATCTCGAACAATCCAACCTACATCAGTTGTGAAACTAGTAGCATCGTAATTGACCTTCACATAGGCACCATCTGTAGCCCAATGTTCAGAACTATCAGTTACATCGACCGAACTTTTTGATTCTACCGTATCTATAATAATAATAATCTTTATTAATAAGTGAAAATGGTGCGTGGTACTAAAAGTACCAAAGTACCAAAGTACCAAAAGTACCAAAAGTACCAAATTTAAATTATCACTAAATCGAGATTCGATTCCTCACAACTACGTAATTATACAAGATTTATTTACTTTAAATTCTTTAGCTTCATACAGGGTTCGATTCCTCGCAACAACGTAATTATACAACATTTACTTTAAATTCTTTAATTCAGGGTTCGATTCTTTGCAACTACGTAATTATACAACATTTATTTATTTATTTTATATTCTTTAGATTCATCAAGGGTTCGATCATCGCAACTACGTAATTATACAAGATTTATTTACTTTAAATTATTTAGCTTCATCCCGGGTTCGATTCTTTGCAATTACGTAAATATACAAGATTTATTTATTTAATTTAAATTCATTAGTTTCATCTAGGGTTCAATTTCTTCCAACTACATAATTATACAAAATTTATTTATTTACTTTAAATTTATTAGTTTCATCTAGGGTTCGATTCCCTGCAGCTACGTAATCATAGAAGATTTATTTATTTACTTTAATTTTTTTAGCTTTCTCCGCAGTTCGATTGTCTATAACTACATAATTAAATAGTGATTTATTTATTATATATTTTTATCATTCAATTCTCGATAAAAATATTTTTCAATAATATTTATTAATAATTTTTCAATATTAATATTTTAATGCCACGGCTAGTAAATATTAGAGCTAAAACCTAAAAGGTATGTTTCTATTTATGGTAGTAGTTGAGATACCATACCATGGTAAGCCAAAAATCCTGCTTTACAACCACGGGAACCAGGACCCATCTTTCAGCAGAGTGAGCATAGATATCAGAGGACAATGGTAACTACTAGGAGTCAGAAAATGGGTCGGAGGGAGATGAAGGATGTGGAGGAAGGGATTCGAGAAATAACAAAACACGAATTATCAAAACGCGTATCATGTGTTGACAAGTTTAAGAAGAAGAGTAAGAAGATAAAGGACATGGACAATAAATCTTTAAAGAGAAAGAGGAACAATGTTGATGAGGAGGGTAAATCAGCTAAGGAGACGATTATTCGAATCGGTGATACGGTTAATTTATCGGACCTTCTGTTAATACCCGGATTTTAATGATGATAAATGTCTGAAAGTTTATCTTAGTAATTGATATAACTTAATCAGAAAAATGAATGTTTTGAAAATCATTGATTTGATCTTACTCGATTTCAGGAGATTTGACTTGTTCAAATCTAATATTGTTATTGATGATTATCCTAACGATATTAAATCAATCAAGACTTATTCAAATCTGTTTGTATTTATTGCCTTATCTTTTCTAACAGATTATGCTTATACTTATCTTCTGTTTCCTGGCCGTTGCAATTCAAATTCTTCAAACAGCTATTTTCAGGAAGATATATATTCATTCAGGTGGTGTGACAACTACAGAACTTCGAGCAATCAATTTACATTCTTCTACTAAGCTTTCAAGATCAAATCAGTTTTGTTTCAGAAGATTCATTATTGTTGAGTTGTATTAATTTACTTTATCTATACTTGTGCCGAGTTGTGGCAAATAGATAGGATTACAAAATTCAACCTAAGGTACTAGCGAGCTAAGGTTATCTGCTGCTAGTGGACAGTGGTGTCAAGGGAAGGGTTCTTCCAAGAGGTTATCATTTTTGTAATCGGGATAAACTGTAAGTGTATTATTAATTGATAATAATATATTCTCTGTGCTAGTTGGCATAGGGACTTGGACGTAGGCCATAGATACTGATAGGGGCCGAACCAAGTGAAAAGTCTTGGTGTTATTTATAATTCTGCAGAATAATTTTATTCAGTATTTGTTTTATATTTAACCTATTGAGACAGTCCCATTTAACAAAGAGGCAGACCCTTTGTCAATTGAGACAGACTCTTTCATATATTGTGCTTAGTTAATTTCATTTGGTATCAGAGCAGGTGCATTTGACATTTGTTTTAAGTGTTTATTTTGCTAGCGATCAATGGCACAATCTAATTGGCAAGAACGTCACTCAAACAACATTCCTCCTCTTCTTCTTGGAGCTGAAAACTACAACGACTGGAAGTTTCGAATGAAAATTTTTCTCCAGAAGGATGCCTACGAATGGGATGCTGTTGAAAATGGGATCATCATTCCTATGAAAGATGGAAAGCCTAAACCAGTCAAGGAACTTACTGCTGACGAAGTCAATTCTCTAAATTACAATGCTCGAGCAATGAATTCTCTTCTAAATGGTTTAAGCTCTACTGAACTAAGAAAAGTCTCGGCATGCACGTCTGCTAAACAAGTCTGGGATACTATCAAAGTCAGTCATGAAGGGACATCTAAAGTTCGTGAAGTGAAGCTGGATCTACTACTAAGTGACTATGAAAGTTTCAGACTTGAAAAGGATGAAAGTATTAAAGAAGCTCAGGGACGATTTCTTATATTGATGAATTCTATTGCTCTACTCGAAAGACATATTCCACAGGCTGAAATCAATAGAAAGATTCTTCGATCACTGCCTAAGAAATTTGCACCTAAAGTTACCACTCTTCAAGATTCTACTTTAATTTCTACTATGGAAACACTAACTCTTTTTAGTGAATTGGAAGAATTTGAAAATCAATTACGCAGGTACGACGAAGAAGATGAAATTCCTAGAAAGAAGACACTTGCTCTTCATGCTGATGAGTCTGATGAAGATTCTGATGAAGACATTGCACTTCTTACAAAGAAATTTCAGAAATTTTTGGCCAAAAAGAAATCTGCAAGTCGATTCACTAAATTCAATTCTCCGAAGAAAGACGACAAGAATAGCTTTAAAGATGACGCATGTTTTGAATGTGGAAAGAAAGGTCATTACAAGAAGAACTGTTTCAAGCTTAAGGCAAAACAGAAAGCTTCTGGATCTCAAGACAAAAGAAAGAATAAAGCTTTTCTTACCTGGAGTGATGATGAGTCTGAAGCTGAAATTGATTCCGATGATGAAATCGCTCAATTATGTCTGGCTGGCATTGAAAGCAATGTTTCTGATGAAGACGAGGTAAATATCATTTCCAATTCTTCAAATTATGATATTGCAAGAAATATTTCATTTTTGCAGGGACAAAACAAAAAATTACGAGAGAAAAATGCTTATCTAAAACAAACTCTCAACGAAGTTCTAAATGAGATGGATGACTCCATGAAAGATGAGTTGCTTACAGAAGAAATCAGAGTTCTATCTGAAAAGGTGTCAAAACTTTCAGAAGAAAATGATTATTTGAGGAACGAAATAGAAATGAAAGATGCTTGTCTACTCACTTTGAAACAACAAACATTTACTGAAAGAAAGGAAGCGAATACAAATCAACAGTTTTCTAATCTTCAGGATAAGATTGCACTCCTAAAGAAGGATCTATCTAAATTTGTTCATGGTGAAGGCACTCTTGATGCATTATTAGCTGAACAGAAATCATCTTTGGATAAAGAAGGCTTAGGCTATAGCTCAGTCAGAAAATCTGTATTTCAACGAGGAAATAAGAGAACAGTCTTGAAATACTCCATGCCTTATGAAAGATGCAAAGACTGTGGAAAGATAGGGCATATATCTGCTCAATCCAATCTTTGTGGTATCAAGGACCACTCCTCTAACTCTCACTCTACATGTCATATTGTTCAAATGTGGATTAGAAAAGTTGATCGTCATTTATATAACATTGTAGACACTAACAAATCAGGACCCAAGATGACATGGGTACCTAAATTTAAAATATAACTGTTTTGCAGATTTGTTTGAAAGCTCATATTCCCAGAAACAAATGGATCATAGACAGCGGATGCTCTCGTCACATGACAGGAGACAAATCAAAATTTATCTCTATAGATGCGAAAGATGGAGGTCTAGTTACTCTTGGAGACTCGACTACTGTTCGCATTATAGGTAAAGGCACCATAGGAAATGACAAGTTCTCCATTAATAATGTCAGGTTAGTTGATGGTTTAAAGTATAATCTTATCAGTGTTAGTCAGCTAACAGATACAGGTCATGATGTCAAGTTTGGTAAGAATATGTGTTTAATTACTACTACTTCAAATCGTAATCCTTTAATAGCCAAGCGACAAGGCAATATCTTTGTATTAGATTTTGATGAACAGGATGAAGAAGTTTGCTTAGCTTCAATTCAAGATCAACAGAACTTGTGGCATAGACGCCTAGGTCACGTTCATATGGATCTCATCAACAAAATCTCTTCTCATTCTTTGGTCAGAGGTTTACCCAATCTAAAGTATAAAAAGACAGAACCTTGCACAGCTTGTCAGTTAGGTAAACAGGTTCGTACTTCTTTTAAAGTTAAGAAGCAGATATCAACAACTGTTCCATTGCAACTGTTACATCTTGATTTATTTGGTCCAGAAAGGTATGTTAGCTTAAGTGGTAAGAAATACGTTTGTAATTGTTGATGATTTTTCTCGTTTTACATGGGTACTATTTTTGAGAACTAAAGATGAAGCCTTTGTAGAATTTCAAGATCTAATTTCTAACCTTGAAACCAAGTTTTCTGTTAAGCTTCAAACTATCAGGAGCGATCATGGAGGTGAATTTGAAAAGGAATTTGTTACTTATTGCAAATCTAGAGGCATTACGCATGAATTTTCTGCTCCTCGTACTCCACAACAAAATGGAGTAGTCGAACGTAAGAATAGAACTCTTCAAGAAACTGCTCGCACATTACTGCATGAGAGTAAGTTACCTCGAAAATTCTGGGCTGAAGCGGTAAATACTTCTTGTTATGTTCTTAATAGAGTATTAATTCGTCCTATATTATTGAAAACTCCATATGAATTATTGAAACAGAAAACTCCTAACATAGGTTATTTTAGAGTTTTTGGATCTAAATGCTTTATTCTAGATACCCAGCCCAACAAAGGTAAATTTGATGCTAGAGCTACAGAAGGTATTTTTCTTGGATATGCTGCCAATAGTAAAGCTTATCGAGTATTTAATACTGTTAAAGATAAAGTGGAAGAGTCTATTAACATTACTTTTAATGAGACTCACAATGATCTGGTCAGAGACGAGGATGATTTTGCAGATATTCCTTCTCAGACTGAAATGAGACAGCCTCATTCCCCAAAAGGACAGTCTCATTCTCCTCAACGTTGTTCTCCTTCTACTTCTGGATCGCCTTCATCTACTACTTTCACTCAAGATATTTCCAGTAGATTTGCTTCTCCAGTACCAATGCAGGCAGATCAATTTCAACGGGATAATTCTAATATTGAAGAAATGCACTCTATAACTCTGCCAAAGTCATCAAGAACGGTGAAGAATCATCCACATGACAATTTACTTTCTGATCTTGATCAAGGAATCACAACTCGCAGTAGGTTGCATAATCTCTGTGCCTTCTCCGCGTTTGTTGCCGATTTTGAACCTAAAAATGCTCAAGAAGCTGTTCAGAATGAACAATGGTCTATGGCAATGCAAGAGGAATTAAATCAGTTCGAACGCTGTGATGTCTGGGAATTAGTTTCTCCACCTCCGGATGCTTCTATCATTGGCACTAGATGGGTTTTTAAAAACAAGAAGGATGAATCAGGTAATATTATTCGAAATAAAGCTCGTTTAGTTGCACAGGGTTATAATCAACAGGAGGGCATCGATTACGATGAAACTTATGCTCCAGTCGCTCGCCTGGAATCTATTCGCATTCTCATGGCCTATGCTGCTCACATGCAATTCAAGCTTTATCAAATGGACGTCAAAAGCGCTTTTCTAAACGGTTTCTTGCAAGAAGAGGTTTATGTCAAGCAGCCTCCAGGTTTCGTTCATGAAAAATATCCTAATTTTGTATACAAGCTCAAGAAATCTGTATATGGACTCCGACAGTCACCTCGATGTTGGTATGATCGTCTCAGTGATTTTCTTGTGCATTCTGGCTTTACTCGTGGTACACTCGATCCTACTCTCTTTATTTTTCATAAAAACAAAGCTCTCTTACTTGTTCAAGTATACGTTGATGATATAGTCTTTGGGTCAACAAATGAATCATTGTGTAATTGGTTCTCTGATTGTATGCATAAAGAGTTTGATATGAGTCTTATGGGCGAACTTCAGTTTTTTCTTGGTTTGCAAATTAATCAAACTGCTGCAGGTATTTTTATTCATCAAAGCAAGTACATTCGTGATTTGCTTAAACGGTTTGATTTAGAAAGTATTTCTTCTAAAACTACTCCAATGAGTGTTTCTGTCAAACTCACTGCGGACAAGGAAGGTCAGTCTGTAGATATTACTAAGTATCGAGGTATGATTGGTTCTTTGTTATATCTTACTGCTTCTCGTCCTGATATAATGTTTAGTGTTTGCATGTGTGCTCGCTTTCAGGCTAATCCCAAAGAATCACATTTGAATGCAGTTAAAAGGATCTTTAAGTATCTCAAAGGCACTAGCACTTTAGGGTTATTTTATCCTACTGCCTCTTCTTTTGATTTAACTGGTTTCTCAGATGCTGATTATGCAGGTTCTTTAGTTGATCGAAAGAGCACTAGTGGTGCATGTGAATTTTTAGGTGATTGTTTAGTAGCATGGCATAGCAAGAAACAAACTTCCATAGCATTATCCACAGCTGAAGGGGAATATATAGCCGCTGGTAGTTGTTGCACTCAAATCTTATGGATGCAACAAACTCTCACTGATTACGGTATCAACTTTACAAAAATTCCTATTTACTGTGATAATACTGCTGCTATTAATATTTCTAAAAATCCTGTCAAACATTCACACACTAAACAAATTGATGTTAGACACCATTTTATTCGTGATCATGTTGCTAAAGGTAATATTCAATTGATTTTTATTCCGTCTGAAAATCAACGTGCTGATATTTTTACTAAACCTTTATCTGAAACTCGGTTTTGCATGTTAAGACGTGAGTTAGGCATGTGTACTTTTTAATTAATATTTTCTATTTCTATGCCTCGGGTTTATGTGTTTCTCATTTATTGTTTTCTCTGTTGATTAGACACACCTCTGTCTATTCCCCTTTCCTACTACTACACACTTGTATTCACATATCCCCATGCAATGTCTTTTGATTGCCAAACTCTTCAACTGCTCTTCTCTTAAAACCCCTCTTTTCATTGTTTTCTATTTTTTTACCTTCTCTTTCTTATTTATTCACCTGTCTCTCTTCTATCTTCCTTTTCTCTCTCCATGGCCAAAACAAAGAAAATCTCTAAACGCCCAACTCCATCTCATACACCATCCAAACGACAAAGAATCGCTCTGTCTACAGTCTCCTCTGATACATCTTTAAATTCGTCCGACAGTCCACGACCCTCTTTGGCGAAGTCTGTGCATCGCTCGATTATCAAAGAACGTTTGGTTGATTTACCGTTATTACAAGAGGCCGGTATTGTGCAGCTGTTCACTTCGGTTGGTTGTGCTTCTCTTTTATCACCGGAAATACTAATTTACCCCGACTTGGTACGTGAGTTCTATGCACACCTCTCTATTCGTGGTGATTGGGTTCATTCTCTGGTTAAAGAAATCCCGATTGTGTTCAAACCTCAATTGCTCGCCTCCATTGTTGCTGTTTCTGACAAAGGTCCGTGTCCTTTTTCAACTTCTCATCAACCAGTGTCAGACATTGAAGGCTTCTCTTTTGAACAACAGCTAGCCTTGATTCTATCTGATGGGTATACTTCTAAACCTTCCGTTTCACTTCTTACTCCTCAAGCTTTGTGTTTGTTTCGTTTAATACATACAAATGTGTGTCCCCGTAGTAGTGGTCGGGATCGTCTCACTCATCAGGATTCGATTTTATTGGCTCTTTTTGTTTCGGGTTCTCCGTTTGATGTTTCCTCTTTTATTATCAAACAAATGATACATTGTATTAATCATGATTCTATGAATTTGCCCTACCCAGCTTTGTTAACCAAATTGTTTCGCTATTTTGATATTATCTCTGATTCTGATATTTCTGAGTCTATTGTTGATACTTTTGATTTAAAGGTATTAACTGCAAACAAAATTCAACTGATTAATAACAGATTAGTTTTTAATCCTGTTGTTAAAACTGTTCCTCCTGCTTTTGTTGGTACTTCTTCTGTCTCGATTGAGACAAATCCTCACTTTGCTGAGTTGTCAAAGAAAGTTGATGACAACACCAATTTGCTACATTCTGTTAATTCCAAACTTGATTCTGTTTTATCCTTACTTCAGTCCACTACATCTCATGTTGAGTCTGTAGACACTCAGCTGATCTTTTTAAAATCTCTTTATTCTAAACTCTTTTCATCTATGAATTTTGAGTTCGGCAATGTGCAAGATGGTTTAACTCATGCTGCCAAGGCTTGGGAGAAGGAGTTTGTGAAATTATTTTATATTCTTAGTTCCGAAACCAAGTTCGTGTCCAAGCAGGTTTCATCACTGGTGCATAAGAAGGATCTACAGTGGCATTCTCGTGACTGGATGGACGACAGCACTCTTGCGGAGATCACTACACCTCTTCCATTACCTGCTATTCCTCCACCGGAAGCTCTTGGATTTACTGCTGCAGAATATCGTGAGAAGATTTTTGAGTGGCTGTCTGCTAGGGATGGGAAGTCGCCTCCATCAAACTTTTATTCAACTATGTTTTCCGAGTATGGCCAGCCCACAGTTGTTCCTCCAGTTGCTTCTCGCAAAGGCAAAGCCAAGCAGTCTCCAGTTGATGTTGATGATTAAGTTTTTTTTATGATTTTGAACGGGGGAGAAATCTGAACATTTCTGAAGTCTTTGACATTTGATATAATTATAAATTGTAAGACTTATTATGGTTTTGGGTTTCATGAATGGTTCTTTGGTTGAGACAGGGGTTAATTTGTTTTATTATGAAATGCATATGTGTTATTGTTTCTGATTAAGTGATATGTGGTATTGCATGAACTTTAAGTGATTTATTGTTTTAATCTTATAAGTTCATTGTGATAGGGGGAGTTTCAATGTTTTTCAGATATGGTTCATCATCATAAAAAAGGGGGAGATTGTTAATACCCGGATTTTAATGATGATAAATGTCTGAAAGTTTATCTTAGTAATTGATATAACTTAATCAGAAAAATGAATGTTTTGAAAATCATTGATTTGATCTTACTCGATTTCAGGAGATTTGACTTGTTCAAATCTAATATTGTTATTGATGATTATCCTAACGATATTAAATCAATCAAGACTTATTCAAATCTGTTTGTATTTATTGCCTTATCTTTTCTAACAGATTATGCTTATACTTATCTTCTGTTTCCTGGCCGTTGCAATTCAAATTCTTCAAACAGCTATTTTCAGGAAGATATATATTCATTCAGGTGGTGTGACAACTACAGAACTTCGAGCAATCAATTTACATTCTTCTACTAAGCTTTCAAGATCAAATCAGTTTTGTTTCAGAAGATTCATTATTGTTGAGTTGTATTAATTTACTTTATCTATACTTGTGCCGGGTTGTGGCAAATAGATAGGATTACAAAATTCAACCTAAGGTACTAGCGAGCTAAGGTTATCTGCTGCTAGTGGACAGTGGTGTCAAGGGAAGGGTTCTTCCAAGAGGTTATCATTTTTGTAATCGGGATAAACTGTAAGTGTATTATTAATTGATAATAATATATTCTCTGTGCTAGTTGGCATAGGGACTTGGACGTAGGCCATAGATACTGATAGGGGCCGAACCAAGTGAAAAGTCTTGGTGTTATTTATAATTCTGCAGAATAATTTTATTCAGTATTTGTTTTATATTTAACCTATTGAGACAGTCCCATTTAACAAAGAGGCAGACCCTTTGTCAATTGAGACAGACTCTTTCATATATTGTGCTTAGTTAATTTCACCTTCTTTTCACCAAAAACAGGAACTATCTCATCCCTTGCAACCATCAAAACACTAACAAACAGGTATGTCTTAACATGTATTATCCTTAATTAACATAAATCATGTCAGGTTACGCCTATGTTTTAAATTTTGGCTTATGCCTTGCCTTTTTTCCTTTTTTTTAGGTCAAGGCCAAGGATCTTGCAGGTAAGTGTATTGTTCTACATTTTATGTATTTAACAAATTATTTTGATACTTGGAGTTGGAAAGCACCAGTAGCAAACCTAAAGGATATATACAATAAGTTACACCCAAAAGGCGATTTTGAAATCGTCTTCGTTCCACTTAGGGATGATCATGCCAGTTCTTCTACTACTCGTCAATGTCTTCGACATATATTTTCTATGATGCCGTCATGCCCTGCCATCCCCTTGTCAGATCAAAACTCCATTCGACGCCTAGAAAGAATATTTGGTATCCGCGACGCTAGGAATATCGGTCCTACCTCATTTATCATTGACCCCACCGGCGTGGTTTTGCAATCTCATGCCACCCCTTTGTTTCTTAGCTACGGAGCTGCGGCCTATCCTTTTACCAACGAAAGAATACAATTTCTCGATTCTGAAGATAGTCTATTCCTAACTCAGCCTCTTTCCGTGGAAAAACTCTTGTCCTCTCCTTACCGTGATTATCTCATCAACAACAAAGGAGATCAGGTATACAATACTACAACACCATTTTGTAATGTTGACAACGTTTTGCATTAATCTTACTTTTAATTTGCACTTTCTTATATACGTTTTCCATTATTAATGCTATACTTCAATTTATTTCGCAGGTACCTCTTCATAATCTCGATGAAAAGGTGGTAGCATTGTATTTCTGTCCATGTCTGGATAGACGATATGGACTAAGAACCACTAGGAAACTGGAGATGGTTTATCAAGAGTTATCACAAAAAATGGAAGACTTTGAGATTGTTCTCATTTATTCGCATGGCTGGTGTGAGCATGAGGATACTTGTTGCCTTATAGATGAGGATTCCTTCTTGCATGAAATTAAGACAATGCCTTGGCTGGCGCTGCCATTTGAAGACACAAATTGTATAAAAAAGTTGCAGAGAGTCTTCCAATATCCCCAAGGTCTGGATTGGCCGAGGCCAGATGCAAGGCTGGTGATCATCGGACCTCATGGAGAATTTTCAGAACTGTTGGGCACTCACATATTGTCAACGTATGGTTCTCCAGCATACCCATTCACCTTACTCAGTGCTGTCAATTTAGAGCTTGAAAGGGCGAAGAAAGTGAAGCCAGAGATGTTATGGGAACTAGACGCTGTATTCACACAAAGTATTGGGTCCCAGGTTCGGTTTTCCCAATTTGTTGGCAAGAGAATCATAGTCTTCTACGAAAATTATGAGACTGGGGAATGGGTATACAATAATACGTTGAGAGAGCTGACTGCAAGGTATTTAGAGATGAAGGGTACTGATGACGAGTTCGAAGTGATCCACATCCTCTGTGATAAGAAGCTTTCTACGCGCATCAAAGCACCTGTGCCATGGTTGATGCATCCTCCTTTTGAAGAGGACACGGCTGCAGACAAGTTTTTCTGTTGTGTTTTTGGTATTAAATGTGGACTTCTTGCATTTGATGCTGACGGATCGGTTGTCAGAGTGACCGCATTCCCTCAACTTGGAGACAATAAGTCTTTTCCATTCTATCACAGTGGGGATATGGAAAACGAGGTCTTGCTGGATGTGAAAAAGAAGATTGCATTTAGGTTAGAAAGAGTGTATGGGTCCGACATGCTCTATGATGATTATGATTAACGTAATTCTGGTTTACTCGTTCTGGTTTGTTGTAAATATTGGCTGGTTTGTTTTGTTAGATCAAGGAATATTCACAAATTTTGATGTTTATCGAGTTTGGGATACTCATTTATTTCACAGGGTACAACATTCCCTCCCTCCCTGCAGGTTAAATCCAGACACCAGCCTAGTTTTGTAGTAAACTTATAAAAGGATTACAACCAAATGTCAAACCAATTATTAAATCTGGAAAAAAAAGAAAGAAGAAACGAACACTACATTTAATAATATACTAGCTTATAGCCGTGCATTGCACAATTTTTATTTATATTTTATTGGCGATTTTAATTGATCTCGGTGTGATTAATGTTTATGTTGGTTTTCAAGTGTAAGCGTATGTAGTTAGCAAATTCTGGCAACGTCTTCTCATCCCAATTGGACTATTTTCATAATCGTGATAATAACACGGCACATTAAATCACACAACAGCTTGTGTAAATTAACAATGAAATTTAGACCAGACCTGTGAACACCCTTGGTCAACACCCCACTGCAAACTGGTTCGACTTGTGTTGTTCTGCAGTACTAGAGGTTAACGGAGAGACCAAACTCATGCTGTAAATGAAGTCAAATTATACAAGGGGATGTTAAGGTGAACTCGGGGTAATAGAGTACTGGACGTGATACAAGGGCTGTTTAAGATGAATGGGAAGTTCATAAACGAGTACTACCAAATGGCAAGGAGATTGCTGTGAAAAGTCTCAAATTAAATAGTGGCCACGGGGAACGTGAATTCCAAGCCGAGGTTGAAATTATTAGCCATGTCCATCATCGGCACCTTGTATCTTTGGTCGGTTATTGTATTGCAGGATCTCAGAGGTTGTTGGTTTATGAATTTGTTTCCAATAAAACCCTTGAGCATCACCTGCATGGTACACTTCTTTTCTCAAACTTAATTTAGAATCTAATACATAAATATAGAGACTAGTATTCCATTTTGTTGTAATGTCTTGATCATTTAACGATTTAATCATGAGAACTTTGTCAAATATGCAGGTAAAGGTGTTCCATTCATGGCCTGGTCTACAAGAATGCGGATTGCTATGGGATCAGACAAAGGCTTTGCGTACCTTCACGAAGATTGTTAATGATAAATATATTCCACTATATATTTAGAGAAAGAGAGGGTGCTAATCTTTCCATTTATTAATAATTATTTGTTTGCCATTTACAGGTCATCCTCGCATTATCCATAGAGACATTAAAACTGCAAACACTCTACTTGATGATTGCTATTTAGCACAAACTGAACTCTGTATTACTCCATTGACAAAGCTTGATGAACACGAAGAAGAAGATTGTATATATATACTCATACTAACTGAACAACGAATACACAGTTTTGTCTTACTAATACTATTACAGTTTTGACTATATATCGATCTAACAGAATGTAAAGTCAGTTATGCTGACATGGACGTTGCTAGCTGGAAAATAGCTGGCAATCTAACTAACTGGAAAGTAGAATAATTCTGTATTTCTATTTTTAACTATGATCACCAATACCCCCTCAAGTTGGAGGATGTTGAGGCAGATAGGAAAGAGGCATCAGACATTCCCAACTTGGATAAAAGACCTTTGAAATGTGGAGAGGGAAGAATCTTTGCGAGGACATCAGCTTGAGTAGGCAAATAAGACAACTGGATCAAACCTTCAAGAACTTTATCTCTAGTAAAATGGCAATCCAATTCAACGTGCTTAGTACGCTCGTGAAAAATTGGATTCTTAGTAATGTATAAAGCAGATTGATTATCAGTTTATCACAGTACAATGTAATAGGTGTTAACTCAGTAACACCAAGCTCCTGCAGCAATCTAACCAACCATGTGATTTCAGAAGTAGTAGATGCCATAGCTCTATATTCAGCTTCAGAAGAAGAACGAGAAACAGTACTTTGTTTCTTAGATTTCCAAGAAACCGGGTAATTACCAAATAAGACAAGATAACCAGTCAATGATCTTCTGGTATCAGGACAAGAGCCCCAATCTGAGTCTGAGTCTGAAAATGTCTGAGTCAATGATCTTCTGGTATCAGGACAAGAGTATGATGATTGGATGCCCAATCATCATACTCTTTAAGTAGTTGTTGAGGCTGAAATGCAACTTTTACAAGTAGCAGATTTTGGCCTGGCTAAGCTTTCCAATGAAAACTATACACGTGTGTGTACACGTATCATTGGAACATTTGGGTATATATGTACCACTATTGTTGTCTTTATACACGAGCTGCAAGTACAAGCTAGCATTTTCCACCTTGATAGTCGTAAAAATAAAAGTTTATGTATTGATGCAGATACTTGGCACCTGAGTATGCATCAAGTGGCAAGCTTACTGAGAAATCTGATGTTTATTCATATGGTGTTATTGTTAAATGTTAAACTTGATTAATGTATCTGAAATTATTAACATTCATGTAACCTGGTATCTTATTAGATTCATGCATTTCTGTTGATGTCTAGTTCACTGAATTAAGGAGTCCGGGAGTTTTTTTTATTGCTTATTCATGTACCAAGTTTACTGGTGGAGCTATATATATTGACAGCTCTGCAATCACTTGTAAGTATGTCAAGTTCCTTAATATAAAAAGTTCTTCAGTTTATCCAGAAAGATTAGAACTGTAGTATCTTCTATTTGTCTGCCAACAGAGTGGCATCAGAGCCAGATTACTAAATATTGAGTTCTTTTCCTTTTATTGTTCCAAAACTCACAAAGGAGAATTATGGGCATTGGTGTCTTCGGATGAAAGCATTGCTAGGGTCACAGGAGGCATGGGAAGTTGTTGACAAAGGATATGAAGAACCTGAAGCCGAAGGCGGTTTAAGTCAAAACCAGAGAAATGCTTTGGCAAAAGCTCGAAAGCAAGATCAGCATGCTCTCTCCATCATTCACATGGGCTTAGATGAAGCCATGTTTGAGAAGGTTGCTTCAGCAACAAAAGCAAAAGAGGCCCGGGAAATATTGGAGAATAATTTCAAGGGAATTGATAAAGTAAAAAAGGTTCGTCTTCAAACTCTACGCAGTGAATTTGAAGCATTTCATATGACGGAAACTGAGTCAGTTCAAGATTATTTTACAAGAGTATCATCTGTGGTCAATCAAATGAAGCGCTACGGAGAGAACATTGATGATGTGCGTATTAACGATAAAATTCTCAGATCTCTTAACACAAAGCTACAGCTTGTTGGAGTCTCTATTGAAGAGGCAAGCGATACAGAAACCATGACTGTGGATCAACTTATGGGATCTTTGCAAGCATATGCAGAAAGATTAATTAAGAAAGAAGAACCAGATTCTCATGCTCTTCAAACTAAGGTGGCTTTTGGAGAAAATAATAAGAAAGAACAGGAGTAATTACAAGGAAGATGACAAAATCGTGGACGAGGAAGAGGCCGTGGCAGAGGTGGAAGTTTTGGTCGTGGTCGTGGCCGATCTACAGAAAGCCAAAATTTTAATAATGAAAGGACAATGAGCTACTCAAGAGGACGTGGAAATCAAGTTGCTAAAAGAGGTGGAGGCAGAAGGTACGAAAAATCAAATATTCAGTGTTATGCTTGCCAAAATTATGGTCATTATGCCAATGAATGTAGGAGCTCGAATAATAAAAAAGATGAACGGGCCAACTATGTGGAAGCAAAGGAGGATGAAGAATTGCTTTTGTTAGTGGCAACCAGAGAAGAAAAGGACAGGAAAACATGGTACCTTGATACAGGTGCGGCAAATCACATGAGTGGTAACAAAGAGTTGTTTTCAGCTTTCAATGAAATGGTCAGTGGAAATATAATTTTTGGAGACGACACTAAAGCTCCAATCAGAGGAAAAGGTGATGTTCTTATTCGTTCGAGAACTGGAAACCATATCTTAATTTCTGAAGTTTATTATGTTCCTAATTTAAAAACAAATATATTGAGTTTGGGACAATTTCTTGAGAGAGTTTATGATATTCACATGAAAGACAATCATCTCACCTTGAAAAATGATTTAAACATGCTGATTGCAAAAGTTCCGATGGCGAAAAATAGAATGTTTTTGCTTAATATTGAAGTTGATCATCCAAAATGTTTGAAAACTTGTGTTGAAGATACGTCTTGGATTTGGCACCTAAGATTTGGCCATCTTAATTTCGGAAGTTTGAAGTCATTATCAGATGCAAATATGGTGTATGGACTGCCCAGAATAAATCATCCTGATCAGATGTGTGAAGGATGTCTTTACGGTAAACAAGCAAGAAGAAGCTTCCCACAAAAGGCGAATTTCCGAGCAACAATGCAACTGGAATATGTTCATGCTGATATATGCGGACCAATCAGACCTTCATCAGATGGTAAAGCTAATTATTTTTTGCTTTTTATTGATGATTTTTCTCGCAAGACGTGGGTTTATTTTTTGAAGACAAAAGATGAAGCTTTTGGAGTTTTTAAAGAATTCAAAACTCTTGTCGAGAAGGAGAGTGGCTGTTTCATCAAAACTTTGAGAACTGATCGAGGAGGAGAATTCACATCTACTGAATTTAATAAATTTTGCAAAGAAAATGGAATTCGACGTTTTCTTACCGTTCCACGAACGCCGCAGCAAAATGGAGTTGTGGAACGCAAGAACAGAACTATTTTAAACATGGTTCGCAGCATGCTTAAAAGCAAAAATATGCCAAAGGAGTTCTGGCTGAAGCAGTAGCATATGCTGTTTATTTGTCAAATCTTTCAGCATCAAAAAGTGTTCACGGTGCGACGCCTGAACAAGTTTGGAGTGGTAAAAAGCCTGTTGTTTCGCATTTGCGTGTTTTTGGAAGTATTGCCTATATACATGTTCTTGATGAAAGAAGATCAAAGCTTGAATCTAAAAGTGAAAAAAAATGTTTTTATTGGCTACGATCCAGGTACAAAAGGCTACAAGTTCTATAATCCCATTACTGGGAAAATTACTATTAGTAGGGATGCTGAATTTGATGAAAAAAGATGTTGGAATTGGAATATCCCTCAAGATGAAGAATTTGTGATTTTTCCTTTACAAGAAGAAGAATCAGTTGGAAGTGAAAATGTAGCCACACCACATCACTCACCTGATGCTTCTCAATCATCAAGTGATGAATCTTCTGAAGGACCACTTCGTACAAGAAGGCTTTCTGATATTTATGCAGAAACACATGTGGTTGATAATCCAATTTTCTATGTCAATGACAATCCAAGTTGCTTCTGCTTGTTCGCTGAAACAGAACCACTGAATTTTGAAAGTGCTAAGATAGATAAAGATTGGAAGCATGCAATGGATGAGGAAATTAAAGCAATCAAACGAAATGATACATGGGAACTTGCTACACTGCCTGAAGGTCATAAAGCAATTGGCGTAAAGTGGGTGTATAAAGTGGGTGTATAAAGTAAAGATAACTGTTGCCCTAGTCCTCTGGAAAAAAGCAGACATTTATATCAACATCATTCTTAACCCTAAGCTGAAGCCTCTTTTGCGAAAAAACTAATGGTGCAGATGAAGATAAATTGTCACCAATAGACTCTCAAGGCTCCCAGTGAAGACTGTGTTGCGATGCAAGTCAGTTTTTAAGTTTTTAAGTCATGGTTGTCCATAATAATATCTAGAGGTTGACTTCATTAAAACTCATCTCTCTAGATCGACTAATAACCCTAACTTTACTCACCAATGTGACGCCCCTTTCCTGTCCCAAAAATATCGTCCAGACATTGATTTTACACTTCGCCATAAAAACCTCAAACTTGTGTTCTGTCCTATAGCATTATATCCCAGGACAGCTGTTGTTTTGCAGGCTCCTGCTACACCACTGCCCAGTCACACCTTACCCGAAAGATGTCCTGATTTAGGCAAAATTAGCGAAGATTAACGTAATTTGATTAAAAATGTGATCTTTTATCAATTTTTGTAATAGATAAAAACCGCCAAGATTAAAAATGTATAGCACATAACATCAGGGAAAAACTGTACAGACCTTGCACAATTGCATGGGCCACAAACTTTTCCCTCCCTATACACTAAAATTAAACAAAACTATAAGTTGGTCATCTTTCGCTAAAAAATCAAAATAAGATTACCTTTCTCTATCTCCCCACATAAACATCTGGCTTTTCCGATTACAAATTTAATGAATAATAGAATTAGCTCCCTTAAAATAATCATAAATCAATAGTCCAGACTTCGGACACAAACAACTAAAGCAAAAAAAACAATTATGGTTTGCAGGAGCCACACTCCTAACTCCTTGATAGTTGATATAACACAAAGGCGGCTAAACATGAAATTGTCCTAAAAGAAAAAATCTCATAGAAATGGTTGGTACGGAGGGAGTATAAAATAGAAGGTACCCTATTCATGTTTGAATCCAAAATAAACTCCCATAGAATAGATCTTTAGACAACTTTCAACCAATGAACGTTTCTCGTCCCCAAGCCATTTTATCAGGGAGACGAAGTCCAGTTAAATAAAAAATTGTTTCATGAACTGCATCTCCCCAACGAATCTTTAACATTCACTGTAAATTCTGAAAACATAAATAATAAATGAAACTCATAATTGTAATATTTCACATCATGTATGTAGGCAAACCTTTTGGAACTGCATAAGATTAAACAAAGGAAGCTAGATCCTGATTAGCAAGAATATCTATGGAGCCAGAAATTGGGTAACAAAGAAGATTAGAACTCGAGTAACAGTTTGAAATAAGAAAAGAATAACAGTAGAAGAAGAGGCGTACCTGAAATAGTTAATCTAGACATCACTAAACTTGTCAGCTTATCCTGAATTCTTTAAATATCTTTAAATTCTTTTAAATCCAACGATAGCTGCTACCAGAAATTCTAAATTTAGGGCTTAGAGTCTCTAATTACCTGCAACTAAAATAAATCTTCCGAAAGTCAGAAGGATCCACATATATATGGGATCAAGGAAACGTAACACTATCAGTTTCTATTAAATTCCATGTAGACTTAAACCTAGTTTTTGTTCTTCTATGTCATCATCTGTTCTTCTCTTCAAATTACAGTATATTAACAGGTTGGCATACCAAGAAAAGAGAGTAAAAAAGTAGACAATCAAGGAGATTCTGCATATACAGTCCACATGTCTAACCTGATTGCAACTTGGAAGACATCTCTCCATCTCTTCTACCAAGCAATTAGAACAAAGGATAATTTCACAAAGCTTTTAGACTAAAAATTGTCGTCGGTCATTCACCAAGTAAAAGGGGATAGAACTCATAATTTACATTACTGTGAGCCTATAGTCTTTCGGAAAACAACTTAACTTACATTTACTACAAATTAGGTAAAAAAGTTCAAAACCCTGACATAAGAAAATTCAGAGATAGGATTGTAAAGAACTGGGACCTTGACATATATAATGCCAGCAACTTGAACCCTATGACTTCCGCTGCGTGCCTGAAAAGCTACACCCTAAAACTAACCTCTCAGCTGATATCAACACCTAAATATAATTCTTCCTTATTACCAGAACAAAACCATACAAAGCACAATGGTCTTGGACTGTAAAGCCGTGCATAAGATAATGTCACTAACACACATACAAGGAGACCCTGAATTAGTGGCTGCTAAAAGTTACAGCCACATTGAATTCAATAATAAGAACAAAAGGTTATTGCTATCATAATTCATAAATAAATACATTATTATCTTAATCTCCTTAAGCAATGGTAAAATTCATACTAAAAACTTAGTAACCAGTTGCACCATCTATTTCAGCTAAAATAACAGAACTTGATTTTCCCAGACTCGATAAACGTCCAAATTTGTAAATCTTCCTTGACCTAACAAAACAAACCAGTCCATATTTGTGAATCTTCCTTGATCTAAAAAAACAAACCAGCCACTTCTTACAACATGCCGGAACGAGTAAACCAGAATTACGTTAATCATCACTAAAGAGCGAACAGCCCTTATACACACATTCTAACCTAAATGCAATATTCTCTTTCACATCCAGCAAGACCTCGTTTTCCATATTCCCATTGTTATAGAATGGAAAAGACTTCTGGTCTCCAAGTTGAGGGGATGTTGTCACTCTGACAACTGATCCGTCAGCATCAAATGCAAGAAGTCCACATTTTCTACCAAAAATACAATGCATAAACTTGTCTGCAGACCTGTCTTTGTCAAAAGGAGGATGCATCAACCATGGCATAGGTGCTTTGATTCCCGAGGAAAACATCCCATCACAAAGGATGTGGATCACTTCAAACTCGTCATCAGTACCCTTCATCTCTAAATACCTTGCATTCAGCTCCCCCAAGGTATTACTATATACCCATTCATCAATCTTAGAAGTTTCATAGAAAACTATGATTCTCTTGCCAACAAATTGAGAAAATCGAACCTGGTACCCAATAGTACTTTGTCTGAACATGGCTTCTAGTTCCCATAACATCTCTGGCTTCACTTTCTTTGCCCTTTCAAGCACTAAATTGACAGCACTAAGAAAGCTGAATGGGTATGCTGAAGCACCATATGTCAACAGTATCTGAGTGCCCAACGGTTCTAAAAATTCTCCATGAGGTCCGATAATCACCAGCCTTGCATCTGGCTTGGGTGAATCCAGACCTTGAGGATATTGCAAGATTCTCTGCAACTTCTTAATACAATTTGTGTCTTTAAATGGCAGCGCCAGCCAGGGCATTGTCTTAATTATATTCAAGAAGGAACCTTCACCTACAAGGCTACAATAATCGTCATGTTCACACCAGCCCTGCGTATAAATGAGAACAATCTCAAAGTCTTCCTTTTTTTGAGATAACTCTTGATAAACCACCTCAAGATCCCTCGTGGTACTTAGTCTATCTAGACATGGACAAAAATATAAACCTACCACTTTGTCATCGAGATTATGAAGAGGTACCTGCCAAATAAATTAAGTAGCTTTAATAATGGAAAACATTAATATAAGAAAGTGTAAATAAAAAGGACAATTAATGCAAAACATTGTCAAAATTACAACATGGTGTCACAGAATTATATACCTGCTCTCCTTTATTGTTGATGAGATAATCACGGTCAGGAGAGGACAAGAGTTTTTCCACAGAAAGAGGTTGAGTTCGGAATAGACTATCTTCAGAAGCAAGGAATTGTATTCTTTCGTTGGTAAAAGGATATGCCGCAGCTCCGTAGCTAAGAAACAAAGGGGTGGCATGAGATTGCAAAACCACACCTGTGGGGTCAATGATAAATGAGGTAGGGCTAAAATGCCTAGCGTTCTGGATACCAAACATTCTTTCTAGGCGTTGAATAGATTTTCGATCTGACAAGGGGATGGCAGGGCATGGTGGCATCATTAAAAATATATGTTGAAGATGTTGACGAGTAGTAGAAGGAATGGCATGATCATCCCTAAGTGCAACAAAGACAATCTCAAAATCACCATTGGGGTGTAACTTAGTGTATAAGTCCTCGAGGTTTGCTATTGGTGCTTGCCAACTCCAAGTGTCAAAATAATCTGTTAAATACATAAAGTGTAAAAGAATAAACTTTCCTGCAAGATCCTTGGCCTTGACCTTGACCTAAAAAAAGGGGAAAAAAGGGAAGAAGGTAAGACATAATATTTTATCATAAAAAATGTTTGCTAGTGTATGATATTACAAACATAGGCATAACCCGACATGATATATGTAACTCAAGGTACAATACATGTTAGTAAAAGAAACCTAGACAGTTAAGTATGATCAGGGGATACAAACATACCGGTTTTTCGATATCTTGGTGGCTGCAAGTGATGAGATAGTCCCTGTATTTGGTGAAAAGAAGGTCTGATAAATCAACCTTATCACCAATTTGAATAAAGGTCTCCTTTGCCTCATCGTCCTCCTGGAAACACTTGGTTTCCTCCTGGAAACACTTGCCTACAAGTGATGATTTATCCTCCACAACCCCCAAAAGCAGGTGTGATAAATCATCTGTATCACCAAATTGAATAAAGGCCTCATCGTCCTCTAGATCATCCTCTTCAAATGGAAGGTCTGTATCTCCAAATTCACTCTCCTTTGCCTCATCGTCCTGCTCTACGAAACACTCACCCACAGCGTTCCTTGATAATTTATCCTCTTCAAAAGGAAGGTTTGATAAATTAACTGTATCGCTCTCCTTTGCCTCATCGTCCTGCTCTACGAAACACTCACCCACGTCGTTCTTTAATAATTTATCCTCCTCTTCCTCTAGGAAACACTCATCCACATCGTTCCTTAATAATTTATCCTCTTCAAAAGGATGATGTGATAAATTAACAGTATCACCAAATTCTTCAATGCTCTTCCTTCTCTTTGATGATTTATTCTCCTCCTTCTCAAAATCGATGCGCTTCCTCCCTTTTGATGATATATCCATCTCCTCTTCAACATCAACATCGTTCCTCTTTGATGATTTATTCTCCTCGACGTCAATCCTGTTCCTTTTGGACAATAATTTATCCTCCTCCTCAAAATCAACATCGTTCCTCTTTGATGATTTATCATCCTCAACATCAATCCTCTTCCTTTTCGATAATAATTTATCTTCCTCAACATGAATATAATTCCTCCTGTTCTTCTTCTTTTTCCTCTTAGATGAGATCCCATTGTTTCTCTTCCTCTTTGATGATTTTTTGGCTGTCTCCTCGTTTATCTTCCTCTTGTTCGACGGTAGGATCGCCTGCACCAATGCATCTATCTTCCTCTTTGAGGATTTTGGGAATAGCGTCTCTGTCATGTTTTCTGCGTGACGACTAGCTCACCCTCGTCTTATAAATAAATAGGGCGTTTTCTCGTGGCTATGAGTAGAAGGCAGGATGTTTTGCTACCACCAAGAGAAGCTGAAGCATTGTGTTTGAAAGAGGCTTTGATATGGCTTCAAGATAAGGGAGTCTAGAAGCGTATTTTCGAAACTGATTCACAGATCCTTGCTCGAGCATGTAAAGGAGCAGCTGGGAGATCGTTTTTTCAAACAATTGTTAGAGATTGTATTGAGACTTTCGGGATTGGCATGTTAATGCTCATGATTTTATTCATCATGTAATTTGTTCGGAAGCTTTATAAGATACGCAAGTACGATTATCGTCAAAAAAAAAATAGGGCATTGATAGGTGCACGTTTTAGTTGCACACCATAAATTATTTTTTAATTAGTTGATAAAACCGCGTTTCGCGACCGCATTGTAATTTTTTTAGAAAAATTCTATTTATAAAATTACAACAATCAGTCATTTCTCCCGTTAACATATTTTCCTTATTAACAGCGAAATCGCAAATTTTATACATTGAATATTTGTCTCATATATTAATTTTCTTATTAAAATACTAATTTCTAATGAACCGCTCTCTCGTTGAAAAAACACTTATATAAATTTGCACTCTTATTTTACTTCCAATAATTTTTTAATTATACATGTCTTACAATTCACAAACACCTATTCTACCTCTAATATAAATATAAATTCGAATTCTTCTACTCTATAAATTCGAAAACTTATTATACTTCCGATAGAACTTTTAATTACATGTCTAACGTATAAAGTCTCTATAAATTCGAACTATTCTCTTTTATACATTCGAACACATATTCTACGTCCAGTAGAACTTTTAATTGCAAGTATCTCTTATATATTCGAACTCTTATCCTCTATAAATTCGAACACATATTCTACTTTAAATAACAATAAATATTTAAAAAAATTAAAAATTAAAAAAATTATAAATATTAAGAAAAATTAATGATGTTATCCTGGTAGTTTGGTCCTAAATACCGCCAAAACATTCTCAACCGTTAGATCTAATACTTTTAAAAATAGATGATCAAGATTATATCATATAAAAAGAAATTATTATCTAAAAATGATATAAGTTAAAAGATATTATATTAGGATTGGATTTTCCAAAAAGTTAAAACATAAAAATAGTTGTAATTAAATAAGGAAACCCATTTATAACCAAAATAATAAAAATCCTTTAATCTTAAATAGATAGGTGAAAACCGTTAGATTTAACATTAAAACCTGTATTTGGTTAATAAAGGTTATTCTAATAATCTAAACTACATATAAGTTAAGTAGATTTCCTAAATCGAATAGAATTCTCAACATTAAATTTCGTCACTTTATTCTCTTTTTAGTTTTAGAATAGTTTTTAATTGAAAAAGAACTATTAAACCACAACTAAATTAAAGATTATTTTATGAATTTCATGTGAACCGTAAAATTGGCCAAATCTAACTTTTATAACTCAATATAAACAAATATTAAATTGAGCGTGTAAAATATAATAAATATCAGATTTTTAACTATAATTTTTTTGGCTAAATCTTTTTTAACAATAATTTAATCATGTAAACTAATAACTTTTAAATATTAAAATATTCATAAATAAATATAATTATAAATATTAAAAAAACAATCGTGTGTTGCATCGTAATAAAAATATAATTATAAACAGAATAATTATAAATAAAATTTAAGTAACCATGCATCGCACATGCTATAAGCTAGATATTTATAAAGATATAATAAGTTCGAAACGGGGAATAGGCTAATTTAATCTCGGCTAACCTTCAAAAATTTATAAATAATTTATTTTATAAATTAGTACTTCTAGCTCAAAATAAGAAAATTTTGGATTAAAATCTTGTTTGACCTCTAAACATTATTATCTATATTATATTATTAAAAACGAAACATTAAAAATTTGGTTGGTCGGTCGATCGGTATTTGGGTCGGGTCTATCTCTAATTTGGGTCGGGCCTATCTATAACCAATTGTTTTTTTCAGTTAAAACACATTACCTATTTTATATATTTTTCTAACTAAAACAACTTATCTTCTAAAAAATAAAATAGGTAACATATATATAAAATGGTAAAAAAATAAAATAGGTAATATATATATATATATAATGGTAATATTATTACATATTTATAACTGATTACCTTTTTCAGTTAAAACACATTATACGTTTTACATTTTCTAACTAAAACAACTCATCTTCTAAACATAATACATGCAAAATAAATATGTAATGATAATATTGTTATATATAATTATTAATAAATAAATACTTACCCTTTTCAGCTAAACACATAACCTTTTTTATTTTTTCTAACTTAAACAACTAATTTTCTAAAAGTAACACGAGCAACATATATATAGAAAAGTAATATAATTTTATATTTTCTAAAAGTAACACGGGCAAGAAATATATATAAATGTAATATAATTTTATATAATTATTAATAAGTAACTAACTGTCCTTTTAAGGACATTGTCTGTTTTATATTTTTTAATTGAAACAACTCATATTCGAATTAAAAATAACACGGACAAAATATAGAAATAATGACAATATTATTATATTAAACTTATAAAATTCATGTTTAATATAATTTTTTATAACATTCAATTTAAATAAGATAATTAATAAAAAATAAAAGTAATAACATATGTTAAAAGAAACTTGGCACATTACAAGACACGTGTTTGTTATTTGCACTTTAGTCACTTTTAGATTTTTTTACTGTTAGATCTATTATTTAAAAATATTTTTTTATTTTTATATCTAAAATACTACTAAAAATTATGTCAATAATTTATTAAATTAAAATATTTATATTTTTAGATATATAAATTCAATTTATTATGTACACATATAAATATATATATTAAAATTTCATCAAAAAATATATAATTACAAAAATCTAAATAAAAAAATTAATATATTAAAAAAAATCGTGCATCTCTCACATATAAACTAATAATTATTAATTTCATGAACCCAAGTGTATTCATATAAGTTCAACAGTTAAAACTTATTACTTTGCCAACACTATCACGTCCTTTTTTCAACTTTTTTGAGAGAACTTTTTGATTCCTAACATTATTTAAAAAAACTTGGCGTTCTAAGTTTTCTCAATGGGCCTGCAGAAAAGCAGCTACATCCCCATTTCATTATTTGAAGCCCGTAAAATAACTATGTGGTCTGTATATTTTTCAATCACAGAAAAAAAAACCCCAATCGCAGTGGTTAAAATTTAGGTGCAGAACCCAGCCCATGTAGTTATTATTCTAAAAGGGATTTAAAAAACGAGCCCTACATTACAAAAATAGAAATATCTTTTATTATATTAAGTTACTAGTTGAAAAAGCCGCTCTTTGCGACGGCGTCATAATTTTTTTTTTTAAACTCAATCAATTAAATTACAAAAATTACTCGATTCTCTCTAATAAGTCGTCCTCCCGTGAAACGTCATTCCTTTTTAATATCAAACTCTCAAATTTAATATATTAAATACTTATGTTATATATTAATTTTAATGTTAACACTCCTTTTTGTAATGAGCCGGTCTCTCGTTAAAAAATATATATATCAATTAAATTACAAAAATTACTCGTTACTCCCTAATAGTCGTTCTCTCGTAAAAACTTTCAATAAAACTTTAAATTCTACTCCTCTCCTCTATTTTGTATAGTAATAAAACTTTTAATTGTATGTATTTTTTATAAATTCGAACTCTTCTCCACTATAAATTCGAACATCTATTCTACTTTCAATAGAACTTCTAATTCTATGTCTTACTTATAAATTCACACTATTCTTCTTTATAAATTCAAACATCTACTCTACTTCAAATATAACTTTATTTATATGTCTTCTCTATAAATTCGAACTATTTTCACGTAAAAATTCGAACATCTATTCTACTTCTAATAGAATTTTTAGTTATGTATTACAAACGTTTATTCTACTTACAATAAAACTTTTAATTGCAAGTACTTCTTTTATATCCGACATCTTCTCCTCTATAAATCGAAACATATATTCTTCTTTTATATGAATTTTTTTTTTTTATATTTTCTAACTAAAATTTCTAATTTCTATTTTTCCTAACCAAAATATCTCATTTTCCAAAAATATCACGGATAGTTCTATTTAATAAAATAAAATAATAATATTATAATTACTAATGACTAACCAATTAGCTTTTTTTTCCAAAATGTATATTCTTTTTTATATTTTCTAACTAAAATTTATTCTTACTAAAACCGGAAAGATATCACGAGCAATTTCATTTAATAACATAAAATACTAATAATTAACCAATTACCTTTATTAGCCAAAGTGTATATTCTTTTCTATAACTAAAATTTCTACTTTTTTATTTTCCCAACCAAAACCTCTCATTTTCCAAAAATATCACGGGGAGTTCTATTTAATAAAAAATAATAATAATATTATAATTACTAATAACTAACCGATTAAATTTGTTTGCCAAAGTGTATATTCTTTTTTATATTTTCTAACTAATATTTCTCTAACTAAAAACTCAAAAATATCACCGGCTATTCCATTTAGTAGCATAAAATACTAATGTTATAAATACTAATAATTAACTAATTACCTTTATTAGCCAAAGCTTATATTTTCTAACTAAAATTTTTCTTTTCTTTTTTTTAAATTATCACAAACGACATATATATTGAAAGGTATATGCATTAGCCTATTGGTAAACATCGAGGATTCTACTCAACTTAAACAAGATTGCAATAAATAAATATTAGATTAGATGTCACAGGAATCTCAGAGGTTTTATCAGTCAAGAGAATGAAGATTTAAAGTCATCTACTGACTTGGAGTAATTCTACACTGGAACAAGTTCATTTATTTGATGAAGCCTTAGTGAAGTATTCAAGAAAGTAGATCTATTTAAAGTGATAGAGATTTCAGAAGTGTGACAGGAAGCGTACATGTTACAGGGTTTGTTAAAAGGGAAAAGAAGATGGACTACAGCTTAAAGTCAAAAGATGAAGAACCGTCATTGAAGTTAGTCGCCTATGAACCAGACAGTACATCGAGTGTCAACATCAGTTAGTGAAAGTTCGTCATCAGTTTCAGTGGTTATCAGATTTAGTATTAAATCTCTTTTAATTTATTCTATAAGTTAATTAATTTAATCTATAAATTAATTCCATCAGAATTAATTTATTCCTTAAATTAATTAAACTAGAAGTTATTTAATTTAAACTATAAATTAATTCCATCAGAATTAATTATTCCTTAAATTAATTAAACTAGAAGTTAATTAATTTAAACTATAAATTAATTCCACCAGAATTAATTTATTCCTTAAATTAATTAAACTAGAAATTAATTAATTAAATTAATTCACTCATAATTAATTTATTTATTAAATCAATTAATTCAATAAATTAAATTAGAATTAATTCTAACATAGTAATACTATCAAAATACTCTTGTAGTATTATCCTTGGTTAGTACTTTCTAAAAAAATTCATTTATAATTGACCTAAATCTTATATTTAACACGGAAATTCTAAATAATTGAGATTAAGGTTACACAACATTCTGGTCTGGATCTGTAAATTAGATCGGACTGGGTCTGTCGGTCCAAGACCCGAACCAGACCGAATGTAACTGGTCCGGTCCCCAGTCCATGAACTCAAAAAAATCTGATGTTCGGTCCGGTCCGGTCCAAATTCTGAAAAAACCCGGACCGGACCGGAATTCATATATATAGCTATTTTAACTTTACTTTGCTTCTTAAATTATTATGTATATTAGATTAAATATTAACACATACCATATATCAATGATCTAAATTAATAGAAAATAATTTGATGAAACAACATAGATCAAAATTACAAATTAAATGATTAAAATTTGTACGTCATGTAATGAAAAATTGATATTTATATATTTACAAATTACTACATCATTATTTTACAAATAATAAAACATACACTTATTTTAAAATTTTGAGTAGTGCTAGGAACCTAAAATAGATCCCAAGTTAATTTTTAAATATCAATGTCAAGTTAAGACGGAGAACTGAGGGTAGTGTTTTAATTCATGGAGCACATATATATGTGGGTACTTTTTATATTTAAATACATAACCAATAAAATCGTACCAACTAAGCATTTGAGAATGGTTTTGGAAACTCTACCATTTATCTTAAAATTTTATTATCGTGTAAAGCAAATATTTTAATATTTTAATTTAAATTTGAATAAAAAACAAAATTATAATTATAAAAAATTAAAATTAAAATTTTAAATCAACATTAATTAAATCGGTCCAAACTGATCCAGTTCCAATTTGATCTGGGTTTTTCCGGTCGGGTCCGATATTAGGACCAGATAATTAGATAAATATAGGTCCGGTCCCCCGATCCATGATTTTGAAAAATTTCGGTCTTCGGTCTGGTCCAGTCTTGACCGGTTTGGTCCAGTTTTAACCCTTTGTGCGGCCTAAATTGAGATGGCAGGAAGTAGGCTTCAATAATATGTTGGACCCAAATAATGTTGGGCCACAATTGTATTTAGCCCATAAAGAGGAGCTAGGGTTTAAAGTGACACGGGAAGCTCGCCTCTGTTTATACACATCTTGATTCAGGTTCTTGGCTAGCACGCATACAAATCTCTCTCCTCTCTCTCTCTCCATATGTTGTATGCATATACATCTCTTTCTAATAAATGTAAATCGCTATTTTTTTAATTGCTATATTGTTTAGTTTTGAAACACGAACTGGGGGCAGTGATGATGAAAGTCATGCACCACTCTGAATTATCAGTGAGGATAAACATTTCATTTACCCATTTTTTTTTATCTGAGCCCCCTTTTCTCATCTTTATTTTTCTTATATGTTTTGCATTTTTTTCAATAATGTTTCTCCAAAATTTTGGTCTTTTTATTTGGATTTGAATCTACATTTATCTGGTGTTTGTATAATTAATGTGTTTTTATATATACAAATAAGATCGGGGGAAGAAAATAGAACCAAGTGATGGTGGTCTTTTAAGATCAAACCATGATGCGGACCGTATAAGCATATCGCTTCTGTGGATAAAATTTGGTTTCTGATGGTTTTATATTTTGCTTCTTTTTCTTTATTTTTCCTGTTTTAAATTGCTTGTTTGAACCAGAATGAATAGTATATTATTTATCTGATATTTACTAATTTCATATATTTGATGTTCTTGCATTATACAATGTATATAATAGTTTGATCTGTGGTGTTAAAAAGTTTTTGCAAGCTTCTTATACTTTGTTTGGCAAAACTTGTAAGCAAGGGAATTGTTTGTAACTTAAATCAATAGACTGGACTAATGAAATAAAACCAGACCTCACATCAGCCTCAGCTGTTTTACTGGTATTAATTACATGAATCGGGACATTTACAGAAAAAAAACAGCTGCCCTACTGCATTTTCAAGGTTTAAGACCCGAAAATCGAAATATTCCCCGATAAAAACGATCAGTGATATACATCTATACTATTATATTAATTGAAATTTTTGTGCTCTGATCAGTTTTTGTATTCTGTTCCTTTAATTCTCAACCGTTGGATTTCAAATTTATATAATATAAGCTGTCAGATAAAATGCTAAAAGATATTATATATAAATATAATATTTTATATTATAATTACTAATAATTATCTAATTATCTTTTTCAATTGAAATATATTTTTTGTTTGTATTTTTTAAATAAAATGACTCGTTTTTTAAAAATAACACGAGCACAATATTTATTTGGGAAAATGAATTTTTTTATCACTGAACTTTATATACTTTTAGAAATCGATCACTGAACTATAAACTTTTCGAAATCAACCATCGAACTATATAGAATGATAATATATTATATATGATTATTAATAAATAATCAGTTACATATTTCAGCTAAAACACTTTAGTTATTTTATATTTTCTAACTACTGATCTTCTAAATATAACTAGCCTACAACCCGTGCAAGGCACGGGCTATCAAAAAAGATTAGAAAATTACAAATTAAAAAAATTAATGAGAACGAAAAATATTAAATAAAGAATAAAAATCAATATGTTAAATTATAAAATGAAAAACTTAAATATTAATTGGTACATAGAAAAAATAAATAAAGAATACACATGGGGAATTATTAATATTATTTTATTATGTATTAAAATAATATTGATAATAAAGACAAATAGAAAAACTAACATGTTTTAATTAAAAGAAAAAGTAATTGCCCGTGATATTTTTAGAAGTGTTTTAATTAAATTAATAGTGTTTGTTAAAAAAATACGTTGGCATGTTAAAATAGGTAAACTTTTTTAAATAATTAAAATTATTAAAATGGGTTTTAATAAAATAAATAAGTAAGAGTTGCACCTGATATTTTTGGGAAAAGAGATTTTAGTGAGAACAAATATAAAAGGTAATATATTTAAATTTAAAGGTAATTGTCCGTGATATTTTTGGAAAAGGAGTAGATTTTGTTAGAAAAAACTATTTTAATTATAAAAGTCAATCAACTAGTTACTATTTTTATATGATTTTATTATTTATTAAATAGAATAAATGACCGAAAACCGACCAAAAATCGAAAACCAAAACTTTCAATGTCAGACTTGTTGCCTGTGGGATATACCGATTCAGATTTCCAGACAGATAAGGATAAGAGGAAGTCAACCTCGGGGTGTGTTTTTACTTTAGGAGGTGGAGCCGTAATATGGAGGAGTGTGAAACAGAAATGCATCGCAGACTCAACCATGGAAGCCGAATACGTGGCAGCCTCTGAGGCAGCCGAAAAGGGAGTATGGTTCAGGAACTTTCTGCTGGATTTGGATGTAGTTCCTGATTTGCCACATCATATCATAATTTATTGTGACAACACTGGTGCTGTTGCAATATAAAGGAACCACGAGAACATAAGACAGCAAAACACATCGAGCGTAAGTATCACCTCATACGACAGTTCGTTAAGCGAGGAGATATCGTTGTGACCGATATAGCATCAAAGGACAACCGAGCATATCCTTTCACGAAGTGCTTACCAGCTAAGGCTTTTGAGGAACATGTGGAGGCGATAGGAGTCAGATGTCTGGTCACATAGTAGTTATTTAAATTGGTAGTGGATTGATTGTAATAAACACTGATATACTCAAAGAATAGCTTGAGTATAAGTGAGAGATTGTTGGGTGTTATACTGAACTATTCGTTTCAAGTATATAACATTGTCCATTTTATTGAGAATCTTGATTGCATATTATTACATTGTCTGTTTATTATATATTATGGATAATCTAGTATCAAATGGGATAACAGAAAATTAGATTATCAGTGTCTATATATAATATAATAAAGGTTCACAGTCTAAGTGGTATTAGACAACCCACTGGAATGACTGAAGTATTATTTGGGAATAGTTTATCTTGACTATTGAATAATACTTGTATATTTTGTGTATATTGAACAAGATCAAAATATTAGAATTGTTCTTTTATTCTAGAAAAGAGTGTGCAAAGGTTCCTCTTACAATTGTTTATGGAATGCTAGGGCTGTAGGTTGTTTCAAGTGTTTACACAAGTAGTACTACTTCCTCCTTCCTACTTGGAACTGGACGAGCTATCCCAACGAATGTTTGCTTTATATACAAAAGAATGGATTCAAGGAATATCTTTTAAATAATCATAATTAATTGTTGGCATTGCACCAAACAGAAAGTATCTACTCTACTACACAGCTTTTTCAACCAAAACTACATTAGCAGGGATACAAGGAATGCACACTGAAGCCCAAGATACACTGGCTTAGGGAGCCAGGTAACTCGATTAAAGCTGATGACTGAATACTCATGTCACTTTTCTATGCCCTCCAAACGCCCAAATCTGTAATTGCAAAAGAATTGTATAACGCGATATTAGAATCTATTTCTTGAAATCATCACATTAAAGAGAACAACACATGTTGCAAATGCAATCATAATCAACTATCACGCCGTGCTTATTTCAAATAAAAAATGCAAGGCGCCACCAGAAAATGGAATACAAATGAATACGCAGTGGAATGAAAGTAATGATCTCGATGCATGATATCAGTCTATTTCCAAAGGGGATTACAAACTAAATTGTAGCCATCCTCTACACATGACATACAAATTTATACAAGCCATTTTTTCCTCTTATTAACCTTTATTTTGCTTCAAGCAAATTTTGACTGATCATTTGGTTTTACTGCAGGGATTCAAAATTCAAGTGTAGTGTTTAAGTGCAGACACTACGTATATTTTAATGTTCGATACATGAATTCATCACAGAATATTCAAATATGTTGCATGAGCCTAATAATCGAGCCTGCTTACAAACCTGTTCACGTGCCTATAACCAAGCTTGATTGCAGGCTTTTGACCTCAAAAGCTCAGTTAATAGTGAATCGAGTTGCTTGGCTAATTTATAGAAGAACTGAAGCGGGCCAAACTTTTATCAAACCGCATGAGTGACCAACATCAGTTACAGCCCTAGATGTGAGGTACTTTTTTTGGAGTTCTTTTAATTTGTACTCTTTATCGAACAAAACTCAATAATATCCTCACATGTGACTTTAAGTAATTACCATTTCTTTACTTTTGATGATTTACAAGTTTTATATAATCCGATTTGACTTGCGAAATGAACTAACAAAATAGAAATAATTCATTTTAAAAGAATTACCATTTTTACTCTTTCTTCTCCTTTGTGGGCCTTGTTGAGGATATCCCATGCCTCCTTTGATGTTGATGCCGTTGAAATTCTCTCAAACATTACTTCATCCACCGCTTAATAAATAAAGTAGAGAGCCTTCTTGTCCTTCTTTCGATTTTCCTTCAAAGTACTCAATTGTTGTGGTGAGAGATTGGCTTGATTCTCCGGTTCTTCATATCCACTTTCCACAATCTCCCAAAGATCTTGAGAGCCATATAAAACCTTCATTTGTATGCTCCATTGATTGTAATTCTTACCCGTCAAACGAGGAAGTTGAGATTGCAACATATTGTTGTTGGAAGCCATCTCTAAACCTTGCTCTTGATACCACTTTGTAGGAATTTTAAGTGTATAATGTGTTGGAGATTAAAGAGAAGAAACTTGTTCTCAATAATCCACACAACTTACTCACACAAAATATAAAACTCACAAATGTATTTCACTCTAAAGGTTTTGATAATTCTTGATGATAACAAATCTTGGAAGATTGTCCTATTTATAGGACTACATGGAAGCTACTAAAATGCTTCTAGTACATGCACATTTAATTAATATGTAACTCCTAAGTACCTGAACAATGTTGAAATGCAAAAGGTCTTGAACCTCAAAAGTCTATTCTAGGAACTTCCAAGAACATTCTAGATAAATAAAATAATAAACCAAATTTTAGATTATAATATTTTAACAGTTTTCAAGGTAGCTCCAGTAGTTTCCCTTTTATTTGCTTCTACACGACATTAGAGAGTATAGACGTAGAGATTCAAGTTGCACACACTTGACACAGCATGTTGCTTTAGTTGGTACAAATGTCCAAGTCTGGTAAAGTTGAAATCTTGTTACTTTACTCGTATGAATCTTCAAATATCACTACTACAAATTTGTTCTTACATAGTGTTTTATTTTAGGCCTTGCATAGCGCTTTTGGGCGCTATGTAAGTAGCCTCTATTGAAGTAAGATTTGCTTTGATAGCGCTTTCTGAAATGCTATTGTACTACAAAACACTTACTTCCATAGCAGTCCAAGAAAGGCTATGTAAGCATGCAACGCTTTTGACCATTCTCTCCAATAGTGCTTTTGGAAGTGCTACTATACTCTGTTATGCTTTGTTAGATATCAACTGAGTCGTCTCAAATTTATTTCTCCACTGAGTTGTGTCTTGTGTAGTGGTAAGAACTGCACTATTTTACATCCGAATTCTAACCAATATATAAGAAATCACCATTACCAACACTCATTTTGTCTGCGGAGTGCAGTTCAGTGTTTTCTTGCAACATCATGGTGGAGTGCAGTTATAAGAGCTCGCGAGCAGAGATGCAATTCTAAATAGATTAAAGATTAAGAGGAGATGTACTAGATTTAATTAAAGGCAACTGAGGGTTCTATCACAAGTTGATGGGTGTCGAGGAAGATTAAAATGTGCAGATTAATTTTATTTGTTGTAATTGTAAAGATTTCAGAGCATATAAATTATTAAAAATTTTATTATGAAAACTTTTGTTGTTAATTGAGGTGATATCAAATATAAAATTCTTTGAAATTTTATTAGCTGAATCTGTGATAGTACATACAAATCCATTGCACAAGTAACGTACTAAATAGGCACAAAGGTCATTTATTTGTATTAACATGTGGATGAAATTAAAACTTTATATCATAGGAGGACTGGAAATCTGATCTTACTTCCTCACATGATATTGGGATCTTAGCTTAGTCCTTTAAAATCATCTCGAGGCTAATTCTTTTAAAATTTTAAATATTAATAAATAAAATATTTTTTAATAAATTCAAAGTTAAAATATATTTAATTTATAGAGGTGAAGAGGTATTCGAGTTTATAATTAAAAATATCTTTAAGTATATAGAAATATAAAAACCATTTGAATTTATAGAGAAGGTCAGTATATGTTACATATATGTGGGAACTGAGATCTAATCTCAACCCTTTATTTTCTTCCTCTTTTCTTTCTTCAACACTATCGATGTTGTTTCACCATCCCACTTCAACGAATTTTGATGATTAATTGTTTGTTAAACATATGTACTTGTTACTTAACAAGGTGAAAAGATGTTCTTAGATCTGAAAACTCATTTGGTGATTTTCAGCACTTACGAATGACTTTTCCAAAAAAATTGCAAATATTGATTTCTTTTTTAGATTTTTGCTTGCTAGATGGTGGATTGTACATGTAGATAGTGATGGTGGCATGATGGTAATAATGGCAGTGATGGTGATGATCAGTTATGACGATTGTGATTTTAATTAAAAAAAATTGGTGATTAACGTTTGATGTTAGTGATTTTTTTGTGGTGATTAGAAGTGTCGGCTGAACGTGGTGGTTTTGTGATGATTTTATTGCAGTGGTTTTTGTCTGATTACAGTAATTCATGGTAATTTAATCTGGTGATTATGATATGAAATCGTTGATTTTTAGGTGCTGATCCTGGAGGCGGTGACTAGTAGTGGTCATAGGAAGCGGTTGATGTACGAAGAAGATGATGTGGAAGAAGATGTTATTAAGACAAATGGATGGTGGAAGATGAAGATAGAGTATTTAAGTGAGCGGTTGGAATTAGATCTCATATATCGAACGAATGACAATTATAATAGTTATTCACCATTTTCTAGAATGGTGGCCAAATCTACCCACCATATACGCTTTCTACAACTACATATTGTACTTTAATTGCGAAAACCAGTCATCTTCCTTTTTTTTACTTTTTCCAGGTACATTCATGGTTGTCGTTGATACAAATAGCCCAATACACTGCAATAAACCCATAAACAAATCACATCCTTCGATTTATACATATAAATTAATACACATATCTCCCTGATTTCAAACCTTCTCTCATAACCTTCTTCCTCCAATTCGATTCTTTATTGACATACATAATACATACATATAAACATAGAGATACGCCTTTTTGAAAAGCGTATCCAGTAATACGCATATCTGAAAGTGCCTCCGATTTGAGAAATGTTAATTATGTTCTTTTTTGTGTGCAAATCTTGGTATATTTGGCCATCTCCCTCTTATCTCACACTAAATTAGGGTTTTAATTTGAGCATTGAACGATTTATGTCTCTTAGATAACTTTCTGAGTTTATATTAGTTTCTCATACACGAGAGAGTATGATTGTAAAAACAGGGAGTGCAAAATTGCCTTTATAATTTATGTGCAATTTTTTTTTACTTTAGATAAGTTTCTCAGATTGATAAAACTATTCTCTGGAACAGTGTTTCTATATATAGTTAGATATGTAATAGAAAATGTATTTAAATTTATAGAGAACAAAAAATCAAATTTAGAGCGAAAACTTATAATTAAAAACTTCTTTTTGACATATTTGAGAAAAACAATTTATAGAGAAAACTTATTATAAAAAAATCCTTTTGACGTATTTGAAATAGAAAAACAATATTAATAATTAAATTTCCTTTCAAAGTATATGAAGCAGAAAAAACATTTAAATTTATAAGAAAAAAAAACAAAATCTTTAGAAAATACCTTTAATTACGTACTTTCTTTGACATGTTTGAAATAGAAAAGAATTAATTTTTTTACAAAGGACCCATATTAAAACTTTATTTAACATATATGAAGTAAAAAAAGGTATTCAAATTTATAACTACTATGTTATAAGATTTTCAAAACAAACCTTTTATGTCATCATGAAGTACATGTACGCTTTTCAATATGTTATTGTTATGTTCGAAGATATACATGATATACAAGAGATTAGTATTTCTTGTAAGAATATAAATAGTTGAAGTTCAAGGCGATGATAAGTAATTAAATTTTTATTATTATATATTGTTAGTATATTATATCTGCCCTTATTTATTTACAATGTCGGCCTGGAAAAAATATTACACAAGATCGAAATTCAAAAGAAAAATGGTTCATTTTATTGTATATGTGTATTTTATTTGTACAATATTATTCACTAATTTATAGGACGTTATAGATATTTTTTTCTCCTTTTTGTTAAATAATTTATATTTTTAGCTTCTTAAAGAATATTAAAACATCACTGTGAAGTATTGCTTAATCGACTAGTTAATTATTTTACGAAGATCCCAAATCAAAATACAATAACGAAAAATATCTTTATTAATAACTGTTTTAGATTTTCATATTCCAAAAAAAATCAGAAAATATTTGAATTATAAACAGGACATTTGTGCCGATCGAATTCTTCCCTAGTAAGCTATGTCAAATTTAAACATAACGATCGAATTCTCGAATTCATAGTGACATCCCACCTGATCCAAGAGCATTGTGATATGGGTAGCTTTATATACAGAAAGAGGGGTTACGTATGTGACCCGAGGTTTGAAAACATGTCTGAGCCCAATCCCCCCAATTCAAGCAAACCTCCGTCGTCATGTTATAAACCTCTGTCAACTCCTCCTATTTCGTTCACTTTGAGTACTCCTCGTCCTCCTATTTCATTCACTTTGAGTACTATTCATTTAAAGAAATCAATTTCCTTCTTAGCTTTGTTGTCACCAGAATATGTAAAGAAATCAATTTCTTTCTCAGCTTTGTCGTCATCACAACCCCAATCCCTCAATTTAAACACACCTCCGTCATGTTCTAAACCTCCGTCATCTTCTTCTAAAACTCCAATTCATTCAATCATATCATCTATTCCTTCGTTTAAAGAAATCAATTTCATCATAATCTTTAAAGAAATCAAGTAAGTTCTCAAAATATCCGGTTTTATCGTCATCAGAATCTTTCATAATTGACAGCCTCCCCGATTTCGAACCGATAAAATTTGGAATACAAAATCTTGATAGTTTTTGTTTTTACAAAATTGTTATTTGGATGAAATATGCACACGAGTACAAAGATCTACGAATTCCTCCCGAGGTTGATGATTCCCCTCCGCTATCAATTAATGGATTTTTTCCCCGTGCATGTATCTCAAGGATCGAATAATTCCTAAAAAGCACAGATGGAACAATAAACCCTTTGTTCATCGTAAAATCTCTGCTGTCGAAGTATTCTTTTTCTTTAAAGTTTAATCTTTCTTCTTTGATTTTATTCCCCTGTTATTTATTATTGTTACTGATGAGTCATGTGACTCTTGAAGCTGATAAGAGTTCAATCTTTATGTTATACTAATATCTCTTGGCTGATTATTAAGCACATATCTGTTAGCAGATTTTCTTGTAAAATTAAGCATGATTTCCTGCAATAATTTTGCTAATATGCAGTATAAAGGGTGTAGTTCACGTCCCTTTATTAAGTAGTTCGCTCTTTCACTTAGGTTTCTTGATAAAAATTCACACCACCGTACATCTATCAGTCTCAATTCATAATACAAATGATTCGTTTTTATGAATTTGGGTAGTTCTTAATCTCTATATTCTATAAATCTTGAATTCCAATTTAGGACAGTTTGGTCTCACGGTAATTTTTTTCATATCAACGTTTTTTCAAAAATATCATCATCCTCGAGCTTTTATAATTTTCAAGGAAATCCTATCATCATCCTCGAGCTTTTATAATTTTCAAGGAAATCCTAATTCATTTGAATGTCAACTAGATTCCACTTTCATTGTTTTTGCTGTTTTTTGTTACAATTTCCATCATCGTCTAAATCGTATAAAATTGGTTGGTACTTAAACCAATTTTAATTTCCTTCTCTCCGTCGTCTTCTAAATCAATTACCTTCTCTTCGTCGTCTTCTAATTCAATTTACTTCTCTCCTTGGTCTGCTAAATTAATTCCCTTCTCTCTGTCGTCTTCTAAATCAATTCCCTTCTCTCCGTCATATTCTAATTCAATTTACTTCTCTCATTCGTCTGCTAAATCAATTCACTTCTCTCCGTCGTTTTCTAATTCAATTTACTTCTCCCCGTCGTCTTATAATTCAATTTCATTGTCTTCTAAATCTTCCTCATCAAAAAAATCATTTTCCTTCTCCCTCAATTCCAATCCACCTAAACCAATTTTGTTCTCGAAATATCCGCCTTTCTCGTCATCGGAATCCTTTAATATCGACAGCCTCCCCGATTTTGAACCGATTACATTCAGAATACAAAATCTTCACAGCTTTTGTTTTTACAAAATTATTGTATGGATGAAATCTACTAATAGGTACAAAGATTTACAAATTCCTCCTGTTCTTGGTGATACCCCTCCGCTATCGATTCATGGCTTTTTTCTCCGTTGAAGTATCTCAAGGATCCGAGAATTGTATAATTCCCGGAAAGCACATAAGGAACATTGAACCCTTCGATGATAGTTATATCTCTGTTAATCTTTTTTTCTTTGATTTTATTACCCATGTTTTTATTATTGTTACTGATAATACAAATGAGTTTTTATGAATTTGGGATTCCACTCTTTTGGCCTCCTCAATTTGTTTAAGTTGTTATCTTTTTGCTTCTGATTAAGCTAATTTATGCTCAAATACTTTGAGTACCCTACTTCTTAATTCATATGTACTATTCGTAATTGGTTAACTTGTTGCGAGATTCTTTTAAAGTGCATTCATGTTAATCCAAATTGATGGCGCTGAGTTTGTTTTGACAGTAGTCTTATTCTTGTGATCTGAAAGTTGTAAGTTCGTTACATAATTATGTAGTTTTATGATATATTACCGTGATAGTAAAAGATGGTAAAACCCCTCTCATATGATGGTCTGAGAGATAAGGGGTTGTGGCTAATTGACGGTTATACGCCACTTATGAAGGTAGATGTGCATGCATGTCAGTGAATTGATGGTAACTAGAGTTGATGACTCTAATAAACGAAGGGCAAATCTCTTGCTTATTTACGTTTGATTTTATATATTTTTGTTTGATGCACCTATTCAGTCCATTACTTGTTGGTATATGATATTTTGAATTTATTTGATGGACTTGTTGAGCATTGTGTATCCTAATATTTGTATTTCTTGATGGCTTTCATCTGCTTAATCTCTATATTCTATAAATCTTGAACTCCAATTTAGAGGGCAGTATGATCTCATATTATAAGAGTAGTTTGGTCAGCTCCCTAATGTAGTTTTTTATATGTCTAACAATTATTAAAAAAACACTTTTGTTTTTGTTTTCTTTACAGCCTGCTCTTCAAAATCAAGTTATACGTTTCTGGCCAAGTGTACATAAGTACACTGATACCGACGAGTTTTTAAGACGCCAGGCATGGAAACATAATACTGGTCCAAAGATATTTCCCCAAGACAGAGACATCATTGCGCAAGGCCTAAAAATTGGAACGAATCTCATAAACAGGATCTAGTAGTGAATTGAGCAGAATTACAAGTATGGTGAAGGTAGGAAACTGGACTTATCAGGCTATAGGGATAGCTTGAATGAGTTTTTGGGTTTTAAAACTGACTGCAGATTTCACAAGTTGAAGTACGATGAAACCAAGTACGGATTACAGAAAATCGGTATGATGGGTGTTCTCAACAAAATGGAGTTGAAGCGCTGGAAGTAGAATCCAGTTTGTATTGAAGTGAATAAGAATTTCTTGGGCAGCATGAGAAGCCCAAGAGAACAGACTGGTTTGTTCTAGAGTATCTTCGGGACATCATAGAAAAAAGGAAAAAGATTTTTGAATGGGGATGTGGTTCCAAAAGGAGGATTCCAGGGAATTCATCTCATCCATCAAGTCAACAAGATTTTGTGTGACAGTTCAACAGTCAAAGTTATGAGACAACAATAGGTGTTAAATGTTTATAATCCTTCTTTTTTCGCGTAAGTGTTATAATGTTAATGCTATTAGTTCCTCAAGGATAGTTTTTGTTGTGCAATCAACTCTGTTCCAAATGTATTTAGCTGCTTTTGAATGAGAAGTAGCCTATGTCTAATTCTCAAAGTGGTGACCAATATTGTTGCTTCATGATTTTTGAATGAAGTTGATCTTTCCATTGTAGCACGTACCTCAGCCATTTCACTGATCACTTTCTCTATGGGTATGCCAATAAGAAGCTCAGCATCTTTGTTATATAGTGTGAAGGTCGTAGTTCCTGAATCATCCTCCACGGTAACGCTCACCTTATATCTTTAGTATGTGGATAGATACATGAAATAATTAGTTTAGTTACGCAGTGTCTTTTTCTTTAAATTTTAATATTTTCTTCTTTGATTTTATTCCCCCTGTTATTTATCGGTCTCAATTCATAATACGAATGATTCATTTTTATGAATTTGGGTAGTTCTTAATCTCTATATTCTATAAATCTTGAATTCCAATTTAGGACAGTTTGGTCTCACGGTAATTTTTCATATCAACGCTTGTTTGGTTAAGAAAATTCATCTCTCGTAATTCCTTTGGCGATCAAATCTTCTTTCTTGTTTCAATGCTTTGTCCAACATATCATCATCCTTGAGATTTTATAATTTTCAAGGAAACCCTAATTCATTTGAATGTCAACTAGATTCCACTTTCATTGTTTCTGCTATTTTCTGTTACAAATTTCCATCATCATCTAAGACGTATAAAATTGGTTGGTACTTAAACCAATTTTAATTTTAAATTTAGAACCTTGTATTGGTGGAGAAAATGAAATTGGGAGACTTGCATCCAGGCTCTACTTTTCGTTGTCTTGAACGTAATGTCACTCAAGTTTATATTTATATTTTCTTTATAAAATTAATCAATTGTGTGATAACTAATGAATTTGAATTTGAACTATCAATTTATGTCAGAGAATTGTATAATAGCTAGCTCCTTGACCATTAGCAAGTCTTGGGTGTGCGTTGTGTACGATAACTAGGTGAATGAAGTCAAGTTAAATGGGATGAATTGGTCGGATCATGAAGATGATGTAGTTTACGCACATTAGGCTTAAATACATTTCAATCCCTAATGTTTAACCATTAAGAAATGTACCATTGAGAAAATCCCTAAAACTATAGACGTTGAAAGTTTCATTCATAATTTCTGTATGGCCTATTTTTCTCTATGATGAAAATGGTTATTAATAATTGTTGTAGGTGTGTACATAATATATTCTCATATTAAAATTTTGAGTTTATATAGGTACTGGTTGATGGCATTTTTTGGACTATAACACTATCAAGACCGTAGTTATATCTATTTTGGTATGAGTTTTTTATTTTATTTAGATTTGATAGATTTGTTTTATTATGTGTTGTTTTTGTTATGTCAAATTGTAAATTATAATTTGAAGAACGTATCTACAAATCACCAAAATTTATACTATAATTGAGGGCGATTTAGATAGTCTAGCAAGTATTATCCCTAACACATTCAAACTGCTATATATGTATGGAAGAATGCATTGTATTGCACTATCTCAGCATGTGAGTAATGTGTGTATATTATTTATGTTGCTTATTCTTTGGGCTTTCATTTTTGTGGATTAAATGAAAATAATTACTATTAACTTTGATGCAGGAATTAGGGGTGCAAGATAAACAAATAGACATATACTTGTAGTTGCAGATCTAGTAATGGGGATCATATTATCTGACAATTTCAATTTAGTTTAAATTTGTACTTAAGAATCGAAAAAATTTTCATACTTATTGATTTGAGGTATTCTTCTTGTTAGTTGTACTTTGAGATGTTTAACGAATATTTAGGATATTCTAAAGATGTCATTATTCCCCTTTGATTTGTGTATTTACGGGTAAAAAATTCATCAAGGTTCAGATAATTACCTTAAACTAGAATGAAAACCCGTGCAAGGCACGGGTCACTATCTAGCATAATTGTTTTAACTTCTAAGTAGTTCGGTGTTTATGATAATTTATAGATCGTTTGACAAACGTCTCATTGTGGGTACAAAAGCTGGACTTGATCTCTGTAGTGAGATAGTTAGCTTTGAAAAATATTCTTGGTTGAGGTGTTTTTGAGTTAAGAAATGAGTAAATTCGATACTTATGATATTTGTTATGTGTAAGATCTATGTCAAAATATGATTATGTTACATACAGACATTAACCTACACGATTTTACTAATTTAGCTCATCGAGCGAATGATACATTTTCTTGTTTGTGAAATGTAATTTGCATTGTAGAATGTGTACATGCATAATATTAAAATTTAATATATAACGAATTTTCTAGTATGTTCACGTGAATTAAGTACATTTTCAATGAAATCAATGAGAACCGTTAGATCCACAGTCGTTAGATCTTTCCAATCAAATCAATGAGAACCGTTAAATAAAATACTACAAATTTTAAGTACCTTTCCAATGAAATCAATGAGAACCGTTAGATCCACAGTCGTTAGATCTTTCCAATCAAATCAATGGGAATCGTTAAATAAAATACTACAAATTTTATATAAAGTACCTTTTATATTTTTTATAACTAAAATTTCTTTTTTTCTAACAACATTATCTATCTATACTATTATATAATAGACAGAACAATAAAAGTTTGGTTGGTAGTCTGGTCCCCCATGGTTTGTTCACTCATTCCACAACCGTTAGATATTTCCAATCAAATTAATGAGAACCGTTAGATAAAATACTAAAAAAATTAAATAGAGTACCTTTTATATTGTGTATAACTAAAAATATTATATATAGTACCTTTTATATTTTTTCAACTAATTTTTTTCATATAAGTTTTACAAATAAGGACAAAATAGAAATCAATTAGAACTGTTAGATAAAATCCTAAAAATATTATATAGAATACCTTTTATATTTTTTATAACTAAAAATATTATATAGAGTACCTTTTATATTTTTTCAATGGTTAAATTATCTCACCTATTATAAGATTATGTTAATCGATATAATAATAGATACCAAATACTTCTCTACTCACGCGACACACACATACATATAATGTGTTTGATAGAGAACACGTATGACTGAATAGTGGAAGATGAACAAATTATTGCATAAACCTAAGTTGGATTCCATTCATTAACAAATTTTAAAAAAAAATAAAATTAAACACAGGGAAAATTTAAATATTTTAAATTAAATAAAATGTCTCGCCAATTTAGATTAGATTAAATGTCTCATGAATCATTGCTTTTATTGAGCTATAATAAAATAGATATATAATAATAATAAATATTTCTCTACTCAAGCGACACACACACATATGATGTGTGTAATTGACAACACATGTAATTGAGTGGTGTGGTGGTAAGAGGAGGTGCAAATTATTGTATAGACCCAAGTTCGAATCCTCTCAACAACAATTTTTAAAAAAATAGTAAACACAAGGGTAATTTGGACATTTCAAATGCATTAAAATGTCTTGCCAATTTAGATTGAATAAAATGTCCCTCCAATTATTGCCCCATGTTGGGCTATTATTAATATAAAGATTTTCAATATCTCAAATTGGATCAATTTTTTTTTTGAAAGTATGTATATCAATATACTTGTTTTAGTTTTTCAACATCCCAAACTGAATTAATTTGTGGTCATTATGAAGTGTTAATAGTTAAGAGAAAATATAATGTCATATTTATATTTTTGTTATTATTTAGTTGTTAATGATAATTTCGTTGCAAGTAATTCTCACATATCACATTGTGATTGGATAAAACACGATTAAATGTAAGGGAACTACATGATATTAACCAATAAAAATATTTTATAATACCACATCACCAACACCGCATCATATTTGATAATTGTTTATTTTGCCCCTTCCTTCTCTGTAACATACATGCTAAATCCAAGGGCTAAAACTCACATTTTATATATGTTTATAGACCTATCAGATTACAGTTTCTAAAACTCTAGGCGCAGTTGTCGTCTCTTCAGTCTTACTTTGTTTATATCCAAAAAGGTTTCTCTTCACTCTTGAGTGGATTGAGTCAAGTGGGTGTAGTGATGCTGCCACCAGTTCTGCGAGAGATATCCAGAAAGAGCAAGAGAGGAATGGTAACGATTGGCTTAAGATCCTTCTCAACCCAAACCCAGGACCAACTCCTACTCCTACCTAACCAATGCATTAACCTTATTAACCATCCTACTCCTACTCCTACCCATCCTCTACACATGACATACAAATTTATACAAGCCATTTTTTCCTCTTATTAACCCTTTATTTGCAGGGATTCAAAATTCAAGTGTAGTGTTTAAGTGCAGACACTACTTATATTTTAATGTTCGATACATGAACTCATCGTAGAATAATTAAATATGTTGCATGAGCCTAAAAATTGAGCCTGCTTACAACTTGTTCACGAGCCTAATAACCAAGCTTGCTTGCATGCTTTTGAGCGGAGCTTTGACATCCTCAAGCTCAGTTCGTTAGTGAATCGAGTTGCTTGGAAATCACAGTAAAACCATATTTAAAATGTTTTTCTGCTTTGTGAAAAATGTTTTTTGAGTGATAAGTGCATTTTGTTTGTTGCCTTCTATTTTAAATTTATCCATTCTAATTACATTTTCCCTCATGCATGCACAGGTACGTACTACAGTGGACCAACTTCATATGGGATGAACCCCCAATCTTCTGAGCATCTTCTTAAGATGCCTCAGAGTAGTGCAGTTAGTTCTGATTACGGATGGGCAGTTCCACCACCGCCACCACCTATGGGACACAGTAGTGACATGAGCTCCTCTGATTACTCTGGCCCGCGGCATCCTCCTATGCCACCTCCCCACCCAGCACTAGCCCTTGGATTCAACAAGAGCACGTTCACGTATGATGAATTAGCTGCTGCAACGTCAGGATTTTACCCTTTATTCTGTTGTATAAAAATCCTAATTTGATCATCATACTCTTTAAGTAGTTGTTGAGGCTGAAATGCAACTTTCACAGGTAGCAGATTTTGGCCTGGCTAAGCTTTCCAATGAAAACTATACACATGTGTCTACACGTATCATGGGAACATTTAGGTATATATGTACCACTATTGTTCTCTTTATACACGGGCTGCAAGTACAAGCTAGCATTTTCCACCTTGATATATATGTCGTATAAATAAAATTTTATGTAATGATTCAGATACTTGTCACCTGAGTATGCATCAAGTGGCAAGCTTACTGAGAAATCTGATGTTTATTAATATGGTGTTATGCTCTTGGAATTGATAACTGGAAAGCTCCCTGTGGATATGGACGATGATGAGAATGATACCTTGATTGACTGGGTAAGGGTCGATTGACATTGGGTATAAAAATGATTTTCGTCTTTAAAAACTTGTTCTAACGAACTTTATAACAACAAGATTTAAATAGAAATAGGGATTTCTTTGCGCTTTGATAACCATTTAAACCATTAGGGAAAATATGCGGTTTTGTGTATATATGTACCGATAATTGTTTGATGAATGCTATTGTGGATGTACAGGCTAGGCCTATTCTAATGCGTGCAGTGGAAGGTGGAGACTATAATGAGCTGGTGGATCCTCGCCTGCTGGACAACTATGACGCTGATGAGATGCTACGCATGGTGGCATGTGCTGCTGCATGCATTAGACATTCCTCTAGGAGACGCCCAAAGATGAGCCAGGTACAAAATTTCATGGACAGTTCCATATGATTCTTGAAAGCGATTCTCTGGTAGAATAAATTTTATAACACGAATAATTCTCTCCTTGATAAAATGTTCAACATTTGCCAAATATTTCTTGGTAAAGAAGATTTCTTAAAGCCATACTAGGCGACTTTGATCTACTGTATTATTAATTTCAGGTACTTTTTTTCTGTTGTCTAATAGTTTTGATAAATGAAACAGATTGTTCGTGCATTAGAAGGCGACGTCTCATTAGAGGACTTAATGTCGACTCATGCTCGGCCCGTGCTTGGTACGGGTTATAAGCTAGTATTTATTAAATCAAATTGTCGATGAAGTTCTACTTAATTAAATACTTTACTATGTCTACATGTACGTCGGGCTTAACTTGTAAGTTATAAGCTGAAAAATGTTAATCTTGGTACAACTCTAGTTTTCACTGGTGTTTACGACATTATAACTGGTGCAATTTACGTGGTTCCCATGCCAGTGCAACCCATGAAATCCATTTCTGCCGTACGTTGCCATTTCCACACCCGAATTCGGTATTCCGGAGGTAATGGCTGCTGGAATTTGTACTAGTGCTCACTACAAGAAATCTGGCAATAGACGACACCTATCAGACAACACCCATGGAAAAAAGTGTTGCCCGAAATGATCAGACAACTGTTATTTTCCTGCAAAAAATCGTATTGTGTAATCCAACATTCACACAATGGGCCAAAACAGGGGTGTTGTGTAAATGCATAAGTATTTTTAAGATCAGACAAGCCTTAGCAAATAAGTGTTGTGTAAATGCCTGCAACACAATATCCAGGAAAACCGTTGTTGTATTCAGACAAGTGTTTTTAGGTATGTTGTCTAATTATAAGTCATACAATATGTTATTCACAGTGTTGTGTGACAGTGAACCAACACACAACATTTTTTAGAAATATTATGTGAATGAAGCATAGACAATACTTCGTAAAAAGTATTGTTAGAATGAGACAAGTGGTTTCCAATGTGGTATTGTGTAATGATATTTAACACAAGTGCTTTACATAGTGTTGTATGATCTTAATCCAACACACAACAGGTTCTGGCCTATTGTGTGTTTCACCTCATACAAGTGTCTTCTGTTTAAAAATGTTGTCTGATGAACTGTACATGAAAAAAAATATATTTAAAAGATGACTAACCTACCAAATTGGCATCCAACAAATCAACAAAGGCCAAATAGAATAACTTCTGAACAAACCAACCAACAATCTATCAAGAGTTATAGTTACAAATTAAAGAGCACAAATTAATTTATTACATTACGAAAGTTGTATTAGTTCATCAACATCATCTCGAATGTAACTAGTAGGCATGTCTTCCTCATCAACATCCGGAAAATTGGGCATATAGAAGTCATTCTCAAGTTCTACTTCTACAGATGCCTCATTTTCATACACATTGTCTTCATAGTAATTTTTCTCCGGTAACTTCAAGACAACGGACCATGATTTATCAAGAGGATCATCAATGTAACAAACTTGTTTAACATGTTTTGCCAATACAAATGGATCATCTAAAAAGCCCAACCTATTCAAATTTACTAATGTATATCCCAAGTCGTCTACCTTCGTGCCTATGTTCATATCTACCCACTTACAATGAAAAATAGGGACCCTAAGGTAATTATAGTCCAACTCCCATATACTTGTTATAACTCCGTAATATGTATGTGATGTGTGCTCAATGTTTTTATCCTTACCGTGCACAACCATTGTATCGGCTTCTACACACACACACCACTGCACTGAACCTGACGCATGTCATCACGTTCCCTGGTACTAAAGGTAACCCCATCCATTCTGTATCCGCTGAATGTAGGAACATCTTTGTTGGGTTCGTCTGCGATCCATATTATCTCGTTTGATAACTCTTTTTTGTCTTCCAAATCTGATGCAATCTGAAAAAAAATAAACAAATTGTAAAATGATTCATGTGAGCTAGGTTGTTGTAAAAAAATCACAAAAGTATTATTAAACTCACATAATACCTTTTCTTTAAACCATTTAGGGAATGTCTCATTCTGCTTGTTCTTTAACCACATTTCATCATTTTCATGTTCCGGATATTTGGTCATTAAAAATGCCATGTGTTCACTGGAGTCATTAAAAATGACATAAGAAATGCATGTAAATAAATAAAATAAAGAAATTAAATTCATGGCTTACTTGAAAAATGGTATAACTGCAGTAGTATTCTGGAGAACACACAAATGTGCTACGTGCAAATCAGTCCTACTCGGGGTTATTATGGTTGCACCCGATAATGGCCTGCAGATGGCATCCTTAGTATGTCTACCAGCTTTCGGTACCCCGATAGTTGTTCCTTCGTCATGGTCCACCAAACATTCCACCGCCTCTTCTGCTATATAGGCCTCCGCAATACAACCTTCTGCACGAGCCCGATTCTTTATATATCCCTTGAATGTCTTCATGTATCTCTCAAAAGGATACATCCACCTAAGGAAAATTGGTCCACAGAGCTCAACTTCTCGTACAAGATGCACCGATATATGAAACATTAGATCAAACAAGGAAGGGGGGAAGTGTTTTTCAAGCTGGCATAAAGTAATTACCAATTCCGATTGCATTTTCTCCAACTTATCAGGCTCAATAACTTTACTACAAATTGCCTTAAAGAAGAGGCAGAACCTGATAATTGTGTTCCTGACTCTTTTTTGCAATGACGACCGAATTGCAATTGGGAGCAAATGATGCAATATCATATGGCAGTCATGAGATTTCATTCCAGTAAGTCTAAGAGTTTCCATTGAAACTAGACTCCTAACATTAGAACAAAAACCATCAGGCAACTTCATGTTAAGAAAGGAAGAGCAGACAACCTTTTTTTCGGAATGAGTCAAATTCCAAGATGTTAATGGTAACTTCTCCTTTTTCCCTGGATTTTTTGGCCTCAACTCGGTTTTTATTCCCATTTCAGCCATGTCAATACGGACAGATTCTTTGTCTTTTGTTTTCTTTGGTATATTAAGCATGGTGCCAAGTAAAGCTTCGCATATATTTTTCTCAATGTGCATCACATCGAGAACATGTCTAACCGGTAGAAACTTCCAGTACTCAAGCTCAAAGAATATAGATACCTTTTTCCAAATAGGTCGAACATCACCTTTCTTTAATCGAGGTTGGCATTGTGTCTTACCATAGACATGGCCCTTCAAATGTTGTACTCTTTGAAGCACCTCATCTCCGGTTAGGGGAATTGGAGCAGTTTCCTTTTCCACGGTGTTATCAAAATCTTGTTTCTGTCGGCGATATGGATGATGACGGGGCAGCCACCTCCGATGCCTCATGACCACACACTTACGACAATTAACTAGCCTTGTAGCTTTTGTGTTATCAACGCATACAGGACACCCGTTATAACCCTTGATAATGTTGCCCGACAAATTGCCATAGGCTGGATAATCGCTGATTGTCCATAACAAAATGCCTCTAAGCAAAAAATACTCCTTCTTGTATGCGTCGTACACTTGTTTCCCATGCCACAACTTTTTTAAATCTTCCATAAGTGGTTGAAGGAACACATCGATATCATTGCCGGGCTGAGTTGGTCCAGATATTAACAAACATAGCATAATATATTTCCTCTTCATAGAAAGCCATGGTGGAAGATTGTAAATTGTCAACAAAACTGGCCAACATGAGTAATCAACATTTGTGTTATAGAACGGATTAAATCCATCGGACGATAAAGCTAACCGGAGGTTTCTAGGATCCGAAGAAAACTCAGGCCACTTAGCGTCAACTTCCTTCCATGTCTGTGCATCTGCAGGATGTCTCATTTTACCATCCTTCAATCTCTCCGTGTCATGCCAAATCAACTCCTTGGCTGTTTGAGGTGAACTGAACAAATTCCTCAAACGTGGTATTAACGGAAAATACCAGAGAACCTTGGCAGGAACCCCTTCCAATTCATCCCCATTTTTATTCAACTTCCATCTAGAGGCCTCACAAATGCGGCACCTGGTCGCATCTTCATCTCTATCTCCACGGTATATTAAACAATCATTTGGGCAAACGTGTATTTTTTCATACTCCATTCCCAAAGCACACAAGCTTTTTTTAGCTTCACTGAAAGAAGAAGGGAAGTTGTTGCCTTTTGGAAGCATAGACCCAACCAAAAGAAGAATTTCTGAGAAGCCAGAATCAGAGATTTGATATTTTGCTTTCAAGTTATATAATTTTACTAAAGCCTTCATCTTTGTAAATCCTTCGCATCCCGGATAGAGGGGTTCATGTTCAGATTGTATATGGTTAAATACATTCGAGGAATCTAGGGAAACGTCATCTGCATTGTCATCGGTATCACCGGCATTCTCTGTTTTCATCGGGTTTTGATCTACAGATTGTGAAGAACTAGAAGTATCTTCAGCGGCATGCTGACTTTCTCCCGTACTTACCTCCCCGTGCCAAATCCAACACGTGTAGCTCTGATCGATGCCATTCTGGAAAAGATGGCCCCTCACAATTCGAGCTTTCCATGATTTACTATGTGCACATTTTAGACAGGGGCAACTGATTTTATTTCCATCCTGTCCATTCTCCAGTGCAAACATCAACAATCCGTCCACTCCTCTTTGGAACTCTTTTGTTCTTCTATCAGCATTCATCCAAGACTTGTCCATCTTTTAAAATAAAAAAAAACAAATGTAATCAGCACATAGTAACACTAACAAACACAATTTCAAACTAACGTAACACTAACACAATTTACTTGTTAAAATCAACAAACACTAACACATACATTTAGTTTAGCATAATAGAAGCTAATTTCTATTATGTGGATTTTTGACCATTATCCTATTCCTGTTTAAAGATAGCACTAAAGGTGAAAATTGATGATTAATGAAAACTGGTAAGCTTTGATTTTGAAGTCAATCAAGGGAGACAGAGTTGGAGCATATATAATAGACTAATTTCTAAGACAAACAAACACAATTTCAAACTAACACTAACACAATTTCTCAGATCCCCAAATACAAGTATGAACCCTAATTTCAAATTTTTGAAACAAATTTCATCAAAAATACCTTAATGGAGATGTCGATGGAGCTCGTTGAAACTACGAAGATGGAGCTGCTTCAAAACTACGAAGATGAGATGCAAGGACGGAGGTGTCGCAGGGTAGTGGAGTGAAGATGGTACAGAGGTGGAGCACAGAGGACAGAGGTGGAGCACAGAGCACAGGTGGACGGAGGTGGAGGTGGACGGAGGACGACGGAGGTGGAGGTGAATTGACGGAGGAGGACGAAGGAGGACAGAGGTGGAGGTGATTGAAAAGTGGGTGTAAAACTTAAGTTCAGATGTTCAGACAAATATCTCGATGACATATATTAATGTGTCATTTTGTCGAGCTAAATTAGTTTTAATAACTTTTAAAAATATAATTGTTTGATCATATATAAAATTAAACTCATTTTCCTAATCGATTTAAATATAATTATTTATTTTATTTTTTTAATTTTGAAATATTTATCAAAACGGTCAAACCTGGGTTTGACCGTACATTCACCTGGTCAACCGTACCTGTTTAGGACTACCTGGGTTTGACCGTACATTCACCTGGTCAACCGTACCTGTTTAGGACTAAACGGTCAAACCTGGGTTTGACCGTACATTCACCTGGTCAACCGTACCTGTTTAGGGGTTAACGGTCAAACCTGGGTTTGACCGTACATTCACCTGGTCAACCGTACCTGTTTAGGGGTTAACGGTCAAACCTGGGTTTGACCATACATTCACCTGGTCAACCGTACCTGTTTAGGGGTTAACGGTCAAACCTGGGTTTGACCGTACATTCACCTGGTCAACCGTACCTGTTTAGAACTAAACGGTCAAACCTGGGTTTGACCATACATTCACCTGGTCAACCGTACCTGTTTAGGGGTTAACGGTCAAACCTGGGTTTGACCGTATATTCACCTGGTCAACCGTACCTGTTTAGGACTAAACCGTACATTCACCTGGTCAACCGTACCTTTTTAGTACTAAACGGTCAAACCTGGTCAACCGTACCTGTTTAGGACTAAACGGTCAAACCTGGGTTTGACCGTACATTCACCTGGTCAACCGTACCTGTTTAGGGGTTAACGGTCAAACCTGGGTTTGACCGTACATTCACCTGGTCAACCGTACCTGTTTAGGACTAAACGGTCAAACCTGGGTTTGACCGTACATTCACCTGGTCAACCGTACTTGTTTAGGGGTTAACGGTCAAACCCTAAACCCTTAACCCTAAACCCTAAACCCTAAACCCTTAACCCTAAACCCTAAACCCTTAACCCTAAACCCTAAACCCTTAACCCTAAACCCTTAACCCTAAACCCTAAACCCTAAACCCTTAACCCTAAACCCCAAACCCTAAACCCTTAACCCTAAACCCCAAACCCTAAACCCTAAACCCTATGGACATACCGGACTATGGATCTTTGAGACCGTATGGCACGGGCTTCGAAATCCCGGTTGGAGAATATGGGTACAGTTAAGAGGGGCGTAGTCCTGTTTAGGACTAAACGGTCAAACCTGTGTTTGACCGTACATTCACCTGGTCAACCGTACCTTTTTAGTTGACCGTACATTCACCTGGTCAACCGTACCTGTTTAGGGGTTAACGGTCAAACCCTAAACCCTAAACCCTAAACCCTATGGACATACCGGACTATGGATCTTTGAGACCGTACGACCCGGGCTTCGAAATCCCGGTTGGAGAATATGGGTACAGTTATTTTACATTAATATTTTCATATTTTTTATTAATATTTTAGAATATTTTAATATTTTATATTAATATTTTATATCAGCCCACATAAAATATTACACATAAATATTTATTTCTAAAATTTACTAATTAAAAAAAATAAATATTATATCTTAATATACGTTACAATACTTACATAATCACAACATCTCCCTCCCCCCAGAATCACTCCCCCCAAAATCGTTTCCCCAAATTTTCATTCCCCCTCTTTGTAGATTGATCATGAAGCCGAAGAGAAAATCCGCTCCCAAAGCAAGTACGACAACCATTATGAAGGCACTAAAAAAGAACTCACCGGTTCAGTCTACCCCTGCAGTGAAGAAGACTATGGTTCAGTCTAGCCCGGCCTGCAGTGAAGAAGACTATGGTTCAGTCTAGCCCTGCAGTGAAGAAAATAAAGAAAAAGCCGACGGAGTCATGCCCTGACCTGAAGAATAAGGTGGTGCAGTTTTCCCCTAATCGACCGGTGACACGGGCTCTTTCAGCATCCCCTGTATCTGTGAAGAAGTCTATTTCAAAGAACCTACAAGCCACTTTATCTAAGAAGAGGAAACGAATGGAGCAACCGTTGGCTACGAAAAAGGAAACTGGACTGAAGCTTTTAAAGCGCGGACCTGTAACGATGCACAAGATTATTAGGCGTAAGATGTTGGGAGAAAAGCATTTGGTGAGTTTCAATGAAAAGGGTCAGCCTTACGGTAAAGCAGCCACGGAAATGGAATCTTATATTGGTGTTCTTGCGAGAAGTAAAGTCCCAATCTGCTATGCTTCCTGGCTAATTGTTCCGACTGAAAGGAAAAACAAGATTTGGAAATGTGTGGAGGTAAAACAAATTACATCTTATGAAGTAACTTTTCATTCATGACCACCTATTTAGTTAATACATGTATGCTAATTAAAATACTTATCTACGTAGATGGCGTTTGATGTACCACCAACCGCCAAGAAGGTGGTTTTCAAATCTGCGGGCATAAAATGGCGAGAGTTCAAGAGCCGCTTGTCAACCAAATACGTCCTGCCACACCATGATCAGCTTGATTTGCTACAGTTTCCTCCTGCTGACTACACCTTTATTGAGAAGGATCATTGGGACATGTTCGTTGTTGACCGTCTGTCAAAAAAATTTGGTGTAAGTTTTCTTACCTTATTTGTTTTTGAATTTCTGAGATTACAAAAATATATAGTTGAACAGCTTTGTTACTAACATTTTGATCATTGTTCCTTAAGGTGATCCACGAAGAACTCACAAAAAGGAGGAAGTTGAGCGAATATCCTCATAACATGTCAAGAAAATGTTATGCTAACCTAGAACAGGAAATGGTTAGTAATCATACATATATCCCTTTCAAACATGCATGATAATTGTGTTTAATTTTACGATGACTTGTATGTTAAACAATACAATAATACTTTGTTTTACAGATTCTCGCTCTTGGTGATCCTGAGGAATTTGACATAGATCGAGCGGATACGTGGCTCCGTGCGCGGCAGGATGAAAATGGGAATTATAAGTCTGTAAAAGTTGCAGAAATTGCAAAAGATATTGTAAGTTTTTCATTTATTTTATATTTTGAGTTCTTTCAATGTGATATCTATTTTTTTAGTTAACGTACTTATATTTTTTATGTCACTTTTGTAGGAGATAATGAAGAAGAGGGTTAGGGATGGAGAAGTTTCTGTGGAAGGCACAAGCGATGTCTTGACCAAGGTTCTCGGTAACCCTGAGAAGAAAGGAAGGGTACGTGGACAAGGTACTTATGTCACGCAGTCTACATACTTTAATCTTCCACGGAAGAAGAAGACCGGCAAGTCAATGGATGAGAGGATTCAGGAGGGCATTAAGAAGTATATGAGAGAGGAATCAGAGAGGATAGTCCGAGAGCGAGATTCCTTTTGGTCTGCTGAGATTGAAAAGCTGAAAAGTGCTTTATGTGAGAAAATTGATTCTGAAGGTAGTCCAAATATTGGATCTCAGCAAGCAAGTTGTTCCAAGGGTATCAAGGAGTTGGAGTTGGCAGGTGCAAAGAAGAGACTCAATCTCCTCGAAGGTGATTATAATCTTCCTGAAGGGGATCAAGAGAATGGGAAGGTTGATGTGGAAGAAAAGAATGAGAAGGTTGTGGAGGGTGGAGAAAGGACTGAGAAGATTGTTGACGTGGTAGAAAAAATTGAGGAGGCTGTTGAGGGGGTTCATTTGGAGGATGATCAGGAGCTGGTTGTAAATTTGTGTGTGGAAGATGATAATGATACAGAGTGGGGACTGGCAATTAACTCCCCAAATAATATTGTTGCACACGCTGCTGTTGATACAAAGAGTCAGATTCTTCATGGGAAACCTTTGACAAAAGAGAATGCCCGGGTCTCTATCACTCGTGTAATTCAAGGATCTGAAAAGATTCCTTTTCCAATCCAAGATGAGATCATAACTGTGGAGCAAGCTGTCGGGACTTATATTGCATGGCCAAAAGATCTCATAACGGAATTGAAGACAACCACTGCCAGACAGAATGGAAGTACAAAGGTTAAATTCGTTGTAATCTATTAAATCATAATTAAAATAAACATATTAGGCAGTTTACTTTAACGAACCTAATATATTAGGCAGTTTTCATTCACAATTGTTTTTTAATGTCATATTTCAGGGAAGCAAGAAAAATGGACAAAAGAAGTGGAAGAAGGTGGAAGATCTGGGATTAGTCCCAGAGTATTGGGTGGACATTGGTCCTGACTTTCCCCCTGCCATGAAGCGTTTGTGGCTTTGGGCAAAGGATGCCTTGGCGGACGGCCGAGCATCTACTTTTCTGATATCCGAAGAAGCTTTCGGATCAACTGCTAAGAAGGCTCTTTTTTTGTCGGATATTCATGCTTTGAGCTGTGGGGGTGAGATGTCAGGGGGCATCATTTGCTTATACATTAAGTAAGTATCGACGTTCAAAAATTTATTTGACTTTGTAAATAGTTCTTAAATGAAAATGGACTGCTTGTGTAATGACTTTTTTTATACAGTTTTCTGCAGGTATATTTGAAAAAACACAAGATGACTGATATGATAGCGTTTGTTGATCCTGATAAGATTGGTGCCCTCGGTTGTGGTAATCCAGCAGAGAGGTCGCGATCCCTATCTCTCAGGTTCAAAAATGCTCAGCCTGGCCAGTATTTTCTCTTACCATATAACTCCGGGTCAGTTCTTTTTTTTTTTTTAACACTTATATGCTATCAAGTCTATTAATTTTATAGGAGTGACCATGTGATCTGATTTATTAATATTCATAATTAGAAAATTCATTATGAATTTAGATCGGACACAAGAACAGTCGGGGTATATATAATTGAACACAGTTCGTTTAATTTTTTTTTTTATGATTTTATTTATAATTTTATTTTATTTAATGTGTGGTGCTAGTGTTAATGTTTTTTAAATGCACACTTTAATATAGTTTAATTTCATGAATTATTAGGAACCATTGGACGCTCACCGCTGTAAATCCAGATGCTCAAATCGTTTACCAGATGGATCCTTTGAAGCGCCGAATTACAAGTGAAGAATGGACGGAAGTGGTCGACAAGTGAGTATTTTATATTAACTTAATTTCATTTGAGACCACTTCTTAAGTTAAATGTCATAAATTTGATTTACATTATATTTCGTAGTGCCATCAATCTCTATAATGACGATGCGAAGAAGTTTACCAAAAACAAAATTACATGGGAGAACCTGGCGGTATTATCCTTTTCTTAATTAATTTTTTTTCTATCTCTGAATTCCACAAGGACAGTGTAGACATATAATTAATTCTACATGTTCTTCAGGGAATTCCTCTTCAACCTGGGTCCAAGGACTGTGGCGTGTTTGTGATGCGTTATATGAAGGAGATATGTCTTGATAAGGAATTGAAATTTTCTAAGAAGGTAACAATGCATTTTTTTTCTGATATCCTTGTGTTTTGTGGTGAAGATATATGACTTCCAATACATGTTCCATTTTGCAGTGGCGACGCAGAAACAGCTTGCACTATGGCATGCCTGAGCTTAATGATATAAGGACTGACTTGGCGAATTATATGTTGAAGCACCTGGCTCGTTGAACTGTCGTCTTTTATTGAACTTGGTATTTTGACCTGAACATGTTCTTGGTAGTAGCGGAAATTAAACTTTTAGTCCGTCTCTTTTGTGGATGTGTTCCGTAAAAATATGACTTATGTATTAGTTGTTTTGGATGTGGATAGACTTTAATTATGTACTTGGTTGGTTGGTTGTGTACGTTTGTTGGTGGTGTTGGCGTTATAAGGTGAAAAAATGCTTGTGTAGTTTTGGTTGATGGTATGGTGAATATTGGTCGTAATGGATGGATTGAATTGGTTTCTATTGTTCGTTTCTTGCATTTTCATTTTATAGTGTAGTTTGGTTTTCTGTCCAGAACCATTGTTTAAGTTGTTTATCAAGCAATGCTTTTATTAAAATCTCTTGTGAGAAAATGACTCACACAACAGGAAAATAAAAATTACTTAATGTTAACAGTTGTAAAAAATACAAACAAACAACATGTACCATTTAACAAAGTAATGTGGGAGAAGAATACACACTGCAGGTTACAACCACAAAACTGTTGTCTCTTTTAACAAAGAACAAACACTTAATGTCTATAACCATTGTCTTCATGAACAAATAACAACATGTTATACTCTGCAAAACCATTGTTTGAAATAATTTCAAACAAGAGTTATATACTAAGAAAGTGTTATCCTTCCTACCGTACAACAACATGCCATATGAGATAACATGTTGTACATCTAACCATAAAACAAATGGTTTTTTGCTAAGAAACCATTGTCTGTAGTGACATACAACAACATCCTTGATCAAGTAAAAGATTGTATCTTTTCCACTTAAACAATAGGTTTTTTTTCAAAAACCATTGTCTTTCTGCTTAATAACAGCAATATATTCGTTAAAAAGTGTTGCGTTATTGGAGTTTTGACAACAGGTTTTCAAAGAAGTGTTGTTGTTTCTGGGTATCAGACAACAGTTTTCAGGTGACTTTTACTTGTCTTTCAACTTTCACACAACAGTTTGCCGTGTATTGTCTGAGGTGTGTATCAGACGACTTCTCAATAGTCAACAGTTTTTGGTATGTTCAGACAACACGTTTTGCCTGTTGTCTATAGCAAAAATCCTTGTAGTGGCTGTTTTATTTTTATAATTGGGTGTGACAGGTTTCATATAAGTTGTCTATAGGATTATTCCGTTACCTGTTGTTAGAGGAGTTCAACTTGCTCAAGGCCTATCATTTGCAATGACTGCAGTGAAGTATGTACGAAAGGAGCAAAATTTTGCCAAGTCTACATCTGGTGGAGACAGGCCTTGGATTGGACTGGATGGGATAATCTTGGCTCTTGTTTGTGCCTTTTTTATTATTGTTGTTACCGGGGCAGGTGATCTACACGAGGAGATTGAAAATCTTGATGATATGAGTGGTATAGAAAGATTTGAGAAGAAGAGAAAGTTAAGGAAAATTATAGCTTCTTTTCCTTCTGCTTTCGTCATCTTTTTGGTAGGTGTGATTTTTGGTTTCATAAGAGGGCCTCAAGTAGTAAAAGACATTGCATTTGGTCCATCATCTTTTGGAGTTGTTAAGATATCTAAGCAAGCATGGAGAGTTGGATTCATTAAAGGAACAATCCCTCAGCTGCCTTTAATTTGTCAGTTTTGAATTCGGTTATTGCTATCTGTAAGTTGTCTTCTGATCTTTTTCTAAGCAAGGATGTCTCGGCAACATCAGTTTTTGTTTCAGTCGGAATGATGAACTTAGTTGGGTGTTGGTTTGGGTCGATGCCAAGTTGCCATGGTGCAGGGGGACTAGCCGGAAAGTACAAGTTTGGTGGGAGGAGTGGAGGTTGTGTACTAGGATTGACATTATGACATAGTTTCTTCTTCTAGTCTAAGTGATCCAAGTCCATGTTGCTGCAGTTCATAACCCAGAACTACTTCAATTCTAATATGTATTAAATCAAATTGGCGATGAAGTTCTACTTAATTAAATACTTTACTATGTCTACATGTACGTCGGGCTTAACTTGTGTTAGATCAGAATTCAATGATCGTCAGAAGCTAGACTCAACTGATCAGGATTGCTGACGTCATCAGTATTGCATGGTCATCAGTATTTGATCAAGCGTCAGTATCTTATTGATCATCAGGATTCCTACTCAGACTATGATCAGGATTGATCATCAGAACTTGAAGCTGATCAGGATTCCTACTTCGAGTTATATTTGGAGTCTAGATAAACATGGAAGTTTATTCTATTTGTTCCTGGTTTTGTAGAATGTAGCTATCGATTAAGGGTAGGTTTCTATCTTTGTTATTGATTAGGACTTATCTTGTTATTGATAGAGAAGCTGTGTGCACTATATAAACACAGTCTTGGTTTCGATTTATGTATTCATTCGAGAGAGAACATAATCGGAAAGAAGCTCTTAAGAACAGAATTTCTTGAGAGAGTTTTTGTAAACTAGCAGCTCTCAAGAACATCAGAATTTCTTGAGAGAGTTTGTAACAGTTTTATATCAGATTTAATAAAGCTGTTATCTTTCTTTTCATATTTGTGATATATACATTAAGAAGTCGATTATCTTACACTATTGTATTCAACCCCCCTTCTACAATAGATTATTACTGGGCAACAATTGGTATCAGAGCAAACTGATTTAATTCTGAATCAGATACGATCTAAAGATGTCGACAACCAAGTATGAAAGCATGAAGATTCCCATCTTAAAGATATCAGAATATCCTACATGGAGGGTAAAGATGCTGATGTACCTGGAGGCTATGGATCCCGACTACTTGGACAGGATTCGTGATGGACCATATATACCAACAAAGTTCGTAGAACGAACAGATACTGTACCAGAACATTATGTGGTCAAAGCTAAATCTGAATGGACTCCAGAAGAAAAAGCTCATGTACTCAGGGAACCAAAGATAAAGAATATCTTGCATAATAGCCTTGATGCTGTTATGTCAAACAGAGTGATTGCATGCAAGTCTTCAAAAGAAATCTGGGATACTTTGGAAACTCAGTGCCAGGGATCTGCATCTGTCAAGAAAAACAGAAGGGCTCTATTGATTCAAGAATATGAACAATTCGATGCGAGACCTGAAGAGAGCCTGACTGAGCTATATGATAGATTCCTGACACTATTGAACAGCTTATCCTTAGTTGACAAAGTATATGAAACTGAAGATTCAAACACCAAATTTCTTAGAGCTTTACCTGAAGAATGGGATACTCAGACCTCGATCATTAGACACCAGTATGATCTGAACATTGTGTCTCTTGATGAGATCTATGGGATGCTAAGAACTCATGATCTTGAAGTTCAACAGAGAAAGAACAAGAAAAGCAGCAAGGCAAAGTCAATTGCTTTGAATGTAGAAGCAAAATCAAAAGGGAAAGCTATGGAGGTCTCTAGAAGGAAAGCAAGAGTAGCTGAATCAGATCCTGACGACTCTTCATCAGATACTGATGGCAATCCTGATGCCAATACTGATGATGATTCTTCTGACTCAGACATGGAAGAGATGGTTGCTATGATTGTCAGAAACTTCAGAAGGATGAAGTTCAGGAAGAATAGAAGACAAGGCAACTTTCAGAAAAAGACCTTCAAAGCAGATAAAGACAAGTATATCAAAAAGGACAGCAAGGGTAGCAAATTTGACAAGTCAAAGGTTAGATGCTACAAGTGTAATGGTATGGGTCACTTTGCTTCTGAATGCAACAAGACAAAGGCACTCATCACATCAAGCAAGGATTGGATGGACTCTTCCTCAGAATCTGATACTGAGGTAGTCAACTATGCGTTAATGGCCAATGCTGATGTAATTGCTGCTCCTAATGATAAGGTACTAAATACTATCTTTGATTTTGATACTGATAATGCTTCTGAGTTAAGACGTTTTCTAAAGTCATTACATATTAGCTTTAGAAGTCAAACTGCTGAGAATTCTAGAATCTTATCTGAGATGTCTGACCTTAGAAAGAGGAATGAGATATTAGAAGCTGAATTTTCTCGTATGCAAGAAGTACAAAAAGAATGTGATAATGCTAAACACATGCACTTAGAGATGTCATCTAAATGTACTTCCCTTGAAAAAGAACTTGAATATGCTAATGAGAAAATCAGAACCTGGACAGACTCTGGTAGGAAATTTCATGAGATTAATACCTCTAAGAATTGGAAAGAGTGTCTAGGATATAAGTCAGATGAAGATAAGAAATTAGCAGAGAAAATTGTCATTGATGAGACAGTCAGTCCAAAGACCTATAGACATGTTATAGACTCAACCAAATCTAAGATTACTCCTGTTAATTTTGTTTTTGGTAAGGATTCCAATTCTACTTTTGAAAAGGGATCTTCTTCTACTCAAGGAATTAAAATCGTTAAGTCTAAACCTGTCATGAACAAAGTCACTAAGAATGTAGGTCTATTGTCTCAGAAACAGCTTAAGGATAAAATCTGTGAGGTTACAGATAAGAAAGAGGAAGCTACTGTTAAGAGAAACAGGAATGGTAAAATTGGGATCAATAAAGAAAATGGTTATAAGTATATCCCAAATGCACCTAGAAAGAGTTGTTTTAACTGTGGTAACTCTAATCATCTTGCTATTGATTGTAAAAAGAGTAAGAAGAAAATTGCTGAAATTCCTAAGTCTGATGTAAGGAATAGATCAGTATTTTACAAACCACAGAATTCCTGTTTTCATTGTGGTAGTCTATGGCATTCTATTTATACATGTAAAGAGTATCATGATTTGTACTATAACTTTTATGATCCATTGCCTAAGTTTGAAAGTAGTACAAAGTCTGATAGAACTGAAAATGTCATAGTGAAGCATGCGTTTGTTAATACTGATACTGACAAAGCAAATCCTGATGGAGTAAATCCTGTCAGGACTGCTAAAGTCAAAAAGTCTTCTGCTGTTAAATTTAATAAAATGCATGAACAAGGAATCCAACAAGTGTGGGTTCCTAAACATTCTGACTAGTGTTTTATTATTCTGATGCAGGGTAAAAGGAAAAATGTGTTAGTCATGGATAGTGGATGTTCTGTGCACATGACTGGAAACAAAGCCCTGTTATCAGAATATGAGGAAAAAGCTGGCCCAACTGTGTCTTATGGAGATGGCAACATTGGACAAACCTTGGGATATGGCAATATAATCATTGGAAATGTCATCATTGAAAAAGTAGCTCTAGTGAAGGGACTAAAACACAACTTGTTGAGTATTAGTCAAATCACTGACAGAGGTTATCATGTCAATTTCTATTCCACACATTGTGAAGTAGTCAGTAAAGCAACAGGAAAGATAGCACTAACTGGCTACAGGCATGGTAACATATATGAAGCCAACATTCTCTCAGATACTGATGGCTCCCCTACATGTTTCATCAGTAAAGCTTCAGTAGATGAAAGTTGGAATTGGCACAAGAAGCTTTCTCATCTCAACTTCAGCAACATCAATGAGTTGGTTAAGAAAGAGTTAGTAAGAGGATTACCAAATGTCTTATATACACCTGATGGACTCTGTGATGCATGCCAAAAAGCAAAACAAAGAAGGACATCATTCCAGAGTAAATCAGAATCCTCTATTGAAGAACCATATCACATGTTACATCTTGATCTGTTTGGTCCAGTCAACATCATGTCCATCAGTAAGAAAAGGTACACTCTTGTAATTGTTGATGAATATTCTAGATTCACCTGGGTGTATTTTCTGCACAGAAAAGATGAAACTCCTGAAGTACTGTTGGATCATGTGAGAATGATTGAGACAACCACAAAGTACAAAGTCAAGATTCTGAGAAGTGATAATGGTACTGAATTTAAGAATTCAAAGATGGAAGAGTTCTGCAAATACAAAGGAATCATTCAACAATTCTCTGCTCCTGGCACACCTCAGCAAAATGGAGTAGTAGAAAGGAAGAATAGAACTCTTATTGAAGCTGGCAGAACTATGTTGGAAGAAGCTAAATTACCTACATATTTCTGGGCAGAAGCAGTCAACACAGCATGCTATACACAAAATCTCACATTGATAAACAGACATGGTGTTACTCCTTATCAGTCACTCAAGGAGAAGAAACCTAGTCTGAAGCATCTGCATGTGTTTGGCTGTAAATGTTTTGTTCTCAGAACTCATCCTGAACTGCTAGGAAAATTTGAAACAAAGGCTGATGAAGGAATTTTCATAGGCTATCCTGCATCAAGAGCCTTCAGAGTTTTTAATTTGAGAACAAGGACTGTCATGGAGTCAATACATGTATCTTTTGATGACAAGAAGATAACTGGAATCATTGAAGACTCGCATGATAGATTGTTATTTGAAAATGAAGCTTCCAAGGAACCTGAAGTAAGTGAATCAGATCCTGTCAATTCATCAGATACTGATGGGTCACCAAATCCTGATGACTCACCAGGTACTGATGGTGCTAATACTGATGATGCAAACAACAGTAATACAACTAGTAGTGCTAATGTTGAGGGGGAGCAACGGCATTCAACTACAAGTTCAGAGTCAACTCAATCATCAGGACAGAATTCTTCAGATACTGATTCAAGTGAAGATCCTGATAACACATCAGGAGGGCATAGCAATAATTCAGGGAGAGCTTCAAATCAATCAAATTCTTTCAATCAAGATAACACCAATCCAGGGGGAGCATCTACTTCAAGAAACAATTTGACACCAGCAAGGAAATGGACAAAAGATCATTCTCCTGATTTGATTATTGGAGATCCTGATGCAGGTGTTCAAACAAGAAGTGCAACTCAGAATGAATGTCTATACAATAACTTTCTGTCCAAGGAGGAGCCTAAGAAAGTTGAAGATGCACTTAAAGATGCTGATTGGGTTACTGCAATGCAAGAAGAACTGAATGAATTTGAAAGGAATGAAGTCTGGAAACTGGTACCAAGACCAAAGAATAGATCAATTGTTGGTACAAAGTGGATTTTCAAGAACAAGACTGATTCTGATGGAGTCATTATCAGAAACAAAGCTAGACTAGTTGCAAAGGGGTATTCCCAACAAGAGGGAATTGACTATGATGAAACTTTTGCTCCTGTTGCAAGACTAGAAGCCATCAGGATATTTCTTGCTTATGCAGCACATAAGAAATTCAAGGTTTTCCAGATGGATGTTAAAAGTGCTTTCTTAAATGGAGAACTAGAGGAAGAAGTTTATGTTGAACAACCTCCTGGTTTCATTGATCCTAAATATCCAGATTATGTCTACAGACTGGATAAGGCACTTTATGGACTAAAGCAAGCTCCAAGAGCATGGTATGAAACCTTAGCTCAATTCTTACTGGAAAGTGGATTCAAAATAGGTGCAATTGATAAAACTCTATTTTATTTGAATCATGGTAAGGAGTTGCTGTTAGTTCAGATTTATGTTGATGATATCATTTTTGGGTCAACAAACAATAAGCTATGTGAAAAGTTTTCCAAGCTTATGCAGTCAAGATATCAAATGAGCATGATGGGAGAAATGAGTTACTTTCTGGGTCTTCAAGTTAAACAGACTGATGAAGGGATTTTTATTAATCAGTCTAAATACACAAAGAATTTACTGACAAGGTTTAACATGCAAGACAGTACTCCTGCTTCAACTCCCATAGCTACAGCTACCAAACTTGATCCTGATCAAGGTGAAGAGGTAGATGTAACTCACTACAGAGGAATGATTGGCTCTTTATTGTATCTCACTGCCAGTAGACCAGATATCATGTTTGCAACCTGTCTATGTGCAAGATTTCAAGCAAAACCTAGAGAACCACATCTGATTGCAGTCAAAAGAATTTTCAGATATCTCAAAGGCACTCCTTCACTTGGCCTTTGGTATGCAAGGGAATCAGATTTTGGGTTGTGTGGTTATTCAGATGCTGATTTTGCAGGATGCAAAATTGACAGAAAAAGTACTTCAGGAAGTTGTCAGTTTTTGGGTGGAAGACTAGTTTCATGGTTCAGTAAAAAGCAGAAATCTATTTCCACTTCAACTGCAGAAGCTGAGTACATTGCTGCAGGAAGTTGTTGTGCTCAGATAATGTGGATGAGAAATCAGTTGTTAGATTATGGCCTGTCATACTCAAAAATCCCTATTTATTGTGATAACCAAAGTGCTATTGCAATGACAGGAAATCCAGTTCAGCATTCTCTTACTAAACACATAAGTATCAGATATCACTTTATAAGAGAACAGGTTCTGGAAGGAACAATTGAACTTCACTTTGTTCCTACTGATCAACAACTAGCTGATATATTCACCAAGCCACTGCCTGAAGCTATTTTCAATAAGTTGGTGAATGAACTTGGAATGATGAATTTTGAGAATTTCTGAGGAAAAGCTACAGAGAGGAAATCCTGATAACTGTCAAATCCTGATGGTTATTCAGAAAGGTATGTATCTTTGATCAATCCTGACAGGAAATCAATTGGTCAAATCCTGATGCTCAGATATTGAAGCTGGTATGAAAACCAGAGGTTCTAATTTGTCATTAACACTCTTGGTAAACTCTGGACAATTAGATTATTACTTAGTCTTTGATTAAGTTTTCAGTCTTAATTATCAATTTCAATTTCATTATTGTCAGAGTTTATTATTTATCATTTCTATATCAATATGAGTGTTACTAACAAATTTTGCAGGCATATACAGGAAGAAAACAATTGAGAAAATAGACAAATTTCATTAATACTTGAAGATTCATTACACATGAAAATTGGAAATTACATATTTGTTTTCCTAGTCTATTTTCTACTCAGGAACTAGTGCTTTACAGATAAGCATGAACACGTGCCCTGCAAATTAGCATGAATGCTCCTGAGCAGCTTCACAGTCCATCAGGATTGGAAGATTTCTATGTCCATCCTTAAAGGACAAGAAGAGGAGCAGATGCACTTGAAGGTGGCTCGTCCCCTTGATCATCGGAATTTTTCCGTGCTTCCAACTTGCAAGACATACAAGCATCACGGATCTTTCTATTTCTCTCAAGCTCTCGCTCGAGTTCCTCATCATCTTCATCATCACCGTCTTCTGGCTCTTCTTCATCGACGATGACTAGGTTGTGAAGAGGATTCCAGTCAGGATTAACCTCCTGGAAGTTATGGAGAAGGACTTCAGCCATTGCGTTGATAAATGCTTCATGTTCCTGAGGGTCAGGAACAGGTTGTGGTTCTTCGTGCTCTGCAATCTCAGCCAGAGCCTCATCCATCTCTTGCCAGATTAATGCGAGATCATCATATTCCTCATCAGGTAAATCGTTTTGATTGTTGGCAGCCATTGAAAAACGAAGAAGGTGAAAGGTTTTCGTAAGTTTTTCTCTGGAAAGGGTTTGTGCTTTTAATAAATAAATGATGTTATGCTTAACAGTTCTCTTTTATAGAGAATGTGTATTAAGGGTGCAGGTCATTTCTACAATCTCGATGAGACGGTTCAGTTTTCCATAAATATTTTTGCCTCGTTTGCTGGTAAGCGTGTTTTAATTCTATGACCATTAATTTGGTTATTTTTCTTAAACCAAAACGCTATTCAGGATTGTTAAAATAAATTTTGTTTTCTTAAATAAAATTTTATTTTAATCTTATTGAATATTTTTTTTAATCCTGATATGGCAAAATATTTTGTGCGGAAATGCTTTTATTCCTGATGAGGTTAGGTTTTTCTTACATCAGAAAATGCCTACTTGTTATGGACTACTTTCTAATGCTATGAGGCAAGGCCCAACCCACCTTGTTCCTGACACAAGCATGCAACCTAAACAGTCTAAACAGTTAACAACCACCTCTAATGTCTCTCAAAAGACTTTAGTTGTAAAATCAAAGAAATCAGCTAGAACTGATGTGTCTGGAAGGCAATCAGGTTCAAAGGATTTTTCCTCTACACCACTCACTAAAAAGAAGATACAAGGGGGTGTACAAGGGGTCCTGGTCAAGAAAGCTGATAAGGTTGTTAAGAATGTTCCTGTGAAAAGGAAGTTAAGGTTGATTGATGAAAGTGATTCAGAGGATGACTTACCTATATCCTCTGTGATGAATGTGAACAAGGAAGTTGCTGATACTGCTACTAAAGCTGTGGTACCTTCGTCAAAACCACAAAAGACAAGGAAATTATCAAAGAGCAGGTATCATATTCCTTTGACAGTGCAAATGAAGGATACTGATATTCAGACATTAAATCCTGATGAGTCATCTACTCCTGATGCTCTAGCAAATCCTGATGTTAGTATTCCTGATGCAACAACAAAAGTTGTCTCTATATCAGACTCTCCAGCCTCTCCATCTCAGATTAGAGAAATTTCTTGGGAGAAGGTTTCTACAACTGCTTCCTTGGTTGGTCTTACACCTACATCAAAGAAAAAGAGGAATGCAGAAGAGTTAGTCTATCAGAGACAGAAGAAGCTGAAAGGATCAAGCCCACAAGAACCTGAATTTCAGAGTGATTCAGCAGCTACTGTTGATCCTGCCACACAAGAACCACTCAATCAAAGTTTGGGTGAAGGCTTAGCTAGTGGAATGGTCACACAAGAACCATTTTCTCAAAGGGAGAATGAAGACATCAACATTCCAGCTACACAAGAACCATCTTCTCAAAGTGAAGATGCAGGCAAAGCTACAGCTTCTGTTGAAAGATTGGTCGAGAACATTGTCAATGAGGGAAGCACACAAGAACCTTTAACTCAAAGTGTTGAAGCAGCTTCTGAACCTCAAGCTCCACAAGAACCATTGGTAGCAAATACTGATGCAAGCATATCAAATCCTGATGATGTTCATCCTGACGCTAGTGGTGCTCCTGATAATGAACCTATTTTGATACAGCCACTTCGTTCAAGACCAATGGATCATCCTATCTCAGAACCACAGGATAAACTGAAAGGTATTGCTATTCCTGATCCTGATATTACTCATGGTACTGATGATGATACTTCTGATGATAGTGATGATGATAATGAGAATCGAAAAGAGAAGGAACAGCTTGCTACAGCACTCAAAATTAGTCTTGGAACTAATTTTGGTTCATCAAGTACATATATGGCTAGCAATGCTTCCACTGGGAAAGATCAGAGACAAGATTTTTCTATTCCTTCCTTTGATCCTGCAGAGGCATTTAGACAGAATGAATGGAACAATTCATGGCACAATTCTGATGAATCTATCAGTTTTTCTTCTGCTATTGGACATGCCTATAATGCAGTGAAATCTATAGAGAATCAAGACTTGAAGAATCATCTGAAGGCTACTACTCTATTATCCAAAAGCCTGAAAAGTGAGATTGATTCTATCAAGGGTTCAACTGAAAAAGTGAGGACTGATATCTTTAATAATTTTACAAAGGTGCCTACTACTTTACAACTGAGGGTAGTGGAATCCCAAGTGAAATCTGTTGTTTCAGAACAAACCTCCATCAATCAAAGAATTGATTCTCTGGATACTAAGGTAACTGAAATTCAAGCCTCTCTTTCCTTAATTTTGCAATTATTGTCAAATCCTGATGTCAAAAAGGGGGAGAAGGTTATTCAGACAAAATGTACACCTGATCTAGTATTAAGAAAAAATGATGATGATACTGGAGATGATGGTGGTGACAAAGTGATACAAGGAGAAACCTCTGATGCTGCAGTTTTGAAGTCTACAATCCAAACTTCTCAAAGTCATACAACGCAGTCAACTCATGTTTCTGATTCTGGAGTTAAGACAGTAAGAACATTGGTGCAATCTCAGATCCTGACGGAAGATCAAATCCTGACACCTGGTCATGGACATATTCTTGCTACAATTCCTGAAGGTGATGAAGATGTAATTATTGATAATCCTGAAGATGCATCAAATTTATTCCAGAAGTTTTCTACAAAAGACGGTAGAATTGTTACTCTTTATCACACTGATAAAAGAGTTCAACAATTATATGCGAGAAAAGCACTCTCTACAGCAAGTGAAGAATATCCAGATCTCTCACATGAAGAATTCTTGAGACTACAAAGAGAGACAATGGAAAGCTATACTGCTCCTGCTAGAGGTAGAGGAAGCAGAGGTAGAAGAGGTGTTAGAAGAAATAGAAGAGGTTCTTCAACTCAAACAGTACCTAGACAGACAAGGTCTAGAGGGTTAAGAATTGAAGAAATTCCTGAAGCTTCACAAAATCTAACAGATCCTGTTATCAAGGATATCATGGAGAAAGAAGACAAGGAATTGTTGAAGAAGAACCTGAATTGAGAAGAAAATCAAGTAAATCAACTCTCAGCAATACAAATCAAATTGAAGATTCTAATCCTGACAATATTCAAGATCCTGATGAATCTGAAATTCTACAAGAGGTTGATTTGATAATCTTATCTACTGTTGTTGATTGTCACAACAAAGAAGTAGATGAAGAAGAAGAAGCCAGAAGAAGAGATATTACAAAAAGAACATATGAAGATTTCAATCTCTATCTACAAAGGCTTAAAAGTTTCAAATGAAAGACAATGGAGAAATACAAGCAGACAAGAATCTTTACTTGAAAGAAGCTATGCTCATGAAAAGGAGAAACACAAGAAGTGGAAACATATAAGTACACTAAGGTGTGATAAACTTATCAATTTTCAGTCTGGTGGAATTATAACAAGTGCTTCAAGTGTTGTTGATTTGTCTGATATGGCTAGATCAAAAACACTCTGGTTAAAGATGTTTTCGAATCTGAAGCAAATGTCAAGTTACACAAGAGGAGGTATTGGACACAGGGATGCTGAATTTTTAAACATGACTTATGTTGATCCTTACTCCTTAACTGAAATTGGAGGTACTTTAACTTCTGAAAACCTGAACAATTTTTTAGCTGTTGATATAGTTATAAATTGTCATGATGGTTTTGAAAAGAAAGAAAAGCTTCTGTACTTCATGAAAGATGGTAGTGTGAAGATTCTATCTATTCAAGATCTGCTGATGAAAACTACACAGGAACTGAAATATGTTCACTATCTGTTAAGATGGAAGAACCAAGTGTACAAAGAATGGAGTGACATGATTTTGTCAACTATAAGAAGAAGACTGGATGGAAACAGTAATTTCAATGGTAATTATATTCCCATGTACTTAAATCAAAGAGGTCAGGATGTGGAAATGCAAAGGGGTACTGCTGTTAAAGAAGTAAATTTTGGCATGACTCATCTTTCACTCAGTCCTGATGGGAAGGAAATTGCTTATCTTATGCTAGAAGAGCATAGTCTTCAAAGGAACTCCATACAGAATCTCAGAGCAGCTATCTACCAGATTAATGAGGAAGATGAAGAACTCAGAAATCTTAAGGAAAGACTGATTCAAATTCTTGAAGAAAAAGAAGAAAGTTTATTATCCAACTTCTTGAAGATGAATCTGTTCTATCAAAAAGCTTAAACAGATAAGTTGTTTCTGAAGATATTTGTACATTTTGATACATGTTTTTGACATCATTGAATATTTGGAATCTATACTTTATTTCACAAAGTATGAGATTGGGGGAGATTGTTAGATCAGAATTCAATGATCGTCAGAAGCTAGACTCAACTGATCAGGATTGCTGACGTCATCAGTATTGCATGGTCATCAGTATTTGATCAAGCGTCAGTATCTTATTGATCATCAGGATTCCTACTCAGACTATGATCAGGATTGATCATCAGAACTTGAAGCTGATCAGGATTCCTACTTCGAGTTATATTTGGAGTCTAGATAAACATGGAAGTTTATTCTATTTGTTCCTGGTTTTGTAGAATGTAGCTATCGATTAAGGGTAGGTTTCTATCTTTGTTATTGATTAGGACTTATCTTGTTATTGATAGAGAAGCTGTGTGCACTATATAAACACAGTCTTGGTTTCGATTTATGTATTCATTCGAGAGAGAACATAATCGGAAAGAAGCTCTTAAGAACAGAATTTCTTGAGAGAGTTTTTGTAAACTAGCAGCTCTCAAGAACATCAGAATTTCTTGAGAGAGTTTGTAACAGTTTTATATCAGATTTAATAAAGCTGTTATCTTTCTTTTCATATTTGTGATATATACATTAAGAAGTCGATTATCTTACACTATTGTATTCAACCCCCCTTCTACAATAGATTATTACTGGGCAACAACTTGTAAGTTATTATAAGCTGAAAAATGTTAATCTTGGTACAACTCTAGTTTTCACTGGTGTTTACGACATTATAACTGGTGCAAGCATAAAGCTCAGAATTGATTCAACGAGGGAGTCGGTAAATCCGACATTGTTCAAAAGTTTGGTTGGAAGTCTGAGGTACCTAACTTTTACTCGTCCAGATATTATGTACGCAGTTGGACTGGTAAGTAGGTACATGGAGAAGCCGAAGCAAGATCACTTCATGGCAGCTAAAAGAATTTTGAGGTACATAAAGGGAACACTTGATCATGGTCTATTTTATACACTCTCAGGATTCAAAATTAGTTGGCTACTCAGACAGTGATTATGGTGGTGATTTGGATGACGGGAAAAGCACTTCTGGATATGCTTTTCATATCGGTTCGGGAATATTTTCGTGGTCGTCAAAGAAGAAGCAAACAGTTGTTCTCTCAACATGTGAGGCAGAATACATTACAGCAGCAGCGTGCGCATGTCAGGCTATGTGGCTAAGTTATATTTTGGGCGAGTTAAATCTTGAAAATGAAGGCCCAGTTACGATTTACGTGGATAACAAATCTGCTATTTCACTCGCGAAAAATCCAGTGTCACACAGCAGGAGCAAGAACATCAATATTAAATATCATTTTATTCGAGAACATGTGAATGACAAAATTGTGGAGCTAGTACACTGCACAACTGAAGAAAATTTGGCGGATATTTTTACAAAGTCATTAAAACCGGATGTATTTCAGAAAATGAAAATAAAACTCGGAATGCAGAGTCGGGTTTGAGGGGGAGTGTTAGAATACAAACACACCTCTTGAAATATTGTCTCTAGTATAATAAAATAATGAGGCGGCTGAGTTAAAGTCATAGGATATTAATATACATACAAGGTGGCAAGGCAATAGTAATATACGTGGAAATAGAAAGGAACGTGGCAGATTTTGCACAAATCTTTCCAAGGTGTTGAAAAAGTTAAAAAGGTGCGGCTCCAAGTTCTACGCGGGGAGTTCGAAAACATTAAAATGAAGGCCTCGGAAAATATTGGTGAATATGTTACACGTTTGAAAACGGTGACAAATGAGATGAAGGGAAATGGTGAAAGTCTCGATGATGTTCGGGTCATGGAAAAATTGCTCCGTTCGTTGACAAGAAAATTTGATTATGTTGTTACTTCTATCGAGGAGTCAAAAGATCTGTCCACGATTTCTATTGACGAGCTAGTTGGTTCACTTCAAGCGCATGAGCAGCGAATGAACTAGTATGATGATACAAATCATTTGGAAAAGGCGTTGCAAAGTAAAGTGTCCGTCGGTGAAAGTTCAAGTAGTAGCAATTCTGGTCGTGGTAGAGGTGGCTTTAGAGGTGGCTACCGAGGTGGACAAGGACGTAGAAGGCAGTCCTTCAACAGAAGCTAGAATACTGAAGGTTATCAACCATCTGGCCGTGGTCAAAATTTTAGAGGCCGAGGAAGAGGGATTCTTCCTTTCTACAACGCCATTCTGTTGTGGAGTGTATGCAGTGGTCAACTGATGATTGATTCCATGTGCCCTACAAAAACTTTTAAACAAGTTGGAGGTATACTCGCCTCCTCAATCTGACCTGAGTATCTTCAAATACTGGCCACTTTGCTTTTCTGCCAATGCTTTGAACTCCTTGAATTTGTCAAGAGCCTCCGCCTTTTCTTTCAGGATATATACCCAACTTTTCCTGCTGAAATCATCAATAAATGTTAGGTAATACCTGTTACCGCCAAGTGATGGAATATCAAATGGACCAGCAATATCAGTGTGAATAATCTCCAATGGCCTTCTGGCTCTCCATGATTTTCCAACGGTAAAACTTTGTCTGTGCTGCTTCCCCTTGATACATGCTTCACACAAATTTTCTGGTTAATTGATTTCTGGCAAACCGTCCACCATCTTTGTCTTTGACAATAATTTCAAGCCAGAAAATCCAAGATGACCAAATCTCAAATGCCACAACCACGAGTCATTTTTAATGACCGACTTTAAACACCTCTGCATCTTCGTATGTATATCAAGTGTGAACAGACGATTCTTTGACATCTCCACGTCTGCAATTAATTCTCGAACCTGATTTCTTATGATAAGAGAATTATCCTGCATCTGAATATTATATCATTTCTCCACAAGTTGGCCAAGACTGATGATGTTACTTTTCAAAGCAGGTATATAGTAAACATCATTTATGAACTTTTTCTCACCATTCTTTAATACAATCGTAATTGTACCTTTGCCTTTGACCGGAATCTTCGAAGAATCACCAAATGTAACTTCTCCGTTGATAGTCTCGTTTATCTCCGTAAATAAATCTTTATGGCCCGTCATGTGGTTGCTCGCACCGGAGTCAAGATACCAAACATTTTTCTTGCTTTCCTCGTCTCCTTTGTAAGTGAGGAACATAGCAGTGCCCACGTCTTTATCTTCTTTTGCTGCTGCAAAATGACTTCTTTCTTCCACTTTTGGCGATCTACACTCATAACTGAAATGGCCAAATTTATTACAATTATAGCACTGAAATTGAGACTTGTCACCTCGTTGAAATCCGCCTCTTCCTCGGCCTCTAAAATTTTGACCATGGCCAGATGGTTGATAACCTTCAGTATTCTGGCGTCTGTTGAAGGACTGCCTTCTACGTCCTCGTCCACCTCGGTAGCCACTTCTAAAGCCACCTCTACCACGACCAGAATTGCTACTACTTGAACTTTCACCGACGGACACTTTACTTTGCAACGCCTTTTCCAAATGACTTGTATCATCATACTGGTTCATTCGCTACTCATGCGCTTGAAGTGAACCAACTAGCTCTTCAATAGAAATCGTGGACAGATCTTTTGACTCCTCGATAGAAGTAACAACATAATCAAATTTTCTTGTCAATGAATGGAGCAATTTTTCCATGACCCGAACATCATCGAGACTTTCACCATTTCGCTTCATCTCATTTGTCACCGTTTTCAAACGTGTAAAATATTCACCAATATTTTCTGAGGCCTTCAGTTTAATGTTTTCGAACTCCCCGCGTAGAACTTGGAGCCGCACCTTTTTAATTTTTTCAACACCTTGGAAAGATTTTTGCAAAATCTCCCACGCTTCTTTCGCCGTTTTTGCATCAGAATTTTTTTCAAAAGTTGATTCATCAACCCCTTGAATAATTGTATATAATGCCTTTTTATCCTTTTTTCGGATCTCCTTTAACGCCGTCTTCTCGGCATTCGGAAGTGCTGCTTCAGCGGCTGCATCTGCGGGCTCGTTAAACCCACTTTCAACAATATCCCAATTGTCATAAGAACCGAGTAACACCTTCATTTGGATACTCCAGTTTCCGTAGTTTGTGGCCGTCAACTTCGGAATATTGGGTTGCACCATATTTGCCATTTTTCACGAACGGAACGCTGGCTCTGATTCCACTTGCTGGAAACGAAATGAGCTTTAAAACAAGATATTACTTCAGAACAAACACAACAACTCTATTTTATAATACAGGCTACAGCCTTTTCTTCAATACAAGACACTGAGCTTCTGCTCTTTTTTTTTTCTCAAAACTATTTCACTCTGTGTGTATCTTTTTTTTTTTACTTATTGTACAAATCAACATGCAGACCCATAGCCTTATTTATAGGTTTGAAATATAGAGTTTAACATCACGCCTTGCATCAGCAACATTTACTGCCTTGTTTCCTGGCCAGCCTTGCATATGCGGACCTAAAGACTCAGCCTACCTTAATTCATGGCATTGAACAAAGACTAGCCTGATTACCTACCTTATTTCTAGGATTCAAGGATGACTGCCGCATAAATTCACAGATAGCTGCCACGTTCCTTTCTATTTCCACGTATATTACTATTGCCTTGCCACCTTGCATGTATATTAATATCCTATGACTTTAACTCAGCCGCCTCATTATTTTATTATACTAGAGACAATATTTCAAGAGGTGGGTTTGTATTTCTAACAATTGTAGCTGTTAGCTTGTTTATTCAATGATCATTCAGTTAGTCGATTTTAGCTTATGTTATGTTCTCCAAGTAATGTACATCTTTCCGTTTGATTTTAGCTTATGTTACGTTCTCCAAGTAATGTACATATTCGGATGAATCTACAACATCCAAGTGCCCAGCAACATAGCAATCCCTAAGTCAATTATAAGTATATAAATCAACATTGATATGCAATCTCTGATCTCTCCTATCAACTATTAAGTTACAGTTTATATCTATTTGCTAATATAATAACTGCACTTGAGATCTTTGTAGTTGATAGTTGGTTGTAAACTAATTTAACATTATTCGATCAGTTTAAGCTTGCTTGTGCATCCTGCAATAAATGTACATTGTGTATATTTGAGTGCTTGTTTAGGTGCTGGTCACTGTGAGCAATTCCATGAATAAATACTGAAAATTTTCAGTTTGGTACTCAAAATATGGCTTCATTTTGTACACATACAGGTTCCTGATATTTAATCTGGACTCTCCAATTTCTCACAGCTGAGTACTCTCCTTTCCTTGGAATTGAGAAGGGAGCCGTTCTTCAAGAAGCTAGAATTTTTAATGATCTTCAGCTGGATCCAAGAAGATGTTCGCAGGTAATAATTTGCTTTAGCCACTCACTTCTCCATGAAAAATGTTTCGAGGAACTGGTTAGCATGTATAACACGAATTTTTTTAACAATATTTCAGGCCATTACAAATTTGTTGTATCTTCTGAATTAGGAAGAGTCATTCACAAAGGTGAACTTCCATCATACGTCTCTATTGAATAGACTAATAAAAGCCAAGAAAGAACAACACAATGCTTTTGAGGTGGTGTGTATATCAGATATAAGTCCAGATAATGCTTGGTGTCTTACCAGAGGTTCAGCAGGTCAACTTTGCAAAGTGTGTTCATGTCCTTTCAACCTTATATGTCCATCTTTTTCTTTTGTACACATACGGGATTAGCTCTTCTTTGTTTGAACTATCAGTATATCTGTCACTACAGGAGCCTTCTGAAGAACCCTTTGATGTGAATTCTGTTCCCAAGGAGATTAAATCCAAGCAACTTGCAGAGAAGGAAGCAGCGGGCACGCCACTAGTCTAGATGTTCCACCGGCTCCCACATCCACAGTTGATACGTATGAAAAGCCACTGTCCTCTATCCCAGAGTTTTCAAGCTTCGTGAAGCTTTTCAAGGTCATTTTACAGGACATGAGGTTCTTTTAAATATCACTATTGTTATTTTTAGGCTTTATGATCTTTTAGCCCTTAAAGTTTGACGATTTATACCCATCAGCCCTAAAACTTTGAAATCGTACATTTTAGCTCTTGAAGTATCATTAAAGTTCAATTAACCATTTTTTCTATTTTTCTTCCGATAATACTCCTGCATGATATATACCTTTAGCCCTTGAAGTATTGAAATATGCAAAAAGAGTACCTCTTAGCCCGTAGCCCTTTCAAAATCACGGTTTCATGAACTTAAATATCCAAACAAATACAAGGGTTGAATATAATTGCTCTTCTTAAAGCTTATACAGTATTGGTCAACCCAGCTTTTGATATTGAAAGATTTTTGTGCTCTTTTCATTAGTGTTTTTGCTTTCTGTTTCAGCAGAAGATGCAATGTAAAAGTAACTTGCTTCAAGTTATGACCAGAGAAAAATCCCCAAATGATTTACCATCACAACACACATTTTAATCTAGCAAATGTCAAATAACCAGTGTGACCTCTTGCCTCGTTGGACGGCCTAGGCAACTGGAGGACTGGAATTTTCCAGCCCATTGATTTCTTGATTTGAACGTTGTCTCCTCTTGCAAGGGAGGGATTCAATGGAACCACCTTCATTTCCTTAAAAGCTGTTCATTTTAACTTCTCTAACTTCATACGTTCTGAGAAGTACCTCAAATGTTCTTATATCTACAGAAATCCAATATCAACATACACCATTAACAAAAAACAGAATGCAGATAGGCAGCTTAAACTCTTGCACATATGAATGCCAAAAGAGAGTTGCAAGAAAGCTTACCCGTAAAATTTGATCTAAGAGTTTCACATGAACGCTGCACCTGCTCAAAATTCCATCTTGCTTCAACATTTTCCCCACAGAAGGAATAGCCAACCACGGTTGAGGCAAGTCCAAGAAGACATAATCTGCTTTACCAGTGAATTCGTTTGGAAAACCTTCACCCTGAATATCCCTTACACCCACACTAACCAAACTACTTAATCCCGTCCTCTCAAAATCCTCTCTGTAAAAACAATCAAACCATTTCAGTGGAGCTTTATATGCACATGCACAAGTCAAGACAAAATCGTGCACCCTTTTCTTTTCCTTTATATATTCTACACCGAAAGGAACAAAGAAATCAGACGATCATTCACTAGTTAAGCATAACACATATTTTTTGAGTGACGATTAAAATTAAATTAACAAAATAAATACAAAAAAGTTGGTAGAGAATATCCTATATTTTATCACATATGAATCTTCAATAAGGATATTACATGAATCTGATACTATAATACTTTCTCTAACCTATAATTAATGCTTACAAACTATTAAAGGAATGTTGTACATGACAACTGACTCATCACTTCTTATCACTCACAACTTTCCTGCACAATGCGGATTTTAACATTAAGTAGGAGAGAATAGGTTGTCTACTGTCAAAAGTTTAGATATGCAAGTGTAAGCTGATGCGGAACGTACATCATAAGCTTTACTGGAGAGTATGGAAGGAGCTACAGCTCTTGCAAGAGAAGTAGTTAAAGATCCACTTCCAGTTCCCGATTCAAGTACCAAACAATCTGGAACTATTTCCAAATACATAATGACAAAGCTAATGTCTGCAATATAGAGAATTTGGGTTCTATGGCTCAAAACCAGAGTCCAAAGCTCAGGAGTTGGAGCCAACAAGTAAACAAACCCACCCTTGTTGCTAAAAACCTTGGAACCGAATGGTTTCCCAATCCAATCTGAGTGCTTAAATACACCAAAACGGTTTTGGAGGACTAACTTTCACATACTTTAATTGCCTTCATGGTATCATGACTCTACAAGGGCTAAAAGGTACTCTTTTTGCATACCTTAAAAGCTAAAATATATATATATATCATGTAAGGGTATTATCGGAAGAAAAATTAAAAAAATGGGTACTTCAAGGGCTAAAATGTATGATTTCAAAATTTTAGGGCTGATGGGTATAAATCGTCAAACTTTAAGGGCTAAAAGGTCATAAAGCCTTATTTTTATGGTAATTGTTTGTTAGTCGAGAAACAAGTCTTATATCTAGGGTCGAATGCCGTATATAACTTTTTGATTCTACCGTATAAATATTAGAGCTAAAAGTTATGTTTCTATTTATGGTAGTAGTTGAGGGCAAACAATTGTTATAACATACCGTAAGTCAAAAATCCTGCTTTACAACCACGGGAACCAGGACCCATCTTTCAGCAGAGTGAGCATAGATATCAGAGGACAATGGTAACTACTAGGAGTCAGAAAATGGGTCGGAGGGAGATGAAGGATGTGGAGGAAGGGATTCGAGAAATAACAAAACACGAATTATCAAAACGCGTATCATGTGTTGACAAGTTTAAGAAGAAGAGTAAGAAGATAAAGGACGTGGACAATAAATCTTTAAAGAGAAAGAGGAACAATGTTGATGAGGAGGGTAAATCAGCTAAGGAGACGATTATTCGAATCGGTGATACGGTTAATTTATCGGACCTTCTTTTCACCAAAAACAGGAACTATCTCATCCCTTGCAACCATCAAAACACTAACAAACAGGTATGTCTTAACATGTATTATCCTTAATTAACATAAATCATGTCAGGTTACGCCTATGTTTTAAATTTTGGCTTATGCCTTACCTTTTTTCCTTTGTTTTAGGTCAAGGCCAAGGATCTTGCATGTAAGTTTATTGTTCTACATTTTATGTATTTAACAAATTATTTTGATACTTGGAGTTGGAAAGCACCAGTAGCAAACCTAAAGGATATATACAATAAGTTACACCCAAAAGGCGATTTTGAAATCGTCTTTGTTCCACTTAGGGATGATCATGCCAGTTCTTCTACTACTCGTCAATGTCTTCGACATATATTTTCTATGATGCCGTCATGCCCTGCCATCCCCTTGTCAGATCAAAACTCCATTCGACGCCTAGAAAGAATATTTGGTATCCGCGACGCTAGGAATATCGGTCCTACCTCATTTATCATTGACCCCACCGGCGTGGTTTTGCAATCTCATGCCACCCCTTTGTTTCTTAGCTACGGAGCTGCAGCCTATCCTTTTACCAATGAAAGAATACAATTTCTCGATTCTGAAGATAGTCTATTCCTAACTCAGCCTCTTTCCGTGGAAAAACTCTTGTCCTCTCCTTACCGTGATTATCTCATCAACAACCAAGGAGATCAGGTATACAATACTACAACACCATTTTGTAATGTTGACAACGTTTTGCATTAATCTTACTTTTAATTTGCACTTTCTTATATACGTTTTCCATTATTAATGCTATACTTCAATTTATTTCGCAGGTACCTCTTCATAATCTCGATGAAAAGGTGGTAGCATTGTATTTCTGTCCATGTCTGGATAGACTATATGGACTAAGAACCACTAGGAAACTGGAGATGGTTTATCAAGAGTTATCACAAAAAATGGAAGACTTTGAGATTGTTCTCATTTATTCGCATGGCTGGTGTGAGCATGAGGATACTTGTTGCCTTATAGATGAGGATTCCTTTTGCATGAAATTAAGACAATGCCTTGGCTGGCGCTGCCATTTGAAGACACAAATTGTATAAAAAAATTGCAGAGAGTCTTCCAATATCCCCAAGGTCTGGATTGGCCGAGGCCAGATGCAAGGCTGGTGATCATCGGACCTCATGGAGAATTTTCAGAACTGTTCGGCACTCACATATTGTCAACGTATGGTTCTCCAGCATACCCATTCACCTTACTCAGTGCTGTCAATTTAGAGCTTGAAAGGGCGAAGAAAGTGAAGCCAGAGATGTTATGGGAACTAGACGCTGTATTCACACAAAGTATTGGGTCCCAGGTTCGGTTTTCCCAATTTGTTGGCAAGAGAATCATAGTCTTCTACGAAAATTATGAGACTGGGGAATGGGTATACAATAATACGTTGAGAGAGCTGACTGCAAGGTATTTAGAGATGAAGGGTACTGATGACGAGTTCGAAGTGATCCACATCCTCTGTGATAAGAAGCTTTCTACGCGCATCAAAGCACCTGTGCCATGGTTGATGCATCCTCCTTTTGAAGAGGACACGGCTGCAGACAAGTTTTTCTGTTGTGTTTTTGGTATTAAATGTGGACTTCTTGCATTTGATGCTGACGGATCGGTTGTCAGAGTGACCGCATTCCCTCAACTTGGAGACAATAAGTCTTTTCCATTCTATCACAGTGGGGATATGGAAAACGAGGTCTTGCTGGATGTGAAAAAGAAGATTGCATTTAGGTTAGAAAGAGTGTATGGGTCCGACATGCTCTATGATGATTATGATTAACGTAATTATGATTATGCTTGCTTGATCTCATATACATTCTTGTATTTTGAACAATGATCGAGGACTTGGGATGCTTTCAGTACCTTCATTGTGGCTTATCTTATTCTCTTCAATTTGTTTCGATATAAGTGGAATCTTTGTTATCGTATGTTATGATATATGCTTCCTTGTCTTTCACAGGGTACAACATTCCCTCCCTCCCTGCAGGTTAAATCCAGACACCAGTCTAGTTTTGTAGTAAACTTATAAAAGGATTACAACCAAATGTCAAACCAATTATTAAATCTGGAAAAAAAAGAAAGAAGAAACGAACACTACATTTAATAATATACTAGCTTATAGCCGTGCATTGCACAATTTTTATTTTTATTTTATCGGCAATTTTAATTGATCTCGGTGTGATTAATGTTTATGTTGGTTTTGAAGTGTAAGCGTATGTAGTTAGCAAATTCTGGCAACGTCTTCTCATCCCAATTGGACTATTTTCATAATCGTGATAATAACACGGCACATTAAATCACACAACAGCTTGTGTAAATTAACAATGAAATTTAGACCAGACCCGTGAACACCCCACTGCAAACTGGTTCGACTTGTGTTGTTCTGCAGTACTAGAGGTTAACGGAGAGACCAAACTCATGCTGTAAATGAAGTCAAATTATACAAGGGGATGTTAAGGTGAAGTCGGGGTAATAGAGTGGACGTGATACAAGGGCTGTTTAAGATGAATGGGAAGTTCACTTGGCTTCCCTTGTCATTAGCACTTCGTGTGTTGAAAGAGTGAATGAGAATATAAGGAAACTGATGTTAATAATACCCCTCGTGACAACCAAATGTATGATACGTCTAAAAATTAGTAATATTCCTTAGAAGAATCAATTGGCACAATACAGTCTATATGAAAGGTTAATGGAAGTTTCGTTTACAAAGAAATTGCAAGAAATTTTTTAAAATGTTCATAAACGAGTACTACCAGATGGCAAGGAGATTGCTGTGAAAAGTCTCAAATTAAATAGTGGCCAAGGGGAACGCGAATTCCAAGCTGAGGTTGACATTATTAGCTGTGTCCATCATCGGCACCTTGTATCTTTGGTTGGTTATTGTATTGCAGGATCTCAGAGGTTGTTGTCATCAGCATTGTGGAAGATCTTCAAGACCAATTTCAGGATTAGCTGTGAGACAAATAAAGGATATAAAATAGGATGAAAAGTGTTTTAAAAAATTGGTTTAGATGCTATGACATTTTTAAAGGGGGGCTTACTGGTTATCATTGGATCCCATTAAGCAAAATTGGACTGTGGATACTGACTTTTGGAAGCAACTGATCGAGGTGTATCAATGAAACAAGGTGTATCAAAAGTAATAGATCAGAATCTACCAGTAAAATCATTGGCTTCGAGCCCAAGCACTCTGACTGAGGAGATATTAAACACAGAAGATGGTATTTAACCAGTTAAGCTATTATTAGAAAGCAAAAATTCTTTTAGATGCTGAAATTTTCCATGCCACATTGATATTCTCCGGATAGGTTGTTAGATTGTAGATGCAACTGTTGTAGTATTGTAAACGCGGCAAATTTGCCAATTCCATTGGGAGAATGCTATGAATTTTTTTAAATTTTAAGATAATAGAAGAGAGAAAAGATTGGTTTCCTATATGTGGAGAAATGGTGGCTGTGATGTTCAAATATTAGAGGTTTAAGGCATGAAGCACCTTCCCATTTGCATTCGGGTTTTTGTTAGACCAGAGTAGTAATAATATGTTACTAGGGTCAGAAAGAGTGATGTGGCTTTGAAAGCATTAAGAGCAGATCGATCATAAATTATGGTTTTCTGAGCTGAACAAGATAATAAGGAATAGTACTTCTTGACAGAAGAATATTTAAGATAGTAGAAGAGAGGAAACAGATTCTGATATCCATTACTTTTGATACACCTTGTTCCAATAGAACAGGGGAATTATAAAAACATGATGAAGCAAGGGTAGTTCTGCTAGGGCAAAGCAATGAAAAATGTTGAAACCGTAAATATAAGGATATAAGGTGTATCTGGAAAACCTCCCAATCTTATATTTTCATCTTTTAAGAAAGAGACATACAAGTAAATTCAATACAATCTAATATTTTCTTCTTAAGACATATATAAGTAGATTCAGTGGCAACCTTAGTAAAGATAACTGTTGCCCTATCAACATCATTCTTAACCCTAAGCTGAAGCCTCTTTTGCGAAAAAAACTAATGGTGCAGATGAAGATAAATTGTCACCAATAGACTCTCAAGGCTCCCAGTGAAGACTGTGTTGCGATGTAAGTCAGTTTTTAAGTCATGGTTGTCCATAATAATATCTAGAGGTTGATTTCATTAAAACTCATCTCTCTAGATCGACTAATAACCCTCACTTTACTCACCAATGTGATGCCCCTTTCCTGTCCCAAAAATATCGTCCAGACATTGATTTTACACTTCGCCATAAAAACCTCAACTTGTGTTCTGTCCCGTAGATTATTTGCTTCATGAGAGCGGTCCTATAGCATTATATCCCAGCACAGCTGTTGTTTTGCAGGCTCCTGCTGCACCACTGCCCAGTCACACCTTACCTGAAAGTTGTCCTGATTTAGGCAAAATTAGCGAAGATTAACGTAATTTGATTAAAAATGTGATCTTTTATCAATTTTTGTAATAGATAAAAACCGCCAAGATTAAAAATGTATAGCACATAACATCAGGGAAAAACTGTACAGACCTTGCACAATTGCATGGGCCACAAACTTTTCCCTCCCTATACACTAAAATTAAACAAAACTATAAGTTGGTCATCTTTCGCTAAAAATCAAAATAAGATTACCTTTCTCTATCTCCCCACATAAACATCTGGCTTTTCCGATTACAAATTTAATGAATAATAGAATTAGCTCCCTTAAAATAATCATAAATCAATAGTCCAGACTTCGGACACAAACAACTAAAGCAAAAAAAAACAATTATGGTTTGCAGGAGCCACACTCCTAACTCCTTGATAGTTGATATAACACAAAGGCGGCTAAACATGAAATTGTCCTAAAAGAAAAAATCCCATAGAAATGGTTGGGACGGAGGGAGTATAAAATAGAAGGTACCCTATTCATGTTTGAATCCAAAATAAACTCCCATAGAATAGATCTTTACACGACTTTCAACCAATGAACGTTTCTTGTCCCAAGCCATTTTATCAGGGAGACGAAGTCCAGTTAAATACAAAATTGTTTCATGAACTGCATCTCCCCAGCGAATCTTTAACATTCACTGTAAATTCTGAAAACATAAATAATAAATGAAACTCATAATTGTAATATTTCACATCATGTATGTAGGCAAACCTTTTGGAACTGCATAAGATTAAAAACAAAGGAAGCTAGATCCTGATTAGCAAGAATATCTATGGAGCCAGAAATAGGGTAACAAAGAAGATTAGAACTCGAGTAACAGTTTGAAATAAGAAAAGAATAACAGTAGAAGAAGAGGCGTACCTGAAATAGTTAATCTAGACATCACTAAACTTGTCAGATTATCCTGAATTCTTTAAATATCTTTAAATTCTTTTAAATCCAACGATAGCTGCTACCAGAAATTCTAAAGTTAGGGCTTAGAGTCTCTAATTACCTGCAACTAAAATAAATCTTCCGAAAGTCAGAAGGATCCACATATATATGGGATCAAGAAAACGTAACACTATCAGTTTCTATTAAATTCCATGTAGACTTAAACCTAGTTTTTGTTCTTCTATGTTATCATCTGTTCTTCTCTTCAAATTACAGTATATTAACAGGTTGGCATACCAAGAAAAGAGAGAAAAAAAGTAGACAATCAAGGAGATTCTGCATATACAGTCCACATGTCTAACCTGATTGCAACTTGGAAGGCATCTCTCCATCTCTTCTACCAAGCAATTAGAACAAAGGATAATTTCACAAAGCTTTTAGACTAAAAATTGTCGTCGGTCATTCACCAAGTAAAAGGGGATAGAACTCATAATTTACATTACTGTGAGCCTATAGTCTTTCGGAAAACATCTTAACTTACATTTACTACAAATTAGGTAAAAAAGTTCAAAACCCTGACATAAGAAAATTCAGAGATAGGATTGTAAAGAACTGGGACCTTGACATATAATGCCAGCAACTTGAACCCTATGACTTCCGCTGCGTGCCTGAAAAGCTACACCCTAAAACTAACCTCTCAGCTGATATCAACACCTAAATATAATTCTTCCTTATTACCAGAACAAAACCATACAAACCACAATGGTCTTGGACTGTAAAGCCGTGCATAAGATAATGTCACTAACACACATACAAGACCCTGAATTAGTGGCTGCTAAAAGTTACAGCCACATTGAATTCAATAATAAGAACAAAAGGTTATTGCTATCATAATTCATAAATAAATACATTATTATCTTAATCTCCTTAAGCAATGGTAAAATTCATACTAAAAACTTAGTAACCAGTTGCACCATCTATTTCAGCTAAAATAACAGAACTTGATTTTCCCAGACTCGATAAACGTCCACATTTGTAAATCTTCCTTGACCTAACAAAACAAACCAGTCCATATTTGTGAATCTTCCTTGATCTAACAAAACAAACCAGCCACTTCTTACAACAAGCCGGAACGAGTAAACCAGAATTACGTTAATCATCACTAAAGAGCGAGCAGCCCTTATACACACATTCTAACCTAAATGCAATTTTCTCTTTCACATCCAGCAAGACCTCGTTTTCCATATTCCCATTGTGATAGAATGGAAAAGACTTCTGGTCTCCAAGTTGAGGGGATGTTGTCACTCTGACAGCTGATCCGTCAGCATCAAATGCAAGAAGTCCACATTTTCTACCAAAAATACAATGCATAAACTTGTCTGCAGACCTGTCTTTGTCAAAAGGAGGATGCATCAACCATGGCATAGGTGCTTTGATTCCCGAGGAAAACATCCCATCACCAAGGATGTGGATCACTTCAAACTCGTCATCAGTACCCTTCATCTCTAAATACCTTGCATTCAGCTCCCCCAAGGTATTACTATATACCCATTCATCAATCTTAGAAGTTTCATAGAAAACTATGATTCTCTTGCCAACAAATTGAGAAAATCGAACCTGGTACCCAATAGTACTTTGTCTGAACATGGCTTCTAGTTCCCATAACATCTCTGGCTTCACTTTCTTTGCCCTTTCAAGCACTAAATTGACAGCACTAAGAAAGCTGAATGGGTATGCTGAAGCACCATATGTCAACAGTATCTGAGTGCCCAACGGTTCTAAAAATTCTCCATGAGGTCCGATAATCACCAGCCTTGCATCTGGCTTGGGTGAATCCAGACCTTGAGGATATTGCAAGATTCTCTGCAACTTCTTAATACAATTTGTGTCTTTAAATGGCAGCGCCAGCCAGGGCATTGTCTTAATTATATTCAAGAAGGAACCTTCACCTACAAGGCTACAATAATCGTCATGTTCACACCAGCCCTGCGTATAAATGAGAACAATCTCAAAGTCTTCCTTTTTTTGAGATAACTCTTGATAAACCACCTCAAGATCCCTCGTGGTACTTAGTCTATCTAGACATGGACAAAAATATAAACCTACCACTTTGTCATCGAGATTATGAAGAGGTACCTGCCAAATAAATTAAGTAGCTTTAATAATGGAAAACATTAATATAAGAAAGTGTAAATAAAAAGGACAATTAATGCAAAACATTGTCAAAATTACAACATGGTGTCACAGAATTATATACCTGCTCTCCTTTATTGTTGATGAGATAATCACGGTCAGGAGAGGACAAGAGTTTTTCCACAGAAAGAGGTTGAGTTCGGAATAGACTATCTTCAGAAGCAAGGAATTGTATTCTTTCGTTGGTAAAAGGATATGCCGCAGCTCCGTAGCTAAGAAACAAAGGGGTGGCATGAGATTGCAAAACCACACCTGTGGGGTCAATGATAAATGAGGTAGGGCTAAAATGCCTAGCGTTCTGGATACCAAACATTCTTTCTAGGCGTTGAATAGATTTTCGATCTGACAAGGGGATGGCAGGGCATGGTGGCATCATTAAAAATATATGTTGAAGATGTTGACGAGTAGTAGAAGGAATGGCATGATCATCCCTAAGTGCAACAAAGACAATCTCAAAATCACCATTGGGGTGTAACTTAGTGTATAAGTCCTCGAGGTTTGCTATTGGTGCTTGCCAACTCCAAGTGTCAAAATAATCTGTTAAATACATAAAGTGTAAAAGAATAAACTTTCCTGCAAGATCCTTGGCCTTGACCTTGACCTAAAAAAAGGGGAAAAAAGGGAAGAAGGTAAGACATAATATTTTATCATAAAAAATGTTTGCTAGTGTATGATATTACAAACATAGGCATAACCCGACATGATATATGTAACTCAAGGTACAATACATGTTAGTAAAAGAAACCTAGACAGTTAAGTATGATCAGGGGATACAAACATACCGGTTTTTCGATATCTTGGTGGCTGCAAGTGATGAGATAGTCCCTGTATTTGGTGAAAAGAAGGTCTGATAAATCAACCTTATCACCAATTTGAATAAAGGTCTCCTTTGCCTCATCGTCCTCCTGGAAACACTTGATTTCCTCCTGGAAACACTTGCCTACAAGTGATGATTTATCCTCCACAACCCCCAAAAGCAGGTGTGATAAATCATCTGTATCACCAAATTGAATAAAGGCCTCATCGTCCTCTAGATCATCCTCTTCAAATGGAAGGTCTGTATCTCCAAATTCACTCTCCTTTGCCTCATCGTCCTGCTCTACGAAACACTCACCCACAGCGTTCCTTGATAATTTATCCTCTTCAAAAGGAAGGTTTGATAAATTAACTGTATCGCTCTCCTTTGCCTCATCGTCCTGCTCTACGAAACACTCACCCACATCGTTCTTTAATAATTTATCCTCCTCTTCCTCTAGGAAACACTCATCCACATCGTTCCATAATAATTTATCCTCAACATCAAACTTCTTCGACGGTAGGATCGCCTGCACCAATTCATCTATCTTCCTCTTTGAGGATTTTGGGAATAGCGTCTCTGTCATGTTTTCTACGTGACGACTAGCTCACCCTCGTCTTATAAATAAATAGGGCGTTTTCTCGTGGCTATGAGTAGAAGGCAGGATGTTTTGCTACCACCAAGAGAAGCTGAAGCATTGTGTTTGAAAGAGGCTTTGATATGGCTTCAAGATAAGGGAGTCTAGAAGTGTATTTTCGAAACTGATTCACATATCCTTGCTCGAGCACGTAAAGGAGCAGCTGGGAGATCGTTTTTTCAGACAATTGTTAGAGATTGTATTGAGACTTTCGGGAGTGGCATGTTCTCCTGATTTTATTCATCAGGTAATTTGTTCCGAAGCTTTATAAGATACGCAAGTACGATTATCTGTCAAAAAAAAAAATATAGGGCATTGATAGGTGCACGTTTTAGTTGCACACCATAAATTATTTTTTAATTAGTTGATTAAGCCGCGTTTCGCGACGGCGTTATAATTTTTTTTAAAAAATTCTATTTATAAAATTACAATAATCAGTCATTTCTCCCTAATAAGTCGTCCTCCCGTTAAACATTTTTTCCTTGTTAACATCGAAATCGCAAATTTTATAAATTGAATACTTGTCTCATGTATTAATTTTCTTATTAAAATACTCATTTCTAATGAACCGCTCTCTCGTTGAAAAAACACTGATATAAATTTGCATTCCTATTTTACTTCCAATAAATTTTTTAATTATACATGTCTTACAATTCACAAACACCTATTCTACTTCTAATAGAATTTTTTTTTTTAATATGTATTTCTTATAAATTCGAATTCTTCTACTCTATAAATTCGAAAATTTATTATACTTCCGATAGAACTTTTAATTACATGTCTAACGTATAAAGTCTATATAAATTCGAACTATTCTCTTTTATACATTCGAACACATATTCTACGTCCAGTAGAACTTTTAATTGCAAATATCTCTTATATATACAGTAATGTATTCAATTATCTTTTAAAAATTTAGTTTTCGTATTTTTATGTATACAGTAATGTATTCAATTATCTTTAAAAAATTTACTCCACTTATATTTTTTTGACTAAATATCAATTAGGTTGTTAATTGTTATATGATTTATATTTTTATATAATAATATGTTACTTATTATATTTTATATGGAATGTTAAGGTGCTAATACATAAATATAATATTAAAATCTATAAGTAACATATTATCAGTTACTTCTATTATTTAAAAATAGATTTTAAGTTGCACACGTCATTGTAAAAATTAGGAATCAGTGTTAGGGGTTGTTAATGGGTTGGAAGAATGTGATAGGGGTTGTTCATGGGTTGAAAGAATTTTTACAGCTCGACCCAGTTATATTATTTTGAATTTCTTTTACCCAATCCGCAAAATATAAATTTGCAACCCAACCCTACTTATAATACATTAGTTTGGGTTAGGTTGCATTAGTCTGAATGGTTTAAATAATTTTATTTAAAAAATAAATATTATACAATATCTCTCATTTGAAAAATCTAAGTAAATTAAAACATGTATAACTTACAATTTAGTGTTAATATTTTATTTTTGGATAATTATAATTTCAATAATATAATTATGTACACATATATCAATAAATGTCGGTATGATATATTATCTAATGTATGGTTGTATGTACAATATAAATATATATATTTAAATATCAAACAAAATTTGTAAGTTAAATCGGATTGACCGAAAATTATAAATTTCATACCCAACCCATTTAAATTAGTTTGAAATGTTTTTAACCCAATTAAGTATCGAGTTTTCTTCTATCGGCTTGGTCGACCAAAAATAGGGTTGTGTTGGTTCGGTGATCAGGTTGGTAAGCCGTAAACATCCTTAATCGGAGTATTCAACTGAGCCACTGTTCAGAGATTAATAGGATGATTAGAGATTTTATGATGTGATCACGGTATAGTATTACATATATGACGAGCTTATATTTTTTTTACAAGTATACTGTTATTTCATTAAATACACATAAGTTTAGATACGTCCATATTATATATGGACAACTATACTAAAATTATCATTGATATTATAATTAATTATTAGATTTGATAAAATGCATTTCACATCATTTAAAATGAAAAATAATTTTGGCAAATAAAAGTAATAATTTGATCTTTATCTTATAGAAATTTATTCAAATTTTGTGAAATTTTATTAAATTAAAAAAAAAGTTAAAAGAATTTGCATAAAAATAAAAGATAAATTCAAAATATTATCATTTTCTATATTTTTAAGTACAAAACTATTCCGATATCTATACATGTTCGTGCGAGAAATTATTTCAGTATATTAGCGGGCTCGTGCCTCGCACGGGCTATTACGCTAGTTATATTTAAATACATAACCAATAAAATCGTACCAACTAAGCATTTGAGAATGCTTTTGGAAACTTTACCATTTATCTTAAAATTTTATTATCGTGTAAAGCAAATATTTTAATATTTTAATTTAAATTTGAATAAAAAACAAAATTAAAATTATAAAAAATTAAAATTTTAAATCAACATTAATTAAATCGGTCCAAACCGATCCAGTTCCAATTTGATCTGGGTTTTTCTGGTCGGGTCCGATATTAGGACCAGATAAATACAGGTCCGGTCCCCCGATCCATGATTTTGAAAAATTCCGGTCTTCGGTCCGATCCAGTCTTGACCGGTCCGGTCCGATTTTAACCCTTTGTGTGGCCCAAATTGAGATGGCAGGAAGTATGCTTCAATATGTTGGACCCAAATAGTGTTGGGCCACAATTGTATTTAGCCCATAAAGAGGAGCTAGCCTCTTTTTATACACATCTTGATTCAGGTTCTTGGCTATTCTCTTGTACGCATACAAATCTCTCTCCCCCCTCTCCCTCTCTCTCCCTCTCTCTCCATATGTTGTATGCATATACATCTCTTTCTAATAAATGTAAATCGCTATTTTTTAAATTGCTATATTGTTTAGTTTTGAAAGACGAACTGGGGGCAGTGATGATGAAAGTCATGCACCACTCTGAATTATCAGTGAGGATAAACATTTCATTTACCCATTGTTTTGGATCTGAGCCCCCTTTTCTTATATGTTTTGCATTTTTTTCAATAACGTTTCTGCAAATTTTTGGTCTTTTTATTTGGATTTGAATCTACATTTGAACCAAGTGATGGTGGTCTTTAAAGATCAAACCATGATGCGGACCGTACAAGCATATCGCTTCTGTGGATAAAATTTGGTTTCTGATGGTTCTATATTTTGCTTCTTTTTCTTTATTTTTCCTGTTTTTAATTGCTTGTTTGAACCAGAATGAATATTATATTATTTATCTGATATTTACTAATTTCATATATTTGATGTTCCACTACTTTTTTCATTATACAATGTATATAATAGTTTGATCTGTGGTGTTAAAAAAATTTTGCAAGCTTCTTGTACTTTTGTTTGGCAAAACTTGTAAGCAAGGGAATTGTTTGTAACTTAAATCAATAGACTGGACTAATGAAATAAAATCAGACCTCACCTCAACCTCATACCATATAGCGATTTATCGGCAAATCGGGTATTTATCGGAATGATAAATCCGAACAAAAATCGGATAAATTGTAATATTTTAAATATATTTAATATATTAGCCTTATATATAATATAATAAACCATTTAAAAATAATTCATAGCGATATATTGGATTTTAAAAATCGAATCGGTCAAATATTTTTAAACGATAAATCGGATTTATCGGCGATTTTTGAAAAATCGAACGATTTTTAGAACACTGGAATCATGACATTTACAGAAAAAAAACAGCTGCGCTACTGCATTTTCAAGGTTTTAGCTTAAGACCCGAAAATCGAAATTTTCCCTGATAAAAACCATCGGTGATATACATCTATACTATTATATTAATTGAAATTTTTGTACTCTGATCAGTTTTTGTAGTCTGGTCCTTTAATTCTCAACCGTTGGATTTCAAATTAATATAATATAAGCTGTCAGATAAAATACTAAATGATATTATATATAAATATAATATTTTATATTATAATTACTAATAACTATCTAATTATCTTTTTCAGTTGAAATATATTTTTTGTTTGTATTTTTTAAATAAAATGACTCGTTTTTTAAAAATAACACGAGCACAATATTTATTTGGGAAAATGAATTTTTTTATTATTGAAATTTATATAATTTTAGAAATCGATCACTGAACTATAAACTTTTAGAAACCAACTATTGAACTATAAATTTATTTGTTTATATCACTAACGTTACTCTTGAATTTCAAAATTAGTATTTCATTAAATGATTGGCTAACGGATGTTCAGATTGGGGGCTTAATACAACCTAGGGTTCAAGCACTAATCTAGAATCAATTAAGCATTTTGTCACTGATTTTTTAACGGAATGCTAATTTTGAAATTTGAAAGTAACGTTAGTGATATAAACAAATAAATTTATAGTTCAGTGTTGCTTTCTAAAAGTTTATAGTTCAGTGATTGGTTTTTAAAAGTATTTAAAGTTCAGTGATAAAAAAATTTATTTTCCCTATTTATTTTATATTTTCCAATTTAAATAACTCATCTTCTAAAAATCAATTGTCATTTTCAGCACATTACTAATTTTGTATTTTCTAATTAAAATAATTCATTTTTTAAAAATAACACGGGTACATTACATATTTTATACTTTCTAACTTAAACAACGGATCTTCTAAATATTTTATATTATAATTACTAACAATCACGATCGTGATAAAACAAAATTATATATGTTAAAGAGGGGGCTCAACACATGAGCAGAGAGATAAAAAAGAAGTTTTTATTCAAAAACAAGTGTGCTTACTACTGATACAAAATTCTCTTTATATAGAGAATTCAATGGCTTTACTATTCAAGTCAGGACAACAAACTTTTTTCAAATTCAAAATAAAACAAACAACTTTTAAAAAGATAAAGAAAAAGTAAACATTATTGATACCGGGTGCTCTTTAGGCCCCATCGACATATCAGATAATGAAACTTTAACACAAACAAACAAACAACTTTAAAAAAGCAAAAATTATTACAGCAAATATTGCTCTGCCAAATCTGTTAGTGGCAGACACCGAATCTTCAGCTTTTTCAGAAAGGATATTCCTTATCTCCATAATTAACCTGTAAGGTTATTCCACATTAGTGACCTTACTCATAAATTATGTTTCTCATAGAGTCTTCTTTCGAGCTTCATGAGGAGAATTTGAGAGCTCTCAAATGCTCTGATTTCCAGATTTGTACGCCTCCTTTTCTCTGCATAGGATGCATGATGATACCTTTTGAATTGTTCATATATTTGAACTCGTAGACTAGAGATTTTTTTGTCTAGCTTCTTGATACGGCAGAAGACCTGATTAAGAGTTGTCATTGCCCAAAACAATCAGGATCGTGATAAAACAAAATTATATATGTTAAAGAGGGGGCTCAGCACATGAGCAGAGAGATAGAAAAGAAGTTTTCATTCAAAAACAAGCGTGCTTACTACTGATACAAAATTCTCTATTCATCTGAGCTCGCCTAGCTTTAGTAGGAATTTGATTTTCATTAAAATCGTCTATATGGGGTAAAGAAACAACATGTTTTTTTCTATTCCAAAAGGCATTAGGTAAGTCATTACAAACCTCCTTTTTGAATTGGTTTTCAATAGATCTTATTTGATCTTGAATATTATTCTTTTTTAATTGATCATTAATATTTAATATTCCTATTTCTTCTCTAAGAAAACATAATTGTTTTTATTTATTAAGAAGGACATCTCTGACTTCATTTAGCATCCTAGTTTGAGGATCTGTTATGAAGTTAAAGGTGATTTCTTTACCATCTATTATAGTAGAAATTCCATTTGGATCTATTTTCTTTATTGGCATAATATTGTGGAGGAAAGGAGTCCCCAATATTATTCTATGGGTAAGATTACCTACTAAGATAAACGATGTAGGCAAACAAACATCTTGATTACAGATGTATGCATTAGAGAGTTTATATTTAACTCTTAATTTATCTCCTCCCACCTGTGTTAGAGATTGAGTTGTTTTAGAAAAATATTTAGTAGGAATTATTCCTTCTTGAATACAATTTAAATCAGCACCGCTGTCGATAAGTGTTATTTCATTTTCTAAAATGAAATATCTACTAACAACTAAAGTTATTTTCACAAACCATTTTTGTGATGTGACTTCATTAAGAAGATTGAGGTAATCATTATTATCAGCATTATTAGTTAAAGAAATTTCTTTATTCTTTTCTGTCATATTTAATTGCTTTGCTTCTAACAGAGTTATTCTTTGTGACAATATTATATTATTATTCTTAATCTGAGATATTTCAGATTTTAAACAATTCATCTCCTTCTTTAAGTCAATAATTGAAACAGGTGTTTCCTTGACATTAGATTGATGAAACCTATGCAAAACCTCACTTAATTGGTAAGGTGCTTCTACCACTAAGGGAGAGTTTTCCTTTATTAAGGTTTTAATCATTTTTTTTGTCTTAAATCAGAATCTTTAATTGATTCTATAAATTTTAAAGCTTTGTCTTGATCATCTGTTAGAACATTTAACCCATTCATGTCAACAATGGATTTCCAATAACTAACTTCGTTACACTGACAATCTTTATTGTCATAGGATGAAGAAGAAATTTCATATATTAATCCTAAATCTTCTTCATTAGAAGATTCCTTTTCTGATTCAGAATTAATTAACATAATTTTTTCTAATTGTGAACGTAAGTGTTCATCTTCTATTTCATTTAACGCTTTCTTAGTCCAACATTGATTAGCATAATGGCCAATCTTACCACACTTATGGCAACTAATATCTAGCTTTTTTGCTTTTCTTTTTCTATTCTTATAAAAAGGATCTTTATTAGATTTTTTTGGTTTATTATAATAATTTCTTTTATAATTCTTTTTATAAGAATATTCATTAATATAATGCTTTGTTTTATAAGTTTTATTCTTATAAGATTTATTTTTCTTATAAACAGGTTGTTTTCCTTTTTTATCTGGAGTCCTAAGAGGTTTTCCTAGGTCAACGGCAAATTGTTCACAGAATTCACCAAGTTGATGTTTTTCTGAAAGCTTTTGTTTTTTTAGCTGATTTTTTAGATTAATGTCATTGCATAAATTCAATCCTTCATTAATACAATTACTTATTATTTGACCGTAAGTTAAGTCGGAATAATTAATATTTATTCCATCATTTTTAATTCTTAAAGATTGCCGAACCTTTTCAGCAAAAAGATGAGGTAATCCATCTACAAATTTGGATTTCCAATGAATAGAATTAGGGTTTGTTAATTGATAAACCCTTAAGAGGAAAGTATCTTTATACCATCTAAAATGGGTAAGAGAAGGACACCTAAGGTTCTGGAGAAGTGTTTGTAATTTTTCTCCTATTGGAGCAGTAGTTCCTACAAAATGTTGTAGGACAGAGAGACACAGAGTATAAACTGCATCTTCTTCACCAGTAGTGGTCATAGTTGTATTGGTGCTTGTTTCACTTTTAATAATTTTTTTGTGATTTAAAATTTCTAATCTTTGATCATGGGTAAGATAATAATCCCACCAACCTCTAAGTTGTCCAACAAAACCAGTGGTTATTAACGATGCTATAGCACTATCGCTATTACCATGATGTTTACAAACAGTTGAATACATAATAATTCTATGTATTACATCTAAGACTTGCTTGTCATTTAAGCCATCAAGGTTCCATTCATAGATAGCCTTTCCAGAATACGAATTCTGAAAAGGTTCTGGTTCTTCAAAAAGAAGGTCTTGGGGGGAAGGTCTTTTATAATAATATTTCTCAAGAGGTTTTGGATTATAAATAGGATTTATTTCATTAATATTTTGATTAGCAAACATATCTGCTAACTGATTAATACTTTCTATATCGTTTCTATCTTCAGGATCATCTGAAGGCTCTTGGTCAGAAGTTTCGACCTGGGACAAGACTCTTAAATGAAAGTCTTTAAGTTTTTGTTCAAGAATTTGAACAAAATCATTATTATTAGTCTCCATTTTAAATCCTTGTATTGGAACTGGAGGTTATATCATTGGAGCATCTATCTCCTTAGAAGAAGATGCTTTATTCTCAACAATTAATTGTTGTTGAGTAATTTGTCTTTCAATAGTTTTTTTAAGAGTTAATAAATCATTTTCAATTGAAATTAATTGACTTCCTATGCAATTAAGAAAGCTGTTAGTATAATTTTGAGATTTAATTATTGCATTTAAATCTTTATTAGTTACTTGAGCATTTTCAACCATTTGAAGACTCAAGTAAGCAGTAGCTTCAGTGCTTTGTAAACTTATTGTTTGTTCTGGGGGGGGGGGGGGGGGGGGGGGAAGGTGACTCTATTGTTTCTCCTTTTGTAGTTTTCCAAGTTTTTTGTAAAACTAGGATCTCATTATGAGTATTGTTAATATAATTTTTAGCAAACCAATCAACAAAAAATATATAATCTTCTGTTTTTGCTAAATAAGCATAATATTCCTCTTTAAAATGTTTTAGTTCTTCAGAAGAATATTTATCAAAATACCATTGACGAAATTCGCCATGTTTTTCTTGTTGATCGAAACTCTTCATTGAGGAGTTTTCTCGTAGTGCTTCCTGGCGATAAATCTATCATATATGGAAACTCATTTCTGATTCAGTAGGAGATTTTCTACTTTGATTATCAAATTTTTGATATATAGCTTGAGGAATTTTATTCTCACTTAATCTTATTGTTTCTACTGATTCTATTTCTTCTTGGATTTGGTAAGTAGAAACTCTAGAGGTAGAGGCTCTAGCTGCTTCACTAAGAGCTGTATAAAACTCACTAGAGGAAGAGTACCTAGCTGAAACTGTTCTAGGTATTCTTATAGTTCTTTGAGGAGTAAATTTTATTTCAACATCTCCTTCTATAGTTTGAACTATTTGTTCGGTATCTTTATTTATTATTGGTTCTGGCTCTATTTGCTATGGAAGAGACCAAGTTTCTGGGAAATTAATTTCTTCCCACTTAATTAACCTATTAGTCGCTATATTTGAGGTTAGTAAATTGGTTTGAACTATCGTAGTAGTTCCTGGAAGAGTTATTTGCTTAACTCTGGGATTTAGAATATTTAAAGCTTTATAATAAATTTTATAGCATATTGCTATTATTTCACTTCCTGGTTTATAATTATAACCATTTGTTTGTATAGTAAGTTGCATAGAATCTAAAAGATTTCTATCTGTTAATGACAGATTTAAATTGGGGGCTACATCAAAGTAGACTGGTCCATGACATAGGCTTGTTTCTATTAAAGCGGCTAGAGAAGGCTTGAAGTCTTGACATCTTCCATCTCTAACATATGCCATAATACTAGCATTTAATCCTAGTAAAGTTAATGGTTTAAAGGCAATTTGCACTAAACCAATATGAATAAAATTATAGTTCTTATAGGAAACTAAATCCTTTTTACTCAATAACCTAATTGTTTGAGTAAGTTCAGACATTCTGTGTTAATCCCAAATGACCTAACAGAATTGTAGAAGGGGGGGTTGAATACAATTCTAAATATTTTTAAACTTAAAAATAATTTTTAAACAACTTAACACAGAAAATAAAAACACAAGCAAATATAAAATTTCAGTTGGATGTTTTGAGGATTCAACTGAGATGTTTTTATTGCGGGAATAATCTGTGTTACAAACGTAGCACAGCTGCTCAGTTCTTAATGTAGAGTGAGAGTGCTCTTGAAAGAAAGCTAATACATAATTATTATATCTCACTTCTTACATAATAAATGAACTGCTACACTTGGTTATATATCCCAAGTTTACAAAAATGCTATTTTTGGCTACACTAAAGTGTATTAAAGGTAACCGCCAGTAGCTTGTTTTTCATTCCTTTTATCCAATGGTCCTTGGAGATCTTGTCTTTTGTCTTCGTGCTTATTATGATCACACTCAAGAACCTAATTGGAAATTGGAATGTTTCCTCATTCCCAGTGACCATTTTAATGGCTCCCAATGCAAAGTACACTTCTACATCATCTTTTAATCTGTCAGAAAATTGTCACTATCACTTTGTCAACTATTCAGAAAAGTGATAATGATTCGTTGATAGCAGTGAGATGTATTCCGTTGATAGCTTTATTCTTCAATCCGTTGATGGTACATTCTTCATTCCGTTGATAGTGTAATCTCCATTCCGTTGACATGTCTTCACTTAGGCAAAATTACAAGGCACATTATATTTACAATTAACCAACCTATTTTGTCTATCTAGTACTTAGTCAACATGACTTAGAAAACCTATCTAATACCTACAACAAATGCATATCAACCAGTGAAGTATTGTACAGTGCAATTGCTACATTACTCATTCCGTTGATGAGACTCATTTCGTTGATGAGCTACCTGTCAACGAAAGCTGCAAAGCATACCATTCCGTTGACAGTTACAAAAGTGACTTAACACAAAATCTACTAAGTGTTTTTATAATTATCATCAAGAACAACATATTCCTAACATTCTGATAGTTTGCTCAATAATTTTTATAGCAAACCTAGATTTCATATCAAATAGCCCAATATTATAAATTTGGGTTGAAGGAACCGAAGGAATTGTCCATTTGTTCAATGTATCCAAACTTTTTGGATAATCTATTAATTCAACATTTTTTATCATTTCATCATGATGACTATTATCATCTTCTATATTCATAACTCAAAAAGAGAAGAGCTAAAATTGTTGTGGCCGGTAGGATATCAAGATAGTTTCTATATATGTTTATTAGAAAACAAAATCTCAAATGACAGAAAAATACATTCTTTTTGTCACCTTTGCAAACGACTAATCGTTTAACTATCAACCCTAGGAGATAGACGGATTTCTCCAAAATCAAAGATGGGTAAATATTTTTAGCAAAAATTTTCTTTTTTCAAATCATCTTTAAAACTCCCTTTACTCAAAGGTGATATAATTTTATATAATTATTAATAAATAACTTTCTACATTTTTCAGCACATTATCTGTGTTATGTATTTTAACTAAAACAACTCATCTTCTAAAAATAACGCCGGCAACATGGTGATATTATTATATATTTATAAGGAATTGTCTTTTTTCAGCTAAAACACATTATTTATTTTATATTTTCTAACTAAAACAACTCATATTCTAAAAATAACATGAATCACATCTATATTATCTATACTATATTATTAAAGACGAAATATTAAAAGTTTTGGTCAGTCGATCGGTCGGTATTTAGGCCGGGCCTATCTATAATTTGGATCGGGCCTATCTATAATCAATTTATTTATAACCAATTATTTTTTTCAGTTAAAACACATTACCAATTTTATATATTTTTCTAACCAAAACAACTTATCTTCTAAAAATAAAATAGGTAACATATATATATATAATGGTAATATTATTACATATTTATAACGGATTATCTTTTTTCAGCAAAAATACATTATCTGTTCTACATTTTCTTACTAAAACAACTCATCTTCTAAACATAACACATGGAAAATAAATATGTAATTGTAATATTATTATATATAATTATTAATAAATAACCACTTACCCTCTTCAGTTAAACATATAAATTTTTTTTTCCTAACTTAAACAACTAATTTTCTAAAATTAACACGAGCAACATATATATAAAAAGATAATATAATTTTATATTTTTTCAGCTAAAACACATTACCTATTTTATATATATTTCTAACCAAAACAACTCATCTTCTAAAAATAAAATAGGTAATATATATATATATATAATGGTAATATTATTACATATTTATAACTAATTACCTTTTTTCCAGCAAAAACACATTATCTGTTCTACATTTTCTAACTAAAACAACTCATCTTCTAAACATAACACATGGAAAATAAATATGTAATGGTAATATTATTATATATAAAATTATTAATAAATAACCACTTACCCTCTTCAGTTAAACATATAACCTTTTTTATTTTTTTCTAACTTAAACAACTAATTTTCTAAAATTAACACGAGCAACATATATATAAAAAGATAATATAATTTTATATTTTTCAGCTAAAACACATTACCTATTATATATATATTTTAACCAAAACAACTCATTTTCTAAAAATAAAATAGGTAACATATATATAAAATGGTAATATTATTACATATTTATAACTGATTACATTTTTCAGCAAAAACACATTATTTGTTCTACATTTTCTAACTAAAACAACTCATCTTTTAAACATAACACATGGAAAATAAATATGTAATGGTAATATTGTTATATATAATTATTAATAAATAACCAATTACCTTTTTCAGCTAAACGCACATAACCTTTTTTATTTTTTTCTAACTTAAACAACTAATTTTCTAAAAGTAACACGAACAACATATATATAAAGAGGTAATATAATTTTATATTTTCTAATTTAAACAACTAATTTTTTAAAATTAACATGGGCAACATATATATATATATATGTAATATAATTTTATATAATTAGTAATAAGTAACTAACTGTCTTTTTAAGGACATTGTCTGTTTTATATTTTTTAAGTAAAACAACTCATATTCGAATTAAAAATAACACGGGCAAAATATTGATATAATGACAATATTATTATATTAAACATATAAAATCCGGGTTTGATATAATTTTTTATAACATACAATTTAAATAAGATAATGTTAGATATGAATATCACTAAGAAACTAGACATATGGGGGGTGAATGGATAGTTTTGATATTTTTCGTTTCTTGAAACTGAAAAGCTGTGAGAGATTGTGTTGTATGAAAGTGCAGAATTAAAATAAATAGAACACACACAATCACTTTAATCTACTTTGTATTAAGTAAATTAAATACTACAGCTTCCAAAATTTCACAAGTGAAATTCTGGCTTCTAAACAAGAACAGTGTTTTCTTGTTTTTCTTACAGAGAAAAGAGTGCTTGAATATTTCTATGTGTTACTCTTTTACAGCTAACAATAGGATGTGTAAGATATATATATCCTATACAAACTGGTGCACACACCTAATTACACAGTTACCCCTAACTGTAAGTCCAACTTGTCCTGCCATAAGAAGTTAACTGTGTCAGGAAGGACCACTTGCTTTCGGTAGTCTTTCCCGTTTCTGTAGCTGCTTGTCTCTAATCTTTCTCTCCAAGTTTTGCTGTAGATTTGACATCTGTTGTTAGGCTCAAGACATGTCTGAATACCACTATTAACAAGCCTACACTATGTGACTATGTCACATTACATGACCTAGTGATTTCTATCACTGGGATATAGTATAGGTCTCTAAATGTACTTGTCTTGTTCTCATGAACATTAGCTTGATCATGTATGCTCAAATTTATAATGAGCTTAGTGAAGTTTCTTGCATCTAGATTGTATATAGGCCATTGAATAATTATCCTGGTAGAAGTTCAGAAGTGTTCATGCAGCAGGATAGAGTTGAATAAGGCTATGAAGAAATAAGTTGCAGGAATTTGTCTAAGGCATTATATAGCAAAGTCAAAAGAAAGCTATGTCGTGAAGTCACCAATATCCATGTCGTGAAGTACTATATCGCATAGTCCATTTTGTACTATGTCGAGAAGTCCTCAAGACACATGTCGTGAAGTGTTGAAGTCAGCAAAGTCAAAAGAGCCTAGATCGTGAAGTCCTCAGAAGCCCAATGTCGCATAGTCATCAAATGACCTATGTCGCATAGTCATCAAATGACCTATGTCGCATAGTCATCAAATGACCTATGTCGCATAGTCATCAAATGACCTATGTCGCATAGTCATCAAATGACCTATGTCGCATAGTCATCAAATGACCTATGTCGCATAGTCATCAAATGACCTATGTCGCAAAGTCTTCAAAGGCTATATCGCGTAGTCCTCACAAGGGAGATCGCGAAGTCAGGGATAAAGTGGAGTTCACGATATCAACACTTAGCCGTTTATAACAAGACAAATCAAGGTACAGAACCAAGAATCAAAGGAGACAAATACTGGAGCATTTGTTCTGGCAAGGTGGTCCAAAGAACAGATGGCAAATCTACAGCTAAACTTGGAGAGAAAGATAAGAGACAAGCAGCTACAGAATCGGGAAAGACTCCGAAAAGCAGGTGGTCCTTCCTGACACAGTGAACTTCTTATGGCAGGACAAGTTGGACTTTCAGAAGGGGTAGATGTGTAATATTGTGTGTGCCTAGTTTGTATAGGTGAATATATATATCGTGCACACACAACAGTAAGCTGCAAGAGAGATACACATAGTTATTTGCTAAGCTCTTTTCTCTGTAAGCAAGCAAGTTCAAACTGTTCTTGTTTAGAAGCCAGAAATTCGATTGTGAATTTCTTGGAAAGCTGTAGTATTTAATTTGCTTATACAAAGTAGATTAAAGTGATTGTGTGTGTTATTTACATTCCGCATATTACATATCATAATCATATACAGCTTATACTTAGTTTCAAGAATCGAAAAATATATCAAACTATCCATTCACCCCCCCCCCCTCTGTCTAGTTTCTAGTAGTATTCATTTCTAACAAGTGGTATCAGAGCGGGCTGTTAACATACAAACAGTAAAAGATCAAGAATGAGCTCACAGAAACTAAGCAGTATCAAGATTCCTCCCTTTAACAAGGAGCACTACAATTTATGGAAGAAGAAGATGTTGCTTTTCATCAAAGCTTCAAACCCCATGTATTTAGACATTCTAAAGCATGGTCCCTTTGTTCCATTGATTGAGATTGGTGAAACTACAGTAGGCACTGAGATAGTACCAGCAAGGCACGTTCCTAAAGACCCTTCAAAATACACTGATCCTGAAAAGGAGAAAGTAGCACTGGATGGACATCTTCAACTTATCATCTGTGAATCTATGGATTTCAACATGTATGGCACTGTTGCTCACTGCAGTAGTGCAAAGAAGATGTGGGATCTCATAGAAGTGCTATGTGAAGGAACTCCTGAGGTAAGGAAGAACAAAAAGCAGATTTTAGTCTCACAGTATGAAGCATTCATGGCTCAACCAAAGGAGGGAATCACAGAAGTATTTGAGAGGTTCAACAAGCTGATAAATGAGCTCAAACTCTATGACAAACACTATGAGACAGAAGAGCTTAACATGAAATTCTTACTAACTCTTCCAGATCATTTGGAACCAAGAATCTCTTCCCTCAAAGAAAGAGATCTAACAAAAATTGGTTTTGATGTGCTGTATGGTGTATTGAAAACATATGAGCTAGAGCTGTTTCAGAAAAGATCTATTCAAGCAAAGCAAGGATTAATGGCCAATACCTCCTGTGCCCTTATTGCTGATAATCTAGGTCAAAGAATGGAATCTCTGAAAATCAGCCAAGTCAAGATTGAGGAACTAGAAGATAATGATGATGCTGGTGATGAAGCTCAGGTTGTTTATGATTTGCCTGAGGAGGATGAGTTCTACAGCATAGATGAGCTGGACAAGATGGAAAACAAATCTTTTGCTTACATGGCTAGGAGATATCCTAACATTAGGTTCAAGAGGAAGCAGCCATTCAAGTCCAGGTTCAATGGTGGGAATGCTGGTGGTCTAGGTAGCTCAAACTCCTTCAACAAGGGAAAAGGGATTGCTGGTGCAGTTAAAGGAGGATATAAATCTGGGAGTGTGGATAGGTCCAAAATAAGATGCTATAACTGCAATGAACTTGGGCACTTTGCAACAGAGTGCAAGAAGCCCAAACAGATCAAAAAGGATAAAGCATACTTAGAGCTTGAGGCAAAGTATGAGGCTCTACTCAAGAAACAACAGGGTAAGGCTTTTATTGCTGAGGGAAAATGCTGGGATGACTCTGATGAAGAAGAAGAACAAGAGTATTCAAACTATGCCTTGATGGCATTTTCTGATGAAGGTGATTCAAGTCAGGTACCTATTCTTACTTCTCTTGATATGACTCCCCTTCAATATAAGCAAACTGTTGAAGATATGAGCACTGAGATGTTTAATATTCATACTAGCATGTTAGTAGCTAATGAAGAAATTGACAGACTAACTGCTAAGAATGTTGAGCTTACAGAAAAGAATGAGCAACTTGAGTTAATGGTTGTGAACCTTGATGGTTTGAAAAAGGAGGTTGAGTATCTTAAAAACAAAGTGATTTGTGCTGAGCAGATAGAGAAAGCCCTTAGAGAACAAATTGCTGAAACTGAACTGAAACTAAGAAGCTTCAAAAACTCCTCTGAACTTATTCAAACCTACCACAAGGAACACACTGAAGACTGCAAGGTTGGAGTTGGTTTTGACTATGATAATGACAAGGGAAGGAAGAAGGTCAAGGGCAAAGGAAAGGAAACTTTTACAAACAAAAATGCCCCAACCATACTATCAAGTGTTGAACTGCCCATCTTCAGAAAGAGTGTTGTTGAGTTTGATGAGGAACTACTGATCATCAAGCAACAACTACTTGAAGAAGATGAGGCTGCTAAGAACACTTCTTCCTTTCCTGAACTTGTCAATCAGAAAGAAACCAAAGACAATCTTGTCAAGAGTCCTAAAGCAAAGAAAGAAGTTGTTAAGAAAAGGAAACAAAACAGAAATGGTAAAGTTGGTGTTAACAAAGGAAACAACTATGCTTATGTGCCAAATGCTCCCAGGAAACAATGTCAAAAATGCCTATCTGTTAATCATTTGACTCATAAGTGTAGTAAGCCTGAAATTGTTGAAGTTGACAACCTAAGTAACCTTTCTGCAAGCATAAATTCTAGTCATGATTCTTTCTGTGGTAAGCCAAACTGCATGACATGCTATGTGACTGTGATTGCTAACTGTTTATCTTTTAAACATAAACTTGACTCTGCACAATCTGGTGAATCACACACACACATACATTCTCATAGGACAGGGTCCCCAATCAGGGTTGAGAGGGTGAAAACTTCATGTAAGCCTAAGAGTGTAAACTCCAAAGCCACAGAAAAAGTGAAGTCTCCTACTATGAGAAATGCAATTTATGACAGAAGAATTATTAATCAAAATGTTTCTAAATCATCTGGACCCTACCAAGTGTGGGTACCAAAAACAACTTAGTCACTTTGTGAATGCAGGGCAACAGGAATAAAAGAGTCATATGGATCTTGGACAGTGGATGCTCAAGTCACATGACCGGTGATATGGCCCTGCTATCACATTTTGAGGAAAAGGCTGGCCCATCAGTATCCTTTGGAAATGACAACATTGGTTATACAATGGGATATGGCAGTGTTAAATCTGGAAATGTCATTATTGAAGATGTAGCATTTGTTGAAGGACTGAAGCATAATCTCTTGAGTATTGGACAGTTTACCAACAGAGGCTTCAAAGTGGAATTTGATGAAGACCTTTGTTCAATCTCAAAAAGGGAAAGTGGTGAAGTTGTTCTAACTGGTGTGAAGAAAGGAAGCTTGTTTGTAGCTAATCTTAAGGCTGCAGATAAGGGAGAAATTTGTTGTTTCTACACAAAAGCCACAAATGAGGAATTCTGGCTGTGGCACAAGAAACTGTCTCACTTGAATGTTCAGGCAATGAACTCTCTAACCAAGAGAGAACTCATCAGGGATTTGCCTGCCTTGGAGTTTGTGCAAGATGGAGAATGTGAAGCTTGTCAGAAAGGGAAGATTAAAAGATCAAGTCACAAGAACAAGTTGCTCAATACAAACTCAAAACCTCTGCAACTAATTCACATGGACTTATTTGGCCCTGTGAATGTAATGTCCCTTTCCAAAAAGAAATATGCTCTAGTGATGGTTGATGATTATTCAAGATATACTTGGGTGGAATTCCTATTCTCCAAGGATGAAGCACCTCAAGTCATAATAGAGCATATCAAGAGAGTTGATAGAGAAGCACAAAGCACTGGTTCCTCTGTAGTTGCTTTGAGAAGTGATAATGGGACTGAGTTCAGAAATTCAACATTGTATGAGTTTTGCAAAGATAAAGGAATTTCTCAACAATTCTCAGCTCCTAGGACACCTCAACAAAATGGAGTAGTTGAGAGAAAGAATAGAACTCTCATTGAAGCTGCAAGGACAATGCTGTTGGATGCAAAGCTACCTACTAGCTTTTGGGCTGATGCTGTTAACACAGCATGCTATGTGCAGAATAGAACATTGATCAATAAGAAGTCTGGCAAAACTCCTTACTCATTAATGACTGGAAAAAGAGCATCCTTCAAGCATCTGCATGTGTTTGGAAGCAAGTGTTTTGTGATGAAAGATACCTCTGAGCATGTTGGAAAGTTTGATGCTAAAGCATTTGAAGGTATCTTCATTGGATACTCTCTGGAAAGGACAGCATACAGAGTGTTTGTACCTGAGCAACACAAAGTCATGGAAAGCATGGATGTTACCTTTGATGACAAGAAGACTCCTGGACTTAAAACAAGTGATCAAGACAGTGTGCCATTAAGATTTGAAAATCAGGGTTATCTTGAGGATTCTGAAAGTGAAGACGAACCACCTGTTCAAACTGTTCTAGAAAATGAAATTCTTGAAGTTGACAATCTTCTTCAAACACCTGTGCAAAGATTCACAAACACAGGGGGAGAAGAAGAGAATGCAACTGTCAACCAAAATGAGATTGGAACAGATCAAGGAAATGAACAGGGGCACACAAGGAAATGGGACAGAGCCCACACTAGGGATCAAATCATTGGAGATCCTAGTGAGGGAGTTAGAACAAGAAGGGCAACATTGAATACATGTCTGTATAGCTGCTTTCTGTCACAAGAGGAACCTAAACTTATTGAAGAAGCTTTGAAGAATTCTGATTGGATTGTTGCCATGCAAGAAGAGTTGAATCAATTTGAGAAAAACAAGGTATGGGAACTAGTGCCACCTCCAAAAGGAAAGAATGTTATTGACACCAAATGGGTGTTCAGGAACAAGATGGATGAAGAAGGAGTGGTAGTTAGGAACAAAGCAAGGCTGGTTGCAAAAGGATATTGTCAGCAAGAAGGCATTGACTATGATGAGACATTTGCACCTGTAGCTAGACTGGAAGCCATAAGAATCTTCCTGGCTTTTGCAGCTCACTCAGATTTTAAGGTGTATCAAATGGATGTGAAAAGTGCATTTCTCAATGGTGATCTTGCTGAGGAAGTTTATGTGTCTCAACCACCTGGCTTTGAAAGTGAAGACTTCCCAAACTTTGTGTATAGACTGCTCAAGGCACTCTATGGACTCAAACAGGCACCAAGAGCCTGGTATGAAACTCTATCTCAATTCCTTCTTGAGCATCAATTCACTAGGGGTACAATAGACAAAACCCTATTCTTCAAGAAGCATGGAAATGATATCATTCTTGTTCAAATCTATGTGGATGATATCATCTTTGGCTCTTCTAATGAAAAACTCTGTGAAAGGTTCTCTAAGTTGATGCAAAGTAAATATGAGATGAGTATGATGGGAGAGTTAACCTACTTCCTAGGCCTGCAAGTACATCAAAGGGAGGATGGCATCTTCATAAACCAATCTAAGTATGTCAAGGATCTTTTAAAGAAATATGGTTTAGAAGAGTCATCCCCAGCTAAAACTCCTATGTCTACTGCAATCAAGCTGGATGAAGACAAGAAAGGCAAGAGGGTTGATATCAAGGTCTATAGAGGAATGGTTGGATCCCTACTCTATCTCACAGCTAGCAGGCCAGACATCATGTTTGCCACATGCCTTTGTGCAAGGTTCCAGTCTGATCCCAAGGAATCTCACATGATGGCCATCAAAAGAATTTTCAAATATCTGAAGGGGACTCCTAATCTTGGGCTATGGTATCCAAAGGGCACTGGGTTCAACCTGGTTGGTTACACAGATTCTGATTATGCTGGATGCAGGATTGACAGGAAGAGCACCTCTGGAAGCTGTCAATTCCTAGGTCAAAGGTTAGTGTCCTGGTTTAGTAAGAAACAACAGTCCACAGCAACATCCACATCTGAGGCTGAATATATTGCTGCTGGAAGTTGCTGTGCTCAATTGCTTTGGATTAGAAATCAACTCATGGATTATGGGCTAGTGTTAGAACACATCCCTCTCATGTGTGATAATACTAGTGCAATATCCATAGTGGCCAATCCTGTTAATCATTCTACTACAAAGCACATTGAGATCAGGTACCATTTCATTAGGGAACATGCTGCAAATGGTACCATAGAAGTCTCTTATGTTCCAACTGAGAAACAACTAGCTGACATATTTACTAAACCTCTGAATGAAGCAGTCTTCAACAGACTTGTGAGTGAAATTGGAATGCTCAATCCTTCATTCAGTTGTTCTAAGTAAATATGCTGGTTAATTGTTGCAGCAGTAAATTTTCACTGTATTTAAATGATCTATTTCTTTGGAGTGAAAATTGGCTGAGATATGATTTATAAATATTTCAGTATTTTACTGCATATTTTTCAAAATCATATTTGTTGGTGGAGTTGTGAGCTTTTGAGACATCTCGATATAGATGATTTTCAGAGTTCACGACATAGTTCAAATTAAACAGACTTATATCGCAAACTGTTGAGATTGTGAGACTTCGCGACATAGTTCATTTCATGAGTTTGCGACATAGTTAATTTTATGACTTCGCGACTTAGAATAACTATATCGACAAGTCTCCACATTTGACAGAATTTTGATTTAAATTAATTTTATTTCAAAATTTGATAAAAGTCTGACAAATTGCTCAAAATTCCTACAAGAGAGTTTTAGACAGGGTATTTCTACTATATCGCAAAGTCTCCCCGATTCTTTCATTTTGAAGACTTTGCGACATAGTTCATTGTTGAGACTATGCGATATATTTTGCAAGACTTTGCGGTACAGGCTATTATTGACTTCGCGACATACACATAAACTGTACATATTCATAACTCCATATCGCAGTGTCTCTATCATATAAATACCTTTTTCTAACCGTTCACAACTTTTCATCTTGTCTATTGCTCTCAAATTCTCAAACCTAAGCACAAATTCTCTACTCTCTTTCTTATTCTCTAGTTTGAAATGGCACCCAAATCTCAAACCGTATCATCCTCTATTCCTTTAACCATACCCAAAGAAACCAATCTTCTCACCATTCCCTCTGAGGCTGAGGCAAAACCAAGGTACAAGTGTTTTGTACGGTTCTTAAACACCTCCTACCTCAGCCAAGCCCTAACCTTGAACCCTACACTGTATGTCGATGTGTTGGAAGGATTTTGGCGAACGGCGTTGGTATCAACAATGGCTAGAGAAGATGGAACTTCATTCCAGGAGGTTGCTTGTTCAATTGGAGGCAAACACTTCCAGTTTGGTGAAAAGGAAATCAATGAAACATTGGGGTTCAAGGTGGAGGGTCATGACCCAGAAGCTACTGATGCTCAAATAGTAGACTTCATGACCCTCATTCGGTATGCAGATGAGATAGATACCGGAAAGCTGAACAAGAAATTTGTAAGAAGGGAGTGGTCATTCCTATTTGATGCACTCCAGAAGGTGTTCCTTTGCAGAAAGACAGGATGGGACCATATCAGTCATATTGCTGTGAAGCTGGCCTATTCCCTAGCCTACAATCAGGAAATCAATGTTGGAGCAATAATCCTCAAGGAATTGGCTCAAAGGCTAGGGAGGACAGTCCGTGGAAGAGGTAATGACATCTTTTACCCTCGCTTTCTTCAAGTTATTTTAAATTATCTTGATGCTAATGTCCATGACTTGGAGGGTATAGATAAATCAAAGATGGCTTATTCCAAGTCCATGTCCAAAATTCTATTTGGTTCATTGGATACGCGGAATCAAGTGGATGTGGTCTTGAGTGTGACCAAGCATATGCAGGACACATTCGAGTCTTATCCACTTGATAAGCCCATATACCATGCTCTTTCCTGGACAGGGGAGGCTGAGACTGAAGGAGCTTCACAGTCTAACCCAAGCCTCCCTATCCCATCCAGCAACCCCTCTGTAAACACCACTGTAGAGGTTAGTCAGCCAAGTGCATCAATCTCTCAAAAGGTTGATGTCACTAAAAAGAAGAAGAAGAGAACCCTAGCTATTATCCATGAATCCGTAGAGTTAGCAAGTGAGATTCCTGAGTCACCTCTCACCAGACCAAAGAAGAAATCAAAATCTGAAGCCACCACTGCATCCTCTCAACAGGATTCAGATGTGGAAAAAGGGGTACACCTGCTACTGTCTATGGCCTCTCAACAGGTCATGGGCATTGAAAAGAGCAGCCTCCCCACTGCAAGTTGTAACGAGTCTGCACAGGGTCAAGACCTCACTCTTGACCCTAGGAGTGATAAGGGTGATCAAACACTAAGTGGAGAGCACATCAATGTTGAAACTCCTCCTATCTCTCAGGGGGAGTTGCCAAAATCTAATCTGAACCCCACTTCTCTCTCAGATTCTTCCACTAAAATTTCTTCTGAACAAGAGAGTCATTCTCATGACAATCTTGTCCTTGATCAATCACAATCCAGCCCTGTGATTGAGCCAACTTCAAGTGACATGGTGCTTGACACTGTGCTCACCACTCAGGACCCACATTCAGTTGGTCAGGGAATGCATGCTGAGGCATATCCTAATGACACCAACACAAACATGGAGGATTCACCAGTTTTCACTGGAGACTCTATGCCAAATTCTCCCATCCTTAGGGATGTGGAAATGTCTTCACAGACAAATAGGGCTGATGTTGTAACACATCCCATTTCAATGGAGACAACATCAGACCCTACAGCCATTCCAAGGCTGGAGGAGACTCAAACTCACACATCTCATGAAGTGCCTAGCACTAGCTCTCACTTGGATCAGGCCACAATGTCAGAATGGCTGAAGCCTGTGCACCATGACAGGCCTTCAGGATCATCATCTGTGCCCTCACACTTGACAGAGGAAGCCATTCAAAATCTTAATGTGGCACAGATTGATGAGTTCTCAAAGATAGCTCAACATCTCCTCACCTCCAACCTTCCAAATGCTGATTATGAAGCTATCCTGCTATGCCATAAGGAGGATGTTGAAGCCCAACAGGAGAAGATTGTGAATGCAGCTGAACCAGAGGGAAATGTAGATGCCTGGTTGGATTCTAAGAGGACTGTAAATCTCAAGGATGCCCTAGCTTTTGTGAGAGAAGAATACCTCACTTCTCTGGGCTCCAATGCTAAGGATCTTTCTCCTGTTGCCATCTATGAGGCTGTAAATGATGTGTACAAGAACCAGTTGAAGGCTCTGCATTATCTTGGGAAAGGGGTTCAATCAGAGATTTCTTCAATTCAGGAGGAGACAGACAGATCCCTCACAAAGCTCAGAAACTCTTATCTATCTGATTTTCCCAAGGTGGATGGTATCCTCAAAGAAGTCCAGAAAACCTCCACTAATGTGTCCATGATGGATGTGACTCTTGCCATGGTCACAGACAACATCAAGAAACTGGCTTCTACACTGGAAAATCAAGCAAAAACTACCATCACCACCAATGCTATGTTGAATGTCATGTGGAAAAATCAGTATGGTGATAAGCTGGTGGATGAAGTCCCTCTGTCAGACATCTCCAAATATGACTTTGCCAGGGTCAAAGATCAATCCCTCAACTCATTTAGGTCTCAACAACTATTCTCCAAGGTGGATGGCTTAGAAAGAGAAGTGGCCTCTCTCAAGGATGAAAACAGAATGCTATCTACATCTCTAAACCAACTCAATGACAAACTAGATGATCAAGGCACCAACACAACAAACATTTTGCTGGTACAGCAACAGATGATGACTTCAATGATGAGATCCATGAACCTGCCTATTCCTGGGGAAGCTCAAGACATTTTGTCTGATCCCAAGCCTAAGGGGGAGAAAGGAAAGGAGGTCAATGTGAAAAAGGAAGGGGGAGCACCTGCCAAGCAGTCAAAACTTAAGGGCAAGCTCATTGAAGAGACAATAAAGCCAATCAATCTTCCCCCTGTAGAGGTCATCAATGCACAAGGTCAGAAAAGCACAGTCACCACAACATTCTATCCATCCACAATGCCTAAAGACATCTCAACCCCTCAACCTGCTATACCTACTCCAGTTGCTAAACCTACCCAAGCTACACTTATCACTGAGGCCAAGCTACAGGAAGTTGCCAACTCTAACATCTATCATGATGAGGCATTCCTGGAGTTTCTGAAAGCCACCTACAAGAATGCTCAAGGAGATGCACAAGTGTACAGAAAGAAGCTCAGGGAAAGTATCAAGTACTTCACAGTTGCAGTAAAGAAAATCAGGGATGTTTATCTGAGAGAAATAATCATGGTGTGCAAGGACAACTGCTTGTGGCACTTAGCATTTCAAACTCTAGAGAAACTGAGGTTCACTGAAGTGTCAATAATTCTGGAGTTGATTGAAAAGAGTGGGGCTAACAATGAAAGTCTTTATAATGACTTGGAGATGGATCAAAATCAAAGACTGCCTGAGGTCATACCCAAGCCAAGGACAGTAATTTTTCAAAGTCTATCCAAAGTCAGAAGTATTGACCAACTAGTCATTCCCAAAGATCTGCAAATGAAGAATAATACAAAGATCAATCAGGTGCTGCAAATGCTGAGAGCAAAGAAAGGAGTCAAGACAGCAGAGGAATTAGAGATGATTAACATTCTACAATCTTTTCTGATTCATGGTGTTTTGCCAGAATCTGTCAAAGAAAAGAACAAGAAGAAGGATGGGGAGGATGATGATGAGGAGAAAACCCACAGGAGGAGATCTCATGACACAAAGGGGGCAAAGGAGACAGTGAAGAGATCTAGGAGTGGAACTCAGCAAGTCAAGGACATTGCTGGCAGTACTTTAACCAAATCACAAGACTCTGAGTCTAGGGTGAGTACTGTTAGTAATGATCCTCCAAAATCAGTATCTAAGACTTCTGAACCTGAGTTGCCACAGAAGAAGGGTGAAGCCACAAAAGAAAAATCAAGAAAACACCTCCACAAGGTCACAGCCAGTGGAGTGTTGCAGTGGATTAAGGGCAAAGGAATGAAGCTTCTTCCAAATGATGTGGCAGTAAAGACAAAGTCACCTTGTTCCAGAAAGGTACCTCTTGTGAGGCATATGAAGATCAAGAGTGTACCCAAAAGAATAAGGATAACAAAGAAAACTGGAAAACTCACAAATGTTGTTGGCATCCATGTGTTTCCACTTGATGAAGACTATGATGAAGATGCCCTAGCATTTTTGAGAGCTCAAAGGATCTTTGAAGTCAAACTGAAGCTAGATCATCTAGAGATTAAGTACACTGATGGAAGAGAGAAGATAATGAAGCAAGGAGGCTGGCAACATTTCTATAAATATGAGCTTGAAAGGATAAATGCCTTGCTGAACTTTGAAGAAAAGGAAGAAAGGACATGGAAGATAGATATTGCCAGGTTCTTGAAAATGCATGCTGATCATGAAGAAGACCTGAGGAGAGAGAATGAAGAAAGGAGATGTAAGAAAGAGAAGGAGTTGGCCGAGATAGAAGAAAGAGCAAGGGAGCTAAGAAAGAAAGGGCTGTGCAGGGTAAAACAAAATCCTTATACTGTGGAGTACAAAAATCATTATGGAGGAAAAAGCAAGATAAGGATGGAGTTTATACACTCATATGTGGAGAGTGCCCTCAGAACAGCAGCTGAAGATCTAAAGGACTCTCCTCTCATTGAAGAAATGACTGCTAGAGATGATATTCTAATGGCCATCTCTGAGATAAAGAAGAATGAAGAAATGAGGAAGAAGAAGATCTATGATGACTTCTTAGAGAAACAATTGGAAACAGAAGCTATGTAGCTCAAGGAAGAATTCTGTAAGCTTAAATTTTCAAGTTGTTATCAAATTCTGTGCTTAACTGTATCTTCCTTATATCTATTCTTTTTATGTTAGTTAGGCTTGTTATCAGACATGAAATTGTGCCTAAGGGTCTTACTCACAATTTGGGGGAGATTGTTAGGCTCAAGACATGTCTGAATACCACTATTAACAAGCCTACACTATGTGACTATGTCACATTACATGACCTAGTGATTTCTATCACTGGGATATAGTATAGGTCTCTAAATGTACTTGTCTTGTTCTCATGAACATTAGCTTGATCATGTATGCTCAAATTTATAATGAGCTTAGTGAAGTTTCTTGCATCTAGATTGTATATAGGCCATTGAATAATTATCCTGGTAGAAGTTCAGAAGTGTTCATGCAGCAGGATAGAGTTGAATAAGGCTATGAAGAAATAAGTTGCAGGAATTTGTCTAAGGCATTATATAGCAAAGTCAAAAGAAAGCTATGTCGTGAAGTCACCAATATCCATGTCGTGAAGTACTATATCGCATAGTCCATTTTGTACTATGTCGAGAAGTCCTCAAGACACATGTCGTGAAGTGTTGAAGTCAGCAAAGTCAAAAGAGCCTAGATCGTGAAGTCCTCAGAAGCCCAATGTCGCATAGTCATCAAATGACCTATGTCGCATAGTCATCAAATGACCTATGTCGCATAGTCATCAAATGACCTATGTCGCATAGTCATCAAATGACCTATGTCGCAAAGTCTTCAAAGGCTATATCGCGTAGTCCTCACAAGGGAGATCGCGAAGTCAGGGATAAAGTGGAGTTCACGATATCAACACTTAGCCGTTTATAACAAGACAAATCAAGGTACAGAACCAAGAATCAAAGGAGACAAATACTGGAGCATTTGTTCTGGCAAGGTGGTCCAAAGAACAGATGGCAAATCTACAGCTAAACTTGGAGAGAAAGATAAGAGACAAGCAGCTACAGAATCGGGAAAGACTCCGAAAAGCAGGTGGTCCTTCCTGACACAGTGAACTTCTTATGGCAGGACAAGTTGGACTTTCAGAAGGGGTAGCTGTGTAATATTGTGTGTGCCTAGTTTGTATAGGTGAATATATATATCGTGCACACACAACAGTAAGCTGCAAGAGAGATACACATAATTATTTGCTAAGCTCTTTTCTCTGTAAGCAAGCAAGTTCAAACTGTTCTTGTTTAGAAGCCAGAAATTCGATTGTGAATTTCTTGGAAAGCTGTAGTATTTAATTTGCTTATACAAAGTAGATTAAAGTGATTGTGTGTGTTATTTACATTCCGCATATTACATATCATAATCATATACAGCTTATACTTAGTTTCAAGAATCGAAAAATATATCAAACTATCCATTCACCCCCCCTCTGTCTAGTTTCTAGTAGTATTCATTTCTAACATCTGTCTTTGGACCACCTTACTGTAACAGATGCTTCAGTATTTCTCTCCTTTGAATTTTGGTTCTGTACCTTGATTTGTCTTGTTATAAACGGCTAAGTGTTGACATCGTGAACTCCATCATATTCCTGATTCTTTGGCTTGTCGACATAGAGCATTCTAGACTTTGCTATATGAGGACTTTGCTATATGACTATTTCAGGAGTATGTGATATAGGCTTATTGAGGACTTCACGATATAGTCTTCTTGAGGACTTCACGATATAACCTTCTTGAAGACTTCACAATATAGTCTTCTTGAGGACTTCACGATATAGCCTTCTTGAACACTTCACGATATAGCCTTCTTGAGGACTTCACGATCTAGTACATTCTGACTTTACGATCTCAACACTTCACGACATGAGTAATGAAGACTTCACGACATAGTTCATTTAGGACTATGCGATCTCAGTACTTCACGACATGGATATTTTGGACTTCACGACATAGTTCATTCTGACTTCACGATATAGGGACTTAGACAAATTTCTGCAACTTATTTCTTCAAGGCCTTATTCACTCCAATCCTGCTGCATGAACAAATTGAACTTCTTTCAGGATAATTATTGCATGGCCTATGTACATTTTAGGTGCAAGAAACTTACTAAGCTCATTATAACTTTGAGCATACAGAATAAAGCTAAGTACATGAAAACAAGACAAGTACAATGGAGACCTATACTATATCCCAGTGAAAGAATTCACTAGGTCATGTAGAGTGACATAGTCACAATGTGTAGGCTTGTTAATAGTGGTATTCAGACATGCCTTGAACCTAACAATCTCCCCCAAATTGTGAGTAAGAAACTTAGGCACAATTTCATGTCTGATAACAAGCCTAACTTACATAAAAGGAATTAAACTTCAGAGAGAGTAATGGATGAACATTATGAACAGAATTTGATTGCATACTAAAAATGAAAGCTTACAGATTATCTTTGTTGTTGAACAACTTCAGTTTCCATTTGCTTTTCAAGATAGTCATCATAAACCTTCTTCTTTCTCATTTCTTCCTTTCTGCTCATTTCTGAAATGGCTGCTATAATTTCATCTCTTGCAATTAATTCTTCTATAAGAGGAGAGTCTTCTAAATCTTCAACTGCTGCTCTTAGGGCACTTTCCACATAGGATTCCACAAACTCCATCCTTATTTTGCTTTTTCCTCCATTTTTATTTTTGTACTCCATAACATAAGGATTTTGTTTCACTTTGCACAGCCTTTTCTTCCTCAACTCTTTAGCCTTCTCTTCCATTTATGCCATCTCTTTTTCTTTCTGAATCTTCTTCTCTTCATTTGACTTCCTCATATTTTCTTGATAATCAGAGTGCATCTTCAAAAATCTGGCAATTTCAATCTTCCATAATCTTTCTTCCTTTTCTTCAAAGTTCAGTAGTGCATTAATTCTTTCAAGCTCATATTTTGGAAAATATTGCCAGCTCTCTTGCTTCATCTCTTTTTCCCTTCCATCAGTGAATTTGATCTCTAGATGATTTAGTTTCACTTTGACTTCAAAGATTCTTTGAGCTCTCAGAAATGCTAGGGCATCTTCATCATAGTCTTCATCTAGAGGAAGTACACTGATCCCAACAACATTTGTGATTGCTCCATTCCTCTTTGTTATCCTTGTTCTTTTAGCTACACTTTTGAGTTTCCAGTGCTTTATTTCAGGTAGCTTTCCAGAACATGGAGATTTTGTCTTCAGTGCCACCTCATTTGGAAGTAGTCTAAGCCCTTTCCCTTTCATCCACTGTAACACTCCACTGGCTGTGACTTTGTGGAAGTGTCTTTTAGATTTTTTTTGTAGTGGCTTTACTTCTCCTCAGTGGCAAATCAGGTTCAGAAGTCTTTGATTTTGATTTTGGAGGATCATTACTAACAGTACCCACCCTAGACTTAGAGTCTTGTGTTGTGGTTAGGATACTGCTAGCAATGTCCTTGACTTGTTGATTTCCACTCCTCTTCTTTTCAGTCTCTTTCTTGCCTTGTGAATCCTTCTTGACATTCTCAGCCTCCTTAGATCTCTTGGAGGATTTGCCTTTTCTGCTTTCACTTGCCCCATCCTTATCACTCCTTGACTGACTTCTTCTTCTGTTGCTCTTCTCTTCATCATCATCCTTGTCATCTTTCTGTGATCTTTTCACCTTGAGTGATTCAGGGATTCTTCCATGGATTAGAAATGATTGGAGAATTTGGATCATCTCTAGCTCTTCAGCAGTCCTAAATCCCCTCTTAGCTCTTAGCATTTGGAGCACATTATTGATCTTTTCCTTGTTCTTCATTTCCAGCTGAGCAGGGATGATTAGCTGATCAATAGTGTTTGCCCTTGTGAGACCTTGAAAAATTATAGTTCTTGGATCAATGATGACTTCTGGCAATCTTAGAAGTTGATCTTTCTTCAAGTCATCATACAATCTTTTGTTGTTCTCGCCACTCTTTTCAATAAGCTCCAAGATTATGTCTAGCTCAGTAAATCTCAGCTTCTCTAAGGTTTCAAAGGACAAATGCCATAGGACATTGTCTTTAGATACCATGATGATTTCTCTTAGATAGGCATCCTTGACTTTCCTGATTACCACAGTGAGATACTTGATGTTTTCTTTGAGCTTGGCCCTGTAGGTCTTGGTATCACCTTGATCACTAATGTTGATGGCTTTCAGAAACTCCAGAAAAGCCACATCATGATAGATGTTTGAGTTGGCAACTTCCTGTAGCTTGACCTCAGTGATAATATTGGCTTTGACTGGCTGAGCACTCTTTGAGATTTGAGGAGCAGAGACATCCATAGGCATTGTGCCAGGATAAAAGGTTGTAGTGACACTACTTTTCTGGCCAGCTAAACTGGTGACAGAAACAGTAGGTGGAGTGATTGGTTTGAGCTCCTTTTCCGAGATGATTTTCACTTTTAGCTTTTGCTTTGAAAGTGCTCCCCCTTTCTTCTCTAGACTGACTTCCTCCTTTCCTTTCTCCCCCTTAGATGTGAGGTACTTATATTTGGAATTCTTTTAATTTGTACTCTTTATCAAACAAGACTCGCTAATATAATTACCATTATTTTACTTTTGATGATATATAAGTTTTATATGATCCGTTTTGACTTGCCAAATGAACTAACAAAGTAGATATAATTCATTTTAAAAGAAAAAAACCACTTGTAAGATATAAGCCAAGCAAGCCTTTAGAGACACGCACAAAAACTTCTATTCCTAATATTTAAGCCAAGGAAGCCCTTTAACTAACCTTTAAGCTTGAATCCCAACTTCCTGTACATAAAGCACTCCCATCAGCTGACAAGCCCAAACAGCTGATCCGTCCCTCATGCGAGTTGTGGAGAGAGCCCAAGTTCAAAACCACCTACCATACAAAAATTGTATAAGAAAGCCACCGTGATTTTTCAATTTTTTTTTAATGGAAACAGTAGTGAAAAGGTGGAGCCCGTTGATCTATCCAAATTAAAAGCCCGTCAAAGGTGATTGAAAAGTTGTTAAAATAACTTGTCGTGGTAATTAGGCGGCCCCAGTGATTCAAAATTATGAACCCCCCAGCATTCTGTTTTAGTTTCACATATTTGACTTGTAAATTGTAATCCAACTACCATATTCTTGATTTAAAATTTTTCTGCATAAACTTCATCTATTCTAAGAGTGAAAGAGTGACTGAACATGGAAAGTATATGCGCAAAGGAACTGTACTTGAACTAACCCTACACAATCCAAATAATTAATCCTACAAAAGATAATATACATGCGCCAACAAAGTATCCCAAACATAACAATCGCCATTGGCGTAACCAGCAAAGAGAAGTCGGCATGATATGGAGAAAGCAATTGAAGTCACTTGTGCAATATCAGAATCTGAATTTGGCTGCTTATATACTTGAAGTTGGTGACCCGTTCTAATGTCAAATAATCTGCAAGTTCCATCTTCTGAACCAGTTCCAAATCTGTTGCCATCTGGAAAATACTTTACAGAACTAACATCACCCTCATGACCGTAAAATGTACGGACTGCTCGACTTGCAACACGAGTATCCCACAGGCGTGCAGTTGCGTCACAAGAACCAGAAACGAACATTCTTGAATTTGACCCATTGAGAGAAACGCTGAGGAACATAATACATTAGTAAGAAAGTCAAAGGATTTTAGATGTGTCACGCACAGTCCCGATGCTTTTACAAAATGCATCTATAATTCTAAAAGAGCTATTAGTTTCTAAAAGACATCAGACTATGTAGACTAAAATCAACACTTCTGTAACATGACACAAGAGGTTAATCCCGGTATAATGCCTCATCGCCATTATTACTGAAAAGAGACTGGCCCTAGTGGATTGTGCATTAATCTTCATATACGATCTTGGCTATTTGAGCAACTTTCTTTTCAACTAAGCCAGCACCTTCCACTAGATCAGACAGTGAGCAATGGATGAAAATGTTACAAATGTCAATATTTGACCTTATCAGCGATATATTACCGACGATAAGATAGTATTGAACTAACACGTATGAAGATCCTTGAACTTGCCACATGCAAACCTCTTTGCTATGTGCCACTTGTGGTCTGGGGAACTAAGATACGATCGCTTAGTGTTAGTATTAAACTACCAAACATTTTTAAACCCCAAGGAGTGAAAATAACATTATAGACTGCAAATGAAGGCCATTAGTTCCTATCCTCATTTCTGGAGCCAAAATCAGGCCGGACATAGTCACATACGACTGATATTTGACAGAACCCCTTGGCTATAATAAGATTATACTTAACATGGACAAGTTCAAAATATTTATATGAAAGGACAACTAACAGAAATTGCCTTCCATCCTACTCATTACATATGATCCTATAAGCAAAAGAAGGGTGTTCCTACTTTCAATGTCGTTATAAACAAATTGAAGAACCTGAGTTGTGAGCTTTAGCTAGCACAATGAAAACCTGGGAACGCACCTCAGTACATCAGCAGTGTGCCCGGATTGAAATTCACCACCAGAAACTGAAGTCCTCAGGCCCGTAGTAATGTCCCATAAAATACATGTATGATCACCTGAACTTGTTATTAGGTGAGTATCTTCATCTGGAACGTACTGGCATGAAGATACATATCCCTTATGACCACTTAGCATTCTCAGATATTTCTGTTTTAAGATAAGATTTTAATTCAAAAGAATTACAAACAAATGGTAAAAATAAAAAATAAAATCACACTGAATTAAAGTTATTTGCAGTTTGTTGATAACCAAAAATCAAATGTAAAACTCTGTTTTAACCTGTAGTAACAAGTTTCTGTGAGAGAATAAACACTGATCAGAAGCCAATAAACATAACTTGCTGGCTGAATTAAACTTTTGTAGTAACATATATGAAACCTATCTTTTCTCTCTTCTATTATCTTTAAGTTTCACAATTTTCATAGCATTCTCTCAATGGAATTGGCAAATTTGCAACATTTACTATACTACAACAGTTGCATCTGCAATATAACAACTTATCCAGAGAATACCAATGTGGCTCGGTCAAGAGTGCTTTCTAATAGCTTAACTGGTTTAATACCATTTTCTGTGTTTAATATCTCCTCAGTCAAGAGTGCTTGGGCTCGAAGCCAATGATTTCACTGGTAGATTCTGAGCCATTACGTGACACACCTTGTTTCATTGTTTATTATATACACAAGGGAATTAAGAGGTAGTTTGCCCTTGCAGAACTACCCTTGTTTCTGCATTGATGCTGCAGAGCCACCCACCTGTGCAAATTATGACTAGTTGTACTTAATAGTTACAAAACAATCATTACAAGTGGAAAAGCCTATGACAAATCTTTATCAAATCCATAGAAACACTTGGGTATAGCACATCAAGCACAGGTACCACTTTAAACATAACCTAATCATATATTGGATGAAATCAAAAAACAAAAGTACAATGATGTACCTCAATCAGTTGCTTCCAAACGTCAGTATCCACAGTCCAATTTTGCTTAAATGAGATCCCAATGATAACCACTAAGCCCCCCTTTAAAAATGTCATAGCATCTAAACCAATTTTTTAAAATATCTTTCATCCTATTTTGTATCCTTTATTTGTCTAACAGCTTATCCTGAAATTGGTCTTGAAGATCTTTCACAATGTTGGAGAAGGCTTCTTGAGTGAATTGCCCATATTTTCCTTATGTCCCGCAATTTGTTCACGATGACAGGAAACATCAGAGAATCATCCATTGGAGTTGTCCATGTCAATGATTTTCGGAATTCCTTTTGTTCAGCACCTGTAACAAATATTAGTCAAAGTTCAAATACAACTGTCATATACATAGATGTACAGTAATTTTAATTAGCATTTTTCGAACAGATTTTGAACATTACTCAAACAATATCTACGCTATTTATCACCATATGCATACATAAATGGCAACTACACAAATCAATTCACGTGTGTGTGTGTGTGTTTGAGAGAGAGAGAGAGAGAGAGAGACTGTGAATCTTTTCTACATGTTCTAAGACACCTCAAACACCTTGAAACACCCCCTCCCAAAACCATTTGGTTCTGTTCTTGTATTCCTTGTTATATCAAGCACATAATATCTCTCTTATATGTTTGAGACTGACAAGCACAGATCCAAAAATAATATAGCATTCTCCAAACAAACTGTCAAAAACAAATAAAAACATTGAACATCAAAAAGTACAAGAGTATACATTTTTTAACTTCTCATGAGAGGTAACAATTACCTGCACTAGAACCATTCTTCCTCGTATTTGCCACAATTTGATCTTCTTGATGTATGCACTTAGCATCATTTTAAGTGTGTATGGATAAAAGCATGGCCATCGGGGTCTAAAATATCAATACAACAAGTTAATTAAGAAAAATAGTCATCTTGATAAACAACCTCAATGAAATTTAGCGAATAAAGTTTAACTTTGTTGTTATACATAAGACTTCCTAAGACTCTGTTATTTCTTTGTGTTTATTAGATATCAACATGTATAAGTGTGTCCCTCCCTCCATCCCTTTAGACTCTCTCTATTAAAGACCTTTCAGGCTTAATCCAAACACCAACCCCTTTTTAATTCCCTCGTAAATTATAACAATTTTCCTCCAACAACAGCAACAAAAGGGATCTCAAGAAACACAAACTAGAATTTTTATGCTATATAATATTGGAATATTGTAATAGTAAGCTTGTAAAATTAAACCAAATCCGGTGCCAGCTACATACATGAAAGAAATTGAAAGAATTACAACCAAATGAAGAACGAATTATTAAATCATGTTAAATCAAGTGTAATCACATTTAATAATATATAATCATGCTTAGCAAAATATATATAAATATATTATAATCAAGCATCAAATCTTCAATTTAGCGTTTTAGATATAAAAAAAAGTCAAGTACTGCAACTTGAACAGATAACATATTGTTCATTAAAAGCATAATTCAACAAGTACTACTAATAGCAATTAGTATCGAATTCAGCTGTCGTTAACTCCCTCATATCCTTCAACTGATTAGAAGCTCTGTGTGTGCTTAAGAACTTTGACAGGGAAGGTTTTAGATGGAAGTTTAATATGTTTAGTCTCTTTCTTCTTGTAGTCATATAATACTGTTCCAGATCTAGTATTGCCAACAAACTTGTGAGCACCACAATACACAAACACCCACTCTATTGCTTCCAAACCAGCGTCAAAAGTGAGGATTTTCTTCCAAAAAATCTCATCAGAGACGGAGTCCACAGTCCATAGACCGACCTCCTTTTTATCAAGCGATCCCTCAACAACAGTTTCAAGCACCACAGCAACAGAGCCTTCATAATCCAAAACATCGGACTTCCTTGTGTGCATAAAGCTAGGATACGGAATCAGTCCAAACAATTCATCATGCAAATGAAATGCTATTATGGTATTCACCGCGTCCAAAAATAAAATCCCATCGATAACAGGACCCGATATTAAAATAGGACAGGCGGAATAAAATAAAAGACTTGGTAATTCAATATCAACCTCAATCTCCTTCCACAAATCGGAATTGAAAGAATACAATTGAACTACTAGTAACTTGACAAGTTCCGCACTAATTCTTTCATATGCAATCTTCAAAACCTTAAAGTCACCAGATAAACTATCAAATCCAAACACAACATCACAACCACAGAAGAGTAGACATTGTTGCACATATTCGATAGCAGGGGGGAGTTTCTTATACATCATAGTTAAAGGATTAAACAGATATATATCTCCAATACTATCTTTATGATAATGAAAACTTTCGGAAACACAAACAAGACCATAACACGAGCTTACAAATGTCAAATTATCAAAAGGGGCCATTAAGGGGAGATTTACTGAATATTCGGGAGAATTTGGGTAGACAATAGTGGCAACAAGACAGTCAATTCTTACAGAAATCACAAGGATAGAGGGTTTATTTTGTTGGGCGTTGATGTGAGCTTCCACAAACTGAGGTTCTGAAATAATTGATAGCCATAACTTACAAACTGATCTACATCGGAACAACGATGTAACACAAGCCCGTGACAGTATTTCCCTTATTAACTCCTCCGCTAAAGTTATATTAATTGATAAAGACCTTGAACTCTCCATCTCCCAACCCTAATTATCAATCTAAAAGGCACGGTTGTATTAAACAGGGAAAGGGATTATAGTTCTTTAAAAATTCCAATCACATATTCCAGCTCAGCGACCACTCATGTCAAGTCCGTTTTATTTAGCAGCATCGGTTATAAATATATGTACGTGTTTATGTATTTGGCAATCATAACTCCTCCGCTTCTTCTGACCTTTGGGCATGCTCTAACGCTCGTCGTAGTCCTCCAACAACAATTCTGCAACCTCACAAACACAAACATATGTTTACGGCAATTTTGTACACATTCACCTTTTCGGTACATGAACATGAAAGTACACGAACACGATATTACACGAATAATTATAGTATCGGTTTTGAGTTTACCTTGGGTACACGACACGAAACGAAAGTACACGAAAATGTTGTATATATTATTTTTACAATAATAAAAAAGAAAATAGTTTCAATTTTAAAAATTAAACCAAAAATGCTAATATTTAAATATTTTTATTTGTTTATTATATTTTAATTTTTATTTAAATTTACACGAAACACGACACGAAAAGTATACGAAACGATGGTACACGAAACGAAACGAATTCTTAATGGATCGTGTTTCGGTTTAGTATTCCTGTACACGAAACACGAAAGTACACGAACGAAACGAATTGTCAGGTCTACCGGAAAGGATTGATATAGGTATGTAGTTTTTCCCCCCTTAACATCATCACCTGTTTGATATTATGCCTACTTGACCTTACAGAAGTGTTTTGTTTCAAATGACAGTTCAGTTTTGTTTGCCTTCGAACTCGATGTATCTTCCATCCTTTTGTATGCATGATTATTATTTTTATGGGTTTTTTTATGTGTGTGTGTTTTGCAAATAATCATGCTATTAGAGGAGAATATTATATGAATGAATTTTTGCACTCTTGAACATCAACCTCAATTATGTTTTCCAAACAAGTGGGTCTTCCATTACGGATGAACTTCGTATATTTGAACCATATTTGGGCTACTGCTTGATAATTTCTTGAGCAACAGCTGCAAGTATCTGCACTGCTTCCCTTTGGAGAGGATGTCAGAACCAACATAGTTAAACTCTGCAGGTTGCATTTTTATCACCAACATTTTTAGCAACTTTAATAGGAATACATGACTTACGAGTGCCCGGGTTCGAGTTCTTATATCATGCAAAACAATCATTGTTTGAATATCCTTGGCCAACAACTGTTGCAATCAGTGCATCTGTCGTGAAGCTATCCACCGCAGTTTTGTCAATATCTACAAGAGTGAACAGACTAGAGGGCAATTGCTGAGAAGTCCTCGCGAACAGCTGGGAAAGGTAAATCATCTAGCAAAAAGGATGGGGACTACATGCAAGTATTTTTTTTATAGAATCTTGTCGCTTTTGCTTGTGGAAAGTTTAATTATTGCAAAATGGAGATGTAGGAAGGGAAGGGAACGCTGGAATATGCTTTTTTTTTTTTAAATACAGTGGAATATGTTCGTAGTAGAGTTGCAGAACTTTGTGAACCCAAATCACTTCAAAATTTCCTTCAGAAAAAGGGAACATTAGCTTCTGTTTATTTTAAAGAAGGTACTCAAATGTTTGATTTTATATTGCGTTTGTAAGTAAAATGAAAATTAATGTAAAAAGCTTAGATCAACTTTCTTGACTTTTTAGGTGCCATATTCATTTCTTGACAAATAAACAGTAAATGTAGTTGTATCGAGGATGAAGGCTTATACGCTAACTTTTGTATTAGCTCAGAGGAGCCTGCGTGGGCTACCTTGGTTAGATTTGACTTATTTATGTTTAAAGCTCTCCTTCATATCCTCTTTTGAGTGCAGAATGGTGAACCGTGAACATGTATATGACGAAAAGGCTATTGGAGCCATTGAAGTGAAGGATCTCAAGTCTCGCATGGGCAACATGTTAGATAAAAGAAATAAAGCTCCTTTCATGCTTGATGAGGTTGTCCTAAACATCAACTCTACATGTGTGTGTTCGTCAACATAATTTGAGATGCCTGCATTGTTAGTCTTTTTTTGTTAGTCTTACATTAGAAGTATGGATCTGTGCTCCTGGTTGGTCATGTGATGTACTAGGAAGGATTGTATTAGACCGCACATGAATGTCATCCTAACTAACGAACTTGATCATGTATAATCCATATGACCGTATCCTTCTCATTTTATATGATATAATTATAACTTCTGCTCATATGAACTATGCACATCTGGAACATTCTCATGCGACGTGCTTGTAACTTTTACACTATTTTAATGTTAAAATTATACTACATGGGATCAAGAAAATATATTCATTTAACGAAATTATTTATTTATCGATCAGTGAATATTTTATTCACTAATCGATAAATGAATATTTATTCATTTAGACAATTTTTTATTATGATAATGATGTTTTAAAATTTAATATTGAAATGTGTATAGAAGATAATAGTTAAAATTTTAAAATTCTTATCATATATCTTGTTCACGCTTAATAATATGTATACATAAATTATACGTATAAATTAAATATAGTGTGCTTGTACTATTTTAACATACTTAAAACTGTTCATAAGATTGTATTAGTAATATACTTAGAATCTATTAAAAATTTATATGAATTTATGAATTTTTTGGACTAAATGACATATATCATAAAAATATATATTGCTTTAATTTTAGTGAATATTCATTTATGTTTACATAGGGCCTTTAAAGATTTCAATAAAATTTATTCATTAATGCATTTAGCGAAATTATTCATTTACTCCATTGTCCCAAGTTGGGACCGGAAAAAATTATTAATTTGACGAGATTATTTATTTATCGAACATTCATTTATCGAGTTTCTACTGTATCTACAAAACCAACTTTAATCTATTTACACTATATCTTGCACTAAATGTCTAAAAGAAGATATGATATTTTCACTTTTCCAAAATCTAGTACTTTGTTGGGATAAAACAAGAAATAGATAGGCCATGAGAGAAATAAATTTGTTTTCGTTAACAAACACAAGGGCAATATGTCAAATTTTATGTAACCAAATTTGGTATCACATTATTCATTTTGGTGTAATTTTAACATTATTACATTGGAGTGACTTTTACGCTATAAATTATGTGTTCCATGAAGTTGCTCTAATGTATTATTCCGTACCGAAATGACACCATAAGTTTAGACCACTCATTTCATTTCGTACGCTTCACTGCACTTTATCTGCTTATAGATCATCAACAATAATCTCCAACTCCCTGCCTTTGTACTATATTGATCTGAAATCGGATATGAAATAAACTCCACCTTCCTTTAGCAGAGGAAAGTAATCTTCTTTCTGATTGTTCCAGACCGTCAACATAATTTGAGATTCCTGCAAAATTTGATATTGTGATGCTATGTGAAACCATCAAAAGTAAATATTTTCGCTTGTAAGAGAGGAATTATTGCGAGATATAATACGTGTAAATACTGTTGTGAGGGAAATTTGGTAACAACACCGAGAGAGAATATCGCTGGAATATCCATAGAATGCGTCCTAGGTTGTCGGACAGAGCTGTTGGTTTACACGTCTACAGCTCTACTAGAGCTTCAAGTTTCCACTGCCGGAGCAGATGGTGATATGTGGTGTTTTTGGGGGCTGAGTTGACAAAACCACCGGATGAAAAGGGCAGAATAATTCCTATTCGGCCGGCCAATTCACCGGAATAAGTATCACAGAGGGTACACGAGCCTTGTACGTGTAGAGTGTGAAAATCCGAATCCTTTAGTCAAGTGCCTACATATCCTATTTATAGGAATCAAGCCCCATGTAGTTCTATTAGGTTTATACTTCTTAATCCTTGCGAATTCGGCCTCTCTAAGATAATCCATCTTAGAGTTATAGTCGAATTATACACCTGTAGCTGAGCTTTCCAGTGTCCTAGTCCAAATCCATCTCTAAGTCCTATAAATCCTCATATATTTGATGTATATCCGAAACAACCAATATAAGTCCTACATTGGTTATAATTATCCCATTCACCACGTTTTATTAAGCCTAGAAGTCCTTTTCCAAGAGTAATTCCGTGCTCCTAAAGTATAGGAAGCTGAGTCCTTGTCCAACTCTGATTCTGTCCTAGAGAGGTTCAGGCCACCCGGAACCTGTCCGAGGTTCAGACCACCCTGAACCTGCCTGAGGTTCAGACCACCTGAACCTGGACCTGTTCCTTAGATCCAAACCACCCTGAGCATAAACCTGTACACTCTGAACCTCGATACCCTGAACCTGAACATTGGTATCCTGCACCTGAACCTCGGTACCGTGCATCTAAACCTCGATATTGTGAACCTGAACCTCGGCACTATGAAGCTGAACCTCAGACCTCAGTACATCCAACCCTAACCAAATCCATGCTAGTTGGGCCTATATTATATGTGTGCCTTAAATTGAGCCCATGTGAGATTTTGGGCACAACAACTACCCCCCGGTTCCTTGCAGTATTGAATACAAAAGGAACCAAAACAAGACAAGGTTCAATCCGTCCTTATCCTTCTCAGAGAAATACATAGCTTCAGCATCATGCTTCCAAGCTTACATGAGCTAACTCAGCGTAAGAAACAGAAAACACAACGCCTCCGCATATGTACCTTAATCTGAATCCTTGAGTAAAAAATTCCTTTAATATCCTTTAGACCAGGTGTGACCATCCAATTCCAATCGCGAGCTTCCTAGCTGAACCTACTAGCGACCAGCCTTTTCCTTTGAAAACCATGACCTGACTCCTTGAGGTGTTCCTCTTCTCCGCTAATCTGCTATTCATATGAAAAGCTCTTGTAAATGATGTCGTGAAGCTTCCGCTTCCAATGAGCTTCAAGTCTCCAGAACCTGCGCTACTAAAACAACTAGAAAAGATGATAAGTAGCATGAGCAAAGTAGCTCACCTATGTTATCCACGCCACTCGTACATATATAATGCATGTATGCAAGCAAGTATGTATGGTACAAAAAATGATTTTTGAATATTTATATGTATCTGTTGTTGCCTCTACAATCAAGTAGAACCTTGGCGAACACACTCTCCAAGACATAGTGCCACGATTTTCAGAAATTTCCATTATCCCGACACATTGGACCTCGTTGTTTTCCAATACCGTGGAAAACATAAACCATTGAGTTTAACCAAAATAGCCATATACCGTGAAATACCATGAATAACCTTGAATAACCATATTCCATGGAATACCATGAATAACCTTGAATAACCATATACCATGGAATACCATGAATAACCTTGAATAACCATACAAAAATGTCGTAAGAGGAACCAATGGAAGGTTGTGAAGACATCCTCAATCGCTGCCATGTCTTTTTGAGTGGTTACAAATGGGGCATATAGCATGCCTAGGTACCTACTCAACAGCTTCAGCTAGCAAGTTTGAAAAATAGTTTTGTAAACCATGCATGATGATGACCTTTTGTTTATAAATCCATGCAAGACACCTTCCTTGAAATCATGTGATATGCACATTTAGATAAATACGAGTTCATGTATGGCTAAAAATAATGAACTGTTTGCAAACATGAGGTTCACACTGAAGCTTTTCAGCTAAATGCTTTGAATAATTTCTTGTATGCACATAAAACATAGACGATTATGAATATGTAAATCATGGGAGTAAAACTTATCTTTGTCCTTATGGTTCCACTTTAGGTTCAGGTTCGACCATTGAACCTACCACGTGGAAGCTCCCTCCTGAGCGAGCTGATGCTGAGAACCTCCTTTCCCTTATGCAAGCTTTTCCATGGGAAACTGATTTACCCCCCGAGCCATCAGGCTTCCTTTCCATTTTACATGTGAACCTCTTCCAGCTTGAATCCTATCATGTTGAGAAGCTCAGCACCCGCTGGCTGAAGTCTGTAGCTGTACCTAAGAATCAATGAACCTGCAAGCTAGAAGCTGCTACGCACAGGTGAGCTCCAAAGTGAACCTGTTAAGCACAGGTGAGCTCCACGCGAACCTGTTAGCCGTACGGTGATACCAAAGGACATGTAGGTTGTTTCCAAGACCTCTACTCATCGATTCCCCTTTTCATCTAACCCTATTATGCTTGGATCAGGTGCATGTAGCTGTAGTCGTCATGTTAAATCCTGAGCTGTCATCTACCTCTTAACCAGAGATACAAACCATATATGATAAAAATTATTCACAACATGATTATTCGAATAATATAATGTGTAAGTAAACCATCCTTGCACCTAATATCCTTAGGTACATAATCCATATTCCATAGATTAAAATATCCATAAGCCATTTTATCCAATGCCTTAGAAAAAACCAATTATCCATGCATATCCCTGCCTAGGGTAATGCGCCATTAAATTCCATGTACTTCATAAATCCGTGTGAAGCTTAATTCGTGCTACAGCTTCAGGGGTTCACCAACCTTGAACCTCCCTAGTGTAGTTTTGACCTATTTAGTGTTCCAGCTTGCAATCGTGCAAGGAGTTTAATCCGGAGTGTGGCCTGTGTTTGGCTCCCACACTTTACCATAATATTTATGCCTAGTGTCCCTAGGGCTTATATGAGCTGTAATAAGCTTTACTTGTTGTACAAAAATATCAAACAGGGGCTTCATTAAACCAGTCATCTGGTGGAAGAATGAGCCTGTGACTTAAAATCCATAAGTCTTAACCTTCATCTCATAATCCATGAGTGTGAATCTCTAATCCAATCCAATAATATTAAATCCAATCCAATCAAATTTCATAAGTGCAGTAATGGAGGTTCGAACATGAACCTCATTCGGAGGTTCACAGCTGAACCTCACCAATCTCTCGAACCTGAATCATTTGTTAGAAAATCCAGAATTTTCAAAATATCATCATGAGGTGCATATCATCTACTACCCATAGTTCTTTAACACATAATCAAATATAGTGAAGAACTAAAACCAAGTACTTATGCATTAAGATTCATATATATCCATGGAAAGCATAAATAAAGCATGTAATCATCAAGGCATTTAACCATGTATAATCATGTGGGGTGAACCAAGTGTAGAATAATTCATACTGGTTGCATGTATAACCTCTCCATTCATGCATGTATTTCAATAATTTGAGCATGCCAACAAGTAATAATCTTAAATCTAAAGATATAGAATCCCACATACTTGTCATTTAAAAGCAATCGCATGCATAAAGCAATTTAGGTTCTCAAATAGCCATAATTAAGATGTGATGGATGAACAACAAGTTCGTAAGACGTACCTCGCACCTCACCTTTTTGGTACCGTAGATATGGTAGAGGATCTTCCTTCCTTGAACCCTTCACACAGCTCGGAACCTGCAACCAGCAGGTGAACACCAATGAAGCTGCAACCCACAGTTGAATACCAGTCAACCTGCACCAGCAGGTGAATACCAATGAAGCTGCAACCCGCAGCTGAATACTAGTCAACCTACACCAATAGCTGAAAACCAATTAATAAACCTGCAACCAGCAGGTGAAGACCAATGAAGCTGCAACCTGCAGCTGAATTCCTATCAACCTGCGACCAGCAGGTGAAAACCAATGAATCAACCTGCAACCAGCAGGTGAAGACCAATGAATCATCCTGCCACCAACAGGTGAAGACCAATGAATCAACCTGCAACCAGCAGGTGAACACCAATGAAGCTGCAACCTGCAGCTGAATACCAGTCAACCTACACCAGTAGGTGAAAATCAATTAATCAACCTGCAACCAGCAGGTGAAGACCAATGAAGCTGCAACCTGCAGCTGAATTCCTATCAACCCGCAACCAGCAGGTGAAAACCAATGAAGCTGCAACCCGCAGCTGAATACCAGTCAACCTACACCAGTAGGTGAAAACCAATTAATCAACCTGCAACCAGCAGGTGAAGACCAATGAAGCTGCCACCTGCAGCTAAATACCAGTCAACCCACACCAGTAGGTGAAAACCAATTAATCAACCTGCAACCTGCAGGTGAAGACCAATGAAGCTACAACCTGCAGCTGAATACCTATCAACCTGCAACCAGCAGGTGAAGACCAATGAAGCTGTAACCTGCAGCTGAATTCCAGTCAACCTACACCAGTAGGTGAAAACCAATTAATCAACCTGCAACCAGCAGGTGAAGACCAATGAAGCTGCAACGTGCAGCTGAATTCCTATCAACCTGCAACCAGCAGGTGAAAACCAATTAATCAACCTGCAACCAGCAGGTGAAGACCAATGAAGCTGCAACCTGCAGCTGAATTCCAGTCAACCTACACCAGTAGGTGAAAACCAATTAATCAACCTGCAACCAGCAGGTGAAGACCAATGAAGCTGCCACCTGCAGCTAAATACCAGTCAACCCACACCAGTAGGTGAAAACCAATTAATCAACCTGCAACCAGCAGGTGAAGACCAATGAAGCTGCCACCTGCAGCTAAATACCAGTCAACCCACACCAGTAGGTGAAAACCAATTAATCAACCTGCAACCTACAGGTGAAGACCAATGAAGCTACAACCTGCAGCTGAATACCTATCAACCTGCAACCAGCAGGTGAAGACCAATGAAGCTGTAACCTGCAGCTGAATACCAGTCAAACTGCAATCAGCAGGTGAAAACCAATGAATCAACCTGCAACCAGCAGGTGAAGACCAATGAAGCTGCAACGTGCAGCTGAATACCAGTCAAACTGCAATCAGCAGGTGAAAACCAATGAATCAACCTGCAACCAGCAGGTGAAGACCAATGAAGCTGCAACGTGCAGCTGAATTCCTATCAACCTGCAACCCGCCGGTAAGTGACAATGAATCTGTAAAAAAATCCACTCCAATCCTAGCCATAGCTTCATTTCCATATCCATTAGCACCTCCAGAATCAAATCCTATTAGAGGTTCACACATCTGAACCTCTGAAAGCTCGCGAACCTGAACCATTTATTGATTGTAAACTCCATTTGCTTGAAAATTTACCACTTTCAACATACCATCTTGGACAACATATCATCCACTACCCCCCGGTTCCTTGAAGCCATTAAATGTAAGAGGAACCTTATATGATCCGTAGTCAGGTTCAAACAAACTTCACCATGAACCTCGCAGTCAGGTTCAGACAAACTTCACCATAAACCTCGCAGTCAGGTTCAGACAAACTTCGCCATAAACCTCGCAGTCAGGTTCAGACAAACTTCATTGTCACTTGTAATATCACTTCCAATAAGTACCATGTTACCCATCCTCGATGACAAATCCATAATTCCAGTTGTCTAACCTCTGAGGTGTAGATTCCAGAACCTCGACATGGGTTTTACCAATGAAACAAAATATTAGGCTCCTTGCTTGGGTGGAGAACTAGATCAACTCGTATATAAACCTTCACCATTCAGCCAATCCAACCTCCATGTAGCTGCACCATTAAGAGGTTCTGTACCTGATGGTCATTGAGGGACCGCGAAGCTGAACCTCATTCCTTTTCCGTTTAGTTTGGTCACTGGTTGTTTTCAGAAACCTTCCATATATTATGGTATCCTCTACCCCCACGTCTTTGGAGTAGTTTGTCCATGACCAAGAATTGAACGCCTTCTACCGGGTAATTCAGATTTTTTTTTCATCCTTTTATAAGGAAACATCCGACAATAGTATCTGAGGGGAAGCTACCCCTTCAAAGATAGGAACCTCTTTGTAAGGTTCACCTAATTTATATCCATTGCCTCAGCATACTAAGATCCAAGCTCAATTCATCCGAGATTCCTTTATAAGTTACGTTGCTCTCCTGAGCTTCCATAGTTTTTTTGGTCTTTTCCTCGAGAGGTTCAGGTTCGAACCTCGCCTTATTTCCTTTGTTAACCGAGAGGTTACTCGTACCTCTTGCCTTGTGTGGTAGCATCATTCTCAAAACCAAATCATCAACCGTTAATGGACGAGCACGAACCTTGCTGTCAAAGTACTTCCGAGTACGTTACTGGTATGCAGCTAGCTTCAGCTGCGCAGTAGCCCGAACCTCTTCCACTAAATCCAAATACAAATAGTGATTCATCTCATTATTCCCAGGATCATAATTGTCCCTTCGAAACGATCCATACCCAATTTCAACAGGAACCATAGTCTCACAACTATAGGTTAAGGTGAAGGGTGACTCCTCAGTAGTGGTTTGTGGTGTTGTGTTGTATGACCACAAAACCATAGGGCGTTCCTCAGGCCAACACCCTTTGCTTTCTTCCAACTTGGTCTTCAAGGTATGTTTAATAATCTTGTTGACAGCCTCAGTTTGACCATTACTTTGAGGGTGATAACTGCCGTGAACCCCTTTTGAATCCTAGGATCATCACATAGCTTCCGAAACTCCTTCCCTGGGATAGGCCTAGGTTACAGCTGCTTGGTTTGGAGAAGCTTCCAACATGAGAACCTCTTTCACTGAAGCTTCAGCTTGACCTAAGTACAGCTTCATGGCCAACAAAGTACTCATTCTTTTCCTTGACCTTTTTTCTCAGACACCTCCTTTTATGCTCTCTTTTACATGAGGTATGAAGCAAACTAGAGATTCGCTCCGAACCTCCTTCATCAGATGTAAGAACTAGACATCTTAGAGAATCCTTCTGATTGAAGCACCTTCCATCATTGAACCTCTCCTAGACAATCCTCGTTCCTGGAAAGAGCTTCGCTGTTAAGTCTTTTTCGTAGTTTATCAAACATGCTGGTGCCTTTGGTAGGTGAAGCTGAAGAGCTAGTCAACCACAATGAAACTAGACCAATAAAGCTGCATCCCGCAACTAATCCCAATGAAGCCATAACCAACAGATAAGTTCCAATAAAACACAGGTGAAGCTAATGATCTTCCATTTCCAGTAGAAAGAATAGACAGCTTCAGCTACGGACCTCTCGGCTCAGCTTCAGCTACGGACCTCCCGGCTCAGCTTCAGCTACGGACCTCCCGGCTCAGCTTCAGCTACGGACCTCCCGGCTCAGCTTCAGCTACGGACCTCCCGGCTCAGCTTCAGCTACGGACCTCTCGGCTCAGTTTCAGCTACGGACCTCCCGGCTCAGCTTCAGCTACGAACCTCGCGGCTCAGCTTCAGCTACGGACCTCTCTGCTCAGCTTCAGCTACAGACCTCTCGGCTCAGCTTTAGCTACGAATCTCTTAAGCCTTAACCTCCAACTGGTTGAATCTCTCCAGATGGAATTTATCTCCATCAGTAGGTGGAGGTTCAGCTTTTCACCTGTCTACTCCTCGACAGAGCTTCTGAGTAGTCTACACATGAACCTTTATTCTAGTTCCTCTTCATCACACTAGATATCCACATCCTCATGTTTTTCCAAGTTCGATCATACCTCCTCGTTAACGAGGTTTTATCTAACTCCACATGTACCTCCTTAATCAGGAGGTTCACATCCAGTTCTATCTGTACCTCCTCAGTTAAGAGGTTTCCTTTGCCTTTGCTGCTTGAACCTCTCGACTGAGCCTCTCTGGGTGGCATGTACCTCCATTGATAGTTGGACGTCAAGCTTCACATGTCCTACCAATCAGTGCTCTTGATGCGAGAAGCTTTGGGGTCATTCGAAGCTGTTCACACCCGAACCCGCACCTGATTCATAGGTATAAGCCTGAAGCTCATGCGTACCTACTTTCCAGCTATTCCAGACCATAATCTCTATTAGACATCCATCTTTGGCCATTCTTTTCTTGGCTCCTTCCGTCAAAATCGAATTTCAGGCATCTTGGAGTCGCATCTCCTTGTTTTATGCATTTTACCACCGAATAACTAGAATAAAGGTGGTTGGGAAACCTCCTTTGGCATTTTTCAGAGCTTCACTCTGAAGCTCTCTTGTTCGCACCTCCTGGAAGACTCTTTTTCACCCTTTTTCTGGTGAGCCGTGATTTCTCCTTCGTTTCTTCATCTTTTATATCTTTTTTCCAGAAAACCTCCATTGTTCTTCGTTGTACAATCATCACCGAAGCTTTTCGTCATCTTTTCCCTCAAAAGATCAATAAAAGCCCCTCCTTCTAGCGCCAAAATGTTGTGAGGGAAATTTGGTAACAACACCGAGAGAGAATATCGCTGGAATATCCATAGAATGCGTCCTAGGTTGTCGGACAGAGCTGTTGGTTTACACGTCTACAGCTCTACTAGAGCTTCAAGTTTCCACTGCCGGAGCAGATGGTGATATGTGGTGTTTTTGGGGGCTGAGTTGACAAAACCACCGGATGAAAAGGGCAGAATAATTCCTATTCGGCCGGCCAATTCACCGGAATAAGTATCACAGAGGGTACACGAGCCTTGTACGTGTAGAGTGTGAAAATCCGAATCCTTTAGTCAAGTGCCTACATATCCTATTTATAGGAATCAAGCCCCATGTAGTTCTATTAGGTTTATACTTCTTAATCCTTGCGAATTCGGCCTCTCTAAGATAATCCATCTTAGAGTTATAGTCGAATTATACACCTGTAGCTGAGCTTTCCAGTGTCCTAGTCCAAATCCATCTCTAAGTCCTATAAATCCTCATATATTTGATGTATATCCGAAACAACCAATATAAGTCCTACATTGGTTATAATTATCCCATTCACCACGTTTTATTAAGCCTAGAAGTCCTTTTCCAAGAGTAATTCCGTGCTCCTAAAGTATAGGAAGCTGAGTCCTTGTCCAACTCTGATTCTGTCCTAGAGAGGTTCAGGCCACCCGGAACCTGTCCGAGGTTCAGACCACCCTGAACCTGCCTGAGGTTCAGACCACCTGAACCTGGACCTGTTCCTTAGATCCAAACCACCCTGAGCATAAACCTGTACACTCTGAACCTCGATACCCTGAACCTGAACATTGGTATCCTGCACCTGAACCTCGGTACCGTGCATCTAAACCTCGATATTGTGAACCTGAACCTCGGCACTATGAAGCTGAACCTCAGACCTCAGTACATCCAACCCTAACCAAATCCATGCTAGTTGGGCCTATATTATATGTGTGCCTTAAATTGAGCCCATGTGAGATTTTGGGCACAACAAATACAATTTAAGTTTTTCCTGAAATATGAGAATTTTACTTTTTGAACCCAGAATCTTTAGGAATGCTCTAAGCTATGTATTTTAAAAAAATAACCCTTTTTTATTTATCCCTAAATGATATTGTGTTAACCTAAATCTTTAGGGACATCATGAGCTTCACACTTACTTTGGAGATCTGTAGTACTTTTAGCTTGGTTACTGTAAGAACCTAATACTTTGGAGATTCCGGAAGACTTTGGTAATATATGCACGCTTGAGTGGATTGAGTTAAGTGGGTGTAGTGATGCTGCCACCAGTTCTGCGAGGGATATCCAGAAAGAGCAAGAGAGGAATGGTAACGATTGGCTTAAGATCCTTCTCAACGCTGGACCAACTCCTACTCCTACTGAATCAATGCACAAAAAGGGAGGCTAGGTTACAGATTTTTTTTGTTTCAGGAGATTATGGATCTTCAGTCTATTTTTTCATTTGTCATAAGCTTCTACCACCAATATAGGCTCTTCAATACTTCACTTAATAATTCTTCCCATCTCATCATCATCCCATCATTCCCGTGGCATCAGCTTATCCCAAAGATTTATCACATAATTTCAGCGTTGAAGAAATATACAATTATCCCGAGGGCTTCTACCATGCTTTTCAACCCAAAATAACTTGTCATGTTGAGAATGATCTCAGGGATGGGTTGGGTCAACTTGTTGATAGACTCCCTGAATGTGATCTTCGCGCCACTGCTACTTGTTTATCTTTCTTTTTGTAGTCCAGGGATTGTGTAAAACGGAAATACGAGCTCACATTGTTGCTCATTTTGGTGGAGATGGGGCTACTTCTTAGTTTTGCGTCTTTTTAGTTTATGCTACTTCTTGTTTGTGTCTAGTCTGGTTGTATTGGTGTTGTACTTGTTTGAGGTTAATGTAATGATCCTCCTTCCTGCTACTACTGGACGACCTATGTCAACGAATGCAAGTTAATTGGGTTAAAATGGTAAAATTGCCAGCTTATATCTGATCAAAATATCTATTATATAATCATAAATAATTGTTGGCCTTGCACCAAACAGAAAGTATCTACTCTACTACACAGCTTTTTCAACCAAAACTACATTAGCAGGGATACAAGGAATGCACACTGAAGCCCAAGATACACTGGGAGCGAGGTAACTCAAATATAGCTGATGACTGAACACTCATGTCACTTTTCTATGCCCTCCAAACGCCCAAATCTGTAATTGCAAAGGAGTTGTATAATGCGATATTAGAATCGATTTCTTGAAATCATCACACTAAAGAGGACAACACGTGTAGCATATGCAATCATAATCAACTATCACTCTGTGCTTAACTCAAAGAAAAAATGCAAGGCCACCGCTAGAAAATTGAGTTCAAATGAATAAGCAGTGGAATGAAAGTAATGACCTCGATGCATGATATCAGTCTATTTTCAAAGGGGATTACAAGCTAAATTGTAGCCATCCTCTACACATGATATACAAATTTATACAAGCCATTTTTTCCTCTTATTAACCCTTTATTTTGCTTCAAGCAAATTTTGACTGATCATTTGGTTTTACTGCAGGGATTCAAAATTCAAGTGTAGTGTTTAAGTGCAGACACTACATATATTTTAATGTTCGATACATGAATTCATCACAGAATATTCAAATATGTTGCATAAGCCTAATAATCGAGCCTGCTTACAAACCTGTTCACGTGCCTATAACCAAGCTTGATTGCAGGCTTTTGACCTCAAAAGCTCAGTTTATAGTGAATCGAGTTGCTTGGCTAATTTATAGAAGAACTGAAGCGGGCCAAACTTTTATCAAACCGCATGAGTGACCAGCATCAGTTACAGCCCTAGATGTGAGGTACTTTTTTTGGAGTTCTTTTAATTTGTACTCTTTATCGAACAAACCTCAATAATATCCTCACATGTGACTTTAAGTAATTACCATTTCTTTACTTTTGATGATTTACAAGTTTTATATAATCCGATTTGACTTGCGAAATGAACTAACAAAATAGAAATAATTCATTTTAAAAGAAAAAAACCACTTGTAAGATATAAGCCAAGCAAGCCTTTAGAGACACACACAAAAACTTCTATTCCTAATATTTAAGCCAAGGAAGCCCTTTAACTAACCTTTAAGTTTGAATCCCAACTTCCTGTACATAAAGCACTCCCATCAGCTGACAAGCCCAAACAGCTGATCCGTCCCTCATGCGAGTTGTGGAGAGAGCCCAAGTTCAAAACCACCTACCATACAAAAATTGTATAAGAAAGCCACCGTGAATTTTTCAATTTTTTTTTAAAGGAAACAGTAGTGAAAAGGTGGAGCCAGTGATTCTAAATTATGAACCCCCCAGCATTCTGTTTTAGTTTCACATATTTGACTTGTAAATTGTAATCCAGCTACCATATTCTTGATTTAAAACTTTTCTGCATAAACTTCATCTATTCTAAGAGTGAAAGAGTGACTGAACATGGAAAGTATATGCGCAAAGGAACTGTACTTGAACTAACCCTACACAATCCAAATAATTAATCCTACAAAAGATAATATACCTGCGCCAACAAAGTATCCCAAACATAACAATCACCATTGGCGTAACCAGCAAAGAGAAGTCGGCCTGATATGGAGAAAGCAATTGAAGTCACTTGTGCAATATCAGAATCTGAATTTGGCTGCTTATATACTTGGAGTTGGTGACCCGTTCTAATGTCAAATAATCTGCAAGTTCCATCTTCTGAACCAGTTCCAAATCTGTTGCCATCTGGAAAATACTTTACAGAACTAACATCACCCTCGTGACCGTAAAATGTACGGACTGCTCGACTTGCAACACGAGTATCCCACAGGCGTGCAGTTGCATCACAAGAACCAGAAACGAACATTCTTGAGTTTGACCCGTTGATAGAAACGCTGAAGAACATAATACATTAGTAAGAAAGTCAAAGGATTTTAGATGTGTCATACACAGTCCCAATGCTTTTACAAAATGCATCTATAATTCTAAAAGAGCTATTAGTTTCTAAAAGACATCTGACTATGTAGACTAAAATCAACACTTCTGTAACATGACACAAGAGGTTAATCCTGATTCCTGGTATAATGCCTCATCGCCATTATTACTAAAAAGAGACTAGCCCTAGCGGATTCTGCATTAATCTTCATAGACGATCTTGGCTATTTGAGCAACTTTCTTTTCAACTAAGCCAGCACCTTCACTAGATTAGACAGTGAGCAATGGATGAAACTGTTACAAATGTCAATATCTGACCTTATCTCATTATAAAGTTCAGTGATATCTTACCGACGATAAGATAGTATTGAACAAACACCTATAAAGATCCTTAAACTTGCCACATTCAAACCTGTATGGTATGTGCCACTTGTGGTCTAGGGAACTAAGATATGATCGCTTAGTGTTAGCATTAAACTAACAAATGTTTTCAAACCCCAGGAGTGAGAATAACATTATAGACTGCAAATGAAGGCCAGTTCCTATCCTCATTTCTGGAGCCAAAATCTGGCCGGACATACGACTGATATTCGACAGAACCCCTTGGCTATAATAAGAATTATACTTAACATGGACAAGTTCGAAATATTTATATGAAAGGACAACTAACAGAAATTGCCTTCCATCCTACTCATTACATATGATACTATAAGCAAAAGAAGGGTGTTCCTACTATCAATGTCGTTATAAACAAATTGAAAAACCAAAGTGGAAGCTTTAGCTAGCACAATGAAAACCTGGGAACGCACCTCAGTACATCAGCAGTGTGCCCGGATTGAAATTCACCACCAAAAACTGAAGTCCTCAGGCCCGTAGTAATGTCCCATAAAATACATGTATGATCACCTGAACTTGTTATTAGGTGAGTATCTTCATCTGGAACGTATTGACATGAAGATACATATCCCTTATGACCACTTAGCATTCTTGATACCGGCACATTTCCATCCTTGTCCATGGAAGAATTTAGGTTAAAGATGGAGCAAATGCTATCAAGGCCACCACAGGCAACAGATTGCCCACTAGGAGAGAAGGCACACGTCATGACCCATGGACAGGGCAACTTAATGGCATGAGTTTTCTGGCTGGTGAGGGCATTCCAAACTATCAACCTCCCATCTTGAGATGCACTGACAATACGATTCTTTTCGGGTGTCCAGTCTAGTGAGTAGACCTGAATAATCGTCAATTTGTAAAAATTTGTTCCTTGCATAAATTCAAACCTTATCTATTCTGTTTTTCTTAACGAAAAAGAAAGGTATGAAGTTCAAATTTACACAAAAAGTTATTAAGAAAATACACAGTAATCAATACGCTCCATTTTGTAAAAAAGGAAATAAGGTAGAAATTGAACAAAATATACATATAATTTTCATTCCTTCCTACATTCTTACTTTCCGCTCATTTTACTCAAAAACACTATCATACGAAATATGCATTCGCGTGCAAAGCATTTTAATACAAATTAAATATCTAATAAACAACAATCATACAACATCTTTACAATCATTCAATCCACCGTCACAAACACATCAAAGCATAATTATAAAATGAATCACATAATCTTTACAGTTCCAATTAAAATTAACCGCACAGGACAACAATTACAAATTATAGCCGATAACCTTTACGAATCAAGTTATAACAGCAACCGAAACTACATATACAAAAACATAAACAAACAGTCTAAAATTTAAGGAAAAAAACACGAAATATCGAAATCGAGGCACGAAACGAAGATAAACCTTGCCAGAGTGTCCTTGCAGAGTCCTGCAACAAACCAGATCCGTAGGTGTAAAAGTAACAGGGAGCTTGTTCTGTGCCTTGGAATATCCTGCAACTGTAAAATTAAACAAGTAGAGATCTAATTAAACACCTTAAAAACACAAAAACAAATTAAATAATTAAATTTAAAAGTAAAAATAGAGAGAGTAAAGAAGATTGAATAGTGAAATGAAACCATCAGTGTCGAGGAGGAGTAATCGCTTCTGGTTTAATTGTTGGCGGAGTGAATTGACGGTGTGTGTAGCTGCTGTGTGACGTTCTTTCAGCTCCGTTACTGACATTTCTATGTTTTGGGGGGACTTTTATGTATGTGTGATTGTGTTGAAGATTACTGGAGACTTGAATTGATCATTGGATTGACTTGTGTAAGGGGAGACTGGAGTTGGCGAGAGAGAGAGAGAAGACTTTGGGAAAGAGAAACAACAAAGATAGGAGAGAGAGAGAGAGAGAGAGAGAGAGAGAGAGAGAGAGAGTGGTGGTGACGTGTGTTGACATTAAATGATACTACTTGCAACTCCTTTTTATGTTCGCATACAAAACCTGATTGTTAAATTTGTTATTTTCATCTGGGAGCGTGTTCCCCAACAATCGTTTGTTAGGGACAATATTCACAATAAATGATTTTTGGCAATCGTTTGCTAGGGACAATATTCACAATAAACGATTTTTGGATCATTCGATGGATGATTCAACGGCTGTGATTTTAAAAAAAAATTAACTATATCGCAGAAACTTTTCGCGGTACGGGGTAATTACTTTTTTGCCCTTCCTCCGTACCGCAAAAAGTTTTCGCGGTACCTCCCTTTTCTTCACCATACAACACAACAGTTAGCAGAAGCACAGACAAAATACACTCAATCAACATTCATCGTTCACCGACCTCCTTTCTGCGGAAACTTTATGCGGTACGGGAGGAGGGGCAAAAAAGTAATTACCCTATACCGCGAAAAGTTTCTGCAGTATGATTAATTATTTTTTAAAATCACAGCCGTTGAATCATTCATCCAAGGGTTCAGAAATCGTTTATTGTGAATATCGTCCCTAGGGACAGGCTCCCTTTCATTTGATACGATATGCTCATCTTTCATTTCCAGGTTAATAGTAATTTTCGAGATTCATGCACACTAAAAAATTTACAAAACCATTTTTCTAATTTTATCATAGATATTGCAATAATTCAAAATGGACCGCAAATGAAAGCAAGTATAACTTCCAAAAGATTATACGAAATTAAGCCCCCGTTTGCCTCCCCTTAATCTTGACTTATAAATTACTTATTTTGAAAAAAAAATCATAGTTACATACCTTTTTTTGAAAAAACATGTGTATGAGGAGTTCAATATTCGTTATCTTGCATAAATAAGTTACTTATTTCAGGAAAAAGTACAAATTTACTTATTTTTTTAGAATAAGTAATTTATTTTTGAAAAATAAGATTTTTCAAATGGGACCTAAATATTTATTGATCCTTACGATAACGTTTTTATTCTTTTTACAACGAGTGGTTGAAGATTTATACGTGCGAGTATGATAATAAGTACAACAAATCTTCAACATCAATGTCATTAAAATAATGAATTATCAATGACTATTACGACCTCTTAAAAAAATGTAGCAAACAAGACTTATGAATTATAAAATATATAAGTCCAGAACTAATGAGAACCATTGTTCTAAAAGTCGACGAAGTTAATTACAAAATCGGTGAATGAATCGGAGTTAATCGGATTTTCTTTAGTCCATGGCTAAGTTGCATTTGTATCGCAATAAGTTACCATTTATTCTCGCGAGTGGATTGGTTGGCTAATTTCAAAGCCGCCAGGGACCTCACCAAATGTGGAAAAGGATAATATAAAAGTTGGATGATAATTTCGCCAATCAATATTTAAGTTCGAATTGATTTCCATGGCTCTGCATTTATTTATGTATACCTCGTTATCTTTTTATCAAACATGTGTAATGCTAAAAGTAATTCAACATAAACGAGTAGCAATAGCCAATAGATTGCCAATTTCAATATATGCAAATGTTCGTACCAAAAGGATTCAACTCCAAAATTTCTTATCACACTCGGCGCAACAAACTATGCCTGACAACATGTGGATGATATTCAACCCTAAGTTCTGACCACGGTCAAAGACAAACTATGCTATAATGTTAATATCATGTAGATTCTTATAACAATTTTGTAAAACATGACAACCAAATCAATGCATACGTAAGTTAATCAACATGACAACGGGGGTGAATAGACGACAAGAAAAAGGAAAACCATCTTCGACCAATTCAAGCAAATCCAAAGCCGGGAAAGGGGAAAAAAATGAAAGAATAAAAACGTAAACTGGAAGATGGAAAAGGCCACCCACATTAACCGCCAGAGTGTGATACAGGAGTCGTTACAAACTGGCCATCCTTGTACGCATGGACAAACTGCTGCGGTAAAGCATGCTCCCCCTGTAACAAATGCACAGTGTTAATGCCCAACAAATCTGCCTAGAAATTGTCGAAGGGAAACAATAACAGCCAGACTAAGCTAAAGGAAATAAGATATGGTGAATTATAAATTTAAAGCAGGAACATTGCTACATATAGGCACAGGAGGCGGAGAACTATTAACCATTTGGATAACAAAGCTGCCTACTTCATTTGTTTGCAGATGGCTTTCTCAGAGCCATTTTGCGTGACGGGAGCTAGTATATTGGTAGTAATTCAGCACTACTAATGAAGAAAGGGCAGAAAAGACCTGCCAAGTGGTTAGCTTTTACTTCTCATTACTAGTGCCCATTTCGAACAGTCAAGTTTTCTACTCTAAAATAATTTCAGTGTCCTGATTTCCTACCAACTCAGACCAGTGTTTGAAATTTCATGATCCGTTTTATCATACTTCTTGGTTCACAAACTACCTAACAAAGTTTGCCCTGAGCTAGCATTCCTTTTTTTTTATTGTCTTTGCAAGTCCTAACCAGAGGTTGCTCTACTACAAAACAAAGGTCTTGGGTGTATAATAGTACAATTAGGCTTCTGATTTCAGAATCAGAGATTGTGATTTTCATTATACAAGAATGAAAATGGAAGAAATGCAATCAACCTCAGACATTCTTAACGAACATTAAATATTTTGGTTGTAGTGATTGGGACCTCTCCCTTGCCAATTACAAAAGCATGAACGCAAAGACCTTGCTGCCAGAGATCAAGACAGGCTCAACCAAAAATCTACTTTGAAATAACATTCTTCGCAGTCATGAAGCACTAAAAAGAATACTCTTTCTTATACAGCTTACAACTAGATCATTAGTACGAAAGCATCTCACTGTTAACTAGATTTCAGTCATGTTTTTGTACTTTATAGTACCAAATAACTTGAACAATTTGAAAAAATAACTGAAAAGAAATACAGCAAATATGTTAACAGGAACCTTAACTGAGAATTGAGACACTTGTCAACTTGCACAACATTTTATTTATTCTTCATTGTGGCTCTCAAGCCCATCACTAAATATTTCTTATAGCATTTTTTTACTTGGTTAAGATGCCAATAACATGATTAATAATAGGAAAACAACAGAGGATGAGAAAAAAATACCCAGTCATCTCCAGCACCAACACCAGGAACCAATACATTAATCTCACTTGACTTGGCTGTCGTTATAGAAGCACCCAAAGAATCTTTGCTCAGATATAACTGACATCCTCCTGTATTGTCTACTGAAATTGTAGGTGCTGAACCCTAAATATCAACCAACAAACGAAGAAAGGTTTAGTCCAACCTAAATCATTATAATGTTGCAGAAAGCAAACTGCCACAAATTCAATATACTCTCAATACTTGAACTTTTAAAGCATCATGTAACAATACTAGTAACACTAGCAAGAGAGATACCTGGCATTGCACCTCAACACCATTGCAGTTAACAATCTCACAAGCAGCCACTACGTCCTGTCACAAAATTGTCACAAAGGTGAGCCTTTATAGTAACAATTAAACTACGAATTTTAAGATATTAACTGCACTGACCTTAAATACAACCCCCATCTTAGTGCACTTGTCTATGGTTATGTTGTTAACTTTTCCTGCTTATTGTCACCAGTAAGGTAAGCTCATCAAGATATCTTAAACAGCACTTAAGCGGACTATTTGAAAACAGATTTTTTGCAGTATATATAAATGGCTCTGATAAGATAACTAGACCTTGTATCTGAAGAACAGAATCTTTACATCCAAAGATATATACGGTTTGCTTCGCGTCACAGTCATCAATTACTAAATTCTTCTTACCAATCTGGTACTCAACAACCCACCTGCAAATTATGCAGCGTGAATCACCACGCCATGACCCTTCATATAATTTAGAAGCCAAATTATAACAATGATACAGTACTCACTTACGACCCATTTGGAGCTCCAACTTGGGAGGTGCAGCTTTAGAGAACGACGACGACGTAGTTCCACGGCTGCTTTTTTCATTAGCAGCAACAACACCAGCTCTATCTGCTCGGTTCTTTGTCTTCATATCATCTGTTACCTTTCTTAATCCTGAAAAAGCAAAGAATTAGATTTTTAAAATATTAATATTTTAAAAAAAGAAGTGTTCTTAGCAAATAGTAACTATTTATATAACAGAAAGAGGAGTACCAGAAGTAACGGGCATCCCTGAACTGATTTCTTGAAAAACAGCAGACATCCCCACCTTCGGTCGAGATGAAGAAGGCTGAGGAGCTTCGGAAGTGAAGAGAGAAGCTGGGGGAGGAGGCGGAGGAGCAGGAGCTTTAGATGTAGGAGCTTTTGGTGGAGCAGGAGCACTAGCAACTGTCTTTCCTGTTGCACTCCAAACAGGACCTAAAGGATAGTGTACCTTCACATAATCCCTCAAACCCGGTACATAGAGCTCCTTCAAAGCTTTTGCCCACTCCACATGGTTTGGGTCTTTATTTCTGTACTCAACAAGAACCTTAAACAATGCAATACAGAACTGGCATTAACCACCTGATTAACTTGTAAAATGAGAATTTAAGTATTAACTTCATATGACCATAGAGCTGAGAGTTATACTATAGTAAAAATCACTTATTAATTCGGAAAAAAGATGAAGGGCGAAAAGAAAAGAAAAAATTCGCTGAAAGCTTGTAGTTTCCCGAACAAATAAACATGCTGTATTTAATTGAGATTCTTCCGTGGAGTAGACCTAAAAAGGATATCTCCTCGTTCACGAAAAAAAAAGAGGATATCTCCTCATCTACGACTATATGAGTATGCAAATTAATCATTTGTTAATCATGTAAACTGCACAGCTTTGTTTCTCAAGAAGCACATATTTTTAATTGTTACCAAAACTAAATTTCACATATGCAGAAACAGTTAAATGGGAGGAACAAATATTAGGTTGAAAAAATCATGAGCATCAGCATAAATTATGCACCTTGTTGTTATAAAATTCGGCCATTTGCCAGCTTTCTTCCACATGTGCAATTGGCATGCTCATGCCTATAAAAAGGAGAGAATCATAATCCGGAAGGAAGAGAAAATCACAAATCAGATTTTTCCTGAAAAGATAATTGTTCTTTTCTCACCGCAATCTTTCCCTGTGTATGCTATCCATGCAAGTGCCGATATACTGTCTGCTACACTCTTTAAGTGATTAAAGAAATCTGATCGCCTCCCTTCTGTCATTGCATTTGCTTTTATTATCACTTCATTTAATGGTTTGAGGAATTCAACCAATCCCGCCATGTCAGGTTTCTGCACAGGCAATATGATTATAAAAAAACGTAAACATCATCCCAAATGTGCCATGCAGCCTAAAAATATAAACACATGTATCACAAGGGTTTCTAATACAACCATAATATAATAAGTATCCTAAATAAAACCATTAAGAATTTCAATTTTCACACATCAGATCGCATCTCTCCTTACTACAATTAATGAGGAGGGATTATCATTAATTTTAACTTCAACTTTTTTAAAAATCATAAATCTTCGAAAACATTCCACGTTTTTTCTAGACTTCAGGAAAACAATCTCTTTGGTCGCAGACTTAAACAGACTCGTTATTTTTAAACTTGACAAAGATGGTAACAGATTAACAAAATTAAATGACAAACTCCTACAAGTATATTTTAGCTCTAGTAATATTAATGCCTTCTGGCAGCTTGTTAGAGAACTCCAAAAACTTTAGCTACAAGAAATTCACAAATTTCCCAAAAGATTGTGAGCTTTTTCTAGACTTTAAAACACAGTCTCTTTGGTCGCCGCAGATGTAAAGGAGTTTAAATGTGTGGGTGGGCATTTTACCCTTCATGAACCGAGACCCTATTTCCAAGTGGGATAGGTCAGTTTGAATTCAATTTTATAGAAAGATTATTCATCCTCCTTCGATATGCCTATAATAAATATTTAACTTCCCTAAAAATGTGGACATAATCCAATAAAATTTGCCTACAACAAAGATCATTTACAAATAACCATAGCATATCAACAAACTCTATCTCTCTCTACATAAACCATTCCACTTACAAACATTAGAAATAACCATAGCATATCAACAATATCTGAAAATATCAAGCTCTCTCTCTCTCTCTCTCTCTGCATAAACCGTTTCACTTGCAAAAATTAAAAATAATCGTAGCATATCAACAATTTCTCTCTCTCTCTCTCTCCCTCTCCCCGTCCCTCTCTCTACCTAAGTCATTTCACTCGGAAACACTATAAATAACCATACCATACAATCTCTCTCTCTCTCTCTCAATCTAAGTTCCATTTTACTTGCAAAAATTAGAAGTAAACTAGCTAGCTGTACTATACAAACTCCTTGTCAATTACAAATCCAATATATGCCAATAAACATGACTCGACTCGATTCAAACAGACAATTATACATAGATGGATATAAATTGACCTGAGACTGCTTAATTTTGATAAGAAGCTCCTTCTGAACAGAAAAAGCTTGTTCTAGAACCTTCGTAACATCCTCAACTTGTCCCCCAATCTTCTTAGCACCACTCATAACCCTCCCTACATATTTCTCCATAAATTCCTCAAACGCAATCACCGATGGATCAATCGCCGCCGCCGCCGCCGCATCTCCGCCGCCACTCGAACCTCCGGCGGACAGCAACTCCAGCCGCGCCACCGCGGACTCCAATCTCTGTACCAACTTCTCGTCCATCGAATCAAAAAAAGTGTTTCTCTCTCTAGAACTACTTTCTCTCTCTAGAAGAATGAGATTGAATAGATCTGGCGCCTCATTATATATAGTGAAGTTGAAATGGAGTGGTGCGGTGTGCTTGGTTTGGATACACCGAAAGGTATCACCCGCATAACATAACATAAAATAAAGGCGCTTTTCGAGTGTTTTGTCGGATAAATTATTATTTCCAGAGTCTATTATCAGTCCAATGTGTGTATTAGAATTGTTTTTGCAAATATTTTACGATTTCTGCTACGCAAATATTAAAATTATGAGTTTAATGCGTACTAATCTTGCGAGTACAACGTGTTTTCTCATATGAATGCACACCGGTTATTTTTGTAATTACAAAATTTGATCATGTAATTATAATTATGTCATTAAAAATATATTACGTACTCATGTAAGTCTTCTAAGTACGTATTTAGGGACATTTTTTTCTAAAATTATTAATATCAACATTAAAAGTAAAGTCAATCGTATTTTGTTGACCAAATTTATGTAGAGTTTCAAAATATTTGTTATAATTTGAAATTTATTGAAGACTAAGGGGGGTGTATTCAATTGAGATTTTAAAGGATTTTTATGAATTTCTGCAATCTTGGTGTATTCATTCTAGATTGTTAAAAATACTTTAAAATTTTGTGGTATTCAATAAAGATTTCAAAAAGTCTTTTAAAATCTGGATGTATTCAATTTAGATTTTAAAAAATCCTTTAAAATCTAGTGGTATTCAATATGGATTTTAAAGAATACATTAAAATCTTATGGTATTCAAAAGTCCATGGACTTTTTTTTATTTGATAAAGTTGTGGATTTTCAAGGATTTGCTAGTGTATTTTGCATGTCTTGAAATTTTGTTAAAATCCATGAGATTTTGAAGGATTTGTCGGAAACTCCATTTTAAATCAGCAAAACTCTACGAGATTTTACACAAACTTTGCCAAAATCTACATAAAATTAAAATCAACAACAATCTGTTAAAATCTACATATTTTTATCAATCCATTAAAATCTAAATTGAATACACACCCCTAAAATCTTTATTAAATTTTGAAAGAATGGCATTTTGAAATTTACAATTCCACGAACATAATTTATCCCAAATTTGAGAAAGGTGGTTGTATTTCAATTTTTCATAATTTTTAAAAATAAAAGTATGACGATTTCTATGACAAATGGTAATTTAATAATTTTAAAAAAAATATTTTGCTCACACATAATAATTTTTCAAGATTAAAAAAGTTATTTAGATTGAGTATTAATTCAAGCAAACTCAAGTTTAAGGTAAAGTTATATTTCAAATAGCGTAACTTAAATTCAACTTGATAATCGGACTTAAATTTGATTACTTTTCGAATTTTAGATACCTTTTTTCTCAGGATGAATATTTATGTGTTCGCATGTCATTAACATTATTTTCACATTTTTAACTTGATAATTTTTTATTTTTTTTAATTTATAAAATTATTAAAGCACACTCACATTTTTTGAATTTGGGATAAATTATGCCAATTGATTTATAACTTTCAAAATATAATCAAAAATTTGTAGATAATACAATTCAATGCAATTTCAGCTCCACACGAGACGACGGGACCATTTCTTTTTCTTTCTTTTTTTCTTTTATTTTTGGTAGCGGAGAAGGTCCAATATAAAAATAAAACATTTTCTTTTCTTGGAAAAAGAAAAAAGGAATGACGATGATTGGCGCTTTTTTTAATTTTCAATATGAATTTTCTTCGCATCCCAGAGATGAAAAAAATAAAATGAAACTTGTTAAAAACTCAAAAGGTTCGTAAAGTTCAACTTTGGTAGGCCAGGCCCATCACAAAAAATACTCTTTAATTTCGGTGGTTGCAGCCTTGCAGGCCCAGCAAATAAGTTCTTAACTCTCTGTACTAAATTAGGCCCAGCATGTAGGTCACTAATAATCCCGGTTCTAAAAATCATCCGATTTTTCAAAAATTGTCTATAAATCGTTGATTTATCGTTTAAAAATAGTTGATCGATTCAATTTTTGAAATCCAATATATCGTTAAGAATTATTTTAAATGGTTTATTATATTATATATAAGGGTAATATATTAAATATATTTAAAATATTACAATTTATCCGATTTTTGTTCCGATTTATCATTCCGATAAATCCCCGATTTGTCGATAAATCGTTATACGGTACCTCAACCGATTTGTTCCGATTTCCGAAATCTACATCCATGCTAATAACTCACTTGTACGATAATACTTGAGTTTTTCTTTCCGTGCTCTGTATCTTATTTTTCAAGTAAAACTGTTTTGGATTAGTTCTTAAGTTCACTTTTATACATTCAACATAAAAGAAAGGCTAGAGTTGCTACAAAAAAATTCAGAATGGTTCTCGAATGCTTAGATAGCATGTGTATCCTAAATATAAAAAAGAGTCATATATATACACATGCATTTTACAAAATAAAACATGTTAATTAGTATTGCCGAACAAATTTGGGATCCATTTTAGGGCGACTCGTTCGAAAAATAAATTGAAAAATGAAGTGCAGCCATGAGAGGTGGCAGAATGAATGCACTGGCATCCATATACATGGGTCATTTATATAAAATAGGTGCACAATCATACTGTAATTATTCTCGTTACCTGTCCTCATAAACAGATCGCACAAAGAAAAGAATTGTACACTACGATACAACATTAAAACAGAGTGATTGCTGCTGCAGTGGAATAAGTTGCAGGTTGCTGCAAGTCTGCAACAAAGCATGCCTAGACTCTGTTTCGGAATCATTTCGATCCATTTTTTTCCTTTTGTTTTATCAGTACTTTCATCCTCAATGTGAGAACGGATACTTGTTGAAATATAGCATAAGATTCATTTGAGGCCTTCCTCTAAAATCTTAAGGTATTAGAGGAAGGCCCCAAATGGATCTTATGCTATATTTCAACAGATACACGTTTTAACAATCGACTACAAGATAGATGACCAGACCATTGAGCTCATCATACTTCACAATTTCTTTAACATGTTGTTTTAACCTCCATGTAATGTTAGTACTCTATGAAAGCAGCAGTAAGGTCTAGATATTATCACATACACAGTGATCGCGATATCATCAAAGACAAGAGTATAGTACTAACATGTATTTACAAGACGCCATAAAATGAACGAATTCATCAAACTATATATGTCAAGACGGGAATGGTTTACATTCTACTGTTTAATTGGATTTAATATAGATCAACAAAACTATATACACTACAAAAACTTGTTTACCTTTGGTTACACTAGTATCTTCATCGCTATTCTGACATCTGATCATAACCATACAATTCAAGTTGGAGTTTAATGAAACTTATATTGCACCAGTGGTACTTGAACTGAGTGGAGCTGTCTCTCTAGTTGAACGATGTTCCTGTGGATACAAAAGACAATCTGTTTGAGATGTTTATAATATATATAGGACATGCCTATGATGACGGCAATCTATTAGTGCTGCTTGCAAAAGTATACATACGAGAAACCAGAACTGAAGTTTTCCATATAACGACTCTTTTGTCATTTATGTATGCAATTCAGTTACACTTTCACTAGGATTGCCTCGAATACAATCATCCATGGCCATTGGAGATCTTTATGTTCAATGTGTACATACTACATACATTTATGGAAAATATATTCATCAAAGCAATGAGAAGTGGGACTTACGCTACGGAAAGGATATTCATCTGCCTCAAGCATATGCACGATCTGCCCCATCTTTGGACGTTTCTGAGGATCCAGATCTATACAGCGGAGACAAACCAGCAATGCACGCTTTAAAGATCTGGGAGGAGGTTGTACGTCAATAAGACTATCCACTAACTCTTCTCCACGACGACTTGCTACCATTCCTTTAAACCAGTCAACCAAGTTCATCTGAAATTCAGCAAACAATAGATGAACCAAGGAGATAGATGTGGCAGTCAAAACTGATAAGGGGGAGGAGCCAAAAATAAAAGAAGATCTTTTACCTCTCCGGGTGCTCTAGAATAATCAACGGGGCTTCTTCCTGTAATGATTTCCATCAGCAGAACTCCAAAACTATACACATCACTTCCTTCATTAAGCATACCCGTGCTTGCATAATCAGGGGAAACATATCTGCAATACAATGCAATAAATGAAAGTCAAATATAAAAAATGGCATCTTCCTTGAACAACCTCAAGGTTAATATATAACAAGGTGTCAAATTTGGAACAAACCCGAATGTGCCCATCACTCTTGTAGTCACGTAGCTTTTCTCAGAACCTAACAATTTGGCAAGTCCAAAGTCTGATACTTTCGCATTCCAATTTCTATCCAGAAGAATGTTGCTTGACTTTACATCACGATGCACAACTTTAGGTTCTAGTCCTTCGTGCAAATAGGCCAGACTGTGATTAAATTAAAATCTTTGTAAGACAACTTAGGCATGTGATAAAAACACGGGCTGCATAAACCTTAGAAATAATTCATTAGGTAAAATTTAACCTTAGAGTCTGAAACTCCCCCAACTCATGTCTAAAATCTAATTTTACATGCTAGCCATAAGATATGCCAATGGATTATCCAAAAGATACTACAAAAGGGCTTATTTGAAATCGAAAAACTATATATTTGAAGTTTTAAAATAGTACACCAATACAAAAATATATTCTAAGGAAAGTGAACATAAAATTCGTACCCTTTAGCGGTTCCGATAGCTATTTTAATTCTGATATCCCAGCTCAAAGGACTGATAGGGCCTATGTCACCATGTAGCCACTGCTCCAAATTGCCATTATTGACGAACTCATAAACAAGCAGCCTGAAAGGAAAGTCGGTGTTTAGTTGATTCAAAAACTACAAAAGAAGTTGATTAGACAAGGCAGTGATTCGGATATTAATTGAAAGGAAAAGTACCTCTGAGCACCTTCAGCACAATATCCGATAAGACCCACAAGGTTCTTGTGCCTTACTTTTCCAATTGCTTCAACTTCGACCTTGAACTCCTTCTCTGCCTGGCCCCTATCAACAAGAATCTAGATTAAGCCAAGAATCTAGATGAAGCCACTAATGGGAACACTTCAAGCATTAATGCTACCATGTAAAACTTAGGTAAGGAAAGGAACATGCTTTTAATGCAACTTTGCTAAAATAATAGTCACACAGTGCCAAGGACAACAAGTCGGTTTTACAGTCTAGCTGTTAAGTAGAGACAGTACCACGAATACATGTGAGGCTCGTCATAAGTATCATAATGGAATAATATTCAGGACAGTTTCTTTCTACAAGTAAAAAACATAAGGATTACTACAGTTACTAAGCAGCCTGATTACTCTGATATGAACACACATCAGTTATCGAATTCATTTTGCAATTACATTAGCATAATTGTCTCTGGAACAAAAATATTCACTCTTGAGAGGTCTTTCTTGGTTTTATGCGAATTCACCATGAATAAAGGTCCGGACTCTGGAGTTTTTTTATGCCGAAGATGAGAGAGATATAACAACGTAGTTCAAAAAAGTAGAAGTAAATGACCTAAGGAAAAGCTAATATGAGATCATGCTGAGCAACAGAGGAGGCATAAAAGCATGTAGATGATAATGTGAAATAACATAAAGTAAAGAACAACCTGCATTTCAAAAATTCAACACACACATGGCTAAAGAAGAAAGCACTAATCTACTCTCTTTATCTCCTCTTCTATAACGAAAAGTTAAAGAAGACAAACTTAATCACCGGCACAAACAACAAAATCAAGATCTAATCAGCTTTCATAAGACCAACAAAAACTCAATTGCAGACATGTTCAAACACGGCATTTCTGAATCATACTAACATCGCGCTATGAAATATATAGAAATATGTTCCAACAATTAATGCACACCCTTTTAGCCTCCAAAACAACTAAAAATACAACTACAAATCAGCAATCGTATCAGTACTAATCATCAGTCAAAGTACCAATAAATCACACATTCAATAGCCCAATTAAGAGTAATTAGTAACATAAGTAAATTAAGAACAAGTTGCATTTCAAAACTAAAACTCACATACACAAAAGAACATCAGTAACGAACAAAGGAGTAGTGCCCAAGAAGTACCAGTACTACCTCGCCTCTCCGGTTGAAGGCAGAAGTCCAGGTTCCGAACTTCGGGTTAAAGAATATATGTAAATCACACACACATAATACAAAAATATATTGTACAGTCCAAAAAATTAAAAAGTAATTCATTCTCTGATGAAGAAATAAAGAAGACAAAACCTAACCACCGGCAAGAATAACACAAATCCAGATCTAAGAAGCTTCACAAGAGTAAACTAAACACAATTGCAGACATACTCAAACAGCATTTACAAAAACCTAGTACTAAGATACTTGTTAAGAGTACTAAATGATCAATTTTAATCCTCTTCCTAAAATCTCAACATTTTAAGTGAATCAATAACTTAACATGGCAGAGGTCACAATTTCGACTCTCTGTCACTTCCAATATTCTCGTAATTTATTATGAACATGAATCGTAAAAAAAATGAGGAACTCACTTGTTATTGAGCAGATTTTTAACAGCAACAACAGAACCATCATGCAAAACACCTCTATAAACAATACCATACCCACCTTCTCCGATCACATTCCCCGATGCAAATTCATTAGTAGCCATTTCAAGCTCTTTCAAACTATACCACCTTCCCCACCCAACATCCATCCCCTCAAAATTACCCACCTCACATTTATTACTGCCGTAACTTTCATTTTTACCCTCAACACAAACAACCACACTCACCTCTTTCTCAACTTCATTCATATCATCATCATCATCATCATTCTCTTTGATCTCAATGACTTGTTGCTTTACAGGTGAGGAGCCTGAAATGTGGTTTACACGAATACGACGACGTTTTGATCGAATGCAGAGAAAGATGGCAATGAAGATGGTGAGGAGAGTAGCTAATGTGAGTAAAATTATGGCGTAGAGTTTGAGACCCATGATTGGTGTTGTTGAGCTGAGTGAGAAGTTTGATGAGGTCTCGTCGCCGGAGGATTTTCCGGTGATCGCCATTTTTTCTGGTGAGAGAGAGAGAGAGAGTTTGTTGAAGTGCATGCAAGTGAGATATGTCTTAACAGAAACAAGAGTCAAATGTTTGTGTACTTTAATTTTAGAATAATGCTAGTACTTTAATTTTAGAATAATTATCGGGTATTAAATTGGATCCAAAATGTATCTCAAATGTCACATGTTCAGGTTTGTTACAACTTAATTAATAATAGTGGAACCATTGCATTCCTCCAATAAAATCATCCCAAATTTCCACATCTCACATCATTTGGTATCAAAATTAGGTACCGAATTCGGTACCTCTAGCATAACTCTTAATTTTAATTTTATGTAGCATATATTACTACTGTCCGGACTAGTCACTAATATTAAATAAGAATTTAAAAGTTTATTTAAGAGATTTTAATTGATATTGAAAATTATAGCCTTATGGTGTGACATCTATATTCATAGTGTACATGAGTGTGATGTATTTGTAAGCTTAAATTTAATTTTGAAATTATAAATATAATGCATATAAAAGTTAAAATAAAAATTCCAATTTGACTAGATAATTGTGTAAAACAACCTTAGATCAATCAGTCGTAATAGGAATTATTTTGTTTGCTAAGAATTAAATATTATCAAAAGGCATAAAAAGTGGAAATAGAAATAAAAATGTAAATGATTTTCTAAGAAAAGGTAAATAATTTAAAATTATATATGTATATATACTAAAAACTTTATCATTCAATAAATAAGAAAATATTCTAACCTAAATGTTTTAATTATTTATGATTAATATCAAAATATAAAATTTAAATTAATATTATATTGGATAGAATTTTGCAACCGAACATAAGTGACCAAAGTGACATCAGAGCATGTCCATTTTCTTCTTAGTGTTGTCAAAAGGCCTTATCCACCTATAATGGATAACCATAAAGCAATCAGCTGATTTAGCCAAAATATTTGTAGCTTTGAAATCTAATTTAATGGGTTTTTAAATTAACTTTTATATTAATGTATTTGCAAAGAAAAAGAAATTAAATGTGGTTTTAGAGAAAAGAGAAAGTCACAAAGTTTTTGTATTGTTTAGCTTGAATTTAAACTTTGCAACTTTTTTACCATTTCACTTGTAATCTTGTCATTAATTCTAAATTATTAGACCAATAATTTATAAAAAAAACATAAAAATAAATTCCTCACCTAAAAATATTGTATAGACATTTTTTCTATTAATAAATAGGATTGTTTAGGATAAAACTCGTTTTAGTTCCCATATAAATTGATCATAGAATTCCCCATTTTTTGGTTGATACTCAATTTTTGTCCAAAATTTTCAAGGCTTTTCTGAGAAAGATTTACTCAAAATATCTTGATGAATTACTCAATTTTCTTATATATAGTACCGTCTATTTCGAATTTTAGTTTGAAACAAGGTTGGTAAAGCATCATAATCAGAAATGGGACACTACAAGCCATTAAGAGGAGACCATACTATGGTGCATTAACTTAAAAAACAAAGTGCACGGTCATGTAGGAATGATTCATTTTTATGTTATTTCAAAAGCATATTATTGATCGACATATTTAGGTAGAAATATCAACCAAAATGTCGTCAGTAGTTGAGAAATAATTTATTTGACAAATATAAAAATTAAAATAAATAATACTCAATTTTTTTAAAAAAAATTAATACTTCTAAATACATACTCACCTAACTTAAATATATATAAAAAAAAATCAAATATAAATTCACGAGAAATATTATTGTAGTTACGGACCTTCATTTTAATGCTTAAAAACTGTCCGTTAAAGTTGTGGTTAACATTTTTCTTAAAATATACTATATATATAACTCTCTAAATATGTACTTAAATATATTTTTCTCATTTTTTTTATACATACTTTTTTAGACTATAATATTTTTTTATCTGCAGTTCAACTTTATAGGAGCTGAGAGTAGGGCTGATCATTCGGTTAATTCGGTTAAAAACCGAACCGAATTAGAAAAATCGAAAATCCGAAATATCGATTTTGTGAAACCGAACCGAACCGAAGTTTTCCTAAAACCGAACCGAAAACCGAACCGAAATAATTCGTTTTTTCGGTTCGGTTTATAAAAAAACCGAAATTTAAAAACATTTTTAAAAAATTTATTAATTATTATTAAATATTAACATTATTTATAATCAATTACCTTTCAACTAAAATACATGGTTTTTTCAAACAAAATTCCCGCTTTTTCTAAAAAAAATACACAGAATTACACTTTTTCAACTAAAACATGTTATTTTTTCTATTCTTTCGTACTAAAATACATTCTTTTTCAAAAATATCACGGACAAATCCTTACTTATTTATTTTAATACCTATTAAAACATAAAAGTAACAATTATTACAAACAATCTGTGCATCGCACGGGTTTTAAGCTAATATATATATAATTTTAAAAAACATATAAAAATATTTCGGTTTTTCGGTTTTTAACCGAACCATAATTCTGAAAACCAAACCGATTTTATTTCGGTTTAATCCAAAAAACCTAAATAACTGAAATTTTCGAAAAAACTCAATCCGAACCGAAATATTTCGGTTCGGATCGATTTTTCGCTTTCGGTTCGGTTTTGCTCAGCCCTAGCTGAGAGCTTAATGAATCACGTATAACTCAAGTTACCTAAAGAAACACACTAACCTAATTTTAACAACTCAGATTGTATGTTTGCTGAATTGAATGAGTTTCACGTGCTATTTTATTAGTAGTAAATCTCTCTGCATTTTACAGTTGTTAATTCCCCCCTCGTAGACCTTGGTCCAAACAACTTTAACGTTTTGTTTCTTCAACTTTTTATTTATGTATATATATTATTTACGCAGTATTCTATTGTACATGGCAGGTTGCTGCTTGCCACTTGCCAATCTAATACAAAAACTTTTGGGGACTTACCGAATTTTTAAACCAAATAAAAATTATCAAACAATATTGTAAATAGAAAATTTATGGTTAAATAACTATTTTCTCTGTAATTCTCATTTTTTTACAATTTTTTTTATATTATTTGACATGCATTTTAAGGTTCCTGTAAAATATAGTTCTACAACTTATTTTTAAAACTTTCTTTTTCTAAATAAAAATTTAAACATTATATTTTTATTTAGAGGAAGAAAAAAATAAAACAATTTATCGAAATATATATTAAAAAAGACTTAAAATACGTGTCGAGCTCCCGTCCTTCAATGTAAAAAATTGAGAAGGACGGAGAAAGTATATTAGTATATTTTTGCTGAAATTTAATATTTAAAAACTAATAGAACCTTCGTGAAGAATATAGCTCATACTAAAGGATTAGTGAAATTCATTTGATATTTTAAAATGAGATAAATTTTACAGATGTAATTTCGTATTTGAATTTTACAGCCGGAAGGTGAAGTATATGGATAAAGCTGTATAGTACAATGCAAGCATTATATCCTATATATAATTAGCATAAGAAAATTTAGGTGGTTTGGTCGTTAAAGTTAAATTAGTAAATATTCAATTAGGTTAAATTAGTAAATATTCAATTTATTAAAAAGAAAAAACATTATATATACATGCAGGGAGGTAACGGGGGACTAGAATTTTATCATCTCTCAAACACATATGACACATAAGTGAAGCAAAAGGTATTATAAAGTGAAACCCTCATTTCTATAATTTGATATTTCAGGGTAAAATTCAGCAATTTTAGCAACAAATTAAACATATTAAATTGTTGTGGATTAAAAAACGTACTTGTGTATTTAATGCAAAGGTTTAATGAGTTTCGAGCTTTAATGGCTGCACTCGTGTTTCCGGACTAAATCGGTCCTCACAAGATGCCTACGTATCTCAATTATTACTGAGAATCAAGCCGAAGACGTAGTTCTGATCGTAGGATCAGGGACCTTATATAGGCGTCTGGAGCCTAGTATTTATGGTATGTTTGGGAGTCTTAGCGAATAAGTCTCCTTTTCGATATTGGATAAACATTGTATTGCTTGCTGAATAAGTTGTTTCCTTGTCTATAAAGGCTATAACTCATTAATTGCATTTAATTGGGATTCTGGATCCTTCTTTGACTTATTTGCCATAGTTTGGACTCTTTTCACGAGCTATATATTTTCCCTATTCATTAATTACGAAATTAATGAATAAATAGGGTGTCGGGACTTAAATATCGACCTTTCCATTGACTTGTCAATTATATTTCTATAATTACTTTTCTATCCATATCATTTGCCCCCCAACTTCTAGGAGAATCTCTCTTGGATTATCGTAGAAGTTATTTCATTCGGGAGTTACGAAATTTTCTTCCGTATTGTGGTTTGGTTTGACGAACATATACTTCTAAACCAATTTTTATAATTTCCCAAAACAGGAATCGGGATTTTTCACCAATTCTATGGAAGATAAATTAATTTTTGATTTTTCAGTTCATTTTCGACCAGGATCCTGGTCAAATTCGACCTCGATTTTAGCTCCTGGTCGAACTCCTTCGACCTGGATTCTGGTCGAAATTTGCTTCCATTTTGTCTCCTGGTCGAATGATTTCGACCAGGATTGTGGTCGAATATGACTTCCATTTTGCCTCATGGTCGAATGATTTCGACCAGGATTATGGTCGAATATGACTTCCATTTTGCCTCCTGGTCGAATGATTTCGACCAGGATTGTGGTCGAACATGACTTTAGTTTGGCCTCCTGGTCGAATGATTTCGACCAGGATTGTGGTCGAACATGACTTTAGTTTTGCCTCCTGGTCGAATGATTTCGACCAGGATTGTGGTCGATCATGACTTCAGTTTTGGGCCCTGTTCGAACTCATTCGACCAGGATTCTAGTCGAATACTTGGTTCGTTTAGAATTTTAAGGCTCATATATATATTTGGGCTCAATTTGGGCCTAAGACCTTTATTGGGCCTTTAGCCTTTTTTTGAAATTGGGCCTTTAGCCTTTATTGAAATTGGGCTTTATTGAAATTGGGCTTTTTAGCCTTTTGACCAGGTTTTTGGTCGAATACGAGAGCCATTTCGGGCTTTATTCGAACTCATTCGATCAAAATTTTGATCAAAAATATTGTTTATTTTAGTTATGGGCTTAGTTGGGCCCAGAACTTTCACTGTTCAAATTTGTTAATTGAGCCTTTAGCCTTTTATGGGCCGTACCGGCTAATACCGGTTGCCCTTCCTTCAACCGGCCCATTGACCGGCTGTCATCCCTATATAAGGGTGAGTTCCCCTTTGTTTCCATTCATAACACACATTCTATTTTCTCAAAGTCATTCTGCTAAATTCTTTCCAAAGTTTTCTCCAAATTGCTCTGCTAGGGTTCTGTCACAAGGCGATTCCCAGCGAGATTTTCCGTTGAATCTCACCATTTTTCTGGGTTTTTTGCTTGAAGACTTGAATATTTCTTTAAAGATTCTGGGTTTCTTTGAAGATTTCTGGGTTTCTTTGAAGATTTCTGGGTTCTTTTGAAGATTTCTGGGCTCCTTTGAAGATTTAAAGACTTTATGGGTTAGAAATGGCTGATCGAGCTTCTCAACGTCTTCAAAAGATGAATTCCGCATCAAAAAGAGGTACCCCCATTCCTATTCGTTCAAAATACATGTCTTTGCATGATATGATTAATGAACGTGGGGATGAATACCCGTCAGTGTCTGCTTTAGATTCGTATGATTGTAGCAATAGATTTCATGAAGTAGAAATGATAAAAGATTATAATAAGATGTATTGGGTCAAGGCCCCCCTGAAGCTTGTTCCTGCCGGCCCTGGTGACCGTTCATGTCACTGGCGGCCAAATGTCTTGTGCATTTATAAAGATGCCATAGTTGCCGGTATTAGGTTCCCATTCCATGAATTCATCCCTAGGCTATTGGCAGATGTCCAAATTAACCCTTGTCAATTACCTCCCAATGCTTGGAGGATAATTAATTGCTTCATGGTTTTATGCCTTCGAAATAATTTTCCACTTTCTGTACCATTGTTTAGAAAGATTTTTCAGTTTAAAAATCGCTCGGCCAACAACTTGGGTTGGGTATATATTAGCCATAGGGTAGGCTTCCCTTTCATCTTTCACCCCAAATCAATCCCAGATAATAACCCCAAATGGGAAAATGAGTTCATGTATCTTGTATGGGAAGGAGGGGACTGGGGAACCCTTTTTCATAAATCTTTTGGGAGAGTTTCTGATGGTAGTCCCAGTAACATTATCTTGAATGAGGAGGAATCTCATGCCTACTCAGAGCTCATCAAAGATAATGGGACTACCGTGGCTTGGGAGCTATTGGACGAGTTTGTTCTCAAGTCTGTTGGGCTCTCCACTGTTCATGATAAGGGTATTTTACTTATCCCTTTTCTTTATGTTTATTTTCCTTTTCTTTGTGATTTTCTGTAACCATTTTTTGGTTTTTCTTGCAGCTGCGGCCTTTATCAACAAGACCAATGAGCCCAAGGATGCGGAGACATCCAGAATGAAGAGGGCTAGACTTGGAGATGATCCAAGGGGGAAGACTAGTGTTCCCAACTTCTTGATGCCTTCTGAGATCCCTGGAGACGAGGCTGATATTCCTGTGTCTGCCAAGTCCTCAGTGTGGCGCCCCAACTGGGGTATTAGGAAGAAGGACACCATTACTGGGGTGTCCAAGCATGCTGTGGACTGGTCATACCATTCCCTTACCCCTTGTGATTACAAGGATTTTGTTGCTGATTCCACCCTCGAGGGTGCTGAGCACTTAGGTGCCCAAGCTATTGCTGCGGTAATTTTCTTTACCTTAGCTATTTCTTTGAAGTTTTTGCTTATATTTTCCTAACTTTTATTATTTTTTTGGCAGACCAATGCCAACTTCCAGGGGGTATTGTTCCAAGCCAAGGCCTGGCGTACCTCTTCTGAGGCCAACCGGGTTAAGTTGGAGAAGTCTGTAGAGGAGGTGAAGTCTCTCAAAGAGACTCTTGCTAGGAGGGAGAAGGAGCTTGCTGAAGCTCAAACTGATATTGTTGAGCTGAGGAAAGGCAAGGATGATTGCATCGATGAGTACCTTGACTCTCAGGAGTATAAGGACTTGATCGAGAAGCATGACGATATCCTTTTCCCAGTCCAGCATACGTCAGGATGGGAGGATGCTGTTCAGGCTATCTTGGCCAAACATCCCGGGGTTTTTGATGCTGCTGACTTTCCAGCTCCTCACCCTCCTACTCCCTTGGAGCGCATGTTGGCTGGAGTGGACGATATGGAGGAAGATGCTAGGATTTTAGATCCAGAGCATTCATCACCCCTTGTTGACACTTCTGCTGATGACCATGATGCTGACGAGCATTCTTCTAGCTCTAGCTCAGGGGAAGAGACAGATGCTGGTGACAAGGAGGGTGATGCGTAGTTCGTAGTTTATTTATGGCCATCCATGGCTTGTATTTCCTTTTCTGTATTTTCACCCTACGGGCTTAACTTAAACTTTTATCAAGTTTAGTTTTATTTATTTGTCTTCCAGCATTTTACATTCTTGAGTTTGCATGCTTAGTTAACATGCCTATCAAAATGCATTGCTCATATAATGAAAAGAATATGGAATTCATAACTTGGAGAATGGGTTCAACCCTTACATAATACTCAAGTTTAAAAACTTGGGTTGGTTTTATCAAACCTTATTTCTAGTAGTGAGTCCATTCAGGAAACTCTTTAAACATAGTAAACTTTCAAATTGGAGGCATGCCAAGTCCTTGGCACCTCATGCCCTTCAAGGGTTTCTAGTTTGTACGAGCCTCGACCAAATACGTTCTTGACGCGATATGGTCCTTCCCAATTTGGGGCCAACTTCCCTTTTTGTCCAACTCCGGATGCTTCAATCTTTCTGAGAACCAAGTCTCCTTGACGAAAGAACCTTTCTTTAACCCTTAGGTTGTAGTAGAAAGATGCTTTCTTTTGATGTTCAACTATCTTGGCGTTTGCCTCATCTCTAACTTCGTCAATTAGATCTAAAGCCAGCCTCAAGCCTTCTTCATTTGTTTCTGGTTCATAGGCCTCAACTCTTGGAGACGTGTGAGTAATTTCCACTGGAACCACTGCCTCTTCCCCATATGCCAACAAGAAGGGGGTAGCCCCAGTGGTGACTTTACAAGTAGTACGATATGCCCACAATATGGGGAGCAATTCGTCTACCCAAGTGTTTCTGGAGCGTTCAACTCTTTTCTTTAGGCCATCCAGGATAATTCGATTTGCAACCTCAGCTTGCCCATTTGCTTGAGGATGGGCAACAAAAGTAGAGCACAACTTAATATCGTTCTCATCACAATACTTCTTGAACTCATCGTTGTTAAACTGAGTTCCATTGTCCGTGACCAGGACTCGTGGAATTCCATATCTGCATATCACATTTTCCCAGAAGAATTGCATCACTTGCTTGGTGGTTATCTTGGCTAATGGCTTAGCCTCAATCCACTTGGTGAAGTAGTTAATTGCTACTATCAAGAACTTTCTTTGAGCACTTGCCATAGAAAATGGCCCGAGTATATCCATTCCCCACATAGCAAAGGGGATAGGTGAGTTAATGGATGTCATCATCTCTGGTGGTTGTCTAACCACTGGTGCATGTTTCTGGCACCGTTCACATTTCTTCACATAGCTTTTAGCATCAGCAAGCATGCTTGGCCAATAGAAACCTAGACGAGTGACTTTATGGGTAAGGGCTCTGCCCCCCAAGTGCTGTCCACAAATTCCTTCATGTACTTCCTTTAGGGCCAATTCTGCCTCTTGGGGTCTCAAACACTTCATGTTTCAGATGGTAAGATGAGGCAACAACCTTAAACGCATGAAGACCCGTCCTTCCAAGGATCGCATTGTAGGTTGAGGTTGCCTTTATAACTATGAAGTTCAGTATCTGAGTGGATGTATTCGTTCCTTGCCCCATGGTCATTGGGAGTTGGATAGTGCCTTCCACCTTTGATTCCACTCCATTAAACCCATATATGGGCATATTCGAGGGTGTCAACTGAGAGTCAGTGTAACCCATCTTGATAAAAGCATCGTGGAACAAGATATCCACTGAGGCTCCATTGTCGACTAGGACTCTCTTTGTTTCGGAATTTCCAATCACAGGTATGATGACTAGAGGATCATCGTGGGGGAACTTCACCCCTTCCAAGTCCGAATCATCAAAATCTATTGACACTTCTGTTTTGGCACGCTTCGGTGCTTCTCCAACCACAGTTAGTACCTCTCGGGCATAAGCTTTTCTTGAGTTTCGGGAGGACCCGGCAACAGTTAGTCCTCCGAATATCATGTTGATAACTGGCCCTCGGGGCTTGGGATTTCGATCTTGATCGTTGTCCCTTCTGTCATAATCCTTTCTTTCATAGTTCTCTCTTTGACTTCCTTGGTTTCCATCCTTGGTAAATTTTCTGAGTTTTCCTCTTCGTATCAGAAACTCAATCTCATCTTTCAGTTGCCTGCAATCGTCGGTGTCATGACCAACTTCTTTGTGGAACCGACAAAATTGATTTTGGTTCCGTTTGGACAAGTCAGCCCTCATCGGCTTTGGCCATTTGAGATCTTCTTCCTTAGCTATCTCCATCAGAATTTGACTCCTGGGAGTATTCAATCTTGCATATTCTGTAAACTTTGGCCCAAAATTGTTTCTCTTGGGTGGAGAATCAGAGTCTTTTGACGTTCTGGGAAATTTTTCCTTGACATCATACTCCTGAGTTTCTTTTCTTTTCTTTGAGTTTCCACTGTCGCCAGCGGTGGGTTCATACTTTCTCATGCTTTCTTCAGCCTTGATGTACTTTCCGGCCCTATCTTGGAGCTTCAGCATGCTCTCGGGTGGATGTTTAGCCAACGACCTTTTGAAGTGGTCGTCAGTAGTTCCTTGTTGCAGGGCTATCATAGCCACTCTGTCCTCTAAGTCTGGGACTTTCAAAGCCTCTCGAGTGAATCGATTGATGTAGTCCCTTAGGGCTTCATTCTTTCCTTGCCGTATTGCCATGAGCGATGCAAAGCTTTTCTCATGCACCCTTCCACTAATGAACTGATTGATGAAAGCCTTGCTTAGCTCTTTAAAGGACCCAATAGAGTTGGGAGGTAGACGGCTATACCAACGTTGGGCCATGCCTGCCAAGGTTTGTGGAAACGCCCTACACTTGACCGTATCGTTGGCTGGCTGCAACAGCAGTGCATTGGAGAAGGTCCTTACATGATTTGCGGGATCTCCCGTTCCATCATAGGCTTTGATCGAAGGCATCTTGAACTTTCTGGATATAGCCGTTTTCATGATGTCTTAAGTAAACGGTGGTGTAGGATCATCAGGATCTCCTAGGGGCAGCAGAATGCTAGGATCACCCCTTGGGGCTTCGGCCCTCCTAGTTCTTCTTGATGGTGGATCCAAATTGATAATTGGGATTCCTTCAGTTTGATTTTTTGCCCTTGCGGCCTCCTGTTCTGCCAATACTTTCTTAAGCCTTTCGACTTCTGCCTCATGGGCCGCAAGCTTCTCCTTAGTAGTTTGGGGTTGATCCCGATTGTTTTGCGAAGAATGTCTCCTTATAGGAGCGACATCGTCCCCAGTTGTATAACCCTCATCCTCGGTGTATGGACCCGAGTAATCTGGAAAAGAGATCTGGCGATTCTGGGGTCCCAGACCTTGAATGTAAGGGGGCACATACGCCTCATGGTAGTTACGCCTCTCACTTTCACTTTTTTATCTGTATGCAGTATACATTATATTTTCACTTTTTTTTGCACCGTTTTTTTTTTCTTTTGTTTGGATGATTCTTTGATTTTTAGTCATTGTTATTTCATTTCTAGTGTCACTACTAAGAACAATCTATCTTTATTTCAAATCTCAATTCTATTTTATTTGGCAATTTGACTTCATATTTTCAATTTTATTGTAACCTTTAGTTTTTTCAATTTATTATAATTTTTATATTGATATTATTAAACCGCACAAACCGCACCACACCGCACTGCGTTTATGTGGTTTGGTTTACGCGGTTTTTAAGTTATGCGGTGCAGACACGGTTTAAAATTTAAATCAAACCGCATATGCGGGTTGGTTCGCGATTTTAGACAAAATCCGCACCACCCGCACCGCGAACACCCTCATAAGAAACATAATGTTAGAGTACCTAAATTTGTTCTCAAATATTATGTATTTTGACACTTATTCAATTAATTATGATAAATTTTTCTACATTCACATAAATTTTATGTCATTTGTTTTTCTCTTAATCCTTCTTAATGAAGCTTATCTTAATAATTAAAAGCTTAAGATTGTTTGGCTTGGCAATCCTACTATCTTAAGCGTTAAAATTCGTCTTAATTATTGAGAGACAAAAGTCCCACCTAACCAATAAGAATATCTACTGTTGATTACTTCACATCATGCAAAATAATACAGTCATGTCATGTTTTTTTGTTTTTTCTAAATTTTGTTACTAATATCTTTATTCTGACAATAATTAAATATATTAAAACTTGATACAAAACATCAGTAAATATATGTTTTTGATAATTATTATTAGACCTGGCAAATCAGTCGTGTCGTGTCGTGTAATTTCGTGTTTCGTGTACTTTTTGGCTATACACGAAAACGACACGAATTCAAATCGTGTACCTGAAACTGTTACACGAACACGACACGAATGATACACGACTTGACACGACACGAGATACTTGAATTTTTTTCGTGTACCATTCGTGTACACGAAACTAAACGAAACGAAATAGACACGAATAACAACGAAAACACGAATGTTTACACGAAATTTCTTAAAGTTCAAATTACTTTCGTGTAATATCAATTAATATTTATAATATATATATATATAATATTTTTAATTATTTATATATTTATTTATGTCGTGTACTTCTTGTCGTGTACTTGAAGGGTAAATCCAAAAACGACACTAAATCGGGGTCGTGTACTTTCGTGTTCGTGTATTTTCGTGTCGTGTACTTAAAATGCTAACACAAACACTAAATTTTTGTGTCGTTTAAGTCGTGCCGTGTATAAAATTGTCGGGTCTAATTATTATATCATTAGGCAAAACTTTAATATATTTTATGAAAATTGTATATTGTTAAGCATAATAGTTATTTAAAATTTTTACTACAACAAATTAAAAGTTGTTTATTAAAATAATTTGTAATATGTTATTTGTTTATAAGCAAAAACAAAAAAAAAATTGAACTATTCAGATATTTTGTGAATGTGTGAATTTATGTACCAAATAATATTATTCATTAAGTATTTAGATCGATAAATCATTCAGATATTTTAATCATTAAGAAAATATTAATCAAATTTATCAAATGACCCCTTAAATCTGTTAAAATATCACATTAATCCTATCAACTCAAAACTCTATTTGAGAACGATTTTAAAATATGTAACATTACTCCAAAAAAAAGAAAAAGAAATTGTGAATCGTCGTTGTAATCGAATTGAATTTGAAAGAACAATACCCGTGCCTATTTAACTCTTCTTATTAATGACAATGCGCTCCATTTGAGGCACACATCGAGCACCGCAACAAGTCAACTAGTACTACGAGAGACTGTGTCTTTTCAAAAATAAAGAAAAAAAACCGAAGTTAATAACTCAACGTTTTATTATCTCATTAATTGAAATTCAGACAAATAAGCACCGACATTAATTGAGAGTTTGAATTTTATATTCCTTTGTGTTTTTTTAATTTGACGTTTGAATTTTAACACTACTAAATTGCATATTTGCATTCTTTGTCTTTTCCACTTCAAATAGTTAATTTGATTTGACATTTTAATGGTTAAATTAATCAAAAGTTTGCTGAAAATTACATACATTACATAATCGAAAAAAATTACAAAATATATGTTATCGAAAAATATATCTAACTTACATTGATATGTAATTTTAATTATTTAATATTATAAATAAAGAGAAAAAGAAATCTCAGGTCAATCTCGTAAAATTTCCTAAGACAACTTAAAATTGCTATGTAGAAATACAAAGTCACCTACAAATAGCAAGATGAAATCAAATCAATTATAATTAAAATAGCAGTGAAAATAAAATTAAGAAAAGTGAATGGATATGCTGACACAAAATATCTGAGATCTACCTTAATCTCCCTACTCTCATAAATAAATTATTTTTAAACTTTAATTAATGTTAAGTTAATTTGATTACGAGAAAGTCAAATCAATCATTTAAAGTGAGACGGAAGGAGTGAAAAGATAATTTTTGCAAAATCTATTAAAAGATATCCAATATGAAAAAGGAAAAGAATTTTTTCCCGAAAAAGACATCTTAAAATATACGGAAGAAGTAATTAAATTCTCATTTTTTAAGATAATAATTAGGAATTTTGTTAAAATATTATGTAGTTATAATTTTCTGAATGCGGTAATTTTCTAGAAATGAACAAGGGTGGTGAGAATACGAATTGTTTGTCGAAAAGTTAAGGAGAAACACCCCTGACCCGTTACATTGGGCCTGTTTGGCTGCAACTTAAAGTTACAGCCTATGGCTTATAAACTCAAAAATGCTTATTGGGGGTGTTTGCCAAAATAAGTGAAACCAACTTATGACTACTTAAAATGGATAAGTTAAATGTTAAGAATCTTTAACATTCAACTTATAACTTATTCTCGATACACGCAATATATAATATCCTTCAAATCTTCAAAACCATATATCTTTTGATCCATTCATTAAAAAATTGATATGTATATATCAAATTTCTCTACTCATCGAGATCTATCCATTGATATCCATTTATATATATTAAAAAATAAATATTTTAAAAATAATAAAAAAAAGTTAACTTATAAGTTCTGATTTACCCAAAAACACTCTACTGCTTATAAGTTCTGATTTACCAAACACTTTAGGACTTATAAGCTCAGCTCTACTTATCACTTATAAAGCACTTACTCATTTTAAGCTATAAGTCAACTTTTGCTTGATATCCCAAACGCCCACATTATTATCCCGAGTAAAAGTATGGAAATAAGAGAAGACACTGGCGGATGCTTGTAAGGGTATACAATGTCATACTATTGTGTTAGACTGTTAGTTAGACTGTGCGGAATTTTTTAAGCACTTCGAAAATGTGTTAGTTGAGTTTGTTTCTACGTTTGCGAATGAGGTAGCTCATAAGTTAACCAAGCCACCCATTCGGATAACTATTGCTCCGGATTTTATTTCTAATATTTTGATTCTGGATTCAATTTAATGAAAGCAAGTACTTTTACCTCAAAAAAAAGAAAAAGAGAAGAGAATATAACGAAAAGATTTCAAATTTTCTCTCCTTATTATGCTCATGAATGTATTTTAGGAGGAAAGAAAAGATTAAGAGAAAAAAAATTCTAAAATTTCTTCCCAATAATAGAATAATTGGAAGGGAAATTTTCACATTAATTTTAAAAGAAAACCCTTCTCTCGTTATTATCAAAATTTTCTTGTCTATAATAAAAAAAAATATATAAGTACATGGTAAAGAATTTTTTTACAAATTTTTAATTTCTTTTTTCTTCTATTCCAAGTAAACTCTGAACTCGGAAGTTAGAGCAGGGAAGAACATATTAGCCCAATAGATATTGAAAGCCTTTCTTCGGCCCATTTTAACAAACACAGTAATTACTATCAGTGTCTTGCACATAATTTGGTGTCATCAGTCCAGTCCATTATCCAGCCCATTTATATTTTAACCCTATATAGCCCATTTATTGTTCCTCGTGCAATGGACTAGAGGATTGTTCTAAAAACCCTTCATTTATCAAATAATCACCCATTTTCTTATAACATTTACTAATTACTCGAAAATTCCCAATTTATTTTTAAAAAATAATTTATTAAAAATTCATTAATTAATTCCTCATTAATCATGAATCGATAGGTCAATTAAGTTCCGATTTCTACAATCATGAACTAAGAATAACAAATTATATAACAATTATCTACTCACATCGATATCCGACTTCTACTTAATATATTTAAATTCATTTACTCACTTTCTGATTTTCATAAATCCAATAATACATATTATTACATTACAAAATGTTTAATTTAATAACTAAATCGATCTTCAAATATATTTTTATAAATTTCATATTCTTAAGGTTATTCTCAAATAATTACACGTCTCTCTTTCAATAAGAACTAGTTTACTAAACCGCGCTTTGCAGCGGTTTTATAATAATTTCTCCAAATTTTTCTAAAAACTATTCTTAAAAATATGTTTTAAACAAAATTATATTTAAAACATGAAATTAAGGTTTCTTTTAAATTCTCCGTTTAGTGTTGTTCATTAACGAAATTTTGAATAACTAGTTTACTAAGCCGCGCTTCGCAGCAGCTTTATAATAATATCTCTAAATTTTCTCAAAAAATATTCTACAAAATACGTTTTTAAATAAAATAACATTTCTAATATAAAATTAAGTTTTGTTTTGAATTATATATATATATATATATATATATAATGAGTTTTAATAAAATAAGTAAGTAAGGGTTGTACCTAATATTTTTGGAAAATAGAGATTTTAGTGAGAACAAATATAAAAGGTAATATGTTTTAATTTAAAGGTAATTGTCCGTGATATTTTTGGAAAATGAGTAGATTTTGTTAGAAAAAACTGTTTTAATTATAAAAGTAAATCAGCTAGTTACTATTCTTATATTATTTTATTTTTTTATTAAATAGAATAAATGACCGAAAATCGACCGAAAACAAAAACTCTCAATGTTTCGGCTTTAATAATATAGTATATATATATATATATATACTATTATATTAAAGACGAAACATTGAAAGTTTTGTAGTCTGGTCATGTAAGTTTTTGTAGTCTGGTCACTCCATTCATAGCCGTTAGATATTTTTGATCAAATCATTGAGAACCGTTAGATAAAATATTAAAATTAGTATATAGAATATCTTTTATATTTTTCCTAACTAAAACATCTCATTTTCCAAAAATATCACAGACAGTTTCATTTAATAAAATAACATAATAATGTTATAATTGCTAATAAATAACTCATTACCATTTTTAGCCAAAGTGTATATTCTTTTTTATATTTTCTAACTAAAATTTCTACTTTTCTATTTTTTCTAAATAAAAACTCTAATTTTCCAAAAATATCACGAATAGTTCTATTTAATAAAATAAAATAATAAAATTATAATTATTAATGACTAACCGATTAGCGCTTTTTTCCAAAACATATATTTTTTTATATACTATTATATTAAAGACGAAACATTGAAAGTTTTGTAGTCTGGTCATGAAAGTTTTTGTAGTTTGGTCACTCCATTCATAGTCGTTACATATTTTTGATCAAATCATTTAGAACCGTTAGATAAAATATTAAAATTAGTATATAGAATATCTTTTATATTTTTCCTAACTAAAACATCTCATTTTCCAAAAATATCACAAACAGTTTCATTTAATAAAATAACATAATAAGGTTATAATTGCTAATAAATAACTCATTACCATTTTTAGCCAAAGTGTATATTCTTTTTTATACTTTATAACTAAAATTTCTACTTTTCTATTTTTTCTAAATAAAACCTCTAATTTTCCAAAAATATCACGAATAGTTCTATTTAATAAAATAAAATAATAATATTATAATTATTAATGACTAACCGATTAGCTTTTTTTTCCAAAACATATATTTTTTTTATATTTTCTAACTAATATTTCTCTTAACTAAAACCTCAAAAATATCACGGGTTATTTCATTTAGTAGCATAAAATACTAATATTATGAATATATCTCTCTATCTATATACTATATTATCAAAGATTAAACATTGAAAGTTTTTGGTACCTGTTTTTTTGTACTTATTTTTTGATACGATATTTGCCTTATTTAATTGTTTATTTAATTATTATAATCAGTTACTCTTTTAATTAAATTATATTACCATATTTTTCTTAAAAAATCAGGGGCAATTTCCTTTTCAGCTAAAACATGTTATTTTTTCTATTTCATTTGCTAAAATCCTTCATTTTTCAAATATATCACGAGAAAACCCTTACATATTTACTTTAAAATCTATTTTAATACTTTTATTTGACAATTACATTTTTCAACTAAAACATGTCACATTTTCTATTTTTCTTACTAAACCCCCTCTTTTTTTAAAAATATCACAGACAAATCATTACTTTTATATTTTAAAATTCAACGAAAACACGTTACTTTCTATTTTTATTACTAAAACCCCTCTTTTTCCAAAATATCACGGACAACCCGTTACTTATTTATTTTAAAATTCATTTTAATACTTTTAATTATTTTAAAATGTTTAACACACCTACTAATTTTTTTTTTACTAAATGCAATTAATAAAATATAAAAAATAAAATTAACAATTATTAAAAACAACATGTGCATCGTACGGGTTTTAAGCTATATTATTAAAGACGAAACATTAAAAGTTTGGTAGTCGGATACGGTCAATACTTAATGATTTTACTTAATTACCCTTACTTATTTTTTGTTTTAAAACTATCATTAAATAATAACATTATTTATAATCAATTACCTTTTCACCTAAAATACATTACCTTTTATTATTATTTTTTCTTACAAAATCCTCTCTTTTTCTAAAAAAAACACGAGCGGTTATCTTTTTTAACAAAAACATGCTACTCTTTCTATTTTTTCTTACTAAAATCCCTCATTTTCCAAAAATATCATGGACAAATCCTTACTTATTTATTTTAAAATCTATTTTAATACTTTTAATTATGTTCCTTTTTCTATTTTTTCATTTTCTAAAAAACTTATTATTAAATAATAACATTTTTATAACCTACTACCTTTTTAGCTAAAATACATTATCTTTTCTAACAAAATCTTCTCTTTTTCTAAAAAAAATCATGGGCAATTACCCTTTTCAACTAAAACGTGTAACTCTTTCTGATTTTTCTTTACTAAACCCCTCAATTTCCAAAAATATTCCGGACAAATCCTTACTTATTTATTGTGAAGCCTATTTAAATACTTTTAATTACGGACACTTAGCTTTTCAGCTAAAACATGTTACTTTTTCTATTTTTTTCTTACTAAGACCTCTCCTTTTCCAAAAATATCACGGGCAAACAGTTATTAATTTATTTTAAAATTTATTTTAATACTTTTAATTATTTAAAAAAGTTTAACATGCCTACTTATTTTTTTTAGTAAATGCAGATTAATAGAATATTAAAACATAAATAATAAAAATAATAAAAATAATAATTATTAATAATAATCCGTGCATCGCACGGGTTTTAAGCTAGTGTATATATATATATATATAAGTTCTAGATCGTTCAATCAAAAACTACAATTATTCCTTCATAGCTATTAAAATCTTCACTACCTCCAAATCTACTCCCAGTAAGAAAAAAATCAAAAAAATATGAACAAACATCATTTTTGTTGCAGGGAGAATTTTTTATTAATAATGATCTCTTTTTGTCAAAACAAATAACAACAACAACCTCTTCCTTTAAAAAAAAAAAATTAATGACCTCTTCTCAATATTTTTTATTCTTGTATGACTTTTGTTATAGATGCACTAACTTGTTGAATTTTGTTAAAAATGCACCCACTAAATAAATTCTTTAGTCGAATAAATCTTAACATGATATTTTTGAAATGCATACACTATAAACTTTTTAATATACAATTTTTATCTTTGAATTTTCGTGTATGAATTACAGAAAATATTTTACTAAAAATAATAGAACAAAAATATAATATAATATATAGTATATATAATATACACTATATATTTTTAAAATATATAGTGTATATTTAGGAAATATACACTATATAACATATTAATATAACATATTTAGCTTTCTTACTTGAAAGACCTACCTCCAAATCTACTCCCAGTAAGAAAAAATTCAAAAAAATATGAACAAACATCATTTTTGTTGCAGGGAGAATTTTTTATTAATAATGATCTCTTTTTGTCAAAACAAATAACAACAACAACCTCTTCCTTTAAAAAAAAAAATTAATGACCTCTTTTCAATATTTTTTATTCTTGTATGACTTTTGTTATAGATGCACTGACTTGTTGAATTTTGTTAAAAATGCACCCACTAAATAAATTCTTTAGTCGAATAAATCTTAACATGATATTTTTGAAATGCATACACTATAAACTTTTTAATATACAATTTTTATCTTTGAATTTTCGTGTATGAATTACAGAAAATATTTTACTAAAAATAATAGAACAAAAATATAATATAATATATAGTATATATAATATACACTATATATTTTTATATATTTTTAAAATATATAGTGTATATTTAGGAAATATACACTATATAACATATTAATATAACATATTTAGCTTTCTTACTTGAAAGACAGTATTAAAAAAATTAGTAAATAAATTAGATTAGTAGAGAACATTTAGGAGAATATTAATATAGTATATTTAGTTTTATGCTTAGTTTTATGCGTTAGAAAATAGTAAGAAGAAAATTGAGAATTTATCGAATATTATAAAGGCAAGAATATTAAAATTTTATATTTAGTTTTATCTATTAGTAAAAATTTAAAAGATAACTGATATATTTTCTAATAAAAAATTTAGGAGAATATTACAAGAATCTTAAAATTATATATTTAGTTTCCTCCATTAGTAAATATTTTAAAGACAAGAATCTTAAAATTGAGATATTTTCGAATCTTTAATATTAATAAGTCAAAAAATTGAGAAAATTAGAAAAATAGTTTCGAGCGATCTGAGAGCGCCACCTCACCGCCCCCGTCTTCTCCTTTATATAAGTATATTGATTATAGAAAAGGGCAACTGTTTAATATATTTCATTATTTTAATATTATATCAAATATTAGTATATTAATCACTTTATTTTTCTAAAACTTTATATTGCTACTTCTATTTAAAAATACATAATACATAAATATTAAATTCTAGTATGCTCCCTCTAATGAATCGCTATCTCGTTAAACATGTTTCCTCTCACTAACCCGCTTTCTCGTCGTTACCAAATTGAACATAAAACAAACTAATTACGTAATCAATTACATCATTTATTAATCAATTTTATTATATCATAAAATTTAATTCAAATCTTTTTCAAAATTCTAATTTTTATAGTTTAAAATATAGGTACTCGAGAAAATAAATGAAAAGAAAATAAGGATCCTCTATTTTTTTTTTAATATATAAACTTGCATTTTCTGTAAGTTTTATCTTCTACATTATTAGAAGGTAAAAATTAAAAAAAAAATGATTTTTAATATATATGTAAAACATATAGATAAATTAAACGTGAGTTTTTTTACAAAAAAATTATGAGAACATAATTTGTAATAATTTTTTTAGGAGAATTTAAAGATGATAATATAATTTCAAGATAAATTTTAGAACTTCAATAAAAAATATATGAGAATATTAAAATGGTAACTTTAAGTTCAAAATAAAGTTTAGGAAAATATCAACATGGTAATTTGACCTAAAGATAAATTTTAAGACAATATTACGTCGGGCAATATTACGTCAACATGGTAATTTGACTTAAAGATAAATTTTAGGACAACTTAGGAGAATATAAGTTAATTAATATTTTCATTATTAAAGATTTAATAGTCAATTTAGATATTTTCAACTCAAATCTGGTACCTCACAAATCGTCTTCTTTATTATTTTTCTTGATTAAAAGATATTAAATAAAACTCAATAAATAAATTGAACTCATGGAGTAAGTTTAGAACAATATTAATATAGTATACTTAGTTTCTTCCATTTGTGGATTTTTTTTTGACAGTCAAACAAACCATTTTTAACCTAACATAACATATTTAACTTCCTTACTTGAAAGATAGTATTAAAAAAAGAGATAATTATCAAAGTCATCACTCATTTGGTTCAAATGTATCAAATTAGTCACTTATTTCAAATATGACTCAATTAGGTAACTAATTTGAAAACTATATTTATATACAAGTATAGATCGAAGCGATTTGAGAGACGCCACATCACCGTTCTCGTATTCTCCTTTATATAAGAATATTGATTGGATCAATAGAGAGCGTTAGAGAGCGTTTATGAGAATATTAACATACTATATTTAGTTTCCTCCATTAAAAAATAGTAAAAAGGAAATTGAGAATTTATCTAATATTATAAAGGCAAAAATATTAAAATTGTATATTTATTTTCCACCATTAGTAAAAATTTAAAAGGCAATTAAAATATTTTCTAATAAAATAATTTATGAGACTATTAAAATTGTAAATTTAGTTTCATATACATTAGTAAAGATTTTAAAGACATGAATATTAGAATTGTATATTTAGTTTACTCTATTAATAAATAAAGATCTTGAAGGCAAGAATATTATAATTGTATATTTAGTTTCCTCTATTAGCAAAGATTTTAAAGTCAATTGAGATATTTTCGAATCTTTAACATTAATTATTCAAAAAATTGAGAAAAATAGAAAAATAGAACGAAGCGATCTGAGAGCGCCACCTCACCGCACCCGTCTTCTACTTTATATAAGTACTAGTCGACTAAGCCGCGCTTCGCAGCGGCTCTATAAATTTTTTGTAAAATTTTAAGTATTAACTATCTAAGAAAAAAATAAATAAAATTTATACTACTATATAATAATCATTTCACTGAAAATTTTGGTTTTCAGATTTTTTGGTATTCTGGTTTTCGGTCATTTTAATTTATAAATAATATGAATAATAGGATATTGCATTTTCTAACCAAAACATATTACTTTTTAATTAAAAAAACACTATCTTTTATAAACACACCTAAAAATACTAATTATGTTTTATTTTTCAGTCATTAAAAACATGTTACCTTTTAATTAAAACATACTATCTTTTATTAACAAATCTAAAAATACTAATTATATTATATCTTTCAATCATTAATGTTAACTTTTTAAATTAACATGTTACCTTTTTATTAAACAATATTACCTTTCCAAAACACACCTAAAGATACCAATTGTACAATATCTTTCAATCATTAATACACGGGAAATCTTTCAATAGTTAATAATATATATAACTTATTAATACATCCAAATATATCTTTTAATTTTTTAATTAATTAATAAAATTTAATTAAAAAAACTCGTACATGGTACGGGCTATAAGTTAGTGACGACACTTGTTACTATAAATAAATATAAAACAAATACTAAAAATAAATTTAAGTATTAACCACCATTTAATTCTTCAGCAATTCGTATTATCACAAATATTATCTTTATATCCCCTAGACTTTATACGCCGATTTTGTGTCATGTTTCTTGAGCCGACGTCCGTTGCATAATATAATAAAAAAAATACTAATAATATATGAAATAATAAAATTTAAATATTAAGCTTTTTGAAATTTTGACTATAACTCTTTTTCGAAAATTATTTAGACTCAATGATCTTTTTTTTAAACTTCGGATGAGGTTTTTTGGTGTTCCTGTTGAATCAATATTATTCTTAAAATTTTTAAATTAATTACTTTTAAATAATATTTTGTTTTTTTTTTCATTTTTTTATTTGTTGAATTATTAAAGCACAATCACCTTTTTGAAATACGGTATAAAGTATAGCCATTATATCAATCTCCAAACATAGATATTTTATATACTTTCTAATGACATCATCCTCCATGTATAGATCTTTAATTGATACTTATTTCGGTCTCTTTTTTCGTTGATCGACACTTGCAAGCTCGTACACATTTTGTATAGACATATTGAATCATCACATCACAATTGAATTATCTAATACCCAATATCCAGATGATTAGCTTATAAATACAACCCTATATCAAAATAAAAATTATGAGTATAATACAACATAATACTAAAAAAAAAAAACATGGTCAAAGAATACAATTCATGCGTATCAATTATCAAATATTAGACTAATGATATCTCGAATTCAAGTTTAAAAAGGCATAAAATTAAACTAACAAATCGATGTAAAAATACGATAGAAAGTTTAACTTACTTATCTTCTATGGCCAATTATATATATATATATATATATATATATATATATATATATATATATATATATATATATATATATATATATATATGAATGATGGTTGGAGAAGAAGTTAGTCTTGAATAATTAAGGTAAACTTTTATAATAAGTTTTAAATTGGTGCCGAAGAGAAATTTAGAAAAATATTAGTAAAAGTCTTTTTCAATTTTAAAATTTGGGAATTTTTTTTAAGAGAATATCCATTAATCAAGATTTTAAAGACAAAAATAGTAAAATTGTATATTCAGTTTCCTTATATATATATATATATATAAAGAAGAAGATAAATAAAATAAGAAATAAGATAATTGATAAGCTAAAAAGATAAAGATGTTGAATATTAATAAAAGGGTAAAAATGTCCAAAAATATCACGACTAAAACCTTACTTATATAGTTTAAAACTATTTTAATAATTTTAATTATTAAAAAAGTTTACCTATTTTAACATGCCTACTTAATTTTTTTAATAAATATAATTAATAAAATATGAAAATATGAATATTGAAATAACAATTATTAATTTAAGCTAGTATATATAAAGAATAAGATAAATAAAAGGAGAAAGAATATAAAGATTGATAAGATAAAAAGATAAAGATATCGAATATTAAAATAGTATATTTACTTTCTTCCATTATTAAATATTTTAATGGAAAAAATATTAAAATTGTATATTTAATTTCCTCCATTAACAAAGATTTAAAAGACAATTGAGATTTTTTCTATCCTATAAATTCAAATTTAAATAAGAAACTTTAATTTTGTTGAATTAAAATTGAGAAAGGAAAGAATATTAAAATTGTATATTCTGTTTCTTCCATTAGTAAAGATTTAAAATGAAATTGAGATTTTTTTAATCCTATAAATTCAAATTTATATAAGGAACTTTAATTTTATTGAATAAAAATTGAGAAATGAAATAATCTTAAAATTACATATCAGTTTCCTGCATTAGTAAGGATTTAAAAGGTATTTCATATTTTTCTATCCTATAAATTCCAATTTAAATAAGAAAATTTAATTTTATTGAATTAAAATTGTATATTTAGTTTCCTCCATTAACAAAGATTTAAAAGGCAATTGAGATTTTTTCTATCATATAAATTCAAATTTAAATATGGAACTTTCATTTTATTAAATCAAAATTGAGAAATTAAAGAATATTAAAATTGTATATTATATTTCTTCCATTAGTTGATATTTAAAAGGCAATTGATATTTTTTTATCCTATAAATTTGAATTTAAATAAGTAAATTTAATTATATTAAATTAAAATTCAAGAGCTCTAAAAAAATAAATAAATAGTTATATTTAGTTTCCTTTATTAATAAAGATTTAAAATGCAATTCAGATTTTTTCTAAAATTGAGACTCCGTTAGTAATCATTTAAAAATAAATTGAGATTTTTCTATCCTATAAATTCAAATTTATATAAGGAACTTTCATTTTATTGAATAAAAATTGAGAAAGGGAAGAATCTTGAAATTGTATATTAGTTTTCTCCATTAGTAAAGTTTTAAAAGGTATATGATATTTTTTTTATCCTATAAATTTTAATTTAAATAAGGAAATTTAATTTTATTGAATTAAAATTGTATATTTTGTTTCCTCCATTAACAAAGATTTAAAAGACAATTTAGATTTTTTTTCTATCCTATAAATTCAAATTTAAATAAGTAACTTTAATTTTATTGAATTAAATTTGAGAAAAAAAAGAAGATTAAAATTGTATATTCTATTTCCTCAATTAGCTAAAATTTAAAAGGCAATTGATATTTTCTCTATCATATATATTTTAATTTAAAGAATGAAATTTAATCATATTAAATTAAAATTCAAGAGTTCTAGAAAAATAAATAAATAGTTATATTTAGTTTCCTTTATTAGTAAAAATTTAAAAGGTAATTGATATTTTTTCTATCATATAAATTCAACTTTAAACATGGAACTTTCATTTTATTGAATCAAAATTGAAAAAGCAAAGAATCTTAAAATTGTATATCAGTTTCCTCCATTAGTAAAGATTTAAAAGGCAGTTGATATTTTTCTATCCTATAAATTCGAATTTAAATAAGGAAATTTAATTTTATTGAATTAAAATTCAGGAGCTCTAGAAAAATAGATAAATAGCTTTCGAACGATCTGAGAGCTCCTGGGGGTTTTCCTTTATATATATAAAGAAGATAAATATAAAGATATATTGATTGATGATTTGGTCAATTTTACAACTAAATTTTTTAATCATACTTAAATAAATGTATAATATATATTGATATATAATCAAAATTATTTATAAAATATACATTTTTAATAAAATAAATTTAATATAACCCGACTTATGCCCGGGTACTATTCTAGTAATTAATAATTAACTCTCCTTCACCGGTTAATCATGCCTTTGAAGAGCCAATAAATATTAGTTGACATTGGAAAAGGTTCCTACAATCGTATATTGAACAAATTCATCAAATATTTGAAACCCTCCTAATGGACTTACCAAGTGTTTTTCTTTGAGATTGTCGATGTACTATTCCACACAAAAAATCATGTAAATAATCAAAACAAAATCATGAGAAAGACTGAAAAACTAAATTATCCAGAAAAGGATCATAGATATATATATATATATATGCAGGTATAAATCAAAGAGACAAAAAAAATATTAAAATTGATAAGTTTGCACAGTTCTTATGTTAAGGCTAAAAAAATCACCTTCTTAAACACACAAATCTCCATGCGTATAACGTATTGGTAAACCCCGTCATATTTGTTATCAGCCTGCAGAAACAATAAGCACAAATTGATAAATAAACAAAAAGATAATCTGCGTAACAAACTATTAACATGATACTCCGAATATAAATATTTTAAAACAAAACTAAAATTTTCGAAACACACATATGGAGCCTATCACTACATCATTCAATGTAAAAAACATTCGAGCTTCACGTTAGGTGGATGGGGCTTTATATAAATTTGTTTTATTTAATTTAGTAGGATGACCTTTTATATAATAAAAAGATTGGGTAAAATTATAAGATTAGAATTTGAATTAGGATATAAAATTTAAATTCTTATATATTAGAGGTTATATTTACTTTTTATACAATTATTTTTTATCCAATTTTAAAATGGTATTAATTTTTTTTCTTCTAAAAAATAGGACTTAAGTAAGGAAATTTTAATTTTAAGCCTTTTAATTAGAGGAGCTCTAGAATTTGAATTTGAATTTGAATTATGATATAAAATTTAAATTCCTATAAATTAGAGGTCATACTTACATTTTATACAATTGTTTCTTTTATAAAATTTTGAAAAGGTATTGATTTTTTTCTAAAAAATAGGACTTAAATAAGGAAGTTTTAATTTTAAGCTTTTTAATTAGAAAAGCTCTAAAAAATTAGCTAAATATGAATTGAACGATTATGGAGCTAAAAAATTTCATTTTATAAAGATTTTGTATATATAATAAGAAAAATTGATTAAGTTTATAATTTTAAGCCAACTTGTCTTTAATAAGAATTACCTATTCTAGTTTCAAAAAAAAAAGAATTACCTATTCTACAATTTAGGAGCTAAAAGAGGAAATTTCATTTTTTAATAGGATATAAGTTAGTTGAGAAAAAAGGTAATATTTGTTTGATTAAATTTTAAATAAGATTGACTTTTATATATTTATTGGCTTTCCTGAAAATTTGAGTGTAAATAAGGGATGTCTTCCCTAAAACTTCGAATGTAAATAAGGAAATTTAATTTTATTGAATTAAAATTGAGGAGCTCTAAAAAATTAGATAAATATGAATCGAGCGATTCTAGAGCTCCTGGGGGTTTTCCTTTATATATATAAAAGATATTGATGATTGATTTCTTATGCAAGACCGATCTAATTTCTTAACTTCTTATTTACAAAAATGTTCCTGTATTTTCTATTATATCACATAAAAAAGAAGAAAGTTTAGGATAAGAGAATGTTAAGATGTTAATTTCATTTGAAAAGAAATATTATGAGAATATATAGATAATAACAGAGGAAAGTTTAAAATAATGTAAGGTAATACACTTTTTTTTATATAATTTAGATATTTTGAAAGCAATAATATTATAATCGAATATTTAGTTTCCTCCATTAGTGATATTTAGTTTCCTCCATCAGTAAAAATCTATTGTATATTTACTTTCTCTATTAGTAGATATTTTAAATGCAAGAATATTATATATATTTAGTTTCCTCCATTAGTAAAGATCTATTGTATATTTACTTTCTCCATTAGTAGGGATTTTAAATGCAAAAATATTATATGTTTCCTCTATTAGTAAATATTTAAAAGGCAATTGAGATTTTTTCGAATTTTTAGTATTATTAATTCAAAAAATTGAGAAAATTAGAAAAATAGAACGAAGCGATCTGAGAGCGCCACCTCACCACCCCCGTCTTCTCCTTTATATAATAGTGTATTTTCTATTATATCACATTAAAAAAGAAGAAAGTTTAGGATAAGAGAATGTTAAGATGTTAATTTCATTTGAAAAGAAATATTATGAGAATATATATATAATAATAGAGGAAAGTTTAAAATAATGTAAGGTAATACACTTTTTTTTATATAATTTAGATATTTTGAAGGTAATAATATTATAATCGAATATTTAGTTTCCTCCATTAGTGATATTTAGTTTCCTCCATCAGTAAAAATCTATTGTATATTTACTTTCTCTATTAGTAGAGATTTTAAATACAAGAATATTATATATATTTAGTTTCCTCCATTAGTAAAGATCTACTGTATATTTACTTTCTCCATTAGTAGGGATTTTAAATGCAAAAATATTATATGTTTCCTCTATTAGTATATATTTAAAAGGTAATTGAGATTTTTTCGAATTTTTAGTATTATTAATTCAAAAAATTGAGAAAATTAGAAAAATAGAACGAAGCGATCTGAGAGCGCCACCTCACCGTTGAAGGTAATAATATTATAATCGAATATTTAGTTTCCTCCATTAGTGATATTTAGTTTCCTACATCAGTAAAAATCTATTGTATATTTACTTTCTCTATTAGTAGAGATTTTAAATACAAGAATATTATATATACTTAGTTTCCTCCATTAGTAAAGATCTACTGTATATTTACTTTCTCCATTAGTAGGGATTTTAAATGCAAAAATATTATATGTTTCCTCTATTAGTATATATTTAAAAGGTAATTGAGATTTTTTCGAATTTTTAGTATTATTAATTCAAAAAATTGAGAAAATTAGAAAAATAGAACGAAGCGATCTGAGAGCGCCACCTCACCGCCCCGTCTTCTCATTTATATAATAGTATTGATTGATATTTCTCGTACAAATGCATGAAGACATAATTATATTTACATCAAAATTTTCATATTAACAAATATGTCACAATTTATGTATACTACAAAATTACTTAAATTTCAATAATTTATCCGAAGTCAACCTTAGGTCTTTTATCATTTATTTTATATCTAAAAACAATATGTTATTATATTAATATCATTATTATCAAAATTATATTATTTGAGCTTAAATATATAGTATTGGATATATTTTATTTACTTTTATTTATATATTTTACATTTTTATTAAATAATTTTTGAAAGAATTTAGTCATATAAACATTCCGAGTAACAAAAGAGGAAATATATATAATATCAACGGAAATACAACTGGGCTATAAGCCGACTCGAGTTTATATCTAAAACGCAACGTCTCGACGAGAAAATTAAATCAGAGAGATAGAAATGGCCGCTGCGCTCTTAGCTCGTAGGTCTCTCTCCGCTCTTCGTTCTCGCCAGCTTGTAAGCTCCCATCTCTCTCTCTCTCTCTCTCTCTCTCTCTCTCTCTCTCTCTCTAGCTTTAGGTAAATTATTCAGATTAATTAATTTTGTGTTTTGGATCATGAAATCGTACCCGATCCTCTCAATTGATGACCTGTATCTTTGTTCCTTAGGGTTTCAGTACCGATTTTAGTTTAAGTGAACTATATTATGCCACGTGGCTAGGGCTATGATAGAGATGTATTGTGATTTTAATTTCTGGATTAGGTTTTTGGGTTAAAATGTGTATGTGAAATGAATTGGAGAACTGTGAATGTTCGTGTAGCGATATTTAATTTTGCCTAAAGGATATAAACACTGATATATGTGTTTTGATTAAGTTGGTGTTTCTTTGAGAGCTTTTTAATGATTTCAGTTGTGTAGATGTTATAATTTGGTTACATGTGTACTGAAGAAGGAATGACCTTGCTCCAACGAGCGAAGAACCGAGTGTTGTGGTACAATAATTTAGTATGAGAAGCCGATGGAATACGATGTTGACTTATGTATAGGACGTATGCAGTTTGATAAGAAATTATAGATGCTTGTTGTTTGTGTTAATTAACATGCTTTTACGATGGGCAATCCTACAAATCAAACTGGTTTTGTTAAGAACAACTTGTACACCGGCATTATTTTGCTGAGATATGGAAGAGTTTATTGTGATTACACAATGTGTGAAGGTCCTAATGAGGTTTTTTTTTCGGGCTGAGAAGCGTGATACTCCTCGCAGGCATGATATCATTTTGCTAAACTCGATGAATAGTTAGTTGCGGTATTGCGAGAATTGCTATTGAAATTTGGAGTCGTAGTCCCTAACCTATAGAGGTTTGCTCTGTGTTAAATATGAAACTGGATGCGGATAGTATATCAGGTGTATAGATACGTAAGTGCAAGACTGGATCAACCTCTTTTGAGGCCCCAAGTCAAGTACGAAGAAGGGGCCTTATCTATTAATCCTCTAAACAAAGTATATAGAATAACTATTGATTAAAAAAACGTATTTCAGAAGTACTTTCAAAGTTCTCACAAATTTTATTTTACTTTTCTCAAAATTAGTAATATGATGTTTATTGTTTAAAATAAATATACAGCTCACATAAATGTGTGTTTTAAATAATGAGCAAGGCATTATTATAAGTTTAATATTTTTTTATACTTAACAACTAATAATTTATGAGGTAATATAAATATGAAGTAATATTATGAGGCCCTCACGTGATTGGGACCACCATTGGTGATGGCCGACTTGGCGTTATAAAAGAGCTGCCCCTGGGTAAGTGGTCTAAGATCCTCAAAGAATTTTCCTTGCACGAAACCATTTAAAAAAAAATTGAATGTGCAAACAGCTTTAGGAGAGAATAAGCAACTGTTGTAGCTGATTGTAAAACAAATATAGTTGTGTTCACTTGGAGGGAATGGAAAGGTGAGAGAAAGGCTTGACATTTTGTGAAGGTATGTAAGAGAAGGATGTAGAAGTGAGAGCGAACAATATGAAAGGTGTAACGGTTTTTTATGATAAGCTTTCTTAAGGAAATGATGAAAGAAAGGTATAAGTATTCATAATATTGAAATAGTTACGAAGGAATTTTAATGTTAATTTGCGGAATGGAACGGAGGAGAGGATGCTCATTTGTTTATGCATGTTCTCATTAGACAAAGTTGTTGCTCCTCTGTGTATGGTGTGAAACTCTGTACATTTGACTATTTTTCTGAGGATGAACATTTGTTTATGCATGTTCAATTTTCTTTTTTTAACATTATCCCATCATTTCATTTTGTCTAAGTGATTAGAATTTTTTTTATATAAAGTTGCTCTTCTTTGTATTGTGTGAAACTCTGTACAAGTGACTATTTTTCTGCTAGGTTGCAGCTGGGCAAACGTTGCAGGGGGCTAATGGTTATGAATTTAGACATGGCACATGCTCATTTTCGACAAAGCAGTCTTTTTCTACTGACAAAGGTTGTACTCATACATTTTTTGCCTGGTGAATACACATTACATAAATAAGTATTGAATAAATATTTGGAGTTTTACTTAGCAATAGATGTATATGTGGATTTATTACCTTTATTTGTTTTAATTTTGTAGTTATAAGGATCTAAGAAGTACGTACAACTTTTCGTATATAGGTTTTTGTCCAAGTAAATTTTGATAGTAAAGAAGAAACACAGTTATGCTATTTGCAGCCACAAGGGGTTGGGAGGGCGATCTTAACCTATGTTGCTCGGACTCTTCATTTTACACTCGGACATGGACACTCGGACATAGACACTTGTTTTAGGCCAAAAGCATGCATATTTTTCAATATCTTTCTGAGTACGGTACTTGGGCACGTATTGTTGGACACTTCTAGCCGAGTCCGAGTAACATAGATCTTAACCTGCTGTTTTCTATCAGTTCTGTTAGATGTTAAAACTGATCTTTTAATTTGCCATTGCTTAAATTAGTCAGGAATCTTTTACTTGTTGTAGTTTAGGCATTTATTTTTTACTGGCTTTGGAAGCCTTTTTGTGGTTGTACACTTTACATTTTGAAGTGAAATAAATGTTTCCAGAAGTGTAGTTCCGTGTGTGTTCATACTCATTATCTGTTTATTATTTCAAATTAATTGCTATTTTATTGCTTATTTGCTTCTTTCCTCCCACTTCTTCCCTTCTATTTTGCTAAATCACTTTTCACCTTTTTGTTTGAGCTAATTCCGAAAATGCATATCTACTCTCTGTTTCATAGGTAGCTGTTGGAGTGTCATGTCTTTATCTCTTTTACACCTTTTCCCTCTTTATACTTATCATAACAACATAATATTCTAATGCTGTGTAGAAATTGGCCACCTTTAGGCAGATGGATGTTACCAGTCCTTTTTTCTTATTCCTTATGTTAATTGCAGATGATGAAGAAAGGGAAAAGCTTTCAAGGGAGATTGCCAAAGATTGGAGTACTGGTACTGCATGGAATTTATGCTCGTTATGTTGTGACACTTTGTTTTATAATATTTTTATACATTTTTAGATGCAATAGGGAATCAAAAGTTAAACTGTTCATTTGCAGTGTTTGAGCGGAGCATCAATACTTTATTTCTTACTGAATTGGTTCGGGGTCTGAGCTTGACGCTTAAGTACTTCTTTGAGAAAAAAGTTACAGTAAGTGTCTTACATACTTGTTTAACTTGTAGTAGGTTGTGTAGTAGGTGCAAGGCTCTAATGAATGTGCCTTTGACAGATCAATTATCCATTTGAGAAGGGTCCTCTGAGCCCCCGCTTTCGTGGAGAACATGCTCTCCGACGTTATTCTACTGGGGAGGAGCGATGCATTGCCTGTAAACTCTGTGAAGCTGTAAGAATCATCTTTATGGCTCTAAAGAAATTTTAAACTTAAAACTTAAAACAGCAGGTTATGTATGTATTGTTATGATGTCATGTACCCTTATGTGGAGCAACTGCAGATTCATATTGCAGACATGCTTATATACTACCTGTAATTTAAATACGTGTATTAAGTGATGGCTGTTTCCGACGTAACTTAGCATACAGATGGATACCTTTTGTGATGTGAATGGAAATTAAGAGGGGTACTGTGAAAATTTGAATAAATGGTCGATTTCTTTGTATTTAGCTATGTGCGCATTTAGCGTAAAGGAGGATGTAGCAAAGAAGAGTGTACTTCTCTTAAAATTGATAATTTATCGTTTCTTTTTCCAAATTATAACTAGATAAGAAAAGGTACTAGCTCTATTTTTAACACAATTACATGTCTTTATAGGTAAAATATTGTGTTTTAACTATAGATCTACTGTTTTTATAGCCGAACTGAGGCAGCTCAGGGTTCATTAAGAAACCTTATATGATTAAAGGCTACATGCCAGTTAGTTCATGTGGTTGTGTTTCCTATGGCGAGATATTGTGAACTACTCTGACCATTATGTTCTGTTTAGGCACTTGCCTTGTGTTAATGAACACATCATTGAAATATTGTTTTTGCTGCAACAGATATGCCCTGCTCAAGCAATCACAATAGAAGCTGAGGAACGTGAAGATGGAAGCCGAAGAACGACAAGGTAAAGTACAGTATTTGATGAATACTTCCAGTATATTATTCTTTGTAAGCTGTCTTACGTGACTGGATTTGTATAGGTACGACATTGATATGACAAAGTGCATTTACTGTGGATTCTGTCAAGAAGCATGTCCCGTTGATGCAATTGTTGAAGGACCTAACTTTGAGTTTGCTACTGAGACTCACGAGGTTGGGAACTATTCTGTGACATGATTTTTGTTTTCATGATTATATTTTTGTACCCAAATAAACTTGTATCATCTCATTGTTTCAGGAGCTCCTGTACGATAAGGAGAAACTACTTGAGAATGGTGACAGATGGGAAACTGAAATTGCAGAGAACCTAAGATCTGAAAGCCTTTATAGATGATTACTAAGTACGTCAGTTCAGAAGTTCTTGTGTTGCTTGTGATTCATCTTGAAATGTGATACCTGGTGATAGCATTGGAATATGTGTCACTAGCTTAATAAATGTTCTGTTGAAAGTCTACAGAGAATCTATGTAGTTGCTACATTTTGTTTTTTTTTATTTGTCCTGAAATTTTCCTTGTGCATTACTTGCTTATTATTCGGATGGCGATTATCTGCAAGTTTTATCTGCAATGCGATTATAATGCTTGTTGTATGTTGGCATCGGAACTTATTGTCTTTAATTTACTTATCGTTACAACTAATGTGCGTGGTTTGACTAGAGGGACACCATGACTAGAGAGGCCTCTATCGGTAGACGTATGTGGCTCTGCGATTTTAAAAAGTAAATTGCATTAACATATAGTATATCGATTTTAAGGAGTAGATTGCACATATGAGTATGACATATTCCTTATCCCAGTTATCTTTTTGCCAAGATATAGACATTTATAAATGGGGATGGGCTATTAGTAAGTCATATATACATGTAATTCTTTTATACAAGCCTCCTACATAATTCATAACAAAAAACAAACTATGTCCCATTTCTTTACATTGGCTTGGACATGAAAATTAAGAAAATAAGTAAAGTAGTAAAAAGAAATAAGGAACATGTGAGATCAATTTTTATTTAATGTATAAAATGATTATATTGGAGAAAAAATGAGTATACTGGAGAAAAGTAGCGAAAATATTTTTATATTGTAGAAATACTACCTTTGAAAAGTTTAGAAACATATATAAAATTAAGAAGGACATTCTAAATTAAAAGTGTAAAAAAATGGTTGAAACAACGTAAATAAGAGTATTACATACATTTAAATTATTTGAATACATTCATTTTATACGTTTATGATCCTTGGACCAATCTGATTTAAACTAAAAAAAATTATACTTGGATAATCTAATGATTATCAAAGGAAAATATTATTTGGAAAGCTCTTTCTTTATTTTCAGAGCTATTTGTAGCATATTGTACTAGAATATGCTATATTTTGTGCATGCAGGGGGATATGCTACAAATGTTGCTCTGGAAATAACATTTTCTTTATCAAATATATAGTATCATCTTTTAAATATAAATAAGAATCCATTTAAATGAACAGAAGGAATTATATATTTTTTAAATATAAAATAAGTAAAATCATATTATTCCCTTCTATTATACCCTCTCGAGGATTTATCTCTGATCGTTCCACGTTATGGGGTTTGATTCTTACCCGCCTCCAAAATTTATTAAAACAAATACTCGTTTATACGATATACAAGCCTACTTATTAAAAAAAAAGTAGTAACCCATTTTTCTAAAAAAAAAAAAGAAACTAGTAACCCATTTGGTTTCAAAAAAAAAGAAAAGAAAAGTAGTACAGTAATCCATTTGGTATTGGGCCGGCGGGCTTTACTCGACCCATATTCACTCAAAGATAAACAATTGTACATTTCTCTCCCAATACAACCCGAATCAAACCAGCAATTTCTGAAAAGAATCCCCAAAATCTCAAGGTAATTTCATTTCTCTTCTGTATTCAATCTCATCATCTTACGCTTTACAATTAGTACTTCACTTGATTAATCTGTTTTATCTTATCCAATTTAATAACTTTGTGTTTGTTTCACTTTATTGGTATGAATTAATTCTTTTACACCATATTTACAAGTACCCGATTCTGCTTACCGATTTGTTTGCTGTAAGTGATTTATATCTGCTTCGTGTACTTTCGTGTCGTGTATTTTTTTCGTGATGTGTTTGGCATTCTCGCAAGTATTTGCTGTTTTTGTAACTGAATTGAGCGTTTGTCGGGATTTATGAAAATTGTTGGTGAGCTAGTATTGGATAGAGCATATGAGATAATGTGACTAAACGGAAGTTTATGCGTCAATGAAATTAATTAGAATAGTCCGTAGCTCGTCTACAGCTTTACAGGAATATGTAGTAATGTTGGGTTAGCAGTTGAATATCTGTTGTAGGCAAATAGAGTATAGATGGGTGTCGTAGTTTGGTGATTCGATGCAGTGTAAATGTGTAATACTCTCAGCTCCATTCGTTATTTTTTTTACTCGACCTTGAGCCCTTGATGAATCAACACCTTAAAAGTTTTATTGGTTTTAGTTCGGTCAGTGTTGCTCTTAGTTGGGGAAAGGGTAATTTGTGTGCTCCAGTTTGGCAACTTCTTAGAATCAGAACATAGCCCTAATAAGTTGACGTCCATGAATAATTATGTCCTAAAATTCAGTATTCATGTTTCGCTTGTACAATCACTTGTGAAGTATCATTATCTGTAGTCATAGTATCTTCTGTATCGATTATTTATTCTGAATGCAACATACGTGCTGCTTAAGTTAAAATTTTCAGTTCAACCAGTATTCTTGTATTATAACAACGAAAAATTCGTTGCATCTGATACAGTCAAAATTTAATTATTTATATATTATTATTCCCCATACCAGTGTCGGTTCTAGTTTTTTTCTTGCGAAGTATGTTTGCGCTCTTAGTTTTATATGTAAAAGATTGCTAAAAAAGGGGTAACTATTATTATGTCTAGATGTCTAGTCTAAAATTGAGCTGTTGTGAATTTTTGATGAAAAATCTGATTATTAAGCATTTGTCCTGATTAAGTTTAACTCCGCGTGGATTTTTCTTACATTTCTCTGATGTATATTTGTCAGAATGATGAATATTGCAGCGTCATTGTGTAGAAGATTAAATCTCAGTGAGCTAGTACCAAAAGTTCCTGTCTACAGTTCTGGCAGTGGTATGCCTTATCATGAACTTTTACTTTTACTTCTCCAAGTTCCTTCTAATGTCCGTACTTTATCACATGTCTAATTTTCCGGATACATAGATGCATCTGGCGGGGGTTTCAACTTGATCTTAAGGCGTTGGGCTTCAAAGAAGACTGCAGGTTCCACAAAAAATGGTCGAGATTCAAAACCTAAGAATCTTGGGGTGAAAAAGTTTGGCGGGGAGGTAAGTAAAGATGTTCATTATAGTTAACTTGACCTCTTGAATCATTTTCACCTTGTATATAACACTGCTGCTTACATAATATAAGTTGTATAACACGCTATCTCTCATTCTCCAGAGGGTTATACCTGGAAATATCATTGTTCGTCAGAGGGGCACCCGCTTTCATCCTGGGAATTATGTTGGAATTGGCAAAGATCACACCCTGTTTGCTCTGAAAGAAGGAAATGTCAAGTTTGAACGTCACAAACTTAGCGGACGCAAATGGGTGCATGTCGAACCCAAGGATGGCCATATGCTTCATCCTATATACTCAAATGCTCCAGGCTTGCATCTGAAGACATCTGCTTAGTTTTCTTTCAGATTATTTGACTTTTCTTAGCCAGACAATTACAAATTATCTACATAATTTGATGGACTCAAACCCTTGTTTTTACCTTTTGTGACCACTGCTGCATTGTGGTAAATTTGATGAATACATCACTGGCTGTTTAGGCAATTTTTGCAAGTTTAAAATGACTACTATTAGTCCTATCTGTAGATTGTTTGATTATGTCTTTCCTAAATGTAACTTCCAATATGAAAACGAATCAAATCATTAAACTTTAAGAGTCAGAGTTACATTATACAGTATGTTAGTTATCGTTTAGAACTTTCATCACAAGTTTCTACTTTCTACTTTCAGTGACACACAATTTTCTACTTTCTACTTGGCAAAACTTCTAACTTTCAGTAACACACAATTTTCATAAAAAAGACAGTGAACAAATCCAGTAATAAAAGAGTCATCTTATTATACATCACAAGTTTTGGAAATCAAGATTCACGGAGTTTTATCTGCGGAAGGGTTAAAAGAGCTGCAAAGAGCTGCTGCTGCTGCTGTAACATGCTTGAGGCTGTATCAAATTTGCTCCATAAGGCACCTCTATCAAGCTTGAGACTGCTCCCGTCTTGAGCCTGACAAAGCCCACTTTAATGTATGGCTCTGGGCGAGGGATACTCTCAAACAGTTTGGCCTCAAATGTCCTGAGATTGTCACCATCACAAGGTTTTGATGCTTGGAATGTCATGTAGTACCAAGTGCCACCAGCAACGTTTGTCATTGTCTTGATTACTTTGACAACGGAATAGTTTGTTTGCTATACACAGAACAATACGATTTGTTAGGTTGATGTGTCAGAGAGAGAGAGAGAGAGATAGATAGAGAGAGAGAGAGAGAGAGAGAGAGAGAGAGAGAGAGAGAGAGAGAGAGAGAGAGAGTAAACACAAACCTCTTTGGAATTATAAAACTGAATGGCATGATTAGCGAGACCATGCAAATCAGCAATGGCGTCATCAGAGAGATTAGCATCTGGTGGGCAGTAATACCTAATAATCAAGCTACCACAGTTCCTCATCAGATAAGGATAGTATCCAACCTCAAACCCCTACAATAAAAACGCACATTGAGAATAATAATCAATCATATATTCATATTCATATATTTAAACACACAATACAAATTGAAATACAATTTACAACCATGTACCTGAGTAGTGCTGACATCTCTGTCATACTGCCTTCGTTCTAATATAGAATATCTTTCCTTGACCCAATATCTATGAGCTATATGCGGATGATAGTGTTTCAGTCTATCGTCAATTTGTTTCCTCAGCTCTTCATCATCATCTTCTAGGCGCTGGGAGAAGATTTTTTGCTTCCAAGTCCGATTCATCTTTGCTCCCTTGAGCGCTTCTTCAATATATACAATCCCATCATCTTCTCTCGTCAGCTCTACAGGTTCATAATTATATTCAAAATCTTCCGGGACCTTCCGAGTCTTCATCTGATTAAAAATACGAATCAGCTCAGCTCTACCTTCCAGATCCCGCCTAGGGTTCTTCATATCTCTTCCTCTGCCTAGGGTTTGTGAGCTGATGAATATGTGGAATTGTTGTTGTAGAGCTCGTGGGCTTTAACTTCGTTGGGAATAGAGGTCTAGGGACGTCTTTACTGCTTCATCGGCTCTAAATATATAGTTTTGATTTTGGTGATTTCCATGGAAAATAAATTTACAATTAATTTAAATCATATATAGAATTTGTTTTTGGTGATTTCCGATCATAAATGGGAAATAAGTTTGCAAATATAATTTTAATCATATATAAAATTTGTTTATTTCCGATTATAGATGGAAAATAAGGTTGTAATCATGTGCAGAATTTGAATACGTAGGGCCATCAATCATCAATCAATATCAATTAATCAATCGATCAATATATATATATATATAAAAGAGGATACGCGGGAGTTTATGTGGCGCCTCTAAGATCGTCTCAATCTATTTTTCTAATTTTCTAGAATTTTAGAACTTAAAATGCTATTAATAACAAAATATTTTTAACATAATAGAAGTAGAATAGGTGTTCGAATTTAAGGAGGAGAAGAATTCGAATTTCTAGAAAAGACGTAAAAATAAAGTTTAGAGTAGAATAGGTGTTCGAATTTATAAATAAGAATAATTCGAATTTTTAGATAAGACTTAAATATAAAAAGTTATATTAATAATAGAATAAGTGTTTAAATTTTTAGCATTTATAAAGGAGTCGTATTGAAATATATAATTAATCAAAGTTTGAAATATTGATGAGTTATCACTACAAAAAAAACAGTATCAGACAACACTTATCAGACAACGTAAAGTGGAAAAAGTGTTGTTCGAAATCAACAGACAAGTGTTTTTTTTGTTTTTTTTAAAATCATCGTCTGATCCAGCCTTCAGACAACGGGGTTTTGACAATTTAATTCTGTTGTCTAACAAACTGAATCAGACAAGTGTTTTTTTTATGGTGTTTTTTATGCTGTTGTCTGAAAAGACTTCAGACAATGTTTTAATTACCGTTGTTTGTCTGATTTAAATAGACAAGTGTTTTTTTAATTCTGTTGTGCAAACGAGTTGGCTCAGACAACGGTTTATAATTGTGTTGTGCAAACAAGTTGGACCAGACAACGGTTTACAAAATTATATTGTTTGAAAAGACTTGAGACAATGTTTCAATTACCGTTGTTTGTCTGATTTGAATAGACAAGTGTTTTTTTAATTGTGTTGTGCAAACGAGTTGGCTCAGACAACGGTTTACAAAATAATATTGTTTGAAGTCAGACAACGGTATTGTGCTAGTGTTGTGTTTATTTTAGCATACATCAGACAATTGTTTTGGGGTAAAAACCGTTGTCTGAATCACTGTACAAATTAAAAAAAAATTACACGAAGCAACACTTTCACTACCTTTTTGTTAAAATCTCTTACAAGCCGGCCTTTTTATTTTTTGATTATTTCTTCCCAACACTAAAACGAGTGTTTATTAACATCTGTACGGTTCGATCGTCGAAGAAATCATTCAAAAAAATTATCCAGTGAATCTGGATCGTGCCTCGATACAGGAAGCAAGACTTTCACTACATTTTTGTTAAAATCTCTTACAAGCCGGCCTTTTTATTTTTTGATTATTTTTTCCCAACACTAAAACGAGTGTTTATTAACATCTGTACGGTTCGATTGTCGAAGAAATCATTCAAAAAAATTATCCAGTGAATCTGGATCGTGCCCCGATATAGGAAGCACCACTTTCGCTACATTTTTGTTAAAATCTCTTACAAGCCGGCCTTTTTATTTTTTTGATTATTTTTTCCCAACACTAAAACGAGTGTTTATTAACATCCGTACGGTTCGATCGTCGACGAAATCATTCAAAAAAATTATCCAGTGAATCTGGATCGTGCCCCGATATAGGAAGCAACACTTTTACTACGTTTTTATTAAAATCTCTTACAAGGCGACCTTTTTATTTTTTGATTATTTTTTCCCAACACTAAAACGAGTGTTTATTAACATCCGTACGGTTCGATCGTCGAAGAAATCATTCAAAAAAATTATCCAGTGAATCTGGATCGTGCCCCGATACATGAAGCAACACTTTCACTACATTTTTGTTAAAATCTCTTACAAGCCGGCCTTTTTATTTTTGATTATTTTTTCCTAACACTGAAACGAGTGTTTATTAACATCCGTACGGTTCGATCGTCGAAGAAATCATTCAAAAAAAATTATCCAGTGAATCTGGATCGTGCCCCGATACAGGAAGCACCACTTTCGCTACATTTTTGTTAAAATCTCTTACAAGCCGGCCTTTTTATTTTTTGTTTATTTTTTCCCAACACTAAAACGAGTGTTTATTAACATCCGTACGGTTCGATCGTCGAAGAAATCATTCAAAAAAATTATCCAGTGAATCTGGATCGTGCCCCGATACATGAAGCAACACTTTCACTACATTTTTGTTAAAATCTCTTACAAGCCGGCCTTTTAATTTTTTGATTATTTTTTCCCAACACTAAAATGAGTGTTTATTAACATCCGTACGGTTCGATCGTCGAAGAAATCATTCAAAAAAATTATCCAGTGAATCTGGATCGTGCCCCGATACAGGAAGCAACACTTTTACTACGTTTTTATTAAAATCTCTTACAAGGCGACCTTTTTATTTTTTGATTATTTTTTCCCAACACTAAAACGAGTGTTTATTAACATCCGTACGGTTCGATCGTCGAAGAAATCATTCAAAAAAATTATCCAGTGAATCTGGACCGTGCCCCGTTATAGGAAGTAGCACTTTTACTACGTTTTTATTAAAATCTCGTACAAGGCGACCTTTTTATTTTTTGATTATTTTTTTCCAATACTAAAACGAGTGTTTATTAACATCCGTACGGTTCGATCGTCGAAGAAATCATTCAAAAAAATTATCCAGTGAATCTGGATCGTGCCCCGATACATGAAGCAACACTTTCACTACATTTTTGTTAAAATCTCTTACAAGCCGGCCTTTTTATTTTTGATTATTTTTTCCTAACACTAAAACGAGTGTTTATTAACATCCGTACGGTTCGATCGTCGAAGAAATCATTCAAAAAAATTATCCAGTGAATCTGGATCGTGCCCCGATACAGGAAGCACCACTTTCGCTACATTTTTGTTAAAATCTCTTACAAGCCGGCCTTTTTATTTTTTGTTATTTTTTCCCAACACTAAAACGAGTGTTTATTAACATCCGTACGGTTCGATCGTCGAAGAAATCATTCAAAAAAATTATCCAGTGAATCTGGACCGTGCCCCGTTATAGGAAGTAGCACTTTTACTACGTTTTTATTAAAATCTCGTACAAGGCGACCTTTTTATTTTTTGATTATTTTTTCCAATACTAAAACGAGTGTTTATTAACATCCGTACGGTTCGATCGTCGAAGAAATCATTCAAAAAAATTATCCAGTGAATCTGGATCGTGCCCCGTTATAGGAAGCAGCACTTTTACTACGTTTTTGTTAAAATCTCGTCTAACCCGACCTTTTTATTTTTTGATTATTTTATATTATTTTATAATATAAATCTTTAAAATTGAATAATTATTTGCTTTTAGAACTAATTAAAAATAACCAATAATTCATTTCCCCCCTTAATGAAAATTTCCTTTCCCTCTTCCCCATCATTTCATTTCCCCTTCTGCATCCCCTTATTTTTCAACAGCCGCCTAACAAATTTTATTTCCCCCTCTCTGTTCTCCCTCATTTTCCCCCTTTTTTCTAATAATTTGTTTCCCCCCTTAACAAAAATTTCAACCTCTTCTCATTCCCTCTCATTCTAATTTTATCCGCCTCATAACATTCATGTCTAACACTCTCCGCCTCACTTTATCCCCTTCCCTCAACATCTCATCTCAAAACCCTAGCAGGTCTTCTCTCTTCCTCTGTAAAATTCAACTTCTGGGTTTTGTTTGTAATCATCTATAGGATTTACTGGGTCTTGTTGAATTACAGGTATTACCAATTCTTTTCTCTATTGAATTTCTTGTTGTAATTTATGTTGGTTTTGTTAATTAGTTGGAGTTTTGAAGAATTAGGGGTGTAAATATCTGTACTTATGTGTGAATTTTTGTGCGTTCTGCATGAACTTGTGTGTTGATTTTTTTGTATTTTTTGTTTCTTGATAATCATGATGATGTAATTAAGTGATTTTATTATGTGGGCTTTAATGATCTTTTTTATGAAGTAGATGAATTACTAATGAGTATTTGAATGTGTGTGTGTGTTTATAGGACTTTTACTGAATGTACAATCTGTTGAATACATTTGTTGGCTTCTATTTTCTTGCTTTTATTGTCATTTTCTTGGGTGTTAATTGTTCAAGTAAGGGGATTTCAATGAGCATGTGTATACAGGGTTTTTCTGATCTTATAGATATATGCAATCTTGGTTATCTGTTATGGCACTTGTATTTATTAACAAGAGGTGTTTGAATAGGATTAATCAGAAGATACTGTTTTTTTTGTAGTGGAGAGAGGTGTGAAAGCAGAGATCTGTTCTGACCTTGGATTAAATCAGTTAATCAGTTGTAAGCTTTTTAGCTTGTCTGCTGGGGAGCTTCAGAGGTGTGCGATTGGGCTCACAGCCATACAGAACGCTCAAGTTTACGTGTTTGATGAACCCACAGCACATCTTGATGTTAAACAGAGGCTTAAGGCTGCCCAAGTTGTTCGATCTTTAAGCACACCTAATAGGTGTATATTTTTTCCCTTCTTTCTTCTGTATGTTATTCCTTCAATTAATAAATATTTTAACTTACCTACTAATATTCGAGTTTCAGTTATGTAATGGTTGCTGATAATGACTTGAGTGTCCTAGGTTATATGTCAGACGTCATTTGCTTCCTATACGGATTACCCGCTTCATATGGAGTTGTTGGTCTTCCCTTGTCTGTCAGAGAAGGAATCAACATGTTTTTAAATGGTTTTGCGGAGACTGGAAATAAACGATTTTCTGAGGATTCACTTATATCTGATGTATGCTTTCAAAACGAGCCTCTGAAATTTCCAGTCACCTACTGGCTATTCTACTGGGTTCTTGATTTTATGTTTGTTCTTTTTTTATCAGGTGGCAAAGGCTTTTAAGGGAATTGCCAAGGAACTGGAACCAATTGCACGATACAGGTATCCTAGCATGAGCATAAGGAGGGGGCGTTTCAAGCTTCAGGTGAAAGAGGGCGATTTTACTGATAATCAAATCATTGTAATACTGGGCGAGAATGGGACTGGGAAAACAACTTTTATCCAGATGCTGGTACATGGTTTCTTTTGTCACATGTTAACCTCTTGTACACTTTCTTTGAAGCAGACATCAAGTTTATTTATTTTTTATGTTTTTCCATTTTTAACTACATAAATGTGGACAGGCTGGTTTATTGAAGCCTCACACAGTTGGAGGCTCATGTGGCAAGATGCCCAAGTTCAGTGTATCTTACAAGCCCCAGACCTTTGAACTAGGATATCCATCTACGGTCTACGAATGCCTAAATTACCATATTTATGATGCATGTCACGATCCTCACTTTATATCACACGTGATGGAACCTCTTCAGATCAAGGACATGATGAGTGCATTTGTTAAGAACCTTACACAAGAAGCGTTGCACAGACTTGTATTATGTATGTGCCTTGGGAAGGTAATTATTTCCTCCTTTTTGGTTATCTTTAGTGTCTTGCTCAGTTTGACTGCACTATGTAGCAGTAAAGTGCTTCGTAGTAAGAATTGGACTACCAGGCGATATAGATTTGAGAGCCCCCAAACAGTTGACACATAAAAACACATGCACAGATCAATTGGAAAGATTTCGTAGTAGATACAAAATTGTACGAATATTTGTGAGAGGGTTGCACCATGGCCTGACTTCTTTTTATTGTCAATGTTATGTATTGTCATACCCAATCTATTTTGAACTTCATTTAGTCTATTTGTTATTTATGACTCCTCCTGATGCTTTATTGATAATATGTGAATATTGCATAATCTTTAATTACTTTTACAATGTGTGCCTCACTTCGATGAAACTGTTGCTGGATTTGCCTGCAGCCTGGAAAGGAGTAGAACCATTTGGTGGGATTTAGTCCTTGATGCAAAGGCTAGGGGTTGTTTCTATGATGCAAGTAAGGATGATGGTCTGGCTCGAATTATGGCAGATGCATTGGTTGATGGAGGACAGTCCTTGTCAAGACAATTTGGTGCAATGAGTCTAAGGAATGAAGCAAGACCATGGCCTAGCAGTACTAGGTATGTTCTACTCATAATTAAGGCCTTATAGTTGTGTGTTCTCCTTGTCTCTTTCATTTTTGCATAAATATCTAATGTGGATTTGGTTTGATTAGTAGAAATCATTCCAGCTATAGGAAAAGCTTTGCATCTCCTAAAAGTCATATCTTCTTATCAATGCCGAGAGCTGGGCAAGTAGAAGAATGCCCAAGCAGTTTGACAGTCCTGATCAATTTCAAGAACTACGGGATAACGAAAACCAAAACTTGGTGATAAGCTCACTGAGTGAAGCAGCCCTGCATTTAAAATTGGGAACTATGATTCTAAGAACTGCGGCTTTTATTTTGTCCTTTTTATTTTAGTTTTGTGGACAAGTTGTGTATTTATAATTTTCTTAATATTTGGATTTTTCGTAAATGTTCTGATTTTGTATTTTTGTTTTGGTAAATCATTGTTTATGAATGAAAATGGGAAAATAGTATAAATTAAACCATAGTGTGAATCAAATAAATGATGCTTTGGACAAACCATTGTGCACTGTATTTCTTACAACGGTTTAAATTAAACAAACCATTGTGTAGAGTCCCAAACAACAATGGATTAATTATACAAGAATGTTGTGGGATTTCCTTTTAGACAAGTGTGGATTGAATTAAAACTATTGTGTGATTTCCTTTCAGACAAGTGTGCATTCAATTAAAACTATTGTGTGATTTCCTTTCAGACACGTGTGTATTCAATTAAAACTATTGTGTAGCATCCTAAACAACAATGGAAAAATTCTATAATAATGTTGTGTGATTTACTTTTAGACAAGTGTGTATTGAGATAAAACTATTGTGTGATTTCCTTTCAGACAAGTGTGCATTCAATTAAAACTATTGTGTAGCATCCTAAACAACAATGGAAAAATTCTATAATAATGTTGTGTGATTTACTTTTAGACAAGTGTGTATTGAGATAAAACTATTGTGTGATTTCCTTTCAGACAAGTGTGTATTCAATTAAAACTATTGTGTAGCTTCCCAAACAACAACGGTTTCTAAATCGACTGTTGTTGTTTCTGGCTATCAGACAACGGCGTCTAGAGATGCAGTCGTTGTCCCTCGCTCTAACACACAACAGTTTTCGAACCGTTGTCTGAGGCGTGTAACAGACGACACTCCGATAGACAACGGGGTTTGTCAGTATCAGACTACGGATAAAATCCGTTGTCTGAATCGAAATTCCTTGTAGTGTATGATCGTGTGTTACTCGGCTTTAATCGTTTCTTTGTATAATATCCGCACAAAGATTCAGGATGTACAAGTTGAATGTCTCAAGATGCATATTAAATGAGAGAAAAATATTAAAGTTTGCTTGCCTATATAACTTTCTCTGTTAGTCAGTGTTCTAAAAATCGTCTGAGTTTTCAAAAATCGACGATAAATCATCGATTTATCGTTTAAAAATATTTGACCGATTCGATTTTTAAAATCCGATATATCGCTATGAATTATTTTTAAATGGTTTACTATATTATATATAAGGCTAATATATTAAAATATATTTAAAATATTACAATTTATCCGATTTTTGTTCCGATTTATTATTCCGATAAATTCCCAATTTGCCGATAAATCACTATACGGTACCTCAACCGATTTGTTCCGATTTCCGAAATCTACAACCATGCTCTTATTGCGTATTTCATTTATAGGTGGAAAATAAGGTTGTAATCATGTGTAGAATTTGAATACGCAGGGCCATCAATCATCAATCAATATCAATCAATCAATATACTTATATAAAGGAGAAGACGGGGGCGTTGAGGTGGCGCTCTAGAATCGCTCCGTTCTATTTTTCTCAATTTTTCACAATTTTTAATTTTAATAATTACAACTTCCTTTATTATTTTCGATTTTGTAGGAAGAAATTGAAAATTACACTTTTATTATTTTCAAACTTGATAGAACTTTCTTTTATTATTTTAAAACTTGATAGAACTTTCTTTGATTTAGAAAATCACAACTTCCTTATTATTTTCGAATTTGTAAGATTTGATAGAACTTTCTTTGATTTAGAAAATTACAACTTCCTTATTATTTTCGAATTTGTAGGCTTGATAGAACTTTCTTTTATTATTTTCAAACTTGATAGAACTTTTTTTGATTTAAAAAATTACAACTTCCTTATTATTTTCAAATTCGTATGACTTGATAGAACTTTCTTTGATTTAGAAAATTACAACTTCCTTATTATTTTCGAATTTGTAGGCTCTTATGTTAATAATTGCAATTTTCTTTTTTATTATTTCCAATATTGATAGAACTTTCTTTTATTATTTTCAAACTATAGAACTTTCTTTGATTTAGAAAATTACAACTTCCTTATTATTTTTGAATTTTTATAATTTTGAATTTTTAGGATCGTATGTTAATAATTGCAATTTTCTCTTTTATTATTTTCAATCTTAATAGAACTTTCTTTTATTATTTTCAAACTTGATAAAACTTTTTTTTTATTATTTTTAAACTTGATAGAAATTTCTTTTATTATTTTCAAACTTGATATATTTTTAATTTTAATAATTACAACTTCCTTTATTATTTTCGATTTTGTAGGAAGAAATTGAAAATTACACTTTTATTATTTTCAAACTTGATAGACCTTTCTTTTATTATTTTAAAATTTGATAGAGCTTTCTTTGATTTAGAAAATCACAAAATTACAACTTCCTTATTATTTTTGAATTTTTATAATTTTGAATTTTTAGGATCGTATGTTAATAATTGCAATTTTCTCTTTCATTATTTTCAATATTAATAGAACTTTCTTTTATTATTTTCAAACTTGATAAAACTTTTTTTTTATTATTTTTAAACTTGATAGAAATTTCTTTTATTATTTTCAAACTTGATATATTTTTAATTTTAATAATTACAACTTCCTTTATTATTTTCGATTTTGTAGGAAGAAATTGAAAATTACACTTTTATTATTTTCAAACTTGATAGACCTTTCTTTTATTATTTTAAAATTTGATAGAGCTTTCTTTGATTTAGAAAATCACAACTTCCTTATTATTTTCGAATTTGTAGGACTTGATAGTACTTTCTTTGATTTAGAAAATTACAACTTCCTTATTATTTTTGAATTTGTAGGCTTGATAGAACTTTCTTTTATTATTTTCAAACTTGATAGAACTTTCTTTGATTTAGAAAATTACAACTTCCTTTTTATTTTCGAATTCTTAGGACTTGATAGAACTTTCTTTGATTTAGAAAATTACAACTTCCTTATTATTTTCGAATTTGTAGGCTCTTATGTTAATAATTGCAATTTTCTTTTTTATTATTTGCAATCTTGATAGAACTTTCTTTTATTATTTTCAAACTATAGAACTTTCTTTTAGAAAATTACAAATTTATTATTATTTTTGAATTTTTAGGATCTTATGTTAATAATTGCAATTTTCTCTTTTATTATTTTCAATCTTGATAGAACTTTTTTTATTATTTTCAAACTTGATAAAACTTTTTTTTTATTATTTTTAAACTTGATAGAACTTTTTTATTATTATTTTCAAACTTGATATATTTTTAATTTTAATAATTACAACTTCATTTATTATTTTTGATTTTGTAGGAAGAAATTGAAAATTACACTTTTATTATTTTCAAACTTGATATAACTTTCTTTTATTATTTTCAAACTTGATAGAACTTTCTTTGATTTAGAAAATCACAACTTCCTTATTATTTTCGAATTTGTAGGACTTGATAGAACTTTCTTTGATTTAGAAAATTACAACTTCCTTATTATTTTCGAATTTGTAGGCTTGATAGAACTTTCTTTTATTATTTTCAAACTTGATAGAACTTTCTTTGATTTAAAAAATTACAACTTCCTTATTATTTTCAAATTTGTAGGACTTGATAAAACTTTTTTGATTTAGAAAATTACAACTTCCTTATTGTTTTCGAATTTGTAGGCTCTTATGTTAATAATTGCAATTTTCTTTTTTATTATTTTCAATATTGATAGAACTTTCTTTTATTATTTTCAAACTATAGAACTTTATTTGATTTAGAAAATTACAATTTCCTTATTATTTTTGAATTTTTAGGATCGTATGTTAATAATTGAAATTTTCTCTTTTATTATTTTCAATCTTGATAGAACTTTCTTTTATTATTTTCAAACTTGATAAAACTTTCTTTTATTATTTTCAAACTTGATAAAACTTTCTTTTATTATTTTTAAACTTGATAGAACTTTCTTTTATTATTTTCAAACTTGATAGAACTTTTCTTTTATAATACTTCTTGACTTATAAACATAATGGATTTCCATGTTATTCACGTTACAAGCACCTATAAATTAAAGGTCATTCTCATTCATAACAAAAAATCTACACCAAAACTTTTTTTACATAGCTTCAAATATTTACAATCATATTTACAATCAATACAACTATGACATACACCATGTTGGATGCTTTGAATGACAGCGACTATACCTGGATGATAAGAGTACGAGTGTGTAGAATGTGGGAATCTGTCAATCCAAATACTGAAGAACTGATTAGTCTTGACATGATTTTGATCGATGAAAATGTTAATAAATCAATATACTTATAACTTATTAGATTGTCAAATTGCATGATGTTATTAACTTTTCTAAGATATGTTGTATGACAGAAAAATTTGATCCATGCTACGATCCCGAAGATTCTGGTCTCTCGGTTCAAAAATCTTTTAGAGGAAGGCTCTGTGTACATCATCAAAAATCTGAAAGTTATTTTAAGTACATGGAAATATAGACCACTATCACATGGGTCTAAATTGCTCTTCATACGCATAATGTTGTCTAAGAGATTGGAAGAAGGCATCGTCAACATATCAGTGCATGGATTTCAGTTCATATGTCCGGATATGATTGATGCACGTATTAAAGATACCAACATACTCTCAGGTTTTTGATGCAGTAATATATTAGAGTAATATATAAGTAATACTATTATATATGTTATAATTCAAACTATCATGTTTTAATATTATTTTTTCTATGTTGATTTAGATATTGTGGGCTGCTTGACCTACTTGGGTGGCATTGAAGTTGTCAAAGGCGGTTGAAAAAAAAAAGATCTCAAAATTGTCACAAATTAGTAAGTTATGCATTATATTAATTTTAATATAAATGTTAATTATTTTTTATTATTCTTGTAATTTTATATTACTTCTTTGGTTACCCCAATTTATTTGTTTCACTTATTTAATTTGTTCTAATTTTTTTCTTAAACAGCTCCATCACAGTACCATAACTTTGCGGAAAAAGTTTGTCGAGATGGTTGATACAAATTTATACAAGAAGGATGGTGAACCCTATATAATAATTGTCACTTCTACCCAGATTAAAAAATTTAAAAATAATTATATTTATTAATGTTTTTATAATATACAGTTTTAGAAATTACACATATATAAATATATTTTATCTCGATTAAACGAATATCATTAGATATTTTACAAATATTTGTTTCATTGATATTAATTTACTAGATATTACTAGATTTTAAATATTTTAGATATTAAATATTTATAATATTTATTGATATTACTAGATTTTTACATTAATTTAGGTGTTGTATTTTATCCATTTGTTTGGTTATTCAGTGATATCTATAGCTTCTTTATTACTGAAAAACATCTATTAACAAAAAAAAATCAACTAATTTTTATATAATCAAAACATGTTAATGTTTATTTTCATTCTCAATTTTATTTTGTATAATTTTTTGAATCGATCAATTTTTTTTTATATAATTATGAGCTCTAACCTTTTGGCTAAACTTAAAATTTTTGTTTATGATTTAAAGTTACTTAAAGTTATAAATAAAAAGTAAAATTTTAAGTTAATATATCTGTTTGGGTAATTTTGTATTATGATAAACTAATGAGTTATTAAAATTGTAACAATTAAATTAAATTTGATAAATAATGCATTTGAATGATGATATTAACTTTTATCAAATAAATACATTAAAGTAAACTAAGTCATTCCAAAAAGTACCTCCTACCAACTTCTGATTTTAAACTATTTTTTTTAACTTTAAGTCATTTTCTATGTTATTACACAAACAAAAAAATTTCAACTTAAATTAAAAAATTACTTTAGGCCCGAACAAATTTATTTCAAAATCCAAAATTTTGGGTTTAAACATATTCTTTTAACATACATAATAAATCTTCATATTAAAGATAAAATGACTAAAAAAAATTATATTTAAGTATTTAAATTTTTATTATTACAAATAATTAGTATTTTTTTATCAATATAAATTTCCTTTTATATATATATGACAATGGTATCGGTCCAAGAAAATAAAAAATCAAACTATATAAAACAAAAGGAATATGTAAATACTTTATAATATTACCTACCCAAATGCAAATTTTATAGAATATATTTTATTTGATAATTTAAATAATTTTGTAGATATTTATTTCACATTTTTTGTTCTGATATTCCTTTTCTTAACAAATATATTTTAATGCCGCTGATTTTATAGAATATATTTTATTTGATAATTTAAATAATTTTGTAGATATTAATTTCACAATTTTTATTATAATATTCTTTTTCTTAACAAATATATTCTAATGTCGCTGCGAAGCGCGACTTAGTAACATAGTACTATACTATTATATAAAGGAGAAGACGAGGACGGTGAGGTGGCGCTCTCAGATCGCTTCGTTTTATTTTTCTAATTTTCTCAATTTTTTGAATTAATAATATTAAAAATTCGAAAAAATCTCAATTACCTTTTAAATGCTTACTAATAGAGGAGAAAACTAAATATCACCAATTGAAGAAACTAAATATTCAATTATAATATTCTTGCCTTCAAAATATCTAAATTAGAAAAAAAGTGTGTTACCTTACATTGTTTTGAACTTTCCTCTATTATTATCTAAATATTCTCATAATAATTTTTTAATGAAATTACAATCTTTACATACTGCTCTCCTAAACTTTCTTTTATTATGTAATATAATAGAAAATACAGGAACGTTTTGGTAATTAAGAAGTTAATAAATTAGATCGGTCTTGTATAAGAAATTAAGTAATTAATACCAAAAACTAGAAAAAATCAAAATTGCCTTTTAAATATTTATTAATGGAGGAAACTAAATATAAAATTTCAATATTCTTGCATTTAAAATTTCTGCTAATGAAATATAATATTCTTGCATTTAAAATCTCAACTAATGGAGAAAGTAAAAATACAATAGATATTTACTAATGGAGGAAACTAAATATCACTAATGGAGGAAACTAAATATTTGATTATAATATTCTTGCCTTCAAAATATTTAAATTATATAAAAAAAAAGTGTATTACCTTACATTATTTTAAATTTTCCTCTATTATTATCTAAATATTCTAATAATATTTTTTTTAAATGAAATTAACATCTTAACATTCTTTTCTCCTAAACTTTTTTTTAATGTGATATAATAGAAAATACTGGAACGTTTTGGTAAATAAGTAGTTTATAAATTAAATCGGTTTTGCATAAGAAATTAATTAATTAATAACAAATATTAGAAACAATCTCAATTGCCTTTTAAATATTTACTAATGGACAAAAATAAATATACAATTTCAATATTCTTGCATTTAAAATCTCTACTAATGGAGAAAAATAAATATAATATTCTTGCATTTAAAATCAATATCAATATACTTATATAAAGTAGAAGACGGGGCGGTGAGGTGGTGCTTCTAGAATCGCTCCGTTCTATTTTTCTAATTTTCACAATTTTTCACAATTTTTAATTTTAATAATTACAACTTCCTTTATTATTTTCGATTTTTTAGAAAGGAAATTGAAAATTACACTTTTATTATTTTCAAACTTGATAGAACTTTCTTTTATTATTTTCAAACTTGATAGAACTTTCTTTGATTTAGAAAATTACAACTTCCTTATTATTTTCGAATTTGTAGGACTTGATAGAACTTTCTTTGATTTAGAAAATTACAACTTCCTTATTATTTTCGAATTTGTAGGCTTGATAGAACTTTCTTTTATTATTTTAAAACTTGATAGAACTTTCTTTGATTTAGAAAATTACAACTTCCTTATTATTTTCGAATTTGTAGGACTTGATAGAACTTTCTTTGATTTAGATAATTTCTTTGATTTAGAAAATTAAAACTTCTTTATTATTTTCAAATTTGTAGGACTTGATAGAACTTTCTTTGATTTAGAAAATTACAACTTCCTTATTATTTTCGAATTTGTAGGCTTGATAGAACTTTGTTTTATTATTTTCAAACTTGGTAAAACTTTCTTTGATTTAGAAAATTGTCCGCCTCCCTCCAAACTGTAATTGCAAGTTTCCTTACCTGTTTTTCCAGGCCTGTTCGGACATACGGTTCCCGCGGAAGATCAAGTTGGTGAGCGGTGTGATGGGAAACCTTCCCGCATGGTTCGGAGAGCACTATTTTTCTAATTTTCTCAATTTTTTGAATTAATAATATTAAAAATTCGAAAAAATCTCAATTACCTTTTAAATGCTTACTAATAGAGGAGAAAACTAAATATCACCAATTGAAGAAACTAAATATTCAATTATAATATTCTTGCCTTCAAAATATCTAAATTAGAAAAAAAGTGTGTTACCTTACATTGTTTTGAACTTTCCTCTATTATTATCTAAATATTCTCATAATAATTTTTTAATGAAATTACCATCTTTACATACTGCTCTCCTAAGCTTTATTTTATTATGTAATATAATAGAAAATACAGGAACATTTTGGTAATTAAGAAGTTAATAAATTAGATCGGTCTTGTATAAGAAATTAAGTAATTAATACCAAAAACTAGAAAAAATCTCAATTGCCTTTTAAATATTTATTAATGGAGGAAACTAAATATACAATTTCAATATTCTTGCATTTAAAATTTCTGCTAATGGAATATAATATTTTTGCATTTAAAATCTCTACTAATGGAGAAAGTAAAAATACAATAGATCTTTACTAATGGAGGAAACTAAATATCACTAATGGAGGAAACTAAATATTTGATTATAATATTCTTGCCTTCAAAATATTTAAATTATATAAAAAAAAAGTGTATTACCTTACATTATTTTAAATTTTCCTCTATTATTATCTAAATATTCTCATAATATTTTTAAGATCGAATGTCGATTTCTTTATTCCTTTCGAACTTTTAAGATCTAATCCATGATTATTTAGAATTTTTTTTATTATTTTCAAACTATATAGAACTTTCTTTTATTATTTTCAAATTTGATAGAACTTTTTTTTATTTTCAAAATTGATAAAACTTTTTTTTATTATTTTCAAACTTAATAGAACTTTCTTTCAATTAGAAAATTTCAAATGCCTTATTATTTTCGATTTGTAGGATCTTATGTTAATAATTGCAATTTTCTCTTTTATTATTTTCAAACTTGATAGAACTTTCTTTTATTATTTTCAAATTTGTAAGATTGGAGGAATTAGAAAATTACAACTTCCTTATTATTTTCAAATTTTTAGGATCTTATTTTAAAACTTACTTATTATTTTCAAAGTTGATAGAACTTTCTTTTATTATTTTCAGACTTGATAAAACTTTCTTTGAATTAGAAAATTACAACTTCCTTATTATTTTCGAATTTATTTTCAAACTTGATAGAACTTTTTTTATTATTTTCAACTTTGTAAGATTGGATGAATTAGATAATTACAACTTCCTTATTATTTTCAAATTTGTAGGATCTTATGTTAATAATTACAATTTTCTCTTATCATTTTCAAATTTGTAAAAATGAAATTGGAAAATTGCAAATTTGTAAGATTTAATGTTAATTTCTTTACTACTTTCGAATTTTTAGGATCTAATGCATTATTATTTACAACTTTCTTTTGTATTTTTAGAATTTGCAATAATTATTCATATACAGACCCTAACTCAAACAGTTTCTTTCCTTCCTCAGCATCTTCTTTAACGACTAAAGAGTATGCTTATAAGAAAAGTTGTACAAATTTTACAAATAACTTAATATCTGAAAGGTAAGTTACTATTTAATATTTTTTGACTTTTAAACATAATGGATTTCAATGTTATTCACCTTACAAATACCTATAAATTAAAGGCATCGTCAACATATCACTACACGAATTTCAGTTCATATGTCCAGATATGATCGATGCACGTATTAATAACACTAACATATTCTCAGGTATTTTGATACAATAATATATTATAGTAATATATAAGTAATACTATTATATAAGTTAAAATTCAAACTATCATGTTCTAATATTATCTTTTCTAATAATACTATATAAATATAAGTAATATTATATGTTTATATTTATTTTTATCAATATAATTTATATATATATATGGCAATGATATTGGTCCAATAAAATAAAAAATCAAACTATATAAACAAAAGGAATATGTAAATAATTTATAATATTACCTACCCAAATACAAATTTTACATAATATATTTTAGTTGATAATTTATATAATTTTGTAGATATTTATTTTACAAATTTTATTATAATATTATTTTTTTAACAAATATATTCTAATGCCGTTGCGAAGCGCGACTTACTAACCTAGTTTGTTAAATTCGAACAACATTTTTTGAATGATTAAAATTATGGATGGTTGACTCTGAATGCTGAACAAATGATGTTGTTTGTTAAATTAATTTTTCTGAATGATAAAATTATTATTTTAAATTTAATTAACTAAATTAAAATATAATTAATTTTTAATTAATAAATTGGTTTAAATCTATATTATCAATACTATTATATAATAGACGAAAGATTAAAAGTTTGGTTGGTCGATATGGTACGTTGTGATTTTACTTAATTGCCCCTTTTTAAAAGTTTGGTTGGTCGGTATGGTATGTTGTGATTTTACTTAATTGCCCTTTTTAAAATTCGTATTTTTACTTAATTAACCTTACTTATTTATAGAAATATATTATAAATAATAATATTACATATTTATAACCAATTACCTTTTTCACCTAAAATGCATTATTATTATTTTTTCTAACAAATTCCCCTACTTTTTCAAATATATCACGGACAATTACCTTTTTAACTAAAACATGTTAGTTTTTCTATTTTTCCTTACTAAAACCCCTCATTTTCCAAAAATATCACGGATAAACTTTTAGTTATTTATTTTTAAACCTAATATTATAATTATTTTTTTTAAAATTTTACCTATTTTAACATGCCTATTTATTTTTCTTAACAAATGCAATTACTAAAAATATTAAAATATAAATAATCAAATACCTATTTATAACCAATTATCTTTTCAGCTAAAACACATTATATATTTTTTCTAACAAAGTCCCTCATTTTCTAAATATATCACGATTCACTGGAAATTGCCTTTTTCAGTTTACTTTTTCTATTTTTCTCACTAAAATTCCTTCTTTTTGTAAAAATATGACGGACAAACCCTTTACTTATTTATTTTAAAAAATATTTAAATCATTTAAATTATTAAATTTTAACCTTTTCCAAAAATATAACGAGAAAATCCTTACTTATTTATTTTAAAATCTGTTTTAATGTTTTTAATTAATTAAAAGTGTTTAGCTATTTTAACATTCCTACTTATTTTTTTAACAAATACAATTTAAAAAATAATAATAAAATAACAATTAACAATCCGTGCATCGCACGGGTTTTAAGCTAGTATTATTAAATTCGAAACATTTATAATTTCGTAGTTGATCGATATGGTATCTTTAATAAATTTAATTGTAAATGCTTTTGAGGGGCTTATTGTTTAGAACCAATTGTAATGGATTTTATTATTTTACAAATTTGTTCTAATTAAAGAACATATAAGTGTTTAGTTTAAATGCATTTTACTTATTTTTAAACTTTTAATTATTTGAAAGTTTAATCTAATTGAATTATTTATAACAAAAAATGTATAAACAAAAAATGTACAATAAATTAGAAAAATGCTAAAAAATCAAAAAAATGACAGCATAATTTTAGATATGTTGTTATAGTAATTAATGTTATATACCTAGGTGTATTTATATGAATTAAAACAACTAATTTTTGCTAACTCAAGACGTAAATTTAAATTTTTTTTATGAAATTTTTGTTATAGTTTATAAAATAGGTTGCCAAAATTACTCTAGTAAAAAGTTAGCATGAATGGTTCAGCTAGATATATGAGAGGAAATCGTCCAGATAATTTTGAAATGGTCTAGTTAAAGATAGATCTACCCAAACAATCTAGATCACAAAATTACTACTCATTCGGTTCAACTTGACTCATTCCCATGTTGACAAATGGGCCCGTTAATAGAGTATATATATATATATATATTATAGGATTTTATTCTCATATTTATAGTGTTTTATTAATAATTAGTTATTATTAATTAGAGTTTAATGTTTTATGATAGAAAATAAAGAATTCCAAAACTTGGAAGGAATTGGAGTTATTTGGACATAAAATACAATGAAATTCATATTTATTGGTCTACACGCGCATACATTACTGTTTGGGCCATAACCGGAGTTCTAAACATTAAAATTGGACGATTTTAAAGCCCATGCGAAGATAAAAGAATTATCTACAACCCAAAGGTGGTCCGGCATCAAGATTCCAAATGGAGCAGACCCGAAATAGGCCTGAATGACAGATTACGAATTTGACTTTCAGAATCCAATTTATTTTGGGAAATTACTTGTATTTTCCTAGAGTGCATTAAAAACTCTTTTATATTAGGTTTATATAACATAACATCAGAATAAAACATATTATAGAATAGAAATTAGAGATAGCCGTATTCTTGAGAGAGAAGGGAGAGAAACAACTTAAGAGGGAGATTGGGAGAAGGAGTGAAGAGATTCATCCGGATTTCGAAGGAACTTGTAAAGTTGTAGTCTTTGTGCTTAAACTCTTATGCTCATGTTTGTGGTATTAATTTATATATGTTTTATTCAATCATGAGTAGCTAATCCCTATCCAAGGGCCGGGTAGTATTTGTTGGCTTATTATGTTTACTTGATTATATTTTGATTTTCTTGTTATTGTTAATTTGTCATTGAGGGCTTAACACAATTAGAGGAGTCGCGAACCTTTGATTGTATCTATAGGAATTATAACGAATCGGGAGATGGGTTATTATTCTAGTACATGACATGATAGACACAATTTAAGTATTAGATCGGGAGATTGATATGCGAATTGTGAAACTGATAATCCTTGGTTTTTAATATTCTATAGTTGTGCTTGTATGACCATGGGAGTGACGTTCAAGGAATAATTGTAGGCACTATAATCTACCTTGGGAGAGGATTTTATAAATATAAGAAGGATTGTTTTTAGCAAACAAGAGACACAAATTAGACATTCATGATAGTCAATTGAAAAACCCTGATTCTTGAATGTTTTCTATCACATATATTATATAGGTTTTAATTGTTTACTAGTTAATTAGTAGATAGTCACACACCACTAAATAATTATCCACACTTCTGAATTGTAAGAGACAAAAGACTTGAAATTGGTATTAATATTAGTCCTTCCCTGTGAACGAAACTCTAAAAATACACACCAACACCCGTAGTATGATTTATAGTTTTTTTTGCCACATATAGTTTATATGTTTAATTATCTAAAAGATAAATAGAACTAGTTTACTGAATCACGTTTCCCAACGTATTTCTAATAATTTATCTTCCTTCAAAAAAATAAATAATAATTTCTCTAAATATTTTAACAATATGAAAGAATTATTGTGTTGGAATTGAAATTGTCCGCTAAGTTTGAATGGGTGCATATCGAACCCAAGGTGACAAACTGACAATCATGCCTAATATCTCCGATGAAGATTTTAGATTACTGGTATAACTGTTCCAATTCAATCGGCATTCATCTGTTGCCGTTGCTTATCTACCAATCTATCAATTGCGAATCACAACTTTTCCATTAATCCTCAAATACATTCCTAGGTGTGCCAAAAGTTCCAATTTCATAAAAAACAACCAAGTTTCCAGTCACTACAGATGCACAGTGATAGTATCTACACAGATAAATACAAACCTTAGCAACAATCAATCCAAATTACTGTAGTGTCTTCCCTGCTTCCTAAAACTTCAGAACCGATTTTTCTTTCATCATCAAATAAGGTGTCCACCAACCTTGTGGACCTCCAATTATCTAGAGGCGTGTTAACAGCACTGGATTCAACATCTCAGTTCATATAGGCCGCAAGTGAAACAGATACCAAGTGAAAAAGGTCTATCCAACCTCAGCTTATCCAAGTGTGTGTCCATTGCTTTGTAAACAAATTGCAACTTACTAAGCTAATTCGTACTAATTCAGTAGCCCACGAAATAGGCAATACAGAGCTGTGATTGCCTGGGAGCATCACAAAATACTTTAGGCAAAATGGCCACAGAAGCATCAGAAATTTTAGTGGCCACAATTCTGAGCAAAAAGAGGCCACGGAAAACAAATTCATAATGCTTCGCTCGCCAATTGTAGGGGGGAAATATCAAAATACCAGTACTTTCTACTAGGCAAAACTTCCAACTTTCAGTAAAACACAATTTTCATTAAAAAAAACAGTGAACAAATCCAATAATAAAAAGTCATCTTATTATACATCACAAGATTCTGGAAATCAAGATTCACGGAGTCTTGACACACATAGCTGCAAATATAATACAAATGCAGTAAAAGGAACACTGCAACAAACAAAAATAGTACTTACACAAGTAAATCAAAGTACTACAATCATTTCATCATGATAAATTAGCAAAAAAAAATGTCGCATCATAACAGCAACCGAAGACCAGTGTCAAATGATGGTCCTAGCATTTGTATGATGAAACAGGGTCAAGGAGTTCAAAATCACAAATATTCTAAATAATAATAATAATACTAACTCCCTTGTACCACTTCGTAATTGTAGTTTTTTTCTACCTAAGTGCGTCTAACAAATTTCATTTATCCCATATGAAAATCATTAGGGAATAACAACTGGAACGTATACTAACTTGAGATGAATTGATGTAACAGCTAAGCGAGGAAATTGCAACCAAGTCAAATGTGGAGGCAAGGGGGCAACTCTGTAATTCACTTCACCGAACTGCCAGTTATTTTTTAGATTTGCCTTACCCTTTTTAATTTAGACGGTATCGATATTTATTCTAATATCCATCAATAGTGTTTCTCATGTGGAGGAAAAATATACCATATTACACCTAGTCCTAATGCAGAATCCAAGGATCACAGCAAAATTATCACGTATCCGAGGCACTAAATACAAATTTAGTTAACTAGTAGAAACCACAGTGGCATGACACGTAAACAACCAAATGTAAGATCAAATATGCATATGAAAAACATAACACAAGTCGATCACAATTATTACAGAAGTCTCGACTAACAACTAATAGTAACCACTAACTTAACATCAAACCAGAGCTTATCAGCATAATTAATAAATTAGTTGAACCCTTCCATAATCCATAAGGTATCATCACTGACCTGAAATCACCAAAAAAATTACTCAGTTATTACCTCGTATTGTATACTAAAACACTATGACATGTAGTAGCAGAACTGGACTATTACACTATTACACAACTAGTGTATGTCATTCACACTATTACACAACTCAATCTCAAAGGCTGAAAGATCCCAGTTTACATTATGATTCATTTATTTAAAAAGTCTTAACGACTTATAGCAGTTATATAATAACTAAATACTATGAAACATTTCAATATTAACATATTATTTGTTTTAAAAAGGTGCCAGGTTTTGATTCTACAATCTACTATCAGGCCTAAATGCATAAATCAATGGGTACTGGATTGAGTCATTCCTCGAGAGGGAGCCACTGTTGAGGCAACCAGTGGACAGTTTATTAGCATTTGTGGCATGAGTATATAACTGACCTTCGACCATAATCATTGGCCTTAGTGGCTGGTGCATACTATTGACCTACATGGCTGGTGACAGTCGCTTAGTTGAGATTTGGAAGTCGGGTAATTGTTATTGCAGAATCAATATGTTTTTATCTAGTTGTTCAGTTGATATGAAAGTGAATTGTAAAGACAATTGCCGAGATATAGTACCATATCCAAGGATCCCACCACGGAGAGAAATGTGTGCAGAAGAAGTGGAATGGAGTATGCACTCATCATGTATTAGAACAAAGTATTAAGTAGGTGTAACCATGAGGTCACCAACATTCAAATAGATGGGTGACAACTAAAGGGTCACCAGCCACATAATAAATTCCTAATTAGATTTTAAAACTGGCTTACACATTAATTTATGAAAACAATCAAACATCAATAAGAATAGGAGATTTTGCAAGGATAATTTTACCTGCAAAAGGGCTAAAAGAGCTGCTGCTGCTGCTGTAACATGCTTGAGGCTGTATCAAATTTGCTCCATAAGGCTCCTCTATCAAGCTTGAGACTGCTCCCGTCTTGAGCCTGACAAAGTCCACTTTAATGTATGGCTGTGGGAGAGGGATACTCTGAAACAGTTTGGCCTCAAATGTCCTGAGATGGTCACCATCACAAGGTTTTGATGCTTGGAATGTCATGTAGTACCAAGTGCCAGCACCACCGTCTGTCATTGTCTTGATTACTTTGACAACGGAATAGTTTGTTTGCTATATATACACGAACAATTTGTTAGGTTGATGTGTTGAGAGAGAGAGAGAGATAGAGAGATAGAGAGATTAACAGAGAGAGATCAAACAGAGAGAGAGAGATTAACAGAGAGAGATCAAACAGAGAGAGAGAGAGAGAGAGATTAACAGAGAGAGAGCGAGATTAAACACAAACCTCTTTGGAATTATAAAACTGAATGGCATGATTAGCGAGACCATGCAAATCAGCAATGGCGTCATCAGAGAGATTGGAATCTGGTGGGCAGTAATACCTAATAATCAAGCTGCTAGAGTTCCTCATCAGATAAGGATAGTATCCAACCTCAAACCCCTAAAATAAAAACACACATTCAGAGTACGAAATTAAGAATAATAATCAATCACATTCATATACAAAATTAAAACACAATTTACAACCTGAGTAGAACAGACATCTCTTTCATACTGCCTCTGTTCTAAGATAGAATACCTTTCCTTGTTCCAATATTCATGAGTCTGGTGGTAATGGCGATTGTGTGAATCGGCTAGGTCTGAATTGGGGTTATCAGAGTTGTGTTATTATTGTGTGAATCGGCTAGGTCTGAATTGGGGTTATCAGAGTTGTGTTATTATTGTGTGAATCGGCTAGGTCTGAATTGGGGTTTCAGTCTAATTTTATAGTTCTTTTTAAAAAAAAAAAAAAATTCCGACCATAGATGGGATAAGTTTATAATTTTATATTTTTAATCATATGTTGATTTTTTGTTTCAAAAAAATAATCATATGTTTTTTTTGACAAAAAAATAAATAATCATATGTTGAATTTGAATACACAGGGTGGTTTATATCATATCCTATATATAACTAGTAAATAAAGTCATGTTTCGCGGTGCCGTTATAATTTATTTCAAAATTTTTTAATATATATTTATCTTATATTATGTTATCAATAATAAATTTTAACAATTAACATTATTTTCTTTAATTATACCGCGTCCGCGTTTAAACCGATTCTTACTATTAATCCGCTCTCTCGTTAAAACTTAAACCCAACTTTAACATATATTATAAATACTTGCATATTAATTATTATCAATAAAAATCAAAGTTTAAAAAAAATGTAATAATTACTACGATCTTTCTCAGTAAACTATCTTCTCGTTGGACACATTCGAACTTTTAATCATATATGTTCTTTATAAACTCAAACTATTTTCCTCTATATTTCAAATATTTATTCTACTTCCAGTAGAATATTCACTTAAATGTCTTTCCTGTAAATACAAACTTTTTTCCTTAATAACTTTACACACCTATGTTATTTTCAATAGAATTTTTATTTATATTTTACAAACTTCAATTGTACTTTCAATTGAACTTTAAATTGTATGTATTTTTGATAGAAACGAACTATTCTCCTCTGTACATTTGAATACATATTCTACTTTCATTAGAATTTTTATTTATATGTTTTTCCTATAAATTTGAACTCTTCTCTTCTATAAATTCAAACACGTATTATACTTCTAATATATTAAGGGATGTTTTTTGAGTTATTTGTATATAAAATTTTAAAAATTAGAAAAATAGATTGCGACAATCTTAAATGTGCAACTTGGCCTCCAGCGTATCGTCATTTTTATATATAAAAATTAAAATAAATAATCTATCAGAAAAAAGATAAATAATTTAAGAAGATCGTAAAAGATGATTCGTGACAGCCCTTTCATTCTAATTCCAATAAAACTTTTAAATCTATCTCTTCTCTATAAATTCAAACTATTACTCTATATATTCGAACACTTATTCTACTTTCAATAAAACTTTTAATTATATGTGTTTATATAAATTCGAACTCTTTTTCTTTATAAATTTGATTAATAGAACTTTTAAATATATTGTTGGCAAATTTCAAATCTTGGGCTTTTACAAAAATAATTTATCTATTTACGTATAAAATATTACTTAACATTATATTAAACGATGGAGGCTAAATTTTAAATATATTGTTGACATTTAAGCGATGGAGGCTACAAAGGATTACGAGCAGAGGTATGTGTTTAAATTCGAAGTAATTGGTTCTAGGGTTAGGGTTTGTACGTATTTGTGAACTAATTCGAAGTAATTGGTTCTTGCTGCGTATGTTTTCGATGATTATGAAGTAATTCGAAGTAATTTCGATGATTAGGGATTTGAATTTCAAGCGGGTATTTTTTGTTTTTTGTTTTTATGTATGTGTTTGTACTAATTCGAGGGATTTGAACTAATTCGAGGTATGTGTAGTTTAATTGGGTATTTTAATTGCATCGATTTTTAGATTTTACAGTTTGGTTATTTGAGTATGAAGAAAGGGGGTGTAGTTTGTGGTTTAAAAACTTTGAATTTGGTTTTTGCAGTGATCTAGATAACATTTGGGTATTTGGTTTTTGCAGTGATCACATTAGCAAGCTCTACTAACATAGTAAAATTCGAGTGATAATTGATAAGCACTTACGTGTAAGAATTTCAGCTTTTTTGTGAGATGCAAAACAAGTTGAAGATTGATCAGCCATGTTTGTTAATTGTTAGCTTCTGTTTTTTTAAAATAAATTTTTGGAGTGGCTTTGTCCACTAGTTTTTTGTAGGATTTTGAGAAAAATGAAGCAGGAAGATTATATATATAGGGAAGGAAACAGAGAACATAGTGCGCACATGTAGCGAATTCATGTCAACACATAGTCACATACTGCATGTTACGTATATTTAATTCAATAAGTCATAAATCAGCTTCTTACAGTTTATCATATATTACATTCTTCAGATAGTCGAATACTTTGTGTTATCATGCCTAGAGAGTGCATGAATTTGCATCTTGCTGCGTATATCCCATACCTGCAAATTTTGTTAAATTAGGTTGTAAAACTTATAAAGATAAAATGTATTTAAGCTCTGAGTATAACTAGTAGGAAAGTAACAGGTGTAACATGTGATCATACCCGACAAACAGAATATTGTTTTGTTTTGAGTATACTGTTGAAGCGTATACTGTTGAAGTGTATACTGTTTAGTTATGACTTCATTATACGAGTTTGATTTATTGAAATAGACGTGTAGGTTTATTAATTCAAATGACCATGAGTTCATAAGTTGGATTATGTATCTCTAAATGTATTTTAAATTGTGAATGTTTCAGGCTTGAGGACGTATTGCCAAGCCCTATTAGTCAAATGGTTATATTCGACAATGCGTATCATGTGAGTGAGGATGTTTGGGCGGGTGTTGATAGGGGTACCTTGCAGTGTTTTTGTGGTAATAGACTGATGCGCTCATGGGTATTAAACGATGCTAAGAAGGAGAAATTGCGCATGACTGTGTTTGGCTTGTTTGTGAATACCGATGTGGTCCTTTAGAATGATACAACACTTATCACAGCTTTGGTGGAGCGTTGGCGCCCTGAGACAAATACCTTCTTCATGAGGCAGGGTGAGATGACAGTGACATTACAGGATGTCCATTACATCTTGGGGTTGCTTACTGTTGGTCAGCCTTTGGTTGGGAGTGCTATGAACAATCCTAAGTCATATTTCAGTAGGAATTGGTTTGAGGAGCTTTCAGAGAAGGAGATTGGTGAGGCAATGGATAAAAGAGGAGGGATAAAGTATACTTGGTTGTTTAGTAGGTACGGGGCAGATCCGGGTAATGACATGGATAAGATTGTTCTCCACACGAAGGTGTACCTGATGTTGGGGGTCAGCCTTGTTTCCTACCAGTAGTAGGAATGTGGTGCATCCCAGGTACATTGCCCCTCTTTACTACTTGGATAGTATTCACACTTATTCTTGGGGTTCTACAGTATTGGCATACTTGTATAGGGGCCTTGAGCATGCATCCAAGAAAGGAGCCAACAGTGTCAGTGGTTGTTTATTCATGTTGATGGTATGGTCTTATGCTGAGTATTGGGCAAGGGCCATTGTGCCGAAGAAGAAGAAGGGGGAAACTACTGTTACGGAGGAGGAGTCTACTAAGGAGGTGGAGCTGACTATTGAGGCAAAGGGGAAAGGGAAAGGAAAGAAGAAGGCAAAATGTAAAGGTAAGGCGAAGGTAGTTGAGGAGGATATTGAGGATGAGTTGGTTGAGGACGATGTCTTGGTTGAGGAGTCAGTGTACTTAGGTAAACGTCGTAGACGTGATCTTAGTAAGTGGCCTCATCATAGCTTACCACACTATCGGGCCGAGTTTGATGGAGTCGGTTCAGATAGGGTTAACTGTACCCCTTACGAGGATTTTCATGCTTCTGATGATGAGGATCCGGATGGAGATGGTGATTTGGATTGGGAGGATTATGAGGGGTTTTATGCCGGGTGTGCTAGGGTTCCACTTTTATATTTCGATATTGTTGAGTACCAACATTCAGATCGGGTTTTTAGGCAGTTGAGGTTCAGACAGGGTATTCTTAGGTCCCCTGTTGATATGTCACCGTATAGGAAAGCAAAAGTGCATTTTGTGAGTTGAGATTGGATGGCTGTATGGTTTGCTGAGATAGGGGAGTGGTACAGATTTGCTGATCATCCACATGATGTTGACTTGGATGATTCTCATTTTGTTTCTGAGGTTGACTACATGACATGGTACGTAGACGTTTCTCGGATGCGGGTTGGGAAGCCACAACCCCGTCCACAGCCAAAGTATGCTAGCCGAGAGTTGTTTAACAACTTAAAGGCGTACGAGCTTGTGAGTATTCTTTAGTCTATCTATTGTTTGTTAATATTTCATTTTAAATATTTCAAATGTGTAATATATATTGTTGTTTGGTGCAGATCATGAAGGGGTTGGAATTTGCTCAAAAAATTGATAGTTCGATTCCTATTGAGTATAAGGCGGAGTTTGCTAGGATTGCACCCACCTTCTTGGACCCCTTCTGTAGCTTCATGAAGGAGGTTCGTGGTCCGGCCTATAAACTGCCTAAGTTTGAAAACGTAGACTTATCAGAGAAGGCGAAGAAGAGTGCACTACCAGATATTTTGGAGCCTGATATCATTCATATGACGCAGCCTTCTCAACATGTGTCAGAGACCCATACTGTTGCAGTTGAGGCATCTTCTTCGAGGCCGGAGAAGCTTGATGTACGTCGTGTGAATGAAAGAAAATGGCAGATCAATAAGCCTCTTAGGGAGGAGAAGAGGGACAACATCAAGTTTACTTGGGGATGGGGTGATGGGGTGGTCAAGTTAAATGGGGGCATCATGCATAGATAGTTTCATTTAAATGAGTCTGCGATGTTATCTTTGGCACCCGGCAGCTGGATAGATGACTGGGTTATCTACACATACATGGTATGATCTACAACTTACAATGTATTTAGTTATGAATATGCATTTATAGTGTTATGTTGTTTAATATTGTAGAATTACTAATGTTTTGGCGATTCTTGTTGCAGTCTTTGCTACGTGCCCGCGAGGAAGCCATTGCTTTGGAGCACGTGTATGAGAGAAAGCCTACTTACTACTTCATGGACCCATTTTTCATGAACTTTTCCAGGGTGGTGGACTATAGGCGGGAAACAACAAAGTTGGTCAAATTCTATCTTCACTGGGCTACTTGTGGTGTAGGTCCAACAATTAACAAAGTGGATTTCATATTTCTCCCGACTTTAGTTTCTGGAAATCATTGGATATTGTTTGTTTTTGCCGTGAAAAGTTGGGGGGTTATTCTACTAGATCCATTGTATGATGATGCTGAGTATCCAAATGAGGAAAAAGTCATGGTATTCACTTTTTCTTTTATTTTAACTATTACATATTAGCTTTGCTGTTTGTTAAAAATTTGTACTCTTTGTTAGGTTGGATTACTTCCTTGCATATTGAGATACCTTGATAGGAACTCCATGAACCTACCGAAGGAGGAGCCAAAAATTCAGTCATGGAGTATGAGGCCTAAACAGAGGAATAACACGGCTTGCGGCATCTTTGTGATGAAGTACATGGACCATCTCCTACAGGGCTACAAGATTGAGTCATTGAGATGGACGGACGAAGACATTGAAATCTTTCGATATAGGATTGCTATGGAGCTCCAGAAAGGGGAGGCTAGAAGAATTCCCGGGTTTCTTATGCGTCAGAGGATAGATAACGCATAGTGTTTACTTGAGTTTTTTATTAGTTGCATGGTAGTTCTCCCCCTTCCCTATACATTTTCTTGGTTGTTATTGTCTCCCTCCCCTTTGGGGTGGAGTTCATTGGATTTAGAGGTGATCATTTTTGTGGTGTTTTGAAATTTTTGGTCCATTTTGGCGGTTATGTAATTTTTTGATTTTTTTTTCGATTTTTTATGGCTGGTACAGTTTGTGCAGTGGTTATATAGTATTTTGACTGGATTGGTACAGGTGGGAAGTGCACAAAACAAATAGGATATTTCAAAAAAAAAATACTGATCCGCAGAAATTTTCCGCGGAGCGCTTTTGTTATTCCCTACACACTGAACCAAGATTGTAGAAGGGGGGGGGGATTGAATACAATCTTTGAAAACTTTTCGTTCTTGATAATGAAAATATGAAAAGTAAAAACAAGAACAGAAACACAAATAAGATGATACAAGAATTAAAAAATTCAGGTGGATTGTTTTTGTCCACCTGAGAGATTTTTATTGAAGAAATCTCTGTGATGTTTACGAATAAACACACAGCTACAAATACACAACTCTAGCTTCATCAATTTACAAGGATACTGCTTTGTGCTATCTAAATTGCTAAAACCTAATTTCTTGATTTCTAGAGGTATGCTACAACTTGGTTATATAACCCAAGTTTACAAAGATACTTGAACAGCTAATAATACAAAAAGTACATGTGTTCAGAATCCTTGTTTCTCCATCCCGAACAGTGATCCGTGTTTGTAGCTTGCCCTTCTTGGCTGATTGTCTTTTAAGGAAATGCTACATTGGACCATGCAAACAGAATGCTTCTTTCTTCTTGTCACCTTTCCAGAAATACTGGCTTCCATGCTCTGTGTAGTCTGTCAACCCATGTGCTCTGACATCGCTGTCCTTTTCACAAGTACAGAGAGTATCCGTAGAAGCTATCTGAGTTGTATCCGTAGACAGTACAGTGTCCATATCCGTAGAAGGCTAGTCAAGCTATCCGCAAACAGTCAACTTCATGTATGCAGAATTACAAGGCATCGACTATGTACAATTCGCCTCCCTATTCTACATATCTATTGATAGTCAACATGACTTAATTAACCTATCAAGACTACTTCAACTTCAACATCAGAAATACACAAGCATGTTACATTTGATCTTATCCGTAGATAAGCTACCCATCTACGGATACTGCAATGGCAAACTATCCGTTGATGGCTACGTATATTTGAACAATTTTTACTAAGTGAGTTTGGTTATCATCAAAAAACAACATAGTTCCTAATAATCTCCCCCAATTTATGCCTGGTTGAGAATCAGACATAAATTAAGAGTCTTGATGATAACAAAACCACTTTCAACATATGGATATTAGCAGTAAAAATTATGTCAAGCTACATGAATTGAAAATCAGAAGAGTAGAGATAGTTACATAGAGAGTGCTCCTTCAGTCTGAGCAGAATCAATTTCTTTTCTTCTCTCTTGGAGGTTGAATCTTCTGTCTCCCTTCCTTAGCATAGTTTGCCTGGATTTGTTCTTGAAGCTTTCTGTAGAATGCATCTTCTTTAGCAATTTTTGGATCCAGCTTGCCTTGCAACCATCTAAGATACCTATTGCTGGCCTTAGACAGTTGATCTTCAATTCTAAAGAATCTTCTACAGCCCTTTTCATCCTTGAATTCCATCATCCAGTAAGGTTGAAGATGAATTCTTTGTCCATTAAAAGGGATCTTCGGCTTCCTTGGCAAACAATCAGGAGAATTCCAGCTGCTCCTTATTTACTCAATCTTCTTTAACACAGCACCCCTGGCAACCTCAGAGAATCCCCTTAGATTTTTGAAGCCTGAGAAGACTTTCACCATGGTAGAGTATCCTTCATTCATCACGTTGCAGGGGCCATGCTCTCACATTTCCTCCCTTGTAGACAAAAGTTAGTCTTTCAGGCAATTCTCTGAACTTGTCTGTGCCTCTGATTTCACTAACTTCCTCAAGGAATAGATCCATGGTTGAGTACTCCTGTATCTCTACAATGTACAAAAAGTCTGCCTTGTTCTCAACTGGTTTGGCAACTTTTGGTGCAACATTAAGCTTGATTGGTCCCTGTTGAGCTTTCTTGACTAGTGTCCTTTTCCTTGATGTCTTTTCTTTCTCAATTAAGAACTTAGAAAACACTAGGTCTTCAAGCTCAATAGGTTATTCTTTAAATTCCATAGGAGTTCCATGGAAGGTGACTTGAGTTGGGTTGAAGCTGGGACAGAATCTTCAAAGGCAATCCTCTTCTATGCATCTCTTCTCTCTTCTCCTTTCTCAGGAGAGACAGGCCTATTTGATCTCTTCTTCCATCTAGGGGGCTTGGATTTAGGCACTGTCTTCCTTTTCTTCAATTTCTTCTTAGTAGGGGCCTCTTCCACCACAACCTCACTACTTTCTTCTTCCAATTCCCTCTCTAGTTCTTGGGCTAATCTAGCCTGTCTTTCAGGTGTAGATTCATAACCCTGGGGATTGGCTTCTCTCCTTATCCTGGAAATCTCTTCTGCCTTTGCTTCATTGAACCTGGGGTGGCTGCTTATGATGTGAAGTTCTTTGCCATTTCTGTAGATAACAGCCAACCCTTGTCTCAGCATTACATCCTTGGAATTTTTGAGATCCATGATAAGAGTTGCTAGCACCTTATTCTCATCAGGCTTAGGAGGTGGAAAGTCCATCTCTAGCTTGTTCTTGCCATGATGTTTAGGTGGAGATCCAGTCCTGCCACTGAAGAGAGGTTCAAACTCTTTGACACTAGAATGCTCAACATCAAAGTTGCTTTGCAGAACAATGGTGTCAGGAGTAAGGACCTTCAGAATTGTTGTGTGGACAGGATGGCTGCTTGTGGATGAAGTCACAGCCTGGAAGATGGATTCCTTGATCAGCTTTTCAGAATTGAGAAACATTTGGACATCCTCAGGTCGAGGAGAGACCACCTTTGTGAGTTGAAACTCACACGGATTAGCTATGATTTGATGTGACTCCCCCTGACTTGATGGCACACCTTGAGTTGTAAAGACCACTAGTGCACTCCCCCCCTTACTTGAATTCTCCCCTTTTTTGTTATCATCAAGGGTTTGAGTGACAGCAGTTGACTGTAGCAACTGTTGCAGAAGCTGAGTTTGTAGATTTTGGTTAGCCAAGAAGGTGTCCATTTGTTTTTCCATCTTATCCATTCTCCCAGTAAGAGCATCCACATCCTTTACCAGCTTGTCTTGCTTGCATCTTTGAGATGTGGAAGGAGCAACAACATCAATTCGTCTTGCCAAAGCATCCTTCACCCCATCCAGATGGTTCTTGATATCATCAGTGCTGGCTCTTTGTTGTAGGATGTGGGCTTGATGAAGCTGAAGTGATGCCACAAAGTTCTGAACTGAGGTGGCATGCTGTGAATTTGATGTTTTAGCTTCATCATATACCCTTTGATGATTCCTGAGAATGACTGACTTGGTGGCATTGTGATCATAGGAGTTGGAGAACAACCAAGCAGGCATCTCTTGAAGAGTAGAAGGGCCTTCATCTCCTCATTCATCACTCTCAGAATCATCACTATCTTCATCATATCTGAAATCTTCACCAGCTCCTGGAGGCAGATTTTGAATGGCTTCATTTGCCCTAGACATTGATTCAGTTGTGTGTACTAAATTCAACATCCTTTCTGCCTCCACATTGCCCTGTCCAGCCAAAACTTGATAGGCTGGATCAGGATGAGTAAATGTCTCAGCATTCAGGTTGACTTGTTCCAACGCATTTTGATATTCAAGTTGGTACAGTCTTTCCATGTCTGCATCACTGACATCCATTGACTCACTTGCAATGGCTGAGTCTTCCATCCGTATCCCTCTTGTACCTGTTTTTCTCTCATTTTCTCTCTTTTCTTGCATCAGGGGCTCCCCCTGGCTCACACCTCTCACACCCTCACCGTCACCTACTAAGGTGGAACTCTTATTGCTCACTTTTACCAGACTGGAAGAAATAGTCTGTCTCTCTTGCTCTTCCTCTCCTTTTGTCTGGTTGCAAACCAGCCTCTCACTCTCAGTTGCTTCACTCCCTTCCCTCAATCCTAGAAGTGTTTGAACTACTGCTAACTCATCCACACTTGAAGTAGAGATACTTGAAGTTTGAAGTGCAAGTGTAGAAGGGTTATCCGTAGAGGCAGTAGAAATGGATGTCAACGGATAGCTGATATGGGGCATATCCGTAGACGGACAAACACTTGTCAACGGATGAGAGATATCCGTAGATGAAGGAAAAGAAGTAGCTCTCGAAATGGAGACTAAGGCGGAATCCGTGGAGATTGATTTGAGATTTGAAGCCACAGATTTAGCCAGAGTCTGAGAAATGATAGATTGGTGATCCAACAAATCATCAATAAGATGATGATCACCAATTTCAGAGTGGGGCTTCTCCAAGAAGGTTAAAGATGGAGAATCAGGAAGTGATGTGTGAATCATATCCACATCCAGAGAGAGAGTGGGTGAGCTTGGTGCTTCTGTTTCAGTTTGAATGATTAGAGAAGAGGGCTGTGACTCCACATTTACTGGAGCCACATCAAACTGAAATTGAGATGGTGTCACTGACATTGTGTGTGATCCCTGTGTAACCCTAGATGGTTTAAACCTCTTTCTCCTCGAATAGGCCATGGTTGTATCTGTGGGGATGCTTGTGTCCTTATCCCTCTTGTTCTGTGTCCCTGGTTGGGGACTCTTTTCAATAGTGACATTCTTTTGGGAGAATGCAACTAGGGATGTGATATTTTCCTTTTCAACCACTGCATCCTTTTGAGAAGATACAGGGTGGCTAGGCTGGGACACACTTATCTCACCCTCCTTGTTCTTGGGATTTCTTTGATGTCCACCCCTTCCCTCACCTCTCACTACCTCCTTCACACTCCCCTCAAGGGTTTTGGTAGTTTTGCAACAGATGCTTTTGAGAGGCACCTGAGGTTTGCTTTCTAGACTTTGATTTGGGAAGAATGGTGGTGACCACTTGGGTAGGAGACTGTGGGACAGTTCCAGTCTCCATTGTGATACTTAGAATCAAAGAAACAACAACAGAGGTAGGAACACTTGAGGAGATTACCTGACTCACCTGTGCCTCTTGAGCTGCAATGACAATTGGTGGATACACCAATGGAACTTCCCTGTTATGGCTCAGCCTATTCAAGTCCTCAAGGACTCTCTTATTCTGAACCCAACACTCCTTGGAGTTTGCAGGGAATTGGATCACCAGGTTGCTTTCTACATGGTTAGCTAGCATCATAAAGAATCTAGCATAATAGATATTCTTGCTTCTAGATGCTTTGTTTCCTAACTTAGCACCTAATTCATAAAGAATCAGAGATCCTAGGTTGAAAAAGCTATCATTAAGAAGCATGAAAGCAATATCTAGCATGGAAGCAATAAAAACATCATAATTGCTAATCTTACCAGAAAACACCTTTAGAATGGCATCAAAGAAAAAGCTCCATTCTTTGACCATTCCTTTTCTTTGAATTTTACTCAGATTATCAGTAGGTAAAGCATAGTTAATCATATTCAGCATGTTAACTATATCAGTATCACTATGCTTTTCCAACCTATTGTTATCAAGTAAATTCAAACAAGCAGAAATGACATCACCATTAATCACATGTTCCTTACCTTGAAGAACAAAAATAATTGTAGCATTCACATAATCAAAAACTGCCGATTCCCAGATAGCTACAATTACCTCAAAATAAAGAGTGGGGGCTTCGAGCATAGCTTTGGAGAGCCTGCAGTTCTGAATGAACCTCATCACAGTGTGATATGATGAGCTCTTTTCCTCAAAGTCCACCAGAGCCTTAAAGTTGTTCTTCTCATAGGTGAACCCAGTTAGTGACATTATTTTGCTTACAGGTGCCATTGGTAACAGCTTTGAGCTTGCAGAGAGAAATTAGTCTTGAGAGAAAAGAGGGTTTCTTGCCTTAGTGAATTTTTGGAGAAAGATAGAAGAAAATGAGCTGAGAGTAAAATTTAATTTATACTCCCCCAAAATAATTCACTAATTAAATCAGAGTAATTGGAAGGAATTATCTAATTTGGCAAGAAAGTAACCGTTTAAAGATAATGAAGTGAAAAGTAAAGTCACGAATTTACCGTAATTACTCACATGTACTGTACGCAGGTAACTACTGATAAGATTGTGACTTTAACGGTCACGATTAAACTAAAATATCTACGGATAGAATTCTACCTAGGGATTTGATATCTGTAGAGGTGTAAAACTATATCCGTAGAAAAAGAAAAATCCAGTGTCAGAAACGATCATCAACGGACGAAGGTATCCGTAGAGGGAGAAATTTTAACTTGGCAAAATTCTTCCTTTTCAGAGAGTTTTAATTCTCATGAAAATCATTTTGACACTGGCTGCATATCAGATTATCAGACATTTTAAATAGATTAAGAGAAGTTAAGCATACCTAGCTCACTTACCAACCTAGAGAATGTTGATTCATCAAGTGGCTTGGTAAAAATGTCTGCAATCTGCTGCTCACTTGGAACAAAATGAAGTTCCACAGTACCATTCATCACATGTTCCCTGATGAAGTGATACTTTATGTCAATGTGCTTGGTTCTTGAGTGTTGCACTGGATTCTCAGTTATAGCAATTGCACTAGTGTTGTCACAGAATATTGGAATCTTATTGACTATCAGATGATAGTCTATAAGTTGATTTTTCATCCACAATATATTTGCACAACAACTTCCAGCAGCAATGTATTCTGCCTCAGCTGTAGAGGTGGAGACAGAATTTTGCTTCTTACTGAACCATGAGACAAGCTTGTTTCCTAGAAATTGACAGGTGTCTGTAGTACTTTTTCTGTCAATTTTGCAACCTGCATAGTCTGCATCTGAATAACCAATTAGATCAAAACCAGATTCTCTAGGGTACCAAATGCCAAGGTTTGGTGTCCCCTTGAGATATTTGAAAATCCTCTTGATAGCAATTAAGTGAGACTCTCTAGGATCAGCCTGAAATTTAGCACAAAGAAATGTAGCAAACATAATATCAGGTCTACTAGCTGTTAAATATAGAAGTGAGCCTACCATGCCTCTATAACTTGAAATGTCCATAGATTTTTCCTTAGTATTCAATTCAAGTTTAGTGGCAGTTGGCATGGGTGTTTTAGCAGGAGAGCAATCCATTAGATCAAACTTTTTTAATAAATCAAAGATATATTTAGTTTGACTAATAAAGATTCCTTTTTTCACTTGCTTAACTTGTAAGCCAAGGAAGTAGGTAAGTTCACCCATCATGCTCATTTCATATTTACTTTGCATAAGTTTGGCAAACCTTTTGCAAAGCTTCTCATCTGTAGACCCAAAAATTATGTCATCTACATAAATTTGAACAAGTATGCTAGAGCCATTAACATTTCTAAAGAAAAGAGTTTTGTCAACAATACCTCTAGTGAAATGGTTCTCTAAAAGAAACTGTGACAGAGTGTCATACCAGGCTCTAGGTGCTTGCTTCAGTCCATAGAGTGCCTTGAGTAGGAAGTAGACAAATTCTGGATAATCTGGATCTTCAAAACCAGGAGGCTGACTGACATATACCTCCTCTTCCAGTTCCCCATTCAAAAAGGCACTCTTGACATCCATTTGATAGACTTTGAAATTGGCATGGGCTGCATAGGCTAGGAATATCCTTATTGCTTCCAGTCTAGCAACAGGGGCAAATATTTCATCATAATCTATTCCTTCTTCTTGAGAATAGCCCTTAGCAACCAATCTAGCTTTGTTCCTTGTGACTATGCCATTTTCATCCATCTTATTCCTGAATACCCACTTTGTACCTATAACACTTCTGTCCTTAGGTTTGGGTACCAGCTTCCATACTTTGTTTATTTCAAATTGGTTTAGCTCTTCTTGTATGGCTAAAACCCAATCTGGATCTAGAAGAGCATCCTCAACTTTCTTTGGTTCTTCTTGAGAAAGAAAGCTGCTGTATAGACATTCATCCTGAGTAGCTCTTCTAGTTTGGACATTTGCAGAAGCATCACCAATGATCAGTTCAAATGGGTGATCCCTTGTCCATTTTCTTCTTGTAGCAGGTGTAGGTCTTGAAGATGCAGCATCATTCTCATTATCATGATCATGTGAGGTTGATCCTTGACTTAGAGAAACTCCCCCTGAGTTTAATGGGGTTATAACTCTGTGTTGCGATCCACCTCCAGATGCTCCAATTTGGCTTCCTACGGATGCTCCCATTTGGCTTCCTACGGATGCTCCCATTTGGCTTCCTACGGATGCTCCCATTTGGCTTCCTACGGATGCTCCCATTGTTCCTTCTATGGATGGCTCATTAGAACTTGAGTTGTCCATATTAGAGACAGTCGTTCTTGGAGGAACTGATTCATCCTCATGATCATCATCTTCATCACCAAAGTCGAGACCTTCCACCTCATTGTCAAACCTGAGAGTCTCATGAAAACCCTCATCAGTAAGACCCTGTATTCTGGCATCATCAAAAACAACATGTACAGATTCCATAACATTGTTGATTCTATGATTAAAAACCATGTAGGCTTTTCCAGCTGCATATCCCACAAAAGTGGCTTCATCTGCCTTGGATTCAAACTTTCCAAGATTTTCACCTTGATTTTTCAGTACATAGCATTTGCATCCAAAGACATGTAGAAAATTCAAGGATGGTATCCTTCCTTTGAGCAGCTGATATGGAGTCATTCCTTTTGCTTGGTTGATCAAAGAAATATTTTGAGTGAAACACACAGTGTTAACTGCTTCAGCCCAGAAATAAGTAGGTAACTTTGACTCTCCTAGAATTGTTCTTGCAGCTTCAATAAGAGTTCTGTTTTTCCTCTCTACCACTCCATTTTGTTGTGGTGTCCTAACTGCAGAGAACTCATGAGATTCCATTTTCCTCACAAAACAGCCTCATTGTGGAATTCTTGAACTCAGTGCCATTGTCACTCCTGATTCTTCTTACTTTGATATCAGGATGATTGTTGGCAGCCTTGATGTGATTGATTATGAATTCACTTGCCCCATCTTTGGAGTGCAGAAAGTAAGTCCACGTGAATTTAGAGAAATCATCCACAATCACATGGCAGTATCTTTTCTTTGAGATTGACATGACATTTACTGGTCCAAACAAGTCCATATGCAACAGCTGTAGTGGTTGATCAATTGATGAATCCAGCTTGCTTCTGAAAGAAATCTTTTTCTGCTTCCCTTTCTGGCAAGCATCACAAAGTCCATCCTTGGAGAATTCCAGTTGAGGAAGTCCTCTCACTATGTCTCTTCTTACTAACTCATTCATTGATTTGAATTTCAAATGCGACAGTCTTTTGTGCCATAGACAACTTTCATCCTTGCTTGCTTTACTCAGAAAACAGGTGATGGAATCAGCACTAGTAGAGTTGAAGTCAGCTATGTACACATTACCTTTCCGGTAACCTGTCATCACCACACTATTGTTCTCCTGGCTGGATACAACACAGGCTCCTTGGTTGAATGAGACTGAGAAACCTTTGTCACACAGTTGACTGATACTCAGCAAGTTGTGCTTAAGTCCGTTAACCAGTGCTACTTGATCAATGATGACATTATTCTTTGAAATCAAGCCATATCCCTTAGTGAAACCTTTGCTGTCATCTCCAAAGGTAATGCTAGGGCCAGCTTCCTCCACAAACTCTGTGAGCAGGGTAGAATCTCCAGTCATGTGCCTAGAACATCCACTGTCTAAGTACCATAGATTCTTTCTGTATCCCTGCACACAATCAAAACCAAATCAAGTTGATTTTGGTACCCAAGTTTCCTTGGGTCCTTTCCTGTTAGATTTGCCTCTCTTGTCATTTTGCACCTTAATCTCTGATTGAGTTAAATCAACCTTGACTATGGGTGTTGACCTCTGGGAGACAGAATGCTGAGGATGATTATATGCAAACATGTTTGATACATGCATTTGAGAGTTTTGTGCATACATAGCATTCATATGTGGCATGCTCCATGTCATTTGTGGCATTGTGAATGCATTCATGTGAGAATTTGAAACAAATAGCATATTGGCATACAAGTTGGATGCTTGATCAGTATGTGCAAACATGTTATGCATAGCAGACATAGGCAAATTGAGTACATGCATTGTCATTTGAACAGATGGTGTTTTAACAGATTTGCAATTTGTAGAAACATGATTAACACTACCACACTTTGCACAAGTTTTCCTAGGTGCATACTTGTCAGGAGTATAGTTGTTGTGTTTGTTAATCCCTACCTTACCATTTCTGTTCTTTTTCTTTTTAGCACCGGCCTTAACCTCTATTTCCTCAACATTGTCCTTCAATTACTTTTTGGACAGGTAACCTATGTTGACATTCTCAGCTTTGGTTTTGCTAATTGATCCCTGAAGAAAGTTTTTGCTGGTGGGATCATACTTTTTGTTCAGCTTCTCTAGTCTATCATGACTAACACTGGATGTACACTTCTTTGGGCAAGTCACTTCCGTAGAGGTGTTGTCCAACAACGGATGTCTGCTATCCGTAGAAGTATTACCTTCCAACGGATGCTCACTATCCGTAGAAGTGTCATCCCCTAGACTTTCGACATCTAGCTTCTTTTTATCTTTTCTTGTTGATTCCTTGTATAATGTATCCACACCTTGAGACTTGATCATGTTTCTGGCAACATTCTTGGAATCAGTCCATCTAGCTATTGTTTCCTATTCTTTAGCTAATTGTGCTTTGATAGATTCTTCTCTTTTAAGCACAATCAGCAGATCATCTTTGGCAACTTGACACTTTACTCTCATTTTCTCAAACTCAGCAAATTGAGTTTCGAGAAGAGCATTCCTATCACTTAACAACTGATTAGACAATTTAATTCTTGTGTTCTCATTAGTAAGTGATTTAAGAGAAATGCGCATATGATACAATTCAATGGACATATCATTAATAGCATTATTGCATTCCTCAGTAGAAAGCTCAGAGAGATTGGTGGTAATTACCTGATTAGATGATGAACTGGCCTCCTGCTCGCTTGAATCAGCCATTAGTGCAAGGTTCACAAATTCTGTGTCCTCCTCAAGATCATTCCCGTCTTCAGCCCAGTCATAGTCCTGTGTAATGAATGCTCTACCCTTTTGTTTGAGAAGATCAAAGTATTTCTTCTTGTAGTCAACATGTTCAAACTTCCTGTCACTCTTCTCAGACTTTGGTTTTCTGCACTCATTTGCAAAGTGACCTCCCATTCCACAGTTGAAAATTTTGAATTTGGACCTATCAACAAGATCCTTCTTGAATGGTCTGGACACATCAGGGTTTCTCTTGAACTTGAGCTTTGAGAACTTTCTTGACAAAAAAGCTAAGTGATCATCAAGCTCATCCATCTCCTCTTGATTGATGGGCTCACTCTCTTCAATCATCTTCCCTTTGCACTTTCTTGAATCAGCTCTACCTTCACAAGCACTTTGGCTTGGTGTAGCTGCAACAACTTCTTCTTTCACGTCCTCAGCCTTTTCTGTAATAACCCGAATTTTTGGTAAAATTAAAACTTTTCTTATTATGATTAAGTGCATCAGTGAATAGTGAATGTGGAGGATGAATAGTGATTTTGAGGGTTAAGAAAATTTTTCATGCCACCTATGTACGAGACGTAGTGTGGATATTCCGAAGTCATATTAGTAATCTACGGAGTAAATAAGTGAATGCAAAGACGATCGGAATTCAGAAATTCCAAATTTTATTTTGGTATAGTATTTGACCGGGCAGTAAATTATATATTATTATATTCAAGAAATGAGATATTAAATTTGAGGATTTGAGGATTTAATATTTTGGAATTTTATTATTTTATTAAAGTCGATTTAAGGATTCGATTGTTGGAGTGAATAGTGAATAGTTACTATTCACTGCGAGAATCACGTAGAGTTTTATTCGCTCTTTTTAGGAAATATTTTGAATCGTTTCAAGAGGAACAAGGCAACATTTACAGGATTAAATATAGACATGGAATTAATATGTAACAAGATTAATTCGAGGGATGCAACATTTGGATCATCCATGTGAAAAGAAACAAACTAGTAAAGCTGCTTTGCCACCATGACCCTCCAGTGCTTGACATGTGTCCCTGCTTGCCACCATGACCCTCCATGGCTCGACATGTGTCCTGATGACAAGGACAATGCTATGACTCACCAAAAGAAAACCAAGACATGACAACAAAACAAATTCATTTTATCAAAATCAACCAAAACCAAAAACCATTCTTTTTCTTCATTTCGGCTAAAGCAAAACAGCCGGATTGAAAAATTCATATCTCCTTCATTTCTCGGTGGAAAATTTCGATCTATATCTTGTTGGAAAGGTCTTGAGATAGCCTACATTTCTTATTTCACAGGTTTCTTCCATTTTAGCATGGTAAGACCTTCATTTTTCCAGTTCTTTAAACTGGTGTATAGTAACTCCGAAAGTTCATAACTTGTTCTTGATTTTCTTTTGCAAGTTTAAGGATGATAACCATAGGTAAAGATCCTCTTAAGGCTTACAAGCTCTTGTGGTGTGTTTAAGGATTCAAGGAAGGTATACCACTCATCCACCCTTTGATTTATGTTGGATTTTAAGTGAAGTTTTAGTAATGTTCAAGAATAAGCATGTTTATGGAATTTGGAGTATGTATGGTTAAATCTTGATGGATAATTGTTGTTGGTTGATGTTGGTGATATGTTCTTGATATATATAAACTGATTATGTTGTAAAAATTTTTGGGTTGTTGAATTTATTTGGTTTTAAGAGGTTTTGACATAACAAAAACCGGGAAACGTTACGATTATAGCCGTCGTAATGCCCATTTAATTTAAGGCTGTTTTGAGCAAGAATTACGAACTGGTCTTGGAATATTTTTGAACAACACTGACCATGAGCATGTAGGTCTTGTGTTAAGGGTTGTTTTGGTATAAAGATCATGTCTATACGAATTACGGTTTAAGAGAAAAGGGAGTTTTAGTAAACGCCGTTCGGAGGAACAACCCATCTCTGGTCAGTCACTTTGAGGCTATATTTGGACCACTTAGAAGGTATATTAAAATGTGAAACTTTGAGGAATAATACTAGAGACAGTTAGGAAGGCTCACGAAAATGATTCGGATTAAAAAGATTATTTTTCGATTTTATAAAAATGTTTTAGCCGAGGTCGCGCAAGTGAAAACCACTAAGAACATGACTTAGAAACCAATGTTGTAAATGGTTAAGTATAACTTGTACTCGAGGATCGATTTCGGACTAAACCTACGACTTAAGTAATTGTCGATTAAACATGGACTTAGTATGAGCCTATAACGAGCTAGTAATTCCTTGGTTGTGTTTCGCTTATGTTAGATATAATTGCTGACGTTTGTACATCAGTGTTTAAGTAACAGGTACATATCAGAGTTTATCTAAGAAGCCGATCAGAGTTTGATAAAGTCTGACTGGGTGAAGAGTTTACATTGAAGCCAATCAGAGTTTAATAAAGACTGACGTGGTAATAGTTGACTTGGCTGTCGGTGCAAAGATAAAGATTCTAGAAGCAATATATTCTGAAGATGGAAAGAAGCAGAATATATTGATACAGCTAAGGAAACGGAATAGAAGACTGAAGCAATCCTTAATTGATAATAATTGTATAGCTAATTTATAGGAGTATCAATTAGATAAGGATTGTGTAACTGTGTACTATATAAACACAGATAGGTTATCCCTAGAAGGGATGCGAACATAGAATTATTATTCTTGTAACCTAGTAGCTCTTTGTGATTCATTAACATCACTAAGAGAGAATTATTTAATATAATTCAGTTTGTTGATTTACAAACCTGTGTTCTTGATTGTTATTCTCATACATACTTGATTATATATTGTGTATTCGGCCTAACAATTGGTATCAGAGCTTAGGCTGTTTAATATATATAGTTTTACGATCCAAACACAGTAATAATCATGTCTGAAGAAAATCAAGCTCCTCCCAAGGTTGAACAGGTCAAACCTAATTCTGTGAGTCGATATGAAACAATCAGGGTTCCAATTCTCAGGCCAGTGGAGTATCCAATATGGAAGGTGAAGATGACCATGTTTCTGGAGGCAACAGATCCAGAATATCTTGACAGAATTAATGATGGTCCTCATAATCCAACCAAACTAGCCCCTGTTGTTGCTGGCCAAGAACAAAAGACTGTTCCAAAGGAGAAGAAAGATTATACTCCTGAGGACATCTCATCTCTTGCAAAAGATGCAAAGGTTAGACATCTTCTCCACAGTGCTTTAGATAATGTTATGTCTAACAGAGTAATTGGTTGCAAAACTGCAAAAGAAATCTGGGATGCTTTGGAAGTCAGGTGTCAAGGAACCACTGCTATAAAGAAGAACAGGAAGACAATACTCACACAGGAGTATGAGCACTTTGATTCAAGAACTAATGAAACCTTGACTGAGACTTATGATAGATTTTGTAAACTATTGAATGATCTGTCTCTGGTTGATAAAGAATATGACCTTGAAGAGTCAAATCTCAAGTTTCTCTTATCTCTACCTGAAAAATGGGATTTAAAGGCGACAACAATCAGAGATAATTATGATCTTGCAGATACAGATCTTGATGAGATCTATGGATTGTTAAAGACTCATGAACTTGAGATAGAACAAAGAAACAGGAGATCCAGCAAGAAGACAAAATCTGTTGCTCTCAAAGTTGAGGAGAAGCCCATTAAGAAGGAATCATCAAGGAAGAAAGCCAAGGGAAAGGCTTTAGTCATTAAATCTGAAAGTGAGTCATCAAACTCTGATGATGACTCAAACTCTGATGAAGCTTCTGACTCTGAGGATGATGAAGAACAGATGATGCAAATGGCTGCATTGATGGTGAAGACCTTCAAAAAGATGGGATTCAAGAACTTCAAGAAAGGAAAGAGATTCTCAAGGAAAGATTCAAACTCTGAAAGGAAAACTTTTAGAAAGTCTGATGGAAGGGATACCAAGTCTGGCAAGAAGGATAAATCTGAAATCCAGTGCTACAAGTGTAAGGAGATGGGTCACTATGCTCCAGAGTGCAAGAGAGGAAAATCTGAGAAAGCACTCATCTCTAAAGGCAAAGACTGGGCAGATACTTCAGACTCTGATGATGGAGTAAATTATGCTCTTATGGCAACTGTCAAAGATGAGACTGAATCATCTGAAAATAAGGTACCCCTAACTACTTATGCTTATGATACTGATAATATATCTGAGTTAAGAGTATATCTGAAAAGCGTACATGTTAGTTATAGGGATCAGACTTTAGAGAATGAGAGAATTAAATCTGAGAATCTTAGCCTTAAGGATAGAAACAAGTTTCTTGAAGGAGAACTTGAAAATATGAAGCAGATTCAAAAAGAAAGAGATGATGCTGTTTATATGGAACAGGAATTACTTAAATTAAATAAGCAGCTAGAATATGAACTTGAAAAAGAAAGAAAAATAATTAAGACTTGGACAAACTCTGGAAGAGACACTCATCAAGTGTTTCAAACAGATTCTGTAGGTTTAGGCTATTGTGAAAATGATGAACTTAGGTTTAAAGACAAAGTTAAGGTTAAACCACAACTTAAACCTGTGATATTTGTTCCAGAATCCACTAAGTTAAAATCTGTTGTAGTAAGAGAAGCTGATATGGAATCAGATGAAACCTGTGAAAAACAGGAAAATATTATAACAGAAAAACCCATGGTAGTAGAAGCTGTTAGAAAGCCAGTGAAAACTTGTGATAAACAGGTTAATGTTGGCTTGATGACATGAAAACAGTTTAATCATAAGCTGAAAGAGGTAAAGTCTGCCATGAAACCAAAAGGGTCCAAGAAGAATAGGAATGGAAAGATAGGAATAAATAATAGAAATAATCATTTGCCTACTGCTGGTGCTCCAAGGAAAACATGTTATAATTGTGGTAGTTCTAATCATCTTGCTAGATTTTGCACTAAGAACAAACATATTAATTCTTTACCTTCTACATCAGGAGTGAAGAATGATTATGTAAGGGTTAAACCACAGACTTTATGCACACACTGTGGGAGCACTTGGCATTCTATTTATACTTGTAAGAGTTATCATGCTATTTATCACAATTATTATGAGCTAAAACCCAATCTGAAATGGGTTAGAGCAAACTCTGCAAGTGTAAAGTCTGACAATGTTAGTTTAAACTCTGTTGATAGTGATTCCGCTGCAAAAGCTAACACTGTTAAGAAAGCCAAAGGATCCAAGCAAGTCTGGGTCCTTAAAACTAACACTTAGTGTTTGTTTGTGATTGCAGGGCATAAGTGAGAGCACCCTTATCTTGGACAGTGGATGCTCAGGACACATGACTGGAAATAAAGCCCTGCTATCAGACTTTGAGGAGAAGGCTGGCCCAAAAGTTTCCTATGGAGATGGCAACATAGGACGTACTCTGGGATATGGCAATATCAATCTTGGAAGTGTCATCATCACTAATGTAGCTCTAGTCTCAGGACTCAAGCATAATCTGCTATCTGTGAGTCAAATCTGTGACATAGGAAACCATGTAGATTTTCATACTGAACACTGTGAAGTTATCAGTAAATCTACTGGAAAAGTTGTTCTAGTTGGACACAGGCGCAACAACATTTATGAAGCAAGTTTGGTAACAAACTCTGATGGAAAAACAGTGTGTCTGACTGCAAGAATGTCAAATGAAGAGAGTTGGAATTGGCATAAGAAGCTCTCTCATCTCAATTTGAACAACATCAATGAGCTAATAAGAAAGGATATTGTAAGGGGACTCCCAAAATCAATACTCAGTCTAGATGGTCTATGTGATTCTTGTCAAAAGGCCAAGCAAAGGAAGTCATCTTTCAAGAGCAAATCTGAATCTTCAGTAGTGGAACCTTATCATCTTCTACATGTTGATCTCTTTGGACCAGTGAATGTGATGTCTATGGGCAGAAAGAAATATGCTATAGTAATTGTTGATGAAAATACTAGATATACGTGGGTGTATTTCTTATCAAAGAAGGATAAAACTGCTCAAACTCTGATGGATCATGTAAATCTACTGGACAAAGGATCACAGCACAAAGTCAAAATTATAAGGAGTGATAATGGAACTGAATTCAGAAACTCAATCGTGGAAGCTTTCTGCAAGGAAAGAGGAGTGAAACAAGAATTTTCTGAACCTGGAACTCCACAATAAAATGGTGTAGTTGAAAGAAAGAACAGAACTTTAATTGAAGCTGCTAGAACTATGCTTGAAGAAGCAAAATTACCAACTTATTTCTGGGCAGAAGCTGTTCAAACTGCTTGTTTTACTCAAAATGCTACACTGATCAACAAGCATGGGAAAACACCATATGAGATGGTGAAAAATAAGAAGCCAAATTTGAAATATTTTCATATATTTGGATGCAAATGTTTTGTGTTGAAGACTCATCCTGAACAGTTGACAAAGTTCGAGTTAAAAGCTGATGAAGGAATCTTTGTTGGTTATCCATTGTCAACAAAAGCATTCAGAGTCTACAATCTGAGAACTAAAGTGGTCATGGAATCCATACATGTGTCATTTGATGACAAGAAAATAACTGGACTTGAAGACAAGAATGGATATGATCAACTACGTTTTGAAAATGAAGATCTATTCTCTGATGATGTAAACTCTGATGAAGCTGGTCTGACAAACTCTGACGAAGCATACTCTGAACCTCTACTGGTAAATACTGGAGAAACTGGAAATTCTCAAACTGAACAAAATAGAGAACCAGTTGAGGGGGAGCGTGAAGAAGCTCAACAAGACACATCAAGAGAGTCAGTTGAGGAAACTGATTCAAACTCTGACAGTTCAAACTCTGAGCCATCCAATGCAGGGGGAGCCTCAGAAACTGCAGAAAGTCAACATATGAATCAGGAGAGCATGGATCAAGGGGGAGGATCCAATAATGATGCAAGAAACCACTTACCAACAGCAAGAAAGTGGACACAGGCACACACACCTGATCTCATAATTGGAGATCCTGATGCTAGTGTGAGAACTAGAAGTGCAACAAATAATGAATGTCTGTATCATGCTTTCTTGTCTCAAACAGAACCAAAGAAAGTGGAGGAAGCTCTTCAAGATGCAAATTGGATTACTGCAATGCAAGAAGAGTTAAATGAATTTGAAAGAAATGAAGTCTGGACACTTGTACCTAGACCAAAGAATAGATCAATAGTAGGTACAAAGTGGGTTTTCAGAAATAAGACTGACAGTGAAGGTGTGATTACAAGAAACAAGGCTAGACTTGTGGCTAAAGGTTATTCACAACAGGAAGGAATTGACTATGATGAAACCTTTGCTCCAGTTGCAAGATTGGAGGCCATAAGAATTTTTCTGGCCTATGCTGCACACAAGAAGTTTAAAGTCTTTCAGATGGATGTAAAAAGTGCTTTTCTCAATGGGAAGCTTGAAGAAGAGGTGTTTGTTGAACAACCACCAGGATTTGTAGATCCCAAGCATCCAGATTATGTCTACAGGCTTGACAAGGCATTATATGGACTAAAGCAAGCACCAAGAGCATGGTATGAAACTCTTGCTCAATTTCTTTTAGAAAGTGGGTTCACAAGAGGTACAATTGATAAAACCTTGTTTTATTTCAATACTGGTGATGATTTGCTTTTAGTTCAAATTTATGTAGATGATATTATTTTTGGATCTACTAATGACAAACTTTGTAAGAAGTTTGCAAAGCTTATGCAGTCCAGGTATCAAATGAGCATGATGGGAGAGCTTAGTTATTTTCTAGGCTTACAAGTCAAGCAAACAGATGATGGTATTTTTATCAATCAAGCAAAATATACCAGGAATCTTCTCAAGAAATTTGGTATGCTTGAGAGTTCATCTGCTACAACTCCCATGGCTACTGCAACAAAGCTAGACAAAGACACAGGAGCCTCAGTAGATATGACAAACTACAGAGGAATGATAGGGTCTTTACTGTATCTTACTGCAAGTAGACCTGATATCATGTATGCAACATGTCTTTGTGCAAGATTTCAAGCAGATCCCAGAGAGCCTCATCTAACAGCTGTAAAAAGGATTTTTAAATATCTCAAAGGAACCATAACCTTGGGTTTGTGGTATCCTAGAGAATCAGAGTTTAAGCTAATGTGTTACTCTGATGCAGATTTTGCAGGCTGTAAGATAGACAGAAAAAGTACAAGTGGAAGCTGTCAATTCTTAGGTGACAGACTGGTTTCTTGGTACATCAAGAAACAGAAATCCATTTCCACATCCACAGCAGAAGCAGAGTATATAGCTGCTGGTAGCTGTTGTGCACAGATTTTATGGATGAAGAATCAATTGTTGGATTATGGGTTAAGGTACTCTAAGATACCTATTTTCTGTGATAACCAAAGTGCTATTGCTATGACAGGTAATCCAGTACATCATTCCATGACCAAGCACATCAGCATAAGGTATCATTTTATCAGAGAACATGTGGAAGAAGGAAACATTGAGCTTCATTTTGTGTCTACAGACCAACAACTTGCAGATATCTTCACCAAACCTTTGAGTGAAGCTACTTTTACAAGATTGGTAAATGAACTTGGAATGATCTCTGGTTCTGACTAGAGATACAGGTTAGACTCAAAAACAATACATGTTTGATTTTTAATGCTCATGATTCCTTGCATGTATTAACTGTTATGAGTACCAGCATCATAAACTCTGAAAGTAAACTCTGATGTTAAACTCTGTTAGTCATAAAGTGTTAGTCATACTCTGTTGGTTAGAGTCTAATGCTATACTCTGATTGTAATTTTGTCTGAAACATATGGACCAATGAAGAAATTTGTATGAAGCATAATTCTCAGTAAGTAATTGTGAATCTTTAAGAGTTGTATAGATTCTGATCTCAAATATGTGCAGTAAGTTAACACAGCATGATACTGTCTCTATATTTATAGCATCTCTTAGTTTATTGATCCTATACACTGAGTCTGTATTAGCTGTTTGCATTTTCTCTCATAAATTAATTGTATTAACTGATGAAAAGTCTAAACTCTGATTATTAATTGCAAATAATTCACCCTCAAATCAAAAGATGCCAAACAGAGCACAAATTCCTTTGAGATCATGTTGTGCCTAGGAAGATCCAGGAACTTATTGTATGAAATAAGGGCTAAAATCTTTGATTTTTGGTGACTAGTGCCAACCACTGATTACTGGGAAAATATATATATATATATATATATATATATATATATATATATATAAATATATAAATAAAGGGGGTGAAAAATAAAAGATATATCCAAATGAAAGGATATCAGTATACAGAGTTTAGATATAAAATCAGATTTTATGTTATACATGAGAGTTTAGGCAACCAGTTTTTACTACTTTAGTTTGTGGATTTTATGCACTTTGAGATGATCTAAATATTGATTTCGATAAACTCTGCTATTGCACACACATTTATTCACACCTGTACAGTTTGAGAAAAGAGTTTATTGACAAAGAAGGACAAATGGTAAACACTGATGTATTGTGTGACATATGCCGAGGTAACTTTGTTTTAATCTCTGATGGTTAAAATAATTTCTTTGTTTCAGACATTTTATAATTTTTGAGATTAGTCATTTGTTTTGAAATTCGAGAGTATGATAACAAACGGTTCATATTTGTATTAAACAGAGGAGAGAGAGATTAAGTATTTTGAACAATGTGACATGCGGTAATTATGGCTATTTTTACTGCGCGTGTGTATTGAAAGTTGTTACATACAGCTGTCAGTGTATACCCGTTTGACACCTGTCCCACTCACACACTTTTCAAGGATGCCTGCTGTGTGTAGTAATGATTAAAACGTTTGGGTTTTAATCTTCACAGTTATTATTTAAATATACTACACATAAACGGTTCAATCTTTTACACACCTCAACTTTTCATAAGCTTTTACTCACACACATTGTCTCAAACACTTTCACTGCATACACTATAATCTATTCTCTGTTAGTTTTCTTCTAAACTGTTCTAATGGCTACAACAATGTTTACTTCTTCTGGATTAGAGTTTGTTCCTAATAATTACTCAGCTCCTTTGGCAAATGAGAACGCACCGGAGGCGTTTCATTTGATTCAGAGTTTCTTGTCAAACTCTGATATCGGCACTGCTCTCACTGCACCCTCGAAGCTGTCTGCGTCTCAAATAAGGACTTTTTGGCAGACAGGTACTTATGATAATGGAGGAGAGACTGGTTCTCCATCTATCATTTTTGAGTTTCAAGGAGATGAATTCACTGTTACTCCTACTACTGTTCGTGATGCTTTGGATCTTGAAGATTTCAATTCATTCACAGTCTCTGTTGGAGATTCTGAGTTAGTCAGGATGATGAGGGAGATAGGATACTCTGGACCTTTGTCAAAGATAGGTCAACTCAAAAGGCCACTTTTGCGCAAGGAATGGAGCTTCTTTTTCGATTGCATTACTCGGGCTTTTGGAAAGAAGTGCACCAATTGGGATGCGATTCCCACGGATAGTCTACAGATCGGGTATTCTCTTCTCTATGGCAGTCATTTCGATGTTGCTAGATTAGTTTTAAATAATATTGGTGAGAAAATGCTAGAGAATAGAAATGTTGTTTATTTCTCTAGGTTTTGTCAATTGATATTCAATTTTTGCTGCCCTAATGTTGAGATTTTAGAGGATGATGTTATCCTCTCGTTTAAACTGCACAAACGTATATTCTCTGATCTTACTAACAAGGATAACAAGAAAGGAGATGTTGGTCTCTTAATGTTGCCTGATTCTGTGCAACAATTCATGGTCAACTTACAACAACAACAAGTCTCAAACACTGAAGCTGGACCTTCTGTGTCTCAACCACAAAGGTCAAAGAAATCTAAAGTAAGGGCTGTTAAGTCTGTAAGGATAAACACTGAAGCTGGGGCATCAAATGCTGATGATATGCCTCAGAAGAGAAGAATGAAGAAGAGAAGAGCCAATAGGGCAAAGTCTGATGCTGTTGATGCAGAGACTGAAACTGATGAAGAAACTCTTCATCAGAGAAAAAGAAGATTGGTAGCAGCACAGTTGTTTGGTGCTGAGAATATTGTTGTTGATGATCTTGAGATTCCATATGATGAAGCTGTTCCTGAAGACAGAATTTTTATGGAGACTGTTCTTCATGATGAAGCTCCTACATCAAAGTCTGATGATGTAGTTGAGGAAGCTGCAAATGAAGCTCCTATGCCCACAGAGGATAGAGCACATGTTGAGTTTGCAGATGAAGCTCCTGAAAACATTGTTCAGGAGGCTAATATGGAAGTTGAAGCAAACCTCTCTATAAACTCTGAACATTTCACAGAGGGTTTGGAAGCTGATCAAGATACTGTTCAACTTGAAGAATCTATGGCTTCTCACACTGAAATAATTTCTTTTGATCTTGAGAAAGGTGAGGAAGTCGATCAGACTTTAGTTGCTAATGCTACAGAAGCTGTTGCTGCAAATCCTAATGTTGTTGACAAGGATGCAACAGAGAATGTTCATGTTGAAGCAGAGTTTGTTGCAAACTCTGAGGATGTTCTTGTTCTTGAAGCTCTACAACAATCTGTTGTTGAGATTGTTCAAAGAGAAGCAGAGTTTAGTAATAATGCACACTCTGATGATTCTGAAAGAGTGGCAGAGAATGTTCTTATAGAGAATGAAGCAGAGGATGACAATGCTGAAGCTAGTCCTGCTCATTCAAATCCTGATATACAAGTAGAGCTGTCTGACATTCAAGAAAACTCAGAAGAAGAAAGAGAAGTCAATCGAGCTACTACTGCGTATTATCAAGATATGTACTTCTCCAATTGGTCAAGCAAGGATACTATCTTTTCCAATGAAAGAGCTGCAGATTTTGTCACAAAGTCTTCAAAAGAGATTACAAATCCAGAACTTCTCAGTCATCTCAAAGCAACAATTGTACAAATCAAATCATTAAACAATCATTTTGATGATTCTGACAAGGTGATTGCAGGATTAAGGAATGATATAGCTACAAGGGAGCTTACACAGCAAAAGGACAAATCTCTATACATCTCTTTGTGTAAAGAACAGAAGACTCTTAACTCTAGATTGTCGAAAGTTGAGGAGAATCAGACTGCTATGTCTGCCCAACTAACTTCAATTTCTAATGCTATTGAGTTGCTGACATCAGTACTACTTTCTGATGATGTCAAAAAGGGGGAGAGTGTACCAAGTGACAAATGCAAAGACACTCAAACTCTGAGACGGAGGGATGATGGTAATGATGGTGGAAGCAAAGGAGGTGAAAAGAGTTTAAGATTAAACTCTGATAGAAGCTCTGATAGAAGACCACCAAGACCAAGATCAAACTCTGATAGAAGATCAAACTCTGGTAAGGGAAATGTAAACTCTGCCAGTGGTTCAAAACTCAAAAGTTTGATAAACACTGATAAGCCTAGCACTGATGAGGAAATTGCTGCTAAGGTGTTTATGGCAGAACATGGAAAAGATGTTACAATTGAAGATATCCAAGCTGAAGAGCAAATGCTTGCTGAGGAACACAAGAAGAATCTTGAAGCTGGAATTTACAAGAAGAAGGAAATCAAGTCTCCTAGAAAGAAAGAGACTGGAATTACTATTAAAGAAAATACTCAACAGAGTATACAATCCATCAGAAGGCCTGTGATTACAAATGCTGACAAAGGTAAAGGTATACTGGTAGAAGAAGAACAGTTACCTAAGAAGTTTAAATCAACCTCTGACATTGCTCAAGTTGAAACAAGATTAGCTAAATCAACCTCTGACGCTGCTCAAGTTGATGTTACTACTAAAGTTATGACAACCTATGACGTTGCTCAAGTTGTACAGAAATCTACACTACTTCCAGGATTCAGCAAACCAAAAATTCTTGAAGACTTAAAGCTTGAAGCTGTGAATTTCTCAGAAACCAGAACAGTATTGGGAAAAGAAGCCTTTGATAAATCTGGACTGGGTTCACACAGAGAGAGAAGAACAAATAACAGATCTCAAGATAACATTTCATTGGCAGAATCTGGTATTGGGGTTACACAAGAAAACCTTGATAAGTTAGAATCTGTTCAGTTGATCTTTCACAGAGTATTGAAGAAGCAGTTTCTGTTATATTTCATGAGTGATGGAAGAGTTTATAAAGTTGGAGAATCTGATGTCAATCTCAAATCATGGGAAGAACTTGAATATGTACTTTATCTTTTGAAAGTCAAAAACAGACACACTCATGATGTTGCTCAAGTTTTGAGAGAAAAGATGCTGAGATCTAAAGCTATGCTTGGAGGAGGAGTCTCAAGTATATACATTCCAAAGTATAGGGATCATGCTGGAAAGTTGGTGGAGATGAAGAGAAATAGTGCTAAATTCACAACTGCACTTGGAATAAAAGTTTTAGAGTTCAACTTAGAGTCAGACAAAGCTCATTACATTCGGCTAGGGAATGACATGGAGAAAAACAATATCTATTCTCTGAGGGCTGCCATATATCAAACTGGTGAAGGAAATCCAGAGTATAAGGAGCTGAAAGGGATTATGATAGCTGAACTTGAAAGAGCTGAGAGAAGACTGCTGGTTGATTATCTCAGGACAGTACCTGATATTGAAGAAGTCAAGTAAAGTCTGACTGTAAGTTTTTATGTTTTCTATTCTAAGTTAAAATTAAACTCTGTTCTAAAATTAAACTCTGTTATATTTTAAACACTGCATTTGTTATATGTTTTGACATCATCAATTATCTGTTTAACTTGTACATTTTGGTATGAACAAGTTGGGGGAGATTGTTAGATATAATTGCTGACGTTTGTTCATCAGTGTTTAAGTAACAGGTACATATCAGAGTTTATCTAAGAAGCCGATCAGAGTTTGATAAAGTCTGACTGGGTGAAGAGTTTACATTGAAGCCAGTCAGAGTTTAATAAAGACTGACGTGGTAATAGTTGACTTGGCTGTCGGTGCAAAGATAAAGATTCTAGAAGCAATATATTCTGAAGATGGAAAGAAGCAGAATATATTGATACAGCTAAGGAAACGGAATAGAAGACTGAAGCAATCCTTAATTGATAATAATTGTATAGCTAATTTATAGGAGTATCAATTAGATAAGGATTGTGTAACTGTGTACTATATAAACACAGATAGGTTATCCCTAGAAGGGATGCGAACATAGAATTATTATTCTTGTAACCTAGTAGCTCTTTGTGATTCATTAACATCACTAAGAGAGAATTATTTAATATAATTCAGTTTGTTGATTTACAAACCTGTGTTCTTGATTGTTATTCTCATACATACTTGATTATATATTGTGTATTCGGCCTAACAGCTTACGTGTTTAAGCATTGTGTACAAGTGGATTATCCAGGGGATTAATCGTGCGTTTTCTTTGACTTTGTCTAGATTGTCCGACATCGTCGCGAACCCCTATCACTTCTCGAGCATCAGACAAGTTTTCTAAACCCATACTTTGAAGTATTAGTTATATAATACTGCTTTTGCCATGTATAGTGTTGTATAGTTTTGAGATAAATGATTATATCGTGTTAAATAGAATCTGACCTTTTGGATATTATACGAGCTTTGAGAAAATGTACTTATGAACCGGTATACCTTGTAGCTTGGATATTATACGAGCTTTGAGAAAATGTACTTATGAACCGGTATACCTTGTAGCTCTATAGATAAGAGCATGTTTATTGTTTCGACTCTAGATCGGGAGTCGATATTTTTGGTTATATAGATAGTCGTGGAAACCCGGAGGGATTCCAGCGGCAGAGTACTATTCATCTTGAGGAATATTATTATTAAACATTATTTATGTTCCGGAAAGTATTTATTACTTGGAAATGATTTGATTATGGGCTTCTAAGCTAGATATGGGATATTAGTTAGAAGCCAGGGTTTTTTTATAAAGACCCTAGGTTAAGGGCGTATGATATTTCTTTAGATCAGAAGTAATTATATTTTTGTATGTATTAAAGGTTATTTTCCGATAAAGATATCGGGCTACGGTTATTCAATCCTTATTTATTTAATGAATATTATTTTTTTGAATATTCATTTGAGGATTATTTATTAATGAATATTATTTTTGAATATTCATTTGAGGATTATTGACTTAAAGAATATTATTTATATTCATTTGAGGGTTATTGACTTTAAGAATATTATTGGGAATATTCATTTGAAGATTATTTAATTAATTAATGAACATTACTTTTGGATATTCATTCGAGGATTAAGTATCTATTTAATGAATATTATTTGTGAATATTCATTTAAGGACTAATTATTTAATGAATATTATTTTCGAATATTCATTTGAGATTTATTAATTAATGAATATCAATTTGAATATTCATTTGAGGTTTACTTATCGAGGATTATTTATTTATGAACAATATTTTGAATATGCATTCAAGGCTATTTATTTAACGGATATTAGTCTGAAAATTCATTTAATCTTTAATTACTTATTAAATATTATTTTCGAGTAGTCATTGAAGGATTACTTATTTCATAAATATTATTAATTATTTTCAAATCAAAAAGAGGTTCCCAAAACAATATTTTTCATTTAAATCTGTCTTATAAGCGGATTTAAATGCTCGCTCAACTATCAAAAATATGGGAAACCTGATATAAATAACTACTACTCATTTTAAACTCTCAACTCAAAAAAAAATTGTCAGGGGACAGATATTTTCTCGGAGCAATTTAATTGCTGCCAGTCAAGTATTGTGTTACCACCTCAACGCTCGAGGGGTAAATTCCTGGAACAAGTCGATATCCATTAACAAGCCTCGCTTGGGAAATATTGGAGAATCTTCCTTTCCAACCTAGATATAACTACTGAGTGGAGTCGTATCAACAAGTATTACACTTGGGGAAAGGAAGACTATCTTTACGTTTCAGAGTCATGGATTTCATCTGAACTAGGAGCATGTGTAAGAGGTCGAGTCGCGCCGATCCATCATTTTATTGCCCCAAATGGGCCGGGAGATCCATAAAGGCGGTAGACAATGTCAGGCTGTCGTGATACTTCCATCTACATGTAGAAAACATATATTTTGTTGTACAACCTGCTACTGATCATAGTAAGGTTGGTACGACGGGCGCGGAGAAGGCTCTAGTATTGGTTCATCATCCATTTTGGATAATTCTGCAACATGTACTGAAAGGGACCACGGATGACTCCATTGGTACAGGTTTACCGATCATGTTGGCAGAGGGATTCTGCAACATGTATTGAAAGGGACCAAGGATGACACCGTGGTACAGGTTTACCGGTCATGTTGGCAGGGGGTCGAAAAGTGTTCGAAATAAAGTTACAATAAATCCTTGTAACATCATCTTTTATTTTATGAGTTTGACTCTGGTAAAACTTTACTCAGATACATATGCATAAGTGGATTTTGGGTTACGGAAACCTTATATTGAATTTTCCTTATAACTTCATCTTTTAAGTTATATGTTGGTATTCTGCTCACATAGCAGATAATTTTTGGAAAGGCTATATTGGTTTACTTTCAAACCTCATCTTTTATATTATACTAGAACCTTGTTCATAGTATGAATATCGAAAGTTTGCAGAAATATTATGAAAATGATATTTGAAGTACAATAATGGTACTGTTTTTGGGAATACATTCCGATAAGGATATAATTTCAGTATCGAGATATTTTGACAAATTATTGTCTTATACCCGTTTTATTCTGGGTTGAGTTAAAGGCAGAATTATGCCATACTTTCATTACCTTGCTGAGCTATCGCTCACTCTTGCTATTGTTTTATATATATTATATAGCAGCGAAGCAGGATGCCAATGGATCGGCACATACCTCGCAAGACATTTCCGTAAACAGTTTCTAGCAGTGATCCCGAGAGTAGTACGAACCAATCGAATCAGGCTACAGCTTTTGGTATTCAACTTATGTATAGATATGAATGGTATGAGAGGATTGTGAGCATCAGAAGGCTAAGTTGGTAATGTAACATTACTTAGAAATTGTATCAGTGACAGATTCAAAGACATTTGGGTATTGTAATAAAAATTATTTATTCCGCAGTTGTTGTATCGTGTCATTTCTGAGACTCTAACCTGTGTGTGTGTGTGTGAGACATATATTGTGGGGTCATGAGCAGGTGAATTATACACGATGTGAGTAATACAGGTAAGGCAATGAGTAAATGGATCGTGACTACTCTAAATCCCTGACCCCAGATTTGGGGCTGTTACATTTTCAACACTTGCCACTAGAGCAACAGATCCAATTTTCTTTTGGACATTCTCAATTTCTTCATCCTGCTCTATTTCCAGTTCATATGTCTTTAGGGTTCCATACAGCCTCTCAAGAATGTAGTCCTTATATTCTTGAGTGTTCCTCAAGGAGACAGTCATGGGTTTCCACTCTTTTGGCAAGGCTCTGAGAAATTTGAGATTTGAGTCTTTGACTTGAGACACTCTTCCATACAACTTCAGTCCTTTTAGCAATTTTTGAAATCTACTGAAAGTGTTATCCAAAGATTCTCCACTTTTGAAGTGAAAGTGTTCATACTGTTGTATGAGAAGTTGCATCTCGTTTTCTCTCACCTGCTCAGTCCCTTCACATATGGTTTGGACAGTGTCCCAAATTTCTTTGGCTGTAGAGCAGTTGATGACATTGTCGAATATATCAGAATCAAGACCATTAAATAAAATGTTCATGGCCTTCTTTTCTTTATGAACGGTGACGGTGTCCTCAGGAGTCCATTCTGAGCGCATCTTTGGAACTGTACTTGGAGCTCCTGCTGGTTCCTGAGCTATTGAGGTGTTTGGCTTCATCGGTACATGAGGGCCATGTTCTATGCACTCTACATAAGTTTCATCCATAGACATAAGATGTAGGCGCATTTTTACTTTCCAGTGAAAGTAATTTTCTCTATCAAGAACTGGTATCTTAACTCCATGATCCTTCTGACTCATGATTCAACTGTCTTTGATCTTTAAACTTCTTGTATATTAGAAGCTTGCTCTAATACCAATTGTTATTCCCTACACACTGAACCAGGATTGTAGAAGGAGGGGGGGTTGAATACAATCTTTGAAAACTTTTCGTTCTTGATAATGAAAATATGAAAAGTAAAAACAAGAACAAAAACACAAATAAGATGATACAAGAATTAAAAAATTCAGGTGGATTGTTTTTGTCCACCTGAGAGATTTTTATTGAAGAAATCTCTGTGATGTTTACGAATAAACGCACAGCTGCAAATACACAACTCTAGCTTCAGCAATTTACAAGGATACTGCTTTGTGCTCTCTAAATTTCTAAAACCCGATTTCTTGATTTCTAGAGTTATGCTACAACTTGGTTATATAACCCAAGTTTACAAAGATACTTGAACATCTAATAATACAAAAAGTACATGTGTTCAAAATCCTTGTTTCTCCATCCCGAACAGTGATCCGTGTTTGTAGCTTGCCCTTCTTCGCTGATTGTCTTTTAAGGAAATGCTACATTGGACCATGCAAACAGAATGCTTCTTTCTTCTTGTCACCTTTCCAGAAATACTGGCTTCCATGCTCTGTGTAGTCTGTCAACCCATGTGCTCTGACATCGCTGTCCTTTTCACAGGTACAGAGAGTATCCGTAGAAGCTATCTGAGTTGTATCCGTTGGTAGTTTCTTGATCAGCCAGTACTGCTATCCGTAAACAGTACATTGTCCATATCCGTAGAAGGCTAGTCAAGCTATCCGCAAACAGTCAACTTCATGTATGCAGAATTACAAGGCATCGACTATGTACAATTCGCCTCCCTATTCTACATATCTATTGATAGTCAACATGACTTAATTAACCTATCAAGACTACTTCAACTTCAACATCAGAAATACACAAGCATGTTACATTTGATCTTATCCGTAGATAAGCTACCCATCTACGGATACTGCAATGGCAAACTATCCGCTGATGGCTACGTATAGTTGAACAATTTTTACTAAGTCAGTTTGGTTATCATCAAGAAACAATATAGTTCCTAACAACTTTTTTCCTTTTAGTCCGCTCCGCGGAAAAAAACCGCGGACAGGCCAGAGGTTTTTTGGAAATTGTGGTCATCATTTTCCATCAATTTCACTTCTATTACACTCCAAACTACCTAACTAACTTGGTTTTTGGGAAAAAAACCCCTTCCAAAGAAGTGAACACTGAAAAATTGAAACAAGATTTTGACATAGGGGTTCAAACTTCAAATACTACAATATTACAACATAAGTCATCCAAATCCATAAAGGTTACATAATGGTTCAAATACTTAGATATTACAACAAAAGTAATGCAAATCCTACGATATTTTGGTTATCTAACCAAAATATTCTAACACATTCGAGAATCCGGCGGACAAACGGTGACTATGCACACCCAGAGGAGGATCCTTGTTGATGAACATAACTACATGGTACAATACTACAACACAACCATCGCGGAGGACACCCGTACTAATTGCTTTGTGCGTAGCGGTGTCATTGTGAAGGGAGACACGTATAGTGCTTCTTCCATCATAAAGGCGGAACCTTGCATACAATCCCTTCACGTTCCCACCATCGGTTACGTTGGAAACCCATCCCTTCACATATTCAACACACATTTGATCGCGTGTGCAACCCTCCCTAGGCCTCAATTTGAAAATGTCAATAATGTTGTCACATTCCACAACATCACCACCATCCCAATCGGAAAGACTCCATTTGCCTTCAATGTCCTTACCCAAATTCAAGATTGGAAGAAAGTAGGGTGTCACATTATATGCAACCTTTTCAAACATTGCTTCACTAGCCGTCCAAAGGCATGCATCTTTTCAATTGGTTGACCTATAAGCCATTTCCTCCAGGGGATACAAGTCAACATCTTCCTCTTCAACAATTGGTGGCGGCTCACTAACTTCATTGAACTCCATTATGTCATAATAAGGTGGTAAATTGCGACATATTTCATCCAACTCATCGCAAGTTGATGACTCCATAAATACCTCTCCTTCGGAGCTCGGAAGTGAATCACTAACATGTGAAACCGAATCATTATCCGAAACATTACCACCATCCATGTTACCTACACATGACGATAAAAAAACTTTGTTAGATAATGTGAGAAGAACATAATGTAAAGTTAAAAATGGAGAGGTAGAGAGTTATATCAATTACAATTGGCCACTTTCACCACCACATTGACCACTTTGACTACTTTGAGCATTTAATAAAATTTCTTTTATTTTTTCACAATTTCTAATATCATGTCCTTCAAGTCCACATTTAGAGCATTTCCTCGGTGTTTTGCGAATTGTTTCGATGGGACTTTTGAAACGAGGGTCTTTTTTCCTTCCTTTGGTTTGTGACACAATGGGATCAAGAATTGGCTCATGCAGGCCATCACCATCTTCTTGAGTTGTTTTCGTGCCAACTTCACTACTTACATGCTCAATTCCATCAACTCCCATATTCTCAAGAATTTCGGTTTCCCGATTGATTACCGAAACGGCATACTCGTAACGCTCCTTTGATGCCATGCTACTATGACAAAAGGCCATGGTGAGTAATGTCATGTTGAATCTTTTGGTAGGATTCAAATCATGGGATGATGCTTCTTCTCCGGTCAAATGATAAGGCAACATACCATTAACTCTATTGGCATCCTTTGTCCAACGTCGTCTCAAAAAGGCATTAGGTATTTCGGAAACACATCTCTTTGTGAACACGACTATAATGTGCGGCAAGGAATGCCCAAATATTCATACATTCTACACTTGCAACTACCACTTAGAGACAATTTGTTGAACGTAACAAGATACATTGTTCTTTTTTCGGGATCCACCAATTGCCTATAGCATTTGTAGTATGTATACTCATCTTCTTCCAAAAAACGATCTCTATCTTTCTCCACAAAGTAGGTTGTAGCTTCCACCAATTGCTCTTGAAACTTTCTAAACATTATTTTTGTGTAAATGGAAGCACCATGTTGCTCCAAGGCGGTCTTCATTTTTATCCCACGACAATTTTGACGAGTCTTAAAATCCTCTTCTTTCTCCCTCATAAATTGTCTTTCCAAAGCTTTTTGAGCATTTTCAACAAATTCTTTCAAACCCGTGCAAGAACTAACATAACTATCAAAAAAAGCATTCATTCCCTCACTCCTTGAAGTTGTTGTTTGTCCCGCGGAAAATGTGCTTCGAGTGAAAGCCTTGATCCATTTATGCTTCAAACCGTACAATCCTTGTAGCCATGTATTATCTTTCAATTCATACTTCACAACCAATGCTTTCCACCTATCCTCAAACACATCTTCGGTCAATGAGTTATAAATGCAATTATTGAAATCAACTTTGAAATCCGGGTGCTTCGAATAGTAACTTGCAAATTTCTCGGGGAATTTGTTACTAATGTGCCAACTACACAACAAATGAGTGGTGTTCGGTAGTTGTGATGAAATAGCCCCGGCCATGGCTTGGTCTTGATCCATAATGATAGTCAAGGGATGTTTGTTTTCAACCGCCTCAAACCAACTACCTAATACCCATTCAAAATTTGTTTGGTTAAAATCGCGGAGGGGCATTTTGGTAATCCAGCGCTCCGCGGAAAGAAGCGCGGAGCGGTACAGTGATCCGCGGAAAAAAAGCGCGGAGGACTAAGGCTCCGTGGAAAAGAAGCGCTGAGTGATTGAAATTTTTTTTTAATCCTAACCGTCAGATTGTTGATCAAACGGCCAGAAAATGAATTGTTAAATAACTGATTCCTGATAATTGAAACTAGGACCCTTGAGAAATTTAACTGAAACTATTTACTTTGGCGGTGCCAAAGCAGGTACAGAGTCTAGTCCCACATAATTACTTTGTTTGTTTGTTTATTAGAGGAGGAACTTCATATTTAGGATTTGAGAAGTTCGTTTATGTCAAGTAATTAGTTCTTTCGAAACCTCAATATTGTTATATGTTTATTATATTAATATTGTCAATATTGTTTATATTATTTGTTATATGACTTTAATCAGTTGCATAAGACTCTGCAAGAATTAAGAAATACTCTTTTTTATACTGTAAGGATTAAGAGAATTTTTATGAATAGTTTAGGGGCTAAAAGTACTGCTCGAAAATTTTGGGGTCGATGGTTCTTAAACTTTTAAGGGTAAAAAGTTCATTAAATCTTTATAATTTTCATTATTTTCTCTTCTTCTTCTTCCTCTTCATCTTATTATTTAATTTTATTCGGTTTTGACTTGAGCTGCATCAGAAGGAGATACACAAGATAGATACAAGCGATGATAAGAGCAGTGATTGTAATGAACGATCAAGGCAAGCCTCGCCTTCTCAAATTCTACCAATATCAGGTCCTCTTTATATTTCTCATCTAATTTCTCTAATCAATTTCATCTTTATTTTAATTGTTTATTTAATTTTTGAATCATCATGATTTAAATTGTTTTAATAGCCTGTAGAGAAGCAACATGAGATCATTCGAACTATATATGGAGGTTAGTTAGTTCATCTTCTACCTTGTATCTATCTTATTCACCATTTGTAGTATTCAGTTTTTAGCTTATACAGCTCAATTTGCCTTCCCAAAGGCGTAAACTCACACGAAAATTGTAACATTTGATTCTAAAAAGTGCTAGTCGCGATTTAAGTTTCGTGTTTTCAAATGCAGAAAGAAATTAGAATTAGGGAGAATTGAAAATAATTCGGACTGTATTTATATATGTGGAGCTGTATCGATTTGACTTTTGTCTTTTTAAATGCAGAAATTAGAATTAGTGAAAAATTGAAAATAATTCAGACTGTATTTATATATGTGGAGCTTAGTTCATTGTATATCTATTGCCAATTGTACTAGAATTTCAGTTTTTACAGCTCAACTGTTTTGATGTGAGCGTGCTTGCTGATCGGGATTAAGCTTTTGTTTTTAATGCAGAATTTAGAAGTAGTGAAAATTGAAATTAGAACTGTTTTGATGTTAGGATTTGTTTATATTTGTTTGCGTAGATTGGTGAAATGCTAGATATATTTAGTTACTTTACTCCATTTTGTAGGTAAATTTAGTTGTTACTACTTTCCGATTAATTGGTTTTGTACTTTTTTATTTGTTTAAATGCAGTTCTATGTAGTAGAGCTGATAACGTGAGCAACTTTGTCAACGTGGAATCGATTTTTGGACCAGTATGTTGCTTCCTTTGTATTTATTTTTTGTTAATGCGATTTTTCGTTTTTAGGTCTAGTAATTATCTGGAAATACTTTGTGATTTTTAATGGTACACTTTATATTAAGTTTTGGTGAGAGCTAGACAGGTCACATATTTATGTTTCTGCAGGATGCTCGTCTTGTATACAAGACATTTGCGACGCTATACTTTGTGTTTGTATTTGATCCTGCTGAAAATGAGCTAGCCATCTTAGACCTTATGCAAGGTACTTCACTGTAATTATTATGCTCTAGTACTCTAAAAATTATTAGAGCTTTACATGGTTCTTAGCAACTATTGATGTCAATAACAAGAGAACATGGAAGGGACCTATATGTTGTTTTACTATTACCTTGTTCATTTATACTAATAGTGTATCAACACTGTCAGTATCAGTGAAAGAAATTTTAACCATCTAAGAACTTCAAACACTAATCTATATGTTACATATGCTCACAGAGTATGCCCATTTACCACTCTAGACGAAAGAAGTGCCCTGATTTATAAAATCCATATACGTACACCCGAAGTGGCTTCAAGACTACAGATTGAACTAATAATTCTTTTTTCAAGATCCCATTTATATGTATAACATAAATTACAAACCCAAAATATTTTTTTTAATCTTTCTAATGTGTTTTCTTCTGTAAATCATCACCAATGCCTTGTCATCTTATGTAATTTTCATATGTTCAATGTTGTTTATAGACCTAATACAAGAATGACATATTCAATTACCCTTCATTGTCAACTCATCCATCAAGAATGCAACTGTTTTGGCTCCATAGTATGCATCCTTACTTGGATCCATCAGTACTTGATTGCTTTCACTATTTTAATGTCCATCTTTCTTTCTTTCTTTTCATTAAGTTCAAGTCATATATTCTACAATAGTATTGAGGATATTTACTTGCTAATATGAGCTTCAGACTCCAGAGCAACATAATTAAGTGAAATTGGTACTTGTTAGGACTTAGGACCTGCGCCTTGAGCAAAATATGTAATTATCATTTATACACCGTAAAAGGATTCTATAGGTTTCATTCATTTCTTGTAATGATTACTCCGTGTTCCTAAAAGCTGAGCTTTGAGCTTGTAAGATTCAAAGGCAAAGCTGCAGCCTGCAAGGGGACATTTGCTGTGAAATGGATAAAGTATATTTTTAAATATCACCTCTTCTGCTCTTCATGTTCAATATTGTAATTTATATAGTTTCTTTTAATTACAGTTTTCGTGGAGACATTAGACAAGTGCTTCAGTAATGTGTGCGAGCTAGACATAGTGTTCAATTTCAACAAGGTAAACTCGATCATTTCTGTCTCAACTTTCTAGAGATAATTAGTTCTAAATTGCCTAAAGTTCTGCTGTTTCAATATGTTCATAAAAACAGAATACTTGCAGTTCCTTTGTTTTCTATATGCCTACGCAGTAAGCACCAAGGCTTGGGTCACTAGCCTTGAAATTTTAATTTATTTTGCCACTTGTTTAGACTAGTTCGTGTTCCTGCCCTAATCAATTCTACTTTACATGACTATTGATGGAGCCATAAAACTAAAGCACTGAACCATTTAACCCAATATGTCTGTTTATTGACAGGTGCATACAATTTTAGATGAGATTATTGTAGGAGGTCAAGTTCTTGAGACGAGTTCATCAGAAGTTGTAAAGGCAGTTAATGAAATATCAAGGTTCTTCTCTCCCCTCCTCTCCATCTCCCTCCCTCCCCTTGCTCTTTCCCCCGTCCATGTTTATACAACAATGCAATGACTAGTACTTTGCAGGTTGGAGAAGACCTCAAATTCAATCATGCGTGTTCCAAAATCGATTTCAGCATGGCAAGGGCGGTAGAATATGATGTTTTGTGGCCTTATTGTGGTACCCTTCAATTCTGCGTAACTTATAAGTAGGGCTGATTATTCGGTAATTCGGTAACCGAACCGAATTATAATTCGGTTACCGAATACCGAATAAGAGCAAAATCTATTACCGAATTAAGAACCGAAATAATTTCGGTTATTTACCGAACCGAATTAATTATTTCGGTTAAAACCGAATACCGAATTAGAAAACCGAATTAGAAACAAAAGTTCGAATTAAAATCAATTTTTAACAGAAACATCAAACATGTAGTATATTTTAAACAAATAAGGAGCTTCAATATGAGATAAAATGCTAATAATACATAAAGTTTGGAAAATGATGTTTCTAAACAAAGTAAATGCGTCATATTCTCTTCCTAGAGACTTGATATCAAACTATAGCATGCAAAATACCAACAACAACTCAGCAACAATATACTACGTGAATCAATAATTGAGCTAAAAAAGAAATAAACTAGAATTAGTAGCATAAATGACATATCATATATAAATAAAAAATATATATTATATATAATATTTTATATTTTCGATTATTTCGGTTATTTCGGTTATTTCGGTAATTCGGTAAAAAAACCGAAATAACCGAATAACCGAATAACATATTTTTTTAAAACCGAATTAAGAACCGAATTATTTCGGTTCGGTTAACCGAACCGAATTATTTCGGTTATTTCGGTTCGGTATTCGGTTAACCGAACCAAATACTCAGCCCTACTTATAAGGAATCAGTCTTGGATGGAATGTTTAGTAACAGAACAAGTAGTACTAAAATTGCAGAAATATCAAATTTGTCTTTTGTCCCGTGAAGGATTCCGTATACGTAGCGAAACATTAGATAGGTCTATCCAACCCCAGCTTGTCCAAGTGTTTGTCCATTGCTTTGTATGAAACAAATTGCAACTTACTAAGCTAATTCATACTAATTCAGTAGCCCATGAAATAGGAAATACAGAGCTGTGATTGGCTGGGAGCATCACAAAATACTTTAGGCAAAACGGCCACAGAAGCATCAGAAATTTGAGTGGCCGCAATTCTGAGCAAAAAGAGGCCACGGAAAATAAATTCATAATGCTTCGCTCGCCAATATCAAAATACCAGTACTTTCTATTTGGCAAAACTTCCAACTTTCAGTAAAACACAATTTTCATTAAAAAAAAACAGTGAACAAATCCAATAATAAAAGAGTCATCTTATTATACATCACAAGTTTCTGGAAATCAAGATTTACGGAGTCTTGACACACAAAGTTGCAAATGTAATACATATGCAGTAAAAGGAACACTGCAACAAACGAAAATAGTACTTGCAAGATAAGATACGATAATTTTATCTGCAGAAGGGTTAAAAGAGCTGCAAAGAGCTGCTGCTGCTGCTGCAACATGCTTGAGGCTGTATCAAATTTGCTCCATAAGGCTCCTCTATCAAGCTTGAGGCTGCTCCCTTCTTGAGCCTGACAAAGTCCACTTTAATGTATGGCTGTGGGAGAGGAATACTCTTAAACAGTTTGGCCTCAAATGTCCAGAGATGGTCACCATCACAAGGTTTTGATGCTTGGAATGTCATGTAGTACCAAGTGCCACCAGCAACGTCTGTCATTGTCTTGATTACTTTGACAACGGAATAGTTTGTTTGCTATACACAGAACAATACGATTTGTTAGGTTGATGTGTCAGAGAGAGAGAGAGAGAGAGAGAGAGATAGAGAGAGAGAGAGAGAGAGAGAGAGAGAGAGAGAGAGAGAGAGAGAGTAAACACAAACCTCTTTGGAATTATAAAACTGAATGGCATGATTAGCGAGACCATGCAAATCAGCAATGGCGTCATCAGAGAGATTAGCATCTGGTGGGCAGTAATACCTAATAATCAAGCTACCACAGTTCCTCATCAGATAAGGATAGTATCCAACCTCAAACCCCTACAATAAAAACGCACATTAACAAATTAAGAATAATAATAATCAATCACATTCATATACATAAACACACACAATAAAAATCGAAAATACAATTTACAACCACGTACCTGAGTAGCGCAGACATCTCTTTCGTAATGTCTCTGTTCTAAGATAGAATATCTTTCCTTGTTCCAATATTCGTGAGCTATATCGGGATGATAGTGTTTCAGTCTATTATCAATTTGTTTCCTCAGCTCTTCGTCATCATCTTCTAGGCGCTGAGAGAATATTTTTCGCTTCCAAGACTCGTTCATCTCTGCTCCCTTGAGCGCTTCTTCAATATATACAATCCCATCATCTTCTCTCGTCAGCTCGACAGGTTCATAATTATATTCATAATCTTCCGGGACCTTCCGAGTCTTCATCTGATTAATAATACGAATCAGCTCAGCTCTACCTTCCGGATCCCGCCTAGGGTTCTTCATATCTCTTCCTCTGCCTAGGGTTTGTGAGCTGATGAATATGTGGAATTGTTGTTGTAGAGCTCGTGGGCTTTAACTTCGTTGGGAATAGAGGTCTAGGGATGTTTTTACTGCTTCATCGGCTCTAAATATATAGTTTTGATTTTGGTGATTTCCATGGAAAATAAATTTACAATTAATTTAAATCATATATAGAATTTGTTTTTGGTGATTTCCGATCATAAATGGGAAATAAGTTTGCAAATATAATTTTAATCATATATAAAATTTGTTTATTTCCGATTATAGGTGGAAAATAAGGTTGTAATCATGTGTAGAATTTGAATACGTAGGGCCATCAATCATCAATCAATATCAATCAATCAATATCTTCAATCAATCATATTTTTCTATTTTTCTAGAATTTTGGAATTTTAAATACTACTAACAAAGGAGGATACGCGGGAGGTTAGGTGGCGCCTCTACGATCGCCTCAATCTATTTTTTCTAATTTTCTAGAATTTTGGAATTTTAAATACTACTAACAAAAAATATTTTTTTAATAGATGTTCAAATTTATAAAGAAGAAGAGTTCGAATTATAAGGAACATATTAGAAGTAGAATAGGTTTTCGAATATATAGAAGATAAGATTTCAAATTTATAGAGAAGAACAATTCGAATTATATATAATTAAAATTTTTCCTCCACGTATTTGAAATAGAGTTCAAAATTATAAAGAAGTAGAATTCATAATTAGAGAGAAATAGAAAAAACATTCTAATCATCGATAAGTCTCTCTATATATATAAATCTCTTAATATTGTAAAAATATTTTTGCACTTTTTCTTCTTTGGCGTATGCATATTTTTGTTTGCTTTTTTGTTTTGATTATACATTCAATTAATGATATTATATATTCTACTAATTATGTTTATATTGTAACGTAGTATTAACAATTGCATACCAAATGATGGTAGATGAAAATTTTATGGATTCAAAGAAAGTGACTATTGACACAGGTAAATTCCAGTGATTGTATCCAACTTTTTTATTTTATATTTTCGGTTACTTTTGTTTTGTTTTGTTATGTCTTTGTTTTTTTTTAAAATTTTTTTTGCTAACCAGTTTTTATGTTTGATATTTCATAATTACTTCTTGCAGTGATTTGAGCTTCCAGTTTAACTTATATTCAGCATGTATAATTCTGACTAACACGATAAATTTGATATTTAATATGATCGCATCTTCTGTCCATTGAGATACTAGCGATGCCCTTTCTCAAGATTTTTTTGAAAGATTCATTAGTTTTGGTTACTGTTGGGCACAACTTTTCTGCAATATAATATACTAGGCCATGTCCTATGTCACCGACTCACCTCTTGCTCAATTATGAATTTTAACTAATTTCATGTGTTTTTTTAATTTGAATGACGTGGTATTGGAACCAAACTAAATATGACGGCATATTTACCTACTGAAAAAAATTGTCGGGAACAAAATTCTTGAAAAGATTTTTTCGAAAAATATTCTTGAAAATTTTTGTTGAAAAGAATTTTCTCGAAAAAAAAATTCATGAGAAAATTTTATCAAAAAGAAACATATACTTTAATTTTTTTTTCAATATATTTAAAATAGAAAAGACATTCGAAATAATAGATAAAAAAAAGTTTGAATTGAAATATAAAACGTATATTGAAAAATTAAAAAACCAAAATTTATTCACTTTTTAGCTTACGCTTTTTAAGGATGAACATTATTATACAAGACAAGTACACGTACATGTTAAAGTTAAAGTTGGGGTTTGCGCTTCAATGTTAAAGTTAAATCTGGACATCAATTACAAAAGTCACCGCAAAAATCACTCTCATTTTAGGTGTTAGTAACTACCTTACAATGACAGTTACTATTGTATTGAGGACATACACATAATTTTTAAAAGATGTGGGTCACTATCATTACTAAAATAAGAATAGTGATTGATGACATACACATAACTTAAAAGAAGTTTCTAAAATAAAAATAAGAATAAATCTTCATACAATACATAAACACTACTAACACACTACCATGAATTTAGGAGTAATAATTTAGGAAATCAAGATAGAAAAATAAAGAAGTTAGAAAATTAAAGGATTAAAAATGATATAAAAATAAGTTATTAATTGATCCTAAATTAGTGGTAGTGTATAAGTATGTGTGTGGAGATTTACTCTAAAAATAATAGTGACTTTTGTAGTGATGCCAAGATTTACTCTATTGGGAATAAACGAGTTCGCGACTTAGAAAAATGTATTAACTGTCCGAATCACGAATACGCATTGAATGTTGAGATTTTACTTTGAATCATCAATATATATCAATCAATCGATCATCGATATATATAAAAGAGGATACACGAGTGGCACCTCTAAAATCGTCTCTAAGAATACAATTAAATAAAAAATATTCTTTAATATATTAGAAGTAGAATAATGTTCGAATTTATAGAGGAGAAGAGTTCAAATTTATGGGGAATACATATAAATAAAAGTTATATTTGTAGTGTAATAAGCGTTCGAGTTTATAAAGAAGAATATTTCAAATTTATAAGTTAGACATATAATTAAAAGCATTATAGGAAGTTGAATAGGTTGTCAAATTTATATAGTAGAAGAAATTGAATTTATAAGAAATGCATATAAAAAATGTTTTATTGAAAATAGAATAGGTTGTTTGTAAAACATAGTTAAAAATTATATTTGAAGTCAAATAGGAGCGAAAATTTATATAAGCATATTTTTCAACGCGAGAGCGACTTATTATAAAGTAGTATGTTAACATGAAAACTAAATATATAAGACACAAGTAATCGATATATAAAATTTAGGATTTTGATCATAACAAGAAAAACGTGTTTAATGGGAGGACGACTTATTACAAATGAATGAATAATTGATATAATTTTATAAATAAAGTTTTTTAAAAAATTTATAATGCCGCCGCGAAGCGCGGCTTTCTGAACTAGTCTTTATATATATAAAGGAAAACCCCCAGGAGCTCTCAGATCGTTCGAAAGCTATTTATCTATTTTTCTAGAGCTCCTGAATTTTAATTCAATAAAATTAAATTTCCTTATTTAAATTCGAATTTATAGGATAGAAAAATATCAGCTGCTTTTTAAATCTTTATTAATGGAGGAAACTGATATACAATTTTAAGATTCTTTCCTTTCTTAATTTTGATTCAATAAAATGAAAGTTCCTTATATAAATTTGAATTTATAGGATAGAAAAAATCTCAATTTCCTTTTAAATCTTTAATAATGGAGGAAACAGAATATATAATTTTAATATTCTTTCCTTTCTCAATTTTAATTCAATAAAATTAAAATTTCTTATTTAAATTTGAATTTATAGGATAGAAAAAATCTCAATTGTCTTTCAAATCTTTGTTAATGGAGGAAACTAAATATACAATTTTATTTATTTTTCCATTAAAATCTTTAATAATAGAGTAAAGTAAATATACTATTTTAATATTCGATATCTTTATCTTTTTATCTTATCAATCTTTATATTACTTCTCATTTTATTTATCTTCTTCTTTATATATACTAGCTTAAAGGAGTGTTTTTAATAATTGTTATTTCAATATTCATATTTTCATATTTTGTTAATTGTATTTATTAAAAAAAGTAAGTAGGCATGTTAAAATAGGTAAAAAAAATTAATAATTAAAAGTATTAAACTAATTTTAAACTATATAAGTAAGGTTTTAGTCGTGATATTTTTGGGCATCTTTATCATTTTATTAATATTCAACATCTTTATCTTTTTAGCTTATCAATCTTTATCTTATTTCTTCTTTTATTTACCTTCTTCTTTATATATAAAGATAAGGAAACTGAATATACAATTTTAATATTCTTCTTGATTAAAAAATATCTCATTTGTTTTTTCAAATCTTTCATAATGAAGGAAACTGAATATACAATTTTAATATTTTTGCCTTTAAAATCTTGACTAATGGATATCCTCCTAAAGTTTTTTCCCAAATTTTAAAATTAAAAAATACTTTTACTAATATTTTCCTAAATTTCTCTACGGCACCAATTTGAAACTTATTACAAAAGTTTACCTTAATTATTTAAGACTAACTTCTTCTCCAACAATCATTCATATATATATAAAAAAAAATTGACCATCAAAGATAAGTAAGTTAAACTTTCTATCTTACTTTTACCTCGATTTGTTAGTTTAACTTTATGCCTTTTTAAACTTGAATTCGAGACATTATTAGGATAATATTTGATAATTGATACGCATGAATTTTATTCTTTGACCGTATTCTTCCTTTTTTTAGTATTATGTTGTATTATACTCATAATTTTTATTTTGAAGTAGGGTTGTATTTATAAGATGATCATCTTGATATTGGGTATTAGATAATTCAATTGTGATGTGATGATTCAATATGTCTATACAAAATGTGTAGGAGCTTGCAAGTGTCGATGAACGAGAAAAAAAGAAACTGAAATAAGTATCATTATTTTATAATCCCTCGATCTACTTACTGCAACCCAGGATCACAATAATTTTTATGTATAGTAAAAGATCTATAGTCATTAGAAATTATATAAGATGTTTTTATATACGATAAAATATCTATGCTTGGAGGCTGATATCAAATTTATGAAACAACCAACTTTCACAATGACAAATGAAATATAAACAAAATTACTTTTTATTATAATTTATATAGTTAATAGTTAATTAGATAATACTTTCTATGGGAAAAATAAGAACATAATACTGTAGAATCTTACCATTAGAATCTTTACTAATGGAGGAAATTAAATATACAATTTTTAAAATTTCTAAATATTTTTATTTATAAATATAATTACTAACATAGAAAACTAAATATATTATATTAATATTCTTCTAAATTTTATATTTAAGCCAAAGCTTAAAATTTTTAAAAATATTATGGAGAAGACAAGGACATTGAGGTGGGTCCCCCAAATCACCTCAAACTTTTTTTATAATTTTCTCAAATTTTTGAATTATTAATATTAAATATTAGGAAATATCTCAATTGCATTTTAAATCTTTATTAATGAAGGAAACAAAATATATTATTTTTATTTTCTTGCGTTTGAAAAATTTTACTAATGGAGAAAACTAAGTAAATAATTTTAATATTCATTTTTTATTAAGAAACTAAATTTACCATTTTAGTATTCTCCTAAATTTTCTATTTAAGTCAAATTTTAAAATTTTGAAAATTAAATATCAATCAATATCATTATATATATACACACACATATCTTTTATTATATTATTATTTTACCATGTAAAGGATGATTTAAATTAAATTTTAAGATATAATAAAATTAATTAATAACTGATATAATTTATTTAGTAAATTAGTTTGTTATCTATTTTGATTTTTGATTAGTAACAACGAGAAATAGTGTTATTGAGAGAAAACATGTTTAATGAGCAGAGCCAAAATTTTAACGAGAGTGCATGTTATTGAGAGAAAACATGTTTAACATGATATAATTTTAGGGAAGACATTCCTTATTTACACTCAAATTTTTAGGGAAGTCAATAAATATTTAAAAGTCAATACTATTTAAAATTTAATTAAAAATTATTACATTTTTTTCTCAACTAAATTAGATCCTATTTAAGTTTTAATCAATTTTTTTAGAGTTTCACTATTTTAATTCAATTAAAGTTTTTAGAAAAGACAATAATATATAAAAGTCAATCTTATTTAAAATTTAATTAAACAAGATTAATTTTTTTCTCAACTAAATTAAATTGTATTTCAGTTTTAATCTATTTTTTTAGAGTTTCTCTATTTTAATTCAATAAAATTAAATTATCTTACTTAGATTTGAATTTATAGGAAAGACAATAAATATATAAAATCATTTATTTAGAATTTAATCTTCATTATAACGTTATATTACAATCATGTTTACGATTTAATATTTATCAGATCTTCATATTATAATCATATTTAGAATTTAATCTTTATTATATCTTAAATTTCCAATAAAATCATGGCATATTGATTAGTTTTCCTCATGTCACAAATTTGAGAATTTTATGATAATCTGTGTGCATTAATAACATTGCATATTGATAATAATTATTTGTATATTTTAATTTCTAAAAAGTTTTATTATGACGTCTAAGAATATTTAAAAAAATTGTAATTTTGTGATAATACAAAATAGTTGAAGTTTGAAACGGTGATTAGTACTTCAAGTTTTATTATTCCGTAATTTTAACATTTTTAATTTATATGTATTTAGTGCAATGGACGTCGGCTCAAGAAAGTATGACACAAAATCGACATATAAAGTTTAGGGATATTTAACAAAGAGTTTGATGCATTTTGGTGCCAAAGTTTGCACTGAGTTCCAAAATGGTGACTAAAGTTTGAAAATTGCAAATCGATGGCCAAAGTTTTTACGAAGTTTCAAAATAGTGGCTATGCTTTCAGATTTACAAATCGGTGGTCATACTTTATACCGTATTTCAAAAAGGTGAATGTGCTTTAATAATTCAACAAATAAAAAATGGAAAAACCAAAAATATTATTGAAAAGTAATTAACTTAATTTTTTTAAAAATAATATTGATTCAATAGGAACACCAAAAAAATTCATCCGAAGTTTAAAAAAAAGATCATTGAGTCTAAATAATTCTCGAAAAAGAGTTATAGTCAAATTTTCAAAAATGTTAATATTTAAATTTTATTATTTCATGTATTATTAGTATTTTTTGTTATATGTATTTATGCAACGGGCGTCGGCTCAAGAAACATGACACAAAATCGGCATATAAAATCTAGGGGATATAAAGATAATTTTTGTGATAATACGAATGGCTGAAGAATTAAATGGTGGTTAATACTTAAATTCACATTACTGTATATTTTTAGTATTTGTTTTATATTTATTTAGAGTAACGGGTGTCGTCTCAAAAAAATATGATACAAAATCTGCATAAAAATATGTTAGTAGTTTATTTTATTGTTTATGTATGTTATTTTTTAAAATATTGTGTTCACTATTTATAAATACTAACTTATAGTCCAAACCATGTACGAGTTTTTTTAATAAATTTAATTAATTAATTAAACAATTAAAAGATATATTTGGATGTATTAATAAGTTATATATATTATTAACTATTGAAAGATTTCCCTTAAGTTATTAATGAAAGTGTATTAATGATTGAAAGATATTGTACGATTGGTATCTTTAGGTGTGTTTTGGAAAGGTAATATTGTTTAATAAAAAGGTAACATGTTAATTTAAAAAATTAACATTAATGATTGAAAGATATAATATAATTAGTATTTTTAGATATGTTAATAAAATATAGTATGTTTTAATTAAAAGGTAACATTTTTTAATGACCGAAAAATAAAACATAATTAGTATTTTTAGGTGTGTTTATAAAAGATAGTGTTTTTTTTAATTAAAAAGTAATATGTTTTGGTTATAAAATGCAATATCCTATTATTCATATTATTTATAAATTAAAATGACCGAAAACCAGAATACCAAAAAATCTGAAAACAAACTTTTTTAGTGAAATGGTTATTATATAATAGTATATTTTATATATTTTTTTCTTAAATAGTTAATACTTAAAATTTTACAAAAAATTTATAGGGCCGCTGCGAAGCGCGGCTTAGTCGACTAGTTATATATATAAAGGAAAACCCTAGGAGCTCTATAATCGCTCGATTCATATTTATCTAATTTTCTAGAGTTTTACTATTTTAATTCAATAAATTTAAATTTCCTTATTTAGATTCGATTTTTTAGGATTGTCAACGAGGAAAGTTCTTTAATATCTGGCTTATCTTTTTAAATTTCCTTATTTAGATTCGAATTCATAGGATTGTCGTCAAGGAAAGTTCTTAATTACTGTATCTAACTTATCTTTCTTCTTTATTTTAATATTTAAAATTAAAATTTTCCTTTTTAGCTCCTAAATTTTAGAAAAGGTAATATTTATTAAAGACAAATCGGAAAAGACAGGGGCAATGAGGTGGCAGTTCTCAAACCACTTCAATCTATTTTTCTAACTTTCTTAGAAAAACTCTCAATTACCTTTTAAAAAATTATAATAAAGGAAATTAAATAAACAATTCTAATATTTTTCCTTTAAAATCTTTACTAATGAATGAAAATAAATTAAAATCTTTATTAATTGATGAGACTAAATATATAATTTAAATATCTTACTAAATTTTTTATTATAATTATTCCAAAAAATATTACTTCTTTTAATTGATTTATGTGTATATATATCATTCATATCTGCAAATTGCCCACCACATTTTCTTTCCCATGTCGTTTATTTGTTTTCTGTTTTACTCTCTTTTAGATAACCTTTTAATTTACTCTTTTATGCGGGTACAAGATTATGATTACGTTCTGTTATTTGTTATCCAAAACTAATTACGTGCATGTTACATTGCAGGATCACAAGTTTTTTTTAAAGCGATGACTGATGACAACCGGTTGCTACTGCATCGAGACTCCAGCATATGCCACTAAATTAAGTATGTATAAATCGTTGAATTCTTCATGGCCTTTTGATATTAAATATTTATTTACTATTTAGGGTATTAAATTTTGTAGATATATTTATAATTTAATTATATTATATGATAATTTAATATTTTGTTATGCAGACTTGGATTTACAATCAGCTCATGTTATATCAACAAGTATAAATCTTGTGTCTAATTAGGCGGAAGAAAGTTTACCAAATTTTTAATGTTCTTTTATGAAAGGAAGATGATATTTTCATGAGTAAGTTCCATGTTTTATTTAAATTGTTACATGAAATTTTTAATTTCATATTCTTAGTTCTCCTATCTAGATTTCAGAAGAAAAAGAAGAAGAAGAGGTTTTTAGAGTTAGATGCACTATGAGAGCTTCAAATAGTTAAATTTTGTATGTTGCGAAATTAAATTATTATTACCAGCTTTATTCCAATGCAAGAATCTTTTTTAGAATTGAAATTACAATCTTCTTCTTTTATTATCTTTATCTTTAATTAATTATATAAAGGAAAACTCCCAGGTGCTCTCAGACCGTCTGCAAAATATTTATCTATTTTTCTAGAGATCCTCAATTTTAATTCAAATAAAATTAAATTTCCTTATTTAACTTAGAATGTTTACGGAAGAAATTCCTTAGTTACAATCAAATTTTTAGGAAGGTCAATAAATATATAAAAGTCAATCCTATTTAAAATTTAATGAAACAAATATTATCTTTATTTCTCAACTAACTTAGATCATATTTAAGTTTTAATCTATTTTTTTAGAGTTTCACTATTTTAATTCAATTCGAATTTTTAGCGAAGATAATAAATATATAAAAGTCAATCCTATTTAAAATTTAATTAAACTCAACTAAATTAAATCATATTTAAGTTTTATTCTATTTTTCTTGAATTTCTCTATCTTAATTCAATGAAACTAAATTATCTTACTTCGATTCGAATACATAGGGAAGCCAATAAATATATAAAACTCAATCATTTTTATTATAATGTTATATTATAATCCTATTTAGGATTCAATTTTTATTAAATCTTTATGTCATAATTCTATTTAAGATTTAATCTTTATTATATCTTAAATTGTCTATAAAAGCATGCATAGTGATTAGTTTTCCTCAGGTCACAAATTTGAGAATTTTATGATAATTCGTGTGCATTGGGAACATTGCATATTAATGATAAATGTCTGTATATTCAAATTTATTTTCTTCTTTCTGTGACATGACTTGAGGTTATAAGGTGACAATTAACATTACCTACGTGTATACAAATTTTTCTAATTTTTTTTAAGTTGATTTCTCTATCTAATAATAATTATAATATTGAATGTTATCTTTGTGTATAGTTTTGTTATATTCTTTTTGTGATTTTGGGAATAAATTTTTTAATTAATCATGTTTAAAGAATTGGATTTCTTTATTTACATTCAAATTCATAGTAAAAAATAAATATATAAAAGTCATATATGTTCAAAATTCAATTAAACAAATGTTAATTTTTTTTCTTAACTAAACTAAAATGGAAATCCCTTATTTACATTCAAGTTCACAAGAAGGACAATGATTATATAAAAATCGATTATGTTTCCATGATGAACCTTTTATATTATAATAATACAAATGTACGCACTAAAAAGTTTTATTATAAAGTCTAAGAATATTTAAAAAAATTATAATTTTGTGATAATACAAGTAATGGAAGTTTGAAGCGGTGGTTAATACTTAAATTTTTATTATTGCTTAATTTTAGTATTTGTAATTTATATATATTTAGTTCAACAGGCATCGGCTCAAGAAAGTATGACACAAAATCGGCATATAAAATTAAGGTATATTTAACAAATTTTTAATTTTTGTTATGATACTAATAGTTGAAGTTTGAAGCGGTGGTCAATACCTAAATTTTATTATTGCATATATTTTAACTATTATTTATTTATATGTATTTATGCAACGAGAGTCGGCTCAAAAAATATAACACAAAATCGGCATATAAAGTCTAGGGATATTTAAGAAATTTGTAATTTTTGTGATAATACGAATGGTTGAAGAATTAAGTGGTGGTTAATACTTACATTTATATTACTGCATATTTTTAGTTATTTTTTATATGTATTTAGTGTAACAGGTGTCGGCGGAAGAAAAAATGGTACAAAATCGGCATAAAAATATGTCAATAGTTTATTTATTGTTTATGTATGTTAATTTGTAAAATATTGTGTTCACTGTTTTTATATACTAGCATAAAACCCATGTGATGCGCGATTGTTTTTAATAATTCTTATTTTTATAATTTACGTTTTTAATATATTTTGTTAATTTCATTTGTTAAAAAAAATAAGTAGGCGTGTTAATTTTTTTTTAATAATTAAAGGTATTAAAATATGTTTTAAAATAAACAAGTAACGGTTATGGTTGAATTTGAAATAATGGTTAATACTTAAATTTTATTAATTTTATTTGATAAAAAATAAGTTGACATGTTAAAATAGGTAAACGTTTTTAAATAATTAAAATCATTAAAATTAGTTTTCAAATAAATAGGCCCGTAAACTGATCCTGGTAAATAGGTCTTGGAAATGCCTTTTAATTAGAATAGTTAAATTTATTTTAACTATTATAACTTTTTAAAATAATTAGGTCATTAAAATAGGTTTAAAAATAAATAGGGTTGTTACTCGAACCAAGTACATGGCATTAACTTAATTTTATTAAAAAAGAAATAAGTTCATTTAGAAATTTTATTTATATTTTCATATGTGTATAAATATAGATATGTATAATAAATAAGTCTAAATATTATGAGTAACAAAGTAAAATAATATCGTATCAAAAAAAAATATTAAAGTGTTTGTTAATAATTTAGTAAGAGTAATTAAGTAAAAATAATTAACTACATACAGTTAAATAAGGCAAGTATCATACCGTACCAAAAAACAGGTACCAAAACTTTTTATGTTTCGTCTTTAATAATATAGTAAAGATAGATATAGTATAGTTTAATTGATTTTATATTTTTTTTCTTAAATAGTTAATATTTAAAATTTTACAAAAATATTATATGACCGCTGCGAAGCGCGGCTTAGTCGACTAGTACTTATATAAAGGAGAAGACGGGGCGGTGAGGTGGCGCTTCTAGAATCGCTCCGTTCTATTTTTCTAATTTTCTCAATTTTTCATAATTTTTAATTTTAATAATTACAACTTCCTTTATTATTTTCGATTTTGTTGAAAGGAAATTGAAAATTACACTTTTATTATTTTCAAACTTGATAGAACTTTCTTTTATTATTTTCAAACTTGATAGAACTTTCTTTAATTTAGAAAATTACAACTTCCTTATTATTTTCGAATTTGTAAGATTTGATAGAACTTTATTTGATTTAGAAAATTACAACTTCCTTATTATTTTCGAATTTGTAGGCTTGATAGAACTTTCTTTTATTATTTTCAAACTTGATAGAACTTTTTTTGATTTAAAAAATTACAACATCCTTATTATTTTCAAATTCGTAGGACTTGATAGAACTTTCTTTGATTTAGATAATTTCTTTAATTTAGAAAATTAAAACTTCTTTATTATTTTCAAATTTGTAGGACTTGATAGAAATTTCTTTGATTTAGAAAATTACAACTTCCTTATTATTTTCGAATTTGTAGGCTTGATAGAACTTTGTTTTATTATTTTCAAACTTGGTAGAACTTTCTTTGATTTAGAAAATTGTCCGCCTCCCTCCAAACTGTACTTGCAAGTTTCCTTACCTGTTTTTCCAGGCCTGTTCGGACATACGGTTCCCGCGGAAGATCAAGTTGGTGAGCCGTGTGATGGGAAACCTCCCGCACGGTTCAGAGAGCACTATTTTTTCTAATTTTCTCAATTTTTTGAATTAATAATATGAAAAATTCGAAAAAAATCTCAATTACCTTTTAAATGCTTAATAATAGAGGAAACATATAATATTCTTGAATTTAAAACCTCTTCTAATGCTAAAGGAGAAAGTAAAAATACAATAGATCTTTACTAATGGGGAAAACTAAATATCACCAATTGAAGAAACTAAATATTCAATTATAATATTCTTGCCTTCAAAATATCTAAATTAGAAAAAAAGTGTGTTACCTTACATTGTTTTGAACTTTCCTCTATTATTATCTAAATATTCTCATAATAATTTTTTTAATGAAATTACCATCTTTACATACTGCTCTCCTAAACTTTCTTTTATTATGTAATATAATAGAAAATACAGGAACGTTTTGGTAATTAAGAAGTTAATAAATTAGATCGGTCTTGTATAAGAAATTAAGTAATTAATACCAAAAACTAGAAAAAATCTCAATTGCCTTTTAAATATTTATTAATGGAGGAAACTAAATATACAATTTCAATATTCTTGCATTTAAAATTTCTGCTAATGGAATATACTATTCTTGCATTTAAAATCTCTACTAATGGAGAAAGTAAAAATACAATAGATCTTTACTAATGGAGGAAACTAAATATCACTAATGGAGGAAACTAAATATTTGATTATAATATTCTTGCCTTCAAAATATTTAAATTATATAAAAAAAAGTGTATTACCTTACATTATTTTAAATTTTCCTCTATTATTATCTAAATATTCTCATAATATTTTTAAGATTGAATGTCGATTTCTTTATTCCTTTCGAACTTTTAAGATCTAATCCATTATTATTTAGAATTTTTTTTATTATTTTCAAACTATATAGAACTTTCTTTTATTATTTTCAAATTTGATAGAACTTTTTTTTATTTTCAAAATTGATAGAACTTTTTATTATTATTTTCAAACTTAATAGAACTTTATTTCAATTAGAAAATTACAAATGCCTTATTATTTTCGATTTGTAGGATCTTATGTTAATAATTGCAATTTTCTCTTTTATTATTTTCAAACTTGATAGAACTTTCTTTTATTATTTTCAAATTTGTAAGATTGGAGGAATTAGAAAATTACAACTTCCTTATTATTTTCAAATTTTTAGGATCTTATTTTAAAACTTACTTATTATTTTCAAAGTTGATAGAACTTTCTTTTATTATTTTCAGACTTGATAAAACTTTCTTTGAATTAGAAAATTACAACTTCCTTATTATTTTCGAATTTATTTTCAAACTTGATAGAACTTTTTTTGTTATTTTCAACTTTGTAAGATTGGATGAATTAGATAATTACAACTTCCTTATTATTTTCAAATTTGTAGGATCTTATGTTAATAATTACAATTTCCTCTTATCATTTTCAAATTTGTAAAAATGAAATTGGAAAATTGCAAATTTGTAAGATTTAATGTTAATTTCTTTACTACTTTCGAATTTTTAGGATCTAATGCATTATTATTTACAACTTTCTTTTGTATTTTTAGAATTTGCAATAATTATTTATATACGGACCATAACTCAAACAGTTTCTTTCCTTACTCAGCATCTTCTTTAACGACTAAAGAGTATGCTTATAAGAAAAGTTGTACAAATTTTACAAATAACTTAATATCTGAAAGGTAAGTTACTATTTAATATTTTTTGACTTTTAAACATAATGGATTTCAATGTTATTCACCTTACAAACACCTATAAATTAAAGACATCGTCAACATATCACTACACGAATTTCAGTTCATATGTCCAGATATGATCGATGCACGTATTAATAACACTAACATATTCTCAGGTATTTTGATACAATAATATATTATAGTAATATATACGTAATACTATTATATAAGTTAAAATTCAAACTATCATGTTCTAATATTATCTTTTCTAATAATACTATATAAATATAAGTAATATTATATGTTTATATTTATTTTTATCAATATAATTTATATATATATATATATATATATATATATATATATATAGCAATGATATTGGTCCAATAAAATAAAAAATCAAACTATATAAACAAAATGAATATGTAAATAATTTATAATATTACCTACCCAAATGCAAATTTTACATAATATATTTTAGTTGATAATTTATATAATTTTGTAGATATTTATTTTACAAATTTTATTATAATATTATTGTTTTAACAAATATATTCTAATGTCGCTGCGAAGCGCGGCTTACTAACCTAGTTTGTTAAAATTGAACAACATTTTTTGAATGATTAAAATTATGGATGATTGACTCTGAATGCTGAACAAATGATGTTGTTTGTTAAATTAATTTTTCTGAATGATAAAATTATTATTTTAAATTTAATTAACTAAATTAAAATATAATTAATTTTTAATTAATAAATTGGTTTAAATCTATATTATATTATTAAAGTCGAAACATTTATAATTTCGTAGTTGATCGATATGGTATCTTTAATAAATTTAATTGTAAATGCTTTTGAGGGGCTTATTGTTTAGAACCAATTGTAATGGATTTTATTATTTTACAAATTTGTTCTAATTAAAGAACATATAAGTGTTTAGTTTAAATGCATTTTACTTATTTTTAAACTTTTAATTATTTGAAAGTTTAATCTAATTGAATTATTTATAACAATAAATGTATAAACAAAAAATGTACAATAAAATTAGAAAAATGCTAAAAAATCAAAAAAATGACAGCATAATTTTAGATATGTTGTTATAGTAATTAATGTTATATACCTGGTGTATTTATATGAATTAAAACAACTAATTTTTGCTAACTCAAGACGTAAATTTAAAATTTTTTTATGAAATTTTTGTCATAGTTTATAAAATAGGTTGCCAAAATTACTCTAGTAAAATGTTAGCATGAATGGTTCAGCTAGATATTTGAGAGGAAATCGTCCAGATAATTTTGAAATGGTCTAGTTAAAGATAGATCTACCAAACAATCTAGATCACAAAATTACTACTCATCCGGTTCAACTTGACTCATTCCCATGTTGACAAATGGGCCCGTTAATAGAGTATATATTTTTATATATATATTATATGATTTTATTCTCATATTTATAGTGTTTTATTAATAATTAGTTATTAATAATTAGAGTTTAATGTTTTATGACAGAAAATAAAGAATTCCAAAACTTGGAAGGAATTGGAGTTATTTGGACATAAAATACAATGAAATTCGGATTTATTGGTCTACACGCGCATACATTACTGTTTGGGCCATAACCAGAGTTTTAAACATCAGAATTGGACGATCTTAAATCCCATGCGAAGATAAAAGAATTATCTACAACCCAAAGGTGGTCCGGCATCAAGATTCCAAATGGAGCAGACCCGAAATAGGCCTGAATGACAGATTACGAATTTGACTTTCAGAATCCAATTTATTTTGGGAAATTACTTGTATTTTCCTAGAGTGCATTAAAAACTCTTTTATATTAGGTTTATATAACATAACATCAGAATAAAACATATTATAGAATAGAATTAGAGATAGCCGTATTCTTGAGAGAGAAGGGAGAAAAACAAATTGAGAGGGAGATTGGGAGAAGGAGTGAAGAGATTCATCCGGATTTCGAAGGAACTTGTAAAGTTGTAGTCTTTGTGCTTAAACTCTTATGCTCATGTTTGTGGTATTAATTTATATATGTTTTATTCAATCATGAGTAGCTAATCCCTATCCAAGGGTTGAGTAGTATTTGTTGGCTTATTATGTTTACTTGATTATATTTTGATTTTCTTGTTATTGTTAATTTGTCATTGAGGGCTTAACACAATTATAGGAGTCGCGAACCTTTGATTGTATCTATAGGAATTATAACGAATCGGGAGATGGGTTATTATTCTAGTACATGACATGATAGACACAATTTAAGTATTAGATCGGGAGATTGATATGCGAATTGTGAAACTGATAATCCATGGTTTTTAATAGTCTATAGTTGTGCTTGTATGACCATGGGAGTGACGTTCAAGGAATAATTGTAGGCACTAAATTCTACCTTGGGAGAGGATTTTATAAATATAAGAAGGATTGTTTTTAGCAAACAAGAGACACAAATTAGACATTCATGATAGTCAATTGAAGAACCCTGATTCTTGGATGTTTTCTATCACATATATTATATAGGTTTTAATTGTTTACTAGTTAATTAGTAGATAGTCACACACCACTAAATAATTATCCACACTTCTGAATTGTAAGAGGCAAAAGACTTGGAATTGGTATTGATATCAGTCCTTTCCTGTGAACGAAACTCTAAAAATACACACCAACACCCGTAGTATGATTTATAGTTTTTCTTGCCACATATAGTTTATATGTTTAATTATCTAAAAGATAAATAGAACTAGTTTACTGAATCGCGTTTCCCAACGTATTTCTAATAATTTATCTTCCTTCAAAAAAATAAATAATAATTTCTCTAAATATTTTAACAATATGAAAGAATTATTGTGTTGGAATTGAAATTGTCCGCTAAGTTTGAACATCACAAACTTAGCGGACGCAAATGGGTGCATATCGAACCCAAGGTGACAAACTGACAATCATGCCTAATATCTCCGATGAAGATTTTAGATTACTGGTATAACTGTTCCAATTCAATCGGCATTCATCTGTTGCTGTTGCTTATCTACAAATCTATCAATTGCGAATCACAACTTTTCCATTAATCCTCAAATACATTCCTAGGTGTGCCAAAAGTTCCAATTTCATAAAAAACAACCAAGTTTCCAGTCACTACAGATGCACAGTGATAGTATCTACACAGATAAATACAAACCTTAGCAACAATCAATCCAAATTACTGTAGTGTCTTCCCTGCTTCCTAAAACTTCAGAACCGATTTTTCTTTCATCATCAAATAAGGTGTCCACCAACCTTGTGGACCTCCAATTATCTAGAGGCGTGTTAACAGCACTGGATTCAACATCTCAGTTCATATAGGCCGCAAGTGAAACAGATACCAAGTGAAAAAGGTCTATCCAACCTCAGCTTATCCAAGTGTGTGTCCATTGCTTTGTAAACAAATTGCAACTTACTAAGCTAATTCGTACTAATTCAGTAGCCCATGAAATAGGCAATACAAAGCTGTGATTGCCTGGGAGCATCACAAAATACTTTAGGCAAAATGGCCAAAGAAGCATCAGAAATTTGAGTGGCCACAAAAAGAGGCCACGGAAAATAAATTCATAATGCTTCGCTCGCCATTTGTAGGTGGGAAATATCAAAATACCAGTACTTTCTACTTGGCAAAACTTCCAACTTTCAGTAACACACAATTTTCATAAAAAAAACAGTGAACAAATCCAGTAATAAAAGAGTCATCTTATTATACATCACAAGTTTTTGGAAATCAAGATTCACGGAGTCTTGACACACATAGCTGCAAATGTAATAAATATGCAGTAAAAGGAACACTGCAACAACAAAAATAGTACTTACACAAGTAAATCAAAGTACTACAATCATTTCATCATGATAAATTAGCAAAAAAAAATGTCGCATCATAACTGTGACGACCCCGACTAGGTGCCACTAATCTAATAAATAAAAAGAACATGCTAACCATGATAAGCATAAATATAATATATTACATAACAAAACATGCCCCTAGAACGCCACCGGGTAAGAGTGTGAAACAACATACTAACCAAAAGATATTACAATCTGAATAAAACCATAATTTAGACTTACAACTAAGTGCTAGCATGATCTACATCTATCCCAAAACTAGCTTACATGACCCTGCTGGTTTCAAGTCCTACCTGATGGAACTGTTCCCTATAGGCTCTTCCTGCACCACCACTCATCTTACGGGCTGTTTGAATTGTACGCACCATTCTTATACCTAGCTGAAAGGGTTAGGAGTAAAGGAGTGAGCTAAATAGCTCAGCAAGTGCCAATAAATAACTTTGGTTCAAAACAAAATGATAACAAAATGAGGTTGAATTTACATAATTCATAGCTGGGATAGGATGTTAATGCTTCATTCACAAGAATATATCAAGTCCATAAAGGAATCACAAGACTATAAATAACGTTATCAAGTTCTTTGATATCAAATTCAATATAAAAAGAAGTAGTTGGAATATCACGATAAGACGCTACGAGCTAAGCTATGTGATCAGCCAACGCATTAGCTCCGAACCATGCTTCACATGATTCTCAAATATAAATGGATCCATAGGCAACACATTGGCCTTAATTAACATTAATAAAAAGAGACCGGCGCCTCGGTCAAAATTATTCCAACTTTCGGGATAAATATCAATACGAATTTCAAAAATGAGATTATTCCTTGTTTAACGAGTAAAGCAATATAACAAGGCTCAACAATATCCACTCCTCAATATCCACTAAACAAGAATGTGTGAATCAAGAATTATGAACAAATTGCAATTTCCAACATCTCAACGTCATAAAATAGGGAGTCAACAAAGCAAAGTCCGAATCAAGTTATTCTAATCATTGGATATAGATAGGGACAAGTTTTGTCACTTGTTTTTAATCATGGCAAAAAGGAATACCAATGATGGCATATGTCGAACAAAGAATAATGAAATTTAAATATGAAAGGCAAAAATGGGATTAGTACACTTGCCTTAATAGAGAAGATTCGGCTATTCTGCTTCTTGTTTTCCTACGGATACGTCAACCACTGGCTCCTTTCCAACTCTTTGACTAGTACCTAAAAGGAAATTACTTGAATCAGAATCTTCTCCTAACTCATAAATCCTCCAATAAACTTCTACCCCGCGTTTAATAACCAAATACTTACATTACACATACCATATATATATATCCTTAAATAAAATCTCATCTCATGACTACACCCCATAAACACATTTACATATAAAAGTATTGATAAATTATTACTCCAACTAACCACATTAAACCTTTAGTCTAGCACATCAATAAAACTCATAAATAAAAGTATGGTTTAATTAAGTCAATTCTATTTAAAATAATTAATAATTAAACTAGTCAAATTAGTGGATTAATTCAAAATTAATCGACTATTTGAACTAATTTATTTACCAACTACTATTACATAACGAATTGAACTCAATTAATCCATTCCACCCATACATCTATTACATATAACTCAAAACACGCTCATCTAAGTCACACAACCAAATATTGAACAAACTAGATGATCGAGGTAAAAAATCAGAACTGACCAAACTGAAAGATAGTCAGTTTACTATATAAAGACAAACTCAAATCAAAAAGTGTAAATCATGAAACTTGTAGGGAATTCCAAGACGTTTCCAGAATGGTAAGGTTCATTTCAAACAAAGAAGTAATGAATCCAGAAACAATAAATATGTGGACTGCTGTAACAGAATCAGCCCTGACTATGACAATAATTTGATGTTTAAGGCTCTAGAATCACAAATTTTGCCAGCAGAAGATAAACACAAAACATAGAGACTGAAATGAGCTTTCCAGAATGTTATTACTCATAACATTTGGACAGTTATTGAATTTACTATGAATTTTAGAAGGTGCAGCACAGCAAGTCAAAACACAGCACCAGATTACACAAACAACAGCTTTTATCGTACTTAGAGACAGGATCTCAGAAAAGTTAAAGAACGAAAGTCGAAGACAAACGAATTATCTTTCCAGAAAGTCTGAAATCATAATGAGCAAATGAACAGTGAATTAAATATGAATTTTGAAAGAACTCAGAATTGTTGTAATCCAATGAATGACAATGCGAAAATAGGAATGGAAACGAAGGAGTCCATATACATTGACTTCTACATTAACAACTTTTAAAACCAAAACATATAACAAGTTCTCCATTAAACACACTTGAATTTACTCACGAAATCAATACAAAAACTCTAACAATAAACGCATAAGCATAAAATTTTCATTTTCGACACTACTACTCTCGGTTGAGGCCAAGAGCATGGCTCTCGGTTTTAAGCCGAGAGGCTGCCCCCTCCCCACCCGAGACACACAACACAACAACACTCATTCTCCACTTTCTTACTCCTCTAAATATTTAAAACATCATTATCTTGTAAATACATGTCCACTAAATCTAATATGCATACTACTAATTCATACCACAACCAAGACATACTTCTAATCACAATAATTCTTCAATATATATATATATAACCAATTACATATCCACATAACCACATAGAAAAAAAACAATAATCCAAAGCTACTTAGGGATTTAATCTAACATGCATCCACAATTCACAACAAAAACTAAAAATTCATTACATGCATCACTTGTAATCATAAGTATAACAATCCATGATCATGGCTCACTTTCGGATCATAGCCACAATCGATTCATCATCAAGGAGACTTGATAATTCAAGTTCTCAACTTGATTTTTGAATCCCCACTCCAATAATTCATTAACCAAGCATAATATTTACATAACCATAATCAAAATCTAAAAACCCCTCTTTTATATACATGCATGCCACAATCTATACACACCCATATATATATATATATATATATATATAACTATCAAAACCCCAACTAAGTAGTGATTTGGGTGTGTGCTTAAAATAGTGTAATCAACAAAAGAGATTAAGAGAAGGAGAGAGGGTTCGAGAGAGACAACAAGAGGAAGAAGAAGAGAAGCCGAGAGAGAGACTCGGGAGAGAAAAAATTACCGAGAAGAAAAGAGAGAGAAGAGAGTTGAGGAAGAAAAGAAAATTGGGGCTTTTAATCATACTTGTAAAAAAAAAAATTCTGAAATTACATCAATACCCTCCCCCAAAACTATAATCCAATTCTATCTTGAGGCCAAAACGGTAATTGACAAACTCTAATTATACTAATTCTAGGATTTTAGAAATTTATAGAATTTAATCCAACACAATAAATATATATAGCCTCCAAAATAAATAAACAAATAAAATCTTAAACAAATTCAATTTTTACAAGGACATATAAATAAAATTTTAGAAAAGAATAAAAATCAAAATTACATTGAATTCTATTAACAAAATAATGATTAAAACTAAATTCCGCAAAAATTCAATCTAATACCAAAAATCAATGCCACACTAAAATTTTATTCGAAAGAAATCGTAAACACACAATTCACATAAGCAAATTCTCAACATTATAAAATTACGAAATTTTACTTACTAAACATAAAATATAAGTACAAAATTCTCAGAAGTTACAATAACAGCAACCGAAGACCAGTGTCAAATGATGGTCCAAACATTTGTATGATGAAACAGGGTCAAGGAGTTCAAAATCACAAATATTCTAAATAATAATAATAATAATACTAACTCCCTTGTACCACCTCGTAATTGTAGTTTTTTTCTACCTAAGTGCGTCTAACAAATTTCATTTATCCCATATGAAAATCATTAGGGAATAACAACTGGAACGTATACTAACTTGAGATGAATTGATGTAACAGCTAAGCGAGGAAATTGCAACCAAGTCAAATGTGGAGGTAAGGGGGCAACTCTGTAATTCACTTCACCGAACTGCCAGTTATTTTTTAGATTTGCCTTACCCTTTTTAATTTAGACGGTATCGATATTTATTCTAATATCCATCAATAGTGTTTCTCATGTGCAGGAAAAATATACCATATTACACCTAGTCCTAATGCAGAATCCAAGGATCACAGCAAAATTATCACGTATCCGAGGCACTAAATACAAATTTAGTTAACTATGAGAAACCACAGTGGCATGACACGTAAACAACCAAATGTAAGATCAAATATGCATATGAAAAACATAACACAAGTCGATCACAATTATTACAGAAGTCTCGACTAACAACTAATAGTAACCACTAACTTAACATCAAACCAGAGCTTATCAGCATAATTAATAAATTAGTTGAACCCTTCCATAATCCATAAGGTATCATCACTGACCTGAAATCACCAAAAAAATTACTCAGTTATTACCTCGTATTGTATACTAAAACACTATGACATGTAGTAGCAGAACTGGACTATTACACTATTACACAACTAGTGTATGTCATTCACACTATTACACAACTCAATCTCAAAGGCTGAAAGATCCAAGTTTACATTATGATTCATTTATTTAAAAAGTCTTAACGACTTATAGCAGTTATATAATAACAAACCTGTAACAACTCTGGGTAACTAAATAATATGAAACATTTCAATATTAACATATTATTTGTTTTAAAAAGGTGCCAGGTTTTGATTCTACAATCTACTATCAGGCCTCAATGCATAAATCAATGGGTACTGGATTGAGTCATTCCTCGAGAGGGAGCCACTGTTGAGGCAACCAGTGGACAGTTTATTAGCATTTGTGGCATGAGTATATAACTGACCTTCGACCATAATCATTGGCCTTAGTGGCTGGTGCATACTATTGACCTACATGGCTGGTGACAGTCGCTTAGTTGAGATTTGGAAGTCGGGTAATTGTTATTGTAGAATCAATATGTTTTTATCTAGTTGTTCAGTTGATATGAAAGTGAATTGTAAAGACAATTGCCGAGATGTAGTACCATATCCAAGGATCCCACCACGGAGAGAAATGTGTGCAGAAGAAGTGGAATGGAGTATGCACTCATCATGTGAGGAATAATAACAATAATAATATATGAACAAATGTGGCATGTGAATTGCTTGTTTTTGTATGCGACCACGGAGATAAAAGTTTTTCATTCAAGGTTAACTCTAACAATGGGAGTGTAGGTGCTATCGTAATTTAAACTAATTTAAGGTATGGAGTCGCAAACATTCAAGGTATTAGAACAAAGTATTAAGTAGGTGTAACCATGAGGTGACCAACATTCAAATAGATGGGTGACAACTAAAGGGTCACCAGCCACATGATAAATTCCTAATTAGATTTTAAAACTGGCTTACACATTAATTTATGAAAACAATCAAACATCAACAGTGGCGGAGCCAGAAAACAAAAACAGTGGGGGCTAATAATTAAAAAAAGTTAAAAATTAATATGAAAAGTAGTTTTTAGAAAAATTTTATCCCTTCACTACTTTATATACTAAAATTATTACAAAATTATATAATGACAATGGATTTCAAGATATATGAAGTTCATATATATCATAAAACAAAATTTGAATCATTAGACAACTTTTTACGATAGTGAAAATTACTTCTAAAACTTTTAAGTGCAGTCTATTGAAATTTACATTTTAATAATTTTAAAATATGACTTAGCAAAAAAAAAATGAAATCAAAATATTATGATCAGAATTTTGATATCTTGCATCAATATTAAAGTGATGAATAAGAAGATAAATTATTTTGACAAGACAAAACGAACTACCTTACAAGACTAAGTTCTTATTTACTATTAATTATAATTTATTATTTAAGTGAAAATTGATAAATTTATTTACTTCAATTAAATAGAATAGTTAATACTATTAAATTTAATGTCTAGTATTTTAATGTGAGATTATAATTTACAAGTAAAATCGCGATTGAACACGAGATATATGTACATGTCAAAATAGAAAAAAAATCAAGATATAAATATATGTAATGAAAATTTCAAAGAGTTTTTTTTAATTAAATTATAAAGATTTTTTTTTGAATTTAAAGAGGATATATTTTTCATATAAATTAAAAGATTAAAATATTTCTAACAAAAAACATAAGAAGATTAAAATATGTAATTAGAAAAATTACAAATATTATATAAATTAATTATAAAAGGTTACTTCTTTATTATTGTGGGGGCTAATTAAAATTAACACTATAAATTATAAATTTATTGGAGTGGGGGCTAATAAAAATTAACACTATAAATTATGAACTTAGTGTAACCCTAGTGGGGGCTATAGTCCCCACTAGCCCCTACGTAGCTCCGCCACTGAACATCAATACGAATAGGAGATTTTGCAAGGATAATTTTACCTGCAAAAGGGCTAAAAGAGCTGCTGCTGCTGCTGTAACATGCTTGAGGCTGTATCAAATTTGCTCCATAAGGCTCCTCTATCAAGCTTGAGACTGCTCCCGTCTTGAGCCTGACAAAGTCCACTTTAATGTATGGCTGTGGGAGAGGAATACTCTGAAACAATTTGGCCTCAAATGTCCTGAGATTGTCACCATCACAAGGTTTTGATGCTTGGAATGTCATGTAGTACCAAGTGCCAGCACCACCGTCTGTCATTGTCTTGATTACTTTGACAACGGAATAGTTTGTTTGCTATATATACACGAACAATTTGTTAGGTTGATGTGTTGAGAGAGAGAGAGAGAGAGAGAGAGAGAGAGAGAGAGATTAAACACAAACCTCTTTGGAATTATAAAACTGAATGGCATGATTAGCGAGACCATGTAAATGAGCAATGGCGTCATCAGAGAGATTAGCATCTGGTGGGCAGTAATACCTAATAATCAAGCTACCACAGTTCCTCATCAGATAAGGATAGTATCCAACCTCAAACCCCTACAATAAAAACGCACATTAACAAATTAAGAATAATAATAATCAATCACATTCATATACATAAACACACACAATAAAAATCGAAAATACAATTTACAACCACGTACCTGAGTAGCGCAGACATCTCTTTCGTACTGTCTATGTTCTAAGATAGAATATCTTTCCTTGTTCCAATATTCATGAGCTATATTGGGATGATAGTGTTTCAATCTATCATCAATTTGTTTCCTCAGCTCTTCGTCATCATCTTCTGGGCGCTGAGAGAAGATTGTTCGCTTCCAAGTCTCATTCATCTCTGCTCCCTTGAGTGCTTCTTCAATATAAACATACCCATCATCATCATCATTTGTCAGCTCTACAGATTCATCATCATTTTCAAAATTAGAATCTTCTGGGAGCTTCCCAGTAGTTTTCAAATGATTAATAGCGCGAATCAGCTCAGCTCTACCAACCATATCTGGCCTAGTGTTCTTCATCTCTCTTCCTCTGACTAGGGTTTCAGTGAATCGCGATTGTGTGAATTGGGGTTATCAGAGTTGTGTTATTATTGTGTGAATCGGCTAGGTCTGAATTGGGGTTTCAGTCTAATTTTATAGTTCTTTTTTTAAAAAAAAAAATATTCCGACCGTAGACGGGATAAGTTTATAATTTTATATTTTTAATCATATGTTGATTTTTTGTTTCAAAAAAATAATCATATGTTTTTTTTGACAAAAAAATAAATAATCATATGTTGAATTTGAATACACAGGGTGGTTTATATCATATCCTATATATAACTAGTAAATAAAGTCATGTTTCGCGGTGCCGTTATAATTTATTTCAAAATTTTTTAATATATATTTATCTTATATTATGTTATCAATAATAAATTTTAACAATTAACATTATTTTCTTTAATTATACCGCGTCCGCGTTTAAACCGATTCTTACTATTAATCCGCTCTCTCGTTAAAACTTAAACCCAACTTTAACATATATTATAAATACTTGCATATTAATTATTATCAATAAAAATCAAAGTTTAAAAAAAATGTAATAATTACTACGATCTTTCTCAGTAAACTATCTTCTCGTTGGACACATTCGAACTTTTAATCATATATGTTCTTTATAAACTCAAACTATTTTCCTCTATATTTCAAATATTTATTCTACTTCCAGTAGAATATTCACTTAAATGTCTTTCCTGTAAATACAAACTTTTTTCCTTAATAACTTTACACACCTATGTTATTTTCAATAGAATTTTTATTTATATTTTACAAACTTCAATTGTACTTTCAATTGAACTTTAAATTGTATGTATTTTTGATAGAAACGAACTATTCTCCTCTGTACATTTGAATACATATTCTACTTTCATTAGAATTTTTATTTATATGTTTTTCCTATAAATTTGAACTCTTCTCTTCTATAAATTCAAACACGTATTATACTTCTAATATATTAAGGGATGTTTTTTGAGTTATTTGTATATAAAATTTTAAAAATTAGAAAAATAGATTGCGACAATCTTAAATGTGCAACTTGGCCTCCAGCGTATCGTCATTTTTATATATAAAAATTAAAATAAATAATCTATCAGAAAAAAGATAAATAATTTAAGAAGATCGTAAAAGATGATTCGTGACAGCCCTTTCATTCTAATTCCAATAAAACTTTTAAATCTATCTCTTCTCTATAAATTCAAACTATTACTCTATATATTCGAACACTTATTCTACTTTCAATAAAACTTTTAATTATATGTGTTTATATAAATTCGAACTCTTTTTCTTTATAAATTTGATTAATAGAACTTTTAAATATATTGTTGGCAAATTTCAAATCTTGGGCTTTTACAAAAATAATTTATCTATTTACGTATAAAATATTACTTAACATTATATTAAACGATGGAGGCTAAATTTTAAATATATTGTTGACATTTAAGCGATGGAGGCTACAAAGGATTACGAGCAGAGGTATGTGTTTAAATTCGAAGTAATTGGTTCTAGGGTTAGGGTTTGTACGTATTTGTGAACTAATTCGAAGTAATTGGTTCTTGCTGCGTATGTTTTCGATGATTATGAAGTAATTCGAAGTAATTTCGATGATTAGGGATTTGAATTTCAAGCGGGTATTTTTTGTTTTTTGTTTTTATGTATGTGTTTGTACTAATTCGAGGGATTTGAACTAATTCGAGGTATGTGTAGTTTAATTGGGTATTTTAATTGCATCGATTTTTAGATTTTACAGTTTGGTTATTTGAGTATGAAGAAAGGGGGTGTAGTTTGTGGTTTAAAAACTTTGAATTTGGTTTTTGCAGTGATCTAGATAACATTTGGGTATTTGGTTTTTGCAGTGATCACATTAGCAAGCTCTACTAACATAGTAAAATTCGAGTGATAATTAATAAGCACTTACGTGTAAGAATTTCAGCTTTTTTGTGAGATGCAAAACAAGTTGAAGATTGATCAGCCATGTTTGTTAATTGTTAGCTTCTGTTTTTTTAAAATAAATTTTTGGAGTGGCTTTGTCCACTAGTTTTTTGTAGGATTTTGAGAAAAATGAAGCAGGAAGATTATATATATAGGGAAGGAAACAGAGAACATAGTGCGCACATGTAGCGAATTCATGTCAACACATAGTCACATACTGCATGTTACGTATATTTAATTCAATAAGTCATAAATCAGCTTCTTACAGTTTATCATATATTACATTCTTCAGATAGTCGAATACTTTGTGTTATCATGCCTAGAGAGTGCATGAATTTGCATCTTGCTGCGTATATCCCATACCTGCAAATTTTGTTAAATTAGGTTGTAAAACTTATAAAGATAAAATGTATTTAAGCTCTGAGTATAACTAGTAGGAAAGTAACAGGTGTAACATGTGATCATACCCGACAAACAGAATATTGTTTTGTTTTGAGTATACTGTTGAAGCGTATACTGTTGAAGTGTATACTGTTTAGTTATGACTTCATTATACGAGTTTGATTTATTGAAATAGACGTGTAGGTTTATTAATTCAAATGACCATGAGTTCATAAGTTGGATTATGTATCTCTAAATGTATTTTAAATTGTGAATGTTTCAGGCTTGAGGACGTATTGCCAAGCCCTATTAGTCAAATGGTTATATTCGACAATGCGTATCATGTGAGTGAGGATGTTTGGGCGGGTGTTGATAGGGGTACCTTGCAGTGTTTTTGTGGTAATAGACTGATGCGCTCATGGGTATTAAACGATGCTAAGAAGGAGAAATTGCGCATGACTGTGTTTGGCTTGTTTGTGAATACCGATGTGGTCCTTTAGAATGATACAACACTTATCACAGCTTTGGTGGAGCGTTGGCGCCCTGAGACAAATACCTTCTTCATGAGGCAGGGTGAGATGACAGTGACATTACAGGATGTCCATTACATCTTGGGGTTGCTTACTGTTGGTCAGCCTTTGGTTGGGAGTGCTATGAACAATCCTAAGTCATATTTCAGTAGGAATTGGTTTGAGGAGCTTTCAGAGAAGGAGATTGGTGAGGCAATGGATAAAAGAGGAGGGATAAAGTATACTTGGTTGTTTAGTAGGTACGGGGCAGATCCGGGTAATGACATGGATAAGATTGTTCTCCACACGAAGGTGTACCTGATGTTGGGGGTCAGCCTTGTTTCCTACCAGTAGTAGGAATGTGGTGCATCCCAGGTACATTGCCCCTCTTTACTACTTGGATAGTATTCACACTTATTCTTGGGGTTCTACAGTATTGGCATACTTGTATAGGGGCCTTGAGCATGCATCCAAGAAAGGAGCCAACAGTGTCAGTGGTTGTTTATTCATGTTGATGGTATGGTCTTATGCTGAGTATTGGGCAAGGGCCATTGTGCCGAAGAAGAAGAAGGGGGAAACTACTGTTACGGAGGAGGAGTCTACTAAGGAGGTGGAGCTGACTATTGAGGCAAAGGGGAAAGGGAAAGGAAAGAAGAAGGCAAAATGTAAAGGTAAGGCGAAGGTAGTTGAGGAGGATATTGAGGATGAGTTGGTTGAGGACGATGTCTTGGTTGAGGAGTCAGTGTACTTAGGTAAACGTCGTAGACGTGATCTTAGTAAGTGGCCTCATCATAGCTTACCACACTATCGGGCCGAGTTTGATGGAGTCGGTTCAGATAGGGTTAACTGTACCCCTTACGAGGATTTTCATGCTTCTGATGATGAGGATCCGGATGGAGATGGTGATTTGGATTGGGAGGATTATGAGGGGTTTTATGCCGGGTGTGCTAGGGTTCCACTTTTATATTTCGATATTGTTGAGTACCAACATTCAGATCGGGTTTTTAGGCAGTTGAGGTTCAGACAGGGTATTCTTAGGTCCCCTGTTGATATGTCACCGTATAGGAAAGCAAAAGTGCATTTTGTGAGTTGAGATTGGATGGCTGTATGGTTTGCTGAGATAGGGGAGTGGTACAGATTTGCTGATCATCCACATGATGTTGACTTGGATGATTCTCATTTTGTTTCTGAGGTTGACTACATGACATGGTACGTAGACGTTTCTCGGATGCGGGTTGGGAAGCCACAACCCCGTCCACAGCCAAAGTATGCTAGCCGAGAGTTGTTTAACAACTTAAAGGCGTACGAGCTTGTGAGTATTCTTTAGTCTATCTATTGTTTGTTAATATTTCATTTTAAATATTTCAAATGTGTAATATATATTGTTGTTTGGTGCAGATCATGAAGGGGTTGGAATTTGCTCAAAAAATTGATAGTTCGATTCCTATTGAGTATAAGGCGGAGTTTGCTAGGATTGCACCCACCTTCTTGGACCCCTTCTGTAGCTTCATGAAGGAGGTTCGTGGTCCGGCCTATAAACTGCCTAAGTTTGAAAACGTAGACTTATCAGAGAAGGCGAAGAAGAGTGCACTACCAGATATTTTGGAGCCTGATATCATTCATATGACGCAGCCTTCTCAACATGTGTCAGAGACCCATACTGTTGCAGTTGAGGCATCTTCTTCGAGGCCGGAGAAGCTTGATGTACGTCGTGTGAATGAAAGAAAATGGCAGATCAATAAGCCTCTTAGGGAGGAGAAGAGGGACAACATCAAGTTTACTTGGGGATGGGGTGATGGGGTGGTCAAGTTAAATGGGGGCATCATGCATAGATAGTTTCATTTAAATGAGTCTGCGATGTTATCTTTGGCACCCGGCAGCTGGATAGATGACTGGGTTATCTACACATACATGGTATGATCTACAACTTACAATGTATTTAGTTATGAATATGCATTTATAGTGTTATGTTGTTTAATATTGTAGAATTACTAATGTTTTGGCGATTCTTGTTGCAGTCTTTGCTACGTGCCCGCGAGGAAGCCATTGCTTTGGAGCACGTGTATGAGAGAAAGCCTACTTACTACTTCATGGACCCGTTTTTCATGAACTTTTCCAGGGTGGTGGACTATAGGCGGGAAACAACAAAGTTGGTCAAATTCTATCTTCACTGGGCTACTTGTGGTGTAGGTCCAACAATTAACAAAGTGGATTTCATATTTCTCCCGACTTTAGTTTCTGGAAATCATTGGATATTGTTTGTTTTTGCCGTGAAAAGTTGGGGGGTTATTCTACTAGATCCATTGTATGATGATGCTGAGTATCCAAATGAGGAAAAAGTCATGGTATTCACTTTTTCTTTTATTTTAACTATTACATATTAGCTTTGCTGTTTGTTAAAAATTTGTACTCTTTGTTAGGTTGGATTACTTCCTTGCATATTGAGATACCTTGATAGGAACTCCATGAACCTACCGAAGGAGGAGCCAAAAATTCAGTCATGGAGTATGAGGCCTAAACAGAGGAATAACACGGCTTGCGGCATCTTTGTGATGAAGTACATGGACCATCTCCTACAGGGCTACAAGATTGAGTCATTGAGATGGACGGACGAAGACATTGAAATCTTTCGATATAGGATTGCTATGGAGCTCCAGAAAGGGGAGGCTAGAAGAATTCCCGGGTTTCTTATGCGTCAGAGGATAGATAACGCATAGTGTTTACTTGAGTTTTTTATTAGTTGCATGGTAGTTCTCCCCCTTCCCTATACATTTTCTTGGTTGTTATTGTCTCCCTCCCCTTTGGGGTGGAGTTCATTGGATTTAGAGGTGATCATTTTTGTGGTGTTTTGAAATTTTTGGTCCATTTTGGCGGTTATGTAATTTTTTGATTTTTTTTTCGATTTTTTATGGCTGGTACAGTTTGTGCAGTGGTTATATAGTATTTTGACTGGATTGGTACAGGTGGGAAGTGCACAAAACAAATAGGATATTTCAAAAAAAAAATACTGATCCGCAGAAATTTTCCGCGGAGCGCTTTTGTTATTCCCTACACACTGAACCAAGATTGTAGAAGGGGGGGGGGGATTGAATACAATCTTTGAAAACTTTTCGTTCTTGATAATGAAAATATGAAAAGTAAAAACAAGAACAGAAACACAAATAAGATGATACAAGAATTAAAAAATTCAGGTGGATTGTTTTTGTCCACCTGAGAGATTTTTATTGAAGAAATCTCTGTGATGTTTACGAATAAACACACAGCTACAAATACACAACTCTAGCTTCATCAATTTACAAGGATACTGCTTTGTGCTATCTAAATTGCTAAAACCTAATTTCTTGATTTCTAGAGGTATGCTACAACTTGGTTATATAACCCAAGTTTACAAAGATACTTGAACAGCTAATAATACAAAAAGTACATGTGTTCAGAATCCTTGTTTCTCCATCCCGAACAGTGATCCGTGTTTGTAGCTTGCCCTTCTTGGCTGATTGTCTTTTAAGGAAATGCTACATTGGACCATGCAAACAGAATGCTTCTTTCTTCTTGTCACCTTTCCAGAAATACTGGCTTCCATGCTCTGTGTAGTCTGTCAACCCATGTGCTCTGACATCGCTGTCCTTTTCACAAGTACAGAGAGTATCCGTAGAAGCTATCTGAGTTGTATCCGTAGACAGTACAGTGTCCATATCCGTAGAAGGCTAGTCAAGCTATCCGCAAACAGTCAACTTCATGTATGCAGAATTACAAGGCATCGACTATGTACAATTCGCCTCCCTATTCTACATATCTATTGATAGTCAACATGACTTAATTAACCTATCAAGACTACTTCAACTTCAACATCAGAAATACACAAGCATGTTACATTTGATCTTATCCGTAGATAAGCTACCCATCTACGGATACTGCAATGGCAAACTATCCGTTGATGGCTACGTATATTTGAACAATTTTTACTAAGTGAGTTTGGTTATCATCAAAAAACAACATAGTTCCTAATAATCTCCCCCAATTTATGCCTGGTTGAGAATCAGACATAAATTAAGAGTCTTGATGATAACAAAACCACTTTCAACATATGGATATTAGCAGTAAAAATTATGTCAAGCTACATGAATTGAAAATCAGAAGAGTAGAGATAGTTACATAGAGAGTGCTCCTTCAGTCTGAGCAGAATCAATTTCTTTTCTTCTCTCTTGGAGGTTGAATCTTCTGTCTCCCTTCCTTAGCATAGTTTGCCTGGATTTGTTCTTGAAGCTTTCTGTAGAATGCATCTTCTTTAGCAATTTTTGGATCCAGCTTGCCTTGCAACCATCTAAGATACCTATTGCTGGCCTTAGACAGTTTATCTTCAATTCTAAAGAATCTTCTACAGCCCTTTTCATCCTTGAATTCCATCATCCAGTAAGGTTGAAGATGAATTCTTTGTCCATTAAAAGGGATCTTCGGCTTCCTTGGCAAACAATCAGGAGAATTCCAGCTGCTCCTTATTTACTCAATCTTCTTTAACACAGCACCCCTGGCAACCTCAGAGAATCCCCTTAGATTTTTGAAGCCTGAGAAGACTTTCACCATGGTAGAGTATCCTTCATTCATCACGTTGCAGGGGCCATGCTCTCACATTTCCTCCCTTGTAGACAAAAGTTAGTCTTTCAGGCAATTCTCTGAACTTGTCTGTGCCTCTGATTTCACTAACTTCCTCAAGGAATAGATCCATGGTTGAGTACTCCTGTATCTCTATAATGTACAAAAAGTCTGCCTTGTTCTCAACTGGTTTGGCAACTTTTGGTGCAACATTAAGCTTGATTGGTCCCTGTTGAGCTTTCTTGACTAGTGTCCTTTTCCTTGATGTCTTTTCTTTCTCAATTAAGAACTTAGAAAACACTAGGTCTTCAAGCTCAATAGGTTATTCTTTAAATTCCATAGGAGTTCCATGGAAGGTGACTTGAGTTGGGTTGAAGCTGGGACAGAATCTTCAAAGGCAATCCTCTTCTATGCATCTCTTCTCTCTTCTCCTTTCTCAGGAGAGACAGGCCTATTTGATCTCTTCTTCCATCTAGGGGGCTTGGATTTAGGCACTGTCTTCCTTTTCTTCAATTTCTTCTTAGTAGGGGCCTCTTCCACCACAACCTCACTACTTTCTTCTTCCAATTCCCTCTCTAGTTCTTGGGCTAATCTAGCCTGTCTTTCAGGTGTAGATTCATAACCCTGGGGATTGGCTTCTCTCCTTATCCTGGAAATCTCTTCTGCCTTTGCTTCATTGAACCTGGGGTGGCTGCTTATGATGTGAAGTTCTTTGCCATTTCTGTAGATAACAGCCAGCCCTTGTCTCAGCATTACATCCTTGGAATTTTTGAGATCCATGATAAGAGTTGCTAGCACCTTATTCTCATCAGGCTTAGGAGGTGGAAAGTCCATCTCTAGCTTGTTCTTGCCATGATGTTTAGGTGGAGATCCAGTCCTGCCACTGAAGAGAGGTTCAAACTCCTTGACACTAGAATGCTCAACATCAAAGTTGCTTTGCAGAACAATGGTGTCAGGAGTAAGGACCTTCAGAATTGTTGTGTGGACAGGATGGCTGCTTGTGGATGAAGTCACAGCCTGGAAGATGGATTCCTTGATCAGCTTTTCAGAATTGACAAACATTTGGACATCCTCAGGTCGAGGAGAGACCACCTTTATGAGTTGAAACTCACACGGATTAGCTATGATTTGATGTGACTCCCCCTGACTTGATGGCACACCTTGAGTTGTAAAGACCACTAGTGCACTCTCCCCCTTACTTGAATTCTCCCCTTTTTTGTTATCATCAAGGGTTTGAGTGACAGCAGTTGACTGTAGCAACTGTTGCAGAAGCTGAGTTTGTAGATTTTGGTTAGCCAAGAAGGTGTCCATTTGTTTTTCCATCTTATCCATTCTCCCAGTAAGAGCATCCACATCCTTTACCAGCTTGTCTTGCTTGCATCTTTGAGATGTGGAAGGAGCAACAACATCAATTCGTCTTGCCAAAGCATCCTTCACCCCATCCAGATGGTTCTTGATATCATCAGTGCTGGCTCTTTGTTGTAGGATGTGGGCTTGATGAAGCTGAAGTGATGCCACAAAGTTCTGAACTGAGGTGGCATGCTGTGAATTTGATGTTTTAGCTTCATCATATACCCTTTGATGATTCCTGAGAATGACTGACTTGGTGGCATTGTGATCATAGGAGTTGGAGAACAACCAAGCAGGCATCTCTTGAAGAGTAGAAGGGCCTTCATCTCCTCATTCATCACTCTCAGAATCATCACTATCTTCATCATATCTGAAATCTTCACCAGCTCCTGGAGGCAGATTTTGAATGGCTTCCTTTGCCCTAGACATTGATTCAGTTGTGTGTACTAAATTCAACATCCTTTCTGCCTCCACATTGCCCTGTCCAGCCAAAACTTGATAGGCTGGATCAGGATGAGTAAATGTCTCAGCATTCAGGTTGACTTGTTCCAACGCATTTTGATATTCAAGTTGGTACAGTCTTTCCATGTCTGCATCACTGACATCCATTGACTCACTTGCAATGGCTGAGTCTTCCATCCGTATCCCTCTTGTACCTGTTTTTCTCTCATTTTCTCTCTTTTCTTGCATCAGGGGCTCCCCCTGGCTCACACCTCTCACACCCTCACCGTCACCTACTAAGGTGGAACTCTTATTGCTCACTTTTACCAGACTGGAAGAAATAGTCTGTCTCTCTTGCTCTTCCTCTCCTTTTGTCTGGTTGCAAACCAGCCTCTCACTCTCAGTTGCTTCACTCCCTTCCCTCAATCCTAGAAGTGTTTGAACTACTGCTAACTCATCCACACTTGAAGTAGAGATACTTGAAGTTTGAAGTGCAAGTGTAGAAGGGTTATCCGTAGAGGCAGTAGAAATGGATGTCAACGGATAGCTGATATGGGGCATATCCGTAGACGGACAAACACTTGTCAACGGATGAGAGATATCCGTAGATGAAGGAAAAGAAGTAGCTCTCGAAATGGAGACTAAGGCGGAATCCGTGGAGATTGATTTGAGATTTGAAGCCACAGATTTAGCCAGAGTCTGAGAAATGATAGATTGGTGATCCAACAAATCATCAATAAGATGATGATCACCAATTTCAGAGTGGGGCTTCTCCAAGAAGGTTAAAGATGGAGAATCAGGAAGTGATGTGTGAATCATATCCACATCCAGAGAGAGAGTGGGTGAGCTTGGTGCTTCTGTTTCAGTTTGAATGATTAGAGAAGAGGGCTGTGACTCCACATTTACTGGAGCCACATCAAACTGAAATTGAGATGGTGTCACTGACATTGTGTGTGATCCCTGTGTAACCCTAGATGGTTTAAACCTCTTTCTCCTCGAATAGGCCATGGTTGTATCTGTGGGGATGCTTGTGTCCTTATCCCTCTTGTTCTGTGTCCCTGGTTGGGGACTCTTTTCAATAGTGACATTCTTTTGGGAGAATGCAACTAGGGATGTGATATTTTCCTTTTCAACCACTGCATCCTTTTGAGAAGATACAGGGTGGCTAGGCTGGGACACACTTATCTCACCCTCCTTGTTCTTGGGATTTCTTTGATGTCCACCCCTTCCCTCACCTCTCACTACCTCCTTCACACTCCCCTCAAGGGTTTTGGTAGTTTTGCAACAGATGCTTTTGAGAGGCACCTGAGGTTTGCTTTCTAGACTTTGATTTGGGAAGAATGGTGGTGACCACTTGGATAGGAGACTGTGGGACAGTTCCAGTCTCCATTGTGATACTTAGAATCAAAGAAACAACAACAGAGGTAGGAACACTTGAGGAGATTACCTGACTCACCTGTGCCTCTTGAGCTGCAATGACAATTGGTGGATACACCAATGGAACTTCCCTGTTATGGCTCAGCCTATTCAAGTCCTCAAGGACTCTCTTATTCTGAACCCAACACTCCTTTCCGGTAACCTGTCATCACCACACTATTGTTCTCCTGGCTGGATACAACACAGGCTCCTTGGTTGAATGAGACTGAGAAACCTTTGTCACACAGTTGACTGATACTCAGCAAGTTGTGCTTAAGTCCGTTAACCAGTGCTACTTGATCAATGATGACATTATTCTTTGAAATCAAGCCATATCCCTTAGTGAAACCTTTGCTGTCATCTCCAAAGGTAATGCTAGGGCCAGCTTCCTCCACAAACTCTGTGAGCAGGGTAGAATCTCCAGTCATGTGCCTAGAACATCCACTGTCTAAGTACCATAGATTCTTTCTGTATCCCTGCACACAATCAAAACCAAATCAAGTTGATTTTGGTACCCAAGTTTCCTTGGGTCCTTTCCTGTTAGATTTGCCTCTCTTGTCATTTTGCACCTTAATCTCTGATTGAGTTAAATCAACCTTGACTATGGGTGTTGACCTCTGGGAGACAGAATGCTGAGGATGATTATATGCAAACATGTTTGATACATGCATTTGAGAGTTTTGTGCATACATAGCATTCATATGTGGCATGCTCCATGTCATTTGTGGCATTGTGAATGCATTCATGTGAGAATTTGAAACAAATAGCATATTGGCATACAAGTTGGATGCTTGATCAGTATGTGCAAACATGTTATGCATAGCAGACATAGGCAAATTGAGTACATGCATTGTCATTTGAACAGATGGTGTTTTAACAGATTTGCAATTTGTAGAAACATGATTAACACTACCACACTTTGCACAAGTTTTCCTAGGTGCATACTTGTCAGGAGTATAGTTGTTGTGTTTGTTAATCCCTACCTTACCATTTCTGTTCTTTTTCTTTTTAGCACCGGCCTTAACCTCTATTTCCTCAACATTGTCCTTCAATTACTTTTTGGACAGGTAACCTATGTTGACATTCTCAGCTTTGGTTTTGCTAATTGATCCCTGAAGAAAGTTTTTGCTGGTGGGATCATACTTTTTGTTCAGCTTCTCTAGTCTATCATGACTAACACTGGATGTACACTTCTTTGGGCAAGTCACTTCCGTAGAGGTGTTGTCCAACAACGGATGTCTGCTATCCGTAGAAGTATTACCTTCCAACGGATGCTCACTATCCGTAGAAGTGTCATCCCCTAGACTTTCGACATCTAGCTTCTTTTTATCTTTTCTTGTTGATTCCTTGTATAATGTATCCACACCTTGAGACTTGATCATGTTTCTGGCAACATTCTTGGAATCAGTCCATCTAGCTATTGTTTCCTATTCTTTAGCTAATTGTGCTTTGATAGATTCTTCTCTTTTAAGCACAATCAGCAGATCATCTTTGGCAACTTGACACTTTACTCTCATTTTCTCAAACTCAGCAAATTGAGTTTCGAGAAGAGCATTCCTATCACTTAACAACTGATTAGACAATTTAATTCTTGTGTTCTCATTAGTAAGTGATTTAAGAGAAATGCGCATATGATACAATTCAATGGACATATCATTAATAGCATTATTGCATTCCTCAGTAGAAAGCTCAGAGAGATTGGTGGTAATTACCTGATTAGATGATGAACTGGCCTCCTGCTCGCTTGAATCAGCCATTAGTGCAAGGTTCACAAATTCTGTGTCCTCCTCAAGATCATTCCCGTCTTCAGCCCAGTCATAGTCCTGTGTAATGAATGCTCTACCCTTTTGTTTGAGAAGATCAAAGTATTTCTTCTTGTAGTCAACATGTTCAAACTTCCTGTCACTCTTCTCAGACTTTGGTTTTCTGCACTCATTTGCAAAGTGACCTCCCATTCCACAGTTGAAAATTTTGAATTTGGACCTATCAACAAGATCCTTCTTGAATGGTCTGGACACATCAGGGTTTCTCTTGAACTTGAGCTTTGAGAACTTTCTTGACAAAAAAGCTAAGTGATCATCAAGCTCATCCATCTCCTCTTGATTGATGGGCTCACTCTCTTCAATCATCTTCCCTTTGCACTTTCTTGAATCAGCTCTACCTTCACAAGCACTTTGGCTTGGTGTAGCTGCAACAACTTCTTCTTTCACGTCCTCAGCCTTTTCTGTAATAACCCGAATTTTTGGTAAAATTAAAACTTTTCTTATTATGATTAAGTGCATCAGTGAATAGTGAATGTGGAGGATGAATAGTGATTTTGAGGGTTAAGAAAATTTTTCATGCCACCTATGTACGAGACGTAGTGTGGATATTCCGAAGTCATATTAGTAATCTACGGAGTAAATAAGTGAATGCAAAGACGATCGGAATTCAGAAATTCCAAATTTTATTTTGGTATAGTATTTGACCGGGCAGTAAATTATATATTATTATATTCAAGAAATGAGATATTAAATTTGAGGATTTGAGGATTTAATATTTTGGAATTTTATTATTTTATTAAAGTCGATTTAAGGATTCGATTGTTGGAGTGAATAGTGAATAGTTACTATTCACTGCGAGAATCACGTAGAGTTTTATTCGCTCTTTTTAGGAAATATTTTGAATCGTTTCAAGAGGAACAAGGCAAAATTTACAGGATTAAATATAGACATGGAATTAATATGTAACAAGATTAATTCTAGGGATGCAACATTTGGATCATCCATGTGAAAAGAAACAAACTAGTAAAGCTGCTTTGCCACCATGACCCTCCAGTGCTTGACATGTGTCCCTGCTTGCCACCATGACCCTCCATGGCTCGACATGTGTCCTGATGACAAGGACAATGCTATGACTCACCAAAAGAAAACCAAGACATGACAACAAAACAAATTCATTTTATCAAAATCAACCAAAACCAAAAACCATTCTTTTTCTTCATTTCGGCTAAAGCAAAACAGCCGGATTGAAAAATTCATATCTCCTTCATTTCTCGGTGGAAAATTTCGATCTATATCTTGTTGGAAAGGTATTGAGATAGCCTACATTTCTTATTTCACAGGTTTCTTCCATTTTAGCATGGTAAGACCTTCATTTTTCCAGTTCTTTAAACTGGTGTATAGTAACTCCGAAAGTTCATAACTTGTTCTTGATTTTCTTTTGCAAGTTTAAGGATGATAACCATAGGTAAAGATCCTCTTAAGGCTTACAAGCTCTTGTGGTGTGTTTAAGGATTCAAGGAAGGTATACCACTCATCCACCCTTTGATTTATGTTGGATTTTAAGTGAAGTTTTAGTAATGTTCAAGAATAAGCATGTTTATGGAATTTGGAGTATGTATGGTTAAATCTTGATGGATAATTGTTGTTGGTTGATGTTGGTGATATGTTCTTGATATATATAAACTGATTATGTTGTAAAAATTTTTGGGTTGTTGAATTTATTTGGTTTTAAGAGGTTTTGACATAACAAAAACCGGGAAACGTTACGATTATAGCCGTCGTAATGCCCATTTAATTTAAGGCTGTTTTGAGCAAGAATTACGAACTGGTCTTGGAATATTTTTGAACAACACTGACCATGAGCATGTAGGTCTTGTGTTAAGGGTTGTTTTGGTATAAAGATCATGTCTATACGAATTACGGTTTAAGAGAAAAGGGAGTTTTAGTAAACGCCGTTCGGAGGAACAACCCATCTCTGGTCAGTCACTTTGAGGCTATATTTGGACCACTTAGAAGGTATATTAAAATGTGAAACTTTGAGGAATAATACTAGAGACAGTTAGGAAGGCTCACGAAAATGATTCGGATTAAAAAGATTATTTTTCGATTTTATAAAAATGTTTTAGCCGAGGTCGCGCAAGTGAAAACCACTAAGAACATGACTTAGAAACCAATGTTGTAAATGGTTAAGTATAACTTGTACTCGAGGATCGATTTCGGACTAAACCTACGACTTAAGTAATTGTCGATTAAACATGGACTTAGTATGAGCCTATAACGAGCTAGTAATTCCTTGGTTGTGTTTCGCTTATGTTAGATATAATTGCTGACGTTTGTTCATCAGTGTTTAAGTAACAGGTACATATCAGAGTTTATCTAAGAAGCCGATCAGAGTTTGATAAAGTCTGACTGGGTGAAGAGTTTACATTGAAGCCAGTCAGAGTTTAATAAAGACTGACGTGGTAATAGTTGACTTGGCTGTCGGTGCAAAGATAAAGATTCTAGAAGCAATATATTCTGAAGATGGAAAGAAGCAGAATATATTGATACAGCTAAGGAAACGGAATAGAAGACTGAAGCAATCCTTAATTGATAATAATTGTATAGCTAATTTATAGGAGTATCAATTAGATAAGGATTGTGTAACTGTGTACTATATAAACACAGATAGGTTATCCCTAGAAGGGATGCGAACATAGAATTATTATTCTTGTAACCTAGTAGCTCTTTGTGATTCATTAACATCACTAAGAGAGAATTATTTAATATAATTCAGTTTGTTGATTTACAAACCTGTGTTCTTGATTGTTATTCTCATACATACTTGATTATATATTGTGTATTCGGCCTAACAATTGGTATCAGAGCTTAGGTTGTTTAATATATATAGTTTTACGATCCAAACACAGTAATAATCATGTCTGAAGAAAATCAAGCTCCTCCCAAGGTTGAACAGGTCAAACCTAATTCTGTGAGTCGATATGAAACAATCAGGGTTCCAATTCTCAGGCCAGTGGAGTATCCAATATGGAAGGTGAAGATGACCATGTTTCTGGAGGCAACAGATCCAGAATATCTTGACAGAATTAATGATGGTCCTCATAATCCAACCAAACTAGCCCCTGTTGTTGCTGGCCAAGAACAAAAGACTGTTCCAAAGGAGAAGAAAGATTATACTCCTGAGGACATCTCATCTCTTGCAAAAGATGCAAAGGTTAGACATCTTCTCCACAGTGCTTTAGATAATGTTATGTCTAACAGAGTAATTGGTTGCAAAACTGCAAAAGAAATCTGGGATGCTTTGGAAGTCAGGTGTCAAGGAACCACTGCTATAAAGAAGAACAGGAAGACAATACTCACACAGGAGTATGAGCACTTTGATTCAAGAACTAATGAAACCTTGACTGAGACTTATGATAGATTTTGTAAACTATTGAATGATCTGTCTCTGGTTGATAAAGAATATGACCTTGAAGAGTCAAATCTCAAGTTTCTCTTATCTCTACCTGAAAAAGGGGATTTAAAGGCGACAACAATCAGAGATAATTATGATCTTGCAGATACAGATCTTGATGAGATCTATGGATTGTTAAAGACTCATGAACTTGAGATAGAACAAAGAAACAGGAGATCCAGCAAGAAGACAAAATCTGTTGCTCTCAAAGTTGAGGAGAAGCCCATTAAGAAGGAATCATCAAGGAAGAAAGCCAAGGGAAAGGCTTTAGTCATTAAATCTGAAAGTGAGTCATCAAACTCTGATGATGACTCAAACTCTGATGAAGCTTCTGACTCTGAGGATGATGAAGAACAGATGATGCAAATGGCTGCATTGATGGTGAAGACCTTCAAAAAGATGGGATTCAAGAACTTCAAGAAAGGAAAGAGATTCTCAAGGAAAGATTCAAACTCTGAAAGGAAAACTTTTAGAAAGTCTGATGGAAGGGATACCAAGTCTGGCAAGAAGGATAAATCTGAAATCCAGTGCTACAAGTGTAAGGAGATGGGTCACTATGCTCCAGAGTGCAAGAGAGGAAAATCTGAGAAAGCACTCATCTCTAAAGGCAAAGACTGGGCAGATACTTCAGACTCTGATGATGGAGTAAATTATGCTCTTATGGCAACTGTCAAAGATGAGACTGAATCATCTGAAAATAAGGTACCCCTAACTACTTATGCTTATGATACTGATAATATATCTGAGTTAAGAGTATATCTGAAAAGCGTACATGTTAGTTATAGGGATCAGACTTTAGAGAATGAGAGAATTAAATCTGAGAATCTTAGCCTTAAGGATAGAAACAAGTTTCTTGAAGGAGAACTTGAAAATATGAAGCAGATTCAAAAAGAAAGAGATGATGCTGTTTATATGGAACAGGAATTACTTAAATTAAATAAGCAGCTAGAATATGAACTTGAAAAAGAAAGAAAAATAATTAAGACTTGGACAAACTCTGGAAGAGACACTCATCAAGTGTTTCAAACAGATTCTGTAGGTTTAGGCTATTGTGAAAATGATGAACTTAGGTTTAAAGACAAAGTTAAGGTTAAACCACAACTTAAACCTGTGATATTTGTTCCAGAATCCACTAAGTTAAAATCTGTTGTAGTAAGAGAAGCTGATATGGAATCAGATGAAACCTGTGAAAGACAGGAAAATATTATAACAGAAAAACCCATGGTAGTAGAAGCTGTTAGAAAGCCAGTGAAAACTTGTGATAAACAGGTTAATGTTGGCTTGATGACATGAAAACAGTTTAATCATAAGCTGAAAGAGGTAAAGTCTGCCATGAAACCAAAAGGGTCCAAGAAGAATAGGAATGGAAAGATAGGAATAAATAATAGAAATAATCATTTGCCTACTGCTGGTGCTCCAAGGAAAACATGTTATAATTGTGGTAGTTCTAATCATCTTGCTAGATTTTGCACTAAGAACAAACATATTAATTCTTTACCTTCTACATCAGGAGTGAAGAATGATTATGTAAGGGTTAAACCACAGACTTTATGCACACACTGTGGGAGCACTTGGCATTCTATTTATACTTGTAAGAGTTATCATGCTATTTATCACAATTATTATGAGCTAAAACCCAATCTGAAATGGGTTAGAGCAAACTCTGCAAGTGTAAAGTCTGACAATGTTAGTTTAAACTCTGTTGATAGTGATTCCGCTGCAAAAGCTAACACTGTTAAGAAAGCCAAAGGATCCAAGCAAGTCTGGGTCCTTAAAACTAACACTTAGTGTTTGTTTGTGATTGCAGGGCATAAGTGAGAGCACCCTTATCTTGGACAGTGGATGCTCAGGACACATGACTGGAAATAAAGCCCTGCTATCAGACTTTGAGGAGAAGGCTGGCCCAAAAGTTTCCTATGGAGATGGCAACATAGGACGTACTCTGGGATATGGCAATATCAATCTTGGAAGTGTCATCATCACTAATGTAGCTCTAGTCTCAGGACTCAAGCATAATCTGCTATCTGTGAGTCAAATCTGTGACATAGGAAACCATGTAGATTTTCATACTGAACACTGTGAAGTTATCAGTAAATCTACTGGAAAAGTTGTTCTAGTTGGACACAGGCGCAACAACATTTATGAAGCAAGTTTGGTAACAAACTCTGATGGAAAAACAGTGTGTCTGACTGCAAGAATGTCAAATGAAGAGAGTTGGAATTGGCATAAGAAGCTCTCTCATCTCAATTTGAACAACATCAATGAGCTAATAAGAAAGGATATTGTAAGGGGACTCCCAAAATCAATACTCAGTCTAGATGGTCTATGTGATTCTTGTCAAAAGGCCAAGCAAAGGAAGTCATCTTTCAAGAGCAAATCTGAATCTTCAGTAGTGGAACCTTATCATCTTCTACATGTTGATCTCTTTGGACCAGTGAATGTGATGTCTATGGGCAGAAAGAAATATGCTCTAGTAATTGTTGATGAAAATACTAGATATACGTGGGTGTATTTCTTATCAAAGAAGGATAAAACTGCTCAAACTCTGATGGATCATGTAAATCTACTGGACAAAGGATCACAGCACAAAGTCAAAATTATAAGGAGTGATAATGGAACTGAATTCAGAAACTCAATCGTGGAAGCTTTCTGCAAGGAAAGAGGAGTGAAACAAGAATTTTCTGAACCTGGAACTCCACAATAAAATGGTGTAGTTGAAAGAAAGAACAGAACTTTAATTGAAGCTGCTAGAACTATGCTTGAAGAAGCAAAATTACCAACTTATTTCTGGGCAGAAGCTGTTCAAACTGCTTGTTTTACTCAAAATGCTACACTGATCAACAAGCATGGGAAAACACCATATGAGATGGTGAAAAATAAGAAGCCAAATTTGAAATATTTTCATATATTTGGATGCAAATGTTTTGTGTTGAAGACTCATCCTGAACAGTTGACAAAGTTCGAGTTAAAAGCTGATGAAGGAATCTTTGTTGGTTATCCATTGTCAACAAAAGCATTCAGAGTCTACAATCTGAGAACTAAAGTGGTCATGGAATCCATACATGTGTCATTTGATGACAAGAAAATAACTGGACTTGAAGACAAGAATGGATATGATCAACTACGTTTTGAAAATGAAGATCTATTCTCTGATGATGTAAACTCTGATGAAGCTGGTCTGACAAACTCTGACGAAGCATACTCTGAACCTCTACTGGTAAATACTGGAGAAACTGGAAATTCTCAAACTGAACAAAATAGAGAACCAGTTGAGGGGGAGCGTGAAGAAGCTCAACAAGACACATCAAGAGAGTCAGTTGAGGAAACTGATTCAAACTCTGACAGTTCAAACTCTGAGCCATCCAATGCAGGGGGAGCCTCAGAAACTGCAGAAAGTCAACATATGAATCAGGAGAGCATGGATCAAGGGGGAGGATCCAATAATGATGCAAGAAACCACTTACCAACAGCAAGAAAGTGGACACAGGCACACACACCTGATCTCATAATTGGAGATCCTGATGCTAGTGTGAGAACTAGAAGTGCAACAAATAATGAATGTCTGTATCATGCTTTCTTGTCTCAAACAGAACCAAAGAAAGTGGAGGAAGCTCTTCAAGATGCAAATTGGATTACTGCAATGCAAGAAGAGTTAAATGAATTTGAAAGAAATGAAGTCTGGACACTTGTACCTAGACCAAAGAATAGATCAATAGTAGGTACAAAGTGGGTTTTCAGAAATAAGACTGACAGTGAAGGTGTGATTACAAGAAACAAGGCTAGACTTGTGGCTAAAGGTTATTCACAACAGGAAGGAATTGACTATGATGAAACCTTTGCTCCAGTTGCAAGATTGGAGGCCATAAGAATTTTTCTGGCCTATGCTGCACACAAGAAGTTTAAAGTCTTTCAGATGGATGTAAAAAGTGCTTTTCTCAATGGGAAGCTTGAAGAAGAGGTGTTTGTTGAACAACCACCAGGATTTGTAGATCCCAAGCATCCAGATTATGTCTACAGGCTTGACAAGGCATTATATGGACTAAAGCAAGCACCAAGAGCATGGTATGAAACTCTTGCTCAATTTCTTTTAGAAAGTGGGTTCACAAGAGGTACAATTGATAAAACCTTGTTTTATTTCAATACTGGTGATGATTTGCTTTTAGTTCAAATTTATGTAGATGATATTATTTTTGGATCTACTAATGACAAACTTTGTAAGAAGTTTGCAAAGCTTATGCAGTCCAGGTATCAAATGAGCATGATGGGAGAGCTTAGTTATTTTCTAGGCTTACAAGTCAAGCAAACAGATGATGGTATTTTTATCAATCAAGCAAAATATACCAGGAATCTTCTCAAGAAATTTGGTATGCTTGAGAGTTCATCTGCTACAACTCCCATGGCTACTGCAACAAAGCTAGACAAAGACACAGGAGCCTCAGTAGATATGACAAACTACAGAGGAATGATAGGGTCTTTACTGTATCTTACTGCAAGTAGACCTGATATCATGTATGCAACATGTCTTTGTGCAAGATTTCAAGCAGATCCCAGAGAGCCTCATCTAACAGCTGTAAAAAGGATTTTTAAATATCTCAAAGGAACCATAACCTTGGGTTTGTGGTATCCTAGAGAATCAGAGTTTAAGCTAATTTGTTACTCTGATGCAGATTTTGCAGGCTGTAAGATAGACAGAAAAAGTACAAGTGGAAGCTGTCAATTCTTAGGTGACAGACTGGTTTCTTGGTACATCAAGAAACAGAAATCAATTTCCACATCCACAGCAGAAGCAGAGTATATAGCTGCTGGTAGCTGTTGTGCACAGATTTTATGGATGAAGAATCAATTGTTGGATTATGGGTTAAGGTACTCTAAGATACCTATTTTCTGTGATAACCAAAGTGCTATTGCTATGACAGGTAATCCAGTACATCATTCCATGACCAAGCACATCAGCATAAGGTATCATTTTATCAGAGAACATGTGGAAGAAGGAAACATTGAGCTTCATTTTGTGTCTACAGACCAACAACTTGCAGATATCTTCACCAAACCTTTGAGTGAAGCTACTTTTACAAGATTGGTAAATGAACTTGGAATGATCTCTGGTTCTGACTAGAGATACAGGTTAGACTCAAAAACAATACATGTTTGATTTTTAATGCTCATGATTCCTTGCATGTATTAACTGTTATGAGTACCAGCATCATAAACTCTGAAAGTAAACTCTGATGTTAAACTCTGTTAGTCATAAAGTGTTAGTCATACTCTGTTGGTTAGAGTCTAATGCTATACTCTGATTGTAATTTTGTCTGAAACATATGGACCAATGAAGAAATTTGTATGAAGCATAATTCTCAGTAAGTAATTGTGAATCTTTAAGAGTTGTATAGATTCTGATCTCAAATATGTGCAGTAAGTTAACACAGCATGATACTGTCTCTATATTTATAGCATCTCTTAGTTTATTGATCCTATACACTGAGTCTGTATTAGCTGTTTGCATTTTCTCTCATAAATTAATTGTATTAACTGATGAAAAGTCTAAACTCTGATTATTAATTGCAAATAATTCACCCTCAAATCAAAAGATGCCAAACAGAGCACAAATTCCTTTGAGATCATGTTGTGCCTAGGAAGATCCAGGAACTTATTGTATGAAATAAGGGCTAAAATCTTTGATTTTTGGTGACTAGTGCCAACCACTGATTACTGGGAAAAAAATATATATATATATATATATATATATAAATATATAAATAAAGGGGGTGAAAAATAAAAGATATATCCAAATGAAAGGATATCAGTATACAGAGTTTAGATATAAAATCAGATTTTATGTTATACATGAGAGTTTAGGCAACCAGTTTTTACTACTTTAGTTTGTGGATTTTATGCACTTTGAGATGATCTAAATATTGATTTCGATAAACTCTGCTATTGCACACACATTTATTCACACCTGTACAGTTTGAGAAAAGAGTTTATTGACAAAGAAGGACAAATGGTAAACACTGATGTATTGTGTGACATATGCCGAGGTAACTTTGTTTTAATCTCTGATGGTTAAAATAATTTCTTTGTTTCAGACATTTTATAATTTTGAGATTAGTCATTTGTTTTGAAATTCGAGAGTATGATAACAAACGGTTCATATTTGTATTAAACAGAGGAGAGAGAGATTAAGTATTTTGAACAATGTGACATGCGGTAATTATGGCTATTTTTACTGCGCGTGTGTATTGAAAGTTGTTACATACAGCTGTCAGTGTATACCCGTTTGACACCTGTCCCACTCACACACTTTTCAAGGATGCCTGCTGTGTGTAGTAATGATTAAAACGTTTGGGTTTTAATCTTCACAGTTATTATTTAAATATACTACACATAAACGGTTCAATCTTTTACACACCTCAACTTTTCATAAGCTTTTACTCACACACATTGTCTCAAACACTTTCACTGCATACACTATAATCTATTCTCTGTTAGTTTTCTTCTAAACTGTTCTAATGGCTACAACAATGTTTACTTCTTCTGGATTAGAGTTTGTTCCTAATAATTACTCAGCTCCTTTGGCAAATGAGAACGCACCGGAGGCGTTTCATTTGATTCAGAGTTTCTTGTCAAACTCTGATATCGGCACTGCTCTCACTGCACCCTCGAAGCTGTCTGCGTCTCAAATAAGGACTTTTTGGCAGACAGGTACTTATGATAATGGAGGAGAGACTGGTTCTCCATCTATCATTTTTGAGTTTCAAGGAGATGAATTCACTGTTACTCCTACTACTGTTCGTGATGCTTTGGATCTTGAAGATTTCAATTCATTCACAGTCTCTGTTGGAGATTCTGAGTTAGTCAGGATGATGAGGGAGATAGGATACTCTGGACCTTTGTCAAAGATAGGTCAACTCAAAAGGCCACTTTTGCGCAAGGAATGGAGCTTCTTTTTCGATTGCATTACTCGGGCTTTTGGAAAGAAGTGCACCAATTGGGATGCGATTCCCACGGATAGTCTACAGATCGGGTATTCTCTTCTCTATGGCAGTCATTTCGATGTTGCTAGATTAGTTTTAAATAATATTGGTGAGAAAATGCTAGAGAATAGAAATGTTGTTTATTTCTCTAGGTTTTGTCAATTGATATTCAATTTTTGCTGCCCTAATGTTGAGATTTTAGAGGATGATGTTATCCTCTCGTTTAAACTGCACAAACGTATATTCTCTGATCTTACTAACAAGGATAACAAGAAAGGAGATGTTGGTCTCTTAATGTTGCCTGATTCTGTGCAACAATTCATGGTCAACTTACAACAACAACAAGTCTCAAACACTGAAGCTGGACCTTCTGTGTCTCAACCACAAAGGTCAAAGAAATCTAAAGTAAGGGCTGTTAAGTCTGTAAGGATAAACACTGAAGCTGGGGCATCAAATGCTGATGATATGCCTCAGAAGAGAAGAATGAAGAAGAGAAGAGCCAATAGGGCAAAGTCTGATGCTGTTGATGCAGAGACTGAAACTGATGAAGAAACTCTTCATCAGAGAAAAAGAAGATTGGTAGCAGCACAGTTGTTTGGTGCTGAGAATATTGTTGTTGATGATCTTGAGATTCCATATGATGAAGCTGTTCCTGAAGACAGAATTTTTATGGAGACTGTTCTTCATGATGAAGCTCCTACATCAAAGTCTGATGATGTAGTTGAGGAAGCTGCAAATGAAGCTCCTATGCCCACAGAGGATAGAGCACATGTTGAGTTTGCAGATGAAGCTCCTGAAAACATTGTTCAGGAGGCTAATATGGAAGTTGAAGCAAACCTCTCTATAAACTCTGAACATTTCACAGAGGGTTTGGAAGCTGATCAAGATACTGTTCAACTTGAAGAATCTATGGCTTCTCACACTGAAATAATTTCTTTTGATCTTGAGAAAGGTGAGGAAGTCGATCAGACTTTAGTTGCTAATGCTACAGAAGCTGTTGCTGCAAATCCTAATGTTGTTGACAAGGATGCAACAGAGAATGTTCATGTTGAAGCAGAGTTTGTTGCAAACTCTGAGGATGTTCTTGTTCTTGAAGCTCTACAACAATCTGTTGTTGAGATTGTTCAAAGAGAAGCAGAGTTTAGTAATAATGCACACTCTGATGATTCTGAAAGAGTGGCAGAGAATGTTCTTATAGAGAATGAAGCAGAGGATGACAATGCTGAAGCTAGTCCTGCTCATTCAAATCCTGATATACAAGTAGAGCTGTCTGACATTCAAGAAAACTCAGAAGAAGAAAGAGAAGTCAATCGAGCTACTACTGCGTATTATCAAGATATGTACTTCTCCAATTGGTCAAGCAAGGATACTATCTTTTCCAATGAAAGAGCTGCAGATTTTGTCACAAAGTCTTCAAAAGAGATTACAAATCCAGAACTTCTCAGTCATCTCAAAGCAACAATTGTACAAATCAAATCATTAAACAATCGTTTTGATGATTCTGACAAGGTGATTGCAGGATTAAGGAATGATATAGCTACAAGGGAGCTTACACAGCAAAAGGACAAATCTCTATACATCTCTTTGTGTAAAGAACAGAAGACTCTTAACTCTAGATTTTCGAAAGTTGAGGAGAATCAGACTGCTATGTCTGCCCAACTAACTTCAATTTCTAATGCTATTGAGTTGCTGACATCAGTACTACTTTCTGATGATGTCAAAAAGGGGGAGAGTGTACCAAGTGACAAATGCAAAGACACTCAAACTCTGAGACGGAGGGATGATGGTAATGATGGTGGAAGCAAAGGAGGTGAAAAGAGTTTAAGATTAAACTCTGATAGAAGCTCTGATAGAAGACCACCAAGACCAAGATCAAACTCTGATAGAAGATCAAACTCTGGTAAGGGAAATGTAAACTCTGCCAGTGGTTCAAAACTCAAAAGTTTGATAAACACTGATAAGCCTAGCACTGATGAGGAAATTGCTGCTAAGGTGTTTATGGCAGAACATGGAAAAGATGTTACAATTGAAGATATCCAAGCTGAAGAGCAAATGCTTGCTGAGGAACACAAGAAGAATCTTGAAGCTGGAATTTACAAGAAGAAGGAAATCAAGGCTCCTAGAAAGAAAGAGACTGGAATTACTATTAAAGAAAATACTCAACAGAGTATACAATCCATCAGAAGGCCTGTGATTACAAATGCTGACAAAGGTAAAGGTATACTGGTAGAAGAAGAACAGTTACCTAAGAAGTTTAAATCAACCTCTGACATTGCTCAAGTTGAAACAAGATTAGCTAAATCAACCTCTGACGCTGCTCAAGTTGATGTTACTACTAAAGTTATGACAACCTATGACGTTGCTCAAGTTGTACAGAAATCTACACTACTTCCAGGATTCAGCAAACCAAAAATTCTTGAAGACTTAAAGCTTGAAGCTGTGAATTTCTCAGAAACCAGAACAGTATTGGGAAAAGAAGCCTTTGATAAATCTGGACTGGGTTCACACAGAGAGAGAAGAACAAATAACAGATCTCAAGATAACATTTCATTGGCAGAATCTGGTATTGGGGTTACACAAGAAAACCTTGATAAGTTAGAATCTGTTCAGTTGATCTTTCACAGAGTATTGAAGAAGCAGTTTCTGTTATATTTCATGAGTGATGGAAGAGTTTATAAAGTTGGAGAATCTGATGTCAATCTCAAATCATGGGAAGAACTTGAATATGTACTTTATCTTTTGAAAGTCAAAAACAGACACACTCATGATGTTGCTCAAGTTTTGAGAGAAAAGATGCTGAGATCTAAAGCTATGCTTGGAGGAGGAGTCTCAAGTATATACATTCCAAAGTATAGGGATCATGCTGGAAAGTTGGTGGAGATGAAGAGAAATAGTGCTAAATTCACAACTGCACTTGGAATAAAAGTTTTAGAGTTCAACTTAGAGTCAGACAAAGCTCATTACATTCGGCTAGGGAATGACATGGAGAAAAACAATATCTATTCTCTGAGGGCTGCCATATATCAAACTGGTGAAGGAAATCCAGAGTATAAGGAGCTGAAAGGGATTATGATAGCTGAACTTGAAAGAGCTGAGAGAAGACTGCTGGTTGATTATCTCAGGACAGTACCTGATATTGAAGAAGTCAAGTAAAGTCTGACTGTAAGTTTTTATGTTTTCTATTCTAAGTTAAAATTAAACTCTGTTCTAAAATTAAACTCTGTTATATTTTAAACACTGCATTTGTTATATGTTTTGACATCATCAATTATCTGTTTAACTTGTACATTTTGGTATGAACAAGTTGGGGGAGATTGTTAGATATAATTGCTGACGTTTGTTCATCAGTGTTTAAGTAACAGGTACATATCAGAGTTTATCTAAGAAGCCGATCAGAGTTTGATAAAGTCTGACTGGGTGAAGAGTTTACATTGAAGCCAGTCAGAGTTTAATAAAGACTGACGTGGTAATAGTTGACTTGGCTGTCGGTGCAAAGATAAAGATTCTAGAAGCAATATATTCTGAAGATGGAAAGAAGCAGAATATATTGATACAGCTAAGGAAACGGAATAGAAGACTGAAGCAATCCTTAATTGATAATAATTGTATAGCTAATTTATAGGAGTATCAATTAGATAAGGATTGTGTAACTGTGTACTATATAAACACAGATAGGTTATCCCTAGAAGGGATGCGAACATAGAATTATTATTCTTGTAACCTAGTAGCTCTTTGTGATTCATTAACATCACTAAGAGAGAATTATTTAATATAATTCAGTTTGTTGATTTACAAACCTGTGTTCTTGATTGTTATTCTCATACATACTTGATTATATATTGTGTATTCGGCCTAACAGCTTACGTGTTTAAGCATTGTGTACAAGTGGATTATCCAGGGGATTAATCGTGCGTTTTCTTTGACTTTGTCTAGATTGTCCGACATCGTCGCGAACCCCTATCACTTCTCGAGCATCAGACAAGTTTTCTAAACCCATACTTTGAAGTATTAGTTATATAATACTGCTTTTGCCATGTATAGTGTTGTATAGTTTTGAGATAAATGATTATATCGTGTTAAATAGAATCTGACCTTTTGGATATTATACGAGCTTTGAGAAAATGTACTTATGAACCGGTATACCTTGTAGCTTGGATATTATACGAGCTTTGAGAAAATGTACTTATGAACCGGTATACCTTGTAGCTCTATAGATAAGAGCATGTTTATTGTTTCGACTCTAGATCGGGAGTCGATATTTTTGGTTATATAGATAGTCGTGGAAACCCGGAGGGATTCCAGCGGCAGAGTACTATTCATCTTGAGGAATATTATTATTAAACATTATTTATGTTCCGGAAAGTATTTATTACTTGGAAATGATTTGATTATGGGCTTCTAAGCTAGATATGGGATATTAGTTAGAAGCCAGGGTTTTTTTATAAAGACCCTAGGTTAAGGGCGTATGATATTTCTTTAGATCAGAAGTAATTATATTTTTGTATGTATTAAAGGTTATTTTCCGATAAAGATATCGGGCTACGGTTATTCAATCCTTATTTATTTAATGAATATTATTTTTTTGAATATTCATTTGAGGATTATTTATTAATGAATATTATTTTTGAATATTCATTTGAGGATTATTGACTTAAAGAATATTATTTATATTCATTTGAGGGTTATTGACTTTAAGAATATTATTGGGAATATTCATTTGAAGATTATTTAATTAATTAATGAACATTACTTTTGGATATTCATTCGAGGATTAAGTATCTATTTAATGAATATTATTTGTGAATATTCATTTAAGGACTAATTATTTAATGAATATTATTTTCGAATATTCATTTGAGATTTATTAATTAATGAATATCAATTTGAATATTCATTTGAGGTTTACTTATCGAGGATTATTTATTTATGAACAATATTTTGAATATGCATTCAAGGCTATTTATTTAACGGATATTAGTCTGAAAATTCATTTAATCTTTAATTACTTATTAAATATTATTTTCGAGTAGTCATTGAAGGATTACTTATTTCATAAATATTATTAATTATTTTCAAATCAAAAAGAGGTTCCCAAAACAATATTTTTCATTTAAATCTGTCTTATAAGCGGATTTAAATGCTCGCTCAACTATCAAAAATATGGGAAACCTGATATAAATAACTACTACTCATTTTAAACTCTCAACTCAAAAAAAAATTGTCAGGGGACAGATATTTTCTCGGAGCAATTTAATTGCTGCCAGTCAAGTATTGTGTTACCACCTCAACGCTCGAGGGGTAAATTCCTGGAACAAGTCGATATCCATTAACAAGCCTCGCTTGGGAAATATTGGAGAATCTTCCTTTCCAACCTAGATATAACTACTGAGTGGAGTCGTATCAACAAGTATTACACTTGGGGAAAGGAAGACTATCTTTACGTTTCAGAGTCATGGATTTCATCTGAACTAGGAGCATGTGTAAGAGGTCGAGTCGCGCCGATCCATCATTTTATTGCCCCAAATGGGCCGGGAGATCCATAAAGGCGGTAGACAATGTCAGGCTGTCGTGATACTTCCATCTACATGTAGAAAACATATATTTTGTTGTACAACCTGCTACTGATCATAGTAAGGTTGGTACGACGGGCGCGGAGAAGGCTCTAGTATTGGTTCATCATCCATTTTGGATAATTCTGCAACATGTACTGAAAGGGACCACGGATGACTCCATTGGTACAGGTTTACCGATCATGTTGGCAGAGGGATTCTGCAACATGTATTGAAAGGACCAAGGATGACACCGTGGTACAGGTTTACCGGTCATGTTGGCAGGGGGTCGAAAAGTGTTCGAAATAAAGTTACAATAAATCCTTGTAACATCATCTTTTATTTTATGAGTTTGACTCTGGTAAAACTTTACTCAGATACATATGCATAAGTGGATTTTGGGTTACGGAAACCTTATATTGAATTTTCCTTATAACTTCATCTTTTAAGTTATATGTTGGTATTCTGCTCACATAGCAGATAATTTTTGGAAAGGCTATATTGGTTTACTTTCAAACCTCATCTTTTATATTATACTAGAACCTTGTTCATAGTATGAATATCGAAAGTTTGCAGAAATATTATGAAAATGATATTTGAAGTACAATAATGGTACTGTTTTTGGGAATACATTCCGATAAGGATATAATTTCAGTATCGAGATATTTTGACAAATTATTGTCTTATACCCGTTTTATTCTGGGTTGAGTTAAAGGCAGAATTATGCCATACTTTCATTACCTTGCTGAGCTATCGCTCACTCTTGCTATTGTTTTATATATATTATATAGCAGCGAAGCAGGATGCCAATGGATCGGCACATACCTCGCAAGACATTTCCGTAAACAGTTTCTAGCAGTGATCCCGAGAGTAGTACGAACCAATCGAATCAGGCTACAGCTTTTGGTATTCAACTTATGTATAGATATGAATGGTATGAGAGGATTGTGAGCATCAGAAGGCTAAGTTGGTAATGTAACATTACTTAGAAATTGTATCAGTGACAGATTCAAAGACATTTGGGTATTGTAATAAAAATTATTTATTCCGCAGTTGTTGTATCGTGTCATTTCTGAGACTCTAACCTGTGTGTGTGTGTGTGAGACATATATTGTGGGGTCATGAGCAGGTGAATTATACACGATGTGAGTAATACAGGTAAGGCAAGGAGTAAATGGATCGTGACTACTCTAAATCCCTGACCCCAGATTTGGGGCTGTTACATTTTCAACACTTGCCACTAGAGCAACAGATCCAATTTTCTTTTGGACATTCTCAATTTCTTCATCCTGCTCTATTTCCAGTTCATATGTCTTTAGGGTTCCATACAGCCTCTCAAGAATGTAGTCCTTATATTCTTGAGTGTTCCTCAAGGAGACAGTCATGGGTTTCCACTCTTTTGGCAAGGCTCTGAGAAATTTGAGATTTGAGTCTTTGACTTGAGACACTCTTCCATACAACTTCAGTCCTTTTAGCAATTTTTGAAATCTACTGAAAGTGTTATCCAAAGATTCTCCACTTTTGAAGTGAAAGTGTTCATACTGTTGTATGAGAAGTTGCATCTCGTTTTCTCTCACCTGCTCAGTCCCTTCACATATGGTTTGGACAGTGTCCCAAATTTCTTTGGCTGTAGAGCAGTTGATGACATTGTCGAATATATCAGAATCAAGACCATTAAATAAAATGTTCATGGCCTTCTTTTCTTTATGAACGGTGACGGTGTCCTCAGGAGTCCATTCTGAGCGCATCTTTGGAACTGTACTTGGAGCTCCTGCTGGTTCCTGAGCTATTGAGGTGTTTGGCTTCATCGGTACATGAGGGCCATGTTCTATGCACTCTACATAAGTTTCATCCATAGACATAAGATGTAGGCGCATTTTTACTTTCCAGTGAAAGTAATTTTCTCTATCAAGAACTGGTATCTTAACTCCATGATCCTTCTGACTCATGATTCAACTGTCTTTGATCTTTAAACTTCTTGTATATTAGAAGCTTGCTCTAATACCAATTGTTATTCCCTACACACTGAACCAGGATTGTAGAAGGAGGGGGGGTTGAATACAATCTTTGAAAACTTTTCGTTCTTGATAATGAAAATATGAAAAGTAAAAACAAGAACAAAAACACAAATAAGATGATACAAGAATTAAAAAATTCAGGTGGATTGTTTTTGTCCACCTGAGAGATTTTTATTGAAGAAATCTCTGTGATGTTTACGAATAAACGCACAGCTGCAAATACACAACTCTAGCTTCAGCAATTTACAAGGATACTGCTTTGTGCTCTCTAAATTTCTAAAACCCGATTTCTTGATTTCTAGAGTTATGCTACAACTTGGTTATATAACCCAAGTTTACAAAGATACTTGAACATCTAATAATACAAAAAGTACATGTGTTCAAAATCCTTGTTTCTCCATCCCGAACAGTGATCCGTGTTTGTAGCTTGCCCTTCTTCGCTGATTGTCTTTTAAGGAAATGCTACATTGGACCATGCAAACAGAATGCTTCTTTCTTCTTGTCACCTTTCCAGAAATACTGGCTTCCATGCTCTGTGTAGTCTGTCAACCCATGTGCTCTGACATCGCTGTCCTTTTCACAGGTACAGAGAGTATCCGTAGAAGCTATCTGAGTTGTATCCGTTGGTAGTTTCTTGATCAGCCAGTACTGCTATCCGTAAACAGTACATTGTCCATATCCGTAGAAGGCTAGTCAAGCTATCCGCAAACAGTCAACTTCATGTATGCAGAATTACAAGGCATCGACTATGTACAATTCGCCTCCCTATTCTACATATCTATTGATAGTCGACATGACTTAATTAACCTATCAAGACTACTTCAACTTCAACATCAGAAATACACAAGCATGTTACATTTGATCTTATCCGTAGATAAGCTACCCATCTACGGATACTGCAATGGCAAACTATCCGCTGATGGCTACGTATAGTTGAACAATTTTTACTAAGTCAGTTTGGTTATCATCAAGAAACAATATAGTTCCTAACAACTTTTTTCCTTTTAGTCCGCTCCGCGGAAAAAAACCGCGGACAGGCCAGAGGTTTTTTGGAAATTGTGGTCATCATTTTCCATCAATTTCACTTCTATTACACTCCAAACTACCTAACTAACTTGGTTTTTGGGAAAAAAACCCCTTCCAAAGAAGTGAACACTGAAAAATTGAAACAAGATTTTGACATAGGGGTTCAAACTTCAAATACTACAATATTACAACATAAGTCATCCAAATCCATAAAGGTTACATAATGGTTCAAATACTTAGATATTACAACAAAAGTAATGCAAATCCTACGATATTTTGGTTATCTAACCAAAATATTCTAACACATTCGAGAATCCGGCGGACAAACGGTGACTATGCACACCCAGAGGAGGATCCTTGTTGATGAACATAACTACATGGTACAATACTACAACACAACCATCGCGGAGGACACCCGTACTAATTGCTTTGTGCGTAGCGGTGTCATTGTGAAGGGAGACACGTATAGTGCTTCTTCCATCATAAAGGCGGAACCTTGCATACAATCCCTTCACGTTCCCACCATCGGTTACGTTGGAAACCCATCCCTTCACATATTCAACACACATTTGATCGCGTGTGCAACCCTCCCTAGGCCTCAATTTGAAAATGTCAATAATGTTGTCACATTCCACAACATCACCACCATCCCAATCGGAAAGACTCCATTTGCCTTCAATGTCCTTACCCAAATTCAAGATTGGAAGAAAGTAGGGTGTCACATTATATGCAACCTTTTCAAACATTGCTTCACTAGCCGTCCAAAGGCATGCATCTTTCCAATTGGTTGACCTATAAGCCATTTCCTCCAGGGGATACAAGTCAACATCTTCCTCTTCAACAATTGGTGGCGGCTCACTAACTTCATTGAACTCCATTATGTCATAATAAGGTGGTAAATTGCGACATATTTCATCCAACTCATCGCAAGTTGGTGACTCCATAAATACCTCTCCTTCGGAGCTCGGAAGTGAATCACTAACATGTGAAACCGAATCATTATCCGAAACATTACCACCATCCATGTTACCTACACATGACGATAAAAAAACTTTGTTAGATAATGTGAGAAGAACATAATGTAAAGTTAAAAATGGAGAGGTAGAGAGTTATATCAATTACAATTGGCCACTTTCACCACCACATTGACCACTTTGACTACTTTGAGCATTTAATAAAATTTCTTTTATTTTTTCACAATTTCTAATATCATGTCCTTCAAGTCCACATTTAGAGCATTTCCTCGGTGTTTTGCGAATTGTTTCGATGGGACTTTTGAAACGAGGGTCTTTTTTCCTTCCTTTGGTTTGTGACACAATGGGATCAAGAATTGGCTCATGCAGGCCATCACCATCTTCTTGAGTTGTTTTCGTGCCAACTTCACTACTTACATGCTCAATTCCATCAACTCCCATATTCTCAAGAATTTCGGTTTCCCGATTGATTACCGAAACGGCATACTCGTAACGCTCCTTTGATGCCATGCTACTATGACAAAAGGCCATGGTGAGTAATGTCATGTTGAATCTTTTGGTAGGATTCAAATCATGGGATGATGCTTCTTCTCCGGTCAAATGATAAGGCAACATACCATTAACTCTATTGGCATCCTTTGTCCAACGTCGTCTCAAAAAGGCATTAGGTATTTCGGAAACACATCTCTTTGTGAACACGACTATAATGTGCGGCAAGGAATGCCCAAATATTCATACATTCTACACTTGCAACTACCACTTAGAGACAATTTGTTGAACGTAACAAGATACATTGTTCTTTTTTGGGGATCCACCAATTGCCTATAGCATTTGTAGTATGTATACTCATCTTCTTCCAAAAAACGATCTCTATCTTTCTCCACAAAGTAGGTTGTAGCTTCCACCAATTGCTCTTGAAACTTTCTAAACATTATTTTTGTGTAAATGGAAGCACCATGTTGCTCCAAGGCGGTCTTCATTTTTATCCCACGACAATTTTGACGAGTCTTAAAATCCTCTTCTTTCTCCCTCATAAATTGTCTTTCCAAAGCTTTTTGAGCATTTTCAACAAATTCTTTCAAACCCGTGCAAGAACTAACATAACTATCAAAAAAAGCATTCATTCCCTCACTCCTTGAAGTTGTTGTTTGTCCCGCGGAAAATGTGCTTCGAGTGAAAGCCTTGATCCATTTATGCTTCAAACCGTACAATCCTTGTAGCCATGTATTATCTTTCAATTCATACTTCACAACCAATGCTTTCCACCTATCCTCAAACACATCTTCGGTCAATGAGTTATAAATGCAATTATTGAAATCAACTTTGAAATCCGGGTGCTTCGAATAGTAACTTGCAAATTTCTCGGGGAATTTGTTACTAATGTGCCAACTACACAACAAATGAGTGGTGTTCGGTAGTTGTGATGAAATAGCCCCGGCCATGGCTTGGTCTTGATCCATAATGATAGTCAAGGGATGTTTGTTTTCAACCGCCTCAAACCAACTACCTAATACCCATTCAAAATTTGTTTGGTTAAAATCGCGGAGGGGCATTTTGGTAATCCAGCGCTCCGCGGAAAAGAAGCGCGGAGCGGTACAGTGATCCGCGGAAAAAAAGCGCGGAGGACTAAGGCTCCGTGGAAAAGAAGCGCTGAGTGATTGAAATTTTTTTTTAATCCTAACCGTCAGATTGTTGATCAAACGGCCAGAAAATGAATTGTTAAATAACTGATTCCTGATAATTGAAACTAGGACCCTTGAGAAATTTAACTGAAACTATTTACTTTGGCGGTGCCAAAGCAGGTACAGAGTCTAGTCCCACATAATTACTTTGTTTGTTTGTTTATTAGAGGAGGAACTTCATATTTAGGATTTGAGAAGTTCGTTTATGTCAAGTAATTAGTTCTTTCGAAACCTCAATATTGTTATATGTTTATTATATTAATATTGTCAATATTGTTTATATTGTTTGTTATATGACTTTAATCAGTTGCATAAGACTCTGCAAGAATTAAGAAATACTCTTTTTTATACTGTAAGGATTAAGAGAATTTTTATGAATAGTTTAGGGGCTAAAAGTACTGCTCGAAAATTTTGGGGTCGATGGTTCTTAAACTTTTAAGGGTAAAAAGTTCATTAAATCTTTATAATTTTCATTATTTTCTCTTCTTCTTCTTCCTCTTCATCTTATTATTTAATTTTATTCGGTTTTGACTTGAGCTGCATCAGAAGGAGATACACAAGATAGATACAAGCGATGATAAGAGCAGTGATTGTAATGAACGATCAAGGCAAGCCTCGCCTTCTCAAATTCTACCAATATCAGGTCCTCTTTATATTTCTCATCTAATTTCTCTAATCAATTTCATCTTTATTTTAATTGTTTATTTAATTTTTGAATCATCATGATTTAAATTGTTTTAATAGCCTGTAGAGAAGCAACATGAGATCATTCGAACTATATATGGAGGTTAGTTAGTTCATCTTCTACCTTGTATCTATCTTATTCACCATTTGTAGTATTCAGTTTTTAGCTTATACAGCTCAATTTGCCTTCCCAAAGGCGTAAACTCACACGAAAATTGTAACATTTGATTCTAAAAAGTGCTAGTCGCGATTTAAGTTTCGTGTTTTCAAATGCAGAAAGAAATTAGAATTAGGGAGAATTGAAAATAATTCGGACTGTATTTATATATGTGGAGCTGTATCGATTTGACTTTTGTCTTTTTAAATGCAGAAATTAGAATTAGTGAAAAATTGAAAATAATTCAGACTGTATTTATATATGTGGAGCTTAGTTCATTGTATATCTATTGCCAATTGTACTAGAATTTCAGTTTTTACAGCTCAACTGTTTTGATGTGAGCGTGCTTGCTGATCGGGATTAAGCTTTTGTTTTTAATGCAGAATTTAGAAGTAGTGAAAATTGAAATTAGAACTGTTTTGATGTTAGGATTTGTTTATATTTGTTTGCGTAGATTGGTGAAATGCTAGATATATTTAGTTACTTTACTCCATTTTGTAGGTAAATTTAGTTGTTACTACTTTCCGATTAATTGGTTTTGTACTTTTTTATTTGTTTAAATGCAGTTCTATGTAGTAGAGCTGATAACGTGAGCAACTTTGTCAACGTGGAATCGATTTTTGGACCAGTATGTTGCTTCCTTTGTATTTATTTTTTGTTAATGCGATTTTTCGTTTTTAGGTCTAGTAATTATCTGGAAATACTTTGTGATTTTTAATGGTACACTTTATATTAAGTTTTGGTGAGAGCTAGACAGGTCACATATTTATGTTTCTGCAGGATGCTCGTCTTGTATACAAGACATTTGCGACGCTATACTTTGTGTTTGTATTTGATCCTGCTGAAAATGAGCTAGCCATCTTAGACCTTATGCAAGGTACTTCACTGTAATTATTATGCTCTAGTACTCTAAAAATTATTAGAGCTTTACATGGTTCTTAGCAACTATTGATGTCAATAACAAGAGAACATGGAAGGGACCTATATGTTGTTTTACTATTACCTTGTTCATTTATACTAATAGTGTATCAACACTGTCAGTATCAGTGAAAGAAATTTTAACCATCTAAGAACTTCAAACACTAATCTATATGTTACATATGCTCACAGAGTATGCCCATTTACCACTCTAGACGAAAGAAGTGCCCTGATTTATAAAATCCATATACGTACACCCGAAGTGGCTTCAAGACTACAGATTGAACTAATAATTCTTTTTTCAAGATCCCATTTATATGTATAACATAAATTACAAACCCAAAATATTTTTTTTAATCTTTCTAATGTGTTTTCTTCTGTAAATCATCACCAATGCCTTGTCATCTTATGTAATTTTCATATGTTCAATGTTGTTTATAGACCTAATACAAGAATGACATATTCAATTACCCTTCATTGTCAACTCATCCATCAAGAATGCAACTGTTTTGGCTCCATAGTATGCATCCTTACTTGGATCCATCAGTACTTGATTGCTTTCACTATTTTAATGTCCATCTTTCTTTCTTTCTTTTCATTAAGTTCAAGTCATATATTCTACAATAGTATTGAGGATATTTACTTGCTAATATGAGCTTCAGACTCCAGAGCAACATAATTAAGTGAAATTGGTACTTGTTAGGACTTAGGACCTGCGCCTTGAGCAAAATATGTAATTATCATTTATACACCGTAAAAGGATTCTATAGGTTTCATTCATTTCTTGTAATGATTACTCCGTGTTCCTAAAAGCTGAGCTTTGAGCTTGTAAGATTCAAAGGCAAAGCTGCAGCCTGCAAGGGGACATTTGCTGTGAAATGGATAAAGTATATTTTTAAATATCACCTCTTCTGCTCTTCATGTTCAATATTGTAATTTATATAGTTTCTTTTAATTACAGTTTTCGTGGAGACATTAGACAAGTGCTTCAGTAATGTGTGCGAGCTAGACATAGTGTTCAATTTCAACAAGGTAAACTCGATCATTTCTGTCTCAACTTTCTAGAGATAATTAGTTCTAAATTGCCTAAAGTTCTGCTGTTTCAATATGTTCATAAAAACAGAATACTTGCAGTTCCTTTGTTTTCTATATGCCTACGCAGTAAGCACCAAGGCTTGGGTCACTAGCCTTGAAATTTTAATTTATTTTGCCACTTGTTTAGACTAGTTCGTGTTCCTGCCCTAATCAATTCTACTTTACATGACTATTGATGGAGCCATAAAACTAAAGCACTGAACCATTTAACCCAATATGTCTGTTTATTGACAGGTGCATACAATTTTAGATGAGATTATTGTAGGAGGTCAAGTTCTTGAGACGAGTTCATCAGAAGTTGTAAAGGCAGTTAATGAAATATCAAGGTTCTTCTCTCCCCTCCTCTCCATCTCCCTCCCTCCCCTTGCTCTTTCCCCCGTCCATGTTTATACAACAATGCAATGACTAGTACTTTGCAGGTTGGAGAAGACCTCAAATTCAATCATGCGTGTTCCAAAATCGATTTCAGCATGGCAAGGGCGGTAGAATATGATGTTTTGTGGCCTTATTGTGGTACCCTTCAATTCTGCGTAACTTATAAGTAGGGCTGATTATTCGGTAATTCGGTAACCGAACCGAATTATAATTCGGTTACCGAATACCGAATAAGAGCAAAATCTATTACCGAATTAAGAACCGAAATAATTTCGGTTATTTACCGAACCGAATTAATTATTTCGGTTAAAACCGAATACCGAATTAGAAAACCGAATTAGAAACAAAAGTTCGAATTAAAATCAATTTTTAACAGAAACATCAAACATGTAGTATATTTTAAACAAATAAGGAGCTTCAATATGAGATAAAATGCTAATAATACATAAAGTTTGGAAAATGATGTTTCTAAACAAAGTAAATGCGTCATATTCTCTTCCTAGAGACTTGATATCAAACTATAGCATGCAAAATACCAACAACAACTCAGCAACAATATACTACGTGAATCAATAATTGAGCTAAAAAAGAAATAAACTAGAATTAGTAGCATAAATGACATATCATATATAAATAAAAAATATATATTATATATAATATTTTATATTTTCGATTATTTCGGTTATTTCGGTTATTTCGGTAATTCGGTAAAAAAACCGAAATAACCGAATAACCGAATAACATATTTTTTTAAAACCGAATTAAGAACCGAATTATTTCGGTTCGGTTAACCGAACCGAATTATTTCGGTTATTTCGGTTCGGTATTCGGTTAACCGAACCAAATACTCAGCCCTACTTATAAGGAATCAGTCTTGGATGGAATGTTTAGTAACAGAACAAGTAGTACTAAAATTGCAGAAATATCAAATTTGTCTTTTGTCCCGTGAAGGATTCCGTATACGTAGCGAAACATTAGATAGGTCTATCCAACCCCAGCTTGTCCAAGTGTTTGTCCATTGCTTTGTATGAAACAAATTGCAACTTACTAAGCTAATTCATACTAATTCAGTAGCCCATGAAATAGGAAATACAGAGCTGTGATTGGCTGGGAGCATCACAAAATACTTTAGGCAAAACGGCCACAGAAGCATCAGAAATTTGAGTGGCCGCAATTCTGAGCAAAAAGAGGCCACGGAAAATAAATTCATAATGCTTCGCTCGCCAATATCAAAATACCAGTACTTTCTATTTGGCAAAACTTCCAACTTTCAGTAAAACACAATTTTCATTAAAAAAAAACAGTGAACAAATCCAATAATAAAAGAGTCATCTTATTATACATCACAAGTTTCTGGAAATCAAGATTTACGGAGTCTTGACACACAAAGTTGCAAATGTAATACATATGCAGTAAAAGGAACACTGCAACAAACGAAAATAGTACTTGCAAGATAAGATACGATAATTTTATCTGCAGAAGGGTTAAAAGAGCTGCAAAGAGCTGCTGCTGCTGCTGCAACATGCTTGAGGCTGTATCAAATTTGCTCCATAAGGCTCCTCTATCAAGCTTGAGGCTGCTCCCTTCTTGAGCCTGACAAAGTCCACTTTAATGTATGGCTGTGGGAGAGGAATACTCTTAAACAGTTTGGCCTCAAATGTCCAGAGATGGTCACCATCACAAGGTTTTGATGCTTGGAATGTCATGTAGTACCAAGTGCCACCAGCAACGTCTGTCATTGTCTTGATTACTTTGACAACGGAATAGTTTGTTTGCTATACACAGAACAATACGATTTGTTAGGTTGATGTGTCAGAGAGAGAGAGAGAGAGAGAGAGAGATAGAGAGAGAGAGAGAGAGAGAGAGAGAGAGAGAGAGAGAGAGAGAGAGAGAGAGAGTAAACACAAACCTCTTTGGAATTATAAAACTGAATGGCATGATTAGCGAGACCATGCAAATCAGCAATGGCGTCATCAGAGAGATTAGCATCTGGTGGGCAGTAATACCTAATAATCAAGCTACCACAGTTCCTCATCAGATAAGGATAGTATCCAACCTCAAACCCCTACAATAAAAACGCACATTAACAAATTAAGAATAATAATAATCAATCACATTCATATACATAAACACACACAATAAAAATCGAAAATACAATTTACAACCACGTACCTGAGTAGCGCAGACATCTCTTTCGTAATGTCTCTGTTCTAAGATAGAATATCTTTCCTTGTTCCAATATTCGTGAGCTATATCGGGATGATAGTGTTTCAGTCTATTATCAATTTGTTTCCTCAGCTCTTCGTCATCATCTTCTAGGCGCTGAGAGAATATTTTTCGCTTCCAAGACTCGTTCATCTCTGCTCCCTTGAGCGCTTCTTCAATATATACAATCCCATCATCTTCTCTCGTCAGCTCGACAGGTTCATAATTATATTCATAATCTTCCGGGACCTTCCGAGTCTTCATCTGATTAATAATACGAATCAGCTCAGCTCTACCTTCCGGATCCCGCCTAGGGTTCTTCATATCTCTTCCTCTGCCTAGGGTTTGTGAGCTGATGAATATGTGGAATTGTTGTTGTAGAGCTCGTGGGCTTTAACTTCGTTGGGAATAGAGGTCTAGGGATGTTTTTACTGCTTCATCGGCTCTAAATATATAGTTTTGATTTTGGTGATTTCCATGGAAAATAAATTTACAATTAATTTAAATCATATATAGAATTTGTTTTTGGTGATTTCCGATCATAAATGGGAAATAAGTTTGCAAATATAATTTTAATCATATATAAAATTTGTTTATTTCCGATTATAGGTGGAAAATAAGGTTGTAATCATGTGTAGAATTTGAATACGTAGGGCCATCAATCATCAATCAATATCAATCAATCAATATCTTCAATCAATCATATTTTTCTATTTTTCTAGAATTTTGGAATTTTAAATACTACTAACAAAGGAGGATACGCGGGAGGTTAGGTGGCGCCTCTACGATCGCCTCAATCTATTTTTTCTAATTTTCTAGAATTTTGGAATTTTAAATACTACTAACAAAAAATATTTTTTTAATAGATGTTCAAATTTATAAAGAAGAAGAGTTCGAATTATAAGGAACATATTAGAAGTAGAATAGGTTTTCGAATATATAGAAGATAAGATTTCAAATTTATAGAGAAGAACAATTCGAATTATATATAATTAAAATTTTTCCTCCACGTATTTGAAATAGAGTTCAAAATTATAAAGAAGTAGAATTCATAATTAGAGAGAAATAGAAAAAACATTCTAATCATCGATAAGTCTCTCTATATATATAAATCTCTTAATATTGTAAAAATATTTTTGCACTTTTTCTTCTTTGGCGTATGCATATTTTTGTTTGCTTTTTTGTTTTGATTATACATTCAATTAATGATATTATATATTCTACTAATTATGTTTATATTGTAACGTAGTATTAACAATTGCATACCAAATGATGGTAGATGAAAATTTTATGGATTCAAAGAAAGTGACTATTGACACAGGTAAATTCCAGTGATTGTATCCAACTTTTTTATTTTATATTTTCGGTTACTTTTGTTTTGTTTTGTTATGTCTTTGTTTTTTTTTAAAATTTTTTTTGCTAACCAGTTTTTATGTTTGATATTTCATAATTACTTCTTGCAGTGATTTGAGCTTCCAGTTTAACTTATATTCAGCATGTATAATTCTGACTAACACGATAAATTTGATATTTAATATGATCGCATCTTCTGTCCATTGAGATACTAGCGATGCCCTTTCTCAAGATTTTTTTGAAAGATTCATTAGTTTTGGTTACTGTTGGGCACAACTTTTCTGCAATATAATATACTAGGCCATGTCCTATGTCACCGACTCACCTCTTGCTCAATTATGAATTTTAACTAATTTCATGTGTTTTTTTAATTTGAATGACGTGGTATTGGAACCAAACTAAATATGACGGCATATTTACCTACTGAAAAAAATTGTCGGGAACAAAATTCTTGAAAAGATTTTTTCGAAAAATATTCTTGAAAATTTTTGTTGAAAAGAATTTTCTCGAAAAAAAAATTCATGAGAAAATTTTATCAAAAAGAAACATATACTTTAATTTTTTTTTCAATATATTTAAAATAGAAAAGACATTCGAAATAATAGATAAAAAAAAGTTTGAATTGAAATATAAAACGTATATTGAAAAATTAAAAAACCAAAATTTATTCACTTTTTAGCTTACGCTTTTTAAGGATGAACATTATTATACAAGACAAGTACACGTACATGTTAAAGTTAAAGTTGGGGTTTGCGCTTCAATGTTAAAGTTAAATCTGGACATCAATTACAAAAGTCACCGCAAAAATCACTCTCATTTTAGGTGTTAGTAACTACCTTACAATGACAGTTACTATTGTATTGAGGACATACACATAATTTTTAAAAGATGTGGGTCACTATCATTACTAAAATAAGAATAGTGATTGATGACATACACATAACTTAAAAGAAGTTTCTAAAATAAAAATAAGAATAAATCTTCATACAATACATAAACACTACTAACACACTACCATGAATTTAGGAGTAATAATTTAGGAAATCAAGATAGAAAAATAAAGAAGTTAGAAAATTAAAGGATTAAAAATGATATAAAAATAAGTTATTAATTGATCCTAAATTAGTGGTAGTGTATAAGTATGTGTGTGGAGATTTACTCTAAAAATAATAGTGACTTTTGTAGTGATGCCAAGATTTACTCTATTGGGAATAAACGAGTTCGCGACTTAGAAAAATGTATTAACTGTCCGAATCACGAATACGCATTGAATGTTGAGATTTTACTTTGAATCATCAATATATATCAATCAATCGATCATCGATATATATAAAAGAGGATACACGAGTGGCACCTCTAAAATCGTCTCTAAGAATACAATTAAATAAAAAATATTCTTTAATATATTAGAAGTAGAATAATGTTCGAATTTATAGAGGAGAAGAGTTCAAATTTATGGGGAATACATATAAATAAAAGTTATATTTGTAGTGTAATAAGCGTTCGAGTTTATAAAGAAGAATATTTCAAATTTATAAGTTAGACATATAATTAAAAGCATTATAGGAAGTTGAATAGGTTGTCAAATTTATATAGTAGAAGAAATTGAATTTATAAGAAATGCATATAAAAAATGTTTTATTGAAAATAGAATAGGTTGTTTGTAAAACATAGTTAAAAATTATATTTGAAGTCAAATAGGAGCGAAAATTTATATAAGCATATTTTTCAACGCGAGAGCGACTTATTATAAAGTAGTATGTTAACATGAAAACTAAATATATAAGACACAAGTAATCGATATATAAAATTTAGGATTTTGATCATAACAAGAAAAACGTGTTTAATGGGAGGACGACTTATTACAAATGAATGAATAATTGATATAATTTTATAAATAAAGTTTTTTAAAAAATTTATAATGCCGCCGCGAAGCGCGGCTTTCTGAACTAGTCTTTATATATATAAAGGAAAACCCCCAGGAGCTCTCAGATCGTTCGAAAGCTATTTATCTATTTTTCTAGAGCTCCTGAATTTTAATTCAATAAAATTAAATTTCCTTATTTAAATTCGAATTTATAGGATAGAAAAATATCAGCTGCTTTTTAAATCTTTATTAATGGAGGAAACTGATATACAATTTTAAGATTCTTTCCTTTCTTAATTTTGATTCAATAAAATGAAAGTTCCTTATATAAATTTGAATTTATAGGATAGAAAAAATCTCAATTTCCTTTTAAATCTTTAATAATGGAGGAAACAGAATATATAATTTTAATATTCTTTCCTTTCTCAATTTTAATTCAATAAAATTAAAATTTCTTATTTAAATTTGAATTTATAGGATAGAAAAAATCTCAATTGTCTTTCAAATCTTTGTTAATGGAGGAAACTAAATATACAATTTTATTTATTTTTCCATTAAAATCTTTAATAATAGAGTAAAGTAAATATACTATTTTAATATTCGATATCTTTATCTTTTTATCTTATCAATCTTTATATTACTTCTCATTTTATTTATCTTCTTCTTTATATATACTAGCTTAAAGGAGTGTTTTTAATAATTGTTATTTCAATATTCATATTTTCATATTTTGTTAATTGTATTTATTAAAAAAAGTAAGTAGGCATGTTAAAATAGGTAAAAAAAATTAATAATTAAAAGTATTAAACTAATTTTAAACTATATAAGTAAGGTTTTTATATTACTTCTCATTTTATTTATCTTCTTCTTTATATATACTAGCTTAAAGGAGTGTTTTTAATAATTGTTATTTCAATATTCATATTTTCATATTTTGTTAATTGTATTTATTAAAAAAAGTAAGTAGGCATGTTAAAATAGGTAAAAAAATTAATAATTAAAAGTATTAAAACTAATTTTAAACTATATAAGTAAGGTTTTAGTCGTGATATTTTTGGGCATCTTTATCATTTTATTAATATTCAACATCTTTATCTTTTTAAGTTTTTTCCCAAATTTTAAAATTAAAAAATACTTTTACTAATATTTTCCTAAATTTCTCTACGGCACCAATTTGAAACTTATTACAAAAGTTTACCTTAATTATTTAAGACTAACTTCTTCTCCAACAATCATTCATATATATATAAAAAAAATTGACCATCAAAGATAAGTAAGTTAAACTTTCTATCTTACTTTTACCTCGATTTGTTAGTTTAACTTTATGCCTTTTTAAACTTGAATTCGAGACATTATTAGGATAATATTTGATAATTGATACGCATGAATTTTATTCTTTGACCGTATTCTTCCTTTTTTTAGTATTATGTTGTATTATACTCATAATTTTTATTTTGAAGTAGGGTTGTATTTATAAGATGATCATCTTGATATTGGGTATTAGATAATTCAATTGTGATGTGATGATTCAATATGTCTATACAAAATGTGTAGGAGCTTGCAAGTGTCGATGAACGAGAAAAAAAGAAACTGAAATAAGTATCATTATTTTATAATCCCTCGATCTACTTACTGCAACCCAGGATCACAATAATTTTTATGTATAGTAAAAGATCTATAGTCATTAGAAATTATATAAGATGTTTTTATATACGATAAAATATCTATGCTTGGAGGCTGATATCAAATTTATGAAACAACCAACTTTCACAATGACAAATGAAATATAAACAAAATTACTTTTTATTATAATTTATATAGTTAATAGTTAATTAGATAATACTTTCTATGGGAAAAATAAGAACATAATACTGTAGAATCTTACCATTAGAATCTTTACTAATGGAGGAAATTAAATATACAATTTTTAAAATTTCTAAATATTTTTATTTATAAATATAATTACTAACATAGAAAACTAAATATATTATATTAATATTCTTCTAAATTTTATATTTAAGCCAAAGCTTAAAATTTTTAAAAATATTATGGAGAAGACAAGGACATTGAGGTGGGTCCCCCAAATCACCTCAAACTTTTTTTATAATTTTCTCAAATTTTTGAATTATTAATATTAAATATTAGGAAATATCTCAATTGCATTTTAAATCTTTATTAATGAAGGAAACAAAATATATTATTTTTATTTTCTTGCGTTTGAAAAATTTTACTAATGGAGAAAACTAAGTAAATAATTTTAATATTCATTTTTTATTAAGAAACTAAATTTACCATTTTAGTATTCTCCTAAATTTTCTATTTAAGTCAAATTTTAAAATTTTGAAAATTAAATATCAATCAATATCATTATATATATACACACACATATCTTTTATTATATTATTATTTTACCATGTAAAGGATGATTTAAATTAAATTTTAAGATATAATAAAATTAATTAATAACTGATATAATTTATTTAGTAAATTAGTTTGTTATCTATTTTGATTTTTGATTAGTAACAACGAGAAATAGTGTTATTGAGAGAAAACATGTTTAATGAGCAGAGCCAAAATTTTAACGAGAGTGCATGTTATTGAGAGAAAACATGTTTAACATGATATAATTTTAGGGAAGACATTCCTTATTTACACTCAAATTTTTAGGGAAGTCAATAAATATTTAAAAGTCAATACTATTTAAAATTTAATTAAAAATTATTACATTTTTTTCTCAACTAAATTAGATCCTATTTAAGTTTTAATCAATTTTTTTAGAGTTTCACTATTTTAATTCAATTAAAGTTTTTAGAAAAGACAATAATATATAAAAGTCAATCTTATTTAAAATTTAATTAAACAAGATTAATTTTTTTCTCAACTAAATTAAATTGTATTTCAGTTTTAATCTATTTTTTTAGAGTTTCTCTATTTTAATTCAATAAAATTAAATTATCTTACTTAGATTTGAATTTATAGGAAAGACAATAAATATATAAAATCATTTATTTAGAATTTAATCTTCATTATAACGTTATATTACAATCATGTTTACGATTTAATATTTATCAGATCTTCATATTATAATCATATTTAGAATTTAATCTTTATTATATCTTAAATTTCCAATAAAATCATGGCATATTGATTAGTTTTCCTCATGTCACAAATTTGAGAATTTTATGATAATCTGTGTGCATTAATAACATTGCATATTGATAATAATTATTTGTATATTTTAATTTCTAAAAAGTTTTATTATGACGTCTAAGAATATTTAAAAAAATTGTAATTTTGTGATAATACAAAATAGTTGAAGTTTGAAACGGTGATTAGTACTTCAAGTTTTATTATTCCGTAATTTTAACATTTTTAATTTATATGTATTTAGTGCAATGGACGTCGGCTCAAGAAAGTATGACACAAAATCGACATATAAAGTTTAGGGATATTTAACAAAGAGTTTGATGCATTTTGGTGCCAAAGTTTGCACTGAGTTCCAAAATGGTGACTAAAGTTTGAAAATTGCAAATCGATGGCCAAAGTTTTTACGAAGTTTCAAAATAGTGGCTATGCTTTCAGATTTACAAATCGGTGATCATACTTTATACCGTATTTCAAAAAGGTGAATGTGCTTTAATAATTCAACAAATAAAAAATGGAAAAACCAAAAATATTATTGAAAAGTAATTAACTTAATTTTTTTAAAAATAATATTGATTCAATAGGAACACCAAAAAAATTCATCCGAAGTTTAAAAAAAAGATCATTGAGTCTAAATAATTCTCGAAAAAGAGTTATAGTCAAATTTTCAAAAATGTTAATATTTAAATTTTATTATTTCATGTATTATTAGTATTTTTTGTTATATGTATTTATGCAACGGGCGTCGGCTCAAGAAACATGACACAAAATCGGCATATAAAATCTAGGGGATATAAAGATAATTTTTGTGATAATACGAATGGCTGAAGAATTAAATGGTGGTTAATACTTAAATTCACATTACTGTATATTTTTAGTATTTGTTTTATATTTATTTAGAGTAACGGGTGTCGTCTCAAAAAAATATGATACAAAATCTGCATAAAAATATGTTAGTAGTTTATTTTATTGTTTATGTATGTTATTTTTTAAAATATTGTGTTCACTATTTATAAATACTAACTTATAGTCCAAACCATGTACGAGTTTTTTTAATAAATTTAATTAATTAATTAAACAATTAAAAGATATATTTGGATGTATTAATAAGTTATATATATTATTAACTATTGAAAGATTTCCCTTAAGTTATTAATGAAAGTGTATTAATGATTGAAAGATATTGTACGATTGGTATCTTTAGGTGTGTTTTGGAAAGGTAATATTGTTTAATAAAAAGGTAACATGTTAATTTAAAAAATTAACATTAATGATTGAAAGATATAATATAATTAGTATTTTTAGATATGTTAATAAAATATAGTATGTTTTAATTAAAAGGTAACATTTTTTAATGACCGAAAAATAAAACATAATTAGTATTTTTAGGTGTGTTTATAAAAGATAGTGTTTTTTTTAATTAAAAAGTAATATGTTTTGGTTATAAAATGCAATATCCTATTATTCATATTATTTATAAATTAAAATGACCGAAAACCAGAATACCAAAAAATCTGAAAACAAACTTTTTTAGTGAAATGGTTATTATATAATAGTATATTTTATATATTTTTTTCTTAAATAGTTAATACTTAAAATTTTACAAAAAATTTATAGGGCCGCTGCGAAGCGCGGCTTAGTCGACTAGTTATATATATAAAGGAAAACCCTAGGAGCTCTATAATCGCTCGATTCATATTTATCTAATTTTCTAGAGTTTTACTATTTTAATTCAATAAATTTAAATTTCCTTATTTAGATTCGATTTTTTAGGATTGTCAACGAGGAAAGTTCTTTAATATCTGGCTTATCTTTTTAAATTTCCTTATTTAGATTCGAATTCATTGGATTGTCGTCAAGGAAAGTTCTTAATTACTGTATCTAACTTATCTTTCTTCTTTATTTTAATATTTAAAATTAAAATTTTCCTTTTTAGCTCCTAAATTTTAGAAAATGTAATATTTATTAAAGACAAATCGGAAAAGACAGGGGCAATGAGGTGGCAGTTCTCAAACCACTTCAATCTATTTTTCTAACTTTCTTAGAAAAACTCTCAATTACCTTTTAAAAAATTATAATAAAGGAAATTAAATAAACAATTCTAATATTTTTCCTTTAAAATCTTTACTAATGAATGAAAATAAATTAAAATCTTTATTAATTGATGAGACTAAATATATAATTTAAATATCTTACTAAATTTTTTATTATAATTATTCCAAAAAATATTACTTCTTTTAATTGATTTATGTGTATATATATCATTCATATCTGCAAATTGCCCACCACATTTTCTTTCCCATGTCGTTTATTTGTTTTCTGTTTTACTCTCTTTTAGATAACCTTTTAATTTACTCTTTTATGCGGGTACAAGATTATGATTACGTTCTGTTATTTGTTATCCAAAACTAATTACGTGCATGTTACATTGCAGGATCACAAGTTTTTTTTAAAGCGATGACTGATGACAACCGGTTGCTACTGCATCGAGACTCCAGCATATGCCACTAAATTAAGTATGTATAAATCGTTGAATTCTTCATGGCCTTTTGATATTAAATATTTATTTACTATTTAGGGTATTAAATTTTGTAGATATATTTATAATTTAATTATATTATATGATAATTTAATATTTTGTTATGCAGACTTGGATTTACAATCAGCTCATGTTATATCAACAAGTATAAATCTTGTGTCTAATTAGGCGGAAGAAAGTTTACCAAATTTTTAATGTTCTTTTATGAAAGGAAGATGATATTTTCATGAGTAAGTTCCATGTTTTATTTAAATTGTTACATGAAATTTTTAATTTCATATTCTTAGTTCTCCTATCTAGATTTCAGAAGAAAAAGAAGAAGAAGAGGTTTTTAGAGTTAGATGCACTATGAGAGCTTCAAATAGTTAAATTTTGTATGTTGCGAAATTAAATTATTATTACCAGCTTTATTCCAATGCAAGAATCTTTTTTAGAATTGAAATTACAATCTTCTTCTTTTATTATCTTTATCTTTAATTAATTATATAAAGGAAAACTCCCAGGTGCTCTCAGACCGTCTGCAAAATATTTATCTATTTTTCTAGAGATCCTCAATTTTAATTCAAATAAAATTAAATTTCCTTATTTAACTTAGAATGTTTACGGAAGAAATTCCTTAGTTACAATCAAATTTTTAGGAAGGTCAATAAATATATAAAAGTCAATCCTATTTAAAATTTAATGAAACAAATATTATCTTTATTTCTCAACTAACTTAGATCATATTTAAGTTTTAATCTATTTTTTTAGAGTTTCACTATTTTAATTCAATTCGAATTTTTAGCGAAGATAATAAATATATAAAAGTCAATCCTATTTAAAATTTAATTAAACTCAACTAAATTAAATCATATTTAAGTTTTATTCTATTTTTCTTGAATTTCTCTATCTTAATTCAATGAAACTAAATTATCTTACTTCGATTCGAATACATAGGGAAGCCAATAAATATATAAAACTCAATCATTTTTATTATAATGTTATATTATAATCCTATTTAGGATTCAATTTTTATTAAATCTTTATGTCATAATTCTATTTAAGATTTAATCTTTATTATATCTTAAATTGTCTATAAAAGCATGCATAGTGATTAGTTTTCCTCAGGTCACAAATTTGAGAATTTTATGATAATTCGTGTGCATTGGGAACATTGCATATTAATGATAAATGTCTGTATATTCAAATTTATTTTCTTCTTTCTGTGACATGACTTGAGGTTATAAGGTGACAATTAACATTACCTACGTGTATACAAATTTTTCTAATTTTTTTTAAGTTGATTTCTCTATCTAATAATAATTATAATATTGAATGTTATCTTTGTGTATAGTTTTGTTATATTCTTTTTGTGATTTTGGGAATAAATTTTTTAATTAATCATGTTTAAAGAATTGGATTTCTTTATTTACATTCAAATTCATAGTAAAAAATAAATATATAAAAGTCATATATGTTCAAAATTCAATTAAACAAATGTTAATTTTTTTTCTTAACTAAACTAAAATGGAAATCCCTTATTTACATTCAAGTTCACAAGAAGGACAATGATTATATAAAAATCGATTATGTTTCCATGATGAACCTTTTATATTATAATAATACAAATGTACGCACTAAAAAGTTTTATTATAAAGTCTAAGAATATTTAAAAAAATTATAATTTTGTGATAATACAAGTAATGGAAGTTTGAAGCGGTGGTTAATACTTAAATTTTTATTATTGCTTAATTTTAGTATTTGTAATTTATATATATTTAGTTCAACAGGCATCGGCTCAAGAAAGTATGACACAAAATCGGCATATAAAATTAAGGTATATTTAACAAATTTTTAATTTTTGTTATGATACTAATAGTTGAAGTTTGAAGCGGTGGTCAATACCTAAATTTTATTATTGCATATATTTTAACTATTATTTATTTATATGTATTTATGCAACGAGAGTCGGCTCAAAAAATATAACACAAAATCGGCATATAAAGTCTAGGGATATTTAAGAAATTTGTAATTTTTGTGATAATACGAATGGTTGAAGAATTAAGTGGTGGTTAATACTTACATTTATATTACTGCATATTTTTAGTTATTTTTTATATGTATTTAGTGTAACAGGTGTCGGCGGAAGAAAAAATGGTACAAAATCGGCATAAAAATATGTCAATAGTTTATTTATTGTTTATGTATGTTAATTTGTAAAATATTGTGTTCACTGTTTTTATATACTAGCATAAAACCCATGTGATGCGCGATTGTTTTTAATAATTCTTATTTTTATAATTTACGTTTTTAATATATTTTGTTAATTTCATTTGTTAAAAAAAATAAGTAGGCGTGTTAATTTTTTTTTAATAATTAAAGGTATTAAAATATGTTTTAAAATAAACAAGTAACGGTTATGGTTGAATTTGAAATAATGGTTAATACTTAAATTTTATTAATTTTATTTGATAAAAAATAAGTTGACATGTTAAAATAGGTAAACGTTTTTAAATAATTAAAATCATTAAAATTAGTTTTCAAATAAATAGGCCCGTAAACTGATCCTGGTAAATAGGTCTTGGAAATGCCTTTTAATTAGAATAGTTAAATTTATTTTAACTATTATAACTTTTTAAAATAATTAGGTCATTAAAATAGGTTTAAAAATAAATAGGGTTGTTACTCGAACCAAGTACATGGCATTAACTTAATTTTATTAAAAAAGAAATAAGTTCATTTAGAAATTTTATTTATATTTTCATATGTGTATAAATATAGATATGTATAATAAATAAGTCTAAATATTATGAGTAACAAAGTAAAATAATATCGTATCAAAAAAAAATATTAAAGTGTTTGTTAATAATTTAGTAAGAGTAATTAAGTAAAAATAATTAACTACATACAGTTAAATAAGGCAAGTATCATACCGTACCAAAAAACAGGTACCAAAACTTTTTATGTTTCGTCTTTAATAATATAGTAAAGATAGATATAGTATAGTTTAATTGATTTTATATTTTTTTTCTTAAATAGTTAATATTTAAAATTTTACAAAAATATTATATGACCGCTGCGAAGCGCGGCTTAGTCGACTAGTACTTATATAAAGGAGAAGACGGGGCGGTGAGGTGGCGCTTCTAGAATCGCTCCGTTCTATTTTTCTAATTTTCTCAATTTTTCATAATTTTTAATTTTAATAATTACAACTTCCTTTATTATTTTCGATTTTGTTGAAAGGAAATTGAAAATTACACTTTTATTATTTTCAAACTTGATAGAACTTTCTTTTATTATTTTCAAACTTGATAGAACTTTCTTTAATTTAGAAAATTACAACTTCCTTATTATTTTCGAATTTGTAAGATTTGATAGAACTTTATTTGATTTAGAAAATTACAACTTCCTTATTATTTTCGAATTTGTAGGCTTGATAGAACTTTCTTTTATTATTTTCAAACTTGATAGAACTTTTTTTGATTTAAAAAATTACAACATCCTTATTATTTTCAAATTCGTAGGACTTGATAGAACTTTCTTTGATTTAGATAATTTCTTTAATTTAGAAAATTAAAACTTCTTTATTATTTTCAAATTTGTAGGACTTGATAGAAATTTCTTTGATTTAGAAAATTACAACTTCCTTATTATTTTCGAATTTGTAGGCTTGATAGAACTTTGTTTTATTATTTTCAAACTTGGTAGAACTTTCTTTGATTTAGAAAATTGTCCGCCTCCCTCCAAACTGTACTTGCAAGTTTCCTTACCTGTTTTTCCAGGCCTGTTCGGACATACGGTTCCCGCGGAAGATCAAGTTGGTGAGCCGTGTGATGGGAAACCTCCCGCACGGTTCAGAGAGCACTATTTTTTCTAATTTTCTCAATTTTTTGAATTAATAATATGAAAAATTCGAAAAAAATCTCAATTACCTTTTAAATGCTTAATAATAGAGGAAACATATAATATTCTTGAATTTAAAACCTCTTCTAATGCTAAAGGAGAAAGTAAAAATACAATAGATCTTTACTAATGGGGAAAACTAAATATCACCAATTGAAGAAACTAAATATTCAATTATAATATTCTTGCCTTCAAAATATCTAAATTAGAAAAAAAGTGTGTTACCTTACATTGTTTTGAACTTTCCTCTATTATTATCTAAATATTCTCATAATAATTTTTTTAATGAAATTACCATCTTTACATACTGCTCTCCTAAACTTTCTTTTATTATGTAATATAATAGAAAATACAGGAACGTTTTGGTAATTAAGAAGTTAATAAATTAGATCGGTCTTGTATAAGAAATTAAGTAATTAATACCAAAAACTAGAAAAAATCTCAATTGCCTTTTAAATATTTATTAATGGAGGAAACTAAATATACAATTTCAATATTCTTGCATTTAAAATTTCTGCTAATGGAATATACTATTCTTGCATTTAAAATCTCTACTAATGGAGAAAGTAAAAATACAATAGATCTTTACTAATGGAGGAAACTAAATATCACTAATGGAGGAAACTAAATATTTGATTATAATATTCTTGCCTTCAAAATATTTAAATTATATAAAAAAAAGTGTATTACCTTACATTATTTTAAATTTTCCTCTATTATTATCTAAATATTCTCATAATATTTTTAAGATTGAATGTCGATTTCTTTATTCCTTTCGAACTTTTAAGATCTAATCCATTATTATTTAGAATTTTTTTTATTATTTTCAAACTATATAGAACTTTCTTTTATTATTTTCAAATTTGATAGAACTTTTTTTTATTTTCAAAATTGATAGAACTTTTTATTATTATTTTCAAACTTAATAGAACTTTATTTCAATTAGAAAATTACAAATGCCTTATTATTTTCGATTTGTAGGATCTTATGTTAATAATTGCAATTTTCTCTTTTATTATTTTCAAACTTGATAGAACTTTCTTTTATTATTTTCAAATTTGTAAGATTGGAGGAATTAGAAAATTACAACTTCCTTATTATTTTCAAATTTTTAGGATCTTATTTTAAAACTTACTTATTATTTTCAAAGTTGATAGAACTTTCTTTTATTATTTTCAGACTTGATAAAACTTTCTTTGAATTAGAAAATTACAACTTCCTTATTATTTTCGAATTTATTTTCAAACTTGATAGAACTTTTTTTGTTATTTTCAACTTTGTAAGATTGGATGAATTAGATAATTACAACTTCCTTATTATTTTCAAATTTGTAGGATCTTATGTTAATAATTACAATTTCCTCTTATCATTTTCAAATTTGTAAAAATGAAATTGGAAAATTGCAAATTTGTAAGATTTAATGTTAATTTCTTTACTACTTTCGAATTTTTAGGATCTAATGCATTATTATTTACAACTTTCTTTTGTATTTTTAGAATTTGCAATAATTATTTATATACGGACCATAACTCAAACAGTTTCTTTCCTTACTCAGCATCTTCTTTAACGACTAAAGAGTATGCTTATAAGAAAAGTTGTACAAATTTTACAAATAACTTAATATCTGAAAGGTAAGTTACTATTTAATATTTTTTGACTTTTAAACATAATGGATTTCAATGTTATTCACCTTACAAACACCTATAAATTAAAGACATCGTCAACATATCACTACACGAATTTCAGTTCATATGTCCAGATATGATCGATGCACGTATTAATAACACTAACATATTCTCAGGTATTTTGATACAATAATATATTATAGTAATATATACGTAATACTATTATATAAGTTAAAATTCAAACTATCATGTTCTAATATTATCTTTTCTAATAATACTATATAAATATAAGTAATATTATATGTTTATATTTATTTTTATCAATATAATTTATATATATATATATATATATATATATATATATATATATAGCAATGATATTGGTCCAATAAAATAAAAAATCAAACTATATAAACAAAATGAATATGTAAATAATTTATAATATTACCTACCCAAATGCAAATTTTACATAATATATTTTAGTTGATAATTTATATAATTTTGTAGATATTTATTTTACAAATTTTATTATAATATTATTGTTTTAACAAATATATTCTAATGTCGCTGCGAAGCGCGGCTTACTAACCTAGTTTGTTAAAATTGAACAACATTTTTTGAATGATTAAAATTATGGATGATTGACTCTGAATGCTGAACAAATGATGTTGTTTGTTAAATTAATTTTTCTGAATGATAAAATTATTATTTTAAATTTAATTAACTAAATTAAAATATAATTAATTTTTAATTAATAAATTGGTTTAAATCTATATTATATTATTAAAGTCGAAACATTTATAATTTCGTAGTTGATCGATATGGTATCTTTAATAAATTTAATTGTAAATGCTTTTGAGGGGCTTATTGTTTAGAACCAATTGTAATGGATTTTATTATTTTACAAATTTGTTCTAATTAAAGAACATATAAGTGTTTAGTTTAAATGCATTTTACTTATTTTTAAACTTTTAATTATTTGAAAGTTTAATCTAATTGAATTATTTATAACAATAAATGTATAAACAAAAAATGTACAATAAAATTAGAAAAATGCTAAAAAATCAAAAAAATGACAGCATAATTTTAGATATGTTGTTATAGTAATTAATGTTATATACCTGGTGTATTTATATGAATTAAAACAACTAATTTTTGCTAACTCAAGACGTAAATTTAAAATTTTTTTATGAAATTTTTGTCATAGTTTATAAAATAGGTTGCCAAAATTACTCTAGTAAAATGTTAGCATGAATGGTTCAGCTAGATATTTGAGAGGAAATCGTCCAGATAATTTTGAAATGGTCTAGTTAAAGATAGATCTACCAAACAATCTAGATCACAAAATTACTACTCATCCGGTTCAACTTGACTCATTCCCATGTTGACAAATGGGCCCGTTAATAGAGTATATATTTTTATATATATATTATATGATTTTATTCTCATATTTATAGTGTTTTATTAATAATTAGTTATTAATAATTAGAGTTTAATGTTTTATGACAGAAAATAAAGAATTCCAAAACTTGGAAGGAATTGGAGTTATTTGGACATAAAATACAATGAAATTCGGATTTATTGGTCTACACGCGCATACATTACTGTTTGGGCCATAACCAGAGTTTTAAACATCAGAATTGGACGATCTTAAATCCCATGCGAAGATAAAAGAATTATCTACAACCCAAAGGTGGTCCGGCATCAAGATTCCAAATGGAGCAGACCCGAAATAGGCCTGAATGACAGATTACGAATTTGACTTTCAGAATCCAATTTATTTTGGGAAATTACTTGTATTTTCCTAGAGTGCATTAAAAACTCTTTTATATTAGGTTTATATAACATAACATCAGAATAAAACATATTATAGAATAGAATTAGAGATAGCCGTATTCTTGAGAGAGAAGGGAGAAAAACAAATTGAGAGGGAGATTGGGAGAAGGAGTGAAGAGATTCATCCGGATTTCGAAGGAACTTGTAAAGTTGTAGTCTTTGTGCTTAAACTCTTATGCTCATGTTTGTGGTATTAATTTATATATGTTTTATTCAATCATGAGTAGCTAATCCCTATCCAAGGGTTGAGTAGTATTTGTTGGCTTATTATGTTTACTTGATTATATTTTGATTTTCTTGTTATTGTTAATTTGTCATTGAGGGCTTAACACAATTATAGGAGTCGCGAACCTTTGATTGTATCTATAGGAATTATAACGAATCGGGAGATGGGTTATTATTCTAGTACATGACATGATAGACACAATTTAAGTATTAGATCGGGAGATTGATATGCGAATTGTGAAACTGATAATCCATGGTTTTTAATAGTCTATAGTTGTGCTTGTATGACCATGGGAGTGACGTTCAAGGAATAATTGTAGGCACTAAATTCTACCTTGGGAGAGGATTTTATAAATATAAGAAGGATTGTTTTTAGCAAACAAGAGACACAAATTAGACATTCATGATAGTCAATTGAAGAACCCTGATTCTTGGATGTTTTCTATCACATATATTATATAGGTTTTAATTGTTTACTAGTTAATTAGTAGATAGTCACACACCACTAAATAATTATCCACACTTCTGAATTGTAAGAGGCAAAAGACTTGGAATTGGTATTGATATCAGTCCTTTCCTGTGAACGAAACTCTAAAAATACACACCAACACCCGTAGTATGATTTATAGTTTTTCTTGCCACATATAGTTTATATGTTTAATTATCTAAAAGATAAATAGAACTAGTTTACTGAATCGCGTTTCCCAACGTATTTCTAATAATTTATCTTCCTTCAAAAAAATAAATAATAATTTCTCTAAATATTTTAACAATATGAAAGAATTATTGTGTTGGAATTGAAATTGTCCGCTAAGTTTGAACATCACAAACTTAGCGGACGCAAATGGGTGCATATCGAACCCAAGGTGACAAACTGACAATCATGCCTAATATCTCCGATGAAGATTTTAGATTACTGGTATAACTGTTCCAATTCAATCGGCATTCATCTGTTGCTGTTGCTTATCTACAAATCTATCAATTGCGAATCACAACTTTTCCATTAATCCTCAAATACATTCCTAGGTGTGCCAAAAGTTCCAATTTCATAAAAAACAACCAAGTTTCCAGTCACTACAGATGCACAGTGATAGTATCTACACAGATAAATACAAACCTTAGCAACAATCAATCCAAATTACTGTAGTGTCTTCCCTGCTTCCTAAAACTTCAGAACCGATTTTTCTTTCATCATCAAATAAGGTGTCCACCAACCTTGTGGACCTCCAATTATCTAGAGGCGTGTTAACAGCACTGGATTCAACATCTCAGTTCATATAGGCCGCAAGTGAAACAGATACCAAGTGAAAAAGGTCTATCCAACCTCAGCTTATCCAAGTGTGTGTCCATTGCTTTGTAAACAAATTGCAACTTACTAAGCTAATTCGTACTAATTCAGTAGCCCATGAAATAGGCAATACAAAGCTGTGATTGCCTGGGAGCATCACAAAATACTTTAGGCAAAATGGCCAAAGAAGCATCAGAAATTTGAGTGGCCACAAAAAGAGGCCACGGAAAATAAATTCATAATGCTTCGCTCGCCATTTGTAGGTGGGAAATATCAAAATACCAGTACTTTCTACTTGGCAAAACTTCCAACTTTCAGTAACACACAATTTTCATAAAAAAAACAGTGAACAAATCCAGTAATAAAAGAGTCATCTTATTATACATCACAAGTTTTTGGAAATCAAGATTCACGGAGTCTTGACACACATAGCTGCAAATGTAATAAATATGCAGTAAAAGGAACACTGCAACAACAAAAATAGTACTTACACAAGTAAATCAAAGTACTACAATCATTTCATCATGATAAATTAGCAAAAAAAAATGTCGCATCATAACTGTGACGACCCCGACTAGGTGCCACTAATCTAATAAATAAAAAGAACATGCTAACCATGATAAGCATAAATATAATATATTACATAACAAAACATGCCCCTAGAACGCCACCGGGTAAGAGTGTGAAACAACATACTAACCAAAAGATATTACAATCTGAATAAAACCATAATTTAGACTTACAACTAAGTGCTAGCATGATCTACATCTATCCCAAAACTAGCTTACATGACCCTGCTGGTTTCAAGTCCTACCTGATGGAACTGTTCCCTATAGGCTCTTCCTGCACCACCACTCATCTTACGGGCTGTTTGAATTGTACGCACCATTCTTATACCTAGCTGAAAGGGTTAGGAGTAAAGGAGTGAGCTAAATAGCTCAGCAAGTGCCAATAAATAACTTTGGTTCAAAACAAAATGATAACAAAATGAGGTTGAATTTACATAATTCATAGCTGGGATAGGATGTTAATGCTTCATTCACAAGAATATATCAAGTCCATAAAGGAATCACAAGACTATAAATAACGTTATCAAGTTCTTTGATATCAAATTCAATATAAAAAGAAGTAGTTGGAATATCACGATAAGACGCTACGAGCTAAGCTATGTGATCAGCCAACGCATTAGCTCCGAACCATGCTTCACATGATTCTCAAATATAAATGGATCCATAGGCAACACATTGGCCTTAATTAACATTAATAAAAAGAGACCGGCGCCTCGGTCAAAATTATTCCAACTTTCGGGATAAATATCAATACGAATTTCAAAAATGAGATTATTCCTTGTTTAACGAGTAAAGCAATATAACAAGGCTCAACAATATCCACTCCTCAATATCCACTAAACAAGAATGTGTGAATCAAGAATTATGAACAAATTGCAATTTCCAACATCTCAACGTCATAAAATAGGGAGTCAACAAAGCAAAGTCCGAATCAAGTTATTCTAATCATTGGATATAGATAGGGACAAGTTTTGTCACTTGTTTTTAATCATGGCAAAAAGGAATACCAATGATGGCATATGTCGAACAAAGAATAATGAAATTTAAATATGAAAGGCAAAAATGGGATTAGTACACTTGCCTTAATAGAGAAGATTCGGCTATTCTGCTTCTTGTTTTCCTACGGATACGTCAACCACTGGCTCCTTTCCAACTCTTTGACTAGTACCTAAAAGGAAATTACTTGAATCAGAATCTTCTCCTAACTCATAAATCCTCCAATAAACTTCTACCCCGCGTTTAATAACCAAATACTTACATTACACATACCATATATATATATCCTTAAATAAAATCTCATCTCATGACTACACCCCATAAACACATTTACATATAAAAGTATTGATAAATTATTACTCCAACTAACCACATTAAACCTTTAGTCTAGCACATCAATAAAACTCATAAATAAAAGTATGGTTTAATTAAGTCAATTCTATTTAAAATAATTAATAATTAAACTAGTCAAATTAGTGGATTAATTCAAAATTAATCGACTATTTGAACTAATTTATTTACCAACTACTATTACATAACGAATTGAACTCAATTAATCCATTCCACCCATACATCTATTACATATAACTCAAAACACGCTCATCTAAGTCACACAACCAAATATTGAACAAACTAGATGATCGAGGTAAAAAATCAGAACTGACCAAACTGAAAGATAGTCAGTTTACTATATAAAGACAAACTCAAATCAAAAAGTGTAAATCATGAAACTTGTAGGGAATTCCAAGACGTTTCCAGAATGGTAAGGTTCATTTCAAACAAAGAAGTAATGAATCCAGAAACAATAAATATGTGGACTGCTGTAACAGAATCAGCCCTGACTATGACAATAATTTGATGTTTAAGGCTCTAGAATCACAAATTTTGCCAGCAGAAGATAAACACAAAACATAGAGACTGAAATGAGCTTTCCAGAATGTTATTACTCATAACATTTGGACAGTTATTGAATTTACTATGAATTTTAGAAGGTGCAGCACAGCAAGTCAAAACACAGCACCAGATTACACAAACAACAGCTTTTATCGTACTTAGAGACAGGATCTCAGAAAAGTTAAAGAACGAAAGTCGAAGACAAACGAATTATCTTTCCAGAAAGTCTGAAATCATAATGAGCAAATGAACAGTGAATTAAATATGAATTTTGAAAGAACTCAGAATTGTTGTAATCCAATGAATGACAATGCGAAAATAGGAATGGAAACGAAGGAGTCCATATACATTGACTTCTACATTAACAACTTTTAAAACCAAAACATATAACAAGTTCTCCATTAAACACACTTGAATTTACTCACGAAATCAATACAAAAACTCTAACAATAAACGCATAAGCATAAAATTTTCATTTTCGACACTACTACTCTCGGTTGAGGCCAAGAGCATGGCTCTCGGTTTTAAGCCGAGAGGCTGCCCCCTCCCCACCCGAGACACACAACACAACAACACTCATTCTCCACTTTCTTACTCCTCTAAATATTTAAAACATCATTATCTTGTAAATACATGTCCACTAAATCTAATATGCATACTACTAATTCATACCACAACCAAGACATACTTCTAATCACAATAATTCTTCAATATATATATATATAACCAATTACATATCCACATAACCACATAGAAAAAAAACAATAATCCAAAGCTACTTAGGGATTTAATCTAACATGCATCCACAATTCACAACAAAAACTAAAAATTCATTACATGCATCACTTGTAATCATAAGTATAACAATCCATGATCATGGCTCACTTTCGGATCATAGCCACAATCGATTCATCATCAAGGAGACTTGATAATTCAAGTTCTCAACTTGATTTTTGAATCCCCACTCCAATAATTCATTAACCAAGCATAATATTTACATAACCATAATCAAAATCTAAAAACCCCTCTTTTATATACATGCATGCCACAATCTATACACACCCATATATATATATATATATATATATATAACTATCAAAACCCCAACTAAGTAGTGATTTGGGTGTGTGCTTAAAATAGTGTAATCAACAAAAGAGATTAAGAGAAGGAGAGAGGGTTCGAGAGAGACAACAAGAGGAAGAAGAAGAGAAGCCGAGAGAGAGACTCGGGAGAGAAAAAATTACCGAGAAGAAAAGAGAGAGAAGAGAGTTGAGGAAGAAAAGAAAATTGGGGCTTTTAATCATACTTGTAAAAAAAAAAATTCTGAAATTACATCAATACCCTCCCCCAAAACTATAATCCAATTCTATCTTGAGGCCAAAACGGTAATTGACAAACTCTAATTATACTAATTCTAGGATTTTAGAAATTTATAGAATTTAATCCAACACAATAAATATATATAGCCTCCAAAATAAATAAACAAATAAAATCTTAAACAAATTCAATTTTTACAAGGACATATAAATAAAATTTTAGAAAAGAATAAAAATCAAAATTACATTGAATTCTATTAACAAAATAATGATTAAAACTAAATTCCGCAAAAATTCAATCTAATACCAAAAATCAATGCCACACTAAAATTTTATTCGAAAGAAATCGTAAACACACAATTCACATAAGCAAATTCTCAACATTATAAAATTACGAAATTTTACTTACTAAACATAAAATATAAGTACAAAATTCTCAGAAGTTACAATAACAGCAACCGAAGACCAGTGTCAAATGATGGTCCAAACATTTGTATGATGAAACAGGGTCAAGGAGTTCAAAATCACAAATATTCTAAATAATAATAATAATAATACTAACTCCCTTGTACCACCTCGTAATTGTAGTTTTTTTCTACCTAAGTGCGTCTAACAAATTTCATTTATCCCATATGAAAATCATTAGGGAATAACAACTGGAACGTATACTAACTTGAGATGAATTGATGTAACAGCTAAGCGAGGAAATTGCAACCAAGTCAAATGTGGAGGTAAGGGGGCAACTCTGTAATTCACTTCACCGAACTGCCAGTTATTTTTTAGATTTGCCTTACCCTTTTTAATTTAGACGGTATCGATATTTATTCTAATATCCATCAATAGTGTTTCTCATGTGCAGGAAAAATATACCATATTACACCTAGTCCTAATGCAGAATCCAAGGATCACAGCAAAATTATCACGTATCCGAGGCACTAAATACAAATTTAGTTAACTATGAGAAACCACAGTGGCATGACACGTAAACAACCAAATGTAAGATCAAATATGCATATGAAAAACATAACACAAGTCGATCACAATTATTACAGAAGTCTCGACTAACAACTAATAGTAACCACTAACTTAACATCAAACCAGAGCTTATCAGCATAATTAATAAATTAGTTGAACCCTTCCATAATCCATAAGGTATCATCACTGACCTGAAATCACCAAAAAAATTACTCAGTTATTACCTCGTATTGTATACTAAAACACTATGACATGTAGTAGCAGAACTGGACTATTACACTATTACACAACTAGTGTATGTCATTCACACTATTACACAACTCAATCTCAAAGGCTGAAAGATCCAAGTTTACATTATGATTCATTTATTTAAAAAGTCTTAACGACTTATAGCAGTTATATAATAACAAACCTGTAACAACTCTGGGTAACTAAATAATATGAAACATTTCAATATTAACATATTATTTGTTTTAAAAAGGTGCCAGGTTTTGATTCTACAATCTACTATCAGGCCTCAATGCATAAATCAATGGGTACTGGATTGAGTCATTCCTCGAGAGGGAGCCACTGTTGAGGCAACCAGTGGACAGTTTATTAGCATTTGTGGCATGAGTATATAACTGACCTTCGACCATAATCATTGGCCTTAGTGGCTGGTGCATACTATTGACCTACATGGCTGGTGACAGTCGCTTAGTTGAGATTTGGAAGTCGGGTAATTGTTATTGTAGAATCAATATGTTTTTATCTAGTTGTTCAGTTGATATGAAAGTGAATTGTAAAGACAATTGCCGAGATGTAGTACCATATCCAAGGATCCCACCACGGAGAGAAATGTGTGCAGAAGAAGTGGAATGGAGTATGCACTCATCATGTGAGGAATAATAACAATAATAATATATGAACAAATGTGGCATGTGAATTGCTTGTTTTTGTATGCGACCACGGAGATAAAAGTTTTTCATTCAAGGTTAACTCTAACAATGGGAGTGTAGGTGCTATCGTAATTTAAACTAATTTAAGGTATGGAGTCGCAAACATTCAAGGTATTAGAACAAAGTATTAAGTAGGTGTAACCATGAGGTGACCAACATTCAAATAGATGGGTGACAACTAAAGGGTCACCAGCCACATGATAAATTCCTAATTAGATTTTAAAACTGGCTTACACATTAATTTATGAAAACAATCAAACATCAACAGTGGCGGAGCCAGAAAACAAAAACAGTGGGGGCTAATAATTAAAAAAAGTTAAAAATTAATATGAAAAGTAGTTTTTAGAAAAATTTTATCCCTTCACTACTTTATATACTAAAATTATTACAAAATTATATAATGACAATGGATTTCAAGATATATGAAGTTCATATATATCATAAAACAAAATTTGAATCATTAGACAACTTTTTACGATAGTGAAAATTACTTCTAAAACTTTTAAGTGCAGTCTATTGAAATTTACATTTTAATAATTTTAAAATATGACTTAGCAAAAAAAAAATGAAATCAAAATATTATGATCAGAATTTTGATATCTTGCATCAATATTAAAGTGATGAATAAGAAGATAAATTATTTTGACAAGACAAAACGAACTACCTTACAAGACTAAGTTCTTATTTACTATTAATTATAATTTATTATTTAAGTGAAAATTGATAAATTTATTTACTTCAATTAAATAGAATAGTTAATACTATTAAATTTAATGTCTAGTATTTTAATGTGAGATTATAATTTACAAGTAAAATCGCGATTGAACACGAGATATATGTACATGTCAAAATAGAAAAAAAATCAAGATATAAATATATGTAATGAAAATTTCAAAGAGTTTTTTTTAATTAAATTATAAAGATTTTTTTTTGAATTTAAAGAGGATATATTTTTCATATAAATTAAAAGATTAAAATATTTCTAACAAAAAACATAAGAAGATTAAAATATGTAATTAGAAAAATTACAAATATTATATAAATTAATTATAAAAGGTTTCTTCTTTATTATTGTGGGGGCTAATTAAAATTAACACTATAAATTATAAATTTATTGGAGTGGGGGCTAATAAAAATTAACACTATAAATTATGAACTTAGTGTAACCCTAGTGGGGGCTATAGTCCCCACTAGCCCCTACGTAGCTCCGCCACTGAACATCAATACGAATAGGAGATTTTGCAAGGATAATTTTACCTGCAAAAGGGCTAAAAGAGCTGCTGCTGCTGCTGTAACATGCTTGAGGCTGTATCAAATTTGCTCCATAAGGCTCCTCTATCAAGCTTGAGACTGCTCCCGTCTTGAGCCTGACAAAGTCCACTTTAATGTATGGCTGTGGGAGAGGAATACTCTGAAACAATTTGGCCTCAAATGTCCTGAGATTGTCACCATCACAAGGTTTTGATGCTTGGAATGTCATGTAGTACCAAGTGCCAGCACCACCGTCTGTCATTGTCTTGATTACTTTGACAACGGAATAGTTTGTTTGCTATATATACACGAACAATTTGTTAGGTTGATGTGTTGAGAGAGAGAGAGAGAGAGAGAGAGAGAGAGAGAGAGAGATTAAACACAAACCTCTTTGGAATTATAAAACTGAATGGCATGATTAGCGAGACCATGTAAATGAGCAATGGCGTCATCAGAGAGATTAGCATCTGGTGGGCAGTAATACCTAATAATCAAGCTACCACAGTTCCTCATCAGATAAGGATAGTATCCAACCTCAAACCCCTACAATAAAAACGCACATTAACAAATTAAGAATAATAATAATCAATCACATTCATATACATAAACACACACAATAAAAATCGAAAATACAATTTACAACCACGTACCTGAGTAGCGCAGACATCTCTTTCGTACTGTCTATGTTCTAAGATAGAATATCTTTCCTTGTTCCAATATTCATGAGCTATATTGGGATGATAGTGTTTCAATCTATCATCAATTTGTTTCCTCAGCTCTTCGTCATCATCTTCTGGGCGCTGAGAGAAGATTGTTCGCTTCCAAGTCTCATTCATCTCTGCTCCCTTGAGTGCTTCTTCAATATAAACATACCCATCATCATCATCATTTGTCAGCTCTACAGATTCATCATCATTTTCAAAATTAGAATCTTCTGGGAGCTTCCCAGTAGTTTTCAAATGATTAATAGCGCGAATCAGCTCAGCTCTACCAACCATATCTGGCCTAGTGTTCTTCATCTCTCTTCCTCTGACTAGGGTTTCAGTGAATCGCGATTGTGTGAATTGGGGTTATCAGAGTTGTGTTATTATTGTGTGAATCGGCTAGGTCTGAATTGGGGTTTCAGTCTAATTTTATAGTTCTTTTTTTAAAAAAAAAAATATTCCGACCGTAGACGGGATAAGTTTATAATTTTATATTTTTAATCATATGTTGATTTTTTGTTTCAAAAAAATAATCATATGTTTTTTTTGACAAAAAAATAAATAATCATATGTTGAATTTGAATACACAGGGTGGTTTATATCATATCCTATATATAACTAGTAAATAAAGTCATGTTTCGCGGTGCCGTTATAATTTATTTCAAAATTTTTTAATATATATTTATCTTATATTATGTTATCAATAATAAATTTTAACAATTAACATTATTTTCTTTAATTATACCGCGTCCGCGTTTAAACCGATTCTTACTATTAATCCGCTCTCTCGTTAAAACTTAAACCCAACTTTAACATATATTATAAATACTTGCATATTAATTATTATCAATAAAAATCAAAGTTTAAAAAAAATGTAATAATTACTACGATCTTTCTCAGTAAACTATCTTCTCGTTGGACACATTCGAACTTTTAATCATATATGTTCTTTATAAACTCAAACTATTTTCCTCTATATTTCAAATATTTATTCTACTTCCAGTAGAATATTCACTTAAATGTCTTTCCTGTAAATACAAACTTTTTTCCTTAATAACTTTACACACCTATGTTATTTTCAATAGAATTTTTATTTATATTTTACAAACTTCAATTGTACTTTCAATTGAACTTTAAATTGTATGTATTTTTGATAGAAACGAACTATTCTCCTCTGTACATTTGAATACATATTCTACTTTCATTAGAATTTTTATTTATATGTTTTTCCTATAAATTTGAACTCTTCTCTTCTATAAATTCAAACACGTATTATACTTCTAATATATTAAGGGATGTTTTTTGAGTTATTTGTATATAAAATTTTAAAAATTAGAAAAATAGATTGCGACAATCTTAAATGTGCAACTTGGCCTCCAGCGTATCGTCATTTTTATATATAAAAATTAAAATAAATAATCTATCAGAAAAAAGATAAATAATTTAAGAAGATCGTAAAAGATGATTCGTGACAGCCCTTTCATTCTAATTCCAATAAAACTTTTAAATCTATCTCTTCTCTATAAATTCAAACTATTACTCTATATATTCGAACACTTATTCTACTTTCAATAAAACTTTTAATTATATGTGTTTATATAAATTCGAACTCTTTTTCTTTATAAATTTGATTAATAGAACTTTTAAATATATTGTTGGCAAATTTCAAATCTTGGGCTTTTACAAAAATAATTTATCTATTTACGTATAAAATATTACTTAACATTATATTAAACGATGGAGGCTAAATTTTAAATATATTGTTGACATTTAAGCGATGGAGGCTACAAAGGATTACGAGCAGAGGTATGTGTTTAAATTCGAAGTAATTGGTTCTAGGGTTAGGGTTTGTACGTATTTGTGAACTAATTCGAAGTAATTGGTTCTTGCTGCGTATGTTTTCGATGATTATGAAGTAATTCGAAGTAATTTCGATGATTAGGGATTTGAATTTCAAGCGGGTATTTTTTGTTTTTTGTTTTTATGTATGTGTTTGTACTAATTCGAGGGATTTGAACTAATTCGAGGTATGTGTAGTTTAATTGGGTATTTTAATTGCATCGATTTTTAGATTTTACAGTTTGGTTATTTGAGTATGAAGAAAGGGGGTGTAGTTTGTGGTTTAAAAACTTTGAATTTGGTTTTTGCAGTGATCTAGATAACATTTGGGTATTTGGTTTTTGCAGTGATCACATTAGCAAGCTCTACTAACATAGTAAAATTCGAGTGATAATTAATAAGCACTTACGTGTAAGAATTTCAGCTTTTTTGTGAGATGCAAAACAAGTTGAAGATTGATCAGCCATGTTTGTTAATTGTTAGCTTCTGTTTTTTTAAAATAAATTTTTGGAGTGGCTTTGTCCACTAGTTTTTTGTAGGATTTTGAGAAAAATGAAGCAGGAAGATTATATATATAGGGAAGGAAACAGAGAACATAGTGCGCACATGTAGCGAATTCATGTCAACACATAGTCACATACTGCATGTTACGTATATTTAATTCAATAAGTCATAAATCAGCTTCTTACAGTTTATCATATATTACATTCTTCAGATAGTCGAATACTTTGTGTTATCATGCCTAGAGAGTGCATGAATTTGCATCTTGCTGCGTATATCCCATACCTGCAAATTTTGTTAAATTAGGTTGTAAAACTTATAAAGATAAAATGTATTTAAGCTCTGAGTATAACTAGTAGGAAAGTAACAGGTGTAACATGTGATCATACCCGACAAACAGAATATTGTTTTGTTTTGAGTATACTGTTGAAGCGTATACTGTTGAAGTGTATACTGTTTAGTTATGACTTCATTATACGAGTTTGATTTATTGAAATAGACGTGTAGGTTTATTAATTCAAATGACCATGAGTTCATAAGTTGGATTATGTATCTCTAAATGTATTTTAAATTGTGAATGTTTCAGGCTTGAGGACGTATTGCCAAGCCCTATTAGTCAAATGGTTATATTCGACAATGCGTATCATGTGAGTGAGGATGTTTGGGCGGGTGTTGATAGGGGTACCTTGCAGTGTTTTTGTGGTAATAGACTGATGCGCTCATGGGTATTAAACGATGCTAAGAAGGAGAAATTGCGCATGACTGTGTTTGGCTTGTTTGTGAATACCGATGTGGTCCTTTAGAATGATACAACACTTATCACAGCTTTGGTGGAGCGTTGGCGCCCTGAGACAAATACCTTCTTCATGAGGCAGGGTGAGATGACAGTGACATTACAGGATGTCCATTACATCTTGGGGTTGCTTACTGTTGGTCAGCCTTTGGTTGGGAGTGCTATGAACAATCCTAAGTCATATTTCAGTAGGAATTGGTTTGAGGAGCTTTCAGAGAAGGAGATTGGTGAGGCAATGGATAAAAGAGGAGGGATAAAGTATACTTGGTTGTTTAGTAGGTACGGGGCAGATCCGGGTAATGACATGGATAAGATTGTTCTCCACACGAAGGTGTACCTGATGTTGGGGGTCAGCCTTGTTTCCTACCAGTAGTAGGAATGTGGTGCATCCCAGGTACATTGCCCCTCTTTACTACTTGGATAGTATTCACACTTATTCTTGGGGTTCTACAGTATTGGCATACTTGTATAGGGGCCTTGAGCATGCATCCAAGAAAGGAGCCAACAGTGTCAGTGGTTGTTTATTCATGTTGATGGTATGGTCTTATGCTGAGTATTGGGCAAGGGCCATTGTGCCGAAGAAGAAGAAGGGGGAAACTACTGTTACGGAGGAGGAGTCTACTAAGGAGGTGGAGCTGACTATTGAGGCAAAGGGGAAAGGGAAAGGAAAGAAGAAGGCAAAATGTAAAGGTAAGGCGAAGGTAGTTGAGGAGGATATTGAGGATGAGTTGGTTGAGGACGATGTCTTGGTTGAGGAGTCAGTGTACTTAGGTAAACGTCGTAGACGTGATCTTAGTAAGTGGCCTCATCATAGCTTACCACACTATCGGGCCGAGTTTGATGGAGTCGGTTCAGATAGGGTTAACTGTACCCCTTACGAGGATTTTCATGCTTCTGATGATGAGGATCCGGATGGAGATGGTGATTTGGATTGGGAGGATTATGAGGGGTTTTATGCCGGGTGTGCTAGGGTTCCACTTTTATATTTCGATATTGTTGAGTACCAACATTCAGATCGGGTTTTTAGGCAGTTGAGGTTCAGACAGGGTATTCTTAGGTCCCCTGTTGATATGTCACCGTATAGGAAAGCAAAAGTGCATTTTGTGAGTTGAGATTGGATGGCTGTATGGTTTGCTGAGATAGGGGAGTGGTACAGATTTGCTGATCATCCACATGATGTTGACTTGGATGATTCTCATTTTGTTTCTGAGGTTGACTACATGACATGGTACGTAGACGTTTCTCGGATGCGGGTTGGGAAGCCACAACCCCGTCCACAGCCAAAGTATGCTAGCCGAGAGTTGTTTAACAACTTAAAGGCGTACGAGCTTGTGAGTATTCTTTAGTCTATCTATTGTTTGTTAATATTTCATTTTAAATATTTCAAATGTGTAATATATATTGTTGTTTGGTGCAGATCATGAAGGGGTTGGAATTTGCTCAAAAAATTGATAGTTCGATTCCTATTGAGTATAAGGCGGAGTTTGCTAGGATTGCACCCACCTTCTTGGACCCCTTCTGTAGCTTCATGAAGGAGGTTCGTGGTCCGGCCTATAAACTGCCTAAGTTTGAAAACGTAGACTTATCAGAGAAGGCGAAGAAGAGTGCACTACCAGATATTTTGGAGCCTGATATCATTCATATGACGCAGCCTTCTCAACATGTGTCAGAGACCCATACTGTTGCAGTTGAGGCATCTTCTTCGAGGCCGGAGAAGCTTGATGTACGTCGTGTGAATGAAAGAAAATGGCAGATCAATAAGCCTCTTAGGGAGGAGAAGAGGGACAACATCAAGTTTACTTGGGGATGGGGTGATGGGGTGGTCAAGTTAAATGGGGGCATCATGCATAGATAGTTTCATTTAAATGAGTCTGCGATGTTATCTTTGGCACCCGGCAGCTGGATAGATGACTGGGTTATCTACACATACATGGTATGATCTACAACTTACAATGTATTTAGTTATGAATATGCATTTATAGTGTTATGTTGTTTAATATTGTAGAATTACTAATGTTTTGGCGATTCTTGTTGCAGTCTTTGCTACGTGCCCGCGAGGAAGCCATTGCTTTGGAGCACGTGTATGAGAGAAAGCCTACTTACTACTTCATGGACCCGTTTTTCATGAACTTTTCCAGGGTGGTGGACTATAGGCGGGAAACAACAAAGTTGGTCAAATTCTATCTTCACTGGGCTACTTGTGGTGTAGGTCCAACAATTAACAAAGTGGATTTCATATTTCTCCCGACTTTAGTTTCTGGAAATCATTGGATATTGTTTGTTTTTGCCGTGAAAAGTTGGGGGGTTATTCTACTAGATCCATTGTATGATGATGCTGAGTATCCAAATGAGGAAAAAGTCATGGTATTCACTTTTTCTTTTATTTTAACTATTACATATTAGCTTTGCTGTTTGTTAAAAATTTGTACTCTTTGTTAGGTTGGATTACTTCCTTGCATATTGAGATACCTTGATAGGAACTCCATGAACCTACCGAAGGAGGAGCCAAAAATTCAGTCATGGAGTATGAGGCCTAAACAGAGGAATAACACGGCTTGCGGCATCTTTGTGATGAAGTACATGGACCATCTCCTACAGGGCTACAAGATTGAGTCATTGAGATGGACGGACGAAGACATTGAAATCTTTCGATATAGGATTGCTATGGAGCTCCAGAAAGGGGAGGCTAGAAGAATTCCCGGGTTTCTTATGCGTCAGAGGATAGATAACGCATAGTGTTTACTTGAGTTTTTTATTAGTTGCATGGTAGTTCTCCCCCTTCCCTATACATTTTCTTGGTTGTTATTGTCTCCCTCCCCTTTGGGGTGGAGTTCATTGGATTTAGAGGTGATCATTTTTGTGGTGTTTTGAAATTTTTGGTCCATTTTGGCGGTTATGTAATTTTTTGATTTTTTTTTCGATTTTTTATGGCTGGTACAGTTTGTGCAGTGGTTATATAGTATTTTGACTGGATTGGTACAGGTGGGAAGTGCACAAAACAAATAGGATATTTCAAAAAAAAAATACTGATCCGCAGAAATTTTCCGCGGAGCGCTTTTGTTATTCCCTACACACTGAACCAAGATTGTAGAAGGGGGGGGGGGGATTGAATACAATCTTTGAAAACTTTTCGTTCTTGATAATGAAAATATGAAAAGTAAAAACAAGAACAGAAACACAAATAAGATGATACAAGAATTAAAAAATTCAGGTGGATTGTTTTTGTCCACCTGAGAGATTTTTATTGAAGAAATCTCTGTGATGTTTACGAATAAACACACAGCTACAAATACACAACTCTAGCTTCATCAATTTACAAGGATACTGCTTTGTGCTATCTAAATTGCTAAAACCTAATTTCTTGATTTCTAGAGGTATGCTACAACTTGGTTATATAACCCAAGTTTACAAAGATACTTGAACAGCTAATAATACAAAAAGTACATGTGTTCAGAATCCTTGTTTCTCCATCCCGAACAGTGATCCGTGTTTGTAGCTTGCCCTTCTTGGCTGATTGTCTTTTAAGGAAATGCTACATTGGACCATGCAAACAGAATGCTTCTTTCTTCTTGTCACCTTTCCAGAAATACTGGCTTCCATGCTCTGTGTAGTCTGTCAACCCATGTGCTCTGACATCGCTGTCCTTTTCACAAGTACAGAGAGTATCCGTAGAAGCTATCTGAGTTGTATCCGTAGACAGTACAGTGTCCATATCCGTAGAAGGCTAGTCAAGCTATCCGCAAACAGTCAACTTCATGTATGCAGAATTACAAGGCATCGACTATGTACAATTCGCCTCCCTATTCTACATATCTATTGATAGTCAACATGACTTAATTAACCTATCAAGACTACTTCAACTTCAACATCAGAAATACACAAGCATGTTACATTTGATCTTATCCGTAGATAAGCTACCCATCTACGGATACTGCAATGGCAAACTATCCGTTGATGGCTACGTATATTTGAACAATTTTTACTAAGTGAGTTTGGTTATCATCAAAAAACAACATAGTTCCTAATAATCTCCCCCAATTTATGCCTGGTTGAGAATCAGACATAAATTAAGAGTCTTGATGATAACAAAACCACTTTCAACATATGGATATTAGCAGTAAAAATTATGTCAAGCTACATGAATTGAAAATCAGAAGAGTAGAGATAGTTACATAGAGAGTGCTCCTTCAGTCTGAGCAGAATCAATTTCTTTTCTTCTCTCTTGGAGGTTGAATCTTCTGTCTCCCTTCCTTAGCATAGTTTGCCTGGATTTGTTCTTGAAGCTTTCTGTAGAATGCATCTTCTTTAGCAATTTTTGGATCCAGCTTGCCTTGCAACCATCTAAGATACCTATTGCTGGCCTTAGACAGTTTATCTTCAATTCTAAAGAATCTTCTACAGCCCTTTTCATCCTTGAATTCCATCATCCAGTAAGGTTGAAGATGAATTCTTTGTCCATTAAAAGGGATCTTCGGCTTCCTTGGCAAACAATCAGGAGAATTCCAGCTGCTCCTTATTTACTCAATCTTCTTTAACACAGCACCCCTGGCAACCTCAGAGAATCCCCTTAGATTTTTGAAGCCTGAGAAGACTTTCACCATGGTAGAGTATCCTTCATTCATCACGTTGCAGGGGCCATGCTCTCACATTTCCTCCCTTGTAGACAAAAGTTAGTCTTTCAGGCAATTCTCTGAACTTGTCTGTGCCTCTGATTTCACTAACTTCCTCAAGGAATAGATCCATGGTTGAGTACTCCTGTATCTCTATAATGTACAAAAAGTCTGCCTTGTTCTCAACTGGTTTGGCAACTTTTGGTGCAACATTAAGCTTGATTGGTCCCTGTTGAGCTTTCTTGACTAGTGTCCTTTTCCTTGATGTCTTTTCTTTCTCAATTAAGAACTTAGAAAACACTAGGTCTTCAAGCTCAATAGGTTATTCTTTAAATTCCATAGGAGTTCCATGGAAGGTGACTTGAGTTGGGTTGAAGCTGGGACAGAATCTTCAAAGGCAATCCTCTTCTATGCATCTCTTCTCTCTTCTCCTTTCTCAGGAGAGACAGGCCTATTTGATCTCTTCTTCCATCTAGGGGGCTTGGATTTAGGCACTGTCTTCCTTTTCTTCAATTTCTTCTTAGTAGGGGCCTCTTCCACCACAACCTCACTACTTTCTTCTTCCAATTCCCTCTCTAGTTCTTGGGCTAATCTAGCCTGTCTTTCAGGTGTAGATTCATAACCCTGGGGATTGGCTTCTCTCCTTATCCTGGAAATCTCTTCTGCCTTTGCTTCATTGAACCTGGGGTGGCTGCTTATGATGTGAAGTTCTTTGCCATTTCTGTAGATAACAGCCAGCCCTTGTCTCAGCATTACATCCTTGGAATTTTTGAGATCCATGATAAGAGTTGCTAGCACCTTATTCTCATCAGGCTTAGGAGGTGGAAAGTCCATCTCTAGCTTGTTCTTGCCATGATGTTTAGGTGGAGATCCAGTCCTGCCACTGAAGAGAGGTTCAAACTCCTTGACACTAGAATGCTCAACATCAAAGTTGCTTTGCAGAACAATGGTGTCAGGAGTAAGGACCTTCAGAATTGTTGTGTGGACAGGATGGCTGCTTGTGGATGAAGTCACAGCCTGGAAGATGGATTCCTTGATCAGCTTTTCAGAATTGAGAAACATTTGGACATCCTCAGGTCGAGGAGAGACCACCTTTATGAGTTGAAACTCACACGGATTAGCTATGATTTGATGTGACTCCCCCTGACTTGATGGCACACCTTGAGTTGTAAAGACCACTAGTGCACTCTCCCCCTTACTTGAATTCTCCCCTTTTTTGTTATCATCAAGGGTTTGAGTGACAGCAGTTGACTGTAGCAACTGTTGCAGAAGCTGAGTTTGTAGATTTTGGTTAGCCAAGAAGGTGTCCATTTGTTTTTCCATCTTATCCATTCTCCCAGTAAGAGCATCCACATCCTTTACCAGCTTGTCTTGCTTGCATCTTTGAGATGTGGAAGGAGCAACAACATCAATTCGTCTTGCCAAAGCATCCTTCACCCCATCCAGATGGTTCTTGATATCATCAGTGCTGGCTCTTTGTTGTAGGATGTGGGCTTGATGAAGCTGAAGTGATGCCACAAAGTTCTGAACTGAGGTGGCATGCTGTGAATTTGATGTTTTAGCTTCATCATATACCCTTTGATGATTCCTGAGAATGACTGACTTGGTGGCATTGTGATCATAGGAGTTGGAGAACAACCAAGCAGGCATCTCTTGAAGAGTAGAAGGGCCTTCATCTCCTCATTCATCACTCTCAGAATCATCACTATCTTCATCATATCTGAAATCTTCACCAGCTCCTGGAGGCAGATTTTGAATGGCTTCCTTTGCCCTAGACATTGATTCAGTTGTGTGTACTAAATTCAACATCCTTTCTGCCTCCACATTGCCCTGTCCAGCCAAAACTTGATAGGCTGGATCAGGATGAGTAAATGTCTCAGCATTCAGGTTGACTTGTTCCAACGCATTTTGATATTCAAGTTGGTACAGTCTTTCCATGTCTGCATCACTGACATCCATTGACTCACTTGCAATGGCTGAGTCTTCCATCCGTATCCCTCTTGTACCTGTTTTTCTCTCATTTTCTCTCTTTTCTTGCATCAGGGGCTCCCCCTGGCTCACACCTCTCACACCCTCACCGTCACCTACTAAGGTGGAACTCTTATTGCTCACTTTTACCAGACTGGAAGAAATAGTCTGTCTCTCTTGCTCTTCCTCTCCTTTTGTCTGGTTGCAAACCAGCCTCTCACTCTCAGTTGCTTCACTCCCTTCCCTCAATCCTAGAAGTGTTTGAACTACTGCTAACTCATCCACACTTGAAGTAGAGATACTTGAAGTTTGAAGTGCAAGTGTAGAAGGGTTATCCGTAGAGGCAGTAGAAATGGATGTCAACGGATAGCTGATATGGGGCATATCCGTAGACGGACAAACACTTGTCAACGGATGAGAGATATCCGTAGATGAAGGAAAAGAAGTAGCTCTCGAAATGGAGACTAAGGCGGAATCCGTGGAGATTGATTTGAGATTTGAAGCCACAGATTTAGCCAGAGTCTGAGAAATGATAGATTGGTGATCCAACAAATCATCAATAAGATGATGATCACCAATTTCAGAGTGGGGCTTCTCCAAGAAGGTTAAAGATGGAGAATCAGGAAGTGATGTGTGAATCATATCCACATCCAGAGAGAGAGTGGGTGAGCTTGGTGCTTCTGTTTCAGTTTGAATGATTAGAGAAGAGGGCTGTGACTCCACATTTACTGGAGCCACATCAAACTGAAATTGAGATGGTGTCACTGACATTGTGTGTGATCCCTGTGTAACCCTAGATGGTTTAAACCTCTTTCTCCTCGAATAGGCCATGGTTGTATCTGTGGGGATGCTTGTGTCCTTATCCCTCTTGTTCTGTGTCCCTGGTTGGGGACTCTTTTCAATAGTGACATTCTTTTGGGAGAATGCAACTAGGGATGTGATATTTTCCTTTTCAACCACTGCATCCTTTTGAGAAGATACAGGGTGGCTAGGCTGGGACACACTTATCTCACCCTCCTTGTTCTTGGGATTTCTTTGATGTCCACCCCTTCCCTCACCTCTCACTACCTCCTTCACACTCCCCTCAAGGGTTTTGGTAGTTTTGCAACAGATGCTTTTGAGAGGCACCTGAGGTTTGCTTTCTAGACTTTGATTTGGGAAGAATGGTGGTGACCACTTGGATAGGAGACTGTGGGACAGTTCCAGTCTCCATTGTGATACTTAGAATCAAAGAAACAACAACAGAGGTAGGAACACTTGAGGAGATTACCTGACTCACCTGTGCCTCTTGAGCTGCAATGACAATTGGTGGATACACCAATGGAACTTCCCTGTTATGGCTCAGCCTATTCAAGTCCTCAAGGACTCTCTTATTCTGAACCCAACACTCCTTTCCGGTAACCTGTCATCACCACACTATTGTTCTCCTGGCTGGATACAACACAGGCTCCTTGGTTGAATGAGACTGAGAAACCTTTGTCACACAGTTGACTGATACTCAGCAAGTTGTGCTTAAGTCCGTTAACCAGTGCTACTTGATCAATGATGACATTATTCTTTGAAATCAAGCCATATCCCTTAGTGAAACCTTTGCTGTCATCTCCAAAGGTAATGCTAGGGCCAGCTTCCTCCACAAACTCTGTGAGCAGGGTAGAATCTCCAGTCATGTGCCTAGAACATCCACTGTCTAAGTACCATAGATTCTTTCTGTATCCCTGCACACAATCAAAACCAAATCAAGTTGATTTTGGTACCCAAGTTTCCTTGGGTCCTTTCCTGTTAGATTTGCCTCTCTTGTCATTTTGCACCTTAATCTCTGATTGAGTTAAATCAACCTTGACTATGGGTGTTGACCTCTGGGAGACAGAATGCTGAGGATGATTATATGCAAACATGTTTGATACATGCATTTGAGAGTTTTGTGCATACATAGCATTCATATGTGGCATGCTCCATGTCATTTGTGGCATTGTGAATGCATTCATGTGAGAATTTGAAACAAATAGCATATTGGCATACAAGTTGGATGCTTGATCAGTATGTGCAAACATGTTATGCATAGCAGACATAGGCAAATTGAGTACATGCATTGTCATTTGAACAGATGGTGTTTTAACAGATTTGCAATTTGTAGAAACATGATTAACACTACCACACTTTGCACAAGTTTTCCTAGGTGCATACTTGTCAGGAGTATAGTTGTTGTGTTTGTTAATCCCTACCTTACCATTTCTGTTCTTTTTCTTTTTAGCACCGGCCTTAACCTCTATTTCCTCAACATTGTCCTTCAATTACTTTTTGGACAGGTAACCTATGTTGACATTCTCAGCTTTGGTTTTGCTAATTGATCCCTGAAGAAAGTTTTTGCTGGTGGGATCATACTTTTTGTTCAGCTTCTCTAGTCTATCATGACTAACACTGGATGTACACTTCTTTGGGCAAGTCACTTCCGTAGAGGTGTTGTCCAACAACGGATGTCTGCTATCCGTAGAAGTATTACCTTCCAACGGATGCTCACTATCCGTAGAAGTGTCATCCCCTAGACTTTCGACATCTAGCTTCTTTTTATCTTTTCTTGTTGATTCCTTGTATAATGTATCCACACCTTGAGACTTGATCATGTTTCTGGCAACATTCTTGGAATCAGTCCATCTAGCTATTGTTTCCTATTCTTTAGCTAATTGTGCTTTGATAGATTCTTCTCTTTTAAGCACAATCAGCAGATCATCTTTGGCAACTTGACACTTTACTCTCATTTTCTCAAACTCAGCAAATTGAGTTTCGAGAAGAGCATTCCTATCACTTAACAACTGATTAGACAATTTAATTCTTGTGTTCTCATTAGTAAGTGATTTAAGAGAAATGCGCATATGATACAATTCAATGGACATATCATTAATAGCATTATTGCATTCCTCAGTAGAAAGCTCAGAGAGATTGGTGGTAATTACCTGATTAGATGATGAACTGGCCTCCTGCTCGCTTGAATCAGCCATTAGTGCAAGGTTCACAAATTCTGTGTCCTCCTCAAGATCATTCCCGTCTTCAGCCCAGTCATAGTCCTGTGTAATGAATGCTCTACCCTTTTGTTTGAGAAGATCAAAGTATTTCTTCTTGTAGTCAACATGTTCAAACTTCCTGTCACTCTTCTCAGACTTTGGTTTTCTGCACTCATTTGCAAAGTGACCTCCCATTCCACAGTTGAAAATTTTGAATTTGGACCTATCAACAAGATCCTTCTTGAATGGTCTGGACACATCAGGGTTTCTCTTGAACTTGAGCTTTGAGAACTTTCTTGACAAAAAAGCTAAGTGATCATCAAGCTCATCCATCTCCTCTTGATTGATGGGCTCACTCTCTTCAATCATCTTCCCTTTGCACTTTCTTGAATCAGCTCTACCTTCACAAGCACTTTGGCTTGGTGTAGCTGCAACAACTTCTTCTTTCACGTCCTCAGCCTTTTCTGTAATAACCCGAATTTTTGGTAAAATTAAAACTTTTCTTATTATGATTAAGTGCATCAGTGAATAGTGAATGTGGAGGATGAATAGTGATTTTGAGGGTTAAGAAAATTTTTCATGCCACCTATGTACGAGACGTAGTGTGGATATTCCGAAGTCATATTAGTAATCTACGGAGTAAATAAGTGAATGCAAAGACGATCGGAATTCAGAAATTCCAAATTTTATTTTGGTATAGTATTTGACCGGGCAGTAAATTATATATTATTATATTCAAGAAATGAGATATTAAATTTGAGGATTTGAGGATTTAATATTTTGGAATTTTATTATTTTATTAAAGTCGATTTAAGGATTCGATTGTTGGAGTGAATAGTGAATAGTTACTATTCACTGCGAGAATCACGTAGAGTTTTATTCGCTCTTTTTAGGAAATATTTTGAATCGTTTCAAGAGGAACAAGGCAAAATTTACAGGATTAAATATAGACATGGAATTAATATGTAACAAGATTAATTCGAGGGATGCAACATTTGGATCATCCATGTGAAAAGAAACAAACTAGTAAAGCTGCTTTGCCACCATGACCCTCCAGTGCTTGACATGTGTCCCTGCTTGCCACCATGACCCTCCATGGCTCGACATGTGTCCTGATGACAAGGACAATGCTATGACTCACCAAAAGAAAACCAAGACATGACAACAAAACAAATTCATTTTATCAAAATCAACCAAAACCAAAAACCATTCTTTTTCTTCATTTCGGCTAAAGCAAAACAGCCGGATTGAAAAATTCATATCTCCTTCATTTCTCGGTGGAAAATTTCGATCTATATCTTGTTGGAAAGGTCTTGAGATAGCCTACATTTCTTATTTCACAGGTTTCTTCCATTTTAGCATGGTAAGACCTTCATTTTTCCAGTTCTTTAAACTGGTGTATAGTAACTCCGAAAGTTCATAACTTGTTCTTGATTTTCTTTTGCAAGTTTAAGGATGATAACCATAGGTAAAGATCCTCTTAAGGCTTACAAGCTCTTGTGGTGTGTTTAAGGATTCAAGGAAGGTATACCACTCATCCACCCTTTGATTTATGTTGGATTTTAAGTGAAGTTTTAGTAATGTTCAAGAATAAGCATGTTTATGGAATTTGGAGTATGTATGGTTAAATCTTGATGGATAATTGTTGTTGGTTGATGTTGGTGATATGTTCTTGATATATATAAACTGATTATGTTGTAAAAATTTTTGGGTTGTTGAATTTATTTGGTTTTAAGAGGTTTTGACATAACAAAAACCGGGAAACGTTACGATTATAGCCGTCGTAATGCCCATTTAATTTAAGGCTGTTTTGAGCAAGAATTACGAACTGGTCTTGGAATATTTTTGAACAACACTGACCATGAGCATGTAGGTCTTGTGTTAAGGGTTGTTTTGGTATAAAGATCATGTCTATACGAATTACGGTTTAAGAGAAAAGGGAGTTTTAGTAAACGCCGTTCGGAGGAACAACCCATCTCTGGTCAGTCACTTTGAGGCTATATTTGGACCACTTAGAAGGTATATTAAAATGTGAAACTTTGAGGAATAATACTAGAGACAGTTAGGAAGGCTCACGAAAATGATTCGGATTAAAAAGATTATTTTTCGATTTTATAAAAATGTTTTAGCCGAGGTCGCGCAAGTGAAAACCACTAAGAACATGACTTAGAAACCAATGTTGTAAATGGTTAAGTATAACTTGTACTCGAGGATCGATTTCGGACTAAACCTACGACTTAAGTAATTGTCGATTAAACATGGACTTAGTATGAGCCTATAACGAGCTAGTAATTCCTTGGTTGTGTTTCGCTTATGTTAGATATAATTGCTGACGTTTGTTCATCAGTGTTTAAGTAACAGGTACATATCAGAGTTTATCTAAGAAGCCGATCAGAGTTTGATAAAGTCTGACTGGGTGAAGAGTTTACATTGAAGCCAGTCAGAGTTTAATAAAGACTGACGTGGTAATAGTTGACTTGGCTGTCGGTGCAAAGATAAAGATTCTAGAAGCAATATATTCTGAAGATGGAAAGAAGCAGAATATATTGATACAGCTAAGGAAACGGAATAGAAGACTGAAGCAATCCTTAATTGATAATAATTGTATAGCTAATTTATAGGAGTATCAATTAGATAAGGATTGTGTAACTGTGTACTATATAAACACAGATAGGTTATCCCTAGAAGGGATGCGAACATAGAATTATTATTCTTGTAACCTAGTAGCTCTTTGTGATTCATTAACATCACTAAGAGAGAATTATTTAATATAATTCAGTTTGTTGATTTACAAACCTGTGTTCTTGATTGTTATTCTCATACATACTTGATTATATATTGTGTATTCGGCCTAACAATTGGTATCAGAGCTTAGGTTGTTTAATATATATAGTTTTACGATCCAAACACAGTAATAATCATGTCTGAAGAAAATCAAGCTCCTCCCAAGGTTGAACAGGTCAAACCTAATTCTGTGAGTCGATATGAAACAATCAGGGTTCCAATTCTCAGGCCAGTGGAGTATCCAATATGGAAGGTGAAGATGACCATGTTTCTGGAGGCAACAGATCCAGAATATCTTGACAGAATTAATGATGGTCCTCATAATCCAACCAAACTAGCCCCTGTTGTTGCTGGCCAAGAACAAAAGACTGTTCCAAAGGAGAAGAAAGATTATACTCCTGAGGACATCTCATCTCTTGCAAAAGATGCAAAGGTTAGACATCTTCTCCACAGTGCTTTAGATAATGTTATGTCTAACAGAGTAATTGGTTGCAAAACTGCAAAAGAAATCTGGGATGCTTTGGAAGTCAGGTGTCAAGGAACCACTGCTATAAAGAAGAACAGGAAGACAATACTCACACAGGAGTATGAGCACTTTGATTCAAGAACTAATGAAACCTTGACTGAGACTTATGATAGATTTTGTAAACTATTGAATGATCTGTCTCTGGTTGATAAAGAATATGACCTTGAAGAGTCAAATCTCAAGTTTCTCTTATCTCTACCTGAAAAAGGGGATTTAAAGGCGACAACAATCAGAGATAATTATGATCTTGCAGATACAGATCTTGATGAGATCTATGGATTGTTAAAGACTCATGAACTTGAGATAGAACAAAGAAACAGGAGATCCAGCAAGAAGACAAAATCTGTTGCTCTCAAAGTTGAGGAGAAGCCCATTAAGAAGGAATCATCAAGGAAGAAAGCCAAGGGAAAGGCTTTAGTCATTAAATCTGAAAGTGAGTCATCAAACTCTGATGATGACTCAAACTCTGATGAAGCTTCTGACTCTGAGGATGATGAAGAACAGATGATGCAAATGGCTGCATTGATGGTGAAGACCTTCAAAAAGATGGGATTCAAGAACTTCAAGAAAGGAAAGAGATTCTCAAGGAAAGATTCAAACTCTGAAAGGAAAACTTTTAGAAAGTCTGATGGAAGGGATACCAAGTCTGGCAAGAAGGATAAATCTGAAATCCAGTGCTACAAGTGTAAGGAGATGGGTCACTATGCTCCAGAGTGCAAGAGAGGAAAATCTGAGAAAGCACTCATCTCTAAAGGCAAAGACTGGGCAGATACTTCAGACTCTGATGATGGAGTAAATTATGCTCTTATGGCAACTGTCAAAGATGAGACTGAATCATCTGAAAATAAGGTACCCCTAACTACTTATGCTTATGATACTGATAATATATCTGAGTTAAGAGTATATCTGAAAAGCGTACATGTTAGTTATAGGGATCAGACTTTAGAGAATGAGAGAATTAAATCTGAGAATCTTAGCCTTAAGGATAGAAACAAGTTTCTTGAAGGAGAACTTGAAAATATGAAGCAGATTCAAAAAGAAAGAGATGATGCTGTTTATATGGAACAGGAATTACTTAAATTAAATAAGCAGCTAGAATATGAACTTGAAAAAGAAAGAAAAATAATTAAGACTTGGACAAACTCTGGAAGAGACACTCATCAAGTGTTTCAAACAGATTCTGTAGGTTTAGGCTATTGTGAAAATGATGAACTTAGGTTTAAAGACAAAGTTAAGGTTAAACCACAACTTAAACCTGTGATATTTGTTCCAGAATCCACTAAGTTAAAATCTGTTGTAGTAAGAGAAGCTGATATGGAATCAGATGAAACCTGTGAAAGACAGGAAAATATTATAACAGAAAAACCCATGGTAGTAGAAGCTGTTAGAAAGCCAGTGAAAACTTGTGATAAACAGGTTAATGTTGGCTTGATGACATGAAAACAGTTTAATCATAAGCTGAAAGAGGTAAAGTCTGCCATGAAACCAAAAGGGTCCAAGAAGAATAGGAATGGAAAGATAGGAATAAATAATAGAAATAATCATTTGCCTACTGCTGGTGCTCCAAGGAAAACATGTTATAATTGTGGTAGTTCTAATCATCTTGCTAGATTTTGCACTAAGAACAAACATATTAATTCTTTACCTTCTACATCAGGAGTGAAGAATGATTATGTAAGGGTTAAACCACAGACTTTATGCACACACTGTGGGAGCACTTGGCATTCTATTTATACTTGTAAGAGTTATCATGCTATTTATCACAATTATTATGAGCTAAAACCCAATCTGAAATGGGTTAGAGCAAACTCTGCAAGTGTAAAGTCTGACAATGTTAGTTTAAACTCTGTTGATAGTGATTCCGCTGCAAAAGCTAACACTGTTAAGAAAGCCAAAGGATCCAAGCAAGTCTGGGTCCTTAAAACTAACACTTAGTGTTTGTTTGTGATTGCAGGGCATAAGTGAGAGCACCCTTATCTTGGACAGTGGATGCTCAGGACACATGACTGGAAATAAAGCCCTGCTATCAGACTTTGAGGAGAAGGCTGGCCCAAAAGTTTCCTATGGAGATGGCAACATAGGACGTACTCTGGGATATGGCAATATCAATCTTGGAAGTGTCATCATCACTAATGTAGCTCTAGTCTCAGGACTCAAGCATAATCTGCTATCTGTGAGTCAAATCTGTGACATAGGAAACCATGTAGATTTTCATACTGAACACTGTGAAGTTATCAGTAAATCTACTGGAAAAGTTGTTCTAGTTGGACACAGGCGCAACAACATTTATGAAGCAAGTTTGGTAACAAACTCTGATGGAAAAACAGTGTGTCTGACTGCAAGAATGTCAAATGAAGAGAGTTGGAATTGGCATAAGAAGCTCTCTCATCTCAATTTGAACAACATCAATGAGCTAATAAGAAAGGATATTGTAAGGGGACTCCCAAAATCAATACTCAGTCTAGATGGTCTATGTGATTCTTGTCAAAAGGCCAAGCAAAGGAAGTCATCTTTCAAGAGCAAATCTGAATCTTCAGTAGTGGAACCTTATCATCTTCTACATGTTGATCTCTTTGGACCAGTGAATGTGATGTCTATGGGCAGAAAGAAATATGCTCTAGTAATTGTTGATGAAAATACTAGATATACGTGGGTGTATTTCTTATCAAAGAAGGATAAAACTGCTCAAACTCTGATGGATCATGTAAATCTACTGGACAAAGGATCACAGCACAAAGTCAAAATTATAAGGAGTGATAATGGAACTGAATTCAGAAACTCAATCGTGGAAGCTTTCTGCAAGGAAAGAGGAGTGAAACAAGAATTTTCTGAACCTGGAACTCCACAATAAAATGGTGTAGTTGAAAGAAAGAACAGAACTTTAATTGAAGCTGCTAGAACTATGCTTGAAGAAGCAAAATTACCAACTTATTTCTGGGCAGAAGCTGTTCAAACTGCTTGTTTTACTCAAAATGCTACACTGATCAACAAGCATGGGAAAACACCATATGAGATGGTGAAAAATAAGAAGCCAAATTTGAAATATTTTCATATATTTGGATGCAAATGTTTTGTGTTGAAGACTCATCCTGAACAGTTGACAAAGTTCGAGTTAAAAGCTGATGAAGGAATCTTTGTTGGTTATCCATTGTCAACAAAAGCATTCAGAGTCTACAATCTGAGAACTAAAGTGGTCATGGAATCCATACATGTGTCATTTGATGACAAGAAAATAACTGGACTTGAAGACAAGAATGGATATGATCAACTACGTTTTGAAAATGAAGATCTATTCTCTGATGATGTAAACTCTGATGAAGCTGGTCTGACAAACTCTGACGAAGCATACTCTGAACCTCTACTGGTAAATACTGGAGAAACTGGAAATTCTCAAACTGAACAAAATAGAGAACCAGTTGAGGGGGAGCGTGAAGAAGCTCAACAAGACACATCAAGAGAGTCAGTTGAGGAAACTGATTCAAACTCTGACAGTTCAAACTCTGAGCCATCCAATGCAGGGGGAGCCTCAGAAACTGCAGAAAGTCAACATATGAATCAGGAGAGCATGGATCAAGGGGGAGGATCCAATAATGATGCAAGAAACCACTTACCAACAGCAAGAAAGTGGACACAGGCACACACACCTGATCTCATAATTGGAGATCCTGATGCTAGTGTGAGAACTAGAAGTGCAACAAATAATGAATGTCTGTATCATGCTTTCTTGTCTCAAACAGAACCAAAGAAAGTGGAGGAAGCTCTTCAAGATGCAAATTGGATTACTGCAATGCAAGAAGAGTTAAATGAATTTGAAAGAAATGAAGTCTGGACACTTGTACCTAGACCAAAGAATAGATCAATAGTAGGTACAAAGTGGGTTTTCAGAAATAAGACTGACAGTGAAGGTGTGATTACAAGAAACAAGGCTAGACTTGTGGCTAAAGGTTATTCACAACAGGAAGGAATTGACTATGATGAAACCTTTGCTCCAGTTGCAAGATTGGAGGCCATAAGAATTTTTCTGGCCTATGCTGCACACAAGAAGTTTAAAGTCTTTCAGATGGATGTAAAAAGTGCTTTTCTCAATGGGAAGCTTGAAGAAGAGGTGTTTGTTGAACAACCACCAGGATTTGTAGATCCCAAGCATCCAGATTATGTCTACAGGCTTGACAAGGCATTATATGGACTAAAGCAAGCACCAAGAGCATGGTATGAAACTCTTGCTCAATTTCTTTTAGAAAGTGGGTTCACAAGAGGTACAATTGATAAAACCTTGTTTTATTTCAATACTGGTGATGATTTGCTTTTAGTTCAAATTTATGTAGATGATATTATTTTTGGATCTACTAATGACAAACTTTGTAAGAAGTTTGCAAAGCTTATGCAGTCCAGGTATCAAATGAGCATGATGGGAGAGCTTAGTTATTTTCTAGGCTTACAAGTCAAGCAAACAGATGATGGTATTTTTATCAATCAAGCAAAATATACCAGGAATCTTCTCAAGAAATTTGGTATGCTTGAGAGTTCATCTGCTACAACTCCCATGGCTACTGCAACAAAGCTAGACAAAGACACAGGAGCCTCAGTAGATATGACAAACTACAGAGGAATGATAGGGTCTTTACTGTATCTTACTGCAAGTAGACCTGATATCATGTATGCAACATGTCTTTGTGCAAGATTTCAAGCAGATCCCAGAGAGCCTCATCTAACAGCTGTAAAAAGGATTTTTAAATATCTCAAAGGAACCATAACCTTGGGTTTGTGGTATCCTAGAGAATCAGAGTTTAAGCTAATTTGTTACTCTGATGCAGATTTTGCAGGCTGTAAGATAGACAGAAAAAGTACAAGTGGAAGCTGTCAATTCTTAGGTGACAGACTGGTTTCTTGGTACATCAAGAAACAGAAATCAATTTCCACATCCACAGCAGAAGCAGAGTATATAGCTGCTGGTAGCTGTTGTGCACAGATTTTATGGATGAAGAATCAATTGTTGGATTATGGGTTAAGGTACTCTAAGATACCTATTTTCTGTGATAACCAAAGTGCTATTGCTATGACAGGTAATCCAGTACATCATTCCATGACCAAGCACATCAGCATAAGGTATCATTTTATCAGAGAACATGTGGAAGAAGGAAACATTGAGCTTCATTTTGTGTCTACAGACCAACAACTTGCAGATATCTTCACCAAACCTTTGAGTGAAGCTACTTTTACAAGATTGGTAAATGAACTTGGAATGATCTCTGGTTCTGACTAGAGATACAGGTTAGACTCAAAAACAATACATGTTTGATTTTTAATGCTCATGATTCCTTGCATGTATTAACTGTTATGAGTACCAGCATCATAAACTCTGAAAGTAAACTCTGATGTTAAACTCTGTTAGTCATAAAGTGTTAGTCATACTCTGTTGGTTAGAGTCTAATGCTATACTCTGATTGTAATTTTGTCTGAAACATATGGACCAATGAAGAAATTTGTATGAAGCATAATTCTCAGTAAGTAATTGTGAATCTTTAAGAGTTGTATAGATTCTGATCTCAAATATGTGCAGTAAGTTAACACAGCATGATACTGTCTCTATATTTATAGCATCTCTTAGTTTATTGATCCTATACACTGAGTCTGTATTAGCTGTTTGCATTTTCTCTCATAAATTAATTGTATTAACTGATGAAAAGTCTAAACTCTGATTATTAATTGCAAATAATTCACCCTCAAATCAAAAGATGCCAAACAGAGCACAAATTCCTTTGAGATCATGTTGTGCCTAGGAAGATCCAGGAACTTATTGTATGAAATAAGGGCTAAAATCTTTGATTTTTGGTGACTAGTGCCAACCACTGATTACTGGGAAAAAAAATATATATATATATATATATATATATAAATATATAAATAAAGGGGGTGAAAAATAAAAGATATATCCAAATGAAAGGATATCAGTATACAGAGTTTAGATATAAAATCAGATTTTATGTTATACATGAGAGTTTAGGCAACCAGTTTTTACTACTTTAGTTTGTGGATTTTATGCACTTTGAGATGATCTAAATATTGATTTCGATAAACTCTGCTATTGCACACACATTTATTCACACCTGTACAGTTTGAGAAAAGAGTTTATTGACAAAGAAGGACAAATGGTAAACACTGATGTATTGTGTGACATATGCCGAGGTAACTTTGTTTTAATCTCTGATGGTTAAAATAATTTCTTTGTTTCAGACATTTTATAATTTTGAGATTAGTCATTTGTTTTGAAATTCGAGAGTATGATAACAAACGGTTCATATTTGTATTAAACAGAGGAGAGAGAGATTAAGTATTTTGAACAATGTGACATGCGGTAATTATGGCTATTTTTACTGCGCGTGTGTATTGAAAGTTGTTACATACAGCTGTCAGTGTATACCCGTTTGACACCTGTCCCACTCACACACTTTTCAAGGATGCCTGCTGTGTGTAGTAATGATTAAAACGTTTGGGTTTTAATCTTCACAGTTATTATTTAAATATACTACACATAAACGGTTCAATCTTTTACACACCTCAACTTTTCATAAGCTTTTACTCACACACATTGTCTCAAACACTTTCACTGCATACACTATAATCTATTCTCTGTTAGTTTTCTTCTAAACTGTTCTAATGGCTACAACAATGTTTACTTCTTCTGGATTAGAGTTTGTTCCTAATAATTACTCAGCTCCTTTGGCAAATGAGAACGCACCGGAGGCGTTTCATTTGATTCAGAGTTTCTTGTCAAACTCTGATATCGGCACTGCTCTCACTGCACCCTCGAAGCTGTCTGCGTCTCAAATAAGGACTTTTTGGCAGACAGGTACTTATGATAATGGAGGAGAGACTGGTTCTCCATCTATCATTTTTGAGTTTCAAGGAGATGAATTCACTGTTACTCCTACTACTGTTCGTGATGCTTTGGATCTTGAAGATTTCAATTCATTCACAGTCTCTGTTGGAGATTCTGAGTTAGTCAGGATGATGAGGGAGATAGGATACTCTGGACCTTTGTCAAAGATAGGTCAACTCAAAAGGCCACTTTTGCGCAAGGAATGGAGCTTCTTTTTCGATTGCATTACTCGGGCTTTTGGAAAGAAGTGCACCAATTGGGATGCGATTCCCACGGATAGTCTACAGATCGGGTATTCTCTTCTCTATGGCAGTCATTTCGATGTTGCTAGATTAGTTTTAAATAATATTGGTGAGAAAATGCTAGAGAATAGAAATGTTGTTTATTTCTCTAGGTTTTGTCAATTGATATTCAATTTTTGCTGCCCTAATGTTGAGATTTTAGAGGATGATGTTATCCTCTCGTTTAAACTGCACAAACGTATATTCTCTGATCTTACTAACAAGGATAACAAGAAAGGAGATGTTGGTCTCTTAATGTTGCCTGATTCTGTGCAACAATTCATGGTCAACTTACAACAACAACAAGTCTCAAACACTGAAGCTGGACCTTCTGTGTCTCAACCACAAAGGTCAAAGAAATCTAAAGTAAGGGCTGTTAAGTCTGTAAGGATAAACACTGAAGCTGGGGCATCAAATGCTGATGATATGCCTCAGAAGAGAAGAATGAAGAAGAGAAGAGCCAATAGGGCAAAGTCTGATGCTGTTGATGCAGAGACTGAAACTGATGAAGAAACTCTTCATCAGAGAAAAAGAAGATTGGTAGCAGCACAGTTGTTTGGTGCTGAGAATATTGTTGTTGATGATCTTGAGATTCCATATGATGAAGCTGTTCCTGAAGACAGAATTTTTATGGAGACTGTTCTTCATGATGAAGCTCCTACATCAAAGTCTGATGATGTAGTTGAGGAAGCTGCAAATGAAGCTCCTATGCCCACAGAGGATAGAGCACATGTTGAGTTTGCAGATGAAGCTCCTGAAAACATTGTTCAGGAGGCTAATATGGAAGTTGAAGCAAACCTCTCTATAAACTCTGAACATTTCACAGAGGGTTTGGAAGCTGATCAAGATACTGTTCAACTTGAAGAATCTATGGCTTCTCACACTGAAATAATTTCTTTTGATCTTGAGAAAGGTGAGGAAGTCGATCAGACTTTAGTTGCTAATGCTACAGAAGCTGTTGCTGCAAATCCTAATGTTGTTGACAAGGATGCAACAGAGAATGTTCATGTTGAAGCAGAGTTTGTTGCAAACTCTGAGGATGTTCTTGTTCTTGAAGCTCTACAACAATCTGTTGTTGAGATTGTTCAAAGAGAAGCAGAGTTTAGTAATAATGCACACTCTGATGATTCTGAAAGAGTGGCAGAGAATGTTCTTATAGAGAATGAAGCAGAGGATGACAATGCTGAAGCTAGTCCTGCTCATTCAAATCCTGATATACAAGTAGAGCTGTCTGACATTCAAGAAAACTCAGAAGAAGAAAGAGAAGTCAATCGAGCTACTACTGCGTATTATCAAGATATGTACTTCTCCAATTGGTCAAGCAAGGATACTATCTTTTCCAATGAAAGAGCTGCAGATTTTGTCACAAAGTCTTCAAAAGAGATTACAAATCCAGAACTTCTCAGTCATCTCAAAGCAACAATTGTACAAATCAAATCATTAAACAATCGTTTTGATGATTCTGACAAGGTGATTGCAGGATTAAGGAATGATATAGCTACAAGGGAGCTTACACAGCAAAAGGACAAATCTCTATACATCTCTTTGTGTAAAGAACAGAAGACTCTTAACTCTAGATTTTCGAAAGTTGAGGAGAATCAGACTGCTATGTCTGCCCAACTAACTTCAATTTCTAATGCTATTGAGTTGCTGACATCAGTACTACTTTCTGATGATGTCAAAAAGGGGGAGAGTGTACCAAGTGACAAATGCAAAGACACTCAAACTCTGAGACGGAGGGATGATGGTAATGATGGTGGAAGCAAAGGAGGTGAAAAGAGTTTAAGATTAAACTCTGATAGAAGCTCTGATAGAAGACCACCAAGACCAAGATCAAACTCTGATAGAAGATCAAACTCTGGTAAGGGAAATGTAAACTCTGCCAGTGGTTCAAAACTCAAAAGTTTGATAAACACTGATAAGCCTAGCACTGATGAGGAAATTGCTGCTAAGGTGTTTATGGCAGAACATGGAAAAGATGTTACAATTGAAGATATCCAAGCTGAAGAGCAAATGCTTGCTGAGGAACACAAGAAGAATCTTGAAGCTGGAATTTACAAGAAGAAGGAAATCAAGGCTCCTAGAAAGAAAGAGACTGGAATTACTATTAAAGAAAATACTCAACAGAGTATACAATCCATCAGAAGGCCTGTGATTACAAATGCTGACAAAGGTAAAGGTATACTGGTAGAAGAAGAACAGTTACCTAAGAAGTTTAAATCAACCTCTGACATTGCTCAAGTTGAAACAAGATTAGCTAAATCAACCTCTGACGCTGCTCAAGTTGATGTTACTACTAAAGTTATGACAACCTATGACGTTGCTCAAGTTGTACAGAAATCTACACTACTTCCAGGATTCAGCAAACCAAAAATTCTTGAAGACTTAAAGCTTGAAGCTGTGAATTTCTCAGAAACCAGAACAGTATTGGGAAAAGAAGCCTTTGATAAATCTGGACTGGGTTCACACAGAGAGAGAAGAACAAATAACAGATCTCAAGATAACATTTCATTGGCAGAATCTGGTATTGGGGTTACACAAGAAAACCTTGATAAGTTAGAATCTGTTCAGTTGATCTTTCACAGAGTATTGAAGAAGCAGTTTCTGTTATATTTCATGAGTGATGGAAGAGTTTATAAAGTTGGAGAATCTGATGTCAATCTCAAATCATGGGAAGAACTTGAATATGTACTTTATCTTTTGAAAGTCAAAAACAGACACACTCATGATGTTGCTCAAGTTTTGAGAGAAAAGATGCTGAGATCTAAAGCTATGCTTGGAGGAGGAGTCTCAAGTATATACATTCCAAAGTATAGGGATCATGCTGGAAAGTTGGTGGAGATGAAGAGAAATAGTGCTAAATTCACAACTGCACTTGGAATAAAAGTTTTAGAGTTCAACTTAGAGTCAGACAAAGCTCATTACATTCGGCTAGGGAATGACATGGAGAAAAACAATATCTATTCTCTGAGGGCTGCCATATATCAAACTGGTGAAGGAAATCCAGAGTATAAGGAGCTGAAAGGGATTATGATAGCTGAACTTGAAAGAGCTGAGAGAAGACTGCTGGTTGATTATCTCAGGACAGTACCTGATATTGAAGAAGTCAAGTAAAGTCTGACTGTAAGTTTTTATGTTTTCTATTCTAAGTTAAAATTAAACTCTGTTCTAAAATTAAACTCTGTTATATTTTAAACACTGCATTTGTTATATGTTTTGACATCATCAATTATCTGTTTAACTTGTACATTTTGGTATGAACAAGTTGGGGGAGATTGTTAGATATAATTGCTGACGTTTGTTCATCAGTGTTTAAGTAACAGGTACATATCAGAGTTTATCTAAGAAGCCGATCAGAGTTTGATAAAGTCTGACTGGGTGAAGAGTTTACATTGAAGCCAGTCAGAGTTTAATAAAGACTGACGTGGTAATAGTTGACTTGGCTGTCGGTGCAAAGATAAAGATTCTAGAAGCAATATATTCTGAAGATGGAAAGAAGCAGAATATATTGATACAGCTAAGGAAACGGAATAGAAGACTGAAGCAATCCTTAATTGATAATAATTGTATAGCTAATTTATAGGAGTATCAATTAGATAAGGATTGTGTAACTGTGTACTATATAAACACAGATAGGTTATCCCTAGAAGGGATGCGAACATAGAATTATTATTCTTGTAACCTAGTAGCTCTTTGTGATTCATTAACATCACTAAGAGAGAATTATTTAATATAATTCAGTTTGTTGATTTACAAACCTGTGTTCTTGATTGTTATTCTCATACATACTTGATTATATATTGTGTATTCGGCCTAACAGCTTACGTGTTTAAGCATTGTGTACAAGTGGATTATCCAGGGGATTAATCGTGCGTTTTCTTTGACTTTGTCTAGATTGTCCGACATCGTCGCGAACCCCTATCACTTCTCGAGCATCAGACAAGTTTTCTAAACCCATACTTTGAAGTATTAGTTATATAATACTGCTTTTGCCATGTATAGTGTTGTATAGTTTTGAGATAAATGATTATATCGTGTTAAATAGAATCTGACCTTTTGGATATTATACGAGCTTTGAGAAAATGTACTTATGAACCGGTATACCTTGTAGCTTGGATATTATACGAGCTTTGAGAAAATGTACTTATGAACCGGTATACCTTGTAGCTCTATAGATAAGAGCATGTTTATTGTTTCGACTCTAGATCGGGAGTCGATATTTTTGGTTATATAGATAGTCGTGGAAACCCGGAGGGATTCCAGCGGCAGAGTACTATTCATCTTGAGGAATATTATTATTAAACATTATTTATGTTCCGGAAAGTATTTATTACTTGGAAATGATTTGATTATGGGCTTCTAAGCTAGATATGGGATATTAGTTAGAAGCCAGGGTTTTTTTATAAAGACCCTAGGTTAAGGGCGTATGATATTTCTTTAGATCAGAAGTAATTATATTTTTGTATGTATTAAAGGTTATTTTCCGATAAAGATATCGGGCTACGGTTATTCAATCCTTATTTATTTAATGAATATTATTTTTTTGAATATTCATTTGAGGATTATTTATTAATGAATATTATTTTTGAATATTCATTTGAGGATTATTGACTTAAAGAATATTATTTATATTCATTTGAGGGTTATTGACTTTAAGAATATTATTGGGAATATTCATTTGAAGATTATTTAATTAATTAATGAACATTACTTTTGGATATTCATTCGAGGATTAAGTATCTATTTAATGAATATTATTTGTGAATATTCATTTAAGGACTAATTATTTAATGAATATTATTTTCGAATATTCATTTGAGATTTATTAATTAATGAATATCAATTTGAATATTCATTTGAGGTTTACTTATCGAGGATTATTTATTTATGAACAATATTTTGAATATGCATTCAAGGCTATTTATTTAACGGATATTAGTCTGAAAATTCATTTAATCTTTAATTACTTATTAAATATTATTTTCGAGTAGTCATTGAAGGATTACTTATTTCATAAATATTATTAATTATTTTCAAATCAAAAAGAGGTTCCCAAAACAATATTTTTCATTTAAATCTGTCTTATAAGCGGATTTAAATGCTCGCTCAACTATCAAAAATATGGGAAACCTGATATAAATAACTACTACTCATTTTAAACTCTCAACTCAAAAAAAAATTGTCAGGGGACAGATATTTTCTCGGAGCAATTTAATTGCTGCCAGTCAAGTATTGTGTTACCACCTCAACGCTCGAGGGGTAAATTCCTGGAACAAGTCGATATCCATTAACAAGCCTCGCTTGGGAAATATTGGAGAATCTTCCTTTCCAACCTAGATATAACTACTGAGTGGAGTCGTATCAACAAGTATTACACTTGGGGAAAGGAAGACTATCTTTACGTTTCAGAGTCATGGATTTCATCTGAACTAGGAGCATGTGTAAGAGGTCGAGTCGCGCCGATCCATCATTTTATTGCCCCAAATGGGCCGGGAGATCCATAAAGGCGGTAGACAATGTCAGGCTGTCGTGATACTTCCATCTACATGTAGAAAACATATATTTTGTTGTACAACCTGCTACTGATCATAGTAAGGTTGGTACGACGGGCGCGGAGAAGGCTCTAGTATTGGTTCATCATCCATTTTGGATAATTCTGCAACATGTACTGAAAGGGACCACGGATGACTCCATTGGTACAGGTTTACCGATCATGTTGGCAGAGGGATTCTGCAACATGTATTGAAAGGACCAAGGATGACACCGTGGTACAGGTTTACCGGTCATGTTGGCAGGGGGTCGAAAAGTGTTCGAAATAAAGTTACAATAAATCCTTGTAACATCATCTTTTATTTTATGAGTTTGACTCTGGTAAAACTTTACTCAGATACATATGCATAAGTGGATTTTGGGTTACGGAAACCTTATATTGAATTTTCCTTATAACTTCATCTTTTAAGTTATATGTTGGTATTCTGCTCACATAGCAGATAATTTTTGGAAAGGCTATATTGGTTTACTTTCAAACCTCATCTTTTATATTATACTAGAACCTTGTTCATAGTATGAATATCGAAAGTTTGCAGAAATATTATGAAAATGATATTTGAAGTACAATAATGGTACTGTTTTTGGGAATACATTCCGATAAGGATATAATTTCAGTATCGAGATATTTTGACAAATTATTGTCTTATACCCGTTTTATTCTGGGTTGAGTTAAAGGCAGAATTATGCCATACTTTCATTACCTTGCTGAGCTATCGCTCACTCTTGCTATTGTTTTATATATATTATATAGCAGTGAAGCAGGATGCCAATGGATCGGCACATACCTCGCAAGACATTTCCGTAAACAGTTTCTAGCAGTGATCCCGAGAGTAGTACGAACCAATCGAATCAGGCTACAGCTTTTGGTATTCAACTTATGTATAGATATGAATGGTATGAGAGGATTGTGAGCATCAGAAGGCTAAGTTGGTAATGTAACATTACTTAGAAATTGTATCAGTGACAGATTCAAAGACATTTGGGTATTGTAATAAAAATTATTTATTCCGCAGTTGTTGTATCGTGTCATTTCTGAGACTCTAACCTGTGTGTGTGTGTGTGAGACATATATTGTGGGGTCATGAGCAGGTGAATTATACACGATGTGAGTAATACAGGTAAGGCAAGGAGTAAATGGATCGTGACTACTCTAAATCCCTGACCCCAGATTTGGGGCTGTTACATTTTCAACACTTGCCACTAGAGCAACAGATCCAATTTTCTTTTGGACATTCTCAATTTCTTCATCCTGCTCTATTTCCAGTTCATATGTCTTTAGGGTTCCATACAGCCTCTCAAGAATGTAGTCCTTATATTCTTGAGTGTTCCTCAAGGAGACAGTCATGGGTTTCCACTCTTTTGGCAAGGCTCTGAGAAATTTGAGATTTGAGTCTTTGACTTGAGACACTCTTCCATACAACTTCAGTCCTTTTAGCAATTTTTGAAATCTACTGAAAGTGTTATCCAAAGATTCTCCACTTTTGAAGTGAAAGTGTTCATACTGTTGTATGAGAAGTTGCATCTCGTTTTCTCTCACCTGCTCAGTCCCTTCACATATGGTTTGGACAGTGTCCCAAATTTCTTTGGCTGTAGAGCAGTTGATGACATTGTCGAATATATCAGAATCAAGACCATTAAATAAAATGTTCATGGCCTTCTTTTCTTTATGAACGGTGACGGTGTCCTCAGGAGTCCATTCTGAGCGCATCTTTGGAACTGTACTTGGAGCTCCTGCTGGTTCCTGAGCTATTGAGGTGTTTGGCTTCATCGGTACATGAGGGCCATGTTCTATGCACTCTACATAAGTTTCATCCATAGACATAAGATGTAGGCGCATTTTTACTTTCCAGTGAAAGTAATTTTCTCTATCAAGAACTGGTATCTTAACTCCATGATCCTTCTGACTCATGATTCAACTGTCTTTGATCTTTAAACTTCTTGTATATTAGAAGCTTGCTCTAATACCAATTGTTATTCCCTACACACTGAACCAGGATTGTAGAAGGAGGGGGGGTTGAATACAATCTTTGAAAACTTTTCGTTCTTGATAATGAAAATATGAAAAGTAAAAACAAGAACAAAAACACAAATAAGATGATACAAGAATTAAAAAATTCAGGTGGATTGTTTTTGTCCACCTGAGAGATTTTTATTGAAGAAATCTCTGTGATGTTTACGAATAAACGCACAGCTGCAAATACACAACTCTAGCTTCAGCAATTTACAAGGATACTGCTTTGTGCTCTCTAAATTTCTAAAACCCGATTTCTTGATTTCTAGAGTTATGCTACAACTTGGTTATATAACCCAAGTTTACAAAGATACTTGAACATCTAATAATACAAAAAGTACATGTGTTCAAAATCCTTGTTTCTCCATCCCGAACAGTGATCCGTGTTTGTAGCTTGCCCTTCTTCGCTGATTGTCTTTTAAGGAAATGCTACATTGGACCATGCAAACAGAATGCTTCTTTCTTCTTGTCACCTTTCCAGAAATACTGGCTTCCATGCTCTGTGTAGTCTGTCAACCCATGTGCTCTGACATCGCTGTCCTTTTCACAGGTACAGAGAGTATCCGTAGAAGCTATCTGAGTTGTATCCGTTGGTAGTTTCTTGATCAGCCAGTACTGCTATCCGTAAACAGTACATTGTCCATATCCGTAGAAGGCTAGTCAAGCTATCCGCAAACAGTCAACTTCATGTATGCAGAATTACAAGGCATCGACTATGTACAATTCGCCTCCCTATTCTACATATCTATTGATAGTCGACATGACTTAATTAACCTATCAAGACTACTTCAACTTCAACATCAGAAATACACAAGCATGTTACATTTGATCTTATCCGTAGATAAGCTACCCATCTACGGATACTGCAATGGCAAACTATCCGCTGATGGCTACGTATAGTTGAACAATTTTTACTAAGTCAGTTTGGTTATCATCAAGAAACAATATAGTTCCTAACAACTTTTTTCCTTTTAGTCCGCTCCGCGGAAAAAAACCGCGGACAGGCCAGAGGTTTTTTGGAAATTGTGGTCATCATTTTCCATCAATTTCACTTCTATTACACTCCAAACTACCTAACTAACTTGGTTTTTGGGAAAAAAACCCCTTCCAAAGAAGTGAACACTGAAAAATTGAAACAAGATTTTGACATAGGGGTTCAAACTTCAAATACTACAATATTACAACATAAGTCATCCAAATCCATAAAGGTTACATAATGGTTCAAATACTTAGATATTACAACAAAAGTAATGCAAATCCTACGATATTTTGGTTATCTAACCAAAATATTCTAACACATTCGAGAATCCGGCGGACAAACGGTGACTATGCACACCCAGAGGAGGATCCTTGTTGATGAACATAACTACATGGTACAATACTACAACACAACCATCGCGGAGGACACCCGTACTAATTGCTTTGTGCGTAGCGGTGTCATTGTGAAGGGAGACACGTATAGTGCTTCTTCCATCATAAAGGCGGAACCTTGCATACAATCCCTTCACGTTCCCACCATCGGTTACGTTGGAAACCCATCCCTTCACATATTCAACACACATTTGATCGCGTGTGCAACCCTCCCTAGGCCTCAATTTGAAAATGTCAATAATGTTGTCACATTCCACAACATCACCACCATCCCAATCGGAAAGACTCCATTTGCCTTCAATGTCCTTACCCAAATTCAAGATTGGAAGAAAGTAGGGTGTCACATTATATGCAACCTTTTCAAACATTGCTTCACTAGCCGTCCAAAGGCATGCATCTTTCCAATTGGTTGACCTATAAGCCATTTCCTCCAGGGGATACAAGTCAACATCTTCCTCTTCAACAATTGGTGGCGGCTCACTAACTTCATTGAACTCCATTATGTCATAATAAGGTGGTAAATTGCGACATATTTCATCCAACTCATCGCAAGTTGGTGACTCCATAAATACCTCTCCTTCGGAGCTCGGAAGTGAATCACTAACATGTGAAACCGAATCATTATCCGAAACATTACCACCATCCATGTTACCTACACATGACGATAAAAAAACTTTGTTAGATAATGTGAGAAGAACATAATGTAAAGTTAAAAATGGAGAGGTAGAGAGTTATATCAATTACAATTGGCCACTTTCACCACCACATTGACCACTTTGACTACTTTGAGCATTTAATAAAATTTCTTTTATTTTTTCACAATTTCTAATATCATGTCCTTCAAGTCCACATTTAGAGCATTTCCTCGGTGTTTTGCGAATTGTTTCGATGGGACTTTTGAAACGAGGGTCTTTTTTCCTTCCTTTGGTTTGTGACACAATGGGATCAAGAATTGGCTCATGCAGGCCATCACCATCTTCTTGAGTTGTTTTCGTGCCAACTTCACTACTTACATGCTCAATTCCATCAACTCCCATATTCTCAAGAATTTCGGTTTCCCGATTGATTACCGAAACGGCATACTCGTAACGCTCCTTTGATGCCATGCTACTATGACAAAAGGCCATGGTGAGTAATGTCATGTTGAATCTTTTGGTAGGATTCAAATCATGGGATGATGCTTCTTCTCCGGTCAAATGATAAGGCAACATACCATTAACTCTATTGGCATCCTTTGTCCAACGTCGTCTCAAAAAGGCATTAGGTATTTCGGAAACACATCTCTTTGTGAACACGACTATAATGTGCGGCAAGGAATGCCCAAATATTCATACATTCTACACTTGCAACTACCACTTAGAGACAATTTGTTGAACGTAACAAGATACATTGTTCTTTTTTGGGGATCCACCAATTGCCTATAGCATTTGTAGTATGTATACTCATCTTCTTCCAAAAAACGATCTCTATCTTTCTCCACAAAGTAGGTTGTAGCTTCCACCAATTGCTCTTGAAACTTTCTAAACATTATTTTTGTGTAAATGGAAGCACCATGTTGCTCCAAGGCGGTCTTCATTTTTATCCCACGACAATTTTGACGAGTCTTAAAATCCTCTTCTTTCTCCCTCATAAATTGTCTTTCCAAAGCTTTTTGAGCATTTTCAACAAATTCTTTCAAACCCGTGCAAGAACTAACATAACTATCAAAAAAAGCATTCATTCCCTCACTCCTTGAAGTTGTTGTTTGTCCCGCGGAAAATGTGCTTCGAGTGAAAGCCTTGATCCATTTATGCTTCAAACCGTACAATCCTTGTAGCCATGTATTATCTTTCAATTCATACTTCACAACCAATGCTTTCCACCTATCCTCAAACACATCTTCGGTCAATGAGTTATAAATGCAATTATTGAAATCAACTTTGAAATCCGGGTGCTTCGAATAGTAACTTGCAAATTTCTCGGGGAATTTGTTACTAATGTGCCAACTACACAACAAATGAGTGGTGTTCGGTAGTTGTGATGAAATAGCCCCGGCCATGGCTTGGTCTTGATCCATAATGATAGTCAAGGGATGTTTGTTTTCAACCGCCTCAAACCAACTACCTAATACCCATTCAAAATTTGTTTGGTTAAAATCGCGGAGGGGCATTTTGGTAATCCAGCGCTCCGCGGAAAAGAAGCGCGGAGCGGTACAGTGATCCGCGGAAAAAAAGCGCGGAGGACTAAGGCTCCGTGGAAAAGAAGCGCTGAGTGATTGAAATTTTTTTTTAATCCTAACCGTCAGATTGTTGATCAAACGGCCAGAAAATGAATTGTTAAATAACTGATTCCTGATAATTGAAACTAGGACCCTTGAGAAATTTAACTGAAACTATTTACTTTGGCGGTGCCAAAGCAGGTACAGAGTCTAGTCCCACATAATTACTTTGTTTGTTTGTTTATTAGAGGAGGAACTTCATATTTAGGATTTGAGAAGTTCGTTTATGTCAAGTAATTAGTTCTTTCGAAACCTCAATATTGTTATATGTTTATTATATTAATATTGTCAATATTGTTTATATTGTTTGTTATATGACTTTAATCAGTTGCATAAGACTCTGCAAGAATTAAGAAATACTCTTTTTTATACTGTAAGGATTAAGAGAATTTTTATGAATAGTTCAGGGGCTAAAAGTACTGCTCGAAAATTTTGGGGTCGATGGTTCTTAAACTTTTAAGGGTAAAAAGTTCATTAAATCTTTATAATTTTCATTATTTTCTCTTCTTCTTCTTCCTCTTCATCTTATTATTTAATTTTATTCGGTTTTGACTTGAGCTGCATCAGAAGGAGATACACAAGATAGATACAAGCGATGATAAGAGCAGTGATTGTAATGAACGATCAAGGCAAGCCTCGCCTTCTCAAATTCTACCAATATCAGGTCCTCTTTATATTTCTCATCTAATTTCTCTAATCAATTTCATCTTTATTTTAATTGTTTATTTAATTTTTGAATCATCATGATTTAAATTGTTTTAATAGCCTGTAGAGAAGCAACATGAGATCATTCGAACTATATATGGAGGTTAGTTAGTTCATCTTCTACCTTGTATCTATCTTATTCACCATTTGTAGTATTCAGTTTTTAGCTTATACAGCTCAATTTGCCTTCCCAAAGGCGTAAACTCACACGAAAATTGTAACATTTGATTCTAAAAAGTGCTAGTCGCGATTTAAGTTTCGTGTTTTCAAATGCAGAAAGAAATTAGAATTAGGGAGAATTGAAAATAATTCGGACTGTATTTATATATGTGGAGCTGTATCGATTTGACTTTTGTCTTTTTAAATGCAGAAATTAGAATTAGTGAAAAATTGAAAATAATTCAGACTGTATTTATATATGTGGAGCTTAGTTCATTGTATATCTATTGCCAATTGTACTAGAATTTCAGTTTTTACAGCTCAACTGTTTTGATGTGAGCGTGCTTGCTGATCGGGATTAAGCTTTTGTTTTTAATGCAGAATTTAGAAGTAGTGAAAATTGAAATTAGAACTGTTTTGATGTTAGGATTTGTTTATATTTGTTTGCGTAGATTGGTGAAATGCTAGATATATTTAGTTACTTTACTCCATTTTGTAGGTAAATTTAGTTGTTACTACTTTCCGATTAATTGGTTTTGTACTTTTTTATTTGTTTAAATGCAGTTCTATGTAGTAGAGCTGATAACGTGAGCAACTTTGTCAACGTGGAATCGATTTTTGGACCAGTATGTTGCTTCCTTTGTATTTATTTTTTGTTAATGCGATTTTTCGTTTTTAGGTCTAGTAATTATCTGGAAATACTTTGTGATTTTTAATGGTACACTTTATATTAAGTTTTGGTGAGAGCTAGACAGGTCACATATTTATGTTTCTGCAGGATGCTCGTCTTGTATACAAGACATTTGCGACGCTATACTTTGTGTTTGTATTTGATCCTGCTGAAAATGAGCTAGCCATCTTAGACCTTATGCAAGGTACTTCACTGTAATTATTATGCTCTAGTACTCTAAAAATTATTAGAGCTTTACATGGTTCTTAGCAACTATTGATGTCAATAACAAGAGAACATGGAAGGGACCTATATGTTGTTTTACTATTACCTTGTTCATTTATACTAATAGTGTATCAACACTGTCAGTATCAGTGAAAGAAATTTTAACCATCTAAGAACTTCAAACACTAATCTATATGTTACATATGCTCACAGAGTATGCCCATTTACCACTCTAGACGAAAGAAGTGCCCTGATTTATAAAATCCATATACGTACACCCGAAGTGGCTTCAAGACTACAGATTGAACTAATAATTCTTTTTTCAAGATCCCATTTATATGTATAACATAAATTACAAACCCAAAATATTTTTTTTAATCTTTCTAATGTGTTTTCTTCTGTAAATCATCACCAATGCCTTGTCATCTTATGTAATTTTCATATGTTCAATGTTGTTTATAGACCTAATACAAGAATGACATATTCAATTACCCTTCATTGTCAACTCATCCATCAAGAATGCAACTGTTTTGGCTCCATAGTATGCATCCTTACTTGGATCCATCAGTACTTGATTGCTTTCACTATTTTAATGTCCATCTTTCTTTCTTTCTTTTCATTAAGTTCAAGTCATATATTCTACAATAGTATTGAGGATATTTACTTGCTAATATGAGCTTCAGACTCCAGAGCAACATAATTAAGTGAAATTGGTACTTGTTAGGACTTAGGACCTGCGCCTTGAGCAAAATATGTAATTATCATTTATACACCGTAAAAGGATTCTATAGGTTTCATTCATTTCTTGTAATGATTACTCCGTGTTCCTAAAAGCTGAGCTTTGAGCTTGTAAGATTCAAAGGCAAAGCTGCAGCCTGCAAGGGGACATTTGCTGTGAAATGGATAAAGTATATTTTTAAATATCACCTCTTCTGCTCTTCATGTTCAATATTGTAATTTATATAGTTTCTTTTAATTACAGTTTTCGTGGAGACATTAGACAAGTGCTTCAGTAATGTGTGCGAGCTAGACATAGTGTTCAATTTCAACAAGGTAAACTCGATCATTTCTGTCTCAACTTTCTAGAGATAATTAGTTCTAAATTGCCTAAAGTTCTGCTGTTTCAATATGTTCATAAAAACAGAATACTTGCAGTTCCTTTGTTTTCTATATGCCTACGCAGTAAGCACCAAGGCTTGGGTCACTAGCCTTGAAATTTTAATTTATTTTGCCACTTGTTTAGACTAGTTCGTGTTCCTGCCCTAATCAATTCTACTTTACGTGACTATTGATGGAGCCATAAAACTAAAGCACTGAACCATTTAACCCAATATGTCTGTTTATTGACAGGTGCATACAATTTTAGATGAGATTATTGTAGGAGGTCAAGTTCTTGAGACGAGTTCATCAGAAGTTGTAAAGGCAGTTAATGAAATATCAAGGTTCTTCTCTCCCCTCCTCTCCATCTCCCTCCCTCCCCTTGCTCTTTCCCCCGTCCATGTTTATACAACAATGCAATGACTAGTACTTTGCAGGTTGGAGAAGACCTCAAATTCAATCATGCGTGTTCCAAAATCGATTTCAGCATGGCAAGGGCGGTAGAATATGATGTTTTGTGGCCTTATTGTGGTACCCTTCATGTCTGCGTAACTTATAAGGAATCAGTCTTGGATGGAATGTTTAGTAACAGAACTAGTAGTACTAAAATTGCAGAAATATCAAATTTGTCTTTTGTCCCGTGAAGGATTCCTTATACATAGCGAAACATTAGATAGGTCTATCCAACCCCAGCTTATCCAAGTGTTTGTCCATTGCTTTGTATGAAACAAATTGCAACTTACTAAGCTAATTCATACTAATTCAGTAGCCCATGAAATAGGCAATACAGAGCTGTGATTGGCTGGTAGCATCACAAAATACTTTAGGCAAAATGGCCACAGAAGCATCAGAAATTTGAGTGGCCACAATTATGAGCAAAAAGAGGCCACGGAAAATAAATTCATAATGCTTCGCTCGCCAATTGTAGGTGGAAAATACTTTCTACTTGGCAAAACTTCTAACTTTCAGTAACACACAATTTTCATAAAAAAAACAGTGAACAAATCCAGTAATAAAAGAGTCATCTTATTATACATCACAAGTTTCTGGAAATCAAGATTTACGGACACACATAGTTGCAAATGTAATACATATGCAGTAAAAGGAACACTGCAACAAACGAAAATAGTTCTTGCAAGAGTAAATCAAAGTACTACAATCATTTCATCATGATAAATTAGGAAAAAATAATATATGAAAACATCAATAAAGAACAGGGGATTTTGCAAGATAAGATACGATAATTTTATCTACGGAAGGGTTAAAAGAGCTGCAAAGAGCTGCTGCTGCTGCTGCAACATGCTTGAGGCTGTATCAAATTTGCTCCATAAGGCTCCTCTATCAAGCTTGAGACTGCTCCCGTCTTGAGCCTGACAACGCCCACTTTAATGTATGGCTCTGGGCGAGGGATACTCTCAAACAGCTTGGCCTCAAATGTCCAGAGATTGTCACCATAACAAGGTATTGATGCTTGGAATGTCATGTAGTACCAAGTGCCACCAGCAACGATTGTCATTGTCTTGATTACTTTGACAACGGAATAGTTTGTTTGCTATACACAGAACAATACGATTTGTTAGGTTGATGTGTCAGAGAGAGAGAGAGAGATTAAACAGAGAGAGAGAGTAAACACAAACCTCTTTGGAATTATAAAACTGAATGGCATGATTAGCGAGACCATACAAATCAGCAATGGCGTCATCAGAGAGATTAGCATCTGGTGGGCAGTAATACCTAATAATCAAGCTACCACAGTTCCTCATCAGATAAGGATAGTATCCAACCTCAAACCCCTACAATAAAAACGCACATTAACAAATTAAGAATAATAATAATCAATCACATTCATATACATAAACACACACAATACAAATTGAAAACACAATTTACAACCACGAACCTGAGTAGCGCAGACATCTCTTTCGTACTGTCTCTGTTCTAAGATAGAATATCTTACCTTGTTCCAATATTCGTGAGCTATATCGGGATGATAGTGTTTCAGTCTATTATCAATTTGTTTCCTCAGCTCTTCGTCATCATCTTCTAGGCGCTGAGAGAATATTTTTCGCTTCCAAGACTCGTTCATCTCTGCTCCCTTGAGCGCTTCTTCAATATATACAATCCCATCATCTTCTCTCGTCAGCTCTACAGGTTCATAATTATATTCATAATCTTCCGGGACCTTCCGAGTCTTCATCTGATTAATAATACGAATCAGCTCAGCTCTACCTTCCGGATCCCGCCTAGGGTTCTTCATATCTCTTCCTCTGCCTAGGGTTTGTGAGCTGATGAATATGTGGAATTGTTGTTGTAGAGCTCGTGGGCTTTAACTTCGTTGGGAATAGAGGTCTAGGGATGTTTTTACTGCTTCATCGGCTCTAAATATATAGTTATGATTTTGGTGATTTCCATGGAAAATAAATTTACAATTAATTTAAATCATATATAGAATTTGTTTTTGGTGATTTCCGATCATAAATGGGAAATAAGTTTGCAAATATAATTTTAATCATATATAAAATTTGTTTATTTCCGATTATAGGTGGAAAATAAGGTTGTAATCATGTGTAGAATTTGAATACGTAGGGCCATCAATCATCAATCATTATAAATCAATCAATATCTTTATATATTAATTTCTTATATATAATAAGCGTAAGGGAGATCTTATCCAAAATTTTGGTCGGTGACTGTACTATCAAAAGTATACGATCCGTTGGATTATTAAACTATAAATCTTCAAATCAATGAGGACCGTCAGATATAATATTAAAAATTGTATTTGATTATTAATAGGATAATATTTAAATACTAAAAGATGTATTTTGATAATTTAAACCAATTATAAATAGGTTTTCTATATTGAAAAGAAATCTTTATGTAAAAATTCGTAATTATCTTTTCTCTTTAGTTTATGGATAGTTCCAGTTAGATAATAATTATTAAACCATCATTAAATTAAAGATAATTTTGTAAGATTCGCGTGGGCTGTAAAATCGTTAAAATCTGTTGTCTAAAACTCAAGATAGAGCCAAAACAGTAAAGTTATTATCTAAATTTTAATAAATATATTTTTATTATTGTAGCACCAATTTAATTTTTTTCCTAATTCTTTTAAATTTATAAATTCTATTTTTATTTCAATAAAATATTAAAACCAATTTAAGAAAAAATTAAAATTGATCGTCCGTGTACGATTACGCCTAAATTAATAATTATAGTTAGATCTTAAATAGATCGATGAGAATTGTTAGATCTAATATTAAAAAGTGTATCTGATTAATAATAGAATTATATTTAAATACTAAAAAGTGTATTTTGATAATTTAAAATTTTTCTATGTAAAAATTCTTAAATATCTTTTATCTTGGATTTATGTATAGTTCCAGTTAGATAATAATTATTAAACCAAATATCAAAATAACAATTCATATCGATTACAATGATACACGTGGACCCTACGTTATAACATAACAGACTTAGGAGAACTCCTGTACATGAATAAATTTAAACACTTTTTTTTCTGAAGAAACATAACAATTTGATTAATCCAAATTATAATTATATTATTTTACATATAACAAACATAAAAGAATAATATCAAAATATTATTAAAATATTGAGGGTTTCATATTCATAAACGATAATTTTGAATATATTATTTATATTAAAATGTGTACTTGATTAAATGTAGGATTATATTTAAATACTAAGAAGTGTGCTTTGATAATTTAAACCAATTATGAATTGATTTTCTATATTGAATTGAATTTTTTATGTAAAACTTCTTAACCATCTTTTCTTTTCAGTTTATTTTATGAGTAGGTCAACTGGTCAAGTTAGATAATAATTATTAAACCATCATTAAATTAAAGATAATTTCGTTAGTTTCGCCTGGGTTGTAAAATCGTCAAAATTCAATTTCTAAAACTCAGGATAGAACCCAAATAGTAAAGTATGTATCTAAATTTTAATAAATATTTTTTATTATTGTAGCACCAATTTATTTATTTTTCCACTAATTCTTTTAAATATAGAGAAATTTTATGTTTTTTTCAAAAAAGTATAAAAATTAATTAAGAACAAATTCAAATCGATAAAGAATATAATAATATGAGAATAAAATTTTATATAATCATAACATAATTTTTATTCTGTTTAATAATTTTTAAGTAATAATGTATTTTAAAATTTTATATACAATGTAAATAAAATCGAAACATTAAAATTAAAAGCAGTTAGTAAGATACCTATATCAGTATATACTTGATATCCTTATTATATTAAATCCTTATATATAATAATCATAATATGGATCTTATCCAAAATTTTGGTCGTAGACAACCAAATTAATAAGGACCATTAGATCTTAACTAGATAAATGAAAATCGTTAGATCAAATATTTAAAAAGTGTATTTTATTAATAATAGGATTATATTTAAATTCTAAAAGGTGTATTTTGATAATTTAAACCAAATATACCAAATATAAATAAGTTTTCTATATTGAATAGAATTCTCCATGTAAAAAATTCGTGACTTTCTTTTCTCTTCCGGATAATTCCAGTTAGATAAAAATTGTTAAACCATCTTTTAATTAAATATAATTTAGTTATCTTCATGTGAGGTATAAAATCGTCAAAATCTGATTTTTAAAACACAAGATAAAACCCAAATTAGTAAAGTGAATATTTAAATTCTAATAATAATTATTATGTCATCATTATTTTAATACCAATTTAATTTCTTTTTTCTAACTATTTTAAATTTAGAAATCTATGTTCAAAAATTAAAATCAATCTAAGAAAAATTCAAATCAACAAAGAATATAATAATATGAGGATAAAATTTTATAAAATTGTGCATATTTTTAATCCAATTTTATTAAGTTTTAGATCATAACTAATCAAATATTATTTATGATTTCATTTTATAAGAACTCATGGATACCTAATTTCATTGTTAGCAGGACTATATTCATATTAAAAAAAACCGTATTTTGAAATTTTAGACTCAGAGGCCAAACTTTTTTAACATATATACATTGTAAATTATTAAATTCGAAACTTTAAAAGTTTCTTAATCAATTAGTATAGTACTTTTCTGAAAAATCGTACTTTACAAAAATTTTTATCAAATAACCTATGTCTGCAAGAAAAAAAATGAAAAAAATTCTTTATTTAAAAAAAAAACCTATAAATTTTAATATGTTGTTGGTAGATTTAAACCTTAGATCATTCTACATGATAATTTTAGTGTTATATCTAACGTTTTTCAACAATTTAATTTGAAACATCCAAGATTGAGTGATCAAACAAAGCGACCAAACTTATAAGGAAACTTTCATTATTTAGTCTTTAATATAATAACATAGATATTTATAGGATATACTATAAAAAATGAATTTTATACAGAATTTTGATCGTCACGGTGTAGTACTTTAAAAGAAGAACTATTACAAAAAAAATTATATTTTAATTGATAATTTATTTTCTCAAAAGTTCAAAGTTACCGCATCTTTAACATATTACAAAAAAGAGTATATTATATTTTAGCAATAAATATTTAAAAAAATTAAAAATTAAAAAAATTATAAATATTAAGAAAAATTAATGATGTTATCATGGTAGTTTGTTTCTAAATACCGCCAAAACATTCTCAACTGATAGATCCAATACTTTTAAAAATAGATGATCAAGATTATATCATATAAAAAGTAGTTATTGTCTAAAAATGATATAAGTTAAAAGATATTATATTAGGATTGGATTTTCTAAAAAGTCAAAACATAAAAATAGTTGTAATTAAATAAGGAAACTCATTTAATACCAAAATAATCAAAATCGTTTAATGTTAAATAGATAGGTGAAAACCGTTAAATTTAACATTAAAAACTGTATTTGGTTAATGAAGAGTATTCTAATTATCTAAACTACATATAAGTAGATTTCCTAAATCGAATAGAATTCTCAAGATTAAATTTCGTCACTTTATTCTCTTTTTAGTTTTAGAATAGTTTAATTTAATTTAATTTAATATACCTAAATTTACTTATTTAAATTCAAATTCAAATTTATATGATAGAAATAATATCAGTTGCCTTTTAAATTTTAACTAATGGAGGAAATAGAATATACAAATTTAATATTATTTCCTTTCTCAATTTTAATTCAATAAAATTAAAGTTACTTATTTAAATTTGAATTTATATAATAGAAAAAATCTAAATTGTCTTTTAAATCTTTGTTAATGGAGAAACAAAATATACAATTTTAATTCAATAAAATTAAATTTTCTTATTTAAATTGAAATTTATAAGATAGAAAAATATCAAATACATTTTAAATCTTTACTATTGGAGGAAACTAATATACAATTTTAAGATTATTTAATTTTAACATTCTTTCCTTTCTCAATTTTTATTCAATAAAATGAAAGTTCCTTATATAAATTTGAATTTATTGGATAGAAAAAATCTCAATTTCCTTTTAAATCCTTACTAATGGAGGAAACATAATATACAATTTTAATATTCTTTCCTTTCTCAATTTTAATTCAATAAATTAAAGTTCCTTATTTAAATTTCAATTTATAGGATAGAAAAAATCTCAATTGTCTTTAAATTTTTGTTAATGGAGGAAACAAAAGATACAGTTTTAATTCAATAAAATTAAATTTCCTAATTTAAATTGGAATTTATAGTATAGAAAAATATCAAATACCTTTTAAATCTTTACTAATGGAGGTATGATATACAATTTTAAGATTATTTCCTTTCTCATTTTTTATTCAATAAAATGAAAGTTCCTTATATAAATTAGAATTTATAGGATAGAAAAAAATCTCAATTTCCTGTTTAATCTTTACCAATGGGGGAAACCGAATATACAATTTTAATATTCTTTCCTTTCTTAATTTTATTTCAATAAAATTAAATTTCCTTATTTAAATTTGAATTTTTAGGATAGAAAAAATCTCAACTGTCTTTTAAATCTTTGTTAATGGAGGAAACTAAATATAAAATTTTAAATATTCTTTCTATTAAAATTTGTAATAATGGAGGAAAATAAATATACTATTTTAATATTCGATATCTTTATCTTTTTATCTTATAAATCTTTATCTTATTTTTACTTTTATTTATCTTCTTCTTTATATATACTAGCTTAAAATTCGTGCAATTCACGGATTTTTTTTAATTATTATTATTTCAATATTGATATTTTAATATTTTATTAATTGTATTTATTAAAAAAAATTAAATAGGTATGTTAAAATAGGTAAACCTTTTTAATAATTAAAAGTATTAAAATAGGTTTAAACATATTTTCGGATATCTATATCTTTTTATTAATATTCAACATCTTTATCATTTTAGCTTATCAATCTTTATCTTATTTCTTTTTTTATTTATCTTTTTCTTTATATATATAAGGAAACTGAATATATAATTTTAATATTCTCATTGATTAAAAGATGTCTAATTTGTTTTTTCAAATCTTTCCTAATGAAGGAAACTTAATATACAATTTTAATATTTTTGCCAATAAAATCTTGACTAATGGATATTCTCCTAAAACTTTTTCCCAAATTTTAAAATTGAAAAAGAATTTTACTAATACTTTCCTAAATTTCTCTTCGGGACAAATTTGAAACTTATTACAAAAGTTTACCTTAATTATTCAAGACTAACTTCTTCTCCAACAATCATCCATATATATATATATATAATTGACCATCGAACATAAGTAAGTTCAACTTTCTATCGTATTTTTACATCGATTTGTTAGCTTACCTTTATGCTTTTTTAAACTTGAATTATTGACATCATTAGTATAATATTTGATAATTGATACGCATGAATTGTATTCTTGGTCCATGTTCTTCAGTAATATGTTTATTAAACTCATAATTTTTATTTTGATGTAGGGTGGTATTTATAAGCTGATCATCTTGATATTGGGTATTGGATAATTCAATTGTGATGTGATGATTCAATATGTCTATACAATATACAGTACAAACCAGACACCAGTAGCCTAAGCCTCTGACAATTAGCTAATATGATTATTCTTTTAGTACTATAAGTTTATTAATGTCTCTAGATATTTTATGATTTTTTGATAAAATTTTATGTATCCTGCAAGATAATTTCATAGGATGGCTCATAAGTTTTGTAGCTTAATCTATTTTCCTATATATTTTTTAGTCCAAGATATGAGAGATTGGTTTGGCCAGATAGCGGATGATAGGATTGTAAAAACCTTCTGTTAGAAAATGGAAAGTTTGAGGCATATTTTATATATGTTCTTGATGAAATTTCCGGAAACTAATAATTGGAAGTTGTTCCTTGTAATGAGGACTTAAACTTTCATGTTTGGATCTAAGACATTTTCTTATTGTAATCCATAAATAAATTGAGTTGAAATAGGTTGCTTGAAATGGGTTATGTGGGTTAGTTATATTGAAATAACTTGTATCCCACATAGAAATGGTAATGAGAGGTTGGTGGGTTTATATAGAAACATGTGCAAGAGTAGTGTACAACTACTAAGGCATGTGGGTGTGCATGGTGTTAGTATGTGCCTCACGCGCGCGCACACACACACGCGCGCCGCCGCCGCCCGCCTCGCCACGTCACGACTCGACTCGGGTCGAAGGGCGATTTGGGCGAATGTCTCGGCGTCTCGCGTACGCGAGGCGACCTGGGCGAGGAATTTTATTACCTGTTTATTTAATATTATTTATTGATTTAATTTAACAGTATCAGTATTTATTTGTAACAGCTATACGAACTGGGTCAGGATTTATATTAAATTCTGATGGACCAGTTCTTGGATCAAATCCTGATGGCCTGGTCAGTACTTGGAGTGAAATCCTGATGACTACTGATCCTGATGGCCTGTGTCAGTATTTGAATCCTGATGATGGTCTAGTCCTGACGAAATCCTGATGGTCGATCAAGTACTGATGCCACTCCTGACGGACAGCAAGTCCTGATGGCTTGGAGTACTGATGATGATCAAAACCTGATGGACCAGGAAATCCTGACTGAGCTGTAACTGCTGTTAAATCCTGATGACTACTGTTATGGTAATTAAATCAGAATATTTAGTATTAAATGTCATATCTTCAGTTACAATATTTTGTCGGTTTACGTTTTATTTTGTATTTTTATATAGATACAAAATATAACGTTTGACAGGGTGAGATAGACGGAACTCTGAAAACCCTAGCAACTATTATCTTCTCTGTTTTCTCTCAACACATACAGAATACATAGTTCTTGGGCGAAGTGAGGTGCTGGTCGCTGTTGATCATTCCTACATCTGTGAGTGGATTGATCTGTGCTGTTTTATCCTGGGAGTGATATTGCTGCAACCCAACACAGCGTAAGTGGGGCAATAATCTCTTCAAGAACAGTCAAGACTTCTCGAAGGCTTGGCGACTCAGCTGTTTATTTATCTTTCAGAATTTGTTAAAGCTCCTGATTGATAAGTGTTCTTTCTTATCTGATTATATTTACAGTCTCTAATTATTTTATTGTTTCGACCTTTGTTTTGTTTCGTTTCTTGGTTATTGGCCTGTTCTTGTTAATACAATTATATATATAACTGCCCTATTGTTGCTGTGTAGTTAGTAAATATACCCAACACCTTCAATGTGTAGGAGCTTGCAAGGGTCGATGAATGAAAAAAAGTGACTGAAATAAGTATCAGTATTTTGAAATCCGAATCACTAACATACTTTCTGAAAGATACATGCACATGTTTAGGATTATCAATAATTTTTATGTATAGTAAAAGATCTATACATGGAGGATGATGTCATTATAAAATGTATAAGATGTTATTTATGTACGATAAAATATATATGTTTGGAGCTTGATATCAAATTTATGAAACGACCAACTTTCACAATAAAAAATGAAATATAAAAAAAATTACTTTTAATTATAATTTATATAGTTAATAAGATAATACTGTAGAATCTTACCTTTAGAATCTTTACTAATGGAGAAAATTAAATATACAATTTTAAAAAAAAATATTTATAAATATAATTACTAACATAGGAAACTAAATATATTATATTAATATTCTTCTAAATTTTATATGTAAGTCAAAGCTTAAAATTTTGAAAAATATTATGGAAAAGACAATGACGGTGAGTTAGGTCCCTCAAATCACCTCAATTTTTTTTATATAATTTTCTCGAAATTTTGAATTATTAATGTAATGTTTTATTAATATGTAATGTTTTGATTTTAATTTAATTTAGCTTTAATTTAATGTTAATTTTCTTTTTAGTTGTCTTATCAAGTTTATTTTCGGATTTTGTATTGATGCTGTTATTTTTTTGTGGCCGTTGATATAGTTAAATTTGACTTGATTTAAGTTTGAATTTTTAAATATTATTCTACTATTAATCGAATACACTTGTTAACATTAGATATAAGGTTCATGCATGTTTAAGATCAAACGGTATTTATTAATTTGGTTGTTAAAGTAACGAATTATCAGAATTTTAGATAAAATCTATCTTGCCTTTATTATATATAAGAATATAATGTATATTCGGATATATTCAAGAGATTTTGTTTTTAAGAATATGCTGTTATTTTTTTTGTGGCCTTTGATATAGTTAAATTTGACTTGATTTAAGTTTGAATTTTTAAATATTATTCTACTATTAATATTATGCACGGGTTATTTTTAATATTTGTTACTATATTATTTACGTTTTAATATTTTATTAATTGTATTTGTTAAAAAAAATAAGCACGTATGATAAAATATGTAAACTTTTTTAAAAATTAAAAGCCTTAAAATTGGTTTTTAAAATAAATAAGTAAATGATTTGCCCGTGATATTATTAGAAAAAAGGAGAGATTTTAGTAAGAAAAATAAAAAAAGTAATTTGAAAAAGGAAATTGCCCATGATATTTTTAGAAAAAGAGGGGCTTTGTTAGAAAAATTTATAATGTGTTTTAGCTGAAAAGGTAATTGGTTATAAATAGATAATGTTATTATTTAATATTTTTTTATAAATCAGTAAAGGTAATTAAGTAAAAATATGATTTTACCGACCGATCAAAGTTTTAATGTTTCGTCTATTATATAATAGTATATATAATAGTATAGACTGACTTATTGCACGTATCATTTACAGGTTTTTAGATTTATTTTATTAATTAATTAATTAAAATATATATTTGGATGTATTAATAAGTTATAAATATTATTAAGTATTGAAAGATATCGTGTAAGGCATTTTTGGGAGTGTATTAATGATTGAAAGATATCGTATAATTGGTATTTTTAGGTGTGTTTGGAAAACGTAATATTGTTTAATTAAAAGGTAACATGTTAATTTAAAAACATTACATTAATGACTGAAAGATATAATATAATTAGTATTTTTATGTGTGTTTATAAAAGGTAGTATGTTTTAATTAAAAGATAACATGCTTTTAATGATTGAAAAATATTATATTATTAGTATTTTTAGGCGTGTTTATAAAATATAGTGTTTTTTTAATCAAAAGATACTCCCACGTCCCTTTAGGTTCTTTGGGAGACAGAACTTGACACGCATTTTAAGACTTCTAAAATGTATAATTTCATAACTTATTTTTTATTTACATTTTTAACATAACTTAATAAGTTATGTCAAGAACCTAAATGGACGGAGGAGAGTAATATGTTTTGGTTAGAAAAGGCAATTTCCTATTATTCATATTATTTATTAATTAAAATAACCGAAAACCTGAAAACCAAAATTTCAATGAAACGTCAATTATATAATATTATAGATTATACAAACTTTTTTTCTTAAATAGTCAATATTTAAAATTTTACAAAAAATTTATAGGGCCGCTGCGAAGCGCGGCTTAGTCGACTAGTACTTATATAAAGAAGGAGAAGACGAGGGCGGTGAGGTGACGGCTCTCAAATCGCTCCGATCTATTTTTCTAATTTTCTCAATTTTTTGAATTAATAATATTAAAGATTCGAAAATATCTCAATTTTAAGATTCTTCCCTTTAAAATATTTACTAATGAAGGAGGCTAAATATATAATTTTAAGATTCTTGGAATATTCTCCTAAATTTTTTATTAGAAAATATCTCGGTTATCTTTTAAATTTTTACTAATAGAGAAAACTAAATATAAAATTTTAATATTTTTGCCTTTATAATTTCCAATAAATTCTCAATTTTCTTCTTACTATTTTCTAACGCAGTAAACTAAATATACTATATTAATATTCTCCTAAATGTTCTCTACTAATCTAATTTATTTACTAATTTCTTTTTTTTATTTTCTCAATTTTTTGACTTATTAATATTAAAAATTCAAAAATATCTCAATTTTAAGATTCTTGCTTTTTCTAATTTTCTCAAAATTTTGAATTAATTATATCAAAGAGTAGAAAAAGTCTCATTTGCCTTTTAAGTCTTTAATATTAGAGGAAACTAAATATACAATTTTAATATTCTTGCATTTAAAATCTTTACTAATGGAGGAAAATATATATACAATTTAAATATCCTACTAAATCTATTTTTGTATAGCACCTCTATTATAAATATAAAAAATTGAAATTTCATTTTTTAGCTCCTAATTTATAGAAAATGTGATACTTATAAAAAACAATTACTCTAAAATACACTTATATAAACAAGAATACGAGGAGGGGCGAGGTGTCACCTCTCTAAAATCGATTCGATATTTTTTTCTAATTTTTTCAAATTTTGGAATTAAATAAACAAATATATTACAATTACCTTCTACATATTCGTTAATGTAGGAAACTATAAATACTATCTTAATTTTCTCCTAATCTTTCTATTTAAGTTAAATCAAAACAAATATACAAAAGTAATTATTTGATGAAATATTAACTTTATTCTGGTTAATCTATCTATATATACATCTTTGAACGCTGCAAACGTTCTTTACTCTTTTTCTTGGATGCATCATGCATGGCTTTTTCATGTTTTTATTTATCTTTTGATTTTTGAACGGGTGTAATGTACTATTGTGCTTTGTTTCTACCATTATATATAAAATAAGATTAATTGTGTTTAGCATTCAACTAACTTGGTTTGTATTGTAATGCAGTTCCACAAGAATGGATTCAAACAAGGTGACTTTTGTAGTTGATTTCTATGACTAATTACAATTATGTTTAATTCATCTTTGTATTTAATTATTATTTTTTTGTAATTTTGGGGACTAATTAGTGTTTGTATACGGTATTATTTTCTTAATAAAATTTAATGAGACATGGTTTACTTTTTAATGATGACTGGGTAGATGTGGCCTTCTTCCAGGTTAGTTTTTGATATATTTATCTTAATTATCCTAATATTATATACTTTAGTTACATGACATAAAAATCTCAATTCTCATTGTCTCTGTCCATCAATTAAGGTTAGTTTTTTTTGAACAATTTTTTTTTATATGTTCATTGGAAAAATAATTATGCTATCTTAGTGTTTCTTTGAATGTTTGATCTCTTACAAAAAATCATAAAGACTTTATCTCAATCTCCTATTTCTTAAGGATAAAGAGATCATGTCATGTAAGTCATAAAAATAGGAAAGAAAAGGTAAAAATAATATTTGTTGCTCCTTTTAATTTTTATTGATATAAGAAATTTCATAAATATTTTTTGTACTTTGTTTATAATAAAAAAGAGAGGTAGCCCTGGAGTACAATATGAAAATATTAGATTTAAAAGGTGGCGAGGAATGGTAGGCGGGGAGAGGAGGATCCTCACTTTCTAGACCCAATTTCAAATTTTTTCCAAATTTTCATGAAATATGAAGAGAGATGCAAACCAAGAAACTGGAAATAATAATGTACATACAAAGATTTGGGTGGAAACTACAGATTTAGGTTACAAAGTCTAATGTTGTGTTTAAACATTATAATTTAAACACCCCAATACTTCATTCATTAACTCATTTATTTTCTTCACAGTTCTTATCATAATAATTTTGCACTATCTCAATTTTTTTCAAATCTTCCCATCAACTCTCATTATTTTCTTTTAATTTCATCCATTACATTCCATTCATCCCAACCAAGCACAACATAAGTGATTCTATTTGATTTGGAAGTTTAATTATGTAACTTTGATGGTAAAAATTAAAACTTATTCTATATTTATAAAAATATTAGAAATATAGTGCAACTATTATAATTTAATATTGGCTTAAAATTGTGCCGAATTACTTTGATAGTTGTTATTTAATTATTTATGTTTTATATTTTATTAATTATATTTGTTAAGGAAATACATAGACATGTTAAAATAGGTTAAAAAAAATTTAAATAACTAAAAATATTAAAATTGGTTTTAGAATAAATAAGTAAGGGTTTGTCCGTGATATTTTTTGAAAAGGAATGGTTTTGATAAAGAAAAAAAAGTAACTTATTTTAGTTCAAAAAGTAATTACCCGTAAAATTTATGGAAATGGGGGGATTTTGTAAGATAAAATTATGTGTTTTAGTTTTAAAAAATAATTGATTATAAATAGGTAACGTTATTCTTTATTAATATTCTTCTTTTTATATATAAGTAAGTATAATTAAGTAAAAACATAAATCATCAAAAAATTGCACCAATCAAACAAAATTTAAATATTTCGCCTTTAATTAGTAATATAAATGCGTGTTCCCAGTTTTATAATTTTGTAACCTACATATATCGGGGATATGTATATTTCATTATTTAATTTAGAGAAAACAAAGTGGAATTCAGAATTTCTGAGTTTGGAAACTTTTTTTTTATTTTCATGGCAAGACAATCGTTAAAAAGGTCATGTTATGTATGTCCGAGGAGGGTGTATAACAATGAAATGTAATTCTTTTTGCTTAATATTTTTCTTATAATGCGGTGGCAGCTGTTAGGTAATTTTAATTTAACTTTGCTTTTTTTCTTGATTTTTTTTAGTAATCTATATCTAAATTTTAAAAAATATATTTATTTAATATTCTCCTAACTTTTATATTTTAGTCAAATTTTAAATTTTAAAAAGAAAATACAAATCAATTAACCAATAAATTATTATATAATTTATTATATAAATGAGAAGATGGCTCGAATAGTTGGTATCTCTCAAATCATCACAATCTAATTTTCTAAGTTTCCTTTTAAAAATTATTAAAAAATATGTTCTCAAAAGTTTATGTAAAAAATTCCATGTGTAATTTATCTATATGTTTTACATATATATTAGAAATCATTTTATTAAAGTTTACTTTCTAATTTATACAGATAATAATACTTACAGAAAATGCATCTTTATATAAAATAAATAAAATATAGAAGTCTTATGTTCTTTTCATATATTTTCTCGATTATTTATATTTTAAACATTAAAAATTAGAATTTTAAAATTTATTTAAATTAAATTTTACAATTTGATAAAATTTATTAATAAATGATGTAATTTATTCAGTAAATTAGTTTATTACCTGTTTAGATTTGGTAATAACGAGAATGCGGATCATTGGGAGGAAAACAGATTTAACGAGAGAGTAATTCATTAGAAATCGCGTATTATATGCTAGAATTTAATATCAATGTTATATTATGTATTTTAAATAAAAGTTAGAATATGAATTTCGAGAAAAATAAAAATGGTCATAAATATACTAATATTTAATATAATATGAAGATAATGAAAAATATTAAATAATTACCATTTTCTATATTTATTCAAATTTTCGTTAAATGACCAAGATGAAACGGAGAATCCAAAAGAAATATTCATTTTGTGTTAGAAATATTATTTCATCTAAGAACATATTTTATAGAATATTTTTTAAGGAGTTTTTAAAAATTATTATAATGCCGCTGCGAAGCGCGGCTTAGTAAACTAGTACTTATAAAAAGGAGAAGACGGGGGCGTTGAGGTGGCGCTCTAGAATCGCTCCGTTCTATTTTTCTAATTTTCTCAATTTTTCATAATTTTTAATTTTAATAATTACAACTTCCTTTATTATTTTCGATTTTGTAGGAAGAAATTGAAAATTACACTTTTATTATTTTCAAACTTGATATAACTTTCTTTTATTATTTTCAAACTTGATAGAACTTTCTTTTATTATTTTCAAACTTGATTGAACTTTCTTTGATTTAGAAAATCACAACTTCCTTATTATTTTCGAATTTGTAAGATTTGATAGAACTTTCTTTGATTTAGAAAATTACAACTTCCTTATTATTTTCGAATTTGTAGGCTTGATAGAACTTTTTTTTATTATTTTCAAACTTGATAGAACTTTTTTTGATTTAAAAAATTACAACTTCCTTATTATTTTCAAATTCGTAGGACTTGATAGAACTTTCTTTGATTTAGAAAATTACATCTTCCTTATTATTTTCGAATTTGTAGGCTCTTATGTTAATAATTGCAATTTTCTTTTTTATTATTTCCAATATCGATAGAACTTTCTTTTATTATTTTCAAACTATAAAACTTTCTTTGATTTAGAAAATTACAACTTCCTTATTATTTTTGAATTTTTATATTTTTGAATTTTTAGGATCGTATGTTAATAATTGCAATTTTCTCTTTTATTATTTTCAATCTTAATAGAACTTTCTTTTATTGTTTTCAAACTTGATAAAACTTTTTATTATTATTTTTAAACTTGATAGAACTTTCTTTTATTATTTTCAAACTTGATATATTTTTAATTTTAATAATTACAACTTCCTTTATTATTTTCGATTTTGTAGGAAGAATTTGAAAATTACACTTTTATTATTTTCAAACTTGATAGAACTTTCTTTTATTATTTTAAAACTTGATAGAGCTTTCTTTGATTTAATTTAGAAAATCACAACTTCCTTATTATTTTCGAATTTGTAGGACTTGATAGTACTTTCTTTGATTTAGAAAATTACAACTTCCTTATTATTTTCGAATTTGTAGGCTTGATAGAACTTTCTTTTATTATTTTCAAACTTGATAGAACTTTCTTTGATTTAGAAAATTACAACTTCCTTTTTATTTTCGAATTTGTAGGCTCTTATGTTAATAATTGCAATTTTCTTTTTTTATTATTTGCAATCTTGATATAACTTTCTTTTATTATTTTCAAACTATAGAACTTTCTTTGAGAAAATTACAAATTTATTATTATTTTTGAATTTTTAGGATCTTATGTTAATAATTGCAATTTTCTCTTTTATTATTTTCAATCTTGATAGAACTTTTTTTATTATTTTCAAACTTGATAAAACTTTTTTTTTTATTATTTTTAAACTTGATAGAACTTTTTATTATTATTTTCAAACTTGATATATTTTTAATTTTAATAATTATAACTTCCTTTATTATTTTCGATTTTGTAGGAAGAAATTGAAAATTACACTTTTATTATTTTCAAACTTGATATAACTTTCTTTTATTATTTTCAAACTTGATAGAACTTTCTTTGATTTTGAAAATCACAACTTCCTTATTATTTTCGAATTTGTAGGACTTGATAGAACTTTCTTTGATTTAGAAAATTACAACTTCCTTATTATTTTCGAATTTGTAGGCTTGATAGAACTTTCTTTTATTATTTTCAAACTTGATAGAACTTTCTTTGATTTAAAAAATTACAACTTCCTTATTATTTTCAAATTTGTAGGACTTGATAAAACTTTTTTGATTTAGAAAATTACAACTTCCTTATTATTTTCGAATTTGTAGGCTCTTATGTTAATAATTGCAATTTTTTTTTATTATTTTCAATATTGATTGAACTTTCTTTTATTATTTTCAAACTATAGAACTTTCTTTGATTTATAAAATTACAACTTCCTTATTATTTTTGAATTTTTAGGATCTTGTGTTAATAATTGAAATTTTCTCTTTTATTATTTTCAATCTTGATAGAACTTTCTTTAATTATTTTCAAACTTGATAAAACTTTCTTTTATTATTTTTAAACTTGATAGAACTTTCTTTTATTATTTTCAAACTTGATAAAACTTTTCTTTTATAATACTTCTTGACTTATAAACATAATGGATTTCCATGTTATTCACCTTACAAGCACCTATAAATTAAAGGTCATTCTCATTCGTAACAAAAAAATTACACCGAAACTTTTTTTACATAGCTTCAAATATTTACAACCATATTTACAATCAATACAACTATGACATACACCATGTTGGATGCTTTGAATGACAGCAACTATACCTGGATGATAAGAGTACGAGTGTGTAGAATGTGGGAATCTGTCAATCCAAATACTGAAGAACTGATTAGTCTTGACATGATTTTGATCGATGAAAAGGTTAATAAATCAATATACTTATAACTTATTAGATTGTCAAATTGTATGATGTTATTAACTTTTCTAAGATATGTTGTATGACAGGAAAATTTGATCCATGCTACGATCCCGAAGATTCTGGTCTCTCGGTTCAAAAATCTTTTAGAGGAAGGCTCTGTGTACATCATCAAAAATCTGAAAGTTATTTTAAGTACATGGAAATATAGACCACTATCACATGGGTCTAAATTGCTCTTCATACGCATAATGTTGCCTAAGAGATTGGAAGAAGGCATCGTCAACATATCAGTGCATGGATTTCAGTTCATATGTCCGGATATGATTGATGCACGTATTAAAGATATCAACATACTCTCAGGGTTTTGATGCAGTAATATATTAGAGTAATATATAAGTAATACTATTATATATGTTATAATTCAAACTATCATGTTTTAATATAATTTTTTCTATGTTGATTTAGATATTGTGGGCTGCTTGACCTACTTGGGTGGCATTGAAGTTGTTAAAGGCGGTTGAAAAAAAAAGATCTCAAAATTGTCACAAATTAGTAATTTATGCATTATATTAATTTTAATATAACTGTTAATTATTTTTTATTATTCTTGTAATTTTATATTACTTCTTTGGTTACCCCAATTTATTTGTTTTACTTATTTAATTTGTTCTAATTTTTTTCTTAAACAGCTCCATCACAGTACCATAACTTTGCGGAAAAAGTTGGTCGAGATGGTTGATACAAATTTATACAAGAAGGATGGTGAACCCTATATAATAATTGTCACATCTACCCAGATTAAAAAATTTAAAAATAATTATATTTATTAATGTTTTTATAATATATAGTTTTAGAAATTACACATATATAAATATATTTTATCTCGACTAAACGAATATCATTAGATATTTTACAAATATTTGTTTCATTGATATTAATTTACTAGATATTACTAGATTTTAAATATTTTAGATATTAAATATTTATAATATTTATTGATATTACTAGATTTTTACATTAATTTAGGTGTTGTATTTTATCCATTTGTTTGGTTATTCAGTGATATCTATAGCTTCTTTATTACTGAAAAACATCTATTAACCAAAAAAAAAATCAACTAATTTTTATATAATCAAAACATGTTAATGTTTATTTTCATTCTCAATTTTATTTTGTATAATTTTTGAAGCGATCAATTTTTTTTATATAATTATGAGCTCTAGCCTTTTGGCTAAACTTAAAATTTTTGTTTATGATTTAAAGTTACTTAAAGTTATAAGTAAAAAGTAAAATTTTAAGTTAATATATCTGTTTGGGTAATTTTGTATTATGATAAACTAATGAGTTATTAAAATTGTAACAATTAAATTAAATTTGATAAATAATGCATTTGAATGATGATATTAACTTTTATCAAATAAATACATTAAAGTAAAATAAGTCATTCAAAAAAGTACCTCCTACCAACTTCTGATTTTAAACTATTTTTTTAACTTTAAGTCATTTTCTATGTTATTACACAAACAAAAAAATTTCAACTTAAATTAAAAAATTACTTTAGGCCCGAACAAATTTATTTCAAAATCCAAAATTTTGGGTTTAAACATATTCTTTTAACATACATAATAAATCTTCATATTAAAGATAAAATGACTAAAAAAATTATATTTAAGTATTTAAATTTTTATTATTACAAATAATTAGTATTTTTTTATCAATATAAATTTCTTTTTATATATATATGACAATGGTATCGGTCCAAGAAAATAAAAAATCAAACTATATAAACAAAAGTAATATGTAAATACTTTATAATATTACCTACCCAAATACAAATTTTATAGAATATATTTTATTTGATAATTTAATTAATTTTGTAGATATTTCTTTCACAATTTTTGTTCTGATATTCTTTTTCTTAACAAATATATTTTAATGCCGCTGATTTTATAGAATATATTTTATTTGATAATTTAAATAATTTTGTAGATATTAATTTCACAATTTTTATTATAATATTCTTTTTCTTAACAAATATATTCGAATGTCGCTGCGAAGCGCGACTTAGTAACCCAGTACTATACTATTATATAAAGGAGAAGACGAGGGCGGTGAGGTGGCGCTCTCAGATCGCTTCGTTTTATTTTTCTAATTTTCTCAATTTTTTGAATTAATAATATTAAAAATTCGAAAAAATCTCAATTACCTTTTAAATGCTTACTAATAGAGGAAACATATAATATTCTTGAATTTAAAACCTCTTCTAATGCTAATGGAGAAAGTAAAAATACAATAGATCTTTACTAATGGAGAAAACTAAATATCACCAATTGAAGAAACTAAATATTCAATTATAATATTCATGCCTTCAAAATATCTAAATTAGAAAAAAAGTGTGTTACCTTACAATGTTTTGAACTTTCCTCTATTATTATCTAAATATTCTCATAATAATTTTTTAATGAAATTACCATCTTTACATACTGCTCTCCTAAACTTTCTTTTATTATGTAATATAATAGAAAATACAGGAACGTTTTGGTAATTAAGAAGTTAATAAATTAGATCGGTCTTGTATAAGAAATTAAGTAATTAATACCAAAAACTAGAAAAAATCTCAATTGCCTTTTAAATATTTATTAATGGAGGAAACTAAATATACAATTTCAATATTCTTGCATTTAAAATTTCTGCTAATGGAATATAATATTCTTGCATTTAAAATCTCTACTAATGGAGAAAATAAAAATACAATAGATCTTTACTAATGGAGGAAACTAAATATCACTAATGGAGGAAACTAAATATTTGATTATAATATTCTTGCCTTCAAAATATTTAAATTATATAAAAAAAGTGTATTACCTTACATTATTTTAAATTTTCCTCTATTATTATCTAAATATTCTAATAATATTTTTTTAAAATAAAATTAACATCTTAACATTCTTTTCTCCTAAACTTTTTTTAATGTGATATAATAGAAAATACTGGAACGTTTTGGTAAATAAGTAGTTTATAAATTAAATCGGTCTTGCATAAGAAATTAATTAATTAATAACAAATATTAGAAAAAATCTCAATTGCCTTTTAAAATTTACTAATGGAGAAAAATAAATATACAATTTCAATATTCTTGCATTTAAAATCTCTACTAATAGAGAAAAATAAATATAATATTCTTGCATTTAAATCAATATCAATATACTTATATAAAGTAGAAGACGGGGCGGTGAGGTGACGCTTCTAGAATCGCTCCGTTCTATTTTTCTAATTTTCTCAATTTTTCACAATTTTTAATTTTAATAATTACAACTTCCTTTATTATTTTCGATTTTGTAGAAAGGAAATTGAAAATTACACTTTTATTATTTTCAAACTTGATAGAACTTTCTTTTATTATTTTCAAACTTGATAGAACTTTCTTTTATTATTTTCAAACTTGATAGAACTTTCTTTGATTTAGAAAATTACAACTTCCTTATTATTTTCGAATTTGTAGGACTTGATAGAACTTTCTTTGATTTAGAAAATTACAACTTCCTTATTATTTTCGAATTTGTAGGCTTGATAGAACTTTCTTTTATTATTTTCAAACTTGATAGAACTTTCTTTGATTTAGAAAATTACAACTTCCTTATTATTTTCGAATTTGTAGGACTTGATAGAACTTTCTTTGATTTAGATAATTTCTTTGATTTAGAAAATTAAAACTTCTTTATTATTTTCAAATTTGTAGGACTTGATAGAACTTTCTTTGATTTAGAAAATTACAACTTCCTTATTATTTTCGAATTTGTGGGCTTGATAGAACTTTGTTTTATTATTTTCAAACTTGGTAGAACTTTCTTTGATTTAGAAAATTGTCCGCCTCCCTCCAAACTGTACTTGCAAGTTTCCTTACAGGCCTGTTCGGACATACGGTTCCCGCGGAAGATCAAGTTGGTGAGCCGTGTGATGGGAAACCTTCCCGCACGGTTCGGAGAGCACTATTTTTCTAATTTTCTCAATTTTTTGAATTAATAATATTAAAAATTCGAAAAAATCTCAATTACCTTTTAAATGCTTACTAATAGAGGAAACATATAATATTCTTGAATTTAAAACCTCTTCTAATGCTAATGGAGAAACTAAAAATACAATAGATCTTTACTAATGGAGAAAACTAAATATCACCAATTGAAGAAACTAAATATTCAATTATAATATTCTTGCCTTCAAAATATCTAAATTAGAAAAAAAGTGTGTTACCTTACATTGTTTTGAACTTTCCTCTATTATTATCTAAATATTCTCATAATAATTTTTTAATGAAATTACCATCTTTACATACTGCTCTCATAAACTTTCTTTTATTATGTAATATAATAGAAAATACAGGAACGTTTTGGTAATTAAGAAGTTAATAAATTAGATCGGTCTTGTATAAGAAATTAAGTAATTAATACCAAAAACTAGAAAAAATCTCAATTGCCTTTTAAATATTTATTAATGGAGGAAACTAAATATACGATTTCAATATTCTTGCATTTAAAATTTCTGCTAATGGAATATAATATTCTTGCATTTAAAATCTCTACTAATGGAGAAAGTAAAAATACAATAGATCTTTACTAATGGAGGAAACTAAATATCACTAATGGAGGAAACTAAATATTTGATTATAATATTCTTGCCTTCAAAATATTTAAATTATATAAAAAAAAGTGTATTACCTTACATTATTTTAAATTTTCCTCTATTATTATCTAAATATTCTCATAATATTTTTAAGATCGAATGTCGATTTCTTTATTCCTTTCGAACTTTAAAGATCTAATCCATTATTATTTAGAATTTTTTTTTATTATTTTCAAACTATATAGTACTTTCTTTTATTATTTTCAAATTTGATAGAACTTTTTTTTTATTTTCAAAATTGATAGAACTTTTTTTTATTATTTTCAAACTTAATAGAACTTTCTTTCAATTAGAAAATTACAAATGCCTTATTATTTTCGATTTGTAGGATCTTATGTTAATAATTGCAATTTTCTCTTCCATTATTTTCAAACTTGATAGAACTTTCTTTTATTATTTTCAAATTTGTAAGATTGGAGGAATTAGAAAATTACAACTTCCTTATTATTTTCAAATTTTTAGGATCTTATTTTAAAACTTACTTATTATTTTCAAAGTTGATAGAACTTTCTTTTATTATTTTCAGACTTGATAAAACTTTCTTTGAATTAGAAAATTACAACTTCCTTATTATTTTCGAATTTATTTTCAAACTTGATAGAACTTTTTTTATTATTTTCAACTTTGTAAGATTGGATGAATTAGATAATTACAACCTCCTTATTATTTTCAAATTTGTAGGATCTTATGTTAATAATTACAATTTCCTCTTATCATTTTCAAATTTGTAAAAATGAAATTGGAAAATTCCAAATTTGTAAGATTTAATGTTAATTTCTTTACTACTTTCGAATTTTTAGGATCTAATGCATTATTATTTACAACTTTCTTTTGTATTTTTAGAATTTGCAATAATTATTCATATACGGACCCTAACTCAAACAGTATCTTTCCTTCCTCAGCATCTTCTTTAACGACTAAAGAGTATGCTTATAAGAAAAGTTGTACAAATTTTACAAATAACTTAATATCTGAAAGGTAAGTTACTATTTAATATTTTTTGACTTTTAAACATAATGGATTTCAATGTTATTCACCTTACAAACACCTATAAATTAAAGGCATCGTCAACATATCACTACACGAATTTCAGTTCATATGTCCAGATATGATCGATGCACGTATTAATAACACTAACATATTCTCAGGTATTTTGATACAATAATATATTATAGTAATATATAAGTAATACTATTATATAAGTTAAAATTCAAACTATCATATTCTAATATTATCTTTTCTAATAATACTATATAAATATAAGTAATATTATATGTTGTATATTTATTTTTATCAATATTATATATATATATATATATATATATATATATATATATATATATATATATATATATATGACAATGATATTGGTCCAATAAAATAAAAAATCAAACTATATAAACAAAAGGAATATGTAAATAATTTATAATATTACCTACCCAAATGCAAATTTTACATAATATATTTTAGTTGATAATTTATATAATTTTGTAGATATTTATTTTACAAATTTTATTGTAATATTATTTTTTAACAAATATATTCTAATGCCGCTGCGAAGCGCGGCTTACTAACCTAGTTTGTTAAATTTGAACAACATTTTTTGAATGATTAAAATTATGGATGATTGACTCTGAATGCTGAACAAATGACGTTGTTTGTTAAATTAATTTTTCTGAATGATAAAAATTATTATTTTAAATTTAATTAACTAAATTAAAATATAATTAATTTTTAATTAATAAATTGGTTTAAATCTATATTATATTATTAAAGTCGAAACATTTATAATTTCGTAGTTGATCGATATGGTATCTTTAATAAATTTAATTGTAAATGCTTTTGAGGGGCTTATTGTTTAGAACCAATTGTAATGGATTTTATTATTTTACAAATTTGTTCTAATTAAAGAACATTTAAGTGTTTAGTTTAAATGCATTTTACTTATTTTTAAACTTTTAATTATTTGAAAGTTTTATCTAATTGAATTATTTATAACAATAAATGTATAAACAAAAAATGTACAATAAAATTAGAAAAATGCTAAAAAATCAAAAAAATGACAGCATAATTTTAGATATGTTGTTATAGTAATTAATGTTATATACCTAGGTGTATTTATATGAATTAAAACAACTAATTTTTGCTAATTCAAGACGTAAATTTTAAATTTTTTTTTATGAAATTTTTGTTATAGTTTATAAAATAGGTTGCCAAAATTACTCTAGTAAAAGGTTAGCATGAATGGTTCAGCTAGATATTTGAGAGGAAATCGTCCAGATAATTTTGAAATGGTCTAGTTAAAGATAGATATACCCAAACAATCTACGCCATAAAATTACTACTCATCCGGTTCAACTTGACTCATTCCCATGTTGACAAATGGGCCCGTTAATAGAGTATATATTTATATCTATATATTATAGGATTTTATTCTCATATTTATAGTGTTTTATTAATAATTAGTTATTATTAATTAGAGTTTAATGTTTTATGACAGAAAATAAAGAATTCCAAAACTTGGAAGGAATTGGAGTTATTTGGACATAAAATACAATGAAATTCGGATTTATTGGTCTACACGCACGCATACATTACTGTTTGGGCCATAACCGGAGTTCTAAACATCAGAATTGGACGATCTTAAAGCCCATGCGAAGATAAAAGAATTATCTACAACCCAAAGGTGGTCCGGCATCAAGATTCCAAATGGAGCAGACCCGAAATAGGCCTGAATGACAGATTACGAATTTGATTTTCAGAATCCAATTTATTTTGGGAAATTACTTGTATTTTCCTAGAGTGCATTAAAAACTCTTTTATATTAGGTTTATATAACATAACATCAGAATAAAACATATTATAGAATAGAATTAGAGATAGCCGTATTCTTGAGAGAGAAGGGAGAGAAACAACTTGAGAGGGAGATTGGGAGAAGGAGTGAAGAGATTCATCCGGATTTCGAAGGAACTTGTAAAATTGTAGTCTTTGTGCTTAAATCTTATGCTCATGTTTGTGGTATTAATTTAAATATGTTTTATTCAATCATGAGTAGCTAATCCCTATCCAAGGGTTGAGTAGTATTTGTTGGCTTATTATGTTTACTTGATTATATTTTGATTTTCTTGTTATTGTTAATTTGTCATTGAGGGCTTAACACAATTAGAGGAGTCGCGAACCTTTGATTGTATCTATACGAATTATAACGAATCGGGAGATGGGTTATTATTCTAGTACATGACATGATAGACACAATTTAAGTATTAGATCGGGAGATTGATATGCGAATTGTGAAACTGATAATCCTTGGTTTTTAATAGTCTATAGTTGTGCTTGTATGACCATGGGAGTGGCGTTCAAGGAATAATTGTAGGCACTATAATCTACCTTGGGAGAGGATTTTATAAATATAAGAAGGATTGTTTTTAGCAAACAAGAGACACAAATTAGACATTCATGATAGTCAATTGAAGAACCCTGATTATTGGATGTTTTCTATCACATATATTATATAGGTTTTAATTGTTTACTAGTTAATTAGTAGATAGTCACACACCACTAAATAATTATCCACACTTCTGAATTGTAAGAGGCAAAAGACTTGGAATTGGTATTGATATCACTCCTTTCCTGTGAACGAAACTCTAAAAATACACACCAACACCCGTAATATGATTTATAGTTTTTCTTGCCACATATAGTTTATATGTTTAATTATCTAAAAGATATATAAAACTAGTTTACTGAATCGCGTTTCCCAATGTATTTCTAATAATTTATCTTCCTTCAAAAAAATAAATAATAATTTCTCTAAATATTTTAACAATATGAAAGAATTATTGTGTTGGAATTGAAATTGTCCGCTAAGTTTGAACATCACAAACTTAGCGGACGCAAATGGGTGCATATCGAACCCAAGGTGACAAACTGACAATCATGCCTAATATCTCCGATGAAGATTTTAGATTACTGGTATAACTGTTCCAATTCAATCGGCATTCATCTGTTGCCGTTGCTTATCTACCAATCTATCAATTGCGAATCACAACTTTTCCATTAATCCTCAAATACATTCCTTGGTGTGCCAAAAGTTCCAATTTCATAAAAAACAACCAAGTTTCCAGTCACTACAGATGCACAGTGATAGTATCTACACAGATAAATACAAACCTTAGCAACAATCAATCCAAATTACTGTAGTGTCTTCCCTGAAATAGGCAATACAAAGCTGTGATTGCCTGGGAGCATCACAAAATACTTTAGGCAAAATGGCCACAGAAGCATCAGAAATTTGAGTGGCCACAAAAAGAGGCCACGGAAAATAAATTCATAATGCTTCGCTCGCCAATTGTAGGTCGGAAATATCAAAATACCAGTACTTTCTACTTGGCAAAACTTCCAACTTTCAGTAACACACAATTTTCATAAAAAAAACAGTGAACAAATCCAGTAATAAAAGAGTCATCTTATTATACATCACAAGTTTTTGGAAATCAAGATTCACGGAGTCTTGACACACATAGCCGCAAATGTAATAAATATGCAGTAAAAGGAACACTGCAACAACAAAAATAGTACTTACACAAGTAAATCAAAGTACTACAATCATTTCATCATGATAAATTAGCAAAAAAAAATGTCGCATCATAACAGCAACCGAAGACCAGTGTCAAATGATGGTCCTAGCATTTGTATGATGAAACAGGGTCAAGGAGTTCAAAATCACAAATATTCTAAATAATAATAATAATACTAACTCCCTTGTACCACCTCGTAATTGTAGTTTTTTTCTACCTAAGTGCGTCTAACAAATTTCATTTATCCCATATGAAAATCATTAGGGAATAACAACTGGAACGTATACTAACTTGAGATGAATTGATGTAACAGCTAAGCGAGGAAATTGCAACCAAGTCAAATGTGGAGGCAAGGGGGCAACTCTGTCATTCACTTCACCGAACTGCCAGTTATTTTTTAGATTTGCCTTACCCTTTTTAATTTAGACGGTATCGATATTTATTCTAATATCCATCAATAGTGTTTCTCATGTGGAGGAAAAATATACCATATTACACCTAGTCCTAATGCAGAATCCAAGGATCACAGCAAAATTATCACGTATCCGAGGCACTAAATACAAATTTAGTTAACTATGAGAAACCACAGTGGCATGACACGTAAACAACCAAATGTAAGATCAAATATGCATATGAAAAACATAACACAAGTCGATCACAATTATTACAGAAGTCTCGACTAACAACTAATAGTAACCACTAACTTAACATCAAACCAGAGCTTATCAGCATAATTAATAAATTAGTTGAACCCTTCCATAATCCATAAGGTATCATCACTGACCTGAAATCACCAAAAAAATTACTCAGTTATTACCTCGTATTGTATACTAAAACACTATGACATGTAGTAGCAGAACTGGACTATTACACCATTACACAACTAGTGTATGTCATTCACACTATTACACAACTCAATCTCAAAGGCTGAAAGATCCAAGTTTACATTATGATTCATTTATTTAAAAAGTCTTAACGACTTATAGCAGTTATATAATAACTAAATACTATGAAACATTTCAATATTAACATATTATTTGTTTTAAAAAGGTGCCAGGTTTTGATTCTACAATCTACTATCAGGCCTAAATGCATAAATCAATGGGTACTGGATTGAGTCATTCCTCGAGAGGGAGCCACTGTTGAGGCAACCAGTGGACAGTTTATTAGCATTTGTGGCATGAGTATATAACTGACCTTCGACCATAATCATTGGCCTTAGTGGCTGGTGCATACTATTGACCTACATGGCTGGTGACAGTCGCTTAGTTGAGATTTGGAAGTCGGGTAATTGTTATTGCAGAATCAATATGTTTTTATCTAGTTGTTCAGTTGATATGAAAGTGAATTGTAAAGACAATTGCCGAGATATAGTACCATATCCAAGGATCCCACCACGGAGAGAAATGTGTGCAGAAGAAGTGGAATGGAGTATGCACTCATCATGTATTAGAACAAAGTATTAAGTAGGTGTAACCATGAGGTCACCAACATTCAAATAGATGGGTGACAACTAAAGGGTCACCGGCCACATAATAAATTCCTAATTAGATTTTAAAACTGGCTTACACATTAATTTATGAAAACAATCAAACATCAATAAGAATAGGAGATTTTGCAAGGATAATTTTACCTGCAAAAAGGGCTAAAAGAGCTGCTGCTGTAACATGCTTGAGGCTGTATCAAATTTGCTCCATAAGGCTCCTCTATCAAGCTTGAGACTGCTCCCGTCTTGAGCCTGACAAAGTCCACTTTAATGTATGGCTGTGGGAGAGGGATACTCTGAAACAGTTTGGCCTCAAATGTCCTGAGATGGTCACCATCACAAGGTTTTGATGCTTGGAATGTCATGTAGTACCAAGTGCCAGCACCACCGTCTGTCATTGTCTTGATTACTTTGACAACGGAATAGTTTGTTTGCTATATATACACGAACAATTTGTTAGGTTGATGTGTTGAGAGAGAGAGATAGAGAGAGAGAGAGAGAGAGATAGAGAGATCAAACAGAGAGAGAGAGATTAACAGAGAGAGAGAGATATCAAACAGAGAGAGAGAGAGATCAAACAGAGAGAGAGAGAGATTAAACACAAACCTCTTTGGAATTATAAAACTGAATGGCGTGATTAGCGAGACCATACAACTGAGCAATGGCGTCATCAGAGAGATTGGCATCTGGTGGGCAGTAATACCTAATAATCAAGCTGCTAGAATTCCTCATCAGATAAGGATAGTATCCAACCTCAAACCCCTAAAATAAAAACACACATTCAGAGTACGAAATTAAGAATAATAATCAATCACATTCATATACAAAATTAAAACACAATTTACAACCTGAGTAGAACAGACATCTCTTTCATACTGCCTCTGTTCTAAGATAGAATACCTTTCCTTGTTCCAATATTCATGAGTCTGGTGGTAATGGCGATTGTGTGAATCGGCTAGGTCTGAATTGGGGTTATCAGAGTTGTGTTATTATTGTGTGAATCGGCTAGGTCTGAATTGGGGTTTCAGTCTAATTTTATAGTTCTTTTAAAAAAAAAAAAAATATTCCGACCATAGATGGGATAAGTTTATAATTTTTACTATTATATATTCACTCTTTAACATATATTATAAATACTTGCATATTAATTATTATCAATAAAAATCAAAGTTTAAAAAAAATGTAATAATTACTACGATCTTTCTCAGTAAACTATCTTCTCGTTCAACACATTCGAACTTTTAATCATATATGTTCTTTATAAACTCAAACTATTTTCCTCTATATTTCAAATATTTATTCTACTTCCAGTAGAATATTCACTTAAATGTCTTTCCTGTAAATACAAACTTTTTCCCTAATAACTTTACACACCTATGTTATTTTCAATAGAATTTTTATTTATATTTTACAAACTTCAATTGTACTTTCAATTGAACTTTAAATTGTATGTATTTTTGATAGAAACGAACTATTCTCCTCTATACATTTGAATACATATTCTACTTTCATTGGAATTTTTATTTATATGTTTTTCCTATAAATTTGAACTCTTCTCTTCTATAAATTCAAACACGTATTATACTTATAATATATTAAGGGATGTTTTTTGAGTTATTTGTATATAAAATTTTAAAAATTAGAAAAATAGATTGCGACAATCTTAAAGGTGCAACTTGGCCTCCAGCGTATCGTCATTTTTATATATAAAAATTAAAATAAATAATCTACCAAAAAAAAGATAAATAATTTGAGAAGATCGTAAAAGATGATTCGTGACAGCCCTTTCATTCTAATTCCAATAAAACTTTTAAATCTATCTCTTCTCTATAAATTCAAACTATTACTCTATATATTCGAACATTTATTCTACTTTTAATTATATGTGTTTATATAAATTCGAACTCTTCTTCTTTATAAATTTGATTAATAGAACTTTTAAATATATTGTTGGCAAATTTCAAATCTTGGGCTTTTACAAAAATAATTTATCTATTTACGTATAAAATATTACTTAACATTATATTAAACGATGGAGGCTAAATTTTAAATATATTGTTGACATTTAAGCGATGGAGGCTACAAAGGATTACGAGCAGAGGTATGTGTTTAAATTCGAAGTAATTGGTTCTAGGGTTAGGGTTTGTACGTATTTGTGAACTAATTCGAAGTAATTGGTTCTTGCTGCGTATGTTTTCGATGATTATGAAGTAATTCGAAGTAATTTCGATGATTAGGGATTTGAATTTCAAGCGGGTATTTTTTGTTTTTTGTTTTTATGTATGTGTTTGTACTAATTCGAGGGATTTGAACTAATTCGAGGTATGTGTAGTTTAATTGGGTATTTTAATTGCATCGATTTTTAGATTTTGCAGTTTGGTTATTTGAGTATGAAGAAAGGGGGTGTAGTTTGTGGTTTAAAAACTTTGAATTTGGTTTTTGCAGTGATCTAGATAACATTTGGGTATTTGGTTTTTGCAGTGATCACATTAGCAAGCTCTACTAACATAGTAAAATTCGAATGATAATTGATAAGCACTTACGTGTAAGAATTTCAGCTTTTTTGTGAGATGCAAAACAAGTTGAAGATTGATCAGCCATGTTTGTTAATTGTTAGCTTCTGTTTTTTTAAAATAAATTTTTGGAGTGGCTTTGTCCACTAGTTTTTTGTAGGATTTTGAGAAAAATGAAGCAGGAAGATTATATATATAGGGAAGGAAACAGAGAACATAGTGCGCACATGTAGCGAATTCATGTCAACACATAGTCACATACTGCATGTTACGTATATTTAATTCAATAAGTCATAAATCAGCTTCTTACGGTTTATCATATATTACATTCTTCAGATAGTCGAATACTTTGTGTTATCATGCCTAGAGAGTGCATGAATTTGCATCTTGCTGCGTATATCCCATACCTGCAAATTTTGTTAAATTAGGTTGTAAAACTTATAAAGATAAAATGTATTTAAGCTCTGAGTATAACTAGTAGGAAAGTAACAGGTGTAACATGTGATCATACCCGACAAACAGAATATTGTTTTGTTTTGAGTATACTATTGAAGCGTATACTGTTGAAGTGTATATTGTTTAGTTATGACTTCATTATACGAGTTTGATTTATTGAAATAGACGTGTAGGTTTATTAATTCAAATGACCATGAGTTCATAAGTTGGATTATGTATCTCTAAATGTATTTTAAATTGTGAATGTTTCAGGCTTGAGGACGTATTGCCAAGCCCTATTAGTCAAATGGTTATATTCGACAATGTGTATCATGTGAGTGAGGATGTTTGGGCGGGTGTTGATAGGGGTACCTTGCAGTGTTTTTGTGGTAATAGACTGATGCGCTCATGGGTATTAAACGATGCTAAGAAGGAGATATTGCGCATGACTGTGTTTGGCTTGTTTGTGAATACCGATGTGGTCCTTTAGAATGATACAACACTTATCACAGCTTTGGTGGAGCGTTGGCGCCCTGAGACAAATACCTTCTTCATGAGGCAGAGTGAGATGACAGTGACATTACAGGATGTCCATTACATCTTGGGGTTGCTTACTGTTGGTCAGCCTTTGGTTGGGAGTGCTATGAACAATCCTAAGTCATATTTCAGTAGGAATTGGTTTGAGGAGCTTTCAGAGAAGGAGATTGGTGAGTTAATGGATAAAAGAGGAGGGATAAAGTATACTTGGCTGTTTAGTAGGTACGGGGCAGATCCGGGTAATGACACAGATAAGATTGTTCTCCACACGAAGGCGTACCTGATGTTGGTTGTGGGGTCAGCCTTGTTTCCTACCAGTAGTAGGAATGTGGTGCATCCCAGGTACATTGCCCCTCTTTACTACTTGGATAGTATTCACACTTATTCTTGGGGTTCTACAGTATTGGCATACTTGTATAGGGGCCTTGAGCATGCATCCAAGAAAGGAGCCAACAGTGTCAGTGGTTGTTTATTCATGTTGATGGTATGGTCTTATGAGAGGTTTGATATTGGGCTTCCTATTCCGGATCCTAAACGGGATACCTTTCCCGTTGCTGAGTATTGGGCAAGGGCCATTGTGCCGAAGAAGAAGAAGGGGGAAACTACTGTTACGGAGGAGGAGTCTACTAAGGAGGTGGAGCTGACTATTGAGGCAAAGGGGAAAGGGAAAGGAAAGAAGAAGGCAAAATGGAAAGGTAAGGCGAAGGTAGTTGAGGAGGATATTGAGGATGAGTTGGTTGAGGACGATGTCTTGGTTGAGGAGTTAGTGTACTTAGGTAAACGTCGTAGACGTGATCTTATTAAGGGGCCTCATCATAGCTTACCACACTATCGGGCCGAGTTTGATGGAGTCGGTTCAGATAGGGTTAACTGTACCCCTTACGAGGATTTTCATGCTTCTGATGATGAGGATCCGGATGGAGATGGTGATTTGGATTGGGAGGATTATGAGGGGTTTTATGCCGGGTGTGCTAGGGTTCCACTTTTATATTTCGATATTGTTGAGTACCAACATTCAGATCGGGTTTTTAGGTAGTTGAGGTTCAGACAGGGTATTCTTAGGTCCCCTGTTGATATGTCACCGTATAGGAAAGCAAAATTGCATTTTGTGAGTTGAGATTGGATGGCTGTATGGTTTGCTGAGATAGGGGAGTGGTACAGATTTGCTGATCATCCACATGATGTTGACTTGGATGATTCTCATTTTGTTTCTGAGGTTGACTACATGACATGGTACGTAGACGTTTCTCAGATGCGGGTTGGGAAGCCACAACCCCGTCCACAGCCAAAGTATGCTAGCCGAGAGTTGTTTAACAACTTAAAGGCGTACGAGCTTGTGAGTATTCTTTAGTCTATCTATTGTTTGTTAATATTTCATTTTAAATATTTCAAATGTGTAATATATATTGTTGTTTGGTGCAGATCATGAAGGGGTTGGAATTTGCTCAAAAAATTGATAGTTCGATTCCTATTGAGTATAAGGCGGAGTTTGCTAGGATTGCACCCACCTTCTTGGACCCCTTCTGTAGCTTCATGAAGGAGGTTCGTGGTCCGACCTATAAACTGCCTAAGTTTGAAAACGTAGACTTATCAGAGAAGGCGAAGAAGAGTGCACTACCAGATATTTTGGAGCCTGATATCATTCATATGACGCAGCCTTCTCAACATGTGTCAGAGACCCATACTGTTGCAGTTGAGGCATCTTCTTCGAGGCCGGAGAAGCTTGATGTACGTCGTGTGAATGAAAGAAAATGGTAGATCAATAAGCCTCTTAGGGAGGAGAAGAGGGACAACATCAAGTTTACTTGGGGATGGGGTGGTCAAGTTAAATGGGGGCATCATGCATAGATAGTTTCATTTAAATGAGTCTGCGATGTTATCTTTGGCACCCGGCAGCTGGATAGATGACTGGGTTATCTACACATACATGGTATGATCTACAACTTACAATGTATTTAGTTATGAATATGCATTGATAGTGTTATGTTGTTTAATGTTGTAGAATTACTAATGTTTTGGCGATTCTTGTTGCAGTCTTTGCTACGTGCCCGCGAGGAAGCCATTGCTTTGGAGCACGTGTATGAGCGAAAGCCTACTTACTACTTCATGGACCCGTTTTTCATGAACTTTGCCAGGGTGGTGGACTATAGGCGGGAAACAACAAAGTTGGTCAAATTCTATCTTCACTGGGCTACTTGTGGTGTAGGTCCAGCAATTAACAAAGTGGATTTCATATTTCTCCCGACTTTAGTTTCTGGAAATCATTGGATATTGTTTGTTTTTGCCGTGAAAAGTTGGGGGGTTATTCTACTAGATCCATTGTATGATGATGCTGAGTATCCAAATGAGGAAAAAGTCATGGTATTCACTTTTTCTTTTATTTTAACTATTACATATTAGCTTTGCTGTTTGTTAAAAATTTGTACTCTTTGTTAGGTTGGATTACTTCCTCGCATATTGAGATACCTTGATAGGAACTCCATGAACCTACCGAAGGAGGAGCCAAAAATTCAGTCATGGAGTATGAGGCCTAAACAGAGGAATACCACGGCTTGCGGCATCTTTGTGATGAAGTACATGGACCATCTCCTACAGGGCTACAAGATTGAGTCATTGAGATGGACGGACGAAGACATTGAAATCTTTCGATATAGGATTGCTATGGAGCTCCAGAAAGGGGAGGCTAGAAGAATTCCCGGGTTTCTTATGCGCCAGAGGATAGATAACGCATAGTGTTTACTTGAGTTTTTTATTAGTTGCATGGTAGTTCTCCCCCTCCCCTATACATTTTCTTGGTTGTTATTGTCTCCCTCCCCTTTGGGGTGGAGTTCATTGGATTTAGAGGTGATGATTTTTGTGGTGTTTTGAAATTTTTGGTCCATTTTGGCGGTTATGTAATTTTTTGATTTTTTTTTCCGATTTTTATGGCTGGTACAGTTTGTGCAGTGGTTATATAGTATTTTGACTGGATTGGTACAGGTGGGAAGTGCACAAAACAAATAGGATATTTCAAAAAAAAAAAATACTGATCCGCAGAAATTTTCCGCGGAGCGCTTTTGTTATTCCCTACACACTGAACCAAGATTGTAGAAGGGGGGGGGGGGGGGGTTGAATACAATCTTTGAAAACTTTTCGTTCTTGATAATGAAAATATGAAAAGTAAAAACAAGAACAGAAACACAAATAAGATGATACAAGAATTAAAAAATCCAGGTGGATTGTTTTTGTCCACCTGAGAGATTTTTATTGAAGAAATCTCTGTGATGTTTACGAATAAACACACAGCTACAAATACACAACTCTAGCTTCAGCAATTTACAAGGATACTGCTTTGTGCTCTCTAAATTGCTAAAACCTGATTTCTTGATTTCTAGAGTTATGCTACAACTTGGTTATATAACCCAAGTTTACAAAGATACTTGAACAACTAATAATACAAAAAGTACATGTGTTCTGAATCCTTGTTTCTCCATCCCGAACAGTGATCCGTGTTTGTAGCTTGCCCTTCTTGGCTGATTGTCTTTTAAGGAAATGCTACATTGGACCATGCAAACAGAATGCTTCTTTCTTCTTGTCACCTTTCCAGAAATACTGGCTTCCATGCTCTGTGTAGTCTGTCAACCCATGTGCTCTGACATCGCTGTCCTTTTCACAAGTACAGAGAGTATCCGTAGAAGCTATCTGAGTTGTATCCGTAGACAGTACAGTGTCCATATCCGTAGAAGGCTAGTCAAGCTATCTGCAAACAGTCAACTTCATGTATGCAGAATTACAAGGCATCGACTATGTACAATTCGCCTCCCTATTCTACATATCTATTGATAGTCAACATGACTTAATTAACCTATCAAGACTACTTCAACTTCAACATCAGAAATACACAAGCATGTTACATTTGATCTTATCCGTAGATAAGCTACCCATCTACGGATACTGCAATGGCAAACTATCCGTTGATGGCTACGTATATTTGAACAATTTTTACTAAGTGAGTTTGGTTATCATCAAAAAACAACATAGTTCCTAACAATCTCCCCCAATTTATGCCTGGTTGAGAATCAGACATAAATTAAGAGTCTTGATGATAACAAAACCACTTTCAACATATGGATATTAGTAGTAAAAATTATGTCAAGCTACATGAATTGAAAATCAGAAGAGTAGAGATAGTTACATAGAGAGTGCTCCTTCAGTCTGAGCAGAATCAATTTCTTTTCTTCTCTCTTGGAGGTTGAATCTTCTGTCTCCCTTCCTTAACATAGTTTGCCTGGATTTGTTCTTGAAGCTTTCTGTAGAATGCATCTTCTTTAGCAATTTTTGGATCCAGCTTGCCTTGCAACCATCTAAGATACCTATTGCTGGCCTTAGACAGTTGATCTTCAATTCTAAAGAATCTTCTACAGCCCTTTTCATCCTTGAATTCCATCATCCAGTAAGGTTGAAGATGAATTCTTTGTCCATTAAAAGGGATCTTCGGCTTCCTTGGCAAACAATCAGGAGAATTCCAGCTGCTCCTTATTTACTCAATCTTCTTTAACACAGCACCCCTGGAAACCTCAGAGAATCCTCTTAGATTTTTGAAGCCTGAGAAGACTTTCACCAAGGTAGAGTATCCTTCACTCATCACGTTGCAGGGGCCATGCTCTCACCTTTCCTCCCTTGTAGACAAAAGTTAGTCTTTCAGGCAATTCTCTGAACTTGTCTGTGCCTCTGATTTCACTAACTTCCTCAAGGAATAGATCCATGGTTGAGTACTCCTGTATCTCTGCAATGTACAAAAAGTCTGCCTTGTTCTCAACTGGTTTGACAACTTTTGGTGCAACATTAAGCTTGATTGGTCCCTGTTGAGCTTTCTTGACTAGTGTCCTTTTCCTTGATGTCTTTTCTTTCTCAATTAAGAACTTAGAAAACACTAGGTCTTCAAGCTCAATAGGTTATTCTTTAAATTCCACAGGAGTTCCATGGAAGGTGACTTGAGTTGGGTTGAAGCTGGGACAGAATCTTCAAAGGCAATCCTCCTCTATGCATCTCTTCTCTCTTCTACTTTCTCAGGAGAGACAGGCCTATTTGATCTCTTCTTCCATCTAGGGGCTTGGATTTAGGCACTGTCTTCCTTTTCTTCAATTTCTTCTTAGTAGGGGCCTCTTCCACCACAACCTCACTACTTTCTTCTTCCAATTCCCTCTCTAGTTCTTGGGCTAATCTAGCCTGTCTTTCAGGTGTAGATTCATAACCCTGGGGATTGGATTCTCTCCTTATCCTGGAAATCTCTTCTGCCTTTGCTTCATTGAACCTGGGGTGGCTGCTTGTGATGTGAAGTTCTTTGCCATTTCTGTAGATAACAACCAGCCCTTGTCTCAGCATTACATCCTTGGAATTTTTGAGATCCATGATAAGAGTTGCTAGCACCTTATTCTCATCAGGCTTAGGAGGTGGAAAGTCCATCTCTAGCTTGTTCTTGCCATGATGTTTAGGTGGAGATCCAGTCCTGCCACTGAAGAGAGGTTCAAACTCCTTGACACTAGAATGCTCAACATCAAAGTTGCTTTGCAGAACAATGGTGTCAGGAGTAAGGACCTTCAGAATTGTTGTGTGGACAGGATGGCTGCTTGTGGATGAAGTCACAGCCTGGAAGATGGATTCCTTGATCAGCTTTTCAGAATTGAGAAACATTTGGACATCCTCAGGTCGAGGAGAGACCACCTTTGTGAGTTGAAACTCACTCGGATTAGCTATGATTTGATGTGACTCCCCTTGACTTGATGGCACACCTTGAGTTGTAAAGACCACTAGTGCACTCTCCCCCTTACTTGAATTCTCCCCCTTTTTGTTATCATCAAGGGTTTGAGTGACAGCAATTGACTGTAGCAACTGTTGCAGAAGCTGAGTTTGTAGATTTTGGTTAGCCAAGAAGGTGTCCATTTGTTTTTCCATCTTATCCATTCTTCCAGTAAGAGCATCCACATCCTTTACCAGCTTGTCTTGCTTGCATCTTTGAGATGTGGAAGGAGCAACAACATCAATTCGTCTTGCCAAAGCATCCTTCACCCCATCCAGATGGTTCTTGATATCATCAGTGCTGGCTCTTTGTTGCAGGATGTGGGCTTGATGAAGCTGAAGTGATGCCACAAAGTTCTGAACTGAGGTGGCATGCTGTGAATTTGATGTTTTAGCTTCATCATATACCCTTTGATGATTCCTGAGAATGACTGACTTGGTGGCATTGTGATCATAGGAGTTGGAGAACAACCAAGCAGGCATCTCTTGAAGAGTAGAAGGGCCTTCATCTCCTCCTTCATCACTCTCAGAATCATCACTATCTTCATCATATCTGAAATCTTCACCAGCTCCTGGAGGCAGATTTTGAATGGCTTCCTTTGCCCTAGACATTGATTCAGTTGTGTGTACTAAATTCAACATCCTTTCTGCCTCCACATTGCCCTGTCCAGCCAAAACTTGATAGGCTGGATCAGGATGAGTAAATGTCTCAGCATTCAGGTTGACTTGTTCCAACGCATTTTGATATTCAAGTTGGTACAGTCTTTCCATGTCTGCATCACTGACATCCATTGACTCACTTGCAATGGCTGAGTCTTCCATCCGTATCCCTCTTGTACCTGTTTTTCTCTCATTTTCTCTCTTTTCTTGCATCAGGAGCTCCCCCTGGCTCATACCTCTCACACCCTCACCGTCACCTACTAAGGTGGAACTCTTATTGCTCACTTTTACCAGACTGGAAGAAATAGTCTATCTCTCTTGCTCTTCCTCTCCTTTTGCCTGGTTGCAAACCAGCCTCTCACTCTCAGTTGCTTCACTCCCTTCCCTCAATCCTAGAAGTGTTTGAACTACTGCTAACTCATCCACACTTGAAGTAGAGATACTTGAAGTTTGAAGTGCAAGTGTGGAAGGGTTATCCGTAGAGGCAGTAGAAATGGATGTCAACGGATAGCTGATATGGGGCATATCCGTAGACGGACAAACACTTGTCAACGGATGAGAGATATCCGTAGATGAAGGAAAAGAAGTAGCTCTCGAAATGGAGACTAAGGCGGAATCTTTGGAGATTGATTTGAGATTTGAAGCCACAGATTTAGCCAGAGTCTGAGAAATGATAGATTGGTGATCCAACAAATCATCAATAAGATGATGATCACCAATTTCAGAGTGGGGCTTCTCCAAGAAGGTTAAAGATGGAGAATCAAGAAGTGATGTGTGAATCATATCCACATCCAGAGAGAGAGTGGGTGAGCTTGGTGCTTCTGTTTCAGTTTGAATGATTAGAGAAGAGGGCTGTGACTCCACATTTACTGGAGCCACATCAAACTGAAATTGAGATGGTGTCACTGACATTGTGTGTGATCCCTGTGTAACCCTAGATGGTTTAAACCTCTTTCTCCTCGAATAGGCCATGGTTGTATCTGTGGGGCTGCTTGTGTCCTTATCCCTCTTGTTCTGTGTCCCTGGTTGGGGACTCTTTTCAATAGTGACATTCTTTTGGGAGAATGCCACTAGGGATGTGATATTTTCCTTTTCAACCACTGCATCCTTTTGAGAAGATACAGGGTGGCTAGGCTGGGACACACTTATCTCACCCTCCTTGTTCTTGGGATTTCTTTGATGTCCACCCCTTCCCTCACCTCTCACTACCTCCTTCACACTCCCCTCAAGGGTTTTGGTAGTTTTGCAACAGATGCTTTTGAGAGGCACCTGAGGTTTGCTTTCTAGACTTTGATTTGGGAAGAATGGTGGTGACCACTTGGGTAGGAGACTGTGGGACAGTTCCAGTCTCCATTGTGATACTTGGAATCAAAGAAACAACAACAGAGGTAAGAACAGTTGAGGAGATTACCTGACTCACCTGTGCCTCTTGAACTGCAATGACAATTGGTGGATACACCAATGGAACTTCCCTGTTATGGCTCAGCCTATTCAAGTCCTCAAGGACTCTCTTATTCTGAACCCAACACTCCTTGGAGTTTGCAGGGAATTGGATCACCAGGTTGCTTTCTACATGGTTAACTAGCATCATAAAGAATCTAGCATAATAGATATTCTTGCTTCTAGATGCTTTGTTTCCTAACTTAGCACCTAATTCATAAAGAATCAGAGATCCTAGGTTGAAAAAGCTATCATTAAGAAGCATGAAAGCAATATCTAGCATGGAAGCAATAACAACATTATAATTGCTAATCTTACCAGAAAACACCTTTAGAATGGCATCAAAGAAAAAGCACCATTCTTTGACCATTCCTTTTCTTTGAATTTTACTCAAATTATCAGTAGGTAAAGCATAGTTAATCATATTCAGCATGTTAACTATATCAGTATCACTATGCTTTTCCAACCTATTGTTATCAAGTAAATTCAAGCAAGCAGAAATGACATCACCATTAATCACATGTTCCTTACCTTGAAGAACAAAAGTAATTGTAGCATTCACAGAATCAAAAACTGCCGATTCCCAGATAGCTACAATTACCTCAAAATAAAGAGTGGGGGCTTCGAGCATAGCTTTGGAGAGCCTGCAGTTCTGAATGAACCTCATCACTGTGTGATATGATGAGCTCTTTTCCTCAAAGTCCACCAGAGCCTTAAAGTTGTTCTTCTCATAGGTGAACCCAGTTAGTGACATTATTTTGCTTACAGGTGCCATTGGTAACAGCTTTGAGCTTGTAGAGAGAAATTAGTCTTGAGAGAAAAGAGGGTTTCTTGCCTTAGTGAATTTTTGGAGAAAGATAGAAGAAAATGAGCTGAGAGTAAAATTTAATTTATACTCCCCCAAAATAATTCACTAATTAAATCAGAGTAATTGGAAGGAATTATCTAATTTGGCAAGAAAGTAACCGTTTAAAGATAATGAAGTGAAAAGTAAAGTCACGAATTTACCGTAATTACTCACACGTACTATACGCAGGTAACTACTGATAAGATTGTGACTTTAACGGTCACGATTAAACTAAAATATCTACGGATAGAATTCTACCTAGGGATTTGATATCTGTAGAGGTGTAAAACTATATCCGTAGAAAAAGAAAAATCCAGTGTCAGAAACGACCATCAACGGATGAAGGTATCCGTAGAGGGAGAAATTTTAACTTGGCAAAATTCTTCCTTTTCAGAGAGTTTTAATTCTCATGAAAATCATTTTGACACTAGCTGCATATCAGATTATCAGACATTTTAAATATATTAAGAGAAGTTAAGCATACCTAGCTCACTTACCAACCTAGAGAATGTTGATTCATCAAGTGGCTTGGTAAAAATGTCTGCAATCTACTGCTCACTTGGAACAAAATGAAGTTCCACAGTACCATTCATCACATGTTCCCTGATGAAGTGATACTTTATGTCAATGTGCTTGGTTCTTGAGTGTTGCACTGGATTCTCAGTTATAGCAATTGTACTAGTGTTGTCACAGAATATTGGAATCTTATTGACTATCAGATGATAGTCTATTAGTTGATTTTTCATCCACAATATATGTGCACAACAACTTCCAGCAGCAATGTATTCTGCCTCAGCTGTAGAGGTGGAGACAGAATTTTGCTTCTTACTGAACCATGAGACAAGCTTGTTTCCTAGAAATTGACAGGTGTCTGTAGTACTTTTTCTGTCAATCTTGCAACCTGCATAGTCTGCATCTGAATAACCAATTAGATCAAAACCAGATTCTCTAGGGTACCAAATGCCAAGGTTTGGTGTCCCCTTGAGATATTTGAAAATCCTCTTGATAGCAATTAAGTGAGACTCTCTAGGATCAGCCTGAAATTTAGCACAAAGACATGTAGCAAACATAATATCAGGTCTACTAGCTGTTAAATATAGAAGTGAGCCTACCATGCCTCTATAACTTGAAATGTCCACAGATTTTTCCTTAGTATTCAATTCAAGTTTAGTGGCAGTTGGCATGGGTGTTTTAGCAGGAGAGCAATCCATTAGATCAAACTTTTTCAATAAATCAAAGATATATTTAGTTTGACTAATAAAGATTCCTTCTTTCACTTGCTTAACTTGTAAGCCAAGGAAGTAGGTAAGTTCACCCATCATGCTCATTTCATATTTACTTTGCATAAGTTTGGCAAACCTTTTGCAAAGCTTCTCATCTGTAAATCCAAAAATTATGTCATCTACATAAATTTGAACAAGTATGCTAGAGCCATTAACATTTCTAAAGAAAAGAGTTTTGTCAACAATACCTCTAGTGAAATGGTTCTCTAAAAGAAACTGTGACAGAGTGTCATACCAGGCTCTAGGTGCTTGCTTCAGTCCATAGAGTGCCTTGAGTAAGAAGTAGACAAATTCTGGATAATCTGGATCTTCAAAACCAGGAGGCTGACTGACATATACCTCCTCTTCCAGTTCCCCATTCAAAATGGCACTCTTGACATCCATTTGATAGACTTTGAAATTGGCATGGGCTGCATAGGCTAGGAATATCCTTATTGCTTCCAGTCTAGCAACAGGGGCAAATATTTCATCATAATCTATTCCTTCTTCTTGAGAATAGCCCTTGACAACCAATCTAGCTTTGTTCCTTGTGACTATGCCATTTTCATCCATCTTATTCCTGAATACCCACTTTGTACCTATAACACTTCTGTCCTTAGGTTTGGGTACCAGCTTCCATACTTTGTTTCTTTCAAATTGGTTTAGCTCTTCTTGCACGGCTAAAACCCAATCTGGATCTAGAAGAGCATCCTCAACTTTCTTTGGTTCTTCTTGAGAAAGAAAGCTGTTGTATAGATATTCATCCTGAGTAGCTCTTCTAGTTTGGACATTTGCAGAAGCATCACCAATGATCAGTTCAAATGGGTGATCCCTTGTCCATTTTCTTCTTGTAGCAGGTGTAGGTCTTGAAGATGCAGCATCATTCTCATTATCATGATCATGTGAGGTTGATCCTTGACTTAGAGAAACTCCCCCTGAGTTTAATGGGGTTGTAACTCTGTGTTGCGATCCACCTCCAGATGCTCCAATTTGGCTTCCTACGGATGCTCCCATTTGGCTTCCTACGGATGCTCCCATTGTTCCTTCTATGGATGGCTCATTAGAACTTGAGTTGTCCATATTAGAGACAGTCGTTCTTGGAGGAACTGATTCATCCTCATGATCATCATCTTCATCACCAAAGTCGAGACCTTCCACCTCATTGTCAAACCTGAGAGTCTCATGAAAACCCTCATCAGTAAGACCCTGTATTCTGGCATCATCAAACACTACTAGAAAATCTTCAATACACATCAGTTTTTGGCCGATGTCTTTCACTTTTTCAACCGATGTCTTTGTCGGTGATGTTAAAAGTCCCCCTTTTAGACATCAGTTTTTAACCGATGTTGAAACATTCTTTTTACATCGGTTTCCTTATACAATTCTGTTGTCTGAACATATATTTGAAATCGGTTCTCTTGTGAAAATCCGTTGTCTAGACCTATATTTAACACCAGTTTATTTATAAAAATCTGTTTTTTGAACCTACATTTAACATCGATTTGTTGATAAATATATGTTGTCTGGATATACATTTGACATTGATTTCATTTTAAAAACTGATGTCTTGTAGTTGTACAATAATGTATAATATTCATTTTCACATAAATATATTGCACTAACCTACACACTTAATCACACCAAAAAAGAATTAAAACTGAATTTGTCATTATTAAAAAAAATTCAATATTCTTACATCATTGAGTAAAACCAAAATTATATGCTCGGTATGAGCCTATATACCAAAAGCAAACTTTGATTACATTATCCGGAAAACCAAACAACTAAAACAATTTCGAAAACAAGCCTCCTGTAAGCCTAAAGTCCATTTCAAGCAAGGACTGCAAGAAACATTGCTGCCCCAAACAAGCTGGTAACAGATATCTGCATCGACCATGCCTTCTTTACGTAGAACAATGGTTCTCTTCTTTTCATGGTCTATTATGGCGATCTTCATTGGTGTACTCAAATACACTCGATCAATCTAACAAAAATAAGGACATAAGCTTGTAATGGTTAAAAGAGGGTGCGAGTATCAAACTGAACAGAAATTCAAGACTAATTATAAGTGTTGAGGTAGGTTGAATGGGAAGGTACCACAATTCTAGCATTATTTTTGTCTAAATCATCTATAAAATGAATACATAACTACATATAGTACCTCGCCGTCAAAGGTAATAGCATCTGCCTGCTCTGTGTACCTATCCCCCTGCTGCAAATTATCTAACTAGTCAAGTGTCTCTAGTCCCTCAACTCGTACTTCACTGCAATTAAACTGCATCAAACTACTTTCTAAAGGTGAACTTTTGATTCAATGACCATCTTTTGTGTTCTTTACCTGAAGATTTATTAAGTTGGCTGATTACCTTTCTTTCCTTTCAGTTTTAGAAAATTGATGTCGAGTCAGAAGCCAACACCACGAAGACACATGTTCAATTGAAACTATCACAAAAAGAAAATAAGTACAAAGATCTGAAATTGTTGCGCACGAAATATAATTGTTGTGCATTGAAATATAATTATTATTTTTAATAAAGAACTTAATATATGTATATTTTTTTCGTCAAATTTTGTAATTTTTAGAATTAGTTAAACTATATAAAATTGTTTTGTTCTTGATATTGAATGTTCCCTCCTAAAATATTAAAGTTAATCAAGTCTCAGAATGGTAATTTCTATACTTACGATCAAAAGAATAAGAAATTTGCCAAATTTGAGATTGATAACATGGAAGTACTGGGTGAATTGAACGGTCATATAGTTCACTCACCAAATTTCTGTCCAACCGATATTTTGGCAACTCGATGTTTGAAGTTTGAAGACTTGTTAGATGATGCCCTGTGGATTCAACAAATAAGTGAATACTAGAAAGTTGATAGAAGATTACTAGCTAGCAGGATGCTGAATTTTTGTACTAGCGACCATCGAGTAACCCCTGTCATAGTTCTGAACTTATAAGTAAAATATGAAAGTTACAATATCAATATATTCAACTGATAAATTGAAATTGAAATGATGAGAAACTTCATTTCAAAGAGCTTTTTCTTTTTTCACTACATCTTTAGGAACAATTTCAGTACTCGTATTAATGGAGGTGACAATAAAATCTGATAAACAGATTGACTTCCTGTAGACATATGTATGTCTTTCTTCTTGAACATGCATTGGTGCAATTTTCATCTCAAGTTGAAATATTAGAGTAATCCTTCATTTGGACTAACAAAATCTGGGCTTGTCAACTGGGAGAAATGGTTTATCCATTACCGGACAGGTGATTTGAATTCAGTATCAGCTAGTTCTCTTACATGATTTGTTCAAATTCTTGTTGTACGCATCTGTAGATGTACAATGATTCCTCACTCTCTCATATATATAAGCAATGGCCTAATGAACCTACTAAAAGCAATATAATAGTGCACAGAGCGTAGAGTTTCTTGAGAGTGCAGACCTGATGGAGCGAAGACCTCACGAACACGAAGCAACTTGAATTACTTTTACCAAGTCTTAAAAATCAAACAAATATATCAAAAACAAATAAACAATCCAAAAAAAAATAAAAAAAATTAACATCAATTAACAACTACAAACATTCAAACAAATCACCAATTCCAACATTCACTAAAAACAAATAAATGTTCAATAAAATAAACACTTGCCAATTCGAGCTTTGGAGCACTACCCAAACAAAATTATTTTTCCTGCATAAAAAAACAAATTAAAAACCCTCTTTACCCAAATTAAAAATAAGTAAAATAAAATAAAATTAGGGATTCGAGTTTAAAAACCCCCAATTCAAAACTAAATCGAACTAATTTCAGTTTACGTACAAATGCAAGGTTACCCATTTACCAATTCGGCCTTTGTAGCTTCAAGCAAATCAAATTGAGATATGAACAAATGTTTACAACTTTGTAGTTTCGATTGATTTTGAATAAATCCAGTCGAAAGAGAGATAGAGATTAGAGATTCGAGATTCATGTATCTTGGAGATTCTAGTCAATTGTGAGAGAGAGAGAGAAGAGAGGGAGAGGTGGGATTTAGGGTTTTGGAGAAAGGGGGTGAGTAAGAGTCGAGAGAGTGAGAGATTTTGTTTCAGTTGTTTTGATTTTAGATTTCTTTTATGTATTTAATTTTATTTGAAGGGAGTGTTTGTTAACTACGGGGGAACCAAAATTTGGCTGAGGGGGGGAAATTTTGGTGTAAAGGGGGGGGGGGGGGGAAATAAATTAACAGGAGGAAAAATTGGGGGGAGCGGAGGTTAAATTTTTTTAAGGCTTATGTAAGACATCGGTTGTCCTAGCATATGATGTCCTAGAAACACAAAGACATCAGTTTAAAAAATATCGATGTTTTTAAGTCATTTTACATCAGTGGCATTTATGACTGATGTTAAAGTGGTGATGTCTATTACACTTTTTCTAGTAGTGAAAAACAACATGTACAGATTCCATAACATTGTTGATTCTATGATTAAAAACCATGTAGGCTTTTCCAGCTGCATATCCCACAAAAGTGGTTTCATCTGCCTTGGATTCAAACTTTCCAAGATTTTCACCTTGATTTTTCAGTACATAGCATTTGCATCCAAAGACATGTAGAAAATTCAAGGATGGGTTCCTTCCTTTGAGCAGCTGATATGGAGTCATTCCTTTTGCTTGGTTGATCAAAGAAATATTTTGAGTGAAACACGCAGTGTTAACTGCTTCAGCCCAGAAATAAGTAGGTAACTTTGACTCTCCTAGAATTGTTCTTGCAGCTTCAATAAGAGTTCTGTTTTTCCTCTCTACCACTCCATTTTTGTTGTGGTGTCCTAACTGCAGAGAACTCATGAGATTCCATTTTCCTCACAAAACAGCCTCATTGTGGAATTCTTGAACTCAGTGCCATTGTCACTCCTGATTCTTCTTACTTTGAGATCAGGATGATTGTTGGCAGCCTTGATGTGATTGATTATGATTTCACTTGCCCCATCTTTGGAGTGCAGAAAGTAAGTCCACGTGAATTTAGAGAAATCATCCACAATCACATGGCAGTATCTTTTCTTTGAGATTGACATGACATTTACTGGTCCAAACAAGTCCATATGCAACAGCTGTAGTGGTTGATCAATTGATGAATCCAGCCTGCTTCTGAAAGAAATCTTTTTCTGCTTCCCTTTCTGGCAAGCATCACAAAGTCCATCATTGGAGAATTCCAGTTGAGGAAGTCCTCTCACTATGTCTCTTCTTACTAACTCATTCATTGATTTGAAGTTCAAATGTGACAGTCTTTTGTGCCATAGCCAACTTTCATCCTTGCTTGCTTTACTCAGAAAACAGGTGATGGAATCAGCACTAGTAGAGTTGAAGTCAGCTATGTACACATTACCTTTCCGGTAACCTGTCATCACCACACTGTTGTTCTCCTGGCTGGATACAACACAGGCTCCTTGGTTGAATGAGACTGAGAAACCTTTGTCACACAGTTGACTGATACTCAGCAAGTTGTGCTTAAGTCCGTCAACCAGTGCTACTTGATCAATGATGACATTATTCTTTGAAATCAAGCCATATCCCTTAGTGAAACCTTTGATGTCATCTCCAAAGGTAATGCTAGGGCCAGCTTGTTAGGTCCAAAGTATCGTAGAAGGGGGGGGGGGTTGAATACGATACTCACAAATAATTTAATTTCGTTCGCGGATTATTCTTTCAGTTCTATAACGAAATCAAACACACCAAACCAAATCAAGTTTCGGGGAATATATCTTTTTATAAATATAAACCTCGAGGGGTGCTACAATTTCTAATCCGTAGATTAGCTTCAATGAGTTCTAGGCTATTCATAATCAATACTTTGATCGAATTCTGAGCACTATAAATTTTCTGATCTTCTCCGGCTCAAAATCCTCTCTCCGTGATTGCTACTATGAAAATAGCCAGACTGAAGAAGACACTTTCTTCCTCTGTATAATTGTAGACTTCTTTTTCTGAAAACTATCGAACCTCAATTGTGGAAAACAATCTTGGCCGTCCATCTTCAAAATCAACCTGACAAACAAACACTTTTCACCCACTCCCTCAATTCAAAATCCATCGAATGGATTAAATTGTTTTTCATTCGATAGTTTTTAATTCAAAACTATCGAAAAGAAAACAAATCTTTTCAATGAATCTGATGATTTCCTTTGACATGCATTCGATGGTTTTTGACATTGAAAAACCATCAAATATTTTTCCTTGTTATTCTCTTGATTCCATTCGATAGTTTTTCATGAAATGAAAAACTATTGAATCAAGTCTTTGTCCTTTATTTTTCAGAAACTATTTCATTTCTTTAATACTTGTCATTCGATGGTTTTTCTAATTAAAAGAAAAAACCATCGAACCTTTTCTTTATGTTAGCCTCCAGAAAAGTTTCAGGGTGATTAAGTTTCAGACTGTATCACTTTTCTTCCAAGACGATAAAACAATTTGATCTTCTCAGTGCCGTCACCTAGTGCAACTGGTCTGGTTCACAGATGAATAACACTTGATCAATTCTTCTTTTATGTCTGCAATTCAATGCTGCTGATAAGTCCTTTGTCGTCCTGGTTGCTTCATCACTGGAATCCTGTGGTACTGACTCTAAATCATTCACATACTTCTGTCGTCTTGAAAGTCTTGTTTCTTTTGCTGTCACTGAGGCTTGAACATTTTCATGAACTTCTTTCCGTGACCTGTTTACGGACTTCAAGAATACATAACGTATTTTGATCTTTTGAGTTTACCTTATCTTCATTGATCCTGGATTCCTGTGCTTCTGTTAATATTATTGTCTGTCTTGTCCTTGGTTGAGTTGTAGTTATCTCTTTTACATCTTATGTTACATTATGCTTTACAATCTCCCCCTATTTGATTGGATAGAGTTCGACAAGCAAATACTTCGAGGATAACTCAACTAACTAAGGAAACATGAAACTACTTAAAGTAAGACAGCGTAATAATATTAATGCATTCTGGATCAGATATATATACTTTCCAGATTTCATAAATCAAAGAAACAATAAACCTTTTCACATTGAAGTTGCTCCTCCTGTCTGAGCTGATAGTTCTGTTGTTCTTTGCTTCTGTTTTTCAGTCCATTCCAATCTCACCTTCTTCGCTCATTGGATCGGAGTTAGCAGCGTGATAATCAATCACTGATAGATAGTGCAGTGGTTCTCCAGGTTTAAGGATTGCTCCTAGGATGTGTCTTCCAATATATCCAACCTCTTGACCCACTCCAGCCCACAGCCATGCAATGTTAACATCTTTCTTGTTTAGCTTTGGCATGTTTGGTAGTCTGGGAAGCACTTCCAATCATTTCTCCACTCTCTTCCTATAGTAGGGAACATTCTCCATAAGATATTTTCTTAGAGTGTCGGCTGCTTTTGTCCTTCTCCATTGATGTGAATCTAGTGGATCTAAGATACTTCTCAACTGATATTAGATATTCGTTTGGGTAATCTCTCAGTTTGTCCTCCGTCATGTAGCAGATTCTGAACAAGTCATTCGTCATGAATCTAACCATAGGAGGGTTTTCAGTAATCTCTGGACTGACTTTCATCAAGATCTCCTTAACATGCTCTTGGAGCAGTTCATTTAGCTTTGTAGTTCTTTGGATCTTGATGAGAATCACCTGCAGTTTTGAGCTGCTTGGTGTCTTTCTTCCAGTGATAGAGAATTTGCTTCTTTGGCTCATGCTCCTCCTGATTCGGTTGCTCTCGCATGAATTCAAATTCCTCTTCACTTTCTTCTTCTAGTACAATGTCCTCAATCCAGTACTGTCTAACTTGAATAGCTTCATTGGTTTACCAAACTCCCCATCCAGTTGTTTGCCAACCTTCATTAGTCACTTCATTTGTTTCCCCTTCTCCAACTTTCTCCCCCTTAGTTGAGGAATCCTCGATGAAGTTATCCTCATTATAAAGGGCAGTAGAAGGATCAGGTTGTTGTTGTGAAGGTCCGGGTTGTTGGTTCCTCAGCATATTCCAAATAGACTGTACCCCGTCACATTGATTCTCTTTGACATCAGTCCTCAATTCGACCAGTTCTTCCATAATGGATTTCCTTGTATGTTGTGAACTGTCATCTCCTTGAGGGTGAATTGAACATGTACCTCTCGGTAATAGCAAATCATCAATATTTGAAAGGGTTAGGGTGTCACTCCTCACGTTTGGCTCTGGGTGTACACTCAACGTTTCTGTCAGTGTTTCACTCATTTTTCCTTTCCCACTCAGGCCAGGTGTAAGTGTTTTTGTTTCACTCATTCCCTTTGTGCTCAATGTACCTGCAGAAGAAAACACCGTAGCCGTCCTTAAGGAGGTCACCGGTGGTGCAATGGGGCTTCGCAAGTCCCCGTCCTTGGTTAAACCAAGTTGCTGATCATCCTTAGATGATATATCCTTTGAAGGATCTAGAGTTTGAATCTCTAGGGGGTTAGAAACAGGCTCTTTTTAACAGCAGAGATCCCAATCTTCCCCAATAGTCTGTGAAGACTTTACCTCAGCAGACTCCTCAATTAAAATTGATTCATTGTCACCGAGTTGCCGATCTGCACCTACGTCAGACCCTTTACCCGCAGGATCCAGATATGTTCCATCTGGGGAGGTAGACAATGACCTTTTAGATTTTGCATTTAGGTCAAAGCCTTCTCTCGACGTTTGTGAAGACCTTTGGTTCTTAGAACCTTCAACCAGTGAACCTGACCGTAATATGGTCGGAACACCAGTTGCTTCCGGCAATTCTTCCTTACTTGATTGAGCTATTGGTTCAGATATAGCTTTCGTTAGCGTAGTCCAATCAGCATCAGAAAAATCAATAAAGGGCGCTTTGGATGAGAGAAATGAAGTATCAACAGTTGCCTCGGTTTCTGTTCTTCTCCTTTTAGAGGTAGGCAGAGCTGTTGTTGAAAGGGTGTAACTCCTTATGTGGTGCTGCTTTGGCACTATCTCCCTCTACACTCAGGGATGTCTGTATACTGGGTATAGTAGGAGAAGGAGCTTCGTTTGTGATTTCATTTGGCTCGTCCAAAGGCTCTTCGACCGTGGTTAGAGATTGTGGGTTTGCAATCTCATGGTCTGGATGGCCACTGAGGGCTCTGGATCAACATCCATTGGTTCAGGACCAATTTCAGGTTCAGGTTGAGGAAATTACCTTCAATTACCTGTTCCCCTGGGGGTAGAAGTGGTAGGGGCACCGTTCTTAGATATTCAAGTTTGAACAGTGGGCACCCCTGGAAGATGATTCTTTCTTATCAGAGCGGTTATTGCATTGCTCTTTATCTTCATGCACTTCATGGCCTCCTCTTCGGCGAATGTCTCACGCTCATCATCTGTTAAGATATCATTGAGAATTAGCTGTAGGAACCTAGGATAGAAACAAAGCACATCATCTATGCCTGTTCTTTCATCCAGTGGTCCCATGTCAGGTAATGCTTAAGGAACTCTCCCACAAAGAAGTTAGGTTATTGACTTCTTATGAGAGTGAAGAAAGCATGTATCTCCTCAGCTGTGGAATCTGGAACATGCTGTTAAAGTCATGTTCCGTTACCCTTATTGTTTTGCCCCTGGCACAACAAAACTGAAGGATCTTACGTTATTCTCACTTGTATCCGTGGCGGTTGTGTACAACGCAGTCAATTGATCAAAGCAAAGGACTACGGGAGTACTCAAGGCGTATGCCACTGACGAACGTGTGTTCAGAAACTCTGCCCATGCACGAAACTGTAAATTCGTAATGGCTTGCAAGTTTTGAAACGAGACATGATTAGTCTTGGTTACTTTTAAACCAAAACTAACACCAACTAAATTTAATTAATTATTACTAATTAATCAAACTTGACACAAAATACCCTTAAAACAAAATTACCCCTTTTTCTTAATAAACACAACTTCGAATCACTATTATCAAGAACCCTACTTTTGGTAACACAAATAATCAGAATTATCTGAAGAAATCAATTGAAAACAATTAACTTCTAAAGAACAATAGTGAAAATAGTTTTCTTAAAAACAAGTTCTTGAGGCAGTGATGTTCTTGGTTATATGTATTCTAGTAAGTATAAACAAAAGCCCTTAGATCTGATAATAAGAAAAAAAAACGTAAGGGGTTGTTAAATACTTATTGAATTGACCGGGGTAATGTTGTCTTTACAGTGTTCGATGTTTTTAATAGTATGTTCGATGGTTTTCAGTTGGGGGTAAAACTGTCAACTTTACTTCGATAAATTTTGAAAAATAACGAAGAGTTTGAAAATCAGAATTTAAAAAGTTTTTCTGAAAAACTATCGAACTTGTTTCCTTTTAAAGCTTGAAAAACTATCGAGGGATCCTTTGTGGAAAAACTATCGAGAATTAAAATAAAGGAAAAATTAATTCTCTCAGATAGATTTTCATTTTAATTCAAAAACCATCGAGAATTTAGATAAAGAATTAAGAAATTCAATTCGATGCTTTTTCAAATTTTCCTCAAAAAGTATCGAGAAATGTTTTCAATAGTTTTTCTTTTTCCTTTTCAAAAACTATCGAAAATTTATTTCGATAGATTTATCTATGTACTTGAAAAACTATCGAATTTCCTAAATTCGATATTTTTTGCTTCTGTTCAAATTCTAGAACCTGTTCATGTTCTAAAATTCAAACCTTTCATTTCCTGTCAAGTGTTAATTCTAATAAATCTTTTCAAATTTACCAAAATCAATTGTCAACAGAAAATTCACAATTTTCTCAGAATAAAATCGACTAAATATCATTGAATGATATTAACCAATTAAAATCCAATAAATTATGCTGTATATTTATTTTATGTATTTTAAAATATGGAGCAAATAAGATATTGAACTGCTTCAATTTCCATAATTCAAATTTCATAAAATAAATAATAATAAATTAATACTAAATATCTATGAGCTAGATATTAGCACTAAATTATTAATGTGAGGACTGGATGTTTGAAGACATGCTTTCGAAAGAAATGATACCTGTTGTCAAGCTGCATTGTCGTGGAGTGGTCCACAGAGTTGTTGGAGAAGAATTTATTTCCTTTTATCATAAAAAGAAATCAATCTTCCTCCACGAAGTTGACAGCTTCTAGAGATGCTTCTCCTGTCATTTGGGTTGACAGCTTACAGAGATGCTTCCCCTGTCTTTCTTACAACCTGCGTATTTTATATCTAAATAGCTAAACATGTTAACAAGTATCTTTAGGTTACCATATTCTGAGATTTGGTATTCCCTTAAGATATCTAAAAATCATGTTAATAGCTATAAGACTAGATTTTCTTCCACTCAGAACCTTGCACATTGGCAACTTGAGAATAAAATATGTGGTGTCAATTTGCAGCTAATAACTTAATGAGACGCATACCTCTCTAGCTTGTCATTTCTGTCTTTTACCTGATTTGTCCTGATCAAGCTTTAGTGGCTGCTGTTGGCAGGGAGTCTTGGCATGTCTAGAATCTTCTCAATTGTGCACATTCAAAAGATTCTTGACTTACTTTTATTGCCATCACTCTTTTGGCTTACTTGTGCTCCTAAAAGAATTATTCTTCTGGCTTGCTCAAAGTAATTCCAAAAAGAATTGCAACTTTCCCAACTTACTCATCTTGTACATTCTCTGCAGTGACTTGGCAAATTTCTTGCACAAGTTTTCGTTAGTAGACCAACATATAATATAATCATGATATCATTGCACATATATGACATTATGTTTGTGCCTTATGACGACTCTAATAAATTCATATTCTGTAAAAGTTCAGTTAGAGTGTCATACCATGTCTTTGACGATTGCTTGAGTATTGATACCGGTTCATACCAATCTGTAGTGATCTTGTGAAGAGAAGTTATACAACGTCCAATTGATCTGCAACAGCAAATGCCAGGATCTGTTGTACATTGACTTCTTCTACTATCTCACCAACCAGGAGTGCACTTGAACATATTCACCATATAGATATTAAAATTTGAATATGCAGTAGGTGCCAGATATATCCTGATATCCTCAAGTCTCGTCACTGGTGCTTCTTGTTAGATACTGCTTCCTAATAGTAACCTAGCATCCAGTTTGGCCTTGTCCCTCATAACAATGCCAATGTTGTCCAGTATCCTGGATACCCATCTTGTTCCAATAACAGATTTTCCCTTAGGCCTGGGTACCAGCTTCCAAACTTTCTGCCTTTCAGATTGATTGAGTTCATTTTGCTTTGCAATCACCCAATCTGGATCCATCAGAGCTTCTTTACCTTTCTTTGTTTCTTCTTCAGAAAGAAAACCAAGAAAATAATCATTCATACTATATAGCTCCAGTCTTTACTCCACCACTAGGATCACTAAGAACTAGACATCAGGAATGATATTGAATCTAAACCCTTTGTCTTGACAGATATGTTCTTGAAGTGTCCTCTTGATTTTCATTGTGGTGTTGATCTGACTAATTGATCCTTCTTTTGCTCCCCCTAAGCTGTTGCTGGGATTTCCTGAGAATCCTCATCCTCGCTGAGTGGTTCTGTTGAAGTACTGAGCTGTGTAGTTAAACTACCATTACCACTGCTTGGATTTGAATCATCATTACCATTAATTTCACACATAACAGCTGAGAGCTTGGAGTTGTTGAACATCATATTCAGACTTTCAATCACCTCTTGTTGATTAATCAAATTTACCTCGTAGGCTTATTCCACTGATTAGCCGAGGAACATATCCTAAAGAGCCTTAGCTGCCAATCTTGCCAAGATGCTTACTTGTAAAACATTTTCCTCCAAACCCCTGAAAGAAATTCAGTGTTTGCTTCTATTGGCCATCAGGGAAATGTGATTAACCTCATCTGTGATGTCCTGTCCTTCAGATTGAATGAACAACACCAGTTTGTATTAAGAGTAGTCATCAACCATCACTGAAGTATATCTTTACTTTGTTGTAGACAAGACATTAACTAGTCCGTAGAGTTCCATACGTATCATCTGAAGCGGCTCAGTAATGCTTATCACATTATAGCTTTTCTGTGATGTTTCTTTGACTTCCCTTAATGACATGCCTCATATTTTTCATCTAGCTTGAATCCCAGATGAGGCAGTCCTCTCACCAACACCATCTTTAGAAAAGAGTTCCTTGTATTGTCATGCAAGGGTGAGAGCTTCTCAACCTTCCTGCTTGAGATAAAACACTGCTCCTTCATTGAATAAAAAGATTTGTGCTTTGAATCTTCAACAAGAAAGTTGCTTCTAATTGTTATCCTTGACTCCAATTATTAGTTGTTATCAATGATACCAATTATTGTAAACATGATGACATTCCATTTCCAACGTAGCCATGTCCCGTGATGAAAACCTTTGCTGTCATCTCCAAAGATTATTGACGGAACAGCTTTCTCAATCACATTTGATGGCAAGTTCTTTCTTCGATCATATGTCTTCAGTAGTAAAGACCAAGAAAGCATATAAATCGATTAACCTGATTTGCCTGCACTCACAAATGGATTGACAGTTCTTGGTACCCAACTTATTTGCTTGGGTCCAGATGGATTAGAGATTTTGCTTTTAAAAGTGGTAACAATAGCTTCAGCCTATACATGCTTATTCTTATCTCTGACTGACCTTGCAGTCGTTGCTCTAATGTAATTCTTAAACATGCTTTTTCTATGATTAATGCAAGTTCTAAGAGACGCATTCATAATATTTAAATAAGTAAACATGTTAATAAGAATAAATGGCATACATTGAGCATTTTGACATTGCAGATAAGAGATGTGCAAATTAGGCATGTTCTGCGTTTTAGAAAATTCAGTACTTTCTACTTTAACCAATATACACAAGTGTAACAGGTAGCAAGTAGATTTACAGATATTCAATATTTTTCTAAGCACACATGGAATAAAAGAATTAACAATTAAATCACTAATTCTATCTAATCCATTCTGTTGTTGTATGGCATCTAACTTTCTCTATTACCTAAGTCAGTTTTAGATACAGCTTGGTGTTCTACAAATTATACTGACTCTAAGGTAATTCCTCCATCCTTCAAACTGATTATCCCTTAACAAACAATTTAGAATAAATGAGCAAATCTTGTTCTACTAGGGATACTGAAACTTAGCTTTACTAAGGTCTTATGTGCCAGAAACTTAACCCCTAAAACTAAGAGTTGTTTCTTAAGAAAGCTTCTATCTCACTTGCAAATCTTATTCTTCAAATATTCATACACACATATATGATCACTATGTACATGCGTTGAATGTTGAGAATTAAATACTGCATTGGTTCAAGGAAAAGATACCTGAGATATGTGAGGTGAATCATCTTCAGAGATTGCTATGAAAGCAAGATATCCATGATCTTCTCGTCATCTGATCCATCCCAACTCTTTCCTTAAGCAACATAAGTTTTGTGCTGATGCTTCTTCAACAAAGCATTCCACTTCTGTTTCAGCTAATTAACTGAGTCCCTATTCTTTTTTGTTTGTCAGGCTCCTTCATTGTGTAGCACACCCTGATAGCTTCTCGTTACATAGTTCTTATCATAGTTGAAACTATCAGTCTTGATTTTGTTACCATCTCAGTCTGTAACTACCTCCTGAACTGAATCCTGAAGAATCTTTGCTCCGTAATAAATAAGCCTGATCCATGGATGTGGCTTTTGTACTCCTTCTGAATCTGATGTGACTAAACTTCCTTGACAAGTGAAACACTGATCTTTAGTCTAGTCTCTCGAGGTTTTCTACCTGAGCTTCTTCTGATTCAGCTACTAGTAATTCTTCTATTCTGTTCTGAGGTTCCAACATTAATAAACGTTACTGAGATATTTGTTTGTCCGTTCAATTCTCTAACACCCTTTATTCCTCCCTTCATAATCTCTTTTGATTAAATCTCCTTAGAAGAAAAAATTATATCCGTAGAAACTTCTTCCTGAAATCAGCTTCATGGTCATCTTTTACTTCGAAAGATAAAAATCAGTTTAACACCCGGAGGAATCTTCTTCTACAAGCCCTTGAGCACCCTCAATTTAATACTTAAGAAAAATTTAAATATTCAGAATTTTTAAATTTCCTTAAAAATAAATTAATCAAAAATAAATATTTACAAAACATTTAATTTTCAAGAATTTCGAATTCTTAAAAATTAAATCATGTAAATTAATATTTAAGAAAAATTAGAATTTATGAAATTTTTTAACAAAAATTCGAAATAAATAAATAACTCAGAAATATATTAATTCGGGGTGCTTTTGTAAAGCTGGCCAATTCAAGCACTCGATTGTTTTTAAGACAAAAAAACTATCGAAGAAACCATTAAGTCATTTCGATAGTTTTTGATACCAACCAAATGGTTAATGGCTGACCAAAAGAAATTGGCCACCTAAATTGACTACAATTCACAAATTCTAAGGGGTCTCTTTAGCACCCTACAAATTGCTCTGTGCCGCACCTCTAAAATAAATTCATAACATAAATTAAATTTACTTAAGTTTAAAATATAAATTTATTTAACTTGAATTTATAAAATAAATTTATTTAAATTAAGTTAATCAAATAAACTTATTCAAGTTTAAATAATGAACTTATTTAAATTAAATTTATAAGATAAATTCATTTTAACTTAAATTTATAAAATAAACTTATTAAAATATAAATTCATAAAATAAATTTATTTAGAAGTTGGCCTCCTCAGAATTCTTGTCTGACTGGTCTGAAATACCCGGATCTAATCTGTATGTCGATTAACAAGCTCTGATACCAATTGTTAGGTCCAAAGTATCGTAGAAGGGGGGGGGGGTTGAATACGATACTCACAAATAATTTAATTTCGTTCGCGGATTATTCTTTCAGTTCTATAACGAAATCAAACACACCAAACCAAATCAAGTTTCGGGGAATATATCTTTTTATAAATATAAACCTCGAGGGGTGCTACAATTTCTAATCCGTAGATTAGCTTCAATGAGTTCTAGGCTATTCATAATCAATACTTTGATCGAATTCTGAGCACTATAAATTTTCTGATCTTCTCCGGCTCAAAATCCTCTCTCCGTGATTGCTACTATGAAAATAGCCAGACTGAAGAAGACACTTTCTTCCTCTGTATAATTGTAGACTTCTTTTTCTGAAAACTATCGAACCTCAATTGTGGAAAACAATCTTGGCCGTCCATCTTCAAAATCAACCTGACAAACAAACACTTTTCACCCACTCCCTCAATTCAAAATCCATCGAATGGATTAAATTGTTTTTCATTCGATAGTTTTTAATTCAAAACTATCGAAAAGAAAACAAATCTTTTCAATGAATCTGATGATTTCCTTTGACATGCATTCGATGGTTTTTGACATTGAAAAACCATCGAATATTTTTCCTTGTTATTCTCTTGATTCCATTCGATAGTTTTTCATGAAATGAAAAACTATTGAATCAAGTCTTTGTCCTTTATTTTTCAGAAACTATTTCATTTCTTTAATACTTGTCATTCGATGGTTTTTCTAATTAAAAGAAAAAACCATCGAACCTTTTCTTTATGTTAGCCTCCAGAAAAGTTTCAGGGTGATTAAGTTTCAGAATGTATCACTTTTCTTCCGAGACGATAAAACAATTTGATCTTCTCAGTGCCGTCACCTAGTGCAACTGGTCTGGTTCACAGATGAATAACACTTGATCAATTCTTCTTTTATGTCTGCAATTCAATGCTGCTGATAAGTCCTTTGTCGTCCTGGTTGCTTCATCACTGGAATCCTGTGGTACTGACTCTAAATCATTCACATACTTCTGTCGTCTTAAAAGTCTTGTTTCTTTTGCTGTCACTGAGGCTTGAACATTTTCATGAACTTCTTTCCGTGACCTGTTTACGGACTTCAAGAATACATAACGTATTTTGATCTTTTGAGTTTACCTTATCTTCATTGATCCTGGATTCCTGTGCTTCTGTTAATATTATTGTCTGTCTTGTCCTTGGTTGAGTTGTAGTTATCTCTTTTACATCTTATGTTACATTATGCTTTACACAGCTTCCTCCACAAACTCTGTGAGCAGGGTAGAATCTCCAGTCATGTGCCTAGAACATCCACTGTCTTAGTACCATAGATTCTTTCTGTATCCCTGCACACAATCAAAACCAAATCAAGTTGATTTTGGTACCCAAGTTTCCTTGGGTCCTTTCCTGTTAGATTTGCCTCTCTTGTCATTTTGCACCTTAATCTATGATTGAGTTAAATCAACCTTGACTATGGGTGTTGACCTCTGGGAGACAGAATGCTGAGGATGATTATATACAAACATGTTTGATACAGGCATTTGAGAGTTTTGTGCATACATAGCATTCATATGTGGCATGCTCCATGTCATTTGTGGCATTGTGAATGCATTCATGTGAGAATTTGAAACAAATAGCATATTGACATACAAGTTGGATGCTTGATCAGTATGTGCAAACATGTTATGCATAGCAGACATAGGCAAATTGAGTACATGCATTGTCATTTGAACAGATGGTGTTTTAACAGATTTGCAATTTGTAGAAACATGATTAACACTACCACACTTTGCACAAGTTTTCCTAGGTGCATACTTGTCAGGAGTATAGTTGTTGTGTTTGTTAATCCCTACCTTACCATTTCTGTTCTTTTTCTTTTTAGCACCGGCCTTAACCTCTATTTCCTCAACATTGTCCTTCAATTACTTGTTGGACAGGTAACCTATGTTGACATTCTCAGCTTTGGTTTTGCTAATTGATCCCTGAAGAAAGTTTTTGCTGGTGGGATCATACTTTTTGTTCAGCTTCTCTAGTCTATCATGACTAACACTGGATGTACACTTCTTTGGGCAAGTCACTTCCGTAGAGGTGTTGTCCAACAACGGATGTCTGCTATCCGTAGAAGTATTACATTCCAACGGATGCTCACTATCCGTAGAAGTGTCATCCCCTAGACTTTCGACATCTAGCTTCTTTTTATCTTTTCTTGTTGATTCCTTGTATAATGTATCCACACCTTGAGACTTGATCATGTTTGTGGAAAAATTCTTGGAATCAGTCCATCTAGCTATTGTTTCCTGTTCTTTAGCTAATTGTGCTTTGATAGATTCTTCTCTTTTAAGCACAATCAGCAGATCATCTTTGGCAACTTGACACTTTACTCTCATTTTCTCAAACTCAGCAAATTGAGTTTCGAGAAGAGCATTCCTATCACTTAACAACTGATTAGACAATTTAATTCTTGTGTTCTCATTAGTAAGTGATTTAAGAGAAATGCGCATATGATACAATTCAATGGACATATCATTAATAGCATTATTGCATTCCTCAGTAGAAAGCTCAGAGAGATTGGTGGTAATTACATGATTAGATGATGAACTGGCCTCCTGCTCGCTTGAATCAGCCATTAAGGTTCACAAATTCCGTGTCCTCCTCAAGATCATTCCCGTCTTCAGCCCAGTCATAGTCCTGTGTAATGAATGCTCTACCCTTTTGTTTGAGAAGATCAATGTATTTCTTCTTGTAGTCAACATGTTCAAACTTCCTGTCACTCTTCTCAGACTTTGGTTTTCTGCACTCATTTGCAAAGTGACCTCCCATTCCACAGTTGAAACATTTGAATTTGGACCTATCAACAAGATCCTTCTTGAATGGTCTGGACACATCAGGGTTTCTCTTGAACTTGAGCTTTGAGAACTTTCTTGACAAAAAAGCTAAGTGATCATCAAGCTCATCCATCTCCTCTTGATTGATGGGCTCACTCTCTTCAATCATCTTCCCTTTGCACTTTCTTGAGTCAGCTCTACCTTCACAAGCACTTTGGCTTGGTGTAGCTGCAACAGCTTCTTCTTTCACGTCCTCAGCCTTTTCTGTAATAACCCGAATTTTTGGTAAAATTAAAACTTTTCTTATTATGATTAAGTGCATCAGTGATTAGTGAATGTGGAGGATGAATAGTGATTTTGAGGGTTAAGAAAATTTTTCATGCCACCTATGTACGAGACGTAGTGTGGATATTCCGAAGTCATATTAGTAATCTACGGAGTAAATAAGTGGATGCAAAGACGATCGGAATTCAGAAATTCCAAATTTTATTTTGGTATAGTATTTGACCGGGCAGTGAATTATATATTATTATATTCAAGAAATGAGATATTAAATTTGAGGATTTGAGGATTTAATATTTTGGAATTTTATTATTTTATTAAAGTCGATTTAAGGATTCGATTGTTGGAGTGAATAGTGAATAGTTACTATTCACTGCGAGAATCGCGTAGAGTTTTATTCGCTCTTTTTAGGAAATATTTCGAATCGTTTCAAGAGGAACAAGACAACATTTACAGGATTAAATATAGACATGGAAGTAAAATGTAACAAGATTAATTCGAGGGATGCAACATTTGGATCATCCATGTGAAAAGAAACAAACTAGTAAAGCTGCTTTGCCACCATGACCCTCCAGTGCTTGACATGTGTCCCTGCTTGCCACCATGACCCTCCATGGATCGACATGTGTCCTGATGACAAGGACAATGCTATGACTCACCAAAAGAAAACCAAGACATGACAACAAAACAAATTCATTTTATCAAAATCAACCAAAACCAAAAACCATTCTTTTTCTTCATTTCGGCTAAAGCAAAACAGCCGGATTGAAAAATTCATATCTCCTTCATTTCTCGGTGGACAATTTCGATCTATAGCTTGTTGGAAAGGTCTTGAGATAACCTACATTTCTTATGTCACAGGTTTCTTCCATTTGAGAATGGTAAGACCTTCAATTTTCCAGTTCTTTAAACTGGTGTATAGTAACTCCGAAAGTTCATAACTTGTTCTTGATTTTCTTTTGCAAGTTTAAGGATGATAACCATAGGTAAAGATCCTCTTAAGGCTTACAAGCTCTTGTGCTGTGTTTAAGGATTCAAGGAAGGTATACCACTCATCCACCCTTTGATTTATGTTGGATTTTAAGTGAAGTTTTAATAATGTTCAAGAATAAGCATGTTTATGGAATTTGGAGTATGTATGGTTAAATCTTGATGGATACTTGTTGTTGATTGATGTTGGTGATATGTTCTTGATATATATAAACTGATTATGTTGTAAAAATTGTTGTGTTGTTGAATTTATTTGGTTTTAAGAGGTTTTGACATAACAAAAACCGGGAAACGTTACGATTATAGCCGTCGTAATGCCCATTTGATTTAAGGCTGTTTTGAGCACGAATTACGAACTGGTCTTGGAATATTTTTGAACAACACTGACCATGAACATGTAGGTCTTGTTTTAAGGGTTGTTTTGGTATAAAGATCATGTCTATACGAATTACGGTTTAAGAGAAAAGTGAGTTTTAGTAAACGCCGTTCGGAGGAACAACCCATCTCTGGTCAGTCACTTTGAGGCTATATTTGGACCACTTAGAAGCCATATTAAAATGTGAAACTTTGAGGAATAATACTAGAGACAGTTAGGAAGGCTCATGAAAATGATTCGGATTAAAAAGATTATTTTTCTATTTTATAAAAATGTTTTAGCCGAGGTCGCGCAAGTGAAAACCACTAAGAACATGACTTAGAAACCAATGTTGTAAATGGTTAAGTATAACTTGTACTCGAGGATCGATTTCGGACTAAACCTACGACTTAAGTAATTGTCAATTAAACATGGACTTAGTATGAGCCTATAACGAGCTAGTAATTCCTTGGTTGTGTTTCGCTTACGTGTTTAAGCATTGTGTACAAGTGGATTATCCAGGGGATTAATCGTGCGTTTTCTTTGACTTTGTCTAGATTGTCCGACATCGTCGCGAACCCCTATCACTTCTCGAGCATCAGGCAAGTTTTCTAAACCTATACTTTGAAGTATTAGTTATATAATACTGCTTTTGCCATGTATAGTGTTGTATAGTTTTGAGATAAATGATTATATCGTGTTAAATAGAATCTGACCTTTTGGATATTATATGAGCTTTGAGATAATGTACTTATGAACCGGTATACCTTGTAGCTCTATAGATAAGAGCATGTTTATTGTTTCGACTCTAGACCGGGAGTCGATATTTTTGGTTATATAGATAGTCGTGGAAACCCGGAGGGATTCCAGCGGCAGAGTACTATTCATCTTGAGGAATATTATTATTAAACATTATTTATGTTCCGGAAAGTATTTATTACTTGGAAATGATTTGATTATGGGCTTCTAAGCTAGATATGGGATATTAGTTAGAAGCCAGAGTTTTTTTATAAAGGCCCTAGGTTTAGGGCGTATGATATTTCTTTAGATCAGAAGTAATTATATTTTTGTATATATTAAAGGTTATTTTCCGATAAAGATATCGGGCTACGGTTATTCAATCCTTATTTATTTAATGAATATTATTTTTTTGAATATTCATTTGAGGATTATTTATTAATGAATATTATTTTTGAATATTTATTTGAGGATTATTGACTTAAAGAATATTATTTATATTCATTTGAGGGTTATTGACTTTAAGAATATTATTGGGAATATTCATTTGAAGATTATTTAATTAATTAATGAACATTACTTTTGGATATTCATTCGAGGATTAAGTATTTATTTAATGAATATTATTTGTGAATATTCATTTAAGGACTAATTATTTAATGAATATTATTTTCGAATATTCATTTGAGATTTATTAATTAATGAATATCAATTTAAATATTCATTTGAGGTTTACTTATCGAGGATTATTTATTTATGAACAATATTTTGAATATGCCTTCAAGGCTATTTATTTAACGGATATTAGTCTGAAAATTCATTTAATCTTTAATTACTTATTAAATATTATTTTCGAGTAGTCATTGAAGGATTACTTATTTCATAAATATTATTAATTATTTTCAAATCAAAAAGAGGTTCCCAAAACAATGTTTTCGAGTAGTCATTTAAATGCTCGCTCAACTATCAAAAATATGGGAAACCTGATTTAAATAACTACTACTCATTTTAAACTCTCAACTCAAAAAAAAACTGTCAGGGGACAGATATTTTCTCGGAGCAATTTAATTGCTGCAAGTCAAGTATAGTGTTACCACCTCAACGCTCGAGGGGTAAATTCCTGGAACAAGTCGATATCCATTAACAAACATCGCTTGGGAAATATTGGAGAATCTTCCTATCCAACCTAGATATAACTACTGAGTGGAGTCGTATCAACAAGTATTACACTTGGGGAAAGGAAGACGATCTTTACGTTTCAGAGTCATGGATTTCATCTGAACTAGGAGCATGTGTAAGAGGTCGAGTCGCGCCGATCCATCATTTTATTGCCCCAAATGGGCCGGGAGATCCAGAAAGGCGGTAGACAATGTCAGGCTGTCGTGATACTTCCATCTACATGTAGAAAACATATATTTTATTGTACAACCTGCTACTGATCATAGTAAGGTTGGTACGACGGGCGCGGAGAAGGCTCCAGTATTGGTTCATCATCCATTTTGGATAATTCTGCAACATGTACTGAAAGGGACCACGGATGACTCCATTGGTACAGGTTTACCGATCATGTTGGCAGAGGGATTCTGCAACATGTATTGAAAGGGACCAAGGATGACACCGTGGTACAGGTTTACCGGTCATGTTGGCAGGGGATCGAAAAGTGTTCGAAATAAAGTTATAATAAATCCTTGTAACATCATCTTTTATTTTAAGAGTTTGACTCTGGTAAAACTTTACTCAGATACATATGCATAAGTGGATTTTGGGTTACGGAAACCTTATATTGAATTTTCCTTATAACTTCATCTTTTAAGTTATATGTTGGTATTCTGCTCACATAGCAGATAATTTTTGGAAAGGCTATATTGGTTTACTTTCAAACCTCATCTTTTATATTATACTAGAACCTTGTTCATAGTATGAATATCGAAAGTTTGCAGAAATATTATGAAAATGATATTTGAAGTACAATAATGGTACTGTTTTTGGGAATACATTCCGATAAGGATATAATTTCAGTATCGAGATATTTTGACAAATTATTGTCTTATACCCGTTTTATTTTGGGTTGAGTTAAAGGCAGAATTATGCCATACTTTCATTACCTTGCTGAGCTATCGCTATCGCTCACTCTTGCTATTGTTTTATATATATTATATAGCAGCGAAGCAAGATGCCAATGGATCGGCACATACCTCACAAGGCGTTTCCGTAAACAGTTTCTAGCAGTGATCCCGAGAGTAGTACGAACCAATCGAATCAGGCTACATCTTTTGGTATTCAACTTATGTATAGATATGAATGGTATGAGAGTATTGTGAGCATCAGAAGGCTAAGTTGGTAATGTAACATTACTTAGAAATTGTATCAGTGACAGATTCAAAGACATTTGGGTATTGTAATAAAAATTATTTATTCCGCAGTTGTTGTATCGTGTCATTTCTGAGACTCTAACCTGTGTGTGTGTGTGAGACATATATTGTGGGGTCATGAGCAGGTGAATTATACACGATGTGAGTAATACAGGTAAGGCAAGGAGTAAATGGATCGTGACTACTCTAAATCCCTGACCCCGGATTTGGGGCTGTTACAGAAATGGTATCAGAGCGTTAGGTTACCGTCCTCAGAAACGATAGGAGATCGAGTCTTACAATATGATGTGCAAATAAAATCGCAAGCGCACGATCGTCATTTTAGAAAATAAAGTTCGAACCACAGGGACTATTTATTTTCTCGCAAGCACTTAATTATTTAATTTAGGCGAATTAGAACAAGTGATTTTTGAGGTTATAATTAATTAAAACAAGACTAAAAAGCAATTTGGAAAATGGGCTGGCAGAAATTAAGCTAAAGGAAATGTTATTGGGCCAGAAATCATTAAACTAAAATAAAAAAAAAACAAGGGAAAATAGTTGGGCCAGGAAATTGGATTTTATGTTTAAAAGATACTTGGGCCAGAATATCAATGGGCCTGCAATTAACTATTATATAAAAAAGGGCTGGCCATACTGGACCAGCAATAAAAAAAACAAATAAGCAAAAACAAAAGAAAGTAACAGAAACTGGCAGAAAGTAACAGGCAGAAATTCAAAAAAAAAGAAAGTAGAAGAAAGTAACAAAAAAAACATGCAAAAGTTAAACAGAAATTCAAAAAGAAGACACGGGCAGGAATTTAATTGAACAACAAAAACTGGCAGAAAGTAACAGGCGCGAGTAGTGCTGTAGTGGTGGCAGGCGCGTGGAAGCCACGCGCGGGAAGTTGTGCAGAAAATTCAACAGAAAATGAGTGGCTGGCGGCTGCTGTGCAGAAAGTGGGGATGAATTTAACAGAAAATTTTATAAACTGCCCGGAAAAATGAGCTCTAATCGGAGAAAATAAACCATCAAAAATTAAGATTAGTCCCTAAACAAAATTAAAAAGCTTACCTTAACACTAACAACATCAAAATTTCACTAAATTATCAAACCCATTACATCTAAACACCAAATCCAATACCAAAAATTAAATCTACAAACTTAACAACTCAAGACACCCATTTTATCATCTACAAGAACAACACCAAACCACCTCCTTCAACCTCCAATCTTCAAAATCAACACCCACTACAAAATTAAGACTAAATTAACAAGGAGAATAAATCTAAGGGTGAAATCACCAAACCCACTTAAAAATTACTTTTTTAAATGGATTTAATAATTTCTTGAGCTACTTAACAAGAAGAACAACCTTTTAATGCAAGAAATGTAAACTAGCTTTTATCCGTCAAAACCCCACTCAAAAATTAAATTTTTAGATGGGTTTGACTTCAAGAACAACTAGGGAATGTAAATCTAAGCTAAATAACAAGGATTAAAAACTAAAGAAGGCTCCTTTCACCTCAAGTGGTGGCACAAAAGCCATGGATCCACTATTTTGGATTTAAGAAAGTTCATAGCCATGAAACAAGAACAAGATGTAAATGTAAATGACAAGACAAGATGAAAAAGGAAGCTCTTTTATTGAAATTGAAATGGAACTACAAACTTTGAAATAAAAGATGCATCTATACTAGGAAATTGAAATTACAACTAAAAACTAAAAGGTGTGTAAAAAGTAAGGAAAAAAAAAGTAAAAACAGTAAAAAGTGTCTCATACAAGATGAGGGGTGGGGTATTTATAGGACTAGGATTAGGGATTAGGGTAGGGTTGGGTGAATCTTGGCCCTACACCTTCTAAATGTGGTGGAGCAATCCTAGCCATCTATTTGTTTCCTTCCCCTTTAAGCTTTGAAGAGTTGATCTTGACCATACACTTATGTGGTGTGTTGGGATGATCTCCACCTTCCACATGTCCTCTAAGATTCCCTTTTCACCAAGCTCCTAATTCTTTTTCCTCTTTTCATTTAAGTCCTTTTTCTTCATCTTGCTCTTTATTTCTTTATTTTGCCATTTCTTTATTTATTCACGAATTTCCTGAAATGTAACAAAATAAATTATTAAAATACGAGTTCAAGCAATAAATAGGTACTAAAAATATGCAAAAATATGCACTTATCAAATGCCCCCATACCTATCTTTTGCTCGTCCTCGAGTAAAACAAAACACTATTAAAAACTATCTAACACTAATACCACTTCCGTAGGTGATCACGGTTGCATTTGGCATATGCAACAAGCCCTTTAAACCCCTAGGCAGCCCTAGTGGACGAGTGAGGTCTCGTGAGGGCCTATAGAGAATGTACCCACAAAATCCATCTAGCTTGATAAAATGGTCACATGGCAATGCAACACCACACATACTTATCCTCTCATGTCACATCATCTTAAGAATCAAAGTGAATTTGCAAAGTCTTGGGGTGAAAGATGCAAGGATTCACAAAGTAGACTCAAAGAAGCATACAAGAGTGATTAAAAACCCATGTCAAGTGCAAAAATAGTTGGAAAACATGCTAAGAACACAAGAGCACATCTTAGAGTCAAAACTTGAGATTTCATATGCACAAGAAACAAGCAATACCTCACCTTTCACTCACAGAAGAATATTCACTCAAGAACCAGGGAAGGTGTATCACTCTATTCCAACAAGATCAAAAACATGCTTGACACTTGGTATCAATCTAACTTGTAACACAACGTACATCAAAGATGACAATCAAAAGGTCTTTATTTGGGTTGTAATGGGGGCTAGGGACAAGGTATGTCAAGAAAGGCCAAAATGAGGTGAAGTGTCAAAAGCTAGTAGTAACTACAAGAATTTAAACATCTCACCAAACATTCCCCCCAACACTTTACAACTTTATTTACAACTTTATTGAACAAAAAAGGCTTGATTAGTCTAAAGAAGGAGGCTTACTAAAACACAAGTATGCTCTCATTTTATTATTTTTTTTTATTATTATTTTTTATTTATTTATTTATTTATTTATTTATTTTTATTTTTTTCTATTTTTTTTTTCTATTTTTTTTTTTTTTGAGAGCTACAATATAGACAACTATAATCCTCCTTACCTTTAGCTTGAGTAACGACTAACAGCCAAAACAGATATTTCCTCAAAAGTAATGAACAAAAGTAAACCCATCCCACACCCTATTATTCACTAAAGTTCCTACTAGCCTTTGGCAAAATGGGATCAAGATTAAGTAAGGCTAAACAAGAAAAGGTCTTAGGCAATTAATGTGGTGTGTCACCGAAAAAAAAATAGGATTTAAGCTCAAAGGGTAAACTAATGATCACATAAGAATGGTTTGGACATTTTTGGAAATATAGGTTCATTCCTAAATGCCTTTATCATCTTATCACCAATGATGTCATGCATATCAAGAGAGACTTCAAACAAGAGCTAGTAATGCAAATGACAAGTGGACACTCAAGCAAAAGAATATGGATGCAAAAGATGTGCATATAGGCTCAAAACTCACTTGGTGTGGAAATAGCATAATCAATCTCAAGCCAAGGACTCATCAATGCACCTATTTGTACTCTAAGCATGAAAACCAAGTCAACTTGCACATATTCATGACCTTCTAATTTCTTGCACAATTCACTAAGCCTACTAGTTTCACCTAGTTAGTGTAAGTGTGTGAACAAGAACTCAGCAAATCACTTCTCAACTCAAGAATCAGGAACAAAAGATTAGAAAGCATGCAAGGGTGCATCAAGCAACTAGCAACCAATTAACAAGACTAGAAAAAGGATTAACAACCCTAATATTTACAACTCTACACTAATTTTGTGATTTTTTTCATTTTTAATTTTTTTTGGATTTTTGGATTTTTTTTTTGTTATTTACACTAAAAACCCTCCCCATACCTAGATCATGCATTGTCCTCAATGTATGCAAATGCAAGAGAAGTGAGTTAAAGAGAATGAGGAGATAATACCTGATAAGGGATGACGGAGACGAATGAAAATGAAAAACAACTAATTAACACGACTCACGCACACAATTCCTCCCCCATACCTGGAGTCTTGGTAGGGGAACGATAGAATAAAACCGAATCAGCCGATGCCGGTAGGAAAATTGGGGTGACGCTTTGAGAAAGAATCAAGACATTTGTGAAAATTTTGACTAGAAAAGATTTTCTCAAGCAACATGGAATCATTCAACCATATAGAACAAGTGTCACTAATGTTCTCCCTAAACCAACTTAAGGCTTCTTCATTTTGTTTAAGCAAATTAGAGACAATGAAAGTTTGGTCATGGGAAGAATCACTAGGAATGACATAAGATAAGGAGTCATCTTGTCCTAAGGGTTGTTGATCAAACTCGGGAAGATACAACGTTGAGTCAAATGCGGGAGGTTTTCCTACGGGACTCATGACAATGGGCGCAACACTAACCACCTCGGGTGGGGTCTTCCACGGAGAACAAATTTCGTCCAACTCTCGCAACATTTCTGCCGAGGTCATATCCCTTAACGACTCATTATACTCTCGATTGGACTCATAGTTGACTTTGAAATCCTCTTTGAGAAGAGACTCAATTTCACTATCCTCAAAGCTAGACCATGTGACAAACTTGTTGACCACATTGACCCCTATTGGTTGTTCAAAAAGCTCGTTGGGTTCTTTACCTATATTGAAAATGTTAAGGTCAATGGTCATGTTACCAAAGGTGAGTTTCATCGAACCATTCCTACAATTAATCAAGGCATTCGATGTAGCAAGAAAGGGTCGTCCTAGAATGATCGGAATTTGGTTCTTAGGATTCGTGACGGGTTGAGTCTCGAGAACGACAAAGTCAACCGGGAAGATAAAATCACCAATCTTAATCAAGACATCTTCGACTATTCCCTTAGGCATTTTGACAGAACGATCAGCAAGTTGAAGTGTCATGTTTGTTTTCTTGAGCTCGCCTAACCCTAGGGCTTGATAGACAGAAAATGGAAGAAGATTCACACTCGCTCCTAAATCAAGTAAAGCTTTGTCCACAAAAGTGTTGCCTATGACACATGAAATTGTAGGACAACCGGGGTCCTTATATTTCACGGGAATTTGGTTCGAAAGAATTGAGCTAACATGAGAAGTCAAAAAGGCTTTCTTAGGGACGTGAGTGGAACGTTTATGAGTACACAAATCTTTTAGACACTTAGCATAAGAGGGAATTTGTTGAATGGCATCTAAAAGAGGAATGTTGATCTCGACTTGTTTGAAAACTTCCAAAATCTTCTCTACTTGAGGCGATTGTTTATTAGGAAGGAGTCTTTGAGGATAAGGAGCTTTAGGCTTAAAGACTCGTTCGCTAGACACATCGGGAATGGATTTGGAAAGTGGAACGACAACCGAAGATTCGTTAGGTGAAGGTGATTTTGAAAGTGAAGAAGGTTCACTAGATGATGGTTGCTTATGAGAAGATTCCGATGACTCGGGAATCGGGATTTGTGTGGAGTGATCAAGGCTAGGGTTCGGTTCAACGTTTGACGCTTCGTCTTCCTTGGAAGACTCGACTCCAACATGATTATCAACTTGGTTTCCCGACCTAAGAGAGATGATAGCATTAACATTTTCGTGAGGTCTTTGGTTGAGAGGAAATTTAGGGTTGACTTCGGGTTGACTCGGGAACTTGTTCTTCTCTCGCTCACGCATGGCATTGGCTAATTGACTCACTTGAACCTCTAACTTAGATATGGCTTGATTACTAGCATTTAAAATTTGCCTATCTTGGGTCATGGTTTGCATGAAGGTTTGTTGAGATTGAGCCAAATTAGTCGTTGATTTTAAAAGCGCATCGAGAGTCTTTTCCAAAGAATTAATTCTCTTATCCGACTCATGAAATCCGGGAGGGTGGGTGGGAGCTTGAGTCGGGTAAGGACCTTGGTTTGGAGTTGGATAAGAGTTTTGATTGGGCCTTTGAAAAGAAGGTGGCGGAGATTGGTAGTTTTGGCCTTGGTTCCACGAGAAATTCGGGTGATTCCTCCAACCGGGATTATAGGTAAGTGCAAAAGGATCATTCCTAGGGGTAGGTTGAAACACCGCATTGACTTGTTGAAAATCGGGAACATTCGGGAGGCCTTGATTATAATTCGAGCACATAGACATGTGTGAGGGGCCACTATGAGTTTCTAGGGCTTCGAGTCTCCTAGTGAGAGTAGCTAATTTGGCATCGGTTGCAATCGAATTCCCAATCGAATGCAAACCCCTAGATGTACTAGACGACTCGTTTGACTTATTAGGTTCCCTAGTAGACTCCCACAACATGGTCTTTTCGGCTAGTTCCTCGAAAAATTCCCACCCCTCGTCCTCATCTTTCTCCATGAATTTACCTTGGCACATAGACTCTAACAACGCAGTTGTCGGTCCATCTAAGGCCTCGTAAACGATCTTACAAAGTCTCCATTTTTCTATTCCGTGGTGGGGGCATTGTGATAGAAGATTTTTAAAACGATCAAAATATTTCCAAAAAGACTCGTTTTCCTTTTGATGAAATTGATTTATCTCGTTTGTAATTCTCGTAGTCTTATGGTTTGGAAAATATTTCTTAAGAAAAATTACCACAAATCCCTCCCACGTGGAAATAGAATTAACCGGTAGGCTATACAACCATTTTTTAGCATTTTCTTTAAGCGCGAAGTTAATGAGCCTAAGCCTAATCGAGTCCTCGGTTAATTGTTGGAGTTTTTGTAAGGCACAAACTTCCTCGAATTCATGAAGAAAAAGATAGGGGTCCTCACCTTCACTCCCGGTAAATTTAGGTAACATGCTAATGTGATGAGCTTTAATCGCGAAATTGTTACCATTTACGGGAGGAAGAGTGATACACGAGGGTTGGGCGGATCGGGTGGGGTAACAACGATCTTTTAATGACATGGCCATGGTCACTAATGGTTCGGAATTATCTAAAGACTCGGAATCGGAAGAAGAGGAAATCTCGAACGATCTCACTAGTCTCGAAGAATTATCCCTAATCCAAATAGTTCGCATAAACCATAAAAGGAAACACGTAGCAAATAAGAACGATAAAATAATCACACAAAAGAAAAGGTGAAAAATCAAAAGAAAAATTCTAATCCTAGGTTCCTTAAATAAAATAAACTAGACCTTGCTCCTAACTGTAAGGACCACCAAAAATTTGGTAAATCATAAATTATTCGAACCGATTTGGCCAGATAGGTGCAAGCATTGCCAAGAGGCTAAACACCAGTCTAGACACCAAATCTTAATTGGCCAGGTAAGCTCTCGCTTGCCTAGACACCAAAGAGTCGGAATAATTAAAGATTACTTCATTTTTTTAGGTACCTTCCTAATTGAGCGCGAAATTCCTAGGGGCCAAAGTCTAATTCAATTTTATTAAGGCAAAGGGAAATGCAAAATGAGGATTTAATTGTTTTTGGGCCAAGGAAAGAGTGATGAAATCTCTCCCCTTATCTTATGATTGGGTTTTGCCCTTAAAATTTATTTACAAATGATGCAAACAAACAACGAGATATAAAAACTATAAACATTTATGGATGCTCTAAAATACGTGTTCTAATCTAAAGAAAAGAAGAATTTAACGTACCTCGGTCCTCCAGCAATCACCAAAAGTAAGGTACGATAAATTAAAAACAAGAAAATAAAAATCTAGATGATGTGATCCTAAGTGTACAAATGCATGATGCAGCAATTAACTAATTTTTTTGGATTTTTGAATATTAATTTTTTTTTTTTTTTCCTAAATAAATATGAACAAAATTGAAAAATAAAGAGGGATACGGGTTACCTTAGCAAGCTTTCCAAAAATCTTGAAGCTCAAGTACGTCTCACCAAAATTTCCCGAACGCTCAATTTCCAATTATAAGCAAGTACGAAAAAAAACTAATCCGAAAAATTAAAAATTAAGGCGCGAAAAATTAATTAGTCCCCGGCAGCGGCGCCAAAAACTTGATGTGCAAATAAAATCGCAAGCGCACGATCGTCGCTTTAGAAAATAAAGTTCGAACCACAGGGACTATTTATTTTCTCGCAAGCACTTAATTATTTAATTTAGGCGAATTAGAACAAGTGATTTTTGAGGTTATAATTAATTAAAACAAGACTAAAAAGCAATTTGGAAAATGGGCTGGCAGAAATTAAGCTAAAGGAAATGTTATTGGGCCAGAAATCATTAAACTAAAATAAAAAAAAAACAAGGGAAAATAGTTGGGCCAGGAAATTGGATTTTATGTTTAAAAGATACTTGGGCCAGAATATCAATGGGCCTGCAATTAACTATTATATAAAAAAGGGCTGGCCATACTGGACCAGCAATAAAAAAAACAAATAAGCAAAAACAAAAGAAAGTAACAGAAACTGGCAGAAAGTAACAGGCAGAAATTCAAAAAAAAAGAAAGTAGAAGAAAGTAACAAAAAAAACATGCAAAAGTTAAACAGAAATTCAAAAAGAAGACACGGGCAGGAATTTAATTGAACAACAAAAACTGGCAGAAAGTAACAGGCGCGAGTAGTGCTGTAGTGGTGGCAGGCGCGTGGAAGCCACGCGCGGGAAGTTGTGCAGAAAATTCAACAGAAAATGAGTGGCTGGCGGCTGCTGTGCAGAAAGTGGGGATGAATTTAACAGAAAATTTTATAAACTGCCCGGAAAAATGAGCTCTAATCGGAGAAAATAAACCATCAAAAATTAAGATTAGTCCCTAAACAAAATTAAAAAGCTTACCTTAACACTAACAACATCAAAATTTCACTAAATTATCAAACCCATTACATCTAAACACCAAATCCAATACCAAAAATTAAATCTACAAACTTAACAACTCAAGACACCCATTTTATCATCTACAAGAACAACACCAAACCACCTCCTTCAACCTCCAATCTTCAAAATCAACACCCACTACAAAATTAAGACTAAATTAACAAGGAGAATAAATCTAAGGGTGAAATCACCAAACCCACTTAAAAATTACTTTTTTAAATGGATTTAATAATTTCTTGAGCTACTTAACAAGAAGAACAACCTTTTAATGCAAGAAATGTAAACTAGCTTTTATCCGTCAAAACCCCACTCAAAAATTAAATTTTTAGATGGGTTTGACTTCAAGAACAACTAGGGAATGTAAATCTAAGCTAAATAACAAGGATTAAAAACTAAAGAAGGCTCCTTTCACCTCAAGTGGTGGCACAAAAGCCATGGATCCACTATTTTGGATTTAAGAAAGTTCATAGCCATGAAACAAGAACAAGATGTAAATGTAAATGACAAGACAAGATGAAAAAGGAAGCTCTTTTATTGAAATTGAAATGGAACTACAAACTTTGAAATAAAAGATGCATCTATACTAGGAAATTGAAATTACAACTAAAAACTAAAAGGTGTGTAAAAAGTAAGGAAAAAAAAAAGTAAAAACAGTAAAAAGTGTCTCATACAAGATGAGGGGTGGGGTATTTATAGGACTAGGATTAGGGATTAGGGTAGGGTTGGGTGAATCTTGGCCCTACACCTTCTAAATGTGGTGGAGCAATCCTAGCCATCTATTTGTTTCCTTCCCCTTTAAGCTTTGAAGAGTTGATCTTGACCATACACTTATGTGGTGTGTTGGGATGATCTCCACCTTCCACATGTCCTCTAAGATTCCCTTTTCACCAAGCTCCTAATTCTTTTTCCTTTTTCATTTAAGTCCTTTTTCTTCATCTTGCTCTTTATTTCTTTATTTTGCCATTTCTTTATTTATTCACGAATTTCCTGAAATGTAACAAAATAAATTATTAAAATACGAGTTCAAGCAATAAATAGGTACTAAAAATATGCAAAAATATGCACTTATCACAATACCCTTAATAATGATAAGGACATCAGAGCTCAAATTAAGTTCGCAGTCGAGTTAGAAGACATGACCCTGACCGTTTAAGATGAAGCCCGAGAGGGGACTTCTTCTGGGAAACCGTACTTAGGACTTCATGGTTAGTCACCTCGATTCGTATGAGTTATAGATGGATGGGATTCTGAGATACCAGATCCCGAGGCCTTCGAGTAGGCATTCGATGATGCGCTCCTTGAGATGGACGAAGACCCGATAAAGGAGGATCTAAAAGAGGACCCCATGGTGGGTCAAGGAAAGAATCTTGTAAAGGACGTGTTGATTGATAAAGATGTGGCGTGTTACTTGAGGTCGTACAATAGGACCGGACGAACCTTCAAGGGATAAATAAGTGCCGATACGAGAGTTTAGGATCGTTATGATTCATCAAGAGATATGACAAAGAAAATGGAGTAGAGTCTCCAAAGCAGAAGAGGTAGAGGCAGTATAGCCAGTATCAGTGGATTGATTCGACTTGAACGAAACCTGTTACTCGTATTCGGTTGTAGTTGCCCATAAGGAGGCGGCATACGTAAGAACCAAGATGTTCAGATTTTCACCAACGATTAGGGGTACTTAGTTGCCTAGAATAATGGAAGGAATTGTTTTGGGCTATGAGGTTTCAATCCCCCACGACCAGCGATTCCACTGGAAATAGTGTCTATTACATCATTGAGGGATTTTATTATCTCAAGGAGAATTTTGGGTATATGTACCATGCAAATGTTATTGTAAGATAAGCACGCTAAGGCGGAATCGAGAACGAGATTTACCACCCTCAGGAAACCAGGAAGGAATTATAAGGATAGAACAGAAAGGTCGGAAATCAGATCCGAGTATTACTAGTAGGTAAATAGATTGATCAAATTTCCCAGATTTGGAGAGAAATTCAGCAAATTTTGGCAAACCTTGTCTTTCTGATTACCAGAGGATGTCATCAAAGAGAGTGGAAACTAGAGCGAACCCTGTGGATTGGGTAAGATAGCCGCTATATGGGTTGGTGGACAGACCCTGATTGCTATAATTGATTGTAGAGATAAAATGGTGAAGTTGAGATTGGACGGTAAAGGCGAAATATATTTAAGGACCAAGACGAACTGAGAAATTCCGGGATTGACTTAAATGAAAAGGCTATTGTTCCAAAAGTGTTAAGCTTATGTAGCACACGGGATTGATATGGGAGAAGAAATATTGGGTATAAGGATGATTGAAATAGAGACCGGATTTAAGCTTGTAGTTTCTAACGATCTTCCGAAGTACCGCCCAGTCGACATGTGAAGTTGTCATTGCTACGGGCGACAACAGTATCGAAGTCTTCTTATAGAACAGAACGCTTACTTGAGATGTTTGCGCCTAGTCGAATAGAATTCCCTGCGGTTGCAAAGGTCGATGGTTGAATCCTTAGCGACTATTATGAGTCGGCAATAACGTAAGTATCGAGCACCTTAGGGTGTGCCTGGAGAAGAAAAGCTTTAGAATTGAACAATTATCCATTAGAGGAGCTGACATAAAAGGCATCCGTAGAGACCTTGGTAGTACCCTCCCCATTTGCAAATTATGTGGGGTACCTCCCCGATCTATGATCTATCTTGACCTCTCTCCAGGAAAGAATTCTGATAAAGGGTATATTCCCTCTTCGAGGTTGTTTTATAACACTTGTGCTAAACCATATTCAGTTTCACTTGTGCCAGAGGCTGTCACAATGCCTACTTTCAGGTTTTCGAAGCCCTGTCAAATGATGTTATTTAAGCTTTCACTTTTCTTCAAATAATGAATGACCCTATGGTGATACCTCACCACTTGTTTGTTAAGTACCAGTATCTTTTTGGTTATTCTTTTCTTTGTATTTTCTTTGGAAACCGCACCTTTGGAATCTGTTAAATTTTAATCCAAGGTGTTCCTTTAAGAAATATTGTCGAAAGACGATAATCATTAAATTGATATCGAATTGCTTTCATACTTTTCAACTTCCACTGAGACGAACAACCCTATACTTATAGGGGCTACAAGGACTATCTGTCTGTGTGATAGAAGTCTGATGGGACGCCATCACTTGTAAGTTGTGAAATACAATAAGGCTAATTACCTTTAGTAATGTCTCAATCGAGGCACACAACGTTGAGTTCTTATGATCATGTTGATCTCTCGGTAAATTCTTTTACCTCCGATAAGGTTACCTTAAAAACTCATAACCTTATGATCACAAGTGTGTGACTTTTTCCTTGATATGGGAGCTGTCTTTTCAAGGCCCCATGATTTTTTTATCCTCATTGAATTCTAAGGGGAGGCCAACCAGGTCAAATAAGTCAAAATTCGCTGATAGGAATTAGATTCGCAACGAAATCGCCTGTGACAGGAGCGAATCCCTAAGACGAATAGAATGTTAGTGACATATCAATGAAATTGGTTTATTCTCCCAAGGATATTATGATAACGGAAAGCGTGTCAATTGATATATGTGAAAGGAATAGCGAGGTGCAGCGAACTCCAGTGACAGCGGTGTTAGATAGATGCCCTATAGTGGAATTGAGATTTTGGATGAGTGGTTTACGAATGGACACTACCTCTGGGTTAGCAAGATAAGTACTAGCGATGGAGTCAGAGGGAGCTGATATTGTTACTTGTGAGAGGTGCAGCGTGTGTTGTTTTAAAGGATAATTTTCGGAAATATATGGAGACCCGGATGAAAATGAAAGTTAAAGAGTTAAAACAAGAAACCATGACTGTGACCGAGTATGAGGCCAAGTTTTCCGAGTTATCGAGGTTTGTTCCGGAGTTTGTGAACACAGAAGGGAAGAAAACCAGTAGGTTTCAACCAGGGCTACCTCCAACCAGCAGCCCACTGTCATGACCTTTAAATAGCAGGTACCCTTCTATACTATGCAGACAGAGCTAATGTATCGTTGTATATCAAGAAGTTGCATGACAATTAAACCTTAAGGCCGAGCCGCTAAGGGAATAATTACAAGTAGAAATAGTCAATCGAGGGATTTTCCCATAAGACTGGTACATCCAGGTTGTGAATTAGAAATATGAGGTCGACACTTTTGATAGACCTGATTCCTTTCAAGTTGGGAGGTTGTACAAGGTTTTAATGAGCTACCAGATATCGATTTGGATGACATGAGAATGAATACCGAGTACTCAGAGTATCGTGGGAATGAAAGAGTTAGTGACTCAGTTACAAGAGTTGTTGTATAAGGGTATGATAAGACCCAGTGTATCACCGTGGGGAGCCCCGGTGTTGTTCGTAAGAAAGAAAGATGGTAGTAGGAGATTGTGTATCGACTATAGAGAGTTGATCAAGCATTACCATTAAGAATAGGTGCTCGTTACCTAAGATAGATGGTTGTTTGACCAGCTGAAAGACGCTGTGTATTTCCAAATTTATTCAAGAACTGGATATCACCAGTTGGAAGTTAAATCCGAGGATATACCCAAGACTGCGATTCGTACTAGGAATAGACACTTCGAGCTTTCAGCGAGGTTATTTTGGGATTGACTAATGCACCCACAAATTTTTATGGAATGTAATGAATGGACTTTGAGTTACCCGTGATAGTAGATAACATGAGATGGAGAAATGGCAAGTTGATGAATGACAAGCAAGTTTATGTTGGTGTATTTTCAGTACAAACAAGATAGAGAACATGAGGTTAGAGATTCGTGATGCTAAAGGTATCTCCATGGAAAGAATTAATGAGATTTGGAAAGAAAGGAAAGTTGAGCCCGAGATTCATTGGGCCATCTGAGATTTAAGACGCGTCGGGAAGGTGGCCTACGAGCCAGCCTTACCCCCCCCCAAACTTGTAGAATGGTCATAACGAGGTTCATGTGTCAATGCTACGTCAGTAGATGCCCGGCATATGTAGAGTGCGAGCAGGTAGATATACAACCTGGTCTGGCTTACAAATAGCAACCTGTGGAAAATCAAGAAGTGGAAGAATCCACTTGGGAGTTAGAAAGTGCAATGGGAGAAAAGTACCCCCAGTTATTCCTAAGCTGATTCCGGGACGGAATCCTTTTAAGGAGGGGAGACTGTAATAACCCGAATTTTTGGTAAAATTAAAACTTTTCTTATTATGATTAAGTGCATCAGTGAATAGTGAATGTGGAGGATGAATAGTGATTTTGAGGGTTAAGAAAATTTTTCATGCCACCTATGTACGAGACGTAGTGTGGATATTCCGAAGTCATATTAGTAATCCACGGAGTAAATAAGTGAATGCAAAGACGATCGGAATTCAGAAATTCCAAATTTTATTTTGGTATAGTATTTGACCGGGCAGTGAATTATATATTATTATATTCAAGAAATGAGATATTAAATTTGAGGATTTAATATTTTGGAATTTTATTATTTTATTAAAGTCGATTTAAGGATTCGATTGTTGGAGTGAATAGTTACTATTCACTGCGAGAATCGCGTAGAGTTTTATTCGCTCTTTTTAGGAAATATTTCGAATCATTTCAAGAGGAACAAGACAACATTTACAGGATTAAATATAGACATGGAAGTAACATGTAACAAGATTAATTCGAGGGATGCAACATTTGGATCATCCATGTGAAAAGAAACAAACTAGTAAAGCTGCTTTGCCACCATGACCCTCCAGTGCTTGACATGTGTCCCTGCTTGCCACCATGACCCTCCATGGCTCGACATGTGTCCTGATGACAAGGACAATTCTATGACTCACCAAAAGAAAACCAAGACATGACAACAAAACAAATTCATTTTATCAAAATCAACCAAAACCAAAAACCATTCTTTTTCTTCATTTCGGCTAAAGCAAAACAGCCAGATTGAAAAATTCATATCTCCTTCATTTCTCGGTGGACAATTTCGATCTATAGCTTGTTGGAAAGGTCTTGCGATAACCTACATTTCTTATGTCACAGGTTTCTTCCATTTGAGCATGGTAAGACCTTCATTTTACCAGTTCTTTAAACTGGTGTATAGTAACTCCGAAAGTTCATAACTTGTTCTTGATTTTCTTTTGCAAGTTTAAGGATGATAACCATAGGTAAAGATCCTCTTAAGGCTTACAAGCTCTTGTGGTGTGTTTAAGGATTCAAGGAAGGTATACCACTCATCCACCCTTTGATTTATGTTGGATTTTAAGTGAAGTTTTAGTAATGTTCAAGAATAAACATGTTTATGGAATTTGGAGTATGTATGGTTAAATCTTGATGGATACTTGTTGTTGGTTGATGTTGGTGATATGTTCTTGATATATATAAACTGATTATGTTGTAAAAATTGTTGGGTTGTTGAATTTATTTGGTTTTAAGAGGTTTTGACATAACAAAAACCGGGAAACGTTACGATTATAGCCGTCGTAATGCCCATTTGATTTAAGGCTGTTTTGAGCAAGAATTACGAACTGGTCTTGGAATATTTTTGAACAACACTGACCATGAACATGTAGGTCTTGTTTTAAGGGTTGTTTTGGTATAAATATCATGTCTATACGAATTACGGTTTAAGAGAAAAGTGAGTTTTAGTAAACGCCGTTCGGAGGAACAACCCATCTCTGGTCAGTCACTTTGAGGCTATATTTGGACCACTTAGTAGCCATATTAAAATGTAAAACTTTGAGGAATAATACTAGAGACAGTTAGGAAGGCTCACGAAAAAGATTCGGATTAAAAAGATTATTGTTCGATTTTATAAAAATGTTTTAGCCGAGGTCGCGCAAGTGAAAACCACTAAGAACATGACTTAGAAACCAATGTTGTAAATGGTTAAGTATAACTTGTACTCGAGGATCGATTTCGGACTAAACCTACGACTTAAGTAATTGTCGATTAAACATGGACTTAGTATGAGCCTATAACGAGCTAGTAATTCCTTGTTTGTGTTTCGCTTACGTGTTTAAGCATTGTGTACAAGTGGATTATCCAGGGGATTAATCGTGCGTTTTCTTTGACTTTGTCTAGATTGTCCGACATCGTCACGAACCCCTATCACTTCTCGAGCATCAGGCAAGTTTTCTAAACCCATACTTTGAAGTATTAGTTATATAATACCGTTTTTGCCATGTATAGTGTTGTATAGTTTTGAGATAAATGATTATATCGTGTTAAATAGAATCTGACCTTTTGGATATTATACGAGCTTTGAGATGATGTACTTATGAACCGGTATACCTTGTAGCTCTATAGATAAGAGCATGTTTATTGTTTCGACTCTAGACCGGGAGTCGATATTTTTGGTTATATAGATAGTCGTGGAAATCCGGAGGGATTCCAGCGGCAGAGTACTATTCATCTTGAGGAATATTATTATTAAACATTATTTATGTTCCGGAAAGTATTTATTACTTGGAAATGATTTGATTATGGGCTTCTAAGCTAGATATGGGATATTAGTTAGAAGCCAGGGTTTATTTATAAAAGCCCTAGGTTAAGGGCGTATGATATTTCTTTAGATCAGAAGTAATTATATTTTTGTATGTATTAAAGGTTATTTTCCGATAAAGATATCGGGCTACGGTTATTCAATCCTTATTTATTTAATGAATATTATTTTTTTGAATATTCATTTGAGGATTATTTATTAATGAATATTATTTTTGAATATTTATTTGAGGATTATTGACTTAAAGAATATTATTTATATTCATTTGAGGGTTATTGACTTTAAGAATATTATTGGGAATATTCATTTGAAGATTATTTAATTAATTAATGAACATTACTTTTGGATATTCATTCGAGGATTAAGTATTTATTTAATGAATATTATTTGTGAATATTCATTTAAGGACTAATTATTTAATGAATATTATTTTCGAATATTCATTTGAGATTTATTAATTAATGAATATCAATTTGAATATTCATTTGAGGTTTACTTATCGAGGATTATTTATTTATGAACAATATTTTGAATATGCCTTCAAGGCTATTTATTTAACGGATATTAGTCTGAAAATTCATTTAATCTTTAATTACTTATTAAATATTATTTTCGAGTAGTCATTGAAGGATTACTTATTTCATAAATATTATTAATTATTTTCAAATCAAAAAGAGGTTCCCAAAACAATGTTTTTCATTTAAATCTGTCTTATAAGCGGATTTAAATGCTCGCTCAACTATCAAAAAAATGGGAAACCTGATTTAAATAACTACTACTCATTTTAAACTCTCAACTCAAAAAAAAACTGTTAGGGGACAAATATTTTCTCGGAGCAATTTAATTGCTGCAAGTCAAGTATTGTGTTACCACCTCAACGCTCGAGGGGTAAATTCCTGGAACAAGTCGATATCCATTAACAAGCATCGCTTGGGAAATATTGGAGAATCTTCCTTTCCAACCTAGATATAACTACTGAGTGGAGTCGTATCAACAAGTATTACACTTGGGGAAAGGAAGACGATCTTTACGTTTCAGAGTCATGGATTTCATCTGAACTAGGAGCATGTGTAAGAGGTCGAGTCGCGCCGATCCATCATTTTATTGCCCCAAATGGGCCGGGAGATCCAGAAAGGCGGTAGACAATGTCAGGCTGTCGTGATACTTCCATCTACATGTAGAAAACATATATTTTGTTGTACAACCTGCTACTGATCATAGTAAGGTTGGTACGACGGGCGCGGAGAAGGCTCCAGTATTGGTTCATCATCCATTTTGGATAATTCTGCAACATGTACTGAAAGGGACCACGGATGACTCCATTGGTACAGGTTTACCGTCATGCTGGCAGAGGGATTCTGCAACATGTATTGAAAGTGACCAAGGATGACACCGTGGTACAGGTTTACCGGTCATGTTGGCAGGGGGTCGAAAAGTGTTCGAAATAAAGTTACAATAAATCCTTGTAACATCATCTTTTATTTTATGAGTTTGACTCTGGTAAAACTTTACTCAGATACATATGCATAAGTGGATTTTGGGTTACGGAAACCTTATATTGAATTTTCCTTATAACTTCATCTTTTAAGTTATATGTTGGTATTCTGCTCACATAGCAGATAATTTTTGGAAAGGCTATATTGGTTTACTTTCAAACCTCATCTTTTATATTATACTAGAACCTTGTTCATAGTATGAATATCGAAAGTTTGCAGAAATATTATGAAAATGATATTTGAAGTACAATAATGGTACTGTTTTTGGGAATACATTCCGATAAGGATATAATTTCAGTATCGAGATATTTTGACAAATTATTGTCTTATACCCGTTTTATTCTGGGTTGAGTTAAAGGCAGAATTATGCCATACTTTCATTACCTTGCTGAGCTATCGCTATCGCTCACTCTTGCTATTGTTTTATATATATTATATAGCAGCGAAGCAAGATGCCAATGGATCGGCACATACCTCGCAAGGCGTTTCCGTAAACAGTTTCTAGCAGTGATCCCGAGAGTAGTACGAACCAATCGAATCAGGCTACAGCATTTGGTATTCAACTTATGTATAGATATGAATGGTATGAGAGGATTGTGAGCATCAGAAGGCTAAGTTGGTAATGTAACATTACTTAGAAATTGTATCGGTGACAGATTCAAAGACATTTGGGTATTGTAATAAAAATTATTTATTCCGCAGTTGTTGTATCGTGTCGTTTCTGAGACTCTAACCTGTGTGTGTGTGTGTGTGAGACATATATTGTGGGGTCATGAGCAGGTGAATTATACACGATGTGAGTAATACAGGTAAGGCAATGAGTAAATGGATCGTGACTACTCTAAATCCCTGACCCCAGATTTGGGGCTGTTACATTTTCAACACTTGCCACTAGAGCAACATATCCAATTTTCTTTTGGACATTCTCAATTTATTCATCATGCTCTATTTCCAGTTCATATGTCTTTAGGGTTCCATACAGCCTCTCAAGAATGTAGTCCTTATATTCTTGAGTGTTCCTCAAGGAGACAGTCATGGGTTTCCACTCTTTTGGCAAGGCTCTGAGAAATTTGAGATTTGGGTCTTTGACTTGATACACTCTTCCATACAACTTCAATCTATTTAGCAATTTTTGAAATCTACTGAAAGTGTCATTCAAAGATTCTCCACTTTTGAAGTGAAAGTGTTCATACTGTTGTATGAGAAGTTGCATCTCGTTTTCTCTCACCTTCTCAGTCCCTTCACATATAGTTTGGACAGTGTCCTAAATTTCTTTGGCTGTAGAGCAGTTGATGACATTGTCGAATATATCAGAATCAAGACCATTAAACAAAATGTTCATGGCCTTATTTTCTTTATGAACGGTGACGGTGTCCTCAGGAGTCCATTCTGAGCGCATCTTTGGAACTGTACTTGGAGCTCCTGCTGGTTCCTGAGCTATTGAGGTGTTTGGCTTCATCGGTACATGAGGGCCATGTTCTATGCACTCTACATAAGTTTCATCCATAGACATAAGATGTAGGCGCATTTTTACTTTCCAGTGAAAGTAATTTTCTCTATCAAGAACTGGTATCTTAACTCCATGATCCTTCTGACTCATGATTCAACTGTCTTTGATCTTTAAACTTCTTGTATATTAGAAGCTTGCTCTAATACCAATTGTTATTCCCTACACACTGAACCAAGATTGTAGAAGGGGGGGGGGGGTTGAATACAATCTTTGAAAACTTTTCGTTCTTGATAATGAAAATATGAAAAGTAAAAACAAGAACAAAAACACAAATAAGATGATACAAGAATTAAAAAATTCAGGTGGATTGTTTTTGTCCACCTGAGAGATTTTTATTGAAGAAATCTCTGTGATGTTTACGAATAAACACACAGCTGCAAATACACAACTCTAGCTTCAGCAATTTACAAGGATACTGCTTTGTGCTCTCTAAATTTCTAAAACCCGATTTCTTGATTTCTAGAGTTATGCTACAACTTGGTTATATAACCCAAGTTTACAAAGATACTTGAACAGCTAATAATACAAAAAGTACATGTGTTCAAAATCCTTGTTTCTCCATCCCGAACAGTGATCCGTGTTTGTAGCTTGCCCTTCTTCGATGATTGTCTTTTAAGGAAATGCTACATTGGACCATGCAAACATAATGCTTCTTTCTTCTTGTCACCTTTCCAGAAATACTGGCTTCCATGCTCTGTGTAGTCTGTCAACCCATTTGCTCTGACATCGCTGTCCTTTTCACAGGTACAGAGAGTATCCGTAGAAGCTATCTGAGTTGTATCCGTTGGTAGGTTCTTGATCAGCCAGTACTGCTATCCGTAGACAGTACAGTGTCCATATCCGTAGAAGGCTAGTCAAGCTATCCGCAAACAGTCAACTTCATGTATGCAGAATTACAAGGCATCGACTATATACAATTCGCCTCCCTATTCTACATATCTATTGATAGTCAACATGACTTAATTAACCTATCAAGACTACTTCAACTTCAACATCAGAAATACACAAGCATGTTACATTTGATCTTATCCGTAGATAAGCTACCCATCTACGGATACTGCAATGGCAAACTATCCGCTGATGGCTACGTATATTTGAACAATTTTTACTAAGTCAGTTTGGTTATCATCAAGAAACAATATAGTTCCTAACAACTTTTTTCCTTTTAGTCCGCTCCGCGGAAAAAACCGTGGACAGGCCAGAGGTTTTTTGGAAATTGTGGTCATCATTTTCCATCAATTTCACTTCTATTACACTCCAAACTACCTAACTAACTTGGTTTTTGGGAAAAAAAACCCTTCCAAAGAAGTGAACACTGAAAAATTGAAACAAGATTTTGACATAGGGGTTCAAACTTCAAATACTAAAATATTACAACATAAGTCATCCAAATCCATAAAGGTTACATAATGGTTCAAATACTTAGATATTACAACAAAAGTAATGCAAATCCTACGATATTTTGGTTATCTAACCAAAATATTCTAACACATTCGAGAATCCGGCGAACAAACGGTGACTATGCACACCTAGAGGAGGATCCTTGTTGATGAACATAACTACATGGTACAATACTACAACACAACCATCGCGGAGGACACCCGTACTAATTGCTTTGTGCGTAGCGGTGTCATTGTGAAGGGAGACACGTATAGTGCTTCTTCCATCATAAAGGCGGAACCTTGCATACAATCCCTTCACGTTCCCACCATCGGTTACGTTGGAAACCCATCCCTTCACATATTCAACACACATTTGATCGCGTGTGCAACCCTCCCTAGGCCTCAATTTGAAAATGTCAATAATGTTGTCACATTCCACAACATCACCACCATCCCAATCGGAAAGACTCCATTTGCCTTCAATGTCCTTACCCAAATTCCAGATTGGAAGAAAGTAGGGTGTCACATTATATGCAACCTTTTCAAACATTGCTTCACTAGCCGTCCAAAGGCATGCATCTTTCCAATTGGTTGACCTATAAGCCATTTCCTCCAGGGGATACAAGTCAACATCTTCCTCTTCAACAATTGGTGGCGGCTCACTAACTTCATTGAACTCCATTATGTCATAATAAGGTGGTAAATTGCGACATATTTCATCCAACTCATCGCAAGTTGGTGACTCCATAAATACCTCTCCTTCGGAGCTCGGAAGTGAATCACTAACATGTGAAACCGAATCATTATCCGAAACATTACCACCATCCATGTTACCTACACATGACGATAAAAAAACTTTGTTAGATAATGTGAGAAGAACATAATGTAAAGTTAAAAATGGAGATGTAGAGAGTTATATCAATTACAATTGGCCACTTTCACCACCACATTGACCACTTTGACTACTTTGAGCATTTAATAAAATTTCTTTTATTTTTTCACAATTTCTAATATCATGTCCTTCAAGTCCACATTTAGAGCATTTCCTCGGTGTTTTGCGAATTGTTTCGATGGGACTTTTGAAACGAGGGTCTTTTTTCCTTCCTTTGGTTTGTGACATAATGGGATCAAGAATTGGCTCATGCAGGCCATCACCATCTTCTTGAGTTGTTTTCGTGCCAACTTCACTACTTACATGCTCAATTCCATCAACTCCCATATTCTCAAGAATTTCGGTTTCCCGATTGATTACCGAAACGGCATACTCGTAACGCTCCTTTGATGCCATGCTACTATGACAAAAGGCCATGGTGAGTAATGTCATGTTGAATCTTTCGGTAGGAGTCAAATCATGGGATGATGCTTCTTCTCCGGTCAAATGATAAGGCAACATACCATTAACTCTATTGGCATCCTTTGTCCAAAGTCGTCTCAAAAAGGCATTAGGTATTTCGGAAACACATCTCTTTGTGAACACGACTATAATGTGCGGCAAGGAATGCCCAAATATTCATACATTCTACACTTGCAACTACCACTTAGAGACAATTTGTTGAACGTAACAAGATACATTGTTCTTTTTTCGGGATCCACCAATTGCCTATAGCATTTGTAGTATGTATACTCATCTTCTTCCAAAAAACGATCTCTATCTTTCTCCACAAAGTAGGTTGTAGCTTCCACCAATTGCTCTTGAAACTTTCTAAACATTATTTTTGTGTAAATGGAAGCACCATGTTGCTCCAAGGCGGTCTTCATTTTTATCCCACGACAATTTTGACGAGTCTTAAAATCCTCTTCTTTCTCCCTCATAAATTGTCTTTCCAAAGCTTTTTGAGCATTTTCAACAAATTCTTTCAAACCCGTGCAAGAACTAACATAACTATCAAAAAAAGCATTCATTCCCTCACTCCTTGAAGTTGTTGTTTGTCCCGCGGAAAATGTGCTTCGAGTGAAAGCCTTGATCCATTTATGCTTCAAACCGTACAATCCTTGTAGCCATGTATTATCTTTCAATTCATACTTCACAACCAATGCTTTCCACCTATCCTCAAACACATCTTCGGTCAATGAGTTATAAATGCAATTATTGAAATCAACTTTGAAATCCGGGTGCTTCGAATAGTAACTTGCAAGTTTCTCGGGGAATTTGTTACTAATGTGCCAACTACACAACAAATGAGTGGTGTTCGGTAGTTGTGATGAAATAGCCCCGGCCATGGCTTGGTCTTGATCCATAATGATAGTCAAGGGATGTTTGTTTTCAACCGCCTCAAACCAACTACCTAATACCCATTCAAAACTTGTTTTAACCTCGTCCCTTATTAGTGCACATCCAAAAACAACCGATTGGTTGTGATGATTTACCCCGGTAAAAGGAACAAATGGCATAACATATCTATTAGTTCGGTAAGTGGTATCAAAGGCAACGACATCACCAAAATTTTGGTATGCCATCAGACAACGGTGATCAACCCACACTAGACATTTCAACCTTTGTTCTTCATCGAGTAAAGTTTTAATGTAAAATTTTCCACCACTTTCTTCTTTCAACCTATTCAACAAGTCTAAACCCGCTTGAGCATCATTAACAGCTAAATTGGTCTTTCTAAACTCACGTACCACATTTCTTACATGTTGTCCATCAAAACCAACATGTTAAGATCCGCCTTTTAAATTGCTAAAAATGGACATTTGTTGCCTAGGAGGAACACCCGACATATGTAGTGTTCTCATTATATTTCTTTGTGCCGCGCTTACATGTCTTTCCCTTCGAATTAAATTCATTTTCGAAGGTGTAACTACCTCGTGATTGTGCTCTAACTCTAGTGCGGTTATCTCCCAAAAACTTGTTTTCTTTTTATTCAAAACATACATTCTAACCTTACAACCACATCTAGGAAGAACATCTCGACGGCGTTTACCTTTTGTACTACCCATCAAACATGCATCATCATTACCACTATTTTTATCCTTATTCTCACCAAATAAATTACAAACAAATAACCGAGGATATATTTTTTTATTAACACGTTTTTGTGTTTCTTGAACCTTAATTGCAAAACCATTTTTCAAGGCATAAGCTCTAAATAAATTTTCAACGGCTTCTAAATTATCAAATCTTTGGTTCAAATAAGGGACAACATTATTAACATCTTCATCAACATTATGTACATTTTTTTCATGCAACTTATCATCTTCACCATAATGCTCATCAATATTATCATCATCAATATTATCATCATCAATATTAACATACTCTACACCACAACTAACATTATCAACATCAACTTCTAAATCATCTAACCCCATATAAATATCATCAACTTCAATTGATTTTGATTTTTTCCTAGGAATAAACTTAGCAAACATTTTATCCGCCATATTAATCAATAAATAACAACAATAAACACTTACCCAATTCAACAAATGATCAAAATCTCTTCAAGCTCTCAAATCCCCCCCTTTTCCCTTCTTTCTTGATGCAAAGTGAGCAAGGAGACCACAAATGATCACACAATTGGCTTTTAGGGTTAAAACCGCGGAGGGGCATTTTGGTAATCCAGCGCTCCGTGGAAAAGAAGCGCGGAGCGGTACAGTGATCCGCGGAAAAAAAACGCGGAGGACTAAGGCTCCGTGGAAAAGAAGCGCTGAGTGATTGAATTTTTTTTTTAATCCTAACCGTCAGATTGTTGATCAAACGGCCAGAAAATAAATTGTTAAATAACTGGTCCCTGATAATTGAAACTAGGACCCTTGAGAAATTTAACTGAAACTATTTACTTTGGCGGTGCCAAAACAGGTACAGAGTCTAGTCCCACAGAATTACTTTGTTTGTTTGTTTATTAGAGGAGGAACTTCATATTTAGGATTTGAGAAGTTCGTTTATGTCAAGTAATTAGTTCTTTCGAAACCTCAATATTGTTATATGTTTATTATATTAATATTGTCAATATTGTTTATATTGTTTGTTATATGACTTTAATCAGTTGCATAACACTCTGCAAGAATTAAGAAATACTTTTTTTTATACTTTAAGGATTAAGAGGTATATAAATGCAAGAATATTATCAAAAAAAAATAAAAAAAAGAATTAATTGAATTTTTATGAATAGTTTAGGGACTAAAAGTACTGCTCGAAAATTTTGGGGTCGATGGTTCTTAAACTTTTAAGGGTAAAAAGTTCATTAAATCTTTATAATTTTCATTATTTTCTCTTCTTCTTCTTCCTCTTCATCTTATTATTTAATTTTATTCGGTTTTGACTTGAGCTGCATCAGAAGGAGATACACAAGATAGATACAAGCGATGATAAGAGCAGTGATTGTAATGAACGATCAAGGCAAGCCTCGCCTTCTCAAATTCTACCAATATCAGGTCCTCTTTATATTTCTCATCTAATTTCTCTAATCATTTTCATCTTTATTTTAATTGTTTATTTAATTTTTGAATCATCATGATTTAAATTGTTTTAATAGCCTGTAGAGAAGCAACATGAGATCATTCGAACTATATATGGAGGTTAGTTAGTTCATCTTCTACCTTGTATCTATCTTATTCACCATTTGTAGTATTCAGTTTTTAGCTTATACAGCTCAATTTGCCTTCCCAAAGGCGTAAACTCACACGAAAATTGTAACATTTGATTCTAAAAAGTGCTAATCGCGATTTAAGTTTCGTGTTTTTAAATGCAGAAAGAAATTAGAATTAGGGAGAATTGAAAATAATTCGGACTGTATTTATATATGTGGAGCTGTATCGATTTGACTTTTGTCTTTTTAAATGCAGAAATTAGAATTAGTAAAAAATTGAAAATAATTCAGACTGTATTTATATATGTGGAGCTTAGTTCATTGTATATCTATTGCCAATTGTACTAGAATTTCAGTTTTTACAGCTCAACTGTTTTGATGTGAGCGTGCTTGCTGATCGGGATTAAGCTTTTGTTTTTAATGCAGAATTTAGAAGTAGTGAAAATTGAAATTAGAACTGTTTTGATGTTAGGATTTGTTTATATTTGTTTGCGTAGATTGGTGAAATGCTAGATATATTTAGTTACTTTACTCCATTTTGTAGGTAAATTTAGTTGTTACTACTTTCCGATTAATTGGTTTTGTACTTTTTTATTTGTTTAAATGCAGTTCTATGTAGTAGAGCTGATAAAGTGAGCAACTTTGTCAACGTGGAATCGATTTTTGGACCAGTATGTTGCTTCCTTTGTATTTATTTTTTGTTAATGCGATTTTTCGTGTTTAGGTCTAGTAATTATCTGGAAATACTTTGTGATTTTTAATGGTACACTTTATATTAAGTTTTGGTGAGAGCTAGACAGGTCACATATTTATGTTTCTGCAGGATGCTCGTCTTGTATACAAGACATTTGCGACGCTATACTTTGTGTTTGTATTTGATGCTGCTGAAAATGAGCTAGCCATCTTAGACCTTATGCAAGGTACTTCACTGTAATTATTATGCTCTAGTACTCTAAAAATTATTAGAGCTTTACATGGTTCTTAGCAACCCACAGAGTATGCCCATTTACCACTAATCTATATGTTACATATGCTCACAGAGTATGCCCATTTACCACTCTAGACGAAAGAAGTGCCCTGATTTATAAAATCCATATACGTACACCCGAAGTGGCTTCAAGACTACAGATTGAACTAATAATTCTTTTTTCAAGATCCAATTTATATGTATAACATAAATTACAAACCCAAAATATTTTTTTTAATCTTTCTAATGTGTTTTCTTCTGTAAATCATCACCAATGCCTTGTCATCTTATGTAATTTTCATATGTTCAATGTTGTTTATAGACCTAATACAAGAATGACATATTCAATTACCCTTCATTGTCAACTCATCCATCAAGAATGCAACTGTTTTGGCTCCATAGTATGCATCCTTAGTTGGATCCATCAGTACTTGATTGCTTTCACTATTTTAATGTCCATCTTTCTTTCTTTCTTTTCATTAAGTTGAAGTCATATATTCTACAATAGTATTGAGGATATTTACTTGCTAATATGAGCTTCAGACTCCAGAGCAACATAATTAAGTGAAATTGGTACTTGTTAGGACTTAGGACCTGCGCCTTGAGCAAAATATGTAATTATCATTTATACACCGTAAAAGGATTCTATAGGTTTCATTCATTTCTTGTAATGATTACTCCGTGTTCCTAAAAGCTGAGCTTTGAGCTTGTAAGATTCAAAGGCAAAGCTGCAGCCTGCAAGGGGACATTTGCTGTGAAATGGATAAAGTATATTTTTAAATATCACCTCTTCTGCTCTTCATGTTCAATATTGTAATTTATATAGTTTCTTTTAATTACAGTTTTCGTGGAGACATTAGACAAGTGCTTCAGTAATGTGTGTGAGCTAGACATAGTGTTCAATTTCAACAAGGTAAACTCGATCATTTCTGTCTCAACTTTCTAGAGATAATTAGTTCTAAATTGCCTAAAGTTCTGCTGTTTCAATATGTTCATAAAAACAGAATACTTGCAGTTCCTTTGTTTTCTATATGCCTACGCAGTAAGCACCAAGGCTTGGGTCACTAGCCTTGAAATTTTAATTTATTTTGCCACTTGTTTAGACTAGTTCGTGTTCCTGCCCTAATCAATTCTACTTTACATGACTATTGATGGAGCCATAAAACTAAAGCACTGAACCATTTAACCCAATAATGTCTGTTTATTGACAGGTGCATACAATTTTAGATGAGATTATTGTAGGAGGTCAAGTTCTTGAGACGAGTTCATCAGAAGTTGTAAAGGCAGTTAATGAAATATCAAGGTTCTTCTCTCCCCTCCTCTCCATCTCCCTCCCTCCCCTTGCTCTTTCCCCCGTCCATGTTTATACAACAATGCAATGACTAGTACTTTGCAGGTTGGAGAAGACCTCAAATTCAATCATGCGTGTTCCAAAATCGATTTCAGCATGGCAAGGGCGGTAGAATATGATGTTTTGTGGCCTTATTGTGGTACCCTTCAATTCTGCGTAACTTATAAGGAATCAGTCTTGGATGGAATGTTTAGTAACAGAACAAGTAGTACTAAAATTGCAGAAATATCAAATTTGTCTTTTGTCCCGTGAAGGATTCTGTATACGTAGCGAAACATTAGATAGGTCTATCCAACCCCAGCTTATCCAAGTGTTTGTCCATTGCTTTGTATGAAACAAATTGCAACTTACTAAGCTAATTCATACTAATTCAGTAGCCCATGAAATAGGCAATACTAGGGCTGAGCAAAACCGAACCGAAACCGAAAAACCGATCCGAACCGAAATATTTCGGTTCGGTTTGGATTGAGTTTTTTTCGAAAATTTCGGTTATTTCGGTTTTTCGGATTAAACCGAAATAAAATCGGTTCGGTTCGGTTTTCAGAATTATGGTTCGGTTAAAACCGAAAAACCGAAATATTTTTTATGTTTTTAAAAATTATATATATATATTAGCTTAAAACCCGTGTGATGCACAGATTGTTTGTAATAATTGTTACTTTTATGTTTTAATAGGTATTAAAATAAATAAGTAAGGATTTGTCCGTGATATTTTTGAAAAAGAAAGTATTTTAGTACGGAAAAATAGAAAAAATAACATGTTTTAGTTGAAAAAGTGTAATTTTTTAAAAAAAAAATGGGAATTTTGTTTAAAAACCCATATATTTTAGCCGAAAAGGTTATTGATTATAAATAATGTTACTATTTAATAATAATTAATAATTTTTTAAAAAAATGTTTTAAATTTCGGTTTTTTTATAAACCGAACCGAAAAACCGAATTATTTCGGTTCGGTTTTCGGTTCGGTTTTAGTAAAACTTCGGTTCGGTTCGGTTTCACTGAATCAATATTTCGGATTTTCGGTTTTTCTAATTCGGTTCGGTTTTTAACCGAATTAACCGAATGATCACCCCTAGGCAATACAGAGCTGTGATTGGCTGGGAGCATCACAAAATACTTTAGGCAAAATGGCCACAGAAGCATCAGAAATTTTAGTGGCCACAATTCTGAGCAAAAAGAGGCCACGGAAAATAAATTCATAATGCTTCGCTCGCCAATTGTAGGTGGAAAATACTTTCTACTTGGCAAAACTTCCAACTTTCAGTAAAACACAATTTTCATTAAAAAAAAACAGTGAACAAATCCAATAATAAAAGAGTCATCTTATTATACATCACAAGTTTCTGGAAATCAAGATTTACGGAGTCTTGACACACAAAGTTGCAAATGTAATACATATGCAGTAAAAGGAACACTGCAACAAACGAAAATAGTAGTTGCAAGAGTAAATCAAAGTACTACAATCATTTCATCATGATAAATTAGGAAAAAATAATATATGAAAACATCAATAAAGAACAGGGGATTTTGCAAGATAAGATATGATAATTTTATCTGCAGAAGGGTTAAAAGAGCTGCAAAGAGCTGCTGCTGCTGCAACATGCTTGAGGCTGTATCAAATTTTCTCCATAAGGCTCCTCTATCAAGCTTGAGACTGCTCCCGTCTTGAGCCTGACAAAGTCCACTTTAATGTATGGCTGTGGGAGAGGGATACTCCGAAACAGTTTGGCCTCAAATGTCCTGAGATGGTCACCATCACAAGGTTTTGATGCTTGGAATGTCATGTAGTACCAAGTGCCACCAGCAACGTCTGTCATTGTCTTGATTACTTTGACAACGGAATAGTTTGTTTGCTATACACAGAACAATACGATTTGTTAGGTTGATGTGTCAGAGAGAGAGAGAGAGAGAGAGAGAGAGAGAGAGAGAGAGTAAACACAAACCTCTTTGGAATTATAAAACTGAATGGCATGATTAGCGAGACCATACAAATCAGCAATGGCGTCATCAGAGAGATTAGCATCTGGTGGGCAGTAATACCTAATAATCAAGCTACCACAGTTCCTCATCAGATAAGGATAGTATCCAACCTCAAACCCCTACAATAAAAACGCATATTAACAAATTAATAACCACGTACCTGGTACTTAATTTCAAACGCATATCAACCATATTTACAACCACGTACCTGAGTAGTGCTGACATCTCTGTCATACTGCCTTCGTTCTAATATAGAATATCTTACCTTGACCCAATATCTATGAGCTATATCCGGATGATAGTGTTTCAGTCTATCGTCAATTTGTTTCCTCAGCTCTTCATCATCATCTTCTAGGCGCTGGGAGAAGATTTTTTGCTTCCAAGTCCGATTCATCTTTGCTCCCTTGAGCGCTTCTTCAATATATACAATCCCATCATCTTCTCTTGTCAGCTCTACAGGTTCATAATTATATTCATAATCTTCCGGGACCTTCCGAGTCTTCATCTGATTAATAATACGAATCAGCTCAGCTCTACCTTCCGGATCCCGCCTAGGGTTCTTCATATCTCTTCCTCTGCCTAGGGTTTGTGAGCTGATGAATATGTGGAATTGTTGTTGTAGAGCTCGTGGGCTTTAACTTCGTTGGGAATAGAGGTCTAGGGATGTTTTTACTGCTTCATCGGCTCTAAATATATAGTTATGATTTTGGTGATTTCCATGGAAAATAAATTTACAATTAATTTAAATCATATATAGAATTTGTTTTTGGTGATTTCCGATCATAAATGGGAAATAAGTTTGCAAATATAATTTTAATCATATATAAAATTTGTTTATTTCCGATTATAGGTGGAAAATAAGGTTGTAATCATGTGTAGAATTTGAATACGTAGGGCCATCAATCATCAATCAATATAAATCAATCAATATCTTTATATATTAACTCCTTATATATAATATATAAATCAATCAATATCTTTATATATTAACTCCTTATATATAATAAGCGTAACGGAGATTTTATCCAAAATTTTGGTCGGTCACTGTACTACCAAAAGTATACGATCCGTTGGATTATTAAACTATAAATCTTCAAATCAATGAGGACCGTCAGATATAATATTAAAAATTATATTGAATAGAAATCTTTATGTAAAAATTCGTAATTATCTTTTCTCTTTAGTTTATGGATAGTTTCAGTTAGATAATAATTATTAAACCATCATTAAATTAAAGATAATTTTGTAAGCTTCGCGTGGGCTGTAAAATCGTTAAAATCTGTTGTCTAAAACTCAAGATAGAGCCAAAACAGTAAAGTTATTATCTAAATTTTAATAAATATATTTTTATTATTGTAGCACCAATTTAATTTTTTTTCCTAATTCTTTTAAATTTATAAATTCTATTTTTATTTCAATAAAATATTAAAACCAATTTAAGAAAAAATTAAAATTGATCGTCCGTGTACGATTACGCCCAAATTAATAATTATAGTTATATCTTAAATAGATCGATGAGAATTGTTAGATCTAATATTAAAAAGTGTATCTGATTAATAATAGAATTATATTTAAATACTAAAAAGTGTATTTTGATAATTTAAAATTTTTCTATGTAAAATTTCTTAAATATCTTTTATCTTGGATTTATGTATAGTTCCAGTTAGATAATAATTATTAAACCAAATATCAAAATAACAATTCATATCGATTACAATGATACACGTGGACTCTACATTATAACATAACAGACTTAGGAGAACTCCTGTACATGAATAAATTTAAACACTTTTTTTTCTCAAGAAACATAACAATTTGATTAATCCAAATTATAATTATATTATTTTACATATAACAAACATAAAAGAATAATATCAAAATATTATTAAAATATTGAGGGTTTCATATTCATAAACGATAATTTTGAATATAATATTTATATTAAAATGTGTATTTGATTAAAGGTAGGATTATATTTAAATACTAAGAAGTGTGCTTTGATAATTTAAACCAATTATGAATTGATTTTCTATATTGAATTGAATTTTTTATGTAAAACTTCTTAACCATCTTTTCTTTTCAGTTTATTTTATGAGTAGGTCAACTGGTCAAGTTAGATAATAATTATTAAACCATCATTAAATTAAAGATAATTTCGTTAGTTTCGCGTGGGTTGTAAAATCGTCAAAATTCAATTTCTAAAACTTAGGATAGAACCCAAATAGTAAAGTATGTATCTAAATTTTAATAAATATTTTTTTATTATTGTAGCACCAATTTATTTATTTTTCCACTAATTCTTTTAAATATAGAGAAATTTTATGTTTCTTCCAAAAAAGTATAAAAATTAATTAAGAACAAATTCAAATCGATAAAGAATATAATAATATGAGAATAAAATTTTATATAATCATAACATAATTTTTATTCTGTTTAATAATTTTTAAGTAATAATGTATTTTAAAATTTTATATACACTGTAAATAAAATCGAAACATTAAAAGTAAAAGCAGTTAGTAAGATAGCTATATTAGTATATACTTGATATCTTTATTATATTAAATCCTTATATATAATAATCATAATAGGGATCTTATCCAAAATTTTGGTCGTAGACAACCAAATTAATAAGGACCATTAGATCTTAACTAGATAAATGAAAATCGTTAGATCAAATATTTAAAAAGTGTATTTTATTAATAATATGATTATATTTAAATTCTAAAAGGTGTATTTTGATAATTTAAACCAAATATACCAAATATAAATAAGTTTTCTATATTGAATAGAATTCTCCATGTAAAAAATTCGTGACTTTCTTTTCTCTTCCGGATAATTCCAGTTAGATAAAAATTGTTAAACCATCTTTTAATTAAATATAATTTAGTTATCTTCATGTGAGGTATAAAATCGTCAAAATCTGATTTTTAAAACACAAGATAAAGCCCAAATTAATAAAGTGAATATTTAAATTCTAATAATAATTATTATGTCATCATTATTTTAATACCAATTTAATTACTTTTTTCTAACTATTTTAAATTTAGAAATCTATGTTCAAAAATTAAAATCAATCTAAGAAAAAATTCAAATCAACAAAGAATATAATAATATGAGGATAAAATTTTATAAAATTGTGTATATTTTTAATCCAATTTTATTAAGTTTTAGATCATAACTAATCAAATATTATTTATTATTAAATAATAAATTATACGTAAATGATGATTTTGTTTTATAAGAACTCATAGATACTTAATTTCATTGTTAGCAGGACTATATTCATATTAAAAAAAACGTATTTTGAAATTTTAGACTCAGAGGCCAAACTTTTTTAACATATATACATTGTAAATTATTAAATTCGAAACTTTAAAATTTTCTTAATCAATTAGTATAGTACTTTTCTGAAAAATCGTACTTTACAAAAAATATTATCAAATAACCTATGTCTGCAAGAAAAAAAATGAAAAAAATTCTTTATTTTAAAAAAAAACCTATAAATTTTAATATATTGTTGGTAGATTTAAACCTTAGATCATTCTACATGATAATTTTAGTGTTATATCTAACGTTTTTCAACAATTTAATTTGAAACATCCAAGATTGAGTGATCAAACAAAGCGACCAAACTTATAAGGAAACTTTCATTATTTAGTCTTTAATATAATAACATAGATATTTATATGATATACTATAAAAAATGAATTTTATACAGAATTTTGATCGTCACGTAGTACTTTAAAAGAAGAACTATTACAAAAAAAATTATAATTTAATTGATAATTTATTTTCTCAAAAGTTCAAAGTTCCCACATCTTTAACATATTACAAAAAAGAGTATATTATATTTTAACAATAAATATTTAAAAAAATTAAAAATTAAAAAAATTATAAATATTAAGAAAAATTAATGATGTTATCATGGTAGTTTGTTTCTAAATACCGCCAAAACATTCTCATCCAACACTTTTAAAAATAGATGATCAAGATTATATCATATAAAAAGAAGTTATTGTCTAAAAATGATACAAGTTAAAAGATATTATACTAGGATTGGATTTTCTAAAAAGTCAAAACATAAAAATAGTTGTAATTAAATAAGGAAACCCATTTAATACCAAAATAATCAAAATCGTTTATTGTTAAATAGATATGTGAAAACAGTTAAATTTAACATTAAAAACTGTATTTGGTTAATGAAGAGTATTCTAATTATCTAAACTACATATAAGTAGATTTCCTAAATCGAATAGAATTCTCAAGATTAAATTTCGTCACTTTATTCTCTTTTTAGTTTTAGAATAGTTTAGCGTGTAAAATATAATAAATATCAAATTTTTAACTATAATTTTTGTGGCTAAATCTTTTTTAACAATAATTTAATCATGTAAACTAATAACTTTTAAATATTAAAATATTCATAAATAAATATAATTATAAATATTTAAAAAAACAATCGTGTGTTGCATGGATAATTAAAATATAGTTATAAACAAAATAATTATAAATAAAATTTAAGTAACCGTGCACGGGCTATAAGTAAGCTAGTATAAAGGAAAACCCCCAGGAGCTCTCAGATCGTCCGAAAGCTATTTATCTATTTTTCTAGAGCTCCTGAATTTTAATTCAATAAAATTAAATTTCCTTATTTAATTTCGAATTTATAGGATAAAAATATATCAACTGCTTTTTAAATCTTTACTAATGCTGATATACAATTTTAAGATTCTTTCCTTTCTCAATTTTGATTCAATAAAATGAAAGTTCCTTATTTAAAGTTGAATTTATATGATAGAAAAAATCTCAATTGTATTTTAATCTTTACTAATAAAGGAAACTAAATATAACTATTTATTTATTTTTCTAGAGCTCTTGATTTTAATTTAATATGATTAAATTTCCTTATTTAAATTAAAATTTATAAGATAGAGAAAATATCAACTGCCTTTTAAATTTTAGCTAATGGAGGAAATATAATATACAATTTTAATATTATTTTCTTTCTCAATTTTAATTCAATAAAATTAAAGTTACTTATTTAAATTTTAATTTATATGATAGAAAAAATCTAAATTGTCTTTTAAATCTTTGTTAATGGAGAAACAAAATATACAATTTTAATTCAATAAAATTAAATTTCCTTATTTAAATTAGAATTTATAGGATAGATAAATATCAAATACTTTTTAAAACTTTACTATTGGAGGAAACTGATATACAATTTTAAGATTCTTCCCTTTCTCAATTTTTATTCAATAAAATGAAAGTTCCTTATATAAATTTGAATTTATAGCATAGAAAAAATCTCAATTTCCTTTTAAATCTTTACTAATGGAGGAAACAGAACATACAATTTTAATATTCTTTCATTTTTCAATTTTAATTCAATAAAATTAAAGTTCTTTATTTAAATTTGAATTTATAGGATAGAAAAAATCTCAATTGTCTTTTAAATCTTTGTTAATGGAGGAAAATAAATAAACAATTTTAATTTAATAAAATTAAATTTCCTTATTTAAATTGGATTTTATAGGATAGAAAAATATCAAATACCTTTTAAATCTTTACTAATGGAGGAAACTGATATACAATTTTAAGATTCTTTCCTTTCTCAATTTTTATTCAATAAAAATTATATTTTCTTATTTAAATTCGAATTAATAGGATAGAAAAATATTAACTGCCTTTTAAATTTTTACTAATGTATGAAACTGATATACAATTTTAAGATTCTTTCCTTTCTCAATTTTGATTCAATAAAATGAAAGTTCCTTATTTAAATTTAAATTTATATGATAGAAAAAATCTCAATTGCCTTTTAAATCTTTAGTAATAAAGGAAACTAAATATAAACATTTATTTATTTTTCTAGAGCTTTTGAATTTTAATTTAATATACCTAAATTTACTTATTTAAATTCAAATTCAAATTTATAGGATAGAAATAATATCAGTTGCCTTTTAAATTTTAACTAATGGAGGAAATAGAATATACAAATTTAATATTATTTCCTTTCTCAATTTTAATTCAATAAAATTAAAGTTACTTATTTAAATTTGAATTTATATAATAGAAAAAATCTAAATTGTCTTTTAAATCTTTGTTAATGGAGAAACAAAATATACAATTTTAATTCAATAAAATTAAATTTCCTTATTTAAATTGAAATTTATAAGATAGAAAAATATCAAATACATTTTAAATCTTTACTATTGCAGGAAACTGATATACAATTTTAAGATTATTTAATTTTAAGATTCTTTCCTTTCTCAATTTTTATTCAATAAAATGAAGGTTCCTTATATAAATTTGAATTTATTGGATAGAAAAAATCTCAATTTCCTTTTAAATCCTTACTAATGGAGGAAACAAAATATAAAATTTTAATATTCTTTCCTTTCTCAATTTTAATTCAATAAATTAAAGTTCCTTATTTAAATTTCAATTTATAGGATAGAAAAAATCTTAATTGTCTTTAAATTTTTGTTAATGGAGGAAACAAAATATACAGTTTTAATTCAATAAAATTAAATTTCCTAATTTAAATTGGAATTTATTGTATAGAAAAAAATCAAATACCTTTTAAATCTTTACTAATGGAGGTCTGATATACAATTTTAAGATTATTTCCTTTATCAATTTTTATTCAATAAAATGAAAGTTCCTTATATAAATTAGAATTTATAGGATAGAAAAAAATCTCAATTTCCTGTTTAATCTTTACCAATGGGGGAAACAAAATATACAATTTTAATATTCTTTCCTTCCTTAATTTTATTTCAATAAAATTAAATTTCCTTATTTAAATTTGAATTTTTAGGATAGAAAAAATCTCAACTGTCTTTTAAATCTTTGTTAATGGAGAAAACTAAATATAAAATTTTAAATATTCTTTCTATTAAAATCAATATACTTATATAAAGGAGAAGACGGGGGCGGTGAGGTGGCGCCTCTAGAATCGCTCCGTTCTATTTTTCTAATTTTCTCAATTTTTCACAATTTTTAATTTTAATAATTACAACTTCCTTTATTATTTTCGATTTGTAAGAAGGAAATTAAAAATTACACTTTTATTATTTTCAAACTTGATAGAACTTTCTTTTATTATTTTCATACTTGATAGAACTTTCTTTGATTTAGAAAATTACAACTTCCTTATTATTTTCGAATTTGTAGGACTTGATAGAACTTTATTTGATTTAGAAAATTACAAGTTACTTATTATTTTCGAATTTGTAGGACTTGATAGAACTTTCTTTGATTTAGAAAATTACAACTTCCTTATTATTTTTGAATTTGTTGGCTTGATAGAACTTTCTTTTATTATTTTCAAAGTTGATAGAATTTTCTTTGATTTAGAAAATTACAACTTTCTTATTATTTTCGAATTTGTAGGCTTGATATAACTTTCTTTTATTATTTTCAAACTTGATAGAACTTTCTTTGATTTAAAAAATTACAACTTCTTTATTATTTTCGAATTTGTAGGACTTGATAGAACTTTCTTTGATTTAGGAAATTATAACTTCCTTATTATTTTCGAATTTGTAGGCTCTTATGTTAAATATTGCAATTTTCTTTTATATTATTTTCAATCTTGATATAACTTTCTTTTATTATTTTCAAACTTGATAGAACTTTTTTTTATTTAGAAAATTACAACTTTCTTATTATTTTTGAATTTTTAGGATCTTATGTTAATAATTGCAATTTTCTCTTTTATTATTTTCAATTTTGATAGAACTTTCTTTTATTATTTTCAAACTTGATAAAACTTTCTTTTATTATTTTCAAACTTGATAAAACTTTCTTTTATTATTTTCAAACTTTATAGAACTTTTCTTTTATAATACTTCTTGACTTTTAAACATAACGGATTTCCATATTATTCACCTTACAAACACCTATAAATTAATGATCATTCATAACAAAAAATCTACACCGAAACTTTTTTACATAGCTTCAAATTTTTACAACCTTATTTACAATCAATACAACTATGACCTACATCATGTTGGATGCTTTGAACGATAGCAGTTATACCTGGATGATAAGAGTACGAGTGTGTAGAATGTGGAAATCTGTCAATCCAAATACTGAAGAACTGATCAGTCTTGACATGATTTTGATCGATTAAATAGGTTAATAAATCAATATACTTATAACTTATTAATTTGTCAAATTGTATGATGTTATTAACTTTTCTAAGATATGTTGTATGACAGAAAAATTTGATCCATGCTACGATCCCGAAGATTTTGGTCTCTCGGTTCAAAAATCTTTTAGAGGAAGGCTCCGTATACAGCATCAAAAATCTGAAAGTTGTTTCAAGTACAGGGAAATATAGACCACTATCACATGGGTCTAAATTGCTCTTCATACGCATAACGTTGCCTAAGAGATTGGAAGAAGGCATTGTCAACATATCACTGAATGGATTTCAATTCATATGTCCGGATATGATTGATGCACATATTAATGACACCAACATACTCTCATGTTTTTGATGCAGTAATATATTAGAGTAAAATATAAGTAATACTATTATATAAGTTATAATTCAAACTATCATGTTCTAATATTATTTTTTCTATGTTGATTTAGATGTTGTGGGGTGCTTGACCTACTTGGGTGGCATTGAAGTTGTCAAAGGCGGTTGAAAAAAAAGAGATCTCAAAATTGTCACAAATTAGTAAGTTATGCATTATATTAATTTTAATATAACTGTTAATTGTTTTTTATTGTTCTTGTAATTTTATATTATTTCTTTGGTTATCCCAATTTATTTGTTTTACTTATTTAATTTGTTCTAATTTTTTTCTTAAACAGCTCCATCACCAGTACCATAACTTTGTGGGAAAGTTGGCCGAGATGGTTGATACAAATTTATACAAGGAGGATGGTGAACCCTATATAATAATTGTCACATCTACCCAGAAATATAAATCAATATAAATTTAGTATTTTATAAATTTAGTAATTTAGTATTTTTTTATCAATATAAATTTCCTTTTATATATATATGGAAATGGTATCGGTCCAATAAAATAAAAAATCAAACTATATAAACAAAAGCAATATGTAAATACTTCATAATATTACCTACCCAAATACAAGTTTTATAGAATATATTTTATTTGATAATTTAAATAATTTTGTAGATATTTATTTCACAATTTTTATTCTAATATTCTTTTTTTAACAAATATATTCTAATGCCGCTGATTTTACAGAATATATTTTATTTGATAATTTAAATAATTTTGTAGATATTAATTTCACAATTTTTATTCTAATATTCTTTTTCTTAACAAATATATTATAATGCCGCTGCGAAGCGCGGCTTAGTAACCTAATTTGTAATAATGGAGGAAAATAAATATACTATTTTAATATTCGATATCTTTATCTTTTTATCTTATAAATCTTTATCTTATTTTTACTTTTATTTATCTTCTTCTTTATATATACTAGCTTAAAATTCGTGCAATTCACAGATTTTTTTTAATTATTATTATTTCAATATTGATATTTTAATATTTTATTAATTGTATTTATTAAAAAAAATTAAATAGGTATGTTAAAATAGGTAAACCTTTTTAATAATTAAAAGTATTAAAATAGGTTTAAACATATTTTCGGACATCTATATCTTTTTATTAATATTCAACATATTTATCATTTTAGCTTATCAATCTTTATCTTATTTCTTTTTTTATTTATATTTTTCTTTATATATATAAGGAAATTGAATATATAATTTTAATATTCTCATTGATTAAAAGATGTCTAATTTGTTTTTTCAAATCTTTCCTAATGAAGGAAACTTAATATACAATTTTAATATTTTTGCCAATAAAATCTTGACTAATGGATATTCTCCTAAAACTTTTTCCCAAATTTTAAAATTGAGAAAGACTTTTACTAATAATTTCCTAAATTTCTCTTCGGGACAAATTTGAAACTTATTACAAAAGTTTACCTTAATTATTCAAGACTAACTTCTTCTCCAACAATCATTCATATATATATATATATATAATTGACCATCGAACATAAGTAAGTTCAACTTTCTATCGTATTTTTACATCGATTTGTTAGTTTACCTTTATGCTTTTTTAAACTTGAATTATTGACATCATTAGTATAATATTTGATAATTGATACGCATGAATTGTATTTTTTGTCCATGTTCTTCAGTAATATGTTTATTAAACTCATAATTTTTAATTTGATGTAGGGTGGTATTTATAAGCTGATCATCTTGATATTGGGTATTGGATAATTCAATTGTGATGTGATGATTCAATATGTCTATACAATATATAGGTACAAACCAGACACCAGTAGCCTAAGTCTCTGACAATTAGCTAATATGATTATTCTTTTAGTACTATAAGTTTATTAATGTCTCTAGATATTTTATGATAAAATTTTATGTATCCTGCAAGATAGATGCTACTCTAAGTCATTATGGCTATATTTAACAATTTTACTTTTTCAATTTCATAGGATGGCTCATAAGTTTTGTAGCTTAATATATTTTCCTATATAATTTTTAGTCCAAGATATGAGAGATTGGTTTGGCCAGATAGCGGATGATAGGATTGTAAAAAAAACCTTCAATGTGTAGGAGCTTGCAAGGGGATGAATGAAAAAAAGTGACTGAAATAAGTATCAGTATTTTGAAATCCGAATCACTAACATACTTTCTGAAACATACATGCACATGTTTAGGATTATCAATAATTTTTATGTATAGTAAAAGATCTATACATGGAGGATGATGTCATTATAAAATGTATAAGATGTTATTTATGTACGATAAAATATATATGTTTGGAGCTTGATATCAAATTTATGAAACGACCAACTTTCACAATAAAAAATGAAATATAAAAAAATTACTTTTTATTATAATTTATATAGTTAATAAGATAATATTGTAGAATCTTACCTTTAGAATCTTTACTAATGGAGAAAATTAAATATACAATTTAAAAAAAAAATATTTATAAATATAATTACTAACATAGGAAACTAAATATATTATATTAATATTCTTCTAAATTTTATATGTAAGTCAAAGTTTAAAATTTTGAAAAATATTATGGAAAAGACAATGACGGTGAGTTTCCCTCAAATCACCTCAATTTTTTTTATATAATTTTCTCGAAATTTTGAATTATTAATGTAATGTTTTATTAATATGTAATGTTTTGCTTTTAATTTAATTTAGCTTTAATTTAATGTTAATTTTCTTTTTAGTTGTCTTATCAAGTTTATTTTCGGATTTTGTATTGATGCCGTTGATATAGTTAAATTTGACTTGATTTAAGTTTGAATTTTTAAATATTATTCTACTATTAATCGAATACACTTTTTAACATTAGATATAAGGTTCATGCATGTTTAAGATCAAACGGTATTTATTAATTTGGTTGTTAAAGTACCGAATTATCAGAATTTTAGATAAAATCTCTCTTGCCTTTATTATATATAAGAATATAATGTATATTCGGATATATTCAAGAGATTTTGTTTTTAAGAATATGCTGTTATTTTTTTGTGGCCTTTGATATAGTTAAATTTGACTTGATTTAAGTTTGAATTTTTAAATATTATTCTACTATTAATATTATGCACGGGTTATTTTTAATATTTGTTACTATATTATTTACGTTTTAATATTTTATTAATTGTATTTGTTAAAAAAAATAAGCACGTATGATAAAATATGTAAACTTTTTTAAAAATTAAAAGCCTTAAAATTGGTTTTTAAAATAAATAAGTAAATGATTTGCCCGTGATATTTTTAGAAAAAAGGAGAGATTTTAGTAAGAAAAATAAAAAAATTAATTTGAAAAAGGAAATTGTCCATGATATTTTTAGAAAAAGAGGGGCTTTGTTAGAAAAATTTATAATGTGTTTTAGCTGAAAAGGTAATTGGTTATAAATAGATAATGTTATTATTTAATATTTTTTTATAAATCAGTAATGGTAATTAAGTAAAAATATGATTTTACCGACCGATCAAATTTTAATTTTCGTCTATTATATAATAGTATATATAATAGTATAGACTGACTTATTGCACGTATCATTTACGGGTTTTTAGATTTATTTTATTAATTAATTAATTAAAATATATATTTGGATGTATTAATAAGTTATAAATATTATTAATTATTGAAAGATATTGTGTAAGGCATTTTTGGGAGTGTATTAATGATTGAAAGATATCGTATAATTGGTATTTTTAGGTGTGTTGGGAAAACGTAATATTGTTTAATTAAAAGGTAACATGTTAATTTAAAAACATTACATTAATGACTGAAAGATATAATATAATTAGTATTTTTATGTGTGTTTATAAAAGGTAGTATGTTTTAATTAAAAGATAACATGCTTTTAATGATTGAAAAATATTATATTATTAGTATTTTTAGGCGTGTTTATAAAATATAGTGTTTTTTTAATCAAAAGATACTCCCACGTCCCTTTAGGTTCTTTGGGAGACAGAACTTGACACGCATTTTAAGACTTCTAAAAAGTATAATTTCATAACTTATTTTTTATTTACATTTTTAACATAACTTAATAAGTTATGTCAAGAACCTAAATGGACGGAGCAGAGTAATATGTTTTGGTTAGAAAAGGCAATTTCCTATTATTCATATTATTTATTAATTAAAATAACCGAAAACCTGAAAACCAAAATTTTCAATGAAACGTCAATTATATAATATTATAGATTATACAAACTTCTTTTCTTAAATAGTCAATATTTAAAATTTTACAAAAAATTTATAGGGCCGCTGCGAAGCGCGGCTTAGTCGACTAGTACTTATATAAAGAAGGAGAAGACGAGGGCGGTGAGGTGGCGGCTCTCAAATCGCTCCGATCTATTTTTCTAATTTTCTCAATTTTTTGAATTAATAATATTAAAGATTCGAAAATATCTCAATTTTAAGATTCTTCCCTTTAAAATCTTTACTAATGAAGGAGGCTAAATATATAATTTTAAGATTCTTGTAATATTCTCCTAAATTTTTTATTAGAAAATATCAAGGTTATCTTTTAAATTTTTACTAATAGAGAAAACTAAATATAAAATTTTAATATTTTTGCCTTTATAATTTCCAATAAATTCTCAATTTCCTTCTTACTATTTTCTAACGCAGTAAACTAAATATACTATATTAATATTCTCCTAAATGTTCTCTACTAATCTAATTTATTTACTAATTTCTTTTTTTATTTTCTCAATTTTTTGACTTATTAATATTAAAAATTCAAAAATATCTCAATTTTAAGATTCTTGCTTTTTCTAATTTTCTCAAAATTTTGAATTAATTATATCAAAGAGTAGAAAAAGTCTCATTTGCCTTTTAAGTCTTTAATATTAGAGGAAACTAAATATACAATTTTAATATTCTTGCATTTAAAATCTTTACTAATGGAGGAAAATATATATACAATTTAAATATCCTACTAAATCTATTTTTGTATAGCACCTCTATTATAAATATTAAAAATTGAAATTTCATTTTTTAGCTCCTAATTTATAGAAAATGTGATACGTATAAAAAACAATTACTCTAAAATACACTTATATAAACAAGAATACGAGGAGGGGCGAGGTGGCACCTCTCTAAAATCGATTCGATATATTTTTCTAATTTTCTCAAATTTTGGAATTAAATAAACAAATATATTACAATTACCTTCTACATATTCGTTAATGTAGGAAACTATAAATACTATCTTAATTTTCTCCTAATCTTTCTATTTAAGTTAAATCAAAACAAATATACGAAAGTAATTATTTGATGAAATATTAACTTTCTTCTGGTTAATCTATCTATATATACATCTTTGAACGCTGCAAACGTTCTTTACTCTTTTTCTTGGATGCATCATGCATGGCTTTTTCATGTTTTTATTTATCTTTTGATTTTTGAACGGGTGTAATGTACTATTGTGCTTTGTTTCTACCATTATATATAAAATAAGATTAATTGTGTTTAGCATTCAACTAACTTGGTTTGTATTGTAATGCAGTTCCACAAGAATGGATTCAAACAAGGTGACTTTTGTAGTTGATTTCTATGACTAATTACAATTATGTTTAATTCATCTTTGTATTTAATTATTGTTTTTTTGTAATTTTGGGGACTAATTAGTGTTTGTATACGGTATTATTTTCTTAATAAAATTTAATGAGACATGGTTTACTTTTTAATGATGACAGGGTAGATGTGGCCTTCTTCCGGGTTAGTTTTTGATAGGGTTAAATGGCTTAATCATAATTAAACTCACTCTCAATTTGCAACTGGATCGTTGTACTCAAAAAGCTAGCAGTCGACTAACTGATTTAATTTAAACTTACAATCAGATCATTACACTAAAAAAAAATTGCACAGCTGTTAAATTATGTTGACTTTTAACGGAGGGACGTTAAAATTGTACACGTAGACTGTCAGGTTGGTTTTTTACCCAATAACCCAACAAGCCTGACCCGAACTATTAAACACTTATACACAGCAAATTAAACCCCCAAATTAGAACACATCCATATCAAGGTAACTGAAGAAACAGTTGCTAGATCTCTATCACTTGCGGCAGAATGAGAACAAATGTCTCCCAAGAATCTCTTCCTAGAAGGGCCAATCAAAAGAGGAGCATGCGAAACAGCGAGACTCTTCCTGGCAATCTCTGTTCGGATAGTTGGCAACCCCATAAGTATGTCCAAATTATCTTCTTTTTTCTTTGAAAAACCAATTCCAGGGTCAATTATAATCTTCCAAGCTGGGATGCCTGACAACTCTGCATCTCGAGCACGCATACATAGCTCAGAAGCAACGTCCTTACAAACATCACCATACTGAAGATTTTCACTATTCTGCATAGTGGAGGGGTTACCCCTCATGTGCATTGCAACATAAGGAACCTTCAGTTCTACAACAACATCAAGCATCTTCGAATCTAACTGTCCACCAGAGACATCATTCACAAGATGAGCCCCTTTACTAACAGCCTCAGACGCAACCTGCGAATAAAATGTATCAACAGACATAAGTTTTCCTTCTGCCTCGGGCAATTTTTAAATAGCCTCTAAGACTGGTATTAGTCTATCATGTTCCTCTTCGGGTGAAATCCTGGATGCCATTGGACGGGATGATTGCGCACCAATATCAATTATATCAGCCCCTTGCGAGATCATCAATCGAGCCTGTGAAACCGCATCCTCCACAGACTGATATTTTCCTCCATCGCTAAAGCTATCGAGTCACATTCAATATACCCATGACAGAGGTTTTCACAGACCAGTCCCATAAGCTCTTCCCAACTGGTAAAACCCTTTTCATTCCATCTTTTCCAATCAAAGATTGACCACCAAGTTTTTCCATGATTCAAAAATTCCACCAGGATATATTGATAAGAAATGCCAGTATGCGACAATATCACTGTCTACATCAGATCCCAAATTTTCTGTAAGAGTTGTTGTTAGTCGAACTCGATGAACTCATCTCTCTCAATCAATATAGGAAGGGTTGTAAATTAATTGATGAACTCGATGTATCTAATTGATTTATTAGAGTTGTATCTATATAGGGTGGTTTTGATATGGGTCGGGTTTAAGATGTTTATGGAACTGGATAGTTTAGTTCGGATCAGAGATAACACGTCAGCGCGCCACATCAGCTTTCCGTTACTCCCGTTAAAAAAGTTGACGGCGGTTACCTGATTGCAAGTTTAAATTACTTAAGTTAGTTGACTGCAAGCTTTTTGAGTACAATGACCCAGTTGCAAGTTGAGAGTGAGTTTAATTATGATTAAGCCATTTAACCCGTTTTTGATATCTTTATCTTAATTATCCTAATATTATATACTTTAGTTACATGACATAAAAATCTCAAGTCTCATTGTCTCTGTCCATCAATTAAGGTTAGTTTTTTTTGAACAAAATTTTTTTATATGTTCATTGGAAAAATAATTATGCTATCTTAGTGTTTCTTTGAATGTTTGATCTCTTACAAAAAATCATAAAGACTTTATCTCAATCTCCTATTTCTTAAGGATAAAGAGATCATGTCATGTAAGTCATAAAAATAGGAAAGAAAAGGTAAAAATAATATTTGTTGCTCCTTTTAATTTTTATTGATATAAGAAATTTCATAAATATTTTTTGTACTTTGTTTATAATAAAAAAGAGAGGTAGCCCTGGAGTACAATATGAAAATATTAGATTTAAAAGGTGGCGAGGAATGGTAGGCAGGGAGAGGAGGATCCTCACTTTCTAGACCAAATTTCAAATTTTTTCCAAATTTTCATGAAATATGAAGAGAGATGCAAACCAAGAAAGTGGAAATAATAATGTACATACAAAGATTTGGGTGGAAACTACAGATTTAGGTTACAAAGTCTAATGTTGTGTTTAAACATTATAATTTAAACACCCCAATACTTCATTCCTTAACTCATTCATTTTCTTCACAGTTCTTATCATAATAATTTTGCACTATCTCAATTTTTTTCAAATCTTCCCATCAACTCTCATTATTTTCTTTTAATTTCATACATTACATTCCATTCATCCCAACCAAGCACAACCAAAGTGATTCTATTTGATTTGGAAGTTTAATCATGTAACTTTGATGGTAAAAATTAAAACTTATTCTATATTTATAAAAATATTAGAAATATAGTGCAACTATTATAATTTAATATTGGCTTAAAATTGTGCCGAATTACTTTGATAGTTGTTATTTAATTATTTATGTTTTATATTTTATTAATTATATTTGTTAAGGAAATACATATACATGTTAAAATAGGTTAAAAAAAATTTAAATAACTAAAAATATTAAAATTGGTTTTAGAATAAATAAGTAAGGGTTTGTCCGTGATATTTTTTGAAAATGAATGGTTTTGATAAAGAAAAAAAAGTAACTTATTTTAGTTCAAAAAGTAATTACCCGTAAAATTTATGGAAATGGGGGGATTTTGTAAGATAAAATTATGTGTTTTAGTTTTAAAAAATAATTGATTATAAATAGGTAACGTTATTCTTTATTAATATTCTTCTTTTTATATATAAGTAAGTATAATTAAGTAAAAACATAAATCATCAAAAAATTGCACCAATCAAACAAAATTTAAATATTTCGCCTTTAATTAGTAATATAAATGCGTGTTCCCAGTTTTATAATTTTGTAACCTACATATATCGGGGATATGTATATTTCATTATTTAATTTAGAGAAAACAAAGTGGAATTCAGAATTTCTGAGTTTGGAAACTTTTTTTTTTATTTTCATGGCAAGACAATCGTTTAAAAAGGTCATGTTATGTATGTCCGAGGAGGGTGTATAACAATGAAATGTAATTATTTTTGCTTAATATTTTTGTTATAATGCGGTGGCAGCTGTTAGGTAATTTTAATTTAACTTTGCTTTTTTCTTGATTTTTTTAGTAATCTATATCTAAATTTTAAAAAATATATTTATTTAATATTCTCCTAACTTTTATATTTTAGTCAAATTTTAAATTTTAAAAAGAAAATACAAATCAATTAACCAATAAATTATTATATAATTTATTATATAAATGAGAAGATGGCTCGAATAGTTGGTATCTCTCAAATCATCACAATCTAATTTTCTAAGTTTCCTTTTAAAAATTATTAAAAAATATGTTCTCAAAAGTTTATGTAAAAAATTCCATGTGTAATTTATCTATATGTTTTACATATATATTAGAAATTATTTTATTAAAGTTTACTTTCTAATTTATACAGATAATAATACTTACAGAAAATGCAACTTTATATAAAATAAATAAAATATAGAAGTCTTATGTTCTTTTCATATATTTTTTCGATTATTTATATTTTAAACATTAAAAATTAGAATTTTAAAATTTATTTAAATTAAATTTTACAATTTGATAAAATTGATTAATAAATGATGTAATTTATTCAGTAAATTAGTTTATTACCTGTTTAGATTTGGTAATAACGAGAATGCGGATCATTGGGAGGAAAACAGATTTAACGAGAGAGTAATTCATTAGAAATCGCGTATTATATGCTAGAATTTAATATCAATGTTATATTATGTATTTTAAATAAAAGTTAGAATATGAATTTCGAGAAAAATAAAAATGGTCATAAATATACTAATATTTAATATAATATGAAGATAATGAAAAATATTAAATAATTACCATTTTCTATATTTATTCAAATTTTCGTTAAATGACCAAGATGAAACGTAGAATCCAAAAGAAATATTCATTTTGTGTTAGAAATATTATTTCATCTAAGAACATATTTTATAGAATATTTTTTAAGGAGTTTTTAAAAATTATTATAATGCCGCTGCGAAGCGCGGCTTAGTAAACTAGTACTTATATAAAGGAGAAGACGGGGGCGTTGAGGTGGCGCTCTAGAATCGTTCCGTTCTATTTTTCTAATTTTCTCAATTTTTCACAATTTTTAATTTAATAATTACAACTTCCTTTATTATTTTCGATTTTGTAGGAAGAAATTGAAAATTACACTTTTATTATTTTCAAACTTGATAGAACTTTCTTTTATTATTTTCAAACTTGATAGAACTTTCTTTGATTTAGAAAATCACAACTTCCTTATTATTTTCGAATTTGTAAGATTTGATAGAACTTTCTTTGATTTAGAAAATTACAACTTTCTTATTATTTTCGAATTTGTAGGCTTGATAGAACTTTCTTTTATTATTTTCAAACTTGATAGAACTTTTTTTGATTTAAAAAATTACAACTTCCTTATTATTTTCAAATTCGTAGGACTTGATAGAACTTTCATTGATTTAGAAAATTACATATTCCTTATTATTTTCGAATTTGTAGGCTCTTATGTTAATAATTGCAATTTTCTTTTTTATTATTTCCAATATCGATAGAACTTTCTTTTATTATTTTCAAACTATAAAACTTTCTTTGATTTAGAAAATTACAACTTCGTTATTATTTTTGAATTTTTATATTTTTGAATTTTTAGGATCGTATGTTAATAATTGCAATTTTCTCTTTTATTATTTTCAATCTTAATAGAACTTTCTTTTATTATTTTCAAACTTGATAAAACTTTTTTTTATTATTTTTAAACTTGATAGAACTTTCTTTTATTATTTTCAAACTTGATATATTTTTAATTTTAATAATTACAACTTCCTTTATTATTTTCGATTTTGTAGGAAGAAATTGAAAATTACACTTTTATTATTTTCAAACTTGATAGAACTTTCTTTTATTATTTTAAAACTTGATAGAGCTTTCTTTGATTTAATTTAGAAAATCACAACTTCCTTATTATTTTCGAATTTGTAGGACTTGATAGTACTTTCTTTGATTTAGAAAATTACAACTTCCTTATTATTTTCGAATTTGTAGGCTTGATAGAACTTTCTTTTATTATTTTCAAACTTGATAGAACTTTCTTTGATTTAGAAAATTACAACTTCCTTTTTATTTTCGAATTCTTAGGACTTGATAGAACTTTCGTTGATTTAGAAAATTACAACTTCCTTATTATTTTCGAATTTGTAGGCTCTTATGTTAATAATTGCAATTTTCTTTTTTATTATTTTCAATCTTGATATAACTTTCTTTTATTATTTTCAAACTATAGAACTTTCTTTGAGAAAATTACAAATTTATTATTATTTTTGAATTTTTAGGATCTTATGTTAATAATTGCAATTTTCTCTTTTATTATTTTCAATCTTGATAGAACTTTTTTTATTATTTTCAAACTTGATAAAACTTTTTTTTTTATTTTTAAATTTGATAGAACTTTTTTTTATTATTTTCAAACTTGATATATTTTTAATTTTAATAATTATAACTTCCTTTATTATTTTCGATTTTGTAGGAAGAATTTGAAAATTACACTTTTATTATTTTCAAACTTGATATAACTTTCTTTTATTATTTTCAAACTTGATAGAACTTTCTTTGATTTAGAAAATCACAACTTCCTTATTATTTTCGAATTTGTAGGACTTGATAGAACTTTCTTTGATTTAGAAAATTACAACTTCCTTATTATTTTCGAATTTGTAGGCTTGATAGAACTTTCTTTTATTATTTTCAAACATGATAGAACTTTCTTTGATTTAAAAAATTACAACTTCCTTATTATTTTCAAATTTATAGGACTTGATAAAACTTTTTTGATTTAGAAAATTACAACTTCCTTATTATTTTCGAATTTGTAGGCTCTTATGTTAATAATTGCAATTTTTTTTTATTATTTTCAATATTGATAGAACTTTCTTTTATTATTTTCAAACTATAGAACTTTCTTTGATTTAGAAAATTACAACTTCCTTATTATTTTTGAATTTTTAGGATCTTATGTTAATAATTGAAATTTTCTCTTTTATTATTTTCAATCTTGATAGAACTTTCTTTTATTATTTTCAAACTTGATAAAACTTTCTTTTATTATTTTTAAACTTGATAGAACTTTCTTTTATTATTTTCAAACTTGATAGAACTTTTCTTTTATAATACTTCTTGACTTATAAACATAATGGATTTCCATGTTATTCACTTTACAAGCGCCTATAAATTAAAGGTCATTCTCATTCGTAACAAAAAATTTACACCGAAACTTTTTTTACATAGCTTCAAATATTTACAACCATATTTACAATCAATACAACTATGATATACACCATGTTGGATGCTTTGAATGACAGCAACTATACCTGGATGATAAGAGTACGAGTGTGTAGAATGTGGGAATCTGTCAATCCAAATACTGAAGAACTGATTAGCCTTGACATGATTTTGATCGATGAAAAGGTTAATAAATCAATATACTTATAACTTATTAGATTGTCAAATTGTATGATGTTATTAACTTTTCTAAGATATGTTGTATGATAGAAAAATTTGATCCATGCTACGATCCCGAAGATTCTGGTCTCCCGGTTCAAAAATCTTTTAGAGGAAGGCTCTGTGTACATCATCAAAAATCTGAAAGTTATTTTAAGTACATGGAAATATAGACCACTATCACATGGGTCTAAATTGCTCTTCATACGCATAATGTTGTCTAAGAGATTGGAAGAAGGCATTGTCAACATATCAGTGCATGGATTTCAGTTCATATGTCCGGATATGATTGATGCACGTATTAAAGATACCAACATACTCTCAGGTTTTTGATGCAGTAATATATTAGAGTAATATATAAGTAATACTATTATATATGTTATAATTCAAACTATCATGTTTTAATATAATTTTTTCTATGTTGATTTAGATATTGTGGGCTGCTTGAGCTACTTGGGTGACATTGAAGTTGTCAAAGGCGGTTGAAAAAAAAAAGATCTCAAAATCGTCACAAATTAGTAAGTTATGCATTATATTAATTTTAATATAACTGTTAATTATTTTTTATTATTCTTGTAATTTTATATTACTTCTTTGGTTACCCCAATTTATTTGTTTTACTTATTTAATTTGTTCTAATTTTTTCTTAAACAGCTCCATCACAGTACCATAACTTTGCGGAAAAAGTTGGTCGAGATGGTTGATACAAATTTATACAAGAAGGATGGTGGACCCTATATAATAATTGTCACATCTACCCAGATTAAAAAATTTAAAAATAATTATATTTATTAATGTTTTTATAATATATAGTTTTAGAAATTACACATATATAAATATATTTTATCTCGATTAAACGAATATCATTAGATATTTTACAAATATTTGTTTCATTGATATTAATTTACTAGATATTACTAGATTTTAAATATTTTAGATATTAAATATTTATAATATTTATTGATATTACTAGATTTTTACATTAATTTAGGTGTTGTATTTTATCCATTTGTTTGGTTATTCAGTGATATCTATAGCTTCTTTATTACTGAAAAACATCTATTAACCAAAAAAAAATCAACTAATTTTTATATAATCAAAACATGTTAATGTTTATTTTCATTCTCAATTTTATTTTGTATAATTTTTTGAAGCGATCAATTTTTTTTATATAATTATGAGCTCTAGCCTTTTGGCTAAACTTAAAATTTTTGTTTATGATTTAAAGTTACTTAAAGTTATAAGTAAAAAGTAAAATTTTAAGTTAATATATCTGTTTGGGTAATTTTGTATTATGATAAACTAATGAGTTATTAAAATTGTAACAATTAAATTAAATTTGATAAATAATGCATTTGAATGATGATACTAACTTTTATCAAATAAATACATTAAAGTAAAATAAGTCATTCAAAAAAGTACCTCCTACCAACTTCTGATTTTAAACTATTTTTTTAACTTTAAGTCATTTTCTATGTTATTACACAAACAAAAAAATTTCAACTTAAATTAAAAAATTACTTTAGGCCCGAACAAATTTATTTCAAAATCCAAAATTTTGGGTTTAAACATATTCTTTTAACATACATAATAAATCTTCATATTAAAGATAAAATGACTAAAAAAATTATATTTAAGTATTTAAATTTTTATTATTACATATAATTAGTATTTTTTTATCAATATAAATTTCCTTTTATATATATATGACAATGGTATCGGTCCAAGAAAATAAAAAATCAAACTATATAAACAAAAGGAATATGTAAATACTTTATAATATTACCTACCCAAATGCAAATTTTATAGAATATATTTTATTTGATAATTTAAATAATTTTGTAGATATTTATTTCACAATTTTTGTTATGATATTCTTTTTCTTAACAAATATATTTTAATGCCGCTGATTTTATAGAATATATTTTATTTGATAATTTAAATAATTTTGTAGATATTAATTTCACAATTTTTATTCAAATATTCTTTTTCTTAACAAATATATTCTAATGTCGCTGTGAAGCGCGACTTAGTAACCTAGTACTATACTTACTATTATATAAAGGAGAAGACGAGGGCGGTGAGGTGGCGCTCTCAGATCGCTTCGTTTTATTTTTCTAATTTTCTCAATTTTTTGAATTAATAATATTAAAAATTCGAAAAAATCTCAATTACCTTTTAAATGCTTACTAATAGAGGAAACATATAATATTCTAGAATTTAAAACCTCTTCTAATGCTAATGGAGAAAGTAAAAATACAATAGATCTTTACTAATGGAGAAAACTAAATATCACCAATTGAAGAAACTAAATATTCAATTATAATATTCTTGCCTTCAAAATATCTAAATTAGAAAAAAAGTGTGTTACCTTACATTGTTTTGAACTTTCCTCTATTATTATCTAAATATTCTCATAATAATTTTTTAATGAAATTACCATCTTTACATACTGCTCTCATAAACTTTCTTTTATTATGTAATATAATAGAAAATACAGGAACGTTTTGGTAATTAAGAAGTTAATAAATTAGATCGGTCTTGTATAAGAAATTAAGTAATTAATACCAAAAACTAGAAAAAATCTCAATTGCCTTTTAAATATTTATTAATGGAGGAAACTAAATATACAATTTCAATATTCTTGAATTTAAAATTTCTGCTAATGGAATATAATATTCTTGCATTTAAAATCTCTACTAATGGAGAAAGTAAAAATACAATAGATCTTTACTAATGGAGGAAACTAAATATCACTAATGGAGGAAACTAAATATTTGATTATAATATTCTTGCCTTCAAAATATTTAAATTATATAAAAAAAAGTGTATTACCTTACATTATTTTAAATTTTCCTCTATTATTATCTAAATATTCTCATAATATTTTTAAGATCGAATGTCGATTTCTTTATTCTTTTCGAACTTTAAAGATCTAATCCATTATTATTTAGATTTTTTTTTATTATTTTCAAACTATATAGAACTTTCTTTTATTATTTTCAAATTTGATAGAACTTTTTTTTATTTTCAAAATTGATAGAACTTTTTTTTATTATTTTCAAACTTAATAGAACTTTCTTTCAATTAGAAAATTATAAATGCCTTATTATTTTCGATTTGTAGGATCTTATGTTAATAATTGCAATTTTCTCTTTCATTATTTTCAAACTTGATAGAACTTTCTTTTATTATTTTCAAATTTGTAAGATTGGAGGAATTAGAAAATTACAACTTCCTTATTATTTTCAAATTTTTAGGATCTTATTTTAAAACTTACTTATTATTTTCAAAGTTGATAGAACTTTCTTTTATTATTTTCAGACTTGATAAAACTTTCTTTGAATTAGAAAATTACAACTTCCTTATTATTTTCGAATTTATTTTCAAACTTGATAGAACTTTTTTTTTATTTTCAAATTTGTAAGATTGGATGAATTAGATAATTACAACTTCCTTATTATTTTCAAATTTGTAGGATCTTATGTTAATAATTACAATTTCCTCTTATCATTTTCAAATTTGTAAAAATGAAATTTGAAAATTGCAAATTTGTAAGATTTAATGTTAATTTCTTTACTACTTTCGAATTTTTAGGATCTAATGCATTATTATTTACAACTTTCTTTTGTATTTTTAGAATTTGCAATAATTATTCATATACAGACCCTAACTCAAACATTATCTTTCCTTCCTCAGCATCTTCTTTAACGACTAAAGAGTATGCTTATAAGAAAAGTTGTACAAATTTTACAAATAACTTAATATCTGAAAGGTAAGTTACTATTTAATATTTTTTGACTTTTAAACATAATGGATTTCAATGTTATTCACCTTACAAACACCTATAAATTAAAGGCATCGTCAACATATCACTACACGAATTTCAGTTCATATGTCCAGATATGATCGATGCACGTATTAATAACACTAACATATTCTCAGGTATTTTGATACAATAATATATTATAGTAATATATAAGTAATACTATTATATAAGTTAAAATTCAAACTATCATATTCTAATATTATCTTTTCTAATAATACTATATAAATATAAGTAATATTATATGTTTATATTTATTTTTATCAATATAATTTATATATATGGCAATGATATTGGTCCAATAAAATAAAAAATCAAACTATATAAACAAAAGGAATATGTAAATAATTTATAATATTACCTACCCAAATGCAAATTTTACATAATATATTTTAGTTGATAATTGATATGGGCTGAAATATAACCCTAAGATATAATTAATAATACATTAATTAGACCTAGCTTGGTCCAAGAAATAGGCCCGATAAAAGGCCCGAAACCCTAATTATTTATTATTTATTAATTACGAAATTAATAAATAAAGGAAAATATACAGCTCATAAAAGAGTCCAAATATGATAATATCTTCTTAGAAGGATCCAGAATCCCAATCAAATATTATGATGAGTCACAACACTTATCAGATAAGGATAATACTTGCCTGCCAAGTAGAACACTCCTCATCAGTTATCAATAACGAGACTTATCCATCAAGTCTTCTAAACATACTCTAAATACAAGGCTCCTGACGCCTATATAAGGACCCTCGTCCTTCATTCTAGAACTACGTTTTTATTGGCTTGATTCTCTATACAACAGAGATAAGTAGGCATCTTGTGAGGACCTGTTTAGTCACGAAACACAAGAGCAGCCATTAAGACACGATTGTCCATCCTCATTCATTGAATACCGCCGTCAATATCTAAACTCACTTTTTGATCCATAACATTTGGCGCCGTCTGTGGGAAAACTACATCAACCATGGCTAGAACACGAAGAACAGCAACCGCTACTGATTCAACTGTCACCACCACTGCTCCAATCACCACAGAACCAGGGTCGTTACCACTCACCACAGAGATGGTTTCTCAACCACTAGGTACGTTACCCCTCACTACAGAGATGGTTCCTCAACCACTAGGGACGAATCCCCAAGCTTCCATACCCCAAAACGAGATGAACCCTCTTCAGATGGTTGTCTCACCTCTGGAGCATAACCTTCCCCGTGGAGCACAGATTTCCACAACTGTGCTTCCAATAAGCACGAATCCAGCATGCGGACTACCCAACTATCCCCCTGAGGCCGAAAGGAGTGGCCATCCCCCATACGAACCAGCCTACATTCGAGGATTAGCACCCATCCCTGAAGGGAGATACTTGGATTATTCTGGGCCCTACTCTGATGATTACTCGTCTGATGGAGAACGAGATCAGGCACCCAGAAGAAGAAGAGCCAGCAAAGAGCCCCTTGGAAGAAGGAATCGGGGGGCAACTACAAGGGCACCTTTGACTGCTATGGAAAGGATAAGGGCTCATGAGGCCGAAATCCAGAAACTAAAAGAGAGCATGGAGATAGAGCAACAAAGGAGGCAGACTCGACTTTCGAGCCAAAGGGCAGAAGATGTCCCCCTAATTGATTTGGGAACACCTTCAAGAAGACAGGAAGGAGCTAGGGCTCCGAGGGTGGAGATTCCCAGGTCAGACCCTCGAATTTTGACACAGCTGGGTGACCCCTACGATCCTATTCCACCTTTTACTGAAGAAGTCATGAACGCTCATGTGTCAAGGAAATTTAAGATGCCTACTATCAAGGCATACGATGGAACGGGTGATCCCGTAACTCATGTGAGGACTTTTTCGAATGCACTGTTGCTGCAACCAGTCACTGATGCCCTTAAATGTAGGGCGTTTCCTCAAACCTTGGTCGGCATGGCCCAAAGATGGTATAGCCGCTTGCCGCCCAACTCTATCAGTTGTTTCAGGGATCTGAGCACGACCTTCATTAGTCAGTTCATTAGTGGACGAGTGCATGAGAAAAGCTCTGCTTCACTCATGAATTTAACACAGGGAAAGAATGAGACGTTGAGAGATTATCTCAAACGTTTCACCAAGGAAACATTAAATATACCTGATCTAGACAATAAGGTAGCTATGATAGCGCTTCAACAAGGAACCACGGATGTCTTTTTCAAGATGTCATTGGCCAAGCACCCTCCTGAGAGCATGGCTGAGCTTCAACAGAGGGTTGGAAAGTACATTAAAGCTGAAGAAAGCATGAAGAAAACTGATACCCCTGCCATAGGAGGTGGAAATAATGGTGGATCAAAGAAACGAAAGACAGAGCAAGAGTATGATGTCAAGGACAAATATCCTCGTACGACTAGAGACTCCGATTCAGCTCCAAGGAAAAGCATTCCAGGCACGAAGTTTACTGAATACGCAAGATTGAATGCCCCAAGGAGTCAAATCCTTTATGACATTGAGAAAGATAGGGACTTCCGATGGCCGAAGCCACTAAGGGGAGATCCTGAAAAGAGAGATAAGAACAAGTACTGTAGGTACCATAAAGATTCGGGTCATGATACTGATGATTGCAGGCAACTCAAGGATGAAATTGAGTTTCTAATTCGAAAAGGGAAGTTGAATAAATTCACCAAAGACGAAGACAGGAATCCTCCTAGGAGGGACTATGATCGAAGGGATAGAGACCGAGATCAAAGTCGTAACCCGCCAACCCGAGGACCTGTGATCAACATGATTTCAGGAGGACCAACCGCAGCCGGAACTACAAGGAACTCTCGGAAGGCTTATGCCCGAGAAGTAATGCATATTGTTGGAGAAGCACCCAAGCGTGCAAAAATCGAAATGACAATTGGGTTTGATGATTCTGACCTTGAAGGGGTGAAGTTCCCCCATGATGATCCTCTAGTGATAGCCCCAGTAATTGGAAATAATGAGGTGAAACGAGTCTTGGTGGACAATGGGGCCTCTGTTGATGTCCTTTTTCATGACACGTTCTTGAAGATGGGGTATAATGATTCTCAACTAATCCCCACAAACATGCCCATTTACGGGTTCAATGGAGTGGAATCAAAAGTGGAAGGCACAATTCTTTTGCCTGTAACTATTGGTAGGGACCCAAAAGAGGTAACTCAAATGTTGAATTTTGTGGTGATTAAGGCATCCTCGACCTACAACGCCATCCTTGGAAGGACTGGCCTTCACACTTTTAAGGCTGTGGCCTCAACTTACCACCTAAAAATCAAGTTCCCAACCAGGAATGGAGTTGGAGAAGAAAAAGGTGATCAGAAGACAGCCAGGAGCTGTTATGTAGCCGCGTTAAGGCCAGACGGAGTCGGGGGGCAGGTTCTCCCAATTGAAGACATGGACATCAGAAACGATGAAGAAAGGAGAGGAAAGCCAGCTGAGGATCTTGTTCCCATTCCCCTAATTCCAGGAGAACCAGACAAAGTCACCTACATCGGAGCTCTACTATCTCAATCTATGAAAAGCAAGTTGACATCCTTTCTTCAAGAAAACAGTGATGTATTTGCCTGGACCGCAGCTGATATGCCAGGGATTGATCCCCAATTGATAACCCACAAATTGAATGTGGATCCAGAGAGGAAGACAGTGAAACAAAAGAAAAGAAACTTCGCTCCAGAAAGACAAGAAGCCATCAAGCAGGAGGTAGAAAAACTCTTGGAAGCAGGCTTCATTGAAGAAATTCAGTTCCCTGAATGGTTGGCTAACCCAGTGATGGTCAAAAAGGCTAATGGAAAGTGGAGAATGTGTGTGGACTTCACCGACTTGAATGATGCATGTCCTAAGTATTGTTTTCCCTTACCAAGGATTGATGCTTTGATAGATGCCACTGCTGGACACGAGATGCTAAGTTTCATGGATGGCTTCAGTGGATACAACCAAATCAGGATGCACAAGGACGACATCTCCAAGGTATCATTCATTACTGATTTTGGTGTTTTCTGTTATTTAGTCATGGCATTTGGACTTAAGAATGCAGGGGCAACATACCAAAGGTTGGTGAATAAGATTTTTGAACCATTAATTGGTAAAACAATGGAAGTTTATGTGGATGACATGCTAGTCAAGAGCCTCGATAAGGCAGACCATATAAAGCATCTTAAGGAAGCGTTTGAAGTGCTGAGGCACCACAAAATGATGTTAAATCCAGCAAAATGTGCCTTCGGGGTAGGCTCAGGGAAGTTTTTAGGCCTGATGGTCTCCAAGAGAGGAATTGAAGCTAACCCTGACAAGATCAAGGCAATCCTAGACATGGAACCACCCAAGTCTGTTAAGGATGTGCAAAAATTAACAGGAAGGGTTGCAGCATTAGGAAGGTTCATCTCCAAGTCAGGAGAAAAGTGCTTACCTTTCTTCAAAGCACTCAAAAATGTGAAAAATTTCGAATGGACACCTGAAAGCCAAGAAGCCTTTGAGGCCCTGAAGAAATATATGGCTGAAGCACCACTGTTGGCAAAACCAAAGCCAGGTGAGATTCTCTATCTGTACTTGGCAGTCTCCGACACTGCCCTTGGAGCTGTTTTGGTGAAGGAAGAAATGAAGGTTCAGAAACCCATCTACTATGTGAGTAAAATTTTGCATGGGGCAGAAATAAACTACTCTAACATAGAGAAGTTTGCCTTAGCCTTGATAATGGCCTCAAGAAAGCTACGCCCGTACTTCCAAGCTCACAAGATAGAGGTCTTGACTGATCAACCTCTAAGAAACATCTTGCATAGCCCTCAAGTTAGTGGAAGATTGATCAAATGGGCCATTGAATTGGGCGAGTTCGACATCAAGTATAAGCCTCGGATGGCCATAAAATCTCAGGCACTTGCTGACTTCATGGTTGAATGTACCATTGACAACCAAGAACTCGGGGGGCAGGAAGTGATAGTAGAAGACAAAGAAGGTGAAGAAATGGTCTCCAAAGAATGTTGGGTGCTCTATTTTGATGGAGCATCAAAAACAAAATCAAGTGGAGCTGGTTTAGTGCTACAAAGTCCTGATGGATTCATAATAGAGTATGCATTAAAACTTGACTTCCCGACGACAAACAATGAGGCTGAGTATGAAGCTCTGATAGCAGGCTTAGGGCTGGCTGGAGCCTTGAGGGTCAAAACTCTGAAAGTATGTGGAGACTCGAGGCTAGTAGTATCCCAAGTAAATGGGGAGTTTGAAGCTAGAGACGAAGTCATGGCCAAGTACTTGAAACTTGTCAAGGCCATCATGACTCAATTTGATGAATGCTATGTGGAACACATTCCCAGAGAGGAAAACGTGAAGGCTGATGCCTTGTCTAAGTTTGCCTCTTCTGAAATTGAAAACTATGCAGGGAGTGTATACTTCCAAGTCTTGAAGACCCCAAGCATCAACGGGAAGCTGATAGCACCTATTGGTATTACCAGTTGTTGGATCGATCCCATTAAAGCTCACTTGGAAACTGGGTGGTTGCCCAGTGACACTTCAGAAGCACGAAAGCTGTACGTCAGAGCACTAAGGTATGTCCTAATTGAGGGAATCCTATACAAAAAGTCTTTCATCATTCCTTATCTGAAATGCTTGAGACCCCAAGAGGCAGAATTGGCCCTAAAAGAGGTACATGAGGGAATCTGTGGGCAACACTTGGGGGGCAGAGCCCTTGCACATAAAGTTGCTCGTCTAGGTTTCTATTGGCCAAGCATGCTGGCTGATGCCAAAGGCTATGTGAGAAAATGTGAAAGGTGCCAAAAACATGCACCCGTGGTTAGACAACCACCTGAGATGATGACATCCATTAACTCTCCTATCCCTTTTGTTATGTGGGGAATGGATATACTTGGGCCATTTCCAATGGCTAGTGCTCAAAGAAAGTTCTTGATAGTGGCAATTGACTACTTCACTAAGTGGGTTGAGGCTAAGCCATTAGCCAAGATAACCACCAAGCAAGTGATGCAATTCTTCTGGGAGAGTGTGATATGCAGGTATGGAATTCCACGAGTCCTTGTTACGGATAATGGGACTCAATTCAACAATGATGAGTTCAAGAAATATTGCGATGAGAATGATATCCAATTGCGCTTCACTTCTGTTGCCCATCCTCAAGCAAATGGGCAAGCTGAGGTTGCAAATCGAATAATCCTGGATGGACTAAAGAAAAGAGTTGAGCGCTCCAGAAACACTTGGGTAGATGAATTGCTCCCCATTCTATGGGCATATCGTACTACTTGTAAAGTCACCACTGGAGCTACCCCCTTCTTGCTGGCATATGGGGCAGAAGCAGTGGTTCCGGTGGAGATTACACATACCTCTCCAAGAGTTGAGGCTTATGAACCTGACACGAATGAAGAAGGCTTGAGGCTAGCTTTGGATCTAATTGACGAAGTTAGAGATGAGGCGAATGCCAAGATAGTTGAACATCAGAAACGAGCAGCTTTCTACTACAACCTAAGGGTTAAAGAAAGATTCTTTCGTCAAGGGGACTTGGTCCTTAGAAAGATTGAAGCATTTGGAGTTGGACAAAAGGGAAAGTTAGCCCCAAACTGGGAAGGGCCCTATCGAGTCAAGAATGTGTATGGACGAGGCTCATACAAGTTAGAAACCCTTGAAGGGCATGAGGTGCCTAGAACTTGGCATGCTGCAAATCTGAAAGTTTATTATGTTTGATTGTTGTCCTAATTGGACTCACTATTAGATACAAGTTATGTAAGGGTTGAACCCATTTATTCAAGTCATGAATTCATTCAGCAATTTCAAAATATATTCTACAAAGCATTGCATATGTTGGTGTTTATATGAATCAAAGTACCAAGTATGTAAACACAAGAAATAAAAAGACATAAGTTAAATAAATAAACTTTCAATAAAGTTAAAGTTATGCCCGAAGGCAGAGTTACAGAAGATAAATGAAATTACAACTAGCTACGACTAAGCCTCATCATCAGAGCTGGACTCCTCCTCAGACTCCTCTCCAGACTCTTCCTCCTCACCGGAGCTGGATTCCTCAGCTTCGCCAGGATGGGAAGCATGCTCGGGGTCGAGGATCCTATCATTCATAACTTCCTCCCCCGCCCAGGCCATCTCCAAACGAGTAGGAGCTGGGGGCTGGGATAATCAGAAATAGTAAGGGATCCAGGTAGTCTCCTCGACACCTCAGCCAATGCTTTATCCCATCCTTTGGTAAACTGGACAGGGAAGAGGAGATCATCATGTTGAGAAATCAAATCCTTGTACTCATCAGAGTCAAGGTACTCATCAATATGATTCTCCTTCCCCTTCCTAAGCTCTACCAGCTCAGCATGAGCGTCAGACAGCTCCTTCTCCCTACTGTCCAGGGAGGCTCTAAGAGAACCAATCTCCAATTGAGCCTTATCAAACTTGGCCTTGTTGGCTTCTGAAGATGCACACCAGGCTTTAGCCTGGAATAAGGCTCCTTGATAATTAGCGTTAGCCTACAAACAAGTTATAAGTTAGGATAATAACTTGAAAAACAGGCAAAAAGTTACAAAAAAGGATAAAAGACTTACAGCAGCAAATGCTTGAGAGCCAGCACTCTCTACACCCTCAATAGTGGAGTTAGCCACGAAATCCTTGTAATCACAAGGAGTCAAAGAGTGGTGTGACCACTCAATGGCATGCGCGGCCACCCCCACTATGGTGTCTTTCTTCCTGATCCCCCAGTTGGGGCGCCAGACTGAGCTCTTAGCTGAAGAAGAGCCCTCAACTTCTTCAACCTCAGCCACATGAGGCCTCAAAATGGCAGGGCCTTTCTCGACCAGCCTAGGATCCTTCAATCAAGCCCTCTTGATCCTGGCTGTCTGCCCACCTTCTGGCTCATTTTGTTTGTTAATATATTCAGCAGCTGCAAAAGATACGAGAAAGAAAGCAATTTGTATAAGTTAAATCTTAAATAAGTAAAGAGGGATATGAGTTGAAAATTACCCTTATCAGGAACGGTGGAAAGTCCCAAAGACTTAAGTACAAACTCGTCCAGGAGCTCCCAAGCCATGGTGGCATAGTCATCCTTGGTGAGTTCAGCATAGGCAAAGGCCTCCTCCTCAGTCAAAACTATGTCACCAGGACTACCATCCGAAACTCTACTAAATGAGCTTTGGAATAAGGTGCCCCAGTCCCTTCCATCCCACATCAAATACATAAATTCATTTCTCCACTTGGGATTGTTGTCGGGAATGGATTTTGGGTGGAAGATGGGGGGAGTTGTGGGTCGATGACTAATATATACCCAACCCAAAATTTGGGAAGAACTGTTTTTAAATTGAAAAATCTTTCTAAAAAGAGCAACGGAAAGAGGAAATTTTTTTTTCAAACACAAAACAATAAAACACATGATAAGTCTCCAAGCATTGGGAGGGAGTTGACAAGGATTGATTCCTACGTCAGCTAGAAGTTGAGGAATGAAAGGGTGGAATGGGAATCGAACACCTGCAGCAAGGACCCCCTTGTAAATGCAAAGAGCATCAGGGCGCCAATGGCAGGAACGATCCCCGGGACCAGCTAGGACTAACCTATAAGGTGGCCTAATTCTATACATATTTTTGTAAGTAGCAATGGTATCAACCTCGTTAAGTCTATTGCTATGGTTAAATGAATCTAAATGCGACACTGAGGGATATTCATCACTACGTTCTAAAATCATATCTTGTAAAGACATAGTGGGAGAACGAATGATGATACCTCTTTTTGACGCTTGATTCATTCTTTGAAGACGGCTAGCAGAACGATCGGCCATTCTTGAATCTTCAAATGAAATCCAGAAAATCTTCAAATGAAACCCAGAAAATCTTCAACAAACCCAGAAATCTTCTTGGGAAGAAGATCAAGCCCAGAAATCTTCGTGGGAAGGAGATCAAACCCAGAAAAATGAGAACACTACCGGAAAAACTCACCGGAAATCGCCTTTGAGCGGAGAAAAAGAGGAAAGCTAGAGAGATTTAAGGAAAGTAATTTTTGAGAAGGCTTGAGTGAAGAATGAGAAATGAAATCTCACTCTTTTATAGGCACATTGACTGGAAACTCAACCGGCTAGAGAATTCTAACCGGTTACAGCCAGTCAAAAGCCCATAGTTATTCTTGGAGCTACTGGAGTTAAAGGCCCAAATAAAAATGAAGGCTTAAAAAATTAAACCTGAGAAGGTTCAAGGCCCAAATAGAAGCTTGGCCCAAAAATAAATTCGTGGCCCAATATGGAACCCAATAGGTTGAAAAATTAAGAAAAATTCTAACTTAAAGGTTAGAAATAATTTTAAGGCAAAAGACCACTCGAGATCGAAATTGCATTAATTTCTGTTCGAAAAATACACAATCTCGAAGTCGAGAAGGCGAGGTCGAAAATGTATTGAAATGAGTTCTAGGATTCTTGGTCGATTTTACACTAGAAATTGAGATCGAACTACTCGACCTCACTCCCCTTCCTATTCGAAAAACGACTGCAAGGCGAGGTCGAAAATGTATTGAAATGAGATCCAGAATTCCTACTCGAATTTACACTGCATCCTGATCGAACAAACCTGTTCGAAAATAAACTAAAAAATGAGTTCGACATGCTCGATCTGAAGACAGTTTGAGGTCGAAAAACTGAATAAAGTTCCTGGTCGAAATTACATGGAATCCTGGTCGAAATTCTGAGCTCGAAAACATACTGAAAATCGAGATCGAACTACTCGACCTCGTTCCCATTTCAAGTCGAATTCGACCTCGATTCCTGGTCGAAATTACATGGAATCCTGGTCGAAATTCTGAGCTCGAAAACATACTGAAAATCGAGATCGAACTACTCGACCTCGTTCCCATTTCAAGTCGAATTCGACCTCGATTCCTGGTCGAAATTACATGGATTCCTGGTCGAAATATCGAGCTCAAAAATACACTGTAAATCCTGGTCGATGTTGTCGACCTCGTTCCCATTCCAGGTCGAATTCGACCTCGATTCCTGGTCGAAAATGACTTGGAATCCTGGTCGAAAATGACCTAAAATCCTGGTCGAAAATACTCGGGAAAAAATGAAAAATTCAGGAAAAAATGCGATAACTTCTACAAAAATCTCAAGGGTATTTTTCCAGAAGTTGGGGGGCAAATGATATGGGCTGAAATATAACCCTAAGATATAATTAATAATACATTAATTAGACCTAGCTTGGTCCAAGAAATAGGCCCGATAAAAGGCCCGAAACCCTAATTATTTATTAATTACGAAATTAATAAATAAAGGAAAATATACAGCTCATAAAAGAGTCCAAATATGATAATATCTTCTTAGAATGATCCAGAATCCCAATCAAATATTATGATGAGTCACAGCACTTATCAGATAAGGATAATACTTGCCTGCCAAGTAGAACACTCCTCATCAGTTATCAATAACGAGACTTATCCATCAAGTCTTCTAAACATACTCTAAATACAAGGCTCCTGACGCCTATATAAGGACCCTCGTCCTTCATTCTAGAACTACGTTTTTATTGGCTTGATTCTCTATACAACAGAGATACGTAGGCATCTTGTGAGGACCTGTTTAGTCACGAAACACAAGAGCAGCCATTAAGACACGATTGTCCATCCTCATTCATTGAATACCGCCGTCAATATCTAAACTCACTTTTTGATCCATAACAATAATTTATATAATTTTGTAGATATTTATTTTACAAATTTTATTATAATATTATTTTTTTAACAAATATATTCTAATGCCGCTGCGAAGCGCAGCTTACTAACCTAGTTTGTTAAATTTGAACAACATTTTTTGAATGATTAAAATTATGGATGATTGACTCTGAATGCTGAACAAATGATGTTGTTTGTTAAATTAATTTTTCTGAATGATAAAATTATTATTTTAAATTTAATTAACTAAATTAAAATATAATTAATTTTTAATTAATAAATTGGTTTAAATCTATATTATATTATTAAAGTCGAAACATTTATAATTTCGTAGTTGATCGATATGGTATCTTTAATAAATTTAATTGTAAATGCTTTTGAGGGGCTTATTGTTTAGAACCAATTGTAATGGATTTTATTATTTTACAAATTTGTTCTAATTAAAGAACATATAAGTGTTTAGTTTAAATGCATTTTACTTATTTTTAAACTTTTAATTATTTGAAAGTTTAATCTAATTGAATTATTTATAACAATAAATGTATAAACAAAAAATGTACAATAAAATTAGAAAAATGCTAAAAAATCAAAAAAATGACAGCATAATTTTAGATATGTTGTTATAGTAATTAATGTTATATACCTAGGTGTATTTATATGAATTAAAACAACTAATTTTTGCTAACTCAAGACGTAAATTTAAATTTTTTTTTTTATGAAATTTTTGTTATAGTTTATAAACTAGGTTGCCAAAATTACTCTAGTAAAAGGTTAGCATGAATGGTTCAGCTAGATATTTGAGAGGAAATCGTCCACATAATTTTGAAATGATCTAGTTAAAGATAGATCTACCCAAACAATCTACACCACAAAATTACTACTCATCCAGTTCAACTTGACTAATTCCCATATTGACAAATGGGCCCGTTAATAGAGTATATATTTATATCTATATATTATAGGATTTTATTCTCATATTTATAGTGTTTTATTAATAATTAGTTATTATTAATTAGAGTTTAATGTTTTATGACAGAAAATAAAGAATTTCAAAACTTGGAAGGAATTGGAGTTATTTGGACATAAAATACAATGAAATTCGGATTTATTGGTCTACACGCGCATACATTACTGTTTGGGCCATAACCGGAGTTCTAAACATCAGAATTGGACGATCTTAAAGCCCATGCGAAGATAAAAGAATTATCTACAACCCAAAGATGGTCCGGAATCAAGATTCCAAATGGAGCAGACCCGAAATAGGCCTGAATGACAGATTACGAATTTGACTTTTAGAATCCAATTTATTTCGGGAAATTACTTGTATTTTCCTAGAGTGCATTAAAAACTCTTTTATATTAGGTTTATATAACATAACATCAGAATAAAACATATTATAGAATAGAATTAGAGATAGCCGTATTCTTGAGAGAGAAGGGAGAGAAACAACTTGAGAGGGAGATTGGGAGAATGAGTGAAGAGATTCATCCGGATTTCGAAGGAACTTGTAAAGTTGTAGTCTTTGTGCTTAAACTCTTATGCTCATGTTTGTGGTATTAATTTATATATGTTTTATTCAATCATGAGTAGCTAATCCCTATCCAAGGGTTGAGTAGTATTTGTTGGCTTATTATGTTTACTTGATTATATTTTGATTTTCTTGTTATTGTTAATTTGTCATTGAGGGCTTAACACAATTAGAGGAGTCGCGAACCTTTGATTGTATCTATAGGAATTATAACGAATCGGGAGATGGGTTATTATTCTAGTACATGACATGATAGACACAATTTAAGTATTAGATCGGGAGATTGATATACGAATTGTGAAACTGATAATCCTTGGTTTTTAATAGTCTATAGTTGTGCTTGTATGACCATGGGAGTGGCGTTCAAGGAATAATTGTAGACGCTATAATCTATCTTGGGAGAGGATTTTATAAATATAAGAAGGATTGTTTTTAGCAAACAAGAGACACAAATTAGACATTCATGATAGTCAATTGAAGAACCCTGATTCTTGGATGTTTTCTATCACATATATTATATAGGTTTTAATTGTTTACTAGTTAATTAGTAGATAGTCACACACCACTAAATAATTATCCACACTTCTGAATTGTAAGAGGCAAAAGACTTGGAATTGGTATTGATATCAGTTCTTCCCTGTGAACGAAACTCTAAAAATACACACCAACACCCGTAGTATGATTTATAGTTTTTCTTGCCACATATAGTTTATATGTTTAATTATCTAAAAGATAAATAGAACTAGTTTACTGAATCGCGTTTCCCAACGTATTTCTAATAATTTTTCTTCCTTCAAAAAAATAAATAATAATTTCTCTAAATATTTTAACAATATGAAAGAATTATTGTGTTGGAATTGAAATTGTCCGCTAAGTTTGAACATCACAAACTTAGCGGACGCAAATGGGTGCATATCGAACCCAAGGTGACAAACTGACAATCATGCCTAATATCTCCGATGAAGATTTTAGATTACTGGTATAACTGTTCCAATTCAATCGGCATTCATCTGTTGCCGTTGCTTATCTACCAATCTATCAATTGCGAATCACAACTTTTCCATTAATCCTCAAATACATTCCTTGGTGTGCCAAAAGTTCCAATTTCATAAAAAACAACCAAGTTTCCAGTCACTACAGATGCACAGTGATAGTATCTACACAGATAAATACAAACCTTAGCAACAATCAATCCAAATTACTGTAGTGTCTTCCCTGAAATAGGCAATACAAAGCTGTGATTGCCTGGGAGCATCACAAAATACTTTAGGCAAAATGGCCACAGAAGCATCAGAAATTTGAGTGGCCACAAAAAGAGGCCACGGAAAATAAATTCATAATGCTTCGCTCGCCAATTGTAGGTCGGAAATATCAAAATACCAGTACTTTCTACTTGGCAAAACTTCCAACTTTCAGTAACACACAATTTTCATAAAAAAAACAGTGAACAAATCCAGTAATAAAAGAGTCATCTTATTATACATCACAAGTTTTTGGAAATCAAGATTCACGGAGTCTTGACACACATAGCCGCAAATGTAATAAATATGCAGTAAAAGGAACACTGCAACAACAAAAATAGTACTTACACAAGTAAATCAAAGTACTACAATCATTTCATCATGATAAATTAGCAAAAAAAAATGTCGCATCATAACAGCAACCGAAGACCAGTGTCAAATGATGGTCCTAGCATTTGTATGATGAAACAGGGTCAAGGAGTTCAAAATCACAAATATTCTAAATAATAATAATAATACTAACTCCCTTGTACCACCTCGTAATTGTAGTTTTTTTCTACCTAAGTGCGTCTAACAAATTTCATTTATCCCATATGAAAATCATTAGGGAATAACAACTGGAACGTATACTAACTTGAGATGAATTGATGTAACAGCTAAGCGAGGAAATTGCAACCAAGTCAAATGTGGAGGCAAGGGGGCAACTCTGTCATTCACTTCACCGAACTGCCAGTTATTTTTTAGATTTGCCTTACCCTTTTTAATTTAGACGGTATCGATATTTATTCTAATATCCATCAATAGTGTTTCTCATGTGGAGGAAAAATATACCATATTACACCTAGTCCTAATGCAGAATCCAAGGATCACAGCAAAATTATCACGTATCCGAGGCACTAAATACAAATTTAGTTAACTATGAGAAACCACAGTGGCATGACACGTAAACAACCAAATGTAAGATCAAATATGCATATGAAAAACATAACACAAGTCGATCACAATTATTACAGAAGTCTCGACTAACAACTAATAGTAACCACTAACTTAACATCAAACCAGAGCTTATCAGCATAATTAATAAATTAGTTGAACCCTTCCATAATCCATAAGGTATCATCACTGACCTGAAATCACCAAAAAAATTACTCAGTTATTACCTCGTATTGTATACTAAAACACTATGACATGTAGTAGCAGAACTGGACTATTACACCATTACACAACTAGTGTATGTCATTCACACTATTACACAACTCAATCTCAAAGGCTGAAAGATCCAAGTTTACATTATGATTCATTTATTTAAAAAGTCTTAACGACTTATAGCAGTTATATAATAACTAAATACTATGAAACATTTCAATATTAACATATTATTTGTTTTAAAAAGGTGCCAGGTTTTGATTCTACAATCTACTATCAGGCCTAAATGCATAAATCAATGGGTACTGGATTGAGTCATTCCTCGAGAGGGAGCCACTGTTGAGGCAACCAGTGGACAGTTTATTAGCATTTGTGGCATGAGTATATAACTGACCTTCGACCATAATCATTGGCCTTAGTGGCTGGTGCATACTATTGACCTACATGGCTGGTGACAGTCGCTTAGTTGAGATTTGGAAGTCGGGTAATTGTTATTGCAGAATCAATATGTTTTTATCTAGTTGTTCAGTTGATATGAAAGTGAATTGTAAAGACAATTGCCGAGATATAGTACCATATCCAAGGATCCCACCACGGAGAGAAATGTGTGCAGAAGAAGTGGAATGGAGTATGCACTCATCATGTATTAGAACAAAGTATTAAGTAGGTGTAACCATGAGGTCACCAACATTCAAATAGATGGGTGACAACTAAAGGGTCACCGGCCACATAATAAATTCCTAATTAGATTTTAAAACTGGCTTACACATTAATTTATGAAAACAATCAAACATCAATAAGAATAGGAGATTTTGCAAGGATAATTTTACCTGCAAAAAGGGCTAAAAGAGCTGCTGCTGTAACATGCTTGAGGCTGTATCAAATTTGCTCCATAAGGCTCCTCTATCAAGCTTGAGACTGCTCCCGTCTTGAGCCTGACAAAGTCCACTTTAATGTATGGCTGTGGGAGAGGGATACTCTGAAACAGTTTGGCCTCAAATGTCCTGAGATGGTCACCATCACAAGGTTTTGATGCTTGGAATGTCATGTAGTACCAAGTGCCAGCACCACCGTCTGTCATTGTCTTGATTACTTTGACAACGGAATAGTTTGTTTGCTATATATACACGAACAATTTGTTAGGTTGATGTGTTGAGAGAGAGAGATAGAGAGAGAGAGAGAGAGAGAGAGAGATAGAGAGATCAAACAGAGAGAGAGAGATTAACAGAGAGAGAGAGATATCAAACAGAGAGAGAGAGAGATCAAACAGAGAGAGAGAGAGATTAAACACAAACCTCTTTGGAATTATAAAACTGAATGGCGTGATTAGCGAGACCATACAACTGAGCAATGGCGTCATCAGAGAGATTGGCATCTGGTGGGCAGTAATACCTAATAATCAAGCTGCTAGAATTCCTCATCAGATAAGGATAGTATCCAACCTCAAACCCCTAAAATAAAAACACACATTCAGAGTACGAAATTAAGAATAATAATCAATCACATTCATATACAAAATTAAAACACAATTTACAACCTGAGTAGAACAGACATCTCTTTCATACTGCCTCTGTTCTAAGATAGAATACCTTTCCTTGTTCCAATATTCATGAGTCTGGTGGTAATGGCGATTGTGTGAATCGGCTAGGTCTGAATTGGGGTTATCAGAGTTGTGTTATTATTGTGTGAATCGGCTAGGTCTGAATTGGGGTTTCAGTCTAATTTTATAGTTCTTTTAAAAAAAAAAAAAATATTCCGACCATAGATGGGATAAGTTTATAATTTTTACTATTATATATTCACTCTTTAACATATATTATAAATACTTGCATATTAATTATTATCAATAAAAATCAAAGTTTAAAAAAAATGTAATAATTACTACGATCTTTCTCAGTAAACTATCTTCTCGTTCAACACATTCGAACTTTTAATCATATATGTTCTTTATAAACTCAAACTATTTTCCTCTATATTTCAAATATTTATTCTACTTCCAGTAGAATATTCACTTAAATGTCTTTCCTGTAAATACAAACTTTTTCCCTAATAACTTTACACACCTATGTTATTTTCAATAGAATTTTTATTTATATTTTACAAACTTCAATTGTACTTTCAATTGAACTTTAAATTGTATGTATTTTTGATAGAAACGAACTATTCTCCTCTATACATTTGAATACATATTCTACTTTCATTGGAATTTTTATTTTTATGTTTTTCCTATAAATTTGAACTCTTCTCTTCTATAAATTCAAACACGTATTATACTTATAATATATTAAGGGATGTTTTTTGAGTTATTTGTATATAAAATTTTAAAAATTAGAAAAATAGATTGCGACAATCTTAAAGGTGCAACTTGGCCTCCAGCGTATCGTCATTTTTATATATAAAAATTAAAATAAATAATCTACCAAAAAAAAGATAAATAATTTGAGAAGATCGTAAAAGATGATTCGTGACAGCCCTTTCATTCTAATTCCAATAAAACTTTTAAATCTATCTCTTCTCTATAAATTCAAACTATTACTCTATATATTCGAACATTTATTCTACTTTTAATTATATGTGTTTATATAAATTCGAACTCTTCTTCTTTATAAATTTGATTAATAGAACTTTTAAATATATTGTTGGCAAATTTCAAATCTTGGGCTTTTACAAAAATAATTTATCTATTTACGTATAAAATATTACTTAACATTATATTAAACGATGGAGGCTAAATTTTAAATATATTGTTGACATTTAAGCGATGGAGGCTACAAAGGATTACGAGCAGAGGTATGTGTTTAAATTCGAAGTAATTGGTTCTAGGGTTAGGGTTTGTACGTATTTGTGAACTAATTCGAAGTAATTGGTTCTTGCTGCGTATGTTTTCGATGATTATGAAGTAATTCGAAGTAATTTCGATGATTAGGGATTTGAATTTCAAGCGGGTATTTTTTGTTTTTTGTTTTTATGTATGTGTTTGTACTAATTCGAGGGATTTGAACTAATTCGAGGTATGTGTAGTTTAATTGGGTATTTTAATTGCATCGATTTTTAGATTTTGCAGTTTGGTTATTTGAGTATGAAGAAAGGGGGTGTAGTTTGTGGTTTAAAAACTTTGAATTTGGTTTTTGCAGTGATCTAGATAACATTTGGGTATTTGGTTTTTGCAGTGATCACATTAGCAAGCTCTACTAACATAGTAAAATTCGAATGATAATTGATAAGCACTTACGTGTAAGAATTTCAGCTTTTTTGTGAGATGCAAAACAAGTTGAAGATTGATCAGCCATGTTTGTTAATTGTTAGCTTCTGTTTTTTTAAAATAAATTTTTGGAGTGGCTTTGTCCACTAGTTTTTTGTAGGATTTTGAGAAAAATGAAGCAGGAAGATTATATATATAGGGAAGGAAACAGAGAACATAGTGCGCACATGTAGCGAATTCATGTCAACACATAGTCACATACTGCATGTTACGTATATTTAATTCAATAAGTCATAAATCAGCTTCTTACGGTTTATCATATATTACATTCTTCAGATAGTCGAATACTTTGTGTTATCATGCCTAGAGAGTGCATGAATTTGCATCTTGCTGCGTATATCCCATACCTGCAAATTTTGTTAAATTAGGTTGTAAAACTTATAAAGATAAAATGTATTTAAGCTCTGAGTATAACTAGTAGGAAAGTAACAGGTGTAACATGTGATCATACCCGACAAACAGAATATTGTTTTGTTTTGAGTATACTATTGAAGCGTATACTGTTGAAGTGTATATTGTTTAGTTATGACTTCATTATACGAGTTTGATTTATTGAAATAGACGTGTAGGTTTATTAATTCAAATGACCATGAGTTCATAAGTTGGATTATGTATCTCTAAATGTATTTTAAATTGTGAATGTTTCAGGCTTGAGGACGTATTGCCAAGCCCTATTAGTCAAATGGTTATATTCGACAATGTGTATCATGTGAGTGAGGATGTTTGGGCGGGTGTTGATAGGGGTACCTTGCAGTGTTTTTGTGGTAATAGACTGATGCGCTCATGGGTATTAAACGATGCTAAGAAGGAGATATTGCGCATGACTGTGTTTGGCTTGTTTGTGAATACCGATGTGGTCCTTTAGAATGATACAACACTTATCACAGCTTTGGTGGAGCGTTGGCGCCCTGAGACAAATACCTTCTTCATGAGGCAGAGTGAGATGACAGTGACATTACAGGATGTCCATTACATCTTGGGGTTGCTTACTGTTGGTCAGCCTTTGGTTGGGAGTGCTATGAACAATCCTAAGTCATATTTCAGTAGGAATTGGTTTGAGGAGCTTTCAGAGAAGGAGATTGGTGAGTTAATGGATAAAAGAGGAGGGATAAAGTATACTTGGCTGTTTAGTAGGTACGGGGCAGATCCGGGTAATGACACAGATAAGATTGTTCTCCACACGAAGGCGTACCTGATGTTGGTTGTGGGGTCAGCCTTGTTTCCTACCAGTAGTAGGAATGTGGTGCATCCCAGGTACATTGCCCCTCTTTACTACTTGGATAGTATTCACACTTATTCTTGGGGTTCTACAGTATTGGCATACTTGTATAGGGGCCTTGAGCATGCATCCAAGAAAGGAGCCAACAGTGTCAGTGGTTGTTTATTCATGTTGATGGTATGGTCTTATGAGAGGTTTGATATTGGGCTTCCTATTCCGGATCCTAAACGGGATACCTTTCCCGTTGCTGAGTATTGGGCAAGGGCCATTGTGCCGAAGAAGAAGAAGGGGGAAACTACTGTTACGGAGGAGGAGTCTACTAAGGAGGTGGAGCTGACTATTGAGGCAAAGGGGAAAGGGAAAGGAAAGAAGAAGGCAAAATGGAAAGGTAAGGCGAAGGTAGTTGAGGAGGATATTGAGGATGAGTTGGTTGAGGACGATGTCTTGGTTGAGGAGTTAGTGTACTTAGGTAAACGTCGTAGACGTGATCTTATTAAGGGGCCTCATCATAGCTTACCACACTATCGGGCCGAGTTTGATGGAGTCGGTTCAGATAGGGTTAACTGTACCCCTTACGAGGATTTTCATGCTTCTGATGATGAGGATCCGGATGGAGATGGTGATTTGGATTGGGAGGATTATGAGGGGTTTTATGCCGGGTGTGCTAGGGTTCCACTTTTATATTTCGATATTGTTGAGTACCAACATTCAGATCGGGTTTTTAGGTAGTTGAGGTTCAGACAGGGTATTCTTAGGTCCCCTGTTGATATGTCACCGTATAGGAAAGCAAAATTGCATTTTGTGAGTTGAGATTGGATGGCTGTATGGTTTGCTGAGATAGGGGAGTGGTACAGATTTGCTGATCATCCACATGATGTTGACTTGGATGATTCTCATTTTGTTTCTGAGGTTGACTACATGACATGGTACGTAGACGTTTCTCAGATGCGGGTTGGGAAGCCACAACCCCGTCCACAGCCAAAGTATGCTAGCCGAGAGTTGTTTAACAACTTAAAGGCGTACGAGCTTGTGAGTATTCTTTAGTCTATCTATTGTTTGTTAATATTTCATTTTAAATATTTCAAATGTGTAATATATATTGTTGTTTGGTGCAGATCATGAAGGGGTTGGAATTTGCTCAAAAAATTGATAGTTCGATTCCTATTGAGTATAAGGCGGAGTTTGCTAGGATTGCACCCACCTTCTTGGACCCCTTCTGTAGCTTCATGAAGGAGGTTCGTGGTCCGACCTATAAACTGCCTAAGTTTGAAAACGTAGACTTATCAGAGAAGGCGAAGAAGAGTGCACTACCAGATATTTTGGAGCCTGATATCATTCATATGACGCAGCCTTCTCAACATGTGTCAGAGACCCATACTGTTGCAGTTGAGGCATCTTCTTCGAGGCCGGAGAAGCTTGATGTACGTCGTGTGAATGAAAGAAAATGGTAGATCAATAAGCCTCTTAGGGAGGAGAAGAGGGACAACATCAAGTTTACTTGGGGATGGGGTGGTCAAGTTAAATGGGGGCATCATGCATAGATAGTTTCATTTAAATGAGTCTGCGATGTTATCTTTGGCACCCGGCAGCTGGATAGATGACTGGGTTATCTACACATACATGGTATGATCTACAACTTACAATGTATTTAGTTATGAATATGCATTGATAGTGTTATGTTGTTTAATGTTGTAGAATTACTAATGTTTTGGCGATTCTTGTTGCAGTCTTTGCTACGTGCCCGCGAGGAAGCCATTGCTTTGGAGCACGTGTATGAGCGAAAGCCTACTTACTACTTCATGGACCCGTTTTTCATGAACTTTGCCAGGGTGGTGGACTATAGGCGGGAAACAACAAAGTTGGTCAAATTCTATCTTCACTGGGCTACTTGTGGTGTAGGTCCAGCAATTAACAAAGTGGATTTCATATTTCTCCCGACTTTAGTTTCTGGAAATCATTGGATATTGTTTGTTTTTGCCGTGAAAAGTTGGGGGGTTATTCTACTAGATCCATTGTATGATGATGCTGAGTATCCAAATGAGGAAAAAGTCATGGTATTCACTTTTTCTTTTATTTTAACTATTACATATTAGCTTTGCTGTTTGTTAAAAATTTGTACTCTTTGTTAGGTTGGATTACTTCCTCGCATATTGAGATACCTTGATAGGAACTCCATGAACCTACCGAAGGAGGAGCCAAAAATTCAGTCATGGAGTATGAGGCCTAAACAGAGGAATACCACGGCTTGCGGCATCTTTGTGATGAAGTACATGGACCATCTCCTACAGGGCTACAAGATTGAGTCATTGAGATGGACGGACGAAGACATTGAAATCTTTCGATATAGGATTGCTATGGAGCTCCAGAAAGGGGAGGCTAGAAGAATTCCCGGGTTTCTTATGCGCCAGAGGATAGATAACGCATAGTGTTTACTTGAGTTTTTTATTAGTTGCATGGTAGTTCTCCCCCTCCCCTATACATTTTCTTGGTTGTTATTGTCTCCCTCCCCTTTGGGGTGGAGTTCATTGGATTTAGAGGTGATGATTTTTGTGGTGTTTTGAAATTTTTGGTCCATTTTGGCGGTTATGTAATTTTTTGATTTTTTTTTCCGATTTTTATGGCTGGTACAGTTTGTGCAGTGGTTATATAGTATTTTGACTGGATTGGTACAGGTGGGAAGTGCACAAAACAAATAGGATATTTCAAAAAAAAAAAATACTGATCCGCAGAAATTTTCCGCGGAGCGCTTTTGTTATTCCCTACACACTGAACCAAGATTGTAGAAGGGGGGGGGGGGTTGAATACAATCTTTGAAAACTTTTCGTTCTTGATAATGAAAATATGAAAAGTAAAAACAAGAACAGAAACACAAATAAGATGATACAAGAATTAAAAAATCCAGGTGGATTGTTTTTGTCCACCTGAGAGATTTTTATTGAAGAAATCTCTGTGATGTTTACGAATAAACACACAGCTACAAATACACAACTCTAGCTTCAGCAATTTACAAGGATACTGCTTTGTGCTCTCTAAATTGCTAAAACCTGATTTCTTAATTTCTAGAGTTATGCTACAACTTGGTTATATAACCCAAGTTTACAAAGATACTTGAACAACTAATAATACAAAAAGTACATGTGTTCTGAATCCTTGTTTCTCCATCCCGAACAGTGATCCGTGTTTGTAGCTTGCCCTTCTTGGCTGATTGTCTTTTAAGGAAATGCTACATTGGACCATGCAAACAGAATGCTTCTTTCTTCTTGTCACCTTTCCAGAAATACTGGCTTCCATGCTCTGTGTAGTCTGTCAACCCATGTGCTCTGACATCGCTGTCCTTTTCACAAGTACAGAGAGTATCCGTAGAAGCTATCTGAGTTGTATCCGTAGACAGTACAGTGTCCATATCCGTAGAAGGCTAGTCAAGCTATCTGCAAACAGTCAACTTCATGTATGCAGAATTACAAGGCATCGACTATGTACAATTCGCCTCCCTATTCTACATATCTATTGATAGTCAACATGACTTAATTAACCTATCAAGACTACTTCAACTTCAACATCAGAAATACACAAGCATGTTACATTTGATCTTATCCGTAGATAAGCTACCCATCTACGGATACTGCAATGGCAAACTATCCGTTGATGGCTACGTATATTTGAACAATTTTTACTAAGTGAGTTTGGTTATCATCAAAAAACAACATAGTTCCTAACAATCTCCCCCAATTTATGCCTGGTTGAGAATCAGACATAAATTAAGAGTCTTGATGATAACAAAACCACTTTCAACATATGGATATTAGTAGTAAAAATTATGTCAAGCTACATGAATTGAAAATCAGAAGAGTAGAGATAGTTACATAGAGAGTGCTCCTTCAGTCTGAGCAGAATCAATTTCTTTTCTTCTCTCTTGGAGGTTGAATCTTCTGTCTCCCTTCCTTAACATAGTTTGCCTGGATTTGTTCTTGAAGCTTTCTGTAGAATGCATCTTCTTTAGCAATTTTTGGATCCAGCTTGCCTTGCAACCATCTAAGATACCTATTGCTGGCCTTAGACAGTTGATCTTCAATTCTAAAGAATCTTCTACAACCCTTTTCATCCTTGAATTCCATCATCCAGTAAGGTTGAAGATGAATTCTTTGTCCATTAAAAGGGATCTTCGGCTTCCTTGGCAAACAATCAGGAGAATTCCAGCTGCTCCTTATTTACTCAATCTTCTTTAACACAGCACCCCTGGAAACCTCAGAGAATCCTCTTAGATTTTTGAAGCCTGAGAAGACTTTCACCAAGGTAGAGTATCCTTCACTCATCACGTTGCAGGGGCCATGCTCTCACCTTTCCTCCCTTGTAGACAAAAGTTAGTCTTTCAGGCAATTCTCTGAACTTGTCTGTGCCTCTGATTTCACTAACTTCCTCAAGGAATAGATCCATGGTTGAGTACTCCTGTATCTCTGCAATGTACAAAAAGTCTGCCTTGTTCTCAACTGGTTTGACAACTTTTGGTGCAACATTAAGCTTGATTGGTCCCTGTTGAGCTTTCTTGACTAGTGTCCTTTTCCTTGATGTCTTTTCTTTCTCAATTAAGAACTTAGAAAACACTAGGTCTTCAAGCTCAATAGGTTATTCTTTAAATTCCACAGGAGTTCCATGGAAGGTGACTTGAGTTGGGTTGAAGCTGGGACAGAATCTTCAAAGGCAATCCTCCTCTATGCATCTCTTCTCTCTTCTACTTTCTCAGGAGAGACAGGCCTATTTGATCTCTTCTTCCATCTAGGGGCTTGGATTTAGGCACTGTCTTCCTTTTCTTCAATTTCTTCTTAGTAGGGGCCTCTTCCACCACAACCTCACTACTTTCTTCTTCCAATTCCCTCTCTAGTTCTTGGGCTAATCTAGCCTGTCTTTCAGGTGTAGATTCATAACCCTGGGGATTGGATTCTCTCCTTATCCTGGAAATCTCTTCTGCCTTTGCTTCATTGAACCTGGGGTGGCTGCTTGTGATGTGAAGTTCTTTGCCATTTCTGTAGATAACAACCAGCCCTTGTCTCAGCATTACATCCTTGGAATTTTTGAGATCCATGATAAGAGTTGCTAGCACCTTATTCTCATCAGGCTTAGGAGGTGGAAAGTCCATCTCTAGCTTGTTCTTGCCATGATGTTTAGGTGGAGATCCAGTCCTGCCACTGAAGAGAGGTTCAAACTCCTTGACACTAGAATGCTCAACATCAAAGTTGCTTTGCAGAACAATGGTGTCAGGAGTAAGGACCTTCAGAATTGTTGTGTGGACAGGATGGCTGCTTGTGGATGAAGTCACAGCCTGGAAGATGGATTCCTTGATCAGCTTTTCAGAATTGAGAAACATTTGGACATCCTCAGGTCGAGGAGAGACCACCTTTGTGAGTTGAAACTCACTCGGATTAGCTATGATTTGATGTGACTCCCCTTGACTTGATGGCACACCTTGAGTTGTAAAGACCACTAGTGCACTCTCCCCCTTACTTGAATTCTCCCCCTTTTTGTTATCATCAAGGGTTTGAGTGACAGCAATTGACTGTAGCAACTGTTGCAGAAGCTGAGTTTGTAGATTTTGGTTAGCCAAGAAGGTGTCCATTTGTTTTTCCATCTTATCCATTCTTCCAGTAAGAGCATCCACATCCTTTACCAGCTTGTCTTGCTTGCATCTTTGAGATGTGGAAGGAGCAACAACATCAATTCGTCTTGCCAAAGCATCCTTCACCCCATCCAGATGGTTCTTGATATCATCAGTGCTGGCTCTTTGTTGCAGGATGTGGGCTTGATGAAGCTGAAGTGATGCCACAAAGTTCTGAACTGAGGTGGCATGCTGTGAATTTGATGTTTTAGCTTCATCATATACCCTTTGATGATTCCTGAGAATGACTGACTTGGTGGCATTGTGATCATAGGAGTTGGAGAACAACCAAGCAGGCATCTCTTGAAGAGTAGAAGGGCCTTCATCTCCTCCTTCATCACTCTCAGAATCATCACTATCTTCATCATATCTGAAATCTTCACCAGCTCCTGGAGGCAGATTTTGAATGGCTTCCTTTGCCCTAGACATTGATTCAGTTGTGTGTACTAAATTCAACATCCTTTCTGCCTCCACATTGCCCTGTCCAGCCAAAACTTGATAGGCTGGATCAGGATGAGTAAATGTCTCAGCATTCAGGTTGACTTGTTCCAACGCATTTTGATATTCAAGTTGGTACAGTCTTTCCATGTCTGCATCACTGACATCCATTGACTCACTTGCAATGGCTGAGTCTTCCATCCGTATCCCTCTTGTACCTGTTTTTCTCTCATTTTCTCTCTTTTCTTGCATCAGGAGCTCCCCCTGGCTCATACCTCTCACACCCTCACCGTCACCTACTAAGGTGGAACTCTTATTGCTCACTTTTACCAGACTGGAAGAAATAGTCTATCTCTCTTGCTCTTCCTCTCCTTTTGCCTGGTTGCAAACCAGCCTCTCACTCTCAGTTGCTTCACTCCCTTCCCTCAATCCTAGAAGTGTTTGAACTACTGCTAACTCATCCACACTTGAAGTAGAGATACTTGAAGTTTGAAGTGCAAGTGTGGAAGGGTTATCCGTAGAGGCAGTAGAAATGGATGTCAACGGATAGCTGATATGGGGCATATCCGTAGACGGACAAACACTTGTCAACGGATGAGAGATATCCGTAGATGAAGGAAAAGAAGTAGCTCTCGAAATGGAGACTAAGGCGGAATCTTTGGAGATTGATTTGAGATTTGAAGCCACAGATTTAGCCAGAGTCTGAGAAATGATAGATTGGTGATCCAACAAATCATCAATAAGATGATGATCACCAATTTCAGAGTGGGGCTTCTCCAAGAAGGTTAAAGATGGAGAATCAAGAAGTGATGTGTGAATCATATCCACATCCAGAGAGAGAGTGGGTGAGCTTGGTGCTTCTGTTTCAGTTTGAATGATTAGAGAAGAGGGCTGTGACTCCACATTTACTGGAGCCACATCAAACTGAAATTGAGATGGTGTCACTGACATTGTGTGTGATCCCTGTGTAACCCTAGATGGTTTAAACCTCTTTCTCCTCGAATAGGCCATGGTTGTATCTGTGGGACTGCTTGTGTCCTTATCCCTCTTGTTCTGTGTCCCTGGTTGGGGACTCTTTTCAATAGTGACATTCTTTTGGGAGAATGCCACTAGGGATGTGATATTTTCCTTTTCAACCACTGCATCCTTTTGAGAAGATACAGGGTGGCTAGGCTGGGACACACTTATCTCACCCTCCTTGTTCTTGGGATTTCTTTGATGTCCACCCCTTCCCTCACCTCTCACTACCTCCTTCACACTCCCCTCAAGGGTTTTGGTAGTTTTGCAACAGATGCTTTTGAGAGGCACCTGAGGTTTGCTTTCTAGACTTTGATTTGGGAAGAATGGTGGTGACCACTTGGGTAGGAGACTGTGGGACAGTTCCAGTCTCCATTGTGATACTTGGAATCAAAGAAACAACAACAGAGGTAAGAACAGTTGAGGAGATTACCTGACTCACCTGTGCCTCTTGAACTGCAATGACAATTGGTGGATACACCAATGGAACTTCCCTGTTATGGCTCAGCCTATTCAAGTCCTCAAGGACTCTCTTATTCTGAACCCAACACTCCTTGGAGTTTGCAGGGAATTGGATCACCAGGTTGCTTTCTACATGGTTAACTAGCATCATAAAGAATCTAGCATAATAGATATTCTTGCTTCTAGATGCTTTGTTTCCTAACTTAGCACCTAATTCATAAAGAATCAGAGATCCTAGGTTGAAAAAGCTATCATTAAGAAGCATGAAAGCAATATCTAGCATGGAAGCAATAACAACATTATAATTGCTAATCTTACCAGAAAACACCTTTAGAATGGCATCAAAGAAAAAGCACCATTCTTTGACCATTCCTTTTCTTTGAATTTTACTCAAATTATCAGTAGGTAAAGCATAGTTAATCATATTCAGCATGTTAACTATATCAGTATCACTATGCTTTTCCAACCTATTGTTATCAAGTAAATTCAAGCAAGCAGAAATGACATCACCATTAATCACATGTTCCTTACCTTGAAGAACAAAAGTAATTGTAGCATTCACAGAATCAAAAACTGCCGATTCCCAGATAGCTACAATTACCTCAAAATAAAGAGTGGGGGCTTCGAGCATAGCTTTGGAGAGCCTGCAGTTCTGAATGAACCTCATCACTGTGTGATATGATGAGCTCTTTTCCTCAAAGTCCACCAGAGCCTTAAAGTTGTTCTTCTCATAGGTGAACCCAGTTAGTGACATTATTTTGCTTACAGGTGCCATTGGTAACAGCTTTGAGCTTGTAGAGAGAAATTAGTCTTGAGAGAAAAGAGGGTTTCTTGCCTTAGTGAATTTTTGGAGAAAGATAGAAGAAAATGAGCTGAGAGTAAAATTTAATTTATACTCCCCCAAAATAATTCACTAATTAAATCAGAGTAATTGGAAGGAATTATCTAATTTGGCAAGAAAGTAACCGTTTAAAGATAATGAAGTGAAAAGTAAAGTCACGAATTTACCGTAATTACTCACACGTACTATACGCAGGTAACTACTGATAAGATTGTGACTTTAACGGTCACGATTAAACTAAAATATCTACGGATAGAATTCTACCTAGGGATTTGATATCTGTAGAGGTGTAAAACTATATCCGTAGAAAAAGAAAAATCCAGTGTCAGAAACGACCATCAACGGATGAAGGTATCCGTAGAGGGAGAAATTTTAACTTGGCAAAATTCTTCCTTTTCAGAGAGTTTTAATTCTCATGAAAATCATTTTGACACTGGCTGCATATCAGATTATCAGACATTTTAAATATATTAAGAGAAGTTAAGCATACCTAGCTCACTTACCAACCTAGAGAATGTTGATTCATCAAGTGGCTTGGTAAAAATGTCTGCAATCTACTGCTCACTTGGAACAAAATGAAGTTCCACAGTACCATTCATCACATGTTCCCTGATGAAGTGATACTTTATGTCAATGTGCTTGGTTCTTGAGTGTTGCACTGGATTCTCAGTTATAGCAATTGTACTAGTGTTGTCACAGAATATTGGAATCTTATTGACTATCAGATGATAGTCTATTAGTTGATTTTTCATCCACAATATATGTGCACAACAACTTCCAGCAGCAATGTATTCTGCCTCAGCTGTAGAGGTGGAGACAGAATTTTGCTTCTTACTGAACCATGAGACAAGCTTGTTTCCTAGAAATTGACAGGTGTCTGTAGTACTTTTTCTGTCAATCTTGCAACCTGCATAGTCTGCATCTGAATAACCAATTAGATCAAAACCAGATTCTCTAGGGTACCAAATGCCAAGGTTTGGTGTCCCCTTGAGATATTTGAAAATCCTCTTGATAGCAATTAAGTGAGACTCTCTAGGATCAGCCTGAAATTTAGCACAAAGACATGTAGCAAACATAATATCAGGTCTACTAGCTGTTAAATATAGAAGTGAGCCTACCATGCCTCTATAACTTGAAATGTCCACAGATTTTTCCTTAGTATTCAATTCAAGTTTAGTGGCAGTTGGCATGGGTGTTTTAGCAGGAGAGCAATCCATTAGATCAAACTTTTTCAATAAATCAAAGATATATTTAGTTTGACTAATAAAGATTCCTTCTTTCACTTGCTTAACTTGTAAGCCAAGGAAGTAGGTAAGTTCACCCATCATGCTCATTTCATATTTACTTTGCATAAGTTTGGCAAACCTTTTGCAAAGCTTCTCATCTGTAAATCCAAAAATTATGTCATCTACATAAATTTGAACAAGTATGCTAGAGCCATTAACATTTCTAAAGAAAAGAGTTTTGTCAACAATACCTCTAGTGAAATGGTTCTCTAAAAGAAACTGTGACAGAGTGTCATACCAGGCTCTAGGTGCTTGCTTCAGTCCATAGAGTGCCTTGAGTAAGAAGTAGACAAATTCTGGATAATCTGGATCTTCAAAACCAGGAGGCTGACTGACATATACCTCCTCTTCCAGTTCCCCATTCAAAATGGCACTCTTGACATCCATTTGATAGACTTTGAAATTGGCATGGGCTGCATAGGCTAGGAATATCCTTATTGCTTCCAGTCTAGCAACAGGGGCAAATATTTCATCATAATCTATTCCTTCTTCTTGAGAATAGCCCTTGACAACCAATCTAGCTTTGTTCCTTGTGACTATGCCATTTTCATCCATCTTATTCCTGAATACCCACTTTGTACCTATAACACTTCTGTCCTTAGGTTTGGGTACCAGCTTCCATACTTTGTTTCTTTCAAATTGGTTTAGCTCTTCTTGCATGGCTAAAACCCAATCTGGATCTAGAAGAGCATCCTCAACTTTCTTTGGTTCTTCTTGAGAAAGAAAGCTGTTGTATAGATATTCATCCTGAGTAGCTCTTCTAGTTTGGACATTTGCAGAAGCATCACCAATGATCAGTTCAAATGGGTGATCCCTTGTCCATTTTCTTCTTGTAGCAGGTGTAGGTCTTGAAGATGCAGCATCATTCTCATTATCATGATCATGTGAGGTTGATCCTTGACTTAGAGAAACTCCCCCTGAGTTTAATGGGGTTGTAACTCTGTGTTGCGATCCACCTCCAGATGCTCCAATTTGGCTTCCTACGGATGCTCCCATTTGGCTTCCTACGGATGCTCCCATTGTTCCTTCTATGGATGGCTCATTAGAACTTGAGTTGTCCATATTAGAGACAGTCGTTCTTGGAGGAACTGATTCATCCTCATGATCATCATCTTCATCACCAAAGTCGAGACCTTCCACCTCATTGTCAAACCTGAGAGTCTCATGAAAACCCTCATCAGTAAGACCCTGTATTCTGGCATCATCAAACACTACTAGAAAATCTTCAATACACATCAGTTTTTGGCCGATGTCTTTCACTTTTTCAACCGATGTCTTTGTCGGTGATGTTAAAAGTCCCCCTTTTAGACATCAGTTTTTAACCGATGTTGAAACATTCTTTTTACATCGGTTTCCTTATACAATTCTGTTGTCTGAACATATATTTGAAATCGGTTCTCTTGTGAAAATCCGTTGTCTAGACCTATATTTAACACCAGTTTATTTATAAAAATCTGTTTTTTGAACCTACATTTAACATCGATTTGTTGATAAATATATGTTGTCTGGATATACATTTGACATTGATTTCATTTTAAAAACTGATGTCTTGTAGTTGTACAATAATGTATAATATTCATTTTCACATAAATATATTGCACTAACCTACACACTTAATCACACCAAAAAAGAATTAAAACTGAATTTGTCATTATTAAAAAAATTTCAATATTCTTACATCATTGAGTAAAACCAAAATTATATGCTCGGTATGAGCCTATATACCAAAAGCAAACTTTGATTACATTATCCGGAAAACCAAACAACTAAAACAATTTCGAAAACAAGCCTCCTGTAAGCCTAAAGTCCATTTCAAGCAAGGACTGCAAGAAACATTGCTGCCCCAAACAAGCTGGTAACAGATATCTGCATCGACCATGCCTTCTTTACGTAGAACAATGGTTCTCTTCTTTTCATGGTCTATTATGGCGATCTTCATTGGTGTACTCAAATACACTCGATCAATCTAACAAAAATAAGGACATAAGCTTGTAATGGTTAAAAGAGGGTGCGAGTATCAAACTGAACAGAAATTCAAGACTAATTATAAGTGTTGAGGTAGGTTGAATGGGAAGGTACCACAATTCTAGCATTATTTTTGTCTAAATCATCTATAAAATGAATACATAACTACATATAGTACCTCGCCGTCAAAGGTAATAGCATCTGCCTGCTCTGTGTACCTATCCCCCTGCTGCAAATTATCTAACTAGTCAAGTGTCTCTAGTCCCTCAACTCGTACTTCACTGCAATTAAACTGCATCAAACTACTTTCTAAAGGTGAACTTTTGATTCAATGACCATCTTTTGTGTTCTTTACCTGAAGATTTATTAAGTTGGCTGATTACCTTTCTTTCCTTTCAGTTTTAGAAAATTGATGTCGAGTCAGAAGCCAACACCACGAAGACACATGTTCAATTGAAACTATCACAAAAAGAAAATAAGTACAAAGATCTGAAATTGTTGCGCACGAAATATAATTGTTGTGCATTGAAATATAATTATTATTTTTAATAAAGAACTTAATATATGTATATTTTTTTCGTCAAATTTTGTAATTTTTAGAATTAGTTAAACTATATAAAATTGTTTTGTTCTTGATATTGAATGTTCCCTCCTAAAATATTAAAGTTAATCAAGTCTCAGAATGGTAATTTCTATACTTACGATCAAAAGAATAAGAAATTTGCCAAATTTGAGATTGATAACATGGAAGTACTGGGTGAATTGAACGGTCATATAGTTCACTCACCAAATTTCTGTCCAACCGATATTTTGGCAACTCGATGTTTGAAGTTTGAAGACTTGTTAGATGATGCCCTGTGGATTCAACAAATAAGTGAATACTAGAAAGTTGATAGAAGATTACTAGCTAGCAGGATGCTGAATTTTTGTACTAGCGACCATCGAGTAACCCCTGTCATAGTTCTGAACTTATAAGTAAAATATGAAAGTTACAATATCAATATATTCAACTGATAAATTGAAATTGAAATGATGAGAAACTTCATTTCAAAGAGCTTTTTCTTTTTTCACTACATCTTTAGGAACAATTTCAGTACTCGTATTAATGGAGGTGACAATAAAATCTGATAAACAGATTGACTTCCTGTAGACATATGTATGTCTTTCTTCTTGAACATGCATTGGTGCAATTTTCATCTCAAGTTGAAATATTAGAGTAATCCTTCATTTGGACTAACAAAATCTGGGCTTGTCAACTGGGAGAAATGGTTTATCCATTACCGGACAGGTGATTTGAATTCAGTATCAGCTAGTTCTCTTACATGATTTGTTCAAATTCTTGTTGTACGCATCTGTAGATGTACAATGATTCCTCACTCTCTCATATATATAAGCAATGGCCTAATGAACCTACTAAAAGCAATATAATAGTGCACAGAGCGTAGAGTTTCTTGAGAGTGCAGACCTGATGGAGCGAAGACCTCACGAACACGAAGCAACTTGAATTACTTTTACCAAGTCTTAAAAATCAAACAAATATATCAAAAACAAATAAACAATCCAAAAAAAAATAAAAAAAATTAACATCAATTAACAACTACAAACATTCAAACAAATCACCAATTCCAACATTCACTAAAAACAAATAAATGTTCAATAAAATAAACACTTGCCAATTCGAGCTTTGGAGCACTACCCAAACAAAATTATTTTTCCTGCATAAAAAAACAAATTAAAAACCCTCTTTACCCAAATTAAAAATAAGTAAAATAAAATAAAATTAGGGATTCGAGTTTAAAAACCCCCAATTCAAAACTAAATCGAACTAATTTCAGTTTACGTACAAATGCAAGGTTACCCATTTACCAATTCGGCCTTTGTAGCTTCAAGCAAATCAAATTGAGATATGAACAAATGTTTACAACTTTGTAGTTTCGATTGATTTTGAATAAATCCAGTCGAAAGAGAGATAGAGATTAGAGATTCGAGATTCATGTATCTTGGAGATTCTAGTCAATTGTGAGAGAGAGAGAGAAGAGAGGGAGAGGTGGGATTTAGGGTTTTGGAGAAAGGGGGTGAGTAAGAGTCGAGAGAGTGAGAGATTTTGTTTCAGTTGTTTTGATTTTAGATTTCTTTTATGTATTTAATTTTATTTGAAGGGAGTGTTTGTTAACTACGGGGGAACCAAAATTTGGCTGAGGGGGGGAAATTTTGGTGTAAAGGGGGGGGGGGGGGGGAAATAAATTAACAGGAGGAAAAATTGGGGGGAGCGGAGGTTAAATTTTTTTAAGGCTTATGTAAGACATCGGTTGTCCTAGCATATGATGTCCTAGAAACACAAAGACATCAGTTTAAAAAATATCGATGTTTTTAAGTCATTTTACATCAGTGGCATTTATGACTGATGTTAAAGTGGTGATGTCTATTACACTTTTTCTAGTAGTGAAAAACAACATGTACAGATTCCATAACATTGTTGATTCTATGATTAAAAACCATGTAGGCTTTTCCAGCTGCATATCCCACAAAAGTGGTTTCATCTGCCTTGGATTCAAACTTTCCAAGATTTTCACCTTGATTTTTCAGTACATAGCATTTGCATCCAAAGACATGTAGAAAATTCAAGGATGGGTTCCTTCCTTTGAGCAGCTGATATGGAGTCATTCCTTTTGCTTGGTTGATCAAAGAAATATTTTGAGTGAAACACGCAGTGTTAACTGCTTCAGCCCAGAAATAAGTAGGTAACTTTGACTCTCCTAGAATTGTTCTTGCAGCTTCAATAAGAGTTCTGTTTTTCCTCTCTACCACTCCATTTTTGTTGTGGTGTCCTAACTGCAGAGAACTCATGAGATTCCATTTTCCTCACAAAACAGCCTCATTGTGGAATTCTTGAACTCAGTGCCATTGTCACTCCTGATTCTTCTTACTTTGAGATCAGGATGATTGTTGGCAGCCTTGATGTGATTGATTATGATTTCACTTGCCCCATCTTTGGAGTGCAGAAAGTAAGTCCACGTGAATTTAGAGAAATCATCCACAATCACATGGCAGTATCTTTTCTTTGAGATTGACATGACATTTACTGGTCCAAACAAGTCCATATGCAACAGCTGTAGTGGTTGATCAATTGATGAATCCAGCCTGCTTCTGAAAGAAATCTTTTTCTGCTTCCCTTTCTGGCAAGCATCACAAAGTCCATCATTGGAGAATTCCAGTTGAGGAAGTCCTCTCACTATGTCTCTTCTTACTAACTCATTCATTGATTTGAAGTTCAAATGTGACAGTCTTTTGTGCCATAGCCAACTTTCATCCTTGCTTGCTTTACTCAGAAAACAGGTGATGGAATCAGCACTAGTAGAGTTGAAGTCAGCTATGTACACATTACCTTTCCGGTAACCTGTCATCACCACACTGTTGTTCTCCTGGCTGGATACAACACAGGCTCCTTGGTTGAATGAGACTGAGAAACCTTTGTCACACAGTTGACTGATACTCAGCAAGTTGTGCTTAAGTCCGTCAACCAGTGCTACTTGATCAATGATGACATTATTCTTTGAAATCAAGCCATATCCCTTAGTGAAACCTTTGATGTCATCTCCAAAGGTAATGCTAGGGCCAGCTTGTTAGGTCCAAAGTATCGTAGAAGGGGGGGGGGGGGTTGAATACGATACTCACAAATAATTTAATTTCGTTCGCGGATTATTCTTTCAGTTCTATAACGAAATCAAACACACCAAACCAAATCAAGTTTCGGGGAATATATCTTTTTATAAATATAAACCTCGAGGGGTGCTACAATTTCTAATCCGTAGATTAGCTTCAATGAGTTCTAGGCTATTCATAATCAATACTTTGATCGAATTCTGAGCACTATAAATTTTCTGATCTTCTCCGGCTCAAAATCCTCTCTCCGTGATTGCTACTATGAAAATAGCCAGACTGAAGAAGACACTTTCTTCCTCTGTATAATTGTAGACTTCTTTTTCTGAAAACTATCGAACCTCAATTGTGGAAAACAATCTTGGCCGTCCATCTTCAAAATCAACCTGACAAACAAACACTTTTCACCCACTCCCTCAATTCAAAATCCATCGAATGGATTAAATTGTTTTTCATTCGATAGTTTTTAATTCAAAACTATCGAAAAGAAAACAAATCTTTTCAATGAATCTGATGATTTCCTTTGACATGCATTCGATGGTTTTTGACATTGAAAAACCATCAAATATTTTTCCTTGTTATTCTCTTGATTCCATTCGATAGTTTTTCATGAAATGAAAAACTATTGAATCAAGTCTTTGTCCTTTATTTTTCAGAAACTATTTCATTTCTTTAATACTTGTCATTCGATGGTTTTTCTAATTAAAAGAAAAAACCATCGAACCTTTTCTTTATGTTAGCCTCCAGAAAAGTTTCAGGGTGATTAAGTTTCAGACTGTATCACTTTTCTTCCAAGACGATAAAACAATTTGATCTTCTCAGTGCCGTCACCTAGTGCAACTGGTCTGGTTCACAGATGAATAACACTTGATCAATTCTTCTTTTATGTCTGCAATTCAATGCTGCTGATAAGTCCTTTGTCGTCCTGGTTGCTTCATCACTGGAATCCTGTGGTACTGACTCTAAATCATTCACATACTTCTGTCGTCTTGAAAGTCTTGTTTCTTTTGCTGTCACTGAGGCTTGAACATTTTCATGAACTTCTTTCCGTGACCTGTTTACGGACTTCAAGAATACATAACGTATTTTGATCTTTTGAGTTTACCTTATCTTCATTGATCCTGGATTCCTGTGCTTCTGTTAATATTATTGTCTGTCTTGTCCTTGGTTGAGTTGTAGTTATCTCTTTTACATCTTATGTTACATTATGCTTTACAATCTCCCCCTATTTGATTGGATAGAGTTCGACAAGCAAATACTTCGAGGATAACTCAACTAACTAAGGAAACATGAAACTACTTAAAGTAAGACAGCGTAATAATATTAATGCATTCTGGATCAGATATATATACTTTCCAGATTTCATAAATCAAAGAAACAATAAACCTTTTCACATTGAAGTTGCTCCTCCTGTCTGAGCTGATAGTTCTGTTGTTCTTTGCTTCTGTTTTTCAGTCCATTCCAATCTCACCTTCTTCGCTCATTGGATCGGAGTTAGCAGCGTGATAATCAATCACTGATAGATAGTGCAGTGGTTCTCCAGGTTTAAGGATTGCTCCTAGGATGTGTCTTCCAATATATCCAACCTCTTGACCCACTCCAGCCCACAGCCATGCAATGTTAACATCTTTCTTGTTTAGCTTTGGCATGTTTGGTAGTCTGGGAAGCACTTCCAATCATTTCTCCACTCTCTTCCTATAGTAGGGAACATTCTCCATAAGATATTTTCTTAGAGTGTCGGCTGCTTTTGTCCTTCTCCATTGATGTGAATCTAGTGGATCTAAGATACTTCTCAACTGATATTAGATATTCGTTTGGGTAATCTCTCAGTTTGTCCTCCGTCATGTAGCAGATTCTGAACAAGTCATTCGTCATGAATCTAACCATAGGAGGGTTTTCAGTAATCTCTGGACTGACTTTCATCAAGATCTCCTTAACATGCTCTTGGAGCAGTTCATTTAGCTTTGTAGTTCTTTGGATCTTGATGAGAATCACCTGCAGTTTTGAGCTGCTTGGTGTCTTTCTTCCAGTGATAGAGAATTTGCTTCTTTGGCTCATGCTCCTCCTGATTCGGTTGCTCTCGCATGAATTCAAATTCCTCTTCACTTTCTTCTTCTAGTACAATGTCCTCAATCCAGTACTGTCTAACTTGAATAGCTTCATTGGTTTACCAAACTCCCCATCCAGTTGTTTGCCAACCTTCATTAGTCACTTCATTTGTTTCCCCTTCTCCAACTTTCTCCCCCTTAGTTGAGGAATCCTCGATGAAGTTATCCTCATTATAAAGGGCAGTAGAAGGATCAGGTTGTTGTTGTGAAGGTCCGGGTTGTTGGTTCCTCAGCATATTCCAAATAGACTGTACCCCGTCACATTGATTCTCTTTGACATCAGTCCTCAATTCGACCAGTTCTTCCATAATGGATTTCCTTGTATGTTGTGAACTGTCATCTCCTTGAGGGTGAATTGAACATGTACCTCTCGGTAATAGCAAATCATCAATATTTGAAAGGGTTAGGGTGTCACTCCTCACGTTTGGCTCTGGGTGTACACTCAACGTTTCTGTCAGTGTTTCACTCATTTTTCCTTTCCCACTCAGGCCAGGTGTAAGTGTTTTTGTTTCACTCATTCCCTTTGTGCTCAATGTACCTGCAGAAGAAAACACCGTAGCCGTCCTTAAGGAGGTCACCGGTGGTGCAATGGGGCTTCGCAAGTCCCCGTCCTTGGTTAAACCAAGTTGCTGATCATCCTTAGATGATATATCCTTTGAAGGATCTAGAGTTTGAATCTCTAGGGGGTTAGAAACAGGCTCTTTTTAACAGCAGAGATCCCAATCTTCCCCAATAGTCTGTGAAGACTTTACCTCAGCAGACTCCTCAATTAAAATTGATTCATTGTCACCGAGTTGCCGATCTGCACCTACGTCAGACCCTTTACCCGCAGGATCCAGATATGTTCCATCTGGGGAGGTAGACAATGACCTTTTAGATTTTGCATTTAGGTCAAAGCCTTCTCTCGACGTCTGTGAAGACCTTTGGTTCTTAGAACCTTCAACCAGTGAACCTGACCGTAATATGGTCGGAACACCAGTTGCTTCCGGCAATTCTTCCTTACTTGATTGAGCTATTGGTTCAGATATAGCTTTCGTTAGCGTAGTCCAATCAGCATCAGAAAAATCAATAAAGGGCGCTTTGGATGAGAGAAATGAAGTATCAACAGTTGCCTCGGTTTCTGTTCTTCTCCTTTTAGAGGTAGGCAGAGCTGTTGTTGAAAGGGTGTAACTCCTTATGTGGTGCTGCTTTGGCACTATCTCCCTCTACACTCAGGGATGTCTGTATACTGGGTATAGTAGGAGAAGGAGCTTCGTTTGTGATTTCATTTGGCTCGTCCAAAGGCTCTTCGACCGTGGTTAGAGATTGTGGGTTTGCAATCTCATGGTCTGGATGGCCACTGAGGGCTCTGGATCAACATCCATTGGTTCAGGACCAATTTCAGGTTCAGGTTGAGGAAATTACCTTCAATTACCTGTTCCCCTGGGGGTAGAAGTGGTAGGGGCACCGTTCTTAGATATTCAAGTTTGAACAGTGGGCACCCCTGGAAGATGATTCTTTCTTATCAGAGCGGTTATTGCATTGCTCTTTATCTTCATGCACTTCATGGCCTCCTCTTCGGCGAATGTCTCACGCTCATCATCTGTTAAGATATCATTGAGAATTAGCTGTAGGAACCTAGGATAGAAACAAAGCACATCATCTATGCCTGTTCTTTCATCCAGTGGTCCCATGTCAGGTAATGCTTAAGGAACTCTCCCACAAAGAAGTTAGGTTATTGACTTCTTATGAGAGTGAAGAAAGCATGTATCTCCTCAGCTGTGGAATCTGGAACATGCTGTTAAAGTCATGTTCCGTTACCCTTATTGTTTTGCCCCTGGCACAACAAAACTGAAGGATCTTACGTTATTCTCACTTGTATCCGTGGCGGTTGTGTACAACGCAGTCAATTGATCAAAGCAAAGGACTACGGGAGTACTCAAGGCGTATGCCACTGACGAACGTGTGTTCAGAAACTCTGCCCATGCACGAAACTGTAAATTCGTAATGGCTTGCAAGTTTTGAAACGAGACATGATTAGTCTTGGTTACTTTTAAACCAAAACTAACACCAACTAAATTTAATTAATTATTACTAATTAATCAAACTTGACACAAAATACCCTTAAAACAAAATTACCCCTTTTTCTTAATAAACACAACTTCGAATCACTATTATCAAGAACCCTACTTTTGGTAACACAAATAATCAGAATTATCTGAAGAAATCAATTGAAAACAATTAACTTCTAAAGAACAATAGTGAAAATAGTTTTCTTAAAAACAAGTTCTTGAGGCAGTGATGTTCTTGGTTATATGTATTCTAGTAAGTATAAACAAAAGCCCTTAGATCTGATAATAAGAAAAAAAAACGTAAGGGGTTGTTAAATACTTATTGAATTGACCGGGGTAATGTTGTCTTTACAGTGTTCGATGTTTTTAATAGTATGTTCGATGGTTTTCAGTTGGGGGTAAAACTGTCAACTTTACTTCGATAAATTTTGAAAAATAACGAAGAGTTTGAAAATCAGAATTTAAAAAGTTTTTCTGAAAAACTATCGAACTTGTTTCCTTTTAAAGCTTGAAAAACTATCGAGGGATCCTTTGTGGAAAAACTATCGAGAATTAAAATAAAGGAAAAATTAATTCTCTCAGATAGATTTTCATTTTAATTCAAAAACCATCGAGAATTTAGATAAAGAATTAAGAAATTCAATTCGATGCTTTTTCAAATTTTCCTCAAAAAGTATCGAGAAATGTTTTCAATAGTTTTTCTTTTTCCTTTTCAAAAACTATCGAAAATTTATTTCGATAGATTTATCTATGTACTTGAAAAACTATCGAATTTCCTAAATTCGATATTTTTTGCTTCTGTTCAAATTCTAGAACCTGTTCATGTTCTAAAATTCAAACCTTTCATTTCCTGTCAAGTGTTAATTCTAATAAATCTTTTCAAATTTACCAAAATCAATTGTCAACAGAAAATTCACAATTTTCTCAGAATAAAATCGACTAAATATCATTGAATGATATTAACCAATTAAAATCCAATAAATTATGCTGTATATTTATTTTATGTATTTTAAAATATGGAGAAAATAAGATATTGAACTGCTTCAATTTCCATAATTCAAATTTCATAAAATAAATAATAATAAATTAATACTAAATATCTATGAGCTAGATATTAGCACTAAATTATTAATGTGAGGACTGGATGTTTGAAGACATGCTTTCGAAAGAAATGATACCTGTTGTCAAGCTGCATTGTCGTGGAGTGGTCCACAGAGTTGTTGGAGAAGAATTTATTTCCTTTTATCATAAAAAGAAATCAATCTTCCTCCACGAAGTTGACAGCTTCTAGAGATGCTTCTCCTGTCATTTGGGTTGACAGCTTACAGAGATGCTTCCCCTGTCTTTCTTACAACCTGCGTATTTTATATCTAAATAGCTAAACATGTTAACAAGTATCTTTAGGTTACCATATTCTGAGATTTGGTATTCCCTTAAGATATCTAAAAATCATGTTAATAGCTATAAGACTAGATTTTCTTCCACTCAGAACCTTGCACATTGGCAACTTGAGAATAAAATATGTGGTGTCAATTTGCAGCTAATAACTTAATGAGACGCATACCTCTCTAGCTTGTCATTTCTGTCTTTTACCTGATTTGTCCTGATCAAGCTTTAGTGGCTGCTGTTGGCAGGGAGTCTTGGCATGTCTAGAATCTTCTCAATTGTGCACATTCAAAAGATTCTTGACTTACTTTTATTGCCATCACTCTTTTGGCTTACTTGTGCTCCTAAAAGAATTATTCTTCTGGCTTGCTCAAAGTAATTCCAAAAAGAATTGCAACTTTCCCAACTTACTCATCTTGTACATTCTCTGCAGTGACTTGGCAAATTTCTTGCACAAGTTTTCGTTAGTAGACCAACATATAATATAATCATGATATCATTGCACATATATGACATTATGTTTGTGCCTTATGACGACTCTAATAAATTCATATTCTGTAAAAGTTCAGTTAGAGTGTCATACCATGTCTTTGACGATTGCTTGAGTATTGATACCGGTTCATACCAATCTGTAGTGATCTTGTGAAGAGAAGTTATACAACGTCCAATTGATCTGCAACAGCAAATGCCAGGATCTGTTGTACATTGACTTCTTCTACTATCTCACCAACCAGGAGTGCACTTGAACATATTCACCATATAGATATTAAAATTTGAATATGCAGTAGGTGCCAGATATATCCTGATATCCTCAAGTCTCGTCACTGGTGCTTCTTGTTAGATACTGCTTCCTAATAGTAACCTAGCATCCAGTTTGGCCTTGTCCCTCATAACAATGCCAATGTTGTCCAGTATCCTGGATACCCATCTTGTTCCAATAACAGATTTTCCCTTAGGCCTGGGTACCAGCTTCCAAACTTTCTGCCTTTCAGATTGATTGAGTTCATTTTGCTTTGCAATCACCCAATCTGGATCCATCAGAGCTTCTTTACCTTTCTTTGTTTCTTCTTCAGAAAGAAAACCAAGAAAATAATCATTCATACTATATAGCTCCAGTCTTTACTCCACCACTAGGATCACTAAGAACTAGACATCAGGAATGATATTGAATCTAAACCCTTTGTCTTGACAGATATGTTCTTGAAGTGTCCTCTTGATTTTCATTGTGGTGTTGATCTGACTAATTGATCCTTCTTTTGCTCCCCCTAAGCTGTTGCTGGGATTTCCTGAGAATCCTCATCCTCGCTGAGTGGTTCTGTTGAAGTACTGAGCTGTGTAGTTAAACTACCATTACCACTGCTTGGATTTGAATCATCATTACCATTAATTTCACACATAACAGCTGAGAGCTTGGAGTTGTTGAACATCATATTCAGACTTTCAATCACCTCTTGTTGATTAATCAAATTTACCTCGTAGGCTTATTCCACTGATTAGCCGAGGAACATATCCTAAAGAGCCTTAGCTGCCAATCTTGCCAAGATGCTTACTTGTAAAACATTTTCCTCCAAACCCCTGAAAGAAATTCAGTGTTTGCTTCTATTGGCCATCAGGGAAATGTGATTAACCTCATCTGTGATGTCCTGTCCTTCAGATTGAATGAACAACACCAGTTTGTATTAAGAGTAGTCATCAACCATCACTGAAGTATATCTTTACTTTGTTGTAGACAAGACATTAACTAGTCCGTAGAGTTCCATACGTATCATCTGAAGCGGCTCAGTAATGCTTATCACATTATAGCTTTTCTGTGATGTTTCTTTGACTTCCCTTAATGACATGCCTCATATTTTTCATCTAGCTTGAATCCCAGATGAGGCAGTCCTCTCACCAACACCATCTTTAGAAAAGAGTTCCTTGTATTGTCATGCAAGGGTGAGAGCTTCTCAACCTTCCTGCTTGAGATAAAACACTGCTCCTTCATTGAATAAAAAGATTTGTGCTTTGAATCTTCAACAAGAAAGTTGCTTCTAATTGTTATCCTTGACTCCAATTATTAGTTGTTATCAATGATACCAATTATTGTAAACATGATGACATTCCATTTCCAACGTAGCCATGTCCCGTGATGAAAACCTTTGCTGTCATCTCCAAAGATTATTGACGGAACAGCTTTCTCAATCACATTTGATGGCAAGTTCTTTCTTCGATCATATGTCTTCAGTAGTAAAGACCAAGAAAGCATATAAATCGATTAACCTGATTTGCCTGCACTCACAAATGGATTGACAGTTCTTGGTACCCAACTTATTTGCTTGGGTCCAGATGGATTAGAGATTTTGCTTTTAAAAGTGGTAACAATAGCTTCAGCCTATACATGCTTATTCTTATCTCTGACTGACCTTGCAGTCGTTGCTCTAATGTAATTCTTAAACATGCTTTTTCTATGATTAATGCAAGTTCTAAGAGACGCATTCATAATATTTAAATAAGTAAACATGTTAATAAGAATAAATGGCATACATTGAGCATTTTGACATTGCAGATAAGAGATGTGCAAATTAGGCATGTTCTGCGTTTTAGAAAATTCAGTACTTTCTACTTTAACCAATATACACAAGTGTAACAGGTAGCAAGTAGATTTACAGATATTCAATAATTTTCTAAGCACACATGGAATAAAAGAATTAACAATTAAATCACTAATTCTATCTAATCCATTCTGTTGTTGTATGGCATCTAACTTTCTGTATTACCTAAGTCAGTTTTAGATACAGCTTGGTGTTCTACAAATTATACTGACTCTAAGGTAATTCCTCCATCCTTCAAACTGATTATCCCTTAACAAACAATTTAGAATAAATGAGCAAATCTTGTTCTACTAGGGATACTGAAACTTAGCTTTACTAAGGTCTTATGTGCCAGAAACTTAACCCCTAAAACTAAGAGTTGTTTCTTAAGAAAGCTTCTATCTCACTTGCAAATCTTATTCTTCAAATATTCATACACACATATATGATCACTATGTACATGCGTTGAATGTTGAGAATTAAATACTGCATTGGTTCAAGGAAAAGATACCTGAGATATGTGAGGTGAATCATCTTCAGAGATTGCTATGAAAGCAAGATATCCATGATCTTCTCGTCATCTGATCCATCCCAACTCTTTCCTTAAGCAACATAAGTTTTGTGCTGATGCTTCTTCAACAAAGCATTCCACTTCTGTTTCAGCTAATTAACTGAGTCCCTATTCTTTTTTGTTTGTCAGGCTCCTTCATTGTGTAGCACACCCTGATAGCTTCTCGTTACATAGTTCTTATCATAGTTGAAACTATCAGTCTTGATTTTGTTACCATCTCAGTCTGTAACTACCTCCTGAACTGAATCCTGAAGAATCTTTGCTCCGTAATAAATAAGCCTGATCCATGGATGTGGCTTTTGTACTCCTTCTGAATCTGATGTGACTAAACTTCCTTGACAAGTGAAACACTGATCTTTAGTCTAGTCTCTCGAGGTTTTCTACCTGAGCTTCTTCTGATTCAGCTACTAGTAATTCTTCTATTCTGTTCTGAGGTTCCAACATTAATAAACGTTACTGAGATATTTGTTTGTCCGTTCAATTCTCTAACACCCTTTATTCCTCCCTTCATAATCTCTTTTGATTAAATCTCCTTAGAAGAAAAAATTATATCCGTAGAAACTTCTTCCTGAAATCAGCTTCATGGTCATCTTTTACTTCGAAAGATAAAAATCAGTTTAACACCCGGAGGAATCTTCTTCTACAAGCCCTTGAGCACCCTCAATTTAATACTTAAGAAAAATTTAAATATTCAGAATTTTTAAATTTCCTTAAAAATAAATTAATCAAAAATAAATATTTACAAAACATTTAATTTTCAAGAATTTCGAATTCTTAAAAATTAAATCATGTAAATTAATATTTAAGAAAAATTAGAATTTAAGAAATTTTTTAACAAAAATTCGAAATAAATAAATAACTCAGAAATATATTAATTCGGGGTGCTTTTGTAAAGCTGGCCAATTCAAGCACTCGATTGTTTTTAAGACAAAAAAACTATCGAAGAAACCATTAAGTCATTTCGATAGTTTTTGATACCAACCAAATGGTTAATGGCTGACCAAAAGAAATTGGCCACCTAAATTGACTACAATTCACAAATTCTAAGGGGTCTCTTTAGCACCCTACAAATTGCTCTGTGCCGCACCTCTAAAATAAATTCATAACATAAATTAAATTTACTTAAGTTTAAAATATAAATTTATTTAACTTGAATTTATAAAATAAATTTATTTAAATTAAGTTAATCAAATAAACTTATTCAAGTTTAAATAATGAACTTATTTAAATTAAATTTATAAGATAAATTCATTTTAACTTAAATTTATAAAATAAACTTATTAAAATATAAATTCATAAAATAAATTTATTTAGAAGTTGGCCTCCTCAGAATTCTTGTCTGACTGGTCTGAAATACCCGGATCTAATCTGTATGTCGATTAACAAGCTCTGATACCAATTGTTAGGTCCAAAGTATCGTAGAAGGGGGGGGGGGTTGAATACGATACTCACAAATAATTTAATTTCGTTCGCGGATTATTCTTTCAGTTCTATAACGAAATCAAACACACCAAACCAAATCAAGTTTCGGGGAATATATCTTTTTATAAATATAAACCTCGAGGGGTGCTACAATTTCTAATCCGTAGATTAGCTTCAATGAGTTCTAGGCTATTCATAATCAATACTTTGATCGAATTCTGAGCACTATAAATTTTCTGATCTTCTCCGGCTCAAAATCCTCTCTCCGTGATTGCTACTATGAAAATAGCCAGACTGAAGAAGACACTTTCTTCCTCTGTATAATTGTAGACTTCTTTTTCTGAAAACTATCGAACCTCAATTGTGGAAAACAATCTTGGCCGTCCATCTTCAAAATCAACCTGACAAACAAACACTTTTCACCCACTCCCTCAATTCAAAATCCATCGAATGGATTAAATTGTTTTTCATTCGATAGTTTTTAATTCAAAACTATCGAAAAGAAAACAAATCTTTTCAATGAATCTGATGATTTCCTTTGACATGCATTCGATGGTTTTTGACATTGAAAAACCATCGAATATTTTTCCTTGTTATTCTCTTGATTCCATTCGATAGTTTTTCATGAAATGAAAAACTATTGAATCAAGTCTTTGTCCTTTATTTTTCAGAAACTATTTCATTTCTTTAATACTTGTCATTCGATGGTTTTTCTAATTAAAAGAAAAAACCATCGAACCTTTTCTTTATGTTAGCCTCCAGAAAAGTTTCAGGGTGATTAAGTTTCAGAATGTATCACTTTTCTTCCGAGACGATAAAACAATTTGATCTTCTCAGTGCCGTCACCTAGTGCAACTGGTCTGGTTCACAGATGAATAACACTTGATCAATTCTTCTTTTATGTCTGCAATTCAATGCTGCTGATAAGTCCTTTGTCGTCCTGGTTGCTTCATCACTGGAATCCTGTGGTACTGACTCTAAATCATTCACATACTTCTGTCGTCTTAAAAGTCTTGTTTCTTTTGCTGTCACTGAGGCTTGAACATTTTCATGAACTTCTTTCCGTGACCTGTTTACGGACTTCAAGAATACATAACGTATTTTGATCTTTTGAGTTTACCTTATCTTCATTGATCCTGGATTCCTGTGCTTCTGTTAATATTATTGTCTGTCTTGTCCTTGGTTGAGTTGTAGTTATCTCTTTTACATCTTATGTTACATTATGCTTTACACAGCTTCCTCCACAAACTCTGTGAGCAGGGTAGAATCTCCAGTCATGTGCCTAGAACATCCACTGTCTTAGTACCATAGATTCTTTCTGTATCCCTGCACACAATCAAAACCAAATCAAGTTGATTTTGGTACCCAAGTTTCCTTGGGTCCTTTCCTGTTAGATTTGCCTCTCTTGTCATTTTGCACCTTAATCTATGATTGAGTTAAATCAACCTTGACTATGGGTGTTGACCTCTGGGAGACAGAATGCTGAGGATGATTATATACAAACATGTTTGATACAGGCATTTGAGAGTTTTGTGCATACATAGCATTCATATGTGGCATGCTCCATGTCATTTGTGGCATTGTGAATGCATTCATGTGAGAATTTGAAACAAATAGCATATTGACATACAAGTTGGATGCTTGATCAGTATGTGCAAACATGTTATGCATAGCAGACATAGGCAAATTGAGTACATGCATTGTCATTTGAACAGATGGTGTTTTAACAGATTTGCAATTTGTAGAAACATGATTAACACTACCACACTTTGCACAAGTTTTCCTAGGTGCATACTTGTCAGGAGTATAGTTGTTGTGTTTGTTAATCCCTACCTTACCATTTCTGTTCTTTTTCTTTTTAGCACCGGCCTTAACCTCTATTTCCTCAACATTGTCCTTCAATTACTTGTTGGACAGGTAACCTATGTTGACATTCTCAGCTTTGGTTTTGCTAATTGATCCCTGAAGAAAGTTTTTGCTGGTGGGATCATACTTTTTGTTCAGCTTCTCTAGTCTATCATGACTAACACTGGATGTACACTTCTTTGGGCAAGTCACTTCCGTAGAGGTGTTGTCCAACAACGGATGTCTGCTATCCGTAGAAGTATTACATTCCAACGGATGCTCACTATCCGTAGAAGTGTCATCCCCTAGACTTTCGACATCTAGCTTCTTTTTATCTTTTCTTGTTGATTCCTTGTATAATGTATCCACACCTTGAGACTTGATCATGTTTGTGGAAAAATTCTTGGAATCAGTCCATCTAGCTATTGTTTCCTGTTCTTTAGCTAATTGTGCTTTGATAGATTCTTCTCTTTTAAGCACAATCAGCAGATCATCTTTGGCAACTTGACACTTTACTCTCATTTTCTCAAACTCAGCAAATTGAGTTTCGAGAAGAGCATTCCTATCACTTAACAACTGATTAGACAATTTAATTCTTGTGTTCTCATTAGTAAGTGATTTAAGAGAAATGCGCATATGATACAATTCAATGGACATATCATTAATAGCATTATTGCATTCCTCAGTAGAAAGCTCAGAGAGATTGGTGGTAATTACATGATTAGATGATGAACTGGCCTCCTGCTCGCTTGAATCAGCCATTAAGGTTCACAAATTCCGTGTCCTCCTCAAGATCATTCCCGTCTTCAGCCCAGTCATAGTCCTGTGTAATGAATGCTCTACCCTTTTGTTTGAGAAGATCAATGTATTTCTTCTTGTAGTCAACATGTTCAAACTTCCTGTCACTCTTCTCAGACTTTGGTTTTCTGCACTCATTTGCAAAGTGACCTCCCATTCCACAGTTGAAACATTTGAATTTGGACCTATCAACAAGATCCTTCTTGAATGGTCTGGACACATCAGGGTTTCTCTTGAACTTGAGCTTTGAGAACTTTCTTGACAAAAAAGCTAAGTGATCATCAAGCTCATCCATCTCCTCTTGATTGATGGGCTCACTCTCTTCAATCATCTTCCCTTTGCACTTTCTTGAGTCAGCTCTACCTTCACAATCACTTTGGCTTGGTGTAGCTGCAACAGCTTCTTCTTTCACGTCCTCAGCCTTTTCTGTAATAACCCGAATTTTTGGTAAAATTAAAACTTTTCTTATTATGATTAAGTGCATCAGTGAATAGTGAATGTGGAGGATGAATAGTGATTTTGAGGGTTAAGAAAATTTTTCATGCCACCTATGTACGAGACGTAGTGTGGATATTCCGAAGTCATATTAGTAATCTACGGAGTAAATAAGTGGATGCAAAGACGATCGGAATTCAGAAATTCCAAATTTTATTTTGGTATAGTATTTGACCGGGCAGTGAATTATATATTATTATATTCAAGAAATGAGATATTAAATTTGAGGATTTGAGGATTTAATATTTTGGAATTTTATTATTTTATTAAAGTCGATTTAAGGATTCGATTGTTGGAGTGAATAGTGAATAGTTACTATTCACTGCGAGAATCGCGTAGAGTTTTATTCGCTCTTTTTAGGAAATATTTCGAATCGTTTCAAGAGGAACAAGACAACATTTACAGGATTAAATATAGACATGGAAGTAAAATGTAACAAGATTAATTCGAGGGATGCAACATTTGGATCATCCATGTGAAAAGAAACAAACTAGTAAAGCTGCTTTGCCACCATGACCCTCCAGTGCTTGACATGTGTCCCTGCTTGCCACCATGACCCTCCATGGATCGACATGTGTCCTGATGACAAGGACAATGCTATGACTCACCAAAAGAAAACCAAGACATGACAACAAAACAAATTCATTTTATCAAAATCAACCAAAACCAAAAACCATTCTTTTTCTTCATTTCGGCTAAAGCAAAACAGCCGGATTGAAAAATTCATATCTCCTTCATTTCTCGGTGGACAATTTCGATCTATAGCTTGTTGGAAAGGTCTTGAGATAACCTACATTTCTTATGTCACAGGTTTCTTCCATTTGAGAATGGTAAGACCTTCAATTTTCCAGTTCTTTAAACTGGTGTATAGTAACTCCGAAAGTTCATAACTTGTTCTTGATTTTCTTTTGCAAGTTTAAGGATGATAACCATAGGTAAAGATCCTCTTAAGGCTTACAAGCTCTTGTGCTGTGTTTAAGGATTCAAGGAAGGTATACCACTCATCCACCCTTTGATTTATGTTGGATTTTAAGTGAAGTTTTAATAATGTTCAAGAATAAGCATGTTTATGGAATTTGGAGTATGTATGGTTAAATCTTGATGGATACTTGTTGTTGATTGATGTTGGTGATATGTTCTTGATATATATAAACTGATTATGTTGTAAAAATTGTTGTGTTGTTGAATTTATTTGGTTTTAAGAGGTTTTGACATAACAAAAACCGGGAAACGTTACGATTATAGCCGTCGTAATGCCCATTTGATTTAAGGCTGTTTTGAGCACGAATTACGAACTGGTCTTGGAATATTTTTGAACAACACTGACCATGAACATGTAGGTCTTGTTTTAAGGGTTGTTTTGGTATAAAGATCATGTCTATACGAATTACGGTTTAAGAGAAAAGTGAGTTTTAGTAAACGCCGTTCGGAGGAACAACCCATCTCTGGTCAGTCACTTTGAGGCTATATTTGGACCACTTAGAAGCCATATTAAAATGTGAAACTTTGAGGAATAATACTAGAGACAGTTAGGAAGGCTCATGAAAATGATTCGGATTAAAAAGATTATTTTTCTATTTTATAAAAATGTTTTAGCCGAGGTCGCGCAAGTGAAAACCACTAAGAACATGACTTAGAAACCAATGTTGTAAATGGTTAAGTATAACTTGTACTCGAGGATCGATTTCGGACTAAACCTACGACTTAAGTAATTGTCAATTAAACATGGACTTAGTATGAGCCTATAACGAGCTAGTAATTCCTTGGTTGTGTTTCGCTTACGTGTTTAAGCATTGTGTACAAGTGGATTATCCAGGGGATTAATCGTGCGTTTTCTTTGACTTTGTCTAGATTGTCCGACATCGTCGCGAACCCCTATCACTTCTCGAGCATCAGGCAAGTTTTCTAAACCTATACTTTGAAGTATTAGTTATATAATACTGCTTTTGCCATGTATAGTGTTGTATAGTTTTGAGATAAATGATTATATCGTGTTAAATAGAATCTGACCTTTTGGATATTATATGAGCTTTGAGATAATGTACTTATGAACCGGTATACCTTGTAGCTCTATAGATAAGAGCATGTTTATTGTTTCGACTCTAGACCGGGAGTCGATATTTTTGGTTATATAGATAGTCGTGGAAACCCGGAGGGATTCCAGCGGCAGAGTACTATTCATCTTGAGGAATATTATTATTAAACATTATTTATGTTCCGGAAAGTATTTATTACTTGGAAATGATTTGATTATGGGCTTCTAAGCTAGATATGGGATATTAGTTAGAAGCCAGAGTTTTTTTATAAAGGCCCTAGGTTTAGGGCGTATGATATTTCTTTAGATCAGAAGTAATTATATTTTTGTATATATTAAAGGTTATTTTCCGATAAAGATATCGGGCTACGGTTATTCAATCCTTATTTATTTAATGAATATTATTTTTTTGAATATTCATTTGAGGATTATTTATTAATGAATATTATTTTTGAATATTTATTTGAGGATTATTGACTTAAAGAATATTATTTATATTCATTTGAGGGTTATTGACTTTAAGAATATTATTGGGAATATTCATTTGAAGATTATTTAATTAATTAATGAACATTACTTTTGGATATTCATTCGAGGATTAAGTATTTATTTAATGAATATTATTTGTGAATATTCATTTAAGGACTAATTATTTAATGAATATTATTTTCGAATATTCATTTGAGATTTATTAATTAATGAATATCAATTTAAATATTCATTTGAGGTTTACTTATCGAGGATTATTTATTTATGAACAATATTTTGAATATGCCTTCAAGGCTATTTATTTAACGGATATTAGTCTGAAAATTCATTTAATCTTTAATTACTTATTAAATATTATTTTCGAGTAGTCATTGAAGGATTACTTATTTCATAAATATTATTAATTATTTTCAAATCAAAAAGAGGTTCCCAAAACAATGTTTTCGAGTAGTCATTTAAATGCTCGCTCAACTATCAAAAATATGGGAAACCTGATTTAAATAACTACTACTCATTTTAAACTCTCAACTCAAAAAAAAACTGTCAGGGGACAGATATTTTCTCGGAGCAATTTAATTGCTGCAAGTCAAGTATAGTGTTACCACCTCAACGCTCGAGGGGTAAATTCCTGGAACAAGTCGATATCCATTAACAAACATCGCTTGGGAAATATTGGAGAATCTTCCTATCCAACCTAGATATAACTACTGAGTGGAGTCGTATCAACAAGTATTACACTTGGGGAAAGGAAGACGATCTTTACGTTTCAGAGTCATGGATTTCATCTGAACTAGGAGCATGTGTAAGAGGTCGAGTCGCGCCGATCCATCATTTTATTGCCCCAAATGGGCCGGGAGATCCAGAAAGGCGGTAGACAATGTCAGGCTGTCGTGATACTTCCATCTACATGTAGAAAACATATATTTTGTTGTACAACCTGCTACTGATCATAGTAAGGTTGGTACGACGGGCGCGGAGAAGGCTCCAGTATTGGTTCATCATCCATTTTGGATAATTCTGCAACATGTACTGAAAGGGACCACGGATGACTCCATTGGTACAGGTTTACCGATCATGTTGGCAGAGGGATTCTGCAACATGTATTGAAAGGGACCAAGGATGACACCGTGGTACAGGTTTACCGGTCATGTTGGCAGGGGGTCGAAAAGTGTTCGAAATAAAGTTATAATAAATCCTTGTAACATCATCTTTTATTTTAAGAGTTTGACTCTGGTAAAACTTTACTCAGATACATATGCATAAGTGGATTTTGGGTTACGGAAACCTTATATTGAATTTTCCTTATAACTTCATCTTTTAAGTTATATGTTGGTATTCTGCTCACATAGCAGATAATTTTTGGAAAGGCTATATTGGTTTACTTTCAAACCTCATCTTTTATATTATACTAGAACCTTGTTCATAGTATGAATATCGAAAGTTTGCAGAAATATTATGAAAATGATATTTGAAGTACAATAATGGTACTGTTTTTGGGAATACATTCCGATAAGGATATAATTTCAGTATCGAGATATTTTGACAAATTATTGTCTTATACCCGTTTTATTTTGGGTTGAGTTAAAGGCAGAATTATGCCATACTTTCATTACCTTGCTGAGCTATCGCTATCGCTCACTCTTGCTATTGTTTTATATATATTATATAGCAGCGAAGCAAGATGCCAATGGATCGGCACATACCTCACAAGGCGTTTCCGTAAACAGTTTCTAGCAGTGATCCCGAGAGTAGTACGAACCAATCGAATCAGGCTACATCTTTTGGTATTCAACTTATGTATAGATATGAATGGTATGAGAGTATTGTGAGCATCAGAAGGCTAAGTTGGTAATGTAACATTACTTAGAAATTGTATCAGTGACAGATTCAAAGACATTTGGGTATTGTAATAAAAATTATTTATTCCGCAGTTGTTGTATCGTGTCATTTCTGAGACTCTAACCTGTGTGTGTGTGTGAGACATATATTGTGGGGTCATGAGCAGGTGAATTATACACGATGTGAGTAATACAGGTAAGGCAAGGAGTAAATGGATCGTGACTACTCTAAATCCCTGACCCCGGATTTGGGGCTGTTACAGAAATGGTATCAGAGCGTTAGGTTACCGTCCTCAGAAACGATAGGAGATCGAGTCTTACAATATGATGTGCAAATAAAATCGCAAGCGCACGATCGTCATTTTAGAAAATAAAGTTCGAACCACAGGGACTATTTATTTTCTCGCAAGCACTTAATTATTTAATTTAGGCGAATTAGAACAAGTGATTTTTGAGGTTATAATTAATTAAAACAAGACTAAAAAGCAATTTGGAAAATGGGCTGGCAGAAATTAAGCTAAAGGAAATGTTATTGGGCCAGAAATCATTAAACTAAAATAAAAAAAAAACAAGGGAAAATAGTTGGGCCAGGAAATTGGATTTTATGTTTAAAAGATACTTGGGCCAGAATATCAATGGGCCTGCAATTAACTATTATATAAAAAAGGGCTGGCCATACTGGACCAGCAATAAAAAAAACAAATAAGCAAAAACAAAAGAAAGTAACAGAAACTGGCAGAAAGTAACAGGCAGAAATTCAAAAAAAAAGAAAGTAGAAGAAAGTAACAAAAAAAACATGCAAAAGTTAAACAGAAATTCAAAAAGAAGACACGGGCAGGAATTTAATTGAACAACAAAAACTGGCAGAAAGTAACAGGCGCGAGTAGTGCTGTAGTGGTGGCAGGCGCGTGGAAGCCACGCGCGGGAAGTTGTGCAGAAAATTCAACAGAAAATGAGTGGCTGGCGGCTGCTGTGCAGAAAGTGGGGATGAATTTAACAGAAAATTTTATAAACTGCCCGGAAAAATGAGCTCTAATCGGAGAAAATAAACCATCAAAAATTAAGATTAGTCCCTAAACAAAATTAAAAAGCTTACCTTAACACTAACAACATCAAAATTTCACTAAATTATCAAACCCATTACATCTAAACACCAAATCCAATACCAAAAATTAAATCTACAAACTTAACAACTCAAGACACCCATTTTATCATCTACAAGAACAACACCAAACCACCTCCTTCAACCTCCAATCTTCAAAATCAACACCCACTACAAAATTAAGACTAAATTAACAAGGAGAATAAATCTAAGGGTGAAATCACCAAACCCACTTAAAAATTACTTTTTTAAATGGATTTAATAATTTCTTGAGCTACTTAACAAGAAGAACAACCTTTTAATGCAAGAAATGTAAACTAGCTTTTATCCGTCAAAACCCCACTCAAAAATTAAATTTTTAGATGGGTTTGACTTCAAGAACAACTAGGGAATGTAAATCTAAGCTAAATAACAAGGATTAAAAACTAAAGAAGGCTCCTTTCACCTCAAGTGGTGGCACAAAAGCCATGGATCCACTATTTTGGATTTAAGAAAGTTCATAGCCATGAAACAAGAACAAGATGTAAATGTAAATGACAAGACAAGATGAAAAAGGAAGCTCTTTTATTGAAATTGAAATGGAACTACAAACTTTGAAATAAAAGATGCATCTATACTAGGAAATTGAAATTACAACTAAAAACTAAAAGGTGTGTAAAAAGTAAGGAAAAAAAAAGTAAAAACAGTAAAAAGTGTCTCATACAAGATGAGGGGTGGGGTATTTATAGGACTAGGATTAGGGATTAGGGTAGGGTTGGGTGAATCTTGGCCCTACACCTTCTAAATGTGGTGGAGCAATCCTAGCCATCTATTTGTTTCCTTCCCCTTTAAGCTTTGAAGAGTTGATCTTGACCATACACTTATGTGGTGTGTTGGGATGATCTCCACCTTCCACATGTCCTCTAAGATTCCCTTTTCACCAAGCTCCTAATTCTTTTTCCTCTTTTCATTTAAGTCCTTTTTCTTCATCTTGCTCTTTATTTCTTTATTTTGCCATTTCTTTATTTATTCACGAATTTCCTGAAATGTAACAAAATAAATTATTAAAATACGAGTTCAAGCAATAAATAGGTACTAAAAATATGCAAAAATATGCACTTATCAAATGCCCCCATACCTATCTTTTGCTCGTCCTCGAGTAAAACAAAACACTATTAAAAACTATCTAACACTAATACCACTTCCGTAGGTGATCACGGTTGCATTTGGCATATGCAACAAGCCCTTTAAACCCCTAGGCAGCCCTAGTGGACGAGTGATGTCTCGTGAGGGCCTATAGAGAATGTACCCACAAAATCCATCTAGCTTGATAAAATGGTCACATGGCAATGCAACACCACACATACTTATCCTCTCATGTCACATCATCTTAAGAATCAAAGTGAATTTGCAAAGTCTTGGGGTGAAAGATGCAAGGATTCACAAAGTAGACTCAAAGAAGCATACAAGAGTGATTAAAAACCCATGTCAAGTGCAAAAATAGTTGGAAAACATGCTAAGAACACAAGAGCACATCTTAGAGTCAAAACTTGAGATTTCATATGCACAAGAAACAAGCAATACCTCACCTTTCACTCACAGAAGAATATTCACTCAAGAACCAGGGAAGGTGTATCACTCTATTCCAACAAGATCAAAAACATGCTTGACACTTGGTATCAATCTAACTTGTAACACAACGTACATCAAAGATGACAATCAAAAGGTCTTTATTTGGGTTGTAATGGGGGCTAGGGACAAGGTATGTCAAGAAAGGCCAAAATGAGGTGAAGTGTCAAAAGCTAGTAGTAACTACAAGAATTTAAACATCTCACCAAACATTCCCCCCAACACTTTACAACTTTATTTACAACTTTATTGAACAAAAAAGGCTTGATTAGTCTAAAGAAGGAGGCTTACTAAAACACAAGTATGCTCTCATTTTATTATTTTTTTTTATTATTATTTTTTATTTATTTATTTATTTATTTTTATTTTTTTCTATTTTTTTTTTCTATTTTTTTTTTTTTTGAGAGCTACAATATAGACAACTATAATCCTCCTTACCTTTAGCTTGAGTAACGACTAACAGCCAAAACAGATATTTCCTCAAAAGTAATGAACAAAAGTAAACCCATCCCACACCCTATTATTCACTAAAGTTCCTACTAGCCTTTGGCAAAATGGGATCAAGATTAAGTAAGGCTAAACAAGAAAAGGTCTTAGGCAATTAATGTGGTGTGTCACCGAAAAAAAAATAGGATTTAAGCTCAAAGGGTAAACTAATGATCACATAAGAATGGTTTGGACATTTTTGGAAATATAGGTTCATTCCTAAATGCCTTTATCATCTTATCACCAATGATGTCATGCATATCAAGAGAGACTTCAAACAAGAGCTAGTAATGCAAATGACAAGTGGACACTCAAGCAAAAGAATATGGATGCAAAAGATGTGCATATAGGCTCAAAACTCACTTGGTGTGGAAATAGCATAATCAATCTCAAGCCAAGGACTCATCAATGCACCTATTTGTACTCTAAGCATGAAAACCAAGTCAACTTGCACATATTCATGACCTTCTAATTTCTTGCACAATTCACTAAGCCTACTAGTTTCACCTAGTTAGTGTAAGTGTGTGAACAAGAACTCAGCAAATCACTTCTCAACTCAAGAATCAGGAACAAAAGATTAGAAAGCATGCAAGGGTGCATCAAGCAACTAGCAACCAATTAACAAGACTAGAAAAAGGATTAACAACCCTAATATTTACAACTCTACACTAATTTTGTGATTTTTTTCATTTTTAATTTTTTTTGGATTTTTGGATTTTTTTTTTTGTTATTTACACTAAAAACCCTCCCCATACCTAGATCATGCATTGTCCTCAATGTATGCAAATGCAAGAGAAGTGAGTTAAAGAGAATGAGGAGATAATACCTGATAAGGGATGACGGAGACGAATGAAAATGAAAAACAACTAATTAACACGACTCACGCACACAATTCCTCCCCCATACCTGGAGTCTTGGTAGGGGAACGATAGAATAAAACCGAATCAGCCGATGCCGGTAGGAAAATTGGGGTGACGCTTTGAGAAAGAATCAAGACATTTGTGAAAATTTTGACTAGAAAAGATTTTCTCAAGCAACATGGAATCATTCAACCATATAGAACAAGTGTCACTAATGTTCCCCCTAAACCAACTTAAGGCTTCTTCATTTTGTTTAAGCAAATTAGAGACAATGAAAGTTTGGTCATGGGAAGAATCACTAGGAATGACATAAGATAAGGAGTCATCTTGTCCTAAGGGTTGTTGATCAAACTCGGGAAGATACAACGTTGAGTCAAATGCGGGAGGTTTTCCTACGGGACTCATGACAATGGGCGCAACACTAACCACCTCGGGTGGGGTCTTCCACGGAGAACAAATTTCGTCCAACTCTCGCAACATTTCTGCCGAGGTCATATCCCTTAACGACTCATTATACTCTCGATTGGACTCATAGTTGACTTTGAAATCCTCTTTGAGAAGAGACTCAATTTCACTATCCTCAAAGCTAGACCATGTGACAAACTTGTTGACCACATTGACCCCTATTGGTTGTTCAAAAAGCTCGTTGGGTTCTTTACCTATATTGAAAATGTTAAGGTCAATGGTCATGTTACCAAAGGTGAGTTTCATCGAACCATTCCTACAATTAATCAAGGCATTCGATGTAGCAAGAAAGGGTCGTCCTAGAATGATCGGAATTTGGTTCTTAGGATTCGTGACGGGTTGAGTCTCGAGAACGACAAAGTCAACCGGGAAGATAAAATCACCAATCTTAATCAAGACATCTTCGACTATTCCCTTAGGCATTTTGACAGAACGATCAGCAAGTTGAAGTGTCATGTTTGTTTTCTTGAGCTCGCCTAACCCTAGGGCTTGATAGACAGAAAATGGAAGAAGATTCACACTCGCTCCTAAATCAAGTAAAGCTTTGTCCACAAAAGTGTTGCCTATGACACATGAAATTGTAGGACAACCGGGGTCCTTATATTTCACGGGAATTTGGTTCGAAAGAATTGAGCTAACATGAGAAGTCAAAAAGGCTTTCTTAGGGACGTGAGTGGAACGTTTATGAGTACACAAATCTTTTAGACACTTAGCATAAGAGGGAATTTGTTGAATGGCATCTAAAAGAGGAATGTTGATCTCGACTTGTTTGAAAACTTCCAAAATCTTCTCTACTTGAGGCGATTGTTTATTAGGAAGGAGTCTTTGAGGATAAGGAGCTTTAGGCTTAAAGACTCGTTCGCTAGACACATCGGGAATGGATTTGGAAAGTGGAACGACAACCGAAGATTCGTTAGGTGAAGGTGATTTTGAAAGTGAAGAAGGTTCACTAGATGATGGTTGCTTATGAGAAGATTCCGATGACTCGGGAATCGGGATTTGTGTGGAGTGATCAAGGCTAGGGTTCGGTTCAACGTTTGACGCTTCGTCTTCCTTGGAAGACTCGACTCCAACATGATTATCAACTTGGTTTCCCGACCTAAGAGAGATGATAGCATTAACATTTTCGTGAGGTCTTTGGTTGAGAGGAAATTTAGGGTTGACTTCGGGTTGACTCGGGAACTTGTTCTTCTCTCGCTCACGCATGGCATTGGCTAATTGACTCACTTGAACCTCTAACTTAGATATGGCTTGATTACTAGCATTTAAAATTTGCCTATCTTGGGTCATGGTTTGCATGAAGGTTTGTTGAGATTGAGCCAAATTAGTCGTTGATTTTAAAAGCGCATCGAGAGTCTTTTCCAAAGAATTAATTCTCTTATCCGACTCATGAAATCCGGGAGGGTGGGTGGGAGCTTGAGTCGGGTAAGGACCTTGGTTTGGAGTTGGATAAGAGTTTTGATTGGGCCTTTGAAAAGAAGGTGGCGGAGATTGGTAGTTTTGGCCTTGGTTCCACGAGAAATTCGGGTGATTCCTCCAACCGGGATTATAGGTAAGTGCAAAAGGATCATTCCTAGGGGTAGGTTGAAACACCGCATTGACTTGTTGAAAATCGGGAACATTCGGGAGGCCTTGATTATAATTCGAGCACATAGACATGTGTGAGGGGCCACTATGAGTTTCTAGGGCTTCGAGTCTCCTAGTGAGAGTAGCTAATTTGGCATCGGTTGCAATCGAATTCCCAATCGAATGCAAACCCCTAGATGTACTAGACGACTCGTTTGACTTATTAGGTTCCCTAGTAGACTCCCACAACATGGTCTTTTCGGCTAGTTCCTCGAAAAATTCCCACCCCTCGTCCTCATCTTTCTCCATGAATTTACCTTGGCACATAGACTCTAACAACGCAGTTGTCGATCCATCTAAGGCCTCGTAAACGATCTTACAAAGTCTCCATTTTTCTATTCCGTGGTGGGGGCATTGTGATAGAAGATTTTTAAAACGATCAAAATATTTCCAAAAAGACTCGTTTTCCTTTTGATGAAATTGATTTATCTCGTTTGTAATTCTCGTAGTCTTATGGTTTGGAAAATATTTCTTAAGAAAAATTACCACAAATCCCTCCCACGTGGAAATAGAATTAACCGGTAGGCTATACAACCATTTTTTAGCATTTTCTTTAAGCGCGAAGTTAATGAGCCTAAGCCTAATCGAGTCCTCGGTTAATTGTTGGAGTTTTTGTAAGGCACAAACTTCCTCGAATTCATGAAGAAAAAGATAGGGGTCCTCACCTTCACTCCCGGTAAATTTAGGTAACATGCTAATGTGATGAGCTTTAATCGCGAAATTGTTACCATTTACGGGAGGAAGAGTGATACACGAGGGTTGGGCGGATCGGGTGGGGTAACAACGATCTTTTAATGACATGACCATGGTCACTAATGGTTCGGAATTATCTAAAGACTCGGAATCGGAAGAAGAGGAAATCTCGAACGATCTCACTAGTCTCGAAGAATTATCCCTAATCCAAATAGTTCGCATAAACCATAAAAGGAAACACGTAGCAAATAAGAACGATAAAATAATCACACAAAAGAAAAGGTGAAAAATCAAAAGAAAAATTCTAATCCTAGGTTCCTTAAATAAAATAAACTAGACCTTGCTCCTAACTGTAAGGACCACCAAAAATTTGGTAAATCATAAATTATTCGAACCGATTTGGCCAGATAGGTGCAAGCATTGCCAAGAGGCTAAACACCAGTCTAGACACCAAATCTTAATTGGCCAGGTAAGCTCTCGCTTGCCTAGACACCAAAGAGTCGGAATAATTAAAGATTACTTCATTTTTTTAGGTACCTTCCTAATTGAGCGCGAAATTCCTAGGGGCCAAAGTCTAATTCAATTTTATTAAGGCAAAGGGAAATGCAAAATGAGGATTTAATTGTTTTTGGGCCAAGGAAAGAGTGATGAAATCTCTCCCCTTATCTTATGATTGGGTTTTGCCCTTAAAATTTATTTACAAATGATGCAAACAAACAACGAGATATAAAAACTATAAACATTTATGGATGCTCTAAAATACGTGTTCTAATCTAAAGAAAAGAAGAATTTAACGTACCTCGGTCCTCAAGCAATCACCAAAAGTAAGGTACGATAAATTAAAAACAAGAAAATAAAAATCTAGATGATGTGATCCTAAGTGTACAAATGCATGATGCAGCAATTAACTAATTTTTTTGGATTTTTGAATATTAATTTTTTTTTTTTTTTTCCTAAATAAATATGAACAAAATTGAAAAATAAGGAGGGATACGGGTTACCTTAGCAAGCTTTCCAAAAATCTTGAAGCTCAAGTACGTCTCACCAAAATTTCCCGAACGCTCAATTTCCAATTATAAGCAAGTACGAAAAAAAACTAATCCGAAAAATTAAAAATTAAGGCGCGAAAAATTAATTAGTCCCCGGCAGCGGCGCCAAAAACTTGATGTGCAAATAAAATCGCAAGCGCACGATCGTCGCTTTAGAAAATAAAGTTCGAACCACAGGGACTATTTATTTTCTCGCAAGCACTTAATTATTTAATTTAGGCGAATTAGAACAAGTGATTTTTGAGGTTATAATTAATTAAAACAAGACTAAAAAGCAATTTGGAAAATGGGCTGGCAGAAATTAAGCTAAAGGAAATGTTATTGGGCCAGAAATCATTAAACTAAAATAAAAAAAAAACAAGGGAAAATAGTTGGGCCAGGAAATTGGATTTTATGTTTAAAAGATACTTGGGCCAGAATATCAATGGGCCTGCAATTAACTATTATATAAAAAAGGGCTGGCCATACTGGACCAGCAATAAAAAAAACAAATAAGCAAAAACAAAAGAAAGTAACAGAAACTGGCAGAAAGTAACAGGCAGAAATTCAAAAAAAAAGAAAGTAGAAGAAAGTAACAAAAAAAACATGCAAAAGTTAAACAGAAATTCAAAAAGAAGACACGGGCAGGAATTTAATTGAACAACAAAAACTGGCAGAAAGTAACAGGCGCGAGTAGTGCTGTAGTGGTGGCAGGCGCGTGGAAGCCACGCGCGGGAAGTTGTGCAGAAAATTCAACAGAAAATGAGTGGCTGGCGGCTGCTGTGCAGAAAGTGGGGATGAATTTAACAGAAAATTTTATAAACTGCCCGGAAAAATGAGCTCTAATCGGAGAAAATAAACCATCAAAAATTAAGATTAGTCCCTAAACAAAATTAAAAAGCTTACCTTAACACTAACAACATCAAAATTTCACTAAATTATCAAACCCATTACATCTAAACACCAAATCCAATACCAAAAATTAAATCTACAAACTTAACAACTCAAGACACCCATTTTATCATCTACAAGAACAACACCAAACCACCTCCTTCAACCTCCAATCTTCAAAATCAACACCCACTACAAAATTAAGACTAAATTAACAAGGAGAATAAATCTAAGGGTGAAATCACCAAACCCACTTAAAAATTACTTTTTTAAATGGATTTAATAATTTCTTGAGCTACTTAACAAGAAGAACAACCTTTTAATGCAAGAAATGTAAACTAGCTTTTATCCGTCAAAACCCCACTCAAAAATTAAATTTTTAGATGGGTTTGACTTCAAGAACAACTAGGGAATGTAAATCTAAGCTAAATAACAAGGATTAAAAACTAAAGAAGGCTCCTTTCACCTCAAGTGGTGGCACAAAAGCCATGGATCCACTATTTTGGATTTAAGAAAGTTCATAGCCATGAAACAAGAACAAGATGTAAATGTAAATGACAAGACAAGATGAAAAAGGAAGCTCTTTTATTGAAATTGAAATGGAACTACAAACTTTGAAATAAAAGATGCATCTATACTAGGAAATTGAAATTACAACTAAAAACTAAAAGGTGTGTAAAAAGTAAGGAAAAAAAAAAGTAAAAACAGTAAAAAGTGTCTCATACAAGATGAGGGGTGGGGTATTTATAGGACTAGGATTAGGGATTAGGGTAGGGTTGGGTGAATCTTGGCCCTACACCTTCTAAATGTGGTGGAGCAATCCTAGCCATCTATTTGTTTCCTTCCCCTTTAAGCTTTGAAGAGTTGATCTTGACCATACACTTATGTGGTGTGTTGGGATGATCTCCACCTTCCACATGTCCTCTAAGATTCCCTTTTCACCAAGCTCCTAATTCTTTTTCCTCTTTTCATTTAAGTCCTTTTTCTTCATCTTGCTCTTTATTTCTTTATTTTGCCATTTCTTTATTTATTCACGAATTTCCTGAAATGTAACAAAATAAATTATTAAAATACGAGTTCAAGCAATAAATAGGTACTAAAAATATGCAAAAATATGCACTTATCACAATACCCTTAATAATGATAAGGACATCAGAGCTCAAATTAAGTTCGCAGTCGAGTTAGAAGACATGACCCTGACCGTTTAAGATGAAGCCCGAGAGGGGACTTCTTCTGGGAAACCGTACTTAGGACTTCATGGTTAGTCACCTCGATTCGTATGAGTTATAGATGGATGGGATTCTGAGATACCAGATCCCGAGGCCTTCGAGTAGGCATTCGATGATGCGCTCCTTGAGATGGACGAAGACCCGATAAAGGAGGATCCATAGGAGGATCTAAAAGAGGACCCCATGGTGGGTCAAGGAAAGAATCTTGTAAAGGACGTGTTGATTGATAAAGATGTGGCGTGTTACTTGAGGTCGTACAATAGGACCGGACGAACCTTCAAGGGATAAATAAGTGCCGATACGAGAGTTTAGGATCGTTATGATTCATCAAGAGATATGACAAAGAAAATGGAGTAGAGTCTCCAAAGCAGAAGAGGTAGAGGCAGTATAGCCAGTATCAGTGGATTGATTCGACTTGAACGAAACCTGTTACTCGTATTCGGTTGTAGTTGCCCATAAGGAGGCGGCATACGTAAGAACCAAGATGTTCAGATTTTCACCAACGATTAGGGGTACTTAGTTGCCTAGAATAATGGAAGGAATTGTTTTGGGCTATGAGGTTTCAATCCCCCACGACCAGCGATTCCACTGGAAATAGTGTCTATTACATCATTGAGGGATTTTATTATCTCAAGGAGAATTTTGGGTATATGTACCATGCAAATGTTATTGTAAGATAAGCACGCTAAGGCGGAATCGAGAACGAGATTTACCACCCTCAGGAAACCAGGAAGGAATTATAAGGATAGAACAGAAAGGTCGGAAATCAGATCCGAGTATTACTAGTAGGTAAATAGATTGATCAAATTTCCCAGATTTGGAGAGAAATTCAGCAAATTTTGGCAAACCTTGTCTTTCTGATTACCAGAGGATGTCATCAAAGAGAGTGGAAACTAGAGCGAACCCTGTGGATTGGGTAAGATAGCCGCTATATGGGTTGGTGGACAGACCCTGATTGCTATAATTGATTGTAGAGATAAAATGGTGAAGTTGAGATTGGACGGTAAAGGCGAAATATATTTAAGGACCAAGACGAACTGAGAAATTCCGGGATTGACTTAAATGAAAAGGCTATTGTTCCAAAAGTGTTAAGCTTATGTAGCACACGGGATTGATATGGGAGAAGAAATATTGGGTATAAGGATGATTGAAATAGAGACCGGATTTAAGCTTGTAGTTTCTAACGATCTTCCGAAGTACCGCCCAGTCGACATGTGAAGTTGTCATTGCTACGGGCGACAACAGTATCGAAGTCTTCTTATAGAACAGAACGCTTACTTGAGATGTTTGCGCCTAGTCGAATAGAATTCCCTGCGGTTGCAAAGGTCGATGGTTGAATCCTTAGCGACTATTATGAGTCGGCAATAACGTAAGTATCGAGCACCTTAGGGTGTGCCTGGAGAAGAAAAGCTTTAGAATTGAACAATTATCCATTAGAGGAGCTGACATAAAAGGCATCCGTAGAGACCTTGGTAGTACCCTCCCCATTTGCAAATTATGTGGGGTACCTCCCCGATCTATGATCTATCTTGACCTCTCTCCAGGAAAGAATTCTGATAAAGGGTATATTCCCTCTTCGAGGTTGTTTTATAACACTTGTGCTAAACCATATTCAGTTTCACTTGTGCCAGAGGCTGTCACAATGCCTACTTTCAGGTTTTCGAAGCCCTGTCAAATGATGTTATTTAAGCTTTCACTTTTCTTCAAATAATGAATGACCCTATGGTGATACCTCACCACTTGTTTGTTAAGTACCAGTATCTTTTTGGTTATTCTTTTCTTTGTATTTTCTTTGGAAACCGCACCTTTGGAATCTGTTAAATTTTAATCCAAGGTGTTCCTTTAAGAAATATTGTCGAAAGACGATAATCATTAAATTGATATCGAATTGCTTTCATACTTTTCAACTTCCACTGAGACGAACAACCCTATACTTATAGGGGCTACAAGGACTATCTGTCTGTGTGATAGAAGTCTGATGGGACGCCATCACTTGTAAGTTGTGAAATACAATAAGGCTAATTACCTTTAGTAATGTCTCAATCGAGGCACACAACGTTGAGTTCTTATGATCATGTTGATCTCTCGGTAAATTCTTTTACCTCCGATAAGGTTACCTTAAAAACTCATAACCTTATGATCACAAGTGTGTGACTTTTTCCTTGATATGGGAGCTGTCTTTTCAAGGCCCCATGATTTTGTTATCCTCATTGAATTCTAAGGGGAGGCCAACCAGGTCAAATAAGTCAAAATTCGCTGATAGGAATTAGATTCGCAACGAAATCGCCTGTGACAGGAGCGAATCCCTAAGACGAATAGAATGTTAGTGACATATCAATGAAATTGGTTTATTCTCCCAAGGATATTATGATAACGGAAAGCGTGTCAATTGATATATGTGAAAGGAATAGCGAGGTGCAGCGAACTCCAGTGACAGCGGTGTTAGATAGATGCCCTATAGTGGAATTGAGATTTTGGATGAGTGGTTTACGAATGGACACTACCTCTGGGTTAGCAAGATAAGTACTGGCGATGGAGTCAGAGGGAGCTGATATTGTTACTTGTGAGAGGTGCAGCGTGTGTTGTTTTAAAGGATAATTTTCGGAAATATATGGAGACCCGGATGAAAATGAAAGTTAAAGAGTTAAAACAAGAAACCATGACTGTGACCGAGTATGAGGCCAAGTTTTCCGAGTTATCGAGGTTTGTTCCGGAGTTTGTGAACACAGAAGGGAAGAAAACCAGTAGGTTTCAACCAGGGCTACCTCCAACCAGCAGCCCACTGTCATGACCTTTAAATAGCAGGTACCCTTCTATACTATGCAGACAGAGCTAATGTATCGTTGTATATCAAGAAGTTGCATGACAATTAAACCTTAAGGCCGAGCCGCTAAGGGAATAATTACAAGTAGAAATAGTCAATCGAGGGATTTTCCCATAAGACTGGTACATCCAGGTTGTGAATTAGAAATATGAGGTCGACACTTTTGATAGACCTGATTCCTTTCAAGTTGGGAGGTTGTACAAGGTTTTAATGAGCTACCAGATATCGATTTGGATGACATGAGAATGAATACCGAGTACTCAGAGTATCGTGGGAATGAAAGAGTTAGTGACTCAGTTACAAGAGTTGTTGTATAAGGGTATGATAAGACCCAGTGTATCACCGTGGGGAGCCCCGGTGTTGTTCGTAAGAAAGAAAGATGGTAGTAGGAGATTGTGTATCGACTATAGAGAGTTGATCAAGCATTACCATTAAGAATAGGTGCTCGTTACCTAAGATAGATGGTTGTTTGACCAGCTGAAAGACGCTGTGTATTTCCAAATTTATTCAAGAACTGGATATCACCAGTTGGAAGTTAAATCCGAGGATATACCCAAGACTGCGATTCGTACTAGGAATAGACACTTCGAGCTTTCAGCGAGGTTATTTTGGGATTGACTAATGCACCCACAAATTTTTATGGAATGTAATGAATGGACTTTGAGTTACCCGTGATAGTAGATAACATGAGATGGAGAAATGGCAAGTTGATGAATGACAAGCAAGTTTATGTTGGTGTATTTTCAGTACAAACAAGATAGAGAACATGAGGTTAGAGATTCGTGATGCTAAAGGTATCTCCATGGAAAGAATTAATGAGATTTGGAAAGAAAGGAAAGTTGAGCCCGAGATTCATTGGGCCATCTGAGATTTAAGACGCGTCGGGAAGGTGGCCTACGAGCCAGCCTTACCCCCCCCCCAAACTTGTAGAATGGTCATAACGAGGTTCATGTGTCAATGCTACGTCAGTAGATGCCCGGCATATGTAGAGTGCGAGCAGGTAGATATACAACCTGGTCTGGCTTACAAATAGCAACCTGTGGAAAATCAAGAAGTGGAAGAATCCACTTGGGAGTTAGAAAGTGCAATGGGAGAAAAGTACCCCCAGTTATTCCTAAGCTGATTCCGGGACGGAATCCTTTTAAGGAGGGGAGACTGTAATAACCCGAATTTTTGGTAAAATTAAAACTTTTCTTATTATGATTAAGTGCATCAGTGAATAGTGAATGTGGAGGATGAATAGTGATTTTGAGGGTTAAGAAAATTTTTCATGCCACCTATGTACGAGACGTAGTGTGGATATTCCGAAGTCATATTAGTAATCCACGGAGTAAATAAGTGAATGCAAAGACGATCGGAATTCAGAAATTCCAAATTTTATTTTGGTATAGTATTTGACCGGGCAGTGAATTATATATTATTATATTCAAGAAATGAGATATTAAATTTGAGGATTTAATATTTTGGAATTTTATTATTTTATTAAAGTCGATTTAAGGATTCGATTGTTGGAGTGAATAGTTACTATTCACTGCGAGAATCGCGTAGAGTTTTATTCGCTCTTTTTAGGAAATATTTCGAATCATTTCAAGAGGAACAAGACAACATTTACAGGATTAAATATAGACATGGAAGTAACATGTAACAAGATTAATTCGAGGGATGCAACATTTGGATCATCCATGTGAAAAGAAACAAACTAGTAAAGCTGCTTTGCCACCATGACCCTCCAGTGCTTGACATGTGTCCCTGCTTGCCACCATGACCCTCCATGGCTCGACATGTGTCCTGATGACAAGGACAATTCTATGACTCACCAAAAGAAAACCAAGACATGACAACAAAACAAATTCATTTTATCAAAATCAACCAAAACCAAAAACCATTCTTTTTCTTCATTTCGGCTAAAGCAAAACAGCCAGATTGAAAAATTCATATCTCCTTCATTTCTCGGTGGACAATTTCGATCTATAGCTTGTTGGAAAGGTCTTGCGATAACCTACATTTCTTATGTCACAGGTTTCTTCCATTTGAGCATGGTAAGACCTTCATTTTACCAGTTCTTTAAACTGGTGTATAGTAACTCCGAAAGTTCATAACTTGTTCTTGATTTTCTTTTGCAAGTTTAAGGATGATAACCATAGGTAAAGATCCTCTTAAGGCTTACAAGCTCTTGTGGTGTGTTTAAGGATTCAAGGAAGGTATACCACTCATCCACCCTTTGATTTATGTTGGATTTTAAGTGAAGTTTTAGTAATGTTCAAGAATAAACATGTTTATGGAATTTGGAGTATGTATGGTTAAATCTTGATGGATACTTGTTGTTGGTTGATGTTGGTGATATGTTCTTGATATATATAAACTGATTATGTTGTAAAAATTGTTGGGTTGTTGAATTTATTTGGTTTTAAGAGGTTTTGACATAACAAAAACCGGGAAACGTTACGATTATAGCCGTCGTAATGCCCATTTGATTTAAGGCTGTTTTGAGCAAGAATTACGAACTGGTCTTGGAATATTTTTGAACAACACTGACCATGAACATGTAGGTCTTGTTTTAAGGGTTGTTTTGGTATAAATATCATGTCTATACGAATTACGGTTTAAGAGAAAAGTGAGTTTTAGTAAATGCCGTTCGGAGGAACAACCCATCTCTGGTCAGTCACTTTGAGGCTATATTTGGACCACTTAGTAGCCATATTAAAATGTAAAACTTTGAGGAATAATACTAGAGACAGTTAGGAAGGCTCACGAAAAAGATTCGGATTAAAAAGATTATTGTTCGATTTTATAAAAATGTTTTAGCCGAGGTCGCGCAAGTGAAAACCACTAAGAACATGACTTAGAAACCAATGTTGTAAATGGTTAAGTATAACTTGTACTCGAGGATCGATTTCGGACTAAACCTACGACTTAAGTAATTGTCGATTAAACATGGACTTAGTATGAGCCTATAACGAGCTAGTAATTCCTTGTTTGTGTTTCGCTTACGTGTTTAAGCATTGTGTACAAGTGGATTATCCAGGGGATTAATCGTGCGTTTTCTTTGACTTTGTCTAGATTGTCCGACATCGTCACGAACCCCTATCACTTCTCGAGCATCAGGCAAGTTTTCTAAACCCATACTTTGAAGTATTAGTTATATAATACCGTTTTTGCCATGTATAGTGTTGTATAGTTTTGAGATAAATGATTATATCGTGTTAAATAGAATCTGACCTTTTGGATATTATACGAGCTTTGAGATGATGTACTTATGAACCGGTATACCTTGTAGCTCTATAGATAAGAGCATGTTTATTGTTTCGACTCTAGACCGGGAGTCGATATTTTTGGTTATATAGATAGTCGTGGAAATCCGGAGGGATTCCAGCGGCAGAGTACTATTCATCTTGAGGAATATTATTATTAAACATTATTTATGTTCCGGAAAGTATTTATTACTTGGAAATGATTTGATTATGGGCTTCTAAGCTAGATATGGGATATTAGTTAGAAGCCAGGGTTTATTTATAAAAGCCCTAGGTTAAGGGCGTATGATATTTCTTTAGATCAGAAGTAATTATATTTTTGTATGTATTAAAGGTTATTTTCCGATAAAGATATCGGGCTACGGTTATTCAATCCTTATTTATTTAATGAATATTATTTTTTTGAATATTCATTTGAGGATTATTTATTAATGAATATTATTTTTGAATATTTATTTGAGGATTATTGACTTAAAGAATATTATTTATATTCATTTGAGGGTTATTGACTTTAAGAATATTATTGGGAATATTCATTTGAAGATTATTTAATTAATTAATGAACATTACTTTTGGATATTCATTCGAGGATTAAGTATTTATTTAATGAATATTATTTGTGAATATTCATTTAAGGACTAATTATTTAATGAATATTATTTTCGAATATTCATTTGAGATTTATTAATTAATGAATATCAATTTGAATATTCATTTGAGGTTTACTTATCGAGGATTATTTATTTATGAACAATATTTTGAATATGCCTTCAAGGCTATTTATTTAACGGATATTAGTCTGAAAATTCATTTAATCTTTAATTACTTATTAAATATTATTTTCGAGTAGTCATTGAAGGATTACTTATTTCATAAATATTATTAATTATTTTCAAATCAAAAAGAGGTTCCCAAAACAATGTTTTTCATTTAAATCTGTCTTATAAGCGGATTTAAATGCTCGCTCAACTATCAAAAAAATGGGAAACCTGATTTAAATAACTACTACTCATTTTAAACTCTCAACTCAAAAAAAAACTGTTAGGGGACAAATATTTTCTCGGAGCAATTTAATTGCTGCAAGTCAAGTATTGTGTTACCACCTCAACGCTCGAGGGGTAAATTCCTGGAACAAGTCGATATCCATTAACAAGCATCGCTTGGGAAATATTGGAGAATCTTCCTTTCCAACCTAGATATAACTACTGAGTGGAGTCGTATCAACAAGTATTACACTTGGGGAAAGGAAGACGATCTTTACGTTTCAGAGTCATGGATTTCATCTGAACTAGGAGCATGTGTAAGAGGTCGAGTCGCGCCGATCCATCATTTTATTGCCCCAAATGGGCCGGGAGATCCAGAAAGGCGGTAGACAATGTCAGGCTGTCGTGATACTTCCATCTACATGTAGAAAACATATATTTTGTTGTACAACCTGCTACTGATCATAGTAAGGTTGGTACGACGGGCGCGGAGAAGGCTCCAGTATTGGTTCATCATCCATTTTGGATAATTCTGCAACATGTACTGAAAGGGACCACGGATGACTCCATTGGTACAGGTTTACCGTCATGCTGGCAGAGGGATTCTGCAACATGTATTGAAAGGGACCAAGGATGACACCGTGGTACAGGTTTACCGGTCATGTTGGCAGGGGGTCGAAAAGTGTTCGAAATAAAGTTACAATAAATCCTTGTAACATCATCTTTTATTTTATGAGTTTGACTCTGGTAAAACTTTACTCAGATACATATGCATAAGTGGATTTTGGGTTACGGAAACCTTATATTGAATTTTCCTTATAACTTCATCTTTTAAGTTATATGTTGGTATTCTGCTCACATAGCAGATAATTTTTGGAAAGGCTATATTGGTTTACTTTCAAACCTCATCTTTTATATTATACTAGAACCTTGTTCATAGTATGAATATCGAAAGTTTGCAGAAATATTATGAAAATGATATTTGAAGTACAATAATGGTACTGTTTTTGGGAATACATTCCGATAAGGATATAATTTCAGTATCGAGATATTTTGACAAATTATTGTCTTATACCCGTTTTATTCTGGGTTGAGTTAAAGGCAGAATTATGCCATACTTTCATTACCTTGCTGAGCTATCGCTATCGCTCACTCTTGCTATTGTTTTATATATATTATATAGCAGCGAAGCAAGATGCCAATGGATCGGCACATACCTCGCAAGGCGTTTCCGTAAACAGTTTCTAGCAGTGATCCCGAGAGTAGTACGAACCAATCGAATCAGGCTACAGCATTTGGTATTCAACTTATGTATAGATATGAATGGTATGAGAGGATTGTGAGCATCAGAAGGCTAAGTTGGTAATGTAACATTACTTAGAAATTGTATCGGTGACAGATTCAAAGACATTTGGGTATTGTAATAAAAATTATTTATTCCGCAGTTGTTGTATCGTGTCGTTTCTGAGACTCTAACCTGTGTGTGTGTGTGTGTGAGACATATATTGTGGGGTCATGAGCAGGTGAATTATACACGATGTGAGTAATACAGGTAAGGCAATGAGTAAATGGATCGTGACTACTCTAAATCCCTGACCCCAGATTTGGGGCTGTTACATTTTCAACACTTGCCACTAGAGCAACATATCCAATTTTCTTTTGGACATTCTCAATTTATTCATCATGCTCTATTTCCAGTTCATATGTCTTTAGGGTTCCATACAGCCTCTCAAGAATGTAGTCCTTATATTCTTGAGTGTTCCTCAAGGAGACAGTCATGGGTTTCCACTCTTTTGGCAAGGCTCTGAGAAATTTGAGATTTGGGTCTTTGACTTGATACACTCTTCCATACAACTTCAATCTATTTAGCAATTTTTGAAATCTACTGAAAGTGTCATTCAAAGATTCTCCACTTTTGAAGTGAAAGTGTTCATACTGTTGTATGAGAAGTTGCATCTCGTTTTCTCTCACCTTCTCAGTCCCTTCACATATAGTTTGGACAGTGTCCTAAATTTCTTTGGCTGTAGAGCAGTTGATGACATTGTCGAATATATCAGAATCAAGACCATTAAACAAAATGTTCATGGCCTTATTTTCTTTATGAACGGTGACGGTGTCCTCAGGAGTCCATTCTGAGCGCATCTTTGGAACTGTACTTGGAGCTCCTGCTGGTTCCTGAGCTATTGAGGTGTTTGGCTTCATCGGTACATGAGGGCCATGTTCTATGCACTCTACATAAGTTTCATCCATAGACATAAGATGTAGGCGCATTTTTACTTTCCAGTGAAAGTAATTTTCTCTATCAAGAACTGGTATCTTAACTCCATGATCCTTCTGACTCATGATTCAACTGTCTTTGATCTTTAAACTTCTTGTATATTAGAAGCTTGCTCTAATACCAATTGTTATTCCCTACACACTGAACCAAGATTGTAGAAGGGGGGGGGGGGTTGAATACAATCTTTGAAAACTTTTCGTTCTTGATAATGAAAATATGAAAAGTAAAAACAAGAACAAAAACACAAATAAGATGATACAAGAATTAAAAAATTCAGGTGGATTGTTTTTGTCCACCTGAGAGATTTTTATTGAAGAAATCTCTGTGATGTTTACGAATAAACACACAGCTGCAAATACACAACTCTAGCTTCAGCAATTTACAAGGATACTGCTTTGTGCTCTCTAAATTTCTAAAACCCGATTTCTTGATTTCTAGAGTTATGCTACAACTTGGTTATATAACCCAAGTTTACAAAGATACTTGAACAGCTAATAATACAAAAAGTACATGTGTTCAAAATCCTTGTTTCTCCATCCCGAACAGTGATCCGTGTTTGTAGCTTGCCCTTCTTCGATGATTGTCTTTTAAGGAAATGCTACATTGGACCATGCAAACATAATGCTTCTTTCTTCTTGTCACCTTTCCAGAAATACTGGCTTCCATGCTCTGTGTAGTCTGTCAACCCATTTGCTCTGACATCGCTGTCCTTTTCACAGGTACAGAGAGTATCCGTAGAAGCTATCTGAGTTGTATCCGTTGGTAGGTTCTTGATCAGCCAGTACTGCTATCCGTAGACAGTACAGTGTCCATATCCGTAGAAGGCTAGTCAAGCTATCCGCAAACAGTCAACTTCATGTATGCAGAATTACAAGGCATCGACTATATACAATTCGCCTCCCTATTCTACATATCTATTGATAGTCAACATGACTTAATTAACCTATCAAGACTACTTCAACTTCAACATCAGAAATACACAAGCATGTTACATTTGATCTTATCCGTAGATAAGCTACCCATCTACGGATACTGCAATGGCAAACTATCCGCTGATGGCTACGTATATTTGAACAATTTTTACTAAGTCAGTTTGGTTATCATCAAGAAACAATATAGTTCCTAACAACTTTTTTCCTTTTAGTCCGCTCCGCGGAAAAAACCGTGGACAGGCCAGAGGTTTTTTGGAAATTGTGGTCATCATTTTCCATCAATTTCACTTCTATTACACTCCAAACTACCTAACTAACTTGGTTTTTGGGAAAAAAAACCCTTCCAAAGAAGTGAACACTGAAAAATTGAAACAAGATTTTGACATAGGGGTTCAAACTTCAAATACTACAATATTACAACATAAGTCATCCAAATCCATAAAGGTTACATAATGGTTCAAATACTTAGATATTACAACAAAAGTAATGCAAATCCTACGATATTTTGGTTATCTAACCAAAATATTCTAACACATTCGAGAATCCGGCGAACAAACGGTGACTATGCACACCTAGAGGAGGATCCTTGTTGATGAACATAACTACATGGTACAATACTACAACACAACCATCGCGGAGGACACCCGTACTAATTGCTTTGTGCGTAGCGGTGTCATTGTGAAGGGAGACACGTATAGTGCTTCTTCCATCATAAAGGCGGAACCTTGCATACAATCCCTTCACGTTCCCACCATCGGTTACGTTGGAAACCCATCCCTTCACATATTCAACACACATTTGATCGCGTGTGCAACCCTCCCTAGGCCTCAATTTGAAAATGTCAATAATGTTGTCACATTCCACAACATCACCACCATCCCAATCGGAAAGACTCCATTTGCCTTCAATGTCCTTACCCAAATTCCAGATTGGAAGAAAGTAGGGTGTCACATTATATGCAACCTTTTCAAACATTGCTTCACTAGCCGTCCAAAGGCATGCATCTTTCCAATTGGTTGACCTATAAGCCATTTCCTCCAGGGGATACAAGTCAACATCTTCCTCTTCAACAATTGGTGGCGGCTCACTAACTTCATTGAACTCCATTATGTCATAATAAGGTGGTAAATTGCGACATATTTCATCCAACTCATCGCAAGTTGGTGACTCCATAAATACCTCTCCTTCGGAGCTCGGAAGTGAATCACTAACATGTGAAACCGAATCATTATCCGAAACATTACCACCATCCATGTTACCTACACATGACGATAAAAAAACTTTGTTAGATAATGTGAGAAGAACATAATGTAAAGTTAAAAATGGAGATGTAGAGAGTTATATCAATTACAATTGGCCACTTTCACCACCACATTGACCACTTTGACTACTTTGAGCATTTAATAAAATTTCTTTTATTTTTTCACAATTTCTAATATCATGTCCTTCAAGTCCACATTTAGAGCATTTCCTCGGTGTTTTGCGAATTGTTTCGATGGGACTTTTGAAACGAGGGTCTTTTTTCCTTCCTTTGGTTTGTGACATAATGGGATCAAGAATTGGCTCATGCAGGCCATCACCATCTTCTTGAGTTGTTTTCGTGCCAACTTCACTACTTACATGCTCAATTCCATCAACTCCCATATTCTCAAGAATTTCGGTTTCCCGATTGATTACCGAAACGGCATACTCGTAACGCTCCTTTGATGCCATGCTACTATGACAAAAGGCCATGGTGAGTAATGTCATGTTGAATCTTTCGGTAGGAGTCAAATCATGGGATGATGCTTCTTCTCCGGTCAAATGATAAGGCAACATACCATTAACTCTATTGGCATCCTTTGTCCAAAGTCGTCTCAAAAAGGCATTAGGTATTTCGGAAACACATCTCTTTGTGAACACGACTATAATGTGCGGCAAGGAATGCCCAAATATTCATACATTCTACACTTGCAACTACCACTTAGAGACAATTTGTTGAACGTAACAAGATACATTGTTCTTTTTTCGGGATCCACCAATTGCCTATAGTATTTGTAGTATGTATACTCATCTTCTTCCAAAAAACGATCTCTATCTTTCTCCACAAAGTAGGTTGTAGCTTCCACCAATTGCTCTTGAAACTTTCTAAACATTATTTTTGTGTAAATGGAAGCACCATGTTGCTCCAAGGCGGTCTTCATTTTTATCCCACGACAATTTTGACGAGTCTTAAAATCCTCTTCTTTCTCCCTCATAAATTGTCTTTCCAAAGCTTTTTGAGCATTTTCAACAAATTCTTTCAAACCCGTGCAAGAACTAACATAACTATCAAAAAAAGCATTCATTCCCTCACTCCTTGAAGTTGTTGTTTGTCCCGCGGAAAATGTGCTTCGAGTGAAAGCCTTGATCCATTTATGCTTCAAACCGTACAATCCTTGTAGCCATGTATTATCTTTCAATTCATACTTCACAACCAATGCTTTCCACCTATCCTCAAACACATCTTCGGTCAATGAGTTATAAATGCAATTATTGAAATCAACTTTGAAATCCGGGTGCTTCGAATAGTAACTTGCAAGTTTCTCGGGGAATTTGTTACTAATGTGCCAACTACACAACAAATGAGTGGTGTTCGGTAGTTGTGATGAAATAGCCCCGGCCATGGCTTGGTCTTGATCCATAATGATAGTCAAGGGATGTTTGTTTTCAACCGCCTCAAACCAACTACCTAATACCCATTCAAAACTTGTTTTAACCTCGTCCCTTATTAGTGCACATCCAAAAACAACCGATTGGTTGTGATGATTTACCCCGGTAAAAGGAACAAATGGCATAACATATCTATTAGTTCGGTAAGTGGTATCAAAGGCAACGACATCACCAAAATTTTGGTATGCCATCAGACAACGGTGATCAACCCACACTAGACATTTCAACCTTTGTTCTTCATCGAGTAAAGTTTTAATGTAAAATTTTCCACCACTTTCTTCTTTCAACCTATTCAACAAGTCTAAACCCGCTTGAGCATCATTAACAGCTAAATTGGTCTTTCTAAACTCACGTACCACATTTCTTACATGTTGTCCATCAAAACCAACATGTTAAGATCCGCCTTTTAAATTGCTAAAAATGGACATTTGTTGCCTAGGAGGAACACCCGACATATGTAGTGTTCTCATTATATTTCTTTGTGCCGCGCTTACATGTCTTTCCCTTCGAATTAAATTCATTTTCGAAGGTGTAACTACCTCGTGATTGTGCTCTAACTCTAGTGCGGTTATCTCCCAAAAACTTGTTTTCTTTTTATTCAAAACATACATTCTAACCTTACAACCACATCTAGGAAGAACATCTCGACGGCGTTTACCTTTTGTACTACCCATCAAACATGCATCATCATTACCACTATTTTTATCCTTATTCTCACCAAATAAATTACAAACAAATAACCGAGGATATATTTTTTTATTAACACGTTTTTGTGTTTCTTGAACCTTAATTGCAAAACCATTTTTCAAGGCATAAGCTCTAAATAAATTTTCAACGGCTTCTAAATTATCAAATCTTTGGTTCAAATAAGGGACAACATTATTAACATCTTCATCAACATTATGTACATTTTTTTCATGCAACTTATCATCTTCACCATAATGCTCATCAATATTATCATCATCAATATTATCATCATCAATATTAACATACTCTACACCACAACTAACATTATCAACATCAACTTCTAAATCATCTAACCCCATATAAATATCATCAACTTCAATTGATTTTGATTTTTTCCTAGGAATAAACTTAGCAAACATTTTATCCGCCATATTAATCAATAAATAACAACAATAAACACTTACCCAATTCAACAAATGATCAAAATCTCTTCAAGCTCTCAAATCCCCCCCTTTTCCCTTCTTTCTTGATGCAAAGTGAGCAAGGAGACCACAAATGATCACACAATTGGCTTTTAGGGTTAAAACCGCGGAGGGGCATTTTGGTAATCCAGCGCTCCGTGGAAAAGAAGCGCGGAGCGGTACAGTGATCCGCGGAAAAAAAACGCGGAGGACTAAGGCTCCGTGGAAAAGAAGCGCTGAGTGATTGAATTTTTTTTTTAATCCTAACCGTCAGATTGTTGATCAAACGGCCAGAAAATAAATTGTTAAATAACTGGTCCCTGATAATTGAAACTAGGACCCTTGAGAAATTTAACTGAAACTATTTACTTTGGCGGTGCCAAAACAGGTACAGAGTCTAGTCCCACAGAATTACTTTGTTTGTTTGTTTATTAGAGGAGGAACTTCATATTTAGGATTTGAGAAGTTCGTTTATGTCAAGTAATTAGTTCTTTCGAAACCTCAATATTGTTATATGTTTATTATATTAATATTGTCAATATTGTTTATATTGTTTGTTATATGACTTTAATCAGTTGCATAACACTCTGCAAGAATTAAGAAATACTTTTTTTTATACTTTAAGGATTAAGAGGTATATAAATGCAAGAATATTATCAAAAAAAAATAAAAAAAAGAATTAATTGAATTTTTATGAATAGTTTAGGGACTAAAAGTACTGCTCGAAAATTTTGGGGTCGATGGTTCTTAAACTTTTAAGGGTAAAAAGTTCATTAAATCTTTATAATTTTCATTATTTTCTCTTCTTCTTCTTCCTCTTCATCTTATTATTTAATTTTATTCGGTTTTGACTTGAGCTGCATCAGAAGGAGATACACAAGATAGATACAAGCGATGATAAGAGCAGTGATTGTAATGAACGATCAAGGCAAGCCTCGCCTTCTCAAATTCTACCAATATCAGGTCCTCTTTATATTTCTCATCTAATTTCTCTAATCATTTTCATCTTTATTTTAATTGTTTATTTAATTTTTGAATCATCATGATTTAAATTGTTTTAATAGCCTGTAGAGAAGCAACATGAGATCATTCGAACTATATATGGAGGTTAGTTAGTTCATCTTCTACCTTGTATCTATCTTATTCACCATTTGTAGTATTCAGTTTTTAGCTTATACAGCTCAATTTGCCTTCCCAAAGGCGTAAACTCACACGAAAATTGTAACATTTGATTCTAAAAAGTGCTAATCGCGATTTAAGTTTCGTGTTTTTAAATGCAGAAAGAAATTAGAATTAGGGAGAATTGAAAATAATTCGGACTGTATTTATATATGTGGAGCTGTATCGATTTGACTTTTGTCTTTTTAAATGCAGAAATTAGAATTAGTAAAAAATTGAAAATAATTCAGACTGTATTTATATATGTGGAGCTTAGTTCATTGTATATCTATTGCCAATTGTACTAGAATTTCAGTTTTTACAGCTCAACTGTTTTGATGTGAGCGTGCTTGCTGATCGGGATTAAGCTTTTGTTTTTAATGCAGAATTTAGAAGTAGTGAAAATTGAAATTAGAACTGTTTTGATGTTAGGATTTGTTTATATTTGTTTGCGTAGATTGGTGAAATGCTAGATATATTTAGTTACTTTACTCCATTTTGTAGGTAAATTTAGTTGTTACTACTTTCCGATTAATTGGTTTTGTACTTTTTTATTTGTTTAAATGCAGTTCTATGTAGTAGAGCTGATAAAGTGAGCAACTTTGTCAACGTGGAATCGATTTTTGGACCAGTATGTTGCTTCCTTTGTATTTATTTTTTGTTAATGCGATTTTTCGTGTTTAGGTCTAGTAATTATCTGGAAATACTTTGTGATTTTTAATGGTACACTTTATATTAAGTTTTGGTGAGAGCTAGACAGGTCACATATTTATGTTTCTGCAGGATGCTCGTCTTGTATACAAGACATTTGCGACGCTATACTTTGTGTTTGTATTTGATGCTGCTGAAAATGAGCTAGCCATCTTAGACCTTATGCAAGGTACTTCACTGTAATTATTATGCTCTAGTACTCTAAAAATTATTAGAGCTTTACATGGTTCTTAGCAACCCACAGAGTATGCCCATTTACCACTAATCTATATGTTACATATGCTCACAGAGTATGCCCATTTACCACTCTAGACGAAAGAAGTGCCCTGATTTATAAAATCCATATACGTACACCCGAAGTGGCTTCAAGACTACAGATTGAACTAATAATTCTTTTTTCAAGATCCAATTTATATGTATAACATAAATTACAAACCCAAAATATTTTTTTTAATCTTTCTAATGTGTTTTCTTCTGTAAATCATCACCAATGCCTTGTCATCTTATGTAATTTTCATATGTTCAATGTTGTTTATAGACCTAATACAAGAATGACATATTCAATTACCCTTCATTGTCAACTCATCCATCAAGAATGCAACTGTTTTGGCTCCATAGTATGCATCCTTAGTTGGATCCATCAGTACTTGATTGCTTTCACTATTTTAATGTCCATCTTTCTTTCTTTCTTTTCATTAAGTTGAAGTCATATATTCTACAATAGTATTGAGGATATTTACTTGCTAATATGAGCTTCAGACTCCAGAGCAACATAATTAAGTGAAATTGGTACTTGTTAGGACTTAGGACCTGCGCCTTGAGCAAAATATGTAATTATCATTTATACACCGTAAAAGGATTCTATAGGTTTCATTCATTTCTTGTAATGATTACTCCGTGTTCCTAAAAGCTGAGCTTTGAGCTTGTAAGATTCAAAGGCAAAGCTGCAGCCTGCAAGGGGACATTTGCTGTGAAATGGATAAAGTATATTTTTAAATATCACCTCTTCTGCTCTTCATGTTCAATATTGTAATTTATATAGTTTCTTTTAATTACAGTTTTCGTGGAGACATTAGACAAGTGCTTCAGTAATGTGTGTGAGCTAGACATAGTGTTCAATTTCAACAAGGTAAACTCGATCATTTCTGTCTCAACTTTCTAGAGATAATTAGTTCTAAATTGCCTAAAGTTCTGCTGTTTCAATATGTTCATAAAAACAGAATACTTGCAGTTCCTTTGTTTTCTATATGCCTACGCAGTAAGCACCAAGGCTTGGGTCACTAGCCTTGAAATTTTAATTTATTTTGCCACTTGTTTAGACTAGTTCGTGTTCCTGCCCTAATCAATTCTACTTTACATGACTATTGATGGAGCCATAAAACTAAAGCACTGAACCATTTAACCCAATAATGTCTGTTTATTGACAGGTGCATACAATTTTAGATGAGATTATTGTAGGAGGTCAAGTTCTTGAGACGAGTTCATCAGAAGTTGTAAAGGCAGTTAATGAAATATCAAGGTTCTTCTCTCCCCTCCTCTCCATCTCCCTCCCTCCCCTTGCTCTTTCCCCCGTCCATGTTTATACAACAATGCAATGACTAGTACTTTGCAGGTTGGAGAAGACCTCAAATTCAATCATGCGTGTTCCAAAATCGATTTCAGCATGGCAAGGGCGGTAGAATATGATGTTTTGTGGCCTTATTGTGGTACCCTTCAATTCTGCGTAACTTATAAGGAATCAGTCTTGGATGGAATGTTTAGTAACAGAACAAGTAGTACTAAAATTGCAGAAATATCAAATTTGTCTTTTGTCCCGTGAAGGATTCTGTATACGTAGCGAAACATTAGATAGGTCTATCCAACCCCAGCTTATCCAAGTGTTTGTCCATTGCTTTGTATGAAACAAATTGCAACTTACTAAGCTAATTCATACTAATTCAGTAGCCCATGAAATAGGCAATACAGAGCTGTGATTGGCTGGGAGCATCACAAAATACTTTAGGCAAAATGGCCACAGAAGCATCAGAAATTTTAGTGGCCACAATTCTGAGCAAAAAGAGGCCACGGAAAATAAATTCATAATGCTTCGCTCGCTAATTGTAGGTGGAAAATACTTTCTACTTGGCAAAACTTCCAACTTTCAGTAAAACACAATTTTCATTAAAAAAAAACAGTGAACAAATCCAATAATAAAAGAGTCATCTTATTATACATCACAAGTTTCTGGAAATCAAGATTTACGGAGTCTTGACACACAAAGTTGCAAATGTAATACATATGCAGTAAAAGGAACACTGCAACAAACGAAAATAGTACTTGCAAGAGTAAATCAAAGTACTACAATCATTTCATCATGATAAATTAGGAAAAAATAATATATGAAAACATCAATAAAGAACAGGGGATTTTGCAAGATAAGATATGATAATTTTATCTGCAGAAGGGTTAAAAGAGCTGCAAAGAGCTGCTGCTGCTGCAACATGCTTGAGGCTGTATCAAATTTTCTCCATAAGGCTCCTCTATCAAGCTTGAGACTGCTCCCGTCTTGAGCCTGACAAAGTCCACTTTAATGTATGGCTGTGGGAGAGGGATACTCCGAAACAGTTTGGCCTCAAATGTCCTGAGATGGTCACCATCACAAGGTTTTGATGCTTGGAATGTCATGTAGTACCAAGTGCCACCAGCAACGTCTGTCATTGTCTTGATTACTTTGACAACGGAATAGTTTGTTTGCTATATGTTAACGGAGGAATTTGTGATAACAAAATTTGAGGTTACAAGCCAAAGCTAAGATCTATGATGGTGGTTCTATGACGGAATAATCGCCGGAGAGTGGTGGTAATTATGTTTTTTAAGAAGCTGAGATCAAAGGAGTTATGGTGGTCTCTCTGAGCTCTCAACGTCCAACCCCTTTAATGTGCCTACGTACCCTATATTTATAGGGATCAAGCTTCACGTAGTTCTAATAGAACAAGGATACTAAGTCCACTAGAGATAGAACTCCTTGGCCGGACTACAAGGGTCCTAAGTCTACTAGAGATAGGTCTCCTTTAAGATAAGTGTCAAGCATAGTCCATGTCGGACTAGAACTCTTAACTAATCATAAAATGCATATCCAAGCCCACTTAGGAGAGCCCATACGATGAAGCCTAGCCGATGACCCCAAGGCTCAACCACGACCGTGCCTTCACGGATACAACATTAGCCCTAACTATTGGAGCTAACATCAACCGCTACCAACTACCACACTAGTCATTAGTTGCAGGGAAAAGTCACGACTTACTCCAAATGCACAAGCTGGTCCTTACCCCCCGATGAGGACAACCCACCAGACTACAGGGCAAGTTCTCCAAAGTTATCGTCGCACCAGGTGTATCTTACTCCCCCAACAAGGATAACTTGTCAGAATACAGGAATAAAACCCCTAATACATATACAAGCTTAGCCACACCTGGATTCCTAGCAAATATCATATTCTCCCTTCATGCCACCTCCAAGTTGGCGCTCCAACTTGGTGCTTCACAGTCTTCTGGCGCGCCCACCTTCCACGTGCACAGTCATCTCTACTTTTTCCTTGTTCCATCTTGGCGTTCCAAGTTGGCGCTCCAAGTTGGCCTTGACGTCTCACCTCGGACATTCCTTATTCTCATGAGTTCATAGTATTTTCATCACCCAGCTCTTTTATCTGTTTGACCATCTTTGGATAGTCAACCCCTATTTTCCTGTATAAATTTATGATATAACAACTACCCCCCAAGTCTCTATTGTATTAAAATGCAAAGAGACTAAAACTAAAAATTTGTACACACTTCGCAACACTTTGGCGCGCCAATGACGTTCTTAAACATACAACAGTGACCTTGTAACGCGCCAATGATTCACTAGTTTGAGATACGTATTTCCCGACCGTATATTTATACGATTTACTCCAGGGGTATTTAAACCCCCCTTTTTCCCCCCTTTTCTTCTTCATTCGCCTTTTCTCCCCAAGAACTCTCTCAGAAAAACCCTAATCGCCTCTTTAATCAAAACGACCTCAAATCGCAATTGTTCATCAAATCAATTACTACCCATCAATCCTCATTATTCAAGGTACGTTTTGAATCCTATTTCGCAGATTTCTACCATGTATTCTGTTAGATCTAAGAGTTTTAAGTTTTACTCTTTTCGTGTTCTTTGTAAACTCACCCGTATATAATTGTATGTATATCTGGTTAATTCATATGCATGTCGTACCTTTGTTGAAAACATGTTTCTAATTAATAACTTACCAATTAACTTATTGGCGCGCCACATTATATTGGCACGGCAAAAAACTGGATTGGCACGCCAACTTGTAGAGCAAGTATTTTAGGCAACCATCGTTGGCGCGGCAACCTTTGATAAGAAAGATGTGTTCCCCCGCTTACCTTCTTTTCTTCTTGGCATGCAGCTGGCTAAAAGGGGGAACGCGTCCACATCATCTCCCTTTCATCCTTTCAAAGATTTCAACAGAAGAGTTGGTCTTTCTTCAACACCCCTTCACTATCCTTCATATCAATATTCTTACACCAACCCTTCTGATTTGGCGCGCCTATTATCATTATACAAAGATAACCCATCCTTTTTTACAATGTCCTCATCTTCCAGCCTTAACCAGACCCCTGAATCTTCTGATGAAAACATTACAAACCAATCACCCATTCTTCGCCCCATGGATTATGATTCTGAGTTCGAAACTTGGGCAGAACCTTCGTCCACAAACCCCATTCCGGCGCGCCAACGTAGAACAAGAAAGAAAATTGTCGTAGAGGAAAGTGATTATGAAGATGAATTACTCGAGGAGCTTCATGTTAATCCTTCTGCTGTTGAAGACTTGGCAGATTCTGAAAAAACTGAAAGCAACATTCGTGGCGCGCCAACCGCTGAAGGTTCCCAAGAAGATGATGAGTTCACCTCTCCTGAATCCTCTCCTGAGGAAACATTACCCTTTCCATTGAAGCCACAAGATGTAGATATTGATTGGTCCCAGCATGGTCCCCTGTCCAAGAGAGAGATGGACGTAGCTAGAAAAAACGCCGGAACTTTTGCTTGTGTGAATATGTCTTCCACAATTCCTGAGAGAGATATAAAAAAGATAATGCATTTTTACTCTCAAGAGGGAAGCTATGCAAAACCTCACCCTGACATGCGTCCCCACAGATTTGATATTGATAATATCAGAGTCCCAAGAGCTGTGGTCACAGATAGACACATTCCTCTTGGAGTTGGCGCGCCACTCCATCCTTGGCTGCGTCAAATCGTTGATTGGTACCAAATAGCTCCTATTCAACTATCTCCTAATAGCTACAGGATGGCCCTAGGACTCTTTATAATGTATAAGGAACTTAAATATCCTGATCCAACTATGCTGGAGTTAAATTGGTTTTTTAGTCTCCAATCCAACATTCCTGGATACTACTTCCTAGTACCCTGGAGGGACCATATGGGCAAAGGCATAAATGATGGCAAAGTCAGCAATATAAAGGACTGGAAAGAAAGGTTCTTCTACCTTTACAACACCACTAGACAACCAATTGAATTTAAGATTGGTGGTAAGTAACTTTCATTGACGCGCCTAATAAAGTTGGCGCTCCAACCTTTCTTTCCTTCTTTTAACATCATAGTATACTTACCTTTATTTTACAATGTCTTTTTTCAGTAAAACACCCAAAACCTTCACTGGTGGCACCTTTTTCAACTCAATGTTCTAAGATTCTTGCCTTATTAGAATCGGGCAAAAAACTTAATGCCTTGGTAACATTTGACAACTTGAAAAAATATGGGTTTATTCCCTCCCTAGCTGGTCATCCTGACTCTCCACAACAGGGAAAACCCAAAAAATACAAAAAGAAACAAGTGATCTCAGATAGTGAAGACGAAGGTAAAGTTTCACGAATATTGGCGCGTCAATATCCTTTTTTGACGCTCCTAGTTGTTTAACACATGCATATTTTTTGTGATAGCTTGATAATATCAATTTTACTTTCTAAGTTGCAAGGTAAATGTTGCTTTTATATCACTTTTTCTCTTATCCCTCTAATGATTTTTCTTGTCATAGATATGACTGGGGTTCCCAATCTGTTTGGCGCGCCAAGAAATTCATCTGCTGCTCAACAAAAAGGATCCACAGTTACCATTCCTGTCTCTTCAAAGAAACACGCAGCCAAGAAAAACAAGAATCAGGATTCAAACCAGGACGTTCAGCCTCCTCCCAAGAAGCAAAACATTGGCAAAACCGGAAAGAGCGGGGTGGATGCTCACACTGACGAAGTTGGCGCGCCCACCAGTATTGCCACGCCAAATTGCTCCTCCATAAGGGTATTCAATGCTTTTGGCCATCTTGGGGATTCTCTTATTTCTGAAAATGAGTATAAAAGGTGGATGGCTAGGTCGGATAGTGATAAACAAAGAATTGCTACCCGCGCCTCTCTTGATCTATTTATGTTCAACTCCGAGTGTGAGAAGAATAAAGAAGAGAACCTCAAACGTATGAAAGAGCTGGAAGTTGAGGTTGGAAAACTCAAATCAGATGTAAAGTCCCTTAACTCTAAGTTGAGTAAATCTGAAACAGAAAAGAAAGCTGCACTCTCGTCCATCTCCAATCTAGAAACCCAATTGGCGCGCCAAGTTGAACTGGCGAAGGAAAAAGATGCCTTCATACAAACCCTCGAGGAAAAGACTACGGATCTTGAGTTAAAAATAGATGAACTTGAAGAGGAGAAGGATTCTGGCTGGGCTGCTGAAAAGGAGAAACTATCCAAGGAATCCTTTGATGAAGGAATCAAAGCCTACTGCATCACCTTCCTTGCTGGCGAGCCTAACTATGACTGGCGTCCCAAGTTTGGCGCGGGAATGGCTGATTTCTTGGATGTCATTTCTCACAAGGAAGCCCAAGCCATTGCTGAAAAAAGAATAGCCCTTGAGGAAGTTCTTTCCTCAGAAGACTTGGCGCGCCAACCTGGTGAGAATGCTAATCCTGAAAAAAGTGTTTCTGAGGATAACGTGGAAAAAATCTCCACAGGCGCGCCAGCATCCAACCATCCTGGAGATCAAGCTGCTTAATATTTCAATTTACCATAACATTTAAAAACTTTTATTCGCAAGTCTTTTGACTTTGCAAAGCTGTATTCCTAACTTGCTTTTACTCTTTTGATAAGTAACACTTATTATTATTTTGTTTCCTTTACGAACTCCATATTCATGCATATCCACGCAGGCGCGCCAACAATGGTGGCACGGCAAAATTTTTGCAAAACAGTTGTAAACAATAAATATATCAGAAAGAAAGAAAGATTTTATAATCTTGAACATAAAACCCTCACGGCTTATAGCACGATGAGTACCAAAAATAAGTTGTCCTCGGCATTGCCGGTATAAAGTCTGATAGCCAGAACAGAAAAAAAAAAAAAAAAAAAAACAAAAAACAAGGCAATCACTAGCTCAAAGAGGCGTGTTACTCACTACCCCCCAAGACTAGGAGCAAATTTATTTGTGGCTAGTTTTAATAACTGCCTGAGGCTAAAAAGCTCTCCTTATTGATAATACTTCTTTAAATGAATGACATTCCAAGCTTTTGGAATTGGTTTGTCGTCCAAATCTGAAAGATAATAAGCTCCTCCCCATAAAATGACTCTGACCTTGTAGGGACCCTCCCAATTTGCTCCAAATACCCCATGTGCTGCAATCTTGGTATTTGGCATTACTTTTCTGAGAACCAGATCACCAACTTTGAACGAACGAGCCTTCACCTTTCTATTATAGAACCTTGCCGCCCGTCGCTGGTAAGCTGCAAGCTTGACTTGTGAATTCTCCCTTTCTTCCTCCAACAGGTCGAGAGACAGCCTTTGATTGACCTGATTTGCTTCCTCATCAAAATTATCTCTTCTAAATGATCCTGCACCTATTTCCACCGGAACCATAGCCTCAGAACCATAAGCAAGCATAAACGGAGATTCTCCTGTTGTCGTTCGTGGAGTTGTATTATAAGACCAAAGCACCATGGGCAACTCCTCTGGCCAGCTCCCCTTTCTACTCTCCAGCTTCGCCTTCAAAGTATGCTTTATAATTTTATTCACCGCCTCTGTTTGTCCATTGCTTTGTGGATGATATACCGCTGCAAAATCTTTCTTGATCTGCAACTCCTCACAGAGACCCCGTAACTCCTTGCTATCAAATTGCTTTCCATTGTCAGAAATCAACTTGTAAGGAACTCCAAACCTGCACACAATAGAGTTAAAAACAAAATCTCTTAGTTTCTTTGCAGTTATGGTAGCCAATGGGGCGGCTTCCGCCCACTTGGTAAAATAATCCACAGCTACCACCGCATACTTCACTCCCCCCTTAGCTGTCGGAAGTTCTCCAATCAAATCAATACCCCACATAGCAAATGGCCAGGGACTCATTAAAGGTGTTAAGGACGCGGCAGGGCTATGGGTATAGTTGGCAAATTTCTGACACTTGTCACACGCTCGAGAAAATTCATAAGCATCCTTCTTCATGGTAGGCCAATAATATCCCTGCTTCAATATTTTTACTGCCAAAGATCCACCCCCCGAGTGATTGCCACAAATTCCTTCATGAACTTCTCGAAGGATATAATCGCATTCCGCACCCTCAATGCATCTCAACAATGGTTGATTAAAACCCCTTTTATATAGCATCCCATCATACTCCACGTATCTTGCTGCTTTATACCTGAGTTTTCTTGCCTCTATTACGTTTGTTGGCAACCATCCCTCCTTGATATACCTCCATATGGGTGTCATCCATGTCACCTGCTCGTCCTCCTCAACCTGCATCACATCAACTTCCCTAACACTAGGTTCCTGCAACACCTCCAAAGGAATGACACCCAACAAACTCATATCCTTTTGTGATCCCCATTTGGCTAATGCATCGGCCTGCTCATTTTCTCCCCGTGGGATTTTTACCAGCTTTACTTCAGTAAACCTAGACATGAGATGCAAAACACTCCTCATGTACAATTCTGTCCTCGGACCTCGGGCCTGAAAACCACCATTCACTTGATACACTACAATCATAGAATCACTACGTATCAACAAATTTTCAACCTTCATTTCTAAAGCAAGCCGCAAACCTCCAAGCAACGCCTCATACTCCGCATCATTGTTTGTTGCCCGAAATGCAAAATTGATAGCACTCATAAGCATATGTCCTTCAGGACTTATTAAGACTATGCCTGCACCTGCACCCTCATTATTGACTGCTCCATCTACACTCAAAGTCCACCATCCTTCAGAAGTTCCTAGCCCTATAGCGTCTTTCTGAACTAAAGGGTCGAAAGGAACCATTGCCATTGTATCCCCTTCAAGCTCAGGGGAAAACTCCAGTATGAAGTCTGCCAACACTTGACCTTTAATAGACGTCCTAGGTTTATAATCCAAATCAAACTGCCCCAACTCTACAGCCCACTTCATCATCCGCCCTGTTACTTCTGGCTTATGCATAATTTGTCGAAGTGGAAAAGATGTCCTAATTTCCACCCTATGAGCCTGAAAATACGGACGTAATTTTCGAGAAGCTAAGACCAGAGCGTATACCAACTTTTCCATGTTCGTGTAACGTGTCTCAGCGTCATGTAACCTCCTACTCACATAATATATTGGATACTGATCTACCCCCTCCTCCTTGACTAGCACTGCACTGACAGAGTAACCTGAAACAGCCAAGTACATAATTAATACTTCCCCTTCCGTTGGCTTTGCGAGCATAGGAGGTGATCCTAGATGTTCTTTGATCTTCTGAAATGCCTGCTCACACTCCGTTGTCCACAAAAACTCTTTCCCTATCTTCTTAATGGCTTTAAAAAATTCCTGACATTTATCTGATGATCTCGAGACGAATCTATTCAAAGCTGCAATCCTGCCAGTTAAACTTTGCACTTGCTTCACACATGTTGGAGACTTCATGTCTAACAGTGCCTTGATTTTTGCTGGATTTGCTTCTATACCCCGATGGTTGACTATGAATCCCAAAAATTTTCCCGACTCGACACCAAATACACACTTCTGAGGATTCAATTTCATTCGAAACTTTCGTAATATAGCAAACATCTCCTCTAGGTGCTTGATATGATCCGACGCCTCCTTAGACTTCACCAACATGTCATCCACATACACCTCCATGGTCTTCCCAATTTGATCCTTAAACATCATATTCACCAACCTTTGGTAAGTAGCTCCAGCATTAACAAGGCCAAACGGCATTCCAATGTAACAATAAAGCCCTCTATCTGTGATAAAAGAGGTATGTTCTTGATCCGGCTCATACATAGGTATTTGATTATAGCCTGAGTAAGCATCCATGAAGCTCAATAATGCATGTCCCGCAGTCGCGTCCACCAGCTGGTCTATCCTTGGCAATGGAAAACTATCCTTTGGACATGCTTTGTTTAAATCAGTGAAATCAACGCACGTCCTCCACTTCCCATTTGGCTTCTTTACCAGTACAGGATTTGCTAACCATGTTGGGTAGAAAGACTCCTTTATCAACCCCACCTCCAACAGCCTATCTACCTCCTCCTGTAAAGCCACAGCACGTTCCCCGCTCACCGGCCTTCTTTTCTGCCGAGTTCCCTTCTTTGATGGATCAATATTCAAACGATGACACATGACACTTGGATCAATTCCCACCATATCAGCATGACTCCAAGCGAAGACATCCAAGTTCTTCTTCAAAAACGAGATGAATTGCTCGGTTAACTCTGGATTTAGATGCGACCCAATCTTCAATTCTCGTTCCGGGTAACGAGCGTCCACCTTGATTGTTATCATTTCTTCAGCTGATCCAGTATTAGCTACCGGTAATGGCATTCGGGGGTCGAGGTCGATGTCATTATTTTTTTCAAGTTTATTTTCTTTGCAGTCTTCATTCCCTATGGAGGAGTCTAACTCTTCCAGTTCTACAATCGGTCGTGTCCCTACGACCAATGTTTTTTCACCATCTAGTCTCCTGACCTTACAAATTTTCCTTGACTCATCCACCCTCCAGGTTTCTTCCTCTGCCTCCGTGTCAGACCCATAAGATAGCAGAAATTGTGACAAACTTCGAGATGTTCCCCCTGCGCATTCTGCCTACCTGGTGCGGCAACAGTAGTGAAAAAATCAGTTGGAACGCCAACTGTTGGAGCGCCAATCCGTGGTGTATCCATATTTGAAACACTCATCCGTTGCTCCATCATCCTTGCATCCCCTTCTTCCTCGCTTGTTTCCTCATCCGTGTTCTCTGGAAACTGAACCGTGTACACAACATTAACCACCTTTTCATCCTCTTCTTGCACCTCGTTCACCCCTGTTTTAATATTTTTTCGAAATCCTTTCACCGACTTGTTGTAACATTCCCTAGAATCGTACTGACTTCCCCGAACACACCCAATCCCTCTTGGGGTTGGAAACTTCATGGATAGATGATAGATTGAGGTAACTACTCGCATTTCCTTCAACAATGGTCTTCCAATCAACGCATTATGAGACGAACTTTGATCGATGACCATGAAGTCCGCAATCTGAGTAGCAGAAAGGCCCCCACTTCCTAACGTCGCAGGCAATCGGATTGTCCCTTTTACTCTGATAGACTCTCCCCCGAAACCATAGATATAAATATTCTCGACCTTCATGTCCTTGTCCGGTAAACCCATCTTCTTATACGTGTCATAGTACAAGATATTAACTGAACTCCCATTGTCCACGAACACACGATGCACATTCTGATTTCCAATTCCCATTGTAACCACCAAAGCATCATTATGAGGATGATGAACCCATTTTGCATCTTCCTCATAAAACGTTATATCTGCCGCCTCTCCCCGAAACAGCTTAGGTGGACGCTGATCCAACCGGTTCACATTTGTCATAGGGGCAGTTTTGGCCTCCTTTGCATATCTTTCCATCGCCTTATTGCTATCACCTGCAATGTGTGGTCCTCCTACTATGGTGCGGATACTTCCTTCTCTAACAAATTTTGACCCCTCTTGCCTTTCCTTGTCATCGTCAGCCGACGTACGACCTATACCCCTTTTTTCCATAGGATGATCAGTCCGGTACTTTTTTACCCATTCCGTTAAATACCCGTCCTTGATTAAGAGTTCGATTTCATCCTTGAGCTGTCTGCATTCATGGGTGTTATGACCAGTAGATTGATGATACTCACAATATCTACCTCTGTCCTTGCTTTGGAAAGAATTCAAAGGTGCTGGCTTCCTGTATATCACCCTGTCCTTGGTCACTTCGTATATGTGTTCAATGGACGCAGCAAGCGGCGTATAAGAGCCCGACCTTCTGTCTTGACCTAGAAAGGGCTCCCGTCCTCTCTTTTCATTAGTAACATTTACCCGGTTCGGGCTTCGTCCTCGTGCTCTGTAGTCGGGACTTGGTGATCGATCTTTCCGTTTATTTCTGCCCTTACTATTCCCATATACCTCACCTTTTTTGTTGTCGGCCAGTGACTGTTCTACCCTCTTGTAAGACTCTGCTTGAGAAAACAATTCTGCCAATGTAGCTGGATCCTTGCCTTGTAGATGCTTCCAGAAGTCGGTTCCCACTCTCAAGCCAGCAATTAAGAAATTCTTCAAAGTCTCATCTGTTGCCCCTCTAACTCCTGCCGCCTCTGCACTAAACCTCTTAAAATATGCATTCAAGGTTTCTCCTTCCCGTTGCTTAATGTTTGCCAAGGAGGTAACTGGGGGGGAATACTTGACTGCTGCTTGGAACTGCGTCAGAAACATCGCCTGCATTTGTTCCCAAGAGGTTATCACCTCACTTCCCAACTTTTGAAACCATTGTTGAGCACTATCTCTGAAAGTCGCAGCTAGCAGACGACACCTGGCCAAACTTGGAACCTGATATACATCCATCTCAATATTGAAACGCCCCAAAAATTCCTTTGGGTCAGAGTTTCCATGAAAACGGAGGTCGGCTGTCGTGTTTCGATATCCCATTGGCAACAGAGCATCCTTCACAGCCACGGAGAATGGAGATGTCACTTTCGTAGAAAAAGAACCAGCTTCACCCTCCAAATGTGCTAACAGCTTCCTTATATCTCCAACATTGACGTCACCAAGCCCTGGAACATTCTGAATACCCCCGGACAGCCCCCCTCCCAGGAAGGTGCTCGCCACAGGTGGAGTAGGCGCGCCAAAGCTTACCAACACAGAAGATGGTATACTCACGATCGGAGGTGTTTGTGTCATGATGGGAGGTGTAACTTGCACAGAAACTTGTGGGGGGGTAGGCACAGCAATAGTTTGATTATCATGTAATAGAGTAGTTTGAACATTACCTGGGATAGGTTGACTTACTTGTGGCGACGTTATGTTTGGAATATCCAAAGCAGTTTGATGATTTTGGCTTTGATTTTTCCTCGCTTCACTAGTTGCACTTTGTGAAGGTACTGGGACAATGACGGGTTCTTTTGACAGAAACTTGTCAGTTTGCCTTTCTGCATTCTCACGCCCTCGTCCTCGACTGCCCCCTCCTCGAGAACCTCGTCCATGATATCCTCCACGTATAATTTGCCCTCCTACAGGTACCTCTCTCCTTCCGTCCGGCCCAGAAACATGAGCTTGGCCCCCGGCTTGCTCCTTCTCCTTTTCCAAAAGTAATTCCTTTATTTCCTCACAAGTCAGCTTTACCCCCATGAGGTCCATCATTGCCGATAACCTTTGCCCAGTGTTAAGTTGATGGCCATGCGAGCCACCAGGACGTCCTGTAGCATCCAACACTGGGGGAGCTCGTGGCGATTCGAGGGTTTCAGGCACCATTTGACTATCCTCCGGAAATTCGACAATAGGTTCAGTTTCTCCAAAGTCTAACCTTCGTGGGGTGATGGGTGGTCGCCTCCCGTCACCATGATAATTTGCGCCCCTCCCCCCTCCAGTAGCCATAGTACGCCCTGCGGGTTCTACTTCCATGCGTCGTCCACCACGACCATATGAACCATGTCGAGTCCTCCGATGTTCGACCGCCTTCAACCTAGCATCAAAACTCCTCACAGTTGCACCCATACGGTGGAGCTCGTCCATAAGATCCGTGTTACTAATCAAGACCGGAGGTCGACTTCCGGTAGCATGGGCCGGATCTGTTGGAGTTACCGGAACGTAGGGTTCGTCTTCTCCATACCCTTCCGTGTAGAAACTTCCTTCTTCATGAGCGCTTTCATCACGATTCTGAGACATCTTTCCTCCTAGATGATAATCTTATTCAGCCCCTCCTTCTAGCGCCAATTTGTTAACGGAGGAATTTGTGATAACAAAATTTGAGGTTACAAGCCAAAGCTAAGATCTATGATGGTGGTTCTATGACGGAATAATCGCCGGAGAGTGGTGGTAATTATGTTTTTTAAGAAGCTGAGATCAAAGGAGTTATGGTGGTCTCTCTGAGCTCTCAACGTCCAACCCCTTTAATGTGCCTACGTACCCTATATTTATAGGGATCAAGCTTCACGTAGTTCTAATAGAACAAGGATACTAAGTCCACTAGAGATAGAACTCCTTGGCCGGACTACAAGGGTCCTAAGTCTACTAGAGATAGGTCTCCTTTAAGATAAGTGTCAAGCATAGTCCATGTCGGACTAGAACTCTTAACTAATCATAAAATGCATATCCAAGCCCACTTAGGAGAGCCCATACGATGAAGCCTAGCCGATGACCCCAAGGCTCAACCACGACCGTGCCTTCACGGATACAACATTAGCCCTAACTATTGGAGCTAACATCAACCGCTACCAACTACCACACTAGTCATTAGTTGCAGGGAAAAGTCACGACTTACTCCAAATGCACAAGCTGGTCCTTACCCCCCGATGAGGACAACCCACCAGACTACAGGGCAAGTTCTCCAAAGTTATCGTCGCACCAGGTGTATCTTACTCCCCCAACAAGGATAACTTGTCAGAATACAGGAATAAAACCCCTAATACATATACAAGCTTAGCCACACCTGGATTCCTAGCAAATATCATATTCTCCCTTCATGCCACCTCCAAGTTGGCGCTCCAACTTGGTGCTTCACAGTCTTCTGGCGCGCCCACCTTCCACGTGCACAGTCATCTCTACTTTTTCCTTGTTCCATCTTGGCGTTCCAAGTTGGCGCTCCAAGTTGGCCTTGACGTCTCACCTCGGACATTCCTTATTCTCATGAGTTCATAGTATTTTCATCACCCAGCTCTTTTATCTGTTTGACCATCTTTGGATAGTCAACCCCTATTTTCCTGTATAAATTTATGATATAACAACTACCCCCCAAGTCTCTATTGTATTAAAATGCAAAGAGACTAAAACTAAAAATTTGTACACACTTCGCAACACTTTGGCGCGCCAATGACGTTCTTAAACATACAACAGTGACCTTGTAACGCGCCAATGATTCACTAGTTTGAGATACGTATTTCCCGACCGTATATTTATACGATTTACTCCAGGGGTATTTAAACCCCCCTTTTCCCCCCCTTTTCTTCTTCATTCGCCTTTTCTCCCCAAGAACTCTCTCAGAAAAACCCTAATCGCCTCTTTAATCAAAACGACCTCAAATCGCAATTGTTCATCAAATCAATTACTACCCATCAATCCTCATTATTCAAGGTACGTTTTGAATCCTATTTCGCAGATTTCTACCATGTATTCTGTTAGATCTAAGAGTTTTAAGTTTTACTCTTTTCGTGTTCTTTGTAAACTCACCCGTATATAATTGTATGTATATCTGGTTAATTCATATGCATGTCGTACCTTTGTTGAAAACATGTTTCTAATTAATAACTTACCAATTAACTTATTGGCGCGCCACATTATATTGGCACGGCAAAAAACTGGATTGGCACGCCAACTTGTAGAGCAAGTATTTTAGGCAACCATCGTTGGCGCGGCAACCTTTGATAAGAAAGATGTGTTCCCCCGCTTACCTTCTTTTCTTCTTGGCATGCAGCTGGCTAAAAGGGGGAACGCGTCCACATCATCTCCCTTTCATCCTTTCAAAGATTTCAACAGAAGAGTTGGTCTTTCTTCAACACCCCTTCACTATCCTTCATATCAATATTCTTACACCAACCCTTCTGATTTGGCGCGCCTATTATCATTATACAAAGATAACCCATCCTTTTTTACAATGTCCTCATCTTCCAGCCTTAACCAGACCCCTGAATCTTCTGATGAAAACATTACAAACCAATCACCCATTCTTCGCCCCATGGATTATGATTCTGAGTTCGAAACTTGGGCAGAACCTTCGTCCACAAACCCCATTCCGGCGCGCCAACGTAGAACAAGAAAGAAAATTGTCGTAGAGGAAAGTGATTATGAAGATGAATTACTCGAGGAGCTTCATGTTAATCCTTCTGCTGTTGAAGACTTGGCAGATTCTGAAAAAACTGAAAGCAACATTCGTGGCGCGCCAACCGCTGAAGGTTCCCAAGAAGATGATGAGTTCACCTCTCCTGAATCCTCTCCTGAGGAAACATTACCCTTTCCATTGAAGCCACAAGATGTAGATATTGATTGGTCCCAGCATGGTCCCCTGTCCAAGAGAGAGATGGACGTAGCTAGAAAAAACGCCGGAACTTTTGCTTGTGTGAATATGTCTTCCACAATTCCTGAGAGAGATATAAAAAAGATAATGCATTTTTACTCTCAAGAGGGAAGCTATGCAAAACCTCACCCTGACATGCGTCCCCACAGATTTGATATTGATAATATCAGAGTCCCAAGAGCTGTGGTCACAGATAGACACATTCCTCTTGGAGTTGGCGCGCCACTCCATCCTTGGCTGCGTCAAATCGTTGATTGGTACCAAATAGCTCCTATTCAACTATCTCCTAATAGCTACAGGATGGCCCTAGGACTCTTTATAATGTATAAGGAACTTAAATATCCTGATCCAACTATGCTGGAGTTAAATTGGTTTTTTAGTCTCCAATCCAACATTCCTGGATACTACTTCCTAGTACCCTGGAGGGACCATATGGGCAAAGGCATAAATGATGGCAAAGTCAGCAATATAAAGGACTGGAAAGAAAGGTTCTTCTACCTTTACAACACCACTAGACAACCAATTGAATTTAAGATTGGTGGTAAGTAACTTTCATTGACGCGCCTAATAAAGTTGGCGCTCCAACCTTTCTTTCCTTCTTTTAACATCATAGTATACTTACCTTTATTTTACAATGTCTTTTTTCAGTAAAACACCCAAAACCTTCACTGGTGGCACCTTTTTCAACTCAATGTTCTAAGATTCTTGCCTTATTAGAATCGGGCAAAAAACTTAATGCCTTGGTAACATTTGACAACTTGAAAAAATATGGGTTTATTCCCTCCCTAGCTGGTCATCCTGACTCTCCACAACAGGGAAAACCCAAAAAATACAAAAAGAAACAAGTGATCTCAGATAGTGAAGACGAAGGTAAAGTTTCACGAATATTGGCGCGTCAATATCCTTTTTTGACGCTCCTAGTTGTTTAACACATGCATATTTTTTGTGATAGCTTGATAATATCAATTTTACTTTCTAAGTTGCAAGGTAAATGTTGCTTTTATATCACTTTTTCTCTTATCCCTCTAATGATTTTTCTTGTCATAGATATGACTGGGGTTCCCAATCTGTTTGGCGCGCCAAGAAATTCATCTGCTGCTCAACAAAAAGGATCCACAGTTACCATTCCTGTCTCTTCAAAGAAACACGCAGCCAAGAAAAACAAGAATCAGGATTCAAACCAGGACGTTCAGCCTCCTCCCAAGAAGCAAAACATTGGCAAAACCGGAAAGAGCGGGGTGGATGCTCACACTGACGAAGTTGGCGCGCCCACCAGTATTGCCACGCCAAATTGCTCCTCCATAAGGGTATTCAATGCTTTTGGCCATCTTGGGGATTCTCTTATTTCTGAAAATGAGTATAAAAGGTGGATGGCTAGGTCGGATAGTGATAAACAAAGAATTGCTACCCGCGCCTCTCTTGATCTATTTATGTTCAACTCCGAGTGTGAGAAGAATAAAGAAGAGAACCTCAAACGTATGAAAGAGCTGGAAGTTGAGGTTGGAAAACTCAAATCAGATGTAAAGTCCCTTAACTCTAAGTTGAGTAAATCTGAAACAGAAAAGAAAGCTGCACTCTCGTCCATCTCCAATCTAGAAACCCAATTGGCGCGCCAAGTTGAACTGGCGAAGGAAAAAGATGCCTTCATACAAACCCTCGAGGAAAAGACTACGGATCTTGAGTTAAAAATAGATGAACTTGAAGAGGAGAAGGATTCTGGCTGGGCTGCTGAAAAGGAGAAACTATCCAAGGAATCCTTTGATGAAGGAATCAAAGCCTACTGCATCACCTTCCTTGCTGGCGAGCCTAACTATGACTGGCGTCCCAAGTTTGGCGCGGGAATGGCTGATTTCTTGGATGTCATTTCTCACAAGGAAGCCCAAGCCATTGCGGAAAAAAGAATAGCCCTTGAGGAAGTTCTTTCCTCAGAAGACTTGGCGCGCCAACCTGGTGAGAATGCTAATCCTGAAAAAAGTGTTTCTGAGGATAACGTGGAAAAAATCTCCACAGGCGCGCCAGCATCCAACCATCCTGGAGATCAAGCTGCTTAATATTTCAATTTACCATAACATTTAAAAACTTTTATTCGCAAGTCTTTTGACTTTGCAAAGCTGTATTCCTAACTTGCTTTTACTCTTTTGATAAGTAACACTTATTATTATTTTGTTTCCTTTACGAACTCCATATTCATGCATATCCACGCAGGCGCGCCAACAATGGTGGCACGGCAAAATTTTTGCAAAACAGTTGTAAACAATAAATATATCAGAAAGAAAGAAAGATTTTATAATCTTGAACATAAAACCCTCACGGCTTATAGCACGATGAGTACCAAAAATAAGTTGTCCTCGGCATTGCCGGTATAAAGTCTGATAGCCAGAACAGAAAAAAAAAAAAAAAAACAAAACAAAAAACAAGGCAATCACTAGCTCAAAGAGGCGTGTTACTCACTACCCCCCAAGACTAGGAGCAAATTTATTTGTGGCTAGTTTTAATAACTGCCTGAGGCTAAAAAGCTCTCCTTATTGATAATACTTCTTTAAATGAATGACATTCCAAGCTTTTGGAATTGGTTTGTCGTCCAAATCTGAAAGATAATAAGCTCCTCCCCATAAAATGACTCTGACCTTGTAGGGACCCTCCCAATTTGCTCCAAATACCCCATGTGCTGCAATCTTGGTATTTGGCATTACTTTTCTGAGAACCAGATCACCAACTTTGAACGAACGAGCCTTCACCTTTCTATTATAGAACCTTGCCGCCCGTCGCTGGTAAGCTGCAAGCTTGACTTGTGAATTCTCCCTTTCTTCCTCCAACAGGTCGAGAGACAGCCTTTGATTGACCTGATTTGCTTCCTCATCAAAATTATCTCTTCTAAATGATCCTGCACCTATTTCCACCGGAACCATAGCCTCAGAACCATAAGCAAGCATAAACGGAGATTCTCCTGTTGTCGTTCGTGGAGTTGTATTATAAGACCAAAGCACCATGGGCAACTCCTCTGGCCAGCTCCCCTTTCTACTCTCCAGCTTCGCCTTCAAAGTATGCTTTATAATTTTATTCACCGCCTCTGTTTGTCCATTGCTTTGTGGATGATATACCGCTGCAAAATCTTTCTTGATCTGCAACTCCTCACAGAGACCCCGTAACTCCTTGCTATCAAATTGCTTTCCATTGTCAGAAATCAACTTGTAAGGAACTCCAAACCTGCACACAATAGAGTTAAAAACAAAATCTCTTAGTTTCTTTGCAGTTATGGTAGCCAATGGGGCGGCTTCCGCCCACTTGGTAAAATAATCCACAGCTACCACCGCATACTTCACTCCCCCCTTAGCTGTCGGAAGTTCTCCAATCAAATCAATACCCCACATAGCAAATGGCCAGGGACTCATTAAAGGTGTTAAGGACGCGGCAGGGCTATGGGTATAGTTGGCAAATTTCTGACACTTGTCACACGCTCGAGAAAATTCATAAGCATCCTTCTTCATGGTAGGCCAATAATATCCCTGCTTCAATATTTTTACTGCCAAAGATCCACCCCCCGAGTGATTGCCACAAATTCCTTCATGAACTTCTCGAAGGATATAATCGCATTCCGCACCCTCAATGCATCTCAACAATGGTTGATTAAAACCCCTTTTATATAGCATCCCATCATACTCCACGTATCTTGCTGCTTTATACCTGAGTTTTCTTGCCTCTATTACGTTTGTTGGCAACCATCCCTCCTTGATATACCTCCATATGGGTGTCATCCATGTCACCTGCTCGTCCTCCTCAACCTGCATCACATCAACTTCCCTAACACTAGGTTCCTGCAACACCTCCAAAGGAATGACACCCAACAAACTCATATCCTTTTGTGATCCCCATTTGGCTAATGCATCGGCCTGCTCATTTTCTCCCCGTGGGATTTTTACCAGCTTTACTTCAGTAAACCTAGACATGAGATGCAAAACACTCCTCATGTACAATTCTGTCCTCGGACCTCGGGCCTGAAAACCACCATTCACTTGATACACTACAATCATAGAATCACTACGTATCAACAAATTTTCAACCTTCATTTCTAAAGCAAGCCGCAAACCTCCAAGCAACGCCTCATACTCCGCATCATTGTTTGTTGCCCGAAATGCAAAATTGATAGCACTCATAAGCATATGTCCTTCAGGACTTATTAAGACTATGCCTGCACCTGCACCCTCATTATTGACTGCTCCATCTACACTCAAAGTCCACCATCCTTCAGAAGTTCCTAGCCCTATAGCGTCTTTCTGAACTAAAGGGTCGAAAGGAACCATTGCCATTGTATCCCCTTCAAGCTCAGGGGAAAACTCCAGTATGAAGTCTGCCAACACTTGACCTTTAATAGACGTCCTAGGTTTATAATCCAAATCAAACTTCCCCAACTCTACAGCCCACTTCATCATCCGCCCTGTTACTTCTGGCTTATGCATAATTTGTCGAAGTGGAAAAGATGTCCTAATTTCCACCCTATGAGCCTGAAAATACGGACGTAATTTTCGAGAAGCTAAGACCAGAGCGTATACCAACTTTTCCATGTTCGTGTAACGTGTCTCAGCGTCATGTAACCTCCTACTCACATAATATATTGGATACTGATCTACCCCCTCCTCCTTGACTAGCACTGCACTGACAGAGTAACCTGAAACAGCCAAGTACATAATTAATACTTCCCCTTCCGTTGGCTTTGCGAGCATAGGAGGTGATCCTAGATGTTCTTTGATCTTCTGAAATGCCTGCTCACACTCCGTTGTCCACAAAAACTCTTTCCCTATCTTCTTAATGGCTTTAAAAAATTCCTGACATTTATCTGATGATCTCGAGACGAATCTATTCAAAGCTGCAATCCTGCCAGTTAAACTTTGCACTTGCTTCACACATGTTGGAGACTTCATGTCTAACAGTGCCTTGATTTTTGCTGGATTTGCTTCTATACCCCGATGGTTGACTATGAATCCCAAAAATTTTCCCGACTCGACACCAAATACACACTTCTGAGGATTCAATTTCATTCGAAACTTTCGTAATATAGCAAACATCTCCTCTAGGTGCTTGATATGATCCGACGCCTCCTTAGACTTCACCAACATGTCATCCACATACACCTCCATGGTCTTCCCAATTTGATCCTTAAACATCATATTCACCAACCTTTGGTAAGTAGCTCCAGCATTAACAAGGCCAAACGGCATTCCAATGTAACAATAAAGCCCTCTATCTGTGATAAAAGAGGTATGTTCTTGATCCGGCTCATACATAGGTATTTGATTATAGCCTGAGTAAGCATCCATGAAGCTCAATAATGCATGTCCCGCAGTCGCGTCCACCAGCTGGTCTATCCTTGGCAATGGAAAACTATCCTTTGGACATGCTTTGTTTAAATCAGTGAAATCAACGCACGTCCTCCACTTCCCATTTGGCTTCTTTACCAGTACAGGATTTGCTAACCATGTTGGGTAGAAAGACTCCTTTATCAACCCCACCTCCAACAGCCTATCTACCTCCTCCTGTAAAGCCACAGCACGTTCCCCGCTCACCGGCCTTCTTTTCTGCCGAGTTCCCTTCTTTGATGGATCAATATTCAAACGATGACACATGACACTTGGATCAATTCCCACCATATCAGCATGACTCCAAGCGAAGACATCCAAGTTCTTCTTCAAAAACGAGATGAATTGCTCGGTTAACTCTGGATTTAGATGCGACCCAATCTTCAATTCTCGTTCCGGGTAACGAGCGTCCACCTTGACTGTTATCATTTCTTCAGCTGATCCAGTATTAGCTACCGGTAATGGCATTCGGGGGTCGAGGTCGATGTCATTATTTTTTTCAAGTTTATTTTCTTTGCAGTCTTCATTCCCTATGGAGGAGTCTAACTCTTCCAGTTCTACAATCGGTCGTGTCCCTACGACCAATGTTTTTTCACCATCTAGTCTCCTGACCTTACAAATTTTCCTTGACTCATCCACCCTCCAGGTTTCTTCCTCTGCCTCCGTGTCAGACCCATAAGATAGCAGAAATTGTGACAAACTTCGAGATGTTCCCCCCTGCGCATTCTGCCTACCTGGTGCGGCAACAGTAGTGAAAAAATCAGTTGGAACGCCAACTGTTGGAGCGCCAATCCGTGGTGTATCCATATTTGAAACACTCATCCGTTGCTCCATCATCCTTGCATCCCCTTCTTCCTCGCTTGTTTCCTCATCCGTGTTCTCTGGAAACTGAACCGTGTACACAACATTAACCACCTTTTCATCCTCTTCTTGCACCTCGTTCACCCCTGTTTTAATATTTTTTCGAAATCCTTTCACCGACTTGTTGTAACATTCCCTAGAATCGTACTGACTTCCCCGAACACACCCAATCCCTCTTGGGGTTGGAAACTTCATGGATAGATGATAGATTGAGGTAACTACTCGCATTTCCTTCAACAATGGTCTTCCAATCAACGCATTATGAGACGAACTTTGATCGATGACCATGAAGTCCGCAATCTGAGTAGCAGAAAGGCCCCCACTTCCTAACGTCGCAGGCAATCGGATTGTCCCTTTTACTCTGATAGACTCTCCCCCGAAACCATAGATATAAATATTCTCGACCTTCATGTCCTTGTCCGGTAAACCCATCTTCTTATACGTGTCATAGTACAAGATATTAACTGAACTCCCATTGTCCACGAACACACGATGCACATTCTGATTTCCAATTCCCATTGTAACCACCAAAGCATCATTATGAGGATGATGAACCCATTTTGCATCTTCCTCATAAAACGTTATATCTGCCGCCTCTCCCCGAAACAGCTTAGGTGGACGCTGATCCAACCGGTTCACATTTGTCATAGGGGCAGTTTTGGCCTCCTTTGCATATCTTTCCATCGCCTTATTGCTATCACCTGCAATGTGTGGTCCTCCTACTATGGTGCGGATACTTCCTTCTCTAACAAATTTTGACCCCTCTTGCCTTTCCTTGTCATCGTCAGCCGACGTACGACCTATACCCCTTTTTTCCATAGGATGATCAGTCCGGTACTTTTTTACCCATTCCGTTAAATACCCGTCCTTGATTAAGAGTTCGATTTCATCCTTGAGCTGTCTGCATTCATGGGTGTTATGACCAGTAGATTGATGATACTCACAATATCTACCTCTGTCCTTGCTTTGGAAAGAATTCAAAGGTGCTGGCTTCCTGTATATCACCCTGTCCTTGGTCACTTCGTATATGTGTTCAATGGACGCAGCAAGCGGCGTATAAGAGCCCGACCTTCTGTCTTGACCTAGAAAGGGCTCCCGTCCTCTCTTTTCATTAGTAACATTTACCCGGTTCGGGCTTCGTCCTCGTGCTCTGTAGTCGGGACTTGGTGATCGATCTTTCCGTTTATTTCTGCCCTTACTATTCCCATATACCTCACCTTTTTTGTTGTCGGCCAGTGACTGTTCTACCCTCTTGTAAGACTCTGCTTGAGAAAACAATTCTGCCAATGTAGCTGGATCCTTGCCTTGTAGATGCTTCCAGAAGTCGGTTCCCACTCTCAAGCCAGCAATTAAGAAATTCTTCAAAGTCTCATCTGTTGCCCCTCTAACTCCTGCCGCCTCTGCACTAAACCTCTTAAAATATGCATTCAAGGTTTCTCCTTCCCGTTGCTTAATGTTTGCCAAGGAGGTAACTGGGGGGGAATACTTGACTGCTGCTTGGAACTGCGTCAGAAACATCGCCTGCATTTGTTCCCAAGAGGTTATCACCTCACTTCCCAACTTTTGAAACCATTGTTGAGCACTATCTCTGAAAGTCGCAGCTAGCAGACGACACCTGGCCAAACTTGGAACCTGATATACATCCATCTCAATATTGAAACGCCCCAAAAATTCCTTTGGGTCAGAGTTTCCATGAAAACGGAGGTCGGCTGTCGTGTTTCGATATCCCATTGGCAACAGAGCATCCTTCACAGCCACGGAGAATGGAGATGTCACTTTCGTAGAAAAAGAACCAGCTTCACCCTCCAAATGTGCTAACAGCTTCCTTATATCTCCAACATTGACGTCACCAAGCCCTGGAACATTCTGAATACCCCCGGACAGCCCCCCTCCCAGGAAGGTGCTCGCCACAGGTGGAGTAGGCGCGCCAAAGCTTACCAACACAGAAGATGGTATACTCACGATCGGAGGTGTTTGTGTCATGATGGGAGGTGTAACTTGCACAGAAACTTGTGGGGGGGTAGGCACAGCAATAGTTTGATTATCATGTAATAGAGTAGTTTGAACATTACCTGGGATAGGTTGACTTACTTGTGGCGACGTTATGTTTGGAATATCCAAAGCAGTTTGATGATTTTGGCTTTGATTTTTCCTCGCTTCACTAGTTGCACTTTGTGAAGGTACTGGGACAATGACGGGTTCTTTTGACAGAAACTTGTCAGTTTGCCTTTCTGCATTCTCACGCCCTCGTCCTCGACTGCCCCCTCCTCGAGAACCTCGTCCATGATATCCTCCACGTATAATTTGCCCTCCTACAGGTACCTCTCTCCTTCCGTCCGGCCCAGAAACATGAGCTTGGCCCCCGGCTTGCTCCTTCTCCTTTTCCAAAAGTAATTCCTTTATTTCCTCACAAGTCAGCTTTACCCCCATGAGGTCCATCATTGACGATAACCTTTGCCCAGTGTTAAGTTGATGGCCATGCGAGCCACCAGGACGTCCTGTAGCATCCAACACTGGGGGAGCTCGTGGCGATTCGAGGGTTTCAGGCACCATTTGACTATCCTCCGGAAATTCGACAATAGGTTCAGTTTCTCCAAAGTCTAACCTTCGTGGGGTGATGGGTGGTCGCCTCCCGTCACCATGATAATTTGCGCCCCTCCCCCCTCCAGTAGCCATAGTACGCCCTGCGGGTTCTACTTCCATGCGTCGTCCACCACGACCATATGAACCATGTCGAGTCCTCCGATGTTCGACCGCCTTCAACCTAGCATCAAAACTCCTCACAGTTGCACCCATACGGTGGAGCTCGTCCATAAGATCCGTGTTACTAATCAAGACCGGAGGTCGACTTCCAGTAGCATGGGCCGGATCTGTTGGAGTTACCGGAACGTAGGGTTCGTCTTCTCCATACCCTTCCGTGTAGAAACTTCCTTCTTCATGAGCGCTTTCATCACGATTCTGAGACATCTTTCCTCCTAGATGATAATCTTATTCAGCCCCTCCTTCTAGCGCCAATTTGTTAACGGAGGAATTTGTGATAACAAAATTTGAGGTTACAAGCCAAAGCTAAGATCTATGATGGTGGTTCTATGACGGAATAATCGCCGGAGAGTGGTGGTAATTATGTTTTTTAAGAAGCTGAGATCAAAGGAGTTATGGTGGTCTCTCTGAGCTCTCAACGTCCAACCCCTTTAATGTGCCTACGTACCCTATATTTATAGGGATCAAGCTTCACGTAGTTCTAATAGAACAAGGATACTAAGTCCACTAGAGATAGAACTCCTTGGCCGGACTACAAGGGTCCTAAGTCTACTAGAGATAGGTCTCCTTTAAGATAAGTGTCAAGCATAGTCCATGTCGGACTAGAACTCTTAACTAATCATAAAATGCATATCCAAGCCCACTTAGGAGAGCCCATACGATGAAGCCTAGCCGATGACCCCAAGGCTCAACCACGACCGTGCCTTCACGGATACAACATTAGCCCTAACTATTGGAGCTAACATCAACCGCTACCAACTACCACACTAGTCATTAGTTGCAGGGAAAAGTCACGACTTACTCCAAATGCACAAGCTGGTCCTTACCCCCCGATGAGGACAACCCACCAGACTACAGGGCAAGTTCTCCAAAGTTATCGTCGCACCAGGTGTATCTTACTCCCCCAACAAGGATAACTTGTCAGAATACAGGAATAAAACCCCTAATACATATACAAGCTTAGCCACACCTGGATTCCTAGCAAATATCATATTCTCCCTTCATGCCACCTCCAAGTTGGCGCTCCAACTTGGTGCTTCACAGTCTTCTGGCGCGCCCACCTTCCACGTGCACAGTCATCTCTACTTTTTCCTTGTTCCATCTTGGCGTTCCAAGTTGGCGCTCCAAGTTGGCCTTGACGTCTCACCTCGGACATTCCTTATTCTCATGAGTTCATAGTATTTTCATCACCCAGCTCTTTTATCTGTTTGACCATCTTTGGATAGTCAACCCCTATTTTCCTGTATAAATTTATGATATAACACTATACACAGAACAATACGATTTGTTAGGTTGATGTGTCAGAGAGAGAGAGAGAGAGAGAGAGAGAGAGAGAGAGAGAGAGAGAGAGAGAGAGAGAGAGAGAGAGAGAGAGAGAGAGAGAGAGAGAGAGAGAGAGAGAGAGAGAGAGAGAGTAAACACAAACCTCTTTGGAATTATAAAACTGAATGGCATGATTAGCGAGACCATACAAATCAGCAATGGCGTCATCAGAGAGATTAGCATCTGGTGGGCAGTAATACCTAATAATCAAGCTACCACAGTTCCTCATCAGATAAGGATAGTATCCAACCTCAAACCCCTACAATAAAAACGCATATTAACAAATTAATAACCACGTACCTGGTACTTAATTTCAAACGCATATCAACCATATTTACAACCACGTACCTGAGTAGTGCTGACATCTCTGTCATACTGCCTTCGTTCTAATATAGAATATCTTACCTTGACCCAATATCTATGAGCTATATCCGGATGATAGTGTTTCAGTCTATCGTCAATTTGTTTCCTCAGCTCTTCATCATCATCTTCTAGGCGCTGGGAGAAGATTTTTTGCTTCCAAGTCCGATTCATCTTTGCTCCCTTGAGCGCTTCTTCAATATATACAATCCCATCATCTTCTCTTGTCAGCTCTACAGGTTCATAATTATATTCATAATCTTCCGGGACCTTCCGAGTCTTCATCTGATTAATAATACGAATCAGCTCAGCTCTACCTTCCGGATCCCGCCTAGGGTTCTTCATATCTCTTCCTCTGCCTAGGGTTTGTGAGCTGATGAATATGTGGAATTGTTGTTGTAGAGCTCGTGGGCTTTAACTTCGTTGGGAATAGAGGTCTAGGGATGTTTTTACTGCTTCATCGGCTCTAAATATATAGTTATGATTTTGGTGATTTCCATGGAAAATAAATTTACAATTAATTTAAATCATATATAGAATTTGTTTTTGGTGATTTCCGATCATAAATGGGAAATAAGTTTGCAAATATAATTTTAATCATATATAAAATTTGTTTATTTCCGATTATAGGTGGAAAATAAGGTTGTAATCATGTGTAGAATTTGAATACGTAGGGCCATCAATCATCAATCAATATAAATCAATCAATATCTTTATATATTAACTCCTTATATATAATATATAAATCAATCAATATCTTTATATATTAACTCCTTATATATAATAAGCGTAACGGAGATTTTATCCAAAATTTTGGTCGGTCACTGTACTACCAAAAGTATACGATCCGTTGGATTATTAAACTATAAATCTTCAAATCAATGAGGACCGTCAGATATAATATTAAAAATTATATTGAATAGAAATCTTTATGTAAAAATTCGTAATTATCTTTTCTCTTTAGTTTATGGATAGTTTCAGTTAGATAATAATTATTAAACCATCATTAAATTAAAGATAATTTTGTAAGCTTCGCGTGGGCTGTAAAATCGTTAAAATCTGTTGTCTAAAACTCAAGATAGAGCCAAAACAGTAAAGTTATTATCTAAATTTTAATAAATATATTTTTATTATTGTAGCACCAATTTAATTTTTTTTCCTAATTCTTTTAAATTTATAAATTCTATTTTTATTTCAATAAAATATTAAAACCAATTTAAGAAAAAATTAAAATTGATCGTCCGTGTACGATTACGCCCAAATTAATAATTATAGTTATATCTTAAATAGATCGATGAGAATTGTTAGATCTAATATTAAAAAGTGTATCTGATTAATAATAGAATTATATTTAAATACTAAAAAGTGTATTTTGATAATTTAAAATTTTTCTATGTAAAATTTCTTAAATATCTTTTATCTTGGATTTATGTATAGTTCCAGTTAGATAATAATTATTAAACCAAATATCAAAATAACAATTCATATCGATTACAATGATACACGTGGACTCTACATTATAACATAACAGACTTAGGAGAACTCCTGTACATGAATAAATTTAAACACTTTTTTTTCTCAAGAAACATAACAATTTGATTAATCCAAATTATAATTATATTATTTTACATATAACAAACATAAAAGAATAATATCAAAATATTATTAAAATATTGAGGGTTTCATATTCATAAACGATAATTTTGAATATAATATTTATATTAAAATGTGTATTTGATTAAAGGTAGGATTATATTTAAATACTAAGAAGTGTGCTTTGATAATTTAAACCAATTATGAATTGATTTTCTATATTGAATTGAATTTTTTATGTAAAACTTCTTAACCATCTTTTCTTTTCAGTTTATTTTATGAGTAGGTCAACTGGTCAAGTTAGATAATAATTATTAAACCATCATTAAATTAAAGATAATTTCGTTAGTTTCGCGTGGGTTGTAAAATCGTCAAAATTCAATTTCTAAAACTTAGGATAGAACCCAAATAGTAAAGTATGTATCTAAATTTTAATAAATATTTTTTTATTATTGTAGCACCAATTTATTTATTTTTCCACTAATTCTTTTAAATATAGAGAAATTTTATGTTTCTTCCAAAAAAGTATAAAAATTAATTAAGAACAAATTCAAATCGATAAAGAATATAATAATATGAGAATAAAATTTTATATAATCATAACATAATTTTTATTCTGTTTAATAATTTTTAAGTAATAATGTATTTTAAAATTTTATATACACTGTAAATAAAATCGAAACATTAAAAGTAAAAGCAGTTAGTAAGATAGCTATATTAGTATATACTTGATATCTTTATTATATTAAATCCTTATATATAATAATCATAATAGGGATCTTATCCAAAATTTTGGTCGTAGACAACCAAATTAATAAGGACCATTAGATCTTAACTAGATAAATGAAAATCGTTAGATCAAATATTTAAAAAGTGTATTTTATTAATAATATGATTATATTTAAATTCTAAAAGGTGTATTTTGATAATTTAAACCAAATATACCAAATATAAATAAGTTTTCTATATTGAATAGAATTCTCCATGTAAAAAATTCGTGACTTTCTTTTCTCTTCCGGATAATTCCAGTTAGATAAAAATTGTTAAACCATCTTTTAATTAAATATAATTTAGTTATCTTCATGTGAGGTATAAAATCGTCAAAATCTGATTTTTAAAACACAAGATAAAGCCCAAATTAATAAAGTGAATATTTAAATTCTAATAATAATTATTATGTCATCATTATTTTAATACCAATTTAATTACTTTTTTCTAACTATTTTAAATTTAGAAATCTATGTTCAAAAATTAAAATCAATCTAAGAAAAAATTCAAATCAACAAAGAATATAATAATATGAGGATAAAATTTTATAAAATTGTGTATATTTTTAATCCAATTTTATTAAGTTTTAGATCATAACTAATCAAATATTATTTATTATTAAATAATAAATTATACGTAAATGATGATTTTGTTTTATAAGAACTCATAGATACTTAATTTCATTGTTAGCAGGACTATATTCATATTAAAAAAAACGTATTTTGAAATTTTAGACTCAGAGGCCAAACTTTTTTAACATATATACATTGTAAATTATTAAATTCGAAACTTTAAAATTTTCTTAATCAATTAGTATAGTACTTTTCTGAAAAATCGTACTTTACAAAAAATATTATCAAATAACCTATGTCTGCAAGAAAAAAAATGAAAAAAATTCTTTATTTTAAAAAAAAACCTATAAATTTTAATATATTGTTGGTAGATTTAAACCTTAGATCATTCTACATGATAATTTTAGTGTTATATCTAACGTTTTTCAACAATTTAATTTGAAACATCCAAGATTGAGTGATCAAACAAAGCGACCAAACTTATAAGGAAACTTTCATTATTTAGTCTTTAATATAATAACATAGATATTTATATGATATACTATAAAAAATGAATTTTATACAGAATTTTGATCGTCACGTAGTACTTTAAAAGAAGAACTATTACAAAAAAAATTATAATTTAATTGATAATTTATTTTCTCAAAAGTTCAAAGTTCCCACATCTTTAACATATTACAAAAAAGAGTATATTATATTTTAACAATAAATATTTAAAAAAATTAAAAATTAAAAAAATTATAAATATTAAGAAAAATTAATGATGTTATCATGGTAGTTTGTTTCTAAATACCGCCAAAACATTCTCATCCAACACTTTTAAAAATAGATGATCAAGATTATATCATATAAAAAGAAGTTATTGTCTAAAAATGATACAAGTTAAAAGATATTATACTAGGATTGGATTTTCTAAAAAGTCAAAACATAAAAATAGTTGTAATTAAATAAGGAAACCCATTTAATACCAAAATAATCAAAATCGTTTATTGTTAAATAGATATGTGAAAACAGTTAAATTTAACATTAAAAACTGTATTTGGTTAATGAAGAGTATTCTAATTATCTAAACTACATATAAGTAGATTTCCTAAATCGAATAGAATTCTCAAGATTAAATTTCGTCACTTTATTCTCTTTTTAGTTTTAGAATAGTTTAGCGTGTAAAATATAATAAATATCAAATTTTTAACTATAATTTTTGTGGCTAAATCTTTTTTAACAATAATTTAATCATGTAAACTAATAACTTTTAAATATTAAAATATTCATAAATAAATATAATTATAAATATTTAAAAAAACAATCGTGTGTTGCATGGATAATTAAAATATAGTTATAAACAAAATAATTATAAATAAAATTTAAGTAACCGTGCACGGGCTATAAGTAAGCTAGTATAAAGGAAAACCCCCAGGAGCTCTCAGATCGTCCGAAAGCTATTTATCTATTTTTCTACAGCTCCTGAATTTTAATTCAATAAAATTAAATTTCCTTATTTAATTTCGAATTTATAGGATAAAAATATATCAACTGCTTTTTAAATCTTTACTAATGCTGATATACAATTTTAAGATTCTTTCCTTTCTCAATTTTGATTCAATAAAATGAAAGTTCCTTATTTAAAGTTGAATTTATATGATAGAAAAAATTTCAATTGTATTTTAATCTTTACTAATAAAGGAAACTAAATATAACTATTTATTTATTTTTCTAGAGCTCTTGATTTTAATTTAATATGATTAAATTTCCTTATTTAAATTAAAATTTATAAGATAGAGAAAATATCAACTGCCTTTTAAATTTTAGCTAATGGAGGAAATATAATATACAATTTTAATATTATTTTCTTTCTCAATTTTAATTCAATAAAATTAAAGTTACTTATTTAAATTTTAATTTATATGATAGAAAAAATCTAAATTGTCTTTTAAATCTTTGTTAATGGAGAAACAAAATATACAATTTTAATTCAATAAAATTAAATTTCCTTATTTAAATTAGAATTTATAGGATAGATAAATATCAAATACTTTTTAAAACTTTACTATTGGAGGAAACTGATATACAATTTTAAGATTCTTCCCTTTCTCAATTTTTATTCAATAAAATGAAAGTTCCTTATATAAATTTGAATTTATAGCATAGAAAAAATCTCAATTTCCTTTTAAATCTTTACTAATGGAGGAAACAGAACATACAATTTTAATATTCTTTCATTTTTCAATTTTAATTCAATAAAATTAAAGTTCTTTATTTAAATTTGAATTTATAGGATAGAAAAAATCTCAATTGTCTTTTAAATCTTTGTTAATGGAGGAAAATAAATAAACAATTTTAATTTAATAAAATTAAATTTCCTTATTTAAATTGGATTTTATAGGATAGAAAAATATCAAATACCTTTTAAATCTTTACTAATGGAGGAAACTGATATACAATTTTAAGATTCTTTCCTTTCTCAATTTTTATTCAATAAAAATTATATTTTCTTATTTAAATTCGAATTAATAGGATAGAAAAATATTAACTGCCTTTTAAATTTTTACTAATGTATGAAACTGATATACAATTTTAAGATTCTTTCCTTTCTCAATTTTGATTCAATAAAATGAAAGTTCCTTATTTAAATTTAAATTTATATGATAGAAAAAATCTCAATTGCCTTTTAAATCTTTAGTAATAAAGGAAACTAAATATAAACATTTATTTATTTTTCTAGAGCTTTTGAATTTTAATTTAATATACCTAAATTTACTTATTTAAATTCAAATTCAAATTTATAGGATAGAAATAATATCAGTTGCCTTTTAAATTTTAACTAATGGAGGAAATAGAATATACAAATTTAATATTATTTCCTTTCTCAATTTTAATTCAATAAAATTAAAGTTACTTATTTAAATTTGAATTTATATAATAGAAAAAATCTAAATTGTCTTTTAAATCTTTGTTAATGGAGAAACAAAATATACAATTTTAATTCAATAAAATTAAATTTCCTTATTTAAATTGAAATTTATAAGATAGAAAAATATCAAATACATTTTAAATCTTTACTATTGCAGGAAACTGATATACAATTTTAAGATTATTTAATTTTAAGATTCTTTCCTTTCTCAATTTTTATTCAATAAAATGAAGGTTCCTTATATAAATTTGAATTTATTGGATAGAAAAAATCTCAATTTCCTTTTAAATCCTTACTAATGGAGGAAACAAAATATAAAATTTTAATATTCTTTCCTTTCTCAATTTTAATTCAATAAATTAAAGTTCCTTATTTAAATTTCAATTTATAGGATAGAAAAAATCTTAATTGTCTTTAAATTTTTGTTAATGGAGGAAACAAAATATACAGTTTTAATTCAATAAAATTAAATTTCCTAATTTAAATTGGAATTTATTGTATAGAAAAAAATCAAATACCTTTTAAATCTTTACTAATGGAGGTCTGATATACAATTTTAAGATTATTTCCTTTATCAATTTTTATTCAATAAAATGAAAGTTCCTTATATAAATTAGAATTTATAGGATAGAAAAAAATCTCAATTTCCTGTTTAATCTTTACCAATGGGGGAAACAAAATATACAATTTTAATATTCTTTCCTTCCTTAATTTTATTTCAATAAAATTAAATTTCCTTATTTAAATTTGAATTTTTAGGATATAAAAAATCTCAACTGTCTTTTAAATCTTTGTTAATGGAGAAAACTAAATATAAAATTTTAAATATTCTTTCTATTAAAATCAATATACTTATATAAAGGAGAAGACGGGGGCGGTGAGGTGGCGCCTCTAGAATCGCTCCGTTCTATTTTTCTAATTTTCTCAATTTTTCACAATTTTTAATTTTAATAATTACAACTTCCTTTATTATTTTCGATTTGTAAGAAGGAAATTAAAAATTACACTTTTATTATTTTCAAACTTGATAGAACTTTCTTTTATTATTTTCATACTTGATAGAACTTTCTTTGATTTAGAAAATTACAACTTCCTTATTATTTTCGAATTTGTAGGACTTGATAGAACTTTATTTGATTTAGAAAATTACAAGTTACTTATTATTTTCGAATTTGTAGGACTTGATAGAACTTTCTTTGATTTAGAAAATTACAACTTCCTTATTATTTTTGAATTTGTTGGCTTGATAGAACTTTCTTTTATTATTTTCAAAGTTGATAGAATTTTCTTTGATTTAGAAAATTACAACTTTCTTATTATTTTCGAATTTGTAGGCTTGATATAACTTTCTTTTATTATTTTCAAACTTGATAGAACTTTCTTTGATTTAAAAAATTACAACTTCTTTATTATTTTCGAATTTGTAGGACTTGATAGAACTTTCTTTGATTTAGGAAATTATAACTTCCTTATTATTTTCGAATTTGTAGGCTCTTATGTTAAATATTGCAATTTTCTTTTATATTATTTTCAATCTTGATATAACTTTCTTTTATTATTTTCAAACTTGATAGAACGTTTTTTTATTTAGAAAATTACAACTTTCTTATTATTTTTGAATTTTTAGGATCTTATGTTAATAATTGCAATTTTCTCTTTTATTATTTTCAATTTTGATAGAACTTTCTTTTATTATTTTCAAACTTGATAAAACTTTCTTTTATTATTTTCAAACTTGATAAAACTTTCTTTTATTATTTTCAAACTTTATAGAACTTTTCTTTTATAATACTTCTTGACTTTTAAACATAACGGATTTCCATATTATTCACCTTACAAACACCTATAAATTAATGATCATTCATAACAAAAAATCTACACCGAAACTTTTTTACATAGCTTCAAATTTTTACAACCTTATTTACAATCAATACAACTATGACCTACATCATGTTGGATGCTTTGAACGATAGCAGTTATACCTGGATGATAAGAGTACGAGTGTGTAGAATGTGGAAATCTGTCAATCCAAATACTGAAGAACTGATCAGTCTTGACATGATTTTGATCGATTAAATAGGTTAATAAATCAATATACTTATAACTTATTAATTTGTCAAATTGTATGATGTTATTAACTTTTCTAAGATATGTTGTATGACAGAAAAATTTGATCCATGCTACGATCCCGAAGATTTTGGTCTCTCGGTTCAAAAATCTTTTAGAGGAAGGCTCCGTATACAGCATCAAAAATCTGAAAGTTGTTTCAAGTACAGGGAAATATAGACCACTATCACATGGGTCTAAATTGCTCTTCATACGCATAACGTTGCCTAAGAGATTGGAAGAAGGCATTGTCAACATATCACTGAATGGATTTCAATTCATATGTCCGGATATGATTGATGCACATATTAATGACACCAACATACTCTCATGTTTTTGATGCAGTAATATATTAGAGTAAAATATAAGTAATACTATTATATAAGTTATAATTCAAACTATCATGTTCTAATATTATTTTTTCTATGTTGATTTAGATGTTGTGGGGTGCTTGACCTACTTGGGTGGCATTGAAGTTGTCAAAGGCGGTTGAAAAAAAAGAGATCTCAAAATTGTCACAAATTAGTAAGTTATGCATTATATTAATTTTAATATAACTGTTAATTGTTTTTTATTGTTCTTGTAATTTTATATTATTTCTTTGGTTATCCCAATTTATTTGTTTTACTTATTTAATTTGTTCTAATTTTTTTCTTAAACAGCTCCATCACCAGTACCATAACTTTGTGGGAAAGTTGGCCGAGATGGTTGATACAAATTTATACAAGGAGGATGGTGAACCCTATATAATAATTGTCACATCTACCCAGAAATATAAATCAATATAAATTTAGTATTTTATAAATTTAGTAATTTAGTATTTTTTTATCAATATAAATTTCCTTTTATATATATATGGAAATGGTATCGGTCCAATAAAATAAAAAATCAAACTATATAAACAAAAGCAATATGTAAATACTTCATAATATTACCTACCCAAATACAAGTTTTATAGAATATATTTTATTTGATAATTTAAATAATTTTGTAGATATTTATTTCACAATTTTTATTCTAATATTCTTTTTTTAACAAATATATTCTAATGCCGCTGATTTTACAGAATATATTTTATTTGATAATTTAAATAATTTTGTAGATATTAATTTCACAATTTTTATTCTAATATTCTTTTTCTTAACAAATATATTATAATGCCGCTGCGAAGCGCGGTTTAGTAACCTAATTTGTAATAATGGAGGAAAATAAATATACTATTTTAATATTCGATATCTTTATCTTTTTATCTTATAAATCTTTATCTTATTTTTACTTTTATTTATCTTCTTCTTTATATATACTAGCTTAAAATTCGTGCAATTCACAGATTTTTTTTAATTATTATTATTTCAATATTGATATTTTAATATTTTATTAATTGTATTTATTAAAAAAAATTAAATAGGTATGTTAAAATAGGTAAACCTTTTTAATAATTAAAAGTATTAAAATAGGTTTAAACATATTTTCGGACATCTATATCTTTTTATTAATATTCAACATATTTATCATTTTAGCTTATCAATCTTTATCTTATTTCTTTTTTTATTTATATTTTTCTTTATATATATAAGGAAATTGAATATATAATTTTAATATTCTCATTGATTAAAAGATGTCTAATTTGTTTTTTCAAATCTTTCCTAATGAAGGAAACTTAATATACAATTTTAATATTTTTGCCAATAAAATCTTGACTAATGGATATTCTCCTAAAACTTTTTCCCAAATTTTAAAATTGAGAAAGACTTTTACTAATAATTTCCTAAATTTCTCTTCGGGACAAATTTGAAACTTATTACAAAAGTTTACCTTAATTATTCAAGACTAACTTCTTCTCCAACAATCATTCATATATATATATATATATATATAATTGACCATCGAACATAAGTAAGTTCAACTTTCTATCGTATTTTTACATCGATTTGTTAGTTTACCTTTATGCTTTTTTAAACTTGAATTATTGACATCATTAGTATAATATTTGATAATTGATACGCATGAATTGTATTTTTTGTCCATGTTCTTCAGTAATATGTTTATTAAACTCATAATTTTTAATTTGATGTAGGGTGGTATTTATAAGCTGATCATCTTGATATTGGGTATTGGATAATTCAATTGTGATGTGATGATTCAATATGTCTATACAATATATAGGTACAAACCAGACACCAGTAGCCTAAGTCTCTGACAATTAGCTAATATGATTATTCTTTTAGTACTATAAGTTTATTAATGTCTCTAGATATTTTATGATAAAATTTTATGTATCCTGCAAGATAGATGCTACTCTAAGTCATTATGGCTATATTTAACAATTTTACTTTTTCAATTTCATAGGATGGCTCATAAGTTTTGTAGCTTAATATATTTTCCTATATAATTTTTAGTCCAAGATATGAGAGATTGGTTTGGCCAGATAGCGGATGATAGGATTGTAAAAAAAACCTTCAATGTGTAGGAGCTTGCAAGGGGATGAATGAAAAAAAGTGACTGAAATAAGTATCAGTATTTTGAAATCCGAATCACTAACATACTTTCTGAAACATACATGCACATGTTTAGGATTATCAATAATTTTTATGTATAGTAAAAGATCTATACATGGAGGATGATGTCATTATAAAATGTATAAGATGTTATTTATGTACGATAAAATATATATGTTTGGAGCTTGATATCAAATTTATGAAACGACCAACTTTCACAATAAAAAATGAAATATAAAAAAATTACTTTTTATTATAATTTATATAGTTAATAAGATAATATTGTAGAATCTTACCTTTAGAATCTTTACTAATGGAGAAAATTAAATATACAATTTAAAAAAAAAATATTTATAAATATAATTACTAACATAGGAAACTAAATATATTATATTAATATTCTTCTAAATTTTATATGTAAGTCAAAGCTTAAAATTTTGAAAAATATTATGGAAAAGACAATGACGGTGAGTTTCCCTCAAATCACCTCAATTTTTTTTATATAATTTTCTCGAAATTTTGAATTATTAATGTAATGTTTTATTAATATGTAATGTTTTGCTTTTAATTTAATTTAGCTTTAATTTAATGTTAATTTTCTTTTTAGTTGTCTTATCAAGTTTATTTTCGGATTTTGTATTGATGCCGTTGATATAGTTAAATTTGACTTGATTTAAGTTTGAATTTTTAAATATTATTCTACTATTAATCGAATACACTTTTTAACATTAGATATAAGGTTCATGCATGTTTAAGATCAAACGGTATTTATTAATTTGGTTGTTAAAGTACCGAATTATCAGAATTTTAGATAAAATCTCTCTTGCCTTTATTATATATAAGAATATAATGTATATTCGGATATATTCAAGAGATTTTGTTTTTAAGAATATGCTGTTATTTTTTTGTGGCCTTTGATATAGTTAAATTTGACTTGATTTAAGTTTGAATTTTTAAATATTATTCTACTATTAATATTATGCACGGGTTATTTTTAATATTTGTTACTATATTATTTACGTTTTAATATTTTATTAATTGTATTTGTTAAAAAAAATAAGCACGTATGATAAAATATGTAAACTTTTTTAAAAATTAAAAGCCTTAAAATTGGTTTTTAAAATAAATAAGTAAATGATTTGCCCGTGATATTTTTAGAAAAAAGGAGAGATTTTAGTAAGAAAAATAAAAAAATTAATTTGAAAAAGGAAATTGTCCATGATATTTTTAGAAAAAGAGGGGCTTTGTTAGAAAAATTTATAATGTGTTTTAGCTGAAAAGGTAATTGGTTATAAATAGATAATGTTATTATTTAATATTTTTTTATAAATCAGTAATGGTAATTAAGTAAAAATATGATTTTACCGACCGATCAAATTTTAATTTTCGTCTATTATATAATAGTATATATAATAGTATAGACTGACTTATTGCACGTATCATTTACGGGTTTTTAGATTTATTTTATTAATTAATTAATTAAAATATATATTTGGATGTATTAATAAGTTATAAATATTATTAATTATTGAAAGATATTGTGTAAGGCATTTTTGGGAGTGTATTAATGATTGAAAGATATCGTATAATTGGTATTTTTAGGTGTGTTGGGAAAACGTAATATTGTTTAATTAAAAGGTAACATGTTAATTTAAAAACATTACATTAATGACTGAAAGATATAATATAATTAGTATTTTTATGTGTGTTTATAAAAGGTAGTATGTTTTAATTAAAAGATAACATGCTTTTAATGATTGAAAAATATTATATTATTAGTATTTTTAGGCGTGTTTATAAAATATAGTGTTTTTTTAATCAAAAGATACTCCCACGTCCCTTTAGGTTCTTTGGGAGACAGAACTTGACACGCATTTTAAGACTTCTAAAAAGTATAATTTCATAACTTATTTTTTATTTACATTTTTAACATAACTTAATAAGTTATGTCAAGAACCTAAATGGACGGAGCAGAGTAATATGTTTTGGTTAGAAAAGGCAATTTCCTATTATTCATATTATTTATTAATTAAAATAACCGAAAACCTGAAAACCAAAATTTTCAATGAAACGTCAATTATATAATATTATAGATTATACAAACTTCTTTTCTTAAATAGTCAATATTTAAAATTTTACAAAAAATTTATAGGGCCGCTGCGAAGCGCGGCTTAGTCGACTAGTACTTATATAAAGAAGGAGAAGACGAGGGCGGTGAGGTGGCGGCTCTCAAATCGCTCCGATCTATTTTTCTAATTTTCTCAATTTTTTGAATTAATAATATTAAAGATTCGAAAATATCTCAATTTTAAGATTCTTCCCTTTAAAATCTTTACTAATGAAGGAGGCTAAATATATAATTTTAAGATTCTTGTAATATTCTCCTAAATTTTTTATTAGAAAATATCAAGGTTATCTTTTAAATTTTTACTAATAGAGAAAACTAAATATAAAATTTTAATATTTTTGCCTTTATAATTTCCAATAAATTCTCAATTTCCTTCTTACTATTTTCTAACGCAGTAAACTAAATATACTATATTAATATTCTCCTAAATGTTCTCTACTAATCTAATTTATTTACTAATTTCTTTTTTTATTTTCTCAATTTTTTGACTTATTAATATTAAAAATTCAAAAATATCTCAATTTTAAGATTCTTGCTTTTTCTAATTTTCTCAAAATTTTGAATTAATTATATCAAAGAGTAGAAAAAGTCTCATTTGCCTTTTAAGTCTTTAATATTAGAGGAAACTAAATATACAATTTTAATATTCTTGCATTTAAAATCTTTACTAATGGAGGAAAATATATATACAATTTAAATATCCTACTAAATCTATTTTTGTATAGCACCTCTATTATAAATATTAAAAATTGAAATTTCATTTTTTAGCTCCTAATTTATAGAAAATGTGATACGTATAAAAAACAATTACTCTAAAATACACTTATATAAACAAGAATACGAGGAGGGGCGAGGTGGCACCTCTCTAAAATCGATTCGATATATTTTTCTAATTTTCTCAAATTTTGGAATTAAATAAACAAATATATTACAATTACCTTCTACATATTCGTTAATGTAGGAAACTATAAATACTATCTTAATTTTCTCCTAATCTTTCTATTTAAGTTAAATCAAAACAAATATACGAAAGTAATTATTTGATGAAATATTAACTTTCTTCTGGTTAATCTATCTATATATACATCTTTGAACGCTGCAAACGTTCTTTACTCTTTTTCTTGGATGCATCATGCATGGCTTTTTCATGTTTTTATTTATCTTTTGATTTTTGAACGGGTGTAATGTACTATTGTGCTTTGTTTCTACCATTATATATAAAATAAGATTAATTGTGTTTAGCATTCAACTAACTTGGTTTGTATTGTAATGCAGTTCCACAAGAATGGATTCAAACAAGGTGACTTTTGTAGTTGATTTCTATGACTAATTACAATTATGTTTAATTCATCTTTGTATTTAATTATTGTTTTTTTGTAATTTTGGGGACTAATTAGTGTTTGTATACGGTATTATTTTCTTAATAAAATTTAATGAGACATGGTTTACTTTTTAATGATGACAGGGTAGATGTGGCCTTCTTCCGGGTTAGTTTTTGATAGGGTTAAATGGCTTAATCATAATTAAACTCACTCTCAATTTGCAACTGGATCGTTGTACTCAAAAAGCTAGCAGTCGACTAACTGATTTAATTTAAACTTACAATCAGATCATTACACTAAAAAAAAATTGCACAGCTGTTAAATTATGTTGACTTTTAACGGAGGGACGTTAAAATTGTACACGTAGACTGTCAGGTTGGTTTTTTACCCAATAACCCAACAAGCCTGACCCGAACTATTAAACACTTATACACAGCAAATTAAACCCCCAAATTAGAACACATCCATATCAAGGTAACTGAAGAAACAGTTGCTAGATCTCTATCACTTGCGGCAGAATGAGAACAAATGTCTCCCAAGAATCTATTCCTAGAAGGGCCAATCAAAAGAGGAGCATGCGAAACAGCGAGACTCTTCCTGGCAATCTCTGTTCGGATAGTTGGCAACCCCATAAGTATGTCCAAATTATCTTCTTTTTTCTTTGAAAAACCAATTCCAGGGTCAATTATAATCTTCCAAGCTGGGATGCCTGACAACTCTGCATCTCGAACACGCATACATAGCTCAGAAGCAACGTCCTTACAAACATCACCATACTGAAGATTTTCACTATTCTGCATAGTGGAGGGGTTACCCCTCATGTGCATTGCAACATAAGGAACCTTCAGTTCTACAACAACATCAAGCATCTTCGAATCTAACTGTCCACCAGAGACATCATTCACAAGATGAGCCCCTTTACTAACAGCCTCAGACGCAACCTGCGAATAAAATGTATCAACAGACATAAGTTTTCCTTCTGCCTCGGGCAATTTTTAAATAGCCTCTAAGACTGGTATTAGTCTATCATGTTCCTCTTCGGGTGAAATCCTGGATGCCATTGGACGGGATGATTGCGCACCAATATCAATTATATCAGCCCCTTGCGAGATCATCAATCGAGCCTGTGAAACCGCATCCTCCACAGACTGATATTTTCCTCCATCGCTAAAGCTATCGAGTCACATTCAATATACCCATGACAGAGGTTTTCACAGACCAGTCCCATAAGCTCTTCCCAACTGGTAAAACCCTTTTCATTCCATCTTTTCCAATCAAAGATTGACCACCAAGTTTTTCCATGATTCAAAAATTCCACCAGGATATATTGATAAGAAATGCCAGTATGCGACAATATCACTGTCTACATCAGATCCCAAATTTTCTGTAAGAGTTGTTGTTAGTCGAACTCGATGAACTCATCTCTCTCAATCAATATAGGAAGGGTTGTAAATTAATTGATGAACTCGATGTATCTAATTGATTTATTAGAGTTGTATCTATATAGGGTGGTTTTGATATGGGTCGGGTTTAAGATGTTTATGGAACTGGATAGTTTAGTTCGGATCAGAGATAACACGTCAGCGCGCCACATCAGCTTTCCGTTACTCCCGTTAAAAAAGTTGACGGCGGTTACCTGATTGCAAGTTTAAATTACTTAAGTTAGTTGACTGCAAGCTTTTTGAGTACAATGACCCAGTTGCAAGTTGAGAGTGAGTTTAATTATGATTAAGCCATTTAACCCGTTTTTGATATCTTTATCTTAATTATCCTAATATTATATACTTTAGTTACATGACATAAAAATCTCAAGTCTCATTGTCTCTGTCCATCAATTAAGGTTAGTTTTTTTTGAACAAAATTTTTTTATATGTTCATTGGAAAAATAATTATGCTATCTTAGTGTTTCTTTGAATGTTTGATCTCTTACAAAAAATCATAAAGACTTTATCTCAATCTCCTATTTCTTAAGGATAAAGAGATCATGTCATGTAAGTCATAAAAATAGGAAAGAAAAGGTAAAAATAATATTTGTTGCTCCTTTTAATTTTTATTGATATAAGAAATTTCATAAATATTTTTTGTACTTTGTTTATAATAAAAAAGAGAGGTAGCCCTGGAGTACAATATGAAAATATTAGATTTAAAAGGTGGCGAGGAATGGTAGGCAGGGAGAGGAGGATCCTCACTTTCTAGACCAAATTTCAAATTTTTTCCAAATTTTCATGAAATATGAAGAGAGATGCAAACCAAGAAAGTGGAAATAATAATGTACATACAAAGATTTGGGTGGAAACTACAGATTTAGGTTACAAAGTCTAATGTTGTGTTTAAACATTATAATTTAAACACCCCAATACTTCATTCCTTAACTCATTCATTTTCTTCACAGTTCTTATCATAATAATTTTGCACTATCTCAATTTTTTTCAAATCTTCCCATCAACTCTCATTATTTTCTTTTAATTTCATACATTACATTCCATTCATCCCAACCAAGCACAACCAAAGTGATTCTATTTGATTTGGAAGTTTAATCATGTAACTTTGATGGTAAAAATTAAAACTTATTCTATATTTATAAAAATATTAGAAATATAGTGCAACTATTATAATTTAATATTGGCTTAAAATTGTGCCGAATTACTTTGATAGTTGTTATTTAATTATTTATGTTTTATATTTTATTAATTATATTTGTTAAGGAAATACATATACATGTTAAAATAGGTTAAAAAAAATTTAAATAACTAAAAATATTAAAATTGGTTTTAGAATAAATAAGTAAGGGTTTGTCCGTGATATTTTTTGAAAATGAATGGTTTTGATAAAGAAAAAAAAGTAACTTATTTTAGTTCAAAAAGTAATTACCCGTAAAATTTATGGAAATGGGGGGATTTTGTAAGATAAAATTATGTGTTTTAGTTTTAAAAAATAATTGATTATAAATAGGTAACGTTATTCTTTATTAATATTCTTCTTTTTATATATAAGTAAGTATAATTAAGTAAAAACATAAATCATCAAAAAATTGCACCAATCAAACAAAATTTAAATATTTCGCCTTTAATTAGTAATATAAATGCGTGTTCCCAGTTTTATAATTTTGTAACCTACATATATCGGGGATATGTATATTTCATTATTTAATTTAGAGAAAACAAAGTGGAATTCAGAATTTCTGAGTTTGGAAACTTTTTTTTTTATTTTCATGGCAAGACAATCGTTTAAAAAGGTCATGTTATGTATGTCCGAGGAGGGTGTATAACAATGAAATGTAATTATTTTTGCTTAATATTTTTGTTATAATGCGGTGGCAGCTGTTAGGTAATTTTAATTTAACTTTGCTTTTTTCTTGATTTTTTTAGTAATCTATATCTAAATTTTAAAAAATATATTTATTTAATATTCTCCTAACTTTTATATTTTAGTCAAATTTTAAATTTTAAAAAGAAAATACAAATCAATTAACCAATAAATTATTATATAATTTATTATATAAATGAGAAGATGGCTCGAATAGTTGGTATCTCTCAAATCATCACAATCTAATTTTCTAAGTTTCCTTTTAAAAATTATTAAAAAATATGTTCTCAAAAGTTTATGTAAAAAATTCCATGTGTAATTTATCTATATGTTTTACATATATATTAGAAATTATTTTATTAAAGTTTACTTTCTAATTTATACAGATAATAATACTTACAGAAAATGCAACTTTATATAAAATAAATAAAATATAGAAGTCTTATGTTCTTTTCATATATTTTTTCGATTATTTATATTTTAAACATTAAAAATTAGAATTTTAAAATTTATTTAAATTAAATTTTACAATTTGATAAAATTGATTAATAAATGATGTAATTTATTCAGTAAATTAGTTTATTACCTGTTTAGATTTGGTAATAACGAGAATGCGGATCATTGGGAGGAAAACAGATTTAACGAGAGAGTAATTCATTAGAAATCGCGTATTATATGCTAGAATTTAATATCAATGTTATATTATGTATTTTAAATAAAAGTTAGAATATGAATTTCGAGAAAAATAAAAATGGTCATAAATATACTAATATTTAATATAATATGAAGATAATGAAAAATATTAAATAATTACCATTTTCTATATTTATTCAAATTTTCGTTAAATGACCAAGATGAAACGTAGAATCCAAAAGAAATATTCATTTTGTGTTAGAAATATTATTTCATCTAAGAACATATTTTATAGAATATTTTTTAAGGAGTTTTTAAAAATTATTATAATGCCGCTGCGAAGCGCGGCTTAGTAAACTAGTACTTATATAAAGGAGAAGACGGGGGCGTTGAGGTGGCGCTCTAGAATCGTTCCGTTCTATTTTTCTAATTTTCTCAATTTTTCACAATTTTTAATTTAATAATTACAACTTCCTTTATTATTTTCGATTTTGTAGGAAGAAATTGAAAATTACACTTTTATTATTTTCAAACTTGATAGAACTTTCTTTTATTATTTTCAAACTTGATAGAACTTTCTTTGATTTAGAAAATCACAACTTCCTTATTATTTTCGAATTTGTAAGATTTGATAGAACTTTCTTTGATTTAGAAAATTACAACTTTCTTATTATTTTCGAATTTGTAGGCTTGATAGAACTTTCTTTTATTATTTTCAAACTTGATAGAACTTTTTTTGATTTAAAAAATTACAACTTCCTTATTATTTTCAAATTCGTAGGACTTGATAGAACTTTCATTGATTTAGAAAATTACATATTCCTTATTATTTTCGAATTTGTAGGCTCTTATGTTAATAATTGCAATTTTCTTTTTTATTATTTCCAATATCGATAGAACTTTCTTTTATTATTTTCAAACTATAAAACTTTCTTTGATTTAGAAAATTACAACTTCGTTATTATTTTTGAATTTTTATATTTTTGAATTTTTAGGATCGTATGTTAATAATTGCAATTTTCTCTTTTATTATTTTCAATCTTAATAGAACTTTCTTTTATTATTTTCAAACTTGATAAAACTTTTTTTTATTATTTTTAAACTTGATAGAACTTTCTTTTATTATTTTCAAACTTGATATATTTTTAATTTTAATAATTACAACTTCCTTTATTATTTTCGATTTTGTAGGAAGAAATTGAAAATTACACTTTTATTATTTTCAAACTTGATAGAACTTTCTTTTATTATTTTCAAACTTGATAGAGCTTTCTTTGATTTAATTTAGAAAATCACAACTTCCTTATTATTTTCGAATTTGTAGGACTTGATAGTACTTTCTTTGATTTAGAAAATTACAACTTCCTTATTATTTTCGAATTTGTAGGCTTGATAGAACTTTCTTTTATTATTTTCAAACTTGATAGAACTTTCTTTGATTTAGAAAATTACAACTTCCTTTTTATTTTCGAATTCTTAGGACTTGATAGAACTTTCGTTGATTTAGAAAATTACAACTTCCTTATTATTTTCGAATTTGTAGGCTCTTATGTTAATAATTGCAATTTTCTTTTTTATTATTTTCAATCTTGATATAACTTTCTTTTATTATTTTCAAACTATAGAACTTTCTTTGAGAAAATTACAAATTTATTATTATTTTTGAATTTTTAGGATCTTATGTTAATAATTGCAATTTTCTCTTTTATTATTTTCAATCTTGATAGAACTTTTTTTATTATTTTCAAACTTGATAAAACTTTTTTTTTTATTTTTAAATTTGATAGAACTTTTTTTTATTATTTTCAAACTTGATATATTTTTAATTTTAATAATTATAACTTCCTTTATTATTTTCGATTTTGTAGGAAGAATTTGAAAATTACACTTTTATTATTTTCAAACTTGATATAACTTTCTTTTATTATTTTCAAACTTGATAGAACTTTCTTTGATTTAGAAAATCACAACTTCCTTATTATTTTCGAATTTGTAGGACTTGATAGAACTTTCTTTGATTTAGAAAATTACAACTTCCTTATTATTTTCGAATTTGTAGGCTTGATAGAACTTTCTTTTATTATTTTCAAACATGATAGAACTTTCTTTGATTTAAAAAATTACAACTTCCTTATTATTTTCAAATTTATAGGACTTGATAAAACTTTTTTGATTTAGAAAATTACAACTTCCTTATTATTTTCGAATTTGTAGGCTCTTATGTTAATAATTGCAATTTTTTTTTATTATTTTCAATATTGATAGAACTTTCTTTTATTATTTTCAAACTATAGAACTTTCTTTGATTTAGAAAATTACAACTTCCTTATTATTTTTGAATTTTTAGGATCTTATGTTAATAATTGAAATTTTCTCTTTTATTATTTTCAATCTTGATAGAACTTTTTTTTATTATTTTCAAACTTGATAAAACTTTCTTTTATTATTTTTAAACTTGATAGAACTTTCTTTTATTATTTTCAAACTTGATAGAACTTTTCTTTTATAATACTTCTTGACTTATAAACATAATGGATTTCCATGTTATTCACTTTACAAGCGCCTATAAATTAAAGGTCATTCTCATTCGTAACAAAAAATTTACACCGAAACTTTTTTTACATAGCTTCAAATATTTACAACCATATTTACAATCAATACAACTATGATATACACCATGTTGGATGCTTTGAATGACAGCAACTATACCTGGATGATAAGAGTACGAGTGTGTAGAATGTGGGAATCTGTCAATCCAAATACTGAAGAACTGATTAGCCTTGACATGATTTTGATCGATGAAAAGGTTAATAAATCAATATACTTATAACTTATTAGATTGTCAAATTGTATGATGTTATTAACTTTTCTAAGATATGTTGTATGATAGAAAAATTTGATCCATGCTACGATCCCGAAGATTCTGGTCTCCCGGTTCAAAAATCTTTTAGAGGAAGGCTCTGTGTACATCATCAAAAATCTGAAAGTTATTTTAAGTACATGGAAATATAGACCACTATCACATGGGTCTAAATTGCTCTTCATACGCATAATGTTGTCTAAGAGATTGGAAGAAGGCATTGTCAACATATCAGTGCATGGATTTCAGTTCATATGTCCGGATATGATTGATGCACGTATTAAAGATACCAACATACTCTCAGGTTTTTGATGCAGTAATATATTAGAGTAATATATAAGTAATACTATTATATATGTTATAATTCAAACTATCATGTTTTAATATAATTTTTTCTATGTTGATTTAGATATTGTGGGCTGCTTGAGCTACTTGGGTGACATTGAAGTTGTCAAAGGCGGTTGAAAAAAAAAAGATCTCAAAATCGTCACAAATTAGTAAGTTATGCATTATATTAATTTTAATATAACTGTTAATTATTTTTTATTATTCTTGTAATTTTATATTACTTCTTTGGTTACCCCAATTTATTTGTTTTACTTATTTAATTTGTTCTAATTTTTTCTTAAACAGCTCCATCACAGTACCATAACTTTGCGGAAAAAGTTGGTCGAGATGGTTGATACAAATTTATACAAGAAGGATGGTGGACCCTATATAATAATTGTCACATCTACCCAGATTAAAAAATTTAAAAATAATTATATTTATTAATGTTTTTATAATATATAGTTTTAGAAATTACACATATATAAATATATTTTATCTCGATTAAACGAATATCATTAGATATTTTACAAATATTTGTTTCATTGATATTAATTTACTAGATATTACTAGATTTTAAATATTTTAGATATTAAATATTTATAATATTTATTGATATTACTAGATTTTTACATTAATTTAGGTGTTGTATTTTATCCATTTGTTTGGTTATTCAGTGATATCTATAGCTTCTTTATTACTGAAAAACATCTATTAACCAAAAAAAATCAACTAATTTTTATATAATCAAAACATGTTAATGTTTATTTTCATTCTCAATTTTATTTTGTATAATTTTTTGAAGCGATCAATTTTTTTTATATAATTATGAGCTCTAGCCTTTTGGCTAAACTTAAAATTTTTGTTTATGATTTAAAGTTACTTAAAGTTATAAGTAAAAAGTAAAATTTTAAGTTAATATATCTGTTTGGGTAATTTTGTATTATGATAAACTAATGAGTTATTAAAATTGTAACAATTAAATTAAATTTGATAAATAATGCATTTGAATGATGATATTAACTTTTATCAAATAAATACATTAAAGTAAAATAAGTCATTCAAAAAAGTACCTCCTACCAACTTCTGATTTTAAACTATTTTTTTAACTTTAAGTCATTTTCTATGTTATTACACAAACAAAAAAATTTCAACTTAAATTAAAAAATTACTTTAGGCCCGAACAAATTTATTTCAAAATCCAAAATTTTGGGTTTAAACATATTCTTTTAACATACATAATAAATCTTCATATTAAAGATAAAATGACTAAAAAAATTATATTTAAGTATTTAAATTTTTATTATTACATATAATTAGTATTTTTTTATCAATATAAATTTCCTTTTATATATATATGACAATGGTATCGGTCCAAGAAAATAAAAAATCAAACTATATAAACAAAAGGAATATGTAAATACTTTATAATATTACCTACCCAAATGCAAATTTTATAGAATATATTTTATTTGATAATTTAAATAATTTTGTAGATATTTATTTCACAATTTTTGTTATGATATTCTTTTTCTTAACAAATATATTTTAATGCCGCTGATTTTATAGAATATATTTTATTTGATAATTTAAATAATTTTGTAGATATTAATTTCACAATTTTTATTCAAATATTCTTTTTCTTAACAAATATATTCTAATGTCGCTGTGAAGCGCGACTTAGTAACCTAGTACTATACTTACTATTATATAAAGGAGAAGACGAGGGCGGTGAGGTGGCGCTCTCAGATCGCTTCGTTTTATTTTTCTAATTTTCTCAATTTTTTGAATTAATAATATTAAAAATTCGAAAAAATCTCAATTACCTTTTAAATGCTTACTAATAGAGGAAACATATAATATTCTTGAATTTAAAACCTCTTCTAATGCTAATGGAGAAAGTAAAAATACAATAGATCTTTACTAATGGAGAAAACTAAATATCACCAATTGAAGAAACTAAATATTCAATTATAATATTCTTGCCTTCAAAATATCTAAATTAGAAAAAAAGTGTGTTACCTTACATTGTTTTGAACTTTCCTCTATTATTATCTAAATATTCTCATAATAATTTTTTAATGAAATTACCATCTTTACATACTGCTCTCATAAACTTTCTTTTATTATGTAATATAATAGAAAATACAGGAACGTTTTGGTAATTAAGAAGTTAATAAATTAGATCGGTCTTGTATAAGAAATTAAGTAATTAATACCAAAAACTAGAAAAAATCTCAATTGCCTTTTAAATATTTATTAATGGAGGAAACTAAATATACAATTTCAATATTCTTGAATTTAAAATTTCTGCTAATGGAATATAATATTCTTGCATTTAAAATCTCTACTAATGGAGAAAGTAAAAATACAATAGATCTTTACTAATGGAGGAAACTAAATATCACTAATGGAGGAAACTAAATATTTGATTATAATATTCTTGCCTTCAAAATATTTAAATTATATAAAAAAAAGTGTATTACCTTACATTATTTTAAATTTTCCTCTATTATTATCTAAATATTCTCATAATATTTTTAAGATCGAATGTCGATTTCTTTATTCTTTTCGAACTTTAAAGATCTAATCCATTATTATTTAGATTTTTTTTTATTATTTTCAAACTATATAGAACTTTCTTTTATTATTTTCAAATTTGATAGAACTTTTTTTTATTTTCAAAATTGATAGAACTTTTTTTTATTATTTTCAAACTTAATAGAACTTTCTTTCAATTAGAAAATTATAAATGCCTTATTATTTTCGATTTGTAGGATCTTATGTTAATAATTGCAATTTTCTCTTTCATTATTTTCAAACTTGATAGAACTTTCTTTTATTATTTTCAAATTTGTAAGATTGGAGGAATTAGAAAATTACAACTTCCTTATTATTTTCAAATTTTTAGGATCTTATTTTAAAACTTACTTATTATTTTCAAAGTTGATAGAACTTTCTTTTATTATTTTCAGACTTGATAAAACTTTCTTTGAATTAGAAAATTACAACTTCCTTATTATTTTCGAATTTATTTTCAAACTTGATAGAACTTTTTTTTTATTTTCAAATTTGTAAGATTGGATGAATTAGATAATTACAACTTCCTTATTATTTTCAAATTTGTAGGATCTTATGTTAATAATTACAATTTCCTCTTATCATTTTCAAATTTGTAAAAATGAAATTTGAAAATTGCAAATTTGTAAGATTTAATGTTAATTTCTTTACTACTTTCGAATTTTTAGGATCTAATGCATTATTATTTACAACTTTCTTTTGTATTTTTAGAATTTGCAATAATTATTCATATACAGACCCTAACTCAAACATTATCTTTCCTTCCTCAGCATCTTCTTTAACGACTAAAGAGTATGCTTATAAGAAAAGTTGTACAAATTTTACAAATAACTTAATATCTGAAAGGTAAGTTACTATTTAATATTTTTTGACTTTTAAACATAATGGATTTCAATGTTATTCACCTTACAAACACCTATAAATTAAAGGCATCGTCAACATATCACTACACGAATTTCAGTTCATATGTCCAGATATGATCGATGCACGTATTAATAACACTAACATATTCTCAGGTATTTTGATACAATAATATATTATAGTAATATATAAGTAATACTATTATATAAGTTAAAATTCAAACTATCATATTCTAATATTATCTTTTCTAATAATACTATATAAATATAAGTAATATTATATGTTTATATTTATTTTTATCAATATAATTTATATATATGGCAATGATATTGGTCCAATAAAATAAAAAATCAAACTATATAAACAAAAGGAATATGTAAATAATTTATAATATTACCTACCCAAATGCAAATTTTACATAATATATTTTAGTTGATAATTGATATGGGCTGAAATATAACCCTAAGATATAATTAATAATACATTAATTAGACCTAGCTTGGTCCAAGAAATAGGCCCGATAAAAGGCCCGAAACCCTAATTATTTATTATTTATTAATTACGAAATTAATAAATAAAGGAAAATATACAGCTCATAAAAGAGTCCAAATATGATAATATCTTCTTAGAAGGATCCAGAATCCCAATCAAATATTATGATGAGTCACAACACTTATCAGATAAGGATAATACTTGCCTGCCAAGTAGAACACTCCTCATCAGTTATCAATAACGAGACTTATCCATCAAGTCTTCTAAACATACTCTAAATACAAGGCTCCTGACGCCTATATAAGGACCCTCGTCCTTCATTCTAGAACTACGTTTTTATTGGCTTGATTCTCTATACAACAGAGATAAGTAGGCATCTTGTGAGGACCTGTTTAGTCACGAAACACAAGAGCAGCCATTAAGACACGATTGTCCATCCTCATTCATTGAATACCGCCGTCAATATCTAAACTCACTTTTTGATCCATAACATTTGGCGCCGTCTGTGGGAAAACTACATCAACCATGGCTAGAACACGAAGAACAGCAACCGCTACTGATTCAACTGTCACCACCACTGCTCCAATCACCACAGAACCAGGGTCGTTACCACTCACCACAGAGATGGTTTCTCAACCACTAGGTACGTTACCCCTCACTACAGAGATGGTTCCTCAACCACTAGGGACGAATCCCCAAGCTTCCATACCCCAAAACGAGATGAACCCTCTTCAGATGGTTGTCTCACCTCTGGAGCATAACCTTCCCCGTGGAGCACAGATTTCCACAACTGTGCTTCCAATAAGCACGAATCCAGCATGCGGACTGCCCAACTATCCCCCTGAGGCCGAAAGGAGTGGCCATCCCCCATACGAACCAGCCTACATTCGAGGATTAGCACCCATCCCTGAAGGGAGATACTTGGATTATTCTGGGCCCTACTCTGATGATTACTCGTCTGATGGAGAACGAGATCAGGCACCCAGAAGAAGAAGAGCCAGCAAAGAGCCCCTTGGAAGAAGGAATCGGGGGGCAACTACAAGGGCACCTTTGACTGCTATGGAAAGGATAAGGGCTCATGAGGCCGAAATCCAGAAACTAAAAGAGAGCATGGAGATAGAGCAACAAAGGAGGCAGACTCGACTTTCGAGCCAAAGGGCAGAAGATGTCCCCCTAATTGATTTGGGAACACCTTCAAGAAGACAGGAAGGAGCTAGGGCTCCGAGGGTGGAGATTCCCAGGTCGGACCCTCGAATTTTGACACAGCTGGGTGACCCCTACGATCCTATTCCACCTTTTACTGAAGAAGTCATGAACGCTCATGTGTCAAGGAAATTTAAGATGCCTACTATCAAGGCATACGATGGAACGGGTGATCCCGTAACTCATGTGAGGACTTTTTCGAATGCACTGTTGCTGCAACCAGTCACTGATGCCCTTAAATGTAGGGCGTTTCCTCAAACCTTGGTCGGCATGGCCCAAAGATGGTATAGCCGCTTGCCGCCCAACTCTATCAGTTGTTTCAGGGATCTGAGCACGACCTTCATTAGTCAGTTCATTAGTGGACGAGTGCATGAGAAAAGCTCTGCTTCACTCATGAATTTAACACAGGGAAAGAATGAGACGTTGAGAGATTATCTCAAACGTTTCACCAAGGAAACATTAAATATACCTGATCTAGACAATAAGGTAGCTATGATAGCGCTTCAACAAGGAACCACGGATGTCTTTTTCAAGATGTCATTGGCCAAGCACCCTCCTGAGAGCATGGCTGAGCTTCAACAGAGGGTTGGAAAGTACATTAAAGCTGAAGAAAGCATGAAGAAAACTGATACCCCTGCCATAGGAGGTGGAAATAATGGTGGATCAAAGAAACGAAAGACAGAGCAAGAGTATGATGTCAAGGACAAATATCCTCGTACGACTAGAGACTCCGATTCAGCTCCAAGGAAAAGCATTCCAGGCACGAAGTTTACTGAATACGCAAGATTGAATGCCCCAAGGAGTCAAATCCTTTATGACATTGAGAAAGATAGGGACTTCCGATGGCCGAAGCCACTAAGGGGAGATCCTGAAAAGAGAGATAAGAACAAGTACTGTAGGTACCATAAAGATTCGGGTCATGATACTGATGATTGCAGGCAACTCAAGGATGAAATTGAGTTTCTAATTCGAAAAGGGAAGTTGAATAAATTCACCAAAGACGAAGACAGGAATCCTCCTAGGAGGGACTATGATCGAAGGGATAGAGACCGAGATCAAAGTCGTAACCCGCCAACCCGAGGACCTGTGATCAACATGATTTCAGGAGGACCAACCGCAGCCGGAACTACAAGGAACTCTCGGAAGGCTTATGCCCGAGAAGTAATGCATATTGTTGGAGAAGCACCCAAGCGTGCAAAAATCGAAATGACAATTGGGTTTGATGATTCTGACCTTGAAGGGGTGAAGTTCCCCCATGATGATCCTCTAGTGATAGCCCCAGTAATTGGAAATAATGAGGTGAAACGAGTCTTGGTGGACAATGGGGCCTCTGTTGATGTCCTTTTTCATGACACGTTCTTGAAGATGGGGTATAATGATTCTCAACTAATCCCCACAAACATGCCCATTTACGGGTTCAATGGAGTGGAATCAAAAGTGGAAGGCACAATTCTTTTGCCTGTAACTATTGGTAGGGACCCAAAAGAGGTAACTCAAATGTTGAATTTTGTGGTGATTAAGGCATCCTCGACCTACAACGCCATCCTTGGAAGGACTGGCCTTCACGCTTTTAAGGCTGTGGCCTCAACTTACCACCTAAAAATCAAGTTCCCAACCAGGAATGGAGTTGGAGAAGAAAAAGGTGATCAGAAGACAGCCAGGAGCTGTTATGTAGCCGCGTTAAGGCCAGACGGAGTCGGGGGGCAGGTTCTCCCAATTGAAGACATGGACATCAGAAACGATGAAGAAAGGAGAGGAAAGCCAGCTGAGGATCTTGTTCCCATTCCCCTAATTCCAGGAGAACCAGACAAAGTCACCTACATCGGAGCTCTACTATCTCAATCTATGAAAAGCAAGTTGACATCCTTTCTTCAAGAAAACAGTGATGTATTTGCCTGGACCGCAGCTGATATGCCAGGGATTGATCCCCAATTGATAACCCACAAATTGAATGTGGATCCAGAGAGGAAGACAGTGAAACAAAAGAAAAGAAACTTCGCTCCAGAAAGACAAGAAGCCATCAAGCAGGAGGTAGAAAAACTCTTGGAAGCAGGCTTCATTGAAGAAATTCAGTTCCCTGAATGGTTGGCTAACCCAGTGATGGTCAAAAAGGCTAATGGAAAGTGGAGAATGTGTGTGGACTTCACCGACTTGAATGATGCATGTCCTAAGTATTGTTTTCCCTTACCAAGGATTGATGCTTTGATAGATGCCACTGCTGGACACGAGATGCTAAGTTTCATGGATGGCTTCAGTGGATACAACCAAATCAGGATGCACAAGGACGACATCTCCAAGGTATCATTCATTACTGATTTTGGTGTTTTCTGTTATTTAGTCATGGCATTTGGACTTAAGAATGCAGGGGCAACATACCAAAGGTTGGTGAATAAGATTTTTGAACCATTAATTGGTAAAACAATGGAAGTTTATGTGGATGACATGCTAGTCAAGAGCCTCGATAAGGCAGACCATATAAAGCATCTTAAGGAAGCGTTTGAAGTGCTGAGGCACCACAAAATGATGTTAAATCCAGCAAAATGTGCCTTCGGGGTAGGCTCAGGGAAGTTTTTAGGCCTGATGGTCTCCAAGAGAGGAATTGAAGCTAACCCTGACAAGATCAAGGCAATCCTAGACATGGAACCACCCAAGTCTGTTAAGGATGTGCAAAAATTAACAGGAAGGGTTGCAGCATTAGGAAGGTTCATCTCCAAGTCAGGAGAAAAGTGCTTACCTTTCTTCAAAGCACTCAAAAATGTGAAAAATTTCGAATGGACACCTGAAAGCCAAGAAGCCTTTGAGGCCCTGAAGAAATATATGGCTGAAGCACCACTGTTGGCAAAACCAAAGCCAGGTGAGATTCTCTATCTGTACTTGGCAGTCTCCGACACTGCCCTTGGAGCTGTTTTGGTGAAGGAAGAAATGAAGGTTCAGAAACCCATCTACTATGTGAGTAAAATTTTGCATGGGGCAGAAATAAACTACTCTAACATAGAGAAGTTTGCCTTAGCCTTGATAATGGCCTCAAGAAAGCTACGCCCGTACTTCCAAGCTCACAAGATAGAGGTCTTGACTGATCAACCTCTAAGAAACATCTTGCATAGCCCTCAAGTTAGTGGAAGATTGATCAAATGGGCCATTGAATTGGGCGAGTTCGACATCAAGTATAAGCCTCGGATGGCCATAAAATCTCAGGCACTTGCTGACTTCATGGTTGAATGTACCATTGACAACCAAGAACTCGGGGGGCAGGAAGTGATAGTAGAAGACAAAGAAGGTGAAGAAATGGTCTCCAAAGAATGTTGGGTGCTCTATTTTGATGGAGCATCAAAAACAAAATCAAGTGGAGCTGGTTTAGTGCTACAAAGTCCTGATGGATTCATAATAGAGTATGCATTAAAACTTGACTTCCCGACGACAAACAATGAGGCTGAGTATGAAGCTCTGATAGCAGGCTTAGGGCTGGCTGGAGCCTTGAGGGTCAAAACTCTGAAAGTATGTGGAGACTCGAGGCTAGTAGTATCCCAAGTAAATGGGGAGTTTGAAGCTAGAGACGAAGTCATGGCCAAGTACTTGAAACTTGTCAAGGCCATCATGACTCAATTTGATGAATGCTATGTGGAACACATTCCCAGAGAGGAAAACGTGAAGGTTGATGCCTTGTCTAAGTTTGCCTCTTCTGAAATTGAAAACTATGCAGGGAGTGTATACTTCCAAGTCTTGAAGACCCCAAGCATCAACGGGAAGCTGATAGCACCTATTGGTATTACCAGTTGTTGGATCGATCCCATTAAAGCTCACTTGGAAACTGGGTGGTTGCCCAGTGACACTTCAGAAGCACGAAAGCTGTACGTCAGAGCACTAAGGTATGTCCTAATTGAGGGAATCCTATACAAAAAGTCTTTCATCATTCCTTATCTGAAATGCTTGAGACCCCAAGAGGCAGAATTGGCCCTAAAAGAGGTACATGAGGGAATCTGTGGGCAACACTTGGGGGGCAGAGCCCTTGCACATAAAGTTGCTCGTCTAGGTTTCTATTGGCCAAGCATGCTGGCTGATGCCAAAGGCTATGTGAGAAAATGTGAAAGGTGCCAAAAACATGCACCCGTGGTTAGACAACCACCTGAGATGATGACATCCATTAACTCTCCTATCCCTTTTGTTATGTGGGGAATGGATATACTTGGGCCATTTCCAATGGCTAGTGCTCAAAGAAAGTTCTTGATAGTGGCAATTGACTACTTCACTAAGTGGGTTGAGGCTAAGCCATTAGCCAAGATAACCACCAAGCAAGTGATGCAATTCTTCTGGGAGAGTGTGATATGCAGGTATGGAATTCCACGAGTCCTTGTTACGGATAATGGGACTCAATTCAACAATGATGAGTTCAAGAAATATTGCGATGAGAATGATATCCAATTGCGCTTCACTTCTGTTGCCCATCCTCAAGCAAATGGGCAAGCTGAGGTTGCAAATCGAATAATCCTGGATGGACTAAAGAAAAGAGTTGAGCGCTCCAGAAACACTTGGGTAGATGAATTGCTCCCCATTCTATGGGCATATCGTACTACTTGTAAAGTCACCACTGGAGCTACCCCCTTCTTGCTGGCATATGGGGCAGAAGCAGTGGTTCCGGTGGAGATTACACATACCTCTCCAAGAGTTGAGGCTTATGAACCTGACACGAATGAAGAAGGCTTGAGGCTAGCTTTGGATCTAATTGACGAAGTTAGAGATGAGGCGAATGCCAAGATAGTTGAACATCAGAAACGAGCAGCTTTCTACTACAACCTAAGGGTTAAAGAAAGATTCTTTCGTCAAGGGGACTTGGTCCTTAGAAAGATTGAAGCATTTGGAGTTGGACAAAAGGGAAAGTTAGCCCCAAACTGGGAAGGGCCCTATCGAGTCAAGAATGTGTATGGACGAGGCTCATACAAGTTAGAAACCCTTGAAGGGCATGAGGTGCCTAGAACTTGGCATGCTGCAAATCTGAAAGTTTATTATGTTTGATTGTTGTCCTAATTGGACTCACTATTAGATACAAGTTATGTAAGGGTTGAACCCATTTATTCAAGTCATGAATTCATTCAGCAATTTCAAAATATATTCTACAAAGCATTGCATATGTTGGTGTTTATATGAATCAAAGTACCAAGTATGTAAACACAAGAAATAAAAAGACATAAGTTAAATAAATAAACTTTCAATAAAGTTAAAGTTATGCCCGAAGGCAGAGTTACAGAAGATAAATGAAATTACAACTAGCTACGACTAAGCCTCATCATCAGAGCTGGACTCCTCCTCAGACTCCTCTCCAGACTCTTCCTCCTCACCGGAGTTGGATTCCTCAGCTTCGCCAGGATGGGAAGCATGCTCGGGGTCGAGGATCCTATCATTCATAACTTCCTCCCCCGCCAAGGCCATCTCCAAACGAGTAGGAGCATGGGGGCTGGGATAATCAGAAATAGTAAGGGATCCAGGTAGTCTCCTCGACACCTCAGCCAATGCTTTATCCCATCCTTTGGTAAACTGGACAGGGAAGAGGAGATCATCATGTTGAGAAATCAAATCCTTGTACTCATCAGAGTCAAGGTACTCATCAATATGATTCTCCTTCCCCTTCCTAAGCTCTACCAGCTCAGCATGAGCGTCAGACAGCTCCTTCTCCCTACTGTCCAGGGAGGCTCTAAGAGAACCAATCTCCAATTGAGCCTTATCAAACTTGGCCTTGTTGGCTTCTGAAGATGCACACCAGGCTTTAGCCTGGAATAAGGCTCCTTGATAATTAGCGTTAGCCTACAAACAAGTTATAAGTTAGGATAATAACTTGAAAAACAGGCAAAAAGTTACAAAAAAGGATAAAAGACTTACAGCAGCAAATGCTTGAGAGCCAGCACTCTCTACACCCTCAATAGTGGAGTTAGCCACGAAATCCTTGTAATCACAAGGAGTCAAAGAGTGGTGTGACCACTCAATGGCATGCGCGGCCACCCCCACTATGGTGTCTTTCTTCCTGATCCCCCAGTTGGGGCGCCAGACTGAGCTCTTAGCTGAAGAAGAGCCCTCAACTTCTTCAACCTCAGCCACATGAGGCCTCAAAATGGCAGGGCCTTTCTCGACCAGCCTAGGATCCTTCAATCAAGCCCTCTTGATCCTGGCTGTCTGCCCACCTTCTGGCTCATTTTGTTTGTTAATATATTCAGCAGCTGCAAAAGATACGAGAAAGAAAGCAATTTGTATAAGTTAAATCTTAAATAAGTAAAGAGGGATATGAGTTGAAAATTACCCTTATCAGGAACGGTGGAAAGTCCCAAAGACTTAAGTACAAACTCGTCCAGGAGCTCCCAAGCCATGTTGGCATAGTCATCCTTGGTGAGTTCAGCATAGGCAAAGGCCTCCTCCTCAGTCAAAACTATGTCACCAGGACACTACCATCCGAAACTCTACTAAATGAGCTTTGGAATAAGGTGCCCCAGTCCCTTCCATCCCACATCAAATACATAAATTCATTTCTCCACTTGGGATTGTTGTCGGGAATGGATTTTGGGTGGAAGATGGGGGGAGTTGTGGGTCGATGACTAATATATACCCAACCCAAAATTTGGGAAGAACTGTTTTTAAATTGAAAAATCTTTCTAAAAAGAGCAACGGAAAGAGGAAATTTTTTTTTCAAACACAAAACAATAAAACACATGATAAGTCTCCAAGCATTGGGAGGGAGTTGACAAGGATTGATTCCTACGTCAGCTAGAAGTTGAGGAATGAAAGGGTGGAATGGGAATCGAACACCTGCAGCAAGGACCCCCTTGTAAATGCAAAGAGCATCAGGGCGCCAATGGCAGGAACGATCCCCGGGACCAGCTAGGACTAACCTATAAGGTGGCCTAATTCTATACATATTTTTGTAAGTAGCAATGGTATCAACCTCGTTAAGTCTATTGCTATGGTTAAATGAATCTAAATGCGACACTGAGGGATATTCATCACTACGTTCTAAAATCATATCTTGTAAAGACATAGTGGGAGAACGAATGATGATACCTCTTTTTGACGCTTGATTCATTCTTTGAAGACGGCTAGCAGAACGATCGGCCATTCTTGAATCTTCAAATGAAATCCAGAAAATCTTCAAATGAAACCCAGAAAATCTTCAACAAACCCAGAAATCTTCTTGGGAAGAAGATCAAGCCCAGAAATCTTCGTGGGAAGGAGATCAAACCCAGAAAAATGAGAACACTACCGGAAAAACTCGCCGGAAATCGCCTTTGAGCGGAGAAAAAGAGGAAAGCTAGAGAGATTTAAGGAAAGTAATTTTTGAGAAGGCTTGAGTGAAGAATGAGAAATGAAATCTCACTCTTTTATAGGCACATTGACTGGAAACTCAACCGGCTAGAGAATTCTAACCGGTTACAGCCAGTCAAAAGCCCATAGTTATTCTTGGAGCTACTGGAGTTAAAGGCCCAAATAAAAATGAAGGCTTAAAAAATTAAACCTGAGAAGGTTCAAGGCCCAAATAGAAGCTTGGCCCAAAAATAAATTCGTGGCCCAATATGGAACCCAATAGGTTGAAAAATTAAGAAAAATTCTAACTTAAAGGTTAGAAATAATTTTAAGGCAAAAGACCACTCGAGATCGAAATTGCATTAATTTCTGTTCGAAAAATACACAATCTCGAAGTCGAGAAGGCGAGGTCGAAAATGTATTGAAATGAGTTCTAGGATTCTTGGTCGATTTTACACTAGAAATTGAGATCGAACTACTCGACCTCACTCCCCTTCCTATTCGAAAAACGACTGCAAGGCGAGGTCGAAAATGTATTGAAATGAGATCCAGAATTCCTACTCGAATTTACACTGCATCCTGATCGAACAAACCTGTTCGAAAATAAACTAAAAAATGAGTTCGACATGCTCGATCTGAAGACAGTTTGAGGTCGAAAAACTGAATAAAGTTCCTGGTCGAAATTACATGGAATCCTGGTCGAAATTCTGAGCTCGAAAACATACTGAAAATCGAGATCGAACTACTCGACCTCGTTCCCATTTCAAGTCGAATTCGACCTCGATTCCTGGTCGAAATTACATGGAATCCTGGTCGAAATTCTGAGCTCGAAAACATACTGAAAATCGAGATCGAACTACTCGACCTCGTTCCCATTTCAAGTCGAATTCGACCTCGATTCCTGGTCGAAATTACATGGATTCCTGGTCGAAATATCGAGCTCGAAAATACACTGTAAATCCTGGTCGATGTTGTCGACCTCGTTCCCATTCCAGGTCGAATTCGACCTCGATTCCTGGTCGAAAATGACTTGGAATCCTGGTCGAAAATGACCTAAAATCCTGGTCGAAAATACTCGGGAAAAAATGAAAAATTCAGGAAAAAATGCGATAACTTCTACAAAAATCTCAAGGGTATTTTTCCAGAAGTTGGGGGGCAAATGATATGGGCTGAAATATAACCCTAAGATATAATTAATAATACATTAATTAGACCTAGCTTGGTCCAAGAAATAGGCCCGATAAAAGGCCCGAAACCCTAATTATTTATTAATTACGAAATTAATAAATAAAGGAAAATATACAGCTCATAAAAGAGTCCAAATATGATAATATCTTCTTAGAAGGATCCAGAATCCCAATCAAATATTATGATGAGTCACAGCACTTATCAGATAAGGATAATACTTGCCTGCCAAGTAGAACACTCCTCATCAGTTATCAATAACGAGACTTATCCATCAAGTCTTCTAAACATACTCTAAATACAAGGCTCCTGACGCCTATATAAGGACCCTCGTCCTTCATTCTAGAACTACGTTTTTATTGGCTTGATTCTCTATACAACAGAGATACGTAGGCATCTTGTGAGGACCTGTTTAGTCACGAAACACAAGAGCAGCCATTAAGACACGATTGTCCATCCTCATTCATTGAATACCGCCGTCAATATCTAAACTCACTTTTTGATCCATAACAATAATTTATATAATTTTGTAGATATTTATTTTACAAATTTTATTATAATATTATTTTTTTAACAAATATATTCTAATGCCGCTGCGAAGCGCAGCTTACTAACCTAGTTTGTTAAATTTGAACAACATTTTTTGAATGATTAAAATTATGGATGATTGACTCTGAATGCTGAACAAATGATGTTGTTTGTTAAATTAATTTTTCTGAATGATAAAATTATTATTTTAAATTTAATTAACTAAATTAAAATATAATTAATTTTTAATTAATAAATTGGTTTAAATCTATATTATATTATTAAAGTCGAAACATTTATAATTTCGTAGTTGATCGATATGGTATCTTTAATAAATTTAATTGTAAATGCTTTTGAGGGGCTTATTGTTTAGAACCAATTGTAATGGATTTTATTATTTTACAAATTTGTTCTAATTAAAGAACATATAAGTGTTTAGTTTAAATGCATTTTACTTATTTTTAAACTTTTAATTATTTGAAAGTTTAATCTAATTGAATTATTTATAACAATAAATGTATAAACAAAAAATGTACAATAAAATTAGAAAAATGCTAAAAAATCAAAAAAATGACAGCATAATTTTAGATATGTTGTTATAGTAATTAATGTTATATACCTAGGTGTATTTATATGAATTAAAACAACTAATTTTTGCTAACTCAAGACGTAAATTTAAATTTTTTTTTTTATGAAATTTTTGTTATAGTTTATAAACTAGGTTGCCAAAATTACTCTAGTAAAAGGTTAGCATGAATGGTTCAGCTAGATATTTGAGAGGAAATCGTCCACATAATTTTGAAATGATCTAGTTAAAGATAGATCTACCCAAACAATCTACACCACAAAATTACTACTCATCCAGTTCAACTTGACTAATTCCCATATTGACAAATGGGCCCGTTAATAGAGTATATATTTATATCTATATATTATAGGATTTTATTCTCATATTTATAGTGTTTTATTAATAATTAGTTATTATTAATTAGAGTTTAATGTTTTATGACAGAAAATAAAGAATTTCAAAACTTGGAAGGAATTGGAGTTATTTGGACATAAAATACAATGAAATTCGGATTTATTGGTCTACACGCGCATACATTACTGTTTGGGCCATAACCGGAGTTCTAAACATCAGAATTGGACGATCTTAAAGCCCATGCGAAGATAAAAGAATTATCTACAACCCAAAGATGGTCCGGAATCAAGATTCCAAATGGAGCAGACCCGAAATAGGCCTGAATGACAGATTACGAATTTGACTTTTAGAATCCAATTTATTTCGGGAAATTACTTGTATTTTCCTAGAGTGCATTAAAAACTCTTTTATATTAGGTTTATATAACATAACATCAGAATAAAACATATTATAGAATAGAATTAGAGATAGCCGTATTCTTGAGAGAGAAGGGAGAGAAACAACTTGAGAGGGAGATTGGGAGAATGAGTGAAGAGATTCATCCGGATTTCGAAGGAACTTGTAAAGTTGTAGTCTTTGTGCTTAAACTCTTATGCTCATGTTTGTGGTATTAATTTATATATGTTTTATTCAATCATGAGTAGCTAATCCCTATCCAAGGGTTGAGTAGTATTTGTTGGCTTATTATGTTTACTTGATTATATTTTGATTTTCTTGTTATTGTTAATTTGTCATTGAGGGCTTAACACAATTAGAGGAGTCGCGAACCTTTGATTGTATCTATAGGAATTATAACGAATCGGGAGATGGGTTATTATTCTAGTACATGACATGATAGACACAATTTAAGTATTAGATCGGGAGATTGATATACGAATTGTGAAACTGATAATCCTTGGTTTTTAATAGTCTATAGTTGTGCTTGTATGACCATGGGAGTGGCGTTCAAGGAATAATTGTAGACGCTATAATCTATCTTGGGAGAGGATTTTATAAATATAAGAAGGATTGTTTTTAGCAAACAAGAGACACAAATTAGACATTCATGATAGTCAATTGAAGAACCCTGATTCTTGGATGTTTTCTATCACATATATTATATAGGTTTTAATTGTTTACTAGTTAATTAGTAGATAGTCACACACCACTAAATAATTATCCACACTTCTGAATTGTAAGAGGCAAAAGACTTGGAATTGGTATTGATATCAGTTCTTCCCTGTGAACGAAACTCTAAAAATACACACCAACACCCGTAGTATGATTTATAGTTTTTCTTGCCACATATAGTTTATATGTTTAATTATCTAAAAGATAAATAGAACTAGTTTACTGAATCGCGTTTCCCAACGTATTTCTAATAATTTTTCTTCCTTCAAAAAAATAAATAATAATTTCTCTAAATATTTTAACAATATGAAAGAATTATTGTGTTGGAATTGAAATTGTCCGCTAAGTTTGAACATCACAAACTTAGCGGACGCAAATGGGTGCATATCGAACCCAAGGTGACAAACTGACAATCATGCCTAATATCTCCGATGAAGATTTTAGATTACTGGTATAACTGTTCCAATTCAATCGGCATTCATCTGTTGCCGTTGCTTATCTACCAATCTATCAATTGCGAATCACAACTTTTCCATTAATCCTCAAATACATTCCTTGGTGTGCCAAAAGTTCCAATTTCATAAAAAACAACCAAGTTTCCAGTCACTACAGATGCACAGTGATAGTATCTACACAGATAAATACAAACCTTAGCAACAATCAATCCAAATTACTGTAGTGTCTTCCCTGAAATAGGCAATACAAAGCTGTGATTGCCTGGGAGCATCACAAAATACTTTAGGCAAAATGGCCACAGAAGCATCAGAAATTTGAGTGGCCACAAAAAGAGGCCACGGAAAATAAATTCATAATGCTTCGCTCGCCAATTGTAGGTCGGAAATATCAAAATACCAGTACTTTCTACTTGGCAAAACTTCCAACTTTCAGTAACACACAATTTTCATAAAAAAAACAGTGAACAAATCCAGTAATAAAAGAGTCATCTTATTATACATCACAAGTTTTTGGAAATCAAGATTCACGGAGTCTTGACACACATAGCCGCAAATGTAATAAATATGCAGTAAAAGGAACACTGCAACAACAAAAATAGTACTTACACAAGTAAATCAAAGTACTACAATCATTTCATCATGATAAATTAGCAAAAAAAAATGTCGCATCATAACAGCAACCGAAGACCAGTGTCAAATGATGGTCCTAGCATTTGTATGATGAAACAGGGTCAAGGAGTTCAAAATCACAAATATTCTAAATAATAATAATAATACTAACTCCCTTGTACCACCTCGTAATTGTAGTTTTTTTCTACCTAAGTGCGTCTAACAAATTTCATTTATCCCATATGAAAATCATTAGGGAATAACAACTGGAACGTATACTAACTTGAGATGAATTGATGTAACAGCTAAGCGAGGAAATTGCAACCAAGTCAAATGTGGAGGCAAGGGGGCAACTCTGTCATTCACTTCACCGAACTGCCAGTTATTTTTTAGATTTGCCTTACCCTTTTTAATTTAGACGGTATCGATATTTATTCTAATATCCATCAATAGTGTTTCTCATGTGGAGGAAAAATATACCATATTACACCTAGTCCTAATGCAGAATCCAAGGATCACAGCAAAATTATCACGTATCCGAGGCACTAAATACAAATTTAGTTAACTATGAGAAACCACAGTGGCATGACACGTAAACAACCAAATGTAAGATCAAATATGCATATGAAAAACATAACACAAGTCGATCACAATTATTACAGAAGTCTCGACTAACAACTAATAGTAACCACTAACTTAACATCAAACCAGAGCTTATCAGCATAATTAATAAATTAGTTGAACCCTTCCATAATCCATAAGGTATCATCACTGACCTGAAATCACCAAAAAAATTACTCAGTTATTACCTCGTATTGTATACTAAAACACTATGACATGTAGTAGCAGAACTGGACTATTACACCATTACACAACTAGTGTATGTCATTCACACTATTACACAACTCAATCTCAAAGGCTGAAAGATCCAAGTTTACATTATGATTCATTTATTTAAAAAGTCTTAACGACTTATAGCAGTTATATAATAACTAAATACTATGAAACATTTCAATATTAACATATTATTTGTTTTAAAAAGGTGCCAGGTTTTGATTCTACAATCTACTATCAGGCCTAAATGCATAAATCAATGGGTACTGGATTGAGTCATTCCTCGAGAGGGAGCCACTGTTGAGGCAACCAGTGGACAGTTTATTAGCATTTGTGGCATGAGTATATAACTGACCTTCGACCATAATCATTGGCCTTAGTGGCTGGTGCATACTATTGACCTACATGGCTGGTGACAGTCGCTTAGTTGAGATTTGGAAGTCGGGTAATTGTTATTGCAGAATCAATATGTTTTTATCTAGTTGTTCAGTTGATATGAAAGTGAATTGTAAAGACAATTGCCGAGATATAGTACCATATCCAAGGATCCCACCACGGAGAGAAATGTGTGCAGAAGAAGTGGAATGGAGTATGCACTCATCATGTATTAGAACAAAGTATTAAGTAGGTGTAACCATGAGGTCACCAACATTCAAATAGATGGGTGACAACTAAAGGGTCACCGGCCACATAATAAATTCCTAATTAGATTTTAAAACTGGCTTACACATTAATTTATGAAAACAATCAAACATCAATAAGAATAGGAGATTTTGCAAGGATAATTTTACCTGCAAAAAGGGCTAAAAGAGCTGCTGCTGTAACATGCTTGAGGCTGTATCAAATTTGCTCCATAAGGCTCCTCTATCAAGCTTGAGACTGCTCCCGTCTTGAGCCTGACAAAGTCCACTTTAATGTATGGCTGTGGGAGAGGGATACTCTGAAACAGTTTGGCCTCAAATGTCCTGAGATGGTCACCATCACAAGGTTTTGATGCTTGGAATGTCATGTAGTACCAAGTGCCAGCACCACCGTCTGTCATTGTCTTGATTACTTTGACAACGGAATAGTTTGTTTGCTATATATACACGAACAATTTGTTAGGTTGATGTGTTGAGAGAGAGAGATAGAGAGAGAGAGAGAGAGAGATAGAGAGATCAAACAGAGAGAGAGAGATTAACAGAGAGAGAGAGATATCAAACAGAGAGAGAGAGAGATCAAACAGAGAGAGAGAGAGATTAAACACAAACCTCTTTGGAATTATAAAACTGAATGGCGTGATTAGCGAGACCATACAACTGAGCAATGGCGTCATCAGAGAGATTGGCATCTGGTGGGCAGTAATACCTAATAATCAAGCTGCTAGAATTCCTCATCAGATAAGGATAGTATCCAACCTCAAACCCCTAAAATAAAAACACACATTCAGAGTACGAAATTAAGAATAATAATCAATCACATTCATATACAAAATTAAAACACAATTTACAACCTGAGTAGAACAGACATCTCTTTCATACTGCCTCTGTTCTAAGATAGAATACCTTTCCTTGTTCCAATATTCATGAGTCTGGTGGTAATGGCGATTGTGTGAATCGGCTAGGTCTGAATTGGGGTTATCAGAGTTGTGTTATTATTGTGTGAATCGGCTAGGTCTGAATTGGGGTTTCAGTCTAATTTTATAGTTCTTTTAAAAAAAAAAAAAATATTCCGACCATAGATGGGATAAGTTTATAATTTTTACTATTATATATTCACTCTTTAACATATATTATAAATACTTGCATATTAATTATTATCAATAAAAATCAAAGTTTAAAAAAAATGTAATAATTACTACGATCTTTCTCAGTAAACTATCTTCTCGTTCAACACATTCGAACTTTTAATCATATATGTTCTTTATAAACTCAAACTATTTTCCTCTATATTTCAAATATTTATTCTACTTCCAGTAGAATATTCACTTAAATGTCTTTCCTGTAAATACAAACTTTTTCCCTAATAACTTTACACACCTATGTTATTTTCAATAGAATTTTTATTTATATTTTACAAACTTCAATTGTACTTTCAATTGAACTTTAAATTGTATGTATTTTTGATAGAAACGAACTATTCTCCTCTATACATTTGAATACATATTCTACTTTCATTGGAATTTTTATTTATATGTTTTTCCTATAAATTTGAACTCTTCTCTTCTATAAATTCAAACACGTATTATACTTATAATATATTAAGGGATGTTTTTTGAGTTATTTGTATATAAAATTTTAAAAATTAGAAAAATAGATTGCGACAATCTTAAAGGTGCAACTTGGCCTCCAGCGTATCGTCATTTTTATATATAAAAATTAAAATAAATAATCTACCAAAAAAAAGATAAATAATTTGAGAAGATCGTAAAAGATGATTCGTGACAGCCCTTTCATTCTAATTCCAATAAAACTTTTAAATCTATCTCTTCTCTATAAATTCAAACTATTACTCTATATATTCGAACATTTATTCTACTTTTAATTATATGTGTTTATATAAATTCGAACTCTTTTTATTTATAAATTTGATTAATAGAACTTTTAAATATATTGTTGGCAAATTTCAAATCTTGGGCTTTTACAAAAATAATTTATCTATTTACGTATAAAATATTACTTAACATTATATTAAACGATGGAGGCTAAATTTTAAATATATTGTTGACATTTAAGCGATGGAGGCTACAAAGGATTACGAGCAGATGTATGTGTTTAAATTCGAAGTAATTGGTTCTAGGGGTAGGGTTTGTACGTATTTGTGAACTAATTCGAAGTAATTGGTTCTTGCTGCGTATGTTTTCGATGATTATGAAGTAATTCGAAGTAATTTCGATGATTAGGGATTTGAATTTCAAGCGGGTATTTTTTGTTTTTTGTTTTTATGTATGTGTTTGTACTAATTCGAGGGATTTGAACTAATTCGAGGTATGTGTAGTTTAATTGGGTATTTTAATTGCATCGATTTTTAGATTTTGCAGTTTGGTTATTTGAGTATGAAGAAAGGGGGTGTAGTTTGTGGTTTAAAAACTTTGAATTTGGTTTTTGCAGTGATCTAGATAACATTTGGGTATTTGGTTTTTGCAGTGATCACATTAGCAAGCTCTACTAACATAGTAAAATTCGAATGATAATTGATAAGCACTTACGTGTAAGAATTTCAGCTTTTTTGTGAGATGCAAAACAAGTTGAACATTGATCAGCCATGTTTGTTAATTGTTAGCTTCTGTTTTTTTAAAATAAATTTTTGGAGTGGCTTTGTCCACTAGTTTTTTGTAGGATTTTGAGAAAAATGAAGCAGGAAGATTATATATATAGGGAAGGAAACAGAGAACAGAGTGCGCACATGTAGCGAATTCATGTCAACACATAGTCACATACTGCATGTTACGTATATTTAATTCAATAAGTCATAAATCAGCTTCTTACGGTTTATCATATATTACATTCTTCAGATAGTCGAATACTTTGTGTTATCATGCCTAGAGAGTGCATGAATTTGCATCTTGCTGCGTATATCCCATACCTGCAAATTTTGTTAAATTAGGTTGTAAAACTTATAAAGATAAAATGTATTTAAGCTCTGAGTATAACTAGTAGGAAAGTAACAGGTGTAACATGTGATCATACCCGACAAACAGAATATTGTTTTGTTTTGAGTATACTGTTGAAGCGTATACTGTTGAAGTGTATACTGTTTAGTTATGACTTCATTATACGAGTTTGATTTATTGAAATAGACGTGTAGGTTTATTAATTCAAATGACCATGAGTTCATAAGTTGGATTATGTATCTCTAAATGTATTTTAAATTGTGAATGTTTCAGGCTTGAGGACGTATTGCCAAGCCCTATTAATCAAATGGTTATATTCGACAATGCATATCATGTGAGTGAGGATGTTTGGGCGGGTGTTGATAGGGGTACCTTGCAGTGTTTTTGTGGTAATAGACTGATGCGCTCATGGGTATTAAACGATGCTAAGAAGGAGATATTGCGCATGACTGTGTTTGGCTTGTTTGTGAATACCGATGTGGTCCTTTAGAATGATACAACACTTATCACAGCTTTGGTGGAGCGTTGGCGCCCTAAGACAAATACCTTCTTCATGAGGCAGGGTGAGATGACAGTGACATTACAGGATGTCCATTACATCTTGGGGTTGCTTACTGTTGGTCAGCCTTTGGTTGGGAGTGCTATGAACAATCCTAAGTCATATTTCAGTAGGAATTGGTTTGAGGAGCTTTCAGAGAAGGAGATTGGTGAGGCAATGGATAAAAGAGGAGGGATAAAGTATACTTGGTTGTTTAGTAGGTACGGGGCAGATCCGGGTAATGACATGGATAAGATTGTTCTCCACACGAAGGCGTACCTGATGTTGGTTGTGGGGTCAGCCTTGTTTCCTACCAGTAGTAGGAATGTGGTGCATCCCAGGTACATTGCCCCTCTTTACTACTTGGATAGTATTCACACTTATTCTTGGGGTTCTACAGTATTGGAATACTTGTATAGGGGCCTTGAGCATGCATCCAAGAAAGGTGCCAACAGTGTCAGTGGTTGTTTATTCATGTTGATGGTATGGTCTTATGAGAGGTTTGATATTGGGCTTCCTATTCCGGATCCTAAACGGGCTACCTTTCCCGTTGCTGAGTATTGGGCAAGGGCCATTGTGCCGAAGAAGAAGAAGGGGGAAACTACTGTTACGGAGGAGGAGTCTACTAAGGAGGTGGAGCTGACTATTGAGGCAAAGGGGAAAGGGAAAGGAAAGAAGAAGGCAAAATGGAAAGGTAAGGCGAAGGTAGTTGAGGAGGATATTGAGGATGAGTTGGTTGAGGACGATGTCTTGGTTGAGGAGTCAGTGTACTTAGGTAAACGTCGTAGACGTGATCTTAGTAAGGGGCCTCATCATAGCTTACCACACTATCGGGCCGAGTTTGATGGAGTCGGTTCAGATAGGGTTAACTGTACCCCTTACGAGGATTTTCATGCTTCTGATGATGAGGATCCGGATGGAGATGGTGATTTGGATTGGGAGGATTATGAGGGGTTTTATGCCGGGTGTGCTAGGGTTCCACTTTTATATTTCGATATTGTTGAGTACCAACATTCAGATCGGGTTTTTAGGCAGTTGAGGTTCAGACAGGGTATTCTTAGGTCCCCTGTTGATATGTCACCGTATAGGAAAGCAAAATTGCATTTTGTGAGTTGAGATTGGATGGTTGTATGGTTTGCTGAGATAGGGGAGTGGTACAGATTTTCTGATCATCCACATGATGTTGACTTGGATGATTCTCATTTTGTTTCTGAGGTTGACTACATGACATGGTACGTAGACGTTTCTCGGATGCGGGTTGGGAAGCCACAACCCCGTCCACAGCCAAAGTATGCTAGCCGAGAGTTGTTTAACAACTTAAAGGCGTACGAGCTTGTGAGTATTCTTTAGTCTATCTATTGTTTGTTAATATTTCATTTTAAATATTTCAAATGTGTAATATATATTGTTGTTTGGTGCAGATCATGAAGGGGTTGGAATTTGCTCAAAAAATTGATAGTTCGATTCCTATTGAGTATAAGGCGGAGTTTGCTAGGATTGCACCCACCTTCTTGGACCCCTTCTGTAGCTTCATGAAGGAGGTTCGTGGTCCGGCCTTTAAACTGCCTAAGTCTGAAAACGTAGACTTATCAGAGAAGGCGAAGAAGAGTGCACTACCAGATATTTTGGAGCCTGATATCATTCATATGACGCAGCCTTCTCAACATGTGTCAGAGACCCATACTGTTGCAGTTGAGGCATCTTCTTCGAGGCCGGAGAAGCTTGATGTACGTCGTGTGAATGAAAGAAAATGGCAGATCAATAAGCCTCTTAGGGAGGAGAAGAGGGACAACATCAAGTTTACATGGGGATGGGGTGATGGGGTGGTCAAGTTAAATGGGGGCATCATGCATAGATAGTTTCATTTAAATGAGTCTGCGATGTTATCTTTGGCACCCGGCACCCGACAGCTGGATAGATGACTGGGTTATCTACACATACATGGTATGATCTACAACTTACAATGTATTTAGTTATGAATATGCATTGATAGTGTTATGTTGTTTAATGTTGTAGAATTACTAATGTTTTGGCGATTCTTGTTGCAGTCTTTGCTACGTGCCCGCGAGGAAGCCATTGCTTTGGAGCACGTGTATGAGCGAAAGCCTACTTACTACTTCATGGACCCGTTTTTCATGAACTTTGCCAGGGTGGTGGACTATAGGCGGGAAACAACAAAGTTGGTCAAATTCTATCTTCACTGGGCTACTTGTGGTGTAGGTCCAGCAATTAACAAAGTGGATTTCATATTTCTCCCGACTTTAGTTTCTGGAAATCATTGGATATTGTTTGTTTTTGCCGTGAAAAGTTGGGGGGTTATTCTACTAGATCCATTGTATGATGATGCTGAGTATCCAAATGAGGAAAAAGTCATGGTATTCACTTTTTCTTTTATTTTAACTATTACATATTAGCTTTGCTGTTTGTTAAAAATTTGTACTCTTTGTTAGGTTGGATTACTTCCTCGCATATTGAGATACCTTGATAGGAACTCCATGAACCTACCGAAGGAGGAGCCAAAAATTCAGTCATGGAGTATGAGGCCTAAACAGAGGAATAACACGGCTTGCGGCATCTTTGTGATGAAGTACATGGACCATCTCCTACAGGGCTACAAGATTGAGTCATTGAGATGGACGGACGAAGACATTGAAATCTTTCGATATAGGATTGCTATGGAGCTCCAGAAAGGGGAGGCTAGAAGAATTCCCGGGTTTCTTATGCGTCAGAGGATAGATAACACATAGTGTTTACTTGAGTTTTTTATTAGTTGCATGGTAGTTCTCCCCCTCCCCTATACATTTTCTTGGTTGTTATTGTCTCCCTCCCCTTTGGGGTGGAGTTCATTGGATTTAGAGGTGATCATTTTTGTGGTGTTTTGAAATTTTTGGTCCATTTTGGCGGTTATGTAATTTTTTGATTTTTGTTTTCGATTTTTATGGCTGGTACAGTTTGTGCAGTGGTTATATAGTATTTTGACTGGATTGGTACAGGTGGGAAGTGCACAAAACAAATAGGATATTTCAAAAAAAAAAATACTGATCCGCAGAAATTTTCCGCGGAGCGCTTTTGTTATTCCCTACACACTGAACCAAGATTGTAGAAGGGGGGGGGGGGGGGGGGGTTGAATACAATCTTTGAAAACTTTTCGTTCTTGATAATGAAAATATGAAAAGTAAAAACAAGAACAGAAACACAAATAAGATGATACAAGAATTAAAAAATTCAGGTGGATTGTTTTTGTCCACCTGAGAGATTTTTATTGAAGAAATCTCTGTGATGTTTACGAATAAACACACAGCTACAAATACACAACTCTAGCTTCAGCAATTTACAAGGATACTGCTTTGTGCTCTCTAAATTGCTAAAACACGATTTCTTGATTTCTAGAGTTATGCTACAACTTGGTTATATAACCCAAGTTTACAAAGATACTTGAACAGCTAATAATACAAAAAGTACATGTGTTCAGAATCCTTGTTTTTCCATCCCGAACAGTGATCCGTGTTTGTAGCTTGCCCTTCTTGGCTGATTGTCTTTTAAGGAAATGCTACATTGGACCATGCAAACAGAATGCTTCTTTCTTCTTGTCACCTTTCCAGAAATACTGGCTTCCATGCTCTGTGTAGTCTGTCAACCCATGTGCTCTGACATCGCTGTCCTTTTCACAAGTACAGAGAGTATCCGTAGAAGCTATCTGAGTTGTATCAGTAGACAGTACAGTGTCCATATCCGTAGAAGGCTAGTCAAGCTATCCGTAAACAGTCAACTTCATGTATGCAGAATTACAAGGCATCGACTATGTACAATTCGCCTCCCTATTCTACATATCTATTGATAGTCAACATGACTTAATTAACCTATCAAGACTACTTCAACTTCAACATCAGAAATACACAAGCATGTTACATTTGATCTTATCCGTAGATAAGCTACCCATCTACGGATACTGCAATGGCAAACTATCCGTTGATGGCTACGTATATTTGAACAATTTTTACTAAGTGAGTTTGGTTATCATCAAAAAACAACATAGTTCATAATAATCTCCCCCAATTTATGCCTGGTTGAGAATCAGACATAAATTAAGAGTCTTGATGATAACAAAACCACTTTCAACATATGGATATTAGCAGTAAAAATTATGTCAAGCTACATGAATTGAAAATCAGAAGAGTAGAGATAGTTACATAGAGAGTGCTCCTTCAGTCTGAGCAGAATCAATTTCTTTTCTTCTCTCTTGGAGGTTGAATCTTCTGTCTCCCTTCCTTAGCATAGTTTGCCTGGATTTGTTCTTGAAGCTTTCTGTAGAATGCATCTTCTTTAGCAATTTTTGGATCCAGCTTGCCTTGCAACCATCTAAGATACCTATTGCTGGCCTTAGACAGTTGATCTTCAATTCTAAAGAATCTTCTACAGCCCTTTTCATCCTTGAATTCCATCATCTAGTAAGGTTGAAGATGAATTCTTTGTCCATTAAAAGGGATCTTCGGCTTCCTTGGCAAACAATCAGGAGAATTCCAGCTGCTCCTTATTTACTCAATCTTCTTTAACACATCACCCCTGGCAACCTCAGAGAATCCCCTTAGATTTTTGAAGCCTGAGAAGACTTTCACCAAGGTAGAGTATCCTTCATTCATCACGTTGCAGGGGCCATGCTCTCACCTTTCCTCCCTTGTAGACAAAAGTTAGTCTTTCAGGCAATTCTCTGAACTTGTCTGTGCCTCTGATTTCACTAACTTCCTCAAGGAATAGATCCATGGTTGAGTACTCCTGTATCTCTGCAATGTACAAAAAGTCTGCCTTGTTCTCAACTGGTTTGGCAACTTTTGGTGCAACATTAAGCTTGATTGGTCCCTATTGAGCTTTCTTGACTAGTGTCCTTTTCCTTGATGTCTTTTCTTTCTCAATTAAGAACTTAGAAAACACTAGGTCTTCAAGCTCAATAGGTTATTCTTTAAATTCCACCGGAGTTCCATGGAAGGTGACTTGAGTTGGGTTGAAGCTGGGACAGAATCTTCAAAGGCAATCCTCCTCTATGCATCTCTTCTCTCTTCTCCTTTCTCAGGAGAGACAGGCCTATTTGATCTCTTCTTCCATCTAGGGGTCTTGGATTTAGGCACTGTCTTCCTTTTCTTCAATTTCTTCTTAGTAGGGGCCTCTTCCACCACAGCCTCACTACTTTCTTCTTCCAATTCCCTCTCTAGTTCTTGGGCTAATCTAGCCTGTCTTTCAGGTGTAGATTCATAACCCTGGGGATTGGCTTCTCTCCTTATCCTGGAAATCTCTTCTGCCTTTGCTTCATTGAACCTGGGGTGGCTGCTTGTGATGTGAAGTTCTTTGCCATTTCTGTAGATAACAGCCAGCCCTTGTCTCAGCATTACATCCTTGGAATTTTTGAGATCCATGATAAGAGTTGCTAGCACCTTATTCTCATCAGGCTTAGGAGGTGGAAAGTCCATCTCTAGCTTGTTCTTGCCATGATGTTTAGGTGGAGATCCAGTCCTGCCACTGAAGAGAGGTTGAAACTCCTTGACACTAGAATGCTCAACATCAAAGTTGCTTTGCAGAACAATGGTGTCAGGAGTAAGGACCTTCAGAATTGTTGTGTGGACAGGATGGCTGCTTGTGGATGAAGTCACAGCCTGGAAGATGGATTCCTTGATCAGCTTTTCAGAATTGAGAAACATTTGGACATCCTCAGGTCGAGGAGAGACCACCTTTGTGAGTTGAAACTCACTCGGATTAACTATGATTTGATGTGACTCCCCCTGACTTAATGGCACACCTTGAGTTGTAAAGACCACTAGTGCACTCTCCCCCTTACTTGAATTCTCCCCCTTTTTGTTATCATCAAGGGTTTGAGTGACAGCAGTTGACTGTAGCAACTGTTGCAGAAGCTGAGTTTGTAGATTTTGGTTAGCCAAGAAGGTGTCCATTTGTTTTTCCATCTTATCCATTCTCCCAGTAAGAGAATCCACATCCTTTACCAGCTTGTCTTGCTTGCATCTTTGAGATGTGGAAGGAGCAACAACATCAATTCGTCTTGCCAAAGCATCCTTCACCCCATCCAGATGGTTCTTGATATCATCAGTGCTGGCTCTTTGTTGCAGGATGTGGGCTTGATGAAGCTGAAGTGATGCCACAAAGTTCTGAACTGAGGTGGCATGCTGTGAATTTGATGTTTTAGCTTCATCATATACCCTTTGATGATTCCTGAGAATGACTGACTTGGTGGCATTGTGAACATAGGAGTTGGAGAACAACCAAGCAGGCATCTCTTAAAGAGTAGAAGGGCCTTCATCTCCTCCTTCATCACTCTCAGAATCATCACTATCTTCATCATATCTGAAATCTTCACCAGCTCCTGGAGGCAGATTTTGAATGGCTTCCTTTGCCCTAGACATTGATTCAGTTGTGTGTACTAAATTCAACATCCTTTCTGCCTCCACATTGCCCTGTCCAGCCAAAACTTGATAGGCTGGATCAGGATGAGTAAATGTCTCAGCATTCAGGTTGACTTGTTCCAACGCATTTTGATATTCAAGTTGGTACAGTCTTTCCATGTCTGCATCACTGACATCCATTGACTCACTTGCAATGGCTGAGTCTTCCATCCGTATCCCTCTTGTACCTGTTTTTCTCTCATTTTCTCTCTTTTCTTGCATTAGGGGCTCCCCCTGGCTCACACCTCTTACACCCTCACCGTCACCTACTAAGGTGGAACTCTTATTGCTCACTTTTACCAGACTGGAAGAAATAGTCTGTCTCTCTTGCTCTTCCTCTCCTTTTGCCTGGTTGCAAACCAACCTCTCACTCTCAGTTGCTTCACTCCCTTCCCTCAATCCTAGAAGTGTTTGAACTACTGCTAACTCATCCACACTTGAAGTAGAGATACTTGAAGTTTGAAGTGCAAGTGTAGAAGGGTTATCCGTAGAGGCAGTAGAAATGGATGTCAACGGATAGCTGATATGGGGCATATCCGTAGACGGACAAACACTTGTCAACGGATGAGAGATATCCGTAGATGAAGGAAAAGAAGTAGCTCTCGAAATGGAGACTAAGGCGGAATCCGTGGAGATTGATTTGATATTTGAAGCCACAGATTTAGCCAGAGTCTGAGAAATGATAGATTGGTGATCCAACAAATCATCAATAAGATGATGATCACCAATTTCAAAGTGGGGCTTCTCCAAGAAGGTTAAAGATGGAGAATCAGGAAGTGATGTGTGAATCATATCCACATCCAGAGAGAGAGTGGGTGAGCTTGGTGCTTCTGTTTCAGTTTGAATGATTAGAGAAGAGGGTTGTGACTCCACATTTACTGGAGCCACATCAAACTGAAATTGAGATGGTGTCACTGACATTGTGTGTGATCCCTGTGTAACCCTAGATGGTTTAAACCTCTTTCTCCTCGAATAGGCCATGGTTGTATCTGTGGGGATGCTTGTGTCCTTATCCCTCTTGTTCTGTGTCCCTGGTTGGGGACTCTTTTCAATAGTGACATTCTTTTGGGAGAATGCCACTAGGGATGTGATATTTTCCTTTTCAACCACTGCATCCTTTTGAGAAGATACAGGGTGGCTAGGCTGGGACACACTTATCTCACCCTCCTTGTTCTTGGGATTTCTTTGATGTCCACCCCTTCCCTCACCTCTCACTACCTCCTTCACACTCCCCTCAAGGGTTTTGGTAGTTTTGTAACAGATGCTTTTGAGAGGCACCTGAGGTTTGCTTTCTAGACTTTGATTTGGGAAGAATGGTGGTGACCACTTGGGTAGGAGACTGTGGGACAGTTCCAGTCTCCATTGTGATACTTGGAATCAAAGAAACAACAACAGAGGTAGGAACACTTGAGGAGATTACCTGGCTCACCTGTGCCTCTTGAGCTGCAATGACAATTGGTGGATACACCAATGGAACTTCCCTGTTATGGCTCAGCCTATTCAAGTCCTCAAGGACTCTCTTATTCTGAACCCAACACACCTTGGAGTTTGCAGGGAATTGGATCACCAGGTTGCTTTCTACATGGTTAGCTAGCATCATAAAGAATCTAGCATAATAGATATTCTTGCTTCTAGATGCTTTGTTTCCTAACTTAGCACCTAATTCATAAAGAATCAGAGATCCTAGGTTGAAAAAGCTATCATTAAGAAGCATGAAAGCAATATCTAGCATGGAAGCAATAACAACATCATAATTGCTAATCTTACCAGAAAACACCTTTAGAATGGCATCAAAGAAAAAGCTCCATTCTTTGACCATTCCTTTTCTTTGAATTTTACTCAGATTATCAGTAGGTAAAGCATAGTTAATCATATTCAGCATGTTAACTATATCAGTATCACTATGCTTTTCCAACCTATTGTTATCAAGTAAATTCAAACAAGCAGAAATGACATCACCATTAATCACATGTTCCTTACCTTGAAGAACAAAAGTAATTGTAGCATTCACAGAATCAAAAACTGCCGATTCCCAGATAGCTACAATTACCTCAAAATAAAGAGTGGGGGCTTCGAGCATAGCTTTGGAGAGCCTGCAGTTCTGAATGAACCTCATCACAGTGTGATATGATGAGCTCTTTTCCTCAAAGTCCACCAGAGCCTTAAAGTTGTTCTTCTCATAGGTGAACCCAGTTAGTGACATTATTTTGCTTACAGGTGCCATTGGTAACAGCTTTGATCTTGCAGAGAGAAATTAGTCTTGAGAGAAAAGAGGGTTTCTTGCCTTAGTGAATTTTTGGAGAAAGATAGAAGAAAATGAGTTGAGAGTAAAATTTAATTTATACCCCCAAAATAATTCACTAATTAAATCAGAGTAATTGGAAGGAATTATCTAATTTGGCAAGAAAGTAACCGTTTAAAGATAATGAAGTGAAAAGTAAAGTCACGAATTTACCGTAATTACTCACACGTACTGTACGCAGGTAACTACTGATAAGATTGTGACTTTAACGGTCACGATTAAACTAAAATATCTACGGATAGAATTCTACCTAGGGATTTGATATCTGTAGAGGTGTAAAACTATATCCGTAGAAAAAGAAAAATCCAGTGTCAGAAACGACCATCAACGGATGAAGGTATCCGTAGAGGGAGAAAGTTTAACTTGGCAAAATTCTTCCTTTTCAGAGAGTTTTAATTCTCATGAAAATCATTTTGACACTGGCTGCATATCAGATTATCAGACATTTTAAATAGATTAAGAGAAGTTAAGCATACCTAGCTCACTTACCAACCTAGAGAATGTTGATTCATCAAGTGGCTTGGTAAAAATGTCTGCAATCTGCTGCTCACTTGGAACAAAATGAAGTTCCACAGTACCATTCATCACATGTTCCCTGATGAAGTGATACTTTATGTCAATGTGCTTGGTTCTTGAGTGTTGCACTGGATTCTCAGTTATAGCAATTGCACTAGTGTTGTCACAGAATATTGGAATCTTATTGACTATCAGATGATAGTCTATTAGTTGATTTTTCATCCACAATATATGTGCACAACAACTTCCAGCAGCAATGTATTCTGCCTCAGCTGTAGAGGCGGAGACAGAATTTTGCTTCTTACTGAACCATAAGACAAGCTTGTTTCCTAGAAATTGACAGGTGTCTGTAGTACTTTTTTTGTCAATCTTGCAACCTGCATAGTCTGCATCTGAATAACCAATTAGATCAAAACCAGATTCTCTAGGGTACCAAATGCCAAGGTTTGGTGTCCCCTTGAGATATTTGAAAATCCTCTTGATAGCAATTAAGTGAGACTCTCTATGATCAGCCTGAAATTTAGCACAAAGACATGTAGCAAACATAATATCAGGTCTACTAGCTGTTAAATATAGAAGTGAGCCTACCATGCCTCTATAACTTGAAATGTCCACAGATTTTTCCTTAGTATTCAATTCAAGTTTAGTGGCAGTTGGCATGGGTGTTTTAGCAGGAGAGCAATCCATTAGATCAAACTTTTTCAATAAATCAAAGATATATTTAGTTTGACTAATAAAGATTCCTTCTTTCACTTGCTTAACTTGTAAGCCAAGGAAGTAGGTAAGTTCACCCATCATGCTCATTTCATATTTACTTTGCATAAGTTTGGCAAACCTTTTGCAAAGCTTCTCATCTGTAGACCCAAAAATTATGTCATCTACATAAATTTGAACAAGTATGCTAGAGCCATTAACATTTCTAAAGAAAAGAGTTTTGTCAACAATACCTCTAGTGAAATGGTTCTCTAAAAGAAACTGTGACAGAGTGTCATACCAGGCTCTAGGTGCTTGCTTCAGTCCATAGAGTGCCTTGAGTAGGAAGTAGACAAATTCTGGATAATCTGGATCTTCAAAACCAGGAGGCTGACTGACATATACCTCCTCTTCCAGTTCCCCATTCAAAAAGGCACTCTTGACATCCATTTGATAGACTTTGAAATTGGCATGGGCTGCATAGGCTAGGAATATCCTTATTGCTTCCAGTCTAGCAACAGGGGCAAATATTTCATCATAATCTATTCCTTCTTCTTGAGAATAGCCCTTAGCAACCAATCTAGCTTTGTTCCTTGTGACTATGCCATTTTCATCCATCTTATTCCTGAATACCCACTTTGTACCTATAACACTCCTGTCCTTAGGTTTGGGTACCAGCTTCCATACTTTGTTTCTTTCAAATTGGTTTAGCTCTTCTTGCATGGCTAAAACCCAATCTGGATCTAGAAGAGCATCCTCAACTTTCTTTGGTTCTTCTTGAGAAAGAAAGCTGCTGTATAGACATTCATCCTGAGTAGCTCTTCTAGTTTGGACATTTGCAGAAGCATCACCAATGATCAGTTCAAATGGGTGATCCCTTGTCCATTTTCTTCTTGTAGCAGGTGTAGGTCTTGAAGATGCAGCATCATTCTCATTATCATGATCATGTGAGGTTGATCCTTGACTTAGAGAAACTCCCCCTGAGTTTAATGGGGTTGTAACTCTGTGTTGCGATCCACCTCCAGATGCTCCAATTTGGCTTCCTACGGATGCTCCCATTTGGCTTCCTACAGATGCTCCCATTTGGCTTCCTACGAATGCTCCCATTGTTCCTTCTATGGATGGCTCATTAGAACTTGAGTTGTCCATATTAGAGACAGTCGTTCTTGGAGGAACTGATTCATCCTCATGATCATCATCTTCATCACCAAAGTCGAGACCTTCCACCTCATTGTCAAACCTGAGAGTCTCATGAAAACCCTCATCAGTAAGACCCTGTATTCTGGCATCATCAAAAACAACATGTACAGATTCCATAACATTGTTGATTCTATGATTAAAAACCATGTAGGCTTTTCCAGCTGCATATCCCACAAAAGTGGTTTCATCTGCCTTGGATTCAAACTTTCCAAGATTTTCACCTTGATTTTTCAGTACATAGCATTTGCATCCAAAGACATGTAGAAAATTCAAGGATGGTTTCCTTCCTTTGAGCAGCTGATATGGAGTCATTCCTTTTGCTTGGTTGATCAAAGAAATATTTTGAGTGAAACACGCAGTGTTAACTGCTTCAGCCCAGAAATAAGTAGGTAACTTTGACTTTCCTAGAATTGTTCTTGCAGCTTCAATAAGAGTTCTGTTTTTCCTCTCTACCACTCCATTTTGTTGTGGTGTCCTAACTGCAGAGAACTCATGAGATTCCATTTTCCTCACAAAACAGCCTCATTGTGGAATTCTTGAACTCAGTGCCATTGTCACTCCTGATTCTTCTTACTTTGATATCAGGATGATTGTTGGCAGCCTTGATGTGATTGATTATGATTTCACTTGCCCCATCTTTGGAGTGCAGAAAGTAAGTCCACGTGAATTTAGAGAAATCATCCACAATCACATGGCAGTATCTTTTCTTTGAGATTGACATGACATTTACTGGTCCAAACAAGTCCATATGCAACAGCTGTAGTGGTTGATCAATTGATGAATCCAGCTTGCTTCTGAAAGAAATCTTTTTCTGCTTCCCTTTCTGGCAAGCATCACAAAGTCCATCCTTGGAGAATTCCAGTTGAGGAAGTCCTCTCACTATGTCTCTTCTTACTAACTCATTCATTGATTTGAAGTTCAAATGTGACAGTCTTTTGTGCCATAGACAACTTTCATCCTTGCTTGCTTTACTCAGAAAACAGGTGATGGAATCAGCACTAGTAGAGTTGAAGTCAGCTATGTACACATTACCTTTCCGGTAACCTGTCATCACCACACTGTTGTTCTCCTGGCTGGATACAACACAGGCTCCTTGGTTGAATGAGACTGAGAAACCTTTGTCACACAGTTGACTGATACTCAGCAAGTTGTGCTTAAGTCCGTCAACCAGTGCTACTTGATCAATGATGACATTATTCTTTGAAATCAAGCCATATCCCTTAGTGAAACCTTTGCTGTCATCTCCAAAGGTAATGCTAGGGCCAGCTTCCTCCACAAACTCTGTGAGCAGGGTAGAATCTCCAGTCATGTGCCTAGAACATCCACTGTCTAAGTACCATAGATTCTTTCTGTATCCCTGCACACAATCAAAACCAAATCAAGTTGATTTTGGTACCCAAGTTTCCTTGGGTCCTTTCCTGTTAGATTTGCCTCTCTTGTCATTTTGCACCTTAATCTCTAATTGAGTTAAATCAACCTTGACTATGGGTGTTGACCTCTGGGAGACAGAATGCTGAGGATGATTATATGCAAACATGTTTGATACAGGCATTTGAGAGTTTGTGCATACATAGCATTCATATGTGGCATGCTCCATGTCATCATTTGTGGCATTGTGAATGCATTCATGTGAGAATTTGAAACAAATAGGATATTGGCATACAAGTTGGATGCTTGATCAGTATGTGCAAACATGTTATGCATAGCAGACATAGGCAAATTGAGTACATGCATTGTCATTTGAACATATGGTGTTTTAACAGATTTTCAATTTGTAGAAACATGATTAACACTACCACACTTTGCACAAGTTTTCCTAGGTGCATACTTGTCAGGAGTATAGTTGTTGTGTTTGTTAATCCCTACCTTACCATTTCTGTTCTTTTTCTTTTTAGCACCGGCCTTAACCTCTATTTCCTCAACATTGTCCTTCAATTACTTGTTGGACATGTAACCTATGTTGACATTCTCAGCTTTGGTTTTGCTAATTGATCCCTGAAGAAAGTTTTTGCTGGTGGGATCATACTTTTTGTTCAGCTTCTCTAGTCTATCATGACTAACACTAGATGTACACTTCTTTGGGCAAGTCACTTCCGTAGAGGTGTTGTCCAACAACGGATGTCTGCTATCCGTAGAAGTATTACCTTCCAACGGATGCTCACTATCCGTAGAAGTGTCATCCCCTAGACTTTCGACATCTAGCTTCTTTTTATCTTTTCTTGTTGATTCCTTGTATAATGTATCCACACCTTGAGACTTGATCATGTTTGTGGCAACATTCTTGGAATCAGTCCATCTAGCTATTGTTTCCTGTTCTTTAGCTAATTGTGCTTTGATAGATTCTTCTCTTTTAAGCACAATCAGCAGATCATCTTTGGCAACTTGACACTTTACTCTCATTTTCTCAAACTCAACAAATTGAGTTTCGAGAAGAGCATTCCTATCACTTAACAACTGATTAGACAATTTAATTCTTGTGTTCTCATTAGTAAGTGATTTAAGAGAAATGCGCATATGATACAATTCAATGGAAATATCATTAATAGCATTATTGCATTCCTCAGTAGAAAGCTCAGAGAGATTGGTGGTAATTACCTGATTAGATGATGAACTGGCCTCCTGCTCGCTTGAATCAGCCATTAGTGCAAGGTTCACAAATTCTGTGTCCTCCTCAAGATCATTCCCGTCTTTAGCCCAGTCATAGTCCTGTGTAATGAATGCTCTACCTTTTGTTTGAGAAGATCAAAGTATTTCTTCTTGTAGTCAACATGTTCAAACTTCCTGTCACTCTTCTCAGACTTTGGTTTTCTGCACTCATTTGCAAAGTGACCTCCCATTCCACAGTTGAAAAATTTGAATTTGGACCTATCAACAAGATCCTTCTTGAATGGTCTGGACACATCAGGGTTTCTCTTGAACTTGAGCTTTGAGAACTTTCTTGACAAAAAAGCTAAGTGATCATCAAGCTCATCCATCTCCTCTTGATTGATGGGCTCACTCTCTTCAATCATCTTCCCTTTGCACTTTCTTGAATCAGCTCTACCTTCACAAGCACTTTGGCTTGGTGTAGCTGCAACAACTTCTTCTTTCACGTCCTCAGCCTTTTCTGTAATAACCCGAATTTTTGGTAAAATTAAAACTTTTCTTATTATGATTAAGTGCATCAGTGAATAGTGAATGTGGAGGATGAATAGTGATTTTGAGGGTTAAGAAAATTTTTCATGCCACCTATGTACGAGACGTAGTGTGGATATTCCGAAGTCATATTAGTAAACGGAGTAAATAAGTGAATGCAAAGACGATCGGAATTCAGAAATTCCAAATTTTATTTTGGTATAGTATTTGACCGGGCAGTGAATTATATATTATTATATTCAAGAAATGAGATATTAAATTTGAGGATTTAATATTTTGGAATTTTATTATTTTATTAAAGTCGATTTAAGGATTCGATTGTTGGAGTGAATAGTGAATAGTTACTATTCACTGCGAGAATCGCGTAGAGTTTTATTCGCTCTTTTTAGGAAATATTTCGAATCGTTTCAAGAGGAACAAGACAACATTTACAGGATTAAATATAGACATGGAAGTAATATGTAACAAGATTAATTCGAGGGATGCAACATTTGGATCATCCATGTGAAAAGAAACAAACTAGTAAAGCTGCTTTGCCACCATGACCCTCCAGTGCTTGACATGTGTCCGTGCTTGCCACCATGACCCTCCATGGCTCGACATGTGTCCTGATGACAAGGACAATGCTATGACTCACCAAAATAAAACCAAGACATGACAACAAAACAAATTCATTTTATCAAAATCAACCAAAACCAAAAACCATTCTTTTTCTTCATTTCGGCTAAAGCAAAACAGCCGGATTGAAAAATTCATATCTCCTTCATTTCTCGGTGGAAAATTTCGATCTATAGCTTGTTGGAAAGGTCTTGAGATAAAATACATTTCGTATTTCACAGGTTTCTTCCATTTTAGCATGGTAAGACCTTCATTTTTCCAGTTCTTTAAACTGGTGTATAGTAACTCCGAAAGTTCATAACTTGTTCTTGATTTTCTTTTGCAAGTTTAAGGATGATAACCATAGGTAAAGATCCTCTTAAGGCTTACAAGCTCTTGTGGTGTGTTTAAGGATTCAAGGAAGGTATACCACTCATCCACCCTTTGATTTATGTTGGATTTTAAGTGAAGTTTTAGTAATGTTCAAGAATAAGCATGTTTATGGAATTTGGAGTATGTATGGTTAAATCTTGATGGATACTTATTGTTGGTTGATGTTGGTGATATGTTCTTGATATATATAAACTGATTATGTTGTAAAAAAATTTGGGTTGTTGACTTTATTTGGTTTTAAGAGGTTTTGACATAACAAAAACCGGGAAACGTTACGATTATAGCCGTCGTAATGCCCATTTGATTTAAGGCTGTTTTGAGCAAGAATTACGAACTGGTCTTGGAATATTTTTGAACAACACTGACCATGAACATGTAGGTCTTGTTTTAAGGGTTGTTTTGGTATACAGATCATGTCTATACGAATTACGGTTTAAGAGAAAAGTGAGTTTTAGTAAACGCCGTTCGGAGGAACAACCCATCTCTGGTCAGTCACTTTGAGGCTATATTTGTACCACTTAGAAGGTATATTAAAATGTGAAACTTTTGAGTAATAATACTAGAGACAGTTAGGAAGGCTCACGAAAAAGATTCGGATTAAAAAGATTATTTTTCGATTTTATAAAAATGTTTTAGCCGAGGTCGCGCAAGTGAAAACCACTAAGAACATGACTTAGAAACCAATGTTGTAAATGGTTAAGTATAACTTGTACTCGAGGATCGATTTCGGACTAAACCTACGACTTAAGTAATTGTCGATTAAACATGGACTTAGTATGAGCCTATAACGAGCTAGTAATTCCTTGGTTGTGTTTCGCTTACGTGTTTAAGCATTGTGTACAAGTGGATTATCCAGGGGATTAATCGTGCGTTTTCTTTGACTTTGTCTAGATTGTCCGACATCGTCGCGAACCCCTATCACTTCTCGAGCATCAGACAAGTTTTCTAAACCCATACTTTGAAGTATTAGTTATATAATACTGCTTTTGCCATGTATAGTGTTTTATAGTTTTGAGATAAATGATTATATCGTGTTAAATAGAATCTGACCTTTTGGATATTATACGAGCTTTGAGATAATGTACTTATGAACCGGTATACCTTGTAGCTCTATAGATAAGAGCATGTTTATTGTTTCGACTCTAGACCGGGAGTCGATATTTTTGGTTATATAGATAGTTGTGGAAACCCGGAGGAATTCCAGCGGCAGAGTACTATTCATCTTGAGGAATATTATTATTAAACATTATTTATGTTCCGGAAAGTATTTATTACTTGAAGATGATTTGATTATGGGCTTCTAAGCTAGATATGGGATATTAGTTAGAAGCCAGAGTTTTTTTTATAAAGACCCTAGGTTAAGGGCGTATGATATTTCTTTAGATCAGAAGTAATTATATTTTTGTATGTATTAAAGGTTATTTTCCGATAAAGATATCGGGCTACGGTTATTCAATCCTTATTTATTTAATGAATATTATTTTTTTGAATATTCATTTGAGGATTATTTATTAATGAATATTATTTTTGAATATTCATTTGAGGATTATTGACTTAAAGAATATTATTTATATTCATTTGAGGGTTATTGACTTTAAGAATATTATTGGGAATATTCATTTGAAGATTATTTAATTAATTAATGAACATTACTTTTGGATATTCATTCGAGGATTAAGTATTTATTTAATGAATATTATTTGTGAATATTCATTTAAGGACTAATTATTTAATGAATATTATTTTCGAATATTCATTTGAGATTTATTAATTAATGAATATCAATTTGAATATTCATTTGAGGTTTACTTATCGAGAATTATTTATTTATGAACAATATTTTGAATATGCATTCAAGGCTATTTATTTAACGGATATTAGTCTGAAAATTCATTTAATCTTTAATTACTTATTAAATATTATTTTCGAGTAGTCATTGAAGGATTACTTATTTCATTAAAATTATTATTTATTTTCAATTCAAAAAGAGGTTCCCAAAACAATGTTTTCCATTTAAATATGTCTTATAAGCGGATTTAAATGCTCGCTCAACTATAAAAAATATGGGAAACCTGATTTAAATAACTACTACTCATTTTAAACTCTCAACTCAAAAAAAACTGCCAGGGGACAGATATTTTCTCGGAGCAATTTAATTGCTGCCAGTCAAGTATTGTGTTACCACCTCAACGCTCGAGGGGTAAATTCCTGGAACAAGTCGATATCCATTAACAAGCCTCGCTTGGGAAATATTGGAGAATCTTCCTTTCCAACCTAGATATAACTACTGAGTGGAGTCGTATCAACAAGTATTACACTTGGGGAAAGGAAGACGATCTTTACGTTTCAGAGTCATGGATTTCATCTGAACTAGGAGCATGTGTAAGAGGTCGAGTCGCGCCGATCCATCATTTTATTGCCCCAAATGGGCCGGGAGATCCAGAAAGGCGGTAGACAATGTCAGGCTGTCGTGATACTTCCATCTACATGTAGAAAACATATATTTTGTTGTACAACCTGCTACTGATCATAGTAAGGTTGGTACGACGGGCGCGGAGAAGGCTCCAGTATTGGTTCATCATCCATTTTGGATAATTCTGCAACATGTACTAAAAGGGACCACGGATGACTCCATTGGTACAGGTTTACCGATCATGTTGGCAGAGGGATTCTGCAACATGTATTGAAAGGGACCAAGGATGACACCGTGGTACAGGTTTACCGGTCATGTTGGCAGGGGGTCGAAAAGTGTTCGAAATAAAGTTACAATAAATCCTTGTAACATCATCTTTTATTTTATGAGTTTGACTCTGGTAAAACTTTACTCAGATACATATGCATAAGTGGATTTTGGGTTACGGAAACCTTATATTGAATTTTCCTTATAACTTCATCTTTTAAGTTATATGTTGGTATTCTGCTCACATAGCAGATAATTTTTGGAAAGGCTATATTGGTTTACTTTCAAACCTCATCTTTTATATTATACTAGAACCTTGTTCATAGTATGAATATCGAAAGTTTGCAGAAATATTATGAAAATGATATTTGAAGTACAATAATGGTACTATTTTTGGGAATACATTCCGATAAGGATATAATTTCAGTATCGAGATATTTTGACAAATTATTGTCTTATACCCGTTTTATTCTGGGTTGAGTTAAAGGCAGAATTATGCCATACTTTCATTACCTTGCTGAGCTATCGCTCACTCTTGCTATTGTTTTATATATATTATATAGCAGCGAAGCAGGATGCCAATGGATCGGCACATACCTCGCAAGGCGTTTCCGTAAACAGTTTCTAGAAGTGATCCCGAGAGTAGTACGAACCAATCGAATCAGGCTACAACTTTTGATATTCAACTTATGTATATATATGAATGGTATGAGAGGATTGTGAGCATCAGAAGGCTAAGTTGGTAATGTAACATTACTTAGAAATTGTATCAGTGACAGATTCAAAGACATTTGGGTATTGTAATAAAAATTATTTATTCCGCAGTTGTTGTATCGTGTCGTTTCTGAGACTCTAACCTGTGTGTGTGTGTGAGACATATATTGTGGGGTCATGAGCAGGTGAATTATACACGATGTGAGTAATACAGGTAAGGCAATGAGTAAATGGATCGTGACTACTCTAAATCCCTGACCCCGGATTTGGGGCTGTTACATTTTCAACACTTGCCACTAGAGCAACAGATCCAATTTTCTTTTGGACATTCTCAATTTCTTCATCCTGCTCTATTTCCAGTTCATATGTCTTTAGGGTTCCATACAGCCTCTCAAGAATGTAGTCCTTATATTCTTGAGTGTTCCTCAAGGAGACAGTTATGGGTTTCCACTCTTTTGGCAAGGCTCTGAGAAATTTGAGATTTGAGTCTTTGACTTGATACACTCTTCCATACAACTTCAGTCCTTTTAGCAATTTTTGAAATCTACTGAAAGTGTTATTCAAAGATTCTCCACTTTTGAAGTGAAAGTGTTCATACTGTTGTATGAGAAGTTGCATCTCGTTTTCTCTCACCTGCTCAGTCCCTTCACATATGGTTTGGACAGTGTCCCAAATTTCTTTGGCTGTAGAGCAGTTGATGACATTGTCGAATATATCAGAATCAAGACCATTAAACAAAATGTTTATGGCCTTCTTTTCTTTATGAACGGTGACGGTGTCCTCAGGAGTCCATTCTGAGCGCATCTTTGGAACTGTACTTGGAGCTCCTGCTGGTTCCTGAGCTATTGAGGTGTTTGGCTTCATCGGTACATGAGGGCCATGTTCTATGCACTCTACATAAGTTTCATCCATAGACATAAGCTGTAGACGCATTTTTACTTTCCAGTGAAAGTAATTTTCTCTATCAAGAACTGGTATCTTAACTCCATGATCCTTCTGACTCATGATTCAACTGTCTTTGATCTTTAAACTTCTTGTATATTAGAAGCTTGCTCTAATACCAATTGTTATTCCCTACACACTGAACCAAGATTGTAGAAGGAGGGGGGGGGGGGGGGGGTTGAATACAATCTTTGAAAACTTTTCGTTCTTGATAATGAAAATATGAAAAGTAAAAACAAGAACAAAAACACAAATAAGATGATACAAGAATTAAAAAATGCAGGTGGATTGTTTTTGTCCACCTGAGAGATTTTTATTGAAGAAATCTCTGTGATGTTTACGAATAAACACACAGCTGCAAATACACAACTCTAGCTTCAGCAATTTACAAGGATACTGCTTTGTGCTCTCTAAATTTCTAAAACCCGATTTCTTGATTTCTAGAGTTATGCTACAACTTGGTTATATAACCCAAGTTTACAAAGATACTTGAACAGCTAATAATACAAAAAGTACATGTGTTCAAAATCCTTGTTTCTCCATCCCAAACAGTGATCCGTGTTTGTAGCTTGCCATTCTTCGCTGATTGTCTTTTAAGGAAATGCTACATTGGACCATGCAAACAGAATGCTTCTTTCTTCTTGTCACCTTTCCAGAAATACTGGCTTCCATGCTCTGTGTAGTCTGTCAACCCATGTGCTCTGACATCGTTGTCCTTTTCACAGGTACAGAGAGTATCCGTAGAAGCTATCCGAGTTGTATCCGTTGGTAGTTTCTTGATCAGCCAGTACTGCTATCCGTAGACAGTACAATGTCCATATCCGTAGAAGGCTAGTCAAGCTATCCGCAAACAGTCAACTTCATGTATGCAAAATTACAAGGCATCGACTATATACAATTCGCCTCCCTATTCTACATATCTATTGATAGTCAACATGACTTAATTAACCTATCAAGACTACTTCAACTTCAACATCAGAAATACACAAGCATGTTACATTTGATCTTATCCGTAGATAAGCTACCCATCTACGGATACTGCAATGGCAAACTATCCGCTGATGGCTACGTATACTTGAACAATTTTTACTAAGTCAGTTTGGTTATCATCAAGAAACAATATAGTTCCTAACAACTTTTTTCCTTTTAGTCCGCTCCGCGGAAAAAAACCGCGGACAGGCCAGAGGTTTTTTGGAAATTGTGGTCATCATTTTCCATCAATTTCACTTCTATTACACTCCAAACTACCTAACTAACTTGGTTTTTGGGAAAAAAACCCCTTCCAAAGAAGTGAACACTGAAAAATTGAAACAAGATTTTGACATAGGGGTTCAAACTTCAAATACTACAATATTACAACATAAGTCATCCAAATCCATAAAGGTTACATAATGGTTCAAATACTTAGATATTACAACAAAAGTAATGCAAATCCTACGATATTTTGGTTATCTAACCAAAATATTCTAACACATTCGAGAATCCGGCGGACAAACGGTGACTATGCACACCCAGAGGAGGATCCTTGTTGATGAACATAACTACATGGTACAATACTACAACACAACCATCGCGGAGGACACCCGTACTAATTGCTTTGTGCGTAGCGGTGTCATTGTGAAGGGAGACACGTATAGTGCTTCTTCCATCATAAAGGCGGAACCTTGCATACAATCCCTTCACGTTCCCACCATCGGTTACGTTGGAAACACATCCCTTCACATATTCAACACACATTTGATCGCGTGTGCAACCCTCCCTAGGCCTCAATTTGAAAATGTCAATAATGTTGTCACATTCCACAACATCACCACCATCCCAATCGGAAAGACTCCATTTGCCTTCAATGTCCTTACCCAAATTCAAGATTGGAAGAAAGTAGGGTGTCACATTATATGCAACCTTTTCAAACATTGCTTCACTAGCCGTCCAAAGGCATGCATCTTTCCAATTGGTTGACCTATAAGCCATTTCCTCCTATAAGCCATTTCCTCCTGGGGATACAAGTCAACATCTTCCTCTTCAACAATTGGTGGCGGCTCACTAACTTCATTGAACTCCATTATGTCATAATAAGGTGGTAAATTGCGACATATTTCATCCAACTCATCACAAGTTGGTGACTCCATAAATACCTCTCCTTCGGAGCTCGGAAGTGAATCACTAACATGTGAAACCGAATCATTATCCGAAACATTACCACCATCCATGTTACCTACACATGACGATAAAAAAACTTTGTTAGATAATATGAGAAGAACATAATGTAAAGTTAAAAATGGAGAGGTAGAGAGTTATATCAATTACAATTGGCCACTTTCACCACCACATTGACCACTTTGACTACTTTGAGCATTTAATAAAATTTCTTTTATTTTTTCACAATTTCTAATATCATGTCCTTCAAGTCCACATTTAGAGCATTTCCTCGGTGTTTTGCGAATTGTTTCGATGGGACTTTTGAAACGAGGGTCTTTTTTACTTCCTTTGGTTTGTGACACAATGGGATCAAGAATTGGCTCATGCAGGCCATCACCATCTTCTTGAGTTGTTTTCGTGCCAACTTCACTACTTACATTCTCAATTCCATCAACTCCCATATTCTCAAGAATTTCGGTTTCCCGATTGATTACCGAAACGGCATAGTCGTAACGCTCCTTTGATGCCATGCTACTATGACAAAAGGCCATGGTGAGTAATGTCATGTTGAATCTTTCGGTAGGAGTCAAATCATGGGATGATGCTTCTTCTCCGGTCAAATGATAAGGCAACATACCATTAACTCTATTGGCATCCTTTGTCCAACGTCGTCTCAAAAAGGCATTAGGTATTTCGGAAACACATCTCTTTGTGAACACGACTATAATGTGCGGCAAGGAATGCCCAAATATTCATACATTCTACACTTGCAACTACCACTTAGAGACAATTTGTTGAACGTAACAAGATACATTGTTCTTTTTTCGGGATCCACCAATTACCTATAGCATTTGTAGTATGTATACTCATCTTCTTCCAAAAAACGATCTCTATCTTTCTCCACAAAGTAGGTTGTAGCTTCCACCAATTGCTCTTGAAACTTTCTAAACATTATTTTTGTGTAAATGGAAGCACCATGTTGCTCCAAGGCGGTCTTCATTTTTATCCCACGACAATTTTGACGAGTCTTAAAATCCTCTTCTTTCTCCCTCATAAATTGTCTTTCCAAAGCTTTTTGAGCATTTTCAACAAATTCTTTCAAACCCGTGCAAGAACTAACATAACTATCAAAAAAAGCATTCATTCCCTCACTCCTTGAAGTTGTAGTTTGTCCCGCGGAAAATGTGCTTCGAGTGAAAGCCTTGATCCATTTATGCTTCAAACCGTACAATCCTTGTAGCCATGTATTATCTTCCAATTCATACTTCACAACCAATGCTTTCCACCTATCCTCAAACACATCTTCGGTCAATGAGTTATAAATGCAATTATTGAAATCAACTTTGAAATCCGGGTGCTTCGAATAGTAACTTGCAAGTTTCTCGGGGAATTTGTTACTAATGTGCCAACTACACAACAAATGAGTGGTGTTCGGTAGTTGTGATGAAATAGCCCCGGCCATGGCTTGGTCTTGATCCATAATGATAGTCAAGGGATGTTTGTTTTCAACCGCCTCAAACCAACTACCTAATACCCATTCAAAACTTGTTTTAACCTCGTCCCTTATTAGTGCACATCCAAAAACAACCGATTGGTTGTGATGATTTACCCCGGTAAAAGGAACAAATGGCATAACATATCTATTAGTTCGGTAAGTGGTATCAAAGGCAACGACATCACCAAAATTTTGGTATGCCATCAGACAACGGTGATCAACCCACACTAGACATTTCAACCTTTGTTCTTCATCGAGTAAAGTTTTAATGTAAAATTTTCCACCACTTTCTTCTTTCAACCTATTCAACAAGTCTAAACCCGCTTGAGCATCATTAACAGCTAAATTGGTCTTTCTAAACTCACGTACCACATTTCTTACATGTTGTCCATCAAAACCAACATGTTAAGCTCCGCCTTTTAAATTGCTAAAAATGGACATTTGTTGCCTAGGAGGAACACCCGACATATGTAGTGTTCTCATTATATTTCTTTGTGCCGCGCTTACATGTCTTTCCCTTCGAATTAAATTCATTTTCGAAGGTGTAACTAACTCGTGATTGTGCTCTAACTCTAGTGCGGTTATCTCCCAAAAACTTGTTTTCTTTTTATTCAAAACATACATTCTAACCTTACAACCACATCTAGGAAGAACATCTCGACGACGTTTACCTTTTGTACTACCCATCAAACATGCATCATCATTACCACTATTTTTATCCTTATTCTCACCAAATAAATTACAAACAAATAACCGAGGATATATTTTTTTATTAACACGTTTTTGTGTTTCTTGAACCTTAATTGCAAAACCATTTTTCAAGGCATAAGCTCTAAATAAATTTTCAACGGCTTCTAAATTATCAAATCTTTGGTGCAAATAAGGGACAACATTATTAACATCTTCATCAACATTATGTACATTTTTTCATGCAACTTATCATCTTCACCATAATGCTCATCAATATTATCATCATCAATATTAACATACTCTACACCACAACTAACATTATCAACATCAACTTCTAAATCATCTAACCCCATATAAATATCATCAACTTTAATTGATTTTGATTTTTTCCTAGGAATAAACTTAGCAAACATTTTATCCGCCATATTAATCAATAAATAACAACAATAAACACTTACCCAATTCAACAAATGATCAAAATCTCTTCAAGCTCTCAAATCCCCCCCTTTTCCCTTCTTTCTTGATGCAAAGTGAGCAAGGAGACCACAAATGATCACACAATTGGCTTTTAGGGTTAAAACCGCGGAGGGGCATTTTGGTAATCCAGCGCTCCGTGGAAAAGAAGCGCGGAGCGGTACAGTGATCCGCGGAAAAAAAACGCGGAGGACTAAGGCTCCGTGGAAAAGAAGCGCTGAGTGATTGAATTTTTTTTTTAATCCTAACCGTCAGATTGTTGATCAAACGGCCAGAAAATAAATTGTTAAATAACTGGTCCCTGATAATTGAAACTAGGACCCTTGAGAAATTTAACTGAAACTATTTACTTTGGCGGTGCCAAAACAGGTACAGAGTCTAGTCCCACAGAATTACTTTGTTTGTTTGTTTATTAGAGGAGGAACTTCATATTTAGGATTTGAGAAGTTCGTTTATGTCAAGTAATTAGTTCTTTCGAAACCTCAATATTGTTATATGTTTATTATATTAATATTGTCAATATTGTTTATATTGTTTGTTATATGACTTTAATCAGTTGCATAACACTCTGCAAGAATTAAGAAATACTTTTTTTTATACTTTAAGGATTAAGAGGTATATAAATGCAAGAATATTATCAAAAAAAAATAAAAAAAAGAATTAATTGAATTTTTATGAATAGTTTAGGGACTAAAAGTACTGCTCGAAAATTTTGGGGTCGATGGTTCTTAAACTTTTAAGGGTAAAAAGTTCATTAAATCTTTATAATTTTCATTATTTTCTCTTCTTCTTCTTCCTCTTCATCTTATTATTTAATTTTATTCGGTTTTGACTTGAGCTGCATCAGAAGGAGATACACAAGATAGATACAAGCGATGATAAGAGCAGTGATTGTAATGAACGATCAAGGCAAGCCTCGCCTTCTCAAATTCTACCAATATCAGGTCCTCTTTATATTTCTCATCTAATTTCTCTAATCATTTTCATCTTTATTTTAATTGTTTATTTAATTTTTGAATCATCATGATTTAAATTGTTTTAATAGCCTGTAGAGAAGCAACATGAGATCATTCGAACTATATATGGAGGTTAGTTAGTTCATCTTCTACCTTGTATCTATCTTATTCACCATTTGTAGTATTCAGTTTTTAGCTTATACAGCTCAATTTGCCTTCCCAAAGGCGTAAACTCACACGAAAATTGTAACATTTGATTCTAAAAAGTGCTAATCGCGATTTAAGTTTCGTGTTTTTAAATGCAGAAAGAAATTAGAATTAGGGAGAATTGAAAATAATTCGGACTGTATTTATATATGTGGAGCTGTATCGATTTGACTTTTGTCTTTTTAAATGCAGAAATTAGAATTAGTAAAAAATTGAAAATAATTCAGACTGTATTTATATATGTGGAGCTTAGTTCATTGTATATCTATTGCCAATTGTACTAGAATTTCAGTTTTTACAGCTCAACTGTTTTGATGTGAGCGTGCTTGCTGATCGGGATTAAGCTTTTGTTTTTAATGCAGAATTTAGAAGTAGTGAAAATTGAAATTAGAACTGTTTTGATGTTAGGATTTGTTTATATTTGTTTGCGTAGATTGGTGAAATGCTAGATATATTTAGTTACTTTACTCCATTTTGTAGGTAAATTTAGTTGTTACTACTTTCCGATTAATTGGTTTTGTACTTTTTTATTTGTTTAAATGCAGTTCTATGTAGTAGAGCTGATAAAGTGAGCAACTTTGTCAACGTGGAATCGATTTTTGGACCAGTATGTTGCTTCCTTTGTATTTATTTTTTGTTAATGCGATTTTTCGTGTTTAGGTCTAGTAATTATCTGGAAATACTTTGTGATTTTTAATGGTACACTTTATATTAAGTTTTGGTGAGAGCTAGACAGGTCACATATTTATGTTTCTGCAGGATGCTCGTCTTGTATACAAGACATTTGCGACGCTATACTTTGTGTTTGTATTTGATGCTGCTGAAAATGAGCTAGCCATCTTAGACCTTATGCAAGGTACTTCACTGTAATTATTATGCTCTAGTACTCTAAAAATTATTAGAGCTTTACATGGTTCTTAGCAACCCACAGAGTATGCCCATTTACCACTAATCTATATGTTACATATGCTCACAGAGTATGCCCATTTACCACTCTAGACGAAAGAAGTGCCCTGATTTATAAAATCCATATACGTACACCCGAAGTGGCTTCAAGACTACAGATTGAACTAATAATTCTTTTTTCAAGATCCCATTTATATGTATAACATAAATTACAAACCCAAAATATTTTTTTTAATCTTTCTAATGTGTTTTCTTCTGTAAATCATCACCAATGCCTTGTCATCTTATGTAATTTTCATATGTTCAATGTTGTTTATAGACCTAATACAAGAATGACATATTCAATTACCCTTCATTGTCAACTCATCCATCAAGAATGCAACTGTTTTGGCTCCATAGTATGCATCCTTAGTTGGATCCATCAGTACTTGATTGCTTTCACTATTTTAATGTCCATCTTTCTTTCTTTCTTTTCATTAAGTTGAAGTCATATATTCTACAATAGTATTGAGGATATTTACTTGCTAATATGAGCTTCAGACTCCAGAGAAACATAATTAAGTGAAATTGGTACTTGTTAGGACTTAGGACCTGCGCCTTGAGCAAAATATGTAATTATCATTTATACACCGTAAAAGGATTCTATAGGTTTCATTCATTTCTTGTAATGATTACTCCGTGTTCCTAAAAGCTGAGCTTTGAGCTTGTAAGATTCAAAGGCAAAGCTGCAGCCTGCAAGGGGACATTTGCTGTGAAATGGATAAAGTATATTTTTAAATATCACCTCTTCTGCTCTTCATGTTCAATATTGTAATTTATATAGTTTCTTTTAATTACAGTTTTCGTGGAGACATTAGACAAGTGCTTCAGTAATGTGTGTGAGCTAGACATAGTGTTCAATTTCAACAAGGTAAACTCGATCATTTCTGTCTCAACTTTCTAGAGATAATTAGTTCTAAATTGCCTAAAGTTCTGCTGTTTCAATATGTTCATAAAAACAGAATACTTGCAGTTCCTTTGTTTTCTATATGCCTACGCAGTAAGCACCAAGGCTTGGGTCACTAGCCTTGAAATTTTAATTTATTTTGCCACTTGTTTAGACTAGTTCGTGTTCCTGCCCTAATCAATTCTACTTTACATGACTATTGATGGAGCCATAAAACTAAAGCACTGAACCATTTAACCCAATAATGTCTGTTTATTGACAGGTGCATACAATTTTAGATGAGATTATTGTAGGAGGTCAAGTTCTTGAGACGAGTTCATCAGAAGTTGTAAAGGCAGTTAATGAAATATCAAGGTTCTTCTCTCCCCTCCTCTCCATCTCCCTCCCTCCCCTTGCTCTTTCCCCCGTCCATGTTTATACAACAATGCAATGACTAGTACTTTGCAGGTTGGAGAAGACCTCAAATTCAATCATGCGTGTTCCAAAATCGATTTCAGCATGGCAAGGGCGGTAGAATATGATGTTTTGTGGCCTTATTGTGGTACCCTTCATGTCTGCGTAACTTATAAGGAATCAGTCTTGGATGGAATGTTTAGTAACAGAACTAGTAGTACTAAAATTGCAGAAATATCAAATTTGTCTTTGGTCCCGTGAAGGATTCCTTATACGTAGAGAAACATTAGATAGGTCTATCCAACCCCAGCTTTTCCAAGTGTTTGTCCATTGCTTTGTATGAAACAAATTGCAACTTACTAAGCTAATTCATACTAATTCAGTAGCCCATGAAATAGGAAATACAGAGCTGTGATTGGCTGGTAGCATCACAAAATACTGTAGGCAAAATGGCCACAGAAGCATCAGAAATTTGAGTGGCCACAATTTTGAGCAAAAAGTGGCCACGGAAAATAAATTCATAATGCTTCGCTCGCCAATTGTAGGTGGAAAATAACGATACGATTTGTTAGGTTGATGTGTTGAGAGAGAGAGAGAGAGAGAGAGAGAGAGAGAGAGATTAATTAACACAAACCTCTGCGGAATTATAAAACTGAATGGCATGATTAGCGAGACCATGTAAATGAGCAATGGCGTCATCAGAGAGATTAGCATCTGGTGGGCAGTAATACCTAATAATCAAGCTACTAGAGTTCCTCATCAGATAAGGATAGTATCCAACCTCAAACCCCTGCAATAAAAAACACACATTAAGAGTAATAAATTAAGAATAATAATCAATCACATTCATATATGTAAACACAAACAATACAAAATTAAAACACAATTTACAACCACGTACCTGAGTAGAACAGACATCTCTTTCATACTGCCTCTGTTCTAAGATAGAATACCTTTCCTTGTTCCAATATACATGAGCTATACCCGGACTATAGTATTTCAATCTATCATCAATTTGTTCTTCAGCTCTTCATCATCATCTTCTGGGCGCTGAGAGAAGATTGTTCGCTTCCAAGTCTCATTCATCGTTTCTCCCTTGAGCGCTTCTTCAATATATACATACCCATCATCATCATCAGCTTCTCTGGTCAGCTCTACAGGTTCATCATCATATTCATAATCTTCTGCGAGCTTCCCAGTTTTCATCTGATTAATTAAACGAATCAGCTCAGCTCTGCCTTCCATATCCGGCCTAAGGTTCTTCATCTTTCTTCCTCTGCCTAGGGTCTGTGAGCTGATGAATATGTGGAATTGTTGTTGTAGAGCTCAACTTCGATGGTGTAGAATTATATTTGTGTTATTAAAATTGTGCGAATTGGCGCTGCGTTGGGGAATAGAGGTTTAGGGACGTCCTCGTCTCTAAATATATAGTTTTGTTTTCGGTGATTTCTGATCTTAGATGGGAAATAAATTTACAATTATAATTTTGATCATATATAAAATTTGTTTTTGGTGATTTTCAATCATAGATGGGAAATAAGTTTGCAAATATAATTTCAATAGCATATAAAATTTGTTTTTAGTGATTTCCGATTATAGGTAGGAAATAAAGTTATAATTGTAAACATATGTAGAATTTGAAGGAAGCCGCACATGCATCCTTTGAATGCGGAGGCAATCGTACACGCATTGGTAATATGCATAGCTGCCACTTATCCAAGTAGCCCCAGGCCTCGGTCATCGACATAACAACAGATCAAAGTCGGAGACCGTTAAGAAAAGTTGATTCAATTCCGATTAATGTGTTGTCGCCACGATTCCATTGATGTGTTTTCGCCATTATTGTACCAAGGACACCAAATGATAAAACAAATTCATCTACCAATTTCTATGTATGTTTATGTATAATTACACATGTGTATTCAATAGTTTATGACATATAAACTATTACTGACATATATGACATATATATGGTAACACTGGCGTACAAACATCCATTGCTCCTGATCAGTTAATCAAGAGCAGAATTATATATGACATATTTCCGCAACTTTCATTCTTTGTTGTTGATGATGAATCCTTGGCCTTCTCTTAATCAGGCTTTTATGATTATTAAGCAAGAAGAGAAACAGAGACAAAGCCACAGGTCTACTGGTAATTCTATGGCTCTCATGGTGAATTTACCTAAGGTTACAACACAATCTTTTCGTCCAAATGATAGGCAGTCTGGTAATGTGTTGGAATGTTCTTACTGTCATGGGAAATATCACACAAAGGACAAGTGTTTTAAACTAATTGGCTATCCAGTCGATCATCCTTATCATCCTAATAACAAAGGAAAGAAGAAGGTTTTTACTAGGTTTCCACAGACTGGTTCTGCAAACTCTATTAACTCTCTTTCTAAGCCTTCTCAAGCAATGCAGGTTTCCAGTAATGATTCTGTTTCTTCTCCTACTTTTACCACCCAAATGGAGGCTTTACAATCTCAAATGCATTCTCTGATGAAATGCATCCAGAATCCCATTCAATCTACTAGTGGTACTACTGGTACTGGTACTACTGGTACTGGTACTACTGGTTCTAATTCTCAATCTTTTCATCTTAGTACCAATTTTCCAGGTACTGCTTTTTCTCTTATGACTGTTTCTCATATTTCTAGTCGTATTTGGATTCTTGACACCGGTGCCACAAATCACATGTGTTGCAATTTGGCACACATGCATAGTTTGCAAACTCTTATCAATCTTATTACTGTTACATTTCCTAATGGTAACACTGCTATAGTTACTCAAATAGGATCCATTACATTACATCCAGTTGCATTAGTTATCACTGATGTGCTCTATGCTCCATCTTTCAATTTCAATCTCCTTTCTATTAGCAAATTATCTGCAGAAACACACACAAATATCCATTTTTCTTCTCATCAATGCATGATGCAGGACCAACACCAGAAGAAAGTCCTTTGCACTCTTATTGATGGTCTGTATCAGTTAGATAACTCTCCTCCACCTATCTCCAGTTCTTCTGCCAACGTTCTTGCTGTCTCTTCTACTGCTTCTCACATTTGGCATCAGAGATTAGGGCATATTCCTCTTCTTGTTTTAAGTAAAATTTCTGGTGTTACAGTTTCTTCTTCAGAACCTTTATCTTGTGAAGTTTGTCCTTTGGCAAAGCAATGTAAATTGCCTTTTCCTTCTAGTGTTACATGTGCTGTTGCTTCTTTTGATTTACTACATTGTGATGTATGGGGCCCTTATAGGACACCCACTACAAATGGTTGTAAATATTTCTTGACAATTGTTGATGATCATAGTAGAGCCATTTGGACTATTTTGATTCCTACCAAACAACATGTTATTCAATCATTACAAGATTTTTATGCTTATGTTTCAAATCAGTTTCATGTCTCTATAAAATGCATTAGAAATGATAATGGGGGGGGGGGGGATTTGTTAATTCCACTTTGTCAGATTTTTTTTGCTCAACATGGGGTGCTTCATCAAACTTTTTGTCCTCACACTCCTCAACAAAATGGGAGAGTTGAGAGGAGACATGGAACTTTACTTGAAATGACTAGAGCATTAAAAATTCAGTCATCTGTTCCTACTAATCTTTGGGGAGATTGTCTTTTAAATTCTACTTATCTACTGAATAGGATTCCTTCTCCTATTTTAGGCAACATTTCTCCTTATGAAAAATTATTCCACAAAACTCCTTCTTATGATCACTTAAGATCTTTTGGTTGTCTAGCTTACATGACTCAACATGATTATGATAAACTATCTCCTAGAGCAGTCAAAACTGTTTTCTTAGGCTATCCTTTGTTGACTAAAGGCTACAAACTTTATGATATGGCCACCAACACATTTCATACTTCAAGACATGTAGTTTTTGATGAATCAGTTTATCCTCTCTTCCTTGACTCCTGATGGTGATTCTTTTGTTCTTTCTACTGAACATCCTAATATACCTCTTGATAATATGTTTTGTCTTGATCAATCTACATCTGGGACTGACCCTTCAACATATGATTCTCAAGTAGTTGCACCTGTTTTTACTTTACCTGATCATCTGTCATCAGACTTTTCTCTATCTACATTCCTCAAACTACTTATACACCTGATACTCATTCTACTGGTTCTGATCCACCACCTATTAGAACTTCTTCCAGAACTAAAGCTCCTCCCATTTGGATGAAAGATTATATCTCCAATGATCTTTCTGTTGTTCATGCTAATACTGTTCTGGCTTCTTGTACCATGGATTCTCAGAAATTTAATATGTCCAGTTATAAATCTCCATCTACAATATATGCTTGTTCTGTTTCCCCTACTACTGTTTTTCCAGAACCATTTTCTTTTAAACAAGCAGCTACAGATGATAGATGGATTGAAGCAATGAACAAAGAATTAACAGCTATGGAGGATAAATGGGTATACCCGGTCTATTGTCAATTTACCTCCAGGCAAGAAAGTGGCGGGCTGTAAATGGGTATACAAAGTAAAATATCTTTCAGATGGTAGCATTGATAAGTTTAAAGCTCGTTTAGTAGCTAAAGGATATACACAAACTGAAGGGGAAGATTATCATAATACTTTTGCTCCTGTGGCTAAGATGTCTACAGTAAGGGTGTTATTAGCATTGGCTACTGTCAAGAATTGGGAAATACATCAGCTGGATATTAATAATGCTTTTCTTCATGGTGACTTGCCTGAAGAAGTTTACATGGCTATACCTCAGGGTCATCCTTTATATGGGAATCATCATTTGGTTTGTAAGCTCCTTAAGTCAATTTATGGTGTTAGATATAATTACTGATGTTTGTTTATCAGTGTTTAAAGTACCAGGAAACTATCAGAGTTTAGCTGGAGTACTGGTCAGAGTTTGTTAAAGTCTGACGGTCAGATTTTGCTTAGCTGTTGGTGTTATTCAATGAAGATTCTAGAAGCGATATTCTTTGAAGATGGAAAGAAGCAAAGAGATATCGAGATGGCTAAGGAAACGGAACAGAAGATAGAAGCAATTCTAGATTGATATTAATTGTATAGCTAATTTATAGGAATATCAATTATAAGATTGTATGTAGCTGTGTACTATATAAACACAGATAGGTTAACCCTAAAAGGGATGCGAATACGTGAATTATCATAATTGTAACCTAGCAGCTCTCTGTGATATTTTACATCACTGAGAGAGAAATTATTAATTCCATACAGTTTATTATTCATAAACAGTGTTCTTATTGTTATTCTCATACGTATATTTGATTATATATTGTGTATTCGGCCTAACAATTGGTATCAGAGCCTAGGCTGTTTAATATATACAGTTTTTGATTCAAACACAAGTATAATCATGGTTGAAAATATTCAAGCAGGTTCTAATTCCGAGAAGGTTCAACCAACTTCTGTGAGTCGATACGAGACAATTAGGGTTCCAATTCTCAGACCACCAGAGTATCCAATATGGAAGGTAAAGATGACCATGTTTCTGGAAGCCACAGATCCAGAATACCTTGATAGAATCTATGATGGTCCTCACAAGCCAACTAAACTGTCTCCTGTTGTTGCTGGTCAAGAACAAAAGACTGTTCCAAAGGAAAAGAAAGATATGACTCCTGAGGACATCTCATCAATTGCAAAGGATGCAAAAGTTAGACATCTTCTCCATAGTGCCTTAGATAATGTCATGTCTAACAGAGTTATTGGTTGTAAAACTGCCAAAGAAATTTGGGATGCTTTAGAAGTCAGATGTCAAGGAACAAGTGCTATAAAGAAGAACAGGAAGACTATACTTACACAGGAGTATGAAAACTTTGACTCGAGACCTGATGAAACTTTGACTGAGACATATGACAGATTTTGTAAACTTTTGAATGATTTGTCTCTGGTTGATAAAGAATATGATATTGAAGAGTCAAATCTCAAGTTTCTTCTATCTCTACCTGAAAGATGGGATTTAAAGGCAACAAAAATAAGAGATAATTATGATCTTGCAGAGACAGATCTTGATGAAATCTATGGGTTGCTTAAAACTCATGAACTTGAGATAGAACAAAGAAATAAAAGATCTGGAAAGAAGACAAAATCTGTTGCTCTCAAAGTTGAAGAAAAACTTCTTAAGAAAGAGACATCAAAGAAGAAAGCTAAGGGAAAGGCTTTGGTCATAAACTCTGAAAGTGAGTCATCAAACTCTGATGATGACTCAAACACTGTTGAATCATCTGAAACCGAGGATGATGAAGAACATATGATGCAAATGGCTGCTTTGATGGTGAAGACTTTTAAGAAGATGGGTTTCAAGAACTTCAAGAAAGGAAAGAGATTCTCTAGAAGAGATTCAAACTCTGAAAGGAAAAGTTTTAGAAAGTCTGAAGGAAGGGATATCAAATCTGGGAAGAAAGACAAGCCTGAGATCCAGTGCTACAAGTGTAAAGAGATGGGCCACTATGCTCCAGAGTGCAAGAAAGGAAAATCTGAAAAAGTTCTCATCACTAAAGGAAGAGACTGGGCAGACACTTCAGATTCAGATGAGAATGTCAACTATGCTTTCATGGCAACTGTCAAAGATGAATCTGAATCATCTGAAAATAAGGTACCCCTAACAACTTATGCTTATGATACTGATAATATATCTGAATTGAGAATTTATCTTAAAAGCATACTTGTTAGTTACAGAGATCAGACTTTAGAAAATGAAAGAATTAAATCTGAGAATATGAAGCTTAGAGAGAGAAATAAATTTCTTGAAGAAGAACTTGTCAACATGCAACAAGTTCAAAAGGAAAGAGATGATGATGTTTATGTTGAACAGGAGTTGCTTAAGAAATTTAGGCAACTAGAATCTGAGTTGGAAAAAGAGAGAAAGGTAATTAAAACCTGGACAAACTCTGGAAAAGACACACATCAAGTATTTCAAACAGATACAGTTGGGTTAGGTTACTGTGAGGAAGATGAACTTAGGTTTAAAGATAAAGTTAAAGTTAGAACACATCTTCCACCTATGAAATTTGTTCCTGAATCCAGTAAGCTAAACTCTGTACTTGAAAAAGAAACTGTTAAGGAAGAATCAGTAAAAACTTATGTTAAACAGGTTAATGTTGGTTTAATGACAGAGAAACAATTCAAGTATAAGCTCAAAGAGGTAAAGTCTCTTGAAAAACAGAAAGTGTCCAGGAAGAACAGAAATGGAAAAGTAGGCATTAATAGAAGTAATAATCATTTGCCTATCACTGATGCTCCTACAAAAACATGTCATAATTGTGGTAGTACTAACCATCTTGCAAGTTTCTGCAGGAAGAACAAAGACATTAATTCTTTATCCTCCAAGTCTGGAGTTAAGAATGATTATGTTAGGGTTAGACCACAGACTTTATGCACTCACCGTGGGAGTACTTGACATTCTATTTATACTTGCAAGAATTATCATGCTATTTATCACAACTACTATGAGTTGAAGCCCAATTTGAAATGGGTTAAAGTTGATTCTGTAAGTGTAAACTCTGATACTGTTAGCTCAAACTCTGATGATAATAATTCTGCTGCAAAAGCTAACAATGTTAAGAAAGTCAAAGGATCCAAGCAAGTCCGGATCCTTAAAACTAACTCTCAGTAATTGTTTGTGATTGCAGGGCATAAGGGAAAGCACCCTAGTCTTGGACAGTGGATGTTCAGGACACATGACTGGAAATAAAACCCTGCTATCAGATTATGAGGATAAAGCTGACCCAAAAGTTTCCTATGGAGATGGAAACATAGGACGTACTCTGGGATATGGCAATATAAATCTTGGAAGTGTCATCATCACAAATGTAGCTCATGTTCCAGGACTCAAGCATGACTTGCTATCTATGAGTCAAATCTGTGACAGAGGTTATCATGTAGATTTTCAACCTGAATACTGTGAGGTTGTTAGCAAATCTACAGGAAAAGTTGTTCTAGTTGGGCACAGACGTAATAATATCTATGAAGCAAGTTTGGTAACAAACTCTGAAGGAAAAGCTATGTGTCTGTCTGCAAAGATGTCTAATGAAGAGAGTTGGAAATGGCATAAGAAGCTCTCTCATCTAAACTTGAACAACATCAATGAGCTAATTCGAAAAGATCTTTTAAGGGGACTTCCAAAATCTATACTCAGCTTAGATGGTCTGTGTGATTCTTGTCAAAAGGCCAAGCAAAGGAAGTCATCATTCAAGAGTAAGTCTGAATCTTCAGTTGTGGATCCTTATCATCTTCTTCATGTTGATCTATTTGGTCCAGTAAATGTAATGTCTCTTGGCAGAAAGAAATATGCCTTAGTCATTGTTGATGAGTATACTAGATATACCTGGGTGTATTTTCTAGCAAAGAAGGATGAAACTGCCTTAACTCTGATGGAACATGTAAAGCTACTGGATAAAGGATCACAGTATAAAGTGAAAATTATCAGGAGTGATAATGGTACTGAATTCAGAAATGCAACAATGGAAGAATTTTGCAAAGAAAAAGGAGTGAAGCAAGAATTTTCTGCACCAGGGACTCCACAGCAGAATGGTGTAGTTGAAAGAAGGAACATAACTTTAATCGAAGCTGCCAGAACAATGCTTGATGAAGCAAAATTGCCAACTTATTTCTGGGCAGAAGCTGTTCAAACTGCTTGTTTTACTCAAAATGCTACACTGATCAACAGGCATGGGAAAACACCATATGAGATGGTGAAGAAAAAGAAACCAAACCTGAAATATTTTCATATTTTTGGGTGCAAATGCTTTGTGTTGAAAACTCATCCTGAACAGTTGACCAAGTTTGAATTAAAAGCCGATGAAGGCATTTTTGTTGGATATCCACTATCAACAAAAGCATTCAGAGTTTATAATCTGAGAACTAAAGTGATCATGGAATCTATACATGTGTCATTTGATGACAAGAAAATAACTGGACTTGAAGATGAAGAAAATCATGATCAACTACGCTTTGAAAATGAAGATCTAAACTCTGATGACGTAAACTCTGATGAAGCAAATCCAACAAACTCTGTTGAAGCATACTCTGAACCTCTACTGGTAAATACTGAGGAAGTTTCTCTGACAGAACAAAATAGAGAACCAATTGAGGGGGAGCATGAAGATACTTCAGGAACATCTCAAAATGATGTCTCACATTCTGAAAGTGAGTCAGCTGAAGAATCTAACATAAACTCTGGCTCAAACTCTGAAAGTTCAAACACTGAGCAGTCAAATTCAGGGGGAGCCTCAGAAAATACAGATGGTCAACAAGAAAATCAGGAAATCATGGATCAAGGGGGATAATCCAATAATGATGAAAGAAGCCACTTACCTACAGCAAGAAAGTGGGCACAGGCTCATACACCTGATCTAATTATTGGAGATCCAGATGCTAGTGTGAAAACAAGGAGTGCTACAACAAATGAATGTTTGTTTCATGCATTCTTGTCTCAAACAGAGCCTAAGAAAGTGGATGAAGCTCTTCAAGATGCTAACTGGATAACAGCAATGCAGGAGGAATTGAATGAGTTTGAAAGAAATGAAGTATGGACACTTGTACCAATACCAAAGAACAGGTCTGTTGTTGGTACAAAGTGGGTTTTCAGAAACAAGACTGAATGTGAGGGAGTAATTACAAGGAACAAAGCTAGACTTGTGGCAAAAGGATATTCACAGCAGGAAGGAATTGACTATGATGAAACCTTTGCTCCAGTTGCAAGGTTGGAAGCCATAAGAATTTTTCTAGCATATGCTGCTCACAAGAAGTTTAAAGTCTTTCAGATGGATGTGAAGAGTGCTTTTCTCAATGGGAAACTTGAAGAAGAAGTGTTTGTTGAACAACCACCAGGGTTTGTGGACCCCAAGCATCCAGATTATGTCTACAGGCTTGAAAAAGCACTATATGGACTAAAGCAGGCACCTAGAGCATGGTATGAAACTCTGGCTCAATTTCTTTTAGAAAGTGGGTTCACTAGAGGTAAAATTGATAAAACCTTGTTCTATTTCAATTCCGGTAATGATTTGCTTTTAGTTCAAATCTATGTGGATGACATAATTTTTGGGTCTACTAATGATAAACTCTGTAAGAAATTTGCCAAGCTTATGCAGTCCAGGTACCAAATGAGCATGATGGGGAGCTTAGTTATTTTCTAGGTTTGCAGGTAAAGCAAACAGATGATGGGATTTTTATCAATCAAGGAAAATATACCAGAAATCTACTCAAGAAATTTGGTATGCTTGATAGTTCATCTGCAACAACTCCTATGGCAACTGCAACAAAGCTAGACAAAGACACATGAGCTTCAGTAGATATGATAAACTACAAAAGCATGATAGGATCTCTTCTTTATTTGACTGCAAGTAGACCTGACATCATGTATGCAACCTGTCTTTGTGCAAGATTTCAAGCAGATCCCAGAGAACCTCATCTAACAGCTGTGAAGAGAATTTTAAAATATCTCAAAGGAACCATAACTTTGGGGTTTGTGGTATCCTAGAGAATCAGAGTTTAAGCTAATTGGTTACTCTGATGCAGACTTTGCAGGTTGTAAGATTGACAGAAAGAGCACTAGTGGAAGCTGTCAATTTCTAGGTGACAGATTAGTTTTTTGGTACATCAAGAAACAGAAATCAATTTCCACATCCACAGCAGAAGCAGAGTATATTGCTGCTGGTAGCTGTTGTGCACAGATTCTGTGGATGAAGAATCAATTTCTGGATTATGGGTTAAGGTACTCTAAAATACCTATTTTCTGTGACAATCAAAGTGCTATTGTTATGACAGGAAATCCAGTACAACATTCCATGACCAAGCACATCAGCATAAGGTATCATTTCATCAGGGAACATGTGGAGGAAGGAAATATTGAGCTCCATTTTGTGTCTACAGAACAACAGCTTGCAGATATTTTCACCAAGCCATTGAGTGAAGCTACATTTACAAGACTGGTAAATGAACTTGGAATGATCTCTGGTTTCGACTAGAGATACTGGTTAGACTCAAAATTTGCTCTTCTGTGATAGTTTGCTCATGTTTCTATGCATATGTTAACTGTCATGCAAATCATGTTGTTAAACTCTGTTAGCATACTCTGATGATAAACTCTGATGTTAAACTCTGATTGTGGTATTGTCTGAAACATAAACACCGATGAAGAAAATAGTTATGAAGCATGATTGTCAGTAAGTAATCATGAATCCTTCTGAGTTACATATGATCTGATCTCAAATGTGTGCAGAAACTTTACACGGCATGATACTGTCTCTATATTTATAGCAACTCTTAGTTTATTGATCCTATACACTGAGTCTGTATTAGCTGTTTGCACTTTCTCTCATAAATGATATACGTTAAATGATGTAAGTCTAAACTCTTATAATTAGTTGCTGTTAATTCACCCCCAAGCAAAAGATGCAAAAACATGCACAAATTCCTTTGAGATCATGTTGTGCCTAGGAAGACCCATGAACTTATTGTATGAAATAAGGGCTAAAATTTGAAATTTTTGGTGACTAGTGCCAACCACTGATTACTGGAAAAGAAAAGAAAAAAAAACAGAAATTTTTAGATAGGGGGTGAAAACAAATAAATACATATATAGGTACAGAGTTTAGATGACATCAGAATTTGTTTAACATATGAGAGTTTGGGCAACCAGTTTTTACTGATTTAATTTGTGGATTTTATGCACTTTGAGATGTTCTAAATATTTACATTCAGTAAACTCTGCTATTCACACACAAATAATCACACCTGTGCACTTTGAGAAAAGAGATTATTAATGAAGGTGGAGAATTGATAAACACTGATGAATTGTGTACTCTACGCAGAGGTAATTTATTTTTAATCTCTGATGATTAAAATAAATAAATGTGTTTCAGACATTTCATAATTATTGAGGAACATTATTTTTGAAAATAGAGAGTATGATTGACAACGGTTTGTATGCATTTTGAAAATGATGAAGCGTGTAAATAGTAGTAATTATTGCTATTTTTACTGCGCATGCGTGTTGGAAACTACCACGATTAGTGCTGTCAGTTAATGCATGTGTGACAACTGTCCCACTCACACACTTCATGAGTAAGCCTGCTGTGTGTCTTAATGATTAAAACTCTTCAGTTTTAATTCTTACTTAATCCTTATACACACAACGTTCACAATTTTTACAGACTTACTCTATCAACAAGACATTTTCACATACACATTTTCACAAACACTTTTCTGCATCAATTTTTCAAACAGTTTTCAAAGAATAAACTCTGATCATTTTCTATTCTATCTCTAATGGCAACTACTGTGTTTCAATCTGTTGGTCTAGAATTTGTACCTAACAACTATGCAGCACCATTGTCTACTGAGAACGCACCGGAGGCGTTTCATTTGCTCCAGAATTTTCTTGCTCAGTCAGACATTGGGCGAGCTCTTGTGGAACCAGAAAAGCTGTATGGATCTCAAATCAAAACTTTCTGGGAGACGGGTGTATATGATGATGGAGGAGAGTCAGGAACTCCTTCAATTGTTTTCGAATTTGATGAACAAGAGTTTGTGGTCACTCCAACCACTGTTCGTGATGCTCTTGGTTTTGAGGATTTCAATGCATACACTATCTCTGTTGGTGATGTTGAGCTTCAAAGGATGATGAGAGAGATTGGATATAGTGGGTCCTTGGCAAGGACAGGTAACTTGAAGCGACCACTCTTAATGAAGGAATGGAGTTTCTTCTTTGATTGCATAACAAGAGCGTTCAGGAAGAAATGTACCAATTGGGATGCAATTCCAATTGACAGTCTACAAATCGGGTATTCTCTTATTTATGGTAACAATTTTGATTTTGCAAGACTAGTTTTGAATAATATAGGAGAAAAGATGACAGAGAATAGGGGCGTGGTTTATTTTGCTCGTTTTTGTCAGTTAATATTTTCTGCTTGTGTAACTGGGGTAGTCATTATTGAAGATGATGTTATTCCTTCATTTAAGTTGCATAAGAGAGTATTCTCTGACTTAACAAATAAAGATGTTAAGAAAGGAAATGTTGGGGATTTGTTACTTCCAGCCTCAGTTCAACAGTTTTTACAACCTCAACCTCAACCAAACATTCAATCCCAACTAAACACTGAACCTCTTCCATCTACATCTCAAAAACCAAAAGCTGGGGGTAGAACAAAACATAGAGCTTTTAAGGCTGTCAAGGCTGCTAAACCTTCAGATGCTAATGATTTACCAAAGTCTGTTGGTACTTCAAGGAAAAAGAAGAGGGCCAATAGACCTCCTTCTGATGAAAATGAGTCCATCCACACCAAAAAGAGGAAGCAAGTTGCTGCTTATTTATTTGATGGTTTGGTTCCAGATTCTACACCTACTGCAGCTCCAGAGAATGTTTCTGAAGATGATCATGAGAATGCTACTGTGCCTGATGAAGCCAGAGCAAATGTTGATGATATGGCTGATTTTAATGATGAATTGCTTGAGCCTATCTTGGAGATGGACATAGAGGACAATGTTGAAGCACATCCTTCTGCAGCTCTTGAAGAGTTTGGCAGTGTTGGTGAAACTGAGGATGTGGCAGCTGATCAACCTACAGTAATTATTGATGAGTCTTTGGCTACTCATACTGAGGTTCTCTCTGTCACTCACCAGGTTATTTAAAAGGGTGAAGAGGTTGATCAGATAGCAAAGGCTGTAGCTACAGAGGGTATTCTTGAAGATGCTGCAGAAAATGTTTTTGAAGCTACTGCAGAGCCTGTTGTTGAGGCTGTTCAAGAAACTGTAGTTGAGAATTTAAACTCCGAGAAGCTTTCAAATGAAGATGCACAAGAAATTTTTGCTGAAAATATTCCAAATTCTCTAAGTAAAGAATCAACAACAAAGTCTGATGATCAAGCTGATTCTTCTTCTTCTACAAGGATTTCTGGTCAAAACATTCCTAAGGTGACTGATATTGGTGGTACATCTCATCATGCTACTGAAGCACATTTTCAGGATATGTACTTTGCCAACTGGTCAAACAAAGATTGTATATTCACTGATCAGAGAGCAGCTGATTTTGTGACAAAGTCTGCTGCAAAAATTACAAATTCTGAGCTTCTCACACATTTCAAAGCTACAACTGTTCAAGTCAAGTCTCTTCACAACCGTTTTGATGAAATTCAGAAGTCTGTTACTGGGTTTAGAAATGATGTGGTTGCAAGAGACATGTCTTTGAAACAGGATAAATCTATGCTGCTTTCCTTGGTTAAAGATCAAGAGGTTATCAAGAACAGACTGAGCAAAGTTGAAGATAATCAAATTGTCCTGTCTGACAAACTTGATTCAATTGCTGCTTCACTAGAGTTGCTCACTTCAGTGTTGATTCCTGATGATGTCAAAAAGGGGGAGAGAGTTTCTAAGGACAAATGCAAGAAATCTCAAACTCTGAGTAGACAGGATGATACTAATGATGGTGGTGCAAAAGGAAAAGAGTTAAGGACAAAATCTATTCAAGAGCAAGGGAGACTAAGGTCAAACTCTGCTACGACAAACTCTGAGAAAATAAATACTGGTGCTCAATCTTCTTCAAAAGCTAAAAGCTTATTGCTTTCTTCTCAACCAAATACTGATGAAGAGATTGCAGCCCAGTTGTTTCTGGAAGAACATGGTGCTGATGCAACTATTGAAGACATTCAAGCTGAAGAGAAATTGCTGGCTGAAGAGCATGAGAAGAATCTAAAATCTGGAAAGGTCAAAAAGGTTGTAAAAGTCACAAGGCCAAAAGAAAAAGGAATTATCATCAAAGAAAATGTTAACTCTCAACAGAGTTTACAATATTCAAGAAGGCCAGTTGAAGCTAATTTGGATAAAGGCAAAGGGAAGCTTGTTGAAGAGACACAAATACTGAAGAAAGCTAAATCAACCTCTGACAATGCTCAAGTCGTTAAATCATTAGAAGCTGTGACAACCACTGATTCTACTCAAGTTGTACAGACTTTGGTATCTTCTGAACTTCAAAGAACTTTTGCTAAACCAATTACAGTTCAACATTCTCTGATTCCTGGCAATGTAAATCTTCTTCAAATCAAAACCATCATGGGTAAAGAATCTAGAGATAAATCTGGTTTAGGATCTCATAGAGAGAAGAGGGTGAACAATAGTACCATGGATCATACCTCATTAGCTGAACCGGGTGTTGGTGTGACTCAAGAAAATCTTGACACTTTAGAGTCGGTTCATTTAATACACCATAGAGGGTTGAAAAAGGATTTTCTGTTATACTTTAAGAATGATGGCAGAGTATACAGAGTTGGTGAAGCTGACATTGGATTAAAACTGAAGGAAGAGCTGGAGTATGTGCTGTATCTACTGAAAATCAAAAATCAAAGAACTCATCAAGCAGCTGAGGTATTAAGAAGCAGAATGGTGAAAGCTAGAGCTCTTTGTGGATTAAAGTCTGCTGGTTCTTACATACCAAAGTACAGAGATTACAATGGAAAGCTTGTTGAGATGCAGAGGAACAGTGCAAGACTCATAACAGATCTTGGTATAAAAGTGTTGGAATTTAATCTGGAGTCAGATAAATCCTTCATAATAAAGCTGGGAAATGAGATGAGAAAGAATAGTATCTATGCTCTGAGGGCTGCTATCTACCAAACTGGAGAGAGTGATCCAGAGTTAAAGGAGCTGAAGAAGATAATGGTAGCTGAGCTTGAGAGAGCTGAAAGAAGATTGCTTATGGACTACATCAGAACTGTACCTGATATTGAAGAAATTAATTAAATGGAGTCTGTAAGTTTTTAAGTTTTCTGTTCTAAGTTAAAATATAAACTCTGTGATTTTATAAACACTGCATTTGTTATATGTTTTGACATCATCAATTATCTGTTAACTTGTACATTTTTGTATGCACAAGTTGGGGGAGATTGTTAGATATAATTGCTGATGTTTGTTTATCAGTGTTTAAAGTACCAGGAAACTATCAGAGTTTAGCTGGAGTACTGGTCAGGGTTTGTTAAAGTCTGACGGTCAGAGTTTGCTTAGCTGTTGGTGTTATTCAATGAAGATTCTAGAAGCGATATTCTTTGAAGATGGAAAGAAGCAAAGAGATATCGAGATGGCTAAGGAAACGGAACAGAAGATAGAAGCAATTCTAGATTGATATTAATTGTATAGATAATTTATAGGAATATCAATTAGAAGATTGTATGTAGCTGTGTACTATATAAACACAGATAGGTTAACCCTAAAAGGGATGCGAATACGTGAATTATCATAATTGTAACCTAGCAGATCTCTGTGATATTTTACATCACTGAGAGAGAAGTTATTAATTCCATACAGTTTATTATTCATAAACAATGTTCTTATTGTTATTCTCATACGTATATTTGATTATATATTGTGTATTCGGCCTAACATATGGTCTTAAGCAAGCATCAAGGCAATGGTTTGAGAAGTTGGGTACAACTCTTATTTCCCTTGGTTTTACACAGACTATCTCAGATTATTCTTTGTTCACTAGACAACATGATGATTCTTTTACAGTGGCTTTGGTTTATGTGGATGACATTCTACTTACTGGTAGTGATCTTGATTTCATCACTCATGTGAAGACACTCTTACATTCCTCTTTCACTATCAAAGACCTTGGTTTGATTAAATATTATCTTAGATTGGAGATTCACAGAACTACTACTGGTTTGTTTTTATATCAACACAAATTCATTTTTGATTTAATCATGGAAGCTGGATTAGAGAACGCCAAACCATTGGTTTTACCAGTTGATTGCAATATGAAATTGTCAGCTCCAGATGGTCCCCTTATTGATAATCCCAGTCATTATAGGAAATTTGTTGGGAAACTGTTGTATTTGACTGTATCAAGGCCTGATATTGCCTACATTGCTAGCCATCTCAGTCAATTTCTTCACAGTCCCAGGGCTCCTCACTTGCTTGTTGTTCAGAGATTGTTGAGATATCTTAAAGGCACAGCTCATCATGGCATTTATTTTGCTGCTGACTCTAATTTGACACTTCAAGCCTTCTGTGATAGTGATTGGGGAGCATGTTCTAATTATTATAGAAGTATCACAGGAATGTGTTTGCTGCTAGGTTCTTGTCTTGTTACTTGGCAATCTCGGAAACAAAAGGTTGTTTCTCGTTCTACTGCAGAAGCTGAGCTTCGAGTAATAGCAGATACTAGTTGTGAAATTTCTTGGTTGACATTATTACTCTCAAAGTTATTGGTCCACAATGTCCACCAATTCTTATTCACTGTGACAATTCAGCTGATTTGGATATTGTTGTAGATCCGGTTTTTCATACTAAGACTAAGCATTTTGCATTGGATTGTCATTTTGTTCGAGAACAAGTCCAGCTCAATCTTATTCATCCAGTCTATGTTTCTAGTTCCTGTCAACTTGCTGATTTACTGACTAAGGGTCTTCACAAACGAGCATATTGGTCTCTTTTGTCCAGCTTGAATGTTCGATCTTCACATTCTATCTGAGGAAGGGCTATTGACATATATGACATCATTGTTGAGCTGAGCTATTACTTGATAAAAGGTAGTTTGTTATGATTATTTGTTGAGTAGTTTGTTATGATAAGTAGTTGCTCTTATCAGTTTGTTATCTAGTATAAGTATATGTGGTGTAGATTGATGACTTTACTTTTACATTTCTAAAATTCTGTTACACAACAATGAGAGTATGTTCTTTTTCTTCTTTCTCAGTTTTATTACTTTCTGCAAAACTTAATAATGTTCTTCTTCTTCTTTCTCAGTTTTGTTACTTTCTGCAAAACTTAATATAGTTATATATGTAAACCCAAACAAGATGAGATGTAATGTAATACAATGGGTTGTTACAGTGAGATAAATTGTTAAGGTAAAGAAGAAACTTTGACATTGATATTATTATTGTAGGACTATAAATGCAGATATATGTGTATACTGTATGTACCGAACATAGTGAAAGTATGTCTATTACTGTACCGTATACGCATGCTAGAAATGCGAATATAGTTGGGTAGTTTGGACACTTTAAGCAACAATGGGTATTTTGGGCATATGGCTATTAAAAAAGTGATATAAAGGCATTTTCTCGTAAAATTTAGTGCAAGTTGATTGGAATTGAAATTGAAAATAGTGTGATTTCCACGCCATATGATGCCGAAATAGTTTGAAGTAGACTGGAGATACCCTAAACCACACGACATAGCTAATTATTGTCCCCCTGCTGAAAGGCAAAACGGACTCGGCCGGATATGGTTGGTAGAGCTGAGCTGATTCGTGTTATGAATCATTTGAAAACTACTGGGAAGCTCCCAGAAGATTGTAATTTTGAAAATGATGATGAATCTGTAGAGCTGACAAATGATGATGATGGGTATGTTTATATTGAAGAAGCGCTCAAGGGAGCAGAGATGAATGAGACTTGGAAGCGAACAATCTTCTCTCATCGCCTAGAAGATGATGATGAGGAGCTGAGGAAACAGATTGATGATAGATTGAAATACTATAGTCCGGGTATAGCTCATGAATATTGGAACAAGGAAAGGTATTCTATCTTAGAACAGAGGCAGTATGAAAGAGATGTCTGTTCTACTCAGGTACGTGGTTGTAAATTGTGTTTTAATTTTGTATATGAATGTGATTGATTATTATTCTTAATTTGGTGCTCTGAATGTGTGTTTTTATTTTAGGGGATTGAGGTTGGATACTATCCTTATCTGATGAGGAACTCTAGTAGCTTGATTATTAGGTATTATTGCCCACCAGATGCCAATCTCTCTGATGACGCCATTGCTCATTTGTATGGTCTCGCTAATCATGCCATTCAGTTTTATAATTCCAAAGAGGTTTGTGTTTGATCTCTCTCTCTCTCTCTCCCTGTTTAATCTCTCTCTCTCTCTCTCTTTCTCTCTCAACACATCGACCTAACAAATCGTATCGTTCTTTGTATAGCAAACAAACTATTCCGTTGTCAAAGTAATCAAGACAATGACAGACGGTGGTGCTGGCACTTGGTACTGCATGACATTACAATCATCAAAACCTTGTGATGGTGACCATCTCAGGACATTTGAGGCCAAACTGTTTCAGAGTATCCCTCTCCCACAGCCATACATTAAAGTGGACTTTGTCAGGCTCAAGACGGGAGCAGTCTCTAGCTTGATAGAGGAGCCTTATGGAGCAAATTTGATACAGCCTCAAGCATGTTACAGCAGCAGCTGCTCTTTTAGCCCTTTTGCAGGTAAAATTATCCTTGCAAAATCTCCTATTCTTATTGATGTTTGATTGTTTTCATAAATTAATGTGTAAGCCAGTTTTAAAATCTAATTAGGAATTTATCATGTGGCTGGTGACCCTTAAGTTGTCACCCATCTATTTGAATGTTGGTCACCTCATGGTTACACCTACTTAATACTTTGTTCTAATACCTTGAATGTTTGCGACTCCATACCTTAAATTAGTTTAAATTACGATAGCACGGTAGCACCTACACTCCCATTGATAGAGTTAACCTTGAATGAAAAACTTTTATCTCCATGGTCGCACCCAAAAACAAGCAATTCACATGTCACATTTGTTCATATATTATTGTTGTTATTATTCCTCACATGATGAGTGCATACTCCATTCCTCTTTTTATGCACACATTTCTCTAGGATCCTTGGATATAAAGATAAAAACAACTAATAACACTAGATAAAAACATATCGATTCTACAATAACACTTGCCCGACTTCAAAATCTCAACTAATAAGTTGACTCTTTTATTATTGGATTTGTTCACTGTTTTTTTTAATGAAAATTGTGTTTTACTGAAAGTTGGAAGTTTTGCCAAGTAGAAAGTACTGGTATTTTGATAGTTTCCACCTACAATTGGCGAGCGAAGCATTATGAATTTATTTTCCGTGGCCTCTTTTTGCTCAGAATTGTGGCCACTCAAATTTCTGATGGTATTTTGCAGCTCAAGCATGTTGCAGCAGCAGCAGCTCTTTGCAGCTCTTTTAACCCTTCTGCAGATAAAATTATCGTATCTTATCTTGCAAAATCCCCTGTTCTTTATTGATATTTTCATATATTATTGTGTAAACCAGTTTTATAATCTAATTAGGAATTTATTATGTGGCTGGTGACCCTTTAGTTGTCACCTACCTATTTGAATGTTGGTCACCTCATGGTTACACGTACTTAATACTTTGTGTTTATACCTTGAATGTTTGCGACTCTATACCTTAAATTAGTTCAAACTACGATAGCACCTACACTCCCATTGTTAGAGTTAACCTTGAATGAAAAACTTTTATCTCCATGGTCGCACCCAAAAACAAGCATTTCACATGCCACATTTGTTCATATATTATTGTTACTATTCCTCACATGATGAGTGCATACTCCATTCCACTTCTTGTGCACACATTTTTCTCCGTGGTGGGATCCTTGGATATGGTACTATATCTCGGCAATTGTCTTTACAATTCACTTTCATATCAACTGACAACTAGATAAAAACATATTGATTCTACAATAAAACTTACCCGACTTCCAGATCTCAACTAAGCGACTGTCAAAACAGTGACTCCAGCGATGTAGGTCAATAGTATGCACCAGCCACTAACGCCAATGATTATGGTCGAAGGTCAGTTATATACTTATGCAAAAAATGCTAATAAACTGTCCACTGGTTGACTCAACAGTAGCTCCCTCTCAGGGAATGACTCAATCCAGTACCCATTGATTTATGCATTCAGGCCTGATAATAGATTGTAGAATCAAAACCTGGCACCTTTTAAAACAAATAATATGTTAATATTGAAATATTTCATATTATTAAGTTACCCAGAGTTGTTACAGGTTTGTTATTATATAACTGCTCTCAATCGTTAGACTTTTTTAATAAATAATAATCATAATGTAAACTTGGATCTTTCAGCCTTTGAGATTGAGTTGTGTAATAGTGTTAATGACATACACTTGTAATAGTTAAAATCTGCTATTACATGTCAAAGTGTTTTAAGTACAATACGAGGTAATAACTGAGTAACTTTTTTGGTGATTTCAGGTCAGTGATGACACCTCATGGATTATGGAATTGTTCAACTAATTTATAAATTCTGCCGATAAACTTTGGTTTGATATGAAGTTAGTGGTTACTATTTAGTTGTTAGTCGAGACTTATGCATCTCTGGTTTCATCAAAATGCAAAACCCCTAAAGAATAGTCCACTTTCATTCATTCTTATCAATGTTTCACTATAAAAGATACATAAGATTGCAAAATGCAAAGCAAAAGAAAAAAGATACAGAAGATATCAGATATCGTGTATGTAAAGAGTAAAGTGCACTTTGTGTACTCGTACTTTGTTTTGTGTGTCATGTAAAGAGTAAAGTGCACTTTGTGCACTCACATTTTGTGTGTGAGATCACGTAACATACTTCACTTGAGATACTGAACTTCTAAAACTATCATTTGTTATATTGAACTTCTAACTTTTTTACAAAATGTGTATTTTTGTCGAGTATGACTAATTCTGTTAATTTTTTCAAGGGTATTTCAGTATTTTTGTCATCATCTTCTTCCTCAAACTCATTTGCACCATTGTTGAAGCTTTTGAGAAATTAAAAGTTGAATATCTCATTCATTTCTTAACGAAATCAAGTCATTCAAGATGCAACATAATCATCTTTTCCTCCTCTACAAATAGATATTGATTTTCATTATCAATATTTTAATTTGGTGAAAACAATTTAAAAGGACATAACTTAGCAAGCTATACATGAGTTGAAATTTGTTAAATATATAAATTCTTGAAAGTAAATATTTAAAATTTATAATTCATATCCCATTATAGAGGAAAAAAAGACGATTCTAGTGCAATTTAAATGACTCTATTTCGTTATAAAATGAAAGAAAAATTTGAGTTATAAGTTTTTACGAAGATTATGTGAAAATGAGTTTGAGGAAGAAGATGATTGATATAAGACGAATATACCCCTGAATTTCCTAACGGCGTCAAATGAATTTAACGGTACACACATCGTAAAAAAGTTAGAAGTCCAGTATAGCAAGGGGTAGTTTTAGAAATAAAGTATGTCAAGTGGTCTGACACCCAAAGTGCGAGTACACAAAGTGCACTTTACTCGTATGTAAATTATAAAGAAAAATATCTTAATAATTCTATTTCTTTAATTGATACTTTATTTCCTTAATTGATACCTTATTTCTTAATATATCACCACACTTTGTTGCATTCAGATTAACTCTGTTATTAATTTAGGGAGTAAAGTGCACTTCATGTACTCGCACTTTACTTTAAAGTGCATTTTGTGTACCCATATTTTGCTCAAAACATCACTTGCAATACTTTAGTTCAAAATTTAGAGTAAAGTGCGAGTACACAAAATGCACTTTAGAGTAAAGTGTGAGTACACAAAGTGCACTTTACTTCCTAAATTAATAACGGAGTTAACCTTAGTTAACGGAATGCAACAAAGTGTTGTGAAATACAAACATTGATATTGCAAGTGCTCGATTTTGAACTATAATATTGCAAGTGATGTCTTGACTAAAATACGAGCACACAAAGTGCACTTTATTTTTTTTTTAAAATAAAAAAAAATGTTAGAAGACGTACTTATGTGCAGCCGTGAAGCGGTGAAGGTATCAATTAAGTTGTGTATTTGATAATTTTGATTCGTCGTTTACAACATACATGAATCTAAACTAGTTGACAGTAGCATAACATGCGACCCACTTATATTTAAGTATAGTAGACCTGATTCATAATAACTTTCAAAAGAAGACGTATGACAGACAAACCATACTTAAAGCTTGAGGTCCTCTGTTATAGTGCACCCATTTGTCATTGCCTCACCTCCACCTGCAGGAAATTCAGTTCCAATTATACGGCAAGCTCATATCTTTTCTTCAAGAGAACAATGACGTTTTTGCTTGGACAACGGCTGACATGCCAGAGATTGATCCCCAATTGATAACTCACAAGTTGAATGTGGATCCAGAAAGGAAGACGGTGAAACAAAAGAAGAGAAGTTTTGCTCCAGAGAGGCTTGAAGCCATAAAACAAGAAGTTGAAAAACTTTTGGAAGCCGGGTTCATTGAAGAAATTCAATTCCGAGAATGGTTGGCTAACCCGGTCATGGTCAAAAAGGCCAATGGGAAATGGAGGATGTGCGTCGACTTCACCGACTTAAACGATGCATGTCCTAAGGATTGTTTTCCCTTACCAAGGATTGATGCTCTAATAGATGCAACAGCTAGGCACAAGATGCTAAGTTTCATGGATGGCTTCAGAGGATACAACCAAATCAAGATGCACAAAGATGACATCTCCAAGTTATCATTCATCACTGACTTTGGTGTTTTCTGTTATCTAGTCATGGCATTTGGACTTAAGAATGCATGGGCAACTTACCAAAGGTTGGTGAACAAAATTTTTGAACACCTAATTGGAAAAACCATGGAGGTCTACGTAGATGACATGCTAGTCAAGAGCCTCGATAAGGCCGATCACATTGAGCACCTCCGAGAGGCATTTGAAGTGCTAAGGCACCACAAGATGATGTTGAATCCAGCTAAGTGTGCCTTTGGTGTAGGCTCAGGAAAGTTCTTAGGCCTGATGGTTTCCAAGAGAGGAATTGAGGCTAATCCCGACAAAATTAAAGCAATTCTAGACATGGAATCACCAAAGACTGTCAAGGATGTCCAAAAACTCACGGGAAGAGTGGCAACATTGGGAAGATTTATCTCCAAGTCAGGAGAGAAGTGCTTATCTTTCTTCAAAGCACTCAAAAACGTGAAAACTTTTGAATGGAAAACGGAGAGCCAAGAGGCCTTTGAGGCCCTGAAGAAATACATGGCTGAAGCACCACTGTTGGCAAAGCCCAAGCCAGGGGAAACTCTCTATTTATACTTGGCAGTACCAATACTGCCCTCGGAGCTGTTTTGGTAAAAGAAGAGTTGAAGGTTCAGAAACCCATTTACTACGTGAGCAAGATCCTACATGGGCAGAAATAAACTACTCTACTATAGAGAAGTTTGTCTTAGCCTTGATTATGGCCTCAAGAAAACTACGTCCATACTTCCAGGCACACAAGATAGAGGTTCTGACCAATCAACCTCTGAGAAACATCTTGCATAGCCCTCAAGTTAGTGGAAGTTTGATCAAATGGGCTATTGAATTGGGTGAATTTGACATCAAGTATAAGCCTCGAACGGCCATAAAAGCTCAGGCACTTGCTGACTTCATGGTTGAATGCACCATTGACAACCAAGAAGTCGGGGTGCATGAAGTAATATTGGAGGACAAGAAAGATGAAGACATGGATTTCAAAGAATATTGGGTGCTCTATTTTGATGGAGAATCAAAAACAAAATCAAGTGGAGCCGGTTTAGTGCTACAAAGTCCTGATGGATTTCTCATTGAGTATGCACTAAAACTTGACTTCCCAACGACAAAAAATGAGGCTGAGTATGAAGCTCTGATAGCTGGTTTAGGGCTGGCTGGAGCCTTGAGGGTCAAAACTCTGAAAGTATGTGGAGATTCGAGGCTAGTGGTTTCCCAAGTAAATGGGGAATTTGAGGCCAGAGATGAAGTCATGGCCAAGTACTTAAAACTTGTCAAGGCCATCATGACTCAGTTCGACGAATGCTATGTGGAGCACATTCCAAGGGAAGAAAACATGAAGGCTGATGCCTTGTCTAAGTTTGCTTCTTCTGAAATTGAAAACTATGCAGGGAGTGTATACTTCCAAGTCTTGAGGACCCCAAGCATCAACGGAAAGTTGGTAGCACCCATTGATGTTGGCAGTTGTTGGATGGATCCCATCAAATCTCATCTAGAAACTGGGTGGTTACCCAACGACACTACAGAAGCACGAAAGCTGTATATGAGAGCATTAAGGTATGCCCTGATTGAGGGAATTCTATACAAGAAGTCTTTCATCAATCCTTATCTAAAATGCTTGAGACCCCAAGAGGCAGAATTGGCCCTAAGGGAAGTACATGAAGGAATTTGTGGGCAGCACTTGGGGGGCAGAGCCCTTGCTCATAAAGTCACTCGTCTAGGTTTCTATTGGCCAAGCATGCTTGCTGATGCTAAAAGCTACGTGAAGAAGTGTGAACGGTGCCAGAAACATGCACCAGTGGTTAGACAACCACCAGAGATGATGACATCCATTAACTCACCTATCCCCTTTTCCATGTGGGGAATGGATATACTCGGGCCATTTCCAATGGCAAGTGCTCAAATAAAGTTCTTGATAGTAGTAATCGACTACTTCACCAAGTGGATTGAGGCTAAACCTTTAGCCAAGATAACCACCAAGCAAGTAATGCATTTCTTCTGGGAGAACGTGATATGCAGGTATGGAATTCCACGAGTCCTGGTTACGGACAATGGAACTCAATTCAACAATGATGAATTCAAGAAGTATTGTGATGAGAATGATATCAAGTTGCGCTTCACTTCTGTTGCCCATCCTCAAGCAAATGGGCAAGCTGAGGTTGTAAATCGAATAATCCTGGATGGACTAAAGAAAAGAGTTGAGCGCTCCAGAAATACTTGGGTAGACGAATTGCTCCCCATACTATGGGCATATCGTACTACTTGTAAAGTCACCACTGGAGCTACCCCCTTCTTATTGGCATATGGGGCAGAGGAAGTGGTTCCAGTGGAGATTACTCACACGTCTCCAAGAGTTGAGGCTTATGAACCAGAAACAAATGAAGAAGGCTTGAGGCTGGTTTTAGATCTAATTGACGAAGTTAGAGATGAGGCAAACGCCGAGATAGTTGAACATCAAAAGAAGGCATCTTTCTACTACAACCTAAGGGTTAAAGAAAGGTTCTTTCGTCAAGAAGACTTGGTTCTCAGAAAGATTGAGGCATCCGGAGTTGGACAAAAAGGCAAGTTAGCCCTAAATTGGGAAGGACCATATCGCGTTGAGAACGTATTTGGTCAAGGCTCCTACAAACTAGAAACCCTTGAAGGGCATGAGGTGCCAAGGACTTGGCATGCCTCTAATTTGAAAGTTTATTATGTTTAAGGTGTTTCCTAAGTGGACTCACTACTAGAAATAAGGTTTGATAAAACCAACCCAAGTTTTTAAACTTGAGTATTATGTAAGGGTTGAACCCATTTTCAAAGTTATGAATTCCATATTCTTATGTTTTCATTATATACGCAATGCATTCTGATAGACATGTTAAGTCGAGAATGTAAAAAGGCTAAACAAAAGCTTAAATAAAAGTTAAGCCCTTAGGCTGAAAGTACAGTACAAGCCATGAAAGGCCATAAATAAAACTACAAAAGAAAAATTACATCATCTAAACTGCCTTGTCTACGGCCTCCTCCTCCTCCTCTTCCTCTCCCTCTAAGGCAGAACCGGAGTGAGTGGCAGCATAATCAGCCCCGACATTCTGACCAGGTGGAGAAGTATGATCTAGGTCCAAGATCCTGTCATCTTCCTCCATGTCGTCCTCTCCAGCCAACTCCAAAGGAGTAGGAGTGTAAGGGCTTGGAAAATCAAAAATGGTGAGAGATCCAGGCATCTTCTCCAAAACAGCAGCAAGAGCGACATCCCATCCCTTAGTATACTTAACTGGGAAGAGGAGCTCGTCATGCTTATCAATCAAGTCCTTGTACTCCTGGGAGTCAAGGTACTCGTCGATAAAGTCATCATTGCCCTTCCTCAAAGAAACCAGCTCAGCCTGGGAGTCGGCTAACTCCTTCTCCTTCCTAGCCAGTGTGGCCTTCAGCGAGCCCACCTCCTCTTGGGACTTCTCAAACTTGCCTTGGTTGGCCTCTGAAGATGAGCGCCAAGCCTTGGCTTGAAAGATAGCCCCTTGGAAGTTGGCATTAGCCTACAAACAAGTTGCGAGTCAAATACAAGATATAAAACTTGAAACATGTTAAAACTACAAAGAAAAAAGAAAGAAAACAACTTACAGCAGCAATCGCCTGAGAGCCTGCATGCTCCACACCCTCCAAAGTGGAGTTGGAAACGAAATCCTTGTAGTCACAAGGAGTCAAGGAATGATAGGACCATTCCACAGCGTGCTTAGACACCCCCACTACGGTGTCTTTCTTCCTAAGACCCCAATTGGGGCGCCAAACTGAGCTTTTGGCCGAGGAAGGACCCTCAACCTCATCAGTAAGGTCCACATGAGGCCTTATAAAGGCTGGGACACTTGCAGCACGGGGATCTTTCCCTCCCAAGCGAGCCCTTTTCATCCTTGTTGTCTCTCCATCTTGGGGCTCGTTGGTCTTATTGATAAAGACCGCAGCTGCAAAAAACACAAGGAAAGAAACAGTTGGTATAAGATAATCTTAAATAGATAAAGGAAAATATGAGGTGAGAATTACCCTTATTAGAAACGTTTAAAAGTCCCATGGACTTAAGCTGGAACTCGTCCAGGAGCACCCTAGCCGTTGTAGCATAATCATCTTTTGTGAGCTCGGCATAGGCATGGGCCTCCTCATCATTCAGAATTATATTACTGGGACTACCATCCGAGACCCTACTGAAAGATCTGCGGAAAAGGGTACCCCAATCCCCTCCTTCCCAAACTAAATACATAAATTCATTTTTCCATCTTGGGTTATTATCGGGGATGGATTTTGGATGAAAAATGGGGGGAGTGGAAGGTCGATGGTTGATATAGACCCAACCCAAAGTAATTGCAGAGCTATTTTTAAACTGGAATATTTTCCTAAATAAGGCAACAGAAAGAGGAAAATTGTTCTTCAAGCAAAGAACAATGAAACAATTAATGATTCTCCAGGCGTTTGGAGGAAGTTGGCAAGGGTTAATCCCAACGTCAGCCAAAAGCCTGTGAATGAACTCATGAAAGGGAAACCTGAGTCCCGCAACAATGGCATCCTTATAAATGCATAGAGCATCAGGACTCCAATGGCAGGAACGGTCCCCTGGGCCGGCTGGAACTAACCTATAGGGGGACTTAATCCTATACATCTTATTATAGTCCCTAATCAAGTCGATTTCATGAAATTTATTGCTACAGTCAAATGAATCTAAATGCGAAACAGAAGGGTACTCATCACTACGTTCTAAAATCATATCTTGAAGAGACATATGAGAAGAACGAATGGTGATACCTCTCTTAGACGCTTGATTCATTTTCTGGAGACGTTGAGCAGTACGGTCAGACATCTTCAAATCTTCAAAGAAATTCTCAGAAAATCTTCAAATCTTCAAGGAGAAATCCCAGAAAAATCTTCGAATCTTCAAATCTTCAAACTAGAACCCAGGAAATCTTCAAGGGATGAAGATTGAACCCAGAAAATCTTCAAGGGATGAAGATTGAACCCAGAAAAATAAGAAAATAGCTCCGGAAACTTCACCGGAAATCGCCTTACTACGGAATAAGAAGAGAGAAAAGCTAAGTTGGCTAGAGAGAAATTTTTAGAAGGTTGAAAGTATGAAGTGAGGAATGAAATAGAAATTCCACTCTTTTATAATCGAAATGACTGGGAACTCAACCGGTTAAGGAAGGGCAACCGGTTAAGGAAGGGCAACCGTCTATAGCCAGTTAAGGCCCAAAAATCCATTTATGGATTATAGAAATTAAAGCCCAAATAATTTGGGTCTCAGGCAAATTCGAAGCCCAAACAATAAGGCCCAATAAGGCCCAAGGCTGGAATAATTTAAATCCAATTAAAAATTGGACTAGTTAAGGCCCAAGAAAAGAATGAGATTTGAAATATAGCCAAGGCAAATCAGAGATTTAAAGTCGAAAAGACATTAAATCAAAGTCGTGCGACCGAGGTCGAAAACATATGGAAAAACGAGGTCGAATTCAACAACTTCGCTCCCAAATAAAGTCGAAAAATATTGAAATTAAGGTCAAAAAAACCTTAGAACGACATCGAAGACTCGAAGTCGAAAATACACGAGAAATTGAGGTAGTATCCATCGACTTCGTACCACAATCAAGTCAAAAAATTGAAAATTCAAGGTCGGAAAGACCCTAGATCAAAGTCGATTGATCGAGATCGAAAATACACTATAAATCGAGCTCGAACCCCTCGACCTCACACCAAAATGAGGTTGAAAACAGAAGGATTCGAGGACGAATGGACGAGGTCGAAAATGGCCTAGAAATTGAGGTCTAAACGTTCGACCTCACAACAGAATGAGGTCAAGAAAGACCTAGAGATTGAGGTCGACATTGACCTAGAATTCCTGGTCGAAAATATATGGGTTCGAGGTTTAAAAATCCTGGTCGAAAAAGGCTGGAACGAGGTCGAATGAACGAGGTCGAAAATAACCTGTAAATCGAGGTCGAAATCTTCGACCTCGCAACCAATCGAGGTCGAAAAAGCTCGACTTCGAGATCGAAGATACATTGGGATCGAGGTCGAACGACCGAGGTCGAAAAAGACCGAGAATTCGAGGTCGAAACTGTCGACCTGGGACCAATCGAGGTCGAAAATCCTGGTCGAAATTGACTTGTTTCCTGGTCGAAAATCCTGGTCGAAAATGACTTGTTTCCTGGTCGAAAATGACTTGTTTCCTGGTCGAATTCCTGGTCGAAAATGACCTATTTTGAGGTCGAAAATACCCTAAAAATAGAAAAAATTTGGGGAAAACATGCTATAACTTCTACGAAAACCCCGAGGAGATTTTCCCAGAAGTTGGGGGGCAAATGATATGGTCAGAAAAGTAATTATAGAAATATAGTTACTGATTCATTGGAAAGGCCCCATAATTAAGGCCCAGAACCCTGATTATTTATTAATTTCGTAATTAATAAATAAGGGAAATATACAGCTTATGAAAAGAGTCCAAAATATGGTAAATTAGTCAAAGAAGGATCCAGAATCCCAATTAATGAGTCATAGCCTTTATCAACAAGGAAAAGACTTATTCAGCAAGCAATCCAATGTTTATCCAATATCAAAAAGGAGACTTATTAGCTAAGACTCCTAAATGTACCATAAATACAAGGCTCCAGACGCCTATATAAGGACCCTGATCCTACAATCAAAACTACGTCTTTGGCTTGATTCTCAATAACGATTTGAGATACGTATGCATCTTGTGAGGACCGATTTAGTCTCGAAACGCAAGTGCAGCCATTAAAGCTCGAAGCTCATTAAACCTTAGCATTAAATACACAAGCACATTTTTTATTCCATAACAATGTGTTTGGTTTAGTTTTGGAATGAATATATTTTATTTATGATATTTTTAATTGACTAATTTAATTAATTTAAAATATTAATTTAATTATATTTTTAAATATGTTTTAAAGTTATTCATTTATTTTTGTATTAAAATTTACATTTAACTGTTTAAAAGATGTGAAAATAATAGAAAGAGCATGATACTCATACCCCTCCCTCATACCCACCTCTTCCTAGGGTATCAAAAATCCATACCTTGGGGGTTTGGGGAATGAGTTTAAAAAAGATTTTTTCTGAACCAAACACCAGGTATGGGGTTGGAATGAACGAAACTCATACCTGATACCACAAAAACTCGAACCAAACGACCCCTAAGTACCTTCGACGTACCTTTTTTCAACTTATCTTTTTTTGTCTCATTAAATTCTATATATATGAGTCCCATTTTAATTAATGTTTTATTCTTTACATATACTTTGTATTTTATACTTCCATTTATGTTCAAAAACAAATATAGATTCTATTCTTTTAGTCAAATTCTTTTAAATAAATTTACTTCAAGTAAAATTAGTCAAATATATACTTTTAACTTAAAGTTAAAATCATCACTTTTCTCTTAAAGTCAATAAGTTTTCCTTTAAGTGATAAATAACATTTTTTAAGTTAACCCAAACGGGCTCGAAGTCTCACTATCCTCTTGCGAAAAGATCGATTTTATTTATAAAAATAAGGTCTATAAATTTTATAACTTGTATTAAACAAAATTAACCGCAAATGCAACTTTAAAAATTCGAAAACGGAAAATTGCACAATAAGTTGCTTAACAAGTTGAACGGGTTAAACCAAATTTTTTATTTCTGTATTTTACTAATAGTAGCTTAAAACTCGTGCGATGTACGAATTGTTTTTATAATTGTTACTTTTATTATTTATGTTTTAATATTTTATTAATTATATTTGTTAAAAAAATAAGTAGGCGTGTTAAATTTTTTTTAAATAATTAAAATTGTTCAAACATATTTTAAAATAAAAAAAGTAACATGTTTTAGTTGAAAAAGTTAATTGTCCGTACTTGAAAGTATTAATATATGTTTTAAAATAAATATGTAAGGGTTTGCCCGTGGAAAAATAGATTTTAGTAAGGAAAAATAGAAAAAATAACATGTTTTAGTTGAAAATGGGTAATTGCCGGTGATTTTTTTGAAAAAGAGGGAATGTTTTTAAAAAAATAGAAAAATGAATGTAATTTAACTGAAAAGTTAATTGATCACAAATTACCAACCATCAGATCAAACTTTTAATTTTTTGTCTATTACTATAAGCTAGTATACAGCTTAAAATTAAAATATGTGTACACTAGCTTCAAATCCGTGCGATGCACTGATTTTTTTAATGAGTAGTGCTAGAGGCAAAAAATTTGGTACAAAAATTGTTTCCAAATGACATGGCTTAGCTGATGTGGCATATGAAATTTTTTTTATTGGTGTTGTTGGTGTGGATAAAGGGTCCATGTATTATTACAACAAATGAGGATCTGTGATAAGCGTGAGCTTTATCCTAAATATTGTCCTTATATTCAAGTTATTTTGTATTGATTTGGATTTTTATTTAATAAATTATATTGTTTTATTTCAGGTATCAAGGAGTTCTAATTAAATATGGTGTTATGGATCAAAAAGTGAATTTAGATATTGACGGCGGTATTCAATGAATGAGGGTGGACAATCGTGTCTTTATGGCTGCTCTTGTGTTTCGTGACTAAACAGGTCCTCACAAGATGCCTACGTATCTCTGTTATGTAGAGAATCAAGCCAATAAAACGTAGTTCTAGCATGAAGGACGAGGGTCCTTATATAGGCGTCAGGAGCCTTGTATTTAGAGTAAGTTTAGGAGACTAAACTAATAAGATTTGTAATTGATAACTGATTAGGAGTATATTACTTGGCAGACAAGTATTATCCTTCTCTGATAAGTGTTACGACTCATAATATTATTTGATTGGGATTCTGGATCCTTCCATGAAGATTTTATTATATTTTGGACTCATTTAATGAGCTGATAATTTCCCTTATTTATTAACTACGAAATTAATAAATAATTAGGGTTTCGGGCCTTTTATCGGGCCTAATGTTTGGACCAAGCTAGGTCTAATTAATATATCATTAATTACGACCAGGGTTACTTTCTAGCCCATATCATTTGCCCCCCAACTTCTGGGAAAACCTTTCGGGATTTTCGTAGAAGTTATTTTACTGGAGTTTCGAAGATTTATCCTCGTACTTGCTAACAGGTTTTTTATTTTCCCGAAATTGCGAATCATTTCCGAAACAATCTATTTTTTAAAAAATTTTGCCAAATTTCGACCTGGATTCTGATCGAAATTCGACTAGGATTCTGGTCGAAATTCGACTAAATTTCTGGTCGAATTTCCTCAGCATTTCGACTCCTGGTCGAACAACTTCGACCAGAATCCTTTCGACCAGGATTCTGGTCGAAGAGTAGGGGCGCTTTTAGCTTCTAGTCGAACGAATTCGGACAGGATCCTTTCGACTAGGATTCAGGTCGAAGAATTTGGTCATTTTGGCTTCTAGTCGTAAGGTTTCGACTAGGATTCCTTCGACTAGGATTCTGGTCGAACATGTTGGCCAAATTGGCTTCTAATCGAATGGTTTCGACCAGGGTTCCTTCGACTAGGATTCTGGTCGAACATTTTGGCCATTTTGGCTTCTAGTCGAATGGTTTCGATTAGGATTCCTTCGACTAGGTTTCTGGTCGATCATTTTGGCCATTTTGGCTCCTAGTCGAATGGTTTCGACCAGGGTTCCTTCGACTAGGATTCTGGTTGATCATTTTGGCCAAATTGGCTTCTAATCGAATGGTTTCGACCAGGATTCCTTCGACTAGGATTCTGGTCGATCATCTTGGCCATTTTGGCTCCTAGTCGAATGGTTTCGATTAGGATTCCTTCGACTAGGTTTCTGGTCGATCATTTTGGCCATTTTGGCTCCTAGTCGAATGGTTTCGATTAGGATTCCTTCGACTAGGTTTCTGGTCGATCATTTTGGCCATTTCGGCTCCTAGTCGAATGGTTTCGATTAAGATTCCTTCGACTAGGTTTCTGGTCTGAGTTCTTGGATATTAACTTTTAATTTAGGACCTTATGTTTTGGGCCGCAAATTCTTTTTGGGCTTTTAGTCTTTTGGGCCTCCACCTTAGTTTTTTACCGGTTTTATACCGTTACTTGGGCCTTAGTCTCTGATCTTAGGCCTTTTGGTGGTTTTAAACCGTTATTTTGGGCCTTAGCCTTTGGGCTTAGGCTTCTTGGTCCATTTCATCATTATGGGCTATAACCGGCTATTGACGGTTGCCCTTCTTCTTACCGGTTGGGTGACCGGTTGCTTCGACTATAAAAGAGTGTCACTTCTACTTCATTTGTCACTCAACACTTCTCATTTCTAAAGTGTTACTCTGCCAAAATATTTCTAAAAAACTTCTCTGCTAGGGTTCTGCGGTAAGGCGATTCCCAGCGAGCTTTTCTGTCCGTCTTCATCGGCTTCTGGGCTTTCGCTTGAAGATTCTGGGTTTTTCTTTGAAGATTCTGGGTTTTACTTTGAAGATTTGAAGGTTCCTTTGAAGGTTTCTGGGTTCAAATGGCTGATCGTGCAACCGCTCGTCTCCAGAAAATGTCCACATCATCTAAGAGAGGTACTCCCATTCCTATTCGTTCTAAGTACATGTCTTTGCATGATATGATTAACGAACGTAGGGATGAGTACCCATCTGTGTCTGCCTTAGACTCATACGACCATAGTAATAAATTCCATGAGGCAGGTAAGGTTAAAGATTATCACAAAATGTATAGGATTAAACCTCCTTTGAAGCTAGTTCTCGCAGACGCCGGTGATCATTCTTGTCACTGGCGTTCTGACGCTTTATGTGTTTATAAGGATACCATTGTAGCTGGTGTTAGGTTCCCTTTTCACGAATTTATTCCTAGAATTTTGGCAGATATTCAGATAAATCCTTGCCAATTGCCCCCCAATGCTTGGAGGATTATAAATTGTTTTATGGTTAGATGTCTTCAAAACAATTTCCCCCTTTCCATTCCTTTATTTAGGAAAATCTTTCAGTTTAAGAATAGTGCAGTCAATAATTTAGGATGGGTTTATATTAACCATCGTATTGGTGTCCCCCCAATTTTCCACCCCAAGTCAATTCCTGACAATAATATCAGATGGAAAGACGAGTTCGTATACCTTGTTTGGGAAGGTGGGGACTGGGGGACTTTATTCCGTAAATCATTTGGAAGGGTTTCAGACGGTAGTGCTGCGGACATAGTCCTGAACGAAGAAGAGGCTCATGCCTACGCTGAGTTGATTAAGGATAATGGCACTACCGTGGCTTGGGAGCTCTTGGACGAGTTTGTTCTCAAGTCCGTGGGCCTTTCTAAGGTTTCTGACAAGGGTAAACCTCTTGTCTTGACCTTTTTGTTCTTAATTTCTTTAAATATCCTCTAATATAATATTTATTTTTGTGTGTGTTTTGCAGCTGCTGCTTTCATCAACTCACAAAATGAGCCAAAGGATGGCGAGACGACCAGAATGAAGAGGGCTCGTCTAGGGTTTGACCCTCGGAATAGGCTTGATGCTCCGTCTTTTCTGATGCCCCATGTGGACCATTCTGGGGAGGTCACTGGAGGGGCTGAGGTTCAGGCTGAAGTTCCTCCTTCAACCAAATCCTCAGTATGGCGCCCTAATTGGGGTATCAGGAAAAAAGACACCATTGCCGGGGTGTCTAAGCATGCCATTGACTGGTCTTATCATTCTCTGACCCCTTGCGATTACAAAGACTTTGTTTCTGGGTCTACTATCGAAGGGGTTGAGACTCTTGGGTGTCAGGCTCTAGCTGCAGTAAGCTTCTTTACCTCAACTTCTATTTCATTTGTTATTTGTTCTTGCCTTATAATCAATTTTTTGTAGGTAAATGCTAACCTTCAAGGGGCCCTGTTTCAAGCCAAATCTTGGCGTACTTCTTCTGAGGCCAACAAGGCTAAACTGGACAAGGCCGAGGAGAAGGTAGCTGTCTTGGAAGAGGCCTTTGCTAGAAAAGAGAAGGAGCTGGGGGATGCTCATGCTGAGTTGGTGGAGCTAAGGAAGGGGAAAGATGTCCTGATTGATGAGTACCTGGACTCGCAAGAGTACCATGACTTGATAGGGAAGCATGACGATCTTCTGTTCCCAGTCCAGTATTCTGCTGGATGGGATGAGGCTCTGAATGCTGTCCTAGACAGGCATCCAGGTGCTTTCGATCCATCTCTCTTTCCCAGTCCTTTCCCTCCAACTCCGTTAGAGAAGACTTTAGCGGGGAAGGATGCCATGGAGGAGGATGAGAGGATTCTGAGTCCTGGGCATGCCACTCCTCCTGGGAAGGATGCCGAAGGTGGAGAGGTTGAGGCTACCCTTTCCAGTTCTAGCTCTAGTTCTAGTTCTGAGGAGGAGACTGTTTCTGAGAGCCAGGAAAAGGAGCAGCAGCCTTAGTTTTCCTTTGTTGTTATTGTTTTTCTATTGCCATCTATGGCTTTTATTTATGTATTTCCAGCCTTCGGGCTTTAACTTAAACTCGTAGCAAGCTTAATTTTATTTATTTGCAGTTCTTTATATTCTTGCATTTACATGCTTCATACTTTGATTCAAATAAACATCAACATATGCAATGCTTTGTAGAATATTTTAGAATTTGATGAATGAATTCATAACTTAAGAAATGGGTTCAACCCTTACATAGTACACTTGTCCTAATAGTGAGCCCAATTAGGACTACACTTAAACATAATAAATTTTCAGATTTGCAGCATGCCAAGTTCTAGGCACCTCATGCCCTTCAAGGGTTTCTAACTTGTATGAACCTCGACCAAATACGCTCTTGACACGATATGGTCCTTCCCAATTTGGGGCTAACTTGCCTTTTTGTCCAACTCCAGAAGCTTCAATCTTTCTAAGGACCAAGTCCCCTTGACGGAAGAATCTTTCTTTAACCCTTAGGTTGTAGTAGAAAGATGCCTTCTTTTGATGTTCAACTATCTTGGCGTTTGCCTCATCTCTAACCTCGTCAATTAGATCTAAGGCTAGCCTCAAGCCTTCTTCATTTGTTTCTGGTTCATAAGCTTCAACTCTAGGAGATGCATGAGTGATTTCTACAGGAACCACTGCCTCTGCTCCATAAGCTAGCAGGAATGGAGTTGCCCCAGTAGTGACTTTTCAAGTAGTACGATATGCCCAAAGTATGGGGAGCAACTCGTCTACCCAAGTGTTTCTGGAACGTTCAACTCTTTTCTTCAGTCCATCTAGGATAATCCGATTTGCAACCTCAGCTTGCCCATTTGCTTGAGGATGAGCAACAGAAGTGAAGCGTAATTGGATATCATTCTCATCACAATACTTCTTGAACTCATCATTGTTGAATTGAGTCCCATTATCCGTAACAAGGACTCGTGGAATTCCATACCTGCATATCACACTCTCCCAAAAGAATTGCATCACTTGCTTGGTGGTTATCTTGGCTAATGGCTTAGCCTCAATCCACTTAGTGAAGTAATCGATTGCCACTATCAAGAACTTTCTTTGAGCACTGGCCATTGGAAATGGCCCAAGTATATCCATTCCCCACATAGCAAAAGGGATAGGAGAGTTAATGGATGTCATCATCTCAGGTGGTTGTCTAACCACGGGTGCATGTTTCTGGCACCGTTCACATTTTCTCACATAGCCTTTGGCATCAGCCAGCATGCTTGGCCAATAGAAACCTAGACGGGTTATTTTATGTGCAAGGGCTCTGCCCCCCAAGTGTTGCCCACAGATTCCTTCATGTACTTCTTTTAGGGCCAACTCTGCCTCTTGGGGTCTCAAACACTTTAGATAAGGAATGATGAAAGACTTCTTGTATAGGATTCCCTCAATTAGGGCATACCTTAGTGCTCTGACGTATAGCTTTCGTGCTTCTGAAGTGTCGCTGGGCAACCACCCAGTTTCCAAGTGAGCTTTTATGGGATCAATCCAACAACTGGTAATACCAATGGGTGCTACCAACTTCCCATTGATGCTTGGGGCCTTCAAGACTTGGAAGTATACACTCCCTGCATAGTTCTCAATTTCAGAAGAGGCAAATTTAGACAAGGCATCAGCCTTCATGTTTTCCTCTCTGGGAATGTGCTCCACATAGCATTCACTGAATTGAGTCATGATGGCTTTGACAAGTTTCAAGTACTTGGCCATAACTTCATCCCTAGCTTCAAACTCTCCATTTACTTGGGAAATTACCAGCCTTGAGTCTCCACATACTTTCAGAGTTTTGACTCTTAAGGCTCCAGCTAGCCCTAAGCCAGCTATCAAAGCTTCATACTCAGCCTCATTGTTTGTCGTTGGGAAGTCAAGTTTTAGTGCATACTCTATTATGAATCCATCAGGACTTTGTAGCACCAAACCAGCTCCACTTGATTTTGTTTTTGATGCTCCATCAAAATAGAGCACCCAACATTCTTTGGAGACCCTTTCTTCACCTTCTTTGTCTTCTATCATTACTTCCTCTATTACTTCCTGCCCCCCGGCTTCTTGGTTGTCAATGGTGCATTCAACCATGAAGTCAGCAAGTGCCTGAGCTTTTATGGTCGTTCGAGGCTTATACTTGATGTCGAATTCGCCCAATTCAATAGCCCATTTGATCAGCCTTCCACTAACTTGAGGACTGTGCAAGATGTTTCTCAGAGGTTGATCAGTCAAGACCTCTATCTTGTGTGCCTGAAAGTAGGGACGTAGTTTTCTTGAGGCCATTATCAAGGCTAAGGCAAACTTCTCTATGTTAGAGTAGTTTATTTCTGCCCCATGCAAAATTTTACTCACATAGTAGATGGGTTTTTGAACCTTCATTTCTTCCTTCACCAAAACAGCTCCAAGGGCAGTGTCGGAGACAGCCAAGTATAGATATAGAATTTCTCCCGGCTTTGGTTTTGCCAACAGTGGTGCTTCAGCCATGTATTTCTTCAGGGCCTCAAAGGCCTCTTGGCTTTCAGGTGTCCACTCAAAATTTTTCACATTTTTGAGTGCTTTGAAGAAAGGTAAGCACTTCTCTCCTGACTTGGAGATGAACCTTCCCAACGCTGCAACTCTTCCTGTCAGTTTCTGCACATCCTTAACTGACTTGGGTGGTTCCATGTCCAGAATTGCCTTGATCTTGTCAGGGTTAGCTTCGATTCCTCTTTTGGAGACCATCAGGCCTAAAAACTTCCCTGAGCCTACCCCGAAGGCACATTTTGCTGGATTTAACATCATTTTGTGGTGCCTCAGCACTTCAAACGCTTCTTGAAGATGTTTTATATGGTCTGCCTTGTCGAGGCTCTTGACTAGCATGTCATCCACATAAACTTCCATTGTCTTGCCAATCAGTGGTTCAAAAATCTTATTCACCAATCTTTGGTATGTTGCCCCTGCATTCTTAAGTCCAAATGCCATGACTAAATAACAGAAAACACCAAAGTCGGTAATGAATGATACCTTGGAGATGTCGTCCTTGTGCATCTTGATTTGGTTGTATCCACTGAAGCCATCCATGAAACTTAGCATCTCATGTCCAGCAGTGGCATCTATCAAAGCATCAATCCTTGGTAAGGGAAAACAATCCTTAGGACATGCATCATTTAGGTCGGTGAAGTCCACACACATCCTCCACTTTCCATTAGCTTTCTTGACCATCACTGGGTTAGCCAACCATTCAGGGAACTGAATTTCTTCAATAAAACCCGCTTCCAAGAGTTTTTCCACCTCCTGCTTGATGGCTTCTTGCCTTTCTGGAGCAAAATTTCTCTTCTTTTGTTTCACTGTCTTTCTTTCTGGATTCACATTCAATTTATGGGTTATCAATTGGGGATCAATCCCTGGCATATCAGCTGCTGTCCAAGCAAATACATCACTGTTTTCTTGAAGAAAAGATGTCAACTTGCTTTTCATAGATTCAGGTAGTAGAGCTCCAATGTAGGTGACTTTGTCTGGTTCTCCTGGAATCAGGGGAATGGGAACAAGATCCTCAGCTGGCTTTCCTCTTCTCTCTTCATCGTTTCTGATATCCATGTCTTCAATTGGGAGGACCTGCCCCCCGACTCCATCTGGCCTTAACGCGGCTACATAACAACTCCTGGCTGTCTTCTGATCACCCCTTTCTTCGCCAACTCCATTCCTGGTTGGGAACTTGATTTTTAAGTGGTAAGTTGAGGCCACAGCCTTAAAAGCGTGAAGGCCAGTCCTTCCAAGGATGGCGTTGTAGGTCGAGGATGCCTTAATCACCACAAAATTCAACATTTGAGTTACCTCTTTTGGGTCCTTACCAATAGTTACAGGCAAAAGAATTGTGCCTTCCACTTTAGATTCCACTCCATTGAACCCGTAAATAGGCATGTTTGTAGGGATCAGTTGAGAATCATTACACCCCATCTTCAAGAACGTGTCATGAAAAAGGACATCAACAGAGGCCCCATTGTCCACCAAGACTCGTTTTACCTCATTATTTCCAATTACTGGGGCTATCACTAGAGGATCATCATGGGGGAACTTCACCCCTTCAAGGTCAGAATCATCAAACCCAATTGTCATTTCGATTTTTGCACGCTTGGGTGCTTCTCCAACAATATGCATCACTTCTCGGGCATAAGCCTTCTGAGAGTTCCTTGTAGTTCCGGCTGCGGTTGGCCCACCTGAAATCATATTGATCACTGGTCCTCGGGCTGGTGGGTTACGACCTTGGTCTCGGTCCCCATCCCTCCGATCATAGTCCCTCCTAGGAGGGTTCCTGTCCTCGTCCTTGGTGAACTTACTCAACTTTCCTTTACGAATCAGAAACTCAATCTCATCCTTGAGTTGCCTACAATCATCGGTATCATGGCCCGAATCTTTGTGGTATCTACAGTACTTGTTCTTATCTCTCTTTTCAGGATCTCCCCTTAGTGGCTTCGGCCATCGAAAGTCCCTATCTTTCTCAATGTCATATAGGATTTGACTCCTTGGGGCATTCAATCTTGCATATTCAGTAAATTTTGTGCCTGGAACACTCTTCCTCGGAACTGAATCAGAGTCTTTAGTCGTACGAGGATACTTGTCCTTGACATCATACTCTTGCTCCGCCTTTCGCTTCTTCCAACCACCATTATTCCCACCACCTGCAGCTGGGGTGTCAGTTTTCTTCATGCTTTCTTCAGCTTTAATGTACTTTCCAACCCTCTGTTGGAGCTCAGCCATGCTCTCAGGAGGGTGCTTAGCCAATGACATCTTGAAAAAGACATCCGTGGTTCCTTGCTGAAGAGCTATCATAGCTACCTTATTGTCTAGATCAGGTATATTTAATGTTTCCTTGGTGAAACGCTTGAGATAATCTCTCAATGTCTCATTCTTTCCCTGGGTTAAATTCATGAGTGAAGCAGAGCTTTTCTCATGCACTCGCCCACTGATGAATTGACTGATGAAGGCTGTGCTCAGATCCCTGAAACAACTGATAGAGTTGGGCGGTAAGCGGCTATACCATCTTTGGGCCATGCCAGCCAAGGTTTGAGGAAACGCCCTACATTTGAGAGCATCCGTGACCGGTTGCAGCAACAGTGCATTCGAAAAAGTCCTCACATGAGTGGCGGGATCACCCGTTCCGTCATATGCCTTGATTGTAGGCATCTTAAATTTCCTTGATACATGAGCATTCATTACCTCTTCAGTAAAAGGTGGAATAGGATCGTCTGGGTCACCCAACTGTGCCAAAACACGGGGATCTGACCTGGGAATTTCCATCCTTGGAGTCCTAGCTCCTTCTTGTCTCCTTGAAGGTGTTCCCAAGTTAATTACGGGAATATCCCCTGCTTCTTGGTTCAATTGCTGCATCCGCCTCCTTTGTCGCTCGACTTCCATGTCTTTTTTCAGTTTCTGGATCTCGGCTTCATGAGCCCTTATCCTTTCCAGGGCAGTCATAGGTGCCCTTGTAGTTGCCCCCCGATTTCTTCTTTCAAGGGGCTCTTTACTAGCTCTTCTCCTTCTGGGAGCTTGGTCTCGTCCTTCATCTGATGAGTAGTCATCAGAGTAGGGTCCAGAATAATCTAAGTATCTTCCTTCAGAGATGGGTGCCAACCCTCGAATGTAGGCTGGTTCGTATGGTTCATGAATTGCTGGGGCATGGCCACTCCTTCCGGCTTCAGGGGGATAGTTGGGCAGTCCGTATGCTGGATTCGTGCTTATAGAAAGCACGGTTGTGGAGATCTGTGCTCCATGGGGAAGGTTATGGTCGAGAGGCGAGGCAACCATCTGAAGAGGGTTCATCTCGTTCTGAGGTAGGGAAGTTTGGGGATTCACCCCTTGTGGTTGAGAAACCACCTCTGTGGTGATGGGCAGCGTACCTAGTGGTTGAGAAACCACTGTCGTGAGGGGTAACGACCCTGGTTCCGTGGTGATTGGAACAGTAGTGGTGACAGTTGATTCAGTAGCGGTTGCTGTGCTTCGTGTTCTAGCCATGGTTGACGTCTTCTTCCCACAGACGGCGCCAAATGTTATGGATCAAAAAGTGAATTTAGATATTGACGGCGGTATTCAATGAATGAGGGTGGACAATCGTGTCTTTATGGCTGCTCTTGTGTTTCGTGACTAAACAGGTCCTCACAAGATGCCTACGTATCTCTGTTATGTAGAGAATCAAGCCAATAAAACGTAGTTCTAGCATGAAGGACGAGGGTCCTTATATAGGAGTCAGGAGCCTTGTATTTAGAGTAAGTTTAGGAGACTAAACTGATAAGATTTGTAATTGATAACTGATTAGGAGTATATTACTTGGCAGACAAGTATTATCCTTCTCTGATAAGTGTTACGACTCATAATATTATTTGATTGGGATTCTGGATCCTTCCATGAAGATTTTATTATATTTTGGACTCATTTAATGAGCTGATAATTTCCCTTATTTATTAACTACGAAATTAATAAATAATTAGGGTTTCGGGCCTTTTATCGGGCCTAATGTTTGGACCAAGCTAGGTCTAATTAATATATCATTAATTACGACCAGGGTTACTTTCTAGCCCATATCATATGGATTGGAGTTTAAAAGGCAAGAGTTGGAGATTAATTTGATTAAAATTCGGATTTTATGACCCACTTGCGCAGTCCACAATGTTTGGGTCATAACTGGAGTTCTATAAGTCTGATTCTGACGATTCTATAGCCTACGGAAAGCTTATGAGAAGAGCTTTATTTTGGAAGTAGGCTTGATATTAAAATCCAGCTGAGTCAGTCCAGAAACAGAGCCCAACAGTCAGCTACGAATTTCTTTGTTGGAATTCAATTCTGTTTCGGAAATCTCCTTGTATTTTGTATTAAATAATTAAAAACACTTTTAATATATATATATATATATATTAGATATACATCAGACCTAGTAGAGGGTGAAAAAGCAAGAGAGAAGAAGCCGCACAAGGGAGGAGGAGAAGCCATCAACGAAGAAGAATTCAGTTATTGAAGACATTCAATTGGCTTTGTTTTCTCTTATCTTTTTATATCTCTTCTTATGAATATGTGTTGGTTATATTTGGATTGTTTTGAGATCTTTATTATGAACTAATTGTATAAAGTTGAGATTTTTATGGAACCCTAGCATGAGATTATTGGTGTTTTGTTAAATACTACTGTATGCAGTTCTACGGTTTACTCATTCAAGTGTTTTTCATGCTAACACTTGCTATTGTTTGATCAACTTTAGTGGGTTAACGAGTTAATTATAATATCGAGAGAGTTATAATTAATTGACATAAAACTTGAATGGTGCATGCTTATATCTTCTGATTATAAGATTGTTACGGTATAGACATGTATTGTGACCATGCATAGCTTTGTGAATTGATGCTTAATTGTATTCCGAGGAGTAAATTGGCATAGACATATGTTAGTTTACTTGGTAGGAATTATACCATAGTGATTTCGAGAGAAACCTATGACCATTGAACTGTGGATTTGTTATAGTGCTACGCGACTCTTTTACTGATTTTCATGTGTTAGGGGGAAGTAATTATCCTGACTTATCTTCTCATATCTGAATCTCGTAAGACCCTCTTTGCTAGTATAATTTAGTTGGTTAATTTAGTTGTTATAATTAGTTTAGTTATAAAACCATCAATCAACTTTTGTGTTCGATAAACGAACTGTTTGATATTACTTGCGATTAATACAAATATACAGTCCTTGAGGAACGAAATCTGGTATTCACTACTATATTACTTGTTTGCGATTGTGTACACTTGCACATTTATATTTTACGCAACAAGTTTTTGGCGCCGTTGCCAGGGACAGTTACAGTGTTTATTGCAAAGTTTATTATCTTGCTGTTTGGTTTGTTTTTGTGTGCTTACGTGGAATTCTAGTTGTTTGTCAGGTCAACAACATAGAGTTATGTATTTTCCACAAGCGATGGATATGGTCTATAAGGAAGAGTGTGCTGCTCGAGATCGAGAAATTCTTTCCTTGCAAGGAAGATTATCTTCAGTGTCAGATATGGTGAAGAATTTGAGCATGGGAATGAATCAACCTATATGTAAACCAGCGGGTCCAACATGGAGCCAAGTTGACAATGTTTCGTGTGTTTTCTGTTGTGGTGCTCATACCTATGACTATTGTCCTTCCAATCCAGACTCTATTTTCTTTGCTGGTAATCAAAATTGGAGTGACCCATATTCCAATTCTTGCAACCAGTCATGGATCCAACCTCCGAATTATTCATGGATAAATGATGGAGCTTATCATGGAACTTCATCAATGAACTCTAACTATCCATGTTTTCAGCAACCTCAACAGCAAGAACCTGAAGAAGAAGATCAATATAGTTCTCTGAAAACTTTGTTGAAGAAAGCTATTGAAAATCAAGATATTGTCCAAACTCAATCAGATTCAATAAGGAACTTGGGGAATAAAGTTCGAGATCTAGTTGAGGAGTTAAGAAATCAAACACCAAGTTCTCTACCATGTGATGTTGAAAATTGTGAAGAGATAGAGCATTCTAAAGGTGTGTTTACGGGAAGCGAAAAAAAGATGGAGGTCTCTCAGACAACATTTGATCATGAAAGATATGTAGATGACTCTTCAACAATATCTGTAAAGGATGTTATAGTTTCTGATAAACTAGAGAAAAATTCTTATGAAGATCCTTTGGAGCAACCCATGATTCTAGATTCCGGACATAAGAATAAAGAAGAGGAAAATCTAACTTTGTTGGAGGTTAATTCACAAGATGCAGAAACAGTGCATTGTTTCGAGTTATTGGAAGTGCTATCAGCAGAAGTTACCCCTCCAAAAACATCTGTTAAAGAACCACCTGATTTGGAACTGAAGTTGGTGTCCTCTCATTCTCAAGAAGTTTATTCGAGCTCATATGCGACATGTTTTATCATCATCTCAGCGGAATTACCTCCGGACAAGAAAGAAAATTTATTTGTGGTTTTACAGAAGAGCCAGATAGGTATTAGATGGCCCTTATCAAATTTTCATGATATTATGTGCTCTCTAGGCATGCAGATCTTGTTAGTGGACAGTGCAATTCTTTTGAGAAGTCTAGAAGATTGAAATCTTCGATTTCGCCCATTATTATCTCAGCAGATTTAGCTCCTGATAAAGAAGAATTATTTTTGGAGGTTTCACAAAAGCACAAATTAGGTATTGGATGGACAATTTTGAATAATCACGATATCCTCTATTGTTTGGATATGTAGTTATTAGGTAAAGACAATATAAAGGCACTTTTGATTAACATAGCAAGCTGAATTTTGTTGTCAAAGACGTGGCCCCGGACAAGATAATTAAATGGTCACTAGAAGATGCGATGCGGAATTTTACATTACGATGTGAAATTGTTATATGAAAAGATCAGTTCCATGTCTAGCCAAAGACTTTAAAGAAAAGCGCTACGTGGGAGGCAACCCATAATTTTTAGTAAATCACAAGTTGAGGACTCATTTCTTGGAGCTTTTATTTGGAGGACCTTCATGCGGTATTAGAGGAGTACTTTCAACCTTTCTTTGTATATATATATTTTTTATTTATTATTAATTTTGTATTTTTTTTAGGATCTTGTTAGTTTATTGTATATATTTTATTCATTGGGGACAATGAACTACTTAAGTGTGGGGAAGGATTTCCAACATTAAATAAATTAGGATTTTTTTTAGGATAATAGAAAAATAAATAGAAAAACACAAAAAAATTAGAAAATTTAAAAAAATTGACTACCTTGTCAAAATAGCATGTTAATAAGGATAAGTACACACCGTGTTGTAACAGCCCGACTTTTCGGACTATTAATTCTAAATTCAAAACGTAAATAAAAGTATTTCTTTATTCAATAAATACGAAATTGCACAAAAGTAAAGCAACGGTCAAACTTAACAATAATTCGAAACATAAAAGCGGAGACACAGCTCCATAAATCCAACAATATTCAATGTCTAACAGATAATCAAATTATTCGAATAGTCCTATGCAAAATCACATAGCACGAAATCCATAACTCCACATCCTTATTTTTACTTAGCTTCCAAAAGTCTGAACCTGAAATATATTAAAACAATGATCTGCAAAGCCCAGCAAGTAACTATCGCCCAACGGCTCAAAATAATATTTAAAACAGAATTTCTGAACTTTAAATCAATAAAACAGTCTAAACGATAAAATCATATTTTGTTCCCACAGTTCAAAATTACGGTCACGCTATGCCAGTGACATGGCTTCTATAGTTCGATGATTCGATGGGGGCCAGTTTACGTCCCTCAAACTCAACGAGGTATCTATGTGTTCCGGAACGTGCGTAAACTAGTTCTATATGTCACACTATCCAGTGACCAGATTCTATGATTCGATGCGCAACTAAAACTGGGGAATTCTATAAAAATCTTTTCTAAAATCTATTTTCGATATCACAAGTTTCAAAATCAAATATTTCGAATATAATAAGATAACCGAATAAAAACAGATTTGATAATATTAATTTATAATCTATTAACAGTCAAATAAAGCAAACAAGCACACAACTCAATAGAACTCATGCGGCGTTTACATATAATTTACTCAAAAAAGATTCCAAACATCAAACATCAAAATATCTTGCAAAATAGATTATTGTTAACAAACTCAATCCTGAACAGTTCTGAAAATTGGCAATTTACTCTATGAAAATGATTTTATCTGAAAAAGTACAAAACACGAAACATGTAGGCAATTCTTAGACCTTTCCAGAATGATAAGGCTCGTTAAAAACGGACAAGTAACGAACTCAAAGCATGGACATTTGCGGACTGTAGAACAGAATCAGCCCCTGATGTATTTAGTTTTATGCTATTTACGACATCCAAATCACAGAATATATATAGCAGCAGAGTGTAAACAAGAAACACAGAACACAAAAATACTTTCAATGTTGATATTACTCATTAAATTAGCATAAAAACTCAATTTATTACGAATTTTCAAAGTTAGACATCTCAGCTTCAAAAACATACTGGCTGGTCAATAAATCCCAGAAAAATTCATATCTACACACCTAATTTCGTAAAACACAAAGAATCAAAGTCGTAGATAATTCAAATACCTTTTCAGAAAGTCTAATATCATAAAATTATGACAAATAACGAATCAGATATGATGTTTACAAGAATTCAGACTTTATATAGTATACATGCAAAATCGGAGTAGTCATACGAACACAATACACAAAACAAAGAACTCATGGATATATATCATATTATATACCAAAAAATTATCACCTATACAAATAATCAAAAAAAATATGATTTACACATAATATCATATACACGAATTTACAAAAATATACAAAGAGTACAAGAATCGTTACCCCTTTTTCCAAACTTGTCACAAATCTTCCTCTTTTCGTGTTCTCTTATTCTTCTTCTTTTCTCTCTCTCTATCTCAACATTTTTTTTTCTCGATGTGCTCTAGTATTTTCTAGGGTTTTGTCTTTTTTTTCGCTTACAAATTACCTACGTTTGTATCTATATAGTAATCCATTTAATTAACTTGGGTTAATCAAAATCTTTTAATTAAACTAAAGCCCAACTAAATTAAATTAGTACGGCCCGTTAATCCAATTTTATTCTAAAGTCAAATTATATAATTATCTTAAATTTTAATCCACTTCTAATTCTAATTTCTAGCAAATTAAAATCTATTAAAATTTTAAGAAAAATCAGGGATATTACATACTACCCACCTTAAAAAGAATTTGGTCTCCAAATTCATAACAATCCTATCACATGACACGTCTACCCACTAATATCCCACAAGTCAAACTTAATCTATGGTCCACAGAAACGCATCCTAGGAAGTGTACTAGTTCCATACCTAGTACACTCCGAAGGAAAGCCTGCTCTTGATACCAATTGTAACAGCCCGACTTTTCGGACTATTAATTCTAAATTCAAAACGTAAATAAAAGTATTTCTTTATTCAATAAATACGAAATTGCATAAAAGTCAAAGCAGCAGTCAAACTTAACAATAATTCGAAACATAAAAGCGGAGACACAGCTCCATAAATCCAACAATATTCAATGTCTAACAGATAATCAAATTATTCGAATTGTCTTATGCAAAATCACATAGCACGAAATCCATAACTCCACATCCTTATTTTTACTTAGCTTCCAAAAGTCTGAACCTGAAATATATTAAAACAATGAGCTGCAAAGCCCAGCAAGTAACTATCGCCCAACGGCTCAAAATAATATTTAAAACAGAATTTCTGAACTTTAAATCAATAAAACAGTCTAAACGATAAAATCATATTTTGTTCCCACAGTTCTAAATTACGGTCACACTATGCCAGTGACACGACTTCTATAGTTCGATGATTCGATGGGGGCCAATTTACGTCCTTCGATAAGACAAACTCAACGAGGTATCTATGTGTTCCGGAACGTGCGTAAACTAGTTCTATATGTCACACAATCCGGTGACCAGATTCTATGATTCGATGCGCAACTAAAACTGGGGAATTCTATAAAAATCTTTTCTAAAATCTATTTTCGATATCACAAGTTTCAAAATCAAATATTTCGAATATAATAAGATAACCGAATAAAAACAGATTTGATAATATTAGTGAGCAACGAAAAGTCACTTACCTCGATACCGATGTCGCACCCTGAAAATAAAATCACGACAAATCTTTAATATTAATTTATAATCTATTAACAGTCAAATAAAGCAAACAAGCACACAACTCAATAGAACTCATGCGGCGTTTACATATAATTTGCTCAAAGAAGATTCCAAACATCAAACATCAAAATATCTTGCAAAATAGATTATTGTTAACAAACTCAATCCTGACCAGTTCTGAAAATTGGCAATTTACTCTATTAAAATGATTTTATCTGAAAAAGTACAAAACACGAAACATGTAGGCAATTCTGAGACCTTTCCAGAATGATAAGGCTCGTTAAAAATGGACAAGTAACGAACTCAGAGCATGGACATTTGTGGACTGCAGAAGAGAATCAGCCCCTGATTTATTTAGTGTTATGTTATTTACGACATCCAAATCACAGAATATATATAGCAGCAGAGTGTAAACAAGAAATACAAAACACAAAAATACTTTCAATGTTGATATTACTCGTTAAATTAGCATAAAAACTCAATTTATTACGAATTTTCAAAGTTAGACATCTCAGCTTCAAAAACATACTGGCTGGTCAATAAATCCCAGAAAAATTCATATCTACAGACCTAATTTCGAAAAACACAAAGAATCAAAGTCGTAGATAATTCAAATACCTTTTCAGAAAGTCTAATATCATAAAATTATGACAAATAACGAATCAGATATGATGTTTACAAGAATTCAGACTTTATATAGTATACATGCAAAATCGGAGTAGTCATACGAACACAATACACAAAACAAAGAACTCATGGATATATATCATATTATATACCAAAAAAATATCACCTATACAATTAATCAAAAAAAATATGATTTACACATAATATCATATACACGAATTTACAAAAATATACAAAGAGTACAAGAATCGTTACCCCTTTTTCTAAACTTGTCACAAATCTTCCTCTTTCGTGTTCTCTTCTTCTTCTTCTTTTCTCTCTCTCTCCCTCAACATTTTTTTTTCTCGATGTGCTCTAGTATTTTCTAGGGTTTTGTCTTTTTTTTTCGCTTACAAATTACCTACGTTTGTATCTATATAGTAGTCCATTTAATTAACTTGGGTTAACCAAAATCATTCAATTAAACTAAAGCCCAACTAAATTAAATTAGAACGGTCCGTTAATCCAATTTTATTCTAAAGTCAAATTATATAATTATCTTAAATTTTAATCCACTTCTAATTCTAATTTCTAGCAAATTAAAATCTATTAAAATTTTAAGAAAAATCAGGGATATTACATACTACCCACCTTAAAAAGAATTTGGTCCCCAAATTCATAACAATCCTATCACATGACACGTCTACCCACTAATATCCCACAAGTCAAACTTAATCTATGGTCCACAGAAACGCATCCTAGGAAGTGTACTAGTCCCATACCTAGTACACTCCGAAGGAAAGCCTGCTCTTGATACCAATTGTAACAGCCCGACTTTTCGGACTATTAATTCTAAATTCAAAACGTAAATAAAAGTATTTCTTTATTCAATAAATACGAAATTGCACAAAAGTCAAAGCAGCGGTCAAACTTAACAATAATTCGAAACATAAAAGCGGAGACACAGCTCCATAAATCCAACAATATTCAATGTCTAACAGATAATCAAATTATTCGAATAGTCTTATGCAAAATCACATAGCACGAAATCCATAACTCCACATCCTTATTTTTACTTAGCTTCCAAAAGTCTGAACCTGAAATATATTAAAACAATGAGTTGCAAAGCCCAGCAAGTAACTATCGCCCAACGGCTCAAAATAATATTTAAAACAGAATTTCTGAACTTTAAATCAATAAAACAGTCTAAACGATAAAATCATATTTTGTTCCCACGGTTCTAAATTACGGTCACACTATGCCAGTGACACGGCTTCTATAGTTCGATGATTCGATGGGGGCCAGTTTACGTCCCTCGATAAGACAAACTCAACGAGGTATCTATGTGTTCCGGAACGTGCGTAAACTAGTTCTATATGTCACACTATCCAGTGACCAGATTCTATGATTCGATGTGCAACTAAAACTGGGGGATTCTATAAAAAACTTTTCTAAAATCTATTTTCGATATCACAAGTTTCAAAATCAAATATTTCGAATATAATAAGATAACCGAATAAAAACATATTTGATAATATTAGTGAGCAACGAAAAGTCACTTACCTCGATACCGATGTCGCACCCTGAAAATAAAATCACGACAAATCCTTAATATTAATTTATAATCTATTAACAGTCAAATAAAGCAAACAAGCACACAACTCAATAGAACTCATGCGGCGTTTACATTTAATTTACTCAAAAAAGATTCCAAACATCAAACATCAAAATATCTTGCAAAATAGACAATTGTTAACAAACTCAATCCTCACCAGTTCTGAAAATTGGCAATTTACTATATGAAAATGATTTTATCTGAAAAAGTACAAAACACGAAACATGTAGGCAATTCTGAGACCTTTCCAGAATGATAAGGCTCGTTAAAAATGGACAAGTAACGAACTCAGAGCATGGACATTTGTGGACTGCAGAAGAGAATCAGCCCCTGATTTATTTAGTGTTATGTTATTTACGACATCCAAATCACAGAATATATATAGCAGCAGAGTGTAAACAAGAAATACAAAACACAAAAATACTTTCAATGTTGATATTACTCGTTAAATTAGCATAAAAACTCAATTTATTACGAATTTTCAAAGTTAGACATCTCAGCTTCAAAAACATACTGGCTGGTCAATAAATCCCAGAAAAATTCATATCTACAGACCTAATTTCGAAAAACACAAAGAATCAAAGTCGTAGATAATTCAAATACCTTTTCAGAAAGTCTAATATCATAAAATTATGACAAATAACGAATCAGATATGATGTTTACAAGAATTCAGACTTTAAATAGTATACATACAAAATCGGACTAGTCATACGAACACAATACACAAAACAAAGAACTCATGGATATATATCATATTATATACCAAAACATTATCACCTATACAAATAATCAAGAAAATATGATTTACACATAATATCATATACACGAATTTACAAAAATATACAAAGAGTATAAGAATCGTTACCCCTTTTTCTAAACTTGTCACAAATCTTCATCTATTCGTGTTCTCTTCTTCTTCTTCTTCTTTTTCTTTTCTCTCTCTCTCTCTCTCTCAAAAATTTTTTTCCTCGATGTGCTCTCGTATTTTCTAGGGTTTTGTCTCTTTTTTTTTCGCTTACAAATTACCTACGTTTGTATCTATATAGTAGTCCATTTAATTAACTTGGGTTAACCAAAATCATTCAATTAAACTAAAGCCCAACTAAATTAAATTAGCACGGCCCGTTAATCCAATTTTATTCTAAAGTCAAATTATATAATTATCTTAAATTTTAATCCACTTCTAATTCTAATTTCTAGGAAATTAAAATCTATTAAAATTTTAAGAAAAATCAGGGATATTACACGTGTAGACTCTTATTTTGCGAGTGTCATGTATTTGTCTCATTTGCGTAAAATACCTTATACATGATGATGTCTTATATGTGCTTGCGAAATTTCAAAACTTGAATGTACGTCATTGTCAATTTTGATGAGTTTAGCATGCTATCACCTGTGAGATTTTGAGCCTTAATTCAGGATTGATACATCTTTTTATTAATCTATTTCTTTTGTGGTGAGTTATTCGTCATTGTACATGTTGCTCTAGAACTTGCTTTAAACCAGGTCGTGCGCATATTGATATTGTGTATTGTGTAAAAATGATAAAGGCGCTAGGATTAACCGTATTGTCCCAAACAGTACCCTGAAAAATAATCCTTAGTGAGCCCCCTTGAGCCTATATCCTTTTTCTTTGTATATCACCATCTAATACAAGGGGGGTTTGTAGAAGGGGGGTTGAATACAAACGATACCGTTTAATCGAAATTTGTCCTTTGAATAATTTAACAATTATGAACAAATTAGTGCGGAATAAAACTGAAACAATATTCAAGTTAAATATAAAATATATTAAACTTGACGAGTGTTACAATTTGATCACTGGTTACAAGGTTCTTGATAAAACAAACCTAGAATAAATTCGACATGAATTTATCTATATTTGTAATAAAAAAGATCGAATACTAAAAAGTAGTTCGATATAAACTCTAGGGATTATGATCCGCTAGAAAGTCAAAGCAGTACAAGAGATACCATTCGTATGGATTAAATGTTAAGAATCAATACAAGAATTAAATCTCTGGCAGAAATTGAAGGCTTGTAGTTCAGAAGTAAAGATAGAGAAAAGATGGAATGTTTTGTTCTTCTGTGTCTTTTCCTTTTTTTTGTTCTGTATCTTTTTGTCAACTGATCACCTTTTGCATTTATACAAATCACTTGTACAAATTTTCCACGCGCCAATCCACTTTGCAGAATGTATTAAGAAGACTTGCTGGAAAACTAACCTTTTTGCCTTTGAAGACAATCGGGAAGACAAGCTTTGTATTAAGAAGACAATCGGGAAGACTAGGGTTTGGCCTAGGAAGACAATCGGGAAGACTCACTTGTGAGTCTTCCTAGTTCAATAAACTAAGTCTTCCTAGTTCCCAAGTCTTTCTAGTTCCCAAGTCTTCCTAGTTCATTTTTATTCTAATTTTAAATAATTAACTAAATAAATTATGTATTAAATTAATTCTTTACAGAATTAATTTAATAAATAATTTACTTAATAGTATTAATTATTTATAAGAGAATAAATAGAATTAGTTGACTTCTCAATTAATTCCTGAATCACTTAAACGTAGATAAATAACAAACACAATAGTACGTTGACACTCAAGAGTTCATGGTTTTGAAGTTAAGGTGAGACATCTTCTTGTGCCATAGCCAACTTTCATCTGATGAAGCTTTAGCATAAAAACAATTAACTTCATCTTTGGATCCAGAGTGCAGATCAGCTATGAACAAGTCACCTTTCCTTACTCCTTGAAGAGCAGGCTTTTCATTCTTCTTGTGAAGGATCTGACACTTCTCTCTTTCAAAGGAAACATCATATCCTCTGTAACAGAAATGACTGATGCTGAGAAGATTGAACCGCAGCCCTTCCACAAATGATACATCTTCAATGATAACATTTCCAAACTTCAAACATCCATATCCTTTCGTAATACCCTTGCTGTTATCTCCAAAGGTAACTTTTGGGCCAACTTTCTCAACCAAATCTGATAGCAGGGCTCTATCTCCGGTCATATGCCTTGAACAACCACTGTCAAGAATCCATATAACACGGTTTACCTATTTAACTCCCTACAATACCAAATTGATTAGTCCTTCCTCGGAACCCAAACTTGATTGGGTCCGGCATACTTAAAGAACTGGCCTTTGTCAGGCAAAACAACCTTTTTAGCTACAACTACTTCAACCTCTTTCACAAAAGAGCGTTTCCATTTATATCCAGCCTTAACACATTTCTGAGTAGGCTTAGGGATAAATGAATCCACTCTAGTCTTAGGAGGACTAGTAGTCTTAGCTCTAACATGCTTCTTATTATTAACATGTTGACGTGGAGCAGTCTTATCATTAGATACATGCTTACTATTAAAATAAGCATACATAACATTGAAAGCACAAGACATGCAATTAATCACACCACATGCTTTATGAGAAGAATTAACAACAGGCATGTTAGTTCTACAGTTGTTTTGATCCAACTTATGGATATCTGATTTAGTCTTTCTAGTTGTAACAACTTTGACTGGTATATCAGATATACACTTGTTGGACTGTTCAACTTTACAAGCAAGATCTTCTTCAAGTATCTCCTCTGCAATGATGATAGAGTATTCATTCAGAGGTTCTCCTTGGGACTCTCTAAAGAAAGGTGTTTCAATACCCTTAAGCACATATGGTATACCCCTTTCTTCAGCACTGACTCTATTAGGGGTATTTATGCTTAATTCACCAATAGACTCATTATAGTCATACCCTATTCCTATTGTATGATCAATGCATTGTTTATTGATGATTTCTTTAGCAGTCTTACAAGATTTGTAATAGGCATTAGCTTTAGTCTTAAGCTCACTATTCTTTTCCTTGAGAATGGTTTCTAGTTGAATATAACATTTAACCCTATTCTCAAGAAATGCTATTTTCTCAGTAAGTTCATTTTGATTAACATGCACAAGTTTTAATTCTTTTATCTCCTTTTCAAGAGCTGTGTTCAAAAGAATTATTCTATCATTTTCAGTGCGTGCACAAGAAATAGTACCACCAAGATGATAGATCATTTCAGCATCAGTGAACTTTACCTCTGACATGTATGAAGATGAAGTGCTTGCCTCTTTAGTCACTAAAGCAAGGTTCTCAATCTCACCTGCTTCTTCATCACTGTCAGTGTCATCCCAACTCTTTCCTTCAGCAACATAAGCTTTCCCAATCTTATTCTTCTTTCTAGAATCAAATGAGTTCCTTGTCACTTGCTTTGGATTTTTACATTCAGTAGCAAAGTGACCCAACTCATTGCAATTGTAGCATCTGATTGTGCTCCTGTCCACAGTTCCAGTTTTGTAGCCACCCCTTGTGCTACTTGAAGAGGAAGATCCACCTCTCTGAAATCTGGACCTGAACTTAAGATTGGGATTCCTTTTGAATCTGAACTTCCCAAACTTCCTGACTATCAAAGCCAAATCACCATCCTCCAGCTGATCAAGTTCCTCTAAAGAATAGAAGTCACCACCAGATTGATCAATGGATGTTAATCCATATTCAGCATCAATAACATTCATGTTAGAACTGGAAGGTTGAACAGCCTTCACTTCCAGTTTCTGTGGGACTTCAGCAGTCAATGCAGTAGAAGTACCAACTATCTTTCCAGTTCCATATAACTCCTTTTGTTGAATCTGCTCCAGCTCATAGGTCTTAAGAACACCATACAGTCTTTCCAGAGAAATCTCTCCAAGATCTCTTGCTTCTCTGATTGCAGATATTCTGTGCTCCAGATGAATTGGAAGTGTCAGGAGTAACTTCTTGTTAATCTCCTTGATAGTATAGTGCTTCCCATTGAGGTTCAGATCATTGATTAATTTGTTGTATCTCTCAAAAACCTCAGAGATACCTTCACCAGGGTTTGATCTGAAATGCTCATATGAAGAGGTGAGAATTTCCAGCTTATTCTCTCTTACTTCCTCTGTCCCCTCATTGATTATCTCTATAGTGTCCCAAATATGTTTGGCAGTATCACAGTTTAGGACATGATTATGCATGAAAGGATCAAGACAATCAACCAGAATCAACTGTAGACAGGCATCCAAGGTAGCATCCTCTTTTTCACCAGGAGTGTAATCTTTGGGATCCTTAGGGTACATCCTAGCAGCCCTAGTAACAATATCATTCTCTATTAGCTCTCCCTCAACAATCATAGGGACTTTAGGACCATTCTTCAGCACATCAATATATTTAACATTAGCAACTTTAAGAAATATGAGCATTTTCTTCTTCCACATAGGATAATGCTCCTTGCTGAAAATGGGAATTTTAACTGTACCTGTAGTAGACATCTTTTGAGATTTTTAGGAATAATAAAAATTTCAGAGTATAAGAAAAAATCTCAAAACAATTGGATCTTTCATTTGTATATTAATCAAAAGGCTCTGATGCCAATTGTTAGGTCCTGGCATGTTTGTAGAAGGGGGGTTGAATACAAACGATACCGTTTAATCGAAATTTGTCCTTTGAATAATTTAACAATTAGGAACAAATTAGTGCGGAATAAAACTGAAACAATATTCAAGTTAAATATAAAATATATTAAACTTGACGAGTGTTACAATTTGATCACTGATTACAAGGTTCTTGATAAAACAAACCTAGAATAAATTCGACATGAATATATCTATATTTGTAATAAAAAGGATCGAATACTAAAAAGTAGTTCGATATAAACTCTAGGGATTATGATCCGCTAGAAAGTCAAAGCAGTACAAGAGATACAATTCTTATGGATTAAATGTTAAGAATCAATACAAGAATTAAATCTCTGGCAGAAATTGAAGGCTTTGCAGTTCAGAAGTAAAGACAGAGAAAAGATGGAATGTTTTGTTCTTCTATGTCTTTTCCTTTTTTTTGTTCTGTATCTTTTTGTCAACTGATCACCTTTTGCATTTATACAAATCACTTGTACAAATTTTCCACGCGCCAATCCACTTTGCAGAATGTATTAAGAAGACTTGTTGGAAAACTATCCTTTTTGCCTTGGAAGACAATCGGGAAGACAAGCTTTGTATTAAGAAGACAATCGGGAAGACTAGGGTTTGGCCTAGGAAGACAATCGGGAAGACTCACTTGTGAGTCTTCCTAGTTCAATAAACTAAGTCTTCCTAGTTCAAACCCAAGTCTTCCTAGTTCATTTGTATTCTAATTTTAAATAATTTACTTAATAGTATTAATTATTTATAAGAGAATAAATAGAATTAGTTGACTTCTCAATTAATTCCTGAATCACTTAAAACTTAGATAAATAACAAACACAATAGTACGTTGACACTCAATACACTGTCTGGTTCATGAGTGACAAACGACAATGTTTGTTCTTCATCTATTTGACTTTAAGCAGTGATTCACTTCCTTTTCATTCAAGAACTCCGTAATCAGTATCTTTTGCTGTTACCACTTGAAATCTCCGTCACTTTAATAAATCCACTGAGCTTGAATACTTCACTGAGGCTTGATCAACAAATTGATCTTCTTTCAATGTAGAATCACATCAAGTCTGTAGATGACTTTAATCTACATTCTTTGACAGATATAATCTTCTGAGATTCCTGTGACATCTGATCTAATATTTACTTATTACATTCTTGTTTAAGTTGAGTAGAATCCTCGAATTACAAATAGGCTATTTCATATGCCTTTCATGTACCCCTAGCATTTTTCTTTTCTAATATTATATAATTTTTAATATAAAAAAATATCATATTTTAACTAAAAAAAGATAATCACTTAGTTATCAGTAATTACAATATTATTATATTATTTAGTTAAATAAAACGACACACGATATTTTTGTAAACATGAGAAGATTTAGCTAGAAAAAATTGAAAAAGGCAATATGAGTTGATTAAAAAGTAATGTGTTTTATTTTGTGAAAACAATATTAAAATATTGTATAGTTGATATTTAGGTGTGCTTCTTGCCTCCATCAAATATATGGACAAATATTAATGAGTATAATTAGACTTAATAAAAAAATGGTGTATTTTTTATTTAATTTTTGTTTTAAAAGTTGATAACATGTGCGAAGTATGAATCGAGATTAATTTATTAATCGAAATCGGGATGAAATAAAATAAATAAATCAAATATAAATATAAATATTTGAATTATGTAATTATAGGGAATTGAACTTGCGGTGAAACCAAAAAAATTAAATCAAATAAATAAATTTTGTTTAATTATTTTAATTTTTACTAAAGAATAAAATTTATAAATTAAGTTAAAAAATATCCTAAATATTGCACGGAGCAAAACTGTTGACTCGTAAACACGCAAGTATACGCGATCACAAATAGCAAGTGATAAATAGAGTTCGTTCCGCAGAGACAAGGTGTAAATGCCAATTTAATACCTATGCAACAGTGTATGGTTACTTCTTAATGTTTGACCAATTATCAAATTGAGTTGTTGATTATTACTTAACTAATAAAACAATTATCAACTAGAGTGAATTAACAAACGAGATTACTTATGTAAGAGAAAACATGGAGTTCCAATTTCATTGAATATTTCACTAAGGGTTGACACATAGAATTGATATAGGTGATAAAACTTGATAATTAATCAGATAACACGACAAGAATATGAGCTATCTTTCAATATTCTCATATCGAACCACTTAACTTCCACAACAGTAGAAGTCAAGAAGACACCACATCACGTTCAAATTATATATGTCTATACAATCTGGAAACACAACTGGTTTAAGCACAAGTTATCTATAAGATTACATGGAGCAATATAAATTGGTCAAATCATACCACTAATCATGAAAATCAAATTAATTCATGAACCCATGCTAATATGGCAAAATCTCAATCCTAGAATCCACTTTCGCAATCATTAAGGATTAATAAATTAGATGCTAGCTACACATCTATCAATTAAATCAACCATAATAGATTATCACAATTAACTCACCCAACAATCAATTACATGTCAAACACAATAACTACGTAAACAAATCCATTAGAACCCCATGATAATGATTTAGTTCATAATTAAACTAATCACCATCATGGGTTCCAAAGAAATCATAGATCTAAAAACAATTAATAATGAATAATAAACGAGAAATTGAGAGCAAAATAAATCCTCAATAATGTAGAGAAGAAATACAAAAGATGAAATCAATAGGCCTCCTTGCTTGTCACGAGCTTGAAGAACCCTAGAAAATTGATCTCTTGTTCCTAGAAAATAATAATGTTGATGATAGATAATAACCTAATGATAGATGTTTTTAAAGTCTAAGATATTACATAATAAACCAAAGCTACTTGCCCTAACAAATTAAGCCCAACACATTCTGACCCGGTTTGGAAACAATATTTCCACGAAAGGCATACAGTTTCGATAAAACTACAGGAGGCAAATAGCGCTCCTGCGCTACAATTCTGCGCCGCAGCGCCTAAAGCTCCCTGGCTTTGCTGTGAACAACCCAAACCGCGCTGTTGCGCGAGCACAAGGCGCTCTTGCGCTAGAATATGGCGCTCTTGCGCTAGAATATGGCGCTCTTGCGCTAGAATATGGCGCTCTTGCGCCCTACAGCTCCTGGAAACCTGCTGTTGCTCCTGGAAACGCGCTCCTACGCCTTGCAGCTTCTGGAATCAGCACACAACTCGAGCCCTTGCCAACATTCCATTTTTTTTTCCTTTATATTAACTTCACATTCCATCTTTCTCTTGGTTTACACTTCATCCGTGAACTCCAGTCCAAGCTACGATCCACAGAAATCGCCCACCAACACTGACGATCTACACTCTTGCACAACTAGACGAAAACACATCAAATTACAATGAAACTCAAGAACTTGCAAACGTCTTAAGTCCAAACGGAAGGTAAATAGTGGATAGAGAAATCCACTTATCAAACCCCCAAACTTAAACCATTGCTTGTCCTCAAGCAATGCAAACTCAACCCTAAAATGATAAATGAATGCAACTAAAAACTAAATGTCATGATAATGCAGCAATGTCCTAATGCAATGATCCCACATAAATTACCGAAACCAACTCAACACGCAAACGCCTCAAGGAATGTGACAGTTCCAAACAGAGCTCGACTAAGTCCCCGTATACTAACAATACATGCCCGGAAACGTGGTGTGTGCAATTCTCACTAGATATACTCTCGTAACTAGATCAAAGGCATAACCAATTCTTCGCCAAGATAATCACATGTTTATAAACAGAATAAACTCTAGACACAAGAAACCACTTAAAGACACCTCAATATCCACTCGAGATAGACAAGAATTCATGCTTTTATTACAAAACAACATACTAAACACAATACGCATGCTTATTTGACCGTGCAATGGTTGAGACCCCAAAAGGCTTATACAATAATACCCATGTAGCGAGCTTTAGGTTAGTGGATCCCAGACCGGAAGAATCTTAGGTCACTAGGCACAAAGTCCCCTAGAACTTAATTGCTCGAGTATTAAAGAGCTCAACCTGATCAATTTTGCATAACAACTAACAAAACATTTTTTTTTCTTTTCTTCTTTTTTTTTTATTTTTCGGAATGAGTGCGCTTTGCCTTTTTCTCATCCCACCCTATACTACTCATCTTTTCAATGAGCCGGCTACTAGCCATTTGACGCCTAGCCTTTATTGACAACTAGCATGATATCCCTGTTTTCCCCCAAACTTAGACTTAAGTGCTTCTTTCAATTTCAAGAGAACAGAAAACATTCTAAATATAAATAGGTGATTAAATCTCAACAGCCAAACTAGGTATGACTCGATCTAGCCCAAGAGCAACCAGTGCGACCGTGAAAAGATTGTGTTCCCGACACACACAAGTCAATTTCATAAGTACTTAAAATCAGCCCTCTATTCATTGTCATCACACTCAAATTAACGTCGACCTATTGAGCCAGAAACAGACACTCATATGGAATCATGTGATATGCATGAACAAAAGACATTAAGATCCTAGATAATTCTATATGACATGGCATAACTACAAATGCAAAATTACTAATACGCACTATCATAAATATGAAACTATATGCAATGCAACGACTCCCCTAAAATCACCCCCAAACTTATTAATTGCAATGTCCTCATTGAAGGTAAAATTAAAGGGTACAAGAGAAACTCCCCTACTCGTCGGCATCTCCACCCTCCTCGGGTGGTGTGTCTGGTGGAGGATAAACATGTTGCGCTCCGAAGATAGGCCATGTGACCTGAAAACCCTGCTGCCGATACACTCCATCCAACGACTGAGTCAAGTCTGTAGCAAATCGGTGTATCATGGCATGTGTAGTATCATAACGCCTCATCATGCATCTGAACTGAGCATCACTGAAAACCACAGTTCCCTGACTCGACTGGCTCGGCTGTGCGCGAGAAGGTCCCGCTCTGTCTGCCTGCCGAGGCACTCTCTCCACCGGTGGCGGATTACCACCTCCCTCATCACTAACAACATAGCCACGGCCCCTAGGGTGAGGAGTGCCGTCCGGCCACTCCGCCAACCTCTTAATCGCCTGGTGATCAAGATCACCAATCGGCCTGTGCAAAGTCTCATCATTATGCCAGCGAACACCAACATGAAAACACAACTCAGCAATAATCACAGCATGTGGAATCCCGCCTGTAGTGCTGCCCCCTAAGAATTTCATGATGTTCTGATAGACTAGTAACCCGAGATCAATGTACTTCCCGTTCAGAATACCCCACAAAATGATAGCACGCTCAACAGTAACATCAGTAACATGCGAAGTTGGTGTTATGCGGGCACACATAAAAAGGAACCAAGCTCGAGCATACCTGGTCAATGCAGCTGCAGGAAAGGTACGTTTCGTAGTCGTACCGGCCTTGCACTTCCAAACCGTGCCCGGTATACACATCCCTGCTACAATAGCGTCTAAGTCTACATCATCCCGGGTCTTCTGCACCCAATCCTCAGCACCTCTGGGCTTCGCTGGTTGAGACAAAATGCGACGTATAAACCCAGGCTTGTAAGCCACTGCCTGGCCCCTCACCATAGTGATCCCATTTTTCTGACTCTTGGCATTTGCATAGAACTCCCGTACTACGCTCAATGGAACCGCCAAAGGTGTTGCACAAAAAGCCGACCACCCTAACTCCATAACCATAGCTTCCAATTCTCCATCCTCGGCCGAAGGGGCGAAACCCCTTTCTTTGACAACGCCTTTTGTCGATAAATTATCAAACTCCACTTGAGCCGCCTTAGACACAAATTTGTCCACATCATAATCCACATCCACCTCTGCCTCCGAACTACTACTACTCACAACCCGTACCCTCTTAAGAGCCATAACAGCAATACCCACAAATACAATATCACCAATATCCACTAAAACAATGAACCAAGCAAATTCCCCCAAAATCCACCAACACACAAAATCTACCAAAATTGCAAGGATTAGAATTGATATGATAATAGCTTTAGGATTTAGGAGATGGAGATGGAATAATATGAGAATGGAATATAAAACAAATGGGTAATAGATGTTATATTTGAACAAAAAGGGTGCTGGCAGCGGGTTGAAGGCGTTGTAGCGCAGTGACAGGCGCAATAGCGCGTGTGAGCCCCTGATTTTTATTTTATATATATATATATTTTTTGTTGCCCAGTAATAGTCTATTGTAGAAGGGGGGTTGAATACAATAGTATAAGATAATCGACTTCTTAATGTATATATCTCAAATATGAAAGAAAGATAACAGCTTTATTAAATCTGATATAAAACTGTTACAAACTCTCTCAAGAAATTCTGATGTTCTTGAGAGCTGCTAAGCTATTACAAGCTTACAAAAACTCTCTCAAGAAATAATATGTTCTTAAGAGCTTCTATCTTGATTTGTTTATGTTCACGTACATAAATCGAAACCAAAACTGTGTTTATATACTACACACAGCTTCTCTATCAATAATAAGATAAGTCCTAATCAATTACAAAGATAGAAACATATCCTTAATCGATAGCTACATTCTACAAACCAGGAACCGACAGAAAATACTTCCATGTTTATCTAGACTCCAATTATAACTCTGAGTAGGAATCCTGATCAGCTTCAAGTTCTGATGATCAATCCTGATCATATTCTGAGTAGGAATCCTGATCAGCTTCCAGTTCTGATCCTGACGACCATGTAATCCTGATGACGTCAGCAATCCTGATCAGTTGAGTCTAGCTCCTGACAATCATTGAATTCTGATCTAACAATCTCCCCCAATCTCATACTTTGTGAAATAAAGTATAGATTCCTAAGATTCAATGATGTCAAAAACATATATATACAAAATGTACAAGTATCTGCAGCAACAACTTATCTGTTTAAATTCTTTGATAGAACAGATTCATCTTCAAGAAATTGGATAACAAATTTTCTTCTTTTTCTTCAAGAATTTGAATCAGTCTTTCCTTTAGATTTCTGAGTTCTTCATCTTCTGAAAGGCATATGTTTAGGCCTATTAATATTCCGAGGAAACAACTTAATTTAAACAAGTATGTAATAAGTAAATAATAAGTTTATATGTCACAGGAATCTCAGATAGTTTTATCTGTCAAGAGAATGGAGAATTAAAAGTCATCTACAGACTTGAAGTTATTCTACATTGAAAGAAGTTCAATTTATTGATCAAGCCTCAGTGAAGTATTCAAGTTAGTGGATTTACTACAGTGACAGAGATTTCCAGTGGTGACGGAAGAAGTACAGGATACAGAATTTTGTCAAGCTAAAGAAAGGAAGCCACAGCTTTAAATGTTTTAAAGATGAAGAATTTTCATTGAAGTCAGTTATTCATGAAACCAGACAGTGCATCGAATGACGACATCATCAGTGGAATTAAATCATATCTATTCAGTAGTTTTCAGAAGAGAGAAAGATGCAAGGCTTTAAAGATATCTCATTTAATTTACTAAGTTAATTTAATTAATAAATTAATTCTATCAGAATTAATTTATTTATTAAATTAATTAGGTTAGTAGTTTAAATTATTTATTAACTTAATTCTATTTAAGAAGAATTAATTTAATCTATAATTTAATCTAACTAATTAAATTAAAAGGATTTTCTGAAAATGAACTAGTATGACCTATGTTTATTATTATCAAAAACTCGGTATGACCTTAGTAGATAATTCGGTATGACCTATTTTCTAGGTTCTACTGAATTATTTATTAGGTCATACTAAGTATTTTTTACAGGTCATACTAGGTGCTTTTTATAGGTCATACAATTCTCTTTTTTGGTCATACCGAAAATTAGAATTTATGTTGGCAGGTCATACTAGCATTCAAGGTTCTACCGAGCATTCTGTTGGAGGTCATACAGGCTTAATTGATATGTATTAATTGAAGACAGAACAGGAAAAGGAATGCAGTTGACAGAAAGTATCAAGAACAAAAGAAGCATTTACTCAAGAACAAAAGAAGCTTTAAATCTCATTTCTTCTCAAGCAATTAATTCTAGTTTGTATTGTTAAATCCAAACCACTAGAATTTGATTACTTGTATTGCTTTGACTATCTAGCGGATTTTTATCCCTAGAACGAATCTTAAATTATCAAATATTGTTAAATCATTTTATTACAAATATAGATAAATTCATGTCGAATTTATTCTAGATTTGTTTTAATTTATTTAAGATTCAATCTTGTACTCAGTATCATTTGTAACACCCTTCAAGTTTAATATAAGTTATATTTAACTTGAATCTTGTTTCATTTTTATTCCGCATTAATTTGTTCCTAAACAGTTTTATTCTAAAAGGACAAATTCGATTAAACGGTATAGTTTGTATTCAACCCCCCTTCTACAAACTTATCAGGACCTAACAATTGGCATCAGAGCCTTTTGATTGATATACAAATCAAAGATCCAATTGTTTTGAGATTTTTCTTTTAAACTCTGATTTTTTTATTTGAATTCTAAAAATCTCAAAAGATGTCTACTACACAGAAAGTGGGGACAGTTAAAATCCCAACATTCAGCAAGGAGCATTTTCCTATGTGGAAGAAGAAGATGCTCCTCTTTCTTAAAGTTGCTAATCCTAAATACTTGGATGTTCTGAAGAGTGGTCCCAAACTCCCTATGATTATTGATCCTGAAGTTGTTGAGAATAATGTTGTGACGAGGGCTGCTAGAATGTACCCTAAAGATCCCAAGGAATACACTCCTGATGAGAAAGAGGATGTTACCTTGGATTCCTGTCTTCAGTTGATCCTTATTGAGAGTCTTGACCCTATCATGCATAATCATGTCCTAAATTGTGATACTGCCAAACACATTTGGGGAACCATAGAGATAATCAATGAGGGGACAGAGGAAGTTAGGGAGAATATGCTGGAAATTCTCACTTCACAATATGAGCATTTCAAATCAAACCCTGGTGAAGGTATCTCTCAGGTTTTTGAAAGATACAACAAATTGATCAATAATCTGAATCTAAATGGGAAGCACTACACCAACAAGGAGATTAACAAGAAGTTCCTTCTTATACTTCCACCTCATTTGGAGCACAAAATATCTGCAATTAGAGAAGCAAGAGATATGAATGAGATTGCTTTGGAGAGATTGTATGGTGTTCTGAAGACCTATGAGCTGGAACAGATTCAACAGAAGGAGCTGTATGGAACTGGGAAGATTGTTGGTACCTCTACTGCATTGGCTGCTGAAGTCCCACAGAGACTGGAAGTGAAGGCTGTTCAACCTTCCAGTTATAACATGAATGTTATTGATGCTGAATATGGATTAACATCCATTGATCAATCTGGTGGTGACTTCTATTCTTTAGAAGAACTTGATCAGCTGGAGGATGGTGACTTGGCTTTGATAGTCAGGAAATTTGGGAAGTTCAGATTCAAGAGGAATCCCAATCTTAAGTTCAGACCCAGATTTCAGAGAGGTGGATCCTCATCTTCAAGTGGCACAAGGGGTGGCTACAAAACTGGATCTGTGGAGAGAAGCTCAATCAGATGCTACAATTGCAATGAGTTGGGTCACTTTGCTACTGAATGTAAAAAGCCAAAGCAAGTGACAAGAAACACATTTGATTCTAGCAAGAAGAACAAGATTGGGAAAGCATATGTTGCTGAGGGAAAGAGTTGGGATGACACTGACAGTGATGAAGAAGCAGGTGAGATTGGGAACCTTGCTTTAATGGCTAAAGAGGAAAGCACTTCATCCAGATACATGTCAGAGGTAACCTTTACTGACACTGAAATGATTCGTCATCTTGGTGGCACTTTAAGTTGTGCACGCACTGAAAATGATAGAATAATTCTTTTAAATACAAATCTTGAAAAGGAAATAAAAGAATTAAAACTAGTGCATATAAATCAAGATGAGCTTACTAAGAATGTAGCAGTACTTGAGAATAGAGTTAAATTGTATCAACAACTAGAAACCATTCTCAAAGATCAGATTAGTGAGCTTAAGACCAAAGCTAATGCTTACTTCAGTTCTTGTAAGACTGCTAAAGAAATTCTTAATAAGCAAGCTGTTGGTAATCATGTCAGTATAGGGTATGATTATAATGAGGCTATTGGACTGCTTGGAATTAATTCTCCTTGTAGATACAAATCTGAAGGAAAGGTTGTTCCTTACATACTTAAGGGTATTAAAACACCCTTCTGTAAGGAATCCATAGCAGATCCTATGAATGAATACTCTATAATCATTGCTGAAGAGATTCGTGAAGAAGATATGGCTTTGGAAGCTGAACAGTCCAAAAAGTGTGTATCTGATATTCCAGTCAAAGTTGTTCCAACTGAAAAGACTAAATCAGATATCCACAAGTTGGATCAAAACAACTGTAACAATAACATGCCTGCTATTAATTCTTCTCATAAAGCATGTGGTGTGAGTAATTGCATGTCTTGTGCTTTTAATGTTATGTATGCTTATTTTAATAGTAAGCATGTATCTAGTGATAAGACTGCTCCACGTCAACATGTTAATAATAAGAAGCATGTTAAAACCAAGACTACTAATCCTCCTCAGACTAGAGTGGATTCATTTATCCCCAAGCCTAATCAGAAATGGTTTAAGGCTGGATATAAATGGAAACGCTCTTATGTGAAAGAGGTTGAAGTAGTTGAAGTTAGAAATGTTGTTTTTCCTGACAAAGGCCAGTTCTTTAAGTATGCCGGACCCAATCAATTTTGGGCTCCGAAGAAGGTCTAATCAATCTGATATTGCAGGGAGTTAAACAGGTAAACCGTGTTATGTGGATTCTTGACAGTGGCTGTTCAAGGCATATGACCGGAGATAGAGCCCTGCTATCAGATGTGGTTGTGAAAGCTGGCCCAGTAGTTACCTTTGGAGATAACAGCAAGGGTATTACGAAAGGATATGGCTGTTTGAAGTACGGAAATGTTATCATTGAAGATGTTTCATTTGTGGAAGGTCTGACGTTCAATCTTCTCAGCATCAGTCAATTCTGTGACAGAGGATATGTTGTTTCCTTTGAAAGAGAGAAGTGTCAGATCATTCACAAGAAGAATGGAAAGCCTGCTCTTCAAGGAGTAAGGAAAGGTGACTTGTTCATAGCTGATTTGAACTCGGGATTCAAAGATGAAGTTAATTGTTTTTATGCTAAAGCTTCATCAGATGATAGTTGGCTATGGCACAAGAAGATGTCTCACCTTAACTTCAAAACCATGAACTCTTTAGTCAAGAGGGAATTGGTTAGAGGTTTGCCTCAGATGGAATTTACACAGGAAGGACTGTGTGAGGCATGTCAGAAGGGAAAGTCAAAGAAAGCTTCTCACAAGGGCACTGACACATCATCTATAACTGAACCACTTCAGCTACTGCACATGGATTTGTTTGGTCCAGTTAATGTGATGTCCATGTCAAAGAAACAATATGCACTTGTGATTGTTGATGACTTTTCAAAATTTACATGGGTTTTATTCCTACATTCCAAGGATGAGACCCCATACCTGGTGATTAGCCACATAAAGTTGATTGAGCTGGATTCTAGATTCCCTGTTAGAGCCATAAGGTCAGATAATGGTACTGAATTCAAGAATGCCATTCTAAATGACTTTTGTGCTGATAAAGGAATAACAAGACAGTATTCTGCCCCAAGAACTCCTCAACAAAATGGAGTAGTGGAAAGAAAGAATCGTACATTGATTGAAGCTGCTAGGACTATGCTCAGTGAGTCTAAACTTCCAACGTACTTTTGGGCTGAAGCAGCGAATACAGCTTGTTATACTCAGAATCGAACATTAATCAACAAGGACTTAATGAAGACTCCGTATGAGATCATGAACAACAAGAAACCAACTGTCAAGTACTTTCATGTATTTGGAGCAAAATGCTTTGTGCTTATAGATGACAATGTTAAACGTGGCAAGTTTGATGAAAAGGCACAAGAAGCTATTTTTGTTGGTTATTCAAGAAGATCTTACAGGGTCTATGTGGTTGGCAGTCACACAGTAAAGGAAAGTGTCAATGTTTCTTTTGATGACACTAAGTTCCCTAGTATCCAAAAAGAAGACTCATCTGAAAAGCTGAAGTTTGATAACTTGCCAGACTCAGAATCAGATGATGAAGCCCCACCTGAAGTTATTGCTGGTAATGATAATAATAATGATGATAATGATCATGGTGATGGTGGTGGAAACACTGGTAACAATGGAGATACCACCAACACTGGAGAAGAATCATCAGGGCATTCAAGCAACAACTCAGGGGGAGCAAATGAAGGATCAACTAGTCACTCACAACATCAAAGTGAAATTCAAGGTGAATCATCAAGATCAAATCTTCCAAGACAGACTGTTTGGAATAGGGCTCATCCTTTTGAGCTGATCATTGGTGATCCAGATGTTGGAGTTAAAACTAGAAGTGCTTCTCAGAATGAATGTCTCTTCTCAGCATTTCTATCTAAAATGGAGCCAAAGAAAACTGAGGAAGCACTGACTGATCCAGATTGGGTGATTGCTATGCAAGATGAACTCAATCAGTTTGAACAACAGCAAGTCTGGAAGCTGGTACCCAGGCCAAAGAACAAGAAAGTAGTTGGTACAAGATGGGTATACAGGAACAAGCTAGATGAGGATGGCACTGTCACAAGGAACAAGGCAAGACTGGTTGCACAAGGGTATTCACAAGCTGAAGGCATTGATTATGATGAAACCTATGCACCAGTGGCTAGACTTGAGGCCATAAGGATGTTCTTAGCATTTGCTGCTTACTCCAATTTTAAAGTCTATCAAATGGATGTTAAGAGTGCATTCCTGAATGGTGAGCTTGATGAAGAAGTGTATGTGGAACAGCCCCCTGGCTTTGAAAATCAGGAGATGCTGGACTTTGTGTACTTTCTATTCAAGGCTATCTATGGTCTCAAACAAGCCCCAAGAAAATGGTATGAAACTCTCTCTGGTTTTCTTTTAGAAAATGGTTTTGTTAGAGGTATCATAGACAAAACTCTTTTTTCAAAGAAACACAAAAGTGATATGATATTAGTCCAAGTCTATGTGGATGACATCATATTTGGGTCTACTAATGATAGTCTCTGTAAGAGATTTGCTGAGCTAATGCAGAGTAAGTTTGAAATGAGTATGATGGGTGAGCTGAAGTTCTTTCTTGGATTACAAGTAAATCAAAGGTCAACTGGTATATTTATTTGTCAATCCAAGTATCTCAAAGAACTCCTCAAGAAGTATCACATGGAGGATTCAGCATCAGCAAGGACTCCATCTTCAACAGCCGTCAAACTTGGAGCTTCTGACAAATCTATCAAGGTAGATGTTACAAGCTACAGAGGTATGATTGGCTCCTTACTCTATCTCACTGCTAGTAGACCAGATATTATGTTTGCTACATGCTTGTGTGCAAGGTTCCAAGCGGACCCTAGAGATGTACATCTCATTGCTGTGAAAAGAATCTTTAGATATCTTAAGGGTACACCTAATCTAGGTATCTGGTACCCTAAAGATTCTGGTTTTAATCTTGTTGGATATACAGATTCTGATTATGCAGGTAGTGTTGTGGACAGAAAGAGTACCTCTGGGAGTTGTCAATTCCTAGGAGGTAGGTTGATTTCCTGGTATAGCAAGAAACAGCAAACAGTTTCCAATTCAACAGCAGAAGCTGAATATATTGCTGCTGGAAGCTGTTGTGCTCAGATCTTATGGATAAGGAATCAATTAAAGGACTATGGCTTTGCATTAGACAAAATTCCCATATTTTGTGATAATACAAGTGCCATAGCAATCTCCAACAACCCTGTGCAGCACTCGAGAACAAAGCACATTGATATCAGGTATCATTTTATCAGAGAGCATGTTATGGATGGAACAGTGGAGTTGCACTTTGTACCCACTGAAGAACAGACTGCAGATATTTTCACTAAATCTGTTGACGAATCCACATTTATCAAGTTAGTTGGTAAATTGGGTATGTTGAACAGTCCTAGTGATTGATAATATCTCCAGGTTTGTTCTTAACTAAATCATTTTCTCTTGTTGATTTTAAGATGTTAGATATTGCCAATCCATGTTTATTGTGTAAAGCTTTTTAATTTAAATATTCTGAATAATTTAATTTCTTTAAAAATATTTTTCTCATTTTCCATGGAGAAATGTATTTTTATTGAAATTATAGTTATTTAGACTCATTTAAGTTATTTTCAGATTATAAAATTTTTTGTTCAGATTTTTATGCAGGTTTATTGTAATTTTGTGTTTTGGTTAGTTTTTATGCAGTAGGTTTTTCAACTGTTAGCAGTTTATGTGAATTGTTTGGTTGTTTTGCTGCTATTTATGTGTATATAGAACTCGGTATGACCCTCTAGAGGTCATATTGGCTTGTTTTTCAATAAAATTATTAGTTTTCTTAGTAATAAAACTCGGTATGACCCTCTAGACAGGTCATATTGGTTTTTATTTTGGTTATTAAAATTCAAAAACTCGGTATGACCCTCTGCTGTGGTCATATTGGTTTTATTTTGTTTATTTAAACTTCAAAAACTCGGTATGACCCTCTGCTGTGGTCATATTGGTTTTTATTTTTGTTTAATTAATTTCAAAAACTCGGTATGACCCTCTGCTGTGGTCATATTGGTTTTTATTTTGTTTAATTTACTTCAAAAACACGGTATGACCTATATTAGAGGTCATATTGATGTTTTTTTTTGTAATTAATCATTTTTTTTCTTGTTTTCTCGGTATGACCTCAAGCAAAACTCGGTATGACCTCCCTTTAGGTCATACCGAGCTCAGCAGAACCTTTGCCTATATATACTATTGCTTTTCAGGTTCTTTTGCTCTTCATACCTTTCTAACTCAAGTTTTTACTTAGTTAACTTTGCTCTGGTTTGTGTTTTATTCTTAGAACAACGAACTATTGCAAATTTTTCTTGTGAATTACTTGGGATTTTATTTCTTTTCTAATAATTATTATTATTAATTGCTGTGTTATTCTAGTAATATTTTTGTTAATTTTATTATTTATTTTCAAATGGCTGCGGAGTTTGTTGTTGAACGTTTTAATAATTACGTTGGCTATTGTGATCCCCTTAAGTGTTCTGTTGAACGTTTTAGGCCGTGGATTCATTTTTTAAATGAACAATCAATTGTTAGCTATGTTATCACTGCTTCTGTTGATTTAAAGATTGAACCCCTTCGTCTATTATGCTTAACTGTTGTTGTTGCTGAGGATATGCGATCTTTCACATTCACTATTTCTGATCGTCAGTACACAGTAACTAAGGAGATCTTTTGTCAAGTGCTTCATTTTCCACTTGATAACTTTGTTAGATTCCCTACTGATCCTGAGTTAGTTCAATTTTTCTCTAGTATTGATTACCAAGGAAATATTGTTCTTCCTCGTTTGAATAAGGGTAATCTAGCTTGTGAGTGGGATTTGTTCTTTGACTGCTTAGCTAAAGTTTTTAGTAATTCTACCAAAAACAACTTTCCAGTCATAACTTCTCTTCTACAAAACATTGCCTATGCTGCTGTTTATAACCTGAGAGTGGACATAGGAACTCTTCTGTGGGATCTCTTGATAAGGAGGATTTTCAATTACCCTAGAGATATTGAAACTGGAAAGAAAGTTAGATGCTTTTATTCTCGTTTCCTTTCTCTAGTGTTGAATCATGTTCTTTCTGATGAACATAAAACTCTTTTTCAAAACACTCCTTTTCAAGTTCCAGCACATTCTAATCCTCTCATTTATTCAACTTTGTCCACAAGCTCTAAGTCTGGAAGGAGACCCATAGTTCCACAATCATATCTGCGAGGGATTTTGCAACCACAGTTACCTTTACTCTTTGTTGAACATCCAGTGGTTGGATCCTCGTCAGCAGGAACTTCAATGGCACCTCCTAACACCATGGCACTTCAGGTAATATATCCTCTCTCAACTGTTCCATTAACCCAAGAGGTTCTTAGGATTGACCAAGGGATTGTAGAACCACAATCTCTGTCCCAGGTCATAGAGCCACACACAGAGTCAAATCCATTGACCGCTCCCCTAGAACTATCAGCTACTACAAGATTCATAGAACAAGTTGGAGTAGATACTAATTTGAGTGATCCCACAGCTCTGCCTCCACCACTAAAGAAGAGAAGAACACTACTTGAGGCATCTGTTAGCCAGTCTGTATCCTCCCAAAAGGATATGGATATTCAAAAGGCCAATGAACAGTTACTAGAGACATCCTCTCAACAGGATGAATCTATTGAAATTCGCCATCAGGCCATGGCATTCTGTACAGAGTCAAGCACTCTCCCATTACTCACAATGGGAGAAAACACTTCTGAAACATTACTAGAGACTCTGTCACAGGACACTCTGGAAGGAGAGCACATAGGAATGATTGGTGAAACAGTGCCTACCATTGTCACGGTAGAAGAGCCTTTACAGGCTTCAGAGGGAAAATCTGATTCTTTGCCCACAATAATAGAATCATTTTCTCCCCTCCCAGAGGGAACATCTCTGGCTCCCCTAAGGGATTCTTCACTCGCAGTTTCAACTGGAGAAAGTGAAGGGCAACATGGTAAGTCTATATCTGAAGCAATTCAGTTTTCAATTTCTGATGAATTTTTGGACTTTACCATGGATTGGGATTCGCGAACTCCCATTGCACCACCAGTGACCTCTCAAGAAGGGGCTATGGTGATTTTTTCTGCAGGTACTTCTACTACAACCATGGATAAACAGCTAGTGCTTAGTTCTGAGAGACAAACACAGAGCGATACACAAGCACGTGAGGTGAGTGAAACACCATCGAGAGAAATTGAGATGAGTGCACACAATGACACATACACTGCTTCATTATTGGCTCAAATAGCTGGTTTACAGAAACAACTTCAAGAGACCCAGGCTGAAAAAGATACTCTCAAAGCACAAGTGGTTGAACGGTCTTCTTCTTCCACCTCTGTCACTAATCAGCTGGGTCATATTAGAGATGAGTTAGAAGGAGTCAAGGTCACATTGGTCCCAAAGCTGAATGCTGTTCAAGAATCACAGGTGTTAATGGCTTCAGATATGTCAGAGCTTCTGGTTTCTAATGCTGAGCTCAGGGAGGCTGTCAAGGAGATTCCTAATATTTCAACCAGGGTAGACTCAATTCAGGACACTATTGATGAACATCAGTGGTACAATGATGAGAGGTTTGCCAGAATTGAAGGAGGAATGCAACATTTGAATGAAGGCATGAAACATTTGTATAACATGATCAAGAACTCACATCAACCCAATGCTGAACAGAAGAAATTCTTTGAGGGTGATGATGATGAAGAGGACAATGCTGACAAGGAGGGAGAAAGAGGAAGGAGAGAAGAGGATCCTAAAACTGATAAAGTTAAATCTTTAGAGGATTCCTCAACTAAGGGGGAGAATAAGGAGAAGGAGATTCAAGGAGGAGAAGCTGGAGGTTCTGGTTCTGTAAAGGACAAAGGGAAGCAGAAGTTAACTTTTTCTGATGCTGACTACTATCAAGGTGAAGAGGGTGTATTTGATGATGTTGAATCTGAAACCCCTGAAGATATCTTTGGTGAGGTAGAAGTTGAAGGAGAGGCTGACTATGCTGACTGGGAAGATGAACCTGTAGTGGATCCTGCCTTTGAAGCTGAGTTGGTGAAACAAAAGGCTGATTTGAAGAGGAGAGAGGAGGAAAATGCAAAGGTATCTGACATCATTTCCAAGCATCTTGTCATTCAAAAAGCTGAGCAACAGGAGAAACAAAGACTTCACAATCTGAAGGTCAGTGATAGAAAACTGTATGTAAGGCTCAAGCAAGGAGTAGAATGGGACAAGGCTAGAGAAATGTTTGCACATCAAGAAGGAATTAATAATGATGCAAAGTTTCTTGGGATGTTGGAAAGGTACAAACAGGTCAATCCAGACAACACAGTATATATGAAAGCTCTTCAAGCAGAGATTTCAAGGATAACAACTGGATATGACAGAGTTGGAGAGGAGTTGAAGATATATGTGTACACTCATAATGAGGGAACTTTCTTGGTGTCTCTCAATCTTCTGGAAAGCAGAACTCTCTCTGAACTATGGGTTTTCATGTGCAAGGTAAAAAGAACTTCTCCATTAGCTGAGCTGCTGCATGATCAGCTAAGAGACTTTGCAATGAAGGCTAGTCCTCAAGTTGTGGATGTGCCATATGAAGTTAAATTTTATAAAGGAAGGGCACTTCAAACTTGTGGTATGGACCCCATCTCTTTGAAAGATTATCCTGCCAGGCATCTTGTCTATATGGAGAATATGTTGAGGACAACAGGATTTGCTACACAAGAGAAGACAGAAGTTGCTGATTTGATTCAAGACTATTGCATTGCAAATATCAGGAGATATCATCAAATGAAGAATAGGCTGAAGAAAGTCACAGCTCAACCTGTCAGACCTAGTGGCATTACTTCTGAATCTGATCGTATTCTGGACAAGGAGTTGCTTGAAGCACTTGAAGAAGGAGAGATGTTTGAGTCTGAAATTTGAAGAAGCTCTAGTCTGTAAATGTTAAATGTATAGAGCTTAGGTATTTCAAGATAGGATCAATGTAAACATGTGTTCAGTCTAGAGGAACATCTATCTTGTATTTATCTTTAATGTTTGAATCTGGAAAATGTTAAATGAAATCCAGAACTTTTCTTGTTATTTACTTGGCTCTTAAAAGTCATTTCTATTTCTTGTTTAAGTTAGTTGAGTTATCCTCTAGGTATTTGATTGTTATTCTCTAACAAACAAATAGGGGGAGATTGAAAGGCATATGTTTAGGCCTATTAATATTCCGAGGAAACAACTTAATTTAAACAAGTATGTAATAAGTAAATAATAAGTTTATATGTCACAGGAATCTCAGATAGTTTTATCTGTCAAGAGAATGGAGAATTAAAAGTCATCTACAGACTTGAAGTTATTCTACATTGAAAGAAGTTCAATTTATTGATCAAGCCTCAGTGAAGTATTCAAGTTAGTGGATTTACTACAGTGACAGAGATTTCCAGTGGTGACGGAAGAAGTACAGGATACAGAATTTTGTCAAGCTAAAGAAAGGAAGCCACAGCTTTAAATGTTTTAAAGATGAAGAATTTTCATTGAAGTCAGCTATTCATGAAACCAGACAGTGCATCGAATGACGACATCATCAGTGGAATTAAATCATATCTATTCAGTGGTTTTCAGAAGAGAGAAAGATGCAAGGCTTTAAAGATATCTCATTTAATTTACTAAGTTAATTTAATTAATAAATTAATTCTATCAGAATTAATTTATTTATTAAATTAATTAGGTTAGTAGTTTAAATTATTTATTAACTTAATTCTATTTAAGAAGAATTAATTTAATCTATAATTTAATCTAACTAATTAAATTAAAAGGATTTTCTGAAAATGAACTAGTATGACCTATGTTTATTATTATCAAAAACTCGGTATGACCTTAGTAGATAATTCGGTATGACCTATTTTCTAGGTTCTACTGAATTATTTATTAGGTCATACTAAGTATTTTTTACAGGTCATACTAGGTGCTTTTTATAGGTCATACAATTCTATTTTTTGGTCATACCGAAAATTAGAATTTATGTTGGCAGGTCATACTAGCATTCAAGGTTCTACCGAGCATTCTGTTGGAGGTCATACAGGCTTAATTGATATGTATTAATTGAAGACAGAACAGGAAAAGGAATGCAGTTGACAGAAAGTATCAAGAACAAAAGAAGCATTTACTCAAGAACAAAAGAAGCTTTAAATCTCATTTCTTCTCAAGCAATTAATTCTAGTTTGTATTGTTAAATCCAAACCACTAGAATTTGATTACTTGTATTGCTTTGACTATCTAGCGGATTTTTATCCCTAGAACGAATCTTAAATTATCAAATATTGTTAAATCATTTTATTACAAATATAGATAAATTCATGTCGAATTTATTCTAGATTTGTTTTAATTTATTTAAGATTCAATCTTGTACTCAGTATCATTTGTAACACCCTTCAAGTTTAATATAAGTTATATTTAACTTGAATCTTGTTTCATTTTTATTCCGCATTAATTTGTTCCTAAACAGTTTTATTCTAAAAGGACAAATTTGATTAAACGGTATAGTTTGTATTCAACCCCCCTTCTACAAACTTATCAGGACCTAACATCTTCCTCATTAATCTGGTAGATAGCTGCTCTGAGATTCTGTATGGAGCTTCTCTGTAGACTGTGCTCTTCAAGCAAAAGATAAGCAATTTCCTTCCCATCAGGATTGAGAGTAAGTCGAGTTATGCCAAAAGTTACTTCTTTAACAGCAGTACCCCTTTGCATTTCCACATCCTGATCTCTTAGATTTAAATACATGGGAATATAATTACCATTGAAATTTCTATCACCATTCAGTCTTCTTCGAATTGTTGACAAAATCATGTCACTCCACACTTTGCACATTTGATTCTTCTTTTTCAAAAGATAATGAACATATTTCAGTTCCTGTGTAGTTTTCATCAGCAGATCTTGAATAGATATAATCTTCACACTACCATCTTTCATGAAGTACAGAAGCTTTTCTTTCTTATCCAAACCATCATGACAATCTATAACTATATCAACAGCTAGTAAATTGTTCAGGTTTTCAGAAGTTAAAGTACCTCCAATTTCAGTCAAGGAGTAAGGATCAACATAAGTTATGTTCAGATATTCAGCATCTTTGTGTCCAATACCTCCTCTTGTATTACTTGATAATTGCTTCAGATTTGAAAACATTCGTAGCCAGAGTGTTTTAGATCTAACCATATCAGATAAATCAACTACACTTGAAGCAGTTGTAATAATTCCACCAGACTGAAAATTGACAGGTGTATCACACCTCAGTGTACTAATATGTTTCCACTTCTTGTCTTTCTCCTTTTCAAGAGCATAGCTTCTTTCAAGTAAAGATTCTTGTCTGCTTGGGTTCCACCACTTTCTTTCATTTGAAAGTTTAACCCTTTGAATATAGAGATTGAATTCTCTATCTGTTCTTCTTATTATTTCTGTTCTTCTGGTTTCTTCTTCTTCATCTACTTCTTTGTTGTGAGAATCAACCACAGTAGATAAGATTATTAAATCAATCTCTTGCAGAATTTCAGAATCATCAGGATCTTGATTATCAGGAATAACATCAGGATTAGATTCTTCAATTTGATTTGTATTGCAGAGACTTGATTTTCTTCTCAATTCTGGTTCTTCTTCAACAACTCCATCATCACCAAAAGTAGATCTGTCAGGAACTACTAGAGTTTGAATAGGTTCAGGAATTTCTTCAATTCTTAACCCTCTAGACCTTGTCTGTCTAGGTACTGTTTGAGTTGAAGAACCTCTTCTACTTCTTCTAGCACCTCTCCTACCTCTGCTTTCTCTACCTCTAGTAGAAACAGAATAGGTTTCCATCATCTCTTTTTGTAGTTTCAAAAATTCTTTATTTGAGAGATCTGGATATTCTTCATTTGCTGTAGAAAGTGCTTTTCTGGCAAATAATTCTTGAACTCTTTTATCAGTATGATATAGAGTAACAATTCTACCATCCTTTGTAGAAAACTTCTGGAATAGATTTGATGCATCTTCAGGATTATCAATTATAATATCTTCATCACCTTCAGGAATTGTAGCAAGAGTATGTCCATGACCAGGTGTCAGGATCTGTTCTTCCGTCAGGATCTGAGATTGCACCAATGTTCTTACTGTCTTAACTCCAGAATCAGAAACATGAGTTGACTGTGTTGTTTGATTTTGAGAAGTATGAATTGTAGACTTCAAAACAACAGCATCAGAGGTTTCTCCTTGTATCATTTTGTCACGACCATCATCTCCAGTATCATCATCATCATTATTCCTTAATACTAGATCAGGTGTACATTTTGTCTGACTAATCTTCTCCCCCTTTTTGACATCAGGATTCGACAATAAATTCAAAATCAAGGAAAGAGAGGTTTGAATGTCAGTTACCTTAGCATCCAGAGAATCAATCCGGTTGTTGATGGAGGTTTGTTCAGAAATAACAGACTTCACTTGAGATTCTACCACCCTGAACTACAAAGTAGTAGGCATCTTTGTCAAGTTTTGAGAAATATCATTCCTCACCAACTCAGTTGAATTCTTGATTGAATCAATCTCACTTTTCAGGCTCTTGGATAACAAAGTTGTAGCCTTTAGATGATTCTTCAAGTCTTGATTCTCTATAGATTTCACTGTATCATAGGCATGTTCCAAAGCAGCAGAATAACTTACAGATTCATCAGATCTGTGCCAGGAATTGTTCCATTCATTCTGTCTTAATGCCTCAGCAGGGTTAAAGAAAGGAATAGAAAAATCTTGTCTTTGATCTTTCCCAATGTCAGCATTGCCAACCATAAAAGTACTTGACGAACCAAAAGTAGTTCCACGACTAATTTTGAGTGCTGTAGCAAGCTGTTCCTTTTCTTGTCGATTGTCAGCATCATCACTATCATCAGAGTCATCATCATCAGTATCAGGAGAAATATCAGGATCAGGAATAGCAATACCTTTCAGTTTATCCTGTGAGTCTGAGATAGGATGGTCCATTGGTCTTGAACGAAGTGGTTGTATCAAAATAGGCTCAGCATCAGGAGCACCACTAACGTCAGGAGTAACACCATCAGGATTTGATATGCTTGCATCAGTATTTGCTACCAATGGTTCTTGTGGAGCTTGAGGTTCAGAAGCTGCTTCAACACTTTGAGTTAAAGGTTCTTGTGTGCTTCCCTCATTGACAGTGTCCTCGACCAATCTTTTAACTTCATCTGCACCAGAAACTGTAGATCTGCCTGCATCTTCACTTTGAGAAGATGGTTCTTGTGTAGCTGGAATGTTGATGTCTTCATTCTCCCTTTGAGAAAATGGTTCTTGTGTGACCATTCCACGAGCTAAGCCTTCACCCAAACTTTGATTGAGTGGTTCTTGTGTGGCTGGATCATCAAAAATAGCTGCTGAACCACTTTGAGGTTCAGGTTCTTGTGGGCTTGATCCCTTCAGTTTCTTCTGTCTCTGATAGACCAACTCTTCTGCTTTCCTCACTTTTTCCATTGGACGTTTTATCCCTAGATTGGAAGCAGCATCATCTAACTTCTCCCATGAAATATCAACACGTCTTTTTGTTGGAGAGTCTTGTGCTGGAGAGTCTGAAATATTAACCACTTGACTTGGTGCAACAACAGGAATACTATCATCAGCATTTGCTTGAGCAGTTGAAACTGATTGCTCATTTAGAATTAAAGTTTCCTGTACATCAGTATCCGGCTTCTTTTTCAACGGAACGTGATACCTGCTTTTAGTTAATCTTCTTCTCTTCTGTGGTGATGATAATGGAACCACAGCTACAGTAGCAGTATCAACAACTTCCTTATTCACATTCATTATAGAGGATATAGGTAACTCATCCTCTGAATCAGTCTCATCCCTGAGAACTAATTTTCTTTTAACAGAAACAGCCTCAACACCTTTTGCAGCTTTCTTCACCAGGACCCCTTGTACACCCCCTTGTGACTTCTTTTGAGTGATTGGTGTAGAAGAAAAATCCTTTGAACCTGATTGCCTTCCTGACACATCAGTTCTAGCTGATTTCTTTGATTTTACAACTAAAGTCTTTTGAGAGACATTAGAGGTGGTTGTGGACTGTTTAGACTGTTTAGGATGAATGCTTGGGTTAGGAACAAGGTGTGATTGGCCTTGCCCCATAGCATTAGAAATTAGACCATAACGAGTAGGCATTTTCCTATGTAAGAAAAACCTGACCTCATCAGGAATAAAAGCATTCCCTATGAAACCATTTGCCTTATCACTGTTGACTAAGGACTTAATATTATTCTCAGTAATTCTACAGATGGGTAGAACTACATCATTCTCAAAAACAACATTAGGACATAAGTGATTAAATATCAACTGTAAAAATCTAAGAAAACAGACAGAACCTAACTTATCTGATTTCCTATCACTTAAAGCTTTCAAAATAAATGACCCATAATCAAACACTGTAGAATGGATAAGAGAGTACCCAATTTTGAGAGATCCTGATGGAAGAGCATCAAAGTTTGATGTCTTGTTCAGGAAACAGCGACTGATTGTATCAAAGAAGAAATTCCATTCCTTCTTAAGCTTTGTCCTAAAAAGATTGCCATATCTCTTTACTTTCCTGCACAATTTGTTAGTAACACTGCTATTGACACATACAATAATGAATAATAAACTCTGATAGACATAATATTAAAATTGAGAGTTAAGACTAAGAACTTAATCAAAGACTAAGTAATAATCTTATCTTCCAGAGTTTACCAGGAGTGTTGATGACAAATTAGCATAGAACCTCTGGTGTTGATACCAGCTTCAATTTCTGAGCATCAGGATTGACCAGTTGACTTCCTGTCAGGATTGCATCCTATCAGGATTTGATCAAAGAAAACATACCTTTCTGACTAACCATCAGGATGTGACAGTTATCAGGATTTCCTCTCTGTAACTTTCCTCAGAAATTCTCAAAATTCATCATTCCTAGTTCATTCACCAATTTATTGAAAGTAGCTTCAGGCAGTGGCTTGGTGAATATATCAGCTAGTTGTTGATCAGTAGGAACAAAGTGAAGTTCAATTGTTCCTTCCAGAACCTGTTCTCTTATGAAGTGATATCTGATACTGATGTGTTTAGTAAGAGAATGCTGAACTAGATTTCCTGTCATTGCAATAGCACTCTGGTTATCACAATAAATAGGGATCTTTGAGTATGACAGGCCATAATCTAACAACTGATTTCTCATCCACATTATCTGAGCACAACAGCTTCCTGCAGCAATGTACTCAGCTTCTGCAGTTGAAGTGGAAATAGATTTTTGCTTTTTACTGAACCATGAAACTAGTCTTCCACCTAAAAACTGACAGCTTCCTGAAGTACTTTTCCTGTCTATTTTGCATCCTGCAAAATCAACATCTGAATAACCACATAACCCAAAATCTGATTCCCTTGCATACCAAAGGCCAAGTGAAGGAGTGCCTTTGAGATTTCTGAAAATTCTTTTGACTGCAATCAGATGGGGTTCTCTTGGCTTTGCTTGAAATCTTGCACACAGACAGGTTGCAAACATGATATCTGGTCTACTTGTAGTGAGATATAGTAAAGAGCCAATCATTCCTCTGTAGTGAGTTACATCTACCTCAGCACCTTGATCAGGATCAAGTTTGGTAGCTGTAGCTATGGGAGTTGTAGCAGGAGAACTATCTTGCATGTTAAAACTTGTCAATAAATTCCTTGTGTATTTAGACTGATTGATAAAAATCCCTTCATCAGTCTGTTTAACTTGAAGACCAAGAAAGTAACTCATTTCTCCCATCATGCTCATCTGATATCTTGACTGCATAAGCTTAGAAAACTTTTCACAAAGCTTATTGTTTGTTGACCCAAAGATGATATCATCAACATAAATCTGAACTAACAACAAGTCCTTACCATGATTCAAATAGAATAGAGTTTTATCAATTGCACCTCTTTTGAATCCACTTTCCAATAAGAATTGAGCTAGGGTTTCATACCATGCTCTTGGAGCTTGCTTTAGTCCATAAAGTACCTTATCCAATCTGTAGACATGATCTGGATATTTAGGATCAATGAAACCAGGAGGTTGTTCAACGTACACTTCTTCCTCCAGTTCTCCATTTAAGAAAGCACTTTTAACATCCATCTGGAAAACCTTGAATTTCTTATGTGCTGCATAAGCAAGAAATATCCTGATGGCTTCTAGTCTTGCAACAGGAGCAAAAGTTTCATCATAATCAATTCCCTCTTGTTGAGAATACCCCTTTGCAACTAGTCTAGCTTTGTTTCTGATAATAACTCCATCAGAATCAGTCTTGTTCTTGAAAATCCACTTTGTACCAACAATTGATCTGTTCTTTGGTCTTGGTACCAGTTTCCAGACTTCATTTCTTTCAAATTCATTCAGTTCTTCTTGCATTGCAGTAACCCAATCAGCATCTTTAAGTGCATCTTCAACTTTCTTTGGCTCCTCCTTGGACAGAAAGTTATTGTATAGACATTCATTCTGAGTTGCACTTCTTGTTTGAACACCTGCATCAGGATCTCCAATTATCAAATCAGGAGTATGATCTTTCGTCCATTTCCTTGCTGGTGTTAAATTGTTTCTTGAAGTAGATGCTCCCCCTGGATTGGTGTTATCTTGATTTGAAGAATTTGCTTGATTTGAAGCTCTCCCTGAATTATTGAAATCTCTTCCTGATGAATTATCAGGATCATCACTTGAATCAGCATCTGAAGAATTCTGTCCTGATGATTGAGTTGACTCTGTACTTGTAGTCGAATGCTGTTGCTCCCCCTCAACATTAGCACTACTAGTTGTATTACTGTTGTTTGCATCATCAGGATTAGCACCATCAGTATCTGGTGTGTCATCAGGATTTGGTGACCCATCAGGATCTGATGTGATGACTGGATCTGATTCAGTTTCTTCAGGTTCCTTGAAAGCTTCATTTTCAAAAATCAATCTATCATGAGAGTCTTCAATGATTCCTGTTATCTTCTTATCATCAAAAGATACATGTATTGACTCCATGACAGTTCTTGTTCTCAAATTAAAAACTCTGAAGGCTCTTGATGCAGGGTAGCCAATGAAAATTCCCTCATCAGCCTTTGTTTCAAATTTTCCTAGTTGTTCAGGATGAGTTCTGAGAACAAAACATTTACAGCCAAACACATGCAAATGCTTCAGACTTGGTTTCTTTTCCTTGAGTGACTGATAAGGAGTAACACCATGCCTGTTTATCAATGTGAGATTTTGTGTATAGCATGCTGTGTTGACTGCTTCTGCCCAGAAATATGTAGGTAATTTAGCCTCTTCCAACATAGTTCTGCCAGCTTCAATAAGAGTTCTATTTTTCCTTTCTACTACTCCATTTTGCTGGGGTGTGCCAGGAGCAGAGAATTGTTGAATGATTCCTTTGTATTTGCAGAACTCTTCCATCTTTGAATTCTTGAATTCAATGCCATTATCACTTCTCAGTATCTTGACTTTGAACTTTGTGGTTGTCTCAATCATTCTCACATGATCCAACAGAACTTCAGGAGTTTCATCTTTTCTATGCAGAAAGTACACCCAGGTGAATCTAGAATATTCATCAACAATTACAAGAGTGTACCTCTTCTTACTGATGGACATGATGTTGACTGGACCAAATAGATCAAGATGTAGCATGTGATATGGTTCTTCAATCGAGGATTCTGATTTACTCTGGAATGATGTCCTTCTCTGTTTTGCTTTCTGACATGCATCACAGAGTCCATCAGGTACATATAAGGCATTAGGTAATCCTCTCACTAAATCTTTCTTTACCAACTCATTGATGTTGCTGAAGTTGAGATGAGAAAGCTTCTTGTGCCAATTCCAACTTTCATCTACTGAAGCTTTACTGATGAGACATGTAGGGGAGCCATCAGTATTTGAGTGAATGTTGGCTTCATAAATGTTACCATGCCTGTAGCCAGTTAGAACTATCTTTCCTGATTCTTTGCTGACTACTTCACAATGAGTGGAATAGAAGTTGACATGATAACCTCTGTCAGTGATTTGACTAATACTCAACAAGTTGTGTTTTAGTCCCTTCACTAGAGCTACTTTTTCAATGATGACATTTCCAATGATTATATTGCCATATCCCAAGGTTTGTCCAACGTTGCCATCTCCATAAGACACAGTTGGGCCAGCTTTTTTCTCATATTCTGATAACAGGGCTTTGTTTCCAGTCATGTGCACAGAGCATCCACTATCCATGACTAACACATTCTTCTTTTTACCCTGCATCAGAATAGAAACACACTAGTTAGAACACTTAGGAACCCATACTTGTTGGGTTCCTGATTCATGCAATTTATTAATTTTAGCAGCAGAAGTCTTTCTGACATTAGCAGTCCTGACAGGTTTTACTTCATCAGGATTTGCTTTGTCAGCATCAGTATTAACAAAAGCATGCTTCACTATAACATTCTCAATTCTTTTAGACTTAGTACTATTTTTAATCTTAGGCAGTGGATCATAAAAATTATAGTACAAATCATGATACTCTTTACAAGTATAGATAGAATGCCATAGACTACCACAATGAAAACAGGACTTCTGTGGTTTATAAAATACTGATCTATTCCTAACATCAGACTTAGGAATTTCAGTAATCTTCTTCTTACTCTTCTTACAATCAATAGCAAGATGATTAGAGTTACCACAGTTAAAACAACTTTTTCTAGGTGCATTTGGGATAAATTTATAACCATTCTCTTTATTAATCCCAACTTTACCATTCCTGTTTCTCTTAACAGTAGCTTCCTTTTTCTTATCTGTAACCTCACAGATTTTATCCTTAAGCTGTTTCTGAGACAATAGACCTATATTCTTGGAGACTTTAGCTATGACAGGTTTAGACTTTACACTTTTAATTCCTTGAGTAGAAGTGGATCCCTTTTCAAAAGTAGAATTGGGATCCTTACCAAAAACAAAATTAACAGGAGTAATCTTAGATTTGGTTGTGTCTATAACATGTCTATAGGTCTTTGGACTGACTGTCTCATCAATGACAATTTTCTCTTTCAATTTCTTATCTTCATCTGACCTATATCCTAGACACTCTTTCCAATTCTTAGAGGTATTAATCTCATGAAATTTCCTACCAGAGTCTGTCCAGGTTCTGATTTTCTCATTAGCATATTCAAGGTCTTTTTCAAGAGAAGTACATTTAGATCTCAGCTCTAAGTTCATGTGTTTAGCATTATCACATTCTTTTTGTACTTCTAGCATGCGAGAAAACTCAGCTTCTAATATCTCATTCCTTTTTCTAAGGTCAGACATTTCAGATAAGATCCTAGAATTCTCAGCAGTTTGACTTCTAAAGCTAATATGTAATGACTTTAGAAAACGTCTTAATTCAGAAGCATTATCAGAATCAAAATCAAAGATAGTATTTGGTACCTTATCATCAGGAGCAGCAGTTACATCAGCATAGGCCATTAAAGCATAGTTGACTACCTCAGTATCAGATTCTGAGGAAGAGTCCATCCAATCCTTGCTTGATGTGATGAGTGCCTTCGTCTTGTTGCACTCTGAAGCAAAGTGACCCATGCCATTGCACTTATAGCATCTAACCTTTGACTTGTCAAATTTGCTACCTTTGCTGTCCTTTTTGGTATACTTGTCTTTGTCTGCATTGAAGGTCTTTTTCTGAAAGTTGCCTTGTCTTCTATTCTTCCTGAACTTCATCCTTCTGAAGTTTCTGACAAACATAGCAACCATCTCTTCCATATCTGAATCAGAAGAATTACCATCAGTATTGGCATCAGGATTGCCATCAGAATCTGATGAAGAGTCTTCAAGATCTGATTCAGCTCCTCTTGATTTCCTTCTAGAGACCTCCATGGCTTTGCCTTTTGATTTTGCCTCTGCTTTCAAAGCAATTGATTTTGCCTTGCTGCTTCTCTTGTTCTTCCTCTGTTGAACTTCAAGATCATGAGTTCTTAGCATCCCATAGATCTCATCAAGAGACACATTGTTCAGATCATACTGGTGTCTAATGATTGAGGTCTGAGTGTCCCATTCTTCAGGTAAAGCTCTTAGAAACTTGGTGTTTGAATCTTCAGTTTCATATACTTTGTCAACTAAGGATAAGCTGTTCAATAGTGTCAGAAATCTATCATATAGATCAGTCAGGCTCTCATCAGGTCTTGCATCGAATTGTTCATATTCTTGAATCAAAAGAGCCCTTCTGTTTTTCTTGACAGATGTAGATTCCTGGCACTGAGTTTCCAAAGTATCCCAGATTTCTTTTGAAGACTTACATGCAATTACTCTGTTTGACATGACAGCATCAAGACCGTTATGCAAGATATTCTTTATCTTTGGTTCCCTGAGTACATGAGCTTTTTCTTCTGGTGTCCATTCGGCTTTAGCTTTGACCACATAATGTTCAGGTACTGTATCTGTTCGTTCTACGAACTTTGTAGGTATATATGGTCCATCACGAATCCTGTCCAAGTTGTCAGGATCCATAGCCTCCAGGTACATCAGCATCTTTACCCTCCATGTAGGATATTCTGATATCTTCAAGATGGGAATCTTCATGCTTTCATACTTGGTTGTCGACATCTTAGATCGTCTCTGATTTAAAACTAAATCAGTCTGCTCTGATACCAATTGTTGCCCAGTAATAGTCTATTGTAGAAGGGGGGTTGAATACAATAGTATAAGATAATCGACTTCTTAATGTATATATCTCAAATATGAAAGAAAGATAACAGCTTTATTAAATCTGATATAAAACTGTTACAAACTCTCTCAAGAAATTCTGATGTTCTTGAGAGCTGCTAAGCTATTACAAGCTTACAAAAACTCTCTCAAGAAATAATATGTTCTTAAGAGCTTCTATCTTGATTTGTTTATGTTCACGTACATAAATCGAAACCAAAACTGTGTTTATATACTACACACAGCTTCTCTATCAATAATAAGATAAGTCCTAATCAATTACAAAGATAGAAACATATCCTTAATCGATAGCTACATTCTACAAACCAGGAACCGACAGAAAATACTTCCATGTTTATCTAGACTCCAATTATAACTCTGAGTAGGAATCCTGATCAGCTTCAAGTTCTGATGATCAATCCTGATCATATTCTGAGTAGGAATCCTGATCAGCTTCCAGTTCTGATCCTGACGACCATGTAATCCTGATGACGTCAGCAATCCTGATCAGTTGAGTCTAGCTCCTGAAAATCATTGAATTCGATCTAACATTTTTTTTTTTTGAATAACAGAACAACAAACCAAACGCGTGGGTTGCCTCCCACGAAGCGCTTCTTTAACGTCACTAGCTTGACTTGAAGTTTCCAACTATGTCGACTCAAGAACCACCAACATTTTCTCGCGATTAACCGTACCTCCAAAATAATGTTTCAACCTTTGACCGTTAACCTTGAATGCTTGATCAGGTGACTTCTCGAAAATTTCTACCGCTCCATGCGGATAAACAGTTTTAATGGTGAATGGCCCTGACCACCTTGACTTGAGTTTACCCGGAAAAAGTCTGAGCCGGGAATTGAATAGAAGCACTAATTGGCCTGGTTCAAAGGTTTTGGGCACTAATTTCCTGTCATGCCATTTTTTCACTTTCTCTTTGTACATTTTTGAGTTCTCGTAAGCTTGAAGACGAAACTCATCCAGTTCATTCAATTGCAGCATCCTCTTTTCACCAGCAGCTGCCATGTCAAGATTTAACTTCTTCAATGCCCAATAAGCCTTATGTTCTAGTTCCGCGGGTAGATGACATGTTTTCCCATAAACAAGCTGAAATGGAGACATTCCCAATGGAGTTTTATACGCTGTCCTGTAGGCCTATACGGCTTCATCTAATTTCATGGACCAATCCTTCCTTGAAGGATTCACTACCTTTTCCAAGATTCTTTTGATTTCTCGATTAGAAACCTCGGCTTGACCATTTGTTTGAGGATGATAGGCTGTTGCAACGCGGTGAGATACTCGATACTTGGCTAGTAAAGCCGTGAACTGGCGATTGCAAAAATGGGTTCCTTCATCACTGATAATAGCACGAGGGGTCCCAAAACGAGTGAAGATCTGCTTGTGAAGGAAATTAAGCACTACCTTAGCATCATTCGTTGGTAGGGCTTTCACCTCAACCCATTTGGATACATAATCCACTGCCAACAGAATATACTGATTATTGCACGACGACACAAAAGGTCCCATGAAATCGATTCCCCAAACATCAAAAATCTCCACTTCCAACATATTATTTAGAGGCATCTCGTTCCTCCTAGAAATATTACCAACTCTTTGGCAACGATCACATCTCATCACGAACTGATGAGCATCTTTGAATAGAGTTGGCCAGAAAAATCCTGCCTGAAGCACCCGAGCAGCGGTCTTATCTCCACCATAATGACCACCATAGATAGTGTCATGACAATCTCGCAAAACTCCCTCTGTCTCACTGTATGGAATACACCGTCTGAGAAGCTGATCTGGTCCTTGCTTGAATAGGTAAGGCTCGTCCCAACGGTACCACTTCACATCATGTAAAAACTTCTTCTTCTGAGCATAAGAAAGATCCGTTGGGATGACATTGCTCACCAGATAATTCACCAAGTCAGCAAACCAAGGTACTTCCCCTTGCACCTGAAACAACTGCTCATCCGGGAAGTGCTCATTGATTAGAGTTTCATCCCTTTTAGTTTCCTCGGCCCGCTCCAATCTTGAGAGATGATCAGCTACCTGATTTTCCGTCCCCTTGCGGTCCTTGATTTCAAGCTCAAACTCCTGAAGTAAGAGTACCCATCGAATCAGTCGGGGTTTAGCATCCTTTTTAGCGAGCAGATATCTGATGGCTGCGTGGTCTGTGTATACCGTGACTTTTGCACCAAGCAAGTAAGATCTGAATTTTTCGAAACCGTAGACAACTGCTAACAGCTCTTTCTCAGTGGTGGTGTAATTCGGTTGGGCATCATTGAGGGTTTTACTAGCATAGTACACCACATGCAACACATTCATCTTCCTCTGTCCCAACACCACGCCCACGGCGAAATTACTTGCGTCACACATCATCTCGAAAGGCTCATTCCAGTTAGGAGCTGTAATGACTGGAGTAGTTGTCAGCTTCTTTTTCAAATGCTCGAATGCCTCCAAACACTCATCAGTGAATTTAAAAGGAGTGTCCTTCTCTAGTAGACTGCAGAGTGGCTTTGTAATTTTAGAGAAGTCCTTTATAAAATGCCTATAGAACCCGGCGTGTCCCAGAAAGCTGCGAACTCCCTTGACTGAGATAGGAGGAGGAAGTTTCTCGATTGTCTCCAGCTTGGCCTTGTCCACTTCTAAACCCTTATTAGACACCTTGTGACCTAGAATGATGCCTTCCTGTACCATGAAGTGGCACTTCTCCCAGTTGAGCACTAGATTTGTCTCAACACACCGTTTCAACACCAAGCTCAAATTATGCAAGCATTCGTCATAAGAAGACCCAAACACTGAGAAATCGTCCATGAAAACTTCCACGTTAATTCCAATCATGTCTGAAAAGATAGCCATCATGCACCTTTGAAAAGTGGCCGGAGCACCACAAAGTCCGAAAGAAACTCGACGGAACGCAAAAGTTCCGAAAGGACATGTAAAGGTAGTCTTCTCCTGATCTTCCGGAGCTATTGCAATCTGATTATATCCCGAATATCCATCCAGCAAACAATAGTATTCGTGACCAGCTAGTCTGTCCAGCATCTGATCAATGAACGGTAGAGGGAAATGGTCCTTTCTAGTGGCCTTATTCAGTTTCCTGTAGTCCATACAAACTCTCCAACCTGTGACTGTCCGAGTTGGAATAAGTTCATTCTTCTCGTTGGCTACCACTGTCATACCCCCTTTCTTTGGTACACATTGAACCGGGCTCACCCAAGAACTATCCGAGATGGGATAGATTATTCCTGCATCTAGCCATTTGAGAATTTCCTTCTTGACAACCTCTTTCATGATGGGGTTAAGTCTCCTCTGATGTTCCACAGAAGGTTTGCTCCCTTCCTCCATTGGAATTTTGTGCATGCAGTAAGAGGGGCTGATGCCCTTGATGTCTGCTATGGTCCACCCTAAGGCTGATTTGAACTCTCTCAGAATCCGCAAGAGCTTCTCTTCCTTACTACCTGACAGGTTAGAAGCAATAATAACAGGTAACGTAGAAGCTTCACCAAGAAACGCATACCTTAAATGATCCGGCAGTGGCTTAAGTTCAAGTTCAGGAGCTTTTTCAATAGATGGCTTTAGATGAATCTGTGATTTTTGAAGCTCAGCTAAGCCAAGAGATTCCGGTAGAGCATTAAACTTCCTTTGGTAAGGGTTAGCATTCAACAGCTGCACACATTCTGCAATTTCTTCGTTCTCATAATCAGATTCCCCTTGTAAGGTGCTTACCAAGGCATCTGCTTCCAACAACTGACTCAATTCCCCATGTTGCAATGACTCAACCATGTCAAGTCTGAAACATTCTTCCTCTTCAGTTGGAAGTTGCATTGCTTTAAACACATTGAAGGTGATGTTTTGATCATGCACTCTCATAGTCAGCTCCCCTTTCTGAACATCAATCAAAGTTTTGCCTGTTGCCAAGAATGGCCTTCCCAAGATGATTGGGATGTTCTTATCTTCCTCAAAGTCTAAGATGACGAAGTCAGCGGGAAAAATTAGTTTATCCACTTTGACTAAGACGTCTTCCACTATTCCACGAGGATATGTGACCGACCTGTCAGCTAGCTGCAAGGAGATATTGGTAGGTTTTGGGTCGGGGAGTCCAAGTGTCATGAAGACGGAGAGAGGCATCAGATTAATGCTTGCACCAAGATCACACAAGCATTTGTCGAATGACACGTTGCCAATAGTGCAGGGAATAGTGAAGCTCCCTGGATCTTTAAGCTTTGGAGGTAGTTTTTGTTGCAAGATCGCACTACATTCCTCCGTCAATGCAACCGTTTCAAAATCAGCTAGCTTTAACGTCTTCGAGAGAATTCCCTTCATAAATTTGGCGTAACTAGGCATTTGTTCCAAAGCTTCAGCAAATGGGATGTTAATATGCAATTTTTTAAATACCTCCAGAAATTTGCCAAATTGCTGATCCAGTTTCTGTTTCTGCATCCTTTGAGGAAACGGTGGAGGTGGATAGACTGCAGGATTGGCCGCTGAAGGCACCATATGCGTGGCTGGTTGTTGGAGTGGCTGCTTTTCCTTTTCTGCAACTTCCTCTTGCTCTGCCTGTTTTGAATTCTGTTCAGATTCTGTGCCCCCTGTGACTTTTCCTGACCGCAGAGTAATGGCTTGTACCTGTTCCTTGCCATCATTTTTCCCTGGATTAGGCTCTGTATTGCTAGGCAGACTTCCTTGTTGCCTATGAAGTAGGGCATTTGCTAGTTGTCCAATCTGGTTTTCCAGAGTTTTGAGAGATGATGCCTGACTCTGGAGTGATACCGCTTGACTCTTGACCATCGATCTCAATTCTTCTAATTCAGATTTTTCATTAGACTGCTGCTGAAATCCCGGAGGCTGATATTGCTGCCTTGGAGCATACTGCTGCTGCACCCCAGAAGGGTTGGACTGTCTACCCCCAAACTGCTGGTTAGGAGGAGGATAAGATGACTGCTGCATGTTGTTCTGACTGTTACCCCAGCTAAAGTTAGGGTGATTCCTGTTGTTTGGATGATATGTGTTAGGAACTGGCTGTTGTGGCCTTTGAAAATTGCTCACAAACTGGGCTGACTCATGAGATATGGCACATTGACTAGTGTCATGCGCACCTGCAAATAGCTCACAGATGCTAGCGACCTGTTGCCTCCCAAGATTAGCCAAAGAATCTACCTTCAGGGTTAGAGCTTCTAACTGAGCTGACAGAGCAGTAGCGGTATCAACTTGAAGAACTCCTTCTACTTTGCCTTGCTGCAATCTCTGCGAAGGATTTTGGTACTCATTTGCAGCCATCATCTCAATCAGATCATAGGCTTCCTCGTAGCTTTTAGCCCACAACGCTCCACCAGAAGCAGCATCTACCATAGGCCTAGATTGGCTTCCCAGTCCATTATAGAAGCAATTAATGATCATCCAATCTGGCATCCCGTGATGGGGGCATTTTCTGAGCATTTCTTTATAACGCTCCCAAGCTTCACACAATGACTCACCCTGTGCCTGGGCAAACTGAGCAATAGCATTCCTTATGGCAGCTGTTTTCGCCATAGGAAAGAATTTGGAGAGAAATTTTTGTGCAAGCTCTTCCCAAGTAGTGATAGACCCAGCCGGCAAAGAATGTAACCAGCCTTTAGCTTTGTCCCTCAAAGAGAAGGGAGAGAGTCTCAGCTTCACAGCATCATCTGAAACACCATTGAACTTGAAGGTGTCACAAATTTCGATGAAATTCCTGATATGCATATTAGGGTCCTCAGTTGCACCACCCCCAAACTGGACTGTGTTCTGCACCATTTGGATAGTACCAGGCTTAATCTCGAAGGTATTTGCTGCGATAGCTGGCCTGACGATACTCGATTGAATATCATTTATCCTTGGTTGCGAATAATCCATGAGTGCTTTTGGAGGTACCTCTGGATTAGGATTAGCATCTCCCATTGTAACAACCGGTCCAACTTCTTCTTCTAGTAACTCTATCTCTTTCTTCCTTTCTAGTTCCGCTTTGGTTTGAGATCGTGTTCGCATGCACGTTCAAATACCTGAAAAACGAATGACAGGAAGACACAAGATAGGTAAGTAACACGAATCAAGTCAGTAATCTATAACGACCACTGCTGACAAGCATATAAACTACAAATAACACCGAAGTCCCCGACAGCGGCGCCAAAAACTTGTTGACTCGTAAACACGCAAGTATACGCGATCACAAATAGCAAGTGATAAATAGAGTTCGTTCCGCAGAGACAAGGTGTAAATGCCAATTTAATACCTATGCAACAGTGTATGGTTACTTCTTAATGCTTGACCAATTCTCAAATTGAGTTGTTGATTATTACTTAACTAATAAAACAATTATCAACTAGAGTGAATTAACAAACGAGATTACTTATGTAAGAGAAAACATGGAGTTCCAATTTCATTGAATATTTCACTAAGGGTTGACACATAGAATTGATATAGGTGATAAAACTTGATAATTAATCAGATAACACGACAAGAATATGAGCTATCTTTCAATATTCTCATATCGAACCACTTAACTTCCACAACAGTAGAAGTCAAGAAGACACCACATCACGTTCAAATTATATATGTCTATACAATCTGGAAACACAACTGGTTTAAGCACAAGTTATCTATAAGATTACATGGAGCAATATAAATTGGTCAAATCATACCACTAATCATGAAAATCAAATTAATTCATGAACCCATGCTAATATGGCAAAATCTCAATCCTAGAATCCACTTTCGCAATCATCAAGGATTAATAAATTAGATGCTAGCTACACATCTATCAATTAAATCAACCATAATAGATTATCACAATTAACTCACCCAACAATCAATTACATGTCAAACACAATAACTACGTAAACAAATCCATTAGAACCCCATGATAATGATTTAGTTCATAATTAAACTAATCACCATCATGGGTTCCAAAGAAATCATAGATCTAAAAACAATTAATAATGAATAATAAACGAGAAATTGAGAGCAAAATAAATCCTCAATAATGTAGAGAAGAAATACAAAAGATGAAATCAATAGACCTCCTTGCTTGTCACGAGCTTGAAGAACCCTAGAAAATTGATCTCTTGTTCCTAGAAAATAATAATGTTGATGATAGATAATAACCTAATGATAGATGTTTTTAAAGTCTAAGATATTACATAATAAACCAAAGCTACTTGCCCTAACAAATTAAGCCCAACACATTCTGACCCGGTTTGGAAACAATATTTCCACGAAAGGCATACAATTTCGATAAAACTACAGGAGGCAAATAGCGCTCCTGCGCTACAATTCTGCGCCGCAGCGCCTAAAGCTCCCTGGATTTGCTGTGAACAACCCAAACCGCGCTGTTGCGCGAGCACAAGGCGCTCTTGCGCTAGAATATGGCGCCCTTGCGCTAGAATATGGCGCTCTTGCGCTAGAATATGGCGCTCTTGCGCCCTACAGCTCCTGGAAACCTGCTGTTGCTCCTGGAAACGCGCTCCTACGCCTTGCAGCTTCTGGAATCAGCACACAACTCGAGCCCTTGCCAACATTTCATTTTTCTTTCCTTTATATTAACTTCACATTCCATCTTTCTCTTGGTTTACACTTCATCCGTGAACTCCAGTCCAAGCTACGATCCACAGAAATCGCCCACCAACACTGACGATCTACACTCTTGCACAACTAGACGAAAACACATCAAATTACAATGAAACTCAAGAACTTGCAAACGTCTTAAGTCCAAACGGAAGGTAAATAGTGGATAGAGAAATCCACTTATCAAAAACCATTCAAAATTTTGGGAGAGGGGCGGGAACTAATCCTGCTAAACTTTTTGATAAAAAAATTATTCCCGCTACAAAGGTGGTCTCTAAAAACGTGTCTAACTTCCATGTCTATCATTACTTTCGTTTCTAATACCCAGAAATGAAGCCTATTTCAACACTTTTTTCTCAATCAACCAAGCATTTGAAAATATTTTTGCTTCATCAATTGATTAGGACTTGGATTGCAAGTCTACAACCTTTGGAACCACATTTTTTGTTGACTGGCTAACTACTCAACAAAACCCCCATCTCAGAAGTGACATTTCTTGTTCTTAGTTCTCTCATATCTAATTGTTCTTATCTTTTGCTTTTAAAAGTTGGAAATTTCATTGTTTGCAGAATTTTTTATCTCAACTTTGGCGATTGGACCGTACATGATCACATGCTCTCGGCTTATAGCTATGACCCATAATTGTAAGGTATGTGTTTTGCTTCTGTTATTATTAATTAATTGTCATGGTTTGGTATTTTGAAGTGCAACTCCTTTTGCAAGATCTGACTTTTAACTTGTTTGAATATTAGATTAGATAAATTACGGGTCTTAGTTGAGTATGCCTGTGATTAAAAATATGTTCTTCTCGTGCTGCCCTTTTCTTATTATTAACAATTTGCTCATGTATGTGTTTTTTTCGGAATTCCTGAAGAATGTATAAAGCAAATGTGATGCACTATAGTTCGTCTGTAAATTTTTAGTTAAAGATGTTGATGCTCATTAGCTCTAGTTAGAAATTGGCGGCTCTGTTCATATATGCTTCTTGATTTGTAAAATTTACAATCAAGGTATTTGGTTTCTGTACCTGTTATTAGATTGAGCTTATTTTCATCCATTTCTCCTTTATGTGCATTTCTCCTTGTACTAATCATGGTGTTTTAGTTATAAATGTCATATTGTTTGTTGGTTACTCTCTAGTTGTGACGCCCCCAAATCCACTATCAGAAGACTTAGGATGCCACGTACCATAGTAATCTCAAACACACAAAATATAATACATATCATAATAATTATAATCCATACAACAAGCAATGGTTCCAGCCCACAAGTCCAGACATCGTTCTATCTCTGACTTATTACATCATTACTACTTAATACACACCAAGCCACTAGATACATAAAGTTTATTGGTAGATAATGATCTCCGGTGTAGCTCCCCTGACAGCGTCTCTGAAATAACGGTGCTACTCCAAGTCGGTGCCTTGCTGCATCTTTTCTTTCCCTTTAGCCTTGTATCAGGATGAATCGCCTCTTTCCTTTTTAACTATAAAAAATATGATTAACAACATGGGTGAGCAACTATGTGCTCAACAAATCCACTGACTGGCTCTCTCTTACCAACACTAGTATTGAGTGAAAAAGGAAATAGTATTTAAAAAACTCGAAGTGTGACAATTTATTCTGATGGACTAAAAGTCCATTGGCTAACCGAATCATTTGTCTCAACCAATCGCATTTGAAATTTGAAAGTATCAGATACTGGTCTTTCTCCTTTACGATACCCCACGGTGTGATCAACTACCGTGTCTCAAGTATCGCACACCTGTGATACCTCATAGCACGATCACTACTATGTCTCAAGTATCACAATTTCGTTTTGCTAGCAAATAGTGGGTTGTAGAATCAACCCGGCATCCATTGTGCCAAAAATAGATATATTCCTCTCTTGATACCACGAGTTTATATCTCGTGTTGATCAGAAAGAAAAATCCGTGGGCCACTCCCACGTTGACCAGTTGAAGTAAAGATTATTCCCCCAGAAAAGTTATGAGAATGAAGTGTGAATAGATTAATAGAAAATTCTTATTCAACTCTGGCCGACCGCCATTCTACTGTTTGTGCGATGACGACCCGAACAATGGGTCATTACAAAAAGAAATTGAGTATATTCTATTGGTGCACTTGTGTAAATCGATTTCCTATCTTGCTGTATAAATTACAAGAAGAAATCAAAAAATAACTGATATAACATCTTGGGTATTCGCACTTATTTATAATAAATTTCAAAATTTTATCAAAATGAGTTTTTAGTGTAGTTTGAGATGATCAATTCTAATTTGAAGGATATGGGTCAACTCCCTGCACCAATATTTGTTTTTTAAATTAACATTATAACGATAAATTACGTTAAATTGTTGAGTATACGTATTTATAGAGAAATTGTTATGGTAGATGATGCAACTTGTAACCTAATAAAACATAAAATCCAAGCCATTATACATTTGATGCAAATAAATATAATTTATAATATTAAAATAGTCTAGTTTTTAGGGGTCAAATTTATAATATTTTACGTAGCTGATTATTTTTTCTGGATCTTTTCTTTTAGCATGGTTATACTTGCAAAAGAATAATTAAAAACATATATTTAAGGCATTTGTGTAAATCGAATTCCTACTTGATTAGAATTACAAGAAGAGAAAAAATCAATCAATAGAATATAATGGCTGGACACCCGCGCTTATGGATGAGGAATTTTAATATTTTCATCAAAGCAAGATTGTGGCATAATGGCTGAGATTTTTACGTGTAAGTTCAAGGTCATGGGTTCAATACACCTAATTTCATTTGTTTTTATTGTTAATAGAACTATAATGGCATTTTTGTAATTATTGAATAAATAAAGGTATAATAGAAAATTTCATAAGCAATTTTTTGGCACTTTTTGCCCTTGCCATTTAATATATAGTGTTAGGCCGAATACACAATATATAATCAATATATGTATGAGAATAACAATCAAGAACACTGTTTATGAACAATAAATTGAATTATATTAAATAACTCTTCTCTCAGTGATGTAAAATATCACAGAGAGCTGCTAGGTTACAAGAATAATGTATTCAGTATTCGCATCCCTTTTAGGGTTAACCTATCTGTGTTTATATAGTACACAGCTACATAGAATCAATCTCTAATTGATATTCCTATAAATTAGCTATAAAATTTATATCAAATTAGGATTTCTTCTGTCTTCTGTTCCGTTTCCTTATCTGTCTCAATATATCTTGCTTCTTTCCATCTTCAAGATATATTGCTTCTAGAATCTTCATATTAGCACCGACAGCTTCAGCAAACTTTCACCCCGTCAGACTTTAATAAACTCTGACTGGCTTCTAGTATAAACTCTGACGAGTACCTGTTACTTAAACACTGATAAACAATCATCAGCAATTATATCTAACAATCTCCCCCAACTTGTGCATAACAAAAAAATGTACAAGTTAAAAAGATAATTGATGATGTCAAAACATATAACAAATGCAGTGTTTGTAACATAACTGTTAGGCCGAATACACAATATAATCAAGTATGTATGAGAATAACAATCAAGAACACACTTTTATGAATCAATAAAACTGTAATTATATTAACAGATTCTCTCTTTATGATGTTAATGAATCACAAAGAGCTTCTAGGTTATAAGAATAATATATCAATAATCGCATCCCTTCTAGGGATAACCTATCTGTGTTTATATAGTACACAGTTACACAATCCTTATCTAATTGATACTCCTATAAATTAGCTATACAATTCATATCAATTACAGATTGCTTCTTATCTTCTATTCCGTTTCCTTAGCTGTATCAATATATTCTGCTTCTTTCCATCTTCAGAATATATTGCTTCTAGAATAATCAATTTAGCACCGACAGCTAATTCAACTTCTTCACCCAATCAGACTTTAACAAACTCTGACCGGCTTCAGTAAACTCTTCACCTAGTCAGACTTTATCAAACTCTGACTAGCTTCAAGATAAACTCTGATATGTACCTGGTACTTAAACACTGATGAACAAACGTCAGCAATTATATCTAACAATCTCCCCCAACTTGTGCATAATAAAAATGTACAAGTTAAACAGATAATTGATGATGTCAAAACATATAACAAATGCAGTGTTTAAAATATGTCAGAGTTTAATTTTAAAACAGAGTTTAAATTTAACTTAGAATAGAAAACATAAAAAAAATCTTACAGTCAGACTTTACTTGACTTCTTCAATATCAGGTACTGTCCTGAGATAATCAATCAGTAGTCTTCTTTCAGCCTTCTCTAGCTCATCCACCATAATCTCTTTTAGCTCTTTAAGCTCTGAATCACTCTCCCCCGTTTGGTAGATAGCAGCTCTTAGAGAATATATGCTGTTTCTTCTCATATCATTTCCTAGCTGAATGAAATAAGGCTTGTCTGACTCCAAGTTAAATTCTAGAACCTTTATTCCAAGTGCATTTCTAAATCTGGCACTGTTTCTCTTCATCTCCACTAGCTTTCCAGTATGATCCCTATACTTCGGAATGTAAATACTTGAGACTTCTCCTCCAAGCATAGCTTTAGATCTCAGCATCTTTTCTCTCAAAATTTGAGCAACATCATGAGTATATCTGTTTTTGACTTTTAAGAGATAAAGTACATATTCCAGTTCTTCCCATGATTTGAGATTAACATCAGATTCTCCAACTTTATAAACTCTTCCATCACTCATGAAGTATAACAAAAACTGCTTCCTCAATACTTTGTGAAAAATCAACTGAACAGATTCTAACTTGTCAAGGTTTTCTTGTGTAACCCTAATACCAGGTTCTGCCAGTGAAATGTTATCTTGAGATCTGTTATTTGTTCTTCTCTCTCTGTGTGATCCCAATCCAGATTTATCAAAAGCTTCTTTTCCAAGTACAGTCCTGGTTTGAGAAAAATTCACAGGTTGAAGTGTCAGAATTTCAGAGAGTACTGGTCTTCTAAAAGTACTTTGGAGTTGAGGTGCTAGTTGAGTTTGCACAACATGAGCCTTGTCAGAGGTTGTCATAACTTCAGTAGAAACATCAACTTGAGCAGCGTCAGAGGTTGATTTACTTAATCTTGTTTCAACTTGAGCAATGTCAGAGGTTGAATAGTTCTTCATTGGTAACTGTCCTTCATCTACCAGTTTACCTTTGCCTTTATCAGAGTTTGCTATCACAGGCTTCCTTGAGCTTTGTGAACTCTATTGAGAATTCTCTTTGATAGAGATTCCAACTTCCTTCTTTCTAGGAACCTTGACAGCTTTCTTTATATAAGTACCATCTTCCATTTTCTTCTGATGCTCTTCATTTATCATTCTCAATTCAGCATCATAATCCTCAACTGTTACCTCACCACCATGCTCTTCTAAAAATATTTTAGTAGCAATTTCTTCATCTGTGGTAGGCTTATCAGTGTTTATCAAACTTTTGAGTTTTGAACCACTGGCAGAGTTTGCATTTCCCATACCAGAGTTTGATCTTCTATCAGAGTTTGATCTTGGTGGTCTTCTATCAGAATTTAATGATAAGCTCTTTCTACCTCCCTTGCTTCCACCATCATTACCAGCATCCCTCCGTCTCAGAGTTTGAGTGTCTTTGCATTTGTCACTTGGTACACTCTCCCCCTTTTTGACATCATCAGAAAGTAGTACTGATGTCAGCAACTCAATTGCAGTAGAAATTGAATTCAGTTGGGCAGACATAGCATTCTGATTCTCCTCAACTTTTCCAAGCCTCTTCTTAATGTCATCAGAATCCTTGGCTTGCTGCTTGAACATGGTTTGGTAATAAGACCTATCAGTCTTCAAAGTAAGATCCCTCATACTGACTTCATTCCTTAGATTGGTAACCGCTGTATGTGTTTCATCAAACCTATTGTTTAAGGATTTGATTTGAATCACAGTGGCCTTTAAACTTGTAAGAATATCAGGATTTGAAATTGTCTTCACAGAATCACCAAGAAAATCAGCAACCCTCTGTGCTGAAAAGATACAATCTGCATCAGCCCATGTGTTATAGTACATATTCTGAAAATGTTCATCAGTCTGTCTATGAATCTCTCTTTCTTCATCAGTATTAGCACCATCAGACAATGAGACTTGAATACTAGGGTGTGAATGAGAACCCGCAGCATCATTTTGAGCTTTTTCATCAATGTCTGCTTCATTTGTAGCAGGAACATTTTCAGCAGTAAGTTCATTATCTAACTGTGCAGCTTCATCAATTACTTTCTCTGCAATAGTTTCAGGAATATCAGAGTTTAAAACAACCTCTGTTTCAACAGGAACAGACTCTGCCATGGCTTCATCTAATCTCTCTACAGCAACTTCAGTAGGAATCTGTCCATCTTTAACAATCTCAGAGTTTATAACAAACTCTGCTTCTTTGGAAACATCCTCTGTTGCATCCTTGTCAACAACATCAGGATTTGCAACAACAGTGTCTGGAGCATTAGCATCCAAAATCTGATCGACTTCCTCACCTTTCTCAAAATTAAAAGAAATAATTTCTGTGTGAGAAGCCATAGATTCTTCAATCACAACTGTATCTTGATCAGCTTCCAAACCCTCTGTAAAATGTTCAGAGTTTATAGAGGTGTTTGCTTCAAATTCCATATCAAATCCTTGTTCTTCAAAAATCTCAGCCTCTACTTCAACATTTGCCAAGTCAGGCATAGAGGCTGCTTCAATATTCTCTGTAGCTTCAGCTGCAACAGTCTCCTTAGTCACATCTAGAGGAGCTTCATTAACAACCTCCTGATTTTCAGATTCAGGAGCTTCAGGATCTGATTCATCAAAAAGATAATCAGCTACAAGCTTCCTCCTCTTTACATGTACATCCTCTTCTTCATCAGACACTCTTGCTTCATGTGAACGAGGTCTGTGTGCTCTTTTCTTCCTCCTTGATGGACCATCAGACTGTGGTAGAGAACTTGACACACCAACCTCAGTAGCTGGCTTCACAGACTTTGAAGATTTGAAAGCCCTGTGCTTGGTCCTACCACCAGTCCTTGATTGAATTATAGAGGCTTCAGCATTTACTGGTTCCGCATTTACTTGTTCTGATGGCTGTTGTAGTTGAGGTTGAGGGTTTAAAAACTGAAGCACTGTCTCAGGCAACAGCAATTCACCAACACTAACCTTCTTTAAATCCTTATTAGTAAGGTCAGAGAATACCCTTTTGTGCAACTTGAAAGAGGGAATTACGTCCTCCTCATCAATCTCAACATTTGGAACACAAGCAGAGAATAAAATTTGACAAAATCTAGAAAAATAGACTACATGCCTATTCTCTGTTAACTTCTCACCTATGTTCATCAAAACAAGTCTAGCAAAATCGTAATTACTACCAAAAAGAAGTGAATACCCGATTTGCAGACTGTCGATTGGAATCGCATCCCAATTTGTACATTTCTTCCCGAACGCCCTTGTTATGCAATCGAAAAAGAAACTCCATTCTTTTCGTAAGAGCGGTCGTTTCAGTTGGCCTATCTTCGCCAAAGATCCAGTATATCCAATAGCTTGCATCATTCTCTGAAGGTCAGTATCACCAACACTAATGGTGTACGCATCAGACTCTGCAAAGCCCATTGCTTCACGAACAGTTCCTGGAGTTATGACAAACTCTGTCTCCTGGAACTCAAAAACTATGGATGGGGTACCAGAAACACCACCATCATCATAGACAGCAGTCTCCCAGAAAGCTTTGATCTGAGATCCATAAAGCTTTGCAGGCTCCACCAAAGCACGCCCAATTTCCGATTGAACAAGGAAATTTTGCAGTAAATGAAACGCCTCCGGTGCGTTCTCATTGTTAAGAGGTGCTGCATAGTTATTTGGGACAAAGTCTAATCCAACAGAGTTAAACATAGAGGTTGCCATTAGAAATCAGAGATTAAAAGTAAGAAAGTGTATGAGAAAGATTACGCAGAAAAGTGTTTGTAGAATTGTATGAGTGAAAGGTATGTGTGAAAAAGATAAGTGAGTAAAAGATTAGACGTATGTGTGTGTATTGTATTAATATGAGATTCAAAATTAAAAACTGAACAGTTTTTAATCAATAATACACAACTGTCTTACTCCTGTAATTATGTGAGTGATACACGTGTCACACATGCAGTTACTGACAGCAAATAATTGACAGTTTTCAATGCGCATGCGCAGTAAAAACAGCAATAATGACTGCCTGTTACACTTTTCTAGGCAATAACCTCTCTCCTCTGTTTAAAAACATTCTTGAACAACCGTTCAATCATACTCTTTTTAAATTTTCAAAACAAATGTCTTTTTCTCAAAATTATAATATGTCTGAAACAAAGAATTCATTTTAACCTTCAGAGATTAAAATAGAATTACCTCGGCGTATTTCACACAAAACATCAGTGTTTACCAATTGTCCTTCTTTGTCAATAAACTCTTTTCTCAAACTGTACAGTTGTGAAAATATGTGTGTGTAATATAGCAGAGTTTACTGAATATGAATATTTAGACCATCTCAAAGTGCATAAAATCCACAAACTAAAGCAGTAAAAACTGATTGCCTAAACTCTCATGTATAAAATAAAATCTGATTTTATATCTAAACTCTGTATACTGATATCCTTTCATTTGGATATATCTTTTTGAAAGGCATATGTCTAGGCCTATTAATATTCCGAGGAAACAACTTAATTTAAACAAGTATGTAATAAGTAAATAATAAGTTTATATGTCACAGGAATCTCAGATAGTTTTATCTGTCAAGAGAATGGAGAATTAAAAGTCATCTACAGACTTGAAGTTATTCTACATTGAAAGAAGTTCAATTTATTGATCAAGCCTCAGTGAAGTATTCAAGTTAGTGGATTTACTACAGTGACAGAGATTTCCAGTGGTGACGGAAGAAGTACAGGATACATAATTTTGTCAAGCTAAAGAAAGGAAGCCACAGCTTTAAATGTTTTAAAGATGAGGAATTTTCATTGAAGTCAGTTATTCATGAAACCAGACAGTGCATCGAATGACGACATCATCAGTGGAATTAAATCATATCTATTCAGTGGTTTTCAGAAGAGAGAGAGATGCAAGGCTTTAAAGATATCTTATTTAATTTACTAATTTAATTTAATTAATAAATTAATTCTATTAGAATTAATTTATTTATTAAATTAATTAGGTTAGTAGTTTAAATTATTTATTAACTTAATTCTGTTTTAGAAGAATTAATTTAATCTATAATTTAATCTAACTAATTAAATTAAAAGGATTTTCTGAAAATGAACTAGTATGACCTAGTTTAATTAAAAGAAATACAAAACTCGGTATGACCTATTTGAATAGGTCATACAAGTGTTTTTCATTTCTTTTATTTAAATCATTTCTGATATTATTAGAAGGTCATACTAAGTACTTTTCAGGTCATGCAGTTTGCTTTTTGCAGGTTCTACCGAGTATTGTTGATTGTGTCTAAGGTCATACAAGTCTTCTATGCAGGTTCTATTTGATTTGCAAGGTCATACCGAACTCATTCATGAGGTCATACAAGGCAAATCAAATGTATATTACCCGAGGCAAATTATTGACAGAAGACAGTTGAACACAAAAAGAAAGACACAGAAAGCATTTACTCAAGAACAAAGAAGAAAGCTTTAAATCTCATTTCTTCTCAAGCAATTAATTCTAGTTTGTATTGTTAAATCCAAACCACTAGAATTTGATTACTTGTATTGCTTTGACTATCTAGCGGATTTTTATCCCTAGAACGAATCTTAAATTATCAAATATTGTTAAATCATTTTATTACAAATATAGATAAATTCATGTCAAATTTATTCTAGATTTGTTTTAATTTATTTAAGATTCAATCTTGTACTAAGTATCATTTGTAACACCCTTCAAGTTTAATATAAGTTATATTTAACTTGAATCTTGTTTCATTTTTATTCCGCATTAATTTGTTCCTAAACAGTTTTATTCTAAAAGGACAAATTCGATTAAACGGTATAGTTTGTATTCAACCCCCCTTCTACAAACTTATCAGGACCTAACAATTGGCATCAGAGCCTTTTGATTGATATACTAATCAAAGATCCAATTGTTTGAGATTTTTTTCTTAACTCTGATTTTTTATTTTAATTCTAAAAATCTCAAAAGATGTCTACTGCACAGAAAGTGGGGACAGTTAAAATCCCAATATTCAGCAAGGAGCATTATCCAATGTGGAAGAAGAAAATGCTTCTATTTCTTAAGGTTGCAAATCCTAAATACTTGGATGTGCTGAAGAGTGGTCCCAAACTCCCTATGATTATTGATCCTGAAGTTGTTGAGAATAAAGTTGTGACTAAGGCTGCCAGGATGTACCCTAAAGATCCCAAGGAATACACTCCTGATGAGAAAGAGGATGTAACCTTGGATTCCTGTCTTCAGTTAATCCTTATTGAGAGTCTTGATCCTATCATGCATAATCATGTCCTAAATTGTGAAACTGCCAAACACATTTGGGGAACCATAGAGATTATCAATGAAGGGACAGAGGAAGTTAGGGAGAATATGCTGGAAATTCTCACTTCACAAAATGAGCATTTCAGATCAAATCCAGGTGAAGGTATCACTCAGGTTTTTGAGAGATACAACAAATTAATCAATGATCTGAATCTCAATGGGAAGCACTACACCAACAAGGAAATTAACAAGAAGTTCCTTCTTACACTTCCACCTCATTTGGAGCACAAGATATCTGCTATTAGAGAAGCAAGAGACATGAATGAGCTTGCCTTGGAAAGATTGTATGGTGTCTTGAAAACCTATGAGCTGGAGCAGATTCAACAGAAGGAGCTGTATGGAACTGGAAAGATTGTTGGTACCTCCACTGCATTGGCTGCTGAAGTCCCACAGAAACTGGAAGTGAAGGCTGTTCAACCTTCCAGTTCTCACATGAATGTTATTGATGCTGAATATGGATTAACATCCATGGATCAATCTGGTGGTGACTTCTATTCTTTGGAAGAACTTGATCAGTTGGAGGATGGTGATTTGGCTTTGATAGTCAGAAAGTTTGGGAAGTTTAGATTCAAGAGGAATCCCAATCTTAAGTTCAGGCCCAGATTTCAGAGAGGTGGTTCTTCCTCTTCAAGTGGCACAAGGGGTGGCTACAAAACTGGATCTGTGGAAAGGAGCACAATCAGATGCTACAATTGCAATGAGTTGGGTCACTTTGCTACTGAGTGCAGAAAGCCAAAGCAAGTGACTAGAAACACATTTGATTCTAGCAAGAAGAACAAGATTGGGAAGGCCTATGTTGCTGAGGGAAAGAGTTGGGATGACACTGACAGTGATGAAGAAGCAGGTGAGATTGGAAACCTTGCTTTAATGGCTAAAGAGGAAAGCACTTCATCAAGCTACATGTCAGAGGTAACCTTTACTGACGCTGAAATGATTTATCATCTTGGTGGCACCATAAGTTGTGCACGCACTGAAAATGATAGAATAAATCTTTTAAACACAAATCTTGAAAAAGAAATAAAAGATTTGAAACTTGTGCATGTTAATCAGGATGAACTCACTGAGAAAATTGCTTTTCTTGAGAATAGGGTTAAATGTTATATTCAACTGGAAACCATTCTTAAAGATCAGATTAGTGAGCTTAAGACCAAAGCTAATGCTTATTTCAGTTCTTGTAAGATTGCTAAAGAAATTCTGAATAAGCAAGCTGTTGGTAATCATGTCAGTATAGGTTATGATTATAATGAGGCTATAGGATTGCTTGGTATTAATACACCTTGTAGAGTCAGAGAAGAAGGAAAGGTTGTTCCTTATATTCTTAAGGGTATTAAAACACCCTTCTGTAAGGAGTCTGAGGCAGAACCTCTGAATGATTACTCTATCATTATTGCTGAGGAGATTCATGAAGAAGATGTTGCTTTAGAAGCTGAGCAATCCAAAAAGTGTGTATCTGATGTTCCAGTCAAAGTTGCTACAACTGAAAAGACTAAATCAGATATTCATAAGTTGGATCAAAACAACTGCAAAACTAACATGCCTGCTATTAATTCTTCTCATAAAGCATGTGGTGTGAGTAAGTGCATGTCTTGTGCTTTTAATGTTATGTATGCTTTCTTTAATAAAAAGCATGTATCTAGTGATAAGACTGCTCCACGTCAACATGTTAATAATAAGAAGCATGTTAAAACAAAGACTACTAGTCCTCCTCAGACTAGAGTGGATTCATTTATCCCTAAGCCTACTCAGAAATGTGTTAAGGCTGGGTATAAATGGAAACGCTCTTATATGAAAGAGGATGAAGTAGTTTCAGTTAGAAATGTTGTTTTGCCTGACAAAGGCCAATTCTTTAAGTATGCCGGACCCAATCAATATTGGGCTCCGAGGAAGGACTAATCAATCTGATATTGCAGGGAGTTAAACAGGTAAACCGTGTTATGTGGATTCTTGACAGTGGCTGTTCAAGGCATATGACCGGAGATAGAGCCCTGCTATCAGATGTGGTTGCGAAAGCTGGCCCAGTAGTTACCTTTGGAGATGACAGCAAAGGTGTTACGAAAGGATATGGCTGTTTGAAGTACGGAAATGTCATCATTGAAGATGTTTCATTTGTGGAAGGTCTGACGTTCAATCTTCTCAGCATCAGTCAGTTCTGTGACAGAGGATATGCTGTTTCCTTTGAAAGAGAGAAGTGTCAGATTGTTCACAAGAAGAATGGAAAGCCTGCTCTTCAAGGAGTAAGGAAAGGTGACTTGTTCATAGCTGATCTGAACTCGGGATTCAAAGATGAAGTTAATTGTTTTTATGCTAAAGCTTCATCAGATGATAGTTGGCTATGGCACAAGAAGATGTCTCACCTTAACTTCAAAACCATGAACTCTTTAGTCAAGAGGGAATTGGTTAGAGGTTTGCCTCAAATGGAATTTACACAGGAAGGACTGTGTGAGGCATGTCAGATAGGAAAGTCAAAGAAAGCGTCTCACAAGGGCACTGACACATCATCAATAACTGAACCACTTCAGCTACTGCACATGGATTTGTTTGGTCCAGTTAATGTGATGTCTATGTCAAAGAAGCAATATGCACTTGTGATTGTTGATGATTTTTCTAAATATACTTGGGTTTTATTCCTACATTCCAAGGATGAGACTCCATTCCTGGTGATTGGCCACATAAAGTTGATTGAACTGGATTCGAGATTCCCTGTTAGAGCCATAAGGTCAGATAATGGTACTGAATTTAAGAATGCCATTCTAAATGACTTTTGTGCTGATAAAGGAATAACAAGACAGTATTCTGCCCCTAGAACTCCTCAACAAAATGGAGTAGTGGAAAGAAAGAATCGTACATTGATTGAAGCAGCTAGGACTATGCTAAGTGAGTCCAAACTTCCAACGTACTTTTGGGCTGAAGCAGCGAATACAGCTTGTTATACTCAGAATCGAACTTTAGTCAACAAGGACTTAATGAAGACTCCGTATGAGATCATGAACAACAAGAAACCAACTGTCAAGTACTTTCATGTATTTGGAGCAAAATGCTTTGTGCTTTTAGATGACAATGTTAAACGTGGCAAGTTTGATGCAAAGGCACAAGAAGCTATTTTTGTTGGTTATTCCAGAAGATCTTACAGGGTCTACTTGGTTGGCAGTCACACAGTAAAGGAAAGTGTCAATGTTTCTTTTGATGACACTAAGTTCCCTAATATCCAAAAAGAAGACTCATCTGAAAAACTGAAGTTTGACAACTTGCCAGACTCAGAATCAGATGATGAAGCCCCACCTGAAGTTATTGCTGGTAATGATAATAACAATGATGATGATCATGGTAATGGTGATGGAAACACTGGTAACAATGGAGATACCACCAACACTGGAGAAGAATCATCAAGGCAAACAAGCAACAACTCAGGGGGAGCAAATGAAGGATCAACTAGTCACTCACAACATCAAAGTGAATTTCAAGGCGAATCATCAAGATCAAATCTTCCAAGACAGATAGTGTGGAATAGAGCTCATCCTTTTGAGCTGATCATTGGTGATCCAGATGTTGGAGTTAAAACTAGAAGTGCTACTCAGAATGAATGTCATTTTTCAGCTTTTCTATCAAAGATGGAACCAAAGAAAACTGAGGAAGCACTGACTGATCCAGATTGGGTGATTGCTATGCAAGATGAACTCAATCAATTTGAACAACAGCAAGTCTGGAAGCTGGTACCCAGGCCAAAGAACAAGAAAGTAGTTGGTACTAGATGGGTATACAGAAACAAGCTAGATGAGGATGGCATAGTTACAAGAAACAAGGCAAGACTGGTTGCACAAGGGTATTCTCAAGCTGAAGGCATTGATTATGATGAAACCTATGCACCAGTGGCTAGACTTGAGGCCATCAGGATGTTCTTAGCATTTGCTGCTTACTCCAATTTTAAAGTCTATCAAATGGATGTTAAGAGTGCATTCCTGAATGGTGAGCTTGATGAAGAAGTGTATGTGGAACAGCCCCCTGGCTTTGAAAATCAGGAACTGCTGGACTTTGTGTACTTTCTCTTCAAGGCTATCTATGGTCTCAAGCAAGCCCCAAGAAAATGGTATGAAACTCTCTCTGGTTTTCTTTTAGAAAATGGTTTTGTTAGAGGTATCATAGACAAAACTCTTTTTTCAAAGAAACACAAAAGTGATATGATATTAGTCCAAGTCTATGTGGATGACATCATATTTGGGTCTACTAATGATAATCTCTGTAAGAGATTTGCTGAGCTAATGCAGAGTAAGTTTGAAATGAGTATGATGGGTGAGCTGAAGTTCTTTCTTGGATTGCAAGTAAGTCAAAGGTCAAATGGTATATTTATTTGTCAATCCAAGTATCTCAAAGAACTCCTCAAGAAGTATCACATGGAGGATTCAGCATCAGCAAGGACTCCATCTTCAACAGCCATCAAACTTGGAGCTTCTGACAAATCTATCAAGGTAGATATTACAAGCTACAGAGGTATGATTGGCTCCTTACTCTATCTTACTGCTAGTAGACCAGATATTATGTATTCTACATGCTTGTGTGCAAGGTTCCAAGCGGATCCTAGAGATGTTCATCTCATTGCTGTGAAAAGAATCTTGAGATATCTTAAGGGTACACCTAATCTAGGTATCTGGTACCCTAAAGATTCTGGTTTTAATCTTGTTGGATATACAGATTCTGATTATGCAGGTAGTGTTGTGGATAGAAAGAGTACCTCTGGGAGTTGTCAATTCCTAGGAGGTAGGTTGATTTCCTGGTATAGCAAGAAACAGCAGACAGTTTCCAATTCTACAGCAGAAGCTGAATATATTGCTGCTGGAAGCTGTTGTGCTCAGATCTTATGGATACGGAATCAATTAAAGGACTATGGCTTTGCATTAGACAAAATTCCCATATTTTGTGATAATACAAGTGCCATAGCAATCTCCAACAACCCTGTGCAGCACTCGAGAACAAAGCACATTGATATCAGGTATCATTTTATCAGAGAGCATGTTATGAATGGAACAGTGGAGTTGCACTTTGTACCCACTGAAGAACAGACTGCAGATATTTTCACTAAATCTGTTGACGAATCCACATTTATCAAGTTAGTTGGTAAATTGGGTATGTTGAACAGTCTTAGTGATTGAGAATATCTCCAGGTTTGTTCTTAGCTAAATCATTTTCTCTTGTTGATTTTGAGATGTTAAATATTGTCAATCCATGTTTATTGTATAAAGCTTGTTAATTTAAATGTTCTGAATAATTTAATTTCTTTAAAAATATTTTTCTCATTTTCCATGGAGAAATGTATTTTTATTGAAAATTTACTTATTTAGACTCATTTAAGTTATTTTCAGATTATAAAATTTTTTGTTCAGATTTTTATGCAGGTTTAGTGTAATTTTGTGTTTTTGTTATTTTTATGCAGAAGGTTTTAAGACTGTTAGCAATTTTTTGTGAATTGTTTCTGTTTTGCTGCTACTTTGTGTACATTTCTCACTCGGTATGACCCTCCACAGGTCATATTGGGTTATTTTCTCTAATTTTATTATTTTTATAAACAATAAAACTCGGTATGACCCTTGAAACAGGTCATATTGGTTTTATTTTTGGTTTATTATCTTTAAAAACTCGGTATGACCCTCTTTTAAGGTCATATTGGTTTTATTTTTCTTTTATTTGTCTCAAAAACTCGGTATGACCCTCTGTTGTGGTCATACTGGTTTTATTTTTTGTTTAAATAATCTCAAAAACTCGGTATGACCCTCTGTTTTGGTCATACTGATTTTTATTCTTGTTTAATTATTCTCAAAAACTCGGTATGACCTCCCTTTTAGGTCATACCGAGCTCAGCAGAACCTGTGCCTATAAATACTAAAGTTTTGCAGGTTCTTTTGCTTCTCATCCCTCTCTAACTCAAGTTTTTACTTAGTTAACTTTGCTCTGGTTTGTGTTTTATTCTTAGAACAACGAACTATTGCAAATTTTTCTTGTGAATTACTTGGGATTTTATTTCTTTTCTGATTATTATTATTATTAATTGCTGTGTTATTCTAATAATATTTTTAAATTTTATTATTTATTTTCAAATGGCTGTGGAGTTTGTTGTTGAACGTTTTAATAATTACGTTGGCTATTTTGATCCCCTTAAGTGTTCTGTTGAACGTTTTAGACCGTGGATTCATTTTTTAAATGAACAATCAATTGTTAGCTATGCTATCACTGCTTCTGTTGATTTAAAGATTGAACCCCTTCGTCTATTATGTTTAACTGCTGTTGTTGCTGAAGATATGCGATCTTTCACATTCACTATTTCTGATCGTCAGTACACAGTAACTAAGGAGCTCTTTTGTCAAGTACTTCATTTTCCACTTGATAACTTTGTTAGATTCCCTACTGATCCTGAGTTAGTTCAATTTTTCTCTAGTATTGATTACCAAGGGAATATTGTTCTTCCTCGGTTGAATAAGGGGAATCTAGCTTGTGAGTGGGATTTGTTCTTTGACTGTTTAGCTAAAGTTTTTAGTAATTCTACCAAAAACAACTTTCCAACCATCACTTCTCTACTACAAAACATTGCCTATGCTGCTGTTTACAACCTGAGAGTGGACATAGGAACTCTTGTGTGGGATCTCTTGATAAGGAGGATTTTCAATTACACTAGAGATATTGAAACTGGAAGGAAAGTTAAATGCTTTTATTCTCGTTTCCTTACTCTGGTGTTAAATCATGTTCTTTCTGATGAACATAAAACACTGTTTCAAAACACTCCATTTCAAGTTCCCGCACACACTAATCCTCTCATTTACTCATCTTTGTCCACAAGCTCAAAATCTGGAAGGAGACCATTAGTTCCACAATCTTATCTCCGACAGATTTTGCAACCACAGTTACCTTTACTCATTGTTGAACATCCAGTGGTTGCATCTTCGTCAGCAGGAACTTCATTGGCACCTCCTAACACCATGGCACTTCAGGTAATATATCCTCTCTCAACTGCTCCACTAACCCAAGAGGTTCTTAGGATTGACCAAGGGATTGTAGAACCACAATCTCTGTCCCAGGTCATAGAGCCAAACACAGAGTCAAATCCATTGACCGCTCCCTTAGAACAATCAACTACAACAAGATCAAGTGAGCAAATTGAAGTAGAGTCTAGTATGAGTGATCCCACAGCTCTGCCTCCACCACTAAAGAAGAGAAGAACACTACTTGAGGCATCTGTTAGCCAGTCTGTATCCTCCCAAAAGGATATAGATTCTCAAAAGGCCAATAAACAGTTACTAGAGACATCCTCTCAACAGGATGAATCTATTGAAATTCGCCATCAGGCCATGGCAATCTGTAAAGAGTCAAGCACTCTCCCTTTACTCACAATGGGAGAAAACATTACTGAACAATTTTTAGAGACTCTTACACAGGACACTCTGGAAGGAGAGCACATAGGAATGATTGGTGAAACAGTGCCTACCATTGTCACGGTAGAAGAGCCTTCACAGGCTTCAGAGGGAAAATCTGGTTCTTTGCCCACAATAATAGAATCATTTTCTCCCCTCCCAGAGGGAACATCTCTGGCTCCCCTAAGGGATTCTTCACTCGCAGTTTCAACTGGAGAAAGTGAAGGGCAACATGGTAAGTCTATATCTGAAGCAATTCAGTTTTCAATTTCTGATGAATTTTTAGACTTCACCATGGATTGGGATTCGCGAACTCCCATTGCACCACCAGTGACCTCTCAAGAAGGGGCTATGGTGATTTTTTCTGCAGGTACTTCAACTCCAACAATGGATAAACAGCTAGTGGTTAGTTCTGAGAGACAAACACAGAGCGATACACAAGCACGTGAGGTGAGTGAAACACCATCGAGAGAAATTGAGATGAGTGCACACACTAACACATACACTGCTTCATTATTGGCTCAAATAGCTGGTTTACAGAAACAACTTCAGGAGACCCAGGCTGAAAAGGAAATTCTCAAAGCACAAGTGGTTGAACGATCTACTTCTTCCACCTCTGTAAACAACCAGCTGGGTTCCATTAGAGATGAATTGGAAGGAGTGAAGGTCACTTTGGTCCCAAAGATGAATGCTATTCAAGAATCACAAGTGTTAATGGCTTCAGATATGACAGAGCTACTGGTTTCTAATGCTGAGATCAGGGAGGCTATCAAACAGATTCCTATGATTTCAACCAAAGTAGACTCAGTTCAAGATACTATTGATGAAAATCAGTACTACAATGATGAGAGGTTTACCAAGATTGAAGGAGGGATGCAACATCTGAACGAGGGCATGAAACATTTGTACAATATGATCAAGGTCACACATCAACCCAATGCTGAACAAAAGATATTCTTCGAGGGTGATGATGATGAAGGGGAAAATGGTGACAGGGATGGAAAAGGAGAAAGAGAAGATACAATGGGGGATCCTAAAACTGATAAAGTTAAATCTTTAGAGGATTCCTCAACTAAGGGGGAGAATAAGGAGAAGGAGTTACAAGGAGGAGAAGCTCAAGGAGGAGAAGCTGGAGGTTCTGGTTCTGCAAAGGACAAAGGGAAGCAAAAGTTAACCTTTTCTGATGCTGACTACTATCAAGGTGATGAGGGAGTGTTTGATGATGTTGAATCTGAAGCCCCTGAAGATATCTTTGGTGAGGTAGAAGTTGAAGGAGAGGCTGACTATGCTGACTGGGAAGATGAGCCTATAGTGGATCCTGCCTTTGAAGCTGAGTTGGTAAAACAAAAGGCTGATTTGAAGAGAAGAGAGGAGGAAAATGCAAAGGTATCTGACATCATTTCCAAGCATCTTGTCATTCAAAAAGCTGAGCAACAGGAGAAACAAAGACTTCACAATCTGAAAGTCAGTGATAGAAAACTGTATGTAAGGCTCAAGCAAGGAGTAGAATGGGACAAGGCTAGAGAAATGTTTGCACATCAAGAAGGAATTACTAATGATGCAAAGTTTCTAGAGATGATGGAAAGGTACAGACAGGTCAATCCAGACAACACAGTATATATGAAAGCTCTTCAAACAGAGATTTCAAGGATAACAACTGGATATGACAGAGTTAGAGAGGAGTTGAAGATATATGTGTACACTCATAATGAGGGAACATTTTTGGTGTCTCTCAATCTTCTGGAAAGCAGAACTCTCTCTGAACTATGGGTTTTCATGTGCAAGGTAAAAAGATCTTCTCCATTAGCTGAGCTGCTGCATGATCAGCTAAGAGACTTTGCAATGAAGGCTAGTCCTCAAGTTGTGGATGTGCCATATGAAGTTAAATTCTATAAAGGAAGGGCACTACAAACTTGTGGTATGGACCCCATCTCTTTGAAAGACTATCCTGCCAGGCATCTTGTCTACATGGAGAATATGTTGAGGACAACAGGGTTTGCTACACAAGAGAAGACAGAAGTTGCTGATTTGATTCAAGACTATTGCATTGCCAATATAAAGAGATATCATCAAATGAAGAATAGGCTGAAGAAAGTCACAGCTCAACCTGTCAGACCTAGTGGTATTACTTCTGAATCTGATCGTATTCTGGACAAGGATTTGCTTGAAGCACTTGAAGAAGGAGAGATGATGGAGTCTGAGATCTGAAGAAGCTCTAGTCTGTAAATGTTATATGTATAGAGCTTAGGTATTTCAAGATAGGATAAATGTAAACACATGTTCAGTCTAGAGGAACATCTATCTTGTATTTATCTTTAATGTTTGAATCTGGAAAATGTTAAATGAAATCCAGAACTTTTCTTGTTATTTACTTGGCTCTTAAAAGTCATTTCTATTTCTTGTTTAAGTTAGTTGAGTTATCCTCTAGGTATTTGATTGTTATTCTCTAACAAACAAATAGGGGGAGATTGAAAGGCATATGTCTAGGCCTATTAATATTCCGAGGAAACAACTTAATTTAAACAAGTATGTAATAAGTAAATAATAAGTTTATATGTCACAGGAATCTCAGATAGTTTTATCTGTCAAGAGAATGGAGAATTAAAAGTCATCTACAGACTTGAAGTTATTCTACATTGAAAGAAGTTCAATTTATTGATCAAGCCTCAGTGAAGTATTCAAGTTAGTGGATTTACTACAGTGACAGAGATTTCCAGTGGTGACGGAAGAAGTACAGGATACATAATTTTGTCAAGCTAAAGAAAGGAAGCCACAGCTTTAAATGTTTTAAAGATGAGGAATTTTCATTGAAGTCAGTTATTCATGAAACCAGACAGTGCATCGAATGACGACATCATCAGTGGAATTAAATCATATCTATTCAGTGGTTTTCAGAAGAGAGAGAGATGCAAGGCTTTAAAGATATCTTATTTAATTTACTAATTTAATTTAATTAATAAATTAATTCTATTAGAATTAATTTATTTATTAAATTAATTAGGTTAGTAGTTTAAATTATTTATTAACTTAATTCTGTTTTAGAAGAATTAATTTAATCTATAATTTAATCTAACTAATTAAATTAAAAGGATTTTCTGAAAATGAACTAGTATGACCTAGTTTAATTAAAAGAAATACAAAACTCGGTATGACCTATTTGAATAGGTCATACAAGTGTTTTTCATTTCTTTTATTTAAATCATTTCTGATATTATTAGAAGGTCATACTAAGTACTTTTCAGGTCATGCAGTTTGCTTTTTGCAGGTTCTACCGAGTATTGTTGATTGTGTCTAAGGTCATACAAGTCTTCTATGCAGGTTCTATTTGATTTGCAAGGTCATACCGAACTCATTCATGAGGTCATACAAGGCAAATCAAATGTATATTACCCGAGGCAAATTATTGACAGAAGACAGTTGAACACAAAAAGAAAGACACAGAAAGCATTTACTCAAGAACAAAGAAGAAAGCTTTAAATCTCATTTCTTCTCAAGCAATTAATTCTAGTTTGTATTGTTAAATCCAAACCACTAGAATTTGATTACTTGTATTGCTTTGACTATCTAGCGGATTTTTATCCCTAGAACGAATCTTAAATTATCAAATATTGTTAAATCATTTTATTACAAATATAGATAAATTCATGTCGAATTTATTCTAGATTTGTTTTAATTTATTTAAGATTCAATCTTGTACTAAGTATCATTTGTAACACCCTTCAAGTTTAATATAAGTTATATTTAACTTGAATCTTGTTTCATTTTTATTCCGCATTAATTTGTTCCTAAACAGTTTTATTCTAAAAGGACAAATTCGATTAAACGGTATAGTTTGTATTCAACCCCCCTTCTACAAACTTATCAGGACCTAACACTTTTATTTTCACCCCCTTTATATATATTTATATATATATATATATATATATATATATATATATATATATATATATATTTTCCAGTAATCAGTGGTTGGCACTAGTCACCAAAAATCAAAGATTTTAGCCCTTATTTCATACAATAAGTTCCTGGATCTTCCTAGGCACAACATGATCTCAAAGGAATTTGTGCTCTTTTTGGCATCTTTTGATTTGAGGGTGAATTATTTGCAATTAATAATCAGAGTTTAGACTTCCCATCAGATAATACAATTAATTTATGAGAGAAAATGCAAACAGCTAATACAGACTCAGTATATAGAATCAATAAACTAAGAGATGCTATAAATATAGAGACAGTATCATGCTGTGTTAACTTACTGCACATATTTGAGATCAGAATCTATACAACTCTTAAGGATTCATAATTACTTACTGAGAATTATGCTTCATACAAATTTCTTCATTGGTCCATATGTTTCAGACAAAATCACAATCAGAGTTTAACATCAGACTTTAATTATCAGAGTATGACTAACAGAGTTTACTTATCATAGTTTATCATGCTGGTGCAAATAACAGTTAACACATGCAAAGAATCATGAGCATAAAATCATGTATAGAGTTTGAATCTAACCAGTATCTCTAGTCAGAACCAGAGATCATTCCAAGTTCATTTACCAATCTTGTAAAAGTAGCTTCACTCAAAGGTTTGGTGAAGATATCTGCAAGTTGTTGGTCTGTAGACACAAAATGAAGCTCAATGTTTCCTTCTTCCACATGTTCTCTGATAAAATGATACCTTATGCTGATGTGCTTGGTCATGGAGTGCTGTACTGGATTACCTGTCATAGCAATAGCACTTTGGTTATCACAGAAAATAGGTATTTTAGAGTACCTTAATCCATAGTCCAGCAACTGATTCTTCATCCATAAAATCTGAGCACAACAGCTACCAGTAGCTATATACTCTGCTTCTGCTGTGGATGTGGAGATTGACTTCTGTTTCTTGCTATACCAAGAAACCAATCTGTCACCTAAAAATTGACAGCTTCCACTTGTGCTTTTTCTGTCTATCTTACAGCCTGCAAAGTCTGTATCAGAGTAACCAAATAGCTTAAACTCTGATTCTCTAGGATACCACAAACCAAGAGTGATAGTTCCTTTGAGATATTTGAAAATCCTCTTCACAGCTGTTAGATGTGGTTCTCTGGGATCTGCTTGAAATCTTGCACAAAGACATGTTGCATACATAATATCTGGTCTACTTGCAGTAAGATACAGTAAAGACCCTATCATTCCTCTGTAGTTTGTCATATCTACTGAGGCTCCTGTGTCTTTGTCTAGCTTTGTTGCAGTAGCCATGGGAGTTGTAGCAGATGAACTATCAAGCATACCAAATTTCTTGAGAAGATTCCTGGTATATTTTGCTTGATTGATAAAAATACCATCATCTGTTTGCTTGACTTGTAAGCCTAGAAAGTAACTAAGCTCTCCCATCATGCTCATTTGATATCTTGACTGCATAAGCTTAGCAAATTTCTTACAGAGTTTGTCATTAGTAGACCCAAAAATTATGTCATCCACATAGATTTGAACATGCTCTTGGTGCTTGCTTTAGTCCATATAATGCCTTGTCAAGTCTGTAGACATAATCTGGATGTTTGGGATCTACAAACCCTGGTGGTTGTTCTACAAACACTTCTTCTTCAAGCTTCCCATTTAGAAAAGCACTTTTCACATCCATCTGAAAGACTTTAAACTTCTTGTGTGCAGCATAGGCCAGAAAAATTCTTATGGCCTCCAATCTTGCAACTGGAGCAAAGGTTTCATCATAGTCAATTCCTTCCTGTTGTGAATAACCTTTCGCCACAAGTCTAGCCTTGTTTCTTGTAATCACACCTTCACTGTCAGTCTTGTTTCTGAAAACCCACTTTGTACCTACAATTGATCTATTCTTTGGTCTAGGTACAAGTGTCCAGACTTCATTTCTTTCAAATTCATTTAACTCTTCTTGCATTGCTGTAATCCAATTAGCATCTTGAAGAGCTTCCTCCACTTTCTTTGGTTCTGTTTGAGACAAGAAAGCATGATACAGACACTCATTATTTGTTGCACTTCTAGTTCTCACACTAGCATCAGGATCTCCAATTATGAGATCAGGTGTGTGTGCCTGTGTCCACTTTCTTGCTGTAGGTAAGTGGTTTCCTGCATCATTATTGGATCCTCCCCCTTGATCCATGCTCTCCTGATTCATATGTTGACTTTCTGCAGCATCTGAGGCTCCCCCTGAATTGGATGGCTCAGAGTTTGAACTGTCAGAGTTTGAATCAGTTTCCTCAACTGACTCACTTGCTGTGTCTTGTTGAGCTTCTTCACGCTCCCCCTCAACTGGTTCTCTATTTTGTTCAATTTGAGAATTTCCAGTTTCTCCAGTATCTACCAGTAGAGGTTCAGAGTATGCTTCGTCAGAGTTTGTCAGACCAGCTTCATCAGAGTTTACATCATCAGAGAATAAATCTTCATTTTCAAAACGTAGTTGATCATATTTATTTTCATCTTCAAGTCCAGTTATTTTCTTGTCATCAAATGACACATGTATGGATTCCATGATCACTTTAGTTCTCAGATTGTAGACTCTGAATGCTTTTGTTGACAATGGATAGCCAACAAAGATTCCTTCATCAGCTTTTAACTCGAACTTTGTCAACTGTTCAGGATGAGTCTTCAACACAAAGCATTTGCATCCAAATATATGAAAATATTTCAAATTTGGCTTCTTATTTTTCACCATCTCATATGGTGTTTTCCCATGCTTGTTGATCAGTGTAGCATTTTGAGTAAAACAAGCAGTTTGAACAGCTTCTGCCCAGAAATAAGTTGGCAACTTTGCTTCTTCAAGCATTGTTCTGGCAGCTTCAATTAAAGTTCTGTTCTTTCTTTCAACTACACCATTTTGCTGTGGAGTTCCAGGTGCAGAAAATTCTTGTTTCACTCCTCTTTCCTTGCAGAAAGCTTCCATGATTGAGTTTCTGAATTCAGTTCCATTACACTCCTTATAATTTTGACTTTGTGCTGTGATCCTTTGTCCAGTAGATTTACATGATCTATCAGAGTTTGAGCAGTTTCATCCTTCTTTGATAAGAAATATACCCATGTATATCTAGTATATTCATCAACAATTACTAGAGCATATTTCTTTCTGCCCATAGACATCACATTCACTGGTCCAAAGAGATCAACATGTAGAAGATGATAAGGTTCCACTACTGAAGATTCAGACTTGCTCTTGAAAGATGACTTCCTTTGCTTGGCCTTTTGACAAGAATCACATAGGCCATCTAGACTGAGTGTTGATTTTGGGAGTCCTCTTACAAGATCCTTTCTGATTAGCTCATTGATGTTGTTCAAGTTTAGATGAGAGAGCTTCTTATGCCATTTCCAACTCTCTTCATTTGACATTCTTGCAGACAGACACACTGTTTTTCCATCAGAGTTTGTTACCAAACTTGCTTCATAAATGTTGTTTCGCCTGTGTCCAACTAGAACAACTTTTCCAGTAGATTTACTGATAACTTCACAGTGTTCAGTATGAAAATCTACATGGTTTCCTCTGTCACAGATTTGACTCACAGAAAGCAGATTATGCTTGAGTCCTGAGACTAGAGCTACATTGTTTATGATGACACTTCCAAGATTGATATTGCCATATCCCAGAGTACGTCCTATGTTGCCATCTCCATAGGAAACCTTTGGGCCAGCCTTCTCCTCAAAGTCTGATAGTAGGGCTTTATTTCCAGTCATATGTCCTGAGCATCCACTGTCCAAGATAAGTGTGCTCTCTCTTATGCCCTGCAATCACAAACAAACACTAAGTGTTAGTTTTAAGGACCCAGACTTGCTTGGATCCTTTGCCTTTCTTAACAGTGTTAGCTTTTGCAGCGGAATTAGTATCAACAGAGTTTAAACTAACATTGTCAGACTTTACACTTGCAGAGTTTGCTCTAACCCATTTCAAGTTGGGTTTTAGCTCATAATAATTGTGATAAATAGCATGATAACTCTTACAAGTATAAATAGAATGCCAAGTGCTCCCACAGTGTGTGCATAAAGTCTGTGGTCTAACTCTAACATAATCATTCTTTACTCCTGATGTAGAAGGTAAAGAATTAATATTTTTGTTCTTATTTCAAAATCTAGCAAGATGGTTAGAACTACCACAATTATAACATGTTTTCCTTGAAGCACCAGCAGTAGGCAAATGATTATTTCTATTGTTTATGCCTATCTTTCCATTCCTATTCTTCTTGGACCCTTTTGGTTTCATGGCAGACTTTACCTCTTTCAGCTTATGATTGAACTGTTTTCCTGTCATCAAGCCAACATTAACCTGTTTTTCACAAGTTTTTACTGGCTTTCTAACAGCTTCTTTCTCAATCTCATTCTCTGTTATTGAATCAGCCTTAACCTGTTCTTCACAGGTTTCAGCTGATTCCATATCAGCTTCTTTCACAACAACAGACTTTAACTTACTGTTTTCAGGAACAAATAGCATAGGTTTAAGTTGTGGTTTCACTTTAACTTTATCTTGAAACCTAAGTTCATCTCCCTCATGGTAACCTAAGCCTACAGTATCTGTCTGAAAGACCTGATGTGTGTCTTTACCAGAATTTGTCCAGGTTTTAATCACTTTTCTTTCTTTTTCCAATTCAGATTCTATTTGCCTATATCTTTTAAGCAATTCCTGTTCAACATAAACAGCATCATCTCTTTCTTTTTGAATCTGCTTCATATTTTCAAGTTCTCCTTCAAGAAACTTGTTTCTATCTTTAAGACTAAGATTCTCAGATTTAATTCTTTCATTCTCTAAAGTCTGATCCCTATAACTAACATGTATGTTTTTAAGATAAATTCTCAATTCAGATATATTATCAGTATCATAAGCATAAGTAGTTAGGGGTACCTTATTTTCTGATGATTCATCCTCATCTTTGACAGTTGCCATAAGAGCATAATTTACTTCATCATCAGAGTCTGAAGTATCTGCCCAGTCTTTGCCTTTAGAGATGAGTGCTTTTTCAGTTTTTCCTTTCTTGCACTCTGGGGCATAGTGACCCATCTCCTTACACTTGTAGCACTGGATTTCAGATTTATCCTTCTTGCCAGACTTGGTCTCCCTTCCATCAGACTTTCTAAAACTTTTCCTTTCAGAGTTTGAATCTTTCCTTGAGAATCTCTTTCCTTTCTTGAAGTTCTTGAATCCCATCTTCTTGAAAGTCTTCACCATTAATGCAGCCATTTGCATCATCTGTTTTTCATCATCCTCAGAGTCAGAGGCTTCATTAGAGTTTGAGTCACCATCAGAGTTTGATGACTCACTCTCAGATTTAATGACTAAAGCCTTTCCCTTGGCTTTCTTCCTTGATGATTCCTTCTTGATGGGCTTCTCCTCTACTTTGAGAGCAACAGATTTTATCTTCTTGCTGGATTTTATTCCTTTGTTCTATCTCCAGTTCATGAGTTTTCAACAACCCATAGATTTCATCAAGTTCAGTATCAGCAAGTTCATAATTATCTCTTATTGTTGTTGTCTTTAAATCCCACTTTTTAGGTAGAGATAACAGAAACTTGAGATTTGACTCTTCAATATCATATTCTTTATCAACCAGAGACAGATCATTCAATAGTTTGCAAAATCTGTCATAAGTCTCAGTTAAGGTTTCATTAGGTCTTGAATCAAAGTGCTCATACTCCTGTGTGAGTATTGTCTTCCTGTTTTTCTTTATAGCAGTGGTTCCTTGACACCTGACTTCCAAAGCATCCCAGATTTCTTTTGCAGTTTTGCAACCAATTACTCTGTTAGACATAACATTATCCAAAGCACTGTGGAGAAGATGTCTTACCTTTGCATCTTTTGCAAGAGATGAGATGTCCTCAGGAGTATAATCTTTCTTTTCCTTTGGAATCAGTTTCTGCTCTTCATCACCAATAACAGGAGATAATTTAGTTGGCTTATGAGGACCATTGTTAATTCGATCAAGGTATTCTGGATCTGTTGCTTCCAGAAACATGGTCATCTTCACCTTCCAAATTGGATACTCCACTGGTCTGAGAATTGGAACCCTGATAGTTTCATATCGACTCACAGAATTAGGTTTAACCTGTTCAACCTTGGAAGAAGCTTGATTTTCTTCAGACATGATTATTACTGTGTTTGAATCGTAAAACTGTATATATTAAACAGCCTAGGCTCTGATACCACTTGTTAGGCCGAATACACAATATAATCAAGTATGTATGAGAATAACAATCAAGAACACACTTTTATGAATCAATAAAACTGTAATTATATTAACAGCTTCTCTCTTTATGATGTTAATGAATCACAAAGAGCTTCTAGGTTACAAGAATAATATATCAATAATCGCATCCCTTCTAGGTATAACCTATCTGTGTTTATATAGTACACAGTTACACAATCCTTATCTAATTGATACTCCTATAAATTAGCTATACAATTCATATCAATTACAGATTGCTTCTTATCTTCTATTCTGTTTCCTTAGTTGTATCAATATATTCTGCTTCTTTCCATCTTCAGAATATATTGCTTCTAGAATAATCAATTTAGCACCGACAGCTAATTCAACTTCTTCACCCAGTCAGACTTTAACAAACTCTGACCGGCTTCAGTAAACTCTTCACCTAGTCAGACTTTATCAAACTCTGACTAGCTTCAAGATAAACTCTGATATGTACCTGGTACTTAAACACTGATGAACAAACGTCAGCAATTATATCTGTTAGGCCGAATACACAATATAATCAGATATGTATGAGAATAATAATAATTAAGAACACTGTTTATGAATCAATAAACTGTAATTATATTAACAGCTTCTCTCTTTATGATGTTAACGAATCACAAAGAGCTTCTAGGTTACAAGAATAATCTTTCAATAATCGCGTCCCTTCTAGGGATAACCTATCTGTGTTTATATAGTACACAGCTACATACAATCCGTCTCTAATTGATATTCCTATAAGTTAGCTATACAATTCATATCAATTAAGGATTGCTTCTTATCTTCTATCCTGTTTCCTTAGCTGTATCAATATATTCTGCTTCTTTCCATCTTCAGAATATGTTGCTTCTAGAATCTTCAATTCTGCACCGACAGCTAATTCAACATTCACCTTGTCAGACTTTAAATAAACTCTGACCGGCTTCCTTTAAACTCTTCACCCTATCAGAGTTTAACTAAACTCTGATCGGCTTCTGATAAACTCTGAATAGTACCTGTTGCTTAAACACTGATAAACAAACATTAGCAATTATATCTAACAATCTCCCCCAACTTGTTCATAATAAAATGTACAAGTTAAACATATAATTGATGATGTCAAAACATATAACAAATGCAGTGTTTAACATATAACAGAGTTTAATTTAAAAACAGAGTTTAAATTTTACTTAGGATAGAAAATATTAAAAACTTACAGTCAGACTTTATTTGATTTCTTGAATATCAGGCACTGTCCTGAGATAATCAATTAGAAGTCTTCTTTCAGCCTTTTCCAGCTCTTCAATCATGATTTCTTTCAGTTCCTTGAGCTCTGGATCAGATTCTCCAGTCTGATAAATAGCAGCTCTTAGAGAATAGATGGAATTCTTCCTCATCTCATTCCCTAGCCTAATAAAATGTGGTTTATCAGATTCTAGATTGAATTCTAAGACTTTGATTCCCAGATCAGTCCTTAGTCTTGAACTGTTTCTCTTCATTTCAATCACATTTCCATAAGCATCTCTATACTTAGGAATGTATACCTTTGATTCTCCTCCTCCAAGCATCACCTTAGATCTTTGCACCTTTTGTCTGATGACCGTAGCAGAGTTTACTCTTCTTTGTCTCTGAGCAGAAATCCTTCTTTCATTTCCTTTGCTTCCCCCATCAGTAGAATCATCCCTCCGTCTCAGAGCTTGAGTGTCTTTGCATTTGTCTTTAGGTACACTCTCCCCCTTTTTGACATCATCAGAAAGTAGTACTGATGTCAGCAACTCAATAGCAGTAGAAATTGAAGTAAGTTGAGCAGACATGGCATGCTGGTTTTCTTCAACTTTCCCAAGCCTCTTCTTGATCTCTTCAGAATCCTTGGCTTGCTGCTTTAACATGGTAAAGTAATAAGTTCTGTCAGATTTTTGAGTAATATCCTTCATACTCACTTCATTCCTCAGATGTGTAAGCATCTTATGATTCTCATCAAATCTATTATTGAGAGATTTGACTTGAACAACAGTTGCCTTCAAACTGGTAAGTATGTCAGGATTGGAAATCTTCTTGACAGAATCTGATAGAAAATCTGCAGCCCTTTGTGCTGGAAAAACACAATTTGCTTCAGCCCATGTATTGTAATACATATTCTGAAAATGTTCAGAAGCAGCTCTTTGAACTTCTCTAGCTTCATTAGAATTAGCTTGAAGAGTAGAATCTTCCACTTGATTATCAGAGTTTGAATGAGCAGGACTAGCTTCAGCATTGTCATCCTCCCTTTGAATATCTTCAAGCACATTTTCAGCAGTAACTTCAGCATTTAACTGTGCAGTAGCTTCAAGTACTTGTTCTGCCACAGTTTGAGGAACATCAGAGTTTGCTGTAGCATTAACCTCTGCTTCTCTCTGAACAATCTCAACAACAGATTGTTGTAGAGCTTCAAGTAAGACGATGTCCTCATGATCATTCTCTGTTGCATCAGCATGTACAGCAACAGCTTCTGTAACTGGATCAACTCTAATCTGATCAACTTCCTCACCTTTCTCAAAATCAAGAGAAATGATTTCTGTGTGAGAAGCAATAGTTTCTACTATTTCAGTAGTGGCTTGATCAGCTTCCATTACAGTATCTTCATGAGCATCAATTCTGCTGTCAGAATGAACAGCAGCTTCCTCAACTACATCATCAGCTTTTGATGTAGGAGCTTCTGTTTCCAATTCAATCATAGGATCTTCAGTATGTACTCTGTCCATAGAAGGCACAGGAGTTTCAATGATTTCCTCTTGAATAAAAACTTCAGGAGCTTCAAAAACATTTCTGTCTTCAAAAACAGCTTTTGCTTCTTGAACCTCAAGATTTTCAACATTATCAACAATCTTTTCAGCACCAAACAATTGTGCTGCTACCAGTCTTCTCTTTCTCTGATGAAGAGTTTCTTCATCAGTTTCAGTCTCTGAGTCTGCAACAGAATCAGCAGCAACAGACTTTGCCCTTTGAGCTCGCTTTTTCTTCATTCTTTTTCTCCGAGGCATAGCATCAACATTTGATGCCTCAGCTTCAGTTTGTTGCAAACCAGACTTAACTGCTCTTACTTTAGATCTCTTTGACCTCTGTGGTTGAGATACAGAAGGCCCAGCTTCAGCAGTTGAGACTTGTTGTAGGTTGTCAAGAAATTGTTGTACTGATGTAGGTAACAGTAAAGGAACAACGTCTCCTTTCTTGTTGTCCTTGTTGATGAGATCAGAGAAAATTCGTTTGTGTAATTTAAATGGGAAAATAACATCCTCATCTAAAATCTCAACATCAGGACAGCATAGACTGAATATCAATTGACAAAACCTAGAGAAATAAACGACATTCCTATTCTCTAGCATTTTCTCACCAATATTATGCAAAACTAATCTAGCAATATCAAAATTACTGCCATAAAGTAGAGAATACCCGATTTGCAGACTATCAGTGGGAATTACATCCCAGTTTGTGCACTTTTTCCCGAACGCCCTTGTTATGCAGTCGAAAAAGAAACTCCATTCCTTTCTCAAGAGTGGTCGCTTCAATTGACCAATCTTTGTTAGTGGTCCTGAGTATCCAATTTCTCGCATCATTCTGATCAATTCAGAATCTCCAACAGCAACTGTGAACGAATTGAAATCTTCAAGATCCAAAGCATCACGTACAGTTCTGGGAGTTACAGTATAGTCGTTGTCTTGAAATTGAAAGATGATAGATGGAGACCCATTCTCTCCTCCATTATCATAAGCACCTGTCTGCCAAAAAGATTTAATTTGTGTTGCAGACAGCTTCGTAGGTGTGGTAAGAGCAGTACCAATATCAGAGTTTAACAAAAACTTTTGAATCAAATGAAACGCCTCCGGTGCGTTCTCATTTGCTACAGGAGCAGAATAATTGTTGGGAACAAACTCTAAGTCTGAAGCAGTAAACGCTGTTGTAGCCATTTGTTTGAAGTATGAATGATATGAGAGAATAAGATGATTGTGTATGTAGGTAAAGTGTTTGAGACAATGTATGTTTGAGTGTTTGTGTGAAAGTGGAGATGTGCAAAAGTTTTGAACCGCTTATGTGTAGATTATTTAAATAATAACTGTAAATATTACTACACACAGCATGCGTCCTTGAGACGTGTGAAAGTGGATTCAAACGTGCCTACCCACGCGCAACTTCCAACGCCCACGCAAAATATCCACCTGGCATTACACTCAAAATATCCACAAAAATAAATTAATAATAATAAAATTATCAATTTTAATATCTCAAAAACACAATTATTAAATTCGAAGGAACTCAACAGTCAGAAGAATAATGACTGTGATAAAGTACGAAGAAGCTCAACAGTCAGAGTAATAATGACTGTCTTGGAACTTCACACTTTACTGTTCCCATCGCTTCGTCTCATACAAAACGTTTCAGTTACCCATGGTAATGCTATAAAAGCTGAACCATGTAACCACAGATAACTCACACTTCCAAATTATCACTCATCAAATGGCAGGAACTTTCGAATTCTTAGATATAAAATCCTTCTTGAATTTGAACTGGCCTAAGCAAGCAAACTATATAATCGACGAGTTTCTTGCTTTGTCCTTCCTTAATGATGAAGGTCTCATCGCTGACGATGAGATAGCTGAGGGACCGATCTCTAATCCGTATGTTCACATCGTTCGTCCTGGGCCATATGATGTGCCCATGCTCGCAGATGATGACACTGCAGAGATCTGTTTTATGATCTTCCAAGAGAGTTTCTTGACGGGTACTGAGGAGACGCCCTTCTTGGAGTCCTGCAAGCTCCAAAGCAGAAAGAGAAGGCGAAAAAACGATGATGATGATGCAGCATCAGGAGGTCGTCAAGCCTTGGAAATCCCAGTATAATAACCAGATTAACAACTGGGTTGCTGTCATTAGAAGAATTAGAGCACAATAGCTTCTGGCTCTAGCTCTTCTGGATAGCATTCAAATACTTATCCTGGTTAAATAGATCATCTCATTTGCAACCATAAGGATTAGTATTCACTAGAAGTATTAGCTAGATATGAGTATGTAATTTTCTGAATGTAAAGAAGATTTGAATCAATGAATGAAAAAGATATTTTGTTTTTCTTTACATTTCTGTATGAATGTTATGATGAATGTTAAATATAAATGAATTTGCAGAATTACAGTCATCACTTTGAACACCATACTCATCTGTGCTACAAATACTTCTATTTTCAGTCAAACACACTCTTTCGTTTCTCTGTTAAATTCAAAATAGATACTCTTGTGAAAAACAAACTTCTACACTCAAAATTATAATATGTCTAAAACAAAGAGATTATTTTAACCATCAAGGATTAAAACAAAGAGACCTCGGCATATTTCACACAAAACATCAGTGTTTACCATTTGGCCTTCTTTGTCAATAAACTCTTTTCTCAAACTGTACAGATGTGAATAATTGTGTGTGCATTAGCAGAGTTTACCGAAATCAAATATTTAGATCATCTCAAAGTTCATAAGATCCACAAAATAAATCAGTAAAAGCTGGTTGCCTAAACTCTCATGTTTAACATAAAATCTGATTTTTGGGTCTAAACTCTGTATTATTGATATCCTTTCATTTGGATATGTCTTTTATTTGTCACCCCCTTTACTTATATTATTTTTTTTATTTATTTATTTTTTTTTATTTTTTTTTTTTTATTTTTCCAGTAATCAGTGGTTGGCACTAGTCACCAAAAATCAAAGATTTTAGCCCTTATTTCATACAATAAGTTCCTGGATCTTCCTAGGCTCAACTTGATCTCAAAGGAATTTGTGCACTGCTTGGCATCTTTTGATTTGAGGGTGAATTACTTATAATAAATAATCAGAGTTTAGACTTTCCATCAGACCATACAGTTAACTTATGAGAGGAAATGCAAACAGCCAATACAGAATCAGTGTATAGGATCAATAAACTGAGAGATGGTATAAATATAGATACAGTATCATGCTGTGTTAGCTTACTGCACATGTTAGAAATCAGAATTTATACAACTCTTAAGGATTCACAGTTACTTACTGAGAATTATGTTCCATACTAATTTCTTCATTGGTCCATATGTTTCAGACAAAATTACAATCAGAGTATAGCATTAGACTGTAACATTCAGAGTATCACTGACATTTTATGACTAACAGAGTTTATCATCAGAGTTTGACCAACAGAGTATACCATCAGAGTTTAACATGCTAGTTCACATAACAGTTAACACATGCAAGAAGTTGAGCATAAATAGCATGCAAACATGTATAATTTTTGAGTCTAACCTGTATCTCTAGTCGAAACCAGAGATCATTCCAAGTTCATTTACCAATCTTGTAAAAGTAGCTTCACTCAAGGGTTTTGTGAAGATATCTGCAAGTTGTTGGTCTGTAGACACAAAATGAAGCTCAATATCTCCTTCTTCCACATGTTCTCTGATAAAATGATATCTGATACTGATGTGCTTGGTCATGGAATGCTGTACTGGATTACCTGTCATAGCAATAGCACTTTGGTTATCACAGTAAATAGGTACTTTAGAATACCTTAATCCATAGTCCAGCAACTGATTCTTCATCCATAAAATCTGAGCACAACAGCTACCAGCAGCTATATACTCTGCTTCAGCTGTGGATGTTGAAATTGACTTCTGTTTCTTGCTGTACCAAGAAACTAATCTGTCACCTAAAAATTGACAGCTTCCACTTGTGCTTTTTCTGTCTATCTTACAGCCTACAAAGTCTGCATCAGAGTAACCAAGTAACTTAAACTCTGATTCTCTAGGATACCACAAACCAAGAGTTATGGTTCCTTTGAGATATTTAAAAATCCTCTTCACAGCTGTTAGATGAGGCTCTCTGGGATCTGCTTGAAATCTTGCACAAAGACATGTTGCATACATGATGTCAGGTCTACTTGCTGTAAGATACAGTAAAGACCCTATCATTCCTCTGTAGTTTGTCATATCTACTGAGGCTCCTGTGTCTTTGTCTAGTTTTGTTGCTGTAGCCATGGGAGTAGTAGCAGATGAACAATCAAGCATACCAAATTTCTTGAGAAGATTTCTGGTATATTTTGCTTGATTGATGAAAATACCATCATCTGTTTGCTTGACCTGTAAGCCTAGAAAGTAACTAAGCTCTCCCATCATGCTCATTTGGTACCTGGATTGCATAAGCTTTGCAAACTTCTTACAAAGTTTGTCATTAGTAGATCCAAAGATAATATCATCTACATAAATTTGAACTAAAAGCAAATCTTCACCAGCATTGAAATAAAACAAAGTTTTATCAATTTTACCTCTTGTGAACCCACTTTCTAAAAGAAATTGAGCAAGAGTTTCATACCATGCTCTTGGTGCTTGCTTTAGTCCATATAATGCCTTGTCAAGCCTGTAGACATAATCTGGGTGCTTGGGATCTACAAATCCTGGTGGTTGTTCAACAAATACTTCTTCTTCAAGCTTCCCATTGAGAAAAGCACTCTTCACATCCATCTGAAAGACTTTAAACTTTTTGTGTGCAGCATAGGCCAGAAAAATCCTTATTGCCTCCAATCTTGCAACTGGAGCAAAGGTTTCATCATAGTCAATTCCTTCCTGTTGAGAATAGCCTTTTGCTACAAGTCTAGCCTTGTTCCTTGTGATTACTCCATCACTGTCAGTCTTGTTTCTGAAAACCCACTTTGTACCTACTATTGATCTATTCTTTGGTCTAGGTACAAGTGTCCAGACTTCATTTCTTTCAAATTCATTTAATTCTTCTTGCATAGCTGTTATCCAATTAGCATCTTGAAGAGCTTCCTCCACTTTCTTTGGTTCTGTTTGAGACAAGAAAGCATGATACAGACACTCATTGTTTGATGCACTTCTAGTTCTTATACCAGCATCAGGATCTCCAATTATGAGATCAGGTGTGTGTGCCTGTGTCCACTTTCTTGCTGTTGGTAAGTGGTTTCTTGCATCATTATTGGATCCTCCCCCTTGATCCATGCTCTCCTGATTCATATGTTGACTTTCTGTAGCATCTGAGGCTCCCCCTGAATTGGATGGTTCAGAGTTTGAACTGTCAGAGTTTGAATCAGTTTCCTCAACTGACTCATTTGCTGTGTCTTGTTGAGCTTCTTCATGCTCCCCCTCAACTGGTTCTCTATTTTGTTCAGCTTGAGAATTTCCAGTTTCTCCAGTATTTACCAGTAGAGGTTCAGAGTATGCTTCGTCAGAGTTTGTCAGCCCTGCTTCATCAGAGTTTACTCCATCAGAGAATAATTCTTCATTATCAAAACGTAGTTGATCATATTCATTCTTGTCTTCAAGTCCAGTTATTTTCTTGTCATCAAACGACACATGAATGGATTCCATGATCACTTTAGTTCTCAGATTGTAGACTCTGAATGCTTTTGTTGATAATGGATAACCAACAAAGATTCCTTCATCAGCTTTTAGCTCGAACTTTGTCAACTGTTCAGGATGAGTCTTCAACACAAAGCATTTACATCCAAATATATGAAAGTATTTCAAATTTGGCTTCTTATTTTTCACCATCTCATATGGTGTTTTCCCATGCTTGTTAATTAGTGTTGCATTTTGAGTGAAACAAGCAGTTTGAACAGCTTCTGCCCAGAAATATGTTGGCAATTTTGCTTCATCAAGCATAGTTCTAGCAGCTTCAATTAAAGTTCTGTTCTTTCTTTCCACTACACCATTTTGCTGTGGAGTACCAGGTGCAGAAAATTCTTGTTTAACTCCTCTTTCCTTGCAGAAAGCTTCCATAATTGAGTTTCTGAATTCAGTTCCATTATCACTCCTTACTATTTTGACTTTGTGCTGTGATCCTTTGTCCAGTTGATTTACATGATCCATCAGAGTTTGAGCAGTTTCATCCTTCTTTGATAAGAAATACACCCATGTATATCTAGTATATTCATCAACAATTACTAGAGCATATTTCTTTCTGCCCATCGACATTATATTCACTGGTCCAAAGAGATCAACATGTAGAAGATGATAAGGCTCCACTACTGAAGATTCAGATTTGCTCTTGAAAGATGACTTCCTTTGCTTGGCCTTTTGACAAGAATCACATAGGCCATCTAGACTTAGTATTGATTTTGGGAGTCCTCTTACAAGATCCTTTCTTATTAGCTCATTGATGTTGTTCAAATTGAGATGAGAGAGCTTTTTATGCCAATTCCAACTCTCTTCATTAGATATCCTTGCAGTTAGACACACTGTTTTACCATTAGAGTTTGTTACCAAACTTGCTTCATAGATGTTGTTGTGCCTGTGTCCAACTTAGAACAACTTTTCCAGTAGATTTACTGATCACTTCACAATATTCACTGTGAAAATCTACATGGTTTCCTCTGTCACAGATTTGACTCACAGATAGCAGATTATGCTTGAGTCCTGAGACTAGAGCTACATTTGTAATGATGACACTTCCAAGATTAATATCGCCATATCCCAGAGTGTGTCCTACGTTGCCATCTCCATAGGAAACTTTTGGGCCAGCTTTCTCTTCAAAGTCTGATAGCAGGGCTTTATTTCCAGTCATGTGTCCTGAGCATCCACTGTCCAAGATAAGTGTGCTCTCCTTGATACCCTGCAATCAAAAAAAAACTAAGTGTTAGTTTTAAGGATCCAGACTTGCTTGGATCCCTTGTCTTTCTTAACAGAGTTAGCTTTTGCAGCGGAATGCTTATTATCAGAGTTTAAGCTAACAGTATCAGACTTTACACTAGCAGAGTTTGCTCTAACCCATTTCAGGTTGGGTTTTAGCTCATAATAATTATGATAAATAGCATGATAACTCTTACAAGTATAAATCGAATGCCAAGTGCTCCCACAATGTGTGCATAAAGTCTGTGGTCTTACCCTAACATAATCATTCTTCACTTCTGAAGTAGAAGATAAAGAATTAATATGTTTGTTCTTATTGCAAAATCTAGCAAGATGATTAGAACTACCACAACTATAACATGTTTTCCTTGAAGCACCAGCATTAGGCATATAATTATTCCTATTGTTTATGCCTATTTTGCCATTCCTATTTTTCTTGGACCTTTTTGGTTTCATGGCAGACTTTACCTCTTTGAGCTTATGTTTAAACTGTTTTCCTGTCATTAAACCAACATTAACCTGTTTCTCACAGACTTTAATTGGTTCTCTAACAGCTCCTTGCTCAATAGGCTTCTCTGTTTTAGATTCAATATCCATTTGTTCAACACAAGTTTCTACTGGCTCTAAAACAGCTTCTTTCACTATTACAGATTTTAGCTTGTTAGACTCAGGAACAAATGTTACAGGAGTTGAATATGAGCTTGTGAAGACTCTAAACTTAATTTTATCCTGAAACCTAAGTTCATCTTCCTCACTGTAACCTAAACCTACAGCATCTGTCTGGAACACTTGGTGTGTATCTCTACCAGAATTAGTCCAGGTTTTAATTATGTTCCTTTCCTTTTCTAAATCAGATTCTAATTGCCTATACTTTTTAAGCAATTCCTGTTCAACATAAACAGCATCATCTCTTTCTTTTTGAATCTGCTTCATATTTTCAAGTTCTCTTTCAAGAAACTTGCTTCTTTCTTTCAGGCTAAGATTCTCAGATTTAATCCTCTCATTTTCTAAAGTCTGATCCCTATAACTAACATGTATGTTCTTAAGATAAATTCTTAATTCTGAGATATTATCAGTATCATAAGCATAAGTAGTTAGGGGTACCTTATTTTCTGATGATTTAGCTTCATCCTTGACAGTTGCCATGAATGCATAGTTTTCTCCATCATCAGAGTCTGAAGTATCTGCCCAGTCTTTGCCTTTAGAGATGAGTGCTTTCTCAGTTTTTCCTTTCTTGCACTCTGGAGCATAGTGACCCATCTCCTTGCATTTATAGCACTGGATCTCAGATTTGTCCTTCTTTCCAGACTTGGTATTCCTTCCATCAGACTTTCTGAAGTTCTTTATCTCAGAATTTGAATCTCTCCTTGAGAATCTTTTACCCTTTTTGAAGTTCTTGAATCCCATCTTTTTAAATGTTTTCACCATCAAGGCAGCCATTTGCATCAACTCTTCTTCATCATCTTCAGAGTCAGAGGCTTCATCATCAGAGTTTGAGTCAACATCAGTGTTTGATGACTCACTCTCAGAGTTTACAACCAATGCTTTTCCTTTGGCTTTCTTCCTTGAGATTTTCTTTTCAATGGGCTTCTCTTCGACTTTGAGAGCAACAGATCTTGATTTCTTGCTTGACCGTCTGTTTCTTTGGTCTATTTCCAATTCATGAGTTTTCAATAACCCATAGATCTCATCAAGTTCAGTATCAGCAAGTTCATAATTGTCTCTTATTGTTGTTGTTTTCAAATCCCATTTCTCAGGTAGAGACAACATAAATTTGAGATTTGATTCTTCAAGATCATACTCTTTGTCAACAAGAGACAGATCATTCAGCAATTTGCAGAATCTGTCATACGTCTCAGTCAAGGTTTCATTAGGTCTTGAGTCAAAGTGCTCATACTCCTGTGTGAGTATTGTCTTCCTATTCTTCTTGATAGCAGAGGTTCCTTGGCACCTGACTTCCAAAGCATCCCAGATCTCCTTTGCAGTTTTGCATCCAATAACCCTATTGGACATGACATTATCCAAAGCACTATGGAGAAGATGTCTGACCTTTGCATCTTTTGCAAGAGATGAGATGTCCTCAGGAGTATAATCTTTCTTTTCTTTTGGAATCAGTTTCTGCGGTTCATCACCAACAACAGGAGTTAATTTGGTTGGCTTATGAGGACCATTGTAGATTCGATCAAGATATTCTGGATCTGTCGCCTCCAGAAACATGGTCATCTTCACCTTCCAAATCGGATATTCCACCGGCCTGAGAATTGGCACTCTGATGGTTTCATATCGACTCACAGAATTAGGTTTAACCTGTTCAACCTTGGGAGCAGCTTGATTTTCTTCAGACATGATTATTACTGTGTTTGAATCGTAAAACTGTATATATTAAACAGCCTTGGCTCTGATACCAATTGTTAGGCCGAATACACAATATAATCAGATATGTATGAGAATAATAATAATTAAGAACACTGTTTATGAATCAATAAACTGTAATTATATTAACAGCTTCTCTCTTTATGATGTTAACGAATCACAAAGAGCTTCTAGGTTACAAGAATAATCTTTCAATAATCGCGTCCCTTCTAGGGATAACCTATCTGTGTTTATATAGTACACAGCTACATACAATCCGTCTCTAATTGATATTCCTATAAGTTAGCTATACAATTCATATCAATTAAGGATTGCTTCTTATCTTCTATCCTGTTTCCTTAGCTGTATCAATATATTCTGCTTCTTTCCATCTTCAGAATATGTTGCTTCTAGAATCTTCAATTCTGCACCGACAGCTAATTCAACATTCACCTTGTCAGACTTTAAATAAACTCTGACCGGCTTCCTTTAAACTCTTCACCCTATCAGAGTTTAACTAAACTCTGATCGGCTTCTGATAAACTCTGATTAGTACCTGTTGCTTAAACACTGATAAACAAACATTAGCAATTATATCTAACAATATCTAACAATAACAGAGTTTAACTTTTACTTAGAACAGAAAACTTTAAAAACTTACAGACAGTCTTTACTTAATTTCCTCAATGTCAGGCACAGTCCTGAGATAGTCTATGAGTAGTCTTCTTTCAGCTTTTTCTAGCTCAGCAATCATAACCTCTTTCAGCTCCTTAAATTCTGGGTCTTTTTCACCAGTCTGATATATGGCAGCCCTCAGAGAATATATGCTGTTTTTATTCATCTCATTTCCTAGCCTGATATAGTAAGACTTGTCTGATTCCAAATTGAATTCCAAAACTTTAATACCAAGTGCTGTTCTGAATCTAGCACTGTTTCTCTTCATTTCTCCAGATTTCCATGGTAATCTCTGTACTTAGGAATATATGCACTTGAAATTTTGGCTCCACTCAAAACTTTAGACTTCATCATTCTCTCTCTTAAAACTTGAGCATCATTGTGAGTATTTCGATTTTTCACTTTTAGCAGATATAGCACATACTCCAGCTCTTCCCATAGTTTTAGATGAATGTCAGATTCTCCAACTCTATAAACTCTACCATCAGCCATAAAATATAACAGAAACTCCTTTTTGATTCCTCTGTGATAAATCATCTGAACAGACTCTAGCTTGTCAAGGCTTTCTTGAGTTACCCCAACACCAGGTTCTGCCAGTGATGTATGATCTAAAGGACTGTTATTTACTCTTTTCTCTCTGTGTGAACCCAAGCCAGATCTATCATAAGATTCTTTTCCCATCACATTTCTGCTTTGTAGAATGTTCACATTTCCTGGCTTCAGAGTTTCATCTTTAGATGGTCTTCGAAAAGTACCTTGGAGTTGTGGAGATATCAATTGAGTTTGTACAACTTGAGCAGTGTCAGAGGTTGTCACAACTTTAATAGAATCATCAACTTGAGCAACGTCGGTGGTTGATTTATTAGATCTTGATTCAACATGAGCCATGTCAGAGGTTGAATAAGCTTTCTTTGATAACTCAGGCTCTTCAATCAATTTGCCTTTTCCTTTATCAGTGTTTGCTCCAGCAGGCCTCCTTGAGTATTGTAAACTCTGTTGAGAGTTCACATTCTCTTTAATAATAATTCCTTTTTCCTTTTTCCTAGGAGCCTTGACAGCTTTTTGCTTGTAAGTTCCAGCTTCAACTTCCTTTTTATGCTCTTCAGCAAGAATCTGTAATTCAGCATCAATGTCTTCAACTGTGGCTTCACCACCATGTTCTTCCAAAAAGAGTTTAGCAGCAATCTTGTAATAACCCGAATTTTTGGTAAAATTAAAACTTTTCTTATTATGATTAAGTGCATCAGTGAATAGTGAATTTGGTGGATGAATAGTGATTTTGAGGGTTAAAAAGATTTTCAGACCACCCTATATACGGGGTGATATAATAAACTTTCAAAGTCATATTATTGATCTACGGAGTAAATAAGTGAATGCAAAGACGATCGGAATTCAGAAATTCCAAATTTTATTTTGGTATGGTATTTGACCGGGCAGTGAATTATATATTATTATATTCAAGAAATGAGATATTAAAATTGAGGATTTAATATTTTGGAATTTTATTATATTATTAAAGTCGATTTAAGGATTCGATTGTTGAAGTGAATAGTGGATAGTTACTATTCACTGCGAAAATCGCGTAGAGTTTTATTCGCTCTTTAGGAAATATTTCGAATCGTTTCAAGAGGAACAAGGCAACATTTACAGGATTAAATATAGACATGGAAGTAACATGTAACAAGATTAATTCGAGGAATGCAACATTTGGATCATCCATGTGAAAGGAAACGAACCAGTAAAGCTACTTTAGCCAGACACATGCATGCGCGACACGTATTCTGGTGACTCACCCTTCTTTTAACCACAAAATATCAAGGCAATTATCAGCCACCAAGACAAAAAGAAAAAGGAGTATTCTCCATTTTTGAAGAGAAAACCGAGAGAGAAATGAGGAGAAAAATGGTGGAGAAAGAAGTGACCATAACTTGAGATTCTCTTGGCGGTTTTTGGCGTTCCACCACTCAAATCGAAGCTCTCGAGAAGCCCGACGTAACCATAGTAAGAAATCACCTCAACCCCGTGATTTACCCCTTCGATTTCAGTGATTAACAGTCGGAGAAGATGATGAATAGTAACTTGTGTTTTGTTTTGTTTTTTTTGATATTGAGTTTGTGGCTTCCAAAGGTTGTATTAAGCAAGGATCTAAGGTTACATAAGGAATATAGCAGCAAGCAAGCTTGGAGAAGGTATAAATCTTGAAACCCTTGAAGTATTATGAGGTTTATGGATGATTAATGGTGTTATGCATGTTTATAGCCTTAGTTGTTATGATTGGGCTTTAATCTAAGTTATAATGAGTTATATGAACGGAAAGACATTGCTTGGCCTCAGTTCTATGTCATATAAGATGTATGTATTGTGTGGAGTGATCGATATGCATTTTGGATGATTTGAAATTTGGGAATATCCGAGTTATAGCCGTCGTAATGCCCAAATTTTTACCTACTGATTGGTTCCCTGTTTTTCCTCTGTTAGAGCTCGACCCTTGAGTCCTACTACCCATGATTGTGTAGTTTATGTTATAAGCTTCGTAATGATATGTGGTTCGTCTAATTTGGCCGAACGGTTTAAGAGTTATGCTAGTTTTAGTAATCGTGGTTCGAGAGGTTTCATCGCAGAAATGTAACCACTTTGATGCTAAGTCAAAGACCTTTAAGAGTCGAATTAAAATGTGAAACTTTGTGATATAATGCTAAGGATAGTTAGCAAGCCTTGTGCATTATTTTATGGCTGGGTGTTGTGTTGCGTATGTGTGATTGGGTAGTATTTTTTTTTTTAAAATGAATAAATAGTATTAAAATCTGAAATCAAATAGAATTAAGCATTAAAAGTTGTTTTAATTAAAGATTTAAAATGAGTTAATTATTTGAAATATGGATATAAATTAGAGTACTAATTATTTCGTAATAGTGGATTAATTTTGAATAAATAGAATAAAATGGATTTAGTTAGCGATTTATTAATTTGTAATAAAAGATTAATTTAGACGTAATTTCTAATAAATGGGAATAAAAATAGATCGTTTTGAGTATGCAAGAAGATTTAATTTTTATTTAGAATAAAAAGGAGATTATTTTAGAGAGTAAAAATAGAATATTATAGAGATTTTAGAAACGACCTTTTTTGGTTTTAAGAACGAGATTTAGAGACATTAAAATAGAATAACGTTTCTACATCTTGAATAATTGGTTTTAGTTCGAATAAAATAGGTTTATTTAATTAAGAATTAGTTGCGAATTATTGAGATATTTTCCGTTAATTATTTTAGAAATATTCGAGGAACCTTGGGATTTAATAGGGATTAATTATGACGTAAGTTTATTCCGAGGTTTTATTTATTTAATTAGTTTTAAATTAGAGAAAAGACGTATAGGTTCCTAATCGGATTGAGATTTAAAAGAGAAATGCGTAGTGCCGGTTTAAGAATTGTAGACGTTCTATTTGTTTTAATTATTATTTGAATTTATTTTATTGCTGACATGGTTTATTCAATACAATTTGCTCACGTACTTGTGGATAATTCTTTTAGAGTATTTCCCTGGTCCGAAACTGAAGGCAATTACGTGGGTAGAGTACTAATATTATTTGATTTTGTGCACATCGAGATCGAGGCAAGTTCTTTCTGACCCTCACTCCTACTGCATTATTTTGAGGAATATTTATTTCTAAAGTTTGATTTATTTATTCTTTTCTGAAATATTTATTTAATAGTTCTATCAGTTTATCTTGAGAAATATTATACTTCTTGATTATCGAGACACACTAAAAATATTCCTCGTCCTTAAAGCGTATTTAATAGAATTTCCTGGGCATCTTATTCGTTCAAGATAACCTTAAAAGTCATTCAGTTGTAGCTACTCTCCTATATCGAGGTAGTTAAAAGTTTATTTACTTCATTCAGATTTATTGTTCAGATCCGATAATTTTTATTTTAAATTTCTAAATTTGATTCATTCTTCGGATCAAATTATATACATTCAGAACAGTGGAAAGCTGGAGAGGATTTCATCAGAACCTACTCTTAAATAATTATTCTAAAGTATTGTTATATTATTTGGTTGATTTGAGTCGTTCCCATCATTCGGGACGATTCCAAATAATTTATTTCATCCAACGAATCTCTTTTGTTCGAGGTTTGTTAACCTGTTTCGTCTTGGGTTGACATATTGTTCATGTCAACATAAATAATCCTTTAAAATATTGTGACGACCTATTGTTCGGGTCGTTATCGCACAAATAGTAGAATGGCAGTCGGCCAGAGTTGAATATGAGTTTTCTATTAATTTATTCACACTTCATTCTCATAACTTTTCCGGGGAAATAATCTTTACTCCAACTGGTCAACGTGGGAGTGGCCCACGGAATTTTCTTTCTGATCAACACGAGATATAAACTCGTGGTATCAAGAGAGGAATATATCTATTTTTGGCACAACGGATGTCGAGTTGATTCTACAACCCACTAATTGCTAGCAAAACAAAATTGTGATACTTGAGACAGAGTAGTGATCGTGCTATGGGGTATCACGGGCGTGCGGTACTTGAGACATGGTAGTTGATCGCGCCATGGGGTATCGTAAAGGAGACAGACCAGCATCTTCTACTCTCAAATTTCAAACGCAATTGTTTTGAGAAAAATGATTCGGTTAACCATGGGACTGTTGGTCCGTTAGAATAAATTGTCACACTTCGAGTTTGGCAGATACTATTTCCTTTTCCCTAAATAGTAGTTTTGGTATTAGCGAGCCAATCAGTGGAATTTGATGAGCACATAGTTGCTCACCCTTGTTGTTAATCATATTTTTACAGTTAAAGAGGAAATAGGTGATTCATCCCGCTACAGAGCTAAAGGGAAGGAGAAGATGCAGCAAGGCACCGACATGGATTAGCACTGTCATTTCAGAAATACAGTCAGGGAGCTTCACCAGAGATCATTATCTACCAATAAACTCTATGTATTTAGCGTTTTGGTATGTATTATATAGTAATGATGTAATAATTCAGAGATAGATCGATGCCTAGACTTGTGGGCTGGAACCACTACTTGTTGTATATATTATAATTACTATGATATGTATTATATTTTGTGTGTTAACGATGATCATGGATCGTGGCGTCATGAGTCTACTAATAGTGGATTTGGGGTCGTCACAGTTTTGGTATCAAAGCAATAGTTATATCCTTAGGAAAACGTGAGATCCTAGGGATATAATACGATGATTGAGTTAAGATAGTGAGACGGGTTTGCGATTACTTAAGAGCTATAGCCTCACACATGGATTTCTATACCTTGATGAGTTTTAAGCTTATATATCTATATACACCTATACATGCTGCTAGATAGAACCTGTTATGATAGAATGTTCTTTACTTTTGTGGATGTCTTCATCAGAGTCCTCAGATTTCCATGCTATTCGAGACAGATCTCCTACTCCTATCTGAGAGATCATGGAGATCCTAGTTCAAAGTTAGACACTAAACCATCGAAAGAGTATATGATCATAAACAATGACATTGAGGATTTTCCATTGGGATACTTGCACCTCCTACCTATTAGGTGATAGGTTTAGTAGATTTACCTTCTTTTTGATGTGGATATAGTGGATTTCCCTCTAGTAATTCATGACTAAGTTACCTTTATGGCAAAAAGCCAGTTTTAAGATGATTCGTTGACTTCAGTTAATACATCCCTAATTGATGTGATCTGGACTCTAAAAATATCATTGTCGATTACTACTTTGGGATTTGGAAGAGATATGAATGGAGATCTTCATATGATACCCCTATTGAACTTGTTCCATTCTTTTGTAAAATGTCGTGATACCCGTTTTCCAGAGTCGGACCAACTCAAGGTACATGCACCATAGATGGACTCTAAGAGATACAACTATGTGTTCTGAAATTCGAAACTAAGCTATTGAACGATTTCGTGACCAAAAAATTAGTAGTTCGGAAGATGAAGCTTGTAGGAGTTGAGATAGTGCCCTCCGACAATAAATCTTCCGTACATATCCTTTTAAAGATTTTTCTTTCCTGATGAGCTATTAGTGTTTACAAGTGACGTTTTCATTCTAGAATCAACGGTTGCGCTTTATTATCTACGATGGTCGGTAAATTTTTTTTTATCATTTGAGTTCGCTCAAGATGTTTTCATTCTTGCTTGAAAGGCATCTATATTGTTCAGAGGTCAATTTATCTATCACTATCTACTTCGAAAATATAAGTTCTTTTCATAACTCTTCTTATATTTGACTCTTTTGTGATACTGAGATGAACCACCCTATAAATAGGGGATGACTATCTGTCTGTGTGATAAGAAGTCTGGTGGGACGCCACATGTTTGTACTGTTGCTTGTCGTTAGAGTACTAAAGGCTGGCCACCTTGTGTACTATGACGGTTGTCCTAATGACACATGCAACGGAAAAAAAATGTTCAATGATCATTTTGATCTCTCAGTTAACCTCTTATAAAAGATTAGCGTTACCAAGAATTGATTATACATATGTCATTGTTTAACATTTTCCATCTCTGAGTTATCTTGTTCAAGGTTCTTATGGAGAAATTATCAGAACAACCCTTTGGAAGTGAGAAAATAAGTTATGTTGGATAAGCTTGCGATATCTTGCGTGATGATACAATAACAACCGTCTTCCATTTGAGAAAAGATAGAGTACATAATTCACATTTCCCTATCTCTTAAATTTTGATATAGTAGTTAAAGGATGGTTCAACTATGGAAGTTTTGAGATTCAATATTTAAGACATTTAAATTGATTTTGAGCCTTTTCTTATAGAAGTTCCAAGATGATTCCATGAATTAGTCCAGAACGACATATCCCGAACCTATTAAAAGGGGACTATTGATGTCGAGGAAACGTGAACATGGTTTGGAGAGATGAAGAAAACTTATGAGAATTTTAAGTTGAGTAAGTTGAGAATACCATCAATGCTATATATTATGTTAAAGAGGAAATCGAAACTGGTATAAGGAAAATGAGAACTATTAAAGGCACGATAATTGAGATGAGATTTAGAAATTGCAACCTGTTAGTAATTTTATTTATAAACCTAACCTATTTACTTAAGGATTTACCGAATGGCTGTTTTTTTTTTTACTACCACGACACAAGAGTTATGTTTTGACAACATTTATGTGTTATGGCTTTTGATTATGAGGAATTGTTTTATTTACCGGTAAGGATGTTCAGCTCCATAATTATATACATATTTTGTTCTGTATAATTAAACCTTGTGTTTTCCATCTTAATAGAAAAAGATGCCACCCAGAAGAGGCAGAACTCCCAAGAACCAACAAGTACCACCTGAGGTGGGCCAACGCAACGATGGCCCCATTCCCCACCAACAACCAGAACCAGAACCTGCTCCAGTAATTCCACCAAACCAGAACCATAATGATCCTATGGGTTTACTTGTGAAATTCCTAAGACAGTATACCCAAAATCCTCCACCTAGACAAGAAATACCCCTAGTCAGAGACAATCAACCTCATGTACAACCAGTTAAGAATACAGTTACCTTCAAGTCTTTCAAGTCACTGAATCCACCTGAGTTTAAAGGTACCACTGATCCTGTTTAAGCAAGAATTTGGTTACGAGAAATGGAAAAGACCTTTGAGATTGTAGGAGTGGAAGAAGAAAAGAAGACCATTTTTGCAGCCTACATGTTAAAAGGTGAGGCAAACTTCTGGTGGGAAGCGAAAAGAGCTATGGAAGGGAATGCAGTAATACCTTGGACTCGGTTCACCCAACTGTTTTTGGAAAAATATTTCCCTAAGTACTTGGAAAATCAAATGGAGATTAAATTTCTGGAGTTAAAGCAAGGCAATATGACCGTAGCTGAATATGAAGCCAAATTTACTAAACTCTCCAGGTTTGTGCCTTATCACGTCGATACTGATGAGAAAAGAGCTAAGCGTTTCCAACAAGGACTGAAACCGTGGATCCAGGATCGAGTTGCAGTCTTAGAAATCACCAACTATGCTACCTTGGTTCAGAAAGCAGCTATAGTAGAAAGTGGGGCAGAGTTGTACTCGAAGGACAAGGACGTAAAGAAAAGGAAGTTTCAGAATCGTGGAACCAGTTTTGACAAGAAGCCTGATAATCGGAGTGGAAAGAAACCGTTTATGAGACGGGAAGATAGAAGCACTGAGACCAAGAGAATTGAGAACCATGACACTAGAGGATCTAATCAGATGTTCAGATCACCACATACAACAAATTTGATACAAGGAAGGCCACCACTACCAGAATGCAAAACATGTGGAAGAAAACACCCAGGACCCTGTAATCTTGCAAATATTGTTTGCTACAAATGTGGACAGAAAGGGCATTATTCTTCTAACTGCAAGGAGAAAGCAACTACTTTTTCAAATGCGGAAAGAAAGGACACATTGCACGAGATTGTAAGTCACCTCCGAAGGAAACCACTGTACCTAGACTCATGGCACCTCCTGACAACAAACCGACTGCACGTACTTTCAATATGACGGTGAAAGATGCTATCGCTGACAGTGACGTAATTGCAGGTACACTTTTAGTAAATTCTGTGAATGCATGTGTTTTGATTGACTCGGGAGCTACAAGATCTTTTATATCATAAAATTTTATGAACAAACTGGATATTCAGTCAACACCATTAGGGGAAACTTTGGTTATAGAAGTAGCAAATCAGGAAACGGTTCCTATAGATCAGGTATGCCCAGATTGTGCTATCGAGATTCAAGAACAACAATTCAACGCAGATCTTCTTCCTTTTAAGTTAGGAGAATTTGATGTAATTCTTGGAATGGATTGGTTAGCTCGCTATGATGCTCAAATCAATTGTCGGCGTAAATGGGTTAGTGTAAAAGGATCGAATGGCAAGAGAATACAGTTTCGCGGAAGAAAACCTACCCGGAATTTTCTAACTGTGGTTCAAGTAAAGAGATTACTACAGAAGGGATGTCAAGCTTACTTAGCCCATGTGATAGATAACGATAAACAAACTCCTACTCTTGAAGAGATTCCTGTAGTAAATCAATTTGAGGATGTATTTCCTGAAGAGTTACCTGGATTACCTCCTGACCGAGAAATAGAATTCACCATCGACCTTGCCCCAGGGACAACACCAATTTCTAAAGCACCGTACCGAATGGTGCCAGTTGAGATGAAGGAATTGGAAACACAACTGCAAGATTTATTAGACAAAGGCGTAATTCGACCAAGTGTATCTCCGTGGGGAGCCCCCCAGTGTTATTTGTGAAGAAGAAGGATGGATCTATGAGATTATGTATTGATTACCGAGAGTTGAACAAGATGACAATCAAGAATAAATATCCTTTACCACGAATTGACGACTTACTTGATCAACTGAAAGGAGCTGCTTATTTTTCTAAGATTGACCTTAGATCGGGTTATCACCAGCTAAAAATAGAACCTGAAGATGTGGAAAAGACTGCTTTTAGGACACGCTATGGGCATTACGAATTTCTAGTGATGCCATTTGGACTGACAAATGCTCCAGTTGCTTTTATGGATTTGATGAATCGTGTATTCAAGAAATATTTAGATAAGTTCGTGATTGTATTTATTGATGACATCCTGATTTACTCAAAGAACGAAGAAGAACACGCAGAGCACCTTCGTTTAGTATTAGAAACTCTGCGCAAGGAGAAGCTATACGCCCAATTTTCTAAATGTGAGTTTTGGTTGAAGAAAGTGCAATTTTTAGGTCACATTGTGAGTAGTGAAGGGATTTCTGTAGACCCTGCGAAAGTGGAAGCAGTAGCAAATTGGGAAAGACCGAAGACTCCAACTGAGGTAAGAAGTTCTCTTGGACTAGCAGGATACTACCGAAGATTTGTAAAGGATTTCTCGAAAATAGCTACACCATTGACTAAACTCACTAGAAAAAATGAGAAGTTTGAATGGACATCCAAGTGCGAGGAAAGTTTTCAAGAGCTTAAGCGACGATTGACATCTGCTCCAGTTTTGACATTACCAGATGATACTGGGAATTTTGTAATATATAGTGACGCTTCACATAAAGGATTAGGATATGTGTACTGATGCAACACGGGAAAGTGATTGCTTATGCTTCTCGACAGTTAAAGGATTACGAGCTGAGATACCCTACTCATGATCTTGAATTAGCCGCAATTGTTTTTGCATTAAAGATTTGGAGACATTACTTGTACGGTGAAAAGTGTGAAATCTACACGGATCATAAGAGTTTAAAGTATATCTTTACCCAGAAAGAACTGAATATGAGACAAAGACGATGGCTGGAATTGATCAAAGATAATGATTGTTCGATTAACTATCACCCAGGAAAGGCTAATGTAGTAGCTGATGCTCTAAGTAGGAAAGAGAGACTCAGGATGTTAATATCGTCAGAAGAATTGATCAAAGAATTGGAAAGGTTCGATTTGGAGATTAAGATTCCAGTCCAAGCCAATGAGCGAGTATATGAAATTTTACTACAACCAGAATTGATCGAAAAGATTCGTCGTTGTCAAGAGAAAATGATGGAAGGAGAAAGGTCTCAATTAACCGGGGAAGAACTTCAAAGTCCAAAAGATGATAAGGGAATTAAAAGATTTGCCTCAATAATTTGGATACCAAACGTTGTAGAACTTAAAGAAGAGATTTTGAGTGAAGCCCATAATTCTAGGTATTCTGTTCATCCAGGAAGTACAAAGATGTATCAGGATCTCAAGCAGAATTACTGGTGGCCCAATATGAAAAGAGAAATTGCAGAATGGGTAAGTAAATGTTTAACTTGTCAGAAAGTGAAGGCGGAACACCAGAGACCGAGTGGACTTCTACAGCCTTTAGAGATACCTGAATGGAAATGGGAGCATATAACCATGGATTTCATCGTAGGATTACCTCGAACTAGAACCAGTCACGACGCAATTTGGGTTATTGTTGATCGAATGACCAAATCAGCACATTTCTTACCAATTAGTGAAAAGTATTCGGTTGAGAGGTTGGTGAGTATATACCTGAAGGAAATTGTGGTTCGTCACGGAGTACCTGTTTCAATTGTGTCTGATAGAGATGCCCGATTCACCTCTAGATTTTGGAAAAGCTTTCAAGAATGTCTTGGCACGAAATTAAATCTGAGCACTACATACCATCCACAAACTGACGGACAAAGCGAAAGAACAATTCAAACGGTTGAAGACATGTTAAGAACTTGTGTATTGGATTTCAAAGGAAGTTGGGACGATCATTTACCCCTGGTTGAGTTTGCATACAATAATAGCTACCACTCCAGTATAGGTATGGCACCGTATGAAGCCTTGTATGGAAGAAAGTGTAGATCACCTTTATACTGGGATGAAGTAGGAGAAAGAAAGATACTAGGACCAGAAATGCTCCAGCAGACCAAGCAATCCATAGAGATTATCCGAAAAAGGTTAGTGGTGGCTCAAGACCGACAAAGAAAGTACGCAAATCAAAGAAGAAAAGACAGAACATTTGAAGTTGGAGATAAAGTGATGTTAAAAGTTTCACCTTGGAAGGGAGTAATGAGATTTGGTAAGAAAGGTAAGTTAAGTCCCAGATATATAGGACCTTTTGAGATTCTCAAGAAAGTAGGAGCAGTGGCATATCAATTAGCTCTACCGCCAGATCTTCAGCATATCCATGATGTATTTCATATTTCATTATTAAGAACGTATCACCCTGATTTCAGACATGTTCTTGCTTACGAACCAGTGGAGATTAGGTCTGATTTGACCTACGAAGAACAACCAATACAGATTGTAGATCATAAAGTGCAAGAATTGCGGAGTAAAAAAGTTAATGTGGTAAAAGTACTTTGGAGTAATTATCAAGTTGAAGAAGCCACCCGGGAATTGGAAAGTGAGATGCGGAATAAATATCCTCAATTGTTTAGTGATTAGTTTTGATTCCGAGGACGGAATCCTATAAGGAGGGAAGACTGTAATACCCGAATTTTTTTTAAAAAACTTTCATTACGTTTTATTTGATAATATTTTCGTATGTTACAATTTTATTTTAAATATAGATAGATTTATTAAAATTTATGAGCAAAATACACATTTAGAATTTTTAACTATAAGAATTTCTAATTAGTTACTGGGCTGAATTATTTTAGCCTAAATTTTTGAAGCCCAACACTAATGGGCCTTTAGGGCCCAAATTGTTAATAAATTCTTTTAACCTAGAAAAAAAAATTGTGTGAGCTCATTTTTCTTCATCATCAGTATCTTTTCACGGCAGAGAAAACAAAAGGGGAAATTAGGGTTCAGGGTATGGATGGTTTTCTTGATTTTTTTTTGTTAAACAAGTTGTTTCTTCTTTGTCGATTTAATTAATTTCGTAGTTACAAAGTTGTTTTTCTTTTCAATTGATTGTAAATTAGGGATATATTTTTTGTGGTTTCGTTGTTTTGATATTGGTAATGAAGATTGTGGAGTTGATTGGTTTGTGGTGATTGCGAACCGATTTGGGGGTGGGTTGTAGTAGGCGAGCGTGGTTGTGATTGTTTGGGGCCACCACCGCGACGGTAGCGGTGACCGGCGGTGGTGGAAGGTCATCGGAGAAGAAGACAGAGGGGGCGGGGGAGAGGTGAGTTTTGACGGAGAGAATTGAGAGGAGAGATAGATCGAGAAAAGAGAAAGAAAGAGATGGAGAGAAATAGAGAGATGCGAGAGAAGTGGAGAAGGGAGAGAGAGATGCGAGAGAACGAGGGAGAAGAGAGAGAGAGAGAGAGATGGTGCAGGAGAGAGAGGGAGAGAGAGGGGAAAATTCTGGGGGCGGCGGTGGCGCGTGGGCCCCACGCGCATGGTGCCACGTGGGGCAGTGCATGGGTGCCACGTGTATGGCTGGGTGTTGTGTTGCGTATGTGTGATTGGGTAGTATTTATTTATTTTTTTAAATGAATAAATAGTATTAAAATCTGAAATCAAATAGAATTAAGCATTAAAAGTTGTTTTAATTAGAGATTTAAAATGAGTTAATTATTTGAAATACGGATATAAATTAGAGTACTAATTATTTCGTAATAGTTGATTAATTTTGAATAAATAGAATAAAATGGATTTAGTTAGCGATTTATTAATTTGTAATAAAAGATTAATTTAGACGTAATTTCTAATAAATAGGAATAAAAATAGATCGTTTTAAGGAGTAATTATTTTATGATAGAAGATTTAATTTTTATTTGGAATAAAAAGGAGATTATTTTAGAGACTAAAAATAAAATATTATAGAGATTTTAGAAACGACCTTTTTTGGTTTTAAGAACGAGATTTAGAGACATTAAAATAGAATAACGTTTCTACATCTTGAATAATTGGTTTTAGTTCTAATAAAATAGGTTTATTTAATTAAGAATTAGTTGAGAATTATTGAGATATTTTTCGTTAATTATTTTAGAAATATTCGAGGAATCTTGGGATTTAATAGGGATTAATTATGACGTAAGTTTGTTCCGAGGTTTTATTTATTTAATTAGTTTTAAATTAGAGAAAAGACGTATAGGTTTCTAATCGGATTGAGATTTAAAAGAGAAATGTGTAGTGCCGGTTTAAGAATAGTAGACGTTCTATTTGTTTTAATTATTATTATTTGAATTTATTTTATTGCTGACCTGGTTTATTCATCACAATTTGCTCACGTACTTGTGGTTAATTCTTTTAGAGTATTTCCCTGATCCGAAACTAAGGCAATGGTGCGGGTAGAGTACTAATATTATTTGATTTTGTACACATCGAGATTGAGGCAAGTTTTTTCTGACTCTCACTCCTACTGCATTATTTTGAGGAATATTTATTTCTAAAGTTTGATTTATTTATTCTTTTCTGAAATATTTATTTAATAGTTCTATCAGTTTATCTTGAGAAATATTATACTTCTTGATTATCGAGACACACTAAAAATATTCCTCGTCCTTAAAGCGTATTTAATAGGATTTCCTGGGCATCTTATTCGTTCAAGATGACCTTAAAAGTCGTTCAGTTGTAGCTACTCTCATTCGGATTTATTGTTCAGATCCGATAATTTTTATTTTAAATTTCTAAATTTGATTCATTCTTCGGATCAAATTATATACATTCAGAACAGTGGAAAGCTGGAGAGGATTTCATCAGAACCTACTCTTAAATAATTATTCTAAAGTATTGTTATATTATTTGGTTGATTTGAGTCGTTCCCATCATTCGGGACGATTCCAAATAATTTATTTCATCCAACGAATCTCTTTTGTTCGAGGTTTGTTAACCTGTTTCGTCTTGGGTTGACATATTGTTCATTTCAACATAAATAATCCTTTAAAATATTGTGACGACCTATTGTTCGGGTCGTTATCGCACAAATAGTAGAATGGCAGTCGGCCAGAGTTGAATATGAGTTTTCTATTAATTTATTCACACTTCATTCTCATAACTTTTCCGAGGAAATAATCTTTACTCCAACTGGTCAACGTGGGAGTGGCCCACGGAATTTTCTTTCTGATCAACACGAGATATAAACTCGTGGTATCAAGAGAGGAATATATCTATTTTTGGCACAATGGATGCCGGGTTGATTCTACAACCCACTAATTGATAGCAAAACAAAATTGTGATACTTGAGATATAGTAGTGATCGTGCTATGGGGTATCACGGGCGTGCGGTACTTGAGACACAGTAGTTGATCGCGCCGTGGGGTATCGTAAAGGAGACAGACCAGCATCTTCTACTCTCAAATTTCAAACGCAATTGTTTTGAGAAAAATGATTCGGTCAATCATGGGACTGTTGGTCCGTTAGAATAAATTGTCACACTTCGAGTTTGGCAGATACTATTTCCTTTTCCCTCAATAGTAGTGTTGGTATGAGCGAGCCAATCAGTGAAATTTGCTGAGCACATAGTTGTTCACCCTTGTTGTTAATCATATTTTTACAGTTAAAGAGAAAAGAGGTGATTCATCCCGCTACAGAGCTAAAGGGAAGGAGAAGATGCAGCAAGGCACCGACATGGAGTAGCACTGTCATTTCAGAAATACAGTCAGGGAGCTTCACCAGAGATCATTATCTACCAATAAACTCTATGTATTTAGCGGTTTGGTATGTATTATATAGTAATGATGTAATAATTCAGAGATAGATCGATGCCTGGACTTGTGGGCTGGAACCACTACTTGTTGTATATATTATAATTACTATGATATGTATTATATTTTGTGTGTTAACGATGATCATGAATCGTGACGTCCTGAGTCTACTGATAGTGGATTTGGGGTCGTCACATTATTTTTGGAGTTGTCATTTTTTAAAACATAAATTCAATTATTTTAGTTTTTTTAATATAGAAGTTTTTAGATCAATCACACTTTTAAATCGCTGAAAGTCTAAATAGTTGATCGACCAAAAATCTCTAATATGACTCGCGTACTTTAAATTTTATATACTTAAAAATTATGCGAGACAATCATTTATTATGTATAATTTTATAAACAAAATTAAATATTTCTTAAAAAAATCTTATTTTTTTATTTTAATAATTTAATATCTACACAAAACATAATGTAAATAAATTCATATTTTTTTAGGAATCTATTACAATTATGTATAATTTTATATTATTTAAAATATTATTTTTTATATCAATCATTTAAAATGACAAAATAGAAATGTAGAGTATACTCAATCCATTAAAATATTTATTTTGGAATATATAATATGCAACATTCTATAAATAATATAAACCAACGTTTTATTTACTTAAAAGTAAAAATAAAAAATCGGTAGAAGAGTAGAAAATGTGATTTATCTAAAAATATTTTAAAAGAAAACTCAAAATAACTAATAGTATAATGGTTAAGGCATGAGTTTGATTAGAGAAGGTTAGTGGTTCGATTTTCAACATTAACATAATTTCATCTACTGTTTGCATAAATAAAAAAGATAAATATAAAAGAGAAGGTGTTTTTTTGTAATTTTTTAACATATAGGGCAAAATCCTAAATTCATAGGTATTAAAAAAACATATATCAATCATTTAAATTGACAAAAGAAAATTGCAGATCACGCTCAATCGATAAAAATAATTTTTGTAATTATATATTGTGCAATATTCTATAAATAAAATCAATCAATTTATTTACTCTATAATAAAAATTAAAAAAAAAATGGGAGAATATGTGGTTTATTTATTAAGATTTTGAAACTAAACTCAAATCAAAGTGTAGCACAATGGTTGTAGTGTAAGTTTGAGTGTAAAAGGACATATGTTCAATTCTCAAGACTAACATATTTAATTTAAATTTTGCATAAACATTAAGGAGTGACATTTTTGTAATTTTTTAAAAAATAGGAGTAAAATCGTTATTTCGTAGACATTAAAGTGGCACTTTTTGTCCTTGTGTCGTGATTTAATACTCCATCCGTTTCTTTTTATATGTCGCTTGACTTTTTTGCACATATTTCAAGGTGCTTTGACTGAGCACTTAAAATTATTATTTTTAAAATTTTATATTTTTGAATAAAAGTATATAAATGATAGTTTAATTCAAAAAAAGAAAATTTAAAAAATAATAATTTTAAGTATTCAGTCAAATTACTTTAAAATATGTGCAAAAAAATCAAATATCGTATAAAAAGAAAACGAGGGAGTACATAGTAAAAGATAGATAGATAGGTAGCGTGATTTTTACATCATATGACACGAAAAGCTATAGATCGGAGATGTTTTTGACCACAGCGGAAGCTAATTATTGCCCCCCTGCTGAGAAGAATCCCCAATTATTGTCCCCTCCTCCCAACTGAAAAGAAACCCCTATTTTCTCCCCCAAGGTAAATTCCATTTCTCTCTTTTGTATTCAATCTTATGCTTTACAATTGAAATTACTGTCTACTGTTATTATAAATTTGTGTATTTTTATGGTTTAAATTACCTACGATTCTGCTTGCCGATTTGTTTGGTTTAAGTTATTATGAATCTGTTTCGTGTACTATAATTATATACTTACAAGTTACAAGTAACAATTCAATTCACAAACCCTAGGCAGAAGAAGAGAGATGAGTTGGTTTAAGAAGCTGAAGAATCGTTTTTCTACCGAGAAAGAACGGAGTCGGCATGGGAACGTAGAACAAGTGATGAGCATAAGTGCTCTGGGTCTGAATCAGTATTATCAGGAACCCCAAGAAGAAGATGATGGCCAGAATCCGTATTTTAAACGGAGTCGAAGTATGTCTGTCCACGAGCCCCAAGAAGAAGATGATGGTCGGATTCCGTATTTGAATTGGGGTCGAAGTATGTCTGTCCACGAGCCCCAAGAAGAAGATGATGGTCGGATTCCGTATTTGAATCGGGGTCAAAGTATGTCTGTCCACGAGCCCCAAGAAGAAGATGATGGTCGGATTCCGTATTTGAATTGGGGTCGAAGTATGTCTGTCCACGAGCCCCAAGAAGAAGATGATGGTCGGATTCCGTATTTGAATCGGGGTCAAAGTATGTCTGTCCACGAGCCCCAAGAACAAGATGACAGTCGGAGTCGAAGTATATGCCATCGGAGTCAGATTAAAGAGCTAAATAAGAATCGGGATCGAAATCGGAATCCGGACCCAAAGGCAAAACGGACTCGGCCGGGTTTGGTTGGTAGAGATGAGCTGATTCGTGTTATTAATCAGATGAAAACTCGGAAGGTCCCAGAAGATTATGAATATAATTATGAACCTGTAGAGCTGACAAGAGAAGATGATGGGATTGTATATATTGAAGAAGCGCTCAAGGGAGCAAAGATGAATCGGACTTGGAAGCAAAAAATCTTCTCCCAGCGCCTAGAAGATGATGATGAAGAGCTGAGGAAACAAATTGACGATAGACTGAAACACTATCATCCGGATATAGCTCATAGATATTGGGTCAAGGAAAGATATTCTATCTTAGAACAAAGGCAGTATGACAGAGATGTCAGCACTACTCAGGTACATGGTTGTAAATTGTATTTCAATTTGTATTGTGTGTTTAAATATATGAATATGAATATATGATTGATTATTATTCTCAATGTGTGTTTTTATTCTAGGGTTTTGAGGTTGGATACTATCCTTATCTGATGAGGAACTGTGGTAGCTTGATTATTAGGTACTACTGCCCACCAGATGCCAACCTCCCTGATGACGCCATTGCTCATTTGTATGGTCTTGCTGTTCATGCCATTCAGGTTTATAATTCCACAGAGGTTTGTGTATGATCTCTCTCTCTCTCTCTCTCTCTCTCTCTCTCTCTCTCTCTCTCTCTCTCTCTCTCTCTCTCTCTCTCTCTCTCTCTCTCTCTCTCTCTCTCTCTCTCTATCTCTATCTCTCTCTCTCTCTCTCTCAACACATCAACCTAACAAATCGTTCGCGTATAGCAAACAAACTATTCCGTTGTCAAAGTAATCAAGACAATGACAGACGTTGCTGGTGGCACTTGGTACTACATGACATTCCAAGCATCAATACCTTGTTATGGTGACAATCTCTGGACATTTGAGGCCAAACTGTTTCAGAGTATCCCTCGCCCAGAGCCATACATTAAAGTGGACTTTGTCAGGCTCAAGATGCGAGCAGCCTCTAGCTTGATAGAGGAGCCTTATGGAGCAAATTCGATACTGCCTCAAGCATGTTGCAGCAGCAGCAGCAGCAGCTCTTTTTATTACCCTTTTGCAGGTAAAATTATCCTATCTTATCTTGCAAAATCCCCTATTCTTTATTGGTGTTTTCATATATTAATGTGTAAACCAGTTTTATAATCTAATTAGGAATTTATTATGTGGCTGGTGTTGTCACCCATCTATTTAAATGTTGGTCTCCTCATGGTTACATCTACTTAATACTTTGTGTTTATACCTTGAATGTTTGCGATTCTATACCTTAAATTAGTTCAAACTACGATAGCACCTACACTCCCATTGTTAGAGTTAACCTTGAATGAAAAACTTTTATCTCCATGGTCGCACTCAAAAACAAGCAATTCATATGCCACGTTGTTCATATATTATTGTTATCATTCCTCACATAATGAGTGCATACTCCATTCCACTTCTTCTGCACACATTTCTCTCCGTGGTTGGATCCTTGGATATGGTACTACATCTCGGCAATTGTCTTTACAATTCACTTTCATATCAACTGAACAACTAGATACAAACATATCGATTCTACAATAACACTTACCCAACTTCCAGATCTCAACTAGTCAAAACAGTGACTCCAGTGATGTAGGTCAATAGTATGCACCGGCCACTAACGCCAATGATTATGGTCGAAGGTCAATTATATACTCATGCAAAAAATGCTAAAAAACTGTCCACTGGTTGACTCAACAGTGGCCCCCTCTCAGGGAATGACTCAATCCAGTACCCATTGATTTATGCATTCAGGCCTGATAGTAGATTGTAGAATCAAAACCTGGCACCTTTTAAAACAAATAATATGTTAATATTGAAATATTTCATATTATTAAGTTACCCAGAGTTGTTACAGGTTTGTTTTTATATAAGTGCTCTCAGTCGGTAGACTTTTTTAATAAATAATAATCATAATGTAAACTTGGATCTTTCAGCCTTTGAGATTGAGTTGTGTAATAGTGTTAATGACATACACTTGTAATAGTTAAAATCTGCTACTACATGTCATAGTGTTTTAGTAAACAATACGAGGTAATAACTGAGTAACCTTTTTGGTGATTTCAGGTCAGTGATGATACCTTATGGATTATGGAAGGGTTCAACTAATTTATAAATTCTGCCGATAAGCTTTGGTTTGATATTAACTATTAAGTTAGTGGTTACTATTTAGTTGTTAGTCGAGACTTATGTGATAATTGTGATCGACTTGTGTAATGTTTTTCATATGCATATTTGATCTTTACATTTGGTTGTTTACATGTCATGCCACTGTGGTTTCTACTAGTTAACTAAATTTGTATTTAGTGTCTCGGATATGTGATAATTTTGCTGTGATCCTTGGATTCTGCATTAGGACTAAGTGTAATGTGGCATATACTTCCTCCACATGAGAAACAATATTAATGGATATTAGAATAAACATCGATACCATCTAAATTAGAAGAGCGAAGGCAAATCTAAAATATAACTTGCAGTTCGGTGAAGTGAATTACAGAGTTGCCCCCTTGCTTCCACATTGCATTGCATTATTTTGTTCCTGCGCAAAGTGCAGTGTCTTTTTTCCTTCTAAAACATTAGCATTCTAGATATGTGTAACCCTTGTGACTCATTTGCACCATTGTTGAAGCTTTTGAGAAATTAAAAGTTAAATATCTCATTCATTTCTTAACGAAATCAAGTCATTCAAGATGCAACATAATCATTTTTTCCTCCTCTACAAATAGATATTGATTTTCACTATCAATATTCTAATTTGACGAAAACAATTTAAAAGGACATAACTTAACAAGTTATACATGAGTTGAAGTTTGTTAAATATATAAATTCTTAGTTATAATTCATATCTCATTATAGAGGAAAAAAGACGATTCTAGTGCAATTTAAATGACTCTATTTCGTTATAAAACGAAAGACAAATTTGAGTTATAAGTTTTTACGAAGATTATGTGAAAATGAGTTCGAGGAAGAAGATGATTGATAAAAGACGAATATATCGCTGAATTTCTTAACGGCGTCAAATGAATTTAACGGTACACACATCGTAAAAAAGTTAGAAGTCCAATATAACAAGTGATAGTTTTAGAAATAAAGTATGTCAAGTGGTCTCACACCCAAAGTGCGAGTACACAAAATGCACTTTATTTGTATGTAAATTATAAAGAAACATATCTTAATAATTCTATTTCTTTAATTGATACTTTATTTCTTAAAGTTGTTCAATATAACAAAAAGACAAGTCTAAATTAGCTTTAAGAAATAGACAAGTCTAGCCATGTCTCACAGACCCAGGTTAACCACCAATACAGAAGATACAGAATCGATTTGTAACTAGCTTTTAAAACAAAAGTGAAAGCTTATAAGGAGTAAAAAACAACCAACAAATTATAGCAGACCTTCTTTCTCACTTGTTGCTTGCAAGCTACGGCTGGGCTACGCTCTCGACATAAGTATATCCATGTCACACTGGTATCCTTTCACTTCATTAAACATTTCTTTGTATGGGCCGGTGCTAGCATTAGGCGAGTTAGGTAACGGCGGCCTAATTCCTAAGCCCCTGATTCTACAAACAAGGCCCCCAAATATATATAACATACATTAAAATTATTTTAATTATATAAAAATCTATTTTATTATGAATCACGTTCACAAAAATAAAAAATTTAAATCACTAATTATATTGTAATTGTTGTTGGAGGAATTTCGTAACAACACGAAATCAGAGGTTGCTGGAATAACGAATTAAGGAGATTTGTGATTTTTTGATGTTTGGGGGCTGGACTTGGGAGGTGTCTCGATTTGTCTCAGATATCGGATCTCTTTTGCCAAGATGTCTGCGTACCAATTTATATTGGATCAAGCCCACACAGTTCTGTGCAATTGTGTTCATCCCTGAGAGACTTTAGGGATAAACTTTGTTAATGTGGGCAATTACAGATTTTATCTTGCATTATCTTGGCGTTGTGATATCTTCCTGATTTGAATGATATTGTTTGGAGATATTTTCCGTTATTCGTTGGTTGAGATTGATTCTTTCCTCGTTTCAGGAAGAGGATATTACTTAATGGTTAAGCAATTAATTATTAATCTGAATTAATAATTATTAAACGGAGAAATTTGGGACTATGCCAAAATGTGACATAACAACAAGCCCCCAGTTCTTCAGTGTAGCTTGCTGCAGTGGAGAACTAAAAATCTTCGAGCTTCCAAATTTCTTCGATTGCTGAAAAAGCTAAAAATAAAAGGTCAGTAAATCATACAGAGCACTACAGTGCCCGTAATCCGTACGAGGATACAAGTAGGAGACAATGCGATGACCAAAATAGGGTATATATTTTTGCCAAGGTTTCAAAAGTGCGAGTATAAATATTATTTTGAAATCTGTTGCGGTCTCATTGTCAAGTTAGGACCTTGGCATTCTGTATATAACCCGAATTGGCGTACACATTTTTCAAAAGTCATTGTCCACATAAGGATGCGTATTCGTTCATCCACGAGCTGAGGCCCCGAGCTGAGGCTTTAATAAGTTACCCAATTTCAAATGTCAGGCTTTCAGCCCATATCACGTCCGGTCCTACACGTTTTCTTACAATCTCGCGGCATTTCCACATTTTTTTCCGTGATTGTAGAAATGTCTCGTGCCAACCAAGAAATATCCATTTACCAATGAGACTTTAATAATGTAATTTTATCCCTGGACTCTCCTCTGAGAGTAGGGCCTTCAATCCATAGGGTCGCTGACTCCTTTCTATAAGCGTGTAGCAGTGCATGACTTATAGCTTGCCCAGACTACCCAACTTGACAATTTAAGTTCACGAGTTTGAAATATTTTTGACATATATGTATTATCGCGACGATATATGAAAAATATTTTGAACGCAATCCAAATGCAATAATAAATATGCCATTTAAAAATGTCGCGATATTTATTTTCTTCAAAAATTATGTGTCTCGCATATATATTTTTTCTCGTAAATATGCACCTCGTTCAATATTGTAAAATATCCACAATTTTCCAAAATAAAAATATCGAACGATATTTTCTAAAATATATGTGCGGATCTCGCAATAATTTTACAAGCACAAAAATATTACTCGCACGAATTTTGAGTAATAAATATTTTTTAGTAAAAAATATTTAAAAAATAATTTTCGTATGCATGCATCATGACATTGTGTAATAAATATAAAATTGCTGAAAAAATAAAATTAAAATCAAAACACTTATCTTTTAATTTTTGTTCATGCCAGCTGCAATTCCAGACACAGTGTAATTTTTATACCATGTGCTCCCACCTCCATGCTTGTTCAGTCTCTTTTTTCTTCTATTCGCAGTTCACGTAGCCATCGTTTCCCGGAGGTCCCATCATTTCTTTTGTTTCCTTGCCACCGTTTATTGTTTTTACCATCCTGCCGTGTTGCTTCAACATGTCTTCTTTCATTATTTTCCATGTATAAGCAGGTCTCACCATCTTTTTGCAAGCCTTCTCCATTCTTTTTGTCCACGTACATCACAGTTACTTTGTTTTTATTGTTTCGCAAGCCACCATTGTTATCTCCTCTGAGTGGCAGATACTCGCACATGGTCCTGTAAAAAACGTATATTTATCATATTAATCTGCTCCTGCTGCTCCGCTGTCGCTGTTCTCTTTCCATGTTTTTTTTCTCCGTAAACAGTTATTTAGCCCCGTTGTTTGTATCGATAAAACTCAAAACCCCTGTAAATAGATAAAATTATCCATCCTCTACGAATAATAAAAAGACCTCTTCTTCTAGCGCCAAATGTTGTTGGAGGAATTTCGTAACAACACGAAATCAGAGATTGCTGGAATAACGAATTATGAAATTAAGAGGATTGGGGATTTTTTGATGTTTGGGGGCTGGACTTGGGAGGTGTCTCGATTTCTCTAAGATATCGGATCCCTTTTGCCAAGATACCTGCGTACCAATTTATATTGGATCAAGCCCACACAGTTCTGTGCAATTGTGTTTATCCCTGAGAGACTTTAGGAATAAACTTTGTTAATGTGGGCAATTACAGATTTTATCTTGCATTATCTTGGCGTTGTGATATCTTCCTGATTTGAATGATGTCGTTTGGAGATATTTTCCGTTATTCGTTGATTGATATTGATTATTTCCTCGTTTCAGGAAGAGGATATTACTTAATGGTTAAACAATTAATTATTAATCTGAATTAATAATTATTAAACGGAGAAATTTGGGACTATGCCAAAATGTGGCATAACAACAATTAATATTTATCAATAGTTTTCTATTATAATAAATATCACTTTGTTTTTAATTTTCAATTACATATTTTTACTTTTTGTTTTTACTTGTGTAAATTTATAATTTAATTTGCTTTATTTTAACAAATAGTCAGAATGATAATAACTGATTTAGTTATAAGTAACTAGTTTACTAAGCTGGCTTTGCAGCGGCCTTATAATAACTTCTCTATACTTTTTAAAAATATTCTATGAAATATAATTTAAATGAAATAAATAATAATATTTCTAAAATAAGGTTTTTTATTTATTTTCCGTCTCATCTTGATCATTCATGAAAATTTTGAATAAATAAAAAAATATAATTGTTTAATATTTTCATTATTTTAATATTATATCAAATAATGTCATATTGATTACCTTTTATATTTTTTTTTTCATAATTTAAATCCCAGTTTAAATTTTAAATACATAATATGACATCAAAATTTTATTTTATCATATAATACGATGCTCTTAATGAACCACCCTCCCTTTAAAACTGTTTCCTCCTTTTCTCGTTGTTAAGAAATTCAATAATAACACATTAAATTTATTCTACTCAATAAATTACATGATTTTCATATTTATTTTGTATTCTTGATTGCACTTCGCAGCGGCCTTTTAATAACTTTTCTAAATTTTTTAAGAATATTCTACGAAATATGTTTTAAATAAAATAATTAATAATATTTCTAACATAAGATTTTTTTTATTTATTTTTCGTCTCATCTTGATCATTCATGAAAATTCTGAATAAATATAAAAAATGCAATTGTTTAATTTTTTCATTATTTTAATATTATATCAAATATTATGATATTGATTACCTTTTATATATTTTTAAAAAATTTAAATATCAACTTAAACTTTAAATACAGAATATGACATCAAAATTTCATTCTAGCATATAATATGATGCTCTTTAATGAACCACCCTCTCTTTAAAATTGTTTCCTCGAGTCGCTATCTCGTTGTTAAGAAATTTAACAAATAACACATTAAAATTACTCTACTCAATAAATTACATGATTTTCAAAAGTTTTTTGTATTCTTGACATATAATACAATAGTTACAAAAGCTTACCCTTATTGTCTTGAACATAAATGTTTTTGAGGAGTATTGGACCAGAGACTATATTCAATAACGATGAAATGTACTACATTGAAGAATCAGAGAAAATCAGGAAAAAAGAAATACAAAAAGAGAGAGAGTAAATACCAAAACTTTTATCAAAATAATATAAAAATTAAATTAGATGGCGTGAAATCTCCACCTTATAATCTAGAGTAGGATATGAGTAGATTTGTGTGAATTAGAATTGATATGTGCAAAATGTCATAATACATGCATCCACTTTCTTTGTTTGATAATACAACTAATGTCATCAAATTTCTATTCTTTGTAGTATAACAAAACTTTGACATTGATTCATGTATCCTTATAAAAACAAAAATAATCAAAACCAAGATTAGTTCAAATATATCAATATAAATTTATGAGAATATAAATGTATAAAGTACAAAGTTCAAAAACTTTGGACTCTATAAATTTGTTTATATAATCGTCTAAATTCGTAAAAGAAAGTTGACATTTTCTTGATTTTTATAATTTATTTATATATTATAGAATTTAATAAATTTTATAATCATAGGATTATAGATATAGTCAATTGACTGTAGAATTTGATTAGATGTATAATTTTTGAAGAACTTATCTTGTATAAGTTTTCCTTTTTATGAATTATGAGTTAAAAAAAAAAATTTAATTTTTATTATTTCAAAATTTTGTGAATTGTGAGTTAAAAAATATATATTTTTTATTATTTTAAATTGAGTTGCTCTAGAAAAATAGATAAATAGAATAAAGACGATTTGAGAGCACCGGGAGATTTTTCTTTATCTAAAGATAAAAGATAAAGATAATATACTTATAATAAATATACTAATAATGATTAGCAATTATATTAACAAATAAAAAATTTAGAAAAATATTAAAATTATATATTTAATTTTCTCCATTACTAAAGATTTAAAGACAAAAATATTAAAATTGTATATTTAGTTTCCTGCATTAGGAAAGATTTAAAAGGCAATTGAGATATTTTCTAATCAAAAAATTAGTAGAATATTTAAATTGTACATTTACTTCCCTCCATTTGTAAAGATTTTAAAGACAATAATATTAAAACTATATATTTAGTTTACTCCTGTTGTGGAATAAAAACCGGGCTTGCGAATTTAATGCTAGGATTAGAGAGTTTCGAGCTTTAATTATATTTCTAGGGTTATTTTTAGCCCATATCATTTGCCCCCCAATTTCTAGGAAAACTTTTCAAGCTTTCGTAGAAATTATATTGACCTTTTTCGAGATTCGGGGTCCTTTTTATCCTTTACCTAGGACTTTATTTACACTAGTGTTTCACAAGTATCGCCTTATTGCAAAGTGTGGAGCGACCTACACATTTACGACGATTGTTGCCTTATTCGAGGCAAATTTGACATTTACATGAACCTTTCACGGTTTATATTGTATAAATTTCATGGTCATTCTAAAAAAGAATGTCTTAATTTCAAAAAATATTGGGGAAAACAATCATTTATTTGCGTCTTTCTTAGGCAACTACTGGGCTTTTTACGTATTATCTACATAAATTATTGTCCTTCTTGCCAAGAAAATATTTAAATATTTTTTCTTGTATTTTTCCTAATATTTCAGGAATTTTTTTTGTACACACAGTTATTTTTAATAATCATTCCTAATATTTTAAGAATTTTTCATGTACCCACAAGTATTTTTAATAATCATTCCTAATATTTTAGGAATTTTCATGTACCCACAGGTATTTTTAATAATTATTCCTAATATTTAAGGAATTTTCATGTACCCACAGGTATTTTGTGAAATATTTTTTGAAATATTAAAAAGTGCCAACCAGCATATAATACTTTCCAAAATTAAGAAAATAAATTTTCTATTTTTTCAGGAATTTTCTGCATTTTTTAGAAATTTTAAATAACATTTTGCTATTTAATTAGAAATTTCTGAATTTTATTTTGCTTCCATTTATTCTTGTCTCCTTTCTCACATGGTAACGCATCAATTTGTCCCCTGTCAGGGAGCAGCAGCAGAAGTACTTTATTTTGTTTCGTTCTGCAGAAGTACTTTATTTTGTTTCGTTCCCCGTGGGGGCACTTGTATTTGTTTTTTGTTTAGGTGCCCAGCATTTGTTTGGAATATGACATGCGCGGGTGGCGTGGACGAGCCCCGCGTGTAAGACAGGCAACAAGCCCCGCGCCTGTGGATGTCTCCCAGGCGTGGTTCGCAACAATTTAATTTAATTTAATTTTTTTTAAAAATGCGGCCAGTTCGTTTTGTTTCCTGGGCGTGGGTGACACTCGCCTGCAAGGTAGTGTCTTCAGCCCCGCCTACAAGCCAGCTTCCCGGGCGTTTTTCGAATAATTAAAACTTAATTTTTTTATGCTTCGCTTTTGTCTCTTGGGCGGTGTTCACCCCCGCGTACAAGGCAGGGTTGTTAACCACGCGTGCCAGGACGCTTCCTAGGCGTTCTTCGCGCTTTTTTTCCGCTGAATTTTCTTTTGTCTCCTGGGCGGTGTTCACCCCCGCGTACAAGACGGAGTTGTGAACCACGCTTTCAAGGAGGTCTCCTGGGCGTTCTTTGCCTTTAAGGCATTTTTCAAAATTTTGATTTTCCAAATGTCTTATGGGCGTTGGTCACCCCGCGTACAAGACGGGGTTATGAACCACGCGTCCTAGACGGTCTCCTAGGCATTTTTTGAGGTGTTTTAGACCTCAATTTTCGACCTTGATTTGGCCCTAGGTCGAACAAAACGACCTCAACTTTTCATGTATTTTTGGCATCGGTCTTTCGAACTCGATTTGGTCATAGGTCGAACAAAACAACCTCAGCTTTTAATCATTTTGGCTTCCAGGTCGAATGAGGTCGTTACCCTTCAACCTCGTTTAAGGTTTCAACAACGCCAAACGTGGCTTACAGATACAAGAACTAACTTGAGTTTTAACACCTTAGACCTCATTTGAGGTTTCAACAACGCCAAACGTGGCTAACAGATACAAGAACCAACTTGAGTTTTAATACCTTAAGTTTCACATCGAGAGGTCTTCATGAACGAAGACAGACATAACATTTCACTGGTTTCTTTAATTTGAGCTTGCAGTATATCGAATAGAAAATCGTTCTGAGCTCTACTTCCTCAAATTTTCAGGGGTTTCAACCCATATATTAACCTTCTTCCAATAGGTCTCTTTAGGTTTTTAGTTGAGCTTGAGGTTTTAGAACTACAATTGATCTTCAGATTTTAAGAATCGTGGTCTTCATGACTTTTTAATCTAAATTGGGGATCTAGATAGGACAAACTCAAGCATTCAATTAAGTTGAGGTCTTCCAGACTAGGATCCAAAATTTTCAAAACTAAGATTCTTGTCTTCATTTCATGTTATATAGGATCACCTATTTCGAGGCAGCTTGCTTTTTTGGCATACCTCTGATATTTCTTCTTGCCAATGGAGGAGTCCAAGCCTACTGATGACTTCATAGAGGACTTAGATGCCCCTCGTAGGGATGCCCTTGTCCTTGACAAGGACCCGTCTAATGACTTAGAGTAGATTTTATTGGCCCTGCGTGGCTCTCTATATCTTGCTTTCATTCAGGGTCCTTTCATGGACTTTAGGACTTTATTTGATGTTTCTAACATAACTCTTTGATCCTTCGGGATCTTCTACCCATGCATGCTATTTATGTTATATCTTGTAGTCTTATCCTTTCGATATTTCTTCGTCGGGGTTTATGCAACTTATTTATGCATATTCTGCCTCTTCATTCTTGCATTCACTTTTATTTATTTAGCTTATCTTTTGTAAGGCAATTCCTAGTACTTGGCCTCTTGAATGGGCTGACACTTTGATCAAGTGCTATTGGTACAACTTGTACTTTAGTAAAATAATAAGGAAATACTCAAACAAAGATAAGTAATAAAATAGTGAAAAAGAACTCAAAATATTTTTTTTTTAAAAAAGAGGGTTCGACCCTTACATAGTACTCTACTTTCTACTAAGAGCTTAAGAGCTCAGAATGGTTTCGTCGACCTTATTGCTACTTGTCCTATTAGTGGATCCTTTTAGGAAACACTTAAACATAATAAACTTTCAAATTTGAGGCATGTCATGTTATTGGCATCTCAGTCCCTTCTTTCTTCATCGTCTCTTGAATCCATAACCTCGATTGGGAGAACCTGCCCCCGACTCCACCAGGCCTTAACGCGGCTACATAGCAATTCCTAGCCATCTTTTGATCTCCTTGTTCTTCACCAACTCCGTTCCTTGTTGGGAACTTCATTTTCAAATGGTAAGTTGAGGCAACAGCCTTAAATGCATGAAGCTCTGTTCTCCCAAGGATTGCATTATAAGTTGAGGTTGCCTTTATCACCAAGAAGTTCAGCATTTGAGTTGTTGTTTTTGAACCTTGCCCTATTGTCATAGGGAGCTGAATAGTTCCCTCTACTTTAGATTCGACCCCATTGAACCCGTAAATGGGCATGTTTGAAGGAGTCAGTTGTGAATCGGTATATCCTATCTTGATGAAGGCGTCATGGAACAAGATGTCCACGGAAGCTCCGTTATCTACCAGAACCCTCTTGGTTTTAGAGTTGCCTATTACAGGTATAATGACCAACGAGTCATCATGGGGGAACATCACCCCTTCAAGATCGGAATCATCAAAACTAATAGCCACTTCTGTCTTGGCACGTTTCGGTGCTTCTCCTACAACAGTCATTACTTCTCGGGCATAAGCTTTTCTTGAGTTTCGGGAGGACCCAGCAGCAGTCGGTCCTCCAAATATCATGTTGATGACAGGCCCTCGGGGCTTAGGATTACGATCTTGGTCGTTGTCCCTCATATCATAGTCTTTCCTTTCATAGTTTCCTTGTTGATTTCCTCGATTCCCATCCTTAGTGAACTTATCGAGTTTTCCTCTTCGGATTAAGAACTCGATCTCATCTTTCAGTTGTCTACAATCGTCAGTGTCATGACCAACTTCTTTATGAAAACGGCAGAATTGATTCTTGTTTCGTTTCTCCAAGTCGGATCTTAGTTGTAATATCTATGAACTTCAAATAATAATAATTTAATAATAATAATAATATAGGGCTGGAGTATTAATTTAATTAGAATTTGTAAGATTGGTTTTACCAATAATATTGGCTGAAATAAATTAGACTAAAAAAAAAAAACTTATGCATGCTAAAATAATCTTAGTCGACAAATTACAACTAAAGGACTTCAGTTTCTGAAAGCAATTTGAATAATTAATGAGTCCATTTGTTTGAGTTATTAGAATGACATTAAATTTTAAATTTTGACGACAAAATTTTGATAAGTGAGAGAGAATGCAAGGTCCCACAATCTTTGTTTACTTTACTTTAAGTGTTTTTGAATTATATACTTGGAGTGATGGTTTGAATTTGAGTTAAACACTATTTTATATTTTATGATAATTAAATTTTTATTTAGTTTTGATATATATTATGCATATATTTTGTTTTAGTTGGTTAAGCTAATTCTACCGGTGAACATCTATAAGCCCTTAAGTTGTTAATATTAATAATTAACATAAATAAAATAGTATATATATATATATATATATCATTAGTAAATCGTAGAATTACGAGTGGTATTTTGCATTTAGCGGCACTACGAAGCAATTAGGAGAAAAAAAACGATTGATGCGAGGGAAAGAGAAGAAAGAACACTAAGACCTTAAAAGTTCCACAATATTAGTCAAGTAATATAGTTATAATTTATAATTATGTGTTATGATTAATTGACACGCTCAATTATTTTCTAGCCTATTGTCTATTGGTAGGTTATGCATACATATTAAGTTTATGTCTCTGTTTTTTTTTTTTTTTTTTTTACGATAAGTCAATCTATATGATATTTTTTTTAGAGTATCATAAGAAAATTTATATAATTGATGTGTGTAATGTGCCTTGATTGATTTAAATTGTATGAGGTTATATTATAGCTAATTTAATAAAATAAGTACACTTGTACTATGAAATTATTTGAAATCTTTCACAAAACGTAAGAATGGAATATGTATAACGTAGTTTTTTTTTTAAATTTTTTTTTTTTTTTTTGTAAAACCCAAAGGTCAATGTCATTATATATTTTATTAGATATATTTATATTATTAATATGATTTAATTTTATTTAAAATTAGTGTGTTACACTTTAAGAGCACATTGGATACAACTAATTATAAGTCTGCTTCGTTTGATTCTTGATTTACTCTGGACTACCTCATGCAGTGGTTGTGGTAATTAATATTTTTTTTTTATATATATGTTAACTAATAATTGTTCATTTGTATAATTCATTTAATTAGCAGCGATTAAAGTGATTGTTTTTTTTTCACTAACTCTGAACTATTTTACTCGTTGAGTGTAATTATTTAGTAAAGTTTGAGTTGTCTTAGTTGTCCAAGATACTTTGACTTTTTTTAATATTTTGTGTTCATTAATTCATACCACTGTTATAATATGATTATTTATTTTTTTTGGAAAAGATAATTAAATATATAGTACTCTAACTTGATATCCATTTTTTTTCCAATTATTAATATATTAGTGTGTTTAATGCTAATCTATATGATAACTAGATAATTATACCATGCACGGGCTATCACTTTTTGTTTATATGGTAAAAATACGTTAAAATTATCATCGATTTATTTTCTTATAATTGTTATCATTTTGTACTTTATTTGTAATTATCTAAACCGTGATTTAGAGTTTGGGTAGTAGTCTTTGTTTAAAATTTGAAGGCACTATTTGAGAGACTTATAATTTGGTAAAATAAAAAATAAAAAAAAACTTTACGCATATTAATATAGAAATATGGTTAAATTTGAACCCCGTAGTTTTGTGTCCTTCAAACTATCATTATAAGGGTTAAATATTTCGGTATAATATGAAAATTTGGGTTGAGATATGTCGGTCATTTTTATAATTTATATTATAAAGAAAAGGCAAGAAGTTTCTTGCATTGTATGAGTGTATGATTGCAATCAATATTATTTTATTTGTATAATTTATTTAATGGATATATTTTAGGATATTATGAGTATGATGTGGTTCTAGTTAGCTTAAAGATAGTATAAGATTAGATATTTATTTATTTATTTTCTTTCTTTCTCAAGAAGACACTTGTGTTATTATTATTTTTATATTTTTGTAATTTTATGAAAGGATTTACGAAAAGTCTAAGATATTTTGTAAAAAAAAAAAAAATTGTGACGACATTAATGGGATTATATACCAACCTTGGAAATATGATATAGAGTCCTGAGTATTTTCCAAATTATTCAATTTAGTTTTGCATTTTAGTTTCGCTTGATTCCGGGGACGGAATCCTTTTTAAGGGGATATATATGTAATATCTATGAACTTCAAATAATAATAATTTAATAATAATAATAATATAGGGCTGGAGTATTAAATTAATTAGAATTTGTAAGATTGTTTTACCAATAATATTGGCTGAAATAAATTAGACTAAAAAAAATTGTAACTAATTATTTAATTTAGGACAAAAAAAAATATTTTTAATAATATATATACATATATCGGCTATACCTTTGCTATGATGTTAAACCCTAAAAAAACAAATAGACTATCAAGAACAAAAGAGCCGGGGCAGCGCAACTAAAGATAATGGGATCAATTTCATAATTCATTAAGCACTCGTCCATTAATATTTTCGATCTTAATGTTAATATAGGTTAAGTTTTGGCATGTGGCTTCAAGGAGAGATAGACAAATTGATTGTAATTTACAGGTTTGTAAATAATGAGTATTAGCTATTATATATACAAATATTTGTTCCTCAATTTCGATACAGAACATGTCAGATAATCTTGTACATTTGTTTAGTATAGTAAGTAATTTGATTTCTTAGTGGAAAATTGGTTCAATGGTTTTCAAGCCACTAACACAGTGACAATTCATAATATAATATTAAAAAAATAGTTAATGGACTATTAGCATGACTCAGACTATTGCCATTAGTGTTAATTTATTAACAAAGATATACAAATTTCTAATTCCATATTCTAATTTACAATATTAATTGAATTCAATTATTGGTATTATTCAGGTGACCAATGTAATGCGGTGATAACAGTGTATTGTATGAATTATAAATTATTATAGGCATGTATTTAGACGGGGAGTGAAGATTTGACGGGTTGATTTTGGTAGTTTGTTAGTGTTTGAGATTGATACTTTAAGGTACGGATTTCTCTCCCTTTCATTCAGCGCTACTCATGTTAAGAACTAGTATTTTGTTTTATTCAGTTCTCAAATCGATTCTAGTATTATCCGTTTTGACTCTTTAAAGTTATTTCAAAAACTGTTTTGCAATATTTAGAAAAATCTATTTTTGGGTTTTTTTTAATTTGCATCTTAAATTATCCTTTTAGAATATCTGAACATCTCGCTCATTTCCATTCCAAAATATTAAAATATCTGTTTTAGTTATGTTTCTAAATTTTTATATATTTGTCTCTGTTCTGTTACGAAATATCTCAATATCTGTATCAGTGATTTTTAGAAAATTGTGAATATTAAATATCTGTTTCGAGTATTTGTCTCTCTAAAATAAAATATACTTTAGCTTGTGTGAAATATTTTATTTGGACCCTTAGTGATCTAGGGTATACCGAGTTAACCAGCTGTAGGGGTACTACAGCCATGTCATTGCGGCACCAGTGGCATGACACTTCTGTGACAATGTGATTGGTCACGGCGTATCCTTCTGATAGCTCAGGAGGCGAGCTTTTGCGCATTTGATATTAGTTTCAGGATACGTGGGTGCACCCAGAGTTTGTGATTTGTGATTTGATTTGATTTGACGGTGACGTTGTATATGTCGTACACGTTATCCGATTTATTGCATACGTTACGGTACCCTATGACGTATGTATTTGTATCTGTATCTGTTCTGATCTCGGTATGAAATATCCTACCATTTTGTTGTTTCAGCCATACTTATTTTTAAAATAATTGTTTTATTATAAGCTGTTAATTACGTATATCTGTTTCCTGTTTTATAAACTGTATTCCATATCCGTACTGGGCATTTGGCTCATGCCGTATTCTTTTTCTGGCAGGTACTTTGGGGGACTTGGGCTGAGTGATGGAGAGCTACCTTACAATCTGTTGCTTAGGAATTATGCAATTATAGATTTATTAGGTTGTTTAATTATTATTTGTTGTATTTTAGTGCTCTGTATACAGGTTTATGAATTAATAAGTAGCCCCTCATTTAATTATAGAGGGGGTGTTACATTAGTGGCTTTGGCCATCGAAGATCTTCTTCCTTCTCAATATCCATCAGAATTTGACTTCTTGAGGTGTTCAACCTTGCATACTCATTGAACCTGGGGTCCAACGTTGCTCTTTTTAGGTGGAGAGTCAGAATCCTTCGTTGTCCTGGGATATTTGTCCCTAGCGTCATACTCTTGAGTCTCCTTTCTCTTTTTTCCGTTTTCACTTCCCTCAATAGTGGGTTCGTATTTCTTCATGCTTTCCTCGGCCTTGATATACTTTCCGGCTCTATCTTGGAGTTTCAACATGCTTTCGGGTGGATGTTTTGCCAAGGATCTCTTGAAGTGATCATCAGTGGTTCCTTGTTGCAGGGCTATCATAGCTACTTTGTCCTCCAAGTCCGGGACTTTCAGAGCCTCCCTAGTGAATCGATTTATGTATTCCATCAAGGATTCAGTATTACCTTGTTGAATGCTCATTAGAGATGCAGAACTCTTTTCATGCACCCTTCCACTTACAAACTGATTGATAAACGCCTTGCTTAGTTCCTTAAAAGATCCAATGGATTTGGGAGGTAGACGGTTATACCAACGTTGGGCCATGCCTTCCAAGGTTTGTGGAAACGCCCTACACTTGACCGCATCATTGGTTGGCTGCAACAGCAGTGCATTAGAGAAGGTTCTTACGTGATTTGCGGGATCCCCCGTTCCATCATAAGCTTTGATCGTTGGCATCTTAAATTTCCTGGATATGGTAGCTTTCATGATGTCTTGAGTAAACGGTGTGGTGTAGGATCGTCAAGATCTCCTAGGGGAAACAAAACACTAGGATCACCCCTTGGGGCTTCAGCCCTCTTGGTTCTTCTCGGTGTTGGGTCCAGGTTGATTATTGGGACTCTTCCAGTTGCTTGGTTTTGTACTTTCGCGGCCTCCTGTTCTGCCAGTAATTTCTTGAGCCTTGCAACCTCTGTCTCATGGGCCGCAATATTTTCCTTAGTAGTTTGGGGTTGTTCCCGATTTGTTTGGGAAGAACGTCTCCTCCTTGGGGCGACATCCCTCTCTTCTCCAGATGTATAATTCTCGTCCTCGGTATAGGGGCCCGAGTAGTCTTGAATCAAAGGGGTCCGTCGAGTTTGAGTTTGTTGATTTTGGGGTCCCAGACCTTGTATATAAGGGGGAACATATGCTTCATGGTAAGTGGGGTTGAGACCACTGCTGCCCATCGTGGATCGAGGAGGCATGCCATAGTTTGGAATCCCAAGAGTTTGAGTTGCGTATTGGGGAAGATCCGTAGTATGGAGTTGAAGGCCACTTGGTGCATTCATGAGCAGTGGGGAGATTGGTTGCTGGAGAGTGGTTTCTTGTGGATTATATCCATGAACGACCATTTGCAGGGAATTCGTCCCTTCAACCGAAATTGGGATTTCCGGTCCTTGAGTGGTGGTGAGGGGGATATTCGCCCCTTGAATGCCAGTAGTTGGCGGTGGTTGATTTCCTTGAGTGTCAGCCTCAGAGGTGAGAGGAAGCTCCTCAGAAGTTTGAGTATCTCGAGTCGTTCTTCGTGTGTTTGCCATGGTTTATGTTGTTTTCCCACAGACGGCGCCAAATGTTGTGGAATAAAAACCGAGCTTGCGAATTTAATGCTAGGGTTAGAGAGCTTCGAGCTTTAATGGTTGTTCTCGTGTTTCGTGACTAAATCGGTCCTCACAAGATGCCTACGTATCTCAATTCGTAATTGAGAATCAAGACAAAAACGTAGTTCTGATTGAAGGATCAGGTCCTTTATATAGGCGTCAGGAGCCTTGTATTTAGGGTATGTTTGGGAGAATTAGCGAATAAGTCTCCTTCTTGACAATGGATAAGGATTTTATTTCTTGGTGGACAAGTCTTTTCCTTATCATAGGATAAGGACGGTGACTAGTTATTTCCTTTGATTGAGATTCTGGATCCTTCTTGACGGTGGCAGGCTTTTTGAAGATTTTATCACACTTTGGACTCTTTTTATAGGCTGTATATTTTCCCTATTTATTAATTACGAAATTAATAAATAATTAGGGTTTATACCTTGTTTACCGGGCTTAACTTTTGGACCAATTTAGGTCTAATTAATACGTCATTAATTATATTTCTAGGGTTATTTTTAGCCCATATCAACTCCATTAGTAAAGATTTAAAAGGAAAATGAGACTTTTTCTAATCTTTGATATAATTAATTCAAAATTTTGAGAAAATTAAAAAAATAGATCAAAGCGATGTGAGAGCCGCCACCTCACAACCCCGTCTTCTCCTTTATATAAGTACTAGTTTACTAAGCCGTGCTTCGCAACGGCTTTATAATAATTTCTCTAATTTTTTTTAAATATATTTATAGATAAATTAATATTTCTAGCAAAAATTTAAGGTTTAATTTGAATTTTCCATTTCATCTTGGCCATTTATAGATAATTTTTTTCGCCCCCATAGCTGGAACATCAATAAAAATACAACATCAGTGAAACTCTACATCAGTGATACAACATGCAGCCTATTCGAAAATCAATAATCAACATATTTTATAAAGTTAAGGGTTTGTAAATCAATCAACAAACAATACATAGTAGAAATCACAATTAAAGATAATGAACTAAAAAAAGATAGAAAGGATAGAAATTAGCATTGAACGCATAAATAAATAAAAACTCTTATTGCATGCCTAACTGGAACATCTATATATATTATATACAACGAAGATGAAAAAAAAATTAATTGCCATAACTTGTGATGGAATTGGTGTTGAAAGCACACCTATAACCTAAGTGATATGGGCTGAAATATAACCCTAGAGGTAATTAATGATATATTAATTAGACCTAGTCTGGTCCAAGAAATAGGCCCGATAAAAGGCCCGAAACCCTAATTATTTATTAATTTCGTAATTAATAAAAAAAGGAAAATATACAGCTCATAAAAGAGTCCAAATGTGATAATATCTTCATAGAAGGATCCAGAATCCCAATCAAATATTATGATGAGTCACAACACTTATCAGATAAGGATAATACTTGCCTGCCAAGTAGAACATTCCTTATCAGTTATCAATAACGAGACTTATCCATTAAGTCTTCTAAACATACTCTAATTACAAGGCTCCTGACGCCTATATAAGGACCCTCGTCCTTCACCCAAGAACTACGTTTTATTGGCTTGATTCTCTCTACAGCAGAGATACGTAGGCATCTTGTGAGGACCTGTTTAGTCACGAAACACAAGAGCAGCCATAAAGACACGATTGTCCACCCTCATTCATTGAATACCGCCGTCAAAATCTAAATTCGTTTTTTGATCCATAACATTTGGCGCCGTTTGTGGGAAGAAGACGTCAACCATGGCTAGAACACGAAGCACAGCAACCGCTACTGAATCAACTGTCGTCACCACTGCTCCAATCAGCACGGAGCTAGGGTCGTTACCCCTCACAACAGTGGTTTCTCAACCACTAGGGACGTTGCCCATCACCACAGAGGTGGTTTCTCAACCACAAGGGACGAATCCCCAAGCTTCCATACCCCAGAACGAGATGAATCCTCTTCAGATGGTTACCTCGCCCCTCGACCGTAGCCTTCCTCATGGAGCACAAATCTCCACAACCGTGCTTCCTATGAGCACAAATCCAGCATACGGGCTACCCAACTATCCCCCTGAAGCCGGAAGGAGTGGTCATGCCCCGATGATTCATGAACCATATGAACCAACCTACATTCGAGGGTTGAGACCCATACCTGAAGGAAGATACTTAGACTATTCTGGGCCCTACTCTGATGATTACTCGTCTGATGAGGAACGAGATCAAGCACCCAGAAGAAGAAGATCCAGTAAAGAGCCTCTTGAAAGAGGGAATCGGGGGGCAGCTACAAGGGCACCTATGACTGCAATGGAAAGGATAAGGGCTCATGAAGCCGAGATCCAGAAACTGAAAAAAGACATGGAAGTCGAGCGACAAAGGAGACGGATGCAACAATTGAACCAAGAAACAGGGGATATTCCCGTAATTAACTTGGGAACGCCCTCAAGGAGGCAGGAAGGAGCTAGGACCCCAAGGATGGAGATTCCCAGGGCAGACCCTCGTGTTTTGACACAGCTGGGTGATCCAGACGATCCTATTCCACCTTTTACAGAGGAGGTAATGAACGCTCATGTGTCAAGGAAATTCAAGATGCCTACTATCAAGGCATATGACGGAACGGGTGATCCCGCAACTCATGTTAGGACTTTTTCAAATGCACTGTTGCTGCAACCAGTCACTGATGCCCTCAAATGTAGGGCTTTTCCTCAAACCTTGGCTGGCATGGCCCAAAGATGGTATAGTCGTTTGCCTCCTAACTCTATTAGTTGTTTCAGAGATCTAAGCACAGCCTTCATTAGTCAGTTCATAAGTGGACGAGTACATGAGAAAAGCTCTGCCTCGCTCATGAACTTAACTCAGGGAAGAAACGAGACGTTGCGAGATTATCTCAAACGTTTCACCAAGGAAACATTGAATATACCAGATCTAGACAACAAGGTAGCCATGATAGCCCTTCAGCAAGGAACCACAGATGTCTTTTTCAAGATGTCATTGGCCAAGCACCCTCCTGAGAGCATGGCTGAGCTCCAACAAAGGGTTGGAAAGTACATTAAAGCTGAGGAAAGCATGAAGAAAACTGACGCCCCAACTGCAGGTGGTGGGAATAATGTTGGTTGGAAGAAGCGAAAGGCGGAGCAAGAGTATGATGTCAAGGACAAGTATCCTCGTACGACTAAAGACTCTGATTCAGCTCCAAGAAAGAGTGTTCCAAGCACAAAATTTACTGAATATGCAAGATTGAATGCTCCAAGGAGTCAAATCTTGTATGACATTGAGAAAGATAGGGACTTTCGATGGCCGAAGCCACTAAGGGGAGATCCTGAAAAGAGAGATAAGAACAAGTACTGTAGATACCACAAGGATTCAGGTCATGATACTGATGATTGTAGGCAGCTCAAGGATGAGATTGAATTTCTGATCCGGAAAGGGAAGTTGAGTAAGTTCACTAAAGATGAAGACAGGAACCCTCCTAGGAGGGACTATGATCGGAGGGATGGAGACCGAGACCAAGGTCGTAACCCACCAGCCCGAGGACCAGTGATCAATATGATTTCAGGTGGGCCAACTGCAGCCGGAACTACAAGGAACTCTCGGAAGGCTTATGCCCGAGAAGTAATGCATATTGTTGGAGAAGCACCCAAGCGTGCAAAAATCGAGATGACAATCGGGTTTGATGATTCTGACCTTGAAGGGGTGAAGTTCCCCCATGATGATCCATTAGTGATAGCCCCAGTAATTGGAAATAATGAGGTAAAACGAGTCTTGGTGGACAATGGGGCCTCTGTTGATGTCCTTTTTCATGACACGTTCTTAAAGATGGGGTATAATGATTCTCAACTGATCCCCACAAACATGCCCATTTACGGATTCAATGGGGTGGAATCTAAAGTGGAAGGCACAATTCTTTTACCAGTAACTATTGGTAGGGAGCCAAAGGAGGTAACTCAAATGTTGAATTTTGTGGTAATTAAGGCATCCTCGACCTACAACGCCATCCTTGGCAGGACTGGCCTTCACGCTTTTAAGGCTGTGGCCTCGACTTACCACCTAAAAATCAAGTTTCCAACTAGGAATGGAGTTGGAGAAGAAAGAGGTGATCAGAAGACAGCCAGGAGCTGTTATGTAGTCGCGTTAAGGCCAGACGGAGTCGGGGGGCAGGTTCTCCCAATTGAAGACATGGATGTCAGAAACGATGAAGAAAGAAGAGGAAAGCCAGCTGAGGATCTTGTTCCCATTCCTCTCATTCCAGGAGAACCAGACAAAGTCACCTACATTGGGGCTCTACTACCTGAATTTATGAAAAGCAAATTGACATCCTTTCTCCAAGAAAACAGTGATGTATTTGCTTGGACAGCAGCTGATATGCCAGGGATTGATCCCCAATTGATAACCCATAAATTGAATGTAGATCCAGAAAGAAAGACAGTGAAACAAAAGAAGAGAAATTTTGCTCCAGAAAGGCAAGAAGCCATCAAGCAGGAGGTAGAAAAACTCTTGGAAGCAGGTTTCATTGAAGAAATTCAGTTCCCTGAATGGTTGGCTAACCCAGTGATGGTCAAGAAAGCTAATGGAAAGTGGAGGATGTGTGTGGACTTCACCGACCTAAATGATGCATGTCCTAAGGATTGTTTTCCCTTACCAAGGATTGATGGTTTGATAGATGCCACTGCTGGGCATGAGATGCTAAGTTTCATGGATGGCTTCAGTGGGTACAACCAAATTAAGATGCACAAGGAAGACATCCCCAAGGTATCATTTATAACCGACTTTGGTGTTTTCTGTTATTTAGTCATGGCTTTTGGACTTAAAAATGCAGGGGCAACATACCAAAGGTTGGTGAACAAGATTTTTGAACCACTAATTGGCAAAACAATGGAAGTTTATGTGGATGACATGCTAGTCAAGAGCCTCGATAAGGCAGACCACATAAAACATCTCAAGGAAGCGTTTGAAGTGCTGAGGCACCACAAAATGATGTTAAATCCGGCTAAGTGTGCCTTCGGGGTAGGCTCAGGGAAGTTTTTAGGCCTGATGGTCTCCAAAAGAGGAATCGAAGCTAACCCTGACAAGATCAAGGCAATCCTAGACATGGAACCACCTAAGTCCGTTAAGGATGTGCAGAAATTGACAGGAAGAGTTACAGCATTGGGAAGGTTCATCTCCAAGTCAGGAGAAAAGTGCTTACCTTTCTTTAAAGCACTCAAAAATGTGAAAAATTTCGAATGGACATCTGAAAGCCAAGAAGCCTTTGAGGCCTTGAAGAAATACATGGCAGGAGCGCCACTATTGGCAAAACCCAAGTCAGGAGAAGTTCTTTATCTATACTTGGCGGTCTCCGACACTGCCCTGGGAGCTGTTTTGGTAAAGGAAGAACTGAAGGTTCAGAAACCCATCTACTATGTGAGTAAGATCTTGCATGGGGCGGAAATAAACTACTCAGTGATTGAAAAGTTTGCTTTAGCTTTGATAATGGCTTCAAGAAAACTGCGCCCCTACTTTCAGGCTCACAAGATTGAGGTCATGACTGATCAACCTCTGAGAAACATCTTGCACAGCCCCCAAGTTAGTGGAAGGTTGATCAAATGGGCTATTGAGTTGGGCGAATTCGATATCAAGTATAAGCCTCGAACGGCCATAAAAGCATAGGCACTTGCTGACTTCATGGTTGAATGCACCATTGACAACCAAGAAGTCGGGGGGCAGGAAGTAATAGAGGAAGTAATGGTGGAAGACAAGGGAGGTGAAGAAAGCGTCTCCAAAGAATGTTGGGTGCTCTATTTTGATGGAGCATCAAAAACAAAATCAAGTGGAGCTGGTTTGGTGCTACAAAGTCCTGATGGATTCATAATAGAGTATGCACTAAAACTTGACTTCCCAACGACAAACAATGAGGCTGAGTATGAAGCTTTGATAGCTGGCTTAGGGCTGGCTGGAGCCTTAAGAGTCAAAACTCTGAAAGTCTGTGGAGACTCAAGGTTGGTAATTTCTCAAGTAAATGGAGAGTTTGAAGCTAGGGATGAAGTCATGGCCAAGTACTTGAAACTTGTCAAAGCCATTATGACTCAATTCAGTGAATGCTATGTGGAGCACATTCCCAGAGAGGAAAACATGAAGGCTGATGCCTTGTCTAAATTTGCCTCTTCTGAAATTGAGAACTATGCAGGAAGTGTATACTTCCAAGTCTTGAAGACTCCAAGCATCAACGGGAAGTTGGTAGCACCCATTGGTATTACCAGTTGTTGGATCGATCCCATCAAAGCTCATTTGGAAACTGGGTGGTTGCCCAGCGACACTTCAGAAGCACGAAGGCTATACGTCAGAGCACTAAGGTATGCCCTAATTGAGGGAATCCTATACAAGAAGTCCTTCATCATTCCTTATTTGAAGTGTTTGAGACCCCAAGAGGCAGAGTTGGCCCTAAAAGAAGTACATGAAGGAATCTGTGGGCAACACTTGGGGGGCAGAGCCCTTGCACATAAAATAACCCGTCTAGGTTTCTATTGGCCAAGCATGCTGGTTGATGCCAAAGGCTATGTGAGAAAATGTGAACGGTGCCAGAAACATGCACCCGTGGTTAGACAACCACCTGAGATGATGACATCCATTAACTCTCCTATCCCTTTTGCTATGTGGGGAATGGATATACTTGGGCCGTTTCCAATGGCCAGTGCTCAAAGAAAGTTCTTGATTGTGGCAATCGATTACTTCACTAAGTGGATTGAGGCTAAGCCATTAGCCAAGATAACCACCAAGCAAGTGATACAATTCTTTTGGGAGAGTGTGATATGCAGGTATGGAATTCCACGAGTCCTTGTTACGGATAATGGGACTCAATTCAACAATGATGAGTTCAAAAAGTATTGCGATGAGAATGATATCCAATTACGCTTCACTTCTGTTGCTCATCCTCAAGCAAATGGGCAAGCTGAGGTTGCAAATCGAATTATCCTAGATGGACTGAAGAAAAGAGTTGAACGTTCCAGAAACACTTGGGTAGACGAGTTGCTCCCCATACTTTGGGCATATCGTACTACTTGCAAAGTCACTACTGGGGCAACTCCATTCCTACTAGCTTATGGAGCAGAGGCAGTGGTTCCTGTGGAAATTACTCATGCATCCCCTAGAGTTGAAGCTTATGAACCAGAGACAAATGAGGAAGGCTTGAGGCTGGCTCTAGATCTAATTGATGAAGTTAGAGATGAGGCAAACGCCAAGATAGTTGAACATCAAAAGAAAGCGTCTTTCTACTATAACCTAAGGGTTAAAGAAAGGTTTTTTCGTCAAGGGGATCTGGTCCTTAGAAAGATTGAGGCATCTGGAGTTGGACAAAAGGGCAAGTTAGCTCCAAATTGGGAAGGACCATATCGCGTCAAGAACGTATTTGGTCGAGGCTCATACAAGCTAGAAACTCTGGAAGGGATTGAAGTGCCTAGAACTTGGCATGCTGCAAACCTGAAGGTTTATTATGTTTGAGTGTTTCCTAAGTGGATTCACTATTAAGAAATAAGGTTTGGTAAAACCAAATGCAAGTTTTTAAGTTTGAGATTGAAGTAGTATACTATTGTAAGGGTTAAACCCATTTCTTCAAGATTATGAGTTATATCAGCAATTTTGAAAATATTCTGCAAGCATTGCATATTGATTCAAAACATCAATCAAGTACGCAAATAAGAGAAATTAAAGGAAATAAGTTAAATAAATAACTTACAAAGAAAGTTAAAGTTATGCCTAAAGGCAAAATTACAGAAGATAAATAAGAAGCTAATAACTAGCTATGACTAAGCGTCATCATCCTCGGAGCTAGACTCCTCTTCTTCCTCAGCCTCTTCTTCCTCGGCTTCTTCCTCTTCACCAGATTCCTCTTCGCCAGAACTGGATTCTTCTGACTCTTCCCCAGGTTGGGAGGCATGTTCAGGATGGAGAATCCTATCATCCTCATCCATAACATCTTCTCCAGCCAAGACCCTCTCCAACTGATTAGGAGCATGGGGACTGGGGAAGTCTGAAATGGTGAGAGATCCAGGGAGTCTCCTCGATACCTCAGCCAAAGCCTCGTCCCATCCTTGGGTGAACTGGACAGGGAAAAGGAGGTCATCATGCTGAGTAATGATCTCCTGGTACTCGGCAGAATCAAAATACTCATCAATGATGTGTTCCTTCCCTTTCCTAAGCTCCACCAGCTCCGCTTGAGCATCCAACAACTCTTTATCTCTTCGATCCAAGGAAGCCTTGAGTGAACCCACCTCCAGCTGGGATTGGTCATACTTAGCCTTGTTGGCCTCAGAAGATGAACGCCAGGCTTTGGCTTGAAATAAAGCCCCTTGGTAGTTGGCGTTAACCTACAAGCAAGTTACAAGTCAAAAACTTAAACTTGAAATGCATTATTAACTGCAAGAAGAAGAGAAAAATACTTACGGCAGCCATAGCCTGAGATCCAGCATTCTCCACCCCTTCGATGGTGGAGTTGGAGACAAAATCCTTGTAATCACAAGGAGTCAGTGAATGGTGCGACCATTCAACAGCATGAGCAGACACTCCTACTATAGTATCTTTCTTCCTTATTCCCCAATTGGGGCGCCACACAGAACTTTTAGCTGAGGCCCCGACCTCATCAACTTCAGACACATGAGGCCTCAAGATAGCAGGGCCTTTCTCGTTTAGCCTAGGATCTTTCAGGCAAGCTCTCTTGATCCTAGCTGTCTGCCCGTCCTCTGGCTCGTTCTGCTTGTTGATAAACTCAGCGGCTGCAAACGAAAGTCAAGAAAGACAATTGGTATAAGTCAATCTAAATACAATTATAAGAAAATGAGAAAAGGAATTACCCTTATCAGAAACTCTTGAAAGTCCTAGAGACTTGAGTTGAAACTCGTCCAGGAGCTCCCAAGCCTTGGTGGCATAGTCGTCCTTGATAAGTTCAGCATAGGCGAAAGCCTCTTCCTCAGTCAGAACTATGTCACCAGGACTACCATCCGAAACTCTACTAAAGGAGCTTTGGAATAAGGTGCCCCAGTCCCCTCCATCCCAAATCAAATACATGAATTCATCCCTCCATCTGGGATTGTTGTCGGGAATGGATTTTGGGTGAAAAATGGGAGGAACTGAGGGTCGATGACTAATGTATACCCAACCCAAAGTTTTCAAAGCACTGTTTTTGAATTGAAAATTTTTTCTAAAAAGAGCAACAGAAAGAGGGAATTTGTTTTTTAAGCACAAAACAATAAAGCACATAATGAGTCTCCAAGCATTAGGAGGGAGTTGACAAGGACTGATTCCTACATCAGCTAGAAGTTGAGGAATGAACGGGTGAAAGGGGAATCGAACACCTGCACTAATGACCCCCTTGTAAATGCAAAGAGCATCAGGGCGCCAATGGCAGGAACGATCCCCGGGACCAGCCAAGACTAACCTATGAGGAGGCTTAATTTTATACATGTTTTTGTAATTAGCAATAGCCTCGGCATCATTAAATCTATTGCTATGATTATATGAGTCTAAGTGCGACACAGAAGGGTATTCCTCATTACGTTCTAAAATCATATCTTGTAAAGACATAGTGGGAGAACGAATGATAATACCTCTTTTGGACGCTTGATTCATCCTTTGAAGACGGCTAGCAGAACGATCAGCCATTTCTTGAATCTTCAAATAAAACCCAGAATCTTCTTGGGAAGGAGATTGGAACCCAGAAAATCTTCAAACTATGAAGATTAAAACCCAGAATCTTCTTGGGAAGGAGATTGAAACCCAGAAAAATGAGAACACTGCCGCGAAAACTCGCCGGAAATCGCCCAAACTACGGAGAAAGAGAAGAGAAATTTAAAGAGAGAAATTTTTTGGAAAGTATTTGAGTGATGAGTGAAAAGTGAAACCTCACTCATTTATAGGCAAGGTAACTGGAAACTCAACCGGTTAGGGAAGTCTAACCGGTTGCAGCCAGTCAAAGCCCACAAATTACTCTTTGGGCTTCTGAAATTAAGGCCCAAAAAGTAACAATCAATAAAAAACAAGGCCCAGAAAAGAACTAGGCTTAAGGCCCAATATAAAATCAAGGCCCAAAAGGTTGGAAAGCTGAAGAAAATTCTATATTTAAAATTTCAGAAATAATTCTAAGGCAAAATTGAAAGTCTAAAATATGCCGAGATCAGAAATTGAGTTCGAAAATTCCTGATCGAAATCATACTAGAAATTCTAGTCGACATGATCGACCTTATCTCATTTTCAAATCGAAAATAGCCTGGAGAATCCTAATCGAAAATAACCCAGGATCCCTGGTCTAAAGAATCCAGGTCGAAAATGACCTAGGATTTCCTAAATCAAAGAATCCATGTCGGAATATCCCGGATTCTTGGTCGAAAAATCCTGTTCGAAAAATAGCTAGGATTCCTAGTCGACATAGTCGACCTCGCCATCCATTCCTGGTCGATGTCGACCAGGATTCTTGCTCGAATTTACATTGCATCCTGGTCGAACGATCCTGATCGAAAATGAACTAAAAAATGAGGTCGATGTTGTCGACCTGAAGACAGTTTGAGATCAAAATCAACCTCGATTCCTGGTCGAAATTACATAAGCACGAGGTCGAAATTTTGAGCTCGAAAATACACTGTATTTCCTAGTCGATGTTGTCGACCTCGAGACAGTTTGAGGTCGAAATCGACCTCAATTCCTGGTCGAAGGTAACACGATTCCTGGTCGAATTTACACGAGATTGAGCCCGAAAAATTGAGCTCGAAAATACTCTGAAAATGCTGATCGAACTACTCGACCTCGTTCCAATTTCAGGTCGAAATCGACCTCAATTCCTGGTCGAAGGTAACACGATTCCTGGTCGAAATTTCGAGTTCGAAAATGTACTGAAAATCGAGATCGAACTACTCGACCTCGTTCCAATTTCAGGTCGAAATCGACCTCAATTCCTGTTCGAAATAACATGAACTTCTGCTCGAAATTTTGAGCTCGAAAATGTACTGAAAATCCTGGTCGATGTTGTCGACCTCACTCCAATTTCAGGTCGAAATCGACCTCGATTCCTGGTCGAAATTACAAGGAATCCTGGTCGAAAATTCCTGGTCGAAAAAGACCTAAAATTTCTGGTCGAACTGATCGACCTCACTCCAATTTCAGGTCGAAATCGACCTCGATTCCTGGTCGAAATTACAAGGAATCCTGTTCGAAAATTCCTGGTCGAAAAAGACCTAAAATTTCTGGTCGAACTGATCGACCTCACTCCAATTCCTGGTCGAAATTGGCTTAATTCCTGGTCGAAATTGGCCTAATTCCTGGTCGAAATTGGCTTGATTTCTGGTCGAAATTGGCTTAATTTCTGGTCGAAAATACTCTGAAAAAATGGAAAATTCCGGGGAGAATATGAAGTAATTTTTACAAAAACCCTGAAGGATTTTTCCAAAAATTGGGGGGCAAATGATATGGGCTGAAATATAACCCTAGAGGTAATTAATGATATATTAATTAGACCTAGTCTGGTCCAAGAAATAGGCCCGATAAAAGGCCCGAAACCCTAATTATTTATTAATTTCGTAATTAATAAAAAAAGGAAAATATACAGCTTATAAAAGAGTCCAAATGTGATAATATCTTCATAGAAGGATCCAGAATCCCAATCAAATATTATGATGAGTCACAGCACTTATCAGATAAGGATAATACTTGCCTGCCAAGTAGAACATTCCTTATCAGTTATCAATAACGAGACTTATCCATTAAGTCTTCTAAACATACTCTAATTACAAGGCTCCTGACGCCTATATAAGGACCCTCGTCCTTCACCCAAGAACTACGTTTTATTGGCTTGATTCTCTCTACAGCAGAGATACGTAGGCATCTTGTGAGGACCTGTTTAGTCACGAAACACAAGAGCAGCCATAAAGACACGATTGTCCACCCTCATTCATTGAATACCGCCGTCAAAATCTAAATTCGTTTTTTGATCCATAATACTAAGTAATACTCAATAAATTCATCTAGTGTATAGATGTTGTAAAAAGTTACTCTCTTGTATTTGCATCAACCAAACTATCAATGTATAATACATATCATATATAATTTTTTGAGGTTTACGGGTAATTTATTTTCTTGCCGTGAGAGAGAAACCTGCATGAGTGATGAAAGAGACATAGCCGATGAAAATGAGTGTATAATATATAGAGGGGTGATTTTTCTTTATATAATATAAAGACAAAAATAAAGATAAAGAAGTTAAAATTTAAGTAGAATTTTAGTTGAGAATGATGATAATATTTGTTTAATTAAATTCTAAACATGATTGATTTTTATATATTTATATTATTCTTTCGAATTCGAATGTAAATAAGAAAATTTGATTTTATTGAATTAAAATTAAAAAGCTTTTTATGAAAAGATAAATATGGTTCAGATGATTTGAGAGTGCAAGATAATTTCTTTTATATAATATAAAAAATATTGATGATTATTGATTTATCGATAAAAGCAAAATTTAAACTGATGACTCATGCGAAACTTAAGCCCACCTCTAAGCTTCTTTTAGAACAAAAACCTTTAATTGCAAACACCCAACCACAGACGAATGCTTACATTTTAGAATATACTGATAATGCATTATAGACATTCATAAAAGACAAAAATACGATTATAAGGCTCATATGATGGAGGCGCAAGAATAAAGCAATTTTAATATCCCTGCAAAATTCTAAAGAAAAGAACATTAATAATCCATAAATAAGAAGTAAACATACGTCAAAAGAATCAATACACAAAATCTAGTTTTAGTGTAAATCTAGTTTTATGGATCCATAATCCATTCAGGCAAAAATATAAGAAATTAAAATTAAAATTTATAAAATAGAACAATTACATGGAGCCTTCTACTATATGAATCCAAATATATATGATGATACATAAATAATATGATAAACTTGTGAGACTTTGGTTCCGTATATATAGATGTAAAAGGAGAGAGTTTTGGAAAGTTAGTTATATTATGAAAATGTTTTTTTCCCTATAAATTCAAATATAAATAAGGAAAATTAATACAAAATTGGTTTTTTATATATTTATATCCTAAATATGATATGATTGACTTTTATATATTTATTGTCTTTCCTCCAAATTTGAATGTAAATAAGAAAATTTAATTTTACTGAATTAAAATTGAGAAAGGAAAAAACTATAAAATTGTATATTTAGTTTTCTCTATTAGTACAAATTTAAAAGGCAATTGATATTTTTTCTGTCCTATAAATTCGATCTTAAATAAGGAAAGGAAAGAATATTAATATTGTATATTTAGTTTCCTCTATTAGTAAAAGTTTAAAAGACAATTGATATTTTTTCTATCCTATAAATTCGAACTCCAATAAGGAAATTTAATTTCATTGAATTAAAATTCAGGAGCTCTAGAAAAATAGATAAATAGCTTTCGGACGATTCTAGAGCTCCTGGGTTTTTCCTTTATATATATAAATATATATTGATTCATAAAGCTAATTAACAATTAATTTTATGTTTTCTTATACTTATTTGATAAATTTTCTTCAGATTTTAGTGATATGTTATCAAAATAAAATTATATCCACAAATTTAATTGTTTATCAAGTTAGCTACAAAGATAATATATAAATAATACAGTACGATTAAATTTTACATTTATAATATATTATTTAATACTAAAATATTATCATTATATTTAATTAAATAATTTCAATTATTCTTATAATATATTTCTTACAAATTTAAAAAAAATTCAAGGTGAAACTAAAAATTATTAAATGATTAAAAATAAAAAGAGCTAAAAAAGAAAAAAGAGGCTTCAAATTTTTGGTTGCCTAAGGCCGCCATAAGCCTTCAACCGGCCCTGTGTATGTGCTATCCTTAGAATTGTATTTTTTTTAGTGTTAATTTGTGATTAATATTATGAGACAGAACTCGGTCATCTCTTGTTCTCTTGTAAAATTTGTGAAATATGTCCAACTTTTTCCAGATCAAATTTTAAACATGGACTCAAATGCAAGCCTTAGAGCCTAGGGGATTGGAGGCTTTTGGAAAGGGAAGAAACTGTTGTGCCCAAAATCTGTCATGGGCTTAATTTAAGGCCCACATGTGTTATAGGCCATATATTCATGGTTTGGACCGGTCAAGGGTTGGTTATGGTAGCATGGAAGTACGCAAGTAGCTCCACCTTCACCTGATACAGAGGTACGTAAGTAGCTCCACCTCCGTTGGATATAGAGGTACGTCTGTGGCTCCACCTCCACCTGACAGAGGTAGAGTTCTACAAGGAGTCACTACTAATCTTCTAGGAACTCCGGAATATCATCATGGAATGGACTCTTGACTGGGTTCTATCATTGTAAACGTGATGGCCACGGTATATATATGATATACATGTATATATTCAGATAATTAATAGAGGATTCATGGAATTATGAACTTCTAGTATTTGACTTGTACTAGAACACAAGGAGCTGCCTTCAGAGCAGTTGGATCAACTCAAACCTCCCAAGTGGCTTGTCATCAGGTGGCTGATTGCTCAAGAAAAGGAAGTGGATTACAACAGAACTACATCAAGGCTTGATTCCTATAAATAGGATATGTAGACGTTGGCAAGGGGGTACAGATTTTCACTCAATATACACGAGAGGCAAGTGTAACCCTAGTGATTATTCCGGTTAATCGGTCCAGCCGAGTAGAGGACTACTCTGCCACAGCAAAGTGCATGTGGACCCATTTTGACTCTAACAACTAGGAGTTCATTATCCGGAAAACTCCCTTTAGATTATTCCACAGTGGATCGAGGTACCAAGTTGCAACGAGCAGGAGTCATGATAAAAGAACATGATCTTGGAAGAATGAGATACTTTGGTGGAAGTTGAATTACCTTTCTTTGAGTGGAGGAAGGCGTGCTACAACTACAAGCAACTACTATAATAAACTCACGCTCAGCCGTGTCATATCCTCTTAAAAATCAATAAATTTACTATAATAAAATGAAAAAAATATCTATAAGACATTTGAAACCACGGCAAATGGGAAACTTTTAAATTCTCTCCGGAAACTCTTTAAAGTCAAAATTAGAGATGGGAACACTGCATTACATTATCTTGTTGCGGAAGAGCTAGTCCAAGAAGAAGGTAAACGTTGATTCTGATCGAGGTCAAACGAATGTTAATACATTTTGTTATAAAATGAAAAGTTTGAGGCATATTTTATATATGTTCTTGCTGGAATTTCAGGAAATTAACAATTGGAGGTTGTTCCTTGTTATGAGGACTTAAACTTTCATGTTTGGATCTAAGACATTTTCTTAGTGTAATTCATAAATAAATTGAGTTGAAATAGGTTGCTTAAAATGGGTTATGTGGGTTGTTTAAGTTGAAAGAACTTTTGTCCCAAATAGAATTGGTAATGAGAGGTTGGTGGCTTTATATAGAAACATGTGCAAGAGTAGTGTACAATTACTGAGGCATGTGAGTGTGCATGGTGTTATTGTGTGTCTCGGTGTCTCAACTTGAAGGGCGATTTGGGAGAATGTCTTGGTGTCTCGCGTACGCGAGACGACCTGGGCGAGGAATTTTATTACCTGTTTATTTAATATTATTTATTGATTTAATTTAACAGTATCATAATTTATTTGTAACAGCTAAATGTACTGGGTCAGGATTTACTTTAACTCCTAATGGACCAGTACTGGGATGTAAATCCTGATGGACCAGTTAACTACTGATGGGATAAGTCCTGATGGCCTGAGTTAACTACTGATGGGTCAGTACCTGGACTAAATCCTAAATTCTGATGGGCCAGAGTGCGTCAAGTCCTGATGGCATTTAAATCCTGATGGACGAATAAACTCTGATGACTCTAAGTCCTGATAGGGATTAAATCCTGACAGAAGCTGTAACTAATATTAAATTCTGATGACAGCTGTTAATGAAATTAAATCAGAATATTTAGTATTAAATTTTATATATGTAGTTACGATTTTATTTTGGATTATATATACAAAACTAAACGTTTGACAAATATAGGACTGTAAGCGATATACGTAACTCAGAAAGTCCTAGCAAATATATTCTTTTATGCTCTCTCAATACATACAGATTAAATACATAGTTCTTAGGCGAACTGAGGTGCGGGTCGCTGTTGATCATTGCCATTACTGTGAGTGGATTGATCTGTATTATTTTATCCTCAAATTGATATTGCTGCAACCCAACACTACGTAAGTGGGGAAATAATCTCTTCAAGAACAGTCAAGACTTCTTGAAAGGCTTGGCGACTCAGCTGTTCTGTTCTTTACAGTATTTGTTAAAGCGACAGAGATAAGTGTTCTTTTTTGTCTTGTTATTTATAGTCTCTAATTATATTCTTGTTTCGACCTTCGTGTTTGTTTCGTTAATTGGTTTTATCTGCCTGTTCTTGTTAATATATATATATATATATATATATATATATATATATAACTGTCCTATTGTTGTTGTGTAGTATAATATTATACCTAACAATCTTGAAGAGATTATCCGTGTTATATATTGTTAATTAGCAAGATGGTTAACGAAGCTAGGAAAACTCTTGTTGGTGCTACTGCCTCTGGTTCCGGTGTTACTGCATCGACCATTGATTGGACCACGTACCGTTTCCCACAACCTATCGATTTGTCAGGTATGTCTGATAAATTTGGTAGGGGTGTTGGTTTTTCTCGTTGGCAGAAAAAGATGAAACTGTGGCTAACGGTAAAGGGTCTATGGTCGGTGGTGCATTATGAGAAACCGGTTGTTGATCAGGAAAAGGCTGAATCTGTTAAGGCTTATGCTATGTGGGAGGAAAAGGATGGGGTGGATAGGGCTGCTATACTTGCAGCTTTAGCGAACACTCTGTTTGATGTTTACTCATCAGACTCTTTCACAGCTAAGCTCTTATGGGAGAACTGGACCAGACACATAATACTGAATCGCAAGGGTTGAAAGAGTATTCTGTGGCTCGGTTCCTTGATTTCAAACTGGTGGATACTAAATCCATGACTGAGCATGCACACGAGTTTAAGATGTTGGTGCATGCTTTGAAGGAGACCGGAATGGATCTTCCTGAGAAGTTTCAGGTTATGGCACTGATTGAAAAGCTCCCTAAGTCTTGGGAAGAGTTTGCTCTCTCCCTGAAAAGACAGAAAGGAGAGATCACATGGACAAACCTTATGTTGGACATCTCTGTGCAGGAACAAAACAAGTCCAAACAGGGACATGTGATGCCTGCTGAACATGGGAGTTCAAAGGTGAATGTAGTGACTATTGGACAGAAAAGAAAGGTTGTCACTAAGAAGGAAAACACTAAGCCTAAAAATGACAAGAACAAGGCTAAGAAACCAAAGGCTAAGAAACCAAAGACAAACAAACCATGTTGGTCTTGTGGACAGGTTGATCATTGGAGCAAGGACTGTCTTGTAAAGAAATCTAAGAAACCTGTGGGAGCACAAGCTAATACTGTGCTTGGAACCACTGATAGGCCTATGGTTAACATTGTTGTTGGTGAGGTTGTTGCCTCTGGAACCAATGACGGGTATGTTACCTACAACCTTGTACTTCTTTCCACTTATCTGTCTCATGAATGGTTGATTGATACTGGAGCTAATGTACATATTTGTACTGATATTACTCTATTTGTATCTCCTATTTGTATCTTATCAACAGACTCATGGCTTGACAGTGACGATGGAGAATGTTAGTGTTGCTCAAGTTCTTGGAATAGGAAACGTGGACCTGAAGTTTGCTTCTGGGCGTGTTCAATCCCTAAGTAGAGTGCACCATGTTCCTGATATTCGTAGAAATATAATAAGTGGAAGTTGTTTAGTAAAGAATGGTTTTGAACTTTATTTGAAATTTAATAGATTAGTTATTACACATACTGGTGTATTTTTTGGCAAATGTTACTTGTCTGATGGTTTATTTTTAATAAATGTTGAGCCTGTTTTGGGCAGTTTTCTTAATGATAGTGTTGCACCTTCTGTTAATTGTGTTGAATCATCCGATTTGTGGCATTCTTGACCTGGTCATTTAAATTTTGGTGCTCTAAAGAGTATGTTGAATTTAGAGTTGATTCCAAAATATGTCATTGATAAGAAATCTAAATGTCAAGTATGTGTGACTGCTAAACAAACTAGGAAACCCTTTCATAATGTTGTTAGGGATTCAGGAGTATTAGATTTAGTACATACAGACATATGTGAATTTGGTGGCATATTGACTAAGGATAGTAAACGGTGTTTTATTACCTTTATAGATGATTGTAGTAAATACTATTATGTTTATTTACTTAAGCATAAAGATGAAGCACTAGAAAAATTCATTATGTTCAAAACTGAAGCTGAAACACAAACTGGTAAAGTACTTAAACGTTTGAGATCTGATAGAGGTGGTGAGTATACTAGTACCTCGTTTAATGAATTTTACGCAAGCAATTGTATAGTTCATAAGGTGACTCCACCATACACACTTGAGTCTAATGGGGTGGCTGAACGAAAGAACAGAACTTTTAAAGATATGATTAACAACATGCTTCTTAATTCTGGGTTGCCTAAGTACATATGGGGAGAGGCTTTGAATAGGGCTTGCCATATTCTGAATAGAGCCCCTCTGAAACATATGGACAAGACACCTTATGAATTATGGAAAAGTAGAAAGACAAGTTTAAAGTATCTTCGTGTGTGGGGCTGCCTTGCTAAGGTGCTTGTCCCTGAACACAAGATAAAGAAACTAGGTCCGAAAATTGTTGATTGCATCTTTCTGGGCTATATTGAAACCACTACGGCTATGAGATTTTTAGTGTTAAAATCTGACATAGACGGTATAGTGGCTAACACTATAGTTGAGTTTCGTGATGCAACATTCTTTGAGGATGTGTTCCATATGAAGACTGACATACCTCAAGGTATTTCTAATGATGATCCCACTCACACATCGAGTTCTATTCTTGATCATGTGGAAAGGATGACAAATGTGGGGGTAGATCCTGTTAGTAGTTCTACTCCTGATGAAGTAGAGGAACCTAGAAGGAGTAAGTGTGCAAAGGTAGTCAAGGACTTTGGAAGTGATTTTGTCACTTACAATGTCGAGGATGAACCTTTAACTTTCCGACATGCCATGGATTCTTTGGAGTCAAGGCACTGAAAAGGTGGTGTAAAAAGTGAGATCGACTCTATTGTTTCTAACGGAACATGGGAGTTGGTTTCAAAAGGAAGATGGACCCGGATGACTCAATAGATAAATATAAGGTTAGGCTGGTAGCTAAGGGTTTAGGCAAAATGAAGGCATTGATTACTTTGACACATACTCTCCTGTTGCAAGAATGACTACAATCTGAATGCTTATAGCATTGGCTTCCGTACATGGTCTCATCATCCATCAAATGGATGTAAAGACAACTTTTCTTCATGGTGATCTTGAAGAAGAGATTTATATGGATCATCCTGAGGGATTTGTTGCTTCTGGTAACGAGAGGAAAGTATGTAAGTTGATCAAGTCTATATATGGCTTAAAACAAGCTCTTAGAGACTGGCATAAAAAGTTTGATGAAACTGTTTTAGAATCAGAGTTTGTAGTTAATGAAAGTGACAAGTGTGTCTACTACATGGTTAAAGGAAATGAATGTATTATCGTGTGCCTATATATGGATGACATATTATTGTTTGGAACCAATATTGAGATTATTAACGAGACAAAAAGTTTCTTGAAAAGGTACTTTGAAATGAAGGATATGGGTGTGGCTAGTGTGATTCTTGGGGTCAAGTTGACACAATCAACTGATGGAATAACCTTGTCACAATCTCATTATATAGAAAACTCTATACTTGAGAAGTATGGTTATTCAAATTGTAGAATCGCTAGCACACCGTACGATCCTAAAGTTGCCCTTGTCAAGAATAGTTCAAGAATTCATGTGTCTCAGTTTAGGTATTCTCAGATTATTGGGAGTTTTCAATATCTTGCTAACGTGACTAAACCAGATATTTCTTATTTTGTGTCTAAGTTAGCTAGATATACAAGCTGTCCAAACAAGACACATTGGGAGGCACTGGATAAAGTTCTTAGACATCTTAAGGGAACTATTTCCCTTGGTTTGTATTATCGAAGATTCCCTGGTGTACTCGAGGGATATAGTGATGCAAGTTGGATAGCTAAGAAATCTGGTACCAATGGAGTGAATGGATATTTGTTTACCCTAGTAGGTGGAGCAATATCCTAGAAGTCTACTAGACATACTTTAATAACTCGGTCTACTTTTGAGGCTGAGTTGTGTGCACTAAATGCCACGGGGACGGAGGCTGAATGGTTACATGGACTTATGTTAGTGTTACCTGTAGTAAGAAGATCACTTCCTGCCATTGCTATTCATTGTGATAGCCGTACAACTATCGACAAGATCAGTAGTGAAAAGTATAATGCTAAGACAAAGAGACACATCCAAGTTAGACTGAAGTCTATAACGGGTCTAGTGTCTGAGAGGATTATTGATATAGAGTTCATTGGAACTCAAGATTATATAGCTGATCATTTGACTAAAGGACTTGAGCATGCAGTAGTCTTTAAGTCGAGGTTGAGGATGAGACTAATAGCCCATTATGATTCATCTACAGCGGGAACCCAATACACCTGAGAGGAGATCCCTTGAAGTGTATTCAATGTGGTAATAACAAGCTGTGAGGGTGAGTTGGTAGTACCTTTAATATATACTTTGATACTCACATATCTAAGTCTATCCCCTGTAAACCTAAAAGGTACTGATACTGCCAGTATATCAAGAGTTATTTGAACTCTGAATGGGGTCAAGTCATTTGATGAGATGATAGCAGTACATCTCTGTGGAGATGCCCAGCTAAGCGAATGTAATTGTGTGGTCGCAATTAGAGGAAATGGTTATTCCTTGAAGCATTCGACGAACAGGATCGAGACATGACCATTAACGTCTCAAGGTCGTAGATCATCACCATAGCCTTTGATTTGTCATCGTCTATGGAGTGTGGTTAAACCAAACGGATAAAGATTCAAGGTGAAACATTCCATCTAGATCCGGTAGCCATCGAAGTAGAGGACTTAGGAGGGTTCAAAACTGGAAGGGTACTGACTCTGAAAAACAAGTCATGATAAGGACCGATATACATTTCTGTATGGATTTGTGGGGGATTGTTAGAAAATGGAAAGTTTGAGGCATATTTTATATATGTTAGGAAACTAACAATTGGAGGTTGTTCCTTGTTATGAGGACTTAAACTTTCATGTTTGGATCGAAGACATTTTCTTAGTGTAATTCATAAATAAATTGAGTTGAAATAGGTTGCTTGAAATGGGTTATGTGGGTTGTTTAAGTTGAAAGAACTTTTGTCCCACATAGAATTGGTAATGAGAGGTTGGTGGCTTTATATAGAAACATGTGTAAGAGTAGTGTACAACTACTAAGGCATGTGAGTGTGCATGGTGTTATTGTGTGCCTCACACGCGCGCGCCGCCGCCCGCCTCGCCTCGCCACGTCACGTCACGACTCGACTTGGGTCGAAGGGCGATTTAGGCGAATGTCTCGGCGTCTCGCGTACGCGAGGCGACCTGGGCGAGGAATTTTATTACCTGTTTATTAAATATTATTTATTAATTTAATTTAACAATATCAGAATTTATTTGTAACAGCTAAATGTACTGGGTCGGGATTTACTTTAACTCCTGATGGACCAGGGTCAGGATTTACTTTAACTCCTGATGGATCAGTTAACTACTGATGGGATAAGCTCTGATGGCCTGAGTTAACTACTGATAGGATGTAAATCCTGATGGACTAGTTAACTACTGATGGGATAAGTCTTGATGGCCTGAGTTAACTACTGATGGGTTAGTACCTGGACTAAATCCTAAATCTTGATGAGCCAGAGTGCGTCAAGTCCTGATGACATTTAAATCCCGATGGACGAGTAAACTCTGATGGCTCTAAGTCCTGATAGGGATTAAATGCTGACAGAAACTGTAACTGATATTAAATCCCGATGACAACTGTTAATGAAATTAAATCAGAATATTTAGTATTAAATGTTATATCTGCAATTATGATTTTATTTTGGTCGTTACGTTTTATTTTGGATTATATATACAAAACGGGTTAAATATCAAAGTGATCACTAAAGTAAAGACCAGATATCACTTTCATCACTGAACTCAATGAGGTATCACTTTAATCACTAAAGTCGTCATAAATATCAAACAGATACCTCTAAATATGTGTTCGAAAAGTAAAAATAATTTATATCGAGTTCTACACATATTTCTTGAATGTTACCGCAACCAAATGAAAAGTTATGAACTCTAGTATTTATGATATTATATTTAGATTTTAAAAAAATTATTTACTATTTATTTTTAATTTTATAGTTATTTACTTTGATTTAATTAAAAATAAATAGTAAATGAATTTTTTAAAATCTAAATAAATTATCTGAAATACTAGAATTCATAACTTTTCATTTGGTTGCAGTAATATTAAAGAAATATGTGTAGAACTCGAGAAAAGTTATTTTTACTTTTCGAACACATATTTAGAGTTATCTGTTTGATGTTTATGATGACTTTAGTGATTGAAACGATATCCCGTTGAGATCAGTGATAAAAATGATATATGTTCTTCACTTCAGTGACCACTTTGATATTTAACCCTATACAAAACTAAACGTTTGACAAATATAGGACTGTAAGCGATATACGTAACTCAGAAAACCCTAGCAACTATATTCTTCTCTGCTCTCTCAATACATACAGATTAAATACATAGTTCTTAGGCGAACTAAGGTGCAGGTCGCTGTTGATCATTGTCATTACTGTGAGTGGATTGATCTGTGCTGTTTTATCTTTGAAGTGATATTGCTGCAACTCAACACAGCATAAGTGAGACAATAATCTTTTCAAGAACAGTCAAGACTTCTCGAAAGTCTTGGCGACTCAGCTGTTCTGCTTTACAGTATTTGTTAAAGCGACAGAGATAAATGTTATTTCTTATCTTGTTATTTACAGTCTCTAATTATATTCTTGTTTCGACTTTCGTGTTGGTTTCGTTAATTGGTTTTATCTGCATGTTCTTGTTAATATAAATATATATATATATAACTGTCCTATTGTTGCTGTGTAGTATAGTATTATACCCGACATTTTTTTCTTTGAATTACCAGTTCATCTCTTGTGCAAGATATATCAAGAAAAGTTGGAGGGGCTTTAAGACACCAAACCTCCGTGTATAACAAGATTCTAGAATTCTGTTTTTTAAAAAGAAAAAAAAATGTTAGAAGACGTACTTATGTGCAGCCGTGAAGGTATCAATTAAGTTATGTATTTTATAATTTTGATTCGTCATCTACAACATAGACATGAATCTAAACTAGTTGACAGTAGCATAACAGGTAGGGGTGCACATGGGTTGGGTTGGCCGGGTTGAGAGCATTTTAGCAACCCGGCCCAATTAAATCGGTTTGAAAATTTTTAACCCAACCCATGAAAAATAAATTTGTGATCCGACCCTAATTATAGTACGTCGGTTCGGGTTATATTGAACGGGTTGCTAGTAGATATTTTGCTATACTTCACACGTATTGTTAGTTGAATAAGATTGCAATCGTAGTTTATGATCATAACATTAGATTTTAATTTTACTTTCATTGAATGGTATCTGTTAACGGAGGAATTTGGTGATAACAAATTTCGGGGATTGCTGGAATAACGAATTTGTAATAATAGGGGGATTTGGGATTTTTGGATGTTTGGGGCTGGACTTGAAAGGTGTCTCGACTTGTTATATGTGTCGGATCTTATTCCAAGATGCCTGCGTACCCTGTTTATATATAGGGATCAAGCCAACGCAGTTCTGTGATAGGATAATGTTTTTAATCCCTGTGATTGTTAAGGGATATGTTGAGATAAGTTGATTTTATCTTTTTAGAGTTATATTAGCATTGTGATTCTTTCCTGATTTGAAAGAATCGTTTGGAGATATTTTTTTAGTAATTGATTGATTTAGATTGATTGTTTCCTCGTTTCAGATAGAGGATATTACTAAGTGGTTAAGCAATTAATCATTATTAGATCAATATTGGGAAATTAGGAGATAATTGAAGCAACCGAAAATATGGCGTAACAACTACCCCCCAGTTCTTCAGTTCAGCTTGATGGACTGGAGAACTAAGCGTGCTTTGATCTTCCGAATTTCCTGAGTCAATGAAACAACTAGGAGTAGAAGATTAGCAGATAATATGAAGAAAATAATTACCCGTAATATGCCTGTAAAATCGAGAGAGACAACATGATGTGCCCGTAATATGTCTGTGTTTGCGAGAGAGACAACATGCGAGATGTGAGAAGAACGTATGTACGAGTAACTTTGTAAGTGTAGGAGAATGAGAATAAGATAATTACCTCGCCTTCTTATACACTCATGCAAAGCAGAGTTTAAGAAAAGGGAAGAGTAACCTCGCCTTCTTATACACTCTATGCAAAACAGAGTTTAAGAAAAGGAAAGAGTAACCTCGCCTTCTTATACACTCTATGCTAAGCAGAGTTTAAGAAAAGGGAAGAGTACCCTCGCCTTCTTATACACTCTATGCTAAGCAGAGTTTAAGAAAAGGGAAGAGTAACATCGCCTTCTTATACACTCTATGCAAAGCAGAGTTTAAGAAAAGGGAAGAATAACCTCGCCTTCTTATACACTCTATGCAAAGCAGAGTTTAAGAAAAGGGAAGTGTAACCTCGTCTTCTTATACACTCTATGCAAAGCAGAGTTTAAGAAAAAGGAAGTGTAACCTCACCTTCTTAAGAGCCAGAACTCTCTTCTTGGTGAGCTTTCCGGAAGTACGGATAAGCATCCCGGAAGTACGGGTTTAACAAGGTACTCCAAGCAACACCTTCCATAAAGAAGGGCCTTCAAAAAATAATTTCCAAGCAACACCTTAAAGAAGGGCCTTCAAAAATAATTCCCAAGCAACACCTTAAAGAAGGGTCTTCAAAAATAATTCTCAAGCAACACCTTAAAGAAGGGCCTTCAAAATAATTCAAGCAATACCCTCCGTAAATAAGGGTCTTCGAAAATATCACACAGAGACAACCACAGAATCTAAGAATGTCCAATGTTTACGAGTAAATGTATGATGCACATGATATGAATGAATGCATGATGTGAATGATGCACATGATGATATTAATGAATGCATGATGCGAATGATGCATGGCCTTCAAAACAAGATTACCCCGAAGGGTCTTCAAAAAACGATCACCACTTAGGGCCTTCAAAAATATTAACATCTTCAATAGAGGGTCTTCAAAAATAATTTACTTTTCGAAAGAGGGTCTTCAAAAATATTATCCTTCTTCGAAAGAGGGTCTTCAAAAATATTATCCTACTCGAAATAGGTTCTTCAATAGAGGGTCTTCAAAAATAATTTTCTCTTCGAAAGAGGGTCTTCAAAAATATTATCCTTCTTGGAAGAGAGAGCTTTCAAAAACATTACCCTTATCAGATAAGGATCTTCCACACTTATTTTTGTCCATGCATGAGCTAGTGAAGTAATCAAATCATGTACTACGAATATTGCATCACAATTCTTTAACATCTCCATTATTCAGATTCTGTCCAGATCCGTTTTTTTACCTTTTTGGCCCGGTAAACGATATTTTCTTGGAAAACACAAAACATGAAAGTTGCATGAAACGAAAAGAGCTTTCTGATGATATATGACTCGTCAGAAACGGACTTATAACGAATCGGGAATCAAATAAAACGTCTGTTGATTAACTTCTAAATACTGAAAAACGGGATTTGATTATGTTTTGTGATTTCGAGAATAGATCGAAACATAATCTCAGAAAACACCAAGAACGAAAGTTGTAGCTTTCCGGATCATAAAAAATTATCAAAATCTAACATGTAATAAATTTACTATGAATTTTATAAGATAGCTTATTTATACGGACAAAATCATAAGAAAACTTATCTTAATTTTGAACATAACCACGAACGAAACACCGCCTCCACCGTTCAGCTCCTCCATTAAAGCAGCTCCAGATCCATAATAACCCCTCATGTGTATCGTATAGATTGATTGTCCTCCACAATAAAAAAATTATCCCCTCCTTCTAGCGCCAATTATTAACGGAGGAATTTGGTGATAACAAATTTCGGGGATTGCTGGAATAACGAATTTGTAATAATAGGGGGATTTGGGATTTTTGGATGTTTGGGGCTGGACTTGAAAGGTGTCTCGACTTGTTATATGTGTCGGATCATATTTCAAGATGCATGTGTACCCTGTTTATATATAGGGATCAAGCCAACGCAGTTCTGTGATAGGATAATGTTTTTAATCCCTGTGATTGTTAAGGGATATGTTGAGATAAATTGATTTTATCTTTTTAGAGTTATATTAGCATTGTGATTCTTTCCTGATTTGAAAGAATCGTTTGGAGATATTTTTTAGTAATTGATTGATTTAGATTGATTGTTTCCTCGTTTCAGAGAGAGGATATTACTAAGTGGTTAAGCAATTAATCATTATTACATCAATATTGGAAAATTAAGAGATAATTGAAGCAACCGAAAATATGGCGTAACAGTATCTTAAAAAAATAATGTGAATGAACAACATCACGTAGTTCTTTAAAGAGTATGTTTTTGTATAACTAATTCAGAACTATGTTAAGAGTAAATCATACGCATCAGTAAACTGATTTAAGCTTAATGACAAATATTATCATTGTACATCAGCTGATGGGATTGAAATTTTTATGTAATAATGAAAAGCACCAGGTATAGTAGAATACTAGAATTGCAGATGCCACATTTTTAATAACAATATACTTTTATGCAATAGTATTTGAAACAGTAGTATCCATAGTAAGTTAATATTATATTAAGATTTAAATTAAATATTTAATCTGGGCTGAATGGCTAAAACTAATGGGCTAGGTTAAATGGAAAATGGGCTTATAAATGTATATAACGGGTTGGGTTGGTTTAGGGTTAAAATTTATTAAACCCTAACCCAACCCATTATATTCGGGTTTTTAAAAATTTAACCCATTTAAACTTCGGTTTTGGATAATTCGGTTTGTTGGGCCTAAAAAATGGGTGGATTGGATCAAATTATGCGGGTTGATCAGTTTTTGTTCACCCCTAACAACAACAGGCTACCCACTTAGATTTAAGTATAGTAGACCTGATTCATAATAACTTTCAAAAGAAGACGTATGACAGACAAACCATACTTAAAGCTTGAGGTCGCACCCATTTGTCATTGCCTCACCTCCGCCTGCAGGAAATTCAGTTCCAATTATACAAAAATACAGAGATCAAAGCCTTAATGATTTCTTAATGGAGTTGAGGATAAACAGTTTCTTTTATTTATTTATTTTTTAATTTCCGTTTGGTGAAATGATTTCTTCTTCATTCTTTTATTTCATCAAACCCGAAGCTTGACATTAACAACTCTCACTCAAGCCATCTTCTAAGTTTAAATGCAATATTATTAGTTGTGCGTTCCAAGTTAGAACATATTCCTTCGGGGCAGGTAAATTTGATCAATTAACATAAAAAGCTCGAATTTGTGAGATGTTTCTTCTTACAATGTCACCCCAGGATAAGCTATCTGCCTTGCAAATTTCTTCTTAATATATATGACAATCTTATATTGTAGGTGATGGAAAGAATATTGACAATTATTCAGAACACTTATACTTTTCGACAGTTTAACAGGGAAGAAATCAAAGAGTATAAAGATACTATGAACAATCTATGATAGTGGCTGCACTCATAGCCACTGGAGCATTTGAGGACAATCAAATATACAACAATACATGTCTAGCAACTTTGGGAATTGGCATAAACTAACAAGTATTAGCTTAAACATACTAAATAATTAATGGTTTTGCTCCTTCACTTGGCTCTTCCAGTAGAGTGCATTCAAGATGTAAAAATATTGTTTTTTTTTTAAAAAAAATCTATTAAAACTGTACATTATTTTATTTAGAGCCTCAACACAATAGGGAGTGATGTCATTGATAACATCATATTGAATTTAAGAGTGGACATGTTAAATGATTATATAAACAGAAACAGAAGATGGATATCAGTTTAAGTTCTCTGTATTGGAAGTTAACTAAACTAAAGTCTTACATGGGGTTTCTATTACTATATATGACAAACCGTTACGATTGAGCTAATACCATTGTTTAACCAAGTAAAATCAAATTATAATTTCTTTTCTCCGTTTTATTCCGAGAAATCGATTGTAGAGGTGGGCCTCAGATGATTCAGTTGCGTTTAGATGGGAAGCGGCTTAATGTCACAAACTCGCTCTTCAGGAAATGTGACAATCAGTTCTATCCAGAGGTCATAGATAAATATGTTACATATAAAATATCCTGACGACATAAACATGATAAAATGCAGAGCTCTTTTTTTTTAAGAAGAAGAAGAGATGCAAACTACAGCTACAACAAAAAAGAAAAGATTAACAAACAATGCTCTCTGCTTCTTTCTAGTCCTAACAACTCTTTAGTATCCCCTCAGGTCTTCAGTTGCAAGCCATCATCCACCGTCCACTAGGTACCGAAAAGTTAAACATTTCATCACAACGTACTTTGGCGTATCCGGCCTTGGCCCACGTGGATCCCCATGAATTTCTGATAATAAAGTAATCCTCCCTGAGATTCATGGCAACGACTACTACTACATGGAGACCTTCGATTTCGTCGCTTGGTAGTTCATAATATATACCCTAAATTACATATACACTTAGATGTCAGATTATTCACATATAGGTAAGAGGTAAGCTCTTATGTGCTTAATATTTAAATAAAACTAACCTCTCCATCAATATACTCAAATCTAGTAGTTGTCTGCATGCAAGCAACAAGGGGTTGTTGCATAAGAGCAGTTGCGATCTTCACCCGTGTTTCGTGACAATCAGTCCAGTCTCCTAACTCAACATAGCCACCAACCACATATCTAGGAGTCTGTGATACAAAAGAACTCCCAAAAAATTAGTTAATTTTACAATTAAATATTTATGATTTGTATAAAACAATAAATTCAATCATATTATTTGTTGAACTTAAACTAAATATACAGTTATGTCTTGAAACAAACACACATAAGCACGCAATATCTTATATAAATATACATACATAATGAAGTCTAAATTAAGAAGTCACTGTAACATTTTATGTAATTTAATGCATCAAATCAAATTATCCAAAAAGTATCTCTAATAATTTTTATTATTTAATTTTAAATTGTAATAATAATACTAGCTATATGATATTAACCAATTACAAATATACATAATACTATTACCTAAAAATTAAATAGCAATTTTATATTCTTTTAACACTAAACTAACAAATTACAAATGTATATAAATTTTGATAAAAGTAACTTTTTCCAAATATTATACACAAATATTAAATAAATACTAGTTTATACAACAAACAACTTTTTACTTTCAACAAAAAAATAAAAATTATTAGTACCTGACGAGGTGGGCAATTTTCTAGGCTCCGCCATCTCCCTTCAAACAGGTTAAACTCCTCCGAAGGCAACCCGTTATAATGACACCATGCATAAGCATCGACAGGAGTGCCTCGATAGCAATCATCCTGAAGCCCACCTCCGTAAACATCATGACTGTATAAACGTACGTTGTCCACGAGTTCCTGGGACGATAGAATTACTTGAATTCTGCACTGCAAACAGAGATGAAAACCCATGCAAGTTGTAGTAGCAATTGCCCAGCAACAACCTGCAATAATACAATATAATTAGAGAAAATACAATGTAAAATATTTAAAATTTTGAATAATTGATGTTGCGAGAGGATTTTGCACATTTACTTACGACAATTTTTTTGTTCGAGAATGGGTGTGTCAGTTATATCTGGACGGTCATGAACCCAATTAACTTCCTGTTAAGAAAATATATAAGAATCAATTAAAATTTGAAAAATCAATACTTATAAGTGTAGAAACTCAAACTGATATACTACAATGAACTGTATGTAGTAGACTAAGAAAACAAAACGTTGTATTGCTTGCGTAAACTAAACACTAGTACAGCAGATTAAATAGCCACAGACACAAGGTGGCTAGAGAGAAAATAGCAACTAACACAACTACTAGCTTACTGGACTCCTACATTACTTCCACTACGACCCATAACTTCCTAAAAACTCTCTATACCATTTCAAACTACTGCTACTTACACGCACACATCATGTACATGCAGCTATAATTTATTTAACAAATAAATAACATAAGTTTAGATTAAATAAAACCCAACAATAAAGACATCAAATAATAGTACAAGTTAGATAAATGTACCTCATTGTAGTTGATGTCGTAGAAGGGTCGAATGGGTCGAGGCTGAGGACGCAGTACCGGCCGATATATTGGTTGATACATTATGGTAAATTACACTAGTATAAATTCTATTACTAAGAAAACTAGCAAGAGCAGTTCAAACAACTCTTTGAGTTTGAAGAGTTGATATCTGCAAAGAAGTGACAATTCTTGTTCTTATATAAGCTCCTGGAGTAGAGGATGTGAGATGGGGTCATGCGGCTCATGCCAGTGTGCTTATACAAGTTCTAATGATCTGACATTCTGACTTTCTAAAACACTGTTAACCTACCCATAATTAATGTATGTGTCTTATAACCATACGATCATTAATCATTAATTTTTTAGATCTGGTATAAAATATTGATTTTCTATAAAAGGTAGTAGCTATGAGATAATGACAATAGCATAGAAACTAACTTGTGAATTTACTTCTCTCTTTTTATTTTATAATATAAATACTATGTACCCAAACTTATCAAAATTATCCACATTTGTATAGTTATATTCAATAGGATCACAAACCTAACTCAAATATCACGAAGTACATATTCTGGTGGTTTAAACTATGACATTGTTTTAAAGTAAGACAAGTAAAAACCATGCATGAGAACATAAGGAGATTTAAATAGATGCACACAAGGACAAGGTCCCTAAAAAAGAAGAAGAGATGAGCTGTAAGTAAAAGAGCCATATCAAGAATACTTATAAGGATATTGAAAATGACTCTATGAGTAAGGCCAAAGAAGTAACCTGGGAGTCCATTGTAACCAACACAACTCCTCCTAAGAAACAAGATGAGACTAGTCATGTACTCCCTCTGTCCCCCTAGGTTTTTTACATTGAGGGACGGCACATATTTTAAGGCTCTATAGTTATATATATTATTTTAAATTTTATTTTCTTTTGAATAAAAATTTAATGTTTGAATTTTTATTCAAAAAAATAAAATTTTAAAAATAAGTTGTGGAACTATACTTTATACGAGTCTTAAAATGCGTGTCAAGCAATGAAAAAAAACTGTAAAAAAATGACGGGACAGAGGTATTATAAATTATGAAATGTGTGTGTTTCAATAATGAATCACATGTTATCTCTGCACGTAAAAGAAAGAAAGAAGACAGAACAGGCTATTTCATCAGCTCTGGGACTTGAAGTAGCACATGCCACTAGCTTTAACTTTTTCAATAATTAATAACCTACTGTAGTTGAGATGACCAATCATGCAACAGAGAAAATAGAAGACAAGACAATACAGCTTTTGCATAAAATGATTTTGTCGTCTTCAAACAATCCAATTTAATAGTATGTCTCAGTTTAGGTAGCTGTCGCCCATTCAACCATCTAGTCATAATAAGTTATTACATAAATTTATTATAATTAGCTTAAAACTCGTGCTATGCACGGATTGTTAATTGTTATTTTATTATTATTATTTTAATATTTTATTAATTGTAATTGTGCAAAAAATAAGTAGGCATGTTAAAATAGCTAAACATTTTTAATTAATTAAAAACATTAAAACAGATTTTAAAATAAATAAGTATGGGTTTGCCCGTTATATTTTTGGAAATGAGGGGTTTTAGTAAGAAAAAATACAAAATGTAACATATATTTAGTTTAAAAAGGTTAATGCCCGTAATATTTTTGGAAAACGAGATTTTAAAATTTAATAAGTAAAAGTATTTAAATACGTTTTAAAATAAATAAGTAAAAGGTTTCCTGTGATATTTTTGGAAAAAGAATGGATTTTAGTGAGAAAAATAGAAAAAGTAAATTGTAAAAGGCAATTTCCCGTGATATATTTAGAAAAGGAGGAACTTTGTTCGAAAAAATATATAATGTGTTTTAGCTAAAAAAAGTAATTGGTTATAAATAGGTATTTGATTATTTATATTTTAATATTTTTAGTAATTGCATTTGTTAAGAAAAATAAGTAGATATGTTAAAATAGGTAAACTTTTAAAAATAATTATAATATTAAAATAGGTTTAAAAATAAATAACTAAATGTTTTTCCGTGATATTTTTGGAAAAAGAGGGATTTTAGTAAGGAAAAATAGAAAAACTAACATGTTTTAGTTTAAAAAGGTAATTGCCCCTGATATATTTGAAAAAGTAGGGGAATTTGTTAGAAATAATAGAAAAAATAATGTATTTTAGGTGAAAAAGGTAATTAGTTATAAATATGTAATATTATTATTTAATAATATATTTCTATAAATAAGTAAGGTTAATTAAGTAAAAACTAATTAAGTGCAATTAATAAAATCACAACGTACCATACCGACCAACCAAAAGTAAAAACTAATTAAGGACAATTAAGTCAAATCACAACGTACCATACCGACCAACCAAACTTTTAATGTTTCGTCTATTATATAATTGTATCTCATCGAAATTCCGAGTGAGGTGCCACTACAAGAAATGTAACCTTTAGCTACTAATAATTTACCTACTAATGAATATTGGTAGATTAAAGTTACTTTTATCTACTAACATATATTAGTAGCTAATTATTGGTAGAGAAAAATAATTTTTTTTTAAATAGTGCTTCATTAACGGAAGGCTAACATTTTTCACCTGCTTACATGTTAGTGGGAAAACTTTGGCGCTCACTATTTTGATCGTGCACTTATTCTTTTATAGTAATGCTAGAGGTACCGAATTTTGGTACCAAAATGATGTGACATTGGTGATGTGGAAATTTGGGATGATTTTATTGGGAGAATTAATGTGAATGCAGGGGGGTCCACTATTATTAATTAAGTTGTAGCCAATAAGAACATGACATGTGGTATTTGGAATCCATTTTGTGATTCAATTTGGTACCCCTAGCATTATTATAACTGCATGCTGACGTGTCAAAAACTACTTAAGAAATATCAGTAAATCAATCACTTATCGCTAGGGTGCATGTCACAGGGGCATGGGCATGCCAAGGTGGGCATGCCCATTACCACAATTAGCTAGACATGTCTTTTCATTATTTGGCATGCTTTTTTACTAATTTTTTAATTAATTTTTAAATATTTTTTATATAAAATATTTTTTATAAACAATAAATATAATTTTAATATAATTAATTAGAATTTTAAAGTGGGCTAAAACCTAAAAGACTTGATTTGTAATCTTTTTATAATCATATATAAATTTGGTCTCACAATATACAAATTCTTATAGGTAAAATATTTTCACTTTTGGTAAGCAACTCATTTCTCATTTCTCAGTGATATGGATTTTGGTACCCGGTCATAATAGTTTGTTCAAGTCTTCTGTCAAAAATATTGATGCAAAAAAGTGATGCAGAGCTTATATAAAAAAAGAAATGATGTATTAAGTGGGAATAAGATTCTCGGTTGGTTTTAGCAAAAATTAAAGCAACCTGTTTTATGTACTATTCATAGGGTTGTTGCCAGCCACATTAATTATTTATCTTACTACAGGCCAAGACAGAAAGCAAGTCCGGTATATGTTCAAAGAGCATAAAAAAAGAAATGATGTATTAAATGGGAATAAGATTCTCTGTTGGTTTTAGCAAAACTTAATGTAACAAGTTGTCTCCAAGAAAGCAACCTGTTTTATGTACTATTCATAGGGTTGTTGCCAGCCACATTATTTATCTTACTACAGGCCAAGACAGAAAGCAAGTCCGGTACATGTTCAAAGAGCAAAACAGTGACTATTCTAATATACCGGGAAATACCTAATTTTATACTTATTCCATATTAGGGTTACTAATATTGTAATTAAACTAAGTAGATATAGTAAGTATTTAAGCCTAATGCTTGTATTAGAATATTAGGGAATGCTTTTGAGTTGAACAATGTCACTCGGTTGGCCACATCTTTTTTTTAATATTACATAATATTTATTTTATAGTAAAAATATATTTTTATATTTTTTTGTATTAATAATAAAAATATATAGAATATAGTATAATTGACATTTTAATTAAGAAGATATAGTGTTTGATAGTTTTTAGAATGTATTAATAATTGAAAGATATATAATATTCAGAAGATATATAATTAAAAAAAGTGCAATATTAATGATCGAAATATATATTATACTAATTTTTATTTTTAGACGTGTTTATGAAAGGTAATATATTTTCATTAAAAGGTAATGAGCTAGTTACTATATTTTATATTATTTTATTATTTATAAAATAGAATAAATAATCGAAAACCAAAACTTTCAATGTTTCGGCTATTATATAATAAGTATAGATATAATAAATCTGAAAGTGAAAATCTTAAATATTAATAAAGAATACAAAGATATTTTCGAAGATTTAATATTAATAATTCAAAATTTTGGGAAAATGTTTTCTCTATTATTAAATATTTTAAAGGCAATTAAAATATTTTCGAATCTTGGATATTAATATTCAAAATTATATGTGTTAAAAATATTATTTTATAATTAAAAGTATTAAAATAAGTTTTAAAATAAATAAGTAAGTATTGTTGGAAAATGAGAGATTTTAGTAAGTACAAATAAAAAAGCTAACATGTTTTAATTAACAAGGGAACTGCCCGACATTAAAAAAGGTTATAAAATAAATAAATAAGAGTTACGGTGATATTTTTAGAAAATGAGAGATTTTAGTAAGAACAAATAGAAAAGATAACATGTTTTAATTGAAAAAGATAATTTCCCGTTATTTTTTTTGAAAAAACGTGGATTTTGTTAGAAAAAAAGTTAGAAAATTGAGTTTTAATTATAAATTAGCCTATAACCGTGCACGGCCAACAAAGGAGATTAAAAACTGATAGACTAAAAAAATTAATGGTAATAGAAAATATTAAATAAAGAATAAAAATCAATATAATAAATTATAAAACTAGAAACTTAAATATTAATTGGAACATAGAAAAAATAAATAAATAATACAAATGGTGTTGATAAAGATAAAGGGGACATTACTAATTTTATTTTATTATTTATTAAAATAATATTAATAATAATGACAAATAGAAAAACTGACATGTTTTAATTAAAAAAAAAAGTAATTGGCCGTGATATTTTTAAAAATGTTTTAATTTTATTAAATGTATTTGTTAAAAAAATACGTTAGCATGTTAAAACAGGTAAACTTTTTTAAATAATTAAAAGTAATAAAATAGGTTTTAAAATAAATAAGTAAGGTTGCACCTGATATTAGTGAGAACAAATATAAAAGGTAATATGTTTTAATTTAAAGCTAATTGTTCGTGATATTTTTGGAAAATGAGTAGATTTTGTTAGAAAAAAGTAAAAAAAAAATGAGAACAAATATAAAATGTAATATATTTTAATTTAAATAATTGTCCATGATATTTGATATGGGCTGAAATGTAATCCTAGAGATAATTAATGATATATTAATTAGACCAAGTTCGGTCCAAGAATTAGGCCCGATAAAAAGGCCCGAAACCCTAATCATTTATTAATTTCGTAATTAATAAGTAAGGGAAATTACCAGTTCATTAAATGAGTCCGAAATATATTGAACTCTTCAAGAGTCAGCAATCAAGATACACAAATCAACTAGGAGTCAGTCTCCTACGAAATAGGATTCACAATCCTGATCTAAGAAGGCTACTTGGCCCCCAAGTCACCTTCTTCTACTCTAAATGCAAGGCTCCTGACGCCTATATAAGGACCCTCGTCCTTCATTCTAGAACTACGTTTTTACTTGGCTTGATTCTCAATTACGGATTGAGATACGTAGGCATCTTGTGAGGACCTGTTTAGTCACGAACCACGAGAGCAGCCATAAAGACACGATTGTCCACCATCATTCATTGAATACAGCCGTCAAACATCTAAATTTACTTTTTATTCCATAATATTTGGCGCCGTCTGTGGGAAGACGACATCAACCATGGCTAGAACACGAAGAACAGCAACCGCTACTGAATCGACTGTCACCACCACTGCTCCAATTACCACGGAATCAGGATCGTTACCCCTCGCCACAGAGGTGGTTTCTCAAACAGCAGGGACGATACCTCTCACCACGGAGATGGTTCCTCAACCACAAGGGACGAATCCCCAAACTTCCATACCTCAGAATGAGACGAACCCTCTTCAGATGGTTGTCTCACCTCTCGATCAAAACCTTCCTCATGGAGCACAAATCTCCACGACTGTGCTTCCTATAAGCACAAATCCGGCTTATGGATTGCCCAACTATCCCCCTGAAACCGGAGGGAGTGGCCATGCAAATCAGGGACCATACATTCGAGGATTGGGACCCATCCCTGAAGGAAGATACTTGGATTATTCTGGGCCATACTCTGACAACTCGTCTGATGAAGGACGAGACCAAGCACCCAGAAGAAGAAGAGCTAGCAAAGAGCCCCTTGAAAGGAGGAATCGGGGGGCAACTGGAAGGGCACCTATGACTGCCATGGATAGGATAAGGGCTCATGAGGCCGAGATCCAGAAATTAAAGAGAAGCATGGAGATGGAGCAACAAAGGAGGCAGACTCAGCCTTCGAATCAAGGGACGGGGGAAATCCCCTTAGTTGATTTAGGAACACCTTCAAGAAGGCAGGAAGGAGCTAGAAGGACGGAGATTCCCAGGTCAGACCCCCGTGTTTTAACACAGCTGGGTGACCCAGACGATCCTATTCCACCTTTTACTGAAGAGGTAATGGACGCTCATGTATCAAGGAAATTCAAGATGCCTACTATCAAGGCATATGATGGAACGGGTGATCCTGCAACCCATGTGAGAACTTTTTCGAATGCACTGTTGCTGCAGCCAGTCACTGATGCTCTTAAATATAGGGCGTTTCCACAAACCTTAGCTGGCATGACTCAAAGATGGTATAGCCGCTTGCCACCCAACTCTATCAGTTGTTTCAGAGAGTTGAGCACGGCCTTCATCAGTCAGTTCATAAGTGGACGAGTACATGAGAAAAGCTCTGCTTCACTCATGAACTTAACTCAAGGAAAGAATGAGACATTGAGAGATTATCTCAAGCGCTTCACCAAGGAGACATTGAATATACCTGATCTAGATAATAAGGTAGCTATGATAGCCCTTCAACAAGGAACCACGGATGTCTTTTTTAAGATGTCGTTAGCCAAACACCCCCCCGAGAGCATGGCTGAGCTCCAACAAAGGGTGGGAAAGTACATAAAAGCTGAGGAAAGCATGAAGAAAACTGACACCATCGCAGCAGGAAGTGGAAATAATGGTGGTTGGAAGAAGCGAAAGGCGGAACAAGAGTATGATGTCAAGGACAAATATCCTCGTACGACTAGAGACTCTGATTCAGCTCCAAGAAAGAGCGTTCCAAGCGCAAAGTTTACTGAATATGCAAGATTGAATGCACCAAGGAGTCAAATCCTTTATGACATTGAGAAAGATAGGGACTTTCGATGGCCGAAGCCACTAAGGGGAGATCCTGAAAAGAGAGATAAGAACAAGTACTGTAGGTCCCATAAAGATTCAGGCCACGATACTGATGATTGCAGGCAACTCAAGGATGAGATTGAGTTTCTAATTCGAAAGGGGAAGTTGAATAAATTCACCAAGGATGAAGACAGGAACCCCCCAAGGAGGGACTATGATCGAAGGGATGGGGACCGAGATCAAGGTCGTAACCCACCAACCCGAGGACCGGTGATCAACATGATTTCAGGAGGGCCAACTGCAGCCGGAACTACAAGGAATTCTCGGAAGGCTTATGCCCGAGAAGTAATGCATATTGTTGAAGAAGCGCCCAAGCGTGCAAAAACCGAGGTGACAATTGGGTTTGATGATTCTGATCTGGAAGGGGTGAAGTTCCCCCATGATGATCCTCTAGTGATAGCCCCAGTGATTGGAAATAATGAGGTAAAGCGAGTCTTGATAGACAATGGGGCCTCTGTTGATGTCCTTTTTCATGACACATTCTTGAAGATGGGGTATAATGATTCCCAACTAATCCCCACAAACATGCCCATTTACGGGTTCAATGGGGTGGAGTCTAAAGTAGAAGGCACAATTCTGTTGCCTGTAACTATTGGTAAGGAACCAAAGGAGGTAACTCAAATGCTGAATTTTGTGGTAATTAAGGCATCTTCGACCTACAACGCCATCCTTGGAAGGACTGGCCTTCACGCTTTTAAGGCTGTGGCCTCAACTTACCACCTAAAAATCAAGTTCCCAACCAGGAATGGTGTTGGAGAAGAAAGAGGTGATCAAAAGACAGCCAGGAGCTGTTATGTAGCCGCGTTAAGGCCGGATGGAGTCGGGGGGAAGGTTCTCCCAATTGAAGATTTGGACATTAGAAACGAAGAAGAAAGGAGAGGAAAGCCAGCTGAGGATCTTGTTCCCATTCCTCTCATTCCTGGAGAACTAGACAAAGTCACTTATATTGGAGCTCTACTACCTGAGTCTATGAAAAGCAAGTTGACATCCTTTCTTCAAGAAAATAGTGATGTATTTGCCTGGACAGCAGCTGATATGCCAGGAATTGATCCTCAATTGATAACCCACAAATTGAATGTGGATCCTGAAAGGAAGACAGTAAAACAAAAGAAAAGAAATTTCGCCCCAGAAAGACAAGAAGCCATCAAGCAGGAGGTAGAAAAACTTTTGGAAGCAGGCTTTATTGAAGAAATTCAGTTTCCTGAATGGCTGGCTAACCCCGTGATGGTCAAGAAGGCTAATGGAAAATGGAGAATGTGCGTGGACTTCACAGACTTGAACGATGCATGTCCTAAGGATTGCTTTCCCTTACCAAGGATTGATGCGTTGATAGATGCCACTGCTGGGCACGAGATGCTAAGTTTTATGGATGGCTTCAGTGGGTACAACCAAATCAAGATGCACAAGGACGACATCCCCAAGGTATCATTTATAACCGACTTTGGTGTTTTCTGTTATTTAGTCATGGCTTTTGGACTTAAGAATGCAGGGGCAACATACCAAAGGTTGGTGAACAAGATTTTTGAACCACTGATTGGCAAAACAATGGAAGTTTATGTGGATGACATGCTAGTCAAGAGCCTCGATAAGGCAGACCATATAAAACATCTCAAGGAAGCGTTTGAAGTGCTGAGGCACCACAAAATGATGTTAAATCCAGCAAAGTGTGCCTTCGGGGTAGGCTCAGGGAAGTTTTTAGGCCTGATGGTCTCCAAAAGAGGAATCGAAGCTAACCCTGACAAGATCAAGGCAATCCTAGACATGGAACCACCTAAGTCCGTTAAGGATGTGCAGAAATTGACAGGAAGAGTTGCAGCATTGGGAAGGTTCATCTCCAAGTCAGGAGAAAAGTGCTTACCTTTCTTTAAAGTACTCAAAAATGTGAAAATTTTCGAATGGACATCTGAAAGCCAAGAAGCCTTTGAGGCCTTGAAGAAATACATGGCAGAAGCGCCACTGTTGGCAAAACCCAAGTCAGGAGAAATTCTTTATCTATACTTGGCGGTCTCCAACACTGCCCTGGGAGCTGTTTTGGTAAAGGAAGAACTGAAGGTTCAGAAACCCATCTACTATGTGAGTAAGATCTTGCATGGGGCGGAAATAAACTACTCAGTGATTGAAAAGTTTGCCTTAGCCTTGATAATGGCTTCAAGAAAACTGCGCCCCTACTTTCAGGCTCACAAGATTGAGGTCATGACTGATCAACCTCTGAGAAACATCTTGCATAGTCCTCAAGTTAGTGGAAGGCTGATCAAATGGGCTATTGAATTGGGCGAATTCGACATCAAGTATAAGCCTCGGACGGCCATAAAAGCTCAGGAACTCGCTGACTTCATGGTTGAATGTACCATTGACAACCAAGAAGTCGGGGGGCAGGAAGTATTGGTAGAAGATAGCAAAGATGAGGACATGGTGTCCAAAGAATGCTGGGTGCTCTATTTTGATGGAGCATCAAAAACAAAATCGAGTGGAGCTGGGTTAGTGCTACAAAGTCCTGATGGATTTATAATAGAGTATGCACTGAAACTTGATTTCCCAACGACAAATAATGAGGCGGAGTATGAAGCTTTGATTGCTGGCTTAGGGCTGGCTGGAGCCCTGAGGGCCAAAACACTGAAAGTGTGTGGAGACTCGAGGCTGGTGGTCTCCCAAGTAAATGGAGAGTTTGAAGCAAGAGATGAAGTCATGGCCAAGTACTTGAAACTTGTTAGGGCTATTATGACTCAGTTTGATGAATGTTATGTGGAGCACGTTCCGAGGGAGGAAAACATGAAGGCTGATGCCTTGTCCAAGTTTGCCTCATCTGAAATTGAAAATTATGCAGGGAGTGTATACTTTCAGGTCTTGAAGACCCCGAGCATCAACGGAAAATTGGTAGCACCCATTGGTATTACCAGCTGTTGGATAGACCCCATCAAAGCACATCTGGAAACTGGGTGGCTACCCGACGACACTTCAGAAGCACGAAAGCTGTACGTCAGAGCACTAAGGTATGCCCTAATTGAGGGAATCCTATACAAAAAATCTTTCATCATTCCTTATCTGAAGTGTTTGAGACCCCAAGAGGCGGAGTTGGCCCTAAAAGAAGTGCATGAAGGCATCTGTGGGCAACACTTGGGGGGCAGAGCCCTTGCACATAAAGTCACCCGTCTGGGCTTCTATTGGCCAAGCATGCTTGCTGATGCTAAGAGCTATGTGAGAAAATGTGAACGATGCCAGAAACATGCACCCGTGGTTAGACAACCACCTGAGATGATGACATCCGTTAACTCACCTATCCCTTTTGCTATGTGGGGAATGGATATACTTGGGCCATTTCCAGTGGCAAGTGCTCAAAGAAAATTTTTGATAGTTGCGATTGACTACTTCACTAAGTGGATTGAGGCTAAGCCATTAGCCAAGACAACCACCAAGCAAGTGATGCAATTCTTCTGGGAAAGTGTGATATGCAGGTATGGAATTCCACGAGTCCTTGTAACGGATAATGGAACTCAGTTCAACAATGATGAGTTCAAGAAATATTGCGATGAAAATGATATTAAGTTGCGCTTCACTTCCGTTGCTCTTCCTCAAGCGAATGGGCAAGCTGAGGTTGCAAATCGAATAATCCTGGATGGACTGAAGAAAAGGGTTGAACGCTCCAGAAATACTTGGGTAGATGAATTGCTCCCCATTCTATGGGCATATCGTACTACTTGCAAAGTCACTACTGGGGCAACTCCATTCCTGCTAGCCTATGGAGCAGAAGCAGTGGTTCCTGTAGAAATCACTCACGCATCTCCTAGAGTTGAAGCATATGAACCAGAGGCGAACGAAGAAGGCTTGAGGTTAGCTTTAGATCTAATTGACGAAGTTAGAGATGAGGCGAATGCCAAGATAGTTGAACATCAGAAACGAGCATCTTTCTACTACAACCTAAGGGTTAAAGAAAGATTCTTCCGTCAAGGTGACTTGGTCCTTAGAAAGATTGAAGCATCTGGAGTTGGACAAAAGGGAAAGTTAGCCCCAAACTGGGAAGGACCCTATCGGGTTAAGAATGTGTATGGACGAGGCTCGTATAAGTTGGAAACTCTGGAAGGAATTGAAGTGCCTAGAACTTGGCATGCTGCAAACTTGAAAGTTTATTATGTTTGAGTGTGTCCTAATTGGACTCACTATTAGGACAAGTAGAAATAAGGTCGATGAAACCAATCCAAGTTTTTAAACTTGAGGTAGAAGTAGTATACTATGTAAGGGTTGAACCCATTTTCCAAATTATGAATTTATTCAGTAATTCCAAAAATATTCTACAAGCATTGCATATCAGTGTCTATATAATCCAAAGTATTAATCAAGTACGCAAACATGAGAAATTAAAAGGCATGAAGAAAATAAGTTAAATAAGCAACTTGCAAATTAAGTTTAAGTTATGCCCGAAGGCAGAAGTACAGAAAATAAATAAAAGCTAAAAACTGGCTATGACTAAGCGTCACCCTCCTCGGAGCCAGACTCCTCTCCGGACCCCTCAGCTTCTTCTTCCTCAGCTTCCTCTCCCTCAGCTTCTCCTTCTTCACCAGACTCCTCGCCAGAGCTGGATTCTTCTGACTCTTCACCAGGCTGGGGGGCATGTTCAGGATGAAGAATCCTATCATCCTCATCCATAGCATCCTCTCTAGTAGCCAAGATCTTCTCCAACTGATTAGGAGCATGAGGACTGGGGAAGTCTGAAATAGTAAGAGACCCAGGAATTCTCCTCGACACCTCAGCTAAAGCCTCGTCCCATCCCTGGGTAAACTGGACAGGGAAAAGAAGATCATCATGCTGAGTAATGATCTCCCGGTACTCGGCAGACTCAAAATACTCATCAATGATGCGTTCCTTCCCTTTCCTTAGCTCCACCAGCTCAGCTTGAGCATCCAACAGCTCCTTCTCCCTTCGAGTCAAGGAAGCCTTAAGTGAACCCACCTCCAGCTGGGATTGATCAAACTTAGCCTTGTTGGCATCAGAAGATGAACGCCAGGCTTTGGCTTGAAACAAAGCCCCTTGATAGTTGGCATTAACCTACAAGCAAGTTACAAGTCAAATACTTAAACTTGAAATACATTGTTAAACTACAAAGAAGAGAAAAATACTTACAGCAGCCATTGCTTGAGATCCAGCATGCTCCACCCCTTCGATGGTGGAGTTGGAAACAAAATCCTTGTAGTCACAAGGAGTCAATGAATGGTGTGACCATTCAACAGCATGAGCAGACACCCCCACTATGGTGTCCTTTTTCCTTATCCCCCAGTTGGGGCGCCATACAGAACTCTTAGTTGAGCCCTCAACCTCCTCAGGCACATGAGGCCTCAAAATAGCAGGGCCTTTCTCGGCCAGCCTAGGATCAGTCAAACAAGCCCTCTTGATCCTGGCTGTCTGCCCATCTTCTGGCTCATTCTGCTTGTTGATAAACTCAGCAGCTGCAAACAAAAGTCAAGAAAAACAATTGGTATAAGGCAATCTTAATACAATTATAAGAAGATAAGTAAAGGAATTACCCTTATCAGAAACTCTTGAAAGTCCCAGAGACTTGAGTTGAAACTCGTCCAGGAGCTCCCAAGCCTTGGTGGCATAGTCATCCTTGGTGAGTTCAGCATAGGCAAGGGCCTCCTCCTCAGTCAGAACTATGTCACCAGGACTACCATCCGAAACTCTACTAAATGAGCTTTGGAATAAGGTGCCCCAGTCCCCTCCATCCCAAACCAAATACATAAATTCGTTTCTCCACTTGGGATTGTTCTCAGGAATGGATTTTGGGTGGAAGATAGGGGGTGTTGTGGGTCGATGACTAATATATACCCAACCCAAAGTTTTGGAAGAGCTATTTTTAAATTGAAAAATCTTTCTAAAGAGAGCAACAGAAAGAGGAAAATTGTTTTTTAAGCACAAAACAATAAAGCACATAATTTGTCTCCAAGCGTTGGGAGGGAGTTGACAAGGGTTGACTCTTACATCAGCTAGAAGTTGAGGAATGAAAGGATGGAATGGGAATCGAACACCTGCAGTAATGACCCCCTTGTAAATGCAAAGAGCATCTGGGCGCCAATGGCAGGAACGATCCCCGGGACCAGCAAGGACTAACCTATAAGGTGGTCTAATTTTATACATGTTCTTGTAATTAGAAATGGCATCAGCATCGTTAAATCTATTACTATGGTTATATGCATCTAAATGCGACACTGAAGGATATTCGTCACTACGTTCTAAGATCATATCTTGTAAAGACATAGTGGGAGAACGGATAATGATACCTCTTTTGGACGCTTGGTTCATTTTCTGAAGACGGCTAGCAGAACGATCGGCCATTCTTAAAATCTTCTTGGGAAGGAGATGAACCCAGAAAAATCTTCAAACTATGAAGATTAAAGCCCAGAATCTTCTTGGGAAGGAGATGAACCCAGAAAAACCTTCAAACTATGAAGATTAAAGCCCAGAATCTTCTTGGGAAGGAGATCGAACCCAGAAAAATCTTCAAACTATGAAGATTGAAACCCAGAATCTTCTTGGGAAGGAGATTGAAACTCAGAAAAATAAGATTGCTACCGCAAAAACTTGCCGGAAATCGCCTGACTACAGAGAAAGAGAAGAAAGATTTAGAAAGAAATTTTTGGAAAGATTTGAGTGAAGAGTAAGAAGTGAAACCTCACTCTTTTATAGGCAAGGTAACTGGAAACTCAACCGGTTATGGAAGTCTAACCGGTTGTAGCCAGTCAAAGCCCACGATCACCTTATTGGGCTTCTGGATTCAAGGCCCAAAGTGTTATGATCAATAAAAGACAAGGCCCAAATAAATGAAAGGTTTAGAAATTAAACCTAAAAAAGGATCCAGAAATATAGAATCAAGGCCCAACATAGAATCAAGGCCCAATATAGAATCAAGGCCCAATATAGAATCAAGGCCCAAAAGGTTGGATATTTAAAATTTCAGAAATAATTCTAAGGCAATAAAACGAGTTCAAATATGCCAAAAATGGGAAATTGAGTTCGAAAATTCCTATTCGAAATCATGCTAAATTTTCTGGTCGACATGATCGACCTCACCCCACTTTCTGGTCGAAAGTGAATACTGGAAGTGAGGTCGAAAAATCACTAATCCTGGTCGAAAATTTGAGGTCGAAATAGACCTAAATTTTCTGGTCGACATGATCGATCTCACCCCACTTTCTGGTCGAAAGTGAATACTGGAAGTGAGGTCGAAAAATCACTAATCCTGGTCGAAAATTTGAGGTCGAAATAGACCTAAATTTTCTGGTCGACATGATCGACCTCACCCCACTTTCTGGTCGAAAGTGAATACTGGAAGTGAGGTCGAAAAATCACTAATCCTGGTCGAAAATTTGAGGTCGAAATAGACCTAAATTTTCTGGTCGACATGATCGACCTCACCCCACTTTCTGGTCGAAAGTGAATACTGGAAGTGAGGTCGAAAAATCACTAATCCTGGTCGAAAATTTGAGGTCGAAATAGACCTAAATTTTCTGGTCGACATGATCGACCTCACCCCACTTTCTGGTCGAAAATGAATACTGGAAGTGAGGTCGAAAAATCACTAATCCTGGTCGAAAATTTGAGGTCGAAATAGACCTAAATTTTCTGGTCGACATGATCGACCTCACCCCAATTCCTGGTCGAAATTGGCTTAATTCCTGGTCGAAATTGGCTTAATTCCTGGTCGAAATTGGCTTAATTCCTGGTCGAAATTGGCTTAATTCCTGGTCGAAATTGACTTAATTCCTGGAAAAATGGAAAATTCCAGGGAAAATATGAAATAATTTCTACAAAAACCTTGAAGGGTTTTTCCAGAAATTGGGGGGCAAATGATATGGGCTGAAATGTAATCCTAGAGATAATTAATGATATATTAATTAGACCAAGTTCGGTCCAAGAATTAGGCCCGATAAAAAGGCCCGAAACCCTAATCATTTATTAATTTCGTAATTAATAAGTAAGGGAAATTACCAGTTCATTAAATGAGTCTGAAATATATTGAACTCTTCAAGAGTCAGCAATCAAGATACACAAATCAACTAGGAGTCAGTCTCCTACGAAATAGGATTCACAATCCTGATCTAAGAAGGCTACTTGGCCCCCAAGTCACCTTCTTCTACTCTAAATGCAAGGCTCCTGACGCCTATATAAGGACCCTCGTCCTTCATTCTAGAACTACGTTTTTACTTTGCTTGATTCTCAATTACGGATTGAGATACGTAGGCATCTTGTGAGGACCTGTTTAGTCACGAACCACGAGAGCAGCCATAAAGACACGATTGTCCACCATCATTCATTGAATACAGCCGTCAAACATCTAAATTTACTTTTTATTCCATAACAATATTTTTGGAAAAGAAGTAGATTTTGTTAGAAAAAAAGTGTTTTAATTGTAAAAGGCAAATAATAAGGGCAAATAGAAAAACTAACATGCTTTAATTAAAAAAAAAAGTAATTATCGGTGATATTTTTAGAAGTTTTTATTTATATTAATTGTTTGTGATAAAAAAAACGTTGGCATTTTAGAATAAGTAAGCTTTTTTAAATAATTAAAATTATTAAAATAGGTTTTAAAATAAATAAATAAATAAGGGTTGCACATGATATTTTTAAAATAGAGATTTTAGTGAGATCAATTATAAAAGGTAATATATTTTAATTTAAAGGTAATTGCTCCTGATATTTTTGGAAAATGGGTAGATTTTGTTAGAAAAAAAGTAAAGAAATACCTTGGCATGGGCTTTTTTAAATAATTTAAAGTATTAAAATAGGTTTTAAAATAAATAAATAAGGAGATTTTAGTTAGAGCAAATATAAAGGTAATATGTTTTAATTTAAATAATTGTCCGTGATATTTTGGAAACGGAATAGATATTATTAGAAAAAAATATTTCAATTGTAAAAGATAAATAATAAGGACAAATAGAAAAACTAACATTGTTTAATTAAAAAAAGTAACTGTCCGTGATATTTTTAGAAGTGTTTTAATTATATTAATTGTATTTGATAAAAAAAACGTTGGCATTTTAGAATAGGTAAGTTTTTTTAAATAATTAAAATCATTAAAATAGGTTTTAAAATAAATAAATTAGGGTTGCACATGATATTTTTGGAAAATATAGATTTTAGTGAAAACAAATATAAAAGGTAATATATTTTAATTTAAAGGTCGTGATACTTTTGAAAAATATAGATTTTACTGATAATAAATATAAAAGATAATATGTTTTAGTTTAAAGGTAATTGTCCGTAATATTTTTTGAAAATGAGGGGATTTTGTTAGGAAAAACTGTTTTAATTTTAAAAGGTAATTAGTTAGTTACTATTCTTATATTATTAAATTAGTTTTTAATTATAATAAACTACCGAAAACCAAAATTTTCAATGTTTCGTCTTTAATAATATAGTACTAGCCTATAACACTTGCGGGTCATCAAAGACAATTAAAAATCAATACGATAAATTATAAAATGATAAATTTAAATATTAATTGTAATATATAAAAAATAAATAAATAATACAAATGGGGTGAGGAAAATAAATAAGACATTATTAATATTATTTCTTAAAATAAAATTAATAATAAGGACAAATAAAAAATTTAACATGTTTTAATTAAAAAAAGTAACTTTCCGTGATATTTTCAGAAGTGTTTTAATTATATTACTTGTATTTGTTAAAACAAATACGTTGACATGTTAAAATAGGTAAGTTTTTTTAAATAATTAAAAGTATTAAATACGTTTTAAAATAAATAAGTAAGGGTTGCATTGATATTTTTGGAAAAAAGAGATTTTAGTGAAAACAGATATAAATGGTAATATGTTAATTTAAAGGTAATTATTACCGTGATATTTTTGGGAAAAAAAAAAGTAGATTTTTGTTACAAAAAAAATTTTTTAATGATAAAAGTCAATCAGCTAGTTACTATTTTTATATTATTTTATTATTTATTAAATAGAATAAATGACCGAAAACCAAAATTTTCAATGTTTCGGCTTTAATAATAATACTAGCCTATAACCCGTGCAAGGCACGGGCCTTAGAAAATAATAAACTAAAACATTTACGGCTTTTTTCATAAATACCCAACCCAAAAAACTTTTTTGCAAAAATACTATGTGTTTTTTAAATTTTTTGCGAAAATACTAAAATATTTGCAAAAATACCAGTTCTTTGAAAATATTTGCAAAAATACGGTCTGCAACTACTTTCAACCATATCTGCAACTGTAACCAAAATCAACAACATATGCAACTTTTTAATCAAAAATGATTTTTTTCCGGCTGATTTTAGGGTTGTAAACAACCCTAAAATCAGGGTATGTTAGGGTTTAGAGTCTAGGAATAACCATAAACCCTAAATCTGTATACCAATTATTTTTCATTCTCAATATTTCTAAAACCCAACCATTGAACCCCAAAAGTTAACTATTGAACCCTAGGGGAACGGCTTAATCAAGACCAAAAGCTTACCAAACATCTTACTAACAATTTTTTTTGAATTCTCAGCTGTTTTTCAATCATTTTTTAAAAAGTTACTTCTGGTTGCATCCGGTTGCATCTGGTTGCGTTGGTTGCTAACCGTATTTTTGGTTGCATCTGTGGTTGATTTTGGTTGCAGTTGCAGATGGTTGAAAGTAGTTGTAGACCGTATTTTTGCAAATATTTTCAAAAAGTTAGTATTTTTGCAAATATTTCCAAAAGATGATAAAATTGCAAAAAACTTAGAAAAGTAGTAGTATTTTTGGTAATTTCCCAAACATTTAATGTGAACGAAAAATATTAAAATAAAAGTAAAAATTAATATGATAAATTATAAAATGAAAAACTTAAATATTAATTGGAACGTAAAACAAATATTAAAAAATACATATGGGGCTGATGAAAATAAATGAGGTATTATTAATATTAATTTATAATAAAATAATATTAATAATAAGGAAATATAGAAAATCTAACATGTTTTAATTAAAAAAAGTAATTGTCCGTGATATTTTTTTAAATTATATTACTTGTATTTATTAAAAAAATACGTTGACATGTTAAAATAAGTAAGTTATTTTAATAAGGACAAATAGGAAAGCTAACATGTTTTAATTAAAATAAAGTAACTACCTATAATATTTTTAGATGTGTTTTAATTATATTAATTGTATTTGTTAAAAAAAATACGTTCACTTATTAAAATAGGTAAGTTTTTTTTTAAATAATTAAAAGTATTAAAATAAGTTTTAAAATATATAAGTAAGGGTTGCACTTGATATTTTTGGAAAAGAGAGATTTTAGTGATAACAAATATAAAAGGTAATATATTTTAATTTAAAGATAATTGCCCGTCATATTTTTGGAAAAAAGAAGTAGATTTTATTAGAAAAAAAATATTTTAATTATAAAAGGCAATCAGATAGTTAATATTTTTATATTATATTATTATTTATTAAATAGAGTATTAAAATAGATTTTAAAATAAATAAGTAAGTGATATGGGCTGAAATGTAATCCTAGAAATAATTAATGATATATTAATTAGACCAAGTTCGGTCCAAGAATTAGGCCCGATAAAAAGGCCCGAAACCCTAATCATTTATTAATTTCGTAATTAATAAGTAAGGGAAATTACCAGTTCATTAAACGAGTCCGAAATATATTGAACTCTTCAAGAGTCAGCAATTAAGATACACAAATCAACTAGGAGTCAGTCTCCTACGAAATAGGATTCACAATCCTGATCTAAGAAGGCTACTTGGCCCCCAAGTCACCTTCTTCTACTCTAAATGCAAGGCTCCTGACGCCTATATAAGGACCCTCGTCCTTCATTCTAGAACTACGTTTTTTACTTGGCTTGATTCTCAATTACATGCATTAATTGAGATACGTAGGCATCTTGTGAGGACCTGTTTAGTCACGATCCACGAGAGCAGCCATTAAGACACGATTGTCCACCATCATTCATTGAACACAGCCGTCAAAACCTAAATTTACTTTTCTTTCTATAACATTTGGCGCCGTCTGTGGGAACTCTTACATCAACCATGGCTAGAACACGAAGATCAGCAACCGCTACTGAATCAACTGTCGTCACCACTACTCCAATCACCACGGAACCAGGGTCGTTACCCCTCACTACAGAGTTGGTTTCTCAACCAGCAGGGACGACACCACTCACTACGGAGGTGGTTTCACAGCCACAAGGGACGAATCCCCAAACTTCCATACCTCAGAATGAGACGAACTCTCTTCAAATGGTTGTCTCACCCCTCGACCATAACCTTCCCCATGGAGCACAGATCTCCACTACTGTGCTTCCTATGAGCACAAATCCAGCTTACGGATTGCCCAACTATCCCCCTGAAACCGGAGGGAGTGGCCATGCAAATCAGGGACCATACATTCGAGGATTGGGACCCATCCCTGAAGGAAGATATTTGGATTATTCTGGACCCTACTCTGACAACTCGTCTGATGAAGGACGAGATCAAGCACCCAGAAGAAGAAGAGCTAGCAAAGAGCCCATTGAAAGGAGGAATCGGGGGGCAACTGGAAGGGCACCTATGACTGCCATGGATAGGATAAGGGCTCATGAGGCCGATATCCAGAAATTAAAGAGAAGCATGGAGATGGAGCAACAAAGGAGGCAGACTCAGCCCTCGAATCAAGGGACAGGGGAAATCCCCTTAGTTGATTTAGGAACACCTTCAAGAAGGCAGGAAGGAGCTAGAAGGACGGAGATTCCCAGGTCAGATCCCCGTGTTTTAACACAGCTGGGTGACCCAGACGATCCTATTCCACCTTTTACTGAAGAGGTAATGGACGCTCATGTATCGAGGAAATTCAAGATGCCTACTATCAAGGCATATGATGGAACGGGTGATCCTGCAACCCATGTGAGAACTTTTTCGAATGCACTGTTGCTGCAACCAGTCACTGATGCTCTTAAATGTAGGGCGTTTCCACAAACCTTAGCCGGCATGGCTCAAAGATGGTATAGCCGCTTGCCACCCAACTCTATCAGTTGTTTCAGAGAGTTGAGCACGGCCTTCATCAGTCAGTTCATAAGTGGACGAGTACATGAGAAAAGCTCTGCTTCACTCATGAACTTAACTCAAGGAAAGAATGAGACATTGAGAGATTATCTCAAGCGCTTCACCAAGGAGACATTGAATATACCTGATCTAGATAATAAGGTAGCTATGATAGCTGTTAGGTCCCGAAGTATCGTAGAAGGGGGGGGTTGAATACGATACTCACAAATAATTCAATTTCGTTCGCGGATCATTCTTTCAGTTCTATAACGAAATCAAACACACCAAACCAAATCAAGTTTCGGGGAATATATCTTTTTATAAATATAAACCTCGAAGGGTGCTACAAATTCTAATCCGTAGGATTAGCTGCAAATAGTTCAAGCTCACTTAATACAAACACGGATTAGAGTTTAAGGCTGTCTACGAATTTATAAATATTCCAGCTCTTGAACTCTTCTCCGGCTATCTCTCTCTTTTAAAAACTATGAACTCTCAAACTGAACTACTGAAGAAGACGAACTTCTTCTGTCTATTTGTAGACTTAGAAAACCATCGAACTGAATTGTTTTGGAACAATCCTGGCCGTTGGATCTCTTAATCAACCTGACAACAAAACAAAACTTTCCACCTGCTCCCTACTTCTGAAAAACCATCGAATGGAAAACCATCGAATTGATTAAAAAGAATTTTCCATCCGATAGTTTTTAAATAAAAACTATCGAATTCAAAAAGACTTTTGTAATTAATTCAGGTGGGCTCCATTAAACCATCCGATAGTTTTTTGTGAGAAAACCATCGAATTGTTTTCTTTTAAAACAAAACTATCGAACCTTGGCCAATTTGAAAACCAAAGGGGCTTATTTCGTCCCTTTGTGTATTTCGTCCTGTAGTGTGACAGCTCCTTAAAAATGCTTTTCGACCCGCACAGCTTCTAATCTTAATAAATAAATAATTAATTTAATCCAGAAAATATATAAATAAATATCTAATAATATGTAGATATTTATAAATATAATTTTCTAATTAAATAAAATATTTAATTATTTATTTAAATCCTTATAGTCCAAGCTGCGGTCTGTGAGTGTCTGGAACTGGACTCCTTTTGCTTAGCAAACCATATATCAATTCCAACCGGGGTTCCAGCTTTCCAAATATCTCAACCTGCATTTCTTTCGGGTTTATTATTTTCATAACTTTGGCTCAGTGGGTTCCTGTAGTTCTGACCTGTTTTCAGAAAATCCATTCAGCTTCAGGTGTTTCAGTTTTAGACTGTATCAATTTCTTCTGAGACGATAAAACAACTTGATCTTTTTAGTGTCGTCACCTAGTGCAACTGGTCTGGTTCACAGATGAATAACACTTGATCAATTCTTCTTTTATGTCTGCAATTCAATGTTGCTGATAAGTCCTTTGTCGTCCTGGTTGCTTCATCACTGGAATCCTGTGGTACTGACTCTAAATCATTCACATACTTCTGTCGTCTTGAAAGTCTTGTTTCTTTTGCTGTCACTGAGGCTTGAACATTTTCATGAACTTCTTTCCGTGACCTGTTTACGGACTTCAAGAATACATAACGTATTTTGACTTTTTGAGTTTACCTTATCTTCATTGATCCTGGATTCCTGTGCTTCTGTTAATATTATTGTCTGTCTTGTCCTTTGTTGAGTTGTAGTTATCTCTTTTAGATCTTATGTTACATTATGCTTTACAATCTCCCCCTATTTGATTGGATAGAGTTCGACAAGCAAATACTTCGAGGATAACTCAACTAACTAAGGAAACATGAAACTAATTAAAGTAAGACAGCTTAATAATATTAATGCATTCTGGATCAGATATATATACATTTCCAGATTTCATAAATCAAAAAACAATTAAACTTTGTACAATAAAATTGCTCCTCTAGACTGAGCTGATAGTTTTCTTGTTCTTTGCTTCTTGTCTTCAGTCCATCCTAATCTCACCTTCTTCCATCACTGGATTGGAGTTAGCAGCTTGATAATCAATCACAGATGGATAGTGCAGTGGTTCTCCAGGTTTAAGGATTGCTCCTCGGATGTGTCTTCCAATATATCCAACCTCTTGACCCACTCCAGCCCACAACCATGCAATGTTAACATCTTTCTTGTTTAGCTTTGGCATGTTTGGTAGTCTGGGAAGCACTTCCAATCATTTCTCCACTCTCTTCCTATAGTAGGGAACATTCTCCATAAGATATTTTCTTAGAGTGTCGGCTGCTTTTGTCCTTCTCCGTTGATGTGAATCTAGTGGATCTAAGATACTTCTCAACTGATATTAGATATTCGTTTGGGTAATCTCTCAGTTTGTCCTCCGTCATGTAGCAGATTCTGAACAAGTCATTCGTCATGAATCTAACCATAGGAGGGTTTTCAGTAATCTCTGGACTGACTTTCATCAAGATCTCCTTAACATTTAGCCTTGTAGTCCTTTGTATCTTGATGAGAATCACCTGCAGTTCTTCATGAGTACTGCTTGGTGTCTTTCTTCCAGTGATAGAGAATTTGCTTCTTTGGCTCATGCTCCTCCTGATTCGGTTGCTCTCGCATGAATTCAAATCCCTCTTCACTTTTTTTTTTCTTGTACATGTCCTCAATCCAATACTGTCTAACTGGAATGACTTCATTGGTTCCCGTCCCCTTCTCCAACTTTTCCATTTATCCTTATCCCCTTCTCCAACTTTCTCCCCCTTAGTTGAGGAATCCTCGATGAAGTTATCCTCATTCCAAAAGGTAGTAGAAGGATCAGGTTGTTGTTGTGAAGGTCCGGGTTGTTGGTTCCTCAGCATATTCCAAATAGACTGTACCCCGTCACATTGATTCTCTTTGACATCAGTCCTCAATTCGACCAGTTCTTCCATAGTGGATTTCCTTGATTGTTGTGAACTGTCATCTCCTTGAGGATGAATTGAACATGTACCTCTCGGTAATAGCAAATCATCGATATTTGTAAGGGTTAGGGTGTCACTCCTCACGTTTGGCTCTGGGTGTACACTCAACGTTTCTGTCGGTGTTTCACTCATTTTTCCTTTCCCACTCAGGCCAGGTGTAAGTGTTTTTGTTTCACTCATTCCCTTAGTGCTAGTTGTACCTGCAGAAGAAAACACCGTAGCCGTCCTTAAGGAGGTCACCGGTGGTGCAATGGGGCTTCGCAAGTCCCCGTCCTTGGTTAAACCAAGTTGCTGATCATCTTTAAATGATATATCCTTTGAAGGATCTAGAGTTTGAATCTCTAGGGGGTTAGAAACAGGCTCTTTTTAACAGCAGAGATCCCAATCTTCCCCAATAGTCTGTGAAGACTTTTCCTCAGCAGACTCCTCAATTAAAATTGATTCATTGTCACCGAGTTGCCGATCTGCACCTACGTCAGACCCTTTACCCGCAGGATCCAGATATGTTCCATCTGGGGAGGTAGACAATGACCTTTTAGATTTTGCATTTAGGTCAAAGCCTTCTCTCGACGTCTGTGAAGACCTTTGGTTCTTAGAACCTTCAACCAGTGAACCTGACCGTAATATGGTCGGAACACCAGTTGCTTCCGTCAATTCTTCCTTACTTGATTGAGCTATTGGTTCAGATATAGCTTTCGTTAGCTTAGCCTAATCAGCATCAGAAAAATCGATAAAGGGCGCTTTGGATGAGAGAAATGAAGTATCAACAGTTGCCTCGGTTTCTTTTCTTCTCCTTTTAGAGGTAGGCAGAGCTGTTGTTGAAAGTGTATCTCCTTATGTGGTGCTGCTTTGGCACTATCTCCCTCTACACTCAGGGATGTCTGTATACTGGGTATAGTAGGAGAAGGAGCTTCGTTTATGTTTTCATTTGGCTCATTCAAAGGCTCTTCGACCGTGGTTAGAGATTGTGGGTTGCAATCTCATGGTCTGGATGGCCACTGAGGGCTCTGGATCAACATCCATTGGTTCAGGACCAATTTTAGGTTCATGTTGAAGAAAGTTACCTTCAATTACCTGTTCCCCTGGGGGTAGAAGTGGTAGGGGCACCGTTCTTAGATATTCAAGTTTGAACAGTGGGTACCCCCGGAAGATATTCTTTCTTATCAGAGCGGTTATTGCATTGCTCTTCATCTTCATGCACTCCATGGTCTCCTCTTCAGCGAATGTCTCACGCTCATCATCTGTTAAGATATCATTGAGAATTAGCTGTAGGAACCTAGGATAGGAACAAAGCACATCATCTATGCCTGTTCTTTCATCCAGTGGTCCCATGTCAGGTAATGCTTAAGGAACTCTCCCACAAAGAAGTTAGGATATTGACTTCTTATGAGAGTGAAGAAAGCATGTATCTCCTCAGCTGTGGAATCTGGAACATGCTGTTAAAGTCATGTTCCGTCACCCTTATTGTTTTGCCCCCTGGCACAACAAAACTGAAGGATCTTACGTTATTCTCACTTGTATCCGTGGCGGTTGTGTACAACGCAGTCAATTGATCAAGGCAAAGGACTACGGGAGTACTCAAGGCGTATGCCACTGACGAACGTGTGTTCAGAAACTCTGCCCATGCACGAAACTGTAAATTCGTAATGGCTTGCAAGTTTTGAAACGAGACATGATTAGTCTTGGTTACTTTTAAACCAAAACTAAAACCAATTAAATTTAATTAATTATTACTAATTAATCAAACTTGACACAAAATACCCTTAAAACAAAATTACCCCTTTTTCTTAATAAACACAACTTCGAATCACTATTATCAAGAACCCTACTTTTGGTAACACAAATAATCAGAATTATCTGAAGAAATCAATTGAAAACAATTAACTTCTAAAGAACAATAGTGAAAATAGTTTTCTTAGAAACAAGTTCTTGAGGCAGTGATATTCTTGGTTATATGTATTCTAGTAAGTATAAACAAAAGCCCTTAGATCAAAAGAAACATAAGGAGTTGTTAAATACTTATTGAATTGACAGGGGAAATATTGTCTTTACAGTGTTCGATGTTTTTAATAGTATGTTCGATGGTTTTCAGTTGGGGGTAAAACTGTCAACTTTACTTCGATAAATTTTAAAAAATAACGAAGAGTTTGAAAATCAGAAATTAAAAAGTTTTTCTGAAAAACTATCGAACATGTTACCTTTTAAAGCTTGAAAAACTATCGAGGTATTTATTTTGGAAAAACTATCGAGGAGTTTAATTATTGAAAAATTAAATCCTCCCGATAGATTTTCACTTTGATTTTTAAAAACTATCGAGAATTAAATATTGAATTATATTAATTCACTTCGATAAATTTTTAAAAGACATCTCAAAAACTATCGAGAAATTTTTCTATAGTTTTTCTTTTCCTTTTCAAAAACTATCGAAAATTAAATTTCGATAGAATTATCTATGTACTTGAAAAACTATCGAATTTCCTAAGATTCGATATTTTTTGCTTCTGTTCAAATTCTAGAACCTGTTCATGTTCTAAAATTCAAACCTTTCATTTCCTGTCAAGTTTTAATTCTAATAAATCTTTTCAAATTTACCAAAATCAATTGTCAACAGAAAATTCACAATTTTCTCAGAATAAAATCGACTAAATATCATTGAATGATATTAACCAATTAAAATCCAATAAATTATGCTGCATATTTATTTTATGTATTTTAAATTATGGAGCAAATAAGATATTGAACTGCTTCAATTTCCATAATTCAAATTTCATAAAATAAATAATAATAAATTAATACTAAGTATCTATGAGCTAGATATTAGCACTAAATTATTAATGTGAGGACTGGATGTTTGAAGACATGCTTTTGAAAGAGATGATACCTGTTGTCAAGGTGCATTGTCGTGGAGTGGTCCATAGAGTTGTTGGAGAAGAATTTATTTCCTTTTATTATAAAAAGAAATCAATCTTCCTCCACGAAGTTGACAGCTTCTAGAGATGCTTCTCCTGTCATTTGGGTTGACAGCTTCCAGAGATGCTTCCCCTGTCTTTCTTACAACCTGCGTATTTTATATCTAAATAGCTAAACATGTTAACAAGTATCTTTAGGTTACCATATTCTGAGATTTGGTATTCCCTTAAGATATCTAAGAATCATGTTAATAGCTATAAGACTAGATTTTCTTCGACTCGGAACCTTGCACATTGGCAACTTGAGAATAAAATATGTGGTGTCAATTTGCAGCTAATAACTTAATGAGACGCATACCTCTCTAGCTTGTCATTTCTGTCTATTACCTGATTTGTCCTGATCAAGCTTTAGTGGCTGCTGTTGGCAGGGAGTCTTGGCATGTCTAGAATCTTCTCAATTGTGCACATTCAAAAGATTCTTGACTTACATTTATTGCCATCACTCTTTTGGCTTACTTGTGCTCCTAAAAGAATTAATCTTCTGGCTTGCTCAAAGTAATTCCAAAAAGAATTGCAACTTTCCCAACTTACTCATCTCGTACATTCTCTGCAGTGACTTAGCAAAATTCTTGCACAAGTTTTCGTTAGTAGACCAACATATAATATAATCATGATATCATTGCACATATATGACATTATGTTTGTGCCTTATGACGACTCTAATAAATTCATATTCTGTAAAAGTTCAGTTAGAGTGTCATACCATGTCTTTGACGATTGCTTGAGTATTGATACCAGTTCATACCAACCTGTAGTGATCTTGTGAAGAGAAGTTATACAACGTCCAATTGATCTGCAACAGCAAATGTCATGAGCTACTGTACATTGACTTCTTCTACTATCTCACCAACCAGGAGTGCACTTGAACATATTCACCATCAAATGTTGAATATGCAGTAGATGCCAGATATATCCTGATATCCTCAAGTCTCGTCACTGGTGCTTCTTGTTAGATACTGCTTCCTAATAGTAACCTAGCATCCAGTTTGGCCTTGTCCCTCATAACAATGCCAATGTTGTCCAGTATTCTGGATACCCATCTTGTTCCAATAACAGATTTTCCCTTAGGCCTGGGTACCAGCTTCCAAACTTTCTGCCTTTCAGATTGATTGAGTTCATTTTGCTTTGCAATCACCCAATCTGGATCCATCAGAGCTTCTTTACCTTTCTTTGTTTCTTCTTCAGAAAGAAAACCAAGAAAATAATCATTCATACTATATAGCTCCAGTCTTTACTCCACCACTAGGATCACTAAGAACTAGACATCAGGAATGATATTGAATCTAAACCCTTTGTCTTGACAGATATGTTCTTGAAGTGTCCTCTTGATTTTCATTGTGGTGTTGATCTGACTAATTGATCCTTCTTTTGCTCCCCCTAAGCTGTTGCTGGGATTTCCTGAGAATCCTCATCCTCGCTGAGTGGTTCTGTTGAAGTACTGAGCTGTGTAGTTAAACTACCATTACCACTGCTTGGATTTGAATCATCATTACCATTAATTTCACACATAACAGCTGAGAGCTTGGAGTTGTTGAACATCATATTCAGACTTTCAATCACCTCTTGTTGATTAATCAAATTTACCTCGTAGGCTTATTCCACTGATTAGCCGAGTAAAATATCCTCATGAGCCTTAGCTGCCAATCTTGCCAAGATGCTTACTTGTAAAACATTTTCCTCCAAACCCCTGAAAGAAATTCAGTGTTTGCTTCTATTGGCCATCAGGGAAATGTGATTAACCTCATCTGTGATGTCCTGTCCTTCAGATTGAACAAACAACACCAGTTTGTATTAAGAGTAGTCATCAACCATCACTGAAGTATATCTTTACTTTGTTGTAGACAAGACATTAACTAGTCCGTAGAGTTCCATACGTATCATCTGAAGCGGCTCAGTAATGCTTATCACATTATAGCTTTTCTGTGATGTTTCTTTGACTTCCCTTAATGACATGCCTCATATATTTCATCCAGCTTGAATCCCAGATGAGGCAGTCCTCTCACCAACACCATCTTTAGAAAAGAGTTCCTTGTATTGTCATGCAAGGGTGAGAGCTTCTCAACCTTCCTGCTTGAGATAAAACACTGCTCCTTCATTGAAAAAAGATTTGTGCTTTGAATCTTCAGCAAGAAAGTTGCTTCTAATTGATATCCTTGACTCCAATTATCAGTTGTTATCAATGATACCAATTATTGTAAACATGATGACATTCCATTTCAAACGTAGCCTTGTCCCGTGATGAAAACCTTTGCTGTCATCTCCAAAGATTATTAACGGAACAGCTTTCTCAATCACATTTGATGGCAAGTTCTTTCTTCGATCATATGTCTTCAGTAGTAAAGACCAAGAAAGCATATAAATCGATTAACCTGATTTGCCTGCACTCACAAATGGATTGACAGTTCTTGGTACCCAACTTATTTGCTTGGGTCCAGATGGATTAGAGATTTTGCTTTTAAAAGTGGTAACAACAGCTTCAACCTATACATGCTTATTCTTATCTCTGACTGACCTTGCAGTCGTTGCTCTAATGTAATTCTTTAAACATGCTTTTTCTATGATTAATGCAAGTACTAAGAGATGCATTCATAATCTTTAAATAAGCAAACATGTTAAAAAGAATAAATGGCATACATTGAGCATTTTGACATTGCAGATAAGAGATGTGCAAATTAGGCATCTTAGAAAATTCAGTACTTTCTACTTTAACCAATATACACAAGTGTAACAGGTAGCAAGTAGATTTACAGATATTCAATAATTTTCTAAGCACACATGGAATAAAAGAATTAACAATTAAATCACTAATTCTATCTAATCCATTCTGTTGTTGTATGGCATCTAACTTTCTCTATTACCTAAGTCAGTTTTAGATACAGCTTGGTGTTCTACAAATTCTACTGACTCTAAAGTAATTCCTCCATCCTTCAAACTGATTATCCCTTAACAAACAATTCAGAATAAATGAGCAAATCTTGTTCTACTAGGGATACTGAAACTTAGCTTAACTAAGGTCTTATGTGCCAGAAACTTAACCCCTAAAACTAAGAGTTGTTTCTTAAGAAAGCTTCTATCTCACTTGCAAATCTTATTCTTCAAATATTCATACACACATATATATGATCACTATGTACATGCGTTGAATATTGAGAATTAAATACTGCATTGGTTCAAGGAAAAGATACCTGAGATATGTGAGGTGAATCATCTTCAGAGATTGCTATGAAAGCAAGATATCCATGATTTTCTCGTCATCTGATCCATCCCAACTCTTTCCTTAAGCAACATAAGTTGTGCTGATGCTTCTTCAACAAAGCATTCCACTTCTGTTTCAGCTAATTAACTGAGTCCCTATTCTTCTTTGTTTGTTAGGCTCCTTCATTGTGTAGCACACCCTGATAGCTTCTCGTTACATAGTTCTTATCATAGTTGAAACTATCAGTCTTGATTTTGTTACCAACTCAGTCTGTAACTACCTCTTGAACTGAATCCTGAAGAATCTTTGCTTCGTAATAAATAAGCCTGATCCATGGATGTGGCTTTTGTACTCCTTCTGAATCTGATGTGACTAAACTTCCTTGACAAGTGAAACACTGATCTTTAGTCTAGTCTCTCGAGGTTTTCTACCTGAGCTTCTTCTGATTCAGCTACTAGTAATTCTTCTATTCTGTTCTGAGGTTCCAACATTAATAAACGATACTGAGATATTTGTTTGTCCGTTCAATTCTCTAACACCCGGAGGAATCTTCTTCTACAAGCCCTTGAACACCCTCAATTTAATACTTAAGAAAAATTTAAATATTCAGAATTTTTAAATTTCCTTAAAAATAAATTAATCAAAAATAAATATTTACAAAACATTTAATTTTCAAGAATTTCGAATTCTTAAAAATTAAATCATGTAAATTAATATTTAAGAAAAATTAGAATTTAAGAAATTTTTTTTTTAACAAAAATTCGAAATAAATAAATAACTCAGAAATGTATTAATTCGGGGTGTTTTTGTAAAGCTGTTCAATTCAAGATGGCTGACCACTTTTTTTGAAACAATTAAAAGCATTCACTTCGATTGTTTTCTTTTTAAAACAAACAAAACCATCGAAGAAGCTATAATCTTTTTCGATAGTTTCTAAAAACTAAAGAAATGGTCAATGGCTGACTATTTAAAAAGTGGCCACCTAAATTGACTAAAAACAATTCACAAATTCTAAGGGGTCTTTTTAGCACACTATAAATTGCTCTGTGCCGCACCTCTAAAATAAATTCATAACATAAATTAAATTTACTTAAGTTTAAAATATAAATTTATTTAACTTGAATTTATAAAATAAATTTATTTAAATTAAGTTAATCAAATAAACTTATTCAAGTTTAAATAATGAACTTATTTAAATTAAATTTATAAGATAAATTCATTTTAACTTAAATTTATAAAATAAACTTATTAAAATATAAATTTATAAAATAAATTTATTTAGAAGTTGGCCTCCTCAGAATTCTTGTCTGACTGGTCTGAAATACCCGGATCTAATCTGTATGTCGATTAACAAGCTCTGATACCAATTGTTAGGTCCCGAAGTATCGTAGAAGGGGGGGTTGAATACGATACTCACAAATAATTCAATTTCGTTCGCGGATCATTCTTTCAGTTCTATAACGAAATCAAACACACCAAACCAAATCAAGTTTCGGGGAATATATCTTTTTATAAATATAAACCTCGAAGGGTGCTACAAATTCTAATCCGTAGGATTAGCTGCAAATAGTTCAAGCTCACTTAATACAAACACGGATTAGAGTTTAAGGCTGTCTACGAATTTATAAATATTCCAGCTCTTGAACTCTTCTCCGGCTATCTCTCTCTTTTAAAAACTATGAACTCTCAAACTGAACTACTGAAGAAGACGAACTTCTTCTGTCTATTTGTAGACTTAGAAAACCATCGAACTGAATTGTTTTGGAACAATCCTGGCCGTTGGATCTCTTAATCAACCTGACAACAAAACAAAACTTTCCACCTGCTCCCTACTTCTGAAAAACCATCGAATGGAAAACCATCGAATTGATTAAAAAGAATTTTCCATCCGATAGTTTTTAAATAAAAACTATCGAATTCAAAAAGACTTTTGTAATTAATTCAGGTGGGCTCCATTAAACCATCCGATAGTTTTTTGTGAGAAAACCATCGAATTGTTTTCTTTTAAAACAAAACTATCGAACCTTGGCCAATTTGAAAACCAAAGGGGCTTATTTCGTCCCTTTGTGTATTTCGTCCTGTAGTGTGACAGCTCCTTAAAAATGCTTTTCGACCCGCACAGCTTCTAATCTTAATAAATAAATAATTAATTTAATCCAGAAAATATATAAATAAATATCTAATAATATGTAGATATTTATAAATATAATTTTCTAATTAAATAAAATATTTAATTATTTATTTAAATCCTTATAGTCCAAGCTGCGGTCTGTGAGTGTCTGGAACTGGACTCCTTTTGCTTAGCAAACCATATATCAATTCCAACCGGGGTTCCAGCTTTCCAAATATCTCAACCTGCATTTCTTTCGGGTTTATTATTTTCATAACTTTGGCTCAGTGGGTTCCTGTAGTTCTGACCTGTTTTCAGAAAATCCATTCAGCTTCAGGTGTTTCAGTTTTAGACTGTATCAATTTCTTCTGAGACGATAAAACAACTTGATCTTTTTAGTGTCGTCACCTAGTGCAACTGGTCTGGTTCACAGATGAATAACACTTGATCAATTCTTCTTTTATGTCTGCAATTCAATGTTGCTGATAAGTCCTTTGTCGTCCTGGTTGCTTCATCACTGGAATCCTGTGGTACTGACTCTAAATCATTCACATACTTCTGTCGTCTTGAAAGTCTTGTTTCTTTTGCTGTCACTGAGGCTTGAACATTTTCATGAACTTCTTTCCGTGACCTGTTTACGGACTTCAAGAATACATAACGTATTTTGACTTTTTGAGTTTACCTTATCTTCATTGATCCTGGATTCCTGTGCTTCTGTTAATATTATTGTCTGTCTTGTCCTTTGTTGAGTTGTAGTTATCTCTTTTAGATCTTATGTTACATTATGCTTTACAATAGCCCTTCAACAAGGAACCACGGATGTCTTTTTTAAGATGTCATTGGCCAAACACCCCCCCGAGAGCATGGCTGAGCTCCAACAAAGGGTGGGAAAGTACATAAAAGCTGAGGAAAGCATGAAGAAAACTGACACCCTCGCAGCAGGAAGTGGAAATAATGGTGGTTGGAAGAAGCGAAAGGCGGAACAAGAGTATGATGTCAAGGACAAATATCCTCGTACGACTAGAGACTCTGATTCAGCTCTAAGAAAGAGCGTTCCAAGCGCAAAGTTTACTGAATATGCAAGATTGAATGCACCAAGGAGTCAAATCCTTTATGACATTGAGAAAGATAGGGACTTTCGATGGCCGAAGCCACTAAGGGGAGATCCTGAAAAGAGAGATAAGAACAAGTACTGTAGGTACCATAAAGATTCAGGCCACGATACTGATGATTGCAGGCAACTCAAGGATGAGATTGAGTTTCTAATTCGAAAGGGGAAGTTGAATAAATTCACCAAGGATGAAGACAGGAACCCCCCAAGGAGGGACTATGATCGAAGGGATGGGGACCGAGATCAAGGTCGTAACCCACCAACCCGAGGACCGGTGATCAACATGATTTCAGGAGGGCCAACTGCAGCCGGAACTACAAGGAATTCTCGGAAGGCTTATGCCCGAGAAGTAATGCATATTGTTGGAGAAGCGCCCAAGCGTGCAAAAACCGAAGTGACAATTGGGTTTGATGATTCTGATCTGGAAGGGGTGAAGTTCCCCCATGATGATCCTCTAGTGATAGCCCCAGTGATTGGAAATAATGAGGTAAAGCGAGTCTTGATAGACAATGGGGCCTCTGTTGATGTCCTTTTTCATGACACATTCTTGAAGATGGGGTATAATGATTCCCAACTAATCCCCACAAACATGCCCATTTACGGGTTCAATGGGGTGGAGTCTAAAGTAGAAGGCACAATTCTGTTGCCTGTAACTATTGGTAAGGAACCAAAGGAGGTAACTCAAATGTTGAATTTTGTGGTAATTAAGGCATCTTCGACCTACAACGCCATCCTTGGAAGGACTGGCCTTCACGCTTTTAAGGCTGTGGCCTCAACTTACCACCTAAAAATCAAGTTCCCAACCAGGAATGGTGTTGGAGAAGAAAGAGGTGATCAAAAGACAGCCAGGAGCTGTTATGTAGCCGCGTTAAGGCCGGATGGAGTCGGGGGGCAGGTTCTCCCAATTGAAGATTTGGACATTAGAAACGAAGAAGAAAGGAGAGGAAAGCCAGCTGAGGATCTTGTTCCCATTCCTCTCATTCCTGGAGAACTAGACAAAGTCACTTATATTGGAGCTCTACTACCTGAGTCTATGAAAAGCAAGTTGACATCCTTTCTTCAAGAAAATAGTGATGTATTTGCCTGGACAGCAGCTGATATGCCAGGAATTGATCCTCAATTGATAACCCACAAATTGAATGTGGATCCTGAAAGGAAGACAGTAAAACAAAAGAAAAGAAATTTCGCCCCAGAAAGACAAGAAGCCATCAAGCAGGAGGTAGAAAAACTTTTGGAAGCAGGCTTTATTGAAGAAATTCAGTTTCCTGAATGGATGGCTAACCCCGTGATGGTCAAGAAGGCTAATGGAAAATGGAGAATGTGCGTGGACTTCACAGACTTGAACGATGCATGTCCTAAGGATTGCTTTCCCTTACCAAGGATTGATGCGTTGATAGATGCCACTGCTGGGCACGAGATGCTAAGTTTTATGGATGGCTTCAGTGGGTACAACCAAATCAAGATGCACAAGGACGACATCCCCAAGGTATCATTTATAACCGACTTTGGTGTTTTTTGTTATTTAGTCATGGCTTTTGGACTTAAGAATGCAGGGGCAACATACCAAAGGTTGGTGAACAAGATTTTTGAACCACTGATTGGCAAAACAATGGAAGTTTATGTGGATGACATGCTAGTCAAGAGCCTCGATAAGGCAGACCATATAAAACATCTCAAGGAAGCGTTTGAAGTGCTGAGGCACCACAAAATGATGTTAAATCCAGCAAAGTGTGCCTTCGGGGTAGGCTCAGGGAAGTTTTTAGGCCTGATGGTCTCCAAAAGAGGAATCGAAGCTAACCCTGACAAGATCAAGGCAATCCTAGACATGGAACCACCTAAGTCCGTTAAGGATGTGCAGAAATTGACAGGAAGAGTTGCAGCATTGGGAAGATTCATCTCCAAGTCAGGAGAAAAGTGCTTACCTTTCTTTAAAGTACTCAAAAATGTGAAAAATTTCGAATGGACATCTGAAAGCCAAGAAGCCTTTGAGGCCTTGAAGAAATACATGGCAGAAGCGCCACTGTTGGCAAAACCCAAGTCAGGAGAAATTCTTTATCTATACTTGGCGGTCTCCAACACTGCCCTGGGAGCTGTTTTGGTAAAGGAAGAACTGAAGGTTCAGAAACCCATCTACTATGTGAGTAAGATCTTGCATGGGGCGGAAATAAACTACTCAGTGATTGAAAAGTTTGCCTTAGCCTTGATAATGGCTTCAAGAAAACTGCGCCCCTACTTTCAGGCTCACAAGATTGAGGTCATGACTGATCAACCTCTGAGAAACATCTTGCATAGTCCTCAAGTTAGTGGAAGGCTGATCAAATGGGCTATTGAATTGGGCGAATTCGACATCAAGTATAAGCCTCGGACGGCCATAAAAGCTCAGGAACTCGCTGACTTCATGGTTGAATGTACCATTGACAACCAAGAAGTCGGGGGGCAGGAAGTATTGGTAGAAGATAGCAAAGATGAGGACATGGTGTCCAAAGAATGCTGGGTGCTCTATTTTGATGGAGCATCAAAAACAAAATCGAGTGGAGCTGGGTTAGTGCTACAAAGTCCTGATGGATTTATAATAGAGTATGCACTGAAACTTGATTTCCCAACGACAAATAATGAGGCGGAGTATGAAGCTTTGATTGCTGGCTTAGGGCTGGCTGGAGCCCTGAGGGCCAAAACACTGAAAGTGTGTGGAGACTCGAGGCTGGTGGTCTCCCAAGTAAATGGAGAGTTTGAAGCAAGAGATGAAGTCATGGCCAAGTACTTGAAACTTGTTAGGGCTATTATGACTCAGTTTGATGAATGTTATGTGGAGCACGTTCCGAGGGAGGAAAACATGAAGGCTGATGCCTTGTCCAAGTTTGCCTCATCTGAAATTGAAAATTATGCAGGGAGTGTATACTTTCAGGTCTTGAAGACCCCGAGCATCAACGGAAAATTGGTAGCACCCATTGGTATTACCAGCTGTTGGATAGACCCCATCAAAGCACATCTGGAAAGTGGGTGGCTGCCCAACGACACTTCAGAAGCACGAAAGCTGTACGTCAGAGCACTAAGGTATGCCCTAATTGAGGGAATCCTATACAAGAAATCTTTCATCATTCCTTATCTGAAGTGTTTGAGACCCCAAGAGGCGGAGTTGGCCCTAAAAGAAGTACATGAAGGAATCTGTGGGCAACACTTGGGGGGCAGAGCCCTTGCACATAAAGTCACCCGTCTGGGCTTCTATTGGCCAAGCATGCTTGCTGATGCTAAGAGCTATGTGAGAAAATGTGAACGATGCCAGAAACATGCACCCGTGGTTAGACAACCACCTGAGATGATGACATCCGTTAACTCACCTATCCCTTTTGCTATGTGGGGAATGGATATACTTGGGCCATTTCCAGTGGCAAGTGCTCAAAGAAAATTTTTGATAGTTGCGATTGACTACTTCACTAAGTGGATTGAGGCTAAGCCATTAGCCAAGATAACCACCAAGCAAGTGATGCAATTCTTCTGGGAAAGTGTGATATGCAGGTATGGAATTCCACGAGTCCTTGTAACGGATAATGGAACTCAGTTCAACAATGATGAGTTCAAGAAATATTGCGATGAAAATGATATTAAGTTGCGCTTCACTTCTGTTGCTCATCCTCAAGCGAATGGGCAAGCTGAGGTTGCAAATCGGATAATCCTGGATGGACTGAAGAAAAGGGTTGAACGCTCCAGAAATACTTGGGTAGATGAATTGTTCCCCATTCTATGGGCATATCGTACTACTTGCAAAGTCACTACTGGGGCAACTCCATTCCTGCTAGCCTATGGAGCAGAAGCAGTGGTTCCTGTAGAAATCACGCACGCATCTCCTAGAGTTGAAGCATATGAACCAGAGGCGAACGAAGAAGGCTTGAGGTTAGCTTTAGATCTAATTGACGAAGTTAGAGATGAGGCGAATGCCAAGATAGTTGAACATCAGAAACGAGCATCTTTCTACTACAACCTAAGGGTTAAAGAAAGATTCTTCCGTCAAGGTGACTTGGTCCTTAGAAAGATTGAAGCATCTGGAGTTGGACAAAAGGGAAAGTTAGCCCCAAACTGGGAAGGACCCTATCGGGTTAAGAATGTGTATGGACGAGGCTCGTATAAGTTGGAAACTCTGGAAGGAATTGAAGTGCCTAGAACTTGGCATGCTGCAAACTTGAAAGTTTATTATGTTTGAGTGTGTCCTAATTGGACTCACTATTAGGACAAGTAGAAATAAGGTCGATGAAACCAATCCAAGTTTTTAAACTTGAGGTAGAAGTAGTATACTATGTAAGGGTTGAACCCATTTTCCAAGTTATGAATTTATTCAGTAATTCCAAAAATATTCTACAAGCATTGCATATCAGTGTCTATATAATCCAAAGTATTAATCAAGTACGCAAACATGAGAAATTAAAAGGCATGAAGAAAATAAGTTAAATAAGCAACTTGCAAATTAAGTTTAAGTTATGCCCGAAGGCAGAAGTACAGAAAATAAATAAAAGCTAAAAACTGGCTATGACTAAGCGTCACCCTCCTCGGAGCCAGACTCCTCTCCGGACCCCTCAGCTTCCTCTCCCTCAGCTTCTCCTTCTTCACCAGACTCCTCGCCAGAGCTGGATTCTTCTGACTCTTCACCAGGCTGGGGGGCATGTTCAGGATGAAGAATCCTATCATCCTCATCCATAGCATCCTCTCTAGTAGCCAAGATCTTCTCCAACTGATTAGGAGCATGGGGGCTGGGGAAGTCTGAAATAGTAAGAGACCCAGGAATTCTCCTCGACACCTCAGCTAAAGCCTCGTCCCATCCCTGGGTAAACTGGACAGGGAAAAGAAGATCATCATGCTGAGTAATGATCTCCCGGTACTCGGCAGACTCAAAATACTCATCAATGATGCGTTCCTTCCCTTTCCTTAGCTCCACCAGCTCAGCTTGAGCATCCAACAGCTCCTTCTCCCTTCGAGTCAAGGAAGCCTTAAGTGAACCCACCTCCAGCTGGGATTGATCAAACTTAGCCTTGTTGGCATCAGAAGATGAACGCCAGGCTTTGGCTTGAAACAAAGCCCCTTGATAGTTGGCATTAACCTACAAGCAAGTTACAAGTCAAATACTTAAACTTGAAATACATTGTTAAACTACAAAGAAGAGAAAAATACTTACAGCAGCCATTGCTTGAGATCCAGCATGCTCCACCCCTTCGATGGTGGAGTTGGAAACAAAATCCTTGTAGTCACAAGGAGTCAATGAATGGTGTGACCATTCAACAGCATGAGCAGACACCCCCACTATGGTGTCATTTTTCCTTATCCCCCAGTTGGGGCGCCATACAGAACTCTTAGTTGAGCCCTCAACCTCCTCAGGCACATGAGGCCTCAAAATAGCAGGGCCTTTCTCGGCCAGCCTAGGATCAGTCAAACAAGCCCTCTTGATCCTGGCTGTCTGCCCATCTTCTGGCTCATTCTGCTTGTTGATAAACTCAGCAGCTGCAAACAAAAGTCAAGAAAAACAATTGGTATAAGGCAATCTTAATACAATTATAAGAAAATAAGTAAAGGAATTACCCTTATCAGAAACTCTTGAAAGTCCCAAAGACTTGAGTTGAAACTCGTCCAGGAGCTCCCAAGCCTTGGTGGCATAGTCATCCTTGGTGAGTTCAGCATAGGCAAGGGCCTCCTCCTCAGTCAGAACTATGTCACCAGGACTACCATCTGAAACTCTACTAAATGAGCTTTGGAATAAGGTGCCCCAGTCCCCTCCATCCCAAACCAAATACATAAATTCGTTTCTCCACTTGGGATTGTTCTCAGGAATGGATTTTGGGTGGAAGATAGGGGGTGTTGTGGGTCGATGACTAATATATACCCAACCCAAAGTTTTGGAAGAGCTATTTTTAAATTGAAAAATCTTTCTAAAGAGAGCAACAGAAAGAGGAAAATTGTTTTTTAAGCACAAAACAATAAAGCACATAATTTGTCTCCAAGCGTTGGGAGGGAGTTGACAAGGGTTGACTCCTACATCAGCTAGAAGTTGAGGAATGAAAGGATGGAATGGGAATCGAACACCTGCAGTAATTACCCCCTTGTAAATGCAAAGAGCATCTGGGCGCCAATGGCAGGAACGATCCCCGAGACCAGCAAGGACTAACCTATAAGGTGGTCTAATTTTATACATGTTCTTGTAATTAGAAATGGCATCAGCATCGTTAAATCTATTACTATGGTTATATGCATCTAAATGCGACACTGAAGGATATTCGTCACTACGTTCTAAGATCATATCTTGTAAAGACATAGTGGGAGAACGGATAATGATACCTCTTTTGGACGCTTGGTTCATTTTCTGAAGACGGCTAGCAGAACGATCGGCCATTCTTAAAATCTTCTTGGGAAGGAGATGAACCCAGAAAAACCTTCAAACTATGAAGATTAAAGCCCAGAATCTTCTTGGGAAGGAGATCGAACCCAGAAAAATCTTCAAACTATGAAGATTAAAGCCCAGAATCTTCTTGGGAAGGAGATGAACCCAGAAAAACCTTCAAACTATGAAGATTAAAGCCCAGAATCTTCTTGGGAAGGAGATCGAACCCAGAAAAATCTTCAAACTATGAAGATTGAAACCCAGAATCTTCTTGGGAAGGAGATTGAAACTCAGAAAAATAAGATTGCTACCGCAAAAACTTGCCGGAAATCGCCTGACTACAGAGAAAGAGAAGAAAGATTTAGAAAGAAATTTTTGGAAAGATTTGAGTGAAGAGTAAGAAGTGAAACCTCACTCTTTTATAGGCAAGGTAACTGGAAACTCAACCGGTTATGGAAGTCTAACCGGTTGTAGCCAGTCAAAGCCCAAGACCACCTTATTGGGCTTCTGGATTCAAGGCCCAAAGTGTTATGATCAATAAAAGACAAGGCCCAAATAAATGAAAGGTTTAGAAATTAAACCTAAAAAAGGATCCAGAAATATAGAATCAAGGCCCAATATAGAATCAAGGCCCAAGATAGAATCAAGGCCCAATATAGAATCAAGGCCCAATATAGAATCAAGGCCTAAAAGGTTGGATATTTAAAAATTTCAGAAATAATTCTAAGGCAATAAAACGAGTTCAAATATGCCAAAAATGGGAAATTGAGTTCGAAAATTCCTATTCGAAATCATGCTAAATTTCCTGGTCGACATGATCGACCTCACCCCACTTTCTGGTCGAAAGTGAATACTGGAAGTGAGGTCGAAAAATCACTAATCCTGGTCGAAAATTTGAGGTCGAAATAGACCTAAATTTTCTGGTCGACATGATCGACCTCACCCCACTTTCTGGTCGAAAGTGAATACTGGAAGTGAGGTCGAAAAATCACTAATCCTGATCGAAAATTTGAGGTCGAAATAGACCTAAATTTTCTGGTCGACATGATCGACCTCACCCCACTTTCTGGTCGAAAGTGAATACTGGAAGTGAGGTCGAAAAATCACTAATCCTGGTCGAAAATTTGAGGTCGAAATAGACCTAAATTTTCTGGTCGACATGATCGACCTCACCCCACTTTCTGGTCGAAAGTGAATACTGGAAGTGAGGTCGAAAAATCACTAATCCTGGTCGAAAATTTGAGGTCGAAATAGACCTAAATTTTCTGGTCGACATGATCGACCTCACCCCACTTTCTGGTCGAAAGTGAATACTGGAAGTGAGGTCGAAAAATCACTAATCCTGGTCGAAAATTTGAGGTCGAAATAGACCTAAATTTTCTGGTCGACATGATCGACCTCACCCCACTTTCTGGTCGAAAGTGAATACTGGAAGTGAGGTCGAAAAATCACTAATCCTGGTCGAAAATTTGAGGTCGAAATAGACCTAAATTTTCTGGTCGACATGATCGACCTCACCCCACTTTCTGGTCGAAAGTGAATACTGGAAGTGAGGTCAAAAAATCACTAATCCTGGTCGAAAATTTGAGGTCGAAATAGACCTAAATTTTCTGGTCGACATGATCGACCTCACCCCACTTTCTGGTCGAAAGTGAATACTGGAAGTGAGGTCGAAAAATCACTAATCCTGGTCGAAAATTTGAGGTCGAAATAGACCTAAATTTTCTGGTCGACATGATCGACCTCACCCCACTTTCTGGTCGAAAATGAATACTGGAAGTGAGGTCGAAAAGTCACTAATCCTGGTCGAAAATTTGAGGTCGAAATAGACCTAAATTTTCTGGTCGACATGATCGACCTCACCCCAATTCCTGGTCGAAATTGGCTTAATTCCTGGTCGAAATTGGCTTAATTCCTGGTCGAAATTGGCTTAATTCCTGGTCGAAATTGACTTAATTCCTGGAAAAATGGAAAATTCCGGGGAAAGTATGAAATAATTTCTACAAAAACCTTGAAGGGTTTTTCCAGAAATTGGGGGGCAAATGATATGGGCTGAAATGTAATCCTAGAAATAATTAATGATATATTAATTAGACCAAGTTCGGTCCAAGAATTAGGCCCGATAAAAAGGCCCGAAACCCTAATCATTTATTAATTTCGTAATTAATAAGTAAGGGAAATTACCAGTTCATTAAACGAGTCCGAAATATATTGAACTCTTCAAGAGTCAGCAATCAAGATACACAAATCAACTAGGAGTCAGTCTCCTACGAAATAGGATTCACAATCCTGATCTAAGAAGGCTACTTGGCCCCCAAGTCACCTTCTTCTACTCTAAATGCAAGGCTCCTGACGCCTATATAAGGACCCTCGTCCTTCATTCTAGAACTACGTTTTTTACTTGGCTTGATTCTCAATTACATTAATTGAGATATGTAGGCATCTTGTGAGGACCTGTTTAGTCACGATCCACGAGAGCAGCCATTAAGACACGATTGTCCACCATCATTCATTGAACACAGCCGTCAAAACCTAAATTTACTTTTCGTTCTATAACAGTAAGGATTGTACCTCATATTTTTGGGAAATAGTGATTTTAGTGATAATAAATATAAAAGATATTATGTTTTAATTTAAAGGTAATTGTCGTGATATTTTTGGAAAAGGAGTAGATTTTGTTAGATTTTTTTTTAATTATAAAAGACAATCAACTAATTACTATTTTTATATTATTATATTATTTATTAAATAGAGTATTAAAATAGGTTTTAAAATAAATAAGTAAGGATTGCACCTTATATTTTTGGAAAACATAGATTTTAGTAATAACAAATATAAAAGGTAATATGTTTTAATTTAAAGATAATTGTATTGATATTTTTGGAAAAGAAGTAGATTTTGTTAGAAAAAAAATATTTTAATTATAAAAGCCAATCATCTAGTTACTATTTTGGTAACTTGACAATAATACAATTCCATAAAAGATTTGAGTTGTAGTAGCTTTCGTTATCCTAAAAAGAAAGAAGTATATTTGTAGCAGTGTATCCTAAATTTAAACAAATTAGATCCCACATTTCCATTTTTTTGATTAGATTTCAATATTATTTGATTTTTATGTAGTGAAATATTAATGTAGAATAAAACTTTCCCGAATTTTGATTATATTATTAATTTATTAATTAGAAAAAGTACCGAAAATCAAAAACCGGCCGTTAACCGAAAACCAAAACTTTCAATGTTTCGGCTTTAATAATATCCGTCATATTTTTGGAAAAGAAGTAGATTTTGTTAGAAAAAAAATATTTTAATTATAAAAGGCAATCAGCTAGTTAATATTTTTATATTATATTATTATTTATTAAATAGAGTATTAAAATAGATTTTAAAATAAATAAGTAAGGATTGTACCTCATATTTTTGGAAAATAGTGATTTTAGTGATAATAAATATAAAAGATATTATGTTTTAATTTAAAGGTAATTGTCGTGATATTTTTGGAAAAGGAGTAGATTTTGTTAGATTTTTTTTTTAATTATAAAAGACAATTAGCTAGTTACTATTTTTATATTTTTATATTATTTATTAAATAGAGTATTAAAATAGGTTTTAAAATAAATAAGTAAGGATTGCACATCATATTTTTGGAAAACATATATTTTAGTAATAACAAATATAAAATGTAATATGTTTTAATTTAAAGATAATTGTAATGATATTTTTGGGAAAAAAATAGATTTTGTTAGAAAAAAAAATATTTTAATTATAAAAGCCAATCATCTAGTTACTATTTTGGTAACTTGACAATAATACAATTCCATAAAAGATTTGAGTTGTAGTAGCTTTCGTTATCCTAAAAAGAAAGAAGTATATTTGTAGCAGTGTATCCTAAATTTAATCAAATTAGATCCCACATTTCCATTTTTTTGATTAGATTTCAATATTATTTGATTTTTATGTAGTGAAATATTAATGTAGAATAAAACTTTCCCGAATTTTGATTATATTATTAATTTATTAATTAGAAAAAGTACCGAAAACCAAAAACCGACCGTTAACCGAAAACCAAAACTTTCAATGTTTCGGCTTTAATAATATAGTATAGATAGTATAGATAGATTAAACACCAAACATGTTAGATATTTCTGATCAAATTGATGAGAACCGTTAGATAAAATATTAAAATTATTATATAAAATATCTTTTCTATTTTTCCTAACAAAAACATCTCATTTTTCAAAAATATCGCAGACAGTTTCATTTAATAAAATTGTTAATAACTAACTCATTACCATTTTTAGCCAAAGTGTATATTTTTTTTATATTTTCTAACTAAAATTTCTCCTAACTAAAATCTCAAATATATCACGGGCAATTACCTTTTTTAACTAAAACATATTAGTTTTTCTATTTTTCCTTAATAAAACCCCTCATTTTCCAAAAATATCACGGACAAACATTTAGTTATTTATTTTTAAACTTATTTTAATATTATAAATATTTTTTAAAAGTTTACCTATTTTAACATGTCTGCTTATTTTTCTTAACAGATGCAATTACTAAAAATATTAAAATATAAATAATCAATTAGTTATTTATAACCAATTATATTTTCAGCTAAAACACATTATATATTTTTTCTAATAAAGTCCCTCTTTTTCTAAATATATCACGGGAAATTGCTTTTTACAATTTACTTTTTCTATTTTTCTCACTAAAATTCATTTTTTTTCCAAAAATATCAGAGGAAACCCTTTACTTATTTATTTTAAAACGTACTTAAATACTTTAAATTATTAAATTTTAAAACCTCATTTTCCAAAAATATCACGGGCATTTACCTTTCTAAACTAAATATATGTTACATTTTTTATTTTTTCTTACTAAAACCCTTCATTTACAAAAATATAAAGGGCAAACCCATACTTATTTATTTTAAAATCTGTTTTAATGTTTTTAATTAATTAAAAGTATTTAGTTATTTTAACATGTCTACTTATTTTTTGCACAATTACAATTAATAGAATATTAAAAAAACAATAATAAAATAATAATTAACAATTCGTGAATCGCACGGTTTTAAGCTTGTATTATTAAAGACGAAACATTAAAAGTTTTGATCGGTCCGTCGGTATTTGGTTGGATCTATCTATAATTTGGGTCGGGCCTATATATAACCAATTTATTTATAACCAATTACTTTTTTCAGCTAAAATACATTACCTATTTTATTTATTTATTTTAACTAAAATAACTCATCTTCTAAAAATAAAATATGTAACATATATATATAATGATAATATTATTACATATTTATAACTGATTATCTTTTTCAGCTAAAACACATTATATATTTTACATTTTCTAACTAAAACAACTCATGTTCTAAACATAACACATGCAAAATAAATATGTAATGGTAATATTGTTATATATAATTATTAATAAATAACCACTTACCATTTTCAGCTAAACACATAATCTTTTTTATTTTTTTTAACTTAAACAACTAATTTTTTTAAAAGTAACACGAGCAACATATATATAGAAATGTAATATAATTTTCTATTTTCTAATTTAAACAACTAATTTTCTAAAAGTAACACGGGCAACATATATATATATATATAATATATAATTTTATATAATTATTAATAAGTAACTAACTGTCTTTTTAAGAACATTGTCTGTTTTATATTTTTTAATTAAAACAACTCATATTCGAATTAAAAATAACATAGGCAAAATATAAAAATAACATGCATATTAATATTAAGTTTTTTCGTGCAGTTGATATTGATGTTTTCATACATTTTTTTGAACCGCACCAACCGCAAGAGCCCGCACAGCTAAAGTTGTGTCGAATGTGCATACTACATGTGAGATGTTGGCACTTAGCAGTTGGTAAACCAAAATGTAATTACCGTGTCGAATGAGCATAATGTGCCTGCTACGCGTGTCTCTCATTTAAAGCTCAGCACATGCATTTTCTGAATTATAGATTCACCACTCCTATAGAGTAATAGAGGTTCGCACCTCTACTTCTGTTACTATAAATTCACCACTCCTATAGAGTAATAGAGGTTCGCACCTCTACTTCTGTTACTACAGTCTACAAGTTCTAAATATGATTTCTCAGCTCTCTAATAAAAAAAAATCTCTAAATGGTTAGGATGTAAATAAAGTGAGTTGAGCTGAATGCTTTCACCCTCAAATTCGATTAAAAATTCAACTCTAATTTTAAACGATAGTTCGAGAATTTGATTTAATATAAAAAAAATTATAAACCATTTACAAAAATAATATTTTAAACCATTTACGATCCTAAATATAAGTATTTACGTAATGTAAGTGATAAGTAAATAATAATGTTGTGTGGCCGGTGATGAAAGCATAATTATATTTTGTTACTTGAAAGCAACCTATCCATTTTGACTATTCGGGGCTTCTTGTTCGTTGTTTGAAAATTGAAATTGGTGTAGACATATATACAAATGTTTTTCTTTTCAAAATTACGTGCACCCACTTGGCCACCACTAGTTGGGGGTGTACTCATTTTCTTAAATTAGTTTATAACTGCACCCATGCATGCTTTTTATGCATGATTTTTAATAATTTATAGTTTTTTTTGGCATTTATACTACCTCACTTAACAAAATATTTTTTTTGTTAATGAAAAAAGTTCTAATTGGAATAACAAATTATTATTGTTTCACTCGTATTTAATTGTAAATTTAAAATTATAAATTGTTCTTATCTTCTAATAAATTAAATTCTAAAAGATAAAATATTTTCAAAATATTTGGAAACCTAAATAAGAACAAGTAACCCTAATTTTGCAAAAAAACGCGGCTTTGCAAGGTTGCTATAATAAACCACAACCCTAACCCTAAATCTGCATGCCCCCTGAACCTAATGTGCATGCATTTTTCACCAACTTACTGCATTACTTCTCTAGTTTTACTATCCTAAATTACAATTTTCATTGATAAACCACCCCACTCCACTTTGAAGCGTTCCACTTTCATCATGCTCCACTCTGTCGTGTTACAATACTAAATCCAACGGCTATGCATGGGTTGGCTACTAATAATCTAATATGCTATCCTCCTGTGGTTGCTGACCGTTTTCCTTCGTGTAATTCGTGTCGTGACGTTGTTGAAGGGTAAACATAAACCCGGCACTAAATCTCGTACTTTCGTTTTGTGTACTAAAAATGTAAACACAAACACTAAATTTTCGTGTCATGTCGAAAATTGTCGGGTCTAATTATAAAGAGTGAAAAAAAAAACCAACAAATTATAGCAGACCTTCTTTCTCACTTGTTGCTTGCGAGCTGCGGTTTACTAGGAGTTCATTATCCGGAAAACTCCCTTTATATTATTCCAGAGTGGATCGAGGTACCAAGCTGCAAGTGTCAAGGAAGGGGCCTTTGGGCCTTTGCTACTTAAATGTGTCGTGCAACGAGCAGGAGTCCTACAGAGATCAAAGCCTTAATGATTTCTTTATGGAGTTGAGGATAAACAGTTTCTAAGTTCATATGCAATATTATTAGTTGTGCGTTCCAAGTTAGAACATATTCCTTCGGGGCAGGTAAATTCGATCAATTAACATAAAATGGATGTCAAAGGTCTTGGACACAAAAATTTTTGACCATTTTTACTGACAAAATATGCATTTCTCTCATCTTGGTATCTAAAAAAAGAAAAGAAAACTCCCTAATACTGGGTTGGTGGAATGATTTCAATTGGCGGACAAAGATAACGCTTCTTTATTTTGTAGTGTCCGATTACTATCTTTCACTCTGATCTCAAGTGTAAGTCAGCACCTTCTGTCGCCAGTGTTATGGATGCACTGTTGAGTTAATTGTTAGCATTTATAGAATAAAAATATTAATATGTACCTGTATGCTAATACTCATTAAATCTTATTAAAATTCTTCATTACCAGACTGCTTGAAACTTCTATTGGAGAAGAATAAAGATCTCATTAAGGTACCAGATTCCTGCGGGTGAACGGTTTTCCATATGTTGGAGATTTAGTAGCTGCAGTCAAATCTTTGGGGTACGCACCAGAGAAGATATACAACAGAGCGCCTCTTCATGTTGCAGCATATAAAGGAAATATTGATGTCATGATAAAACTTGCAAATTTTTATCCCGATTGTTGGGAGATTGTAGATGGTAAAGGTCAAAATATCTTTCACATTGCGTTGGAGCAAGAACAATTGGAAGTTGTTAGATTTATTTTTGTCACGGGGTTCCAGAGCAGCGCAAACTTACTAATTAAAAGGGATAAGGAAGAAAATACGCCTCTTCACCTCATTGCTAAGTTGGGAACTGGCATCCCCAGACTGGGAAGCACTTGACAGGACTGTTGACCTCAGCCAGATAGACTGGGAAGTACTCAAGGACAGCAATCTCACTCCTTAGATATTATCATACGTGGCGTACAAGAAACTAATACGCTGGGGATGCATCCTTCATAATCATTTCATGACTGCAAATCGCTTTCAACTAGTTGTGGAGGTTAAGCATTAAAAAGCTCGAATTTGTGAGATGTTTCTTCTTACAATTTCACCCCAGGATAAGCTATCTGCCTTGCAAATTTCTTCTTAATATGACAATCTTATATTGTTTGATTAACCGCATGTTATGCTCAATATTTGGCATAACTAATATTTTTTAATAATTCTGTAATAATCAAGTTCTTGATCGAAATTAACATCTCAATTGAATTACAACTTAAAATAAAAACTTAGTTCACTTCAAACTAATTCTAGCATAGGCAGGCGATTAGAAGATATATGTATCACCCTCCTTAGTTTCTCCTCACCCACTTTGACGTATCCTGACTTGGCCCAGAAGGGTCCCCATGAATTTCTGATAATGAAATAATTTTCCTTCATATTCATGGCAACAACAACAACATGAAAATCTTTGAAAGTGTCATCTGGTACTTCATAATATAAATACGGTTCTGCTTATTGAGCAGATTTCTCGTTAAAACTGAACTCCCAACTTTAACATATATTACGAATACTTATATACTAATCCATCCATCCAGTTTTCAAGCCTATTTGGTAATTTTTTCAATATATCCCTTTATTATATTAATGTTAAAAAAATGTTATTATTACTAGGAATTGATTTCTTGACCTTCCCCATTTGACAAACAATTTATATGATCACACATCCAATCGCTACACCACAACAATTTTTGATAACTACTTATAACTCCCCAACTACATGTTCGAAGAACCCGCTTCCAATACTTTTCTTTATACCATTTTTAAAATTTATTCATGATAATAATATCACAATATTTGTCCATCTCCAATAATAAAAACTGTTATTATTATAATTATATTTTTTTTGAGATTATAAAATATATTTTTTCTATATTATTTAAATGAATACGGATTCACTTGTACACGAAATGACACGGACTTATTTAGTATTAAATTTAGATTTTTGATGCATGTATAATAATGTTGTTCATTAAGTTATTTATAATATATATCTATGTTTGTCATAAACATGGTACACATACGGACGTGCATTTCACTTGTCACGTCTAATACCGGTCTCATCCATTCCCCGTTTAGGTTGGGAATTCAGAAAAATTTCGGGTTTAAAATGGGAAACGAGGAATATTATAAAAAAAAATCAGCAATTGGAATGGGGTCAAGAATTATGGTATTCTGGTCCCAATCTCGGATCCCCGTTCCCTCACTATCAAATATAAGAAAAATAACTTCTTATAAATGTATGTTGACTAAATTATTAAAATTAAATATAACTTTTATGTTTTTTTAATTTATTTCACAAATTCAATATCTTGATAGTTAAATATAAGTTAATTTTTAATGAATTTTTTTATAAAAATAATATGAATCAGTATTTATAATATAATATCTTTTTTGAAAATTATAATATACTAATAAATTTATAATATATATTACATATTATGATTTATCAAATTAATTTTATTACAAAATGTATTAGAGAATGTATATAATAGGGTCATCCAACTTCTTGACAAATGACTTTACACAAAGAAACGTTTTTACAACCTTGACTACCGAAAAGAAGGTGTTTCTAAGTGTTCTTATCAACAAACAATAAATGTGATTTATGAAATAAATCGAAAAATGCTTCAGAAATTATGAAATTTTGTCTAGTCTCTTGAAATGTATTTAGAGGGTGATGATTAAAATTTCATCAAGAAATTCAATTCCCATCTATGAATTTTAGGCGACCATTAAATCAATTACGTACCGATTTAAGGGGTCCGAGAAAAATGTCATCCAAAATTTACGAAACTAATACCAATTAAAATTAAAGAGACACTAATGAAAAATCTCAAGTTTCAAGTCAAAAAGATATGTGAAAGTATTATTTCGGATATTTCGAAAGTTAAAACAGTCTTCCGGAACGACCGAAAAATTCATTTGTCTTAACCGACAACTTTGACAAATATTTTGACTTGACACATATTCAAACATAATATTACATGTAAGATAATGACTATTAAGTCCAAGATATAAATAAGTTTGAATTAAAATTGATTTTATCCGGAAAAATAAGGATTTACAGGTATTTTTGGAATAAAATATGTTTTGGGCATATTGGCGTAGCTTTTGGCAAGACATTTGAATATAAATATTTAAATAAATATATCAAATATATTTGAGTCTAAAACATTTAAGAACAAAATTCTTTAAAATAAATAGAATAGTTTTGACTCGTAAAAGCAGTGTTTGAAATATCTCGATTTTCGTGTCTTTAGCCAATGCCTATTTTTCTTTGACATAAAGTAACCTAGTATAAAAAAATATCATTAGCTTGATATTTCTATCTAAGTTAATGTCAAATAAAATATGTCGGAAAATATTTTGGTTTGGTTTGACCGGTTTGACTTGATTCCCGATAATATCAAAAAGGAATCCTAAGGGAGGATTTACTATATGACTTAGTAACTTCCTAAATCTAATTTAATTTTCACTTTTATTTTGACAAAATTCAAAACCTAAAGAAAAAGGCTGATTCTCACATAATTTTTGTCACGCTTCCGTCTGTAATTGTCATTGTGATTATATAATTTATTTTTAATATTTATTTTAAGATTAATAGTCCGAAAAAAGTGCGGGCTGTTACAGTTACACTATTATTTTATAACTTATTGCCAAAGCTGATTACTATAATCTTTCAACAAGTTTCCCTTAATACGTTACATTATTGTTTTGCTTTCTACATTAATGCCAAATGTGATTACTATCGTCTTTCAATAAGTTCATGTAATTATGATAAACTCAAAAAAAATAAAATTGAAATTAGAATTGTTTTAATTAAAATTTCGTTTTAATATTTATTTTAAGATTAATAGTCCAAAAAAGTGCGGGCTATTATTTCGATGTTAGGGTGCTCGCTGATTGGGATTAAAATTTCGTTTTTAATGCAGACTTTAGAAGTAGTGAAAATTTAAATTAGAATTGTTGGCGAAACAATTAGAAAGTTAGTAAAGGAAGTGATTGCTAAGCTATGTGTTTCACTGATAACATATTCTCGCAACATAAAAAGGTCCTATGGTCTAGTGGTTAGGACATTGGACTCTGAATCCAGTAACCCGAGTTCAAGTCTCGGTAGGACCTTCCTTTTTTACCATTTAAGCTTACATTCATCATATTCTAACATGGATAGCAGCTTACAGCAAAGATGACACTTCAGACAGGCAACTTTCTTTTTCGCCCTTCTTCCGTTCCAGCTAATGGAAATTCAGAACCTGACCAAGTAATGATCTTTGTCATTCTCTGACTTAGGATGTGCCGAAAACAATGTATCCTGTCATCTTTTAGTATATTACATGGTTCAGGCAAAAATACTCAGAAGTACCGATGCCACCACTATGGCTGGACCAGATTCACATAGATTCTTCTTTCTTTGTTGGTGCAATGACATTCGCGTGACCAAGAACACCATATAAGACAGAAAAATATAGAAATCTTATAATGAAACAATTTTGTAAAGCGATGAACTACAATAGTGTGTAACCTGTTGTTTTCTTCTCCTCATAGACCAGGTAAAAGTACAACTGCAATTTACAATTTCATATAAGACCAGCAATATGATCAACAAGAATAGTAGTATATAACCACCACTGTCCACTCCACTAGCTCTATCTCAACCAAATCAGACAGGACTCTATGAATTTATATACCAAACAATTACTTGAGACGGTCATCTGTGCATTTCAACATCCCAAGTGACACAAAAGTGGATTGCAACCCCGGATTTGGAAATATGTGCATCCAAGGGTCAGACAAGCAATATCTATATTGACAAAGAATCAAGAACTATTAACTTTTCATCTAGTCCTTATGTGGCCTCACCATGTCTTCCTCTAGTGGTTCAGAAAATATGTATAAATGATCTCCGCCAGCATTTTGAACACTTCCCTGAGAACTTTGCGTTACCGAGTGCTTATAACTAATTCCACCTTCTGCTTTGTTGAGAGGGATTGCTGCTGGATGTGATGCTACATCAGATGAGCTACGCCAACGCCAGCTACCAAATAGACCAGCACTCCAGGACCCTTTAGAAGAAACAGTTCTAAGCCTTGCTGAACTAGGGCTCTCTTCCCTTACAACTTTCAAAGGATTTTCCAAAGCTTTAAGGATATATCTCACAAGGGGCCTCTTTGCAGGCCTTGGATTTAGACAAGACTTTGCAACAATAGCCATAGCCCAAACTTCCTCAAGTAAATCCTCATCAATTATAAGAGAGGGGTCTACAATATTTGTCAAAAGTTCCTTGTCGTGTATACTGATGTATGGTAGAGCCTCTTCTAACCATTCCTTCATGGTTCCATCACTGGAAGTGCTAAGTCCCATCTTACCTGTTACCAGCTCAAGTAACACCTTTCCAAGGCAATAGACGTCATATGCACAAGTTGTGGTAGGTGTACCTATCAATTTTCATATAGGAAATACTATTTAGAACTACAGTAAAACTGGATGTGCATTTGAGAACGAAGACTTAAATATGGAAGCATTATCTGCGTGCTATCAGGAAAGTCACATGCACAAACAGCTTTTATATATTCATTAATATGACTACAATATTCTCGTAGTATAGAAGATATAATAATATAAAACAATACAAGGTATAGAATGAATGTTATGGCAGAATTTTCGCAGTTGTTAAGCAATACAAGGTATAGAACGATGTTAAGACATTATAAGCAGACAACAAAAATCAGTTCAATCTGAAATATTATAATGGTCGTACCTGAAGGACCTTGTTCAGATGTCCTGCAAACAGCAAAGTGAAAACTTTATAATTACTATCTTAAGAATACAGAAATGTGGGAGAAAAGGGAGGGGAATATCTCACCTACGATGCCTACCCTCTACTACCAAGACGTTTTACAATAATCACAATAACAGAAGAGTAAAGAAGAGTAAAGAAGATTAATAAGGTAACAGAAAAAAAAGTAGATCGATGGGGCCTGCCCACTCAATTTTCCACCATAAGAGCAAAAAATTATGTCTTCACCAAAATCAACTTCATACGTAACAAAAACAAAAATAAAGGGGTGATTACCTACCATGTGGCAAACAATTTACTACTGTTGCCTGGCATCTGTTAGTAAATCTCAACTGGTCAACGAGCTACTAATGTTTTACAGTGAAATCCGGTTAAGATTTTGTGGAAGAAATTACACAATTTTGTTCTGACCATTTCTTTATTTAAGGAAAATTTCGGCATAAATGACCGTGAAAAGAAGTTTTGACTAACAAACCACATCTTTTAAGAAACAATTATTGAGTACTCAATACTCATTATTCGTATTTCGTGTGAGCATCACTAGTTCATAATAAGTATGTTGAAGTCCTACTCTGGTACAGGCGGACGAAAAATATTTGAACTCAAAATATTTAAACTCAAATTATTTGTTGCACATTACCATAGTTTCCTATTAACTTCACTTTCTTTTAAAACACCTACCTAACATAATCCAGGGTAGCATTTCTTATTTTTTAGAATGCTACTCTGCACTCAGACTGATCATCTTAGAATTCTATTTTTCTGAACATTGACGTATTGGTGTAAGAAATGAAAAATCCTTGTTCATACATAGGCGTTTCTGGTATGAAATGAGCCAATTCAAATAGGTTCGTTCCTCCGGCCAAGAATACAATTAATCTGGCATGTAATCTCCCACAACATTGTCTTGTCTCATTTACATGGGCATATTAAGTTTTGAAAAAAATAAAATAGCTACTATATTTTCTTTCTAAATCTATGTGCAATGAAAGAGACAGATACCTGCCTTCAACATTATATAGTGAGCCTATGGGAAAATGGCCTGCATGGGGGATCCTTTCTAGTTCAATTAAATTTTAGTTCTGGATTTATTTAATAAGAAATAGATTAAACAACAGAAAAGGTTATGGGAGGATTTTCCAGTATAGCCTTTTCTTTCTCTTTTTATAGAAGTTATTGAAAAAGGTAAACAATAATTTCTGCTATCCAGCCAAATTTTCCAAATTTGGGTGGAAAGAATTAATGACCAATTAAATATCTTAATATTTCTGTTACACCCTTAAACAAGAAGGCTAAGAATTTTAAGTGTTTTACTGCAGACTCTCTCCATAACTTACAATCACTAGGCAGGATGTTTAAAATCACGTCCACTATATATGTATCTACCAATCACTTATATTTCAGCTCAACTGGCATCAGAAAGCCACAAACACAAAGCAGGATATGGATTAATCTCTTCTTTTCTAGAAAAAGTTTAAAACAAGACAAAAAGATTCACTTACTGTGGTAACCGCAGCAACCTGGTAATCCTGCTTTGATGAATATTCCCTTCTTGAGCACAAACCTCGTTCAGGCTTCCCAACCGCACTTCAAATTTATCATCAAGAAAGATACTGCTGGCTTGAACATCTCTTCAAAAACCCAAGACAATATATAATGCATATAATTGGTTTCAGCGAACAAAATTTATAGTAAAACAAGGTAGCAATTTATTAGTCATGCTGACACATTGTCATTGAGAATATCATTTTTTGTCTCATGCAAATCATTTCCAGCACTTGAAAAATAAGCCATTTATAAAATATATTTCATTAATAAGGTTCGTTCTAATATTTGGGCTATAAGCTTTTAATGCATACTTGGCCCCCAACAGCTTATTGGTTTGGAGGAGATGGTTGCTTATCAAGGCAATATATTTCCCTTATCTCAGTGTCTTCAGTTCAAATCCCCTTCGTTGCATATGAATGCACTTTCGTATATCTCACCATGTGGCGGCATAGGGGTCACGTGTAGACTGGAGTATTAAGCTTGAAATACATAACTGAGTATCGGTTTATCATTCCATGTGGCGGCATAGAGATTCCGCAAGGGCGAATATTAAGCTTGATACACATAATCATCTAAATTATTTTTTCTTTTTGACTTGCTATTCAGAACAAAGTAGTTTAAAGGTAATTCTGGAAGTGAGTCTTAACTTATTAGTCATAGAATAAGTTAGTCAAACGCCCCCCTTAGTCAGAAGTTATAGATTGTCAAGTAGCTTCGTCCATGATTTATAAGCAGTAGTAGAAAACTTATTTGGTATTTAGGTCAGGCATGTGGTTGGGTTGGGGAACATAAATATCAATATTATACGTAAAGACTTGCACATAACTTTTGTTTGACTTAATAAAACTGTCTCTTCAAGCAAGCCATACAGTTAACAATTTATCAGTTTGATGATTGAAAACAGATAGAAAGTTTAAATAAGATGCAACATTAACAATAATTATACATCTGATGTTAAAATTCAGAGTAAAAGGATGTTTTGGGGGAATTTTATGAAACTTGTATGTTGCAGGCCTCAATATTTCCTGAGCACTATTCAAAATCTTTGTTTTAAGTTTTTTTACTGAAGTATAGCCTTAATACGCACACTGTCTATGTAAATAAGAACAAGCTTATTTTTTGGTGTCAAAAAATTGACACTCTTAGGAGGAACTTCGAGAAGGAACACTGATAGAGAATTCACCCACTGCATCATCTGTGTGATACTCCCGACAGAAGTGTGCAATAACGGAAATATACGACATATTTGAAAACTTTGGATATTTACTAAGAGAACAATAGGAGTCATAGTTGCATATGTTTGAAGTTTTACCTATGATTCAATAGGTAATATCAAACATAGATGTAAGGTTTATTTTGATATATTTAAGTCATTTAATAAAGCCACGTCAAAATGCACTGGAAGAATATGGGAACTAATTCCGCTAGCTAAGAATTTCCTACACGATTTTACTTGTTAACTGTAAAGGAGAGTGCAAGCCGGCATTTCTAGATACAATGAACAGAACTGAGCTGTAAATTTCATAGAATTAAGATATAAGAATTTAGAATAAAAGAGTAAAACTACTCTCATATGCAAAGTGTTAACAGTACACCCCGACAACCGGCTCAATATAAGCAGTGTAACAGCAAACCTAGTTTCTATCAAGAAGGTAAATGGGAACATATGTTAACACTCAAGTACCTGTGAACAAGAGGAGGAGTACATTCATGATGTAGATAAGATAGAGCCTCTGCAACTCCTACAGCTATCTTTAATCTTGTTATCCAGTCCAATGACTGTAAACTGTCGCCATCTGAACTCTCTGTTCTGTACAGAGAACTTGACAAGTCCCCTTTCAGCATATATTTGTAGATCAGAAACCTCTCACTCTCATTATTTAAGCAATGTCCCAGAAGAGGGACAAATCTGGGATGGGAAACGTTGCTGAAAAAGTTCAACTCTGGCAAGTAAGCGTCCTTGACAGGACTTGAAATTCTTTTGATGACTACGCACACACCACATTCCAGGACACCTAGGAAGAGGTCCCCAGAACGCCCATGTTTGATTAGGTTCGCATCACTGAACTCTCTAGTGGCTCGGAGAATTTGCTGATATGTAAATCCTTTTCCTAAGCTTAAAAGTTGCAAAGATTCTTTAGGGATTACATTTGTAGCTAGAGGCCCAACACTGGTGACTCTTTGGTTCGTAATTCGCCTCTTACAAGTGCATAATATCAGCAATAGCAGAAAAATAATCACAATCGCAATAAGCCCTAGACCCCCCAGAACTACTGGCAATATGATTGTGTTCCTCTGGCTCTTTTCGTCAAATTTAGGTGGAGGAGGTCGCTTCACCGGTAGTCCAAAATTATCAAATGGCAGTCGCCTCTTAGAATAAAATGATGCACATGCTGCCACAGACCTCTGACTCGACTCACCTCGAAAGCAATTTCTATACAATATTGCACTCTTCCGAGCACATTCCGAAACTTTTCCTTTGAAATAATTGTTGGACAGGTCTATAACACTGAACCTCCTCATTACATCCATAAGATCCCCATAAAACATATTCTCTGAGAGGTTATATACTGCAGGACTGGCAGTAGCAGTCCAACTACTATTGGGAAGAGTCCCAGTGAACATATTTTCAGAGGCATCAAGAAAACGTACACTAGGCATTGACCACAATATATCAGGAAACTCCCCACTGAAATCATTGTGACTCAGAACTATAACTTGCAACTGAGTAAGTTCAGCAAACAACTTACCCGACAACGACCCACTTAACCGATTATTCCCAAAAACCATTCTACGCAAATTCCTCAAAACTCTCAAATCCAGTCCAAGAGAACCAGAAAAGGAATTAAAGCTCAGGTCAAGATCAACCAAACTAGAAAGATCACCAAGTTGCGAAGGTACCAAAGAAGACATACCATTACCAGAAAGATTCAATACTTCCAACTTCGTTAAAAGCCCAATATCAGGAGGAATAAACCCCGACAAGTTATTCTTAGACAAATCAAGCAAAGTAAGATTCCTCAAAAACCCAAAACTAGCCGGAACAGAACCAACTAACAAATTCCTCGACAAATCAAGAACCGATAAACCCTCCAACCGACTCAAACTCTCCGGAACAAAACCAGTAAGTCCATTATCCGACAAATCCAAAACAGCCAAACTACTCAAATTCCCAAGACTATTAGGAATACCACCAACAATCGAACACCCTCTAAGATCAAGAACCTTAAGTCCACTCAACCTAACACCAAACCATTCCGGAATCGACCCGGGAAGCGAAAACCTAGAAGCATTAAAATACCCTAAAGAGCTAAAATTGGCCATAGAATCAACATTAAATTGGGGGTTTTGTCTACCAATTCTTGTTCTTTTAAACCCAGAAATATTTATCCCAACAACACTACCATTCACACATTTTACACCAACCCAATTAGCACAAGGCTCAGATTTAATAGGCCATTGTTTATTTCTTAACCCTAATGAAGCTCTTAATTGCAACAAAGACACACGTTCAGTATAAGAACTCAATGGCACAACTTGAAATTGTTGAAATGTAGATACAAATAGCAAGTATAAAATCAAGAAAAGTAGTGAAAGTCTTGAAAAAATACACATTTTGTGGACTTACTGATCAAGAAGTGTTCTTTACTGATGTTCTTAATGTATACATACACATTTTGTGCGTATATGTGTGTTGTTGTAGTAGCTAATGGTGAGTAGTAACAAGCTGTTGTTTGTTTGGGTTCTTGATTTTGTGTGTGTGTTTACTGTGTGTGTGATTCAGTTTACATAATGGTCAAATCTTTTTTAGAGAGGGAAAGATTTTCTTGGCTTTTTAGAGAGAGAGAGATTTTCTTGAATTGATTATTTTGAAAAGGGTGTTTTTCTTGCCGCGGAAAAATGTAGTGAAGCGGTAACCGGGCAATTCGTGTCAGTGTCGTGTACTTTTTGTGTACTAAGAGCTTAAATCATTAACGAAATAAAATAAGTTCTTGTACTCATTTAACGAAATGAAAACAAAACGAAAAATTTTATGTAAATATGAAACGAAACGAAAAGTACACGAAATTTGTCGTGTATTTATCGTATACATAAAAAGTACACGAAAACGAAACGAAAAGTACACGAAACGAAAACGATAAGTGCTGAGTGTCCATTGACCATGACCAATACATACAAATTATTTTAAATATTTATGAATTATGATATACAATATTTTGAGTATATAATTTTGTATAAAAATAATACATACAATATTTATTTATGATATGTATTTATATAATTTTAAAATATTTATTTATTTAATTATTTATTTTGTGTACTTTCGTTTTGTGTCGTATATCCAAGAATAAACCCAAAACCGACACAAAATTCGTTCGTGTAATTTCGTGTTCGTGTACTGAAAAAATGAAACCAAACCCATAATTTTCGTATCATTTTAATGTCTTATTTTCGCGTGGGGTACGAAATTGCCGGGTCAAAGTGGTACCGGCGGAGATGACAAAAAACATGATGGGTAAGGCTTAATCTGGGCCTTAGAAAGCCTGGACTTTAATCTTGAAAAATTGGGTCAGATTTTTTTGAAAATTGGGCCGGATCGGGATCTTAGAGAAATATACGGGATTGGGATTAGTGTTCTAAATATAGTCTGGTTTTTTAAAAATCGATTTTTTGTTAAAAATAATTTGATTAATTTAATTTCTAAAATTTAGTTTATCATTATAAGTTATTTTTAAATGATATATTGTTTTATAAATAAGACTAACTAGCTTATATCCCGTGCGATGCACAGTCTTCTTTAATATTTTCTTATTTTTTATTTAGATTTTAGTTATTATATATAATTTGATAAAATTTTAATATATATATATACTGGATTTATAAATCTAACAATATAATATTTAAATTTAATATATTATTGACGTAATCAATAGTAGTATTTTAGATATTAAAATATAAAATATTTTAAAATAACATATCTAATGATTCGTATTTTTTTACTCTTAAAAATCTAAAAAGGGACTCAAGTGCAAATATCAAAATATGTGCTTGTTCAATATACCGAGTTTATTTGAATATACTGTTACTTTTATTTTCATTAATTATCTCTTTTAAATTGAATGTTAAAAAAATTATAATAAACATGAATTTCATAAGTTTAATATAATAATATTACCAATATATCTATCTTTTGCCCGTGTTATTTTTAATTTGAACATGAGTTGTTTCAGTTAAAAAATATAAACAGGTAATATCCTTAAAAAGACAATTAGTTACTTATTAAAAATTATATAAAATTATATTAATTTTTTTATATATACGTCTGCATTACTTTTAGAAATGGCTTATACTATACACACAGTCCTTTGTATCTATCTTCTCTTTTCAATCCAATGGCTTCAGCTGATGTTGAGTACAGGTGCTTTGTTGGTGGTCTTGCTTGGGCCACCACTGATCGGACTCTCGAAGAGGCTTTCTCTCAGTTCGGTGATGTTGTTGATTCTAAGGTCCAGTTTTAATCGGATCTTGACCCGGATCCGAATTGTCTCTGTTGTTCTCTGTGTTTTGTATTGTTGCTCCTTTTGATTCTGTTACTAAATTATAATGTTACTGTTTTTACTGCCTTACGGTATGTGTTTTTTGCATTTATGTATTTCCGAAAGTGTTTAGGATTTTTCTATTTCCGAATGTGTTTAGGATTTGTAGATTTACGTTTTTAGATCTGATGTGATGGTTTTTGTGATGAACAGATAATCAACGATCGGGAGACGGGGAGATCGAGAGGGTTCGGATTTGTGACATTCAAGGACGAGAAGGCGATGAACGATGCAATCGAAGGAATGAATGGACAGGATCTTGACGGACGCAACATCACTGTGAATGAGGCTCAGTCTCGTGGAGGCGGTGGTGGCGGCGGCGGAGGCCGTGGTGGAGGTGGTTATGGAGGCGGTGGTGGTGGATATGGCGGAGGTGGTGGTCGTCGTGAAGGCGGTGGGGTGACTAGATGGTTGAAGGGGTGACACCTATCTAAACTGAGACATACTATTAAATTGGATTGTTTGAAGACGACAAAATCATTTTATGCAAAAGCTGTATTGTCTTGTCTTGTGTTTTCTGTGTTGCATGAGACGTGTGCATTGGTCATCTCAACTACAGTAGGTTATTAATTATTGAAAAAGTTAAAGCTAGTGGCAGAGATAACATGTGATTCATCATAGTGTTGAGACTAGTCTCGTCTTGTTTCTTGGGAGGAAAAACACACATTTCATAATTTATAATACCTCTGTCCCCTCATTTTTTTACAGTTTTTTTTCATTGCTTGACACGCAATTTAAGGCTCCTATAAAGTATAGTTATATATATTATTTTAAATTTTATTTTCTTTTGAATAAAAATTTAATGTTTGAATTTTTATTCAAAAAAAGAAAATTTTAAAAATAAGTTGTGGAACTATACTTTATACGAGCCTTAAATTGCGTGTCAAGCAATGAAAAAAAACTGTAAAAAAATGAGGGGACAGAGGTATTATAAATTATGAAATGTGTGTTTTTCCTCCCAAGAAACAAGACGAGACTAGTCTCAACACTATGATGAATCACATGTTATCTCTGCCACTAGCTTTAACTTTTTCAATAATTAATAACCTACTGTAGTTGAGATGACCAATGCACACGTCTCATGCAACACAGAAAACACAAGACAATACAGCTTTTGCATAAAATGATTTTGTCGTCTTCAAACAATCCAATTTAATAGTATGTCTCAGTTTAGATAGGTGTCACCCCTTCAACCATCTAGTCATAATAAGTTATTACATAAATTTATTATAATTAGCTTAAAACCCGTGCTATGCACGGATTGTTAATTGTTATTTTATTATTATTATTTTAATATTTTATTAATTGTAATTGTGCAAAAAATAAGTCGGCATGTTAAAATAGCTAAACATTTTTAATTAATTAAAAACATTAAAACAGATTTTAAAATAAATAAGTATGGGTTTGCCCGTTATATTTTTGGAAATGAGGGGTTTTAGTAAGAAAAAATAAAAAATGTAACATATATTTAGTTTAAAAAGGTTAATGCCAGTAATATTTTTGGAAAACGAGATTTTAAAATTTAATAATTAAAAGTATTTAAATACGTCTTAAAATAAATAAGTAAAAGGTTTCCTGTTATATTTTTGGAAAAAGAATGGATTTTAGTGAGAAAAATAGAAAAAGTAAATTGTAAAAGACAATTTCCCGTGATATATTTAGAAAAGGAGGAACTTTGTTCGAAAAAATATATAATGTGTTTTAGCTAAAAAAAATAATTGGTTATAAATAGGTATTTGATTATTTATATTTTAATATTTTTAGTAATTGCATTTGTTAAGAAAAATAAGTAGATATGTTAAAATAGGTAAACTTTTAAAAATAATTATAATATTAAAATAGATTTAAAAATAAATAACTAAATGTTTGTCCGTGATATTTTTGAAAGAAGAGGGATTTTAGTAAGGAAAAATAGAAAAACTAACATGTTTTAGTTAAAAAAGGTAATTGCCCGTGATATATTTGAAAAAGTAGGGGAATTTGTTAGAAATAATAGAAAAAATAATATATTTTAGGTGAAAAAGGTAATTAGTTATAAATATGTAATATTATTATTTAATAATATATTTCTATAAATAAGTAAGGTTAATTAAGTAAAAACTAATTAAGGGCAAATAATAAAATCACAACGTACCATACCGACCAACCAAAAGTAAAAACTAATTAAGGACAATTAAGTCAAATCACAACGTACCATACCGACCAACCAAACTTTTAATGTTTGGTCTATTATATAATAGTATCTCATCGAAATTCCGAGTGAGGTGCCACTACAAGAAATGTAACCTTTAGCTACTAATAATTTACCTACTAATGTATATTGGTAGATTAAAGTTACTTTTATCTACTAACATATATTAGTAGCTAATTATTGGTAGAGAAAAATAATTTTTTTTAAATAGTGCTTCATTAACGGAAGGCTAACATTTTTCACATGCTTACATGTTAGTGGGAAACTTTGGCGCTCACTATTTTCATCGTGCACTTATTCTTTTATAGTAATGCTAAAAGTACCGAATTTTGGTACCAAATGATGTGGCATTGATGATGTGGAAGTTTGGGATGATTTTATTAGGAGAATTAATGTGAATGCAGGGGGTCCACTATTATTAATTAAGGTGTACCCAATAAAAACATGACATGTGGCATTTGGAATCCATTTTGGAATCCAATTTGGTACCCCTAGCATTATTCATTCTTTTATCATCATAACTGCATGCTGACGTGTCAAAAACTACTTAAGAAATATCAGTAAATCAATCACTTATTAGTAAACTGACTAAACACGTAACCTACTGCACAGAGAAAAATGAAACCAAATTAATAACTCCATTTTTATAAAAATAATTATAAAATGACATGGAAAAAACATTAATAACCAGCGCCACTAAAAATATTAACAAGTCCTCCTTTCAATTGGTACTTTCCTTTTTCGTATATGTATTCGTCTTAGCTTTGTCATTTTTGTTAAATTTAAATTTCATATCAACTAATTATCTTTGTTGTCATTTTAAAAAATATTCATTTTACCTTTTTTATATTTAAGATTTAAACAAATAATCAAATGTTAGAATACTATCTAAGGTTTCACTGAATCATTTCCTAAGAGCATGTTCAATAGTGTTGACTAAAATGATTGGCTAAAATAATATAAAATATTGATTATATAAAATTTGCTGAACCACGTGCTTCAACGAAGTTGACTATATTTTAAAAATACAATATTTTTAATATTTCAAGTTGTTGTAAATAAAATATATTATTTTAATATTATAATAGATGATGTGTAATTTAATTACATGTCCTAAAGTTTGAGCAAATATAGACACTATGTTAAGGTTGACTAAATTTTTTGCCAAGGATTTTTTATCATTGATGTTGTGGAAATTTTAAATAATATCTAAATATCTTATTTTTTATCCCATCGGAGATTCTCTAACATAATATGATTCTGATAATGGGTAGATAACTCAATAAAAAAATTTCAAAAATTCTCTCAAATGTTTATGCGTCCTACTTTAATTGGTTACATTTCCTAATAAAAATATAAAATCGGCCATGTATACATAAGCGTCCACGAATTACAAAATGTCATTTGTCTGTCACATCATTTTATATAAATTTTAAGAGAATTTGTTGAATTTTTTTAGCGTTACTTTAAGAATTTATGAAAATTGGTATTTAAAATTTTGATTTCAGATATTCTCTGAGTTCAAGTTCCGATCCAAAAAAATTTCATTAATTAAAATGTTAAGTAGAGGTGACTTTCCTATTAATTAGAATATTGGACACCGGGATCTTAAAGAGATTTTGAATTTTATTAATTAAAATTGCACTTTAGTCGGGTGAAAAAAGATGGAGAATCCCTTACTAGAAATAGGACATTTGGTCCAAAGTCTCAAGAACTATCATCCTCAAATTTTTCATTATTTAAAATTATAATATGAGCTAACAATAAATAAGTGTAAAGAACCAAAAACTTATTTTTTTTTCTTAATATTCAATAAATTAACTATTATATTAAATTTTTAAGAAAAATGTAATTAAAGATGACAATATGGGACCTATGAGATTCAAAATTTGTATTTTTATTTGTATATTTTTTTTAACTGAATATTTTTATTTATCTTTTGAAATGATAATTTAAATTTTTTATTTTAATATGTTCCTAGAGTATCTCCAAGCCAAGAAATCATTACCAAAAAGTCTAATGATATTAGCTTTTATGTTAGTTAGATAGAATTATAGTGAACAAAATTGTTGGTCGGACAAATTTAGCCAACGAAAGAACATTATCTAAATTTTTTGTTAAAGGAATTGTGGGTTGAAGTGTTACTGGTTCGCCTCCGTCGAAGATGCTGTAATTAATTATGCATTTCTATTACCTAAAATATTAGTTAACCCACTTATGTTGACCGTAGATGCTCAAATTTATCTATAACATCTTTTCTTATCATCTCATTGTCATGTTTAAATAATAGAATTTATTTTGTAACAAGTTTGAATAATAACATAATTTTATTTTTAAAAAATAGTCAATTCCATTGAAATACACACATAAGAGGTCCAATTGATTTCAGAATACAACATGTACAAATGATTATTGTTTTATACTAGTTTAGTTAACATTTTGGCCCTCGTGCTCAATCGAAATTTAGAACTTTAAAAATTATGTATTAAATTTTTTATTTTTTTTTAAATCAATGATTTTTGGATAACCTCGTAAACATTAAAAGAGAAAGGTGGATAACAACTTTTAGAGATTTAAAGTATCAATACAATTACTAACAAATTAATATGATAGTCTAGATAATTATAACAACGCAAGTTTTGGTCAATATATATCATTATATACGTGTGTATATTTTAAGTTTTACCCGTACAACTGAAATTGTCTTTTATAAAATAAGTATATTTTGGTCAAATTTTTAAAAATTACAAAAGATGACACAATCTTCAAAACTAATTATTATTGGCAATACCAACTAAAACAATTGTTTTATTATAATAATTTCACTGCTTTCTTTTTATTTTGTTATGTCAAATTCGGAAATTTTTTACACGAGATGTAAAAATAATTAATTCTGAAATTTAATCACGTTCAAATTTACCGCTATATATTTTTCAACTTCCCAGTCAAATATCTTAAAATTTTAAATTACCGTTAAATTATTAGATAAAGGTTATGGGAGGTTTGGTTCCTTAAATCAAGTTTTGACAGTTATGTTAATGAACCATTATTATCTTAATCCCATCTTTTGATTCTCGCTCCGGTATTGATTTATCTCTAAAGCTCACCCCATTTCATCACGATTTACCAACTCCAACCTTTTTATTTTGATTTACTTCACCACCTACAGCCTATGAATCTCTTGAATCGAGATTTTGAAATGGACTCAAAATTCCCCTACCCACTCGTCTTCCTCTCTTTGGGCTCTTCTTTTTAATGGTATCTTCTTTCCCTCCGAATGTATGTGTATATAATCATATATAAATTTGGTCTCACAATATACAAATTCTTATAGGTAAAATATTTTCACTCTTGGTAAGCAACTCATTTCTCATTTCTCAGTGATATGGATTTTGGTACCTGGTCATAATAGTTTGTTCAAGTCTTCTGTCAAAAATATTGATGCAAAAAAGTGATGCAAAGCTTATATAAAAAAAGAAATGATGTATTAAGTGGGAATAAGATTCTCCGTTGGTTTTAACAAAAATTAATGTAACAAGCTGTCTCCAAGAAAGCAACCTGTTTTATCTACTATTCATAAGTAGGGTTGTTGTGAGCCACATTATTTATCTTACTACAAGCCAAGAAAGACAGAGACATGCTCAAAGATTTTGGTATAGTGCTCAAGAATCTAACAGCAAAACAGTGACTATTCTAATATACCGGGAAATACCTAATTTTGTAGTTATTCCAAATTAGGGTTACTAATATTAGGGAATGCTTTTGAGTTGAACAATGTTACTCGGTTGGCCACATCTATTTATCTATATTATTATAGTAGCTTCTAATTAGACTTTTTTTTAATATTACATAATATTTATTTTATAGTAAAAATATATTTTTATATTTTTTGTATTAATAATAAAAATATATAGAATATAGTATAATTGACATTTTAATTAAGAAGATATAGTGTTTGATAGTTTTTAGAATGTATTAATAATTGAAAGATATATAATATTCAGAAGATATATAATTAAAAAAATATTAAGAAGATATATAATTAAAAAAAATGCAATATTAATGATCGAAATATATATTATACTAATTTTTATTTTTAGACGTGTTTATGAAAGGTAATATATTTTCATTAAAAGGTAATGAGCTACTTACTATATTTTATATTATTTTATTATTTATAAAATAGAATAAATAATCGATAACCAAAACTTTCAATGTTTCGGCTATTATATAATAAGTATAGATATGATAAATTTGAAAGTAAGAATCTTAAATATTAATAAAGAATACAAAGATATTTTCGAAGATTTAATATTAATAATTCAAAATTTTGGAAAAATGTTTTCTCTATTATTAAATATTTTAAAGGAAATTAAAATATTTTCCAATCTTGGATATTAATATTCAAAATTATATGTGTTAAAAATATTATTTTATAATTAAAAGTATTAAAATAAGTTTTAAAATAAATAAGTAAGGATTGTTGGAAATTGAGAGATTTTAATAAGGACAAATAAAAAAGGTAACATGTTTTAATTGACAAAGGGAACTGCCCGACATTAAAAAAGGTTATAAAATAAATAAATAAGAGTTACGGTGATATTTTTAGAAAATGAGAGATTTTAGTAAGAACAAATAGAAAATCTAACATGTTTTAATTGAAAAAGATAATTTCCCGTCATTTTTTTGGAAAAAAAGTGGATAAACATGATTTGATGGATATGTTTAAAATAAATATTAAAACTGATATGTTGATAAACATGAAAAATATGTAACAGCTACAGGTTATTAAATTCAATCAAAACGTTTTATTCTTTAATGGTCAGTTTTGATTTTTTTAATATGATCAGCTGTTACGAAAATTAATGTGTGTGCTGCAGTTACGAAATTGAATGCTCCTGTGCTTCAGTTACAGAAAGGAACCACTATAAATAGTGGCCCTTGTAGCTCAGTTGAAATACACAGAAGTTTGCAAACACACTTCTCTCAAAACTCTCTCTGCCCTCCCTCTCCATACAGTTTTTCCCTGTAGTTTTCTGGTTCTCCGGCGACTGAGGTGCTGGTCGTAGTTGAGCGCTGCTGTTGCTGTGAACACCTTGCTCGGATCTGTTTTATCCTGGAAGTAGTATCTCGCCGACAACCTGACACAGTAAGTGGGGGCGAATAACTCTTCAAGAACAGTCAGGGTTTCTCGAAGTCCTGACGACTCAGCTGTTGCTACGTTATTTCTATTCTTATAAACTGTTAAGCTATGGCTACAAGTACTGTTTCTGTCTCCCTGGCTATTTATCAGTTTCTGATATGCATGCTTTCGACCTTCATGTTTTGTTTTGTTAATTTTGGTTTTGGCCTGTCAATGCTATATCTATTATATGACTGCCTCCATGTTGCTGTAGTACTTAGTATTTCCAACAGCATAAGCATCGACAGAAGTGCCTTCATAGCAAGTATCCTGAAGCCAACCTCCGTAAACATCATGACTGTATAAACGTACGTTGTCCACGAGTTCCTGGGACGATAGAATTACTTGAATTCTGCACTGCAAACAGAGATGAAAACCCAAGCAAGTTGCAGTAGCAATTGCCCAGCAACAAGCTGCAATAATACAATATAATTAGAGAAAATACAATGTAAAATATTTAAAATTTTGAATAATTGGTGTTGCGGGAGGATTTTGCACATTTACTTACCACATAGTTTTTGTTCGAGAATGGGTGTGTCAGTTATATCTGGACGGTCATGAACCCAATTAAGTTGCTGTTAAGAAAATATATAAGAATCAATTAAAATTTGAAAAATCAATACTTATAAAGACATCAAATAATAGTACAAGTTAGATAAATGTACCTCGTCGTAGTTGATGTCGTAGAAGAGTCGAAAGGGTCGAGGCTGAGGCTGCAGTACCGGCCGATATATTGGTTGATACATTATGGTAAATTACACTAGTATAAATTCTATTACTTAGAAAACTAGCAAGAGCAGTTCAAACGTCAACTATGACATTGTTTTAAAGTAAGACAAGTAAAAACCATGCATGAGAACATAAGGAGATTTAAATAGATGCACACATAAGAACATACACAGAAGGAAAAAAAGGATTGAAGCAAGCAAAAGCAAGGACAAGGGCCCTAAAAAGGAAGAAGAGATGAACTGTGATTAAAAGAGCGATATCAAGAATACTTATAAGGATATTGAAAATGACCCTGTGAGTAAGGTCAAAGAAGTAACCTGTGAATCCATTGTAACCAACACAACTCCTCCTAAGAAACAAGATGAGACTAGTCATGTACTCCCTCTGTCCCCCTAGGTTTTTTATATTGGGGGACGGGGTTCGGCACGCATTTTAAGGTTACTATAAAGTATAGTTATATATATTATTTTAAATTTTATTTTCTTTTGAATAAAAATTTAATGTTTGAATTTTTATTCAAAAAAAGAAAATTTTAAAAATAAGTTGTGGAACTATACTTTATACGAGCCTTAAATTGCGTGTCAAGCAATGAAAAAAACTGTAAAAAATGAGGGGACATAGGTATTATAAATTATGAAATGTGTGTGTTTCCTCCCAAGAAACAAGACGAGACTAGTCTCAACACTATGATGAATCACATGTTATCTCTGCACAATAGCACATGCCACTAGCTTTAACTTTTTCAATAATTAATAACCTACTGTAGTTGAGATGACCAATGCACACGTCTCATGCAACAGAGAAAACACTTTGCATAAAATGATTTTGTCGTCTTCAAATAATCCAATTTAATAGTATATCTCAGTTTAGGTAGCTGTCAAGATAGGTCATTGGAAAACCCTAATGAGAGTCGTCTAAGCCGTCTCCCCCCTACCCCCTCCCCCCCATTCGCCTCTCTCCTCTCTCTTCCCTCCGCCTCTCTCCTCCTTCCTCCCTCATTTTCTTCCGATCTTGTTTTTCCAGATTCAATAAAATCGATTAGCTTTGCTTTTGTCTCGCTTTATGCGTGTTTTGTTTTTTGTCTCGCTTTATGCGTGTTTTGTTTTCGTCTCGCTTTATGTGTGTTTTCTCGCTTTATGCGAGTTTGTGTGTTATCAATGAGAATGATTTGGATGGGGTTTTGGGAGATCTGGATTACCACATCAGTTATACTTTCGGCATGTCTATAGCTGGATTCTGGCACGTAGATAGCTGGGGTATGCTTGGAACTTTCGGCATGTCTATAGCTGGATCCCGGCATGTAGATAGCTGGGGTATGCTTGGAATGGTTGTGACCGCATGTGCTCACCTTTCACAAATTATAGTTGTTCATTATTCGAGGACTATTGTTCCTCATTGCTTAGTTTTTGTAACTGAGTCGCCTGAACACCGCAACAGCCATGGAACTATTGTGAAGGTCAATTGTGAAGCTACCATTTTCGGGACCGATGTTGGCTGGATTACTCGAGAAGCCTTTGTATTCATTTTCAATTTCAAGAATCCATGGATTCAGTGTGTTAAGCAGTCTGGAAACAATGCGACTATTTGTTTAGCTCGCTTTATTGTTTATCAACCTGATTGCATTGTCAGTTGGGGATTTGTCCCGGCTAGACTTGTTTTAATTTAATGATATGAATTTGCATTTTGTCAAAAAAAAAAAAAAAAAAAAAAAAAAAAAAAGTTTAGGTAGCTGTCAGCCTTCAACCATCTGGTCATAGTGGGTGTTTGGGGTATGAAACAAAAGTTGACTTATTGTTTAAAATGAGTAATTGCTTTATAAGTGATAAGTTGATGGATTCTTATAAGTGTTTGGGAGAACTTAAAAAAGTTGACTTATAGCTTAAAATGAGTAAGTGTTTTATAAGTGATAAGTTGATGTAAACTTATAAGTTAGTGTTTGGATAAATTTACTTATAAGTTAATAATTTTTTTGTTAAATTAAAATTAAAAAATAATTAATTAAAATAATGATCTCGATAAATACATTTTAGATTAAAAAACATTTAAAAGTATTAATATAAAAATAAATTGAAAAAATAATTAATTAATATAATGATCTTGATAAATACATTTTAGATTAAAAAACATTTAAAAGTATAAATATAAAAATATAAACTACTAAATAGATAAAGAAATCATGAAAAATAAAATAAGTTGAGCAAAATGTTCGTATTTTCTAACATTCAACTTATCAATTTATAAGTTATATGTTAGCTTATAAGTTGGGTAGACAAACACCCCTCATAAATCATAAGCTAAAAAAATAAGTTATAATTTATAAATTAATAAAATAAGTTGAGTACACAAACACCCCTCATAAGTTGAAATGAGTTTATAAGTCATAAGCTAGCTTATTAATGGTAATAGAAAATATTAAATAAAGAATAAAAATTAATATAATAAATTATAAAACTAGAAACTTAAATATTAATTGGAACATAGAAAAAATAAATAAATAATACAAATGGTGTTGATAAAGATAAATGGGACATTACTAATTTTATTTTATTATTTATTAAAATAATATTAATAATAATGACAAATAGAAAAACTGACATGTTTTAATTAAAAAAAAAAGTAATTGGCCGTGATATTTTTAAAAATGTTTTAATTTTATTAAATGTATTTGTTAAAAAAATACGTTAGCATGTTAAAACAGATAAACTTTTTTAAATAATTAAAAGTAATAAAATAGGTTTTAAAATAAATAAGTAAGGTTGCACCTGATATTTTTGGAAAATAGAGATTTTAGTGAGAACAAATATAAAAGGTAATATGTTTTAATTTAAAGCTAATTGTTCGTGATATTTTTGGAAAATGGGTAGATTTTGTTAGAAAAAAAGTAAAGAAATACCTTGGCATGGGCTTTTTTAAATAATTTAAAGTATTAAAATAGGTTTTAAAATAAATAAATAAGGAGATTTTAGTTAGAGCAAATATAAAGGTAATATGTTTTAATTTAAATAATTGTCCGTGATATTTTTGGAAACGGAATAGATATTATTAGAAAAAAATATTTCAATTGTAAAAGATAAATAATAAGGACAAATAGAAAAACTAACATTGTTTAATTAAAAAAAGTAACTGTCCGTGATATTTTTAGAAGTGTTTTAATTATATTAATTGTATTTGATAAAAAAACGTTGGCATTTTAGAATAGGTAAGTTTTTTTAAATAATTAAAATCATTAAAATAGGTTTTAAAATAAATAAATTAGGGTTGCACATGATATTTTTGGAAAATATAGATTTTAGTGAAAACAAATATAAAAGGTAATATATTTTAATTTAAAGGTCGTGATACTTTTGAAAAATATAGATTTTACTGATAATAAATATAAAAGATAATATGTTTTAGTTTAAAGGTAATTGTCCGTAATATTTTTCGAAAATGAGTAGATTTTGTTAGGAAAAACTGTTTTAATTTTAAAAGGTAATTAGTTAGTTACTATTCTTATATTATTAAATTAGTTTTTAATTATAATAAACTACCGAAAACCAAAATTTTCAATGTTTCGTCTTTAATAATATAGTACTAGCCTATAACACTTGCGGGACATCAAAGACAATTAAAAATCAATACGATAAATTATAAAATGATAAATTTAAATATTAATTGTAACATATAAAAAATAAATAAATAATACAAATGGGGTGAGGAAAATAAATAAGACATTATTAATATTATTTCTTAAAATAAAATTAATAATAAGGACAAATAAAAAATTTAACATGTTTTAATTAAAAAAAGTAACTTTCCGTGATATTTTCAGAAGTGTTTTAATTATATTACTTGTATTTGTTAAAACAAATACGTTGACATATTAAAATAGGTAAGTTTTTTTAAATAATTAAAAGTATTAGCATTGATATTTTTGGAAAAAAGAGATTTTAGTGAAAACAGATATAAATTGTAATATGTTAATTTAAAGGTAATTATTACCGTGATATTTTTGGGAAAAAAAGTAGATTTTTGTTACAAAATTTTTTTTTTACTGATAAAAGTCAATCAGCTAGTTACTATTTTTATATTATTTTATTATTTATTAAATAGAATAAATGACCGAAAACCAAAACTTTCAATGTTTCGGCTTTAATAATAATATAGTATAGATAGATTAAACACCAAACATGTTAGATATTTCTGATCAAATTGATGAGAACCGTTAGATAAAATATTAAAATTATTATATAAAATATCTTTTCTATTTTTCCTAACAAAAACATCTCATTTTTCAAAAATATCGCAGACAGTTTCATTTAATAAAATTGTTAATAACTAACTCATTACCATTTTTAGCCAAAGTGTATATTTTTTTTATATTTTCTAACTAAAATTTCTCCTAACTAAAATCTCAAATATATCACGGGCAATTACCTTTTTTAACTAAAACATATTAGTTTTTCTATTTTTCCTTAATAAAACCCCTCATTTTCCAAAAATATCACGGACAAACATTTAGTTATTTATTTTTAAACTTATTTTAATATTATAAATATTTTTTAAAAGTTTACCTATTTTAACATGTCTGCTTATTTTTCTTAACAGATGCAATTACTAAAAATATTAAAATATAAATAATCAATTAGTTATTTATAACCAATTATATTTTCAGCTAAAACACATTATATATTTTTTCTAATAAAGTCCCTCTTTTTCTAAATATATCACGGGAAATTGCTTTTTACAATTTACTTTTTCTATTTTTCTCACTAAAATTCATTTTTTTTCCAAAAATATCAGAGGAAACCCTTTACTTATTTATTTTAAAACGTACTTAAATACTTTAAATTATTAAATTTTAAAACCTCATTTTCCAAAAATATCACGGGCATTTACCTTTCTAAACTAAATATATGTTACATTTTTTATTTTTTCTTACTAAAACCCTTCATTTACAAAAATATAAAGGGCAAACCCATACTTATTTATTTTAAAATCTGTTTTAATGTTTTTAATTAATTAAAAGTATTTAGTTATTTTAACATGTCTACTTATTTTTTGCACAATTACAATTAATAGAATATTAAAAAAACAATAATAAAATAATAATTAACAATTCGTGAATCGCACGGTTTTAAGCTTGTATTATTAAAGACGAAACATTAAAAGTTTTGATCGGTCCGTCGGTATTTGGTTGGATCTATCTATAATTTGGGTCGGGCCTATATATAACCAATTTATTTATAACCAATTACTTTTTTCAGCTAAAATACATTACCTATTTTATTTATTTATTTTAACTAAAACAACTCATCTTCTAAAAATAAAATATGTAACATATATATATAATGATAATATTATTACATATTTATAACTGATTATCTTTTTCAGCTAAAACACATTATATATTTTACATTTTCTAACTAAAACAACTCATGTTCTAAACATAACACATGCAAAATAAATATGTAATGGTAATATTGTTATATATAATTATTAATAAATAACCACTTACCATTTTCAGCTAAACACATAATCTTTTTTATTTTTTTTAACTTAAACAACTAATTTTTTTAAAAGTAACACGAGCAACATATATATAGAAATGTAATATAATTTTCTATTTTCTAATTTAAACAACTAATTTTCTAAAAGTAACACGGGCAACATATATATATATATATATAATATATAATTTTATATAATTATTAATAAGTAACTAACTGTCTTTTTAAGAACATTGTCTGTTTTATATTTTTTAATTAAAACAACTCATATTCGAATTAAAAATAACATAGGCAAAATATAAAAATAACATGCATATTAATATTAAGTTTTTTCGTGCAGTTGATATTGATGTTTTCATACATTTTTTTGAACCGCACCAACCGCAAGAGCCCGCACAGCTAAAGTTGTGTCGAATGTGCATACTACATGTGAGATGTTGGCACTTAGCAGTTGGTAAACCAAAATGTAATTACCGTGTCGAATGAGCATAATGTGCCTGCTACGCGTGTCTCTCATTTAAAGCTCAGCACATGCATTTTCTGAATTATAGATTCACCACTCCTATAGAGTAATAGAGGTTCGCACCTCTACTTCTGTTACTATAAATTCACCACTCCTATAGAGTAATAGAGGTTCGCACCTCTACTTCTGTTACTACAGTCTACAAGTTCTAAATATGATTTCTCAGCTCTCTAATAAAAAAAAATCTCTAAATGGTTAGGATGTAAATAAAGTGAGTTGAGCTGAATGCTTTCACCCTCAAATTCGATTAAAAATTCAACTCTAATTTTAAACGATAGTTCGAGAATTTGATTTAATATAAAAAAAATTATAAACCATTTACAAAAATAATATTTTAAACCATTTACGATCCTAAATATAAGTATTTACGTAATGTAAGTGATAAGTAAATAATAATGTTGTGTGGCCGGTGATGAAAGCATAATTATATTTTGTTACTTGAAAGCAACCTATCCATTTTGACTATTCGGGGCTTCTTGTTCGTTGTTTGAAAATTGAAATTGGTGTAGACATATATACAAATCACTACAAGAAAACTGTTTAAAACCGACCACTTAAAACCGACCGAATAAAACCGGGGTGATTAAAACCGACCGTAGGTCTAGTTGGTCGGTTTTAACTGTGGATAAACCAAAAACGACATCGTTTCGGCTAACGTGGCACGCGATGGGGGAAAGGTAAAACCGACCATGCATCTAGCGGTCGGTTTCGACTGTAGCACACACAGAAACGACACCGTTTTTATTGACGTGGCAGAGATAAAACCGACGAAACGGGATCGGTCGGTTATATTGTTGACGTGGCAGGCACAAAACTGACCGATTCATTCGGTCAGTTTTAAGTGGGCGCCAAAACTGAATAAAAAATAATTTAAATTAAATTGTTTGTACCTATTGAGGCTGAAACGGTGCCGTTTTGGGAAGAAAGACATAACCGACCGATCAGCGGTCGGTTATAACCTGCTACTTTATTGTTTTTGGTTTAAAGTTCTTATTTCTTCAAATGGAGTATGTAAACATAGAAAAGAAAGTTTGGAGATAAAGAGAAAGCAAACTCAAGAAAGCAAAGAGGATAAGTGATACAAACATATAATGTATGTTTTCTTTTATCTATTTTGTAAATAGTTTTCTTTTATGTATGTGTATCACATTTATAATTTGAAAGTGCACATGTTAAATTGTTTGTTTACATATATATATTTATATATTTGTGTAGATGGCAAACATTGATCGAAGTTGGATAAGTAATCAAATACAAAGTGATAAAATTTCTTTAACCCCCGAATATAGAGATGGTGTAGAATTTTTCATAAATTTTGCAAGTAATAAAGAGGGAGTAGTAGAGGAGGATGGTAAGATGAAGTGTCCTTGTAAGCGTTGTAAGAATTTGAATTGGTTAGATATTGATGAAATTAGATTTCATTTGCTTTCTAAAGGGATGCTTGAGAGTTATATCGTGTGGACATCGCACGGTGAAGAAGTTGTGCAAAGAAATGAGAGTCGACGTTGTCGTAGTCATCGAGAACCTCCGAGGGTAGAAGAACCGGTAGATTTGAATGCTATGTTACATGATTTGGCCGGTGCAAATTATGAATATTATGACACCACGGATACGGGAGCTAGTAATGTAGAACAAGCTCCAAATGATAGTGCTAAAAAATTCTATGAGTTGATTGTTGAAAATGGAGTCCCTATTTATCCGGGCAATACAAAGTATACAAGATTAAGCTTGACCGCAAAATTATTAGAATTCAAAAACTATTCTAATTGTAGTAATAAATCTTTTGATAGTTTGCTTGAACTTCTTGCGGACGTGTTACCAAAGAAACACACATTGCCCGAAAATAATTATGAAATGAAAAAGATTATGAAGGGTTTGAGGGTTGAATATGAAAAAATTGATATGTGCGAGAATGATTGCATGTTATTTTATGGAGATGACAAAGATAAAATTGTATGTGATATATGTGGTAAAGATCGTTATCGGGATGTTTCGAAGAAAAATGGTAAAAAAATACCAAAAAAAATATTAAGACATTTTCCTTTGATTCCTCGACTACAACGCTTGTACATGTCGGCACATACATCCGATCATATGAGATTTTATAAGAATCGAGATGTGAACGAGGGAGAGATTAGTCATCCCGCGGACGGAGATGAATGGAAAAATTTTGACCGTCGTTTTCCATCATTTGCTAATGAGATTCGTAATATAAGGCTTGGTCTTGCTACCGATGGTTTTAACCCATTTGGCCCTACCGGAAAGAAAACATATAGTGTATGGCCCGTGGTGGTTGTTGTCTATAATCTTCCGCCATCAATGTGTATGAAAAAGCCATATATGTTTATGACCGATATAGTTCCGGGTCCGAATAGCATTGGCAAAGATATTAACGTTTGTCTAAGGCCTCTCATTGATGAATTGAAGATATTGTGGAATACCGGAGTGGAAACATATGACCAATCTTTAAAGCAAAATTTTACAATGCGAGCGGCACTTATGTGGACTATTAGTGACTTTCCCGCAATGAGTATGATAAGTGGGTGGTCGGGTAAAGGAAAAATGGGATGTCAAGTGTGTGGGGGAAGTGTGCAAGGGTTCCAATTAAAACATTCCGGAAAATGTAGTTTTTATGACACGAACCGAATATTTCTTGAACCAAATGATCCATTGCGCGGAAAAAGTAATTTGTTTGCAAATGAGGAAAGAAGATTGTTTCGTGGTCGTTTATCCGGGGAGGATGTAAAAGAGTCACTTGACGGTTTAATTTTTCCACCACCCGGAAAGACTAATGCCAAGTTAAGGAGTGACGGTTATGGGGAAGAGCATCATTGGACTCATGTCCCAATTTTTTATGAACTTCCTTATTGGTCATCACATAATTTACGACATTCAATTGATATCATGCATACCGAAAAAAATGTGTTTGAAAATATATTTTTCACTATTGTAAATGCGGCAAAGTCAAAGGATCACAAGAAAGCGAGGTCGGATTGCAAACACTTTGATGTATTGCATCATTTGTGGATCAATGAAAATGGAAAAATGCCAAAAGCACCGTATTCCCTAAATAAAAAACAACTTAAACTTTTGTGCAATTGGATTTGCTCATTGAAACTTCCGGACGGTTATTCTTCCAATATATCTCGTTGTTGCAATGTTGATGAATGTAAATTTTTTGGATTCAAATCGCATGATTGTCATATCTTTCTTCAAAAATTGTTGCCTCTTGCAATTCGTGAACTTCTACCAACGCCTATTGTGGATGCCTTGACGGCAATTTCAAATTTTTTTCAAGATTTGTGCTCATCCGTTGTTACAAGAACCGATTTGGACATAATGGAAAAATCAGTTATTAGAGCTTTGTGCTTGTTGGAAACAATTTTTCCTCAAACTTGGTTTGATTCGATGGAACATTTGGTTGTACATTTAGCGGAAGAAATTAGACTAGCCGGACCCGCTTATTGGCATTGGATGTATCCAATTGAGCGTTTGTTGGGAAAATTAAAACAAAAAGTTGGTAATAAAGCAAGAGTTGAGGGTTCAATTGCCGAACGATATATGGAAGAAGAGGCTCTCAATTTTTGTTCTTTTTATTTTGCCTCCGACTCGGTTCATAATAAAGTACGTCGTAATGAAGTTTTGTTTGATGTAAAAAATTCGGATAAATTAGAAGTTTTTAGATATCCAATTCAATGTCCTGGAAAAGAAAGAGTGCGCTATATGGATGATGATGAACGACTATTAGCAGAAGAATATGTTCTTTTAAACTCACCTGAAGTTCAGCCTTACCTAAGGTACCTATATCTTATCCTAATTTAGTGTTATTGTCATATTTGAATTATTTTATGTTATTTCCATTATTTCTCCATTTCTATTATTTAGAAGGTACCAAAATCGTGTTATGAGACAACGTCCGGGGACAACTCCTCAAGATTTAGATCGTATTATCAAGACTCGGTTTAAAACTTGGTTTAAAAAAAAGGTATTTGTTACATTTAGCAAACTTTGAATCTCAATTTTGACTTTATCATTACATGTTTTATTTTTAATTTTTTTATAACTAGGTTGAGAATGATGAGGTAGAGGGACCTCGTTTCAAAGACTTGCTTGAAGGACCGTCACTAAGAGTCATGACTTTTGAGACTTGTCAAGTTAATGGATATAAATTTTCAACGACATCCACATCCGGTTCCGGTGTTGTTGTTAAAGGCACTTCACACGAAAATAATCTTGATTATTATGGTCAACTACAAGAAATCGTGAGACTTATTTATGATGGATGCAATCATGTATATTTGTTCAAGTGTATATGGTTTGATAGTATCGGTGAGGGTGTGAGGAAGGATAAGAATCGAGTGGTGACGATTGATATAACTTCAAGATTGAGGTCTAATGAGATTTTTATTTTAGCTAGTCAAGCCTCTCAAATATATTACGCTCCTAGTGTATTGGATCCACGAAGCAAAATATATACGGTGGTCAAATCTAAAAGTCGTCCAATAGATGAAACTATCATTGTGCAAAACGATATTGAGGACGCTTTTCAAGAAGATAGATCTAATGCCGGAAGTTTTTCACTCTTTGTTGATTTCGCACAATATGGACAAATCCCATTCATTCGACATGAAAGTCAAGAAGAAGAAGTAGAAGAAGATGATGAAGATGATGATGATGATGATGATGATGTAGGTGACAAAGAGGAGAGTGAAGAGGAGGACGATGAAGAGGAGGAAGATAATGATGATGATGAAGACGATGACGGTTTTGATGAAATTGAATAATATTGTTCTTAATTTCACTTTGATAATGATGACTTTGTATTTGTAAGTGATGTAAATTAAAATTTATAATGATGATATAACTTTGATATTATATTTGTTGGTATTGGCCATATGGAGGTTGGTATTTTGATATAGGATCAATTGTTATTGGAATATGGAGTTTAAATATTGGATATTTTACGACAGAAATTACCAGAAAACCGACCGATACAATACAAAACCGACCATTTTTTACCATTTAAATACCAGAAAACCGACCGATTTCATATAAAACCGACCGTCTCCTTACCATTTAAATACCAGAAAACCGACCGATTTCATATAAAACCGACTGATTTCGGTGGTCGGTTATAATCGGTCGGTTATGCAGTTTTAAGGGTCGACTGGTCTAAAACCGACCGATTGTGCACTTTGACCACGGTCGGTTTTGCTTATCTCAGTCAGTTATTGCTGTGAAAGGAACATGAGATGAATTTTCATTTTAATAGAAGAGGTGCGCACCTCTACTATTTTAAAAATAAAAAGGTGCGCACCTCTACTATTTTAAAAATAAAAAGGTGCGCACCTCTACTATTGTAAATTTTTTTTTTTTTAATCTTGACCGTCGAAATATTGATCTAACGGTTCAGGAACAGATTGTTAAATAAATGGTCCCTAACAATCAATTGTTAGGGACCAGGACCCATTTAATATATACATTTAATATTTATTTTTATTAAAAGAATATTTTTCAAATTACATTCATATTTCATTATTATAATTGTATTAGCAATTTCAAAATAATTTTTATGTAATTCTATTCTTCGATTTGTCATTCAACTTTATCTTTAATATATAAAATTAATATATTTAATTGTGTCTTGTATTGAAATTAAAATTTATTATATGATAAAATATCAATATAGTCAAACATTGTGGACAAAGTTTTATATTATATAATAAAATATAAAAATTTCATAAAAATAGTATTTTATTTAATATTACCTCTTTTGAAAGAACCATTTCACTACATAGGTATGCACTTTCACTGTGATGTTCCACTCGATTTACAAAACATCGAAAGTAAACTTTTTATTTAGAAGATCCAACCGTACGGATGTTAACATCATGACAAAATATATTTATGGACAAAAAATTAGCCTATTTCGACGATTACAAATGTGTTTTTTTAATAAAAATCTGGATATATCACATAAAATCGAGAACAAAAACAATTAAAATTTGAAATTACAAGATATACACGATCCAACCGTACGGATGGTAAAAACCAATAAAAAATTATATATGTACAAAAAATTAAGCTATTTAATTAATTAATAATGTTTTTTCATAAGGTTTTTTTAATAAGCAAAACTTATAACCGACCACTAGGTTTAACATAACCGACCATTAGGGTTTCTAGGGTTGACATAACTGACCGAAACGGACATAACCGACCGTTTTAATATTTTTAATTTTTTTTTTTTGGCGGAAAATTAAAATTTTCGCGAAAAATTAAAAAACCCGCCCTTTGTCAGAACGACGTCGTTTTGCATACTGCACAAAAAACTACGCTAAAACCGACCACACCATCGGTCGGTTTTAATCTTGGGTATAAAAAAAAAGCAACTGCTCACATTCTATTCTTTCTATCACTTAACACAAAAATCTCTCTACTCTCTACTCTCTACTCTCTCAATTCCATGGCTCAAATCCGTGTAAACTCAAGGCAAATGGCTTCATCTTCTCCGTTTCAACAATTTGATGTATGTTTCCCTAATTGTTTTATACATATATATGATTATATGTATGTATATATATAATATACATGGTTACATATATGTATACATGATTAAGTCAATATATACATGATTAATCGATTTTTCTCGGTTAATTTTGCTTCGACTTCTTTGATTTTCTCGATTTTTCCGTTTAATACATGGTTTTGTGCTTGTTTTTGGTAACCATAGTTCTGTGCTTTTTTTGCATGCAAGTGTTCGTCGGTTTTGTTAGATTTTGCTTATTGTATTTGTTTGTAGTTGCTCGATTCTTCATAAGATTTTGCTTGTATTTGCTCGATTTGGATTGGATTGACTTTTAGTTAATATATTTGGATTGTATTGTGCTTGGGTGTTGAATTGAATTATGATTTGTTGAGATATTAATTTTAATTTTGTGCAAAATTTTAATTTTATTTAATTGGGGAAAAACAAAAGATATAGAGATAGAGATGCAAAATTTTATTTTGTAATTTAATCATTTTCTTAAAATTTATATATTTTCAAAGATTATGTGATATATTACTTGTGATATTTGATTTGGTTATTTTGCATGCACGTATTGGTCGGTTATGTGATATTACTTGTGATATTTTATATAGTTAACAAAGTTTTGTTATTTATATTGTAGGTGCTCATTGGTTGGTTAATCGGAATCGTTTTGCTTGGCATGGTGTTGTGTATGATGGCTAAAAATAACAAAGGAAAGGGTAAGGAAAATGAGAAGGATAAGGGTAAAGGAAAGAATGCGAGTAAGGGAAAAAGCAAGGTTGTTAAGGGCAAGGGCAAGGGCAAGGGCAAGGATACGGAGATGAGGCCAACAAGGAAGAACACTTTGGCTTTACGTGATGAGCCAACGGATTCGGATGGTGATGAGGAACACCCGGACCCCGCACTTGGGAACATGACAGCGGGAGAGGCACGAGTGTGGCGAGGAAGGAGACCGCGATCACATTCATGTGGAATTTATGGAGCTATAGAACCCGATAGACCTACACGTATCAATATCTCCGATGGACAGTAAGTCTAATTTTGTGTACTTCGTGTCTCTTTTTTAGTAGTGCAAAGATGATATATATATATATATATGTCTTGTAGATAGTGTTCATTTGTGTTGTGTTGATAGTTTAATATGTTATTAAATGTAGTATTGAAGATGATACGGCTAAAAAGACTTTGCTTGGGATGGTTCGCGAGAAGTGGCCCATGGGTTATTATACGTTTAGTGACATCGATGCGGCTTTTCCAAAATGGTTAGAACAAAGGGTTGAGGAGTTTTTTGTAAGTAAAACCATGATTCTTTAGTTTATAATGTTTGTTTCTTGATTTGTTTGTTAACTTGATTTGATTATGAATTTGACCCTATCCCTTTTTTATATTTTGTAGAAATTCTATAGGCATCAAAAGGGGCAAAGCCGTTTGCAATCAAGAAGGATCGTTGAAGATCACATTAAGAAAACAATAAAAAGAACAATGAATGAACTTAAGAAGAGAGTTGAGACAAAAGTAAAGGAAACCGGGGTGTCGAAGGAGTCCTTAAAGCCCGCTTATTGGTCCCTTTTGTTTTGGAAAGATCTTTTGAAATATTGGGAGACAAATGAAGGACACTTGCATAGGGCAATGGTTGGAGCCAACAACCGCCAACAAGTTGAGCGGTTGCATAGTGCCGGTGCTAGGTCATTCAACGCCGTGAAAGCGGTAATAATATTTAAATATGTACACATACAAACACACACAACGTTATTTCATTTTATATATACTAATGTAAGCTATTTTACATTTTGAAGGAAATGACAAAGAAAAGTCGTAAGCCTCCGACTAGACTTGAGGTTTGGGATAAATGTCATAAGAAAGTTGGCTCCGATCCGAACAATCCCGTGTATACTACTCCGGGAGCCATGCGCATTGCGGTATTATTCTATTTTTGTTTTTTTAGTGTTCAATTATAAGCATTTAAAAGTTTGATTGTTTTAATCAAACTTAAAAAATGTGTAGGAACGATATGCCTCTATTCTTGACCGTATGCCGGTGGAGGTGACTCAAACGGGTGAGAGAGATGAGCCATGGGATTGGTGGATGGAAGCAACGGGGGTGCCCGAAGGTGAAAAACCCAAAAAAAATTATGTTGTGGGATTCCCCAATGCTCGAGCTACCGATCTCATTCCCACCCTAGCTACACGCTATAGGGATTCCACCCGAGGCGAAGCCGGCTCATCCTCGTCCGCTCCGAGACAACGTGAAGTCATCCCCGACAATGTCTTTCTCTCGATCGTTAGAAATGTTCTTACGGAGATTCGTTCCAATCCTCAACAGTTTGCTCGTCAACTATCCGATGAAGAAATATCCACATTTGCACGCACTGCCCTCGAGGCCTCCGATCCATCTACCGAACCAAATAGAAGGCTGCAATGGAATAATCTCATTGGTGGTGAGATTGTACACATTGTCGGAACCTTAATTGAAGATCTTGTCAAAAAAACCGAAGCACAAGTTCAAGAGGTAATAGTTAATCCTCGTTTTTTAATTATATCCATTGCACTTTATTTTTTACTTTTTAATTGTTTTATATGTGTGCATAGGAAAAGGATCGACTTGCGCAGGAAGAAAAAGATTATACCGATGTGGATGAGGTCTCGGACATTGAGGGTGACAACGGGAATGGCGACGGTGAAGGCAATGGCCAAGATGGGGGTGATTCCGACGACTCTCCTGTTTCTTTGTCGGAGTAGTTAATTATGTGGTTGTATGGTTTAGAAACTTTGAATCTGAACTTTAGTAATTGTAATGAACTATGTTTTGTTGGATGTTCGATAATATCGGACTTAACATTGTGTGGTTGATCCGTTTATATCGGACCCATATTTTGGTTTGTATGGTTGATCCGATTATGTCGGAGTTAACATTGGTATTTTATGATCCGTTTGTATCGGATCTAATTAAGTTGGTATTTTATGAATTATGTTTGTATTTATTTTATGATAATGAGTTTAGGAATGGATTGGTTTTTGGATTGGGATTGGTATTGATTGTTGTTGATATTGATTGGTATTGCCCATTGGAATGGTATATATGAAATGAATGGTACAGGGCATAAAACTACAGAACCTGCAATTTGTTTTTTAAAAATACCCAGAAAACCGACCGACAATACACATAACTGACCGTTTTTTACCATTCCAAAACACAGAAAACCGACCGGTGTACACCATAACCGACCGCATTCAAACTATATAACTGACCGTCTTCCTTAATGGTGGTCGGTTATACGACGGTCGGTTATGTAATTTTGAGCGACTACTGCCATAAAACCGACCGATATGCACACTTTGACTTCGGTCGGTTATGGTTAAAGTCAAAACAATTTTTTTCGGACATAACCGACCGCCACCGGTCGGTTTTATTCTGCTGACATCATAGGACACGTATTGACACGTGTTATTCTTAGGACCCACTTTAAGGAATTTAAAACGGACATAACCGACCGCCCCGTGGTCGGTTATATGTGTTAAACCTGACCAACTCTTAAAACCGACCAGTCTAAAACTGACCATCGATGACGGTCGGTTTTACACGTAAAACCGACCGATTTCGGATATAACCGACCGTGCTCGGTTTTACATGTCTACTTATTTTTTGCACAATTACAATTAATAGAATATTAAAAAAACAATAATAAAATAATAATTAACAATTCGTGAATCGCACGGTTTTAAGCTTGTATTATTAAAGACGAAACATTAAAAGTTTTGATCGGTCCGTCGGTATTTGGTTGGATCTATCTATAATTTGGGTCGGGCCTATATATAACCAATTTATTTATAACCAATTACTTTTTTCAGCTAAAATACATTACCTATTTTATTTATTTATTTTAACTAAAACAACTCATCTTCTAAAAATAAAATATGTAACATATATATATAATGATAATATTATTACATATTTATAACTGATTATCTTTTTCAGCTAAAACACATTATATATTTTACATTTTCTAACTAAAACAACTCATGTTCTAAACATAACACATGCAAAATAAATATGTAATGGTAATATTGTTATATATAATTATTAATAAATAACCACTTACCATTTTCAGCTAAACACATAATCTTTTTTATTTTTTTTAACTTAAACAACTAATTTTTTTAAAAGTAACACGAGCAACATATATATAGAAATGTAATATAATTTTCTATTTTCTAATTTAAACAACTAATTTTCTAAAAGTAACACGGGCAACATATATATATATATATAATATATAATTTTATATAATTATTAATAAGTAACTAACTGTCTTTTTAAGAACATTGTCTGTTTTATATTTTTTAATTAAAACAACTCATATTCGAATTAAAAATAACATAGGCAAAATATAAAAATAACATGCATATTAATATTAAGTTTTTTCGTGCAGTTGATATTGATGTTTTCATACATTTTTTTGAACCGCACCAACCGCAAGAGCCCGCACAGCTAAAGTTGTGTCGAATGTGCATACTACATGTGAGATGTTGGCACTTAGCAGTTGGTAAACCAAAATGTAATTACCGTGTCGAATGAGCATAATGTGCCTGCTACGCGTGTCTCTCATTTAAAGCTCAGCACATGCATTTTCTGAATTATAGATTCACCACTCCTATAGAGTAATAGAGGTTCGCACCTCTACTTCTGTTACTATAAATTCACCACTCCTATAGAGTAATAGAGGTTCGCACCTCTACTTCTGTTACTACAGTCTACAAGTTCTAAATATGATTTCTCAGCTCTCTAATAAAAAAAAATCTCTAAATGGTTAGGATGTAAATAAAGTGAGTTGAGCTGAATGCTTTCACCCTCAAATTCGATTAAAAATTCAACTCTAATTTTAAACGATAGTTCGAGAATTTGATTTAATATAAAAAAAATTATAAACCATTTACAAAAATAATATTTTAAACCATTTACGATCCTAAATATAAGTATTTACGTAATGTAAGTGATAAGTAAATAATAATGTTGTGTGGCCGGTGATGAAAGCATAATTATATTTTGTTACTTGAAAGCAACCTATCCATTTTGACTATTCGGGGCTTCTTGTTCGTTGTTTGAAAATTGAAATTGGTGTAGACATATATACAAATGTTTTTCTTTTCAAAATTACGTGCACCCACTTGGCCACCACTAGTTGGGGGTGTACTCATTTTCTTAAATTAGTTTATAACTGCACCCATGCATGCTTTTTATGCATGATTTTTAATAATTTATAGTTTTTTTTGGCATTTATACTACCTCACTTAACAAAATATTTTTTTTGTTAATGAAAAAAGTTCTAATTGGAATAACAAATTATTATTGTTTCACTCGTATTTAATTGTAAATTTAAAATTATAAATTGTTCTTATCTTCTAATAAATTAAATTCTAAAAGATAAAATATTTTCAAAATATTTGGAAACCTAAATAAGAACAAGTAACCCTAATTTTGCAAAAAAACGCGGCTTTGCAAGGTTGCTATAATAAACCACAACCCTAACCCTAAATCTGCATGCCCCCTGAACCTAATGTGCATGCATTTTTCACCAACTTACTGCATTACTTCTCTAGTTTTACTATCCTAAATTACAATTTTCATTGATAAACCACCCCACTCCACTTTGAAGCGTTCCACTTTCATCATGCTCCACTCTGTCGTGTTACAATACTAAATCCAACGGCTATGCATGGGTTGGCTACTAATAATCTAATATGCTATCCTCCTGTGGTTGCTGACCGTTTTCCTTCGTGTAATTCGTGTCGTGACGTTGTTGAAGGGTAAACATAAACCCGGCACTAAATCTCGTACTTTCGTTTTGTGTACTAAAAATGTAAACACAAACACTAAATTTTCGTGTCATGTCGAAAATTGTCGGGTCTAATTATAAAGAGTGAAAAAAAAAACCAACAAATTATAGCAGACCTTCTTTCTCACTTGTTGCTTGCGAGCTGCGGTTTACTAGGAGTTCATTATCCGGAAAACTCCCTTTATATTATTCCAGAGTGGATCGAGGTACCAAGCTGCAAGTGTCAAGGAAGGGGCCTTTGGGCCTTTGCTACTTAAATGTGTCGTGCAACGAGCAGGAGTCCTACAGAGATCAAAGCCTTAATGATTTCTTTATGGAGTTGAGGATAAACAGTTTCTAAGTTCATATGCAATATTATTAGTTGTGCGTTCCAAGTTAGAACATATTCCTTCGGGGCAGGTAAATTCGATCAATTAACATAAAATGGATGTCAAAGGTCTTGGACACAAAAATTTTTGACCATTTTTACTGACAAAATATGCATTTCTCTCATCTTGGTATCTAAAAAAAGAAAAGAAAACTCCCTAATACTGGGTTGGTGGAATGATTTCAATTGGCGGACAAAGATAACGCTTCTTTATTTTGTAGTGTCCGATTACTATCTTTCACTCTGATCTCAAGTGTAAGTCAGCACCTTCTGTCGCCAGTGTTATGGATGCACTGTTGAGTTAATTGTTAGCATTTATAGAATAAAAATATTAATATGTACCTGTATGCTAATACTCATTAAATCTTATTAAAATTCTTCATTACCAGACTGCTTGAAACTTCTATTGGAGAAGAATAAAGATCTCATTAAGGTACCAGATTCCTGCGGGTGAACGGTTTTCCATATGTTGGAGATTTAGTAGCTGCAGTCAAATCTTTGGGGTACGCACCAGAGAAGATATACAACAGAGCGCCTCTTCATGTTGCAGCATATAAAGGAAATATTGATGTCATGATAAAACTTGCAAATTTTTATCCCGATTGTTGGGAGATTGTAGATGGTAAAGGTCAAAATATCTTTCACATTGCGTTGGAGCAAGAACAATTGGAAGTTGTTAGATTTATTTTTGTCACGGGGTTCCAGAGCAGCGCAAACTTACTAATTAAAAGGGATAAGGAAGAAAATACGCCTCTTCACCTCATTGCTAAGTTGGGAACTGGCATCCCCAGACTGGGAAGCACTTGACAGGACTGTTGACCTCAGCCAGATAGACTGGGAAGTACTCAAGGACAGCAATCTCACTCCTTAGATATTATCATACGTGGCGTACAAGAAACTAATACGCTGGGGATGCATCCTTCATAATCATTTCATGACTGCAAATCGCTTTCAACTAGTTGTGGAGGTTAAGCATTAAAAAGCTCGAATTTGTGAGATGTTTCTTCTTACAATTTCACCCCAGGATAAGCTATCTGCCTTGCAAATTTCTTCTTAATATGACAATCTTATATTGTTTGATTAACCGCATGTTATGCTCAATATTTGGCATAACTAATATTTTTTAATAATTCTGTAATAATCAAGTTCTTGATCGAAATTAACATCTCAATTGAATTACAACTTAAAATAAAAACTTAGTTCACTTCAAACTAATTCTAGCATAGGCAGGCGATTAGAAGATATATGTATCACCCTCCTTAGTTTCTCCTCACCCACTTTGACGTATCCTGACTTGGCCCAGAAGGGTCCCCATGAATTTCTGATAATGAAATAATTTTCCTTCATATTCATGGCAACAACAACAACATGAAAATCTTTGAAAGTGTCATCTGGTACTTCATAATATAAATACGGTTCTGCTTATTGAGCAGATTTCTCGTTAAAACTGAACTCCCAACTTTAACATATATTACGAATACTTATATACTAATCCATCCATCCAGTTTTCAAGCCTATTTGGTAATTTTTTCAATATATCCCTTTATTATATTAATGTTAAAAAAATGTTATTATTACTAGGAATTGATTTCTTGACCTTCCCCATTTGACAAACAATTTATATGATCACACATCCAATCGCTACACCACAACAATTTTTGATAACTACTTATAACTCCCCAACTACATGTTCGAAGAACCCGCTTCCAATACTTTTCTTTATACCATTTTTAAAATTTATTCATGATAATAATATCACAATATTTGTCCATCTCCAATAATAAAAACTGTTATTATTATAATTATATTTTTTTTGAGATTATAAAATATATTTTTTCTATATTATTTAAATGAATACGGATTCACTTGGTACACGAAATGACACGGACTTATTTAGTATTAAATTTAGATTTTTGATGCATGTATAATAATGTTGTTCATTAAGTTATTTATAATATATATCTATGTTTGTCATAAACATGGTACACATACGGACGTGCATTTCACTTGTCACGTCTAATACCGGTCTCATCCATTCCCCGTTTAGGTTGGGAATTCAGAAAAATTTCGGGTTTAAAATGGGAAACGAGGAATATTATAAAAAAAAAATCAGCAATTGGAATGGGGTCAAGAATTATGGTATTCTGGTCCCAATCTCGGATCCCCGTTCCCTCACTATCAAATATAAGAAAAATAACTTCTTATAAATGTATGTTGACTAAATTATTAAAATTAAATATAACTTTTATGTTTTTTTAATTTATTTCACAAATTCAATATCTTGATAGTTAAATATAAGTTAATTTTTAATGAATTTTTTTATAAAAATAATATGAATCAGTATTTATAATATAATATCTTTTTTGAAAATTATAATATACTAATAAATTTATAATATATATTACATATTATGATTTATCAAATTAATTTTATTACAAAATGTATTAGAGAATGTATATAATAGGGTCATCCAACTTCTTGACAAATGACTTTACACAAAGAAACGTTTTTACAACCTTGACTACCGAAAAGAAGGTGTTTCTAAGTGTTCTTATCAACAAACAATAAATGTGATTTATGAAATAAATCGAAAAATGCTTCAGAAATTATGAAATTTTGTCTAGTCTCTTGAAATGTATTTAGAGGGTGATGATTAAAATTTCATCAAGAAATTCAATTCCCATCTATGAATTTTAGGCGACCATTAAATCAATTACGTACCGATTTAAGGGGTCCGAGAAAAATGTCATCCAAAATTTACGAAACTAATACCAATTAAAATTAAAGAGACACTAATGAAAAATCTCAAGTTTCAAGTCAAAAAGATATGTGAAAGTATTATTTCGGATATTTCGAAAGTTAAAACAGTCTTCCGGAACGACCGAAAAATTCATTTGTCTTAACCGACAACTTTGACAAATATTTTGACTTGACACATATTCAAACATAATATTACATGTAAGATAATGACTATTAAGTCCAAGATATAAATAAGTTTGAATTAAAATTGATTTTATCCGGAAAAATAAGGATTTACAGGTATTTTTGGAATAAAATATGTTTTGGGCATATTGGCGTAGCTTTTGGCAAGACATTTGAATATAAATATTTAAATAAATATATCAAATATATTTGAGTCTAAAACATTTAAGAACAAAATTCTTTAAAATAAATAGAATAGTTTTGACTCGTAAAAGCAGTGTTTGAAATATCTCGATTTTCGTGTCTTTAGCCAATGCCTATTTTTCTTTGACATAAAGTAACCTAGTATAAAAAAATATCATTAGCTTGATATTTCTATCTAAGTTAATGTCAAATAAAATATGTCGGAAAATATTTTGGTTTGGTTTGACCGGTTTGACTTGATTCCCGATAATATCAAAAAGGAATCCTAAGGGAGGATTTACTATATGACTTAGTAACTTCCTAAATCTAATTTAATTTTCACTTTTATTTTGACAAAATTCAAAACCTAAAGAAAAAGGCTGATTCTCACATAATTTTTGTCACGCTTCCGTCTGTAATTGTCATTGTGATTATATAATTTATTTTTAATATTTATTTTAAGATTAATAGTCCGAAAAAAGTGCGGGCTGTTACAGTTACACTATTATTTTATAACTTATTGCCAAAGCTGATTACTATAATCTTTCAACAAGTTTCCCTTAATACGTTACATTATTGTTTTGCTTTCTACATTAATGCCAAATGTGATTACTATCGTCTTTCAATAAGTTCATGTAATTATGATAAACTCAAAAAAAATAAAATTGAAATTAGAATTGTTTTAATTAAAATTTCGTTTTAATATTTATTTTAAGATTAATAGTCCAAAAAAGTGCGGGCTATTATTTCGATGTTAGGGTGCTCGCTGATTGGGATTAAAATTTCGTTTTTAATGCAGACTTTAGAAGTAGTGAAAATTTAAATTAGAATTGTTGGCGAAACAATTAGAAAGTTAGTAAAGGAAGTGATTGCTAAGCTATGTGTTTCACTGATAACATATTCTCGCAACATAAAAAGGTCCTATGGTCTAGTGGTTAGGACATTGGACTCTGAATCCAGTAACCCGAGTTCAAGTCTCGGTAGGACCTTCCTTTTTTACCATTTAAGCTTACATTCATCATATTCTAACATGGATAGCAGCTTACAGCAAAGATGACACTTCAGACAGGCAACTTTCTTTTTCGCCCTTCTTCCGTTCCAGCTAATGGAAATTCAGAACCTGACCAAGTAATGATCTTTGTCATTCTCTGACTTAGGATGTGCCGAAAACAATGTATCCTGTCATCTTTTAGTATATTACATGGTTCAGGCAAAAATACTCAGAAGTACCGATGCCACCACTATGGCTGGACCAGATTCACATAGATTCTTCTTTCTTTGTTGGTGCAATGACATTCGCGTGACCAAGAACACCATATAAGACAGAAAAATATAGAAATCTTATAATGAAACAATTTTGTAAAGCGATGAACTACAATAGTGTGTAACCTGTTGTTTTCTTCTCCTCATAGACCAGGTAAAAGTACAACTGCAATTTACAATTTCATATAAGACCAGCAATATGATCAACAAGAATAGTAGTATATAACCACCACTGTCCACTCCACTAGCTCTATCTCAACCAAATCAGACAGGACTCTATGAATTTATATACCAAACAATTACTTGAGACGGTCATCTGTGCATTTCAACATCCCAAGTGACACAAAAGTGGATTGCAACCCCGGATTTGGAAATATGTGCATCCAAGGGTCAGACAAGCAATATCTATATTGACAAAGAATCAAGAACTATTAACTTTTCATCTAGTCCTTATGTGGCCTCACCATGTCTTCCTCTAGTGGTTCAGAAAATATGTATAAATGATCTCCGCCAGCATTTTGAACACTTCCCTGAGAACTTTGCGTTACCGAGTGCTTATAACTAATTCCACCTTCTGCTTTGTTGAGAGGGATTGCTGCTGGATGTGATGCTACATCAGATGAGCTACGCCAACGCCAGCTACCAAATAGACCAGCACTCCAGGACCCTTTAGAAGAAACAGTTCTAAGCCTTGCTGAACTAGGGCTCTCTTCCCTTACAACTTTCAAAGGATTTTCCAAAGCTTTAAGGATATATCTCACAAGGGGCCTCTTTGCAGGCCTTGGATTTAGACAAGACTTTGCAACAATAGCCATAGCCCAAACTTCCTCAAGTAAATCCTCATCAATTATAAGAGAGGGGTCTACAATATTTGTCAAAAGTTCCTTGTCGTGTATACTGATGTATGGTAGAGCCTCTTCTAACCATTCCTTCATGGTTCCATCACTGGAAGTGCTAAGTCCCATCTTACCTGTTACCAGCTCAAGTAACACCTTTCCAAGGCAATAGACGTCATATGCACAAGTTGTGGTAGGTGTACCTATCAATTTTCATATAGGAAATACTATTTAGAACTACAGTAAAACTGGATGTGCATTTGAGAACGAAGACTTAAATATGGAAGCATTATCTGCGTGCTATCAGGAAAGTCACATGCACAAACAGCTTTTATATATTCATTAATATGACTACAATATTCTCGTAGTATAGAAGATATAATAATATAAAACAATACAAGGTATAGAATGAATGTTATGGCAGAATTTTCGCAGTTGTTAAGCAATACAAGGTATAGAACGATGTTAAGACATTATAAGCAGACAACAAAAATCAGTTCAATCTGAAATATTATAATGGTCGTACCTGAAGGACCTTGTTCAGATGTCCTGCAAACAGCAAAGTGAAAACTTTATAATTACTATCTTAAGAATACAGAAATGTGGGAGAAAAGGGAGGGGAATATCTCACCTACGATGCCTACCCTCTACTACCAAGACGTTTTACAATAATCACAATAACAGAAGAGTAAAGAAGAGTAAAGAAGATTAATAAGGTAACAGAAAAAAAAGTAGATCGATGGGGCCTGCCCACTCAATTTTCCACCATAAGAGCAAAAAATTATGTCTTCACCAAAATCAACTTCATACGTAACAAAAACAAAAATAAAGGGGTGATTACCTACCATGTGGCAAACAATTTACTACTGTTGCCTGGCATCTGTTAGTAAATCTCAACTGGTCAACGAGCTACTAATGTTTTACAGTGAAATCCGGTTAAGATTTTGTGGAAGAAATTACACAATTTTGTTCTGACCATTTCTTTATTTAAGGAAAATTTCGGCATAAATGACCGTGAAAAGAAGTTTTGACTAACAAACCACATCTTTTAAGAAACAATTATTGAGTACTCAATACTCATTATTCGTATTTCGTGTGAGCATCACTAGTTCATAATAAGTATGTTGAAGTCCTACTCTGGTACAGGCGGACGAAAAATATTTGAACTCAAAATATTTAAACTCAAATTATTTGTTGCACATTACCATAGTTTCCTATTAACTTCACTTTCTTTTAAAACACCTACCTAACATAATCCAGGGTAGCATTTCTTATTTTTTAGAATGCTACTCTGCACTCAGACTGATCATCTTAGAATTCTATTTTTCTGAACATTGACGTATTGGTGTAAGAAATGAAAAATCCTTGTTCATACATAGGCGTTTCTGGTATGAAATGAGCCAATTCAAATAGGTTCGTTCCTCCGGCCAAGAATACAATTAATCTGGCATGTAATCTCCCACAACATTGTCTTGTCTCATTTACATGGGCATATTAAGTTTTGAAAAAAATAAAATAGCTACTATATTTTCTTTCTAAATCTATGTGCAATGAAAGAGACAGATACCTGCCTTCAACATTATATAGTGAGCCTATGGGAAAATGGCCTGCATGGGGGATCCTTTCTAGTTCAATTAAATTTTAGTTCTGGATTTATTTAATAAGAAATAGATTAAACAACAGAAAAGGTTATGGGAGGATTTTCCAGTATAGCCTTTTCTTTCTCTTTTTATAGAAGTTATTGAAAAAGGTAAACAATAATTTCTGCTATCCAGCCAAATTTTCCAAATTTGGGTGGAAAGAATTAATGACCAATTAAATATCTTAATATTTCTGTTACACCCTTAAACAAGAAGGCTAAGAATTTTAAGTGTTTTACTGCAGACTCTCTCCATAACTTACAATCACTAGGCAGGATGTTTAAAATCACGTCCACTATATATGTATCTACCAATCACTTATATTTCAGCTCAACTGGCATCAGAAAGCCACAAACACAAAGCAGGATATGGATTAATCTCTTCTTTTCTAGAAAAAGTTTAAAACAAGACAAAAAGATTCACTTACTGTGGTAACCGCAGCAACCTGGTAATCCTGCTTTGATGAATATTCCCTTCTTGAGCACAAACCTCGTTCAGGCTTCCCAACCGCACTTCAAATTTATCATCAAGAAAGATACTGCTGGCTTGAACATCTCTTCAAAAACCCAAGACAATATATAATGCATATAATTGGTTTCAGCGAACAAAATTTATAGTAAAACAAGGTAGCAATTTATTAGTCATGCTGACACATTGTCATTGAGAATATCATTTTTTGTCTCATGCAAATCATTTCCAGCACTTGAAAAATAAGCCATTTATAAAATATATTTCATTAATAAGGTTCGTTCTAATATTTGGGCTATAAGCTTTTAATGCATACTTGGCCCCCAACAGCTTATTGGTTTGGAGGAGATGGTTGCTTATCAAGGCAATATATTTCCCTTATCTCAGTGTCTTCAGTTCAAATCCCCTTCGTTGCATATGAATGCACTTTCGTATATCTCACCATGTGGCGGCATAGGGGTCACGTGTAGACTGGAGTATTAAGCTTGAAATACATAACTGAGTATCGGTTTATCATTCCATGTGGCGGCATAGAGATTCCGCAAGGGCGAATATTAAGCTTGATACACATAATCATCTAAATTATTTTTTCTTTTTGACTTGCTATTCAGAACAAAGTAGTTTAAAGGTAATTCTGGAAGTGAGTCTTAACTTATTAGTCATAGAATAAGTTAGTCAAACGCCCCCCTTAGTCAGAAGTTATAGATTGTCAAGTAGCTTCGTCCATGATTTATAAGCAGTAGTAGAAAACTTATTTGGTATTTAGGTCAGGCATGTGGTTGGGTTGGGGAACATAAATATCAATATTATACGTAAAGACTTGCACATAACTTTTGTTTGACTTAATAAAACTGTCTCTTCAAGCAAGCCATACAGTTAACAATTTATCAGTTTGATGATTGAAAACAGATAGAAAGTTTAAATAAGATGCAACATTAACAATAATTATACATCTGATGTTAAAATTCAGAGTAAAAGGATGTTTTGGGGGAATTTTATGAAACTTGTATGTTGCAGGCCTCAATATTTCCTGAGCACTATTCAAAATCTTTGTTTTAAGTTTTTTTACTGAAGTATAGCCTTAATACGCACACTGTCTATGTAAATAAGAACAAGCTTATTTTTTGGTGTCAAAAAATTGACACTCTTAGGAGGAACTTCGAGAAGGAACACTGATAGAGAATTCACCCACTGCATCATCTGTGTGATACTCCCGACAGAAGTGTGCAATAACGGAAATATACGACATATTTGAAAACTTTGGATATTTACTAAGAGAACAATAGGAGTCATAGTTGCATATGTTTGAAGTTTTACCTATGATTCAATAGGTAATATCAAACATAGATGTAAGGTTTATTTTGATATATTTAAGTCATTTAATAAAGCCACGTCAAAATGCACTGGAAGAATATGGGAACTAATTCCGCTAGCTAAGAATTTCCTACACGATTTTACTTGTTAACTGTAAAGGAGAGTGCAAGCCGGCATTTCTAGATACAATGAACAGAACTGAGCTGTAAATTTCATAGAATTAAGATATAAGAATTTAGAATAAAAGAGTAAAACTACTCTCATATGCAAAGTGTTAACAGTACACCCCGACAACCGGCTCAATATAAGCAGTGTAACAGCAAACCTAGTTTCTATCAAGAAGGTAAATGGGAACATATGTTAACACTCAAGTACCTGTGAACAAGAGGAGGAGTACATTCATGATGTAGATAAGATAGAGCCTCTGCAACTCCTACAGCTATCTTTAATCTTGTTATCCAGTCCAATGACTGTAAACTGTCGCCATCTGAACTCTCTGTTCTGTACAGAGAACTTGACAAGTCCCCTTTCAGCATATATTTGTAGATCAGAAACCTCTCACTCTCATTATTTAAGCAATGTCCCAGAAGAGGGACAAATCTGGGATGGGAAACGTTGCTGAAAAAGTTCAACTCTGGCAAGTAAGCGTCCTTGACAGGACTTGAAATTCTTTTGATGACTACGCACACACCACATTCCAGGACACCTAGGAAGAGGTCCCCAGAACGCCCATGTTTGATTAGGTTCGCATCACTGAACTCTCTAGTGGCTCGGAGAATTTGCTGATATGTAAATCCTTTTCCTAAGCTTAAAAGTTGCAAAGATTCTTTAGGGATTACATTTGTAGCTAGAGGCCCAACACTGGTGACTCTTTGGTTCGTAATTCGCCTCTTACAAGTGCATAATATCAGCAATAGCAGAAAAATAATCACAATCGCAATAAGCCCTAGACCCCCCAGAACTACTGGCAATATGATTGTGTTCCTCTGGCTCTTTTCGTCAAATTTAGGTGGAGGAGGTCGCTTCACCGGTAGTCCAAAATTATCAAATGGCAGTCGCCTCTTAGAATAAAATGATGCACATGCTGCCACAGACCTCTGACTCGACTCACCTCGAAAGCAATTTCTATACAATATTGCACTCTTCCGAGCACATTCCGAAACTTTTCCTTTGAAATAATTGTTGGACAGGTCTATAACACTGAACCTCCTCATTACATCCATAAGATCCCCATAAAACATATTCTCTGAGAGGTTATATACTGCAGGACTGGCAGTAGCAGTCCAACTACTATTGGGAAGAGTCCCAGTGAACATATTTTCAGAGGCATCAAGAAAACGTACACTAGGCATTGACCACAATATATCAGGAAACTCCCCACTGAAATCATTGTGACTCAGAACTATAACTTGCAACTGAGTAAGTTCAGCAAACAACTTACCCGACAACGACCCACTTAACCGATTATTCCCAAAAACCATTCTACGCAAATTCCTCAAAACTCTCAAATCCAGTCCAAGAGAACCAGAAAAGGAATTAAAGCTCAGGTCAAGATCAACCAAACTAGAAAGATCACCAAGTTGCGAAGGTACCAAAGAAGACATACCATTACCAGAAAGATTCAATACTTCCAACTTCGTTAAAAGCCCAATATCAGGAGGAATAAACCCCGACAAGTTATTCTTAGACAAATCAAGCAAAGTAAGATTCCTCAAAAACCCAAAACTAGCCGGAACAGAACCAACTAACAAATTCCTCGACAAATCAAGAACCGATAAACCCTCCAACCGACTCAAACTCTCCGGAACAAAACCAGTAAGTCCATTATCCGACAAATCCAAAACAGCCAAACTACTCAAATTCCCAAGACTATTAGGAATACCACCAACAATCGAACACCCTCTAAGATCAAGAACCTTAAGTCCACTCAACCTAACACCAAACCATTCCGGAATCGACCCGGGAAGCGAAAACCTAGAAGCATTAAAATACCCTAAAGAGCTAAAATTGGCCATAGAATCAACATTAAATTGGGGGTTTTGTCTACCAATTCTTGTTCTTTTAAACCCAGAAATATTTATCCCAACAACACTACCATTCACACATTTTACACCAACCCAATTAGCACAAGGCTCAGATTTAATAGGCCATTGTTTATTTCTTAACCCTAATGAAGCTCTTAATTGCAACAAAGACACACGTTCAGTATAAGAACTCAATGGCACAACTTGAAATTGTTGAAATGTAGATACAAATAGCAAGTATAAAATCAAGAAAAGTAGTGAAAGTCTTGAAAAAATACACATTTTGTGGACTTACTGATCAAGAAGTGTTCTTTACTGATGTTCTTAATGTATACATACACATTTTGTGCGTATATGTGTGTTGTTGTAGTAGCTAATGGTGAGTAGTAACAAGCTGTTGTTTGTTTGGGTTCTTGATTTTGTGTGTGTGTTTACTGTGTGTGTGATTCAGTTTACATAATGGTCAAATCTTTTTTAGAGAGGGAAAGATTTTCTTGGCTTTTTAGAGAGAGAGAGATTTTCTTGAATTGATTATTTTGAAAAGGGTGTTTTTCTTGCCGCGGAAAAATGTAGTGAAGCGGTAACCGGGCAATTCGTGTCAGTGTCGTGTACTTTTTGTGTACTAAGAGCTTAAATCATTAACGAAATAAAATAAGTTCTTGTACTCATTTAACGAAATGAAAACAAAATGAAAAATTTTATGTAAATATGAAACGAAACGAAAAGTACACGAAATTTGTCGTGTATTTATCGTATACATAAAAAGTACACGAAAACGAAACGAAAAGTACACGAAACGAAAACGATAAGTGCTGAGTGTCCATTGACCATGACCAATACATACAAATTATTTTAAATATTTATGAATTATGATATACAATATTTTGAGTATATAATTTTGTATAAAAATAATACATACAATATTTATTTATGATATGTATTTATATAATTTTAAAATATTTATTTATTTAATTATTTATTTTGTGTACTTTCGTTTTGTGTCGTATATCCAAGAATAAACCCAAAACCGACACAAAATTCGTTCGTGTAATTTCGTGTTCGTGTACTGAAAAAATGAAACCAAACCCATAATTTTCGTATCATTTTAATGTCTTATTTTCGCGTGGGGTACGAAATTGCCGGGTCAAAGTGGTACCGGCGGAGATGACAAAAAACATGATGGGTAAGGCTTAATCTGGGCCTTAGAAAGCCTGGACTTTAATCTTGAAAAATTGGGTCAGATTTTTTTGAAAATTGGGCCGGATCGGGATCTTAGAGAAATATACGGGATTGGGATTAGTGTTCTAAATATAGTCTGGTTTTTTAAAAATCGATTTTTTGTTAAAAATAATTTGATTAATTTAATTTCTAAAATTTAGTTTATCATTATAAGTTATTTTTAAATGATATATTGTTTTATAAATAAGACTAACTAGCTTATATCCCGTGCGATGCACAGTCTTCTTTAATATTTTCTTATTTTTTATTTAGATTTTAGTTATTATATATAATTTGATAAAATTTTAATATATATATATATACTGGATTTATAAATCTAACAATATAATATTTAAATTTAATATATTATTGACGTAATCAATAGTAGTATTTTAGATATTAAAATATAAAATATTTTAAAATAACATATCTAATGATTCGTATTTTTTTACTCTTAAAAATCTAAAAAGGGACTCAAGTGCAAATATCAAAATATGTGCTTGTTCAATATACCGAGTTTATTTGAATATACTGTTACTTTTATTTTCATTAATTATCTCTTTTAAATTGAATGTTAAAAAAATTATAATAAACATGAATTTCATAAGTTTAATATAATAATATTACCAATATATCTATCTTTTGCCCGTGTTATTTTTAATTTGAACATGAGTTGTTTCAGTTAAAAAATATAAACAGGTAATATCCTTAAAAAGACAATTAGTTACTTATTAAAAATTATATAAAATTATATTAATTTTTTTATATATACGTCTGCATTACTTTTAGAAATGGCTTATACTATACACACAGTCCTTTGTATCTATCTTCTCTTTTCAATCCAATGGCTTCAGCTGATGTTGAGTACAGGTGCTTTGTTGGTGGTCTTGCTTGGGCCACCACTGATCGGACTCTCGAAGAGGCTTTCTCTCAGTTCGGTGATGTTGTTGATTCTAAGGTCCAGTTTTAATCGGATCTTGACCCGGATCCGAATTGTCTCTGTTGTTCTCTGTGTTTTGTATTGTTGCTCCTTTTGATTCTGTTACTAAATTATAATGTTACTGTTTTTACTGCCTTACGGTATGTGTTTTTTGCATTTATGTATTTCCGAAAGTGTTTAGGATTTTTCTATTTCCGAATGTGTTTAGGATTTGTAGATTTACGTTTTTAGATCTGATGTGATGGTTTTTGTGATGAACAGATAATCAACGATCGGGAGACGGGGAGATCGAGAGGGTTCGGATTTGTGACATTCAAGGACGAGAAGGCGATGAACGATGCAATCGAAGGAATGAATGGACAGGATCTTGACGGACGCAACATCACTGTGAATGAGGCTCAGTCTCGTGGAGGCGGTGGTGGCGGCGGCGGAGGCCGTGGTGGAGGTGGTTATGGAGGCGGTGGTGGTGGATATGGCGGAGGTGGTGGTCGTCGTGAAGGCGGTGGGGTGACTAGATGGTTGAAGGGGTGACACCTATCTAAACTGAGACATACTATTAAATTGGATTGTTTGAAGACGACAAAATCATTTTATGCAAAAGCTGTATTGTCTTGTCTTGTGTTTTCTGTGTTGCATGAGACGTGTGCATTGGTCATCTCAACTACAGTAGGTTATTAATTATTGAAAAAGTTAAAGCTAGTGGCAGAGATAACATGTGATTCATCATAGTGTTGAGACTAGTCTCGTCTTGTTTCTTGGGAGGAAAAACACACATTTCATAATTTATAATACCTCTGTCCCCTCATTTTTTTACAGTTTTTTTTCATTGCTTGACACGCAATTTAAGGCTCCTATAAAGTATAGTTATATATATTATTTTAAATTTTATTTTCTTTTGAATAAAAATTTAATGTTTGAATTTTTATTCAAAAAAAGAAAATTTTAAAAATAAGTTGTGGAACTATACTTTATACGAGCCTTAAATTGCGTGTCAAGCAATGAAAAAAAACTGTAAAAAAATGAGGGGACAGAGGTATTATAAATTATGAAATGTGTGTTTTTCCTCCCAAGAAACAAGACGAGACTAGTCTCAACACTATGATGAATCACATGTTATCTCTGCCACTAGCTTTAACTTTTTCAATAATTAATAACCTACTGTAGTTGAGATGACCAATGCACACGTCTCATGCAACACAGAAAACACAAGACAATACAGCTTTTGCATAAAATGATTTTGTCGTCTTCAAACAATCCAATTTAATAGTATGTCTCAGTTTAGATAGGTGTCACCCCTTCAACCATCTAGTCATAATAAGTTATTACATAAATTTATTATAATTAGCTTAAAACCCGTGCTATGCACGGATTGTTAATTGTTATTTTATTATTATTATTTTAATATTTTATTAATTGTAATTGTGCAAAAAATAAGTCGGCATGTTAAAATAGCTAAACATTTTTAATTAATTAAAAACATTAAAACAGATTTTAAAATAAATAAGTATGGGTTTGCCCGTTATATTTTTGGAAATGAGGGGTTTTAGTAAGAAAAAATAAAAAATGTAACATATATTTAGTTTAAAAAGGTTAATGCCAGTAATATTTTTGGAAAACGAGATTTTAAAATTTAATAATTAAAAGTATTTAAATACGTCTTAAAATAAATAAGTAAAAGGTTTCCTGTTATATTTTTGGAAAAAGAATGGATTTTAGTGAGAAAAATAGAAAAAGTAAATTGTAAAAGACAATTTCCCGTGATATATTTAGAAAAGGAGGAACTTTGTTCGAAAAAATATATAATGTGTTTTAGCTAAAAAAAATAATTGGTTATAAATAGGTATTTGATTATTTATATTTTAATATTTTTAGTAATTGCATTTGTTAAGAAAAATAAGTAGATATGTTAAAATAGGTAAACTTTTAAAAATAATTATAATATTAAAATAGATTTAAAAATAAATAACTAAATGTTTGTCCGTGATATTTTTGAAAGAAGAGGGATTTTAGTAAGGAAAAATAGAAAAACTAACATGTTTTAGTTAAAAAAGGTAATTGCCCGTGATATATTTGAAAAAGTAGGGGAATTTGTTAGAAATAATAGAAAAAATAATATATTTTAGGTGAAAAAGGTAATTAGTTATAAATATGTAATATTATTATTTAATAATATATTTCTATAAATAAGTAAGGTTAATTAAGTAAAAACTAATTAAGGGCAAATAATAAAATCACAACGTACCATACCGACCAACCAAAAGTAAAAACTAATTAAGGACAATTAAGTCAAATCACAACGTACCATACCGACCAACCAAACTTTTAATGTTTGGTCTATTATATAATAGTATCTCATCGAAATTCCGAGTGAGGTGCCACTACAAGAAATGTAACCTTTAGCTACTAATAATTTACCTACTAATGTATATTGGTAGATTAAAGTTACTTTTATCTACTAACATATATTAGTAGCTAATTATTGGTAGAGAAAAATAATTTTTTTTAAATAGTGCTTCATTAACGGAAGGCTAACATTTTTCACATGCTTACATGTTAGTGGGAAACTTTGGCGCTCACTATTTTCATCGTGCACTTATTCTTTTATAGTAATGCTAAAATTACCGAATTTTGGTACCAAATGATGTGGCATTGATGATGTGGAAGTTTGGGATGATTTTATTAGGAGAATTAATGTGAATGCAGGGGGTCCACTATTATTAATTAAGGTGTACCCAATAAAAACATGACATGTGGCATTTGGAATCCATTTTGGAATCCAATTTGGTACCCCTAGCATTATTCATTCTTTTATCATCATAACTGCATGCTGACGTGTCAAAAACTACTTAAGAAATATCAGTAAATCAATCACTTATTAGTAAACTGACTAAACACGTAACCTACTGCACAGAGAAAAATGAAACCAAATTAATAACTCCATTTTTATAAAAATAATTATAAAATGACATGGAAAAAACATTAATAACCAGCGCCACTAAAAATATTAACAAGTCCTCCTTTCAATTGGTACTTTCCTTTTTCGTATATGTATTCGTCTTAGCTTTGTCATTTTTGTTAAATTTAAATTTCATATCAACTAATTATCTTTGTTGTCATTTTAAAAAATATTCATTTTACCTTTTTTATATTTAAGATTTAAACAAATAATCAAATGTTAGAATACTATCTAAGGTTTCACTGAATCATTTCCTAAGAGCATGTTCAATAGTGTTGACTAAAATGATTGGCTAAAATAATATAAAATATTGATTATATAAAATTTGCTGAACCACGTGCTTCAACGAAGTTGACTATATTTTAAAAATACAATATTTTTAATATTTCAAGTTGTTGTAAATAAAATATATTATTTTAATATTATAATAGATGATGTGTAATTTAATTACATGTCCTAAAGTTTGAGCAAATATAGACACTATGTTAAGGTTGACTAAATTTTTTGCCAAGGATTTTTTATCATTGATGTTGTGGAAATTTTAAATAATATCTAAATATCTTATTTTTTATCCCATCGGAGATTCTCTAACATAATATGATTCTGATAATGGGTAGATAACTCAATAAAAAAATTTCAAAAATTCTCTCAAATGTTTATGCGTCCTACTTTAATTGGTTACATTTCCTAATAAAAATATAAAATCGGCCATGTATACATAAGCGTCCACGAATTACAAAATGTCATTTGTCTGTCACATCATTTTATATAAATTTTAAGAGAATTTGTTGAATTTTTTTAGCGTTACTTTAAGAATTTATGAAAATTGGTATTTAAAATTTTGATTTCAGATATTCTCTGAGTTCAAGTTCCGATCCAAAAAAATTTCATTAATTAAAATGTTAAGTAGAGGTGACTTTCCTATTAATTAGAATATTGGACACCGGGATCTTAAAGAGATTTTGAATTTTATTAATTAAAATTGCACTTTAGTCGGGTGAAAAAAGATGGAGAATCCCTTACTAGAAATAGGACATTTGGTCCAAAGTCTCAAGAACTATCATCCTCAAATTTTTCATTATTTAAAATTATAATATGAGCTAACAATAAATAAGTGTAAAGAACCAAAAACTTATTTTTTTTTCTTAATATTCAATAAATTAACTATTATATTAAATTTTTAAGAAAAATGTAATTAAAGATGACAATATGGGACCTATGAGATTCAAAATTTGTATTTTTATTTGTATATTTTTTTTAACTGAATATTTTTATTTATCTTTTGAAATGATAATTTAAATTTTTTATTTTAATATGTTCCTAGAGTATCTCCAAGCCAAGAAATCATTACCAAAAAGTCTAATGATATTAGCTTTTATGTTAGTTAGATAGAATTATAGTGAACAAAATTGTTGGTCGGACAAATTTAGCCAACGAAAGAACATTATCTAAATTTTTTGTTAAAGGAATTGTGGGTTGAAGTGTTACTGGTTCGCCTCCGTCGAAGATGCTGTAATTAATTATGCATTTCTATTACCTAAAATATTAGTTAACCCACTTATGTTGACCGTAGATGCTCAAATTTATCTATAACATCTTTTCTTATCATCTCATTGTCATGTTTAAATAATAGAATTTATTTTGTAACAAGTTTGAATAATAACATAATTTTATTTTTAAAAAATAGTCAATTCCATTGAAATACACACATAAGAGGTCCAATTGATTTCAGAATACAACATGTACAAATGATTATTGTTTTATACTAGTTTAGTTAACATTTTGGCCCTCGTGCTCAATCGAAATTTAGAACTTTAAAAATTATGTATTAAATTTTTTATTTTTTTTTAAATCAATGATTTTTGGATAACCTCGTAAACATTAAAAGAGAAAGGTGGATAACAACTTTTAGAGATTTAAAGTATCAATACAATTACTAACAAATTAATATGATAGTCTAGATAATTATAACAACGCAAGTTTTGGTCAATATATATCATTATATACGTGTGTATATTTTAAGTTTTACCCGTACAACTGAAATTGTCTTTTATAAAATAAGTATATTTTGGTCAAATTTTTAAAAATTACAAAAGATGACACAATCTTCAAAACTAATTATTATTGGCAATACCAACTAAAACAATTGTTTTATTATAATAATTTCACTGCTTTCTTTTTATTTTGTTATGTCAAATTCGGAAATTTTTTACACGAGATGTAAAAATAATTAATTCTGAAATTTAATCACGTTCAAATTTACCGCTATATATTTTTCAACTTCCCAGTCAAATATCTTAAAATTTTAAATTACCGTTAAATTATTAGATAAAGGTTATGGGAGGTTTGGTTCCTTAAATCAAGTTTTGACAGTTATGTTAATGAACCATTATTATCTTAATCCCATCTTTTGATTCTCGCTCCGGTATTGATTTATCTCTAAAGCTCACCCCATTTCATCACGATTTACCAACTCCAACCTTTTTATTTTGATTTACTTCACCACCTACAGCCTATGAATCTCTTGAATCGAGATTTTGAAATGGACTCAAAATTCCCCTACCCACTCGTCTTCCTCTCTTTGGGCTCTTCTTTTTAATGGTATCTTCTTTCCCTCCGAATGTATGTGTATATAATCATATATAAATTTGGTCTCACAATATACAAGTTCTTATAGGTAAAATATTTTCACTCTTGGTAAGCAACTCATTTCTCATTTCTCAGTGATATGGATTTTGGTACCTGGTCATAATAGTTTGTTCAAGTCTTCTGTCAAAAATATTGATGCAAAAAAGTGATGCAAAGCTTATATAAAAAAAGAAATGATGTATTAAGTGGGAATAAGATTCTCCGTTGGTTTTAACAAAAATTAATGTAACAAGCTGTCTCCAAGAAAGCAACCTGTTTTATCTACTATTCATAAGTAGGGTTGTTGTGAGCCACATTATTTATCTTACTACAAGCCAAGAAAGACAGAGACATGCTCAAAGATTTTGGTATAGTGCTCAAGAATCTAACAGCAAAACAGTGACTATTCTAATATACCGGGAAATACCTAATTTTGTAGTTATTCCAAATTAGGGTTACTAATATTAGGGAATGCTTTTGAGTTGAACAATGTTACTCGGTTGGCCACATCTATTTATCTATATTATTATAGTAGCTTCTAATTAGACTTTTTTTTAATATTACATAATATTTATTTTATAGTAAAAATATATTTTTATATTTTTTGTATTAATAATAAAAATATATAGAATATAGTATAATTGACATTTTAATTAAGAAGATATAGTGTTTGATAGTTTTTAGAATGTATTAATAATTGAAAGATATATAATATTCAGAAGATATATAATTAAAAAAATATTAAGAAGATATATAATTAAAAAAAATGCAATATTAATGATCGAAATATATATTATACTAATTTTTATTTTTAGACGTGTTTATGAAAGGTAATATATTTTCATTAAAAGGTAATGAGCTACTTACTATATTTTATATTATTTTATTATTTATAAAATAGAATAAATAATCGATAACCAAAACTTTCAATGTTTCGGCTATTATATAATAAGTATAGATATGATAAATTTGAAAGTAAGAATCTTAAATATTAATAAAGAATACAAAGATATTTTCGAAGATTTAATATTAATAATTCAAAATTTTGGAAAAATGTTTTCTCTATTATTAAATATTTTAAAGGAAATTAAAATATTTTCCAATCTTGGATATTAATATTCAAAATTATATGTGTTAAAAATATTATTTTATAATTAAAAGTATTAAAATAAGTTTTAAAATAAATAAGTAAGGATTGTTGGAAATTGAGAGATTTTAATAAGGACAAATAAAAAAGGTAACATGTTTTAATTGACAAAGGGAACTGCCCGACATTAAAAAAGGTTATAAAATAAATAAATAAGAGTTACGGTGATATTTTTAGAAAATGAGAGATTTTAGTAAGAACAAATAGAAAATCTAACATGTTTTAATTGAAAAAGATAATTTCCCGTCATTTTTTTGGAAAAAAAGTGGATAAACATGATTTGATGGATATGTTTAAAATAAATATTAAAACTGATATGTTGATAAACATGAAAAATATGTAACAGCTACAGGTTATTAAATTCAATCAAAACGTTTTATTCTTTAATGGTCAGTTTTGATTTTTTTAATATGATCAGCTGTTACGAAAATTAATGTGTGTGCTGCAGTTACGAAATTGAATGCTCCTGTGCTTCAGTTACAGAAAGGAACCACTATAAATAGTGGCCCTTGTAGCTCAGTTGAAATACACAGAAGTTTGCAAACACACTTCTCTCAAAACTCTCTCTGCCCTCCCTCTCCATACAGTTTTTCCCTGTAGTTTTCTGGTTCTCCGGCGACTGAGGTGCTGGTCGTAGTTGAGCGCTGCTGTTGCTGTGAACACCTTGCTCGGATCTGTTTTATCCTGGAAGTAGTATCTCGCCGACAACCTGACACAGTAAGTGGGGGCGAATAACTCTTCAAGAACAGTCAGGGTTTCTCGAAGTCCTGACGACTCAGCTGTTGCTACGTTATTTCTATTCTTATAAACTGTTAAGCTATGGCTACAAGTACTGTTTCTGTCTCCCTGGCTATTTATCAGTTTCTGATATGCATGCTTTCGACCTTCATGTTTTGTTTTGTTAATTTTGGTTTTGGCCTGTCAATGCTATATCTATTATATGACTGCCTCCATGTTGCTGTAGTACTTAGTATTTCCAACAGCATAAGCATCGACAGAAGTGCCTTCATAGCAAGTATCCTGAAGCCAACCTCCGTAAACATCATGACTGTATAAACGTACGTTGTCCACGAGTTCCTGGGACGATAGAATTACTTGAATTCTGCACTGCAAACAGAGATGAAAACCCAAGCAAGTTGCAGTAGCAATTGCCCAGCAACAAGCTGCAATAATACAATATAATTAGAGAAAATACAATGTAAAATATTTAAAATTTTGAATAATTGGTGTTGCGGGAGGATTTTGCACATTTACTTACCACATAGTTTTTGTTCGAGAATGGGTGTGTCAGTTATATCTGGACGGTCATGAACCCAATTAAGTTGCTGTTAAGAAAATATATAAGAATCAATTAAAATTTGAAAAATCAATACTTATAAAGACATCAAATAATAGTACAAGTTAGATAAATGTACCTCGTCGTAGTTGATGTCGTAGAAGAGTCGAAAGGGTCGAGGCTGAGGCTGCAGTACCGGCCGATATATTGGTTGATACATTATGGTAAATTACACTAGTATAAATTCTATTACTTAGAAAACTAGCAAGAGCAGTTCAAACGTCAACTATGACATTGTTTTAAAGTAAGACAAGTAAAAACCATGCATGAGAACATAAGGAGATTTAAATAGATGCACACATAAGAACATACACAGAAGGAAAAAAAGGATTGAAGCAAGCAAAAGCAAGGACAAGGGCCCTAAAAAGGAAGAAGAGATGAACTGTGATTAAAAGAGCGATATCAAGAATACTTATAAGGATATTGAAAATGACCCTGTGAGTAAGGTCAAAGAAGTAACCTGTGAATCCATTGTAACCAACACAACTCCTCCTAAGAAACAAGATGAGACTAGTCATGTACTCCCTCTGTCCCCCTAGGTTTTTTATATTGGGGGACGGGGTTCGGCACGCATTTTAAGGTTACTATAAAGTATAGTTATATATATTATTTTAAATTTTATTTTCTTTTGAATAAAAATTTAATGTTTGAATTTTTATTCAAAAAAAGAAAATTTTAAAAATAAGTTGTGGAACTATACTTTATACGAGCCTTAAATTGCGTGTCAAGCAATGAAAAAAACTGTAAAAAATGAGGGGACATAGGTATTATAAATTATGAAATGTGTGTGTTTCCTCCCAAGAAACAAGACGAGACTAGTCTCAACACTATGATGAATCACATGTTATCTCTGCACAATAGCACATGCCACTAGCTTTAACTTTTTCAATAATTAATAACCTACTGTAGTTGAGATGACCAATGCACACGTCTCATGCAACAGAGAAAACACTTTGCATAAAATGATTTTGTCGTCTTCAAATAATCCAATTTAATAGTATATCTCAGTTTAGGTAGCTGTCAAGATAGGTCATTGGAAAACCCTAATGAGAGTCGTCTGAGCCGTCTCCCCCCTACCCCCTCCCCCCCATTCGCCTCTCTCCTCTCTCTTCCCTCCGCCTCTCTCCTCCTTCCTCCCTCATTTTCTTCCGATCTTGTTTTTCCAGATTCAATAAAATCGATTAGCTTTGCTTTTGTCTCGCTTTATGCGTGTTTTGTTTTTTGTCTCGCTTTATGCGTGTTTTGTTTTCGTCTCGCTTTATGTGTGTTTTCTCGCTTTATGCGAGTTTGTGTGTTATCAATGAGAATGATTTGGATGGGGTTTTGGGAGATCTGGATTACCACATCAGTTATACTTTCGGCATGTCTATAGCTGGATTCTGGCACGTAGATAGCTGGGGTATGCTTGGAACTTTCGGCATGTCTATAGCTGGATCCCGGCATGTAGATAGCTGGGGTATGCTTGGAATGGTTGTGACCGCATGTGCTCACCTTTCACAAATTATAGTTGTTCATTATTCGAGGACTATTGTTCCTCATTGCTTAGTTTTTGTAACTGAGTCGCCTGAACACCGCAACAGCCATGGAACTATTGTGAAGGTCAATTGTGAAGCTACCATTTTCGGGACCGATGTTGGCTGGATTACTCGAGAAGCCTTTGTATTCATTTTCAATTTCAAGAATCCATGGATTCAGTGTGTTAAGCAGTCTGGAAACAATGCGACTATTTGTTTAGCTCGCTTTATTGTTTATCAACCTGATTGCATTGTCAGTTGGGGATTTGTCCCGGCTAGACTTGTTTTAATTTAATGATATGAATTTGCATTTTGTCAAAAAAAAAAAAAAAAAAAAAAAAAAAAAAAGTTTAGGTAGCTGTCAGCCTTCAACCATCTGGTCATAGTGGGTGTTTGGGGTATGAAACAAAAGTTGACTTATTGTTTAAAATGAGTAATTGCTTTATAAGTGATAAGTTGATGGATTCTTATAAGTGTTTGGGAGAACTTAAAAAAGTTGACTTATAGCTTAAAATGAGTAAGTGTTTTATAAGTGATAAGTTGATGTAAACTTATAAGTTAGTGTTTGGATAAATTTACTTATAAGTTAATAATTTTTTTGTTAAATTAAAATTAAAAAATAATTAATTAAAATAATGATCTCGATAAATACATTTTAGATTAAAAAACATTTAAAAGTATTAATATAAAAATAAATTGAAAAAATAATTAATTAATATAATGATCTTGATAAATACATTTTAGATTAAAAAACATTTAAAAGTATAAATATAAAAATATAAACTACTAAATAGATAAAGAAATCATGAAAAATAAAATAAGTTGAGCAAAATGTTCGTATTTTCTAACATTCAACTTATCAATTTATAAGTTATATGTTAGCTTATAAGTTGGGTAGACAAACACCCCTCATAAATCATAAGCTAAAAAAATAAGTTATAATTTATAAATTAATAAAATAAGTTGAGTACACAAACACCCCTCATAAGTTGAAATGAGTTTATAAGTCATAAGCTAGCTTATTAATGGTAATAGAAAATATTAAATAAAGAATAAAAATTAATATAATAAATTATAAAACTAGAAACTTAAATATTAATTGGAACATAGAAAAAATAAATAAATAATACAAATGGTGTTGATAAAGATAAATGGGACATTACTAATTTTATTTTATTATTTATTAAAATAATATTAATAATAATGACAAATAGAAAAACTGACATGTTTTAATTAAAAAAAAAAGTAATTGGCCGTGATATTTTTAAAAATGTTTTAATTTTATTAAATGTATTTGTTAAAAAAATACGTTAGCATGTTAAAACAGATAAACTTTTTTAAATAATTAAAAGTAATAAAATAGGTTTTAAAATAAATAAGTAAGGTTGCACCTGATATTTTTGGAAAATAGAGATTTTAGTGAGAACAAATATAAAAGGTAATATGTTTTAATTTAAAGCTAATTGTTCGTGATATTTTTGGAAAATGGGTAGATTTTGTTAGAAAAAAAGTAAAGAAATACCTTGGCATGGGCTTTTTTAAATAATTTAAAGTATTAAAATAGGTTTTAAAATAAATAAATAAGGAGATTTTAGTTAGAGCAAATATAAAGGTAATATGTTTTAATTTAAATAATTGTCCGTGATATTTTTGGAAACGGAATAGATATTATTAGAAAAAAATATTTCAATTGTAAAAGATAAATAATAAGGACAAATAGAAAAACTAACATTGTTTAATTAAAAAAAGTAACTGTCCGTGATATTTTTAGAAGTGTTTTAATTATATTAATTGTATTTGATAAAAAAACGTTGGCATTTTAGAATAGGTAAGTTTTTTTAAATAATTAAAATCATTAAAATAGGTTTTAAAATAAATAAATTAGGGTTGCACATGATATTTTTGGAAAATATAGATTTTAGTGAAAACAAATATAAAAGGTAATATATTTTAATTTAAAGGTCGTGATACTTTTGAAAAATATAGATTTTACTGATAATAAATATAAAAGGTAATATGTTTTAGTTTAAAGGTAATTGTCCGTAATATTTTTCGAAAATGAGTAGATTTTGTTAGGAAAAACTGTTTTAATTTTAAAAGGTAATTAGTTAGTTACTATTCTTATATTATTAAATTAGTTTTTAATTATAATAAACTACCGAAAACCAAAATTTTCAATGTTTCGTCTTTAATAATATAGTACTAGCCTATAACACTTGCGGGACATCAAAGACAATTAAAAATCAATACGATAAATTATAAAATGATAAATTTAAATATTAATTGTAACATATAAAAAATAAATAAATAATACAAATGGGGTGAGGAAAATAAATAAGACATTATTAATATTATTTCTTAAAATAAAATTAATAATAAGGACAAATAAAAAATTTAACATGTTTTAATTAAAAAAAGTAACTTTCCGTGATATTTTCAGAAGTGTTTTAATTATATTACTTGTATTTGTTAAAACAAATACGTTGACATATTAAAATAGGTAAGTTTTTTTAAATAATTAAAAGTATTAGCATTGATATTTTTGGAAAAAAGAGATTTTAGTGAAAACAGATATAAATTGTAATATGTTAATTTAAAGGTAATTATTACCGTGATATTTTTGGGAAAAAAAGTAGATTTTTGTTACAAAATTTTTTTTTTACTGATAAAAGTCAATCAGCTAGTTACTATTTTTATATTATTTTATTATTTATTAAATAGAATAAATGACCGAAAACCAAAACTTTCAATGTTTCGGCTTTAATAATAATATAGTATAGATAGATTAAACACCAAACATGTTAGATATTTCTGATCAAATTGATGAGAACCGTTAGATAAAATATTAAAATTATTATATAAAATATCTTTTCTATTTTTCCTAACAAAAACATCTCATTTTTCAAAAATATCGCAGACAGTTTCATTTAATAAAATTGTTAATAACTAACTCATTACCATTTTTAGCCAAAGTGTATATTTTTTTTATATTTTCTAACTAAAATTTCTCCTAACTAAAATCTCAAATATATCACGGGCAATTACCTTTTTTAACTAAAACATATTAGTTTTTCTATTTTTCCTTAATAAAACCCCTCATTTTCCAAAAATATCACGGACAAACATTTAGTTATTTATTTTTAAACTTATTTTAATATTATAAATATTTTTTAAAAGTTTACCTATTTTAACATGTCTGCTTATTTTTCTTAACAGATGCAATTACTAAAAATATTAAAATATAAATAATCAATTAGTTATTTATAACCAATTATATTTTCAGCTAAAACACATTATATATTTTTTCTAATAAAGTCCCTCTTTTTCTAAATATATCACGGGAAATTGCTTTTTACAATTTACTTTTTCTATTTTTCTCACTAAAATTCATTTTTTTTCCAAAAATATCAGAGGAAACCCTTTACTTATTTATTTTAAAACGTACTTAAATACTTTAAATTATTAAATTTTAAAACCTCATTTTCCAAAAATATCACGGGCATTTACCTTTCTAAACTAAATATATGTTACATTTTTTATTTTTTCTTACTAAAACCCTTCATTTACAAAAATATAAAGGGCAAACCCATACTTATTTATTTTAAAATCTGTTTTAATGTTTTTAATTAATTAAAAGTATTTAGTTATTTTAACATGTCTACTTATTTTTTGCACAATTACAATTAATAGAATATTAAAAAAACAATAATAAAATAATAATTAACAATTCGTGAATCGCACGGTTTTAAGCTTGTATTATTAAAGACGAAACATTAAAAGTTTTGATCGGTCCGTCGGTATTTGGTTGGATCTATCTATAATTTGGGTCGGGCCTATATATAACCAATTTATTTATAACCAATTACTTTTTTCAGCTAAAATACATTACCTATTTTATTTATTTATTTTAACTAAAACAACTCATCTTCTAAAAATAAAATATGTAACATATATATATAATGATAATATTATTACATATTTATAACTGATTATCTTTTTCAGCTAAAACACATTATATATTTTACATTTTCTAACTAAAACAACTCATGTTCTAAACATAACACATGCAAAATAAATATGTAATGGTAATATTGTTATATATAATTATTAATAAATAACCACTTACCATTTTCAGCTAAACACATAATCTTTTTTATTTTTTTTAACTTAAACAACTAATTTTTTTAAAAGTAACACGAGCAACATATATATAGAAATGTAATATAATTTTCTATTTTCTAATTTAAACAACTAATTTTCTAAAAGTAACACGGGCAACATATATATATATATATATAATATATAATTTTATATAATTATTAATAAGTAACTAACTGTCTTTTTAAGAACATTGTCTGTTTTATATTTTTTAATTAAAACAACTCATATTCGAATTAAAAATAACATAGGCAAAATATAAAAATAACATGCATATTAATATTAAGTTTTTTCGTGCAGTTGATATTGATGTTTTCATACATTTTTTTGAACCGCACCAACCGCAAGAGCCCGCACAGCTAAAGTTGTGTCGAATGTGCATACTACATGTGAGATGTTGGCACTTAGCAGTTGGTAAACCAAAATGTAATTACCGTGTCGAATGAGCATAATGTGCCTGCTACGCGTGTCTCTCATTTAAAGCTCAGCACATGCATTTTCTGAATTATAGATTCACCACTCCTATAGAGTAATAGAGGTTCGCACCTCTACTTCTGTTACTATAAATTCACCACTCCTATAGAGTAATAGAGGTTCGCACCTCTACTTCTGTTACTACAGTCTACAAGTTCTAAATATGATTTCTCAGCTCTCTAATAAAAAAAAATCTCTAAATGGTTAGGATGTAAATAAAGTGAGTTGAGCTGAATGCTTTCACCCTCAAATTCGATTAAAAATTCAACTCTAATTTTAAACGATAGTTCGAGAATTTGATTTAATATAAAAAAAATTATAAACCATTTACAAAAATAATATTTTAAACCATTTACGATCCTAAATATAAGTATTTACGTAATGTAAGTGATAAGTAAATAATAATGTTGTGTGGCCGGTGATGAAAGCATAATTATATTTTGTTACTTGAAAGCAACCTATCCATTTTGACTATTCGGGGCTTCTTGTTCGTTGTTTGAAAATTGAAATTGGTGTAGACATATATACAAATCACTACAAGAAAACTGTTTAAAACCGACCACTTAAAACCGACCGAATAAAACCGGGGTGATTAAAACCGACCGTAGGTCTAGTTGGTCGGTTTTAACTGTGGATAAACCAAAAACGACATCGTTTCGGCTAACGTGGCACGCGATGGGGGAAAGGTAAAACCGACCATGCATCTAGCGGTCGGTTTCGACTGTAGCACACACAGAAACGACACCGTTTTTATTGACGTGGCAGAGATAAAACCGACGAAACGGGATCGGTCGGTTATATTGTTGACGTGGCAGGCACAAAACTGACCGATTCATTCGGTCAGTTTTAAGTGGGCGCCAAAACTGAATAAAAAATAATTTAAATTAAATTGTTTGTACCTATTGAGGCTGAAACGGTGCCGTTTTGGGAAGAAAGACATAACCGACCGATCAGCGGTCGGTTATAACCTGCTACTTTATTGTTTTTGGTTTAAAGTTCTTATTTCTTCAAATGGAGTATGTAAACATAGAAAAGAAAGTTTGGAGATAAAGAGAAAGCAAACTCAAGAAAGCAAAGAGGATAAGTGATACAAACATATAATGTATGTTTTCTTTTATCTATTTTGTAAATAGTTTTCTTTTATGTATGTGTATCACATTTATAATTTGAAAGTGCACATGTTAAATTGTTTGTTTACATATATATATTTATATATTTGTGTAGATGGCAAACATTGATCGAAGTTGGATAAGTAATCAAATACAAAGTGATAAAATTTCTTTAACCCCCGAATATAGAGATGGTGTAGAATTTTTCATAAATTTTGCAAGTAATAAAGAGGGAGTAGTAGAGGAGGATGGTAAGATGAAGTGTCCTTGTAAGCGTTGTAAGAATTTGAATTGGTTAGATATTGATGAAATTAGATTTCATTTGCTTTCTAAAGGGATGCTTGAGAGTTATATCGTGTGGACATCGCACGGTGAAGAAGTTGTGCAAAGAAATGAGAGTCGACGTTGTCGTAGTCATCGAGAACCTCCGAGGGTAGAAGAACCGGTAGATTTGAATGCTATGTTACATGATTTGGCCGGTGCAAATTATGAATATTATGACACCACGGATACGGGAGCTAGTAATGTAGAACAAGCTCCAAATGATAGTGCTAAAAAATTCTATGAGTTGATTGTTGAAAATGGAGTCCCTATTTATCCGGGCAATACAAAGTATACAAGATTAAGCTTGACCGCAAAATTATTAGAATTCAAAAACTATTCTAATTGTAGTAATAAATCTTTTGATAGTTTGCTTGAACTTCTTGCGGACGTGTTACCAAAGAAACACACATTGCCCGAAAATAATTATGAAATGAAAAAGATTATGAAGGGTTTGAGGGTTGAATATGAAAAAATTGATATGTGCGAGAATGATTGCATGTTATTTTATGGAGATGACAAAGATAAAATTGTATGTGATATATGTGGTAAAGATCGTTATCGGGATGTTTCGAAGAAAAATGGTAAAAAAATACCAAAAAAAATATTAAGACATTTTCCTTTGATTCCTCGACTACAACGCTTGTACATGTCGGCACATACATCCGATCATATGAGATTTTATAAGAATCGAGATGTGAACGAGGGAGAGATTAGTCATCCCGCGGACGGAGATGAATGGAAAAATTTTGACCGTCGTTTTCCATCATTTGCTAATGAGATTCGTAATATAAGGCTTGGTCTTGCTACCGATGGTTTTAACCCATTTGGCCCTACCGGAAAGAAAACATATAGTGTATGGCCCGTGGTGGTTGTTGTCTATAATCTTCCGCCATCAATGTGTATGAAAAAGCCATATATGTTTATGACCGATATAGTTCCGGGTCCGAATAGCATTGGCAAAGATATTAACGTTTGTCTAAGGCCTCTCATTGATGAATTGAAGATATTGTGGAATACCGGAGTGGAAACATATGACCAATCTTTAAAGCAAAATTTTACAATGCGAGCGGCACTTATGTGGACTATTAGTGACTTTCCCGCAATGAGTATGATAAGTGGGTGGTCGGGTAAAGGAAAAATGGGATGTCAAGTGTGTGGGGGAAGTGTGCAAGGGTTCCAATTAAAACATTCCGGAAAATGTAGTTTTTATGACACGAACCGAATATTTCTTGAACCAAATGATCCATTGCGCGGAAAAAGTAATTTGTTTGCAAATGAGGAAAGAAGATTGTTTCGTGGTCGTTTATCCGGGGAGGATGTAAAAGAGTCACTTGACGGTTTAATTTTTCCACCACCCGGAAAGACTAATGCCAAGTTAAGGAGTGACGGTTATGGGGAAGAGCATCATTGGACTCATGTCCCAATTTTTTATGAACTTCCTTATTGGTCATCACATAATTTACGACATTCAATTGATATCATGCATACCGAAAAAAATGTGTTTGAAAATATATTTTTCACTATTGTAAATGCGGCAAAGTCAAAGGATCACAAGAAAGCGAGGTCGGATTGCAAACACTTTGATGTATTGCATCATTTGTGGATCAATGAAAATGGAAAAATGCCAAAAGCACCGTATTCCCTAAATAAAAAACAACTTAAACTTTTGTGCAATTGGATTTGCTCATTGAAACTTCCGGACGGTTATTCTTCCAATATATCTCGTTGTTGCAATGTTGATGAATGTAAATTTTTTGGATTCAAATCGCATGATTGTCATATCTTTCTTCAAAAATTGTTGCCTCTTGCAATTCGTGAACTTCTACCAACGCCTATTGTGGATGCCTTGACGGCAATTTCAAATTTTTTTCAAGATTTGTGCTCATCCGTTGTTACAAGAACCGATTTGGACATAATGGAAAAATCAGTTATTAGAGCTTTGTGCTTGTTGGAAACAATTTTTCCTCAAACTTGGTTTGATTCGATGGAACATTTGGTTGTACATTTAGCGGAAGAAATTAGACTAGCCGGACCCGCTTATTGGCATTGGATGTATCCAATTGAGCGTTTGTTGGGAAAATTAAAACAAAAAGTTGGTAATAAAGCAAGAGTTGAGGGTTCAATTGCCGAACGATATATGGAAGAAGAGGCTCTCAATTTTTGTTCTTTTTATTTTGCCTCCGACTCGGTTCATAATAAAGTACGTCGTAATGAAGTTTTGTTTGATGTAAAAAATTCGGATAAATTAGAAGTTTTTAGATATCCAATTCAATGTCCTGGAAAAGAAAGAGTGCGCTATATGGATGATGATGAACGACTATTAGCAGAAGAATATGTTCTTTTAAACTCACCTGAAGTTCAGCCTTACCTAAGGTACCTATATCTTATCCTAATTTAGTGTTATTGTCATATTTGAATTATTTTATGTTATTTCCATTATTTCTCCATTTCTATTATTTAGAAGGTACCAAAATCGTGTTATGAGACAACGTCCGGGGACAACTCCTCAAGATTTAGATCGTATTATCAAGACTCGGTTTAAAACTTGGTTTAAAAAAAAGGTATTTGTTACATTTAGCAAACTTTGAATCTCAATTTTGACTTTATCATTACATGTTTTATTTTTAATTTTTTTATAACTAGGTTGAGAATGATGAGGTAGAGGGACCTCGTTTCAAAGACTTGCTTGAAGGACCGTCACTAAGAGTCATGACTTTTGAGACTTGTCAAGTTAATGGATATAAATTTTCAACGACATCCACATCCGGTTCCGGTGTTGTTGTTAAAGGCACTTCACACGAAAATAATCTTGATTATTATGGTCAACTACAAGAAATCGTGAGACTTATTTATGATGGATGCAATCATGTATATTTGTTCAAGTGTATATGGTTTGATAGTATCGGTGAGGGTGTGAGGAAGGATAAGAATCGAGTGGTGACGATTGATATAACTTCAAGATTGAGGTCTAATGAGATTTTTATTTTAGCTAGTCAAGCCTCTCAAATATATTACGCTCCTAGTGTATTGGATCCACGAAGCAAAATATATACGGTGGTCAAATCTAAAAGTCGTCCAATAGATGAAACTATCATTGTGCAAAACGATATTGAGGACGCTTTTCAAGAAGATAGATCTAATGCCGGAAGTTTTTCACTCTTTGTTGATTTCGCACAATATGGACAAATCCCATTCATTCGACATGAAAGTCAAGAAGAAGAAGTAGAAGAAGATGATGAAGATGATGATGATGATGATGATGATGTAGGTGACAAAGAGGAGAGTGAAGAGGAGGACGATGAAGAGGAGGAAGATAATGATGATGATGAAGACGATGACGGTTTTGATGAAATTGAATAATATTGTTCTTAATTTCACTTTGATAATGATGACTTTGTATTTGTAAGTGATGTAAATTAAAATTTATAATGATGATATAACTTTGATATTATATTTGTTGGTATTGGCCATATGGAGGTTGGTATTTTGATATAGGATCAATTGTTATTGGAATATGGAGTTTAAATATTGGATATTTTACGACAGAAATTACCAGAAAACCGACCGATACAATACAAAACCGACCATTTTTTACCATTTAAATACCAGAAAACCGACCGATTTCATATAAAACCGACCGTCTCCTTACCATTTAAATACCAGAAAACCGACCGATTTCATATAAAACCGACTGATTTCGGTGGTCGGTTATAATCGGTCGGTTATGCAGTTTTAAGGGTCGACTGGTCTAAAACCGACCGATTGTGCACTTTGACCACGGTCGGTTTTGCTTATCTCAGTCAGTTATTGCTGTGAAAGGAACATGAGATGAATTTTCATTTTAATAGAAGAGGTGCGCACCTCTACTATTTTAAAAATAAAAAGGTGCGCACCTCTACTATTTTAAAAATAAAAAGGTGCGCACCTCTACTATTGTAAATTTTTTTTTTTTTAATCTTGACCGTCGAAATATTGATCTAACGGTTCAGGAACAGATTGTTAAATAAATGGTCCCTAACAATCAATTGTTAGGGACCAGGACCCATTTAATATATACATTTAATATTTATTTTTATTAAAAGAATATTTTTCAAATTACATTCATATTTCATTATTATAATTGTATTAGCAATTTCAAAATAATTTTTATGTAATTCTATTCTTCGATTTGTCATTCAACTTTATCTTTAATATATAAAATTAATATATTTAATTGTGTCTTGTATTGAAATTAAAATTTATTATATGATAAAATATCAATATAGTCAAACATTGTGGACAAAGTTTTATATTATATAATAAAATATAAAAATTTCATAAAAATAGTATTTTATTTAATATTACCTCTTTTGAAAGAACCATTTCACTACATAGGTATGCACTTTCACTGTGATGTTCCACTCGATTTACAAAACATCGAAAGTAAACTTTTTATTTAGAAGATCCAACCGTACGGATGTTAACATCATGACAAAATATATTTATGGACAAAAAATTAGCCTATTTCGACGATTACAAATGTGTTTTTTTAATAAAAATCTGGATATATCACATAAAATCGAGAACAAAAACAATTAAAATTTGAAATTACAAGATATACACGATCCAACCGTACGGATGGTAAAAACCAATAAAAAATTATATATGTACAAAAAATTAAGCTATTTAATTAATTAATAATGTTTTTTCATAAGGTTTTTTTAATAAGCAAAACTTATAACCGACCACTAGGTTTAACATAACCGACCATTAGGGTTTCTAGGGTTGACATAACTGACCGAAACGGACATAACCGACCGTTTTAATATTTTTAATTTTTTTTTTTTGGCGGAAAATTAAAATTTTCGCGAAAAATTAAAAAACCCGCCCTTTGTCAGAACGACGTCGTTTTGCATACTGCACAAAAAACTACGCTAAAACCGACCACACCATCGGTCGGTTTTAATCTTGGGTATAAAAAAAAAGCAACTGCTCACATTCTATTCTTTCTATCACTTAACACAAAAATCTCTCTACTCTCTACTCTCTACTCTCTCAATTCCATGGCTCAAATCCGTGTAAACTCAAGGCAAATGGCTTCATCTTCTCCGTTTCAACAATTTGATGTATGTTTCCCTAATTGTTTTATACATATATATGATTATATGTATGTATATATATAATATACATGGTTACATATATGTATACATGATTAAGTCAATATATACATGATTAATCGATTTTTCTCGGTTAATTTTGCTTCGACTTCTTTGATTTTCTCGATTTTTCCGTTTAATACATGGTTTTGTGCTTGTTTTTGGTAACCATAGTTCTGTGCTTTTTTTGCATGCAAGTGTTCGTCGGTTTTGTTAGATTTTGCTTATTGTATTTGTTTGTAGTTGCTCGATTCTTCATAAGATTTTGCTTGTATTTGCTCGATTTGGATTGGATTGACTTTTAGTTAATATATTTGGATTGTATTGTGCTTGGGTGTTGAATTGAATTATGATTTGTTGAGATATTAATTTTAATTTTGTGCAAAATTTTAATTTTATTTAATTGGGGAAAAACAAAAGATATAGAGATAGAGATGCAAAATTTTATTTTGTAATTTAATCATTTTCTTAAAATTTATATATTTTCAAAGATTATGTGATATATTACTTGTGATATTTGATTTGGTTATTTTGCATGCACGTATTGGTCGGTTATGTGATATTACTTGTGATATTTTATATAGTTAACAAAGTTTTGTTATTTATATTGTAGGTGCTCATTGGTTGGTTAATCGGAATCGTTTTGCTTGGCATGGTGTTGTGTATGATGGCTAAAAATAACAAAGGAAAGGGTAAGGAAAATGAGAAGGATAAGGGTAAAGGAAAGAATGCGAGTAAGGGAAAAAGCAAGGTTGTTAAGGGCAAGGGCAAGGGCAAGGGCAAGGATACGGAGATGAGGCCAACAAGGAAGAACACTTTGGCTTTACGTGATGAGCCAACGGATTCGGATGGTGATGAGGAACACCCGGACCCCGCACTTGGGAACATGACAGCGGGAGAGGCACGAGTGTGGCGAGGAAGGAGACCGCGATCACATTCATGTGGAATTTATGGAGCTATAGAACCCGATAGACCTACACGTATCAATATCTCCGATGGACAGTAAGTCTAATTTTGTGTACTTCGTGTCTCTTTTTTAGTAGTGCAAAGATGATATATATATATATATATGTCTTGTAGATAGTGTTCATTTGTGTTGTGTTGATAGTTTAATATGTTATTAAATGTAGTATTGAAGATGATACGGCTAAAAAGACTTTGCTTGGGATGGTTCGCGAGAAGTGGCCCATGGGTTATTATACGTTTAGTGACATCGATGCGGCTTTTCCAAAATGGTTAGAACAAAGGGTTGAGGAGTTTTTTGTAAGTAAAACCATGATTCTTTAGTTTATAATGTTTGTTTCTTGATTTGTTTGTTAACTTGATTTGATTATGAATTTGACCCTATCCCTTTTTTATATTTTGTAGAAATTCTATAGGCATCAAAAGGGGCAAAGCCGTTTGCAATCAAGAAGGATCGTTGAAGATCACATTAAGAAAACAATAAAAAGAACAATGAATGAACTTAAGAAGAGAGTTGAGACAAAAGTAAAGGAAACCGGGGTGTCGAAGGAGTCCTTAAAGCCCGCTTATTGGTCCCTTTTGTTTTGGAAAGATCTTTTGAAATATTGGGAGACAAATGAAGGACACTTGCATAGGGCAATGGTTGGAGCCAACAACCGCCAACAAGTTGAGCGGTTGCATAGTGCCGGTGCTAGGTCATTCAACGCCGTGAAAGCGGTAATAATATTTAAATATGTACACATACAAACACACACAACGTTATTTCATTTTATATATACTAATGTAAGCTATTTTACATTTTGAAGGAAATGACAAAGAAAAGTCGTAAGCCTCCGACTAGACTTGAGGTTTGGGATAAATGTCATAAGAAAGTTGGCTCCGATCCGAACAATCCCGTGTATACTACTCCGGGAGCCATGCGCATTGCGGTATTATTCTATTTTTGTTTTTTTAGTGTTCAATTATAAGCATTTAAAAGTTTGATTGTTTTAATCAAACTTAAAAAATGTGTAGGAACGATATGCCTCTATTCTTGACCGTATGCCGGTGGAGGTGACTCAAACGGGTGAGAGAGATGAGCCATGGGATTGGTGGATGGAAGCAACGGGGGTGCCCGAAGGTGAAAAACCCAAAAAAAATTATGTTGTGGGATTCCCCAATGCTCGAGCTACCGATCTCATTCCCACCCTAGCTACACGCTATAGGGATTCCACCCGAGGCGAAGCCGGCTCATCCTCGTCCGCTCCGAGACAACGTGAAGTCATCCCCGACAATGTCTTTCTCTCGATCGTTAGAAATGTTCTTACGGAGATTCGTTCCAATCCTCAACAGTTTGCTCGTCAACTATCCGATGAAGAAATATCCACATTTGCACGCACTGCCCTCGAGGCCTCCGATCCATCTACCGAACCAAATAGAAGGCTGCAATGGAATAATCTCATTGGTGGTGAGATTGTACACATTGTCGGAACCTTAATTGAAGATCTTGTCAAAAAAACCGAAGCACAAGTTCAAGAGGTAATAGTTAATCCTCGTTTTTTAATTATATCCATTGCACTTTATTTTTTACTTTTTAATTGTTTTATATGTGTGCATAGGAAAAGGATCGACTTGCGCAGGAAGAAAAAGATTATACCGATGTGGATGAGGTCTCGGACATTGAGGGTGACAACGGGAATGGCGACGGTGAAGGCAATGGCCAAGATGGGGGTGATTCCGACGACTCTCCTGTTTCTTTGTCGGAGTAGTTAATTATGTGGTTGTATGGTTTAGAAACTTTGAATCTGAACTTTAGTAATTGTAATGAACTATGTTTTGTTGGATGTTCGATAATATCGGACTTAACATTGTGTGGTTGATCCGTTTATATCGGACCCATATTTTGGTTTGTATGGTTGATCCGATTATGTCGGAGTTAACATTGGTATTTTATGATCCGTTTGTATCGGATCTAATTAAGTTGGTATTTTATGAATTATGTTTGTATTTATTTTATGATAATGAGTTTAGGAATGGATTGGTTTTTGGATTGGGATTGGTATTGATTGTTGTTGATATTGATTGGTATTGCCCATTGGAATGGTATATATGAAATGAATGGTACAGGGCATAAAACTACAGAACCTGCAATTTGTTTTTTAAAAATACCCAGAAAACCGACCGACAATACACATAACTGACCGTTTTTTACCATTCCAAAACACAGAAAACCGACCGGTGTACACCATAACCGACCGCATTCAAACTATATAACTGACCGTCTTCCTTAATGGTGGTCGGTTATACGACGGTCGGTTATGTAATTTTGAGCGACTACTGCCATAAAACCGACCGATATGCACACTTTGACTTCGGTCGGTTATGGTTAAAGTCAAAACAATTTTTTTCGGACATAACCGACCGCCACCGGTCGGTTTTATTCTGCTGACATCATAGGACACGTATTGACACGTGTTATTCTTAGGACCCACTTTAAGGAATTTAAAACGGACATAACCGACCGCCCCGTGGTCGGTTATATGTGTTAAACCTGACCAACTCTTAAAACCGACCAGTCTAAAACTGACCATCGATGACGGTCGGTTTTACACGTAAAACCGACCGATTTCGGATATAACCGACCGTGCTCGGTTTTACATGTCTACTTATTTTTTGCACAATTACAATTAATAGAATATTAAAAAAACAATAATAAAATAATAATTAACAATTCGTGAATCGCACGGTTTTAAGCTTGTATTATTAAAGACGAAACATTAAAAGTTTTGATCGGTCCGTCGGTATTTGGTTGGATCTATCTATAATTTGGGTCGGGCCTATATATAACCAATTTATTTATAACCAATTACTTTTTTCAGCTAAAATACATTACCTATTTTATTTATTTATTTTAACTAAAACAACTCATCTTCTAAAAATAAAATATGTAACATATATATATAATGATAATATTATTACATATTTATAACTGATTATCTTTTTCAGCTAAAACACATTATATATTTTACATTTTCTAACTAAAACAACTCATGTTCTAAACATAACACATGCAAAATAAATATGTAATGGTAATATTGTTATATATAATTATTAATAAATAACCACTTACCATTTTCAGCTAAACACATAATCTTTTTTATTTTTTTTAACTTAAACAACTAATTTTTTTAAAAGTAACACGAGCAACATATATATAGAAATGTAATATAATTTTCTATTTTCTAATTTAAACAACTAATTTTCTAAAAGTAACACGGGCAACATATATATATATATATAATATATAATTTTATATAATTATTAATAAGTAACTAACTGTCTTTTTAAGAACATTGTCTGTTTTATATTTTTTAATTAAAACAACTCATATTCGAATTAAAAATAACATAGGCAAAATATAAAAATAACATGCATATTAATATTAAGTTTTTTCGTGCAGTTGATATTGATGTTTTCATACATTTTTTTGAACCGCACCAACCGCAAGAGCCCGCACAGCTAAAGTTGTGTCGAATGTGCATACTACATGTGAGATGTTGGCACTTAGCAGTTGGTAAACCAAAATGTAATTACCGTGTCGAATGAGCATAATGTGCCTGCTACGCGTGTCTCTCATTTAAAGCTCAGCACATGCATTTTCTGAATTATAGATTCACCACTCCTATAGAGTAATAGAGGTTCGCACCTCTACTTCTGTTACTATAAATTCACCACTCCTATAGAGTAATAGAGGTTCGCACCTCTACTTCTGTTACTACAGTCTACAAGTTCTAAATATGATTTCTCAGCTCTCTAATAAAAAAAAATCTCTAAATGGTTAGGATGTAAATAAAGTGAGTTGAGCTGAATGCTTTCACCCTCAAATTCGATTAAAAATTCAACTCTAATTTTAAACGATAGTTCGAGAATTTGATTTAATATAAAAAAAATTATAAACCATTTACAAAAATAATATTTTAAACCATTTACGATCCTAAATATAAGTATTTACGTAATGTAAGTGATAAGTAAATAATAATGTTGTGTGGCCGGTGATGAAAGCATAATTATATTTTGTTACTTGAAAGCAACCTATCCATTTTGACTATTCGGGGCTTCTTGTTCGTTGTTTGAAAATTGAAATTGGTGTAGACATATATACAAATGTTTTTCTTTTCAAAATTACGTGCACCCACTTGGCCACCACTAGTTGGGGGTGTACTCATTTTCTTAAATTAGTTTATAACTGCACCCATGCATGCTTTTTATGCATGATTTTTAATAATTTATAGTTTTTTTTGGCATTTATACTACCTCACTTAACAAAATATTTTTTTTGTTAATGAAAAAAGTTCTAATTGGAATAACAAATTATTATTGTTTCACTCGTATTTAATTGTAAATTTAAAATTATAAATTGTTCTTATCTTCTAATAAATTAAATTCTAAAAGATAAAATATTTTCAAAATATTTGGAAACCTAAATAAGAACAAGTAACCCTAATTTTGCAAAAAAACGCGGCTTTGCAAGGTTGCTATAATAAACCACAACCCTAACCCTAAATCTGCATGCCCCCTGAACCTAATGTGCATGCATTTTTCACCAACTTACTGCATTACTTCTCTAGTTTTACTATCCTAAATTACAATTTTCATTGATAAACCACCCCACTCCACTTTGAAGCGTTCCACTTTCATCATGCTCCACTCTGTCGTGTTACAATACTAAATCCAACGGCTATGCATGGGTTGGCTACTAATAATCTAATATGCTATCCTCCTGTGGTTGCTGACCGTTTTCCTTCGTGTAATTCGTGTCGTGACGTTGTTGAAGGGTAAACATAAACCCGGCACTAAATCTCGTACTTTCGTTTTGTGTACTAAAAATGTAAACACAAACACTAAATTTTCGTGTCATGTCGAAAATTGTCGGGTCTAATTATAAAGAGTGAAAAAAAAAACCAACAAATTATAGCAGACCTTCTTTCTCACTTGTTGCTTGCGAGCTGCGGTTTACTAGGAGTTCATTATCCGGAAAACTCCCTTTATATTATTCCAGAGTGGATCGAGGTACCAAGCTGCAAGTGTCAAGGAAGGGGCCTTTGGGCCTTTGCTACTTAAATGTGTCGTGCAACGAGCAGGAGTCCTACAGAGATCAAAGCCTTAATGATTTCTTTATGGAGTTGAGGATAAACAGTTTCTAAGTTCATATGCAATATTATTAGTTGTGCGTTCCAAGTTAGAACATATTCCTTCGGGGCAGGTAAATTCGATCAATTAACATAAAATGGATGTCAAAGGTCTTGGACACAAAAATTTTTGACCATTTTTACTGACAAAATATGCATTTCTCTCATCTTGGTATCTAAAAAAAGAAAAGAAAACTCCCTAATACTGGGTTGGTGGAATGATTTCAATTGGCGGACAAAGATAACGCTTCTTTATTTTGTAGTGTCCGATTACTATCTTTCACTCTGATCTCAAGTGTAAGTCAGCACCTTCTGTCGCCAGTGTTATGGATGCACTGTTGAGTTAATTGTTAGCATTTATAGAATAAAAATATTAATATGTACCTGTATGCTAATACTCATTAAATCTTATTAAAATTCTTCATTACCAGACTGCTTGAAACTTCTATTGGAGAAGAATAAAGATCTCATTAAGGTACCAGATTCCTGCGGGTGAACGGTTTTCCATATGTTGGAGATTTAGTAGCTGCAGTCAAATCTTTGGGGTACGCACCAGAGAAGATATACAACAGAGCGCCTCTTCATGTTGCAGCATATAAAGGAAATATTGATGTCATGATAAAACTTGCAAATTTTTATCCCGATTGTTGGGAGATTGTAGATGGTAAAGGTCAAAATATCTTTCACATTGCGTTGGAGCAAGAACAATTGGAAGTTGTTAGATTTATTTTTGTCACGGGGTTCCAGAGCAGCGCAAACTTACTAATTAAAAGGGATAAGGAAGAAAATACGCCTCTTCACCTCATTGCTAAGTTGGGAACTGGCATCCCCAGACTGGGAAGCACTTGACAGGACTGTTGACCTCAGCCAGATAGACTGGGAAGTACTCAAGGACAGCAATCTCACTCCTTAGATATTATCATACGTGGCGTACAAGAAACTAATACGCTGGGGATGCATCCTTCATAATCATTTCATGACTGCAAATCGCTTTCAACTAGTTGTGGAGGTTAAGCATTAAAAAGCTCGAATTTGTGAGATGTTTCTTCTTACAATTTCACCCCAGGATAAGCTATCTGCCTTGCAAATTTCTTCTTAATATGACAATCTTATATTGTTTGATTAACCGCATGTTATGCTCAATATTTGGCATAACTAATATTTTTTAATAATTCTGTAATAATCAAGTTCTTGATCGAAATTAACATCTCAATTGAATTACAACTTAAAATAAAAACTTAGTTCACTTCAAACTAATTCTAGCATAGGCAGGCGATTAGAAGATATATGTATCACCCTCCTTAGTTTCTCCTCACCCACTTTGAATTAGCCCCCATTCTCCGTTAGGTGCCGAAAAGTTAAACATCTGATCGCATCTAACTTTGGCGTATCCTGACTTGGCCCACAAGGGTCCTCATGAATTTCTGATAATGAAATAATTTTCCTTCATATTCATGGCAACAACAACCACAACATGAAAATCTTTGAAAGTGTCATCTGGTACTTCATAATATAAATACGGTTCTGCTTATTGAGCAGATTTCTCGTTAAAACTGAACTCCCAACTTTAACATATATTACGAATACTTATATACTAATCCATCCATCCAGTTTTCAAGCCTATTTGGTAATTTTTCCAATATATCCCTTTATTATATTAATGTTAAAAAAATGTTATTATTACTAGGAATTGATTTCTTGACCTTCTCCATTTGACAAACAATTTATATGATCACACGTCCAATCGCTACACCACAACAATTTTTGATAACTACTTATAACTCCCCAACTACATGTTCGAAGAAGCCGCTTCCAATACTTTTCTTTATACCATTTTTAAAATTTATTCATGATAATAATATCACAATATTTGTCCATCTCCAATAATAAAAACTGTTATTATTATTATATTTTTTTTGAGATTATAAAATATATTTTTTCTATATTATTTAAATGAATACGGATTCACTTGGTACACGAAATGACACGGACTTATTTAGTATTAAATTTAGATTTTTGATGCATGTATAATAATGTTGTTCATTAAGTTATTTATAATATATATCTATGTTTGTCATAAACATGGTACACATACGGACGTGCATTTCACTTGTCACGTCTAATACCGGTCTCATCCATTCCCCGTTTAGGTTGGGAATTCAGAAAAATTTCGGGTTTAAAATGGGAAACGAGGAATATTATAAAAAAAATCGGCAATTGGAATGGGGTCAAGGATTATGGTATTCTGGTCCCAATCTCGGATCCCCGTTCCCTCACTATCAAATATAAGAAAAATAACTTCTTATAAATGTATGTTGACTAAATTATTAAAATTAAATATAACTTTTATGTATTTTTAATTTATTTCACAAATTCAATATCTTGATAGTTAAATATAAGTTAATTTTTAATGAATTTTTTTATAAAAATAATATGAATCAGTATTTATAATATAATATCTTTTTTGAAAATTATAATATACTAATAAATTTATAATATATATTACATATTATGATTTATCAAATTAATTTTATTACAAAATGTATTAGAGAATGTATATAATAGGGTCATCCAACTTCTTGACAAATGACTTTACACAAAGAAACGTTTTTACAACTTTGACTACCGAAAAGAAGGTGTTTCTAAGTGTTCTTATCAACAAACAATAAATGTGATTTATGAAATAAATCGAAAAATGCTTCAGAAATTATGAAATTTTGTCTAGTCTCTTGAAATGTATTTAGAGGGTGATGGTTAAAATTTCATCAAGAAATTCAATTCCCATCTATGAATTTTAGGCGACCATTAAATCAATTACGTACCGATTTAAGGGGTCCGGGAAAAATGTCATCCAAAATTTACGAAACTAATACCAATTAAAATTAAAGAGACACTAATGAAAAATCTCAAAGTTTCAAGTCAAAAAGATATGTGAAAGTATTATTTCGGATATTTCGAAAGTTAAAACAGTCTTCCGGAACGACCGAAAAATTCATTTGTCTTAACCGACAACTTTGACAAATATTTTGACTTGACACATATTCAAACATAATATTACATGTAAGATAATGACTATTAAGTCCAAGATATAAATAAGTTTGAATTAAAATTGATTTTATCCGGAAAAATAAGGATTTAGAGGTATTTTTGGAATAAAATCTATTTTGGGCATATTGGCGTATAGCTTTTGGCAAGACATTTGAATATAAATATTTAAATAAATAAATCAAATATATTTGAGTCTAAAACATTTAAGAACAAAATTCTTTAAAATAAATAGAATAGTTTTGACTCGTAAAAGCAGTATTTGAAATATCTCGATTTTCGTGTATTTAGCCAATGCCTATTTTTCTTTGACAGAAAGTAACCTAGTATAAAAAAATATCATTAGCTTGATATTTCTATCTAAGTTAATGTCAAATAAAATATGTCTGAAAATATTTTGGTTTGGTTTGACCGGTTTGACTTGATTCCCGATAATATCAAAAAGGAATCCTAAGGGAGGATTTACTATATGACTTAGTAACTTCCTAAATTTAATTTAATTTTCACTTTTATTTTGACAAAATTCAAAACCTAAAGAAAAAGGCTGATTCTCACATAACTTTTGTCACGCTTCCGTCTGTAATTGTCATTGTGATTATATAATTTATTTTTAATATTTATTTTAAGATTAATAGTCCGAAAAAAGTGCGGGTTGTTACAGTTACACTATTATTTTATAACTTATTGCCAAAGCTGATTACTATAATCTTTCAACAATTTTCCCTTAATACGTTACATTATTGTTTTGCTTTCTACGTTAATGCCAAATGTGATTACTATCGTCTTTCAATAAGTTCATGTAATTATGATAAACTCAAAAAAAATAAAATTGAAATTAGAATTGTTTTAATTGAAATTTCGTTTTAATATTTATTTTAAGATTAATAGTCCGAAAAAATGCGGGCTATTATTTCGATGTTAGGGTGCTCGCTGATTGGGATTAAAATTTCGTTTTTAATGCAGACTTTAGAAGTAGTGAAAATTTAAATTAGAATTGTTGGCGAAACAATTAGAAAGTTAGTAAAGGAAGTGATTGCTAAGCTATGTGTTCCACTGATAACATATTCTCGCAACATAAAAAGGTCCTATGGTCTAGTGGTTAGGACATTGGACTCTGAATCCAGTAACCCGAGTTCAAGTCTCGGTAGGACCTTCCTTTTTTACCATTTAAGCTTACATTCATCATATTCTAACATGGATAGCAGCTTACAGCAAAGATGACACTTCAGACAGGCAACTTTCTTTTTCGCCCTTCTTCCGTTCCAGCTAATGGGAATTCAGAACCTGACCAAGTAATGATCTTTGTCATTCTCCGACTTAGGATGTGCCGAAAACAATGTATCCTGTCATCTTTTAGTATATTACATGGTTCAGGCAAAAATACTCAGAAGTACCGATGCCACCACTATGGCTGGACCAGATTCACATAGATTCTTCTTTCTTTGTTGGTGCAATGACATTCGCGTGACCAAGAACACCATATAAGACAGAAAAATATAGAAATCTTATAATGAAACAATTTTGTAAAGCGATGAACTACAATAGTGTGTAACCTGTTGTTTTCTTCTCCTCATAGACCAGGTAAAAGTACAACTGCAATTTACAATTTCATATAAAGACTTAAATATGGAAGCATTATCTGCGTGCTATCAGGAAAGTCACATGAACAAACAGCTTTTATATATTCATTAATATGACTAGAATCTTCTCGTAGTATAGAAGATATAATAATATAAAACAATACAAGGTATAGAATGGATGTTATGGCAGAATTTTCGCAGTTGTTAAGCAATACAAGGTATAGAACGATGTTAAGACATTATAAGCAGACAACAAAAATCAGTTCAATCTGAAATATTATAATGGTCGTACCTGAAGGACCTTGTTCAGATGTCCTGCAAACAGCAAAGTGAAAACTTTATTATTACTATCTTAAGAATACAGAAATGTGGGAGAAAAGGGAGGGGAATATCTCACCTACGATGCCTACCCTCTACTACCAAGACGTTTTACAATATGCACAATAACAGAAGAGTAAAGAAGATAAATAAGGTAACAGAAAAAAATGTAGATCGATGGGGCCTGCCCACTCAATTTTCCACCAGAAGAGCAAAGAATTATGTCTTCACCAAAATCAACTTCATATGTAACAAAAACAAAAATAAAGGGGTGATTACCTACCATGTGGCAAACAATTTACTACTGTTGCCTGGCATCTGTTAGTAAATCTCAACTGGTCAACGAGCTACTAATGTTTTACAGTGAAATTCGGTTAAGATTTTGTGGAAGAAATTACACAATTTTGTTCTGACCATTTCTTTATTTAAGGAAAATTTCGGCATAAATGACCGTGAAAAGAAGTTTTGACTAACAAACCACATTTTTTAAGAAACAATTATTGAGTACTCAATACTCATTATTCGTATTTCGTGTGAGCATCACTAGTTCATAATAAGTATGTTGAAGTCCTACTCTGGTAGTGGTACAGACGGACGGAAATATTTGAACTCAAAATATTTAAACTCAAAATATTTGTTGCACATTACCATAGTTTCCTATTAACTTCACTCTCTTTTAAAACACCTACCTAACATAATCCAGGGTAGCATTTCTTATTTTTTAGAATGCTACTCTGTACTCAGACTGATCATCTTAGAATTCTATTTTTCTGAACATTGACGTATTGGTGTAAGAAATGAAAAATCCTTGTTCATACATAGGCGTTTCTGGTATGAAATGAGCCGCTTCAAATAGGTTCGTTCCTCCGGCCAAGAATACAATTAATCCGGCATGTAATCTCCCACAACATTGTCTTGTCTCATTTACATGGGCATATTAAGTTTTGAAAAAAATAAAATAGCTACTATATTTTCTTTCTAAATCTATGTGCAATGAAAGAGACAGATACCTGCCTTCAACATTATATAGTGAGCCTATGGGAAAATGGCCTGCATGGGGGATCCTTTCTAGTTCAATTAAATTTTAGTTCTGGATTTATTTAATAAGAAATAGATTAAACAACAGAAAAGGTTATGGGAGGATTTTCCAGTATAGCCTTTTCTTTCTCTTTTTATAGAAGTTATTGAAAAAGGTAAACAATAATTTCTGCTATCCAGCCAAATTTTCCAAATTTGGGTGGAAAGAATTAATGACCAATTAAATATCTTAATATTTCTGTTACACCCTTAAACAAGAAGGCTAAGAATTTTAAGTGTTTTACTGCAGACTCTCTCCATAACTTACAATCACTAGGCAGGATGTTTAAAATCACGTCCACTATATATGTATCTACCAATCACTTATATTTCAGCTCAACTGGCATCAGAAAGCCACAAACACAAAGCAGGATATGGATTAATCTCTTCTTTTCTAGAAAAAGTTTAAAACAAGACAAAAAGATTCACTTACTGTGGTAACCGCAGCAACCTGGTAATCCTGCTTTGATGAATATTCCCTTCTTGAGCACAAACCTCGTTCAGGCTTCCCAACCGCACTTCAAATTTATCATCAAGAAAGATACTGCTGGCTCGAACATCTCTTCAAAAACCAAAGACAATATATAATGCATATAATTGGTTTCAGCGAACAAAATTTATAGTAAAACAAGGTAGCAATTTATTAGTCATGCTGACACATTGTCATTGAGAATATCGTTTTTTATCTCATGCTAATCATTTTCCGCACTTGAAAAATAAGCCATTTATAAAATATATTTCATTAATAAGGTTCGTTCTAATATTTGGGCTATAAGCTTTTAACGCATACTTGGCCCCCAACAGCTTATTGGTTTGGAGGAGATGGTTGCTTATCAAGGCAATATATTTCCCTTATCTCAGTGTCTTCAGTTCAAATCCCCTTCGTTGCATATGAATGCACTTTCGTATATCTCACCATGTGGCGGCATAGGGGTCACGTGTAGACTGGAGTATTAAGCTTGAAATACATAACTGAGTATCGGTTTATCATTCCACGTGGCGGCATAGAGATTCCGCAAGGGCGAATATTAAGCTTAATACACATAATCATCTAAATTATTTTTTCTTTTTGACTTGCTATTCAGAACAAAGTAGTTTAAAGGTAATTCTGGAAATGAGTCTTAACTTATTAGTCAGAGAATAAGTTAGTCAAATGCCCCCCTTAGTCAGAAGTTATAGATTGTCAAGTAGCTTCGTCCATGATTTATAAGCAGTAGTAGAAAACTCATTTGGTATTTAGGTCAGGCATGTGGTTGGGTTGGGGAACATAAATATCAATATTATACATAAAGACTTGCACATAACTTTTGTTTGACTTAATAAAACTGTCTCTTCAAGCAAGCCATACAGTTAACAATTTCTCAGTTTGATGATTGAAAACAGATAGAAAGTTTAAACAAGATGCAACATTAACAATAATTATACATCTGATGTTAAAATTCAGAGTAAAAGGATGTTTTGGGGAAAATTTTATGAAACTTGTTTGTTGCAGGCCTCAATATTTCCTAAGCACTATTCAAAATCTTTGTTTTAAGTTTTTTTACTGAAGTATAGCCTTAATACGCACACTGTCTATGTAAATAAGAACAAGCTTATTTTTTGGTGTCAAAAAATTGACACTCTTAGGAGGAACTTCGAGAAGGAAAACTGATAGAGAATTCACCCACTGCGTCATCTGTGTGATACTCCCGACAGAAGTGTGCAATAACGGAAATATACGACATATTTGAAAACTTTGGATATTTACTAAGAGAACAATAGGAGTCATAGTTGCATATGTTTGAAGTTTTACCTATGATTTAATAGGTAATATCAAACATAGATGTCATTTAATAAAGCCACATCAAAATGCACTGGAAGAATATGGGAACTAATTCCACTAGCTAAGAATTTCCTACACGATTTTACTTGTTAACTGTAAAGGAGAGTGCAAGCCGGCATTTCTAGATACAATGAACAGAACTGAGCTGTAAATTTCATAGAATTAAGATATAAGAATTTAGAATAAAAGAGTAAAACTACTCTCATATGCAAAGTGTTAACAGTACACCCCCACAACCGGCTCAATATAAGCAGTGTAACAGCAAAACTAGTTTCTATCAAGAAGGTAAATGGGAACATATGTTAACCCTTAAGTACCTGTGAACAAGAGGAGGAGTACATTCATGATGGAGATAAGATAGAGCCTCTGCAACTCCTATAGCTATCTTTAATCTTGTTATCCAGTCCAACGACGGTAAACTGGCGCCATCTGAACTCTCTGTTCTGTACAGAGAACTTGACAAGTCCCCTTTCAGCATATATTTGTAGATCAGAAACCTCTCGCTCTCATTATTTAAGCAATGTCCCAGAAGAGGGACAAATCTGGGATGGGAAACGTTGCTGAAAAAGTTCAACTCTGGCAAGTAAGCGTCCTTGACAGGACTTGAAATTCTTTTGATGACTACGCACACACCACATTCCAGGACACCTAGGAAGAGGTCCCCAGAACGCCCATGTTTGATTAGGTTCGCATCACTGAACTCTCTAGTGGCTCGGAGAATTTGCTGATATGTAAATCCTTTTCCTAAGCTTAAAAGTTGCAAAGATTCTTTAGGGATTACATCTGTAGCTAGAGGCCCAACACTGGTGACTCTTTGGTTCGTAATTCGCCTCTTACAAGTGCATAATATCAGCAATAGCAGAAAAATAATCACAATCGCAATAAGCCCTAGACCCCCCAGAACTACTGGCAATATGATTGTGTTCCTCTGGCTCTTTTCGTCAAATTTAGGTGGAGGAGGTCGCTTCACCGGTAGTCCAAAATTATCAAATGGCAGTCGCCTCTTAGAATAAAATGATGCACATGCTGCCACAGACCTCTGACTCGACTCACCTCGAAAGCAATTTCTATACAATATTGCACTCTTCCGAGCACATTCCGAAACTTTTCCTTTGAAATAATTGTTGGACAGGTCTATAACACTGAACCTCCTCATTACATCCATAAGATCTCCATAAAACATATTCTCTGAGAGGTTATATACTGCAGGACTGGCAGTAGCAGTCCAACTACTATTGGGAAGAGTCCCAGTGAACATATTTTCAGAGACATCAAGAAAACGCACACTAGGCATTGACCACAATATATCAGGAAACTCCCCACTGAAATCATTGTGACTCAGAACTATAACTTGCAACTGAGTAAGTTCAGCAAACAACTTACCCGACAACGACCCACTAAACCGATTATTCCCAAAAACCATTCTACGCACATTTCTCAAAACTCTCAAATCCAGTCCAAGAGAACCAGAAAAGGAATTAAAGCTCAGGTCAAGATCAACCAAACTAGAAAGACCACCAAGTTGCGAAGGTACCAAAGAAGACATACCATTACCAGAAAGATTCAATACTTCCAACTTCGTTAAAAACCCAATATCAGGAGGAATAAACCCCGACAAGTTATTCTTAGACAAATCAAGCAAAGTAAGATTCCTCAAAAACCCAAAACTAGCCGGAACAGAACCAACTAACAAATTCCTCGACAAATCAAGAACCGATAAACCCTCCAACCGACTCAAACTCTCCGGAACAAAACCAGTAAGTCCATTATCCGACAAATCCAAAACAGCCAAACTACTCAAATTCCCAAGACTATTAGGAATACCACCAACAATCGAACACCCTCTAAGATCAAGAACCTTAAGTCCACTCAACCTAACACCAAACCATTCCGGAATCGACCCGGGAAGCGAAAACCTAGAAGCATTAAAATACCCTAAAGAGCTAAAATTGGCCATAGAATCAACATTAAATTGGGGGTTTTGTCTACCAATTCTTGTTCTTTTAAACCCAGAAATATTTATCCCAACAACACTACCATTCACACATTTTACACCAACCCAATTAGCACAAGGCTCAGATTTAATAGGCCATTGTTTATTTCTTAACCCTAATGAAGCTCTTAATTGCAACAAAGACACACGTTCAGTATAAGAACTCAATGGCACAACTTGAAATTGTTGAAATGTAGATACAAATAGCAAGTATAAAATCAAGAAAAGTAGTGAAAGTCTTGAAAAAATACACATTTTGTGGACTTACTGATCAAGAAGTGTTCTTTACTGATGTTCTTAATGTATACATACACATTTTGTGCGTATATGTGTGTTGTTGTAGTAGCTAATGGTGAGTAGTAACAAGCTGTTGTTTGTTTGGGTTCTTGATTGTAGCTCAAAAATATTCTTGATTGTGTGTGTGTTTACTGTGTGTGTGATTCAGTTTACATTATTACATAATGGTCAAATCTTTTTTAGAGAGGGAAAGATTTTCTTGGCTTTTTAGGGAGAGAGAGAGAGAGAGAGAGAGAGAGAGAGAGAGAGAGAGAGAGAGAGAGAGAGAGAGAGAGAGAGAGAGAGAGAGAGAGAGAGGGAGGGAGAGAGAGAGATTTTCTTGAATTGATTATTTTGAAAAGGGTGTTTTTCTTGCCGCGGAAAAATGTAGTGCAGTGGACAGTGGTACCGGCAGAGATGCACAAAAAACATGATGGGTCAGGCTTAATCTGGGCCTTAGAAAGCCTGGACTTTAATCTTGAAAAATTGGGTCAGATTTTTTTGAAAATTGGGCCGGATCGGGCTCTTAGAGAAATATACGGGATTGGGATTAGTGTTCTAAATATAGTCTGATTTTTTAAAAATCGATTTTTTGTTAAAAATAATTTGATTAATTTAATTTTTAAATTTTAATTTATCATTATAAGTTATTTTTAAATGATATATTGTTTTATAAATAAGACTAATATATTAGATATTAGTAAAATATTAAAATTTATCCAATTTTTGTTTCAATTTATTTTCAATTCATCAATTCGATATTTTTTGCGATTTTCGATAAATCGTTGATCAATAACTCAATCGATTTGTTCTGATTTTCGAAATCTATAATCATAATGGAATTTAAATTGGTTGTTGATATTTTTATTAAAATGCTTGGATCATTTAGTTTAGAAGTAATGAATTTTTTAATTATTTTAGATGAATAGAATTGTGTTTTTATAATTTAGGACAAAACAAAATATAAAATAAATTTCTATTAGTTTACAAAATTAGACGATATTCTTGTTTTACTTATTAAAATTGTAAAAAAAAATAAAATAAAATATAAAGAATATAGATGTCGGTCCTGGATTTGATATTTACCTACTCCAAAATTTACCAAAAAAAATCTTATTTACTTATAAAATATAAAAGCTTAATTACTAAAAAGAACATAAGAAAAACGTATGAATGCGACTGCAAATAAGATAATTATTGTAATTTTGCATTGTGATAATTATTGATCTCAAATATTTTGTTGAAGAATTTTCTTTATGTATAATCTCTTTTGACAAAGAAGATAATAGTTTGGACATTAATCTTAACTTGATTATGAGAAATTATTAACTATATCAAATATATGGCATACTCAAAATATTGTCTAACAATAAATCAAAAAAAATATTTTAAACACACTTTTTAGCGATGAACATTTCATCTGCTCCGCCCGATCCAATCAATCATGAGCTTGGAAAAAATTTCAAGTTTGGGATAATTTTTAAATTTCTAAATATATTACTATTAGTTTTAAATTTTAAATTAATTTTACAAAATCGAAGTTTTAATAATAATAATTTACTTATTATTTTTTATCTTTATTATAAATAATTGTTGATTTTAATCCTATTTTAGAATATGTTATTAAATTTAAACATTTATAAATTCAATTGCAGTCTACACAAGTCAAAATGAATGACTAGAAGTCTCTTTGTCCAAAATATCTTCCACCCATAAAAATATCTCACAAACCACACGGGTGAGTCCCCAGTCCCCACACAGTTTACCTTAACCACACTAGTTAAACCCCCCTATATAAACCCCACCAAAACCCCTTTCATTTTCACCGCCTCTCATCTTCCCCTAATTAAATTAGGGTTTATAAAATACACACAATCCTTTGTATCTATCTCTCTTTTCAATCCAATGGCTTCAGCTGATGTTGAGTACCGGTGCTTTGTTGGTGGTCTTGCTTGGGCCACCACTGATCGAACTCTCGAAGATGCTTTCTCTCAGTTCGGTGAAGTTGTTGATTCTAAGGTCCAGTATTAATCGGATCTTGACCCGGATCCGAATTGTCTCTGTTGTTCTCTGTGTTTTGTATTGTTACTCCTTTTGATTCTGTCACTAAATTTTAATGTTACTGTTTTACTGCCTTACGGTATGTTTTTTTTGCATTTATCCATTTCCGAAAGCGTTTAGGATTTTTCTATTTCCGAATGTGTTTAGGATTTGTATGTTTACATTTTTAGATCTGATGTGATATTTATGTGGTTTAACAGATAATCAACGATCGGGAGACGGGGAGATCGAGAGGGTTTGGATTCGTGACATTCAAGGACGAGAAGGCGATGAACGATGCAATTGAAGGAATGAATGGACAGGATCTTGACGGGCGCAACATCACTGTTAATGAGGCTCAGTCTCGTGGAGGCGGCGGTGGCGGCGGCGGAGGCCGTGGTGGAGGTGGTTATGGAGGCGGCGGTGGTGGATATGGCGGAGGTGGTGGTCGTCGTGAAGGCGGTGGTGGTGGATATGGTGGCAGTGGTGGTGGTCGTCGTGAAGGCGGCTATGGAGGCGGCGGTGGTGGCGGATCTCGCTATTCGAGCCGTGGAGGAGGTGATTACTAAGAGCAAGGGCGAGTAGTAGTAAACTATTAATGTGTTAAGCTTAAGTAGAAGCTGTGTTTAGTGCTCATGTTTGAGTATCTAGTTATGTTCTGTCTTTTTTACTTTGGCTTATGGACTGTTAGTTCAATGGAACTTATGAAATGCTTTATCTATCGGAATTTTAGAATGGTTTGTTTTAGTTATTTGTTGATTCCAAATCTCGGTAAATTTACGATCTCTCGAATCTTGTCAAATACAAGGTGAATTTAACTCAATTGTCTTACGGTTTCTCGAATTTGGTGGAGATGTGTGTGAAAATGTTATAATCATAAAAAGGAATTAAAAATAAAAAAAAACAAGTTCCAAGTTAATGTTCGGTGAAATTCATTAACGTGTTTTGATAAAAGAGTAAGACTAGAGGTACCGAATTGGGTATCGAAATCTAGTATCGAATGATAATGATGTGGCATTGGTGGAATTAACCGATCAGAATATAACATATAACATTCGGTACTAAATTTCGCTACTTCTAGCATTATTCTTGATAAAATAGATGCAAATTTGTCTTACGGGTGAAAACACAGAGAGAGATAGGCAGATGGAATGTGAATCAGAAAATACGAAGACTGAAGTATAATTCTATTAGGTTACTTGGATTTTAGGGCTCTACAGCCTAGAAGTGTGTGCGTTGGGCCCTTGGTATGAATTCTCGGCCCAATACATTACCCACCCTGTGGGCTGTGGAGACTCTACCTGCATTACATGTCTTTTGACCATCTCCAACAATGGAATATATATATTTTGAAGTCCAGTAATATTCGGGCTGTAAGGTCTATTCCCACATTTTAAAAAATCCCCAGCCCTGTAAGGTCTCTTCCCTAGGGCTTTCCTAGGAATTTGCCACAAATTTGGAGTAAAAGTTGGGATAAGAAATGTTACAACTTTAAATGAGAGGACTTCGGAAGGTTAACTACACAACTAGCATGGTTAACTACACAACTAGCAGCAACTTATGAATCTGGTAATAAAAAAAATGAAGGGCAAGTTTAACAGTTTTCGAGCCGAGTAAATCTTGGCATCATTACAAAATATCACTACAAAAGTCACTACTTTTATTTTTGAAACCTCTTTTAAGTTATATGTATTTTCATTAATTACTATTCTTATTTTGGTAATGATAGTGACGAAGTTATGTGTATCTTCTCAATACAATAATAATAACTACTATTATAAGGTAGTTAATAATTCTTAAAATAGTAATAATGATTTTTGTAGTGATTTTTTTGTAGTGATGCCAGGATTTACTCTTTCGAGCCAGCAAACATCGACGACACTGTAATGAAGGAAAGTCTTGTCAAAACATAGTCGGTAGTAAACGAATGAGGGTCTGTAAAATATACGATAAAAGTTGTGTCGTAGAATTGCATTTAGTTAAAAACCGAGTTTAAGATTGGAATATAATGCGTGACGATTACTAAAACTGCGAATGCATAATAGAGTAGTACTAAGTTATCAGACAGGCCAAGTACATGAACAGCATGAAGATATGAGAACTGAATGTCCCACAAATCTTAACGTCCTAGAAAAAAATCTTCTAGTCCTAGTACAAAGTTGTTTGTGTTTACAACTGGTAGGTTCAATTCCAATCCCACATCATGATAATACATAAAACAACATCAGTCGAACATCCAACTGATCAAGATGATAAATGGCTGGTGATATACACTGAATTACTCCATATCCTGTTGGTCCCCTCTTTGTACCCCTTTCTTTTTTTATCGCCATTATAATCGTGTAAGCCACATATGTATTATCACCATTTTGAATGAACAGAATCTTTCGTACCCTTTAAAGATAATTTGTATGGCCAGGCTGCATACTTTTAAGGTCGGTCAAAACTGGGGCATGTACGGAAGTAATTAAATGACTAATCTGCAAAATGCACCCCTTTGGTTCGGTCCAAAATCACTTTAGTATACATACTTTTGGTAATTGAATTGCTGTAATTGATCATTACCAGAAAAACAACTTGGAACTTGGCTCAACGCAGCTTGCAGTACGAGAATCTGAGCTCAACTTATACGAATCTGCCCACACATTGACTTGGCTAGTTTAAGAATAATACCTCAAAGGCTCTTTACAGTCCTGATGCATGAAAAAATGGTTAGTCTCAAAGTTGAAAACATGATTCAAAACTGGAGAGTAATCCATGAAGGATCAGGAGTGGCTGGTGATCATTTCCTTCTCATGAGATAGTAGAATCTACAAGTCATACGATTATTTTGTGAATACAAACAATTCTAAGCTGATCAATGAAATTCATTCATATTTCATTGGTAATTTTTAATACATTGGACCATTGAGAGTCTAAAAGTCTCCCAGTTTTTTCAACTTGGAAGAAGGACCACCGAAAAGAAAAGGATCCACATACTAATTTTTTGAAATATACCGAGTGATAAGGATTCCAACCCCATTTGAGTCGTACAGATTCCTTGAGAATAGGCATACGTAGTTCTCAACTAATGATCAGCACATCCCCCGTTAGTATGTGGCCAAGATCTGTTGAATATGACTTCTGCAACTTGGTTGCAGAGGGATATCATTTTAGAGTTTTCAAAGGTTGCTTTTATTAAGCTAATATAAAGCCATTTCTAGTCCTCCAGTAAGGAATCCTAATTTAGTACTATCAACAACATATACGTGTCCGATGAGAAGCCTCAAAAGCATAATATCCTTATGTGATCATGTATCAGTTTTTAATCACTAAAAGTCTATATATGCCGTTATACGTTTTGACACTTTTAATTTCATAATACGTCAATTCAAGTGGAGTCTAAATGCAAGATCTTTGTCAAAAAACCCTCATAGGTTGGGACTACTCTAGCCCACTATCTTCAAAAAGCCACCGCCATTCCATCTCCAGTTTCTAAGATTTGATGCTTTTAGATGTAAGTATTAGTATTGCCCTAACCAGATATGTACTGTTGTGTCGACAAACTTTGTCGTGTCTTCCCTTGGAAAAGTTTGTTGTACTAATATTAAGTTGTACTAACATTTATAGTAATATTAAGGACCTAAGAACATCTAAAGCTGAATACTATAGACTCATCAAGGATTATCATCGATAAATATGGCTTCAACATGTCTCTAACGTCTACCACTTATACAAAGTACTTTTGTTTTGAAGGCCTACCACTGATACTTTTAAAGCTGTTTACTAAAGACTCGTCAAGGATATGTGAGCTTATCCAGTAATTAACAGAAAGAAAGAGTACAAGCACGAACCAAGGATATCTAGGCCTCTTGCGATTTCATAAAGCTGGGTCCTTGTTTGGCCAAAGGGCGGTCACACAACTTGCATGACTCCAGCACCGCCCCTGAAAAGTACAAAGAGGTCGCAATAATCTTTCTCTATCTAGCCTCGTTAAAATTCAAAGGTCAATTAAATAAGTTCACGATTTGATTTCTTATCCAAGAAAGAAATGACCATTGTTAATAAATATTACCAATATTGCAGGACTTCAAAATAGTATTCTTGCTCACCTGCAGGCAAGCAAATGGTAATTATGACATTAAAAAGATAAGCAAAGCTTAATAATAGCAGATGGAAAAATTGATTAGGGACTGTGCTCAAAGAATCTAAACAATAGACACAAGAGGATAAATTAAGCCAACTGAACAAGATAGACTGCTGCAACCTGTTCAGAAAAGATTCCTACAGAAGTACTTGCCCATAATGTCTGTTAGCAGAAATTTCCTTGATACTAGTCTCATATTTTAACATCAGAAGCTTTTTAGAGTTGCTAAATGATACCACAGAACTGTAGTTTACAGTATCGCCACATTAGGATTAAGTTTCAATCAAAGATAACATACTCGAGCATAATAAAAAAAAACACATTCTCTTAACAGGCTAACTTCATGAATCTCAAAATCATTAAAAACGTGTCATTCATCACTTATCTACGCTATAAAAAGACATTATAATAGGATCAGGGTCAATCTGGACAACTTTTACAGGATTGGAGGGATATCATATCCTGCGAAGGATTTGATACACATATCATAAAACTGTAAGGAAACATGTATGATACGAGGTACATAATAATTCTCGCATAATGGATGGAAGAGAATGACTGTTTTTGTGCTAAAATCTACACCATAGAACACCTAATCAAAGAGGGGCCTGTTTGGAAAATTATGGAGCACTTCTGGTGCTAAAAAACACTAAATTCAGGACAGGGTCCTTGATGATAAAGAGTACGTAATATGTTGAGCCCTTTCTTAAGAAAGCTATAACATTATCATTGCACGGAGTCAGCTAACCAGCAACATGGCTTGGAATGTTGTCCAGGACACAGCACTTATAATGATGACATCTCTGATTTAGATAAGTGGATCAATTAGATCATATTTACTGTTTGCTAGCAAACTCTTCTGCCAACTTCTTATGGCTTGTAGGTGAGTTTTATTTGAGGAAAAGAAAATGGAGGAAACCCAAAATCCACTGCTTACGATAAAACAAGTAAAAGATTACAAGCCTTAAAGTGTAAAGTTTATTTTGTGGCAGCCCAGCAAAATTTTAGTTTTAGTTACTGTCAAAACATGGACCACCTAATTCTTAGGTAAGAAGATAGTCTTGTCGATAAGAACGGGGAGGACAGAAATGGAGAGAGACTGAATTCGAAATTTAACAGATGAAGAGATTTCTAAAGTATAAAAATACATTTTTCCTCCGGAGAAATCTTATGCTCCAAGGATCCGAACCAGCAATGACTAATTAAAGTGGGTTAGGTAATCTCTACAAAGCCAACCCATGTGGAGAAATGTTAATAAGCTTGGTGCAAGTAGATATTTAATAGAAATAGGTACAAAAAATACTGTAGTTTCCATTATGCTAGCTTGTGATGAACTCAATTTGAGAACCTTAACCAATTTCTGATTAGCTTATGCAAGTGCTTCTGATGCACAGTTTAATGTAATTCTCAGGTGTCTTTAATGTAACAGATACTCTACTTCCTGCAGTAGGAGTAGAATCTGCTTAAATTAAAATTTAACTCTTCTCAGACCCTATTTCGAGTGGGACATCCTAGATTCGGTGGAGTTGGCAATGGCAAAATTTACCGACTTGCTCTATGTTTATAGTCTATAAACAGAAAACAAACTATGGTGTAAACCGAACGGGAAATTACTATATGCTTTAAATTAAAAAAGTGAAGCACTAGATGTTTTAATTCTTAGACCTTTTTGGCGCTTCTTTGTCCTCCTTTATTTCATGGTTCTTAAGGAGACAAATCATTAAAATTCTCAAAAAAGATTCAAGCTCTATAGGCCAACTGGCATGTCCCTACTATCTAACCTCCTCTACTCCTGGAGCTTATATAAGGACAAGCAATACAACTTCTCTGCACATACCATCCCATGCTTAAGAGTTTTCTCACTGACTTTTAAGTTAAAACCCTTCACTTTTCCTTTCCCTTTATTCTAAGTCCAATCCATTTCTCTAGCTACACATCTTCTGCTCTCAACCATTTCATAAAACTTTCTCACAGGTAAACTTGCATGGCTTCGATGTCTTCCCATGGGTCATGGACTGTTAAGCAGAACAAAGCTTTTGAAAAGGCTCTGGCTGTGTATGACAAAGACACTCCTGACCGTTGGTACAATGTTGCCAAAGCTGTTGGTGGCAAGACAGCCGAGGAGGTAAAGAGGCATTATGAAATCCTTGTGGCAGACATCAGGCGCATTGAGAATGGCAAGGTGCCCTATCCCAACTATCGTACCACTGAAGGTAATATGCAAGGTACCATGAGTACTGAAGAGATGATGTAGATGTTTATTTGAATTCTGTTAGCATAGGACTAGTATCAGTAGCAATGAAGTCAACCTAAGTATATAGCTAAACTATCACCTTTTTCATAAAATGCTTTCTATGACTAAACATGTTAGTAGCCTTTTAACTAGAAGCAATCTTAAATTCCCTCCAACAATCTTTTGTAAACCATGCATTCAATACTCCAACGTTCATCTTTTTTTCGACACAGAACTCCAACATTCTTCTACTTAACAGAGCATTGTAGATTATTGCTCATTGTATGAACTATCAACCCTCATTAAGAATCTATCATAAATTTTAATTAGATTGAGATACCAATTCATAGAAGTATAAACATGCTCTTCCATATGACCACAAAGATGTACTCACATCCCCGCTAGTGAGCACTTTTCCCTACTCAACTCAAAACCACCTTATCATGCTGTCGCCTTGTCGGCAACCTCCAAAATGACCTTTCCCTTGTATTTCATGTGTTCTACTCAGATCATAAACATTTCTCACAGATATGCTCCCAAAAACATTCTTTGCTCAAGAATTCTAGTGATCCTAATAATAATATTTACTACACATGACCTATCTATTGCTGTAACAGAATACATGTTAAGCCAACATGCATGCCTACAATAAAAGATTGCTAGTGCAGCCACACTCATATCATCGATTAAGCATTATTCTTAATTTCTTATTTGTATCGACTAATGCAGGATGACAAAACGCTGCGGTAAAGCATGACAATGGAGCCAGTACTAGTAACAAATAAAGATGCATTAACTAATGCAGCAATAACTCAAGAATCACAAGAAGCAATTCTTGTCTTTATTACTTACTTCCCTTCAAGTTTTCATTTCTGGTGATATAAATTGATCACCTAGTGCTTGTTTATTTTTCTGTTCTCATGTATCAACTATTTAAAAAAAAGCTCCAAAGAATACAACAGTCCTTTGATCCTTTCTAGCTCTATATGCTATATATTTCGATGTTCTATGTACTAAAACATTCATTCTTTTGCTTAACAGATCTGCATATTTTAACATTGCGAAAAATCAATCATGTAATTCAAAAAATAACAATGTGATGAAACTAGCATATGAGGGCAAATTAGTTATATTTAATGAAATTGCATATATTATATATATACGAGTCATGTTCAAATGAGAATCCAAAGTTTACGAGAACCAAATATTCTGCACAACAACATATAAAAGACCTGGTACTTTGTAGTGACGACGACTGAGATCTGCTTTGGACATAAGTATTAAAAGAAACATAGGAAAGACCCTAGATGGCTAGACTATTTGCCATTATCTATTCATTTATTATCATACTTCCGTCATCTAGTTTACCAGTACCTTAAAACAAAAACAAGGGAGTGCCCACCCTTCATTTATTCATTTATATAATCTTTGTTAGAATTGAGACAAAACTACCCTTATCGTATCTGAGAATAAGTTTGGAGTTGAAGATTTAGGAAGGTAGGCGTGCACCTACAAATCAAGGGTGTGCACGTATCAGCTCCCTATAATTATCATTCGTAAAGTGATAAGTGAAAACCAAGACAATGACCATAGCCTAAACAACCAGAAAAATTAAAATAAAAATAAGACAATATTTAAAAATACCCCATAGACACACTCTTTGGGGAAGCAGGATAGGTGATCAGCAAGATTCCTCAAACAGTCAACAACTCATGACTTCACAGTTGTAATGGATGCTCAAGATCGGACCACAAATAGTGCAGACAGAAAACGTATATATAGACCAACCATGCAATAATGGTGTGGATTTGGCGCCCATTTTTCACCGTCTTCAATTACAAGAAATCACACTGTTATTGCGATTATGTATTGTAGGCTTTGCGAAAAAGGGTATTGGTCCCTCAGAGAAGAGAGAATGATTTTAGAAAGGTTCACAACATTTTTAGTTGATTTTACAGTTAAAGTGAATGATGAAATCTTTTTAGTGAATTCCTTAATTTTATTTCTCCTTTAAAATCTCTTTTTCTAATATTTTTTATTAAAAATTTTCATTTAATATTGTAAATTTATATAGAAATACTCTCTCCGTTTCTCTCAATTTTTTACATTCTTAAAATACGTGCCGTGTAAAAAAAACGAGAAGGACGGAAATACAAATATTATAACAAATCACGCCACAGCAAAGATGAAAGATCACATGGAGGGCAGCAAATCCAATCTAAAGAAAGAGCTGAATACAAAGCTTTCTTAGCAATCCAATGTGCTGGAGCATTACAAAGTCTAGGAATAAAATAGAACTTTAAATTTAACATGGAAACAAGAGCTCTTATATCTTCAACTACTGCAGCAACATGCCAAGGAGGAGTCTTATATGAAGATGCAAGAGAAATAGCCATAAGCGAGTCTGATTCGATGTAAGCCGAATGAAATTGTCTTACCTTCACGAATAGCCAAAATCCATGTATTCACGTAAATTTCATCAATTAAAATCTTTTAAAATATCACGTAAGTCATGACACGTCATTCAAAAACTATATTTTAGGACGCTAGCATTACTCTTCATTGTTATCAAAAAAATCTTGTCAAAACTGCAAGATAAAAAGTTTGATGATCCTTTTGCTTAAGCCATAAATAAAGAAGTGAAAGGCCAATGAGTTCAATTTGGAAGGTCAATGACAATGCGATCCAATTTAACAAGCTGTGCAGGTAAGGTTGTTCAACCACCACTCTTAAGCCTATCAATCGTACTGCACATGTCCTCTAGCTGCAGGCTGGCTGGCGCTGATCTCAAATTCCAGAAATCATACTTGTATGCTCGCTTCCTGTAAACGCCTCCAGGATAAACAAGTCCCAGAAAACGAACGAAACTCCACATTTATTTCGGACACGTTTAAAATTATTGTCGCATTTTCACACTCGTACTCAGGCAGCGTCTACCTACATTTAAGTTTCCGCAACTTTATACTACCAACACTCCGAAAATTTACCAAAGTAATAATTTTGAAAGGAACTACCATATTAGCTTGAAAGAAATTACATTACAAGGGGAAATGCCAATCGGCTACCAGAGCCTGATTCGCAACATGAGGAGGAAGATCCTCATGCCAAATAGCAATTACTTAGATGATCAAATTAGCAATGTTGGTTAGACTATGAGCAACACCATTACAACTTCTAGGTTTAAACACAATTTATCTAGTACCACAACTAGACAGTAAATTATAAATGCTAGCAAGTGAGTTTTCTAAACCAGAACTCGCATTAGGACAGCTTCTGTTAGATGTACTAGCATTTTAGCAATCAGTTTCCAGAACATTAATATTCATCAACAGAAAATTGAAGAGACGAGCCTAAGAAACCTAGACTTCGAACAATAGATCTTTTTTTCCAATGAATTCGAAGAGAGTTGCTTTGTCAATATGATCCCTTGCATTCTCCAAGAGAGTTGCTTTGTCAGATTTCTTCTTTGTACAAGAAGTTCAGGCTGGTGCAGAAGCAGCAGAAGATGACTGCTCCTATTTCGCTTCTATTCTATAAAAATCTGACAATAATTATTTAGAAATGATTACAGCAGGAAACCACAATAATATGATACTCCTATCTTTGGTATAGACTCAGGCTCAGGCAGTGGGAGGATCTTTCATGTGCCAAACCCTGTACAGTAAAACTTTGGAAAGTTAATACTCGACTAATTGATGAAATTCTCCGATCCCAAGTTCTATGGTAGCTAGAATGGCCGCCTAGGCGTTCTACTAGTCTGTGAATTATTTCACTTCTCTTAAATTTACTAGCAGAAAGCCGAAATGTAAGATTAAATGTATATTATAAACCATTACTCTTTATTTCTTACAAGTCCTATAGCATCTAGCTTTAAAATCAAAATATTTGCAAACTTGCACGGGTCTATGCCAAATTTCCAAAGGCCAAAAGAATTTTACAGAGTTATATATAGTGGAGGCACTAGAGCTTGTTTGAATCCTGGCAACACAAAATTGACTCTGATAAGGAAGTCATTAAGGACAACCGGAATGTCTAACATATGTCAATAACATGAAGAGTAAACATAACCAAAACAAGCAGGGACTAAATTAAAATTTCATGAATAGTCATCATTTTCGGTTAACCATAAAAAAACCAGCTGCATAGCTTTCTGTCACAGAAACTAAGCTCGAAACCAGTACATAAAACCATACATGCATAACGTAATGAAGATCATTTCATATTCTCATATAGCTCTTATGTGACCACATGTTCTATGTCGCAGGGGCTGATATTGTGCTTATTTGAACTTTTTACTTAATATTCTTGCCCCAGCCAATAAAATTAACCATCTATTAATTCAAACTTAAATTTATTATCTAATTATATTGAACAGATTTCCGATAACTGCCTTTGAAAGATAATTGATGTCCAAATTTTGCTACCTAACTGGGAAGACAAATCCTATGCGACAATTCCCCCAACGGGCAGGAATGCTCGTGATTTCTTGTGTTCTGTTGTTCTTCGAGAAGTAATATGGCAGAGAATGGTTGATGCACTTACTTTTGTACTGCAGGTTCTAGGCTTATACGTCCCTATGCAGGTTTAAATTTATATTAGAATTAGGTTTCAAATACAAACAGGGTAACATTTTCTATTTTATTTTTGAAATAAGAAGATCTTTTTATTGCATATCATGAAGAATTACATCGATTAGAAAGGGTGGAATAGACAACCCCCCCTTATGAAATGACAAAAAACTAGCCTTCCTAGCCACACAATGAGCTGCTAAGTTCGCTGATCTGTGAACAAAAATAAACCAAACAGGACCCTAAGTCCTTTACAATAGAATCGCAATCCTTAATGATTGATCCAAAATAGGAAGAATCGTTTGAACGAACACTTAAAGCATCAAGCTCAATAAAAACATTTGATACCTGCAACTTTTTGAGCCAAGAGAACTCCTCTCGAAACGCCATCACCTCTGCAATTTTTGGGTCTACAATTCCTGCGAATGATCCGCCGTAGATTGATATAAAGGAGCCTGTTGCATCCCTTAAGACACATCCAAACGAACTCCTTACACTAATTACCAGCACTGCAGTGTCCACATTACCGGAAATCCATCCTGGGGATGGTTTTTGCCATGCAGCCACACCTTCACGAAGCATAACTGGAGTACCCCGTGTGTTGTTTTATATGTGCTTGTTTTATTTTTACTGTAAATAACAAATCGATAACATTTTAAACTGTTTGAATTTCTTTTATCATCCATTAATCGTGAACATGCCATTGTCCTTATTCATTAGCAATTGGACATACAATCAAACCTATCAAGTGCAAATGACGACTGCGGTCCTGAAATATTATTTTGAAGACCCGAAGCCAAACAAATTTTTGTGCCCAAAACTAAATAAAATCAAGTTCACATGATATAAACTTTCGGTATTCCTTATTTTGTTACTAAAATTTAATTTTTGAGATGCCTCTATTCATTAGTATAAGTATCTGTTTGGCATTGTTGTTGCACACAGCAACAACAGTTTTTTTCTGAAAAACAGTTAAAAAAGTGTTTGGTAAAATTTAAAAGCTGCTTTTCTGAAAAACGCTTTTGGCTTAAAAGCTGCTTTTAGAGAAAGCAGGTTCCCCATGCTTTTGAAAAAAGCTGCTTTTCAGCTTTTGCGGAAAACAGCTACTGGTTTCAACATCAAAACTCACCAAAAACATTAATTTTTTATATTATACACCAAAACATGCACATATCAAAAATATTACCAAACAGTTATCTGATTTTCACAACAGTACTTATTTTAACATCACTTTTTTCAACAGCACATCAATTTTTAACAACAATCCCAAACAGAGCCTAAGTATGTCTGCATGTCATGTCAATTTTTTTTGTCATTCATTTCTATACGGTTTTCATTTTGGATGTCCCTCTCATTTCTATACATTCCAAAAATAATAACTTTTAATAATATAAAACACTATTACACTCATTACTTTCTCCGCTATCTCTATTCTATAATAATATAAAACAATATTACACTCAAATCTATTATTAAATATTGATAGTCCAACACTTTACCCACTTTGCATCTAATTTTACTCATTTTTATATGTTTTCTTGGTTTCTGTGTCCACCCTCAATGTATATAATTTAACGGAACGGAGGGAGTAGGTAAACAACACATAATTTACTTATTATTTAAATCCCTAATTACAAAAATTAAATGACCACCATTAATTGTATTACCGGAAAAGTGCAACGTGAGTGAAGTGTGCACTGTCTGTCAGAGAAGTGCCACCTTACTAACTGAAGTTTGCGTCGAGAGACACAGTAATGTTTGGTATTCAAAATAATTTTCAAAATAATTTTTAAATAATGTCATTGATAAATGGTTGGTTTTGATTCTATATATTTTTATATTATTTTAAGAAAATTATCAATTATACTGTTATACAATGATTTGGCAACAATTTTGGGATATCTTTTAAAGATTTTTGCATTTTTTATGATTTAACAATTTTTGAATAAAAAAAAATGCTTAGGGCTGATTCAAAAAAAGAGTTTCCTTAAAAAAAAAAAAATGAGATGAGTTATTTATCTTTATGAGTTATTAGTTAAAAAAATCAATAAACTTCTTGTTTTTTTTTTGCATTTTAACCAACAATTTTATTTTTTTCTCATGTAAAACCCAATAAACTTTTGTAAATTGTGAAAAACTGACTTTAAGTTTAGAAAGAAAGTTAACTATAGTTAACTATAAACTAACTAATCCACAAAAAAAATTTAACAATATCTTTTTAGCCAAATTACAACACATTATATTAGTTGAATAATTTTATGTACCTTTGACAAAAAGTTCAAAATTTTTATATTTAATACAAATTTAGATATGATTAAAATTAATTTAAAATATAGAATAATACAAGTAAGATTTAACATGTGTATTATAATAAAAAATGGCTTATTATAATATTATAATTATGAGATGTTAGTTTGGTTGTTAGAAAATAGTTTTAATATATAATTTCAATTTAAATGTTGATGGATTTTGAAAAATAACTTAAATTCCCAAGCTCCTGAGTGTTTTTGGGACTTCATGCGACATGAAATAAAAGTACTTTAATATATACAATAAAAACGTTTAATTTAAATAGTTTATATATATTTAATATAGATAAAATTATAAATTTAATAAATGAATTTAATAAAATGACATGCACGTTGTGTAATCTAACTATGGTTAACTTTTTCATAATTCTATAAAGTTTATTGGGTTTTTTTGAAAAAAAATAAGACGATCTGTTAAATCGTAAAAAATTAATAAATTGATTAGTTTTTTCAGCTAATAAGACTTTATCTGTCTAAAACGTTACCGAAAATACCCAATAATAATTTCGGTCTCTTTTAACTGTTTTGGACACGGTCAACCTAAAAAGAAAGGAAAATAATGCCAAGAGCATCCACCCAGTTTGGCGTCGTTTTATTCAAGTAAAATAAATTTCTCACGTAGCCAACTCTTGTAGAACAATTTATCTCATGATTATGAATAAAAAGTGTCCTGGTCCCCTAACTTTTTGTATTTTAAAAATAAAGGATTATTGGAAAAAATGAGTAAAATGAATAAATCTTTTTAAATATATAGATTCAAATCATTCTCTCATTTCTATGCAACTCCACACCCCCCCTTACTTTTTCTCATTTAACTTTCGAGTTAATATATTCCTATTGCTTAAATTTATAAAAATTAGAAGTTGGATTCAGAAAAATAAAATACTCCACCCATAGGTTGCTACTTGTTTGTGTTTATTTAAATCATGAATACATGCACACAACATATGTATGAAAATGTGAAATTATTAACATAATATAATATAATTATTATTACACTCACATACCCTTTTTGTATTTGACAAATTTCAAATCATCAACATCTTGTTAATGGGTTTTATCCGAACTTTAAAAAACTCGGGTTTTTTAACAATCCTTTTTATCCAAAAAAAATCGAGTTTTTATTTGGATCTCTCAAAAAGTCCGGGCTTTTATCCGGGTCGAACCGGGTATTATCCGGGCTTTGGCTTTTTCTGAGCTTTTCAAAAGCCCGAGTTTTTCGGGTCGGGCTTGATGAAAAATAGTAGGTTTGTTTAAGGCCCTCGAGCCAGGCCGAACCGGACCGAGCTTTTCGGGTTTTTTTACTGATCGGATCGGGTCAGATTTTGGACTTCAGACTTTTTGAAGGAAAATACTTAACCAGTGGCACAATTATAAACATAAACCTGCAGTTTTAAAGTCCAAAACAAAAATTGTTGACACCATTCTGCAGCACTATAATTCTAGGCAACTATGGATTGCTGAAGTGTTAGATGAAAATTTTCAGGCCTATCATTTGATAGTAAAAAATTAAAACAACATTTTGTGTAAAGAAAATGTCTAACATCGAGTGGCTGTTTCATATAAAGATGGGATCTGTTTTGTAAAATTGGTGTAAACTTTGCTTTTGCCCTTTCTTATGGTCCAGCACTCCAGCCCAACATAATTTATTTGTGTTTTTAGGGTTGTTGGCTAAGGATTTTTTTGCTATTCTGTATGGTTTTTCGGACTTTTTGGGGGATATTTGTCAAAGTTCGGACTTTAAGAGGTATAAACTTCAATCTTTTAAACATGGGCTGTTAGTCAGCTAAAAGCGCCCATCTCACGTTTTATTTTACTTGGCCGGTCAGTGGGGAATTTTTTCCGACCCCAGTAATGTTTTTGGGGGGATGGCATGTTATGTTACCATTTTCTGAACTATAGCTCTTGTCTTCTAGATACGAGGTACAATCTCCGTCTTATCCATTTGTTAACGTTTGGGATGGAGGGTTTGCCATGTATTTTAAGACTCTTATAAGATATAGTTTCATTACTTATTTTCAAAAAATTTCTTTTTTGAATAAAAATCCAAACATTAAATTTTTATTCAAAAGAAAAAAAACTTTAAAATAATTAATAAAATTATATTTTATAAGAGCCTTAAAATATGTGTCGAGCCCTCCATTTCAAATGTTAACAAATGGATGTGACGGAGGGAGTAGTAATTGCAATTTGTTAGCATTAGCCATATTCTGCTTGTTAGCCTCTATGACCATCTTGATGTTTGTTATAATGCTATGTAGACTTTGGTAATTGGAATGCTCTTGCTGATGCATCTGTTATTCTCGTACTCTTTTTATGTATTAAACATGATTTTTGTACTACTCAAATCAACTGATTAATCTACACATTTTGAGAAAAATTGCGAAGTTAGTGTAGTTAAAAATTCTAAACATGTGTTATGAACATGTAAAACAGGTGCCTCAAATAGATGGAAGCCTGATTGGGCCCGGATAAAAGTCCGGGTTTTTTTGAAAGATTTGAATAAAAACCCGATTTTTTATAGATAAAATTTGAAAATTTATAATATTTTAAATAAATTTCAAGAATATTAAATTTATGAATGGAGGGAATGTGAAGAATAATGAGCCTAGAAGAATCAACAATATGTTGGACAAACCTCTTTTCAGAAGATTTATTGAGTGTAGTGTATATGTTTCTTGAAATGACCATGAGAAGATTTATATGGCTCACGATCAGGTTAAGTTCAATAACGCACATAATGAGTAGAAAGTTCTGATGTTTAATGATAAAATATTAGGCTAATAGTTTTTTAGTATTAGGTAGAGTGATGTCTTTTATTATATATTCTGAATTCTAATAGTTGAGGGGTGTAACACTTTAAGAGTTGTTTTTTTTTTGTAAAATTTTACTTTTTTTGTATACTAATAAAATTAACTTTGCAAAAAAAATTATATATAAATTAAAAAAGCCCGAATAAAAGTCCAGCCCGACCCGATCTGGAACAACCCAAGGGCCTAAAATGGGCCTAGTATTTTAGAGGAAGCCCGGTCCGACCCGATTTTTGAAAAATCTCAGTCCTGTCTGATTGTTAAAAACCCGACCCGAAGGGTTTTTTGTGCATCTCTAGATACTACTGCATCAAAAAATATTGAGTATTATTAAATTTTTTAATCTGAAACACTGCGCTCTTCAAATAAAATCGACAATATTTTGGAATAAATAAAAATTAGTGGCTTGCATAAGAATAAAAATTGTCAATATCACATATCTCAACAGAAATTTTAAAAGTATTTTCAAATAATATCCGACATGATGATCAAAAAAAAAATTAATAATATCTGACATGTATTGATTATTGAAACTCCAATATATGCCCGAAAAGTCTAGTCAATTTATGAAACAGTAACCTATACTCGAAAAACGATTTTGAGAATGATTTCGAAAGTTCTATTACTACATTTCTTAAATTGAAAAAGAAATCGACCGGCGGAGAAACCAGGCACGGGTAGATTTGTAATTCCATACTGGGGAGGAAACACAATTCCCTGTTTGGCAGAACACATTTGTGGACATAAATATCTCATAAATGTCTATATTTGACTTCTAGAATTAAAACGTATTTGTCCCAAGTCAAAACATCTGCGGATAGCGGATCTGCCTGAATGGACGGCTATGATTTTTTTTAAATATAATTATTTTAAAACGGAAAACTTTATTCACATTTTATAGACTTTTCTCTCGAAAGAATTTTTTGACTTTTCCTATACGAATTATTTCTCGCCTAGTAGGTCCCTAATATTATATTTATATAGCTGGTATATTCTATAAAACTAATTTGGTGATTTAGAAAATATAAAATTGTGTGAGAAAATTCTTTTGTATAACTAATAATAATGTACCTATTTATAGCTGTAAACTATATTGTTTTATGTTTGTTAAATGTCAATTTATTAGTTTTTGTAAATTATACTAAGTACCATTTTTTAAAATTTATTTTAAATCTACAATAATACAATTTATCAATATTAGTTTTGTCTCTAACAATTAAAATCTAATATAGTTTTCACCGGGGAATATCAGGTGATTTCCCGGCCTCGATTTTTTTCCTACAGTTTTTATTTTGAACGTTCCTTTTAATTATTTATATTTTTAAAATTTACAAACATAATAAATTTTTATAACAAAAATAATAACAATATTTTTTTCTACTATACGCACTCTATACATTAAATATACTAGCATATAATCCGTGCAAGGCACGGACCATTAAATGAGATAAAAATGATAAATTAAAAAAATTAATGACAACGGAAAATGTTAAATAAATAATAAAAATTAATATGATAAATTATATAATGAGAAACTTAAATATTAATTGGAACATAGAAAAAAATAAAAAAAGAATACAAATGGGGCTGAGAACGATAAATGGGGCATTATTAATATTTTCATTGGAACATAGAAAAAAAATTAAATAAAGAGTATAAATGGGACTGAGAAAGATAAATGAGACATTATTAATATTATTTTATTATTCATTAAAATAATATTAATAATAAGGACAAATAGAAAAGCTAATATTTTTAATTAAAAAGTAAATGTCCGTGATATTTTTAGAAGTATTTTAATTATATTAATTGTATTTGTTAAAAAAACATACGTTGGCATGTTAAAATTGGTAAGCTTTTTTAAATAATTAAAAATATCAAAATAGGTTTTAAAATAAATAAGTAAGGATTGCACCTGATATTTTTGGAAAATAGAAATTTTAGTGAAAAAAAATATAAAAGGTAATATGTTTTAATTTAAAGATAATTGCTCGTGATATTTTTGAAAAATGAGTAGATTTGATTAGAAAAAAATGTTTTAATTATAAAAGACAATCAATTAGTTACTATTTTTATATTATCTTATTATTTATTAAATAGGATAAAAGACGAAAAACCGAAAATCAAATTTTAATATAGTATACATATAAGCTAATTAAGCTAGCGGGACCATGCAGGCCCATTTCCAGCCCGCCGCCATTGGTCGACATACAATTCATACTTGGTACAGAAAAACATATAAATGAATGCAAGATCTATATTCAGAGATTTGATTTACACATTTTTGGTCTTGTTTTTGGAGAGAAATATGGTGAACATTTTTAAGATATTAGAAGCACTAGTAAACTGGGCGGTCAAACTAGCTGGGTTGACACCTAAACTAGTCGAGATCGAACCCGGAACTGTTTTAAATATTTGGGTACCAACCGAAACCTTGAAAAACACCACAAAAGTTGCTCAAAAGCCTGTTGTAGTACTACTTCACAGCTTTGCTGCCAATGGCATTCTCACATGGTTTTTCCAAGCTATATCTTTATCGGGCACGTATTCTGTCTACGTGCCCGATTTTATATTTTTCGGTGATTCTGTTACCGATAAATTAGATCGAACGTCGAATTTTCAAGCAGAGTGTTTGGCTAAAGGGTTACAAAAGCTAGGAGTTAAAAAATGTACAATTGTTGGTCTTAGTTATGGTGGTATGGTAGGGTTCAACTTGGCTAGAAATTATCCGGACTTGGTTGAGTCCATGGTGGTTACGGGCACGGTAATGGAGATGACGGAGTCGATCATGGCGGCTGGGATGGCAAAGTTTGGAGGGGAGAGCTGGTCAGATTTGCTGATGCCGGAGTCTATTGATGGTGTAAAAGAGATGATGACTGTTGGTACACATAAGTTGCCATGGCTGCCTAATATCTTTTACAAGCATTCTCTCGAGGTACGTATTTTTAACGTTAGATCATATGTAGACAAATTGTAAACTGTCAATTTTGTAAAGTCCGTACAGGATTAATTTGATCAATATTTTTCAAATTCTTACTAATTACGAATTACAAGGTTCGATTATAATGATATACTCTCTCCGTACCCCTTAATTCTTTACATTAGGAGACGGGCTTGACACGCATTTTAAGGCTCCTTTAATATATATATTTCGATAAATTATTTTAAATTTTTTCTTGTTCTGAATAAAAATATAATGTTTAAATTTTTATTTAGAAAAAGAAAGTTTTAAAAATAAGTTGTAGAACCATACTTTATAGGAGCTTTAAAATATGTGTCAAACAATGTAAAAAAACTATAAAGAAATAAGAGGGACGGGGGAGTATATGGTATGAAATAGACGAATTAATTAGCTAGTTGGTGCAGGCTATGTTTGATAACAGAAAAGAGAAAAATGAACTTTTGAAGGCCTTGGTCGTGAGGGACAAAGATGCAGCTGCCCCCAATTACACCCAGGTTTCCTATTATTCCTTATAATGTACTCTAATTATTTTGATTTTTGAGTATTAAGCTACGTGCTTCCTTTCCTTTTCGTTGCATGGAGCCGTCTGGATCACGTGATTTCAACCCGATTCTCATTTTCATTACCTTTAATCCAGTTGAAATTACATGATTCAAAAAGCACTTAAATTGTATTTACATCTGTGAAAATTTTCAGAGGATTCATTTGTTGTGGGGTGAAGATGATAAGATTTTTAACTCTGAATTTGCTGAGAACATCAAGCGGTGAGTACTTTCCTCAGTTCCCACTAATATACAATTACACATGCATTCTGTTACACATTTACACTAGTCTATATTTATTAAATAAATAATTTTTTTTCTGTTCCAACAAGTCATAAACATGACATTTTTTCTGTTGTTTATTAAATATACTCTCGCATCTACTTTGTTTTTGACAAGATCCGATTACGTAACATTTTATTAAACAGTGAATTTTTACTTTCGATAAACACTATTGCAGAAAATTGGGAGACAATGCGAGTCTTGAATACATGGAGAACGCAGGGCATTTGGCACCACTGGAGCGACCTTTTGTATACACTCAGCAGCTTAAGAAAGTTCTTGCTTCCTTCCACACGCAACTTAAACAGGAATGAAAAATAAAAAATGCTATAAGTCCCAAAAAATATTTCAAAATTGTTTTCAAATTCTTAATTACTAGTGCGAGTCTGGTTGCAATTTTTGAATTATAATAACGTCATTACGACGGTCATCGATGATGGTATAAGAATGTAATTATTCTCAATTTTCAGATAAATTTTGTTTAATTTTTGGTTTATGATTTGTGAATAAGATCCTAAAATTAGTAACATTGACTGAATTTACGGTGTACATAAGGCACATGTTCTGAAATTATTATAATTTTCATAAAAAAACATTAATAATTGGAAATTAATAAATAAATAATCCGATCTAAACATTATAAACGGAGTGCATTGAGAGATTTGAGAGAGTAGAGAGTAGATCTGGCAAATCAGTAGTGTCGTGTCGTTTCGGGTCGTGTAATTTCGTGTTTCGTGTACTTTTTGGCTATACACGAAAACGACACGAATTCAAATCGTGTATCTGAAACTGTTACACGAACACGACACGAGTGATACACTTGACACGACACGACACGAGATACCTGAATTTTTTCGTGCACACAAAACTAAACGAAACGAAATAGACACGAATAGCAACGAAAACACGAATGTTTACACGAAATTTCTTAAATTTCACATTACTTTCATGTAATATCAATTAATATTTATACTATATATATATAATATATATTTTTAATTATTTATATATTTATTTATGTCGTGTACTTCGTGTCGTGTCGTGTACTTGAAGGGTAAATCCAAAAACGACACTAAATCGGGGTCGTGTACTTTCGTGTTCGTGTATTTTCATGTCGTGTACTTAAAATGCAAACACAGATACTAAATTTTCGTGTCGTGTATAAAATTGCCGGGTTTAGTAGAGAGGGAGAGAATGGTGAATACTTTCAAGATAACCACTAGTAAAAGGAGTGGCGAAAGTAGCCGGGTTGACTCGTAAACTAGTGGAGATCGAACCCGGAACACTACTCAATATATGGTTTGCTGCCAATGGCATTCTCACATGGCTTTTCCAAACCATATCTTTATCGTTTACGTGTTCGATTTAATATTTTTCGGTGACTCAATTACCGAAAAATCGGATCGAACGTCCGATTTTCAAGCCGATTGTGTAGCAAAAGGATTAAGAAAACTAGGAGTCGAAAAATGTACAATTGTTGGACTTAGTTATGGAGGTATGGTAGCTTTCAAGATGGCAAGAAATTATCCGGACTTGGTCGAGTCCATGGTGGTTTCGGGCACGGTGATCGACTTAACGGAGTCGATCACCGCAGCTTCGTTCCCGAAACTTGGAGGGGATAACTGGTCTGATTTGCTGATGCCAAAGTCTGTTGATGGTGTAAGAAAAATGTTCACGGTTGGCACTCGTAAGTTGCCATGACTTCCTGATTTCGTTTTCCGACATTTTTTACAGGTACGTTACATGCGCAATTTACTTGCGATGAAAAATTAATACTACTTATTTTGTCATTTTACAAACTTAATAGACAATATTTAAATTATGGTGCTCCTTTATTTTTCTTTTTACTCCCACTTTACGACTTTAGACAAATCATTAATTTTGTCATTTTAGTAACTTATAAATTAGGGGGCTCCTTTATTTATTTTTGATTTTTTTGTCACTTCCTTATCATTTTTTCTATCCTTCAGTATTTTAATGAATTATTCCCTTTACATAAAAAAAATGATGATAAATTGAATTCTTTTTCTTCTCAAAGTCGAGTTTAATTATTTTTTAATTAAATCGCGTCAACCTTAGTAAATTCTATCACTTAATCGACCTTTATAATTCAAGTTTTTATGTAATAACTTGAATTATACTTTTAAGTTAATAACTATATCAATTTTATTTTATATCCTAACTCAAATTATATCCGATCCAATCAATTTTTATATTGAACAAATTTTATCGAGATCAACAATATCTATAAATTTTACTTCCCGTTGTACATTTTAATTCAATGGTCGGAATATGTTTCATTATTATTTAATTTATAATTATTTTGTACTTCTGAAATACCTAATTTACAACTTCAAATGAAGTTCTAATAACCCAACAAATTCTGCCAAAATGTGAAAAACACATAATCTATACTATATTATTATAAGCAAACTATCCTGATTGTTTGATAGTTTTGTCCTCTAAATAATAATCGTTAGATATAAATATGGATAAATGAGAATCGTTGGATGTAATATTAAAATAATATTATTTTCTTGATATATAAAATGTTCTTTCGAATCTCATAAACAACATATTATTATTAAAATTTTATATTATTTATTTTTCTAAGTTACATTCAAAAGTTTAAGATATTATTCCGTCGACAACATATTAAAAAATTTTAAGATAAAAATACAAATAAATGCTAATAAAATAAGATAAAAAATACTTAAAAATCATATAAAAATTACTAAAATAATAAATCAAAAATACTAAAATTCATCCGTGCATTGCAATGACTAATATATTATAATTCATGAATGTATATGTATGTCTCATATTTTTATTAAAAATATTACCAATTAAAAAAATTATATCTTTATATATAATTGGTATAAAGGGGTTTAGGTGGTATGGTATGGCGTGGTTGTCAGTCCTACATTTTAGGTTTAGGTTTATGTGGTACATTTTAGTAAACAACATAACTAAAAACAAAATAATTAAATTATATCTTTATATATAATTGGTTTTAGGTTTAGGTTTATGTGGTACATTTTAGTAAACAACATAACTAAAAACAAAATAATTAAATTATATCTTTATATATAATTGGTGTAAAGGGGTTTAGGTGGTTGGTAATTGGTTTGGCATGGTCATCGGTCCTACATTTTAGGTTTAGGTTTATGTGGTACATTTTAGTAAACAACATAACTAAAAACAAAATAATTAAATATGTATATCAAAAAGTTAAAATCAATGAAACATCTTTTATATGTATAATTTATGACTTTTGACTTTAAGCAATTTAAGTTATAAGCAATAATTTTAAATTTACCCAAGCAAGCTCATACTCCCACATAGAAAATTTAAAATAAGATTTAAATATAAAATAAAGGTTAGATATACTTAACATTATAATCACCATGCTCCAACAAATATTTAACATTTTGAAACAAAAAATCACTAAAACAAAGAATACAATTATAATTAATTATAATGAAGATCAAACAATGATCTTTAAAAACTAAAAAGTTATATAAATATCATCTATAAAAGATAAATCTTGAAATTAATAATCAACAAATTATGGTCAATATTTAGCTAAAAACAATTAAAGATAAATTTTTAAATGATATATATATATATATATATATATAATATATATATATATATATATATTAGCATATGTATTACCTTAATGTAAATTAGTTTCATTTACAAATATGTCTCTTATTTTGAATTAAAAATAAAATAAAATCTCAATTTGTATGAAATTCAAATTATTAAATACAAAGATAACTAAAATGTCCTATTCTCATTATAAATGAACAAGAAATTAAAGATAAAACTTAAATCTAAAATATGAGTTAGATATGTTTAACTTGTGATTACTAATATAATTACAACAAAAATAAAATTAAAATAATAACTATAATATAAAAAAATAATATTGGTGTTTATTTTTTTCAAAAAAATTAAGAAAATGATAACTATAATACAAAAATAATTAATTTATGACATGGTATGATCGGTATATCTTTAGCTATGTAATAGGTTTATGTGGTAAATTTTAGTAAACAACATAACTAAAAACAAAATAATTAAATATGTATATCAAAAAGTTAAAATCAATGAAACATTATATGTATAATTTATGACTTTTGACTTTAAGCAATTTAAATTATAAGCAATAATTTTAAATTTACCTAAGCAAGCTCATACTACCACGTAGAAAATTTAAAATAAGATTTAAATATAAAATAAAGGTTAGATATACTTAACATTATAATCATGCTCCAACAAATATTTAACATTTTGAAACAAAAAATCACTAAAACAAAGAATACAATTATAATTAATTATAATGAAGATCAAACAATGATCTTTAAAAACTAAAAAGTTATATAAATATCATCTATAATCAGAAAAGATAAATCTTGAAATTAATAATCAACAAATTATGGTCAATATTTAGCTAAAAACAATTAAAGATAAATTTTTAAATGATATATATATATATATATATATATATATATATATATATATATTAGCATATGTATTACTTTAATGTAAATTAGTTTCATTTACAAATATGTCTCTTATTTTGAATTAAAAATAAAACAAAATCTCAATTTGTATGAAATTCAAATTATTAAATACAAAGATAACTAAAATGTTCTATTCTCATTATAAATGAACAAGAAATTAAAGATAAAACTTAAATCTAAAATATGAGTTAGATATGTTTAACCTTGTGATTACTAATATAATTACAACAAAAATAAAAATAAAATAATAACTATAATATAAAAAAATAATATTGGTGTTTATTTTTTTCAAAAAAATTAAGAAAATGATAACTATAATACAAAAATAATTAATTTATGACATGGTATGATCGGTATATCTTTAGCTATGTAATATTTTAAGAAAAAAAATAAGTATATAAATAAAATAATTAAAATTAAATTATTAAAGTAAGCAAATAACAAACTAAATTAAATAAAAAATGTCAACAGATAACTTGATATAAGACAAACAAATAGCAAACTAAAATTATCAAAGTTAAATTTAGGAAAATAATAAATGATTACAAACAAATAGTGATTTTAAAAATATAAAAATAAAAAACAAGTATCATTTCAATAATACGACATAAACTTAAATAAAATATATGCGAAATTTATATGTTTTCAAGTTTGGTTATCAATAAAAATTTATAAAGTTGAAATTAAATCAGAATAATACATTTAGAAAAATTAAAAATAACAATTTAAATAAAATTAAAATATATACAAATGATATATAAAGCATCCCGTGCATTGCACGGGTATAAATCTACTACACATAAGTATTGAGAAATTTTTTGGCAGTCGGGTTCGGTTCTCTAATTTTTCATCATCAAATGTGATCTACATTATTGAGCATTGACTTTTTATTATAGAATAAAATTTTGTAAATAGAATATGAGATCTGGTGATCTTTTTTTTTGAGGGAAGATCTGGGGTGATCTTAATGTATTCAAAACGGGATCTGACATCAAATCACCTAATTAAAATATCAATAGTTACCAAATTAAGATAAGATAGTGGCGGCTAAAAGCCTAAAACTAATAATTTGACTTAATAAATATTTGTAAAAAATAAATAATCTAAAATTAAGATAAAAAATTGATGAAAAATAAGGATGATAAACTGGTGTGTTTTTGTCGAAATTTAAATTAATTGGTTTCATGTTCTTAAGGTCATAACTACCTAAGTTTAAGTAGCTTATTCATACAAAATGCACGAGATTATTATTATAATTACATGAAGTCATATAAATGCACGAGACTTTTATTATAATTGCAGGAAGTTATATTTATTTAAAAAATTGCCACACTTTTTTTATTACAAAACATCCTAACTAGGCAAGTTCCCTAAGGTTGACCTTATGGGTTTTTTTCTCATATAAAATCATGCATTTTAAGGTATTCATATGTAGGGTTGAGCATAATCGAATTAGAATCGTAAAATTCAACCGAGTTAATAGTGTAATTTTGGTTCTAATTTTATGAAAATTCGATTTTTTCGGTCCGAACGAAATAGACCGAAATAAATATCGGTTCCGTTTGGTTCTTTCAAAAAAAATTTGGTTCGAACCGAATAAATTGAAATATATTTTGGAAAATTCTCAATGGTACCCTTGTAGAATTGACTTTTCCTAATAGTACTTCAAATAGTTTTGGTTTCCGGTTGGTACTTGGTACCATTATATTATTGCGTCACTCCCTACCATACCCTTTTCGTTAATCTTCGTTAGTCAAACGTTATATGACCTTGTAAGCAGTATAAAAACACAACGGGTCATAACTAATTACTCCCTCTGTCCCTCTCATTTCTTTACAGTATTTTTACATTGTTTGACACGCATTTAAAGGCTCCTATAAAGTATAATTCTACAACTTATTTTCAAAATTTTCTTTTTCTAAATAAAAATTTAAACATTATACTTTTATTCAGAAGAAAAAAATATTTAAAACAATTTATGAAAATATATTTTATAGAAGTCTTAAAATACGTATCAAACCCCCATCTCACGATCTAAAGAACTCAGGGGACATAGGGAGTACAATCTAATAGCAATATAATAGCAAATGAAAATCACAGCAAAAAAATATATCACAAAATCATTTAAAACATCCCATCACTATACAACACAACCCAATTCAATCTGGCATACATATCCACTACTAAGATTTGCGCAAAAATCTCCATCTCTTTAAACCCCGATTGAACCCTTCCCAACAACATAATGTTTCAATACATATATGTAATCATATCAAAACAACCTCAATTGCATCCGCTCTTCAAACAAAATTCATTTTGATAGGAACATGGAAGTGCCAAGAGCTCGTAAGAGTATTAAGGAGGGTTAGGATTTTTGTAAAGGAGTTAAATGACTTGTTGAAATTGTTTCCAATACAAATAGATTGAATTGATCGGATTTAGAAGGGCAAATAGAGAGATAAATAGGATCAAGGTTTGTAGGAATGGAAGAGATTGGAGAGCAACGGGAGTAACAGAGTATTTTTTAGTATATCTTTCTCTATATATTAAAAGCCAACAAAGGGCAAAGTTTGCCATTTTAATGGCTGTGAAGTTACGATTTTACCCTTATATTTTCTAAAATTACAAAAATACCATTCTTTAATGAAAATGTAAAAATTGTGAAATTATGATAATGATGGGAATTGAACCCTTAACATATCCATGTCAAACTCATGTCATAACCAACTGTGCTACACTTTGTTTTGAGCTTATATCCAAACTCTTATTAGATAAACCACCTCTTCTTCCAATTTTTTTATTTTTTGAGTTAATAAACATTGATTTATATTATTTTTAGAATATTGCACAATACATAGTTATAATAAATATTTTTAGCAATTGAACATAATCTACAATTCTGTTTTATCAATTTAAATTATTGATATATGTCATTTTAATACCTTGAATTTATGATTTTGCCCCTACATGTTAAAAAATTACAAAAACGTCAACTCTTTTATATTTATGCAAATAGTAGATAAAATTATGTTAGTGTAGTAAATTGAACCATTAATATTCTCTAATCAAGCTCATGCATAAGTAGCATAGTACATTTTGTTTTAAGTTTTCTTTAAAATCTTATTAATGTTAATTTCTCTTCTTCTCTCATCTTCTTTTTTATAATTTTTTATTTTTAAATAAATAAAATGTTGGTTTATATTATTTATAAAATTTTGCATTGTATATAATTACCAAAAATATTTTAATGGATTGAGCATACTCTACGATTCTCTTTCTTTTATTTTAAATGATTGATATAAAAAATAAAATTTTAAAAGAGTATAAGATTATAGATAACGTATAATTTTTACATAATAATAAGATTATAGATAACATATAAGATTAGAGTATAAATTTTTTATAAAATTTTAAAAGTAAAAAAATTGAGTGAGACGCCGCATGGATGACTTTTAAATAATATTAATAGATTTTGTAATAAGTCTCAGCCCTACGTTTATATCTGACAATGTTAAGACTGCATCGCCTATGTTATATACCGACAATTTTGTAATTTACACCGCAAGATAGTCTCATGAGAGTGTGCAAAGATGCACCAACCTTCAGCTTCTTTTTAAAATCCTCTATCTCATTCACATGTGTTCGATTATATTACAACAACATTGTGTGCATTTAACGATTTATATTCTAGACTGCAAAAAAATAAAAAAAACCAAATCAATTGATCGCTGAAAAACAAACAACAACTACTAAGGCAAAATACCTATTTACAAATTATACTTTCTCCAACATAGAAAACTCCGGTAAACCTGATTATAATTGCAACAAGAACAATAGTTCGACCGTGTTTCAAATTTTACATTGTTTCTATTTGTTCTTAATATCAATAATACTCACTATGAACAAGTCCCAAAGCCTTGGGTTTGGCACAGTTACGTTATCATATTAATTTACATACACTAATGTTATATACGGACTTTAGACTAAAATATTTTAAGATGTGATCACGGTGTGTAGTCTTACGTACGTGACCAACTTTATATTTTATTTACAAGTATATTGTCATTTCGTTAAAAACACATTAGTTTAGATACATCCATATCATAAACAACTATACTAAAATAATCATTTAGATTATATTTAATTGTTGAATTTGATAAAATGCATTTCACGACATTTAAAACTAAATTAATATTTTGTCAAATGAAAATAATAATTTGATCTTCATTTTATAGATTTTTTTCCCAAATTTTGTGAAATCTTATTAAATATTAAAAAAATTAAATTTTTTTTATACAAATATAAGATAAATTCAAAATTAATTTTAATTACAAAATTGTTTCGATATATATACATTTTCGTGCGAAAAATTATTTCAGTAAATAAGCAGGTCCGTGCTTCGCACGGGTTTTTAGGCTAGTTATACTAAAAAAATGTAACATAACGTTTAACTAACGGAATTCAACCGGAGGGGTATGGTAGAGAATGACACAATAAACATAAACGGGAAGTCAAATATATTTGGAGAACCATTTGAAAAAGCCAATTATACAAGTGTACTATTGAGAATTTCTCATATATTTTTTTTTACATTTATATAATTTATATATATTAATTTTATATGTCTGTATGTATTCAATTTTTTGCATGTCTTATTTTTGGTTTGAGATTTGAAATTTGAACTATTATATTTACATTTCAAACTTGTATTTCATTATCAAATATTTGTATTTTTAGAAAAATCATATTTTTTTTTGGTTTTTTATGAAATGCACAATTTTTCTTTGAAAAAATTTCGGTTCTTTAAGGAAAGAACCGAAACGAATATCATTATTTCAGTTTGATTCCGGTTCGATTCAAAATACAACTTCGATTCGATTCGGTCTAAAAAAATAACGGTTCAATTCAAAATACAACTTCGATTCGATCTAAAAAATAATAATTTGATTTTCGGTCTATTCGGTTTGGTCAATGTTGAACCCTACATATGCATACATGGGTCTTTTTTTAATTTTAATATACAACTATCAATAAAGTCATTTGGACCAAAATTATATGCATACAATTGTTTTTTTTTTAAATTTCTATAAGAATCTTTAAAAACTATAGTAATTTAACCTGTACCTTCAACTCTTTCATGTACTAGATTATAGCCTACGCACACGGTGTTTGATGAATCTCAGTAATACCGCTGATGAATTCATTAGCTAATTTGTGCAGGTTATGTTTGAAGTTTGATAACAGAAAAGAAAAAGTTGAACTTCTTAAGGCCTTGGTCATTAGTGACAAAGATGCAGCATTTCCCAACTACACCCAGGTTTACTACTACTCCTAAATCCTTTGTCCTTATTCATCATGTGTCTACCTAAGTTGCTTATTGCAAGAGAATCAAGTTTCTTTCTGGTTTTTCTCTCGATTGCCATGCATAAGTTATTAAAACACAATACTACCGGTGCCCTCTTGGTCACCTGGTGCCCTCGCTCCTCTTATTAGATGTCGAGAGCTCAAATCTTATCAAAGACAAAATGTGTTTAAGAGTGTGTTAACTATAATGTTAGGTATTCCAAAAAATTTCGCAAATGACGTGGTGTGATAAATGGAAGATTTTTATTGGAGACGCATATGTATACACACAGAATCTCATGTTATTATTATGTAAGTTACTAGTTAGAAGCGTGACATTTTAGTTTTTGGAAAAAATTTGGGACAGAATTTGCAGTACGTAGCATTTTTCAATGTCAAAACAATAGTATTTTTGAATACTATTGAATAATCCGCGAAAGCACAAACAATAGAAAATATCATATCCCATATCTAATGGACTAATATCCATGTGTTGCACACTGAAAATTCACAGAGAATTCATCTGCTGTGGGGAGATGACGATAAGATTTTCAACTCGAAAGTTGCCCAGGACATTAAGGAGTAAGTACTTCATGCAAACACCTCACGGAATGTGATTACACTAGCTAATTACAAATAATAGTTGGTCATTCAAATATCAAGATTCTATAAGTTATAATTGCAGAATATTAGGAGACAAGGCGAGTCTTGAATTCGTAGAGAGGGCCGGGCATCTAGCACCACTGGAGCGACCGTTTGTCTTCAATCAGAAGCTTAAGAAAGCTCTTGCTTCCTTTCAAACAGAAGTTAAACAAAAATAGTAATGGATCATTGTCTTTTTCACTTGTGCCTCGGCTTGTCGAGGCACCAAAAGACTAGTCATTACAAGTTGTTAGTCCCTGAAAAAGTATCTGTTCCTTACATTGTACGAGAAAATACCATGGTTGCAATATATGTACGTCATTTGGAAGAGACATTCTTCTACCATTGAACTACTAGCTTACCAAACTTTGTTAATACCAAATTCCTCCGTTAACACAAATATTCAAACCTAACAAAGAAACAGACTCACTTACCCTCTCAACGTTAGACTTTGTGGCAGAATTTAATAACCAATTTTCTGATTCTCGAAAATTACAACTTACAAGTTGCAACATATTACATAAAACAAAGTTGCAACTTTGTCCTCTGAAAATTTGTCACATCCTTTGCAAGATGCCTGTAACATTCTTATAGCAAGATTTTTTTTTCTTTTTTAATTATATTTTCACATTACAGAAGTCATAGGAACTAGGAAGCTAGCTAGATAGATAGATATAGTAGAGATAGACAGACTTGGAACTAGATCGAACTAGTAACTTGTTGAGCTCGGCTTTGAACTTTCACTTTAACCTCAGATACTTCAAAAGCCTATGAATCAAAGCACAACAAATGAATCATTTTCTGTTGTAATGCATGATAGAAAATATTTAAAAAAACAACAAACAATGAAAAATAGGCATGCACATGAGTAGGGAAAGGGATCAATTTATGATTACCTCTTTTCTTCTTCTTCATCAGCAGCGGCTATGTTGGTGTTCTTGTAACTAGGGACAGGGACATGGCCAGATTCGATACGACGAAGATCTTCAAGAAGAATCTCGTAATGTGCCTTCACTTCTTCTGCAGTTTTGGCACCACCAACTGCTTCCGCTATGTTCTGCCACCGACCAGGCGTGTCTTTATCGAACTCAGCAAGTGCCTTCTCAAAGGCTTTGTTTTCATCTGCTGTCCATGTTGAAAGACTATCTCTTCGAGAGCTCGAAGCCATAGGTTATATATGTTTTACTAAAAAGAGTTGATGATCAAGTGTTTACAGTCAAGCCAACTCTTTTAATTTGGTTGGATTTAAATGTTTTTGATAGATTTTGAGGGAAGGGAGAGTAGAGAAAGGTGACTGAGGGATGCTGGCTTATATACACAAAACTAGGGTGTTTGGCTTACAAGGAGGATCATGACAAAATAAGTAGACATCTCCCGAACAAATATCTAAGAAGGTGCGTGATATTTGTTGTTTTTTCGGAAATAAGTAACTTATCTTCAACAAAAATACCATTTGCATAATTTTTTAATGGAATTAAGTTTTTTTTTGAAAAAATAAGTCAAACGTACACTAAATGATAAAAGTATGGTTTTTGATGTACAATAAGTATTTACCTTTTCCAAATACGTTAAATCAAACGCATGCAATATAGTTAAGTCATCCTGTTAGAAAATAATACACACGAGCATACAATTATTATAACATATCTTACAATTCTGTGTAAAATACAATTTTTGATGCGAATACATGATTGAAATCGTCTTTAAAATGCGACAAAAATTTATGACACTATAATATATTGCAACAATCGTATGCGTTAAACCATCGTCCTTATATATATCACATGTACAATATTTTATGTTAATGTGGCGGAAAATTAATTGAAGTGGGTGATTTGGCAATATAGTCGCCACAAGGTGAAGTACAAGAAGAAGAGAGAGGGAAGGCCAGAGAATAACATGGAGCTTGTCAGCTTGCTCTGTGTTCTGTTTATATCTTCTGCAGCTACTGCGCGCACTTGCATGTAATACTAAATTTTAGAGCAAATGTGTTCATTTAAAATCAAAGCCAACTTAGCTCAATTGCAAAGTGAAACATGCATTTCCAGGTTCCCAGCTCTTCTGATACGAGGAACACCACTACAACTAGATAATGAGTCCGGATTCTTGACAAACGATTGTTATAGCATATAATACTAATGGACATTCGATATCTGATAATATATGATGTACATACAACTAATAATGCAAATCGACATTCAGCCAATTCAATAGATATTTCCTGGTAACATAGATATTTAAAATGCATATATCATCAAATATCAACGTGATTCATCTGTCATTTTTTACTCTGCTTCAGAAGACTTGTTAGCTAGTTTAGTGTTCAGCCTGTGACATATAAGTATAAAATATATAGTGTGAACAACAAAAGCAACATGACATGGTTGATCATGTTCAAAAGAGTAAACAAAATTCCAAGAAATAGCATTTGTATTTGGTTGCAGATTTGCAGTTGCAACAGAGCATCCACTATTTTTATATATTGGGTTCAGGACTTTGAAATTGGGATAGTTTTGGAATATTTTGCAAGTCCCAAACAACGTTCCAAAAACATTTTGTCTGCCTGCCTGAATTCCTACTTACACACACATGCATACTTCATCATGCAATCCCTCTTCTTCACTTTCTATATTATTTACTAGGTACTAGCTATGGAAATGGAATCGCCTCTCTGGAGCCTTCAAGAGCTACCTTCTAAATACAATATTTTGTTTTGAATAATATATGATCCACAAAAAGATTTTCTGAAAAATGTGAAGTTTTTAGATCGGTTACTTTACATGATATCAAAACTATGTTTTGGGAGGGTCTCATTCGAGTTCTTCCAACACCATCTGTTTAATTTAATTGTTTCGTTTGTTCTGTATGTTTGTCCAAACATACGGAAAAATGTTGAATAATACATGATTGCATTTTTTCTAAATAAGCTCTCGAAAAAAAAGATTTATTTAAGCATTTATATTGTCTAACACCACCCCACCTGCGCTGGTTGCTTGAATAAAATTTATGTTTAGTTCTTTGTTTAGTCTATTTATTATTACAACTAGCCGCTGGTGCTTAATAGTTGTTAATTTATTATTTGGATTTGTGTATACTATTTTTATTAGTTGGATATTAAATGAATTTGTTAAAAAACTAAGTAGATGACAGTTTAACAAACTAACAATAAGAAATTTAGAATTAAAGAATGTAAATTGTATTAAGCTGCTTGAACATTACATTGAGATGAATCTAAGCTTATATACAGAGAGATGGAGTAGTGATGTTTCTAACAGATTTGTAACAGAATGTACAGCTAGATAACAACTAGATAACAGCGGGACTCTAACTAACTCTAATGCCAGCTAAGTAGATGAACTGGATGATGACATGGACTCTGTGAGCTTGTTTATAGTAGTAGTAGTATGTGTAACATCCCCCCTCAAGGTAAATGGCTGAAAAAGATTGCAGACATTTAACTTGGAACATAGAAACTGAAGTTGATGTGAAGCAAGAGCCTTGGTAAGTAGATCAGCTGGCTGGAAAGAGGAAGGTATATGAGTAGTTGAAATGATGCTAAGTTGAAGTTTCTCTCGAACTAGATGACAGTCTATTTCAATATGTTTGGTACGTTCATGAAACATTGAATTGGCAGCTATATACAATGCTGAATTGTTGTCACAGAACAGCTTAACAGGAGTAAGACAATTGATACCAAATGTTTTGAAAATAGCAAGTAACCATGTAATTTCACAGCAAGTATCAGCAAGACTTCTATACTCAGCTTCGGCTGAGGATTTAGACACAATATGTTGTTTTTTGCACTTCCAGGAGATCAAAGACTTACCAAACAGCACACAGTAACCAGTTAAAGAGTGCCTAGTTAACATATCTCCTCCCCAATCAGAATCAGAAAACGCAGTAAGAGTTAGGGAAGATGAAGCAGGAAAGAAAATCCCCTGGCCAGGAGAAGCTTTAATGTAATGAAGCACTTTGAAAGCAGCTGTCAAATGATCAGTTCTAGGTTGAGTAATACATTGAGATAAAACTTGAATAGGATAAGAAACCTCTGGTCGTGTGATGGTAAGATAGAGAAGTCTCCCCACAAGTCTTCTATATAAAGACATATCAGATGTAGATAAGAAAGCACTTGTATTTTTCTGAAGATTGTGATTCTGCTCCATAAGAATTTAGGATGGTTTGCAATCAGAAAAACCAACATCAGCCAGAATGTCGAGAGTATACTTTCTCTGGTGAAGATAAATACCAGAGGAACTCCTGGCTACCTCAAGACCAAGAAAATATTTCAGAGGTCCTAAATATTTAATCTTGAAGTTAGAAGCCAGAAAAACAATCACCTGTTTAATAGCAGCAGAAGAACTACCGGTAATTAAAATATCATCAACATATACTAGTACTGCAATGAACAAGGAATCCTGAGTAAAGGTGAACAGACTATTGTCAGAATGACACTGAACAAAACCATAGGACAATAAGGCTGTGCAAAATTTAGTGAACCAACATCTTGGTGCTTGTTTAAGCCCATACAAATATTTCCTCAAACGGCAGACCAGATTAGTAATATCAATACCAGGAGGAAGACATAAATGTGTGGAGAGTTCAAAATAACCTAGAGGTACCCTCATATACACCTCTTCATTAAGATCACCATGCAAAAAAACATTGTTGACATCAAATTGATTAATAGGCCAGGCTTGAGCAGAGCAAGTAAAATTCTAACTGTGGTCATCTTAGCCACAGGAGAAAAAGTCTCAAAATAGTCCAAGCCAAAGGTTTGAGTGAACCCTCTAGCTACAATTCTGGCTTTATATTTGTCAATAGAACCATTAGGAAGATACTTAATTTTGAACAACCACTTACAATCCACAATATGTTTATCTACAGGTTTGGGAACCAATTCCCAAGTATGTTTATTTTCAAGAGCATTAATCTCTAATTTCTTTGTTGTTAACCAATTGGAATTGGTGGCAGCTTGTTTATAGGTGTAATGTACAGGTTCTTTGGCAGTAGCAGTCAAGTAACAAGTATAAGAGGGAGTGAAAGCACTGTAATTAAAAAAAGCTTGAATTGGATAAGGAGTTTGAAAGGAAGTAGTACCTGATGCTGAAGAGGAGTAGAGATTGGTAGTTACATGAGATGGCAGTCCAACAAAATCTTGAAGCTTTGAAGGTATAGTTTTCTTTTTTACTGGTCTGGAAACAACCATAGGTAACTGAGAAGGTAACTCAGTAGGAATAGACATTGGTATAGCTGACTCATGACTATGGGAAGGATGAGAGGAAGCCTCAGAATTAGAGACATCAGTTATAAGTGGAGCAGATGATTGAGATTGAGTAGCTATATCAAAAATATGAGAGTGTTCATCAGGATCCATCAAAGGAGAAGTAGGGAACACATTCAAAGATGAATTCTGAGCATCAGAAACATGAGAAGGTATTTGACGAAATGGAGAAATAGTTTCAACAAAAGAAACATCTCTAGTGACATAACATTTTCTGGTATCTAAAGCCATGACCTTATATCCTTTTGTGTGAAAGGGATAATCAAGAAAAACACATCTTAGACCTCGAGGGGCAAACTTATCTGAATGAGTTTGAAAATTAGTAATATAACACAAACAACCAAAACTTCTGAGTTTATTGTAATCAGGATGTTTGTTAAACAAAAGATGATAATGACTTTTAAAGTGCAAGGATTTTGCTGGCAGAAGATTGATTAGATGAGCTGCAGTAAGTATGCAGTCTCCCCGGAATGAAATAGGCAGATTTGATTGCAACTTTAAAGCCCTAGCCATATTAAGCAAATGCTAATGCTTCCTCTCAACAACCCCATTTTGTTGGGGTGTGTGAGGACAGCTGGTTTGATGAGTAATCCCTAAAGAGGCAAGATATGAATCTAATTCTTTATTACAAAATTCAGTACCATTGTCAGAACATAAGGTTTTGACAGTAGTATTAAACTGATTTGTAACATAGACAAGAAAGTTTTTAACAAGATTGGTGACTTGAGACTTGTCAACCAACAAAAATATCCATGTAGTCTTTGAAAAATCATCAACAATTGTCAAGAATTTATTACATCTTCCATGAGTAAAATGCTTGTATGGACCCCAAACATCACAATGGATTAGCTCAAATATATGAGTACATTTACTTGAGCTTACAGGAAAGGACAATCTAGTGTGTTTCGCTTGATGACACACATCACATGAAGAAACTGCAGTACTAGTATGAGGCTGAGAAACACAAAGAACATGACTAAGAGCTAGATGAGAGGGGTGACCAAGTCTAGTGTGCCAAAGATTATCAGTAGATGTAGTAGTAGTGTGAACAGTTGCTGTAGAGACAGTAGAATAAGATCCTGCAGATTTAGAGTTAAACTTGTAGAGACCATCAATGTAATCACCAATCTCTCTCTCCTTCTTCGAAATGAGGTCATGCATCAGGCATTTTGTTAGTCCTTGTGTATTGCAGAAGGGGGGGGATGAATGCAATACTGATAAAATTCAATCTAAATTTCAACAACTCAAATCAAGATTAAACGTTATCAGCAATATATGCAATCACGAACAGTATTAAGTAAGAACAAGATTCACAAAATAAATGTTTTATTTATTTTGCAAAGTGTTGCTACAACCTCAAGAAAGAATTCTCGAGCTCCGGGTTTTCTTCAAAGACACTTGCTTGTCTTTTTTACTTTTCTAGAATGAGTTGATAGTAGTTATAAGACTAACCCTATCACTATCAGTCACGAGTTTGTGAAGCTGCTGTCACTGTCAAGTGGCAGCTTCTTACAGATTGTCTTACCCATGTGACTTTCCTAAATTGCTAACATGTCAGATATACATTACAAAGAAAGCAACCTAGATTCATTCTATTTCCAGCTAAACCAATTTAGCAGATAAAGACTTGACCTTGCTCTTGAATTGATTCGCTTTTGTTTTGCAGTGCTTTGAAGCTTCTGTCGTAGTCTTGCAGACTTGGTGCAGCTTAGGGATTCTGCATCACGCCTGTTTCTTGAACATTTAAACTGTCACGGGATTTGACTGAGAAAGATACCTAGCATAAGGATCTTTATTGAGACAGTTACTTTTGCCGCAAAGCTTGCTGTCACAGGAATGATCTTTTGGTGACAGTATGAGTTCCCCGCATAGAGTGCTGTCGAGGATCCCAAACTTGCTGTCGAGGGCAATAGTTGCTGTCACGTAGTCTTCCGCCAATGTTGCTGTCAGAGTGAATATGCTGTCGTGACTTGCAACATTCTGTCTTCTTGTAATCTTACTGTCACAGCTTTAGGACAGTAACCTTTATTCATGTTGTCATCCAGAAAGCATTCTTTGAGGCTTGAACACATAAGTGAACTTCTTTCAAACAATACAACTAGAATAACAATACATACTGATTACAAGAACATACTTTGGCTATGACAGTATGTCCTACTTAATTTAAGAAATTAAGTATAATCAAAGTTAAGTTGTTTCTATGCTATCACCCATAAATCCCAACAATCTCCCCCAATTTGTTTTTATGGAAAATAACAGCAAATTTACAATATGTGCTGACAACTTAACTAACAAGATCAGAATTCAAGAATTTTTACTTAGCTTGAGATTTCCTCTTCTGTCTTGCTACATCCTCTCTTTTGAGAGCTTCTGCCAAGCAGCCTCTTAGACTTTCTACAAGAGAAATTTCAGCAGCAGACACTGCATCATCCTCTACTTCATCAATGATCTTCTTTATGGAAGGGGATAAGAGAGAACTAACATCCCTGAGATTCAGCCATTGCTCTATATCATATGGATAGGTTCTGAAATGAAGTTCTTCATTAATGAGCTTGAATCTACTTCCAGGATAAGCATTGAGAGACTTCCTTCTTTGCTTGTCCAGTTTTGAGTCTTCTCCTTTTCTCCCTTCCAATAACTTCTCTATCTCATCAGAACAAATCTGTTCCAAGGGATGAATTGAACCAGCTACCATATACTGTAAATCCTTCAGAGTGGATGTTTTAAGCTTATGCAAGCTGCAAACATAGATTTCTTCTTTTAGGAACTTGACTCTTAGGGGATTTTCCAGCATATATGGTTGATAATTTGGAGCTTCACTTTCTGCCTTGTTAGAGGCCTTGTGTTTTTCCAGTAATTCAGCTTCCTTCTTATCAAGCTCTGACTGAGTTTGAGAATATTCAGAAGATTTGGGTCCTTTGCTTGGCTTGGGTTGCCCTTCCTGAGTTGGTTGGGTTTGCCCTTCTTCTGTGGGTAAGTCATCAAACTCATAGTACCAGTGGTATGGTATAGGAGAGGCTGGGAGATCAGTAAGAATATCAGCATCATCAAAATCTGCAAAGTTATAGCCAAATTTCTGATAAAATTCAGCATCCCTATCTGCCTGATATTTTAGAACATGTTCCATGACAGCCCCTGAAACATTTTCATAGCTCTCCAGCAACTCTACCATTCTTTCCAGGTAGAAGAAATCAATTCTTCTTTTATCTATGGTTGATGTGCTGTTCTTGGTTGATGTGGCTACCAGATTGAAGTCCTTGTCAATCTTGGCAGACCTTGATTCTTCCCACCACAGAATGTACTCAGTGGCCTCTTGATTTGCATCCAGCTTAACCTCAACACTCTTAATTTCTTTTGATTTCATTTGTTGAATCTTAAGACTGTTGGGAGGAATTGATTGAATTGGCTTTTTGAGATTCCTGCCAAATCCAGTGGCCTTTTCCTTTCCTGAGTACTTGTGCTTCCCTGTTGGTTTCTGTCTAGTAAACCATGCCTTAGCTTTAGCTTTCAGTCTCTTGGGCTTGACAGCAGCTTTGGTTTCATCCTTGACAGAACCTTCCTTGACAGTATCCTTGTCGACAGCATCTTCCAAGACAGCATCTTCTATGACAGTATCTTTGTCGACAGTACCTTTGGTGACAGCATCTTTTTCAGCATTTATGCAATCAATAGCACATCTAAGAATGCTTGCCTCCAAAGCTTCCAGTATTCTTGACTCCTCTTCATCTGTTGCACCAGCATCTTTCTTTTCCTGGCTAGGAGTTTCTTCATTGCCTTCATTCTGAGATTGAATACCAGTATTCCCAGAATTACTTCCACCAGCATTTCCAGCATTTCCAGAAGCTTCACCACCTCCATCCATCTTCATCATCATCATCATCATCATCATGGGGAGGAATGTTATAGAAGCAACTTCCACCTTGATCATTTCTTTTGGCATTGGCTCTAGTGATTAGCTCCTTCATTCTAGCTCCCAGTGCCTTGTCTCTCAACACCAGCATTTTGTAGATTTCTTGAACAGCATGAACTCTTCCTGGATTGGCATTTGAACTGAGTATTCCATCTAGTACCTTCAGAATTGACTTGGTTTCCATTTTGGATGGGCTACCAATATTCATGTAGCTGTTCCTTCTTGTGCCATCCTTAGTTTTAGATCTGTAGAAAACACATGGTGGATTTGAGTAGACTTCAGGTAGCTTCTGCATGATCAGGTTCTGGATTTGCATATCCAATATTTCATTGAATGGTGTTTGAGTTGCCCTGATCTTTCCCTTCAAAGCACACAACACCTTTGCTGGCAGACTCTGCAATAGCTGCATTGTGATGAAGTAAGATATGCCAGAAGTTAGATAAATACTTACAGCCCATCTTTTCTCATCATTCACCATTACACTGACACTGATAATTTGTTCCTTTAACAGTGTTGTGGTGTTGGTTGGACGGTTGCTAGGAGCATTCATTGCTTCTTCCACCAAACTGCTAAACTTACTGTCATGGTTGTGTAATGTGCTCTCCCTGTAATCCACCATCAAGACATTGGCTTCCTCTTGATCATACTCAGTACCATTGGACCAAGTAGTTCCTTTATGGATGGATTCAGGCAGTTTCCCTTTACCTTTCCCAAGTTTGTTTTGTTCCTCCATTTCTCTCCATTTCTTCTGTAGAGCAGTTTCTTGAGTTTCTTGAATAGGTTCTCTAATCACCACAGGAGGCAAGATTGGATGTCTAGATGCAGGTCTTCTTTGCAATGCATCTTGAGTTTCCTTTGACATTAACACCCTTTCTCCATCCATTTCCACTTCAATAGGCTTTTCAGCTTTGTCCTGTGGTTTTGCACTGCTTGGTTTGACTTGCTCCCCCTTAGACATTGCTTTCCTTTTAGCTCCCCCTCTGGTCTTCACAGCTACAGGCTCCCCCTGAGTTCCACCTGATTCTTGAATAGGCAAAGATTCTGATCTTGCTACCTTCTCCCCCTTAGTTGAGTTGGCAGCTACCAGGTCAGTAAGGAACTGAATAGAAAGTTGAGTAGCAGCAAAACCATCAACCACCAGTTGAGAGAGAGAGTCCAGTTTGGAGTCCAAAGTAAGACACTGTCCTTCAAGAGCTGCAATCCTGTCACTAAAAGTAGCAGAGGGGCCACCAGACCTTAACCTTCTTGGAGGGGAAGGAAAAGACAGGGGCTTGGAGGCTATGGGGGTTCTCACACTCTCAGGGTGTTTTTGAGTGATCTCATCACCCCTCACAGTTTGACTCTCAAGGCCTAGTGCCTGAATAATGTGGGCTCCCTCAATATCTCTCTGGACATGCTCAAGTCCCTCTCCTTTTGCCAGCTCATTTGGCTGCCTCTCATTTTTATGCTCACCTCTCTTTTCTTTTATCTCTCTTTTCTTTTGCACACCCTCACTCAACCTAGATGCATGGGTATGAGCAGTACTAACATGCATGGAAGGAGAAGATTTAGAATGTACCTTTAGGAGTTTGGCAAGAGGTAGGTCATCATCAGAGGCATCCTCAACAAGTACAACATCAAAATTAGGCAGGGAGGGCTTGACAGCATCTTGAGTAGGAATGTGACTGTCAGTTGTAGTCTGGACAGCAGGTTCTGGCATGACAGCATCTTTCTCTCCACCTTTGACAGTAGCTGTGCCCAGGACAGTAGCATCCCCAGTGTCTTTGATAGCAACAGAGGCTGTGACAGCATCTTCCTGAAGGTAAGATGCTCCTTGGAGGTCAGACAAAGTGTTGGCTGTTTCATTTTCTGACAAAATACCACTTTGCCCTAGCTCAGTGTTTGGAGGAGTGGTGTCCATCTCACTTTGAGAAATGGGTTCTTGTGGACCACTAGATGGGGGCTCATCCATGATTGGAGATGGATGATCAAAACCTGAAGGGTTGGGACTGTCCCCTTCTCTAGGTTGTGGAGAAGAAACAAAAGAATGTGTAGGGAAGGAAGAAGGTGAAAGTGTAGTAGAGAGTGGGGGCTGATTCACAGATGGAACATGTGAACCATCAATAGGAGTAGAGAAATCATCACTGTGCCCTAACTCACTGTGTGTTTTTTCAAGTGGGGGTATCTCAGGTTGGGAACCAAGAGTGTGTGCAGACTCTGTACAGGGTGCCTTGGGAGACAGGCCAACTTCAATAGAAGCACCTTGTTGAGAAGGCACATCTAGGGAGGAGTTTATTTCCCTGGTTTCCTCTACAGTCTTTTGGGAGACTGCAGGGTGGCTGACAGTGGTTTTGGTCCTCCTAGCTCTCTTCTTCTTAGGCTCAGGGGGAACCACTGTGGGTCCTGTGTGACTACCTTCCTTATTTGCTGCACTAGGTGCAGTGTCTCCCTCTTGACTAACAGAGCTACCACCAACATCAGCTTCTAAGGATCTTTTTCTGGATTCTTGCAAGGCTTCTCTTTGGGCTTTGGGAAGTCTAGAGGGCCTAGGCTGAGTGTATGGTGTTGAATGTGGGTTAACTGAATTTGGGTCTAATCCAGCTTCATCCTCAAGAGAAAAAGAATCATAACCAGTAGGTAATGGATAATCAAGGTTGGACACTTGATCAACCATGTGCTGAGTGAAGCAAAGTGGAATATGTGCATTTAGATCCTGTGAAGATAACAGTGTGTGTGTGTTCTTTTTCAAGACAGAGCAAACCTCTAAACGAGGGGCATCATTATTAAAGTCACAGAAAGTATTGATACACATCATAAGAAAGCGAGGGTAGTGTGATACCTTCTTACCTAGTGCAGCTCTGAGTTGTGCCATGAGGAGAGCTCCAACATTCACCTTGTATCCATGGACAAGAGAATGTGTCAGTTTCTTGATGTAGGAAGGTATCCCATTCCAGCCTGTGGACTTGGTAGAGAACACCTTGACCATTGCATCAAATATCATGCTCCACTCCTTCCTTAGATACTTCCTGTCCATTTCACCAGACGGGTACCACTTGGTTGTTCCCTCTTCGAGAATAGGGCCTGCATACCCAATCTTCAAGAAGAGCTTCTTCAGAGTGTCATCATTAGCAAGTGGAGCAAAGTGTTGTCCTTCTTCCAGTGTAATTCCAAGAGCAGTATTGATGACCTCAGCTGTGAGAATGTATTGTTGCCCATTTATCTTGAATTTAATAGCTGGGGTTTCACCCACAATTAGAGCAACAGCAGTTCGCCAAAATTCCTCAAGTTTGTCTAGGTCGAGATGTGGAGTTGAGGTAATGGCTGAACGAAGATAGGACTTGTTCAAGAAAAACACCAGTCCTTTGAAATCTTCACCAGCATCATTTGGGGAAAAGATGCCAGCAAAGTTTGTTTGAGAGAGAGTCTGTTTGGGGGCCATGGAGATTTCAAGAAAAGAAGAAAGTGAGAAAGTAGCTTTTTGCTTGAAGAAAAGTATTTTGCCTTGAGTTTTGTGAGAGTGATATGTCTGAGTAACTGGAGAATAAATATAGGTTTCTCAAACGTTTGCTCAAAAAGTGGAGTTAAAGGACGTGTCTTAACCCACTCTCTTAACACGTGAGTTACTGCCCGTTATTCACTGTCAATCGTGGGGTGAATATCCAATTACAACGGTCCACTATTGTTGACAGTAACCTGTGCGCTAGAAACAATCTGTCAGTAAGAAGTGGTGGTGACAGTAGGTTTTGCGCGACAGCAACTATTGCGCAAAAACTTGCTGTCACCGTTAAGCATATGAATGACAGTATCCTTTACAAGTCTTGACAGAAAGTCTTTTCCTGCTGTCAAGAAGGTTGCTGTCAAGAAACACATGACAGTATCCTTCTTAACGACAGTAACTTCAATTAGTAAATGGTTCTGTCATGAACTTATTAGAATGCTTGATTCATACACTTAACTTAATATTGACAAATTATGGATTTAGCAATGTAATCTTTTGAACACAGATATTAAGCAATTAACACAGACAAATCATAAACTCAATAACCACATAAACATGAACTTTTATTATTATTAATAAAATCATTAAAATTGAGCATTGAGTACATCATTCTATGATTTTATCAACTAGTTCTAAGACTTCTTCCTTAATCTCTTCTTCAGAGCGGCCTTCTTTTTCAAGAAGTGCCTGAAGCTCCTTTTCTTCTTCCACAGCCTTGGCCTCATCTTCCTTAGCCTTGGCCTCCTTTTCCTCGTCTATCTCATCGAGGGCATCCAAAAGCACCTCGAAGAGCTCCTCAATCTCTTCATTGTAGGGTTCACTATCACACTTCTTTAGACCAACTTCGATTCCTACTTTGTTTTCCATTATTCACTTTAAAACTGAGAGCAGACTGGTGAAACCTAAGGATAATTTATAGGCAAAACCGTCTAAGGGTTAAAGTCTAATGGTCAACAGTTAGAGTACCCATACAACTACCACAAAAGTAATTAATGGTCGTGTCCTCCTTTAATCCTACAGATTAATGCAAAAGAGTGTGAAAGTCCAATGGAACAGATTTTTAACTCTCAAACTTAACGGATAACCACATTAAAGTCATACACGGTTTAAAAGTATGAGACTGGCACAAAATACTGACATGAGAAGTCAAATCAACACATGCTGTCACATAACCGACATAAACCAAGTAGACAGTAACTTCTCTTGACAGCAGGTTTGAAGTTGCTGTCATGAGCTTCAATAAGAATTGAAAATTTAGAAACCTTAGTAAAATTAACATACCAGATTCAGCATTCCCAATTCACTTACCAACCTGTTGAAGGTTGCTTCATCCAATGGCTTAGTGAAGATGTCAGCAAGTTGCTTGTCAGTTGGGACATAAATCAGCTTCACAGTTCCTTGTTCAACATGCTCTCTGATAAAGTGATGTCTTATATCAATGTGCTTTGTCCTAGAGTGTTGAACCGGATTGTCTGAGATGGCTATGGCACTAGTGTTGTCACAGTAAATAGGAATTTCTCTTAACACTAGACCATAATCTAGAAGTTGACTTTTCATCCATAGAATTTGTGCACAGCAACTGCCTGCAGCAATGTACTCAGCTTCTGCAGTTGAGGTAGAAACTGAATGCTGCTTCTTGCTAAACCATGAGACCAATCTTCCACCAAGAAATTGACAGCTACCAGTAGTACTCTTTCTGTCAATCTTGCATCCAGCATAGTCTGAGTCTGAGTAACCAATTAGATCAAATCCAGTATTCTTAGGATACCAAAGGCCTAGGTTAGGAGTGCCTTTTAAGTATCTAAAGATTCTCTTGATGGCTACCAAGTGTGACTCCTTTGGATCACTTTGAAACCTTGCACAAAGACATGTAGCAAACATGATGTCAGGTCTGCTAGCAGTTAGGTATAGGAGGGATCCTACCATGCCTCTATAAGTGCTTGAGTCAACTTTCTTTCCTTTAGAATCAAGATCCAGACTAGTTGCTGTGGACATTGGTGTCCTTGCAGGAGATGAATCTTCCAAGTTGAACTTTTTGAGAAGTTCCTTGATATACTTAGCTTGACTTATGAAGATTCCATCAGTTTGTTGAAGAATTTGTAACCCTAGAAAGAATGACAATTCTCCCATCATGCTCATCTCATATTTGTTACTCATGAGATGGGAAAACTTCTCACACAGCTTCTCATTTGTAGAACCAAAAATGATATCATCCACATAGATTTGTACCAGAATGATGTCCTTGCCATGATGCTTGTAGAAAAGTGTCTTGTCCACAACTCCTCTGGTAAACTGGTTTTCCAGAAGAAAGGTGGAAAGTGTGTCATACCATGCCCTGGGTGCTTGCTTTAATCCATACAAAGCTTTGAAGAGTTTGTACACAAAATTATGCATTTCAGCATCCTCAAACCCTGGTGGCTGTTCCACATACACTTCTTCTTCCAGCTCTCCATTTAGAAAGGCACTTTTGACATCCATCTGAAATACTTTGAAGTTGCAGTGTGCAGCATAAGCTAGAAAGATTCTTATAGCTTCAAGTCTGGCAACAGGAGCAAATGTCTCATCATAATCTATTCCCTCCTGTTGACAGTAACCTTTAGCCACTAGCCTTGCTTTGTTCCTTGTCACCAATCCATTTTCATCAAGTTTGTTTCTGAAAACCCACTTGGTCTCAATAACTGACTTTCCCTTAGGTCTTGGAACCAATTTCCATACATTGTTTCTTTCAAACTGATTTAGCTCTTCTTGCATGGCTATCACCCAGTCAGAATCCAACAATGCTTCATCAATTGTCTTGGGTTCCATTTGTGACAGGAAGCATGAGAACATGCTGTCAGCAGAGACTTTGTTCCTTGTCCTCACTCCAGAATTAGGATCACCAATTATAAGGTCATTTGTGTGATCCTTGGTCCACCTGGTGATTCTGGGCAAGCTACTTGATTGAACAGGAACATTTGCTTCAGCTTGTTGAGTTGAATGCTCATCAATTCCTGTTAGGAATATGTTGTTCTTGATGATAATTATAAAAACACTTAGTAGATTTTGTATTAAGTTATTTTGTAACTGTCAACGAAATAGCATGCTTTGCAGTGTTTCGTTGACAGGAAGCTCATCAACGAAATGAGTGATGTAGCAATTGCACTGTACATTACTTCATAGTTTGATATGCAGTTTGTTGAGTACTAGATAGGTTTTCTAAGTCATGTTGACTAAATGGTTAGATAGGCAAAATAGGTTGGTTAATTGTAAATATTTAGTGCCTTGTAATTTTGCCTAAGTGAAGACATGTCAACGGAATGAAGATTACTCTATCAACGAAACAAGGAAGCTCATCAACGAAACAAAGAATAAAGCTATCAACGAAACACATCTCTATGCCATCAACGAATCATTATTGCTTTTCTATACAATTGACAAAGTGATAGTGACAGGTTCCTGACAGATCAAAAAGGAGATGTGGAAGTGTACTTTGCATTGGAAACCATTAAAATGGACATGGGGAATAAGGAAACATCCCAGTTTCCAATTGGGCTCTTGGGAGTGATCATAATAAGCATGAAGACAAAAGCAAGGATCTCCAAGGACCACTGGACAAAGGGATGAAAAGCAAACTATTGGCGGTTACTCATTGTACTATTAGTGTAGCCAAAAATAGGGTTGTAAACTTGGGTTTATATAACCAAGTGTAGCAGTTACTTTATTAAGTGTGAAGAAAAACAAAGAGTTTGTATTAGCTATCTTTGAGAGCATTTTTCTTCTCTACCACCTTGTAACTGAGCAGCTGTGTACATTTGTATCACAGATTATTTCCGCAATAAAAACACTTCAGTTGGATCATCAAACAATCCAACTGAATTATTTATATCTTGTGTTTTTATTTATTCAGTTCAGTTTAATTTCATAAAGTATTTTCAAGTTAAAGAAATATCAAAATTGTATTCAACCCCCCCCCCCCCCTTCTACAATTCTGTTAGGTCATTTGGGATTAACAATTGGTATCAGAGCAAGCTTCTAACATACAAGAAGTTTAAAGATCAAGACCAAAAACAGAAACCATGGTGAAGAAGGATGCAGGTGTGAAGATACCAGTTCTTGATAAGGACAATTACTTTCACTGGAAAGTAAAGATGCATTTACATCTCATGTCTATGGATGAGAGGTATGTAGACTGCATTGAGAAAGGTCCACACGTTCCCATGAAGCTTGATTCTAGAGTTGGATTGCCAGATAATGCTCCTGATGTAGAGATTCCAAAACTTGTCTCAGAATGGACTGTTGAAGATGTTGCAGAAGTCCATAAAGACAAAAGAACCATGAACATTCTGTTTAATGGTTTGGAGCAAGAGATGTTTGACAATGTTATCAACTGTACAACCTCTAAGGAAGTATGGGATACTGTTAGAACTCTCTGTGAAGGAACTGAGCAAGTCAGGGAAAATAAAATGCAACTCCTTATACAACAATATGAGCATTTTCATTTTAAAGCTGGTGAAACCCTAAATGACACGTTTAGTAGGTTTCAGAAGCTTTTGAATGGATTAAAGCTGTATGGGAGGATCTATCAAACTAAGGATTCAAACCTTAAATTTCTCAGAGCTCTTCCAAAAGAATGGAAGCCTATGACTGTTTCTCTTAGAAACACTCAAGAGTACAAAGACTACACTCTTGAAAGGCTTTATGGAACCTTGAAGACTTATGAGCTGGAAATGGAGCAAGATGAGGAAATTGAAAAGGTACAGAAGAAGGGTGGATCTATTGCATTAATTGCATCTGTGAACCAACTGGAAGATGACAACAAAGAAACTGCAAAGGCCACAACTAGTCGACCTAGTTGTAGGAGTGATGTTAGCAAGGGTAAAGACAAGATGACAGAAGAAGAAGAAGAATCAGAACCAGCCAACTTGAATGACTTAGATGAGATTGATGAGCATATTGCTTTTCTGTCTAGGAAATTCTCTAAGTTCAAGTTCAAAAGAAACTCAGAAGCAAGGCCACCAAGAAGAGACTTTCAACCTAGCAAAACAAACTGGATTGAAAAGTCTAAGTCAAAATGTTTCAATTGTGGAATGCTTGGTCACTTTGCTGGAGACTGCAGAAAGCCCAAGGTTGAGAAGGGCAACAGGAAATTTGAGCCTGTTGATTATAAAAAGAAATACTTTGAACTTCTCAAGGAAAAAGAAAAGGCTTTCATGTCTCAGGAGTATGACTGGGCTGGTAATGGTGAAGACTCTGATGATGATGTTGAATATGTCAACTTGGCTCTTATGGCTGACAATCATGAGCAGGAAGCAAGTTCCTCAAGCAACCAGGTAACAATTACTAATCTTTCTGAGCTTTCTAAAGAGGAATGCGATAGTGCAGTAAATGAAATGTCTACTGTACTATATAATTTGCGTGTTACTCTTAAATCACTTACCAAGGAGAATTCTAGAATAAAAGAGACTAATTTGCTCTTAAGTGATAGGAATGCAATGTTAGAAGCACAGCTCATTGAATTTGAGAAAATGAGATGTGTTAGTAGGGATGCTAAGAAGGAACTTGAGAACGTGTTACAAAGGGAAGAAATTCTTAAAACACAACTTGAAATAGAACAAGGTGTGATTGCAAAATGGAAAGATTCCAGGAATGTTGCTACCAACATCATTAATGTTCAAGGTATGGAATCTTTCTGTGAGGAATCATGGAAAAAGAACAAAGAGAAGCTAGGGTGTGTTGGTGAAACCTTAGAATCAGAAACAGAGTCAACAAACAACAATGATCATTTGTTGGAGGTTGATATGTCAACGAAATGCAATGTTTCGTTGACACATGAACCATCAACCGATCAGGCTGTTTCGTTGACAGACAAAAGAAAAGAGAAACTCACTAGACTTAATGACAAGTATGGTCCTGTCACCAAGAACTTTGTTCAAGGTGAGTCTAGTAATTCAAAGAAAGTTGAGAAGCCTGTTGAGAGAGCTAATGTAGGTCACTTGTCTAACAAGCAATTGAAAGACAAGGTAGAGAAAGTTCATAATGAGGCTAAGGGAAATAAAAAGAATAACAGGAATGGCAAAGTAGGAATTAACAAACACAACAATTACACACCTGATAAATATGCTCCTAGAAAGACATGTGTTAATTGTGGAAGTGTTAGTCATTTGTCTACTAACTGCAAATCTGTTAAGAAATCTGCTAATGTGAAAATGCCCAAGCCTGCAATGAACAGTTCCATGCCTACAATGCCTGTTATGCCTAACATGTTTGCTCCATATGCACAATTTCAGAATCCATATGCTAGCATGCCATTTGTGTCTAATCCTTACATGAATATGTTTAACATGCCACAAATGCCATGGAACATGAATAACATGATTGTTCCTCCAACTATGCATGCTATGAATGAAAATATGAGCAACCCTCAGAAATCAACACCAAGGGTAAAGATTGATTTGAATCAATCTGAGTCCAAAGTGAAAAATGGTACAAAAGGGAATGCAAAGGCTAACAAGACAGGACCCAAGGAAACTTGGGTACCAAAATCAACTTGATTTGGTTTTATTGTGTGCAGGGAGACAAAAGGAATCTTTGGTACTTGGATAGTGGTTGTTCAAGACACATGACTGGTGATTCTACCCTGCTCACAGAGTTTCAGGAAAGAGCTGGCCCTTGTATTGCTTTTGGAGATGACAGCAAAGGCTACACAAAGGGATATGGCTTGATTTCAAAAGAGAATGTCATCATAGATGAGGTTGCATTGGTGGATGGTCTTAAGCACAATTTGCTTAGTATCAGTCAACTCTGTGACAAAGGATTTTTAGTTACTTTTTCAAAAGAAGCCTGTGTTGTTTCTAAAGGAGGAAACAACAATGTGGTAATGACTGGATTCAGAAGAGGGAATGTGTACATTGCTGACTTTAGTAGCACAAGTTCAGACACCATCACTTGTCTTTTCAGCAAAGCAAGCAAGGATGAAAGTTGGCTATGGCACAAGAAATTATCTCATCTGAATTTCAAGGTTATGAATGATTTGGTAAGGAAAGATCTTGCTAGAGGAATTCCACAGGTGGAGTTTTCCAAGGATGGTTTGTGTGATGCCTGTCAAAAAGGGAAACAAAAGAAGGCATCATTCAAAAGCAAGACAGAGTCATCAATTGTTCATCAGCTTGAGTTACTTCATATGGATTTGTTTGGCCCTGTAAATGTCATGTCTATTTCAAAGAAGAAATACTGTCTTGTGATTGTTGATGATTTTTCTAGATTTACATGGACATTTCAAGTTACAGAGGCATGGTTGGCTCACTTTTATATTTAACAGCTAGTAGACCTGATATTATGTTTGCTACATGTTTATGTGCTAGATTTCAGGCTGATCCTAGGGAATCCCATTTAGTTGCTATTAAAAGGATTTTCAGATATCTCAAAGGAACACCAAACCTTGGCATTTGGTATCCTAGAGAATCTGGTTTTGAACTAATTGGTTATTCAGATGCAGATTATGCAGGATGTAAAATTGACAGGAAAAGCACAACAGGCACCTGTCAATTCTTAGGAAACAAGCTTGTGTCATGGTTCAGCAAGAAACAAAACTCAGTTTCCACCTCCACAGCTGAGGCTGAGTATATTGCAGCTGGAAGTTGTTGTGCACAGATTTTATGGATGAAAAATCAACTACTTGATTATGGATTAAGAGTTGAGAAAATTCCTATTTTCTGTGACAACACTAGTGCCATTGCCATTACTGAGAATCCAGTGCAGCATTCAAGAACCAAGCACATTGACATCAAGTACCATTTCATTAGAGAACATGTTATGAATGGTACTGTGGAGTTACATTTTGTTCCAAGTGAACAACAACTTGCAGACATCTTTACCAAGCCACTTGATGAATCAACATTCTCAAGATTAGTAAGTGAGCTAGGTATGCTAAATTTCTCTTAATTATTTTTGAGATATTTGCAAGTCATTATGCAGCCAGAAATTTGCTATGTTTTTTTTTCTGTGAATAATTTTTCTCAGGAAAAGGTAAAATTTTGTCTAAGTCAAAATTACTATGCCAACGGAATGCACCATTTCGTTGACAGTCTTAGCAGTTTTCTGGGTGTTTCGTTGATAGCTCTTTTATATCAACGAAACGCAGCTTTATCAACGAAATAAGACGGGACTTTAACCGCCCAATCCTGATTCGTTGATTTAGCGCTTTTTATCTGAACCGTTGAAATGTGACACGTCTTTTACCACGATCTATGCATACACCCCTGTAAGTATAAATCATGGTAATACTTTAAGAGTAACGGTTATATTTTTAAGCCAATCCAGTAATTTACATTTATTATTGGATTCATTTTCTGAGAATTTTTGGGGGAGTATTTAAGAAATTTTAGTTTTATTATTTTTTTTTTACCTGTTCTCAAAAATTTCAAAGGCTTTTTCTCTCTTCTTTTCTCTATCAATCAATTCAGTTCGAAGCTTTCCTTTAATCAACAATGGCACCCATAGTCAAGCTAATGTCTGCTGGAGGGTTCATCTATGAGAAGAACAACTCCATCCCTTTTGTTGTCAAGGAAAACCCGAACAGTCTGTTCTTCAAAATGATGGATTTCATGAAGAATTGCAAGTTGAGCTATGCAATGTTTCACTCTACACCACTCTACAATGAGATAATCGAGGAGATTTGGACCTCATGTGAGTATAGTGGAACAAACTGCACACTACAATTCACTCTTCAAGGTAATGAGTACATAGTTAATTCTGATGTTTTGCAAGCATGTTTACATATTCCTGATAATAACTGTGATGCTTTGCCTACTAACACTGAAATAACTACCATGTTAAATTCTATAAACTACTCTTTGCCTACTGATAATCTGGGTAGAATAATTAGGAGAGGTTTGGTTAGAGAATACAGTTATTTAGCTGATGCATTCATTAAGGTCTTTTCTGGAAAGATTAGTAATTTTGATGCATTAACTAACTCTATGTTAATTCTCCTAACCATGCTTCTAAATGATAGATATCACAACTTTAGCACCCAACTTATGTATGAAATTGGTGCTAAGTTGGGTGACAAAGCGAATAGGAAGAAAAATATCTATTATGCTAGGTTTCTGATGATGTTGGCTAACCATGTTAGTCCAGCACCATTAGTTATCTCTAACCCTAATGCCAGGTTCGAGTGCTTTGTGCAAGAAAAGAGAGTATTGACAGACATACTCAGGCTGAACCACAATGGTGATGTTCCAGTGGTGTATCTGCCAATCATTGAGGTAACTACTACTATCCCTGTTAGTGTAGCTAACTCCTCTACTGTTTTACCTTCCAATGTTGCTATGGAGTCTGTAGCTGTGACCCAACAGGCTCCTACCCTAGCAACAAAACCTAAATCAAAGAAATCCTCCAAGCCAACCTCAGGTGCTTCTCAAAAGGCACCTGTTGTAAAAACTACCACACAACCTAAGGGGAGTGAGTCTGGAGTTGTAAGAGGTGAGGGAAGGGGTGAACATCAAAGAAACCCCAAGGATAAGGAAGGACAGGTTAGTGTGTACCAGCCAAGCCCCATTGTGTCTTCCCAACAAGGCACAATGAGTAAAATGGATTTAAACACAAGTCTAATTGCATCCTCCCAAAAGGATGTGATTATTGAAACAAGCTCTCCACCAAGAGCACAGTCCAAGAGGGTAAGGGACACTTCAAGCCCAAAGTCTACATTTTCCCAATACCAAAGGAGAGTGAAGCAAAAGTCCAAGGGTACACAGGGTGCACACACACTGGAAGCAACACTTCCAGTTTCTCAAATTCAGTTTGATGTAACCCCTATCATTACTCTGGGGTTACAGTCCCATTCTCTAAACATCAATCTTGAATTATCTCCATCCAATTCACCAACTCAATCTTTAGATGTGGACATGATCCATACATCTATTCCTGATTCTCCAACTCTAATCTTGGAGAAGCCCCACTCTGAAGCTGGTGGCCATCACTTGTTAAGTGATTTGTTGGGCCATCAACCAATTTTTCCTGAAGTTGCAAGGGGATCTGTGGACCATTCTTTAAAATCAATCACCACAGACTCTACTGTAATTTCTCATTCTCAAAGTGCTTTCTTGACTTCATCAACGAAACAGTCTATTTCGTTGACAAGTGTTTCTCCATCAACGGTATCCATACCGTTGACAGTTCAAACTACCATTCCGTTGATAGTTCACTCTGCACCTTTAATTGAAAATCAAGTTGTTCCCACAACTAGTGCAGATGATCTAGTGGTAGTTGAGACACTTCTAGGACTGAGAGGGAGTGAAACTGAGAGGCTGGCTTGCAGCCAGGCAAAAGGAGAGAATGTGAGTGAGAGGCTGGCTATTTCTTCCAGCCAGGCAAAAGGAGAGATTGAGAGTTCCACCTTAGAAGGTGAAGGTGAGGGTGTGAGAGGTGTGAGCCATGGGGAGCCCATGATGCAAGAACAGAGTGGAGAGAGAGAAGGGACTACAGGAGAAATAAGGATGGAAGCAGCCATTGCTAATGAGTTAATGGAGGTCAGTGAGGGAGAAAGGGAACCTACTTTCCAAGAGGTTTATCAACAAACTCTGGATAGTATTTCCCTGGATCCTGAGACCTTTACTCATCCTGTGCCAGCCTATCAAATTATGGCTCAGCAGGGCAATGTGGAGGCAGAAAGGTCACTAAATCTAATTCATACAACTGCATCAATGCAAAGAGCAAAGGATGCCCTGACCAATCTACCTTCAGGAGCTGCAGCAAGTGGAGAATTTGAGTTTTCTGATGCTGAGGACAGCTATGGTGATAATCTACAGGTGGCCACCACTTCACAGACTGGGACTTCTGTGGTGCCTCCTACACCAGGCTGGCTTTCTCAAGGTATGCATGGTAGAGCCACTCTAGATGCTGCTATCTCCAGGCAGTACAATGAAGCCTACTTAGCTCATGAGTCTGCAAATGCAAGAGACAAGAAATTCTACAAGGCCATCATGGATTCTCTGGAAATTCAAAGGCTACAAATGATGCAGACAAGGATTGAGGCTACAGAAATCAAGGACTCTATTAGCAATTTCAGGGATGCTAACTACAGGATGATGGATGAAAAGCTCCCTCTTCTCACTATGTCCAAAATGAACAGGTTTTTCTCTAAGGAACCTGAAGTGGCTACCTCCTTGAAGACTCTCTCTTCTAGAGTGGACAAGGTGGAAGCTACTTTATCTCAAATGCAAAAGGAACAGGAGAAGCAGACTCAACTTTTGGCCCAGCTAGTGGCAGCTCAAGGACTCCCAGTTGTCTCTCTTGATGATAACAAAAAGGGGGAGAAATCTCAGGAGCTAACCATTCAAATCACAAAGGTGCTGGTCCCAACCATCACATTGCCACAGGAGCCACTAGCAATGGGGGAGTTTGGAAAGAAGAATAAGGATGGCATTGACTTGATCCAGGAAGCTTCTATGAGGATACAACTTGCAGCACAGATCAAAGATCATTGGTCCAACATAGAAGCAAGGTTCAAGAAAATTACTGAATCTTCAAAGACAGATCAGCCATCAACAAATGCAATGGTGAATGCACAAGTGGAGCCACAGTTCAAGAGCTCTTATGCTATAGAGCCCCTTCTACATGGAGTCATTCAAGGACCAAGAAAGGAGAAAGGACAAACTTCATGCATTAGGGATGTGGAAGAAGCTACATTACAAAGAAGCTTATCTCCCAAGTCTCCTGCTAAACCAAAAGGCAAAAACATAGCAAGGACTTTCTATCCTGCACCTTATCCAGATGAGCTCAAACTACTTGGACTTCTCATCACAAAAAGCAAGGAAAGTAATAATCATGAGATAAGGAAGCAAAGGGCAATTGTCTACAGGAATGGACAACAAATCTGTGTTTGGGCTGGTCATCCAAACTTTGCTGAAGCCAAGGCTGAGGAATCAGAAAGAGCAGCTATGCAAGCTCTTGCAGTAGCTCAAGCTCTAGATGAAGAAGAAAGACAGCAAGAAGAAAAAGCCCAAAAGGAAAGGAGTGAAAAGAAGAGTACAAGGCAACCAAAGGCAAGGGCTAGAAGAAACATAACCTTTGAAAATGATGACTCTCAGAGTATTGCATCAGACTCTTCTGTACCTCCAACAATTCCTGATCCATCTTTAAAGTTAGCCTGTGATCCCAAACATCTTGTTAATTATCATGATCAGCCAATTGAGCCAAAGGAAGAGCCAATTGAGTTTGATGAGGCTAACTTTCCTAAATTCCTTTTTGAGATGGATCCAAAGAAGAAATTGAAGCAAAGGGCTGTCAAGACAAAGCCAGTATTTGTGAGAAAGCCACAACCTCAAAAACCCCCTTCAAATCCAGAGGACTGCATGTACATTGCTGACATCAGGGAAGAATCCAGCTTGCATCTTGATTTAGACAACCTGGTGGAAGTAAGGGGCATTGCAGCTTCTCAGAAGCTACCTGAAAGATTGGTTTTCACATACAAGGGTGGTAGAGAACAAATTTGGCCTCTCTACAGAATTCTAGGAGAAGACTACCAAACACTACTCACAGTGTTTAGATGCTTGAAGAAAGACTTTGGCTTCACCAAAACAGCCAAGTCTGAGGTGGTCTCCAGAATATGTCAAATAAAGGCTAGCTGGAACAAGCCTGAGGCTCTTCCCAGGATGCTAAGAGTGCCCTCAACAGGAAAGAAGATCCATCTTCAACCTTTCTGGATGATGGAATTCAAGGACAAGGACAACTGCAGAAGGTTCTTCAGGATGGAAGACCAGCTGGACAAGGCATCTAATCAAACTCTAAGGTTTATGCAATCCAAGCTTGGTGATCAAGATGAAGAAGAGAAGATCTTTTACAGAAGGCTACAGGTCCAGATTGAGGAGAACAACTCTAGGAGAGGGAAGAAGACTATGCCCCAAAGAAGACAAAGATGAATTATTTGCTCAGTCTGGAGGAGCACATTTGGGCATTAGTTTTGTAAGTCTTGCATTATTTCTAAAAACTTTATGAAGCTCAATACAACTTTTACTTTTATCATGTGTAATATGCCTGAGTGTTTTTGTTATCATCAAGGCTCTTGATTTATGGCTGTTATTCTATCAGTCATAAATTGGGGGAGATTGTTAGGAATATGTTGTTCTTGATGATAATTATAAAAACACTTAGTAGATTTTGTATTAAGTTATTTTGTAACTGTCAACGAAATAGCATGCTTTGCAGTGTTTCGTTGACAGGAAGCTCATCAACGAAATGAGTGATGTAGCAATTGCACTGTACATTACTTCATAGTTTGATATGCAGTTTGTTGAGTACTAGATAGGTTTTCTAAGTCATGTTGACTAAATGGTTAGATAGGCAAAATAGGTTGGTTAATTGTAAATATTTAGTGCCTTGTAATTTTGCCTAAGTGAAGACATGTCAACGGAATGAAGATTACTCTATCAACGAAACAAGGAAGCTCATCAACGAAACAAAGAATAAAGCTATCAACGAAACACATCTCTATGCCATCAACGAATCATTATTGCTTTTCTATACAATTGACAAAGTGATAGTGACAGGTTCCTGACAGATCAAAAAGGAGATGTGGAAGTGTACTTTGCATTGGAAACCATTAAAATGGACATGGGGAATAAGGAAACATCCCAGTTTCCAATTGGGCTCTTGGGAGTGATCATAATAAGCATGAAGACAAAAGCAAGGATCTCCAAGGACCACTGGACAAAGGGATGAAAAGCAAACTATTGGCGGTTACTCATTGTACTATTAGTGTAGCCAAAAATAGGGTTGTAAACTTGGGTTTATATAACCAAGTGTAGCAGTTACTTTATTAAGTGTGAAGAAAAACAAAGAGTTTGTATTAGCTATCTTTGAGAGCATTTTTCTTCTCTACCACCTTGTAACTGAGCAGCTGTGTACATTTGTATCACAGATTATTTCCGCAATAAAAACACTTCAGTTGGATCATCAAACAATCCAACTGAATTATTTATATCTTGTGTTTTTATTTATTCAGTTCAGTTTAATTTCATAAAGTATTTTCAAGTTAAAGAAATATCAAAATTGTATTCAACCCCCCCCCCCCCTTCTACAATTCTGTTAGGTCATTTGGGATTAACAATTCCATTGTCTCCACCATGTTCTTCATTGTCTCCAGAGTCAACACTGTTCTGAATGTTGGATGTTATGGTGTGTGATTGAGCTGGAGTTTGATTGACAGTAGTGGTGTTGACAGCATCTTTGTCAATTTCAACAATTTGAGTGAAGCTAGGTTCTTCATCTACAATCTCCTCAGCTTCCAGGTATCCTTGATTCTCAAATCTGAATGTCTGCATCTTTCCTTCTTCATGCAGTCCTGGAAACTTGGTTTCATCAAATGTGACATTAACACTTTCTTCAATAATCCTGTGTTCCATAACATAAACTCTGTAGGCAGTCCTTTCTGTGCTGTAACCCATGAATAATCCTTCAAATGCCTTGGTGTCAAATTTTCCTTTCTTCTCATGGTTGTCTTTCATCATAAAGCATTTGCTTCCAAACACATGAAAATATTTGACAGTAGGTTTCTTTCCAGTTAACAGACAGTAAGGAGTACTTGCATGAGTTTTGTTGATCATGGTTCTGTTCTGAGTATAACAGGCTGTGTTGATAGCTTCAGCCCAGAAATATGTTGGCAACTTAGCATCATGCAACATAGTTCTAGCTGCTTCAATGAGAGTCCTGTTCTTTCTTTCTACAACTCCATTCTGCTGTGGAGTTCTTGCAGCAGAGAATTGTTGTACAATTCCTTCATCTTTACAGAAATTTCCAAGTGTGGCATTTCTGAATTCTGTACCATTGTCACTCCTCAAGATTTGAACTTTTGAGTTTGGGGTTCTATCAAGAACTCTGACTTGATCAATAATCACTTGAGCAGCTTCATCTTTGGATTCAAGAAATTTCACCCAAGTGTACCTTGAGTAATCATCCACCATTACTAAGGCATACCTCTTTCTGGCCATTGATGGTACAGTGACTGGTCCAAAGAGGTCCATGTGAATTAACTTGAGTGCTTCTATGTTGGTGTTTACTTGCTTGGACTTGTGCACAGCTCTTCTCAGTTTGCCCATTTGACAATCTTCACACAGTCCTTCTTGACAGAATTCCTGTTGGGGCAAACCTCTCACTAACTCCTTCTTCATCAGTATATTCATTGTCTTGAAGTTGAGATGTTAGAGCTTCCTGTGCCAAAGCATACTGTCACCAACAGTAGCTTTACTGTAAAAACAGTAAACTTTATCCTTCTTTGTTGAGCTTAGATCAGCAACAAACAAGCTTCCTTTTCTGACCCCTTTCAGAGAGAGGCTTCCATCCTTCTTGTGATAGATGTTGCACACCATCATGTCAAAGTCAACCTTAAATCCTCTCTCACTGAATTGGCTGACACTGAGTAGGTTGTGCTTCAATCCATCCACAAGAGCAATATCTTCAATGACAACATTTCCAATTTCCAGACAGCCATATCCCACTGTGTAACCCTTGCTGTTGTCTCCAAAGGTTATGATTGGGCCAGCTTTCTCTACATAATGTGATAGCAGGGCTTTATCACCTGTCATGTGTCTTGAGCAACCACTGTCAATTATCCACATGACCTGATTTTTCTTCTTACCCTGCAAAACAGAATGTTTCTAAGTTGCATATGGTACCCAATCTTTGTTGGGTCCTGCAGTTTCATTGTTTCCTGAGTTTCTTTCAGTCACAACATCACAGGCATTATCAAAGACTTCCTGTTTGACTTCTCTTTTCACCCACTTAGGTTTAGAATTGGACTTGGTCCTTTTCTTAGTGGATAAAGCCTTTTTGCTGTTGCCAGCAGGCTCAGAAGTCTCAACAGTGTTTAGGTATGAGCATTTTTCAGTAGAGAGAACAGGTAAGTTAAAGCATGTACTCATGGCAGTGATTTTGCATGGCATACAATCAATGTTATTACAGACACTCATAGTTCTATGCATAAGGGGGGTTCTGTGTAAGTTACCATTGAGTTCAGTTGCATTGATCTTATCCTCAATTGGTTTCTTACAAACATGTGTTAAGTGATGTGTAGATCCACAGTTATTGCATAGTTTCCTAGAAGCACCACCAACATTAGTGTATCCATTTCCTTTATTGACACCTACCTTACCATTCCTGTTTCTAGACTTGGGAGTTACTGGATTGACAGTATGTTCAGAAGTTGCTGTCGAACTATCCTTGACAGTATCTTTTATTCCTACTGTCTTGCCAATCGTGACAGCATCCTTTGAACTTACTGTCTGATTGCTTGGTAAGTTTACTGTCTTGGGGATTGTGACAGTATCCTTTCCTTCCTTGAATGTGCTGTCAACACCTTCATCCTCATCAAGAATTTCTTGTTTGATGAGCATGGCTTCTTCATCAAACTCAATTTCAGCAGCTTTGAAAATAGGAGTTTTAACTTTCTTGAGAATGGTGGGTTTGACAGCAGCAACTCCAGGACAATCTTGAATCACAGTTTCCTTTCCAGGTCTTCTACCATAAGAAAAACCTATACCAACAGACTGATTTTCTGTATGCTTATCATTGTAATCCTGAACTATCTTTGATGAGTTTCTATAGGCCTTAATCTTAAATTCATTTTCAGCAATCTCATTCCTCAGGAATTCCTCAACCTCCTTAGCACATTTTAATTCATTTTTAAGTTTAGCATTCTCTTGAGCTAAAGAGCCTAGTGAACTGGTTTTGAGAAAAAGAGAATCATTTTCAGACTGAAGTGTTTCATTGAGCTTACTTAGTCTAGAGATTTCCTCATTAGCAGCAGATAAGCTAGTATAGACATTGAACATTTCAGCACTTAAGTCTTTAATGGTTTTCTTATACTCATCAGTAGACATATCAAGTAAGACAAGTGAAGGTACCTGACTTGAAGGTGTTGATGCTACCTCATCAGTGCTAGCCATGAGAGCTAGGTTAACATGTTCTTCCTCTTTTTCATCATCAGAATCATCCCAACACTTTCCTTCAGCCACATAGGCTCTTCCTTGATTTTTCTTGGAGTATCCACCAGTTCCTTTCTCATATCTTTGAACCTGTTTGGGTCTTTTGCATTCAGTAGCAAAATGACCAGGTTCTCCACAGTTGTAACATTTGAACTTTGATCTATCCACAAATCCAGTTTTGTATCCTCCTTTGGTTGAACTTCCCACAGCAGCCTTTGATGAGCTTCCTTTGCTGAACTTGGATGCTTGGCCTTGAGGCTTGTATGACCTATCCTTCTTGAACCTAAAGTTCTTGAACTTCTTGGCCATGTAAGCCATAGTAGGGTTGTCCATGCTTTCCAGTTCCTCCATTGTGTAGAAGTCTTCATCTTCCACATCTTTAAGCTGTAGTACCACTTTCTCATCATCTTCAACCACCTCTTCTATCTTCAAGGTCTGTGTTGGGGTTGATTGTGTGATCTGTAGTACTTCACTTGGCTGTGTGATCCTTGGCACATGTGCTACTAGGGCACTTGACATATTAGCCATCTTGTTCCTTGTTCCACTTTGTATGGCTCTCTTTTGAAAGAGTTCGAGTTCATAAGATTTCAGAATACCATAAAGTGTCTCAAAGGTTATAGTGTTGAGATCTCTTCCTTCTCGTATGGCTGTTGTCTTGTGTTCAAGGTGATCGGGCAGTGTGAGCAGGAACTTGACATTTAATTCTTTTCTGTCATAGTACTTGCCATGTATCTGTAATTCAGTTAAGAGCTTACTGAACCTTTCGAACATGGAGGTTAAGTCTTCACCAGGCTTGGCCATGAATGCCTCATATTGAGATATTAGAATTTGCCTTTGGTTGCCCTTAACCTCTTCACTTCCTTCACAGAGTAAGGCTAACCTGATCCACATCTCCTTGGCTGATGTGCAGCTTATCACACTTCCACACATGGCTTTATCCAGCGTGAGAGAATCGAGCAAGATAAGTTGCAAATGATCATCTAGCACCATTTTCTCCTTTTCAGGTTCCAAGATTTCTGAGGGATCTTTGGGAACCCAATGTGCAGGAATAATCTCACCATTCACTGTTGTGGCTTCAATTTCCTTTCTTGGAATGAAAGGACCATTCTCGAGTATACCTGGGTATAGTGGATTTGCAGCTTTGATAAACAACAAGATTTTTCTTTTCCAAATGCTGTAGTTCTCTTTATCAAATGCTGGGATCTTGATACTGTTTGATTTCTGCATTTTCTCCGGGATCTCAGATATGTATGTTAATCTGAAGGCTTTGATACCAGTTGTTAGTCCTTGTGTATTGCAGAAGGGGGGGGGGGGGGGATGAATGCAATACTGATAAAATTCAATCTAAATTTCAACAACTCAAATCAAGATTAAACGTTATCAGCAATATATGCAATCACGAACAGTATTAAGTAAGAACAAGATTCACAAAATAAATGTTTTATTTATTTTGCAAAGTGTTGCTACAACCTCAAGAAAGAATTCTCGAGCTCCGGGTTTTCTTCAAAGACACTTGCTTGTCTTTTTTACTTTTCTAGAATGAGTTGATAGTAGTTATAAGACTAACCCTATCACTATCAGTCACGGGTTTGTGAAGCTGCTGTCACTGTCAAGTGGCAGCTTCTTACAGATTGTCTTACCCATGTGACTTTCCTAAATTGCTAACATGTCAGATATACATTACAAAGAAAGCAACCTAGATTCATTCTATTTCCAGCTAAACCAATTTAGCAGATAAAGACTTGACCTTGCTCTTGAATTGATTCGCTTTTGTTTTGCAGTGCTTTGAAGCTTCTGTCGTAGTCTTGCAGACTTGGTGCAGCTTAGGGATTCTGCATCACGCCTGTTTCTTGAACATTTAAACTGTCACGGGATTTGACTGAGAAAGATACCTAGCATAAGGATCTTTATTGAGACAGTTACTTTTGCCGCAAAGCTTGCTGTCACAGGAATGATCTTTTGGTGACAGTATGAGTTCCCCGCATAGAGTGCTGTCGAGGATCCCAAACTTGCTGTCGAGGGCAATAGTTGCTGTCGCGTAGTCTTCCGCCAATGTTGCTGTCAGAGTGAATATGCTGTCGTGACTTGCAACATTCTGTCTTCTTGTAATCTTACTGTCACAGCTTTAGGACAGTAACCTTTATTCATGTTGTCATCCAGAAAGCATTCTTTGAGGCTTGAACACATAAGTGAACTTCTTTCAAACAATACAACTAGAATAGCAATACATACTGATTACAAGAACATACTTTGGCTATGACAGTATGTCCTACTTAATTTAAGAAATTAAGTACAATCAAAGTTAAGTTGTTTCTATGCTATCACCCATAAATCCCAACACATTTAGAGGTAGAAAAATAGATAATGCAATAAGAATAAGATGTTAGTTTAGCAACTGACAAAAGATTACAGTGAAATTGAGGTACATGTAGTACTTGTTTGAGAGTAAAACCAGAGTCAAAAATTACATCACCAATATGACAAATTTTTGACACATTGCCATTAGGAAGATGTATATCTGAATTTAGCACAGTAGTATTGTGAAGAAGAGACAAATGTGGAGTAATATGGTGCGTAGCACCTGAATCAACTATCCATGTAGTGATTGAATCATCTAATTGTGAATTAACAGAATTAGATGCATAAGATATACCTGCACTTTTTGTTCCAAGATCCTGTATCCAGGGAGCAAGAGAAGCCTGAGGTTTCACATTAGCTTGCAATAAAGAGAGTAACTGTTGATACTGACTTTGAGTAATACCAGAACTATCAGTAAGTGGACTATCAAGAGAAACTTTTTCAGTAGTAGCAGCGGTCTGATAAGCAGGTACAGTAACAACATTAGATTGAGTCACGGTAAACTTCTTGTTTGTGCGTAGTTTATGCTTGGGATGTCCATACAAATGATGCCATTCAGGATACCCGTGCAGCACAAAACACTTGTCACGAGAGTACCCAGTCATGTTACAATGATCACAGATACTGAAAGAGTCTGAAGTCTTCTTTACAAACTTAGGCTTAGAGGATGATGAAGGTTGTGAAACAAACTTAGCATTCATAATTGAATGCTCAGATGCAACAGATAAAGGCCTAAACTCTCTTTGATTTTCCTCTTGTAGAAGCATAGAATAAACATGACCGAGATCAGGCAGAGGATTCATTAATAAGATTTGACCTCGAACATTTGTGTATTGCTCATTCAATCCCATAAGAAACTGACTCAATTTCACCAATTGTTCATAAGTATCCAATTTTTTTGCATTTTCACACGCACATGTGGAATTAACACAAACACATTTCGGTATAGGCAATAGCATATCAATTTCATCAATTAGACATCGAAATTTTGTAAAATATGCAGTGATTGAGAGAGTATCTTGACTAAGGGAAGCAAGATCTTTACGAAGATAGAATAAACGAGGTACATTATGTTGAGAGAAATGAGCAGACAAATCATTCCAGATATCTTTTGCAGTGTTCATATACACAACTGATTTACGAATTTTAGAACTTATTGAATTAAGAAGCCATGAGATTACAAAATCATTGCTGCGAGTCCAGAGCGAGATTTGAGTAGCATCAGTAACAGGTTTAATTAGACTTCCATCAACAAATCCTAGTTTAAGCTTTGCAGAAAGTGCAATTGTAACTGATCTGCTCCAATGATGATAGTTAGCACCAGTGAGAATCTCAGTGACAAGAGAGAGACCTGGATGATCAGCAGAGCTTAAGAAGTATGGATGATTGATATCAATAGTGGATTGTAATGTTGATCCCATAGGAGAAGACAATGTAGCAGCAGTTGTGTTATTGATTACAGCGGATGCATAAGAACGAATCATTTCATATCAAGAGCATCTCCTCGCTCGGAGACCATGACAGTTTAACAAACTAACAATAAGAAATGTAAAAATAAAGTATGTAAATTATATTAAGCTGCTTGAACATTACATTGAGATGAATCTAAGCTAATATACAGAGAGATGGAGTAGTGATGTTTCTAACAAATTTGTAACAGAATGTACAGCTAGATAACAACTAGATAACAACTGGACTCTAACTAACTCCAATGCCAGCAAAGTAGATGAACTGGATGATGACGTGGACTCTATGAGCTTGTTTATAGTAGCAGTAATATGTGTAACAGGTCTCTAGATATTTTTTTATTTAAATTTATAATTATAATAATAATAAGACATGTTAAAAATAATAAATAACCTTTCAAAATAAATAGGACTATTTAAATAAGTTTTTCAAATAATTAGGCCTACTTTTAAAATAATTAGAGTAATTTGTGATAATTAAATATAATATATTATACTAATTAAAAATAATATAATTTATTAGTATATTATTTTAATTGATGTGTAATAATTATGCTTAAATAAATATATTTAGAGATGTACTAAAATATTTTTAAATAAATAAGCCCTTGGTCCAAGTATATTGACTTATAAAGTATATGCTGATCACACGACCCAAATAAATACGTTTAAGAGATGCGTTCTAATTAGCATAGTTAGTTTTTTTTTATATAAATATGTTAACTATTGAATGAACAAATTAAAGAACGACTAACCAAACTACTAATAAAACTTTCTTTTGCAAGTGTTATTTTTAAATATTTTCTTACTTAATTTTTAATTTTTTAATTTTAATTTTTGTTAGTTATATATAGGATACAGTTGATCTATTATATATTAAAGAAAAAGAAAGGTATAATACTACATATTTGACGAAATTTAATCTTTATTTGTATTTTTAAAATTAATATTATAAATAATAATTTTAATATGTTGTCTTGTTTGCTTTTATATTTTGATGGTTGTGATATATCAAATTGTTAAAAAAAATTATAATGAATATTTATTTGACTCGAAATGATTTAATAATTTAAAGGATTGTTCTTGTATAATTTTCAGCGTTTAGTATCACATTCGAGGTAACTGATAATTATATAGATGTTGTATGTGGTAATTTTAGAAAAGGAGAAATTTTAGTTAGAAAATATATTTTAAAAAAAAACTATTTGGATAATAAAGGTAATCGGTTAATTATTAGTATTTATAATATTAGTATTTCATGTTACTATATGGAATAACACGTGATATTTTTGAGGTTTTAGTTAGGAGACATATTAGTTAGAAAATATAAAAAATAATATATATTTTGGCAAAAAAATTTAATCGGTTAGTTATTAGTAATTATAATATTATTATTTTATTTTATTAAATAGAAATGTCCGCGATATTTTTAGAAAATGAAAGGTTTTAGTTAGGAAAAATAAAAAAGTAAAAATTTTAGTTATAAAAAAGAATATACGTTTTGGCTAATAAAAGTAATTAGTTAATTATTAGTATTTTATGTTACTAAATGAAATTGCCCATGATATCTTTGAGGTCTTAGTTAGGAGAAATTTTAGTTAGAAAATATAAAAAAATAATATACGTTTTGGAAAAATAAGCTAATCGGTTAGTAATTAGTAATTATAATATTATTATTTTATTTTATTAAATAGAATTGTCCGTGATATTTTTGAAAAATAAGAGGTTCAGTTAAGAAAAATAGAAAAGTAAAAATTTTTGTTAGAAAATATAGAAAAGAATGTACACTTTGGCTAAAAAAGGTAATGAGTTAGTTATTAGCAATTATAACTTTATTATGTTATTTTATTAAATGAAACTGCATGCGATATTTTTGGAAAATAAGATGTTTTAGTTATGAATAATAGAAAAGATATTCTATATAATAATTTTAATATTTTATCTAACAGTTCTCATCGATTTGATCAGAAATATCTAACGGCTATGAATTGATTGTCCCAAACTCTTTGAGGACCAGATTACAAAAACTTTTAATGTTTCGTCTTTAATATAATTGACAAAATTTAATCTTTATTTATATTTTTAAAATTAATATTATAAATAATAATTTTAATATGTTGTCTTATTTGCTTTTATATTTTGATGATTAATTTATGCATTCATTTGCTATATTAAATTGTTCAAAAAATTATAATGAATATTTATTTGACTCGAAATGATTTAATAATTTATAGGATTGTCCTTGTCTAATTTTCAGCGTTTAGTGTCGTATTCGAGGTAACGGATAATTATGTATATGTCGTCTGTGATAATTTTAGAAAAGAAAAAAAATTTAGTTTGAAAATATAATATATATTTTTACAATTTGGCTAATAAAGGTAATCAGTTAATTAGTAGTATTTATAATATTAGTATTTTACGCTACTAAATAGAATAGTCCATGTTTATTTTTTGAGGGTTTAGTTAGAAAATATAAAAAGAATATACACTTTGGCAAAAAAAGTTAATCGGTTAGTTATTAGTAATTATAATATTATTATTTTATCTTATTAAATAGAATTGCCCGTGGTATTTTTAGAAAATATGAGGTTTTAGTTAGGAAAAATAAAAAAGTAGAAATTTTAGTTATAAAAAAGATTATACGCTTTGACTAATAAAGGTAATTCGTTAACTATTAGTATTTTATGTAATTAAATGAAATTGCCCCTGAAATCTTTGAAGTTTTAGCTAGGAGAAATTTTAATTAAAAAATAAAAAAAAATATACGTTTTGGAAAAAAAGCTAATTGGTTAGTCATTAGTAATTATAATATTAGTATTTTATTTTATTAAATAGAAATATTCATGATATTTTTAGAAAATGAGAGGTTTTAGTTAGGAAAAATAGAAAAGTTGAAATTTTAGTTAAAAATATAAAAATGAATATACACTTTGGCTAAAAAAAGGTAATGGGTTAGCTATTATCAATTACAAATTTATTATGTTATTTTATTAAATGAAACTACATGCGATTGAAAATGAGATGTTTTAGTAAGGAAAAATAGAAAAGATATTCTATAAAATAATTTTAATATTTGATCTAACGGTCCTCATCGATTTGATCAGAAATATCTAACGGCTATAAATTGAGTGACAAAATTTTTGGAGGACCAAACTACAAAATCTTTCGGGACCAGACTACGAAAACTTTCAATGTTTCGTCTTTAATATAACTAGCTTATAAACTCGTGCAATGCACGGTTATTTTTTAAAATTTCTAGTTATATCAATTAACGAAATTATTTTTAATTTAATGATGATTCGGTCATTATTATTCAATTGAAATTTCTTAGAAACCCGAATATATTATGAATTTTTACAATGACAATTCTATTCAACTTAGAAAATCTACTCATTTTTTGTTTATATTATTAAAATTCCCTTTTTAGTATTTGATTATAATTCTAATAATAATCAAATACACTTTTTAATATTAAATGTAACGGTTCTTATTTATCTATTTCAAAATCAACGGTCTTTATTAGTTTGACGGTACATAAACCAAAGTTTTGGATAAGATCTCGTGCAATGCATGATTCTTTTTCTAATATCTATATTAATCTTAATTTGTATTTTCTTAATATTATTATGTTATTATTTTTTGGACTTTATTTATTAGATTTTGGAAGCTCAATTAACTATTTGTATTGTATCTTGAGTTCTAAAATTCAAATTTGAATGTTTTACGTCACACACAAAACTCACAAAATAATACTTAGTTTAGTGACTGTTTAACAATTCTTTTTCAATTGAAAATACCCATACTTTTTTTAGTATTTGAATTTAGTTATACTAACAACCAAATACATTTTTTAATATTATATCCAACGGTTTTCATCTATCAATTTTAAGATCTAACAAAATAATCTTTAATTTAGTGATGATTTAACAATTTTTTACAATTAAAACTACACCAAAACTAAAGATAGAAGAAAGTGGAAATTTTTACTTTGAAAATTTTATTCTATTTAAGAAATTTTTATGTATTTGGTTTAAATTATCAAGATATTTTTTTTAGTATTTTTAATATAATTCAACTAACAACCAAATACACTTTTTCATATTCGATCTAACGATTCTTATCTATCTATTTTAAAATCTAACAATCCTTATTATTTTGATATGTAATAGTTATAATAACTTCAAATTCAATTCTAATACTTCCACATTTAACATATATCCTTTTTAGAAAATAATTTCTATTTTTATATGGTATAATTTTGATCGTCTATTTTTAAAAATATTAGATCCAACGGTTGAAATTATTTTGACGATATTGAGGACCAGACCAGGGTTTTGTATAAAATCTCCGTTACGCTTATTATAGAATTTAATAGAATAGATAACTAATCATAGGAATTTTGCAGAAAAGATTTAAGCCTGGTGTGTATGAGTGTATCTGATGGAAATCTTAAGTCTGACTAGCTCACAAGCCACTAATGTGGGTTCATAAAATTGGGCCGCCAGCTCTTTCTTAATGCATGACACAGTTGATGAAAAACTGATATGAAGAATTTTAAGGACTAACGTTAGTTATGATCCAAATAGGGCCAGATTGGGCCCTCAAGTAGCACAAGTCCTGGGCCATATGAGCTTGTCTGTTAGAACGACAACTGGTGTAATAATATTCTAATGTCTGTATTTCATTGAAGCTCAGCATACATCTTGTTATTTACTTCAATGGACCGTTGTTGAAATTATAGAAATAGTGGCCCATTTTGATTTCCTCTACGTATGCGACTCTGCAACCAAATGATAGAATGTATTTTATAAAAATTATTCTTAATTACCGTCACAAAATTATATTATATTCTTGATTTTTTCTTCTGCAACAAAAATTAACAACACTGAAAAGCCATCTTTTTAAGTTCTTTTTTCCCATTTACTTTTAAAATCTAAAGTGTAATATTCCCTCAATAATTTACAAATACACCTCATATTTCATTCCAATCCACTAATCCAGACTCTCTTTACAGTTGGAGCCTGGAGGGCAATTAGCAAAACAAAAATAGGGCATGAAACCCCAAATTTGAATTAGCAAAACAAAAGAGGGAAATGTTATAGTCCCTGAGATAGACCCATCCTACATAAATAAATATGAATCTCACAGATAAAATACGTGTCATACGAGAATATATTTGAGATTCAATTCGGGATATGTAGCACTCGTAAAAAGTGAATCTTAATTGATTTACATATTTTCATGTAACACATTCCAGAATTACATAATTTCTTTGTTGACTAAAATAAAAGTTGATTGAGAACGGTCTTTTGACAAGAACATATGCTACTACCCTAGTGCAATGGATGATTTCAAGATCTCGTAGGCTCTGGAATAATTCACAAGGTCAGGTACCTTACTAAAATTTCAAATCCATATGCATTATTTGTAGACATGCACATGAAGGTACGGACCCTCAATTATGTAATCAACTATCTCATCTGTTTGGTCTTGTACCCTTCTAGCATAGTACTCCGGTCTCCGGACGATTTTGTATATTTTTTATTTACGAGGACGGTATGTTAGACTAGAAAGTGCATTCCTCTAACACCTTGAGGTTTTAGAGCGACCGGTTACTCAAATGGTATCAGAGCTCAGGCTTGCGGGAGGACTCAGGTTCGAGTCCCTAATCTAATCAACTCGTTTGAAATATTAGAGCTTCGGATGAGGTCTTAATTAGATCATATATCATTTGATTTGGTTGAGATGAATCCCGTGCAGAGTCTTGGTTAGGAATGGTTTGCCTTATTTTGGACTATTACATCATACGAAATGGAGAATGAAAAACTTCTTGCCAACAAAATGACGAGAGTCGGAACTTTAACCTTAACAAACTCCTTGGGACGAATCCCTTATCACTCGTCCAACCTTGCTGGTTTGATCCTAGCTATAACACGATTCCTTTTCTGTGAATAGAATTGATAAAAAAATTAGGAAGTAAAATGAATTGCAATGCGACACTTGAACAGCTAGGCATGCTTATTGGTTGGGTTTTCGCCTAGCTGTTGTGTGATCATGTTTTTTTGTATGAAAACATTAAAACTAATGTAATTAATTTGTGGTTCATGTCTGCAATGACATGGTAAGTAAGGTGTCTCAGCTTAATAATGTATGTGGTCAGTTATGTTCCTGGCATCTTCTGATCTTGATAAAATTACTTGCGTAAACTTCAGTCATCCAACATAGGCCTATTCAGTAATTTATTTTACAATGTGATCCGATTAAGCTCAACTCCGAACCTTGTAAAGGTCTCAAGTTCGGGTTTCTTCTGCCTGGAACTCAGTTTTAGAAGAATCGGAACACAAAAATTTAAGTACATATATAACTTAACTAAAAATTTGCATTTCTGGTATTTTATCATCAGATGATAGAAATGCATAATAAAGCAAAGGGTAAATGCATGATTCTATGATGTACCTGAAAAAGAATGTAGGGCATAATTTCGAACATTATGCAAGATAGATACAAATTTGTTGGAATACCTGCTAAGCATGAGTTGGGAAATGGTAGGTAATGAATAATCCTTTATGAACAAAAGAATTGGGACATGCCCATATGGCCTAGATAGTGGAATTCAGTACAAATCTTCCTAACACTCCCTTAGCCCTTTGGTCTCCTTTCTTCCCAAGTCTGTACTCTTCTTCATTGCCACAATCATATTTTCAATAAGATTCCTCGATTAATTTTACAATTTGTTGTTTGTTTTAATATGCGGAAACTTACAATATTTCAGAAGTTTTCGATAATAGAATCAAAATCCAGAAATTTCAGAGGCCTGTTGTACAACTTCAAATGAAAAGATTGCGATTAAACAAGACAATACATAAACAGTCATATAAAGCTTTAACTTCGAATCTTCACATCTTTTTTCTTCTTCTAGTTATGTATTTGCAGACTAAAGTTTTGTTATCTTTTTTGTGATCTTTTGTGCTTCCTAGTCAGTTGTCACTTCTTTAATTCTTGTTATACATATCTTCGTACAGTTGCCGGAGCATTATAAACTTCTTGTGTTATTACATTTTCATCATCTTTTCCGGCACTAAACAACTACTCTCTCCGTATCATCACTTTTGTTAACACTTTTATTCGGCATATCTCATCTAATTGTAAATATTTACTAAAACAGTACTATATTTTTCTTTATTAATATCAGTAGTTTTCACTAAGTTACCCACCTTTTTCTCCCGCTTTTCTTTGATTTTCTTAATCTTCGTGTCCAACACAAATATTAACGATTCGAATCCGTGGGAACTTAGGGTGTACTTAGTACTAAGTGTACAATAGTTGTAGCTTTTGAAAATCTACATCATGAATAGGATCGAACCAAAATAGTTTTAGGGGAGAGTATGATACATTACTTTCAACTCCATATATGGTTTATATTCTTGTCTCCAGAAAGGCCCTACAAATCTATATTAATTATATAATTTGCAAGTTTTTTTCTTTAGCAAAAAAACTGGGCCCAAGTTTTCCCTGGCCGAAGGATGAGTCTCTATTCTAGTCCTAGTGCATCAGAACACCGAAAATTTCCTGTGACCTTGATAACACGATTTTAGTTGTCCGAAATTCGAAAATAACAAAAATTTAACGAACAAAATGTGTTAAAATGTAACAGTCTGTGAATCCGATGCAATCTTGTTATAATTATTCAAAATCAGCACCTTAATAAGTTCTGCAGATGAAAAATCGCAGATTGTTCGGAATTAGAATCTGATAATGAATATGGCGCTGAGATCATAATCGTAACGATAGGTGATCATACCAGTACCAACTCCAGAAACTCTCGCGTAAAAGACTACGCAGAGAGTAGAACAAAAGTTACAATACACGAGTCAATCATTGCCTCTGCTACTGACACGCGGCTGTAACAAGAACGATTATGTACTAGATTCTATCAAACATTAACTTCAAAGTAAAGAAAAACAATACAATATAGGACTCTGTTATTGATTAATAGCTCTGGTCAAATGTGCATGACAATGTAGATATGCTGGGGAAAGAAAGATCGAGTTTGGGAAGTAGGAGTCATAAATTTGGTGACCAACAATGTTGACTGAATAGGAGTGACATTCTTTAAAATTTTATTTGGCTAATAATATCTAACAAAGAGAATGCATCAGCAACAGGCACTGAACTACAGAAACTACTAAACTAGCCAACAGATTATATTTGTGTGATGCAGTATGTATCATCACTAGTAACAGATGCAAGTTACTTGCTAAATGACAGAAAAACTGTCCCAAAAAAAAGTGGTATGATGATGTTACTCGGACTCTTCATTTTACTTTCAAGTACCATGTTGGATACTCGATACTCGGACTTGGACATTTATTTTACGCCAAAAGCATGTATATCTTTCAAAATGTTACCAAGTCCGATACTTGAACACATGTCCATGATGTTGGACACTTCTACCTGAGTACGAGCAACGTGGTATCTATCCGACTTACTATTTTTTTTCTTTCCATTTTCGTGTGTTTGTAGTCCTGCTAGTATTGGTTACTTTGACATGAGTGTTATCTTCGCGCAATATAGGATAACTTATCGGTCTATTTTAATCTTAAAAGCTAATCTTTGCATGACAATTTTGATAGAATCGAGGAATTGTTCAGAATAATATTATAACGTTTTATGCCAATATAATCCCGGTGACCTACTTAAATTAGGAATTTTCTGACGCTTTTGAACTGACAATTTTAATATCCGGATTTTACGAGATAGTCAAGTGATAAAGGTTCATCCCTCGTCTCTTTTTTCCGTAACAATATAGTAGGTCAAGTAATTACCGGAATTTAAAGATAAATATCTACGCCACTTTCCCTAATAATACAGTGAGTCGAGTAATCACCGAAATTTAAAGATAAACATCTACGACACTAATCCTACACCGGATCTGATGCTGCCAAATTTGATCGGCTACCAAGAAAAACCCCATATCTTAACTCCATTATTGTTACAAGACTACCATTTTATCCATTATATGGATAGATATAGAAGATAAGATGAGTTTCTTGTTAATAATTTAAGCTAGAGTGAGTAGGGTTCTTGTATTGCTTGCATTAATTAAGTCGCATAGGATCTCCATAGAAGTTTGCACTGCTCCTCCACGAAGTTTCTAGTATTCAGAGCCTGCCAGTTTATCATTATTGAATCCCCCATCTTTTTCCCTCATAAATTCCAAACTAGCTCTATACTCTGTTTTGCAGTTTTAAAATGTGACACTTGTAATACATTTTATTTTTCTAAAATATAATTTAAATCCAAATAAACAAGTTTTGGTAGATGAGCTCACTGTTATATTACTACCCTCCGGTTGAGTGTTAGGAGATTTCCGCATCTATACTATATTATTAAAATCGAAACTTTAAAAATCTGGTAATTATTCGTTTGAGCTGACAATATGGAATGAACTTGCATAATTTTCACAAGGTGAAAACCGATTACGCACATTTGAGAATTGTTCTAAGACCCCCCGCTACCTGCCGCCCTGCCGCAAACTTACTATAGTTAATGGATAATAAAATGAATTGTTTATGACATAGTATGAACTGAACTTTGAATCAAGTAAAGTAGTAAACTAGATAAAATGTAGAATAAGTACATTGCACTTGAACCTCAGCCAACGAGAGATTTAAAGGTGGAAACAACTTTGAAAGCAAGGAAAAAGAATAGAGAGGCGGGGTTAGAATACAATATAAGATTTTGTTAAAAAATTCCTAAAAAGGAGAATATGAAACTTAATTCGAAAGATTTTTAGAATGTAGTTTATGCATTCATACTAGAAATTTTACATATATTATCTTACGATGATTCATCATGATATAATATGTTGTAACATTCGTTTGTCGTGGACCGAAACTTGAAAGAATAATACAAAGGATGATGCTAGTGGGATTGGTGGAGTAGTTTTTCTGTTGATAAAAGGTAGCCCACAGAGAAAGTGATTTGAAAAAAATGAGATAGAGAAAGGCAGGTGGCACTTGCCTTTAGTTAAGTCATGCATTATACTTTTATAAATATGGGATTTGGTCGTCAGCCAATGATGAATGTCAATCATTTGTCGCTATGTTTCATTCCGAGAGGTAATTGGTATCCACGATGACTGTGAAAGAGCACCCTATAAATATATACTCCCTCCGTTCCCCTCAATTCTTTACATTGGAGGTTAAGAAAAAGTGTAAATTAATAGAGAAAAGTAAGAAAAATGAGTAAAATTATGGGATCAATCAATATTTAATGTATAAAGTGGGTATAAAGTAGGTATAATTGAGAAAAGTAGTGAATGTGATTGGATTTTATATTATAAAATATTATTATTTTTGGTATGTAAATAAATGAAAGAACGTATCAAAAAAGAAAATGTAAAGAAATAAGAAGGATAGAGGAAGTACAGAAGATTATGTGTTTCTCTATCCTTATATTTCTCTTGTGTGTATATGAAGTCATTTACAAGGGACCCTTTGGGGTTAAGGGTAGTGGAAGTACACTTCAGCCTCACTGGACTTGTTCCCCACCATGCCTAAATTATCTTTCTTTACATGCTTTCAAATTTAACTTCAAAAACAAAATTCACACTTATTAGTTATGCAAGCAATGGTCATTGATCAAACCCAGTTCAGCTGTATGTATTAGATTGGTACTATTGGGTGGTATTAACACGTGTATACATATGCGTTCAAATTCCGAGCACTTAAACCCGTAAAAGTAATTTTATCGTATAAATATAATTGTTTTATTGAAAATGGATTCGAACGTTAAGAATAACACTCAATTATAGAGGTGCCATTGCGCTATCAGTTAATTAATAATAATGACATTGAGTATACAAATAGCAAAAAGAATTTGGTAATTACATAGGCATGTCTATTAATAACAAAGAAAAACAACCGAAGGCTATTTAGAGAAAATGGCTATTTTTAGAAAGTCTGTCACTTCCTTATTATCTGCTGTTCTTCGGCTAAAGTTTTTGTAAATCTCAGACTCTCAGTGCATCTGATTGATGCATTCTTTTTCAGTTGCATTTGACGCGGCGCTCAGTCCCATAAAATATAGAAACATAAATGCAGAAATATTTAAAAACATTATTATATACTCGAAATGAATCCCAAATATGTTCTCAACGATATTTAACCTGTTTTTATCTAAATGATTCATAATAATTATATGATAGGACCATTTTATAAACCTAGAGACCAAAATAAATGAAACAAAAATTATCAATTTTAACCTCAAATATTAGCATATTTATAAAGGGTGTTTTTTCACAACCATCCTGAAATACCAACCATCTTCCGTAATGAAACATAGCTGGAGCAATCACCTCACAATGAAACATAACGACAGATGGTTGGCTGACGGGGAACCAAATCTCATTTATAAAATCTAAACAAATTTAACATCCATTTTTATCATAATTATCTAATGCAGTCAAATGTCTTGAAATAAATAAATATAGAATTGTGATCCATATAAACGAAAGAGAGACGGAGAGTATTAAAAATTTGGAACAAGATGATATGATGAAGAAAGTTTTAGCTAGTTACCTAGATTGGAAAGCAGAGCACCCAAACACTATATTCCTCCAACATGTGCACGTGCCAGTCACGCCAATATTGGACCCACAGCCCATGGGCATATGATATGGTTTACATTTCAGCTCTTGGGCCTTGGCCCCTCCCCCACCCCTCTATTTAATCCGGCCATTTCTTTTAAGATTCCGGCACATTTTTTTCCCCTTTAAAACAACCCAACTTTCCCTTGTCTAAAAATATCATTTTGCACCTAACTCTTTACACATAGTTGGCCTCACTTTGGTACCTAATCATTTTATTTCACCAACTTGAGTTTTCTAGCATTTTTTTGTACTCAAATTTATTTGTGTGGAAAAAATTTAAAATAAAGTGGGTGCAAATGTTTCACTGCATGAGTAGTTCAGCTGCAAATGTTTCAGAAATGAGTGTTTTCGAACGACAACGAGCTCGAATCAAGTGGCAACAACAACAACAGCAACAACAGCAGCAACAACAAATGAGTTTTTTTAGTGGAAATGAGGTAAATATGTATTCTACATTGGTTAGTCAGGGTCAGGCTCCAGAGTTTGATCAGTTGATGAGTAATGAGAGTGGTTTTACGAGTTTGTTTAACTGCGCGGTTAAGCCTGATCCTGGAATGGATAACGGGTGGCCTGATTATGGCAAGTTTGGTGGAGATGATGGTGATTTTTTGAGTTATGGGTATGGGAATGTTGGTGCTAACGTGAATGAGTTGAGTTGTGCTATTTCCAGGACTATTAGTTGTCCAGTACCTGCAGTGGCTGCTGCTATTGCAGAGCCTTCTGCGGAGAATACTAATGGAAAGAAATCCGGGTTTTCGGAGAAGATCAACTCTGCTGTGGGAAGAGATAGCTTCAAGAAAAGGAAAGCTGACAAGGCCCTTGCTCACAAGGTTGGTCACAAACTAATGTTACATATTACAAAAAAAAAAAAAATTAAGCTATGTAGAAACATGCTTAATGGTTCATTTGAAATTTATGTTTAGGTAATTGAGGATGAAAGCATCAAGGAAAAGAAGAGTAAAGGACTTGCAGAAGAGGGAGATTCCAAGATCACAACAGAGCAAAACTGTAACACAAGAGAAACATCTAATGACACTTCGAAAGAGAATTCAAAGATTTCCGAGGTTCAGAAGCCTGACTACATTCATGTCAGGGCTCGTCGCGGTCAAGCCACTGACAGCCACAGCTTGGCTGAAAGAGTATGATTTTAAGACTTTTTAGTTCTTTCCTGGTCTTGGACTTTAAACATCCCCGATCTCTAATTTTTAATTGAATTTATGTAAATTACGCAGGTAAGGAGAGAAAAAATCAGTGAGAGGATGAAATATCTGCAGGACTTGGTGCCTGGATGCAATAAGATCACAGGGAAAGCAGGAATGCTAGATGAAATAATTAACTATGTTCAGTCTCTCCAAAGACAAGTAGAGGTATGTGTTCACAGTTCAAAAGTTGCTTTCGACGAAGATTATTAGACAGAAAACTAACTAACTTGTTATCACGACAGTTCTTATCCATGAAACTAGCAACTGTCAACCCACGGATGGATTTCAACATCGACAATCTCTTCACAAAAGAGGTAAGTTGATAAAAAAAGTTGAAAATTGCTTATATTCTGCGAGATTAAATGTTAAAGTTTATCATTAAGTCTGTTTTGGTCGATTCCAACAGATGTTTCCAGCTTGTGCATCAAACTTTACGACAATTGGGTTAACATCGGAAATGGCTGGTCCTTCCTATTTACAATATAATACACTGCAACAAGCAGTCACAAGCGGACTGGAATTGGGAGTAAACCCTTCTGATATGACACTTAAAAGAGCTATTAGCACACCTATATCACACCCGGAAGCATTAGTAGATTCTTCCTGCTTCAACGTAATTTCTTATACCCGTAGATTACTCACTTCTACAATAGTCCTAGATGTTTTGGTTTTCTGATAAGATAAATCGGTGTGCTGCAGCCAATACAGCCCCTCGCAACTTGGGATGCCGAGTTACAAAACCTATACAATGCTGAATTTCAACAAGGAAGCTCAACCGCGTACCAATCTCAACCATTTACAGGTATAAACACAATACTTTTTAGCTAGCTCTGTGAGATGAAGGTAGATAATTGACCAACCTAAATGTGGTAACACATGATAGAGAGAGAACAAAGAAACCCCACCTATGCTAATGATTTTCCACAATCAAAAGGTCCATTTTACTTTATTTGAGAAAGTTCCTTAGTTGGTATCTATCTTTTTCCCTGTCTTCAACCCAAAATGATAATTGGAAGACAGGAAAAAGAGGATAAAACTACCAGATAACCATAACTTTCCAAATCCAATCTTGAAGAAAGAACTACAAATTTAGTGGATGGTGCATTGTGCATTGAGGCTGTATGTCGACAGATAATGGCCATCGGATAATGCATTTATAGATTAAGAACAGCAGGAATGTATCGAAATCCTAACGGATAAGTACATGGACAATTCATCATTTAGAATTTCTCTATACACCTATCAGTCTGCTTATTGCTGGTAGTGACATTAATTTAGAGCAGTTGATCATATAGACAGAGTGAAAGTAACATGTCTAATTATTGCCTTCTTTATTTCTGTATCATGAATAGACATAAAAGCTTGTTAATAATCGCAAGAACAATGGTGGATGCAGGTTGCATTGAAGGCACCAATTTGAAAATGGAGATGTGAATCAACCACAATTCATTACGGAAGTTCGCTACAAATGTCTTTGATCACAATTCTTTTTTTACTACTAGTAAATACTTGTATAGGATATAGCTATATGTAAATTCATAATATATAATCAATAGTGATTTCAATAACACTAATTATCAAATGCAAGGTCTCTTGATGAGCCATGTAGTGTTGTGGTTTTGGTAATTATTAGTAGTTTCGCGAGATCAAGGTTTACAGGGAAGAAATAAATTACGCAAATATATCATTGCACCAGTCGATGATTTACTTCTAACACAGGTTGCTAGAAGCAAGTTTTTGTAAGTGAACTTTAATGAACCCTATCAAGTCATATTAAGCAAGGGGCACCACTGAACTCGAATAGTTTCAGTTGTGGACAGAACGAAAACAGTATACGAACACTAAGTGAACAACTACATGCTACATCTGTAGCAGGATGAGTTAATGCTAGAACATTATGCCCTTGGTATATGTTGGAAAGCGAAACAAAGACATCCTACCTTCTGGCATTAAATCTATCTGGTTGGTATGCATGTGCCCAGCAACCTTTCAACCAATCGACCTATCATTACAAACTTTCCGAGAAGCACAGGTATAACAATCATCAGAGATTAGATTACTATCTAACCCTGTGATAGTCATGCATCTGTCGGAAGAAATAATTTTGCAACATTCTAGAGCTGTGGAAATGTCACGATGGCAGAACCAAAGGTAAGAGGGTTTATCTAGTGTATTTCCTTTTCTTGACGTATCAATATAGGGACATTCATAGGCAACAGCAGAAGGGAAGCTGCAGTCAGAAATTCATTAGTAATCTTAGGCACAAAGGTCCATCCTATGTTGTCCTAAATATTACACAGCAAATTGGTACCTTCAGGCTTCAAGAATATCTGGACATAACCTTACAATGTAAAAGCTTTTACTAAGTCTATATAATGGTGTCACTGAGGTATTATAGGTATATAAACCAAACAAAATGTCATTAGGTATATATCTGAAGACATTCAACTTTCAGCTGAGCATATTGTAAAAGCAGAAGATCAGATGCTTCATTGCTCAGAAATTCAATATTAATATGGTTACCCACTCCTATTATACTAATAAATCTTTTAAACTTGGATTCATCGTATCGTTTATAAGCCTTATGCTATAAAAGGAAACCTATATGTCGGAAATGAGTGGAAGATACACTCACTTGAGAATTTAAGACACCTACATAGCATATTCAAAGACAATTGCAGGCATATACATCTTGCCCGCTATTCTGAGTCATTTTCAGAAGAAAAATAAACCCTATAGATGTTCTACTGTGCCAATGGACTGGATCCTAAAAGGTGTCTTTCCCTGTCATTTTTCATCTTTGTGTTTGCTGGGCAAGAGCTGCAGCTTGCCTTCATTTTCAAGCTATTAGGGATGCGGATGGGGACCATGGGGCGGGACAAGGATTTATCCAAGCTTTCGTGGCAAGATCTCATGATCCTCTTTGCCTGGTCATTTAGTGAGATATTGTTTTACCATCTCCATTTCACACTTGATCTACTATCAAATAGGGAAAAAAACTTTCTGATCTACTACTATCCAAGGTATAAAAGCTACATACGAAATATATCCTTTGTAGGCCGATGTATTGCCACTTGTCAGGCTGTCAAGCTTATACGCTTAACTTGGCTGGAAATTTTTTGTGATACCTCACGAAGAAAGATGTGCAAAAATAAAATTGGCACTTAAGATCCTTTTAAGTCCTACTCCTAACACTTTGAGGTTTAGGATAACTGGTAACTTAACAGCACTATATCTTACCTGATATTTATTCATCAAAATCTAGTGTTCTATAGATAAAGTATGTCGATCCTACATGTTTTTTCATTTTAGTTTTGTTTTAAAGTCAACCTTCGTTCAACCTGCCGATATATCTAGAGTGACGGAAAACAACTCTGAGAACACCTCCACCGTTTGTTGCCTAAAGTCATTTAAAATTTATGAGATGACAAACATTAAGCTAAAAAAACTGACTCAAGACTACTGGTGCTACCCCAGCCAGATTGCCAACTCTTGCAAGGACCTAGACGCCCAAGTACAAGATCTTTCTTGACCTGGATGCACCCTGATCTTTAAATTAGAATAGCCATTGGTTAAACAGAAGATGCACCCTGATCTTTAAGAAGGATTTTTCGCACACAATATCGTGCATGGCCAGTCTCTAAAGCCACCTGAGATAGTAACAGATAAAAGCAAGTTGAGGTTTTTTTTTACTGCTACACAATTTAAATGGTGTAATAACCATCATTGGGCATTCAGCAGAAACATTTGCACTGAAGTGGCTGTAAATGGGTGGCTGAAGTGATCACTTAAATTAACATTATATTGAAAGGTCAGCCAGCAGAGTCCAGAGAAGAGGTTAACAAGGTCCTACTACAGTTTAGCTGAGAAAAAGCGATTATTACATCATACATCTGTTTTAAACTTGAACTGGTAAAACTGGGCAGAAATCTGATATCAGCTGCTAATTGCCAAATTAGTACGGGCGTAAGTGAGATATGAAGAGCATTGCAGTAGAATTACACAAATAGAAATCCTGATAAATTTAAAGAAAAGAACGGACCATCGAATAAGGCAAAACAACAAAACTAAAAACAAGGCATTTGATTTTAACAGATAATAAATAACTGTGACTACAAACAAATAGAAAAACAGCCTAAAATCATAATTTCACGTGGTCTATGCTAGTATGCTGAGCAAAGCTAATGAAAAACAAAAATTCCGTTTTCTAGAAAGCAAACCTGATATTATCGAGAGACAAAGAAACAAGTCACAGCTATTAAATCAAAAAAAATTCCAGAAAGATGCAGATTCTTCAGGGGAAAATGTTCCATTCCACCTCGTAATTTCAGTTTAATCACCAATTTTTCTGCAGCTTCATAGGGTAGATCAATTCGGACAACAATAACTATTACAGAGCACTCCTGTAGCTGTGCCTTGAATCAGTTATTCATAAATACATTGTTCAGGGACGATAATAACAGCTGTAGATTTACAGTTGTGGTAGCAGTACTCACTCACACTTCCCTGAATTATGCTGAAGACAAACCAAAGATTTTAGAAAGAAAGATAGATGGGCAAAGATGGGGATAATGATTGAAGAAACACCTTTGAAATAAGGTTCTGCCCCTGGTACCCATAACCAAAGCTGCGGGCTTTAGCCTCTCTACTTCTTTGCATATTGCTTTGCCTGCATCTCCTTGAACAATGCGAGCCTTTGTCTCTACCTAATCATCAACAACTTACTTAAATTTCACATCTAAATATTTGATCATAAAGTTCACATAGTTAACGGTCCATAGTTAATAATAGTAGCAGGCCGAAAAGGTATCCCCAAAATTTAGATGCAAGCCAATGCATGCATCTCAATGAAGAGCCCCTTTTTAGTGCCTCCTGGCCTGAAAGTTTCAGCTCTGACTAGTAATTATTCTCTTGGTCATATGTTTTTCAAGCTTTTAAAATGCTTTACATATCCATGTTTGTTAAAAACAATAACACAGAGTCATGCTACATCATATAGGCCCCAGACTGGATCTCGCTGTAAATGCATTTAGGACGAGGCATTTTGTGGAGAGAGTGGTATGACAACAAATAAACTCCGTAGTATGAGTCCTTTTGGGAGATACCCAAAAGTTAATCCATGCGAACTTGGCCCAAAGCGAACAATATCATACTAGTATAGAGTTTAAGACTTGCTTGCAATTAACAACTCAAAATTTAAAAAGAAACCCGACTTTTCTCTATTATTCTAGCATTCTACAATATATACTTCAACATAGATGTGACGGTGAGCTAGTTAACCGTCCAATTTGGTACATGTAGTGATTCAAATTCTCAAGATGTAGACATAAACGGCATTAAATCAAAGAATACATAACAGGCTAACCATAGCAACATTCATAGCCTCCACCGCAAGCTTCTCCATACGCGCCTCTGCAGCCGAACACACAACTTCATTCCTCAAACCTAATCAATCAAATATTCAAGAAAAATGCAAAACCACAATTATGTACTGTATCACATAATCAGGTCCCGGTCTACACCAAGTGATTGTTACAATAATTTACCGCGATATGATATGCTGCAACAATCATTAAAACGTACATGCAAATCTAAATACCTACTCCACATTTACAAATTCTCATGTTAAAAATGTACAAATGTTATAGATCATAGACACGTACTAGAAACAGCGTGAATAAGGTGGATAGTATCCGCGAGACGACAAAGATGAACAATGGCCCAATCAAAGGCAAATTTGCAACTAGGACCATGATCAATGGCTATAACAATGTCACGGCCACGACGTCGTTCTCCGGTTTCTCTAGGGAGTTCCGGTTGACGTATTGGTGTTAAATCCACGTCTGCCCAGTTATATTCCACGTCTTCCATTAATGTCTCCATTGTCATGTCCTCTGTAAAAAAAATTGTAAAAAAATAAAGGTGGCTTTTTTGATAACTAGCCTGTTGTCATTGTATATGCGAGTTTGGCGCCACCTAGTGATAATCAAATGACAAATGGGATAACAAGAGGTAGTCAAGTATATCGCCCACTCTATCCTTATTTTTTGTCCAAAGACGAAGGTAAAAATTTTTACATTAAACTTCTGGAAAAATTATAAACATTTTAAGTTACGTGCTTCATTTTATTTATAGGGATTAAGCCACGAACAAGTTATCTAGATATACCACATTTTTAGTCTATTTATCTTTAGGATTCCGAATAAGAGGTGTCAATGCCGTCTCCCAGACACCCTTGTTAGCACTCTATTAGAACCAACATTGGGTTTACTATGAAAATTTATTGTACATTGGCACGTATGAAAACTCATGTTATACTTTAATTTTGTGATTATATTACTTTTCCTAGACATTTTTAAAAAAAATCAAGTACAATAAATATTTGTATACAATTAATATATAAAAAAAAGTTGATAGTCCTATATACAAAAGAGTACAATTTTTAGGTCGATCCTTTGTCGCAAAACTGTTATGTTGCTTCTCTTTGGTGTTCCTTTTGCTTCGTTTTTCAAGGCTCAAGTAAATGACGGTCCAACATCAGAGCCTTCTTCTTTGGTGCCTGCTCTTCATCTATCCCATTAGAAAATCTCACTTGTACATGTAAAGAAGCTGAAGCTAAAGATAAAGTGTACTCAACTAAATTCACTAATGATGAGATGGTGAAAATGACCATTGACCTAAAGTTAAATGTATTAAAAGAGCAAAAATACAAAATCTAGGGGCATACTCGCAAAAATAAAGCTCAAGTTAAACTACAGTAACGTAGCTTAGTAACAAAACTCTCAAAGAGCAACACTATTCAGTGCCAACGATGGTAGGGAGAATACCCAGGTTGGTTAGAAGTAGGGAGAATCCAAGCTTGGTTTTGAATGTAGTCCTTTACTTTAGCTAGTGTCGTGAATTCAGCCACAGAAATGATGGTAGGGTGGAAAGATGCAAGAGAATCGAACCATCAATCCAAGGATCATGCCAGAAAAGGAACCGTGAATCAACACCCACCTGGTATCGAGTAAACCTCAGTGCATCTGTTCTAGCATTAAGGATTTGTCGCACACACCAGGAGTACCCTGTAGGAATATTCATAAACCATAATGGTTTGTTTTCCTGAACTGTGGTTTTAAACCAATTAACCCATAATGAATTGCTTGTTGGCTGCAGAACCCTCCAGAGGTGGTAAAGAAATGCTGCACGACTCCATTCACAAAGATCTCTGACACCTAATCCTCCTTTTGGAAGACAATATTTGTGCCATGCAACTTTAACTTGCTTAGTGTTGTTGGCAGATCCTCCCCAAAGAAACTTAACAAACAAAGATTGAATGGTTTTAAACACCATCATGGGAAGAGAGAGATGTATTGACCAATAACTTTGCATTCCAAAAAGTACCACCATCAATAGTTGTAACCTACCAGCATGGTTCAATAATTTGTTCGACCAAAGATCCACCTTATCACGTAGTTTCATAACTACAGGCCCTGCAATCCCTCTGTGACAACTTAGTAGAAATCAAAGGAAGTCCCAAGTAACGAATAGGTAGATAACCAAGTTCAAAACCTGTTGAATTTAGCACTGCTTCTTTAGTAGCTTCTGAGACATTAGCAAAGAAACAAGAGATTTTATCACGATTAGGTCGAAGCCCAGACATATCAGAGAACTCACTCACTCCATTCACAAGGAAGTTTATAGATACCAGGTCCCCGTGAGAATATAACATGACATCATCAGCAAATATTAGATGCGTTATAGGTAAAGATTTTGCTTGCCAGTGATATTTAAAATCAGTTAAAGAAGTAGAACGCTGTAGACAAGCTGTGAGTACTTCCATTGCAATAACAAATAGGTAAGGGGAGATAGGGTCCCCTTGCCTTAAGCCGAACTTAGCAATGAAATAACCCTCTAATGCTCCATTCACTTTGACAGATCATACATGATTGAATACAAACACTAATCCAAATCAATATAAATCTGAGGAAAGCCCATTCTCTGCAAAGCACTAAAGAAACTTCCAATTTAACGTATCAAATGCCTTCTTTATGTCCAATTTGATAGCACATCTGGGTTGCCCAGAACTTAGCTGATAGCCTGATATTTTGTGCAAAGTGGCTGTGCCAAAAAAATGTTATCACCAATAAGTCGTTGCGGAACGCAGATTGTACGGGGAAATCAACCCTGGCATCAATTTCTTAAGCCTGCCAGCAAGCATCTTAGTAATGCACCAATGTATTTTGCGCTGTACATATGCAGTCATCTTCCTATACAGGTATGCCACTTGGAACACAACATAATACATAAAAATTGCATATATTAATAAAACACACGTGCAGTTACCCCATGAATTATGAACCGGCCAACAACAGTACTTAAATCCCTTGTTGTTCACTCAATAATGTGTTAAGAGTAGTCTGGGTCACAGAAAGAAATCAATGATGCGGAAAATTTTGTGCAACTACCAAATATGGCGACAACAATTTCTATGATGTTCAAACTCACATGCACTCTAAAGTTAACATTTAATTCATCTTTATAAGAGATTCTAAATTAAGTAAATAAGCTCATGACTCCCTTTTAGAACAAATAAACTTACAGTTGGACTATACACCAGTACTTTGTATGAACATATTATGTCCTTCAGGTTTAACATTACTGCAAAATGTTGTCGACAGAACTCGTAATGGTGTAATTTTGTATTAAACACTTTTAATTACTACAAAACTTAAAAGCTCATGCAAAACTGATGTTTAGGGCCTATTTCTCTTGTCCAGACTCAACTGGCAGTGGTTCATGCATTTATAATTTCATACAGTTGAACCTAAGGCTATATAAAGTTACAAACTCAGGGTCTGTAAATTTATCTATAACTTAAAGTTAAGCTCATGAAGTATTTATAATAAAAATAGAGTGGTGACTTTAACTAATTTCAATAAAGTATCACATAAATTTACTTGCAGCAAATTTTATTTTATGTATATATCTATTAAGTGATCATATCATTCTCGCCCTCCCTTCCTCCTTATGTGGGAAAAAAATGAAAAATCTTACTTATAACATAATTTACATCTAATTTTCTTAATATACTTCTATCAAATACATATAGATTATATGAGGTTAATAATTTCTAAATAGAGAACTCTTTCATTAGTGCACCTTTATAGTTGATAGCATATTTATGTTGTATGTAGTCCAACCGGACACATTTGAATATCACATCATAAAAAATACTTGCATAGTATTATTTTGGTGAGAATTTTGCATTTGTTATGATTAAAATGCCTAAAAATTATTCCAGACATTATTTGATAAATATGGTAAATTATTATCTTCCTCGTTTCTCAACAATTTGACGCATTGATTATCCCAAACAGAAAATGAATTTTACGGCTCCGTATACAGTACACATATTACTATACATACGCATATAGGCAAAAGCTTTCAACTTGTCCTCACGTATAACTACATGACACTGTCAAAATGTAAGGTGCATATTAAAAAATGTAAAGAAAAAGAAAGAATGTTCAATTGTTTTAGACTTAAACATGTAAAAGTCGGTAACACTTACATATGTGCGTGTGCAGCGAGATAACCTGAAATTGTTCACTCAAAGCACATGCCCTGCAAAACTAATCTAAAGTAAAAATGAACAGGTCTTATTAGTTGATTCAAATTCAAATGACAATGATGCAGGAAATCAAGCATCCATTAATTCATAGATACACAAATTTCCCCAGCTTCCCCCATTAGATTAAGAACAAACCAGACCATTTTTTGGACTTCGAAAATGTAGGAAAAATTCTTACGCGGTTTTTGATTTTCTATTTTCGCAAACGACTAAAAGCTTAATATAATATAGAATATATAATCTGTGTGTGCGTCCGTGTGTGTTTTTATTACATACCATAAATTTGCCACAACGGATGATTGCCCTCAACAAAGGAGTCTCTGCTTCCATTTCTTGTACTTTATCCAAATCAGAGTATCAAACTGCTTTACAGTATAGACTCAACATGTAAAAGAGAGAACAAAGTAAATTAACATGCCTCTCAAATTTTATTGGAAAATCTTGTTAAGTAGTCTAATATATTACCTTCCATGATCCAATCAATGTGTAGACATAGGAAACAATGTAAAATTGTAAATGAACACGTCCGGGCTGTGAAAATTTTGATAAGTACTATAATTTATTAACTTCTATAGTACAGGCTGTGAAGCTAAGATATGAATAGGCTTCAAGCCGTTTAATGTCTCATGAGATATACTGGCTGCAATAATGGTTTCTTTCAACCAGCAGGCAAAATGTTATTGAAGATCAGATGCAGGGGAAAGAGATACATGATGTTATGTAATATAGTTTCACATTCATGAATCATGAGTAATAATTTTAGCAAAAAAAAAAGAAAATGAATCATGAGTAATAGAAAGAGAAAAATTGGTAGGAAAAAACCAAGACAAAAAGTATGAATGCATCTGCAGTTGAGTACTATGTGGAGTAGACGTTTGCTTGACCCTTGTTTTTCAGCTCCTCTATTAACAAAGACATGATTCATCTCGCTAGAAGTTTTTGCAGGTCCGTGTACCGGAAGAATACATAATGAAATCAAATGTAAATCTTTATCTACTTTTCATCTATCTAATGGTCAAATAAACCCAACCTGCCCCTCTTCCCCTCTAAAGTAGAAAAAGACATTGGCTGGCTAGTTGCTGCCTGCTGATCATATTAAAAGTTTAGATGTAGCAAACACACACACCTATACACACTTATATTTTTATTTACCTATATATATACACACACATTTTCCAAAATCACCTTGTGTAACCTATTTTTAACAATATTTCATAGTCTTTTATTTCCGAAATTTATATCCAGTATTTCGGAAAAAGTAGATACTCAAGGTAATCCTTTCATATAATGCTCAAAGTAATCCTTTCATATAATGCTCTGAGCTCCTCTAGTAGATACTCAGTAGCTCTGTATTTACAATCTTTTATATACAATTTCAATATTATGCGATTGCATTAAATGAATTCATTTCATATTAATTAACCATAAAAGTTAAACCAAAAAGATTTCACAGTTCGAGTAATTAGCTTCCACACGCATTATGATTTATGAAAACATTTAAATTTGAAGTAATAAAAATGCTAAATAGGCAGTACCAAACCTTCTTCACCGCCAGCTTCTACAAATGAATCTTCTTCCTAATAAATTCTCAAAATCATCATTTTCTGACATTTTGACTGCTAATAGTACGTAAAAGGTGAAATTTTCAAAGATACAAATTTGAAGTAGAAATAACAACTATATTTCGAATGAATTAAACATTTAATCTTCACATATACCACACTGACAAATCAAGTCATACTTGTAACATCCATAATAAAAAAATATATGCATATTATTGGAGATTATGGTTAAGCAATGAAGGAAGGAATCTTTTCTTGTTAGATTAGTTGGTTATCCAGCTAAGCAAATGTAGTTATCCAGCTAAGCAACAGCTAAGCAAATGTCCACATCAGCGTAACAAACTTTGTCTCTTGTATATAATCATTTCTCTTGTGATCTAGTAGGAGTTAGTTAGTAGAGTAAAAACAATATAGCTGCAGAAATGTTCTAGTTAGTAAAGAAAGCTTGTAAGCTACATCAATGGTGTTTTAATACATTTGTGTTTTCTGTTTCTGGATTGATTCAAACATCACGTTTATCACATATATAATACATTAGCACATTGAACATATGTGAAGAAGCAAAGCTATAACCGAAGCAGCAAATAACCTAGAAATTTTACCGTAATAGAAACATTCCACCAAGTTTATAGAGTTTCACGAGTAACCATGTTCTTAGCACATATCACCTTCATTTCCCTTTCACAGTAGCTAAGGAGCTACCAAAGTGGAGCTTGCAGAGGTAGAGCTATCAAGCTAATAGTTCAATACAAGTGCTTAAACCGCCTAAATCCCAACAAGCTATCGTGAATAATTAAAGTTAAATACTTGCATCATATAAAAGATACAATCGCGCATGTAATATTTAATCTTTCAATTAATAAAGGGAATTGCTGAGCAATTTTTTTCCTAATGGAATCACACAGCCCAAACAACCCATTTTGAAAAAATAGTAAGCGAAACAAGAAACAGATAAAAAGTTTTACCAATACTACATGACTTCTAAATATGTAACTCTAGAGATATGAACCCATCTTACCATGGTCAGTGGAGAGTTGAGAAGTAGATTAGTCTGTCGGTTTACACATCTTTGCTGGGCTCCACAGTCAATGTCACTTCTTCCATTGCTGTTATGAAGGATATTCCCAAGGGCCGCAAGTAAGTACGTACAAGGACCAAAGGACGTAACCTTTTTGTTTCTGCCTTTTTGTGTACCACAAGATATAGTAGATTCGTGGAAACTCCTCACTGAATATAAACTACATCAGGAGAAAAATCGGAAAGAATAGGGATGGCAGAAGTGGTGAGTTACGGGAATAGGAGGAGGTGAAACTGGGAAGTGGGAAAACCCCATGTTTAATTGTTTGCAAGGGTAAATTTGATTACAGAGCATTTTGTTGAATTTGATGCAATATAATGAGATTTAAGTAGGTCTAAATCACGATTAGATGCCATTTAATATATTAGATGAACATACAACGAGAAAGCGACTAGTTTTGGAAGAAATAATGCTGCTTACAATTAAAAAAAAACACCTTTATTGAAACTAATAACATCTGAACGATGCTACAAAGAGTAAGATGAATTCCATGATCAAGACAGGGCGTCTTATTATTCCTAAATGTACTTGCAATTAAATTAAAGTACAACATCCTTCAGCCTCTGATTACTGTTTACTCTTTACTCATACCAAAGAACTCAGCACATGTAGGCAGATTATTCCACAAGAAAGTGGAAACACATAACACTTAGGATGCCGTTGGAGAGAATGACGAATGACTTAGCTTGTTTGTTGTGTGACTCAATTTTCCTCAGGCTGCTGCCCTGCCTCGTTCTTATCTTTGATCGAAACCAGACTTTCCATGTATGCATACACTCCTTGACACTGCATTGAATTCTTAAACTCAAGTTCCTCTGTTTCTTGTGTGTCAGGATGAAATAAGACTAGCTCACCACGCCCAGATTGCAGTACGAGCCTGTTATCCTTCCAGTGACCAACAGGACCCCAAACTCGAGGAAGCGGTCCGACACTAAATTTCTTGGTCCAACACCCCTCACTCCATGTCCAAATATCTAAATTATTAGTCTCATGGAGAGACAAAAACACAAGAGAATCATCATATACTGCAAGACACTTAGAACTTGGCTGTGCATAATCCGGAACATCAATCTCTTTAAATGTATCATTAGACATATCAAAAGAAATAATCACTTCCGAACTAAATTCGAATGATCCTAACCAGTAACAACACCAATTCACATATATATAACACCTATTATTTTCCAAGGCATAATCTTTAGCCAAATCTCCGCAATACCTCCACGAATTAGTCCTTAACGAGTACACTAAGACCGACACAGGATGCTTGAGATCACTATCACTCCAGTAACCTTTCATAACAACGACCTTATAATCCCCAACATGATCAATCCCAAAACCATAAACTTCATACCCAGAATAAGTGAACTCAACCGGAAAATCAGGCTTACGAATTATCCCAGGCAAGGTTTTCAACTCATTAATAGCCGGATTCCACAAAGCACGACAATATGGATCGTTATCATGCTGATACACATAGTACAATCCATCACAAGGACCGCAAACATTGGAGCAATACATCGGCATATTATACAAAATGTCATAATCCAAAACTCGAGGAGTTTCAGTTTCGTCTACTAACAACTCATACAACTGAAGTTCAGCATGAGAAACATAAAATTGAGCAAGGAGACAACCGCGCCACTCATCATTATTGTTATAATAGTTATTCAAATGTTTCGATACGAAAATCGGGCTGGAAATAATCTCAAACCAGGATTTGCAGACACTCTTAAACTGTAACAGGTCTTTTACGGATAGTCTTGATAGAATCTCAATAATCAAATTCTCAGGCAAGTAACAATCAATATTCTCTAGTGTAATTAACATTGATTTCTGTTTTTGTTCCATATTTCTGAAAATTAAATCAGGTAATTAGATAATTAAAGCAGCGATTTTAATTAAAAAAGATAGAGAATAAAGAATAAATCAGGTTAGGTTACCTTTGGTTTAATAATTGAGTGAAATTGTTGATCTCGTCTGGCCAGGTGTAGCGTTCCAAGGAGAGAGCCATTGCGTTACAGGGCCGGAGAGTGAAATTGCAGAGGAGGAAATTCAGGCAAAACAAACTAGTACTTCTTAAAGAGACATTGAAATAGATATATATTGAAGGCCCGTGCTGGGATCCGTCACAAATTCCTAAATAAATTAAGATTCTTATTATAAATAGTATTTTAATTTGTGATAATTAAGAAAAGTCTTATTCTAGTAAAGATAAGAATTGTGAAAGATTTATATCCATAGTAAAGATAAGAATTGTGAAAAATTTATATCCAAGATAAGAAAAGACGGTAAGAGCATCTCCAACCATATTATCTATAATGGTTGGCTAAAATAATATAAAATAATAGTTGGCTATATTATAGATAATGAAAAGTGGTTTTGTCTCCAATGGTATCATCTATATTGGTTAGCTATATTTCAAAAATAATATTTAATTATTATCAACAAAAGACAACTTATGATATGGAAATAAAATAAGTCTAAAATATTAATTAAAAATGGAAAGGGGATGAGGTGGAAAATTATAGAGAATTGTAGTCATTCAACAAATATAGCCAACCAAGCTAGGTTATGTAAATTTTTTTTTGCTAAGGGCTTGTGATTGGAGTTGATCATTATGCATGTTGGTTGGCTATATTAATTACCACGTAGGATATAGCTAAGGGTTATATATGCATTGGAGATGCTCTAAGAGCATCTTCAACCACCCAAAGCCTTTACCTAAAAATGTATAGAAAATACCATAATTAAATATTTTAGATAATATGTAAAAAAAGTTCATCTCCAATGGCACAATGTTAGCTAAAATTATAGCCAACCCCTTCATGTTGGCTATATTTGTCGAACCTCTAGAGACCTGTAGTAAAACTCCACATCATCGATTACCATATTGAGATAATATATTCTATTTTTAACAACTTAAAATAATAATAACATACCATTTTTAAAATATAACCAATCATTATAGTCAACTCCATTAATGTAAAACACCTTACAGATTCAACAAATTTTACATAATCAGTATTTTATATCATTTTAATCAATCATTTTAGCTAACACCATCGAAGATGCTCTAATGATCACAAATAGAATTGAGATATATAAAAACTTTAAAATTTAAAATACATGCCAAGTGATGTAAAAATATTATAAATAAGAGGAACGGAAGGAGTATGATTTACAGAACATCATCTTTCATCCAACTAAAATCTGAACTCAACTTAATTTTTTTTTTCTAAAAAAGTTATTTCCCAATTGCGGACATAAATTTTACCATCAAATTCTTTCAAACAATTTATAATATTTTTCCACTTAAATAAATTTATCGTCATTTACCTTACGAATTTTTACCATCACTACTTATTTCAAAAATCAATTTACCATTTTAATAAACAATGTAATGTAACTGTCCACAGGAAAGAGTACTCTGGACCCTTGTTGTATTCTAAAAAGGGCTAAAATCTTGGTCCTCCAGGTTTTCAATTTTATTCTCGCTCATCTCGAAAATTAGTTGAAAATGGATATTACTCTAAAATCTTACTTAAAAGAAAAATACTCAAGCATTGATTTTCAATCCCCCGAATGATGACAATTTGAATAAAACCAATTAAAAAAGAACATCGAAATCAATAATAAAAAATGTTTGTGTTCTAAAAATTGATCGACACGAACGAGTATCCAAAAATCGAAAGTCAACCGAATTTGGTGGGTACACAAATGTAAGAAACAAATACTCAAAAAATCAGTCGATTACTCGGATTTTGAAAACGAGTAAAACCGATTTTCGAAAACCTTTTTAAGAGGTAAAGGAAGTGGGGCGCTCAGAAACTAAAATGGATTAGAAATTATCCTCACGAATCAATCAGATTAACGAGATTATTCATTACTCATCATCGCGCCCTTCCGAACAAAAAATCATCAATTACAAATTAAATTTCTGTAAAATTACAGATATACATACAGATATTCGTAAGTAATGTATGAGTAAAAGAAGAAGGTGAGTGCTGAGAAGCAGCTGTGATTAGGGTTTGGATCTGTTTGCTATGAATTTATAGAGTTTCAGAAACGATGGATGCTGTGTATTATTACCAAACTACCCTTCTCTTTTTTGAGCTAATATTTCTGGGCTTTTACTTGGGCTTTCAAATCCGGGCCACTTAAATTTGATCCGGGCTTTTATCTAGGCTGGATTCTATCTAGACTGTTTTTTTTGGATCAGGTTCGAACTAGACTTTTTCGAATGATTTTGGAAGGTTCTTCTCGAATTCAGGAATTTTGGGCTCTCTGGTTGCTTATGTCTATTATTTTTCTTTTTTCTTTCGTTTGATAAATTAAAAATCGAGGAAGAAAGAAAATTGTGCCTAGTTTCGGAATCAATAAATTTGTGTACGAATTAAATTTAAGTATTTAGAGAAAATGAAAATTTATTTCGAAAAATTCTTTCTATGAGAGATGTTACTTTTTAATACAGAAAATAAATATGAGAAATACTACTTGGATCTTAATATAATGTTTATATATTTTTTATAATTAAATCGACACCAGTCTTAACTTAACTTGTGAATGAAAGGCACATGCAACCTTAACTTAAGATCCTCTTAAACTAGATTGATTGTAGCAACTAGATAACGTTTAAAGTTGTAATTTGAAGATGCAATTGTAATCTAACTTCTCTTTCTTCTTTTTCTGTTAAACTGTGTAATTTAACAGTATAATTATGCGTTAAAAAAGATCGTACACAGTGCACAAGTTATGCATCTGACCATATACTTCGAATAAGAACTTACAAGTAAATTTAAATAATTTGTGTTTGCCAGATAGTTTTATCATATGCATTGTTGTAAAAATGGACAAATAGTTTGAAGAAGCCTGTCTAGTACTTAAAGGTGATTAGTTACTCCTATGCAGCTATAATGTGGTTACTGTTAGAATGAAAAAACACGTCTACAAAGAACTCTGACAAAAATTAGTACTCGACCGGAGCATCCTTGAAGCTAAAGCCAAAGCCAAAGCCAAAGGGATTCGACGAAGATTTCTGGAATACTGGTTTAGTACTTAATGCATGGTCTTCCTTGCTTTCTTCAATTTGAACAATGAAATAAGTATCTTCTAGCTGCTGTAACGTGGCCGCCGCGAGCAACTTCAGAAACACACTTGATAATCAAGATTACTTCAAACCAACTTAACATCTTGATTACAAGATCAGACCAATAGTCCATTGACTTTACTATTATATAGGCCATACAAATGTAGTTCTGAAGATCAACTTTACTTAGTTTGGTTATAACTTCAGTTCACTCAAACAAAGCCTTTTGCACCACTATCGAGAGGAACAATTTGTAGCAACTGCACATGGGGATTGTATACTGCTTAAAGCTTGGTGTTTGTGTTATTTCATTATTACTCGAGATTCTACTCTTTATTGTTCAATGGCTGCCTCAAGCACAGAGCCTAAAGATTTGTCAACTGCAATTCTCATAAGGGTTGATCAATCAGGACATGGAGATTTCAGAAAGATACAGGAGGCAATTGATGCTGTCCCATCTAATAATTCAGACCTTTATTACATTTGGGTTAAGCCTGGAACATACAGGTTATATTTCTATTACAAGCATTGGTAAACGTTCTAAGGTTAAGACGATGATTGATAAACTTTTTGATTATTGTTGTTTTGACAGAGAAAAGATTGTTGTTCCTGCGGATAAACCTTACATAACTTTGAGTGGCACAGAGGCATCAAACACCATCATAACACGGAGCGAAGCTGGAGAGATTTATGATTCTCCAACGCTATCTGTATTAGCCTCTAACTTTGTTGGAAGATATCTCACAATTCAGGTATTTGAATTTTCTAATGATCAAAGAACTTAAGCATTTTACAGTGTCATAGTAGAATAAACAAAATGGTATGGCTAACCATTAATGATTAATCGTTAAAATGTAGAATGCATTCGAGGGAAGTGGTAAAGCTGTTGCACTGAGGGTATCAGGAGATAAAGCTGCAATCTATAGTTGCAGGATACTGTCTCATCAGGATACACTGCTAGATGATGCTGGAAGACATTATTACAAGAACTGTTATATTGAAGGAAGTGTTGATTTTATATGTGGAAATGCTGCATCCCTATTTGAAGTAAGTGTTTAAAGTTAAATTATCTTGTCTGTTGTAATATGAAATTGCACCTTCAAAACTCGGAGGGCTCATCTTATAAACTTTAACATATAAAGTAAGAAATTAAGAACCCGAGGATCATTAGCGTCCTGAACTTATTTTAATTTGGAGTCCCATTCGAGGAAGGAGTGATGCATCATGCATGGTTTTACACATTACCAGTTACGAATTTACGATATCAGTTTGATAAGCTAACATTTCTAAGCCTCATGAATGTTTTTAGAAGTGTCATCTGCATTCAGTAGCAGAAAAAACCGGATGGGTAACTGCTCAACATAGGGCTTCATCAGTAGAGAACACAGGATACACATTTTTGGGTTGTAAGATTACAGGGACTGGAAAAACTCTACTTGGAAGGCCCTGGGGTGCTTATTCAAGGGTTGTTTTTGCTTTAACTTATATGTCCAGTGTGATACAGCCAGAAGGATGGAATGACTGGGGTGATCCAAGCAATCAAAGGTAAACTATAACTCATTTTCGCCCAAATAAATAATTGTTCATGTCCTTTATAATTGCATGAAATTTGTGCTTGTCGCGATAGCTCTGTCTGCAAGTCACTGGTTCTAAGTTTAAAATCCCTGAAAACAACCTCCTTATGACAAACAAGGGTAATGCTACATACATTGGTAACTTTCTCATATCTTGATGCGGGAAACTTGTGCAGTGGGTCCAACCTACGACATGGTGCCCCTCTTTTTATAGTAGTTTACAAAGCGATAACATTGTAAATTTGACAGGACTGCATTCTACGGAGAATACAAGTGTTACGGACCAGGAGCAGATAGATCAAAGAGGGTTGCATGGTCTCGTAGCCTATCGAAAGAAGAAGCCACACCTTTCCTGAGTAAAGGCATGATCGGAGGTGGTGGTTGGCTTAGAATCTCCCCCATCCACTTCAAAAAAATGCCTGCTACTACAACACTGGAAGCTAAAATGTAGAAACAACTAAAAGCTATATGCACTTTCCTGATTGTCATCTTGTGTTTATTGTAGTATATTATTTCTTGAAAATTCAATATATTGTATCAGCCTATTCCTACACATTTCATTGTAAGTACATGAAACTAAAGTTTATATGTATTTGGGCGTTAAAAAAAAGAAGGTAATTTGTGGTATGGACTTATTATTCGATTTTTCGATTCTCGCTCACTCCAAAATTATAATCCGGACTCGAAAAAAGAGGAAAAGGAAGAAAATTTTGCATAACAAACACCTTTTAGCAGCCAGAAAAATCAAATATCAAGATTCCCAATAAAAAGATAAAATCTTTATAAATTCTAGGTGCAAGAACTTTTTATAAAAAAAGTGGATAATAATTTTGAGTAAAGAAAAGAGGAAATGGAGAAAATGGAGAGAGTGGAAGAGAAGAAGAGCAGAGTACTAATAATAGGAGCAACAGGGAATCTAGGGTTTGAGTTAGCAAAAGCAAGTCTTGAATCTTCACATCCCACTTTTGCCCTTGTTAGAAACTTTGATTCTGATTCTTTAAAATCCCAAAAGCTTCAGTTTCTGTCCAATGCTGGTACCACTCTTCTTAAGGTTTGTGTGTATATGTGTATGTATGTGTGCGTTTTCTTGAAAATGTACTTTTTGGGTTTTTTTTGGTTTTTGAATTTGGTATTAATGGTGTGATTTTTGGGTGTGTTAGGGTTTCTTGAAAATGTACTTTTTTGGGTTTTTTTTTTGTTTTTGAATTTGATAGTGATGGTGTGATTTTTGGGTTTGTTAGGGTTCATTGCAAGATGAAGAGAGTCTTCTTGAAGCAGTTAAGCTAGTGGATGTTGTGATTTGTGCTGTTTCTTCCAAACAAGCCCTTGATCAGAAGCTTCTCGTTCGGGTTATCAAGAATTTGGGATGTGTTAAGGTTGTTAATCTCTTCCTCTTGCTGTGTGTTTTTTTATTACCTTTGCTAATGTTCTTTGTAATTTACATGGAAATATAGGATCTTTTTTAGTCTTATAGAGAGGTGAAAAAATTTAGTCCGGCTTTGTAATTTACACGGAAAGATGAGATAGTTTTTAGTCTTATAGAGGTGAAAGCATTTAATCGGACTTTGAAGAGTGTACAAGTACATTTGTGTTTTCTGTTTTGCAAAATTGTTTTGAAATCTTCAAGGTTGTCCGGATTTTTCCTCCTATTGTGTGTGTGTTTATTACCTTTTCTAATATTCTTTGTAATTTACATGGAAAGATAGGATCATTTTTAGTCTTTTAGAGAGTTGAAAACATTTGGACCGACTTTGTAATTTATACGGAAAGATGGGATCTATTATAGTCTTATAGAGAGGTGGAAACATTTAGTTCCGACTTTGAAGAGTATACAAGTATGTTTGTGTTTTGCAAAGTTCTTTTGAATTCTTTATTTCTCCAGTGTCTATTTTGAGGCTAGATGCATAGGTCGAAACAGAAAAGGGTGTCACGCATTTTCATTAGACATCAGCACTCGGAATTTTTTCATTCAATCGAAAATCAGGTGTATTTACAATATGGTTTTTTCTTCTTTTTTTAGAGCATTTATGTTGAACAGTGACTATGATCTTGAATGGGACAAGTGTGTTGAGTATGTAATTAGATTTGTGATATAATTGTCAATGGCATTTGTAGTGTCTCGTGAATTTAGACCATTTAAACCTATGTTGGTTGGTGCAGAGGTTTATTCCATCAGAATTTGGGTTGGATCCCTACAAAACTCAAGTATCTAACTTGGATCACAACTTCTATTCTAGCAAGGCTGAAATTCGACAGCTTGTAGAAGCTCAAAGCATTCCCTACACTGTCATCTCTTGCAACTTCTTCATGAGCTATTTACTTCCATCCTTAGTTCAACCTGGTCTAAAGGCTCCACCCAGGGACAAATATACTGTATTTGGAAATGGTGATGTCAAAGGTTTGTCGATCAGTATTATACTTTAGGTGTAGCCATATGTAAAGTATACTTCAACCTTTGATATGTTAGATGTCAAAGGTTTTATTTTCCCATTTTATTTGATTTGTTTATCTGTGGTTTATTTTCTAACGTTTTGCAAAGCAGCCAGTTACGCAGAATTTATTATTTGAGTTACACTGTATTTCTGCTTGTCCATTGCATTGTTCGCAGGTGTCTTTATGAAGGAAGCTGATGTTGCCAGTTTTACCATTAGTGCTATGGATGATCCACGCACATTAAACAAAGTTCTCTATTTGAGACCCCCGGGGAATATATACTCCCTGAATGAACTAGTTGAACTTTGGGAAAGTAAGCTCAAGAAGACACTTGAGAAAATATACGTTCCTGAAGAAGAGCTCCTAAAGAAAATAAAAGGTGTGCCTTCTATTTTATTTTGTTCTTATGCGCATGAATGTTTTAGTTAAATTTAAAAGGTTTGCGAGGAGTTGCTACATACTATCATTATGTGGATATTGCAATTTGCAAGGACATTCTTACCTTGCATAAAGTCAACATCTTTACTCAGGATGAGCCAAATTGATTTTAGAAAAAGCAAATTTATTAAGGAAATTACTTTTAAGTGGCATCTATACAAAGTACAAACATTGTCTTTCCAGGTGCTTTGACACTTACTCTTAGCCCAGTAGTTTCAGGTCTTGTTCCTAAAGAGTAGTAAATCATTTAATTATTTATGACAATGAGAGAATGTGCACCTATTAGTCCCGAGGCTAAATAGGAGTATTTTATTAGAGTGATCACGTTTGTACAGGTCTATGTATGTCTATGAATTATGATAGTCTTGATGCCAGTCCTTCTATAGAACACTCTCAAGTTATGTATCAGAACAGCATTATTAAGGTCTTCTATTGAATCCATATACACAGGCCAGGGATTCGATTTTGATCAATAACTACAGGCATTAGCATATAACATATCAAAACTACATAATTATTTCATGTACTATGTTCACCAGGACTTGCTACAGCTATTCATAATAACACACTTGAATCTTGCAGTTTAGGTCTCGTCTTCTGTATGTGATGCTATTAAGAGCATCCTCTAGGCTTTTTCCTTTAGTGGTGGCAGTTTCTACTATGTGTCTAGTTATTTTGTGCTTCAGCTAATGTGTGGATAAAGAACCTACTTAATGCATATCTATTCTAAATTAATCAACATATTTATTTGAATAATATAATTTTTATTTTATTTTGTATATTCTGAGTAGATATTCTAGCATATATTCCATCTTGTATTCTTTATTTGTCGAGAAATATTTCATTAGTGATACACAATTATTAATTCAATTTTTTCCTCGAGTCATTAGTTTTGTATCGGTACTTCATTTCTTTCTATCAGCTTTAATTCACACTCAATATTTTCCTGTTTCATTGACTCCTGATATATTTATAAGAGAGACTCCTTTCATGTGTTGCAGAAACTCCATATCCGGAGAACATGACTATGGTTTTTATATACTCGGCATTTGTAAAAGGAGACCAGACATACTTTGATATTGATTCATCTGGCGGGGTGGAAGGGACGCAGTTGTATCCACAATTGAGATACACCACACTAAGCGATTACCTAGACACCCTGTTGTAAGAGTCATGTTCACATATTTTTCAATGTATGATAATTTATTATTGTACAACACTGGTTTCCGGGAGAGGCAGAAACTGTACGATGAATCCCGGGTGGCCAAACCACCTGGGGATCCATTATCTTTTTGTATTTTCAATATTGATACAATAAACACTTGACTGTTCACTTCTAAAACTTCTGTGTGCAATGCCATTAGGACTTCTGGAGTATCCCCTAGGCTTTATCATTAGTGCTGACAGTTCAGCTGATGTGTGGTTCAAAAACCTACTTGAAGTTTGTTTGAATTTATCTGTGCTTCAGCTGACGTGGTTCAAAAACCTACGTGAAGTTTGTCTGTTCTGAATTATTTGACATTTATTTTTATGCTCGTAAAAGAAGATATTACCAAATCTGTTGCGCATTCATCTAATGTTGCGCATAATCATATAAATTCATCTAATGTTTACGAGTAGTGCTAGGTACCCCAAAACCATTTCCAAAATCTCGGAGACAACACATCACCATTTGGGAACCGTTATGGAAAATTTCTCAATGTTTAATGTTGCGCATAATCATTTGAATGCGGAGATGGTATTATCTTCTTTTACAAGAATAATCAGGTGTATGTATCAAAATTAATCAAACCAATGATCTGAAGAACACAAGCATTATATGATAAGTTCTAATTACAAACTAATTTTGTGTTTTAAGTAAATTACAGGGTACAACTACTATCTGTCACATTTGAATTTTCTTCAAAGAAATGTGACATCTTATAATTTGGAAACCGTTGCGGTTTACATTAAAACTATTATAAATTCATTTGTTTCATTAAGCCCAGAAATAATTGTTAAACATGTCTGGGAGATCATAACAGTTACGGAGATGTAAAACCAACAGTTACTGCTCTTTATCAGTAACTACCACCATGACCTTTCCTTTTTCAAGTCTGTAACTATCACTCTCAGTCCATCACCATCGTCTTTCTTTCTTCAGCAACTATAACCTCATACACAGAATTTGACATAAATGCTTTACCCTAGTATAAGATAACCAAGAGCTCTCAATGACACAACAGAGCATATACAACCATCCTTGTTTGATGATTTTTTGCCAGTCAATCCGAAAAAGAACATCAATTTTTATACGACATAGAATAACAAGTAAAGCTACACGTTATATGGATGATGAGCAGTTGCTAAAAGAACTCAGTTCAACAAATCCTTTTCCAAATTTGATACGATCTAAATACAGTAGTAAATCATAATTGGCTATAACAGTTTGCTTCGTATTTAGCCAGACCTAAGATATAAAGCAGCAGTTTCAGTCTCTTCTGGACATGCTGCCGCTCCCCCCCGAAGGCTTCTTCCCCTTGTACTTCTGATAGAAGACAACAAACATAATTACTATGGCGAGGGAAAAATATAACAGGACAAACTAAACCTACTGCAGTTCAAAAATCCTATAGCTCACCTGCTTTCCAATGTTGAAAGGAACATATTTGTACTTAATCATGTGCATAATTTGGCGCTTCATTGTAAGGAGAAACAGAACCAGCCAGTAAAGTAGTAATATAGGCCAAAAGACAGGTACATCAAACATCGAAAAGAAGGTCATGACAAACGCTACACAAAATGCTTTTGTGATAGCATACCTGAAATAAGAACGAAGAACAGAGAGTCAAACACCATGCAGTGACAAGAAGTTGATTGTGGGCTGCACAATGTTGCTGAAAACCAAGTGTTTATGTGATGGTGGTGCAGATAAAAGCATCTATACACATTTATGCAGACATCTAATCCATAACAGAACTAAAAAATCACTAGGCTGTAAATTAGAACCGCAGTACTACGAAGTACAAACTACTCAGCGTATATGTATATATATCATGCCCTAATGCATCACTAGATCAGTGAACGCTCAAAGCCTCAAGGTTTGACTTGTAATTACCCAAGCAATCATGTTGCTCAAATCTCTTATGCATGAATATACATATGCACAGACTGCCCCATTTAAAATGATTCACAGCATAAAACTTAACATTGATGTTTGACGATGTGGATGTGGACATTACTTTCTTAGTGTAGTTACTGAAATTTACGGCAATGAGATTTTAAAATTTTGCAATAAAAACCCACCTTTAGGCATCATTTCTACTTTTACTTATCAAGGACTAAGATTTAAATTCAGTAAAATACTTGCCTACATAACTTATTTAAAGAAATAGCTAAATGAAAATGACATTTTGGCAACCAGTCTACTCTTTTCCAGTCCCTAGAAATCTGCTCACCTGTATTTCTTTGGTTTTGTCATCATTAAAAGAACTGTTGAACACACATTATAATCCCATGGGAGGATAATACCAACAAAATTTTCATGTTATTCTCTAATGCCTCAGCCATCATAGCATTTAGTTTACTTATAAGCTAGTGTGATATCAATAAACAGTAGCAATTAGCACCCTGTGCAATCCACAGTGAAACAGATACACGCGAAGCTCTTTGAACAGAGCATCAGTTGATCAAAACAATGTAGATTAGAAATAGAAGTAACTCTTTCTAACTGAAACAGAGACCCAAATGAGAGAAAATGATAACAGCAGAAATGTAGCAAAAAGCACAGCTAGCACTATCAACAAATTCCATTGTATGTCAGCGCATGTCATATAGAAACTAATAAACACGAAGGAGAAAAATTAAGTATGAATCAATCACCAGAACTTAAACTCAGGGAGACGTCGAATGAAAGGCTTGAACTCATCAGAGTCTTTTGTTGGAAGCAACGACCCATTCGAAGGTTCCAATTCAGGATCAACAAGAGGCGACAAAAAGCCAATCAACAAATTCAGTAGATAAATCCCCAAACCATAGCTGACAATGTAGAACCCTTGAACATAATAACAACGCAATGCATAAAGAGCCGCCAAAACTCCAGTTCCAACCCATCTATAAACCGCATGTGGACTACTCTTATCCAAATAATACTGAAACCGTTTCCAAACATCATGTCTCCATTGATTAAGAGGCGCCGCAGCTGAAGCACCTTCACTTCCAACACCCTCCATGTAAAAAAGCCTCACAACCCTAATAAATCTGAAAATGAACCCCAATCAACTCCACAGTACACATTCCCATTCACATTTACACACAACAAAATAAGCAATAAACCAACACACATTACCACACCAAAAACCCAACTTTCTCCGGAAAATCAATCAAGAACCACTTGGGGAGTAAGGCATACACATTCTTAATAACAAACATTACCACGCCAAAAACCAAACTTGTTCCGAAAAATCAATCAAGAATCACTCGGGGTGTAAGGCATACACATTCTTAATAGCACACATTACCACACTAAAAACCCAACTTTTTTTACGAAAAATCAATCAAGAACCACTTGGGGAGTAAGGCATACACATTCTTAAGAACACACATTACCACACCAAAAACCCAACCTTTTCGTTTTTATGAAAAATCTTTAAATCTTTAAATTCTTAATCACATAGGCAGTAAGGTAAACACATTCTTCACAAAATCTTTAAATCTTTAACACAAAAAACAACATAAATTCCACTACTTGACTTAACTTAACATTAATTTCAAGAAACCAAGAAAACAACTCAATATACATACAAAATTCTTCTTAATTTTCCCATATTTTCTCAAAATTTCACCAACCCATTACTTAAATCAGCAAGAAAAGCAAGAAAAACAAAAACTTTATATTGATTTAGCACCAGATCTGAAAAGGGTAAACCCTACAAACTGTTTCTTGGTTGTATCTCTATGTAAGTATATGTTAACAAATCACAAAAATAAATATGAAGAAGCAAAGATCAAGCAAGTATATAGGGGGGTAATAGACAAGAATATAGATACAAAAACTTACTTCCGGAGGTTATGGAGCAGTTGAGAGATTGACAAGGAGAGGGTCTGAAGAGTAAAATTAGGAAGAGATGTGTTTCTTTGTTAGATATCAAATTTCATTTTTTATGCTTAGAATTTCATATTCTCTTTTTTATAATTACCGGTTAAATCTCGATAAATGAATATCCTTAGGATCGTAGAATTTTATTCATTTATCAAATTTAAAAATACATTGTATCTATTATGTTGCGATCCGAAAAAATTATTCATTTAACGAGGTTATTCATTTATCGAAGTTTTACTGTATTTTCTGAAAAAAACTCATAAATTTATTTTATATTGTTTAAAATTTTTATGCTTAGTGTTTTTAATTTTATCATCAAAACGGTAATTGTGTAGATTGATAATGAGGAATTTCTGGTGTTGGGAATATTTATTCAAATTATTGTTTTAATATGGTAATATGTATAATTAAAATTAATATAAATACATGAATGTATAAAATTTTACAATTAATTTTATAAACTTTTGTTATGACGCTTAATTTAGTTTTTAACATTTAACAAGATTGTGAGCGTAACCAAATGAAACGTACGAGATTTATTTAAGAACTGAATTGGATTCTTTTTTGGTAGAATGGTGTGTTTGTGGTGCTGCTACGGTCAATTGTGGTGATTTTAAGCTGCCCCAGTTCTACAATTATCCACCATACTTCACGTAATTTCACTACTTTACATATGTTTATTCGATTCTGGTTCCTGACAATTGATTATCAGGTACCATTTATTTAACAATTTATTTTTGAATTGTTTAATCAACATTTTGACGATCAAGATTAAAAAAAAAAAATTGATCACTCCGTATATTTTTTTCACGATGTCCTATTCCTCCGTGCAAATTTATCGCGGAGCATTGCATCCGCTCCGTGATTATTTTTCACGGAGCTCATTTTCAGCTGAATGATTTTTGAGGCAAGATCCTGTATATGTTACTTTATAAAAACAAGAGTAAAGTGCATTTTGTGTACTCGCATTTTAGTCAAGACACCACTTGCAATACTATAGTTCAAAATCGAGCAGTTGCAATATCAATGTTTGTATTTCAATGCACTTTGTTACATTCCGTTAACTGAGGTTAACTCCGTTATTAATTTAGGGAGTAAAATGCACTTTGTGTACGCGCACTTTACTCTAAAGTGCATTTTGTGTACTCGCACTTTGCTCAATACATCATTTGCAATACTTTAGTTCAAAATTTAGAGTAAAGTGCGAGTACACAAAATGCACTTTAGAGTAAAATGCGAGTACACAAAGTGCACTTTACTTCCTAAATTAATAACGGAGTTAACCTCAATTAACGGAATGCAACAAAGTGTAGTGAAATACAAACATTGATATTGCAACTGCTCGATTTTAAACTATAGTATTGCAAGTGGTGTCTTGACTAAAGTACGAGTACACAAAGTGCACTTTACTCTAAAAACAATAATGCAACAGCTCTCCTCGTAGATAGCATCAAAATTCAAATGCACTTTAGGCAATTTTTTAAAATTCTTTTCGCTTACCATATATGCATCTAGGCATCTAGTGGTTCTCTCAAGCTACACAATATATTATTGTTGTCTTCGTATTCATAATCATCATAATCAGACCCTCGAGCCATTTTATTTTTCTTTTTAGTTAAATGGTCACACTCAAACTTTTGATGAATGGGCTCAATCTTTCTAGTTTAAAATTAATTTGATCTTGAAATATATAGATCTTGCCTCAAAAACCATTTTGTATCTTTTCGTGAAAAATAATCGCGGAACGGGTATAGTGTTTCGCGATAAATTTGCGCGGAGGGATAAGGCTCCGCGAAAAAATATGCGAAGTGATCAATTTTTTTTTAATCCTGATCGTCAAAATATTGATCCAACGATTCAGGAACAGATTGTTAAATAAATAATCCCACAAATTATCAGGGACTAGGACCCATGTTTCTTTAGATTGTCTCACTGTATCACACATATTTTGTTCACAGAGCTTTCCCTTACTTGCAAGACACAATTAGTTGCACTTTTGACGACATTGCATATATATATATACTAGCCTATAACCCGTGCAAGACACGAGCCTTAAAAATAAATAAATTAAAAAATTTAATATGAACGGAAAATATTAAAATAAAAGTAAAAATTAATATGATAAATTATAAAATGAGAAACTTAAATATTCATTGGAACATAAAAAAATATAAAAAAAAAATACAAATGAGGCCGAGGAAGAAAAATGAGGTATTATTAATATTATTTTATAATAAAATAATATTAATAATAAGGACAAATAGAAAATCTAACATGTTTTAATTAAAAAAAGTAATTGACCGTGATATTTTTAGAAGTGTTTTAATTATATTAATTGTATTTATTAAAAAAATATGTTGACATGTTAAAATAAGTAAGTTTTTTTAATAAGGACAAATAGAAAAGTTAACATGTTTTAATTAAAAAAAAGTAACTGCACGTAATATTTTTAGATGTGTTTTAATTATATTAATTTTAGATGTTAAAAAAATACGCTCACTTGTTAAAATAGGTAAGTTTTTTTAAATAATTAAAATTATTAAAATAGGTTTTAAAATATATAAGTTGCACTTGATATTTTTGGAAAAGAGAGATTTTAATGATGACAAATATAAAAGGTAATATATTTTAATTTAAAGGTAATTGCCCGTGATATTTTTGGAAAAGAAGTAGATTTTGTTAGAAAAAAATGTTTTAACTATAAAAGACAATCAGCTAGTTACTATTTTTATATTATTTTATTATTTATTAAATAGAATATTAAAATAGGTTTTAAAATAAATAATTAATGATTGCACCTCATATTTTTGGAAAATAGGGATTTTAGTGATTATGTGTTTTAATTATATTAATTTTATTTGTTAAAAAAAACGTTCACTTGTTAAAATAGGTAAGTTTTTTTTAAATAATTAAAGGTATTAAAATAAGTTTTAAAATATATAAGTAAGAGTTGCCCTTGATATTTTTGGAAAATATAGATTTTAGTGATAACAAATATAAAAGGTAATATATTTTAATTTAAAGGTAATGGCCCGTGATATTTTTGGAAAATAAGTAGATTTTGTTAGAAAAAAAATGTTTTAATTATAAAAGGCAATCAGCTAGTTAATATTTTTATATTATTTTATTATTTATTAAATAGAGTATTAAAATAGATTTTAAAATAAATAAGTAAGGATTACACCTCATATTTTTGGAAAATAGAGATTTTAGTGATAACAAATATAAAAGATATTATGTTTTAATTTAAAGGTAATTGTCGTGATATTTTTGGAAAAGGAGTAGATTTTGTTAGATTTTTTTTTAATTATAAAAGGCAATCAGTTAGTTACTATTTTTATATTATTTTATTATATATTAAATAGAGTATTAAAATAGGTTTTAAAATAAATAAGTAAGGATTGCACCTCATATTTTTGGAAAGCATAGATTTTAGTAATAACAAATATAAAAGGTAATATGTTTTAATTTAAAAATAATTGTAATGATATTTTTGAAAAAGGAGTAGATTTTGTTAGAAAAGAAATATTTTAATTATAAAAGTCAATCATCTAGTTACTATTTTGGTAACTTGACAATAATACAATTCCATTAAAGATTTATTTTGTAGTAGTTTTCGTTATCTAAAAAGAAAGAAGTATATTGGTAGTAGTGTATCCTAAATTTAAACAAATTAGATCCCACATTTCAATTTTTTTGATTAGATTTCAATATTATTTGATTTTTATGTAGTAAAATATTTGTTTTAAAATTTTTCTATTATACTTTTATTAGTATTTTAAGATTTTTTTTAAGTGTTTTAATAATTTTATAAGATTCTTTTAAGTATTTTAATAATTTTATAAGATTCTTTTAAGTGTTTTAATAATTATATTAAAATTAGGATTCTGTTAAGTATTTTATAAAGTGTTTTATAATATATTTCAACATAAAATTTATTTATAATAAATTTAATTGATAATTAAGATTCTATTTAGTGTTTTATTAAGATTCATTAATCTCTTCTATATATAATAGGAGAACATGAGGATAATTTAAGGGCATTTTGAGCCAATAAACCCCCTGTGAAGTTACCATTTTACCCTTATATATTAATAAATTACATGTCATGTCAGTACTCACTAAAGAAGTCATCCTTCTAACCATTGAGCTACATGATTCTTTTTGATTTTGTACTAAAAATCATATGACATAAACTTCACATCTTTATTATCCTATATTTATTATTATTTAAATTTTTGAGTAAAAATTAAGGTGATTTATAATATTTATTAAACTTTATTTTTTTAATACTTAAAATATCATACAGAATCATATATAGTACCAGTCTTATAAAATATTAATATTAAGTTGTAAAAACAATATTATGTGTGGTGCTTTTTATCTTTATTTTAACTATACAAATATTTTGTATATGTATCAATAGTTATAATATATTCTATTTTCTTGCATAAGAGTCGAACTTTTCTTGTACTACGCAATATACTTGAATTATTCAAATATTTAATATATAAAATGTATTATTAAACATTGATATAACATAAATAACATATTACAAATAGTTTATATACATATTTATGACTTATTTATTTTTAAATTAATGAAATTAGTGTTAAAACATGTATGAAAATTAGACAATAATTTAGGTATGGGTGATCAGTCACTTTGGGGTCGGGGAGACTCCGAACATGAACTCATTCGTCGAACCCGCCTCAATCCTCGAACGAGAATTACTTTATTTATCGCACAATAATCATTGTTAAATAGAACATATTGATAACATGTATACATGATATTTATAATTATTTGTCCTTATCTATACTACAAGTATAAAGTCAGTGTGATGCATACGACATTCATATTCTTCTTATTTTACATTTATATTTACTTTGTTTGAAGTTCATCTTAAATTTGAATAGTTTTATGTGATTGTTGAACTTAATGTTGAATTGACGTGTGTGTTTCTGTTTGAGCGTGATTAAATTGTGTTTTAAGAGTTTTGTGTTTAACAATATTTTTAAAATATATTTAATTAAAATTGTTGTTTTTAATAAATTAAGTTCAAATTGCAAAAGAAAAGGGACTAAAGTGCAAATATCAGAATATGAATATCGTATTGACCGACCGACTACCAAACTATATTTTGAATAAAATTGTTGTTTTTAATAAATTAAATAAAGTAGTAAAAATAAAAGAATTAAAATACAAATATCAAAATATGAGAACTGTACCGACTGCCTATCAAACTTTCAATGTTTCGGTTTTAATAATACAGTTTGTTGATAGCATAAATTTTCTCTACGGTTTTAACATTATAATTGGTTTTAAAATTATCTGTAAAGGTTGACTGATAGATTTGTTTTGGATCTATACTGGGTATATTCCAATTACCTAAATCTTGACTAATATTTTCATAAATATGTTCTTCTTGGTTTATGAAATCTGGGATCGATGTCATCGGTGACCTCGAGCTAACTGAGGAACTAGACCTAAAAAGTCTATTCATTAATATATATATATATATATATATATATATATATATATATATATATATAATACGAGTGACTAGATTTATAATTAGATTGGATGCATTATATATATGACACATTTTTTGTTATTATCAAATGAATTTTAAATTAATTTTATGAAAGAAACTAATTAGTTATTTGGTATATATATATATATACTAGCTTAAAACCCGTGCGATACACGGATTGTTAATTGTTATTTTATTATTAATTTTTTAATTGTATTTGTTAAAAAAATAATAGGCATGTTAAAATAACTAAACACTTTTAATTAATTTAAAACATTCAAACAGATTTTAAAATAAATAAGTAAGGGTTTGCTCGTTATATTTTTGGAAAAAGAGGGGTTTTAGTATGAAAAAATAAAAAATATAACATATATTTAGTTTAAAAATGTAAATGTCCGTGATATTTTTGAAAATGAGGTTTTAAAATTTAATAATTTAAATTATTTAAATATGTTTTAAAATAAATAAGTAAAGGGTTTGTCCGTGATATTTTTAGAAAAAGAATGGATTTTAGTGAGAAAAATAGAAAAATTAAATAGAAAAAGGCAATTTCCCGTGATATATTTAGAAAATGGGGGACTTTGTTAGAAAAAATCTATAATGTGTTTTAGCTGAAAAGGTAATTGGTTATAAATAGGTATTTGATTATTTATATTTTAATATTTTTAGTAATTGCATTTGTTAAGAAAAATAAGTAAACATGTTAAAATAGGTAAACTTTAAAAAATATATTATAATATTAGGCTTAAAAATAAATAACTAAAGGTTTGTCCGTGATATTTTGGAAAATGAGGGGTTTTAGTAAGGAAAAATAAAAAAACTAGCATGTTTTAGTTAAAAAAGATGATTGTCCGTGATATATTTGAAAAAGTAGGGGAATTTGTTAAAAAATAAAAAAATAATGTATTTTAGGTGAAAAAAGGTAATTGGTTGTAAATAGGTAATATTATTATTTAATAATATATTTCTATAAATAAGTAAGGTTAATTAAGTAAAAACATGAATTTAAGAAAGGGCAATTAAGTAAAATCACAACGTACCATACCGACCGACCACACTTTTAATGTTTCGTCTATTATATATATATATATATATATATATATATATATATATATATATATATATATATATATATATATATATATATATGTGCGTGTGTGTGTGTGTGTGTGCGTGTGTAAAATAAATAAAAAACATATGAAAAACTATTTGTTTTGAGTAAAAATATTGTAAAAGGCGAGATAATAAAAATAAATAAATAGTACAACAAAAAAATTAAATGAATTATATATTCTAAAATTTTGATAATAATTTGTGTAAACAATAAACATATTAAAATATATAGTCCTGATATGGGTTGAAAAATAATCTTAGAAGTGCAATTAATTACATATTAATTAGACCCGGATTGGTCTAAGAACACGGCCCAATAAGCAAGGCCCGAAACCCTAATAATTTATTAATTTCGTAATTAATAAATAAGGGAAATATACAGCTCAGGAAAGAAGTCCAAAATATGGTAAATTCATCAAAGAAGGATCTAGAATCCCAATTAAAAGAAATAATGAGTCATAGTCCTTATCAACAAGGAAAAGACTTGTCCACCAAGAAATAAAATGTTTATCATGTTGATACAAGGCTACTAAACTTACTCTAAATACAAGGCTCCTGACGCCTATATAAAGGACATGATCCTTCAATCAGAACTACGTCTTTGGCTTGATTCTCAGCACTGATTGAGATACGTAGGCATCTTGTGAGGACCGATTTAGTCACGAAACACAAGAGCAGCCATTAAAGCTCGAAGCTCTCTTAAACCTTAGCAATCAATTTACAAATACACTTTTTAATTCATAACATTTGGCGCCGTCTGTGGGAAGACAACATCAACCATGTCAAACACACGAAGAACAACTCGAGATACTCAAACAGCTGAGGAGCTTCCTATCACCTCTGAGGCTGATACTCACGGAAATCAACCACCGCCGACTACTGGCACTCAAGGGACGAATATCCCCACCAACACTCAAGGAACGGAGATCCAAATTTCGGTTGAAGGGACGAATCCCCTACAGATGGTCGTTCATGGATCTAATCCACAAGAGACCACTCTCCAGCAACCAATCTCCCCACTGCTCATGAATGCACCAAGTGGCCTTCAACTTCATACTACGGATATTCCCCAATACGCAACTCAAACTCTGGGGATGCCAAGCTATGGCATGCCCCCTCGACCCATGGCGGGCGATAGTGGTCTCAATTCCACTTACCATGAGGCATACGTTCCTCCTTATATACAAGGTCTGGGACCCCAAAATCAACAAACTCAAACTCGACGAACCCCTTTGATTCTAGATTACTCGGGTCCCTATACTGAGGATGAGAATTATACATCTGCAGAAGAGAGGGATGTTGCCCCAAGGAGGAGGCTTTCTTCCCAAACAAATCGGGAACAACCCCAAACTACTAAGGAAAAGATTGCGGCCCATGAGGCGGAGGCTGCATGGCTCAAGAAATTACTGGCAGAACAGGAAGTCGCGAAAGCACAAAGCCAAGCAAGTGGAAGAGTCCCGATAATCAACCTGGACCCAACACCGAGAAGAACCAAGAGGGCTGAAGCCCCAAGGGGTGATCCTAGTGTTTTATTGCCCCTAGGAGATCCTGATGATCCTACACCACCATTCACTCAAGACATCATGAAAGCTACCATATCCAAGAAGTTTAAGATGCCAACGATTAAAGCTTATGATGGAACGGGAGATCCCGCGAATCATGTAAGAACCTTTTCCAATGCACTGTTGTTGCAACCAACCAATGATGCGGTCAAGTGTGGGCGTTTCCACAAACCTTGGCGGGCATGGCCCAACGTTGGTATAGTCGTCTTCCTCCCAACTCTATTGGGTCTTTCAAGGAATTAAGCAAAGCATTCATCAATCAATTTGTTACTGGAAGGGTGCACGAGAAAAGTTCTGCATCACTCATGGGAATCCAGCAAGGAAAGAATGAAGATCTAAGGGATTATATCAACCGATTCACCCGGGAGGCTCTGAAAGTCCTGGATTTGGAGGACAAAGTAGCTATGATAGCCCTGCAGCAAGGAACCACTGATGATCACTTCAAAAGATCATTGGAAAAACATCCACCCGAGAGCATGCTGAAGCTCCAAGATAGAGCCGGAAAGTACATCAAGGCTGAAGAAAGCATGAGAAAATATGAACCCACTGCTGGTGGCAGTGGAAATTCAAAGAAAAGAAAGGAAACTCAGGAGTACGACGTCAAGGAAAAGTTTCCCAGAACGTCAAAGGATTCTGATTCTCCACCCAAGAGGAACAATTTTGGGCCAAATTTTACGGAGTATGCAAGATTGAACACTCCCAGGAGCCAAATTCTAATGGAAATAGCAAAGGAGGAGGATCTCCGATGGCCGAAGGCACTAAGGACTGATATGTCTAAACGGAATCAAAACCAATTCTGTCGATTCCACAAGGAAGTCGGTCACGACACCGACGATTGTAGACAATTGAAAGATGAGATCGAGTTTATGATACGGAGAGGAAAACTCAATAAATTCACCAAGGATGGAAATCAAGGGAGTCAAAGAGGAAACTATTAAAGGAAGGATTATGACAGAAGGGACAACGATCAATATCGAAATCCCAAGCTCCGAGGGCCAGTTATCAACATGATATTCGGAGGACCAACTGCTGCTGAGTCCTCCCGAAACTCAAGAAAGGCTTATGCCCGAGAAGTAATGACCGTGGTCGGAGAAGCACCGAAACGTGTCCGAACAGAAGTATCAATAGGTTTTGATGATTCTGACTTGGAGGGAGTGAAGTTTCCCCACGATGATCCCTTAGTCATCATACCCGTGATAGGGAATTCTGAAACAAAGAGAGTTTTGGTCGACAATGGAGCTTCAGTGGACATCTTGTTCCATGATGCTTTTATCAAGATGGGCTATACTGACTCTCAGTTGACACCCTCAAATATGCCCATATATGGATTCAATGGAGTGGAGTCGAAGGTGGAAGGCACTATCCAACTCCCAATGACAATGGGGCAAGGGTCGAATACGTCTACTCAGATGTTGAACTTCATAGTTATAAAGGCAACTTCAACCTATAATGCAATCCTGGGAAGGACGGGTCTTCATGCGTTCAAGGCCGTTGCCTCATCTTATCATCTGAAAATCAAGTTCCCAACGAGGAATGGAATTGGTGAAGAACGGGGAGACCAAAAGATGGCCAGAAGTTGTTAAGTAGCCGCGTTAAGGCCTGATGGAATCGGGGGGGGGGGGGGGAAGGTTCTCCCCATTGAAGACATGGATACTAGTGATAATGAGGACCGAAGAGGGAAACCAGCTGAGGATTTAATCCCAATTCCCTTAGTCCCTGGTGAACCGGAGAAGGTGACTTATGTTGGAGCATTATTGCCTGAACCATTGAAAAGCAAGCTCATATCTTTTCTTCAAGAGAACAATGACGTTTTTGCTTGGAGAGTGGCTGATATGCCAGGGATTGATCCCCAATTGATAACCCACAAATTGAATGTGGATCCTGAAAGGAAGACGGTGAAACAGAAGAAGATAAATTTTGCTCCAGAGAGGCAAGAGGCCATTAAACAAGAAGTAGAAAAGCTTCTGGAGGCCGGGTTCATTGAAGAGATACAATTCCCAGAATGGTTGGCTAACCCAGTGATGGTCAAAAAGGCCAATGGAAAATGAAGGATGTGTGTGGACTTCACTGATTTGAACGATGCATGTCCTAAGGATTGTTTTCCCTTACCAAGGATTGATGCCCTAATAGATGCCACAGTTGGGCACGAGATTCTGAGTTTTATGGATGGCTTCAGTGGATACAACCAAATCAAAATGCACAAAGATGACATCTCCAAGGTATCATTCATCACTGACTTTGGTGTTTTCTGTTATCTAGTCATGGCATTTGGACTTAAGAATGCAGGGGCAACATACCAAAGATTGGTGAACAAAATCTTTGAACACCTGATTGGAAAAACCATGGAGGTCTATGTGGATGACATGTTGGTTAAAAGCCTCGATAAGGCCGATCATATAAACCATCTACGGGAAGCGTTTGAAGTGCTGAGGCACCACAAGATGATGTTGAATCCAGCTAAGTGTGCCTTTGGTGTAGGCTCGGGAAAGTTTTTAGGCCTGATGGTTTCCAAGAGAGGAATCGAGGCTAATCCCGAAAAAATCAAAACAATTCTAGACATGGAACCACCACAGACTGTCAAGGATGTCCAGAAACTAACGGGAAGAGTGGCAGCTTTGGGAAGATTCATCTCCAAGTCAGGAGAGAAGTGCTTACCTTTCTTCAAAACACTCAAGAACGTGAAATTTTTTGAGTGGACAACTGAAAGCCAAGAGGCCTTTGAGGCCCTAAAGAAATACATGGCTGAGGCACCACTGTTGGCAAAGCCAAAGCCAGGAGAAATTCTCTATTTGTACTTGGCGGTTTCTAACACAGCCCTTGGAGCCGTTTTGGTAAAAGAAGAGTTGAAGGTTCAGAAACCCATCTACTACGTGAGTAAGATTCTACATGGGGCAGAAATAAACTACTCTACGATAGAGAAGTTTGCCTTAGCCTTGATAATGGCCTCAAGAAAGCTACACCCATACTTCCAGGCACACAAGATAGAGGTCTTGACCAATCAGCCTCTAAGAAACATCTTGCATAGCCCTCAAGTTAGTGGAAGGTTGATCAAATGGGCTATTGAATTGGAAGAATTTGACATCAAGTACAAGCCTTGAACGACCATAAAATCTCAAGCACTCGCTGACTTCATGGCTGAATGCACTATTGACAACCAGGAAGTCAGGGGCGGGAAGTAATAGATGAAGATAATAAAGATGAAGACATGGTGTCCAAAGAATGTTGGGTGCTCTATTTTGATGAAGCATAAAAAACAAAATCAAGTGGAGCAGGTTTGGTGCTACAAAGTCCTGATGGATTTCTCATAGAGTACACATTAAAACTGGACTTCCCAACGACAAACAACGAAGCTGAGTACGAAGCCCTGATAGTTGGCTTAGGGCTGGCTGGAGCCTTGAGAGTTAAAACTCTGAAAGTGTGTGGAAACTCGAGGCTAGTCGTTTCCCAAGTAAATGGGGAGTTTGAGGCCAGAGATGAAGTCATGGCCAAGTACCTAAAACTTGTCAAAGCCATCATGACTCAGTTTGATGAATGCTATGTGAAACACATTCCAAGGGAAGAGAACATGAAGGCCGATGCCTTGTCTAAGTTTGTCTCTTCTGAAATTGAAATCTACGCAGGAAGTGTATACTTCCAAGTCTTGAAGACCCCAAGCATCAATGAAAAGTTGGTAGTACCTATTGATGTTGCCAACTGTTGGATGGATCCCATCAAATCTCATCTGGAAACTGGGTGGTTACCCAACGACACTTCAGAAGCACGAAAGCTATATGTGAGAGCATTAAGGTATGCCCTGATTGAGGGAATCCTATACAAAAAGTCTTTCATCATTCCTTACCTAAAATGCTTGAGACCCCAAGAGGCAGAATTGGCCCTAAGGGAAGTACATGAAGGAATTTGTGGGCAGCACTTGGGGGGCAGAGCCCTTGCTCATAAAATCACTCGTCTAGGTTTCTATTGGCCAAGCATACTTGCAGATGCTAAGAGCTACGTGAAGAAATGTGAACGGTGCCAAAAGCATGCACCGGTGGTTAGACAACCACCAGAGATGATGACATCCATAAACTCACCTATCCCATTCGCCATGTGGGGGATGGATATACTTGGACAGGTTCTCCCCATTGAAGACATGGATACTAGTGATAATGAGGACCGAAGAGGGAAACCAGCTAAGGATTTAATCCCAATTCCCTTAGTCCCTGGTGAACCGGAGAAGGTGACTTATGTTGGAGCATTATTGCCTGAACCATTGAAAAGCAAGCTCATATCTTTTCTTCAAGAGAACAATGACGTTTTTGCTTGGAGAGCGGCTGATATGCCAGGGATTGATCCCCAATTGATAACCCACAAATTGAATGTGGATCCTGAAAGGAAGATGGTGAAATAGAAGAAGATAAATTTTGCTCCAGAGAGGCAAGAGGCCATTAAACAAGAAGTAGAAAAGCTTCTGGAGGCCGGGTTCATTGAAGAGATACAATTCCCAGAATGGTTGGCTAACCCAGTGATGGTCAAAAAGGCCAATGGAAAATGGAGGATGTGTGTGGACTTTACTGATTTGAACGATGCATGTCCTAAGGATTGTTTTCCCTTACCAAGGATTGATGCCCTAATAGATGCCACAGTTGGGCACGAGATTCTGAGTTTCATGGATGGCTTCAGTGGATACAACCAAATCAAAATGCACAAAGATGACATCTCCAAGGTATCATTCATCACTGACTTTGGTGTTTTCTGTTATCTAGTCATGGCATTTGGACTTAAGAATGCAGGGGCAACATACCAAAGATTGGTGAACAAAATCTTTGAACACCTGATTGGAAAAACCATGGAGGTCTATGTGGATGACATGTTGGTTAAAAGCCTCGATAAGGCCGATCATAAAAACCATCTACGGGAAGCGTTTGAAGTGCTGAGGCACCACAAGATGATGTTGAATCCAGCTAAGTGTGCCTTTGGTGTAGGCTCGGGAAAGTTTTTAGGCCTGATGGTTTCCAAGAGAGGAATCGAGGCTAATCCCGAAAAAATCAAAGCAATTCTAGACATGGAACCACCACAGACTGTCAAGGATGTCCAGAAACTAACGGGAAGAGTGGCAGCTTTGGGAAGATTCATCTCCAAGTCAGGAGAGAAGTGCTTACCTTTCTTCAAAACACTCAAGAACGTGAAATTTTTTAAGTGGACAACTGAAAGGCCTGATCAACGCATGTGCGATGTTCCAACAAATGATGGATACCATATTCTCCTCGCAAATCGGCAGGAATATGCAAGTCTATGTCGATGACATGATTACCAAATCTCAAAAGGCCTCGGACCATGTCAATGACTTACGGGAAACTTTCCAAAAGATTCGATTCCATAGCATGCGACTTAATCCCACCAAGTGCTCATTTGGTCTTACAACAGGCAAGTTCTTGGGTTTTTAATCACATAACGAGGTATTGAGGCCAACCCCTCTCAAATCAAAGCCATCATGGACATAAAGGACCCGTCGACCCTGAAAGAGGTCCAGGTCTTGACCGGGTATATTGCCGCCTTAAGATGATTTTTCCCCCAGTCATCCAAACGATGTGCCCCCTTTTTTCAGGTAATAAAAGAGACATCCAAAACCTTAAAAATTGATTGGAACGATAAATGCCAAGAGGCGCTGGCCGAACTCAAGAGGTTTTTAACCACTCCACCCGTACTGGCCAAAGCGTTCCCTCGCGAGCCATTGCGAATTTACCTCGCTGCTAGCGATGTCAGTCTCGCGGCCGTTCTTGTAAAGCACAATGAAGGCATGGAATAGCCGGTGTACTACGTCAGCCATACACTTCGCGAAGTAGAGACAAGATATCCACAGGTGGAGAAGCTAGTTTTTTCTCTCTTCATCGCAAGCAGAAAACTGCGACATTACTTCCAGGGTCGCGAGATACAGGTCATGACCAACCAACCCTTGAAACGAATCTTGCATAAGCCAGAGATGACAGGACGCCTCACTGCGTGGACGGTCGAACTAGGTCAATTCTACATTGAATATAAACCTCGAACAGCGATGAAAGCCCAATCATTATCAGATTTCGTTGTAGAATGCCAGTTTTCTCAGGAAGAAAATGTGCTAAAAGAAATAGATCCCAACTCATCACGACCATGGTCTCTCTATGTTGACGGGTCATCCACAACTAAGACCAGCGGGGAAGGGGTCATTCTGATTAGCCCGGAGGGTTTCCTGGTCCAACAGGCAATCAAATTTTCATTCAAGGCTACTAACAACGAGTCAGAGTACGAAGCCATGATAGCAGGACTCAAACTGGCGAATGAACTGGAAGATAAAGTCATTGATATCTTCAACGATTCTCAGCTGGTAGTAAAACAAATCATGGGCCTATCTTGACAAAACCCACTCATTTCTGAAAAATTTCACGTCTTGGACAATCACAAATGTGGATCGAATGGAGAATCAATGGGCCGATGCGTTGTCTAAATTGGCCTCATCAAACATACTAGTAAGCTCTCACCCAGTATACATCGAGGAGTTTCTAATCCCAACAATCCACGAGCCTATCATAAACGAGGTCATTGCATCTCCGGACTGACGCTCTATTTTGCTAGAATACATCAACGACAACAAGCTCCCCGAAGACAAAAAAGAAGCTAAATCATGTTTAAAGCCCGCAACTACTGTGTCTTATATTCTAAGCTTTACAGACGAGCTTTAACAGAGCCACTCCTTCGCTTCCTAGGACCCGATGAATCTCAACTCGCAATTCTAGAAATGCACACCGGAATATGCGGAGAGCACTTGGGAGGAAAAAACTTAGCACTTAAAATCATCAGGCAAGGCCTATATTGGCCCACAATGAGGAAGGATTGCGAGAATTACGTTAAAAGCTGTGTCCCTTTCCATCTTTATGGGTCCGTTAGCCATGCTCCCTCACAGGCAATGACGCCATTTCTTTGCCCTTGCCCTTTCTTCCAATGGGGCATCGACATTGTTGGTCTGCTCCCCAAGGTTAAGGGTCAGCTCCAATACGTGGTCGTCACTATTGATTATGCAACGAAGTGGGTCGAAGCTAAACCATTAGCGCGCATCCGGGAAAATGAAATGATTGAATTTTTCATGGAGTTTATAGTTTTTCGCTTTGGGATTCCCAGGTCGGTCGTTACTGATAATGGCACCCAATTTGTTGGCGACAAGTTCGAAACTATGTTGAGGGATCTTAAAATCAAGCATTCTAAATCTTCTGTGGCATATCCTCAAGCAAATGGGCAAGTGGAAGTCACAAATAGAATCATTCTTCAAGGAATAAAGAAACGACTTCAAGAGCAACCTCGCTCATGGGCGGAAGAACTCCCCAACGTACTATGGTCATATAGAACTACACCAAGAACCTCAACCGGAGAGACTCCATTCAGGTTGGCATACGGGATGGAGGCCATCGTACCTCTGGAAACAAGTTTGAATTCACCCAGAATAGAATTTTTTAACCCGGATAACTCGCTAGAAGGACTCCGTCTTGACAACGACCTACTGGAGGAGGTCAGAGACGAAGCTCACTTGGCTGCTGCGCGCCATCAGAAAATGGTGGCTAAGTATTTCAACAAGAAGGTAAAAACAAAAAATTTCCAGGTGAAAGACCTCGTCTTGAGGGAATCCGCATCATCTCAACCAACCGTCATCGGAAAGTTCAATGCACAATGGGAAGGACCATACAAGATCTCAAAAGTTCTTCGTCCAGGAACTTACGAGCTCTCCCAGCTCAACGGCGAGCCAGTGAAGAATGCATGGAATGCGATTCATCTGAAGAATTTTTCCCATGAACATGGGAAACCTATGCGATCACTTGCTACAACTAAGTTATTTTCAATTCTGTTAAGTCATGGACATACTACGAATTAATGTCAAGGACAAATAGAACTTGAAGATGTTTTCTTTTATAAAAATTGCCTCTCGAATATATCTCAAGCATACTGCTGATAATGATCATTTCAGGTATTGCTTTCTTATTTATCCTATGTTCCAAGCAAAAAGGACTTTAGCAAGAATTCGACGATGAAAATTGGCTAAGCATAAGCCTGAGTGTTAACGAATCTGCAGTAACACCTAAATTAAAATGTCAAAATTATTAAACTAGATTAAGGACCAAAGATAACGAATGTTTAGGGTAACAAACACCAGCGAAAGTTAACACAACAAGCAACAAACAGTTAGAAACATGTCACTCGAAATGGACGGAAAGGAAAAGTACAAAGTTACGAGGCATCCCTCGCCTTCAATTCGGTACTTCTTCCTGTCCAGCATTCTGCGTCTTTTGAACCAAGTCGGAACAGAAATCTTCAAAGGTATGTCTGGTCATGTCAATTCCAGCAGCAACGGCACGGGCATAACAATGGCCATACCCGGCCTCGAGACCTTTGGCAATTTCCTCAATGCCCTTCTCCACCTTTGAATTCAGGTCGCCCACCTCCTTCGCGAGGTTCTCTTTGTCACCCTGACAGCGAACGAGCTCAGACTTCACTTCCTCATTTTCCTGTCGTTTTCCCCAAACAGCTTTTTTCCCTCCTCCAACTCGTCAGAGAGCTCCTTGAGTGTCCGCATAGCTTTGCCATTCTCCACTTTCAGATTTTCAAACTCGGTAGACAGCTCCCTAACACGTTTTTCAGCATCAACAGCTCGTTGTTCGGCAGCCGTACGTTGTTCCTTCATCGTAGCCATTTCCGGAAGAGATTCAGCTCGCCATTGACCATCTACATCAGCAAGGACCTTTGTTAAAAAGTAATAATGACAAAACAATAAGGCAAGCCACGCAAGAAATTGAAAAAGAGGATTACTCGTCCCGCGCGAGAAAGACAACGCTCAGCAACGTCATCCCGAGAACGGTCCGCGTATGAGCTGAAATCCTACGACAAGTCGAAAGCTTCAAAAACCTGCGGATACACAATTAGCGTAAGCAACATTATACAACAATGCAAAATCAGGAAACATAATAGATGAGGCAAATAAAATATACCCGTAGTGGAATGTTTGGTCCTGCTGTCCAACGTTCGTAAGCCTGAATCTCAAAACGAGCCGGCTCAACGGCGCTCTCGGGCTGAAGAACGGGAGGCCGATTGCAATTTCAGAGCCCAGTGATGGTCAACGATTTTGTCACTCCGGGCTTCGACGAGTCCTGCCCCCGCTTAGCTACAACCTTCTCAGGACCATCATTCGCCACGTCGACGCGAGGCCTTTTCCGCTCACGAGAAACCAACTCGGTACCCCCACGGTGTCCCAAACTCATCTCCTCACTTGTTCCTAATATGTGCACAGAATCTGACGCAATAACCTTGGCGGCAACTGTACCCAACCCACTTCCGCCAGGAGCAGCCTCCGTATCAGCTCGCTGCAACTGGGAGCGAGGTTTTTTGGCGAGCAACATGAAAGCCTTATCCATCTCTTCTCTTAGCCCACCGTCTAGAACTTGCCGCAAAGAACGTCCAAAAACTGACAAAATTATGAAATAAGGAGGAATCAATTTCGACAATAACACGAACAATAATAATAACTTAAAAAGTAATCAATAATATATAATCTTACGATTATGACTTCCTAAAAAAGACTCGTCCTTTAATTGCGACTAGTCATACGGCGACCAAGATCCTAAAAAAGTCATCAAGAAAGCAGTGTCATATTTACTCAAACTATTTAAGAGGTCAATTGTGTCCTTAGGAACAGCCCAACAGGAGGGCACAAACTCAAGGTCTTTACCATACCAGAACAACCACTTGCCATACCAACCATGGTTGGACGACTTCACGTTCACTATACGAACTCCAGCTCGTTTGTAAAAATAAACTTGACCGTGCGCGTAGTGTATACTATAAATCGAAAAGAATAAATTTAGTGAAGGTAAACGGTTGACCTCAGAACAACGAGCTATAAAACCGCTTATTTGGGCAATGGCGTTAGGTGTCATCTGAGTCACCCCGCACCCAACAACCTCAAACATACATAAGAAAAAGGGATGAAGAGGAAGACGTAGTCCATACTCAAAATGAATTAACGGAATCCCGTGCATCCCATACTCCGGCATATTCCATATCCGATCATCGGGGTTAGGGATCTCACATCGATAACCCCCTACAGACAGGTCAACCCAGTTCTTGTTAACATCTACCCTTATAGAAGGGTTAGAAAAGATGTTTGACATATTTAAACTAGCGTTATCACCAAATTCCATTTGCCCGGCGACGAGAGCTTCTTCGATTACCCGTTCTCGGTCCGCCACCGTACCGGGACTCAAGGTTGGAGACTCGTGAACTTTGTCCTCCTCCCCATTCTCCGAAAAACTAAAATTAGAATCGACCTCGACATCGGGAATCTCTAAGTGATCTAAATTAATAGGGGAGTCAGGATTTTGATCTATCAACATATTCCTAGTGGGGTTTTGACTAACGGTTGTTTTAGAAGAACTAGAAGAGATCGACATGAGTGGAAACCCAGAGATAAAACAGTCAATTAGTTTATAAATTCGCTATAGAGAGATGATGAAAGAAACACACACCTGGGAAAGAGAATGGTAGAGTAGGGAGAGTATCCTTGGAATTGCTGTGAAAAAGAAAAAAAAGGAGGAGGCTCCCGGTTACCTTAGTAGTTGAAACGCCGCGGCTAGGCACTGAAACAATTACAAAAAAAATAAATAATAAATACAGTAAAACAATTTTCTATTTCCTCTTTCTTTTCTTTTTCTCCGGTTCGACCTTCGAAATTCCCGATATTTTTCTCAAATTAACTTAGTTAATTATTTCACCTTTTTTCTCTTGTGTTTCAGGCCCAAAACAAATCTAAAGATGTGGCTTCAAACAAGGGGACAAATGTTGGGCCAAAACCCACTTGCTAATAGGCTTAATAAATAGTTTGTATATAGGTCCACTTGTAATATTTTGCTATAAATACCCTCAATCACCCAGGGTTGGAAAAATAGATAAAAGAGAGATCCTCTAAAAAGAGTGTAAAGTTAATTGTTAAATATATTGATTTCATTCCGTTCTAGATTAATTATTCGGACATCTAATCATATCCGATATTACACTCATCAAGTCTAAAGTAGTTGGTGATGGATGGTTATCAGGTCTTACGAGCTCTGTTAAGGGCAGTGAAGAGATTATAGCTAGTCGAGGAGGAAATTATGAATGTGGAGCATGTTCTGTTGCAGTAGGCTTTTTTTGAGGGAAGTGGTGGAAGAGGTGTCTAGATCATGGTGTTCTATCTGATAAGGAGTGAAGGTTTGCAAGTTTGTCAAGATGGGGTAGTGCAGTAGTTTAGTTTCAGTAGTAATAGGATCAGAGTTTGGTTGCTTGTTAGATTCCGGTGCTAGTTTCTGTATGCTGTATGATGTATTCCTGATTGAAGTTGAATGCACTTTGATTTACCAAATAAAAAGAGTCTAAAATAGTGGTTGACGGCCTGACGGGTGGATCAGAATCTGCTCAAGAGGTTTCTAGCTGGATGAAGTGATTTACGGTCACAGTCCTGTGATTATCTCTTATATACATTTCTATTTGCTATTAGGTTTAGTGAAATAGCCCAAATCAAGTCCTAGAAGGAAAAAACCATAATCACAATGCAATATCCTAAGCATATGCTTTCTATGTTTTAAGACGGCATCACCATACTCAACGGAAATTTAGGGTGTCAGAACCGTTGTGTGATTCGATTTTCCTTGTAGTTCAACTCTAGCCAACTGATTAGAGAAGCAGGTAACCGAAGCGCAACAAATAATCAGAAAATCTCTTAAACCGACTACATATGATTCTTTTTACCCATATTCGTTACTAATGATACGATCAGATTGTATTATCTGTTACTATTTTGTAGATCTGAAATCAATTTTTGTAACAGTCACTTTCAGAATACAATATCTGCTTTTGAAACTGGTTGATTCAATATACAAGCAAACCAACTAAGTAGAATTTGATTCGAGTACCTCAAGACAACAAAGAACCATGGTGGGAAAATCAACAGTACCAACACACTGATTTGAATGGTTTATGATGGTCTGGATCAAACTCTATATTGTCACTACTGGAGCAGCAAATATGTTGCTGATTGAATATGTTTCATGACATCTTTGGGCATGATTGAAATGCCCATCACAATATAAACACTAGATCCTAGATAATTTAATGCCAACAATATCAGTTATTGCTAGCAACAAAACCAAAAAAATTCACTCATACTAGATATAACAAAATCAGTATCAACTCATAAGAAGCAATTTTTTAAGCAAAACTAGAGTAATATTCTTAGGTAAAACTTAATATTAGCTCAACCTATTAGATAACTAGTCATATACCATGTCTCATCTCTTAATCTCAATATTAATAGTACCCGTTTTGATCATCCTTTTGACATGGAGAAAATGCAAGCATTTGAGACGAAGCTGCTGCTGTGTTCCTAACAGGATTTTCTACATAGTTCTGTGGCATGGGCTGCATGGATCCATCTGTATATCTCTGTGCCATTGACTGCATAGACTCACCGAAGTAAGGCATAAGGGGGGCTGTCATTAAATTGTTCAAGAAGTTTATGCTATTCGGCATTCCTGCCATTGGATCAATGTAAGCCATATTCTGCTCTACCTTTGCAGGAATAGTAGCATAAATATTGTTAAATGAACCACCAAAACAAGGATTATTCAAGTTATCTATCCTCTGAATAGTGCTCTGGTCTAAAGTAGACCTATACTGCTGCAGCGGCACAGGCATGGGTATTTGCATATGCATTGGCGTAGGAAATTGAGAATTGTAAGAGTTAAAAATTGGCTGGCGCGAATTACTTGTAATGTGAAACTTATTAGGTTGTCTGGATTCTTCAAACTCCATGCTCCTTTTCCTAGTCAACATCTTTTGTTGCTCCTGCAGATGATAATCGTAGTACTTACTCTTGTTTTCATTCATAACCTTAAATTTCTTTGCATTTCCAAGCTTCTTCTCCAAAAGACTAGCAATTTTATTAAGCTTCTCCTCCGAGAAGTTATCAAACCTTTCATCCCATGTTGGGTACTTAGCTTGCATGTTAGATTTACGCAGCTTTGTAAGAGCATCTTGCGCCTTTCTGTTCCTATCATCAAAGAAATTAAACAAAAGTGAAGTCTTCTTCTTACGTTCATCAGTGGGCTGGCCTTTGTATTTATTGATCACTTCAAGAACCTCAGAGTGATCTTCAGGCCAGATGTCTGGTTGATCATGATCCTGCACCGGAGTTTGCTTTGGCCCGTAAATGATCATTATAGATTTGACACCACAAAGAGTTGATAGCTCATTTACTTTCTTCTTCAGAGAAATTTTCCTCTTCTGGAAAGCTAAATTCCGACACTTTTCTCTCTTTATCAATTCCATAGTTAGCTTAGCTCTACCCATCTGCACACATATCAGAAATCAGATCATAAAACTTTACACTAATCAAGTAAAAATTCATCTGCATTACACTTTATATTAATAATAAGAAAAGGTCAAAATGACTAAATCCAATAAAATGTTGAAATATAATTTACCATGACAAATATGTATACATTATGAAAATCATACAGAAAAAATCTGTAACAAAAACCAGAAAAAATAAATTGGATTTGTATAATTAGATCAGCAAAACTTTCAAGAGCAATAAAATATATTTTTCTATCTATTTCACTCCCATCTAATTTGAAGTTTTTGGCTACAAATCTCTTCAAAAAAACTCTCACAAGTCTATTTCACAGATTTTAACTCAAATAACATCTCTTGGTATAATAGTATCTCCCCGTTCTTTTACGAAATTTTTATAGCATAGTTTATCAGTATTCTCAATAAATAACATCTATATATGCAAACATGACAAAAACACATTTCATAAATCAAGTTTTAAATAGTAAAGAATATACTGTTATGGGCACATGCAATACCTTTTAAACAAAGTTGATAAACTTCTTTAATTTGGTAAACCATTACAAATAAGCTTAATAAAATCAGTGCAAAAAAGGAACATGCCTGTGTGTGAAGAAGCAGCAGTTGAATGAATGAAAGATCAGAGGAGGGGGAGAGGATTAATGTTGGGATTTGGACATTATATAACAAAGCGTTGGTTTGTAAGAAAAGAAATTAATTCAGAAAAATAGGAAAGTAAATCTTTGATTGAATTAATTATTGCATTAAGATGGCATTTTCCATGGAAAATTAGGTAGAATTAAGAAATTAGTATAATCTTGTGAATTATTTTCTTATGTTAATTGCATGTAGAGATTTGATTGAATATTCTCATCAATTACCATTTATGTATTCTGGTAAAAGTTAGCGACTTACGATAAATGTACCATGCATTTGTTTTACTAGGTCTTTTAATTTTCAATTTTTTTATCGATATTCGTATATTTGTGATTGAGTTGTAATAATTAACAGTAAATAGTGTTGTAAAAAACGGGAATAGGAGTTAATCAATGAAGGCACCGTCCAGGGATTAATCGGAATGATTAATCGGATCATTAATCGGAATAAATTTAATAATATTTTAATAATAATAATAATAATAATAATAATAATAATGATACATTGATACTTGAAAATAATAAATACATGAAGACATTAAAATAACAAACATTTTTTTACTATACGTTCTTTTTTTTGAAAGAAGGATATAAATTCCCAATTTATTATCATTATCTATAAAACTACCCATATTCAAGGTAGATGACAAATTCTACCAATTTGATTGATATTATATTAAAACTAGGTTATTAAGCCGCGCTTCGCAGCGACATTATAATATATTTGTTAAGAAAAAAAATATTAGAATAAAAATTGTGAAATTAATATCTACAAAATTATTTAAATTATCAAATAAAATATATTCTATAAAATCAGTGGCATTAGAATATATTTGTTAAGAAAAAGAATATTAGAATAAAAATTGTGAAATAAATATCTACAAAATTATTTAAATTATCAAATAAAATATTGATATGGACAGAAAAGTAATTATAGAAATATAATTGACAAGTCAATGGAAAGGCCGATATTTAAGGACCGACACCCTAATTATTCATTAATCTCGTAATTAATGAATAGGGAAAATATACAGCTCATGAAAAGAGTCCAAATTATGGCAAATTGGTCAAAGAAGGATCCAGAATCCCAATTAAAGGCAATTAATGAGTCATAGCCTTTATCGACAAGGAAACGAATTCTCCAGCAAGAAATACAATGTTTATCCAATATCAAAAAGGAGACTTATTCGCTAAGACTCCTAAACATACCATAAATACTAGGCTCCAGACGCCTATATAAGGTCCCTGATCCTACAATCAGAACTACGTCTTTGGCTTGATTCTCAATAACGATTTGAGATACGTAGGCATCTTGTGAGGACCGATTTAGTCTCGAAACACAAGTGCAGCCATTAAAGCTCGAAGCTCATTAAACCTTAGCATTAAATTCACAAGCACGTTTTTTAATCCACAACATTTGGCGCCGTCTGTGGGAATCGAACATCAACCATGGCAAATACACGAAGAACAGCTCGAGATACTCAAACTCCTGAGGATCGCCCTGTCACCTCTGAGGCTGATACTCACGGAGATCAACCACCGCCAACTACTGGCATTGAAGGGGCGGATATCCCCACCAACACTCAAGGACCGGAAGTCCCGACTTCGGTTGAAGGGACGAATCCCCTGCAGATGGTCATTCATGGATCTAATCCACAAGAGACCGTTCACCAGCAACCGATCACAACCTCCCCGCTGCTCATGAATGCCCCGAGGAGCCTTCAACTCCATACTACCGATCTTCCTCAATACGCAACTCAAACGTTGGGAATGCCCGGCTATGGTATGCCACCCCGACCTCCAACTGGTGGTAGTGGAGCTAATCCGATCTACCATGAGGCATACGTGCCCCCTTATGTTCAAGGTCTGGGACCCCAAACAAGACGAACCCCTTTGATTCAAGACTTCTCAGGTCCTTATACCGAGGACGAGAATTACTCAACAGGAGATGAGAGGGACGTTGCCCCAAGAAGGAGACATTCTTCCCAAACCAATTGGGGAACAACCCCAAACTACTAGGGAGAAACTTGCAGCCCATGAGGCAGAGACTGCAAGACTCAAAAAACTCCTTGCTGAGGAGGAGGCTACCAACGCTCAAGGCCGAGCAACTAGGGGAGTCTCGATAATCAACTTGGACCCAACGCCAAGAAGCACTAGGAGGGCTGAAGCCCCAAGGGGTGATCCTAGTGTTCTATTGCCCCTAGGAGATCCCGATGATCCTACACCACCATTTACCCAAGACATCATGAAAGCCACCATATCCAGAAAATTCAAGATGCCGATAATCAAGGCTTATGATGGAACGGGGGATCCCGCAAATCATGTAAGGACCTTCTCTAATGCACTGCTGTTGTAGCCAACCAACGATGCGGTCAAGTGTAGGGCGTTTCCGCAAACCTTGGCAAGCATGGCCCAACGTTGGTATAGTCGTCTACCTCCCAACTCTATTGGGTCGTTCAAGGAATTGAGTAAGGCTTTTATCAATCAGTTCATTAGTGGAAGGGTGCATGAGAAAAGCTCTGCATCGCTCATGGCAATACGTCAAGGAAAGAATGAAGCCCTAAGGGACTACATCAATCGATTCACTCGGGAGGCTTTGAAAGTCCCGGACTTAGAGGATAGAGTGGCTATGATAGCCTTGCAACAAGGAACTACTGATGATCACTTCAAAAGGTCGTTGGCTAAACATCCATCCGAGAGCATGCTGAAGCTCCAAGATAGAGCCGGAAAGTACGTCAAGGCTGAAGAAAGCATGAGAAAGTATGAACCCACTGCTGGCGATAGTGGAAACTCGAAGAAAAGGAAAGAAACTCAGGAGTACGACGTCAAGGAGAAGTTCCCCAGAACATCAAAGGACTCTGATTCTCCACCTAAGAGAAGCAATTTTGGGCCAAAGTTTACAGAATATGCAAGGTTGAATACTCACAGGAGTCAAATTCTGATGGAGATAGCTAAGGAAGGAGATCTCAAATGGCCAAAGCCAATGAGGGCTTACATGTCCAAACGGAACCAAAATCAGTTTTGTCGGTTCCACAAAGAAGTCGGTCACGACACCGACGATTGTAGACAATTGAAAGATGAGATCGAATTTATGATACGAAGAGGAAAACTCAGCAAGTTCACAAAGGATGGAAGCCAAGGGAGCCAAAGGGGGAACTATGAAAGGAAAGATTATGACAGAAGGGACAACGATCAAGATCGGAATCCCAAGCCCCGAGGGCCGGTCATCAACATGATATTCGGAGGGCCAACTGCTGCTGGGTCCTCCCGAAACTCAAGGAAGGCTTATGCTCGAGAAGTAATGACTGTGGTTGGAGAAGCACCGAAGCGTGCCAGAACAGAAGTGTCAATAGGTTTTGACGATTCAGACTTGGAAGGGGTGAAGTTCCCCCACGATGACCCTCTAGTCATCATACATGTGATTGGCAATTTTGAAACAAAGAGAGTCCTAGTCGACAATGGAGCTTCAGTGGATATCTTGTTCCACGATGCTTTTATCAAGATGGGTTACACTGATTCTCAGTTAACACCATCAAATATGCCTATATACGGATTCAACGGGGTGGAATCAAAAGTGGAAGGCACTATCCAACTCCCAATGACCATGGGGCAAGGGATGAATACGTCTACTCAGATGTTGAACTTCATAGTTATAAAAGCGACTTCAACCTACAATGCAATCCTAGGAAGGACTGGTCTTCATGCGTTCAAGGCTGTTGCCTCATCTTATCATCTGAAAATCAAGTTCCCAACGAGGAATGGGATTGGTGAAGAACGAGGAGACCAGAAGATGGCTAGAAGTTGTTATGTAGCAGCGTTAAGGCCTGATGGAATCGGGGGGAAAGTTCTTCCAATTGAAGACATGGATTGTTAGTATTAGTGCTCTAGAGACAATACTTTTATGTTTTAAAGAAAACATTTTATTATTATAAATTATGTTTTATTGATTATTATTATTAGTTTATTATGTCTTTATTTACTGCGTTATAAATATTAGCATAATAAATGTCCTTGGAATTATGATACGTATTCGATATCTTTAAGTATGAGACTTAAAAATGAGATTATATGAATAGTATCTTTATTCCTAAATATCCCTAGTCGAGTGTTATTATTTAAGGACAATAATAATGTACAGAGACTAGTATGTTTGTTGACTGATGACCACATCTCATTGGTCATAGGTATGGTGATACTAAAGTCAAAACATAGGTGCATGTAAGAGTACATGACACTGGATTGACCCGCCGTGAGATTACACATGTTAATAGTGTCATAAGTAATTCTCACTGTGATAATGGTGTAATGATCCTTAGACCTGAAATCATTATATTTTTATACGAGAATTAATATACTTTGATTACATTAAAAGTTACCTTTGACGGGGTGATGATAAAAGTGGACATTGGGTATATTATGAATCGTATGAGAAATATGAATGATCTAGATGGGATTTAACCCTCCTAATTTTAGGAGCGATATTACTGGCCTCTTGTTTGAGTGAGACTAAGAAATGCACGGCCGTGCTCAAATGTTGATTTGATTTATTAGTCTACTCATCGATCAAGAAAACTAAGATTAAATTATTAAGAGGATGACACATTACATGCCTCGAGTTTAATCTATAATATTAAGGTTCAAGGGATTATATTACATGGAACATTATTCACGAAAGGCTTAATCGAATCACCGATTTAATTATTATTACTTGGGTGACAATGATGTATTACTAGATGCCGCTCATTGTTTACAATTTTAATTAGTTATTAAAATTGTTACCAACGTAATAATAACCTACAGGGTCACACACAAAGAATGCTTGAAGGAGAAATAATTTAAATTATGAATTTAAATTTAAATAAGTAATTTATTCTATTTATAATATTAATTAAGTATGACTTGATTAATTATTTAAATAGAAAATGGAATTACTTAAACTAATTCTGAAATTAGTTATTAATTAATTAAGTGCGAGTTAATTAAATAATAAATTGGAATTTCGGATTAGTATTTTATTATAATTGGATTATAATTAGATAACTTATTTTCCTCTCTATATAAACTCTCAAAGATGGCTGATTTTAATGATGAAAAACGTTTTTATATTAAAACCCTAGCCTCTTATGAGAGCAAGAAAAGAGAGAGAGAAAAAAGCAGTTTTCGGGTGCTAGTACACATCAATCCTTCAAGAAAAGCGTTCGTGTGGATACCGTAGAGTGTAGATCGCGAGAGCGGGATACATGGTGATTGAACAAGCTTTGAATCTCCATTAATCTTCCATTAATGAACTTTTAAAGCTTCTTAAGGTATTTGTTCTTAATCTCCGAATTAAATCTTTTGTTTTCGCATGGATCCTGCGGAGGGGTTTCGAATTTTGATTTATTTTTACGTTTTCCGTTGCGTTTATGTGCTCGAAACCCTTCATGGATACTAGTGACAATGAGGACCGAAGAGGGAAACCAGTCGAGGACTTAATCCCCATTCCCTTAGTCCCTGGTGAACCGGAGAAGGTGACATATGTTGGAGCACTACTACCTGAGCCATTGAAAAGCAAGCTCATATCTTTTCTTCAAGAGAATAATGACGTTTTTGCTTGGACAGCGGCTGATATGCCAGGGATTGATCCCCAATTGATAACTCACAAGTTGAATGTGGATCCTGAAAGAAAGACGGTGAAACAAAAGAAGAGAAAGTTTGCTCCAGAAAGGCAAGAGGCCATTAAACAAGAAGTTGAAAAACTTCTAGAGGCCGGATTCATTGAAGAGATACAATTCCCGGAATGGTTGGCTAACCCCGTGATGGTTAAAAAGGCCAATGGAAAATGGAGGATGTGTGTGGACTTCACTGACTTGAATGATGCATGTCCTAAGGATTGTTTTCCCTTACCAAGGATTGATGCACTAATAGATGCTACAGCTGGACACAAGATGCTTAGCTTCATGGATGGCTTCAGTGGATACAATCAAATCAAGATGCACAAAGATGACGTCTCCAAGGTATCGTTCATCACTGACTTTGGTGTTTTCTGTTATCTAGTCATGGCATTTGGCCTTAAGAATGCAGGGGCAACATACCAAAGATTGGTGAACAAAATTTTTGGACACCTAATTGGAAAAACCATGGAGGTCTACGTAGATGACATGTTAGTCAAGAGCCTCGATAAGGCCGATCACATTAAGCACCTCCGAGAGGAATTTGAAGTGCTAAGGCACCACAAAATGATGTTGAATCCAGCTAAGTGTGCCTTTGGTGTAGGCTCGGGAAAGTTTTTAGGCCTAATGGTTTCCAAGAGAGGAATCGAGGCCAATCCCGACAAAATCAAAGCGATTCTAGACATGGAATCACCAAAGACTGTCAAGGATGTCCAAAAACTAACGGGAAGAGTGGCAGCATTGGGAAGATTCATCTCCAAGTCAGGAGAGAAGTGCTTGTCTTTCTTTAAAGCACTCAAGAAAGTGAAAAATTTTGAATGGACGACTGAAAGTCAAGAGGCCTTTGAGGCCCTGAAGAAAAACATGGCTGAGGCACCGCTGTTGGCAAAACCCAAGCCAGGGGAAATTCTCTATTTGTACTTGGCGGTCTCTAGCACAGCCCTTGGAGCCGTTTTGGTAAAAGAGGAGTTAAAGATTCAGAAACCCATCTACTACGTGAGCAAGATCCTACATGGGGCAGAAATAAACTACTCAACGATTGAGAATTTTGCCTTAGCCTTGATAATGGCCTCAAGAAAGCTACGCCCGTACTTCCAGGCTCACAAGATAGAGGTCTTGACTGATCAACCTCTAAGAAACATCTTGCATAGCCCTCAAGTTAGTGGAAGATTGATCAAATGGGCCATTGAATTGGGTGAATTTGACATCAAGTATAAGCCTCGAACGGCCATAAAAGCTCAAGCACTTGCTGACTTCATGGTTGAATGCACCATTGACAACCAAGAAGTCAGGGGGCAGGAAGTAATAGTGGAAGACAAGAAAGATCAAGAAATGGACTAAGAATATTGGGTGCTCTATTTTGATGGAGCATCAAAAACAAAATCAAGCGGAGCTGGTTTAGTGTTACAAAGTCCTGATGGATTCCTCATTGAGTATGCACTAAAACTTGACTTCCCAATGACAAACAATGAGGCTGAGTATGAAGCTCTGATAGCTGGCTTAGGGCTGGCTGGAGCCTTGAGGGTCAAAACTCTGAAAGTATGTGGAGACTCGAGGCTAGTGGTTTCCCAAGTAAATGGGGAATTTGAGGCCAGAGATGAAGTCATGGCCAAGTACTTGAAACTTGTCAAGGCCATCATGACTCAATTTGACGAATGCTATGTGGAGCACATTCCAAGGGAAGAGAACGTGAAGGCTGATGCCCTGTCTAAGTTTGCTTCTTCTGAAATTGAAAACTATACAGGGAGTGTATACTTCCAAGTCTTGAAGACCCCAAGCATCAACGGAAAGTTGGTAGCACCCATTGATGTTGGCAGCTGTTGGATGGATCCCATCAAAGCTCATCTGGAAACTGGGTGGCTACACAATGATACTTCAGAAGCACGAAAGCTATACGTCAGAGCACTAAGGTATACCCTGATTGAGGGACTCCTATACAAGAAGTCTTTCATCATTCCATATCTGAAATGTTTGAGACCTCAAGAGGCAGAATTGGCCCTAAAGGAAGTGCATGAAGGAATCTGTGGGCAACACTTGGGGGGCAGAGCCCTTGCTCATAAAGTCACCCGCCTAGGTTTCTATTGGCCAAGCATGCTTGCTGATGCTAAAAGCTATGTGAAGAAGTGTGAACGGTGCCAGAAGTATGCACCAGTGGTTAGACAACCACCAGAGATGATGACGTCCATTAACTCACCTATCCCCTTTGCTATGTGGGGAATGGATATACTCGGACCATTTCCAATGGCAAGTGCTCAAAGAAAGTTCTTGATAGTAGCAATCGACTACTTCATCAAGTGGATTGAGGCTAAACCATTGGCCAAGATAACCACCAAGCAAGTGATGCACTTCTTCTGGGAAAATGTGATATGCAGATATGGGATTCCACGAGTCCTGGTTACGGACAATGGAACTCAGTTTAACAATGATGAGTTCAAAAAATATTGTGATGAGAATGATATCAAGTTGCGCTTCACTTCTGTTACCCATCCTCAAGATAATGGGCAAGATGAGGTTGCAAATCGAATTATCCTAGATGGACTGAAGAAAAGAGTTGAACGCTCCAGAAACACTTGGGTGGACGAATTGCTTCCCATACTGTGGGCATATCGTACTATTTGTAAAGTCACCACTGGAGCTACCCCCTTCCTATTGGCGTATGGGGCAGAGGCAGTGGTTCCAGTGGAGATTACTCACACATCTCCAAGAGTCGAGGCTTATTAACCAGAAGAAAATGAAGAAGGCTTGAGGCTAGCTTTAGATCTAATTGACGAAGTTAGAGATGAGGCAAACGCCAAGATAGTTGAACATCAAAAGAAGGCATCTTTCTACTACAACCTAAGGGTTAAAGAAAGGTTCTTTCGTCAAGGAGACTTGGTTCTCAGAAAGATTGAAGCATCCGGAGTTGGACAAAAAGGGAAGTTGGCCCCAAATTGGGAAGGACCATATCGCGTCAAGAACGTATTTGGTCGAGGCTCAAACAAGCTAGAAACCCTTGAAGGGCATGAGGTGCCAAGGACTTGGCATGCCTCCAATTTGAAAGTTTATTATGTTTAAAGTGTTTCCCAAGTGGACTCACTACTAGAAATAAGGTTCGACGAAACCAACCCAAGTTTTTAAACTTGAGTACTATGTAAGGGTTGATCCCATTTTTAAAGTTATGAATTTCATATTCTTATGATTTCATTAAATATGCAATGCATTATGTTAGACATATGAACTAAGCATGCAAAATCAAGAAAACCTAGAAAAGCTGAAATAAACTTACTAAGAAAGTTAAATTAAAACCCCGAAGGGTGAGTTCAGAAAAGAACATAAATAAAGAAAATAGCCACACAGGGCCAACCTATGCTATATCATCCTGAGGAGTCTCTTCCTCTAAGTTAAGGGGAACATCATCCTTAGCAGCATCCATCAAATCTCCATCCAGAAAGAGCTCAAAATCATCAATAGGCTGAGATGTGAGGTCGGCAGTATCCATGATAGTATCCTTGGATGCCCCAGATAAAGCAGGAACGGGGAACTTGTCCAAGGACACCCCTTCAATCTTCATCCCCAGCTCTTCAATGATTGATTCCCAACAATCCTTAAAGGTGCTAGGAAAGTTAGCATCATACTCAGCATTAAGGAGGTCATCAAACTCCTTAGATGCTCTGTACTCAGCAATAACATCCTCGCGACCCCTTTGGAGTTGGGCCTCCAGCTGCCTGACCCTCTCCTTCTCATCTACAAGCTCCCTCTCAACCCCTCTAAACATCTCAAAATTTGAGGTAGAGGAGGCGAAATACCTGTCTCTATCCCTCTCAGCTATCAGCTTTTCACCTCGAACTGTCTTCAAGTTATGAAGAGCAGCTTGGTGATAGGCATTAGCCTACAGAAACACAAGTATATATGAGGAAAGAACAACTAAAGAAAGGAATAAAACAAAGTGAAAAATTACTTACAGAGGCGAGGGCTTGTGCCCCAAGAAGCTCGATTTGGAGATCCTCCGAGGACTCCACAACATGGGCCGCGTCCCTTGGAGTGACCACATTCCTGGACCACTCTGCAGCAGCCCTGGAATCACCAACTATGGTATCCCTGTTGAGTAAACCCCATTTAACCACAAATGGGTTGGGATCCTCATCAACAGGGATAGGCCGTTCAGTCAAAAAAGCTGGCACCTTCTCCACAGCAGGGGAGCCATCTCCAGCCTTCTTCCGTTTGGAAACTCTCTCAACTTCCACCACCACAGCTTTAGAGGCATGATCCTCCCTCCTCTTGAAAATAGCACCCAAAGCAGCTTTGGATGAAAAGAAAAGGCAAATGTTACTATCATATTATATGATAACAAGTTAGAATGAAAGAAAGAAAGTTAAGGTTATATACCCCGAGGTTCAAGGGTACTAAGCCCCACAGCTTGAAGGTTATCCTCAGAAATTAGGAGATTGCAATGATGCAGGCAATCACCTGTCAGGAGTTGAATTGTCGCAAGATCATCTACCCCTAATTTGAGGGACCTTAAAGAACCATCCGTAGCCCTTGTGAAGTGAGGACAAAAATAATTGTTCCAATCATCCCCATCTAAGTAAATATAGAACCACTCTTTTTTCCACAAGGGAAGAGAGTCGGGAGAAGAACCAAAAACGAAGCAACTACGGTTTAAGGTTCGATATTGAATCTTAACCCAACCTATATCATCTGGAGCATTTACAAATTTAAAGAGATATCGAAATACTGATACACTGGGCTCTACCCTATGTTTCATGCATTAGGCCAAGAAGCAATATATGAATCTCCACCCATTGGGCATTAGTTGTGTGGGACAAATTTGGACCTCAGCTAATAAACGAAGAACAAAAGGGTGAGGAGGAAGGCGAAAACCAGAATAAAAAGTTTCTTTGTACATCCTAATGGCCCCAGGCTTAGGATAACAGGCCCTATCATTTGGGCCAGGAGCTACGGCCCTATAAGGGGCCTTTATACCGAAAAGAACTGAAATATCGTCAACCCTACTTTGTTTGTATTTAGAAGGAATATTATGGGCCTCTAAATGAAGAAGGTTGGGAAAAGCATCCCCAAAATCAGAAAGTAAATCTCTAAGGGAAAAAACGTTTGCATGAACTAGAGATTTTGGAGGTGGATTACCTCGGTTTGCTCTAGCAGGGCGAGAGGGCTTAGATAGCTGGGATTGAGATGAGCTTGAATCCGCCATTAAAATCCTTCCAAAGAATGCTTGAACCCAGAAATCTTGATGAAGAAGATGAAGCTTTAAACGGAAACTGGAAAAACCCACGGTGGTTGGAAGCCGGAAATCGCTTTGCCGCAGAACCCTAGCAAAGCTTTTCTAAGGAAAGTTTCTGAGAAAATTTAGTAGAATGACTTTGAAGTGTGAAAAATGGAAGTTCTACTCTACTTAATTTATAGGAATTACAGCCGGTAATAACGTTCAAATGAACCGTCTATAGACGGTGAATGGACCAAGAACAGGTCATTGGGCCTCTTACAGGCGGGAAGCCCAAACGAATTCAAATTTTGAATTACAAGTTCTAGAAGAACCTGGAAAATTGATAGGCGGGAAACATATATTGAAGGTTCTAGAAGAATCTAGAACATTCAACATATAAAAAAAATAGATATTGGTTAAATTTAACCGAACAAAGGCCCGACATAAGGCCCAGCTTCTATAAAGCACGCTCAGGAGACATAGTTTCTAGGCGTGGCAACCTAGAACGTCTCCTAGGCGGGGATACCCACGCCAAGAAACTAATTGAGGAAAGCTTCTATAAAGCACGCCCAGGAGACATAGTTTCTAGGCGTGGCAACCTAGAACGTCTCCTAGGCGGGGATACCAACGCCAAGGAATTGTTTAAGGCAGAGCCTCTAAGACCCACGCTCAGGAGACATAGTTTCTAGGCTTGGTAACCTAGAACGTCTCCTAGGCGGGGATACCAACGCCAAGAATCTATTTAAGGAAGGCTTCTATAAAGCACGCCCAGGAGACATAGATTCTAGGCGTGGAAACCTAGAACGTCTCCTAGGCGGGTATACCAACGCCAAGAATCTATTTAAGGAAGGGCCTCAAAGACCCACGCCCATGAGACATTGTTTCTAGGCGTGACAACCTAGAACGTCTCCTAGGCGGGGGTACCCACGCCCAGAAGCTCCTTGAGCCAACTTTGAAAGACCCACGCCCAGGAGACATTGTTTCTAGGCGTGACAACCTAGAACGTCTCCTAGGCGGGGGTACCCATGCCCAGAAGCTCCTTGAGCCAACTTTGAAAGACCCACGCCCAGGAGACATTGTTTCTAGGCATGGCAACCTAGAACATCTCCTAGGCGGGGGTACCCACGCCCAGAAGCTCCTTGAGCCAACTTTGAAAGACCCACGCCCAGGAGACATTGTTTCTAGGCGTGGCAACCTAGAACGTCTCCTAGGCGGGGGTATGCACGCCCAGAACACAGATTTTCCAAGAAATAAAGGAAAAATAATTATTATTAATTATTTTCCAGGAAAGTGGAGCAAAAATTCGTGAAAAATAAGATCTCGAATCTCGAAAAATGACAATTATAACTTCTACGAAAACCCCGAGGAGATTTTCCCAGAAGTTGGGGGGCAAATGATATGGACAGAAAAGTAATTATAGAAATATAATTGACAAGTCAATGGAAAGACCGATATTTAACCTAATTATTCATTAATTTCGTAATTAATGAATAGGGAAAATATACAGCTCATGAAAAGAGTCCAAATTATGGCAAATTGGTCAAAGAAGGATCCAGAATCCCAATTAAAGGCAATTAATGAGTCATAGCCTTTATCGACAAGGAAACGAATTCTCCAGCAAGAAATACAATGTTTATCCAATATCAAAAAGGAGACTTATTCGCTAAGACTCCTAAACATACCATAAATACTAGGCTCCAGACGCCTATATAAGGTCCCTGATCCTACAATCAGAACTACGTCTTTGGCTTGATTCTCAATAACGATTTGAGATACGTAGGCATCTTGTGAGGACCGATTTAGTCTCGAAACACAAGTGCAGCCATTAAAGCTCGAAGCTCATTAAACCTTAGCATTAAATTCACAAGCACGTTTTTTAATCCACAACAAATATATTCTATAAAATTTGCATTTGGGTAGGTAATATTATAAAGTATTTACATATTACTTTTGTTTATATAGTTTGATTTTTTTATTTTATTGGACCGATACCATTGTCATATATATATATATAAAAGGAAATTTATATTGATAAAAAAATACTAATTATTTGTAATAATAAAAATTTAAATACTTAAATATAATTTTTTTAGTCATTTTATCTTTAATATGAAGATTTATTATGTATATTAAAAGAATATGTTTAAACCCAAAATTTTGGATTTTGAAATAAATTTGTTGGGGCTTAAAGTAATTTTTTAATTTAAGTTGAAATTTTTTTGTTTGTGTAATAACTTAGAAAATGACTTAAAGTTAAAAAAATAGTTTAAAATCAGAAGTTGGTAGGAGGTACTTTTTTGAATGACTTATTTTATTTTAATATATTTATTTGATAAAAGTTAATATCATCATTCAAATGCATTATTTATCAAATTTAATTTAATTGTTACAATTTTAATAACTCATTAGTTTATCATAATACAAAATTATCCAAACAGATATATTAACTTAAAATTTTACTTTTTACTTATAACTTTAAGTAACTTTAAATCATAAGCAATAATTTTAAGTTTAGCCAAAAGGGCTCATAATTATATATATAAAAAAATTGATCACTTCAAAAAATTATACAAAATAAAATTGAGAATGAAAATAAACATTAACATGTTTTGATTATATAAAAATTAGTTAGAATTTTTTTTTTGTTAATAGATTTTTTTCAATAATAAAGAAGCCATATATATCACTGAATAACCAAACAAAGGGATAAAATACAACACCTAAATTAAGGTAAAAATCTAGTAATATCAATAAATATTATAAATATTTAATATCTAAAATATTATAAATATTTAAAATCTAGTAATATCTAGTAAATTAATATCAATGAAACAAATATTTGTATAATATCTAATGATATTCGTTTAATCGAGATAAGATAGATTTATATATGTGCAATTTCTAAAACTATATATTATAAAAACATTAATAAAGATAATCACTTTTAAATTTTTTAATTTGGGTAGATGTGACAATTATTATATAGGGTTCACCATCCTCCTTGTATAAATTTGTATCAACCATCTCGGCCAACTTTTCCCACAAGTTAGGGTACTGGAGCTGTTTAAGAAAAAAATTAGAACAAATTAAATAAGTAAAACAAATAAATTGGGGTAACCAAAGAAGTAATATAAAATTACAAGAACAATAAAAAACAATTAACAGTTATATTACAATTAATATAATGCATAAGTTACTAATTTGTGACAATTTTGAGATCTCTTTTTTTCCAACCGCCTTTGACAACTTCAATGCCACCCAAGTAGGTCAAGCAGCCCACAATATCTAAATCAACATAGAAAAAATAATATTAGAATATGATAGTTTGAATTATAACTTATATAATAGTATTACTTATATATTACTCTAATATATTACTACATCAAAAACCTGAGAGTATGTTGGTGTCATTAATACGTGCATCAATCATATCCAGACATATGAACTGAAATCCATGCAGTGATATGTTGACGATGCCTTCTTCCAATCTCTTAGGCAACGTTATGCGTATGAAAATCAATTTAGACCATGTGATAGTGGTCTATATTTCCCTGTACTTGAAACAACTTTCAGATTTTTGATGATGTACACGGAGCCTTCCTCTAAAAGATTTTTGAACCGAGAGACCAGAATCTTCGGGATCGTAGCATGGATCAAATTTTCCTGTCATACAACATATCTTAGAAAAGTTAATAACATCATACAATTTGACAAACTAATAAGTTATAGGTATATTGATTTATTAACCTTTTCATCGATCAAAATCATGTCAAGACTGATCAGTTCTTCAGTATTTGGATTGACAGATTCTCACATTCTACACACTCGTACTCTTATCATCCAAGTATAGTTGCTGTCGTTCAAAGCATCCAACATGGTGTAGGCCATAGTTGTATTGATTGTAAATATGGTTGTAAAAATTTGAAGCTATGTAAAAAAGTTTCGGTGTAGATTTTTTGTTATGAATGGCCTTTAATTTATAGGTGTTTGTAAGGTGAATAACATGGAAATCCATTATGTTTAAAAATCAAGAAGTATTATAAAAGAAAAGTTCTATCAAGTTTGAAAATAATAAAAGAAAGTTCTATCAAGTTTAAAAATAATAAAAGAAAGTTTTATCAAGTTTGAAAATAATAAAAGAAAGTTCTATCAAGATTGAAAATAATAAAAGAGAAAATTGCAATTATTAACATAAGATCCTAAAAATTCGAAAATAATAAGGAAGTTGTAATTTTCTAAATCAAAGAAAGTTCTATAGTTTGAAAATGATAAAAGAAAGTTCTATCAAAATTGGAAATAATAAAAAAGAAAATTGCAATTATTAACAGAAGAGCCTACAAATTCCAAGTTTGAAAATAATAAAAGAAAGTTCTATCAAGTTTAAAAATAATAAAAGAAAGTTTTATCAAGTTTGAAAATAATAAAAGAAAGTTCTATCAAGATTGAAAATAATAAAAGAGAAAAGTGCAATTATTAACATAAGATCCTAAAAATTCCAAAATAATAAGGAAGTTGTAATTTTCTAAATCAAAGAAAGTTCTATAGTTTGAAAATAATAAAAGAAAGTTCTATCAAGATTGGAAATAATAAAAAAGAAAATTGCAATTATTAACATAAGAGCCTACAAATTCAAAAATAATAAGGAAGTTGTAATTTTCTAAATCAAAGAAAGTTCTATCAAGTCCTACAAATTCAAAAATAATAAGGAAGTTGTGATTTTCTAAATCAAAAAAAGTTCTATCAAGTTTGAAAATAATAAAAGAAAGTACTATCAAGCCTACAAATTCGAAAATAATAAGGAAGTTGTAATTTTCTAAATCAAAGAAAGTTCTATCAAGTCCTACAAATTCGAAAATAATAATGAAGTAGTAATTTTCTAAATCAATTTTTTTTTTCTAAATCAAAGAAAGTTCTATCAAGTCCTACAAATTCGAAAATAATAAGAAAGTTCTAATTTTTTAAATCAAAGAAAGTTCTATCAAGTTTGAAAATAATAAAAGAAAGTTCTATTAAGCCTACAAATTTGAAAATTATAAGGAAGTTGTAATTTTCTAAATCAAAAAAAAAAAGTTCTATCAAGTCCTACAAATTCGAAAATAATAAGGAAGTTGTAATTTTCTAAATCAAAGAAAGTTATTAACATAAGAGCCTACAAATTCCAAGTTTGAAAATAATAAAAGAAAGTTCTATCAAGTTTAAAAATAATAAAAGAAAGTTTTATCAAGTTTGAAAATAATAAAAGAAAGTTCTATCAAGATTGAAAATAATAAAAGAGAAAATTGCAATTATTAACATAAGATCCTAAAAATTCGAAAATAATAAGGAAGTTATAATTTTCTAAATCAAAGAAAGTTCTATAGTTTGAAAATAATAAAAGAAAGTTCTATCAATATTGGAAATAATAAAAAAGAAAATTACAATTATTAACATAAGAGCCTACAAATTCGAAAATAATAAGGAAGTTGTAATTTTCTAAATCAAAGAAAGTTCTATCAAGTCCTACAAATTCGAAAATAATAAGGAAGTTGTAATTTTTTAAATCAAAGAAAGTTCTATCAAGTTTGAAAATAATAAAAGAAAGTTCTATCAAGCCTACAAATTCGAAAATAATAAGGAAGTTGTAATTTTCTAAATAAAAAAAAGTTCTATCAAGTCCTACAAATTCGAAAATAATAAGGAAGTTGTAATTTTCTAAATCAAAATTTTTTTATAAATCAAAGAAAGTTCTATCAAATCATAGAAATTCGAAAATAATAAGGAAGTTGTAATTTTTTAAATCAAAGAAAGTTCTATCAAGTATGAAAATAATAAAAGAAAGTTCTATTAAGCCTACAAATTCGAAAATAATAAGGAAGTTGTAATTTTCTAAATCAAAAAAAGTTCTATCAAGTCCTACAAATTCGAAAATAATAAGGAAATTGTAATTTTCTAAATCAAAGAAAGTTCTATCAAGTTTGAAAATAATAAAAGAAAGTTCTATCAAATTTGAAAATAATAAAAGTGTAATTTTCGATTTCCTTCCTACAAAATCGAAAATAATAAAGGAAGTTGTAATTATTAAAATTAAAAATTGTGAAAAATTGAGAAAATTAGAAAAATAGAACGGAGCGATTCTAGAGGTGCCACCTCACCACCTCCGTCTTCTCCTTTATATAAGTATATTGATTATACAAATTTTTATATAAATTTTCAATATATTTAATTGCTATTATATCATTTATATGTATATAACTTTATTTTTCTATATTAAATAGTATAGAAAATACCATTTTAAGCATAAAATATTTATTATACAATTTTTGTAATTACAATTTATATGTATATTAGTTTAATTTTTTTATAGATTAATATTATTATATTAAAAAAAATTATAATACACCACTTTACCACAACAGTTATCGATAAATTAAAAAAAAAACTCAATGTACTAGCATATAAATATTTAATATATCTTTGGGTGAAAAATCTTAGTATACCATTTTTTCTTGGTGTCACAATTCTAAAAAATAATCCTTTATATTTTGAGAAAATACATTTTTAAATGCATATTTATATAAAGAGAAAAAAGAACATGATATGCATCTCACACAATTTTACTGAGATAACAAATAAAATGACTCTGTATTATAAAAAACATTGTGCATATTAAAATAATTTCTAAAAATTGTACATATCAAAAAATTATCTGTATAAAAATTCATTTATTTATCTATGTATCTTAAATTCCCTATTTTCTTATATAAAATGTAACATAAAAATCCAAAAAATGTTAAAAATCATCTAAAACACATATTTATATGCATTTCTACATTAACTCATGTTTAGATATCGTTCTTATAAAGAATAAGTTTGTTGTATTTTATTACTTTGGGAATACTGAAAAAATGTGCAAGGAGGTCGCAGACAAATTTTGGGAGCACATCCTTAGGTGTACCTCTAGTGAATTAATGTTTTCTTGTAATACAAAGAATCATTTATTTAAATTGGGTTTTTTTTGCTTTTCAACTGCAAATTCTTATATTCTTTGAAGAATTTGTCTACTAATTTTTAGTACTTTGGTTGTTACAAAAATATTTGAAGTATAAAAGAATAAAAATACGTATTTAACTGATACAAACCTAATATTGCTACTACTTTTATTATATACTCAAAATTTTATAATTTTTTCTTCTTTCACTTACAAAACAATTGCATTTTAAAGGAATTAGGATCGGAAAATGCACATTCTTTAAGTTTAGCCATTTCTAGAATAATTTTAATCTACAATTACATTTTGGGAACTCTTTAAAATATCATTATGTGCATGCTTTATTATTTAAGAAAGTACCAAGTCAAGTAATTTGGCTTAATTCTCGAGCTGCATGTGAATTTTGAAAATTTATCAATCGACTTCTTAGCATCTGTTGAGTCGTTGAGCTTTGATTAACCGTTGAGATCACATTATTCTTCATTTGTTGAGTTTTCAAATTTCCGTTGATCTTCATATTACTTGTGAAAAATACAAATCTTCAATTCTACACACTTTGACTACCTTTTCTTCGCATCTGTTGATAGACCATTTTAATTTATGTTCACTTATAGAATTTGTTAATAGATGAGTCTTTTATAGATTGTTAGTTCATTGTTTTGTACTTCAACAGATAGAATTCACTTATCTTGTTATAGATTGAAAAATCCTAACTATATACAAAATATCATCCATCGATAATCATTTTTACATAAGGTATATATTTGTTAGGTGGTATCAACCCAAAAATACAGGGCAATCAGTTAAGGTCAGTCGGTTAACTTCATTGATACGAGTCCTTTTGGGACATGTACAAAAACAAATTCACGCAAGTTCGGCCCAAAGCGAACAATATCATATTATTGTGGAGTTAAGACTTGTTAGCGGTCCAACAAGTGGTATCAGAGCCCATAATTCCGGAGTTAGATCTTGGGGGTAACAGTCTACGATTGTTCGATGTGGAAGGTTCACCTCGGTGTGAATTTGCAATTGGAGATTTGTCGGGGTGCCTTGTACCTAAAGTCTTCTTGATCGTGTTCAAGCGATAAGTAAATCGCAGTTCGCAGCAATGCAAGATGTGGACAGATTAATCGCAGATGTTAGACCGCGGGATATGTGGTTCTTGGTTTGAGGCGAAGATTGTTGGGTAGTATTAAACCAAGTACCACATCGATGAGACAAAAGAAAATTCTTTTGTATATAGAGCAGCTAGTTAACTCCATTAGTATCAGGTCTTTTGGGATGTGCCCAAAAATAAATCCATGCAAGCTCGGCTCAAAACGGACAATTTCATACTACTGTCGAGTTAAAGCTTGCTATCGGACCAACATGATTGATACTTAATAAGTAGAAATTTCTTAAATCATTAGACACTTCATAAAAATGCTTTCTATTGGCTAGTTACAAACACAACAAAATTCTAAAATAAATAATTATTTATCATCAAATCTAACTTGTGATTTAAAAATGCTATCTATTGACTAGTTATCACAACAAAATTCTAAAATAAATAATTTGTTATCATTAAATCTAACTTGTGATTTAAAAATGCTATCCATTGACTAGTTACAGACACAACAAAATTCTAAAACAAATAATTTGTTATAATCAAATCTAACTTGTGATTTCTAACAACTAGTAATAAGTTATTAGCAATAGAGATAACAATGCATTTTCTTATTTATAAAGATAATTTAGAATGATTCAAATAATCCATATTTCTAAAATATTTAATATCTAAAAAGTTGCAATTAACTTATTTTCTTTATAATACTAAAAATTTACAATTTTAAATCATATTCCATATATATATATATATATGCATTACGTCAAATGGTCACATGAGATATTTGGACGCACTTAGAAATATTAAATACATTCTTATCTATAGTTTGACAAATTGGGTAAGATGAACTTAGGTAACGGAGATAAGGAACTAAAGACTCAAGGTATCCACAGTAGATGTAATTATAATTTCAACCGTAAAATATGAAAAAGATACCGTATTAAAATGCATGGTATTTATGCAAGACAAATATGAGAACATGAGGTATTTGGAAATATTTCGAACTATTGTGTTTACACTTATCTCATGTTTGACTAAACTAGGTAGTTGGACTTGAAAAGTGGGGATAAAGAGCATAAAAAGTAAAGCATATCGCTAGCAGATCTAATTTTGCATGACGTAGCACAATTGTGAGTATATGGGGGCATTAATAACTTTATTTATTACTTGCATGCGTGTATATTGTATTAGCTGGACACATTATAATTTCTTTGTCATTTCGTTAGGAGTTGGTAGAGATAAGACATTATAAATAAAGAGACGGTAGGGAACTGATAAACACGAAAAACACAAGGTTCAAAAGGAAGGAAGCAACACTTAGAAGTGAAGAAAATTTCGGAGATATTAAAGTAGATTTTCGCAAAACGTTTCCGAGGAAATAATGGTATTATTTCTAAAATATACTAGAGATTTCTTGATTAAACAACAATGTTTGTTATTTGTGGTAATTGATTTTAGTTGATAGAATTGTATATAACATTATATTATACTGTAAATTTTGAAAGGAGTGTATGTTTGTAGAAAAAAGTTGATGTGTATATGCATGTTTGCAATTTTAAGTTTTAAGTAATGTCCAAATTTTAATCTTTAAGTGTTTACGTCCTTCGTTTCGTGTCATTTGTCCAATTGACAAGTGTCATTGAGTATAAAATCATGTTAGGACATTTTTCTGTTTTTAGAGGAGTTAATTACTTAACATGGTATTTGTTGTTGGAGGAATTTCGTAACAACCCAAATCGGAGGTTGCTGGAATAACGAATTATGAAAATAGGGGGATTTGGGATTTTTGGATGTTTGGGGGCTGAGCTCGTATGATGACTCCTCAGAAATTGAATAGAGAATGGGTTCTTTCACTTCCTCTTTCCCGAGTGTCAATTGTCGTATCATACAAGGTGCCTACGTACCCTTTTATATAGGGATCAAGCCTCACGTAGTTCTTGGAAAACAAGTCATTAGATAAGCCCATTCAGTCCAAGCCCATGAATAGTCAAAATTTATCCATCCAATGTTCCCATAAATAGTTCAAGGATTATCAATCCACCTCACGTTCCCATAAATAGTCCGGTCTTCACGTGTTTTCCTACAATATTGCGGCATCTCCGCATTTCTTTCCATGATTTGAAAAATATCGTTGATTGAGATTGATTCTTTTCTCGTTTCAGAGAGAGGATATAACTTAGTGGTTAAGCAATTAATTATTAATCTGAATTAATAATTATTAAACGGAGAAATTTGGACTATGCCAAAACGTGGCATAACAGTATTATAAACGTCATTAGTTGTGTGGGTATTGGTTGTGTGGGTATTAGTTGTAGCATAACAACAAGCCCCCAGTTCTTCAGTGTAGCTTGCTGCAGTGGAGAACTAAAAATCTTCGAGCTTCCAAATTTCTTCGGTCGCTGAAACAAAGCTTGGCGTTTTGTATATAGTCTGAATTGGCGTACACGCTTTTCAAGTATCATTGTCCACATAAGGATGTGTTTTTGTTTGTCCACGAGCCCCCGAGCTGAGGCTTTAATAAGATACCCAATTTCAAATGTCAGGCTTTCAGCCCATATCACATCCGGTCCCACACATTTTCCTACAATCTCGCGGCATCTCCGCATTTCTTCCCGTGATTGTAGGAATGTCTCGTGCCAACCATATCACGTCAGGTCCCACACGTTTTTCTGCAATCTCGCGGCATCTCCGCATTTCTTCCCGTGATTGTAGGAATGTCCTGTGTCAACCATGAAATATCCATCTACCAATGGGCCTTCAATAATTTAATTTTATCCATGGACTCTCCTCTGAGAGTAGGGTCTTCAAAAATTATTATCCTCCTCGAAAGAGGGTCTTCTAAAATATAACCCTTTTCAAATTAGGGACTTCTAAAATAATCCAACTCCCGATCTGAAAATAATTTTTACTAACATAAAATGTAAGAATATAAAATAAATTCGAAAAAAACTTATCTTATTTTTTTTTACTTTACGTCGCAGGCCCGAAATAGCTGCCAAATTTTTTCTTTTACCGCGCGCGTGATGTCAACCTTCCTGTTTTCTGCCTTCGTGAGTTTTCAACACATGTTCAACCATTAGTTTCAAACTTTGATTTCCGAGGGTCCCACGTACTTGTCTTCCTTCCTTGGTGATTTAATAACCTGCCAGTCTTCTTTTTCTTTTGCCATGACATGGTCGCGAGAGTTTTTTTTTTATCTTCTATTCATTAACCCTTGAGCCTAGCCTCCAATTTTGCTCGACAAAATATTTACGCATCGTTTTATCGATCCAAGACACAATAAAATCGTTCTGCTCCTCCATTAAATCCGCTCCAGATCCGATAAAACCTCCCTTGTGCATGATGTAGATGATTTGATTGTCCTCCAAAATCAAAAAATAATCCCCTCCTTCTAGCGCCAAATGTTGTTGGAGGAATTTCGTAACAACCCAAATCGGAGGTTACTGGAATACCGAATTATGAAAATAGGGGGATTTGGGATTTTTGGATGTTTGGGGGCTGAGCTCGTATGATGACTCCTCAGAAATTGAATAGAGAATGGGTTCTTTCTCTTCCTCTTTCCCGAGTGTCAATTGCCGTATCATACAAGGTGCCTACGTACCCTTTTATATAGGGATCACGCCTCACGTAGTTCTTGGAAAACAAGTAATTAGATAAGCCCATTCAGTCCAAGCCCATGAATAGTCAAAATTTATCCATCCAATGTTCCCATAAATAGTTCAAGGATTATCAATCCACCTCACGTTCCCATAAATAGTCCGGTCTTCGCGTGTTTTCCTACAATCTTGCGGCATCTCCGCATTTCTTTCCATGATTTGAAAAATATTGTTGATTGAGATTGATTCTTTCCTCATTTCAGAGAGAGGATATAACTTAGTGGTTAAGCAATTAATTATTAATCTGAATTAATAATTATTAAACGGAGAAATTTGGATTATGCCAAAACGTGGCATAACAGTATTATAAACGTCATTAGTTGTGTGGGTATTGGTTGTGTGGGTATGAGTTGTAGCTTATGATCTTGGGTAGATCATCCTGAATATATATATATATATATCGAAAATTTTGTGTTTGAAGACACAACTACAAATTTTTAGTACTTTGGTTGTTACAAAAATATTGTAAGTATAAGGGAATAAAAATATGTGTTTGACCGATACAAACCTAATGTTGCTACTACTTTTAGTATATAAAAGTTTATACATCTTTTTTCTTTCACTTACAAAATAATTGCATTTTAAAGGAATTAGGATCAGAAAATGTACATCCTTTATGTTTAACCATTTCTAGAATAATTTTAGTCTACAATTACATTCTGGGAACTGTCTAAAATATCATTTTGTGACCAAGTCAAGTAATTTGACTTAATTCTCAAGCTGCATGTGAATTTTAAAAAAATGTTCTACATTTTACCTTATCAATCGATTGCTTAGCATCTGTTGAATTGTTGAGTTTTGAATAACCATTTAGATCTCATTATTCTTCATTTGTTGAGTTTTCAAATTGCAGTTGATATTCATTTCACTTTTGAGAAATATGAAAAATATGTCGTATTAAAATGCATGGCATTTATGCAAGACAAACATGATAACATGAGGTATTTGGAATTATTTCGAACTATTGCGTAAACACTTATCTCATGTTTGACTAAACTAGTTAGTTGGACTTGAAAAGTGGGGATAAAGAGCATAAAAAGTAAAGCATATCGCTAGCAGATCTAATTTTGCATGACGTAACACAATTGTGAGTATACGGGGGCGTTAATAACTTTATTTATTACTTGCGTGCGTGTATATTGTATTAGCTGGACACGTTATAATTTCTTTGTCATTTCGTTAGGAGTTGGTAGAGATAAGACATTATAAATAAAGAGACGGTAGGGAACTGATAAACATGAAAAACACAAGGTTCAAAAGGAAGGAAGCAACACTCAGAAGTGAAGAAAATTTCGGAGATATTAAAGTAGATTTTCGCAAAACGTTTTCGAGGAAATAATGGTATTATTTCTAAAATTTACTAGAGATTTCTTGATTAAACAACAATGTTTGTTATTTGTGGTAATTGATTTTAGTTGATAGAATTGTATATAACGTTATATTATACTGTAAATTTTGAAAGGAGTGTATGTTTGTAGAAAAAAGTTGATGTGTATATGCATGTTTGCAATTTTAAGTTTTAAGTAATGTTCAAATTTTAAGTTTGAAGTGTTTACGTCCTTCGTTTTGTGTCGTTTGTCTAATTGACTAGTGTCATTGAGTATAAAATCATGTTAGGACATTTTTCTGTTTTTTTAGAGGAGTTAGTTACTTAACATGGTATTTTCTTCGGTTAGAGAGAGGTCTCAGAGAGTACTATCACCCTATTTATTTAATTTAATATGTTTGTTTGATATATTGGTAATTGGTACATATGTTTGGTTCAATCGTACGACATGGTATCTCCCTCGGTTTAAGTAGAGATCTCAGATTTGAGTACTTCCACCCCGATTTATTTAATTTAATACATTTGTTTATTATATTGGTAAGTGGTATATGTCTGACATAATCGTAGAGCGATTGTTGAAAGTATATGATTTTGTTGAGAATTTTAATTTTCTGTGACACCTTGAGATTATACCTAACGCACTTTTTTCGGTGGTAGAAATATAGGTGAGACAGTAATTTTTTGCATTTTACTGTAGTTGTTAAATGCGTGAAAAAGTAAATAAATAAATAATACTCTTTAGTTAATAACCAAAGAGGGTTTTTTCTTGCTGAGATTTAATTTAATTTATAATTTATTGCACTCTACTTTGGGCTTGTAACTTCTTTTGTTGATGGTTATTTTTTGCCAGGACTTGCATCTGAGCTTATATGGAAAACAAGAAATGTCACCCTCGTTCGAAACAAGTCCCAATAGCGGACGTCAAGAGCAAAATCAGTTACTTAGTCATCTTGGGCATGATACTAAGAATTTCCTGTCATTAGGTGAAGTGGGGAATGCATCTGACATTTCTGGACCTCGAAACGGATTTCGAAACGTTGAATCTAGAAATGCAAGCTTGACAATGGGGTCAAGGAACTACATTACCAGTGTGCCAAGTTTGCAAAGTTCTTTCATGTCCTATCGGTCTCAGCCAAGTGGGAGAGGATTAGTGCAGAGTCGACTGCCTCGGAACTTTAATGACAGTACTAATGCTTCATTTATCAGCAGGGGAAACTTCTCCACAGTATATACATCAACTCCTATATGGCCTGGAACTTCACACAGTAAGTGTTGTGTTCACGATTGAAGTGTCTATTGAAACCTTTAAATGTTTCAAGATTATTTACTGATTAATTAGTCGCAGCAGCTATGCTTATTTAGGGTGCATGGCAATTTTACAGGTACAATATCTCGAATTCAACCCCAGGGACTTATTCCTAGAGGATGCATAAATGAAGGAGGACGAAGTTCAGTGCCATCGGTTATACGTGGACAAGAAAACGCGGACCACATGCAGTCCATGCAAGCATTTAGAAGATATGACGGTTCTTTCCTGATGCTGAATAATGCTTCTCCAAACCATGATCATTCAGAAGCGTGTTACCAAGAACTGCATCAGGGAATCCAGATTCCTCCTCAGATGGGACTCTTTCCAAGTTGGAGCAGTTCCTCAAAACTGGAGACGTTAGATCAGCAGCACTTCTTGCAGACAAGAAATCATTCTGCACAAATGAATACTATGAGGACATTCACTCCAGTAAATTCTGTGGTAGGAGCAAGTCAGGGTCCTCTCATGATTTCTGATCGAAGTTTGCCAAACGAGGAAAGGGTGAATGCTAGTTTTTGCAAGGAGAATCGACTTCCCGAGAAGTTTGATGAAGTAGTTGACTTGAACAAAGAGCCATGTCAACTTTTTGGTCATAGTCAGCAAGGAGTAAAGCTTCAGCCTCTGGATACTCCAACAGGCAGTGGTGGAATAACAAGTGTTCAGCATCCCTCTGCTTTTCAGTTTGTTTCAAAGAATGAATTATCAGCGGAAGGTGGTTCACATGTCACAGATATTCAAGAAAATCACCTTTCTGGTAACTATAAATCGTTTTTGTTGATTTGGCCATTTCTTCGAGATGTTATCATCTTATTACGTAAACATTTATTCTTGTTTGTAGTCAAATTTTAACTGTCTTCCGTAACCTATAGGCTAAACCTTTAGTTGTGATTTTCTTCTCTGACATGCATCTAATTGCTTTCTCTGTTTTTATTGTTGCAGGTGCAAAACCTTTCCCTGTAAACAAGGTACATGAAGTTCAAACTTAGATTATGCACTACTTTTGTACTAGAAATTTTGCGACAGGTAGAGAAACCATATACAAGCATATCTGACATCTTTTATCTGGTACTAAAGAACTCGCGAGTAAAGAAAACAAAGTTTTGCATATTGGCAGAAGCTAATTGCGAGAGAACGTCTATTTCTGGCTTTTACCAGCATCCAGACCCAAATTTCTTTTAACAAACTCTTTTATGACTGAAACATGTTGGTTTCTATAAGTTTTAGGCATCAATAATCTAATAATTACTGATTTTACAGGATGCCAGGACGTATGTTTCCTCAGAGGAACTTTGGTCCAAACCTGTTATTCCTGGAATACCTGATTTAAACATACCGCTTCCTGCCATGGAACCCACTACTAAGACCAGGAGAAAGCGTAAGATAAAAGATAAAATGGACTCAGGCAACAGCGCTCAGCAGGAGATAATAAACAAGTCTTTCAGGCAAATTAAGAAAGATAAAAGAACCAAGTCGGAAATTACATTTGCTGGTAAAGAAGTTATTGATCTAGATTTGCTTGATGATGGTCCATCCTCAAAAATGGACTGCGGGTCCTCTTCAAAAGAACTGATAGAGGTTGAGAAGAAAAACTCAGATAAGAATGGCAAGACTCCTTCAGGTCTGAAACCTTGTAACAAGTGATCCAGGTCTGTTACTTATAGGATTGCTCGAAAAGATGTTCTCGCTTGGAGATTTTCGTATTTGATATAAAAAAATGATCTGCGGGAACTAGTTTTTCTTTTCGCTTCTCCAAATAAAAACCAAGTTTTTTTCGTTTTGTTATTCTGTTCTTCAGACAGATGTAGACTTGGGTTGTATTAATAAATAGTCTTGGTTAATCCAAGACTGGTTTGATATACATTGAACATGAGTTTTGTGTTGTGAAGGCTCTGTTTGTGGTGCCATATGCATATGTTCTTGTCCAGTCCATTTTCGGCTCTACTATCCTTTTTCTTGCCGGTGTGACAAATAGTTTTAAGTATATACTGCAAGCTGAGTTTGTCGGAATATTAATATAATTATTACACTGAGTTTGTCCAAAAGGAGTACAATTAGCTTATACTGCAGCTGCCTAGAAACTGTAATGCAGCAACTCATTTTTTGTTTACAGGACACGTATTTTAGAGATTGATTTCAAGAATTATGGTCCTATCTTTGACATCACAGCCACTTTGTTCAAGTGCATCTTCAAAGAATCTCCCTCCGGTGATTGTAGAATCCATACAAGGTGGAGCAAACTGGATGATTATATCCCTCAATGTGAGCAATCCTGTTACTCGTTCAGCATCATCGACTAGAAAACAGACATTGCTTTTGCTACAGGCTACTGCTTCCATTGCTTGCTTAAGACTGTTAGTAGTTCTAATTGTAACTGGCAAGTTCATTCTTGGAAGAAGCTTGTAGCATCAAGGTTCCCTTCATCATGAACTTAAAAAGACATCATAAATATTAAAAATGTCTGGCCTTATTAAATGATGACAACTATCAAAATTGAAGGGACATTAAAGCAAAAAGGAAAGACGTCGACGCGGATAAGTGCACTTAATTCCACCCGAAGCTGAAAAACAAAAAAGAAGATGCATCAAATAGTGTTTTCTCCAATTTTGTTAGCCATAACGAGCAAAGAAGATACAGAGAACTGACCTTTGAGCCTGGTAGCATCATCCTCGTTCAACTCAGCAAAGAAAAGAGAGGGTTCTTCCACGGAGCATGCAATGAATCGGTTTTCACTAAACAAGATTTGCAAACACAAGTAAAATCAAGGAATACCGGCAATGAATAAAAATTAAAAAAAAACCTTCAAAGAACAAGATAATATACCAGCCAATTCCTTTGAGTAGTTCAAGACACTCCTCTTCTGTAACTTTGTCAGCAACCGGTACCACGTAATATATCTAAGTCATACATGATATACAAGATGAAATCAAAACAGACATGGATAAAACACTAGTACAACACTAAATAAACTGCATGTAAGCCATGCAAAGACTAGGGTGCATGGATCTTTCACTTGTAGATTTGAAGTGGCTATAACTTGCTTCTGATTAAAAAGGAGGGTTATGATATTACATGGTTAAATGTCAACATAAATTTAAAAGTGTAACTTAGGAAGCTGGCTGATCTTATGCAGTTCAATGACAACATAGGTTCAAAAATGTGGGACTGCCTAAGACTATGTTCCTCTCTGTAATTGAAAGATTTTAATATTCAAATAATAGTTCTTTGAACAAGAAAAGCCATAAGAAAGAACCTATATGCAGAGGCTAGAAAAGTAGGTACCCATAAATGTGAAGTTGATTGTATTTGCAGAATGAAAAACCAATGCAGAAACTAATTAAAAACCAGAATTAAACCTAAGGAAAATTTTTGTCCCACCAGAGGGACAACGTTACCATGGACTACTAAGGAAAACCGTCTAAAGAGACATGTATACAAATTAATAAGTATAAACAAGAGCATGCACTCACCTCAAGTTCAGGGGACGTGTCAGCGTAATCTTCCCTTAAGCAACGCAGGAGCTCAAGATCATTTCGAGGATAAAAACGTTCTCCCGTGCTATAAAAAATCTGAGGAACTCTAGATATGTCATCTTTTTTTAGGTGGTATATTCGCTACAAAATCGAAGATGAAGATTAACGCTAGGTCTTTAGCAAAGTGAAATTTAAGAATAGATATACATATCTATATATATATGAGAATCTCTTCAACTAAACCAAAATTGCATTTACCTTTTTATAAGGATTTTGATAAGGATTTCTATACACAATTTTCATCTTCTTGTCTTCCCTAAGAAGAAAAACAATAAAACAGATATAAGAAACGCATGTTAATAGGTGGATTACAAACAGAATAGCCTTTAAGGTTAAACACAAAAGACGGGAACAAGATTTCATGCAACTTATATATACACATACTTAACTAGAGGGGTGCATTACTCGAATAAAGAAACTTATTTGAATCGGTTATCACAAAAACACATAACTACAAACAACACATTCCGTAAATATTTATACTATATAATTTCGTACACATACATACATCATGCATATCAACTATGCACTGCCTAATGAGGAATGCATATCGATTACAGCCTAAGAAGAAAGGAACCGGGTGCACGGGTGGACGGGTGAGTCGTGCGGGAACACTTGAATTCGGTAAATTTGAAAATATCGGGACACGGCATATGTAAAAAAAATTTAAAACATATATATGTGTACCAAAAACATATAAAATTGGTTGGTGGCTCATCAACCTTATTTAAACATATTTGACTTGCACAAAACATTGTCTTCTTCACACAATCATATATACTCAACTGAAACACATGATGATAATACACAAACACGCACACAAAAACTATGTTTTTAAACATTAAAAACGGAATCATGGCTTGATAGTCGGAGATAGTTACAAGAGATCAGTTGAGGTAAAGTAGTGATATAGGGTTTTAACTTTAAGATTTACATGGTGTTTTATGTTTCTTTGTAGATATCTGTAATCACGTCTCTGTAGTTATTTAATTTACTGATTCTACCCTTCCCGAACTCACTTTCCCGCACTCAATACCTAACACAAAAGTTCTACATCAAAAATCATTGAATTGAAATCAAAGACCGTGACATATACCTATACCTATACATAGATGTGTACGTACGTGTGTCTATACAGAGAGAAAGAGAGAGAGATGTGTCACGCAGAGAGAGAGACGTACATGTTATGGCAATGCAGGATGATCACATCCTCGAATTAGATGCAGTATAAAGTTAAAGAAATTGAAGATCAATATAGGCACCTCACTGAATTTAGGGAATTTGTATAAAATATCCCAAATTAATAGGTTACTTTATCAATATGTTTTTTTTTATTCCATAATTAAAAATATGTTTTATGGTTAACTTTTAACTCATATCTATACTATTATTAACTTCTTATATATAATAAGCGTAATGGAGATCTTATCCAAAAAACTTTGGTCGGTGACTGTACTACCAAAAGTATATGTTGACCGTTAGATATAATATTAAAAATAGTATTTGATTAATAATATGATAGTATTTAAATACTAAAATGTGTATTTTGATAATTTAAACCAATTATAAATGAGTTTTCTATATTGAATAGAAATTTTTATATAAAAATTCGTAATTATTTGTTCTCTTTAGTTTATGGATAGTTCCAGTTAGATAATAATTATTAAACCATCATTAAATTAAAGATAATTTTGTTAGGTTCGTGTGGGCTATAAAATCGTTAAAATCTGTTGTCTAAAACTCAAGATACAATCCAAACAGTAAAATTATTATCTAAATTTTAATAAATTTTTTTTATTATTATTCTAACACCAATTTAATTTTTTCGTAATTCTTTTAAATTTAAAAATTCTATGTTTTATTTCAGTAAAATATTAAAATCAATTTAAGAAAAAATTAAAATCGATCTGGTCCCTGTAAGATCACCATACGACCAAATTAATAATTACAGTTAATCGATGAGAATTGTTAGATCTAATATTAAAAAGTGTATCTCATTAATAATAGAATTATATTTAAATACTAAAAAGTGTATTTTGATAATTTAAAATTTTCTATGTAAAAATTCTTAATATCTTTTCTCTTGAATTTATGTATAATTCCAAATATCAACATAACAATTCATAATTATACTAACAATGATACGCGTGGACCTTACCTTATAAGAGTGGACCTTACGTTATAAGAGACTTAGGAGAACTCCTGTACATGAATAAATTTAAATACTTTTTTTTCCTGAAGGAACGTAACAATTTGATTAATCTAAATTATAACTATATTATTTTACATATAACAAATATAAAAGGATAATATCAAAATATTATTAAAATATTGAGGGTTTCATATTCATAAACGATAATTTTGAATATAATACTTATATTAAAATGTATATTTGATTAAAGGTAGGATTATATTTAAATACTAAGAAGTGTGCTTTGATAATTTAAACAAATTATAAATTGGTTTTCTATATTTAATTGAATTCTTTATGTAAAAATTCTTAACCATCTTTTATTTTCGGTTTATGGGTAGGTCAACTAGTTAAGTTAGATAATAATTATTAAACCATCATTAAATTAAAGATAATTTCGTTAGTTTCACATGGGTTGTAAAATTATCAAAATTTAATTTCTAAAACTCAGGATAGAACCCAAATAGAAAAGCGAGTATCTAAATTTTAATAAATATTTTTTTATTATTGTATCGCCAATTTATTTATTTTTCCACTAATTCTTTTAAATATAGAACTTTTATGTTTCTTTCAATAAAGTATTAAAATTAATTAAGAACAAATTCAAATCGATAAAGAATATAATAATTTGAGAATAAAATTTTATATAATCATAACATAATTTGTATTATGTTTAATAATTTTTAAGTAATAATGTATTTTAAAATTTTATATACACTGTAAATAAAATCGAAACATTAAAAGTAAAAGCAGTTAGTAAGATACTTATATCAGTATATTCTTGATATCCTTATTATATTAAATCCTTATATATAATAAGTATAATAGGGATCTTATCCAAAAAATTTGTGGTACGGTCTTGGACAACCAAATTAATAAGGACCATTAGATCTTAACTAGATAAATCAAATCGTTAGATCAAATATTAAAAAAGTGTATTTGATTAATAATAGGATTACATTTAAATTCTAAAAAGTGTATTTTGATAATTTAAACCAAATATATCAAATATAAATAAGTTTTCTATATTGAATAGAATTCTCCGTGTAAAAAATTCGTGACTTTCTTTTCTCTTCCCTGCACAGTTAGATAAAAATTGTTAAACCATCTTTTAATTAAAGATAATTTAGTTATCTTCACGTGGGGTGTAAAATCGTCAAAATCTGATTTTTAAAACACAAGATAAAGCCTAAATTAGTAAAGTGAGTATTTAAATTCTAATAATAATTATTATGTCATCATTATTTTAACGCCAATTTAATTACTTTTTTCTAACTATTTTAAATTTAGAAACCTATGTTCAAAAATTAAAATCAATCTAAGAAAAATTCATATCAACAAAGAATATAGTAATACGAGAATAAAATTTTATAAAATTGTGCATATTTTTTATCCTATTTTATTAAGTTTTAGATCATAACTAATCAAATATTATTTATTATTAAATAATAAATTATATGCAAATGGTGATTTTGTTTTATAAGAACTCATAGAGACCTAATTTCATTGTTTTTTTCAAAAAAACCTGTAAATTTTAATATGTTGTTGGTAGATTCAAACCCTAGATCATTCTACATGATAATTTTATTGTTATATCTAACGTACAATTTAATTTGAAAGATCCAACGATTATGGATTGAGTGATCGAACAAAGCGATCACGATTTATAAGGAAGCTTTCATTATTTAGTCTTTAATATAATGATTTTTATACAGAATTTTGATTGTCACGGTATACTACTTTAAAAGAAGAACTATTGCAAAAAAATTATATTTTAATTGATAATTTATTTTCTCAAAAATTCAAAGTTTCCGCATCATTAACATATTACAAAAAAAAAGAGTATATTATATTTTGCAATAAATATTTAAAAAAATTAAAAATTAAAAAAATTATAAATATTAAGAAAAATTAATGATTTTATTGTGGTAGTTTGGTCCTAAATACCGTCAAAACATTCTCAACCGTCCAATACTTTAAAAAAATAGATGATCAAGATTATATCATATAAAAAGAAGTTATTATCTAAAAATGATATAAGTTAAAATATATTATATTAGGACTGGATTTTCCAAAAAGTTAAAACATAAAAATAGTTGTAATTAAATAAGGAAACCCATTTAATACCAAAATAATAAAAATCGTTTAATCTTAAATAGATAGGTGAAAACCGTTAGATTTAACACTAAAAACTGTATTTGGTTAATAAAGGGTATTCTAATAATCTAAACTACATATAAGTAGATTTCCTAAATCGAATAGAATTCTCAACATTAAATTTAGTCACTTTATTCTCTTTTTAGTTTTAGAATAGTTTTTAATTGAAAAAGAACTATTAAACCACAACTAAATTAAAGATTATTTTGTAAATTTTACATGGACCGTAAAATTGGCCAAATCTAACTTTTATAACTAAATATAAACAAATATTAAATTGAGCGTATAAAATATAATAAATATCAAATTTTTAACTATAATTCTTTTTGGCTAAATCTTTTCTAACAATAATTTAATCATGTAAACTAATAACTTTTAAATATTAAAATATTTATAAATAGATATAATTATAAATATTAAAAAAACAATCGTGTGTTGCATGGGTAACATCGCACGGGATATAAGCTAGTATTAAAGACGAAATATTAAAAGTTTTGTAGTTTGGTCCAGGAAGTTTTTGTAGTCTGGTCATTCCATTCATAGCCGCTCCATTCATATTCTGATCAAATCAATGAGAACCGTTAAATAAAATATTAAAATTATTATATAAAATATCTTTTCTATTTTTCCTATCTAAAACATCGCATTTTCCAAAAATATCGCAGACAGTTTCATTTAATAAAATAACATAATAATGTTATAATTGCTAATAACTAACTTATTACCATTTTTAGCCAAAGTGTATATTCTTTTTTATATTTTATAACTAAAATTTCTATTTTTCTATTTTTACAAATAAAACATCTCATTTTCCAAAAATATCACGAACAGTTCTATTTAATAAAATAAAATAATAATATTATTATTATTAATAACTAACCGATTAGCTTTTTTTCCCAAAACGTGTATTTTTTTTTATATTTTCTAACTAATATTTCTCGTAACTAAAACCTCAAAAATATCACGGTCTATTTCATTTATTAGCATAAAATACTAATATTATAAATCTATCTCTCTGTCTATACTATCAATACTATTATATAATAGACGAAACATTAAAAGTTTGGTCAGTTGGTATGGTACGTTGTGATTTTACTTAATCGTCCTTTCTTAAATTCGTGTTTTTACTTAATTAACCTTACTCATTTATAGAAATATATTATTAAATAATAATATTACCTATTTATAACCAATTACCTTTTTCACCTAAAATACATTATTTTTTTCATTTTTCTAACAAATTCCCCAACCTTTTCAAATATATCACGGGCAATTACTTTTTTAACTAAAACATGTTAGTTTTTCTATTTTTCCTTACTAAAACCCCTCATTTTTCAAAAATATTACGGACAAACCTTTAGTTATTTATTTTTAATCCTAATATTATAATTATTTTTTTAAAAGTTTACTTATTTTAACATGCCAACTTATTTTTCTTAACAAATGCAATTACTAAAAATATTAAAATATAAATAATCAAATACCTATTTATAACCAATTACCTTTTCAGCCAAAACAAATTATAGATTTTTTCTAACAAAGTCCCTCATTTTCTAAATATATCACGGGAAATTGCCTTTTTTAATTTATTTTTTCTATTTTTCTCACTAAAATCCATTCTTTTTCTAAAAATATCACGGACAAACCCTTTACTTATTTATTTTAAAACGTATTTAAATAATTTAAATTATTAAATTTTAAAACCTTAAACTAAATATATGTTACATTTTTTATTTTTCCATACTAAAACCCCTGTTTTTCCAAAAATATAACGAGCAAACCCTTACTTATTTATTTTAAAATATGTTTTAATGTTTTTAATTAATTAAAAGTGTTTAGCTATTTTTACATGCCTACTTATTTTTTTAACAAATACAATTAAAAAAATAATAATAAAATAACAATTAACAATCCGTGCATCGCACGAGTTTTAAGTATATAATTAAGTTATAAACCTATTTATCTACTACATAGGACTACAATACCCTGATACAATACAATACATATAAGATATTAGACTAGAAATTAGGTTTAAGAGATTAAGTAAAATTACCTTGCTAATTATTTAGGTTAAGTGGCTGAACACTCCCGCCCATTACCTCACACACATACAACAGAGGTGTTACTCTGTATCTCAAAGTTGCTTTTCTGTGTGGCACTTCAAAGAATTTCTGTTACCTTCAGCTCCATATTCTTTTTAAGGTCCTCCACCTTTAAAGGAGAACTTATGTGTTATCTTTCACATTTACCTGAATCTAATTTTAAAAACTCTGGTCGACATAAAACTAACCTGCACAATATAAGAATTTATTATGTTGTAATGAGCCATCTTTTGGTACATTCATCTCAGTAAAACAATAAAGATAATGAAGCGTCAGGGGAAGACAGAAAGCTTATGACTTGTTGATAATACAGTAGCTAAGGAGAAAAAATGAAGGAAATGGAGAAAACAATGAAAAAATGCATATTTACCTATAAAGATTTTCATTAACAAACACTCTTTATTAGAAACTGTGAACAAGTTGATATGCGCAATTCTCTTGGCAAAATAAAAAAAAACATTCTGCTTTATAAATTATAACAAAGATTAGATAAATAGCATAGAATGTACAAAATTTACCCTCTAATATTATTTTCTAAAAATACTACACATTCTTATGATAGTAAGTAGTAACATGGAAATACTTTAGACAAAGAAAATATATGAATTGCTAGCAACAAAACCAAAAAAAATCACTCATACTAGATATAACAAAATCAATATCAACTCATAAGAAGCAATATTTTAAGCAAAACTAGAGTAATATTCTTAAGTAAAAGTTAATATTAGTCGGCTCAACCTAGCTATCAGATAACTAGTCATATACCATGTTATTGAGACTACTACTTCAACATTAGAGACTACTAGTTAATACTAGTCATATTATATTTTAATTATTAGTTTTAGTGATATTCCAGCCGGCAAAGTTAGTTAGAATAGGAATAACAGGTTTTCCCTCCATTCAGTTTTAGTATAAATAGAACTACTTTACACTCATTGTAAATACAGTTTTATATTCAATACAATATGTACATCTATTTTTCTGTTCGTCGTCTTCTTCTACAAAGTTAACATGGTATCACAGCTTGCTAACAGAACTTTAATGGCGGTCTGCTTTGAAATTGATTGAGTTCCAGGTGTTAAAGTTCTTATCTACTTCTTATCTACTCTACATTGTTTTTTTTGATGAAAACAGATTGTATGAAACACAGTACTTTGCTTTGTAAAGCTAGGAAAACAAGTTGATTATTCTCTTAATACAATCAAAGGAAAATACAAGCATTTAAATAGACTAGGACTCCTGATCAACTACAACTACTTGCTAGTTTTTCTCTACTACTTCCATGATCCTAATATTACTGACCACTAGCCTAATGACTCGGTCTCAGTGTTGACACCTTCCTTATTGAAATTAAAACACTTATAAAATAAAATACACAACCAAATATAAATTAATTCCAACAAGCACCTCCTAATCTAAATTTGGTTGTGCAGCTTCCTGATACCAAGCAAGTCACGCATCCTTTCAAACTTCACAGTAGCCATAGCTTTTGTCAGCACATCAGCACGTTGACTACTTGTTTCGATGTGTTTAATCACAATCTCCCCCCTCTCGACACACTCACGGATGAAGTGATATCGAATGTCAATGTGTTTACTGCGTCCATGGAAGACTGGGTTCTTAGCCAAGTCTATTGCAGATTTATTATCTATATAAAGCACCACCGGGCCAATGACAGTATCAGTAATCTTCCCAAGCAAATTTCGTAACCATATACCTTGACAGGCAGCTGCTGTGGCTGCCATAAACTCAGCTTCACACGAAGACAACGCTACACAACGCTGTTTCTGGGACACCCATGTGATCAAGCTTTCATTGAGATAGAACGCCATTCCTCCCGTACTCTTTCGATCATCAATTTGCCCAGCCAAATCACTATCAGAATACCCTGATAACATGTTGTTACTGCTCCCTCTTGAATACACTAAACCATAATTCAATGTTCCCTTTAAATACCTCAAGATTCGCTTCACAGCATTAAAATGCATCTCGGTAGGCCGTTCCATGTAGCGGCTGACTATACCCACGGCAAAGGCTATGTCTGGTCGAGTGTGTACCAGGTAGCGCAGTCCGCCCACGATACTTTTGAACATCGTTGAATCCACAAGCTTCCCAGATTCATCATTGTGCAACTGACTCGCTGGTTCCATAGGATATTTAGTCGGCTTGCACTCTGCCATTCCGCTATTCTTCAACACTTTTCTAGCATAAGCCGTCTGTTTTAGCTCAATGTACTCCTTTGTTTGTACCACCTCTATGCCGAGATAGTGAGACAGTTGCCCTAGATCACTCATATCAAACCTTTTGCTCATCTGTTCCTTGAACCATTGAATCATTGATGTACTTGTGCCCGTGATCAGCAAATCGTCAACGTAGACTCCAATGATCAATGTCTCTCCCTTGTCCCGTGTTGTATAGACTGCATGCTCGTAGGGGCACTTTGTAAAGCCCAAACTTTCCAAACACTTGTTTAGCTTTGCGTACCAGGCACGCGGTGCCTGTCTAAGTCCGTAAAGGGCTTTTATCAGCTTATAAACCAAATGTTCCTTACCTTTCTGCACAAACCCTTCCGGTTGCTGTACATACACATCTTCTTGTAAATCCCCGTTTAAGAAGGCTGATTTAACGTCGAGATGATGAACTTCCCAGCTATTCTTTGCTGCCAATGCCAATAATAATCTCACAATCTCCAAGCGGGTAACTGGTGCAAACACCTCCTCGAAATCAACCCCTTGTCTCTGAACGTAGCCTTTGGCTACAAGTCGTGCCTTATGCTTTACTATCTCTCCATCAGTATTTTTTTTCAGTTTGTATACCCACTTTAAGCCGATTGGTTTGTGCCCAGACGGTAGTTCCATGAGTTTCCAAGTATTATTCCTCTCTATCGCATCAATCTCACTTTTCATAGCCTCCTCCCATGGTCTCTCCTGGATATCCTGTTTGTACGTGACTGGTTCTTCGACACCGAGAAAGAATAATTCCTCCTCTGCAATTTCAACTTCTTAAGTATCAGCATAAAGATCACTCAGCCGCCTGTACCGTATTGGCGTGTTATTGTCGGCACTGTCTTCAGACTCCTCTGTAGCCTCAGTACTGTACTGTGAATCAGTCGACTGTGATGACTGCTGTGAATCAGTCGACTGTGATGACTGTGGAGTGTGTATAGGAGTTTCAGGCTCTCCATCAGTGTTGCCAGTGTTTCTTATCTCAAAGTTTATGTAGGCTGCATCCGCTATCCCATCAACATCAGCCCAGGCCCATGACTTAGATTCATCAAACATGACATCTCTGCTAACATGGATTCTGTTCTCCTGTGGGTCGTATAATCTGTGGGCTTTTGTGCCTGGCTCTCTCCCAAAATAGACCACTGATTTTGAACGATCATCTAGCTTTCGAGTATTGATGCTTGGTACTTTCATATAAGCACAGCACCCAAACACCCTGACATGACCAACGTCCGGTTTCTTGCCTGACCAAGCTTCATAGGGAGTACTAGTGGAGAGACCTCGCGTAGGTAATCTATTCAGTACATACACAGAATGTCGCACAGCTTCACCCCAGAAACAAGATGGAATATGCTTCTCCTTTAAATAGCTTCTAGCCATTGACACTACCGTTCTGTTTCTTCGCTCCACCACTCCATTCTGCTGTGGAGTGTAAGGGGCTGTATATTGTCTCAGAATTTCCGCATCCTCACAGAAACGTTCAAACTGTTGCGAGCAAAACTCTCCCCCTCTATCTGTACGGAATGACTTGATCTTTTCTTCGGACTCGCTCTCCACAAGAGGTTTAAATTTTTTAAACATATCTATCGCCTCATCTTTGGTTGATAAAAAATATACCCACATTTTCCGACTAAAATCATCAACCAAAAGTAGGAAGTACCTCTTTCCAGATGGTGTAGCTGGCGTGATCGGCCCGCAGATGTCCCCATGAATTAGTTCCAGCACTTTGCTTGATCTGTAGCTTGCTTGAGCTGGAAACGGACTCCTAGTCTGTTTTGCCACTAAGCAACCTTTGCACACTGTTTTCGGATGAATCACCTTTGGCAAGCCCTTCACCATCTCATTCCGTTTCATGAGGCTTATTGCATCAAAATTCAAATGACCCAGGTGAGAGTGCCAGATCCATGAATCTTCTTCCACTTTCGTAAACAGACACGTACCATGAGATTCTTCGAGCAAGATCTTGTACAAACGGTTGGCTGATCTTTTAACTTTCATTAATAACTTCCCTCCATTGTCATATATCCACAAAAACTCCCCGTGTAGCACCACTTTGTTCCCTTCCTCTGACATCTGCCCGAGACTAATGATATTGCTGCACAAGCTTGGGATATAGAACACATCGTTAAAGACTCTTTCTTCCCCAGTTTTACACTTGAATGCAATAGATCCTTTCCCTTTAATACACACAGTTGACCCATCGCCAAATTTCACTTCTCCTGCTACACCCTCATCTAGCTTTGAAAACTTTGATTTGTCTCCAGTCATGTGGTTGCTAGCACCGTTGTCCAAGTACCATAACTGCGAGGTTTTCTTTTCTTTCCCGCCTGTCTCCAATTTTGGAATGACATTTTTCTCGTTCAACAGCACCAACTTGGTCTGGTTCTCGTCTGATTCGGACAGCAACAATGCAGGTTCGTCGTCTCTGATTTCTGCCAGGTTTGCCTCGGGTTTTTGGTTTCTTTCTCGACGTGGTCGCTTACATTCTGCTGCGTAGTGTCCCAACACATTGCAGTTGAAACACCGTACAGTAGTTCTGTCACGACTGGTACCCTGAAAACCACGTCCACTACGTCCTTTGTAGCTGGCCTGCCCATCCGCATTTTCTCTATTTGATCGCTTAATCCACTCTTCCTTAGTGAGCAGAAGTTTATCTTCACTCTTCTCGCGCCTGGACCACTCCTCCTCTGTTAGCAACAACTTGTTTCCAGTGGTCACATTTGAACCCTTCAATCTCTCCTCAAAAGCTTGGAGGGATCCAATAGCCTCTTCAACTGTCATGGTTTCTAAATCCCCAAACTGCTCGATTGTAGAAGCAATGGGCAGAAATCTGGGCGGGACAGCTCGAAGCAGCTTCTTGACAACATACGACTCCTTCATCTCTTCTCCCAGAGCTCGAATGGTAGACACCACGCCATTAAGTTTCATGTAGAACTCCTCTATTTGGTCACTATCAGCCATTTGTAGTGACTCAAATTCCGCTTTTAGCGTCTGAACCTTGGCCTTCTTTACACGCTCAGCTCCTTGGCACATAGTTTTAATGGCTTCCCAACCATCCTTTGCCGTCTTCTTCTCAGAGATTGACAATAACATTTCCTCGGGTATGCCTTGGTAGATCATGGCCAAGGCGATCTTGTCACTTTTCTCGTGAACCACTGCCTTTTCATCACTCGATTCTACCGCAGTCCACACTCCCTGAGCCTGCATAAAAACCTTCATCTTCAGTGCCCATGCCGTGTAATTTCCCTTTGCCAACATTGGGTAGGTTAACCCAACAGAACCAACCTTGCTTTTCCCCATCTCCATTTTGTAGTGTGGCTCTGATACCACGTGATGAAAACAGATTGTATGAAACACAGTACTTTGCTTTGTAAAGCTAGGAAAACAAGTTGATTATTCTCTTAATACAATCAAAGGAAAATACAAGCATTTAAATAGACTAGGACTCCTGATCAACTACAACTACTTGCTAGTTTTTCTCTACTACTTCCATGATCCTAATATTACTGACCACTAGCCTAATGACTCGGTCTCAGTGTTGACACCTTCCTTATTGAAATTAAAACACTTATAAAATAAAATACACAACCAAATATAAATTAATTCCAACATTTTTCTCTATTTCTGATTATATTCTAAACAGTTGCCTAAATTCATGATTCTTTTCTTCGTAATACTTCCATTCACATCTATGAATCATCAAGTTTCATGATATATCTGCTATAATTCATTGATATCTGAAATTTTACCTCATACATCAATACTATATTAGGTCTAAATCAGAGTATAGATACAAAATCCGTTGTGTCTATACAATCTTGTTGACGTCTGAGTGTTTCTTGATTGTTGATTTTGTTTTCGAAATAGTTTCAATCTACTCTTGTTTTTGTGCGTATAACCTGTTTGATAAAATACCTGAATCATCATTTGTTTTCCGCAATTCTTGAGTCTATTCTTTGAGTCTTATGACGACGTTACAAGGAAATCTTGATCCTTCTAGTGTGTACTACATTCATCCATCTGATGCATCAGCAACACAACTAGTTAGTGTGAAGTTCAATGGTTCTGGTTTTCACAACTGGAAACGGTCAATGACTCTGACCTTATCTGCAAAGAATAAATTGGGATTTGTTGATGGTACGATTTCAGCACCAGTTGCTACTGTTCCTGAGTACAAATTTTGGGAACGATGTAACAATCTGGTGATTTCTTGGTTAATTGCTAATCTAGATGAAGTCATAGCCAAAAGTGTGTTATTTTTGCAAACTTTTAAGGACATTTGGCAAGATTTGGAAGATAGGTATGGATATACTTCCATGGCTCAGGTGTATTCTGTTGAACAACAATTATCAGAGATTCATCAAGGCAGTGATTCTGTGTCAAAGTTCTTTACTAAAATGAAAACTCTGTGGGATGGACTTAATGATGCTAGTCCATTGCCTTATTGTACTTGTAACAACTGTACTTGTAACTTGTCTCAAAGATTGGTTCAGAAACAGCAAGAACAAAGAGTGATGTAGTTTATGATGAAATTGTCTGACCAATATTCTTTAGTCAGAGGAAATATACTGATGATGCCAACTCTTCCTAATATTTCACAGACATACAGGGTGTTTGCTCAAGAGGAGAGGCACAAAGAGATTTCTTCTGTTACATCTCAAACTGAATCTATGGCTTTCTATGCAGACAAAAGAAAGTTTAATAATCAATTTTCAGGAATCAGAAAGTTTAATTCTTCTGTTCAGGAGAATCAGAGAGCTGAGTCTAATCATGATGTTTCTTCTCAGTTTCACAAGAAAGGATCTAAACCTTACTACTTTTGTACTCATTGCCAAATTCCAGGACACAGTGTTGAGAGATGTTTCAAGATAAATGGATATCCACCTGGATTTCAGAATCGATCAAATAGAAAGATTGCAGCCATTGCTCAAGTAGGGAATGATAGTACCTCCTTTACTGATTCTGACACTATAACCTCTTCAGCAACTGGTGCAAGTTCTTCCAATACAAATTCTCCAAATGATACTGTCAGTTTGGCTCAATATAATCATTTACTTCAAATGTTCAATCAGACAATTAATCCTGGTGTTACTGAAGTTTCTTCTGAGAAAACAACACTTCTAGCAGGTAAATTTTGTTTACTATCTAATACTGAAAATTCATGGATCCTTGATAGTGGATCCACAGATCATATATGTCTTGAACTTGATCATTTTACCCAATATAAATCTGTCACTGGAGATGATAATACTATTACTATTCCTGATGGGAAAAAGATAAAGGTCTTGCACATGGGGACAGTAAAGTTAACTGATGACATAATTTTACAAAATGTGCTCCATGTCCCTGATTTTCATTTTAAACTGATATCTGTCCACAAACTTTGTGAAGATCTGTCATGCAGTATTACATTCACTAATGGACAGTGTTTTCTTTAGGGCCATTCCTTGAGATGGCCTCAGATTCTTCTTGGTAGACTTTCAAATGGTTTGTATAGTGGGCAGTCATCTTCAGCTCCACTTGCTTTTCCAGATCAAACTAAGTTTTGCAGCACTGTTAAATCAAATGGTATAGAGGAAGCCAAACTGTGGCATCAAAGATTGGGTCATTTACCATTTTCTCAACTTCAAGTTCTTCTCCCTAATATTTCTACTAAAGAGTGTTCAGCTTCTACTATTTGTCAAGTGTGTCCTGCAGCTAGACAAGTTAGGCAATCTTTTACTTCTAGTACTATCAAATATGAGAGGGCTTTTCAAATGCTACACATTGATGTATGGGGACCATACAAAATAAAGTCAGTTACTGGTTGTAATCAATTCTTAACAATTATGGATGATTTTACAAGATTTACTTGGGTACACCTTATCAAATTCAAATCAGAGGTACCTTCTATTCTTACCAATTTTCTTACTTATGTGGAAAATCATTTCAGCACTTCAGTGTTATACATCAGGTCTGATAATGCTTTAGAACTCACTGCTGGTTTTTGTGATTCTTTATATAAGTCCAAAGGAATAATACATCAAACTAGTTGTGCTTACACTCCACAACAAAATGGTGTTGTGGAGAGAAAGCACAGACATCTACTAGAGACTTCCAGGGCATTGTTCATTCAAGCCAAACTTCCACCTAAGTTCTGGGGTGACTCCATCTTGTGTGCTACTTACCATGTTAATAGAATGCCCCTATCCTCTATTGGTAATCTCACACCTTACTTCAAGCTATATCATTCTAATGCTGATTTGTCTTTATTAAGAACTTTTGGTTGCCTTTGTTTTGTTTCAACTCCTAAAGTTCATAGAACCAAATTTGATCCTAGGGCCACAGCTGCTATATTCTTAGGATATTCAAACACTACTAAAGGCTATAGAGTTCATGATTTAAAAACAAATGAAACTATCATTTCTAGAGATGTGGTTTTTCATGAACATGTTTTTCCATTCCACATTATAACTCATTCTTCAGTTTCACAGTTCCTTGGTGAAATTTTTTTACCAAAATTTAGTGTTTCCAATACTATTGATGACACTATATTTTCATCCACTTCCCAACCCCATGTTGATTCTCCTATGAATGATAATTTTGTATCTCATTCTTCTTCCCATAATTTGCATTATGATAATTCTACTTCAGTCTCTGAGAATTCTTTAACCTCTGCAACTACTTCCACTTCTCTTATTCCTGTTAGAAATTCTACTAGGAATAAGGTTCCTCCTTCTTATTTGAATGATTACTATTGTCATTTCAGTTCTGCATCTCCTGTACACTGGTGTAATCTTGTGTCCAGTTCTTGCTTTCCTTCTTCTCACTATATGCTATTATCTCAACAATCTGTTGTCACTGAACCTTCAAACTACATTGAGGCTTCTAAAAATCCTATTTGGGTAACAACTATGTCTAAAGAATTAGAAGCTCTTCACAAAAACAACACTTGGGATTTGGTTCCTTTACCTAAATGAAAAAAAGTAATTGGCTGTAAGTGGGTTTACAAGGTTAAACTCAATGCAGATGGTACTCTTGAGAGATGTAAGGCTAGGTTAGTTGCCAAAGGTTTTAATCAGAAGTTTGGGATAGATTACAATGAGACTTTTTCTCCGGTGGTCAAAATGAGTATTGTCAGGTGTATCCTATCTGTAGCAGCTAGTAAAAAGTGGGATATTTTTCAACTTGATGTGAATAATGCTTTCTTGCATGGTGATTTGATTGAAGAAGTTTATATGATTGTTCCTGAAGGCATTGATAATCCATTAGGACTAGTTTGTAAATTGAGAAAGTCTTTGTATGGTCTTAGACAGGCTTCCAGACAGTGGTATGATAAACTTACTCAGGCTTTGATTCACCAAGGTTTTATTCAGTCCAAGAATGATTACAGTTTGTTCACCTTCAAAACATCTGTGGATCTTACAATTTTAGCTGTGTATGTTGATGTTATCATCATCACAGGCAGTGATTTGACCCATATTCAGTCTGTTAAAACTTTTTTACATGATACATTCAGTATTAAGGACCTTGGATTACTTCATTACTTTCTGGGTATGGAAATCACTTACTTGACAGATGGGATTGTCATGAGTCAGAATAAGTTCACTAGAGAATTGCTTCAGGATTGTGCCTTGGATTTATCTAAGAAGGCAGTCACATCATTGCCTCTTAATATTAAACTTGATGCTACTTTTGGTGCTCTTTTTCATGATCCTGGACTATACAGATCTTTCATTGGCAAGCTTAATTTTCTTACAAACACAAGGCCAGATCTCAGTTACACTGTTCAGTTGTTGAGTCAATATATGCAGGAACCAAGAACTTCTCATTTTGATGCTTTGCATCATACCTTAAGGTATATTGCTCACACTGCAGGCCAATGAATTAAATTGCAAAAGCCTGATTCCTTGACATTACAAGCTTTTAGTGATTCTGATTGGGCCTCATGTCCTGATTCTAGAAGATCAGTTACTGGTTATGTTCTCTTATTGGGAGGTTCTCCTATCACTTGGAAGTCCAAGAAACAAACTACAGTATCACGATCCAGTTCTGAGGCAGAATATCGTGCCATGGCAGCAGCTGCTTCTGAAGTCACTTGGGCTGTAAGTTTGTTGAATGATTTAGGTGTTACTAACTTGAAACCAGTAACACTTTTCTGTGATAATCGGTCTGCCCTACAAATTGCAAAGAATCCGGTTTTTCACGAACGGACTAAGCACATTGAAGTTGATTGCCACTTCACTCGTGATAAAGTCCTTGAAGGTTTGCTCCAGTTATCATATCTTCCTACTCGGAACCAGCTTGCTGACATTCTCACGAAGGTTTTGCCTTCAAATCACATGCAGGAGCTTTGTTCCAAGCTAGGCCTTCATCCTTCTGGACCTATCTTGAGGGGGGATATTGAGACTACTACTTCAGCATTAGAGACTACTAGTTAATACTAGTCATATTATATTTTAATTATTAGTTTTAGTGATATTCCAGCTGGCAAAGTTAGTTAGAATAGGAATAACAGTTTTTCCCTCCATTCAGTTTTAGTATAAATAGAAATACTTTACACTCATTGTAAATACAGTTTTATATTCAATACAATCTGTACATCTATTTTTCTGTTCGGCGTCTTCTTCTACAAAGTTAACACATTTTTCATCTCTTAATCTCAATATTAATTGTACCCGTTCTGATCATCCTTTTGACATGGAGAAAATGCAAGCATTTGAGATGAAGCTGCTGCTGTGTTCCAAACAGGATTTTCTACATAGTTCTGTGGCATGGGCTGCATGGATCCATCTGTATATCTCTGTGCCATTGACTGCATAGACTCACCGAAGTAAGACATAAGGGGGGGCTGTCATTAAATTGTTCAAGAAGTTTATGCTATTCGGCATTCCTGCATTGGATCACTGTAAGCCATATTCTGCTCTACCTTTGCAGGAATAGTAGCATAAAAATATTGTTAAATGAACCACCGAAACAAGGATTATTCAAGTTATCTATCCACTAAATAGTGCTCTGGTCTAAAGTAGACCTATATGTTAGGATCACATCCACTATAGATCAGCGTTAATCAAACACAATAACAAACACGAAAGTAAAGAACACAACAATTTAACGTGGAAACCCCTCAAGAGAGGGTAAAACCACAAATCCACTATGAATGTAATACAAGATTGGAGTCGCTCTCTCACTCAACACTCTTGAATACAATCACCTCACCTTGATTACAAAAGCTCTCTCTTGTGTATCGCACATAACTCTCTAACTTTTGCAATACTTCAAAACCCCTACAAATATCTATATTTATAGGCACCACAAATATTCTAATCCTAATATATCTCAATTCTATTTGTGACAATTACCATCTTTTCTTATCTTGGATAGAAATCTTTCCTCAATTCTTATCTCTACCAGAATAAGACTTTCCTCAATTATCACAAATTAGAATACTGCTCATAATAGGATTCTTAACTTATTTAGGGATTCGGGGCGGACCCCAACAAATCCTCCCACGGCTCGAATTCCCTAATACCTCAACCAATTCCGAGAATTTCACCTTTTTCTCGGTCTTCATCGTTGTTGCTTCACCATCTAAACAATAGATGTTCTTCTTATGCATCATCCCTTGTAGAATCAAGTTTCTTCCTTTATACACATTACAGCTTCGCCCTCGTCCAACGAATCTGTACCCACGTGATGCCAACACACTCAAAGATAACACATTCTTTGATGCATCTGGTACATATCTCACATTGAGAGCTTTCTTGATCGTACCATCATGGAGTTTAAGACAAACAGTTCCAACTCCTTGAACCTTCATCTTCTCATCATTCCCCACAACAATATTACCAAGACTTTCATCAGTGCATAAGGTCTCAAACATCGCTCGATCCCTACATATATGCATAGAAGCAGCAGAGTCCATCACCCATTCTGATTTATTCTTCACCGAACCAGGAACGGTATCCTCACTCGCCATCAAAAACTCTCCCTCATCTATCACAAGTGTAGAGTCCGCATCATCAACTTTGTTCTTTCCCTTCATCTGCTTAAAGGACTTCACATCTTCTTTAAAGCTTGGACAGAACATCTGCATATGACCCGTTTCACCACAATAATAGCACTCAACAGTGCTCATATCCCTCTTACTCGGCCGAGATTTACTTCTTCCTTGCAGGTCATTGCGGTTGCGACTCCTTCTTTCAGCACTTTTGACAGCTAAAACTGCCCCACTTTGAGAAACAACATCCTTTGTCATCCTCTCATTATCTCTTAACGCTTTTATCACATCTTCAAGCGTAAGAGTTGTCCTCCCTACTAAAAGCGTTTGCTTAAAATACTTGAAGGACTCCGGCAATGATGACAACAGTAACAGAGCTTGTTCCTCGTCTTTCATCGGCTCATCAACGTTAGCCAGATGACATACTAGCTGATTAAAACAACTAATCTGATCATGGAGACTATTTTCTTCATCCAGTTTTAAAGAGTACAACTCCATCTTCAAATTAAGTCTGTTGGTCAACGACTTCGAAGCGTATATGCTTGCTAACTTGTCCCATATCTCCTTTGGTGTCGACTCCTTCAACACATTATATCTCACATCGGGTGCAAGTGCCAGCCTGATTGTACTCGCCGCTCTCTTCTGGATCTTCGCCCAATCTGCATCACTCATCTCTTTTGGCTTTGACTTCTCCAAGGCATCATCAAGTCCTTGTTGAATTAACACATCCTTGACGGTTAATTGCCACATAGTGAAATCCGTCTTTCCATCATACTTGGGTGCATCAATCCTCAACGACTTTAGATCTTCCATCAAGCCAAGAAAAGATCAACTCACGACCAACTATCCAGCGCAAACAGTCAACTTCGGACACCAGAAATCACACCCTCCCGAACCCAAAATCCGATCTCCACCGTTCAGATTTTATATATTGATGTAACGCATCTACTGTCCAAAAATCAGGACGATCCAACTACGGATGACCTCCCAATAGTCAATTCTTCAACAGCTGCGCAGACCAGAAAATTCCTGCGAATTTTCGTAATTACTTCGTGATTGCCTTCTCTTTAACGCCGGATCTACTTCTCGAACCCAAGCTCTTGATACCAGTTTGTTAGGATCACATCCACTATAGATCAGCGTTAATCAAACACAATAACAAACACGAAAGTAAAGAACACAACAATTTAACGTGGAAACCCCTCAAGAGAGGGTAAAAACCACAAATCCACTATGAATGTAATACAAGATTGGAGTCGCTCTCTCACTCAACACTCTTGAATACAATCACCTCACCTTGATTACAAAAGCTCTCTCTTGTGTATCGCACACAACTCTCTAACTTTTGCAATACTTCAAAACCCCTACAAATATCTATATTTATAGGCACCACAAATATTCTAATCCTAATATATCTCAATTATATTTGTGACAATTACCATCTTTTCTTATCTTGGATAGAAATCTTTCCTCAATTCTTATCTCTACCAGAATAAGACTTTCCTCAATTATCACAAATTAGAATACTGCTCATAATAGGATTCTTAACTTATTTAGGGATTCGGGGCGGACCCCAACACTATACTGCTGCAGTGGCACAGGCATGGGTATTTGCATATGCATTGGCATAGGAAATTGAGAATTGTAAGAGTTAAAAATTGGCTGGCGCGAATTACTTGTAATGTGAAACTTATTAGGTTGTCTGGATTCTTCAAACTCCATGCTCCTTTTCCTAGTCAACATCTTTTGTTGCTCCTGCAGATGATAAACGTAGTAGTTACTCTTGTTTTCATTCATAACCTTAAATTTCTTTGCATTTCCAAGCTTCTTCTCCAAAAGACTAGCAATTTTATTAAGCTTCTCCTCCGAGAAGTTATCAAACCTTTCATCCCATGATGGGTACTTAGCTTGCCCGTTAGATTTACGCAGCTTTGTAAGAGCATCTTGCGCCTTTTTGTTCCTATCCTCAAAGAAATTAAACAAAAGTGAAGTCTTCTTTTTACGTTCATCAGTGGGTTGGCCTTTGTATTTAGTGATCACTTCAAGAACCTCAGAGTGATCTTCAGGCCAGATGTCTGGTTGATGATCCTGCACCGGAGTTTGCTTTGGCCCGTGAATGATCATTATAGAGCTAAATTCCGACACTTTTCTCTCTTTATCAATTCCATAGTTAGCTTAGCTCTACCCATCTACACATATCAGAAATCAGATCATAAAACTTTACACTAATCAATTAAAAATTCATCTGCATTACACTTTATATTAATAGTAAAAAAAAGGTCAAAATGACTAAATCCAATAAAATGTTGAAATATAATTTACCATGACAAATATGTATACTTTTTGAAAATCATACAGCACTAGCACCAGATTAAGAAGACATGGCTAGATGCACTCAAAAGTAGATTATAAATTTATAACAATAAAAAAACACTTACCTAATGAAATGAATATGACCCAAAGATTATAAATGTAAAGAAATCTGTAACAAAAACCAGAAAAAATAAATTGGATTTGCATTAGATCAGCAAAACTTTCAAAAGCAATAAAATATATTTTTCTATCTATTTCACTCCCATCTAATTTGAAGTTTTTGGCTTCAAATCTCTTCAAAAAAGCTCTCACAAGTCTATTTCACAGATTTTAACTCAAACAACATCTCTTGGTATAATAGTATTTCCCCGTTCTTTTACGAAATTTTTATAGCATAGTTTATCAGAATTCTCAATAAATAACATGTTAGAAAATTGATAGTTTAAGGATATAATTAACTATATTCTTGATGTTAATTCAAATTTCTAATGATTGGAAGTTGTTCCTTGCTATGGGAACTTAAACTTTCATGTACGGGTTTAATAATTTTCTTGTTTAAATCCATAAGAGAAATTGAGATGAAGGTAGTAGCTTGAAAAAGCTTGTTATAATTATGTTTCATTTGTCCCACATAGAAAAGAATAAGGGGACTTGGTGGCTTTATATAGCATTACACACATGAGTAGTATACAACTACTAAGGTGTGTGATGGTGCATGGTGTTAGTGTGTGCTTCACGCGCGCGCACACACACACACTGTAACAGCCCGACTTTTCGGACTATTATATCTAAATACAAAACTTAAATAAAGTACTATATTTCAATGATAATTACAGACGGAAGCGTGACAAAGTTTTATACAAAGCTAACAATTACAAAAGCGCAGCTAACGATGACAATCCAAGCCAATCTAGTCCAAACCTAAGATCCTCGAACTCGAAAGCACATCCACTCGTTCTAACGGCAACCTGAAAATGTAAGGAATGAGCTATACAACCCAGCAAGAAACCAATCGATCCAACTAGTCGGGCAAATAACATATATACACATATAGAAGAATACGATATTCGATAAGATAACAATATATAAAACAATAATTCTTGATACACATTCATATTCCTATACTTATTCGATACAAAACGATACCACATAACAACAATAACTCGAAACCCACAATTCATGCCACGACCACTACAACCCGGTGATAACGGTCCTAAATTTTCAGAAAACTGTCACTATAACCCGGTGACTCGGTCCTTATTCTTATTCGATATTTTCACAAACCATGGCACAAATCAGAATCCCAAGACTATTGCTTACACATAACACATATACAATAATACACATCATATCAAAATATATTATCACTAAGCCCAAGTTTATATAATCAAAGCACACACACAACACATAGTTTCGAAAATACTAGATAAATCAATCGGAAACTTACCTCTGCGCATCCTAAATCATGTACCCAATTCTGACCAGAACTGTTTTTACTCTTTTTGACCCTCTAAACAATGTTTTCTGGAAACACTCAAAGGATGAAAGTCGTAGAGAACGAAAATACCTTTCTGAAAAGATATGACTCGTCAAAATCGGACTTATAACGAAACGGGAATTGAATAAAACATCTGCTGAATTGAACAAAAACTGAAAAAACAATATCTGTTTGTGTTTTGTGATTTTAAGAACAGTTCAGAGCATAATCTGGAAAACTACTATGAAATAGAAGTTGTAGGAAATTGAAAGAGCTTTCCGAAAAGTCCAGAATCATCAAATTCTGACTTACGATGAATATTCTACGAATTTTACAAGACAGCTGATTTGTGAGAGACAAAGACCTACGAATTTTGATTAAAAAGACTGAGAAGAAGAATAAGATGTTTATATAACGATACAAAACCCTAACTCCAGACCTAAAACTTAACTGTATCCAAATCTGATCCATATTTTAGGCCCATTAGTCTAATTCAATTTTAAATCCTATTCTTTTTCAAATTTTAATCCTTTTTTTGTTATTATTTTATTATTATTAATCTAAAAATTACGGGATATTACAAACTACCCTCCTTAAAAGAATTTGGTCCCCAAATTTACAAGAATACTATCACATGACACATCTACCCACTAATCTCCTACAATTCAAACTTAATCTATGGTCCACAGAAACGCATCCTAGGAAGTGTACTAGTCCCATACCTAACACACTCCGAAGGACAGCCTGCTCTTGATACCAACTGTAACAGCCCGACTTTTCGGACTATTATATCTAAATACAAAACTTAAATAAAGTACTATATTTCAATGATAATTACAGACGGAAGCGTGACAAAGTTTTATACAAAGCTAACAATTACAAAAGCGCAGCTAACGATGACAATCCAAGCCAATCTAGTCCAAACCTAAGATCCTCGAACTCGAAAGCACATCCACTCGTTCTAACGGCAACCTGAAAATGTAAGGAATGAGCTATACAGCCCAGCAAGAAACCAATCGATCCAACTAGTCGGGCAAATAACATATATACACATATAGAAGAATACGATATTCGATAAGATAACAATATATAAAACAATAATTCTTGATACACATTCATATTCCTATACTTATTCGATACAAAACGATACCACATAACAACAATAACTCGAAACCCACAATTCATGCCACGACCACTACAACCCGGTGATAACGGTCCTAAATTTTCAGAAAACTGTCACTATAACCCGGTGACTCGGTCCTTATTCTTATTCGATATTTTCACAAACCATGGCACAAATCAGAATCCCAAGACTATTGCTTACACATAACACATATACAATAATACACATCATATCAAAATATATTATCACTAAGCCCAAGTTTATATAATCAAAGCACACACACAACACATAGTTTCGAAAATACTAGATAAATCAATCGGAAACTTACCTCTGCGCATCCTAAATCATGTACCCAATTCTGACCAGAACTGTTTTTACTCTTTTTGACCCTCTAAACAATGTTTTCTGGAAACACTGAAAGGATGAAAGTCGTAGAGAACGAAAATACCTTTCTGAAAAGATATGACTCGTCAAAATCGGACTTATAACGAAACGGGAATTGAATAAAACATCTGCTGAATTGAACAAAAACTGAAAAAACAATATCTGTTTGTGTTTTGTGATTTTAAGAACAGTTCAGAGCATAATCTGGAAAACTACTATGAAATAGAAGTTGTAGGAAATTGAAAGAGCTTTCCGAAAAGTCCAGAATCATCAAATTCTGACTTACGATGAATATTCTACGAATTTTACAAGACAGCTGATTTGTGAGAGACAAAGACCTACGAATTTTGATTAAAAAGACTGAGAAGAAGAATAAGATGTTTATATAACGATACAAAACCCTAACTCCAGACCTAAAACTTAACTGTATCCAAATCTGATCCATATTTTAGGCCCATTAGTCTAATTCAATTTTAAATCCTATTCTTTTCCAAATTTTAATCCTTTTTTTGTTATTATTTTATTATTATTAATCTAAAAATTACGGGATATTACACACACACACACACGCCGCCGCCCGCCTCGCCACGCCACGCACCGCACCGGGTCAGGTCGAAGGGCGATTCGGGTCGGGTCGGGTCAGTCAAATAATTCAAGTTATTAAATTTAAATCAAAAACGTTTTATTCATTAATTGGTCAGTTTTGATTTTTTATTTAATATGAGCAGCTGTTACGGAAATTAATGTGTGTGCTGAATTTGAATGCTCCTGTGCTTCAGTTACAGAAAGGAACCACTATAAATAGTGGCCCTTGTAGCTCAGTTGAGACACACAGAAGTTTGCAATCACACTTCTCTCAAAACAAAACTCTCTCTGCCCTCCCTCTCCATATAGTTTTCCCTGTAGTTTTCTGGTTCTCCGGCGACTGAGGTGCTGGTCGTAGTTGAGCGCTGCTGTTGCTGTGAACACCTTGCTCGGAGTTGTTTTATCCTGGAAGTAGTATGTCGCCGACAACCTGACACAGTAAGTGGGGGCGAATAACTCTTCAAGAACAGTCAGGGTTTCTCGAAGTCCTGACGACTTAGCTGTTGCTTCGTTATTTCTGTTCTTATACACTATTAATCTATGGCTAAAGGTACTGTTTCTGTCTCCCTGGTTATTTATCAATTTCTGATATGCATGCTTTCGACCTTCATGCTTTGTTTTGCTAACTTTGGTCTTGGCCTGTCAATGCTATATCTATTATATAACTGCCTCCATGTTGCTGTAGTACTTGTTATTTCCAACATAACATCTATATATGTAAACATGACAAAAACACAATTCATAAATCAAGTTTTAAATAAAGAATATACTGTTATGGGCACATGCAATACCTTTTAAACAAAGTTGGTAAACAAATTAAAACTTCTTTAATTTGGTAAACCATTACAAATAAGCTTAATAAAATCAGTGCAAAAAAGGAACATGCATGTGTGCGAAGAAGCAGCAGTTGAATGAATGAAAGATCAGAGGAGGGGGAGAGGATTAATGTTGGGATTTGGACATTATATAACAAAGCGTTGGTTTGTAAGAAAAGAAATTAATTCAGAAAAATAGAAAGTAAATCTTTGATTGAATTAATTATTGCATTAAGATGGCATTTTCCATGGAAAATTAGGTAGAATTAAGAAATTAGTATAATCTTGTGAATTATTTTCTTATGTTAATTGCATCTAGAGATTTGATTGAATATTCTCATCAATTACCATTTATGTATTCTGGTAAAAGTTAGCGACTTACGATAAATGTACCATGCATTTGTTTTACTAGGTCTTTTAATTTTCAAATTTTTTTTTATCGATATTCGTATATTTGTGATTGAGTTGTAATAATTAACAATAAACAGTGTCGTAAAAAACGGGAATCAGAGTTAATCGATGAAGGCACCGTCCAGGGATTAATCGGGGATTAATCAGAATGATTAATCGGATCATTAATCGGAATAAATTTAATAATATTTTTTATATACAATTATAAAATTGTTTCGTTATTTCAACTAAACATACATTATTATCATATATTTATGCAAATATGTTAAAAATGTTATATAATTGTAATAAATAAAATTTTGAAGGTTTAACTTTTTAATTAGAGATCAATTTAAGATGAAAACTTAAGAGAATTTACGATTTAGGCATCTAAAATTATAATTATATGTACAAAAATAATGTTTTTTCCTATTGTTTAATCAAGTTTCTATCTTTTAAATTTTTATTAATTTTTTTAGTTTTAACTATTTTTTACTATTTTTTAATAATTAGTCCGATTTTTATCGATTAATTCAATTTTTGACCGATTCAGCCGATTCAGCCGATTTTTGACCGTTTTTATGAAAAATGATTAATTGACCGATTTTCGCTTAATCAGTTCGGTGGCCCGCCGCCGACTTTTAGAACACTGACAATAATCATTAAAATTTTCAAAAAAAGAACCAATAACTATTAAAAATAATGACAATAGTAATAAGTTGAGAGTAGCTCCCACTACAAAAAAACATGATATAACCCAGCGCGAGTACTTATGGGGTGTTTGTCAACCAAACTTATACCTCAACTTATAACTTATATGTTGATAAGTTGAATGTTAATAATGTAGTACATTTTCATAAACTCATTGAAATTTAATTTAACAAACTCTTAACTAAAACTTATAAGTTAATTTATCCAAACACCCATATAACTTATAAAAATTCATTAAATTATCACTTATACGACAATAAGTTAATTTTTTTGTCATAAACACGCACTTAATGTGGATCCACTTATTCCACGTGTTCATACGTGGCACCACCTGACATCACGTCCGGAGACTAAAACCGACAATAGTAATAAGTTGAGAGTAGCTAGTGCCTAGTGGTATCCTTAGACTATATCAAATAATAATAATAATAATAATGATACATTGATACTTGAAAATAATAAATACATGAAGACATTAAAATAACAAACATTTTTTTACTATACGTTCTTTTTTTGAAAGAAGGATATAAATTCCCAATTTATTATCATTATCTATAAAACTACCCATATTCAAGGTAGATGACAAATTCTACCAATTTGATTGATATTATATTAAAATTATACAAATTTTTATATAAATTTTCAATATATTTAATTGCTATTATATCTGTTATACTGGATTTTCGGTAATGGGCCCTAGACAGGTCCCTAAGTGATTTGGGCCTAGAGAATGAATTATATTTTGAAGATTGGTGTGGACTGGAATCGGGCTCGCGTCATGAGTGATGTTGAGCCAAAATCCTTCTAAGTATGGTGGGCTCGCTTCGTTATGAGTCCCCACCTTGACAAGGGGTCGCATCATAATCGGGCTCGCTTCGTTAAAATGAATGTTGGGCTCTCTTCTTTATGAGTTCACTTTGATGGGCTCGCGTCTTTATTTATCAACCCTCGCCATAAGCTTATGGGCTCTCACCATTATGAAGTAATGGGCTCGTGTTACTTAGCAGAAATGAGAATAATTGAACATAGGTGAGCTCGCACCACTTGAACTACGAAAGGGTAATTTTCATATGTTTTGTGCGATGCGAGCCTGGCCAGCTCGCATCGTGGTTGAAGCCCAAAATATGGAAATTCCTGTTCACGAAGTGAGTAAAGCTTGGTTGACACGGGACAGACCTGCAATCACGGGAAGAAATGCGGAGATGCCGCGAGATTGTAGGAAAACGTGTGACGACCAGACTATTTATGGGAACATGAAGTGGATTGATAATCCTTGGACTATTTATGGGAACATGAAGTGGATTGATAATCCTTGGACTATTTATGGGAACATGAGGTGGATTGATAATCCTTGAGCTATTTATGGGAACATAAATCTTGACTATTGTATGGGCTTGGACTGAATGGGCTTATTCAATAACTTGTTTTCCAAGAACTACGTGAGGCTTGATCCATATATAAAGGGGTACGTAGGCACCTTGTATGATACACAATTGACACTCGACAAAGAGCAAGAGAAAAAACCCATTCTCTAATCAATTTTCTGAGGAGTCATCATACAAGTCCAACCACAACTTTCCATAAACCTCCAACACACTGTTGTACGAAATTCTCCTAACAACAATTGGCGCTAGAAGGAGGGGGCTCATTGAGCACTACATCTTAAGGAGAAGGATGTCGAAGAACAACAAGGACGGTGACAAGGGGATTGAGCATAAGAAGGATGCCACACCACAAGGAGCGAGGACGGATCCACCACCCCACGGAGAGGGCTCGCCTCGCAAAACCACCCCTGTCATGCCTCAAGTCGCACCAGTTACACTAGATGGCCAGAAGATCTTAGGCTACCTCGAGGGGATCGAGCTCCAATTCAAAGCTATGAACGCCCGGCTAGCTAAGGTCGAGCAGAACTCAATCAAGAATGCGAAGAGGAAGGCTCGAAGGCTCAAGGGCACTAGGGACAAGAAGGATAAAACCTCTAAATAACTCATACACGAGTTCGACGAGGTAGCTGATGGGCTAAAGAAAACCGGGTTTCTTGAGACAGATGAGATATCTCCAAGCCATGAGGAGCGAGGCAGCCAGGCTCCGAGCAAGCCGCGACATGAGCCAGCTTCGTCCGAGGCTAGATCCACTAGTGTTTTGGATCGAATTGGGAAGAAGCTAACTGAGCACGATCTAAGACTTAGATTGGAAAAATCTAAGGCACGGAAGGAGGCGCCAGAGAGCACTCCACCTAGAACAGAGCGAAGGGAGAGGACTCCGCCTAGAACAGATCGAAGGGAGAGGACTCCACCTAGAACAGAGCGAAGGGAGAGGGCTCCACCTAGAACAGAAAGAAGAGAGAGGACTCCGCCTCGAACTCATAGAAGGGAGCGAAGGGAGAGGACTTCCTCTCACCATGCTAGTGAAGAGGGGTCGGACGAGAGAATTGGGGACCTAAGGGTTGGTGATCTGAAGCGCCTGCTGGTGCAGATGGAACATGAGAAGAGAGCCCCACCCCCTGCTACGGCCCCATCTCCTTTTACTCCTGCAATAAGGATTTCCCCTCTGCCCCCGACATTTAGAAGTAACCTCGAGCTTGCCTTCAATGGAGATGCGGATCCTGCTGAATACTTGGCCCGTTTCAATACCGAGATGGAGGTCTACCAAGTTCCTGACCTAACTCGTTGTCGATTATTCGCTGCCTCGTTAAGAGGGAGTGCCCAACAGTGGTTTACTAAGCTAGGACCAGCTAGCATTAGCACGTGGAGACAGTTGGGAGATCTATTTCTAAGGCAGTTTCAGTCCACTCTTCATTATGCCCCCCCGGTGGCTACCCTTGCAAACATTAAGCAGGGAGAAGCAGAGTCCCTGCAGGACTATTTCATGCGATTTAATGCTGAGGTTCCTAGAGTCCGAGGAGCAACAGAAGAAGCCCAGAAGAATTTCCTAATTGCTGGATTGAGGGAGGGCTCTAAATTCTGGAAGACTCTACAGGCTAGGGAACCGGAAACTTTGGCCGAATTTTATGAACAAGCGGAGCCTCACAAAAGGGTAGAGAAATCTATGAGAGATCTAAGAAGCAGTGGTCGAAGGATGGAGAAGAGAGGGAGATCTTCTAGTCCAGAAGAAAGGAGAAAGACTTTCAGAAGGAGCCCTAGCCCAAAGAAGTTTAACAAGACCAAGGAAAATAAAGAGACTGGAAGGCCTTACATAACAAAATGGCAGAATCATACCCCTTTGGTGGCTTCCATTGATCATATATATGCCACTTATGCTGGGAAGGGGGTATTCAAGAAAGCCACCCCTCTGACGGAATATAGTAAAAGGGACACCTCTAAATACTGTGCTTACCATGAATCTACAGGACATCACACGGCCGATTGCCGACAATTGAAGGATGGAATTGAGAGCCTGATTCGACAGGGAAAGCTAACGGAATGGGTCGTAAAGGAAGTACGGAAACATAAGTCTGAGTACCATCAGGTGCCCCCTCCACCCCCGATAGCAAAGGAGGATGACACAAAGAGGACTGCTAGGGAAGATAGCATTCACGTTATTATTGGAGGACCTCATGTGGGAGGAGATAGCAAGAAGGCCATGGAGAGATATGCCCGAGAGGCAAAGGACCATCCTCTAACCAACGTTCATCGCCTTGAACAAAGGCCTCCCCGTCTATTCACAAAAGAGAGAGATGACATTATGTTTAGCGAAGAAGATGCCAAATGGGTGCACCACCCACATGCTGATGCTCTTGTTGTGAGGATGAAAATCGGGTCCACCAATGTACATCGGGTATTGGTGGACAATGGGAGCGCTGTAAATGTTTTAACTTACGACACATACAAAAGGCTTGGATTCTTAGACAGAGAACTGGTCTCAAGCGGGAACCAACTTTACGGGTTCACAAGGGCTTCTATAGGAATTCGAGGCACAATCCAGCTCCCAGTCAGTTTAGGGGACAACCCCCACGTGGCCACACAAATTGTCACTTTTAATGTGGTGGACCAGCCGTGTGCTTATAATGCCATAATTGGGAGGCCAATCCTGAAGGAGATGAAGGTAGTCACCTCTATCTATCACTTAACCATGAAATTTCCAACCCCCACGGGCATCGAACGAGTGAAGGGATGTCAATATGACTCAAGGGTATGCTACAACCAAGCAATAAAGGGGGCAGAGAAGTTAGATGTTCTACGAGAGGTGGCAGACCTTAGAGAACAAGAGCCCGTGGAAGATGGTGAAGAGAAGAAAAGGAAGCGTGTGGACACTCTCATGCCAGATGTTTGTAACATGATATCTATAGAGGAGCTCCCGGAAGACTACTTTGAAAGTTTGGGAATTGAGGTGGAGCCTCAGCCCGGGGCCCTAATGATGGAACCCTCTCAACCTATAATGACATACGGGGAAAGCTCATACCAAGGGCTTGGAATGCTGAGCATTTGAGGAGATATTATCAGTAGTTTCTATCTATTTAAGACTTAGCATGCATTGATATTTATCCTAAGTCTCGGGGGGTAGCGTCATATAGACACCTCCCTGTGACGTACGATGTAATAAGTCTAAGTCTGTTATTATCTAAGAAGTTGGAAGTTTTATTATCTAAATAAAGTTAAGGTTTATTGTGTGCTGCCATGCATTAAGTATATTTTACTTTTTTGTGTATTATCATATTTTTAGAAGAACATTGGATTGGGCCTCGGCCCATCAATTATGAAAAAGAGCTCGTGCGAGGCGAGCCCCTTCTAGAAACGTGCTCAGGAAAGTTGGGAAATAAAACAAAATTTTTGAACTTAAGCTTTGTGCGAGGTGGAAACTTTGTGCGAGGTGGAACCTGTGCAAGGTGGGACTAAATACGATGTGAAGTGGGACCTCACGTGAATAGGTGAATTAGTCCCGTGCGAAGTGAGCCTGGGGGGAGTTGAACAAAACTTACTATGTAAAGAAATGCAAAGACAGAATCATGAATACAAAGTACTTAAATAAAAGTTTAAGTGTTACTGGACCAAGGTTGTCAAATGTTTACAAGCTTGCTAGGCAAACGGGGTGCCCGCATCCCCAAAGAAAGGTAATAAAAAAACTAAGTTTGAGGAGTGTCCTCATTGGCTTCTTGAACGGGCTGAGATACTGGGACGGGCTGAGCCTCATCTGCGGTTCGAGCCCTCTCAATGGCCTCCTCCTCCATCTCTCTTTGAAGCTTGGCAGCATAGTTGACAGTGGCTGCACCCAAAGGACTCCAATCGAACTCAGGGACCTTCGACATGAAGCCCTTCATAAAGTTCTTGGATCCTAGGGCCTTTGCATCCCTGACCTCTTCAGCCCGGCTCGCCTCTAGCATTGAAAGTTTGGCCTCGAACTCAGTATTTTGGGCAGCTGTCTTAGCTTCGGCCTCAGCAACTTGGGCTTTCAGAGAGTCGATCTCAGAGGTGGCATCAGCTAGGACATTAGAATGTTCCTTCTTCATTTTTTCCACAAGTGCTCTGGACTCGCGAAGATCCTTCTCGAGACTTGTGGTCGCATCAAGAATGCTTTTCTTGGATTCCTCAACCAAAGCCACATTTGCCCTCCTCGCTTCATCCAGCTTACCCTTCAAAATCCTGTTGTCCTTATCTAGACGGGCAGAAGCCTGACCCATAGAGCGAAGCTCCCTGTGTCTGTTGATTTGCCTTATGAACACCTCAGCTGTGGCCTTGGAGAGGGCATCGTTATTTGCCTCAAACGAGCCCGAAGTCCATGCCCTTAGTCGCTCTCAGAAACGTGTGGGGCTCCAAGTCTAACCAAAGTACTGGCCACGACGCTTCCTTGAGGGTTTAGAGGGAGATCCTTACGAGCCCGCTTCGCAACATCAAGCTCAGGAGTGGAGTCCTTAGAATGCTTGGTCTTCCTTTTCAACGGAGAGCCCCCCCAGTGGCCAAGTGCTCGGTAAGGGTAGTCTTAAATCGGGGAGGGATCTCTTTGGTTTTGATTTTGTTGGAGCCCTCTGCATGCGAGCCGGCCTGGCTCCCAGAAGGAACGGTGCGAGTCTGGACCTCTTGGTCATCCAAAAATGGAGGAGGAGAAATTGCCATTCCTGAAAAACAATGAGGACAAGAGAGTTAGTACACAATTAAATAAAAGTGCTAAAATGAAGTCGCGATGCGAGCTGAGGGCTCGCATCGAATGAAACTTACCTTTTCCTTTCCTCCTAGATTTCTTGCTAGGGGTCAACCTAGTCCCTTCTTTTAAGAAGCCGTACTCGACAAGGTTGGCAGTTGTAATCAATTTTCTAATATTCCGTTCTGAGACGGGAGTCTTTAAGAGATTATCAGCGTTTAACTTTTCTTGGCCTTGCAAAGACGTTCTCACGGGGGGTTCTGCGAATAGAAATAAACTGTAAGCACGATGCGAGCTCAAAGAACGATGCGAGGTGACAAAGAAATGATGCGAGCTCAAATGAAATGCTTACCAGGATCATAGTAAAAATGAGTTTGAACTCGGGGAACTTCGTGAACATAGAAGAAGGGGTCCTTCCATTTTCCTGAGTTACTTGGGCCCCCGTAGATTAATATTTTCTTGTTGTAGCAAGGCCATACAGAAAGGTAAAAATAGCCGAACTCGGCTGAATGTTTTAATTCAAAAAATATCCCAATTGCCTAGCGGTGAGAGTTGGGTAGCCTTGTTTTTTGTAAAGAATATATAAAGCAATGGCAGAACTGTACCCGTTAGGGTTAATTTGTAACGGTGCGAGCCCGTAGTACTCCAAAATTTCTTGAATAAAAGGATGAAGGGGTGCAGAAATTCTCAGCTTTAACAGAAAGGTTGAAAGAACCATGTGAGGCGCCCGTCCTCCATTTTCCGGATGATTAAACTGATAGCACCTCATATGCGGTGCAGGGAGGATTATACGACCCTCTGGCCTAAACTGCTCCACGAGGTCGCACAAAGAATCCTCAGTCAACGAGGTGGACATGTCTCTACAAGCTAGAATCTTCCCATCCTCGTGAAAAGAGGATGAGCTCTCATCGCCATCTGGAATAATACGTTTTTTGAGAAAAACCACTCCTACGAGCTCGGGCTGTTGGATGACTTCATATGGCACAGGAGATGGTTCGGGAATGTAAGTGTAATTACAAAAATCAACCTCTTTTGATACATCTGCTATCTCTTCGCTAGCAGGGCTGTCAAAGGACCAATGTGAACTGGTATCCTCATCTTCGTCATCTTGGTCGAATTCATCTTGAGGAGATGCGATGCGAGTCACATCTTTTCCTTTTCGTTTGGCATAAAAAGCGCTCCCCAGAGAATTATCTGTGGACGACTCTGAAATCTCAATTGGAACATGAGCAGAATCTGGGGCGAGGCGAAGCTTTGCTCTCCTTTCTTGAAGTAATTGATTTATACGAGCATTAGCCTCCTCTTCACTCATGGGTGGTAATGGACGATTAAAAAGGTCATCAAAATCAAACGAGCTAGGGACACTTGGTCCTGTTTTCTTATTTCTCCACGAATACAGATTTTTCTCCCTAGTATAGTTTTCAGGAGTGGATTTGGGATCGAGTTGAAGTCCCAACGAGCTGGAACCACTAGCTCGCATCGCACTCTCTACCCTTGCGATATTGGCAGCCCCTTCAGGAGTAATGGCTGAGTTGGGAGAGATAGGCTGGCTTAAACGACCCGAGATGGATGTTAATTCACGCTGGAATTCCTTGGAACCCCTAAGCTCAGGAGGATACTGATTCAAGGGAGATGGAGTGGCAGAAGAACGAGCCGGGCTCGGGGTGTTATTGAGCGAACCGGCAGATGGAGATGGGGTCGCACTCGACATCTGAAAAAGATGGTGAAAATTAGTGTGTGTCTCTAAAAATAAGAAGAAAGAAGGTATTAAAAAATCCTAAGTTTTCTCGCCTCGCATGGACAATTGGAACTATTGTTCGATGCGAACACAGGGCTCATTTTCGCGTGATACCAGGTTCAGCTCGAACAATGGTATGAGTTCGCTTCGATGAAGGAACTCAAATTCGCAACTCTATAGGTTCGAACACACATATAATATACAAACATAAAGAATACATATGAAAAAAGGTTTTTAAGATTGGAATGCCTACTCTGGGAAGGATTAGAAGATGAACTTGAGGAGGATGTGGACGAACGCCGGGAAGTTATAATAATTCTCGCCGTGTTTGATCCTTGAGCAAAATTGGGCAGAGTTTCCTTACTGTTTTTCATGGAATGAGTTTATGAAATGAAACTCTGAGGTATTTATAGAGGATAGGAGAGAGAATACAAAAGACACGTGTCCGAATTTGAATGGATGGCACGTCTTTTTATGAACAGCTGTCAAACGGATGGGAGAACACACGTCTGACAGTAGTGAGCAAAACTGGATGCTATGCGAGCTGGAAATCGAGTTTGCATCGTGTTATTTGATGCAAATGAAAAATTCCTTATCTAAGATTACTAAGGAATTTTGGGGGGTAGTTGTTATACTAGATTTTCGGTAATGGGCCCTAGACAGGTCCCTAAGTGATTTGGACCTAGAGAATGAATTATATTTTGAAGATTGGTGTGGACTGGAATCGGGCTCGCGTCATGAGTGATGTTGAGCCAAAATCCTTCTAAGTATGGTGGGCTCGCTTCGTTATGAGTCCCCACCTTGACAAGGGGTCGCATCATAATTGGGCTCGCTTCGTTAAAATGAATGTTGGGCTCTCTTCTTTATGAGTTCACTTTGATGGGCTCGCGTCTTTATTTATCAACCCTCGACATAAGCTTATGGGCTCTCACCATTATGAAGTAATGGGCTCGTGTTACTTAGCAGAAATGAGAATAATTGAACATATGTGAGCTCGCACCACTTGAACTACGAAAGGGTAATTTTCATATGTTTTGTGCGATGCGAGCCTGGCCAGCTCGCATCGTGGGTGAAGCCCAAAATATGGAAATTCCTGTTCACGAAGTGAGTAAAGCTTGGTTGACACGGGACAGACCTGCAATCACGGGAAGAAATGCGGATAAGCCGCGAGATTGTAGGAAAACGTGTGACGACCAGACTATTTATGGGAACATGAAGTGGATTGATAATCCTTGGACTATTTATGGGAACATGACGTGGATTGATAATCCTTGGACTATTTATGGGAACATGAGGTGGATTGATAATCCTTGAGCTATTTATGGGAACATAAATCTTGACTATTGTATGGGCTTGGACTGAATGGGCTTATTCAATAACTTGTTTTCCAAGAACTACGTGAGGCTTGATCCCTATATAAAGGGGTACGTAGGCACCTTGTATGATACACAATTGACACTCGGCAAAGAGCAAGAGAAAAAACCCATTCTCTAATCAATTTTCTGAGGAGTCATCATACAAGTCAAGCCACAACTTTCCATAAATCTCCAACACACTGTTGTACGAAATTCTCCTAACAACAATATCATTTATATGTATATAACTTTATTTTTCTATATTAAATAGTATAGAAAATACCATTTTAAGCATAAAATATTTATTATACAATTTTTGTAATTACAATTTATATGTATATTAGTTTAATTTTTTTATAGATTAATATTATTATATTTAAAAAAATTATAATACACCACTTTACCACAACAGTTATCGATAAATTAAAAAAAAAACTCAATTTACTAACATATAAATATTTAATATATCTTTGGGTGAAAAATCTTAATATACCATTTTTACTTGGTGTCACAATTCTAAAAAATAATCCTTTGTATTTTGAGAAAATACATTTTTAAATGCATATTTATATAAAGAGAAAAAAGAACATGATATGCATCTCACACAATTTTACTGAGATAACAAATAAAATGATTCTGTATTATAAAAAAAGTGTGCATATTAAAATATTTTCTAAAAATTGTACATATCAAAAAATTATATGTATAAAAATTCATTTATTTATCTATGTATCTTAAATTCCCTATTTTCTTATATAAAATGTAACATAAAAATCCAAAAAATGTTAAAAATCATCTAAAACACATATTTATATGCATTTCTACATTAACTCATGTTTAGATATCGTTCTTATAAAGAATAAGTTTGTTGTATTTTATTACTTTGGGAATACTGAAAAAATGTGCAAGGAGGTCGAACAGACAAATTTTGGGAGCACATCCTTAGATGTACCTTTAGTGAATTAATGTTTTCTTGTAATACAAAGAATCATTTATTTAAATTGGGTTATTTTTGCTTTTCAACTGCAAATTCTTATATTCTTTGAAGAATTTGTCTACTAATTTTTAGTACTTTGGTTGTTACAAAAATATTTGAAGTATAAAAGAATAAAAATACGTATGTAACTGATACAAACCTAATATTGCTACTACTTTTATTATATACTCAAAATTTTATAATTTTTTCTTCCTTCACTTACAAAAAAATTGCATTTTAAAGGAATTAGGATCGGAAAATGCACATTCTTTAAGTTTAGCCATTTTTAGAATAATTTTAATCTACAATTACATTATGGGATCTCTTTAAAATATCAATATGTGCATGCTTTATTATTTAAGAAAGTACCAAGTCAAGTAATTTGGCTTAATTCTCGAGCTGCACGTGAATTCTGAAAATTTATCAATCGACTGCTTAGCATCTGTTGAGTCGTTGAGCTTTGATTAACCGTTGATATCACATTATTCTTCATTTGTTGAGTTTTCAAATTTCCGTTGATCTTCATATTACTTGTGAAAAATACAAATCTTCAATTCTACACACTTTGACTACCTTTTCTTCGCATCTGTTGATAGACCATTTTAATTTATGTTCACTTATAGAATTTGTTAATAGATGAGTCTTTTATACATTGTTAGTTCATTGTTTTGTACTTCAACAGATAGAATTCACTTATCTTGTTATAGATTGAAAATTCCTAACTATATACAAAATATCATCCATCGATAATCATTTTTACATAAGGTACATATTTTTTAGGTGGTATTAACCCAAATATACAGGGCAGTCAGTTAAGGTCAGTCGGTTAACTTCATTGATACGAGTCCTTTTGGGACATGTACAAAAACAAATTCACGCAAGTTCGGCCCAAAGTGAACAATATCATATTATTGTGGAGTTAAGACTTGTTAGCGGTCCAACAAGTGGTATCAGAGCCCATAATTCCGGAGTTAGATCTTGGGGGTAACAGTCTATGATTGTTCGATGTGGAAGGTTCACCTCGGTATGAATTCGCAATTGGAGATTTGTCGGGGTGCCTTGTACCTAAAGTCTTCTTGATCGTGTTCAAGCGATAAGTAAATCACAGTTCGCAGCAATGCAAGATGTGGACAGATTAATCACAGATGTTAGACCGCGGGATATGTGGTTCTTGGTTTGAGGGGAGGATTGTTGGGTAGTGTTAAACCAAGTACCACATCGATGAGACAAAAGAAAATTCTTTTGTATATAGAGCAGCTAGTTAACTCCATTAGTATCAGGTCTTTTGGGATGTGCCCAAAAATAAATCCGTGCAAGCTCGGCTCAAAACGGACAATTTCATACTACTGTCGAGTTAAGGCTTGCTAGCGGACCAACATGATTGATACTTAATAAGTAGAAATTTCTTAAATCATTAGACACTTTATAAAAATGCTATATATTGGCTAGTTACAAACACAACAAAATTCTAAAATAAATAATTTTTTATCATCAAATCTAACTTGTGATTTAAAAATGCTATCTATTGACTAGTTATCACAATAAAATTCTAAAATAAATAATTTGTTATCATTAAATCTAACTTGTGATTTAAAAATGCTATCCATTGACTAGTTACAAACACAACAAAATTCTAAAACAAATAATTTGTTATAATCAAATCTAACTTGTGATTTCTAACAACTAGTAATAAGTTATTAGCAATATAGATAACAATGCATTTTCTTATTTATAAAGATAATGTAGAATGATTCAAATAATCCATATTTCTAAAATAATTAATATCTAAAAAGTTGCAATTAACTTATTTTCTTTATAATACTAAAAATTTAAAGTTTTAAATCATATTCTATATATATATATATATATATATATATATATATATATATATATATGCATTACGTCAAATGGTCACATGAGATATTTGGACGCACTCAGAAATATTAAATACATTCTTATCTATAGTTTGACAAATTGGGTAAGATGAACTTAGGTAACGGAGATAAGGAACTAAAGACTCAAGGTATCCACAGTAGATGTAATTATAATTTCAACCGTAAAATATGAAAAAGATACCGTATTAAAATGCATGGTATTTATGCAAGACAAATATGAGAACATGAGGTATTGGAATTATTTCGAACTATTATGTTTACACTTATCTCATGTTTGACTAAACTAGGTAGTTGGACTTGAAAAGTGGGGATAAAGAGCATAAAAAGTAAAGCATATCGCTAGCAGATCTAATTTTGCATGACGTAGCACAATTGTGAGTAGATGGGGGCATTAATAACTTTATTTATTACTTGTGTGCGTGTATATTGTATTAGATGGACACATTATAATTTCTTTGTCATTTCGTTAGGAGTTGGTAGAGATAAGACATTATAAATAAAGACACGGTAGGGAACTGATAAACACGAAAAACACAAGGTTCAAAAGGAAGGAAGCAACACTCAGAAGTGAAGAAAATTTCGGAGATATTAAAGTAGATTTTCGCAAAACGTTTCCGAGGAAATAATGGTATTATTTCTAAAATTTACTAGAGATTTCTTGATTAAACAACAATGTTTGTTATTTGTGGTAATTGATTTTAGTTGATAGAATTGTATATAACATTATATTATACTGTAAATTTTGAAAGGAGTGTATGTTTGTAGAAAAAAGTTGATGTGTATATGCATGTTTGCAATTTTAAGTTTTAAGTAATGTCCAAATTTTAAGCTTTAAGTGTTTACGTCCTTCATTTCGTGTCGTTTGTCCAATTGACTAGTGTCATTGAGTATAAAATCATGTTAGGACATTTTTCTGTTTTTAGAGGAGTTAGTTACTTAACATGGTATTTGTTGTTGGAGGAATTTCGTAACAACCCAAATCGGAGGTTGCTGGAATAACGAATTATGAAAATAGGGGGATTTGGGATTTTTGGATGTTTGGGGGCTGAGCTCGTATGATGACTCCTCAGAAATTGAATAGAGAATGGGTTCTTTCTCTTCCTCTTTCCCGAGTGTCAATTGTCGTATCATACAAGGTGCCTACGTACCCTTTTATATAGGGATCAAGCCTCACGTAGTTCTTGGAAAACAAGTCATTAGATAAGCCCATTCAGTCCAAGCCCATGAATAGTCAAAATTTATCCATCCAATGTTTCCATAAATAGTTCAAGGATTATCAATCCACCTCACGTTCCCATAAATAGTCCCGTCTTCACGTGTTTTCCTACAATCTTGCGGCATCTCCGCATTTCTTTCCATGATTTGAAAAATATCGTTGATTGAGATTGATTCTTTCCTCGTTTCAGAGAGAGGATATAACTTAGTGGTTAAGCAATTAATTATTAATCTGAATTAATAATTATTAAACGGAGAAATTTGGACTATGCCAAAACGTGGCATAACAACAAGCCCCCAGTTCTTCAGTGTAGCTTGCTGCAGTGGAGAACTAAAAATCTTCGAGCTTCCAAATTTCTTCGATCGCTGAAACAAAGCTTGGCGTTTTGTATATAGTCTGAATTGGCGTACACGCTTTTCAAGTATCATTGTCCACATAAGGATGTGTTTTTGTTTGTCCACGAGCCCCCCGAGCTGAGGCTTTAATAAGATACCCAATTTCAAATGTCAGGCTTTCAGCCCATATCACATCCGGTCCCACACATTTTCCTACAATCTCGCGGCATCTCCGCATTTCTTCCCGTGATTGTAGGAATGTCCTGTGTAAACAATGAAATATCCATCTACCAATGGGCCTTCAATAATTTAATTTTATCCATGGACTCTCCTCTGAGAGTAGGGTCTTCAAAAATTATTATCCTCCTCGAAAGAGGGTCTTCTAAAATATAACCCTTTTCAAATTAGGGTCTTCTAAAATAATCTAACTCCCGATCTGAAAATAATTTTTACTAACATACAATGCAAGAATATAAAATAAATTCGAAAAAAACTTATCTTAGTTTTTTTTACTTTATGTCGCAGGCCCGAAATAGCTGCCAAATTTTTTCTTTTACCGCGCGTGTGATGTCAACCTTCCTGTTTTCTGCCTTCGTGAGTTTTCAACACATGTTCAGCCATTAGTTTCAAACTTTGATTTCCGAGGGTCCCACGTACTTGTCTTCCTTCCTTGGTGATTTAATAACCTGCCACTCTTCTTTTTCTTTTGCTATGACATGGTCGCGAGAGGGTTTTTTTTATCTTCTATTCATTAACCCTTGAGCCTAGCCTCCAATTTTGCTCGACAAAATATTTACGCATCATTTTATCGATCCAAGACACAATAAAATCGTTATGCTCCTCCATTAAATCTGCTCCAGATCCGATAAAACCTCCCTTGTGCATGATGTAGATGATTAGATTGTCCTCCACAATAAAAAAATAATCCCCTCCTTCTAGCGCCAAATGTTGTTGGAGGAATTTCGTAACAACCCAAATCGGAGGTTGCTGGAATAACGAATTATGAAAATAGCTCTTCCTCTTTCCCGAGTGTCAATTGTAGTATCATACAAGGTGCCTACGTACCCTTTTATATAGGAATCACGTCTCACGTAGTTCTTGGAAAACAAGTCATTAGATAAGCCCATTCAGTCCAAGCCCATGAATAGTCAAAATTTATCCATCCAATGTTCCCATAAATAGTTCAAGGATTATCAATCCACCTCACGTTCCCATAAATAGTCTGGTCTTCACATGTTTTCCTACAATCTTGCGGCATCTCCGCATTTCTTTCCATGATTTGAAAAATATCGTTGATTGAGATTGATTCTTTCCTCGTTTCAGAGAGAGGATATAACTTAGTGGTTAAGCAATTAATTATTAATCTGAATTAATAATTATTAAACGGAGAAATTTGGATTTTGCCAAAACGTGGCATAACAGTATTATATACGTCATTAGTTGTGTGGGTATTGGTTGTGTGGGTATGAGTTGTAGCTTGTGATCTTGTGTAGATCATCCTGAATATATATATATATATCAAAAATTTTGTGTTTGAAGACACAACTACAAATTTTTAGTCTTTGGTTGTTACAAAAATATTGTAAGTATAAGGGAATAAAAATATGTGTTTGACCGATACAAACCTAATGTTGCTACTACTTTTAGTATATAAAAGTTTATACATCTTTTTTCTTTCACTTACAAAATAATTGCATTTTAAAGGAATTAGGATCAGAAAATGTACATCCTTTATGTTTAACCATTTCTAGAATAATTTTAGTCTACAATTACATTCTGGGAACTCTCTAAAATATCATTTTGTGACCAAGTCAAGTAATTTGACTTAATTCTCAAGCTGCATGTGAATTTTAAAAAAATGTTCTACATTTTACTTTATCAATCGATTGCTTAGCATCTGTCGAATCGCTGAGTTTTGAATAACCATTTAGATCTCATTATTCTTCATTTGTTGAGTTTTCAAATTGCAGTTGATATTCATTTAACTTTTGAGAAATATGAAAAATATGTCGTATTAAAATGCATGGCATTTATGCAAGACAAACATGATAACATGAGGTATTTGGAATTATTTCGAACTATTGCGTAAACACTTATCTCATGTTTGACTAAACTAGTTAGTTGGACTTGAAAGTGGGGATAAAGAACATAAAAAGTAAAGCATATCGCTAGCAGATCTAATTTTGCATGACGTAGCACAATTGTGAGTATTAGGGGGCGTTAATAACTTTATTTATTACTTGCGTGCGTGTATATTGTATTAGCTGGACACGTTATAATTTCTTTGTCATTTCGTTAGGAGTTGGTAGAGATAAGACATTATAAATAAAGAGACGGTAGGGAACTGATAAACACGAAAAACACAAGGTTCAAAAGGAAGGAAGCAACACTCAGAAGTGAAGAAAATTTCGGAGATATTAAAGTAGATTTTCGCAAAACGTTTTCGAGGAAATAATGGTATTATTTCTAAAATTTACTAGAGATTTCTTGATTAAACAACAATGTTTGTTATTTGTGGTAATTGATTTTAGTTGATAGAATTGTATATAACGTTATATTATACTGTAAATTTTGAAAGGAGTGTATGTTTGTAGAAAAAAGTTGATGTGTATATGCATGTTTGCAATTTTAAGTTTTAAGTAATGTTCAAATTTTAAGCTTGAAGTGTTTACGTCCTTCGTTTCGTGTCGTTTGTCTAATTGACTAGTGTCATTGAGTATAAAATCCTGTTAGGACATTTTTCTGTTTTTTTAGAGAGGTCTCTCAGAGTACTCTCACCCTATTTATTTAATTTAATATGTTTGTTTGATATATTGGTAATTGGTACATATGTTTGGTTCAATCGTACGACATGACATCTCTCTCGATTTAAGGAGAGGTCTCGGATTTGAATACTTCCACCCCGATTTATTTAATTTAATACATTTGTTTAGCGCGATTGTTGAAAGTATATGATTTTGTTAAGAATTTTAATTTTAATTTGTTGATGGTTATTTTTTGCCAGGACTTGCATCTGAGCTTATATGGAAAACAAGAAATGTCACCCTCGTTCGAAACAAGTCCCAATAGCGGACGTCAAGAGCAAAATCAGTTACTTAGTCATCTTGGGCATGATACTAAGAATTTCCTGTCATTAGGTGAAGGGGGGAATGCAACTGACATTTCTGGACCTCGAAACGGATTTCGAAACGTTGAATCTAGAAATGCAAGCTTGACAATGGGGTCAAGGAACTACATTAACAGTGTGCCAAGTTTGCAAAGTTCTTTCATGTCCTATCGGTCTCAGCCAAGTGGGAGAGGATTAGTGCAGAGTCGACTGCCTCGGAACTTTAATGACAGTACTAATGCTTCATTTATCAGCAGGGGAAACTTCTCCACAGTATATACATCAACTCCTATATGGCCTGGAACTTCACACAGTAAGTGTTGTGTTCACGATTGAAGTGTCTATTGAAACCTTTAAATGTTTCAAGATTATTTACTGATTAATTAGTCGCAGCAGCTATGCTTATTTAGGGTGCATGGCAATTTTACAGGTACAATATCTCGAATTCAACCCCAGGGACTTATTCCTAGAGGATGCATAAATGAAGGAGGACGAAGTTCAGTGCCATCGGTTATACGTGGACAAGAAAACGTGGACCACATGCAGTCCATGCAAGCATTTAGAAGATATGACGGTTCTTTCCTGATGCTGAATAATGCTTCTCCAAACCATGATCATTCAGAAGCGTGTTACCAAGAACTGCATCAGGGAATCCAGAATCCTCCTCAGATGGGACTCTTTCCAAGTTGGAGCAGTTCCTCAAAACTGGAGACGTTAGATCAGCAGCACTTCTTGCAGACAAGAAATCATTCTGCACAAATGAATACTATGAGGACATTCACTCCAGTAAATTGTGTGGTAGGAGCAAGTCAGGGTCCTCTCGTGATTTCTGATCGAAGTTTGCCAAACGAGGAAAGGGTGAATGCTAGTTTTTGCAAGGAGAATCGACTTCCCGAGAAGTTTGATGAAGTAGTTGACTTGAACAAAGAGTCATGTCAACTTTTTGGTCATAGTCAGCAAGGAGTAAAGCTTCAGCCTCTGGATACTCCAACAGGCAGTGGTGTAATAACAAGTGTTCAGCATCCCTCTGCTTTTCAGTTTGTTTCAAAGAATGAATTATCAGCGGAAGCTGGTTCACATGTCACAGATATTCAAGAAAATCACCTTTCTGGTAACTATAAATCGTTTTTGTTGATTTGGCCATTTCTTCGAGATGTTATCATCTTATTACGTAAACATTTATTCTTGTTTGTAGTCAAATTTTAACTGTTTTCCTTAACCTATAGGCTAAACCTTTAGTCGTGATTTTCTTCTCTGACATGCATCTAATTGCTTTCTCTGTTTTTATTGTTGCAGGTGCAAAATCTTTCCCTGTAAACAAGGTACATGAAGTTCAAACTTAGATTATGCACTACTTTTGTACTAGAAATTTTGCGACAGGTAGAGAAACCATATACAAGCATATCTGATATCTTTTATCTGTTACTAAAGAACTCGCGAGTAAAGAAAACAAAGTTTTGCATATTGGCAGAAGCTAATTGCGAGAGAACGTCTATTTCTGGCTTTTACCAGCATCCAGACCCAAATTTCTTTTAACAAACTCTTTTATGACTGAAACATGTTGGTTTCTATAAGTTTTAGGCATCAATAATCTAATAATTACTGATTTTACAGGATGCCAGGACGTATGTTTCCTCAGAAGAACTTTGGTCCAAACCTGTTATTCCTGGAATACCTGATTTAAACATACCGCTTCCTGCCATGGAACCCACTACTAAGACCAGGAGAAAGCGTAAGATCAGTGATATCTTAAACGCAGGCAACAGCGCTCAGCAGGAGATAATAAACAAGTCTTTCAGGCAAATTAAGAAAGGTAAAAGAACCAAGTCGGAACTTACATTTGCTGGTAAAGAAGTTATTGATCTAGATTTGCTTGATGATGGTCCATCCTCAAAATTGAACTGCGGGTCCTCTTCAAAAGAACCGATAGAGGTTGAGAAGAAAACCTCAGATAAGAATGGCAAGACTCCTTCAGGTCTGAAACCTTGTAACAAGTGATCCAGGTCTGTTACTTATTGGTAGGATTGCTCGAAAAGATGTTCTGCTTGGAGATTTTCGTATTTGATATAAAAAAATGATCTGCGGGAACTAGTTTTTCTTTTCGCTTCTCCAAATAAAAACTAAGTTTTTTTGGTTTTGTTATTCTGTTCTTGAGAAAGATGTATTAATAAATAGTCTTGGTTAATCCAAGACTGGTTTGATATACATTAAACATGAGTTTTGTGTTGTGAAGGCTCTACTATCATTTTTCTTGCCGTTGTGACAAATAGTTTTAAGTATATACTGCAGCTGAGTTTGTCGGAAATTCACTCTGGAAAAAAACAGACTAGTCCAAAAGGAGTACAATTAGCTTATACTGCAGCTGCCTAGAAACTGTAATGCAGCAACTCATTTTTTCCTCCTTCCTCAAAGTTCCCTTCATCATGAACTTAAGACATCATAAATATTAAAAATGTCTGGCCTTAATCAATGATTACAACTATCAAAATTGAAGGGACATTAAAGCAAAAAGGAAAGATGTCGGCGCGGATAAGTGCACTTAATTCCACCCGAAGCTGAAAAACAAAAAAGAAGATGCATCAAATAGTGTTTTCTCCAATTTTGTTAGTCATAACGAGCAAAGAACATACAGAGAACTGACCTTTGAGCCTGGTAGCATCATCCTCGTTCAACTCAGCAAAGAAAAGAGAGGGTTCTTCCACGGAGCATGCAATGAATCGGTTTTCACTAAACAAGATTTGCAAACACAAGTAAAATCAGGGAATACCGGCAATGAATAAAAATAAAAAAAAAACCTTCAAAGAACAAGATAATATACCAGCCAATTCCTTTGAGTAGTTCAACGCACTCCTCTTCTGTAACCTTGTCAGCACGCGGTACCACGTAATATATCTAAGTCATACATGATATACAAGATGAAATCAAAACAGACATGGATAAAACACTAGTACAACACTAAATAAACTGCATGTAAGCCATGCAAAGACTGGGGTGGATCTTTCACTTCTAGATTTGAAGTGGCTATAACTTGCTTCTGATTAAAAAGGAGGGTTATGATATTACATGGTTAAATGTCAACATAAATTTAAAAGTGTAACTTAGGAAGCTGGCTGATCTTATGCAGTTCAATGACAACATAGGTTCAAAAATGTGGGACTGCCTAAGACTATGTTCCTCTCTGTAATTGAAAGATTTTAATATTCAAATAATAGTTCTTTGAACAAGAAAAGCCATAAGAAAGAACCTATATGCAGAGGCTAGAAAAGTAGGTACCCATAAATGTGAAGTTGATTGTATTTGCAGAATGAAAAACCAATGCAGAAACTAATTAAAAACCAGAATTAAACCTAAGGAAAATTTTTGTCCCACCAGAGGGACAACGTTACCATGGACTACTAAGGAAAACCGTCTAAAGAGACATGTATACAAATTAATAAGTATAAACAAGAGCATGCACTCACCTCAAGTTCAGGGGACGTGTCAGCGTAATCTTCCCTTAAGCAACGCAGGAGCTCAAGATCATTTCGAGGATAAAAACGTTCTCCCGTGCTATAAAAAATCTGAGGAACTCTAGATATGTCATCTTTTTTTAGATGGTATATTCGCTACAAAATCGAAGATGAAGATTAACGCTAGGTCTTTAGCAAAGTGAAATTTAAGAATAGATATACATATCTATATACATATGAGAATCTCTTCAACTAAACCAAAATTGCATTTACCTTTTTATAAGGATTTTGATAAGGATTTCTATACACAATTTTCATCTTCTTGTCTTCCCTAAGAAGAAAAACAATAAAACAGATATAAGAAACGCATGTTAATAGGTGGATTACAAACAGAATAGCCTTTAAGGTTAAACACAAAAGACGGGAACAAGATTTCATGCAACTTATATATACACATACTTAACTAGAGGGGTGCATTACTCGAATAAAGAAACTTATTTGAATCGGTTATCACAAAAACACATAACTACAAACAACACATTCCGTAAATATTTATACTATATAATTTCGTACACATACATACATCATGCATATCAACTATGCACTGCCTAATGAGGAATGCATATCGATTACAGCCTAAGAAGAAAGGAACCGGGTGCACGGGTGGACGGGTGCGTCATGCGGGAACACTTGAATTCGGCAAATTTGAAAATATCGGGACACGGCATATGTAAAAAAAATTTAAAACATATATATGTGTACCAAAAACATATAAAATTGGTTGGTGGCTCATCAACCTTATTTAAACATATTTGACTTGCACAAAACATTGTCTTCTTCACACAATCATATATACTCAACTGAAACACATGATGATAATACACAAACACGCACACAAAAACTATGTTTTTAAACATTAAAAACGGAATCATGGCTTGATAGTCGGAGATAGTTACAAGAGATCAGTTGAGGTAAAGTAGTGATATAGGGTTTTAACTTTAAGATTTACATGGTGTTTTATGTTTCTTTGTAGATATCTGTAATCACGTCTCTGTAGTTATTTAATTTACTGATTCTACCCTTCCCGAACTCACTTTCCCGCACTCAATACCTAACACAAAAGTTCTACATCAAAAATCATTGAATTGAAATCAAAGACCGTGACATATACCTATACCTATACATAGATGTGTACGTACGTGTGTCTATACAGAGAGAAAGAGAGAGAGATGTGTCACGCAGAGAGAGAGACGTACATGTTATGGCAATGCAGGATGATCACATCCTCGAATTAGATGCAGTATAAAGTTAAAGAAATTGAAGATCAATATAGGCACCTCACTGAATTTAGGGAATTTGTATAAAATATCCCAAATTAATAGGTTACTTTATCAATATGTTTTTTTTTATTCCATAATTAAAAATATGTTTTATGGTTAACTTTTAACTCATATCTATACTATTATTAACTTCTTATATATAATAAGCGTAATGCAGATCTTATCCAAAAAACTTTGGTCGGTGACTGTACTACCAAAAGTATATGTTGACCGTTAGATATAATATTAAAAATAGTATTTGATTAATAATATGATAGTATTTAAATACTAAAATGTGTATTTTGATAATTTAAACCAATTATAAATGAGTTTTCTATATTGAATAGAAATTTTTATATAAAAATTCGTAATTATTTGTTCTCTTTAGTTTATGGATAGTTCCAGTTAGATAATAATTATTAAACCATCATTAAATTAAAGATAATTTTGTTAGCTTCGCGTGGGCTATAAAATCGTTAAAATCTGTTGTCTAAAACTCAAGATACAATCCAAACAGTAAAATTATTATCTAAATTTTAATAAAAAAATTTTATTATTATTCTAGCACCAATTTAATTTTTTCGTAATTCTTTTAAATTTAAAAATTCTATGTTTTATTTCAGTAAAATATTAAAATCAATTTAAGAAAAAATTAAAATCGATCTGGTCCCTGTAAGATCACCATACGACCAAATTAATAATTACAGTTAATCGATGAGAATTGTTAGATCTAATATTAAAAAGTGTATCTCATTAATAATAGAATTATATTTAAATACTAAAAAGTGTATTTTGATAATTTAAAATTTTCTATGTAAAAATTCTTAATATCTTTTCTCTTGAATTTATGTATAATTCCAAATATCAACATAACAATTCATAATTATACTAACAATGATACGCGTGGACCTTACCTTATAAGAGTGGACCTTACGTTATAAGAGACTTAGGAGAACTCCTGTACATGAATAAATTTAAATACTTTTTTTTCCTGAAGGAACGTAACAATTTGATTAATCTAAATTATAACTATATTATTTTACATATAACAAATATAAAAGGATAATATCAAAATATTATTAAAATATTGAGGGTTTCATATTCATAAACGATAATTTTGAATATAATACTTATATTAAAATGTATATTTGATTAAAGGTAGGATTATATTTAAATACTAAGAAGTGTGCTTTGATAATTTAAACAAATTATAAATTGGTTTTCTATATTTAATTGAATTCTTTATGTAAAAATTCTTAACCATCTTTTATTTTTGGTTTATGGGTAGGTCAACTAGTTAAGTTAGATAATAATTATTAAACCATCATTAAATTAAAGATAATTTCGTTAGTTTCACATGGGTTGTAAAATTATCAAAATTTAATTTCTAAAACTCAGGATAGAACCCAAATAGAAAAGCGAGTATCTAAATTTTAATAAATATTTTTTTATTATTGTATCGCCAATTTATTTATTTTTCCACTAATTCTTTTAAATATAGAACTTTTATGTTTCTTTCAATAAAGTATTAAAATTAATTAAGAACAAATTCAAATCGATAAAGAATATAATAATTTGAGAATAAAATTTTATATAATCATAACATAATTTGTATTATGTTTAATAATTTTTAAGTAATAATGTATTTTAAAATTTTATATACACTGTAAATAAAATCGAAACATTAAAAGTAAAAGCAGTTAGTAAGATACTTATATCAGTATATTCTTGATATCCTTATTATATTAAATCCTTATATATAATAAGCATAATAGGGATCTTATCCAAAAAATTTGTGGTACGGTCTTGGACAACCAAATTAATAAGGACCATTAGATCTTAACTAGATAAATCAAATCGTTAGATCAAATATTAAAAAAGTGTATTTGATTAATAATAGGATTACATTTAAATTCTAAAAAGTGTATTTTGATAATTTAAACCAAATATATCAAATATAAATAAGTTTTCTATATTGAATAGAATTCTCCGTGTAAAAAATTCGTGACTTTCTTTTCTCTTCCCTGCACAGTTAGATAAAAATTGTTAAACCATCTTTTAATTAAAGATAATTTAGTTATCTTCACGTGGGGTGTAAAATCGTCAAAATCTGATTTTTAAAACACAAGATAAAGCCCAAATTAGTAAAGTGAGTATTTAAATTCTAATAATAATTATTATGTCATCATTATTTTAACGCCAATTTAATTACTTTTTTCTAACTATTTTAAATTTAGAAACCTATGTTCAAAAATTAAAATCAATCTAAGAAAAATTCATATCAACAAAGAATATAGTAATACGAGAATAAAATTTTATAAAATTGTGCATATTTTTTATCCTATTTTATTAAGTTTTAGATCATAACTAATCAAATATTATTTATTATTAAATAATAAATTATATGCAAATGGTGATTTTGTTTTATAAGAACTCATAGAGACCTAATTTCATTGTTTTTTTCAAAAAAACCTATAAATTTTAATATGTTGTTTGTAGATTCAAACCCTAGATCATTCTACATGATAATTTTATTGTTATATCTAACGTACAATTTAATTTGAAAGATCCAACGATTATGGATTGAGTGATCGAACAAAGCGATCACGATTTATAAGGAAGCTTTCATTATTTAGTCTTTAATATAATGATTTTTATACAGAATTTTGATTGTCACGGTATACTACTTTAAAAGAAGAACTATTGCAAAAAAATTATATTTTAATTGATAATTTATTTTCTCAAAAGTTCAAAGTTTCCGCATCATTAACATATTACAAAAAAAAGAGTATATTATATTTTGCAATAAATATTTAAAAAAATTAAAAATTATAAATATTATAAATATTAAGAAAAATTAATGATTTTATTGTGGTAGTTTGGTCCTAAATACCGTCAAAACATTCTCAACCGTCCAATACTTTAAAAAAAATAGATGATCAAGATTATATCATATAAAAAGAAGTTATTATCTAAAAATGATATAAGTTAAAATATATTATATTAGGACTGGATTTTCCAAAAAGTTAAAACATAAAAATAGTTGTAATTAAATAAGGAAACCCATTTAATACCAAAATAATAAAAATCGTTTAATCTTAAATAGATAGGTGAAAACCGTTAGATTTAACACTAAAAACTGTATTTGGTTAATAAAGGGTATTCTAATAATCTAAACTACATATAAGTAGATTTCCTAAATCGAATAGAATTCTCAACATTAAATTTAGTCACTTTATTCTCTTTTTAGTTTTAGAATAGTTTTTAATTGAAAAAGAACTATTAAACCACAACTAAATTAAAGATTATTTTGTAAATTTCACATGGACCGTAAAATTGGCCAAATCTAACTTTTATAACTAAATATAAACAAATATTAAATTGAGCGTGTAAAATATAATAAATATCAAATTTTTAACTATAATTCTTTTTGGCTAAATCTTTTCTAACAATAATTTAATCATGTAAACTAATAACTTTTAAATATTAAAATATTTATAAATAGATATAATTATAAATATTAAAAAAACAATCGTGTGTTGCATGGGTAACCGTGCATCGCACGGGATATAAGCTAGTATTAAAGACGAAATATTAAAAGTTTTGTAGTTTGGTCCAGGAAGTTTTTGTAGTCTGGTCATTCCATTCATAGCCGCTCCATTCATATTCTGATCAAATCAATGAGAACCGTTAAATAAAATATTAAAATTATTATATAAAATATCTTTTCTATTTTTCCTATCTAAAACATCGCATTTTCCAAAAATATCGCAGACAGTTTCATTTAATAAAATAACATAATAATGTTATAATTGCTAATAACTAACTTATTACCATTTTTAGCCAAAGTGTATATTCTTTTTTATATTTTATAACTAAAATTTCTATTTTTCTATTTTTACAAATAAAACATCTCATTTTCCAAAAATATCACGAACAGTTCTATTTAATAAAATAAAATAATAATATTATTATTATTAATAACTAACCGATTAGCTTTTTTTCCCAAAACGTGTATTTTTTTTTATATTTTCTAACTAATATTTCTCGTAACTAAAACCTCAAAAATATCACGGTCTATTTCATTTATTAGCATAAAATACTAATATTATAAATCTATCTCTCTGTCTATACTATCAATACTATTATATAATAGACGAAACATTAAAAGTTTGGTCAGTTGGTATGGTACGTTGTGATTTTACTTAATCGTCCTTTCTTAAATTCGTGTTTTTACTTAATTAACCTTACTCATTTATAGAAATATATTATTAAATAATAATATTACCTATTTATAACCAATTACCTTTTTCACCTAAAATACATTATTTTTTTCATTTTTCTAACAAATTCCCCAACCTTTTCAAATATATCACGGGCAATTACTTTTTTAACTAAAACATGTTAGTTTTTCTATTTTTCCTTACTAAAACCCCTCATTTTTCAAAAATATTACGGACAAACCTTTAGTTATTTATTTTTAATCCTAATATTATAATTATTTTTTTTAAAGTTTACTTATTTTAACATGCCAACTTATTTTTCTTAACAAATGCAATTACTAAAAATATTAAAATATAAATAATCAAATACCTATTTATAACCAATTACCTTTTCAGCCAAAACAAATTATAGATTTTTTCTAACAAAGTCACTCATTTTCTAAATATATCACGGGAAATTGCCTTTTTTAATTTATTTTTTCTATTTTTCTCACTAAAATCCATTCTTTTTCTAAAAATATCACGGACAAACCCTTTACTTATTTATTTTAAAACGTATTTAAATAATTTAAATTATTAAATTTTAAAACCTTAAACTAAATATATGTTACATTTTTTATTTTTCCATACTAAAACCCCTGTTTTTCCAAAAATATAACGAGCAAACCCTTACTTATTTATTTTAAAATATGTTTTAATGTTTTTAATTAATTAAAAGTGTTTAGCTATTTTTACATGCCTACTTATTTTTTTAACAAATACAATTAAAAAAATAATAATAAAATAACAATTAACAATCCGTGCATCGCACGAGTTTTAAGTATATAATTAAGTTATAAACCTATTTATCTACTACATAGGACTACAATACCCTGATACAATACAATACATATAAGATATTAGACTAGAAATTAGGTTTAAGAGATTAAGTAAAATTACCTTGCTAATTATTTAGGTTAAGTGGCTGAACACTCCCGCCCATTACCTCACACACATACAACAGAGGTGTTACTCTGTATCTCAAAGTTGCTTTTCTGTGTGGCACTTCAAAGAATTTCTGTCAGCTCCATATTCTTTTTAAGGTCCTCCACCTTTAAAGGAGAACTTATGTGTTATCTTTCACATTTACCTGAATCTAATTTTAAAAACTCTGGTCGACATAAAACTAACCTGCACAATATAAGAATTTATTATGTTGTAATGAGCCATCTTTTGGTACATTCATCTCAGTAAAACAATAAAGATAATGAAGCGTCAGGGGAAGACAGAAAGCTTATGACTTGTTGATAATACAGTAGCTAAGGAGAAAAAATGAAGGAAATGGAGAAAACAATGAAAAAATGCATATTTACCTATAAAGATTTTCATTAACAAACACTCTTTATTAGAAACTGTGAACAAGTTGATATGCGCAATTCTCTTGGCAAAATAAAAAAAACATTCTTCTTTATAAATTATAACAAAGATTAGATAAAATAGCATAGAATGTACAAAATTTACCCTCTAATATTATTTTCTAAAAATACTACACATTCTTATGATAGTAAGTAGTAACATGGAAATACTTTAGACAGAAAATATATGAATTGCTAGCAACAAAACCAAAAAAAATCACTCATACTAGATATAACAAAATCAATATCAACTCATAAGAAGCAATATTTTAAGAAAAACTAGAGTAATATTCTTAAGTAAAACTTAATATTAGTCGGCTCAACCTAGCTATCAGATAACTAGTCATATACCATGTTATTGAGACTACTACTTCAGCATTAGAGACTACTAGTTAATACTAGTCATATTATATTTTAATTATTAGTTTTAGTGATATTCCAGCCGGCAAAGTTAGTTAGAATAGGAATAACAGGGTTTTCCCTCCATTCAGTTTTAGTATAAATAGAACTACTTTACACTCATTGTAAATACAGTTTTATATTCAATACAATATGTACATCTATTTTTCTGGTCGTCGTCTTCTTCTACAAAGTTAACATGGTATCACAGCTTGCTAACAGAACTTTAATGGCGGTCTGCTTTGAAATTGATTGAGTTCCAGGTGTTAAAGTTCTTATCTACTTCTTATCTACTCTACATTGTTTTTTTTCTCTATTTCTGATTATATTCTAAACAGTTGCCTAAATTCATGATTCTTTTCTTCGTAATACTTCCATTCGCATCTATGAATCATCAAGTTTCATGATATATCTGCTATAATTCATTGATATCTGAAATTTTACCTCATACATCAATACTATATTAGGTCTAAATCAGAGTATAGATACAAAATCCGTTGTGTCTATACAATCTTGTTGACGTCTGAGTGTTTCTTGATTGTTGATTTTGTTTTCGAAATAGTTTCAATCTACTCTTCTTTTTGTGCATATAACCTGTTTGATAAAATACCTGAATCATCATTTGTTTTCCGCAATTCTTGAGTCTATTCTTTGAGTCTTATGACGACGTTACAAGGAAATCTTGATCCTTCTAGTGTGTACTACATTCATCCATCTGATGCATCAGCAACACAACTAGTTAGTGTGAAGTTCAATGGTTCTGGTTTTCACAACTGGAAACGGTCAATGACTCTGACCTTATCTGCAAAGAATAAATTGGGATTTGTTGATGGTACGATTTCAGCACCAGTTTCTACTGTTCCTGAGTACAAATTTTGGGAACGATGTAACAATCTGGTGATTTCTTGGTTAATTGCTAATCTAGATGAAGTCATAGCCAAAAGTGTGTTATTTTTGCAAACTGCTAAGGACATTTGGCAAGATTTGGAAGATAGGTATGGATATACTTCCATGGCTCATGTGTATTCTGTTGAACAGCAATTATCAGAGATTCATCAAGGCAGTGATTCTGTGTCAGAGTTCTTTACTAAAATGAAAACTCTGTGGGATGGACTTAATGATGCTAGTCCATTGCCTTATTGTACTTGTAACAACTGTACTTGTAACTTGTCTCAAAGATTGGTTCAGAAACAGCAAGAACAAAGAGTGATGTAGTTTATGATGAAATTGTCTGACCAATATTCTTTAGTCAGAGGAAATATACTGATGATGCCAACTCTTCCTAATATTTCACAGACATACAGGGTGTTTGCTCAAGAGGAGAGGCACAAAGAGATTTCTTCTGTTACGTCTCAAACTGAATCTATGGCTTTCTATGCAGACAAAAGAAAGTTTAATAATCAATTTTCAGGAATCAGAAAGTTTAATTCTTATGTTCAGGAGAATCAGAGAGCTGAGTCTAATCATGCTGTTTCTTCTCAGTTTCACAAGAAAGGATCTAAACCTTACTACTTTTGTACTCATTGCCAAATTCCAGGACACAGTGTTGAGAGATGTTTCAAGATAAATAGATATCCACCTGGATTTCAGAATCGATCAAATAGAAAGATTGCAGCCATTGCTCAAGTAGGGAATGATAGTACCTCCTTTACTGATTCTGACACTATAACCTCTTCAGCAACTGGTGCAAGTTCTTCCAATACAAATTCTCCAAATGATACTGTCAGTTTGGCTCAATATAATCATTTACTTCAAATGTTCAATCAGACAATTAATCCTGGTGTTACTGAAGTTTCTTCTGAGAAAACAACACTTCTAGCAGGTAAATTTTGTTTACTATCTAATACTGAAAATTCATGGATCCTTGATAGTGGATCCACAGATCATATATGTCCTGACCTTGATCATTTTACCCAATATAAATCTGTTGTTAGTCCGAATACACAATATATAATCAAGTATGTTAAATAATTCTCTCTTAGTGATGTTAATGAATCACAAAGAGCTTCTAGGTTACAAGAATAATATATTCAATAATCGCATCCCTTCTAGGGATAACCTATCTGTGTTTATATAGTACACAGTTACACAATCCTTATCTAATTGATATTCCTACAAATTAGCTATACAATTGTTATCAATTAAGGATTGCTTCTTATCTTCTATTCCGTTTCCTTAGCTGTATCAATATATTCTGCTTCTTTCCATCTTCAGAATATATTGCTTCTAGAATCTTCAATTCATCACCGACAGCTAATTCAACTATCACCTTGTCAGACTTTAAATAAACTCTGACCGGCTTCCTTTAAACTCTTCACCCTGTCAGAGTTTAATTAAACTCTGACCGGCTTCTGATAAACTCTGGTCAGTACCTGTTGCTTAAACACTGATAAACAAACATCAGTAATTATATCTAACAATCTCCCCCAACTTGTTCATAATAAAATGTACAAGTTAAACATATAATTGATGATGTCAAAAACATTTAACAAATGCAGTGTTTAACATATAACAGAGTTTAATTTAAAATAGAGTTTAAATTTGACTTAGAATAGAAAATATATTAAAAACTTACAGTCAGACTTTACTTGATTTCTTGAATATCAGGCACAGTCCTGATATAGTCTAACAGTAGTTTCTTCTCAGCTCTATTCAATTCAGCACTCATAATCTTCTTCAGCTCCTTCATCTCTGGTTCATCTTCACCAATTTGATAAATGGCAGCCCTCAAAGAATATATGCTGTTTTTGTTCATTTCATTGCCAAGTCTGATATAAAAAGGTTTATCAGACTCTAGATTGAACTCAAGAACCTTTTTATTTAGTGCAGTTCTGAACCTAGCACTATTCCTTTTCATTTCTACCAACTTTCCATGTGCATCTCTGTATTTAGGAATGTATGCACTTGATACTCCAGCTCCACTCAAAACTTTGGATTTCATCATCCTTTCCTTCAAAACTCGAGCAGCATCATAAGTACTTCTATTCTTTACTTCAAGTAGATATAGAACATACTCTAGCTCTTCTCAAAGTTTTAACTGGATATCAAATCCACCAAATCTATACACTCTGCCATCAGCCATAAAATATAACAAGAATTCCTTTTTGATTCCTTTGTGAAAAATCATCTGTACAGATTCTAGTTTGTCAAGACTTTCTTGAGTAATTCCAACTCCAAATTCTGCCAATGAAAACTTGTCTTGAGATCTGTTATTAGTTCTTCTCTCTCTGTGTGAACCCAGTCCAGATTTGTCAAAGGCTTCTTTTCCCAATACTGTTCTAGTTTCTGAGAAATTCACAGCTTCAAGCTTTAAGTCTTCAAGAATTTTTGATTTGCTGAATCCTGGAAGTAGTGTAGATTTCTGTACAACTTGAGCAACGTCAGAGGTTGCATATCTTCAACAGAAACATCAACTTGAGCAGCGTCAGAGGTTGATTTAGCTAATCTTGTTTCAACTTGAGCAACGTCAGAGGTTGAAATATCTTTCTTTTTCAGGTTAGGCTCTTCAATCATTATGCCTTTACCCTTATCAGTGTTTCCAATCACAGGTCTCCTTGTATATTGTATACTCTGTTGTGTATTCTCTTTGATAGAAATACCAACTTCTTTCTTTCTAGGAGCCTTGATTTCCTTTTTCTAGTAGATTCCAGCTTCAAGATTTTTCTTGTGTTCCTCAGCAAGCATCTGCTCTTCAGCCTGGATATCTTCAATAGTTACATTCTTTCCATGCTCTTTCATGAATATCTTAGCAGCAATCTCTTCATCAGTAGATGAATTAGTTGAAACAACTAAACTCTTGAGATTTGAAGTAGATTGACCACCAGAGTTTATCTTTTCAGAGTTTATTTGTCTACCAAAGTTTACTCTAGTCCTGCTTTGCCTTTGTGCAATGACCTTTCCTTTATTTCCTTTGCTTCCCCCATCAGTAGAATCATCCCTCTGTCTCAGAGCTTGAATGTCTTTGCATTTGTCTTTAGGTACATTCTCCCCCTTTTTGACATCATCAGAAAGTAATACTGAAGTCAGCAATTCTAGAGCATTAGAAATAGAATTCAAATGAGTAGACATTTCAGCCTGATTCTCCTCAACTTTTCCAAGCCTTTTCTTGATTTCCTCAGAATCCTTGGCTTGCTGCTTGAGCATAGTATAATAAAAAGTTCTGTCAGACTTGAAAGTAAGATCCTTCATACTGGCGTCATTTCTTAGATTGGTAAGCATTTGTTGATTCTCATCAAATCTATTATTAAGAGATTTGACTTGAACAACAGTTGCCTGTAAGCTTGTAAGGACATCAGTATTTGAGATCTTCTTGACAGAATCAGATAGAAAATCTGCAGCCCTTTGTGCTGGAAAGACACAATCTGCATCAGCCCAATTTTTGTAGTACATATTCTGAAAATGCTCATTGGTCTGTCTATGGACTTCCCTTGCGTCAGAACTATTGACATCATCAGCCAATGAAACTTGAATACTAGGGTGTGAATGAGAACCCTCAGCATCAATTCCAGTTTCATCATTATTGACTGCTTCATTTGCATTAAGAATATTGTCAGCAGTAAACTATGCAGCTTCATCAATGTTCTCCTCTGCTACAGCTTCAGGAATATCAGAGGTGGCCTGAGCAAAAACCTCTGCTTCTCTTTGAACAATCTCTACAACAGATTGTTGCAAAGCTTCAAGAATAATGTTCTCAGAGTTTAGCTCATCAGTAGCCTCTTGTTCCTTTTCCATCACAGCTTCATCAATTTTCTCTGTGACGTTAATCAGCTGAGTAACCTCCTCACCTTTGTCAAGATCACAAGAAATAATTTCAGTGTGAGTAGCCAGAGATGCTTCTACCTGATCAGTGACTTGATCAGCTTCCACACCCTCTGTATAAAGATCAGAATAAATAGAGGTGTGTGCTTCAAGATCAAAAACTCTGCTATCAGAATGAGTAGCAGCTTCCTCAACTACATCATTAGCCTTTGATGTAGGAGTTACCAAATCCAAATCCATCATAGTATCAGTATGGATCCTGTCTAGATTGACAGCTTCAGCATTTGCAGCATCCTCCTGAACAAAAACTTCAGGAGTTTCAGTGTTTACAAACACTCTGTCCTCATCAGCATTGAAAATATCCTCCTCAACAGCAATTTCAGGAGTAGCTTGAGGAACAGCTTCAGCTACAATCTCCTCATTCTCTGATGCAGGAGCTTCAGTGACCTTAGAGACTCTGTCCATGGTTATATTTACAGCACCAAAAAGATGTGCAGCCACTAGTCTTCTCTTTCTCTGATGAAGAGTTTCTTCATCAGTTTCAGTCTCTGAGGTTTCAACAACAGACTTTGCCCTATTGGCTCTTCTTTTCTTTATCCTCGTCTTCTGAGGCAGCTCTTCAGGTGTTGATACCTCAGCTTCAGTGTTTATGCGGACAGACTTAACAACCTTTACCTTAGATTTCTTTGACCTTTGTGGTTGAGACACAGAAGGCCCAGCTTCAGCATGTGATGGTGATTGTAGTTGTGAATTGATCAAGAATTGTTGCACAATCTCAGGCAACATCAAAACACCAACATCTCCTTTCTTGTTATCTTTATTGGTTAGATCAGAGAATATTCGTTTATGTAATTTAAAACATGGAATCACATCATTCTCAGCTATCTCTACTTCAGAAACACATTCAGAGAATATTAATTGACAAAATCTTGCAAAATAGACTACACCTCTGTTTTCAGTCATTTTCTCACCTATATTATTTAGAACTAGTCTAGCAACATCAAAATTACCTCCGTAAAGAAGAGAATACCCGATTTGCAGACTATCAGTGGGAATTGCATCCCAATTCGTGCACTTCTTCCCGAACGCCCTTGTTATGCAGTCGAAAAAGAAACTCCATTCCTTTCTCAAGAGCGGTCGCTTCAACTGACCAAGCTTTGTCAGTGATCCAGAATAGCCTATTTCTCTCATCATACGAACTAACTCAGAATCTCCAACAGAGACTGTGAAAGCATTAAAGTCCTCAAGGCCCAGAGCATCACGAACAGTAGTTGGAGTAACTACAAACTCTTCTCCTTGAAATTCAAAAATTATGGACGGAGACCCAGACTCTCCTCCATTATCATAAGTGCATGTCTGCCAAAAAGTCCGTATTTGAGATGCAGACAGCTTCAAAGGGGCGATTAGAGCAGTTCCAACATCAGAGTTTGACAAGAAATCCTGAATCAAATGAAACGCCGCCGGTGCGTTCTCATTTGCCAAAGGAGCAGCATAGTTGTTAGGGACGAACTCTAACCCAGACGAAACGAAAGCCGTAGTTACCATTAGAAGATTTTGAAGAAAGAACAAGTAATCGATGTGAAAGCTTAACAGAGTTTGTGTGTAGAAAGGTGTTTGTGAATATGTGTGTCAGAAAATTAAAGATTAAAAACTGAAGAGTTTTTAATCATTAATACACAACTGTCTTACTCCTATAATCATGTGAGTGGGACACATGTCAAACGTACAGACGCTGACAGCTGTATTGAAGACGTGCAAACGAGAAGACACCTTGCATCACATATCCGCTTATTAAAAAACATCAATAATAATAAAATTATCGATTTGAATATCTCAGAAACATAATAATAAAGTACGAAGGAGCTCAACAGTCAGAATAATAAGGACTGTCTTGGAACTCCGCACTTTCATGTTTCCAAGCTTCGATCCACGCAAAAACCTTTCAGTTGCCCTGTGGGATGCTATAAAAGCTAGAACATTTTAACAACAGGCAATTCTCATATTAAAACAAATACCATATATCAAATGGCAGGAACCTTTGAATTCATGGATGTAGAGACTTTCTTGAATCTAAACTGGCGTCAACAAGCAAACTATATCATAGATGAGTTTCTTGTTTTATCATTCTTGAATGATGAAGGGCTCATCGCTGATGATGAGATAGCCGAAGGACCTATCTCCAATCCATATGTGCACATCATCCGTCCTGGACCATATGACGTGCCCATCCTTGCAGACGATGATGTTGTGGAGATTTGTATGATGCTCTTTTATCAGAGCTACTTGAAGGGTTCGAAGAAGACAGTCGTCTTGGAATCCTGCAAGCTGCAAACCAGAAAGAGATTTCGAGAAGATGATGATGATGATTCAACATCAGGGGGTTGTCAAGCCTTGAAAATCCCAGATGCTATAATAACCTGTTAATCGAACAAGTAGCTAGACAAGAATATGAACTTGTCTGAATGTAAACAAAGTGTGAATCGATTAATGAGAAAGATCCATTTTTTTTGTTTTACATATCAGAATCGCAAATAATCGTAAAGTGAAAGAAATGATATCACTTTAAACAATAAACTAACATACTCATCAGCGCTACTAATCACCATCAGGACTTATCAAACACACTCTTTCTTTTCTCTGTGTAATGCAAAATTACAGCACTAATCATACTCTTTCGAAAAACAAATTTCTAATCTCAACTTATAATATGTCTGAAACAAAGAAATTATTGTAACCATCAGAGATTAAAACAAAGGTACCTCGGCATATGTCACACAATACATCAGTGTTTACCATTTGTCCTTCTTTGTCAATAAACTCTTTTCTCAAACTGTACAGGTGTGAAAATATGTGTGTGCAATAGCAGAGTTTACCGTAATCAATAGTTAGATCATCTCAAAGTGCATGAAATCCACAAACTAAAGTAGTAAAAACTGGTTGCCTAAACTCTCATGTATAACATAACATCTGATTTTATATCTAAACTCTGTTTTCTGATATCCTTTCATTTGGATCCTTTTTTTTTTTTTAGGTATTTTTTTTTTTTATTTTTCTTTATTTTTCCAGTAATCAGTGGTTGGCACTAGTCACCAAAAATCAACGATTTTAGCCCTTATTTCATACAATAAGTTCCTGGATCTTCCTAGGCACAACATGATCTCAAAGGAATTTGTGCTCTTTTTGGCATCTTGATTTGAGGGTGAATTCTTTTTAATTAAGAATCAGAGTTTAGACTTTTCATCAGTAAATATAATTAACTTATGAGAGAAAATGCAAACAGCTAATACAGACTCAGTGTATAGGATCAATAAACTAAGAGATGGTATAAATACAGAGACAGTATCATGCTGTGTTAACTTACTGCACATAATCGAGATCAGAATCTATACGACTCTGAAGGATTCACAGTTACTTACTGAGAATTATGCTTCATACAAATTTCTTCATTGGTCCAAATGTTTCAGACAAAATTACAAACAGAGTATGACATTAAACTGTAACTATCAGAGTATGACCAACAGAGTTTAGCATCAGAGATTAACATGCTGGTTCACATAACAGTTAACACATGTAAGAAATCATGAACATAAAAGTGAGTCTAACCCGTATCTCTAGTCAGAACCAGAGATCATTCCAAGTTCATTTACCAATCTTGTAAAAGTAGCTTCACTCAAAGGTTTGGTGAAGATATCTGCAAGTTGTTGGTCTGTAGACACAAAATGAAGCTCAATGTTTCCTTCTTCCACATGTTCTCTGATAAAATGATACCTTATGCTGATGTGCTTGGTCATGGAATGCTGTACTGGATTACCTGTCATAGCAATAGCACTTTGGTTATCACAGAAAATAGGTATTCTAGAGTACCTTAACCCATAATCCAGCAATTGATTCTTCATCCATAAAATCTGTGCACAACAGCTACCAGCTGCTATATACTCTGCTTCTGCAGTGGATGTAGAAATTGATTTCTGTTTCTTACTGTACCAAGAAACCAATCTGTCACCTAAAAATTGACAGCTTCCACTTGTACTTTTTCTGTCTATCTTACAGCCTGCAAAATCTGCATCAGAGTAACCAATTAACTTAAACTCTGATTCTCTAGGATACCACAAACCCAGGGTTATGGTTCCTTTGAGATATTTGAGGATCCTTTTTACAGCTGTTAGATGAGGCTCTCTGGGATCTGCTTGAAATCTTGCACAAAGACATGTTGCATACATGATATCAGGTCTACTTGCAGTAAGATACAGTAGAGACCCTATCATTCCTCTGTAGTTAGTCATATCTACTGAGGCTCCTGTGTCTTTGTCAAGCTTCGTTGCTGTAGCCATGGGAGTTGTAGCAGATGAACTATCAAGCATACCAAATTTCTTTAGAAGATTTCTAGTATACTTTGCTTGATTGATAAAAATCCCATCATCTGTTTGCTTGACCTGTAAGCCTAGAAAATAACTAAGCTCTCCCATCATGCTCATTTGGTACCTGGATTGCATAAGCTTTGCAAACTTCTTACAGAGTTTGTCATTAGTAGATCCAAAAATAATATCATCTACATAAATTTGAACTAAAAGCAAATCATCACCAGAATTGAAATAAAACAAGGTTTTATCAATTGTACCTCTTGTGAACCCACTTTCTAAAAGAAATTGAGCAAGAGTTTCATACCATGCTCTTGGTGCTTGCTTTAGTCCATATAATGCCTTGTCAAGCCTGTAGACATAATCTGGATGCTTGGGATCTACGAATCCTGGTGGTTGTTCAACAAACACTTCTTCTTCAAGCTTCCCATTGAGAAAAGCACTCTTTACATCCATCTGAAAGACTTTAAACTTCTTGTGTGCAGCATAGGCCAGAAAAATTCTTATGGCCTCCAATCTTGCAACTGGAGCAAAGGTTTCATCATAGTCAATTCCTTCCTGTTGTGAATAACCTTTTGCCACAAGTCTAGCCTTGTTTCTTGTAATCACACCTTCACTGTCAGTCTTGTTTCTGAAAACCCACTTTGTACCTACAATTGATCTATTCTTTGGTCTAGGTACAAGTGTCCAGACTTCATTTCTTTCAAATTCATTTAACTCTTCTTGCATTGCTGTAATCCAATTAGCATCTTGAAGAGCTTCCTCCACTTTCTTTGGTTCTGTTTGAGACAAGAAAGCATGATACAGACACTCATTATTTGTTGCACTTCTAGTTCTCACACTAGCATCAGGATCTCCAATTATGAGATCAGGTGTATGTGCCCGTGTCCACTTTCTTGCTGTTGGTAAGTGGTTTCTTGCATCATTATTTGATTCTCCCCCTTGATCCATGCTCTCCTGATTCATATGTTGACTTTCTGCAGCATCTGAGGCTCCCCCTGAATTGGATGGCTCAGAGTTTGAACTGTCAGAGTTTGAATCAGTTTCCTCAACTGACTCATTTGCTGTGTCTTGTTGAGCTTCTTCACGCTCCCCCTCAACTGGTTCTCTACTTTGTTCAATTTGAGAATTTCCAGTTTCTTCAGTATTTACCAGTAGAGGTTCAGAGTATGCTTCGTCAGAGTTTGTCAACTCTGCTTCATCAGAGAATAGATCTTCATTTTCAAAACGCAGTTGATCATATCCATCCTTGTCTTCAAGTCCAATTATTTTCTTGTCATCAAATGACACATGTATAGATTCCATGATCACCTTAGTTCTTAGATTATAAACTCTGAATGCTTTTGTTGACAATGGATAGCCAACAAAGATTCCTTCATCAGCTTTTAACTCGAACTTTGTCAACTGTTCAGGATGAGTCTTCAACACAAAGCATTTGCATCCAAATATATGAAAATATTTCAAATTTGGCTTCTTATTTTTCACCATCTCATATGGTGTTTTCCCATGCTTGTTGATCAATGTTGCATTTTGAGTAAAACAAGCAGTTTGAACAGCTTCTGCCCAGAAGTATGTTGGTAATTTTGCTTCATCAAGCATAGTTCTGGCTGCTTCAATTAAAGTTCTGTTCTTTCTTTCAACTACACCATTTTGCTGTGGAGTTCCAGGTGCAGAAAATTCTTGTTTCACTCCTCTTTCCTTGCAGAAAGCTTCTATGATTGAGTTTCTGAATTCAGTTCCATTATCACTCCTTATAATTTTGACTTTGTGCTGTGATCCTTTGTCCAGTAGATTTACATGATCCATCAGAGTTTGAGCAGTTTCATCCTTCTTTGACAAGAAATACACCCATGTATATCTAGTATATTCATCAACAATTACTAGAGCATATTTCTTTCTGCCCATGGACATCACATTCACTGGTCCAAAGAGATCAACATGTAGAAGATGATAAGGTTCCAGTATTGATGATTCAGATTTGCTCTTGAAAGATGACTTCCTTTGCTTGGCTTTTTGACAAGAATCACACAAGCCATCTAGACTGAGTATAGATTTTGGAAGTCCCCTTACAAGATCCTTTCTTATTAGCTCATTGATGTTGTTCAAATTGAGATGAGAGAGCTTCTTGTGCCAGTTCCAACTCTCTTCATTTGACATTCTGGCTGTCAGGCACACTGTTTTTCCATCAGAGTTTGTTACCAAACTTGCTTCATAAATGTTGTTGCGCCTGTGTCCAACTAGAACAACTTTTCCAGTAGATTTACTGACAACTTCACAGTATTCACTATGAAAATCTACATGGTTTCCTCTGTCACAGATTTGACTCACAGATAACAGATTATGCTTGAGTCCTGAGACTAGAGCTACATTTGTAATGATGACACTTCCAAGATTGATATTGCCATATCCCAGAGTGTGTCCTATGTTGCCATCTCCATAGGAAACCTTTGGGCCAGCCTTCTCCTTAAAGTCTGATAGCAGGGCTTTATTTCCAGTCATATGTCCTGAGCATCCACTGTCCAAGATAAGTGTGCTCTCTATTATACCCTGCAATCACAAACAAATACTAAGTATTAGTTTTAAGGACCCAGACTTGCTTGGATCCTTTGTCTTTCTTAACAGTGTTAGCTTTTGCAGCGGAATTACTATCAACAGAGTTTAAGCTTACATTGTCAGACTTTACACTTGCAGAGTTTGCTTTAACCCACTTCAGATTGGGTTTTAGCTCATAATAGTTATGATAAATAGCATGATAACTCTTGCAAGTATAAATGGAATGCCAAGTGCTCCCACAGTGTGTGCATAAAGTTTGTGGTTTAACTCTTACATAATCATTCTTTACTCCTGAAGTAGAAGATAAAGAATTAATATGTTTGTTCTTAGTGCAAAATCTAGCAAGATGATTAGAACTACCACAATTGTAACATGTTTTCCTTGAAGCACCAGCATTAGGCAAATGATTATTTCTGTTATTTATGCCTACTTTTCCATTCCTATTTTTCTTGGACCCTTTAGGTTTCATGGCAGACTTTACCTCTTTCAACTTATGATTGAACTGTTTACCTGTCATCAAGCCAACATTAACCTGTTTTTCACAAGTTTTTACTGGTTTTCTAACAGCTTCTAACTCCATAAGTTTTTCTGTTATAATATTCTCCTGTTTTTCACAAGCTTCATCTGATTCCATATCAGCTTCCCTTATTACAACAGATTTTAACTTATTGGCTTCTGGAACAAATTTCACAGGTTTAAGTTGTGGTTTTACCTTGACCTTGTCTTTAAACCTAAGTTCATCATTTTCACAATAACCTAAACCTACAGAATCAGTCTGAAACACTTGATGAGTGTCTCTTCCAGAATCTGTCCAAGTTTTGATTATTTTTCTTTCTTTTTCTAAATCAGATTCTAGTTGCCTATATCTTTTCAGCAACTCCTGTTCTACATAAACATCATCATCTCTTTCTTTTTGAATCTGCTTCATACTTTCAAGTTCTCCTTCAAGAAACTTGTTTCTATCTTTAAGACTAAGATTCTCAGCTTTAATTCTCTCATTCTCTAAGGTCTGATCCCTATAGCTAACATGAACACTTTTCAGATATACTCTTAACTCAGAGATATTATCAGTATCATAAGCATAAGTAGTTAGGGGTACCTTATTTTCCGATGATTCAGTCTCATCTCTGACAGTTGCCATAAGAGCATAGTTTTCTCCATCATCAGAGTCTGAAGTATCTGCCCAGTCTTTGCCTTTAGAGATGAGTGCTTTCTCAGATTTGCCTTTCTTGCACTCTGGAGCATAGTGACCCATCTCTTTGCACTTGTAGCACTGGATCTCAGATTTGTCCTTCTTTCCAGACTTGGTATCCCTTCCATCAGACTTTCTGAAATTCTTCTTCTCAGAATTTGAATCTTTCCTTGAGAATCTCTTTCCCTTCTTGAAGTTCTTGAATCCCATCTTCTTGAAGGTCTTCACCATCAATGCAGCCATTTGCATCATCTGTTCTTCATCATCATCAGAGTTAGAAGCTTCACCGGAGTTTGAATCATCATCAGAGTTTGATGACTCACTCTCAGATTTAATGACTAAAGCCTTTCCCTTGGCTTTCTTCCTTGATGATTCCTTCTTAATGGGCTTCTCCTCGACTTTGAGAGCAACATATTTTGTCTTCTTGCTGGATCTCCTGTTTCTTTGTTCTATCTCAAGTTCATGAGTCTTTAACAATCCATAGATCTCATCAAGATCTGTATCAACAAGATCATAATTATCTCTGATTGTTGTTGCCTTTAAATCCCACTTTTCAGGTAGAGATAACAGAAACTTGAGATTAGACTCTTCAAGTTCATATTCTTTATCAACCAGAGACAGATCGTTCAACAGTTTGCAAAATCTGTCATAAGTCTCAGTCAAGGTTTCATTAGTTCTTGAATCAAAGTGCTCATACTCCTGTGTGAGTATTGTTTTTCTGTTCTTCTTAATAGCACCTGTTCCCTGGCATCTGACTTCTAGAGCATCCCATATCTCTTTGGCAGTCTTGCAGCCAATTACTCTGTTAGACATAACATTATCTAAAGCACTGTGGAGAAGATGTCTAACCTTTGCATCCTTTGCAATCGATGAGATGTCCTCAGGAGTCATATCTTTCTTTTCCTTTGGAACAGTCTTCTGTTCTTGACCATCAACAACAGGGGATAATTTTGTTGGCATATGAGGACCATCATATATTCTGTCAAGATATTCTGGATCTGTAGCCTCCAGAAACATGGTCATCTTAACCTTCCAAATCGGATACTCTACTGGCCTGAGAATTGGAACCCTGATTGTTTCATATCGACTCACAGAATTGGGCTTAACCTGTTCAGCCTTAGGAGCAGTTTGATTTTCTTCAGACATGATTAATACTGTGTTTGAATCGTAAAACTGTATATATTAAACAGCCTTGTCTCTGATACCAATTGTTAGTCCGAATACACAATATATAATCAAGTATGTTAAATAATTCTCTCTTAGTGATGTTAATGAATCACAAAGAGCTTCTAGGTTACAAGAATAATATATTCAATAATCGCATCCCTTCTAGGGATAACCTATCTGTGTTTATATAGTACACAGTTACACAATCCTTATCTAATTGATATTCCTACAAATTAGCTATACAATTGTTATCAATTAAGGATTGCTTCTTATCTTCTATTCCGTTTCCTTAGCTGTATCAATATATTCTGCTTCTTTCCATCTTCAGAATATATTGCTTCTAGAATCTTCAATTCATCACCGACAGCTAATTCAACTATCACCTTGTCAGACTTTAAATAAACTCTGACCGGCTTCCTTTAAACTCTTCACCCTGTCAGAGTTTAATTAAACTCTGACCGGCTTCTGATAAACTCTGGTCAGTACCTGTTGCTTAAACACTGATAAACAAACATCAGTAATTATATCTAACATCTGTCACTGGAGATGATAATACTATTACTATTCCTGATGGGAAAAAGATAAAGGTCTTGCACATAGGGACAGAAAAGTTAACTGATGACATAATTTTACAAAATGTGCTCCATGTCCCTGATTTTCATTTTAAACTGATATCTGTCCACAAACTTTGTGAAGATCTGTCATGCAGTATTACATTCACTAATGGACAGTGTTTTCTTCAGGGCCATTCCTTGAGAAGGCCTCAGATTCTTCTTGGTAGACTTTCAAATGGTTTGTACAGTGGGCAGTCATCTTCAGCTCCACTTGCTTTTCCAGATCAAACTAAGTTTTGCAGCACTGTTAAATCAAATGGTATAGAGGAAGCCAAACTGTGGCATCAAAGATTGGGTCATTTACCATTTTCTCAACTTCAAGTTCTTCTCCCTAATATTTCTACTAAAGAGTGTTCAGCTTCTACTATTTGTCAAGTGTGTCCTGCAGCTAGACAAGTTAGGCAATCTTTTACTTCTAGTACTATCAAATCTGAGAGGGCTTTTCAAATGCTACACATTGATGTATGGGGACTGTTGCGCAAAATACTAATGTGCAAGTGTACACAATCGCAAACAAGTAATATAGTAGTGAATACCAGATTTCGTTCCTCAAGGACTGTCTGTTTGTATTAATTGCAATCAAATATCTAACAATTCGATTATAGAACACAAGAATTGAGTTTTGGTTTTTCTACTAAAACTAATTAATTAACTAACTAATATTATACTAGCAAAGAGAGTTTTAAATATGAGAAGATAAGTTAGGATAATTACTTCCCCCTAACATGTTCATGTTGGTAATAAAACAGTGTAATACCATAGCAAATTCACAGTCTACTAACCTGAAATTCGACAGTCATAGCTTTCTCTCGAAATCACTATGATATAGATTCTATAAACTAAACTAACATATGTCTATGCCAATTTAATCTCAAGAATACGATAAAGCACCAATTTCACACGGCTATGCAAGGTAAACAATATATGTCTATACCGTCACAGAATTAATATCAACAGATACAATCATGCACCATTCAAGTATTGTGTCAGTTAATCATAACCCTCTCAGTATTATAATTAACTCAATAATTTACTACAGTTGGCCAAACAATAGCAATTATATAGCATAAAATCCACTTGAATGAATAAACTATGAACTGCATACAATACTTCTTATCAAAACACCAACAATCCCATACTAGGGTTCCACAAAAATCCCAACTTGATATAATTAGTTCATAATTAAGATCTCAAGAACATCCAAGAATTGATAGCACATAAACATGATGAAAAAGAGTTAAGGAGAGAGTTCTAAACACAAAGATGAAGAAAACAAGTCCAGTTGAACGTCTTCAATGGCTGAATCTCCGTCTTCAAGCTTCTTCTTTCTCTCTTCCTTGTGTGTCTATCTTTCTCTCTTGCGTTCGTCTCGTCTATATTTAGATTAGGTCTGAATAATATATATAATATATCTCTAATAAAAGTATTTTTTAATTATTTAATACAATTACAAGGATATTTCCCAAACAAAATTGAATTCCAGCAAAGAAATTCGTAGCTGGCTGTTGGGATCTGTTTCTGGACTGACTCGGCTGGATTTTAATATCAAGACCACTTCCAAAATAAAGCTCTTCTCATAAGCTTTCCTTGGGCTGTTGAATCGTCTGAATCGGACTTATAGAACTCCAGTTATGGCCCAAACAGTGTGAACTGCGCAAGTGGGTCATAAAATCCGAATTTTAATCAAATTAATCTCCAACTCTTTCCTTTTAAACTCCAAGCCTTCCTTTATTAAAACTCCTTGATACCTGCAATAAAACAATATAATTTATTAAATAAAAATCCAAATCAATACAAAATAACTTGAATATATGGACAATATATAGATAAAACACACACTTATCACATCCCCACACTTAGCATTTTGCACGTCCTCGGGCAAAGAAGAAAGAAAAATACTAAATCCTAACTAACTAATACCACTTCCGTAGGTGATCACGGTTGCATTTGGCATATGCAACAAGCTCTTTAAACCCCTAGGTAGCTCTAGTGGACGAGTAAGGTCTCGTGAGGGTTTATAGTAAATCTACCCACAAAATCTTATTTGGGTTGACTGCCAAGTCTCAATCATGAAATATATCATAGCACACCACACATGCAAACTTAACCATGTAATAGCTCTTAGATGTCATATAATGCAATTCCTCAACTTTACACACCAACACAACTATTCAAGTACGCGCACATAGTCTAAAAAGACTAAAATATATCATAAATAACATCAAAGTCTCAATCAACAAGATAATAGCATGCTTTAGACGGAAAGATAACCTCACAAACACTCAAAGCACACAAGTGTTTAGGTGTAACTGTATCACTCAAATTCAATCAAATGCACATGTTCTACCATAAGCTTGCTTGTCCACCAAAATCTCTAGACTTCGTGCTTGTATAAATCAAAAGGTCTTTGTCAAGGGTTGTAACGAGGCTTAGGTGAGGGGTAGGAAAATGAAAAGGCTGCAGTTGGCTAAACTTGACAACTAATAGAGCATAATGTTCATATACACTTGAAGCACTCAACATGAAACTAACATTGAGATATCATCCCATATACAAATGTAAACTCATAAATTTCACATTACAAGAACCAATGAACATACACTCTTTTCTTTCTTTCTTTCCGATAGAGAGATTTTATTTCTTCTTCCCCTTTTTTTTTCAATTTTTTTTTCTTTTGCGCTCTCTATTTTTTCTTTTCTTTTTGACCTGGGTGATTTTATTTGAAATATCACCGACAAGAAGTAGCCAAACCAATTCAAATCCCACCAAAATTCACACATTAACAAAGATATCCCCACACTCAATATTTTACCAATCTCAAGTATATATCACAATGCTCTACTAGTCAATCATGACAAGAACAAATAAATAAGCTCAAGATTGTGATGGTGATATACGAAGAAAAAGGATATAGGCTCAAGGGGGCTCACTAAGGATTATATTTTCAGGGTATGGTTTGGGACAATACGGTTAATCCTAGTGCCTTTATCATTTCTACACAATACACAATATCAATATGCGCATGACCTGGTTTAAAGAAAGTTCTAGAGCAACATGTACACTGACGAATAACTCACAACAAAATAAAATAGATTGATAAAAGGATGTATCAATCACAAATTAAGGCTCAAGATCTCACAGGTGATAGCATGCTAAACTCATCAAAATTGACAATGACGTACATTCAAGTTTTGAAATTTTCGCAAGCAGGTACGAGACATCATCATGTATAAGGTATTTTACGCCAAGGAAACAAATACATGAGACACGAAAAATAAGTCTACATGATGTGTACTTATCCTTATTTACATGCTTTTTTGACAAGGCAATCATTTTTAAGTTTTCTAATTTTTTTGTGTTTTTTCTATTTTTTAACTATCCTAAAAAAAATTTAGCAAATTAAAAAGAAAAAAAAAATCCTAATTGTTTTTAATGTTTTTTTTATATTGGAAACCCCTCCCCACACTCAAGCGGTTCATTGTCCCCAATGAATAATAATAATAAATATACATTAAACTAACAAGATTCTAAAAAAAAATACAAAAATTAAAATAAATATAAAAATATATATATATACAAAGAAAGGTTCAAAGTACTCCCCTAATGCCGCATGAAGTGCTCTTTGAAAAATTTTAAGTTTGCTCCTCCCTCTTATTAATATGCTGAAATTGCAAGTCCAATTGTTTGTTTATCAAACAAACAAAGCGAATATCAACACGTTGAGTGTTTTGGTGCAGTGGTTGGAGCTTTGTCCTTGCAAGCAAGTGGTCAGGGGTTCAATTCCCCACTCTTCCATTTCTTTAGAATTTTTTTCAAAAGAGCAGCCTCGTGGCATACATAAGTGTACAGGTCACAGAAAACTAAGAATTTAATGCATGGCCGCTGGACTGCTAGCAAACTATTGTAACAGCAGGACTCCCGCACCGCGGGGAGTTTAACTTGCACCACGGGAAATTAAACACAAACAGCGAATTTGACACCGTGGGGGATAATATTGCACCCTGGGAAGAAAACTTGCAGCTCCAAAACTGAAATTCTCACACTTAAGCAAGTGAATTCACCCTTCCAAATTTTACAGTTTTCTCTGAAACACACAACAAGAATGGGTTGCCTCCCAAGAAGCGCTTTTGTTTAACGTCTTTGGCTAGACGTGAGGCTAATTTTTTCACTTAACAATTTTACACCATAGTGTAAAATTCCACTTCACATCTCTGTATGGCCATTTAATTATCTTTCTCGGGACCACGTCTTTAACAACAAGATTCAGCTTCCAATGCTCATCAAAAGTGATTTTAACATTGTCCTCACGCCATAATTGCGTGCCAGAAAAATAGATAATATCCCAAATATTTGAAATCATCAATTCACTACCTAACTTCTGCTTTTGTAGAACCTCTAAAAACAATTCTTCCTTATCAGGTGCTAAATCTGTTGAAATTATTATGGACAAAGTCGGAGATTTCAATCTTCTCTGCTGCTCAAAAGAACCCGTTGTAGTGTCAACTAACAAGATCCGCATGCCTAGAGATGACATAATATCATGAAAGTTTGACACATGCCGTTCAATACCTATGTTGTTCTCCTGTAGAACCTCAAATAAACTTTCTTTCTTGTCCGGAGGTAACTCTGCTGAGATGATGATAGAACATGGTAGAGAAGAACTCGAATAAACTTCCTGAGAATGAAAGGACATCAACTTCAATTTCAAATCAGGTGGTTCTTTAACAGATGCTTTTGGAAGTTTGACTTCTGCAGATAGCACTTCCAATGACTCGAAACAATGCACTGTTTCTGCATCTTGTGACTTAACCTCCAACAAAGTTAGATTCTCATCTTCATTATTTTCATATCTGAAACCTAGAATCATGGGCTGCTCCAAAGGATCTTCATAAGAATTTTGCTCTAGTTTACCAGAAACTAGAACATCCTCTACAAATATTGTTGAAGAGTCCTCTACATTTCTTTCGTAACCAGATGTTGTTTGAGAGACCTCCACATCTTTCTCGCTTTCAGCAGCAAACACACCATCAGAATGCTTGATCTGAACTTCTTCACAATTTTCAGCATCACATGGTAGAGAACCTGGCGTTTGATTTCTGATCTCATCAACGAGATACCCAACTTGATTCCCTAAGTTCCCCAACGAATCTGTTTGACTTTGGATAATATCAAAATTTTCTATAGCTTTCTTCAACAAAGTTTTTAGAGAACTATATTCATCTTCTCCTTCAGGTTCTTGTTGTAGAGGATGCTGAAAACATGAATAGTTGGAATTTACTGATGAAGTTCCAAAATAAGCTCCTTCATTGCTCCATGAATTTTTCAGAGGTTGACTCCCTGACTGGTTGCAAGAATCGGAATATGGGTTACTCCAATTTTGATTACCAGAAAAGCAAATAGAGTCTGGATTGGAAGGACGGTAGTCATAGGTATGAGCACCGCAACAATACACACACGAAACTCTGTCAGCTTGACTTCGTGGTGGACATTGTTGTTGCCATATAGGTTGATCCATTCCCATGCTCAAATTCTTTACCATCTCTGACACTGAAGATAATCTTCGCTGCAAGGAAAGAAATTCTTGATCTCGTGCAGCGCACTCTTCGCCATACCCCATATCCATAGCTTGTGGAAAAAACATAACTCTATGTTGTTGACCTGACAAACAACTAGAATTCCACGTAAGCACACAAAACAAACAGAACTGCAAGATGATTAAATTCGCAATAAACAACTAAAACAGTCCCCGGCAGCGGCGCCAAAAACTTGTTGCGCAAAATACTAATGTGCAAGTGTACACAATCGCAAACAAGTAATATAGTAGTGAATACCAGATTTCGTTCCTCAAGGACTGTCTGTTTGTATTAATTGCAATCAAATATCTAACAATTCGATTATAGAACACAAGAATTGAGTTTTGGTTTTTCTACTAAAACTAATTAATTAACTAACTAATATTATACTAGCAAAGAGAGTTTTAAATATGAGAAGATAAGTTAGGATAATTACTTCCCCCTAACATGTTCATGTTGGTAATAAAACAGTGTAATACCATAGCAAATTCACAGTCTACTAACCTGAAATTCGACAGTCATAGCTTTCTCTCGAAATCACTATGATATAGATTCTATAAACTAAACTAACATATGTCTATGCCAATTTAATCTCAAGAATACGATAAAGCACCAATTTCACACGGCTATGCAAGGTAAACAATATATGTCTATACCGTCACAGAATTAATATCAATAGATACAATCATGCACCATTCAAGTATTGTGTCAGTTAATCATAACCCTCTCAGTATTATAATTAACTCAATAATTTACTACAGTTGGCCAAACAATAGCAATTATATAGCATAAAATCCACTTGAATGAATAAACTATGAACTGCATACAATACTTCTTATCAAAACACCAACAATCCCATACTAGGGTTCCACAAAAATCCCAACTTGATATAATTAGTTCATAATTAAGATCTCAAGAACATCCAAGAATTGATAGCACATAAACATGATGAAAAAGAGTTAAGGAGAGAGTTCTAAACACAAAGATGAAGAAAACAAGTCCAGTTGAACGTCTTCAATGGCTGAATCTCCGTCTTCAAGCTTCTTCTTTCTCTCTTCCTTGTGTGTCTATCTTTCTCTCTTGCGTTCGTCTCGTCTATATTCAGATTAGGTCTGAATAATATATATAATATATCTCTAATAAAAGTATTTTTTAATTATTTAATACAATTACAAGGATATTTCCCAAACAAAATTGAATTCCAGCAAAGAAATTCGTAGCTGGCTGTTGGGATCTGTTTCTGGACTGACTCGGCTGGATTTTAATATCAAGACCACTTCCAAAATAAAGCTCTTCTCATAAGCTTTCCTTGGGCTGTTGAATCATCTGAATCGGACTTATAGAACTCCAGTTATGGCCCAAACAGTGTGAACTGCGCAAGTGGGTCATAAAATCCGAATTTTAATCAAATTAATCTCCAACTCTTTCCTTTTAAACTCCAAGCCTTCCTTTATTAAAACTCCTTGATACCTGCAATAAAACAATATAATTTATTAAATAAAAATCCAAATCAATACAAAATAACTTGAATATATGGACAATATATAGATAAAACACACACTTATCAGGGACCATACAAAATAAAGTCAGTTACTGGTTGTAATCAATTCTTAACAATTATGGATGATTTTACAAGATTTTCTTGGGTACACCTTATCAAGTTCAAATCAGAGGTACCTTCTATTCTTACCAATTTTCTTACTTATGTGGAAAATCATTTCAGCACTTCAGTGTTATACATCAGGTCTGATAATGCTTTAGAACTCACTGCTGGTTTTTGTGATTCTTTATATAAGTCCAAAGGAATAATACATCAAACTAGTTGTGCTTACACTCCACAACAAAATGGTGTTGTGGAGAGAAAGCACAGACATCTACTAGAGACTTCCAGGGCATTGTTCATTCAAGCCAAACTTCCACCTAAGTTCTGGGGTGACTCCATCTTGTGTGCTACTTACCTTGTTAATAGAATGCCCTTATCCTCTATTGGTAATCTCACACCTTACTTCAAGCTATATCATTCTAATGCTGATTTGTCTTTATTAAGAACTTTTGGTTGCCTTTGTTTTGTTTCAACTCCTAAAGTTCATAGAACCAAATTTGATCCTAGGGCCACAGCTGCTATATTCTTAGGATATTCAAACACTACTAAAGGCTATAGAGTTCATGATTTAAAAACAAATGAAACTATCATTTCTAGAGATGTGGTTTTTCATGAACATGTTTTTCCATTCCACATTATAACTCATTCTTCAGTTTCACAGTTCCTTGGTGAAATTTTTTTACCAAAATTTAGTGTTTCCAATACTATTGATGACACTATATTTTCATCCACTTCCCAGCCCCATGTTGATTCTCCTATGAATGATAATTTTGTATCTCATTCTTCTTCCCATAATTTGCATTCTGATAATTCTACTTCAGTCTCTGAGAATTCTTTAACCTCTGCAACTACTTCCACTTCTCTTATTCCTGTAAGAAATTCTACTAGGAATAAGGTTCTTCCTTCTTATTTGAATGATTACTATTGTCATTTCAGTTATGCATCTCCTGTACACTGGTGTAATCTTGTGTCCAGTTCTTGCTTTCCTTCTTCTCACTATATGCTATTATCTCAACAATCTGTTGTCACTGAACCTTCAAACTACATTGAGGCTTCTAAAAATCCTATTTGGGTAACAGCTATGTCTAAAGAATTAGAAGCTCTTCACAAAAACAACACTTGGGATTTGGTTCCTTTACCTAAATGAAAAAAAGTAATTGGCTGTAAGTGGGTTTACAAGGTTAAACTCAATGCAGATGGTACTCTTGAGAGATGTAAGGCTAGGTTAGTTGCCAAAGGTTTTAATCAGAAGTTTGGGATAGATTACAATGAGACTTTTTCTCCGGTGGTCAAAATGAGTACTGTCAGGTGTATCCTATCTGTAGCAGCTAGTAAAAAGTGGGATATTTTTCAACTTGATGTGAATAATGCTTTCTTGCATGGTGATTTGATTGAAGAAGTTTATATGACTGTTCCTGAAGGCATTGATAATCCATTAGGACTAGTTTGTAAATTGAGAAAGTCTTTGTATGGTCTTAGACAGGCTTCCAGACAGTGGTATGATAAACTTACTCAGGCTTTGATTCACCAAGGTTTTATTCAGTCCAAGAATGATTACAGTTTGTTCACCTTCAAAACATCTGTGGATCTTACAATTTTAGCTGTGTATGTTGATGATATCATCATCATAGGCAGTGATTTGACCCATATTCAGTCTGTTAAAACTTTTTTACATGATACATTCAGTATTAAGGACCTTGGATTACTTCATTAATTTCTGGGTATGGAAATCACTTACTTGACAGATGGGATTGTCATGAGTCAGAATAAGTTCACTAGAGAATTGCTTCAGGATTGTGCCTTGGATTTATCTAAGAAGGCAGTCACATCATTGCCTCTTAATATTAAACTTGATGCTACTTCTGGTGCTCTTTTTCATGATCCTGGACTATACAGATCTTTCATTGGCAAGCTTAATTTTCTTACAAACACAAGGCCAGATCTCAGTTACACTGTTCAGTTTTGAGTCAATATATGCAGGAACCAAGAACTTCTCATTTTGATGCTTTGAATCATACCTTAAGGTATATTGCTCACACTGCAGGCCAAGGAATTAAATTGCAAAAGCCTGATTCCTTGACATTACAAGCTTTTAGTGATTCTGATTGGGCCTCATGTCCTGATTCTAGAAGATCAGTTACTGGTTATGTTCTCTTATTGGGAGGTTCTCCTATCACTTGGAAGTCAAAGAAACAAACTACAGTATCACGATCCAGTTCTGAGGCAGAATATCGTGCCATGGCAGCAGCTGCTTCTGAAGTCACTTGGGCTGTAAGTTTGTTGAATGATTTAGGTGTTACTAACTTGAAACCAGTAACACTTTTCTGTGATAATCAGTCTGCCCTACAAATTGCAAAGAATCCGGTTTTTCACGAACGGACTAAGCACATTGAAGTTGATTGCCACTTCACTCGTGATAAAGTCCTTGAAGGTTTGCTCCAGTTATCATATCTTCCTACTCGGAACCAGCTTTCTGACATTCTCACGAAGGTTTTGCCTTCAAATCACATGCAGGAGCTTTGTTCCAAGCTAGGCCTTCATCCTTCTGGACCTATCTTGAGGGGGGATATTGAGACTACTACTTCAGCATTAGAGACTACTAGTTAATACTAGTCATATTATATTTTAATTATTAGTTTTAGTGATATTCCAGCTGGCAAAGTTAGTTAGAATAGGAATAACAGTTTTTCCCTCCATTCAGTTTTAGTATAAATAGAAATACTTTACACTCATTGTAAATACAGTTTTATATTCAATACAATCTGTACATCTATTTTTCTGTTCGTCGTCTTCTTCTACAAAGTTAACACATGTTTCATCTCTTAATCTCAATATTAATTGTACCCGTTCTGATCATCCTTTTGACATGGAGAAAATGCAAGAATTTGAGATGAAGCTGCTGCTGTGTTCCAAACAGGATTTTCTACATAGTTCTGTGGCATGGGCTGCATGGATCCATCTGTATATCTCTGTGCCATTGACTGCATAGACTCACCGAAGTAAGACATAAGGGGGCTGTCATTAAATTGTTCAAGAAGTTTATGCTATTCGGCATTCCTGCATTGGATCACTGTAAGCCATATTCTGCTCTACCTTTGCAGGAATAGTAGCATAAATATTGTTAAATGAACCACCAAAACAAGGATTATTCAAGTTATCTATCCACCGAATAGTGCTCTGGTCTAAAGTAGACCTATATGTTAGGATCGCATCCACTATAGATCAGCGTTAATCAAACACAATAACAAACACGAAAGTAAAGAACACAACAATTTAACGTGGAAACCCCTCAAGAGAGGGTAAAACCACAAATCCACTATGAATGTAATACAAGATTGGAGTCGCTCTCTCACTCAACACTCTTGAATACAATCACCTCACCTTGATTACAAAAGCTCTCTCTTGTGTATCGCACACAACTCTCTAACTTTTGCAATACTTCAAAACCCCTACAAATATCTATATTTATAGGCACCACAAATATTCTAATCCTAATATATCTCAATTCTATTTGTGACAATTACCATCTTTTCTTATCTTGGATAGAAATCTTTCCTCAATTCTTATCTCTACCAGAATAAGACTTTCCTCAATCATCACAAATTAGAATACTGCTCATAATAGGATTCTTAACTTATTTAGGGATTCGGGGCGGACCCCAACAAATCCTCCCACGGCTCGAATTCCCTAATACCTCAACCAATTCCGAGAATTTCACCTTTTTCTCGGTCTTCATCGTTGTTGCTTCACCATCTAAACAATAGATGTTCTTCTTATGCATCATCCCTTGTAGAATCAAGTTTCTTCATTTATACACATTGCAGCTTCGCCCTCGTCCAATGAATCTGTACCCACGTGATGCCAACACACTCAAAGATAACACATTCTTTGATGCATCTGGTACATATCTCACATTGAGAGCTTTCTTGATCGTACCATCATGGAGTTTAAGACAAACAGTTCCAACTCCTTGAACCTTCATCTTCTCATCATTCCCCACAACAATATTACCAAGACTTTCATCAGTGCATAAGGTCTCAAACATCGCTCGATCCCTACATATATGCATAGAAGCAGCAGAGTCCATCACCCATTCTGATTTATTCTTCACCGAACCAGGAACGGTATCCTCACTCGCCATCAAAAACTCTCCCTCATCTATCACAAGTGTAGAGTCCGCATCATCAACTTTGTTCTTTCCCTTCATCTGCTTAAAGGACTTCACATCTTCTTTAAAGCTTGGACAGAACATCTGCATATGACCCGTTTCACCACAATAATAGCACTCAACAGTGCTCATATCCCTCTTACTCGACCGAGATTTACTTCTTCCTTGCAGGTCATTGCGGTTGCGACTCCTTCTTTCAGCACTTTCGACAGCTAAAACTGCCCCACTTTGAGAAACAACATCCTTTGTCATCCTCTCATTATCTCTTAACGCTTTTATCACATCTTCAAGCGTAAGAGTTGTCCTCCCTACTAAAAGCGTTTGCTTAAAATACTTGAAGGACTCCGGCAATGATGACAACAGCAACAGAGCTTGTTCCTCGTCTTTCATCGGCTCATCAACATTAGCCATATGACATACTAGCTGATTAAAACAACTAATGTGATCATGGAGACTATTTTCTTCATCCAGTTTTAAAGAGTACAACTCCATCTTCAAATTAAGTCTGTTGGTCAACGACTTCGAAGCGTATATGCTTGCTAACTTGTCCCATATCTCCTTTGGTGTCGACTCCTTCAACACATTATATCTCACATCGGGTGCAAGTGCCAGCCTGATTGTACTCGCCGCTCTCTTCTGGATCTTCGCCCAATCTGCATCACTCATCTCTTTTGGCTTTGCCTTCTCCAAGGCATCATCAAGTCCTTGTTGAATTAACACATCCTTGACGGTTAATTGCCACATAGTGAAATCCGTCTTTCCATCATACTTGGGTGCATCAATCCTCAACGACTTTAGATCTTCCATCAAGCCAAGAAAAGATCAACTCACGACCAACTATCCAGCGCAAACAGTCAACTTCGGACACCAGAAATCACACCCTCACGAACCCAAAATCCGATCTCCACCGTTCAGATTTTAGATATTGATGTAACGCATCTACTGTCCGAAAATCAGGACGATCCAACCACGGATGACCTCCCAATAGTCAATTCTTCAACAGCTGCGCAGACCAGAAAATTCCTGCGAATTTTCGTAATTACTTCGTGATTGCCTTCTCTTTAACGCCGGATCTACTTCTCGAACCCAAGCTCTTGATACCAGTTTGTTAGGATCGCATCCACTATAGATCAGCGTTAATCAAACACAATAACAAACACGAAAGTAAAGAACACAACAATTTAACGTGGAAACCCCTCAAGAGAGGGTAAAAACCACAAATCCACTATGAATGTAATACAAGATTGGAGTCGCTCTCTCACTCAACACTCTTGAATACAATCACCTCACCTTGATTACAAAAGCTCTCTCTTGTGTATCGCACACAACTCTCTAACTTTTGCAATACTTCAAAACTCCTACAAATATCTATATTTATAGGCACCACAAATATTCTAATCCTAATATATCTCAATTATATTTGTGACAATTACCATCTTTTCTTATCTTGGATAGAAATCTTTCCTCAATTCTTATCTCTACCAGAATAAGACTTTCCTCAATTATCACAAATTAGAATACTGCTCATAATAGGATTCTTAACTTATTTAGGGATTCGGGGCGGACCCCAACACTATACTGCTGCAGTGGCACATGCATGGGTATTTGCATATGCATTGGCGTAGGAAATTGAGAATTGTAATAGTTAAAAATTGGCTGGCGCGAATTACTTGTAATGTGAAACTTATTAGGTTGTCTGGATTCTTCAAACTCCATGCTCCTTTTCCTAGTCAACATCTTTTGTTGCTCCTGCAGATGATAAGCGTAGTAGTTACTCTTGTTTTCATTCATAACCTTAAATTTCTTTGCATTTCCAAGCTTCTTCTCCAAAAGACTAGCAATTTTATTAAGCTTCTCCTCCGAGAAGTTATCAAACCTTTCATCCCATGATGGGTACTTAGCTTTCCCGTTAGATTTACGCAGCTTTGTAAGAGCATCTTGTGCCTTTTTGTTCCTATCCTCAAAGAAATTAAACAAAAGTGAAGTCTTCTTTTAACGTTCATCAGTGGGCTGGCCTTTGTATTTAGTGATCACTTCAAGAACCTCAGAGTGATCTTCAGGCCAGATGTCTGGTTGATGATCCTGCACCGGAGTTTGCTTTGGCCCGTGAATGATCATTATAGAGCTAAATTCCGACACTTTTCTCTCTTTATCAATTCCATAGTTAGCTTAGCTCTACCCATCTGCACACATATCAGAAATCAGATCATAAAACTTTACACTAATCAATTAAAAATTCATCAGCATTACACTTTATATTAATAGTAAAAAAAGGTCAAAATGACTAAATCCAATAAAATGTTGAAATATAATTTACCATGACAAATATGTATACTTTTTGAAAATCATACAGCACTAGCACCAGATTAAGAAGACATGGCTAGATGCACTCAAAAGTAGATTATAAATTTATAACAATAAAAAAACACTTACCTAATGAAATGAATATGACCCAAAGATTATAAATGTAAAGAAATCTGTAACAAAAACCAGAAAAAATAAATTGGATTTGCATTAGATCAGCAAAACTTTCAAAAGCAATAAAATATATATTTCTATCTATTTCACTCCCATCTAATTTGAAGTTTTTGGCTTCAAATCTCTTCAAAAAAGCTCTCACAAGTCTATTTCACAGATTTTAACTCAAACAACATCTCTTGGTATAATAGTATTTCCCCGTTCTTTTACGAAATTTTTATAGCATAGTTTATCAGAATTCTCAATAAATAACATGTTAGAAAATTGATAGTTTAAGGATATAATTAACTATATTCTTGATGTTAATTCAAATTTTTAATGATTGGAAGTTGTTCCTTGCTATGGGAACTTAAACTTTCATGTATGGGTTTAATAACTTTCTTGTTTAAATCCATAAGAGAAATTGAGATGAAGGTAGTAGCTTGAAAAAGCTTGTTATAATTATGTTTCATTTGTCCCACATAGAAAAGAATAAGGGGACTTGGTGGCTTTATATAGCATTACACACATGAGTAGTATACAACTACTAAGGTGTGTGATGGTGCATGGTGTTAGTGTGTGCTTCACGCGCACACACACACACACGCGCCACTGCCGCCCGCCTCGCCATGCCACACACCGCACCGGGTCGGGTCGAAGGGCGATTCGGGTCGGGTCGGGTCGGGTCGAAGGGCGATTTGGGCGAATGTCTCGGCGTCTCGCGTACGCGAGGCGACCTGGGCGAGGGGTTTTATTCTATGATTTTAATTGAATTATTATTGGGCTGGGCCAGACCAAGTCAAATAATTCAAGTTATTAAATTTAAATCAAAAACGTTTTATTCATTAATTGGTCAGTTTTGATTTTTTATTTAATATGAGCAGCTGTTACGGAAATTAATGTGTGTGCTGAATTTGAATGCTCCTGTGCTTCAGTTACGGAAAGGAACCACTATAAATAGTGGCCCTTGTAGCTCAGTTGAGACACACATAAGTTTGCAATCACACTTCTCTCAAAACAAAACTCTCTCTGCCCTCCCTCTCCATATAGTTTTCCCTGTAGTTTTCTGGTTCTCCGGCGACTGAGGTGCTGGTCGTAGTTGAGCGCTGCTGTTGCTGTGAACACCTTGCTCGGAGCTATTTTATCCTGGAAGTAGTATCTCGCCGACAACCTGACACAGTAAGTGTGGGCGAATAACTCTTCAAGAACAGTCAGGGTTTCTCGAAGTCCTGACGACTCAGCTGTTGCTTCGTTATTTCTGTTCTTATACACTGTTAATCTATGGCTAAATGTACTGTTTCTGTCTCCCTGGTTATTTATCAGTTTCTGATATGCATGCTTTCGACCTTCATGCTTTGTTTTGCTAACTTTGGTCTTGGCATGTCAATGCTATATCTATTATATAACTGCCTCCATGTTGCTGTAGTACTTGTTATTTCCAACATAACATCTATATATGCAAACATGACAAAAACACAATTCATAAATCAAGTTTTAAATAAAGAATATACTGTTATGGGCACATGCAATACCTTTTAAACAAAGTTGGTAAACAAATTAAAACTTCTTTAATTTGGTAAACCATTACAAATAAGCTTAATAAAATCAGTGCAAAAAAGGAACATGCCTGTGTGCGAAGAAGCAGCAGTTGAATGAATGAAAGATCAGAGGAGGGGGAGAGGATTAATGTTGGGATTTGGACATTATATAACAAAGCGTTGGTTTGTAAGAAAAGAAATTAATTCAGAAAAATAGAAAGTAAATCTTTGATTGAATTAATTATTGCATTAAGATGGCATTTTCCATGGAAAATTAGGTAGAATTAAGAAATTAGTATAATCTTGTGAATTATTTTCTTATGTTAATTGCATGTAGAGATTTGATTGAATATTCTCATCAATTACCATTTATGTATTCTGGTAAAAGTTAGCGACTTACGATAAATGTACCATGCATTTGTTTTACTAGGTCTTTTAATTTTCAAAATATTTTTTATCGATATTCGTATATTTGTGATTGAGTTGTAATAATTAACAATAAACAGTGTCGTAAAAAACGGGAATCGGAGTTAATCGATGAAGGCACCGTCCAGGGATTAATCGGGGATTAATCAGAATGATTAATCGGATCATTAATCGGAATAAATTTAATAATATTTTTTATATACAATTATAAAATTGTTTCGTTATTTCAACTAAACATACATTATTATCATATATTTATGCAAATATGTTAAAAATGTTATATAATTGTAATAAATAAAATTTTGAAGGTTTAACTTTTTAATTAGAGATCAATTTAAGATGAAAACTTAAGAGAATTTACGATTTAGGCATCTAAAATTATAATTATATGTACAAAAATAATGTTTTTCCTATTGTTTAATCAAGTTTCTATCTTTTAAATTTTTATTAATTTTTTTAGTTTTAACTATTTTTTACTATTTTTTAATAATTAGTCCGATTTTTATCGATTAATTCAATTTTTGACCGATTCAGCCGATTTTTGACCGTTTTTATGAAAAATGATTAATTGACCGATTTTCGCTTAATCAGTTCGGTGGTCCGCCGTCTATCGATTAATCGGCGATTAATCGCCGACTTTTAGAACACCGACAATAATCATTAAAATTTTCAAAAAAAGAACCAATAACTATTAAAAATAATGACAATAGTAATAAGTTGAGAGTAGCTCCCACTACAAAAAAACATGATATAACCCACCGCGAGTACTTATGGGGTGTTTGTCAACCAAACTTATACCTCAACTTATAACTTATATGTTGATAAGTTGAATGTTAATAATGTAGTACATTTTCATAAACTTATTGAAATTTAATTTAGCAAACTCTTAACTAAAACTTATAAGTTAATTTATCCAAACACCCATATAACTTATAAAAATTCATCAAATTATCACTTATACGACAATAAGTTAATTTTTTGTCATAAACACGCACTTAATGTGGATCCACTTATTACACGTGTTCATACGTGGCACCACCTGACATCACGTCCGGAGACTAAAACCGACAATAGTAATAAGTTGAGAGTAGCTAGTGCCTAGTGGTATCCTTAGACTATATCAAATAATAATAATAACAATAATAATGATACATTGATACTTGAAAATAATAAATACATGAAGACATTAAAATAACAAACATTTTTTTACTATACGTTCTTTTTTTGAAAGAAGGATATAAATTCCCAATTTATTATCATTATCTATAAAACTACCCATATTCAAGGTAGATGACAAATTCTACCAATTTGATTGATATTATATTAAAATTATACAAATTTTTATATAAATTTTCAATATATTTAATTGCTATTATATCTGTTATACTGGATTTTCGGTAATGGGCCCTAGACAGGTCCCTAAGTGATTTGGGCCTAGAGAATGAATTATATTTTGAAGATTGGTGTGGACTGGAATCGGGCTCGCGTCATGAGTGATGTTGAGCCAAAATCCTTCTAAGTATGGTGGGCTCGCTTCGTTATGAGTCCCCACCTTGACAAGGGGTCGCATCATAATCGGGCTCGCTTCGTTAAAATGAATGTTGGGCTCTCTTCTTTATGAGTTCACTTTGATGGGCTCGCGTCTTTATTTATCAACCCTCGCCATAAGCTTATGGGCTCTCACCATTATGAAGTAATGGGCTCGTGTTACTTAGCAGAAATGAGAATAATTGAACATAGGTGAGCTCGCACCACTTGAACTACGAAATGGTAATTTTCATATGTTTTGTGCGATGCGAGCCTGGCCAGCTCGCATCGTGGGTGAAGCCCAAAATATGGAAATTCCTGTTCACGAAGTGAGTAAAGCTTGGTTGACACGGGACAGGCCTGCAATCACGGGAAGAAATGCGGAGATGCCGCGAGATTGTAAGAAAACGTGTGACGACCAGACTATTTATGGGAACATGAAGTGGATTGATAATCCTTGGACTATTTATGGGAACATGAAGTGGATTGATAATCCTTGGACTATTTATGGGAACATGAGGTGGATTGATAATCCTTGAGCTATTTATGGGAACATAAATCTTGACTATTGTATGGGCTTGGACTGAATGGGCTTATTCAATAACTTGTTTTCCAAGAACTACGTGAGGCTTGATCCATATATAAAGGGGTACGTAGGCACCTTGTATGATACACAATTGACACTCGGCAAAGAGCAAGAGAAAAAACCCATTCTCTAATCAATTTTCTGAGGAGTCATCATACAAGTCCAGCCACAACTTTCCATAAACCTCCAACACACTGTTGTACGAAATTCTCCTAACAACAATTGGCGCTAGAAGGAGGGGGCTCATTGAGCACTACATCTTAAGGAGAAGGATGTCGAAGAACAACAAGGACGGTGACAAGGGGATTGAGCATAAGAAGGATGCCACACCACAAGGAGCGAGGACGGATCCACCACCCCACGGAGAGGGCTCGCCTCGCAAAACCACCCATGTCATGCCTCAAGTCGCACCAGTTACACTAGATGGCCAGAAGATCTTAGGCTACCTCGAGGGGATCGAGCTCCAATTCAAAGCTATGAACGCTCGGCTAGCTAAGGTCGAGCAGAACTCAATCAAGAATGCGAAGAGGAAGGCTCGAAGGCTCAAGGGCACTAGGGACAAGAAGGATAAAACCTCTAAAAAACTCATACACGAGTTCGACGAGGTAGCTGATGGGCTAAAGAAAACCGGGTTTCTTGAGACAGATGAGATATCTCCAAGCCATGAGGAGCGAGGCAGCCAGGCTCCGAGCGAGCCGCGACATGAGCCAGCTTCGTCCGAGGCTAGATCCACTAGTGTTTTGGATCGAATTGGGAAGAAGCTAACTGAGCACGATCTAAGACTTAGATTGGAAAAATCTAAGGCACGGAAGGAAGCGCCAGAGAGCACTCCACCTAGAACGGAGCGAAGGGAGAGGACTCCGCCTAGAACAGAGCGAAGGGAGAGGACTCCACCTAGAAAAGAGCGAAGGGAGAGGGCTCCACCTAGAACAGAAAGAAGAGAGAGGACTCTGCCTCGAACTCATAGAAGGGAGCGAAGGGAGAGGACTTCCTCTCACCATGCTAGTGAAGAGGGGTCGGACGAGAGAATTGGGGACCTAAGGGTTGGTGATCTGAAGCGCCTGCTGGTGCAGATGGAACATGAGAAGAGAGCCCCACCCCCTGCTACGGCCCCATCTCCTTTTACTCCTGCAATAAGGATTTCCCCTCTGCCCCCGGCATTTAGAAGTAACCTCGAGCTTGCCTTCAATGGAGATGCGGATCCTGCTGAATACTTGGCCCGTTTCAATACCGAGATGGAGGTCTACCAGGTTCCTGACCTAACTCGTTGTCGATTATTCGCTGCCTCGTTAAGAGGGAGTGCCCAACAGTGGTTTACTAAGCTAGGACCAGCTAGCATTAGCACGTGGAGACAGTTGGGAGATCTATTTCTAAGGCAGTTTCAGTCCACTCTTCATTATGCCCCCCCGGTGGCTACCCTTGCAAACATTAAGCAGGGAGAAGCAGAGTCCCTGCAGGACTATTTCATGCGATTTAATGCTGAGGTTCCTAGAGTCTGAGGAGCAACAGAAGAAGCCCAGAAGAATTTCCTAATTGCTGGATTGAGGGAGGGCTCTAAATTCTGGAAGACTCTACAGGCTAGGGAACCGGAAACTTTGGCCGAATTTTATGAACAAGCGGAGCCTCACAAAAGGGTAGAGAAATCTATGAGAGATCTAAGAAGCAGTGGCCGAAGGATGGAGAAGAGAGGGAGATCTTCTAGTCCAGAAGAAAGGAGAAAGACTTTCAGAAGGAGCCCTAGCCCAAAGAAGTTTAACAAGACCAAGGAAAATAAAGAGACTGGAAGGCCTTACACAACAAAATGGAAAAATCATACCCCTTTGGTGGCTTCCATTGATCATATATATGCCACTTATGCTGGGAAGGGGGTATTCAAGAAAGCCACCCCTCTGACGGAATATAGTAAAAGGGACACCTCTAAATACTGTGCTTACCATGAATCTACAGGACATCACACGGCCGATTGCCGACAATTGAAGGATGAAATTGAGAGCCTGATTCGACAGGGAAAGCTAACGGAATGGGTCGTAAAGGAAGTACGGAAACATAAGTCTGAGTACCATCAGGTGCCCCCTCCACCCCCGATAGCAAAGGAGAATGACACAAAGAGGACTGCTAGGGAAGATAGCATTCACGTTATTATTGGAGGACCTCATGTGGGAGGAGATAGCAAGAAGGCCATGGAGAGATATGCCCGAGAGGCAAAGGACCGTCCTCTAACCAACGTTCATCGCCTTGAACAAAGGCCTCCCCGTCTATTCACAAAAGAGAGAGATGACATTATGTTTAGCGAAGAAGATGCCAAATGGGTGCACCACCCACATGTTGATGCTCTTGTTGTGAGGATGAAAATCGGGTCCACCAATGTACATGGGGTATTGGTGGACAATGGGAGCGCTGTAAATGTTTTAACTTACGACACATACAAAAGGCTTGGATTCTTAGACAGAGAAATGGTCTCAAGCGGGAACCAACTTTACGGGTTCACAGGGGCTTCTGTAGGAATTCGAGGCACAATCCAGCTCCCGGTCAGTTTAGGGGACAACCCCCACGTGGCCACACAAATTGTCACTTTTACTGTGGTGGACCAGCCGTGTGCTTATAATGCCATCATTGGGAGGCCAATCCTGAAGGAGATGAAGGTAGTCACCTCTATCTATCACTTAACCATGAAATTTCCAACCCCCAAGGGCATCGGACGAGTGAAGGGATGTCAATATGACTCAAGGGTATGCTACAACCAAACAATAAAGGGGGCAGAGAAGTTAGATGTTCTACGAGAGGTGGCAGACCTTAGAGAACAAGAGCCCGTGGAAGATGGTGAAGAGAAGAAAAGGAAGCGTGTGGACACTCTCATGCCAGATGTTTGTAACATGATATCTATAGAGGAGCTCCCGGAAGACTACTTTGAAAGTTTGGGAATTGAGGTGGAGCCTCGGCCCGGGGCCCTAATGATGGAACCCTCTCAACCTATAATGACATACGGGGAAAGCTCATACCAAGGGCTTGGAATGCTGAGCATTTGAGGAGATATTATCAGTAGTTTCTATCTATTTAAGACTTAGCATGCATTGATATTTATCCTAAGTCTCGGGGGGTAGCGTCATATAGACACCTCCCTGTGACGTACGATGTAATAAGTCTAAGTCTGTTATTATCTAAGAAGTTGGAAGTTTTATTATCTAAATAAAGTTAAGGTTTATTGTGTGCTGCCATGCATTAAGTATATTTTACTTTTTGTGTATTATCATGTTTTCAGAAGAACATTGGATTGGGCCTCGGCCCATCAATTATGAAAAAGAGCTCGTGCGAGGCGAGCCCCTTCTAGAAACGAGCTCAGGAAAGTTGGGAAATAAAACAAAATTTTTGAACTTAAGCTTTGTGCGAGGTGGAAACTTTGTGCGTGGTGGAACCTGTGCAAGGTGGGACTAAATACGATACGAAGTGGGACCTCACGTGAATAGGTGAATTAGTCCCGTGCGAAGTGAGCCTGGGGGGAGTTGAACAAAACTTACTATGTAAAGAAATGCAAAGACAGAATCATGAATACAAAGTACTTAAATAAAAGCTTAAGTGTTACTGGACCAAGGTTGTCAAATGTTTACAAGCTTGCTAGGCAAACGGGGTGCCCGCATCCCCAAAGAAAGGTAATAAAAAAACTAAGTTTGAGGAGTGTCCTCATTGGCTTCTTGAACGGGGTGAGATACTGGGATGGGCTGAGCCTCATCTGCGGTTCGAGCCCTCTCAATGGCCTCCTCCTCCATCTCTCTTTGAAGCTTGGCAGCATAGTTGACAGTGGCTGCACCCAAAGGACTCCAATCGAACTCAGGGACCTTCGACATGAAGCCCTTCATAAAGTTCTTGGATCCTAGGGCCTTTGCATCCCTGACCTCTTCAGCCCGGCTCGCCTCTAGCATTGAAAGTTTGGCCTCGAACTCAGTATTTTGGGCAGCTGTCTTAGCTTCGGCCTCAGCAACTTGGGCTTTCAGAGAGTCGATCTCAGAGGTGGCATCAGCTAGGGCATTAGAATGTTCCTTCTTCATTTTTTCCATAAGTGCTCTGGACTCGCGAAGATCCTTCTCGAGACTTGTGGTCGCATCAAGAATGCTTTGCTTGGATTCCTCAACCAAAGCCACATTTGCCCTCCTCGCTTCATCCAGCTTACCCTTCAAAATCCTGTTGTCCTTATCTAGACGGGCAGAAGCCTGACCCATAGAGAGAAGCTCCCTGTGTCTGTTGATTTGCCTTATGAACACCTCAGCTGTGGCCTTGGAGAGGGCATCGTTATTTGCCTCAAACGAGCCCGAAGTCCATGCCCTTAAGTCGCTCTCAGAAACGTGTGGGGCTCCAAGTCTAACCAAAGTACTGGCCACGACGCTTCCTTGAGGGTTTGGAGGGAGATCCTTACGAGCCCGCTTCGCAACATCAAGCTCAGGAGTGGAGTCCTTAGAATGCTTGGTCTTCCTTTTCAACGGAGAGCCCCCCCAGTGGCCAAGTGCTCGGTAAAGGTAGTCTTAAATCGGGGAGGGATCTCTTTGGTTTTGATCTTGTTGGAACCCTCTGCATGCGAGCCGGCCTGGCTCCCAGAAGGAACGGTGCGAGTCTGGACCTCTTGGTCATCCAAAAATGGAGGAGGAGAAATTGCCATTCCTGAAAAACAATGAGGACAAGAGAGTTAGTACACAATTAAATAAAAGTGCTAAAATGAAGTCGCGATGCGAGCTGAGGGCTCGCATCGAATGAAACTTACCTTTTCCTTTCCTCCTAGATTTCTTGCTAGGGGTCAACCTAGTCCCTTCTTTTAAGAAGCCGTACTCGACAAGGTTGGCAGTTGTAATCAATTTTCTAATATTCCGTTCTGAGACGGGAGTCTTTAAGAGATTATCAGCGTTTAACTTTTCTTGGCCTTGCAAAGACGTTCTCACGGGGGGTTCTGCGAATAGAAATAAACTGTAAGCACGATGCGAGCTCAAAGAACGATGCGAGGTGACAAAGAAACGATGCGAGCTCAAATGAAATGCTTACCAGGATCATAGTAAAAATGAGTTTGAACTCGGGGAACTTCGTGAACATAGAAGAAGGGGTCCTTCCATTTTCCTGAGTTTCTTGGGCCCCCGTAGATTAATTTTTTCTTGTTGTAGCAAGGCCAAACAGAAAGGTAAAAATAGCCGAACTCGGCTGAATGTTTTAATTCAAAAAATATCCCAATTGCCTAGCGGTGAGAGTTGGGTAGCCTTGTTTTTTGTAAAGAATATATAAAGCAATGGCAGACCTGTACCCGTTAGGGTTAATTTGTAACGGTGCGAGCCCGTAGTACTCCAAAATTTCTTGAATAAAAGGATGAAGGGGTGCAGAAATTCCCAGCTTTAACAGAAAGGTTGAAAGAACCATGCGAGGCGCCCGTCCTCCATTTTCCGGATGATTAAACTGATAGCACCTCATATGCGGTGCAGGGAGGATTATACGACCCTCTGGCCTAAACTGCTCCACGAGGTCGCACAAAGAATCCTCAGTCAACGAGGTGGACATGTCTCTACAAGCTAGAATCTTCCCATCCTCGTGAAAAGAGGATGAGCTCTCATCGCCATCTGGAATAATACGTTTTTTGAGAAAAACCACTCCTACGAGCTCGGGCTGTTGGATGACTTCATATGGCACAGGAGATGGTTCGGGAATGTAAGTGTAATTACAAAAATCAACCTCTTTTGATACATCTGCTATCTCTTCGCTAGCAGGGTTGTCAAAGGACCAATGTGAACTGGTATCCTCATCTTCGTCATCATGGTCGAATTCATCTTGAGGAGATGCGATGCGAGTCACATCTTTTCCTTTTCGTTTGGCATAAAAAGCGCTCCCCAGAGAATTATCTGTGGACGACTCTGAAATCTCAATTGGAACATGAGCAGAATCTGGGGCGAGGCGAAGCTTTGCTCTCCTTTCTTGAAGTAATTGATTTATACGAGCATTGGCCTCCTCTTCACTCATGGGTGGTAATGGACGATTAAAAAGGTCATCAAGATCAAACGAGCTAGGGACACTTGGTCCTGTTTTCTTATTTCTCCACGAATACAGATTTTTCTCCCTAGTATAGTTTTCAGGAGTGGAGTTGGGATCGAGTTGAAGTCCCAACGAGCTGGAACCACTAGCTCGCATCGCACTCTCTACCCTTGCGATATTGGCAGCCCCTTCAGGAGTAATGGCTGAGTTGGGAGAGATAGGCTGGCTTAAACGACCCGAGATGGATGTTAATTCACGCTGGAATTCCTTGGAACCCCTAAGCTCAGGAGGATACTGATTCAAGGGAGATGGAGTGGCAGAAGAATGAGCCGGGCTCGGGGTGTTATTGAGCGAACCGGCAGATGGAGATGGGGTCGCACTCGACATCTGAAAAAGATGGTGAAAATTAGTGTGTGTCTCTAAAAATAAGAAGAAAGAAGGTATTAAAAAATCCTAAGTGTTCTCGCCTCGCATGGACAATTGGGACTATTGTTCGATGCGAACACATGGCTCGTTTTCGCGTGATACCAGGTTCAGCTCGAACAATGGTATGAGTTCGCTTCGATGAAGGAACTCAAATTCGCAACTCTATAGGTTCGAACAAACATATAATATACAAACATAAAGAATACATATGAAAAAAGGTTTTTAAGATTGGAATGCTTACTCTGGGAAGGATTAGAAGATGAACTTGAAGAACTTGAGGAGGATGCGGACGAACGCCGGGAAGTTATAATAATTCTCGCCGTGTTTGATCCTTGAGCAAAATTGGGCAGAGTTTCCTTACTGTTTTTGATGGAATGAGTTTATGAAATGAAACTCTGAGGTATTTATAGAGGATAGGAGAGAGAATACAAAAGACACATGTCCGAATTTGAATGGATGGCACGTCTTTTTATGAACAGCTGTCAAACGGATGGGAGAACACGCGTTTGACAGTAGTGAGCAAAACTGGATGCTATGCGAGCTGGATGTTATGCGAGCTGGAAATCGAGTTTGCATCGTGTTATTTGATGCAAATGAAAAATTCCTTATCTAAGATTACTAAGGAATTTTGGGGGGTAGTTGTTATACTGGATTTTCGGTAATGGGCCCTAGACAGGTCCCTAAGTGATTTGGGCCTAGAGAATGAATTATATTTTGAAGATTAGTGTGGACTAGAATCGGGCTCGCGTCATGAGTGATGTTGAGCCAAAATCCTTCTAAGTATGGTGGGCTCGCTTCGTTATGAGTCCCCACCTTGACAAGGGTTCGCATCATAATCGGGCTCGCTTCGTTAAAATGAATGTTGGGCTCTCTTCTTTATGAGTTCACTTTGATGGGCTCGCGTCTTTATTTATCAACCCTCGCCATAAGCTTATGGGCTCTCACCATTATGAAGTAATGGGCTCGTGTTACTTAGCAGAAATGAGAATAATTGAACATAGGTGAGCTCGCACCACTTGAACTACGAAAGGGTAATTTTCATATGTTTTGTGCGATGCGAGCCTGGCCAGCTCGCATCGTGGCTAAAGCCCAAAATATGGAAATTCCTGTTCACAAAGTGAGTAAAGCTTGGTTTACACGGGACAGACCTGCAATCACGGGAAGAAATGCGGAGATGCCGCGAGATTGTAGGAAAACGTGTGACGACCAGACTATTTATGGGAACATGAAGTGGATTGATAATCCTTGGACTATTTATGGGAACATGAAGTGGATTGATAATCCTTGGACTATTTATGGGAACATGAGGTGGATTGATAATCCTTGAGCTATTTATGGGAACATAAATCTTGACTATTGTATGGGCTTGGACTGAATGGGCTTATTCAATAACTTGTTTTCCAAGAACTATGTGAGGCTTGATCCCTATATAAAGGGGTACGTAGGCACCTTGTATGATACACAATTGACACTCGGCAAAGAGCAAGAGAAAAAACCCATTCTCTAATCAATTTTCTGAGGAGTCATCATACAAGTCCAGCCACAACTTTCCATAAACCTCCAACACACTGTTGTACGAAATTCTCCTAACAACAATATCATTTATATGTATATAACTTTATTTTTCTATATTAAATAGTATAGAAAATACCATTTTAAGCATAAAATATTTATTATACAATTTTTGTAATTACAATTTATATGTATATTAGTTTAATTTTTTTATAGATTAATATTATTATATTTAAAAAAATTATAATACACCACTTTACCACAACAGTTATCGATAAATTAAAAAAAAAAACTCAATGTACTAACATATAAATATTTAATATATCTTTGGGTGAAAAATCTTAATATACCATTTTTACTTGGTGTCACAATTCTAAAAAATAATCCTTTATATTTTGAGAAAATACATTTTTAAATGCATATTTATATAAAGAGAAAAAAGAACATGATATGCATGTCACACAATTTTACTGAGATAACAAATAAAATGATTATGTATTATAAAAAAAAGTGTGCATATTAAAATATTTTCTAAAAATTGTACATATCAAAAAATTATCTGTATAAAAATTCATTTATTTATCTATGTATCTTAAATTCCCTATTTTCTTATATAAAATGTAACATAAAAATCCAAAAAATGTTAAAAATCATCTAAAACACATATTTATATGCATTTCTACATTAACTCATGTTTAGATATCGTTCTTATAAAGAATAAGTTTGTTGTATTTTATTAATTTGGGAATACTGAAAAAATGTGCAAGGAGGTCGAACAGACAAATTTTGGGAGCACATCCTTAGATGTACCTCTAGTGAATTAATGTTTTCTTGTAATACAAAGAATCATTTATTTAAATTGGGTTATTTTTGCTTTTCAACTGCAAATTCTTATATTCTTTGAAGAATTTGTCTACTAATTTTTAGTACTTTGGTTGTTACAAAAATATTTGAAGTATAAAAGAATAAAAATACGTATGTAACTGATACAAACCTAATATTGCTACTACTTTTACTATATACTCAAAATTTTATAATGTTTTCTTCTTTCACTTACAAAAAAATTGCATTTTAAAGGAATTAGGATCGGAAAATGCACATTCTTTAAGTTTAGCCATTTTTAGAATAATTTTAATCTACAATTACATTATGGGATCTCTTTAAAATATCAATATGTGCATGCTTTATTATTTAAGAAAGTACCAAGTCAAGTAATTTGGCTTAATTCTCGAGCTGCACGTGAATTCTGAAAATTTATCAATCGACTGCTTAGCATCTGTTGAGTCGTTGAGCTTTGATTAACCGTTGATATCACATTATTCTTCATTTGTTGAGTTTTCAAATTTCCGTTGATCTTCATATTACTTGTGAAAAATACAAATCTTCAATTCTACACACTTTGACTACCTTTTCTTCGCATCTGTTGATAGACCATTTTAATTTATGTTCACTTATAGAATTTGTTAACAGATGAGTCTTTTATAGATTGTTTGTTCATTGTTTTGTACTTCAACAGATAGAATTCACTTATCTTGTTATAGATTGAAAAATCCTAACTATATACAAAATATCATCCATCGATAATCATTTTTACATAAGGTACATATTTGTTAGGTGGTATCAACCCAAATATACAGGGCAGTCAATTAAGGTCAGTCGGTTAACTTCATTGATACGAGTCCTTTTGGGACATGTACAAAAACAAATTCACGCAAGTTCGGCCCAAAGTGAACAATATCATATTATTGTGGAGTTAAGACTTGTTAGCGGTCCAACAAGTGGTATCAGAGCCCATAATTCCGGAGTTAGATCTTGGGGGTAACAGTCTATGATTGTTCGATGTGGAAGGTTCACCTCGGTATGAATTCGCAATTGGAGATTTGTCGGGGTGCCTTGTACCTAAAGTCTTCTTGATTGTGTTCAAGCGATAAGTAAATCGCAGTTCGCAGCAATGCAAGATGTGGACAGATTAATCGCAGATGTTAGACCGCGGGATATGTGGTTCTTGGTTTGAGGGGAGGATTGTTGGGTAGTGTTAAACCAAGTACCACATCGATGAGACAAAAGAAAATTCTTTTGTATATAGAGCAGCTAGTTAACTCCATTAGTATCAGGTCTTTTGGGATGGGCCCAAAAATAAATCTGTGCAAGCTCGGCTCAAAACGGACAATTTCATACTACTGTCGAGTTAAGGCTTGCTAGCGGACCAACATGATTGATACTTAATAAGTAGAAATTTCTTAAATCATTAGACACTTTATAAAAATGCTATATATTTGCTAGTTACAAACACAACAAAATTCTAAAATAAATAATTTTTTATCATCAAATCTAACTTGTGATTTAAAAATGCTATCTATTGACTAGTTATCACAATAAAATTCTAAAATAAATAATTTGTTATCATTAAATCTAACTTGTGATTTAAAAATGCTATCCATTGACTAGTTACAAACACAACAAAATTCTAAAACAAATAATTTGTTATAATCAAATCTAACTTGTGATTTCTAACAACTAGTAATAAGTTATTAGCAATAGAGATAACAATGCATTTTCTTATTTATAAAGATAATGTAGAATGATTCAAATAATCCATATTTCTAAAATAATTAATATCTAAAAAGTTGCAATTAACTTCTTTTCTTTATAATACTAAAAATTTAAAGTTTTAAATCATATTCCATATATATATATATATATATATATATATATATATATATATATATATATATATATGCATTACGTCAAATGGTCACATGAGATATTTGGACGCACTCAGAAATATTAAATACATTCTTATCTATAGTTTGACAAATTGGGTAAGATGAACTTAGGTAACGGAGATAAGGAACTAAAGACTCAAGGTATCCACAGTAGATGTAATTATAATTTCAACCGTAAAATATGAAAAAGATACCGTATTAAAATGCATGGTATTTATGCAAGACAAATATGAGAACATGAGGTATTGGAATTATTTCGAACTATTGTGTTTACACTTATCTCATGTTTGACTAAACTAGGTAGTTGGACTTGAAAAGTGGGGATAAAGAGCATAAAAAGTAAAGCATATCGCTAGCAGATCTAATTTTGCATGACGTAGCACAATTGTGAGTATATGGGGGCATTAATAACTTTATTTATTACTTGTGTGCGTGTATATTGTATTAGATGGACACATTATAATTTCTTTGTCATTTCGTTAGGAGTTGGTAGAGATAAGACATTATAAATAAAGACACGGTAGGGAACTGATACACACGAAAAACACAAGGTTCAAAAGGAAGGAAGCAACACTCAGAAGTGAAGAAAATTTCGGAGATATTAAAGTAGATTTTCGCAAAACGTTTCCGAGGAAATAATGGTATTATTTCTAAAATTTACTAGAGATTTCTTGATTAAACAACAATGTTTGTTATTTGTGGTAATTGATTTTAGTTGATAGAATTGTATATAACATTATATTATACTGTAAATTTTGAAAGGAGTGTATGTTTGTAGAAAAAAGTTGATGTGTATATGCATGTTTGCAATTTTAAGTTTTAAGTAATGTCCAAATTTTAAGCTTTAAGTGTTTACGTCCTTCGTTTCGTGTCGTTTGTCCAATTGACTAGTGTCATTGAGTATAAAATCATGTTAGGACATTTTTCTGTTTTTAGAGGAGTTAGTTACTTAACATGGTATTTGTTGTTGGAGGAATTTCGTAACAACCCAAATCGGAGGTTGCTGGAATAACGAATTATGAAAATAGGGGGATTTGGGATTTTTGGATGTTTGGGGGATGAGCTCGTATGATGACTCCTCAGAAATTGAATAGAGAATGGGTTCTTTCTCTTCCTCTTTCCCGAGTGTCAATTGTCGTATCATACAAGGTGCCTACGTACCCTTTTATATAGGGATCACGTCTCACGTAGTTCTTGGAAAACAAGTCATTAGATAAGCCCATTCAGTCCAAGCCCATGAATAGTCAAAATTTATCCATCCAATGTTTCCATAAATAGTTCAAGGATTATCAATCCACCTCACGCTCCCATAAATAGTCCCGTCTTCACGTGTTTTCCTACAATCTTGCGGCATCTCCGCATTTCTTTCCATGATTTGAAAAATATCGTTGATTGAGATTGATTCTTTCCTCGTTTCAGAGAGAGGATATAACTTAGTGGTTAAGCAATTAATTATTAATCTGAATTAATAATTATTAAACGGAGAAATTTGGACTATGCCAAAACGTGGCATAACAACAAGCCCCCAGTTCTTCAGTGTAGCTTGCTGCAGTGGAGAACTAAAAATCTTCGAGCTTTCAAATTTCTTCAAGTATCATTGTCCACATAAGGATGTGTTTTTGTTTGTCCACGAGCCCCCCGAGTTGAGGCTTTAATAAGATACCCAATTTCAAATGTCAGGCTTTCAGCCCATATCACATCTGGTCCCACACATTTTCCTACAATCTCGCGGCATCTCCGCATTTCTTCCCGTGATTGTAGGAATGTCTCGTGCCAACCATATCACGTTAGGTCCCACACGTTTTCCTGCAATCTCGCGGCATCTCCGCATTTCTTCCCGTGATTGTAGAAATGTCCTGTGTAAACAATGAAATATCCATCTACCAATGGGCCTTCAATAATTTAATTTTATCCATGGACTCTCCTCTGAGAGTAGGGTCTTCAAAAATTATTATCCTCCTCGAAATAGGGTCTTCTAAAATATAACCCTTTTCAAATTAGGGTCTTCTAAAATAATCTAACTCCCGATCTGAAAATAATTTTTACTAACATACAATGCAAGAATATAAAATAAATTCGAAAAAAACTTATCTTAGTTTTTTTTACTTTATGTCGCAGGCCCGAAATAGCTGCCAAATTTTTTCTTTTACCGCGCGCGTGATGTCAACCTTCCTGTTTTCTGCCTTCGTGAGTTTTCAACACATGTTCAGCCATTAGTTTCAAACTTTGATTTCCGAGGGTCCCACGTACTTGTCTTCCTTCCTTGGTGATTTAATAACCTGCCACTCTTCTTTTTCTTTTGCTCTGACATGGTCGCGAGAGGGTTTTTTTATCTTCTATTCATTAACCCTTGAGCCTAGCCTCCAATTTTGCTCGACAAAATATTTACGCATCATTTTATCGATCCAAGACACAATAAAATCGTTATGCTCCTCCATTAAATCCGCTCCAGATCCGATAAAACCTCCCTTGTGCATGATGTAGATGATTAGATTGTCCTCCACAATAAAAAAATAATCCCCTCCTTCTAGCGCCAAATGTTGTTGGAGGAATTTCGTAACAACCCAAATCGGAGGTTGCTGGAATAACGAATTATGAAAATAGCTCTTCCTCTTTCCCGAGTGTCAATTGTAGTATCATACAAGGTGCCTATGTACCCTTTTATATAGGGATCACGCCTCACGTAGTTCTTGGAAAACAAGTCATTAGATAAGCCCATTCAGTCCAAGCCCATGAATAGTCAAAATTTATCCATCCAATGTTCCCATAAATAGTTCAAGGATTATCAATCCACCTCACGTTCCCATAAATAGTCCGGTCTTCACATGTTTTCCTACAATCTTGCGGCATCTCCGCATTTCTTTCCATGATTTGAAAAATATCGTTGATTGAGATTGATTCTTTCCTCGTTTCAGAGAGAGGATATAACTTAGTGGTTAAGCAATTAATTATTAATCTGAATTAATAATTATTAAACAGAGAAATTTGGATTTTGCCAAAACGTGGCATAACAGTATTATATACGTCATTAGTTGTGTGGGTATTGGTTGTGTGGGTATGAGTTGTAGCTTGTGATCTTGTATAGATCATCCTGAATATATATATATATATATATATCAAAAATTTTGTGTTTGAAGACACAACTACAAATTTTTAGTCTTTGGTTGTTACAAAAATATTGTAAGTATAAGGGAATAAAAATATGTGTTTGAACGATACAAACCTAATGTTGCTACTACTTTTAGTATATAAAAGTTTATACATCTTTTTTCTTTCACTTACAAAATAATTGCATTTTAAAGGAATTAGGATCAGAAAATGTACATCATTTATATTTAACCATTTCTAGAATAATTTTAGTCTACAATTACATTCTGGGAACTCTCTAAAATATCATTTTGTGACCAAGTCAAGTAATTTGACTTAATTCTCAAGCTGCATGTGAATTTTAAAAAAATGTTCTACATTTTACCTTATCAATCGATTGCTTAGCATCTGTCGAATCGTTGAGTTTTGAATAACCATTTAGATCTCATTATTCTTCATTTGTTGAGTTTTCAAATTGCAGTTGATATTCATTTAACTTTTGAGAAATATGAAAAATATGTCGTATTAAAATGCATGGCATTTATGCAAGACAAACATGATAACATGAGGTATTTGGAATTATTTCGAACTATTGCGTAAACACTTATCTCATGTTTGACTAAACTAGTTAGTTGGACTTGAAAGTGGGGATAAAGAACATAAAAAGTAAAGCATATCGCTAGCAGATCTAATTTTGCATGACGTAGCACAATTGTGAGTATACGGGGGCGTTAATAACTTTATTTATTACTTGCGTGCGTGTATATTGTATTAGCTGGACACGTTATAATTTCTTTGTCATTTCGTTAGGAGTTGGTAAAGATAAGACATTATAAATAAAGAGACGGTAGGGAACTGATAAACACGAAAAACACAAGGTTCAAAAGGAAGGAAGCAACACTCAGAAGTGAAGAAAATTCGGAGATATTAAAGTAGATTTTCGCAAAACGTTTTCGAGGAAATAATGGTATTATTTCTAAAATTTACTAGAGATTTCTTGATTAAACAACAATGTTTGTTATTTGTGGTAATTGATTTTAGTTGATAGAATTGTATATAACGTTATATTATACTGTAAATTTTGAAAGGAGTGTATGTTTGTAGAAAAAAGTTGATGTGTATATGCATGTTTGCAATTTTAAGTTTTAAGTAATGTTCAAATTTTAAGCTTGAAGTGTTTACGTCCTTCGTTTCGTGTCGTTTGTCTAATTGATTGACTAGTGTCATTGAGTATAAAATCCTGTTAGGACATTTTTCTGTTTTTTTAGAGAGGTCTCTCAGAGTACTCTCACCCTATTTATTTAATTTAATATGTTTGTTTGATATATTGGTAATTGGTACATATGCTTGGTTCAATCGTACGACATGGCATCTCTCTCGATTTAAGGAGAGGTCTCGGATTTGAGTACTTCCACCCCGATTTATTTAATTTAATACATTTGTTTATTATATTGGTAAGTGGTATATGTGTGACATAATCGCAGCGCGATAGTTGAAAGTATATGATTTTGTTGAGAATTTTAATTTTCTGTGACACCTTGAGATTATACCTAACGCACTTTTTTCGGTGGTAGAAATATAGGTGAGACAGTAATTTTTTGCATTTTACAGTAGTTGTTAAATGCGTGAAAAAGTAAATAAATAAATAATACTCTTTAGTTAATAACCAAACATATCCTCTATATATATATACGATTAAGAGAGCAGGATGAAGGAAGATCTTTACTTGCTGAGATTTAATGGGGTTTATTTATTTATTTATAAGGCTTTCACGCAATATTTAAATATTTCATTTCTTTTTTAGGGTTTTTTCTTGCTGAGATTTAATTTAATTTATAATTTATTGCACTCTACTTTGGGCTTGTAACTTCTTTTGTTGATGGTTATTTTTTGCCAGGACTTGCATCTGAGCTTATATGGAAAACAAGAAATGTCACCCTCGTTCGAAACAAGTCTCAATAGCGGACGTCCAGAGCAAAATCAGTTACTTAGTCATCTTGGGCATGATACTAAGAATTTCCTGTCATTGGGTGAAGTGGGAAATGCATCTGACATTTCTGGACCTCGAAACGGATTTCGAAACGTTGAATCTAGAAATGCAAGCTTGACAATGGGGTCAAGGAACTACATTAACAGTGTGCCAAGTTTGCAAAGTTCTTTCATGTCCTATCGGTCTCAGCCAAGTGGGAGAGGATTAGTGCAGAGTCGACTTGCTCGGAACTTTAATGACAGTACTAATGCTTCATTTATCAGCAGGGGAAACTTCTCCACAGTACATGGATCAGCTCCTATATGGCCTGGAACTTCACACAGTAAGTGTTGTGTTCACGATTGAAGTGTCTATTGAAACCTTTAAATGTTTCGAGTTTATTTACTGATTAATTAGTCGCAGCAGCTATTCTTACTTAGGGTGCATGACAATTTTACAGGTACAATATCTCGAATTCAACCCCAGGGACTTATTCCTGGAGGATGCATAAATGAAGGAGGACGAAGTTCAGTGCCATCGGTTATACGTGGACAAGAAAAGGGGGACAACATGCAGTCCATGCAAGAATTTAGAAGATATGGTGATTATCAATCTAATTCTACATTGTTGCTCGGTCAGGAAAAGAAGGAAATTTGCTCAAGTTTCAGAACACCTGTAATTCCATTGTCGAGGAAGGATGACGGTTCTTTCCTGATGCTGAATAATGCTTCTCCAAACCATGATCATTCAGAAGCGTGTTACCAAGAACTGCATCAGGGAATCCAGAATCCTCCTCAGATGGGACTCTTTCCAAATTGGAGCAGTTCCTCAAAACTGGAGACGTTAGATCAGCAGCACTTCTTGCAGACAAGAAATCATTCTGCACAAATGAATACTATGAGGACATTCACTCCAGTAAATTCTGTGGTAGGAGCAAGTCAGGGTCCTCTCATGATTTCTGATCGAAGTTTGCCAAACGAGGAAAGGGTGAATGCTAGTTTTTGCAAGGAGAATCGACTTCCCGAGAAGTTTGATGAAGTAGTTGACTTGAACAAAGAGCCATGTCAACTTTTTGGTCATAGTCAGCAAGGAGTAAAGCTTCAGCCTCTGGATACTCCAACAGGCAGTGGTGGAATAACAAGTGTTCAGCATCCCTCTGCTTTTCAGTTTGTTTCAAAGAATGAATTATCAGCGGAAGGTGGTTCACATGTCACAGATATTCAAGAAAATCACCTTTCTGGTAACTATAAATCGTTTTTGTTGATTTGGCCATTTCTTCGAGATGTTATCATCTTATTACGTAAACATTTATTCTTGTTTGTAGTCAAATTTTAACTGTCTTCCGTAACCTATAGGCTAAACCTTTAGTCGTGATTTTCTTCTCTGACATGCATCTAATTGCTTTCTCTGTTTTTATTGTTGCAGGTGCAAAACCTTTCCCTGTAAACAAGGTACATGAAGTTCAAACTTAGATTATGCACTACTTTTGTACTAGAAATTTTGCGACAGGTAGAGAAACCATATACAAGCATATCTGATATCTTTTATCTGTTACTAAAGAACTCGCGAGTAAAGAAAACAAAGTTCTGCATATTGGCAGAAGCTAATTGCGAGAGAACGTCTATTTCTGGCTTTTACCAGCATCCAGACCCAAATTTCTTTTAACAAACTCTTTTATGACTGAAACATGTTGGTTTCTATAAGTTTTAGGCATCAATAATCTAATAATTACTGATTTTACAGGATGCCAGGACGTATGTTTCCTCAGAAGAACTTTGGTCCAAACCTGTTATTCCTGGAATACCTGATTTAAACATACCGCTTCCTGCCATGGAACCCACTACTAAGACCAGGAGAAAGCGTAAGATCAGTGATATCTTAAACGCAGGCAACAGCGCTCAGCAGGAGATAATAAACAAGTCTTTCAGGCAAATTAAGAAAGGTAAAAGAACCAAGTCGGAACTTACATTTGCTGGTAAAGAAGTTATTGATCTAGATTTGCTTGATGATGGTCCATCCTCAAAATTGAACTGCGGGTCCTCTTCAAAAGAACCGATAGAGGTTGAGAAGAAAACCTCAGATCAGAATGGCAAGACTCCTTCAGGTCTGAAACCTTGTAACAAGTGATCCAGTCTGTTACTTATTGGTAGGATTGCTCGAAAAGATGTTCTGCTTGGAGATTTTCGTATTTGATATAAAAAAATGATCTGCGGGAACTAGTTTTTCTTTTCGCTTCTCCAAATAAAAACTAAGTTTTTTTGGTTTTGTTATTCTGTTCTTGAGAAAGATGTATTAATAAATAGTCTTGGTTAATCCAAGACTGGTTTGATATACATTAAACATGAGTTTTGTGTTGTGAAGGCTCTACTATCATTTTTCTTGCCGTTGTGACAAATAGTTTTAAGTATATACTGCAGCTGAGTTTGTCGGAATATTAATATAATTATTGCACTGAACAGAAATTCACTCTGGAAAAAAACAGACTAGTCCAAAAGGAGTACAATTAGCTTATACTGCAGCTGCCTAGAAACTGTAATGCAGCAACTCATTTTTTCCTCCTTCCTCAAAGTTCCCTTCATCATGAACTTAAGACATCATAAATATTAAAAATGTCTGGCCTTAATCAATGATTACAACTATCAAAATTGAAGGGACATTAAAGCAAAAAGGAAAGATGTCGACGCGGATAAGTGCACTTAATTCCACCCGAAGCTGAAAAACAAAAAAGAAGATGCATCAAATAGTGTTTTCTCCAATTTTGTTAGTCATAACGAGCAAAGAACATACAGAGAACTGACCTTTGAGCCTGGTAGCATCATCCTCGTTCAACTCAGCAAAGAAAAGAGAGGGTTCTTCCACGGAGCATGCAATGAATCGGCTTTCACTAAACAAGATTTGCAAACACAAGTAAAATCAGGGAATACCGGCAATGAAGAAAATAAAAAAAAACCTTCAAAGAACAAGATAATATACCAGCCAATTCCTTTGAGTAGTTCAACGCACTCCTCTTCTGTAACTTTGTCAGCACGCGGTACCACGTAATATATCTAAGTCATACATGATATACAAGATGAAATCAAAACAGACATGGATAAAACACTAGTACAACACTAAATAAACTGCATGTAAGCCATGCAAAGACTGGGGTGGATCTTTCACTTCTAGATTTGAAGTGGCTATAACTTGCTTCTGATTAAAAAGGAGGGTTATGATATTACATGGTTAAATGTCAACATAAATTTAAAAGTGTAACTTAGGAAGCTGGCTGATCTTATGCAGTTCAATGACAACATAGGTTCAAAAATGTGGGACTGCCTAAGACTATGTTCCTCTCTGTAATTGAAAGATTTTAATATTCAAATAATAGTTCTTTGAACAAGAAAAGCCATAAGAAAGAACCTCTATGCAGAGGCTAGAAAAGTAGGTACATCCGTAAATGTGAAGTTGATTGTATTTGCAGAATGAAAAACTGTTGAGTAACCAGCTCATCTAACGCCCATCTTTGGGGCATTAATTTGCCTTCGTGTCCCTCATAAATTGTGAGAATATTGGGGGTGGCAGAGAGTCGAACTCGTGACCCCCGCCGACCAGAGCTCTGATACCATGTTGAGTAACCAGCTCATCTAAAACCTTAAGGTTTTAGAGGAAGGCCCCAAATGGATCTTATGCTATATTTCAACAAAAACAAATGCAGAAACTAATTAAAAACCAGAATTAAACCTAAGGAAAAGTTCTATCCCACCGGAGGGACAACGTTACCATGGACTACCACTCACCTCAAGTTCAATGGACCTCTTAGAGTAATCTTCCATTAAGCAATGCTGGAGCTCAAGATCATTTCGAGGATAAAAACGTCGTCCCGTGCTTTTATAAAAAATCTGAGGAACTCTAGATATGTCATCTTTTTTTAGGTGGTATATTCGCTACAAAATCGAAGATGAAGATTAACGCTAGGTCTTTATCAAAGTGAAATTTAAGAATAGATATACATATCTATATATATGAGAATCTCTTCAACTAAACCAAAATTGCATTTACCTTTTTATAATTAGGATTTGTATAAGGATTTCTATACACAATTTTCATCTCTTTGTCTTCCCTAAGAAGAAAAACAATAAAACAGATATAAGAAACACATGTTAATAGGTGGATTACAAACAGAATAGTCTTTAAGGTTAAACACAAAAGACGGGAACAAGATTGCATGCAACTTATACACATACTTAACTAAAGGGGTGCATTACTCGAATAAAGAAACTTATTTGAATCGGTTATCACAAAAACACATAACTACAAACAACACATACCGTAAATATTTATACTATATAATTTCGTACACATACATACATCATGCATATCAACTATGCACTGCCTAATGAGGAATGCATATCGATTACAGCCTAAGAAGCAAGAACATGGTGCGGGATGCGGGAACACGTGAATAATAACAGTACAATAAATTTCCATATCACATAATTAATTAATGTTATGTATCTTCCAAGAAAACCCGAATCCTCTGTTTATCGTATAATTTGGACTTGATAAGCAAACAAAAACTTAAAGTTAAGCAATAATTAGAAACCCTACTTTTACACCAATACCAAACACAAAAGTTCGACATCAAAAATCATTGAATTGAAATCAAAGACTGTGACCTATACCTATACCTATACCTATACATAGATGTGTAGGTACGTGTGTCTATACAGAGAGAAAGAGAGAGAGATGTGTCACGCAGAGAGAGAGACGTACATAGGTAAATAATACGTCATGATACTTGTTCGTTCGGTTGTAAGCGTTCTTCCTCTTTTTCTTTCTTATATAGGCAAATAATACGTGATACTGTGATCTCCTCGTATCAATTAAGCCAATTAATCAATCCCAGGCAGGCCCAGGCCATTAATTCACAGCTGGTGGAACTTGAAGTGACCCAAACAAATAACTACATAAATTTATGAAAATATATAAAAATCAATTTTATTTAGAATTTTGAGACAATAAATATATAAAATTCAATCTTATCAATATTTTTATCTTTATATTATCTTTTATCTTTTATTTCTTTATCTTTATCGTTATCTTCTTTATATATATAAAGGAAAACCCGGAAGCTCTAGAATACTCATATTTATTTATTTTTCTATAGCTCCTCTAAAAATTATAAACCTAATCAAATTATATTATTAGAATTCCTCAATTTCAATTAAACAAAATTGAATTTTCTTATTTACATTCGAATTTATAAGAAATATAGTAAATATATAAAAATAAAGCTAAGTAGAATGTATTTAAACAAATATTTACTTCTGCATCTGGATTTACAGAAAAGTCAATAATTGTATAATTTTCTTATTCACATTTAAATTTTAAGAATTATAATTATTATTAATATAATCGGCTTCTGTAATTTTTTTGGAAAATACTAGAGCGACAAAATTTGTTCCCAAAATTCTTCTCAAATACACATGGCAATTCCTGATTCGTTGTAATAATAAGTGGACCATGCATTCACATCAACAACACTAATCAAAATTCAAAACATTCTAAACTGTCACATCACCCATGCTATGTCATTTGGTAACTTGTACCAAATTCTGTGCCTCTAGCACTACTCAATTTTTTTTCAATCTTCTATATTGCTATATAAAGTTATTCTCACCCCCACAAAATACAGCTTGTGTGTTATACTTCTTAAGTTTTCATGATCCTATAATCTAGATCTATTTATTATTATGATCTGAATTGACCTTCACATATTTGACTGATTTATTAATTTTTGTAAGCTCATTTATTTTTATTGTTTTACAGAGCAAGGTGTGTGCATGTTATGGCAATGCAGGATGATCACTGCATCCTCGAATTAGATCAGTAGAAGTGATAGCCGATAGGCACCTCACCACTGAATTTATTTGGATGTGGTTAATCCAAGACTGGTTTGATATACTGCAGCTGAGATTGTCGGAATATTAATACAGTTATCACTACTAAACAGAAATTCACTTTGGAAAAAAACAGACTAGACCAAAGAGTAATGCTAGAGCTACAAAAATAGGTACCAAATATCGTTACAAAATGGCATGGCAATAGTGATGTGACAGTTTAGGTTATTTTATTGGTGATATCGGTGTGAATGCATACGGGTCCATTATTATATAGCAAAAGGAGTACAATTAGCTTATACTGAGCTGCCTTGTAATGCAGCAACTCATTTTTTGTTTATTTTGTTTTTCCAAGTACAATAACTCATTACATTACAGGACACAGGACAGGTATTTTAGCGATTGCTTTCAAGAATTAAGGTTCTATCTTTGACATCACAGCCACTTTGTTCAAGTGCATCTTCAAAGAATCTCCCTCCGGTGATTGTAGAATCCATACAAGGTGGAGCGAACTGGATGATTATATCCCTCAATGTGAGCAATCCTGTTACTCGTTCAGCATCATCAACTAGAAAACAGACATTGCTTTTGCTACAGGCTAATGCTTCCATTGCTTGCTTAAGACTGTTAGTAGTTCTAATTGTAACTGGCAAGTTCATTCTTGGAAGAAGCTTGTTTCTCAAAGAGAGGGTCTCTGTGGAGGTTGGGTTGGATTCTGTTGTAGCTGTAGAAGCATCATGATCTTGATTTACAGTTTCATCGGAGTCTAAAGCCGAGGTTGTAGCATCAAGATTCTGGTCAACAGTTGGATCAGAATCCTCTGTAGAGGGTTCCAGCTGGATGAAGTGATCCACAGTCACAGTCCTGTGATTATGCTTTAAACATCATTTTGCATGAAGAATGACGATAATAACATATCCGAAATCAAGTGCTAAAATGAAATAAATTAAATCAAGATGCAATGTAGTATGTACAGAATTACAGATATGTAATATAGGTGTCTATCAGTCTATGTACTGGACATACTTTCTATTGTTGAAGATGTCGTCGTTATCTAGAAGATGATACACGTCACTGATCCTCACGCAACCAATGATCCTTTCAGTTTGTCGATGCAGAACTGCAACTGCACATATTCGGTTAACCCACAGCATGCTCATGGCCTCCACAATGCTTTGGTCTTCATAAACTATGCCAGGCTGCTTGTCGAACCTGGTAGACAAAAAAGGAATATATGAGCAACAAGTTCTTTGTGAAACTACAGAAATGTTCAATTCATTACTGAAAACACCTGAACTCTGACAGAGATTTGTCTGCAATGTCATCAAACCACTCTAGCCCACTTGATTGGAGAAGCAGGTCAACAACTGCACTCTACAGGAAGCAACCAATTAATAGGGAAAAAAAACCCTCTTATACTGGCTATATTCTCTACCTTCTTCATTTCCCAAATGTGTACTAACAATATGACCATATTGTGTTATCTTGTATTGTTTTGTTTCCGAAGTCATTAGTTCCACGGTCACTTTAAGAGTTCAAAAACTCAATTTTGCAACAATCAGAACTGAATTTAGTTACTATGTTTTGAACTGAATGCAGACAATTTGTTTATGTTGTAACAGATGAAAACTACCTCGGTGATAAAGCCCGTTATATTAGTTTTGTGTCCTTCGACAATAGGAACAAGGTGAAGCTGATGTTTTGAGAGCAGCAACAGAACATGAAACAGTGTGTCATGTGAATTGATTGGAAAGAAAGGTTCCCACAGGTACGACTTAGCTAGCTCACCAATCTAGTTTTCAACACAGATACATGGATGAGTAACTTAAAAATCGACAAGTAATTAATCTCGCAAATGTCCAAACCAAAAGATTAGAAAGTAGAACACCTTAGTTTCCGCAATGTGATGAACCTGTTCTAGCATTGAGAATATCCCACTGGTGACTTGATATCTCAAGTCATCGTCTCTTTTATTTCTAAAGTAATTTTCACATTCCTGGAAAGTGAATTTTCAGTGAAGTAATCATATATGGTACATGAATAAACTATCGTATTAATCTGATTCGAGTACCTCGAGAAACCAAAGAACCATGCTAGCAAAATCAATAATACCAACATAGGGATCTGAATGGTTAATGATGTCTGGATCAAACTCTATGATGTCCATTATAGGAGCAGCAAATATGTCTTTATCGTACATGGTTCTAATCGCATAGCTCAAGGAATCATGAGTTCGGAATTTCAACACTTGCAAAAGAATAAAAGAAAATTAGAATTCACTACAGTCACACAGCTCACTAGACAAAATCATCAGTACAAGGCACACAAAAAGTTGATGTAAATGCATATATAAATAAGACGGATGGTCCACAACAAACGATTTTTGCAACATATAATACTGTGATAGATAAATAATACTTTGATAAATAACCGCGATATGGTATGTTGTAACATGCGTTCACCGTACCCTATAAGAAAAGGAGATAATTGACATGTATGGACTTACCAGAAGAAGAGTTAGTAATGGCATGAAGGGAAGAAATAGGGATATGATCAAGAAAGAGCTGAAGGGCAGAGCCAGAATCAATGGAAGCTGAGTTTGTGGGTTTGGGCTTGGCATGGCCATGTTCATCAACATCATTTGCAGGATTAGTGAGAATAGGAATAAGAGTTTCTTTTTTCTCTATTATACCACCCTTTGTCTCTTTCACTAATCTCTCTATCTCTCTCAAATCCATATCTCTTTGTAGTTTTCTCTCCTCTGCATGCTAGTATTAATATTTACTCCAATATTATTATTATTGTTTGTATTAATTAAATTTTATTTAATTTTAAAAGAATTGGAAATTAGAAATGAGTAGATTTAATATTTCAGTTACCTTGTTTTCCTGCACGTATCAGATTTTACAACACGTGTCAAACCAACAGAACACTAGAAAGTTTTGCAGACATCAATTACTATGAAAATTATATTACATATGACATCAAGCTGTAAATTGACCTAAAATCGATTGTTGACTGTATGAAACAGTGTGATCGATCCAAATATGTGACAGTTATAGATAGGTCATAGGGGTGTGCATTGTGGGGTTTGGTGCGGTTTTTAAGATTAATCGTTATTGAACCAATATATTCGATTCGGTTCGGTTAATTACTATTAACCGTTACCAAACCATATTAAACTGTTTTTTCGGTTTTGGTTAATCATTTATCGGTTTCGGTTTTTTTCTGTTTTTAATATTATTTTTTTCTTTTACTTGTGCAAAGTTTTTGGTGGTAGTGTATTGGGTAAAATAAATAGTGTCAATGGTCAATAAATATATTACATTAAAAAATAAATTATAGTGACTTTTAAATTTGTGAACGAACTAAATTCATTTCATAATTTTTTTTATGTATTCATGTTATCATAAATAAAAATAACAAATGCGACAAATATATGTCCATGACAATGGAAAACAAGATTATAGCATGTGCGTATATACAAATTTATTATACAAAAAATTTAAAATTATGATTAAAAACTAATACAATATTAATCTTATAGAGTTGTGGGAATATATTATATAATTTATTAATACTAATATAAAAATATATATTTATGTAACTAAATACTAACAACAATTTGTTTGGATTTCTCATCATATTATTTATTAATATTATATATAAATATAATATAACGGGTCGGTTAATTTCGGTTCGGTTTTGACTAAAAATCAGAACCGAAACCGCACCATTAGTTTCGATTTCTCTGTTCGGTTTTTTCTTCGGTTTGGTTTTTTCCGTTGTGGTTTATCGGGTTTTTTCGTTAATTTTTCGGTTTCGATTTTTTCTGCTCACCCCTAACTATAGATCACAATCATTTTTTCGGGTAATGATAAAATATTTATATTTTTTTTTAACTTTTAAATGAAAAAATGCTCAGAGGCCACAAAAAATTGTTTAACTCAATTAAAAAAAGTATGCTCTAGTGTTGAAAGTAGCTTTTATTATCATTAATTAATTAACTCAAAAAGGTTCTGCAGTTCTTATTGTTATTCCTAGCTGGGGAAATATATCAACTCTTCCCAAAATGTACTCTATCTACTCTGGTATTCCACAAGGGGAAACTAGCCAGCTGGTGCAGCCTTTCGAGATTTATTCAATAACTGCAGTTGTAGCATTATCTTTACATATGATCGGAGCTTCTAGCCTCCAGGCGAAACAGCAATGCAGCTTGCGTATTGCCAAGAAAGCATCGTGCCTCGAGATAATCATGGTATTCATTTCTGAAAGAGACTGTAGGTTCTCGAGGCTCATTTTCATATAACTGTACCATCTTTGATAGTGGCCTTCTCCATTATGATTGTGATTCCTGATCGAATGTAGAAACCTTCTTCTGGTCTGTCCGCTTCTTGAACACCCTGACAAGTAATAAAGTGGAATGGAGAATGCAGATGAAAGAAAATGAAAATAGCGGCTTTTACTTTGGAAGATTATGAGGCATGGGGGGGGAGCTTACTTCTTTGTTAGCGATAATCACATCACTGCCAATTTTTGCATTCTTGTCGATAATACAATTACTGTGATGAAAATAACAAGAACTTTGTCAGGACTTGATGTGTTGAAGTCGAATACAAATTTAAAGGTTTTTTTTCTCAATAATGTTCCTTACCTGATTTTTGAGTTTCGACCAACACCTATTGGGACTTTCCCCTCTGCCAAAAGAGATGCAATCTCAGATTCTGTTTGATAGTAGTCTGCTCCCAGCATTAATGTATCCTATATTCATAAAAAGACATGAGAATCACTTGGATCGTGCACTAAATTTTGTTTGTTTGACAGCAATTTATTTACAAGGACAATAAATTCAGGATAAATGACCTGAAGCACCACGCCAGAATCTAAACGTGAGCGTTCACCCACGACTGAGTGTATAACACTACATTCTTGAAGAAAGCAACCGTGTGATATTATTGCATCCTTAATCTGCAGAATCATATAACTATGAAAATTAAGATGTTCAACTTAAGCCATGAAAGGTCCTAGTAAACTGACTTACCCGGCTTCTTTCAAATTTGGTTGGTGGCAAGAACCGGGGAGAGGTGAAGATTGGTTTCTTAGGATCATAAAACTCGAATTTTGGTACCTGTATCAGCCATGAAGAAGTCTACAGGTAAGGAAGAAACATCCCCAGAATTCTGTAGTGCGGAAAATCCGAGATAAAATATTAAATTCTTTGTACTTGGATCCAACCTCATCTGTAAGTGCCAAGTTAGCATCATAGAAAGATTTTATAGTTCCAATGTCATCCCAATAGTCTCTGAATAGATATGCCTGTCAAAAGTTCATTTTCGAATAAGTTAAATATGCCTGTCAAGTGTCAGTACTAATTTAAAGAGGAGAACCATAAAACTGGATATAAATGAACACATGAGTCCAGTACACATACTTGCACATTATGCTCCGTAACAGCCGAAGGAATGATTTCAGATCCAAAGTCATTGGATGTGGGATATCTCCACTTAAGAAGCTTCAATAAAATATCTTTCTTAAAGACGTATACTCCCATTGACGCAATATATGGGGATTTTGCAGCATCTTGTGGAGACAACCCAAGAAGAGTGGTATCTACTTTCTGCAGTGAACCAACATGAGCATGATCATGTAGAAGTCAGTCTATCGGTAGAAATTATGTTGGTGTTGGACTATGCCAAAACGTGGCATAACAGTTGGTAACAAATTTTTCTGACCCACAAAAGAAAGCATAAAATTGTGAATCTGTCTGCAATCTGCATGCTACTGTAAATAAGCAAAAAGGTAGCTGTTTCGTATAGCTGCATCATGGAAAATTATAATGCGCTTGCACAAAACTGAAACAGAAGTCAGATAGGTATGTTTCATGAAAAAAATACATTTATGAATGACAAATTAAACCATCATCTACAAACTATTTTTATTTATCACTGTCTGATAAGAGAGGACAGGACTGACTTAAAAAAAATTTAGCTACTTACCATGGCTTCCAGATCAGCACCCCTGGGTTTTTCAGCAAATTGAACAACTTGCCCCAGGTTATCAACTTTCATCAATCCATAGTCTGATGCACGGCTGACAAATATAGCTCATTTTGAGATGGTATGCAATAGCATTTAAGTACAATAAAATCAAGGCTGTAATTTTACATTTAGCATACTACAAACAAGATCCATAAGATATAAGGTCGATACATTAGAACAAATAATAATAATTCTAAATGCTAGTAGAAAAGATCTGACGGGAAACATGCTATTGTAGAGGTAAATAACAAAACAACGAACCTGTCCCCTACAGGTACACATGAGACTGTAATATCTGCATTCCGATCAACGTGATTCTGTTTGTGCATTGAAATAGTTAGGAGCTTCCGAAACAGGACTGTGTCATCTAATGTTTCAAAAAAAGCAATATACCTGCACGAAGTCCATATAATCCATTCGATACAGGTGATCCCCCGATAAGATCAATACATTTTCAATATCCTTGTTCTTGACATCCTGAAGTAGTTAAAATATTGTGACATCAATAAATTAGAACTCAAACATTAATCACCAGTACATGAAGCTACGGAATGTAAATGTGCAACAAGTTATATATACACATATAAGAGAAGAGTAAAGTGCAGGTGGAATCATGTCACCCACCTCAAATACCCATGTAAATTGCCTCACGGCATCTGCAGTTCCTTGAAACCAGTTCATTCCTGCCTCACCTGGTGTCTGAGTGGCAGCAAGCACCTGTATCAAAAAATCCATATTAGATCACCAGATGCATTACAAAATGAACTACTAATTAATTACTATAAATATTTCCAATTGATTTCCTCTTAATTGTATAGGAGTCAGAATTCATTTAATAATAAACTGCTGGTATATCCGATATTTTTGACAGAATGTCCGACATTACGATAGACCAAGTCCACTAATAAGCACAATGTCTAGATAAACATAATATCCACCAAGAAAATAAGCCAATAACTGATCTACTAAGAAATGGTCTGCCTAATATGTATGTTAATTAGTGCACTTTATAGCATGCTCATATGCCTTTTGTGGAGTTTACCTCAACAAAACCATCACCAAAGTTCACTCCATTTCCGAAATATGTACGAGCAAGATGACGATTCAAAGAAGCCGAGTTGAACTGAGTAAGAACAAAGATCTTGTTTATGCAGCTATTAATACAGTTGCTCATGGGAATGTCTATAAGTCTATAACATCCTCCAACAGGAACCTATATTCAAACAACAAAACAGAAACAATTAACTAATGTAAAACATTTTTTTACAAGTGAAGAGTTACGGAAACAATTTAGGAAAAACAAAAGATTTACGGAAACCATTGAATCATATAACAAATTCAAATAGGAATTGCCTAACTTAAATAAAATGAACAATCAATAACCAAGTAAACCTAAAGAAACCTAGTTACTTACAGCAGGAGTTGCACATCTTCTTGTAAGAGGAAAGAGTTGAGTCCCAGCACCTCCCCCCAATATTATAGCAGCCACATTTTTCGGATTCGCTGTTTTCCTCTCTATCCTCGGAACTTTTATGGACTAAAAAAAAAATTAACAAACATCAAATAAGAAACCATCAATACAACTTTCAAACAAATACCAGCAAAATGGAACATATTCCTATACAAACATATTTACATGATAAAACATCAAATTCCAATCAAATATGTTAGAATACAATACGATCCTAATAAGCCCTCTGATACCATGTTAAGTTACCAGTTCTCGTAAAACCTCGTGTGGAGGCCTTATGAGGATCATGTTGTATTCTAACAAAATACACACACATAAATGTACTCACCATTGTCTCTACACCATTACTTGATGTAAGCACAGAGAAAGAAACTCCAGGCTTGATCTTTCTTACCCTTTTCCCAAATTTCAAACTTTTTTCGACACGATTACTCCAATCACTTCTACTTAGACTCCCCCTGATTCTCTCCCCAAAAAACCTATCACCCCCATTGCTCACAAAACCCTTCCTAACATTCAATGCTGCAGAGCAAGAATCCATTTGAGAAACTTCAAGAAATTGCCAAGAATCAAAAAGGCCCAGATGATATAATGATCAATGGACTAACAATGAAGCATTGATTTTGTAATCTCACTAAAGTATAAAAATGTACTGCACTAATCTAAGTAACCAAGTAAAGTATAAATGACATAAAGATGCTAAAAATATTCAACAACAATTTAAGAAATGAACTAAACTATTAGTATTATATTTTAATATAATAACAAGGCCTAGTCCAAAAGCTTAAACTTGGAATCTAGTTAAAGATTTGTAAACTGTTTTGGTAAGATTGGTTAAAATCTTGACAGCCCAGATGAGCAAGATGCAAACTTTAAGCACTCAAATGAGAAAGATCAAATCTTGATGAGAACAAGTTAGAGTGTGATCAAGTAATGAATGTGTAGTAGAGTGTTTTAAAGGGTGGCCAAGTTGACCGGACTTATTTTCGAGTCCTGGATTTAATTCTCGCATACCCGAAATTTATTTGAATATTAAAACAAATTATTTCTCACACGCCTGAAATTTATTCGAAATAATAAAAATTATAAATTAGTTTCGGGATTCGATTTTCACTAATTGAAATTTATTCGAAACGGATAGTACTTGTAAATTTACGAGATTTCCCAGAAAAAGAGATTGGTTCCAAATGGGTTGGCAGATTAAGAGGAGGGAAATGCGTGAAAGGTTGGGTTTAGCTTTATTGACTTCACGGGAAATCTAGCAACATTGCTTATTTATATTATTATCAAAAAAGCATAATGGTGTATGTATTCTTGTCACAGGGGACAATGTTGGGTTTTATTTCAGCTAGAGGTGGACAAACAACCAAAAAAATGCCCATTATGCATCAAACAACTGTCTATTTCACGCTCTTTTATCTTTAAAGGGATTTGGTTTCGTAGATGGATGTCAATCACCTACCGTTATATTTTATTGTGAAAAGTGAAGTTACTATGGTTATGTTTTATTGTAGAGTGATTGTTGTCGTTATGTTTCATTTCGGGAGGTGGTTGGTATCTCACGATGGCTGTGAAAGCATCCATCTTTAAAGACTACATTTATATACATGGTTCGGAACAAATAATTGTTCAATATAGTAAACTTTTGTGTATAAATAAGTCTTTCGTTCTAAAATCTTAAGATACTTTATATTATAATATCGTTCGTGCATATCTTTCGTCACAATTAACTAGAAAGATAGTAGTAGGATAAACAAATATTTAAATTAAATAACGAGAGTGGAAAGACTCGAACCCGAGAATACTCCCTAAACCGAGTTCTAAGTCATATTAAATAATCAATCGATCTACAATTTTAAAGTATTAGAAAAAGCTCCAACAAAATCTTTTATTTTTATACTACAATATTATTCAACAGAATCAAAATTTATATTTGCGTAAATTTTCACGATATGAAATAGCAGAACAATAACTTATTTATGACCGTCCACGTATATATTAATTGATATGAATGCATTGAATTTCGAAAAACAAACAATGAGCACACAAGTCTATGTAGCATGTAAAAGATCTGGTTATTGTCACAGACTCACATGGCTACCATTGTTTAAAAATTTATATACGGGTTTGGGTTATCACAGTAGACGGTTTTAATTTACTGAAATATCAAAAATGTGAACGCAGGTTAAAATATTTTTATAAATTTTAGTTTTTTAATTATCAGCTAAAGAAAATGCTAACAGTTGATTGTTCAAACAACACTGGTAAATGATTAGCTGTTTTTACATTAATGGTTGTCATCAGGAAAATATTTATTACAAGTAGTCTTCTGAGTTTCTGCGCTTCAGGAGTTATCTGACATTTTGAGTTTATTACCATGACTTAAATACGGTATTAAAGTAATGACATGATTAACGTAGCATTAGGATTTAGGATACACATACACTTGCCAGGTCAGTTTAAAGCTATTGAAAAAGAAAAAAAAAGGAACATGCATGTACAGTTGAACCTTTAATATAATCGATATAATAATAATATCGTTAAAATAATTTTTTTTCCGGTCCTAATATAATAGAAACAGTGTAATTTTACTCTCAATAAAGTAATATTTTTTCTTGATTCCAAAATTATTATTTTAAAGAGATTTAACTGTACATTATTTTACGCATGCACCGAGAAGCATAGTTGTAAAAAATTGAACTAAACGATTGACCTACCAATTCATCTATACTATATTATTAAAGACGAAACATTAAAAGTTTTGGTCGGTCGGTCGGTCGGTCGGTATTTGGGCCGATTCACGGGCCTATCTATAATCAATTTATTAATAACCAATTACCTTTTTTCACTACATTACCTATTTTATATTTATTTTTTAAACCAAACCAACTCATATTCTAAAAATAAAATGGGCAACATATATATAATATGGTAATATTATTATATATTTATAACTGATTACCGACCAAAACTTTTAATGTTTCGTCTTTAATAATATAGTATAGATTTATAACAGACAGCTAAAACACATTATGTATTTTATATTTTCTAACTAAAACAACTTATCTTCTAAATATAATACATGCAAAATAAATATACAATGGTAATATTGTTTTATATAAATATTAATAAATAACAAGTTATTCTTTTCAGCTAAAACAAATTACCTCTTTTATATTTTCTAACTTAAACAACTAATTTTCTAAAAGTAATGCAGACGTATATATAAAAAAATTAATATAATTTTATATAATTGTTAATAAGTAACTAATTGTCTTTTTAAGGATATTACCTGTTTATATTTTTTAACCGAAACAACTCATGTTCAAATTAAAAATAACACGGGCAAAAGATAGATATATTGGTAATATTATTATATTAAACTTATGAAATTCATGTTTATTATAATTTTTTTAACATTCAATTTAAACGAGATAATTAATTAAAATAAAAGTAAAAGTATATTCAAATAAACTCGGTATATTGAACAAGCACATATTTTGATATTTGCACTTGAGTCCTTTTTTAGATTTTTAAGAGTAAAAAAATATGAATCATTAGATATGTTATTTTAAAATATTTTATATTTTAATATCTAAAATACTACTATTGATTACGTCAATAATATATTAAATTTAAATATTATATTGTTAGATTTATAAATCCAATATATATATATATATATTAAAATTTTATCAAATTATATATAATAACTAAAATCTAAATAAAAAATAAAAAAATATTAAAGAAGACCGTGCATCGCACGGGATATAAGCTAGTATATATAAGTTGCGTTTATATATATAATTTTCAATGAGTTGCGTTTCAAATAGACTTTCTTAAATTAAGAACTAGCGAGAACCACGATCACGGATATTATATGATTCATAATGTAATTAAAGAAAATATTAGTTATAAAATGAAACGAATAATTAAATTTCATTTTGAATTTACTTTTCTATATCAAGAAATTCAAGAAACTAACCTAATAAAGCATATCGACATCTATACAAATTAACCAAAAGTTTCAAACTTATAAGTTGTTGCCATCTTGAAGGTTCTTGTTGGAGGTGTTCATGGGTTGAGTTGGTCGTTGGAGGTGTTTTTTCAACCCCATTTATTTAAATTGGTTTATAAATTTTTAATTCAATTTATAAAATTTAAACCTGTAACCCAACCATACCCGTCATACATTGGTTTGGGTCGGGTTTGATGGGTTGAATGTTTTTTATAAAAAAAAGTTTCAATTTAATATAATATTACTCATTTTGAAATTTGAAATGAAAATAAAGCACCTATAACTTACGATTTTTGTGCTAATACTTAATTCTAATTAATATTATATTTTTATTAATGTAAATTATGTAGTAGATCATACATATATGCACAAAAAGTAATCATATATCAATAAATGTAAGTAGGATATCGTTTAACGTATAATTATATATATAAAATATAAATATATTTTTAATTATCGAATAAAATTTGTAATTTAAATCGGGTTGGGTTGGGTTGACCGAAAAATAATAAAACTCATACCCAACCAATTTAATTTGAGTTAAAATTTTTATAATCCAATTAAATATTAAAGTTTTTTTATCGATTTGAACTGTCAAAAATAGGATCGAGTTGAATCAATTCGATTCAGTCAAATTGACCGACTCATGAACACCTCGTTCTTGTAATTCAATTAGAATTTTCATTAGACATCTCCATGTTACTAGTTAGTTGCACTTATTAACCAATAATCCAACATGTTTTTTTGTACACTTATATTTGTACTTAATATTTGGAAATCCCATATCACTTGTTTCTCAATTTTATTTCCTTGTCTTGTTTTTTCTTTTGTTAGTAATTACTATAACTTGGCCCCTCTCAAGCTTTTCCCACTTCTTATCAAAACCCAATCATGTGTGGTATGTGTAGTTGGTTTGATGTCACATTTTATATCCTAACTTTAAATGAATTTGATCATATGGTCATGTGAAGATTTTTAATTTTCTGCCATTTTTGATGTTGAAAGAAGCATCAAAACAAGTTTGCAGGCTTACAAGTATCCTTTTTTTTGGTATTCATAAACACATTTATACATCCGTCCTTATTTTTTAACAAGATTCAAATTCTCGACATCTCGTAAAACAAACGAGGTCGAATACATGGAGCGTGTGAGAATGAATTAATGTATGGCAGTGTTGAAAGGAACAAATGAATGAATTAGATTTGTCATAGAGCTGTTGGGCTTATAGTATGATAGTAATTGTATATGTACCTAACCTCAGAAAGGAAGCAGAGGAGGCCCATGCCATGACCCATGATCTGCCACCACCAGTAGTAGACTACAGTACTAGCCCCTGTCCGTAGGGGTGATCATTCGGTTAATTCGGTTAAAAACCGAACCGAATTAGAAAAACCGAAAATCCGAAATATTGATTCAGTGAAACCGAACCGAACCGAAGTTTTACTAAAACCGAACCGAAAACCGAACCGAAATAATTCGGTTTTTCGGTTCGGTTTATAAAAAAACCGAAATTTAAAACATTTTTTTAAAAAATTATTAATTATTATTAAATAGTAACATTATTTATAATCAATAACCTTTTCGGCTAAAATATATGGGTTTTTAAACAAAATTCCCATTTTTTTTTTAAAAAATTACACTTTTTCAACTAAAACATGTTATTTTTTCTATTTTTCCGTACTAAAATACTTTCTTTTTCAAAAATATCACGGACAAATCCTTACTTATTTATTTTAATACCTATTAAAACATAAAAGTAACAATTATTACAAACAATCTGTGCATCACACGGGTTTTAAGCTAATATATATATATAATTTTTAAAAACATAAAAAATATTTCGGTTTTTCGGTTTTAACCGAACCATAATTCTGAAAACCGAACCGAACCGATTTTATTTCGGTTTAATCCGAAAAACCGAAATAACCGAAATTTTCGAAAAAAACTCAATCCAAACCGAACCGAAATATTTCGGTTCGGATCGGTTTTTCGGTTTCGGTTCGGTTTTGCTCAGCCCTACCTGTCCGTGTTCACGTGTCACTGACTTGGCATATGGGATCTTCAAATTCTCCGTGACGTTCTCGGAGGCACCTCATGCGGTAATTTTTATGGGATAAATATCAAAGTAATCGCTCGTTTCATTCAAATATATTAGTTAAGTCATTTATTACAAAAATGATTTAATTTAGTCACAAATTTAAAAAATTGTATCAATTTACTCATTTAAAAATTGAAAATTTATATCAATTTAGTCATTCCCATGTGATCTTCTTGATACGAATTTTACAATTAGTGACTAAATTGAGTCATTTTTGTAATGAGTGACTTATTTGATATATTTGAATGAAATTAGTGATGATTTTGATATTTTTATTTTCAGGATCCCTCAATTTTTTCGTATAAATTTATAAAAATTAGTCAAATTGCGTTTCGCAAGGATTTTATAATACATCTACACCCCTTTTTTCGTTATTCTCTTCTGTTTTTTTTTTTCAAAAAAATGCTATATTTCCCAAAAATCTATTACTATTATAAAGCCTATTGCCATTTTGCCCTCTAATTTACTAAGTTACCCTTTCCTTTTCTCCGTATTTACATCAGATGCCATTTGACCTCCTCACTTTATACGTTCATTTCATCTCAGCCTTTCCTTTTATTACTTTCCCAAATCTGTCTTACACGTTCCATTCAATTAAAAGTTGAAATGGATTCAATTCAGATGACAATTTGAATCTGGCGCTTCATACCTTTCTCCCTCTTCTCCCGCTTCTGTCCTTTCCTTCAAGTTTATGTTTGTTGATCTATGTTGTAATGGAGAAGGTAGTATTCAATTATAAATGTAATTTGGTCCTTAAGCTATTCGTTTCATGGATTAAGCTTCTGTTTTGTTTGTTTTTTGGTGAAGCATCTAAGTGGATTTCATGAAGACCCGTCATCGGTGTTTTCATCGTCGATTTTGGGAAATGGATCTTTATTGTTCAATGTCTGTAAGTTAAGAATGAGCTATGAACTATTGATTTGGATTACTTATTGTTTCCTGTATGTAATTGTGGTTATAATTTGTTAATAGTTATTGTTCCCAATTTTGAATATGTCGTTGTTTTTACCTACCTTTCATTCCATGTTGTAGTCAATTATGATTTGAGCATGATGAAAGGAAAATTGAATTCCGAGTCAGAGATTAGTCCTCTGTCGGAACGACTTTGTAAGTAATTTTTAGTCACGCAAATGTTGTAATGATTGCACGATTGTTAAATTGAGAGGTTGTATTTGAAATGGTTAGTAAATGATGACGGTGAAATGATGGAAGAAGATGTTGCCCCTTCAAATACGATTCCTCCCCTTCCTGAAGAGATTTGTAAGAAAAAGACACCTAACATTTGAAGTCCTTAAGTTAATATAGTGCTTAAAGTGAATTTACTGCTTTATTAATGAATATACATTAATCAATTTTATCATGTAGTTTTCAATGAAAACATTTCATTTGGCAAAGAAACAGGGCATGAAGGTTTCCTGCATTCAACAACTCCCTTGCTGTTTAATGTTTGTGAGTAATTCTTGCTAAGATGTTGTCCATTTGTATCCAATACAAAGTTTTGATTAATGTGTTTGTATTATGTTTCATATAGTTCATTATGATGTTAGCATGATGAAAGAGAAAGAAGGACTGATGAAAGAAAAATATAAGCCACGGAGAAATAAGGAAAATGTAGACCCACAACAACAAATTTCGCTCCATAAAAACACGCCACAAACAGGAAAATGTATTTCTTCTCGCAGAGTTTGGTTTTTCTGATTTGTTTTCCTAAATTATTTATTTTCTCTAACTTTTTGTATTATGTGTCTTAGGTTTTTCGCCTCACACTCCATTTTCTAATGTCTCAACTGAAAGTAGAAAACGTAATTATTTCCTCAAACTTTGCACTTTCATATTTGGTTTCCTATCATTCTACTTTCTTCTAACTTTTGAAATCATGGGTCTCAGGTTTTTCTCCGCGAACTCCACTTTCTGATATGTCAAGTATTTGTAAGTTTGAATATGCAAAGTCCAGTTTTATGTAGTTTCATCAACTATGTAATAAACTTTGATTCATAATAATTGTATACAGCCGATTCTTCCTCACGTTTACCAAACGAGAATTGGGGATTGAACAGGCCACAAAAGAGAATTGATAGGAAAATACCTGACCCGGCAGTGTCCGCTCTGACTTCTATTTGTAAGTTGTTTTATTTTAATTAGAATATGAGTTATTTATTTAGTATTCTATGCTAATTAGTTTTGTTTCATTCTGATTTTTATAGTTGATTCGAATATTAAAGATTGCTCTTGGGGACAGAACAGAAGTTTGTTGAATACCGCCCAAACATTAGATTTTGATAATGTTACAGAGTGTGCGCAAAGTGATCGTACCATTGATGAGATGGGTTAGTTTTTCCACATTACATATAATATTTTGATTCGTGTAGGTCAATCTGTTATTTGAAAACTATTATGTTTAACTGTTTAAAATATGTTTAGATTATTCTCGGATTGTTGGTTTTCACGTTCAAGAACCTGACTTCTATTCTGATGAAGGTTTGTTGAGATGCCCTTTTATAATTGCTTATTACTTATTACATTCTATTATGATTTAAAAATACTTATAATTATGCAGAGGATGTGGAGGATTTCAACAGTGTGTCATATGATAATGACCGCCATTCTGGAAAATGTCAGTAACAACCAAATAGATAAAACTCTGTTGTGCATGAATTAAACAATCTTCTACGTGTATCTTATATTATGTGTCTTATATGGGTAGGTATTGTACCCATTGAATACGCAAGTCTTGGAGCTCCTAATGTACAGTGTGAGAAATGTGAAGCATGTATGTGGAAAGAGGAACGCACAAACAAAAATGTGAGACGTGGACGTCCCGAGTTTTCTTTATGTTGTGCTAAAGGTGAAATACAACTTCCGAAGGAAAAGCCAATACCGTCGTACATGTGGCAGTTATATAATGACTCCAAGAAGGGACCTAGATTCAAGGAAGGTATTCGACTGTACAATAGCCTTTTTGCCTTTACTTCAACTGGCGGTAGAGTTGATCATTCTATCAATTGTGGTGGTGCACCTTATATTTATCGATTAAATGGGCAAAATCATCATCTTTTTGGTTCTCTCATTCCGGACAATGGTGAAGATCCTAAATTCTGTCAGTTTTATATTTATGATACTGAAAATGAAGTTAGAAATCGGATGAAATGGATAAATGTACGTGATGGTCAGACTGTTCATGCTGAAATAGTGGAGGGTTTAATGAAAATGTTGGATGAGAAAAATGAATTAGTGAAAAATTTCAGAACACAACGAGATCGTTTCAAAGATGGGGAAGTTACCGATTTGGAAATAACTCTTAAGGTTTCAAGGGCCGCAGATGGCCGTGAGAATCATGTTGGTCCTTCAGACGAAATTGCCGGTATAATGGTAGGTGATCTGGATGACAATTGTGGTTTTCGTGATATTGTTATTCATTCTTACGAAGACGGTCTGCAGCGCATATCTGATATTCATCCGAAATTAATGTCGTTGCAATATCCCCTTCTTTTTCCTCATGGTGATGATGGATTTCATGTTCATCTCTCATATGGAAGTGCAGGAAAGAAGTCATCCAGGAAAAGAGCGTTGATATCACAGAAAGAGTATTATTCATATAAGTTTCAAGTTCGTTGTAATCAAGGTATATGTTTATAATAAAAAAAAAAAATTGTTTAATCAAGTTTGGCTGAAATATTTTTAGTGTTACAACCTTCTCAATGTAACATTGTATCAGGTATGACTCCCCGTTTAGGCGGTCGGCTGTTTCAACAATACATGGTTGATGCATTTTCAACCATAGAGCAAGCACGTTTGTGGTGGTTTCGTACACATCAGACCACATTGCGTAATGAACTTTATAGCCAGATTTCTGATTCTCTACAATCTGGAAATGACAACTCATCAAATGTTGGTAAAGGTTTCATACTTCCAGCAGGTTTTATTGGATCTAGAAGATATATGCAACAAAATTTCCAAGATGCGCTTGCTGTTTGTCGTTATATTGGGCATCCAGATATATTTCTGACAATGACCACGAATCCTGTTTGGGATGAAATCTTACAAATGATGAAGCTTCTTCCCCATTGTTTACCTGTGAATTCCCCGGATATCATAGCAAGGGTTTTTAAACTAAAACTTGATCAACTGATGGATGATATAAAGAAAAAAGCTTTTTTTGGGAAATGTTTGGGAGGTATGATTTTGTACATACTATAGTGACAGAAGTCTCATATAGTAAGTTTTTCATCAAATGTAAATTCTATTTTTTCTAACTTCTATGTAGTGATGTACGTGGTGGAATTTCAGAAGCGGGGATTGCCACATGTACACATGTTAATTTGGTTAGACTCAACTGCAAAGACTGATTTAAAGAAAAATGTTGATAGATATGTTTCAGCTGAAATCCCTGATCCAGAAATCGACCCGGTTGGGTATGAAGCTGTTAAGAAGTTTATGATTCATGGTCCCTGTGGGGGTGATTTTCCAAAATCCCCCTGTATGAAGGACTTCAAATGTTTCAGGCATTTTCCAAAGAAGTGAGAATCGGAACCTAATGTCTATAAATAAATATGTAGTAATATTACGTAATTCACATATTTTGGTGTTTCCTTTATAGGTATTCTCCAAGCACCACCTTTGATGAATCTGGGTTTCCACTTTACAAGCGTCGCAATAATGGTATCACTGTTAACATAAAAAAATTTGATTTGGACAATCAATGGGTGGTTCCATGTAATCGAGACTTATTGGTTAAATATCAATGCCACATGAATATTGAGATTTGTTGTCATGCGCGTAGTATTAAGTACCTCTTCAAGTACTGCCTCAAGGGTCATGATCGAGCAACTGTGGAGATCAGTGGAAGAAAACGAAAATATGCCGGGGATAATGATGCACCTGTAGATGAGATCAACCAATATTTTGATGGTAGATATGTTTGTGCAGCTGAAGCTGCTCACCGAATATTTGGATTTAATATTCATTACAGGACAACATCAGTTCAACGTTTATCTTTTCACTTGTCTGGAAACAAAACTTGCACATTTCGATCTAATGAGGCACTTGAAAAGGTTGTTTCCAGAGAAAAATATAAGCATAGTCAGTTGGAAGCATTTTTCAGTTTGAATACAGCTGATTCTACAGCTAGGCAGTACACGTATGATGAGATTCCTCAATACTATGTCTGGAACGATGTTGATAGGGTATGGAACGTAAGAAAGAGAGGCAACCAAATTGGAAGGTTGTTTTATACACATCATAGCACAGGAGAATTGTGGTATCTGCGTCTTTTGCTGACTAAGGTGCGTGGTCCAACTTCATATAAGTCTCTTAGAATAGTTAATGGAGTTGTGTATAAAACATTTCAAGAGGCATGCAGAGAATATGGTCTTCTCGATGACGATAATGAATGGAATCAGGTACTTGAACAATGTGGAACTTGTGGTTTTGCTCCACAAATCCGACATCTGTTTGTACACATCATGGTGAACTGTCGGGTAACAAATTTGAGGAAATTGTGGAACACTCATTGTACACACATGATTGATGACATTTTGATGATGCGACGGAAAATTAGTGGAAATGAACGTTTGTTGCTGAATGATAAACAATTAGAATTTTACGCTCTTGCAGGTTACTTCCTCCTATTTCACTCCTTCAAAATTATATGTTCTTTTTATGCAAACATTTTAGTATTTAGTACTGAAGCTCAAATTTTTTATGTAGAAATTAATAAGTTGTTGAGATCTATTGGCAAATCATTGAAACATTTTGCTGAGATGCCTCAACCTCCGACAAATTATTTGGATTCTGATGCGAATAATTTGATAATAGAGGAGACAAGTTATGACACCTCAGAAATGGAAACTCTGCATAATGATCTCATTGTCAATTGTAATGAAGAACAACTTACAGTTTATAATTCTATCATAAATGCAGTAGAGAAGAATGAAGGTGGGTTATTTTTTGTTTATGGCAGCGGTGGATGCGGCAAAACCTACTTATGGAAGACTTTGATTTCGAAGTTAAGGTCCGAAAGTAAGATAGTGCTTCCAGTGGCCAGCTCTGGCATTGCAGCAACACTGCTACCTGGAGGACGTACGGCTCATTCCAGATTTAAAATACCTATTCTTTTGGATGATCATTCAATGTGTAGTATATCTTATCAATCTGATATAACACAACTCATTAGACGTACCAGTCTAATAATTTGGGATGAAGCTCCAATGCAACATAGATACGCTTTTGAGTGTCTTGATCGGTCATTGAGAGATATAATGAGACCTGTTGATTCATCCAGATTTGATATGCCTTTTGGTGGTATTACTGTCGTTTTAGGTGGTGATTTTAGACAAATCCTTCCTGTCATTGCTCAGGCATCGAGAGGTGAAATCGTTTCTGCAGCTATTACCCGATCGAAGTTGTGAAAGACAGTAAAATTACACCAACTCATTCATAATATGCGCATCAGTAAAGGAAAGAATGAATTTGAGGTAAAGAGGATGAAAGCTTTTGCTCAGTGGGTTCTGGCTATTGGGGATGGCAAAATTGACAGAGCACTTAATGGAGATGCGGAAGAGGACATAATAATTCCATCTGAATTCTGCAATGTGGGTAGTGTTAATTCTGTTGATGATATGATTGAGAGTACATTCCCTGATTTAATAGAGAATTACAAGGACCCGAAATAACTAAGTGAAAGAGCAATCTTGACTCCTAGAAACAATACTGTTTGTCATGTCAATGGTTTGATTGTTGAAAAAATTCCTGGTGATAGTGTTTCATATTTTAGTGTTGATAGTGCCGAAGAATTTCCTGGCACTACAAGTGACTTAAATAACAGTTTCCCAACTGAATATTTGAACTCACTGAACATTCCCGGTCTGCCAAGCCATGAATTGAAATTGAAAGAAGGAGTTGTAGTGATGTTAACTCGAAATTTGAATCAGACATTGGGTTTATGTAATGGTACTAGAATGATGGTTACAAGGTGCCTTTCACAGTGTGTTGAATGTGAGGTCATATATGGCACCTTTGTTGGCACTAGACATTTTATCCCTCGAATGGAGCTGTCTCCAACAGAAACGAAGTTACCCTTCAAGCTTTTGAGAAAACAAATGCCTTTGCAGATCTGTTATGTAATGACGATCAATAAATCTCAAGGACAATCATTAGAAAATGTTGGTTTGTTCTTACCAAAACCAGTTTTCAGCCATGGCCAATTGTATGTTGCAGTTAGTCGTGTGACGTCTCCAGAAGGGTTAACATTCTTTATAGAATCAGAAATGGGGTTGCCTACAAATATAACCCAAAATGTTGTATATAAAGAAGTTTTTCAGAACTTACCTTCAAATTAGGTTGTATACCATTCACATGTGTAGGCATTGGTATGTATAACCTGTTACTGTTTTGTAATAGCAGTATTAATGAATCCAGCAATTATGTGTTGATCAATGAAAAAGCCTTTATAATCTAAATAGATGAAAAATTCTGTTGATAACATGAAAATTATTAACGTGGACACAAGTTGCCGAAATGAATACCATTTACCAAGAAGATTTAAAAATTTTCGTTGCGAATAAAATTAGGCTGATTTTATACTCATTTTTAAAATGATTATAACTTTATAGGGATATAAGTATTATTATATTTAAGATGTACAATACAAGCATTTAGAAACCATCGTTGTTTAACCTATTAACTCCACAGCCGCCCAACTACACACAACACCCTAAATACTAAAGCTTCCAACCAACAAGGTATGATTAGTAGTCATTTAATGAAGAAGTAAACTGCTGTCTTCTTATCATTACAATCTATTGTTTTAATTGCAAATGTTGATTTTGTAGGTGTTCATCATAATGTCATTCAACAAATACGATACAGTTGAAGATTTAAATGACTCCAAACATGATTGGCTCCTCCGTGTAAGGGCCCAAGCCATATGGAAAGGAATAACAAAGGAAACAAAAGAGTTTCGCGGTTATAATGTTATCTTCGTCGATGATTGTGTAAGAATCAGTCACTGAAATCTGTTTACATAAACACTCTACACTTTTTTTCAATGGCAGTTTATACATATTAAATTTATGTTTTCCTTAGAATGGTAGGATCCATGGTTTTATTGCTGCTGCGCTGTGTGTGAAATATGAAGGTTACCTCATAGAAGGACAAATATATAAATTGAATGATTTCTCGGTAAAGTATTATAATGGAGATGAAACAAGTCGTTCTGTTCGGACAGATAAACATATATACTTTACAAATGAGACCAAATTCATGAAAGATGAAGACGACGGTATGAAAATTGAACAGCAATCTTTTGATTTTTTTTGTTTGGAGGATGTCCAAAATACCAAAAACGACAATCGATATCTAATTGGTAAATTTCTTAACTTGAATTTGAAATCCTATTTTTTCACTTATAGTACACTGTTTCACATTATGTTAATTTTATACCACATGTTACTAGATGTTGTGGGTGTCCTTGATGGTACTCCTACAAAGATCGAGTATAAAAAGGATGGTGTTGAAAAATCAAATGTGAAGTTTATGCTTCACGATGGAAGGTATTGTAAATATTGAATAAAGTATATATGTCCTCAGTGTTATGCCATTTCATTTAATGTTCTTTGAAACATGTGTGCTAGGTCTTATGCAAATGTCACATTCTTCAACGAATTTGGAGATTCATTTCTCAAAGCAATGAAAGAGGATGTGGAACATCCGGTCATAATTATAATAGCAAGTGCAAAGATTAACGAATGGAATGGTACATTGCGATTCATGTCATTTTCAACACTTCCACTATTTTCCCAATTTATTTTGCTTACATTGTTTTACAGATGAAGTGTCCTTAACAAACTATCCAGCCACGAGATTTTACATTAACAGTTCGCACCATAGTGTAAAAGAAATCAGAAGCAGGTAATAGAAGTAACATAAATAATATAACAATAATCTAAAACCATCCAAGTGAATTTAAATAATTTACGATTTCTGATATAGGATTGCAGACAATTCATTCTATGTGACAAAGTTGGAAGACCAAGATGATAAAGAAATTCCTGCGTTTACTGTTAAAGATTTATTCAAGTTGACAGAGGATTACATTGAGGTATGGTTTTATATTTTAAACAACCTATAATATGATAATATAGCTCATACTCCTCAAAATCTTTGATCATACAGAAAATAGTTCAATGCAAAGTGATAGTGAAAAAATTTGACAAAAAAGTGAAGTGGTATACAAATTTCTGTGCCAAGTGTGACATAGACATTGAATTGATTGAGAAAAAATACCAATGTCGAGAATGTCGCAAAATATATCCTTATCCCGATAAGAGGTAAACACTGAATTTCCTCTCTACAAAACTCTTTCCATAATCAAGTCTCAGTAAACTCATCTATACCATTCTAATGTGTAGGTATCAGTTAACTTCTTTATGCTCGGACAATACTGGGACTGTTCCTATTATTTGGACTGATGAGGAAGTCATCCGTTTATGTGGAAAGACCGTTTATGATATCATAGCAGATGATGAAGAGGTTTGTAACATCTCCTAACAACAATATTTTAAAGTACAATACTTAAAAACAATATTTAACTTATGGTACATTAGGTAGAAGATGGTGACAAATTCCCAACAACACTTCAAGAATTTGAAAAAAAAGAGTACAACATCACTCTCATTGTAACAAAAGAAAATGTGAAAGAAGGGTCCAAGGTGTATACGGCAACAAAAATCGCAGCTCCAAATGAAATGTCTGGAAACCATTCACCAACCCAGAAAAAAAACACTGAAGTTAAAGCAACAGAAATATCAAATGTATGTTTGTCAATATATAATTGTATAAAATTATTTATCAACCAACATATACTTATGCTTCAATTTATACATGCAAGCCAGTTGACCATGAGCAGCCCCCCCACTGGCAATTCTACTACTGAGAAAGTTAGGGTGAGGAAAAGGCCAGATGTGATTCAATGTACATTACAAGAGACAACTGTAACAAATGTTGGGAAGTTCAAATGTCTTAAGACAGAATCCGTAAGTTACTTTGTTTGATATTTTCAGAATTTGTAAAACTGTGTCAACACTTTTAACCCCCTCCTTTGAATAAACATTTTCAGAAATGAAGATATACATTCATCAAGGTTTGCAGTTCTTCAAGTTACGATAGCAGATACGGATGGTTGGTTGTAGTACAATGTTTCAACGCTTTGTAACATTTTGTAACCAAGTAAAGTTCAAAACTGTAATGACATTCTACGGTAAATGGTTGAACTTTTGGACAATTTGTATGTACTATATTTGGTACTTCATTTTCCATGTACACACTATTGGCTTCTTTCACAGTAAATATACCTTCCAATAGTAAATAACAACCATCATAGTTATTCAGTTGTTCACCAAACCACCAACAATTTTAATACACCTTTCAAATCAAGAGCAGCCAACTAATAACATTTAAAAGAGAAATCTTATATATATGACCATCTTAAAGCTCAGTACACAAAGTAGTTCAGCAATCTATCCACGAAAAAAAGAAGAAGCAAGTAGTTATGTCAAGTAACAGCTATGTACACTTAAGAAATGTGGAAACAGGAAGAACAGATTGGAAAATAAAGATCAGAATAATTAGAGAATGGAGAGGCGTATCACTCACTGGTGAAAGGTTCAAAGGTTACAATTTACTTCTACTTGATGCAAAGGTACACTATACATACAGGTTTTTTTACTCTATCAGAAAATTGACTTCTACTTCAAATACATTTCCAGTCTAACTAATGTTTCATCCACACAAACAGAATGTTAGAATGGTAGCATATGTTCCAGAATGGCTCACTGAAAAAATGCAGAGACTGTTTACAGTTGGGAACATGTACACTGTGACAAACTTTCAAGTCAAACAATACACTGCGAACGACAAGTGGAGATGTGTAAACAACGACAGACAGATCCTCTTCACGAATAACACCACAGCCAAACAAATTCATGAAAGTGAATATTTCATTCCAAATAACCATTTTGATTTCTTTGAAATGGAAGAACTCAGCAACCTAGCAAAACAGAATGTGTACTTGGCAGGTAATTTCCCGTTCTAAGAAACTTATCCTTTGTTAGGTAAGGATAATCAGATAATACACAGACTGTATTTTCCTTATTATGTAGATGCAGTGGGAGTGGTTATTAAAAGAGATAATCTAAGACCTGTAAGGAACACAAAACTTGGAACAGACCAGATGCAAGTTAGGATGAAGATGACGGATGGAAAGTAAGACATTGCATGAGAAATTTAATATCTGATTCATTGCATGACTAACTCCTGTTGTTTCGTTATTAGAAAAAAAATCAATGTCATTTTTTGGGACAAGTTTGCGGAGGATTTCCAACAGGATATTGATAGCAATCAATACGAAGAACCTCTAATACTCATTATCGCAAGCGGCAAAGTTGGTGTCTGGAAAGGTATGTCCTTATAGGAAACCACTCTTTTCGGCATTCTGTTAACTAACAATCTCTGTTCTCAAAACAGAAGAAACAGATATTTGCAATTTCTCTCCTACTGTGTACTTCATCAATTACAAACATCATAGTGTGCAACAACTACGCAAATTGTTAGTACCTCCAAATTTTATAAATGTCTATTTTACACACTGTTACAACGATCTAAGTTCTTTCGTCTGGATGTTCTTCATCAGGATATCAGAAGCAAACTTCTCTCTCGATATAACCTACTCCACCTCCCAACCCAGAAAACCTTTAAGGTTCTGTACAGTTGAAGAAATCAAGAACTTCAATCAGGACTACATATTGGTAATATTTTTAATTTTAAGAGTAACCACGGTTCAGTTCCAAAGGAAGTACTAATATTAATTAAGTATTATTGGCAGCAAGAGGTAGTATGTCAAGTGCACATTAAATTTGTGGAAGATAATGAAACATGGTTTTATCCTCGATGCACAACCTGTTACAAGCAAATACAATTCGTTGAGGGATATCACATATGCATCAGATGCAAACGACGAGTACCCCACCCAGATAAGAAGTTGTTAACTTACGTTTCTCATTTCAATTTTTATCCTATTTCAACATGTTGGTAACACGATTTACAAAATGGCAAACAGATTTGCAATATGCGTTATGGCTTCAGACAAGACTGGTGATATTGAAATTATATTAATGGATCGACCAGTGCGTTATGCTTTTGGAAAAAATGTGTTTGATGTTCTCCAACAGGTTACCCTCTGAATGTTAATTTTACCTTTTATTCATACTAAGGTATGCATACTTAATCATATCAACTTTTATTCAGTACAAGGGGAAATTTCCTACTATGTTGAAAAGCTTAGAAAACCAAGACTACACTATTAAATTACAAATCTTGGAAGTTAACATCCAAAAACAAAGTGAAATGTATCTAGCAACCGACATGTTCAAAGGTTTCAATTTTGATGGAAATTGTCTCAATGAAGAAACAAATGTAAAGGCAACAGAAATCTCAGCAGGAGAGGTATACATTCTACTTTCCTCAAATATAAGAGCAGACACCTACTTATAACAGTTTGGTTCTTCACAATTCAAAACTTTTATGTTCTTTGCAGCCTTCAGGATCATCTTACCATCTGGACAATATGTCAGAGAGACTTAGGCAGAAAGGATCTTTCTGGAGTACAACTAACAACCGCCTCAGTCAATTTCCACTAATCATGGTGTTCATGTTATTCTAGGGACTATGCTTTCAATTAAGATATCTCATCTAATTTCAACGTTCATATTTCGTACTACTTCATATTACTCCAGACAACTTCAGAGTAACAAAAAAAAACACTAATTGTTTAGACACTAAAAACAAAAAATTAAACATCAACCAGCTCAACAAAAGTTCACTTATAAATATCCAACATACGGCATCTCGATTCTAATGTTTCACAACCATCCACATACGGGATTTCACATAAACTAAAAACATAAATAACACATGCCCTCATCTAATACCTCTCTGCAATACGATACACACAAAGAGAAAAGCCAAGAGGGGGTGCATTCATATCAAACACCAACACATCACCAACAGACAACCGTAGCACCTGTGAAAAACGTACCCAACCACCACCAATTTTCCAACGTCGACCAAACTTGCGAAGTTGAAGGAACCAAAAATTTCCTTCATGCGAAACAGTCAGGTATTGAGATGGAGACCAACGATCAGTACAACATTTGTAGTCCGCCGGGATGTCCTTATAGTTAACAAATTCTTTATCAGATTAAAAGAACACAAATGTGCTACAAATATAATTCTTCTATAAAATTAAGGACCGAAACTTACAATTCCATGACAGTATTGGTACAAATGGAACGGCTGAACTTCAATCTTAAACTGATCCCATGAAATACCAACCATTGCACCTACAAAAGGTATTCTTTGTTTGAAACACCGAACTCACAAAATTCAACAATTAAAACGTAAAACACTAATCATATTACCAAAACGAAATGCATATGCATAATAACTTTTCTCCCCTCCACCCTTATCAAATAACACACCATCAAATTCACCCTCAACTCGGTATGTAAGCATCAACATATCACGAATATGAAATATCCGTAAACCATGTATCAACCGACGCCTGCTACAATATGCTGCGGCAAACCTTTGACCATTGGGTAGAGTGATGTTAACTTCAGGTGGGATGACATGACCAGGGGGGACCTTCTACATTTTCACCAGAAATATTAAACTTCAACCATGGAAAACAATAATAACTTCAACCATGGAAAACAATACTATCAGATTTATTAAAACTTACAACAAAACCAGCATCACAGGTACCCGCAGTTAAACAACAGGACACAAATTTCCATCCAAAACTGTGGTTATCTAAAAACAATATCCGAAAATCTTTAAACAATAACCAAAACACAAATTCCAATACAATGCAACATTTGGCAACAGAGGATAAGAGACAGGAAAGGTACCTGCACCATTTCTCAGTGAAGTGAAACCCATACATGCAGTGTTACCATCATCATATTTCTGATTGAAGACATACAACTGAAATGTCCCGTTACCCATGTAGTTAAACACAGTGCACACATCACGATCAAACCGTGGACTACCAAAAACACCACGAACACCATACAACTTCTTTTTCTGCTTCTTATAAATGATGGATTTTTCAGATCCATCCGTCATGTCGAACTTGACATTGGTCGGGAGTTCGTCCGCAAAATAGTGGAGAAAAGGTGGAGGTAATACCTGCACAAAAATAGTATGATTTATTTTCATGACCATTGCCAAATTGATAAACTGTAAACTGCCCGCACTACCATCTTATTCGATTCTTCTGTGGTAACTGTCGTAATCCGGCAGAAACGAGGAAATAGTGCTCCATTCTCTGTCATCTCCATAATATACACAGACAGTTGAAGCTTCACGAATGATAGTTACATTGAGAATTATTATTAGTACATCCAATTGACAAAAAAAATGAAAAAAAACAGTTTTTCTTACTTCAAATGGGTAGACAGAAGAAAGCCCTATTTCCAGTTCCCACACCTGTGATGCAGTGGAAGTAAATGATGTTTACGTTTTCATATGCAAGCATTCAATGAAAAACAGTTGGGAAACTTTAAATAGCATAAACATTTTTGCACACTTAAGTCAACCCACTACACTTACAAGAATATTAACATTTTCACTTTTCAATTCCTAATTATATATTTACCCATTCTCAGTGTAATCGTTTTTTCCAAAACAAAATACTTCAATGGGCCACACTGCTTACTGACCGAAGTAACTGTGCACAATTATATTACAAACACAAACACATTTTTCATTGATACTTGAACGTCAACACAAAGTACTACTGCAACAACCATTTAAAGCTAAACGAAATCCTGAAAAGCACTGCAAATCCTAAATAACACATTACAAATTTATAAACTAAGTCCTCATCAACACAGGGAAATATAACAAATCCAAGGGAATCAGAGGAACACATTTCCATCAACTTAAATGTTGTTCTTGAAATCGAACAGTTGCCCGGCAAGGGTCCTTCTCTGATCCGTAATGTGTTCAGCCTGTTTTTTCATTTCAGTAACTTTACCCTTCCATATAGCACTCTGTTCATCGATTTCTTTAATCATGCCTTCCACTTTATCTACGAAAGCCTTGCTATGACCATCCAGGGATGCAGCAGTATCATCCAGAAATTTAGATGTATCAGATGCATACGAAGCTGGGAGATCTACCCTTTGCCTTGAGGTCTGCCCAACATGCATCACCTCTTCACCTTTTAACAGTGCAATCAACTCTCTACAGTAATCATATCAATTCACAAAACTTACTTTGCAGAAAGTATTAACACTTTAAAAAAACATAAAACTAATGGAATAACATATTACCCATATTTTTCATCCAGACCAAGACAACGTGCATACATTTCAGATTGCCTTTCTCCCATGCTCTTGAACATCAGAAGAAAATCATCATTTGCTGATTGAAGATCTTCATTGAATTGGAAGGAAGTCATTGTCAGATTATGCAGTTCTTCAACCAACGTGTTCTTCATGGCTCCACACCGCTTCCTTTTGGATGATCTTGACTCCATAATTAATAACTTCCTACTGATACTAAACAATATATTTGATAATACAAGGGGATTAAGAAGCCTACCATTTATATAGACATGTAGTAGCAGTTACGTGGTGGCAGTTAAATGGTTGCAGTTACAGAAGTGTGGTACCACTCACAAACTGCCATTATCTTTTTGTAAACTGCCCATTATCTATTTGCAGTTAACAAACTGAAGTCACAGACAGTTTACAACAGTATAAAACTATACACTATAGCCAAATTGTTTTATTTAGTTCCAAATTATTCCATACTAAAAAAATATAAAATGACTGAGAAAGAAATTATTAGAAAATCATAAAACAATTCGGATTGTAATCTGACAAACAAACATTTCTGAAAACAAACCATCATTCAGTCGTACTGCAAAATGAAACAAAAGTACCACCTACACAAATCCAGAAAATCAACAGACTTCACCACAGAGAGTTTTTCTATTCAGCAGTCCGCGGTTTTCGTATGACACTAACTGTGAAACTGGAGTACGATTCACTACAGCAAGCAAAGGAACATATATCCCCAACAGAGAGTCCCAAACCATCTCTAAATTGAACCCACCCACCATTAATTGTTGTACGCTTCCGGTCACTTCTCTTCTTAACCTAAAGCCTCCAGGAAATATCGCCATACTTGACATTTATATAATCAATTCTATCCAACCTGTTACATAAGTCTTTATACTGAGTAGAGATATCCTGTCACATATTAGGTACAACATTAGTATGGGCAAATGGTTACTATATAACATGAGTTCTAAGGTTTCGTTCTAAACTTACTACCTACCACACCATAACAGTAGCTCAGCATATGACAGGGTTGGATTGTAATCTGAAAACTAGAAGCTCTGTCCAAACCATCAACACTCTCATCTACATGCAGACAACACACAGTTCACCAAACGAACGCACATACCAAAATTAAAGATAAATATTTATATATAAAAATCTTACCAGTACAGGTAGCTGATCCAGGATACAAAACCTCGCACAGGTTTTCATCAAAGACAGATACATTTACCAGTCCAACACCGTTATATGTGAACAACAACATATAAAAGGGTTTCAAATCAGCCACTCCTAAAACATCGCACATACTGCGCAGACAACTTATTTTACCCGTCTCCCGACTGTAGGAACCACAAAATACCTTCCCATTATTTAAAGCAATTTCTGGCCACCTCGGAAATGTAGAACCACATCGTTCAATGAATGGGGTAGGTGGTTCCTATAATTACCATTTATTAAACAAAATCACACCGACAAACTTTCTTAGAAATATTTAAATTCAAAAAGGACACAAAAAATTTGAAATAAACATTTTTAATAAACAATCTTTACTTACAATCTCATCAACAAGCGATGAACTTGGATCAACAAACCATATGAATCGCCAACCACCATTACCCAAGGTAACTGATTGAAAGTACAATAAAAAACTTATGTACCTTCTACCAAAGATTATAATCACAGGTTCAAACGAAAATATTGAAACTTTACCTATTCGAGGGTGACATGTCTGCAAATGGTGAACAATGTGAGGGTACTCAATCTCGGAACAATGACTACCTATAATGTACACATTCAAATCATAACGCCCATAATACTCAAACAAAAGCATTTCTCCCCCTTTTAGATTAAAATGCTTAAAAAAATTTAAAAAACCCTTCAAATTCCCTTTACTACAATCAAACTCAACAGGAAGTCGATAACCATTGCGCACAATAACGTGCAAACTGCCGGATAACCGATTACCATACTTCGAACAAAAATCAGATGGAATTCCCTGCAAAACATTAAACCATTTCAGACTTCGGCTGATTACACAAACACAAATAATTATATGGTAACAGACAACCCCTAACCATTTCATTCCTCCAAGTATCACTGCGAGTAAGGAATCTCACAAATCTTTCACATACCAAGCCGGAGGAATCCATTTCTAAACGAATAACACAGAATTAGTAAATCAGTGCTTGACAATTGTAAAAAATTAAAAAACATCGAACAGAATTATTCAATCAAACATAAACTAACATTAGGAGCAATTGGTCGGCCACCACCAGCTGAAATCAAACGTTGATTAACCAAATAAATAATGACTAACCTGAGGAGCAATTGCTCGCCGACCAGCAGCTGAAAGAGGAGCACCCAATGACCTAACCCGGTAAGGTTAATACAAAATAAAGGTAAGGTTAAAGGTAGTTCAAACAAATACTTTCCAAACATTTATTTTTCCCTTCATATTTTCCTTAAAAATTTACATACTTCATACTTCTTTTAAAAATATAAAATCAAACAAATCAACTAAATAAACAAATAATTTTTTCTTCCTATTTTCCTTCAAAATTAACGTACTTCAAACATTTCACTCTTTCCAATTTACATTACAAATAATCAACAGACATTACGACAAAAGGGACAAAACTAGAAATTAAAAACAAAAAAAAAAAATTTGCCCGGCCTTTGCGGAGCGGGCAAAAATACTTGTATTGTATAAATGTATTATAAAAAAATTATATTCAATTTCTAATAATCTGTATTATATGTCTATGCAACCACTCAATATTCATAGTAAAATAAGATTCTCCTGAGATATCGTATCATCGTTTAGTCTATCAATCATCATTCTTTTTTTAATATTATTCTAAAATCTTCAATTTATATTTGTATTTTAGGCTTTAGATGTTATTATTTAATTATTTTATTTTTTCGTTTCAAGATATTATATATTTTTTAATATTAAGTAGACTTTTAATTTAAATCAAATTTTGTTACAGAAAATATATACGAATCAACGATCGGATTTGTGATTCATATTCATGATCCGAACGAATCCGGATATAGATCAATCTAGAAAATTCGATTCTAATTTAATATTATCAAAATTCTTTAAAAATTAATGAATATAAATATAGATTTAGTTCGATCTAATCCTCATTTGTTAATAGGCCTAGTTAATTGCACATGCTCCAACAACTAGCGAACAGTTGATTTTAAAAAATAATTACTTTTATCGTCCTAGATCTCGAATTCGACTCTCGCTCAGTGTTGTAAAAAATTGGAATCGAACTTAAACGGTGAAAGTGTCATTTGGGAATTAATCGGAATGATTGATCGGAATTAATTTAATATTATTTTAAATACATTATTATAATACATATATCTTTATTTTATAATTTTAGTTATATATGTATACTTGTTATATATTTTTCCCAGTATATTTAAAAATATTTTAAAATATTGTACGATTGGAATATATAAAATTATCAGCATCTAATTTTTGAATTGAGGGTTAATTTTAGAGGAAAAAATGAAGAGATTTCGTGCTTAAGTCGTCTAAAATAGTACTTATATACGAGAATAATATTTTATTTATAACTTTTATTCAAATTTTCAAATTTTAATTTTTTATAATATTTAATAAAATTTACTATTTTGGTGATTTTTAATCGATCAACCCGATTTTTGACCGATTATATCGATTTTGACCGATTTTATCAAAAAATCGTTTTTTGACCCAATTTTTGTAAAATTGAAACGATAAGTCACCGTCCAGAGATTAATCGACGATTAATCCCAATTAATTACCGACTTTTAAAACAGAGCTCTAGTTCAACTTCAAAATTCTTAAAACGTTTACTCATTTGCTAATTATTTTTTAAAAAAATACTTGCAGCAAACAGTTGTGTCACTGATGGACTGAGAACCAGCCCATTTTCTACTTGGCTGAGTCCTCTTATGTGAGTAGCACACAAAGGCCGGCCCATGTGCTACTCATATTCTTCCCAATAACAAGTAGCGTTAAATTAAGCAGAGCAAAACATAGACAAGAGCAAGCTACTGACACTGCAACTCTCTAATTAACAGGTTTCATTCTCTTTTTATTTATTTGTTTTAATTTATTTATTAATTCATATTGTTTAATTATAATTCACTAATTTTGGCCTTTTTTTACATTACATGTTTATATTATATGAATTTTGGACTCAATTGTTGATTGTTGCCATGTGTATTTTGTGTTGATATATTAGAATTGGAATTTTAACTGCCTTTTATGTGAATGTATGTTAGTTGATGCTGTTTTTTCCCCTGTGTTTTTGCTGTTTCTTATTCTACAAGTTTCGATTTTTCGATTTTTCGTAATTTCCTAAGTCTGTTGAATTTTGTGTGCTAAATTCAAAATATTGGTTAAGATTGTGTTAAGGCTAAAGTATTGGTTGTGAATGTATTTGTGAAGAAAGAATATCGAGAACAATTAGACGATAATTAGACGATAAACAATTTATTGTTTCGGTGACAGGATTATATTCAGGCTAAAGTAGTTGTATTGTGAATGTATTTGTGAACAACGGAATACGGTAGATTAGGAATATGAAGTTTAGGAGAGAAGAGGAGAGGATTGAGGATGAGGATGTAGCAAAGAGACTGAAGTTGGTACAGCCATCTACGGCTTCTTTGTCTCCTCGGCCTGAATTTAACAGTGCACTCCTTCCGCTTGCTATTTACGAAGATGATGGTGATGAGGATGATGATGTAAAAACGTACTTGGATAATGGTGTTGAAAATCAGGGGGGTTATGAAAATGGTATTGACCATCAGGAAGGTGAGGAAGAGGAGGATGAAGATGATGAGATAGGTGTAGCCCAAGGGCAACGTAATCGAATGATTGAGCTCCGCAGGGACTGCCCGTATCTTGACACTGTCAACCGCCAGGTATTCTATTCATCATTTGCTATTGTTTCTTCTTTTTTACTGTATAGCTTCTTCGGAATTCATTGATGAGATTTTTCATGTTTTATCTGGATGAATGTTATTTCTCAACTAAGCTAAGCTACCGTAGTGGTTAATATCTTTGATCAAATATTTCTTTAAGCTTTGTTTTTAATCTTTTCTTATATGAGCTTAGAATTTCCGATTCTATTGTAATTGTATGGCTAAAGTCGCTGTCATAAGGCTCGTAGCACATATTAGGCAACATATCAAAAAAAAAAGGAACCATTTCAACGTTGTTAATTTTTATGCTCAAAAATTATATAACCTTGCCCTTTGCACTCATCAGCTGTTCGAGTTAGTCTTTTTCAACCAGCACCTAATAGATCAACTTTCTTTTGGATTGTAATCACAGCTCATATTTTTACTCAGCCATCAGGTGTATGCTTTGACTAATAGTAATAAATAACATAATTTAATAAAATCATCGTGCACCAAGCATTAAGACCAATGAACCGTGACCTTGTCTTCTATCAGGCTCAGTTCTTGTAGGCTTTTAATGATTGTAGAATTTATGTATGCCACCTCCCACTAGAACTGTATTAGAACTAGTTCATCTACATCATTATTTCTTTAGCTCCTTTTGCAACATACAATTCTAAGGATAAGCCAATAAGGGATGTAGTTCTGGTTTTGTGTGCTTGCGTTCTTAGATCAATTATTCACTTGATTTATTGCAGGTTTTGGATTTTGATTTTGAAAGGTTTTGTTCAGTATCTCTCTCGAATTTGAATGTATATGCATGTCTAGTTTGTGGGAAGTATTTCCAAGGAAGAGGGCAGAAATCTCACGCATATACTCATAGCCTTGAAGCTGGGCACCATGTTTATATCAATATGCAGACAGAGAAAGTTTATTGTCTCCCTGATGGGTATGAAATAAATGACCCATCGCTGGAGGATATCCGACATGTTCTAAATCCAAGGTTTTCCAATCTAATCTCCTCATTTTTGCAAATTGCATATTTCTCCGAAGCTCAGCCTAGAATGGATGCCTTTATCATATTATATTATGTCTAAACCTTTTTATGGCACTTGTGAGTTGTTTTGGGCTACGTAAGTGAGCCAATGAGGGTCTAGGATGTTAACGAAGTGAGGATTTTTATTAGGTATGTCCTTCATCCCAACAACAAACGTCCTAATTTTTTCCAGATATTTCACACAATTTCAGGTGTATGAAAAAGATACTTAAAGATAGTTCTTTTTACATGTTAATGTTAGGTTCTCTATATCTTTTTGTATGTTTTCTGATGTTTTATATATGTTTTGGGTATTTTTTAGTTATATAACAAGTAATTGACAGTAAATAAAGGATGGATTAACAGAATTAGAGAGATAGAGAGACAGATTCGAGAGGAGGGATAGAAATTAGGAGAGAGAGACAGAGTTGTGAGAGAAGAGATTGCTTGAGAAGGAAGTAGAGAGTGGTGGCAAAACCATTTTCATATATTGCATAATTGAATAGTTACAGTTGGTCCTGCTATTTACCCTCACATCATAATACAACTAGTTACTACTATTGCTTAGTGTTATGACTACAACTCTTGACAGTTTATTGGTTTTTTTATTTATGTTTTTTGTTCTTTTATACAAAACAGAAGGCAGGCAAAAAAATATTATTTACAAACATGTCTTTTATACCCCGTTTATTTTGTGAAAAAGACTGGGAAAAAACAATAGGACGTTTATTGTGGGACGGTGGGAGTAGAAATTGAGAAAGCTCACCAAGTTGCCAAGCTATGTTGTCGTGTCTTCATGTCAATTTATCATACCAGTTCATTCATTCAATGTTATTTTGTCTACTTGACAGATTTAGCTGGGAGCAAGTTGATCAGCTAGATAAAATCAGGCAATGGTCTAGGGCACTTGATGGATCTGATTATCTTCCCGGAATGGTACCCAGTTTCTTTATCTTCCTGGAATTTTTTCGCATCTTATTCCTAATTCTATATGTCAAGTGAGCTGTCTCGAGATTAAGTGCTGATGCCTATTTTGTCATTGTTTAGGTGGGACTTAACAACATCAAAGAGACTGATTTTGTGAATGTTACTATTCAGTCTTTAATGCGTGTAACTCCATTAAGGAACTTTTTTCTCATCCCTGAAAACTATGCACACAGCAAATCTCCTCTTGTGCAGCGCTTTGGGGAGCTCACACGGAAAATATGGCATGCTAGGAACTTCAAAGGACAGGTTTATGTTCCTTTCTATACATTTTAGTTATTCTTATCGTGTCCTTAGCATTTACATGTTTAATTATTGTTACACATTTGTACAGGTGAGTCCACATGAGTTTCTACAGGCGGTTATGATAGCAAGTAAAAAACGTTTCAAAATAGGTTCTCAGGCTGACCCAGTAGAGTTTATGTCATGGCTTCTTAACAAGCTTCATGAAAAACTCAAGTCTTCAAAGAGAAATCACAGTATCATCCATGAGTGTTTTCAGGTTTGCTTTTCATATCTTGTCTGCATGGACATATTAAATTACTTCCCTTTTTACAAATGCATAAGGAGTTGCAATTGGGTTTATAGGGAGAACTGGAGGTTGTGAGAACTGAAGGTACAAATGTTGTCACAGAGACTAGCAGGATGCCAACTTTAATGCTGGGATTGGATTTACCACCACCGCCGCTTTTTCAGGATGTAATGGAGAAAAACATAATCCCTCAGGTACTTCTCTTATATTCCTTGTCATCAGTCATAACTTTGTCAACTATTTCTTTCCAATCTTATATATTGGATATATTCAATCTAATAAACACATTTTTTAATGCACTTTAGTTTTTATCTGTTGACTGTGATCCAGTTAAATCATTGAGTCAAGAAAACTGATGAACACATTTTGGTCTGTTGAAACCGGCTAAAATTATGTATGAGAAATGAGATTGATACATCAAACAGTCACGTTATAAAAAGGAAACCTGGAGAGAATAATAACTCAGAAACATCTAATAATATCTGCTATACAAAATATACTTTAGGAATCTCCATAATGTTTTGAGATACCAATCTATAAGCATTCTCCTTCGATGAATTAAAGACACTCCATAAATCAATTAGAACTAATTAGTATTTTTCACTGTTTATAGAGCTACAGTTGATATGAATTAGTATTTTTCACTGTTTATGTGTCATTTTCAGTGATTTAATTTTTCTTTCCATGTGAGATCATTATAAGATTGCTGTATAATATACATTTTCGTTGATTAATTCATCCTATAGAATGCTTATACTTCACTTAATTTCCGACCAATCCCGAGCAAAAGGCAAATAATTATTCTAAAAGGAAGCGCTATGAAGTCCCAGTTTATGTTTGCTTGGCCTGTGGAATATAATTGTTCAGATGGTTAATTTTTATAATTTATAATATATAGTTGATTTACCCCAGGGTTGTGTGGTGTGATATCTTGTTTCATTTTCATCAGCCTATGATAAGTAAAAGTTCGACAGTGGAGCCACATAGAAGAGATAAATCTTTGTAGTAATACTAATGACTGTTGAGGATATTTTGCTGATCGCGAAAGGATATAAAGAAATAATAGTGAACTCGCGTCAAAAGGACGAAAGAACAAATTATTCGATGTGGAGCAAGGAATCTAAAGATTAATTTTGTGTTTGTTTTATGTTATAATTAGGTATAATGTTAATTTTAATTAGTTATATTAGTTGAATAGAAAATTTAGGAATGTTCTAATTTATGATACAGTTAGAAAAAAACATATGTAACCTTATTATTAAGATTTCACTTTCATCAACATTGCAAGGAAAAAATGACACTGGTTACGCCACCTATGCTGTATGACTTTTCAATCTAATTGCATGTATTTTTCACTGACCAAATTTATGAACTTATCTTGGTATGGATTCTGACCTTGTGAGAATGTTTTCTAGGTTCCACTTTTTAACATACTGAAGAAGTTCGACGGTGAGTCTGTCACAGAAGTTGTACGCCCCTGTATAGCAAGGATGAGATACCGTGTTACTAAGCTACCACGGTATCTAATACTCCATATGCGTCGATTTACAAGGAACAATTTCTTCGTGGAGAAGAATCCCACGCTTGGTATGTTTTCTATTCGATAATATTGTCCATCTCTTACCACGTTTGATATAGCATTTCTAAGCTTGGTCTGTTCTTACTGACAAGTGACAAACCTCGTCATATACCCAAACATAAAAGGTTGGTTGAAAAATATTCACAAAGCGCGATGTCTAAGATTTCCCTTCTTTTTTATAGTTTAAGATGTCCCTGTTAAATGTGATAAAGAAAAAAGATCCGGGTTTAGATTAATATTTTGTTTTCACTTCAGATGCGAATGAGATAGGTAACTACATAAACATAATTATAACCAGAGGTACTAATATTTGCATAGGGTGATTTGATGGACTCAATTGAATTCAGTTTTAAATGGAATAGTAACAGAGGACAGAGGTACATGATACATTTGTCCATGGTGTAAAGCCAGTTAATCAGAAGTGTTTGTTATGTACTAGTTCAGAACCTGAGTTTTAATTTAGTTTTATTAACATTATTCTTGTTCAATTCTTCCTCCAGTTAACTTATTTGATGATCAAGGCTTTGCGTTCTGATGAACATAAATTTTTATCTGTCAAGCTGGGTCTAGTTTGTTCATCAAGTCCAGTTTTTTTTTTCCTTTAATTGGGGGAGGGGGGGAGGCATTATATCATATTGTATTCAAATTTTTGAATAATCAGCTAGTGGGAGTCGGTAAAATTGCTTAGTTGCACTTGGTTGGATATTCTGTTAGTTGTCAGTTAGAAGAGAGTAAGTTGTATGTATAAAGAGGTAAAATAGTTTGGTAGTGGGAACTTCTTTATTTTTGCAACATTCTTCTTTACTGAAATAATTTTGTTTCTCAAGATTCTCTTCATCTAATACATGCACAAAGTGACACACAATAGATACACACATATTCAAATTTAGGGGTCCCGGTCCCTGACATGCGACCATCTATCTGTGAACAATTTCTGTGGATAGGATAAACACTCACTCTGTTTGCGCTTAAAATAATTTTTTTAGGGTTTCATTTATCCGTGTAAAATTTCTGCAGATAGATGGTTTGTCAACTATCGCTTGCCTGGGACCAGCTGCCTTTATATTTAGATGCCAGAACATTATAATATCCACAGATCTTTAATCTGTCCATCCTTGAACTTTTCTTCTACAGTTAATTTTCCTGTTAAAAATTTGGAGCTGAAGGATTACATCCCACTCCCAGCCCCAAAACGAAAGGAGAAGGTTAGGTCTAAGTACGATTTAATTGCCAATATTGTACATGATGGGAAACCCGGCGAAGGATCCTACCGAGTGTTTGTACAACGGAAGTCAGAAGAATTATGGTAATATACAATTTAATATTTGAAATATACTCCAGTCTCTATTTAGTTACTGACCATTATTGTCACCACATTACAGGTATGAGATGCAAGATCTGCATGTTTCTGAGACTCTTCCTCAGATGGTTGCACTGTCGGAGACATATGTGCAGATTTACGAGCAGCAAGAACAGCATTGAGTTTAATAGTCTTATCGCTGACAGGACTTCTCTTTTGTTCTTTTTTTGTTGTCCAAGGAGAAGCAAGGATTTAGAAGTCTCAAGTAAGGTGACCAACATTGTGACTTTAACAAGATAAAGAATTATCAAATCGCTGAATTGCTGAACTAAGAAAGATTGCTAGTAATACATCTCGACTACAAGAATTACCATCTTGAGTTTGACCCTTACACTTACCCTGTGTATAAGTAATGTATCAGCTAACTGCAAAGTATAAATTTATAGTTGCTCACTTGCTCTAGTTATATGTCTAGTTTGCAAGGGAGCACTATTTAAGGCTAAAGAAAGCTTTGATGTTTGATACTTTTCCTTGGTAAAATGGGAGTTACCATATTCACGCAGATTGTTGTGTTTATTCTTGCCGGTCTAAATACTTGCTGTTTAAAATATCTCTTCTTGGGAGTTTTTCTTATCATAAATTTTTTCATTTGAATTTTTTTTTTTGACAGAATAGTTCTGATTGTTATTTTCAAGTGAAACCAAGTTTTGCAAGTAAAATTTACTGTTTGCTTGCAGTCCGTTGAAAAATGTAACAGGTACGAAGTATTAACTGATAGCAATCTCCTCCGGCTCATGTAGTTTGATATCAAAGGCTGTAACCATCACAGTTCCCACTTTTGTGAGGACTGGATCTCAAATTTTAAGTTGTAAAATGTTTGGTAAAGTTATGAAATTAAGTGATAATCAAATGAAAATTTTAGTATTTTCTAGATATTTATTCAAAAGTTTTGATTTTTTCCCCTCAATTTGGAATTGGAACATTTACTTTGTGACCTTAAGCATGTACTCTCTTAAGTGAGATATTTTTGTAATTGCAGAACTTGATCATATAATTATAATCGTGTCATTTAAAATGTAATACGTATTTAGGAGCATTTTTCTCTCATTTTGCATTACTTCGCAGGGTGCTTCAGTGCGGCAAAGCGAATAACAGTCTCATCTTGAAGTGGAAAGTGAAAATGAGAGTTTTGGATGAGACTGGAGATTCTAAAGTAAAAAAACATATATCAAATGAATTGCCTAAATAATTTACCAGAACCCAAAAAATTTCAAGCTTGGTCGGCTCCCCTTTGATTATTATCAGTTCTAATTCTAATAAAGACAATAATATTTTATTACAAACGTGGCCTTAAAATTGTAGTGCAGGAGGGACCCGAGAGGCAGATTGGCAGTACGTATTGGAATAATTTTAGTACAGATATTGTTGTCGGCATGGGGTTACATACGTGAACCGAACCAAACCGACCGTGATCAATAAAGCAAAGTTGGAAAAACAAAATGATTTTAGAGGCAAAAATGGCGAAAAAGGATGAAGGTGAGGAAGTTGAGGGTGGTGGAGTTGTGACAGTGGTGAATCCTAAACCAAACAAAGGACTGATCGTGTCCAAAACAATTGATTTGCTTGAGAAACTTGCAGTAATGTTTTTGTACAAATCTTCCAGGCCACTTCACTATCTCTCTGGTAATTTTTCTCCGGTCACAGACGAGACTCCTCCTGCCACTAACACCGTTGTCACCGGTCTCCTTCCTGTCAGTACATTCCTCGAACTCTGTTCATATGTTACCCTTATTTTCCAGTGATGCAGATGCACCATGTTTTTTTGAGTAACTAAATGTTGTCTATAAAGCATACTTTGCGCTGTTGTTAACATGTCTGTCACAAATGTGATTTTTTCGGGCTTTAAAATTGATAGACAGGTAATCTTAAACTAAAACTATATCAGTAGCAGTATGGTTTAGCTTATTGCAAAATTTGATCTATTTTTGAAGGATTGTCTGAATGGCGAGTTTGTCAGGATTGGTCCGAATCCAAAATTTACTCCGGTGGCTGGCTATCATTGGTACACATCTTCATCAATCTCTATTCATTGTTGTCCCTGGAAATGTATTATGTTTCTATGTACTCAGTTCTCAGAATACTTGTTTTCTTTTTTGGCTTGTTGCAGGTTTGATGGAGACGGGTACGTGTTTGTTCATTCTTCTTGAACTAGTAATGCATTATAGGACATGGAGTAGTTGATCATATACTCTACGTACTGTGTTTTAAATGTAACTCCTTAAGTTGAGAATAAATCTGAGATCTTATTGATTGTTGGTTTTCACAGAGGAGCACATCTTAGGGACCCAGGCACGACCTCAGGAACAAGAAGAAAATTATAATTTGTTAGATGTTCAAAATAATGACATAGTACTACAATTAACAGATTCATATACTCTCTATAAGCTAGTGAGAGGGGCTGAATTATATACTAAGAAAGTAAAAATGTGTCCTAGACATGTGTTTGGTGATTTCTTGATATCATATACTGTTTTTCTGAAAGGGGGCACATTATCGATGGGTGAAATGCCTCAAATTCCCTGTTAAACGAGGCCATAATTGATGTGCAATATTTCTGTGCTAATTGCTGTTTTACTATAATTGGAATGTTATATTGATTGGCAATTTTCATTGTCACATTATGGACGACGTGTTTTCTTTTCTTGCTCTCTTGTGATTATTGCAGAATGATTCATGGACTACGTATAAAAGATGGCAATGCTACATACGTCTCTCGCTATGTGAGAACATCTCGTCTTAAGCAAGAAGAGGCTCTTGGAGGAGCTAAATTTCAGAAGGTCTGCATCTCAAGCTAAATGAACTTTAAATTCTGCTTCTTATGTTTGTCTGGAGATTTTTATCCTGGGTAAGTCTTTGAATTATACACAGTGGAGTAGTTTAAAGTGGTTGTGATTTTATATATTGGATAAACCAAAGGTGCAGTTTCCAAAAATCAGATGGGTGAAATTATGTTGCATGTAAATTTACTAGATAGTAGATAGCAACTCTAGAGCCCGAAAGACATTGCTAGGAGTGCAAGTTATCTTTCTTTGGTAACATCACCTGTAAAATGGTCATGATCATGCATTCCTTAATGTCAATTTTAGATTGGAGATCTAAAGGGGCTGTTCGGATTACTTATGGTCAGTCTACAAAAGCTTAGAAGTAAAGTGAAAGTTTTGGATCTTTCATATGGAGAGGGGGCAGGTTTGTTGGTCACGAATATTTTTCTCCGGATGCTATATATATTGTTTTAGATTATGGTTATAACGACCTTCTGGGAATTGTTTTTTCTTCGAAAATATAACACATGTCATTCTACATAAAATTTACAAATGTTAACTTCTTTTTATGCATATTTTGTAGCCATGTAGGTAAATGATATGTTAAATACCACGTAAAAAAGCAATCTTTAGCTGATGACAAATTCATTGACTTGTTAACTATATTCCAGGTAACACAGCTATGATTTATCATCATGGGAAGCTATTGGCTCTTTCAGAGCTTGACAAACCTTGTAAGCTACCACTCATGTATAAAACACGATCTTTATAGAGAGGATGGTAATAACTAGCTTTCTTTATATGTAGATGTTCTGAAAGTTCTGGAGGATGGAGATCTGCAAACCCTTGGCTTAATGGATTATGACAAGAGGCTTACTCATCCCTTCACCGCTCATCCAAAAGTTGACCCGTTCACTGGTAATGTGACTGAGTAAAAAAAAGAAATCATCAAAATATTATTCTTTCGTTTCGTTGTTCATGTCATAGTTATGAGTTATGTGCAGGTGAAATGTTTACCTTTGGCTACTCTCAGACTCCCCCATATATAACATACAGGGTTATTTCCAAAGATGGTTTCATGAATGATCCGGTGCCGATAACAATAGCAGACCCCATCATGATGCATGATTTTGCCATTACTGAAAATTATGCAATTATAATGGACTTGCCTTTATACTTTAGACCAAAGGTAAGTGTTCTTCTACTAATTTTGTGCCCTAGATGTAAATTGAACATGAACACTTGGTGGCCAATCAACTTCAAATTTTTATATTTGTTGTGTAATCAACTTCTTCCACGCAGTTCTATGAAGTTTACTGTATGATGCCATTTGCATATTCAGGAAATGGTCACACAGAAGAAACTAATATTCCAATTTGATGCTACTAAGAATGCACGTTTTGGTGTCCTTCCACGGTATGCGAAGAATGAGCTCTTGATCAAATGGTTTGAGCTCCCAAATTGCTTCATATTTCATAACGGTGAGAAAATATACTTTCCTTCTCTCCCAAACCATCGATTGCTCTTCCACTTTTATCATCAGTACTTATCTATAATTCTCGTCTGAGGCATGTTGTATGAATGTGGCACTATAACTATAATATTCAACACTTAGTAGTCGATGTCATCATATGATAATCATTCTGTAGAAGTGAGTCATAACTAGTACTCTATTTCGAACTCAATTTTAGCTCAATCACACCTTTTTTTTTACTTTGTCTCCAAGAGAAAAATAAGATTACTTTACAGTTATAAAAGATTTTGTAATGAAAACTTATGATATTAAGAAATAAGTTTAGGATAAACTATCTGTTTTCATTATGATGTGTTTTCTGATTAAATTTGTTTGATACCAGCAAATGCTTGGGAGGAAGGAGATGAAGTTGTTTTAATTACTTGCCGCAGTCAAAATCCAGATTTGGACATGATGGCTGGAAGTACCAAAGAGAAAATAGAAAATTTTACATCTGAACTGTAGGACTCTATGAGGAAATACATGGAGCTACTATACTATGTTTTATAGATGATTTTGATAGTGATATACTTTTCAGGTACGAGATGAGATTTGACATGAAGACCGCTCTTGCTTCACAGAAGAAACTCTCCGCATCTGCAGTAGATTTTCCGAGGATTAATGAGAACTATACTGGAAGGTGTGCCACTGCTGTTTGTTTAGTTTCATTATTATATTGTAGATAATTAATGATTTGATAAGTATGATCGAGATTGAATAGGTCATGTTCCATAAATGGAGTGATGAGTGATCATTTTGTTCTCTCTGAATGATCTGTTGCAAAAAGTCTTTTACATTGTTTAGCATGCTTGAATTATTGTAAATTATATAGGTTTATATCTGCATCAAAATATAGTAGCTAATTGCCAGAATGAATTCAGGAAACAGCGATATGTGTATGGATCTATAATGGATAGTATTGTCAAAGTCACTGCAATTGTCAAATTTGATTTGCACGCTGAACCAGATATTAGAAAAACAAAGCTTGAAGTTGGAGGAAATGTTCACGGTATCTTTGAACTCGGGGCTGGTAGATTTGGTTCAGAGCCTATTTTTGTCCCTCGTCAACCTGACACTAATTCTGAAGAAGATGATGGATACTTGATTCATTTCGTACACGATGAGAATACCAGGTAATCGCATGTGGCTCATTTTTAACTGAAGAAATAGATTACTCTGTTTGTTTATCTTTATTTCGTGACAAGTTATTTCTGCAAGTAGTTTGGATATTTTTGCCATGTGATAGACCGTCTTTCATAAAGGTTATACTCTAGCACTGTTGCATATTCAGGCTATCCAATGAATTCTTTTGTTTTTTTTAAAGTTTAAAATGTGATGCCTGCATCTGAAGCGAATTAGAAATTGAAAGCCTCTAGTAAGCTCGATTATAACAACCATAAACATGAAGTGCATGTTGAACTTGTGTTAGTGATGATATCTATTGTTGGTATTCAGAACAATATTGCAAGTACTAAATACAAATAAAACATACCTTCTGAATATCACACACTCGACTTTGTATGCAGCAAATCATCTGTAAATGTCATTGATGCAAAAACAATGTCAGCTGATCCTGTTGCAGTTGTTGAATTGCCTAGCAGAGTTCCTTATGGCCTTCATGCTTTATTTATGACAGAGGTCAGATTACTTATCGTGTCCCTTCAGTTACATGCGTGCATAATCATTTCAGAAACTTTTTATAAATGATGTATATAGAACATAGGTGAAATGCCATGTTTACCAACAAATCTGAGTCGAAATATTTCGAAGTAGTCTGATTTTCCATGTAGATAAGTTCTTGAATTTTTGCTTACGTTGTCACTGATTATGTAAACAGGAACAACTTGAAGAACAAGCAAAACTGTAAAATTTGGGAATAACAGGAGTACGACCACAAAGCTATGAATACAATTATACATGAAGGGATGTATAATTATACTTTAATTAATCTTTTGTTAAAGTGTGCAACTATACTTTACCTTTCAACTCATGCATCGTACTACATCTACAACTAAAAATGGTGTATCATTTTGCACTAGGCTTCTACTTGTATTTCGGTAACAGTAACAATAAGGGGTGCACTCATTATTTGTATTTCTGTAACAATAAGGGGAGCACTCGTATTAGCACATAATCCATTGATGGTTTGATGGTGGTAGTTTCTTGCAGCCTCTTTGATCTATTAAACGTCGTGTAGTGATGTGAGGCTTGGATAGACTTGTGTTCTTCAATCCACTATCTATTAAACTTCTTTGCTACCATTGTAGCAGAACTTGATGGAAGGAGACCGAGACTGACAAATGAGATAGTTCAATCAAACTATCACGTTGTCTCAAATTATAAGTAAATTCTGTAGGATCTCATCATACCAAAATTACATAAGCACTAAACTTGCAGGGGTGAAAACAGTACTAACCTTTTCCCCCAACTACATTTAAATTTTGGGGTGCTAGCTACACAGAATAGCTTGAAAGTATACAAGATTTTTCAAAAGGCTTAACCCTAAAATGAAGAGGCAGTAACTTCACTAGCTTGACAAAGCACCCCAGTAAATTACTTTGACCATAGGATTGGGAAAGCAGTAAACATATCTTGTAAACTGTAATTATTTGAAAAACATAGATATGCATTCAAATAAAACATCTGTATATAAGATAACAAACAGCAGTTTCATAAAACTCCCAAATTTCCATTACATGAAAAAAAAAATGATTGGAAGTTGTGATACTTCAAACTACTAGATTGGAGTGCAAGTTATCTTTCTTTGGTAACATCACCTGTAAAATGGTCATGATCATGCATTCCTTAATGCCAATTTTAGATTGGAGATCTAAAGGGGCTGTTCGGATTACTTATGGTCGGTCTACAAAAGCTTAGAAGTAAAATGAAAGTTTTGGATCTTTCATATGGACATGGCGCAGGTTTGTTGGTCACGAATATTTTTCTCCGGATGCTATATATATTGTTTTAGATTATGGTTATAACAACCTTCTGGGAATTGTTTTTTCTTCGAAAATATAACACATGTCATTCTACATAAAATTTACAAATTTTAACTTCTTTTTATGCATATTTTGTAGCCATGTAGGTAAACGATCTGTTAAATACCACGTAAAAAAGCAAGTTTTAGCTGATGACAAATTCATTGACTTGTTAACTATATTTTAGTGGATGTATTTTAGTGTTGTGTGTTGTGCATTATGTGTAATGTTTATTCGTAGCCCTTGTGTTTGTGCTGGTTGTAATGTTTTTCAATGAGAATCTTTGAAGTTTACTGGCTTTTTTTCTAAAATGTTAATGAATGTACCTGGGAGACTGAAAAGGTTTCATAGTTTTAAGACAAAATTCAAATTGCAAGAATCAGAGGGAGAACATAGAAGCTAGTGACATAAATCCCCTAAACACCCTGATTTTATTTCTGAAATTCTCAAATTAACTACTATTGTTGCATAATCCCCAGCCTTCAAAAGACAAATGCAACTTGCATTGGTGACACATGGTAGCTATTTTAGTCTTGTTTACTAAAAATTGCCCAAACTAATGAATCCTAGGTTTGGTAAATTACAAGTTCCGGTATATTGTTCGATTTATATGAATCTGCTAGAGATAAAATGAAGAATTCGTAATATCAGATGGAAAAGAAGGCTCTTGCAGTCTCAGAGTGTTGACGCCAAAGCATAACTTTGCTTCTATTTTAGTGGATGTATTTTATAACTGGTTTTTAAGTTTTTGCTAGTTTAATTTATATGATGCATATATGTTATACTCTAGCACTGCTGCATATTTAGGCAAATTCTTTTGTTTCTTTTAAAGTTTAAAATGAGATGCCTGCATCAGAAACCAATGTAATCTTAAACTAAAACAATATCAGTAGCAGTATGAACAACAAATGGGCCCTAAGAAAACCATCCAACAAGATTAGATATTAATATTTGTAGGATTCCTGCAACAAGTTAAGTCAGTCTTTTTTCCAGTTTTAGGAAGATATTGTATTGGTGTATATTATGCAATGTATAGAAGAAAGAGCAAATTTGGAATTGAAATTGATCTTCAAAATAGACATGTTGGGGCTCATCCTAATAATTTATGTAGTCATTGGTCTCTTCAAGATCACAAGCTACAGAATCTGCATATTCACCATAAGTATAAGAGGCTTTTCGCTATTATAAGAGGTTTCTATTGAACTGTTGATAATCGGACAGTTTGTATTAGAAAATCTCTCTGATTTAGGGAAGACTTGTATAAAAACTGTCTCAGTCATCTGCAAAACAGTAACACTAATAACAGTGACTAAGTTTCCTCATGGCTGGTGGAGGATTCTCTTCTTTATCTTTAAATTGATTTATGGAAATTTATCAAAATAGGACATGTAAAACTGTAGCACAATCCATACGTTGAGAATTAGAATGATAAACGTGAAGAGGATGTACTACATTACCGTTTGTGTTAAAGTTATTTTATGGCTGATAATCATGCATTCCTTAATGCCAATTTTAGATTGGAGATCTAAAGGGGCTGTTCGGATTACTTATGGTCGGTCTACAAAAGCTTAGAAGTAAAATGAAAGTTTTGGATCTTTCATATGGATAGGGCGCATGTTTATTGGTCACGAATATTTTTCTCCGGATGCTATATATATTGTTTTAGATTATGGTTATAACAACCTTCTGGGAATTGTTTTTTCTTTGAAAATATAACACATGTCATTCTACATAAAATTTACAAATTTTAACTTCTTTTTATGCATATTTTGTAGCCATGTAGGTAAATGATCTGTTAAATACCACGTAAAAAAGCAAGCTTTAGCTGATGACAAATTCATTGACTTGTTAACTATATTTTAGTGGATGTATTTTAGTGTTGTGTGTTGTGCATTATGTGTAATGTTTATTCGTAGCCCTTGTGTTTGTGCTGGTTGTAATGTTTTTCAATGAGAATCTTTGAAGTTTACTGGCTTTTTTTCTAAAATGTTAATGAATGTACCTGGGAGATTGAAAAGGTTTCATAGTTTTAAGACAAAATTCAAATTGCAAGAATCAGAGGGAGAACATAGAAGCTAGTGACATAAATCCCCTAAATACCCTGATTTTATTTCTGAAATTCTCAAATTAACTACTATTGTTGCATAATCCCCAGCCTTCAAAAGACAAATGCAACTTGCATTGGTGACACATGGTAGCTATTTTAGTCTTGTTTACTAAAAATTGCCCAAACTAAAGAATCCTAGGTTTGGTAAATAACAAGTTCCAGTATATTGTTCGATCTATATGAATTTGCTAGAGATAAAATGAAGAATTCATATTATCAGATGGAAAAGAAGGCTCTTGCAGTCTCAGAGTGTTGACGCCAAAGCTTAACTTTGCTTAGTTCAATTTCAGGACATGCAAGTAGCCAAGGGAGCATAGTACACTAGCAAATTCATTTCGCTTTCCCACCCCTAGTGTTAATTAAGTACATTACTAGAATTTGGTAGCCTAGTCCAAAGCATTATAAATCTACGAACAAAAACTTCACAGCTAAAAATCCAGCTCGAATAGGTAGCATATACGGAAGAATATAGTAGGGGCACTTTAATTTAAACATGATATAAAAAGGATGGAAAATAGAGAAAACATGATTTACTAAGTTAAAACTAGTATTTTATTACCGAAAACACAATGTTAAAATTTTTAAAATTTTAAATTTAAAAATAATTATAACTATCTTATATAACAGAACTCATATTAATTTTTCCCTCGCATATTTTTACTAAATATACACATGCATGTATTAATAAATACTAGCTTAAAACTCGTGCAATGCACGGATTGTTAATTGTTACTAGCGTTTTACCCGTGCTACGCACCGAAAGTAAAATCTTAACATTTTTAAAATTTTAAAATTCTAAAATAAATATAAATATGTTATATAACAGAATTTATATTAATTTTTTCCCCACATACTTTTACTAAATTTGCACATGCATGTATTAATAAATTATAAGTTATGTTATGGTTGCTAAGAAAATAAATATGTATTATTTAAAATTAAATATTCAACACATAAAATATTGATTGAACAAATATATAAAATGATATAACGAAATAACATAAAATATGATATTAGAATTGTTTTGAAATATACCATCAATTTTTAAATCAATAATAATGTTGAACGTCCTAACCCGAATTATACTTTTTTTAACTACATCATCATTAACGTGGATAAGCGTTTATTTGTTTTCGATTTTGACTCTAGATTATCATCAATAAAATTATCATTATTAGCTGAATCAAATCATTCACCTGCTTCAAAATAAACAAAATGGTTGCGTTATTAAGAATGAGAAAGACAAATTTTATGTTGGTCAAATATCACAGTTAATTATTTTAATTGAAAATTTAATGCTCACCACGACATAATCAACATTGTATGAGGTGATTTTAGATTCTTGTGAGGACGTTGAAACTCTATGGTTTGAACTAATTTTGTCATGTCCGAGACCAAGTACATTGTATTGGTATGGACTTCAATCATTCAAAGATATAATGAATGTCAGAATTTTTCCTGTGATGGTTTTTAAATTTTCAAAATATTGATTTTCATTTTTTTCTTATGACGAAAGTTTTAAATTTGTTAGAACAAATTCCAGACTTACATTTAATATGCTATATTTTTAGAATTTGTTTTTACTACGTCACTACCTTTAGATTCTAACCACAAAGGTCGTCGTCAATATTTGTTGATATTGTCACTTCACAATCTTTGAACTACTTCACTTAATTAATAATGTAGATGAGCACCGTAAATCTAATAAATTATACTCCCTTCGTCCAATCCATTTCTTTACACTTTATTTCTGTAGATGCCTCTCTCAATTCTTTACATCCCAAAAGTACTAAAATTAGATAATATAAAATTTAACTACATTCACTACTTTTCTCCATTACACTTATTTTATATATTAACTATTGATGCTTCCCACCACTTTACTCTCTTTTCTTACATTTCTCAACTATTTTACACTTTTTCATAACTTCTATACCCAATTTATATGTAAATAATGAGAGGGACGGAGGGAGTATATAATTATGATAAAAAGGATAAGAAGAAAAATATTTTTGAAAATTTTGATTTATTGAACATAATGCCTCCTATTTGGGTATGAGAAAATTTTATCACATTTGCATTTGTATGTATGGTTAATGATAAGAATTCCCCAGGATACATCTTCGACACTGCAAATTCATAAATGATATATCGCCTCCATTTACATTAAGATTTTAAAATTTTAACAATGAAAATTTGATGAGTCTATTGACTACACCTAATTGATAACGAAATAAAGAAGAAGTAACGTACCAGTTTACTATCTAAATTCAGAGATCCGTAATATGCTTATATAGAATATATTATCAAGCTAATGTGAAGACATGTCTTATTAATAATAATTTTAATAGTTTTAAAAGACAGTTATGAATTAAAATAATTTAAAATTTTATGTTATTAATCGAATTTATATTGTTGATATTATTTTAAAACGACTTAAAAACAGTTTAGTTCAACCCACATGTAATTTGTGTAAGATAGGTTAAATTATTCTTACAATGATAAATTGAATTTTTAATACTTCATCAATGTGCTTTGTAAAAAAATTAATTTCTTTTAACTTTAAATTTTAATTTTGTTTAAATTCAAAAATTTATACTTACGAAGATGATATATTCGTTCAAGTGTGATTTTAGAAATTACATGTGAATTATAACAATTCAAAATTTAATTTAATTTAAATATTTTATTATTTTAAATTGGCGTAAAAAGACAGTTTAGCTACCAACCAACATGTAATTGAGGCGAACATTGTATTAAAATGGTTTTTTCACTTTTAAAATTTTAATATTTCTTTAAATCATACGATAATGTCACTATTAGTCTCTTAATTAATGTAATATGGATGTTTATATATAAATAACAAATAGTTATTGAAATTATCTATTATAAATTATATACTTGAAATTGAATTATTAATATCGTACTAAATGTAAAATAGCAATCAACCTATTTTATAAATAAATATTAATGAAAATTTAATTATAAATATGTAGTACAATTGTGACTAAAACAAATATGTAGTACATGTATATTTTAAATCAAGTCATTACTGTATTTAAATTAGAATTATCAACTAATCATGATTATTAAAATCAGATTAAAAGATAAATAAGGAATTTTTTTTTCTATGATATGTTTGGTATAGAATATAGGAGTGGGTATTACTCTTAAAATAATTAATATTTTCTGATTTATTAACTATATAGCATTTAGGCTCAAGTATTATAATAAAAGATTCACAAAATAAAATCAACCGTTTTAAGTATGTATTAATATATTAAGTAACATTTTCTTTAATTTTTTAAAAAAAATCAATTAACATCAAAGTTTTTTTAGTTACAATAAATAATAGTAATATCGGATAATTACTCTCACATCTCTATGTAAAAAACTTAAATTACGACATTTAATAATTAAATAATCAAAAATATAATGTGTTAGATCATAATAAATATAATAAATTATTATTAAGTGTGTTAGATCATGGAGTGGTATTAGAAGTTTATCTATAAATATAATAAATTATTAAATTATTATTAAAAATAAAATTATTTTAATCGATAACTAAATTCTCGAAATATAAAAATATAATGGTGAATGGACTTTTTAAAATATAATAAATTAACTTCCAATTTTTTAATTACAATAAATAATATTAATATTGTATAACTATCCTCGCATCTATGTGTAAAAACCTTAAATTACGACATTTAACAACTAAAAAATCAAAAATATAAATTATTGATTAAAGTCATAAAATCTATGCATATACTCATAATGCTTCACTGAGTGGGTTGAGTCATAGGTTGGTATTAGAAGTTTATCTATGAAATGTATAATTTTATATAAAATAGATAGTACAATTGGTGATTAAAATCTCGAAGTAGATAATTATCATAAAGGATTTAGATCTTAATCAAAAATAAAATAATTTTAATTGATAACCACATTCTTTTTTGAAAGAAAGGTTGAATTTCCATTCAGCTAAAACACCAAATTCTTGAAATATATAAATAAATAAAATAATATATTTAAATACCAATTAAAACCAAAATAATTATTGAACTTTGATTGGTTAATTACATTGTAAGGATAGTCTAATACCCTTGGTTAATAAAATTATATGAGAATTTTTTTTATAGATTTAAATTCTAATTAAAAATAATTAATTTTTAAAATTTGATTAGTTAATTGCGTTGTGGGGATAATTTAATCACCATTGGTTGATAAAATTAAATGGAGAAATTTTTTTTAGCTCTTGTGATTGGTCTAAAATCCTGGTTAACAAAATTATAGGAGGAAAGTTTTAATGAATTTAAATTCTAATTTAAAATTATATGAGGAAAGGCTTAAGACTCTTGTGATTGAAATAAAATTTAGGATTGGCGTTAATAAAATTATATGAGGAATAATGGATTTAAATTATAATTAAAAGTACAATAATTTTTGAATTTTGATTAGTCAATCGCATTGTATAAATAGTCTAACCAACCTTGGTTAATAAATTATAAGAGGAAAGTCTTTAGGTTCTTGTGATTTGTCTAAATTTTAGGATCGACATCTGATTGATCCTAAAATAATTCAAAGTTTTGTGATTGGTTAAGTGATATGTGGTAGACTCGGGTATTATAATAAATTTTTTTTGAATTTTGATTGGTTAATCGTATTGTATAGATAATCAACCCACCATTGGTTAATTCAATTATATGAGGAAATGTTTAATAGATTTAAATTTAAATTAAAAACAAAATAAATTCTTGAATGTTGATTGGTTAATCGAGTTGTATGGATCGTCTAACGGTTAATAAAATTATATGAGGAAAGTTATAATTGATCTAAAATCTTAATATGAAGAAAGTTATAATTAATTTAAAATCTAACTAAAAAACAAAATAATTATTGAATTTTAATTGGTTAATCATATTGTATGGATAGTTTAACTACCCTTGGTTAATAAATTATATGAGAAAAGTTTTTGGTTAATAAATTATATGAGGAAAGTTTTTAGGTTCTCATGATTGATCTAAAATTTAGGATTGACATCTGATTGGTCCTAAAATAATTCAAAATTTTCTGATTGGTTAACTGATATGTGGTATACTCAGGTATTATAATAAAGGATTTATATTGTGTAATAGTATAATTATGATTGACTTTATATCAAAAGAGTAGTTGATTTATAAATATTTAATTATGAAAAATAATTTAAAATTATATCCTTATATATAATAAGCGTAAGAGGATCTTATTCAAAACTCTTGTCCTTGGTAGTCCGGTCCTTGGACGACCAAATTAATAAGGACTGTTAGATCATAAATTGATAGATGAGAACCGTAAGATCTAAAATAAAAAGTGTATATGATTAATATTAGAATTAAAACTAAAACTAAGAATTGCATTGTGATAATTTAAACCACATATAAATAGGTATTCTATATTGAATAGAATTTTAAGTAAAAATTCGTAACTCTCTTTTCTCTTCCATTAATGGATAGTTTCAGTTAGAAAAAGTTTGTTAAACCATTGTTAAATTAAAAATAATTTCGTTAGCTTCGCGTGGGCTGTAAAATCGTCGAAATCCGATTTTTAGAACTCAAGATAAGGCCAAAATAATAAAGTGAGTATCTAAATTGTAATAATAATAATAATAATAATAATAATTTTATTATTATATTAACACCAATTTAATTATTATTTTGATATATAATATTGTATATATGGATATGTAAAATAAAATTATTTTTGTATTTAAGTTAAAATTATTAAACTAATCATGGTTAGTAAAATAGGATTAGAATATTAAATAAGGAAAACTCTTAATATAACATGATTGGTATAAAATTTAGGGGTGAGCTCTGATTGGTCCTAAAATAATTCCATATTGTATGGATAGTTTAACTACCCTTGGTTAATAAATTATATGAGAAAAGTTTTTTGTTAATAAATTATATGAGGAAAGTTTTTAGGTTCTCATGATTGGTCTAAAATTTAGGATTGACATCTGATTGGTTCAAAATTTTCTGATTGGTTAACTGATATGTGGTAGACTCAGGTATTATAATAAAGGATTTTATTATTAGTTTTTTAATATTTTATTAATTGTAATTGTGCAAAAAATAAGTAGACATGTTAAAATAGCTAAACACTTTTAATTAATTAAAAACATTCAAACAGATTTTAAAATAAATAAGTATGGGTTTTCCCGTTATATTTTTGGAAATGAGGGGTTTTAGTAAGAAAAAATAAAAAATGTAACATATATTTAGTTTAGAAAGGTAAATGCCCGTGATATTTTTGGAAAATGAGTTTTAAAATTTCATAATAAAAAGTATTTAAATACGTTTTAAAATAAATAAGTAAAGGGTTTCTTGTGATATTTTTGGAAAAAAAATGGATTTTAGTGAGAAAAATAGAAAAAGGCAATTGTAAAAGGCAATTTCCCGTGATATATTTAGAAAATGAGGGACTTTATTAGAAAAAATATATAATGTGTTTTAGCTGAAAAGGTAATTGATTATAAATAGGTATTTGATTATTTATATTTTAATATTTTTAGTAATTGCATTTGTTAAGAAAAGTATGTAGACATGTTAAAATATGTAAACTTTTTAAAAAAATTATAATATTAAAATAGGTTTAAAAATAAATAACTAAATGTTTGTCCGTGATATTTTTGGAAAAGGAGGGGTTTTAGTAAGAAAAAATAGAAAAACTAACATGTTTTAGTTAAAAAGGTAATTGTCCGTGATATATTTGAAAAAGTAGGGGAATTTGTTAGAAAAAATAATGTATTTTAGGTGAAAAAGGTAATTGGTTATAAATATGTAATATTATTATTTAATAATATATTTCTATAAATAAGTAAGGTTAATTAAGTAAAAACATGAAATACAGTTAATTAAGGGCAATTAATTAAACACAACGTACTATACCGACCAACCAAACTTTTAATGTTTCATCTATTATATAAATAATATAATAATAATATATTTCTATAATTTATAGTAAAATAATGTATTTTAGGTGAAAAAGATATTTGATTATAAATATGTAATATTATTATTTAATAATATATTAGCCTATAACCCGTGCAAGGCACGGGCCATCAAAGGCAATTAAAAATTAATATGATAAATTATAAAATGATAAATTTAAATATTAATTGTAATATAGAAAAAATAAATAAATAATACATATGGGATGAGGTAGATAAATGAGACATTATTAATATTATTTTATTATTTATTAAAATAATATTAATAATAAGAAAAATAGAAAAGTTAACATGTTTTAATTAAAAAAAGTAACTGCCCGTGATATTTTCAGAAGTGTTTTAATTATATTAATTGTTTTTTGTTAAAAAAATAAGTTGGCATGTTAAAATAGGTAAGTTTTTTTAAATAATTAAAAGCATTAAAATATGTTTTAAAATAAATAAGTAAGAGTTGCATTGATATTTTTGGAAAAAAGAGATGTTAGTGAAAACAAATATAAATGGTAATATGTTAATTTAAAGGTAATTATTGCTAGTGAGATTTTTGGAAAAATAGTAGATTTTGTTACAAAAAAAAGTGTTTTAATGATAAAAGGCAATCAGCTAGTTACTATTTTTATATTATTTTATTAATTATTATAAAAGGTAATATGTTTTAATATCAAGATAATTTCCCGTGATATTTTTGGAAAAATGTTAGATTTTGTTAAAAAAAAGTGTTTTAATAATAAAAGGTAATAAGCTAGTTAGTATTTTTATATTATTTATTATTAATGGTAATATGTTTTAAATTAAAGGTAATTGTCCGTGATATTTTTGAAAAAAGGAGTAGATTTTGTTACAAAAAAGTGTTTTAAAGATAAAAGGCAATCAACTAATTACTATTTTTATATTATTTTATTAGTTATTATAAAAGGTAATATGTTTTAATTTAAATATAATTACCCGTGATATTTTTGGAAAAGGAGTAGATTTTGTTACAAAAAGTGTTTTACCGCAATCAACTAGTTACTATTTTAAAAAGTGTTTTAAAATTGGTATCATCTTCTAGTTCGACGAAATTAGAGCCCTAAAAGGAATCCATTATTAGAGGTCAGTGCTATCAAATTTAAGCAGAAAAAGGGGGCTGGTGAGTGAGTAGGGTCATGTTTGTCTTTTCAGTTCCATTGAGTGAGATTAGGCAGCCATTAATTAGTATATTTGGAGGACTAGTGGGTTCAAAATTATGGATAAAGACAAGGTTAATGGACCAAATAATAGGCATTGAGAGGACATTGGTGGGAAATAAAGAGAAGCACTATTGCACTTAAAATATCAAACTTGACCTCTTTTCTAGTAAACAAGTGTTAGCTAAGGCAAGCTCCCCTAATTCAAGTTAATTGTGGTTTTCATGGTAAATGCAACTTCTAAGCAATCATAGTTTGATCAGATACTTGTATTTGTTATGACATTTGATCACTCAGTTTTCTCCATTGTCTGCTTAGAAGTGATAAGAATGTTTCTATAGTTTAAAGTACTACACAAGATGACATCCGATAAAATTGGAACGATACAGAGAAAAACGGGACAAGAAGATTGAATTTTCCTCTACGTGTAATGTGTTGTTCCATTACGTCTTGCTTCATTTTCTTCAACTTCCATAATCGAAGTAGTGCAGTTAGGACTTGAAGATGGTTCAAAGAGGTGACATTCTAATGAACTGCTAAAAGTTGGAAGAAAACTATTAAAACTTAGTAACTTACTAACCATGGCAATGATTTTGATGCATCGGTCGGACGAATCGAGCACCATGTCCTGGATACTGCATGAAAACAAGCTTGACATGGAGGACTGAGTTTGCTCATGATTTCTTCTAATGAATTTTCATCAAGTTCAGACCACAAAACTTTATTATCTTTGCACAAATCAAATGAAATAATAAAGCCATTACAGTAGAGCAAAACTCTTGATAAAATTATGCTAGAAAGCTCTTATGTGAAGTTGAAACAGAATCTTACAAGATGTAGCAAGTACAAGACTACAAGCATACAAACACTTACATGAAAATTACTAGAATTATCGAACATACAACTCCCTCCGAGTAAATTAGGGGACAAGACAACAGGACATCTCCAATGCAGCCAACAGCAAGGTTTGTAACCATAGTTCCAAAAGTTTTCTGAATCTCTTGCATCTTCTCACTACGAAGAGTCTGTAAATCTTGCAATTTACTTTGTGTATCATCGATGCGAATCTGCAGATCTTGTAATTTACTTTTGGCATTTTCAATATCACAGTCAATTGCTTGAAGCTCGGAAAGTAGGGGCTGTGAAAATTGGATCCCAAACTCTTCAAGTCAGCAAAAACATCCTTGTACTCAGCAATCATATCGGTATCAATCTTGGTCAGAGATTTTGGTAAAGTCATTAACTGAGGTGCACAACATATTCAGCTTCATTATACAACATTTCTTGTTTTTGGTGGAGAAGTGCTCAAATGTTTCTGGGGACCTATTCAATATGACATTGAGTAGACATACAAATTCATAGTTAACAGCATGGCCTTGTCATAACCCAAAATTACTGTTTCCCGTAGAAGAGTTTGAACGGTCATTGTCGGTCCCTTCAACTGGGGAACCAACATATCTAACCCTGTCAGCATGTTCTACAGAATTATGCAGCACTTGCTCTTCTTGCACCGCCATGTCCACAGTTTCAATGCACACAGATTTATATACCAGCACTTTTGTTGGATCAGTCAAAGGCATCTGTAGCACTACATTTTGAAATGTCACAGAAGCTGCTCTTGTAGGAGGATTCATGTTGTTCTGGTGGGGAAAAAAGGAAAACTTGGTGAAAAGTATCTCATTGAGAGTAAAGCATATTCATATAATTAATCAAGTTTACAAAAATTTTGGACTGTACAGAAGTTTAAAACTAACATATTCCCCCACCCGAAGACAATAACACGAAGGAGATATACCTAGTATGACTGATAAATGGTACATGCACTGTCACTGCCTACAAAGAATAAGACAAGAAATGCACCAGCTACTGAGTTACAGAGAAGGAGATAAAAAATAACAATTCTGCAAATACCTGGGGCAATGTTGTGATAATGGTGGCAGTTGGAGAGGCACTGTCACTGCCTACAAAGAATAAGACAAGAAATGCACCAGCTACTGAGTTACAGAGAAGGATAAAAAATAACAATTCTGCAAATACCTGGGGCAATGTTGTGATAATGGTGGCTGTTGGGGAAATGTCACTAGCTCAATGTTTGTAAACGTGTGAGGGGACTCTTTATAATTGTAAACTATTAACCAATGCCTGCACAAGAAGGCATACACTAAGTTATAAGTGCACAAAGTAGACACAGTTACATACCCATACAATAACACAAAATATGCAAAATTAGAACGACATTCGTTAAAGGATGACTACAGGGAATACTTCCTGCCCTCGGGTTCATAAGCCATCTTCCATGCCTCATCGAAGTAAAATTGGTCTACAAAAATTTATTCAAGTAATCAATGTAAAAAATATTCAGAATGAATAAGATAAAAATGGGCCCGCACTACATACTTGTATAATAAGATTGTATTGGGATCTATTTGATAATAAATATATAAATAAATGTGTTAACTACAGTTATCAATTAATGACTGTACAATTACTTTACGCAAAATTATGAGGGGATTCCCCAAATATTAAAGAAGCCAATTACATCAAATCATAACCCTAAAACAATCTTTTATCATCAGAACAAAAGGAAAGAATATTAAACTATTGGAAAATAATATGGAATGTACCGATCACATCATGGGCCACTCCTCTAAGTAATCGTTATTAATGCCAGTAAAATTAAAAGTAGATATAGTTATCTCTAATAGTTTCTGTTGCATCATATGTGACCACTTGAATACAACCTGACTCTTTTAGTTCGTCGCAATTTGAAAAATAAAAATCCTCCGTTACCTTTTTTACAAAATTATTAATGCAGTTGTCCTCTCCGAAACAAAAGAGACATTACTATATGGAACAACTCGTGCTTTGAGTTTTTACAAGAAGTTGCTCAACAAGTTAAGAAAAATGGCCAAAAGGTAGTCAACTCACTAATCTGCTCGTCTTCTCGAAGAAGGGTAATGTATCTCATTCTAAAAAGTGCACTACAAAATCAATCACATGATAGAAATAACACAATTGGCAATCTGCATGCTATTACAGTGTTATATATAGGTTTTCCAAAGAGTTAAATAACAGAGTAGCTACACGAAATCCAGAACAAGCAGAAAAAATCAGATACATACGCACATTTATTTAATTAAAAGAATAGAACTCCGTAAAATAAATATAAGATTGTAATGTTCTGATGTACACACACAATTAAATATAAGAGTAAGACTTCTTAAGCACTAATATATCTCCCAGGTATAGAGTTTAAACTTATGTGCACATCCATCTTCTGATTGTATAAAGTTTCACTACGTTCACCGCAAACTGTAATCTTAGTTCAAAATTTGTTCCCCTGCCTCTTTAAATTTGCAATAGTTATGCGTATCTCAACTACAACTTAGGTGTACCCTTACATCTTACTACCACTTAAGCAGTTGGGGGAGCCTATGTCACTTAATCAGCTGTGTACAAATTGTTAAAAGAAAGTAACTGACTTGCAGTTTGCAAGTTAGTGTGGGAATGATCCACCATACTTTAGTACACCAAACTAATCAAGATATGAAGATCAGTAAAACTGAACCGAAAATAAAAAGTTAATTATATTTGATAGCAACCAGAGTGTTCAAAACCTTAAATGGCAGCACATAAGAACTAAAACTATATACAAGACCTATAATCTTAATACCAATAAGAGTCAAAGAGAACCCAGTTTCAGTTTTGCAATATAATTTACCTTCATGTAGTAGATTAATAAAAGAGGTACAATGGATTGAAATTTGGGAATGGGTATTGTGACCCATCGATAATTAGGGTTTAGATATATTTGGGGATTTCGCAATCTAGCAATAGACTATGAAATTGATGGTTACGAACATGTTAAGGAGGTGAAAACGAATCGAACGAGGGTTGTTTTGTGTTTGGACAGTGATCGGAGGTGGGTGAACCACCGCCGCGGTTTGGCCGCCGAGGAGGTGGTGGTGATGGAGGTCGAAAGACGGAGTGAGGATAGAGGGGAAAGAACAAGGGTCATTTTCGTGTAGGCTTGGGGGAGAGGAGCGGTGAATCCGCTGGAGAAAAGAAGCCACCATCGTGGTGGTGGTGGCGGAGGCTTTGGGTAGCGAGAGAGAGAGAGAGAGAGAGAGAGAGAGAGAGAGAGAGAGAGAGAGAGAGAGAGAGAGAGAGAGAGAGAGAGAGAGAGAGAGAGACCAGTAGAGGGAGAGATGGGACGAAGGAGAGTGGTGGTGGTTGCCTCCGGCGCCGCCGCGGCATCCGGCCGGCGGCCACCTGGAAGTGGTGGTAGAGAGATAGTGGCAGTGTGTATGTATGAGTTGTATGTATAATTGGGATTTTAATTTTATTTAAAATGTAATTGAAAATTGGGAATAAAAAGGAGAAAAGAATTGTAAATAAAAATTTAGTTATAATATTGGACTATTGTTTTTTGGATAAAAAGTAGTGGATCTAAATAGTAATGGATTAAATGAAGAAAAAAATAATTTTTGAGGTGATTATTTTTATAATAGGTAAAGGAGATTTATTTAATAAATTTAAAATATAAACTTTGTTTTAAGTGAATTAGAAGGGATCCTATAAGAGAATATTCTTGATTAAAAGGGTGATTTAAAGAAATTTATTTTTCAAGAAAATAATTGTGATCGTTTTAATTTGAATTTATTAGAGGTGTCATTAGCCAAAATAAAAAGTTGAGAGAATATTTTATTCCATTAAATAATTGATTTGGAGCTTTTTTCGGAGAACAAAAGAGCATAAATAAAGTGTTTTGTATCATAACATTTGGATTTAGATATTTTGTCAACTCGAAAAATATTTCATTTGAATAGTTTATTTAGTAAGGGAGTACTAAAGTTTTACTTTTTTTAAATGTATTATTTTAGAACCTTCGAATATTGGAGTTATTGGTTATCGCTTGAAGGTTGATTTAAATTATTTACTTCTAGCGTTTGTCGGCGAACCTGAGCCAAGTTCGCTATGTATTATGTTTCTTACTCAAGGTTTTATGGAAACAAATGCAAGTCCCTTTCTAATACTCATTAACAAAGTTGGTCAATGTTTATATTGTTCCGAGTATTCTTATGCAATTAATTTTGCAACTTGCAAGTTATATTATTTTCTTTAGATTTTGTTGATTATTCATTTCCTCAAATATTTGGGAATTTCTTTAGAATATTTTGATGGTTATTACTCATGAGAATTTATCATTATAGTGAGTTTTGTTTCTGTTTGAGATTCGTAAAATAGATTATCGTTGGAGTGAAATTATTGATTATCAGTCGTTCTCATTCGTTCGAGACAATTCTTTTTATTTTATTCAGTTGTGGACTGGTCTTATTGTTCGAGACAGCCCAATTCATTTCCTTTCTATCGGATTTATTGTTCGAACTTGATAATCCTAATTGAAATTCTTTGAGTTGATTCACTGTTCGAATCGAATTTCACTATGGTGTAAGTCTAAAGTATATCATATCACTCGCTAGCCGAGTTATAAATCTTAAATCCTAATTTTGATAGTCAAAGGTCTTCGTTTGGTAATTTCTGGTTGTTCTCATGGTTCGAGTCAACCCAAGATAATTTCTTGTTTCAACTAGTCTCAATCGTTCGAGATAGTTACATTTTTTTAAAAGGGTGTGGTGCATTGTTCGTGCCAACAAAAGAATTTATTTTAAAGTTCTTTATTGATTCATTGTTTGGGTCAATAGCACATTTTTCTAGAAAACTGGCCATAAGCCAGACTGAGCAAATGTTTTCTCAGAAATTATATATGGATGATCTGATCCCAATTAAATCGGGTAATCTTTACTTACTGGTCAACATAGGGAGGCGTACGGCGTACCCATGGAATGATATTAAAAAGACCTATCCGGAGGCGTACGGATAAGATCATAGGTACTAATGTTGCCAAGGTTAAAAATGATTTAATGAGATATACCCGGAGGCGTATGGATAAGATTGTTGGCACTAATGTTGCTTGGGTTGAAAATGATAACCCTTAAATGCTAGCAAAATATTTTGTGATACTTGAGACATGGTAGTTGATCGCACTATGGGTATCGTAGAGGATTGAAGACCAGTATTATTTTTATATTTCAAGCTGTCAGATATGTTGAAAAATCCTTGAATTTTCGTAACTTATTGAGATGTTTTTATTGTTTGATGAATGTATATCTTGTGAGCATCTTGTTTGAAATGCTTTTAATAAGAAATTATTAATCCTCTTATTGGTCAAGTGTTTAGAATACAGTCAATATTCATGTTAAAGTATCTTTTACGTGTTGTTGAGGATAATGAACTTGCTGAGCATTTTAGGTGTTTACCCTTGCTATTATTATAATGTTTTTAGCAGTCAAATGTGAAAATGATGAGTCTTCAGATTGAAGCAGAGAACAAGGGGAAGATCTATAGTCATTCTAACGCGGATTAGTTTCATTACGCTAAGCATATGCCTCAGAGTCCCGATGTGCACTATATTATGCCCAAAAATGAACATGGCCTCTTGGCAGGCCCAATGGGCTACTGAAAGCCCATTTATTGGAATTAGATTATGTTGCACGCTTCAATCACGGAGAAATAAGTTCTGCAAACACAGAGACACTTCATTCAAATATCAATCAACGGACTCGCGGTCCGTATCCGGGGATCGCATCGCTGTCTATTTCAGGGATAGGATATTTCGTGATATTATTAACAAGGGTGTATGCGATCCCGACTGTGGGATCGCATCCGCCGTTAGCTTATTACACTCAGGCATCAGCAAAGGCTTCGTATCGTTATCAATATCAGTAAAGGCTTTGTATCGTTATCAGTCATGGCTACTCAGGAAGAAGGACAAATGTGATCCCCAATCTTTGGGATCACATCGTTACAAAATAAAGGCTTAAGGTCAGGCCTCAAGGGGTCGCATAGGCAGGCATTGTTATAGTGCATGGCCAGGCTATCAGCAACCGCATGCATTATCCTCGGGCTCGCATCGCATGGCCAGACTCTAAGGGGTCGCATACGAGGTCCATACGGGGTCTCTCATTATTACATAAATTGTTTTACCCTAACTCCATGACAGCCTCTCACAGCTACTAATGTTTGGGCCATGGTTAGTAATGGGCTTACTCACGGTCTCTACAGTCGTCATGACTTGGGCCTTAATGGATCGTACAAAATCCTAGCCTGTCTAGGTAACTTGTCATCCAAGAACTACGTGTGGCTTGAACCCCTATAAAAGGGTACGTAGGCATCTTGTTCAAAGGGAGATTTTTTGGAGTTTAATGCAAGAGTGAATAAATACTTGTTCTATAGCATTCTCCGAATCAACCAACAAGATCAGCTACAAAATTCATCAATCATCATCCCGTATTTTTCGCGGAATCGCCATATTTTACTCCGTTAATCCAGCAAACCTCTGAAACACTGTTAACCAGATTCTCCCGTTAACACCAGTGAAATTGTATTTAGGGACAATATGGTTTGTAATATTGTTGTATAGTAGTTGAGTAGGATCCTTGGATCTGTGGGATGAGTAGTGAGTAAAGGTTTTCAATGTAACACATCTACTTCTATTGTAACGTTTGTATAATAAATGTATTCGGGAAATTGGAGAAGTGATGGCCTGAATCCAAGATCGTAGCGGATTTGGGGGCGTTACATAAATAATATATATAATTTAAAATATCATATATATATATATAAACAAAATGTATTAATTACAAAACAATTAACATACTTTAATGAAGATTAGTAATTAATGTGAAAATATATTAATATGTAATAATTGTAGAGAATTAATATAAAATAATTCAAGAAGGATAATAATGTCATTTCACTCTGATTTTTTTTGTCTCACACAACCCCTCAGTTGCTCTATTACATATATAATAGATAATAAATTAATATGTATAAATAGGGGTGAGCAAAAAACCGAATTAAAACCGAAACCGAACCGAAACCGATAAAAACCGAACCGTAAAAAACCGAAACCGAGTTGAAACTGAACCGAAACCGAAAATTAAAAAACCGAACCGTTCTTGAGGTTTCGGTTTTGGTTTTAGGTCCAAACCGAACCGAAAAAAACCGAACTGATCCGATTAATAAAAATAAAAATAAAAATATATTATATATTCTATTAGACCAATTTTTATGAGTAGTGGGAGTAGATTAATAAAGATCCTGACATTCCTTTTAATAATTATACTATTTTGTTCTTGTTTTTGAAGTTTTAATTTGTAATAGTTGATTAATAAATGTAGTTTAATAAACTTTAATATCTAGGTGTTTTATATGTTGCTTTATTTTTGGATGTGATGATTTTTCTTGGCTTTCCTGGAAAAACTCTTTACTTATACAAAGACTTCAGATAGACTCGAGATTGTTGAATTTCTAACATTGTCTTATATACATTTGAAAGAAAATATTTTTGAAGATCATGTTAAATTTTCATTATTCTCGGATCATGTTGGATCAAAAGACAAAAAAAATCTAAATTTAATACATATCACTTAGTTATCAAGAATTTTTTTTTAGTAGAATGATGGTTAGATATGTCTTAATTTTTAAAATATTATAAATTATTAAAGGTGAAAAGGAATTTTAAAAGATATGGTGTTGCATTTTGGAATATTTCAAGGCCCAAAATTGTGAGATCTAGTGGGCCTATGCTTTGTCTTACAGCGGTAAAAAAAGGGTCATACAATTGATTACAATAAATGTTTTATACGCTGGCTCTGCATCTCCTCTGCATCAAGCAAGAGCAAATTTGGCTTGACAATTGACATTTACGATTAAGACTTATATTTATTCTAATAATTTTCATCCCATTATATATTTACTCTCAGATCAACATGTATTATTCATTTCTACAAGAAAAAACAACCATCTCTCTCTCTCTCTTAATATCATCTTGAAGATATGAATGCACTTTTAATAGTTGGTTTTCTTGCTGGGACTATTGTGATTGTAGTTTTGGCTTCAGTGTGTGCATGGTGTTGCGATGTTGTTGCCCCAGGCTCAAGGAATAACAAAGTGGCTCCTGCTGGTGTTGAGATGAATGTCATGGGTGTGTGAGAAAGCATGGAGGTGGTTTCTACAATTTGCAGTCTACTGTTATGATGTATTATGTTGTTATGATGTAGTGTCACTATGAGAGTGTTATGTCTTGTGTGTGAGTGTTATGTATTGTGTGTTATGCCTATGGATTTGCTTCTATTTTAGTGGATGTATTTTAGTGTTGTGTGTTGTGCATTATGTGTAATGTTTATTCGTAGCCCTTGTGTTTGTGCTGGTTGTAATGTTTTTCAATGAGAATCTTTGAAGTTTACTGGCTTTTTTTTCTGAAATGTTAATGAAGGTAACTGGGAGATTGAAAAGGTTTCATAGTTATAAGACAAAATTCAAATTGCAAGAATCAGAGGGAGAACATAGAAGCTAGTGACATAAATCCCCTAAACACCCTGATTTTATTTCTGAAATTCTCAAATTAACTACTACTGTTGCATAATCCTCAGCCTTCAAAAGACAAATGCAACTTGCATTGGTGACACATGGTAGCTATTTTAGTCTTGTTTACTAAAAATTGCCCAAACTAATGAATCCTAGGTTTGGTAAATAACAAGTTCCAGTATATTGTTCGATCTATATGAATCTGCTAGAGATAAAATGAAGAATTCGTAATATCAGATGGAAAAGAGTTCGTAGTATATTGTATATTATGCAATGTATATTAGAAAATCTCTCTGATTTAGGGAAGACTTGTATAAAAACTGTCTCAGTCATCTGCAAAGCAGTAACACTAATAACAGTGACTAAGTTTCCTCATGGCTGGTGGAGGATTCTCTTCTTTATATTTAAATTGATTTATGGAAATTTATCAAAATAGGACACGTAAAACTGTTGCACAATCCATACAATGAGAATTAGATTGATAAACGTGAAGAGGATGTACTACATTACCGTTTTTGTTAAAGTTATTTTATGGCTGATAATCATGCATTCCTTAATGCCAATTTTAGATTGGAGATCTAAAGGGGCTGTTCGGATTACTTATGGTCGGTCTACAAAAGCTTAGAAGTAAAATGAAAGTTTTGGATCTTTCATATGGACAGGGCGCAGGTTTGTTGGTCACGAATATTTTTCTCCGGATGCTATATATATTGTTCTAGATTATGGTTATAACAACCTTCTAGGAATTGTTTTTTCTTCAAAAATATAACACATGTCATTCTACATAAAATTTACAAATTTTAACTTCTTTTTATGCATATTTTGTAGCCATGTAGGTAAATGATCTGTTAAATACCACGTAAAAAAGCAAGCTTTAGCTGATGACAAATTCATTGACTTGTTAACTATATTCAAGGTAACACAGCTATGATTTATCATCATGGGAAGCTATTGGCTCTTTCAGAGCTTGACAAACCTTGTAAGCTACCACTCATGTATAAAACACGATCTTTATAGAGAGGATGGTAAATAACTAGCTTTCTTTATCTGTAGATGTTCTGAAAGAGGCTTACTCATCCCTTCACCGCTCATCCAAAAGTTGACTCGTTCACTGGTAATGTGACTGAATAAAAAAAGAAATCATCAAAATATTATTCTTTCGTTTCGTTGTTCATGTCATAGTTATGAGTTATGTGGAGGTGAAATGTTTACCTTTGGCTACTCTCAGACTCCCCCATATATAACATACATGGTTTTTTCCAAGGATGGCTTCATGAATGATCCGGTGCTGATAACAATAGCAGACCCCATCATGATGCATGATTTTGCCATTACTGAAAATTATGCAATTATAATGGACTTGCCTTTATACTTTAGACCAAAGGTAAGTGTTCTTCTACTAATTTTGTGTCATAGATGTAAATTGAACATGAACACTTGGTGGCCAATCAACTTCAAATTTTTATATTTGTTGTGTAATCAACTTATTCCACGCAATTCTATGAAGTTTACTGTATGATGCCATTTGCATATTCAGGAAATGGTCACACAGAAGAAACTAATATTCCAATTTGATGCTACTAAGAATGCACGTTTTGGTGTCCTTCCACGGTATGCGAAGAATGAGCTCTTGATCAAATGGTTTGAGCTCCCAAATTGCTTCATATTTCATAACGGTGAGCAAATATACTTTCCTTCTCTCCCAAACCATCGGTTGCTCTTCCACTTTTATCATCAGTACTTATCTATAATTCTCGTCTAAGGCATGTTGTATGGATGTGGCACTATAACTATAATATTCAACACTTAGTAGTCGATGTCATCATATGATAATCATTCTGTAGAAGTGAGTCATAACTAGTACTCTATTTCGAACTCAATTTTAGCTCAATCACACCTTTTTTTTTACTTTGTCTCCAAGAGAAAAATAAGATTACTTTACAGTTATAAAAGATTTTGTAATGAAAACTTATGATATTAAGAAATAAGTTTAGGATAAACTATCTGTTTTCATTATGATGTGTTTTCTGATTAAATTTGTTTGATACCAGCAAATGCTTGGGAGGAAGGAGATGAAGTTGTTTTAATTACTTGCCGCAGTCAAAATCCAGATTTGGACATGATGGCTGGAAGTACCAAAGAGAAAATAGAAAATTTTACATCTGAACTGTAGGACTCTATGAGGAAATACATGGAGCTACTATACTATGTTTTATAGATGATTTTGATAGTGATATACTTTTCTGGTATGAGATGAGATTTAACATGAAGACCGCTCTTGCTTCACAGAAGAAACTCTCCGCATCTGCAGTAGATTTTCCGAGGATTAATGAGAACTATACTGGAAGGTGTGCCACTGCTGTTTGTTTAGTTTCATTATTATATTGTAGATAATTAATGATTTGATAAGTATGATCGAGATTGAATAGGTCATGTTCCATAAATGGAGTGATGAGTGATCATTTTGTTCTCTCTGAATGATCTGTTGCAAAAAGTCTTTTACATTGTTTAGCATGCTTGAATTATTGTAAATTATATAGGTTTATATCTGCATCAAAATATAGTAGCTAATTGCCAGAATGAATTCAGGAAATAGCTATATGTGTATGGACCTATAATGGATAGTATTGTCAAAGTCACTGCAATTGTCAAATTTGATTTGCACGCTGAACCAGATATTAGAAAAACAAACCTTGAAGTTGGAGGAAATGTTCACGGTATCTTTGAACTCGGGGCTGGTAGATTTGGTTCAGAGCCTATTTTTATCCCTCGTCAACCTGACACTAATTCTGAAGAAGATGATGGATACTTGATTCATTTCGTACACGATGAGAATACCAGGTAATCGCATGTGGCTCATTTTTAACTGAAGAAATAGATTACTCTGTTTGTTTATCTTTATTTCGTGACAAGTTATTTCTGCAAGTAGTTTGGATATTTTTGCCATGTGATAGACCGTCTTTCATAAAGCTTATACTCTAGCACTGCTGCATATTCAGGCTATCCAATGAATTCTTTTGTTTTTTTTAAAGTTTAAAATGTGATGCCTGCATCTGAAGCGAATTAGAAATTGAAAGCCTCTAGTAAGCTCGATTATAACAACCATAAACATGAAGTGCATGCTGAACTTGTGTTAGTGATGATATCTATTGTTGGTATTCATAACAATATTGCAAGTACTAAACTGTAACTATTTGAAAAACATAGATATGCATTCAAATAAAACATCTGTATATCAGATAACAAACAGCAGTTTCATAAAACTCCCAAATTTCCATTACATGAAACAAAAAAATGATTGGAAGTTGTGATACTTCAAACTACTAAAGCTGCAGGAACATCTTTAAGAACAGACACTAAGTTGTCCCGAGAGAATTACATGAAACACCTTAAGTGTTTGTAGCCCTGGTGTATATCTGGTGGCTTGAATGGACAGACACCATCCTGATCAAACCCCTAGCCATCAGGTCTTTTATTGCCCTCCTTGCAAGTGACTCATTAATCTGCAAGGCATATATTCAACATAATCGGAAAATTATTGATTGTGTTTTTACAGAGGAGCACATTGTAGGGACCTCGGCACAACCTCAGCAACCAGAAGAAAATTATAATTTGCTAGACGTTCAAAATAATGACAGATAATACAATCATCTGCAAAGCAGTAACAACAAATGGGCCCTAGGAAAACCATCCAACAAGATTAGATATTAATATTTGTAGGATTCCAGCAACAAGTTAAGTCAGTCTTATTTCCAGTTTTAGGAAGATATTGTATTGATGTATATTATGCAATGTATAGAAGAAAGAGCAAATTTGGAATTGAAATTGATCTTCAAAATAGACATGTTGGGGCTCATCCTAATAATTTTCACCAATTTTGTACTATTATATATTTACTAAGGTGACAATTCCAAATACATTACATTTCAGTTTCTTTTCTACAAGAAAAATATAAATCACTATCTTGTCTCTCTTTTGTTCATCTTAAAACTATGGTGGATGCTACAACAGTTGCTGTGGTTGGTGCTAATGGATGTCTTCTACTGCTACTACTGTTGGCTTCACTTTATGTAAGGTGTTGCCGTTGTGAAGACAGTGACAAAGTTTCTGCTGCTATGGATCTTGAGATGAATTAGAAAGCCATGGTTTATTTGATGTTAGCATTACAAATTATGTATTATGTGTTGTGTGTTGTGCATTATGTGTAATGTTTATTCGTAGCTCTTGTGTTTGTGCTGGTTGTAATGTTTTTCAATGAGAATCTTTGAAGTTTACTGGCTTTTTTTCTGAAATGTTAATGAATGTACCTGGGAGATTGAAAAGGTTTCATAGTTTTAAGACAAAATTCAAATTGCAAGAATCAGAGGGAGAACATAGAAGCTAGTGACATAAATCCCCTAAACACCCTGATTTTATTTCTGAAATTCTCAAATTAACTACTATTGTTGCATAATCCCCAGCCTTCAAAAGACAAATGCAACTTGCATTGGTGACACATGGTAGCTATTTTAGTCTTGTTTACTAAAAATTGCCCAAACTAATGAATCCTAGGTTTGGTAAATAACAAGTTCCGGTATATTGTTCGATCTATATGAATCTGCTAGAGATAAAATGAAGAATTCGTAATATCAGATGGAATAGAGTTCGTAGTATATTGTATATTATGCAATGTATATCAGAAAATCTCTCTGATTTAGGGAAGACTTGTATAAAAACTGTCTCAGTCATCTGCAAAGCAGTAACACTAATAACAGTGACTAAGTTTCCAAATGGCTAGTGGAGGATTCTCTTATTTATCTTTAAATTGATTTATGGAAATTTATCAAAATAGGACATGTAAAACTGTAGCACAATCCTTACGATGAGAATTAGATTGATAAACGTGAAGAAGATGTACTACATTACCGTTTTTGTTAAAGTTATTTTATGGCTGATAATCATGCATTCCTTAATGCCAATTTTATATTGGAGATCTAAAGGGGCTGTTCGGATTACTTATGGTCGGTCTACAAAATCTTAGAAGTAAAATGAAAGTTTTGGATCTTTCATATGGACAGGGCGCAGGTTTGTTGGTCACGAATATTTTTTCCGGATGCTATATATATTGTTTTAGATTATGGTTATAACAACCTTCTGGGAATTGTTTTTTCTTCGAAAATATAACACATGTCATTCTACATAAAATTTAAAAAATTTAACTTCTTTTTATGCATATTTTGTAGCCATGTAGGTAAATGATCTGTTAAATACCACGTAAAAAAGCAAGCTTTAGCTGATGACAAATTCATTGACTTGTTAACTATATTCCAGGTAACACAGCTATGATTTATCATCATGGGAAGCTATTGGCTCTTTCAGAGTTTGACAAACCTTGTAAGCTACCACTCATGTATAAAACACGGTCTTTATAGAGAGGATGGTAAATAACTAACTTTCTTTATCTGTAGATGTTCTGAAAGAGGCATACTCATCCCTTCACCGCTCATCCAAAAGTTGACCCGTTCACTGGTAATGCGACTGAATAAAAAAAGAAATCATCAAAATATTATTCTTTCGTTTCGTTGTTCATGTCATAGTTATGAGTTATGTGCAGGTGAAATGTTTACCTTTGGCTACTCTCAGACTCCCCCATATATAACATACAGGGTTTTTTCCAAGGATGGTTTCATGAATGATCCGGTGCTGATAACAATAGCAGACCCCATCATGATGCATGATTTTGCCATTACTGAAAATTCTGCAATTATAATGGACTTGCCTTTATACTTTAGACCAAGGGTGAGTGTTCTTCTACTAATTTTGTGCCCTAGATGTAAATTGAACATGAACACTTGGTGGCCAATCAACTTCAAATTTTTATATTTGTTGTGTAATCAACTTCTTCCACGCAATTCTATGAAGTTTACTGTATGATGCCATTTGCATATTCAGGAAACTAATATTCCAATTTGATGTTACTAAGAATGCACGTTTTGGTGTCCTTCCACGGTATGCGAAGAATGAGCTCTTGATCAAATGGTTGGAGCTCCCGAATTGCTTCATATTTCATAATGGTGAGGAAATATGCTCCTTCTCTCCCAAACCATCGCTTGCTCTTCCACTTTTATCAACAGTTCTCATCTATAATTCTCGTCTGAGGCATGTCGTATGAATGCGGTACTATAACTATTATACTCAACAATTAGTAGTCGATGTCATCATATGATAATCATTCTGTAAAAGTGAGTTATAACTAGTACTCTATTTCAAACTCAATTTTAGCTCAATCACACCTTTTTTTACTTATATTCCCAAGAGAAAAATAACAAAACCTTCCAATTATAACTCATAAAAGATTTCGTAATGAGAACTTGTGATATTAAGAAATAAGTTTAGGATAAACTATCTCTTTTCATTTTGATGCATTGTCTGATTTTTTATTTTTTTTTTTATACCAGCAAATGCTTGGGAGGAAGGAGATGAAGTTGTTTTAATTACTTGCCGCAGTCAAAATCCAGATTTGGACATGATGGCTGGAAGTACCAAAGAGAAAATAGAAAATTTTACATATGAACTGTAGGACTCTATGAGGAAATACATGGAGCTACTATACTATGTTTTATAGATGATTTTGATAGTGATATACTTTTCAGGTACGAGATGAGATTTAACATGAAGACCGCTCTTGCTTGGCAGAAGAAACTCTCCGCATCTGCAGTAGATTTTCCGAGGATTAATGAGAACTATACTGGAAGGTGTGCCACTGTTGTTTGTTTAGTTTCATTATTATATCGTATATGATTAATTATTTGATAAGTATGATCGAGATTGAACAGGTCATGTTCCATAAATGGAGTGATGAGTGATCATTTTGTTCTCTCTGAATGAAGTACTTATCTGGTGTACAGGAAGGCATGTTGTTTATGACTTGTTACACTGATAGTATTTGATTGAATATAATATTCTCATTTCTCTGTTGTAAAAAGTCTTTTACATTGTTTAGCATGCTTGAATTATTGTAAATTATATAGGTTTATATCTGCATCAAATTTAGTATCTAACTGCTAGAATGAATTCAGGAAACAGCGATATGTGTATGGAGCTATAATGGATAGTATTGTCAAAGTCACTGCAATTGTCAAATTAGATTTGCACGCTGAACCAGATATTAGAAAAACAAAGCTTGAAGTTGGAGGAAATGTTCACGGTATCTTTGAACTCGGGCCAGGTAGATTTGGTTCAGAGGCTATTTTCGTCCCTCGTTAACTTGGCATTAATTCTGAAGAAGATGATGGTTACTTGATTCATTTCGTACACGATGAAAATACCAGGTAATCGCATGCCTAAACACACTGCACAACTCTCCCAAAAATTTACATGGTGCACCTTATTGTTGTACAAGTTATTTCTGAAAGTAGTTTGGATATATTTGCTCCGGCTTCCCTCACTCAAAAGATCAGCCGTTGTGGCACAGGTGTATCGAGGTAGTCCGTGGATTGAATATTGTCATGTGATAGACCAATATTTCTGCATATTCAAGCTACCCAATGATTTTTCCTTTTCTTTTCTGTTTTACGTTTAAAATGAGATGCCTGCATCTGAAGCGAATTAGAAATTGAAAGCCTCTAGTAAGCTCGATTATAACAACCATAAACATGAAGTGCATGTTGAACTTGTGTTAGTGATGATATCTATTATTGGTTTTCAGAACCACATTGCAAGTACTACATACAAATTTAAAAGTGGATACCTTCTGAATATCGCACTCTCGATTTTGTATGCAGCAAATCATCAGTAAATGTCATTGATGCAAAGACAATGTCAGCTGATCCTGTTGCAGTAGTTGAATTGCCAAACAGAGTTCCTTATGGGCTTCATGCTTTATTTGTGACAGAGGTCAGTGATATAGTTTTAGCGATTACTTATCGTTTCCTTTAAATTACAAGCGTGCAGAATCATTCAGAAACTTTTCATGAATGAGGTATAAAGAACATAGGTGAAATGCCTTGTTCACTAACAAATTTGAGTTAAAATTTCAAAGAAGTTCGATTGTCCATTTAGATAAGTTCTTGAATCTTTGCTTACGTTGTCACTGATTATGTAAACAGGAACAACTTCAAGAACAAGCAAAACTGTAAAATTTGGGAATTACAGGAGTACGGCCACAAAGCAATGAATACTTTTGTATTTCTGTAACAATAAGGAATGCACGTCTTATTAGCATATACTCTATTGATGGTTTGATGGTATTAGCTTCTCGTAGCGTTTTCGTCTTCCTTTTTTGTTATCATCAGAAAAGATCTCTTAAACGCAGAGGAGCAAGAGACGATGTGAGGCTTGAGATTGAACTTCTTTGCTATCACTTTAGCAGAAATTCAATGAAGGGCAACTGGAAAAATGAGATAGTTCTATCAAAATACCATGTCGTCGCAGAATACCACATATCTCCTACATGTCGGATTTGCATAAAACTATTATTCAAGTTTGGCATAACAAAAACGACATCTTAACAAATACAACATAGCTTGGCATAACAAATACAACATCTTAGGTTACTGCAAAATTGGGTTTGCCTCAGCTTGGTTAAGTATATTCTGTAGTATCTCATCATATACCAATTAAACCAGTAAGTTACTTGGTTCATAAGACATGCACACGCAACTCAACATTTTTTGTAAACTATAAGTACTTGAAAACATAGATTTGCATTCAAATAAAACATCTGTATATCAGATAACAAACAGCAGTTTCATAAAACTCCCAAATTTCCATTACATAAAACAAAAAATTGATAGGAAGTTGTGACACTTCGAACTACTAAAGCTGCAGGAACATTTTTAAGAACAAACACCTAAGTTGTCCAGAGAGAATTACATAAAAACACCTAGGTGTTTGTAGCCCTGGTATATATCTGCTGGCTTGAATGGACAGACACCATCCTGATCAAACCCCTAGCCATCAGGTCTTTTATTGCCCTCCTTGCGAGTGACCCATTAATCTGCAAGGCATGTTTAACATAATTGGAATCAAATGTGTAGCAAATTAAGCAACATTTTTTAGAACTTAGAAGAGACTCGAGGATATTTACTACACCTAATTCTGGGCTCCTAAGAACATACATGATTCCTAATAATCGGTACCATGACTTATAATATTCATCCAGTACAAAAACTCTGATTTTTTTAATTAATACAAAATTTTAATGCATCCAGGAAAACAAAACCTTTCTATACTAGCAAGACCATAAACCTTCACCAGTTTAACTCACTCAATCTGATTAAACTAAGCAGTCCCATATAAATTGAATCAAATACCTTCTTTCTAATACGAATCATATACCTTCATTCTAATAAAAAAAAACTAAGTCTAAAAAAAAATTAAAAACAATTAAGCAACCCTCAACCACTTAATCATTTAACACTAATACAGCTATATAGAAAGCACAAATACAGGATTAAGGTTTAACTTACCCTTAAACGATCGGAAAGGATAGATGGAGTGATAAGCTTGAACTTTGGAGCTTCAGAGAGGAGCTTATCGTAAGTGGGCTTGTCAAACAACACCATGTTGTTCACCTTCTCCTTTTGCTTTCCTTTGCTCCACTTCTGCAGTCATCATCAATTTATTCCATTAATAATTAGAACATCAACATCAGTAAATTAATTATTTAAAAGTAGATAGAACTTATATATATAACAACAGAAAGTAGAAAAACAAAGTAGTATTGACTTCACCAAGATTCAAATACATATCAATTCCATACACAATTTCTCTTAGAGCATAACATTTGAATAGGCCAAATAAAATATAAATACAACTTAAATTATACAATTTGAGAAAAACGATATAAATTTAGCATAATTTAGCAAAGGTTTGAGCCTCGTCAATGCTCTTTCAACAAATTGTTCTTATCCACCAAAATAATACATTAACATATAAATTACATTCAAATTTATTAATGCTACATTTTACAATATCATTATCAACAGAGCCATATCTCCAACTCGTCACATTATCTTATTTTCCTCCCCTTAGGCTACATTCATTATTTGGTTTATTACGTACATTCCAAAAGACATTACATTACACAATCCATCAGTTTATACTCTCTCCACAAAATTCACGGAGGCGTATCAAAACACAACATTACAATCGAACAATACGTAACTAGTTATCATTTATAATTACGAAACAGTTTACGAATAACTTCATTTTCTCCCTACTATCAAACACTGCTTATCATAACATTATAAAAACAGATACATAACATAAACACATATATACATAAGAATTAAAAACAGACATAAATAAATTAAATAAACAAAAAATAAAATGAAAATAAAAAATGACCTTCTTTTTCTGCTTGCCACCGCCAGATTTAGCTGGCTTGGAAGACGGAGGAGGTGCCTTCTCTTTCTTTGGTGCCTGCAATTCATTTCCATATAAACAAATAAATAAATATATATTAAATTAAAACATTTATTTACATACATATTCATAAATATATCGAAAACAGTCGAGAAGCAAGCTCACCATTGGATTTCTAGAGAGATTTGGGGGAGAGAGAGAGAGAGAGAGAGAGGCAGCGGCTGAAAGTGGAGACGAAACAACTACAAAACCCTAGTTAGGCCGTGTTTTTATCCTGGATTTTTAACTACTGGGCTTTTAGTTTGGGCTGGGCTTTTAAAACTGAGCTTTGGATTTCATAGTTAGAATTAGTTCTTTGGGCTTCATACATAGGCTTCTAAAGAATGATCCATTAAATCCAACAATATTGCCCTGTTGATGTCTAAACTCTAAAGCCTGGTCTCGCAAGAGTTGCTTTTGCTAGTTTAGAAAATTTTCGAGAAATTTTTCATTTTGGATAAGAAAAAATGTAATATGCCTCCTCCTTTTTTTTAATGAACTAATAATATGTCTCGTTTTTAGATAAGGAAACTATTTTTCTAAAAAAAATGTAAAAAACAAAATTGTCAATGAAGAAAAAATCCTTGTAATTTTGAGAGACCATGGGGTCGACCTGTGAACAACGTAAACCCATCAAAAGATTTTCCGTTGTTAAATTAATTGATAATAAGATTATTCTTATCTAAAGAACCCAGAGGAATCCTGACTTGTTATAACCTTAATCCACCTCAGTTTTTGTGCACAAATTTACTAATTTAAGAAAATCATATATTTATTTTAACAAGAAAACATATACTCCCGTCCCATTCAAATTGGTTTGTTTAACTTTTATTGGTCAAACTGACCAAACTTTGACCAACTTATTTTTTACATTAATTATATTCAATATATAATTTATATTATAAAATTAATCAATTTAACCAAAAAAAGTTAAACAAGCTAATTTGAGTGAGACGAGATAGGATAATCTAATATCAGTGTTCTCATTACAGTGAATCATCCCCTAATTGTAGACTAAAAATTTATTGATAAAAGGGAAGCAAAAAAGAATGTGTCAAAAGTTTCATTAGATTGAAGAAACATCTGTAACAGATAATTAGTTTAAGTTAGGCATAATTTAGGGGTATTTGAGCCAATAAACCCCCCGTGAAATTATCATTTTACCCTTATATGTTACAAAATTACATGTCATGCCACTACTCTCTATCTAAGGAAAAAAATTATGCAAATAATATTTTAGTCAGGGATCGAACCTCTAACATTCGCTAAAGAAGCCATCCTTATAACCATTGAGCTACAAGACTCTTTTTGATTTTAATCTAAAAATCATATGACATAAACCTCACATCTTTCTTATTCTATATTTATTATTATTTAAATTTTTGAGTGAAAATTAAGGTGATTTATAATATTTATTAAACTTTATTTTTTTAATACTTAAAATATCATACAGAATCATGTATACTACCAGTCTTATAAAATATTAATATTAAGTTTTAAAAAAAATATTATGTGTGATGCTTTTTATTTTTCTTTTAACTAGACAAATATTTTGTACATGTATCGATAACTATAATATATTCTATTTTCTTGCATCAGAGCCGAACTTTTCTTGTACTACGCAATATATTTGAATTATTCAAATATTTAATTTATAAAATGTATTATTAAATGTTGATATAACATAAATAACATATTACAAGTAGCTTATTTACATATTTATGACTTATTTATTTTTAAATTAATGAAATTAGTGTTAAAACATGTGTAAAAATTAGACAATAATTTAGGTATGGGCGATCGGTCACTTCGGGGTCGGGGAGACTCCGAACATGAACTCATTCGTCGAACCCGCCTCAATGCTCGAATGAGGATTACTTTATTTATCGCACAATAATCATTGTTAAAAATCACATATTGATAACATGTATACATGATATTTATAATTATTTGTTCTTATCTATACTACAAGTACAGAGTCAGTGTGATGCATACAACATTCATATTCTTCTTATTTTACATTTATATTTACTTTGTTTGAAATTCATTTTAAATTTGAAAAGTTTTATGTGATTGTTGGACTTAATGTTGAATTGACGTGTGTATTTATGTTTGAGTGTGATTAAATTGTGTTTTAAGAGATTTCTGTTTAACGACATTTTAAAAATATATTTAATTAAAATTGTTGTTTTTAATAAATTAAGGTCAAATTGCAAAAGAAAATGGACTAAAGTGCAAATATCAGAATATGAATGTCGTATTGACCGACCGACTACCAAACTATATTTTGAATAAAATTGTTGTTTTTAATAAATTAAATAAAGTAGTAAAAATAAAAGAACTAAAGTACAAATATCAAAATATGAGAACCGTATCGACCGACTATCAAACGTTCAATGTTTCGGTTTTAATAATACAATATATATATATATATATATATATATATATATATATATATATATATATATATAATAACTAAAAAAACATAAATAAAACATATGAAAAACTATTTGTTTTGAGTTAAAATATTGTAAAAGATGAGATAATAAAAATAAATAGATAGTACAACAAAAAAATTAAATGAATTATATATTCTAAAATTTTGATAATAATTTGTGTAAACAATAAACAGATTAAAATATATAGTCTATAACAAATTTAAAAAATTAGATCAAATCACATTATACAGCCCGAGTTATTTAAAATTATAGTCCCCGATCAATCAAATTATCTATGTAAATAAAAGTAAGTACATTGTAACAGACGAAAAAAAATGTGCAACCATACTTAGAGAAAAAAATTAACCGCAAAGAATAGAAATTTATGTTAATTGTTAGAAAAATGACCGGTGTTTTAATTAGTAAAGATATTTTCTTGGATGAAGTTGTATTTTGAAAAAAATAAAGGATGAATTCATTATCAAAACACGGACAGAACTCAGAAGGCATATGAGCAATTTTAACTTACGATGATATAAGCAAAAAATATTTATCTAGCCATAATTGATCAATTCTCAAGTTCAGAGTTAAAAAAAGTTTGTTTGTTTGGAAGAATTAAAACACATCGAAATGGTACCAAACGTACTTAATAATAGAATGATTTGGCACAAGATAGTTCCACTTAAGTCAATTAGCTACATTGTCCTATGTTTTGAAAGTTAGATAGACATGGGAAGAGAAATAAAGGTAAAAAATGTTTAAAATTAATAGGTCAGAAAAAAAGACATAAAAAAGTTACAAAGAAAGTTTTAATAACTGAAAACGCAAGGCCTAAGTATAGTATTAGAAGATTTAGGAAGACTTTTAAGTAAAATTAGTACTAAAACCTACAATCTCATACTGCAACATCTTGAAGGATATTTAGTTTCTATCTTGAATATTGTCGGAGATGAACTAAATGAATGCATCATTTTTGAAGAACTGGAAAAGTTTTAGGATTATAATTTTAAAAATGTCGTCTTAATTAGAAAACATTCATAGAACACTCTATTTCTATTCTATGATCCACGACAAAAATTAAAAACAAACATATTTATCAAAACTACTCGTATTAGTTTTGAAATTATAAACTTCAACATATATAAGCAAGTATAGCATAATCATAACATTAACAATAAAAACTCTATGAACATCAAAAATATACAATCACATATGTCAAATGACATTGATAATGTGTAGTTTAGTTTAAAATCACAATCTAAGCTAGCGGCCCGTGCCTTGCACGGGTTTTTATGCTAGTTAATTAATTAAGCCTTATCTCTTCATAAAGGGCCTTATAAGTAGAGCTGGCAATTTGATACACGACACGTGAACACGGTACGAACACGACACGGATAATTAGTGTTTGGGTGCAAAAATTTGGTACACGAACACGAAAAAACACGAATATAATTAGTGTCGGGTTTGGGTTTTCACAATAGGTACACGACACGAAACGAAAGTACACGAATTAATGAAGTAAATAAATAATTTTAAAAAATATATATTATTGTAGTATTGCATATTTAGAAAATATATAAGGAATTGCATATGAACAATAAATAAAAGTTTCACGACTAATTAGCAGTAAGTTATACATTTATATATAAGAAGTATACATTTATATATATAAGTTATATTTACAAATTTTTGTAAAATTGTATGTATTACATATTTAATACACATTTCATAAAAATTTACATAATTAAAATAGTTTTATAATATATAAATTTTAATTAAATTATATTTATATTTTTGTTTAATGTACACGAATACGACACGTAAAGTACACGACACGTTTTGAATTGGATATGTGTTTCAAATTTAGTACACGAATCCAAAACGGGTCGGATATGGGTTTTACAATAAGTACACGAAAACACGAAAGTACACGACATGGTCCAATTGCCAGGTCTACTTATAAGCACAATCAGGAGTGGAATTAGGATCTTTGGGGGAAAAGTTGGTACTTTTTTAAATGTCAATCAAAGGTCCAAATCATGTCTTAATCGGACTTGGCTTTAGTTGTATCCACTTAATTAAACTCTTAAGTTATGGTTATGTTTGTATATAGAAAACGTTACAAGGAATATATCAAATCCAAATCCGATATTTTGTAGAGAACGAAGAAATATCATTAAATTAAAAAATTACTGATAAATTATCAAAAAAATTATTTAAATTTTACACTCTTGGTATTATTTTGTAAGATAACATGAAATGAACAAATACATACTATGAATAAAGAGAAAAATGTCCTAAACACGTACTTAGGAAGTTATACGAGTATAAAGTTTAAAGAAAAGTGAAATAAGTGAGAGTATGGACCCGTAAATCTGTCTGCAAAATAATTCAGCCACTTCGACACAAAAGCCAATCATTCAGCAAAACGTTTTTGACAAGTGGCCCAATCAATATATATATAAAGGAGGATACGCGGGAAGTTAGGTGGCGCCCCTAAGATCGTCTCAATCTATTTTTTTTAATTTTCTAGAATTTCAGAATTCTAAATACTGAAAATAAAAAAAGTTCCTTTAACATATTAGAAGAAGAATAGATGTTCGAATTTATTGAGGAGAAGAGTTCGAATTTATAGCAAAGACATATAATTAAATGTTCTATTTGAAGTAGAATAGGTGTTTGAATTTGTAGAGGGAAAGAGTTTAAATATAAAAGAATTAGTACTTGCAAAGTCTATTTGAAGTAAAATAGTGGTTTCGATTTGTAGAGAAGAAGAGTTCGGATATAAAATAAGTACTTGCAATTAAAAGTTCTATTGTAAGTAAAATAAGTGTTTGTGATACATAAATAAAAGTTCTATTTGAAGTAGAATATGTAAAGTTATATAGTTGTTTTTTTAATTAACGAAATAATGTCTCAATAGAAAGGAGTATGATAACATAAAAATTAATATATAAGAAAAGTATATATTCAATATATTAAATTTGAGATTTTGATATTAAAAAGGAAGACATGTTTCATGGGAGGACGGCTTATTAGCGAGGACCGAGTAATTTTCGTAATTTATTTAATAGAATTATTTTTTTAAATTATTACGCCGCCGCGAAGCGCGGCTTTTTAAACTAGTTTCTTTATAAACTTTCAAGCTTTTTTCATCTTTTCAAGTAATTTGATTGCTCTAGATCACTATCCCAGAGTTTATAAACTCTTATCATCCAACATGTGTTGCTAACTCCTCAGTCCTGTGCAAATCCGAAATTCGAATTATTCTAATTTTTATTCGATATTCGATTTTAAAAATCCGGAAATTTGGATATTTGATTCGGAAAAACCGGACCGAATATTTGATCTAATTTTTTTTTTAAATTCGGATTCGAATCACAATTTTATACAAAACTGAATATCCGGATCCGATCCGGTTTTTAATATCTTTCATGCAGAGAAATGTTTGTGCACCCGTTAACATCAGAGTAACTAAAATAACATGTCACTCGAATCAAATCGGATTCGAGAACATACGTCTAATCACATATTCTCGTATTCGTTCTTATTATTATTCGAGATATTGAAAACAGGTTAAATATTATCGACATTAAATATGTGTAAAATAAATTTGTGGCCAAAATTGGTAGGCTTTCGGATTATAGAGTAGGGGTATTACTAAAAGGATGTATTGGCCCTTTTAAAAAACAGAGCGAATGATTATTTGAAAAATTAAGCTTACACAGAAAAAGTGAAAAATAATAAAATGGGAAAAGGGTTTATATGGACCCTAAACCCTTATGAACCCATTACACAACAATGGCAGCTTTGCTTTTAAGTTTTATTAAAATGTGGCAGAAACTCAACAACAAATATTAAATAAAAGTTAAACAAAACTAGGATCTGATAAAGGTATTTCAGAAGTAAACCAGCTTCTGATTTTGACACGCAGCTGCAAATATACACAAATTATCCGTATAGTCCAAAACAAATAATTATGAGAATTGAAAAATAAAATAAAATAAATTTATAAATAAATTCGCACTCTTATTTTATTTTCAATAAATTTTGTAATTATATATGTCTTACAAACACCTATTCTACTTCCAATATAACTTTTTTTTAATATGTATTTCTTATAAATTTGAATTCTTCTACTCTATAAATTCGAAAATCTATTCTACTTACCATAAAGCTTTTAATTATATGTCTAACCTGTAAAGTCTCTATAAATTTGAACTTTTCTCTTCAATTAATTCGAACACATATTCTACTTTTAGTAGAATTTTAATTCTACGTCTTACCTGTAAATTCAATTATTCTCCTTTACGAATTCAAACATCTATTCCACTTAAAATCAATAAATTCGAACTCTTCTCCTCAATAAATTCGAACTTCTATTCTACTTGTAATAAGTTAAAGGATATTTTTTAATTTTTTAATATTGAAAATTCTAAAACTCTAAAAAAAATTAGAAAATTAGATTTAGCAATCTTAGAGTTGCCGCCTAAACTCCCGTGTATCCTCCTTTATATATATATATATATATATATATAGGGTAAGGTTCAATGGAGACCCTCCTTATCAAGAGACCCAAGAGACTAGATCCTGACCATTCATTAAACATATTTTTAATAAATTATATAATACATAGCAAAGGGCAATCTGGTAAATATGCACAATCATTAAGTATGGTTTCAGTGTATTTTTTTTGCAATTGTACGGTTTGTATTATTTTAAACATGGGAAGAGAGTAATCACCATATTTGATTGAAGATTTTAATTTTTCTATTTTTGGAAATGAATCTTTGATTGAACTTTTACTCTTAATGAAATAACAAGTACAAAAATAAAAATGAAACGAAGGTTTCATTCAGCAAAACCTAGAAGACAGATGCAAGGTACTATTCCTTTATTTTACTTGTATACATCATATATTTTAACAACGAAACACATAATAGAATAGAATAACTAACAGAATCTATGTTTCAAAAAGGAGGATTATGGATTCATTGGCAATACCAGTTTTGTCAGAGAATGTTGAAGGCAGTAACGAGAGAAGGTAGTATTCATTCATTTTCGATTTTAACATTGCAACTATAATAAACAAAAACACCTAGTAGAATCGGAACACTGAACAGAAGCTATGTTTTCTCCATGCAGTAATTTTGTTGATTCAACATCAATATCAGATTTGTCAAATAAGGTGGATGAAACACGTTCAATAGTAACTTTACAACCAGGATTACTGTCTGGGATATTGAAGTCTTTGTCTGATGTTCAAAAGAAGTGGATTAACGATACTGTATTTGGTTCATTGTTGAAGTTTGGTACAAAAGAATACCCTTACGAGATATTAAGTTTCAGTTAACTACTCTCCAACTTGATTACTAATGATGTTAAGATTCATTAAGGTACTTTTTGTAAGATTCACTAAGTTGTTCAGTTAAGATTTATTAAAGTGTTCCATTAACGTGTTAAGTTTCAGTACCGTGTTTTATAGGATATAGAGTACGCTGATATCCTTAATTATGTTCTCATAAAATCTCCTTTGTGTTTTGTGAATGATACTATTTTAATTAAATCTAGATTCTTCCTACACAGAGGACTCTTATGGTGTGAGAATTCACTTGCTCAACTTCTAACATTTGTACTTTTATTTGTCTAAATTTTTTTGTATGCTTTACAATAAGGTTCAATTAAGTGTTGTTTTAAGTATATAACTTATATGTTTGTGTGAGCATGTTATACTAACAAAATCCTCTTGAATGTGTATACTGTTTATCTAGATCAAGAGTCACCCATTTACTATGAGCTTGTAACTTTTGACAAAGAGAAGGAATTATAGGATGAGCACGGAGGAGAACATTAAACACCTCTAATAACAAAAAGAAGATGATAATGCATGCTTAAGGCTGATGAATATGCAAAGGCCTCAAAGTGCTATAATAATCCTTCCAAGTATATAAAGTATGAAACCACGTTTGGAGAAGAGGAGACAAAGCACGCCAAGACATTGAAGGTGACTTGCAATCTCAATAATGCATCTTGCAAACTGAAAAAGGATCTTAAAGAAACAGGGAATCTCTCCTGCTTACATCAACCTTATTGATCTATATTTGGTAGAGTATGATATCAGAAAGTTCTTGAAATTGATCTTACAAGTAGAGATGTGAAGCTTGAGTACAAGGTTCTGAAGGAGAATGTAAAAGTAATAAAAAAAATGCACAGTTCTATTGGAATATGTTTAGCAACATGAAAGGTGGTGCATTTTGATACATATTAGATAACTTACAATGAATCACAACTGATAACAAGGACATCAAGGCATAAATGGATCGTATATTAGAGTTCTGTGATAAATGCGATTATGATGCATCTTATCATTTTGACGATTACTACGTGTCTTTGACATTAACTTTTGATCCATACAAGACTAAAAGGAACTTATAAGGAAGTTTCTTATTTTGATATGTTTTGTCTAAAATTTATTGGGGTATTCCTAGAAAATAAAATTTATGGTTTTTTTGGGTTTTGATAGGTGTTCTTATAGTAATTTAAAATTTTAATGTTTTAAGAAAATACAAAAAATGAAAATTTTAAAAAAAGTATAATTCTAAGTTTTTTATAAGAAAAAACAAATATGAAGACTGAACAATAATTTTTTTTAAAAAGTCCAAACTCTAAATTTAATATAAAAAAATGAATACACCAATTTTTATAAAAAAATTAAATATTTTAAACTATACATTATTCAGAATATTACTCTTAACCAGTTAAGAGAAACTGGTAAAAATTTAAAAATTTTACATATTTTGTAAAAAGTACAATAGTGAATTTTATTATATTAAAATAACATACAATTTTAAAATCTATTCTCAAACACTTAAACGCATATTAATAAAATCTTAATGTGCCTTTTGCTTAAGAACAATTGAAAAATAAAATCTCTATTTACTAAATAATATTAAAACAATATTAAAATGTTAAAAACCTCAAAATATTAAAATATTAAGATAAATTGTACTAAAACACTTAATAGAATCTCGTAGTTTTTTTTTTGTTTTGGAAAGGAGTATACTAAATTTCATTTTGGATCATTTTTCCAAAATAAGATATTTTCTTAAAATTAATCTAAAACATTTAAACGAATCTTTAAGATATTGTTAGTACATATTTTTTTGTGATATATAAATTTTAGAAATTCATATACAATAGTAAAAAAAATTAAATTTTTATATATTTTGCAAAAATAGAATAGTGAATTTCATAAAATTATAATAAGATACATCCTCTCAAACATTTAAGAGAATCTCGCAAAAAATTAATTTTTTTACATATTTTGTAAAAAGGACAATAGTGAATTTCATTATATTAAAATAACATACAATTTTAAAATCTACTCTTAAACACTTAAACGCATATTACAACATTTAAGAGAATCTTAATAAAATCTTAATGTGTCTTTTTCTTAAGAACAATTGAAAAATAAAATCTCTATTTACTAAATAATATTAAAAAAATCATAGTTAATTTGTTTAATGAATTGAAAGATTAAAAGTTCAAAATATTAAAATATTAAGATAAATTGTACTAAAACACTTAACAAAATCTCGTATTTTTTTTATGTTTTCTGTTAGATTTCTATATATGTGTTTTACATAGATTCTTTTCAGGGTTTAATCCAAAAATATTGATTACAAACTTAAGTTTGTAAAAACAATCTATTATTTTTAGGATTAGACGAAATTCTATTAAATGTTTTGTTAACAAAATAATAATTATTTTAAATAGTATTCTTGTGTATTTCTACGACGAGAAGAGATTTTTATTAAATATTTCACCTAAATTTAATAAAAGAAATTGCAGCATATTTTTTATTTGCTTCACTGTGTAATGAAATTATACAATATTCCATTAAATTTTACAAATTTTAGTTATACTTAGTTGTCTAGTTACATTATTTACAAAATTCTAATTGTGCCAACAAATTTTTCAATGACAAGACAAGATTCTATTAAGTGTTATAAGACGAATTACCATATTTTTAATTGTTAGTGTTGTTGCATATTAACGTTGTGCTATGTTCGGTTAAATTATAAAAATCATATTTTTAAAAAATTAATTATTTTTTTTGTCAACAAATAATTCTACGACGAGTAAATAATCTATTACGATAGGAGATTCTCTTAAATGTTTCACATAAGTTTAATAATTTCGTTGTACGTATGTTCTTTTAGAAAATTTAAATAGTGTTCATGCATTTTTCAAAATTTTATATCTTTGTATATATGGAATGAAATAATTAAATGAAAAATAACGTAATCTAAAATTATATCTATTAAACATATAATCTTTTTTTTTGTCAGGATTAAACATATAATCTTTAAATAAGATCTTTTTACATCTATACTTTAGCGCCCAACACAACCAGACCAAAAATAATATGTAATGTAAGTACAAAATATTTATGAAAAATCTTTTATATGTAATTTTTAAAATATGAAATATTAGAAAATATAATATGAAAGATATAAATCTCTAACATATAGTAAGGGAAAGATTCAACTGACTAGTATGACAAATCAAATGCTATATGGAAAGCTATGTGACTGAATTGGGGTTGTATTAAGATTGTAACAAAATAAAGCATGGCAACCCTAAGATTATGTTAAGTGTTTTATATAAAATTTATAAAAATTATATTTTTTAACTTAAATATTCCTTTAAGTGTGTTGCAACGAGAATTTTACTTGTGTAACTTTAATATACTTTATTTTAAATTTTGTGATCTTTTTAGATATCCTTAAAATCATGTTTAATCTATGCCGTTTTTAGGTATCCTTAATATTAATTTCTAAATGACCACTCCCGGATTTCATTCAATGTTTTGTATCAAAATATTAAGTACCTTTTCAATTCTACTTTTTATAAAATATTATAGGTAGTAGATTCTCTTAAGTATACTGATTTTGAAAATGTATATTAATTTATTCAAAAATATTTGTTAGCCAAGATATTTTGTAGTCTATGAGTTTTAAAATAATTAAGATTCATAAATTGCATGTTTTGAGATTTTTTTTAATTATCAATATATATATTTGTAAGAATTATCATTGAAACTTTTACAACCATAAGTATCTTATGGAATAGTTAATATTTTTAAGATAATTGTTTTACTATCTTGTGCAATATTTAAGGAACATTTTAAAATATTCTTACAGTATAAATAGAATGAAACCATTATATTGAGATTCTCGTAAGTGTTTTAATAACATTCACGCTATTTATTTTAAATTTAGATTTTATTATGTATTTTTTTAGTATTTGAAACAACTTCTTAAAATAATATTTTAAAGGGTATTGTTATAAATTTTAAGCTGAGAAACATAAATAATTATTCTTGCAATAGTTTTTCCAAAAAAAAGCTATTAAAATTTTAATTTCAAAGAGAAATGATACAATAGTTAGCCTTGGGCAAGAAAATTAGAGAAGAATGGGCAACAAAATCAATAGATAAACATAAAAAGTAATCATTTAAGAATTCTTGAACTTAACGGAACACTCATGAAAATACAATAACACAAGCCGAGAGATCAACAAAACATTTCTAAATCTTTCAAATGATGAATTGCTCCAAGACGATCAGTATTCCCTGCGACACTGGATTCCAAGTCATATCAATCAAAGTTTTGTTCAAACTAATGAGAGTCTAATACTAAATTTTGCACTTCCATGACACATTGCATAAACTAATTATCAGACATTCTTTCTTCCAAGAACCAACACACCTAACACAACCAAGACAATAACAACATGTCATTTTCACAACATTAGTAAAAACAACCACAAAATAACTGTTAACAGTTAACATGTTTCTACAAACTCCATCCAACACAAATTGAATTACAAAAAATGTAGCAGGCGCTCCCTTTCACAATAAACGACATGGTTCATAATATAGATACAAGTCAAGATTCAAGTAAAATTTATACATCATCGTCCAAATTAGTACAAATCATCATTAATCTTAGTAGAATCATCATTAGAATGGGTACAAAGTCATCTTCATCTTGCAATCAGCAAGAGTACAAAATCGAGTTTGTTCTAACTCTCATCCAGTAACCCATATTCATTCATGCTACCAAAAAACCTTAATAAATCTCAGTAGAACATCAAGCCAAATGAATGTATCTCAACAGAACACCACAACACTCCAACAGAACACCTTGATGAATCTTTACAATTTAGCAAATCTTAATAACATTAAAAAATTTCATAAAACACAAAATATATGAGATCTTTTATCATGTTTGTATCTAAACAATTCAAAACAGTATGCAAAAGTAATCGCCTAATATTAGAAGAATCAATATATCGTCTAGTCCATATAATCACTGAACACCTTAATAACATCTTTGAAATATCTTTCTGCATCATTTCTTCCATCTTTGCAAACGAAACTGCAGGTGTAAGATTCATTTTTGTGCTCTTCAGTAATATTCTTCTGACTTATCATCTTTTGGTAAACCAGCCCTGGAAAAAACAAAATATTTCCTAGTAATTTTATTCTGTTTGTTCTTCTTCTCAGTTGAACGGCGACTGACAAAACCACATGTACTCCCATAATGGTAATAGAAATTAAAGGCCGTGTCGATATCAGGAAATAGTTGACCTATAATTGGCTTTTTTTCAATGTCGCACTCTGGAATCCAATTATCACCTAAATCATGAGTTAAATTATCTGAGTTTGGAGTAGGATTTGGTGATGTCTCAGCACTGTTGTAAAACACTGTAATGGAAAAATCATGACATCAGATCAGTTGAAATACACACCTGGTTATTGCATAAACTTATTATACACCAACACTCATAATCTTATTCTATACAAAATGAATACTAGAAGGAATTTAACATCGCACTTATTAAAATCGAATTACTAAAATGAATATACCAGTTTTGTCAGAGAAGGTTGAAAATATTAACATCCTATGTATTGCAACTATGATTAAAGAACACTTGGTAGAATCAGGAAACAATCATAATTTTATTATAGACCAAGTGAACACTAACAGGAATTTTAACATTACATGTGATTTATAATCCAAATACATTACATGTATGAAATCTTGTTCTGTTGCATATACTTTTCACTCACATTCAATCCAAAAATCAGTCGTATCCAAAAATTAAAAGAAGTATTGGTTTAGATACTCAAACACAAACACAATAATAACGTAAATGATTTCTTTAACAAAAAAACAACAGAAAAACACAAAAAGTTAAAACACTTAAAATACTAACCACAAATACACATGGTGGCGTTAAAAAAAATAATTCACTAATATGAGATAAATGAATACCTTCTTCGTTCTCCACAAAACTCTGCATATTTGTGTGATAATATGTTGTCGAACTCTCTATTTTATGATGAAGAAACGTAAAACCATTGATTAGACTTTGTTTTGATCTGAATAATACGTGAAGAAAACATTAGCTGTCCTGAAAATCAATTAGAAGAAATAGATTGATAACTCAATTTGGAAAATTTATAATCAAACGTAACAGCATCTCATTAATTTATGATAAATATGGTAATAAATTTGATTTAAATACGTATAATTAAAATGGTATTTTATGTAATAAAGTACTACCCCTATAGTATTAATCACAACAATACAATAGTATATCTATACATGATCTAGAGCATAGGATTCAAATCTAATCAACGGTAATAATGATGGGTCTCTTGGTCTCTTGATAATGAAGGGTCTCTTTTGAACCTCCTCCTATATATATATATATATATATATATATATATATATATATATATATATATATATATATACACATTGAAGGGCATAAAATAAATTTTATTTTTATGCAATTTACATTAATATTATGTAAATTAATATATATCATGTGTTGACAGTTGTCATACTACAATAAATAAGGGTTAAATATCAAAGTGGTCACGGAAGTGAAGACCATATATCACTTTCATCACTGATCTCAACGAGGTATCACTTTAATCACTAAATTCGTCATAAATATCAAACAGATACCTCTAAATATGTGTTCGAAAAGTAAAAATAATTTATATCGAGTTCTACACACATTTCTTGAATGCTACCGCAACCAAATGAAAAGTTATGAACTCTAGTATTTATGATATTATATTTTATATTTACTTTGATTTAATTAAAAATAAATAGTAAATGAATTTTTTTAAATCTAAATAAATTATCCAAAATACTAGAATTCATACTTTTTTATTTGGTTGCAGTAGTATTGAAGAAATATGTGTAAAACTCGAGAAAAGTTATTTTTACTTTTCGAACACATATTTAGAGTTATCTGTTTGATGTTTATGATGACTTTAGTGATTGAAATGATACCCCGTTGAGATCAGTGATGAAAATGATATATGGTCTTCACTTCAATGACCACTTTGATATTTAACCCCAATAAATAACTAGTTAATAAGCAGTCAGTTAACTCCATTAGTAACTCCATTAGTAAGAGCTTTTTGAGAGTGATCCAAAAAAATTTGCACGGGCCTGACCCAGAACGAACAATATCATGCTAATGTGAAGTAGTTTTGCTAGCGGTCAAACAAGTGGTATCAGAGTTATGGTTATAACGATCAATAACAATCTAAAGATGGGCTCCTAGATGGATCTAGAAAGAGATAAGTGGACTACCTTAAGTTGGGCTTAAGGGGAAAGCAGGTGGGCTTTCTAGTATGGGTCTAGGAAGAGTAGATAGGCAGGTGAACTTTCAATATGGATCAAGAGGGAGTTAGATCACACAAAATGGTGAAAAATTTGGTGTCCAGCCCGATGTGTGAAGTGCTTCATTAATTAATAGGAGACCTTTCAATGTCGAGCCCGATGTGTGAAGGGCTCCATTAATATGTGAGTTACCTGTTTATTTATTTGTGTATTTATTTGTTCACTTCATCATAAGCGTTTTTCATTTTTCCCGCTATGCTTGTTATTTTCTTAGATACTCAGCAATTTATTTGCTTTGGATAACAATAAAGATAATAATATATATTTTCCGTGACAAAATTGTTCTAAATTCTGTTGGAATGTATAGGTCGACAATGATGTGCAATAATTCGGATTATTCGCTAATAATATAAGAAAGAGTTTATTCCCAATATCCATAGAACAGAAACCCTCTTTCTCCCATCCAGGTTCTGAAATGTTGTGCAAGCATATTCTTCCAGAAATGTGTGTTTCTCACTTGACATTCGAATCCTTCAACAGTTATCTAGCGGATTATGATTTCTTGTATGTATTCGATCTCGAATTCAACTCGATAAATAAATTTGAACTGAGCTCGACATATTTGCGTATTATTGTAAAATAAATGAATGCGACAACAAATTCAAAACAAATTATATGTACGACGACGATAAATGATATACATGCACACGTAAGAATAAGAATGAAATTAAAACAATTACCGGCTAGTTACTAGGGGCCTATTTGGCTGACGTGATTTATGCACCAGAAGTTAATAAAAGTTTATGTGGGTGTTTGTCAATCCGATTTATGATCTCAAATTATAACTTATCAATACTATTATATAATAGATGAAACATTAAAAGTTTGGTCGATCGGTATGGTACATTGTGATTTTACTTAATTGCCCTTTTTTTAAATTCGTGTTTTTACTCAATTAACCTTACTTATTTATAGAAATATATTATTAAATAATAATATTACTTATTTATAACCAATTATCTTTTCATCTAAAATACATTATTTGTTTTATTTTTTATAACAAATTCCCCTACTTTTTCAAATATATCACGAGCAATTACCTTTTTTAACTAAAACATGTTAGTTTTTCTATTTTTTCTTACTAAAACCCCTCATTTTCCAAAAATATTACGGAAAAATCTTTAGTTATTTATTTTTAAACCTAATATTATAATTATTTTTTAAAAATTTTTACCTATTTTAACATGCCTACTTATTTTTCTTAACAAATACAATTACTAAAAATATTAAAATATAAATAATCAAATACATATTTATAACCAATTACAGCTAAAACACATTATAGATTTTTTCTAACAAACTCCCTCATTTTCTAAATATATCACGGAAAATTAACTTTTTCAATTTACTTTTTCAATTTTTCTCACCAAAATTTATTTTTTCTAAAAATATCACGGACAAACCCTTTACTTATTTATTTTAAAACATATTTAAATAATTTAAATAATTAAATTTTAAAACCTCATTTTCCAAAAATATCACGGGCATTTACCTTTTTAAACAAAATATATGTTACATTTTTTATTTTTCCATACTAAAACCCCTCTTTTTCCAGAAATATAACGAGCAAACCCTTACTTATTTATTTTATAATCTGTTTTAATATTTTTAATTAATTAAAAGTGTTTAGCTATTTTTACATGCCTACTTATTATTTTAACAAATACAATTAAAAAATAATAATAAAATAATATTTAACAATCTGTGCATCGCACGAGTTTTAAGCTAGTATGTTGATAAGTTGAATGTTAATAATAAGGTACATTTTTATGAACTTATTGACTTATTACTTGATTTTTTTTGTTTTTTAATACTTTATATTTTTTTACCTTTGTATTTTTAAATATTTTTTTAAATTTAAAATGCAAGTGTTGAAATCATTGTATTTAATAAATATTTTTTCAAATTTAATTTAGCAAACTCTTAACTAACTTATAAGTAAATTTATTCAAACACCCGTATAACTTATAAGAATTCATCAACTTATCACTTATATGACACTTACTAATTTTAAATTATAAAGTCAAATTTTTTTGTGATAGCCAAAACACGAACTAGGTTGCTCATTTATTCAAAAAGAGTTGCTCACTCAACTCACCTGGCTGCTCGGCATACATGTGTATAATAATTCTAATAAAAAAAATCCCCTGCAAAAGTATAAAGAGTTAAACATCAAAATGGTCATTGAAGTAAAGACCATATATCATTTTTATCACTGATCTCAACGGGATATCGTTTCAATCACTAAAGTCATCATAAACATCAAATAGATAACTCTAAATATGTGTTCGAAAAGTAAAAATAACTTTTCTCAAGTTCTACATATATTTCTTCAATACTACTGCAACCAAATGAAAAGTTATGAATTCTAGTATTTCAGATAATTTATTTAGATTTTAAAAAATTCATTTACTATTTATTTTTAATTAAATCAAAGTAAATAACTATAAAATTAAAAATAAATAGTAAATAATTTTTTTAAAATCTAAATATAATATCATAAATACTAGAGTTCATAACTTTTCATTTGGTTGCGGTAGCATTCAAAAAATATGTGTAGAACTCGATGTAAATTATTTTTACTTTTCGAACACATATTTAGAGGTATCCGTTTGATATTTATGACGACTTTAGTGATTAAAGTGATAACTCGTTGAGATCAGTGATGAAAGTGATATATGGTCTTCACTTCAGTGATCACTTTGATATTTAACCCAAAGTATAAAGGAAGAGAGTGGAGGGAAAATAACAAAAAATAAGTTTTTTTAATTTTGAGAAAAAATAAAAAGTTTTGTTTAGGATTATAAATACAAGGCTAGCCTCTCAACCATAGCCATTCTAAAGCCAAAGAAAATTAGGGTTAAATATCAAAGTGATCACTGAAGTGAAGATCATATATCATTTTCATCATTGATATCAACGGTGTATCGTTTCAATCACTAAAGTTATCATAAACATCAAACATATAACTCTAAATATGTGTTCGAAAAGTAAAAATAACTTTTCTCGAGTTCTACACATATTTCTTCAATACTACAACAACCAAATGAAAAGTTATGAATTCTAGTATTTCAGATAATTTATTTAGATTTTAAAAAATTCATTTACTATTTATTTTTAATTATATCAAAGTAAATAACTATAAAATTAAAAATAAATAGTAAATAGTAAATAATTTTTTTTAAATCTAAATATAATATCATAAATACAAGAGTTCTTAACTTTTCATTTGGTTGCGGTAGCATTCAAGAAATATGTGTAGAATTCGATATAAATTATTTTTAATTTTCAAACACATATTTAGAGGTATCCGTTTGATATTTATGACGACTTAAGTGATTAAAGTGATACATCGTTGAAATCAATGATGAAAGTGATATCTGGTCTTCACTTTAGTGACCAGTTTGATATTTAACCCAAGAAAATTATAAGGGAAAAAGACCAACTTGTTTTCTTTTCTTACTATGTTCACTCAAAGCACTACTCCAAACTCTCTATTTGACAACTTTTTGATCATAAAACAATTCTCTATCGAGTGAAATCATCCTAAAATCCTCATTTTCTATTTCAAATTTGAAGGTTCCATTTCAAACATTACAAGAAAAATGGATTGCTTTGATATTAAGGTGGAAAAGGCCAATGCAATCTTGAGGTACAAGAGACTACAAAAGGTCACAACTTTGTTCAGGTTCATGGAGGTGTGCATATTTTTGTTCATTGTCACAAGGATTTCTACTCATTTGCCATTAGCTTTCAAAGGTTCCAGTGATTGTATACGCGGTCTCTCGGTTACCATCTTTAGTCCTGGATTCCTCTTCATCCTTGGAAATGCCATTGTCGTCGTTCTATTCTTGAAATCTGGACAGCTTTCAGCTCAAGAAACCAAAAGCTTTAACCCAACCATTGAGTTTTGTAATGAGTATGTTGAAGGGTGTGAGAACACAATCAGGATTAATCAAGTCGACGGAGTCAAGAAACAGAGGAGAAAACAGGTTAATGAACAGGTGAATGGTGCAAAAGAAGAAACTGTGTTAGACATGTGTAGTTTTGAAGATAAAACGATACATAGGAGTCACTCGGAGAATTTCATGAAATACCAGCCTCAAGATTATTGCAAGAAACTGAGGCGAACTGTGACAAAAAATGGTAGGAAAAGCGAAAAATATAGTGAAAGATCTGATGATGCAGTGATCAAAAAGACACCCGAGCACAAAACTTTGCTACAAAACCTTAGTCCAAGATGTTATGCAGAGGATGACATGAGTGGCGAAGAGCTCAGGCATACAGTCGAAGCTTTTATTGCACGACAACAGAGATCTTTGAGAGAAGAATTTTCATCTATTGTAACTTACGGAACTTAGATCATGAGCGGAGAGGAGAAAGATTAAGAGGGAGGTGCCTCTTTTTCTTTTTCATATAATTCTGTAATTATAGTTAGCTTAATTATCTAAATCATACTACTCCAAAGGCATGGACCTGTACAGTTTAAGCACTAAAATCAAGGGCAATTTTATAGACTCGCTGGAACCATTGTTTTCCAAAGTCTCTTGTAGTTTCAGAGATAAAGTTTTTGCACATTAAACCTTACACTAGTAAGGTCCTGATTATCATTTCTCTTACTCTTCATACGGAGGTTATTTTAAGGGTTTAAATATTAAAGTGGTCATTGAAGTAAAGATCATATATCATTTTTATCACCGATCTGAACGGGATATCGTTTCAATCACTAATGTCATCATAAACATCAAATAGATAACTCTAAATATGTGTTCGAAAAGTAAAAATAACTTTTCTCGAGTTCTATATATATTTCTTCAATACTATTGCAATCAAATGAAAAGTTATGAATTCTAGTATTTCAGATAATTTATTTAGATTTTAAAAAATTCACTTACTATTTATTTTTAATTAAATCAAAGTAAATAACTATAAAATTAAAAATAAATAGTAAATAATTTTTTTAAAATCTAAATATAATATCATAAATACTAGATTTCATAACTTTTCATTTGGTTGTGGTAGCATTCAAGAAATATGTGTAGAACTCGATATAAATTATTTTTACTTTTTGAACACATATTTAGAGCTATCCGTTTGATATTTATGACGACTTTAGTGATTAAAGTGATACCTCGTTGTGATCAATAATGAAAGTGATATATGGTCTTCACTTCAGTGTCCACTTTGATATTTAACTCTTATTTAGAAGGATATTACCTGTTTTATTTCAATACCCGGCCCGGTTTCAATCCTCAATACCCAATTATCTTTTCAGAAAAGTGTTTTTGGGCTTAATATTTTCTAAAAATTCAAAAATTAGTTTTTAAATTCTAGAAATTTATTTCTCTACTTAAATCTTTTTAGAAAATTCAAATTATATTTATTTAATTTTAAAATCTAATTAAATTTAATTATTTTAATTATTTTTAGTTAATAATTAATTTTTTTAATTGATTAATTGATTAATAAGTTAATTTTATTTATTAATTATTAATTTAATCTAATTAATTTAAATTAAGTTTAATTATTTTCCTAAATTAGTTTTATCCTCTAAAATTTATTTAAATGTTTATAATTAGTCGATTAATTTTATTAGTTGACTAATTTATTTATTAAATACTTTTATATAGTGAAAAATGATTCGACTTCGATCTAAAAATTATTTAAAGGTTAATTTCTTTTCAAACGTGAGTCGAATATTTTTCTAAAATTATTTCTTAAATATTATGTGACTTATATGACTTGATTAATGTGTTTAAATGCCAACATATGCTCTGTAAATTATGTGGTATATCTGGTTATTGAGTTAATAATGTCGTAAATTAGAAACAAGCGATCGGTAAATGCTAGTAATTATATGTTTGACTGCTTAGGCTTAAAAATGGATTTGAGTAATAATAAAAAGGCAGAATAAGAAAAACAATTAAACGTACTAACGTGAGCTAATCATTATAGAATCGAGTAACCGAGGAAAAGGGAAGGAGAAGCTAATATAATAGATTGATAGTGTAATTCACTTCATTTGACTAGGCAAGTGTCTATACCCTTGTTCAAGTGATATTTTTCTTCAACTATTATGTGAATGTTATCTTCAAAGTAAATTGCAAGTATTCTACCCCCATCTTGTACCTATGCAAATGTTACTACCCTTTACTTGTTATGCATGTTGTTAGGTCCAAAGTATCGTAGAAGGGGATAGGGGGGGGGGGGGTTGAATACGATACTCACAAATTATTCGGTTTCGTTTGCAGATAATTATTTGTGTTCTTGTCTGAAATCAAATCAACCAAATCAAAAACACGAGTCGGGGAATATATCGTTTTATAAATATAAACCACGAGGGGTGCTACAAATCTAATCTGTAGGATTAGCTTCAATGAGTTCAAATTACAGTAATCAATACAAATGATAGAATTTAAGGCACTGGTAATAACTTCTCTAAAAATCTCAAGCTCTTAAATTTTCTCCGGATATTAATTCTTCAGCAACTTCTTCAATTCCGAACTTATGAAGACAGTGTCTTCAATTCACAAAATGTAGCCGTTAGGAAAACTATCGAAGGCTATGATGAAATCTCAGCCATCCATTTCCTCACCAACCTCTGACAATACTTGAATGCATTTCACATGTTCCAATTTAAAACTATCGAAGACAAGCTTTTTCTTTTCATTCGATAGATTTAAATAAAATCTATCGAAAAGAATAACTTGTTTCTTTGAAACTAGTTCGATAGTTTTATAAATAAAACTATCAAACATAATCATTTTATCCACTTCGATGGTTTCTATTTAAGAAACTATCGAATTGGATTTTCACCACTTCGATGGTTTTTATCAAAAAAACTTATTTTCTCTTTCGATAGTTTTGAAAACTATCGAATGTCTTTGTTGCCCAGTAATAAACAATTGTAGAAGGGGAGTTGAATACAATTGTATAAGATTCTCGACTTAATAAAGTATAAAACACAAATATGAAAGAATAACAACTTTATTAATTCTGATATAAAACTGTTACAAACTCTCTCAAGAAATTCTGATGTTCTTGAGAGCTGCTAGGTTACAATAATACTCGTGTATGCGATTGCAATATGCAAAACCTAAACTGTGTTTATATAGTACACACAGCTACTCTATCAATTACAAGATATGTTTAAATCAATTACAAACTATCTTAAATACATATCTTATCTAACAACTGCATTCCTATAAAATAGGAAGCGACAAATCAATCTTCCTTAAACTCTGGACTTGATAGTTATCTCTAAGTAATACTGATCAGCTTCAAAGTCCTGATGACAATCCTGATATCAATCCTGATACTGACGCTCTGCAATACTGATATCGTTAGCATCTCAATCCTGATCAGTAGTCCAGATACTGATGATCATTGAATCATAAACTAACAATCTCCCCCAATCTTATACTTTGTAAAATAAAGTATAGATTCCTTGATTCAATGATGCCAAAAACATATTTATAAAATGTAGAGGAAATCAGTAGCAAACTTATCTTTAAATTCTTTGATAGTACAGATTCATTTTCAAGAAGTTTGACAATAAATTTTCTTCTTTATCTTCAAGAATTTGAATCAGTCTTCCCTTTAGATTTCTGAGTTCTTCATCTTCCTCATCAATCTGGTACATAGTTGCTCTGAGATTTTAGATAGAATTTCTTTGTAAATCCAGTTCCTCAACCAAGAGATAAGCAAATTCTTTCCCATCAGGATTAAGAGGTAATTGTTTCATACCCAGAGACATTTCTTTGACAGCACTGCCTCTTTGCATTAACACAACCAAACCATCAATACTTCTCATTCATCATCTAAACTAACCCATGATCTTTAACCAACAAGTCAAAACCAACATCTACAAGATCATCTATCAAAACATCCACTTAATCATTCACCAAAACCAAGATTCATCATCTTATTCATACTAACATAAACTATCATTAAACTAATCATAATCATCAAAGTATAACCAAGGGTGTGAGATGTTCATACCTTCCTTGATGCTTGGTAAGGACTATCAAGAGCTTACATATCCTTGCTTGATCCTTAAACAACCTGAACAAGCCTTAAACTTCAAGAACAATTCAAGAAAATCATAAGTTACTATTCATTTCACTATTCATGTTCATCTTTTAATCAAGATTTGAACATAATACAATCCATGGATGAAGCTAGGATTTAGAGATTACCTTAGTTTAGAAATATGAAAGCTTTAGAATCCATAACCATGATTTTAGGAGGTGTGTAGCTTGTAGAAAATTTCTTAAGGATGAAGAACAAGAAAAAGAGCCGAATGTTTGATGTTCTTTCTTGCTATTGTTTCTTGAATTTTTCTTTTCTTTCTTTTTGTCAAATAATGCTAATGGATGCATCTCTTTTTGTGTGGTCTTTATTTGTTTTTGTCATCCCATGCCACATGTCAAGCCATGTGTGGTTTTGCGGTGAAAGTGGTGACAAGGTGGTGATTCATCACCTTGTCATCACTTGTCATCACCTATGCCATCCTTATGTCATAATTTGTGTCGTCAATCCTCTTATATGTTACACTTGATAATCTTATATGATACTTCTCCCTTGGTTAGGGTTTAATCCATAATTCGTTACGCTTCTGTTTCGCGATAGGTTCAAGTGATTTTAAAAACGTTTCTCTGTACCAATGTTAGGAGATACTTCCTTGATCTTTCCCTCACCTTGGCTTAATATATGATCCTAGATTTCTCACCTTGGCTTAAGATATGATCATGGATTTCCCATTCTACATACTTTCTCAAAACGATCAAATCAATGCATCATTGATTGTCCGATGAATAGTGATCAAAATTTAAAGTGGGAATCTCCCGATTCTGATCGCGTTTACATTCACTTATTCTCCTTATACATCACTAATATAACTTCGAAACATTCATTCCATGTCTTCCATATAGTGTGGTATGAAAATATTTTTCATCAGCAAATTCACTATTCATCAACATTTACTATTCATCAAAAATTTTAACTAAGTCCAAAATTTAGGGTTATTACATTCCTTCTCAATGGTAACACAGGAGAAAGTATTACATTAGGCCCATAGAGTAACACTAAATCAAACAAATGCAACATAAGAACCGTGTTACCTCAGCCTAACCAGAAAACAAAAATCTGGGACCAACAAAAGTGGGACACGTCACTGATGGGTGACACGTGTATGCCACATCACCTGGTGCCACGTCACTTGTGGGGCCCACATATGGGTCCCACCTGTGGGACCCACTAAATTGCCACGTCACCTAGTTCCACGTCACTTGTGGGGCCCACAAATTGCCACGTCACCTGGTGCCACGTCACTTGTGGGCCCACAAAATTGCCACATCATCTAGTGCCACATCACTTGAAAGATGATACGTTACATAACAGTATGTGACATACACACACATAGTACAATTCATTGCATCAATGCGGAAGCAAATACAGACAAACACTTAGCTCTTAACTCGAAAATCTTAACGCTTACTCTTAACCAACATTTAAACAAACAAACTTCCACATAATTACAGGGGCAAATATAACAAACATACAGAAACCACGAATTGAAACCCCCAATTGAACCCCGAATTGAAACCCTAATTGAAACCCCCAATTGAAACCCTAACTAAAATCCCCAATTAAAACCCTAATTGAAACCCCCAATCGAAACCCTAATTGAAAATTAAAACAGAAAAGTGAAAAAGATAGCAAAATCAATGAAGTAATTAAAATTATGAAGTACTTACCAATTAATCGGGTTGAGTGAGTGAAGCCCTAATTAACCACCTGCAAAATAAAAAACAAATTAGTTTTTTGAAACAAATTAGAGAAGAAAAAAAAGAGATGAGAATAAGAGAAGAATAAGAGATGTGAGTTTTGAAACTACGATGTTCTTCTATTGAGTGAGTGCGGAGATTGAGATGTGAGTTTGAGAATGAGAGCGGGATGAGAGTGTAATGAGTGAGTGTGAGTGAGTGCGGTGTTTTTTTTGTTAAAGGCGAGAGTCTGCTTCCAATAATTCACTATGGTGGGGAAAATTGTCGCCTTGTGTTTTTCTGTCGTGTGCATATATTTTTAATTAATATCATGTGTAATTACAAAATATAATTTTAAAAAAAATTAATATAGTATAAATGATTACCGATTAACATCCGTACGGTTGGATAGTCGTAGAAATTAATGAAAAAAAATTATTCAGTGAATCTGACATGTGTCTCGTTCCCGGAAGTAGTACTATTCCAACGCATCTGGAAAGATGCGGTACAACCAAATCTTTATATTTTTTGATTATTTTTTCATAACACTAAAATGAGTACCTATTAACATCTGTACGGTTGGATCGTCGAAGAAATCAATTAAAAAAATCATTCAGTGAATCTGACATGTATCCCGTTCCCATTAAAAATTAGTTATTAATTATTAAAAATTAGTGGGCCCACTTTTTAAAATATTATTTTTTAACTAAAATTAATTTTTAATCAATTTTTAATTATTTTATAATTAAAAATTAGTGGAGCCCACTTTTTTAATTATTCTTTAATTAAAATTTAATTGTTAACTATTTTTTAATTAAATATTAGAAAAATTAGCGGGGTCCACTTTTTTTGTGGGGCCCACTTGGTGGCCCACTTTTTCTGTGCGCTCTAGTTTTTTAAATATTGTTTTTTTAATAAAAAATAATTTTTTATTAAAATCTAGAAAATTAGTGGGGTCCAATTTTTTTTGTGGGCCCACTTGCTGGCCTACTTTTTTATGTGGGTCCCACTTTTTTTAATATTATTTTTAGTTAAAAATTAAATTCTAATTAAAAATTCGAAAAATTGGTGAGACCCAATTTTTTTGTGAGGCCCACTTGTCAGTCCCACTTTTTTCTGTGGGCCCTACTGTTGTGGAATAAAAACTACTCCCTCCGTCCCCCTCAATTCTTTACATTATGGGACGAGGACTCAGCACGCATTTTAAGACTCCTTTAATATATAATTCGATAAATTATTTTAAATTTATTCTTTTTTGGAATAAAAATATAATCTGAGGTTTTAGTTAGAAAAATAGAAAAGTAAAAATTTTTGTTTGAAAATATAAAAAAGAATATACACTTTGACTAAAATAGGTAATTGGTTAGTTATTAATAATTATTATTTTAATTTAATAAATGAAACTGTCTGTGATATTTTTGGAAAATAAGAGGTTTTAGTAAGCAAAAATAAAAAGCTTATATATTTTAGTTAAAAAGGTAATTGCACGTGATATTTTAGGAAAAGTATGGTAATTTTAGGTGTAAAAGATAATTGGTTATGAACAGATAATATTATTATTTAATAATAATTTTTATAAATAAGTCAGGGTAATTAAGTAAAAACACGAAGTACAGTTAAGTAAAATCACAACATACCAAAAAATATTTAGTATTATATTCAATGACTCTCATTAATTTAATTTAAAAAAATCTAACGGTTAAAGATTGGATGACCAAACTATGGAGGACCACACAACAAACCGACTACAAAAACTTTTAATGTTTCGTCTTTAATATAATAATATAATAAGATATATATAGATGATTGATGATCTTAGTATTAATCAAATATATTTTTTAATATTAGATCTAACAGTGCTCATCTATTTATTTAATATGTAACGACTCTTATTAATTTGATTATACAGACGGATGGACTACCAAAGTATAGGATAAAAACTTTCTTACACTTTTTACATATAATGATTTAATAAGAAATAAGAATCAATTTAAAATACAAATTACTAAAACATATTTAATATATTTGAAATTTGTGATATTAATCATCAGTAAGGCCAAACTACCAAAGCATGACTTCATTTATCTCCTTCCATCTACAAACTTTCTCAAGCAATTCAACTGATCAAAAAATAGTAAAGTAAAAGGTATATATAATAGTCAAATACAAAAACTTGCTTAACAAATAAAATGCTAAGTATCCTCCTCATCCTCGTCAAACTTGCTATAATGATATAGATAAATCGGGCTACAGACAGGCTGATAATCAACTGTTCCTGGTTCCCACTTAATAGTTGCGGCCACTTGAGTCCCTGGAAGAACTTTCACATGCAATTCAAATTTTTGTTTCTCCCCGGGTCTAAACGTTAAAAAATCAGGTTCTGCTTTGATCTCAATGTTAGGATCTAACGACTTTTCGAAAATATTCACAACGCATTTGTAAACTCTCATCTTTTCCCCTAACATTCTTGAGTTCACGTTTAAAAACTCGTTCGCATTGCTTATGATAAAAAGGGAAAGAAGCAGCAAAAGTCGGGAGATTCAAGTCGAAAATTGTACGATCTTGTTCAACATACTCGTCGAAGTGATTCGAGATTTCCTCATAAACTAGGCCAGGATCCAAAGCCCTTTCGATGTTAATTGATCCAGCGCCAAACGCAAGCTCATTGCCTGGGATGCATCCTTCTTCTTCGGAGCAGAGACGGAAACTTGAAGCTATATGTAAACGTTATGTAGCTACTTTACCTTTAAACTTGTTTACATATATCTTCAAGCTTCCGTCTCTCCTCCGAATCCTCCGAAGAAGAAGGATGCATCCCAGGCAATGAGCTTGCGTTTGGCGCTGGATCAATTAACATCGAAAGGGCTCTGGATCCTGGCCTAGTTTACGAGTAAAGCTCGAATCACTTCGACAAGTATGTTGAACAAGATCGTACAATTTTCGACTTGAATCTCCCGACTTTTGCTGCTTCTTTCCCTTATTCTCATAAGCAATGCGAACGAGTTTTTAAACGTGAACTCAAAAATGTTAATGGAAGAGATGAGAGTTTACAAATGCGTTGTGAATATTTTCGAAAAGTCATTAGATCCTAACGTTGAGATCAAAGCAGAACCTGATTTTTTAACGTTTAGACCCGGGGAGAAACAGAAATTTGAATTGCGTGTGAAAGTTCTTCCTCGTCCAGGGACTCAAGTGGCTGCAACTATTAAGTGGGAACTAGGAACAGTTGATTATGAGCCTGTCTATAGCCCAATTTATCTATATCATTATAGCAAGTTTGACGAGGATGAGGAGGATACTTAGCATTTTATTTGTTAAGCAAGTTTTTGTATTTGACTATTATATACCTTTTACTTTACTATTTTTTGATCAGTTGAATTGCTTGAGAAAGTTTGTAGATGGAAGGAGATAAATGAAGTCGTGCTTTGGTAGTTTAGCCTTAGTGATGATTAATATCACAAATTTCAAATATATTTAATATGTTTTAGTAATTTGTATTTTAAATTGATTCTTATTTCTTATTAAATCATTATATGTAAAAAGTGTAAGAAAGTTTTTATCCTATACTTTGGTAGTCGATCCGTCTGTATAATCAAATTAATAAGAGCCGTTAGATATTAAATAAATAAATGAGCACTGTTAGATCTAATATTAAAAAATATATTTGATTAATAGTAAGATCATCAATCATCAATATATATATCTTATTATTATATTATAATATTCTATATTATTATATTAAAGACGAAACATTAAAAGTTTTTGTAGTCGATTTGTAGTGTGGTCCTCCATAGTTTGGTCATCCAATCTTTAACCGTTAGATTTTTTAAATTAAATTAAATTAATGAGAGTCATTGGATATAATACTAAATATTTTTTGATATGTTGTGATTTTACTTAATTGCCCTTATTTAACTGTACTTCGTGTTTTTACTTAATTACCCTGACTTATTTATAAAAACTATTATTAAATAATAATATTATCTATTCATAACCAATTATCTTTTACACCTAAAATACTTTTTTTCTGAAAAATTATCATATTTTTCCAAAAATATCACGGGCAATTACCTTTTTAACTAAAACATATAAGCTTTTTATTTTTGCTTACTAAAACCTCTTCTTTTCCAAAAATATCACACACAATTTCATTTATTAAAATAAAATAATAAAATTATAATTATTAATAACTAACCAATTACCTATTTTAGTCAAAGTGTATATTCTTTTTTATATTTTCAAACTAAATTTTTTACTTTTCTATTGTTCTAACTAAAACCTCACATTATATTTTTATTCAGAAAAAGAATAAATTTAAAATAATTTATCGAATTATATATTTAAGGAGCCTTAAAATGTGTGCCGAGTCCCTGTCCCCTAATGTAAATAATTGAGGGGGACGGAGGGAGTAGTTTTTATTCCACAACATACTCTGGCTTTGATTACCAATCGATAAACTCAAATACACACACAAAGACAAATTAATACATACATGTAAAGGTAGATTTTGGGAACAGGATGCATCTAACTGAATTACATTACCTTTTAAAAGATTTTTTGTCAAACTCGGAAAGCTTCCCGTTACATCCCCAATCTATTACACCAACTTTAACAAGGGACTCTGAATCAAAATACAAAAAGAATTGTAAGTTCCTTACGGGGCTAGTCAAAATATGCAATGAAAAATTGATATTTTAAAGAATAACAGTATGGAATGCTATGAAATAGTCATGTTTTAAAGGAAATAACAAATTTGAGAAAAGTGCCATGACCTAAAATTCGGGTGCAAAATTATTGAAGGAATATTGCAACGATATTTGAACTCATGATTTTACCTCCTGGTTTCAAAGATGAATGTACATCACCTAGATGTCCTTTATGCATCTTGTCTAGTCTTGCTGAGAAAAAAAAAAATAGTATTTGAAAAACCCTTTGAACAGGTGAAGGAAACAAAGGAATAGATGCCATAGGAAAAGAAAAAACTTAAAGAACACGTAACAAACTCCCGATATTTTTTATTCATATAAAATTCAATATAGCTAATTTGTATAGATTTTTTTTGCTCTCATTTAGCGCTTAAATTACAAAGATCAATGAAACAATATCTATGTTTTATAGTTCATTCTCTTCCCTTCCCTTCTAGGCTCTACAGTAAAAGAGTGAAAGGTATCCCAAAGCCTTCTCCATTTTAAACTTTACATTCATGCAGCCAGCTATATTCAAATTTCACAACTCAAATCCAAGTATTCAACCAGAACGCAACTTAATATAACTAATCTCGTAAAGAGCTCTTCTCTAACGTTCCCATCGCTGTTCTCTAACGTTCCCATCACTATTACAACTCCTATTCAAATATTGAACCACAACGAAACTTATTATAACTAATCTCATACACAGTTGGCCTTAAATAATCTACAATAACTAGGTATATATACACGAATATAACACGATTTCATCTCAACACAAAATTCCGCTTTCACAAATCGACGGAAACAGGTCAATTGTGCGTTTATGTGTACTCCTTACATAAATTTTACACACAATTCAATCAGTAACAAGCCATAGTACAATAACTAAAAAGCCAAAAACACGAAGCTCAGTCAACGCTTCCGGATATAAAATTCACAAATTAAACCCAAACGAGATACATAACAATAAATCACAGATCGCACACATATATTCATCGCATAACACAAAACTATACTGCAATTTATGTATACGAAACCCTAATTTAGCATAATTGAAGCAGTTTTAAACAGAGAAAAGGCATTTCAACATGTAAACAAGTGAAATTAACAAACATATATGTACGAGAGAGAGAGAGAGAGAGAGAGAGAGAGAGAGAGAGAGAGAGACTTGCAGTTGAGATTAGAAGTGCTTACTTTGATACTCGAGACAATTACAACAGGAGGAGATATTGTGCGAACTAAATGGTGGATGTATGTATATACAGAGCGAGAGATATAAATAAATAAAGATAAAATAAGTAGTGCCACTACTCTTGACAGCTCCGCTTTGTTTTATTGTAAATGATGAGTATTCTTTACTTTTTCTAAACACTTTTAATGAAAACTATTCGATAAAGCTGTGTTTCCCGGTTTGTTGTATTTTGCTCCCAGGTCGAACATTATCAACCTGGATTGAGGTCGAATTTTCATTCTATTTTCATGTATCCATGAGTATTTTTCATAAATATCCCTTATATTTTAGAAATTTTAATCGGTTAGTCGGTCGACTTTTAGAACACCGAATATAATACATAAATACTAATTTTGATCAAAAATTAGATCACGCGGCTAGAATTGATCATAAATTTATATCAGAATTTCAATCAGTTGATAATTTAAATTTGAATTTTACGATCACAACTACTGCAAATGCCATGCAGCCATTTAACATGTATAACATCTAAGTACAAAAGTAATACATCATTGAACAAAAATTAATAAGTATAACAATATTTAAATAAGGCAGAAGTCACATTTAAATTAAAGAAAAAACAAACAAAAAATTCAAAACAAATAAATTGATAAGTATAACAATATTTAATTAATTGCTAAGGAAATTAAATTTGTTAATAAAATTCTTTCAAAACATCAAAATTGAAACATTAATTATCACATCATCAATCTGTCGAAATTATCTTCAAAATCAACTACCTATCCATAGCTTTTATAGAAAATACATTTTCAACTCAATACTTATTGACAATTTGGTAAGTATATTTAGGTTACAATAGCAATCGTCTCAAAATTTACATGTTCCTGAGTGCTAACAATATGCTATGTAGGGTGGACGTGTTCATGTATCAATCAACTCAGACATTTGTTTGTTGCAAAATCGATTTGTAGAAGGAGAAACACTGCATATCGAAAATTTCAATGTCACCAGATAAACCACGAGTATTTTTCATAAATATCCCTTATATTTTAGAAATTTTAATGTAACCACACGTATTTTTTTAATAATTATTCCTAATATTTAAGGAATTTTAATGTACCCACATGCATTTTTAATAATTATTCCTAATATTTTAGGAATTTTCATGTACCTACATGTATTTTTAATAAATATCCCTTATATTTTAGGAATTTTAATGTATCCACGGGTATTTTTAATAATTATTCCTAATATTTTAGAAATTTTCATATACCCACAGGTATTTTTAAAAAATATATCTTATATTTTAATTATTTTAATGTACCCACGGGTATTTTTTAATAATTATTCCTAATATTTAAGGAATTTTAATGTACCCACGAATATTTTTAATAATTATTCCTAATATTTTAGAAATTTTCATGCGCCCACGGGTATTTTTAATAATTATTCCTAATATTTAAGGAATTTTCATGTACCCACGGGTATTTTTAATAATTATTCCTAATATTTAAGAAATTTCCACGTACCCACAGGTATTTTTAATAATTATTCCTAATATTTTAGGAATTTTCATGTACCTACATGTATTTTTAATAATTATTCCTAATATTTTAGGAATTTTCATGTACCACAAGTATTTTTAATAAATATCCCTTATATTTTAGGAATTTTAATATACTCACAGGTATTTTTTTTAATAATTATTCCTAATATTTAAGAAATTTTAATGTACCCACATGTATTTTTAATAATTATTCCTAATATTTTAGAAATTTTCATGTATCCACCGATATTTTTAATAATTATTCATAATATTTAAAGTATTTCCATGTACCCACGGGTATTTTTAATAATTATTCCTAATATTTTAGGAATTTTCGTGTACCCACATGTATTTTTAATAAATATCCCTTATATTTTAGGAATTTTAATGTACCCACGGGTATTTTTAATAAAATTCGGGTGCAAAATTATTTAAGGAATATTGCAACGATATTTGAACTCATGATTTTACCTCCTTGTTTCAAAGATGAATGTACATCACCTAGATGTCCTTTATGCATCTTGTCTAGTCATGCTGAGAAAAAAAATAGTATTTGAAAAAGCCTTTGAACAGGTGAAGGAAACAAATGAATAGATGCGATAGGAAAAGAAAAAACTTAAAGAACGCGTAACACACTCCAGATATTTTTTATTCATATAAAATTCAATATAGCTAATTTGTATAGATTATTTCTTCAGCATAGATACAAATAAATACATTAGTGTGTACGTACGTGTTTATGTACAGAGGGAAAGGGAGAGAGAGATATGTGTATACATATAAACACATAAGTGTGTGTATCTCAGAGAGAGATGGAGTATCTTGCACAAAAGCCTTCTATCTAGTTTCTTCCTCGATCTTTGTATTCGCTACGATTTTGCTGGGGTTTTATCTTTATGTGTTTACCGTCTCCTCTTTTCTTTCTTATATAGGCATGTACGAATTCACCCTGGGCCCAGTCCTGGTGAATCTCTGTCCAAGTTTTAATTATAAATATTCATTTTCTTTTTCAAATATGTTTTTAAAAAATTTGTATGTCTTTTTTATAAAATCAACTATTTGTTCTTTATAAATTTGAAGGAATTCTGTTTCAAATTTTTAATTTGATTTCAATACGAAATAAGGATAGTAATTTGAAGTAGAGATGTTACTTTTAATGAAAATGCATTGTAAAAGGATAAACATGCAGTCGATTCTGAGTTTGCAAAGGAACAACCTGAAAAAGAGAAAGCAGTGCTTGAATATATTACTGAAGAAGATCTTGTAAGAAATAGTGGGAGTTCTGGGAATGCTAATGAGACAGGTTCAGTTACTCCACAAGATGAGGTAAGAAGATCTAGCAGAAATGTGAGGCCGCCACAAAGATTTTCTCCTTCAGCATATTACATGTTATTGACAGAGGACGGAGATCCTCGGTGTTACTCAGATGAAGTTCAGGTGGATGATTCAATTAAGTGAAAATCAGCCATGGAAGAAGAGATGAATTCTCTTGAGAAGAATGAGACTTGGTCTTTAACAAAATTATCAGCAGGAAAAAAGGCTTTACAGAATAAGTGGGTGTTCAGGATCAAAGAAGAACTTGATGGCAGCAAGAGATACAATGCAAGGTTAGTAGTCAAGGGTTATCAACAGAAAAAAGGTATTGACTATACTGATATATTTTCTCCGATTGTTAAAATGACTACAGTTAGACTTGTGCTAAGTATTGTGGCTGCAAAGGAGTTACATCTAGAGCAACTAGATGTTAAGACCGCGTTCTTACATGGTGATCTTGAGGAAGACATCTACATGATTCAGCCAGAGGGATTTCAGGTAGCTGAGAAAGAAAACTTGGTTTGCAAGCTTATAAAAAGCTTGTATGGTTTGAAGCAAGCACCACGACAATGGTACTTGAAGTTTGACAGCTTTGTGATGAAGAATGGGTACACGAGGAGTGTTATGGATCATTGTTGTTACTTTAAACAGTTTGATTCATCGCATATCATATTGTTGTCGTATGTTGATGACATGTTGATAGCAGGATCAAACATGAGGGAAATCAACAGGCTAAAGAGACAGATGTCTGAAGAGTTTGAGATGAAGAATATGGGTGCAGCAGAACAGATACTTGGTATGAGCATCATAAGGGATAGATCTGAAGGTACTTTGGAATTATCTCAAGAGAAGTATATTGAAAAATTATTGCATAAATTCAGTGTCCAGGATGTGAAGACCAGAAGTACACCGTTGGCAACTCACTTTAATCTCACGAAGAAGCAGTCACCTAAAACGGATGAAGGCAAGAAAGATATGGTTAAAGTTCCGTATGCATCTACAGTTGGCAGTTTGATGTATGTTATGGTGTGTATAAGGCCAGACATTGCTCATGCAGCGGGAGTTGTTAGCAGGTTCATGTCGAATCCAGGAAAAGAACATTGGGAAGCAGTCAAGTGGTTGTTACGCTACTTGAAAGGCACTTCCAAGGTCGCATTGTGTTTCAGCAAGAAAGATGTTATCTTGGAAGGGTTCTCTGATGCAGATTTGGGTGGATGTTTGGATACAAGAAAATGTACTATGGGATATATATTTTTACTTTGGGTGGCACAGCAGTTAGTTGGATGTCTCGACTTCAAAAGAGTGTTGCTCTTTCAACCACATAAGCAGAATATAGGGCTATCTCTGAAGCTAACAAGGAGATGATTTGCTTGAAGAATTTTCTTGAATAGTTGAGCAAGAAACAGGCGGACAGTGCTTTGTATAGCGACAATCAGAGTGACATTCATCTTGCGAAGAAACTTGTGATTCATGCTAGGACAAAGCATATTCAGCTGAGATATCACTTTACGAGGGAGTTGATTAACAATGGTACTTTGTCATTGAAGAAAATATTTGGTTCAAAGAATCCTGCAGATATGTTGACTAAGGTGGTTACCAATGAAAAATTGAAGCTTTGTATAGCTTCAACTGGCCTTCAAAATTGATTGATGAGAAGGCGCTACACTAGTTAGAGTTATTGATCGAAGTATTGGGTGTTACTAGATTTACAAAAGTGAAGAGAAGATGTGGTCAGACTCCAAGTGAGAGATTGTTGGGTTTGTGGAGTCTAACATGTTTCAGAATTGGTTTCTGATTTAAGTTAGAATTTCCAGATCTGAATTCCAATTAGAGTTAGTAATTTCAGAATTTCAGAATTAGACTCTAATTAGTTTAGGCCAAGTTTTTTTCTCTTGTAAATAGTATCATGTAATTGTAAAACACCAACACATCAGAACACAACATAGTTGTGAAAGATCAATACAAAATTAGTGCGGTTTGTGGAGTAGAAATTTCTGAACCACGTAAATCTTTGTCTTATGTGATTCTCATTTATTTTCTTGTTCTTGTTAATTCGTTTTGGGTTTGATTTCGTTGTTGTATAGTCAACAACTATTTGGTTTACGAAAGATAGTACATTACAAAAAACTTTATATAATCCATCAGGTTGTACTCTCTTTCTCTCTAGAAATCCAGTGGTAAGCTCGCTTCTTCAGTTTTTTCAATATATGTATGTATATGAATGTTGTAATTAAATTATATATTTTATTTATTTATATGTTTATGTGGAAATGAATTGCAGGCACCAAAGAAAGAAAAGGCACCTCCGTCTTCAAAGCCAGCTAAATCCGGCGGTGGCAAGCAGAAAAAGAAGGTCATTCTTTTATTTTTATTTTTATTTAATTTATTTATGTCTGTTTTTATGTGTTTATTCCACCCTTCTTTAATACTGGGCTTCATTTTGGGCTGGGCTTTTAATACTAAACTTTGGATTTCATAGTTAGAAATACTTAGAATTAGTTCTTAGGGATTCAAATATGGGCTTCTAAATAATGATTTGTTTGATCCAACAATGTTGCCTTGTTGATGTCTCAAGCCCCCCGGTTAGAAAAGTTTTAAAAAATGTTGACAAAATAAATTAAAAGTATTTACTATACTTCATTTTTAAATAGAGAATGGGTTAAATGGCTAATCGATCACTGTAGTCAGTAATAACTTGCAAGTGAGTCACCAAGTTAAAAAAACTTTTAAACACATCACAAAGTTACAATTAACTTGCAATCACAATACTAAGCTATTAAATAGTTTCACCACCGTTAAAATGCATTGACTTTTAACGGTTCTCCGTTAAAAGTCAAAATATTTACGATTAGGTCACTGAGTTGTGTGCTAATTTTCAATTAGGTCAGTAACTGAAAAAAAATAATTTAAAATATAGGAAATGAAATTAATTTTTTTTTAAATTAAGATTTTTTAAATTTTAATCATTGATTCAATAAAAAATTACAATTTGCGTATCACTTTTTAATATCCAAAAAAATAGATCGAAAAACATGATATTTTTGTAAATATTTATTTGCTTTTACCAATTTACTAGCATATGAAATAAACGGATATATTCAATTCCAAATTTAATTAAATTATAATCACCTGAAATTTTTTACACTTCTAACAAAAATCATAATTATTGAAAAAATGTGATACCTAAATATTTTTTCACTTGTATCGATTTATAAGCATATGAGTTAAAGAGGTATATTCAAATTTAAATTTAATTAAAGCGTAATTCAAAAAAAGTTTAAAATTCAAAAAAATAAAATTTTGGTACGATTTATCAATATTGGAAAAAAAAATTGAATTTAAAGATATGGTATTTTTTATAAGTATATGAATTAAATGGGTATGTTCAATTTTAAATTTTATTTAATTTTAAAATTAAAATTAGCTGATGACCTAATTGAAAATTGTTATAAAGTTGAGTGATTAATTAGTAACTACACTTAATTTTATTGTGCCACGTTAGCATCCAGGTCACTTTTCCGTTAGAGTTTTTAACGGAACTGACGGCAATGACCAATTTAAAAGTTTTTAAGTAATTCATGAGTTGATAGAAAGCTTTTTTAACTAGGTGATTTACTTGCAAGTTATTATCAACTACAATGATGAATTAGCCATTTAACTCGTATAATTTATCTTCGTAAAAATACGTATAATTCAAAAGTTATCAATAATCCTTCCAAATTTGAGAGAATCTAAAGATTTGGCATGTAAGAGAATTTTTACCCTTTTTAATTTAACGAGATTATTCTTATCTAGAGAACCTTAATCTGCCTCAGTTTATGTGTACAATTTTACTAATTAAAGAAAATTATATTTATTTTAACAAGAAAACATATCTAATCTAATATCAATATTCTCATTTCATTGAATCATCCCCTAGTTGTAGACTAAAAAATTATTGATAAAAGTGAAGCAAAAAAGAATGTGTCAAAAGTTGCATTAGATTGAAGAAACATCTGTAGCAGATAATTAGTTTAAGTTAAGTTAGAACTTGGGTTGAGCATTAAGTCTAATTAATTAATTAAGCCTTATCTCTTCATAAAGGGCCCTATAAGCACAATCAGGAGTGGAATTAGGATCTTTGGGGGGAAAGTTGATACTTTTTTAAATGTCAATCAAGGTCCAAATCATGTCTTAATCCAAGAGTGGGGCTTGGCTTTAGTTGTTGTATCCACTTAATTACACTCTTAAGTGATGGTTATGTTTGTATATTGTCCAACTTTGAAAAAGAACCTGCATATCTGCCCCTCTCAAAGAGAAATTTAATCTATACAAGTTAGTTGTAGGTGAAATTTGTTATAGAAAACTTTACGAGGAAGATACCAAATCCAAATCCGATATTTTGTAGAGAGCGAAGAGATATCGTTAAATTAAAGAATTACTAATAAATTATCAGAAAAAATTATTTAAATTTTACACTCTTGACATTATTTTGTAAGATAACATGAAATAGACAAGCGCATATTATGAATAAAGAGAAAAATGTCCTAAGTACGTACTTAGGAAGTTATACGAGTATAAAGTTTAAAGAAAAGTGAAATAAGTGAGAGTATGGGCCCGTAAATCTGTCTGCAAAATAATTCGAAGCCTTTCCGTGTTTAACCTAGTTTCCCGTTCACTTTCCCAAACTAACCTACTTTGTTCAATTCTTCCCAAAATGACCTACTTTTTTCAACTCTTCCCAAACTAACCTAGTTTTTTCATATTCTAATATTTGATTATAATTATAAATATACAATATTATTAATATATATATATATTTACTGAATTAATTTTTTGAATATTATATTTTCAACAATAAATTAAAATCTTAAAATTACAATAATTCTAGTACTAATACACAATTTTTTTGATAATACACTACAATACCATAAAAATAATATAATACACAATTTTTTTGACAATACATAATTTTTTTGACAATACATAGAATACTAAAAATATTACATTAAAGATCTTTTTGAGGACAACGTGCACTGCGTCTCGTGTGACCTTGTTGTCCACATTTTCCACACGTTTTGGGAAGAGTTGAAAAAAATATAATTCAGTAAATATATATATATATTAATAATATTGTATATTTATAATTATAATCAAATATTAGAATATGAAAAAACTAGGTTAGTTTGGGAAGAGTTGAAAAAAATAGGTCATTTTGGGAAGAATTGAACAAAGTAGGTTAGTTTGGGAAAGTGAACGGAGAACTAGGTTATACAGGGAAAGGCTTCAAATAATTCAGCCACTTCAACACAAAAGCCAATCATTCAGCAAGATGTTTTTGACAAGTGGCCCAATTTCTTTATAAACTTTCAAGCTTTTTTCATCTTTTCAAGTAATTTGATTGCTCTAGATCACAATCCCAGAGTTTATAAACTCTTACCATCCAACATGTGTAACCAACTCCTCAGTCCTCTGAAGATAATATATCTTTCATGCAAAGAAATGTTTGTGCATCCGTTAACATCAGAGTGACTAAAATCACATGTCACTCTGATCAAATCGAATTCGAGAACGCGTGTCTAATCACATATTCTCGTATTCGTTCTTATTTTTATTCGAGATATTGAAAACAGGTAAATTATTATCGACATTAAATATGTGTAAAATAATTTTGTGGCCAATTTTGGTAGGCTTTTAGAATAAAGAGTAGGGGTATTACTAAAAGGATGTAGTGGCCCTTTTACAAAACAGAGTGAATGATTATTTGAAAATTAAGCTTACACAGAAAAAGTGAAAAATAATAAAATGGGAAAAGGGTTTATAGGGACCCTAAACCCTTATGAACCCATTACACAACAATGGCAGCTTCGCTTTTAAGTTTTATTAAAAATGTGGCAGAAACTCAACAACAAGTATTTAATAAAAGTTAAACAAAACTAGGATCTGATAAAGGTATTTCAGAAGTAAACAAGCTTCTGATTTTGACATGCAGCTGCAAATATACACAAATTATTCATATAGTCCAAAACAAATAATTATGAGAATCGAAAAGTAAAATAAAATAAATTTATAAATAGTTCTACTATTTAACTGGGTTTGAAATTTAAAAACTGCCATGGAATGTTATTTTTCTAACATCCAATTTATTTTACAATAATACCAATTGTTCCGAAAAAATTAAAATTAATTTGAAGAATTAACATTATTTATATGATTATATCAAACAAATACTCCCTCCGTCCCCCTCAATTCTTTACATTGAGGGGACGACACGGAAGTTAAGAAAAATGTAAATTAATAGGGAAAAGTAAGAAAAATGATTAAAGTTGTGGGATCAATCAATATTTAATTTATAAAATGGGTATAAAGTAGGTATAGTGGAGGAAAGTAGTGAATGTGATTGAATTTTATATTATAAAATATTATTATTTTTGATATTTAAAGAAATAAGAGGGACGTAACAAAAATGAAAGTGTAAATAAATGAGAATGAACGCGGGAGTAGTGGTGAAATTGAAATGAAAGAAATTTTGAAAGGCCAAAACATTTTTGGTTATGTGGCACTTCCTTACTTAGGAAGGAAAGGTTTATGAAAACCAATCATAGTGCTACATTTGGTCCACCTCTTGCCACCTGGACTTTTCTAAAGGTGTTGAGCTTCTGCCTCAAGCCTGTCTCTTATCTATTTGCAAATTGCAGCACAAAGCTAAAAGGTCGATTTTTGGATATTTATACGGGTCGCTTGATCATTAACGGTTAAATCTTGATAAATAAATATTGCATATTTTGTTTAGATAAATTGGTCTCGTGGATGGTCGGGAAGTTACCTGATGTTATGTTCAAGTTTCATACGAAAAAGGGCATAAAAATAAATTTTATTTTTATGCAATTTACATTAATATTATGTAAATTAATATATATCCTGTGTTGACAATTGTTCTAAGTAAATAACTAGTTAATAAGCAGTTAGTTAACTTCATTAATACTAGCTTATAGCCCGTGCAATGCACGACTATTTTTTTAAATATTTTTTTATAATATTAATTCATAATTTTATTCATATTTATATTCTTTTTAATTTTTTTAATATTTATAATACTAAAATATAATTTTTTTAATATATTGTTGGCGAATTTCGAACCTTTGACTTTTACGAAAGTAATTTATCTATTAATGTATAAAATATAACTTGACATTATATTAAACGGTTCTAGTCTATTTATTTTAAGATTCAATGATGCTTACTTTTTGTAATATTATCGTCCTTTAATGATCAAAACTCCGGACTTTCTTTTTTAATATTTTTAGAGATAAAAATATTAATTTTTATATTTCATAACTCGTTGATGGAGTTCGAACACCTCACGATTATCATCTATTTATTTTAAAGATGAACTATTCTTATTTTTTTTATGCTATTGCACCGTGAACAACCAAAATTATGGATAAAATATAATCAGTTTGTCCCAACAGATTGTCAACACTTTCATTTTTAAGATGTCTCATCCAATTATTAACATTTCTTAAAAATAGTATATATTTTTTTCATTAATTTTAGCAAGTCTTACCAACTCAGGAGTGACCAACTCACCCACTCTTTCTTCCCTTTCCTTGTGGTCCCCCACCAAAATGTGACGGAGGAGTGTAAAGATATATTTTTGGATTAATTATTTCGTGTTACATTTACGTTGTACAAAAGACATATTTTTATGTGTATTTATTCAAATTTATTTTATTCCAAATGTTAATTCTTTGTTAATTTTTGAAATACATAATTTTAATATGTTATTGAGCTGATTCGAAACTTAAATTTTTGTTAGTATGTTATGAATATGAGAATAAAGATCCCGACTCATGAGATAGTGTAATTGATCATTTGAGTGTATTATATCAACTATCTAATTACTCCAATTTTCTAATTTATAAATAAACCAAAATATATGGTAGGTAAATATTTAACTGCTTTTACTTTTAATGTTTCGGTTTTATTTACAGTGTATATAAATTTTAAAATACATTATTACTTAAAAATTATTAAACAGAATAAAAATTATGTTATGATTATATAAAATTTTATTCTCATATTATTATATTCTTTATCGATTTGAATTTGTTCTTAATTAATTTTAATACTTTATTGAAAGAAACATAAAAAATCTATATTTAAAAGAATTAGTGAAAAAATAAATAAATCGGTGCTACAATAATAAAAAAATATTTATTAAAATTTAGATACTCACTTTAATATTTAGGTCCTATCTTGAGTTTTAAAAATTGAATTTTGATGATTTTACAACTCATGCGAAACTAACCAAATTATCTTTAATTTAATGATGGTTTAATAATTATTATCTAACTTGACCAAACCGAAAAGAAACGATGGTTAAGAATTTTTACATAAAGAATTCAATTCAATATAGAAAACCAATTTATAATTGATTTAAATTATCAAAACCCACTTCTTAGTATTTAAATATAATCCTACTTTTAATCAAATACACATTTTAATATAAGTAATATATTCAAAATTATCGTTAATAAATATGAAACCCTCAATATTTTAATAATATTTTGATATTATCCTTTTATGTTTGTTATATGTAAAATAATATAATTATATTTTGGATTAATTAAATTGTTATGTTCCTTCAGAAAAAATATGTTTAAATTTATTCATGTACAGGAATTCTCCTAAGTCTCTTATAACGTAGGGTCCACGTGTATCATTAGTACGATATACATGAGCATTATATTGATAATTTTTAATATTGTAATCTTGATATTTGATTTAACAATTATTATCTAACTTGAACTATACATAAATTCAAGAGAAAAGATATTTAAGAATTTTTACATAGAAAGATTTAAAATTATCAAAATACACTTTTTAGTATTTAAATATAATTCTATTATTAATCAGATACTTTTTAATATTAGATCTAACAATTCTCATCGATCTATTTAAGATCTAACTGTAATTATTAATTTGGTCGTATATTGATCGTACACGGACCAGATCGATTTTAATTGTTTCTTAAATTGATTTTAATATTTTATTGAAATAAACATAGAATTTAAAAATTTAAAAGAATTAGGAAAAAAATTAAATTGGTGCTACAATAATAAAAAAAATATTTATTAAAATTTAGATAATCACTTTACTGTTTGGGCTCTATCTTGAGTTTTAGACAACAGATTTTAACGATTTTACAGCCCACGCGAAGCTAAAAAAATTATATTTAATTTAATGATGGTTTAATAATTATTATCTAACTGGAACTGTCCATAAAATAAAGAGAAAAGATAATTACGAATTTTTACATAAAGATTTCTATTCAATGTAGAAAACCCATTTATAATTGGTTTAAATTATCAAAATACAGCTTTTAGTATTTAAATACTATCCTATTATTAATCAAATACAATTTTTAATATTATATCTAACGGTCCTCATTTATTTGAATATTTATAGTTTTATAATCCAACGGATCGTATACTTTTGGTAGTACAGTGACCGACCAAAGTTTTGGATAAGATCTCCCTTACGCTTATTATATATAAGGAGTTAATGAGCTTTTTGGGAGTGATCCAAAAAAATTTGTGCGGGCCTGATCCTCAGAACGAACAATATTATACTAATATGAAGTAGGTTTGCTAGCGGCCAAACAAGTGGTATCAGAGTTATGGTTATAACGATTCATAACAATCTCAATATGGGCTCGCAGATGGATATAGGAAGAGGTAGGTGGACTACCCTAGGTTGGGCCTAAAGGGAGGCATGTGGGCTTTCTAGTATGGGTTCAGGGAGAGTAAATAGGCAGATGGACTTTCAATATGGGTCAAGGGAAAGCCAGATCACACAAAATGGTGGCAAATTCGGTGTCGAGTCCGATGTGTGAAATGATTCATTAATATGAGACTTTTCGGTGTCGAGTCCTATGTGTGAAGGGCTCCATTAATATGTGAGTTAACTGTTTATTTATTTGTGTATTTATTTGTTCAATTCATCATAAGCGTTTTTCATTTTACCCACTATGCTTGTTATTTTCTTAGATACTCCGCAAATTAATTGCTTTGGATAATAATAAAGATAATAATATGTATTTGCCATGACAAGATTGTTCTAAATTCTGTTGGAATAATTCAGATTATTCGCTAATAATATAAGAAAGAGTTTATTCCCAATATTCATAGAACAAGAACCCTCTTTCTCCCATCCAGGTTCTGAAATGTTGTGCAAGCACATTCTTCCAGAAATGTGTGTTTCCCACTTTACATTCGAATCCTTCAACAGTTATCTAGCAGATTATGAGTTCATGTATATATAAATCAGGTAATTTGATTTCGAATTCAAGTCGATAAATAAATTTGAACTCAACTCGACATATTTATGTACTCGATAAATGAATATTAGAGAGACGAATAAGCTCATCAAATAAATAATTATTTTGAATTACAACATAATAAAGATAGTGTATTTTCAACATCGATAAATAAATAATCTCGATAAATAAAAAAAAATCCAATTTCAAGGACATTCGTTTATCAATGTTTAACTGTATAGGTATGACCACAAATGATATACATGCACATCTAAGAATCAGAATGAAATTACCGACTAGTTACTACTTACTAGGTTGCTCAGTTATTCAAAAAGAGTTGCTCACTCAACTCACCTGGCGGCTTGGCATTAGGGCTGTAATTCGAGTCGAGCCGGGCGAGTTCGAGCCGAACTTTTTTTACGAGCCAGCTCGTTTAATTAAACGAGCCTAATCTTCTGCCTGAACTTGGCTCGTTTAATTTCACGAATCGAGCCGAGCCGGCTCGTAGTTAAACGAGTCTATTTAAACGAGTCGGACGAGTCGGCTCGTGTAAAATTATACTTAAACGAGCCTAATTTTCTGCCCGAACTCGGCTCGTTTAATTTCACGAGTCGAGTCGAGCCGACTCGTTTAGTTAAACAAGCCTGGTCTTATGTTCGAGCTCGGCTCATTAACGAGTTCGACCTTACTAAACGAGTCGAGTCGGGCTCGCGAGCCGCCCGACTCGAATTACAGGCCTGCTCGACATACATGTGTTATGTGTATAATAATTCTAATAAAAAATCCCCTGCAAAAGTATAAAGGAAGAGAGTGGAGGGAGAATAACAAAAAATAAGTTTTTTTTAATTTTGAGAAAAAATAAAAAGCTTTTTTTTAGGCTTATAAATACAAGGCTAGCCTCTCAACCATAGCCATTCCAAAGCCAAAGAAAATTATAAGAGAAAAGGACCAACTTCTTTTCTTTTCTTACTATGTTCACTCAAAGCACTACTCCAAACTCTCTATTTGACAACTTTTTGATCATAAACCAATTCTCTGTCGAGTGAAATCATCCTAAAATCCTCATTTTCCATTTCAAATTTGAAGATTTCATTTCAAACATTACAAGAAAAATGGATTGTTTTGATATTAAGGTGGAAAAGGCCAATGCAATCTTGAAGTACAAGAGACTTCAAAAGGTCACAACTTTGTTCAGGTTCATGGAGGTCTGCATATTTTTGTTCATTGTCACAAGGATTTCTACTCATTTGCCATTAGCTTTCAAAGTATCCGGTGATTGTATACGCGGTCTCTCTGTTACCATCTTTAGTCCTGGATTCCTCTTCATCCTTGGAAATGCCATTGTCGTCGTTCTATTCTTGAAATCTGGACAGCTTTCAGCTCAAGAAACCAAAAGCTTTAACCCAGCCATTGAGTTTTGTAATGAGTATGTTGAAGGGTGTGAGAACAAAATCAGGATTAATCAAGTCGACGGAGTGAAGAAACAGAGGAGAAATCAGGTTAAAAAACAGGTGAATGGTGCAAAAGAAGAAACTGTGTTAGACATGTGTAGTTTTGAAGATAGAACGATACATAGGAGTCACTCGGAGAATTTCATGAAATACCAGCCTCAAGATTCTTGCAGGAAACTGAGGCGAACTGTGACAGAAAATGGCAGGAAAAGCGAGAAATATAGTGAAAGATCTGATGATGCAGTGATCAAAAAGACACCCGAGCACAAAACTTTGCTACAAAACCTTAGTCCAAGATGTTATGCAGAGGATGACATGAGTGGCGAAGAGTTCAGGCATACAGTCGAAGCTTTTATTGCCCGACAACAGAGATCTTTGAGGGAAGAATTCTCATCTATTGTAACCTACGGAACTTAGATCATGAGCGGAGAGGAGAAAGATTAAGAGGGAGGTGCCTCTTTTTCTTTTTCATATAATTCTGTAATTATAGTTAGCTTAATTATCTAAATCATACTACTCCAAAGGCCTGGACCTGTACAGTTTAAGCACTAAAATCAATGGCAATTTTATAGACTCACTGGTTCCATTGTTTTCCTAAGTCTCTTGTAGTTTCAGAGATAAAGTTTTTCGCACATTAAACCTTACTAGTAATTTGATGTATGAAAGAAAAGTCGTACTTAGTGCACAACTCTCGGCACCAAAGGTCCGGGAAAGTCCTGATACTCCCTCAGTACCTCCATCCCAAAAAGTCCTGATATTTTTTCGAATTTCTTGTTTTGTATAAAAATATTGACTTTATATTTTTATACAAATCGAAAAAATTTAAAAAATATTATTTATAAGTACCTGAACCAAGCGCATTGAAATGCGTAAAAAAAATAAGATGATCAAACAATTTGGGACGGAGGTAGTATATAATTTCTCTTACTCTTCATGCGGAGGTTATTTTTAGAAGGACATCGAACCCGTGACCTAACATATAATAAGTAGACACTTTATTATTTAAAGAATCAAACACAGGCATAACAAAAAAAGAAAAAGAAACTCTAATCACTAGTTTTAAGATGGAGATGGGTTCAGCAGCAACTTGTGTTAGATGCCAAATGGAAATTGTTACATAACACAATATTCCAAGAATAAAACCTAATTGTATTAATAGATAGGAGATTCAGATTTGTGAAAGACAGTGGAAATCCATGGAGGCTGGTAATATTGTGGACAGAATATGAAGAATAGTTAAATATTCTACATTCTTTTTATAAAGATTAGTGGCATAATGCAAATAGCCCACTGAATATTGAAATTTCAAAGATTTGATTTTAGAATGTATAAAGGAACTCCACCAAAGTTTTGTTAGTATTATTTCAAGATTACTTAATATAGTTCTAGAAACAAGGGGAAAACATGGCAACTCGAATGTAAAATTCAAACTTATAGACCAGAACCAGAGTGGTGCTTGAAGAAAAAAGATCCAAGAAATGGTCAAAAGTTTCGGAGCTTTAGTAGACGATCCTTCCAGGCCAGATGCAAAATTTCTCCAGGGGCGCAAATATAATACATTGATAGTAAAGCTGAATATTTTTGACGGGAATAAGATACTAAAATTTATATGCTGATTAAAATACTTCTTAGAAATTGTGTTTGATAATTTGATTTGAAGGGTTGAGTGAAGTTTTGAAGACAAAAAGAAGTCATGAAAAGGAAAATCAGGAGGTAGGCAATGTTGACAGTTAAGATAGAATCTTTCTATATGAAATAAGACTAAGCTGCTCCTACTCTCATGGTGCAAGATGATGTCGAGGGTTCAGTCCATCTCTCCCAAATTCTAACTCCTTGCAGAGGTTAACTGTGCAAGATTTTTCAAAAGGTCAGTGTCTACGAAAGACTAGAAATTGGGAAGCAATAGACACAAATCAATTCACCGAATGGCACAAGAGAAGTACAGTTCTAGACCAAAGAATATTGACTGGCAAGAAGTTTAGAAATTGGGAAGCAATAAACATGTGAAACGAGAATGGCACAAGCGAAAGCACAATTCTAGACCAAAGAAAATTGATTGGCATGAAGTTTATTTATCTGAAACAAACCGATGAACCGATAATAGGCCTGTAAAACAACTAATACGCCAATAGAAATTTACTTTAAACATGGTTGAAATTCAAGAAAAAAAACTTAAATGTTACAACATTTAACAAAAAGTCTTCATCCAAGTTAAAAACTTCCAGGGAGGGGGTCCCAAAAACAAATATAAACTAAAAGCTCCAGGGAAAAAACAAACCAGAAAGTCGGATCAAAACATATCCTAAACCACCTTAGAACCACTGATCGTCCGTGGACCTAAAGGATTTTCATTTCCTAAATATGATTATACCTATATTCATCAGATAATTTTTCTTTTATATTTATGTCATGATAGAGATCACTGCAAAAGTTCCCAGTAGCTGTTCCTGAATCACAAAGAATAAACACATTCAGTCCTCAAGTCGCATAAGATAATTATGTTTTGAATGGAAACGAGGACATTGCATCTTTCACCAAAAGGTCCAGATACTTCAACAAAACTTTACAGTATATTTAAGTTACTATACAGTCTACAGGCAAGGATATTCCGATAATCCAAAATTTAAAGGACAAACAGATACCACTAGTGTTGTGTTTGGTTGGGGTGAATGGAATGGAATGGAATGGAATGGATGAAATTAAAGGAAAGTAATGGGAGTTGGAGGGAAGATTTGAGAAAAAATGAGATAATGCAAAATTGTTATGATAAGAATTGTGAAGAAAATGAATGAGTTAAGGAATGAAGCATTCCATCTCAAAGTGGGGTTTTTGAATTATAATGTAGGTGATTAAGAATGGAATGATTTAAAGAATGAAAATTGTGAGTATTTCACTATTTTACACTTTAAATCTCATTCCATTCCATTCCATTACAATCATCCCAACCAAACACAACATAGAGGAACAGAAAGATTACTCATATACATAATAGTGTTATAATATTATGGCAACATAAATCATTGAAATTGAAGTAATACATGGTAGTCTATAACACACAGTTGATGAAGTAATGAAATTAATCAGTCATGCTCCATTAATACTCGGTACTTGACAACAGAATTTCACAGCACAGTAACAAAGTTATGGCACTTAAAAAAAAATTATGAGAACTGAATTTTGACAATGACACTAAAAGAACTTACGTCAACAATATATAATGATTGTATCGTATCTTTTGCTACAGTTTTACATATTGAATTTCTGTCACTTTTTGCAGAGTAGTCATTCCAGAAAACAACAATAAACTGGAAATTGTTTCTAACTTCTGAACATTATTTATTTCTATACCCTGATTTATGTTTAGACCTTTTTGTATGACAAGTGTGCAATCAGTAGACATACTTGATGTTAGAAGATTGCCACATAATCAGATAGGTTACTTGCCTGAAAAACAACTGCATATAAGCAGGTTAGAGTCCAAACATTTGGATAGTCGTCATGTTATACTGCCATTTTCATTGCGATTTTCTGGTGGGGATCATAACCAATGAGTTTGAAATCAGCAGCCTCAAATGAGTCTATGTCCCTCTTCTCAGAATTGATCTTCAAAACCTAAACATTAATACAAACTTTAGTTCTATATTGTATAGGAAGCTAGATTACAGAAAGGATGACCAAATCTTCATAATACATTTGCACTTTTTTCAGATTATAGTTCTTATTTTTTTAATTGATACTTACTGGAAATGGCTTAGGCAGCTTCTGGAGCTGATCTTGAAGAGGTCTTATGTGGTTGCAGTAGATATGAGCATCCCCAATGGTATGAACAAAATCTCCAGGCACAAGATCTGTAGAAGATACAGAGATTTGAAAATGTTTCTAGGAACATCCATAGTCAAGAAATGAACTATGCTGGGTCACCGGATAAATCCACGTAGGAAAAAATATTTTAATACAGTTGATTAGAGAAAATGGTAGCTCTCTAGAACTAGAAGGCATCACGGTATATAGTTTACAATAAGCAACAAACAATGGTATCAACAACTGATGCAATAATAAAGCTAGCCAGTTGAGACCCAAGTACATACCACAAACATGAGCAATCATGCATGTTAAGAGCGCATAGGACGCAATGTTGAATGGCACACCTAGACCCATATCAGCAGAGCGCTGATACATTTGACATGATAACTCGCCATTTGCTACATAGAACTAAATGAAAAAAATAATAAATTAAAACACGTAAAAGACCGTATAAAGTATAAACATTTAGAAATTGCCATAACAATAACCTGGGCAAACATGTGGCAGGGTGGAAGTGCCATTAGCTTGAGATCAGATGGATTCCAAGCTGAAAGGATAATCCTCCTGTCATCAGGATTATTTTTTATCTTTGAAATAACATCTTGCAACTGATCAAATCCTTGTCCAGTGTAGTCAGCATGCATATCAGTATACCTGTATATGACAAGTTCTACAGGTCAACAAACAAGCTAAACTTCTGCATTAAATTCTAGTAACCAATAACTGGCCTACAGGAAAGGAGATTACACCTTGCACCAAAGTGCCTCCACTGAAAACCATATATAGGCCCCAAGTCACCTTCTTCTCTATGTGCCAAACCAATACTGGGAAGCAAAAGAAAACTACATAATCAAAACAGACACTCAAGAGAAGTAACCATGTTTTTGAACCATGAAATAACCAACTACCTGTCAAGATACTCCCTGGATCCATTGCCTTCCCAAATATTAACGCCCTTCTCCTTTAAAACCTGTATACAACATCAGATTAACTGTAAACAATCTCAAGTTGGCACTTATTGAGCAGAACCCATTCGTATAATTAACACATCTACATATTTGAAAACAGACTGTTTAACTAATGCTAGAGGAAAAAGACATGAGCCTGATAGATACCATTTTTCAGTGCGAGTGTGACCTTATGTATGAAGCAGTAGTAAATAAAATCAGAACTTAAAGGTAATGACCAAAACGAAAAAGTTTGCATCCTACAGAAGAGATATTATTACCTTCGCATCCGTTGAACCACTGATGAACCACAGCAGTTCTTCAACAACTCCTCTCCAAAATACTTTCTGTCCAGTCACAAACAACTAAATCTCAATCCAAAAAACTCACAAGTTGAAAAGGAAAAATAAAAATTAGCACAGACATGCCTTGGTTGTAAGGAGTGGAAAAGATTTGCGCAAATTGAACCGCATCTGTAAATAAGTAAAAAGGAGAACCATAAAACAAACCAGCCCAGACTTATGATATTATTTCCTAAAGTGTTATATATAAGAAACAGACGGAAGGTGTGTATTCATAGTATGAAATAACGTTACCTGGCAACCAAATATAGAGACGGTACCAGTGCGTGTCCTGTCATTCTTTTCCACGCCATTTGAAATGATATCCTCCACCAGTCTCAGATACAAATACTCCTGATGTTTCTCAAAAACTGGCTTCGGGAGGAAAGAGAACCTCTGAATTTCAAACTTGCCAGAATTTAGGTTACCATCAGACAACTGATCATTCACCTCATTTGTAAGCTCCATACCAGAATTCCTCACACGAACATAAGTTGTAAAACAGTAACGAATGTTGTTCTCCACCACTGGGAAAGAAGAGTACCATGGCTGAAAAACAGATTCATCGAGCGGAGGGATGAAGGTATCACATTCGATGTGCTTTTCAATTTCAGTGATGTGGACTGCATCACATCCAGGAGCATTTAGAGCTTCCCTGCATCAGTAAAACCATACATCAAAAAATGTCGAACGGAAATCTCTTTCATGAACAATAAACAACCAAGTGTAGTCACCTATATATCTGGCCACCCCCTATGATAAACACTTTTTCAATTGAAAGACAATAAGGAGATTCTGCTAATAATTCCAGAGCAGAAAGCATGCTTCCACATATTACAACATTTTCGGCAGTTGCAATGTCAAAGCTCCCTGAACGAGTCAGAACAACATTAAAGCGTCCAGGCAGAGGGCGATGCTGAAGTGGAATGCTTTCCCATGTTTTCCTACCCATTATGACAGCATTTCTTTTCAAAGGATCTGAGGTAGTCATGGTGACATCCTTGAAAAATTTTAGGTCAGAAGGTAACTTCCAGGGCAAACTACCACCCTTGCCAATTCCCATATTCTGGGTTGCAGCAACGACAACTTGATAAGTCCTCTGTGGATTAGGACTCGTAACGACACTTCCATTGGTAGGATTTGCGAGAGCTTCACTAGCCATAATTGTTGCAGAAAATCGACAGTGAGTGAGGTTAAATGATGATAAGTTGTAAATGTACCTAAAAGACCGGCTTCCGAGAGGGTATAAAGAAGCCTGAAATGTAAACAAAAATGAGTTAGTTTTAAGAGAATTCACAATCTGTAATCACAAGAAAGATAGAATAATCTAAAATGGCATAATTAATAAAGTAATGGTAGCAAAGAACTCACACTGAAAAGCAAAGAATCCTGTAAATATGGAAACCCCAAGGTAGATCAACTAACTTAGATTCCCAGGCTAATTAAATATAGAAAAATATGCCCACGTTTTACCAGTGCGCACACTTGATAAATTGATATATAATTAACGGGTATTTATCCACACAAGTGATCGAATGGGAGGAATTCTACTGAAAGTTGTAATTGAAAATTTTGATGTACAAGCACGCAATAAACAAATAACCACATATCATACTAAACAAATATTTTTAAAAACAACAATGTCACTGAATATTTTTTAAAACCACAAAAAAGAAAATAAGTTACAGATCAGACAGCAAAGATGTGATGCAAGACCCCGTGCACGATCTAAAGCAGAATCAAAAATTACTCTTTCAGAAATCAAGACAATAAAATTTGGGTTCCAAACATTTACAAATATTGCGAGTCAGCAGCAAATCTGTATGCGTGTGGACTCGAAGCCAATCTCTGTCACTATATAGACCGAAACACCAAAATGCAGATAACTAAAGTGACTACATTAACGGGTCAAGAATTAAAATACGAAATACATTCGAAAGCATGGTTGACCAAAACTAACAATATTAATTGATTCACAAAAATAAATTTAACGGAAACATCAAACACAGTTTAAAATTATGAAACCGGAAAGCAAAGCATGACATGGATGCATTCTTGGACGGAACATAAAGTCAATTTGTTAATTAATGTAAGAGGGATTATGGAAGAAAAAAAAAGGTTTTTCACATTGAACACGTTTCTTAACTCAGCAGTCAACAGGAAAACTTGGTTTGAAATTTAGCAAGTCAAAACCGGAACCTCACTCTCAAGAATAGAAAGCAAAAAGACTACTTACAAGAAAAAGATACGGAAAAGGCGCAAAAATCCAAACACGGTCAAATTATTCAACATTAAGCGATAGGAAGCAACACATTAATTTAATGAGATTTTGAACTGGATAGACTGTACATTACAACGAGCGGCAGACAAAATCAGTTTTTCCACATCAAAACAATTACTTGAATAAAGGGCAAAAGCGGCCCAACTACCTCTATCCATAATATCCTTTCTTTAAGATACTGAGCAACGAGCAACTACCTACCAACAAGCGGAAGAGTAGAAATAGACGCAAAAGTACAAATAACAGTTAATCAGAATACTGCTAGTACGTAAGTCTAGTGTGCCTGTCAAGTCAACTACCAGAATATGCTCAAATTGCATTAAGTTTTCTCACGAAGATTATAACCATATTGTAAAACAATTAAGACATGCATCTCATGCTACTACAGAGTTACTTACCAACTGCATTTCTTACACTAATGAAAATATCTACAACTTATAAAACTTTGTGGTGAAAACGTCAAATCGAAGCAACAAGTTTCGATACACTGAAAAACACATCAATCAACCTACATAAACGAAGCAAATTTCAGCTATTGAAACATCAAAGCACATACAAATTGACAACTAGTTCAGAAAACCAGCATCAAGCACAAACACAACTAAATCAACAAAATCCAACTAAATCACCATTAAAACATCGCAAAATAAAAAAAAAAACAAAAACATTCTACTGCCAATTTCAATAGATCCGCTAGCGAAATCAAACAAATACACAATATCAAGCATATCCGCAATGCAAATTACAATAATAACAACTCATACTTTCAATCAACAAATAAAATCACAAATTATGAACAAGCTTCACAAAATGCACAACAAATTCGCTATAAAACATCAATTAGAACTATAATCACTATAAAAAAAGTAACAAAGATGCATAAACAACATAATATTTAAGTCAAAACGAGAGAAATGCAGGAGAAAGTTACCGATCGGAGAGCAAAGCAGGAGAGAGAGAGAGAGAGAGAGAGAGAGAGAGAGAGCAATAATAACAACTAATACTTTCAATCAACAAATAAAACCACAAATTATCAACATGCTTCACAAAATGCACAACAAATTCGCTATAAAACATCAATTACAACTATAATCACTATCAAAAACGCTACAAAATGCATAAAACAACATAAATATGTAAGTAAAAACGAAAGAAATGCAAGAGAAAGTTACCGATCGGAGAGCAAAGCAGGAGAGAGTGAAGCGCGCGCGAGAGAGAGAGAGAGAGTGTGAGAGAGAGAGAGAGAGTGAGAGAGAGAGAGTGAAAATGAGAGGAATAGTGGAGGAAATTAGGGTTTAATTATGTATACAAGAAAGAGAGAGAGAGAGAGAGAGAGGAGAGGAAACATTGACGCGTGTGCGGAAAAACAAGTAGCTTCGAAAGCGGTTTTAGATATGTTTGTGAATTTGTAAGTATATGTTCTGGGGATGAAAAAGGGGGGGAGGGATGAAGTTGAGAGACGACACAAAAATCAAAACACACGCTTCATGCGGATGCCGCCAATGCCTAGCTTATGTAGTGTTTGCTGCGCTCTTCGATCCGTAAATCGTATCGCGGAAAATTTTCGCAAAATAATTTATTATAATAATTATTTGTTTTTTTTTGACAAAGGAATAAACTACAACTATTATGCAGTACTACCGTATCATTTTATGTGGACCCTTTTGTTTTGCACGGATTTTAACACGTTCGGAAAAGATATTTGTAAATAATATTTTTTCAATTTTTTTGTTTTGTATAAAAATATATGATTTATATTTTTATATAAAACAAAAAAAATGAAAAAAAATTTATTTACAAATATCTTTTCCGAACACATTGAAATACGTGAAAAAGCAAGTGATTCATATAAAATGGGAGAGAGGGAGTAATAATTTTCTCATTTCAACTCCAAATTCCAGTGCTATTTTATCTAAGTTATTGCTTCCATTCCATTTTCGAAAAATAATATTAATAATCACATTTTATTGATTTTTTTGATAAGTTGTAAAAAGTGACTCGTGTAGATGTTAATAAAATTTGTATGATAAAATTTTATCATACCGTTATAAACTTGTAATTGTTTTTGCTTATCGACTAACACTTGACGCTCAATTTATTAATAAATATTTTTTAAATATAATCAAAATAATCTATTATAGGTAATATGAATTTCAGTATAATATTAAAGTTGTGCCTAATTATATTATCCACGTGGAATATGTGTTCAAAAGTGTAGCATGGCACGCAGCGACACACAGCGACATACTGAGAATTGGATCCGAACCGTTCACGTGGCAATGAATCTGCATATGCCCGGTCCTGTTGCTGTTATTGCCTCTGTTTTTAGTAAATAATTATAGATACGTATAGAAAATAGAAAGTTATCACTTGAACGTCTCAATTATCTTCATTTTCGGCTCATTAAATACTTATATATAATAAGCGTAAAGAATATCTTATTCAAAATTTTGATTGGTCCTCAGTATCGTCAAAAAAATTTCAACTGTACGATTTAATATTTCTAAAAATAAACGATCAAGATTATATCATACAAAATTATAAATTATTTTCTAAAAATGATATAAGTCAAATGTAGAAGTATTAGTATTAAAATAATTATAATAATTTCTAAGTTTTTTAGATAAATTATAATAATTATAGCTGAATTCAACTAATTGATATTATAATATATTGATAAATAACTGCATTTGTACAGATAATGAATATTCAAATATGTTTATTAATATTTTATAGATCAAAGACCAACCACATTATTCTCCAAGTACAATGTCAAAGTTGACGATGACATCAAGATATGGGACATCTGCATCTTCCCCATCTTCTATTCAGTTGTAGCTGCAAATGACTGAATAGACAACATTATTTTTGTTACTAAATGTTAGTTTCTCAAAATTTGTTGAAGTTGGTATTTTGATCGAAAATTCGAAACGAGGGAAAGGATGGTACAAATTGCAAAGGGGAGCCGAAATTTATTAGAGCATCTTCAACCATTGTAAATTCTTAGCTAAAAAATTCATACGACACCTTAAATAAAAGCTATAGAGAATATGTAAAAATTTTGTCACTCTCCAATGGTGCTGAACCTCTAGGGCCTATAACAAAATTACACGTCAATTATTACCATATTAAAATAATATATTGTACTTGAAATAATAATAACATAACATTTTCAAAATATAACTGATCAATATAGCCAACTTCATTAGAGTAAAATACGTTACAGGTTCAACAAATTTTACCTTATCAATATTTAACCAATCATTTTACAAAACACCGTTGAAGATGCTCTTACACTTCTTCATATACGTTCTATAAGTTACGATCACTTGAAGTAGGTGAAAAAAATATATTAATGTACAAATGTAACAATTACCTGGAATTAGAATAAAAAATAAAAATACTATATGCGACACAAGAGGTATATATAATATTTACCAAAAGAAAAGGTCAAATTCATTTGAATGGGAAAGCTGAAGTGTAATATTGTTTTCTTCAGAAAGGATGAGAAGTCCCAATCCGATGGGCTATGTATTTCAACTCATATGATTCCGTCAGGTAAACTCTTACCTCAATTACAGGTCAAACATGGTAGTTCAAACTTGCAGCTACATCCTGCCATTGTAAGTCTTTGGGGAGATACAATGTCAGTAAAACTAATCATGGTATTGTACATATTGTCAACTAGCTTGAAAACTGTGTCGACTTCGACTCGTTTAACAGACGAGTACAGTCCAAGTCAAGCTGAGTCGAGTTCCTGCTACTCGAAAATGTTAATAATGTTATTTAAGATCAATAAACTGCCCAACCTAATTATAGAACTAAACCCATTGCATCACATGAAAATATACCATCGATTCGAGTCAAGTCCGGGTTCAAGCCAAACGAGTCAAGCTCGTTAAAAGCTCAAATTCTTTTACGTCGGGAATACCAAAAGCGTTAGCACCTAGATGAGAATGAGCTGCGTACTATCGGATAACAATAGCATGCCCGCAACAACCACACTTAGAGACCCTGAAAATACCTCATCTGGTTAGCAAAAGTATATCTGTGCCAGATTTTGGGTACTGATCCATCTTCATCAATCTACAAAGAATTCATATCAAGATTCACTACTTCATTATCAAGAATATTCTGGAGGATGACAAAATAAATAAATGTCCATAAACATATAATGATAGAATGCTAGGAGCCTAGGATTTTTTACAGTGACTCTCTTTTGACGATATTTTTTTTCTTTTTTAACAATTAGGCTGTTTATCTATATATTCCATAGCTTCAAAAGCCCATGCATGTATCTGAAACTGAGCTAAATCCTAGACAACATAATGTATTTCTAGTAAGTGCATGATGGCATGTAATATAATAAAACTCTTAATATGTGGCGAGCCTTGGACAAGGTGGTGAGGGAGGTAGTTTTATGTCAGTCTCTTATGTAAAAATCTCGTAAAAAAACCTAGAAAAACAAACAGGAGGAGCTGGCTAAGTGAAACAAATATATGAAATTTAACCCTGGTTTGAAATGTAGAAACAAAAAACATGACCTAGTATTCTGGTGGGTGCATGTTTAGGCTGTAAGTTGCTGTCATGGTCAAAACAGTAAGCACTGTATCATGTACTACCAGGTAAAAAAAAAAGTCACCAGTAAGATACTGACTAAAACAGAGGCACAGCTCCCACCACTCCATTAATAATATTTAACACATTACCCTGGATGGAGTGGAAAGCTCCCAATCCTTGCCCAAAAAAAAATGCTGATCACAGACGGCAGACCGGAGTACTGGACCGACCGTAACAAAAGTGGAAACCTTGACATCGGATGTGTAGGGAAAACCAGCTCTATGTGCTGCATTTAGCCATTTACATTCAACAAGTCAGTAACGTTCAAGGAGTGAAAGTAATACTTATTTAGGAAAATATCACAATTTACAAGGTGGAACATGAATACTTGTTGTAGTAATACAGAAAAACATTAAACCAAGAGGGTCAGAGAATTCAGAAGGACTACAAATGACACAGAATTTTGCAAAGAAAACTATACCTCTTCTTTTTCTTTGCCAGGTAACCCAAGAGGCCAAGACTTAATTAGTTCACTAAGAATGCCACCGTAAGATATTTTACAGGAATCCGTTACTTTTACAGTCAGAATATTTGCCAAGGATGATAAACTGGGAATAGCAGATTCATACTTGATAAGCATCATAAAGACTAGGATGGATGAGCTCTGGCATGCTGTCGGCAGTGACAAGGAAATTTTATGGCGTCATTTGAATAACTCCAGTAACCCGATAACCAAGCAGCAAGTATTTGCATAAGTGATTGCTGAGGTTCAGTAATGAGATTGAGATTCCAAGAAAGAAGTAAAGAACCACCTCTGTAACCTGCAACAACCATGATGAAAAAATATCAGCTATATTTTTACACACTTCAAGAAGTTAAAATTATGTAGATTAGTTTCTGAAAGAGATTTTATTTTTATCATTTTACAGCTTTGTATATATGTATAGATGTTTGCGAAAGATCATTACTGCATATACATAGAAGTATAGAACAGAATACATTATAATTAAATTCCTTCAAATTTACACTGTACTGTATAAGTTACAGAGTTGCAAAATCTCACAGAGATACACTTCTAAAATTATTTACCAAACGTTCAAGAACCCTCAAGTATATAGGAGACTGCAGGACACTGCACCTGTCATATTGCTGTAATAGTTGACTGCAGAAGCTTCTTTGTCTAAATCCATGAACCAAAAACCGCTTGCTCTCAGATGTACCTATTCTGTATAAACTATTGTCAGTAATAGGTACAAGCGCTAATGGTTTAGGAATTGATCCAACTGCAGCCTGGTTGTTTTATCGCTCCACATGTTTTCATCAGTTCCCTCATATTAGCTGCCTCTTCCCATTGACTAGCATCTGCATATATGTTTGACAAAAGAACATACACTGTTGGATTGTTGTGTTCTTTTTTTAGAAGACATTCAGCTATAATTCTTCCCAATCTTAGATTCCCATGAGCTGCACAAGAACTAAATAATGTCCACCAGATATTAGAATCTATGTCAATAAGCTTAGTTGTTATCAGTCTTTCTGCAACATCAAGATGACCAGCTCTACCAAGCAGGTCAACAATGCAAGAGAAGTGATCTACTCCAGGTTCAAAACCATACTTATTGACCATAGAGTTGAAAATGTGAATGCCATTATCAACTAGACCTGCATGGCTACAAGCAGAAAGAACAGCAGTAAAAGTTGCCTCGTCTGGTCTGATCCCGGCTGAATCCTGCATCACTTGAAAACAGTGAGCTGCTTCCTTCCCTTCTCCGTGCTGTGCATAGGCCGAAATCATGGAATTCCATGATATAATGTCTTTTTCATTCATTGCGTTGAACACTTTCACAGACCGATCCAGATCTCCAGATTTTGCATACAATGTAATGAGAGCATTCCCTAAAGATGTTTGTTGAAAAAACCCGTTTTTTAAAATGTACCCATGAATTTGTTTCCCATGTCCCAAGGCAGAAATGCTGGCACATATGCTCAGCGCGATACTAAAACTATAAGCATTTGGACTCATTTCTGATTTCAACAGTTCAGAAAATTCCTCTAAGCCCTCCACTAGGAACCCATTCAATTGAAGCCCTGATATCAATGAGTTCCAAGATATGAGATTCCGATGGCACATGCCATTAAACACTTCATAGGCCTGCTTTATTTCACCGTGCTTGGAAAATGCAGAAAGTAATGCATTGGAAACTTGGGTATTTGAAAAAAGTCCGTATTTGAACACAACAGCTAGTATCATCTCCACAGATACCAGCATCTCGGTGCTTGCTAAAAGACTTCCAACAGTGAACTCATCCGGTAGAATCCCTTCACTCTGCATTTGCAGATATGCCAAGATTGCTGCTCCAGCCAAATGTCCCTGAGCGTAGCCTGTTATAATGGTGTTCCAAGATACTATATCCTTCTCTTGCATTTCCTGGAAAACCATATGAGCGGTGTCCAGCTCCCCACAAGTAGAGTACATTGTCATTGCTGCATTTCTCACAGAGGTACAGTTTTCATAGCCAACCTTAATAGCTTGAGCATGTACTTGTATGGCAATTCTAGCACATGAACACAACCCCATAACACTAACAAAAGTTAATTCCGTGGGTCTCAAATGAACTTCTTGCATATCTTTAAACATAAGCAATGCCTCAACATCTCTTCCTGCACCAGCTAAACCAGCTATCATCGCATTATAACTAATACAATCACACACCTCACCTTCTCCACCTTCAAAAACTTCATACGCATCTTCAACACTTCCAATATCAAAATACATTGTCAACAAAGCATTAACCACCGAAGGCTTAACTAAAAACCCAGTCTTAATCACCAACGAATGCACTCCCCTCCCAAACCCCTCAATCTCTCGACAACACAACGACAAAACACTAGCAAACGTATAATTATCATGCCTCACACCCAACACTAACATCCTCTTAAACAACCCGAACGCAACATCCTTATACCCATTCTCCGCACACCCAGTAATAACCGCATTCCAAACCGCTACATTTCTCTCAGGCATTTCATCAAACACCTTCCCACCACACCCCACTCCCAAATTTCTCTCAGACATTTCATCAAACACCTTACACGCATACTCAACTTCACCAAGCTTCGAGCACGCCGACAACAATGTCGTCCAAGAATAAACATCGGGGGTCTTAATTTCCTCAAAAACCCTTTTCACTGAGCCCAAATTCTCTGATTTTGCATACAAAGAAAGCAAAGTGTTCGATACATGAATGTACATTTTAAGACAAGACTTAATAGAATGACCATGTAATTGAGTTCCAACAAATGTATTACGATGATTAGCGCAAGCAGTTAGAGCTGTTGAGAGAGTGTAGTGGTCTGGTTTAAGGTGATGAGATGAATGTATTTGTTGAAATAGTTTGAGGGTTTTAGAGAAATGGTGTGAGCGAGTTGACTCGGCAAGTAAGCAGTTGAGTTTGATGAGATGTGTAATAGCATTTTCAGCTGCAAGGGTTTTGGAGGACATGCTCTAGTTTTTTTTTGAATTTCATGCATTGTCTATTTTGTTCCGCTGCTATCCCATGTTTTATTTTATAGATATATCATTATAAAATTTTATAACATATACATTTCTCAGAATTATAGGTTTTATAAATTTATATTTATTGTGATTTCATCTATAAATACTCAAAAAGAATCATAAATTTGAGTAAATAATATTTATGAAATTAAGTAAATTGAATATATTCATGAATTTATTTAAATTATAGATTCATGAAATTAAATGGAACAATGACAGAATTTTTGGATGATGAACAAATCATTGGTAGAATTTTTAGATGATGAACAAATCATTAGAAGTGTCATGGGAAATGAGAAAGAAAATGAAACAGAAAATGATAGTATAGAGTCGGAGCTGGTCTCACAAAAAAATATCCTTAAAGCAACAATTACATTACAAATATGAACATAGTACGCTGGACTACATAATGCATTAATAAAGATTAAGATAAAGTACAATTAGACATCATTTTTGTTAACGGAGGAATTTGGTGATAACAAATTTCGGGGATTGCTGGAATAACGAATTTGTAATAATAGAGGGATTTGGGAATTTTGGATGTTTGGGGCTGGACTTGAAAGGTGTCTCGACTTGTTAGATGTGTCGGATCCTATTCCAAGATGCCTGCGTATCCTGTTTATATATAGGGATCAAGCCAACGCAGTTCTGTGATAGGATAGTGTTTTTAATCCCTGTGATTGTTAAGGGATATGTTGAGATAAGTTGATTTTATCTTTTTAGAGTTATATTAGCGTTGTGATTCTTTCCTGATTTGAAAGAATCGTTTGGAGATATTTTTTAGTAATTGATTGATTTAGATTGATTGTTTCCTCGTTTCAGAGAGAGGATATTACTAAGTGGTTAAGCAATTAATCATTACTAGATCAATATTGGGAAATTAGGAGATAATTGAGGCAGCCGAAAATATGGCGTAACAACTACCCCCAGTTCTTCAGTGCATCTCGATGGACTGGAGAACTAAGTGTGCTTTGATCTTCCGAATTTCCCGAGTCAATGAAACAACTAGGAGTAGAAGATTAGCAGATAATATGAAGAAGATAATTACCTGTAATATGCCTGTAAAATCGAGGGAGACAGCCTGATGTGCCCGTAATATGTCTCGCCTTCTTATACACTCATGCAAAGCAGAGTTTAAGAAAAGGGAAGAGTAACCTCGCCTTCTTATACACTCTATGCAAAACTGAGTTTAAGAAAAGGGAAGAATAACCTCGCCTTCTTATACACTCTATGCTAAGCAGAGTTTAAGAAAAGGGAACAGTAACCTCGCCTTCTTATACACTCTATGCAAAGCAGAGTTTAAGAAAAGGGAAGAGTAACCTCGCCTTCTTATACACTCTATGCAAAGCAGCGTTTAAGAAAAGGGAAGAGTAACCTCGCCTTCTTATACACTCTATGCAAAGCAGAGTTTAAGAATTAGTTAAGAGTAACCTCGCCTTCTTATACACTCTATGCAAAGCAGAGTTTAAGAAAAGGGAAGAGTAACCTCGCCTTCTTATACACTCTATGCAAATCAGAGTTTAAGAAAAGAGAAGAGTAACCTCGCCTTCTTATATACTCTATGCTAAGCAGAGTTTAAGAAAAGGGAAGAGTAACCTCGCCTTCTTATATGCTCTATGCTAAGCAGAGTTTAAGAAAAGGGAAGAGTAACCTCGTCTTCATATACACTCTATGCAAAGTAGAGTTTAAGAAAAGGGAAGAGTAACCTCGCCTTCTTATACACTCTATGCTAAGCAGAGTTTAAGAAAAGGGAAGAGTAACCTCGCCTTCTTAAGAGGTAGAACTCTCTTCTTGGTGAGCTTTCCGGAAGTACGAATAAGCACCCCGGAAGTACGGGTTTACCAAGGTACTCCAAGCAACACCTTCCACAAAGAAAGGCCTTCAAAAAATAATTTCCAAGCAACACCTTAAAGAAGGGCTTTCAAAAATAATTTCCAAGCAACACCTTAAAGAAGGGCCTTCAAAAATAATTCCCAAGCAACACCTTAAAGAAGGGCCTTCAAAAATAATTCCAAGAAACAACCACAAAATCTAAGAATGTCCAGTGTTTACGAGTAAATGTATGATGCACATAATGATATGAATGAATGCATGATGCGAATGATGCACATGATGATATGAATGCATGATGCGAATGATGCACATGATGATATGAATGCATGATGCGAATGATGCAGGGCCTTCAAAACAAGATTACCCCGAAGGGCCTTCATAAGACGATCACCCCGTAGGGACTTCAAACAAGATTATCATCTTCAAAAGAGAGTCTTCAAAAATAATTATCCTACTCAAAATAGGTTCTTCAAAAATATTATCCTTCTTCGAAAGAGGGTTTTCAAAAATATTATCCTACTCGAAATAGGTTCTTCAAAAATATTATCCTTCTTGGAAAAGAGAGCTTTCAAAAATATTACCCTTATCAGATAAGGACCTTCCACACTTATTTTTGTCCATGCACGAGCTAGTGAAGTAATCAAATCATGTGCTACGAATATTGCATCACAATTCTTTAACATCTCCATTATTCAGATTCTGTCTAGATCCGTTTTTTTACCTTTTTGGCCTTGTAAACGATATTTTCTTGGAAAACACAAAACATGAAAGTTGCAGGAAACGAAAAGAGCTTTCCGATTATATATGGCTCGTCAAAAACGGACTTATAACGAATCGGGAATCAAATAAAACGTCTGCTGATTAACTTCTCAATACTGAAAAACGGGATCTGATTATGTTTTGTGATTTCGAGAATAGATCGAAACATAATCTCAGAAAACACCAAGAACGAAAGTTGTAGGAAATCGCAAAAACTTTCCGGATCATAAAAAATCATCAAAATCTGACATGTATTAAATTTACTACGAATTTTATAAGATAGCTTATTTGTACGGACAAAATCATAAGAAAACTTATCTTAATTTTGAACATAACCACGAACGAACGCCTCCACCGTTCTGCTCCTCCATTAAAGCCGCTCCAGATCCATAATAACCCCCCATGTGTATTGTATAGATTGATTGTCCTCCACAATAAAAAATTATGCCCTCCTTCTAGCGCCAATTGTTAACGGAGGAATTTGGTGATAACAAATTTCGGGGATTGCTGGAATAACGAATTTGTAATAATAGAGGGATTTGGGAATTTTGGATGTTTGGGGCTGGACTTGAAAGGTGTCTCGACTTGTTAGATGTGTCGGATCCTATTCCAAGATGCCTGCGTACCCTGTTTATATATAGGGATCAAGCCAACGCAGTTCTGTGATAGGATAGTGTTTTTAATCCCTGTGATTGTTAAGGGATATGTTGAGATAAGTTGATTTTATCTTTTTAGAGTTATATTAGCGTTGTGATTCTTTCCTGATTTGAAAGAATCGTTTGGAGATATTTTTTAGTAATTGATTGATTTAGATTGATTGTTTCCTCGTTTCAGAGAGAGGATATTACTAAGTGGTTAAGCAATTAATCATTACTAGATCAATATTGGGAAATTAGGAGATAATTGAGGCAGCCGAAAATATGGCGTAACAATTTTCAAAAGTAAGCAAGTTACATTGTAATCTTATAATAAAAGTGTATTCTAGAATAAATATCTATAATTTTGATATAATATGTAATTATTAATTTACATATTATATGGGACTTATATGTTTTGATAAAGGTATATTATCTTATAAATTTAATGAATTATTAATTTATATTAAAGGGCCCGAGTTGGGTCTATAAAAAAATATTAATTAATCGAGGTTTTACTGTATATACACCGAAGTTCGGAGCCATTATTTAATAAAAAAATTTATACCGATTAGTACAATTTGTTTCAAATAATTTTTGAGATCTCGAATATTTTTTTATCGATGGACCAGTGGAGTATAGGGATGGACATCGGGTCATTTCGGAGCCGCGGAGTGCTATCCCCGCCCCCGATCCCCGACCCCGAAGCCCATCTCTGAACCCGCCCCGCGGGTAATCGGGGATTTTTTTTTTAATTTTTTGAGTAAAGTGCACTTTGTGTACTTGTAGTTTGATCGAGACACCGCTTGTAATACTGCGCTTTAAATAACCCCACTTGCAATACTGTACTTATAAAATCATTATAATTTATGTATCGCCGTCTATTTTAGTTAATTGTGTTAGGACATTTTTGTCAATTCCTTATTTGAACAATAGAAATTGACCAATTAACCATTAAACCACCCATTTCTTTCTATTTTCTTCAAAAAATGATCAAAATAAAATTATATCTACAATATATAACACACACTTGTTTCAGCTTCTTCCTCAAATTGGATTATCTTTATAACTATATATACGCACACACACATAAAACATATAATTCTTCTCTAATTTAAATTCATCTATGTTTCCTCTTTAAACTATGACACTTCATCTTCATCTTTGTTGTTGGAGGAATTTCGTAACAACCCAAATCGGAGGTTGCTGGAATAACGAATTATGAAAATAGGGGGATTTGGAATTTTTGGATGTTTGGGGGCTGGACTTGTATGATGACTACTCAGAAATTGAATAGAGAATGAGTTCTTTCTCTTCCTATTTCCCGAGTGTCAATTGTGTATCATACAAGGTGCCTACGTACCCCTTATATAGGGATCAAGCCTCACGTAGTTCTTGGAAAACAAGTCATTAGATAAGCCATTCAGTCCAAGCCCATTAATAGTCAAAGTTTATCCATCCAATGTTCCCATAAATAGTTCAAGGTTTATCAATCCACCTCACGTTCCCATAAATAATCCAGTCTTCATACGTTTTCCTACAATCTTGCGGCATCTCCGCATTTCTTTCCATGATTTGAAGAATATCGTTTGGAGATATTTTCCGTTATTCGTTGATTGAGATTGATTCTTTCCTCGTTTCAGAGAGAGGATATTACTTAGTGGTCAAGTAATTAATTATTAATCCAAATTAATAATTATTAAACGGAGAAATTTGGACTATGCCAAAATGTGGCATAACAACAAGCCCCCAGTTCTTCAGTGTAGCTTGCTATAGTGGAGAACTAAAAATATTCGAGCTTCCAAATTTCTTCGGTCGCTTAGAGTTTTGTATATAGTCCAAATTTGGCGTACAAACTTTTCAAGTGTCATTGCCCACATAAGGATGTGTTTTCGTTCATCCGCGAGCCCCCGAGCTGAGGCTTTAATAAGATACCCAATTTCAAATGTCAGGCTTTCAGCCCATATCACATCCGGTCCCACACGTTTTCCTACAATCTCGCGGCATCTCCGCATTTCTTCCCATGATTGTAGGAATGTCTCGGGCCAACCATATCACGTCCGGTCCCACACGTTTTCCTGCAATCTCGCGACATCTCCGCATTTCTTCCCGTGATTGTAGGAATGTCTCGTGCCAACCATATCACGTCCAGTCCCACACGTTTTCCTGCAATCTCGCGGCATCTCCACATTTCGTCCCGTGATTGTAGGAATGTCTCGTGCCAACCATATCACGTCCAGTCCCACACGTTTTCCTGCAATCTCGAGGTATCTCCGCATTTCTTCCCGTGATTATAGGAATGTCTCGTGCCAACCATATCACGTCCAGTCCCACACGTTTTCCTGCAATCTCGCGGCATCTCCGCATTTCTTCCCGTGATTGTAGGAAGGTCCCATGCCAACCAAGAAATATCCATCTACCAATGGACCCTCAATAATATAATTTTATCCCTGGACTCTCCTTTGAGAGTAGGGTCTTCAATCCAGAGAGTCGTTGACTCCTTCCTACAAGCGTGTAGCAGTGCATGACTTATAGCTTGCCCAACCTGTCCTACTTGACAATTTAAGTTCACAAATTTGAAATATTAAATTATGCGACTTGCATAAATATTTTTTCCTCGTTCAATATTGTAAAATATCCATAATTCTCCAAAATAAAAATATCAAACGATATTTTCTAAAATATATGTGCGAATCTCGCAATAATTTTACAAACACAATAAAATATTACTCGCACGAATTTAATATCTTTCCTCTAAAAAATATTAGAAAAACATAATTTCACGGCAGGCATGGCATAAAATATAATTTGCAGAAAATTAAGATAAAAATTATAGAACTTATCTTTATTTTCATGCCGTGCTTTTTTCGAATTTCCGAGATCAGCTATTTTTTCTTTGCTTATTGTCCTGCGTCCGTTGTTCTTTTTCTCCATTTTATGTACACCGCACGGGTCCCAGAAACATTAGTCACTCACCACTTGTATTTTCCCTTGTGCTGCTGTTTACCACCGCCGTTATGATATTTGTTGTTTTTTTTTCTTTTTTAATTTCTCCTGCCATGCTTCTTTGTATTCGTTTATGCTGACCAGTCTTGCCTCCGTGATTAGCCAACGAACCTCAGTTTTTGTTTATGTATATATCGTTAAAACCGAACAGCCCCCCTGAATTTAAATAAATTATTCGTCCTCCACGAATAATAAAACTAGCCCCTCCTTTTAGCGCTAATTGTTGTTGGAGGAATTTCGTAACAACCCAAATCGGAGGTTGCTGGAATAACGAATTATGAAAATAGGGGGATTTGGAATTTTTGGATGTTTGGGGGCTGGACTTGTATGATGACTCCTCAGAAATTGAATAGAAAATGGGTTCTTTCTCTTCCTCTTTCCCGAGTGTCAATTGCGTATCATACAAGGTGCCTACGTACCCCTTATATAGGGATCAAGCCTCACGTAGTTCTTGGAAAATAAGTCATTAGATAAGCCATTCAGTCCAAGCCCATAAATAGTCAAAGTTTATCCATCCAATGTTCCCATAAATAGTTCAAGGTTTATCAATCCACCTCACGTTCCCATAAATAATCCAGTCTTCACACGTTTTCCTACAATCTTGCGGCATCTCCGCATTTCTTTCCATGATTTGAAGAATATCGTTTGGAGATATTTTCCGTTATTCGTTGATTGAGATTGATTCTTTCCTCGTTTCAGAGAGAGGATATTACTTAGTGGTCAAGTAATTAATTATTAATCCAAATTAATAATTATTAAACGGAGAAATTTGGACTATACCAAAATGTGGCATAACAATCTTCTTTTTCATGTTCTTCATATCAATTTCGAATTTAAACTTAATGAGAACAATTGTATTGATAACAAAGTGAGAGATTGAGAGAAAAGAGAAATGAAACAAAAAATTTGAAATGAGTTTTGGTTAACGGAGTTAACCAGAATTTGATGGTGATACACATAATGTGACGGGTTTTAAAATACAGTATTGCAAGTGGAGTTATTTGAAAAGTGATATTGTAAATGGTGTCTTGGTCAAAGTACAAGTACACAAAATGCACTTTACTCTAATTTTTTTCTAAAAGACTAGTATCATCTCCACAGAGACCAGCATCTCGGTGCTTGCTAAAAGACTTCCAACAGTGAACTCATCCGGTCGAATCCCTTCACTCTGCATTTGCAAATATGCCAAGATTGCTGCTCCAGCCAAATGTCCCTGAGCGTAGCCTGTTATAATGGTGTTCTAAGATACGGTATCCTTCTCTTGCATTTCTTGGAAAACCATATGAGCGGTATCCAGCTCCCCACAAGTAGAGTACATTGTCATTTCTGCATTTCTCACATAGGTACAGTTTTCATAGCCAACCTTAATAGCTTGAGCATGTACTTGTATGGCAATTCTAGCACATGAACACAACCCCATAACACTAACAAAAGTTAATTCCGTGGGTCTCAAGTGAACTTTTTGCATATCTTTAAACATAAGTAAAGCCTCTACATCTCTTCCTGCACCAGCTAAACCAGCTATCATCGCATTATAACTAATACAATCACATATCTCACCTTCTCCACCTTCAAAAACTTCAAACGCGTCTTCAACACTTCCAATATCAAAATACATCGACAACAAAGCATTGTCTATTTTGTTCCACTGCTATCGCAATTTATATTTTATCACAGTTAAAGATTTCAATTTTTTTCTTTAAAAATTAGTAGACAGATTTTGATTAAAAAGTTCATATATATATACTCGAATTTTTTTAATCGGTGGACCAGTGGAGTAGATCTGAAATTTTGCAAATTTTGCATCAGTATTCATTTGTTTTGCTTATAATAAATACTTTAGTACATTTATCAATTTAGACATTCCTGCAGAATGCATGAGCTAAAGCCCAAGTATATGAGCTAAAATAGTTTGGATTAGTTTGTATTAACACAATAACACACTCTGATCATTTTTAGCATACAATTATTAATTAGTACAAAAAATTAGAGATGATGGATGCAATAGCTATGACAATAAAAATACACTTAATAATTATCATCCTCGTTCCTCAAGTGTCAAAATATCGCATAAAGTTTCCGTTCATAATAGTAATGTTTCAAGAACTTGAAAATACATCATAAATATTAGTAATGTCTGGCCTTACTATTAAACGACAACCATCAAAGTTTCAGGGACATTCCTGCAGAAACCTAAGCCTTCTACGTGGATATAGCCTGCTAATTCCATTTGAAGCTAGAAAAACAAATAAGAAGATGCATCAGATAGAGTTTTTAGTCAATTTTTAAACCATTTTGATGATTTCTTGTTATCTCCAAATTAATTAGCCCTAGAGCAAATAAGATGGAGAGAATTGACCTTCGAGCCTGGTAACATCGCTCTTGTTCAAGTCAGCACAGAAAAGAGAGGGTTCTTCTACGGAGCATGCAATGAATCGACTTTCACTAAACAAGATTTGCAGACACAAGTAAAATCGGGGAATACCTATATTAATGAATGAAAATAAAACAACCTTTAAAGAACAAAATGATATACCAAAGATCAATTCGTTTGAGTAGTTCAAGGCACCTAACTTTGTCAGCATCCACTTCTATGTAATATATCTAAGTCAAACATGATATACAAGATGAAATCAAAACAGATATGGATAAAGCACTAGTACAACACTAAATCATCTGCACTAGACACCATAACGAAGCAAATTTCTTAATCCTCCTTGGCGGTTTTAACATTAATAATTAGAACTATACACCAGTATCAAAAAAAAATTATCCGACCAGAGGGACAATGTTACCACCAACTGATAAGGAAAGTCATGCGCTCACCTCAAGTCGACCGGACTTGTCAACTACTGTCCAGTACAAAAATAAAAAGGATTAGTAGACACAAATGAAAAAACCATACAATCATAAAAAACCAAACATAAAGAAAGTTAGGGGGTATATCACAAGATTATTAAGCCCCACCGCATAAGAATTCATAACTTCCACCCAGCTACTAGCTATACAAGGATAAAGCTACCAAAATACAAATCAAGGCATCTAAAAGTTATCAAATACTTCTATAATTACCGTGTAGATCACTATTTTAAATATTTCACATTATTTCTTAAAATGATGTCAGTATTTCGTAATTCACCATATTTCTCAAATTCGCAATTTATCAATTGGTACGGTTCTACGACGACGACGTGGTCGTTCGGATTCGGTTCTTGGTACACTCTCACCGTGAAAAATTCATACGGTATAATGTGGCAAAAATCCATCGACATACAAATGATATGTAACATCATCTATAGTTTGCCACCTTGATGCTTTACATTTAACACAAGGACACTTTGTTTTACCTCCAACCAACCCAAATTTAGTTGCAACATCTAAAAACTCATTAACACCATTCTTGTACTCCGTTGTTAATGTAATTTTATCATTTCCCACACGATGTTTAATCCAATCACGATTACTTCTGGTCGACATCTACAATATTATAAAAACACATTTCATTACATTTATTTAAACTCTTTAACACCATTTTCTTAACATATTTTTTAACAATTATATAATGTACATCTATTATCTATACAAACATTTCAAGTAAAACATATCTATAATCAATACTAACATTTCAAGTAAAACATATCTATTATATATACAAACATTTCAAGTAAAACATATCTATAATCTATACAAACATTTCAAGTCATACATAAACATTAATAATATCTAACATAAACATTTCTAACAAATAATTAAATAACTTGCAAATGTAAACTTACATTGAAAATTTTCTCCTTCTTCTTCTTTCTCCTCTTTCTCTTCCTTCTCTTCTTCTTTTTGAACTTCTTTTGTCAACCAAGCAAAAAAAAAAGTACAAGGAGTAGATAAGATTCAACTTTCCATTACAGCTCTTTTCCTACCGATAAGTGGTAGGAAATAGCCACGTGGCATGTCAACCAATCAGAGGACGACACGCTGTCTTTGGTGTGCTGAATAGACAACCCATTTCCTACCGCTTCGAAGGCGGTAGGAAATGGGTCAAAAAAGACAACAACTGACGTGGCTTATGAGACCCACAACACCTATTTCCTACCAACCTTGGTAGGAAATGAGCACAACATTTCCTACCAATTATCGGTGATAGGAAATAGGTGAAGCAAAACGACGTCGTTTCTCGATTGACGTGGCATTGTGGGTCCCCATGACCCATTCCTACCGTCGACGGTAGGAAATGGGTGGGTCCCATGGGTCATTTCCTACCGTATGCGGGGACGGTAGGAAATGACCCTTTGACTTGAAAATTGGTAGGAAATACTTGGTAGGAAATGCTTCAGTAGGAAATAGTTGGTAGGAAAAGCCAATTTTTGGTGTAGTGTATGTTATGAACCCTAATACACAATATACATATATATCACGTGAGAGGCTTGTGTAGAATTTTTCTCTTTTAATTTAGAATTTTCAATAATTTTATATAAAACTGTAGCTGACATGTAAATTTTGAATGATTTAATATTAAAAAGTTTGTCACATCAGCTAGATTCTAACGTCCGTCAGAATTTAATTGACGGAAGGACCTGATCCAAAAAATTTCAAAAGTTTAATTACCCGGACTGTGGAATCTTTTCTTCAGGGACTTCAACAATAAAACGAAAATAGTTTAGTGACGTATCAATTTATTTTCCCAAAAACAAATCAAGGCTTACAATAACGATTTCTCAGCGAAGGTCTCGATTCCTTTAACCAATCTAGAAGCTCAATATCATCTTGAGGAAAAAAGTAAACACCATCTCCATCTCCATCTCCATCTCCATCCTCCAAGCTATTAAAAATCCGAGGAACTCTAGATATGTAAAATCTTTCCACACTAGACTAGTTTTTATAAAAGCGTTATCCCTTCCATCTCTCCAACACCAAGTCGTCTTATCTTTCGAAGTAACCAAAAAGTAAAGTACAATTGGCTACGATTAGTCTGTATACGGAGCATACAATGAATCGGCTTTCACTAAACAAGATTTGCAGACACAAGTAAAATCAGGGAATATATACCATGAATAAACATAAAACAACCTTCAAAGGTACAAGATATTATACCAGTCAATTCCTTGAGTAGTTCAAGGCACTCCTCTACTGTAACTTTGTTAGCAACTGCTACCACGTGATCTATCTAAATCCAACATGACAAACAAGTTGAAATCAAAACACACATGGATGGAGCACTAGTAATAATAATAATATTCAATAATAATATTTGTAATGATGATATTATAATAATATTATTATTATTCAATAATAAATTTTATTTTAATTATTGAATATAATTAATGAATAATATTAATAAAAAAATTTATTGAATATTATCATTACCAAAAATAAATTTTATTGAACCTAATGTTCTTAGAATAATATATCTATACTAAATTATTAAAGATGAAAAATTATAAGTTTGTTAGGTACGATAGTTGTTTTTTTGGTATTTCATGTTTTTACTTAATTATCCTTTACTTATTTATAAAAAAATTATTAAATAAAATATTATCTATTTATAACGAATTAACTCAATTTGTTTTAAATTAATAAGTGAATTATTAATACTACTGTATTTAGATTAGAACTAGGTTATTGAGCTGCGCTTCGCAGCGGCATTAAAATATATTTGTTAAGAAAAAGAATATTAGAATAAAGATTGTGAAATTAATATCTACAAAATTATTTAAATTATCAAATAAAATATATTCTCTAAAATCAGTTGCATTAGAATATATTTGTTAAGAAAAAAAATATTAGAAAAAAAATTGTGAAATAAATATCTACAAAATTATTTAAATTATCAAATAAAATATATAAAGTATTATTATAAAGTATTTACATATTCCTTTTGTTTATATAGTTTGCTATTTTATTTTCTTGGACCGATACCATTGCCATATATATATAAAATGAAATTTATATTGATAAAAAAAAATACTAATTATTTGTAATAATAAAAATTTAAATAATTAAATATAATTTTTTTAGTCATTTTATCTTTAATATGAAGATTTATTATGTATGTTAAAAGAATATGTTTAAACCCAAAATTTTGGATTTTGAAATAAATTTGTTGGGGTTTAAAGTAATTTTTTAATTTAAGTTGAAATTTTTTTGTTTGTGTAATAACTTAGAAAATGACTTAAAGTTAAAAAAAATAGTTTAAAATCAGAAGTTGGTAGGAGGTACTTTTTTGAATAACTTATTTTATTTTAATGTATTTATTTGATAAAAGTTAATATCATTATTCAAATGCATTATTTATCAAATTTAATTTAATTGTTACAGTTTTAATAACTCATTAGTTTATCATAATACAAAATTACCCAAACAGATATATTAACTTAAAATTTTACTTTTTACTTATAACTTTAAGTAACTTTCAATCATAAGCAATAATTTTAAGTAAAAGAGCTCATAATTATATAAAAAACATTTGATCGCTTCAAAAAATTATACAAAATAAATTTGAGAATGAAAATAAACATTAACATGTTTTGATTATATAAAAATTAGTTGAATTTTTTTTTGGTTAATAGATTTTTTTTCAATAATAAAGAAGCCATAGATATCACTGAATAGCCAAACAAATGGATAAAATAGAACACCTAAATTAAGGTAAAAATCTAGTAATATCAATAAATATTATAAATATTTAATATCTAAATATTATAAATATTTAAAATCTAGTAATATCTAGTAAATTAATATCAATGAAACAAATATTTGTATAATATCAAATGATATTCGTTCAATCGAGATAAGATAGATTTATATATGTGCAATTTCTAAAACTATATATTATAAAAACATTAATAAAGATAATTAGTTTTAAATTTTTTAATCTGGGTAGATGTGACAATTATTATATAGGGTCCACCATCCTCCTTGTATAAATTTGTATCAACCATCTCGACCAACTTTTCCCACAAAGTTATGGTACTGGTGATGGAGTTGTTTAAGAAAAAAATTAGAACAAATTATATAAGTAAAACAAATAAATTGGGGTAACCAAAGAAGTAATATAAAATTACAAGAACAATAAAAAATAATTAACAGTTATATTAAAAGTAATATAATGCATAACTTACTAATTTGTGACAATTTTGAGATCTCTTTTTTTCCAACCGCCTTTGACAACTTCAATGCCACCCAAGTAGGTCAAGCAGCCCACAATATCTAAATCAATATAGAAAAAATAATATTATAACATGATAGTTTGAATTATAACTTATATAATAGTATTACTTATATATTACTCTAATATATTACTGCATCAAAAACCTGAGAGTATGTTGGTGTCATTAATACGTGCATCAATTATATCCGGACATATGAACTGAAATCCATGCAGTGATATGTTGACGATGCCTTTTTCCAATCTCTTAGCCAACGTTATGTGTATGAAGAGCAATTTAGACCCTTGTGATAGTGGTCAATATTTCCCTGTACTTGAAACAACTTTCAGATTTTTGATGTTGTACACAGAGCATTCCTCTAAAAGATTTTTGAACCGAGAGACCAGAATCTTCGGGATCGTAGCATGGATCAAATTTTCCTGTCATACAACATATTTTAGAAAAGTTAATAACATCATACAATTTGACAAATTAATAAGTTATAAGTATATTGATTTATTAACCTTTTCATCGATCAAAATCATGTCAAGACTGATCAGTTCTTCAGTATTTGGATTGACAGATTCCCACATTCTACACACTCGTACTCTTATCATCCAGGTATAGTTGTTGTCGTTCAAAGCATCCAACATGGTGTAAGCCATAGTTGTATTGATTATAAATATGGTTGTAAAAATTTGAAGCTATGTAAAATAGTTTCGGTGTAGATTTTTTGTTATGAATGGCTTTTAATTTATAGGTGTTTGTAAGGTGAATAACATGGAAATCCATTATGTTTAAAAGTCAAGAAGTATGATAAAAGAAAAGTTCTATCATGTTTGAAAATAATAAAAGAAAGTTCTATCAAGTTTAAAAATAATAAAAGAAAGTTTTATCAAGTTTGAAAATAATAAAAGAAAGTTCTATCAAGATTGAAAATAATAAAAAAGAAAATTGCAATTATTAACATATGAGCCTACAAATTCGAAAATAATAAGGAAGTTGTAATTTTCTAAATCAAATAAAGTTCTATCAAGTCCTACAAATTCGAAAATAATAAGGAAGTTGTAATTTTCTAAATCAAAGAAAGTTCTATCAAGTTTGAAAATAATAAAAGTGTAATTTTCAATTTCCTTCCTACAAAATCGAAAATAATAAAGGAAGTTGTAACTAAATCAAAGAAAGTTCTATAGTTTGAAAATAATAAAAGAAAGTTCTATCAAGATTGGAAATAATAAAAAAGAAAATTGCAATTATTAACATAAGAGCCTACAAATTCGAAAATAATAAGGAAGTTGTAATTTTCTAAATCAAAGAAAGTTCTATCAAGTCCTACAAATTCAAAAATAATAAGGAAGTTGTAATTTTCTAAATCAAAGAAAGTTCTATCAAGTTTGAAAATAATAAAAGAAAGTTCTATTAAGCCTACAAATTCGAAAATAATAAGGAATTTGTAATTTTCTAAATCAAAAAAAGTTCTATCAAGTCCTACAAATTCGAAAATAATAAGGAAGTTGTAATTTTTTAAATCAAAGAAATTTTCTAAATCAAAGAAAGTTCTATCAAGTCCTACAAATTCGAAAATAATAAGGAAATTGTAATTTTCTAAATCAAAGAAAGTTCTATCAAGTTTGAAAATAATAAAAGAAAGTTCTATCAAGCCTACAAATTCGAAAATAATAGGGAAGTTGTAATTTTCAAAATCAAAGAAAGTTCTATCAAGTCCTACAAATTCGAAAATAATAAGGAAGTTGTAATTTTCTAAATCAAAGAAAGCTCTATCAAGTTTGAAAATAATAAAAGAAAGTTCTATCAAGTTTGAAAATAATAAAAGTGTAATTTTCAATTTCCTTCCTATAAAATCGAAAATAATAAAGAAAGTTGTAATTATTAAAATTAAAAATTATAAAAAATTGAGAAAATTAGAAAAATAGAACGGAGCGATTCTAGAGGCGCCACCTCACCGCCCTGGTCAAGTTTGAAAATAATAAAAGTGTAATTTTCAATTTCCTTCCTATAAAATCGAAAATAATAAAGAAAGTTGTAATTATTAAAATTAAAAATTATGAAAAATTGAGAAAATTAGAAAAATAGAATGGAGCGATTCTAGAGGCGCCACCTCACCGCCCTGGTCTTCTCCTTTATATAAGTATATTGATTGTATAATATATTGCAATGCTAAATTAAATAAAAAAATATTTAGATTAAAATTATTAACTAACCATGGTTAGTATAGTAAGTTTAGAATAATAAATGAAGAATTTTTTTTATATATAATATGATTGGTGAATGATTTGTATCTATATTTTGTGATTTATAATTTATATTTTTTTGATTGGTTAACTGGACTTTGGTCTAAAATTAATTTATTATAATTGGTTTAAAATTTAGGAATTGATTTTAATTGGTCTAAAATTTAGGAATTGATTCTAATTGGTCTTAAGATAATTTATATTTTCTAATTGATAATTTATATTTTCTGATTGGTTAACTGGATTTGAATAATGAGGAAAATATTTTACTTATTATAATTGGCTTAAATTTTAGTAATTAAAAGTTAGGAATCAAATCTGATTGGTTTTAAAATAATTTATATTTTTTGATTAGTTAACTAGAATTTGATAATGAGTAATGTATTTAACTAATTATAATTGGTCTAAAATTTAGAAATTAACTATGATTGGTGTTTAACTGCATTATAATAAAGGATATACTCTACCCTTAATTTATTAGGATGAGTCTAAAATTTATATTTTCTAATTGATAATTTTTATTTTCTGATTGGTTAACTGAATTTGAATAATGAGGAAAGTATTATACTTATTATAATTGGCTTAAATTTTAGGAATTAAAATTTAGGAATCAAATCTGATTGGTTTTAAAATAATTTATATTTTCTTATTAGTTAAGAAAATATAATAATGAGGAATGTATTTAACTTATTATAATTGGTCTAAATCTGATAACAATCGGCCTTGCTTAATAGATTCGCCAAACGGAACTTTTGATTTTCAGGTTTATATATAAATCGTTACCCTGTTTCTTCATCAATCACCTCTAGATTTCTTCATTCTTCATTATGTACGATCCTGGAGATTACGTATTTCAAGAAGATTTCAGGTACTATACTTTATGTTTTCATTCTTATTCTATTATTGCATGTGTAACCGTGTTAGGGTTTCCATCTTTGATTTTATCTACATCAGACTGATGCGGTTCGTTTTGGTATATCAAGATTTTGATACACTATTGTTTGGTTTAGATTATCGATTGGTTTCGATACTATTTTGTTAGTTGTTTTTTTGTCGATGTAAATCTGTACATGTATCTGTATATATGTTTGAGATAGGTAGATGTAGTGGTTATCATATGTACTTGAATGTACTTATATAATGAATTATTTCTTCATCTGGAACAATCCTTTACTACATAGATTACCTCTTGTACCCATGATCAGCTTCTTACACAGCTTCAACAAATCCAACGAGGAACAAAATCTGTTAATGAGTATCTTGCTAATATCAAACGTCTATACGGTTAGGATAGGAGTGCTCCAAATTTTGTTAATGCAGACTTAGTGTCTACTTATGTGTATAATTAGTTGCAATCTTATTCATGTCCTTTGTGTTTAACCTAAAAGGCATATCCTGTTTGTAATCCACTTATATATTAACATGCGTTTATTTCTTTATATTGTTTTTCTTTCTTAGGAAACGGAAGAATCTGACATTTCGGTCCAAAAAGCATTTTGATGCTCTTATTTCTAATCCGGAAAAGGTATATGCAATTCCAGTTTCAATGTTTTGGAATAATTTGAAGGGATTTTCACATAGATATATTTAATACTATAGACCGAGCGTTAATCTTTGTCTCCTATTTTGTTGCAGCGTCGGATTTACAAAAAAGATGTCGACATATCTAGAGTTCCTCTGATTTTTCATAGCCGGGGGTACGGACATGGTTTCTACAATTTACCTCGAAATGATATGGAGCTTCTAGATTGGTTAGAGGAATCAAGATGGTCCTTGAGACCAGGTTGTAAGTTTTCCATTTTCAGAATGTTACGCCAAAGCCTTTTTGTTTTCAAGTAATATTGCTTCACTACTAACATGCTAACTTGAGTATGTCTTTATGTTTGTTAATTTACATGACATTATTTAGAGAAAATTTGTGGGAGTTAGTTTAACATTTTAAATTATTACAAGAGTTACAATTGATAAATTGCGAATTTGAGAAATATGGTGAATTACGAAATACTGACATCATTTTAAGAAATAATGTGAAATATTTAAAATAGTGATCTACACGGTAATTATAGAAGTATTTGATAACTTTTAGATGCCTTGATTTGTATTTTGGTAGCTTTGGTCTTTTCATTTGTGTCTACTAATCCTTTTTATTTTTGTACTGGACAGTGGTTGACAAGTCCGGTCGACTTGAGGTGAGCGCATGACTTTCCTTATCAGTTTGTGGTAAAATTGTCCCTCTGGTCGGATAATTTTTTTTTGATACTGGTGTATAGTTCTGATTATGAATGTTAAAACCGCCAAGGAGGATTAAGAAATTTGCTTCGTTATGATGTCTAGTGCAGATGATTTAGTGTTGTACTAGTGCTTTATCCATATCTGTTTTGATTTCATCTTGTATATCATGTTTGACTTAGATATATTACATAGAAGTGGATGCTGACAAAGTTACGGTAGAGGAGTGCCTTGAACTACTCAAACGAATTGATCTTTGGTATATCATTTTGTTCTTTAAAGGTTGTTTTATTTTCATTCATTAATATAGGTATTCCCCGATTTTACTTGTGTCTGCAAATCTTGTTTAGTGAAAGTCGATTCATTGCATGCTCCGTAGAAGAACCCTCCCTTTTCTGTGCTGACTTGAACAAGAGCGATGTTACCAGGCTCGAAGGTCAGTTCTCTCCATCTTATTTGCTCTAGGGCTAATTAAATTGGAGATAACAAGAAATCATCAAAATGGTTTGAATATTGACTAGAAACTCAATCTGATGCATCTTCTTATTTGTTTTTCTAGCTTCAAATGGAATTAGCAGAGTATATCCACGTGGAAGGCTTAGGTTTCTGCAGGAATGTCCCTGAAACTTTGATGGTTGTCGTTTAATAGTAAGACCAGACATTGCTAATATTTATGATGTATTTTCAAGTTCTTGAAACATTACTATTATGAACGGAAACTTTATGCGATATTTTGACACTGAGGAACGAGGATGATAATTATTAAGTGTATTTTTATTGCCATAGCTATTGCTTCCATCATCTCTAATTTTTTGTACTAATTAATAATTGTATGCTAAAAATGATCAGAGTGTGTTATTGTGTTAATACAAACTAATCCAAACTGTTTTGTTCGAGGAGTCATATCAATACAAACACATATACTTGGGCTTTAGCTCATGCATATTCTGCAGGAATGTTTAAATTGATAAATGTACTAAAGTATTTATTAGAAGCAAAACAAATGAATACTGATGCAAAATTTGCAAAATTTCAGATCTACTCCACTGGTCCACCGATAAAAAAAATTTCGAATGTATATATATGAACTTTTTAATCAAAATCTGTCCACTAATTTTTAAAGAAAAAAATTGAAATCTTTAACTGTGATAAAATATAAATTGCGATAGCAGCGGAACAAAATAGACTACGCTCAGGAAATGCAAGAGAAGGATATAGTATCTTGGAACACTATTATAACAGGCTACGCTCGGGGACATTTGGCTGGAGCAGCAATCTTGGCATATCTGCAAATGCGGAGTGAAGGGATTCGACCGGATGAGTTCACTGTTGGAAGTCTTTTAGCAAGCACTGAGATGCTGGTCTCTGTGGAGATGATACTAGTTGTTGTGTTCAAATACGGACTTTTTTCAAACACCCAAGTTTCCAATGCATTACTTTCTGCATTTTTTAAGTACGGTGAAATAAATCAGGCCTATGAAGTATTTAGTGGCATGTTGAAATAAATCAGGCCTATGAAGTATTTAGTGGCATGTTTCATCGGAATCTCATATCATGGAACTCATTGATATCAGGGCTTCAATTGAATGGGTTCCTAATGGAGGGCTTACTGGAATTTTCTGAACTGTTGAAATCAGAAATGAGTCCAAATGCTTATAGTTTTAGTATCGCCTTGAGCATATGTGCCAGAATTTCTGCCTTGGAACATTGGAAACAAATCTAAGGGTACATTCTAAAAAATGAACTAAATAAGTCTTGGCCTCTTGGATTACTTGGCAAAGAAAAAGAAGAAGAGGTACAGTCTTTTGTTTTTGCAAAATTATGTGTCATTTGTAATCCTTCTGAATTCTCTGTCATTCTGTATTACTACAACAAGTATTCATGTTACACTTACACCATAAAAATTGTGATATTTTCCCAAATAAGTATTACTTTCACTCCTTGAACTTTACTGACTTGTTGAATGTAAATGGCTAAATGCAGCACATAGAGCTGGTTTTCCCTACACAACCGATGCCAAGGTTTCCACTTTTGTTACGGTCGATCCAGTACTCTGGTCTGTGATCAGCATATTTCAGATATTAAGTGCCATCATGCACTTACTAGAAATACATTATGTTGTCTAGGATTTAGCCTTGTTTCAGATATTGATCCAGTACTCTGGTCTGTGATCAGCATATTTTTTGGGGAAGGATTGGGAGCTTTCCACCCCAGCCAGGGTAATGTGTTAAATATTATTAACGGAGTGGTGGGATACAGTGCTTACTGTTTGAGCATGACAGAAACTAACAGCCTAAACATGCACCCAGCAGAATACTAGGTCATGTTTTTTATTTCTACATTTCAAACCAGGGTAAAATTTCATATATTTCTTTCACTTGGCCAGCTCCTCCTGTTTGTTTTTCTAGGTTTGTTGACGAGATTTTTTACAAAGCGACTGACATGAAACTACCTCCTTCACCGCCTTGTCCAAGGCTCGCCTCATAATTAGGGTTTTATTACATTACGTGCCATCATGCACTTACTAGAAATACATTATGTTGTCTAGGATTTAGCCTTGTTTTGATATTATGTTTATGGATATTTATTTAATTTGTCATCCTTCCGAATATTCTTGATAATGAAGTAGTGAATCTTGATATGAATTCTTTGTAGATCAATGAAGATGGATCAGTACCCAAAATCTGACACAGAGATACTTTTGCTAACCAGATGAGGTATTCCAGGGTCACTAAGTGTGGTTGTTGCAGGGATGCTATTGTTATCCGATAGTACGGAATCATATTAGTTGAAAGACATAGCCCATCTGATTGGGACTTCTCATCATTTCCGAAGAAAACAATTACTCTTCAGCTTTCCCATTCAAATGAATTTAACCTTTTCTTTTCACTATGTATCGACCGTCCGTCCGTTCATCCGACTACCAAATCGTCCATCCGTTCATCCGACTACCAAATTTTTAATGTTTCGTTTTTAATAATATAGTATAGATACAAGGTTGAAATGATATTTTAAATTACTCAACTGACATTTTAACTTACAAATGGGGACATTTTACTCACAAGTAAATCATTAAATTTAAAATATTTTGCTAACTAATTATTAAATTGGTTTTAGTCATATGGCTGTTGGAATGACCTATACATGGTTGATGAGAAGGAAGTATCAACATTTTCTTACAGGTTGGTTCTGCTCACGCACATTAGTTATAATTCTCGTTGTGGTGAATGTTATGTGATTAGAGTTCAGGGCAGCTCAAGCAAACCTCAAAATCACATTAGCAACTAAAGTACTTGCACATTCTTAGCAACTAAAATCGATTAGTAATCCTTAGTGATCGTTATTATAACGATTGCACCCCTCATTTACTGATTAGTAGTATCGTATTTAGTGATGGCTTGTAATTTAGTTAGTAAATGATTGCCACCAAATTGTTAGTATACAAATTATTTTTATATTTAGTGATTGTCGGGTGCTGATGATTTGAGTCAGTGCACATTGGTATAGTTTGTAGGTTCTTGGAGGATCCGATAAATTCACACTGGAAAGCTATATATAAGAGCATTAGACGATACATTCAGGGAACAAAAGCAATGGGACTGTTCTACTCTAGAACATTTGGACGACGATATGGTGAGATGCTTCGATAGTGCAGAGATGTCGAAGACTGGAAAAGCACATCTGGTATGTTTCTTAAGGAAAATACAGCATTCACCTGAAATTCAAGAAGCAACATATAGTATCATAATCAACCTGTGAAAGAAGAATATGTGGCAGCTTCCTATTGTGTATGTCGTCATGCAGTATGGCTGAGAAGGTTATTATGTGAGTTAAGACTCCCACAACCTGGATCAACTGAAATTCTGATTGACAATAAGTCGGCAATTGAGCTAGCTTAGAATCCAGTACCATTATAAATGAGAAACACAATGATCTTCGATTTCATTTTATTTGGGAGCATGTCCAGGAAAAGAACGTGCAAATGCGTCACTTTGCTAATCGTGACCCAGTAGCAATTAAATCTGTTTGCAAAGCCACTTCCTGAAGTTCTGTTTAATACTTACAAAATGATGATGGGGGTGTTCGTAGAAAGGAGAGATGGTTGGCATCTTCCCTGACAGGGACGGGAACTGCTCATATGAGCATTACCTGTTACCACACATCATGTTACCACACATCCGGTTAAGGCCCTCCACTTTCGGTGGATCTTATAACCCTAAAAAAAATGATGATGGGCATGAAGGATTGATAAGAGTGATAGTTTAACGGATGAATATGTCAAGCTCTTCAACTGCATACAAAAGATTATTCTGGAAAGATGCACACAGTGAATCTTTAGGAATATGATAAACACATTTCTAGGCAAAATTTAGCAGAACTGCTCTCCTTCCATACTGCAAATTTTAGATTTAGTAAAGTCAGAAATTACATTCAAGTTATCCAAAAAGGCAATCTATTTGTGGTAGTACACCATGGATCGTGTAAATGTACAAAAGGGTAGAAACCAGTGCTCAGGTTTCTTTTAGTACTCCGAGAGAAAAAAATTACGCCTGATCTGCCTGAATTTATTATTTCCCTTCTGCCGTACTCAAAGCAAAGCTGGTTTGTCATGCCTCGTAAGAACTTACGGAAAGAAACAAAAAGCTTGCAGGTCCCAGATTCATTGTTCCTCGTGAACCCCTTTACAAGGACTATAATTGAAATTCCTGATATGCATATGCCTCACAAAAATATTATGGGTCTTTTCCCACTAAAAATGGCTACATGGAACGCATGGTCCTTCTCAATGGCTGTTCTTCCGGTCAAATGACCTTGTACATGTTTAATTAACTGAGAACAATTAAACACAAAGGTGAACTTCATGTAAAAACATATCAAATTTTAAATACCATGACAATAAAATGATTTATAGCGCTTCAGCTTTTATCAGCAAAGCGATGCAGAACCTAGCCATTAAACATTTATACTATTAAAGTTGTAGAAGTAGTGCCACGGAGTAGGAAAAGCTGGGATGTGAAGCTGATCATAAAAATTTTATAGGCACAGAGAGACAGTTCTGCAAAATATGTGTTTATAACTTTGTGTAGAGGATATAGCTAAAGAAAGTATAATTAAATTCTGTGAAAGGCTTAGCTTTGAGACCACCCTCATATGTACAAAAGGTAAGCTGGAATAAGGCAGACTACTATATATATATGTACAAAGTAGTATTTGATTTCTTATACAAGGACATAGTGTGGCAAACCACATGAGGTTATTTAACCCCTCTAGGTTGCAGGAATGTTAATATTTATTAGCAAAATTTATTTCATTTATCTTCTATATTAGTTTAGCAAAAAAGTAATATATGGCTCATACTTATGTGTAATTCATGTAAAGTTTCAGTGACGTACATGTCCAATATTTATATTTAGCACAAGGCCCCCAAAATATTTGAGATGGGCCTGGTCGCAGTTATGATAGCTAATGTGGCCTTGAGCCTTTCACTAGTGCGAGGCGGCGGGTATGAAGAATAAGCTTAAAGCATGCCAGTGTTGTTATGACTGGGCTACAAACCAAAACAAAGTTGCAATTTTGTGTTATGCTATGTGTGTGTGTTCAGACTTCAGAACTGTCATGCATTTTCTAATTCTAAACACTTGACAACATGTCATGGACAATACCTTTTTGTGAGATACCAGCATAATTACGATGGATTGTAGCTTTTTTGTGCGCACCAAATTGATAATTCTGGAGCACCTCGGTATGCCAACATGTTTGAGTGTGTGTACAAGATTGTCCAGGCGGTTCACAATTTTTTTGCAGGAAACCAGAAGCGCAGACTTTGCTAGATTGAATTCTTTTAATATGTAGGATTTCATACCTGTAAAACAATTCAGTTGAATAAATTCTTCTTCTTGTCAGAGGTTGTAATTCATATACAAAAAATGAAAGCAAACATTTTGTTTTTGATGTCAACAGCTTGACCGTTTAGAGAAGATCAACAAATAAAAAAACAGCAAGTCTTTGAAATACAGCATGCGCTAGATTACAGTGAACCAGTTTTCTTCAGTTACTTGACTACAGCCTCAATTAGTGGGTCATGGATAATTGTGGCGGTAACTATTTCAGGAATGGATGAAATATGTGGCTGCGTCATTTATCAAGCACGTCACGTAATGTGTGATTGTATATCTTTAGTTTTCTCCCATGGTGTGACAAGACAATGAAGAACAGAATTTGAAATATGCAAAATGGAACATAATTTAAAATACACAAAATGGAACAGAATTAATATTTAATACACACAACATATTAATAAGGTACAGGGCCCTGACCTTTTGCAGCATCCATTTCTCAAATGAGCTTTTTGCAGCTTCAAGTTCTTGTATGAGCTTTACATATGTCATATAAAATGAGATAAAAGGCATGCATAAAACAGCTTAATTTGAATGGTAGAGTGCGAGGAGAGGAGTGCCGATGAGGAAATAGACAGTCCAGAGGCAAATCAAGGTGGACAGAGGAGTGGCTGCTTGTGGAATGAAAGCGCTCACATGGCACCGATGTGACAGTGTGAAACGAACTAAATTGACTCAAGGAACCTACACATTGCAGTATTATATATATCACAGATTACATTGCGGCTACAGACACACATGCCTCCTCAGATCACACTCAACTAAAATCTTCCCTAAGACTCAACTAAATAAAATTGTCCAGCAGCCAGCAAACAAGTCTCAAAAAAAGTAGAGTATCATATAACCAGTATGGGACAAACAACCACCCCTCCGTTCTGAAATTTTCTCCAAACCAATACGAAGGATCAGGTACCTGTAAAGTTTAACAGAAATATACCAACAGGGAAGCCTCGCTATTCTGAAATCTTTCCACACCAGACTGGTTTTAAAAGCGTTATCTCTACCATTAGCCATTTCCCATCTGCTCCTATATGCCATGATTTAGTCTGCGACTTGGCTGTTTTGGAAATGTACACGGGCTATCATGCTAGTTATACTAGTAATAGTTAAAAGCAAAATATGATTTAGCCTTACACATTTTTTTTTGATTATTTAGGCTTATATGCCTTATAATGAGTTTATGAGTTTCTTGTTCTCAGATAACTTGGGGTAAGCGAGAAGCGAACCGAGGACAGAGATAAGCTCTTGCCACTTGAGCTATCAAGATTTAGTCTTACACATTTAATATTCAAAAACACTTCACATATGATATATACATAGGAAAAAATTCTTTAAATGAAAAAAACCATAATAAAGAACCTCTATAGAGAGGCTAGAAAAAAGTAGGTACATCTGTAAATGTGAAGTTGATTGTATTTGAGGAACAAAAAACCTTTGCAGGAAATGAAATCCAGAATTAAAAACTTGTTCTCTAATGAAGCAAATTCATTACTAATCCTGCATGATTTTAACAAGTTTTAACCTATTAACATCAATGAAAAGTTTTAATGAAAAGTTTTGTTTGACTAGAAGTGCGTTGAGCCCTAAGGGGTTGAAGACGGGTTTCTGGGACAATGTTATCACGGAAGCCGTGCGGAAACACGTGTAAACAAAGTAATAAGTAAAAACACTCACCTTAAGGTCCACCGCTGTCCAATATAAAAATTGAAAAAGATTAGTAGACAATAATGAAAAAACCATACAATCGTACAGAATGAAAAACAAAAAAAGATGCGGAGCATGTCACAAGATTATTAACCTCCACGATATAAAAAGTCATAACTTCTACCCAAGTACTAGTAATACATACAAGGATAAAGCTACAAAAAAACAAATCAAGGCTTACAATAACGATTTCTCAGCGAAGGTCTCGATTCCTTTAACCAATCTAGAAGCTCAATATCATCTTGAGGAAAAAAGTAAACACCATCTCCATCTCCATCCTCCAAGCTATTAAAAATCCGAGGAACTCTAGATATGTCGACATCTTTTAGATAAATCCGATACTGCAACATAACAGAAGATGAAGATTAATCGTTGGTCCAGAGTAAAGTGCAATTTCAAAATATATGTGTGTGTGTGTTTGTGAAAATCCCTTCAAATCATTCAAAAGAAATTGAAACCAAAATTGCCTATACCTCTTTCGGATTCGAAGTAAGAGCTTCAAAACGCTTTGTGGACAGAATTATCATTTTCTTCTCTTTCCTAAGAAGGAAAACAATAAAAAGAAAATAAAAAAACGGGATTACAAACAGGATATAAATTAGTTTAGTTTAAAGACAAAGGACTTAAACAAGATTCCAAATTATAAACATGAGTAGATACTATGTATGCAATATTAACAAAATTTGGGGGCAGAGGGCTGACTAACATATATAAAATACCAAAATCAAACGTAACTCATCAGTCTAATGATGAGGTAATGATAGATATATATCAATCCGTCTAATGAGGTAATGATAGATATATATCAATCCGTCCACAAAGTCAGACGAATAAAAGATAATAGAAAAGAGACCTACTTTTTCACCAGCATCTAACACAAAAATACGGACGAGGGGAGGATATTATATATATATGGATGAGAGAGAGAGAGAGAGAGAGAGAGAGAAGAAAAACAGTAAATTACAAATATGTCTTTTAGGTTAAACAAGAGAGAGACGTACATATATCATGTCAAGATTAAAAACTAAAAAATAGTATCGAAACCATATGTACAGTCGTACAGATAGAGACGTACATGAAGAGCTAGAAATACCTTGTATAGATTTGTAGGTGTTTATAGATGTAGGTTCGTTCCGTTCTCTATTGCTTGGGTTATATTTTGTGTCTCCGTCGTCTCCTCGTCTCTTTTCTTATATAATCATCAACCATGTACGTAAACGGCGGTTCTGAAGTCGATATGAATTGTTATATGATATTTGGTTTAACAATTATTATCTAACTCGAACTATACATAAATTAAAGAGAAAAGATATTTAAGAATTTTTACATAGAAAAATTTTAAATTATCAAAATACACTTTTTAGTATTTAAATATAATTCTATTATTAATCAGATACACTTTTTAATATTAGATCTAACAATTCTCCTCGATCTATTTAAGATCTAATTGTAATAATTAATTTGGTCGTATAGTGGTCGTACACGGACCAGATCGATTTTAATTTTTTCTTAAATTGATTTTAATATTTTATTGAAATAAACATAGAATTTATAAATTTAAAAGAATTAGGAAAAAAATTAAATTGGTGCTACAATAATAAAAATTTTTTATTAAAATTTAGATAATCACTTTACTGTTTGGGTTCTATCTTGAGTTTTAGACAACAGATTTTAACAATTTTACAGCCCACGCGAAGCTAACAAAACTATCTTTAATTTAATGATGGTTTAATAATTATTATCTAACTGGAACTATCCATAAACTAAAAAGAAAAGATAATTACGATTTTTTACATAAAGATTTCTATTCAATACAGAAAACCTATTTATAATTGGTTTAAATTAAAAAAAAATATTAAAATTTAGATAATCACTTTACTGTTTGGGATCTATCTTGAGTTTTAGACAACAGATTTTAACAATTTTACAGCCCACGCGAAGCTAACAAAATTATCTTTAATTTAATGATGGTTTAATAATTATTATCTAACTGGAACTATCCATAAACTAAAGAGAAAAGATAATTACGATTTTTTACATAAAGATTTCTATTCAATATAGAAAACCTATTTATAATTGGTTTAAATTATCAAAATACACCTTTTAGTATTTAAATACTATCCTATTATTAATCAAATACAATTTTTAATATTATATCTAACGGTCCTCATCTATTTGAATATTTATAGTTTTATAATCCAACGGATCATATACTTTTGGTAGTACAGTGACCGACCAAAGTTTTGGATAAGATCTTCCTTACGCTTATTATATATAAGGAGTTAATAATCATCAACCATGTACGTAAACGGCGGTTCTGAACTCGGGGAACCTCTATCTTAACTAATTTAGTTTTTATAATATTTTGGAATGCAGATATTGTTGGATAACTTTCCGAATTATTGAATTTTCGATTGCTTTTTATATTTAAATCATATCAATATATCAATCAATATACTTTAGGGCATGCGGTGATGTGGAGGCTCTTAACAGCTGAATTCATAAAGATATTGATATGAATTTCTTTTTTACTTTGAAAATTTTAAAGGAAACTTAAAATATTAATATTTTCTTTTATATTTCGAATTTAAAGAAATCTTTAATTATTCCTTTTTTAGTTACCGGTGAATTTTGCTCTATATATAGGCTGATCGAAGGGTTAGCGTTGAGGTTCAGTTTAACCGTCCCTGATTTTGGGTGTCCATATAATTTATAATTCTGTCCCGAGTCATTAATTAGTTTACGAAAAATCACCTCTAGATTTCTTCATTCTTCATTATGTACGATCCTGAAGATTACGTTTTTCAAGAAGATTTCAGGTACTATACTTTATGTTTTCATTCTTATTCTATTATTGCATGTGTAACTGTGTTAGGGTTTTAGATTATCGAATGGTTTCGATACTACTTTGTTAGTTTTTTCTTTGTCGATGTAAATCTGTACATGTATCTGTATATATGTTTGTGATAGGTAGATGTAGTGGTTATCATATGTACTTGAATGTAGTTACAGGTTGTTGCAGATTCTTAGATAACGGATTAGGTTGTTACAGGTGGTTGTTCAGGCATTAGTTACATTCACGCCTGTGTATAAATTCAACTGATTACTAATGAGAAATATTATCTTCTCCACAATCAATGGCTGCCACTGAATCCTCTCCTTCCACGTTCATCTCCGTCAAACTTGACGGTGAAAACTTCCTCGTTCGGAAAAAACAAATCCGCACACTTCTCGATTCATTGGAACTTTCTGATTATATTAACTCGATCTGTTTTCACTCCTACCACTGAAATTCAAAAATGGAAGAAAATGGACAAGATCCTCCTCACCTTTCTCCAAGCTACTTTTTCTACACCTTTTCTAGCTCGCACCCCAACTTTCACCTCCTCTCTTGAATTATTTCTTCATCTGGAACAATCCTTTACTGCACAGATTACCGAGTACCCATGATCAGCTTCTTACACAGTTTCAACAAATCCAACGAGGAACAAAATCTGTTAATGAGAGTATCTTGCTAATATCAAACGTCTATACGGTTCGCAGTGCTCCTGCCCTCTAGCTCCAAATTTTGTTAATGCAGACTTAGTATGTACTTATGTGTATAATTAGTTGCAATCTTATTCATGTCCTGTGTGTTTAACCTAAAAGGCATATCCTGTTTGTAATCCACTTATATATTAACATGCGTTTATTTCTTTATATTGTTTTTCTTTCTTAGGAAACAGAAGAATCTGACATTTCGGTCCAAAAAGCATTTTGATGCTCTTATTTCTAATCCGGAAAAGGTATATGCAATTCCAGTTTCAATGTTTTGGAATAATTTGAAGGGATTTTCACATAGATATATTTAATACTATAGACCGAGCGTTAATCTTTGTCTCCTATTTTGTTGCAGCGTCGAATTTACAAAAAAGATGTCGACATATCTAGAGTTCCTCTGATTTTTCATAGCCGGGGGTACGGACATGGTTTCTACGATTTACCTCGAAATGATATGGAGCTTCTAGATTGGTTAGAGGAATCAAGATGGTCCTTGAGACCAGGTTGTAAGTTTTCCATTTTCAGAATGTTACGCCAAAGCCGTTTTGTTTTCAAGTAATATTGCTTCACTACTAACATGCTAACTTGAGTATGTCTTTATGTTTGTTAATTTACATGACATTATTTAGAGAAAATTTGTGGGAGTTAGTTTAACATTTTAAATTATTACAAGAGTTACAATTGATAAATTGCGAATTTGAGAAATATGGTGAATTACGAAATACTGACATCATTTTAAGAAATAATGTGAAATATTTAAAATAGTGATCTACACGGTAATTATAGAAGTATTTGATAACTTTTAGATGCCTTGATTTGTATTTTGGTAGCTTTGGTCTTTTCATTTGTGTCTACTAATCCTTTTTATTTTTGTACTGGACAGTGGTTGACAAGTCCGGTCGACTTGAGGTGAGCGCATGACTATCCTTATCAGTTTGTGGTAACATTGTCCCTCTGGTCGGATAATTTTTTTTTGATACTGGTGTATAGTTCTGATTATGAATGTTAAAACCGCCAAGGAGGATTAAGAAATTTGCTTCGTTATGATGTCTAGTGCAGATGATTTAGTGTTGTACTAGTGCTTTATCCATATCTGTTTTGATTTCATCTTGTATATCATGTTTGACTTAGATATATTACATAGAAGTGGATGCTGACAAAGTTACGGTAGAGGAGTGCCTTGAACTACTCAAACGAATTGATCTTTGGTATATCATTTTGTTCTTTAAAGGTTGTTTTATTTTCATTCATTAATATAGGTATTCCCCGATTTTACTTGTGTCTGCAAATCTTGTTTAGTGAAAGTCGATTCATTGCATGCTCCGTAAAAGAACCCTCTCTTTTCTATGCTGACTTGAACAAGAGCGATGTTACCAGGCTCGAAGGTCAGTTCTCTCCATCTTATTTGCTCTATGGCTAATTAAATTGGAGATAACAAGAAATCATCAAAATGGTTTAAAAATTGACTAGAAACTATCTGATGCATCTTCTTATTTGTTTTTCTAGCTTCAAATGGAATTAGCAGGGTATATCCACGTGGAAGGCGGCTTAGGTTTCTGCAGGAATGTCCCTGAAACTTTGATGGTTGTCGTTTAATAGTAAGGCCATTAATAGTAAGGCCATTAATAGTAAGGCCAGACATTGCTAATATTTATGATGTATTTTCAAGTTCTTGAAACATTACTATTATGAACGGAAACTTTATGCAATATTTTGACACTTGAGGAACGAGGATGATAATTATTAAGTGTATTTTTATTGCCATAGCTATTGCTTCCATCATCTCTAATTTTTTGTACTAATTAATAATTGTATGCTAAAAATGATCAGAGTGTGTTATTGTGTTCATACAAACTAATCCAAACTGTTTGTTCGAGGAGTCATATCAATACAAACACATATACTTGGGCTTTAGCTCATGCATTCTGCAGGAATGTCTAAATTGATAAATGTACTAAAGTATTTATTAGAAGCAAAACAAATGAATACTGATGCAAAATTTGCAAAATTTCAGATCTACTCCACTGGTCCACCGATAAAAAAATATTTGAGTGTATATATATGAACTTTTTAATCAAAATCTGTCCACTAATTTTTAAAGAAAAAAATTGAAATCTTTAACTGTGATAAAATATAAATTGCGTTAACAGCGGAACAAAATAGACAATGCTTTGTTGTCAATGTATTTTGATATTGGAAGGGTTGAAGACGCGTTTGAAGTTTTTGAAGGTGGAGAAGGTGAGATATGTGATTGTATTAGTTATAATGCGATGATAGCTGGTTTAGCTGGTGCAGGAAGAGATGTAGAGGCTTTACTTATGTTTAAAGATATGCAAAAAGTTCACTTGAGACCCACGGAATTAACTTTTGTTGGTGTTATGGGGTTGTGTTCATGTGCTAGAATTGCCATACAAGTACACGCTCAAGCTATTAAGATTGGCTATGAAAACTGTACCTCTGTGAGAAATGCAGCAATGACAATGTACTCTACTTGTGGGGAGCTGGATACCGCTCATATGGTTTTCCGCGAAATGCAAGAGAAGGATACCGTATCTTGGAACACCATTATAACAGGCTACGCTCAGGGACATTTGGCTGGAGCAGCAATCTTGGCATATCTGCAAATGCAGAGTGAAGGGATTCGACCGGATGAGTTCACTGTTGGAAGTCTTTTAGCAAGCACCGAGATGCTGGTCTCTGTGGAGATGATACTAGCTGTTGTGTTCAAATACGGACTTTTTTCAAACACCCAAGTTTCCAATGCATTACTTTCTGCATTTTCTAAGTACGGTGAAATAAAGCAGGCCTATGAAGTATTTAATGGCATGTGTCATCGGAGTCTCATATCATGGAACTCATTGATATCAGAGCTTCAATTGAATGGGTTCCTAGTGGAGGGCTTAGTGGAATTTTCTGAACTGTTGAAATCAGAAATGAGTCCAAATGCTTATAGTTTTAGTATCGCCTTGAGCATATGTGCCAGCATTTCTGCCTTGGGACATGGGAAACAAATTCATGGGTACATTTTAAAAAATGGGTATTTTCAACAAACATCGTTAGGGAATACTCTCATAACATTGTATGCGAAATCTGGAGATCTGGATCGGTCTGTGAAAGTGTTCAACGCAATGAATGAAAAAGACATTATATCATGGAATTCCATGATTTCAGCCTATGCACAGCACGGAGAAGGGATGGAAGCAGCTCGCTGTTTTCAAGTGATGCAGGATTCAGCTGGGAACGAGGCAACTTTTACTGCTGTTCTTTCTGCTTGTAGCCATGCAGGTCTAGTCGATAATGTCATTCACATTTTCAACTCTATGGTCAATAAGTATGGTTTTGAACCTGGAGTAGATCACTTCTCTTGCATTGTCGACCTGCTTGGTAGAGCCGGTCATCTTGATGTTGCAGAAAGACTGATAACAACTAAGCTTATTGACATGGATTCTAATATCTGGTGGACATTATTTAGTTCTTGTGCAGCTCATGGGAATCTAAGATTGGGAAGAATTATAGCTGAATGTCTTCTAAAAAAAGAACACAACAATCCAACAGTGTATGTTCTTTTGTCAAACATATATGCAGATGCTAGTCAAGACATGTGGAGTGATAAAACAACCAGGCTGCAGTTGGATCAATTCCTAAACCATTAGAGCCCTTGTACCTAATACTGACAATAGTTTATACAGAATAGGTGTACATCTGAGAGCGAGTCCCGATTTTTAGTTCATGGATTCAGACAAAGAAAGCTTCTGTAGTCAACCATTACAGCAATATGACAGTTCCCACGTCCTCTATACTTGAGGTTTCTTGAACGTTTGGTATATAATTTTAAAAGTGTATTTGGTGATAAACGGTGTCATTTTGCAACCTGTAACTTGTACAGTATAGTGTAAATTTGAAGGAATCTAATAATAATGTATTCTGTTCTATACTTCTATGTATATGCAGTAATGATCTTACGCAAACGTCTATACATACATTAACAAAGCTGTAAAATAAAAATTCAAATCTCTCTCAGAAACTAATCTACATAATTCTAACTTCTTGAAGTGTGTAAAAATATAGCTGATATTTTTCCATCATGGTTGTTGCAGGTTACAGAGGTGGTTCTTTACTTCTTTCTTGGAATCTCAATCTCATTACTGAACCTCGGCAATCACTTATGCAAATACTTGCTGTTGGCTATCGGGTTACTGGAGTTATTCAAATGATGCCATTAAAATTTCCTTGTCATTGCCAGCAGCATGCCAGAGCTCATCCATCCTAGTCTTTATGATGCTTATCAAGTAAAAATCTCTACTCCCAGTTTATCATCCTTAGCAAATTTTCAGACTATGGAAGTAACGGATTCCTGTAAAGTATCTTATGGTGGCATTCTTAATGAACTAAATAAGTCTTGGCCTCTTGGATTACTTGGCAAAGAAAAAGAAGAAGAGGTACAGTCTTTTGTTTTTGCAAAATTATGTGTCATTTGTAATCCTTCTGAATTGTCTGTCACTCTTGGTTTAATGATTTCCTGTATTACTACAACAAGTATTCATGTTACACTTACACCATAAAAATTGTGATATATTCCCAAATAAGTATTACTTTCACTCCTTGAACATTACTGACTTGTTGAATGTAAATGGCTAAATGCAGCACATAGAGCTGGTTTTCCCTACACAACCGATGCCAAGGTTTCCACTTTTGTTACGGTCGATCCAGTACTCTGGTCTGTGATCAGCATATTTTTTGGGGATGGATTGGGAGCTTTCCACCCCGGCCAGGGTAATGTGTTAAATATTATTAACGGAGTGGTGGGATCTGTGCCTCTGTTGTAGTCAATATCTTACCTGGTAGTACATGATACAGTGCTTACTGTTTGAGCATGACAGAAACTAACAGCCTAAACATGCACCCAACAGAATACTAGGTCATGTTTTTTATTTCTACATTTCAAACCAGGGTAAAATTTCATATATTTCTTTCACTTGGCCAGCTCCTCCTGTTTGTTTTTCTAGGTTTGTTGACGAGATTTTTTACAAAGCGACTGACATGAAACTACCTCCTTCACCGCCTTGTCCAAGGCTCGCCTCATAATTAGAGTTTTATTACCGCATTTTTTGATCTTCCAAAATATTGATATCAGCTTCAAATTGTAATCATAAGCCTTTTATTTGATCTTACAAAATTATGCACTGAAGGATTCTATGTATTAGAGATAAGACTACGTATTCAGAAAGATTTTACACTAAAAATCAGACTTACTTGTTTGTTCGGTAAGTTGCATCAAACGAAACAACATCTCCGAAAACATCATAACTTTTCCTCCCTTCAATATCAGCCCAGAAAAGCCGAGTGAGATGACCATCCGAATTTGTTTGATACTCATAAAAGAAGCTGTTGTCCGATGTTTCGCGTTTGTCTTCAAATTTTTGAAGAATCATATGTGAATCATGTTTTCCTATAAAAACCTTGATATCTCTCATCCAATTCTTGAAATCTACCGCAGTTGCTCCAATAGCTGAATATGAGTCGCAAAGTTCTTTCAATATTCCATGAGCCCTATACGGGCCGGTATTAGATGAAGCAACATCAAATACAAAATTACAATTCATAGCACTCATGGCCCTATTACCACGAAGAAATTGCTTCTCAGAATCTGTTGCAAATGGATGGTTATGCTTGTCTATAAAAGAAGAGACCTCGTAACTTTCCGAACCAGCAAACTTTAGTGCAAGATTAGCACTACAATGACACTTTCCAGAAACAGTTCTCCTTCTTTTAACTGGTTCCACATTTTTATCAGATATCCGAGAAGATTCTGATGCATCATCTTCTCGAGATGATGAAGAAATATCTCTCGAACCAGCCTTGGAACACACAAAGTATTTTGAGACAACAACACCATTCCTTGATCTTTGAGTAGATCGACGCACTTGAAAGCCACAAAAACTAGCGTGCTTACTATAGTAATCAAATGCAGCATCAATACTAGTGAAAATCTGACCAACATAAGGCTTAATTGGACTATCAGGAACCCAATCTTCAATTTCATCATCGACTCTTAACTCACAAGAAGCATCGTCGTCAACATTATTAGAAGCAAGACTGCCATTAACTGCAAAATATATAAGCCAACATTTCAAAATAAAAACTTAAAATGTCATAATAACAAGAATAATGGAGCAAAACTGAAAACTAAAAGTTATGAACAGTTAGAAGCAGAAAACTCCAAAGAAAATCAACAAAATCTCAACGAAGATGGCTGAGCAAAAATCCATGGCACTAACAACGAGAATTGATCAAAATACGAACAATAATTTGATGAGAAGAAGCACACACTAAATAAACGAACCGATAGATGCAAAATCACTGCAATATATGAACTACAATCACATAATCGATGTATGTAATCACACCGGGCATAAAAAGAACAAATCACTTGATATACTTTTCCTTGATCATTTAAATTCAAATTGTGAAATTCCAGAGTGGCTCTAGCTGTTTGTTAAATTTGGTTGACTGAAATTATTAAAAGAACAAACATAATGTGGAGTCTAGTCACTTGGTAACAGTTGTTTTCTGCCCAATAATTGCAGAATCTTTATCGGGTGATTACTAGGATTTTCTTTTTTATATTCGATTTCTTATGGACAGAGTAATAAGGGTAAGGCCTGCCCCGATGAGGTTCTGCAGTAAATATATAGTGATATTACACAGCCTGAGGTTCATCTTATTCTACAATTTCAGAACATTCATACTATGCACACGTTAAAACTTAGTCCCATTCTCACATCATATGAACTCAAGAGCAATTTAACAGAGCATCTCGGACATCTAGCACATACCAATGACACACGAATGTAATTTCACTATTGTCTGATGTCCTTTCAACTCCTAATGATTATCATTTTGATCCTTCAGGCAATACTTTTGAACATGAAGCAACCCCTGATGCATCATACGAGTCCTCCCAGTTCTCTCCATCGTAGAACTTGATCTCAACATGGGTCACCGTTCCAGGATCAATACACCTATAGGTAACTGCGACTCCATCTGGATTGGAGCGTGGAATGTAAAATGAAGTTATGCCACAGACCTTACAAAAAGTGTGTTGCGCTGTGTGAGTGTTAAAAGTGTAAGTTGTGAGGAACTCTTTTGAATCTCCTAGAAGTTCAAATCGTTCATCAGGGACAATAAGGTGGGTATTTTTTCTCATGGAACAAATAGAACAGTTGCAATCCCAGACTACTATACTTGCTGCTGCATGTACTTTCCATCTCACTCTTTTACAATGACATCCATCCATTTTATATTAAATTATGATATGTCCCATTCAAATTTTGAAGAAAGGACTCGTCGTCTTGATATGTTAATGAGTGTTTTTGGGAACGCGCATAAATATTTAATCATATAAATATGAAATATACTTGAAAGGCCTTCGCTGAAATTTATATCGGATCTTATTGTGTAGGTATAGTATCGGGAGATTCAGGGGAGGATCAGAGTACGATGAAGCAGGGTTTAATTTCTGCTTTCAGGAGTAATAAAGCTGAACATGTGAAAGCAGAAATGCAACAATCTTCTGATGGCCACATGCAGATTGTTTCTGATGATAAAATGTCTGCTAGGTGGAGCACAAATTGGTGGCAGCAATTCTCAGTGTTGTTCAGTAGAGGGTTGAAAGAAAGAAAACATGATTCTTTTTTCTGGTCTTAAGATCGGACAGGTCCTTGTTGTATCTTTTCTCACCGGATTACTTTGGTGGAAATCTGATATAGCTCACATACAAGATGAGGTAAGCTATCTTTTAATGTAGAACATTTGACTTTATTGTTTATGATCATTTCAAGTCCCAATAATCGGAACCGTGAATTTTGAATTTTATGAATTGTGACGAAAAAAGGGAGGAAGAAGACCTAGTTTTGCTTTTTGTACTTTTGCGTTCCCCGAGTGAAGTAGTTGAACTGACAATCTTGTCTCGACTGAGGTGAACTGCTTTTACGCTGATCTTAATTAACACAACTAAATTATATTAATCTGATTCCTATGACAGATAAAATAAGCAGATCTAAGCTAACTCATGACACCTTATTCAACAAGTTGCCAATTTTTTAATTCTCGATTTACTCGATTAATACACATACTAAAGCTTCTGTATTTTATTTGTAAAGAGCCATCCGAACATATATTCTCTCTTTAAATTCGCATTGTATAGAAACATATATTCCAAAATATTCATATTTTGTACAATATTCTCTGTTTCTAATCTGTGTGCACGAGTGCATTTTCATCTCTCTCTCTCTCTCTCTCTCTCTCTCTCTCTCTCTCTCTCTCTCTCTCTCTCCTCCCTCTCCCTCTCCCTCTCCCTCTCCCTCTCCCTCTCCCTCTCCCTCTCCCCCTCTCTCTCTAAATAAACGAACTGATAGATGCAAAATCACTGCAATATATGAACTACAATCACATAATCGATGTATGTAATCATACCGGGCATAAAAAGAATAAACTAATAATTAATCAAAACATATCAAACGAACAACATAAATTCATTAGAATCTATGGAACTAAAATCAAATTAGCAAAATTAACAATACAAATAAAATCAAATTTTTGGAAGCAAATGGTTATTCATATCAAACCTGAGCAAGAATCCATGGCATTAACAACCAAACGAAGAAGAATCGATGAAATTACGAACAATTTTTAACCAAGAAGAAACGAAACGATCAAAGCTCGATGAGCATCTCTGAGAATTGAGTTTTATCTTTGTTAAAACCAGGTCGAACAGAGTATTTCGATAGCAGTTCTCGCAGAATCTATAGACACGGCGATGTATGTATATACGAAACTTTCACGTACATATTTTATAATAAAAGGGGGAAGTTATTAAAAAGATGATCTTTTAATCTTAGCCGTTAAACTAATTTTTAATCCAACGGTAAAAAGAAGTGTTCTCTTGTTCTCCTTTTAATAGTGTTCTCCCTTGAACCTTGGCCTATATATATATTATTCATTGGGGACAATGAACTGCTTAAGTGTGGGGAGAGGTTTCCAACATAAAACATACAAAAATAAAATTAGGATTTTTTTTTCTTTTTAATTTGTTAGATTTTTTTTAAGATAGTTAAAAAATTTAAAAACACAAAAAAATTAGAAAACTTAAAAAAAATTGATTGTCTTGTCAATATAGCATGTTAATAAGGATAAGTACACACCGTGTAGACTTTTACTTTGCGAGTGTCATGTATGTGTCATTGGCGTAAAATACCTTATACATGATGATGTCTTGTATGTGCTTGCGAAATTTCAAAACTTGAATGTACGTCATTGTAAATTTTGATGAGTTTAGCATGCTATCACCTGTGAGATCTTGAGCCTTAATTTCTGATTGATACATCTTTTTATCAATATATTTTTTTTTGTGGTGAGTTATTCATCATTGTGCATGTTGCTCTAGAACTTGCTTTAAACCAGGTCGTGTGTATATTGATATCGTGTATTGGGTAAAAATGATAAAGGTACTAGGATTAACCGTATTGTCCCAAACAGTACCCTGAAAAATAATCCTTAGTGAGCCCCCTTGAGTCTATATCCTTTTTCTTCGTATATCACCATCAAAATCTTGAGCTTATTTATTTGTTCTTGTCTTGATTGACTAGTAGAGTATTGTGATATATACTTGAGATTGGTAAAATATTGAGTGTGGGGAAATTTTTGTTAATGTGTGAATTTTGGTGGGATTTGAATTGGTTTGGCTACTTCTTGTCTGTGACACCTCAAATAAAGTCACAAAGGTCAACAAAAAAAGAATCAAGAAAAAAAATAGAGAGAGAAAAAAAATTAAAGAAAAAAAGAAGTGAAAAAAAATGATCTCTCTCTGAAAAAAGGAAAAGAGAGTATATGTTCAGTGGTTCTTGTAATGTGAAATTTATGGGTTTAAATTTGAATGTGGGATGATATCTCAAGATAGTTTCATGTTGAGTGCTTCAAGTGTATATGAACAATATGCTCTATTAGTTGTCAAGTTTAGCCAACTGCGGCCTTTTCATTTTCCTACCTCTTACCTAAGCCTCGTAACAACCCTTGACAAAGACCTTTTGATTTATACAAGCACGAAGTCTAGAGATTTTGGTGGACAAGCAAGCTTATGGTAGCATATGTGCATTTGATTGAATTTGAGTGATATAGTTACACCTAAACACTTGTGTGCTTTGAGTGTTTGTGAGGTTATTTTTCCATCTAAACCATGCTATTATCTTGTTGATTGAGACTTTGATGTTAATTCATGATATATTTTAGTTTTTTAGACTATGTGCGCGTACTTGAATAGTTGTGTTGGTGTGTAAAGTTGAAGAATTGCATTATATGACATCTAAGAGCTATTACATGGTTAAGTTTGCATGTGTGGGGTACTATGATATATTTCATGTTTGAGACTTGGCAGTCAAACCAAATAAGATTTTGTGGGTAGATTTACTTTAAACTCTCACGAGACCTTACTCGTCTACTAGGGCTGTCTAGGTGTTTAAAGGGCTTGTTACATATGACAAATGCAACCGTGATCACCTACGGAAGTGGTATTAGTTAGTTAGGACTTAGTTTTTTTTTTCTTCTTTGCCCGAGGACGTGCAAAATGCTAAGTGTGGGGATGTGATAAGTGTGCGCTTTATATTAATATTGTCCCTATATTTTAAGTTATTTTGTATTGATTTGGATTTTTATTTAATAAATTATAATGTTTTATTGTAGGTATCAAGGAAAGGAGGGAATGGAGTTTAAATAATAAGAGTTGGAGATTTATTTGATTAAAATTCGGATTTGATGACCCCACATGTGCAGTCCACACTGTTTGCGCCATAACTAGAGTTCTAGAAGTCCGATTCAGACGATTCAACAGCCCACGGAAAGCTTATCAGAAGAGCTTTATTTTGGAAGTGGCCTTGATAATAAAATCCAGCCGAGTCAGTCCAGAAACAGAACCCAACAGTCGGCTACGAATTTCTATTATTGGAATTCAAATTTGTTTGGGAAATTTCCTTGTATTTTTATTAAATAATATAAAAAACTTTTATTAGAGATATTATTATATTTAGATCAGACCTAATACAGAGAGAGAACACAAGAGAGACAAGTAGCGGCACAAGGGAGGAGGATAAGCCATCAACGAAGAAGAATTCAGCAATTGAAGACAATCAATTGGCTTTGTTTTCTTTTATCTTTTTATATCTCTTCTTATGATATGCGTTGGTTATCTTGGGATTGTTTTGAAATCTTGATTATGAACTAATTGTATAAAGTTGGGATTTTTATGGAACCCTAGTATGGGATTATTGGTGTTTTGTTAAAGAGTATTGTATGCGGTTCTACAGTTTATTCATTCAAGTATTTTTCATGCTAATACTTGTTATTGTCTGATCAACTTTAGTGGGTTAATGAGTTAATTATAATATCGAGAGAGTTATAATTAATTGACATAAAACTTGAATGGTGTATGCTTATATCTTCTGATTATAATATTGTTACAGTATAGACATATATTGTGACCATCCATAGCTTTGTGAATTGGTGCTTAATTGTATTCTGAAGAGTAAATTGGCATAAACATATGTTAGTTTATTTGGTAGGAATTATACCATAGCGATTTCGAGAGAAACCTATGACCATTGAATTCTAGCTAGTGAACTGTGGATTTGTTATAGTGCTACGCGACTCTTTTGCCGATTTTCATGTGTTAGGGGGAAGTAATTATCCTGACTTATCTTCTCTTATCTGAATCTAGTAAGACTCTCTTTTCTATTATAGTATTAGTTAGACCTTGTATTAGTTTAGTTGTAGTATGAGAATTTCATGAAAACCCTCATCAATAAGACCTTGTATTCTGGCATCATCAAAAAAAACATGTCCAGATTCCATAACAATGTTGATTATGTGATTAAAAACCCTGTAGGCTTTTCCAGCTGCATATCTCACAAAAGTGGCTTCATCTACCTTTGACTCAAATTTCCAAGATTTTCACCTTGATTTCTCAATACAAAACACTTGCATCCAAAGACATGTAGAAAATTCAAGGATGGTTTCCTTCCTTTCAGTAGTTGATATGAAGTCATCCCTTTTGCTTGATTGATCAAAGAAATATTTTGAGTGAAACATGCAGTGTTAACTGCTTCAGCCCAGAAATAAGTAGGTAACTTTGATTCTCCTAGCATTGTTCTTGCAGCCTCAATTAGAGTCCTATTTTTCCTTTCTACCACTCCATTTTGTTGTGGTGTTCTTGCTGCAGAAAACTCATGGATGATTCCATTCTCCTCACAAAACAGCCTCATTGTTGAATTCTTGAACTCAGTGCCATTGTCACTCCTGATTCTTCTTACTTTGAGATCAGGATGATTGTTAGTAACCTTGATGTGATTGATTATGATTTCACTTTCCTCATCTTTGGAGTGCAAGAAATATGTCCATGTAAATTTAGAAAAATCATCCACAATCACAAGGCAGTATCTTTTCTTTGAAATTGACATGACATTTACTGGTCCAAACAAATCCATGTGTAACAGCTGTAGAGGTTGTTCAATTGATGAGTCCAGCTTGCTTCTGAAGGAAATCTTCTTTAGCTTTCTTTTCTGGAAAGCATCACAAAGTCCATCCTTGGAAAATTCCAACTGAGGAAGTCCTCTTACTAGGTCTCTTCTTATCAAATCATTCATAGACTTAAAGTTCAAATGTGACAGTCTTTTGTGCCATAGCCAACTCTCATCCTTGCTTGCTTTACTCAGAAGACAAGTGATAGAATCTGAACTTGTTGAGTTGAAGTCAGCTATATACACATTACCTTTCCTGTATCCTATCAACACCACATTGTTGTTTTCCTTGCTGGATACAACACAGGCTCCTTGATTGAATGAAACTGAGAAACCTTTGTCACATAGTTGACTGATACTCAGCAAATAATGCTTAAGTCCTTCAACCAGTGCTACTTCATCAATGATGACATTTTCCTTTGAAATCAAGCCATATCCCTTAGTAAAACCTTTGATGTCATCTCCAAAAGTAATGCTAGGGCCAGCTTTCTCCACAAACTCTGTGAGCAGGGTAGAATCTCCAGTCATGTGCCTTGAACATCCACTATCTAAGTACCATAGATTTTGGTACCCAAGTTTCCTTGGGTCCTCTCCTGTTAGCTTTGCATTTCTTGTCATTTTGTACCTTAATCCCAGGTTGAGTTAAATCAACCTTGACCCTGGGTGTTGACCTTTGAGAGACAATATGCTGAGGATGTTCATATGCATACATGTTTGATACAGGCATTTGAGAGTTTTGTGCATACATAGCATTCATGTGTGGCATGCTCCATGTCATTTGTGACATTGTAAATGCATTCATATAAGGATTTGAAACAAATGGCATGTTGGCATACAAATTTGATGCTTGATCAGTATATGCAAACATCTTATGCATAACAGTCATAGGCATATTGGGTACATGCATTGGCATTTGAACAGATGGAGTTTTAACAGTTTTGCAATTGGTAGATAAATGATTAACACTACCACACTTTACACAAGTTTTCTTAGGAGCATACTTGTCAGGAGTATAGTTGTTATGTTTGTTAATCCCTACCTTACCATTTCTGTTCTTTTTCTTCTTAACCTCAGCCTTGACCTCTATATTCTCACCTTTGTCCCTCAATTGCTTGTTGGACAAGTGACCTACGTTGACATTCTCAGTTTTGGTTTTGCTACCTTCTCCCTGAACAAAATTTTTGCTGGTTGGACCATACTTTTTGTTCAGCTTCTCAGCTTTAGATGTACACTTCTTTGAACAAGTAACTTCCATAGAGGTGTTGTCCATCAACGGATGTTTGCTATCCGTTGAGGCATTACCCTTCAACGGATGCTCATTATCCGTAGAAGTGTCATCTCCTAGACTCTCAACATCTAGTTTCTTTTTATCTTTTCTTAATGATTCCTTGTAGAATGTATCCACACCTTGATCCTTCATAATGTGTGTGGCAACATTCCTGGAATAAGTCCAAATAGCTATTGTTTCCTGTTCTTTGGTCAGCTGTGCTTTAATAGATTCTTCTCTTTTAAGCACAATCAGCAAATCATCCTTGGCAACTTGACACTCTACTCTCAGTTTCTTAAACAAAATAAATTGTGTTTCCAGAAGAGCATTCCTATCACTTAACAACTTATTAAGTGTTTTAATCCTGGTGTTCTCATTAGTAAGTGATTTAAGAGAAATATGCATATGATACAATTCAGTGGACATAGTCATGTGTTATGAATGCTCTACCCTTTTGCTTGAGAAGATCAAAGTATTTCTTCTTGTAATCAACAGGCTCAAACTTCCTGTCACTCTTCTCAGTCTTTGGTTTCCTGCACTCATTGGTAAAGTGACCTCCCATTCCATAATTGAAGCATTTAAATTTGGACCTCTCAACAAAGTTCTTGTTTGATTGAGAGTCCTTCCTGAATGGTTTGGACACATCAGGGTTTCTCTTGACTTGAGCTTTGAGAATTTCCTTGACAGAAAAGCTAAATGTCCATCTAGCTCGTCCATCTCCTCTTGATTGGAGGGATCACTTTCTTCAATCATCTTTCCTTTGCACTTCCTTGATTCAGCTGTACCTTCAGAAGCACTTTGGCTTGGTGTAGTTTCAGAAGCTTCTTCTTTCATGTCCTCAGCCTTTTCAACACTTGCTACTAAAGCAACAGATCCTGCTTTCTTTTGGACCTTCTCAATTTCTTCATCCTGCTCTATTTCCAGCTCATATGTTTTTAAGGTTCCATACAGCCTCTCAAGAGTAAAGTCCTTGTACTCTTGAGTGTTTCTTAAGGAAACAGTCATAGGCTTCCACTTCTTTGGCAAGGCTCTGAGAAATTTAAGATTTGAATCCTTGACTTGATACACTCTTCCATACAGCTTCAATCCATTCAGCAATTTTTGAAATCTACTGAAAGTATCATTCAAAGACTCTCCATTCTTGAAATGAAAGTGTTCATACTGTTGTATGAGAAGCTGCATCTTATTTTCCCTTACCTGCTCAGTCCCTTCACATATGGTTTGGACATTGTCCCAAATCTCCTTTGCTGTAGAGCAGTTGATAACATTATCAAACATATCAGAATCAAGACCATTGAACAGAATATTCATGACCTTCTTTTCTTTATGAACTACAATGATGTCCTCAGGAGTCCATTCTGAACGTAGCTTTGGAGTTGTGCTTGGAGCTCCTGCAGGTTCTTGAGATATTGAGGTGTTTGGCTTCATTGGTACATGAGGACCATGTTCTATGCACTCTACATAAACTTCATCCATAGACATTAGATGTAGACGCATTTTTACTTTCTAGTGAAAGTAGTTTTTTCTATCAAGAACTGGTATTTTGACTCCATGATCCTTCTGACCCATGATTCAGTTGTCTTTAGATATTTAAACTTCTTGTATGTTAGAAGCTTGCTCTGATACCAATTGTTATTCCCAGACAATGAATCAAGATTGTAGAAGGGGGGTGAATACAATCTTAAAAAAAATCTTCTTAATTCTTGATAGTGAAGATATAAAATAAAAACAAGAACAGAAACACAAATAAGATAACACAAGAATTAAAAATTCAGGTGGATTGTTTTTGTCCACCTGAGAGATTTTTATTGAAGAAATCTCTGTGATGTTTATGAATAAACACACAGCTGCAAATACACAATTCAAGCTTTAGCAATTTACAAAGGATATTGCTTTGTGCTCTCTAAATTGCCTAATTGATTTCTTAGTTCTAGAATAATGCTTCTATTTAGTTATATATCCCAAGTTTACAAGATATCTTGAACGATCAATAATACAAAAAGTAAATCTATTCAAGATCCTTGTTTCTCCATTCTGGGTAGTGGTCCATGTATTGGTAGCTTGCCCTTCTTGACTGATTGTCTTTTATAGAAATGCTACTTTGAACCATACAAACAGAATGCTACTTTCTTCCCGTGACCTTTCCAGAAAAACTGGCTTCCATGCTTTATGTAGTCTGTCAACCCACATGCTCCAACTGATGTGTCCCTTTTCACAAGTACAGTGTATATCCGTTGAAGCTACTTGAGTTGTATCCGTTGATAGTGTCTTGATCATATCCGTAGACATTTAGTACTGTTATCCGTAGACAGTACATTTTCCACATCCGTTGAAGGCTAATTAAGTTATCCGTTGACAGTCAATTTCACTTATGCAAAATTACAAGGCATCGACTATTTACAATTAGCCTCCCTATTCTACATATCTATTAATAGTCACCATGACTTATTCAACCTATCAAGATTACTTCAACTTCAACATCATAAATACAACAACATGTTACATTGAGTCTTATCCGTAGATAAGCTACCCATCAACGGATACTGCAAAAGCATACTATCCGTTGATAGCTAAATTTTACTTGTATAATTTTTACTAAGTAGATTTGGTTATCATCAAGAAACAACATAGTTCCTAACAGAAGAGTTAAAATAATGTAGGATCCAATTAAACCTTTTAAAGACTATATGTCGAATAAAAATGAGATTTTGAATGAGGAGAAGAGTTAAAATAATGTAGGATCCAATTAAACCTTTTAAAGGCTACATGTCGAAATGCTCTCAAGTAAAGCCATTGTACTATTCACTCCTATTTTAGTTGTCACTTAAAAGCTATACTTATCAGAGTCATTAAATCAACTTGATCATCAATATAAGTACATTTACATATGTTTATGATTGTATACTTAAAGAGAAGATGTGAAAAAGGTCTTCCTGTGTTTTTCTAATTGCTACTCCTTTCAGAGTACTAAAACTATTAGCAGTTGTTAAAAATGACAGCAATTACATATTTGCAAGAATTACACCATTTGAGTTTCTCTACCGCCCTTATCTTAAGGTCATTGATTTTAATTTTTCAATGGAAATTCAAGAACATAAAGTGCATCAAAGTTAAGTCCAGACATTCTGTCTCTCTTCATCGATGTGTTGAAACTCCGATTTTACAATTACTAACACATTTAACTCAAAACTGTACTAAAAATCGAACAACTAATACCATTCAACATAATCATACACAATAATAATTTTTTTTATAATTATATAAAAACTAATGTGATCTATATTCCTAAATATTGAATTAATAGAATGATTTTTATATTACTAAATTTAGAAAAAATACAACGCAAATTCTGCACTTAATTAAATAAACAATATTAATTTGATAAAAAAAATTCTTTTGAACGAAATAATTGTTAAGACGCTTAAAATAAAAAAATAAACTTAAATACACTTGAAATATGGTATAAATCTTCTTCTATATATAATAAGCCGACTAAGGGCAAAGTTTGCCAAAAAAATTGCCCGTGAAATAACGAGTATACCCCTAACGAACTGTGAATTACACTTCTGCCACAACCTCTAAAGAGCGACTGTCGTTACATTGATTGTTACACCTTCCTCTTCTTATTCTTCTTCTTCTCATCCTAATACACAATTCCAGTTATAATATTTCGAGGACTCATTATCATCTCGATGTGTCCCCCTGTCATAAAAAAGGTACGAATTTGTACCCATTATGCATTCATGTATAAAAATATATTTTTGTACATGTAGTATGTTTCCGGAAACCTCTGTTTCTTTTTATTATTTCAGTTTCATAAAATCAATTGTCGAACCTATTACATTTTCCAACATTGGGGGAACTAAAACTGGTCATGTAACTTGTGTGAAATATAATATTTTTATAGGCTGTTACACGTTTGATGAAAGGTCACAACCAACTTTTGCATTGTTATGTTTTAAATTTGTGTTTTGAGATAAATTTACACCTTGTGAAATGAAAGAAGCGGCCTTTTTTTAATCACTTCTAGGCTGAATTTGGTAGGTATTGTGAATTAGCTAGGGTGCTATTGATTCAGTATAACGAGACCAAGATGTATCTGATTTAATTTTAGAAAGATGGGGAATAAGTGCTTGATTTTTTTTAGGTGTGACAGTTTTATTTGGTTATATTTATTTTTTTATTGTTATTGGATTGAACTATATAGTTATTGTCTATTATTTTATACAAGATGATTTCTTAAGATCTCGTGCATATTGGATGTAAGCAACACAACACAAGAAATGCAATATACGTTGAAGCATATGTTCCCATTTTGCCTCACAAGTCGAAGTTATTATAAATATCATCATTTAATCAAATGGCATAGATATCATTAAAGGTGATAATGTGTGACGCGTTTAGAAGTGGTCTTTAGAGAATGCGTGTTTTAGAGAATGCGTGTTTCAAGTGAGCGTCGTAGTAACTATAGTAACGTTTTATGTGATGTTGTCATAAATGACTTTATGTTTTTATTTGTTAAGTTCCTTTTGTTTTTCTTATCTACTTCTCTATATAATAACCCAACCAAGGGCAAAAATGAGACAAAAAAATGCACATGAAATTACAAAAGTACTATTTCTTTGAAAATAACAAAATTGACACTCTGAATATGAGATTACCGAACTATCCAGCTCAATTTTAGAAAAACAAAGTTGTCCACCTCATCTGTGTGTTGGCTCTCAGTCACGGCTCACGAGCTCCTCTTATGGCAATTCTTTCATTATCAGAAAATTTAGGTCTACAAACTACAAATTCTGAGTTAGGATCTCGCGCTAGATCACCTTTTAAGAAATCAAAATCGATCTCAAAATACCAACCTCAACATGTATTTATTGTTGATCCGCTAAGGTATTGTGTTCTTCCAACCCTAATTCTTTAAAATATATGTGTATATATCTTAATTGTTAAAGCATATTACCAGAGAGCAATGCTTGATTACGTTCCCAGTTTGTCAGTCTGTGAAACGGGTGAGAGGCATCTGGCGCATGACCTGAGTGGTGTTGGTTTGTCTACATATTCTTTGCAGCTCATAATTTTTTGCCTTATAGTATTTTAATTTTTCTGTGCAGGAGTGTTTCTTCTACACCAAATAGTGAACAACTTGATGCAACTAAAATCAATAAAACTAGCGCACAAACATTCACCAGACTAATTGTTCATCTGTTTGTAGCCTTTCTTTTTTTAATCGGATATACAGATTATATTTTCATCTGGCCTATTTTTAGTTGGTTTCGAGGTTTTCTATCTCTCTACATTAATCATACTACTATCTTTCAATACACTTTCTTTGGCCAGACGCTGGTAACATTTATGCCCCCTGCTTGAACTGTTCTTACCTTCCATCCACATGAGAATAATTCTTGTAGTTGGCATTGAGGACTCTTCAATGCTAAAATATGACTCTAGAGTTATGAGGTCTTTACAATCACAGATATTTATCCCTTGATGAGCTAACTACTGAATTACATAGGTAAAAAGCAATTAGAGGGTCATCAAAAGGGAGGAACTTGTCTGGCCTTTCCAATGTTTTAAGGGCTCTTTTATCATCAGGAGCCAATGGTCAGGTATTTCTCTGGCTATGTTAAAAATTAGCACCATAACATCTTTGCCACTTGTAGAAGATATCATATATGGGTGTGCCATTATGCCTCTACATGATCTGTAGTAATTTAAGTTTCTTACATTTTTTAGATTTGTGTTTGTGGCATGGACAGATGGAAGAAGCAAGCCAGAAAATTCAAGCACATTTCTCCTGATAGAGAATCAAATCCTCTTGTGCATATATGTGTCCAATTTTACCAAGACCGAATTTATCTGTCGGTTATCCATGAAAAAATGATATCAATGTACGAGGTAGCAAAGCTTAAGTGCATTAAAGAGGTGCACAAAGTTTAGTGTTCTAAAGTAGGATCCTGGGAGTCTCACGCGGCTTCTCCACAATCTCTTATTTGCGTTTCTCTGGTTTTTTACAATTTCACTGTTTAGTAATTTAAAGACAATAATCAACGCAGAAATTCGTGGGTTTAGGCAGGAAGCAAAGGTCCAGGCAAAATCGAAAGGTTTGGTCTTTTGATTGTTCTGCTTTTGGTGGAAGTTTTTGTTACAATTGCCAATACTTGTATATATTCACTCATATTGAGTCATTGTTCTCATCATCACCGTGATGTTCTCAGAACCCTCAAGCACCCCTTAGTTTTAGCATGCAATTACATCACTAATATATATGAAATCTTTAGTTTTGGCAATTACATTATACTATGTAAATTTTGGTAGTTAGTTTTTTTTATTAGTTATGAAATTTGTTTTTCCCAACTGTTTCGATGACAAAATTTGAGAGTGGAAAACTTGGTCTGAGCAGTAGCTGCATGTATTATTGCAGGCTTAAAGTAATGGAAGAGTGGGAAACAATGGTTTTCCGCAAATGTAACAAAGAGGATGGTACCATGCATTTTTTTATAGCAGAAGGCCGATATGTTTGAGGTCTTTGCCCGTACTGCTACAGATCAGATTATAATTGTAAGCAAATCCACTCTCTTCTACATTTAGTTTTGGTTGTAACATATGCTATGCTCTGTGGTTTTCTCATATTTTAAGTTTCAGTACAAGTGTTGATATTTTATATAATTAAGTTTGAGGTTTAGAAAATGAACTGCAAATATAGCTTCTTGTAATTCATTTTTTAGATTGCAAGTTTTTTGCTCTTCCACTATGCCATAAGTGGGATTCAGCAACGCCTGAAAAAGTGTGGTTATAGCCCAAAAAACTGTTGGTAAAAGGAAAAAAATAGGCTATGGCTACACTTTGACCAAATTTGAGGGTGTTAGAAAAATGGCCGCTACCATAGGGGTCTACGCCAACACTTTTTTAGTTTTTGGTAACACTGGAGAAATGTGTAGGCGTAGACCCCTACGCCAACACTTTTTATTTCTGTGGCTACATATTATTAGTTGTTGCTATAGATCTATGCCAACACAGTTATCTTTGTAGTAACACTACTAATAGTATTGCTACAGACCTATGCCAACACATTTTCAGTACTACCGTAACACCAAATTATGGAACACTTTGATGTTTTTACCAACAACCTTATCACTATGCCTACACTTTTTCTTAAACATTTTTAGATTTTGTGCCAACACTTTGCTATACTTTTGCCAACACATAAAGACTAAATACTTTGGAGTCAATGGTTACACTTTGCAATATTTTTACCAACACTTTAAATACAGAATGGCAACATATGACATTGAAATATAGAACTTCCCATTCAAAATATTACCAAACATTCTGATACATAAACAGGCTGTCCAAAAGCCATTTCAATACATAAAAAACCATCCAAAATAACTACATCAAATTCACACCATTCTGATACATAATAATCAATCATCCATATCTACTACATAAACCAACATCTAAAACCCAACTCAAGTACCATGGAGTAGCTCTTTGAAAATCTGCTTTTGTGAGCAGTCCATTCACCTTCCCAAAGCTGAAAATCGCCATAGATAAGGGGCGCAACCTTTTACGTAGCTCTGCATAATTCTTGAATTCTTCGAATGTTATGCAGATATCTTTCATACGTGGTTCCTTCTCTAGTTCATCAACAATGTCGAAAAAGTACTCAATAATTCCACCATTCTAAAATACATAGTGGGTACCTATTATTTAAACATTTTGACATGGTAAAAGTACACAAGCCTCAAATTGCACAACTTACCCAAAACAGCATAATGCAGATCATGCGGATCCCTTCGTACATAGTGATATAGGAGAAATAGCAAGATAGGGAACAAATAAGCATATATCTGTTACAAAGAAAAGAATTGATTAGGTATAACTATAAATGTCAGTTCTGAAGAGCAGTGATTCATACCCATTGTTAATTTAGGACTTATTGCCAATCAAACTTTTCTGTAACCATCCATGATACGTGAAAAGTCTCAGTTTCGCAGATGATGCACGTTTCCGCTAGCACAATATAATTTTAAAAGTATGATACTCCACTAATATATTGTGAAAGGTTGGCTGGTATAAGTCCAGGTTATTACATGTCATACTCCAATCTAGCGAATACATTATTCTTTTGAAACTAATACTCCCAACAATTATACTCCTATTTCTAGCATTCTGCAATGTTATTACATACTATTTCCAGATTCTACGACTCTCTGTACATGTTCCTTCAAAAAGGTAAAATCTGACTGTCACGCAAAATGGAGGGAAGAATCATCAATCATGTGTGAAGACCAAATTTACTACTTCTCGTACATCTAATCATAAACCATCTTTACCACAATTCTTTACCACAATCAATCAATTAAAGATAGTAGAGCCTACAACAGAAACGTGCAGCCAAGTAGGTAATGGTGTACCTGATACAGGTGAGTTGGCGCAGAGTAGAAAATCAAAAAAATTAGAACTTTGTGACCTAAATGTGCAACTAAATCAGCTGGTAACATCACAGAATAGACCTTTTCGTTCATCAAAGAACCATCTGTGAGAGAGAGAGTTGGGGGGAGGGAGATTTGTTAAAAGCAGAGCCATGTTTTAAAAAACTGCAATATTTGGTTAATATCTCAGAAAAGAGAAAAATACTGCAAAATTTAGGCCGCATGTCTTGTTTTGGCTAGAGGCCTTGAAGAGCTGAGTAAAAATATATTTAAATACTATTAGTACTAGTATTATAAAATAATAGTGCATTACATAATTTCCATGTATGAAGTTAAGATTTGATTTGCTAATTTTCTATAAATCTCAAAACATATTCCAACCTTTATTATTTATGGCACAGGAAAGTGAAACCCAGTTCCCTCATTAAGGTGCCAAGAACTCTCGCAGGCCCGAGGGACTGCAACAAGAACATAAAAAAATGAAAACACTAGCGGATGTGCATCAACTTCAGTAAACAAACTTATAATGTAAAATACTAAAGAACAAAACTGTATAATAAGAACAAAGTAAGGCTACAAAGTTTTAGCAGTATTCACGCGGATAGAGACACCCTGGGATTGTAGTTGTTGTGGTTTAATGCAATTAATCTCTAATTAAACTCAATTTTATACTTATTGCACTTTCCTTGGAGGAGGCATTTTCCAGAACTCTGTAAGCCATTATGAAAAAGAAAAAAAAAACTTCATGAAAATATGTCCACGAATTAAAAAAAGTAATATAACATCACGGAAAGAAAAACTGCAGAATAACCATCTAAATTGATGTAGCCAGACACCTATCAAACACAAAGACTTAAAAGAGAGATAATGCAACCTATAATGACCCCCTGAATAAGATACTGATTTCAACCACAAGCAGAAATTGTATCAGTCTGATAACCATCCAAATTCTCTAAATCTAAAGCTCATATAACAGAGTGGTAGCAAACAAAACCTTAACAAACCAATACATGGGAGAATATGAGGTTTTAAGAACAGTATGAGACCAAAAATTACATTCCATGACACTCACATTAGTGATCTATCAACTTACAAGATGATTTAACATCTTTGACAACACCAAATTAATCACAAAATTTTGTCCATTAATGTTTATTGTTAAGCACAATATTTAAGATCTCAATATGAATATATAGAAAAACTGCTAGTTTTCTCTATCTCAGATTACGTTTTTCTAATAAAAAAAGCATATAATGTCGGAGAAGAAACATCTGGAGACTCTGCTTGTTTCAGGCTTCCAACCTAGGGTATAATGTGAAAATGGTATGTAGCATGCTTAAAAAGGTAGACCGTGTATATAACCTGTATATTAGACAATGCCCAACACCCTTGGGGGCATATCTGCAGGGAAGTAGCACCAGGATGCAGTAACCCACAAAGATCTCATTTTGCTATCCTCTCACATACTCTGCAAGTAACCAGACTTGAATATAAGACGTGCTAATTGAAAAGCAGCAAAAAAATATTTGAAATTCCTAAAAATATTCCACTAAAATAGGACAAAACTATATATCCCTTACAACAGTGACAACATTGCACATGATAACATCACAGACTTTAAACTAAAAGTTCTGGTATAAAGTCATAAATATCATAATTCTTATTAAATGATAGGATATTATTTTATACAATCTGTAGCTAATAGAAGCCTACCAATTTTGAAACCTCAAGTTGTTAAACCAACCAATATTACTTCAAAACATTTTTTCATAAATATATCAGCCTGGAAGAGAAAAATTGCTAAACTTGTGAAGGACGGCAAAGTGGTAATAATTGGCACAAGACCCTTATTCCATCAATAAGACCAAGTATTTGGTAACTTCATAAACTGTAGTGAACCACGTCTATAGAAATTCTATCAATTTAATTGTGACAAATAATCATTGTCTACTTTATTTTTTCGCTGCTACTTTACTCATTCTCGACTTTTTTAGCAATAACATATCAATTTATCATATGGATAAATTAAAACTTTTAGTATAGTAATAGTCTCTCCTCCAACTGTTAGTTTATCCTCAGGTAAACCCTCTACAGGAATAGCTGTATTCTCAAGCGCCCTTCGTACAGTGTAAGGGCTTACAGGAAGCCTGCAAAAACGTCAAGGCTAATTAGTCCAAATATAAAAGACCAAGTATAGAGAACAAAATTCAGAGTAAAATCCAAGAGGTGAAAGCATAAGAGTAACCTTCATTGCACTGACAAGCAAAATAATTATTACAAAAGAATTTGGAATGTTACCTTGTACTTCCCAGATACTATATGCAATCCCAATTGAACCCGTAAAAAACCCCTAATCTGCAAGCCCCAATTGTACCCGTAAAAAACCCCTAATCAACAAGCCCCAATTGAACATGTTACATGCCCTAATTTAAACAAACAATAAGAATGAGATGAATACCTTATAAAGTAGAGAGTGTAATCGAACAAGAAGATCCTGAATTGAACCTGAATCGAACAAGCCCCAATTTTCTGAAGAACCGAAGAACACCGTTGAGATTGTACAAACCCTAATTTCTTCTAATTGAACCCGTAGATATTTTACAAATCCTAATTTCTTCTAATTTATATTGTAATTTTTTGAGAAGAAAGAAAGAGCGAGAGAGAGTTGAGAGTGAGAGAGAGTTGAGAGTGAGAGAGAGTTGGGAGCGACAGAGAGTTGAAAGAGAGAGAGTTGAGTATTTACCCGCCTATTGAAACTATTTGGACAAAAATCGGCCCGCCTTAATAATTAGGTGAAATTTTAGACAAACCGATAGCCCGCCTATTTTTTTACATTAATTAGTTACACTTTTTTTAAGAGCAACGCCTACACACGAACGTTGGTGTTAGCATAGATATTGAATGAGGTCTACGGTAACACTCATTTGTACTAATGCTAACACTGAAAAAAGGTGTAGGCTTAGATCATTTTTAAGGCATATATGGTTACACTTTTGCTTGTACCACTAAAAAAAACGTAGTTATTGCCCATATATGACGTAGTGTTCTAGGGGCTGCATATTAGTTGTGTAGGACCTCCACTGCGAAGCCAATAAACCTCAAAACTAAAATCATATGCCGAAAATATCAGGACTTCAAAGACCAATGTTCTCTTTTTTTGCTTTGGATTATCTTATTGAGGACATGTGGTTCATAAAATTTTAACCCCTTATCTTATAGGGTTTTTGGTGTTTAATTTCGAGTAATAAAATTTGAAACTTTCTTTTGATGTGTTAATATTTTGTGAATTAATTTACCATTCTTTTACATTTCATTCTCAGATCTAATTATTATGATTACCCTTTGCAATAAAATGCGAACAACATCAAGGTTTTTTTTATAACTTAGGTATGCCACATTTCTTGATTTAGGAATATATATTTTTTTTTGGATTTTTGGATTGAACAAAAAGAAAAACAGAAAATTCATTGTGGTAAGTTGTTATCTCAAGGGTAGATCGCATGTGCTTATTATACTTGGACTATTTGGTCTCACTGCAAGGACAAATAAAGTTGGATATTAGTCTTGTCCTCTTCCAGAGATTTAGGTTAGACTATAATGGTTTTTGTGCATATGTTTAGTCAGTCAACAATAATTCTTTTGCCTGCTGGAAACCCAAACAAAGATAATCACAGTTTAAATTTTGTAGAATTCCAATGCATTTTGCGGATTTTGTTTTGATATATACTCACAGAAACATATAACAGTTTGGGTTAAATATCAAATACATCATTCATTATATTCAAATGTATCAAATTAGTCATTCATTGCAAAAATGACTCAATTTAGTCACTAATTTAAAATTTTGTATCAACTTAGTCATTAAAATATTGAAATTTTGTATTAATTTAGCCATTTCCAGGTGATGTCCTTGACACGAAATCTTATATTGGTGACTAAATTGAGTCATTTTTGCAATGAATGACTAATTTGATACATTTGAACACAACGAGTGGTGTATTTGATATTTAACCCATAACAGTTTATGCTCTAATACATTTTCCCAAATTTTAGTTTTGACCTTTTGTAAGGCTATTTGGGTAGCGAAACTTGATGTTTTTAGGGTAAACCAGTTGGAATACCGAACTATGAATATGTTAACTTATCTTGGAGGTTTTTAAAGGTTACACTAATTTATTATGGAAATCAGGTGTTATAAGATTGCCTCAACGAACTTTATTGTGTATTTAATATATACCTGCGTCTGGTGTTCTTTCTTTAAGTTGTCATTTTTTTAGCCCTTAAGTTTTACTTTTCCAAGAGATCGAAGGTCTTTATAGTTATTATAGCTCTTACTTGTGCGCAGTTTCGTACAATATAGATGACTCGGTCTTTGATAGGTTTTTTACTGGAACATGGAACATGATAGCAAATTCTACAATTTTAATTGTGGACCATCTAAATTAATGAATTTTAAATAAGTTGAGCTAGCCTTGGACCTATGCTCGTAGAAATCGATCAATACAAAAATCAGGTGCAAATAGGATTGTGTGAACAAGCTTTCTGTTATATTCACATACATTGTGTATTTAATTGTTAACTTGGTATTTCTTGGATCTGTGAGTTTTGTCTTTTTATGGGGTCCCGGCTCTCTTTATTAGTTCATAACCTCTGCACAATATCGTGGAATATAGGGCTAATGACTAATTTTGTTGAAGTGAAGCTTCTCCCACCTTTTGCAAGAAGAGTACTAAGGCAACCCCTAAATATGTTATTACAAGTAAAGCACATATGTTTTAGTCCTAGATTTCTACTTCGAGGTCACTTTTCCCTCACACCTCCACTTATTATTGGCACCAGCTTTTTCTTGCATCCAGTTAGCTACTTACTATTCATACTTGCATTTTCATGTCGCACCTCGGTATGAAACTATGTAGAATTTTATTACCCTTCCTGGAAAATATTTAGGCAAAAGGCAATTTTGACTTTCACAGTTTACAGAATTGTCCTCCGCAAAATTAATTTATTTTGACCTTTGTTACCGATAGTTTCTTGCAAGGTGTGCTTCGTTAGATTTTATAGTTTGCATTGCAATAAATTTAAGAATGAATTGTGTGCATGTGAATTAGATGGGTCAGTAAGATGTAAACATTCTTCATCTCTGTATGCTTGAAAGCCCTATTACATAAGTTCACAAAGAAAGAGCTTACTTGCTGGTCATAAAAATAAAAAATCTGTTGCATATTGTACTAGAACAATATAATGAAATGGCACCGGATTACAGATTGCATTATGAATATAACTATTGTTACTATATACATGATAAATGCAAAGTCTATAGAACACCTTTAATATTGTTCTTTAACAAATTTTGAACTTTTTAACACAGGATTCGGGAGAACATGATGTGGCTATTTTAGCATTCTTTCATCCTAATCTCATTAATCTTATAGGTATAGTGGGTTTTAAACTCTTTAAATTTTGTAGGTACCTTTTTTTGTTGTTACGAGGGAATAGGTTACAAACATCTATGGGTGATTTCTTTGAGCAGTTATTTTGTTAATATTACAGACTAATTTTACTAACACTGTGCTAATGGTATACTCAGTTAAGAGTTTGCCTTTCTCTTAATGTACATATCTACCGGCTAAAATTCTTAAAGAGCACAAAAAGAGATATTTTGAGTGTGTTGCTAACTCTAGCCTTAGTGATAGTCTGCTAACAAGTAACAACAATAGTAAGAGCCCTGTTCCCTTTTCTTTTCTTTTTTTGACAACAAGGAGTCCATATAAAGAATGTTTGTATTAGTTTTAATAGAGTATCATTGTGTGTGCAATTATTAACATCTATTATGTAAATTAATCATTTTATCATGGTTGTTTTTATTATTTCTGTTCTTTAAATTGGTTGCAGTAGGTTTCGACGAAATTTTAGAAGCTAAGAGATTGAGAGTCTACACCAATATGCAAGCGAGTTTCGCTACTAATTTTCAGATTATTCTTGATCAGGTTTTTATTGTGTTTCTTTAATTCTTTAAAGGATAAATTATATGTATTTCCATGGGTAATGCAATCAATACAAATACAATCATTTAGAACTATCATGCATGATTGAAAGAGTTTAGTTCCTTAACATGTGATTAAGGGTACATATTTTGTGATTAATATGGTTCGTATCTTTCACTAACAAAACATTTTCATCCTAATCCCTCAAATTTTGAACTTGGTAAATTTTATACGGTACTAGAAAATGACCCGTGCCTCGCACGGGTTGTTACGCTAGTTATATTTAAGCACTATCAGTCGAAGCCAATCATAATTAGATTCGTAGAGGTCGGATTCCATTCCTTTTTATTCCAATTCTAGCATGCTGGAGGTGGTTGGTATAAATCCAAATTTTAAGAATCTATATTAGATCTCTTTTAAATAGCTTACACTTTGGAGTTGGCAAGATAGTAGGCTATTTTGTAAGTTTTGTGATCTGAGTTGTTGAGTTACTATGTTCATTCCTTGCGTTCATTGTCTAGCATTGGTTTAAAAAAAATGTTAATTTACTTTGTAAATTGTTGCATATCTTAAGGGGTAATCAGAGTACTACACACAACTTTGATAGGGTTCCAGATACTGATCACTCACAAATTTATGTTCAAAAAGATATTATCGGATGGTTACCCAATACTGTTAGTTTCCAAGATTTTCGTTTTGATTTTGCAAGAGGGTGAGTGACTGAGTGCTTCTATTCAATTTCAAATTTACAATTTTAATTGTACTTTTTCTTCGTATAATTTCGTCAATTTTGGATAATCCTCGAATATAGCTTTTAGGCAAAGTATGTGAAGAGTAAATCAAAGGTGTTAAGCCAATATTATATGTAGGGGATTGTTGGGACTCTTGCAACTATCATGGTTATCGCTTGGACTATAACCAAGGTTTTTTCCCCACATCCTTTCATTCTTTAACTTATTCCATTTATCGTCATTTATTTTTGTTATTGTAAGTGAAATTTCACTTAAATAGAAGGTAATCAAGGTACTTCTAATGCCTCAACTAATAAATCAGGTTGTGTTAATAACATATTGGTGGCTTATGAAACAAATTCCATCACTCATATTAAGATTACCTTGGATGCAGGAAATGTTTTGACATCAGTTCTGACCAACTGGTTCAGATTCCAAAATCAGCGGAAAAGGCCAAGAAGCATAAAAAGTTGTATGACGACCAGTAGGCAAGGAATCCAGTAGAATCAAGTGTAGTTGTTCCTTTAAAATAGTTTCAAGATAACTCAAATCTTTTTTAATTTAGCAAGTACATTAACAAACAATTAACAGTGATAATCGCATGTGTATATGTTATGTGTCTGTGCATAGCATCTCGTCACAGTTATGTGAACAGGAAAATCCTCTTAATTTCCCTTGTCTTCCATGTTCTTCGATGAACCTATACTTGAACCTGGTGATTTGTTAAGAGATCACCAACTCTCATTTGATATATTATTAAATTGAAAACTGAATGAATTTTATTCCTCCATTCTTTCCTTTAAATAGGATTACAAAGGATTAAAGCTAACGTGCTTTCAAAGAAATCAAGATACTAATTCCTAAACAATAGGAATTAAAGATATTACTTCCTACAATTCAGCCAATCCCGTTGATTTTCTGTCGAGCATGACCTATGGGGAAAGCTACCACAGAACGTACCTTGCATCCAAAACTTGCTGACTTTGCCAACTGCATGAAGAAAAAAACAGGGGAATCTCCATTTTTGTCTCTTCTCTTGATGATGATTTCGTGAATATGCTGAAGATGCCACGATTTCCTGCAAGCAACTTAGTACCTAAATTGAACACCGGTGTTTTATTGAATATCAGTGTCGTGAAGGTGTTGCAGAGCTCAGTATATCTTCATGCTTCATCTCCATTGTTCAGACACGGGTCTTGGAAATCTCAAGTCCAATATCTTGGTGATAAGGTATCCTGAAGGCGTGAAAATTTGACTGACTGAAGTTCCAACTACTTTGGTCAGAACAATAAATGACTGCATTGTTGCTAATAAGACAGTTGTTATTTCCTAAGGTCTTGACGAATGACCTGGTGAGTATCAAGTATGGTTTGATTGTTTGAAAAATGGTGGTAACAAAGATAGCTTTGAGAGAGTTGTATTATTCAAGTATTATGTATAGCCTAGGAGGTTGATGATGCACTAGGGATGTAGTTGTCCTCAAAGCTAATGCAAAAAAAATTCAGTATGATTTGTTATATTTTTATTAATATATTTTGTATAACATGAAATTATATCTTTAAAAATGTATTATTATAAATAAACTTTTGTATTTACAATATTTTAAATAAAGTAATACTCCCTCCGTCCCATTTTTATTGTCCGCAATCAAAAATCCACATTTTATTCAATCATGTTAAATAAAAAAATAGTTACTAAATAATTGTATTATTTTTTATAAAAGTTAACATAATTAACATATAATTTACCTTATTAATCAAATGTGAACAATTATTTTGGGACAAGCTAAAAAGGAAATAGTGGACAATAAAAATGGACGGAGCAAGTGTGTAGGCATCCAGTTGAGTGATAATGAATTAAAATTTCAATTTACTAAAGGGGTGTATAAATATCATTATAATGTATAAATATCATTAATAAAATCGATAGATAAAGATAAGATTGGTATAGTTCATATATTCTAAAAACTAAAATAATAGAAAAAATTCAATTTACTAAACGGGTGTATTTATTTCGGATTTTGATGGATTAATAATAATTTACGGATTTTATAAGATTGTTGCTGATTTTAGTGGGTTTTTTAAAATTCAAATTGAATATACCTAGATTTTAAAAAACTTTTCAGAATACGCCTGTTGTGGATTAAAAAACGTGTTTTGTGAATTAAATGCTAGGGTTTGTGAGCGTTCAAGCTTTAATGGCTGCTCTTGTGTTTCGAGACTAAATCGGTCCTCACAAGATGCCTACGTATCTCTACTGTATAGAGAATCAAGCCAATAAAACGTAGTTCTAGAATGAAGGATGAGGGTCCTTATATAGGCGTCAGGAGCCTTGTATTTAGAGTAAGTGTAGGAGACTTAGCTGATAAGTCTCATTATTGATAACTGATAAGGAGTGTATTACTTGGTAGACAAGTTTTATCCTTATCTGATAAGTGTTGTGACTCATCATATTGTTTGATTGGGATTCTGGATCCTTTCATCAAGATATTTATCGTATTTGGACTCATTTAATGAGCTGTATATTTTCCCTATTTATTAATTACGAAATTAATAAATGATTAGGGTTTCGGGCCTTTTATCGGGCCTAATGTTTGGACCAAGCTAGGTCTAATTAATATATCATTAATTACGGCTAGGGTTATTTTCTAGCCCATATCATTTGCCCCCCAACTTCTGGGAAAACCTTTTGGGATTTTCGTAGAAGTTATTTTACTGGAGTTTCGAAGATTTATCCTCGTACTTGCTAACAAGTTTTTTATTTTCCCGAAATTGCGAATCATTTCCGAAACAATCTATTTTTTCAAAATTTTGCCAAATTTCGACCAGGATTCTGATCGAAAGTCGACTAGGATTCTGGTCGAACTTCGACTAGACTTCTGGTCGAATTTCCTCAGCATTTTGACTCCTGGTCGAACAACTTCGACCAGAATCCTTTCGACCAGGATTCTGGTTGAAGAGTAGGGGTGCTTTTAGCTTCTAGTTGAACGAATTCGACCAGGATCCCTTCGACTAGGATTCTGGTCGAACAATTGGGCAATTTTCAGCCTCTAGTCGTACAAATTCGAACAGGATCCTTTCGACTAGGATTCTGGTCGAACAATTTGGCCATTTTGGTTTCTAGTCGAATGGTTTCGACCAGGGTTCCTTCGACTAGGATTCTGGTCGAACATGTTGGCCATTTTGGCTTCTAGTCGAATGGTTTCGACCAGGGTTCCTTCGACTAGGATTCTGGTCGAACATGTTGGCCATTTTGGCTTCTAGTCGAATGGTTTCGATTAAGATTCCTTCGACTAGGTTTCTGGTCTGAGTTTTAACTTTTAATTTCGGACCTTCTGTTTTGGGCCGCAAATTCTTTGGGCTTTTAGTCTTTTGGGTTCTAAACTTTTGGGCCTTAGCCTTTTGGGCCTCAACCTTAGTTTTTTACCGGTTTTATACCGTTACTTGGGCCTTAGTCTTTGATCTTAGGCCTTTTGGTGGTTTTAAACCGTTACTTGGGCCTTAGCCTTTGGGCTTAGGCTTCACTACAAGAAATCTGGCAATAGACGACACCTATCAGACAACACCCATGGAAAAAAGTGTTGCCCGAAATGATCAGACAACTGTTATTTTCCTGCAAAAAATCGTATTGTGTAATCCAACATTCACACAATGGGCCAAAACAGGGGTGTTGTGTAAATGCATAAGTATTTTTAAGATCAGACAAGCCTTAGAAAATAAGTGTTGTGTAAATGCCTGCAACACAATATCCAGGAAAACCGTTGTTGTATTCAGACAAGTGTTTTTAGGTATGTTGTCTAATTATAAGTCATACAATACGTTATTCACAGTGTTGTGTGACAGTGAACCAACACACAACATTTTTTAGAAATATTATGTGAATGAAGCATAGACAATACTTCGTAAAAAGTATTGTTAGAATGAGACAAGTGGTTTCCAATGTGGTATTGTGTAATGATATTTAACACAAGTGCTTTACATAGTGTTGTATGATCTTAATCCAACACACAACAGGTTCTGGCCTATTGTGTGTTTCACCTCATACAAGTGTCTTCTGTTTAAAAATGTTGTCTGATGAACTGTACATGAAAAAAAAATATATTTAAAAGATGACTAACCTACCAAATTGGCATCCAACAAATCAACAAAGGCCAAACAGAAGAACTTCTGAACAAACCAACCAACAATCTATCAAGAGTTATAGTTACAAATTAAAGAGCACAAATTAATTTATTACATTACGAAAGTTGTATTAGTTCATCAACATCATCTCGAATGTAACTAGTAGGCATGTCTTCCTCATCAACATCCGGAAAATTGGGCATATAGAAGTCATTCTCAAGTTCTACTTCTACAGATGCCTCATTTTCATACACATTGTCTTCATAGTAATTTTTCTCCGGTAACTTCAAGACAACGGACCATGATTTATCAAGAGGATCATCAATGTAACAAACTTGTTTAACATGTTTTGCCAATACAAATGGATCATCTAAAAAGCCCAACCTATTCAAATTTACTAATGTATATCCCAAGTCGTCTACCTTCGTGCCTATGTTCATATCTACCCACTTACAATGAAAAATAGGGACCCTAAGGTAATTATAGTCCAACTCCCATATACTTGTTATAACTCCGTAATATGTATGTGATGTGTGCTCAATGTTTTTATCCTTACCGTGCACAACCATTGTATCGGCTTCTACACACACACCACTGCACTGAACCTGACGCATGTCATCACGTTCCCTGGTACGAAAGGTAACCCCATCCATTCTGTATCCGCTGAATGTAGGAACATCTTTGTTGGGTTCGTCTGCGATCCATATTATCTCGTTTGATAACTCTTTTTTGTCTTCCAAATCTGATGCAATCTGAAAAAAAATAAACAAATTGTAAAATGATTCATGTGAGCTAGGTTGTTGTAAAAAAATCACAAAAGTATTATTAAACTCACATAATACCTTTTCTTTAAACCATTTAGGGAATGTCTCATTCTGCTTGTTCTTTAACCACATTTCATCATTTTCATGTTCCGGATATTTGGTCATTAAAAATGCCATGTGTTCACTGGAGTCATTAAAAATGACATAAGAAATGCATGCAAATAAATAAAATAAAGAAATTAAATTCATGGCTTACTTGAAAAATGGTATAACTGCAGTAGTATTCTGGAGAACACACAAATGTGCTACGTGCAAATCAGTCCTACTCGGGGTTATTATGGTTGCACCCGATAATGGCCTGCAGATGGCATCCTTAGTATGTCTACCAGCTTTCGGTACCCCGATAGTTGTTCCTTCGTCATGGTCCACCAAACATTCCACCGCCTCTTCTGCTATATAGGCCTCCGCAATACAACCTTCTGCACGAGCCCGATTCTTTATATATCCCTTGAATGTCTTCATGTATCTCTCAAAAGGATACATCCACCTAAGGAAAATTGGTCCACAGAGCTCAACTTCTCGTACAAGATGCACCGATATATGAAACATTAGATCAAACAAGGAAGGGGGGAAGTGTTTTTCAAGCTGGCATAAAGTAATTACCAATTCCGATTGCATTTTCTCCAACTTATCAGGCTCAATAACTTTACTACAAATTGCCTTAAAGAAGAGGCAGAACCTGATAATTGTGTTCCTGACTCTTTTTTGCAATGACGACCGAATTGCAATTGGGAGCAAATGATGCAATATCATATGGCAGTCATGAGATTTCATTCCAGTAAGTCTAAGAGTTTCCATTGAAACTAGACTCCTAACATTAGAACAAAAACCATCAGGCAACTTCATGTTAAGAAAGGAAGAGCAGACAACCTTTTTTTCTGAATGAGTCAAATTCCAAGATGCTAATGGTAACTTCTCCTTTTTCCCTGGATTTTTTGGCCTCAACTCGGTTTTTATTCCCATTTCAGCCATGTCAATACGGACAGATTCTTTGTCTTTTGTTTTCTTTGGTATATTAAGCATGGTGCCAAGTAAAGCTTCGCATATATTTTTCTCAATGTGCATCACATCGAGAACATGTCTAACCGGTAGAAACTTCCAGTACTGAAGCTCAAAGAATATAGATACCTTTTTCCAAATAGGTCGAACATCACCTTTCTTTAATCGAGGTTGGCATTGTGTCTTACCATAGACATGGCCCTTCAAATGTTGTACTCTTTGAAGCACCTCCTCTCCGGTTAGGGGAATTGGAGCAGTTTCCTTTTCCACGGTGTTATCAAAATCTTGTTTCTGTCGGCGATATGGATGATGACGGGGCAGCCACCTCCGATGCCTCATGACCACACACTTACGACAATTAACTAGCCTTGTAGCTTTTGTGTTATCAACGCATACAGGACACCCGTTATAACCCTTGATAATGTTGCCCGACAAATTGCCATAGGCTGGATAATCGCTGATTGTCCATAACAAAATGCCTCTAAGCAAAAAATACTCCTTCTTGTATGCGTCGTACACTTGTTTCCCATGCCACAACTTTTTTAAATCTTCCATAAGTGGTTGAAGGAACACATCGATATCATTGCCGGGCTGAGTTGGTCCAGATATTAACAAACATAGCATAATATATTTCCTCTTCATAGAAAGCCATGGTGGAAGATTGTAAATTGTCAACAAAACTGGCCAACATGAGTAATCAACATTTGTGTTATAGAACGGATTAAATCCATCGGACGATAAAGCTAACCGGAGGTTTCTAGGATCCGAAGAAAACTCAGGCCACTTAGCGTCAACTTCCTTCCATGTCTGTGCATCTGCAGGATGTCTCATTTTACCATCCTTCAATCTCTCCGTGTCATGCCAAATCAACTCCTTGGCTGTTTGAGGTGAACTGAACAAATTCCTCAAACGTGGTATTAACGGAAAATACCAGAGAACCTTGGCAGGAACCCCTTCCAATTCATCCCCATTTTTATTCAACTTCCATCTAGAGGCCTCACAAATGCGGCACCTGGTCGCATCTTCATCTCTATCTCCACGGTATATTAAACAATCATTTGGGCAAACGTGTATTTTTTCATACTCCATTCCCAAAGCACACAAGCTTTTTTTAGCTTCACTGAAAGAAGAAGGGAAGTTGTTGCCTTTTGGAAGCATAGACCCAACCAAAAGAAGAATTTCTGAGAAGCCAGAATCAGAGATTTGATATTTTGCTTTCAAGTTATATAATTTTACTAAAGCCTTCATCTTTGTAAATCCTTCGCATCCCGGATAGAGGGGTTCATGTTCAGATTGTATATGGTTAAATACATCCGAGGAATCTAGGGAAACGTCATCTGCATTGTCATCGGTATCACCGGCATTCTCTGTTTTCATCGGGTTTTGATCTACAGATTGTGAAGAACTAGAAGTATCTTCAGCGGCATGTTGACTTTCTCCCGTACTTACCTCCCCGTGCCAAATCCAACATGTGTAGCTCTGATCGATGCCATTCTGGAAAAGATGGCCCCTCACAATTCGAGCTTTCCATGATTTACTATGTGCACATTTTAGACAGGGGCAACTGATTTTATTTCCATCCTGTCCATTCTCCAGTGCAAACATCAACAATCCGTCCACTCCTCTTTGGAACTCTTTTGTTCTTCTATCAGCATTCATCCAAGACTTGTCCATCTTTTAAAATAAAAAAAACAAATGTAATCAGCACATAGTAACACTAACAAACACAATTTCAAACTAACGTAACACTAACACAATTTACTTGTTAAAATCAACAAACACTAACACATACATTTAGTTTAGCATAATAGAAGCTAATTTCTATTATGTGGATTTTTGACCATTATCCTATTCCTGTTTAAAGATAGCACTAAAGGTGAAAATTGATGATTAATGAAAACTGGTAAGCTTTGATTTTGAAGTCAATCAAGGAAGACAGAGTTGGAGCATATATAATAGACTAATTTCTAAGACAAACAAACACAATTTCAAACTAACACTAACACAATTTCTCAGATCCCCAAATACAAGTATGAACCCTAATTTCAAATTTTTGAAACAAATTTCATCAAAAATACCTTAATGGAGATGTCGATGGAGCTCGTTGAAACTACGAAGATGGAGCTGCTTCAAAACTACGAAGATGAGATGCAAGGACGGAGGTGTCGCAGGGTAGTGGAGTGAAGATGGTACAGAGGTGGAGCACAGAGGACAGAGGTGGAGCACAGAGCACAGGTGGACGGAGGTGGAGGTGGACGGAGGACGACGGAGGTGGAGGTGAATTGACGGAGGAGGACGAAGGAGGACAGAGGTGGAGGTGATTGAAAAGTGGGTGTAAAACTTAAGTTCAGATGTTCAGACAAATATCTCGATGACATATATTAATGTGTCATTTTGTCGAGCTAAATTAGTTTTAATAACTTTTAAAAATATAATTGTTTGATCATATATAAAATTAAACTCATTTTCCTAATCGATTTAAATATAATTATTTATTTTATTTTTTTAATTTTGAAATATTTATCAAAACGGTCAAACCTGGGTTTGACCGTACATTAACCTGGTCAACCGTACCTGTTTAGGGGTTAACGGTCAAACCTGGGTTTGACCATACATTCACCTGGTCAACCGTACCTGTTTAGGGGTTAACGGTCAAACCTGGGTTTGACCGTACATTCACCTGGTCAACCGTACCTGTTTAGGGGTTAACGGTCAAACCTGGGTTTGACCATACATTCACCTGGTCAACCGTACCTGTTTAGGGGTTAACGGTCAAACCTGGGTTTGACCGTACATTAACCTGGTCAACCGTACCTGTTTAGGGGTTAACGGTCAAACCTGGGTTTGACCATACATTCACCTGGTCAACCGTACCTGTTTAGGGGTTAACGGTCAAACCTGGGTTTGACCGTACATTCACCTGGTCAACCGTACCTGTTTAGGGATTAACGGTCAAACCTGGGTTTGACCATACATTCACCTGGTCAACCGTACCTGTTTAGGGGTTAACGGTCAAACCTGGGTTTGACCATACATTCACCTGGTCAACCGTACCTGTTTAGGGGTTAACGGTCAAACCTGGGTTTGACCGTACATTCACCTGGTCAACCGTACCTGTTTAGAACTAAACGGTCAAACCTGGGTTTGACCGTATATTCACCTGGTCAACCGTACCTGTTTAGGACTAAACGGTCAAACCTGGGTTTGACCGTATATTCACCTGGTCAACCGTACCTGTTTAGGACTAAACGGTCAAACCTGGATTTGACCGTACATTCACCTGGTCAACCGTACCTTTTTAGTACTAAACGGTCAAACCTGGGTTTGACCGTACATTCACCTGGTCAACCGTACCTGTTTAGGACTAAACGGTCAAACCTGGGTTTGACCGTACATTCACCTGGTCAACCGTACCTGTTTAGGGGTTAACGGTCAAACCTGAGTTTGACCGTACATTCACCTGGTCAACCATACCTTTTTAGTACTAAACGGTCAAACCTGGGTTTGACCGTACATTCACCTGGTCAACCGTACCTGCTTAGGGGTTAACGGTCAAACCTGGGTTTGACCATACATTCACCTGGTCAACCGTACCTGTTTAGGGGTTAACGGTCAAACTTGGGTTTGACCGTACATTCACCTGGTCAACCGTACCTGTTTAGGGATTAACGGTCAAACCTGGGTTTGACCATACATTCACCTGGTCAACCGTACCTGTTTAGGGGTTAACGGTCAAACCTGGGTTTGACCGTACATTCACCTGGTCAACCGTACCTGTTTAGGGGTTAACGGTCAAACCTGGGTTTGACCGTACATTCACCTGGTCAACCGTACCTGTTTAGAACTAAACGGTCAAACCTGGGTTTGACCGTATATTCACCTGGTCAACCGTACCTGTTTAGGACTAAACGGTCAAACCTGGATTTGACCGTACATTCACCTGGTCAACCGTACCTTTTTAGTACTAAACGGTCAAACCTGGGTTTGACCGTACATTCACCTGGTCAACTGTACCTGTTTAGGACTAAACGGTCAAACCTGGGTTTGACCGTACATTCACCTGGTCAACCGTACCTGTTTAGGGGTTAACGGTCAAACCTGGGTTTGACCGTACATTCACCTGGTCAACCGTACCTTTTTGGTACTAAACGGTCAAACCTGGGTTTGACCGTACATTCACCTGGTCAACCATACCTGTTTAGGACTAAACGGTCAAACCTGGGTTTGACCGTACATTCACCTGGTCAACCGTACCTGTTTAGGGGTTAACGGTCAAACCTGGGTTTGACCGTACATTCACTTGGTCAACCGTACTTGTTTAGGGGTTAACGGTCAAACCCTAAACCCTTAACCCTAAACCCTAAACCCTAAACCCTTAACCCTAAACCCTTAACCCTAAACCCTTAACCCTAAACCCTAAACCCTAAACCCTTAACCCTAAACCCCAAACCCTTAACCCTAAACCCCAAACCCTAAACCCTAAACCCTATGGACATACCGGACTATGGATCTTTGAGACCGTATGGCACGGGCTTCGAAATCCCGGTTGGAGAATATGGGTACAGTTAAGAGGGGCGTAGTCCTGTTTAGGACTAAACGGTCAAACCTGTGTTTGACCGTACATTCACCTGGTCAACCGTACCTTTTTAGTACTAAACGGTCAAACCTGGGTTTGACCGTACATTCACCTGGTCAACCGTACCTGTTTAGGGGTTAACGGTCAAACCCTAAACCCTAAACCCTAAACCCTATGGACATACCGGACTATGGATCTTTGAGACCGTACGACCCGGGCTTCGAAATCCCGGTTGGAGAATATGGGTACAGTTATTTTACATTAATATTTTCATATTTTTTATTAATATTTTAGAATATTTTAATATTTTATATTAATATTTTATATCAGCCCACATAAAATATTACACATAAATATTTATTTCTAAAATTTACTAATTAAAAATAAATATTATATCTTAATATACGTTACAATACTTACATAATTACAACATCTCCCTCCCCCCAGAATCACTCCCCCCAAAATCGTTTCCCCAAATTTTCATTCCCCCTCTTTTCCCCAAATTTTCCCCCCCAATTGACCTAATATCCCTCCCCCCAAAATCGAGAGCTCCCCCTAAATCACTCCCCCAAAATCGAGAGCTCACTCAGGTATTCCACAACTCATCCCCCTCTCCCTCCCTAGATCGTCGCTCTCTCTCTCTCTCTCTCTCTCTCTCTCTCTCTCCCTCTCTCTCTCCATCTCTCTTTCTGTTATATGCTTATGGATACTATGATATATGGTTATGCATGCTCTTAAATCGATCTCTACCTCTCTCTCTCTCTCTATCTCTCCCTCCCCCTCTCTCTGTCTCTCCCTCTATGTCTCTCTCTCTCTGTCTATCCCTCTCTCTCTCCATCCCTCTCTCTCTCTATATCTCTCCCTGCCTCCCTCTCTCCCTCTGTCCCTCTCTCTCTCTCATTATGTTTAGCTTAATTAGTTTTGTTTTGTTTTGGTTATGTATTGTTGGGATTGATTTACTGAATTAAGCTCCCTCAAAGATTTTTTTTGCCGTCGTAAAATCATCATCTATTCGACTTCACATCAGGTGCAATAGATGATGATTTTACAACGGCATAAGCAATCTTGTGGAATGTAATATGCTTAGTGTAATATGCTTACATTTATATAAATAATTCACTTAACATGTGGTGTTGTAGATTGATCATGAAGCCGAAGAGAAAATCCGCTCCCAAAGCAAGTAAGACAACCATTATGAAGGCACTAAAAAAGAACTCACCGGTTCAGTCTACCCCTGCAGTGAAGAAAATAAAGAAAAAGCCGACGGAGTCATGCCCTGACCTGAAGAATAAGGTGGTGCAGTTTTCCCCTAATCGACCGGTGACACGGGCTCTTTCAGCATCCCCTGTATCTGTGAAGAAGTCTATTTCAAAGAACCTACAAGCCACTTTATCTAAGAAAAGGAAACGAATGGAGCAACCGTTGGCTACGAAAAAGGAAACTGGACTGAAGCTTTTAAAGCGCGGACCTGTAACGATGCACAAGATTATTAGGCGTAAGATGTTGGGAGAAAAGCATTTGGTGAGTTTCAATGAAAAGGGTCAGCCTTACGGTAAAGCAGCCACGGAAATGGAATCTTATATTGGTGTTCTTGCGAGAAGTAAAGTCCCAATCTGCTATGCTTCCTGGCTAATTGTTCCGACTGAAAGGAAAAACAAGATTTGGAAATGTGTGGAGGTAAAACAAATTACATCTTATGAAGTAACTTTTCATTCATGACCACCTATTTAGTTAATACATGTATGCTAATTAAAATACTTATCTACGTAGATGGCGTTTGATGTACCACCAACCGCCAAGAAGGTGGTTTTCAAATCTGCGGGCAAAAAATGGCGAGAGTTCAAGAGCCGCTTGTCAACCAAATACGTCCTGCCACACCATGATCAGCTTGATTTGCTACAGTTTCCTCCTGCTGACTACACCTTTATTGAGAAGGATCATTGGGACATGTTCGTTGTTGACCGTCTGTCAAAAAAATTTGGTGTAAGTTTTCTTACCATATTTGTTTTTGAATTTCTGAGATTACAAAAATATATAGTTGAACAGCTTTGTTACTAACATTTTGATCATTGTTCCTTAAGGTGATCCACGAAGAACTCACAAAAAGGAGGAAGTTGAGCGAATATCCTCATAACATGTCAAGAAAAGGTTATGCTAACCTAGAACAGGAAATGGTTAGTAATCATACATATATCCCTTTCAAACATGCATGATAATTGTGTTTAATTTTACGATGACTTGTATGTTAAACAATACAATAATACTTTGTTTTACAGATTCTCGCTCTTGGTGATCCTGAGGAATTTGACATAGATCGAGCGGATACGTGGCTCCGTGCGCGGCAGGATGAAAATGGGAATTATAAGTCTGTAAAAGTTGCAGAAATTGCAAAAGATATTGTAAGTTTTTCATTTATTTTATATTTTGAGTTCTTTCAATGTGATATCTATTTTTTTAGTTAACGTACTTATATTTTTTATGTCACTTTTGTAGGAGATAATGAAGAAGAGGGTTAGGGATGGAGAAGTTTCCGTGGAAGGCACAAGCGATGTCTTGACCAAGGTTCTCGGTAACCCTGAGAAGAAAGGAAGGGTACGTGGACAAGGTACTTATGTCACGCAGTCTACATACTTTAATCTTCCACGGAAGAAGAAGACCGGCAAGTCAATGGATGAGAGGATTCAGGAGGGCATTAAGAAGTATATGAGAGAGGAATCAGAGAGGATAGTCCGAGAGCGAGATTCCTTTTGGTCTGCTGAGATTGAAAAGCTGAAAAGTGCTTTATGTGAGAAAATTGATTCTGAAGGTAGTCCAAATATTGGATCTCAGCAAGCAAGTTGTTCTAAGGGTATCAAGGAGTTGGAGTTGGCAGGTGCAAAGAAGAGACTCAATCTCCTCGAAGGTGATTATAATCTTCCTGAAGGGGATCAAGAGAATGGGAAGGTTGATGTGGAAGAAAAGAATGAGAAGGTTGTGGAGGGTGGAGAAAGGACTGAGAAGATTGTTGACGTGGTAGAAAAAATTGAGGAGGCTGTTGAGGGGGTTCATTTGGAGGATGATCAGGAGCTGGTTGTAAATTTGTGTGTGGAAGATGATAATGATACAGAGTGGGGACTGGCAATTAACTCCCCAAATAATATTGTTGCACACTCTGCTGTTGATACAAAGAGTCAGATTCTTCATGGGAAACCTTTGACAAAAGAGAATGCCCGAGTCTCTATCACTCGTGTAATTCAAGGATCTGAAAAGATTCCTTTTCCAATCCAAGATGAGATCATAACTGTGGAGCAAGCTGTCGGGACTTATATTGCATGGCCAAAAGATCTCATAACGGAATTGAAGACAACCACTGCCAGACAGAATGGAAGTACAAAGGTTAAATTCGTTGTAATCTATTAAATCATAATTAAAATAAACATATTAGGCAGTTTACTTTAACGAACCTAATATATTAGGCAGTTTTCATTCACAATTGTTTTTTAATGTCATATTTCAGGGAAGCAAGAAAAATGGACAAAAGAAGTGGAAGAAGGTGGAAGATCTGGGATTAGTCCCAGAGTATTGGGTGGACATTGGTCCTGACTTTCCCCCTGCCATGAAGCGTTTGTGGCTTTGGGCAAAGGATGCCTTGGCGGACGGCCGAGCATCTACTTTTCTGATATCCGAAGAAGCTTTCGGATCAACTGCTAAGAAGGCTCTTTTTTTGTCGGATATTCATGCTTTGAGCTGTGGGGGTGAGATGTCAGGGGGCATCATTTGCTTATACATTAAGTAAGTATCGACGTTCAAAAATTTATTTGACTTTGTAAATAGTTCTTAAATGAAAATGGACTGCTTGTGTAATGACTTTTTTTATACAGTTTTCTGCAGGTATATTTGAAAAAACACAAGATGACTGATATGATAGCGTTTGTTGATCCTGATAAGATTGGTGCCCTCGGTTGTGGTAATCCAGCAGAGAGGTCGCGATCCCTATCTCTCAGGTTCAAGAATGCTCAGCCTGGCCAGTATTTTCTCTTACCATATAACTCCGGGTCAGTTCTTTTTTTTTTTAACACTTATATGCTATCAAGTCTATTAATTTTATAGGAGTGACCATGTGATCTGATTTATTAATATTCATAATTAGAAAATTCATTATGAATTTAGATCGGACACAGGAACAGTCGGGGTATATATAATTGAACACAGTTCGTTTAATTTTTTTTTTATGATTTTATTTATAATTTTATTTTATTTAATGTGTGGTGCTAGTGTTAATGTTTTTTAAATGCACACTTTAATATAGTTTAATTTCATGAATTATTAGGAACCATTGGACACTCACCGCTGTAAATCCAGATGCTCAAATCGTTTACCAGATGGATCCTTTGAAGCGCCGAATTACAAGTGAAGAATGGACGGAAGTGGTCGACAAGTGAGTATTTTATATTAACTTAATTTCATTTGAGAGCACTTCTTAAGTTAAATGTCATAAATTTGATTTACATTATATTTCGTAGTGCCATCAATCTCTATAATGACGATGCGAAGAAGTTTACCAAAAACAAAATTACATGGGAGAACCTGGCGGTATTATCCTTTCCTTAATTAATTTTTTTTCTATCTCTGAATTCCACAAGGACAGTGTAGACATATAATTAATTCTACATGTTCTTCAGGGAATTCCTCTTCAACCTGGGTCCAAGGACTGTGGCGTGTTTGTGATGCGTTATATGAAGGAGATATGTCTTGATAAGGAATTGAAATTTGCTAAGAAGGTAACAATGCATTTTTTTTCTGATATCCTTGTGTTTTGTGGTGAAGATATATGACTTCCAATACATGTTCCATTTTGCAGTGGCGACGCAGAAACAACTTGCACTATGGCATGCCTGAGCTTAATGATATAAGGACTGACTTGGCGAATTATATGTTGAAGCACCTGGCTCCTTGAACTGTCGTCTTTTATTGAACTTGGTATTTTGACCTGAACATGTTCTTGGTAGTAGCGGAAATTAAACTTTTAGTCCGTCTCTTTTGTGGATGTGTTCCGTAAAAATATGACTTATGTATTAGTTGTTTTGGATGTGGATAGACTTTAATTATGTACTTGGTTGGTTGGTTGTGTACGTTTGTTGGTGGTGTTGGCGTTATAAGGTGAAAAAATGCTTGTGTAGTTTTGGTTGATGGTATGGTGAATATTGGTCGTAATGGATGGATTGAATTGGTTTCTATTGTTTGTTTCTTGCATTTTCATTTTATAGTGTAGTTTGGTTTTCTGTCCAGAACCATTGTTTAAGTTGTTTATCAAGCAATGCTTTTATTAAAATCTCTTGTGAGAAAATGACTCACACAACAGGAAAATAAAAATTACTTAATGTTAACAGTTGTAAAAAATACAAACAAACAACATGTACCATTTAACAAAGTAATGTGGGAGAAGAATACACACTGCAGGTTACAACCACAAAACTGTTGTCTCTTTTAACAAAGAACAAACACTTAATGTCTATAACCATTGTCTTCATGAACAAATAACAACATGTTATACTCTGCAAAACCATTGTTTGAAATAATTTCAAACAAGAGTTATATACTAAGAAAGTGTTATCCTTCCTACCGTACAACAACATGCCATATGAGATAACATGTTGTACATCTAACCATAAAACAAATGGTTTTTTGCTAAGAAACCATTGTCTGTAGTGACATACAACAACATCCTTGATCAAGTAAAAGATTGTATCTTTTCCACTTAAACAATAGGTTTTTTTTCAAAAACCATTGTCTTTCTGCTTAATAACAGCAATATATTCGTTAAAAAGTGTTGTGTTATTGGAGTTTTGACAATAGGTTTTCAAAGAAGTGTTGTTGTTTCTGGGTATCAGACAACAGTTTTCAGGTGACTTTTACTTGTCTTTCAACTTTCACACAACAGTTTGCCGTGTATTGTCTGAGGTGTGTATCAGACGACTTCTCAATAGTCAACAGTTTTTGGTATGTTCAGACAACACGTTTTGCCTGTTGTCTATAGCAAAAATCCTTGTAGTGCTTCTTGGCCCATTTCATCATTATGGGCTATAACCGGCTATTGACGGTTGCCCTTCTACTTACCGGTTGGGTGACCGGTTGCTTCGGCTATAAAAGAGTGTCATTTCTACTTCATTTGGCACTCAACACTTCTCATTTCTAAAGTGTTACTCTGCCAAAAAATTTCTAAAAAATTTCTCTGCTAGGGTTCTTCGGTAAGGCGATTCCCGGCGAGCTTTTCTGTCCGTCTTCATCGGCTTCTGGGCTTTTGTTTGAAGATTCTGGGTTTTATCCTTTGAAGATTTGAAGATTTTTGAAGATTTCTGGGTTTCTTTTGAATATTTGAAGATTTCTTTGAAGTTTTCTGGGTTCAAATGGCTGATCGTGCAACCGCTCGTCTCCAGAAAATGTCCACAGCATCTAAGAGAGGTACTCCCATTCCTATTCGTTCTAAATACATGTCTTTGCATGATATGATTAACGAACGTGGGGACGAGTATCCTTCAGTGTCTGCCTTAGATGCATATGACCATAGTAATAAATTTCATGATTTAGATAAAATCAAGGATTATCACAAAATGTATAGGATTAAACCTCCTTTGAAGCTAGTTCTCGCAGACGCCGGTGATCGTTCTTGTCACTGGCGTTCTGACGCTTTATGTGTTTATAGGGACACCATTGTAGCTGGCGTTAGGTTCCCTTTTCACGAATTTATTCCTAGACTTTTGGCAGATGTTCAGATAAATCCTTGCCAATTGCCCCCTAATGCTTGGAGGATTATAAACTGTTTTATGGTTAGATGTCTTCAAAACAAATTCCCTCTTTCCATTCCTTTATTTAGGAAAATCTTTCAGTTTAAGAATAGTGCAGCCAATAATTTAGGATGGGTTTACATTAACCATCGTATTGGTGTCCCCCCAATTTTTCACCCCAAGTCCATTCCTGACAACAATCCCAAATGGAAGGATGAGTTCATGTACCTTGTTTGGGAAGGTGGGGACTGGGGGTCTTTATTCCGTAAATCGTTCGGAAGGGTTTCGGACGGTAGTGCTGCGGACATAGTCCTGAATGAAGAAGAGGCTCATGCCTACGCTGAGTTGACCAAGGATGATGGCACTACCGTGGCTTGGGAGCTCTTGGACGAGTTTGTTCTCAAGTCAGTGGGCCTTTCTAAGGTTTCTGACAAGGGTAAATTTCTTGTCTTGACCTTTTTGTTCGTAACTTTTCAAATATCTTCTAATATTTATTTTCATGTTTGTTTTGCAGCTGCTGCCTTTATCAATTCGACAAATGAGCCAAAGGATGGCGAGACGACCAGGATGAAGAGGGCTCGTCTAGGGCTTGACCCTCGGAATAGGCTTGACGCTCCGTCCTTTCTGATGCCCCATGTGGACCTTACTGGGGAGGTCGCTGGAGGGGCTGAGGTTCAGGCTGAAGTTCCTCCTTCAACCAAATCCTCAGTATGGCGCCCTAATTGGGGTATCAGGAAAAAAGACACCATTGCCGGGGTGTCTAAGCATGCCATTGACTGGTCTTACCACTCTCTGACCCCTTGCGATTATAAGACTTTGTTTCTGGGTCTACTATCGAAGGGGTTGAGGCTCTTGGATGTCAGGCTCTGGCTGCGGTAAGCTTCTTTACCTCAACTTCTATTTCATTTGTTATTTGTTCTTGCCTTATACTCAATTTTTTGTAGGTAAATGCTAACCTTCAAGGGGCCCTGTTCCAAGCCAAATCTTGGCGTACTTCTTCTGAGGCCAACAAGGCTAAACTGGACAAGGCCGAGGAGAGGATAGCTGTCCTGGAGGAGGCTTTGGCTAGAAAGGAGAAGGAGCTGGGGGATTCTCATGCTGAGTTGGTGGAGCTAAGGAAGGGGAAAGATGTCATGATTGATGAGTACATAGACTCGCAGGAGTACTATGACTTGATAGGGAAGCATGACGATCTTCTATTCCCAGTCCAGTATTCTGCTGGATGGGATGAGGCTCTGAATGCTGTCCTAGACAAGCATCCAGGTGCTTTTGATCCATCTCTCTTTCCCAGTCCTTTTCCTCCAACTCCGTTAGAGAAGACTTTAGCGGGGAAGGATGCCATGGAAGAGGATGAGAGGATTCTGAGTCCTGGGCATGCCACTCCTCCTGGGAAGGATGCCGAAGGTGGGGAAGCTGAGGCTACCCGTTCCAGTTCTAGCTCTAGTTCTAGTTCTGAGGAGGAAACTGTTTCCGGGAGTCAGGAAAAGGAGCAGCAGCCTTAGTTCTATTTTCCTTAGTTGTTATTGTTTCTCTGTTGCCATCTATGGCTTTTATTTATGTATTTCCAGCCTTCGGGCTTTAACTTAAACTCGTAGTAAGTTTAATTTTATTTGTTTGCAGTTCTTCATATTCTTGTCCTTCCTTGCACGTATATTTCAATAAGTAATGCTTTGCAGAAATACGAATAATTCATAACTTTGTAAAATGGGTTCAACCCTTACATAACACTCTACTTGCTACCTCAAGTTTAAAAACTTGGATTGGTTTCATCGACCTTATTTCTACTTTTCCTATTAGTAAGTCCAGTTAGGACATACTTAAATATAATAGACTTTCAAGTTTGCAGCATGCCAAGTTCTAGGCACTTCAATTCCTTCCAGAGTTTCCAGCTTATATGAGCCTCGTCCATACACATTTTTGACCCGGTAGGGCCCTTCCCAATTTGGGTCTAACTTTCCCTTTTGTCCAACTCCGGATGCTTCAATCTTTCTAAGGACCAAGTCCCCTTGACGAAAGAATCTCTCTTTAACCCTTAGGTTGTAGTAGAAAGATGCTCGTTTCTGATGTTCAACTATCTTGGCATTCGCCTCATCTCTAACTTCGTCAATTAGATCTAAAGCTAGCCTCAAGCCTTCTTCATTCGCCTCTGGTTCATAAGCTTCAACTCTAGGAGATGCATGAGTGATTTCTACAGGAACCACTGCTTCTGCTCCGTAAGCTAGTAGAAATGGAGTCGCCCCAGTTGTGACTTTGCAAGTGGTACGGTAAGCCCAAAGTATAGGGAGTAATTCGTCTACCCAAGTGTTTCTGGAGCGCTCAACTCTTTTCTTCAGTCCATCCAGAATGATTCGATTTGCAACCTCAGCTTGCCCATTTGCTTGGGGATGGGCAACAGAAGTGAAGCGCAAGTTGATATCATTCTCATCACAATACTTCTTGAACTCATCATTGTTAAATTGAGTTCCATTGTCCGTAACCAGGACTCTTGGAATTCCATATCTGCATATCACATTCTCCCAGAAGAAATGCATCACTTGCTTGGTGGTTATCTTGGCTAAAGGTTTAGCCTCAATCCACTTGGTGAAATAGTCTATTGCCACTATCAGAAACTTTCTTTGTGCACTGGCCATTGGAAATGGCCCCAGTATATCCATTCCCCACATAGAAAAAGGGATAGGTGAGTTTACGGATGTCATCATCTCAGGTGGTTGCCTAACCACTGGTGCATGCTTCTGGCACCGATCACATTTCTTCACATAGCTTTTTGCATCAGCAAGTATACTTGGCCAATAGAAACCTAGGCGAGTGACTTTATGAGCTAAAGCCCTGCCCCCCAGGTGCTGTCCGCAAATTCCTTCATGAACTTCATTCAGGGCCAATTCTGCCTCTTCCGGTCTCAAACACTTCAAGTACGGAACGATGAAGGATTTTTTGTATAAGATTCCCTCAATCAGGGTATACCTCAATGCCCTTACATATAACTTTCTTGCTTCTGAAGTATCGTCGGGTAACCAACCAGTTTCCAAATGAGCTTTGATGGGGTCCATCCAGCAACTAGCAACATTAATAGGTGCTATCAGTTTTCCATTGATGCTCGGGGTCTTCAAGACTTGGAAGTATACACTTCCTGCATAATTCTCAATTTCAGAAGAGGCAAACTTAGACAGGGCATCTGCCTTCATGTTCTCTTCCCTTGGAATGTGCTCCACATAGCATTCATCGAACTGAGTCATGATGGCTTTGACAAGTTTCAGATACTTAGCCATGACTTCATCTCTGGCTTCGAACTCTCCATTTACTTGAGAGACGACTAACCTTGAGTCTCCACAGACTTTGAGAGTCTTAACTCTCAGGGCCCCAGCTAGGCCCAAACCAGCTATCAGAGCTTCGTACTCAGCTTCGTTGTTTGTTGTCGGGAAGTCTAGCTTCAGTGCATATTCTATGAGAAATCCATCAGGACTTTGTAGCACCAAACCTGCTCCACTTGATTTTGTTTTTGATGCCCCGTCAAAATAGAGCACCCAACATTCCTTGGACACTGTGTCTTCATCTTTGTTATCTTCCATCACTACTTCCTGCCCCCCGACTTCTTGGTTGTCAATGGTACATTCAACCATGAAGTCAGCGAGTGCTTGAGCTTTTATGGCCGTACGAGGCTTATACTTGATATCAAATTCCCCCAACTCAATAGCCCACTTGATCAGTCTTCCACTAACTTGAGGGCTGTGCAGAATGTTCCTTAGAGGTTGATTAGTCAAAACCTCAATCTTGTGTGCCTGGAAGTATGGACGCAGCTTTCTTGAGGCCATTATCAAAGTTAAAGCAAACTTCTCTATGGTAGAGTAGTTTATTTCTGCCCCATGCAGAATCTTACTCACATAGTAGATGGGTTTCTGAACCCTCAATTCTTCCTTTACCAAAACAGCTCCAAGGGCAGTGTCGGAGACTGCCAAATACAGATAAAGAATTTCTCCTGGCTTTGGTTTTGCTAACAGTGGTGCTTCAGCCATGTATTTCTTCAGGGCCTCAAAGGCTTCTTGGCTTTCAGGTGTCCACTCGAAATTTTTCACACTTTTGAGTGCTTTGAAGAAAGGTAGACATTTTTCTCCTGACTTGGAGATGAACCTTCCCAAAGCTGCAACTCTTCCTGTCAATTTCTGCACATCCTTAACAGACTTGGGTGGCTCCATGTCTAGGATTGCCTTAATCTTGTCGGGGTTAGCTTCGATTCCTCTCTTGGAGACCATCAGGCCTAAAAACTTTCCCGAGCCTACTCCGAAGGCACATTTTGCTGGATTTAACATCATCTTGTGGTGCCTCAGCACTTCAAACGCTTCTTGAAGATGTTTTATATGATCTGCCTTGTCGAGGCTCTTGACTAGCATGTCGTCCACATAAACTTCCATTGTTTTACCAATCAGTGGTTCAAAAATTTTGTTCACCAATCTTTGGTATGTTGCCCCTGCATTCTTAAGTCCAAATGCCATGACTAAATAACAGAAAACACCAAAGTCGGTGATGAATGATACCTTGGAGATGTCATCCTTGTGCATCTTGATTTGGTTGTATCCACTAAACCCATCCATGAAACTTAGCATCTCGTGCCCAGCAGTGGCATCTATTAAAGCATCGATCCTTGGTAAAGGAAAACAATCCTTAGGACATGCATCATTTAAGTCGGTGAAGTCTACACACATTCTCCACTTTCCATTAGCCTTTTTGACCATTACTGGGTTAGCCAACCATTCAGGGAACTGAATTTCTTCAATGAAGCCTGCTTCCAAAAGTTTTTCTACCTCCTGCTTGATGGCTTCTTGCCTTTCTGGAGCAAAATTACTTTTCTTTTGTTTCACTGTCTTCCTTGCAGGATCCACATTCAATTTGTGGGTTATCAATTGGGGATCAATCCCTGGCATATCAGCCGCTGTCCAAGCAAATACATCATTATTTTCTTGAAGAAAGGATGTCAACTTGCTTTTCATAGATTCAGGTAATAGAGCTCCAATGTAAGTGACCTTGTCTGGTACTTCTGGAATCATGGGGATGGGAATAAGATCCTCAGCTGGCTTTCCTCTTCTTTCCTCATCGTTTCTGATGTCCATGACTTCAATTGGGAGAACTTGCCCCCCAATTCCATCTGGTCTTAACGCGGCTACATAACAGCTTCTAGCCATTTTCTGATCGCCTCTTTCTTCGCCAATTCCATTCCTGGTAGGGAACTTGATTTTCAAATGATAGGAGGAGGCAACAGCCTTGAATGCATGAAGACCCGTCCTTCCCAGAATTGCATTATAGGTTGAAGTCGCTTTGATAACTATGAAGTTCAGCATTTGAGTAGACGTCTTTGAACCTTGTCCCATTGTCATGGGGAGTTGAATCGTGCCTTCTACCTTTGATTCTACTCCATTGAACCCATATATGGGCATGTTTGAGGGTGTTAATTGAGAATCGGTGTAACCCATTTTGATGAAAGCATCATGGAACAAGATGTCTACTGAAGCTCCATTGTCCACAAGAACTCTCTTTGTTTCCGAGTTGCCTATCACAGGTACTATGACCAAAGGGTCATCATGGGGAAATTTCACTCCCTCAAGATCAGAATCATCAAAATTCAAAGATACTTCAGTCTTGGCACGCTTTGGTGCTTCTCCCACCACAGTCATTACTTCACGGGCATAAGCTTTTCTCGAGTTTCTGGAAGGTCCGGCAGCAGTTGGTCCTCCAAATATCATATTGATGACAGGCCCTCGGGGCTTGGGGTTTCGGTCTTGTTCATTGTCCCGTTTATCGTAGTCTTTCCTTTCATAATTTCCTCTCTGACTTCCTTGGTTTCCATCTTTGGTGTATTTACCAAGCTTTCCTCTTCGAATCAAGAATTCAATTTCATCTTTCAATTGCCTGCAGTCATCTGTCTCGTGGCCAACTTCTTTGTGAAACCGACAGTATTGGTTTTGATTTCTTTTTGACACATCGGCTCTCATAGGCTTTGGCCATTTAAGGTCTTCTTCCTTTGCAATCTCCATCAGAATTTGGCTCCTAGGAGCATTCAGAATTGGGCGGAAGGCGACTATACCAACGTTGAGCCATGCCCGCCAGGGTTTGTGGAAACGCCCTACACTTTACAGCGTCAGTGGCTGGCTGCAATAATAGTGCATTTGAGAAGGTTCTTACATGATTTGCGGGGTCTCCCGTTCCATCATAAGCTTTGATGGTTGGCATTTTAAACTTTCTGGATATGGTGGCCTTCATTATTTCTTGAGTGAAGGGTGGTGTAGGATCGTCAGGATCTCCTAGGGGTAACAATGCAGTAGGGTCTCCTCTTGGGGTTTCAATCCTTCTGGATCTCGGAGGAGTAGGATCCAGATTAATCACCGGAGTCTCCCCGGCTGTTCTTGCAGCCTCCTCTTCCTCTAACTTCTTTTTTAGCTTTGCAACCTCTGCCTCATGGGCTGCAATCCTTTCCCGAGTGGTTAGTTCCTTGTTTGCAGAACGTCCCCTTTGCGGGGGATAGTCATCATCAGTATTGTAATTTTCATCTTCAGTGTAAGGCCCATTGAAATCGTCTCGAAACATATGACGAACTTGGGTTTGACGAATTTGGGGTTCCGAACCTGGTACGTAAGGGGGCACATAAGCCTCATGGTGTACTATATTAGTACCACTACCGCCCACCGGGGGTCGAGGGGGCCTGCCCTGGTTAGGCATCCCAAGAGTCTGGTTCACATATTGAGGGAGATCAGTGGTATGAACTTGAAGGTTGCGTGGCGCATTTATGAGCAGGGGATTAGTCGTCACTGGTTGCTGGTGAGGTGTTTCTTGAGGAACAGATCCGTGGACAATTATAGTCCCATCAAACGTAATTGGGACCTCGGGTCCTTCAGTGGTGGTAACGGGAATATTCTCTCCTCGAGTGCCAGTGGTTGGCGGTGGTTGGGATCCTTGAGCGCCGGCCTCGGAGGCGACAGGAGTTCCTTCAGAAGTTTGATTTGTTCTTCGTGTGACTGCCATGGTTGATATTGTCTTCCCACAGACGGCGCCAAATGTTGTGGATTAAAAAACGTGCTTTGTGAATTAAATGCTAGGGTTTGTGAGCGTTCAAGCTCTAATGGCTGCTCTTGTGTTTCGAGACTAAATCGGTCCTCACAAGATGCCTACGTATCTCTACTGTATAGAGAATCAAGCCAATAAAACGTAGTTCTAGAATGAAGGATGAGGGTCCTTATATAGGCGTCAGGAGCCTTGTATTTAGAGTAAGTGTAGGAGACTTAGCTGATAAGTCTCATTATTGATAACTGATAAGGAGTGTATTACTTGGTAGACAAGTTTTATCCTTATCTGATAAGTGTTGTGACTCATCATATTGTTTGATTGGGATTCTAGATCCTTTCATCAAGATATTTATCGTATTTGGACTCATTTAATGAGCTGTATATTTTCCCTATTTATTAATTACGAAATTAATAAATGATTAGGGTTTCGGGCCTTTTATCGGGCCTAATGTTTGGACCAAGCTAGGTCTAATTAATATATCATTAATTACGGCTAGGGTTATTTTCTAGCCCATATCAACGCCAGATTTTAAAAAATACTGATTGAATATCTTAAGATTTTAAATAATTTTTTAAAATCCTAATTGAATACCCATGAATTTGTAAAATCTCAGAAAATTGTTTAAAATCTCAATTGAATACACCCCCAAATTTAGAACAAAAAATATACAACATAGTTTTTTAAACAAAATAAATTTATAAAATTAATTCAATAAGAATGTACTTATAATATTTTAACACAAATTTTACCTATATTGTTTGACATCTTTGGGTATTTATTTCTAAATTACAAAAATTTGTTGTGTTTGTGACAAATTCTATCTTTTAGCATAACTTAGAATTACTGATACTAAAAAATAATAAATTAAAAAAATTAATGCAAACGAAAAATATTAAAGAAAAAAATATAAATTAAAATGAGAAATTATAAAATGAGAAATTTAAATATTAATTGGAACATAGAAATAAAAAAAACTACATATGTGTCTGAGAAAGATAAATGGGCTATTATTAATATTTTTTATTATTTATTAAAATAATATTAATAATAAGGACAAATAGAAAAAGCTAACATGTTTTAATTAAAAAAAAGTAATTGTCCGTGATATTTTTAGAAGTGTTTTAATTATATTAATTGTATTTATTGAAAAAATACGTTGACATGTTAAAATAGGTAAGTTTTTTGAAATAATTAAAAGTATTAAAATAGGTTCTAAAATAAATAAGTAAGGGTTGCAAAAAATAGAGATTTTAGTAATAGCAAATATAAAAAGTAATGTATATTAATTTAAAAGTAATTGTTCGTGATATTTTTCGAAAAAGAGTAAATTTTGTTAGAAAAAAATCTTTTAATTATAAAAGATAATTAGGTAGTTACTATTTTTATATTATTTTATTATTTATTAAATAGAATATTAAAATATATTTTAAAATAAATAAGTAAGGGTTGCACCTGAAATTTTTAAAAAAGAGAGATTTTAGTGATAACAAATATAAAAGGTAATATGTTTTAATTTAAAGATAATTGTCCGGTAATATGTTTTAATTTAAAGGTAATTGCCCGTAATATTTTTGGAAAATGAGTAGATTTTATTAGAAAAAATATTTTAATTATAAAAGGCAATCATCTAATTACTATTTTTATATTATTTTATTATTTATTAAATAGAATAAAGTACCGAAAACCAAAAACCAAAAACAAAAACTTTTAACATTTCGGCTTAATAATATAGCATAAATTATTCATTAGGCTAGAAAAAATATATTACCTAAAATTTTTACAACACCAATAAAAAATGTTCCTTGATATATTTTAAAAATAAGAAAAATATGTATGAATTTTGTTATAAAAACAATGTTCAAAAATGGGGAAAAAAATTATATTAATTATAAATATTTGTAAGTGTTTCAAAATTTTATAATTATACTTTCAGTGTAATGCAATTATAATTATTAAATTTTCAAAAAATATCCGTGATAATTAAAAAATCATATCTTAAACTATTGATCATTATCAATTAATGAAAAAAATAATTGAGACTGAAGTTTTAGGATACATTTTTCATATTGAGTATTGCTACCCAAACACATCTCCTAAAATTTGTACAAAATGATGTCATTAAAACTTTTAATCTTAAACTATATAAGATTTCTGCACATTAAAATACTTAAATGTTTGTGCAATGTTAAGACAGACATTAAACTACACAATTCAGTTTAAATCTTACATAATAAATATAATGCTACGCACGTCCAATTAAGAATTAAGAATTTCTTAGAATTCATTATTTAAAATAAGCCTTGCATCCTCATGCCATTCTCTTCGGTCAAACACACTTTCATGGTATAGAAGAACTGGGCTACAAACAGGCTGATGACCAACGGTACCCGGCACCCACTTAATCATTGCAGACAGATGAGCCTCTGGACCTGGACGAGGAAGAATATCCACTTCCAAATCAAATTTATGTTTTTCTCCAGGGCTAAATTTTAAAAAGTCAGGCTTTGCTGTGATCTTAACATTAAGACCTAATGAATTGTCAAAAATCTCCACAACACATCGGTAACTCTCTTCTCTCTCACTAACATTCTTGAGTTCGCGTTTAAAAATCCGTTTGCAGTCGAGATGCGAATGAGAGAAAGAGGCTGCAAAGGTCGGAAGATTCAGGTCGAAAATTGTAAGATTTTCTTCAACATACTCGTCAAAGTGATACGAGCTTTCCTCGTAAACTAGGCCAGGATCCATAGCCTTTACGATGTCAACTGATCCAGCACCAAATGCAAATTCGTTGCCTGGAATGATGCGTTTTTCCGCGAAGCTTGAAGCTACATAGAAACAAGTTCAAAGGTTAAAGTAGCTACATTGAAGCAAGTTTCAAGGTTAAAGTTAAATTTGACAGTAACCTTAAAAAAATTACACACGGTGTCTTGGGATCAACCAAGAACGATTATATATGTGTATGCATATATCACACTGTAATAACAATTATTGTTTTGATTACCCGTGGTTATCAAAGCTGATTTCACAGCTGTTGGATCCCAATCAGGATGGCGAGAAAATAGTTTAAGAGCATATGCAGCTACTTGAGCGCAAGCGTAAGCCGTTCCCGAGTCGATTGTGATATCTCGAAACAGCGGTTCATGTTCGTCAATGTTAAGTGCGATGTTAGTAGGATGTGGCATAAGGACCGCATGGCCTGAAGCAACCACGTCAGGCTGTAGCAAAAATAACAGACAATACTTCACATTTCAATAAAATGCACAAAATCAAATGAAACAGAAATCGACTAAACACATAAATCAGGGGGATCTTACAATTAAATTATCTCGATATAATCTTGATGGACCAGTCGATGAGAAATTGGTCACTAAAACATCTCTTTCATCTTCATAATATTTACTTTGTAAAATTCTTAGTAAAAGTCGTCCCCTGCCATCATAATAGTTGAACAAATTATAGCTCTTAATCTTATGTTAATATACTAATAAAAATAGGTAAATCAAGGATGGTTAGGCAAAGATTACCCATGTTTAGTATGCAACTTCAGCAATTGATTGACTTGCGCTCTAGTAACTGAAACAAGCGGGACTCCTGTGACATGTGGTCTCACTATAGTTGACCCGTTTACTGGGTCGGCAGGAATCAACTCACATTCCTGAGCTGACATATTGGCCCGCAGGATACCGTCCTCACCTTTTGCGGCTTTATCTATCCTGTAACCAAAAATTCAGAATAAATTCTTTTAAACAAAAATTAATCAAATAGAAAAGAAGATTTTATTGATTGAAAAGCTCGAATTATATAGTACCGCAATGGAAGAAACTTGGTTGTGGTCACATTGAGAGAAACACCCTAACAAAACATGAAGAAACAAAAAATTTAGTAATGTTGGTAATATGTGTTGATTTTATGATATGAGAATGAGGCATTTTCATGTAATAATTTACATCAAATATTTGTACCTTTAGCGTCTTTAGCGGCTTAGATTTTCCATGTTCATCGGTTGTGACAATCTCTATATCAGTTTCAAGCATTTGGTTGTCTGTACAAGCACCAACTGTCATGCCCCATGGTCCACCATACTGAGTTGATCCTTTGATTGGACCTTCATCGCCTGTGGGTACACATGATAGAATGCCGTTTCTGTGTGCTTCTAATAGCTTCATCCCAATTCTATCATCTTTTAAAAATTCATATTTGTGTACAGTTCTCAACGGCAAATCCATGCACACTAAAATAACTTTAACTTTATCCTTGATTGCTCTATTGATAGCGTTTGCTATAGCCATGGTTGACTGTTTCACTCGCAGTTTACAGCTTCCACAACCAATTGTGTAGATGTTTAATTGTGCTTCAGGGTAAATACCTTCAAATTCTTTTTCACACACCTCGAAGAATTTCGCGTATCGACGAGTACCACATATTATCGATGCACATGAGAATCCACGTGGACATATCGTTGTATTAGATATATTTTTACATATACTAGAGTGTCCAATTTGATGAATTGATATACTGAAATACACACACAAAGACAAATTAATACACATGCATGTAAAGATAGATTTTGGAAAAAGAATGCATCTAACTGAATTACAATACCTTTTAAAATATTTTCTATCAGACTCAGCAAGTGTTCCGTTACATCCCCAGTCTATTACACCAATTTTAAGAAGGGAGTCTGAATCAAAATACAAAACAAAAATTGTAAGTTCCTTACAGAGCTAGTCAAAATCTGCAATAAAAATTATATTTTTGAATATAGTGTCATGATGACTTAAAATTCAAAATTTGTCAAATTCCGGTGCTAAATTAATATTAAAGGAATGCAACAATACTTGACGTAATAATTTTACCTCCGGGGTTCAAAGATGAATGATCTCCTTGATTCATCTTGTCTTGCCCAAACAAATATATAATTTGAAAATCTTTTGAACTGGTGAAAGAAACAAAGGGAAAAATACCATAAATCAATAAGAAAAGAAGAAACTTAAAGAACACGTAAGAAGCACAAAGTATTAGCACACAACTTATATGTATAGTTATCACAAAAACACATAACTACAAACAACATATATATTTATATATTTGATACGTGCATCATACATATAAACTGCGTACTGCCTCATACATATAGAGACGCACGCAGCTATAAGATATCTTACAAAGGTATAACATAAACTATCATGTTGTAATTGCAGAGAGAGAGAGAGACGTACATGAAGATCGGGAAATACCTTGCACAGAAGCCGCCTCTCTAATTTCTTCCTATTTTTCTTTCTCTAATCTCTTCCTCTTTTTCTTTCTTATATAGGCAACTGCCTTGCCTCAATTTCAATTTAACTTGTACTCGGAAAATTTTAACAATAATTTTGGGTACTTGTTCTAATTCAATTATGTTAAAAGAAGTTTTAATATGCCTTTGGCTATAAATTGGTAATATCCTTCAATATAAATTCACATTAATTATTTTCTAATTCAAATATGTTAAGAAAAAAGTTTAATTGTTTTTTTCCATAATAATTTAAATTCTCATTCCTTATACTACAAGAAAATAGATCTTTATCTATTGGTAGAAAGTGAAAAGACTATATACTAGAAAAAGATACGGAAAAGGCACAAAAATCCAAAAACAGTCAAATTATTCAACATTTAGCGATAGGAAACAACACATTAATTTAATGAGATTTTGAACTTTATAGACTATACATTGCAAAGAGCAGTAGACGAAATCAGTTTTTCCACATCAAAATTATTACTTCAATAACGGGCAAAAGCGGCCAAACTACCTCTATCCATATTATCCTTTCTTTAAGATACTGAGAAACGAGCAACTACCTACCAACAAGCAGAAGAGTAGAAAGACGCAAAAGTACAAAATGAGAGTTAACTAGAATACTGCAAGTACGTCAAGTCAACTACCAGAATATGCTCAAATTGCGTTACGTTTTCTCATGAAGATAATAACCATACTGTAAAACAATTACGACATGCATCTTATGCTACTACAGAGTTACTTACCAACTGCATTCCTTACATTAATGAAATATCTATAACTTGGAAAATTTTGTGGTGAAAACGTAAAATCGAAGCAACAAGTTTCGATACACTCGAAAACACATCAATCAACAACCTACATAAACGAAGCCAAATTTCAGCTAATTGAAACATCAAAGAACATACGAAGAGACAACTAGTTCAAAAAAAAACTAGCATCAAGCACAAACACAACTAAATCAACAAAATCACCACCAAAACAGCGCAAAATAAAAAAACCAAAAACATTCGACTATCAATTTCACATATCCGCAATGCAAATCCAAATTACAATAATAACAGCTCATATTTTCAATCAACAAATAGAATCAAAAATTATCAACATGCTTCACAAAATGCACAACAATTTTACTATAAAACAACAATTACAACTATACTCCCTATCAAAAAAGGTACAAAATGCATAAACAACGAAATATATAAGCAAATTAGAAAGAGAGCAAAGGAGAGCGAGAGCGAGGGAGAGAGAGAGAGAGAGAGAGAGAGAGAGAGAGAGAGAGAGAGAGAGAGAGAGAGAGAGAGAGAGAGAGAGAGAGAGAGAGAGAGAGAGAGAGAGAGAGAGAGCGAGAGAGAGCGAGGGCGAGAGAGAGCGAGAGAGAGGGAGGGAGGAAGAGAGAGAGAGAGAGGGAGAGGGAGAGAGGGAGAGAGGGAGAGGGAGAGGGCGAGAGCGGGAGAGGGAGGGAGGGAGGGAGGGAGGGAGGGAGTGAGAGAGAGAGAGAGAGAGAGAGAGAGAGAGAGAGAGAGAGAGAGAGAGACTTACATGAACAGTTGGGAATCCTCCCCTCTTGTTTCTTCCTCTTGTTCGCTCCTAACTCTTTTGCTAGGATTTATCTTTTAGGTTTTTTCCCCTATTTAGAACGAATTCACCCTGGGCCCAATCCGTTACTTCACAGTTGGTGGAATCTCAGTCCAAAACTAGGCCCAAATTGAAGTGGCCCAAAATAGCTAACTTAAATTTTCTAATTTTCCAGAATGCATGAATTTTTTAGATGAATTAATTTCAAAACTATTGAATTTTCAGTTATTTATTAAATTTTGTAAATGAAATGAATTTTCATGAATGCTATCGACAGATACATGTACAGATTTACATCGACAAAGAAAAAACGAACAAAGTAGTATCGAAACCAATCGATAATCTAAACCAAACAATAGTGTATCAAAATCTTGATATACCAAAACGAACCGCATCAGTCTGATGTAGATAAAATCAAAGATGGAAACCCTAACACAGTTACACATGCAATAATAGAATAAGAATGAAAACAGTATTCAATTTATATTTTATCACAGTTAAAGATTTCAATTTTTTTCTTTAAAAATTAGTATATATTCGATTTATATTTATATTTTGATTAAAAAGTTCGTATATATACATTCGAAATTTTTTTTATCGGTGGACCAGTGGAGTAGATCTGAAATTTTGCAAATTTTGCATCAGTATTCATTTGTTTTGCTTCTAATAAATACTTTAGTACATTTATCAAATTAGACATTCCTGCAGAATATGCATGAGCTAAAGCCCAAGTATATGTGTTTGTATTGATATGACTCCTCGAACAAAACAGTTTGGAATAGTTTGTATTAACACAATAACACACTCTGATCATTTTTAGCATACAATTATTAATTAGTACAAAAAATTATAGATGATGGAAGCAATAGCTATGGCAATAAAAATACACTTAATAATTATCATCCTCGTTCCTCAGTGTCAAAATATCACATAAAGTTTCCGTTCATAATAGTAATGTTTCAAGAACTTGAAAATACATCATAAATATTAGCGATGTATGGCCTTACTATTAATGGCCTTACTATTAAACGACAACCATCAAAGTTTCAGGGACATTCCTGCAGAAACCTAAGCCGCCTTCCACGTGGATATACCCTGCTAATTCCATTTGAAGCTAGAAAAACAAATAAGAAGATGCATCAGATAGTTTCTAGTCAATTTTTAAACCATTTTGATGATTTCTTGTTATCTCCAATTTAATTAGCCATAGAGCAAATAAGATGGAGAGAACTGACCTTCGAGCCTGGTAACATCGCTCTTGTTCAAGTCAGCATAGAAAAGAGAGGGTTCTTTTACGGAGCATGCAATGAATCGACTTTCACTAAACAAGATTTGCAGACACAAGTAAAATCGGGGAATACCTATATTAATGAATGAAAATAAAACAACCTTTAAAGAACAAAATGATATACCAAAGATCAATTCGTTTGAGTAGTTCAAGGCACTCCTCTACCGTAACTTTGTCAGCATCCACTTCTATGTAATATATCTAAGTCAAACATGATATACAAGATGAAATCAAAACAGATATGGATAAAGCACTAGTACAACACTAAATCATCTGCACTAGACATCATAACGAAGCAAATTTATTAATCCTCCTTGGCGGTTTTAACATTCATAATCAGAACTATACACCAGTATCAAAAAAAAATTATCCGACCAGAGGGACAATGTTACCACAAACTGATAAGGATAGTCATGCGCTCACCTCAAGTCGACCGGACTTGTCAACCACTGTCCAGTACAAAAATAAAAAGGATTAGTAGACACAAATGAAAAGACCAAAGCTACAAAAATACAAATCAAGGCATCTAAAAGTTATCAAATACTTCTATAATTACCGTGTAGATCACTATTTTAAATATTTCACATTATTTCTTAAAATGATGTCAGTATTTCGTAATTCACCATATTTCTCAAATTCGCAATTTATCAATTGTAACTCTTGTAATAATTTAAAATGTTAAACTAACTCCCACAAATTTTCTCTAAATAATGTCATGTAAATTAACAAACATAAAGACATACTCAAGTTAGCATGTTAGTAGTGAAGCAATATTACTTGAAAACAAAAAGGCTTTGGCGTAACATTCTGAAAATGGAAAACTTACAACCTGGTCTCAAGGACCATCTTGATTCCTCTAACCAATCTAGAAGCTCCATATCATTTCGAGGTAAATTGTAGAAACCATGTCCGTACCCCCGGCTATGAAAAATCAGAGGAACTCTAGATATGTCGACATCTTTTTTGTAAATTCGACGCTGCAACAAAATAGGAGACAAAGATTAACGCTCGGTCTATAGTATTAAATATATCTATGTGAAAATCCCTTCAAATTATTCCAAAACATTGAAACTGGAATTGCATATACCTTTTCCGGATTAGAAATAAGAGCATCAAAATGCTTTTTGGACCGAAATGTCAGATTCTTCTGTTTCCTAAGAAAGAAAAACAATATAAAGAAATAAACGCATGTTAATATATAAGTGGATTACAAACAGGATATGCCTTTTAGGTTAAACACACAGGACATGAATAAGATTGCAACTAATTATACACATAAGTAGACACTAAGTCTGCATTAAAAAAATTTGGAGCTAGAGGGCAGGAGCACTCCTAACCGTATAGACGTTTGATATTAGCAAGATACTCATTAACAGATTTTGTTCCTCGTTGGATTTGTTGAAGCTGTGTAAGAAGCTGATCATGGGTACAAGAGGTAATCTATGTAGTAAAGGATTGTTCCAGATGAAGAAATAATTCATTATCTAAGTACATTCAAGTACATATGATAATTAACCACTACATCTACCTATCACAAACATATATACATATACATGTACAGATTTACATCGACAAAGAAAAAACTAACAAAGTAGTATCGAAACCATTCGATAATCTAAACCAAACAATAGTGTATCAAAATCTTGATATACCAAAACGAACCGCATCAGTCTGATGTAGATAAAATCAAAGATGGAAACCCTAACATAGTTACACATGCAATAATAGAATAAGAACAAAAACATAAGGTATAGTACCTGAAATCTTCTTGAAAAACGTAATCTTCAGGATCGTACATAATGAAGAATGAAGAAATCTAGAGGTGATTGATGAAGAAACAGGGTAACGATTTATATATAAACCTGAAAATCAAAAGTTCCGTTTGGCGAGTCTATTAAGGCCGATTGTTATCAGATTTATACCAATTATAATAAGTTAAATACATTCCTCATTATTAAATTCAGTTAACTAATAAGAAAATATAAATTATTTTAAAACCAATCAGATTTGATTCCTAAATTTTAATTCCTAAAATTTAATAAGTAAAATATTTTGCTCATTATTCAAATTCAGTTAACCAATCAGAAAATATAAATTATCAATTAGAAAATATAATATAGATACAAATCATTCACCAATCATATTATATATATAAAAAATTCTTTATTTATTATTCTAAACTTACTATACTAACCATGGTTAGTTAATAATTTTAATCTAAATATTTTTTTACTTAATTTAACATTGCAATATATTATACAATTCTAATCTAAATATAGTAGTATTAATAATTCACTTATTAATTTAAAACAAATTGAGTTAATTCGTTATAAATAGATAATTTTGTATTTAATAATTTTTTTATAAATAAGTAAGGATAATTAAGTAAAAACATGAAATACCAAAAAACAACTATCATACCAAACAAACTTATAATTTTATTATTGAATAATAGTAATAATAATATTATATATATCGTCATTACAAATATTATTATTGAATATTATAATTATTATTGTACTAGTGCTCTACATTTAGTGTTGTACTAGTGCTCCATCCATGTGTGATGTGTGTTTTGATTTCAACTTGTTTGTCATGTTGATTTAGATATATCACGTGGTAGCGGTTGCTAACAAAGTTACAGTAGAGGAGTGCCTTGAACTACTCAAGGAATTGACTGGTATAATATCTTGTCCCTTTGAAGGTTGTTTTATGTTTATTCATGGTATATATTCCCTGATTTTACTTGTGTCTGCAGATCTTGTTTAGTGAAAGCCGATTCATTGTATGCTCCGTATACAGACTAATCGTAGCTAGTTGCACTTTACTTTTTGGTTACTTCGAAAGATAAGACGGCTTGGTGTTGGAGAGATGGAAGGGATAACGCTTTTATAAAAACCAGTCTGATGTGGAAAGATTTTACATATCTAGAGTTCCTCGGATTTTTAATAGCTTGGAGGATGGAGATGGAGATGGTGTTTATTTTTTCCTCAAGATGATATTGAGCTTCTAGATTGGTTAAAGGAATCTAGACCTTCGCTGAGAAATCGTTATTGTAAGCCTTGATTTGTTTTTTTGTAGCTTTATCCTTGTATGTATTACTAGTACTTGGGTAGAAGTTATGGCTTTTTGTATCGTGGAGGTTAATAATCTTGTGATATGCTCCGCATCTTTTTTATGGTTTTTTCATTATTGTCTACTAATCTTTTTCAATTTTTTATATTGGACAGCGGCCAAGTCCAATCAACTTGAGGTGAATGTTTTTACTTATTACTTTGTTTACACGTGCAGAAACACGGCTTCCGTGATAACATTGTCCCAGAAACCCATCTTCAACCCCTTGGGGCTCAACGCACTTCTAGTCAAACAAAACTTTTCTGATACCGGTGTCTAGTTTTGATCATTGATGTTAATAGGTTAAAACTTGTTAAAATCATGCAGGATTAGTAATGAATTTGTTTCATTAGAGAACAAGTTTTTAATTCTGGATTTCATTTCCTGCAAAGGTTTTTTGTTCCTCAAATACAATCAACTTCACATTTACAGATGTACCTACTTTTTTCTAGCCTCTCTATAGAGGTTCTTTATTATGGTTTTTTTCATTTAAAGAATTTTTTCCTATGTATATATCATATGTGAAGTGTTTTTGAATATTAAATGTGTAAGACTAAATCTTGATAGCTCAAGTGGTAAGAGCTCATCTCTGTCCTCGGTTCGCTTCTCGCTTACCCCAAGTTATTTGAGAACAGAAACTCATTGTAAGGCATATAAGCCTAAATAGTCAAAAAAAATGTGTAAGGCTAAATCTTTATTTAGTGTTGTACTAGTGCTCTATCCATATGTGTTTTGATTTCATCAGATATGTTTGACTTAGATATATACCGTTAAAGTGGATGCCGACAAAGTTACAGTAGAGAAGTGTCTCGAACTACTCAAAGGAATTGACTGGTATGTTATCTTGTCTTGAAGGTTGTTTTATATTTATTCATGGTTGTATTCCCTGATTAATCATGTTCGCGAATCTTGCTCAGTGGAAAAACCCTCTTTTTTCTTTGTTGAGCTGAATGAGGATGATGCTACTAGGCTCAAAGGTCACTTCTCTTCATCTTCTTTGCTCTCTAAGGCTAATAAAATTGGAAAAATTAAGAAATTGTCAAAATGGTAAGAAAATTCATTAGAACCCTGTTTGATGGTTTTTATTTGTTTTTCAGCTTCGGATGGAATTAGCGGGCATATATCGGCGTCCAAGGCTTATGTTTTTGGGACATTAAAGTTTTAGGTTGTTATTTAGTAAGGCCAGAAATATTTTAAATTATGTCCTTGTAAGTTCGTGAAAAAGTTACCATGATGAACGGAACCTTTATCCTATACTTTGACAATGTAGGAACGAGGATGATAACTATTAAGTATTATTTTTTATTGATTTCACTAGTTCTTCCATCGTCTTTAATTTTTGTTAGTAATTAATAGTAGTTGTATGCTAAAGATGATCGTAGTGTATTAATAGTTCCATATACAAACTAAACCTAGCCCAGTTGCACTGTACTTTTTTGTTATGATGTGTCATATTTCATGAGTCCAAACCCCAGGGGCAAACCAATATTATTCACCAATAGTATTACCAGAACTCTTCTAAATGTTTTATTTCTATAGTGGAAGAACTCAATAGTATTCACCAGATACTCAAACACTGATTGAGACACCACCATTCAAGGATGTTCCTTTTTTTAAAATCATGATATATTAAAAAGTGAATATAGTAAAAGTTATATGAGAATGGATGACATTAAAAATTTCTGTAATAGGATAGATTATCTTTAAGCCTTGAATCTCAGTGTAACTACTGCACTAATGATAGTGAATAGCCGCAGGGTAGTAAATTAATTTCCATATGATTCCAAACTTTGAGTACAGATCGATCTGCAAAGACTTCTGTCAATCATGTTGCATCAATGAAGAATCTGACGCATTTAGTCCCGTGGATAATAAACCAAGGGTTTGATTATTACATCAAGAAGTTTTCTAGAGCTTGGGCCCTTGCAATGAGCTCCCTTAGCTTTACACTTAATTATGTTTCTCAGGCAATTCTTCTACTTTAGAGCAATTATTAAAACTCTTATGTATGAAATGTTGCAACTTTTTAAGTGCCATATTTTGCTTTTAAATATTACTAGTATAACTAGCATGATAGCCCGTGTACATTTCCAAAACAGCCAAGTCGCAGACTAAATCATGGCATATAGGAACAGATGGGAAATGGCTAATGGTAGAGATAACGCTTTTAAAACCAGTCTGGTGTGGAAAGATTTCAGAATAGCGAGGCTTCCCTGTTGGTATATTTCTGTTAAACTTTACAGGTACCTGATCCTTCGTATTGGTTTGGAGAAAATTTCAGAACGGAGGGGTGGTTGTTTGTCCCATACTGGTTATATGATACTCTACTTTTTTTGAGACTTGTTTGCTGGCCCCTGGACAATTTTATTTAGTTGAGTCTTAGGGAAGATTTTAGTTGAGTGTGATCTGAAGAGGCATGTGTGTCTGTAGCCGCAATGTAATCTGTGATATATATAATACTGCAATGTGTAGGTTCCTTGAGTCAATTTAGTTCGTTTCACACTGTCACATCGGTGCCATGTGAGCGCTTTCATTCCACAAGCAGCCACTCCCTCTGTCCACCTTGATTTGCCACTGGACTGTCTATCTCCTCATCGGCACTCCTCTCCTCGCACTCTACCATTCAAATTAAGCTGTTTTCTGCATGCCTTTTATCTCATTTTATATGACATATGTAAAGCTCATACAAGAACATGAAGCTGCAAAAAGCTCATTTGAGAAATGGACATATGAGGATGGTCTCAAAGCTAAGCCTTTCACAGAATTTAATTATACTTTCTTTAGCTATATCCTCTACACAAAGTTATAAACACATATTTTGCAGAACTATCTCTCCGTGCCTATAAAATTTTTATGATCAGCTTCACATCCCAGCTTTTCCTACTCTGTGTCACTACTTCTACAACTTTAATAGTATAAATGTTTAATGGCTAGGTTCTGCATCGCTTTGCTGATAAAAGCTGAAGCGCTATAAATCATTTTATTGTCATGGTATTTAAAAGGCTTAATGACCTTTTAACCCCTGAGGTTTAGTACCATATACCCATCAGCCCCTGTGTTTTAAAAGTGTACCTTTTAGCCCTGAGGTACTGAAATCATACCTTTCGACCCTTATACCGGTTCATAACAAAAAACCGGTATAACTCGGATGGGCAAAACAGTCTTTACAATTATACCGATTTATAGTGTACTTTTTAGCCCCTGAGGTACTGAAATCATACCTTTTAGCCCCTGCTCAGAACTTTTTCAGAACTTGAAGCTTAGGCTGTGTCTCCTGGTTCACTAAAGATGGTGGTTTATTATACCATTTTTTCTCCAGCATCTCAAGTCTTCCGTCTTCTCTTAACTCGGCAATTGCTGTTGACATATCAGGCACCAATGGAGAACCTTTCTGAAAGGCCTGGAGGTCACAAGATGGTAAATTGGTTTTAGGTAATGCAAATGTTCCACAATATACTAATCAATTTTTTAGCATTTTGATGTACAAGAATGAATAAATGATTTTTGAAGATAAACTTACAAAGCCAAAACCATTAGTGCTAGATGCAGAGTCGACCATGGCATAATCTGCAGAATACTTCGAAAGGAAGGCTTTAATATATGGCATTTCATCGAGTATATCGTCGACGCCACCATTCTTACTTCCTTTGGTCAAAGCATCAGCGTATTCTTCTGCTGAAGAGTATGGACAAAGCCTATAGTCCTTGTAATTTATGTTATTAGCTATATTTCTTTCAACAAGGGAACCAGTCTGATACCCTACAAAAGCTTTTGATGCTAATCCAATCTGTTGAACTGTCAACATTGAAGCCAATGTTGCAGTGTAACTTGAAGTCAAGATAAGAACCAGAAATGCCCATATCAGCATCACAAATCGTGACAAATTACTTGACAATTTTTCTCCTGAAATATTAAAAATCATATAAGATGACCATACTGTCATCTCCTATATATTCTAATATCTACACCAAAACAATAATAGAGAGATGGTGGCTAAATTGCATAAGGTATATCAGAAGTTTCATGACTTGTAAACCTACATCACACACAAGTTCAGTTTTACTAATCTGGTTGGTATACTTAAAAAAATGTTCTCTATATTGGATATGCTCTTACTTAAATATCAGAGAAGATCCTGTGCTTACCGCTGCTAAAAAATATTGTTGAAAAGAAGATTGTTCCAAGTTGCTCCGATGGTGAACCTTCAAAGTCTTTATTTGTAGGTTTCTCTATAGCCCAAATGAGAAGTCCAGTAAGTATAAAGAAAACAACAGTCACGAGACAGAGATCTACACCAATTGACTTTGCGAAGATCCACATGTCCTTGTTGTTTTTTCGTTTGGCAATTGTTCCAACACCTATATCTGTGTATGGATTCGTAAAGTCAACATATCGTGACCTTTCTGCCATGATACTTATGTCCCCCACCGCAGCATTGTAATTCTAATACATCAAGATATCAGAAAATATATCATAGTTCTGAATGAGAGACAAGAGAATTTGAAGTATCATAGTTCTGAATGCCAACTCTTAATTTTTTCAAGTGCAATCCTCTTGGAATAACTATGGACTCTCCTGGCCAGATAATTACTCTAAGATTGTTATGAGACGAGGCTGAATGCATTATTTCTCTAGTAATGCCAACTCCCTTTACCCAAAAGCCTACTCTTCTTTCACCTTCTCTTATCACATTCTCGATTTCAAATGCCTTCAATAATGGAACTGTCATGTTCACAATTTGAAAGTCACCGCTTAAGCCCTTGAGTCTTGTTTTTACTAATTTATTCAGAAGTTTTTTGCGAATATGAGAGACCCCGGCATTTGCAGATTTTGATTCTGAGCTGCTTTCATCAGTGGATTTTGAATCTATTTGAGTATTCACTCCTTCAACTGCCCTTGCAAGTGCCCAGATAGCATCGTACGCCCACACTCCATAAGCACTCAACTCCTTTGCGTTCATAAAGGGGTCTTGGTCATGAAATTCTTCCCTCCATCTCGATGTGAAATTGTTTAGCTTGATTGATGCTGAACAGGGGCTAAAAGGTATGATTTCAGTACCTCAGGGGCTAAAAGGTACACTGTAAATCGGTATAACCGTAAAGACTGTTTTGCCCATCCGAGTTATACCGGTTTTTTGTTATGAACCGGTATAAGGGTCGAAAGGTATGATTTCAGTACCTCAGGGGCTAAAAAGTACACTTTTAAAACACAGGGGCTGATGGGTATATGGTACTAAACCTCAGGGGTTAAAAGGTCATTAAGCCAATTTAAAATTTGATATGTTTTTACATGAAGTTCACCTTTGTGTTTAATTGTTCTCAGTTAATTAAACATGTACAAGGTCATTTGACCAGAAGAACAGCCATTGAGAAGAACCATGTGTTCCAGGTAGCCATTTTTAGTGGGAAAAGACCCATAATATTTTTGTGAGGCATATGCATATCAGGAATTTCAATTGTAGTCCTTGTAAAGGGGTTCACGAGGAACAATGAATCTGGGACCTGCAAGCTTTTTGTTTCTTTCCGTAAGTTCTTAGGAGGCATGACAAACCAGCTTTGCTTTGAGTACAGCAGAAGGGAAGTAATAAATTCAGGCAGATCAGGCGTAATTTTTTTCTGTCGGAGTACTAATAGAAACCTGAGCACTGGTTTCTACCCTTTTGTACATTTGCATTTAGCCATTTACATTCAACAAGTCAGTAATGTTCAAGGAGTGAAAGTAATACTTATTTGGGAAAATATCACAATTTTTATGGTGTAAGTGTAACATGAATACTTGTTGTAGTAATACAGGAAAACATTAAACCAAGAGTGACAGACAATTCAGAAGGATTACAAATGACACATAATTTTGCAAAAACAAAAGACTGTACCTCTTCTTCTTTTTCTTTGCCAAGTAATCCAAGAGGCCAAGACTTATTTAGTTCATTAAGAATGCCACCATAAGATACTTTACAGGAATCCGTTACTTCCACAGTCTGAAAATTTGCCAAGGATGATAAACTGGGAGTAGAGATTTTTACTTGATAAGCATCATAAAGACTAGGATGGAAATTTTAATGGCGTCATTTGAATAACTCCTGTAACCCGATAGCCAACAGCAAGTATTTGCATAAGTGATTGCCGAGGTTCAGTAATGAGATTGAGATTCCAAGAAAGAAGTAAAGAACCACCTCTGTAACCTGAAACAACCATGATGGAAAAATATCAGCTATATTTTTATCACCGGATACACTTCTAAAATTATATTACCAAACGTTCAAGAAACCTCAAGTATAGAGGACACTGGACCTGTCATATTGCTGTAATGGTTGACTACAGAATCTTTTTTTGTCTGAATCCATGAACTAAAAACCGAGACTCGCTCTCAGACATACACCTATTCTGTATAAACTATTGTTATAAGTAATAGGTACAAGCGCTCCAATGGTTTAGGAATTGATCCAACTGCAGCCTGGTTGTTTTATCACTCCACATGTCTTGACTAGCATCTGCATATATGTTTGACAAAAGAACATACACTGTTGGATTGTTGTGTTCCTTTTTTAGAAGACATTCAGCTATAATTCTTCCCAATCTTAGATTCCCATGAGCTCCATGATATCAATGAGTTCCATGATATGAGATTCCAATGAAACATGCCACTAAATACTTCATAGGCCTGATTTATTTCACCGTACTTAAAAAATGCAGAAAGTAATGCATTAATTGAAACTTGGGTGTTTGAAAAAAGTCCGTATTTGAACACAACAGCTAGTATCATCTCCACAGATACCAGCATCTCGGTGCTTGCTATATGTCCCTGAGCGTAGCCTGTTATAATGGTGTTCCAAGATACGGTATCCTTCTCTTGCATTTCGCGGAAAACCATATGAGCGGTATCCAGCTCCCCACAAGTAGAGTACATTGTCATTGCTGCATTTCTCACAGAGGTACAGTTTTCATAGCCAATCTTAATAGCTTGAGCGTGTACTTGTATGGCAATTCTAGCACATGAACACAACCCCATAACACCAACAAAAGTTAATTCTGTGGGTCTTAAGTGAACTTTTTGCATATCTTTAAACATAAGTAAAGCCTCTACATCTCTTCCTGCACCAGCTAAACCAGCTATCATCGCATTATAACTAATACAATCACATATCTCACCTTCTCCACCTTCAAAAACTTCAAACGCGTCTTCAACCCTTCCAATATCAAAATACATTGACAACAAAGCATTGTCTATTTTGTTCCGCTGCTATCGCAATTTATATTTTATCACAGTTAAAGATTTCAATTTTTTTCTTTAAAAATTAGTGGACAGATTTTGATTAAAAAGTTCATATATATACACTCAAATATTTTTTTATCGGTGGACCAGTGGAGTAGATCTGAAATTTTGCAAATTTTGCATCAGTATTCATTTGTTTTGCTTCTAATAAATACTTTAGTACATTTATCAATTTAGACATTCCTGCAGAATGCATGAGCTAAAGCCCAAGTATATGTGTTTGTATTGATATGACTCCTCGAACAAACAGTTTGGATTAGTTTGTATGAACACAATAACACACTCTGATCATTTTTAGCATACAATTATTAATTAGTACAAAAAATTAGAGATGATGGAAGCAATAGCTATGGCAATAAAAATACACTTAATAATTATCATCCTCGTTCGTCAAGTGTCAAAATATTGCATAAAGTTTCCGTTCATAATAGTAATGTTTACAGAACTTGAAAATACATCATAAATATTAGCAATGTCTGGCCTTACTATTAATGGCCTTACTATTAAACGACAACCATCAAAGTTTCAGGGACATTCCTGCAGAAACCTAAGCCGCCTTCCACGTGGATATACCCTGCTAATTCCATTTGAAGCTAGAAAAACAAATAAGAAGATGCATCAGATAGTTTCTAGTCAATTTTTAAACCATTTTGATGATTTCTTGTTATCTCCAATTTAATTAGCCATAGAGCAAATAAGATGGAGAGAACTGACCTTCGAGCCTGGTAACATCGCTCTTGTTCAAGTCAGCATAGAAAAGAGAGGGTTCTTTTACGGAGCATGCAATGAATCGACTTTCACTAAACAAGATTTGCAGACACAAGTAAAATCGGGGAATACCTATATTAATGAATGAAAATAAAACAACCTTTAAAGAACAAAATGATATACCAAAGATCAATTCGTTTGAGTAGTTCAAGGCACTCCTCTACCGTAACTTTGTCAGCATCCACTTCTATGTAATATATCTAAGTCAAACATGATATACAAGATGAAATCAAAACAGATATGGATAAAGCACTAGTACAACACTAAATCATCTGCACTAGACATCATAACGAAGCAAATTTCTTAATCCTCCTTGGCGGTTTTAACATTCATAATCAGAAATATAGACCAGTATCAAAAAAAAATTATCCGACCAGAGGGACAATGTTATCACAAACTGATAAGGAAAGTTATGCGCTCACCTCAAGTCGACCGGACTTGTCAACCACTGTCCAGTACAAAAATAAAAAGGATTAGTAGACACAAATGAAAAGACCAAAGCTACCAAAATACAAATCAAGGCATCTAAAAGTTATCAAATACTTCTATAATTACCGTGTAGATCACTATTTTAAATATTTCACATTATTTCTTAAAATGATGTCATTATTTCGTAATTCACCATATTTCTCAAATTTGCAATTTATCAATTGTAACTCTTGTAATAATTTAAAATGTTAAACTAACTCCCACAAATTTTCTCTAAATAATGTCATGTAAATTAACAAACATAAAGACATACTCAAGTTAGCATGTTAGTAGTGAAGCAATATTACTTGAAAACAAAAAGGCTTTGGCGTAACATTCTGATAATGGAAAACTTACAACCTGGTCTCAAGGACCATCTTGATTCCTCTAACCAATCTAGAAGCTCCATATCATTTCGAGGTAAATTGTAGAAACCATGTCCGTACCCCCGGCTATGAAAAATCAGAGGAACTCTAGATATGTCGACATCTTTTTTGTAAATTCGACGCTGCAACAAAATAGGAGACAAAGATTAACGCTCGGTCTATAGTATTAAATATATCTATGTGAACATCCCTTCAAATTATTCCAAAACATTGAAACTGGAATTGCATATACCTTTTCCGGATTAGAAATAAGAGCATCAAAATGCTTTTTGGACCGAAATGTCAGATTCTTCTGTTTCCTAAGAAAGAAAAACAATATAAAGAAATAAACGCATGTTAAAATATAAGTGGATTACAAACAGGATATGCCTTTTAGGTTAAACACAAAGGACATGAATAAGATTGCAACTAATTATACACATAAGTAGACACTAAGTCTGCATTAACAAAATTTGGAGCTAGAGGGCAGGAGCACTCCTAACCGTATAGACGTTTGATATTAGCAAGATACTCATTAACAGATTTTGTTCCTCGTTGGATTTGTTGAAGCTGTGTAAGAAGCTGATCATGGGTACAAGAGGTAATCTATGTAGTAAAGGATTGTTCCAGATGAAGAAATAATTCATTATCTGAGTACATTCAAGTACATATGATAACCACTACATCTACCTATCACAAACATATATACAGATACATGTACAGATTTACATCGACAAAAAAAAACTAACAAAGTAGTATCGAAACCATTCGATAATCTAAACCAAACAATAGTGTATCAAAATCTTGATATACCAAAACGAACCGCAATGTAGATAAAATCAAAGATGGAAACCCTAACACAGTTACACATGCAATAATAGAATAAGAACGAAAACATAAAGTATAGTACCTGAAATCTTCTTGAAAAACGTAAGCTTCAGGATCGTACATAATGAAGAATGAAGAAATCTAGAGGTGGTTGATGAAGAAACAGGGTAACGATTTATATATAAACCTGAAAATCAAAAGTTCCGTTTCTAAAACCCGTTGCTCCCGAGGATATTATATACCAGGGGGCGAGTCTATTAAGCAAGGCCGATTGTTATCAGATTTAGAGTATATCCTTTATTATAATGCAGTTAAACAATCAGAGGACCGATCCCAATTAATTTCTAAATTTTAGATTCTTATCAAATTCCAGTTAACTAATCAGAAAATATAAATTATTTTAAACCAATCAGATTTGATTCCTAAATTTTAATTCCTAAAATTTAAGCCAATTATAATAAGTAAAATACTTTCCTCATTATTCAAATCCAGTTAACCAATCAAAAAATATAAATTATCAATTAGAAAATATAAATTATCTTAAGACCAATTAGAGTTAATTCCTAAATTTTAGACCAATCATAATAAATTAAGGGTAGACATTTTTAATTATATTTATAATGTCCGTTTAAGTCTATGGAAAGGTTACCACATGAAGCAAATCGTTTCTGATGCTACACTTTGACAATTGAATTAAGCTTTATTTTAATTGTTGCATCTATTGCTTCCACCATGCATCTTTAATTTTTGTTAGTAATTAATAGTTAGTATGCTAAAGATGATGGAAGTGTATTAATTGTTCCATATACAGACTTATCCTAGCCAGTTGCACTTTACTTTTTCGTTACTTCCAAAGATAAGACGGCTTGGTGTTGGATCTGGTGTGGAAAGATTTTACAGTAGCTAGCGAGGCCTGGTGTTGAATGGTGTAGTCTGGTCATGACTGGTGTGGTTTTCTAACTGCATCCCCAAATCTGCATTTTTTCTTAGGCTGGCGATTTTTCGTAAAAAGAAATTCATATCAATATTAAGAGCAGCTACATCACGGCATGCCCTAAAGTATATTGATTGACATATTGATATGATTTAAATATAAAAAGCAATCGAAAATTCAATAATTCGGAAAGTTATCCAAAAATATCTGCATTCCAAAAAATTATAAAAACTAAATTAGTTAAGATAGAGGTTCCCCGAGTTCAGAACCGCCGTTTACGTACATGGTTGATGATTATATAAGAAAAGAGAGGAGGAGACGACGGAGACACAAAATATAACCCAAGCAATAGAGAACGGAACGAACATATACATCTATAAACACCTACAAATCTATACAAGGTATTTCTAGCTCTTCATGCACGTCTCTATCTGTATATATGGTTTCGATACTATTTTTTACTTTTTAATCTTGACATGATATATGTACGTCTCTCTCTTGTTTAACCTAAAAGACATATTTGTAATTTACTGTTTTTCCTCTCTCTCTCTCTCTCTCTCTCTCTCTCTCTCTCTCTCTCTCTCTCTCTCTCTCTCTCTCTCTCTCTCTCTCTCTCTCTCTCTCTCTCTCTCTCTCTCTCTCTCTCTCCCTCTCCCCATATATATATATATATATATATATACTCCCCTCGGTTTGTATTTTTGTGTTAGATGTTGGTGAAAAAGTAGGTCTCTTTTCTATCGTCTTTTATTCGTCTGACCTTGTGGACGGATTGACATATATATATCATTACCTCATTAGACTGATGAGTTACGTTTGATTTTGGTATTTTATATATGTTTGTATGTAATGTTACAGCACTCTGCCCCCAAATTTTGTTATTGCATACATAGTATCTACTCATGTTTATAATTTGGAATCTTGTTTAAGTCCTTTGTCTTTAAACTAAACTAATTTATATCCTGTTTTTATTTTCTTTTTATTGTTTTTCTTCTTAGGAAAGAGAAGAAAATGATAATTGTGTCCACAAAGCGTTTGAAGCTCTTACTTCGAATCCGAAAGAGGTATAGACAATTTTGGTTTCAATTTCTTTTGAATGATTTAAAGGGATTTTCACAAACACACACACATATATTTTGAAATTGCACTTTACTATGGACCAACGATTAATCTTCATCTTCTGTTATGTTGCAGTATTGGATTTATCCAAAAGATGTCGACATATCTAGAGTTCCTCGGATTTTTAATAGCACGGAGGATGGAGATGGTTTTTACGTTTTTCCTCAAGATGATATTGAGCTTCTAGATTGGTTAAAGGAATCGAGACCTTCGCTGAGAAATCGTTATTGTAAGCCTTGATTTGTTTTTTTGTAGCTTTATCCTTGTATGTATTACTAGTACTTGGGTAGAAGTTATGACTTTTTAAATCGTGGAGGTTAATAATCTTGTGATATGCTCAGCATCTTTTTTTGTTTTTCATTCTGTACGATTGTATGGTTTTTTCATTATTGTCTACTAATCTTTTTCAATTTTTATATTGGACAGCGGTGGACCTTGAGGTGAGTGTTTTTACTTATTACTTTGTTTACACGTGTTTCTGCACGGCTTTTGTGATAACATTGTCCCAGAAACCCGTCTTCAACCCCTTAGGGCTCAACGCACTTCTAGTCAACACACTTCTAGTCAAACAAAACTTTTCTGATACTGGTGTCTAGTTTTGATCATTGATGTTAATAGGTTAAAACTTGTTAAAATCATGCAGGATTAATAATGAATTTGCTTCATTAGAGAACAAGTTTTTAATTCTGGATTTCATTTCCTGCAAAGGTTTTTTGTTCCTCAAATACAATCAACTTCACATTTACAGATGTACCTACTTTTTTCTAGCCTCTCTATAGAGGTTCTTTATTATGGTTTTTTTCATTTAAAGAATTTTTTCCTATGTATATATCATATGTGAAGTGTTTTTGAATATTAATTAATGTATAAAACTAAATCTTGATAGCTCAAGTGGTAAGAGCTCATCTCTGTCCTCGGTTCGTTTCTCGCTTACCCCAATTTATCTGAGAACATAAACTCATTGTAAGGCATATAAGTCTAAATAGTCAAAAAAAAATGTGTAAGGCTAAATCTTTATTTAGTGTCGTACTAGTGCTCTATCCATCTGTGTTTTGATTTCATCATGCATATCATGTTTGACTTAGATATATAAAGTTAAAGTGGATGCTGACAAAGTTACAGTAGAGAAGTGTCTCGAACTACTCAAAGGAATTGAATGGTATGTTATCTTGTCTTGAAGGTTGTTTTATCTCTATTCATGGTTGTATTCCCTGATTAATCATGTTCGCGAATCTTGTTTAGTGAAAGCCGATTCCTTGCGTGCTCAGTGGAAGAACACTCTTTTTTCTTTGCTTTGCTGAATGAGGATGATGCTACTAGGCTCAAAGGTCAGTTCTCATCATCTTCTTTGCTCTCTAGAGGGTTAATAAAATTGGAAAAATTAAGAAATTGTAAGAAAATTGATTAGAACCCTGTTTGATGGTTTTTATTTGTTTTTCAGCTTCGGATGAAATTAGCGGCATATATCGGCGTCCAAGGCTTATGTTTTTGGGACATTAAAGTTTTAGGTTGTTATTTAGTAAGATCAGAAATATTTTAAATTACGTCCTTGTAAGTTCGTGAAAAAGTTGCCATGATGAACGGAACCTTTATCCTATACTTTGACAATGTAGGAACGAGGATGATAACTATTAAGTATTATTTTTTATTGATTTCACTAGTTCTTCCATCGTCTTTAATTTTTTATTGATTTCACTATTAGGAACGAGGATGATAACTATTAAGTATTATGCAAAAGATGATCGTAGTGTATTAATAGTTCCATATACAAACTAAACCTAGCCCAGTTGCACTGTACTTTTTTATTATGATGTGTCATATTCCATGAGTCCAAACCCCAGGGGCAAACCAATAGTATTCACCGATAGTATTAACAGAACTCTTCTAAATGTTTTATTTCTACAGTGGAAGAACTCAATAGTATTCACCAGATACTCAAACACTGATTGAGACACCACCATTAATCAAGGATGTGCCTTTTTTTAAAATCATGGATAGCTCCAGTCTGGAAGTCCACAGAAAAATGTTGACTGGGCATATATGTATTTCAAATATTTAAAAGTGAATATAGTAAAAGTTATAAGAGAATGGATGACATTAAAAATTTCTGTAATAGGATAGATTATCTTTAAGCCTTGAATTAATCTCAGTGTAACTACTGCACTAATGATAGTGAATAGCCGCAGGGTAGTAAATTAATTTCCATATGATTCCAAACTTTGAGTAAAGATTCGATCTGCAAGACTTCTGTCAATCATGTTGCATCAATGAAGAATCTGACGCATTTAGTCCTGTGGGTAATAAACCAAGGGTTTGATTATTACATCAAGAAGTTTTCTAGAGCTTGGGTCCTTGCAATGAGCTCCCTTAGCTTTACACTTAATTAAGTTTCTCAGGCAATTCTTCTACTTTAGAGCAATTATTAAAACTCTTATGTATGAAATGTTGCAACTTTTTAAGTGCCATATTTTGCTTTTAACTATTACTAGTATAACTAGCATGATAGCCCGTGTACATTTCCAAAACAGCCAAGTCGCAGACTAAATCATGGCATATAGGAGCAGATGGGAAATGGCTAATGCAGCAGCTATAATGCTTGTGCTAAACTTATTTGAGAAGCATCAAAATGGACAACAGTAGTTGCCGATTGTTGGATTGCTTGAACTGTATTTTATATTCTGTCTTGTGTATTTAGGCAATTTCTTTATTCCAAATGCCGTGGTTTAATTGATGTTCCTCAAATGCGCTTTCATATAGCACTCGATGCAGGATAACAAATTCTTTGTAAAAGAGCAGGCCATGTTTGAAATTTTATTGACCCAGGGTTTTACTGCGATGGGGTCCTATTGTAGAGCGGAAGTGGCAGATTTTCTAGTTGAGGGACATTGGACTTGGCCTACAGGTATCCTCGAGAAAGTTCAGGGTCTTAATGTTGAGGGTTCAACTATTGCAATAAATTGAAAGATAAGACGGTTTGGTGTTCGAGAGATGGTAGAGATAACGCTTTTAAAACCAGTCTGGTGTGGAAAGATTTCAGAATAGCGAGGCTTCCCTGTTGGTATATTTCTGTTAAACTTTACAGGTACCTGATCCTTCGTATTGGTTTGGAGAAAATTTCAGAACGGAGGGGTGGTTGTTTGTCCCATACTGGTTATATGATACTCTACCTTTTTTTAGACTTGTTTGCTGGCTCCTGGACAATTTTATTTAGTTGAGTCTTAGGGAAGATTTTTGTTGAGTAGTCTGTCTTATTCCAACTTACCTTTTGTACATATGAGGGTGGTCTCAAAGCTAAGCCTTTCACAGAATTTAATTATACTTTCTTTATAGCTATATCCTCTACACAAAGTTATAAACACATATTTTGCAGAACTGTCTCTCTGTGCCTATAAAATTTTTATGATCAGCTTCACATCCCAGCTTTTCCTACTCCGTGGCACTACTTCTACAACTTTAATAGTATAAATGTTTAATGGCTAGGTTCTGCATCGCTTTGCTGATAAAAGCTGAAGCGCTATAAATCATTTTATTGTCATGGTATTTAAAATTTGATATGTTTTTACATGAAGTTCACCTTTGTGTTTAATTGTTCTCAGTTAATTAAACATGTACAAGGTCATTTGACCGGAAGAACAGCCATTGAGAAGGACCATGCGTTCCAGGTAGCCATTTTTAGTGGGAAAAGACCCATAATATTTTTGTGAGGCATATGCATATCAGGAATTTCAATTATAGTCCTTGTAAAGGGGTTCATGAGGAACAATGAATCTGGGACCTGCAAGCTTTTTGTTTCTTTCCGTAAGTTCTTACGAGGCATGACAAACCAGCTTTGCTTTGAGTACAGCAGAAGGGAAATAATAAATTCAGGCAGATCAGGCGTAATTTTTTTCTCTCGGAGTACTAAAAGAAACCTGAGCACTGGTTTCTACCCTTTTGTACATTTACACGATCCATGGTGTACTACCACAAATAGATTGCCTTTTTGGATAACTTGAATGTAATTTCTGACTTTACTAAATCTAAAATTTGCAGTATGAAGGAGAGCAGTTCTGCTAAATTTTGCCTAGAAATGTGTTTATCATATTCCTAAAGATTCACTGTGTGCATCTTTCCAGAATAATCTTTTGTATGCAGTTGAAGAGCTTGACATATCCAGAATAAAATGAAATCGAAGATCATTGTGTTTGCTCAATTGCCGACTTATTGTCAATCAGAATTTCAGTTGATCCAGGTTGTGGGAGTCTTAACTCACATAATAACCTTCTCAGCCATACTGCATGACGACATACACAATAGGAAGCTGCCACATATTCTTCTTTCACAGGTTGATTATGATACTATATGTTGCTTCTTGAATTTCAGGTGAATGCTGTATTTTCCTTAAGAAACATACCAGATGTGCTTTTCCAGTCTTCGACATCTCTGCCCAATCACTATCGAAGCATCTCACCATATCGTAGTCCAAATGTTCTAGAGTAGAACAGTCCCATTGCTTTTGTTCCCTGAATGTATCGTCTAATGCTCTTAAAAATAGCTTTCCAGTGTGAATATATCGGATCCTCCAAGAACCTACAAACTATACCAATGTGCACTAACTCAAATCATCAGCACCCGACAATCACTAAATATAAAAATAATTTGTATACTAACAATTTGGTGGCAATCATTTACTAACTAAATTACAAGCCATCACTAAATACGATACTACTAATCAGTAAATGAGGGGTGCAATCGTTATAATAACGATCACTAAGGATTACTAATTGATTTTAGTTGCTAAGAATGTGTACGTAGTTTAGTTGCTAAGAATGTGTATGTACTTTAGCATCTCTTGCATATACATTCTCTTGCATATACATTAAACATAATCATGTATTTATAATCCTTCCGGAATCTTTATCCAATCAACTTTCATGTAGTAAGTTCAAAGCATTCTCATAAAAATTATATTCATCTCCGCTCAAAAGTAGTTTTCCCTTTCAAAATTTGCATGGTTTCGGGAAACTATAAAATAATAATAAAATTCACAGCTTTACAAAACAAACTCAATAATCCTAATATATTATGATTACTAGCTTAAAACACGTGCAATGCACGGATTGTTATTTTATTATTATTTTTTAATATTTTATTAATTTTAATTGTGCAAAAAATATGTAGGTATGTTAAAATAGCTAAACATTTTTAATTAATTAAAAACATTAAAACAGATTTTAAAATAAATAAGTATGGGTTTGCCCGTTATATTTTTGGAAAATGGGGGATTTTAGTAAGAAAAAATAAAAAATGTAACATATATTTAGTTTAAAAAGGTAAATGCCCGTGATATTTTTGAAAAATGAGGTTTTAAAATTTAATAATTAAAAGTATTTAAATATGTTTTAAAATAAATAAGTAAAGGGTTTCCTGTGATATTTTTGCAAAAGAATGGATTTTAGTGAGAAAAATAGAAAAAGTAAATTGTAAAAGGCAATTTCCCGTGATATATTTAGAAAAGGATGGACTTTGTTATAAAAAATATATAATGTGTTTTAGCTGCAAAGATAATTGGTTATAATTAGTTATTTGATTATTTATATTTTAATATTTTTAGTAATTGCATTTGTTAAGAAAAATAAGTAGACATGTTAAAATATGTAAATTTTAAAAAAAATAATTATAATATTAAAATAGGTTTAAAAATAAATAACTAAAAGTTTGTCCATAATATTTTTGGAAAATGAGGGGTTTTAGTAAAAAAAATAGAAAAACAAAAATGTTTTTTTTTAAAAGGTAATTGCCCGTAATATATTTGAAAAATAGGGGAATTTGTTAGAAAAAATAGAAAATATAATGTATTTTAGGTGAAAAAGGTAATTGATTATAAATAGGTAATATTATTATTTAATAATATATTTCTATAAATAAATAAGGTTAATTAAGTAAAAACACGAAATACAGCTAATTAAGGACAATTAAATAAAATCACAACGTACAATACCGACCAACCAAACTTTTAATGTTTCGTCTATTATATAATAGTATTGATGAGGTGAAACTCATTCGAATGTCAATTAGAAACACATTCTATTTTTCATCCACTCTAGCCAGAGATTTATATGAGTTATCACCTATCATAAATCATATTATCTTCAAAAAAAATAGTACTCCCTCCGTCCCCCTCAATTCTTTACATTGGGGGACGGGGGCTCGGCACGCATTTTAAGGCTCCTATAAAATATATTTCGATAAATTTTTTTAAATTTTTTTTCTTCTGAATAAACATATAATGTTTAAATTTTTATTTAGAAAAAGAAAATTTTAAAAATAAGTTGTAGAGCTATACTTTATACGAGCCTTAAAATGCGTGTCAAGCAGTGTAAAAAAACTGTAAAGAAATGAGAGGAACAGAGGGAGTAGAAGATTAAATAATCATCACATTTCACGATAGACGATTTTTAGTAATTAAATGATTATATTTGAAACCACATTGATCCAATGTCACAAAACCAAATATCGAACAAAATAGACCATCGAAGATAAAAATCAGAACCGACCAGTCTGAAAGAAAGCCAATTTACACTATTAAGATGAACTCAAATCAAAAAGTGCAAAAGACGAAACTTGTAGACAATTTCGAGACCTTTCCAGAATGGTAAGACATGTCACAAACAAAGATGTACCGAATTCAGAAATAATTAAAATACGGACTGCCAGAACAGAATCAGCCCCTGATCACAAAACGCAGAGATCGAAACAAGCTTTCCAGAATGATATTACTCATAATTATTGGATAAAAGCTTGATTTACTACGAATATTCAAAACTACAACACATCAAGTTAAATTAATCCACCAGATTACAAAAAAGGTAGATTTGAACATGTATACAAGCAGAATTATGAAAAACACAAAGAACAAAAGTTGTAGATAATCGAAATATCTTTCCAACGAGTCCAAAATCATAACAATTCGAGAAATAATGAATTAGCTACGAATTTTTCTGAAATACCTAAAATATATAGATTTCGATGTAAAACAAATTCAATATGATTTTTACGGAAAATTTAAATTAACATACCTCATATAAACACACATTTAGAACAATGCAATGAAAAAGAAGAAAACGATAAAGGGGATGCGTACCTTTTAATCTTAAAATAAGTATTGGCTAATCCTCTTTGGATTTCTCACTTTAAAATTTGAAATGAGTAAGAAAAAACCTTTAGTCGATGATCATAAGAACAACTTGTATCTCTTAACGCACTTTAAACAATCAACCACTTCCTCTAGCTAATTCGGCTTGGAACTAAAGTTCCACTAGGATACCAAAACAATCTTTCATGTTTGTAAAAGTTAATCAACTTCATGGATATAAGGTCCACAATCGTAATGACGGAGCGAAAGAGCTACTCGTGCTGATAACATGTTATATAATATAATATATATATATATATATATATATATATATATATATATATATATATATATATAAGAAAAATTAGAGAGAGTTAGACAAAAATGAGGAGATCATCATCTTATTCATGTCCTAAGACAATGTGCATACAAGTCTTTATATAGGCTTCCTATACATACGTTACAAGAGAGGTGAAAAGCCAAGAGTTGTACTAATTACAAAATAGGTGAAAAGCCAATGGAGTTAGAAACTCTAAGAGTCGTACAATTTATTTCATAACATATTACTATATATTAAACCTCACACAAGGACAAAAGTTGCCAATTAAATGGCCACGAAATTACTGTTTTACCCTCTTTTTTTTTTGAAAAATAACAAAAATGCCACTCGTATATTATTATACAATGTTTTTGTTAGGCTCAAGACATGTCTGAATACCACTATTAACAATCCTACACTATGTGACTATGTCACATTACATGACCTAGTGAATTCTATCACTGGGATATAGTATAGGTCTCTAGATGTACTTGTCTTGTTCTCATGAACATTAGCTTGACCATGTATGCTCAAAGTTATAATGAGCTTAGTAAAGTTTCTTGCATCTAGATTGTATATAGGCCATTGAATAATTGTCCTGGTAGAAGTTCAGAAGTGTTCATGCAGCAGGATAGAGATGAATAAGGCCATGAAGAAATAAGTTGCAGAAATTGGTCTAAGGCATTATATAGCAAAGTCAAAAGAAAGCTATGTCGTGAAGTCACCGATATCCATGTCGTGAAGTACTACATCGCATAGTCCATTTTGTACTATGTCGTGAAGTGTTGAAGTCAGCAAAGTCAAAGAAGCCTAGATCGTGAAGTCCTCAAATGACCTATGTCGCATAGTCGTCAAATGACCTATGTCGCATAGTCCTCAAATGACTTATGTCGCATAGTCGTCAAACAACCTATGTCGCATAGTCGTCAAATGACATATGTCGTAAAGTCTTCAAAGGCTACTTCGCGTAGTCCTCACAAGGGAGATCGCGAAGTCAGGAATAAAGTGGAGTTCACGATATCAACACTTAGCCGTTTACAACAAGACAAATCAAAGTACAGAACCAAGAATCAAAAGAGACAAATACTGAAGCATTTGTTCTGGCAAGGTGGTCCAAAGAACAGATGGCAAATCTACAGCTAAACTTGGAGAGAAAGATAAGAGACAAGCAGCTAAAGAAACGGGAAAGACTCCGAAAAGCAGGTGGTCCTTCCTGACACAGTTAACTTCTTATGGCAGGACAAGTTGGACTTTCAGCAAGGGGTAATTGTGTAAAAATAGGAGTGTGCACTTGTTTGTACAAGGCTTATATATATCATGCACATCCTATCGTTAGCTGTAAGAGAGATACACATAGTTATTTGCTAAGCTCTTTTCTCTGTAAGCAAGCAAGTTCAAACGGTTCTTGTTTAGAAGCCAGAAATTCGATTGTGAATTTCCTGGAAAGCTGTAGTATTTAATTTGCTTATACAAAGTAGATTAAAGTGATTGTGTGTGTTGTTTACTTTCCGCATACTGCATAGCATAATCATTACAGTTTATATTTAGTTTGAAGTAAACAAAAATCCATCAAACTATCCATTCACCCCCCCTCTGTCTAGTTTCTAGGTGATATTCATTGCTAACAAGTGGTATCAGAGCATAGGCTGTTAACGTACAAACAGGAAAAGATCAAGAATGAGTTCACAGAAACTAAGCAGTATCAAGATTCCTCCCTTTAACAAGGAGCACTACAGTTTATGGAAAAAGAAGATGTTGCTTTTCATCAAAGCTTCTAACCCCATGTATTTAGATATTCTAAAGCATGGTCCCTTCATTCCAATGATCGAGATTGGTGAAACAACCAATGGCACTGAGATTGTACCAGCAAAACATGTGCCCAAAGATCCCTCAAAATACACTGATCCTGAAAAGGAAAAAGTAGCACTGGATGGACATCTTCAACTTATCATTTGTGAATCTATGGACTTCAACATGTATGGCACTGTTGCTCATTGTACTAGTGCCAAGAAGATGTGGGATCTTATAGAAGTGCTCTGTGAAGGAACTACTGAAGTAAGAAAGAACAAGAAGCAGATTCTTGTTTCACAATATGAAGCCTTCATGGCTCAGCCAAAAGAGGGAATCACAGAAGTGTTTGAGAGATTCAACAAGCTGATAAACGAGCTCAAACTCTATGACAAACACTATGAAACAGAAGAGCTCAATATGAAGTTTCTACTAACTCTCCCAGATCACTTGGAACCAAGAATCTCTTCCCTTAAAGAAAGAGATCTAACAAAGATTGGTTTTGATGTGTTGTATGGTGTTTTGAAGACATATGAATTAGAGCTGTTTCAAAAGAGATCTATTCAAGCAAAGCAAGGATTAGTGGCTAATACCTCCTGTGCACTTATTGCTGACAATCTAGGTCAAAGAATGGATTCTCTAAAAATAAGTCATGTCAAGATTGAGGAACTGGAAAGTGATGACACTGGTGATGAAAATCAGGTTGTGTATGATTTACCTGAAGAGGATGAGTTCTACAGTATAGATGAGCTGGACAAAATGGAAAATAAATCTTTTGCTTATATGGCTAGGAGATATCCTAACATTAGGTTTAAGAGAAAACAGCCATTCAAGTCTAGATTCAATGGTGGGAATGCTGGTGGTTCAGGTAACTCAAACTCCTTCAACAAGGGAAAAGGGAGTGCTGGTGCAGCTAAAGGAGGATACAAATCTGGGAGTGTGGATAGGTCCAAAATAAGATGCTATAACTGCAATGAACTTGGGCACTTTGCCACAGAGTGCAAGAAGCCTAAGCAGGTCAAAAAGAATAAAGCATACTTAGAGCTTGAAGCTAAGTATGAGGCCCTACTCAAGAAACAACATGGAAAAGCTTTTATTGCTGAGGGAAAATGCTGGGATGACTCTGATGAAGAAGAAGAACAAGAGTACTCAAACTATGCCTTGATGGCATTTTCTGATGATGGTGATTCAAGTCAGGTACCTATTCTTACTTCTCTTGAAATGACTCCTGTCAATATAAGCAGACTGTTGAAGACATGAGTACTGAAATGTTTAATATTCATACTAGCATGTTAGTTGCTAATGAAGAAATTGACAGGCTAACTGCTAAGAATCTTGAGCTTACACAAAAGAATGAGGAACTTGAGTTAATGGTTGTGAGTCTTGATGGTTTGAATAAGGAGATTGAGTATCTCAAAAATAAAGTTAATTGTGCTGAACAAATAGAAAAAGCTCTTAGAGAGCAAATTGCTGAAAATGAATTAAAACTAAGAAGTTACAGAAACTCATCTGAGCTTATTCAAACCTATCACAAGGAACACACTGAAGACAGCAAGGTTGGAATTGGTTTTGACTATGAGAATGATAAAGGAAGGAAAAAGGCAAAGGGCAAAGGTAAAGAATCTTTTACAAACAAAAATGCCCCAAACATTCTGTCTGGTGTTGAAAAGCCCATCTTCAAAAAGAGTGATGTTGAGTTTAATGAAGAACTTTTGATCATTAAACAACAAATTCTTGAAGAAGATGAGGCCGCTAAAAACACCTCTTCCCTTCCTGAATCTGTCAGTCAGAAAGAGACCAAAGACAACCTTGTCAAGAGTCCTAAAGTAAAGAAAGAAGTTGTAAAGAAAAAGAAACAAAACAGAAATGGTAAGGTAGGTGTCAACAAGGGCAACAACTATGCTTATGTGCCAAATGCTCCCAGGAAACAATGTCAAAAATGTCTATCTGTTAATCATTTAACTCATAAGTGTAGTAAGCCTGAAATTACTGAAATTGATAACCTGAGTAACCATTCTGCTAGCATACATTCTAGTCATGATTCATTCTGTGGCAAGCCAAATTGCATGACATGCTATGTGACTGTGATTGCTAACTGTTTATCTCTTAAGCATAAACTTGACTCTGCACATTTCTGTGAATCACACACACATGAACACACTCACAGGATAGGATCCCCTACTGTGAGGAATGCAATTTATGACAAAGGAATTGTTAAAAAAAATGTTTCTAAATCAACTGGACCCTACCAAGTGTGGGTACCAAAAACAACTTAGTCACTTTGTGAATGCAGGGCAACAGGAATAAAAGAGTCATATGGATCTTGGACAGTGGATGCTCAAGTCACATGACTGGTGATATGGCCCTGCTATCACATTTTGAGGAAAAGGTTGGCCCATCAGTAACCTTTGGAAATGACAACATTGGTTATACAATGGGATATGGCAGTGTTAAATCTGGAAATGTCATTATTGAAGATGTAGCATTTGTTGAAGGACTGAAGCATAATCTTTTGAGCATTGGACAATTTACCAACAGGGGTTTCAAAGTGGAATTTGATGAAGACCTTTGTTCAATCTCAAAAAGGGAAAGTGGTGAAGTTGTTCTAACTGGTGTGAAGAAAGGAAGCTTGTTTGTAGCTAATCTCAAGGCTGCAGATAAGGGAGAAATCTGCTGTTTCTACACTAAAGCCACAAATGAGGAATTCTGGCTATGGCACAAGAAGCTGTCTCACTTGAATGTTCAGGCAATGAACTCTCTAACCAAGAGAGAACTTATCAGGGATTTGCCTGCCTTGGAGTTTGTGCAAGATGGAGCATGTGAAGCTTGTCAGAAAGGAAAAATTAAAAGATCCAGTCACAAGAACAAGTTGCTCAATACAAACTCAAAACCTCTGCAGCTAATTCACATGGACTTATTTGGCCCTGTGAATGTAATGTCCCTCTCCAAAAAGAAATATGCTCTAGTGATGGTAGATGACTATTCAAGATATACTTGGGTGGAATTCCTATTCTCCAAGGATGAAGCACCCCAAGTCATAATAGAGCATATCAAGAGAGTTGATAGAGAAGCACAAAGCACTGGTTCCTCTGTAGTTGCTTTGAGAAGTGATAATGGGACTGAGTTCAGAAATTCAACATTGTATGAGTTTTGCAAAGATAAAGGAATTTCTCAACAATTCTCAGCTCCTAGAACACCTCAACAAAATGGAGTAGTTGAGAGAAAGAATAGAACTCTCATTGAAGCTGCAAGGACAATGCTGCTGGATGCAAAGCTACCCACTAGCTTTTGGGCTGATGCTGTTAACACAGCATGCTATGTGCAAAATAGAACATTAATCAATAAGAAGTCTGGAAAAACTCCTTACTCATTAATGACTGGAAAAAGAGCATCCTTCAAGCACCTGCATGTGTTTGGAAGCAAGTGCTTTGTGATGAAAGATACCTCTGAGCATGTTGGAAAATTTGATGCAAAAGCATTTGAAGGAATCTTCATTGGATACTCTCTGGAAAGGACAGCATACAGAGTATTTGTACCTGAGCAACACAAAGTCATGGAAAGCATGGATGTTACCTTTGATGACAAGAAGACTCCTGGACTTAAAACAAGTGATCTCTAGTGTGCCATTGAGATTTGAGAATCAAGGTTATCTTGAGGATTCTGAAAGTGAAGATGAACCCCCTGTTCAAACTGTTCTAGAGAATGAAATTCCTGAAGTTGACAATCTTCTTCAAACACTTGTGCAAGGGTTCACAAACACAGGGGGAGAAGAAGAAAATGCACCTGTCAACCAAAATGAGCTTGGAACAGATCAAGGAAATGAACAGGGGCACACAAGGAAATGGGACAGAGCCCACACTAGGGATCAAATCATTGGAGATCCTAGTGAGGGAGTTAGAACAAGAAGGGCAAGATTAAATACATGTCTGTATAGCTGCTTTCTGTCACAAGAGGAACCTAAATTAATTGAAGAAGCTTTGAAGAATTCTGATTGGATTGTTGCCATGCAAGAAGAGTTGAATCAATTTGAGAAAAACAAAGTATGGGAACTAGTACCTCCTCCAAAAGGAAAGAATGTTATTGACACCAAATGGGTGTTCAGAAACAAAATGGATGAAGAAGGAGTGGTAATTAGAAACAAAGCAAGACTGGTTGCCAAAGGATACTGTCAGCAAGAAGGCATTGACTATGATGAGACATTTGCACCTGTAGCTAGACTGGAAGCCATCAGAATCTTCCTGGCTTTTGCAGCTCACTCAGATTTCAATGTGTATCAAATGGATGTGAAAAGTGCATTTCTCAATGGTGATCTTGCTTAAGAAGTCTATGTGTCTCAACCACCTGGCTTTGAAAATGAAGACTTCCCAAACTATGTGTATAGACTGCTCAAGGCACTCTATGGACTCAAACAGGCACCTAGAGCCTGGTATGAAACTCTATCTCAATTTCTTCTTGAGCATCAATTTACAAGGGGTACAATTGACAAAACCCTTTTCTTCAAGAAGCATGGAAATGATATCATTCTTGTTCAAATCTATGTGGATGATATCATCTTTGGCTCTTCAAATGAAAAACTGTGTGAGAGGTTTTCTAAGTTGATGCAAAGTAAATATGAGATGAGTATGATGGGAGAGTTAACCTACTTTCTAGGTTTGCAAGTACATCAAAAGGAGGATGGCATCTTTATAAACCAGTCAAAGTATGTCAAAGATCTTTTAAAGAAATATGGTTTAGAAGACTCATCCCCTGCAAAAACTCCAATGTCCACTGCCATCAAGCTTGATGAAGACAAGAAAGGCAAAAGAGTAGACATCAAGGTTTTTAGAGGCATGGTTGGATCACTACTCTATCTCACAGCTAGCAGGCCTGATATCATGTTTACCACATGCCTTTGTGCAAGGTTCCAGTCTGATCCCAAGGAATCTCACATGATGGCTATCAAAAGAATCTTCAAGTATCTAAAAGGGACTCCTAATCTTGGGCTATGGTATCCAAAGGGCACTGGGTTCAACCTGGTTGGTTACACAGATTCTGATTATGCTGGATGCAGAATTGACAGGAAGAGCACCTCTGGAAGCTGTCAATTCCTAGGTCAAAGGTTAGTGTCCTGGTTTAGTAAGAAACAACAGTCCACAGCAACATCCACAGCTGAGGCTGAATATATTGCTGCTGGAAGTTGTTGTGCTCAATTGCTTTGGATTAGAAATCAACTTATGGATTATGGACTAGTATTAGAACACATTCCTCTAATGTGTGATAATACTAGTGCAATATCCATAGTTGCCAATCCTGTTAACCATTCTACTACAAAGCACATTGAGATCAGGTACCATTTCATTAGGGAACATGCTGCAAATGGTACCATAGAAGTCTCTTATGTTCCAACTGAGAAACAATTAGCTGACATATTTACTAAACCTCTGAATGAAGCAGTCTTCAACAGACTTGTGAGTGAAATTGGAATGCTCAATCCTTCATTTAGTTGCTCTAAGTAAGTATGCCAGTAAATTGTTGCAGCAGTAAATTTTCACTGTATTTAAATGCTCTATTCATATGGAGTGAAAATTAGCTGAGATATGATTTATAAATATTTCAGTACTTTACTGCATATTTCTTAAAATCATTTGGTGATGAAGTTGTGAGGTTTTGAGACATCTCGATATAGATGACTTTCAGAGTTCACGACATAGTTCAAATAAAACAGACTTATATCGCAAACTGTTGAGATTGTGAGACTTCGCGACATAGTTCATTTCATGAGTTTGCGACATAGTTCATTTTATGACTTCGCGACTTAGAATAACTATATCGACAAGTCTCCACATTTGACAGAATTTTGATTTAAATTAATTTTATTTCAAAATCTGATAAAAGTCTGACAAAGTGCTTACTATTTCCTAAGAGAGTTTTAGACAGGGTATTTCTCCTATATCGCAAAGTCACCTCGACCTGTTAACTTTGGGACTTTGCGACATAGTTCATTTCTTGAGACTATGCGATATACTTTGCAAGACTTTGCGGTACATGCCATTTTTGACTTCGCGACATACAAATAGACTGTACAAATTCATAACTCCATATCGCAGTGTCTCTATCATAAAAATACCCTTTTCTAACCGTTCACAACTTTTCATCTTGTCTATTGCTCTCAAACTCTCAAACCTAAGCACAAATTCTCTACTCTCTTCTTCACTCTCTCTTTTGAAATGGCACCCAAATCTCAAACAGTATCATCCTCAATTCCGTTAACCATTCCCAAGGAAACAAATCAACTCTCAATACCCTCAGAGGCGGAGGCAAATCCCAGGTACAAATGCTTTGTACGGTTCTTGAACACCTCATACCTCCGCCAAGCCTTGACCCTGAACCCCACTTTGTATGTCGATGTGCTGGAAGGGTTCTGGAGAACAGCTTTGGTTGCAACAATGGCGAGGGAAGATGGAACCTCATTTCAGGAAGTGAACTGCACAATTGGAGGCAAGCACTTTCAGTTTGGTGAGAAAGAAATTAATGAAGCCCTAGGATTCAAGCTTGAGGTCATGCTGCTGAGGCTACAGATGATGAAATGGTCGCTTTCTTGGACCTAATTCAGTATGCAGATAAGGTTGACATGGCTAAGTTGAACAAGAAGCATGTCAGGAGGGAGTGGTCGTTTGTGTTTGATACACTCCAAAAGGTGTTCTTATGCAGGAAGACAGGATGGGACCAAATAAGTCACATTGCTGTAAAGCTGGCCTACTCCCTTGCCTATGATCAGGAGATAAATGTTGGAGCAATCATCTTCAAGGAATTGGCTCAAAGGTTAGGGAGAACAGTTCGCAGCAGAGGTAATGAAATCTTTTACCCCCGTTTCCTTCAAGTTATTTTAAACCATCTTGATGCAAATATCCATGAATTGGAGGGTATAGATAAAACTAAAATGGCTTATTCCAAATCCATGTCCAAAATTCTATTTGGTTCATTGGACACAAGGAATCAAGTGGATGTGATTCTAAGTGTGACCAAGCATATGCAGGACACATTTGAATCTTATCCATTTGATAAGCCTATATACCATGAGCTTTCCTGGAAAGGGGAGGCTAAGACTGAAGGAGCTTCACAGTCTAACCCTAGCCTTCCTATCCCATCCAGCAACCCCACTGCAAACACATCTGTAGAAATTAGGGAGCCAAGTGCATCAGTCTCCCAAAAGACTGATGTTACTAAAAAGAGGACTAAGAAGAGACCCCTTAAAGTGATTCAAGAAACTGTAGAGATAGAAAGTGAGAATCCTGAGTCACCTCTCACCAGACATAGTAAGAAATCCAAATCTAAACCTACCACTGAATCCTCCCAACAGGATTCAGATGTGGAAAAAGGGGTACACCTATTACTGTCAATGGCCTCCCAACAGGTTATTGGCATTGAAAAGAGTAGTCTCCCCACTACAACCTGTACTGAGTCTGCACAGGATCAAGAACTCACTCCTGATCCTAGGAGAAATAAGGATGCTGACACATTGAGTGGAGAGCACATCACACTTGAAACTCCTCCTATTTCTCAGGGGGAGTTGCCAAAATTCAACCTACACCACACTTCACTTCCAGAATCTACATCTCACATTTCTTCTCAGCAGATTAGTCATTCACATGACTTTTCTGAAATTGATCAATCACAATCCAACACTGTGATTGAGCCAATCTCAAGTGACATGGTGCATGACACTGTGCTCACCACCCAGGAACCACATCTAGTTGGTCAGGGAATGCATGCTGGGGCATATCCTAATGACACCAACACAAACATGGAGGATTCACCAGTTTTCACTGGAGACTCTATGCCAAATTCTCCCATCCTTAGGGATGTGGAACTGTCTTCACAGACACATAGGGCTGATGTTGTAACACATCCCATTTCAATGGAGACAACATCAGACTCTACAGCCATTCAAAGGCTGGAGGAGACTCAAAAACTTACACCCCCTGAAGTGCCTAGCACTAGCTCTCACTTGGCTCAGGCCACTTTGTCAGAATGGCTGAAGCCTGTGCAACATGACAGGCCTTCAGGATCATCAACTGTGCCCTCTACAATGACAGAGGAAGCCATTCAAGATCTACATGTGGCACAGATTGATGAGTTCTCAAAAATAGCTCAACACTTCCTCACCTCAAACTTGCCAAATGCTGATTATGAGGCTATTCTTCTTTGCCACAAGGAGGATGTTGCAGCTCAGCAGGAGAAAATAGTGGATGCAGCTGAACCAGAGGGAAATGTGGATGCCTGGTTGGATGCTAAGAGGTCTATCAAACTCAAGGATGCCTTGGCTTTTCTAAGAGAAAATTACCTCACCTCTCTAGGCTCCAATGCAAAAGATCTTTCTCCTGCTGAAGTTTATGATGCTATTAATGATGTCTACAAGAATCAATTAAAGGCTCTGCACTATCTTGGGAAAGGGCTTCAATCAGAGATTTATACAATCCAGGAGGAGACAGAAAGATCCCTCACTAAGTTAAGCAACTCATATCTCTCTGATTTTCCCAAGGTGGATGGCATCCTCAAGGAACTCCAGAAAACCAACACCAATGTCAACATGATGGACATCTCTCTAGCCATGGTCACAGACAACATCAAGAAGCTGGCTACCACACTGGACAATCTAGTCAAGGCCAACATCAACTCTAATGCAATGCTGAATGTCATTTGGAAGAATCAATATGGTGACAAATTGGTAGATGAGGTTCCTATCTCCAACATCTCCAAATTTGACTTTGCCAAGATCAAAGACCAATCTCTCAATTCTTTCAAATCTCAACAGCTATTCTCCAAGGTGGATGGTCTAGAAAGAGAAGTGGCCTCTCTGAAGGATGAAAACAAGCTACTCTCTACATCCTTAGCCCAGCTCAATGACAAGTTAGATGACCAAGGCAACAATACTTCAAATATCCTGCTGGTGCAACAGCAAATGCTCACTTCCATGATGAGACAAATGAACCTGCCTATCCCTGGGGAAGCTCAAGACATCTTGTCTGATTCCAAGCCTAAGGGGGAGAAACAAAAGGAGGTCATTCTGAAAAAGAAAGGGGGAGCACCTGCCAAGCAACAAAAGCTTAAGGGCAAAATTTCTGAAGAAACAATCAAACCAATTATCCTTCCCCCTGTAGATGTCATCAGTGCAGAAGGTCAAAAGAGCACAATTTCAACCACCTTCTATCCATCCACAATGCCTAAAGATATCTCCACTCCTCAACCTGCTCAACCTACTCCTAAGGCTCAACCTGTCAAAGTTACAATCATCACAGAGGCCAAGTTACAGGAAGTTGCCAATTCTCACATCTATCATGATGAGGCCTTCCTGGAATTTCTGAAAGCCACCTACAGAAATGCACAAGAAGATGCAAGGACTTACATAAAGAAGCTCAAGGAAAACATCAAGTACTTCACAGTTGCAATAAGGAAAATCAAGGATGTCCATCTAAGAGAGATAATCATGGTGTGCAAGGACAACTGCTTGTGGCACCTAGCTTTTCAAACTCTAGAGAAACTGAGATTTACTGAGCTGTCAATAATCCTGGACTTAATAGAAAAAGATGGGGCTAACAACAGGAGACTGTTTGATGACTTGAAGATAGATCAACATCAAAGACTGCCTGAGGTCATCTCAAAGCCAAGGACAATAATCTTCCAAAGTCTATCTCAAGACAGCAGCATTGACCAGTTGGTGATTCCTTCAGATTTGACAAGAAAGAATAATGCAAAGATCAACCAGGTGCTGCAAATGCTAAGGGCCAAGAGGGGAGACAGGACAGTTGAGGAACTTGAGATGACTCACACTCTACAATCTTTTCTGATTCATGGAGTCATTCCTGAATCTGTCAAAGAAAAGAGCAAAAAGAAGGATGGGGATGATGATGATGAGGAGAAAATCTATAAAAGGAGATCTCAGTCAAGGAGAGATAAGGATGGATCTAGTGAAAGCAGCAGGAGCAAATATTCAAAGAAATCAAAAGATACTGGTGATGACAAGAGGGATTCAAAAGGAGGAAAGGAAACAGTCAAGAGAACAAGGAGTGGAATTCAGCAAGTCAAGGACATTTCTAGCAGTACTTTAACCACAACACAAGACTCTAAGTCTAGGGTGGGTACTGTTAGCAATGATCCTCCAAAATCATTATCTATGACTTCTGAACCTGAATTGCCACAGAAGAAAGATGAAGCCACAAAAGTAATTTCAAGAAAACACTTCCACAAAGTTACAGCTAGTGGAGTGTTACAATGGATGAAGGGGAAAGGAATGAAGCTACTTCCAAGTGATGTGGCACTAAAGACTAATTCTCCCTGCTCCACAAAGCTACCTCAAGTGAAGCACATGAAGATCAAGAGGGCAGCTAAGAGGACAAGGATAACAAAGAAGAATGGAGTAATCACTAATGTTGTAGGGATCAAAGTGCTTCCTCTTGATGAAGACTATGATGAAGATGCCCTAGCATTCTTGAGAGCCCAAAGAATCTTTGAAGTCAAAGTGAAGCTAGATCATCTAGAGATCAAGTACACTGATGGGAGAGAAAGGAGTATGAAACAAGAAGGCTGGAAATATTTCTATAAGTATGAGCTTGAAAGGATAAATGTCTTACTGAATTTTGAAGAAAAAGAAGAAAAGACATGGAAGATAGATATTGCCAGGTACTTGAAAATGCATGTTGATTATGAAGAAAACATGAGGAAAGAGAATGAAGAGAAAAACATACAGAGAGAGAAAGAAATGGCTGAGATGGAGGAGAGGGCTAAAGAGCTAAGGCAGAAAGGGCTGTGCAGGGTCAAACAAAATCCTTACATTGTGGAGTACAAAAACTCAAATGGAGGCCAAAGCAAAATAAGGATGGAATTTCTGGACTCCTATGTAGAAAGTGCACTCAAGGCTGCAATTGATGACTTGGAAGGCTCACCTCTCATTGAAGAACTGATTGCAAGAGAAGAACTTCAAGAAGCCATCATAGACATGAAGAGAAGAGAAGAGATAAGGAAAAAGAAAATGTATGATGACTTACTAGAGAAACAATTGGAAGCTGAGGCTGCTGAGCAACAAAAATAATCTGTAAGCTTTCAATTTTTCTATGTAATCAAATTCCTGATCTCAATGTTCATGAATTGTCCTCTCTGTTACTGAATTTCCTTTTATGTAAGTTAGGCTTGTTATCAGACATGAAATTGTGCCTAAGGATCTTACTCACAATTTGGGGGAGATTGTTAGGCTCAAGACATGTCTGAATACCACTATTAACAATCCTACACTATGTGACTATGTCACATTACATGACCTAGTGAATTCTATCACTGGGATATAGTATAGGTCTCTAGATGTACTTGTCTTGTTCTCATGAACATTAGCTTGACCATGTATGCTCAAAGTTATAATGAGCTTAGTAAAGTTTCTTGCATCTAGATTGTATATAGGCCATTGAATAATTGTCCTGGTAGAAGTTCAGAAGTGTTCATGCAGCAGGATAGAGATGAATAAGGCCATGAAGAAATAAGTTGCAGAAATTGGTCTAAGGCATTATATAGCAAAGTCAAAAGAAAGCTATGTCGTGAAGTCACCAATATCCATGTCGTGAAGTACTACATCGCATAGTCCATTTTGTACTATGTCGTGAAGTCCTCAAGACTCATGTCGTGAAGTGTTGAAGTCAGCAAAGTCAAAGAAGCCTAGATCGTGAAGTCCTCAAATGACCTATGTCGCATAGTCGTCAAATGACCTATGTCGCATAGTCCTCAAATGACTTATGTCGCATAGTCGTCAAACAACCTATGTCGCATAGTCGTCAAATGACATATGTCGTAAAGTCTTCAAAGGCTACTTCGCGTAGTCCTCACAAGGGAGATCGCGAAGTCAGGAATAAAGTGGAGTTCACGATATCAACACTTAGCCGTTTACAACAAGACAAATCAAAGTACAGAACCAAGAATCAAAAGAGACAAATACTGAAGCATTTGTTCTGGAAAGGTGGTCCAAAGAACAGATGGCAAATCTACAGCTGAACTTGGAGAGAAAGATAAGAGACAAGCAGCTAAAGAAACGGGAAAGACTCCGAAAAGCAGGTGGTCCTTCCTGACACAGTTAACTTCTTATGGCAGGACAAGTTGGACTTTCAGCAAGGGGTAACTGTGTAAAAATAGGAGTGTGCACTAGTTTGTACAAGGCTTATATATATCATGCACATCCTATCGTTAGCTGTAAGAGAGATACACATAGTTATTTGCTAAGCTCTTTTCTCTGTAAGCAAGCAAGTTCAAACTGTTCTTGTTTAGAAGCCAGAAATTCGATTGTGAATTTCCTGGAAAGCTGTAGTATTTAATTTGCTTATACAAAGTAGATTAAAGTGATTGTGTGTGTTGTTTACTTTCCGCATACTGCATAGCATAATCATTTACAGTTTATATTTAGTTTCAAGTAAACAAAAATCCATCAAACTATCCATTCACCCCCCTCTGTCTAGTTTCTAGGTGATATTCATTGCTAACAGTTTTAATAGATTTAAGTACAAAGAATCGAACCTCCAACCTCCTTCGAAAATATCCATGGGCTTAACCACTATGCTACATGTCTTTTTGAGTTTATTTCAAAAAACTTATTAGATAACCTACGTCTTTTATCTCTTATCTTATTTTTTTTTTACTTTGATATTTGAATAAATAAAATATTGGTTTGAATTATTTATATAAATCTTTTTTTCTTTTTTCCTTTTCGTAATTTTATATATCTATATATTCTATCACTATATATTATTAATAAATAATAAATGAGTACAATCAGTCAAGCTGAGTCGAGTTCCTGCTACTCGAAAATGTTAAAATTGTTATTTAAGATCAATAAAGTGCCCAACCTAATTATAGAAATAAACCCATTGCATCACATGAAAATATATTATCGAGCTCGAGTCACGTCCGAGTTCAAGCCAAACAAGTCAAGCTCATTTCAAGCTCAAATTTTTTACATTGGGAATACCAAAAGTGTTAGCACCTTGAAGTAGGGATGTTCACGAACATGGTTGTTTGTGAACAAGCTCGAGCTCGGCTCGTTAAGGGCTCGACTCGACTCGGTTCGTTAAGAACTCGAGCTCGAGCTCGAAAAAAATTTCGTTAAGAAAACGAGCTCGAGCCGAGCTATTAGTGAGCTCGAGCCGAGCTATTAGTGAGCTCGAGCCGAGCTATTAGTGAGCTCGACTCGAGCTCGGCTCGAGCTCGACTCGAGCTCGTTCGGCTCGAGATCGGCTCGATAAAACTCGAAAAAATTAAGATATATTCGATATATTTTTATATTATTTGTTGTATTTTCTAACATTTTAAATTAAATTATCAATTTATAGTACGTGTATTTTAGGTTTATTGAGAATTGATTGGGAAATTGGGTTGGGTTTCAAAAAAAAATGTTTTAATTCGTTGGGCCAAGAAAAATTGGGCTTTTTTATCTATAAAAATTGTAAGTTCTAATGAGCTCGGCTCGGCTCAACCCGGCTCGTTTTTGTTCGATAAAAGCTCGTGTTCGGCTCGTTAGTTAACGAGCTCGAACACGAATTTTGTGCGATAAGAAAGCTCGGCTCGGCTCGGTTCGTCAGAGAAAAAAATAAAGCTCGGTTCGTTTACATCAAAACTCGGCTCGGCTCGGTTCGTGAACAACCCTACGTAAGGAGAATGAACTGCGTACTATCGGATAACAATAGCATCCCTGCAACAACCACACTTAGTGACCCTGGAATACCTCATCTGGTTAGCAAAAGTATCTCTGTGTCAGATTTTGGGTACTGATCCATCTTCATCGATCTACAAAGAATTCATATCAAGATTCACTACTTCATTATCAAGAATATTCGGAAGGATGACAAATTAAATAAATATCCATAAACATAATATCTGAAACAAGGCTAAATCCTAGACAACATAATGTATTTCTAGTAAGTGCATGATGGCATGTAATATAATAAAACTCTAATTATGAGGCGTCATTTGAATAACTCCAGTAACCCGATAGCCAAACAGCAAGTATTTGCATAAGTGATTGCCGAGGTTCAGTAGATTGAGATTCCAAGGAAGAAGTAAAGAGCCACCCCTGTAACCTGCAACAACCATGATGGAAAAATATCAGCTATATATATTTTTATCACCGGATACACTTCTAAAATTATATTACACTGGACCTGTCATATTGCTGTAATGGTTGACTACAGAAGCTTTTTTTGTCTGAATCCATGAACTAAAAACCGAGACTCGCTCTCAGGCGTACACCTATTCTGTATAAACTATTGTTAGTAATAGGTACAAGCGCTCCAATGGTTTAGGAATTGATCCAACTGCAGCCTGGTTGTTTTATCACTCCACATGTCTTGACTAGCATCTGCATATATGTTTGACAAAAGAACACACACTGTTGGATTGTTGTGTTCCTTTTTTAGAAGACATTCAGCTATAATTCTTCCCAATCTTAGATTCCCATGAGCTGCACAAGAACTAAATAATGTCCACCAGATATTAGAATCTATGTCAATAAGCTTAGTTGTTATCAGTCTTTCTGCAACATCAAAGATGACCGGCTCTACCAAGCAGGTCGACAATGCATGAGAATTGATCTACTCCAGGTTCAAAACCATACTTATTGACCATAGAGTTGAAAATGTGAATGACATTATCGACTAGACCTGCATGGCTACAAGCAGAAAGAACAGCAGTAAAAGTTGCCTCGTCTGGTATGATCCCAGCTGAATCCTGCATCACTTGAAAACAGCGAGCTGCTTCCATCCCTTCTCCGTGCTGTGCATAGGCTGAAATCATGGAATTCCATGATATAATGTGTTTCATTCATTGCATTGAACACTTTCACAGACCGATCCAGATCTCCAGATTTCGCATACAATTATTAATTAGTACAAAAAATTAGAGATGATGGAAGCAATAGCTATGGCAATAAAAATACACTTAATAATTATCATCCTCGTTCCTCAAGTGTCAAAATATTGCATAAAGTTTCCGTTCATAATAGTAATGTTTCAAGAACTTGAAAATACATCATAAATATTAGCAATGTCTGGCCTTACTATTAATGGCCTTACTATTAAACGACAACCATCAAAGTTTCAGGGACATTCCTGCAGAAACCTAAGCCTTCCACGTGGATATACCCTGCTAATTCCATTTGAAGCTAGAAAAACAAATAAGAAGATGCATCAGATAGAGTTTCTAGTCAATTTTTAAACCATTTTGATGATTTCTTGTTATCACCAATTTAATTAGCCATAGAGCAAATAAGATGGAGAGAACTGACCTTCGAGCCTGGTAACATCACTCTTGTTCAAGTCAGCACAGAAAAGAGAGGGTTCTTCTACGGAGCATGCAATGAATCGACTTTCACTAAACAAGATTTGCAGACACAAGTAAAATCAGGGAATACCTACATTAATGAATGAAAATAAAACAACCTTTAAAGAACAAAATGATATACCAAAGATCAATTCGTTTGAGTAGTTCAAGGCACTCCTCTACCGTAACTTTGTCAGCATCCACTTCTATGTAATATATCTAAGTCAAACATGATATACAAGATGAAATCAAAACAGATATGGATAAAGCACTAGTACAACACTAAATCATCTGCACTAGACATCATAACGAAGCAAATTTCTTAATCCTCCTTGGCGGTTTTAACATTCATAATCAGAACTATACACCAGTATCAAAAAAAAATTATCCGACCAGAGGGACAATGTTACCACAAACTGATAAGGAAAGTCATGCGCTCACCTCAAGTCGACCGGACTTGTCAACCACTGTCCAATACAAAAATAAAAAGGATTAGTAGACACAAATGAAAAGACCAAAGCTACCAAAATACAAATCAAGGCATCTAAAAGTTATCAAATACTTCTATAATTACCGTGTAGATCACTATTTTAAATATTTCACATTATTTCTTAAAATGATGTCAGTATTTCGTAATTCACCATATTTCTCAAATTCGCAATTTATCAATTGTAACTCTTGTAATAATTTAAAATGTTAAACTAACTCCCACAAATTTTCTCTATCAATTGTAACTCTTGTAATAATTTAAAATGTTAAACTAACTCCCACAAATTTTCTCTAAATAATGTCATGTAAATTAACAAACATAAAGACATACAGAAGTTAGCATGTTAGTTAGTTGTGAAGCAATATTACTTGAAAACAAAAAGGCTTTGGCGTAACATTCAGAAAATGGAAAACTTACAACCTGGTCTCAAGGACCATCTCAATTCCTCTAACCAATCTAGAAGCTCCCTATCATTTCGAGGTAAATTGTAGAAACCCTTTCCGTACCCGCAGCTATGAAAAATCAGAGGAACTCTAGATATGTCAACATCTTTTTCGTAAATTCGACGCTGCAACAAAATAGGAGACAAAGATTAACGCTCGGTCTATAGTATTAAATATATCTATGTGAAAATCCCTTCAAATTATTCCAAAACATTGAAACTGGAATTGCATATACCTTTTCCGGATTAGAAATCAGAGCATCAAAATGCTTTTTTGACCGAAATGTCAGATTCTTCTGTTTCCTAAGAGAGAAAAACAATATAAAGAAATAAACGCATGTTAATATATATATAAGTGGATTACAAACAGGATATGCTTTTAGGTTAAACACAAAGGACATGAATAAGATTGCAACTAATTATACACATAAGTAGACACTAAGTCTGCTTTAACAAAATTTGGAGCTAGGGCAGGAGCACTCCTAACCGTATAGACGTTTGATATTAGCAAGATACTCATTAACAGATTTTGTTCCTTGTTGGATTTGTTGAAGCTGTGTAAGAAATAATTCATTATCTAAGTACATTCAAGTACATATGATAATTGACCACTACATCTACCTATCACAAACATATATACAGATACATGTACAGATTTACATCAACAAAAAAAAACTAACAAAGTAGTATCGAAACCATTCGATAATCTAAACCAAACAATAGTGTATCAAAATCTTGATATACCAAAACGAACCGTATCAGTCTGATGTAGATATATAAAATCAAAGATGGAAACCCTAACACAGTAACACATGCAATAATAGAATAAGAATGAAAACATAAAGTATAGTACCTGAAATCTTCTTGAAAAACGTAATCTCCAGGATCGTACATAATGAAGAATGAAGAAACTAGAGGTGATTGATGAAGAAACAGGGTAACGATTTATATATAAACCTGAAAATCAAAAGTTCCGTTTCTAAAACCCGTTGCTCCCGAGGATATTATATACTAGGGGGCGAGTCTATTAAGCAAGGCCGATTGCTATCAGATTTTGAGTATATCCTTTGTTAATGAAGTTAAACAATCAAGGACCAATCACAGTTAATTTCTAAATTTTAGAAAATACTATAAGTTTTTTTTGTCAAGAGACCAATTATAACTAGCATGATAGCCCGTGCGAAGCACGGGCACCGTTTAAATTCATAAAATATTGTTGTTTTGATTTTATTATATAGACGATTTATAATTTTTGAAATACTATACGTCGTTAATGTAGTATTTTTTATGGACATTGGCAATAACTCAAATTTCTTACTTAAATTTCATATATGATCGTAACAATATAATCACATCTAGCCATTTAAAAAAATAAATTGGAATGATTAAAAAATATGTAATTTAAAAGTCTAATCATGAGTCAGTAGACTCACGTGTTTATATATAAAGAAGTGCTAAATAAGATAATTTACATAAATAAGAAGCGAAAACTAATTATGGTCACACATTCAAATCTAATTTACATCTCAACCATCACCCATATTCACTCTTATGCCCCTTCCATTATCGGCGACCTTACACACCATCACTTACTTTACACCGTTGTTATCACAATCTCATTCCATTTGTCATCATCATTCATGATACACACACACACACACACACACACATATATATATATATATATATAATGTGTGTGAGTTGGCGAGAGAGAGAAATTGTGTGTATAATAAACCATAATCACTCTACAATCTTTTGTTGTCACCAAATCGACCACCACTCCGAAAGTAACTTATGAACATGTTTGTCGCAAATTCCAGTCTCATTCCTGACCACACCTCCAGTAATTCATTCATCCTTCTCTCAACATATCTAAGTTTACCGATCGATGTCATTTTCACTCACTCTACTACCGTCAACACTATTACCAACAACTTCGAACATTTACACAATTCCAAATTTGGAATATTCTTATTATTTGCGTTCAATTTTTTTAGTGATTTATGTTTAAATTTTAATAATTTTAGTTGAATTTCTAGTGACTTGCTTTGATGATGGTAATTTTGGTTGTGTAAGTGGTGGTGTTCACGTGGTTAGTGGTGGTGGCGTGGTAGTGGTCATGTAACAGTGATTTAATATTCTTCTAGTTCATATTAAAATTAGCTAAAATTTTGGTTTGTATTCATGTTCATTGTGATATATCATCTACTAAGTAGCATACTTGAATAATACAGTGAGACGTTTTAAATTATTTTTAATATAGTATCCATATTCTATTTTTTAATAAATATTTTTGAAGTAATTATGTGTTTTATCTAAATATTCATCTAATAACTAATATGAATTCCAAATCTCATCTACAATAATTTTTTGCCCCTTAAATTATCTTTTTATAGACTATAAAAATATTTTTCCTAATAGCAGTGAGAATGGGGTGTAATCGAGTCGAACACTGCCAGACTCGAGTTCAAACTCGATAAAAAAATTATGTCAAGCTTGAACTCGAGCTCAAGTTTAATTGGTCCTCCAATTTTTACATTGAATATAATTCATTTTTTTAATATTAATATGATGGAAGTGTGAATTAGTAAATTACTAAATAGTCTGGAAAGGACTTGTTGGCCTATAATATATATATGTAATATATATGAAAATAAAAATGTAAAACATTATAACAATAAGTTATTGGTGTATGTAGTTAAGAGCATCTCCAACCTTACTTATCCCTTAGGTTAAAAGTACAACTGTCAACTAAACAGTGTGATTTATAGCCAACCTCTGTGAATATGGTCACTCCAACCACTGACTGTTGTTGTTCAAAATTATAGCCATCAAGATATGGTTGGCCATATTTGGCCAAGTCTTACAGATATGTAGAGACTTTCTCTACCTACTTTTTCTCCCCCTTGCTTTTTTCTTTTCAGCTGCAGCTTTGATTTGCACCGACCGAAATTTTCAATATCCTTTTTAATATTTTTTTTGTGTGAAATTAAAAATTATGGAGGCAACACAAAAAATTAGCTAGTGTTAGTATTAAAAATAATGCTAGAGGTATTAAATTGGATATAAAAATAGATATAAAATGACATGTTTCATTATTTGATTATTTATAAATAAATGTATAATGTCATTTACATCATTTTCACAAATTAAAATATTTCAAATTGACATATTAGCAACTCCACATTATCTTGTACCCAATTTAGCACCTCTAACATTGATATTAATATATATAAATTATTTTTCAATGAAAAAGTATTGTTTAAAATTATAAATATACTATTTTCAAAATATATCCAACCATTATAATCAACTCATTGGAGTACAATGCCTTACAGATTCAGTAAATTTTACCCAAATATTACTTTATATTATTTTAGCCAACCATTTTAGCTAACTCTATTGGAGATGCTCCAATGATTCATAAAATGGTTCTCAAAATTTCTTTGGTGAGGGAGATGTGAATATAATTCATTTTTTTAATATTAATATGATGAAAGAGCGAATTAGTAAATTACTAAATACTCTTAAAAGGGCTTGTTGGCCTTTAATATATGTAATATAATATAATATATACCGGATGGATGGATGAGTTTTAAAATAAAGTTTAAATAACATACACATATTAACAGTTATTTAAGTATGGGGTAAATGAGCTTCAAAATTTTATCAAAATGGGCTATAAATTATTTTTCAATGAAAAAGTATTGTTTAAAATTATAAATATACTATTTTCAAAATATATCCAACCATTATAATCAACCCATTGGAGTACAACGCCTTACAGATTCAGTAAATTTTACCCAAATATTACTTTATATTATTGTAGTCAACCATTTTAGCTAACTCCATTGGAGATGCTCCAATGATTCATAAAATTGTTCTCAAAATTTCTTTGGTGTAGGAGATGTGAATATAATTCATTTTTTTAATATTAATATGATGACAGAGCGAATTAGTACATTACTAAATAGCCTCAAAAGGGCTTGTTGGCCTTTAATATATGTAATATAATATAATATATACCGGATGGATGGATGAGTTTTAAAATAAAGTTTAAATAACATACACATATTAAGAGTTATTTAAGTATGGGGTAAATGAGCTTCAAAATTTTATCAAATGGGTTCCTAGCATGATGGTTGAGGTGGTAACATAAAATACCTTTGCATCCAAAGGTCATGTGTTCAATTCTTGCTAGTAACAATATTTTTAATATATTTATACATTATAGGGGTATATAAGTAATTTAATAAATGGCATAGAAAACCATGTTGGCCCATAATATATATAATAGATAAGTTAAATACATTCCTTATTATCAAATTTCAGTTAACTAATCAGAAAATATAAATTATTTTAAAACCAATCAGATTTGATTCCTAAATTTTAATTCATAAAATTAAACGAATTATAATAAGTAAAATACTTTCCTCGTTATTCAAATCCAATTAACCAATCAGAAAATATATATTATCAATTAGAAAATATAAATTATCTTAAGACCAATTAGAGTCAATTCCTAAATTTAGACCAATCATAATAAATTAATTACTTTTCTCAATTATCGAAGTCCAGTTAACCAATCAAAAAATATAAATTATAAATCACAAAATATAGATACAAACCATTCCTAAATTTTAAACCAATCATATTATATATAAAAAAATTCCTTATTTATTATTCTAAACTTACTATACTAACCATGGTTAGTTAATGATTTTAATCTAAATAATTTTTTACTTAATTTAACATTGCAATATATTACACAATTCTAATCTAAATACAGTAGTATTAATAATTCACTTTTTAATTTAAAACAAATTGAGTTAATTCGTTATAAATAGATAATTTTTTATTTAATAAATTTTTTTAGAAATAAGTAAGGATAATTAAGTAACAATATGAAATACCAAAAAACAACTATCATACCTAACAAAGTTATAATTTTTCTTCTTTAATAATTTAGTATAGATATATAATTCTAACAACATTAGATTTAATAAAATTTATTTTTGGTAATGATAATATTCAATAAATTTTTTTATTAATATTATTCATTAATTATATTCAATAATTAAAATAAAATTTATTATTGAATAATAATAATAATAATAATACTAAATAATAATATTATAATATAGTCATTACAAATATTATTATTACTAGCTTAAAACCCGTGCGATGCACGGATTGTTAATTGTTATTTTATTATTATTTTTTTAATATTTTATTAATTGTAATTGTGAAAAAAATAAGTAGGCATGTTGAAATAGCTAAACACTTTTAATTAATTAAAAACATTAAAACAGATTTTAAAATAAATAAGTATGGGTTTGCCCGTTATATTTTTGGAAATGAGGGGTTTTAGTAAGAAACAATAAAAAAATGTAACATATATTTAGTTTAAAAAGGTTAATGCCCGTGATATTTTTGGAAAATGAGGTTTTAAAATTTAATAATTAAAAGTATTTAAATACGTTTTAAAATAAATAAGTAAAAGGTTTCCTGTGATATTTTTGGAAAAAGAATGGATTTTAGTGAGAAAAATAGAAAAAGTAAATTGTAAAAGGCAATTTACGTGATATATTTAGAAAATGAGGGACTTTGTTCGAAAAAATATATAATGTATTTTAGCTGAAAAGGTAATTGGTTATAAATAGGTATTTGATTATTTATATTTTAATATTTTTAGTAATTGCATTTGTTAAGAAAAATAAGTAGATACGTTAAAATAGGTAAACTTTTAAAAAATAATTATAATATTAAAATAGGTTTAAAAATAAATAACTAAATGTTTGTCCGTTATATTTTTGGAAAAAGAGGGATTTTAGTAAGGAAAAATAGAAAAACTAACATGTTTTAGTTAAAAAGGTAATTGTCCGTGATATATTTGAAAAAGTAGGGGAATTTATTAGAAAAAATAGAAAAAATAATGTATTTTAGGTGAAAAAGGTAATTGCTTATAAATAGGTAATATTATTATTTAATAATATATTTCTATAAATAAGTAAGGTTAATTAAGTAAAAACTAATTAAGGGCAATTAAGTAAAATCACAACGTACCATACCGACCAACCAAAAGTAAAAACTAATTAAGGGCAATTAAGTAAAATCACAACGTACCATACCGACCAACCAAACTTTTAATGTTTCGTCTATTATATAATAGTATTGATTGTACTGGTGCTCTACATTTATTGTTGTACTAGTGCTCCATCCATGTGTGTTTTGAGATTTTTTTAAGATAAAACCTTTTTATTATTATCATGATGTACATACACGTACTTATAATTTTTATGATTATGTCAAAAATATGCAAGAAATTAGTATTTTTGAGATAATATATATGGTTGAAGTTTGATATATCTTAATTTATATTATGCCTCATTGTTAGTATCATTTTATCACTATACACTAAAACCTCGATAAATTAATACTCGATAAATTAATAAACTCAATTAATTAATACTTTTTTGTAATCCCAACTCGGTCCCTTTAATATAAATTAATAATTCACTAAATTTATAAATTAATATATTTTTATTAAAGCATATAAGTCCCATATAATATATAAATTAATAATTACATTCGTTTACGTACATGGTTGATGATTATATAAGAAAATAAAGGAGGAAACGACAGAGACACATAATATATAAACCCAAGCAAAAGAGAACGGAACGAACATACATGATACATCTATAAACACCTACAAATCTATACAAGGTATTTCTAGCTCTTCATGTACGTCTCTATCTGTATATATGTACGTCTATCTCTTGTTTAACCTAAAAGACATATTTGTAATTTACCTATTAACAAGTGCTTCTTTTATCCGTTATATTGTTTTTCTTCTTAGGGAAGAGAAGAAGATGTTTTTCTTCTCTATGTCTCTCTCTCTCCCTATATATATATATATATATATATATATATATATATATATATATATATATATATATATATATATATATATATATATATATATATATATATATATATATATATCCTCCCCTCGTCTGCATTTTTGTGTTAGATGTTGGTGAAAAAGAAGGTCTTTTTGCTAACATCTTTTATTCGTCTGAACTTGTGGACGGATTGATATATATCTATCATTACCTCATTAGATTAATGAGTTACGTTTGATTTTGGTATTTTATATATGTTTGTATGTAATGTTAGTCAGCCCTCTGCCCCCAAATTTTGTTATTGCACATAGTATCTACTCATGTTTATAATTTGGAATCTTGTTTAAGTCCTTTGTCTATAAACTAAACTAATTTATATCATGTTTGTAATCCCGTTTTTTTATATTCTTTTATTGTTTTTCTTCCTAGGAAAGAGAAGAAAATGATAATTCTGTCCAAAAAGCGTTTTGAAGCTCTTACTTCGAATCCGAAAAAGGTATAGGCAATTTTGGTTTCAATTTCTTTTGAATGATTTGAAGGGATTTTCACAAACACACACATATATTTTGAAATTGCACTTTACTATGGACCAACGATTAATCTTCATCTTCTGTTATGTTGCAGTATTGGATTTATCCAAAAGATGTCGACATATCTAGAGTTCCTCAGATTTTTAATAGCTTAGAGGATGGAGATGGTGTTTACTTTTTTCCTCAAGATGATATTGAGCTTTTAGATTGGTTAGAGGAATCGAGACCTTCGCTGAGACATCGTTATTGTAAGCCTTGATTTGTTTTTTTGTAGCTTTATCCTTGTATGTATTACTAGTACTTGGGTAGAAGTTATGACTTTTTATATCATTGAGGTTAATAATCTTGTGATATGCTCCACATCTTTTTTTGTTTTTCATTCTGTATAATTGTATGGTTTTTTCATTATTGTCTACTAATCTTTTTCAATTTTTATATTGGACAGCGGTGGACAAGTTCAATCAACTTGAGGTGAGTGTTTTTACTTATTACTTTGTTTACACGTGTTTCTCCACGGCTTCCGTGATAACTTTGTCCCAGAAACCCGTCTTCAACCCCTTAGGGCTCAACGCACTTCTAGTCAAACAAAACTTTTCTGATACCGGTATCTAGTTTTGATCATTGATGTTAATAGGTTAAAACTTGTTAAAATCATGCAGGATTAGTAATGAATTAGCTTCATTAGAGAACAAGTTTTTAATTATGGATTTCATTTCCTGCAAAGGTTTTTTGTTCCTCAAATATAATCAACTTCACATTTACAAATGTACCTACTTTTTTCTAGCCTCTCTATAAAGGTTCTTTATTATGGTTTTTTTCATTTAAAGAATTTTTTCCTATGTATATATCATATGTGAAGTGTTTTTGAATATTAAATGTGTAAGACTAAATCTTGATAGCTCAAGTGGTAAGAGCTTATCTCTGTCCTTGGTTAGCTTCTCGCTTACCCCAAGTTATCTGAGAACAGAAACTCATTATAAGGCATATAAGTCTAAATAGTCAAAAAAAAAAGTGTAAGGCTAAATCTTTATTTAGTGTTGTACTAGTGCTCTATCCATCTGTGTTTTGATTTCATCATGCATATCTTGTTTGACTTAGATATATACTGTTAAAGTGGATACTGACAAAGTTACAGTAGAGAAGTGTCTCGAACTACTCAAAGGAATTGACTGGTATGTTATCTTGTCTTGAAGGTTGTTTTATCTTTATTCATGGTTGTATTCCCTGATTAATCATGTTCGCGAATCTTGTTTAGTGAAAGTCGATTCCTTGCGTGCTCAGTGGAAAAACCCTATTTTTTCTTTGCTGAGCTGAATGAGGATGATGCTACTAGGCTCAAAGGTCAGTTCTCTTCATCTTCTTTGCTCTCTAGGGCTAATAAAATTGGAAAAATTAAGAAATTGTCAAAATGGTAAGAAAATTGATTAGAACCCTGTTTGATGGTTTTTATTTGTTTTTCAGCTTCGGATGGAATTAACGGCATATATATCGGCGTGCAAGGCATATGTTTTTGGGACATTAAAATTTTAGGTTGTTATTTAGTGAAGCCAGAAATATTTTAAATTATGTCCTTGTAAGTTCGTGAAAAATTTACCATGATGAACGGAACCTTTATCCTATACTTTGACAATGTAGGAACGAGGATGATAACTATTAATTATTATTTTTTATTGATTTCACCAGTTCTTCCATCGTCTTTAATTTTTGTTAGTAATTAATAGTAGTTGTATGCTAAAGATGATCTTAGTGTATTAATAGTTCCATATACAAACTAAACCTAGCCCAGTTGCACTGTACTTTTTTGTTATGATGTGTCATATTCCATGAGTCCAATTATATAATAAATCTATAAACACCTACAAATCTATACAAGGTATTTCTAGCTCTTCATGTACATCTATATCTGTATATATGTACGTCTCTCTCTCTTGTTTAACCTAAAAGACATATTTGTAATTTACCTATTAACAAGTGCTTCTTTTATCCGTTATATTGTTTTTCTTCTTAGGGAAGAGAAGAAGATGTTTTTCTTCTCTACGTCTCTCTCTCTCTCTCTCTCTCTCTCTCTCTCTGTATATATATATATATATATATATATATCGTCCCCTCGTCTGTATTTTTGTGTTATATGTTGGTGAAAAAGTAGGTCTCTTTTCTATCATCTTTTATTCGTCTGACCTTGTGGACGGATTGATATATATATCTATCATTACCTCATTAGACTGATGAGTTACGTTCGATTTTGGTATTTTATATATTTTTGTATGTAATGTTAGTCAGCCCTCTGCCCCCAAATTTTGTTATTGCATACATAGTATCTACTCATGTTTATAATTGGAATCTTGTTTAAGTCCTTTGTCTTTAAACTAAACTAATTTATATCCTGTTTGTAATCTCGTTTTCTTATATTCTTTTTATTGTTTTTCTTCCTAGGAAAGAGAAGAAAATGATAATTCTGTCCAAAAAGCGTTTTGAAGCTCTGACTTCGAATCCGAAAAAGGTATAGGCAATTTTGGTTTCAATTTCTTTTGAATGATTTGAAGGGATTTTCACAAACACACACACATATATTTTGAAATTGCACTTTACTGTGGACCAACGATTAATCTTCATCTTCTGTTATGTTGCAGTAATGGATTTATCCAAAAGATGTTGACATAGCTAGAGGTCCTCGGATTTTTAATAGATTGGAGGATGGAGATGGTGTTTACTTTTTTCCTTAAGATGATATTGAGCTTCTAGATTGGTTAAAGGAATCGAGACCTTCGCTGAGACATCGTTATTGTAAGCCTTGATTTGTTTTTTTTTGTAGCTTTATCCTTGTATGTATAACTCGTACTTGGGTAGAAGTTATGACTTTTTATATCGTGGTGGTTAATAATCTTGTGATATGCTCGACATCATTTTTTGTTTTTCATTCTGTATGATTGTATGGTTTTTTCGTTATTGTCTACTAATCTTTTTCAATTTTTATATTGGACATTGGTGGACAAGTTCAATCAACTTGAGGTGAGTGTTTTTACTTATTACTTTGTTTACACGTGTTTCTGCATGGATTCCGTGATAACATTGTCCCAGAAACCCGTCTTCAACCCCTTAGGGCTCAACGCACTTCTAGTCAAACAAATTTATTCTAATACCGGTGTCTAGTTTTGATTATTGATGTTAATTGGTTAAAACTTGTTAAAGTCATGGAGGATTAGAAATGAATTTGCTTCATTAGAGAACAAGTTTTTAATTATGGATTTCATTTCCTGCAAAGGTTTTTTGTTCCTCAAATATAATCAACTTCACATTTACAGATGTACCTACTTTTTTCTAGCCTCTCTATAAAGGTTCTTTATTATGGTTTTTTTCATTTAAAGAATTTTTCCTATGTATATATCATATGTGAAGTGTTTTTGAATATTAAATGTGTAATACTAAATCTTGATAGCTCAAGTGGTAAGAGCTTATTTCTGTCCTCGGTTCGCTTCTCGCTTAACCCAAGTTATCTGACAACAGAAACTCATTGTAAGGCATATAAGCCTAAATAATCAAAAAAAAAGTGTAAGGCTAAATCTTTATTTAGTGTTGTACTAGTGCTCTATCCATCTGTGTTTTGATTTCATCATGCATATCTTGTTTGACTTAGATATATACTGTTAAAGTGGATGTTGACAAAGTTACAGTAAAGAAGTGTCTCGAACTACTCAAAGGAATTGACTGGTATGTTATCTTGTCTTGAAGGTTGTTTCGTCTTTATTCATGGTTGTATTCCCTGATTAATCATGTTCGCGAATCTTGTTTAGTGAAAGTCGATTCCTTGCGTGCTCAGTGGAAAAACCCTATTTTTTCTTTGCTGAGCTGAATGAGGATGATGCTACTAGGCTCAAAGGTCAGTTCTCTTCATCTTCTTTGCTCTCTAGGGCTAATAAAATTAGAAAAATTAAGAAATTGTCAAATTGGTAAGAAAATTGATTAGAACCCTGTTTGATGGTTTTTATTTGTTTTTCAGCTTCGGATGGAATTAGCGGCATATATATCGGCGTGCAAGACTTATGTTTTTGGGACATTAAAGTTTTAGGTTGTTATTTAGTAAGGCCAGAAATATTTTAAATTATGTCCTTGTAAGTTCATGAAAAAGTTACCATGATGAACGAAACCTTTATCCTATACTTTGATAATGTAGGAACGAGGATGATAACTATTAAGTATTATTTTTTATTGATTTCATTAGTTCTTCCATCGTCTTTAATTTTTGTTAGTAATTAATAGTAGTTGTATGCTAAATATGATCGTAGTGTATTAATAGTTCCATATACAAACTAAACCTAGGCCAGTTGCACTGTATTTTTTTGGTATGATGTGTCATATTCCATGAGTCCAATTATATAATACATCTACAAATACCTACAAATCTATACAAGGTATTTCTAGCTCTTCATGTATGTCTCTATCTGTATATATGTACGTCTCTCTATCTTGTTTAACCTAAAAGGCATATTTGTAATTTACCTATTAACAAGTGCTTCTTTTATCCGTTATATTGTTTTTCTTCTTAGGGAAGAGAAGAAGATGTTTTTCTTCTCTACGTTTCTCTCTCTCTCTCTATATATATATATATATATATATGGTCATGTTCCTTGTAGAACCCTTAACCTTAGAACCCTTAGAACTCTATCTTATTTTTTAAAATAATATATATTTATTATATGAAGGTCATGGGTAAAGTTGTCCAAAAACACAAAATACATAATTTAGAGCTAATTAATATTTTATTAACGATAATAATCATACATCGATATCGATCACAAAATTCTCTATCATCATCATCAAATTTCCCCAATTATTTTTATCATTTTTTGTGAAAATATTCAAGTTATTGTATAAACACAATATCAGATAACAGTGTTCAGCAGCTGAACATTTAAATACAAGTAAGTTCAGTTACAGAACTTTAAAATTTATGTGTTTGATTTCAAATTTGATTGCATGACTTTTATGTTCAGCGGTAGAACACGAAAGTTATGGTATGAAAATAATGTGAATAACATTGTTCAACAGCTAAACATTATAAAAATAATCAAGTTCACTTGTAGAACTTTGTGGAAAAAAGTAAGTTCAGTTGTAGAACTTTGAAGTTCATATACATAACTTTTAAAATTCAGCTGCAGAACACTATATTTATACTATGAAACAAAATAGGTTCGGCAGTAGAATCCTTTTATTCCAAGAATACCCTTATAAGATTTTGTATATAAAAATGAGTTGAATCTGAACAGTTGATTTAGTAATAATCCAACGGCTTATAACAGTTCTAAAGTACTTTTTTAATGATTGGTTCTCTCTTGATCCTAACCCTATATATATGTATATATATATTCTTCTCTCGTCTGTATTTTTGTGTCAGATGTTGGTGAAAAAGTAGGTCTCTTTTCTATCATCTTTATTCGTCTGACCTTGTGGACGGATTGATATATATCTATCATTACCTCATTAGACTGATGAGTTACGTTTGATTTTGGTATTTTATATATGTTTGTATGTAATGTTAGTCAGCCCTCTGCCCCCAAATTTTGTTATTGCATACATAGTATCTACTCATGTTTATAATTTGGAATCTTGTTTAAGTCCTTTGTCTTTAAACTAAACTAATTTATATCCTCTTTCTAATCCCGTTTTTTTATATTCTTTTATTGTTTTTATTCCTAGGAAAGAGAAGAAAATGATAATTCTGTCCAAAAAGCGTTTTGAAGTTCTTACTTCAAATCCGAAAAAGGTATAGGCAATTTTGGTTTCAATTTCTTTTGAATGATTTGAAGGGATTTTCACAAACACACACACATATATTTTGAAATTGCACTTTACTATGGACCAACGATTAATCTTCATCTTCTGTTATGTTGCAGTATTGGATTTATCCAAAAGATGTCGACATATCTAGAGTTCCTCGAATTTTTAATAGCTTGGAGGATGGAGATGGTGTTTACTTTTTTCCTCAAGATGATATTGAGCTTCTAGATTGGTTAAAGGAATCGAGACCTTCGCTGAGACATCGTTATTGTAAGCCTTGATTTGTTTTTTTGTAGCTTTATCCTTGTATGTATTACTAGTACTTGGGTAGAAGTCATGACTTTTTATATAGTGGAGGTTAATAATATTATGATATGCTCCGCATCTTTTTTTGTTTTCCATTCTGTACGATTGTATGGTTTTTTCATTATTGTCTACTAATCTTTTTCAATTTTTATATTGGACAGCGTTGGACAAGTTCAATCAACTTGAGGTGAGTGTTTTTAATTATTACTTTGTTTACACGTGTTTCTGCACGGATTCCGTGATAACATTGTCCTAGAAACCCGTCTTCAACCCCTTAGGGCTCAACGCACTTCTAGTCAAACAAAACTTTTCTGATACCGGTGTCTAGTTTTGATCATTGATGTTAATAGGTTAAAACTTGTTAAAATCATGCAGGATTAGTAATGAATTTGCTTCATTAGAGAACAAGTTTTTAATTATGGATTTCATTTCCTGCAAAGGTTTTTTGTTCCTCAAATATAATCAACTTCACATTTACAGATGTACCTACTTTTTTCTAGCCTCTCTATAGAGGTTCTTTATTATGGTTTTTTCATTTAAAGAATTTTTTCCTATGTATATATCATATGTGAAGTGTTTTTGAATATTAAATGTGTAAGAATAAATCTTGATAGCTCAAGTGGTAAGAGCTTATCTTTGTCCTCGGTTCGCTTCTCGCTTACCCCAAGTTATCTGAGAACAGAAACTCATTGTAAGGCATACAAGCCTAAATAGTCAAAAAAAAAGTGTAAGGCTAAATCTTTATTTAGTGTTGTACTAGTGCTCTATCCATCCGTGTTTTGATTTCATCATGCATATCTTGTTTGACGTAGATATATACCGTTAAAATGGATGCTGACAAAGTTACAGTAGAGAAGTGTCTCGAACTACTCAAAGGAATTGACTGGTATGTTATCTTGTCTTGAAGGTTGTTTTATCTTTATTCATGGTTGTATTCCCTGATTAATCATGTTCGCGAATCTTGTTTAGTGAAAGTCGATTCCTTGCGTGCTCAGTGGAAAAACCCTCCTTTTTCTTTGTTGAGCTGAATGAGGATGATGCTACTAGGCTCAAAGGTCAGTTCTCTTCATCTTCTTTGCTCTCTAGGGCTAATAAAATTGGAAAAATTAAGAAATTGTCAAAATGGTAAGAAAATTGATTAGAACCCTGTTTGATGGTTTTTATTTGTTTTTCAGCTTCAGATTGAATTAGCGGCATATATATCGGCGTGCAAGGCTTATGTTTTTGGGACATTAAAGTTTTAGGTTGTTATTTAGTAAGGCCATAAATATTTTAAATTATGTCCTTGTAAGTTCGTGAAAAATTTACCATGATGAACGGAACCTTTATCCTATACTTTGACAATGTAGGAACGAGGATGATAACTACTAAGTATTATTTTTTATTGATTTCACTAGTTCTTCCATCGTCTTTAATTTTTGTTAGTAATTAATAGTACTTGTATGCTAAAGATGATCGTAGTGTATTAATAATTCCATATACAAACTAAACCTAGGCCAGTTGCACTGTACTTTTTTGTTATGATGTGTCATATTCCATGAGTCCAATTATATAATACATCTATAAACACCTACAAATCTATACAAGGTATTTCTAGCTCTTCATGTACGTCTCTATCTGTATATATGTACGTCTCTCTCTCTTGTTTAACCTAAAAAACATATTTGTAATTTATCTATTAACAAGTGCTTCTTTTATCCGTTATATTGTTTTTCTTCTTAGGGAAGAGAAGAAGATGTTTTTCTTCTCTACGTCTCTCTCTCCATATATATATATATATATCCTCCCCTCGTATGTATTTTTGTGTTAGATGTTTGTGAAAAAGTAGGCCTCTTTTCTATCATCTTTTATTCGTCTGACCTTGTGGACGGATTGATATATATCTATCATTACCTCATTAGACTGATGAGTTACGTTTGATTTTGGTATTTTATATATGTTTGTATGTAATGTTAGTCAGCCCTCTGCCCCCAAATTTTGCTATTGCATACATAGTATCTACTCATGTTTATAATTTGGAATCTTGTTTAAGTCCTTTGTCTTTAAACTAAACTAATTTATATCATGTTTGTAATCCCGTTTTTTTATATTCTTTTTATTGTTTTTCTTCCTAGGAAAGAGAAGAAAATGATAATTCTGTCTAAAAAGCGTTTTGAAGCTCTTACTTCCAATCCGAACAAGGTAAGGCAATTTTGGTTTCAATTTTTTTTGAATGATTTGAAGGGATTTTCACAAACACACACACATTTATTTTGAAATTGCACTTTACTATGGACCAACGATTAGTCTTCATCTTTTGTTATGTTGCAGTATTGGATTTATCCAAAAGATGTCGACATATCTAGAGTTCCTCAGATTTTTGATAGCTTGGAGGATGAAGATGGTGTTTACTTTTTTCCTCAAGATGATATTGAGCTTCTAGATTGGTTAAATGAATCGAGACCTTTGCTGAGACATCGTTATTGTAAGCCTTGATTTGTTTGTATTTATTACTAGGATGGATGAGCTCTGGCATGCTGCCGGCAATGACAAGGAAATTTTAATGGCGTCATTTGAATAACTCCAGTAACCCGATAGCCAAACAGCAAGTATTTGCATAAGTGATTGCCGAGGTTCAGTAGATTGAGATTCCAAGGAAGAAGTAAAGAGCCACCCCTGTAACCTGCAACAACCATGATGGAAAAATATCAGCTATATTTTTATCACCGGATACACTTCTAAAATTATATTACTGGACACTAATGTCTTCTAAAATATCAGCTACGTTCAAGAACCCTCAAGTATAGAGGACACTGGACCTGTCATATTGCTGTAATGGTTGACTACAGAATCTTTTTTTGTCTGAATCCATGAACTAAAAACCGAGACTCGCTCTCAGACATACACCTATTCAACTGCAGCCTGGTTGTTTTATCACTCCACATGTCTTGACTAGCATCTGCATATATGTTTGACAAAAGAACATACACTGTTGGATTGTCGTGTTCCTTTTTTAGAAGACATTCAGCTATAATTCTTCCCAATCTTAGATTCCCATGAGCTGCACAAGAACTAAATAATGTCCACCATGATATAATGTGTTTCATTCATTGCATTGAACACTTTCACAGACCGATCCAGATCTCCAGATTTCGCGTACAATGTTTGTTGAAAATACCCATTTTTTAGAATGTACCCTTGAATTTTAAAACTATAAGCATTTGGACTCATTTCTGATTTCAACAGTTCAATTGAAGCTCTGATATCAATGAGTTCCATGATATGAGACTCCGATGACACATGCCATTAAATACTTCATAGGCCTGCTTTATTTCACCGTACTTAGAAAATGCAGAAAGTAATGCATTGGAAACTTGGGTGTTTGAAAAAAGTCCGTATTTGAACACAACAGCTAGTATCATCTCCACAGAGACCAGCATCTCGGTGCTTGCTAAAAGACTTCCAACAGTGAACTCATCCGGTCGAATCCCTTCACTCTGCATTTGCAGATATGCCAAGATTGCTGCTCCAGCCAAATGTTCCTGAGCGTAGCCTGTTATAATGGTCGAATCCTTCTCTTGCATTTCCTGGAAAACACCCACAAGTAGAGTACATTGTCATTGCTGCATTTCTCAGAATTTTTAGATGACGAACAAATCATTAGAAGTGTCATGAGAAATGAGAAAGAAAATGAAACAGAAAATATGAACATGGTACGCTGGAACTCCATAATGCATTAATAAAGATTAAGATGAAGTACAATTAAACATCATTTTCAAAAGTAAGCAAGTTACATTGTAATCTTATAATAAAAGTGTATCATAGAATAAATATCTATAATTTTGATATAATATATAATTATTAATTTACATATTATATGGGACTTATATGTTTTGATGAAAGTATATTATCTTATAAATTTAGCGAATTATTAATTTATATTAAAGGGCCCGAGTTGGGTCTATAAAAAAATATTAATTAATCGAGGTTATTAATTTATCGAGGTTTTACTGTATATACACCGGAGTCCGGAGCCATTATTTAATAAAAAAATTCATACCGATTAGTACAATTTGTTTCAAATAATTTTTGAGATCTCGAATATTTTTTTATTGATGGACCAGTGGAGTATAGGGATAGACATCGGGTCATTTCGGAGCTGCGGAGTGATATCCCCGCCCCCGATCCCCAACCCCGAAGCCCATCTCTGAACCCGCCCCCGCGGGTAATTGGGGAATTTTTTTTTATAATTTTTTGAGTAAAGTGCACTTTGTGTACTTGTAGTTTGATCGAGACACCGCTTGTAATACTGCGCTTTAAATAACCCCACTTGCAATACTGTACTTATAAAATCGTTATAATTTGTGTATCGCCGTCTATTTTAGTTAACTCTGTTAGGACATTTTTGTCAATTCCTTATTTGAACAGTAGAAATTGACCAATTAACCATTAAACCACCCATTTCTTTCTATTTTCTTCAAAAATTGATCAAAATAAAATTATATCTATAATATATAACACACACTTGTTTCAGCTTCTTCCTCAAATTGGATTATCTTTATAACTATATATATGCACGCACACATAAAACATATATACACATGTTTCATATTTTTCTCTAATTTGAATTCATCTATGTTTCCTCTTTAAACTATGACACTTCATCTTCATCTTCATCTTCATCTTCATCTTCATCTTCTTTTTCATGTTCTTCATATCAATTTCAAATTTAAACTTAATGAGAACAATTGTATTGATAACAAAGTGAAAGATTGAGAGAAAAGAGAAATGAAACAAAAAAATTGAAATGAGTTTTGGTTAACGGAGTTAACCAAAATTTGACGGTGATACACATAATGTGACGGGTTTTAAAATACAGTATTGCAAGTGGAGTTATTTGAAAAGTGATATTATAAATGGTGTCTTGGTCAAAATACGAGTACACAAAGCGCACTTTATTTTAATTTTTTTCTAAAAGACTAGTATCATCTCCACAGAGACCAGCATCTCGGTTCTTGCTAAAAGACTTCCAACAGTGAACTCATCCGGTCGAATCCCTTTACTCTGCATTTGCAGATATGCCAAGATTGCTGCTCCAGCCAAATGTCCCTGAGCGTAGCCTGTTATAATGGTGTTCCAAGATACTTGTATGGCAATTCTAGCACATGAACACAACCCCATAACACTAACAAAAGTTAATTCTGTGGGTCTCAAGTGAACTTTTTGCATATCTTTAAACATAAGTAAAGCCTCTACATCTCTTCCTGCACCAACTAAACCAGCTATCATCGCATTATAACTAATACAATCACATATCTCACCTTCTCCACCTTCAAAAACTTCAAACGCGTCTTCAACCCTTCCAATATCAAAATACATTGACAACAAAGCATTGTCTATTTTGTTTTATATTTTATCACAGTTAAAGATTTCAATTTTTTTCTTTAAAAATTAGTGGACAGATTTTGATTAAAAAGTTCATATATATACACTCAAATATTTTTTTATCGGTGGACCAGTGGAGTAGATCTGAAATTTTGCAAATTTTGCATCATTATTCATTTGTTTTGCTTCTAATAAATACTTTAGTACATTTATCAATTTAGACATTCCTGCATAATGCATGAGCTAAAGCCCAAGTGTTATGCCACATTTTGGCATAGTCCAAATTTCTCCGTTTAATAATTATTAATTCAGATTAATAATTAATTGCTTAACCACTAAGTAATATCCTCTCCCTGAAACGAGGAAAGAATCAATCTCAATCAACGAATAACGGAAAATATCCCCAAACGATATCCTTCAAATCAGGAAGATATCACAACGCCAAGATAATGCAAGATAAAATCGGTAATTTACCACATTAACAAAGTTTATCCCTAAAGTCTCTCAGGGATAAACACAATTGCATAGAACTGCGTGGGCTTGATTCAATATAAATTGGTACGCAGGCATCTTGGCAAAGGGATCCGATACATGAGACAAATCGAGACACCTCCCAAGTCCAGCCCCCAAATATCCAAAAATCCCAAATCCCCCTATTTTCATAATTCGTTATTTCAGCAACCTCTGATTTGGGTTGTTACGAAATTCCTCTAACAACAATTGGCGCTAGAAGGAGGGGATCTGTTTTATTATTCATGGAGGATGAATAATTTAATTACACGAATTTTGGGTTTCACCTGTACAAAAATAACGCGGGCTAGACATCTAATTCCGGCGGAAGTCCACGCGCAGTAAGAAAAAAAAAGAGAAAGCAGCATGTTCAAAGGTAAAATCAGGAAAGGAATTACTATGGGCCCGCGTGTTAAAAAAAAGAAGAATTTGCACGTATAAATTAGAAAGACCAGGACATGGTTTGGTCGTGGGATCTTGGAGGATTAAAGGCTAAAAATAAAGGAATTCAAGGAACCTGGCAGCAGGGGAGGACAGGCCATCGAGTCAGCAACATAAAAGAAAATCTGAAGCGCGTGGAAATAAACAGCTCGACTTTAATATCTAAAGATAAGTCTTCAATTTATTTTTAATTTTCTACAAATTATATATTATGTCATGCATAAATTGTTTTTAAATATTTTTACATTAAAAATATTTGTTATTCAAAAATTTGTGCGAGTAATATTTTTATGATTGTAAAATTATAACGAGATTCGCGTATATATTTTAGAAAATATCGTTCGATATTTTTATTTTGGAGAATTGTGGATATTTTCCAATATTGAACGAGATGCATATTTACGAAGAAAAAATATTTATGCGAGATGCATTATTTTTGAAGAAAATAAATATCGCGACATTCTTAGATGACATATTTATTTTATTTTTTGATTGTGTTCAAAATATTTTTCATATATCGTCGCGATAATACATATATGTCAAAAATATTTCAAACTTGTGAACTTAAATTGTCAAGTAGGACAGGTTGGGTAAGCTATAAGTCCCGCATTGCTACATTCTTATAGTAAGTCAACGACCCTCTGGATTGAAGACCCTACTACTCTCAGAGGAGAGTCCAGGGATAAAATTACATTATTGAAGACCCATTGATAAATGGATATTTCTTGGTTAGCACGGGACATTCCTACAATCACGAGAATAATTGCGGATATGCCGCGAGATTGTAGGAAAACGTGTGGAACCATACATGATATAGGCCGAAAGCATGACGTGTTAAACCCTCAGCTCGGGGGCTCGTGGAAGAACGAATATCCATTCTTATGTGGACAATGACTTTTGAAAAGCGTGTACGCCAATTCGGGCTATATACAGAACGCCAAGGTCCTAACTTGACAATGAGACCGCAACGGATTTCAAAATAATATTACATATACTCGCACTTTTGAAACCTTGGCAAAAATATATATCCTAATATGGTTCATCGCATGCTATAGTACTTGCATATGCAAAACGGGCACTGTAGTGCTCTGAAAGTTTTACTAATCTTCTATTTTTAGCTTTGTTTCAGCGACTGAAGAAATTTGGAAGCTAGAAGATTTTTAGTTCTCCACTGCAGCAAGCTACAATGAAGAACTGGGGGCTTGTTGTTATGCCACATTTTGGCATAGTCCAAATTTCTCCGTTTAATAATTATTAATTCAGATTAATAATTAATTGCTTAACCACTAAGTAATATCCTCTCCCTGAAACGAGGAAAGAATCAATCTCAATCAACGAATAACGGAAAATATCCCCAAACGATATCCTTCAAATCAGGAAGATATCACAACGCCAAGATAATGCAAGATAAAATCGGTAATTTACCACATTAACAAAGTTTATCCCTAAAGTCTCTCAGGGATAAACACAATTGCATAGAACTGCGTGGGCTTGATTCAATATAAATTGGTACGCAGGCATCTTGGCAAAGGGATCCGATACATGAGACAAATCGAGACACCTCCCAAGTCCAGCCCCCAAATATCCAAAAATCCCAAATCCCCCTATTTTCATAATTCGTTATTTCAGCAACCTCTGATTTGGGTTGTTACGAAATTCCTCTAACAGTATTCATTTGTTTTGCTTCTAATAAATACTTTAGTACATTTATCAATTTAGACATTCCTGCAGAATGCATGAGCTAAAGCCCAAGTATATGTGTTTGTATTGATATGACTCCTCGAACAAACAGTTTGGATTAGTTTGTATGAACACAATAACACACTCTGATCATTTTTAGCATACAATTATTAATTAGTACAAAAAATTAGAGATGATGGAAGCAATAGCTATGGCAATAAAAATACATTTAATAATTATCATCCTCGTTCCTCAAGTGTCAAAATATTGCATAAAGTTTCCGTTCATAATAGTAATGTTTCAAGAACTTGAAAATACATCATAAATATTAGCAATGTCTGGCCTTACTATTAAACGACAACCATCAAAGTTTCAGGGACATTCCTACAGAAACCTAAGCCGCCTTCCACGTGGATATACCCTGCTAATTCCATTTGAAGCTAGAAAAACAAATAAGAAGATGCATCAGATAGTTTCTAGTCAATTTTTAAACCATTTTGATGATTTCTTGTTATCTCCAATTTAATTAGCCATAGAGCAAATAAGATGGAGAGAACTGACCTTCGAGCCTGGTAACATCGCTCTTGTTCAAGTCAGCATAGAAAAGAGAGGGTTCTTTTACGGAGCATGCAATGAATCGACTTTCACTAAACAAGATTTGCACACACAATTAAAATTGGGGAATACCTATATTAATGAATGAAAATAAAACAACCTTTAAAGAACAAAATGATATACCAAAGATCAATTCGTTTGAGTAGTTCAAGGCACTCCTCTACCGTAACTTTGTCAGCATCCACTTCTATGTAATATATCTAAGTCAAACATGATATACAAGATGAAATCAAAACAGATATGGATAAAGCACTAGTACAACACTAAATCATCTGCACTAGACATTATAACGAAGCAAATTTCTTAATCCTCCTTGGCGGTTTTAACATTCATAATCAGAACTATACACCAGTATCAAAAAAAAATTATCCGACCAGAGGGACAATGTTACCACAAACTGATAAGGAAAGTCATGCGCTCACCTCAAGTTGACCGGACTTGTCAACCACTGTCCAGTACAAAAATAAAAAGGATTAGTAGACACAAATGAAAAGACCAAAGCTACCAAAATACAAATCAAGGCATCTAAAAGTTATCAAATACTTCTATAATTACCGTGTAGATCACTATTTTAAATATTTCACATTATTTCTTAAAATGATGTCAGTATTTCGTAATTCACCATATTTCTCAAATTCGCAATTTATCAATTGTAACTCTTGTAATAATTTAAAATGTTAAACTAACTCCCACAAATTTTCTCTAAATAATGTCATGTAAATTAACAAACATAAAGACATACTCAAGTTAGCATGTTAGTAGTGAAGCAATATTACTTGAAAACAAAAAGGCTTTGGCGTAACATTCTGAAAATGGAAAGCTTACAACCTGGTCTCAAGGACCATCTTGATTCCTCTAACCAATCTAGAAGCTCCATATCATTTCGAGGTAAATTGTAGAAACCATGTCCGTACCCCCGGCTATGAAAAATCAGAGGAACTCTAGATATGTCGACATCTTTTTTGTAAATTCGACGCTGCAACAAACACTACAAGAAAAACGGCCATTTCCTACCATTTAAAACATACCAAAAAAATTTGGTTGGAAATGACTGAGCATTTCCAACCAACAAAGAAATTGGTTGGAAATGGTGTCTGTGGGTCCCAAGTTTTGTACACGCAAGCATCAATTCCTACCAATTCTTGGTCGGAAATCAATTCCTACCAGATTTGGTCGGTTTTGGTCACAATTTGACTTTTCAACGACCCCACATTCCACATCAGTATCCCTCACGTATTTTAAATTAATAAACAATTTCGGGGGAAAAAAATAACGAAATTTTGTCAGGGTCATTTCCTACTAGATTTTGGTAGGTTTTGATGGGAAATCAAAACCTACCAAAACTGGTAGGAAATGAATGTGATGATACCCCACCATCCACGTAAGTAGCCTCGTCAACAAAAACTACCAGCAACCTGTTCCTACCAACTTTGGTAGGAAAACAAAACCTACCGATTTTGGTAGGTTTTAGTTGCATTTTGATAATGAAAGGACCCCACCTTCCACGTCACAATCCCTCACATTTTTAGATTAATAAACAATTTCTTAAAATATAAATATTATTATTTTTCCAGGTGTTTTTCCTACCAATATTGGTAGGAAAAGACCCGAATGCAAAATTTTAACTTTTTCTGGTCCCCGCTTCCATGTCATCGGTCGTGGCTGTTTGTTATTGGTCCAATTATTAAGTGCATTTCCTACCAAAATTGGTAGGAAAGGGTTGCAGAATGCAAATTAGGGGAGAATGTGTTTTTATTATATTTTTTGTTATCGCTTATCATGTTTTTTGTTAATCAAACTCTATCGACATAAAGATCTACTCATTTTAGTAGTGGAGGATAAAAATTAGTTGATTTAAACATACATTCTTATGTTTTTATGTTATTCGCTAAAACCTAATTATATCGGAAAAAAAATTTAAAAATATAAAGACGTATTGATAAATTATATTTTTTTAGATGAAACGTCGTTTTATAGTTTGATGAAGGTAAGGAAAAAAAATTAGACAAAAAAGAATTACAAAAAGTTAAAGTCATTTAGAAAACGAAAGAGTGTAGGTGTTCGAAGATTGAGTTAGAGTTTATACTCATATTTTAGGGGTTGTCTAGGGTTACACTTTTCGATTTTTTTAAAAAATAAATTCAACGATCTAACCTTACGGATGATTAAATATATTGATTTCTTAGATGTATGTAAAATTTTAGAGTTTTTTAATTTAAACTCCTATATTTTTATAATGAATCTATCTATCAAAATTATAATGTATAAAATAGATTTGGGGTATGATATAGAAAATTTACAGTTGATTTAGTGCAAAAGTGTTGTTGGTGCAGTGGTTTAGCACTTGGTCATTCTCGGAGAGTGGAGGGGTTCGATTCTGCAAACCCCAATTTTTTTTGGCAATTTCCGCCAAAAATGGCACGAAAAATTTGAATTTCCCTCGCACATCAAAACCTACCATTGTTGGTAGGTTTTGATGTCTTAATAAAATAATAAAAATAAATAAAATTATGGGAGAATGTGTTTTTATTATTTTTTTGTTATCGGTTATCATGTTTTTTGTTAATCAAACTCTACGGACATAAAGATCTACTCATTTTAGTAGTGGAGGATAAAAATTAGTTGATTTAAACTTACATTCTTATGTTTTTATGTTATTCGCTAAAACCTAATTATATCGAAAAAAAAATTAAAAATATAAAGACATATTGATAAATTAATTTTTTTTAGATGAAACGTTGTTTTGTAGTTTGATGAAGGTAAGGAAAAAAATTTAAACAAAAAAGAATTACAAAAAGTTAAAGTCGTTTAGAAAACGAAAGAGTGTCGGTGTTCGAAGATTGAGTTAGAGTTTATACTCATATTTTAGGGGTTGTCTAGGGTTACGCTTTTCGATTTTTTTAATTTTTTTTTCAACGATCTAACCTTACGGATGATTAAATATGTTGATTTCTTAGTTGTATGTGAAATTTTAGATTTTTTTAATTTAAGCTCCTACATTTTTATAATGAATCTATCTATCAAACTTATAATTTACAAAATTGATTCGGAGCATGATACATATAATTTACTGCTAATTTAGTACAAAAGCATTGTTGGCACAGTGGTTGGGCAGTTGGTTATTCTGTGAGAAGGCAGGGGTTGGATTCTACGCAACCCAATTTTTGCTATAGAAAATATTATTTTGTTAAAAGCTCACACCAGACACACACGAAAATAAGAGCGGGTTCTGAAAATTTCAGACAAAAAAGACAGCGGCAAAAATACCGCCCTCACTCTAAACAAAAACAAAGATCCCCAATTTTTATACCCGAGCCCTAATTTCACTACATCTTTGTTCTTCATAACCAAAGCTGTTTTTTTCCCGATTAATACTGAAGTTAGTCAAATCGTCTCTGTCTTTGTTCTTCACTGATTTGAAGCCGAGTCCTAATCGATCTCCATCTCAAATCGATTTCAGGTATTCTTCGTCTCTCTATCTATCTCTAACACACACAAATTCTTTCTCATTCTCTCCCTGCCCCTCTCCATCTATTTCTCTCTCTCTCTCTCTCTCTCTCTCTCTCTCTCTCTCTCTCTCTCTCTCTCTCTCTCTCTCTCTCTCTCTCTCATTCATTAGAAAAAAAAGGGGCGTAGCGTAGCCCAGAATTACATCATCGAGCCAATAAAATTGCCTAACCAGCTACATATGACAGGTAATTTCATAATCTCATCTCATATATATGTTTAATTTGTTTATATGTTTAATTGGTTTCAGTTTTAAGTTTCAATGTTCATTTTTTTCTGTTTAATTGTTTATCTCTGTTTTTACCTAATTTCACAATAATGTTTAAATGTTTAATTATTGTAGCTTTGCTTGCTATTGTTACTATAAGCTAGTTCAGTTATAGTTTTGGATTTATATTGTTATCACTTATTGTGCTGCTCTCCGGTTCTTGTTTGATTGTTAGTTGAGTTTTTTAAGTTTTCGTAGAAATCGAAGTTTTATGCTATTGTTAGTCTTGATTCAATTTATACACCTTTGGCCTCATATGGGAATTTTTGGTGTTAAAAATATGTACAATATTGAAGGAAAGAAGAACTTGTTATTAGGAAGGTGATTTTATAGAAATTTACAGAGTAAGAGAATCTAATTGAATGTGAGCCTGGAGTATTGGTATGGTGTGCACACATACAGACTCTAGATTGATATCAAGGGCCATGAATTGCGTGTATGCCCTGCCTGAATCTGGTAATACCTTTTTTTTATACTTTTATACTTTATGCCTAATTATAAGGCTCATGGTAATACCTTTTATACTTTATGCCTAATTATTTAATTACACAAGTATACTATGAACTTGATCGAAAGTATTCCAATATTTGATAAGCTACAGAAGACAGGGGGTCAAAAATAAAAAAATAATACAACCATCTATGTGTTAATCTATAATATATGAAATTGATTAATTTTACCATAATACATGAGAGAGAGAGAGAGAGAAATTTATTTGAATTTGGAGAGATAAATTATTGCTATTAATATACCACATTGTCTATTATATATATTGTAAGTGTAGATGCAGTGGTGCTTAATTTGAATTCTGTTTCTATTTGTGTAGTTTGTGGTGAAATATAAAATTGAAGCACTATATAGATGTGGATTTATGCGTAGTAGACGTATGTTTGTATGTAATTAGAGATGTGTTATCGCTATTGTATACCACATTATCTGTTATAAATGTTGTAAACTTGTAATTGTAGATGCAGTAGTGCTTTTATTATATAAAATTATGTCTTTATGCTGAAATATGAAATTGAACCGCATTATGTTTTTATTATATAAAATTATGTCTTATATGCTAAAATATGAAATTGAGCCACATTATGTTTTTATTATTTTGTTGATATGGTATTCGTGACATGTGAATTTGTACAATTTGTTTTTAGGTGAGGAATCTGAGGGAATTGCAGAAATGTTTGTTTATAATAGCTGTTATTGTAATTTTGGATACAATAGTTTGTGAAAAGGAGTTAGTTTTTGATTTATGTATTTTAAGTGTAATCTCAGTTTGTGTATAATTTGTGGGTAGTTATGACATTGAACCACCGATGAACTGGGGGCTTCGTATTGTGCCGGAGAAGAGAGCCTACGTGATTGAGCGATTTGGAAAATACGTGAAAATCCTCACCCCTGGAATTCACCTCCTGATTCCTTTTGTTGATCGAATTGCTTACGCTCACTCATTGAAGGAAGAGGCTATTCAGATTCCAGATTAGACGGCTATTACTAAGGATAATGTCAGCATTTCCATTGACGGAGTTCTCTATGTTAAGGTATAATTATCTATTAACATAGCCTTCAAGACTTCGGAAAGAACTATACATGTTAAATGGTCTTGTAACATGACTTAATACACTCGTAGATTGTGGATCCAAAATTGGCTTCTTATGGTGTGGAAAATCCGCTGTATGCGGTTATACAACTTGCACAGACAACTATGCGTAGTGAGATTGGTAAGATAACACTGGATAAATCTTTTGAGGAACGAGACACTCTCAATGTGAAGATAGTGGTTAGTATTCATATTCCTAATCTGTTTATCTGTGTTTGTGCTGTCACATTTATATTTCATGTGTTGTCATATGCACATTAGTTGAAAATAAGTATTCAGTTGCAACAAACTGCACGTTAAATTCTATTTTATTTGAAGGTATGATGTGGTACAAATAATTTTGAAGTCTGATATACTCAAGACTAGGTCTAGCTTAGAAATTTTTGTGGTTGACTGTAGAAGATTATCTGCCAAAGGTATTGTCTGGCAGATTTGAAGTAGCTTTAATACACATGTAATTGCTGACAACCATACAGGAACTGATTGAGATATAGTCATCGGCATTAGTAGTTGTACAACTATTTGATCTAGGACTTTGCTTGCCCAGAACTCAACTAATGCTTAGTTGCTTCTGACTATACTTATGGTTTTTATCGCTATCGGTTGCTGGAATTCGTATGATATCCATCTTGATATATTTGTGTGTATATATATATATATATATATATATAAGGTATTCACTTGCTAGCTGGAAAATTTGGAGAAGTTGCTTTCGAGAAATAGCTATAATTTGTGGTTTTTGTGGTATAGTAAAAACAGATTTTTATGACTTTTCAGGAAAACTAATTTTGATTTTGGTTGATAAAAGTAACCATAACTTTTGACTTAGTTTCGTGCAAATTTAATATTAATCTTTCTTTGACCTTCAACTTGAGACTTATGTCATTCATATAAGTGCAGGAGAAGCAACAGCTGCCTACACAAAACATGAGTTGCATGTTAGGAAAAGGGGACCATTTGAAGCTCAAGAAGATAACTCAGGACCTACCAAAAAGTCTCGCATCTGACTTTTACTTGACGTGGCTGCACACATATACGCTGAACAGCTGAAGAGCCTATTGATTTTCTAGCTTGTGTACTCAGAACTTTGTCACTAGATTATGTACTTTAAAATCTGTATTATATTTTATTACTTATCTATTTATTTGTTTAGCCAAACCAAGGGAATAAACCATTGTTTGGATGAATGTGGATTGTGGATTATACAATTGTTTGACAGGAAATGACCAAAACAAAAAGAAAAGCCACCATTTCCTACCAAACTTACCATTCGAAACCCAGAATGGTAGGAAATGCTTGGTAGGAAATGCTAGTTTACATGGCTTCTGATATAAAACCAACCAATTGACATATTAGACATTGGTAGGAAATAGATCTTGACTGAAGTCAAATGTGACGTGGCAAAAATGACATGGACTGGTCCCACTTAACACGTAGATGACATATCATCATTGGGGAACCACTTTAAGCTGACGTGGCTCTTGACGTGTCAAGTGACGTGTCTAGGCCCCACATGCCAAGTGGCTGCCATATGGCAAACCACATGGACAGCCACTTGGCATGTGGGGTCTTTTAGAAATAACCTAGCAATTCCTACCATTAAGCATTTCCGACTTGAGCAATTCCAACCAACGGGTTTGGTTGGAATTGATTCCATTTCCGACCAAAATGTGGCCATTTCCAACCAATTGAATGGTAGGAAATGGCCGTTTTTCTTGTAGTGAAAATAGGAGACAAAGATTAACGCTCGGTCTATAGTATTAAATATATCTATGTGAAAATCCTTCAAATTATTCCAAAACATTGAAACTGGAATTGCATATACCTTTTCCGGATTAGAAATAAGAGCATCAAAATGCTTTTTGGACCGAAATGTCAGATTCTTCTGTTTCCTAAGAAAGAAAAACAATATAAAGAAATAAACACATGTTAATATATAAGTGGATTACAAACAAGATATGCCTTTTAGGTTAAACACACAGGACACGAATAAGATTGCAACTAATTATACACATAAGTAGACACTAAGTCTGCATTAACAAAATTTGGAGCTAGAGGGCAGGAGCACTCCGAACCGTATAGACGTTTGATATTAGCAAGATACTCTCATTAACAGATTTTGTTCCTCGTTGGATTTGTTGAAACTGTGTAAGAAGCTGATCATGGGTACTCGGTAATCTGTGCAGTAAAGGATTGTTCCAGATGAAGAAATAATTCAAGAGAGGAGGTGAAAGTTGGGGTGCGAGCTAGAAAAGGTGTAGAAAAAGTAGCTTGGAGAAAGGTGAGGAGGATCTTGTCCATTTTTGAATTTCAGTGGTAGGAGTGAAAACAGAGTTAATATAATCAGAAAGTTCCAATGAATCGAGAAGTGTGCGGATTTGTTTCTTCCGAACGAGGAAGTTTTCACCGTCAAGTTTGACGGAGATGAACGTGGAAGGAGAGGATTCAGTGGCAGCCATTGATTGTGGAGAAGATAATATTTCTCATTAGTAATCAGTTGAATTTATACACAGGCATGAATGTAACTAATGCCTAAACAACCACCTGTAACAACCTAATCCGTTATCTAAGAATCTGCAACAACCTGTAACTACATTCAAGTACATATGATAACCACTACATCTACCTATCACAAACATATATACAGATACATGTACAGATTTACCAAACAATAGTGTATCAAAATCTTGATATACCAAAACGAACCGCATCAGTCTGATGTAGATAAAATCAAATATGGAAACCCTGACACAGTTACACATGCAATAATAGAATAAGAATGAAAACATAAAGTATAGTACCTGAAATCTTCTTGAAAAACGTAATCTTCAGGATCGTACATAACGAAGAATGAAGAAATTTAGAGGTGATTGATGAAGAAACTGCGTATATATTTATATAATTGATACGTGCATCATACATATAAACTGCGTACTGCCTCATACATATAGAGACGCACGCAGCTATAAGATATCTTACAAAGGTATAACATAAACTATCATGTTGTAATTGCAGAGAGAGAGAGAGACGTACATGAAGATCGGGAAATACCTTGCACAGAAGCCGCCTCTCTAATTTCTTCCTATTTTTCTTTCTCTAATCTCTTCCTCTTTTTCTTTCTTACTAGCTTTGTACCCTTGCGATGCACGGAACGATTTAACAATATTTTTATGAATTTACATAATTTAAATATTTTTTAATATATTATTCCTCAAAAGTGCCATATATGTTATCATAATATGAAATTTTGTTTTATTTACTTCTAATGATAATTTTTTATGTGTAATTTATAATTATATATAGTTAAGATAATAGTGGGTGATATGGTAACTTCTAATAATAATTAATGAAATTTATAATACTTTTTCTAGTAGTATTGATTTTTAATAATTTAGTTTATCACATTTATGTTTTCCAATTTTTAAATTATTAAGTTATTAAAATTTTATACTTCTCACTCTGTTTATTTAAATACTATATTTTCCTAATTCTTTCATTTCATGTCTTTGTCCGAGAAAATGTGATTAATGAAATTTATAATACTTTTTGTAGTAGTATTGATTTTTAATAATTTAATTTATCAAATTTATGTTTTCCAATTTTTAAATTATTAAGTTATTAAAATTTTATACTTCTCACTCTGTTTATTTAAATACTATATTTTTCTAATTCTTTCATTTCATGTCTCTGTTCGAGAAAATGTGATGTTCTTTGTTAAATTGTTTACTGGAGTAGTGGGGTTTATAGTTTATGCTATGTTAATCCCATATAAACATTTTATATTAAGTTTGTTTTTCCTTCTAAGTAATAGTTAGACTTATCTTTAATAGTTATATTAAGTTAAAGTTTGTAGTCATAAGGAATCGAACCTTGATCCCTTCCCTCAATAATACCACTTCTGAAATGACTTTTTTAGCCCTGACTACCAAACCACATTAATCTCCTTATGCTAATTATATATAGGATATAATATAGGCAACTGCCTTGCCTCAATTTCAATTTAACTTGTACTCGGAAAATTTTAACAATAATTTTGGGTACTTGTTCTAATTCAATTATGTTAAAAGAAGTTTTAATATGCCTTTGGCTATAAATTGGTAATATCCTTCAATATAAATTCACATTAATTATTTTCTAATTCAAATATGTTAAGAAAACAGTTTAATTGTTTTTTTCCATAATAATTTAAATTCTCATTCCTTATACTACAAGAAAATAGATCTTTATCTATTGGTAGAAAGTGAAAAGACTATATACTAGAAAAAGATACGGAAAAGGCACAAAAATCCAAAAACAGTCAAATTATTCAACATTTAGCGATAGGAAACAACACATTAATTTAATGAGATTTTGAACTTTATAGACTATACATTGCAAAGAGACGAAATCAGTTTTTCCACATCAAAACTATTACTTCAATAACGGGCAAAACTAGGCCCAAATTGAAGTGGCCCAAAATAGCTAACTTAAATTTTCTAATTTTCCAGAATGCATAAATTTTTTAGATGAATTAATTTCAAAACTATTGAATTTTCAGTTATTTATTAAATTTTGTAAATGAAATGAATTTTCATGAATGCTATCGACAGATACATGTACAGATTTACATCGACAAAAAAAAACTAACAAAGTAGTATCGAAACCATTCGATAATCTAAACCAAACAATAGTGTATCAAAATCTTGATATACCAAAACGAACCGCATCAGTCTGATGTAGATAAAATCAAAGATGGAAACTCTAACACAGTTACACATGCAATAATAGAATAAGAATGAAAACATAAAGTACAGTACCTGAAATCTTCTTGAAAAACGTAATCTTCAGGATTAGTCTGATCGTACATAATGAAGAATGAAGAAATCTAGAGGTGATTGATGAAGAAACAGGGTAACGATTTATATATAAACCTGAAAATCAAAAGTTCAAATATAAATTATTTTAAAACCAATCAGATTTGATTCCTAAATTTTAATTCCTAAAATTAAACGAATTATAATAAGTAAAATATTTTCCTCGTTATTCAAATCCAATTAACCAATCAGAAAATATAAATTATCAATTAAAAAATATAAATTATCTTAAGACCAATTAGAATCAATTCCTAAATTTTAGACCAAGCATAATAAATTAATTACTTTCCTCAATTACCAAAGTCCAGTTAACCAATCAAAAAATATAAATTATAAATCACAAAATATAAATACAAACCATTCCTAAATTTTAGACCAATCATATTATATATAAAAAAATTCCTTATTTATTATTCTAAACTTAATATACTAACCATGGTTAGTTAATAATTTTAATCTAAATATTTTTTTTACTTAATTTAACATTGCAATATATTACACAATTCTAATCTAAATACAGTAGTATTAATAATTCACTTTTTAATTTAAAACAAATTGAGTTAATTTGTTATAAATAGATAATTTTTTATTTAATAATTTTTTTATAAATAAATAAGGATAATTAAGTAACAATATGAAATACCAAAAAACAACTATGGTACCTAACAAACTTATAATTTTTCATCTTTAATAATTTAGTATAGATATATAATTCTAACAACATTAGATTCAATAAAATTTATTTTTTGGTAATGATAATATTCAATAAATTTTTTTATTAATATTAATCAGTAATTATATTCAATAATTAAAATAAAATTTATTATTGAATAATAATAATAATACTCAATAATAATATTATAATATTGTCATTACAAATATTATTGTTGAATATTATTATTATTATTGTACTAGTGCTCTACATTTAGTGTAGTACTAGTGCTCCATCCATGTGTGTTTTGATTTCAACTTGTTTGTCATGTTGGATTTAGATATATCACGTGGTAGCGGATGCCAACAAAGACTGCCTTGAACTACTCAAGGAATTGACTGGTATAAAGGTTGTTTTATGTTTATTCATGGTATCTATTCCCTGATTTTACTCGTGTCTGCGAATCTTGTTTAGTGAAAGCCAATTCATTGCATGCTTCGTGGAAGACCCCCTCTTTTCTTTGCTCAAAGGTCAGTTCTTTCCATCTTCTTTACTCTTTAGGGCTAAATCATCAAAACGGTAAGAATATTGATGAGAACTCTATTTGATGCATCTTTTTATTTGTTTTTCAACTTCGGATGGAATTAGCTACATATATCCGCTTGGAAGTCTTATGTTTCTTCATTAACGTCCCTGAAACTTTGATGGTTGTCATTTTTTAAGGGTAGACATTTTTAATTAATATTTATAATGTCCGTTTAAGTCTATGGAAAGGTTACCACGATGAAGGAAACCTTGATGCTACACTTTGACAATTGAATTAAGCTTTATTTTAATTGTTGCATCTATTGCTTCCACCATGCATCTTTAATTTTTGTTAGTAATTAATAGTTAGTATGCTAAAGATGATGGAAGTGTATTAATTGTTCCATATACAGACTTATCCTAGCCAGTTGCACTTTACTTTTTCGTTACTTCCAAAGATAAGACGGCTTGGTGTTGGATCTGGTGTGGAAAGATTTTACAGTAGCTAGCGAGGCCTGGTGTTGAATGGTGTAGTCTGGTCATGACTGGTGTGGTTTTCTAACTGCATCCCCAAATCTGCATTTTTTCTTAGGCTGGCGATTTTTCGTAAACTAATTAATGACTCGGGACAGAATTATAAATTATATGGACACCCAAGGGACGGTTAAACTGAACCTCAACGCTAACCCTTCGATCAGCCTATATATAGAGCAAAATTCACCGGTAACTAAAAAAGGAATAATTAAAGATTTCTTTATCAGAGGACCAATTATAAGTTTTTTTTTTGTCGGGAGACCAATTATAATAAGTTAAATACATTCCTCATTATTAGGGGTGTAATTCGAGCCGAGCCGGGCGAGTTCGAACCGGGTATTAATTCGAGCCGGGCTTTTTTTCACGAGCCTAATCTTCTGCCCGAACTCGGCTCGTTTAATTTCACGAGTCGAGCCGAGCCGGCTCGTTTAGTTAAACGAGCCTATTTAAACGAGTCGGGCGAACCGGCTCGTGTAAAATTACACTTAAACGAGCCTAATCTTCTGCCCGAACTCGGCTCGTTTAATTTCACGAGTTGAGTCGAGCCGGCTCGTTTAGTTAAACGAGCCCGGTCTTATGTTCGAGCTCGGCTCGTTAACGAGTTCGAGTCGAGCCGAGCCTTAATAAACGAGCCGAGTCGGGTCGGGCTCGCGAGCCGCCCGACTCGAATTACAGCACTACTCATTATCAAAGTTAACTAATCAGAAAATATAAATTATTTTAAAACCAATCAGATTTGATTCCTAAATTTTAATTTCTAAAATTAAACGAATTATAATAAGTAAAATATTTTCCTCGTTATTCAAATCCAGTTATTCTTTGTAAAAGAGCAGGCCATATTTGAAATTTTATTAACCCAGGGTTTTACTGCGATGGGGTCCTATTGTAGAGCGGAAGTGGCAGATTTTCTAGTTGAGGGACATTGGACTTGGCCTACAGGTATCCTCGAGAAAGTTCAGGGTCTTAATGTTGAGGGTTCAACTCTTGCAATAAATTCGAAAGATAAGACGGTCTGGCGTTCGAGAATCTGAGCGTAGCCTGTTATAATGGTGTTCCAAGATACGGTATCCTTCCTCTTGCATTTCGCGGAAAACCATATGAGCGGTATCCAGCTCCCCACAAGTAGAGTACATTGTCATTGCTGCATTTCTCACAGAGGTACAGTTTTCATAGCCAATCTTAATAGCTTGAGCATGTTCTTGTATGGCAATTCTAGCACATGAACACAACCCCATAACACTAACAAAAGTTAATTCCGTGGGTCTCAAGTGAACTTTTTGCATATCTTTAAACATAAGTAAAGCCTCTACATCTCTTCCTGCACCAGCTAAACCAGCTATCATCGCATTATAACTAATACAATCACATAACTCATCTTCTCCACCTTCAAAAACTTCAAACGCGTCTTCAACCCTTCCAATATCAAAATACATTGACAACAAAGCATTGTCTATTTTGTTCCGCTGTTAACGCAATTTATATTTCATCACAGTTAAAGATTTCAATTTTTTTCTTTAAAAATTAGTGGACAGATTTTGATTAAAAAGTTCATATATATACACTCAAATATTTTTTTATCGGTGGACCAGTGGAGTAGATCTGAAATTTTGCAAATTTTGCATCAGTATTCATTTGTTTTGCTTCTAATAAATACTTTAGTACATTTATCAATTTAGACATTCCTGCAGAATGCATGAGCTAAAGCCCAAGTATATGTGTTTGTATTGATATGACTCCTCGAACAAACAGTTTGGATTAGTTTGTATGAACACAATAACACACTCTGATCATTTTTAGCATACAATTATTAATTAGTACAAAAAATTAGAGATGATGGAAGCAATAGCTATGGCAATAAAAATACACTTAATAATTATCATCCTCGTTCCTCAAGTGTCAAAATATTGCATAAAGTTTCCGTTCATAATAGTAATGTTTCAAGAACTTGAAAATACATCATAAATATTAGCAATGTCTGGCCTTACTATTAAACGACAACCAACAAAGTTTCAGGGACATTCCTGCAGAAACCTAAGCCGCCTTCCACGTGGATATACCCTGCTAATTCCATTTGAAGCTAGAAAAACAAATAAGAAGATGCATCAGATAGTTTCTAGTCAATTTTTAAACCATTTTGATGATTTCTTGTTATCTCCAATTTAATTAGCCATAGAGCAAATAAGATGGAGAGAACTGACCTTCGAGCCTGGTAACATCGCTCTTGTTCAAGTCAGCACAGAAAAGGGAGGGTTCTTCTACGGAGCATGCAATGAATCGACTTTCACTAAACAAGATTTGCAGACACAAGTAAAATCGGGGAATACCTATATTAATGAATGAAAATAAAACAACCTTTAAAGAACAAAATGATATACCAAAGATCAATTCGTTTGAGTAGTTCAAGGCACTCCTCTACCGTAACTTTGTCAGCATCCACTTCTATGTAATATATCTAAGTCAAACATGATATACAAGATGAAATCAAAACAAATATGGATAAAGCACTAGTACAACACTAAATCATCTGCACTAGACATCATAACGAAGCAAATTTCTTAATCCTCCTTGGCGGTTTTAACATTCATAATCAGAACTATACACCAGTATCAAAAAAAAATTATCCGACCAGAGGGACAATGTTACCACAAACTGATAAGGAAAGTCATGCGCTCACCTCAAGTCGACCGGACTTGTCAACCACTGTCCAGTACAAAAATAAAAAGGATTAGTAGACACAAATGAAAAGACCAAAGCTACCAAAATACAAATCAAGGCATCTAAAAGTTATCAAATACTTCTATAATTATCGTGTAGATCACTATTTTAAATATTTCACATTATTTCTTAAAATGATGTCAGTATTTCGTAATTCACCATATTTCTCAAATTCGCAATTTATCAATTGTAACTCTTGTAATAATTTAAAATGTTAAACTAACTCCCATAAATTTTCTCTAAAAAATGTCATGTAAATTAACAAACATAAAGACATACTCAAGTTAGCATGTTAGTAGTGAAGCAATATTACTTGAAAACAAAAAGGCTTTGGCGTAACCTTCTGAAAATGGAAAACTTATAACCTGGTCTCAAGGACCATCTTGATTCCTCTAACCAATCTAGAAGCTCCATATCATTTCGAGGTAAATTGTAGAAACCATGTCCGTACCCCCTGCTATGAAAAATCAGAGGAACTCTAGATATGTCAACATCTTTTTCGTAAATTCGACGCTGCAACAAAATAGGAGACAAAGATTAACTCTCGGTCTATAGTATTAAATATATCTATGTGAAAATCCCTTCAAATTATTCCAAAACATTGAAACTGGAATTGCATATACCTTTTCCGGATTAGAAATCAGAGCATCAAAATGCTTTTTTGACCGAAATGTCAGATTCTTCTGTTTCCTAAAAAAGAAAAACAATATAAAGAAATAAACGCATGTTAAAATATATATAAGTGGATTACAAACAGGATATGCTTTTAGGTTAAACACAAAGGACATGAATAAGATTGCAACTAATTATACACATAAGTAGACACTAAGTCTGCTTTAACAAAATTAGGATATCCTCGTTGGATTTGTTGAAGCTGTGTAAGAAGCTGATCATGGGTACAAGAGGTAATCTATGTAGTAAAGGATTGTTCCAGATGAAGAAATAATTCATTATCTAAGTACATTCAAGTACATATGATAACCACTACATCTACCTATCTCAAACATATATACAGATACATGTACAGATTTACATCGACAAAAAAAAACTAACAAAGTAGTATCGAAACCATTCGATAATCTAAACCAAACAATAGTGTATCAAAATCTTGATATACCAAAACGAACCGCATCAGTCTGATGTAGATAAAATCAAAGATGGAAACGCAATAATAGATTAAGAATGAAAACATAAAGTATAGTACCTGAAATCTTCTTGAAAAACGTAATCTTCAGGATCGTACATAATGAAGAATGAAGAAATCTAGAGGTGATTGATGAAGAAACTGGGTAACGATTTATATATAAACCTGAAAATCAAAAGTTCCGTTTCTAAAACCCGTTGCTCCCGAGGATATTATATACCAGGGGGCGAGTCTATTAAACAAGGCCAATTGTTATCAGATTTAGACCAATTATAATAAGTTAAATACATTTTTCATTATTAAATTTCAGTTAACTAATAAGAAAATATAAATTATTTTAAAACCTATCAGATTTGATTCCTAAATTTTAATTCCTAAAATTTAAGCCAATTATAATAAGTAAAATACTTTCCTCATTATTCAAATTCAGTTAACCAATCAGAAAATATAAATTATCAATTAGAAAATATAAATTATCTTAAGACCAATTAAAGTCGATTCCTAAATTTTAGATCCATCATAATAAATTAAGGGTAGAGTATATCCTTTATTATAATGCAGTTAAACAATCAATCACAGTTAATTTCTAAATTTTAGACCAATTATAATAAGTTAAATACATTACTCATTATCAAATTCTAGTTAACTAATCAGAAAATATAAATTATTTTAAAACCAATCAGATTTGATTTCTAAATTTTAATTACTAAAATTTAAGTCAATTATAATAAGTAAAATTATTCAAATCGAGTTAACCAATCAGAAAATATAAATTATCAATTAGAAAATATAAATTAATTTAAGATCAATTAGAGTCAATTCCTAAATTTTAGACCAATTATAATAAATTAATTATTTTCCTCAATTACCAAAGTCCAGTTATCAATCAAAAAAATATAAATTATAAATCACAAAATATAGATACAAATCATTCACCAATCATATTATATATAAAAAAAAATTCTTATTTATTATTCTAAACTTACTATACTAACCATGGTTAGTTAATAATTTTAATCTAAATATTTTTTTACTTAATTTAACATTGCAATATATTACCCAATTCTAATCTAAATACAGTAGTATTAATAATTCACTTTTTAATTTAAAACAAATTGAGTTAATTCCTTATAAATAGATAATTTTTTATTTAAATTTTTTTTTATAAATAAGTAAGGATAATTAAGTAAAAACATGAAATACCAAAAAACAACTATCGTACCTAACAAACTTATAATTTTTCATCTTTAATAATTTAGTATAGATATATTATTCTAAGAACATTAGGTTCAATAATATTTATTTTTGGTAATGATAATATTCAATAAATTTTTTTATTAAAATTATTCATTAATTATATTCAATAATTAAAATAAAATTTATTATTGAATAATAATAATAATAATACTCAATAATAATATTATAATATCGTCATTACAAATATTATTATTATTATTGTACTAGTGCTCTACATTTAGTGTTGTACTAGTGCTCCATCCATGTGTGTTTTGATTTCAACTTTTTGTCATGTTGGATTTAGATATATCACGTGGTAGCGGTTGCTAACAAAGTTACAGTAGAGGAGTGCCTTGAACTACTCAAGGAATTGACTTGTATAATATCTTGTAGTTGTTTTATGTTTATTCATGGTATATATTCTCTGATTTTACTTGTGTCTGCAAATCTTGTTTAGTGAAAGCCGATTCATTGTATGCTCCGTATACAGACTAATCGTAGCCAGTTGCACTTTACTTTTTGGTTACTTCGAAAGATAAGACGGCTTGGTGTTGGAGAGATGGAAGGGATAATGCTTTTATAAAAACCAGTCTGGTGTGGAAAGATTTTATATATCTAGAGTTCCTCGGATTTTTAATAGCTTGGAGGATGGAGATGGAGATGGTGTTTACTTTTTTCCTCAAGATGATATTGAGCTTCTAGATTGGTTAAAGGAATCGAGACCTTCGCTGAGAAATCGTTATTGTAAGCCTTGATTTGTTTTTTTGTAGCTTTATCCTTGTATGTATTACTAGTACTTGGGTAGAAGTTATGACTTTTTATATCGTGGAGGTTAATAATCTTGTGATATGCTCCACATCTTTTTTTGTTTTTCATTCTGTACGATTGTATGGTTTTTTCATTATTGTCTACTAATCTTTTTCAATTTTTTATATTGGATAGCGGCCAAGTACAAACAACTTGAGGTGAGTGTTTTTACTTATTACTTTGTTTACACGTGTTTCTGCACGGCTTCCGTGATAACATTGTCCCAGAAACCCGTCTTCAACCCCTTAGGGCTCAACACACTTCTAGTCAAACAAAACTTTTCTGATACCGGTGTCTAGTTTTGATCATTGATGTTAATAGGTTAAAACTTGTTAAAATCATGCAGGATTAGTAATGAATTTGCTTCATTAGAGAACAAGTTTTTAATTCTGGATTTCATTTCCTGCAAAGGTTTTTTGTTCCTCAAATACAATCAACTTCACATTTACAGATGTACCTACTTTTTTCTAACCTCTCTATAGAGGTTCTTTATTATGGTTTTTTTCATTTAAAGAATTTTTTCCTATGTATATATCATATGTGAAGTGTTTTTGAATATTAAATGTGTAAGACTAAATCTTGATAGCTGAAGTGGTAAGAGCTCATCTCTGTCCTCGGTTCTTTTCTCGCTTACCCCAAGTTATCTGAGAACAGAAACTCATTGTAAGGCATATAAGCCTAAATAGTCAAAAAAAAAAGTGTAAGGCTAAATCTTTATTTAGTGTTGTACTAGTGCTCTATCCATCCGTGTTTTGATTTCATCATGCATATCTTGTTTGACTTAGATATATACCGTTAAAATGGATGCTGACAAAGTTACAGTAGAGAAGTGTCTCGAACTACTCAAAGGAATTGACTGGTATGTTATCTTGTCTTGAAGGTTGTTTTATCTTTGTTCATGGTTGTATTCCCTGATTAATCATGTTCGCGAATCTTGTTTATTACTTTGTTTACACGTGTTTCTGCATGAGGATGATGCTAATGAAACCCTCTTTTTTCTTTGCTTTGCTGAATGAGGATGATGCTACTAGGCTCAAAGGTCAGTTCTCATCATCTTCTTTGCTCTCTAGGGCTAATAAAATTGTTAAAATTAAGAAATTGTCAAAATGGTAAGAAAATTGATTAGAACCCTGTTTGATGGGTTTTATTTGTTTTTCAGCTTCGGATGGAATTAGCGGCATATATCGGCATCCAAGGCTTATGTTTTTGGGACATTAAAGTTTTAGGTTGTTATTTAGTAAGACCAGAAATATTTTAAATTATGTCCTTGTAAGTTCGTGAAAAAGTTACCATGATGAACGGAACCTTTATCCTATACTTTGACAATGTAGGAACGAGGATGATAACTATTAAGTATTATTTTTTATTGATTTCACTAGTTCTTCCCTCGTTCTTTAATTTTTGTTAGTAATTAATAGTAGTTGTATGCTAAACCTAAACCTAGCCCAGTTGCACTGTACTTTTTTGTAATGATGTGTCATATTCCATGAGTCCAAACCCTAGGGGCAAACCAATAGTACTCGCCAATAGTATTAACAGAACTCTTCTTAATGTTTTATTTCTATAGTGGAAGAACTCAATAGTATTCACCAGATACTCCAACACTGATTGAGACACCACCATTCAAGGATGTGCCTGTTTTTAAAATCATGGATAGCTCCAGTCTGGAAGTCCACAGAAAAATGTTGACTGGGCATTTATGTATTTCAAATATTTAAAAGTGAATATAGTAAAAGTTATAAGAGAACGGATGACATTAAAAATTTCTGTAATAGGATAGATTATCTTTAAGCCTTGAATTAATCTCAGTGTAACTACTGCACTAATGATAGTGAATAGCCGCAGGGTAGTAAATTAATTTCCATATGATTCCAAACTTTGAGTACAGATCGATCTGCAAGACTTCTGTCAATCATGTTGCATCAATGAAGAATCTGACGCATTTAGTGTTGGAAATAATCAATACTACAGCAACATGGAGGCAGTTATATAATAGATATAGCAATGACAGGCCAAGACCAAAGTTAACAAAACAAAGCATGAAGGTCGAAAGCATGCATATCAGAAACTGATAAATTACCAGGGATACAGAAACAGTACCTGTAGCCATAGATTAACAGTGTATAAGAACAGAATAACGAAGCAACAGCTGAGTCGTCAGGACTTCGAGAAACCCTGACTGTTCTTGAAGAGTTATTCGCCCCCACTTACTGTGTCAGTTTGTCGGCGAGATACGTCTTCCAGGATAAAACAGCTCCGAGCAAGGTGTTCACAGCAACAGCAGCGCTCAACTACGACCAGCACCTCAGTCGCCGGAGAACCAGAGAACTACAGAGAATACTATATGGAGAGGGAGGGCAGAGAGAGTTTTTTGAGAGAAGTGTGTTTTGCAAACTTCTGTGTGTCCTTCAACTGAGCTACAAGGGCCACTATTTATAGTGGTTCCTTTCTGTAACTGAAGCACAATTCAATTTCGTAACTGCAGCACACACATTAATTTTTCCGTAACAGCTGATCATATTAAATAAAAAATCAAAACTGACCATTTAATGAATAAACGTTTTTGATTTAAATTTAATAACCTGAGCTGTTACATCTTTTTCATGTTTATCCACATATACAGATTTAATATTTATTTTAAACATATCCATCAAATCATGTCCAGGTTCATATCAGTTTCTGTTGCCCATCAGAGTTTAGTTTCTGTTGTCCATCAGAGTTTAACTTGTTGTCCATCAGAATTTAACTAGTTGTCCATCAGAGTTCACTGACAAACCAACTCCATCAGAGTTTACTAGTTAAATACTGATAAACCAAACTCCATCAGAGTTTACTCGTTAAATACTGATAAACCAACTCCATCAGAGTTTACTGATAACCCAGCCCAATTTGATAAATTAATTCTAAATTAAATCACATATAAATAAAAACTCTCGCCCAGGTCGCCTCGCGTACGCGAGACGCCGAGACATTCGCCCAAATCGCCCTTCGACCCGACCCGACCCGGTCCGGTCCGGTCCGGTGCGGTGCGGTGCGTGGCGTGGCGAGGCGGGCGGCGGCGCGCGTGTGTGTGTGTGTGCGCGTGAAGCACACACCAACACCATGCACCATCACACACCTTAGTAGTTGTATACTACTCATGTGTGTAATGCTATATAAAGCCACCAAGTCCCCTTATTCTTTTCTATGTGGGATAAATGAAACATCATTATAACAAGCTTTTTCAAGCTACTACCTTCATCTCAATTTCTCTTATGGATTTAAACAAGAAAATTATTAAACCCATACTCAAAAGTTTAAGTTCCCATAGCAAGGAACAACTTCCAATCATTAGAAATTTGAATTAACATCAAGAATATACTTAATTATATCCTTAAACTATCAATTTTCTAACAATCCCCCACAAATCCATATAGAAATGTAGACAGGTTCTTAACATGACTTGGTTTTTCAGAGTCGGTACCCTTCCGGGTTTGAACCCTCCTAAGTCCCCTACTTCGATGGCTACCGGATTCAGATGGAATTATTTCACCTTGAATCTTAATCCGTTAAGTGTAACCATTCTCCATAGACGACGACAAGTCAAAGGCTATGGTGCCAATCTACGGCTTTGAGACATTAATGGTCTTGTCTCGATCCTGTTCGTCGAATGCTTCAAGGAATAACCCTTTCCTCTAATTGCGACCTCACAATCACATTCGCTTAGCTGGGCATCTCCAGAGATGTACTGCAACCATCTCATCAAATGACTTGACCCCATTCAGAGTTCTTAAACTCTTACTATTCAGCAGTTTCAGTACCTTATAGGTTTACAGGGGATAGACTCAGATACTAAGTATCATCTATGTATCAAGGTACTCCCAACTCATCCTTACAGCTTGTTATTACCACATTGAATACACTTCGAGGGATCTCCTCTCATGTGTATTGGGTTCCCACTGTTGATGAGTCGTGATGGGTTGTCAGTCCCATCCCCAACCTCGACTTAAGGACCACTGCAGGTTCCAGTCCTTTAGTCAAAGGATCAGCTATATTTTCCTGAGTTCCAATGAACTCTACAGCTATAATCCTATCAGACACTAATCCCCTTATAGACTTAAGTCTAACTTGGACGTGTCTCTTTGTTTTAGCATTGTACTTTTTACTGCTAATCTTGTCGATAGTTGTTCGACTATCACAATGAATAGCAATAGCAGGAAGCGGTCTGCTTACTACAGGTATCACGGACATCAGTCCGTGTAACCATTCAGCCTCCGTCCCAGTGGCATCAAGTGCACACAACTCAGCCTCAAAAGTAGACCGAGTTACTATAGTCTGTTTTGTCGACTTCCAGGATATTGCTCCACCCCCTAGGGTGAACACGTATCCAGTCACTCCATTGGAACCAGACTTCTTAGCTATCCAACTTGCATCACTGTACCCTTCAAGTACACCAGGAAATCTCCTATAGTGTAATCCAAGGTACATTGTGCCTTTCAGATATCTAAGCACTCTATCAAGAGCATCCCAATGAGTTCTGTTCGGACAGCTTGTATATCTAGCTAGCTTAGACACAGAATATGAGATATCTGGTCTAGTACAGTTAGCAAGATACTGCAAGCTTCCAATAATCTGAGAATACCTTAACTGAGACACAGGGACTCCTGAACTATTCTTGACAAGGGCAACTTTAGGATCATAGGGTGTACTAGCGATTCTACATTGTGAATAACCATATTTCTCAAGTATAGATTTCTCTATATAATGAGATTGCGATAGGGTTATTCCATCAGCTGACTGAGTCAGCTTGATACCAAGAATCACGCTAGCTTCGCCCATATCCTTCATCTCAAAGTGCCTTTTCAAGAAATCCTTTGTCTCGTTAATAATTTCAATATTGGTTCCAAACAGTAGTATGTCATCCACATATAAGCATATTACGACACATTCACTACCTTTAACTTTTGAGTAGACACACTTATCGCTATCATTACTAACAAAACTGAATGTCACAATCGTTTCATCGAACTTCTTGTGCCAGTCCCTGGGACCTTGTCTTAAGCCATAAATAGATTTGATTAACTTACATACTTTCCTTTCGTTGCCAGATGCAACAAACCCCTCAGGCTGATCCATATAAATCTCTTCTTCAAGTTCACCATGAAGAAAAGCTATCTTTACATCCATTTGATGGATGATCAGACCATGTACGGAAGCCAATGCTACAAGCATTCGGATTGTTATCATTTTGGCAACAGGAGAGTATGTATCAAAGAAGTCAATTCCTTCCATTTGCTTAAAACCCTTAGCCACCAGTCTAGCCTTGTACTTCTCTATTGAGCCATCAGGGTTCAACTTCCTTTTAAAGATCCACTTGCACCCAATAGTAGAACACCCAGGAGGGAGATCAACTAACTCCCATGTTCCGTTAGAAACAATAGAGTCAATTTCACTCTTTACAGCGCCCTTCCAGTGCCTAGACTCCGAGGAGTCCATAGCCTGTCGGAAAGTTAAAGGTTCATCCTCGACATTGTAAGTGATGAAATCACTTCCAAAGTCCTTGACTACCTTTGCACGCTTACTCCTCCTAGGTTCCTCTTCCTCCATAGGAGTAGAGCTACTACCAGGTTCCGCCCCCACATTTGTCATCTTTTCCACATGATCAGGAATAGAACTTGATGTGTGAGTGAGATCTTCCTCAGAAGTACCTTGAGGTATACCAGTCTTCATAGGGTAGACATCCTCAAAGAATGTAGCATCACGAAATTCAACTATCGTGTTAGCCACTATACCATCTATGTCAGATTTTATTACCAAAAATCTCATAGCTGTAGTGGTTTCAAGATAGCCCAGAAAGATACAATCAACCGTCTTCGGACCTAGTTTCTTCCTCTTGTGTTCAGGGACAAGTACCTTTGCAAGGCACCCCCACACTCGAAGATACTTGAGACTAGTCCTCTTGCCTTTCAATAACTCATAAGGTGTCTTATCCATGTGTTTCAGAGGGACTCTGTTCAGAATATGGCAAGCCGTATTCAGAGCCTCTCCCCACATGTATTTAGGCAACCCAGAGTTAATAAGCATACTGTTAATCATATCTTTGAACGTTCTGTTCTTTCGCTCAGCGACCCCATTAGACTCAGGTGTGTATGGTGGAGTAACTTCATGAACTATTCCATTGCTTGCGCAAAATTCATTAAAGGAGTTACTCGTATACTCACCACCTCTATCTAATCTCAACCTTTTAAGTACCTTACCAGTTTGTTTCTCAACTTCAGTTTTATAAATCATGAATTTGCTAAGTGCTTCATCCTTATGTCTAAGTAAATAAACATAACAGTATCTACTACTATCATCTATAAAAGTAATGAAGTATCTAAAATGGTCTTTAGTTAACATACCACCAAATTCACAAATATCAGTGTGTACTAAATCTAACAAGTCTGAATCCCTAACAACATTATGAAAAGGTTTCCTTATTTGTTTAGCAGACACACATACTTGACATTTAGAATTCTTTTCTATAGTATGTTTTGGAATCAACTCTAAGTTCATCATATTTTTAAGAGCACCAAAATTCAAGTGACCAAGTCTAGCATGCCATAAGTTGGATGATTCTACACAGTTAACAGAAGGAGTAATTTCATTAAAGGAAGTGCCCAAAACAGGCTCAGCATTTATAACAAATAAACCATTTGACAAGTAACCCTTGCCAAAGAAAGTACCAGTGTGAATAAGAACTACTTTATTACACCTTAAGGAAATTTCAAAACCATTTGTAACTAAACGGCTTCCACTTATTATATTTCTACGCATGTCGGGAACATGATGCACTCTTGTCAGGGATAGAATACGCCCCGAAGGAAACTTCAGGTCCACGTCTCCCACTCCATGAACTTGAGCGGCACTCGCATTCCCCATCGTCACTGTCATGCTATGACTCTGTTGATAAGATACAAACAAACTAATATCAGCACAAATATGCACATTAGCTCCAGTATCAATCAACCATTCATTTGACAGATAAGTGGAAAATAGTACAGGGTTGTAGGTCACATACCGGTTTTCGTTGGTTTCAGAAGCCGAAGCCTCACCAACAACCATGTTCACTACAGGCCCACTTGTGGTTCCAAGTACAGCATTCGCTTGCGCTACCACCTCGGTTTTCTTCGCTTTCTTTGTAGGACAGTCCTTACTCCAGTGCCCAACCTGCCCACAAGACCAACATGGTTTGTTTGCCTTTGGTTTCTTGGCCTTATCCTTGTCTATCTTAGGTTTATTAACATTACCCTTCCTAGCAACAGCCTTCCTTTTCTGTCCTACGGTTACTACATTCACCTTCGAGCTACCGTGTTCAGATGGCATCACATGTCCCTGTTTGGACTTGTGTTGTTCTTGCACAGAGATGTCCAGCATAAGGTTGGTCCAGGTGATCTCTCCTTTCTGTCTTTTCAGGGAGAGAGCGAACTCTTCCCAAGACTTCGGAAGCTTTTCAATCACGCTCATAACCTTGAACTTATCAGGGAGATCCATGCCGGATTCCTTCAAAGTATGCACTATCATCTCGAACTCATGCACCTGCTCAGTTATGGATTTGTTGTCTATCAGCTTAAATTCAAGGAACCCTGCTACAGAATACTTTTCCAGACCTTGAGAGTCAGTATTGTGAGTGAGGTCCAGCTTCTCCCATAAGAGCTTAGCACTATAGGCATCAGATGAATAAACATCAAACAGAGTGTTCGTTAAGGCTGCCAGAATGGCTGCCCTAGCCACCCCATCCTTCTCAGCCCACATTGCATAAGCCTTAACTGTTTCAGCCTTTTCTTGAATCACCACCGGTTTCTCATACTCCACAACAGGCCACAGACCCTTTACAGTCAACCACAATTTCATCCTTTTCTGCCAACGAGAAAAGCCGACACCACCGTTGAATTTCTCCGGTAAACCCGTTAGTTCAACGGGTTGTGGGAAACGGTAAGTGGTCCAATCAATGACCCCAGCAGACACATTAGATGTACTACCATCTACAGTAACTCCAGTTTCATTAACCATAATGCTAAATATTATATAACAGAATAACTCTTCAAGAATGTTGGAAATAATCAATACTACAGCAACATGGAGGCAGTTATATAATAGATATAGCAATGACAGGCCAAGACCAAAGTTAACAAAACAAAGCATGAAGGTCGAAAGCATGCATATCAGAAACTGATAAATTACCAGGGATACAGAAACAGTACATGTAGCCATAGATTAACAGTGTATAAGAACAGAATAACGAAGCAACAGCTGAGTCGTCAGGACTTCGAGAAACCCTGACTGTTCTTGAAGAGTTATTCGCCCCCACTTACTGTGTCAGTTTGTCGGCGAGATACTTCTTCCAGGATAAAACAGCTCCGAGCAAGGTGTTCACAGCAACAGCAGCGCTCAACTACGACCAGCACCTCAGTCGCCGGAGAACCAGAGAACTACAGAGAATACTATATGGAGAGGGAGGGCAGAGAGAGTTTTTGAGAGAAGTGTGTTTTGCAAACTTCTGTGTGTCCTTCAACTGAGCTACAAGGGCCACTATTTATAGTGGTTCCTTTCTGTAACTGAAGCACAATTCAATTTCGTAACTGCAGCACACACATTAATTTTTCCGTAACAGCTGATCATATTAAATAAAAAATCAAAACTGACCATTTAATGAATAAACGTTTTTGATTTAAATTTAATAACCTGAGCTGTTACATCTTTTTCATGTTTATCCACATATACAGATTTAATATTTATTTTAAACATATCCATCAAATCATGTCCAGGTTCATATCAGTTTATGTTGCCCATCAGAGTTTAGTTTCTGTTGTCCATCAGAGTTTAACTTGTTGTCCATCAGAATTTAACTAGTTGTCCATCAGAGTTTACTGACAAACCAACTTCATCAGAGTTTACTAGTTAAATACTGATAAACCAACTCCATCAGAGTTTACTAGTTAAATACTGATAAACCAAACTCCATCAGAGTTTACTCGTTAAATACTGATAAACCAACTCCATCTGAGTTTACTGATAACCCAGCCCAATTTGATAAATTAATTCTAATAAAATATTAAATCACATATAAATAAAAACTCTCGCCCAGGTCGCCTCGCGTACGCGAGACGCCGAGACATTCGCCCAAATCGCCCTTCGACCCGACCCGACCCGACCCGACCCGACCCGGTCCGGTCCGGTGCGGTGCATGGTGTTGGTGTGTGCTTCACGCGCACACACACACACACACGCGCGCCGCCGCCCGCCTCGCCACGCCACGCCACGCACCGCACCGGACCGGACCGGGTCGGGTCGGGTCGGGTCGGGTCGGGTCGGGTCGAAGGGCGATTTGGGCGAATGTCTCGGCGTCTCGCGTACGCGAGGCGACCTGGGCGAGAGTTTTTATTTATATGTGATTTAATATTTTATTAGAATTAATTTATCAAATTGGGCTGGGTTATCAGTAAACTCTGATGGAGTTGGTTTATCAGTATTTAACGAGTAAACTCTGATGGAGTTTGGTTTATCAGTATTTAACTAGTAAACTCTGATGGAGTTGGTTTATCAGGATATGTTTAAAATAAATATTAAATCTGTATATGTGGATAAACATGAAAAAGATGTAACAGCTCAGGTTATTAAATTTAAATCAAAAACGTTTATTCATTAAATGGTCAGTTTTGATTTTTTATTTAATATGATCAGCTGTTACGGAAAAATTAATGTGTGTGCTGCAGTTACGAAATTGAATTGTGCTTCAGTTACAGAAAGGAACCACTATAAATAGTGGCCCTTGTAGCTCAGTTGAAGGACACACAGAAGTTTGCAAAACACACTTCTCTCAAAAACTCTCTCTGCCCTCCCTCTCCATATAGTATTCTCTGTAGTTCTCTGGTTCTCCGGCGACTGAGGTGCTGGTCGTAGTTGAGCGCTGCTGTTGCTGTGAACACCTTGCTCGGAGCTGTTTTATCCTGGAAGAAGTATCTCGCCGACAAACTGACACAGTAAGTGGGGGCGAATAACTCTTCAAGAACAGTCAGGGTTTCTCGAAGTCCTGACGACTCAGTTGTTGCTTCGTTATTCTGTTCTTATACACTGTTAATCTATGGCTACAGGTACTGTTTCTGTATCCCTGGTAATTTATCAGTTTCTGATATGCATGCTTTCGACCTTCATGCTTTGTTTTGTTAACTTTGGTCTTGGCCTGTCATTGCTATATCTATTATATAACTGCCTCCATGTTGCTGTAGTATTGATTATTTCCAACATTCTTGAAGAGTTATTCTGTTATATAATATTTAGCATTATGGTTAATGAAACTGGAGTTACTGTAGATGGTAGTACGTCTAATGTGTCTGCTGGGGTCATTGATTGGACCACTTACCGTTTCCCACAACCCGTTGAACTAACGGGTTTACCGAAGAAATTCAACGGTGGTGTCGGCTTTTCTCGTTGGCAGAAAAGGATGAAATTGTGGTTGACTGTAAAGGGTCTGTGGCCTATTGTGGAGTATGAGAAACCGGTGGTGATTCAAGAAAAGGCTGAAACAGTTAAGGCTTATGCAATGTGGGCTGAGAAGGATGGGGTGGCTACGGCAGCCATTCTGGCAGCCTTAACGAACACTCTGTTTGATGTTTATTCATCTGATGCCTATAGTGCTAAGCTCTTATGGGAGAAGCTGGACCTCACTCACAATACTGACTCTCAAGGTCTGGAAAAGTATTCTGTAGCAAGGTTCCTTGAATTTAAGCTGATAGACAACAAATCCATGACTGAGCAGGTGCATGAGTTCGAGATGATAGTGCATGCTTTGAAGGAATCCGGCATGGATCTCCCTGATAAGTTCAAGGTTATGAGCGTGATTGAAAAGCTTCCGAAGTCTTGGGAAGAGTTCGCTCTCTCCCTGAAAAGACAGAAAGGAGAGATCACCTGGACCAACCTTATGCTGGACATCTCTGTGCAAGAACAACACAAGTCCAAACAGGGACATGTGATGCCATCTGAACACGGTAGCTCGAAGGTGAATGTAGTAACCGTAGGACAGAAAAGGAAGGCTGTTGCTAGGAAGGGTAATGTTAATAAACCTAAGATAGACAAGGATAAGGCCAAGAAACCAAAGGCAAACAAACCATGTTGGTCTTGTGGGCAGGTTGGGCACTGGAGTAAGGACTGTCCTACAAAGAAAGCGAAGAAAACCGAGGTGGTAGCGCAAGCGAATGCTGTACTTGGAACCACAAGTGGGCCTGTAGTGAACATGGTTGTTGGTGAGGCTTCGGCTTCTGAAACCAACGAAAACCGGTATGTGACCTACAACCCTGTACTATTTTCCACTTATCTGTCAAATGAATGGTTGATTGATACTGGAGCTAATGTGCATATTTGTGCTGATATTAGTTTGTTTGTATCTTATCAACAGAGTCATAGCATGACAGTGACGATGGGGAATGCGAGTGCCGCTCAAGTTCATGGAGTGGGAGACGTGGACCTGAAGTTTCCTTCGGGGCGTATTCTATCCCTGACAAGAGTGCATCATGTTCCCGACATGCGTAGAAATATAATAAGTGGAAGCCGTTTAGTTACAAATGGTTTTGAAATTTCCTTAAGGTGTAATAAAGTAGTTCTTATTCACACTGGTACTTTCTTTGGCAAGGGTTACTTGTCAAATGGTTTATTTGTTATAAATGCTGAGCCTGTTTTGGGCACTTCCTTTAATGAAATTACTCCTTCTGTTAACTGTGTAGAATCATCCAACTTATGGCATGCTAGACTTGGTCACTTGAATTTTGGTGCTCTTAAAAATATGATGAACTTAGAGTTGATTCCAAAACATACTATAGAAAAGAATTCTAAATGTCAAGTATGTGTGTCTGCTAAACAAATAAGGAAACCTTTTCATAATGTTGTTAGGGATTCAGACTTGTTAGATTTAGTACACACTGATATTTGTGAATTTGGTGGTATGTTAACTAAAGACCATTTTAGATACTTCATTACTTTTATAGATGATAATAGTAGATACTGTTATGTTTATTTACTTAGACGTAAGGATGAAGCACTTAGCAAATTCATGATTTATAAAACTGAAGTTGAGAAACAAACTGGTAAGGTACTTAAAAGGTTGAGATTAGATAGAGGTGGTGAGTATACGAGTAACTCCTTTAATGAATTTTGCGCAAGCAATGGAATAGTTCATGAAGTTACTCCACCATACACACCTGAGTCTAATGGGGTCGCTGAGCGAAAGAACAGAACGTTCAAAGATATGATTAACAGTATGCTTATTAACTCTGGGTTGCCTAAATACATGTGGGGAGAGGCTCTGAATACGGCTTGCCATATTCTGAACAGAGTCCCTCTGAAACACATGGATAAGACACCTTATGAGTTATTGAAAGGCAAGAGGACTAGTCTCAAGTATCTTCGAGTGTGGGGGTGCCTTGCAAAGGTACTTGTCCCTGAACACAAGAGGAAGAAACTAGGTCCGAAGACGGTTGATTGTATCTTTCTGGGCTATCTTGAAACCACTACAGCTATGAGATTTTTGGTAATAAAATCTGACATAGATGGTATAGTGGCTAACACGATAGTTGAATTTCGTGATGCTACATTCTTTGAGGATGTCTACCCTATGAAGACTGGTATACCTCAAGGTACTTCTGAGGAAGATCTCACTCACACATCAAGTTCTATTCCTGATCATGTGGAAAAGATGACAAATGTGGGGGCGGAACCTGGTAGTAGCTCTACTCCTATGGAGGAAGAGGAACCTAGGAGGAGTAAGCGTGCAAAGGTAGTCAAGGACTTTGGAAGTGATTTCATCACTTACAATGTCGAGGATGAACCTTTAACTTTCCGACAGGCTATGGACTCCTCGGAGTCTAGGCACTGGAAGGGCGCTGTAAAGAGTGAAATTGACTCTATTGTTTCTAACGGAACATGGGAGTTAGTTGATCTCCCTCCTGGGTGTTCTACTATTGGGTGCAAGTGGATCTTTAAAAGGAAGTTGAACCCTGATGGCTCAATAGAGAAGTACAAGGCTAGACTGGTGGCTAAGGGTTTTAAGCAAATGGAAGGAATTGACTTCTTTGATACATACTCTCCTGTTGCCAAAATGATAACAATCCGAATGCTTGTAGCATTGGCTTCCGTACATGGTCTGATCATCCATCAAATGGATGTAAAGACAGCTTTTCTTCATGGTGAACTTGAAGAAGAGATTTATATGGATCAGCCTGAGGGGTTTGTTGCATCTGGCAACGAAAGGAAAGTATGTAAGTTAATCAAATCTATTTATGGCTTAAGACAAGGTCCCAGGGACTGGCACAAGAAGTTCGATGAAACGATTGTGACATTCAGTTTTGTTAGTAATGATAGCGATAAGTGTGTCTACTCAAAAGTTAAAGGTAGTGAATGTGTCGTAATATGCTTATATGTGGATGACATACTACTGTTTGGAACCAATATTGAAATTATTAACGAGACAAAGGATTTCTTGAAAAGGCACTTTGAGATGAAGGATATGGGCGAAGCTAGCGTGATTCTTGGTATCAAGCTGACTCAGTCAGCTGATGGAATAACCCTATCGCAATCTCATTATATAGAGAAATCTATACTTGAGAAATATGGTTATTCACAATGTAGAATCGCTAGTACACCCTATGATCCTAAAGTTGCCCTTGTCAAGAATAGTTCAGGAGTCCCTGTGTCTCAGTTAAGGTATTCTCAGATTATTGGAAGCTTGCAGTATCTTGCTAACTGTACTAGACCAGATATCTCATATTCTGTGTCTAAGCTAGCTAGATATACAAGCTGTCCGAACAGAACTCATTGGGATGCTCTTGATAGAGTGCTTAGATATCTGAAAGGCACAATGTACCTTGGATTACACTATAGGAGATTTCCTGGTGTACTTGAAGGGTACAGTGATGCAAGTTGGATAGCTAAGAAGTCTGGTTCCAATGGAGTGACTGGATACGTGTTCACCCTAGGGGGTGGAGCAATATCCTGGAAGTCGACAAAACAGACTATAGTAACTCGGTCTACTTTTGAGGCTGAGTGGTGTGCACTTGATGCCACTGGGAGGGAGGCTGAATGGTTACACGGACTGATGTCCGTGATACCTGTAGTAAGCAGACCGCTTCCTGCTATTGCTATTCATTGTGATAGTCGAACAACTATCGACAAGATTAGCAGTAAAAAGTACAATGCTAAAACAAAGAGACACGTCCAAGTTAGACTTAAGTCTATAAGGGGATTAGTGTCTGATAGGATTATAGCTGTAGAGTTCATTGGAACTCAGGAAAATATAGCTGATCCTTTGACTAAAGGACTGGAACCTGCAGTGGTCCTTAAGTCGAGGTTGGGGATGGGACTGACAACCCATCACGACTCATCAACAGTGGGAACCCAATACACATGAGAGGAGATCCCTCGAAGTGTATTCAATGTGGTAATAACAAGCTGTAAGGATGAGTTGGGAGTACCTTGATACATAGATGATACTTAGTATCTGAGTCTATCCCCTGTAAACCTATAAGGTACTGAAACTGCTGAATAGTAAGAGTTTAAGAACTCTGAATGGGGTCAAGTCATTTGATGAGATGGTTGCAGTACATCTCTGGAGATGCCCAGCTAAGCGAATGTGATTGTGAGGTCGCAATTAGAGGAAAGGGTTATTCCTTGAAGCATTCGACGAACAGGATCGAGACAAGACCATTAATGTCTCAAAGCCGTAGATTGGCACCATAGCCTTTGACTTGTCGTCGTCTATGGAGAATGGTTACACTTAACGGATTAAGATTCAAGGTGAAATAATTCCATCTGAATCCGGTAGCCATCGAAGTAGGGGACTTAGGAGGGTTCAAACCCGGAAGGGTACCGACTCTGAAAAACCAAGTCATGTTAAGAACCTGTCTACATTTCTATATGGATTTGTGGGGGATTGTTAGAAAATTGATAGTTTAAGGATATAATTAAGTATATTCTTGATGTTAATTCAAATTTCTAATGATTGGAAGTTGTTCCTTGCTATGGGAACTTAAACTTTTGAGTATGGGTTTAATAATTTTCTTGTTTAAATCCATAAGAGAAATTGAGATGAAGGTAGTAGCTTGAAAAAGCTTGTTATAATGATGTTTCATTTATCCCACATAGAAAAGAATAAGGGGACTTGGTGGCTTTATATAGCATTACACACATGAGTAGTATACAACTACTAAGGTGTGTGATGGTGCATGGTGTTGGTGTGTGTTTCACGCGCACACACACACACACACGCGCCGCCGCCCGCCTCGCCACGCACCGCACCGCACCGGACCGGGTCGGGTCGGGTCGAAGGGCGATTTGGGCGAATGTCTCGGCGTCTCGCGTACGCGAGGCGACCTGGGCGAGAGTTTTTATTTATATGTGATTTAATATTTTATTAGAATTAATTTATCAAATTGGGCTGGGTTATCAGTAAACTCTGATGGAGTTGGTTTATCAGTCTGATGAAGTTGGTTTGTCAGTAAACTCTGATGGACAATTAGTTAAATTCTGATGGACAACAAGTTAAACTCTGATGGACAACAGAAACTAAACTCTGATGGGCAACAGAAACTGATATGAACCTGGACATGATTTGATGGATATGTTTAAAATAAATATTAAATCTATATATGTGGATAAACATGAAAAAGATGTAACAGCTCAGGTTATTAAATTTAAATCAAAAACGTTTATTCATTAAATGGTCAGTTTTGATTTTTTATTTAATATGATCAGCTGTTACGGAAAAATTAATGTGTGTGCTGCAGTTACGAAATTGAATTGTGCTTCAGTTACAGAAAGGAACCACTATAAATAGTGGCCCTTGTAGCTCAGTTGAAGGACACACAGAAGTTTGCAAAACACACTTCTCTCAAAAAACTCTCTCTGCCCTCCCTCTCCATATAGTATTCTCTGTAGTTCTCTGGTTCTCCGGCGACTGAGGTGCTGGTCGTAGTTGAGCGCTGCTGTTGCTGTGAACACCTTGCTCGGAGCTGTTTTATCCTGGAAGACGTATCTCGCCGACAAACTGACACAGTAAGTGGGGGCGAATAACTCTTCAAGAACAGTCAGGGTTTCTCGAAGTCCTGACGACTCAGCTGTTGCTTCGTTATTCTGTTCTTATACACTGTTAATCTATGGCTACAGGTACTGTTTCTGTATACCTGGTAATTTATCAGTTTCTGATATGCATGCTTTCGACCTTCATGCTTTGTTTTGTTAACTTTGGTCTTGGCCTGTCATTGCTATATCTATTATATAACTGCCTCCATGTTGCTGTAGTATTGATTATTTCCAACATTTTATTCCATAAATAAAACTCATACCTGATACCAGAATCAGTTGAAACAAACGACCTCTAAGTGTAACATGACAAGTTCTCGCTTGCCTCTAATTGACCCTTTTTGTTAAAGGTAAGAGGGGACTCTACGGGTTGTGAGTAGACCGGACAATTCGTTCATGTCGTGTACTTTCGTGTCGTGTACTTTCGTGTTTCGTGTATCTAAATGCTAAATCCAAAACCACCCATTTAGGGTTCGTGTAATTTCGTGTAATTTCGTGTTCGTGTACTTTCGTTTCGTGTACTTTTCGTGTCGTGTTTTCGTGTAATTCTAATTAATAATAAAAATAAAAATAAATAAGTAAATGTATTAAAATATTAAAATTTTCGGTAATATTTTTACAAATATGTATTAAAAATATATATTTACATAATATTTACAAATAATATTATAAATTTATGTATAATCACATAAATAAATGTTAAGTATCTAATAAAAATATAAAAATGTCTAATATAAATATTAATTTATAAATATTTATTTATTTATTTATTTATTTCGTGTACTTCGTGTTGTGTCGTGTAATTGAAGGGTAAACACAAACCCGACACTAAATCTCGATCGTGTATTTTCGTGTTCGTATACTAAAAATGCAAACTCAAACACTAAATTTTCGTGTCGTTTCGTGTCGTGTTTTCATGTCGTGTCGAAAATTGTCGGGTGTAGTTATGAGGTTTTTTTTATTTATACAATTTGATGATTAAAATCAGTTCAGTGATTAGTTAGTGAATTTTTAAATTTAAAAGTCTCCCTTGCAAATTAGAAGTAAATTAAAGTATCATTTAAGCCTTTGTATTATAACTACACAAACGTCAAACATACGCGGCTTATAAATGCATCATTTTCCTGACTATAGTTCGCAAATATATGCTCTTGAAACTTAAAATGTATCTGCTTAACGATTCAAAGTAGAGAAGTTAGTGGACACCATGATATTGCATTCCATGTCTTTGCTCCTCAAATACAATGATAAATTTATTCTCCGCTATTTTAAGTAATGAGTTCGATTATCGTTTATTCCGAAATTTGTAACATGTAAAGATGTTTATAATTATGTATAGAAAGTGTATAAGCACTATCATGCCCAGATAACATGTACTCCCTCCGTCCCACCCATTTCTTATCATTAAAAATGGAAGGTTCGGCACGCATTTTAAGACTCTTATAAAATATAGTTCCATTACTCATTTTTAAAATTTTTCTTCTTTGAATAACAATCCAAACATTTAATTTTTATTCAAAAAAGAAAATTTTTAAAAATAAGCAATGGAACTATATTTTATAGGAGCCTTAAAATGCGTGCCGAACCTTCCATTTTTAATGATAAGAAATGGGTGGGACGGAGGGAGTATAATTTTATTGTGTTTATTTATTTATACACAATTGTGCTTGCAATACCTTGTAAAATAAAAAATTAAAATAAAGTAGGTAGCTTTAAATTGAACGGAGTGGCTCACATTTCGTACACTTTCAACTCTTTTTCTAGTGTTACTATACAAATATATTAAATGTCCATGCATAAACAATGTTTCATATTTAATAATATCGAAAATCTTGAGACAGATCATGAATTTGAATAATTAAAGACCTCGTCAATAATGTGTTTTCTAAAAATGGGTTGTCTTGATATGAAGTTGGCAGGGCCGCAATTTTTCAACAAAATTCGGAACTTAATTTAAAAACTATCTTCTTCCTTCTTTCTCAAAGCCCGGCACTTTTGTCACTGGTAAATTCATCATCATCTTCTCTCTCTCTCTCTCTCTTGTGTATATTTAGATATTTGTTGATGTTCTTCATTTTCTGGTTTTCGAGATTCATAACCCCCTCCTCAAATTCTTGGAGTTAAAACCCTTTTCTACATGCACGTACTTTTTTGTTTTTTTGCATGCATGGTTTTCGAAAATTGAATTTTTTGAATGATTTTACGGGAGATAAAAATCGAACGGACAACAAGTTGCGCCGCTAGCCTTTTGTACGTGACAAAACAATTATATTGATGCCCACATTGTTATAGGCTTGAGAGTCATTACATTGTTGTGCATGATTTTTTTTCTTCGGTTTGTTGTTTTTTATTGAATGTTTTAATTTTCGCTTGATAAAATTTTAATTTTTTCTGTTAATTTTCCGGGATTTGATTATGTTTGGAAATGATCATATGTTATAGAGTTTAATTTTTTCTTGTGTATATTGTTATTGAATGTTTTAATTTTCCGGGATTTGATTACAGAGTGATGCTTTTGTTTTTGTATTTTGTATTTTGTATTTTATAGAGTTTTCGAAGTAGGGGAAGGCGAGGGGCGGAAATGAGCCTTTGTCACTAGGCTATCTTCGAATCCTCTAATGGTCTAATGTTTGAGCTGGTTTTCTTCTACTTTTATATGTTAATAGAGTTTAGGACTATAGGTTATGGTTACATTACATGCACTTGGATAGGGTTCTTAGCAAAACCCTTGATCATGAGATATGAGTTTTACAGCAGTAGATGTTAATTTGCAGATGTTGATTATCATGTGTGGTTGGTTCTTCTGAGAACATGATATCTAGTGTTATTATTTCTTGAGTGTGGTCTTAATACTTGTAAGGTGTAGGCATTCTGCAAGGGCAAAGGTCTGGTGTCACCAAACTTGCAATTTGCACCAATGAGTGACATAATGTCTAGACCGACTGAGAGGATCCACTGGCCAAGTAAGTATTCAGCTTTCGAAACTCGTAGGTTTCTGATGATCATGGCTTATGATCATCTTAATCTGTTTAGATGTCCTAAAAGGCCTTGTTAAAAAAACTGTGAACAGGTCTAGAAAAAATTGATTTTGAAAGCTCAGAGGATGAGAGGAAGACAAGGCTTGGGTCTCTCAAGAAAAAGGCAATCAGTGCCTCTACCAAGTTTAGGCATTCATTGACCAAAAGGGGCAGGAGAAACAGCAGAGTCATGTCTGTGGTGGTTGTTGACGAGCATGATGCTGAGGAATTGCAAGCAGTAGATGCGTTACGGCAAGCCCTTATCTTGGAAGAGTTACTGCCATCAAAACATGATGATTATCACATGATGCTAAGGTTCACTTATTTCTTTGACCTATCACCTTAATCCTATTAATTTTATTGATCGAGAAGTCGCTTGGGGTGACAAGTTGTATTATGCTTCAGATTTTTGAAGGCCAGGAAATTTGACATTGAGAAAACAAAGCAAATGTGGGCTGATATGATTCGTTGGAGAAAAGACTTTGGCGCAGACACTATTATGGAGGTATTAGTCTACTGAAATTCTGATCACTTTCGACTGTATCTAGGACACTCGACTAGAAACACATACCTTCGAACTGAAATATTTTCCATATTAATACTCTGGTTAGGATTATGAGTTCAAAGAAAGAGATGAGGTCCTCAAGTATTATCCCCAAGGTCATCATGGAGTTGATAAGGAGGGACGGCCAGTTTATATAGAAACTCTGGGTAAAGTTGATGCTAACAAACTCATGCAAGCCACGACACTGGACCGATATATTAAGTATCATGTTCAAGAATTTGAGAGGACCTTTAATGATAAGTTCCCAGCCTGCTCTATTGCTGCAAAGAAACACATAGATCAGAGCACGACTATTATTGACGTTCAAGGAGTGGTAAGTACTATTTTTATTACTAATGTTAACGAAATTTTGTTGATGAAGCATATTGGAATTGAATGCGTTGAGTAGTCTTGCCTCTGTGATGTGTTGCACTTTCTTTGATGTCGTGTAGTTGTTTTGGTTGCGTGCTCTAAAATTGAAATGTCGTACCTAAATGTGATTGCAGGGATTGAAAAGTTTCGGAAAGGCAGCCAGGGATCTTCTCCAAAGCATTCAAAGTATAGATGGTAATAATTACCCTGAGGTATTAATTTCTGCCTAATGCCACTAATTTCTTGGTCTTTCCTTTTTGTGTCGGAGGTTTTTAAATCCTCATTATCTGGTTCATCGCAGACCTTGTGCAGAATGTACATCATTAATGCTGGCTCTGGCTTTAGGCTTCTGTGGAACACAGTGAAATCATTCCTTGACCCAAAAACTACTGCTAAGATCAATGTATGTTTAATCATCAATCCAGATAATTTTGTAGTAAATTCACCTACTAAACATTGTAATCGCTTTGTTTACCAGGTTCTTGGAAATAAATACCAAAGCAAGTTGCTGGAGGTAATTGACGCCAGGTAAGTTTCTATATGTGACATAGAGTTCAAGCTCTTTTTTTAAAGTTCCAGTCCTGAAAGAGGAGTGTTGGGTTATATGATATTATTTTTTGTAAAATCTTTTGATATGAACATGCATTATTAATCGGAAATCTGTTTGGCAAATTTCCTGCTTTCTATCAGTGAGCTTCCGGAGTTTCTGGGTGGTACTTGTAATTGTGCAGAGAAAGGTGGCTGTATGCAGTCAGATAAGGGGCCATGGAATGATCCTGAGATCATGAAGGTCCAATTTCATCTTCTTTCAGTTTTCTATTTGTACTTTATCTTAGATCCATTACTCTTTAAATACTCAGTTTCTTAATTCAATTACTTGTACAATATGCTGATCCAGATGGTTCGGGGTGGTGCACACAAATGCAGCACAAAACTTTCAATCTCATTTGACGACGAACCTTCTGCTTATAAGGTACTTGATTCTGAGGAGGACACTTGCCATATCAGACTACAGTCTACCAAAGTTTCAGTCTGAATTGGTTTATTTTTTCTGCAGTACTGAATTTTCACTCTCCTATTGCAGAGTGCTTCTTTCAAGAAGGAGAGCGATGAATCCATGCCTTCAAGGGAGCACACTGAGAATTCACATCTCTCCCCTGTCCCTGAAGAAGTAAGTCATCTAATCTCTAACTAGTACCAACCTGCTTAGGTAGGAAAAGGCTATAGATGGAAACTTAAGCCCTTCTTCTTCTTCTTTTGCTGTGAAAAACAAAACGATGAGCATTGATCATCCCGCAGCACTTTTTGCTTTATATTTTGTATAAAGACAGTTCAAATACTATGTCCATTCCAGATTTCTTAACTAAATACTGTTTTCTCGCTCCAGATAACCCCGAAAGAATCTAGTACAAATCAGAATAATGACTGTGTTCCTATGGTGGACAAGGCTGTCGATAAGACTTGGCCAAAATCTATGCCAGATGACAGACTAGCCGTCACCAAAGGTAGGTTATCTTATGATACCCTTTGCTTATGCTCAGTGTTTGTAATGATTCTTAGTTGTTAAGAATATATTTAAAGTAAAGTGTGGAAACAACTTAAGTTTTGATATGATATTTTTTGTTACATTTGAAAGCTCAAGACTTTTTCCCCATCCATGATTCTTGCAAGCCTAGTGATGGAATAGGCAGCCACTTCATCAGTGGGATAATGAGCATTCTCATGGGCATTGCGGCTATGGTTCGACTGACCCGAAATGCTCCCAAAAAGCTTACTGCTTCCACCCTCTATTCTAGCTCTATGCCGGGCGCTGATGATTTGGTCAAAGGTCAAGAATCCTCCAACATGCCTGTAGTCACTGTAACTCAAAATGACTACTTGATGATGATGAAACGCATGAACGAACTGGAGGACAAAGTCATCAATCTCAGCCAGAAACCACCAATAATGCCTCCAGAGAAAGAGGAATTGTTGAATGCTGCTCTGTCTCGCGTTCATCAGCTGGAGCAGGAGCTTTCGAGTACTAAAAAGGTACACATTCGGTTCTTGTTTCACAAACTCTCTGCTCAGTTGAATGACCACATCACCAGTAAACAATAAAATGTCAAACATGATGTTTCTACTTTTTCCTTTACTTTTCCCCTTCAATGGTAATTCCGTGTGCAGGCTCTTGACGACGCCCTTGTACGCCAAGAAGAGCTCATAGCCTTTATGGAGAAGAGGAAGAAGAAGAAGAAGAAGTTCTTCGCGTTCTAAGTGCAGCGTCAAACGCATTGCTAGTTGTAACATGATCAGAAATATCAATTGTGGTAACCTCAAAACTGGTAAAAAAAAATCATGATATTCTTTCGCTAAATGGTAAGATTCCCTACATGTTTTCTTCCACAAGCACTCGAGGCAAAAGTCTTTGTATAAACAATCGCCACTCTTTTCATTTGTATAAAACTATTTGGCACGATTCTTAGCTGCTTCTCCCTAATCATTCGGTTACCAATGGGCATTCTTTATGTTCTCAGGTGCTTATATTTAAATTTAAATGGTTTTCTTTGATCTGCAAACAAGAGATTGCTTTTTGCTTAATTGTGTTTGTACTGCATTTTTCTATGACGCCTGTAAACAAAAAATGTAGATTAACATTGTGCATATACAGTAGTAACATAGATTAAAAAGGAAGGTGCTCAAGTAGTTCGATTCCGGTTCTCCTTGTTACTGGTTGGGGAAGATTAAAGATCGCTTCGCCTACAGGCCACAAAGTAACACCGCAGCATAATGCAACTAATCATCTCACATTACATTATAAATTATAATCATACAGTTCAAGACTAACCCAACAGATCATCATATTCCTGTCCATAATTTGCCAGCAATAAAGCTACCTCGGAAATTAATACAAACATTGCAGTTGAGAAATGTTTAAGGTTTCAACAAACTTTAATAGATTACAGAAGTAGCAAACGAACTCGGTACAATATTTTGACATTAAGCCTCGTTAGATCTCGGTTTGAAATGGAATCCGAAAGACAGGAAAGACTTTGACAAGATGTCATGTCCTTGTTCACCAGCAAGACTTCTTTTTCTGCTCAAAACATGGCAAAAACATGTCAGCCAAGGATCTCATTAAAAAATAACCTGTGGGCTAATATGTGTAGAGAGGTGTTCTATTAGGCTGATGCACAATATGGTGCTCCCAGTATATATATATACCACACACAAGATGACTGAAACTAATCAACTTACCCTGAACTTCGCTTCTTCTTGTCTGTCTATGTAAGCAAGTAACTCCTCTTGCCTCATCAAAGCCTCGTGCAGAGCCTGTTTGGTCAGAAGTAAAACTTTTAGGTTGGAAACGATTTTGCTGATTAATTAGCAAGTTGAGTGACAGATCAAATTCCACTCAACCGAACTCTAAAAGTCTTGATAATAAATCAGTATCAGTGGCAGTGGCAAGAAAATACTTGCAGAAGAGAAGAAAACTGTTCTGAAAACATTGTCAACTGAAGATACTTTGAGCTGCAAAAATGATGCCAGTGAATAAATGCAAACTTGCATATAGTTACACTACCAAGGCAAAGTGTGCGAGAAATGGCTCACAAATTTCTAAACGTATTTGCACATCATAAAGGATAAGGCCAAATGTCTTGCACCATGTTAAATATTCATTTGCTAGAAGCTAAATATTAGTATAAATTTAAAAGAGCAAAAACATCATATTTCAGCCAAAAATCCATTGTCCATGCATAAACCCTTCAACATCTTTCCAGCAACAGTGGAAGCATTAAATGATGCAGGACAATCTTAAGAAGGATTGATTTCTTGAAAAAAAACGATAGCAAAGATAGAACTTGGGTGGATTAACAGCAAAAAATCCACCACCCCAAGGGTTTCCCAACCATAGAAGAGAGAACTATGATGGATCACAACCCGTAACAAGAGACTCAATTCAGTATTCAACAATATTTTTCAATAACCAAGTTTTCTTAATATGTTTATATAGGAGTAGATAACCCTAATAATATAACCTAATGGACTAAGGCCCGTAAACATTTAGGCTTATTAGAAAAAAATTATTTATTTAATAATCTACTAGCCCTACATAAAAAGTACATAAATAAATACATTTTTATCTCTACAGAAAATGTATTTATGTTAATTAATAACATATATAAGAATTCTTCTTCACTTCTGTTCATCATTTAAACTGTGGCTATCCTATTCATAATGTAGCTTTCTTTAGTAATTACAGGATAAATTTGGCCCAACACTGGGTATTATGTGGCATTGTTTACAAATTATACAGAAAGAAGTCAAGAACAACCTTAACATATTCTTGTAATACACAAAACAGAGAGAAGCAAGCTATTATCAATCAAAAAATTCCTATATGTTAGAGGTGATGTGAGTGCTGACTGTTGAGGCAGCATTATATAGCACTTTTAAGGAAATTATATAGACACACACAACATACAGAGACAAGAGGCAGTTAACTGTTTCCTCGGGGTAAAATGAAAAGAAGGTTCCACACACAAGAATCACACAGAGAAATGGTTGCATTTTGAAGATAATTGCAGTTTTGATCGTTAAAGTCTTTATTAAGTGAATCTTCTACACCTTTTTTTTGCCTAGTCAATCTCTACATTTTGAACCCACAGAGATGTATTTCCTTGAGGCAAGATAAAAACGAGTGTAAAAAAATACACTAATCAAAGCGATTGCACCTCAAGATAAAAAACAATGCAGTTGCCAGTTAAAGCGAGTAAATGAGTATTATACAAGAGTAATTTATCTTTATATCATCATGATAGAAAATATCTCAACCTTTATTGAAAATTTAAACCTGTAACCAGAAATCATTTACAACAGTAATAACCGCAGAGAAAAGAGCAAATATATCTGTTAATGACTTTACCTTTTTGGTAGCAATCAACTCTGCTTCTAGTGCATCCACACGGCAGACAGCGGCGTTAAGCAGTTCCTCTTTCTCATATGGCATCTCCGACGGCTTTGCCTTCAGTGTATCAACTGTCTCTTCAAGTTCACCGAGTCTTTTCAGAACAGAGGATAGTAGGTCTGTCTCAGTAGATGATGTTGGAGTGGATGGAGGGGGGCAAATTTCTTCCCTGGGCATTGTATCAAAGGCAAACTCTTGAGGACTTATATTCTGATATGATGACTTTTCAGGAAGTTTTTTGATTACACGGCTGGCCACTGAATAGAGAAACGTATATAGGGTTATGAAGAAAGTCATTAGCGTTGCCATGATCCGGACATGGTATCCTTCTGGTGCCTTCTGGATCACAGGTGGTGCAAGTGTTCCTGATAATTCTTTTTATTTGAATTTACATCAAATAAACCAAATAAGTATCACATTAACTTTCAGAAAAACAATTTTAAATAGTAAATAAAATGAGCTGTAGTTTAGCATTAATTCTTAGTCCCATGGTGTACTTAAGCAGCAGTTGGAAGATATGTGTAAGTTAACTCATGTATTTTTATTCATACTGAATATCATTAATGGCAACTGTAAATAGATCAATTTCAGTTGAACTCATGGAAAATACGTCATCCACTTTCTTTCTTTCCAGTCAATTATAACTTTAGACTTTTTCCAAATGCCTTCTGGTTACTTTGTCGAGGCGGAATTATAGCTAAAAGAGAGGCAGAACTATAGATGAAAGAGAAGATAGCACTAAGGTGGACGCCATTAACCTACAGACCCTCATCCTCAAATCCAAGAATGTTTTCTCGATTATCCAGTCCTTATGTCTTTACTTTACTATGCATATGAAGGTAATTATACATTTTGATAGTGTCACAATTCTTTAGAATTCTACTCCAAATATACAACCACTTGGGACTTGTTTAGTTACTTACTGAAAGTGGAATATCTAACACAAGCTCAAACTGACTCTTACCTCCCGAAGCAATTGACTTTTTAAAGGAAGCTTGTCTCTTCCATACAGCATCAACCGCCTTGTCGACCATGGGTACATATTCGTCATATCCCGAGAAGGAACCAGTATAGCTTACTGATCCGATCAATTTGGACTGTTTTAAATCAAGCAGAGAAAAAATAGTGATTAGCAAGCACCGGTGCATGAATTCATCATAACAATACCAGATCAACAAACTAATAACCAGAGTCAGCAACATACATCTAAATTCATTAAACTTAGCTGAGCCTTGCACTCTAATATGTGATTAAACATTTTGTGATTATCAATACAAAGAGTCAAAAATCACATATTGCCGCCTCACCACAGTAACACATGTGACACACAGGGAAAATTAAGCATGATGACTTAACATCATATTTGCCTGCCTAATACCTATTTAGTGATCAAACTAAAAGGCACTTAAATGCGATATTTTTTATTATCAAAATAAAGCCATCAAAGTGTGAACTATCAAAATAAAGCCATCAAAGTATGAACTAAGAGACCTACTTCTTCTCGGACAGGAGTCAACCGAAGATGTGAGAAACTTCTTATTGCTTTTGGAGAAGCAATATCTTCAGCTTCAGATCCTGACTCGGCAGTGGATGTATCACTGCCTTTAACCTGCTACGGCAGAATTAAGAAGAAGAAATTACATCGCATCATACAGATACAGATAAGATTCTGTGTCAACATAAATGAAACAAAAGCATGACTGCATGAGATAATACCATAGGGTACTGCGGCTTGACATAAGCTACTACTTTTCCTTCGCTGTTTAGAACTTTCACAACCTGTCTGGCTCGTCCTGCTTCACCATTGAGAACCATCTGTCGCATAGTGTACACCAACACATTCTTAGCCATACAAAATATGACACACAATTGAGTTGTGAAGCCATCAAAAATTCTTTATTTAGTTCAACATAAGAAAATAGTATAGATAGCACTTATTTTAATCTACACTCAATGGGACTGTAATATCAAGACCAGTAAAGAACCTTAAGAATATCAGGATTTTTCCATGGCCCTTTATCAGACCGAAGGCAACCACCTTGATCTGCACAAGTACAAGTACCCCCCAGGAATTCTGGCAATTCACTGCACAATCCGAAGAACTAGTGAATTTTTGAAACTAGTTGGCCACAAATGTACCGACTATATAAATTGAATAGGTAACAAAGTGCACATAATCTATAGAATCAATTTGTGTGACATTTACCATTAATAATATTACACATTTTTTTTGTTGCTAAACAATAATATTACACATTTACTAGTTACCTGCTCTTTATCACCTCAAGCAACTTGTTTTGGTACTTATTTCCAAGAACCTAAAGACAACAGAAAAATAAAAGCAGTAATCAGTGAACCAAACAAGTCATGGTGGAATAGGGGAATTTAAAAGTTAAGGTATACAATTACGGAAAAGCATATTATCGTACATGAATCTTGGAAGTAGTTTTTGGATCCAGGAAAGACTTCACAGTACCCCAAAGAAGTCTAAAACCAGGACCAGCATTGATGATGAACATTTGATGAAGAGTCTGCCACAAGGAAACTTGGTACATAAAGATGGATACTTTAAATTGAAATGATTGAATACTGTAACCGACTAGAAAAAGAACAAACAAGATTACCTCCGGGTAGTTGTCACCATCAATTTTTTGGAGTCGCATTATAAGTTCCCGTGCAGACTTGGTAAAATTCTTCAATCCCTGAATAATTGAACAGATAAAACATATGTAAATAAAGATATCCAATACATACAACAATAACTTCTTCAAGATTTATTTTAAGGGAAACATACCACGCCATGAACATCAAGTATTGTTGTGCTCGAGTCAATGTGCTTTTTTGCAGCAATTGAACAGGCTGGGAACTTGATAACAAAAGTTTTTTCAAACTCTCTCACGTGGTATTTTATGTACCGGTCCATGGTTGTAACTTGCATTAGTTTGTTCGGGTCGACTTTTCCTAATCTTTCCATATACACAGGTCTTCCCTCCTTATCCACACCATGATTTCCTTGGGGATAATACTTTAATACTTCATTCAACTCTTTAAACTCAAAATCCTGATGAAAACATTAGCAAGGTGAAAGTTTAAAAATTGAAAATCACTTATGAAAGTGTAACAGCGTGCCACTAAACGGCTTGCTCCAGAATGTTGAAATCAGAGGGGAAAAGTCAAGTAAAATTACCTCCAAGATTGTGTCAGCACCAAACTCCTTCCTCCATTGAATCATTTCAGCCCACATATGCTTTGCTTTATCAATATCAAACTTCCTTGCTTTCAAAAATCTGTAAACAATGCTTCTTTTGTCAGCTTTAAATAAGGAAAAGGCAGTACAAGGATGAGGTTCTTAGACTCCAATAAAATTGCTGAAAGAAATTAGAGAAACAGATACTTCATTAACTTTCATAAAAATCAGTGAAGTCCAAATTTATCTTTCTGTGAAAATTTTAGGCACAATCAAAAGGTTTTTCCTACATCATTTCAGACGATATATAATATTTTGGCTTGTATACTAAAGTAAAGCTAAAATGTGGTTTCAAATATTATCACTTTCATCTATTTAGTCTAAACTTCACCCTGTCATATTTTCCAAAAAGTTTATTTTGTTCCTAGGCAAACTACAATAAGATTAAACATGAATTTGTTTATAAGGAGATAATCTAATATTTTCCAAAAGAGATTTGCATGATACAGAAACAGGGACTGTAACAACACAGGCTGATGTAGGCTAATGACAAAATCACTAGCAACTGTATTTACTTGCTAACTGAAAATTAAAGGCATAAATATCAATCACAGTAAAAAATTAACAATAAGACGCTCCATTAAGAAGTCAATGTAGCATGTTGGAGTTTACGGGACGTTCCCACCAACTATTTCCATGGTTCTCGATTCTTGTTAAACTGTATTACATCAAACACTCAAAAAAAAAAAAAGATGGGACCATCTCAGTAGCAAGGTTCACAGAGAGTACCTCAACATCATATGATAATCATCATGCTTTTCAGGTAGCAATTCATCCAAGACCAGTGCTTGTCGAAATACGTCAACGGATTGTAACTCCTCAGCATCCCGAATATCTTCAATTGAGACGGAGCTGACTCGGCCATCACTCTTTCTTTTCTTTTTCTTGAGGGAATGTTTAAACTTGGAAGATGCATTTAGTGCTTTCTTTTTCAAAGAACCAATTCTCGACCTTCTTTCATCCTCCGAGTTCTCAAAATCAGATTTTCTTTCTCGTCTCTCCTCGTTACCAAAGGACCCCTCAAAACCTACAAGAGGGGCATAAACTATCACATTAACGGCTAACTGCATAGAAGATAATTACCTCATCACGAACTATCAAATTACTAAATCAAAATGAAGAATTGCACTACAGATACATATATACAGGTTGTGCCCTTCTCCAACTCCATGTGTAAAATAACAACCTCATACAACAACTTTCACCGCCATTAAAAAGAAACAAACAGGGCAACAAAAACGAAAAATACACACACATAAATAGATTGTTATACAATCAAAGTATCACAGTAACATTGAAGAATAGTCGTAATAAAACTCAACCTAGTGTGCTAAACAAATTACAATTCCAAGAAGTTTCAAGAACTAATCATAATGCAGAAAAAAAAAATCAAAATTCTTAATTAGCAAAAAGAACCACATTTTCAACACACATCATCACGAAATACAAAATTCCTAAACAAAAATCGCACTACAGAGACAGATACACAACTGTCCCCTAACTTCACACAGCAAAATTAACCAGCATTCACAACGAAACAAACAACACAACATACCTGTAATACACACACACACACATTACACATTGTTATTGTTATAGAAATACACATAACGAAACCAAACCTAGTGTCGAAAACAAACTACAATTCCTCAAAATTCTCGAACTCTCGAAGTTTCAAGAGCTAATCACAATGCAGTCAGAACAACTCACATTCTCAAACAACAAAAACAAATTCACAACTAATTGAATTTCAATTTTCACATATCAAACATCTGAGAACAGTAAAACCCTAGCTACACAAACTAATTCAATTCACAACATAAATAAACAAATACACAAATTTAAATGAAATTCAAGATAATTACGAGAAAACTCACAAGGCCTGGCGAATCGATCTAACGGTCCGGACATTTCGCTCCAATTATCAAGAAATTAATCAAAAAAAGAAGCCCTAATTTGATGAATTGTGTGTTGAAAAGAACTCAAAACAAGTGAGTTTGAGTAGGAAATTAATTAAATGAAAATAAAGGTAAGGGTTGCACGAATCACGAGGTTGATCGGACGGCAATAAATGCATCGACTGTTAGGAGTAGTATTTATAAAGCTGATTGATGTTCTTGTCGACTGTAACAGAATTTATCTGCTCGTAGCCTGTTACATTTACTGGGACACCAATTTATTCCTACACAGACGCGGTGTATCATGTATGTTACGTTATGTCGGATAATCGGGGATTAATTAGATCATTAATTATATAATATTTATATTATTAAATTAAAGATGAACATCAAAAGTTTTTGTAGGGCAGAGGTTTGTAGTCTGGTTTTTCACAATTTTTTCATCTAATCTCTAACTTTAGATCTTTTAAATCAAATCAATGATAATCGTTGATATATTACTAAAGATTTTTTACCTAAAATTTCTAATTTTCTATTTTTTTAACTAAAATCTCTCATTTTTTAAAAATAACACGTACACTTCCATTTAATAAAATAAAATAATAATATTATAATTATTAATAAGTAACTGATTAGCTTTTTTAGCAAAAGCTTAATTTTTTTTACATTTTCTAAACTAAAATTTCTCCTAACTAAAATTTTTCATTTCCCAAAAATATCACGAATAATTACATTTAATAAAATATAATATTTATTAATAAGTTAAATATATAGAAATTAATAAGAAAAAAGAATCCCTAATTTGATGAATGAGTGTTGAAAATAACTCAAAAGAAGCGAGTTTGAGTAGGAAATTACTTAGACTTATCGCATATTGCATTCATTTGGTTTTGACTTATTACATTTAAGTTTTATTTGTTTTAATTTATACATTTTACATCCCGCAATTTTGAGTTTTCTCGCAATTTTCATCTTTTTACTGATTTTTTATTAAATTTGACCGTTATCGTTGATCAAAATGAGAGTATTTTAGTAATTTATTACTATATTAAATTAAAAAGAATTTAAAAAAGAAAAGAATAAAATTTAAAAATTAGAAAAAAAATGAAAAATGAAATGAAACATATTTAAAAAATATTAAATTTGTAATATATTTTTTTACAAATATTTTAAAAATTAAATTATAAATTATATTTCAAATAATAATTTACGAAAGTTTTAGTAATATATTTTAAATTTTTTTGAAAAATCTTAATATTATAAATTATATTTTGAAAAATTTGGAAATTACAAACAAAATTTGGTATATATAAAAATTTTAAAATAATGATAATAACTCAAATAGTTCATTTTTTTAAAATTATTATTGATTATAATGACAAAAATACCCTCAAATTGACTAATGGTAACAGTCAAATTGATTTATGTCAAAGAACTTAACTCAAAATGCAAGCTAAACTCAAGGAAATGCAATATGCAATTTAGTCAATCTATAGACGAAACATTAAAAGTTTTGTAGTCGGTTTGTATTCTGGTCCTCCGTAGTTTTGGTCATCCAATCTCTAACCGATCTTTTAAATTAAATTAATAAGAGTGTTCATTTATTATAATACTTGAGTCTAATTTTGAATTATTTTAGAACCAATCACAGTCAATTCCTAAATTTTAGACCAATCATAATAAGTTAAATATTTTTCTCATTACCAAAATCCAGTTACCAATCAGAAAATATAAATTATTTTAGGATTCTTAAATTTTAATTCCTAAATTTTGAATCAATCATAATAAGTAAAATACTTTCCTCAAATTACTGAAGTCCGGTTAACCAATCAGAAAATATAAATTATCAATTAGAATATAAATTATCTTAAGACCAATTAGAGACAATTCCTAAATTTTAGACCAATCATAATAAATTAAATACTTTCCTCAATTACCAAAGTCAAGTTAACCAATCAAAAAATATAGATACAAACAATTCCTAAATTTTAGACCAATTATATTATATTAAAAAAATTCTGTATTTATTATTCTTATCCTACTACACTAACCATGGTTAGTTAATAATTTTAATCTAAATATATTTTTTTACTTAATTTAGCATTGTCATAGCCCATATATTACACAATTCTAATCTAAATACACACAATTCTAATCTAAATACAACAGTATTAATAATTCACTTTTTTAATTTAAAAAATTGAGTTAATTCGTTATAAATAGATAATTTTTTATTTAATAATTTTTTTTATAAATAAATAAGGATAATTAAGTAAAAGCACGGAATACCAAAAAATAGCTATCGTACCTAACAAACTTATAATTTTTTGTCTTTAATAATATAGTATAGATATAATTCTAACAACATTAGATTCAATAAATTTATTTTTGATAATGATAATATTCAATAAATTTTTTTATTAATATTATTCATTAATTATATTCAATAAGTATAATAAAATTTATTATTAAATAATAATACTCAATAATAATATTATAATATTATCATTAAAAATATTATTATTGAATATTATTATTATATTCAATAAAATATAATATGTATAATATAGCATTAGCAAAAAAACTCTATTATTGTAATATTATTATAATACAATCATCAATTAAAATTTTAAAATTATTTTTCAAGTAACTAAAATTAGATCATTATTTTTCAAACAATCATAGGTGAATAACCCTATCCTGGATGAAGTGAATCACAAATAATGTGCGTGTTTGGGGTATAAAAAAAATTGATTTATAGCTTAAAATGCAGGTGTGTGATAAGTTGATGAATTTTTATAAGTTGTACAGGTGTTTGGATAAATTTTAGGCATATCTGTCATCTCATATAATCATCTAATGTGATCAAGAAGGGTGTCTTATTGGATTTTATGGCAGCAAGAGTGAGACATTGATTAATTTTGCTTGGAAAGCTTTTTCATCCTAATTAATACAAAAATTGTGTTGGTCCCTTGTAGCTTGCTGTCGATTACTTAAAATATTTGCTAGTTTGATGTTTGAGATATATGGACTTGTCAGAATGTGAATTTCGATAGAAATAATCATCACTTCATCATATATTGCTGCCTTTATGTTGATACATTTACAAAACCTCAGTTCTTTCTAGGTTTTTCATCACTAAACACGTTAAGTGAAAGTTTGGGGCAGTTTCATCAGTTGGATATGATTGGCTCTCTTCCAGTTAAACTTAAAGGGTGCAGAAATTGCTACTTATAATTATGTAATTTCATGGATCTGCATAGCCCCATGTTTTGGTGCTGCAAACTGATATATAAAAGAGCTATTAGTTCCATTAATACAGGAGCTCGATGAATATCAGAAACAAGCTGCAATTTTCAGGATTCATTTTAGTTATATATGTCTTCTACTAAGAAGCAAGGACACGGCCGGTGCGGGAGTGCGGGTGCGTAGTACTGGAACACGCCGATTCGACAAATTTAAAATTATGGGGATACGGGTGCGGGGGACACGTCATATATAAATATAAATTTTCATATATATTTCATATTATGCATATTAAAACCAATTGCTAGAACCAAAATATGTATGCCAACTAAATGAAATGCATGATTTGTTCATTCAAAATACTAAAATATGAGTTTAATCTTGTAATTTATGCAAAAATGAAAATGATCATCAATCTTTTGTATTTGTTTACAGACATTGATACTTGTTTTTTTGAAAATAGTTAGTTAAAACAACTTTTGACTATAATTTTTGAAAATAAAAATCGAAAGTAAGATTGTGAAAGAATCCCCGTGTGGGGACACGCGTGTCCAAGAATCCGACACGGGGACTCGGCACCCTACCCAAGTGTCCCTACTTCCTAGGTCTTCTACAATTTTTTCAAGTACTAGTGCCATTCATGTGCAAGTCCTATGAAAATTAGGAACTAATGTTGTGAATGTGCTCCCGTTTTTTGATCTTGCTGCTACAAATGTTGAGGACTAGCTGCGGTTTAAGATAGGAAGTGCCAGCTCCCAACAACATTCAACTTGTGGTTAGCTATGTAGACATCGGTTGGTTGTTTAGAAATCTATTGATGAATTTCTAGTAGTGATAGTTCCTTTGGAAATTTTCTTGTAGTTGTTAGAGTTGTTTCATGAGAAAATAGATGTAGTTGGCTAAACATTCAATGTTTTGGACACAAACCTTCATTGCAACCATTGTAGAGGTCACCAGGTTGGCCATTAATGGTGTATATGCATCAGACACATTAGGAACAGCTCCTGTTCTTACCGCTTCTCTAATAACATCGATGGGGTTGGCATTCAACCATTCACCGGATCATTAGTATATATAGAAGTCATTATACGTTTGCTGACGAGGTTGATCGGACGGCAATAACACTACAAGAAAACAGGACATAACCGACCACGCGTAATGGTCGGTTATGAACCAAAACGGTCGGTTATACGTCTAAAACCGACCACATTATGTGGTCGGTTTAAGCCTGGTCGGTTATGTCAAAATTGGTCAGGTTTAAGCTTATAACCGACCACAATGGACGGTCGGTTATGTGACTTTGCAAAGTACAAATTGTGGGTCCACTTTGCTACACGTGTCCATACGTGGCAACACGTAGCACCAAGTCAGCAGAACAAAACCGACCACTGTCAAATTTGCACAAGTGGTCGGTTTTATAGCAGAAGGGTTGTCAAATGGCATAACCGATCACCTCATAACCGACCACTATATGATGAATACGGTCGGTTATGTCGGTTTCCTTATGGAAATAAGTGGTCGGTTATATGCTCAATCGGTCGGTTTTCTGGGTTTAAAAAAACTGCAGCAGATACAGTAGTTGTAGTACCATTCCCGCCTGTACCATCCAATCCAAATACCAAACAATCACTTTCCATTCAATTCACAAACAAGTACAAGATCATACTCTAAATAAATGTACTGTGGGAGTTGTATTTATAAAGCTGATCGATGATATTCTTGTAGACTATAACAGAAATTTTTGTCGATGGTGTATTTAAATCGAATCGAAATAATGAAAAGTTTGTGACGAGTTTACTTAAATTTAAATTTGATTTTTAGTGGTTTATTCTTGTTATGATAATAATATAATTAAATTATATAGATTATATAAATTAAATCTGTTTGGTCATAATTCAATTTTAACTCTTTTTTTTTATTTTAATCTCATGTGAATATTTCTTTCAAAAATCTAAATTTTAAAAAAAGTATAAACGCTTTTACTTATTACACGCATTTTAAGATGTAAAAAAACTATTGTACTTCTACATAGTAAGTTTTAATTTCTTTGAACTATTTTTTATCTCAAAATACAATAAAATCAAAACTACTAATTTTTTGATTTCTAAAGAATTTATTATTTAATTTTTAGATGTTGTTGGCTCAACATTCTGCGTATGGGGATTACTGAATCGTGACTCGGTCAGTATAGCTTAGGAACGGATTCAAGTTGATAGATTCTTGAGCTATGTGATGCCTTTGTATGAGAAAAAAGACGTGTGGTGTATGTCATCCGTTGTTCGATAAATTGGCAAGCGAGAATTGAAATCGGCTCAATAGGTTAGGATAATAGTCTAATACTGTACTAACATTCTAGAATAACACCCGGATGTGATAGGTTTTTATATATTTATAATATTAAATTTTAATTTCAAGTTATATACTCAAAATATTAATATTAAAATATTATAATAGAATAATTATTTCGACTCACGCTTGAAAAAAAATTAATCTTTAAACAATTTTTAGATCGAAATCGAATCATTTTTTCATAATATAAAGATATTTAATAATTAAATTAGTCAACTAATAAAATTAATCGATTAATTATAAATATTTAGATAAATATTAGAGGATCAAACTAATTTAGGAAAATAATTATAATTTAAATTTAATTATTTATTTATTAATAAAATTAACTGATTAATAAATTAATCAATCAATTAAATAAATTAATTATTAATTAAAAATAATTAAAATAATTAAATTTAATCAAATTTTGAAATTAAATAAATATAACTTGAATTTACTAAAAAAATTAAATAAAGAAATGAATTTTTAGAATTTAAAACTAATTTTTGAATTTTTTTTTGAAAAATAAATCCCAGAAACACTTTTCAAAAAAAGAATTAGGATTTGAGAGATCAAAACCGGGTCAGAATGGGTCGGGCAACCGGGTCGCCAAGAACACCCGCTGGTGTCCAGCGTCGTTCCGGCGGCCGGTCGCGTTCCGGAGGCCAGAACCCGCTCCCAAACGCACAGTTTCCTTCCCCTTTCAAACCCAACATATCCACAACACTGAAATAAGCAGAATCAAGGCTACAATCGACGAAAACAACTCAGAATCGGCCGGATATTCGCGAAAATCCGGCGACCACCATTCTTTCCGGTCGATTTGAAACCATACCCAAATACAAAAACATTTACATGGTTCGATTCTACATCCAACGATCTGTTTAATGGCTTAAACACAATCAAGTTTTAACTAACAACACTACAACTCCGGCAAAAATCAAAAATCCGGTGAGCCCACACAAATTCCGATCTACTCGATTTAGGGCTCCAAATGTCAAAGGTTAGGGTTAGGAATTAATCTAATTTAGGGAAATAAGAAAAATAAAGACAGAATAATAGAAGAAGACAAGTTTTTTCATTACTTCCCAGAAAACACATTCCCTCAGTATATATAGAGGGTAGACAGCCTATGCCACCTGGCTTATAATCATTGGACATAAAATAACTGTCACTAGAACTTTCACAAACAACATATTCTATACTAATACAAACGACATCGTAAGCTAATGTAACCGAACGATGCCGTTTGATTAAATCTTGTCTCCCCGCCTTAACAGATCATGACAAACGCCCCTTCTTCAAAATCCTTGTCCTCAAGGATGAAAGTGAGGGTAAAGTTTAGTGAATTTATCTCAGTGCTCCCATGTGGCTTCTGCAGGTGTACCATTTTCCCATTGGATCAAAACCATAAAAGCTGGGTTGTTGCCTCTTTTTATAAGCTTTCGTTCTAGAACAACAACTGGTTGTGGGTCAATGATACCCGTATCAGTTATACCAGGGAGGGCTGATTGAATCTCTTTCTGATTCCCTATCTTCTTTTTCAGCTGGGAGATGTGAAAGATGTTGTGGATCTTAGCAGATGGTGGTAATTCTAGCTTGTAAGCAACTTGCTTGATACGTTCAAGCACTTTGTAAGGCCCATAGTATTTGGCAGAGAGCTTATGATTTCTTCTTTCATTGATGGACTGTTGACGATAGGGTTGCAATTTGAGGTACACATCAGCTCCAACCTCGAAGCATCTATCAGTGCGTTTCTTGTCTGAAAACCACTTCATTCTTTCTTGGGCTTTGCCCAGATTATCCTTGATTAGTTGTTGCGTATCACGTCTTTCCTGTAAGAACTCATTAACCTGTATATCCTTGGTTCTAGAGAAACTGAAGTTCACAGATGGTGGTGGAACAGAGTACAAGGCCTAGTATGGTGAGAAGTGTTGTACCACCATTCTGCAAGTGATAACCAAGAAGCCCAGCTCGCAGGTTTATGCCCAGCAATACAACGAAGGAACATTTCTATGCATTGGCTGACTCGTTCGGTTTGTCCATCCGTTTGAGGGTGGTAAGCCGAACTGAGTTTGACTTTAGTGCCCATTGAAGTGAATAGTTCCTTCCAAAAAGAGCTAATGAAAATAGGATCTCGATATGAAATTATGACTTGGGGTAGGCCATGTAGTTTGATAACGTTGTCAAGGACTTCTTGTGCTACCTTCGAAGCAGAATAGGGGTGAGAGAGTGGAATGAGATGGCAGTACTTGGTGAATCTGTCCACAACAACAAGGATGGTATCTTTGCCCTTCGATTTTGGGAGACCCTCGGCGAAGTCAAGGGAAATGGATTCCCAAGCACCATTAGGTATAGCAATGGGTTGTAGCAAGCCAAGAGGGTGAATGTGATCCACCTTATTTCTTTGACAGATAGTGCATTCTTTAACAAAGTTGGTGATATCCGTTTTGAGGCCAGGCCAGTAGAAGATTCTCTCTAATCTTTTATGAGTAGCATTGATTCCAGAGTGCCCTCCTTCTGGGCTTCCATGCATTAAGGAGCAGATTTTCATTCGAAGGTCAGTGGATGTGCCCACATAGAATTTACCATCCTTCATTAACTCCCCTTGTGATAGGGAGAAACCATTAACAACAGATGGGTTGATGGTAAGCTCAGCAATGAGCTGTTGGGATGCATTATCTTTAGATAAGCTATCAGAAAGCTCCACTCTCCATTGTGGTTTAATATGGTGGACAATAGAACAGATTTCAGCATTACCATGTAATCTTGACAATGCGTCAGCAACAACGTTTTCTTTTCCCCTCTTGTACACTACTGAATAGTAGAAACCAAGCAATTTTGACAACCATTTTTGTTGAAGTCCAGTGGTAATTTTCTGTTCCATCAAATGTTTCAAGGCATCTTGAACAGTTCGAATAATGAAAGTATGTCCTAAGAGATAGGACCTCCACTTTTGAATGGCTATTATTACGGCTATGAGCTCTTTCTCGTAAGTAGAAAGCCCCATGTGCTTTGGTCCCAGTGTTTTGCTTAAGAACGAAATGGGTTGCCCGTCCTGCATCATGACGGCACCCACCCCTGTATGACAAGCATCTGTTTATATAATCAGAGGTTTTGAAAAATCTGGGACAGCTAGAACGGGAGTGTGAGACATCACTTCTTTGAGCCTGGTGAAAGCAACCTCAACTTCATTTGTCCAAGTAAATTGACCTCGTTTCAGAAGTTGTGTTAAAGGTTTGTTGAGAATCCCATATCCCTTGATAAAACGCCGGTAATACCCAGTCAGGTCCAAGAAACCACGTAAGGATTTAACATTTTTGGGTTGAGGCCAACTTTGCATAGCTTGAATCTTTTTGTCATCAGCTTCAACACCCTTGCCTGAAATTATGTGGCCTAAATACTCGACTTGACTTTGAGCAATTTCACATTTACTTTCCTTAACAAACAGGCTGTGTTGTCTGAGTTTATCAAACACTAATTTCAAATGTTCGGCATGTTCTTCAGCAGTAGTATGTCGTCAAAAAAGACCAAGACGAATTTTCTAAGGTAATCCAAAAAGACTTCGTTCATTAGCGCTTGGAATGAGGCTGGCGCATTTGTCAAGCCGAATGGCATGACTACAAACTCAAATAAGCCCTGGTGAGTGTGAAAAGCTGTTTTGAAGATGTCCTCTTGATTGATTCGTATTTGATGGTAGCCACTACAAAGATCGAGCTTAGAATAAATGGTACTACCTTTAATTTCTGCAAGGAGCTCCTCGATGATGGGTATGGGGTACTTATTTTTTATTGTAATGTCATTCAAAGCTCGATAATCTACCACCAAACGCCAAGAATTATCCTTCTTGCGTACAAGCAACACAGGAGAGGCAAATGGCGAAGTGCTAGCCCTGATGACACAAGCTTGAAGCATTTCCTTAGTGATTTTCTCAATTTCTTCTTTATGAGCAATAGGACAACGATAAGGATGGGAATTTACAGGTACACTATTTGGTTTAAATGGGATGTGGTGGTCTTGGATTCTTAGCGGTGGTAATTGGGTGGGCTCAACAAATATATCACGGTAAGAGTTTAGTAGCTGGCTAAAGATCGCAGGTAACTGATCCTTAGTCGTACAGGTGGGTGCATCATCCAAAGCAGCAACTTGGACCAAGAAATAAGCCTCTTCGTGGCTTGGCTTAACATTGGAACCATTTAATTTTACTTGGACCTGGGCAGGTGGATAAGACTGGGGCAATGCTATTACTCTGTTATCCCAGTGGATGGAGATGGAATCACAACCATAATCGAAGGTAACGGGACTAACAAGTGACATCCAGTCAACACTAAGGATCAAGTCGTATCCTCCTAAGGGTATTACATTGAAGTCAGTTGTGAATAACTCATCAGCCATAGTCCATTGCAAGTTTGCTATAGAAGTGTTGCAAGTCAGGTTCTCTCCATTTGCGACTACAACTTGAAAGATGGTACATGGTGTAGTTTTCAGCTGCAATTTCTTAACGAGATGCTGGGAAATGTAACTGTGCGTGGAGCTTGTGTCCACCAGAATGCTAATAGACTTATCTAAGAGCTGTCCCTGAACCTTAAGAGTCCCATCCCCTTTAAATCCAGTCAGAGCATGTAGTGACATTTGTGCCTCAGTAAGTAGTTCCGGTAGTGGTTCAGAATCCTCCCAAGAGATTGCAATTCCATCCTCTTCTGAATGTTGGGAGTTAGCAGCCTCATTCATTACTAAGAATAACTTCTTTTTTCTACAATTGTGGCCCGGTTCAAACTTTTGGTCACAGTAAAAGCAAAGGCCATGTTGCTTTCGTTCGGTTAGCTCAGCCAAGGTGAGACGTTTGTAACCTTCAGTAGCAGTGGTAGGGGTTGAGGTCGATTTTGGAAGGTCATTGGGGAGTTTTGGGTAAGGTGTAAAAGATTTGTTGGTTGAGGAGGAGTAAGGTTGGTTTTTCTGAGTCTTCACAGCTGATTTGTATCGTTTATCCAACATATTAAGGTAGTGTTCCAGACCACGAGCTAATTCCCTGGCCTCTTGGAGTGTTCGGGTTTATGATTGTATAAATGTTGAGCAATCTCTTCCTTGAGGCCACTTATAAAATTGTCAACGTAGTACGATTCGCGATGGAACCCTTCATCAGCCATGACATAGTTTCGAAGCTCGTCGAACTGGTATATATACTCATCGACTTTTCCTTTTTGTGTCAGTTTATTAAATTGACCCACTAGGTTCTCATAACCTGATTTGGCGAATCGTTGACATACCAAGCTAACAAACTCCGGCCACAACAAGTTGTGCTTCTCTTTCTCAAGGCAACGATAACAAACATCGGCCTCCCCATCCATATGGAGTGCAGCACATAAAACGCGAGAGCGTAAATCAGTTTGAGGGTGGAGTTGAAAAAACATTTCACATTTACTAACCCATATATCCTCGAGGGTCTTTGCCCTCAAACTTGGGAAAATCTAGTTTGGGTGTTTTATAAGTGGTTGAACCTGCACTACTGGGTTTGTGTTGCCCGCTTTCCTCAGTATTACGTGGAGTGTTGACTGCTTGAGTATGGGGTATAGTGGAAAAGGTCTGTTGCGACCACATGGGGGATGAATGATAGGGGTTGTAAGGGATATGGTAGGGAAATGATTGTTGTCCTGTATTAGGAGGGTATAGGGGTAAAGCAAATGGGTTGACGTTTGATTGTTGATATAAGGAGTAATTGGGTTGAAGGTCTGGTGTGACGAAGAAGGGACCAGATGTGGGTAGAGGATTATTATAAGAGGTTGTATTGCGATGTTCTGGCAATGAGGATGGGTGTACATATCTAGCATTGAGCTCAAAGGGTTGAGTGGGGGTGTTGTGTGATTGTCCCTCCCAATTGACACTCCGAGATCTGGTCATAATTTCACTAGTAGAATCATTAATAGTAGCAAAGTGAGTAGGTGTTTGAGGACTTGCAGTTGAGGAGTAAATCTGGGTTTGAGAAGATGGAGGCAAATCCATGTGCTTGTGAAGCAGCTCCCTTTTTACAAGCTCCGTTAGCTCCGCTATCCCCCTTTTTACTTCTTTGTTGTCAAGAGCTAAAGCAGCAAAATCATTTTTGAGGGTTGAGATATGTTCTTGTGTAGAAGCATAGCCATCATCAACGGAACTCAACTTATCAGCCACAGTAGTGATGGAACTTACACCCTTTTGCAAACTACTCTTATCTGCCATGGAGGTGGGTTTTGGATTTGTTTTTTTTTGGGTTTTTGTGAAAGTTAGAGGCGGCCAAGGAGCTCAAAGCTTTGATACCAAATATCAAAGGTTAGGGTTAGGAATTAATCTAATTTAGGGAAATAAGAAAAATAAAGACAGAATAATAGAAGAAGACAAGTTTTTTCATTACTTCCCAGAAAACACATTCCCTCAGTATATATATAGAGAGTAGACAGCCTATGCCACCTGGCTTATAATCATTGGACATAAAATAACTGTCACTAGCACTTTCACAAATAGCATATTTTATACTAATACAAACGACATCGTATACTAATGTAACCGAACGACACCGTTTGATTAAATCTTGTCTCCCCGCCTTAACAGATCATGACACCAAAAATCACAAGAAAATCATCAACATGCTCCTCATAACTCGTACAATCAATTCATGTAATCAATAATCAAGAACCATGAAGATTTAACAATTCCGCAAAAATTAATAATAAATTCAAATTTAATAAAAAAATGAAAAATTAAGAAATTATATTTACACAAAAATTTTTGATGGATTTGGATAGAGGGTGTTGAGGGCTTCAATTATATTATAAGAGCATTGAAATCGGATTCCAGTAACGCCTTCAAAATTGAGTTTGATTATCAAGAACACGAAGAACACAAAAAACACTATTCGGGGATTTTTCGGTATTTTACGGATTTTAACGAATTTTCCATAAAAATAATTAACGAATAAGCTATTTATATTAAACGGAAAATAATACCCCAAACGATATTTTTGGATCAATATTGATCCATTGGATCATGATTAATTAAAATAAAGCGTACCGGTTACGAAACGATAATTATCCAAAAACTATGGATTATTACAAGAATTGTTTAATAATAGATATACGAACCAAAATATATCTATAACGAATGTTTACGAATATTTTCCACTTCAACGAATGAAATATTGGTACGAACGATATACCAATTTCCCGAATGATTATAAAACGAATTAAATTTTCTTTTCGATAATTAAAATAAAATAAAATAAAATAACATCCTCTTAAAATAAATTCTAATCACCACAAATATTCGCATAGCATCCCAAGGACACATACTTGACCATTTAACGAATAAATTAGCACATTTAAACGAATAAAACATTTAATTCACGAATAACACAAAAGAAATCTATTATCTATTATCTATTATATATATAATAGAGCAACTAGGGGGTTTTTTGAGACAATTAATTCATGTGAAATAACAATTATGCCCTTCAAATTATAAAATGACAAATTTACCCCTTACCTCATTATTTCATATAAATATCTCCTTTAATGCTACATTTTACATTAATAACTAATTTTTATTAATGTATACTGATTATTAATATATATATATATATATATTGAGACAATTAATTCATGTGAAATGACAACTATGCCCTTCAAATTATAAAATGACAAATTTACCCCTTACCTCATTATTTCATATAAATATCTCCTTTAATGCTACATTTTACATTAGTAACTAATTTTAATTAATGTATACTGATTATTTTGCAACTTATACGTGTATGTATATATATATATATATATATATATTATGTCATCTTAACATATGTTTCACGGAGATGGGTATGGACGAGAATGTAAAACTGTACTTTTAGAATTTTAGGGTACTGGTACGACCATAAATATATTAAGATACAAATTATTTATACATATGATAAAGGCAACATATTCAAACATCCAAAAGGTTAAACATAAATGACATCATTCATTCTCAAATATTAGCATGATAGCATTTTCGGATATTAATTTGTTGTCCATTTTCAAACTCATCATGTGTAGAGATCCAACATCTTCAAGAAAATCAAATTATCCACCAACATTCCACATCTTATTCTTCTCATATTCACTCCCACTTTCATCATGTGCACTACCACTACCACTTTGATTTTTAGATTCCATTTATTAGATAAAAAATTGAAAAGTAAATGATGAATATTGTGTGTGTCCACATATATGAATATATATATATATATATATATATATATATATATATATATATATATATATATATATTGGATGGTTCAATGAGGAACTGAATTATTTGGTTAACTGAGTAACTCGTTCTCATTGGTCAAGATTGTTCATAATAACTAGCCCTAGTATAATTTTATACCCACGTTTAAGCACTTTAATCAAATAACGACACTCAAATATAAAATGAAAATAATGGCACTTATTTATATACAGAACATTGATGAGATATGGTAACATTTTTTACCAAACACAAATTTTCCTTTATTATAAACATATATTTTTTTTTGTCTTTTACAATTTTAACATTGTTTAGTGTCCTACAATTTTTATTATATTTTGTATTTAACGTGTTATGTATATGGTATGTTCTGTATTTTAAGTTTTGTAATGTTTATAATGGTGTTCAACTATTTTTAATTATGTTTCATAATTTATTTTTTTACAAAACATTATCTATTTCATGAATCTTTTTTACAGAACAATGCATGTGATGTATTATATTTTCACGAATTATAGTTCTATAAATAAAAACAGGTCTTATTATTTACATAACACAAATTATGTAGTAACTTTTGATCGCTAGATTTGTGGACTTTTTTAACTGTTATGTATAACTATACGTAACTGCACACACGTTCAAAGGTAATGCATCGGTATGTTCATGTTATTTTCACTTGTCATCTACAACGTCCATTTTCATTGTAATTAACGATCTATAGAAGGGTTACTAGGTTACTACATTAAGAAGTTCCTCATAGAGATCTCCCCTATATATATATATATAAGGTATACATTTGATGAGGAGAGAGAGATAGCTGATCTATATAATATGAAGAGGAAAAAGTATGCGGGGAAAAAATTAATACGAGTTATGTTATATAACATACTTATAATTATTTTTAATTTTAAGATTTAAAAATTTTAACATTGTGTTTCCGGTGCGTAGCACAGATAAAATGCAAGTTTTAACTTAGTAAATCATGTTTTCTCTATTTTCCATCCTTTTTATATCATGTTTATATTAAAGTATCCCTACTATGTTCTTCCGTATATGCTACCTATTCGAGTTGGATTTTTAGCTGTGAAGTTTTTGTTCGTAGATTTATAATGCTTTGGACTAGGCTACCAAGTTCTAGTAATGTACACTTTCAATTCCAACATGTCTATTGTGAAGATCACTTTCAATTCCAAATTTGCTCTTTCTTCTATACATTGCATAATATACACCAATACAATATCTTCCTAAAACTGGAAATAAGACTTCATGAGACAATCTACATAACTTAACTTGTTGGAGGCATCCTACAAATATTAATATTAAAAGTGCATTCATATCTTTTAGATGATATTAAGAGAGAGAGAGAGAGATGGTTGTTTCTATTTTCTTGTAGAAATGAATAATACATGTTGATTTGAGAGTAAATATATAATGTGATGAAAATTATTAGAATAAATATAAGTCTTAATCGTAAATGTCAATTGTCAAGCCAAATTTGCTCTTGCTTGATGCAGAGGAGATGCAGAGCCAGAACATCATATAAAATCTGAACATTTATTGTATACAACTATCTGGCCCTTTTTTTACTGCTGTAAGACAAAGCATGGGCCCACTAGATCTCATGATTTTGAGCATTGAAATATTCCAAAATGCAACACCATATCTTTTAAAATTCATTTTCACCTTTAATAATTTATATTATATTAAAAATTAAGACATATCAAACCATCATTCTACTAAATTTTTATTCTTGATAACTAAGTGATATGTATTAGATTTAGAATTTTTTTTGTCTTTTAATTTTTTATAATTAAAATTTTAAATTATTTTTTATGTTTATAATTTATAATATAAAACCGTCCCCTCTAAAAGTTCTTTCTGACTCCGTCACTCCTACATGGAGGATGTAATTTTCCTATACAAAAGTCCCTCGCAAATAATATTGAGTATGTTGCATTTTGTGATATTCAATCATCCACATGATATTTTCTGATGAAATGTTTGAGGCAAGTCCAGCACAAGAAAGGATACCTTTAGCCCTTCTCGCCTCTGTCATGTCATTTTCATAAATGTCTTCGTCAAATTCTACATCTACCTTATGTTCAAACACTTCTTGAATGTGTGGATCATTTGGGGGAGAGGGCATCGTGAAACGAATGGGCGACGCTGAAAATACTTCATCTTCCTCGCCTCTTTATTCCTCTTCTCCTAATTCGGACACATCCTCGCTGATGTCAACGTCATCTACGGGATAATTGGAATAATCCCTAATTTCTTTCTCACACATTCTTATGTCTTTGCCTCGCCCTTTACCAAGTCTACTTGGACCGACAACGTCGGTATTTTCATAACCAAATAATTCATGAAGATCGTCATCTGTCTCGCCCATGTCTTTGGCGAGATAAGTGCTTGCAACATCATCGACTATAAGGTTTGGTGGAGAACTCAATACAGGCATGAAAACTAAATCTGGGTTTTTAGAAGTAATTTTTAAAATATTTGATTGTCTCTTATGGGCTCTCAACCAATTTGGGTTCATAATTTCTTTTAATTTTTCTTCGGGAGGACAAGTAGGCGACACTGTAGGGGACGACGATGTTGTTTGGCCGTCTTGGCCTAAAGATAATTCTTTCCTTGACATCTGCAAGGGGCGAGGAAAGTGTTAGTGTGTGTAGTAAATTAAGAACAAATATTTTGTGCGAAGTTTCTTTGAAAAAGAAGTAGAGTTCAACACGAACTCTATATCGTCGCCCTTAAACAAAAGGGAAATCCCCTTACAGAGTCGCATTCTAAATGACCTCTATACAATTCAGTTATTGCGAATAAATTAAAAGAATCAAACCTCGGGAATAAAAATAGGGTCGCTGAGATGAATAAAAGAAGTCTCGCCTGAACAGAGACCTCGCCTTTTGGTGGACAGGAAAAATTTGACAGCAATTCAGTTTTGAATAGAGAGAATAATGAAATGAGGAACAAAATGAAGGGTATTTATAGGCAAAGGAAGAGAGAGAATATAAAGGACACGTGGCATGATTTTACTGGGTCTCGGGTTACGTGACTGTGGAAAACAGCTGTGATTTGCTTTGAGATTCTCGCAAAGATAAAAGGGCGACGCAATCTACATGGAAAAAGAATTTTAATTTCTTTTACAAAAAATATATTGTATTAAGGAAATTGGGGGGTAGTTGTTATAGGTGAAAATAAACATAGCCTCGCCCTTTCCTTAATCTCTCATTTTATCATTGGGCCTGGCCCATGGGTTGTTCAACATTACTCTACATTTGGTAGTGACCGTCCACAGAGCCTCGCCTCTTCCTAGAGCCTCGCCATTTTAGAAGACTCGGGCTCAGTAAAGAGCCTCACCATATTGAAAGGCTCTGGTTCAGTAAAGAGCCTCGACATCTGTTGAAGACTCTGGTTTGGTAAATAGCCTCGTCTATACCCGGAGCCTCCTCTGGCAGATGCTTGGACAAAACGTGGAAGTTAACAGGACCTTGCCTAATTTATCTATTTTCTATATATCACTTATCACAGCTATGGAAAGAGTTTTGACCCCACCTAGGCTAAGAGCGTCTCCCTCTTAGGAGGTCAAAGAGCGTCGCCCTCTTAGGGAAGCAAAAAAACATCGCCTAAAGGTACCTTTTAGGTAGTTTCCATTTAATTGTCAACCTTATTTTGTGGTCGAAGGAAAGTGTTAATTCCGATGATATCGGATCCATAACTTATATTTATTAATACATGCATGTGTATATTTAGTAAAAGTATGCGGGGAAAAAATTAATTTGAGTTCTGTTATATAACATACTTATAATTATTTTTAAATTTTAAGATTTAAAAATTTTAACATTGTGTTTTCGGTGCGTAGCACGGATAAAATGCAAGTTTTAACTTAGTAAATCATGTTTCCTCTATTTTCCATCCTCTTTATATCATGTTTAAATTAAAGTATCCCTACTATGTTCTTCCGTATATGCTACCTATTCGAGCTGGATTTTTAGCTGTGAAGTTTTTGTTCGTAGATTTATAATGCTTTGGACTAGGCTACCAAGTTCTAGTAATGTACACTTTCAATTCCAACATGTCTATTGTGAAGATCACTTTCAATTCCAAATTTGCTCTTTCTTCTATACATTGCATAATATACACCAATACAATATCTTCCTAAAACTGGAAATAAGACTTCATGAGACAATCTACATAACTTAACTTGTTGGAGGCATCCTACAAATATTAATATCTAATCTTGTTGGATGGTTTTCTTAGAGCCCATTTGTTGTTACTGTTTTGCAGATGATTGTATTATCTGTCATTATTTTGAACGCCTAGCAAATTATAATTTTCTTCTGGTTGCTGAGGTTGTGCCGGGGTCCCTAAGATGTGCTCCTCTGTAAAAACACAATCAATAAGATCTCATACTGCTACTGATATTGTTTTAGTTTAAGATTACATGTCTATCAATTTTAGCCCGAAAAAATCACATTTGTGACATGATTATAATTTTAGTTTAAAATTTGTTGCACTGAAGCTACATGCAAAGTAATGCAAAGTAAGACAAAAATGCTCCGACATTATTATAATTATACGATGAAATCCCGCAGCTTAAATCTGAGATCCAGTCCTCACAAAAGTGGGAACTCTGATGTTTACAACCTATGATATCAAACTACATGAGCTGAAGGAGTTTGCTATCAGTTAGTACTTCGTATCTGTTACATTTTTCAATTGTCTGCAAGCAAACAGTAAATTTAACTTGCAAACTTGGTTTCACTTGGAAATATAACAACCAGAACTATTCTGCCAAATATAGTGCATCTTCAAATCGAGATCTAACGAGGCTTAATGTCAAAACATTGTACCGAGTTTGTTTGCTACTTCTGTAATCCTTGAAAATTTGTTGAAACCTTGAACCTTTTCTCAACAACTGCAATGTTTGTATTAATTTCTGAGTAAATAATTATATTATAGACAAGAATATGATGATCAATTGGGTTAGTCTTGAGCTGTATGGTTATAACTTATAATGTAATGTGAGATGGTCAGTTGCATTATGCTGTGATGTTACCTTGTGGGTTGTGGGTGAAGTGATCTTTAACAATTTTAACAAGTTTGCAATTCAATGCAATAAAACTTTGGAGAATGAGAACTGGAATCTAACTAGTTGAGCACCTTCTTTATTAACACACAATACATATCACCAACACACAAGACATAACACTATTATAACAAAACAATACATCATAACAACATAATACATCATAACAATAACCAGTAGACTGCAAATTGAAGAAACCAACACACAAGACATAACACTCTTATAGCAAGACAATACATCATAACAATAACCAATAGACCAGTAGACTGCAAATTGTAGAAACCAACTTCATGCTTTCTCACACACCCATGCCATTCATCTCAACACCACCACCATCACCAGGACCAGGAGCCACTTTGTTACCCCTTGAGCCTGGGCCAACAACATCGCAATACCATGCACAAAATGTAGCAAAAACTACCATCATAATAGCCCCAACAAGAGCAGCAACTATTAAAAGTGCATTCATATCTTTAAGATTATATTAAGAGAGGGAGAGAGAGAGAGATGGTTGTTTCTATTTTCTTGTAGAAATGAATAATACATGTTGATTTGAGAGTAAATATATAATGGGATGAAAATTATTAGAATAAATATAAGTCTTAATTGTAAATGTCAATTGTCAAGCCAAATTTGCTCTTGCTTGATGAAGAGGAGATGTAGAGCCAGAGCAGCGTATAAAATCTGAACATTTATTGTATACAACTATATGGCCTTTTTTTTACTGTTGTAAGACAAAGCATGGGTCCACTAGATCTCATGATTTTGGGCCTTGAAATATTCCAAAATGCAACACCATATCTTTTAAAATTCCTTTTCACCTTTAATAATTTATAATATTTTAAAAATTAAGACATTTCTAACCATCATTCTACTAAATTTTTATTCTTGATAACTAAGTGATATGTATTAGATTTAGAATTTTTTTTGTCTTTTAACTTTTTATAATTAAAATTTTAAATTATTTTTTATGTTTATAATTTATAATATAAAACTGCCCCCTCTAAAAGTTCTTTCTGGCTCCGTCACTCCTACATGGAGGATGTAATTTTCCTATACAAAAGTCCCTCGCAAATAATATTTAGTATGTTGCATTTTGTGATATTCAATCATCCACATGATATTTTCTGATGAAATGTTTGAGGCGAGTCCAGCACAAGAAAGGATACCTTTAGCCCTTCTCGCCTCTATCATGTCATTTTCAGAAATGTCTTCGTCAAATTCTACATCTACCTTATGTTCAAACACTTCTTGAATGTGTGGATCATTTGGGGGAGAGGGCATCGTGAAACGAATGGGCGACGCTGAAAATACTTCATCTTCCTCGCCTCTTTCTTCCTCTTCTCCTAATTCGGACACATCCTCGCTAATGTCAACGTCATCTACGGGATAATTGGAATAATCCCTAATTTCTTTCTCACACATTCTTATGTCTTTGCCTCGCCCTTTACCAAGTCTACTTGGACCGACAACTCTGGGATTTTCATAACCGAATAATTCATGAAGATCGTCATCTGTCTCGCCCATGTCTTTGGCGAGATAAGTGCTTGCAACATCATCGACTATAAGGTTTGGTGGAGAACTCAATACAGGCACGAAAACTAAATCTGGGTTTTTAGAAGTAATTTTTAAAATATTTGAGTGTCTCTTATGGGCTCTCAACCAATTTGGGTTCATAATTTCTTTTAATTTTTCTTCGGGAGGACAAGTAGGCGACACTGGAGGGGATGACGATGTTGTTTGGCCGTCTTGGCCTAAAGATAATTTTTTCCTTGACATCTGCAAGGGCCGAGAAAAGTGTTAGTGTGTGTAGTAAATTAAGCACAAATATTTTGTGCGAAGTTTCTTTGAAAAAGAAGTAGAGTTCAACACGAACTCTATATCCTCGCCCTTAAACAAAAGGGAAATCCCCTTACAGAGTCGCATTCTAAATGACCTCTATACAATTTAGTTATTGCGAATAAATTAAAAGAATCAAACCTCGGGAATAAAAATAGGGTCGCCGAGATGAATAAAAGAAGTGTCTCCTGAACAAAAACCTCGCCTTTTGGTGGACAGGAAAAATTTGACAACAGTTCAGTTTTGAATAGAGAGAATAATGAAATGAGGAACAAAATGAAGGGTATTTATAGGCAAAGGAAGAGAGAGAATATGAAGGACACGTGGCATGATTTTACTGGGTCTCGGGTTACGTGACTGTGGAAAACAATTATGATTTGCTTTGAGATTCTCGCAAGATAAAAGGGCGACGCAATCTACAAGGAAAAAGAATTTTAATTTCTTTTACAAAAAATATATTGTAATAAGGAAATTGGGGGGTAGTTGTTATAGGCGAAAATAAACATAGCCTCGCCCTTTTCTTAATCTCTCTTTTTATCGTTGGCCCTGGCCCATGGGTTGTTCAACATTACTCTACATTTGGTAGTGACCGTCCACAGAGCCTCGCCTCTTCCAAGAGCCTCGCCATTTTAGAAGACCCGGGCTCAATAAAGAGCCTCGCCATATTGAAAGGCTCTGGTTCAGTAAAGAGCCTCATCATCTGTTGAAGACTCTGGCTTGGTAAATAGCCTCGTCTATACCCGGAGCTTCCCCTTGCAGATGCTTGGACAAAACGTGAAAGTTAACAGGACCTTGCCTAATTTATCTATTTTCTATATATCACTTATCACAGCTATGTAAAGAGTTTGGACCCCACCCAGGCTAAGAGTGTCTCCCTTTTAGGGGGTCAAAGAGCGTCGCCCTCTTAGGGAAGCAAAAAAACATCGCCTAAAGGTACCTTTTAGGCAGTTTCCATTTAATTGTCAACTTTATCTTGTGGTAGAAGGAAAGTGTTAATTCCGATGATATCGGATCCATGACTTATCCACCACATAAGGAGAAAGCAGTTATGGAAACATAAGCCTAGGAAGGATCCAGAAAGACGGTGGTCTTATGGGCCTTCCTAAGAGTAAGGAAGTCTAGCCCATGCCGGTAACTTATTCCCCAAGAACTATGTTTGGCTTGATCCCTATAAATAGGGTATGTAGGCACATTGTATGGTACGATGCAAGCTTGCGAAAAAGAGAGAATTCAATATTCAATCTTAATTGCGAACGAAATCTCACATACAGTCTCAGCCTTCCCCAAATCACAAACTTTAACCCTCACGTCCTGCACCGTTCACCGTCATCAACCACCACCACAATTCCAGCACCCCTCCCTGAATTTGTTTTCACCAAATTCCTCCGTTAACAGAAAGGAAGGTTGGTCTCTTCGGGTTATTTATTTCTATTTCTACTAATCTATGATTTATTTTTTCTTAAAAGCATGATAATTTTTAGAGCGTCTTGCATAATTGTTTTTTATCTGATGAAATCCTGAATAATGGTTGTTTTGATTAGCTAGAGTTAGTAAGAATCAAGTTTGATTTATGTAAATGTATGTTAGACATTTATTTTACTTATATAAAGTATCTTCATTACATTTCATCTGATATGCTTTGTAATCCAGAGTTCTATATACACGTGGATTATTACTTTTAGAAGTTCGCATACTTAAGATTGATTGAGGTTAGGGTTCATTGCAAAGCAACTCGGTATCTTCCTCAGTGTTGTATTCGAAGAGAATTAGTTCAATATTAGTACCAGATACAAGTAAGGAGAGTCCTGTTTGTCTAATTCATCAATCAGTTCAGTTATGCTATGTGAAGAGAGTCTGTTCTTTATCCACAATAACGAACTCGTGCAGCAAATATATGAAAGACACTGTAGAATTAATCTTAACCTGCAATCTGAACCGGAATCTACAAACATAATATCAGATTTTATTTGACATAATTTTTGATATTTTGTCTAGGCTGGTTTGTTTTTCATAATCACTACTTGTTCATCAAGTATCAAATGCTTGGCCGATATTATCCGTGTCAAATCAATCTAACTTGGTGAATATTAGTATCTCTTTTATTTTCTTCTTCAGTTAGCTTCTTTGAGGAACGTTCTTTTGCATTGCACGTCACTTATTTAACTTTATATTGCATTTTTTGTGAGGGGAGTTTGTATCATTGAATCATTGTCTCTGCTTTGATTATTACGTTGGTGGGCAAGTGAGAAAGCACTTTCATGCATCCAGATGGAAACTGAGATTCAGCCTCCAACAAATGACCCCATTGAAAAGGAGCAAGTTATCGAGAAAATCAAAAGACTTAATAGTGTTTCTGTCATCTAAGCTGCCTCAAAATCTGGTTAGTCTACCAATGCTATAACTATTTCGCTGAGATAATTATGTGTTTCTCACCCTTCTAAGATGATACTCCCTCTGTCCCTCTCATTTCTTTACACTTTCCTTTTTGGTATGTCCCTCTCATTTCTTTACATACCAAAAATAGTAACATTTTATAATATAAAATCCAATCACATTCACTACTTTCCTCCACTATACCTACTTTATACCCACTTTATACATTAAATATTGATTGGTCCCACCACTTTACTCATTTTTCTTACTTTTCCCTATTAATTTACACTTTTTCTTAACCTCCGTGTCGTCCCCTCAATGTAAAGAATTGAGGGGGACGGAGGGAGTATTATTTACCCTCTATTGTAAAATTCTGGATATTATAACTTGGAGTTTTAATTACGATTAGGTATGCACAATTGCTGTAACCATAGTTAAGGGTCTCAGGAACACATTAATTTATGTTATTTAAAATTTTTAATCTGAAGTGCTTGAGGCCAAGTGGTAGAGTTGTGGGTCTCGTACTAACTATCATTGTATCATGAGAATGATATCATTTTGGAGCATGGTGAGATCACATCGGAACAACGATGGTTTTGTTTTCTTCTATATTCTTATTCTTGTAGCTGTTAGCATTACCTTCATAAACCGACATCAATGTTAAGAATATATGCGTGGGCACAGGGGCGGACCACCAGCTGGGCTGGGGTTGGCTGCAGCCCTGGTGAAATTTTACCGGCCCATTTAGCATTTAATCCAACAAATTATCCAGCCCGGGTAGCAAAAAAAAAACAGCCCTGTTATTATATTTATTCAGCTCAGCCCAACCCATTAGATGCTAGCCCCAAATTGAATGAAATTAGGTCGACTACCGAACTCAGCCTCTTAAAACTTAATCATCGCTTCCATTCTTTGTTCTTTTCAATCTTGAAGTTTTGATTGTCTTCTGCTGCAAGCCTGCAACTACGAGTCTACACTAAAATGTTCTTTTCAATCTTGAAGTTTTGATTGTCTTCTGCTGCAAGCCTGCAACTACGAGTCTACACTAAAATGTAAGTACTTCCCTAATCCCTCGGATATTAATTGATGCTGAATGAATTGCTGATTGTGTATAGCTTTGACATACTTATGTAATGCAAAATGTTAGGCTCAAGACATGTCTGAATACCACTATTAACAAGCCTACACTATGTGACTATGTCACATTACATGACCTAGTGATTTCCATCACTGGGATATAGTATAGGTCTCTAAATGTACTTGTCTTGTTCTCATGAACATTAGCTTGATCATGTATGCTCAGACTTATAATGAGCTTAGTAAAGTTTCTTGCATCTAGATTGTATATAGGCCATTGAATAATTATCCTGGTAGAAGTTCAGAAGTGTTCATGCAGCAGGATAGAGTTGAATAAGGCTATGAAGAAATAAGTTGCAGGAATTTGTCTAAGGCATTATATAGTAAAGTCAAAAGAAAGCTATGTCGTGAAGTCACCAATATCCATGTCGTGAAGTACTATATCGCATAGTCCATCTTGTACTATGTCGAGAAGTCCTCAAGACACATGTCGTGAAGTGTTGAAGTCAGCAAAGTCAAAGGAGCCTAGATCGTGAAGTCCTCAGAAGCCCTATGTCGCATAGTCATCAAATGACCTATGTCGCATAGTCGTCAAATGACCTATGTCGCAAAGTCTTCAAAGGCTATATCGCGTAGTCCTCACAAGGGAGATCGCATAGTCAGGGATGAAGTGGAGTTCACGATATCAACACTTAGCCGTTTATAACAAGACAAATCAAGGTACAGAACCAAGAATCAAAGGAGACAAATACTGAAGCATTTGTTCTGGCAAGGTGGTCCAAAGAACAGATGGCAAATCTACAGCTAAACTTGGAGAGAAAGATAAGAGACAAGCTGCTACAGAAACGGGAAAGACTCCGAAAAGCAGGTGGTCCTTCCTGACACAGTGAACTTCTTATGGCAGGACAAGTTGGACTTTCAGAAGGGGTAGCTGTGTAATATTGTGTGTGCCTAGTTTGTATAGGAAAATATATATATCGTGCACACACAACTGTAAGCAGTAAGAGAGATACACATAGTTATTTGCTAAGCTCTTTTCTCTGTAAGCAAGCAAGTTCAAACCGTTCTTGTTTAGAAGCCAGAAATTCGATTGTGAATTTCCTGGAAAGCTGTAGTATTTAATTTGCTTATACAAAGTAGATTAAAGTGATTGTGTGTGTTATTTACTTTCTGCATATTACATATCATAATCACATACAGTTGTTTACTTAGTTTTCAAGATCGAAAAATATATCAAACTATCCATTCACCCCCCCTCTGTCTAGTTTCTAGTGGTATTCATTTCTAACAAGTGGTATCAAAGCGTAGGCTGTTAACGTACAAACAGGAAAAGATCAAGAATGAGTTCACAGAAACTAAGCAGTATCAAGATTCCTCCCTTTAACAAGGAGCACTACAGTTTATGGAAGAAGAAGATGTTGCTTTTCATCAAAGCTTCTAACCCCATGTATTTAGATATTCTAAAGCATGGTCCCTTCATTCCAATGATCGAGATTGGTGAAACAACCAGTGGCACTGAGATTGTACCAGCAAAACATGTGCCCAAAGATCCCTTAAAATACACTGATCCTGAAAAGGAAAAAGTGGCATTGGATGGACATCTTCAACTTATCATTTGTGAATCTATGGACTTCAACATGTATGGCACTGTTGCTCATTGTACTAGTGCCAAGAAGATGTGGGATCTTATAGAAGTGCTCTGTGAAGGAACTACTGAGGTAAGAAAGAACAAGAAGCAGATTCTTGTTTCACAATATGAAGCCTTTATGGCTCAGCCAAAAGAGGGAATCACAGAAGTGTTTGAGAGATTCAACAAGCTGATAAACGAGCTCAAACTCTATGACAAACACTATGAAACAGAAGAGCTCAATATGAAGTTTCTACTAACTCTGCCAGATCACTTGGAACCAAGAATTTCTTCCCTTAAAGAAAGAGATCTGACAAAGATTGGTTTTGATGTGTTGTATGGTGTTTTAAAGACATATGAGTTAGAGCTGTTTCAAAAGAGATCTATTCAAGCAAAGCAAGGATTAGTGGCTAATACTTCCTGTGCACTTATTGCTGACAACCTAAGTCAAAGAATGGACTCTCTTAAAATCAGTCAGGTCAAGATTGAGGAACTGGAAGTTGAAGACACTGGTGATGAAACTCAGGTTGTGTATGATTTACCTGAAGAGGATGAGTTCTACAGTATAGATGAGCTGGACAAAATGGAAAACAAATCTTTTGCTTATATGGCTAGGAGGTATCCTAACATAAGGTTTAAAAGAAAGCAGCCATTTAAGTCTAAGTTCAACAATGGAAACACTGGTGGATCTAGTGGCTCAAACACCTTCAATAAAGGAAAAGGGATTGCTGGTGCTGCTAAAGGTGGATACAAGACAGGAAGTGTGGATAGGACCAAAATAAGGTGCTATAACTGCAATGAACTTGGGCATTTTGCCACTGAGTGCAAAAAGCCTAAACAAGTCAAGAAGGACAAAGCATACTTAGAGCTTGAAGCTAAGTATGAGGCTCTACTCAAGAAACAACAGGGCAAAGCTTTTATTGCTGAGGGAAAGTGCTGGGATGACTCTGATGAAGAAGAAGAACAAGAGTACTCAAACTATGCCTTGATGGCATTTTCTGATGAAGGTGATTCAAGTCAGGTACCTATTCTTACTTCTCTTGATATGACTTCCCTTCAATATAAGCAAACTGTTGAAGATATGAGCACTGAAATGTTTAATATTCATACTAGCATGTTAGTAGCTAATGAAGAAATTGACAGACTAACTGCTAAAAATGTTGAGCTTACAGAAAAGAATGAGCAACTTGAGTTAATGGTTGTGAACCTGGATGGTTTGAAAAATGAGGTTGAGTATCTTAAAAACAAAGTGATTTGTGCTGAGCAGATAGAGAATGCCCTTAGAGAACAAATTGCTGAAACTGAACTGAAACTAAGAAGCTTCAAAAACTCCTCTGAACTTATTCAAACCTACCACAAGGAACACACTGAAGATTGCAAGGTTGGAGTTGGTTTTGACTATGATAATGACAAGGGAAGGAAGAAAGTCAAGGGCAAAGGAAAGGAAACTTTTACAAACAAAAATGCCCCAACCATACTGTCAAGTGTTGAACAGCCCATCTTCAAGAAGAGTGTTGTTGAGTTTGATGAGGAACTACTGATCATCAAGCAACAACTACTTGAAGAAGATGAGGCTGCTAAGAACACTTCTTCCTTTCCTGAACTTGTCAATCAGAAAGAGACCAAAGACAATCTTGTCAAGAGTCCTAAAGCAAAGAAAGAAGTTGTTAAGAAAAGGAAACAAAACAGAAATGGTAAAGTTGGTGTTAACAAAGGAAACAACTATGCTTATGTGCCAAATGCTCCCAGAAAACAATGTCAAAAATGCCTATCTGTTAATCATTTGACTCATAAGTGTAGTAAGCCTGAAATTGTTGAAGTTGATAACCTAAGTAACCTTTCTGCAAGCATAAATTCTAGTCATGATTCTTTCTGTGGTAAGCCAAACTGCATGACATGTTATGTGACTGTGATTGCTAACTGTTTATCTCTTAAACATAAACTTGACTCTGCACAATCTGGTGAATCACACACACACATACATTCTCATAGGACAGGGTCCCCAATCAGGGTTGAGAGGGTGAAAACTTCATGTGAGCCTAAGAGTGTAAACTCCAAAGCCACAGAAAAAGTGAAGTCTCCTACTATGAGAAATGCAATTTATGACAGAAGAATTATTAATCAAAATGTTTCTAAACCATATGGACCCTACCAAGTGTGGGTACCAAAAGCAACTTAGTCACTTTGTGAATGCAGGGCAACAGGAATAAAAGAGTCATATGGATCTTGGACAGTGGATGCTCAAGTCACATGACTGGTGATATGGCCCTGCTATCACATTTTGAGGAAAAGGCTGGCCCATCAGTAACCTTTGGAAATGACAACATTGGTTATACAATGGGATATGGCAGTGTTAAATCTGGAAATGTCATTATTGAAGGTGTAGCATTTGTTGAAGGACTGAAGCATAATCTCTTGAGTATTGGACAGTTTACCAACAGAGGCTTCAAAGTGGAATTTGATGAAGACCTTTGTTCAATCTCAAAAAGGGAAAGTGGTGAAGTTGTTCTAACTGGTGTAAAGAAAGGAAGCTTGTTTGTAGCTAATCTCAAGGCTGCAGATAAGGGAGAAATTTGTTGTTTCTACACAAAAGCCACAAATGAGGAATTCTGGCTGTGGCACAAGAAACTGTCTCACTTGAATGTTCAGGCAATGAACTCTCTAACCAAGAGAGAACTCATCAGGGATTTGCCTGCCTTGGAGTTTGTGCAAGATGGAGCATGTGAAGCTTGTCAGAAAGGGAAGATTAAAAGATCAAGTCACAAGAACAAGTTGCTCAATACAAACTCAAAACCTCTGCAACTAATTCACATGGACTTATTTGGCCCTGTGAATGTAATGTCCCTTTCCAAAAAGAAATATGCTCTAGTGATGGTTGATGACTATTCAAGATATACTTGGGTGGAATTCCTATTCTCCAAGGATGAAGCACCACAAGTCATAATAGAGCATATCAAGAGAGTTGATAAAGAAGCACAAAGCACTGGTTCCTCTGTAGTTGCTTTGAGAAGTGATAATGGGACTGAGTTCAGAAATTCAACATTGTATGAGTTTTGCAAAGATAAAGGAATTTCTCAACAATTCTCAGCTCCTAGGACACCTCAACAAAATGGAGTAGTTGAGAGAAAGAATAGAACTCTCATTGAAGCCGCAAGGACAATGCTGCTGGATGCAAAGCTACCCACTAGCTTTTGGGCTGATGCTGTTAACACAGCATGCTATGTGCAAAATAGAACATTAATCAATAAGAAGTCTGGCAAAACTCCTTACTCATTAATGACTGGAAAAAGAGCATCCTTCAAGCACCTGCATGTGTTTGGAAGCAAGTGTTTTGTGATGAAAGATACCTCTGAGCATGTTGGAAAGTTTGATGCTAAAGCATTTGAAGGTATCTTCATTGGATACTCTCTGGAAAGGACAGCATACAGAGTGTTTGTACCTGAGCAACACAAAATCATGGAAAGCATGGATGTTACCTTTGATGACAAGAAAACTCCAGGACTGAAAACAAGTGATCAAGACAGTGTGCTATTGAGATTTGAGAATCAAGGTTATCTTGAGGATTCTGAAAGTGAAGATGAACCCCCTGTTCAAACTGTTCTAGAAAATGAAATTCTTGAAGTTGACAATCTTCTTCAAACACCTGTGCAAGGATTCACAAACACAGGGGGAGAAGAAGAGAATGCAACTGTCAACCAAAATGAGATTGGAACAGATCAAGGAAATGAACAGGGGCACACAAGGAAATGGGACAGAGCCCACACTAGGGATCAAATCATTGGAGATCCTAGTGAGGGAGTTAGAACAAGAAGGGCAACATTAAATACTTGTCTGTATAGCTGCTTTCTGTCACAAGAGGAACCTAAATTAATTGAAGAAGCTTTGAAGATTTCTGATTGGATTGTTGCCATGCAAGAAGAGTTGAATCAATTTGAGAAAAACAAGGTATGGGAACTAGTGCCACCTCCAAAAGGAAAGAATGTTATTGACACCAAATGGGTGTTCAGGAACAAGATGGATGAAGAAGGAGTGGTAGTTAGAAACAAAGCAAGGCTGGTTGCCAAAGGTTATTGTCAGCAAGAAGGCATTGACTATGATGAGACATTTGCACCTGTAGCTAGACTGGAAGCCATAAGAATCTTCCTGGCTTTTGCAGCTCACTCAGATTTTAAGGTGTATCAAATGGATGTGAAAAGTGCTTTTCTCAATGGTGATCTTGCTGAGGAAGTTTATGTGTCTCAACCACCTGGCTTTGAAAGTGAAGACTTCCCAAACTTTGTGTATAGACTGCTCAAGGCACTCTATGGACTCAAACAGGCACCAAGAGCCTGGTATGAAACTCTATCTCAATTCCTTCTTGAGCATCAATTCACTAGGGGTACAATAGACAAAACCCTATTCTTCAAGAAGCATGGAAATGATATCATTCTTGTTCAAATCTATGTGGATGATATCATCTTTGGCTCTTCAAATGAAAAACTCTGTGAAAGGTTCTCTAAGTTGATGCAAAGTAAATATGAGATGAGTATGATGGGAGAGTTAACCTACTTCCTAGGCCTGCAAGTACATCAAAGGGAGGATGGCATCTTTATAAACCAATCTAAGTATGTCAAGGATCTTTTAAAGAAATATGGTTTAGAAGAGTCATCCCCAGCTAAAACTCCTATGTCTACTGCAATCAAGCTGGATGAAGACAAGAAAGGCAAGAGAGTTGATATCAAGGTCTATAGAGGAATGGTTGGATCCCTGCTCTATCTCACAGCTAGCAGGCCAGACATCATGTTTGCCACATGCCTTTGTGCAAGGTTCCAGTCTGATCCCAAGGAATCTCACATGATGGCCATCAAAAGAATTTTCAAATATCTGAAGGGGACTCCTAATCTTGGGCTATGGTATCCAAAGGGCACTGGGTTCAACCTGGTTGGTTACACAGATTCTGATTATGCTGGATGCAGGATTGACAGGAAGAGCACCTCTGGAAGCTGTCAATTCCTAGGTCAAAGGTTAGTGTCCTGGTTTAGTAAGAAACAACAATCCACAGCAACATCCACAGCTGAGGCTGAATATATTGCTGCTGGAAGTTGCTGTGCTCAATTGCTTTGGATTAGAAATCAACTCATGGATTATGGACTAGTGTTAGAACACATTCCTCTGATGTGTGATAATACTAGTGCAATATCCATTGTTGCCAATCCTGTTAATCATTCTACTACAAAGCACATTGAGATCAGGTACCATTTCATTAGGGAACATGCTGCAAATGGTACCATAGAAGTCTCTTATGTTCCAACTGAGAAACAATTAGCTGACATATTTACTAAACCTCTGAATGAAGCAGTCTTCAACAGACTTGTGAGTGAAATTGGAATGCTCAATCCTTCATTCAGTTGTTCTAAGTAAATATGCTGGTTAATTGTTGCAGCAGTAAATTTTCACTGTATTTAAATGATCTATTTGTTTGGAGTGAAAATTAGCTGAGATATGATTTATAAATATTTCAGTATTTTACTGCATATTTTTTTAAAATCATATTTGTGAGTGGAGTTGTGAGCTTTTGAGACATCTCGATATAGATGTTTTTCAGAGTTCACGACATAGTTCAAATTAAACAGACTTATATCGCAAACTGTTGAGATTGTGAGACTTCGCGACATAGTTCAATTCATGAGTTTGCGACATAGTTAATTCTATGACTTCGCGACTTAGTATAACTATATCGACAAGTCTCCATAGTTGACAGAATTTTGACTTAAATTAATTTTATTTCAAAATTTGATAAAAGTCTGACAAAATGCTTCAAATTCCTAAAAGAGAGCTTTAGACAGGGTATTTCTACTATATCGCAAAGTCTCCCCAATCCTTTCATTTTGAAGACTTTGCGACTTAGTTCATTCTTGAGACTATGCGATATACTTTGCAAGACTTTGCGGTACAGGCCATTTCTGACTTCGCGACATACAGATAGACTGTACACATTCATAACTCCATATCGCAGTGTCTCTATCATATAAATACCTTTTTCTAACCGTTTGCAACTTTTCATCTTGTCTATTGCTCTCAAATTTTCTAACCTAAGCACAAATTCTCTACTCTCTTTCTTACTCTCTCTCTTGAAATGGCACCCAAATCTCAAACAGTATCATCCTCTATTCCTTTAACCATCCCCAAAGAAACAAATCTTCTCACCATTCCCTCTGAGGCTGAGGCTAAACCCAGGTACAAGTGTTTTGTACGGTTCCTGAATGATTCCTACCTCAGCCAAGCCCTAACCTTGAACCCCATGTTGTATGTTGATGTATTGGAAGGATTTTGGCGAACGGCGTTGGTTTCTACAATGGCCAGGGAAGATGGAACTTCGTTCCAGGAGATAGCTTGTTCAATTGGAGGCAAACACTTCCAGTTTGGGGAGAAGGAGATAAATGAAGCTTTAGGGTTCAAGGTGGAGGGTCATGACCAAGAAGCTACAGATGCTCAAATTGTAGACTTCATGACCTTCATTCGGTATGCAGATGAGATAGATACCGGAAAGCTGAACAAGAAATTTGTAAGAAGGGAGTGGTCATTCCTATTTGATGCACTCCAGAAGGTGTTCCTTTGCAGAAAGACAGGATGGGACCATATCAGTCACATTGCTGTGAAGCTGGCCTATTCCCTAGCCCACAATCAGGAAATCAATGTTGGAGCAATAATCCTCAAGGAATTGGCTCAAAGGCTAGGGAGGACAGTCCGTGGAAGAGGTAATGACATCTTTTACCCTCGCTTTCTTCAAGTTATTTTAAATTATCTTGATGCTAATGTCCATGACTTGGAGGGTATTGATAAATCAAAGTTGGCTTATTCCAAGTCCATGTCCAAGATTCTGTTTGGTTCATTGGACACAAGGAATCAAGTGGATGTGATCTTGAGTGTGACCAAGCATATGCAGGACACATTCGAGTCTTATCCACTTGATAAGCCCATATACCATGCTCTTTCCTGGACAGGGGAGGCTGAGACTGAAGGAGCTTCACAGTCTAACCCAAGCCTCCCTATCCCATCCAGCAACCCCACTGTAAACACCACTGTAGAGTCTAGTCAGCCAAGTGCATCAATCTCTCAAAAGGTTGATGTTCCTAAAAAGAAGAAGAAGAGAACCCTAGCTATTATCCATGAATCTGTAGAGCTAGCAAGTGAGATTCCTGAGTCACCTCTCACCAGACCAAAGAAGAAGTCAAAATCTAAAGCTACCACTGAATCCTCCCAACAGGATTCAGATGTGGAAAAAGGGGTACACCTGCTACTGTCTATGGCCTCTCAACAGGTCATGGGCATTGAAAAGAGCAGCCTCCCCACTGCAAGTTGTAAAGAGTCTGCACAGGGTCAAGACCTCACTCTTGATCCTAGGAGTGATAAGGGTGATCAAACACTAAGTGGAGAGCACATCAATGTTGAAACTCCTCCTATTTCTCAGGGGGAGTTGCCAAAATCTAATCTGAACCCCACTTCTCTCTCAGATTCTTCTACTAAAATTTCTTCTGAACAAGAGACTCATTATCATGACAATCTTGCCCTTGATCAATCACAATCCAGCCCTGTGATTGAGCCAACTTCAAGTGACATGGTGCTTGACACTGTGCTCACCACTCAGGACCCACATTTGGTTGGTCAGGGAATGCATGCTGAGGCATATCCTAATGACACCAACACAAACATGGAGGATTCACCAGTTTTCACTGGAGACTCTGTGCCTAATTCTCCCATCCTTAGGGATGTGGAAATGTCTTCACAGACAAATAGGGCTGATGTTGTAACACATCCCATTTCAATGGAGACAACATCAGACCCTACAGCCATTCCAAGGCTGGAGGAGACTCAAACTCACACATCTCATGAAGTGCCTAGCACTAGCTCTCACTTGGCTCAGGCCACAATGTCCGAATGGCTGAAGCCTGTGCAACATGACAGGCCTTCAGGATCATCATCTGTGCCTTCCAAAATGACAGAAGAAGCCATACAGGATCTCCATGTGGCACAGATTGATGAGTTCTCAAAGATAGCTCAACATCTCCTAACCTCCAACCTTCCAAATGCTGATTATGAAGCTATCCTGCTCTGCCATAAGGAGGATGTTGAAGCTCAACAGGAGAAGATTGTGGATGCCTGGTTGGATGCTAAGAGGACTCTCAAGCTCAAGGATGCCCTGGCTTTTGTGAGAGAAGAATACCTCACCTCTCTGGGCTCAAATGCTAAGGATCTTTCTCCTGTTGCCATATATGAAGCTGTGAATGATGTGTACAAGAACCAGTTGAAGGCTCTGCATTATCTTGGGAAAGGGCTTCAATCAGAGATTTCTTCTATTCAGGAGGAGACAGACAGATCCCTCACCAAGCTAAGAAACTCTTATCTCTCTGATTTTCCCAAGGTGGATGGTATCCTCAAAGAAGTCCAGAAAACCTCCTCCAATGTGTCCATGATGGATGTGACTCTTGCCATGGTCACAGACAACATCAAGAAACTGGCTTCTACACTGGAAAATCAAGCAAAATCTACCATCACCACCAATGCTATGTTGAATGTCATGTGGAAAAACCAGTATGGTGATAAGCTGGTGGATGAAGTCCCTCTGTCAGACATCTCCAAATATGACTTTGCCAGGGTCAAAGATCAATCTCTAAACTCCTTCAAGTCTCAACAATTATTCTCCAAGGTGGATGGCTTAGAAAAGGAAGTGGCCTCTCTCAAAGATGAAAACAGATTGCTATCTGCATCTCTAAGCCAACTCAATGACAAGCTAGATGCTCAAGGCAACAACACAACAAACATCTTGCTGGTGCAGCAACAAATGATGACCTCAATGATGAAATCTTTCAACCTGCCTATTCCTGGGGAAGCTCAAGACATCTTGTCTGATCCCAAGCCTAAGGGGGAGAAAGGAAAGGAGGTCAATGTGAAAAAGAAAGGGGGAGCACCTGCCAAGCAATCAAAACTTAAGGGCAAGCTTATTGAAGAGACAATAAAGCCAATCAATCTTCCCCCTGTAGAGGTCATCAATGCACAAGGTCAGAAAAGCACAGTCACCACAACATTCTATCCATCCACAATGCCTAAAGACATCTTAACCTCTCAACCTGCTATACCTACTCCAATTGCTAAACCTACCCAAGCTACACTTATCACTGAGGCCAAGCTACAGGAAGTTGCCAACTCTAACGTCTATCATGATGAGGCATTCCTGGAGTTTCTGAAAGCCACCTACAAGAATGCTCAAGGAGATGCACAAGTGTACAGAAAGAAGCTCAGGGAAGGTATCAAGTACTTCACAGTTGCAGTAAGGAAAATCAGGGATGTTTATCTGAGAGAAATAATCATGGTGTGCAAGGACAACTGCTTGTGGCACTTAGCATTTCAAACTCTAGAGAAACTGAGGTTTACTGAAGTGTCAATAATTCTGGAGTTGATTGAAAGGAGTGGGGCTAACAATGAAAGTCTTTATAATGACTTGGAGTTGAACCAAAATCAAAGACTGCCTGAGGTCATACCCAAGCCAAGGACAGTAATTTTTCAAAGTCTATCCAAAGTCAGAAGTATTGACCAACTAGTCATTCCCAAAGATCTGCAAATGAAGAATAACTCAAAGATCAATCAAGTGCTGCAAATGCTGAGAGCAAAGAAAGGAGTCAAGACAGCAGAGGAATTAGAGATGATTAACATTCTACAATCTTTTCTGATTCATGGTGTTTTGCCTGAATCTATCAAAGAAAAGAACATGAAGAAGGATGGGGAGGATGATGATGAGGAGAAAACCTACAGGAGGAGATCTCATTCAAGGAGTAATAAGGATGGACCAAGTGACAGCAGCAGGAGCAAATCTTCCAAGAAATCTAAAGATGATGGTGATGACACAAAGGGGGCAAAGGAGACAGTGAAGAGAACTAGGAGTGGAATTCAGCAAGTCAAGGACATTGCTAGTAGTACTTTAACCACAACACAAGACTCTAAGTCTAGGGTGGGTACTGTTAGCAATGATCCTCCAAAATCATTATCCATGACTTCTGAACCTGAATTGCCACAGATGAAAGATGAAGCCACTAAAATAATCTCAAGAAAACACTTCCACAAAGTCACAGCTAGTGGAGTGTTACAGTGGATGAAGGGGAAAGGAATGAAGCTACTTCCAAGTGATGTGGCACTGAAGACTAATTCTCCTTGTTCAAGAAAGGTATCTCTTGTGAAGCATTTGAAGATCAAGAGTGTACCCAAAAGGATAAGGATAACAAAGAAGACTGGAAAACTCACAAATGTTATTGGCATCAATGTGCTTCCACTAGATGAGGACTATGATGAAGATGCCCTAGCATTTTTGAGGGCTCAAAGGATCTTTGAAGTCAAAGTGAGGTTGGATCATCTAGATATCAAATACACTGATGGAAGAGAAAGAATAATGAAGCAAGGAAGCTGGCAATATTTCTATAAGTATGAGCTTGAAAGGATAAATGCCTTACTGAATTTTGAAGAAAAGGATGAAAGGACATGGAAGATAGATATTGCCAGGTACTTGAAAATGCATGCTGATTATGAAGAAAACATGAGGAAAGAGAATGAAAAGAAAAACATACAGAAAGAGAAAGAAATGGCTGAGATGGAAGAGAGGGCTAAGGAGCTAAGGCAGAAAGGGATGTGCAGGGTCAAACAAAATCCTTACATTGTGGAGTACAAAAACTCACATGGAGGCCAAAGCAAAATAAGGATGGAGTTTCTGGACTCATATGTAGAAAGTGCACTCAAAGCTGCAATTGATGACTTGGAAGGCTCACCTCTCATCGAAGAACTGATTGCAAGAGAAGAAATTCAAGAAGCCATCATAGACATAAAAAGAAAAGAAGAAATAAGGAAAAAGAAGATATATGATGATTTGCTAGAGAAGCAATTGGAAGCTGAAGCTGCTGAGCAACAAAAGTAATCTGTAAGCTTTCAATTTTTCTATGTAATCAAATTTCTGATCTCAAGGTTCATGAATTGTTCTTTCTGTTACTAAAATTTCCTTTTATGTAAGTTAGGCTTGTTATCAGACATGAAATTGTGCCTAAGGATCTTACTCACAATTTGGGGGAGATTGTTAGGCTCAAGACATGTCTGAATACCACTATTAACAAGCCTACACTATGTGACTATGTCACATTACATGACCTAGTGATTTCCATCACTGGGATATAGTATAGGTCTCTAAATGTACTTGTCTTGTTCTCATGAACATTAGCTTGATCATGTATGCTCAGACTTATAATGAGCTTAGTAAAGTTTCTTGCATCTAGATTGTATATAGGCCATTGAATAATTATCCTGGTAGAAGTTCAGAAGTGTTCATGCAGCAGGATAGAGTTGAATAAGGCTATGAAGAAATAAGTTGCAGGAATTTGTCTAAGGCATTATATAGTAAAGTCAAAAGAAAGCTATGTCGTGAAGTCACCAATATCCATGTCGTGAAGTACTATATCGCATAGTCCATCTTGTACTATGTCGAGAAGTCCTCAAGACACATGTCGTGAAGTGTTGAAGTCAGCAAAGTCAAAGGAGCCTAGATCGTGAAGTCCTCAGAAGCCCTATGTCGCATAGTCATCAAATGACCTATGTCGCATAGTCGTCAAATGACCTATGTCGCAAAGTCTTCAAAGGCTATATCGCGTAGTCCTCACAAGGGAGATCGCATAGTCAGGGATGAAGTGGAGTTCACGATATCAACACTTAGCCGTTTATAACAAGACAAATCAAGGTACAGAACCAAGAATCAAAGGAGACAAATACTGAAGCATTTGTTCTGGCAAGGTGGTCCAAAGAACAGATGGCAAATCTACAGCTAAACTTGGAGAGAAAGATAAGAGACAAGCTGCTACAGAAACGGGAAAGACTCCGAAAAGCAGGTGGTCCTTCCTGACACAGTGAACTTCTTATGGCAGGACAAGTTGGACTTTCAGAAGGGGTAGCTGTGTAATATTGTGTGTGCCTAGTTTGTATAGGAAAATATATATATCGTGCACACACAACTGTAAGCAGTAAGAGAGATACACATAGTTATTTGCTAAGCTCTTTTCTCTGTAAGCAAGCAAGTTCAAACCGTTCTTGTTTAGAAGCCAGAAATTCGATTGTGAATTTCCTGGAAAGCTGTAGTATTTAATTTGCTTATACAAAGTAGATTAAAGTGATTGTGTGTGTTATTTACTTTCTGCATATTACATATCATAATCACATACAGTTGTTTACTTAGTTTTCAAGATCGAAAAATATATCAAACTATCCATTCACCCCCCCTCTGTCTAGTTTCTAGTGGTATTCATTTCTAACACAAAAGAAAAACCTGTTTCAAATTGCACGCAAAATTCTCTCTTTGGGAAAATGTATCTGCTATCTATTGGAGTCGTTGAACGCCTAGCATCTTAATTCTAAAAATCCGCCAACAGAATCGTGTTGTTAAGTTTTGTGTAAAATATTCTCATATTGCATAAACAATCCCTTTAAGCTATTGATGTCTGTGAAGGGCTTTTTGTTTTCCCAGAGAAAGCACCTAGACGAAGAACATTACCCTACATTGATTTCACCTTAATTATATTCTTCGGTGCCCTTTTTTTATGTCACGACTCACAATGGCTGAACTTGCTGAAAACTGCTTGTATGGATACTAAGATTTGAAAATTCATTGTATGTTGAGTCATCGTAGTACTGACCTGGTTACAATTACATGTTGCATCATCCATATATATATGGAGTATTATTCGCTTGCTGGAAATAATGAGAAACTTTAAATGTACTTGAAAATCAAGCCACGGATTTTCAAAAAGAAAATAATAAAACTAAAAGAATGAAAAGCTATAACTGAAATCTACTTTAATTGAAGAATTATTATAATTGCAGAATTATTATAACTAAAATTTTTTATTTCATAAAGATAATAATAAAATCTACTTTAATTGCAGAATTATTATAACTGATTGAAGTGAAAGTTATATTGTTAATTTGTTATATTGGGCTAAATTCCGAAGTGCTAACTTAGTAGTATGATTGTATTTACAACTTTGTTGCATATATTATATCTTTCAATTAATTAAATTTGGTTTTATGCAGGAGTCAAGATAAAAAGAGAAAGACATTGTTCTCCTATTTTTCTAGTGGTATGGCTACCCCTACACCTACTCCTAGTGATGCTACTCCTACACATGTTCATAGTGTTGTTACTCCTACACATACTCCTAGTGCTACTCCTACAGCTACTTCCAGTGGTACTACTACTCCTAAAGCTACTTCCAGTGGTACTGCTACTCCTAGTGATACTTCAGAATTTGATCTTGCATCCCTTGAACGTGATCCAGGTCTTCGTCGTCCAATTTGGAAGTATCCACCTAATGTTCGTGATGACATTAGACGTGAATACATTAGATTGGGACCATGTCAACCTCAACTGCGTAGAGACCAATATCCAGCTGCTGAGTTTGGAACTCAACGTCGCCGGTTTCAAGCATCTTGGTTCAACACATTCAAGTGGCTAGAGTACTCAGTTTCGAAAGATGCAGCTTTCTGTTTTCCATGTTATTTATTTGAAAGTGATGTATCTTGACAACATGAATTTACTATTGATGGATTCAAGAGTTGGAAAAGAGTTAATGATAATGAGAGATGTGCTTTCTTGGTCCATATTGGAACCTCTAATTCACCACATAAAAAGGCAATCAAATCTTATGAAGGGTTGAAGAATGTTACAAGACATATTGACAAGGTCATTAACTGTCAATCTTTGGAAGAGGTAAAGAAGAATAGGCTGCGTTTGAGAGCTACTATAGAGGGTGTTCGATATTTGAGTTTACAAGCATGTGCGTTACGGGGTCATGATGAATCATCCATTTCTCGTAACAGAGGTAATCTTATTGAGATAGTCAAAACTTTTGGAAGATTGAGTCCTGATATTTCAAATGTTGTTTTGGAAAATGCACCAAAAAATGCTACTTACACTTCTCCAAAAGTGCAAAAAGATATTTTACATATCTTTGCTTCTAAAGTAAGAAATAAAATCCGTAATGAGATAGGAGATTCTAATTTCTGCATTTTAGTTGATGAAGCATTAGATGCATCACAAAAAGAACAAATAGCTATTGTTTTACAATTTGTTGATGTTTATGGTGTTATACGTGAGCGCTTTTTTGATATTGTTAATGTGCTTGATACAACATCATTAACTCTTAAGAAAGAATTATCTGATGTTCTCACACAGAATAACTTAAGCATTCAGAATATGAGAGGTCAAGGATATGATGGTGCTAGTAATATGCGTGGTGCGTTTAATGGCTTACAGGCTTTGTTTCATAGAGATTGCCCATATGCTTATTATGTACATTGTTTTGCTCACCGTTTACAACTAGCATTGGTTGGGGCTGCTGAGAAACAAGATTATGTTTGGGAATTCTTTTCTATGTTGGCTAATGTTGTCAATATTGTTAGTGGTTCTTCTAAACGTCTCTCAGAGTTACAAACTGCACATGGCATTGAGGTTGATCATTCTGTGGCTAGTGGAGAACGCGAGACTGGTAGGGGACTTAATCAGATTGGAAATTTGCAACGAGCTGGATCTACCAGGTGGAGCTCTCACTTTAACAGTGTTTGTAGCTTGGTTGATAAGTATGGTTCAATAATTATTGTGTTGGAAAGCATAAATAATTGTAGTACTAATTCAAGTGCTCAACGTGGAGAAGCTAGAGGTACTATAAAGGCACTAAAATCATTTAAGTTTTTATTTGTGTTATACTTGATGCATAAAATCATGGGCATTACTGATTTGCTTTGCCGAGCTTTACAAAGTAAATCAATTGATATCTTGAATGCCATAGATTTAGTTGCAACAACAAAAGAATTGCTACAATCTTTGAGAGATGATGGTTTTGATGTTCTTTTGCATTATGTCATATCGGTATGTGAAAAGAATGGAATTACTGTACCAGATTTAGCTTTTGAGATTAAGTTCATCTTTAGAACCGAAGAATAATTTTGGTTTGTTTGACAAGGAGCAGATTTGTACTCTTGCAAGTACCTTTTATCCTGCTGATTTTAGTCAACAAGATATGTACCATCTTCAACTCCAACTTGATCATTACAAGATTGATGTGGTTAAACATGCTAAATTTCAGAGTTTGTCTACTCTTTCTGAGTTATGTGTACAACTAGTTGATACAGGAAAGGCAGAACACTACAATTTGATTTATAGGTTGATTTGTCTTGTGTTAACTCTCCATGTTTCTACAGCAACTACAGAAAGGGTTTTTTCAGCTATGAAATTATTGAAGACCGAACTTCGAAATAAAATGAGGGATGAATATTTGAGAGATTCTATGCTTATCAACGTTGAAAGGGAGTTTGCTGAAGATATTGATATAGATGAAGTGATAGATGAATTTTATGCTCAAAAGAATCGTCGAGTACAACTCAAATGATGTAAGTAAATCTTGTTTTCCAGTTTACATGTACGCTTATTATCTGTTTTATGACATATTTTTATGCTAGTTTGGTCATTTATCCTTTTTATTAAGTTCGCGAAAAAAAATTATTCCAGCCCAGGTAGATTTCAAATCCAGGGTCCGCCCCTGCGTGGGCATTCCAAAAAATCGACTTATTGTACACATACCTATGTTGGTTAATAACCTACATACATGTGTTGTTTAATAACATACATGTTTAGTTAAACGAGCCTATTTAAACGAGACGACTCGTGTAAAATTACAATTAAACGAGCCTAATCTTCTGCTCGAACTCGGCTCGTTTAATTTCACGAGTCGAGTCGAGCCGGCTCGTTTAGTTAAACGAGCCCGGTCTTGTGTTCGAGCTCGGCTCGTTAATGAGTTCGAGTCGAGCCGAGCCCTGTTAAACGAGTTCGCGCCGGGCGAGCTCGCGAGCTACCCGATTCGAATTACAACCTTACTAGCTTATAACATGGATGAATTTTAGTTTGTTTTAATCTTATTATCTATATATTGATTTATATGATTTTATCAGTAGAAATATAAATTATAAAATATAATAAAATATAATAATATATGCACGATGTTATTCTAAGCATTTGTTTGTATTTTGATAATAAAAATTATTAATATGTTGTAAATGGGAATAGAATCTTGAACTTCTGAACGTACTTTAGAAAATTAGATAATATAAATATTTAATAATAATATGTTGTTGACGGAATTCGAAACTTGAACTCGTGCAAGTATATTAGATATAAAAGAGTAGTATTTACTTTACATTATATCCAACGGTTTTCCTTTATCTATATTTATATCTAACGGTTGTGATTTAGAGTACCAAACTATCAACCAACTAAATAAATGATAGTTTGCTTATATAATAGTAATAGATATAGATAGATAGATAGATAGATAGATAGATAGATAGATGTGACACGGATTTAGTAGTATTGGCGTTGTCCAATTGGCCGACGCTATAGGCGCTAAAAGTTTTTTTTGTACTAATATTTGGATCAATATTTTGTGGAATTTGCAAAGTGCTCAACATTGATGTGAGCATGCTCGTTAGGATCCTTATGAGTTGAGACTTGAGACTACAAAATATATAATCCTTGACAAATACAATACAGACGTACACTACAAAAAAAACTACATATAACACAATTACATATTTATTGAGAACCAATGAAAAATAGCATTGATAGTAAAAATTGGAAAGGTACATAGGAAGCCCAGCCCAATAACACTAGTAACACAGAACTATAGCCATGTAAAACTTGAGGAAGAACACCATCTATCATTGAATCCTGTAGGCTGCTACATTGTTAGTCTCAAGTTCCACCTCCTCACAATCATCCAAGTAGGCTCTAATCAGACATACAATCTAACTAATTCGCCTCTGTATTCCGAATCACAACCCCAATCCTTGACTTATTTTTCATTTGGAAATGGTTGATCAGTGTAAAACTCATGTACATTAACTTTGATAGCGGCATTCTCCATCCTTAAAATCTATTAGGATTTTAAGAAAACTAAGAAGTGGCGATTAACAGAGCTAGACATCAACAACTCAGCCAATTATTTAATGATAGCAAAATCTTTATCTCTGTTTCACATAATATGTAATTCCAAACTAGAACTTGATAATTAAGGTTTGCAAGTAGTAACACAATGTTGAACTCACTGCGTGGTCTAGCTCGGCCAATGATCACCTCGATGTTTCATGGTTCAGACAAACCAACTGACCACTGCAACAACCACATACTGAAGAATCCCACATCACAAACTCCATCACATTAAACTACCTCTGAAATCTTCATACTGAGCCTAAAGAGCAATCACTTCAGATAAACTAAGCAAACCCTCCCCTTCATCAGAGACACCTGCCTCATTACTAGAGCTAGCACCTGAGACCAAAGCGATATTCTCCTGCGCTTTCCTTTCCTCCACTTTAGCACGAGTAGCCACTTCTAACCACCTTTTCATCGACATATTCTTCGAAACAGCCTCATCCAGGTCAACTCTCATCTGTTTAGCAGCATTAGGAAATCTTCCTTCGTCTTCTAACGCCTCAATGGCAGATCTTGTTAGAAAATGGAAAGTTTGAGGCATATTTTAAATATGTTCTTGATGGAATTTCCGGAAACTAATGATTGGAGGTTGTTCCTTGTTCTGAGGACTTAAACTTTCATGTTTGGATCTAAGACATTTTCTTAGTGGAATCCATAAATAAATTTAGTTGAAATAGGTTGCTTGAAATGGGTTATGTGGGTGGTTATATTGAAATAACTTGTATCCCACATAGAAATGGTAATGAGAGGTTGGTGGGTTTATATAGAACCATGTGCAAGAGTAGTGTACAACTACTAAGGCATGTGAGTGTGCATGGTGTTGGTATGTGCCTCACGCGCGCACACACACGCGCGCGCCGCCGCTGGTCAGTCAAGTACTGATGCCACTCCTGACGGACAGCAAGTCCTGATGGCTTGGAGTACTGATGATGATCAAATCCTGATGGACCAGGAAATCCTGACTGAGCTATAACTGATATTAAATACTGATGACAGTTGTTATGGTAATTAAATTAGAATATTTGGTATTAAATGTCATATTTTCAGTTACAATATTTGGTCTGTTACGTTTTATTTTGTATTTTTATATATACAAAATATAACGTTGGACAAAGAAAGATATACGTAACTCGGAAAACCCTAGCAACTATTATTCTTCTCTGTTTTCTCTCAACACATACAGCATACATAGTTCTTGGGCGAAGTGAGGTACTGTTCGCTGTTGATCATTGCCATTACTGTGAGTGGATTGATCTGAGCTGTTTTATCCTGGAAGTGATATTGCTGCAACCCAACACAGCGTAAGTGGGGCAATAATCTCTTCAAGAACAGTCAAGACTTCTCTAAGGCTTGGCGACTCAGCTGTTATTTATATTTCAGAATTTGTTAAAGATCCTGATAAATAAGTGTTCTTTCTTATCTTATTAATTTACAGTCTCTGATTATTTTATTGTTTCGACCTTTGTGTTTGTTTCGTTTATTGGTACATTTGCCTGTTCTTGTTAATACAAAATATATATAACTGCCCTATTGTTGTTGTGTAGTTTAGTTATTATACCCAACAGATCTAAACTACAATTCATTTTGAACATGATTTGAGTGTGTAAAACTACCACATGGTTGTGAAGAAGCACTTATATCTAGCAATTTAAGAAGCTACTTACTTGGTGCCTCTCCAACAGCCACCATTATCTCAACATTGCCCCAGGTATTTGCAGAATTGTTATTTTTTATCCTTCTCTATAACTCTGTAGCTGGTGCATTTCTTGTCTTATTCTTTGTAGGCAGTGACAGTGCATGTACCATTTATCAGTCTTACTAGGTGTTAGAAAATGGAAAGTTTGAGGCATATTTTATATGTGTTCTTGATGGAATTTCCGGAAACTAAAAATTGGAGGTTGTTCCTTGTAATGAGGACTTAAACTTTCATGTGTGGATCTAAGACATTTTCTTAGTGTAATCCATAAATAAATTGAGTTGAAATAGGTTGCTTGAAATGGGTTATGTAGGTTGGTTATATTGAAATAACTTGTATCCCACATAGAAATGGTAATTAGAGGTTGGTGGGTTTATATAGAACCATGTGCAAGAGTAGTGTACAACTACTAAGGCATGTGGGTGTGCATGGTCTTAGTATGTGCCTCACACGCACACACACACACACACGCGCCGCCGCCGCCGCCCGCCTCGCCCCGCCACGTCACGACTCGACTCGGGTCGAAGGGTGAATGTCTCGGCGTCTCACGTACGCGAGGCGACCTGGGCGAGAAATTTTATTACCTGTTTATTTAATATTATTTATTGATTTAATTTAACAGTATCAGTATTTATTTATAACAGCTAAACGAACTGGGTCAGGATTTATATTAAATCCTGATGGACCAGTTCTTGGATCAAATCCTGATGGCCTGGTCAGTACTTGGAGTGAAATCCTGATGACTACTGATCCTGATGGCCTGTGTCAGTGTTTGGATCCTGATGATGGTCCAGTCCTGACGAAATCCTGATGGTCGATCAAGTACTGATGCCACTCCTGACGGACAGCAAGTCCTGATGGCTTGGAGTACTGATGATGATCAAATCCTGATGGACCAGGAAATCTTGACTGAGCTGTAACTGTTATTAAATCCCGATGACTACTGTTATGGTAATTAAATCAGAATAATTAGTATTAAATGTCATATCTTCAGTTACAATATTTGGTCTATTACGTTTTATTTTTGTATTATATTTATATATATACAAAGGAGAACGTTGAGACTGGTACGGAATATACGTAACTCTGAAAACCCTAGCAACTATAATTCTTCTCTGGTTTTTCTCTCAACACATACTGAATACATAGTTCTTGGGCGAAGTGAGGTGCTGGTCGCTGTTGATCATTGCCATTTCTGTGAGTGGATTGATCTGTGCTGTTTTATCCTGGGAGTGATATTGCTGCAACCCAACACATCGTAAGTGGGGCAATAATCTCTTCAAGAACATTCAAGACTTATCTAAGGCTTGGCGACTCAGCTGTTTATTGTCTTTCACTATCTGTTAAAGCTCCTGGGAGATAAGTGTTCTTTCTTATCTTATTATTTTACAGTCTCTAATTATATTATTGTTTCGACCTTCGTGTTTGTTTTGTTAATTAGTATTACTTGTCTGTTCTTGTTAATACAAAATATATATAACTGCCCTATTGTTGCTGTGTATTTAGTGTATTATACCCAACAATCTTGAAGAGATTAGTTTTCTGTGTTATATATTGTTAATTAACAAGATGGTTAACGGAACTGAAACTCCTGATGGTGCTATTGCTTCTGGTTCTGGTGTTACTGTACCCACTATAGATTGGACCACGTACCGTTTCCCACAGCCTATTGATTTGTCAGGAATGCCTGATAAATTCGGTGGGGGTGTTGGTTTTTCTCCTTGGCAGAAAAAGATGAAACTGTGGTTAACGGTAAAGGGTCTATGGCCGGTGGTGCAGTATGAGAAACCAGTTATTGATCAGGAAAGGGCTGAAACTGTTAAGGCTTATGCCATGTGGGAGGAAAAAGATGGGGTGGCTAGGGCTGCTATACTGGCAGCTTTAGCGGACACTCTATTTGATGTGTATTCATCTGACTCCTTCACTGCTAAGCTCTTATGGGAGAAGCTGGACCAGACACACAATACTGACTCGCAAGGGTTGGAAAAGTATTCTGTGGCTAGGTTTCTTGATTTTAAACTGGTGGATACAAAATCCATGACTGAGCAGGCACATGAGTTTGAGATGTTGGTGCATGCTTTGAAGGAGTCCGGAATGGACCTTCCTGAGAAGTTTCAGGTTATGGCTGTGATTGAAAAGCTCCCTAAGTCTTGGGAAGAGTTTGCTCTCTCCCTGAAAAGACAGAAAGGAGAGATCACTTGGACAAACCTGATGTTGGACATCTCTGTGCAGGAACAGCACAAGTCCAAACAGGGACATGTGATGCATGCTGAACATGGGAGTTCGAAGGTGAATGTAGTGACTGTTGGACAGAAAAGAAAGGCTGTCACTAAGAAGGATAACACTAGGCCTAAAAATGACAAGAACAAGGCTAAGAAACCAAAGACAAACAAACCATGTTGGTCTTGTGGACAGGTTGGTCATTGGAGCAAGGACTGTCCTGCAAAGAAAGCAAAGAAAGCTGTTGTGGGAGCACAAGCTAATACTGTGCTTGCAACCACTAATGGGCCTAAGGTTGACATGGTTGTTGGTGAGGTTGTTGCCTCTGGAACCAATGACGGGTATGTTACCTATAACCCTGTACTTCTTTCCACTTATCTGTCTCATAAATGGTTGATTGATACTGGAGCTAATGTACATATTTGTACTGATATTAGTCTATTTTTATCTTATCAACAGAGTCATGGAGTGACAGTAACGATGGGGAATGCTAGTGCTGCTCAAGTTCTTGGAATAGGAAACGTGGACCTGAAGTTTGCTTCTGGGCGTGTTCTATCCCTCACTAGAGTGCATCATGTTCTTGATATTCGTAGAAATATTATAAGTGGAAGTTGTTTAGTTAAAAATGGTTTTGAACTTTCTTTGAAATGTAATAAAGTAGTTATTACACATACTGGTACATTTTTTGGCAAAGGTTATTTGTCTGATGGTTTATTTTTAATAAATGTTGAGCCTGTTTTGGGCAGTTTTATTAATGATAGTGTTGCACCTTCTGTTAATTGTGTTGAATCATCCGATTTATGGCATGCTAGACTTGGTCATTTAAATTTTGGTGCTCTAAAGAATATGATGAATTTAGAGTTGATTCCAAAGTATGCTATTGAAAAGAAATCTAAATGTCAAGTATGTGTGTCTGCGAAACAAACTAGGAAACCCTTTCATAATGTTTTTAGGGATTCAGGAGTATTGGATTTAGTACACACTGACATATGTGAATTTGGTGGCATGTTGACTAAAGATAATAAACGATATTTTATTACCTTTATAGATGATTGTAGTAGATACTGTTATGTTTATTTACTTAGACGTAAGGATGAAGCACTAGAAAAATTCATTATGTTCAAAACTGAAGCTGAAACACAAACTGGTAAAGTACTTAAACGTTTGAGATCTGATAGAGGTGGTGAGTATACTAGCACCTCGTTTAATGAATTTTGCTCAATCAATGGTATAGTTCATGAGGTGACTCCACCATACTCACCTGAGTCTAATGGGGTGGCTGGACGAAAGAACAGAACTTTTAAAGATATGATTAACAACATGCTTATTAATTCTGGGTTGCCTAAGTACATGTGGGGAGAGGCTTTGAATACGGCTTGCCATATTCTGAATATAGTCCCTTTGAAACATATGGACAAGACACCTTATGAATTATGGAAAAGTAGAAAGACAAGTTTAAAGTATCTTCGTGTGTGGGGGTGCCTTGCTAAGGTGCTTGTCCCTGAACACAAGAGAAAGAAACTAGGTCCGAAAAATGTTGATTGCATCTTTCTGGGCTATATTGAAACCACTACGGCTATGAGATTTTTAGTCTTAAAATCTGACATAGACGGTATAGTGGCTAACACTATAGTTGAGTTTCGTGATGCAACATTCTTTGAGGATGTGTTCCCTATGAAGACTGGCATACCTCAAGGTATTTCTAATGATGATCCTACTCACACATCGAGTTCTATTCCTGATCATGTGGAAAAGATGACAAATGTGGGGGCAAATCCTGACAGTAGTTCTACTCCTGACGAAGTAGATGAACCTAGAAGGAGTAAGCGTGCAAAGGTAGTCAAGGACTTTGGAAGTGATTTTGTCACTTACAATGTCGAGGATGAACCTTTAACTTTCCGACAGGCCATGGATTCTTCGGAGTCAAGGCACTGGAAAGGAGCTGTAAAAAGTGAGATTGACTCTATTGTTTCTAACGGAACATGGGAGTTGGTTGACCTACCTCCTGGGTGTACTACTATAGGATGTAAGTGGATCTTCAAAAGGAAGATGAATCCTGATGGCTCAATAGATAAGTATAAGGCTAGGTTGGTAGCTAAGGGTTTTAGGCAAAAGGAAGGCATTGATTACTTTGACACATACTCTCCTGTTGCAAGGATGACTACAATCCGAATGCTTATAGCATTGGCTTCCGTACATGGTCTTATCATCCATCAAATGGATGTAAAGACAGCTTTTCTTCATGGTGATCTTGAAGAAGAGATTTATATGGATCAGCGTGAGGGATTTGTTGCCTCTGGTAATGAGAGGAAAGTATGTAAGTTGATCAAGTCTATATATGGCTTAAAACAAGCTCCTAGAGACTGGCATAAAAAGTTTGATGATACTGTTTTAGAATCAGAATTTGTAGTTAATGAAAGTGACAAGTGTGTCTACTATATGGTTAAAGGAAATGAATGTATTATCGTATGCCTATATGTGGATGATATTTTGTTGTTTGGAACCAATATTGAGATTATTAACGAGACAAAAAGTTTCTTGAAAAGGCACTTTGAAATGAAGGATATGGGTGAGGCTAGTGTGATTCTTGGGGTCAAGTTGACACAGTCAACTGATGGAATAACATTGTCACAATCTTATTATATAGAGAAATCTATACTTGAGAAGTATGTTTATTCAAATTGTAGAATCTCTAGTACACCGTACGATCCTAAAGTTGCCCTGGTCAAGAATAGTTCGAGAATTCCTGTGTCTCAGTTAAAGTATTCTCAGATTATTGGGAGTTTGCAATATCTTGCTAATGTGACTAGACCAGATATTTCTTATTCTGTGTCTAAGTTAGCTAGATATACAAGCTATCCGAACAAGACTCATTGGGAGGCACTGGATAGAGTTCTTAGATATCTTAAGGGAACTATTTCCCTTGGTTTGCATTATCGAAGATTCCCTGGAGTACTCGAGGGATATAGTGATGCAAGTTGGATAGCTAAGAAATCTGGTACCAATGGAGTGACCGGATATTTGTTTACCCTAGCAGGTGGAGCAATATCCTGGAAGTCTACTAGACAGACTTTGATTACTCGGTCTACCTTTGAGGCTGAGTTGTGTGCACTAGATGCCACGGGGACGGAGGCTGAATGGTTGCATGGACTATGTCAATGTTACCTGTAGTAAGCAGACCGCTTCCAGCCATTGCTGTTCATTGTGATAGCCGTACAACTATCGACAAGATCAGTAGTGAAAAGTATAATGCTAAAACAAAGAGACACATCCAAGTTAGACTTAAGTCTATAAGGGGTCTTGTGTCTGAAAAGATTATTGTTGTAGAGTTCATTGGAACTCAGGATAATATAGCTGATCCTTTGACTAAAGGACTTGAGCATGCAGTAGTCCTTAAGTCTAGGTTGGGGATGGGACTGATAGCCCATAATGATTCATCAGCAGCGGGAACCCAATACACCTGAGAGGAGATCCCTTGAAGTGTATTCAATGTGGTAATAACAAGCTGTGAGGGTGAGTTGGTAGTACCTTTACTATATACCTTGATACTTACGTATCTGTGTCTATCCCCTGTAAACCTAAAAGGTACTGTTACTGCCAGTATAGCAAGAGTTAGTTTGAACTCTGAATGGGGTCAAGTCATTTGACGAGATGATCGCAGTACATCTCTGGAGCCCAGCTAAGCGAATGTAATTGTGTGGTCGCAATTAGAGGAAAGAGTTATTCCTTGAAGCATTCGACGAACATGATCGAGACAGGATCATTAACGTCTCAAAGCCGTAGATCATCACCATAGCCTTTGATTTGTCGTCGTCTATGGAGTGTGGTTACATCAAACGGATAAAGATTCAAGGTGAAACATTCCATCTAGATCCGGTAGCCATCGAAGTAGAGGACTTAGGAGGGTTCAAACCCGGAAGGGTACCGACTCTGAAAATAAGTCATGATAAGGACCGATATGTAAGCATTTCTGTATGGATTTGTGGGGGATTGTTAGAAAATGGAAGTTTGAGGCATATTTTATATATGTTCTTGATGGAATTTCCGAAAACTAAAAATTGAAGGTTGTTCCTTGTAATGAGGACTTAAACTTTCATGTGTGGATCTAAGACATTTTCTTGTGTAATCCATAAATAAATTGAGTTGAAATAGGTTGCTTGAAATGGGTTATGTGGGTTGGTTATATTGAAATAACTTGTATCCCACATAGAAATGGTAATGAGAGGTTGGTGGGTTTATATAGAACCATGTGCAAGAGTAGTGTACAACTACTAAGGCATGTGGGTGTGCACGGTGTTAGTATGTGCCTCACGCGCGCACACACACACGCGCGCCGCCGCCGCCGCCCGCCTCGCCTCGCCCCGCCACGTCACGACTCGACTCGGGTCGAAGGGCGAATGTCTCGGCATCTCACGTACGCGAGGCGACCTGGGCGAGAAATTTTATTACCTGTTTATTTAATATTATTTATTGATTTAATTTAACAGTATCAGTATTTATTTATAACAGCTAAACGAACTGGGTCAGGATTTATATTAAATCCTGATGGACCAGTTCTTGGATCAAATCCTGATGGCCTGGTCAGTACTTGGAGTGAAATCCTGATGACTACTGATCCTGATGGCCTATGTCAGTATTTGGATCCTGATGATGGTCCAGTCCTGACGAAATCCTGATGGTCGATCAAGTACTGATGCCACTCCTGACGGACAGCAAGTCCTGATGGCTTGGAGTACTGATGATGATCAAATCCTGATGGACCAGGAAATCTTGACTGAGCTGTAACTGTTATTAAATCCTGATGACTACTGTTATGGTAATTAAATCAGAATAATTAGTATTAAATGTCATATCTTCAGTTACAATATTTGGTCTATTACGTTTTATTTTTGTATTATATTTATATATATACAAAGGAGAACGTTGAGACTGGTACGGAATATACGTAACTCTGAAAACCCTAGCAACTATAATTCTTCTCTGGTTTTTCTCTCAACACATACTGAATACATAGTTCTTGGGCGAAGTGAGGTGCTGGTCGCTGTTGATCATTGCCATTTCTGTGAGTGGATTGATCTGTGCTGTTTTATCCTGGGAGTGATATTGATGCAACCCAACACATCGTAAGTGGGGCAATAATCTCTTCAAGAACAGTCAAGACTTATCTAAGGCTTGGCGACTCAGCTATTTATTGTCTTTCACTATCTGTTAAAGCTCCTGGGAGATAAGTGTTCTTTCTTATCTTATTATTTTACAGTCTCTAATTATATTATTGTTTCGACCTTCGTGTTTGTTTTGTTAATTGGTATTACTTGCCTGTTCTTGTTAATACAAAATATATATAACTGCCCTATTGTTGCTGTGTATTTAGTGTATTATACCCAACAATCTTGAAGAGATTAGTTTTCTGTGTTATATATTGTTAATTAACAAGATGGTTAACGGAACTGAAACTCCTGATGGTGCTATTGCTTCTAGTTCTGGTGTTACTGTACCCACTATAGATTGGACCACGTACCGTTTCCCACAGCCTATTGATTTGTCAGGAATGCCTGATAAATTCGGTGGGGGTTTTGGTTTTTCTCGTTGGCAGAAAAAGATGAAACTGTGGTTAACGGTAAAGGGTCTATGGCCGGTGGTGCAGTATGAGAAACCAGTTATTGATCAGGAAAGGGCTGAAACTGTTAAGGCTTATGCCATGTGGGAGGAAAAAGATGGGGTGGCTAGGGCTGCTATACTGGCAGCTTTAGCCAACACTCTATTTGATGTGTATTCATCTGACTCCTTCACTGCTAAGCTCTTATGGGAGAAGCTGGACTAGACACACAATACTGACTCGCAAGGGTTGGAAAAGTATTCTGTGGCTAGGTTTCTTGATTTTAAACTGGTGGATACAAAATCCATGACTGAGCAGGCACATGAGTTTGAGATGTTGGTGCATGCTTTGAAGGAGTCCGGAATGGACCTTCCTGAGAAGTTTCAGGTTATGGCTGTGATTGAAAAGCTCCCTAAGTCTTGGGAAGAGTTTGCTCTCTCCCTGAAAAGACAGAAAGGAGAGATCACTTGGACAAACCTGATGTTGGACATCTCTGTGCAGGAATAGCACAAGTCCAAACAGGGACATGTGATGCCTGCTGAACATGGGAGTTCGAAGGTGAATGTAGTGACTGTTGGACAGAAAAGAAAGGCTGTCACTAAGAAGGATAACACTAGGCCTAAAAATGACAAGAACAAGGCTAAGAAACCAAAGACAAACAAACCATGTTGGTCTTGTGGACAGGTTGGTCATTGGAGCAAGGATTGTCCTGCAAAGAAAGCAAAGAAAGCCGTTGTGGGAGCACAAGCTAATACTGTGCTTGCAACCACTGATGGGCCTAAGGTTGACATGGTTGTTGGTGAGGTTGTTGCCTCTGGAACCAATGACGGGTATGTTACCTATAACCCTGTACTTCTTTCCACTTATATGTCTCATGAATCGTTGATTGATACTGGAGCTAATGTACATATTTGTACTGATATTAGTCTATTTTTATCTTATCAACAGAGTCATGGAGTGACAGTGACGATGGGGAATGCTAGTGCTGCTCAAGTTCTTGGAATAGGAAACGTGGACCTGAAGTTTGCTTCTGGGCGTGTTCTATCCCTCACTAGAGTGCATCATGTTCCTGATATTCGTAGAAATATTATAAGTGGAAGTTGTTTAGTTAAAAATGGTTTTGAACTTTCTTTGAAATGTAATAAAGTAGTTATTACACATACTAGTACATTTTTTGGCAAAGGTTATTTGTCTGATGGTTTATTTTTAATAAATGTTGAGCCTGTTTTGGGCAGTTTTATTAATGATAGTGTTGCACCTTCTGTTAATTGTGTTGAATCATCCGATTTATGGCATGCTAGACTTGGTCATTTAAATTTTGGTGCTCTAAAGAATATGATGAATTTAGAGTTGATTCCAAAGTATGCTATTGAAAAGAAATCTAAATGTCAAGTATGTGTGTCTGCGAAACAAACTAGGAAACCCTTTCATAATGTTGTTAGGGATTCAGGAGTATTGGATTTAGTACACACTGACATATGTGAATTTGGTGGCATGTTGAATAAAGATAATAAACGATATTTTATTACCTTTATAGATGATTGTAGTAGATACTGTTATGTTTATTTACTTAGACGTAAGGATGAAACACTTGAAAAATTCATTATGTTCAAAACTGAAGCTGAAACACAAACTGGTAAAGTACTTAAACGTTTGAGATCTGATAGAGGTGGTGAGTATACTAGCACCTCGTTTAATGAATTTTGCTCAATCAATGGTATAGTTCATGAGGTGACTCCACCATACTCACCTGAGTCTAATGGGGTGGCTGAACGAAAGAACAGAACTTTTAAAGATATGATTAACAACATGCTTATTAATTCTGGGTTGCCTAAGTACATGTGGGGAGAGGCTTTGAATACGGCTTGCCATATTCTGAATATAGTCCCTTTGAAACATATGGACAAGACACCTTATGAATTATGGAAAAGTAGAAAGACAAGTTTAAAGTATCTTCGTGTGTGGGGGTGCCTTGCTAAGGTGTTTGTCCCTGAACACAAGAGAAAGAAACTAGGTCCGAAAAATGTTGATTGCATCTTTCTGGGCTATATTGAAACCACTACGGCTATGAGATTTTTAGTCTTAAAATTTGACATAGACGGTATAGTGGCTAACACTATAGTTGAGTTTCGTGATGCAATATTCTTTGAGGATGTGTTCCCTATGAAGACTGGCATACCTCAAGGTATTTCTAATGATGATCCTACTCACACATCGAGTTCTATTCCTGATCATGTGGAAAAGATGACAAATGTGGGGGCAAATCCTGACAGTAGTTCTACTCCTGACGAAGTAGATGAACCTAGAAGGAGTAAGCGTGCAAAGGTAGTCAAGGACTTTGGAAGTGATTTTGTCACTTACAATGTCGAGGATGAACCTTTAACTTTCCGACAGGCCATGGATTCTTCGGAGTCAAGGCACTGGAAAGGAGCTGTAAAAAGTGAGATTGACTCTATTGTTTCTAACGGAACATGGGAGTTGGTTGACCTACCTCCTGGGTGTACTACTATAGGATGTAAGTGGATCTTCAAAAGGAAGATGAATCCTGATGGCTCAATAGATAAGTATAAGGCTAGGTTGGTAGCTAAGGGTTTTAGGCAAAAGGAAGGCATTGATTACTTTGACACATACTCTCCTGTTGCAAGGATGACTACAATCCGAATGCTTATAGCATTGGCTTCCGTACATGGTCTTATCATCCATCAAATGGATGTAAAGACAGCTTTTCTTCATGGTGATCTTGAAGAAGAGATTTATATGGATCAGCGTGAGGGATTTGTTGCCTCTGGTAACGAGAGGAAAGTATGTAAGTTGATCAAGTCTATATATGGCTTAAAACAAGCTCCTAGAGACTGGCATAAAAAGTTTGATGATACTGTTTTAGAATCAGAATTTGTAGTTAATGAAAGTGACAAGTGTGTCTACTATATGGTTAAAGGAAATGAATGTATTATCGTATGCCTATATGTGGATGATATTTTGTTGTTTGGAACCAATATTGAGATTATTAACGAGACAAAAAGTTTCTTGAAAAGGCACTTTGAAATGAAGGATATGGGTGAGGCTAGTGTGATTCTTGGGGTCAAGTTGACACAGTCAACTGATGGAATAACATTGTCACAATCTCATTATATAGAGAAATCTATACTTGAGAAGTATGGTTATTCAAATTGTAGAATCTCTAGTACACCGTACGATCCTAAAGTTGCCCTGGTCAAGAATAGTTCGGGAATTCCTGTGTCTCAGTTAAAGTATTCTCAGATTATTGGGAGTTTGCAATATCTTGCTAATGTGACTAGACCAGATATTTCTTATTCTGTGTCTAAGTTAGCTAGATATACAAGCTATCCGAACAAGACTCATTGGGAGGCACTGGATAGAGTTCTTAGATATCTTAAGGGAACTATTTCCCTTGGTTTGCATTATCGAAGATTCCCTGGAGTACTCGAGGGATATAGTGATGCAAGTTGGATAGCTAAGAAATCTGGTACCAATGGAGTGACCGGATATTTGTTTACCCTAGCAGGTGGAGCAATATCCTGGAAGTCTACTAGACAGACTTTGATTACTCGGTCTACCTTTGAGGCTGAGTTGTGTGCACTAGATGCCACGGGGACGGAGGCTGAATGGTTGCATGGACTATGTCAATGTTACCTGTAGTAAGCAGACCGCTTCCAGCCATTGTTGTTCATTGTGATAGCCGTACAACTATCGACAAGATCAGTAGTGAAAAGTATAATGCTAAAACAAAGAGACACATCCAAGTTAGACTTAAGTCTATAAGGGGTCTTGTGTCTGAAAGGATTATTGCTGTAGAGTTCATTGGAACTCAGGATAATATAGCTGATCCTTTGACTAAAGGACTTGAGCATGTAGTAGTCCTTAAGTCTAGGTTGGGGATGGGACTGATAGCCCATAATGATTCATCAGCAGCGGGAACCCAATACACCTGAGAGGAGATCCCTTGAAGTGTATTCAATGTGGTAATAACAAGCTGTGAGGGTGAGTTGGTAGTACCTTTACTATATACCTTGATACTTACGTATCTGTGTCTATCCCCTGTAAACCTAAAAGGTACTGTTACTGCCAGTATAGCAAGAGTTAGTTTGAACTCTGAATGGGGTCAAGTCATTTGACGAGATGATCGCAGTACATCTCTGGAGATGCCCAGCTAAGCGAATGTAATTGTGTGGTCGCAATTAGAGGAAAAGGTTATTCCTTGAAGCATTCGACGAACATGATCGAGACAGGATCATTAACGTCTCAAAGCCGTAGATCATCACCATAGCCTTTGATTTGTCGTCGTCTATGGAGTGTGGTTACATCAAACGGATAAAGATTCAAGGTGAAACATTCCATCTAGATCCGGTAGCCATCGAAGTAGAGGACTTAGGAGGGTTCAAACCCGGAAGGGTACCGACTCTAAAAATAAGTCATGATAAGGACCGATATGTAAGCATTTCTATATGGATTTGTGGGGGATTGTTAGAAAATGGAAAGTTTGAGGCATATTTTATATATGTTCTTGATGGAATTTCCGGAAACTAAAAATTGAAGGTTGTTCCTTGTAATGAGGACTTAAACTTTCATGTGTGGATCTAAGACATTTTCTTGTGTAATCCATAAATAAATTGAGTTGAAATAGGTTGCTTGAAATGGGTTATGTGGGTTGGTTATATTGAAATAACTTGTATCCCACATAGAAATGGTAATGAGAGGTTGGTGGGTTTATATAGAACCATGTGCAAGAGTAGTGTACAACTACTAAGGCATGTGGGTGTGCATGGTGTTAGTATGTGCCTCACGCGCGCACACACACACACGCGCGCCACCGTCGCCGCCCGCCTCGCCCCGCCACGTCACGACTCGACTCGGGTCGAAGGGCGAATGTCTCGGCATCTCACGTACGCGAGGCGACCTGGGCGAGAAATTTTATTACCTGTTTATTTAATATTATTTATTGATTTAATTTAACAGTATCAGTATTTATTTATAACAGCTAAACGAACTGGGTCAGGATTTATATTAAATCCTGATGGACCAGTTCTTGGATCAAATCCTGATGGTCTGGTCAGTACTTGGAGTGAAATCCTGATGACTAATGATCCTGATGGCCTATGTCAGTATTTGGATCCTGATGATGGTCCAGTCCTGACGAAATCCTGATGGTCGATCAAGTACTGATGCCACTCCTGACGGACAGCAAGTCCTGATGGCTTGGAGTACTGATGATGATCAAATCCTGATGGACCAGGAAATCCTGACTGAGCTGTAACTGTTATTAAATCCTGATGACTACTGTTATGGTAATTAAATCAGAATAATTAGTATTAAATGTCATATCTTCAGTTACAATATTTGGTCTATTACGTTTTATTTTTGTATTATATTTATATATATACAAAGGAGAACGTTGAGACGGTACGGAATATACGTAACTCTGAAAACCCTAGCAACTATAATTCTTCTCTGGTTTTTCTCTCAACACATACTGAATACATAGTTCTTGGGCGAAGTGAGGTGCTGGTCGCTGTTGATCATTGTCATTTCTGTGAGTGGATTGATCTGTGCTGTTTTATCCTGGGAGTGATATTGCTGCAACCCAACACAGCGTAAGTGGGGCAATAATCTATTCAAGAACAGTCAAGACTTATCTAAGGCTTGGCGACTCAGCTGTTTATTGTCTTTCAGTATCTGTTAAAGCTCCTGGGAGATAAGTGTTCTTTCTTATCTTATTATTTTACAGTCTCTAATTATATTATTGTTTCGACCTTCCTGTTTGTTTTGTTAATGGGTATTACTTGCATGTTCTTGTTAATATAAAATATATACAACTACCCTATTGTTGTTGGTATATCTCCTTCGTGTTATTGTCTTCGGGTGGGGGACAAGAGCATGAAATGGTTGATATGTTGGTGTTAAACTTCTGTACTGTCCAAAAATTTTGTGAACTTGATTAATTATATGAATATGTATGTTAGTGTTCCTTTGACTGATCCAACAAAAGTGCTGGTATATAAATCTGTGTGCATTGAAACTGTGGACATGGCGGTGCAAGAAGAGCATGTGTGGCATAATTCTGTAGAACATGCTGACAGGGTTAGATATGTTGGTTCCCCAGTTGAAGGGACCGAAAATGACCGTTCAAACTCTTCTACGGGAAATAGTAATTTTGGGTTATGGCAAGGCCATGCTGTTAACTATGAATTTGTATTTCTACTCAATGTCATATTGAATAGGTACCCAGAAACCTTTGAGCACTTCTCCACCAAAAACAAGAAATGTTGTATAATGAAGCTGAATATGTTGTGCACCTCAGTTAATGACTTTACCAAAATCTCGGACCAAGATTGATACCGATATGATTGCTGAGTACAGGGATGTTTTTGCTGACTTGAAGAATTTGGGATTCAATGTAAGTTGGCTTGTGTGTCGTTTGAACTATGTAGAACAGCTTCAGTTTTAACAGCCCCTACTTCCCGAGCTTCATGCAATTGACTGTGATACTGATAATGCTAAAAATAAATTACAAGATCTGCAGATTCGCATTGATGATACCAAAAGTAAATTTCAAGATTTACAGACTCTTCGTGGTGAGACGATGCAAGAGATTCAGAAAACTTTTGGAACTATGGTTACAAACCTTGCCGTTGGCTGCATTGGAGGTGTCCTGTTGTCTTGTCCCTAATTTACTCGGAGGGAGTTGTATGTTTGAGAATTCTTCAGAGGCGTTATAATCTTGTCCTGTTGTTTGCATTCTAGTAATTTTCATGCAAGTGTTTGCATGCTTGTAGTCTTGTACTTGCTACGTCTTGTAAGATTCTGTTTCAGCTTTACATAAGAGTTTTCTAGCATAATTTTATCAAGAGTTTTGCTCTACTGTAATTGCTTTATTATTTCATTTGACTTGTGCAAAGATAATAAAGTTTTGTGGTCTGAACTTGATGAAAATTCATTAGAAGAAATCATGAGCAAACTCAGTCCTACATGCCAAGCTTGTTTTCATGCAGTATCCAGGACATGGTGCTCGATTCGTCCGACCGATGCATCAAAATCATTGCCATGGTTAGTAAGTTACTAAGTTTTAATAGTTTTCTTCCAACTTTTAGCAGTTCATTAGAATGTCACGTCTTTGAACCATCTTCAAGTCCTAACTGCACTACTTCGATTATGGAAGTTGAAGAAAATGAAGCAAGACGTAATGGAACTATCAAACACGATATATTACCTATTTGAATCATAGTTGTAGGTTTAGCTATGGCTTGTTATTTTGCTTGTTTCTACTTGCCATTTTGTCCCCCTTCTATTTTCTCCTCTAATGAAACAGCACCTCCTCAAAATTCACGTTCCGAAGAAGATCTAAAGCTTCTAATGGATGAGAGGAAGAGGAAAATGATGATATCAAATCGCGAATCAGCCAGACGACAGAAGAAGAGGAAGCAAATGCATTTGGAGTATCAAATGGCTAAACTGAATCAGCTCAAAACAATAACTGATCACATATCCACAAGCGTTAGTGTCACTACAGCATTACCTCAACATGATGAAAAAAGAGAACGGAGTAGCAAAGTCAAGTGGATGGTTCTGACTTCTGCTGATATATGAGAATAATATCTTAATATCAATTCGCAAATGATTAAAAATAACAATGAATCTATTGGTCACTACTTTTCCTATAATTTTCGCTTAATCCGTAATTATATACTAACATAAAAGAATGTTTATGTTAAGAAGGGCCAATCTTTGAAGGTCAGTTAGAATGATTCGATAAATAATGGTGCAAATATCAGAATGTCTAAAAATTTGACAACGTTCAAGAATCAGAAAATGTTGAGATGAAATTACCGGCTTGATAAATTTGCAGTACTTGCAATTTCTAGACAAGAACATCTAATTCAAGTTTGTCGATCCATGAATGTAGATAGTTTTTTACAGAGCAGCCAACAACCAAGGATAAGTTGAACCATACCATTTACCTGTATGTTGGTGCTTTATCTAGTTCCAGCATTGGAATTAGACATCCTACCTTTGAGTTTAGTTCAGATATCCTCAGCTTGCTCTTCATTTAAGTATAGCTGAACTCGGTATATAAGTACAGTGTCGTTAGTTTCAAACCATATTATCTGACTTTAAAAATGGATTATAGAATGTTAATTTCTAAGCCCAAATGAAGCATCGCGTGTCTGACAGACTCAGTATCATAACGTTTGACAAGTCCGTACTAGTTGATATCTTTCTGTATTGGCCTTGAACTAATTTCCTCTGTCAAAAAATTGATTTGTTGATGTTTCTTTCTGCCACAGGTTCTTAAAGGTACTAGTGTATCAAAAGATGTTAAGCAACGGACCAGAGAAATGAAAAAGCTCGGATCTATAGAATATAGAATACCGATATTTAAAAAGAAATAGAGAACTTGCAATGAAAATGCGGAGTCTTCAACAAACTATCAAAGCAGTTAATATCATCAACTACTAAGGAGTAGAGACAGTTTGGCAATGCTGTGGTCAATTGAACCTGCTGTGAGGGGAAGTTCTGCGGCAAAAAGCTAACAAAATCTTGGTAAAAATGATAAAAAATTGAAGTGGAAGGACGAAAGAGGTTAATATACGACGTATTTTTGAAATTAACCTGATGATTTTGTTAAAATTGTTTTGAAATTTTGGTAAAAAATTAGCTTTTAACGAGGCAGATCTCCCAGTGTTTAAGTAATGTATGATACGATGAACGAAAAAATGGACCTGAAAACATCTGTTACCTCTGTGATTTGGTAACAATTTGTTCACCTTCTTACATTTCCTTTCGTCTGGTATGATATGTTGAACCGTTCACTGCTCTCAGGATGCCAAGCCAGTTTACAGACAAAAGGGCAGTCTCCGCTATGAAGACCAAACTGATGATCGTCTCAACATTACTACATCCAAGTGCTGCTATTCTGTTATGTCATTTCTACGCTAATACACGTGTTTCATCCGGCCTTTGCTGGGTAGGAATACTTATTGCAATCTGATTGTTGTTCTACTGCAGTTCAACTTGTTTAAATTTCGTAAACATGTGAAAATTTTCATACAACACATTACACATTGAGGAAAATTCAATCTTCTTGTCCCGTTTTTCTGTGTATCGTTCCAATTTTATCGGATGTCATCTTGTTTAGTACTTTAAACTATAGAAACATTCTTATCACTTCTAAGCAGACAATGGAGAAAACTGAGTGATCAAATGTCATAACAAATACAAGTATCTGATCAAACTATGATTGCTTATAAGCTGCATTTACCATGAAAACCACAATTAACTTGAATTAGGGGAGCTTGCCTTAGCTAACACTTGTTTACTAGAAAAGAGGTCAAGTTTGATATTTTAAGTGCAATAGTGCTTCTCTTTATTTTCCACCAATGTCCTCTCAAATGCCTATTATTTGGTCCATTAACCTTGTCTTTATCCATAAATTTGAACCCACTAGTCCTCCAAATATACTAATTAATGGCTGCCTAATCTCACTCAATGGAACTGAAAAGACAAACATGACCCTACTCACTCACCAGCCCTCTTTTTCTGCTTAAATTTGATAGCACTGACCTCTAATAATGGATTCCTTTTAGGGCTCAAATTTCGTCGAACTAGAAGATGATACGAATTTGATATAAAATTTAACTTGAATATTTGAGCCTAATTTGAATTGACCATGTAAAATCGATCAGTGGACTCTATACATAAATCTGGAGTTAGGTTTGAATTCGATTCGACTCAAATTATTTATTAAGAATTCGAGTTTGAGTTTAATCGCTGAAATTTGTTAGTTTAACGAAATCAGCTCAACTCATTTAGAAAAACTGAAATTTAGCTTGAACCTAAAATTAAATCTGATCAAGTCTTTTCTTTTTATTGGCATAGCCTTTTATGAGACTGGTTTCTTCATCAAAAGATCATGACTAATTACACATTGACGTTTGTTATTGTCAATCATCTATCCGCGCTTATTTTTCACGATTTAATGTCCATTAAGAGTTATTTTAAGTACTGACATAACCATTATACCTCCCTACATTCATATAAATATTCGGTTTTTATATTACCGCGGAATATAACCTCAGACAAATATGAATAGAAAAAAGATTGTTCTTATCGCAATGTCTTGGTTGCGCTAATATCCGATCAAGTTTCAAGTAACAGCAAGAAAGGTGTGGTGTTATGATCAACAATTGTTATAATTGATGATGCCACCTTTTAGGTAATTAGAGAGTCCAGATAACTGTTAGATTAGTTTAAAAATACTAGTCATTCCACTAACTCTTTAGACTTAGAGCCCCAACAACAGCTAAAGTGCTTTTTCTCAACTTTCCACCCAACTTTAAAAAAATTTAAACTACCTAAAAGAATGTACAGGGATTTCATTCTTTATATTAAACTATCCATTTTTTCATCACTTCTACCAACAATAGTACTCTCTGAGTCTCTGACACTAGTCTTAAATTTAATGTGAGATTCTCTGCAGTGAGATTACAGAACAGCTTAACTATAGGATACAGATCATCCAATCAAAGTTTCTCAACATGGCCAGTTTCATGTTTCTTGGAAAGTGTTGTCTCCTTTTTCTCCTCATATCAGCTTCATTTTCATCAACTTCTTCTGCAGGTAAGTTTGTGTCTGGATCATCAAATCTCTTTGGTGTTTGCAGTTTTTTATTCATATGTAACATATAACTCTCTTTCCGTTCGAGTCCTTCAATTCTTCTCGTTTTCCGATCTGTAGCTGTTGGTGGGTGTCTGCAAAACAACACAGCACCGTGATAAACGGACACCTTGTTTTCTTAATCTTTTGGGTCTGGGTTATTACCTAGGCTATTTATAGCCTTTCACATATATTGATTTCGATTAGTGTCGTGTACTTGTTTGTTTTTTGATATAATAACTAGCATGCAAAGTTGACATGATATTATATATCTGTGTTTGATTGCAGGTAGACAATTGAGATCTGTAAACAACTTGGAGAAGGAGGCTATGGCTTCAACATATAAGGTCTTTCAGTATTTTGATGCTTATATTTTTACTTAAGTTTCATCAAACCAGAAAAAATCTTACTTTCGAAAACAAAATATTTAGATATCCTGAATTCTTGTGGTTTCTGTATATAGCTGATTTAGTAAAGTTGTCAGACATAATTCATCTTGAAATATCAATATGCTGCAGACTGCAGTCATCCATATACACTATACTCTACTCTGGTGGCGGAACTAGGATCTTAAAACATCCGGGGTTAAAATGCAAAATTTTGAAAAAATACAGTTAATTTCCAAGAGAATCGGGGCTCTAGACTACCTTGCTCCCCGTGCTCTTATCTACGTAATCGATAAATAGTTACAATTATTTCTCACTAATAGTATCCTTTGTTAATTCTACTCAATAAATCTGAAAATCATGTCTTTTCTTAATTTCTTAAACATTTATAGGGGCACCAGCAGCTGCACCAAGGGGAAGAGACTAATATTATCCACGGAAGGCTTCTTAGGGTGAACACAAAAGATTACGGAACTTATGATCCAGCACCAACCTTTGTGAAGCCTCCTTTCAAGCTCATCCCCAACTGATGATCATGGTCTATGGTTCTTTCATCACCGGCCGACGATCAAAAATCAGGATCTATATTATATCTAAATAAAATGGTGTTTTAGCATGTAGTTGTTTATGTATATTTGTGAAATATGATATACAAATAATAGTATATGTACGTACTAAGTTTTGAGATGTTAGTATGTCAGTAGGGTTTCTGAAACCCTAGCTAGCTACCCTGTGTATGCATGTGTTCCTGCAAGTCTACAACACATCAGTACTTACCATGTTGCTATGTATTTAAATCTAGTAGTAGCCGTTCATAAATTAATTGTGTTTATTATCTGGTGAATTCTGCAAAATTTTAGACAATTTATCATCATCTTTTGAGATAATGAAGCACAATACTAAAACAATCAGATTAAGAAATGCTATATCAAAATTTTGCATCTAAATATCAGAAAGAAGCACAAGCAAGCAACTCTTTCGGAACTGCACCCGTGTTAAGTAACCAATCACTCTAAAACAGTAACCAATCACTCTAAAATGTCAGAGGATGATCGCAACAGATCATATACTTTCATACTATAACAATATTATTCAACAATACCATCCCCTCTTGGAGTATCTATCTAGTAGTGGACCATCATTACAAGTTCTGCTGCATGTCTTAGAACTGTAAATTAAACACATTGTGCCTGGTGGAAATAGATGACCAAAATCTTCTATTTCTTTTTCCAGAATCTGCGTTAAATTGCATGCTATCCTGGTTCCACGAAAATGATGCCAAGGTTACATTCAACGTAGCGTTACAAAAAAAACGTAGTATCCAGCAGATTCAGCATTCCCCGGTTGTGGGTTTGGATAGTAAAACACCGGAAAAGAACGAAATACATTCGAGTATGGCTACCACTTCGCAGAATTTAGCATTCAGGCAAAAGCTAGTATTAGCAATACCGGTTTGTGTCATTGTGGGTTTAGATAGCAAATTAATACCGGAAAAGTATGAAATACAGAGGGGGTATTCTTGCCATTTTTGACATTCTTTCTTGATTAACATACACTTCTAGCAGCAGTGTTTTATATGGTTTTAATTTTGTGAGGTTTAAGAGTTTGGTTCTATGTTAAATTGTATTTTCTCTCTTCTGATGATTTCGTGTACTTTTTCTAGATCACTTTTAAAAAAGAGTTTAGAATATTGACTTTATGTTAAATTCTATAATTTTGGTACTGAGAATGTTTTAATAATTTTGATTCTATGATAGATACTAAGGGTCATGTTCCTTGTAGAACCATTAACCTTAGAATCCTTAGAACTCTATCTTATTTTTTAAAATAATATATATTTATTATATGAAGGTCATGGGTAAAGTTGTCCAAAAACACAAAATACATAATTTAGAGCTAATTAATATTTTATTAACGATAATAATCATACATCGATATCGATCACAAAATTCTCCATCATCATCATAAAATTTCCCCAATTATTTTTATCAATTTTTGTGAAAATATTCAAGTTATTGGATAAACACAATATCAGATAACAGTGTTCAGCAGCTGAACATTTAAATACAAGTAAGTTTAGCTACAGAACTTTAAAATTTATGTGTTTGATTTCAAATTCGATTGCATGACTTTTATGTTCAGCGGTAGAACACGAAATTTATGGTATGAAAATAATGTGAATAACATTGTTCAACAGCTGAACATTATAAAAATAATCAAGTTCACTTGTAGAACTTTGTGGAAAAAAGTAAGTTCGGTTGTAGAACTTTGAAGTCCATATGCATAACTTTTAAAATTCCAGAACACTGTATTTATACTATGAAACAAAATAGGTTCGGCAGTAGAATCCTTTTATTCCAAGAAAACCCTTATAAGATTTTGTATATAAAAATGAGTTGAATCTGAACAGTTGATCTAGTAATAATCCAACGGCTTATAACAGTTCTAAAGTTTTTTTTTAGTGATTGGTTCTCTCTTGAGCCTAACCCATTTATTATATGTAGGTCATGGGTAAAGTTGTCCAAAAACACAAAATACATAATTTAGAGCTAATTAATATTTGATTAACGATAATAATCATACATCGATATCGATCACAAAATTCTCCATCATCATCATAAAATTCCCCCAATTATTTTTATCAATTTTTTGTGAAAATATTCAAGTTATGGTATAAACACAATATCAGATAATAGTGTTCAGCAGCTGAACATTTAAATACAAGTAAGTTCAGTTGCAGAACTTTAAAATTTATGTGTTTGATTTCAAATTCGATTGCATGACTTTTATGTTCAGCTGTAGAACACGAAAGTTATGGTATGAAAATAATGTGAATAACATTGTTCAACAGCTGAACATTATAAAAATAATCAAGTTCACTTGTAGAACTTTGTGGAAAAAAGTAAGTTCAGTTGTAGAACTTTGAAATCTATATGCATAACTTTTAAAATTCAGTTGCAGAACACTGTATTTATACTATGAAACAAAATAGGTTCTGCAGTAGAATTTTTTATTCCAACAATACCCTTATAAGATTTTGTATATAAAAATGAGTTGAATCTGAACGGTTGATCTAGTAATAATCCAACTGCTTATAACAGTTCTAAGGTTCTTTTTTAGTAATTGGTTCTCTCTTGATCCTAACCCAGATACTAATATATTCATTCTCAGAATTTTTATAATTTACAGTTTTTGATTTTATATTAAATTTGATTCTCTCCGCGTATGTGTTTTTTGAGTAATAATTATTCTCGATCCTACATATAAAACCTCATTCTGTATATAATGTTAGCGATAGTGTGCGTGTTTGGCTATCACAAAAAAGTTGACTTATAGCTTAAAATGAGTAAATGTCATATAAGTGATAAATTGATGAATTCTTATAAGTTATACGGGTGTTTGGATAAATTTACTTATAAGTTAGTGAAGAATTTGCTAAATTAAATTTGAAAAAATAAATTTTAAATACAATGATTTCAACACTTGTATTTTAAATTAAAAAAATATTTAAAAACACAAATGTAAAAATATAAAATATTATAAAAATAAAGAAATCAAAGAATAAGTTGATAAGTTAAGTAAAATGTTAGTGATTTCTAACATTCAACTTATCAATTTATAAGTTATAAGTTAGAAAAATAAACTGAGTACACAAACATCACTCATAAATTCTTATCAACTTATAATGTATAAATGACCTTGACCATTGACCAAACAGACCCATTGATTAGTCATTAGTATATAGTAATTGGGTGTCCGTCCACAATCATTAATGATTAGCAAATTTTTTATCTACGAAAAATTTAGTTGATAGTAAAAATCTTAAAATGGAAAAAATAAACATAAATGGGAAGACGTGGCTTCCACATTCACATCAATTTTTTGTATTGAACCTAACTTGTGATAAATTTTTGCGGATAAATAATTATCGCTTTCACTTGGGCCTCTTTATAACTAGTTAGTTAGGACAAGTACTCGAAATACATCAACAACCGAATCGAGTTTAATCAAGTGTTCAAGTCAAGACGGATTTTCAAAGGCAAGTTCTCAAATTTCACGAACAAAATCTCAGTATAGTTCATTTTTAATTTTTACAATCCTGATCTCTGGATAACATGTATAACAGACTAATCCGTAAATTTTATTTTATCAGATAATGTTACCTTAAAACATCTCTAACAGAGATGTCAAATTATATGTGGCAGGACATTTTTGTTTCACAAGAACGGAAACAAAACAGAGCTCTCTTTGCCTGAAAATCGGGTACAGAAACCGAAGATTAATATAGTGCAAGAAATATGAAGATGGCAGCGGCAAGAATTCAATCTATCTTTAGATATAATTATTTGACAAATTTCTTATTTATCGTCATCTTTTTTACTTCTAAATTGTAATAAAAAATTATAAATTAAAGAAGATTTAATAAATACCCAACTCAGATTTTTTTTATTTCAAATATATATTTTTTTTTTAAAATTATGAAAATACCATCTTTTACAAATATTTTGCAAAAATACGTTCAGCAATCAAATGCAATTTGTTTGCAAGCATATATGCAATAGCATGCAACGCGCAGTCACATATGCAAATTCAATTTTAAAATTTTCACAATTCAAAAATTCTACCACTAAGTTGTATTTGGTTTCTAAAAATATTTTTGCAAAATATTTTTAAAAGATGGTTTTTTCACAATTTATTTTTTAAAAAGAGGTATTTTTGCAAATATTTTAGAAAGATGGTAAAATAAAAAAAAACCTTAGAAAACTGATATTATTTGGTAAATATCTTAAATTATAATAGGATTCATAAAAAAATGAAATAGAATTATAAGGGAGATAGAATTCTACTGGTGAAATTAAAAAAAGACTAGCTTATAGTCCGCACGGATATTTTTTCAATATTTTCTATTATATTAATTCATAACTCATTAGTATTCATGTTCCTTTTATTTTTTTAATTATATAATATTCATAATTCTAAAATACAATTTCTTTTAAATATATTGTTGTCGAATTCCAAATCTTGAACTTTATTAAATAATTTGTCTATTAAAGTATAAAATATTATTTGACATTATATTAAACGGTTTTCATCAATTTATTTAAGATTTAATTATGTTTACTTTTTGTAGTATTATCGTCCCTCAACAAATAAAACTCTGGACTTTCTTTTTTAATACATTTAGAGATAAAAATATTAATTTTTATATTTGATAAGTCGTTGATGAAATTCGAACACCTCACGATTATCATCTATTTATTTTAAAGTTTAATTATTCTTGTTTTTTATGTTATTCTACCGTAACGACCAAAATTATGGATAAAATATACTCCCTTTGTCCCGACCAACATATTGTCAACATTTTCCTTTGTTACATTTCTCGAAATAGTATATTTTTCTTCATTAATTTTAGCAAGTTTCACCAACTTACCCACTATTTCTTCTCTTTTCTTTACCTTTCTTAATTTTCGTGTCCCCGCCTATATGTCAACACAATTGGGTGGGACGGAGGGAGTGTAAGGATATATTTTTGAATAAATTTTTTTGTGTTGCAAACATATATTGTATGTGTATTTATTCAAATTTATAAAATTCAAAATTTAATTTTTTTTATTAATATAAGATCTAATGATTCTTATTTATTATTTAAGATCTAACTGTCCTTATTAATTTGGTCGTACAATGATGTACAATGATTATACTGTAAGAAATTATAATATATATAATAATAATTTTCTCATAAAGTGGTCTATAGGAAACTCAAGAGATAAAATACCTTACTTAATTAATTCTGATGGGTAATTAATTGAGAGGTAAATTAAATTAAGGTGAGCTGAATGGTCCTCTCTCTATCTATATATACTTCCACCATTTCCATCAAATGTGTGGGATTAAGAACATACACAACACATAAATTAACGTATATATAGAGAAGATAGAGAAATCCATACTTCTCCATTGAAGCATAACAGTACAAGACCTTGTTGCCATCAACTAATCGTCACCATGTCAGGAGGTATGTATTTACTTACCATGTGATGATCATATAGTTCAAGATCCGTGAATTCTTGTAAGTGTTCTATTAGCTGTATGTTCTGTTTGTTCTTTTGGAACACATGTTCTTATCTTATATGTGGTATCAGAGACACGGTTACCGGACATATGATCATTCCTATCAGTACAAGCATCCTTATATGAATACTATCTTGTCCATGGATTATGTTTATATTCTTACGTGATAGTGTTTTAACATGTGTATTATGTTGTTATGCATATCGACGTCTTTTGTTACGCAATCATGTTTATGATATGAATTTTTGATTTTCCTGTTGTCATAATGTTTGATCATCATCTTGTTAAACTTGGTTCATGCCTTATACCGAATATGTCTTACACCTGATCTTTCCATTAGTTATTACTTTTTGTTGGACTTTATGTGTATTTCGAGTACTACCCACAGGAGTACTTGGAATCTTAATTTTAAATGCTACCCACAGGAGTATTTAAACTTATGAAGAATTTAGAAATAAAAAACTACCCACAGGAGTGTTCAAAATTCTTGACTAAAAGGATTCATTTTATGTGTTACTTAAGATTAAATTTGTGTATCTCTATTTACAGTCCATGCGCCTTCGGCTCTCAGTTCTTATGCTACATCTGTTGTTAAGCTCAATGGAACCAACTACTCAGAATGGAAAGAGCAAGTTGAGTTCTCATTGGGAGTACTTGAATTGGACATGGCTCTTCTCAAAGATCAGCCAAGTCCACTTACTGACTCAAGCACTCCCGAAGAAAGAAAGTTTCATGTTGATTGGGAACGATCCAACAGATTGAGCATGATGTTTATGCGGATGGTGATTGACACCAACATTAAGTCATCACTTCCCACCGCTGAAAATGCTAAGGAATACTTGAAGAACATTGAAGAAAGGTTCAAGACAGCTGACAAGTCCCTTGCGGGAAAGCTGATGACGGATCTTGTAACCATGAAGTTCGATGGTTCTCGCACCATGAGTGCTCATGTCATTGAGATGATTAACCTTGCTGCCAAACTGAACAATTTGGGATTAAAGATGGACGATGTTTTCCTCGTTCAATTTATTCTGACTAGTTTGCCTCCACAATATGAACCGTTCAAAATTCATTACAACACTATTACGGAAAAGTGGAGTTTGAATGAGTTGACTAATAAATTGGTTCAGGAGGAATCTAGACAGGGATCACAAGGCATTAAGGTTGCTCATTACACTCAAGGAACTGCTAAGCAAGCTGGGAAAAAGGACAGAAAGGCACCATTTAAGTCTGATGGGTCTGATCAACCAATTAAGAAGAAAAGGAAGGATAATGTTTGCAAATTCTGTAAGAAACCTGGACATTTTCAGGTGGACTGCAATAAACGTAAGGCTTGGTTCGAAAAGAAAGGTAACCCGATGGGTTTTGTAAGTTATTTCGAATCGAACCTAACTGATGTACCTTCCTCTACTTGGTGGATAGACACTGGTGCTAATGTTCATGTTTCGAATTCCATGCAGGGATTCAGTACGATCCAAACTACAAATCTAAGTGATCAGGATTTTATTTTTATGGGAAATAAAGACAAAGCTCCAGTGAAAGCTATTGGAACTTATCAACTTACTTTAAGTAGTGACTATGTGTTGGACTTGTGTCAAACACTTTATGTACCGTCTATTTCTCGTAATCTTATTTCCGTTAGTGCACTGGATAAGTTTGGATATTCGTTTGAGTTTGGTAATGGATATTTCAGCTTATTTAAAAATTCTAGTTGTATTGGTTCTGGAATTTTGATTAACGGTTTTTACAAGCTGGAGCTTAAAACTCCAAATGCCGAAATTAATTTTACCCTGCATGATAAAGAAACAAAACGTAAGTCATCAAAAGATGACACTTACTTCGTGTGGCATAAAAGGCTGGGACACATATCCATTGAAAGAATCAAACGATTAGTTAAGGATGGTATTCTTCCACAATTGGATTTTAATAATGTTCCAGCATGTGTTGATTGTATAAAGGGAAAAACAACGAAGAACACAAAGAAAGGAGCCACAAGAAGTACCCAGCTTCTTGAAATCATACATACAGACATTTGCGGACCTTTTGATGTTCCGACTTTTGGAGGAGAAAAATATTTCATCACATTTATCGACGATTACTCACGCTATTGTTATGTCTTTCTATTACATGAGAAATCTCAATCGGTGGATGCTGTGCAAGTGTTCATCGCTGAGGCAGAGAGACAGACAAAAGAAAAGGTGAAAATCATCAGGTCAGATAGAGGTGGTGAATTTTATGGGAGGTATGATGAAACAGGACAACATCCTGGACCATTTGCTAAACTTCTTCAGAGACTTGGAATTATTGCTCAGTACACAGCCCCTGGATCTCCATGGTAGAATGGTGTTGCTGAAAGAAGAAATCGTACATATATGGAGATGGTGAGATCCATGATAAGTCACGCTAATTTGCCAATGTTCTTGTGGATGGAAGCCTTACGTACAGCCGTTTACATCTTAAACAGGGTTCCAAGCAAAGCAGTTCCGAAAACACCATTTCAACTGTGGAAAGGCTGGAAACCTAGTTTAAGACATCTCCAGGTTTGGGGTTGTCCGGCTGAGGCTAGAATATACAATCCACAAGAAAAGAAGTTGGATTCTAGGACGGTTAGTGGATATTTTATTGGATATCCAGAAAATACAAAAGGATATCGAATTTACTGTCCAAACCATAGTACGAGAATAGTTGAAACTGGTAATGCTAAGTTCTATGAGAATAGTGAGATTAGTGGGAGCATAAAGCAAAGTGATGCGATCATTCAAGAAGTAAGGGTACAGGTCCCTTTACCCAATATTTCGAAAGACATTGGGAACTCCTCTGTGAACACATATGAGAACACTGAGGAGAACACAATGAATGATCAGCTCAATGATGAGGTTCTCACAAATGAAAGCATTGATGGAGAGTCATCGGAAACACCGTTAAGAAGATCTCAAAGACAAAAGAGATCGGCCATTTCTGATGATTTCTTGCTTTATCACATAGAGTCTGAGGCACATAATGATCCGGTTACTTATGCTCAAGCCATCAAGAGCCCTAATTCTGACAAATGGGTTGATGCGATGATGGATGAATTAAAATCTATGAGTGATAATAAAGTCTGGGAGATCGTTCGACTCCCACCAGGTCATAAAGCGATTGGTTGTAAATGGGTATTTAAAACCAAACGAGATTCTAAAGGCGATGTTGAACGATATAAAGCTCGACTTGTGTTTAAAGGTTTTCATCAGAAGGAAGGCATCGATTATTTTGAGACCTTTTCTCCAGTTTCCAGGAAAGATTCTTTAAGAATCATCATGGCATTAGTGGCTCATTATGATCTTGAGTTACACCAAATGGACGTGAAAACCGCGTTCCTGAATGGAGACTTGGAAGAGGTAATTTATATGTGTCAACCTGAGGGCTTCATAAATGAAGGGCAGGAGCATATGGTCTGCAAACTTAAGAAATCAATATATGGACTAAAACAAGCTTCCAGAGATTGGTATCTAAAATTTCATAAAACCATTACGAATTTCGGTTTCGTTGAAAATGTCGTCGATACTTGCATATACCTTAAAATTAGTGGGAGCAAATTCATATTTTTGATTTTGTATGTTGATGACATATTATTGGCTTGTAGTGACCTTGGTTTGTTGCGAGAGACAAAAGACTATCTCTCAAAGAACTTTGAAATAAAAGATATGGGAGAGGCTTCATATGTTTTAGGCATAGAAATCTTTCGTGATAGAAGCCAAGGAATTCTAGGCTTGTCTCAGAAGGCCTATATCGATAAAGTTCTTAAGAGATTTAACATGTCGTCTTGTTCCGCTAGTCCTGTTCCATTGCATAAAGGAGACATACTTGTTCTTAAGCAATGTCCAAGGACACCTATCGAACGAGAAGAAATGAAGAATTATCCTTATGCATCTCTCGTGGGGAGCCTGATGTATGCACAGGTCTGTACCAGGCCTGACATTAGCCACGCTGTTGGCATGTTGGGAAGATTTCAGAGTGATCCAGGGATCGCTCATTGGAAGGCTGCAAAGAAAGTATTGAGATACCTAAAGGGAACCAGAAATCATATGCTTACGTACAGAAGGACAAGACATCCACAGATGATTGGCTATTCTGATTCGGATTTTGCTGGATGTCCTGATACTAGACTCTGCACTCTTGGATATACATATCTTTTATGTGAAGGTGCTGTTTCATGGAAAAGTCAAAAATCTGAGATGATTTTCGGATCCACAATGATGGCTGAATTTGTGGCCTGTTATGAAGCTTCCATTCAAGGTTCGTGGCTGCGCAATTTTGTTTCACAGTTTGGAGCCTTAAACTTCATCTCTAAACCATTATCGATCTATTGTGACAATCAAGCTGCGACATTCTTTTCTAAGCATGACAGGATTACTGACGGTTCAAAACACATGGACCTAAAATACCTGTTATTAAAGCAAGATGTTAAACTAAAGAAAATTGTCATTGAGTCCATATGCACTGATTTGCAAGTGGCAGACATATTTACGAAAGGACTGCCAATTAAGACCTTCGAAAAGCATGCTGAAAGTTTAGGTCTCTTGGACAGTTCCTTAAATTACTGATTATGTCACTTGTTTCATGAAAGACAATTAGACAATTACTGAGCTCTGTATATATATATATGTAACATCTAAAGTTTTCTGTTTCTCTCATCATAAAGGTGTACACTCTTATGTTTAAGATGAATGAAACATTATGTGACCATGAAGCCATTCACATAAATAACCTAGTTGTGAGAAATGCAGATGGTGTGGTACATGGAAGTAAACGTGTTGTACAATAACATGGGCACGCCATGACTCATACATTTGTTAATCTATCAACCAAGGACTTAAGGTGAAACTGATGTACTTGTGCACATTTATGGCTTATTTCCTACAAGACCAAGTGGGAGACTGTAAGAAATTATAATATATATAATAATAATTTCCTCATAAAGTGGTCTATTGGAAACTCAAGAGATAAAATACCTTACTTAATTAATTCTGATGGGTAATTAATTGAGAGGTAAATTAAATTAAGGTGAGCTGAATGGTCCTCTCTCTATCTATATATACTTCCACCATTTCCATCAAATGTGTGGGATTAAGAACATACACAACACATAAATTAACGTATATATAGAGAAGATAGAGAAATCCATACTTCTCCATTGAAGCATAACAGTACAAGACCTTGTTGCCATCAACTAATCGTCACCATGTCAGGAGGTATGTATTTACTTACCATGTGATGATCATATAGTTCAAGATCCGTGAATTCTTGTAAGTGTTCTATTAGTTGTATGTTCTGTTTGTTCTTTTGGAACACATGTTCTTATCTTATATATATAGGAGTACAAAAAATTTGGATAATATTCTCTTATGCTTATTATATATAAGGATATAATTTATTCGATCGAGATTTGACAAATAACATTTTTTTTATAGAAATACTTGCACGTAGAATTTATTTTTTCACAAAATTATTGTATTAATTCTCCGTACTTTTCAACACACAAATTTCCATAATCATCTCCTCTTCCTGGGCAATTTGGAAAAGGTTGTTCATCAAACATATAGATTGGTTACTTAAAACTATTAATATTAGTAGCTTCTAACTCACGCAATAAATGGTTCTTTTTTTTTAACTATTTATAACTATATTAATTTGTATTTTTTTAAAAAATTTATGTTATTAGTTTTTAGACTTTATTTATTATGTTTCATACACTCAATATGTTACTTATGTTGTGTTTTGAGTTCTAAACATCAGATTTAAACGATTTTACAACCCACAAAACTCACAAAATAATCTTTAATTAAGTAAGTATTTAACAAATTTTTTCAATTAAAACTAACCTGAAATTAAAGAAAAAAATAAAATAATGTATTTTAACAATAATTCCATTCAACTTATGAATAGAATTAAAATAAAGAAAAACTACTCAACTTAGAATTAAAGTATAGACCAACAATTAAATAAACCTACACAACTTAGAATTTGAACTTACGAATTTTTGTATGAGAATTTTAGTCAATTTAGAAAACCTACTCATATTTGATTTATATTATTAAAATAAATTTTTTTAATATTGGATCTAACAGTTCTCATTCATATATTTTAATATCAACGATCATTATTAATTTGATAGTACATGGACCAAAGTTTTAGATAAAATATCTCTTACGCTTATTATATAATGTGAATCACAATTATAATACTATTAATAAGAAAAATAATCTAAAATTATAAGTGAGATAGGATTTTATAGGTGAAATCAAAAAAGATGCAAATCAAATATGGTACAAAATACTGTTAAATTATCAAAAATATATAATTTATATTGTTAGCTTTAAGCATATGAAAAATCAAATTTAGTTGAACACAAATTTATGTGCCATTATATTTTTTCTATACTGAACTATATTAATTAAATTTGAGTATAATTTATAGTTTAATCTATTCATTTTTTTTGCTATTACTTTCATTTACGGTATATTTTTCAACTCAGATAGATGATGGCCGTTACATAATATTTAAAGTTGTCCTAATGAAGAGATTAAGGGTATAAATTTCGCCATCAACATATTAGTTTAGATTTATCACTAAAAATTATTCTACACAGAAGTTCAAAGTTTGGATCCCCGCACACTATAAAACAAATGTTTTTAGTATTATAACACATCAATATATTAATCTAAATTTAATATTAATTATTTGTTCTATACAAAAGTTCAAGTTTGGTATGTTACCATCAACCTATTAAAATTAATATTTGTATTATCAATATTAAATAAATTTAAAAGTTTCAATAAAAAAATTAAAAGTAATCTATGTTTTACACGGGATATAAGTTAGTATATTTAATATATTTAAAAAAATTTAAAATATATATCATTAAAAAATTTATACAAGTTATCTTCAAATCTATTTTTTAGCTTAAATAGTTAAACATTTAGGATTTCAAAACAAAACAAGCATAAATGATTTATAAATATATAAATATAATTTATTAGTATAATCAATTTGATCATAAAATCAAAATATGATTATTACTTTGAATCGGAAACGGGGCATAAAATCAGAATTTGATGACGAAACGGAAACGGGGCGTTATGAAAAGTATATATACATGTGTATATCTTCTTTTTAACCTTACCCCACCCTTTTTTCTCATCGCAATTTCCAGTTACTAATCTCTCTCTCTCTCGTGGAGAATTTAATTTGGAGTGATCAAGTGAAGATGTTAGGCTCCACGAGGATACTGCCCATTGGAATTATTCGTCCACCCCCGGACATTCAAACTATTGTTGAGAAAACAGCTTTTTTCGTGGCAAAGAATGGGCAAGAATTTCAATGGAAAATTATGAGTGGTAATGCCAACAACCCGATATTCAATTTCTTGAAATTTTTCGACCCGTATCATGCCTATTATCGGTATTGTTTATCTGTGTTTCGTAGTCAGACTTCTACCTCGCAGCAGCCTGCTCAAGCTTCACATGCACCTGGTGCTGAAATTTAGGTGAAATTAGTCTGGAAAATCGAGGCACAATGGGGTTGAGACGGAGGTGATGGTGATAGCAGTGAAGGAGACTTGTAATAATATAGAATTGACTTTCAAGATGTTTTTCTATGATTACCTTTTCTAAAGTTATAATGTTAATTGTTCAATATTGAAACTTGCGGATTCATTTCAGAATTTTAAAGATTTTAACAGACCGATAATACCGGAAGGATTTCAAGGATTCTTGTTGATTTTAGTTAATTTGACATATTTGATGTGAAGCCTCGAAGAGTTTATGTAAAATTTGGCTGATTTTTGTAGAATTCTTTAGTTTTGATTGATAAAAAAACAATTCTGAAATTAAAAACAAGAAACGGTTTTATTTGTCATCATATACCCATGTATTTGTAAATGGAGTAAACTACAGAATGGTGGTTATATTTTACACCAATTTGTAAAAAAGTGGTTGAATTTTCGAGTTTGCAAATTAATGACCAAATTTTATATCTGTCTTTTAAAAGAATGGCTGACACTAATTGTTAACGTGAAAATGAGCCATTCTTTTAAAAATTTGAAATAAAATTTGACCATCCTTTTGAAAAAAAGTTAGCGGAAGCCACTCTTTTAAAACGCGGGAACTAAAGTTAGCCATTAATTTACGAACTTGAAAGTTTGACCACATTTTTGAAATTCGGTGTAAAATACGGCCACCACACTATATTTTACTCTATACTCTTGTAAATGTGTAATGTGCTGAAATCTAAGAGATGATTGACATTACAATGGGTGAATACTTGGTATTTACACGATCGTGTATTAAAGGGTAGGAAAAACTGGTGATAGTTAAAAGAGAATAAAAATAGATTTAGGATTAATCTTAACACAATTCTAATGATTGTCATTACAATGGGTGAATACTTATTTGAATGGAATGCAGAGTTATTCAGAAGTTGCACATTATGCATGCAGCGAAATGAAGAACCCTTACCACTAGTCCCTAGATGTATCATCCTTCGTAAACTAATCAATTCTGTACCATTCAGTAATTTATTGGTTTCCCATAAAATTACATAATATCATTTATCTTCTATGTCAGAAAAGAATGAGAACATTCAGTGGAAGCGAAATCTTATTTCATGTCATAAAAATTGGTTAGCAACAAACCTGTAAGTCCCTTGTATCTTAATCATTAGGTGCTCAAACCAAAGTATTTGATTAACCTTGCTGCAGCTGTTTCTTCTGCTTTGCGACTGAATGAATCTCAGGGGATGGGAATAATTGCAACACTGATCAAAATGCTCCCTTAAGATTGTTATCTTGCACAATGGCCCTGGCCCTGGTCCTGGTCTGGATAGAGGAAACACGTTCCTCTGAAATGAAAAGTTATGATAATGCATTGGAAAATGCAGGTATTCTGCCGGAGGAGTTGGTGGTGGAGATACTTGTGAAAGTACCAAAGGAAGTGATAGTCTGTATACATCCTTTAGCTTGGCTTTTGATACCATCACTAATGATTACAAGATCATTAGGCTTGTTTCTCTACCAACTCACCCACTGATCAAATCTCGCATTGAGATTTACTCTGCTAACCAGGATTCCTTGGATAGACATACCAGGGCACTCCAATTTCATTTTTTACACAGAGCACATAACAGCGTCGAAGTAATCCTATCCTCTGTACATGAGATCATCTGTCATCCCCTCACAGTCCTTTTGTACCTCCTTGGCTAATCTCATGTCTATATTATATCTTTTCTTTTTTGTTTGAAAAATATACCGATCCCCTGGTAAAGCATATTGACACCTTCCTTCAATGTATAAAAAATTCAGAATATCGTCTGATTTTTTTGCTTGACCTAGTTACATCACTATGTAGGTGGTTACATACTTCTTTTTAAATAACGTGACGTTACTTAAGTATAAGAACTTCCATAGGAGTCATGTCATGTGCCACTACAGAACCTTTAAAGGAAGAAGAGTTGTTTTGAACGTCAGATTCTTCAGCAGAATTGAGTTTCGTAACAACTTCTGTAGTACTTTTGGCAATCCTAAAGCCAAAGGCCATTGGATCCGGTAGCAGTACATAAATTACAGATGTTTGAAAGGCTGTCTGAATAGTGTCCTTGAAATTCAATTCCACAGACCTATTGCGTCCAGATTGCGACCTTACCTTTATTCTTGATATCAAGTTCTTGATAGAAGCATTTAGTTCAGCTTTCATATTCTTCTCCGTCAAGCTTGAGCTTTCGCTGCTGGCAGGAGCATTGGGCAAATAATCTTCTGCTAGAAAGGAATCATCTAGAATGGGTAGTTTGAAATGTCCCAGAGGTATCAATACACATGCAGTGTAATCTCGGTCAATTCATGTTTTAGGATAATCATACTCCGTAATAGCACCATCAACCAAATCAGTGTTCTTATCATTACAGCTCTCTAGCTGGACGGGGACTCTAATCTCAAAGACCACGCCAGTTAGATTAGACAACTCAAGTTCAAGAAAGCGTAAACCCCAGTTTCGTCCGTAAGGATCAATTTTTACCAATTCATCATTCTTACTCTCAGAACGGTCGACTCCCTCGATCAAGCCATCATTCATTTGAGCTACATTGGGAGAGTTATCACCAACATGTGCAGGAATTGGCATGGCAAGCAAACAAGCTTTTACAAAAGATAAGCCCTGCAACACGCAGATGTTTAATGGGCCCACCAGGCGACGCCCATATGCAGATGATTTCCAACAGTTAAGCAATCCTGCAAAGAAGATCTAGCGATCAGTAGAACTTTTAATATTAATGAAACCTAATAATGACAAGACATTTTCACTTTGAAGTAGATGTCTCCATCACAGAAGTGCAAAAGAAAACCAGTTAATGTAAAATCCCAACAATCTGGTCAAGATCACGGCGTAAATTCAGATATTAGCATGCTATTATATGATCTAGAGATTAGTGTCTAGGCTTCAATATAGTACAGAAGCTGAATGCAAATAACACATCTCTCAACTGTTGTTATGCAGGAAAAAGGGAAGAGAGAGGTACCCACTTATCCCATTCATGGTAGGGTAGGATGTACGCAGCCTTGCCCGAACTCAAGAGATCAAGAGAGTAAAAAAGCTGTTTCCAGAAAATGAACCCTGGCATGAGTGTTAAGAGAGTTGAGATCCATGACCATTTGGTCATGAATTGGGCACCTCTTATCCCACGGGGCCAACTTGTTTGAGTACAAGGATTTTTGTATTTAATTTCAATTTACTATTTATACAATCATTGTATATTATAATTATATTACTTTTTTATATTTATTAAAACATATGTATTTGTACAAAGAATTTTAGGAGGATTCGAACCCGGATACTATGGGAAAGAGACAATAGTTCTTACCAACTAAGCTAGAGAAACAATGGATTATAAATGTCTATTACCCAGTTATATTAGGAAACACTAAAGTAAACAAAAAAAAATAACTGCATAGGATTCGAATCCATGCACTGTGTGAAGTAAACATGAGTTCTAACCAACTAAGCTAGAGAAACAATACATCTAAAATATATACTATACAGTTATATTAGGAATCTGAGGAGAGGCCCAGGACCCCCCTGGCCCCCCCTAGATCCGCCTCTGAGTACATACGACTAAAGATCCATCTTACGGCTATTACACATACGATATAATTTAAAAAGAAAGCCAAGAAATAGATCGGGGAATATTGCGCAAGGTACATGAGTGCAAGGTACTAGCTATCATACCCTTTATATATGACAATATCATGGATTCATGGTAACACATTCCTATTAGTAGCTCTGATGAATTAAAAAAAACAGGGAACATCTTTTTGGGGCCTTGAAAAGAATAATTATCACTACAATAAATTTTATGACGAAAAACTTACGATGAAATCACTGCCGAACTTACAATAGAATAAAAAAGCCGTCGTAAATTTGATCATTTACGACGAAAAAATTGCGATGAATTCAATTTTTCCCCAAAAAATTGGCGGTAAATTCAAATTTTTCCAAATTTTTGGCATCAAATAACTTATGACAGATTTCGTCGTAAGTTAGCACAATATTTCTAAAAAGTAGCATAATATTGGTGTTTCAATTGTTTAAAAAATATTTCTCGACGATCCACGCACATGGATGTCAAAAAATTTATGTTTGAGTAATATTCCAAAAAAATTTGAAAAAAAGAATAATTTTTTGGTTGAGATTATAGCAGTCAACTAGTGATTAGTCCAAGATTGGTGTTCCAATTTTTTAAAAAAGAATTCTCGACGATCTAGCCGTATGGATGTCAAGATTTTTATATTTGAGTGTTATTCTAAAATTTTCAAAAAAATAATTTAAAATTTGGTTTAAGATTATAGCAGTCAACTAGTGATTTGACTAGTAATTCTAACTGGTGTTTAGTCAAGGATCGATGTTCCAATTTTTTAAAAACAATTTTTGACGATCCAGTCGTATGGATGTCAAGATTTTTATGTTTGAGTACTATTCCAAAATTTTCAGAAAAAATTAATAAAATTTGATTTGAGATTATATCAGTCAACTAATGATATGACTAGTATTACTAACCGGTGATTAGTCCAGTATTGGTGTTCCAATTTTTTAAAAAATATTTCTCGATGATCCAGCCGTATAGATGTCAAGATTTTTATGTTTGAGTGATATTTCAAAAAATAATTGGAGAAAAATAAATTTATTTGTTTCTAGATTATAGCAATCACCTAGTGATTTTGACTTTTACTTCTATGATATTTAGTCCCGGAATGGTGTTTTGATTTTTTAAAAAAATATTTCTCGACGATCTAACCGTATGGATAGCAAGATTTATATGTTTGAGTGATATTCCAAAAATATCAGAAAAAAAATAAATTTATTTGGTTTGAGATTATAATAGTCAACTAGTTATTTGACTAGTACTTCTAACTAGTGTTTAGTCTCATATTGGTATTTTGATTTTTTTTGAAATATTTACCGATGATCCAACTGTATGGATGTTAAGATTTATATGTTTGAGTGATATTCCAAAAATATTATAAACAAATAAATTTATTTGTATCGAGATTATAGTAGTCAACTAGTGATTTAACTATTACTTTTAACTAGTGTTTAGTCCTGGATTGGTGTTTTGATTTAAAAACAATCGATGATCTAACCGTATGGACATCAAGATTTATATGTTTGAGTGATATTCTAAAAGTATTAGAAAAAAATAAATTTATTTGGTTTGAGATTATAATAGTCAACTATTTATTTGACTAGTATTTTTAACTGGTGTTTATTCATGAAATCGTATTTCGATTTGTTAAAAGTATTCTTTGATAATCCATCCATATGGATATCAAGATCTATATAAAATTAAGTGATATTTCAAAACTTTTTAGAAAAATAAAGTAATTTAGTTTGAGATTATAAAAGTCAAACTAGTGAATGGACTATTACTCCATACTAATGTTAAGTTCCAAATTAATATTTTTATTTTTTTTTTAAATATTCCTCGACGATCCAATCATATAGATATCAAAATCTATATATTTGGTTGATATTTCAAAACTTTCAGAAAAAAATAAATTTATTTGATTTGAGATTATAAAAGTCAACTAGTGATTTGACAGTTACTCCTTCATAATGTTATGTCTCGAATTTCTATTTAGATTTTTTTAAAATTATTCCTCGATGATCCAAACGTATGATGTCAAAAATTTCAGAATATATGCAGATTTTTCTCTTTTCTTACAAAAAGTAGGATTGCAGTATTGTAATGAGAGAAGTATTCATTTCCATGTTTGTAATCATCAGTGCCAAGTCTTTTTACAAGAAAAACCAATGAAAGATAAAGTAAATTAGTAACTATTTTTTAAGAATATATATTGTTGATAACACTTACTGTTTAATTTTTTATAGATAATTGTTTATTGTAGGAAGTATAGATCGAGAGAATACCTGAAATCAAGACAACAAGAATAAAATACCGAAAAGTATGTTCGAGGCACGTGAAAACCACGTTGTCCTTAAAACAGAAAAGCCCCTTCCGTATGGTGCTTGAAGGTTTGTTGGCTTCCGTCTCCCAGGATACAACGAACAAAGGTGATCTTAAGCACTTAAAGATCCGCCTTCTACGAACTGAACAAACACAGCAACTATCTCACAGAAAAGAACCTAGAGCTCTAAGATGAATACAAAGAAAAAATGCTTGTGGATTTCTTTGTGTATCAAACAATGATGCCAAGGTCTCCTTATATAGGAGTAAAACTTTGTAACTCACATAGCAATTAATTTTGTAACCTACACACCATAATGAGCAAATCACTAATACAACATTATTGTGGGGGTTACAAAATCAAAGCAATAAGTCACAAAAAAGAAATAATAATAAAAAATAATGCATGCATTTCAAATTTATTCAAATAATCCAACAATCCTCCACATGAATAAAATTGATATGCAAAACGACTCTTTGACACGGAGATAGATGCGCACGGTAGAAACCAGCATAGGATAGGTAGGCGTATACCCTTGAACCTTCCCTTGTAAGAACATATTTACATTTCTAGAATTTCAGTAGTCACGTTGACCTTGAACTGCCCTTCTTTATTGTGAAATGATGATACATCCCCCACTGGAGTCTTTCCCTATATTTGTTCAGTTCTCACTGTTAAGCCCATTGTGGTCTTGAGCTTTAGCCTGGTTCTGTGAGTTTTTCCCAGAATTAGCCCCACGATTCCTTCTTGAAGCGACCCCACTTCACTCACATAGGTGATCTCTTGCACAATACGAAAGTATTATTTGTTCGACATATCGACACATAAAGATCATTAAAAGCATAGCTTAGCCTTATCCAATTTTTATCACTATTTTTCATCATAGGAATGGACCCGGGAGTAAAACCCCCACAGTGATCTCACTAAGTCTTTACAGTTAGGTTGTCCCATTGAACCAAGATCTTGGGATCTCCAGTCAACATGGTTGGGTTTCCTTTGTACCGACTTTTATTATGGGCTTCAGTCCCATTCCTTTCGATGATTTCTCAACTAACTCTCTTGTTAACCCTTTGGTTAGCGGATCCGCAATGTTATCTTTTGACCTGATATAGTCAATAGTGATAACTCCAGTTGAGAGAAGTTGTCTAACAGAATTGTGTCGCCGACGAATATGCCTCGACATTCCATTATATAGTACACGCTCAGCTGTACCAATTGCTGCAGTACTGTCACAATGTATACAAAGTGGCGCCACTGGCATCTCCCATTTATGAATATCCTCTAAAAATTGGCGTAACCATTCAGCTTGTTCGCCTGCTTTATCCAAAGCAACAAACTCAGCCTCCATGGTAGATTTGGTCACTACCGTTTGTTTTGAAGATTTCCACGAGATCGCTCCACCTGCTAGCGTAAATACATATCCACTTGTGGACTTCGATCCTTTTACACCATTAATCCAGTTTGAATCGCTATACCCTTCAAGTACAGCAGGATATCTCGAGTAATGCAACCCATAATCACGTGTATACCTTAAGTACCTAAGCACTTTAGTTATCGCTTTCCAATGATCCACACCTGGGTTACTCGTGTATCGGCTTAGCTTACTTACTGTAAAGGCAATGTCTGGTCGTGTACAATTCATTAAGTACATCAGACTTCCTATTACTTTAGCATATTCTCCTTGAGAAACACCTTCACCTTTATTTTTAGATAGATGTAAAGTCGTATCAAAAGGGGTTCTTGACACACTAGAATCATCTTTACTAAATTTCTCAAGGATCTTATCAACATAATGTGACTGGTTTAGTATAAGTCCACTTGGTGTTCTTTGGATCTTTATCCCTAGAATCACGTCAGCTAAGCCCATATCTTTCATGTGGAACCTTGAATGTAATATGTCTTTGGTAGATTTCACCATCTTGTCATTGCTACCAACGATGAGTATATCATCAACATAAAGACACAGGATCACGTATCCCTCTATTGTATCTTTGACATATACACATTTGTCACATTCGTTGATTTTAAATCCATTCGACAATATAACACTGTCAAATTTCTGATGCCAATCTCGAGGCGCTTGTTTTAAGCCATAAATTGACTTAACTAATTTACAAACTTTATGTTCCAATCCTGGAACCACAAAACCCTCAGGTTGTCTAATGTAGATTTCTTCATGTAAATCTCCATTAAGAAAGGCTGTTTTTACATCCATTTGATGTACTAGATTTCGCAATGCTGCAATAGCAATAATCATCCTTATGGATGCCATTCTCGTTACCGGAGAATACGTATCGAAATAATCGATGCCTTTCTTTTGGCGAAAACCTTGAATAACAAGTCGGGCTTTATACTTATCAATGGATCCATCTGTTTTCATTTTCCTAGTGAAAATCCATTTAGATCCTAGTGGTTTACAACCCGGAGGAAGATCCACTAATTCCCAAATATGATTATGCATAATCGAATCAACTTCACTTTTAATGGCCTCTTTCCAAAAAGGACCATCCGGACAATGCACAGCTTCTGAATAAGACTGTGGTTCATTTTCGAGCAAGTATGTTAGAAAATCCGGCCCGAAGGATTTTTCAACTCTAGCTCTTTTGCTTCGACGAGGTGCATCCTCTGTTTCAAGTTCATCCGTATTTTCTTGTTCCTCGTCATCACTATATTCATTTTCAGAATAAGTTTCACGTGTCCGTTTCGATGAACTTGAACTTTCTATGGACTTGCGCGGAAATACATGTTCAAAAAATGAAGCATTTCTCGATTCCATTATTGTATTCTTGTGTATGTCAGGGATTTTTGACTCATGCACAAGAAATCTATATGCCATACTATTAGGCACATAACCAATAAAAATACAATCCACTGTTTTTGGACCGATTTTCACCCTCTTTGGTTCTGGTACAAGAACCTTTGCAAGGCACCCCCACACTCGTAAGAATTTATAGGAAGGCTTCTTTCTTTTCCATAATTCATAGGGAGTCAACTCTTGATTTTTCCGGGGTATCCTATTCAAAAGATAGTTTGCTGACAAAACAGCATCACCCCACATACTTGTAGGCAACCCTGAACTTAGCAACATTGCATTGCTCATTTCTTTCAAGGTCCTATTTTTACGCTCAGCAATCCCATTTGATTGAGGCGAATATGGTGCAGTGACTTCGTGAATAATTCCATGTCTCGCACAGAATTCACCAAAAGGTGATACATATTCACCACCTCGGTCACTTCTTATAACTTTTATTTTTTCCTTAAGTTGAGTTTCAACTTAATTTTTATAGAGCTCAAACTTCTCTATAGTTTCATCTTTGCTTTTTAGCAAATAGACATAACAAAATCTTGTACTATCATCCACAAAAGTGACAAAGTACTTATACCCATCCCTTGTTTGATTTGATTTTAAATCACACACATCACTGTGAATCAAATCCAAGGGTTTTGTATGTCTTTCAATTGTTTGAAACGATGATCTTGTTAATTTTGCCTCCACACAAATTTCACATTTGTGTTTCGAACTAATTTGGAATGTGGGTATATGGTTCAAGTTAATTAATCTACGCATTGTTTCATAATTAACATGACCTAGTCTGCCATGCCACAAATTGGAAGACTCAAGCAAGTAAGCAGAAGAATTATTCGTATTAATACTCTTCACAGTCATTACATTTAGCTTAAAAAGCCCATCGGTTACATAACCTTTTCCCACAAACATTCCACGTTTGGACAAAATTAGCTTATCAGATTCAAACACCATGCGAAATCCATGCTTGTTCAACAACGAGCCAGAAACCAAGTTCCTTCGAATCTCCGGCACATAGAGTACATCATTCAGAGTCAGCTCCTTGCCAGATGTCATCTTCAAGACAACCTTGCCTTTTCCAAGGACTTCAGATGTTGCAGAGTTTCCCATGAAAAGCTTCTCTCCATTCTCAGTTGGCGAGAAGGTGTGGAACAACTCCTTGCTCGAGCATATGTGCCTAGTAGCACCAGTGTCAATCCACCATTCTTTCGGGTTGGAGCCGATCAGGTTCACTTCAGAAACCATAGCAGAGAGACTGATTTCAAATATATCTTGAGCCACATCATCTACCATGTGGGCCTCGTGCTTCTTCCTCTTCGGTAGTCTGCACTCAGTTGACTTGTGACCAATCTTGTCACAGTTGAAGCACTTTCCTTGAAATTTCTTCTTAGAAACTCCACCCTTAGGTCCCAAGTTGGGCCTCTTGTCTGGTTTCCCCTTTTTGAACTTGGAGTTCTTTTTCACCTCCACAACATTAGCATTGGAAGAAGAGACAGACCGAGTTTTATTATCCTCCTCAATTCGGAGTCTCAAGACAAGGTCTTGCACTGTCATCTCCTTTCGCTTATGCTTCAAATAATTCTTGAAGTCCTTCCAACCAGGGGGCAATTTCTCAATAATAACGGCTACTTGGAAGGCTTCATTCATGGGCATTCCCTCAGATTCCATGTCATGCATTATCATCTGAAGGTCCTGAACTTGACTAACCACCTTCTTGGAATCCACCATCATAAACTCAAGGAGTCGGGCCACTATAAATTTCTTAGTACCCGCATCCTCGGTTCTATACTTTCTGTCGAGTAAGTCTCACAAAGCTTTGGACGTTTTTAGCACACTATACACATTGTACAGTGAATCACTCAAACAGTTCATTATATAATTTCTGCACAAGAAATCAGAGTGGTTCCAAGCTTGAACTGCACTAACAAGCTCAACATCAGACTCATCGTCTTTGAGCTTAGGTGCATCCTCGTTCAAGAACCTCACAAGGTTTAAGGTGGTCAAGTAAAAAAACATCTTTTGTTGCCACCTTTTGAAATTCAGCCCATTGAATTTCTCCGGTTTTTCCGCTTGAGCGGTTACCGGTACAGTCGTATTATGCACCACAAGGGTCGCCGTTTTAGGCACTACCTCAGCAGATACACGCCTATCACCATCACCAGACAAGTTAGCTCCGTCAACTCCCGACATTTCTGAAATCAAAATTATTTGTACAAATAATTAGCACTTGTAATTAATTGCTAAATAAATAAAAGGTAACACATGGATCCATTAAAGCAATGGTAAATGAGTAACACAAAGAATGAATATAAGTATTAAAGACCAAGTTACATGCTCGTATTTTCTGTTAGCTAGGGGAGAACAAGCTACTGTAATGATAACCTAAGCAATATAAACCCTGAAATCATCAGGTAAAAAAAATCTATGACAAAAAATATGCCAGGAGTAAAGTTGCTCATTTACAACACATATGCTCGGAGTTTTGTGCATCAAAATCAAGCACATAAGTGAAATCCACGTAGACTTGTTCAGAGTGTGTAGTTAATATTATTATCTCACGTACACATGGCATGGCAGCAAGAAAATCATCGAGGTAATTAGCACTTTACTGTACAACCAGAGTGTTGTTAAAGAAACAGAAAAAATAAAACAAAATTACAAGCAAAATTGCTTTTCCCAAAAAAAAAATATATATAACAAAAGACTGAAGCTAAAAAAAAAGGTCATTTAAAATACTAAATATTAATAAAAACGACCACAACAATTTGATACAAAAGAATTCAAAACAACCAGGATAACCATATTAACTACTAATTAGTGCATAACAAAAAAAAAATGCTACAGTTTACTTAATTATCAAAAAAAAAACATGCATCTAAATAGCACCAAAACCAATAGTATCTCAAGCATGGCCTTAGAAACTGCAATTGACTAAAACAATTAAACATGTTAAAGCTACGGTTACAAAGACATGCTTATAAAACATAAACTCATAACACCATGCCATTGAAACGAGGATTTCAGTTACAAATTTTATTTTATTTTTTTATTTTTTTTTTTAAAAAAAAAACTTAATAATACAGAAACACAAAATATTCTTAAACATTTACGCATGTAAAATTAAGCTATCAAACAAGCATGGTGTCGGTAAAGAAAAGAAATTCAAAGCACTAGCTAAAGTAGAGAATACCAAAGCTATGGCAGAGAAAAAAAATATAAAACTCTCCTTACCTATTAAAGGCCGAGCAAAAAAGACTAAAAAAAAAATATGCTGACATAAGCCACAAAATTATGTAAGTCCCAAACTTAATATGTATTCAGTTTCAAAAAAAACTTAAAAGGAATTTACAGGATACATATCAAACTCAATATTGCTTTCTAAAACTAATGGGAAGCTTGTACATGCATACTAAAGTCAAAAAAAAAAAAAAAAAAAAAAAAAAAAACCTGACCAATTTTAGAACTCCACATTTAAACCAAAAGAAGCCTAAGATTCATGCAGATCAGAGGCCACAAGTATATCATTATGCTATACTCAATCTCAACGGGCATTAAAAAAGAACAAATATAACAATCATAAAGCAGGAGATAAACTCACGTAACATTAACGCTCATATCATGATCACAAGACACTATACTCCCATGAAAACATTCGAACAAATTAGTTTATCGATTAAACTAATCCATAAGAATTATGGGATCTGTTTTAAGCTTGTAGGAAGTATAGATCGAGAGAATACCTGAAATCAAGACAACAAGAATAAAATACCGAAAAGTATGTTCGAGGCACGTGAAAACCACGCTGTCCTTAAAACAGAAAAGCCCCTTCCGTATGGTGCTTGAAGGTTTGTTGGCTTCCGTCTCCCAGGATTCAACGAACAAAGGTGATCTTAAGCACTTAAAGATCCGCCTTCTACGAACTGAACAAACACAGCAACTATCTCACAGAAAAGAACCTAGAGCTCTAAGATGAATACAAAGAAAAAATGCTTGTGGATTTCTTTGTGTATCAAACAATGATGCCAAGGTCTCCTTATATAGGAGTAAAACTTTGTAACTCACATAGCAATTAATTTTGTAACCTACACACCATAATGAGCAAATCACTAATACAACATTATTGTGGGGGTTACAAAATCAAAGCAATAAGTCACAAAAAAGAAATAATAATAAAAAATAATGCATGCATTTCAAATTTATTCAAATAATCCAACATTTATATGTATGTTGTAAGGGAAGGCCACCGCCTATGACAACGATGATATTGGTGACAACGGGGATGATGATGAGAGTACTGAATCTGATGAAGACCATGATATAGAGTGTTATGCCTCACGCCTCTCATGGTTGTCCTAGAATTACGGGTTGAGTATTAGTCTATGAAATTATTTTGGATTATGAATGTTTGTAAGATAATTTAAGTTATGTTGTGAACTAAATTAGGCTTGTAGAAGTTTGTAAGATGATCTACATTTATGTAGGATGGTTTAAACTTTTGTGTGGTCGAATATGGATTTATGACAGTATTTATGTAACTTTGGTATTTTTATTTTTGGATTCGTTTAATTGCGTAGATACTTGTTACAAACTTTCATATTTGATTGTGGTGTTGGATTGTAGGTAGATTGGGATGGTTTAGGATTTAATTTGGAAGCCGAAAATGGTTTGCTTGGTTATATGATTAGTTTTGCTTTGAAATTTTTATCAAGGGTTGGCCTGATAGATAAGATAAAACCTGGAAATTTTAATTTTTAAATGTGTATTTTTCTTCTTGTTAAAATTGTTTGAGTAAAGTATGTGCATGAGTGCCTTAAATTCCAGGTTGGTTGTCCTGTTCCGGGGAGTTCTTTTGAAGAGGTTAATGGTCTTATTTCCTATTGATCAAATGATAGAAGTTGTAGGTAAGTTTGTTGAGAACATGTCTACAAAATCTTGGCATTAAATAGAATTGTATATTTGAGTTAAAGTCGAATTAGTAACGCTGATTTGACACATAGTTCTGCAGAAAATAGGGTTGACTTTAAATAAACACTGGGAATTGTGTGGATCTGATTATATAGTTAAATTGTGACAGGTTGTAGACTTGAGTTTCTAGTTAGTTAGGAAAAGGATTGATTGAATTATATTGGACCAATTTGGAGTTATAGGCTTTGTTGTGAGATGCCAGAAAGTTGCCGAAAAATGAGAAAATACAATGTGTATTTTAATATGCATTGTTATTTTTAGCAAAGTCATACATGATCAATAGTAATGTCTACTGTGTTCAATTCTTAATTGTGACTGCATAAACCAAGGTGAGTATAAATCAGAAATTTTCTCTACACATTTATGATATGTGTATGTACTTTTAATTGATATATATATATATATATGAAATGATTATTTGGACATAGTGGATGATTACCTGGGTATATTGGATGTGTATATGAATTTATGTGTTTACGTGTTCCCAAACTGTTATGTAGTTAAATTCTATGAATACTTAGATTTTTATATTTGATGGTGATTTTAAATATTTATATGAATATAGTTGGATATATGACTATATATGATTTTAGAAAGTTGTTCTATGCATATGATATGAATACAAGAAAGGTTATATGTAAATAAATAAATACATGGATACATTGTGTATGGATTTATAGGTGATCATATGTCAGGTTCATATCATGCATTTGTATCAGGACTAAATAAAGGGTGTTGTAACCGTGCATACTAATAAAAAATTTGGTACCTGTTTTTTTTTTTAAAATTAGTAGATTTTGTTGTTTCGGCTATTATAGGATAGTAATAAAAATATTTTGTTAAAAACAATTAAATAAGACAATTAAATATTATTAAAGATGAAACATTAAAAGTGTTGTACCTGTTTTTTGGTATAGTATTTGCCTTATTTATATTATTTTACTTTTTCTATTTTTTTCTAAAAAAATCTCCTCATTTTGCAAAAATATCACGGGCAATTACCTTTTTCAACTAAAACATATGTTACTTTTTCTATTTTTCCTAACTAAAATCCTTCGATACTTTTAATTACGGATAATTACCTTTTTCAACTAAAACATGTTATTTTTTCTAAATAAACCCCTCCTTTTCCAAAAATATCACGGCCAAACCGTTACTTACTTATTTTAAAATCTATTTAATAATTTTAATCATTTAACAAAGTTTAACACACCTACTTATTTTTTATTAAAAATGTAATTAATAAAATTTAAAAACGTAACTAATAAAAATAACAATTATTAAAAATAATCTGTGCATCGCACGAGTTTTAAGCTAGTAATATTAAAGATAAAATATTAAAAAAAATTGGTACCTATTTTTTGTACGATACTTGGCTTAATTAATTGTTTTACTTGATTACCCTTACTTAATTATTTGTATTTATACATATGCCCTATTTAGTTGTTTTACTTAATTACTTTTACCTAATTCTTTTTACTTAATTAACCTTACTTCAATATTTTTACTTAAAGATATGCCTAATAAGACCTAATACTAAAAATTTAATTATTGAAACCGGGTTTTATTACTTGGGCCCAAAATAAAATAAAAGCTATTTTAATGAATTTAATTTATTTAAGAATCTATCTGATATGGGCTAAAAATAACCCTAGATATATAATTAATGATATATTAATTAGACCTAGTTCGGTCCAAGAATTAGGCCCGATTTAAAGGCCTGAAACCCTAATCATTTATTAATTTCGTAATTAATAAATAAGGGAAATTACCAGCTCATTAAATGAGTCCAAAGCATATTAAATTCTTCAAGAATCAGCAATCAAGATACACAAATCAACTAGGAGTCAGCCTCCTACGAAATAGGATTCACAATCCTGATCTAAGAAGGCTACTTGGCCTCCAAGTCACCTTCTTCTACTCTAAATGCAAGGCTCCTGACGCCTATATAAGGACCCTCGTCCTTCATTCTAGAACTACGTTTTTTGGCTTGATTCTCTACATAACAGAGATACGTAGGCATCTTGTGAGGACCTGTTTAGTCACGAACCACGAGAGCAGCCATAAAGACACGATTGTCCACCATCATTCATTGAATACAGCCGTCAACATCTAAATCTACTTTTCATTCCATAACATTTGGCGCCGTCTGTGGGAAGCTTACAACAACCATGGCTATAACACGAAGAACAGCAACCGCTACTGGATCAACTGTCACCACCACTGTTCCGATCACGGAACCAGGGTCGTTACCCCTCACCACAGAGATGGTTTCTCAACCACTAGGGACGTTGCCCATCACCACAGAGGTGGTTTCTCAACCACAAGGGACGAATCCCCAAGCTTCCATACCTCAGAACGAGACTAACCCTCTTCAGATGGTTGTCTCGCCCCTCGACCATAACCTTCCCTATGGAGCACAGATCTCCACAACCGTGCTTCCTATAAGCACCAATCCAGCATACGGACTGCCCAACTATCCCCCTGAAGCCGGAGGGAGTGGCCATGCCCCAATAATTCATGAACCATACGAACCACCCTACATTCGAGGATTGGGACCTGTCCCTGAAGGAAGATACTTGGATTATTCTGGGCCCTACTCTGATGACTACTCGTCTGATGAAGGACGAGATCGAGCACCCAGAAGAAGAAGAGCCAGCAAAGAGCCCCTTGGAAGAAGGAATCGGGGGGCAACTACAAGGGCACCTATGACTACCATGGAAAGGATAAGGGCTCATGAGGCTGAGATCCAGAAACTAAAGAAAAACATAGAGATAGAGCAACAAAGGAGGCAGACTCAGCCTTCGAATCAAGGGGCAGGAGATGTCCCCATAATTGATTTAGGAACACCTTCAAGGAGGCAAGAAGGAGCTAGGGCTCCAAGGACGGAGATTCCCAAGTCAGATCCCCGTGTTTTAACACAACTGGGTGACCCAGACGATCCTATTCCACCCTTCACTGAAGAAGTAATGGACGCTCATGTATCAAGGAAATTTAAGATGCCTACTATCAAGGCATATGACGGAACGGGTGATCCCGCAACCCATGTGAGGACTTTTTCGAATGCACTGTTGCTGCAACCAGTCACTGATGCTCTCAAATATAGAGCGTTTCCTCAAACCCTGGCTGGCATGGCCCAAAGATGGTATAGCCGCTTGCCGCCCAACTCTATCAGTTGTTTCAGAGATTTGAGCACGGCCTTCATCAGTCAGTTCATTAGTGGACGGGTACATGAAAAAAGCTCTGCTTCACTCATGAACTTAACTCAAGGAAAGAACGAGACGTTGAGAGATTACCTCATACGTTTCACCAAGGAGACATTAAACATACCTGATCTAGATAACAAGGTAGCTATGATAGCCCTTCAACAAGGAACCACGGATGTCTTTTTCAAGATGTCATTGGCTAAACACCCCCCTGAGAGCATGACTGAGCTCCAACAAAGGGTTGGAAAGTACATCAAAGTTGAGGAAAGCATGAAGAAAATTGACACAGGTGGTGAAAATAATGGTGGCTCGAATAAGCGAAAGACGGAGCAAGAGTATGATGTCAAGGACAAATATCCTCGTACGACTAGAGACTCTGATTCAGACACGAAATTTACCGAATATGCAAGGTTGAATGCTCCAAGGAGTCAAATCCTCTTTGACATTGAGAAAGATAGGGACTTTCGATGGCCGAAGCCACTAAGGGGAGATCCTGAGAAGCGAAACAAGAACAAGTACTGTAGGTACCATAAAGACTCGGGCCATGATACTGATGATTGTAGGCAACTCAAGGATGAGATCGAGTTCTTAATCCGAAAAGGAAAACTCGATAAGTTCACTAAGGATGGGAATCGAGGAAATCAGCATGGAAACTATGAAAGGAAAAATTATGATACGAGGGACGACGACCAAGATCATATTCCTAAGCCCCGAGGGCCTGTTATCAATATGATATATGGAGGACCAGCTGCTACGTTAAGGCCTAATAGAGTCGGGGGGCAGGTTCTCCCAATCGAGGTTATGGATTCAAGAGATGACGAAGAAATAAGGGACTGAGATGCCAGGAACATGGCATGCCCCAAATTTGAAAGTTTATTATGTTTAATTGTTTCCTAATAGTACAAGTAGCAATAAGGTCGACGAAACCATTATGAGCTTTTCAGCTCTTAATAGGAAGTAAAGCACTATGTAAGGGTTGAACCCTCTTTTTTATATTCAAGTTCTTTTTCACTATTTTATTACTTATCTGTGTTTGAGCATTTCCTTATCGTTTTGTTAAAGAGCAAGTTGTACCAATAGCATTTGATTAAAGTGCCAGCCCATTCAAGAGGCCAAGTACTAGGAATTGCCTTACAAAAGATAAGTTAAATAAATATAAGTGAGCAAACAAAACAGATATAACATAAATAGCATGCATGGATGGAGTTATGTTACAAACGCCAAATAAAATCTTAAAGTCCATAAAAGGACCTTAAATAAAAACAAGATATAAAGAGCCACGCAGGGCCAATAAAATCTACTCTAAGTCATCAGCGGGTCCTTGTCAAGAACAAGGGCATCCCCACGAGGGGCATCTAAGTCCTCTATGAAGTCATCAGTGGTCTCGGACTCATACAAGCCTCGAACGGCTATTAAGGCCCAGGCATTAGCTGACTTCGTGGTTGAATTTACCATTAACAACCAAGAAGTCAGGGGGGCAAGAGATAATGCCCCATGAATACCCGAAGTTGGGTGTTCTATTTTGATGGATAATACCCCATGAATACCCGAAGTTGGGTGTTCTATTTTGATGGACCATCAAAAACAAAATCAAGCGGAGCAGGTTTAGTGTTACAAAGTCCTGATGGATTTTTCATAGAGTATACACTAAAACTTGACTTCCCAACGACAAACAATGAGGCTGAGTACGAAGCCCTGATAGCTGGCTTAGGGCTGGCTGGAGCATTGAGAGTTAAAACCCTGAAAGTAGGTGGAGACTCGAGGCTAGTGGTTTCCCAAGTAAATGGGGAATTTGAGGGCACAGATAAAGTCATGGCCAAGTACTTAAAACTTGTTAAGGCCATCATGACTCAGTTTGATGAATGCTACGTAGAGCACGTTCCGAGGGAGGAAAACGTGAAGGCTGATGCCTTGTCTAAGTTTGCCTCTTCTGAAATTAAAAACTATGCAGGGAGTGTATACTTCCAAGTCTTGAAGACCCCAAGCATCAACGAAAAGTTGGTAGCACCCATTGGTATTTCCAGTTGTTGGATTGATCCCATCAAAGCTCATCTGGAAACTGGGTGGCTGCCCAACGACACTTCAGAAGCACGAAAGCTATACGTCAAAGCACTAAGGTATGCCCTAATTGAGGGAATCCTATACAAAAAGTCTTTCATCATTCCTTATAGGAAGTGTTTGAGACCCCAAGAGGCAGAATTGGCCCTAAAAGAAGTACATGAAGGAATCTGTGGGCAACACTTGGGGGGCAGAGCCCTTGCACATAAAGTCACCCGTCTAGGTTTCTATTGGCCAAGCATACTTGCTGATGCTAAAAGCTATGTGAGAAAATATGAACGGTGCCAGAAACATGCACCAGTGGTTAGACAACCACCTGAGATGATGACATCCATTAACTCTCCTATCCCTTTTGCTATGTGGGGAATGGATATACTTGGGCCATTTCCAATGGCGAGTGCTCAAAGAAAGTTCTTGATAGTGGCAATCGACTACTTCACTAAGTGGATTGAGGCTAAACCTTTAGCCAAGATAACCACCAAACAAGTGATGCACTTCTTCTGGGAAAGTGTAATATGATATATGGAATCCCACGAATCCTGGTTACGGACAAGGGAACTCAGTTTAACAATGATGAGTTCAAGAAGTATTATGAAGAGAATGATATCCAATTACGCTTCACTCCTGTTGCTCATCCTCAAACAAATGGGCGAGATAAGGTTGCAAATCGAATTATCCTAGATGGACTAAAGAAAAGAGTTTAAACACTTCAGAAACACTTGGGTAGACGAATTACTCCCCATACTTTGGGCATATCGTACTACATGTAAAGTCACCACTGGAGCAACCCCATTTCTGCTGGTATATGGGGCAGAAGCAATGGTTCCAGTAGAGATTACCCACACGTCTCCAAGAGTTGAGGATTACGAACCAGAGACAAATGGAGAAGGCTTGAGGTTAGCTTTAGATCTAATTGATGAAGTTAGAGACGAGGCAAATGCCAAGATAGTTCAGCATCAGAAACGAGCATCTTTCTATTACAACCTGAGGGTTAAAGAGAGATTCTTCAGTCAAGGAGACTTAGTCCTCCGAAAGATTGAGGCATCCGGAGTTGGACAAAAAGGCAAGTTGGCCCCAAATTGGGAAGGACCATATCACGTTAAGAACGGGTTTGAACGAGGCTCGTAAAAGCTAGAAACCCTCGAAGGGCATGAGGTGCCAAAAACTTGGCATGCCTCAAACTTGAAATCATGATCTTCCTAGAAAGCAGATGAAGGATTGAGCCCGTTTTGATGGGTAGAAACATCCTCAAAAGCTTTGCCAAGACAAACTACAAATTATTGCAAAGGAAAACATACAAAATATGCATGTCAACTACACAAATAGAGTTGAATACAACGAACCCCGAAGGGTTGAAACCCCAGAAAATTCGAGGAAGTAGAGCTCAGAACGAGCTTCGATTCGATATACTGGAAGCTCAAAATTAAAGAAACGAGTGAAATGTTATGTCTATCTTCGTTCATGAAGACCCCTCAATGTGTTTATTACTTTTCATGATCCAATCATGAATAATAAATAAACAAAGCATATGTCACAAGCACAAATTAAAACAAAGCTCTAACCCCTCAATGTATCAGAATACAAGCAAAATCATGTATCAGCATACACACGACCCAAATTCCAGGTCGAATTTACACAGCATCCTGGTCGAACAAACCTGTTCGAAAACGAACTAAAAAATGAGTTCGACATGTTCGATCTGAAGACAGTTTGAGGTCGAAAAACTGAATAAAGTTTCTGGTCGAAATTACACGAGGTTGAGGTCGAAACTTTGAGCTCGAAAATACACTGTAATTCCTGATCGACATGTTCGACCTTGTCCCCCTTTCTGGTCGAAAATAGCCTGGAGAATCCTGGTCGAAAATGACCTAGGATTCCTGGTCGAAAAATCCAGGTCGAAAATGACCTAGGATTCCTGGTCGAAAAATCCAGGTCGAAATAGCCTGGATTCCTGGTCGAAAATTCCTGGTCGAATTTATACTAAAATTCCTGGTCGAACCATTCGACCTCACCCCAGTCCTGGTCGAAAAATCCTGGTCGAAAATGACCTAGGATTCTTGGTCGAAAAATCCAGATCGAAATAATACTAATTTCTGGTCGAAAATTCCTGCTCGAAAATGCAAAGAAACGAGGTCGAAAATTTGAGGTCGAAAAAGACCTAAATTTCCTGGTCGAACTGATCGACCTCATTCCAGTTCAGGTCGAAATTGACTTGACTTCCTGGTCGAAATTGGCTTAATTTCTGATCGAAAATACTCTGAAAATTCCTAAAATATTAGGAATAATTATTAAAAATACCTGTGGGTACATGAAAATTCCTAAAATATTAGGAATAAATGTTAAAAAAAATATACCTGTGGGTACATGAAAATTCCTAAAATATTAGGAATAAATGTTAAAAATACCTGTGGGTACACGAAAATTCCTAAAATATTAGGAATAGTTATTAAAAATACCTGTGGGTACACGAAAATTCCTAAAATATTAGGAATAAATGTTAAAAATACCTGTGGGTACACGAAAATTCCTAAAATATTAGGAATAATTATTAAAAAAAAAAAAAAAATACCTGTGGGTACATGAAAATTCCTAAAATATTAGGAATAAATGTTAAAAATACATGTGGGTACATGGAAATTTCTTAAATATTAGGAATATTTCATATAAATGTCAAATTAGCCTCGAATAAGGCAACAATCGTCGTAAATGTGTAGGTCGCTCCACACTTTGCAATAAGGCGATACTTGTGAAACACTGGTGTAAATAAAGTCCTAGGTAAAGGATAAAAAGACCCCGAATCTCGAAAAAGGTCAATATAATTTCTACGAAAACTTGAAAAGTTTTCCTAGAAATTGGGGGGCAAATGATATGGGCTAAAAATAACCCTAGATATATAATTAATGATATATTAATTAGACCTAGTTCGGTCCAAGAATTAGGCCCGATTTAAAGGCCTGAAACCCTAATCATTTATTAATTTCGTAATTAATAAATAAGGGAAATTACCAGCTCATTAAATGAGTCCAAAGCATATTAAATTCTTCAAGAATCAGCAATCAAGATACACAAATCAACTAGGAGTCAGCCTCCTACGAAATAGGATTCACAATCCTGATCTAAGAAGGCTACTTGGCCTCCAAGTCACCTTCTTCTACTCTAAATGCAAGGCTCCTGACGCCTATATAAGGACCCTCGTCCTTCATTCTAGAACTACGTTTTTTGGCTTGATTCTCTACATAACAGAGATACGTAGGCATCTTGTGAGGACCTGTTTAGTCACGAACCACGAGAGCAGCCATAAAGACACGATTGTCCACCATCATTCATTGAATACAGCCGTCAACATCTAAATCTACTTTTCATTCCATAACACTATCAAATTAAATTATAAAATAATTACAAAAGTATTGAAAGTAACTTGTATATTGCACGGAATATTAAATTTATTAAAATAGTGAAATTATTCAATTCATATTTAAAATTAACTTATAAGCTAGTATATAATTATTTTTCAAATAAGAAAAGTTTCTCAAATAAATTTTATTTGTGAAAAATAAATCCCGGAACAAATCGACATGTGTTTTTAACGGCGTGATAACGTAACAAGCATGACGCAACCTTAAGTTACCTGCAAAAGCCACTAACGCCGTTAAAACAACCGCTTAAAACGACATCACTCTCTCCTTTTGACATCTTAACCAGATTCTCCCAACTCTTTCAATCTATACATACACCTATACACACAAAAACACACACTAAAAACACACACTTGAATCAACACACCTCTCTTCGGTTGGTGAGCTTTGCTTTTTCATCACTCTACACCTTTTTATTTATATGTTTATTGTTTTTATTTGATTTTTTATGTATGAATTGAATTAAATTGAGATTTTATAATTGTTTGTATAATTGATGAATTTTATAACTACAGTTCCGTTAATTTAGGATCTACATGCTGTTTTTTTTGTGTATATATAGGTTTGAATTGTTAGTTTGTGATGTTTAGGGCTTTTCGTTGAGGTTCGGACTTATTCGTAGTGTGTGTCCTGGAAAGTAGGATGTGGAATTGAATCAAGGTTGAATAAAGCATTAGAAATTGCTCCTGATTCCGTGTTTTGTTTTTTTTTTGCTTAATTCCGAAACACGAAATAGACTTGTATAGGAAACTGGTTGTATGATTATATGTATAATTAATGGAACTGTTTTATTGGTTATAGATTGATTTGCGTTATTCGTTGTTTTTATGTAGTTCGGTTTTGGTAGGTAGGTTATTGTTAAGTATGAGTAATTTAAGTCCATTTCTGGATGAGTGTGATTCGTTGAGGAATAGTGAAGTGAGATTCTGTTTTACGGAAACAGTGTATATCTGATGGATGTTTGAAAGTAGAGTTTTGAAATTGTGTATTGTGCATTGTGTTGCTTCGTTGTTTTGTTTCTGGATTGGAGTGCGATAATTTTGAAAAGAGAGTTACGTTTTTTTTATTTTTGAAATTCGGAGAAATTCGTGATGATATTTCAAGTATTGCTTTGCTCTGCCGTCTGGTTTTACGTTCTGGATTCATTCATCTATGTATGTAAGAAGAAGACAATGCTTAGTTTGATGTTCGTAATAGTGAGTTTTCATTATTTTACACTTAGATATGAATGCTTGTGGTATCAATATATACCTGCATAAAGTCAATAATGCTTGGATTTGATAAAATATTGAATTGAGATGACATGCTACTTTGCTGCAGGGGAATAATCTGGCCTAGCGTTATTTTATTGGATGATCATATGATAAGATTCTTGGTGCCTATTGGTAGTTCTTGCATTTGACTGTTCTATACTGTGAATGTGACTGAGCATGGGGGCTGCTTGCTGTGTTGCTGCCAAGGATAGAACTGCAACTAGCAGATCCGGAAGTGAGGTAATACAGAGGAATGTTCGCTATTCGCCATCATGGAGCTTTCGGTGGGATAATCGACGGCGAGTTGCAGGGGAAGAGATGTCTTTGAACTCGTTATCTGATGGAATCAACAGAAATGATGGATTCGATATTAAATCCCGTACAACTGTAGGAAGTGCTTATGTATCAGAAGAAGGAAGTCCTTTGGATAGTTTCCGTTCATATACATGGCAGAAATCCCCAATTCGTGAAGGAGATACAGGGCTTCTCTGTGTTCCTCCGTCAGGTAATTCTAATTGTATTATTAGAAGAAAAAAATTGAGGATATTGGATTCTGTATTGCTGTGCCTTCAGACCTTTTCCTCTACATGTTTTCAAAACGTACACTTCATCCCAGTTCAATTGGATTCACATTAGTATCACAGAAACTTCTGATGGTTAATGATTTAATTGTTATATACAGGGAACCGGGTAGGTTATATTGGACATGTTTATTGTTTCAAAACTTCTCCAGAGACTTGTGTACCCTAAAAATAAATTTGTTTGCTCTTACCTCTAATATTGACTAAATTTTCAGTTACTATGATGGTGCTTCATATTTTGGCATACATAGCTTGTTAATGACAAACAAAGATACAATAGTTCAATTCCTAATTTGCTGTTTTTTCTTCTATATATTTGGAAAAAATTGGAGTCCTGTGGTGGACCTTAAGTATAGGTCTTTGTGTTTTTTTTTTCTTTTTTTTTTTGCAATCCTAAGATAGTACTTTATAGGTTTGCTTCTAGTATATTACCATCATACTGTTTAGTTTTGATATATGATTGTACTGTTATTTTCTTGCAGATCCACTGAACTCCAGAGATTCAACAGAGGTAATAAAGCCAGTTACGTTCATTGCTATAAAACATGTAGTATGGTAGTCTATAGTTTCTTGCCTTTCTGGTTCTTCTCAGTTTATCTTCTGTCTTTTTTTTCCTATTTCTTTTTAAACTTCAGGTAAAAGAATTTACAGCAATTTCAGATCCATCTCCCACAAAGACGTCTCCTTCAACGCGTTCAATTTCGTCTTTACAAACATCTCCCCTGTCATATCAAAATCACTTTCATCCTGCTAGCTCAACTCCATCAAGACGCCCTCGTCGTTCTCCAGGACACCAGTTATTACGTCAAGTATCAGATAACCGGATCCCAGGATTCAGGTCACCAAGTTTTTCGATTTCTGAAGAAGGTTCTACTTTTGGGCTCCCTGCATGGAGCAATGAAACAATTGGGGGGTCTCAAGGTGGTTCTTCGGATAACTGGTTTATTCCTGGTTTTCCTGAGCTTATGGCAGCTTCTCGTAGTGATAGGTGGTCTTTTAATAGTGAGTCATTGGGCATCACTCGAAGTAAGCTGACTCGGTCTAGTGGTCGGAGTTTTTCTTCTTCATCTGGTGATGTTACAACTTGTGGCGTTTGCTCAAGGCTCATAACTGAGAAATCTTCATGGGCGAGACAGAGTATTATTGGCATAAATGAGGTTGCTGTAGTTGCTGTTCTAGTTTGCGGACATGTGTATCATGTCGAGTGCCTGGAGAATATGACACCATCAGAAATTAGCAAGTATGATCCCCCTTGCCCGGTTTGTACATTAGGAGAGAAGGAGACCTTAAAATTATCTGAAAAAGCATTGAGATCTGAAATCTCTCTAGTTCATCTGAAGACTAAGATCAGCAAAATAACTAAAAAGAAGGTTGCAGATAGTGATCTCAGTGGTGATCCCACTTTATTTAATCGTCAAAAAAGTTGTGGGCTGAGCAGTTCTTCCAAGACAAGCGCATCTTCGACACATTTCTTGAAGAGGCACTTTTCATTTGGATTGAAGGGAACTAAAACCTTTTCAGAGGGCCATACTTCTCGAAAGAAGGGGTTCTTCTGGGCAAAATCATCCAAGCAACGAGCTTCTCCGTAGGTGTGCAGAGAAGCACACACCTTAGTGTGTCATTTGGTGGATCTCATACTCGCAATTGAAAACAGTATTAGGTTTTTTATATTCCTTTTTTCTTTTTCCTTGTCAAAACCTGCAACTCAGCTATTCATATCTCAGTCTTAGATAATTATTCTTGCACAGTGGCAAGTATATAGTGATTTATATTCTTCCTATCGCCCGCACTATAGCACTACACACTTGTTATTCCAGCGGTATTGACCTCACTCCAGGAGAGTCGAGTGTTCAAACATGCCCAAGGCAGAATGGCTTAGTGCGAGTGTGTAATACTATATCAAAATAAATAAATTAATATAGCATGTTGAGCGAGTTGAGTTGGCCAGTTTTTAGCCAACAAAACAAATAAACTAGTTTAAAATAATTATTTGTATATTTATTTGTAAATACAATATTTAAAATAGGTAATTAATTTGTCAATTCAGTTGAAATCAGATTAAAAATAATAATTTATGCGAATTCATATCATTTATCAACTGATAATTATACTATAAAAGTTTGGTCAAAAATCAGTTTATTTGATCTAAATTTCTAAAATTAAATGACTTAAAATTAGTTTTCCTCAAAAGTTTAAAACAAAGAGGAAGAAATTTGAATTTGAAAAAATAAAATCTTATTTCTCTATGCATAAATACTATTCTCAATAACTAAATTTCGAATTTAAAAATTATACCCATCAATGACGTTTTATTTCAATCATAGTCTACCTCAAAGAATGTGCATAAATGATCACTTAAATGTTTTCAATAGTTATTGTCAAAATATAATTGCAAAATTGCATAGCAAGTTTGGACTCCATAATAATCTTTTCAAGAAGTTATCAATATCTTTTAGTGTAGCTGTATAATTTTCGCTTCGATGTCGAAAGTCCGAACCTTGTATTTTAAATATTTTTGTTAAATTCAAAAGCCCAAAGTGATTCGTCTTGGAAAGCTGTCCTGCATTTACATTAATTTCCCTAATAAAATTATTTCAAATTTTCGCATCACCGATACCACGTCATTTGATATAACAAAATTCGATACCCAATTCGATCCCGCCGGCGTTCCTCATCGTAATATTATAGCCGGAATACACACATACAAATAGTATACTCCACTCCTACGTGACTGTATAAACACGATATAAACGTCAATTTCCACCTCAACACACACACACACACACTAAAATTGCAAATGCAGACTCCAACACAAATGCTCTCTCAGTCTCACTATCTCTCTCCAAACAACACCACGGCTCTCTTCTCTCTCCCAACAAATTCCCCTTCAATCAGTTTCAAAAACCCAAAATTATCTTTAAATTTCCCAATTTTAAACAGCCCATTTCATAATTTCAACTTGAAAATGACTTCAAAGGCCACACTTTCAAATGGAGCTAACACCCTTTTGGATTTTGAGCATAATGATTCAGAGCTTGATGGGTTTGCTCTTGTGGGAAATCAAATTGCTGATGCTGCTGGTGATGTCATTAGGAAGTATTTTCGGAAGAGTTTTGAGATTGTTGATAAACAAGATTTGAGTATGTGTTTTTTTTTTTTAAAAGATTGAATCTTTTTGTGTTTATTGAGTTGGGTTTTGATGTAAAAATTGAATCTTTTTGTGTTTCTTGAGTTGGGTTTTGATGTAAAAATTGAATCTTTTTGTGTTTCTTGAGTTGGGTTTTTGTGTAAAAATTGAATCTTTTGGTGTTTCTTGAGTTGAGTTTTGTTTTAAAAATTGAATTTTCTGTGTTTTTGAAATTGGGTTATTGTGTATTGAATATTTATGTTTTTTGTTGTTGTTGGGTGTTTGATTAGGTCCGGTGACAATTGCTGATCAAGAAGCGGAGGCAGCTATGACTTCAATATTACAAGAACATTTTCCGGATCATGCAATGTAAGCAGTGTATCATGATCAGCCTGTGAATACTAAGTCTGTTCATATAAGACTTTTAAGATTGTTTAGTTATTTATTGTCTAGGGGAGAGTTAAACAAAGATTACTTAAATTCATACGAAATTTACATGAACGATTCTTCAATCTCAGTCATTCAATATGGGACTTTCTATTTAACAAATGACTACTAAGTAAACATCTGTGTACTCTAGTCTTTTAGTCTTAATTGTGCTCCTGGTGCTGGCCCTGTTTACCACATAAATGCCCAAAATACTAAATGGGGCCTTCATTCTCGAAATGCTTGTCACCTGCAGTAGTGACACTTGGCCTTCCATATGTTTTTAATTGGAGGACTGCGTCTGTGCAAAGGGGTTTCATGCATTACTGTGAGATGCATATTCTTCTTGATGCATCACACACCATGCAAGGTGGTAAATTATTTTGGCATCCTGCGTAATGTGTGGTTTTGTGGCATGGTTCTGTAATGTGTATCAGTTGACACACATTTTCCATGGTGCATACTAGCTCGTGCAATGCGCAACCATTTTAAGTTTTTACTTAATTACTATTCCAGAAATGCACATGTAAAGTGGTAAAAGAGCTCTCTTTCCTTGTTTTGGACTAAGCTTCTTCAAAATGTGGTATGTTAGTCATTTGTATTTCTTTTATATTAATTGCTTAAGTTATAAGTTATTTGTTCGCAGTTTTGGAGAGGAAAATGGATGGAGATGTAAGGAAAAGTTTGCAGACTATGTCTGGGTTTTAGATCCAATAGATGGCACAAAGAGCTTCATTACTGGTATGATTTTATAGTTTTTAATCAATTCTAATTAGGTTAAACCTGTCTAAATCTTTATAACTTTCTATAAATCGTTTTAGGAAAACCGTTGTTTGGAACTCTCATAGCGCTGCTACACAGAGGCAAACCGGTAAGAATCATATCACTTAGTAGGAAGTTGTAAGTTAGAAATAAGTGAGTTGTCAGACTCGTGTAGTATGTAAAAAGCATTATACAATATTTTTAACAAAATACATGTTATTTAAAGAGGCAAGCAATACCTGCACATTTTATATGTCTGTTATGCACTTTTGCTTGTTGCAACTAAATCACATCTCGATAGTTGGTACCTGTATATCTCATAGTTAAGGTAACATGAGATATTTGTGTGTGCGGCGTGCTAGCATAGGTGTATCGATGCCTGTCATCTTTTACAAAACCATATTTTTTCGCTGATTATAGAGCATAGAAACCATGTCTTTTCTTTTTCTTTATTTAATATGTTCATTTGTAATTTCAGATTTTTGGAATAATTGATCAGCCAATACTGAGGGAAAGATGGATAGGTATTACCGGAAGAACAACAAAGTTGAATGGACAAGAAGTCTCTACACGCAAGTGTGCAAAGCTTTCACAAGCCTATATGTATGTTTCTCTTCTCTATCATAATTCCAGTATTGCAAGATATAAAGACAAAATGAAAATGAACATCAAAGGGTAAAGTAGAAACTAGGGCAGCTTACAAAATTATTTAAATGTTCTTCAGATGTAAGGAGAAAACCTTCAAATTCATATATTGTGAAGAGATTATTTGCTTCATATATATTTGATGAATAAGCAAACTTCTTTGGTTTAGGTACACGACCAGTCCTCATCTTTTCAGCGGAGATGCTGAAGTGGCTTTTGGTCAAGTCCGAAGTAAGGTCTGTTCTTGTTACTGTTGTCTATCTTAGTTTTTACCTCTTTTTGGAGCAATTTAGAGTAAAAGATTAGCTTCTGATATTCTACCTTTATCATCTCGTCTTTTTGTAGTTTCTTTTTCGTGTTCTAAATATTATGGGTTGTACAGGTAAAAGTGCCACTATATGGCTGTGACTGCTACGCATATGCCCTTTTGGCCTCTGGATTTGTAGATCTTGTTATTGAATCTGGCCTTAAGGTCAGTAGTACTCTTCTCATTCTATAACTGCTTTACAGGATTATTAAGCATTTTACTTCTACTCCACATGTTTTGAACAGGATATATATGCTCCACAGTAGGCGACATTTATGATATACCAACTTAGACAAAGTAACTTATAGTATCAGTAATCTTATTGGCTTTGTTTGAAAAAATCAAATGTACAAATGGATGCTTTATGGAGTCATATGTATGCATAACTAAGTCATTTGCAACTACAGAGCCTCGTGTTATACATAGTTCAACTCTCATGAATCATGAAGAATCTTTAGGAAATTATTTATATGACACCAACTCTCTCCTTTTGTTCTTAATTTAATGATCTAATTATTATTTTTGCAGCCATATGATTTTCTTTCACTAATACCAGTGATAGAAGGCGCTGGTGGAGTTATAACTGACTGGAATGGACACCATCTCAGCTGGGAAGCTTCTTCAGATTCACATGCACCAAGTACAATTCTGATCTAACTCAATTTATTGCCCTGCTTTTGTCACATGATTTATCTGATCAAACCACTTGACTCTGAGGTGCCCCCCCCCCCCCCCCCCCCCCCTTTTTTTTTTTGCTAAATAAGGTGCCCCTTTAATTGTTAGTACTCAAACTTTGATTATCCACGGATTTTATGTAGCTATTAAGGTTTGCCTACAAACTATCCCAAAACTTTATAAAGGTCTTTTATTTTTAAAATAGGCGTAGTGGCAATAAATAATCATTAAACTAGCAGCTCGAGGTTTACTGGTTTAGGATATCAAACCGATTTTACCATAGGCTTTGTCTACAAGCTATACTCTTATCTATTGCAATCTCATATCCGTGCAATGCACAGATGGTTAAATAGTTTCTATAAATTTTTATACTTTACAATAATATTGTTTCTACTTTTCTTTTGGCTTGTGTATTTTTAACTAAGAATTTGTAGAAATTATTGTTTTTATATTGATAAATGTCCCTGCTGAGTGTCCAATCTTATACCCCTTCCTATAACAAATAAAAAAACATATTATCTTTTTGTTATAGCCAAGGTTGAAACATAGATTGGTACAGGCCACCCACCTCCCCGACCACCAGCCAAAGATCCTTCTTATCCTCTTACTATATGCGGGCGATAAATATAGATTATGAATTTAGTTATTATTCTTCTGCTCCAGGTTTTAATGTGGTGGCAGCGGGAGACGAAGATCTTCACCAACAAGCCTTGGATTCACTAAAATTGAATTAGTTGTATTGAGGTCACTGTCACAAAACGGCTATTTACGTCAATTTTTTGGTTGAATTTGTGTCCACAAATCATGTCAGACTCTACAACTTCCGTTATGGTTCTTGTGTTTGGAATCTGTTGACTGTCATATTAGCTGCAGCATAGAAGACAAGAAAAGGTCATGCTATTCGGGCTGAGCCGCTTTTATCTCTTCAGTTTCCCCATGATGTATGAGCCGTTTCAGGCCAACAACAATAGATAAATGCATCAAATTGTTTAGGCAGAGAAAGCAGAGTATGTTATGGAATTTTATCTTGTGATGCAACAACAATAAGGTTTTATCTTCTGATGCATCAACATGTTTTTAACAATTATGTTAAAACAATTCAAAAGAAAATTGTAATAAAAATAAAAAATTGTCATACACAAATTACTTTGAGATGCATATATGTTAACAAAATGATAGAACTAGTCATAAGAAATTATGTGTTTCATTTAATGGATAAATAATGCCTATTTTCATTAATATAGGAACAATAAATAATATTACACAACTAAAATATGTGATAATTAGATTTAATAGTTTTATTTACGGTAATAAAAAAACATGTTATTCTTCAGCTAAATGTATATTTAAATTTTGGATTTAGCACCGATATTGATAATCAGTTCATCAGCAGAGAAAAGAAATGTTATATTAAACGCCTGGCATATGTAACAATCTCCAGATAACACCAATACTCGATCGTTTCATTACAAATCTCACAAAAGGTTCCTGATATATATGTAAATCACTACTCTTCATTTTATAGGGGACTGGGATAAAAAATTCCTCAATCTTTTCATTTTTTTTATGGCCTGGTGTAAACTGAACCCCAAACCTCACGGCTCACACAACCCACCAGAAGTCATTCGAGACAATGGGTATTGCTGAGGACGAGGTCAGAGGAGACGATCGGTTCTGATGAGGACCATAACTCGTAAGATAGAAAGACTAGTGTTAATCATTCAAAACAGACAAATTTAATGTATGGGTTCTGCTGAGGACCATAACTCGAAAGATACAAAGACTAGTGTTAATCATTCGAAACAGACAAATTTAATGTACGTAAAGTTGATTGAAACACAATTTTTCAAAACATGTAAATGTAATATTTTGTTAGACATCTATGGCAGAAATTTTATGGTGAAACAAAACAGTAGTCTTCAAATGAAAGCAATAACAAGATTACGTAATACGATAACAATAACAAGATTACGTAATACGATAAAAAGTTGATGTAAGACAAGTGATTCCAAGCCACGAAGGTGTACAAAGGCTAGCTTAACAACGATCCTGTCTTCCTTCGGCAATATGCTACCTCAACTGAAATCACCAGTGAGTTGGCTTCTACTCCTTCCCAAAATCGGTACTGTAATGAGCAGTTGATTCAAGTTTCTTTGCTTCATTCAGTTTGCGGACAGCCTGAGACATGTCAAACACATAGCCACTCGTTAAACTAACAATTTAGAAAAGATGCATTACACACACTTAATACATAAAAATGTAGGCCATGGACAGGATGGGATGGAGACACTATTAACAGTGCATACATATAAATCTCAAGTACAAATGCAATATAGTATCAGAAACATTGGGGAAGAACAAACTAACTAGGGAATCTTCTGAGCACTAGACTTGGTGGTCTTTTGGACATATTAAAATAAATAATTTGACTACTATGGACAAATTAAAGTGATTATTAACACCGTATTGTCCAATTCTGCAGTTATCAGTATGTTCAACATGAATTCCATTTCAAGTAAAATATACCTTCATGAAATCTTCATGGATTACATAATCTCGTTCAGCACGAATAGCTGACATTCCAGCTTCGGTGCAAACATTACGAAGATCAGCTCCATTGAACCCCTAAGAAAATGTGTGTTGTCAAAACATCATTCAACAAATTTGTTATATAATATTGAAAAGTTATTGAACACTGGCAACTCACCTCAGCTAGCTTAACAACGGCCTCATAATCGATTTCCCCGTGCTTGGCAATTCCAGCAGCATGGATTTTTAGAATTTCCATTCTTGACTGTTCATTTGGCAACGGGATCTCTATTTTCCTGTCTAATCTTCCAGGACGTAGAAGTGCCGGGTCTAGAACATCTGGTCTATTTGTGGCCATGATCATTTTTACCTATGGCATTGACATAAACCAAAATTACATATTTTAAATAGACTGTTAAGAAAAACAAAACCAGGTAAGGTTTAACAGAATGATAAGATAAACAGCAGCTAGAGTTAACTTGATCAAAACCTTTCCAAGCTGGTCAAAACCATCTAGCTGGTTTAGCAACTCCATAAGTGTTCTTTGAATTTCACGATCAGCGCTGGTTCCCTCACTGAAACGACGTCCTCCAATGGCATCAATCTCATCCATGAAAATGATGCATGGCTGTAAACAAACAAATGGAATTCAGGAATCCAAATTAACGTACATATTTCTGTATTTCCAAAATGTCCCAAGTAGTAGGGGCATCCATTTTCTAGCCTTACTTGGTGATCACGAGCATAACCAAACATTTCCCTGATCAATCTTGCACTCTCGCCAATGTATTTATCGATTATGGCACTTGAAACAACCTGTATTAGTTACAATATGGTAAAGTTATTTACCTATAAAAAGAGTTCTGAAACATAAGTTGAAAAAAGGAATATGAAGTAGAAACAAAAATCTAAGGCCGTGTTTGTTTCAAGGGATTATATTCTTCAGACTATTACTTTATTTGTTCTAAACTTGAAGGGTTACAATCCAATAGAACTAGATACCAATCATCTTTTTGGTTAATTTCTCAGGGATCGTAATAGATTCTCTCACTATGTATTATAATCCAATAGAAATGAACTAAGAAGAAAACTGAAATGTGGTAATACAGGATAACAGTCCTTTAAAATTTCAGATAAATAAGGTAAAAGTCCAGGGACTACAATCCTTCGAAACAAACGGAGCCTAAAGGTCTTACCTTTAAGAAGTTAGCATCTATATTGCTAGCAATTGCTCTAGCCAATAGTGTCTTGCCGGTTCCAGGAGGTCCATATAGAAGAACACCCTAACATATGAAGAATACTTGCAGCAAGTCAACAACTTGCATTCAAAAAAAGCTGAAGCAGAACTGCTTTACATTGGAAGGAAGTGTGCTACTATATAACTTACCTTGGGAGGTTTAATGCCAACCCTTAAAAATAGCTCCGGGTTCATCAGAGGCAATTCTATGGATTCCCTCAGTTCTCGGATCTGATCAGACAGACCTCCCACAGCTGAATAGCTGACATTTCCAGGATCTTCATGAAGCATATTATACACAACTGGATCAACCTGAAAAACAAAGAACATTATTACCACAAAACTCCTTAAGTTTAGGAGCATACAACAAAAGGAAGAAATCACAGCATGCAAATCAAAAACCAGAAGATAAAGTACTACTAACCTCACGGGGTAGAGCTCGCATAATTGTGAGAGTGGTCATATCAAGAACCACTCTTGTTCCAGCAGTGAGTTTTTCCTTGTCCACCTTACTACGACAGCCAACCACATACCTTGGACCGCTACTGGCTTTTACTATCACTGGAATTGAAAACAGAGGAATAATTGTCATAATAAACAAATTAATCCAAGAAAAACTTTCAATTGAAGACATTACTTACATCGCTCATTATCCAACGGCCTTAAGACTTCACCGATTATTTGTCCAACACTCTGAAGCGACTTCAAATCATCTTCAGTCTTAGCGTACTCCTTCTTAACAGTACGCAGACTATCTCTCACTACATCAACAAATCAAAAAATTACAACAATATAACAAAAACATATAATTACAACAAAAGGTCCAGTACTAATTAATTGAGGCTTTACGTATAATATAACAACAATTACCGACTTCATTTTCAACTAATAGAAGAGATAGTCACTATAAGTATCAAACATATAATCCAATTGAACATAATATAACAATCAATAGCCACAAACCAGAAATTATAACCTAACTGAGGTCAAAAACATATTCTATCTACTAACAATCGAAACCGACAAAATGTATCACTCAAACAAGGTCAAGTACTAATTAATCGAATAGCACGAAACAATAATCCAATTAAACATAATAAAACTCATAATCGATTGCGAAACACTACGAAACGTGTGAATCTACATCTAACAAATGAATACTATACAATAACCAAGGATATAAGTATGAGAGAGAGAGAGGGAGAGGGGGAGAGAGAGAGAGGGAGAGAGAGGGAGAGAGAGAGAGAGAGAGAGAGAGAGAGAGAGAGAGAGACTAGGGTTTGGAGAAAAGTGGATCTAACGAACCTCCGCGAACGCGAGACTCGAGCTCCTTATGTTGGAGTAGCTTTTTCCGGTAATCGGCGGTTCCGACGCGGCGGCGAACGGCTTCTTCGGTCTCGCCTGACATTTGAGATTGTTAGATTTAAATTGAGAGAAGAGTTGTGAAGAGAACAAGTGTATATAAACTGAAATTCCCAACTTGAGGAACAAGATAGTAGCCTATTTAAGTTAAATGGTTGTTGGGTCGGGTACTCGGGTTCGGATTTGTAGCCTATCCTACTAATTAAGTTTTGCTTTTCTTAAATAAAAACTAGGTTATAACCCGTGTTATTTAAAATTTTATTTAATAATATATAATATATATAATAATAATAGTATCATTAATAATTAAAATAAGTTTATATTTAAGATCAAATAATATGATTTTGAAATAAAAAAAAATATAATTACAATATTATTGTATATAATATAAAAGAAAAGGTAACCTGAGATTAATCTCAGAAATTTTTCAAGGCTAACTTAAATTTGCTATAAAGATTTACAAAGTCACGTACATAACAGGATGATAAATTAATTATAATTAAAATAGGAGTGAAAATAAAATTAAGGAAAGTTGATTGATATGCTGACACGGAATATCTTGTATGTATATTATTGTATACTAGCTTATAGCCCGTGCGATGCACGGTTACTTAAATTTTATTTATAATTATTTTGTTTATAATTATATTTTTATTACGATGCAACACACGATTGTTTTTTTAATATTTATAATTATATTTATTTATGAATATTTTAATATTTAAAAGTTATTAGTTTACATGATTAAATTATTGTTAAAAATGATTTAGCCAAAAAAAATTATGGTTAAAAATTTGATATTTATTATATTTTACACGCTCAATTTAATATTTGTTTATATTGAGTTATAAAAGTTAGATTTGGCCAATTTTACGGTTCACATGAAATTCACAAAATAATCTTTAATTTAGTTGTGATTTAATAGTTCTTTTTCAATTAAAAACTATTCTAAAACTAAAAAGAGAATAAAGTGACGAAATTTAATGTTGAGAATTCTATTCGATTTAAGAAATCTACTTAACTTATATGTAGTTTAGATTATTAGAATAACCTTTATTAACCAAATACATGTTTTAATGTTAAATCTAACGGGTTTCACCTATCTATTTGATATGGGCTAAAAATAACCTTAGATATGTAATTAATGATGTATTAATTAGATCTAGATTGGTCCAAGAATACGGCCCAATAAACAAGGCCCGAAACCCTGATTATTTATTAATTACGAAATTAATAAATAAAGGAAATATACAGCTCATGAAAAGAGTCCGAAATATGGCAAATTTATCAAAGAAGGATCCAGAATCCCAATTAATGAGTCATAGCCTTTATCAAAAAGGAAAAGACTTATTCAGCAAGAAATACAATGTTTATCCAATATCAAAAAGGAGACTTATTCGCTAAGACTCCCAAACATACCATAAATACTAGGCTCCAGACGCCTATATAAGGTCCCTGATCCTACAATCAGAACTACGTCTTTGGCTTGATTCTCAATAACGAATTGAGATACGTAGGCATCTTGTGAGGACCAATTTAGTCCGGAAACACGAGTGCAGCCATTAAAGCTCGAAGCTCTCTAACCCTAGCATTAAATTCGCAAGCTCAGTTTTTATTCCATAACATTTGGCGCCGTCTGTGGGAAGACAACATCAACCATGGCAAACACACGAAGAACAGCTCGGGATACTCAAACTCCCGATGATCGCCCCCTCACCTCTGAGGCTGATCAGCCACCGCCGACTACCGGCACACAAGGGGCGAATATCCCCACTAACATTCAAGGACCGGAAATCCCGATTTCGGTTGAAGGGACGAATCCCCTGCAGATGGTCATTCATGGATCTAATCCACAAGAGACCGTTCACCAGCAACCGATCACGACCTCCTCGCTGCTCATGAATGCACCGAGGAGCCTTCAACTCCATACTACTGATCTCCCTCAATACGCGAATCAGACTTTGGGGATGCCAAGCTATGGCATGCCCCCTCGACCCATGGCGGGCGGTAGTGGAACTAATCCAATCTACCATGAGGCATATGTGCCCCCTTATATTCAAGGTCTGGGACCCCAAAATCAACAAACTCGTCAGACCCCTCTCATTCAAGATTACTCTGGCCCATACACTGAGGAAGAGGGTTATACAACTGGGGAGGATGTCGCCCCAAGGAGGAGACGTTCTTCACAGACAAATCGGGAGCCACCTCAAACTACTAGGGAGAAGCTTGCAGCCCATGAGGCAGAGACTGCAAGGCTCAAAAAACTCCTTGCTGAAGAAGAGGCCGCTCAAACTCGGGGCCGAACGACTGAAGGAATCCCAATAATCAACTTGGATCCGCCAAGGAGAACCAGGAGGACCGAAGCCCCAAGGGGTGATCCTAGTATTCTGTTGCCCCTAGGAGATCCTGATGATCCTACACCACCATTCACTCAAGACATCATGAAAACCACCATATCCAGAAAATTCAAGATGCCAACAATCAAGGCTTATGATGGAACGGGAGATCCCGCAAATCACGTAAGAACCTTCTCCAATGCACTGCTTTTGCAGCCAACCAACGATGCGGTCAAGTGTAGGGCGTTTCCACAAACCTTGGCAGGCATGGCCCAACGCTGGTATAGCCGTCTTCCTCCCAACTCAATTGGGTCTTTCAAAGAACTAAGCAAAGCTTTTATCAATCAATTCATTAGTGGAAGGGTGCATGAGAAAAGTCCTGCATCACTCATGGCAATCCGACAAGGACAGAATGAAGCCCTAAGGGACTACATCAATCGATTCACTCGAGAGGCTTTAAAAGTCCCGGACTTAGAGGACAGAGTGGCTATGATAGCCCTGCAACAAGGAACCACTGATGACCACTTCAAAAGGTCGTTAGCTAAACATCCACCCGAGAGCATGCTGAAGCTCCAAGATAGAGCCGGAAAGTATATCAAGGCTGAAGAAAGCATGAGAAAGTATGAACCCACTGTTGAGGGAAGTGAAAACGGAAAAAAGAGAAAGGAGACTCAAGAGTATGACGCTAGGGACAAATATCCCAGGACATCGAAAGATTCTGACTCTCCACTTAAAAGGAACAACTTCGAACCCAGGTTCAATGAATATGCAAGGTTGAATACCTCAAGAAGTCAAATTCTGATGGAAATTGAGAGGGAAGAAGATCTTCGATGGCCAAAGCCGCTAAGATCCGACTTGGAGAAACGGAACAAGAATCAATTCTGCCGTTTCCATAAAGATGTTGGTCATGATACCGACGATTGTAGACAACTGAAAGATGAGATCGAGTTCTTAATCCGAAGAGGAAAACTCGATAAGTTCACTAAGGATGGGAATCGAGGAAATCAACAAGGAAACTATGAAAGGAAAGACTATGATAGGAGGGACAACGACCAAGATCGTACTCCTAAGCCCCGAGGGCCTGTCATCAACATGATATTTGGAGGACCGACTGCTGCTGGGTCCTCCCGAAACTCAAGGAAAGCTTATACCCGAGAGGTAATGACTGTTGTAGGAGAAGCACCGAAACGTGCCAAGACAGAAGTGGATATTACCTTTGACGATTCTGATCTTGAAGGGGTGAAATTCCCCCATGACGACCCGTTGGTCATTATACCTGTAATAGGAAACTCTAAAACTAAGAGGGTTCTAGTAGATAATGGAGCTTCCGTGGACATCCTGTTCCATGACGCCTTCATCAAGATGGGATATACCGATTCACAACTGACTCCTTCAAACATGCCTATATATGGGTTCAATGGGGTTGAATCCAAAGTAGAGGGAACTATTCAGCTCCCTATGACAATAGGGCAAGGTTCACAAACAGCAACTCAAATGCTGAACTTCGTGGTGATAAAGGCAACCTCGACTTATAATGCAATCCTCGGTAGGACAGGCCTTCATGCATTCAAGGCTGTTGCCTCAACTTACCATTTGAAAATCAAGTTCCCAACAAGGAACGGGGTTGGTGAAGAACAAGGAGATCAAAAGATGGCTAGGAATTGCTATGTAGCCGCGTTAAGGCCTGATGGAGTCGGGGGGCAGGTTCTCCCAATCAAGGTTATGAATTCAAAAGATGATGAAGAAAGAAGGGGAAAGCCAGCCGAGGATCTAAATCCTATTCCCCTAATCCCGGAAGAACCAGACAAAGTCACTTACATTGGAGCATTGTTGCCTGAACCCTTGAAGGGCTGAGGTGCCAAAAACTTGGCATGCCTCAAATTTAAAAAGTTTATTATGTTTAAGTGTTTCCTTAAGGGATCCACTAATAGTACAAGTAGCAATAAGGTCGACGAAACCATTCTGAGCTCTTAAGCTCTTAGTAGGAAGTAAAGCACTATGTAAGGGTCGAACCCTCTTTTTCAAAGGAAATATTTCAAGTTCTCATTCACTATTTTATTACTTATCTTTGTTTGAGTATTTCCTTATTGTTCTACTAAAGAACAAGTTGTACCAATAACACTTGATCAAAGTGTCAGCCCATTCAAGAGGCCAAGTACTAGGAATTGCCTTACAAAAGAAAAGCTAAATAAATATAAGTGAATGCAAGAACGAAGAAACATAATATGCATAAATAACATGCATAAATAACATGCATGGATAGAAGATCCCGAAGGATCAAAGAGTTATGTTACAAGCTCAACTAAAAGCCTAAAGAGGCCTATTGGAAGAAGGTTAATATAAGGGTTGAAACCCCTGAAAATTCGAGGAAGTAGAGCTCAGAACGAGCTTCGATTCGATATACTGGAAGCTCAAATTAAAGAAACAAGTGAAACATTATGTCTGTCTTCGTTCATGAAGACCTCTCGATGTGAAAATTAAGATGTTGAACCTCAAAATCAGGTCCTCTACCTATAAGCCACGTTTGGCGTTGTTGAAACCTCAAAAATGAGGTCTAAGGTGTCAGAACTCAAGTTAGTTCTTGTATCTGTAAGCCACGTTTGGCGTTGTTGAAACCTCAAATGAGGTCTAAGGTGTCAGAACTCAAGTTAGTTCTTGTATCTCTAAGCCACGTTTGGCGTTGTTGAAACCTCAAATGAGGTCTAAGGTGTTAGAACTCAAGTTAATTCTTGTATCTATAAGCCACGTTTGGCGTTGTTGAAACCTCAAATGAGGTCTAAGGTGTTAGAACTCAAGTTAGTTCTTGTATCTATAAGCCACGTTTGGCGTTGTTGGAGCCAACCGAGGTCGAAGAAACTCTACACTGAAGTCGAAAGACCGAGGTCGAAAAAACACGGAAAAATGAGGTCAAATTGCTCGACCTGGGACCAAATTGAGGTCTAAAATACCTCAAAAATGAGGTCTAAAATACCTCAAAAATGAGGTCGAAGGAGACTGGGTTTGAGATCGAACGACCAAGGTCGAAAAAGCACGGAAAAACGAGGTCGAAGACTTCGACCTGGGACCTTTCGAGGTCGAAAATGAGGTCTAAAAAGACAGGGTTCGAGGTCGAAAATGAGGTCGACAATACCTCAAAAAATTGAGGTCGAAAATACCTCAAAATGAGGTCTAGAATACCTCAAAAATGAGGTCTAAAATACCTCAAAATGAGGTCTAAAATACGTCAAAATGAGGTCGGAAGTACCCTTAAAAAAAATTCGGGTAAAATAAATATTATTATTCAATAATATTTGAAAAAAAAAAAAAAAAAAACTATTTTAGTCGACCTCAAATGAGGTCGTGAGTGAGACCCCTCAAATGAGGTCGATTGCTTCGACCTGGCTACCAAATGGACTAAACTGCCAAAGTGCAGTTTAGTACCCCAAGTTCTGAGTGGTTCACAAATTCTTCCCTGAAGTTTAGAAATGGACAGATTCTCCATTGAAGTTTCAAATATGAAAAATTCACCCCTGGGCTTTGAAAAATTACGAATCAAACCCTAAAAAATTATTAAAAATACCCGTTGGTACATGAAAATTCCTAAAATATTAGGAATAATTATTAAAAATACCCGTTGGTACATGAAAATTCCTAAAATATTAGGAATAATTATTAAAAATACCTGTGGGTACATGGAAATTCCTAAAATATTAGGAATAATTATTAAAAATACCCGTTGGTACATGAAAATTCCTAAAATATTAGGAATAATTATTAAAAATACCTGTGGGTACATGAAAATTCCTAAAATATTAGGAATAATTATTAAAAATACCTGTGGGTACATGGAAATTCCTAAAATATTAGGAATAATTATTAAAAATACCCGTTGGTACATGAAAATTCCTAAAATATTAGGAATAATTATTAAAAATACATGTGGGTACGTGGAAATTCCTAAAATATTAGGAATATTTATTAAAAATACCTGTGGGTACATGAAAATTCCTAAAATATTAGGAATAATTATTAAAAATACCTGTGGGTACATGAAAATTCCTAAAATATTAGGAATAATTATTAAAAATACCTGTGGGTACATGGAAATTCCTTAAATATTAGGAATATTTCATATAAATGTCAAATTAGCCTCGAATAAGGCAACAATCGTCGTAAATGTGTAGGTCGCTCCACACTTTGCAATAAGGCGATACTTGTGAAACACTGGTGTAAATAAAGTCCTAGGTAAAGGATAAAAAGACCCCGAATCTCGAAAAAGGTCAATATAATTTCTACGAAAACTTGAAAAGTTTTCCTAGAAATTGGGGGGCAAATGATATGGGCTAAAAATAACCTTAGATATGTAATTAATGATGTATTAATTAGACCTAGATTGGTCCAAGAATACGGCCCAATAAACAAGGCCCGAAACCCTGATTATTTATTAATTACGAAATTAATAAATAAAGGAAATATACAGCTCATGAAAAGAGTCCGAAATATGGCAAATTTATCAAAGAAGGATCCAGAATCCCAATTAATGAGTCATAGCCTTTATCAAAAAGGAAAAGACTTATTCAGCAAGAAATACAATGTTTATCCAATATCAAAAAGGAGACTTATTCGCTAAGACTCCCAAACATACCATAAATACTAGGCTCCAGACGCCTATATAAGGTCCCTGATCCTACAATCAGAACTACGTCTTTGGCTTGATTCTCAATAACGAATTGAGATACGTAGGCATCTTGTGAGGACCAATTTAGTCCGGAAACACGAGTGCAGCCATTAAAGCTCGAAGCTCTCTAACCCTAGCATTAAATTCGCAAGCTCAGTTTTTATTCCATAACACTATTTAAGATTAAACGATTTTTATTATTTTGGTTATAAATGGGTTTCCTTATTTAATTACAACTATTTTTATGTTTTAACTTTTTGGAAAATCCAATCCTAATATAATATCTTTTAACTTATATCATTTTTAGATAATAATTTCTTTTTATATGATATAATCTTGATCATCTATTTTTAAAAGTATTGGATCTAACGGTTGAGAATGTTTTGGCGGTATTTAGGACCAAATTACCAGGATAACATCATTACTTAATATTTATAATTTTTTTATTTTTTTATTTTTTTAAATATTTATTGCTAAAATATAATATACTCTTTTTTGTAATATGTTAATGATGCGGAAACTTTGAACCTTTGAGAAAATAAATTATCAATTAAAATATATTTTTTTTGTAATAGTTCTTCTTTTAAAGTAGTACACCGTGACGATCAAAATTCTGTATAAAATTCATTTTTTTATAGTATATCCCGTAAATATCTATGTTATTATATTAAAAACTAAATAATGAAAGCTTTGTTATAAGTGTGGTCGCTTTGTTTGATCACTCAATCCATAATCGTTGGATCTTTCAAATTAAATTGTTGAGAAACGTTACATATAACAGTAAAATTATCAAGTAGAATGATCTAAGATTTGAATCTACCAACAACATATTAAAATTTACAGGTTTTTTTTTGAATTTTTTTTTAAGACAGGTTATTTGATAATATTTTTTGTAAAGTGCGATTTTTCAGAAAAGTACTATACTAATTGATTAACAAACTTTTAAAGTTTCGAATTTAATAATTTACAATGTATATAGGTTAAAAAAGTTAGGTCTGTTCTGTAGCTAGTCTACAATTTCAAAATACGGTTTTTTTTAATATGAATATAGTCATGCTAACAATGAAATTAGGTCTCTATGAGTGCTTATAAAACAAAATCACCATTTGCGTATAATTTATTATTTAATAATAAATTATATTTGATTAGTTATGATCTATAACTTAATAAAATAGGATAAAAAATATGCACAATTTTATAAAATTTTATCCTTGTATTATTATATTCTTTGTTGATTTGAATTTTTCTTAGATTGATTTTAATTTTTGAACATAGATTTCTAAATTTAAAATAGTTAGAAAAAGTAATCAAATTGGCGTTAAAATAATGATGACATAATAATCATTATTAGAATTTAAATACTCACTTTACTGATTTGGGCTTTATCTTGTGTTTTAAAAATCAAATTTTGATGATTTTACACCCCAAGTGAAGATAATTAAATTATTTTTAATTAAAAGATGGTTTAACAATTTTTATCTAACTGGAATTGTCCATGAAAGAGAAAAGAAAGTCACGAATTTTTTACATGGAGAATTCTATTCAATATAGAAAACTTATTTATATTTGGTATATTTAGTTTAAATTATCAAAATACACTTTATAGAATTTAAATATAATCCTATTATAAATAAAATACACTTTTTTAATATTTGATCAAACGATTTTCATTTATCTAGTTAAGATCTAATAGTCCTTATTAATTTGGTTGTCACGATCAAAATTTTGGATAAATCTCTATTATGCTTATTATATAAAAGAGTTTAATATAATAAGGATATCAAGTACATACTGATATAAGTATCTTACTAACTGCTTTTACTTTTAATGTTTCGGTTTTATTTATAGTGTATATAAAATTTTAAAATACATTATTACTTTAAAATTATTAAACAGTATAAAAATTATGTTATGATTATATAAAATTTTATTCTCATATTATTATAGTCTTTATCGATTTGAATTTGTTCTTAATTTATTTTAATACTTTATTGAAAGAAAGATAAAATTTATATATTTAAAAGAATTAGTGGAAAAATAAATAAATTGGTGCTACAATTATAAAAAAATATTTATTAAAATTTAGATACTCACTTTACTATTTGGGTTCTATCCTCAGTTTTAGAAATTGAATTTTGACTATTTTACAACCCATGTGAAACTAACGAAATAATCTTTAATTTAATGATGATTTAATAATTATTATCTAACTTGACCAGTGACCTACCCATAAACCGAAAAGAAAAGATGGTTAAGTATTATATTCAAAATTATTGTTTATGAATATGAAACCCTCAATATTTTAATAATATTTTGATATTATCCTTTTATGTTTGTTATATGTATAATAATATAATTATAATTTGGCTTAATCAAATTGTTATGTTCCTTTATAAAAAAAATGTTTAAATTTATTCATGTACAGGAGTTTTCCTAAGTCTCTTATAACGCATAAGTCTCTTATAACGCAGGGTCCACATGTATCATTGTTATATGATATACATGAGAATTATATTGATAATTTTTAATATTGTAATCGATATGAATTGTTATCTGATATTTGGTTTAACAATTATTATCTAACTCGAACTATACATAAATTAAAGAGAAAAGATATTTAAGAATTTTTACATAGAAAAATTTTAAATTATCAAAATACACTTTTTAGTATTTAAATATAATTCTATTATTAATCAGATACACTTTTTAATATTAGATCTAACAATTCTCATCGATCTATTTAAGATCTAACTGTAATAATTAATTTGGTCGTATAGTGGTCGTACACGGACCAGATCAATTTTAATTTTTTTTTTAAATTGATTTTAATATTTTATTGAAATAAACATAGAATTTATAAATTTAAAAGAATTAGGGAAAAAATTAAATTGGTGCTACAATAATAAATTTTTTTTATTAAAATTTAGATAATCACTTTACTGTTTGGACTCTATCTTGAGTTTTAGACAAGAGATTTTAACAATTTTACAGCCCACACGAAGATAACACAATTATCTTTAATTTAACGATGGTTTAATAATTATTATCTAACTGGAACTATCCATAAACTAAAGAGAAAAGATAATTATGATTTTTTACATAAAGATTTCTATTCAATATATAAAACCTATTTATAATTGGTTTAAATTAAAAAAATATATTAAAATTTAGATAATCACTTTACTATTTGGGCTCTATCTTGAGTTTTAGACAATAGATTTTAACAATTTTACAGCTCACGCGAAGCTAACAAAATTATCTTTAATTTAATGATGGTTTAATAATTATTATCTAACTGGAACTATCCATAAACTAAATAGAAAAGATAATTACGATTTTTTACATAAAGATTTCTATTCAATATAGAAAACCTATTTATAATTGGTTTAAATTATCAAAATACACCTTTTAGTATTTAAATACTATCCTATTATTAATCAAATACAATTTTTAATATTATATCTAACGGTCCTCATCTATTTGAATATTTATAGTTTTATAATCCAACGGATCATATACTTTTGGTAGTACAGTGACCGACCAAAGTTTTGGATAAGATCTCCCTTACGCTTATTATATATAAGGAGTTAATTAGTAAAGTGCCTCACGAATATCTCAGAGTTTACCACAGGCTTCCTACTTTTATAACTAGCTCCTAAACCCGTGCAAGGCACGGGCATGCTGTAAATCACAAATTTAATTTTTTTTTTAGATGACATTTACATTGTCCTTTGCATTCGCTGCTACTCCTAATTTTTCAGTGTTACTTTATGCTTGTTGCTGCTAGAATTCCGAAAATAATTAAAGATCATGGACAATGTGTATAATGTAACATGCCCCTGTATGCCACACGAAATAAAGTTTATATGATAGATATACACAAAGCAATAAGTTACCATAAAATTCTTTTACATTGCAAATTAAATTATTGATAAAGATATCTTTCACTAACTATAAATATATCCTTCAGTAACCCTATAAATCCTCAAATTCGAGTTTGTTGTGAGTCTTGTGACCTGCATGAAATATTGAAATGCATTGAAATTTCTTAGATAATCTGAATGTACTTTTGACCTGTAAATTGAACTCCGGACGCATTGTACATCGACGCAGGCGTTCTAATGTGGTAACTGAGTTTCCATATCCGGAGCTTCACTAAGTTGGAGTATGGAGAGTGCTTTGACCAGAAAAGATCTTGGAGGATCGTACAGGCTTTTCAAAGTCCAGGAACCCTCGCTGACACAATCAGTTTGAACATGTTAAGAGATTCACTTCTTTTTTTCCATATCAAATGTGGAGGGAAAAACATGCAATTATAAATTAGCTGAAATTGTTTAAAGGGTCATTGATAAGGTTATCCGTCGCCTGAAGACCTGTTTGTAGTTTCTTAAGGCTCGGAGAGGACTAAATGCTCAGTCTTGAGTCTTGATGCCCAGTTAGATGGTTATAGGCAGGGGTCTTAAATATACATTCACAAACAAGTTAAAGATCGGAAATAATCAAATAACAATTCAATAAACAAATCTAGGGACTTGCATATATTATTGTTGATGTGCAGATGCCGAAAAAGGAACATATACAAAGTTCGTGCCTCCTTTATTCACTGAGCCAAAACTCTGACCTCCTTTATTTCATTTTAATTCTCCAATTTTTTAGTTTCCCTTCAACCTGCAAAATAACTTCAGTGTTATCTAAAACCTATACAAAACCATGCAAGAAATACAACTCTTCGGCAAAACAGAAAAGAGCCATGGTTACATATGTATATATTGAAAACTCGTAGTATGATGTATTCTGTACCTATTTAATTGCATTAGGTCTATAAGACAATCATCCAATATATAATTAAACTAAAACAATAGGGATGGACAAAAAATAACACACACTAATTGTAATGTCAAACATAATCAACAACTTTAGAATCAGTAGTATATAAATCCAACCCTTTTTTCCACAACCTTAAATTAGCAAGCAAATTTCAATATAATGAGGAAATCAGTAATAATGAAATATGGTATTCATAATACCTCAAGTGGGCTTCTTAAATACTCCCTCTACTACACAACTTTTTCAACCAAAACTACATTAGCAAGGATACAATGAATGCACACTGAAGCCCAAGATACACTGGGAGCGAGGTAACTCAAATATAGCTGATGACTGAACACTCATGTCACTTTTCTATGCCCTCCAAACGCCCAAATCTGTAATTGCAAAGGAGTAGTATAATGCGATATTAGAATCGATTTCTTGAAATCATCACACACTAAAGAGGACAACACATGTAGCATATGCAATCATAATCAACTATCACTCTGTGCTTAACTCAAAGAAAAAATGCAAGGCCACCGCTAGAAAATTGAGTTCAAATGAATAAGCAGTGGAATGAAAGTAATGACCTCGATGCATGATATCAGTCTATTTTCAAAGGGGATTACAAGCTAAATTGTAGCCATCCTCTACACATGATATACAAATTTATACAAGCCATTTTTTCCTCTTATTAACCCCTTATTTTGCTTCAAGCAAATTTTGACAGATCATTTGGTTTTACTGCAGGGATTCAAAATTCAAGTGTAGTGTTTAAGCGCAGACACTACTTATATTTTAATGTTCGATGCATGAATTTATCGTAGAATATTTAAATATGTTGCATGAGCCTAAAAACTGAGCCTGCTTACAAACTTGTTCACATGCCTATAACTAAGCTTGCTTGCAGGCTTTTGATCGGAGCTTCGACATCCTCAACCTCAAGCTCATTTCGTTAGTTAATCGAGTTGCTTGGCAACTTTATAGAAGAACTGAAGCGGGCCAAACTTTTATCAAAATGCATGGGTGACCAGCATCATTTACAGCCCTAGATGTGAGGTACTTATTTTTGGTCTTCTTTTAATTTGTACTCTTTATCGAACAAGACTCGATAATATAATTACCATTATTTTACTTTTGATGATATATAAGCTTTATATGATCCGTTTTGACTTGCCAAATGAACTAACAAAGTAGATATAATTCATTTTAAAAGAAAAAAACTACTTGTAAGATATAAGCCAAGCAAGCCTTTAGAGACACACAAAAACTTCTATTCCTAATATTTTAGCCAAGGAAGCCCTTTAACTAACCTTTAAGTTTGAATCCCAACTTCCTGTACATAATGCGCTCCCATCAGCTGACAAGCCCAAATAGATGATCCGTCCCTCATGCGAGTTGTGGAGTGAGCCCAAGTTCAAAACCACCTACCATAAAAAAACTGAATAAGAAAGCCACCAGGATTTTTTAATTTTTTAAAAATTAAAAATGGAAACATCAGTGAAAAGGTAGCCAGCGATTCTAAATTATGAACCCCTCAGCATTCTGTTTTAGTTTCACATATTTGACTTGTAAATTGTAATCCAGCTATCATATTCTTGAAAAAAAAACTTTTCTGCATAAACTTCATCTATTCTAAGAGTGAAAAAGAGACGAAACATTAGAAAGTATATGCGCAAAGGAACTGTAATTGAACTAACCCTACAGAATCCAAATAATTAATCCTACAAAAGATAATATACCTGCGCCAAAAAAGTATCCCAAACATAACAATCGCCATTGGCATAACCAGCAAAGAGAAGTCGGCCTGATATGGAGAAAGCAATTGAAGTCACTTGTGCAATATCAGAATCTGAATTTGGCTGCTTGTATACTTGGAGCTGGTGACCCGTTCTAATGTCAAATAATCTGCAAGTTCCATCTTCTGAACCAGTTCCAAATCTGTTGCCATCTGGAAAATACTTAACAGAACTAACATCACCCTCGTGACCGTAAAATGTACGGACTGCTCGACTTGCAACACGAGTATCCCACAGGCGTGCAGTTGCGTCACAAGAACCAGAAACGAACATTCTTGAATTTGACCCATTGATAGAAACGCTGAGGAACATAATACATTAGTAAGAAAGTCAAAGGATTTCAGACTCCCGATGCTTTTAGAAAATGCATCTATAATTCTAAAAGAGCTATTAGTTTCTAAAAGACATCTGACTATGTAGACTAAAATCAACACTTCTGTAACATGACACAAGAGGTTAATCCCGGTATAATGCATCATCGCCATTATTATTAAAAAGAGACTAGCCCTAGTGGATTCTGCATTAATCTTCATAGATGATCTTGGCTATTTGAGCAACTTTCTTTTCGACTAAGCCAACACCTTTTACTAGATCAGATAGTGAGCAATGGATGAAACTGTTACAAATGTCAATATCTGACCTTATCTCATTATAAAGTTCAGCGATATATTACCGACGATAAGATAGTATTGAACTAACACCTATGAAGATCCTTGAACTTGCCATATGCAAACCTCTTTGGTATGTGTCACTTGTGGTCTAGGGAACTAAGATACAATCGCTTAGTGTTAGTATTAAACTACCAAACGTTTTTAAACCCAAGGAGTGAAAATAACATTATAGACTGCAAATGAAGGCCATTAGTTCCTATCCTCATTTCTGGAGCCAAAATCAGGCTGGACATACGACTGATATTTGACAGAACCCCTTGGCTATAATAAGATTATACTTAACATGGACAAGTTCAAAATATTTATATGAAAGGAGAACTAACAGAAATTGCCTTCCATCCTACTCATTACATATGATCCTATAAGCAAAAGAAGGGTGTTCCTACTTTCAATGTCGTTATAAACAAATTGAAGAACCTGAGTTGTGAGCTTTAGCTAGCACAATGAAAACCTGGGAACGCATCTCAGTACATCAGCAGTGTGCCCGGATTGAAATTCACCACCAAAAACTGAAGTCCTCAGGCCCGTAGTAATGTCCCATAAAATACATGTATGATCACCTGAACTTGTTATTAGGTGAGTATCTTCATCTGGAACGTACTGGCATGAAGATACATATCCCTTATGACCACTTAGCATTCTTGATACAGGCACATTTCCATCCTTGTCCATGGAAGAATTTAGGTTAAAGATGGAGCAAATGCTATCAAGGCCACCACATGCAACAGATTGCCCACTAGGAGAGAAGGCACACGTCATGACCCATGGACAGGGCAACTTAATAGCATGAGTTTTCTGGCTGGTGAGGGCATTCCAAACTATCAACCTACCATCTTGAGATGCACTAACAATACGATTCTTTTCGGGCGTCCAGTCTAGTGAGTAGACCTGAATAATCGTCAATTAATAAAAATATGTTCCTTGCATAAATTCAAACCTTATCTATCCTGCTTTCTTAAGCATAAAAATGTAAGAAGTTCAAATTTACTTAAAATTTATTTAGAAAAATACAGTGTAATCAAATCATTACGCTCCATTTTATCGCAAGGGAATAAAATAAGGTAGAAATTGAACAAAATATACATATAATTTTCATTCCTTCCTACATTCTTACTTCCCTCTCATTTTACTCAAAAACACTACTATACGAAATATGCATTCGCGTGCAAAGCATTTCAATACAAATTAAACATCTTTACAATCATTCAATCTACCGTCACAAACACATCAAAGCATAATTATAAAATGAATCACATAATCTTTATAGTTCCAATTAAAATTAACCGCACAGGACAACAATTACAAATTATAGCCGATAACCTTTTACGAATCAAATTACAACAGGAACCGAAACTACATGTACAAAAATATAAACAAACAGTCTAAAATTTAAAAAAAACACGAAATATCGAAATCAAGGCAAGAAACGAAGATAAACCTTGCCAGAGTGTCCTTGCAGAGTCCTACAACAAACCAGATCCGTAGGTGTAAAAGTAACAGGGAGCTTGTTTTGTGCCTTGAAATATTTTGTGCCTTGAAATATCCTGCAACTGTCAAACGGATATTCCCCAATCAAAATATGAATCGCAATACTAATTTTAGCATCACCTTTCTCCACCTCTGCAATCCTAATTTCATCCATACCACTTTCTCCACCTCTGCAATCCTAATTTCATCCATACCAAACTACACAAATAAAACTCAAATCTTCAAACATTACCCAAACCCAAATCCTATTAAGGCAAAGGTGTTTCTTTTCCACCAAATTGAAGTTCAAAAAACCCACCTAGAACAGAAGCTACGTAATTACCATACTCAGCAAAAGATAACCTATAAACCCTAAAAAAAATCCAAAAAAAAGAATCTTCACACACCGCTACAAATCCAATAAATCAAACCCTTCATAAACAAACATAAAACTATAAAAACAACTATAAATTCCTCTAATTACTATTTCATCACGAGATGTGGCACCGAATAAAAGGTAAATACAAACAAAACCATCAAGTACCTTTCCTTTTATCACGACGCAAGTTACGCTGCTGAACGGCTAGTCGACGAGCCTCGGCCACCGCCTCGGTAACAACAACCCGAGGTCGTCCTCTCTTCCTGGAAACACCCTCCATGATACGTATCAGAAATGAGTTGCCAAAGAGAAGCCGGCGGAATATGTGGGTCGGGGAAAGGGAATCGGGTGCAGACAAACGGGAGCAGAAGGAGCGCCATCACAATTTACAGCTCCCGAATTCGCGGTTTCGGGAGGCAGAAGAGCAGGGAGCGACGAGGAGTCGGAAGGTGTTTGGAGCGTGAAATAGGAAGGGCATAAAAGTATTTGAAAACGGAATAAAATGTTTCCCCAAATACTTGATGTTCCAGTATTAGATATAGAATAGATATAATAAATACATGTAAAAGTAAAATTGGTAATTAAATATTGTATTATAGTATATCTGATATGATAATATGCATTAATGAGATTATCAAAATTAAAAGATCAAATTTTATTAATAAAAAATTTACCATAAATATTAAAGATTATATTAATGATATTTATATTTGTATACAAACTTTCTATAATTATCAATGGATCAAATAATGGATGTGGATCATATTCAGACACAAATATGGATACCAAACCAAAAAATGAATTATCTAGTGGGTCAAAATTAAGTTAAAATTTTTATCTAAACCTAAATATGGATAACGAACATGAGAAATGAGTTATGCAAAAATTTATAATATATAGATCAATCACCGGTATAAATCGAATCATTTAGATTCGGTCTTTTATCTTTCAGTTTTATGTTTATTATGATTAAACTAGCTTAAAACCCGTGCGATGCACGGATTGTTAATTGTTATTTTATTATTATTTTTTAATTGTATTTGTTAAAAAGATAAGTAGGCATGTAAAAATAGCTAAACACTTTTAATTAATTAAAAACATTAAAACTGATTTTAAAATAAATAAGTAAGGGTTTGCTCGTTATATTTTTGGAAAAAGAGGGGTTTTAGTATGAAAAAATAAAAAATGTAACATATATTTAGTTTAAAAAGGTAAATGTCCGTGATATTTTTGGAAAATGAGGTTCTAAAATTTAATAATTTAAATTATTTAAATATGTTTTAAAATAAATATGTAATAATATTATCATTTTATATATATGTTACCTATTTTATTTTTAGAAAATGGGTTGTTTTGGTTAGAAAAATAAATAAAATAGGTAATGTGTTTGATATGGTCAGAAAAGTAATTATAGAAATATAATTGACTGGTCAAACAAAAGGTCGATATTTAAGGCCCGACACCCTAATTATTCATTAATTTCGTAATTAATGAATAGGGAAAATATACAGCTCATAAAAAGAGTCCAAATTATGGCAAATTGGTCAAAGAAGGATCCAGAATCCCAATTAAAGGCAATTAATGAGTCATAGCCTTTATCAACAAGGAAAAGACTTATCCTGCAAGCTATATAATGATTATCCAATATCAAAAAGGAGACTTATTCGCTAAGACTCCCAAACATACCATAAATACCAGGCTCCAGAAACCTATATAAGGTCCCTGATCCTACAATCAGAACTACGTCTTGGCTTGATTCTCAATAACGAATTGAGATACGTAGGCATCTTGTGAGGACCAATTTAGTCCGGAAACACGAGTGCAGCCATTAAAGCTCAAAGCTCATTAAATTCACAAAGCACGTTTTTTATTCCACAACATTTGGCGCCGTCTGTGGGAAAACAACATCAACCATGGCAAACACGCGAAGAACAACCAGAGATTCTGATACTTCTGAAGGCCTCCCTATCACCTCCGGGGCTGATACTCATGGAAGCCAACCACCGCCAACTACTGGCACTGAAAGAACAAATATCCCTACTGACACTCAAGGACAAGAAGTCCCAATTACTGCTGAAGGGACGAATCCTCTACAAATGGTTATTCATGGATCTAATCCACAAGAAACCGTTCACCAGCAACCAATTACAACCTCTGCGCTGCTTATGAACGCACCTCGCAGTCTTCAACTCCACACTACTGATCTCCCTCACCACGCAAATCAGACTTTGGGGATGCCCGGCTATGGCATGCCCCCTCGCCCCACAGCGGGTGGTAGTGGAATGAATCCAATCTACCATGAGGCTTATGTGCCCCCTTACGTACCAGGTTTGGAACCCCAAAACCGTGAAACCCAAACTCGTTAGATGTTTCGAGACGATTTTTCTGGGCCCTACACCGAGGATGAGGGTTATACAACTGGGGACGATGTCGCTCCTAGAAGGAAACGATCTTCGCAAACCAACCGAGATCAACCCCAAACTACTAAGGACAAGCTTGCGGCCCATGAGGCAGAAGTCGCAAGGCTTAAGAAAGTATTGGCAGAACAAGAGGCCGCAAGAGCAAAAAGTCAAGCTGAAGGAATCCCAATTATCAATTTGGATCCACCACCAAGGAGAACCAGGAGGGCCGAAGCCCCAAGGGGTGATCCTAGTATTCTGTTGCCCCTAGGAGATCCCGATGATCCTACACCACCGTTTACTCAAGACATCATGAAAACGGCTATATCCAGAAAGTTCAAGATGCCTTCGATTAAAGCCTATGATGGAACGGGAGATCCCGCAAATCATGTAAGGACCTTCTCCAATGCACTGCTGTTGCAGCCAGCCAACGATGCGGTCAAGTGTAGGGCGTTTCCACAAACCTTGGCAGGCATGGCCCAACGTTGGTATAGTCGTCTACCTCCCAACTCTATTGGGTCCTTTAAGGAGCTAAGCAAGGCTTTCATCAATCAGTTCATTAGTGGAAGGGTGCATGAGAAAAGTTCTGCATCACTCATGGCAATACGTCAAGGAAAGAATGAAGCCCTAAGGGACTACATCAATCGATTCACTCGGGAGGCTTTGAAAGTCCCGGACTTAGATGACAAAGTGGCTATGATAGCCCTGCAACAAGGAACCACTGATGACCACTTCAGGAGGTCGTTGGCTAAACATCCACCAGAGAGCATGTTGAAGCTCCAAGATAGAGCCGGAAAGTACATCAAGGCTGAGGAAAGCATGAGAAAGTATGAACCCACCGCTGGCGACGGTGGAAACTCAAAGAAAAGAAAAGAAACTCAGGAGTACGACGTCAAGGAAAAGTTCCCCAGAACATCAAAGAACTTCGATTCTCCCCCCAAGAGAAACAATTTTGGGCCAAAATTCACAGAATATGCAAGATTGAATACTCCCAGGAGTCAAATTCTGATGGAGATAGCCAAAGAAGAAGATATCAAGTGGCCAAAACCAATGAGGGCTGACTTGTCCAAGCGGAACCAAAATCAATTTTGTCGGTTCCACAAAGAAGTTGGTCATGACACCGACGATTGTAGGCAACTGAAAGATGAGATCGAGTTTCTGATACGAAGAGGAAAACTCAGCAAGTTCACTAAGGATGGAAGCCAAGGGAGCCAAAGGGGGAACTATGAAAGAAAGGATTATGATAGAAGGGACAACGATCAAGATCGAAATCCCAAGCCCCGAGGGCCAGTGATCAACATGATATTTGGAGGACCAACTGCTGCTGGATCCTCCCGAAACTCAAGAAAAGCTTATGCCCGAGAGGTACTGACCGTTGTTGGACAAGCACCGAAGCGTGCACGAATAGAAGTGTCAATAGGTTTTGATGATTCAGACTTGGAAGGGGTGAAGTTCCCCCACGATGATCCTCTTGTCATAGTACCTGTGATAGGCAACTCCGAAACAAAGAGAGTCCTAGTCGACAATGGAGCCTCAATGGATATATTGTTCCACGATGCTTTTATCAAGATGGGTTACACTGATTCTCAGTTGACACCCTCTAATATGCCCATATATGGGTTCAATGGAGTGGAATCAAAGGTGGAAGGCACTATCCAACTCCCAATGACCATGGGGCAAGGAACGAATACATCCACTCAGATGCTGAACTTCATAGTTATAAAGGCAACCTCAACCTACAATGCGATCCTTGGAAGGACGGGTCTTCATGCGTTTAAGGCTGTTGCCTCATCTTACCACCTGAAACTCAAATTCCCCACCAGGAATGGGATTGGTGAAGAACGGGGAGACCAAAAGATGGCTAGAAGCTGTTATGTAGCCGCGTTGAGGCCTGATGGAGTTGGGGGGCAGGTTCTCCCCATTGAAGATATGGACACTAGTGACAATGAGGACCGAAGAGGGAAACCAGCTGAGGATTTAATCCCAATTCCCTTAGTCCCGGATGAACCATAGAAGGTGACTTATGTTGGGGCACTACTGCCCGAACCATTGAAAGGCAAACTCGCATCTTTTCTTCAAGAGAACAATGACGTTTTTGCTTGGACAGCGGCTGACATGCCAGGGATCGATCCCCAACTAATATCTCACAAATTGAATGTGGATCCAGAAAGGAAAGCAGTGAAACAAAAGAAAAGAAGTTTTGCTCCAGAGAGGCTTGAAGCCATTAAGCAAGAAGTGAATAAGCTTTTAGAAGCTGGGTTTATTGAAGAAATCCGATTCCCGGAATGGTTAGCTAACCCTGTGATGGTCAAAAAAGCTAACGGGAAGTGGAGAATGTGCGTCGACTTCACTGACTTGAATGATGCATGTCCTAAGGATTGTTTCCCCTTACCTAGGATTGATGCCTTGATAGATGCCACTGCTGGGCATGAGATGCTAAGTTTCATGGATGGCTTCAGAGGATATAATCAAATCAAGATGCACAAAGATGACATCGCCAAAGTGTCGTTCATCACTGACTTTGGTGTCTTCTGTTTCTTAGTCATGGCTTTTGGGCTTAAGAATGCTGGAGCAACCTATCAAAGGTTGGTGAACAAAATCTTTGAGCACCTGATTGGAAAAATCATGGAGGTCTACGTAGATGACATGTTAGTCAAGAGCCTTAATAAGGCCGATCACATTGAGCACCTCCGAGAGGCTTTTGAAGTGCTAAGACACCACAAGATGATGCTGAATCCAGCCAAGTGTGCCTTTGGTGTAGGCTCGGGAAAGTTTTTAGGCCTGATGGTTTCCAAGAGAGGAATCGAGGCTAATCCCGACAAAATCAAAGCGATTCTGGACATGGAACCACCAAAGACTGTCAAGGATGTCCAGAAACTGACGGGAAGAGTGGCTGCTTTGGGAAGATTCATCTCCAAGTCTGGAGAGAAGTGTTTACCCTTCTTCAAAGCACTCAAAAAAGTGAAGAATTTTGAATGGACGACTGAAAGTCAAGAGGCCTTTGAGGCCCTGAAGGAATATATGGCTGAAGCACCACTGTTGGCAAAACCCAAGCCAGGAGAAATTCTCTATTTATACTTGGCGGTTTCTAACACAGCCCTTGGAGCTGTTTTGGTAAAGGAAGAAGTGAAGGTTCAGAAACCCATCTACTATGTGAGCAAGATTCTACATGGGGCAGAAATAAACTACTCAATGGTTGAGAAGTTTGCCTTAGCCTTGATAATGACCTCAAGAAAGCTACGCCCCTACTTCCAGGCTCACAAGATAGAGGTCTTGACTGATCAACCTCTAAGAAACATCTTGCATAGCCCTCAAGTTAGTGGAAGATTGATCAAATGGGCCATTGAATTGGGAGAATTTGATATCAAGTATAAGCCTCGGACGGCCATAAAAGCTCAAGCACTTGCTGACTTCATGGTTGAATGCACCATTGACAACCAAGAAGTCGGGGGGGCAGGAAGTGACTATGGAAGATAAGAAAGATGAGGAAATGACCTTCAAAGAATGTTGGGTGCTCTATTTTGATGGAGCATCAAAAACAAAATCAAGTGGAGCTGGTTTAGTGCTACAAAGTCCTGATGGATTCCTAATAGAGTATGCACTAAAGCTTGACTTCCCGACGACAAACAATGAGGCCGAGTATGAAGCTCTGATAGCTGGCTTAGGGCTGGCTGGAGCCTTGAGAGTCAAAACTCTGAAAGTATGTGGAGACTCGAGGCTAGTGGTTTCCCAAGTAAATGGGGAGTTTGAGGCCAGAGATGAAGTCATGGCCAAGTACTTAAAACTTGTCAAGGCCATTATGACTCAGTTCGATGAATGCTATGTGGAGCACATTCCAAGGGAGGAAAATATGAAGGCTGATGCCTTGTCTAAATTTGCCTCTTCTGAAATTGAAAACTATGCCGGGAGTGTATACTTCCAAGTCTTGAAGACCCCAAGCATCAATGGAAAGTTGGTAGCCCCCATTGGTATCACCAGTTGTTGGATTGATCCCATCAAAGCTCATCTGGAAACTGGGTGGCTGCCCAACGACACTTCAGAAGCACGAAAGCTATACGTCAGAGCACTAAGGTATGCCCTAATTGAGGGAATCCTATACAAGAAATCTTTTATTATTCCATACTTAAAGTGCTTGAGACCTCAAGAGGCAGAATTGGCCCTAAAGGAAGTGCATGAAGGGATTTGTGGGCAACACTTGGGGGGCAGAGCCCTGGCTCATAAAGTCACTCGTCTAGGTTTCTATTGGCCAAGCATACTTGCTGATGCTAAAAGCTACGTCAAGAAATGTGAACGGTGCCAGAAACATGCACCAGTGGTTAGGCAACCACCAGAGATGATGACATCCATTAACTCACCTATCCCCTTTGCTATGTGGGGAATGGATATACTCGGGCCATTTCCTATGGCAAGTGCTCAAAGAAAGTTCTTGATAGTAGCAATTGACTATTTCACCAAGTGGATTGAGGCTAAGCCATTAGCCAAGATAACCACCAAGCAAGTGATGCAATTCTTCTGGGAAAATGTGATATGCAGATATGGAATTCCACGAGTCCTGGTCACGGACAATGGAACTCAGTTTAACAACAATGAGTTCAAGAAGTATTGTGATGAAAACGATATCAAGTTGCGCTTCACTTCTGTCGCCCATCCTCAAGCAAATGGGCAAGCTGAGGTTGAAAATCGAATCATCCTTGATGGACTAAAGAAAAGAGTTGAACGCTCCAGAAACACTTGGGTAGACGAATTACTCCCTATACTTTGGGCATATCGTACTACTTGCAAAGTCACCACCGGGGCAACTCCATTTCTATTGGCTTATGGAGCAGAGGCAGTGGTCCCGGTGGAGATTACTCACACCTCCCCAAGAGTTGAGGCTTATGAACCAGAAGAAAATGAAGAAGGCTTGAGGCTGGCTTTAGATCTAATTGACGAAGTTAGAGATGAGGCAAACGCCAAGATAGTTGAACATCAAAAGAAAACATCCTTCTACTACAACCTAAGGGTTAAAGAAAGGTTCTTTCGTCAAGGAGACTTGGTTCTCAGAAAGATTGAAGCATCCGGAGTTGGACAAAAAGGGAAGTTAGCCCCAAATTGGGAAGGACCATATCGCGTCAAGAACGTATTTGGTCGAGGCTCGTACAAACTAGAAACCCTTGAAGGGCAAGAGGTGCCAAGGACTTGGCATGCCTCCAATTTGAAAGTTTATTATGTTTAAGGTGTCTCCCAAGTGGACTCACTACTATAAATAAGGTTCGATGAAACCAACCCAAGTTTTAAACTGGGATACTATGTAAGGGTTGATCCCATCTTCAAATTATGAATGAATTCAGCATTTTCATGTTTTAAAGCTTATCTATCATGAGTGTTGACAAACATTCAAGAAGAAAGAAAAGCAACACAAGCCATGAATGGCCACCAGACATAAATAAAAACTTAAACAAGAGTTAAGTTAAGCCCGTAGGCCAAAAGTACATAAACAAAAGTACAAGCCATGATGGCCAAAAGTGAAACTACACCTAATCTTCCTTGTCTACGTCCTCCTCCTCTTCCTCTCTAGAGGAAAAGACAGTATCATCAGCTCCGGCAGTCTGACCAGGTGGGGAAGTGTGATCCAGGTCTAAGATCCTATCATCCTCCTCCATCTCGTCCTCTCCAGCCAAAGCCATCTCCAAAGGAGTAGGAAGGTGAGGGCTTGGAAAGTCAGAAATAAGGAGAGATCCAGGCATCTTCTCCAAGACAGCAGCAAGAGCGTCATCCCATCCCTTAGTATACTGAACAGGGAAGAGGAGCCCATCATGCTTATCAATCAAGTCCCCGTACTCCTCAGAGTCAAGATACTTGTCAATAAAATCATCTTTGGCCTTCCTCAAAGATACTAGTTCAGCCTGGGAGTCAGCCAACTCCTTCTCCTTCCTAGCCAGGGTGGCCTTCACTGAAGCCATTTCCTCCTGGGACTTCTCAAACTTGCCTTGGTTGGCCTCAGAAGATGAGCGCCAAGACTTAGCTTAAAAGAGAGCCCCCTGGTAGTTGGCATTCATCTGCAAGCAAGTTATAGGTTAAATACTTAAACTTGAAATAAATCAAAGACTACAAAGAAAAGAAGGAGAGAAATACTTACAGCAGCCATAGCCTGAGATCCAGCATGCTCCACCCCCTCGATGGTGGAGTTAGAAACAAAATCCTTGTAGTCACAAGGAGTCAGAGAGTGATAAGACCACTCCAATGCATGCTTGGACACTCCCACTACAGTGTCCTTCTTCCTGAGACCCCAGTTGGGGCGCCAAACTGCACTCTTGCCCGAGGTAGGGCCTTCAGCATCTTCAGTAAGGTCCACGTGAGGCCTTATGAAAGCTGGAATACTAGAAGAACGAGGGTCTTTCCCTGCCAAACGTGCCCTCTTCATCCTGGCTGTTTCCCCCTCTTCAGGCTCGTTGGACTTGTTGATAAAGGTCGCAGCTGCAAAGGATACAAGGAGGGAAACAGTTGGTATAAGTTAATCTTAAATAAATAAAGAAAGATATGAGGTGAGAATTACCCTTATCAGAAACGTTGGAAAGTCCCAAGGACCTAAGCTGGAACTCATCCAGGAGCACCCAAGCCATTGTGGCATAGTTATCCTTTGTAAGTTCAGCATATGCGTGGGCCTCCTCATCATTCAAGATGATATCACTAGGGCTACCATCTGAAACCCTACTAAAGGAACTACGAAAAAGGGTGCCCCAATCCCCTCCTTCCCAAACTAAGTACATAAACTCTTCTTTCCATTTTGGGTTGTCATCTGGAATGGATTTAGGGTGAAATATGGGGGGAGTGGAAGGACGGTGGTTGATATAAACCCAACCCAAAGTAATAGCTGAGCTATTCTTAAACTGAAAGATTCTTCTAAACAAAGCTACAGATAAAGAGAAATTGTTCTTCAAACAAAGAACAATGAAACATATAATGATTCTCCAGGCGTTTGGAGGAAGTTGGCAAGGGTTGATTCCAACATCAGCCAAAAGCCTGGGAATAAACTCATGAAAAGGGAACCTGAGTCCCGCGACAATGGCATCCTTGTAAATGCATAAAGCATCAGGACGCCAATGGCAAGAACGGTCCCCTGGGTCGGCTGGGACTAACCTATAAGGAGACCTAACCCTATACATTTTGTTATAGTCCCTAATTAAGTCAATTTCATGGAACTTATTGCTACAGTCGAAAGAATCTAAGTGAGACACAGAGGGATATTCATCACTACGTTCTAAAATCATATCTTGAAGTGACATATGAGAAGAACGGACGATGATACCTCTCTTAGAAGCTTTGTTCATTCTTTGAAGGCGTTGAGCAGCTTTGTCAGACATCTTCAAGCGTTCAAAAAATTCCCAGAAAAATCTTCAAAGAAACTTCAAATCTTCAAAACTTCAAGGAAAATTCTCAGAAAATCTTCAAAAAACCCAGAAATCTTCAAGTGATGAAGATTGAAAACCCAGAAATCTTCAAGGGATGAAGATCAATCCCAGAAAAACAATAACACTACCGTAAAAAGCTCGCCGGGAATCGCCTCTCCACGGAATAAAAGAGAGAAAAAACTATGATAACTAGAGAGAAATTTTGGAAAGTTGAAAGTGAGAAGTGAGAAATAAAACGGAAATCTCACTCTTTTATAATAAAGATGACCGGGAACTCAACCGGTTAAGGAAGAGCGACCGTCTATAGCCAGTAAGGCCCATAAATCCATTTATGGATTACAAAGGCAAAGGCCCAAATAAATTAAATCTCAGGCAAACTCAAAGCCCAAAATTAATAAGGCCCAATTAGGCCCAAGGCTAGAAATATTTGAGCCCAATTAGACTAATCAAAAGCCCAAAGAAAGAATCTTGGAATAAAACCAAGGTAAAAACAAAATTGAGGTCGAAAAAGACCCTTGATCGACATCGAAGGCTTGAAGTCGAAAATATATGGGAAAACGAGGTCGTATCAAACGACCTCACTCCCAAATAAAGGGAAATAATTAAAGATTTGAGGTCGAAAAGGCCCTAAATCGAGGTCGTGCGACCCAAGTCGAAAATACACCTGGAATTGAGGTCGTGACCATCGACTTCACACCAAAATCAAATCAAAAAACTGGAAAAACGAGGTCGAAAAGACCCTAGATCGAAGTCGAGAGATTGACATCGAAAATACATGGGAAATCGAGGTCGTATTGTACTACCTCGTACCAAAATAAAGTCAGGAAATCAGAAATTCCTGATCGAAAAATGGCTAGTTGAAATCGAGCAAACAAGATCGAAATTACATGGGGAATTGAAGTCGTATTGATCAACTTCGCTCCAAAATAAAACCGGGAAATCATAGAATCCTGGTCGAAAACACATGGAAACGAAGTCGACAAATCCAGGTCGAAATTGGCCTATGAGTCGAGGTTGAAACCAACGACCTCACGACCAATCGAGGTCGAAGGAATACTAGAAACAAAATCGGCAAAACGAGGTCGAAAACATACTGGGTCGAGGTCGAAATCATGAGGTCGAAAAAAGGATACCCGAGGTCGAACGATCCTGGTCGAAAATGACCGAGAATCTGAGATCGAATCTATCGACTAGGGACCAGAAACGAGGTCGAAAAAAGGATACCCGAGGTCGAACGATCCTGGTCGAAAATGACCGAGAATCTGAGGTCGAATCCATCGACCTGGGACCAGAAACGAGGTCGAATTTGTGTTGATTCCTGGTCGAAATTCCAGGTCGAATTTGTACTGATTCCTGGTCGAAATTCCAGGTCGAATTTGTACTGATTCCTGGTCGAAAAACCTGGTCGAATTTGTACTAATTCCAGGTCGAATTCCTAGTCGAAATGACCTAAATTAAGGTCAAAAGTGCCCTGAAAAATGGAAAATTTTGGGAAAAACACGCTGTAACTTCTACGAAAACCCCAGGGAGATTTTCCCAGAAGTTGAGGGGCAAATGATATGGTCAGAAAAGTAATTATAGAAATATAATTGACTGGTCAAACAAAAGGTCGATATTTAAGGCCCGACACCCTAATTATTCATTAATTTCGTAATTAATGAATAGGGAAAATATACAGCTCATAAAAAGAGTCCAAATTATGGCAAATTGGTCAAAGAAGGATCCAGAATCCCAATTAAAGGCAATTAATGAGTCATAGCCTTTATCAACAAGGAAAAGACTTATCCTGCAAGTTATACAATGATTATCCAATATCAAAAAGGAGACTTATTCGCTAAGACTCCCAAACATACCATAAATACCAGGCTCCAGACGCCTATATAAGGTCCATGATCCTACAATCAGAACTACGTCTTGGCTTGATTCTCAATAACGAATTGAGATACGTAGGCATCTTGTGAGGACCAATTTAGTCCGGAAACACGAGTGCAGCCATTAAAGCTCGAAGCTCATTAAATTCACAAAGCACGTTTTTTATTCCACAACAGTGTTTTAGCTGAAAAAATATATAATTATATTACCTTTTTTAATATATATGTTGCTCGTGTTACTTTTAGAAAATTAGTTATTTAAGTTAGAAAAAAATAAAAAAAAGTTATGTGTTTAGCTGAAAAAGGTAATTGGTTATTTATTAATAATTATATATAACAATATTATCATTACATATTTATTTTCTATGTGTTATGTTTAGAAGATGAGTTGTTTTAGTTAGAAAATGTAGAAGAGATAATGTGTTTTTGCTGAAAAAGGTAATTACTTATAAATATGTAATAATATTACCATTTTATATACATTACCTATTTTATTTTTAGAACATGAGTTGTTTTGGTTAGAAAAATATATAAATTAGGTAATGTGTTTTAGCTGCAAAAAAAAAATAGTTATAAATAAATTGATTATAGATAGGCCCGACCCAAATTATAGATAGGTCCGGCCCAAATACTGACCGACCGACCGACCAAAACTTTTAATGTTTCGTCTTTAATAATATAGTATAGATTCTCAAAATATTAATTATATTATATTATTCAGTATTTAAGATACACCCAAAAATATTATAAATTATACTTTTCACTACTTTATAAAATATATGAAAAATTGTATATTGTCCGGGTTATGTGCTAATATTTTAAAATACATACTAAATTACAACACAAGGGTCGATGATAAAATGTTAATATAATTTATTAATATAAATTTAATATTTTTTTTCTCTGTTTAGAAAGAAATTTCATTAACAAATAAATTTCATTTAAACATAAATCATCATTTTTATCGATTGCATTGATATTATTATTATTAACCAATCAACAAAATTCATATCCATGTAATAATATATAATATAAACACTTAGTACTGTGATTAATTTATTTACACTTAGTATTGTGATTAATTTATTTTTTTAGTATATTGACGCTTTTACATTTGATTATTTTATATAAAAAATTAAGTGGTAATTTATTCAATAATCTCCCTAAAACAAGTACCATGATGAATTTAGTATCATAATAAAAATTTCCTCATATTCTTCTTCCAAATTTTTGGATAATCCCGAATCATCTAAAAGCTACTTATCTAATTTTTAAAGGGCACCTCAAATTTAAATATTAAAAGTTTAACTTCCCGTATTTATCTTTAACTAGGTTTATAACCCGTGCGAGGCACGGGTATGATCTAAATTTATATTTTGTTGGACTTTTTACACATTTAAAAAATAAATTATTTGTCATTTTAGAATTTTCTTTTTTTGCTTTCAATTTGTAATAGGACCTACCTTGTTCATAAAAATATGTAAAATGGATTTTTTTTTGATTTTTTGAATTTTGCAGTAGTCATGATTAATTATGGACGTTCATTGTTTTGGAAGAGATAGTTAATGGATTAAGAAGAAATTGAGTTGATTTGCATCGGTTGCCTTAATTTTATATGTTGTGTCTGTAATATACATGCTAGTAGCTGTTTTTTTTCATTAATTTCATCAAATGCGTGAGAGTCAGCTACATTGTTCAGCATATGTTTTTTGGTTTTGACGTAAATAAGGTGTAACGAAGGACCAAAGTATATACACGACAAGTGTACATAGATGTTGGGCATGAACACAGGACCACACGCTTAATCCGATAATCATGGTTACAAACTATGAACCAAAGTTGTTAATTTAGACAATGTCTTACAATTTTATTTTTGAGATCAATTTGGTAATTGTTGTCCATTGACTATATTGGTTGCTTGTTACTTTTCGTTTCAAGCGATTTATTGTTTTTTTCTCGAACTCGCCTCATCATTGGGGGTAGGAACTGGCGTTGTAGATGTTGAGTTTATGTGCATTATAGTGTATATGTCATGTTCATCTTGATTGTATGAGGTAATTTATAATTCGAATAATTCTTATGTACAATGTTGTTGACTATTTGAGTAATATCCTCGGTGATTTTTTCTTATGTGTGGACAAGTGTTTATAAGTTTAATCATCATATTCAAAATATTATTGAGTGTAATATCATCGCTTATTACATATAATGATATAATTGGAAAGGTGTAAATATGTCGATAGTTTTAAATTTTAAAATAAATATTAAAAGAGAAAATAATAAGTGGTAGTGACTACAGATGTCAACATTTGTCACACTATCACCGGTCATAGTTTAGTTCACATTAAAAACAATTTTTTATCAACAATATACAATTGGTGGGGTAATTTAGTAATTTGATTTCATCAATATAATATTGAAAGGGTAATTTAATAATTTAATATATACTGATAGTATATAAAATTTGTAATCTAATATTCTATATAATCTGATGAAATATAGACTTATTGCAAATAAACATTATTTACAATATAAAAATATTAATATAATTCTTTTTCTATGGACCAAATTCAATTTATAACATTTTGTATATCTATTTTGCATGAGTTTTTCTCTAATATGGTCAAATATATGACTTTAAGACACTTATGAAAATAGTTTTTTTTTTATCATCAATATACAATTGGTGGGGTAATTTAATAATTTAATTTCATCAATATAATATTGAAAGGGTAATTTAGTAATTTAATATATATTGATTGTATATAGAATTTGTAATCTAATAGTATATATAATCTGAACAAATATATACTTATTGCAAATAAACACGATTTACAATATAAAAATATTAATATAATTCTTTTTCCAATGGACCAATTTCAATTTATAACATTTTGTATATCTATTTTACATGAGTTTTTCTCTAATATGGTCAAATATATGATTCTAAGGCACTTGTGAAAATAGATTATCTACCCTACCTAGCGCGCCCGCCCCTTAAAGATACTGAAGAAGGCAATTTCAAGTCAGAAAAGGAAACCAGCTGAAGACCAGTCAACCCTCAGGCCTATATAAACTATTGGTGGACGATTTCTGAGATATACATTCATATACATACATAAACAATCGTCCACCGGTGCAGAGAACAAGAAGACGGCTGATTTAGAAGATCTAGTTTTCATCTATTTTCTGTATTCTTCTAATTAGGCGATACTTTGGATTCTCGTTTGTTCTTTCTTAGACCCTAGTATTTTATTCAGTTTTCCAGACTTATTATTATCATGTTTTCATCAGAACCCACGATGATGAACGGTTCGATTATGAACTAATCATTGTCGTGGGATTCTAACGGATTTATTTATGGATTTCAGTAGTTAATCGTTTTAAAGATTTGTGTGTGATGGCTATTTGATAACCTAGTTTGGTTGTGCTTATTCTTCTTGGATGCGTAGCTAACATCTAAGTTGTTTGTTATTCTCTATTGATTGCGAAAGTGGATATAGAGATTTAGAACTTGCCATGCTAGCATAGGTTTATGTATGTTTGTCATGCATGATTCGTAGGCGATTTTAACCATCTTACCTGCCCAATGTAATCTGAATGGATAACTTGCTCGTTAAACCGTTATGTTTTCAAATCTTATAGACATATAGGGTCTAAGCATAATTGGTGTCTGCTTAACTTCTATCTCTTTGTGGATGTTTGAGTGGTTTGGTATACGTATACTGAAAGGTAGCATATACTGATTTCGTGTTATCCGATTAGTTGTCACAACCGTCACATGCATTGATTAAAGACATAAGACTCTGAATGAAGTATTTAATGAAGTTAGGATCCATGTTTATTCTCATAAGTAAATCAATCAGCAAATCCTTAGTTAATTATAGTCTTGGTAATTGTTAGTTAATTTAGATAACAAACCCAAATTTGATACTTGTCTTAGCATTGAACGATTATAACGTCTTACAAATTTTGGTTTATAAAATATTTTATTGGGTGAATGTGACTAAATTTTTATTTTATTAACTACTATATATTTTTTATGTGTGTGATAATGGTTTAATAGATTTCTTATGTTAGAATAAGTCGTCTTAAATTCTGTAAATATTATTTTGCTAGTTCTAGCATTCGAGATTTTTATTTCTAATAATTTTAATAGTTGAATGGTATCATGGTGATTGTGTGTAAATTTCATTTTATTTATTTTATCTCTTATTATCTATTAATAATTTTTATGTACCATGGGTTATGGTAAATTTAGAATATTTAGTGATACAAGCATATTTAATTTTTTCCCTATTTGGATTTTATTCAAATATTATTTTAGTGGTGATTATATTTTCAAATGCATTTTATTTATTCACCAACTAGCAACATGATTTTTATTTAGAAATGAGACTCTACTTTTAATTATGAAATGACACCACTAGCCTTGACCAAACTCTCTTCCCTTTTATACTAGAAGGTTAGTTTAGTAACTTCCTAATTCCACTACATAAAAACTCACATAAAAGGCTTTGACTCCACATCCTTTTCATTCATTCCCAAGCCCACCCACCTCTTTTCTCTCATTCTCTCCCTCGGCTCTCTCCCCCTCCCCTTCTTCTCCATTTTCCCGAAGACCCCCATCCCCTTTTCTTCTTCTTCTCAATTTCATTCCTTCTCAAAAGTTGTTCTCAACAATATTTCCATCTTGTAAGCACATACCCATATATGTGTATCTCTTTTTCTTTTCTCTTGAAGTTTCATTTTTATGGGTGTTTATCATCCTTGCAATACTTATGTTTCAAGTGACATGCAAACTTTTTTTGTGTAAACTAGAGTGTCTTCTTGATGAGACCCGCAAGTTTGGGCTCACCGGAGAAGAACTCGACCTCGGCAATGACTTCCATGGAGCCGAGTGTCTTGAATTCTTGCATGCAAAACTTGTTCCCCTTAGATCTTGAGTAGTTGATACTTATGCATCATTGCATGTTAGAAAAACACATGATTTTCAAGGATTTTTGTTTTTATGGTGTTTAAAGATTGTTTATGTAAAGTTTTTATGTTGCATGACATTTTTATGAAAGGATCTAGTAGTATTAGTTTGTATAAGTAGATGCATGTGAAGTTTTATGGTTATTTTGCCATTCCTTTTTCTTTGTAAGTCATTAAGTTTTGAATTTTGATGATGACTAGTTATAATACTATTACATGTTATAGATTTTTTAGAACTAGTGATTTCTCTAAGTTTTAAGTGTCTTATGAATATTTTGTGATTTACTTTGTAAGTATAAATGGGAGTATTGGCATTGGTTTGATTAATGGTGTTTAGGTGGATGAGATGTAAAGGAGGACATGGTCAAAAGTAGGAAGAAATAAGGTGTAGAATTTATTTATTTTTGTGTGTGTGCTCTCGGGTGTGTGTGTGCAGGTGTGTGTGTGTATGCCGCGTGTGTGTGTGCTGGTGTGTGTGTGTGTAAGTAATAAGTGAGAATGTTGAGTGTGATGTGAGTTAAGTGTTGAGTGTGGAGCAAAGAGAATAATTAGTGTGAGTATTGTTTATTTAAATGCTCATGTGAGAATGTGTAGAGTGTATTGGGAAGGTGAGTATAGGTGTTTTGTGTGTGTGTGTTGGGTTGGCCGAGAGGCAGAGAGAGAGAGAGAGAGAGAGAGAGAGAGAGAGAGAGAGAGAGAGAGAGAGAGAGAGTAACATTAATTAGAGATTAATTAAATTTTAAGTATGATTATTTTGCATTTCTTGGTGGTTTGTAAATTTATATTTGTTAAGGTGGAGTAAATTCTATAAGTAACTATCTAGTAATTAATTTACTTTTTTTTTTTTTTTTAGTAGGTAATTGTGAATTGTTTGTATAGATTTAATTGTGTACAATAAATAATAGAATTCTTTCTAATTTATTTAATTATTTAATGTTAATATGGTCATTGAATAAAATTACTAGTTGTCTTGTCGTCGCAATATTATCTTATAATTTGTTAAGTAATTCCAAAATTTATATGTATGGTTTGGTCTTATATGCTTACTTGAATTAGTGGATTTTATTTTTAAAATGCTAGTAAGTGTTAATAAAACACTTTATCCTAAGGTTTTTCCGTCAAAACCACAAGGTATGTTGTGTGATTTCATTTGTTGGATGTTTATGTTGAGTATATATGTATCGCAAGGGTAGATTTTAGCATTCTATTGTTGGTTACGTAAATACTGAGGGGAAAAGCTAAGTTAAGGTTCTAAGTGGAGCTAATTTTTTTTTAAAGGTCCAAGTAGGCGACCCGGAAAGGAGCTAGCTCAGATAGGAAAAGAAGAACCCTAGTTGTCTCCTTGATAAGGCAAGTGTCTATTCCCTCCACTTATTGTTCAAGTGGCAGTTTCTCTTAATTTATGATGCGAATGTTTTAACCAGTATTCTTTCTTTTACCTTTCCTTTCATATAATACCTTTGAACATTTTGTCCCATCTTGCAACTATATCCTTGTATACCTATCCTGCTTTGTCTTAAACCCTTTTATTGCCATGCTTACTTATAACTTGATTATTGTCTAATGCCTTTGCTTGACCCTATAGCATGATCTTGTTACTTTTCCTTATTATTTGAATCCCTGAAGCGTTATCATGAATTGAAATCTGTAAATCTGAAACAAGTTGTTCATATAGACTTGATTTATAATTGAGATCTTGACACCCTTATTCGTTATGAATCATCTGAAATTTTATTCAACCCTGGAATTGGAAATTTGTTTTTTGACCGTTACGCCGGTCAGGTTTATGAATTACTTAAGGCCAATATGTTGCCTATGGATCCAGTGTGTGTTTGGAGTCACATTAAATATGTGACCCGGAGCTAATGTGTTGGCTGATCACCTAGCTTAGCTCGTAGCGTGTGGTTCCAATTCCAATCCGTTTAGTTATTGATTCTTGTTATGAAACCCTGCTATACACCAGATACTTTGATTCATTTATCCTGTTTGAAGTTGTTGGCTTTTATTATACACTTGCTGAGCTTTGTAGCTCACTCTTTTGTTATTATCTAACCCTTTTCAGTTAGCAAGTATGGTGAGAACTATGCAGACTACCCGTAAGAGGACAGGTGGTTCAGGAGCCGCATTTAGGAGACAGTTTGACCAGGTTGGTACCCACTAGTACCATGCACTAGGTGTTAAGCTCTTTTGCTAGTTGATGACATAAGATTAGTCAGTTGTATGTAATGACATAGAATCTGTTTCTTTTGGTCTTGTAGTATGTTATTTCAAACTTGAACCTGGATGCGATCTAGGCTTTGTGGGTAGTTTGTTTAATGTTTTCTTATGTATTTATATTATAAGAAGGGTTTGGTTGCTTGTTTAGTAGTATGTTTTAGTGGTGCCAGTGTCGGGGCGTCACAGGTTGGTATCAGAGCATCAGGTTCAAGTCACTGAAATAATATAGGATTAAGATAGTAAGAATAGTAATAGAGAATAAGGTTATAAGACAGATTCAACTATTAAGTAGAAAATTAGGAGGAGTAACCCATGCTTAAGATAAGATGATAGCACAACTTTAGCTTAGAATTGTTTCCCTTAAGTTTATTTGCACTTATTCTAGTCCGCTTATATTCTGGTATATATGTATATTTTCCTTGACAGCAGCGTCCACAGACACCCCCACATAGTCCCAGCTCAGACAGCAGTCACTCCGACTCTCAGCCCATACCCCTGGATACCGACATGGAGATATCTGACTCCGAGGATACCTACTCAGTTCCAGAACCTCAGCCAGCTATGCATTTAGGCTCAACATCTACAGTATTCCCCGGTGCTCCTGATACAGTTCCCTATTCTGTGTATGCATCTTTGCTCCGAGAGTGCCATAGTTTAGAAGGTCAGACTCAGACACTAAGCTCCCGGATCGATTCTATGTTCGATAGTACACCCACATCCTCTTCAGCCTCACACCTTGCAGATAGGCTCCGTAGCCTTATTAGGATGGGTCAGCAGCAGTTAGATACTCTTCCACCAGTGGGCAGTGCGAAGACCACCCAGGTGCGGATGTTCGTGCAGATGTTGGTAGACGAGTTGCAGCGCGTTGTTGACGAGATGGAGGCCGATGGTTGATATGTTAGGGCATTGATTAGTAGGATAGCATATAGTAGGATGTGTTATCTTACTCCTGGATCAGTGCAGTTATTTATGCTTTGTTGTTTTTACCAGTTGTACTTTATAACTCTATTCCCTGGATCGTATTTAGACCTTGTTGGTGGTGAACAGACTTGATACCCGTTTATTCGTATTCTATTCAGTATTTTACTTTATATTGTTGACCTGTTTACTTCTTGCGTTTACTTACCCTGACTATAACCATGTTTCCTTTAGGCATAGAAATATTGCCATATACAACTGCTTCATATCGACATAACTTGTGCATCTTTTTAACTACATGGATATAGAACTGTTATAACTATTTCTGCACCATACTGTTAGATCAGAATTCAATGATTGTCAGAAGCTAGACTCAACTGATCAGGATTGCTGACGTCATCAGTATTGCATGGTCATCAGTATTTGATCAAGCGTCAGTATCTTATTGATCATCAGGATTCCTACTCAGACTATGATCAGGTTTGATCATCAGGACTTGAAGCTGATCAGGATTCCTACTTCGAGTTATATTTGGAGTCTAGATAAACATGGAAGTTTGTTCCTGGTTTGTAGAATGCAGCTATCGATTAAAGATATGTTTCTATCTTTGTTATGATTAGGACTTATCTTGTTATTGATAGAGAAGCTGTGTGCACTATATAAACACAGTTTTGGTTTCGATTTATGTACTTATCAGAGAGAGAACATAATCGGAGAGAAGCTCTTAAGAACAGAATTTCTTGAGAGAGTTTTTGTAAGCTAGCAGCTCTTAAGAACATCAGAATTTCTTAAGAGAGTTTGTAACAGTTTTATATCAAAGTTAATAAAGCTGTTATTATTGTTGTTATTGATCTTTCATATTTGTGTTATATAAAGTCGAGAATCTTATACAATTGTATTCAACCCCCTTCTACAATTGTTATTTACTGGGCAACAATTGGTATCAGAGCAAACTGATTTAATTCTGAATCAGATACGATCTAAAGATGTCGACAACCAAGTATGAAAGCATGAAGATTCCCATCTTGAAGATATCAGAATATCCTACATGGAGGGTAAAGATGTTGATGTACCTGGAGGCTATGGATCCCGACTACTTGGACAGGATTCGTGATGGACCATATATACCAACAAAGTTCGTAGAACGAACAGATACAGTACCAGAACATTATGTGGTCAAAGCTAAAGCTGAATGGACTCCAGAAGAAAAAGCTCATGTACTCAGGGAACCAAAGATAAAGAATATCTTGCATAATAGCCTTGATGCTGTTATGTCAAACAGAGTGATTGCATGCAAGTCTTCAAAAGAAATCTGGGATACTTTGGAAACTCAGTGCCAGGGATCTGCATCTGTCAAGAAAAACAGAAGGGCTCTATTGATTCAAGAATATGAGCAATTCGATGCAAGACCTGAAGAGAGCCTGACTGATCTATATGATAGATTCCTGACACTATTGAACAGCTTATCCTTAGTTGACAAAGTATATGAAACTGAAGATTCAAACACCAAATTTCTTAGAGCTTTACCTGAAGAATGGGATACTCAGACCTCAATCATTAGACACCAGTATGATCTGAACATTGTGTCTCTTGATGAGATCTATGGGATGCTAAGAACTCATGATCTTGAAGTTCAACAGAGAAAGAACAAGAAAAGCAGCAAGGCAAAGTCAATTGCTTTGAATATAGAAACAAAATCAAAAGGGAAAGCTATGGAGGTCTCTAGAAGGAAAGCAAGAGTAGCTGAGTCAGATCCTGACGACTCTTCATCAGATACTGATGGCAATCCTGATGCCAATACTGGTGATGAATCTTCTGATTCAGACATGGAAAAGATGGTTGCTATGATTGTCAGAAACTTCAGAAGGATGAAGTTCAGGAAGAATAGAAGACAAGGCAACTTTCAGAAAAAGACCTTCAAAGCAGACAAAGACAAGTATATCAAGAAGGACAGCAAGGGTAGCAAATTTGACAAGTCAAAGGTTAGATGCTACAAGTGTAATGGTATGGGTCACTTTGCTTCTGAATGCAACAAGACAAAGGCACTCATCACATCAAGCAAGGATTGGATGGACTCTTCCTCAGAATCTGATACTGAGGTAGTCAACTATGCGTTAATGGCCAATGCTGATGTAACTGCTGCTCCTGATGATAAGGTACTAAATACTATCTTTGATTTTGATACTAATAATGCTTCTGAGTTAAGACGTTTTCTAAAGTCATTACATATTAGCTTTAGAAGTCAAACTGCTGAGAATACTAGAATCTTATCTGAGATGTCTGACCTTAGAAAAAGGAATGAGATATTAGAAGCTGAATTTTCTCGTATGCAAGAAGTACAAAAAGAATGTGATAATGCTAAACACATGCACTTAGAGATGACATCTAAATGTACTTCCCTTGAAAAAGAACTTGAATTTGCTAATGAGAAAATCAGAACCTGGACAGACTCTGGTAGGAAATTTCATGAGATTAATACCTCTAAGAATTGGAAAGAGTGTCTAGGATATAAGTCAGATGAGGATAAGAAATTGAAAGAGAAAATTGTCATTGATGAGACAGTCAGTCCAAAGACCTATAGACATGTTATAGACTCAACCAAATCTAAGATTACTCCTGTTAATTTTGTTTTTGGTAAGGATTCCAATTTTACTTTTGAAAAGGGATCTTCTTCTACTCAAGGAATTAAAATTATAAAGTCTAAACCTGTCATGAACAAAGTCACTAAGAATGTAGGTCTATTGTCTCAGAAACAGCTTAAGGAGAAAATCTGTGAGGTTACAGATAAGAAAAAGGAAGCTACTGTTAAGAGAAACAGGAATGGTAAAGTTGGGATCAATAAAGAGAATGGTTATAAATATATCCCAAATGCACCTAGAAAGTGTTGTTTTAACTGTGGTAACTCTAATCATCTTGCTATTGATTGTAAGAAGAGTAAGAAGAAGATTACTGATATTCCTAAGTCTGATGTTAGGAATAGATCAGTACTCTATAAACCGCAGAAGTCCTGTTTTCATTGTGGTAGTCTATGGCATTCTATTTATACATGTAAAGAGTATCATGATTTGTACTATAACTTTTATGATCCATTGCCTAAGTTTGAAAGTAGTACAAAGTCTGATAAAACTGAAAATGTCATAGTGAAGCATGCTTTTGTTAATACTGATACTGACAAAGCAAATCCTGATGGAGTAAATCCTGTCAAGACTGCTAAAGTCAAAAAGTCTTCTGCTGTTAAAATTAATAAATTGCATGAGAAAGGAACCCAACATGTATGGGTTCCTAAGTGTTCTAACTAGTGTGTTACTATTCTGATGCAGGGTAAAAAGAAAAATGTGTTAGTCATGGATAGTGGATGTTCTGTGCACATGACTGGAAACAAAGCCCTGTTATCAGAATATGAAGAAAAAGCTGGCCCAACTGTGTCTTATGGAGATGGCAACATTGGACAAACCTTGGGATATGGCAATATAATCATTGGAAATGTCATCATTGAAAAAGTAGCTCTAGTGAAGGGACTAAAACACAACTTGTTGAGTATTAGTCAAATCACTGACAGAGGTTATCATGTCAATTTCTATTCCACACATTGTGAAGTAGTCAGTAAAGCAACAGGGAAGATAGCACTAACTGGCTACAGGCATGGTAACATATATGAAGCCAACATTCTCTCAGATACTGATGGCTCCCCTACATGTTTCATCAGTAAAGCTTCAGTAGATGAAAGTTGGAATTGGCACAAGAAGCTTTCTCATCTCAACTTCAGCAACATCAATGAGTTGGTTAAGAAAGAGTTAGTAAGAGGATTACCTAATGTCTTATATACACCTGATGGACTCTGTGATGCATGCCAAAAAGCAAAACGAAGAAGGACATCATTCCAGAGTAAATCAGAATCCTCTATTGAAGAACCATATCACATGCTACATCTTGATCTGTTTGGTCCAGTCAACATCATGTCCATCAGTAAGAAAAGGTACACTCTTGTAATTGTTGATGAATATTCTAGATTCACCTGGGTGTATTTTCTGCATAGAAAAGATGAAACTCCTGAAGTTCTGTTGGATCATGTGAGGATGATTGAGACAACCACAAAGTACAAAGTCAAGATTCTGAGAAGTGATAATGGTACTGAATTTAAGAATTCAAAGATGGAAGAGTTCTGCAAATACAAAGGAATCATTCAACAATTCTCTGCTCCTGGCACACCTCAGCAAAATGGAGTAGTAGAAAGGAAGAATAGAACTCTTATTGAAGCTGGCAGAACTATGTTGGAAGAAGCTAAATTACCTACATATTTCTGGGCAGAAGCAGTCAACACAGCATGCTATACACAAAATCTTACATTGATAAACAGGCATGGTGTCACTCCTTATCAGTCACTCAAAGAGAAGAAACCAAGTCTGAAGCATTTGCATGTGTTTGGCTGTAAATGTTTTGTTCTCAGAACTCATCCTGAACATCTAGGGAAATTTGAAACAAAGGCTGATGAAGGAATATTCATAGGTTATCCTACATCAAGAGCCTTCAGAGTTTTTAATTTGAGAACAAGAACTGTCATGGAGTCAATTCATGTATCTTTTGATGATAAGAAGATAACTGGAATCATTGAAGACTCGCATGATAGATTGTTATTTGAAAATGAAGCTTCCAAGGAACCTGAAGAAAGTGAATCAGAAGCTGTCCATTCATCCAGTACTGACGGGTCACCAAATCCTGATGACTCACCAGGTACTGATGGTGCTAATACTGATGATGCAAACAACAGTGATACAACTAGTAGTGCTAATGTTGAGGGGGAGCAACGGCATTCAACTACAAGTTCAGAGTCAACTCAATCATCAGGACAGAATTCTTCAGATACTGATTCAAGTGAAGATCCTGATAACACATCAGGAGGGCATAACAATAATTCAGGGAGAGCTTCAAATCAATCAAATTCTTTCAATCAAGAAAACACCAATCCAGGGGGAGCATCTACTTCAAGAAACAATTTGACACCAGCAAGGAAATGGACTAAAGATCATACTCCTGATTTGATAATTGGAGATCCTGATGCAGGTGTTCAAACAAGAAGTGCAACTCAGAATGAATGTTTATATAATAACTTTCTATCCAAGGAGGAGCCTAAGAAAGTTGAAGATGCACTTAAAGATGCTGATTGGGTTACTGCAATGCAAGAAGAACTGAATGAATTTGAAAGGAATGAAGTCTGGAAACTGGTACCAAGACCAAAGAATAGATCAATAGTTGGTACAAAATGGATTTTCAAGAACAAGACTGATTCTGATGGAGTCATTATCAGAAATAAAGCTAGACTAGTTGCAAAGGGGTATTCTCAACAAGAGGGAATTGACTATGATGAAACTTTTGCTCCTGTTGCAAGACTAGAAGCCATCAGGATATTTCTTGCTTATGCAGCACATAAGAAATTCAAGGTTTTCCAGATGGATGTTAAAAGTGCTTTCTTAAATGGTGAACTGGAGGAAGAAGTTTATGTTGAACAACCTCCTGGTTTCATTGATCCTAAATATCCAGATCATGTCTACAGACTGGATAAGGCACTTTATGGACTAAAGCAAGCTCCAAGAGCATGGTATGAAACCTTAGCTCAATTCTTATTGGAAAGTGGATTCAAAAGAGGTGCAATTGATAAAACTCTATTTTATTTGAATCATGGTAAGGAGTTGCTGTTAGTTCAGATTTATGTTGATGATATCATTTTTGGGTCAACAAACAATAAGCTGTGTGAAAAGTTTTCCAAGCTTATGCAGTCAAGATATCAAATGAGCATGATGGGAGAAATGAGTTATTTTCTGGGTCTTCAAGTTAAACAGACTGATGAAGGGATTTTTATTAATCAGTCTAAATACACAAGGAATTTACTGACAAGGTTTAACATGCAAGACAGTACTCCTGCTTCAACTCCCATAGCTACAGCTACCAAACTTGATCCTGATCAAGGTGAAGAGGTAGATGTAACTCACTACAGAGGAATGATTGGCTCTTTATTGTATCTCACTGCCAGTAGACCAGATATCATGTTTGCAACCTGTCTATGTGCAAGATTTCAAGCAAAACCTAGAGAACCACATCTGATTGCAGTCAAAAGAATTTTCAGATATCTCAAAGGCACTCCTTCACTTGGCCTTTGGTATGCAAGGGAATCAGATTTTGGGTTGTGTGGTTATTCAGATGCTGATTTTGCAGGATGCAAAATAGACAGGAAAAGTACTTCAGGAAGTTGTCAGTTTTTGGGTGGAAGACTAGTTTCATGGTTCAGTAAAAAGCAGAAATCTATTTCCACTTCAACTGCAGAAGCTGAGTACATTGCTGCAGGAAGTTGTTGTGCTCAGATAATGTGGATGAGAAATCAGTTGTTAGATTATGGCCTGTCATACTCAAAAATCCCTATTTATTGTGATAACCAAAGTGCTATTGCAATGACAGGAAATCCAGTTCAGCATTCTCTTACTAAACACATAAGTATCAGATATCACTTTATAAGAGAACAGGTTCTGGAAGGAACAATTGAACTTCACTTTGTTCCTACTGATCAACAACTAGCTGATATATTCACCAAGCCACTACCTGAAGCTACTTTCAATAAGTTGGTGAATGAACTTGGAATGATGAATTTTGAGAATTTCTGAGGAAAAGCTACAGAGAGGAAATCCTGATAACTGTCAAATCCTGATGGTTATTCAGAAAGGTATGTTTTCTTTGATCAAATCCTGATAGGACTCAATCCTGACAGGAAGTCAACTGGTCAATTCTGATGTACAGGTCAGTATTTTCATCGCTAAATTTGTGCCTAATTTTTCGTCTGTATCTGCTAATAGACGATTGAGTTTTAGTAGGACAACTGTATACGCGCGTGTGTTGCTCTCTTATAGTTATATCTATACATACACATAAAAAGCGGTGCAGTTTTATTTAATGACACACGTAATCTGTCCACTAATTAGTTATGCACAAATCATATTTTGCCACCTGTCATTGAGAGTAATATTTTGTTTTAACAAAATATTTTTCATTGTTTCACATCTTTCATTACTCTCTCATCATCAGTTTTTCGTTTTTATCTCTCTCTGTGCTTTCATACCCTAATTGCTTCAAATCTTAATTCTCGAGTTCTCAAAAGCATTATAATGGCGTCTTCATCATTCATGAACAAACAAACAGTAATTCGTGATATTACTTTTGCCACTAATAACTTTGTAACCATTCTAGACCATCAAGAATTGCCTCCTGAGTTCCATATAATTCAAGATTTTCTTACTTCAAGTCCATTGAAGTATGCTTTAACAGAGCCTGCAAGTGTTTCTTTTAAGTCTGTAATGCAGGTTTGGAACACAGTTGTTTTTGGTCAAAGTCCTACAGGAACCATTCTGATGCAGTTCGAATCAAATGGGGTCACTCATCATGTCACCCCTGCTGTTATAGAAGAGGCACTGCATTTGCCTATTCTGGGTGAAAAAGTCCCTAGGGTGATTTCAGACTCTGCTCTATTTGAGTTTGTCAAGAAACTGGGCTACAATGGAGAAGTAAAGAGATATGGAAATCTCTTTAGGACAAAGCTTAAGAAGGAATGGAATTTCTTCTTTGATACAATCAGCCGTTGTTTCCTGAACAAGACATCAAATTTTGATGCTCTTCCATCAGGATCTCTTAAAATTGGGTACTCTCTCATCCATTCTACAGTGTTTGATTATGGCTCTTTTATCTTAAAAGCTTTAAGTGATAGGAAATCAGATAAGTTGGGTTCTGTCTGTTTTCTTAGATTTTTACAGTTGATATTTAATCACTTATGTCCTAATGTTGTTTTTGAGGATGATGTAGTTCTACCAATCTGTAGAATTACTGAGAATAATATTAAGTCCTTAGTCAACAGTGATAAGGCAAATGGTTTTATAGGGAATGCTTTTATTCCTGATGAGGTTAGGTTTTTCTTACATCAGAAAATGCCTACTCGTTATGGACTACTTTCTAATGCTATGGTACAAGGACCAACCCACCTTGTTCCTGACACAAGCATGCAACCTAAACAGTCTAAACAGTTAACAACCACCTCTACTGTCTCTCAAAAGACTTTAGTTGTAAAATCAAAGAAATCAGCTAGAACTGATGTGTCTGGAAGGCAATCAGGTTCAAAGGATTTTTTCTCTACACCACTCACTAAAATGAAGATACAAGGGGGTGTACAAGGGGTCCTGGTGAAGAAAGCTGATAAGGTTGTTAAGGATGTTCCTGTGAAAAGGAAGTTAAGGTTGATTGATGAAAGTGATTCCGAGGATGACTTACCTATATCCTCTGTGATGAATGTGAACAAGGAAGTTGCTGATACTGCTACTAAAGCTGTGGTACCTTCATCAAAACCACAAAAGAAAAGGAAATTATCAAAGAGCAGGTATCATATTCCTTTGACAGTGCAAATGAAGGATACTGATATTCAGACATCAAATCCTGATGTTAGTATTCCTGATGCAACAACAAAAGTTGTCTCTATATCAGACTCTCCAGCCTCTCCATCTCAGATTCGAGGACATTCTTGGGAGAAGGTATCTACAACTGCTTCCTTGGTTGGTCTTACACCTACATCAAAGAAAAAGAGGAATGCAGAAGAGTTAGTCTATCAGAGACAGAAGAAGCTGAAAGGATCAAGCCCACAAGAACCTGAATTTCAGAGTAATTCAGCAGCTACTGTTGATCCTGCCACACAAGAACCACTCAATCAAAGTTTGGGTGAAGGCTTAGCTAGTGGAATGGTCACACAAGAACCATTTTCTCAAAGGGAGAATGAAGACATCAACATTCCAGCTACACAAGAACCATCTTCTCAAAGTGAAGATGCAGGCAAAGCTACAGCTTCTGTTGAAAGATTGGTCGCGAACATTGTCAATGAGGGAAGCACACAAGAACCTTTAGCTCAAAGTGTTGAAGCAGCTTCTGAACCTCAAGCTCCACAAGAACCATTGGTAGCAAATACTGATGCACGCATATCAAATCCTGACGATGTTCATCCTGACGTTAGTGGTGCTCCTGATAATGAACCTATTTTGATACAGCCACTTCGTTCAAGACCAATAGATCATCCTATCTCAGAATCTCAGGATAAACTGAAAGGTATTGCAATTCCTGATCCTGATATATCTCATGGTTCTGATGATGATAATTCTGATGATGATAGTGATGATGATAATGAGAATAGAAAAGAGAAGGAACAGCTTGCTACAACACTCAAGATTAGTCTTGGAACTAATTTTGGTTCATCGAGTACATTTATGGCTGGCAATGCTTTTACTGGGAAAGATCAGAGACAAGATTTTTCTACTCCTTCCTTTGATCCTGCAGAGGCATTTAGACAGAATGAATGGAACAATTCATGGCACCAATCTGATGAATCTATCAGTTTTTCTTCTGCTATTGAACATGCCTATAATGCAGTGAAGTCTATAGAGAATCAAGACTTGAAGAATCATCTGAAGGCTACTACTCTGTTATCCAAAAGCCTGAAAAGTGAGATTGATTCTATCAAGGGCTCAACTGAAAAAGTGAGGACTGATATCTTTAATAATTTTACAAAGGTGCCTACTACTTTTCAACTAAGGGTAGTGGAATCCCAAGTGAAATCTGTTGTTTCAGAACAAACCTCAATCCATCAAAGAATTGATTCTCTGGATACTAAGGTAACTGAAATTCAAGCCTCTTTTTCCTTAATTTTGCAATTATTGTCAAATCCTGATGTCAAAAAGGGGGAGAAGGTTATTCAGACAAAATGTACACCTGATCTAGTATTAAGAAATAATGATGATGATACTGGAGATGATGGTGGTGACAAAGCGATACAAGGAGAAACCTCTGATGTTGTTGTTATGAAGACAATCCAAACTTCTCAAAGTCAAACAACGCAGTCAACTCATGTTTCTGATTCTGGAGTTAAGACAGTAAGAACATTGGTGCAATCTCAGATCCTGACGGAAGATCAAATCCTGACACCTGGTCATGGACACATTCTTGCTACAATTCCTGAAGGTGATGAAGATGTGATTATTGATAATCCTGAAGATGCATCAAATTTATTCCAGAAGTTTTCTACAAAAGACGGTAGAATTGTTACTCTATATCACACTGATAAAAGAGTTCAACAATTATTTGCAAGAAAAGCACTCTCTACAGCAAGTGAAGAATATCCAGATCTCTCACATGAAGAATTTTTGAGACTACAAAGAGAGACAATGGAAAGCTATATTGCTCCTGCTAGAGGTAGAGGAAGCAGAGGTAGAAGAGGTGCTAGAAGAAGTAAAAGAGGTTCTTCAACTCAAACAGTACCTAGACAGACAAGGTCTAGAGGGTTAAGAATTGAAGAAATTCCTGAACCTATTCAAACTCTAGTAGTTCCTGACAGATCTACTTTTGGTGATGATGGAATTGTTGAAGAAGAACCTGAATTGAGAAGAAAATCAAGTAAATCAACTCTCAGCAATACAAATCAAATTGAAGATTCTAATCCTGACAATATTCAAGATCCTGACGAATCTGAAATTCTGCAAGAGGTTGATTTGATAATTTTATCTACTGTTGTTGATTGTCACAACAAAGAAGTAGATGAAGAAGAAGAAGCCAGAAGAAGAGATATTACAAGAAGAACAAATAAAGATTTCAATCTCTATCTACAAAGGCTTAAAGTTTCAAATAAAAGACAATGGAGAAATTCAAGCAGACAAGAATCTTTACTTGAAAGAAGCTACGCTCATGAAAAGGAGAAATACAAGAAGTGGAAACATATTAGCACATTAAGTTGTGATACACCTATCAATTTTCAGTCTGGTGGAATTATTACAAGCGCTTCAAGTGTTGTTGATTTGTCTGATATGGCTAGATCAAAAGCACTCTGGTTAAAAATGTTTTCAAATCTGAAGCAATTGTCAAGTAATTCAAGAGGAGGTATTGGACACAGAGATGGTGAATATCTGAATATGTCATATGTTGATCCTTACTCCTTGACAGAAATTGGAGGTACTTTAACTTCTGAAAACCTGAACAATTTATTAGCTGTTGATATAGTTATAGATTGTCATGATGGTTTTGAAAAGAAAGAAAAGCTTCTGTACTTCATGAAAGATGGTAGTGTGAAGATTCTATCTATTCAAGATCTGCTGATGAAAACTACACAGGAACTGAAATATGTTCACTATCTGTTAAGATGGAAGAACCAAGTGTACAAAGAATGGAGTGACATGATTTTGTCAACTATAAGAAGAAGACTGGATGGAAACAGTAATTTCGATGGTAATTATACTCCCATGTACTTAAATCAAAGAGGTCAGGATGTGGAAATGCAAAGGGGTACTGCTGTTAAAGAAGTAAATTTTGGCATGACTCATCTTTCTCTCAATCCTGATGGGAAGGAAATTGCTTATCTTTTGCTTGAAGAGCACAGTCTACAGAGAAACTCCATACAGAATCTCAGAGCAGCTATCTACCAGATTAATGAGGAAGATGAAGAACTCAGAAATCTTAAGGAAAGACTGATTCAAATTCTTGAAGAAAAAGAAGAAAGTTTATTATCCAACTTCTTGAAGATGAATCTGTTCTATCACAAAGCTTAAACAGATAAGTTGTTTCTGAAGATACTCGTACATTTTGATACATGTTTTTGACATCATTGAATATTTGGAATCTATACTTTATTTCACAAAGTATGAGATTGGGGGAGATTGTTAGATCAGAATTCAATGATTGTCAGAAGCTAGACTCAACTGATCAGGATTGCTGACGTCATCAGTATTGCATGGTCATCAGTATTTGATCAAGCGTCAGTATCTTATTGATCATCAGGATTCCTACTCAGACTATGATCAGGTTTGATCATCAGGACTTGAAGCTGATCAGGATTCCTACTTCGAGTTATATTTGGAGTCTAGATAAACATGGAAGTTTGTTCCTGGTTTGTAGAATGCAGCTATCGATTAAAGATATGTTTCTATCTTTGTTATGATTAGGACTTATCTTGTTATTGATAGAGAAGCTGTGTGCACTATATAAACACAGTTTTGGTTTCGATTTATGTACTTATCAGAGAGAGAACATAATCGGAGAGAAGCTCTTAAGAACAGAATTTCTTGAGAGAGTTTTTGTAAGCTAGCAGCTCTTAAGAACATCAGAATTTCTTAAGAGAGTTTGTAACAGTTTTATATCAAAGTTAATAAAGCTGTTATTATTGTTGTTATTGATCTTTCATATTTGTGTTATATAAAATCGAGAATCTTATACAATTGTATTCAACCCCCTTCTACAATTGTTATTTACTGGGCAACACATACATATACCCTGCCATATTTTCAAAACTATGAACCTGTATAACTCTTGTGTTTTCACTTCAGTAGAATGCCGCCAAAGAAAAGACCAGGTCGAAAGCCCAAGAATGCGACTCCAACTGAAACCATTGACAACCCAAGAAATCCAACTCCAGAACCCATACACCCTGAAAATCCAAATCCTAACCCAGAAAACCCACCCGAAGCTAATTTAAATATGACACAACTCATTGAACTTTTGCGTCAGCAAACTACCACTCTAGTTCAACAACAGCAAATGCTACAACAGCAGCAACAACAATTACAACAGTTACAGCCACAACCTGTCCAGAACACTGTTTCATTCAAATCTTTTCAGGCTGTTAAGCCACCAGAGTTCAAAGGAACTTTAGACCCGGTAGAAGCTCAAAGTTGGTTGAAAGAAATCGAGAAAGCCTTTGCCTTGGTAACGGTAGAAGAAAATCATAAGACTAATTACGCTAGCTATTTCTTAAAAGGAGAAGCGAACTATTGGTGGGAGTCAGTAAGAGCTTTAGAAACCACAGAAGTGATTCCCTGGGAGAGGTTTAAGAAGTTGTTCCTGGATCAGTACTTTCCGAAATACATGAAGACACAGATGGAGCTAAGATTTTTCGAGTTGAAGCAAAATGAGTTAAGTGTTTCAGAGTATGAGAAGAAATTCACTGAATTGTCGAGATTTGTGCCGGAATATGTGGACACGGAAGAGAAGAAAGGAAAAAGATTCCAGCAAGGACTGAAGTCGTGGATTAGGAGTAGGGTGGCAATGTTCCAGTTTACCACTTATGCGGAAGTACTTCAGTTGGCGAAGATAGTAGAAGGAGAAAGCGAGCAGAATCAGAAAGAAAAGAACAACAAAAAGAGAAAGTTTGGGTTTCCGGAAGAAGGATCAAGTCAAGGAAAGCCAGTAAATAGATTTGTGAAGAAGCCAGGATTTCAGACTACTGGTAAAGGAAGGAATTTTCAGAAAAATGAAACAGCAAACCGGAACCATGGAAATAAGCCCTCAAGTCAGAACCAGCAGAGACCCTCACAATTATCTATTCCAGAATGCAAGTCTTGCTTAAAGAAACACACGGGTACATGCAACAAGGCAGATATCGTTTGCTACAAATGTCAAACCAAGGGCCATTATGCAAATGAGTGTGGAGGAACGAAGCAAAATGTGACATGCTACAAGTGCGGAAAGATTGGACACATTTCCAAGGAATGCAAGACACAGGTGAAGAACAATAACTTAATGAGGTTGACTGCAGCACCTATACCGAGTGATCCGAACCAGATGAATCAGGTACCTATCTACCCAGCTCCAGTTCCCCAGGTACCTACTCAGCAGATGTTGCCCTATCAAATTCCAGCATGCTCAGCACCAGCTAGAACCTTCAACATGAACATGAAAGATGCCATACAAAGCTCCGATGTGGTAGCAGGTATACTTCTTGTCAATACCGTTACAGCTAAAGTGTTAATTGATTCAGGCGCTACTAGATCATTTATCTCTAAGGATTTTGTTGCTAAATTGGGATGCGAAGTTAGGAAATTACATGAAGCTATTAGTATCATGCTAGCAAATCAGGATCGAGTTTTAGCGGATCAAATTTGTCCCCAGTGCGTGATCGAGATATCCGGATGTCATTTCCCTATCTCCTTGATACCCTTTCAATTGGGAGAATTCGATGTTATCCTAGGAATGGATTGGTTAGCAGAGAATAGTGCGCAAATCGACTGTAAGGGCAAGAAGGTCATTCTAAAATCTCCAGAAGGTAGAAAAATCGTATGGAAGGTCCAAAAACAAATAAAGACGTTTCTTACGATTATGCAAGCGAGAAGGATGTTAAGACAAGGCTGTGAAGCATATTTAGCGTATGTTGAAGATAAAAGTAAGGAAGCCCCCAGGATAGAAGAGATTTTCGTGGTCAATGAATTTCCAGATGTATTTCCTGACGAACTTCCAGGATTGCCTCCCGATCGACAAATTGAGTTCACAATCGAGTTAGCACCAGGCACGGAACCTGTTTCCAAAGTTCCATATAGGATGGCACCGGCAGAAATGAAAGAATTGGCAACTCAATTGCAAGAGTTATTGGATAAGGGAGTTATAAGGCCCAGCACTTCACCTTGGGGAGCGCCAGTTTTGTTCGTAAAGAAGAAAGACGGAAGTATGAGGCTATGCATCGATTATCGAGAATTAAACAAAGTAACAATCAAGAATAAGTATCCATTACCAAGAATAGATGACTTGTTCGATCAGCTCAAGGGAGCAACATGTTTTTCTAAGATTGATTTACGTTCAGGATATCATCAGCTCAAGATCAAACCGGAAGACATACCAAAGTCAGCGTTCCGAACAAGGTATGGACACTACGAATTTTTAGTGATGGCTTTTGGATTAACAAATGCACCCGCAGCTTTCATGGATCTAATGAACAGAGTATTCAAACAGTATCTGGATAAGTTTGTGATAATTTTTATTGATGACATACTGATTTACTCCAAAACCGAAGAAGAACATGTCGAACACCTGAAGATAGCCCTAGAAACCCTAAGGAAAGAAAAGTTGTACGCGAAATATTCCAAGTGCGAATTTTGGCTGAAGGAGGTACAGTTTCTTGGACATATTGTTGGTAGTAACGGAATCCGAGTTGACCCTGCCAAAGTTGAAGCTGTGATGAATTGGGAACGACCGAGGACACCAACAGAAGTGAGAAGTTTCTTAGGATTAGCTGGATATTATAGAAGATTTGTTAAAGATTTTTCCAGGATTGCAGGACCATTGACCAAGTTGACCCGAAAGAATGAGAAATTTGAATGGACGAGTAAGTGTGAGGAAAGTTTCCAAGAATTAAAGAAAAGATTAGTAACCGCGCCAGTTTTAACATTGCCAGACAATAAAGGAGACTTTGTGATTTTCAGCGACGCGTCACATAAAGGATTAGGTTGTGTGTTAATGCAACATGATAAGGTGATTGCGTATGCGTCAAGACAACTTAAGCCTCATGAACAAAGATATCCCACACATGATTTGGAGTTAGCCGCTATAGTATTTGCTTTGAAGATTTGGAGACATTATCTGTATGGAGAAAAGTGTGAAATTTTCACAGACCACAAGAGCTTAAAGTATATCTTTACCCAGAAGGAATTGAACATGAGACAAAGAAGGTGGTTAGAATTGATCAAGGACTACGATTGTGTTATTAGTTATCACCCCGGTAAGGCGAACGTAGTGGCAGATGCACTAAGTCGGAAAGAGAGATTAAACATGCTGACGATGACCAAGGAATTGTCCAGAGAATTCGAAAAGTTGGAGTTGAAAGTCTATGCTCGAGAATCCACTGAAGAGAAGATACATACCATGACGTTTCAACCAGAGTTGTTAGAAAAGATAAGAAAATGTCAAGAGGAGATTATGAACCATGAAGTCAACAATTTAACCGGTGAGGAAATATGCACCCAGAAGGACGACAAAGGAATCTTGAGATTTTCTTCAAGGATCTGGATACCCAATGTGAAAGAACTTAAAGGTGAAATACTACATGATGCTCATAATTCAAGGTATTCGATTCACCCTGGAAGCACCAAGATGTACCGTGACTTAAAGGAAAATTTCTGGTGGCCTGATATGAAACGAGAAATTGCAGAATGGGTTAGCAAGTGTTATGTGTGCCAAAAGGTTAAAGCGGAACACCAGAGACCTAGTGGATTACTACAACCCTTAGAGATTCCCGAGTGGAAATGGGAGCACATCGCGATGGATTTCATTGTAGGACTACCGAGGACTAAGTCAAATCACGACGCTATTTGGGTTATCGTGGATCGATTAACGAAATCAGCTCACTTTCTGCCAATCAATGAGAGATTTTCGATGGATAAGTTAGTTCACATGTACTTGAAAGAGATAGTTGTACGCCATGGAGTTCCCGTGTCTATCGTGTCAGACAGAGATCCCAGATTTAATTCAAGATTTTGGCGACAGTTTCAGGAACGTCTAGGAACTCAACTTAAAATGAGCACAGCTTACCACCCGCAGACCGACGGACAAAGCGAGAGGACCATCCAAACTATTGAAGATATGTTAAGAGTGTGTGCCTTAGACTTTAAAGGCAACTGGGATGAACATTTGCCCCTAGTAGAATTCTCGTACAACAATAGTTATCATGCCAGCATTGGAATGCCTCCTTACGAAGCTTTATACGGAAGAAAATGTCGATCCCCAGTATGTTGGGACGAAGTTGGAGAGCGCCAGATATTGGGACCAGAATTGGTGCAACAAACGAAAGAAACTGTGGAGCTCATTCAGAAAAGATTGTTAGCCGCTCAGGATAGACAAAGGAAATATGCAGATCCAGCAAGGAAGAATGTTGATTTTGAAGTCGGTGAACCAGTATTACTCAAAGTGTCCCCGTGGAAAGGCGTAACAAGATTTGGAAAGAAAGGAAAACTCAATCCAAGATTTATTGGTCCATTTGAAATATTGAAGCGTGTCGGAAGAGTTGCATACGAGTTAGCTTTACCCCCGCATATGCAGCACATTCATAATATATTCCATGTCTCAATGCTCAAAAAGTACAATCCTGACTCGAAGCATGTGATTGAGTACGAACCGATAGAAATCCAAGCCGACTTGTCGTATGTAGAGCAGCCGATCCAAATATTAGATCGTAGTGAGAAAGTACTTAGAAATAAATCAGTTGTATTAGTTAAAGTATTGTGGAGGAACCCTAGGGTTGAAGAATCAACCTGGGAATTAGAAAGTGAGATGTTAGAAAAGTACCCTCAGTTATTTACGTAATAGATTCTGGGGACAGAATCCTTTTAAGGGGGGAAGGATGTAACGTCTTACAAATTTTGGTTTATAAAATATTTTATTGGGTGAATGTGACTAAATTTTTATTTTATTAACTACTATATATTTTTTATGTGTGTGATAATGGTTTAATAGATTTCTTATGTTAGAATAAGTCGTCTTAAATTCTGTAAATATTATTTTGCTAGTTCTAGCATTCGAGATTTTTATTTCTAATAATTTTAATAGTTGAATGGTATCATGGTGATTGTGTGTAAATTTCATTTTATTTATTTTATCTCTTATTATCTATTAATAATTTTTATGTACCATGGGTTATGGTAAATTTAGAATATTTAGTGATACAAGCATATTTAATTTTTTCCCTATTTGGATTTTATTCAAATATTATTTTAGTGGTGATTATATTTTCAAATGCATTTTATTTATTCACCAACTAGCAACATGATTTTTATTTAGAAATGAGACTCTACTTTTAATTATGAAATGACACCACTAGCCTTGACCAAACTCTCTTCCCTTTTATACTAGAAGGTTAGTTTAGTAACTTCCTAATTCCACTACATAAAAACTCACATAAAAGGCTTTGACTCCACATCCTTTTCATTCATTCCCAAGCCCACCCACCTCTTTTCTCTCATTCTCTCCCTCGGCTCTCTCCCCCTCCCCTTCTTCTCCATTTTCCCGAAGACCCCCATCCCCTTTTCTTCTTCTTCTCAATTTCATTCCTTCTCAAAAGTTGTTCTCAACAATATTTCCATCTTGTAAGCACATACCCATATATGTGTATCTCTTTTTCTTTTCTCTTGAAGTTTCATTTTTATGGGTGTTTATCATCCTTGCAATACTTATGTTTCAAGTGACATGCAAACTTTTTTTGTGTAAACTAGAGTGTCTTCTTGATGAGACCCGCAAGTTTGGGCTCACCGGAGAAGAACTCGACCTCGGCAATGACTTCCATGGAGCCGAGTGTCTTGAATTCTTGCATGCAAAACTTGTTCCCCTTAGATCTTGAGTAGTTGATACTTATGCATCATTGCATGTTAGAAAAACACATGATTTTCAAGGATTTTTGTTTTTATGGTGTTTAAAGATTGTTTATGTAAAGTTTTTATGTTGCATGACATTTTTATGAAAGGATCTAGTAGTATTAGTTTGTATAAGTAGATGCATGTGAAGTTTTATGGTTATTTTGCCATTCCTTTTTCTTTGTAAGTCATTAAGTTTTGAATTTTGATGATGACTAGTTATAATACTATTACATGTTATAGATTTTTTAGAACTAGTGATTTCTCTAAGTTTTAAGTGTCTTATGAATATTTTGTGATTTACTTTGTAAGTATAAATGGGAGTATTGGCATTGGTTTGATTAATGGTGTTTAGGTGGATGAGATGTAAAGGAGGACATGGTCAAAAGTAGGAAGAAATAAGGTGTAGAATTTATTTTTTTGTGTGTGTGTGCTCTCGGGTGTGTGTGTGCAGGTGTGTGTGTGTATGCCGCGTGTGTGTGTGCTGGTGTGTGTGTGTGTAAGTAATAAGTGAGAATGTTGAGTGTGATGTGAGTTAAGTGTTGAGTGTGGAGCAAAGAGAATAATTAGTGTGAGTATTGTTTATTTAAATGCTCATGTGAGAATGTGTAGAGTGTATTGGGAAGGTGAGTATAGGTGTTTTGTGTGTGTGTGTTGGGTTGGCCGAGAGAGAGAGAGAGAGAGAGAGAGAGAGAGAGAGAGAGAGAGAGAGAGAGAGAGAGAGAGAGAGAGAGAGAGAGAGAGAGAGAGAGAGAGAGAGAGAGAGTAACATTAATTAGAGATTAATTAAATTTTAAGTATGATTATTTTGCATTTCTTGGTGGTTTGTAAATTTATATTTGTTAAGGTAGAGTAAATTCTATAAGTAACTATCTAGTAATTAATTTTTTTTTTTTTTTTTAGTAGGTAATTGTGAATTGTTTGTATAGATTTAATTGTGTACAATAAATAATAGAATTCTTTCTAATTTATTTAATTATTTAATGTTAATATGGTCATTGAATAAAATTACTAGTTGTCTTGTCGTCGCAATATTATCTTATAATTTGTTAAGTAATTCCAAAATTTATATGTATGGTTTGGTCTTATATGCTTACTTGAATTAGTGGATTTTATTTTTAAAATGCTAGTAAGTGTTAATAAAACACTTTATCCTAAGGTTTTTCCGTCAAAACCACAAGGTATGTTGTGTGATTTCATTTGTTGGATGTTTATGTTGAGTATATATGTATCGCAAGGGTAGATTTTAGCATTCTATTGTTGGTTACGTAAATACTGAGGGGAAAAGCTAAGTTAAGGTTCTAAGTGGAGCTAATTTTTTTTTATAGGTCCAAGTAGGCGACCCGGAAAGGAGCTAGCTCAGATAGGAAAAGAAGAACCCTAGTTGTCTCCTTGACAAGGCAAGTGTCTATTCCCTCCACTTATTGTTCAAGTGGCAGTTTCTCTTAATTTATGATGCGAATGTTTTAACCAGTATTCTTTCTTTTACCTTTCCTTTCATATAATACCTTTGAACATTTTGTCCCATCTTGCAACTATATCCTTGTATACCTATCCTGCTTTGTCTTAAACCCTTTTATTGCCATGCTTACTTATAACTTGATTATTGTCTAATGCCTTTGCTTGACCCTATAGCATGATCTTGTTACTTTTCCTTATTATTTGAATCCCTGAAGCGTTATCATGAATTGAAATCTGTAAATCTGAAACAAGTTGTTCATATAGACTTGATTTATAATTGAGATCTTGACACCCTTATTCGTTATGAATCATCTGAAATTTTATTCAACCCTGGAATTGGAAATTTGTTTTTTGACCGTTACGCCGGTCAGGTTTATGAATTACTTAAGGCCAATATGTTGCCTATGGATCCAGTGTGTGTTTGGAGTCACATTAAATATGTGACCCGGAGCTAATGCGTTGGCTGATCACCTAGCTTAGCTCGTAGCGTGTGGTTCCAATTCCAATCCGTTTAGTTATTGATTCTTGTTATGAAACCCTGCTATACACCAGATACTTTGATTCATTTATCCTGTTTGAAGTTGTTGGCTTTTATTATACACTTGCTGAGCTTTGTAGCTCACTCTTTTGTTATTATCTAACCCTTTTCAGTTAGCAAGTATGGTGAGAACTATGCAGACTACCCGTAAGAGGACAGGTGGTTCAGGAGCCGCATTTAGGAGACAGTTTGACCAGGTTGGTACCCACTAGTACCAGGCACTAGGTGTTAAGCTCTTTTGCTAGTTGATGACATAAGATTAGTCAGTTGTATGTAATGACATAGAATCTGTTTCTTTTGGTCTTGTAGTATGTTATTTCAAACTTGAACCTGGATGCGATCTAGGCTTTTTGGGTAGTTTGTTTAATGTTTTCTTATGTATTTATATTATAAGAAGGGTTTGGTTGCTTGTTTAGTAGTATGTTTTAGTGGTGCCAGTGTCGGGGCGTCACAACGATAGCCATACATTGTTGCATAAGTGCATAACTATAATAACCAAAGCAGTGTCTGTGGAAACGAACTCTACTTATTCTTATATTACTTGTGACCGCATACGCTTGCGTGATTTTGTGCGAACATGAATCGTGGAAATTTTAAAATTAAATTTGCATATGTGATTGCGCGGCAGGTTGCATTCGGTTCAGCGGTTGCATATGTAGTTGTAAATAGGTAGATTATGAAAATCTTAAAAATTAAATTTGTATGTGTGGTTGCGCAGCAGGTTGTATTTGGTTGATTTGGTTGCGGAAGGTATTTTTGCAAATAAGATAGTATTTTTGTAAATAAGATGATATTTTTGCAAAATATTTGTTTTTAAAAAAGTATTTTTGTAAAAATATTTCTGAAATGGGTATTTATGAAAAAAACCCAAAAATTATACTGACATATCATATCTATATAAAAGAAAGTATCGAGTTCGCAAGAAAGTCATTAATCCCCTTTGGTATATATGATGTATAGATTCTTTCAAAAAGCATTATCAAAAAATTAGTATATTTTTATATTTTAAATTGTTTCTAATAATATGTTTATTTATAATTTTTCAATCCTATATAATTATATCCTTAATATAACATGCGGGATTTCTTACAAAATTTTGATGGTATGATCCTCGATACTGTTAAAAAAAATCTCAATTATTATATCTAATACTAACTTATATCCCGTGCGATGCACGGTCTTCTTTAATATTTTGTTATTTTTTATTTAAATTTTTGTAATTATATATAATTTGATAAAAATTTAATATAGATATCCACATATATATAATTAATTGGATTTATATATCTAACAATATAAATATTTAAATTTAATATATTGTTGACGTGACCTTTAGTAGTATTTTAGATACTAGCTTATAGCCCGTGCGATGCACGGTTACTTAAATTTTATTTATAATTATCCTGTTTATAGTTATATTTTTATTATCCATGCAACACACGATTGTTTTTTAAATATTTATAATTATATTTATTTATGAATATTTTAATGTTTAAAAGTTATTAGTTTACATGATTAAATTATTGTTAAAAAAGATTTAGCCAAAAAAATTATAGTTAAAAATTTGATATTTATTATATTTTACACGCTAAACTATTCTAAAACTAAAAAGAGAATAAAGTGACGAAATTTAATGTTGAGAATTCTATTCGATTTAGGAAATCTACTTATATGTAGTTTAGATTATTAGAATACCCTTCATTAACCAAATACAGTTTTTAATGTTAAATTTAACGGTTTTCACCTATCTATTTAACATTAAACGATTTTGATTATTTTGGTATTAAATGAGTTTCCTTATGTAATTACACCTATTTTTATGTTTTGACTTTTTAGAAAATCCAATCCTAATATAATATCTTTTAACTTATATCATTTTTAGACAATAACTTCTTTTTATATGATATAATCTTGATCTTCTATTTTTAAAAGTATTGGATCTAACAGTTGAGAATGTTTTGGCGGTATTTAGAAACAAACTACCATGATAACATCATTAATTTTTCTTAATATTTATAATTTTTTTAATTTTAAATTTTTTAAAATATTTATTGTTAAAATATAATATACTCTTTTTTTTGTAATATGTTAAAGATGCGGGAACTTTGAACTTTTGAGAAAATAAATTATCAATTAAAATATAATTTTTTTTGTAATAGTTCTTCTTCTAAAGTAGTACACCGTGACGATCAAAATTATGTATAAAAATCATTTTTTATAGTATATCCTATAAATATTTATGTTATTATATTAAAGACTAAATAATGAAAGTTTCCTTGTAAGTTTGGTCGCTTTGTTTGATCACTCAATCCATAATCGTTGGATGTTTCAAATTAAATTGTTGAAAAACGTTAGATATAACATTAAAATTATTATGTAGAATGATCTAAGGTTTGAATCTACCAACAACATATTAAAATTTATAGGTTTTTTTTTTGAAATAAAGAATTTTTTCATTTTTTTTCTTGCAGACATAAGTTATTTGATAATATTTTTTGTAAAGTACGATTTTTCAGAAAAGTACTATACTAATTGATTAAGAAACTTTTAAAGTTTCGAATTTAATAATTTACAATGTATATATGTTAAAAAAGTTTGGCCTCTGTAGTTGAGTCTAAAATTTCAAAATACGGTTTTTTTTAATATGAATATAGTCCTGCTAACAATGAAATTAGGTATCTATGAGTTCTTATAAAACAAAATCATCATTTACGTATAATTTATTATTTAATAATAAATAATATTTGATTAATTATGATCTAAAACTTAATAAATGAGTTCTTATAAAACAAAATCATCATTTACGTATAATTTATTATTTAATAATAAATAATATTTGATTAATTATGATCTAAAACTTAATAAAATATGATTAAAAATATGCACAATTTTATAAAATTTTATCCTCGTATTATTATATTCTTTGTTGATTTGAATTTTTCTTAGATTGATTTTAATTTTTGAACATAGATTTCTAAATTTAAAATAGTTAGAAAAAAGTAATTAAATTGGTATTAAAATAATGATGACATAATAATTATTATTAGAATTTAAATATTCACTTTACTAATTTGGGCTTTATCTTGTGTTTTAAAAATCAGATTTTGACGATTTTATACCCCACATGAAGATAACTAAATTATATTTAATTAAAAGATGGTTTAACAATTTTTATCTAACTGGAATTATTCATGGAAGAGAAAAGAAAGTCACTAATTTTTTACATGGAGAATTCTATTTAATATAGAAAACTTATTTATATTTGGTATATTTGGTTTAAATTATCAAAATACACTTTTTAGAATTTAAATATAATCCTATTATTAATAAAATACACTTTTTAAATATTTGATCTAACGATTTTCATTTATCTAGTTAAGATCTAATGGTCCTTATTAATTTGGTTGTCTACGACCAAAATTTTGGATAAGATCCCTATTATGATTATTATATATAAGGATTTAATATAATAAGGATATCAAGTATATACTGATATAAGTATCTTACTAACTGTTTTTACTTTAAATGTTTCGGTTTTATTTACAGCGTATATAAAATTTTAAAATACAGTATTACTTAAAAATTATTAAACAGAATAAAAATTATATTATGATTATATAAAATTTTATTCTCATATTATTATATTCTTTATCGATTTAAATTTGTTCTTAATTAATATTTATACTTTTTTGAAAGAAACATAAAATTTCTCTATATTTAAAAGAATTAGTGGAAAAATAAATAAATTGTGCTACAATAATAAAAAAATATTTATTAAAATTTAGATACACACTTTACAATTTGGGTTGTTTTAGAAATAAACTACTCATAAAATAAACTGAAAAGAAAAGATGGTTAAGAAGTTTTACATAAAGAATTCAATTCAATATAGAAAATCAATTCATAATTGGTTTAAATTATCAAAGCACACTTCTTAGTATTTAAATATAATTCTACCTTTAATCAAATATACATTTTAATATAAGTATTATATTCAAAATTATTTTTTATGAATATGAAACCCTCAATATTTTAATAATATTTTGATATTATCCTTTTATGTTTGTTATATGTAAAATAATATAATTATAATTTGGATTAATCAAATTGTTATGTTCCTTAAAAAAAAGTGTTTAAATTTATTCATGTACATGAGTTCTCCTAAGTCTGTTATAACGTAGGGTCCACGTGTATCATTGTAATCGATATGAATTGTTATCTTGATATTTGGTTTAATAATTATTATCTAACTGGAACTATACATAAATTCAAGAGAAAAGATATTTAAGAATTTTTACATAGAAAAATTTTAAATTATCAAAATACACTTTTTAGTATTTAAATATAATTCTATTATTAATCAGATACACTTTTTAATATTAGATCTAACAATTCTCATCGATCTATTTAAGATCTAACTATAATTATTAATTTGGTCGTAATCGTACACGGACGATCGATTTTAATTTTTTCTTAAATTGATTTTAATATTTTATTGAAATAAAAATAGAATTTATAAATTTAAAAGAATTAGGAAAAAAAATTAAACTGGTGCTACAATAATAAAAATATATTTATTAAAATTTAGATAATAACTTTACTGTTTGGGCTCTATCTTGAGTTTTAGACAACAGATTTTAACGATTTTACAGCTCACACGAAGCTTACAAAATTATCTTTAATTTATTGATGATTTAATAATTATTATCTAACTGGAACTATCCATAAACTAAAGAGAAAAGATAATTACGAATTTTTACATAAAGATTTTTATTCAATATAGAAAACCTATTTATAATTGGTTTAAATTATCAAAATACATCTTTTAGTATTAAATACTATCCTATTAATAATCAAATACAATTTTTAATATTATATCTGACGGTCCTCATTGATTTGAAGATTTATAGTTTAATAATCCAACAGATCGTATACTTTTGGTATTACAGTGACCAACCAAAGTTTTGAATAAGATCTCCCTTACGCTTATTATATATAAGGAGTTAATTAAAATAGAAACTGTTTTGAAATAATAGATGTAACAGTTTGTATTTATTTTGAAATTTTTAAAAAATTATAATAAACATGAATTTTATAAGTTTAATATAATAATATTACCAACATGTATATGTTAACCGTGATATTTTTAGTTAGAATGTGAGTTTTTTAGTTAGAAAATATAAAAAGGTAATTTGCTTAAAAAGGCAATTAGTTATTTATTTATAATTATATAAAATTATATTACCTTTTTATATATATGTTGCACATGTCATTTTTAGAATATTAGTTGTTTAAGCTAAAAAAAAATATAAAACATGTAATATGTTTTAAACAAAAAGGGAAACTTGTTATTTATTAATAATTATATAAAATAATATTACCATTTTCATATATGTTACCTGTGTTATTTTTAGAAGATGAGTTGTTTTAGTTAGAAAATATAAAACATGCAATATGTTTTAACCGAAAAGAGTAACCGGTTATTTAATAATAATTATATAAAATATATTACCATTTTTTATATATGTTGCTCGTGTTATTTTTAGAAGATGAGTTGTTTTAGTTAGAAATATAAAATAGTGTTTTAGGTGAAAAAGGTAATTGGTTTTAAATATATAATAATATTACCATTTTATATATATATGTATGTTTCCCGTGTTATTTTTTGAAGATGAGGTTTTTTAGTTAGAAAATAAAAAATATATAAAACATGTAATATGTTTTAACTGAAAAGAGTAACCGATAATTTATTAATAATTATATAAAATAATATTACTTTTTTATATATATGTTGCCCGTGTTATTTTTAGAAGATGAGTTTTCTTAGTTAAAAAATATAACAGGTAATGTGTTTTAGGTGAAATGGTAGATGGTTTTAAATTTATAACAATATTACCATTTTATTTATATATTGCCATGTTATTTTTTTTTAGGAGATGAGTTGTTTTAGTTAGAAAACTAGTCGACTAAGCCGCGCTTCGCAACGGCCCTATAAAATTTTAGATATTAACTATTTAAGAAAAAAAATAAATAAAATCTATACTATCTTATTATAATACACGAAACATTAAAAGTTTGGTCGGTTGATTAGTTGATACTTAGTGATTTTACTTAATTATCCTTCCTAATTTAAATATATATATATATTATTAAATAATAACTATTTATATAACAAATTACCTTTTCTACTAAAATACATTAATTTTTCTATTTTTTATAACAAAATCTTTTCCTTATCTAAAAAAATCAAGGTTAATTACCCTTTTCAACTAAAACATGTTATTTTTTCTTACTAAAACACCTCCTTTTCAAAAAATATCACGGACAAACTCTTACTTATTTATTTTGAAACCATTTTAATACTTTTAATTATGGACAATCATATTTTTCAACTCAGACATATTACCTTTTCTAATTTTCCTTAGTAAAACCTCTCCTTTTCCAAAAATATCACGGTCAAACCATTATTTATTTATTTTAAAACATATTTTAATACTTTTAATTATTTAAAAAGTTTAATGCTTCTACTTATTTTATTTAACAAATGCAATTAATAAAATATTAAAATATAAAGAATAAAATAATAATTATTAAAAACAATCGGTGCATCGCACGGGTTTTAAGCTAGTCAATCAATATTATTATATAATAGATGAAACATTAAAAGTTTGGTAGTTGGACGGACGAACGGTCGGTACTTAATGATTTTACTTAATTACCCTTGTTTATTTTAAAATACTATTTTATAACAGACGAAACATTAAAAGTTTGGTAGTCGGACGGACGAACGGTCGGTACTTAATGATTTTACTTAATTACCCTTGATTATTTTAAAAAATATTATTAAATAATTATATTATTTATAACGAATTACCTTTTCAGCTAAAATACATTACTTTTTCTATTTTTTCTAACAAAATCCCATCTTTTTAAAAACAAATCACGGGCAAATTACCCTTTTCAACTGAAATATGTTACTTTTTCTATTTTTCCTTACTAAAATTCCTTATTTTCCAAAAATATCTCTGTTTTTTCTAAAAAAAAATCATGGACAATTACCTTTTTCAACTAAAATGTTAATTTTTCTATTTTTTCATACTAAAATCCCTCCTTTTCCAAAAATATCACGGACAATCTTTACTTATTTACATTAAAACCAATTTTAATATTTCTAATTACGGGCAATTACCCTTTTTAACTAAAACATGATATTTTCTCTATTTTTTCTTACTGAAACCCTACCTTTCTAAAAATATCACGAACAAATCCTACTTTTTTTTTAAATCCTTACTTATTTATTTTAAAATCTATTTTAATTATTTAAAAAAGTTTAACACACCTAATTTATTTAAAACAAAAATCCTTCATTTTCCAAAAATATCACGGACAAATCCTTACTTATTTATTTTAAAATCTATTTTAATACTTTTAATCACAGACAATTGCCTTTTTCGACTAAAACATGTTACTTTTTCTATTTTTCCTTACTAAAACCCCTCATTTCCCGAAAATATCACGGACAGACCGTTACTTATTAACTTTACAATCTATTTTAATAATTTTAAAAAGTTTAACACGCCTACTTATTTTTTAACAAATGCAATTAATAAAATATTAAAACGTAAATAATAAAAATAAAAATTATTAAAAATAATATGTGTTTCGCACAAGTTTTAAATTAATACTTTTATATAATAGCCGAAATATTAAAAATTTTGGTTTTTGATTTTCGGTCATATATTCTATTTAATAAATTATAAAATAATATAAAAATTGTAAAGCAAATGACCTTTTATACTTAAAACATATCACATTTTAATGAAAATATATTATCTTTTATAAAGTGGACCTATGAAATTTAGATTGAGGGATGACCTCTATGAGTTTCACATTAATAAGTCATATTATGAAAATATATTTTCCGCCGACTTAATAATTTTGTTATAATGAAAATAAAGCGACAACGAACATTAGTATTTAGTTTAGAGTTTAAAAACTTTGAAATTTATACATCTTTCAATTATTAATTCATTTTAAAAAAATATCAAACACTACAAATTCTTAACAAAATGGTGAATTAAACTATATTTTATCTATTTCTATTATTAATATAAAGAAATTATATAAAAAAATATTTTTACTATAAAAAATTATTATATTATATTAAAAGAAGCTCGTACTTTGCACGGGTTATAAGCTAGTATACATAAATAGTGAACATAATATTCTACAAATTAATATACATACACAATAAAATAAACTATTGACATATTTTTATGCCGATTTTGTATCATATTTTCTCGAGCCGACACCCGTTACACTAAATACATCTAAATAAGAAATACCAAAAATATGCAGAAAGTTAAATATAAATTTAAGTATTAACCACCACTTTAAACTTCAAGCATTTGTATTATAACAAAAATTAAAATTTGTTAAATATATTGTTGTGAGAGAAATTTGGTACAACACAATTGAGAGAATCTCGCTGGAATATTCGTAAGAAACGCCCTTGAGTATCGGACGGAGCTGCAGGCTTACAGCTAGAAACCCGTAGCTCACGGTATGAACAGAATGATGGAAGTATGTTTCCGGGGGCTGAGTTGACAAAACCACCGGTCGAAATAAGTAGTGTAAATCCTACACCACCCGTAAATTCGCCGGAATATGTATCACTGAGGTGCACGTGCCTTATGCTTCTCGAGAGTGAAAATCCGAATCCTTAGTCAAGTGCCTACATATCCTATTTATAGGAATCAAGCCCCATGTAGTTCTATTAGGTTTATACTTCATAATCCTGATGAATCCCCCCACCCTAAGATCGTCCATCTCAGAGTTATAGTCGAATTAGGCAGCTCTTACCGAGCTTTCCAGTGTCTTAGTCATTATCCATAACTAAGTCCTATATATCCTCAAGCAAACGAAGTATATCCGAAATACTAATATAAGTCCTATACTGATTGTAATTATTCCATCCAGCGTATTTAACCACGCTTAGAAGTCCTTTTATAAGTACGATTCCGTGCTCCTAAAGTATAGGTAGCTGAGTCCTTGTCCTACTAGCACTCTGCCTTCTCAAGACCTCAACTGCCCATCACCTGTAACCAGTCTCGAGGTTCAAACCACTTGAACCTCATCATCTCTTACCAAACCCTTGATACTGTGACCATGTTATTAGTCCCTGCACCTATCGTGGCATCATGAACCTGAACCATGACACCCTGAACCTACACCTTTGTTCCCTTAGCCTGCACCTTGGTACTCTTAACCTGTACCTCAGTACACACAATACTAACCCAATACATCCTTACTGGACTTTTGGCAAGTATGGGCCTTAAATTGAGCCCATGTGAGATTTTGGGCACAACAACTACCCCCCGGTTCCTTGCAGTATTAAATACAAAAGGAACCAAAACTTATTTCATCTTTGAACGATCAGCTCCTAACCTTATAACCAGCTGCAGGTCCTTTGCTGGACACCTGTTGCTCAAATAAGTTCCACGATATGTATTCTTTGGTGTTCTGGCAAATTAATCCCACGCTCCAATTCCAAAAAAAAAAAAAACACCTGCTAGTTTACACATCATCTTCCTGAATAAAATTTAAATTTCAAATAATGCTCAACTAACCTCTCATATTTCTCCTAGAAAGTTGAATCATGCACCAGCATTTATCCTTCCCATTTTCCCAAATTTATTTCTGATTGATTTTTTTTTTTTTACCAATCAGATGGCTCCACCTGGCACGCCTGTTCCTATTCACGCGTGCATTTAAATACACGCCCCTTCATCCCTTCTCTCCTTTTTCAATACAAACTTCACAGTTCTTTCCTCTCTCTCTCTCCTGACAAGAAGCTCCAGGGCGGTCCATATCTCCGGCGATTCCCAGATTTCCAGTGATTCTCTCCCTGCAACACATCGTAAGGTACCAATTTGTCTTTATCTTTTACTTTTAACCCCTATTTGCCGTTGCATGTAATCTTTGAATACACTCAACTTGTTATACATGTACATATACATACATATGTAATCACATATGCACACCCACACACTTGTATTATCCGCATAATCAAATCGAAGTCCAAAATGCCATGCCTATACACTCTTTGCGAATTATGACTGCATGACGCTGCTCCTTTGCGCTACCATGTTAACCAATTAGAAGCTGTAAAACCCCTATTGCTTGTGTTTTTCTCTTTACCATAAATTGTATACGACACTGTGTCGATTCGCCTTCCTGACCGTTCTTGCTTGTATGTATAACTGATAATATACATCATAAACATCCCAGAATGTTAACATTGATAGGCCATCATATAAAAGGATTGAAACCCCGTCCTTTAGTTTTAGGTTTAAATTTCTATATATTGAGGCCTCTCTCGAGGTGAAGACCTCCATGGCCCCCTATCTGACCTTTAGGTGCAGAAACACCCTTGAGCTTTGTAACCACCTAAGTCCTTGGGTTTACCCGGGTCACCATCTGTTCGACCCAAATCCCCTGTGACAACTTGCAAAGAACCCCAATGGAAAATCCTCGCAAATATTACGGTTTATCTGTCCTCTTGCTTGCCTGATTGAGAAGGAACCTGTTGGCCGTTAACTCACCCTGCTCCATCGTTTGCAGATGTCAGGGAGCTCAAGTGCGGCCAGCTCGCAGCAATCGGCTGCTCAGGAGGTGCAGAACCATGTTGACCTTCTGGATTCCGATGACTCGCTAACCGGGACCCCTGTGCCTAAACCACCTATTATTAAGCCAGTAAGCACCAGGACCCGTTCCAAGGTTAAGGTGTCGGTTCGTGACGCCGCCATCTCATCAGTTCGCAACAATCTCTTTCCTCTGAAGGTCAGAAACTCAAAGACAGAAACCATTAACCAGCTATCCTTTGAAAACAATCTAATTCCAGAAACTAAAAACTTGCCACTCTCCCGGTATTATTCCTACGAAGAGGAAGTTTCATCTGCCAAACCTAGAACCCCTGACCCTGACTCCGAGGTTGAGGTAGAGACCTCGGTAGACGAAGAAACCCCTTGCGAATCCCAGGGCCTTATCCCAGCTTGCGAGGACCTTGACTCCTCAATGAATGCCAACAGATTAAAGCTCCTCCTCCAGAAACATCAACCTAATTATCGCTTGGTAATACCTTCCCCTGGGGAAAGGTGTCATCGTTTTGACAACTTTGAACCAGACCAACAGACACCTTGTGCCGTTTTTTCAGCTACTTTTTTTAGAATGGGTTTGTCCATCCCTTTGCATCCTTTTATCCATGATATAATCACCTACTACGATATTGCTCCAATTCAAATGACCCCAAACGCCTATTGAATGGTAATGTGCATGTTCATCCTTTATGACCAACAGTTTGAGAAGAGATTGACTGCTCGTGAGCTGGGTTTCTTTTACCAGCTGAAACAAACAGGAAAAAACTCCGGCTTCTTCTATCTCTCTGCCTGGAATGTCCATGATGGGCAGTGCATCAAAGGAAACCGGAAGGGAATGACTGACTGGTTACCTCAATTCTTATATTGTTACGATTGTCCAGCCTATAGAACTGATTTTAACAGAAGTCCTAGTAAGTATTTTACGTATAACTCCAATGTTTCTGGCTCTTGGGTACTTTAGATGATAAGGTCTAACCCATACTTGAATCCTTGTATAGAGATTCCAAGCAAAACAGCCCTCAAGGGTCACTCCTTGGAGAGAGCCCAAGAAGCTCTGAAGCTGTCAGCAGTACTAGGAGATGGTGCTAGTCTGCTGACAAACCAAAACTTGATTAAGTGCGGTTTTTTGCCAAGTGACAGAACCATGAATTTGCTTTTGATGGAGGACTCTGAAGCTGGAGCCTCCAACAGATTAGGTCTCTTGTTGCATCTTTACATTTTACTGTGCATTTTATCGATCCATGCCATGCTTGCATATTTAATCGTTCATTTGATAATCCTTGATTTTTCTTGCAGATATGGCTTCTGGTGTGCCATCCTTTGTTAACAAATCAGTCAGCTACGATGATCTCTTTGGTGATGAAGAGAAAGATCTTGTTCCCGTTGCAGCTACTCCCATTTCCCGTGTGAAATCAACTGCCGTATCTCAGGATAGGTCCACTACCTCCTCAAAAAGAAAATTGTCATCAACTGTTATTATTGACCCTGTTAAAGGTTCAGGTTCCCGTTTCAATAAAAAGGTCAAGCCCTCTACCCCTGGAGCTCCTGATGAGGGTTCGAACCCCTTAGTTCATAAGTTTCTTACTATGACTGACAACCAAATTCCGGAAGAAACCATCGCTGAGTGGGACAAAATGAGCCTGTCCGAAGCTGCTAAGGTTATTACCTGGTGCGAAGCCCAAAGCTTTTTCCACACCCTGAAACGAGGTGAAGAAATCGTGGCAGCGGCACGGAGTGACCAACGGCTGTCGGAAGAATTAAAGCAACTAAAGAATTCCCTCAAAGAAAGTGAGATTGAAAGGAAGAAGTTGGCCGATGCCAGTAAGAAGCTTAAGGCTTCCGAGGCTAGGCTCCTGAAAGAACGAGACCAGCTAAATACCTCTATAATCAACCTTGATGCTGAGAAAGATACTCTGCAAGCCTCCTATACCAAGAAAGTTGGCGAGTTTAAGAAGAAACTGGATTCCCTCAATACCACCATTGCCATGGAGAGGTCCACCCGTGAAGCTGCCAAACGAGAGAAGTTCGAAGCCGGGTATAGCCGCGGGGTGAATGACTACATTGAATCTACATATGACCACTTCCGGACTTTGGACTGGACTCTGCTGGGTGATGATGCTGTGAAGCTGGTGGAGGAGATCAAGAAGAAAGAGGCTGAGGCAATGAAAGGTCAGGAGAAAGCTATCCCGTTAGAACCTCAAGGTGAGGCTCAGGGCGCAGACGGCACCAGCCTAGAGGTTCAGATGGAAGATGCGGAGAAAGCTGATCCAGCTCCTGGCCAAGATGTTCCTGATGCCTCCCCTGACAGGCCTGCGGCATGATCACCGGTTTCCAATTATAAGTACCTTTCCTTTTGAGAACATTCACACCCTTGAAAGGGTTAACTTTAATGTTTTTTTTTTATCTTGATAACATTTCTGGCGTTCGCGCCATGGGTTTCAAACTTTGGATGAGGGTGCGGGTACCTCCGAATACTTCGCAAGATGTAACCTTTAACTCTTGGTTTTCATCTTTCTAATTTATCATGCTTTGATTGCCCTTATACCCGAAATCCATGTTTAGATTTGCCATGTCATTTCTTCTGGATGATCACTCGGTCACCATATTGATTCCGAATGCACAAGACCAACCTGTCCCGCATCGTTAGGTAACTGACATACCCGTATTTATAAATAATTATAGTCAATCCAAGAATATCCATGATATGTACTATATAGGTAACCAATAGGTTCTATACCATAAGATCACATTTCATATAAAGTTCACCAACACGCGTATTTGCGTTATGGCAGCCATAAACCTGAAGCTCACCCGAGCTTTTCCTTACCTCTTGACCAGAGATATAAACCGTATATGATAAGAGTCATTCACGACCACATTACTCCAATAATCTGATGTGTAAATAATCCATTTTTGCACCTAATATCCTTAAGTACATAATCTATTTTCCATATATTAGATCATCCATAAGCCATTTTATCCGATGCCTTCGAGAAAGCCCGATCATGCATATATATCCTTGCCTAGGGTAATGTGCCATTAAATTCCATGTACTTCACAAACCTGTGTGAAGCTTAACCCATGCTACAGCTTCAGGGGTTCGCCAGCCCTGAACCTCTCTAACGTAGTCTTGACCTTTTTAATGTTTCATCTTGCAATCGTGCAAGGAGTTTTAAACCCGAGGGTGGCCTGTGTTGGCTCCCACACTTTACCATGATACTCATGCCTAGTGTTCTTAGGGCTTATATGAGTTGATATGTTTCTATATTTATCCATAAATATTAATCTTTACCTCATAATCCATGAGTGTTAACCTTTACCTCATAATCCATGAGCGTTAACCTTTACCTCATAATCCATGAGTGTTAACCTTTACCTCATAATCCATGAGTGTTAATCTCCAATCCAATCCAATTCCATTAAATTTAATCCAATAATGTTAAACCCAATCCAAATAATATTAAATCCAATCCGAATAATATTAAATCCAATCCAAATAATATTAAATCCAATCCGAATAATATTAAATCCAATCCAAATAATATTTCGAAATTTAACCATTTGAACCTGTATAGAGTATGTCCACTACCCCCCAGTTCTTTATCATATAATTGTCTATGGTGAAGAACTAAACAGAGGCAATCATACATTCAACCTTAATCCCCATGTGATTCTTACAGCAAGCACATAAAGAGTGATAAAGCATTCAAATAAGAACAGCCATATGAACCAAAAATAGAGGTTTCATTAATATTGTAAAATTTATCGAAAGAAATCCAATAGGTAGGGTGTGCATACACTACCCCCCGAGTGCTCAAAGAACAAATGACAATGTCTTACTATGAACTTGAAACAAAGTGCTTCGAAGCTGAGCCAAGCAGCTATGAAGCTGAGGCTCACAACTATGAAGCTATACCTAAGCATGGCAGTTACAACTAATAAACTGCTTTTATTATTCCTATGCCTGAAAGAGGCCTACAGAAATAGTACCTGATGATTTACTGGTAGTATTTCTTGAGGTGTTCACCATTCCATGCCCTTGGAATGAGCTTTCCATCCAAATCAGTGAGATGGTAGGTACCTTCCCATAAGACAGTCTTTATGAGGTACGGACCTTCCCAATTTGCTCCAAACACGCCATGCCCCTGAACCTTCATGTTGGGCATCATTTTCCTTAGGACCAAATCGCCAACCTTCAATGGGCGAGCACGGACCTTGCTGTCAAAGTACTTCCGAGTACGTTGTTGATAAGCAGCTAGCTTCAGCTGTGCAGTGGTTCGAACCTCTTCCACGAGATCTAAATTCAATCGATGATTCACCTCGTTGTTTTCAGGATTGTAGTTATCCCTTCTGAACGATCCAGCCCCAATTTCCACGGGCACCATAGCTTCACAGCCATAGGTTAAGGTGAAAGGTGACTCTCATGTAGTGGTCCGCGGCGTTGTGTTGTATGACCATAAAACCATAGGAAGCTCCTCGGGCCAACACCCCTTGCTTTCTTCCAATTTAGTTTTCAAAGTGTGCTTGATGATCTTGTTGACAGCTTCCGTCTGTCCATTACTTTGAGGGTGATAGACTGCCGTGAAGCCTTTCTGAATCCCGAGGTCATCACACAGCTTTCGCAACTCTTTGCTATCAAACTGCTTTCCATTATCTGAGATCAATTTATATGGAACTTCGAATCTGCACACGATTGCCCGAAAAACGAATTCCTTTATTTTTGTTGCAGTTATTGTAGCTAGAGGTTCAGCTTCAGCCCATTTGGTAAAGTAATCTACCGCCACAACAGCATATTTCACTCCTCCTTTACCTTTAGGGAGCTCCCCAATCAGGTCGATTCCCCACACAGCGAAAGGCCAAGGGCTAGTGAGTGATTTCAAGGGAACAGCTGGATTACTATTGAAGTTTGCGAACCTTTGGCAACGATCGCATGCCCGAGTGAACCTGTGAGTATCTTTCTGGATCGTCGGCCAATAGTATCCTTGGCGTAGTATTTTGTGTGCCAGAGAGGTTCCCCCTGAATGATTGCCACAAATTCCCTCATGGACTTCCCGCATAATATACTCGCATTCGTCTCCTGAGATGCACTTCAAAAGCGGTTTGTTAAATCCTCTTTTGTATAAACAACCATCATAGATGACATACCTTGTAGCCTGGTATTTTATTCTTCTTGCTTCCTCCTTTCTTTCTGGAACAATCCCTTTTGTGATGTAATTCATAATAGGTGCTGTCCACAATGCCTCAGTTGCAGGTTCCAAGTTCATGACCTCAAGTCTAGGAATGCTAGGCTGAAGTTGAATCTCCAAAGGTATTACCCCTAGCATAGTAGCTTCCCTTTGTGAACCCAGTTTTGCAAGTGCATCCGCGTCAGTGTTTTGTGTTCTTGGGATTTGTTCGAGGTTCACTTCTTTGAACCTGCTAATCAGCTCTTGGGCGTACCTCATGTAAAGGTCAGTACGAGGACCTCTAGCCTGGAATCCTCCCCGAATATGCCACACCACCAGCATAGAATCACTGAAAACGGTCATGTTTTCTACCCTCATTTCCAAAGCGAGCTTCAAGCCAGCTATTAGAGCTTCATACTCTGCATCATTGTTTGTTGCATTAAAAGCGAAGTGAATGGAGCTTTGAAGCTTGTGGCCTTCCGGGCTAATGAGAATGATACCAGCTCCTGCCCCATTTCCATTTACCGCTCCATCTACATAGAGTGTCCACCACGGTGAGCAGTTTTCGACCATCTCTTCGGGGGCTGTAGGTTTAGCTATACACTCATCGCCCTTAACCTCAAATGATGGGGGGAATTCCAACAAGAAGTCTGCCAGCACTTGCCCTTTTATAGCCGTTCTTGGCTTGAAGTCAATATCGAATTGCCCCAACTCCACAGCCCATTTCATAAGCCTTCCCGAAGCTTCAGGTTTGTGCAAAACCTGCCTTAGCGGGAATGAAGTACGTACCTCGATTCGGTGTGCCTGAAAATAAGGCCGAAGCTTCCTCGAAGCCAAGATTAGGGCATAAGACAACTTTTCCATGTTAGAATACCGTGTTTCGGCGTCCAGCAACCTTTTACTCACGTAATAAACCGGGTGTTGAACCTGTAGCTCCTCCCGGACCAGTACAGCACTGATAGAATATTCTGAAACTGCCAAGTACAAGATGAGAACCTCTCCATCTAGAGGTTTAGACAGCAATGGAGGACTGCCCAACTGTTCCTTTATCTTTGTAAAAGCAGCCTCACATTCCGGGTTCCATTCGAAGTTCTTTCCTTTCTTGATTGCTGCAAAGAATTCTCTACATTTATCTGAGGATTTGGAGACAAACCTGTTTAGAGCTGCAATCCTACCAGTAAGACTCTGAACCTCCTTTATGTTTCGAGGAGATCGCATCTCGACTAAAGCTTTAATCTTGGCAGGGTTTGCCTCAATTCCCCGATGATTGACAATGAAGCCTAGAAACTTTCCTGATTCCACGCCAAAAACACATTTCTGAGGGTTGAGCTTCATTCTGAACCTACGTAGTATGTTGAACATTTCTGATAGATGTATCACATGGTCAGCTGCAGCTTTAGATTTGACCAGCATGTCATCAACATAAACTTCCATAGTTTTCCCTATCTGATCTTTGAACATCTTATTAACCAGCCTTTGTTAGGTAGCTCCAGCGTTCAACAATCCGAAAGGCATGCCAAAATAACAGTAGAGACCTCTATCTGTGATGAAGGATGTATGCTCCTGATCAGGTTCATACATGGGAATCTGATTATATCCCGAGTAGGCGTCCATGAAGCTTAAGAGAGCATGCCCAGCTGTAGCATCCACCAATTGATCAATCCGTGGGAGTGGAAAGCTATCTTTAGGGCATGCCTTGTTCACATCCGTAAAATCCACACATGTTCGCCATTTTCTATTAGGCTTCTTGACAAGAACTGGATTTGCCAACCAATCCGGGTAGAATGATTCTCTTACCAGCCTAGCTTCTAGTAACCTGTCAACTTCTTCTTTGAGGGCTAAAGCTCTCTCACCACTTATCGCCCTTCGTTTTTGTCTCACAGCAACCTTTTCGGGATCAATGTTAAGGTGATGACACATCACCCTGGGATCTATCCCCACCATGTCAGAGTGACACCAAGCGAAAACATCCAAGTTATTTTTTAAGAAACGAATCAATGCTTCCCTAGCTTCAGGTTCCAACTGCTTCCCAATTTTTAGTTCCTTGGAGGGGTCGGTTGCATCCACTAGGATTGACAAAGTGTCACCAGCAGCACCTGTTGTTTCCCTAGCTTCAGGCATCCGTGGATCTAGATCAATTTTCACCTGAACCTCTGTGTCCATTCTTCTAGATTGTGAAGGAACCTTGGGGGAGCTTTCCGTCTGGGCATCCTCAAAGTCACTATCATTTACCTCTTCAACAATACCTTCGCTAAGAGGTTCACTGTCTTCTTTGAGTTTTGGTGGGGGTGCCTCCAGCATCCGTACCTCATTCTGGGTATCTACCCCCGAAGAAAAGACAATATCCATGGAGCTTTCTTCACCTGGATGTTGGATAATCATAATTACATTGCACAAATTATGTACCTGCTGTGAAGGTTCATTCTTCGTTGATGCCTCCTGGTACCTATAGCAATTATCTTTGGTACCTCCATCAACCAACAGCAAATGCTTTGAAGCTTGCTCAGCGGTACGCAGGGCCTTACTATAGCATTCCCTTGAATCTACTTGACAGCCCTTTAGACATCCAATCCCGTTAGGAGTAGGAAACTTCATAGAGAGATGGTAGATAGAGGTTACTACTCTCATTTCCTTCAAGAGGGGTCTGCCCACGATACAATTATATGATATGTCTTCGTTTACTACCATGAATTCTGTCACCTGCGTAGCTCTCATAGGTTCAGCTCCCAACACAACAGGAAGCTTTACCCTACCCACAACTTGCACTGGTCCGCCAGTAAATCCGTATAAGTCATTGTAAGCAGGGGACATTTCCTTGTCCGCGAGTCCCATCTTTTGATAAGTGTCATAAGCCAATATGTTGCAAGAACTTCCATTATCCACCAAGACTCGATGCACATTGAGCCCTCCAATTGTGATAGTCACCACCAATGCATCGTTGTGGGGGTGATGTACATGCCTTGCATCGTCTTCTGTGAAGGTGATGTCCGCAGCTTCACCTCTAAACAGCTTTGGGGGTCTATCTGCCAAATGATAAACATTTGTGAGAGGGTTTCCTCTAGCCTCACGTGCATAATTCTTCATTGCATTCCTGCTGAAACCTCCAATGTATGGTCCGCCTATGATTGTGTGAATACTACCAGCCCTGGTAGCTCGATCAGGTGCAGACTTTTCTTCATCTCTCTTGGATCTGTCATCCTTGTACTTTTTCGCCTCCTGGGCCACAAATTCTGTGAGGAAACCTTTCCTGATCAAGTCCTCAATATGATCTTTGAGGTGTCGGCAGTCGGCTGTTTCATGCCCATTAGCATCATGGAAAGCACAATATCTAGCCAAATCCTTCCTTCCGGGAGGTCCCGTCCTGGAGGGTTTTCTGAACATCCCCGACTTATCACCAATTTCAAAGATATGTTCCACAGGTGCTGCCAAAGGGGTGTATTCCGAGTACCTTCTACTACCCTTAGATGACAGATATTTATACTCAACTGTTCTCTTTGAACCTGTGGTGTTCACTGACAGAGGTGCAGTCTTTGCCTCCTTGCTTACATCCCGGCCATCACCTGAAGCCGTGTTATAGGTTGTCCGCTTGCTATAATTCCTTTCCTTCGGGCTGTAAGACCTATTCCTCTTATTCATGTTCCAATCTCGTGAAGCATTATCCTTTTTCAAATTCTCCAAGGACTGTTCCACGACTTTGTGTCTTTCTGCCTTAGCGTAGAAGTCAGCCAAAGTGGTAGGTTCCCTACTCTGCAGCTCTTTCCAGAATTCGGTCCCAGGCTTAACCCCAGCTATCAGAAAATTTTTATAAGTTTCGTCTGTGGTTTTCCTCACCCTTGGAACCTCAGCATTGAACCTCTTGAAATAGTCGTTAAGTGATTCATTGTCACGTTGCTTAATATTTGCTAGGGTATTGGCCGGAGGTGCAAACGTGACTGAAGCTCTAAACTGAGTTACAAACATCTCACCCATCTGTCTCCATGACTTAACAGAATTGGAGGGGAGCCTCTTGAACCACTGATGAGCACTATCCCTTAGAGTTGCAGCCAGCAACCGACATTTTGTGCGATCCTTGATTTGATAGACTTCCATCTCCGTGTTGAAACGACTGAGAAACTCTACGGGGTCTGTGGTCCCATTGAATTTCAAGTCTCCCACTCCCCTGTAGCTACGGGGTAAGGGCGAATCCCGCACCTTCTTAGTGAAAGGTGATCCCACCGTCAATCCTGATTGGGGGCCCCTCTCTGCCATAATCTTCTCGAGGACTTTCCTGAGGTCCTCCTCCTTGTATTTTCCACCACCTTCGGCTGACCTAGAGGTGTCGTCAGTGTCACTTCCGCCGTTGGAGCTCTCATCAGAACTGTCATCAGCTTTATAGGACGAGCCTGAGCTATGCTCATCTTCAGGTTTAGAGTGAGACTTATCCTTATGACTCCCTGATGCTTTAGACAGTGATTTCTCACTTTGTACCTTCTTGGGGCCCTTCTGTTTTGCTTCCAATAGCTTAAGCCTCAAGTCCTTACTCGTTAGCTTCTTTCCCATTCGGTCGAATACAGTAACACTCCTTGTAACCGAAGGTTCAGGATCCTCCTTATCCTTGGGCTCAGCTTCAGAGTTCCAGTCAGGATTACTCTGATCGGTTTCAACATCAGAAAAAGTCTTCTTAGTTTTCTCCTTCTCAGGTCCTTCCTCCTCGCTGCCAAAATCCAGCCGAGTAGGCGTAACCTTAGGAGCCTTAGGCCGTTTTTGCTTCTTTCGCCATCTCTTCATCTTTTCAGATCTTTTCTCCAAGGAATCCACCCTTTCACCAATTTTCTTAAGGTGATCGAAAATGTCCTTGTTCGTAACCTCGCCATGAGGACCTGTTCCACGGCCTTCTTCATTGTTAGTTGGTGTTTGCGTTTTTCCGGAATCATCCGACATCTTTTCTCTCTTAAGATTTCTGATGGAGTTCCCCTCCTTCTAGCGCCACTTATGTTGTGAGAGAAATTTGGTACAACACAATTGAGAGAATCTCGCTGGAATATTCGTAAGAAACGCCCTTGAGTATCGGACGGAGCTGCATGCTTACAGCTAGAAACCCGTAGCTCACGGTATGAACAGAATGATGGAAGTATGTTTCCGGGGGCTGAGTTGACAAAACCACCGGTCGAAATAAGTAGTGTAAATCCTACACCACCCGTAAATTCGCCGGAATATGTATCACTGAGGTGCACGTGCCTTATGCTTCTCGAGAGTGAAAATCCGAATCCTTAGTCAAGTGCCTACATATCCTATTTATAGGAATCAAGCCCCATGTAGTTCTATTAGGTTTATACTTCATAATCCTGATGAATCCCCCCACCCTAAGATCGTCCATCTCAGAGTTATAGTCGAATTAGGCAGCTCTTACCGAGCTTTCCAGTGTCTTAGTCATTATCCATAACTAAGTCCTATATATCCTCAAGCAAACGAAGTATATCCGAAATACTAATATAGGTCCTATACTGATTGTAATTATTCCATCCAGCGTATTTAACCACGCTTAGAAGTCCTTTTATAAGTACGATTCCGTGCTCCTAAAGTATAGGTAGCTGAGTCCTTGTCCTACTAGCACTCTGCCTTCTCAAGACCTCAACTGCCCATCACCTGTAACCAGTCTCGAGGTTCAAACCACTTGAACCTCATCATCTCTTACCAAACCCTTGATACTGTGACCATGTTATTAGTCCCTGCACCTATCGTGGCACCATGAACCTGAACCATGACACCCTGAACCTACACCTTTGTTCCCTTAGCCTGCACCTTGGTACTCTTAACCTGTACCTCAGTACACACAATACTAACCCAATACATCCTTACTGGACTTTTGGCAAGTATGGGCCTTAAATTGAGCCCATGTGAGATTTTGGGCACAACATATATCTCTAGACTTTATATACCGATTTTGTGTCATATTTTTTAAGCTGATGCCCGTTGCATAATATAAATACATATAAATAAAAAATACTAAAAATATGCAATGATAAAAAAATTAAGTATTAACCACCATTTCAAACTTCAACTATTGGTATTATCACAAAAAATAATAAATTTCTTAAATATCCTTAGACGTTATAATAAAACTTTTTAGTACGTGTATCTACATCATTATTATATAAAAGGTTCATCATGGAAATATAATTATTTTTATATAATCATTGTTTTCTTTATAAATTTGAATGGAAATAAGGGGTTTTAGTTTAGTTAAAAAAAATATTTGTTTAATTGAATTTTGAACATGATTGATTTTTATATATTTATTGTTTTTACTACGAATTTGAATGTAAATAAAGAAATTCAATTCTCTAAACTAATTAAAAAATTTATGAGATGATTATATTGAATAACTTTAATTAATTCCAAAAAATACAAAAAAAATATCAAAAATTATATACAAAGATAACATTCAATATAATTATTATTAGATATATAAAGCAACTAAAAAAATTAGAAAAAACTATATACGTATGTATTGTTAATCGTTACCTTGTTTGAATCCATACACTCTTTGTCTTTTTCTTTTTTTCTTTTTATGCAGCCTATTACAATATAGGTCTAGTCGTCTATTTGTCTTCTAAACCCTGTCAAACTTAAACTTAAACTTATCATATTCATAAACCTAAAATTTTTGTTAACAATAGTTTACATATATACCTAAAATATTCATAAGCCCAAAAAACTAATTAATAATAGTGTCTATGTTCTTGCTCTGTTGCTAAGTATCCACATATATAAACAGTTATCATGAATATGCAATGTTAAGATTAAATCATAAATAGGATAGTAATATAAAGTTATAATAAAGATTAAATTCTAAACGATTGATTATTATATATTTATTGTCTTCCCTATAAATTCGAATCTATGTAAGGAAATTTAATTTATTGAATTGAAACAGAGAAAATATAGAAAATTAGATTAAAACTTAAATAGGATTTTAATTTAGTTGAGAAAAAAAGATAATTTTGTTTAATTAAATATTAAATAGGATTGACTTTTTTATATTTACTGTCTTCCGTAAAAATTTTAATTGAATTAAAATAGTGAAACTCTAGAAAAATAGATTAAACTTAAATAGGATTTAAGTTAGTTGAGAACAAAAGTTAATATTTGTTTAATTAAATTTTAAATAGAATTGAATTTTATAAATTTATTGGTTTTCCAAAAAATTCGAGTGTAAATAAGGAATGTCTTCCCTAAAATCTGAATGTAAATAAAGAAATATAATTTTATTGAATGAAAATTGAGGAGTTCTAAAAAATAGATAAATATTTTTTGGACGATTTGAGAGCCTTGGGATTTTTCTTTACATATATAAAGATTTGAAAAATTTAGGAGAATATTAAGATAATAACTTTGAGTTGAAAAAAAGTCTAAAAAAATATTAATATAGTAATTTGACTTGAAGCAAATGTGCAGAGAATATTCAAAATTAAGATGAAAGTTTAGGAGAGTAAAAGATAATTAAAATTTTATTTATTTATTAAATCAAAATTTTGAGAAAATTAGATTGAGACAATTTGAGAGACGATACATTACCACCTTCGAAACAATATTTATATTTTGATTTATTAAAGGAAGTTTTATTATTAATATTTAAGATTTTCCTTGTAAATTTGAATTCTCATGCCTTATAAATTCGATTTTTTTCTACTTCAAATACAAATATGTTTGAAGATTCCTTTATAAATTCAAATTCGTATATTTTGTAAATTCAAATACATTCTCTACTTAAATATGTTAAAAGAAATTGTCATAATTAAAATTTAAAATATAAAAATACTCGAAAATAAGTTGAGCATTTTAAAATTAAAAGAAACACATCAAATTACAATTATATGTGGGACCACCAGAATAAGAACTCCTCCAAAATTTAGTACGACTTGGCCTAAATTTGTATAAAAAATTTGCATTAACATATTGAAATCAAATTAAGAATTTTGTCTTCATCTAAGATAGGAGAGCCTTTAGCATTAATTACATTGGCCGGAGTTAAGTCAATGTTTGTGAGTACCTTGATCATGTTTTATTATGATCCACAATTCAAACAATATGACCGACCTTTTTAATCTAAACATGAGCTCATCTAAAAACAAAAAGAAAGAAAAAAAACTGCAAAAAACATTTATGTTTAAAAAGCTCTTCTTCTCTTTTCTTTGCTGAAATATATATCTAATTTTTTTTTAAATGAACGATAATTCAATAATGAAAAGCCACATAACATCTGCAAAGTGATCGAGTCGAAAAAATATAAAAAATATCAAATCGTCAGTCTTCATCAATCAAGCGATATATTGAAGATGATATATTTTCAGGTATCCGCTTCGCCACAATCCGCGTTTGAGCTATTGACCATGAATGCAATCACATACAAACTTTCATCACTATATCAAAATTAACACTCACTCACAATAAAGGATAGAAACAAACACCCTCTCACTGAGGAGAGCAAACAAACTAAACTTGCAAACGAAAATTTCAAATAAAACTTAGATCTGAAAAACGAAACCAGATACTCGGTCTACTCTCAAATCCAATAAGTTCCGCTTGAATCGAAGAAAAAAAAACCAAAACCTCCGATTATTTAGATCTAAAAAACAAACCAAAGAAATAATATATCTAAAAATATTGAAAAGAAAATATGAAATCAAAAAATTCATGTACTAATCAAACAATCTAAATAAGAAATAAAAACTTACTCATGAAAATATCATAATAGAGCATAAAAGAATTGGTTAATTCCTTCTGCTAATCACATCACATATAAAAGCACACTTATCACAGTAATTCATGAACTTCACAATCATACAAATCACACACAAATCCATTGTGTATACTAAAACATATAAATAATATGATATCAATTACAAAAAAACACAAATCCATTGATAAATGGATCGAATAGCAACAATTCAAATACAATGGAACAAAAAAGGATGCGGTTACAGCTACAAAGAATAGAAGCAAAAAAAACAATGCAGTTAATAGTAATACATACCACAATGTATGTGGAGAAAATTGTGATCCAACCAATGTGTATATATAGTGGTCTTTGCTGCTTCGCAACATAATTTTGGTAATAATATTAACATACATATCTTGTTACTCGTTAACAACGTAGAAAGAAACTTTTTTTTTCCCTACTATTTTTTAGAAAAATTTTCAAAAGATATAATATCTTAACTTAAGGAGATAATTTAGGAAAATATAAGTTAAATCAAAATTTCAAAAAAAATATTAGGATAGTATTTTAACTTGAGAAGAAAATTTAGAAAAATATTAGATAATTTTCTTTATATAGTCCTCTTCTAGAAAGCAACATATTAATAATAGATCGGAATAAACTAAAGTCACCACAATTTGATGAGCCAAGATAAATAAAGACACATGACCCCTAAAAACCTTCCTAACCAAACTATCCCGATATGTATAATAATAAAATTTGGTTGGGTTCATAATTTTAAGTCGATTTATCTTTAAGAAGTACTTTTTTTTTTTACAATTTAGGAGCCAAAAAAGAAAATTTCAATTTAAATTTAAATAGGTTTATAATTTTGGCCAACTTTTCTTTAATAAGTTTCTAAATCAAAGAAAGTTCTATCAAGTCCTACAAATTCAAAAATAATAAGGAAGTTGTAATTTTCTAAATCAAAGAAAGTTCTATCAAGTTTGAAAATAATAAAAGAAAATTCTATTAAGCCTACAAATTCGAAAATAATAAGGAAGTTGTAATTTTCTAAATCAAAAAAAGTTCTATCAAGTCCTACAAAATCGAAAATAATAAGGAAATTGTACTTTTCTAAATCAAAGAAAGTTCTATCAAGTTTGAAAATAATAAAAGAAAGTTTTATCAAGTTTGAAAATAATAAAAGTGTAATTTTCAATTTCCTTCCTACAAAATCGAAAATAATAAAGGAAGTTGTAATTATTAAAATTAAAAATTGTGAAAAATTGAGAAAATTAGAAAAATAGAACGGGGCGATTCTAGAGCGCCACCTCACCGAATTAGAAAAATAGAACGGAGCGATTCTAGAGCGCCACCTCACCGCCCCCGTCTTCTCCTTTATATAAGTATATTGATATAAAATATGTAATGTATTTTAGCAAAAAGGTAATTGATTCTAAATAAATTGGTTATAGATAGGCCCATAAATCGTCCCAAATACCGACCGACCGACCGCCTGACCGACCGACCAAAACTTTTAATGTTTCGTCTTTAATAATATAGTATAGTTTTGAAAAAATAAACGATCAAGATTATACTATATAAAAAGAAAAATTTATAATTTTGAAAAAAATTAATTTAATATATTTTGTAAAGGATATGGTATTTCAAAATTTTAAACTAATAGATATTTAAGTGCTTGACGAATGGTTTTCTACGGTAAAACCTCTCCAAATTAATATTGTAACACTCGTAAATCAATACTATTATATAATAGACGAAATATTAAAAGTTTGGTTGGTCGGTATGTTACGTTGTGATTTTACCTAATTGTCCTTACTTATTTATAGAAATATATTACTAAATAATAATATTACCTATTTATAACCAATTACTTTTTTCACTTAAAATACATTTTTTTTTCTAAAAAATTCCCCTATTTTTTCAAATATATCACGGGCAATTACTTTTTTTAACTAAAATATGTTAGTTTTTTCTATTTTTCCTTACTAAAACCCTCCTTTTCGAAAAATATCTCGGACAAACCTTTAATTATTTATTTTTAAACATAATTTACTATTATAATTATTTTTTAAAAATTACCTATTTTAACAAGCCTACTTATTTTTCTTATCAAATGCAATTACTAAAAATATTAAAAATATAAATGATCAAATACCTATTTATAACTAATTACCTTTTCAGCTAAAACACATTATAGATTTTTTTTCTAACAAAATCCCACATTTTCTAAATATATCACGGGAAATTACCTTTTTCAACTTATTTTTTCTATTTTTCTCACTAAAATCCATTATTTTTCTAAAAATATCACGGACAAACCCTTTAAGTTTTTATTTTAAAACGTATTTAAATATTTTTAATTATTAAATTTTAAAACCTCATTTTTCAAAAATATCACGGGCATTTTCCTTTTTTAAACTAAATATATATGTTACATTTTTTATTTTTTCTTACTAAAACCCCTCCTTTTCCAAAAATATAATGGGCAAACCCTAGCTTATTTATTTTAAAATCTATTTTAATGTTTAAATTAATTAAAAGTGTTTTGCTATTTTAACATGCCTAATTATTTTTTTAACAAATAAAATTAATAAAATATTTAAAAAATAATAAAATAACAATTAACAATCCGTGCATCGCACGGGTTTTAAGCTAGTATTTAATAATTGTTGTACGTTATTATGTTTTAGTTAATAATAATATTTCGATACGTTATCGCTTTATTTACAATTTAGATATATTTATTAAGATTTAAGAATAAATATATTCTAGGTTTTTTTTTAGGAGTTACTAATTACTTTTCTGGGCTGAATCATTTCGGCCCTAATCTGTTTTCAAGCCCAAAACTGATGGGCCTTAGGGTCCATTTGGACAATATAACAGTACAGTAACATAAACTATAGTCGGCAAAAACCTTTCTCCTCATTTTCAGTTTTTGTCTGCCGAGTAAAAGAAATAGGGGAAAGGGGAGAAATTAGGGTTCTTCAGAAAAATAGAGAAAAAAAAGGGTAAAAATCTTTGATTTTCGTCCTTTAATGATTTTGTTTTTATGTTTATAATTGCTGTTTCGCTCTGTTAATTATAACGAAGCAGAGGAGAGGTCGTTATGGCCTAGCAGTCGGGAACCACCATCGCGGCGGTTCGATGGCCGGCGGTGGTGGTGGGTCGTCGAAAAACGAGGACAGTGGGGTTTTCGTGGTGAGAGGACGGAGGAAGAGAGGAAAGATTGAAGGGAGAGAGACAGAAAGAGAGAGAGATGCGAGAGAGGGAGAGATGCGAGAGAGAGAGAAACATAAAGAGAGAGGGGAGAAGGAGAGATCGACGCGAGAGAGAGAGAGAGAGAGAGATGTGAGAGAGAGGGGGAGAGAGAGAGAGAGAGAGAGAGATTTCCCGGGGAGGGGGCGGTGGCGCGTGGGGTTTGTGGGTGGGTGCCACGTGGCAGCGTGCAGCGTGCATGTGCGCCATGTGGCTGCTGTTGTGGAAAGGGGATAAGTATGTAGAATTTATTTGTTTAATGAATAAAATCTGATATATTAATTGGGAATAAAAAAAATCTGTTAATAAATAGTAATAAAATCTGAATAAAATGTGATAAAAAGAATAATTATTTAGTAATAATTTAGAATTAGAATTTTTATTAAAAAGAGGATTAATTATTTAAATTGGATTTAATTTAGAGGACTAATTATTTTGTAATAAAAGATTAATTTAGGTTTAATTTTGATTTATTGGGATAAAAGAGATGATTTATTCTTGAATAAATGAGAATAAGAATAGATTATTTTAGAGAATAAAAAGAGGTTACTTGGAGCAAATTTTAGAAATGATTCTTTTGTTTTAAGAATGGATATTTATGGGCATTAAAAATAGAATAACGTTTCCTAGAGTTAATTTGAGAGTTTTTAATTGAATAAAATAGAATTTTTTAATCGAGGATTATTTTGAAAATATTTCTTGTTAGTTATTTTAGAAATATTCGAGCAATTTTGAGAGATTGATCGGGATTATGTTTTGACAAGATTTCGTCCCGATGCTTTATTTATTTAATTAATTTAAATTAGAGAATAGACGTGATATGGGCTAAAAATAACCCTAGAAATATAATTAATGACGTATTAATTAGACCTAGACTGGTCCAAGAGTTAGGTCCGATAAAAAGGCCCAAAACCCCAACTATTTATTAATTTCGTAATTAATAAATAGGGAAAATATACAACTCATAAAAAGAGTCCAAAGTGTGATAAAATCATCCAAAAAGTCTGACTTCTACAAAGAAAGATCTAGAATCTCAATCAAAGGAAATAACTAGTCACAGTCCTTATCCTACGATGAGGATAAGACTTATCCTTCAAGAAAGTCAATACTTATCCACCGTCAAGGATAAGACTTATTCTTCAAGAAAGTCAATACTTATCCACCATCAAGGATAAGACTTATCCTTCAAAGAAATCAATACTTATTCATTAGGCTTTTAAACGCCTATATAAAGGGTCTGACCCCTCATCTCATAACAACGTTTTGGACACAGCTCCATACGTCATCTACTACGTTTTGGACAAAGCTTCATACATCATCTACTACGTTTTGGACACAGCTCCATACGTCATCTATTACGTTTTGGACACAGCTCCATACGCCATCTACTACGTTTTGGACACAGCTCCATACATCATCTACTACGTTTTGGACACAACTCTATACGTCATCTACGACGTTTTAGACTTCATCCTCGAATAAGAACATACAAGTCACTACGTCATTGGTGTGCCCATGTCGCCATAGCCCCGAGGGCAACACCAAGAACTACGTCTTTGGCTTGATTCTCAATAACGAATTGAGATACGTAGGCATCTTGTGAGGACCGATTTAGTCTCGAAACACAAGTGCAGTCATTAAAGCTCAAAACTCTCCAAACCCTAGCAATTAATTTACAAGCACGTTTTTTATTCCACAACATTTGGCGCCGTCTGTGGGAACACAACATCAACCATGGCAAACACACGAAGAACAAGTCGCGACACTCATACTTCCGAAGGGTTTCCACTCACCTCTGAGGCTGGAACTCAAGAAAATCAACCACCACCAACTACTGGTACTCAAGGGGCGAATATCCCCCACCATCACTCAAGGACCAGATGTCCCAATTACTAATGAAGGGACGAATCCCCTGCAGATGGTTATTCATGGACAGAATCCACAGGAGACCATTCTGCAACAATCAATCACAACCTCCGCGCTGCTCATGAATGCCCCAAGTGGGCTTCAACTCCATACTACGGATCTGCCCCAATATACGACTCAAACTCTCGGTATGCCAACTTATGGTATGCCACCCCGACCCCCAGTGGGTAGTAGTGGAGCTAATCCAATCTACCATGAGGCGTATGTGCCCCCTTACATTCAAGGTCTGGGACCCCAAAACCAACAAACTCAAACTCAGCAGACCCCCTTGTTTCAAGACTACTCAGGTCCCTTTACCGAGGATGAGAATTACTCAACAGGAGATGAGAGGGACGTTGCCCCAAGAAGGAGACGTTCTTCCCAAACAAATCGGGAACAACCCCAAACAATTAAGGAGAAAATTGCAGCCCATGAGGTAGAAACCGCTGGACTCAAGAAACTCCTTGCTGAAGAGGAGGCTGCCAAAACTCAAGACCGAACAACTGGAAGGGTCCCGATTATCAACCTGGATCCAACACCAAGAAGAACCAAAAGGGCTGAAGCCCCGAGGGGTGATCCAAGCGTTTTGCTGCCCCTAGGAGATCCTGATGATCCAACACCCCCGTTTACTCAAGATATCATGAAAGCCACTATATCCAGAAAGTTTAAGATGCCAACGATCAAATTCTATGATGGAACGGTTGATCTCGCAAATCATGTAAGAACCTTCTCCAATGCACTGCTGTTGCAGCCGACCAATGATGCGGTCAAGTGTAGGGCGTTTCCACAAACCTTGGCAGGCATGGCCCAACGCTGGTATAGCCGTCTCCCTCCCAACTCTATTGGGTCGTTTAAGGAACTAAGTAAAGCTTTCATCAATCAATTCGTTAGTGGAAGAGTGCATGAGAAAAGCTCTACATCACTCATGGAAATCCAACAAGGAAATAATGAAGCCTTGAGAGATTACATTAATCGATTCACTAGAGAGGCTCTGAAAGTCCCAGACTTAGAAGACAAAGTGGCTATGATAGCCTTACAACATTTGGATCACTTCAAAAGATCATTGGCAAAACATCCACCCGAGACTATGCTGAAGCTCCAAGATAGAGCCGTAAAATACATCAAGGCTGAAGAAAGCATGAGAAAGTACGAACCCACTGCTGGCGGTAGTGGAAACTCAAAGAAAAGAAAAGAAACTCAGGAGTATGATGTCAAGGAAAAGTTTCCCAGAACATCAAAGGACTCTGATTCTCCACCCAAGAGAAACAATTTTGGGCCAAAGTTTACGGAGTATGCAAGATTGAACACTCCCATGAGTCAAATTCTGATGGAGATAGCTAAGGAAGGAGATCTCAAATGGCCGAAGCCAATGAGGGCTGACATGTCCAAACGGAACCAAAATCAGTTCTGTCGGTTCCACAAAGAAGTCGGTCATGACACCGACGATTATAGGCAATTTAAAGATGAAATCGAATTTCTGATACGAAGAGGAAAACTCAGCAAGTTCACCAAAGATGGAAACCAAGGAAGTCAAAGGGGGAATTATGAAAGGAAGGATTATGACAGAAAGGACAACGACCAAGATCGTAACCATAAGCCCCGAGGGCCAGTCATCAACATGATATTCGGAGGGCCAACTACTGCTGGGTCCTCCCGAAACTCAAGAAAGGCTTATGCTCGAGAAGTAATGACTGTGGTCGAAGAAGCACTGAAACGTGCCCAGACAGAAGTATCGATAGGTTTCGATGATTCCGATTTGGAAGGGGTGAAGTTCCCCCACGATGATCCTTTAGTCATCGTACCTATGATAGGGAATTCCGAAACCAAGAGAGTTTTGGTCGACAATGGAGCTTCAGTGGACATCTTGTTCCACGATGCTTTCATCAAGATGGGTTACACTGATTCTCAGTTGACACCCTCAAATATGCCCATATATGGGTTCAATGGGGTGGAATCAAAGGTGGAAGGCACTATCCAACTCCCAATGACCATGGGGCAAGGGATGAATACGTCTACTCAAATGCTGAACTTCATAGTCATAAAGGCAACTTCAACTTACAACGCGATCCTTGGAAGGACTGGTCTTCATACGTTCAAGGCTGTTGCCTCATCCTATCATCTGAAAATCAAGTTTCCAACGAGGAATGGAATTGGTGAAGAACGTGGAGATCAAAGGATGGCTAGAAGCTGTTATGTAGCCGCGTTAAGGCCTGATGTAATCGGGGGGCAAGTTCTCCCAATTGAAGACATGGATACTAGTGACAATGAGGACCGAAGAGGGAAACCAGCCGAGGATTTAATCCCAATTCCCTTAGTCCCAGGTGAACCAGAGAAGGTGACTTACATTGGGGCACTATTGCCCGAACCATTGAAAAGCAAGCTCATCTTTTTTCTTCAAGAGAACAATGACGTTTTTGCTTGGACAGCAACCGACATGCCAGGGATTGATCCCCAATTGATAACTCGCAAACTGAATGTGGATCCGGAAAGGAAGACGGTGAAACAAAAGAAGAGAAATTTTGCTCCAGAAAGGCAAGAGGCCATTAAAACAGAAGTTGAAAAGCTTCTAGAGGCCGGGTTCATTGAAGAGATACAATTCCCAGAATGGTTGGCTAACCTCGTGATGGTCAAAAAGGCCAATGGAAAATGGAGGATGTGTGTGGACTTCACTGACTTGAATGATGCATGTCCTAAGGATTGTTTTCCCTTACCAAGGATTGATGCATTAATAGATGCTACAGCTGGACACGAAATGCTCAGCTTCATGGATGGCTTCAGTGGATACAACCAAATTAAAATGCACAAGGATGACATCTCCAAGGTATCATTCATCACTGAATTTGGTGTTTTCTGTTATCTAGTCATGGCATTTGGACTTAAGAATGTAGGGGCAACCTACCAAAGGTTGGTGAACAAAATTTTTGGACACCTAATTGGAAAAACCATGGAGGTCTATGTAGATGACATGATAGTCAAGAGCTTCGATAATGCCGATCACATAGAACACCTCCGAGAGGCATTTGAAGTGCTAAGGCACCACAAGATGATGTTGAATCCAACTAAATGCGCCTTCGGCGTTGGCTCAGGAAAGTTCTTGGGACTGATGGTCTCCAAGAGAGGAATCGAGGCTAACCCCGACAAAATCAAAGCAATCCTAGACATGGAACCGCCACGGACCATCAAGGATGTCCAAAAACTAACGGGAAGAGTGGCAGCATCGGGAAGATTCATCTCTAAGTCGGGAGAAAAATGTTTACCTTTCTTCAAAGCACTCAAGAAAGTAAAAGATTTTGAGTGGACAACTGAAAGCCAAGAGGCCTTTGAGGCCCTGAAGAAATATATGACTGAGGCACCACTGTTGGCCAAACCAAAACCAGGAGAGGTTCTTTATCTATACCTCGCCGTATCCAGTACTGCCCTTGGAGCTGTTTTGGTAAAAGAAGAAGTGAAGGTTCAGAAACCCATCTACTATGTGAGTAAGATTCTACATGGGGCAGAAATAAACTACTCAACGATTGAGAAGTTTGCCTTAGCCTTGATAATGGCCTCAAGAAAGCTACGCCCGTACTTCCAGGCTCACAAGATAGAGGTCTTGACTGATCAACCTCTAAGAAACATCTTGCATAACCCTCAAGTTAGTGGAAGATTGATCAAATGGGCTATTGAATTGGGCGAATTCGACATCAAGTATAAGCCTCGAACGACCATAAAAGCTCAGGCACTTGCTGACTTCATGGTTGAATGCACCATTGACAACCAAGAAGTCGGGGGGCAGAAAGTAATAGTGGAGGATGAGAAATATCAAGAAATAGTCTCCAAAGAATGTTGGGTGCTCTATTTTGATGGAGCATCAAAAACAAAATCAAGTGGAGCCGGTTTAGTGCTACAAAGTCCCGATGGATTCCTCATAGATTACGCACTAAAACTAGACTTCCCAACGACAAACAACGAAGCTAAATATGAAGCTCTGATAGCTGGCCTAGGGCTGGCTGGGGCCTTGAGAGTCAAAACTCTAAAAGTGTGTGGAGATTCGAGGCTGGTGGTTTCCCAAGTAAATGGGAATTTGAAGCCAGAGATGAAATCATGGCCAAGTACTTGAAACTTGTTAAGGCCATCATGACTCAGTTTGACGAATGCTATGTGGAGCACATTCCAAGGGAAGAAAACATGAAGGCCGATGCCTTGTCTAAGTTTGCTTCTTCAGAAATTGAAAACAATGCAGGAAGTGTCTACTTCCAAGTCTTGAAGACCCCAAACATCAACGGAAAGCTAGTAGCACCCATTGATGTTGCTAGTTGTTGGATTGATCCCATCAAAGCTCATCTGGAAACCGGTTGGCTACCTAATGATGCTTCAGAAGCACGAAAACTATACGTGAGAGCACTAAGGTATGCCCTAATTGAGGAATCCTATACAAAAAGTCTTTCATCATTCCATACTTAAAGTGCTTGAGACCCCAAGAGGCAAAATTGGCCCTGAAGGAAGTACATGAAGGAATTTGTGGGCAACACTTGGGGGCAGAGCCCTTGCTCACAAAATCACCCGCCTAGGTTTCTATTGGCCAAGCATACTTGTTGATGCTAAAAGCTACGTGAAAAAGTGTGAACGGTGCCAGAAACATGCACCAGTGGTTAGACAACCACCAGAGATGATGACATCCATTAACTCACCTATCCCCTTTGCCATGTGGGGAATGGATATACTCGGGCCATTTCCAATGGCAAGTGCTCAAAGAAAGTTCTTGATAGTAGCAATCGACTACTTCACCAAGTGGATTGAGGCTAAACCATTAGCCAAGATAACCACCAAGCAAGTGATGCATTTCTTCTGGGAAAATGTGATATGCAGGTATGGAATTCCACGAGTCCTGGTTACGAACAATGGAACTCAATTCAACAATGATGAATTCAAGAAGTATTGTGATGAGAATGATATCAAGTTGCGCTTCACTTCTGTTGCCCATCCACAAGCAAACAGACAAGCTAAGGTTGCCAATCGAATTATCCTGGATGGACTGAAAAAAAGAGTTGAACGCTCTAGAAACACTTGGGTGGACGAATTACTCCCCATACTATGGGCATATCGTACTACTTGTAAAGTCACCACTGGAGCAACCCCATTTTTGTTGGCATATGGGGCAGAAGCAGTGGTTCCAGTGGAGATTACTCACACGTCTCCAAGAGTTGAGGCTTATGAGCCAGAAGAAAATGAAGAAGGCTTGAGGCTGGCTCTAGATCTAATTGATGAAGTTAGAGATGAGGCAAATGCCAAGATAGTTGAACATCAGAAACGAGCATCTTTCTACTACAACCTAAGGGTTAAAGAAAGGTTCTTTCGTTAAGGAGATTTAGTCCTTCGAAAGATTGAAACATCCGGAGTTGGACAGAAAGGAAAGTTGGCCCCAAATTGGGAGGGACCATATCGAGTTAAATATGTGTTTGGACGAGGCTCATATAAGCTAGAAACCCTCGAAGGGCATGAGGTGCCAAGGACTTGGCATGCCTCAAACTTAAAAGTTTATTATGTTTAGTGCATCCTAAAAGGATCCGCTAGTAGGACAAGTAGAAATAAGGTTCGATGAAATCATGAGCTTCCTAGAAAGCAGATGAAGGGTTGAGCCCGTTTTGATTAGTAGAAACATCCTCAAAGCTTTGCCAAGACAAACTACAAATGAATGCAAAGGAAAGCATACAAAATATGCATGTCAACTGCACAAATAGAGTTGAATACAACGAACCCCGAAGGGTGAATGTTGCTAATAAACATACAAAAGAAAGCCTAAGATGCCTATTGTTAATTAGCGAAAATTTCAAGCTCGGGAGAAGTTTGATATGATAGACTTGAGAATGAATCACTACGAGTGAAGCCATCAGTAAGAGCTCGTAAGGGTGAAGGGTTGAAACCCCAGAAACCTAAGACATTCAGTCCAAACCCCATCATTCAATATGCTCAATTAAAGGCTTGAAGCCCAAACAAGACGGCATAAGACATAAAAGGCTTATGCAAATGTCAAGTTAGCCTCGAATAAGGCAAAATCGTCGTAAATGTGTAGGTCGCTCCACACTTTACACCAAGACGATACTCGTAAAACACTAGTGTATATAAAATCCCCAAAAAAGGGTAGTAAGTCCCGGGTAAGGGATAAAAGACCCCAAGTCTCGAAAAAGACCGGTATAACTTCTATGAAATCCTAGTGCATTATCATAGAAGTTGGGGGGCAAATGATATGGGCTAAAAATAACCCTAGAAATATAATTAATGACGTATTAATTAGACCTAGACTGGTCCAAGAGTTAGACCCGATAAAAAGGCCCAAAACCCCAACTATTTATTAATTTCGTAATTAATAAATATGGAAAATATACAACTCATAAAAAGAGTCCAAAGTGTGATAAAATCATCCAAAAAGTCTGACTTCTACAAAGAAAGATCTAGAATCTCAATCAAAGGAAATAACTAGTCACAGTCCTTATCCTACGATAAGGATAAGACTTATCCTTCAAGAAAGTCAATACTTATCCACCGTCAAGGATAAGACTTATTCTTCAAGAAAGTCAATACTTATCCACCATCAAGGATAAGACTTATCCTTCAAAGAAATCAATACTTATCCATTAGGCTTTTAAACGCCTATATAAAGGGTCTGACCCCTCATCTCAGAACTACGTTTTGGACACAGCTCCATACGTCATCTACTACGTTGTGGACACAGCTCCATACGTCATCTACTACGTTTTGGACACAGCTCTATACGTCATCTACGACGTTTTAGACTTCATCCTCGAATAAGGACATACAAGTCACTACGTCCTTGGTGTGCCCATGCCGCCATAGCCCCGAGGGCAACACCAAGAACTACGTCTTTGGCTTGATTCTCAATAACGAATTTAGATACGTAGGCATCTTGTGAGGACCGATTTAGTCTCGAAACACAAGTGCAGTCATTAAAGCTCGAAGCTCTCCAAACCCTAGCAATTAATTTACAAGCACGTTTTTTATTCCACAACAAGACGCATAGAGTTTCTAACTGGATTAATATTTAAAGGGGAAATGTGTAGTGCAGATTTAAGGAAAGCAGATCAACAGATGTCCTATTTGTTTTTTATTATTATTATTATTATTTTATTTATTGTCGACCCGATTTATTGAGACGAAATACTCACATATTTGTGATTTATTCTTTTAGAAAATATTTCCCTGGCCCGTAAATTGAAGGCAATCACGCGGGTAGAGTATTAATATTATTTAATTTTGTTGCACATCGGATCGAGGCAAGTTCTTTCTGACCCTCACTCCTACTGCATTATTTTGAGGAATATTTATTTCTACAGTTTGATTTAATTATTCTCTTCTGGAATATTTATTTAAATAGTTTTATCAGTTTATCTTGAGTAATATTATTATGTATCTTGACTGTAGAGACACTCTAAAAATATTTCTTGTCCCTAAAACATCTTTAATTCAATTCTTCTGGGCATCTTATTTGTTCAAGATGACCTTAAAGATTATTCAGTTATAGCTACTCTCCTATATCGAGGTAGTTAAAAATTTATTTACTTCATTCAGAGTTATTGTTCAGATCCGATAATTTTATTTTAAATTTCTAAATTTGATTCATTATTCGGATCAAATTATATACATTCGGAATAGTGGAAAGCGGGATAGAATTTCATCTGAACCTACTCTTAAATAATTATTCTAGCATATTGTTATATTAGTTGGTTGATACGAGTCGTTCCCCTCATTCGGGACGATTCCAAATAATTTATTTCATCCAACGAATCTCTTTTGTTCGAGGTTTGTTAACCTGTTTCGTCTTGGGTTGACATATTGTTCATGTCAACATAATTAATATTTTAAAATATTGCAATGACCCATTGTTCGGGTCGTTATCGCACAAATAGTAGAATGTCGGTCGACCAGAGTTAATTATGAATTTTCTATTAATTTATTCACACTTCATTCTCATAACTTTTCTGGGAAATAATCTTTACTCCAACTGGTCAACGTGGGAGTGGCCCACGGATTTTCTTTCTGATCAACACGAGATATAAACTCGTGGTATCAAAAGAGGAATATATATATATATATTTGGCACAAAGGATGCCGGGTTGATTCTACAACCCACTAATTGCTAGCAAAACGAAATTGTGATACTTGAGACATAGTAGTGATCGTGCTATGGGGTATCACGGGTGTGCGGTACTTGAGACACGGTAGTTGATCGCGTCGTGGGGTATCGTAAAGGAGACAGACCAGTATCTACTACTTCAACGTTCAAATGCAATTGTTTTAAGACAAATGATTCGGTCAGCCATTGGACTTTTAGTCCGTCAGAATAAATCGTCACACTTTGAGTTGTGTAGATACTATTTCCTTTTCACTCAATAGTAGTGTTGGTAAGAGAGAGCCAGTCAATGGATTTGCTGAGCACATAGTTGCTCACCCTTGTTGTTAATAATATTTTTACAGTTAAAGAGGAAAGAGACGATGCATCCCGATACAGAGCTAAAGGGAAGGAGAAGATGCAGCAAGGCACCGATTTGGAGTAGCGCCGTTATTTCAGAAATGTTGTCAGGGGAGCTACATCAGAGTTCATATCTACTAATAAACTTTATGTATCTAGCGGCTTCGTGTGTATTAAGTAGTAATGATGTAATAAGTCAGAGATAGAGTGATACCTGGACTTGTGGGCTGGAACCACTGCTTGTTGTAAGAATTATAATTACTATGTTATGTATTATATTTTGTGTAATCTAGATGACTGTGGATCGTGGCGTCTTGAGTCTTCTGATAGGGGATTTGGGGTCGTCACAAATATCACTGAGACCGATAAATTTTATTAATTTACAAAGGTTACTAATTACTCGAGATTAAATTTATATTGTTGTTATTATGTTGGGATCAAAAATCTGCATTAAAAATATTAATTAATTATGACATCGATTATAATTTAACGAGATTTTACGTAGATTCCGCATTTGGCAAGCTATTATTATTATTTTGTTTTATACGGCAGTTGGCAAACTATGAGCATGAGCGAAGAATTAAAATATAACAATACAGTAATTACTATAATAGACCTTAACACGTTTTAAAATATAAAAATTATTACATAAAAAGGATTAAGGTTCGATTACCAGCAACAACATATTAAAATTAAATATTTACAATAGTTATTCTACACAATAATTTAAGGTTCTATTCACACCAACAACATATTACTATGTTGATCGGCCTCTTCATTTTACGTTCAAGTACCGTGTCGGACACTTGACACCCGGACATGTATACTCGGACTCAAGCACTTATTTAGGCCAAAACATGCGTATTTTTCAAAATCTTGTCGAGTATGGTATTTGGACTCGTATCCATGTCGAATACTTTTAACCGAGTTCGAGTAACATAGACATATTAACATTAAACATTTGTGTAATATCCCATAATTTTTAGATTAATAATAATAAAAGAATAATAGAAAATTAGATTAAAATTTGAAAAAGAATAGGATTTAATATTAAATTAGACTAATGGGCCTAAAGTTTGGATCAGATTTGAACACGGGTAAGTAGTAGGTTTGGAATTAGGGTTCCGAGTCTTTATATAAACATCATATTCTCTTTCTTCGTTTTTATTGTCAAAATTCGTAGGGTTTTTATACATAGAATTCAGCTGTCTTATAAAATTCGTAATAAATTCATCGTAAGTCGGAATTTGATGATTCTGGACTTTTCAGAAAGCTATTTCAATTTCCTACAACTTCTATTTCATAGTGTGTTTCCAGATTATGCTATTAACCGTTGTTAAAATCACAAAACACAAACAGATCTTGTTTTTCAGTTTCTGTTCAAATTCAGCAGATGTTTTATTCAATTCCCGATTCGTTATAAGTCCGATTTTGATGATTCATATCTTTTCAGAAAGGTATTTTCGTTCTCTACGACTTTCGTCCTTTGAGTTTTTCATGAAAACGTCGTTTAGAGGTTCAAAAAGGCTAAATACAGTTCTGGTCAGAATTGGATATCGTATCGTATCTATCGAATAAGAATACTAATGTGTATCGAAAGTTATTTGTTTCATATATCGTATCGTATCGAATATTGTATTCTGTTTTGTATATATATGTTATTTGCCCGACTAGTTGGATCGATTGGTTTCTTGCTGGGCTGTATGGCTCATTCCTTACAATTTTCAGGTTCGGTGTAACTCAAGTGGGATAGCTTTGGATTTTGAGGATTATCGTTAGCTGCGCTTTTGTAATAGTTAGCTTTGTAATAGAACTTTTGTCACGCTTCCGTCTGTCATTGTCATTGTATAGTGTTTTATTTAAGTTTTGAATTTAGATTTAATAGTCCGAAAAGTCGGGCTGTTACAATTTGCGACATTAGTTTTTAAGATGTAAATAAAAGTGAAATCTCATCTTTTAAAACTATATAAAAATATAAAAAATAAAACAAAAAAAAGTCTATATTATCTTCACTATCTAACATTCTATACTATTTATACTAATTAAGTAGGGGATAATTTGTAATTTGGTTAAACACTCTTTTTTTGGTTATCTCTTTCACTCGTCACCATTAGATCTTTCGAGTAAAATTGATTAGAATAGTTGGATTTGATCCTAAAAATTATTATAAACAAAGGACTAAGGTTCGATTTTCAACAACAAAATATTAAAATTAAATATTTATAAAAGCTATTCTACACAACAACATGTTAACATTAAGCATTTGTAATATTAGTTTTTAAGATATAAATAAAAATGAAATCTCATCTTTAAAAACTATATAAAATAATAAAAAGCAAAAAACTCTAAGTAAATATTAAAATATAACTAATAGTAGAACTTTAAAAAATATTAAAATTTGAATAATAACAAAATATGTAAAGTAACCATGCTTTACACGGCTTAATGAAAAATAAACAATGGAGTGAGAGCGCGAGACATGTCCAATGTAGAGCTCCGTGCAGATTTACCAGAGACTAGCTTATAACCCGTGCAAAACACAGGATCTTTTAAATATTTTAATTTTAAATATAATTTTTTTGTTTATAAAATAAAATACAATAATTGATGTAATTTTAACTTTATTTATATTTTTAGAATAAAATTTAATATGTTGTTGGTCAGATATATTAAAATTTGTCTATTATCTATTTATATTATTATATTAAAGACGAAACATTGAAAGTTTTGTAGTCTTGTCATGAAAGTTTTTGTAGTCTGGTGGTCACTCCATTCATAGCTGTTAGATATTTATGATCAAATCGATCAGAACCGTTAGATAAAATATTAAAATTATAATATAGAATATATTTTCTATTTTTCCTAACTAAAACATCTCATTTTCCAAAAATATCGCAGGAAATTTTATTTAATAAAATAACATAATAAGATTATAATTGCTAATAACTAACCCATTACCATTTTTAGCCAAAGTGTATATTTTTTTTTATATTTTCTAACTAAAATTTCTATTTTTCTATTTTTCCTAAATAAAACCTCTTATTTTCCAAAAATTTCACGAACAGTTCTATTTAATAAAATAAAATAATAATATTATAATTATTAATGACTTACCGATTAGTTTTTTTTCCCCAAAACGTATATTCTTTTTTATATTTTTTAACTAATATTTCTCCTAACTAAAACCTCAAAAATATCATGGGTTATTCCATTTAGTAGCATAAAATACTAATATTATAAATCTATCTATCTATACTATCTATCTATACTATATTATTATAAGCAAACCACCCTCTATTTGGTTGGTAGTTTGGTCATTTAGTTTGGTCCTCTAAATAATAACTGTTAGATGTAAATATAGGTAAATGAGAACCGTTGGATGTAATATTAAAATAATATATTTTTTTTATATCTAAAATGCTCTCACGTGTTCAAGGTTCGAATCCCGTCAACAACATATTATTATTAAATATTTATATCATCTATTTTTCTAAACTACATTCAAAAGTTCAAGATATACTATAATATTATAAGCATACCACCCTCTATTTGGTTGGTAGTTTGGTCATTTAGTTTGGTCCTCTAAATAATAACCGTTAGATGTAAATATAGGTAAATGAGAACCGTTGGATGTAATATTAAAATAATATTCTTTTTTTGATATCTAAAATGCTCCCACGGGTTCAAGGTTCGAATCCCGTCAAAAACATATTATTATTAAATATTTATATCATCTATTTTTCTAAGCTATATTCAAAAGTTCAACATATTATTTCATCGACAACATATTAAGAATTTTTAAAATCAAAATACAAAAAGAAACTTAGAATAACATCATACATATATTATTATATTTGATTAATTTTTAAAATTATATAAATCAAGATATAGATAATAAGATAACAATTACTAAAATTCATCCGTGCATCGCACGAGTTATAGGCTAGTTAATTTTTATGTACAAAACTACAAATTATACCCTATTTTACTTATTATCGTTTATTATAGATTTAGTATAAATTGGTTGGAATATATCGCAATTTATCTATTTTTAATTTTTTTTATTTTGAATTAACTAATATTAAAAAAAATCACAAAGGAAATGGGTGATTAAAATGGAAGGTGCTAACCAAACTATTAATTATCCTATGGTTTGGCTATTATAGTTTAGTATTTATCTATTTTTTATTTTTTTTATTTTGAATTAACTAATATTAAAAAAAATCACAAAGGAAAGGGTGACTAAAAAGGAAGGAATGTGCTAACCAAACTACCAATTATCTATGATTTGGCTATTATAGTTTAGTATAGATAACCAAACTATCAATTATCCTATGGTTTGACTATTATAGTTTAGTATTTATCTATTTTTAATTTTTTTATTTTGAATTAACTAATATTAAAAAAAATCACAAAGGAAATGGTGACTAAAAAAGAAGGTGCTAACCAAACTACCAATGGTTTGGCTAGTTTAGTATAGATACGTGAGTTACTGCGTAGGTATGAAATCATTGTGTATTCCACCAGTGGAGTAAGCCAATATATCTTTATATTTTTTAATAAAATAAGTTTTTATTCTTGTTTTATTAAATTTTTTTTTTTTGTAATTTTCAACTTTAGATCTTATTTAATTTGATTTTTTTTTTATCTTTCAACTATAATCTTCTTATTAATTCTATAAATATTTTTTTTAATCTTTTGATTCTAATATTCTTTTTTTTTTAAATTTTTTTTATTTTAAACTTCCAAGAAAATTGGATATTAATATTTTACAAAATATGAATTATTTTAATAAATTTATTATTATGCAATCACAATATTACAATTTAAAAAATAGTAGTTAGTGACTATATAAAAATGAGAAAAAATTAGAATGTTCCATCTTTTATGCGAGAGAAGTATAATGTCAATGAATGAAGTAAAGTACATTTTAAGAACTGTGTGATTTTGGCATGCGTTAGAGATGGTTTAAGTACTAGCTACTAACCACGACAGTAACATAAAATCCTTTTGCAATCGGATAGGAAGTTCTTGGTGTACAACATAAAGAGTTGGAAAACTAGCACATAGTACAATAATGTGTGACCAAACAAACCAAACCAGAATAATTCTACGGAAAAGAGAAGTTATAAGCAAGCACAACTAGTTTCCTAGTAATTAAAAACCTCAAACCATTTAGGTCTTTCAGATCTTCACTCTCTGCTTCCAGGTTTCTTGAGTATGGAATCTTTGTCATTTTTATAGCAATGACCTGCTTTTTAGCTGTCTCATGTAGCTTCTGTTTGTTGCGTCCAGCGCTTCTTCAGTATCTCTCTTACCTCTCTTCATTGTCCTGGTGGCAGCTACAGTTGGAGCAACTTCAACTTTGGTGGTTAATTTCTCGAGAGGTTCACCCATTTGAAATGGACTGACTAAGGATCTGCAAGAGGCTCATGAAGGGTTAGGAAAGAAACCTTTGCAACAAACCAAGAACACCTGTTAAATTACAATGTAATAAAAATATTTTTATTCTATGACACAAAGAAAGAATTAACAGTACACATGCAGATTGATAATCTGCAAGGGTAAATGTGCAGCAACCAAAGAAAGCAAAATCTATAGCCAATTAGCCTTGCAGTTTTATATCATCAACTCCATCACACCATTATCATTGACAAATATGCAGAAATAAAAAATCTCTCAAACTAAATACTAAAAGCGTGCCAAGTTCTCACGTGGACTCTATTGTGAAAAATGTATGATACCAGGGAAATATGTGTACAGTCTTGGAGAAACAGTTGGCCAATAAAGCTTTGGATTAAAAGCGAGTAAAAACTGATATTTTTTTACCTGTTGGAAATTATGATTATAAACAGCTACAATTTAAGATCTCGAAGTAAGCTGGAAAAAGAAATTACTATAAATCTAAAAGCCAACAAATTAACATCGATACATCAACCTGATTCCAAATAATTAGGTGTTGTATTTAGAACCTACCTCAAACTAATGCCAAAGATCTGCATGAGTATTTCTATCCAAAATATTAAAGTAATACACAAAAATAACTCATAGGACTTGAACTGATTCTCTTTTATTCGCATCTCGGACTCGTAGTGTGATAAAAAAAAATCAAGTGTTAGGGGAATTATTGCACTAATTAATAATAAAAATTACCTGCGAGAAAATTTAAGGTTGCCTTGTATAGTTGAAGAAAGAGAAACTTTTTCTGGTTGAGCTAGTGGCCCTTGTACAGTTACAGGTGCGGGAAGAACAAGCTAAATGTGAAAAGAAATATAAGTGCAAAAATATAAAGTATGCACATATACTTAATGCAAATGAAATTTCTTTTTTGAGTAAACATTTTCATCCTATTAATAAACATTTTTTTCTCTGGCGACATTATGGGGAGAGAGTCTCCACTGATTTGCAATTTAGTAAAGAGGTGAGCAAAAAATCTCTCTCTCAGTGTATCCAGATTTGTATAAATTTTACTATTTCTTGTGGTAGAAAAGCTAATTGTATCTGCATATAAGAGTAAATAAATGGTTAAAAAACTAATATAAAAATTAAATCAATAATATCAATGAAACAAATATTTGTATAATATCTAATGATATTCGTTCAATCGAGATAAGATAGAGTTATATATGTGCACTTTCTAAAACTATATATTATAAAAACATTAATAAAGATAATTACTTTTAAATTTTTTAATCTGGGTAGATGTGACAATTATTATATAGGGTCCACCATCCTCCTTGTATAAATTTGTATCAACCATCTCGGCCAACTTTTCCCACAAAGTTATGGTACTGGTGATGGAGCTATTTAAGAAAAAAAATTAGAACAAATTAAATAAGTAAAACAAATAAATTGGGGTAACCAAAGAAGTAATATAAAATTACAAGAATAATAAAAAACAATTAACAGTTATATTAAAATTAATATAATGCATAACTTACTAATTAGGGACAATTTTGAGATCTTTTTTTTCAACAGCCTTTGACAACTTCAATGCCACCCAAGTAGGTCAAGCAGCCCACAACATCTAAATCAACATAGAAAAAATAATATTAGAACATGATAGTTTGAATTTTAACTTATATAATAGTATTACTTATATATTACTCTAATATATTACTGCATCAAAAACCTGAGAGTATGTTGGTGTCATTAATACGTGCATCAATCATATCCGGACATATGAACTGAAATCCATGCAGTGATATGTTGACGATGCCTTCTTCCAATCTCTTAGGCAACTTTATGCGTATGAAGAGCAATTTAGACCCATGTCATAGTGATCTATATTTCCCTGTACTTGAAACAACTTTCGGATTTTTGATGTTGTACACGGAGCCTTCCTCTAAAAGATTTTTGAACCGAGAGACCAGAATCTTCGGGATCGTAGCATGGATCAAATTTTCCTGTCAAAATCATGTCAAGACTGATCAGTTCTTCAGTATTTGGATTGACAGATTCCCACATTCTACACACTCGTACTCTTATCATCCAGGTATAGTTGCCGTCGTTCAAAGCATCCAACATGGTGTAGGTCATAGTTGTATTGATTGTAAATATGGTTGTAAAAATTTGAAGCTATGTAAAAAAGTTTCGGTGTAGATTTTTTGTTATGAATGACCTTTAATTTATAGGTGTTTGTAAGGTGGATAACATGAAAATCCATTATGTTTAAAAGTCAAGAAGTATTATAAAAGAAAAGTTCTATAAAGTTTGAAAATAATAAAAGAAAGTTCTATCAAGTTTGAAAATAATAAAAGAAAGTTTTATCAAGTTTGAAAATAATAAAAGAAAGTTCTATCAAGATTGAAAATAATAAAAGAGAAAATTGCAATTATTAACATAAGATCCTAAAAAATCGAAAATAATAAGGAAGTTGTAATTTTCTAAATCAAATAAAGTTCTATCAAGTTTGAAAATAATAAAATAAAGTTCTATTAAGATTGAAAATAATAAAAAAGAAAATTGCAATTATTAACATATGAGCCTACAAATTCGAAAATAATAGGGAAGTTGTAATTTTCTAAATAAAAGAAAGTTCTATCAAGTCCTACAAATATTAACATAAGAGCCTACAAATTCGAAAATAATAAGGAAGTTGTAATTTTCTAAATCAAAAAAAGTTCTATCAAGTTTGAAAATAATAAAAGAAAGTTCTATCAAGCCTACAAATTCGAAAATAATAAGTAAGTTGTAATTTTCTAAATCAAAGAAAGTTCTATCAATTCCTACAAATTCGAAAATAATAAAGAAGTTGTAATTTTCTAAATCAAAGAAAGTTCTATCAAGTTTGAAAATAATAAAAGAAAATTCTATCAAGTTTGAAAATAATAAAAGTATAATTTTCAATTTCCTTCCTACAAAATCGAAAATAATAAAGGAATTTGTAATTATTAAGATTAAAAATCGTGAAAAATTGAGAAAATTAGAAAAATAGAACGGAGCGATTCTAGAGGCGCCACCTCACCGCCCCCGTCTTCTTCTTTATATAAGTACTAGTCGACTAAGCCGCGCTTCGCGACGGCCCTATGATATTTTTTGTAAAATTTTAAATATTACTATTTAAGAAAAAATTCGAGAAAAGTATATCTAAAATATCATATAAATAGTGAACACTATATTTTACATAGTAAACTTACATAACAATAAAATAAACTATTTATATATATTTTGTGCCGATTTTGTGTCATTTTCTTGAGCTAACACCCGTTGCAATAAATACATATAAATAAAAAATACTCAAAATATGTAATAATAAAAAAATTTAATATTAACCACGGCTTTAAACTTCAACCATTCGATGATCAAAAATTAAATTTTTTGTAAATATCCCTCAACTTTATATGACAATTTTGTGTCATATTTACTTCAGCCGCTGCCCATTGTACTAAATACATATAAATAAAAAATACTAAAAATATTAAATAATAAAAATTTAAGTATTAACCACAGTTTCAAACTTCAACCATTAGTATTATCACAAAAATTACAAATATCTTAAATATTGTTGTACTTTATATGCCGATTTTGTGTCTTATTTTCTTGAGCCTACGACCATTTCTTAAATATCTCTATACTTTATATGTGATGTCATATTTTCCTGAGCCGACAACCATTGCACAAAATACATAAAAATTAAAAATACTAAAAATAAGCAATGATAAAAATTTTAAGTATTAACCACCATGACAAACTTCAACCATTTGTATTATCACATAAATTACAAATTTCTTAAATATCCCTATACTTGCCAATTTTGTGTCATATTTTCTTGAGTCGACGCTAGTTGCACTACATAGAAATTGAAAATAATAAAAATAAGCAATAATAAAAATTTAAGTATTAACTACCGCTTCAAACTTCAACTATTCGTATTATCATAAAAATTACAAATTTGTTAAATATCCCTAGAAGTATAATAATTTTTTTGGGTACTTACATGTGCATCGTTGTGATATAAAAGGTTAATCATGGAAACATAATTGAATTTTATCTAATCATTGTCTTCCCTATGAATTTGAATGTAAATAAGGGAATTCAATTTTATTTTAGTTAAGTCAAAAATTAACATTTGTTTAATTGAATTCTAAATATGATTGACTTTTATATATTTATTATATCTAGTATGAATTTGAATGTAAATAAAGAAATTGAATTTTTTAAACATGATTAATTAAAAAACAAATATATAAAATTTTGAAAGTTATCATGTCTCTCATAAAAAATGAGATAATAATATTGAATATAACTCTAATTAATTATTAAATTCACAAAAAAAATATCAAAAACTATATACAAAGATGACTTTGAATAAATTATTATTAGCTACAGAAATCAAGTATAACTATATGTATGTAATGTTAATCGTCACATGCTTACATGCGGCTATTACAATAGATCTAGATGTTTATTTTCTTATCATGAGTATGTAGTGTTATTAATATACACGAATATACTCGTTAGCAAAAGATCCTCAAATAAATCCACAAAATAGTAACTTGAGAAAAACAAATGAGCCATGATTTTTATAGGCAATTTAAGATATAAAAAATATAATAAAAAATAAATTCTAAATATGATTTAAATAAGAAAATTTAATTTTTTTGAATATAAATGGAGGAGTTCTACGGAAAAAGAAAAAAAATAATTTTTGTTTAATTGAATTCTAAACATGATTGACTTTTATATATTTATTATTTTAGTATGAATTCAAATATAAATAAAGAAATTGAATTCTCTAAACATGATTAATTCAGAAACAATTATATAAAATTATAAAGTTATTATGTCTCTCATAAAAAATTAATGAGATAATAGTATTGAATATAACTCTAATTAATTCGCAACATCAGAAAAATAATATATCAAAAACTATATACAAAGATGACATTCAGTAATATGATTGACATTTTTATTTCTATTGTCTTCTTTAATAATTCGAATGTAAATAATGATTTTTTTAATGAAGTAAAGTTGTAGAGCCGTTGAAAAATAAATAAAAAAATTTTGGATGATCCGAGAGATCTTGAGTGTTTCCTTATATATATATAAAGAAGAAGATAAATAAAAGGAGAAAGAAGATAAAAACTGATAAGATAAAAAAAATAAAGATGTTGAATATTAAAATAGTATATTTACTTTCCTTCATTATTAAAGATTTTAAAGGAAAGAATATAAAATTTGTATATTTAGTTTCCTCCATCAGTAAAAATTTAAAAGGCAATTGCTATTTTTTTATCCTATAAATTCGAATTTAAATAAGGAAATTTAATTTTATTGAATTTAAATCCAGAAGCTCTAGAAAAATAGATAAATAGCTTTCGGACGATCTGAGAGCTCCTGGGGGGTTTTCCTTTATATATATAAAGATATTGATTACCCTTACTTATTTATAACCGTTTGTTTATTTTGGTTTTTTTCGGTTTTTAATATTTTTTTTGCTTTTGCTTGTACAAAATTTTCGTTAATAATATATTTGGTAAAATAAATATACTCAAAGGTCAATAATTATATTACACTAAAAATTAAAAGATATTCACTTACAAATTCGTGAATCAAACTAAGTTCATTTCATAAAATTATTTTTTGATATGTTATTTATATAATCATAAGTAAAAATAACAAATACGACAAATATATATATATATATATATATATATATGTTCATAATAATAGAAAACGAGATTATAACATGTGTGTATTATATAATAGATACAAATTTATTATACAAAAGTTTAAACATTATGATTTAAAACTAATAAAAGATTGAACTTATAGAGTTTATGGGGATGTTATGTAATTTGTTTATACTAATATAAAGTATACATTTATGTAATTAAAAATACTAAAACCAAAATGTTGTATGGAATTATCATAGTAAAATATATTATTTTTATATATGAATATAACATTTCGGTTCGGTTTTGCCTAGAAACAGAATCGAAACCGAATTATTAGTTTTGATTTTTCGATTTGGTTTTTTTTTCCAATTTTTTCTTCGATTGGTTTTATTCAGTGTGGTTTATCGGGTTTTTCGATTAATTTTTCATTTTCGGTTTTTTCTGTTCATCCATATGATCAAGTGTTCAGTGAAGGGTGTCTCCGATGGGAGCACCGTCTTGCGTAGACCTAACAGTTGATATTGGATTACGAACGAGCTCGTTATTCACAAGATATTGACTTAAATTATCTTAGTATCACTTTATCTTAGTATCACATTATCTTCTAGTATATAACATTAGTTTCTGTAATTCAGGTTGTAACTTAAATTTGTTTAAATGTATGTAAATATTAAAAAGAAATTCATTTAGCTTCCAATCCATGGGTCCTGGTCCCTAATAATCAATTGTTAGGAACCAGTTACATAACAATCAGTTTCTTAGTCGTTGGATCAAAAATCGAACAGCTAGGATTAAAAATTTTATTTCAATCAGTCCGCTAAAATTTTTCACGAAGAGAATACTTGTCCGCTATAATTTTTCGCGGAGGGGAAAATCCTTAAAACAAGATCCGCGGAAAAAAACCACGGATGGGGTAAACACTTCTCCCTAAGTCTTTGTGGCTATTCGAGCGACTCCGACGACTCATTGGTGATTCAAGAGAGACCCGTATTGTTGTTCATATACCTTCTCAACTACTGCACATTCAATTTAACTTAAATTAGTGCATATTCAATTTATGATGAGAACTGAGTCCAAATCACCATATCACTAAAAAAAGTATCACATTCATATACATACATCAATAATTATACATATATCCTCTTTCTATTACTCTACCACCACTGTCCCTTCTTTATCATTTTCACCGTATCCATTTCATCTGTTTTACCACTACCGCCATCATTTCTCCTACTCCACAACCACCATCTCCACTACACCATTATATTAGCAAAATCAACATCATCATCTCATCTGATGCACCTAGCACCACCAACTTAACTATCATTTTCACTATTTATGTCTCATGTAAAATCACCATCATATCAAAATCATCAAATTTAAGCTAGAATCAACAGAAAATTCAACATAAATCACCGAATTTCAATCAAAATCACTAAATTTTTTTGAAACAAATCATTAACAATTTTAAAACAAATCACCAAAAATCGTTGCTTATACCATGTATACCACCACCAGTATACTAAATTATAAACCACCACCAGTATACTGCCATCATAACTATAGAATCACCAAAAATTTAATACAAATCATCAAAATTTCAACACAAATCACTAATTTTCAACGTAAATCACCAAAATTTCAGAATGTAAATGACCCAAAAATGCACCCATATACACTTTGAAATTAAAAAAAAAACTACAATTTTCTGGGTAACAAACCATTAACCACCATTGAACCATAATCCCCCATAGCTTCTCGTGCTTTCTTCTTTTACAGATCCTACCTCATTTGTACCTAATCTGTTTTTCGCTCGTGGACCAAACTTATGGAGTCGTCGACGTTCTTCAAACCAGATTCATTCTCCAACACTATTATTTCACTTTAAATTTTTGATGATGATACCGAGAGTGGTGTTTAGGTGAAATAGAAAAAAAAAAGGTCAAGAAGTTGAAATAAAAAGAGATAAGAACAAGAGGATCTTGAAATGATATTAAAAGAGAAAAAACAGATATGGATTTACAGAGAAGACAGAGAGAGAGAGAGAGAGAGAGAGAGAGAGAGAGAGAGAGAGAGAGAGAGAGAGAGAGGGTGAAAAAATAGAGAGATCGGGAAGTGGGTGGATGAGTGATGTGAGAAGAGATAAATAATTATTCTAATTTAAAGATATGTGTGTTTATTTGTGTTCCAGATTAAAAGTAATTTTAAAATTGAGTGACCGAGATTTAGTATCGGTTCTCATTTTAACATATGGTCTCATTTGAGCACTTGCCTATATAATATAGTCATTGACGTTCTCGTGGGAAATACGGAGTTGTCTGGACTCATCTCCTTGTTCAACTACTCAATCACTACTGTAACGCGTACGCATCTTGAGGGCATTTTATCCTCTTCGTGGGTTTTTTTTCGCGGATCTCATTATATACATTTTCCTTTCCGCGAAAAATTATAACGGATTGACTGGGTTTTTTTTTAATCCTAACCGTTGAATTTTTGATCCAACTACTTAGAAGTTGATTGTTATGTAACTGGTCCCTAACAATTTATTGTTAGAGATCAGGACCCCCAATCCATTAGTTAAAAGATGTGTTTACAACATTGAAGTATCTTTGTTCCTGTTACATATGACTGAAGCACTTTAACCATTTGTACACAAAAGAGTTGCCTTGATATGTTCTTGTATCTGATAAACTAATCCATAACAGATAGTGCAGACAATCATATTGCTCATGGAACAGCCACGGTCAATCATGTCAATTATGATCCTAGTAGATGAAGGATTTCTTTACGATGTCATGCAAATGTTTATCAACAGATTTGGTTTTCGCTTGTCAAAGGCATTCAAGTTTATCACCTGGCCGATGAAGGGGTCTAGTGTAATATTACAGCTATTATGCATGAAGATTACAGAAATCGGAATCGATATCAAACATACAGTCCATCTGATTTCAGGACATTGAACTGTATCAGTGACTCAGTATCTGGTTTAAGCGAACCTTCTTTCTCATATGCCAAACTAAATTTACAAATACATTCAACATATCATACAAAAATATTATGCATCTTAACTTTACAAATGTGCTAAGCTTCAATCTTTTAACAATGTGTTTCGTATTTATAGAAACATATCCTTGAAAGACCCGTAGCAAGAAGAGCGGTATTTAAATTCTCAGATCTCTTAGGATCAGGCTATTTGAGTAACAACCTTTCTCAGTGACCAACATAGCTGAAAAACATCAGCAGCAAAAAGCTTCTCATTCATGCTACAAAATCATGCAACAAATGGGAGGAACCAAACCTGTGTTCTCGGTTCCCAGAATCCATGCAGTCAAAATCTACCGTCTCAGTTCCAGCTTGAGTAGCTGTGGGATCGTAAACATCCTCCCCTCTCATGGAAGCAAAATTATGATTACCAGCAGACATAGGTATACTACTACCATCTTCACAATGTTGCAGTCCCAATGTAAGTGAAACGCCACTTCGGTTCTCAAATCTCTCCAACTCCGGTAGGTTGTATGTAGCCATGAATCTCTCATTTGTCTGAACCATTGTGCCTGGAATGACGTTGTATTCATTTACATTGAGCCTTTGGTCCTCCCTTGATATTCCTACCTTGTAGTGAGCTTGGTTTTCTCCGCAATTAAGAATGTTGAAAACTGATTCAGTGCTCGGTCCAACCATTTCCACATCAGGAACATGACTGGTATCTGATGCAGAGAACTGTCCGGTGCTACATTTCATAGTTGCTGTCGAAGTTGCACTGTTTTGTACATCTTCCACTCTATCCTCGGATATCTTCAAGTCCCTGTTTGTAGCCTTTGTGACAACATCTGATGAGGAATTTGAATCCATTTCAGCATCAGCAGCCTCTTCTTTGTACATTTCTTCAACCATAGGTTTCCAGAGACGCACCCTTGCATTTATAAACCAGTTTGATACCTGAATCAACCAAAAAATGTTTACTACTAATAAACTGGTTTATATAATATAAATCCGTTGTCGTCCAGCGGTTAGGATATCTGACTTTCACTCAGGAGACCCGGGTTCGATTCCCGGCAACGGAACTTTTTTTATTTAGTTTTTAACCTGGGGTTTTACTTTTTCCTTTACTGCCCGCAAATTATTTGCACAGAAATAGGAGAAGATTCTTTCTGAGCATATTACAGAATCAGCTAAATTTTTGGTTGAACAAAGAGATTAAAGAACTGAGCTAGACGAAAGATACGATCCTGTGATAATTTTATACCCAGAATTTGACAAGTGATAACAATCATCAGCAGCATTGTTATAATCCTAAATAAATTTAAAGGTAGATTACAATCACTAACTATTACAACGAAAATATGTTACACATTTACACTACATCTGGATGCACAGCCACTTATCTCCTTTAAATGATACTTCTTGCTAGTATTTCATAATCATCCGCAGCATTTTTGCAATCACTGGCTAATATAAAGAAAATATGTTATTACACTACTTTATCATGGCCTGTCATGTTTCTGGGTATTTCTTGAGGTTAAAACTTGCTGATTTTGCATCATTTATCTAGTGATGCGTGCATAGATTTACCATCATTTATCATGGCTTATCATGTTTCTGGGTAAGCTTAACTAGTGATGCATGCGCAGTTTAGGGCATCACATATTCACATAAACCTAAGAGGAATTTCTTGTTTTAACCTAGTATATGTCATAGGAAGAGCATTATGTTTACCTGACTTCTTGTCAATCCTGTCTGCCTTGCAAGCATGATCTTATCAGAATCCTTAGGGTAACTACATAGGAAGAAAGTATTAAATATTGAACTAAATACAACAGACCATGAAAGGTAGAGTAGAAAGATACTGAAGAAATTATAAGAGGAAATTACGGATGAAGAAAATGTTCAAATAGCCAAGCACGCAGAATAGTAACAGAGCTTTCGGGCAGTCCCCTCTGAGGTCTCCAGGTGTGCTGTTGCATCATGCCGAGATGCTGAAGTGCTCTTTGTTGTCTAAGCTGCTGGTCGACAAAACGGAGCCGAGATATTCCAACCCCCTTGCTATTTGCTGAACCATCATGCTCCCCAAGGCTTCTCTGAGTAACTCGGATTTGCCCATTTATTGCATCACGCAAGCAACGGAAGTGACGGGAAATTGTTTGGAGAGCTAGTGCTGTGTAGGGCTTAGCTGCCCCACATCCTGCAATCACATCAAATGAAGATACTACAATCTGCATCTGATGAAAATACTGTCGGTACCTTCTATCAACCTGTCCGCAAAAAATAAAAATAAAAAAGACATTATGCTTACTGAGATTCATGCTGCTTGAATCAATAATTTATAAGATACAAAGAATATGTACAAATAAACAGACAGAATGAGGTGTAACTGCCAAAGATTCGGATGCAGAAGCATCAAACTTCAGACAAATTTTCATGTTGTCTTCATCAGGCGGGAGTTTATAGTACCTCTTGACATCTACTCTCCATAGAGGCATGCATTAGAGTTACAATAATAGTTGGTATAGCAAGAAAGAAATTGATATAAATCTTCATTAGATAGCCATTTATGCATATGATATAGACAAGCATAAATGTATGAATATGAATAAGATGTATAATGGTTGAATTGGTTCTTTAGCCTCGAGTCCTTGAAATGTACGGTATACCCTATTACAATTTGCCTTAGTTTTGGAAACAAATAACATTTTTCCGGCTACAAGTGCAATCATACTAAGACTTCAATTATTTCATTTAATTAAATTCATTAACGAGTGGGCATATCAAGCAAGGCTACCGTAAAGACAGTTATTATTGGTAAGCTGATGAAGAGTTCTAAGCCCCACTACTCAAGTCTAATGATATTCGACTATCAAGTATCTGTGGGTAAAGCCACATCAAGAAAACACACATATAATTGCCTTGTACAAATTTGACATTTTGGTTTAATTATCACAAAATGCTCATTGGGATGAAGAAAATTGTGGAGTTAATTAAATTCTAGATAAAACAGTGCAATTAATTACACTAAGATTGGTCTAACCTCATCCAGCATAGACAAAAGCTTTGTCATCTTGTTTTGCTGTTCCTGTTTTTCAGATGATGAAAGCTCACTTGGATTGCTGGTTGAATCTTGTGCATTAGATGAAGCAGAAGGCACTGATGCTCCATTTTTTGCAACCTCGTCAACTTCTTTGGGAACCCTCTCTGAGTCTTTCTTAGAATCAGGTTTCTTCAGAGCTTGGCACATATTAACAACTTCATCAAGGAGCTGTTGAGCTGCCTTCAAGTACTTAGAGTTGGGTAAGTTTCGCGCTATATTTGACATCATGTATGGAGAAACATCCTCTTTCATTATGTCAGAACCACTTCCTTGAAAATTAGGTTGCATGTATTCAGTGTTTCTTGATTGTTTACTTTGAGAGGTCTCGTCATCTCTGAAGGTTAAGTTCTCTCCTGAAACTGACGTATTAGGACTCAAAAATGAAGAGGCCACTGGGTTATGGTTTTTGTACTGCAGAGAGGAAATTTGTTTTCCAGATAAAATTTGTGGGCTAAGGCTGAGCGATAATCCCTGACCCTGCACATTTTGGCCACCATGAAGATTGCTGGTGTCTCCTTCCACTGGTTGCATTGGCATCACCTCATTTCTGCCATCCCTCCATGCGGTAAAATTATGGTTGCCAATCCGTGATCCTCCAAGATTTGATAAAAATTCATGGTGCAAGACGGTAGAATCTGAAACACCTACAGGGGGCATACCAATGTTGGTGTTCTCCAGTCGAGAATTCCCAACTAATGTATCTGGATATGGTCCTGATGAAGACGAGTAACTCATGTACATCATTGTCCCTGGGAGAACTGGTGCTCCCAAATAAGAACCGGGCGTAAGTTCCCTTGAATAGTTAACAGGCACATGATCTCTTTCATTGCTTGAAGCAGGATAATAAGCAGCCATCAACCTTTTGTCAATCTTCAAACTTTTGTCAGCTACAACCAACCATTGACTGATCATCAGTTGTTGTCAGTGTAAATAGAGAAGAAGTGTAAAACAAGATTAAGATGCCTAGTTGACAGTGACCTTTTGAAACAGATCCTCTCCATCCTATTACGACTTAATAAGCTAACTCGGTAATGAGATACAAATCTAATAATTAAAACATATTCACAACAAACTTTTCAAATAAACTTTGGTTGCTTGAAAACTTTGGCTGCATAGTACATCGGTTAGCAAACCGACCTAGAGGCTTAATGAAGTTTAAGTAACAGCCAAAAGTACTAGAAACCTATTTATGCACTTGCAATTAACACAGAGGTAACAAAACTGTGTTTCAATTTTTCTATTTCTTTCTCTTTTCTTGGAGACAACCCTGTTGTTTGTTCATCCAAGAAATCGGCAATTTACCAAATATCAGACAAACCAGACAGAAACCAAAGAAAAAGAAACCCCCATTGCACACCCTTTTAATGGTTTTCATTAGTAGTCCATGACTCATTTTGTTTACCAGATGAAAGCAACCAGCACAACATCACTAAATTACCTTAAAGACATCATCATAAGAAAAGAACAGCAAACTAAAATTTAAAAAATCAAGTAATCTTCAAGATTTAACAGGTAAATACTCTGAAAATGTAAGAAATTTAGAAATAACAATAGAATTGAGAACCTAAAAAGTTAACAAATTTAGCACAAGAAAACACAATCATCATTTCCTAGCTAAATTATAATCCAAAAGTCATCATCATGACCAAGAAACAGAGCAAAATCTCTATGACCATAGCAGCAAACAAGAAACGTGAAACAAAGTGAGACAAAGTTAACAATAAATTATATTAAAAAACATAAAATAATACTAGAAAATACCTGAAACCCATAAACAATGTGTGTTTTAAGGGAACAAGAAAGCTCTGATCAGCCAAAACAATCCACCTTGAATGGAGACATACAGATCCCAGAAAGAAACCCCATGAAGAAAAAACCCACCTTTTCACAATCAATCTCTTTCACACAATAATTTCACTAAACAACTAAAAACAAAAAATACCCAGAAGAAAAAAGAAAAAAGGAACTCAACTTTTTAGAGTTTGAAAGATCAAAGACTCAAAGTACACACTAAATCATCATAAAAATCTCTTTTTCACTTTTTCTCTTATCAAAAGTGTGTGTGTAATGTGTATGTGTGTGTGTTTATATTCTCTTATCTATCATTCCTTTGACACCCACGTGAGATAGCAACTCTCCTCTCTCTCTCTCTCTCTCTCTCTCTCTGTCTATCTCTCTCTCTCTCTCTCTCTCTCTCAGTTAATAACTGTGTGTGACACTTCTTGTTTTTGTTTTTTACCACAAATATGAGAATCTTGAAATCTTGCTTAAAAACATGTACTTAGTAAATATAAGATGAGGGGGGGAGTTGTGTTTTAATGTTTAGTTAATGTTTTATTAGAAACTGAGCTATGTACAAGTAGACTAGTAGTTAGAAATGTTGGTGTTGGTTAAGGAAGGTGGTGTTGATGATGTTTGGTTAACAAGTGCAATCTCTAACTACCAGTTGGTGATCCTTACCTAAACCCCACCCGTCTTCCCTTAAACCTCCCTCTTTCTCTCTCTGTAATCCTAATCATTACTCCCTCTGTCCAGTTGATTAATACTCCCTCCGTATACTGGAGGAAAGTAGTGAATGTGATTGGATTTTATATTATAAAATGTTACAATTTTTGGTATGTAAATAAATAAGAGGGACGTACCAAAAAAGAATGAGAGGGACAGATGGAGTATACATTATGTTCGGACACAGAGACCAAGATGTATGGGACCTATCAATATTTAATAATACATTTGAGATAGTGGAGAAAAATAGTGGGTATAATAGTGTTTTAAATTATTATAGAATAGAGATAGTGAAGAAAAATAGTGGATGTAATGTGTTTTATATTATTAAAAGTTACTATTTTTGGAATGTATAGAAATGAGAAAGACATTCCAAAATGAAAATGTTAGAAAATTGATAGTTTAAGGATATAATTAACTATATTCTTGATGTTAATTCAAATTTCTAATGATTGGAAGTTGTTCCTTGCTATGGGAACTTAAACTTTCATGTATGGGTTTAATAGTTTTCTTGTTTAAATCCATAAGAGAAATTGAGATGAAGGTAGTAGCTTGAAAAGGCTTGTGATAATGATGTTTCATTTGTCCCACATAGATAAGAATAAAGGGACTTGGTGGCTTTATATAGCATTACACACATGAGTAGTATACAACTACTAAGGTGTGTGATGGTGCATGGTGTTAGTGTGTGCTTCACGCGCGCACACACACGCGCGCCGCCGCCGCCCGCCACGCCACGCACCGCACCGCACCGGACCGGACCGGGTCGAAGGGCGATTTGGGCGAATGTCTCGGCGTCTCGCGTACGCGAGGCGACCTGGGCGAGAGTTTTTATCTATGTGATTTAATATTTTATTAGAATTAATTTATCAAATTGGGCTAGGTTATCAGTTGTCAAAATGGGTTGGGTTTGGGTTATCAGTATTTAACTAGTAAAAATTTAAACTCTGATGGAGTTGGTTTGTCAGTAAACTCTAATGGCCAACTAGTTAAATTCTGATGAACAACAAGTTAAACTCTGATGGTCAACAGAAACTAAACTCTGATGGGCAACAGAAACTGATATGAACCTGGATATGATTTGATGGATATGTTTAAAATAAATATTAAATTTAAATCAAAAACGTTTATTCATTAAATGGTCAGTTTTGATTTTTTTTTTTTTTTTTTTAATATGATCAGCTGTTACGGGAAAAATTAATGTGTGTGCTGCAGTTACGAAATTGAATTGTGCTTCAGTTACAGAAAGGAACCACTATAAATAGTGGCCATTGTAGCTCAGTTGAAACTACACACAGAAGTTTGCAAAACACACTTCTCTCAAAAACTCTTTCTGCCCTCCCTCTCCATATAGTATTCTCTGTAGTTTTCTGGTTCTCCGGCGACTGAGGTGCTGGTCGTAGTTGAGCGCTGTTGTTGCTGTGAACACCTTGCTTGGAGCTGTTTTATCCTGGAAGTAGTATCTCGCCGACAACCTGACACAGTAAGTGGGGGCGAATAACTCTTCAAGAACAGTCAGGGTTTCTCGAATTCCTGACGACTCAGCTGTTGCTTCGTTATTTCTGTTCTTATATACACTGTTAAGCTATGGCTACAGGTATTGTTTCTGTCTCCCTGGTTATTTATCAGTTTCTGATATGCATGCTTTCGACCTTCATGCTTTGTTTTGTTAACTTTGGTCTTGGTCTATCATTGCTATATCTATTATATAACTGCCTCCATGTTGCTGTAGTACTTGTTATTTCCAACATTCTTGAAGAGTTATTCTGTTATATAATATTTAGCATTATGGTTAATGAAACTGAAGTTACTGTAGATGGTAGTACATCTAATGTGTCTGCTGGGGTCATTGATTGGACCACTTACCGTTTCCCACAACCCGTTGAACTAACGGGCTTACCTGAGAAATTCAACGGTGGTGTCGGCTTTTCACGCTGGCAGAAAAGGATGAAATTGTGGTTAACTGTAAAGGGTCTGTGGCCTGTTGTGGAGTATGAGAAACCGGTGGTGGTTCAAGAAAAAGCTGAAACAGTTAAGGCTTATGCAATGAGGGCTGAGAAGGATGGGGTGGCTAGGGCAGCCATTCTGGCAGCCTTAACGAACACTCTGTTTGATGTTTATTCATCTGATGCCTATAGTGCTAAGCTCTTATGGGAGAAGCTGGACCTCACTCACAATACTGACTCTCAAGGTCTGGAAAAGTATTCTGTAGCGAGGTTCCTTGAATTCAAGCTGGTAGACAACAAATCCATGACTGAGCAGGTGCATGAGTTCGAGATGATAGTGCATGCTTTGAAGGAATCCGGCATGGATCTCCCTGATAAGTTCAAGGTTATGAGCGTGATTGAAAAGCTTCCGAAGTCTTGGGAAGAGTTCGCTCTCTCCCTGAAAAGACAGAAAGGAGAGATCACCTGGACCAACCTTATGCTGGACATCTCGGTGCAAGAACAACACAAGTCCAAACAGGGACATGTGATGCCATCTGAACACGGTAGCTCGAAGGTGAATGTAGTAACCGTAGGACAGAAAAGGAAGGCTGTTGCTAGGAAGGGTAATGTTAATAAACCTAAGATAGACAAGGATAAGGCCAAGAAACCAAAGGCAAACAAGCCATGTTGGTCTTGTGGGCAGGTTGGGCACTGGAGTAAGGACTGTCCTACAAAGAAAGCGAAGAAAACCGAGGTGGTAGCGCAAGCGAATGCTGTACTTGGAACCACAAGTGGGCCTGTAGTGAACATGGTTGTTGGTGAGGCTTCGGCTTCTGAAACCAACGAAAACCGGTATGTGACCTACAACCCTGTACTATTTTCCACTTATCTGTCAAATGAATGGTTGATTGATACTGGGGCTAATGTGCATATTTGTGCTGATATTAGTTTGTTTGTATCTTATCAACAGAGTCATAGCATGACAGTGACGATGGGGAATGCGTGTGCCGCTCAAGTTCATGGAGTGGGAGACGTGGACCTGAAGTTTCCTTCGGGGCGTATTCTATCTCTGACAAGAGTGCATCATGTTCCCGACATGCGTAGAAATATAATAAGTGGAAGCCGTTTAGTTACGAATGGTTTTGAAATTTCCTTAAGATGTAATAAAGTAGTTCTTATTTGTTAGAAATGAATACTACTAGAAACTAGACAGAGGGGGGGTGAATGGATAGTTTGATATATTTTTCGATTCTTGAAAACTTAAGTAACAGACTGTATATGATTATGATATGTAATATGCAGAATGTAAATAACACACACAATCACTTTAATCTACTTTGTATAAGCAAATTAAATACTACAGCTTTCCAAGAAATTCACAATAGAATTTCTGGCTTCTAAACAAGAACAGTTTGAACTTGTTTGCTTATAGAGAAAAGAGCTTAGCAAATAACTATGTGTATCTCTCTTACAGCTAATAATAGGATGTGCATGATATATATAAGCCCTATACAAACTAGTGCACACACCTATTTTTACACAGTTACCCCTTGCTGAAAGTCCAACTTGTCCTGCCATAAGACGTTAACTGTGTCAGGAAGGACCACCTGCTTTTCGGAGTCTTTCCCGTTTCTGTAGCTACTTGTCTCTTATCTTTCTCTCCAAGTTTAGCTGTAGATTTGCCATCTGTTCTTTGGACCACCTTGCCAGAACAAATGCTTCAGTATTTGTCTCTTTTGATTCTTGATTCTGTACCTTGATTTGTCTTGTTGTAAACGGCTAAGTGTTGATATCGTTAACTCCACTTCATTCCTGACTTCGCGATCTCACTTGTGAGGACTTCGCGATATAGCCTTTGAAGACTTTGCGACATAGGTCATTTGAAGACTATGCGACATAGGTCATTTGAAGACTATGCGACATAGGTCATTTGAAGACTATGCGACATAGGTCATTTTAAGACTTCACGATCTAGGCTTCTTTGACTTTGCTGACTTCAACACTTCACGACATGTGTCTTGAGGACTTCTCGACATAGTACAAAATGGACTAAGCGATATAGTACTTCACGACATGGATATTGGTGACTTCACGACATAGCTTTCTTCTGACTTTGCTATATAATGCCTTAGACAAATTTCTGTAACTTATTTCTTCATAGCCTTATTTATCTCTATCCTGCTGCATGAACACTTCTGAACTTCTACCAGGACAATTATTCAATGGCCTATATACAATCTAGATGCAAGAAACTTTACTAAGCTCATTATAACTTTGAGCATACATGATCAAGCTAATGTTCATGAGAACAAGACAAGTACATTTAGAGACCTATACTATATCCCAGTGATAGGACTCACTAGGTCATGTAATGTGACATAGTCACATAGTGTAGGCTTGTTAATAGTGGTATTCAGACATGTCTTGAGCCTAACAATCTCCCCCAAATTGTGAGTAAGATCCTTAGGCACAATTTCATGTCTGATAACAAGCCTAACTTACATAAAAGGAAATTTAGTAACAGAGAGAACAATTCATGAACATTGAGATCAGAAATTTGATTCCATAGAAAAATTGAAAGCTTACAGATTACTTTTGTTGCTCAGCAGCTTCAGCTTCCAATTGCTTCTCTAGCAAATCATCATATATCTTCTTTTTCCTTATCTCTTCTTTTCTCTTCATGTCTATGATGGCTTCTTGAAGTTCTTCTCTTGCAATCAGTTCTTCAATGAGAGGTGAGCCTTTCAAGTCATCAATTGCAGCCTTGAGTGCACTCTCTACATAGGAATCAAGAAACTCCATCCTTATTTTGCTTTGACCTCCATGTGAGTTTTTGTACTCCACAATGTAAGGATTTTGCTTGACACTGCAAATCCCTTTCTGCCTTAGCTCCTTAGCCCTCTTCTCCATCTCAGCCATTTCTTTCTCTCTCTGTATGTTTTTCTCTTCATTCTCTTTCCTCATGTTTTCTTCATAATCAGCATGCATCTTTAAGTACCTGGCAATATCTATCTTCCATGTTCTTTCTTCTTTTTCTTCAAAATTCAGTAAGACATTTATCCTTTCAAGCTCATACTTATAGAAATATTGCCAGCTTCCTTGCTTCATTATCCTTTCTCTTCCATCAGTGTACTTGATCTCTAGATGATCCAACTTCACTTTGACTTCAAAGATCCTTTGAGCCCTCAAAAATGCTAGGGCATCTTCATCATAGTCCTCATCTAGTGGAAGCACATTGATGCCAATAACATTTGTGAGTTTTCTAGTCTTCTTTGTTATCCTTATCCTTTTGGGTACACTCTTGATCTTCAAATGCTTCACAAGAGATACCTTTCTGGAACAAGGAGAATTAGTCTTCAGTGCCACATCACTTGGAAGTAGCTTCATTCCTTTCCCCTTCATCCACTGTAACACTCCACTAGCTGTAACTTTGTGGAAGTGTTTTCTTGAAATTACTTTAGTGGCTTCATCTTTCTTCTGTGGCAATTCAGGTTCAGAAGTCATGGATAATGAATTTGGAGGATCATTGCTAACAGTACCCACCCTAGACTTAGAGTCTTGTGTTGTGGTTAAAGTACTACTGGCAATGTCCTTGACTTGCTGAATTCCACTTCTTGTTTTCCTGGTTGTTTCCTTTGTCCCTTTTGAGTCCCTCTTGTCATCACCAGCATCTTTTGATTTCTTTTGATATTTGCTCCTGCTGCTCTCACTAGATCCATCCTTATTTCTCCTTGTCTGAGATCTCCTTTCATAGGTTTTCTCCTCATCATCATCCTCCCCATCCTTCTTTTTGCTCTTTTCTTTGACAGATTCAGGAATGACTCCATGAATCAGAAAAGATTGTAGAGTTCGAATCATCTCTAGTTCCTCAGCTGTCCTAGCTCCTCTCTTAGCTCTCAGCATTTGCAGCACCTGGTTGATCTTTGCATTGTTCTTCATTAAAAGGTCTGAGGGAATTACTAGTTGGTCAATACTACTGTCTTGAGATAGGCTTTGGTAAATTATTGTCCTTGGCTTGGATATAACCTCAGGCAGTCTTTTATTCTGGTCCATCTTCAAGTCATTATAAAGACTTTCATTGTTCATCCCATGCTTTTCAATCAACTCCAGAATGATTGACAGCTCAGTAAATCTCAGTTTCTCTAGAGTTTGAAAAGCTGGGTGCCACAAGCAGTTGCCCTTGCACACCATGATTATCTCTCTTAGATGGACATCCTTGATTTTTCTTACTGCCACTGTGAAATACTTGATGCTTTCCTTGATCTTCTGTCTGTACATCCTTGCATCTCCTTGAGCACTGCTGTAGATGGCTTTCAGAAACTCCAGAAAGGCCTCATTATGATAGATGTTTGAGCTGGCAACTTCCTGTAGCTTGGCCTCTGTGATTATATCAGCTTTGACAGGTTTAGCATTGGAAGTAGGTTGAGTAGGTTGAGGATTTGAGATATCTTTAGGCATTGTTGATGGATAGTAGGTGGTTGAGATTGTGCTCTTCTGACCTTCTGCACTTATGACCTCTACAGGGGGAAGAATGATTGGCTTTATGGTTTCTTCAATGAGTTTGCCCTTGCCCTTATGCTTTGACTGCTTGGCAGGTACTCCCCCTCTTTGTTTCAGAATGACCTCCTTTTGTTTCTCCCCCTTAGGCTTGGGATCAGACAAGATGTCTTGAGCTTCCCCAGGGATAGGCAGGTCCATTTGTTTCATCATTGAAGTCAGCATCTGTTGTTGCACCAGCAGGATATTGGAGGTGTTGTTGCCTTGGGCATCCAGTTTGTCATTGAGCTGTTTTAGAGAGGTGACAAGCTGCTTGTTGTCATCTGTCAGAGAGGCTACTTCTCTTTCAAGACCATCCACCTTTGAGAATAGCTGTTGAGACTTGAAAGAATTGAGAGATTGATCCTTGAGTTTGGTAAATTCAAATTTGGAGATGTTTGACAGAGGGACCTCATCCACCAATTTGTCACCATATTGATTTTTCCAAATTACAGTCAGCATGGCATTGGAGTTGATATTGGCCTTGACTTGATTTTCCAGGGTTGTAGCCAGCTTCCTGATGTTGTCTGTGACCATGGCCAGAGAGAGGTCCATCATGCTGACAATAGAGTTTGTCTTCTGGATTTCTTTAAGGATGCCATCCACCCTGGGAAAATCAGAGAGATATGAGTTTCTGAGCTTAGTGAGGGATCTGTCTGTCTTCTCCTGGATTGAAGAAATCTCTGATTGAAGCCCTTTCCCAAGATAGTGCAGAGCCTTTAATTGATTCCTGTAGACATCATTAACAGCATCATAGATGGCAGCAGGAGAGAGATCCTTTGCATTGGAGCCCAAAGAAGTTAGGTATTCTTCTCTTAGAAAAGCTAGGGCATCCTTGAGCTTGAGAGTCCTCTTAGCATCCAACCAGGCATCCACATTTCCCTCTGGTTCAGCTGCATCCACTATCTTCTCCTGCTGAGCTTCAACATCCTCCTTGTGGCAGAGTAAAATGGCTTCATAATCAGCATTTGGGAGATTTGAGGTGAGGAGATGTTGAGCTATCTTTGAGAACTCATCAATCTGTGCCACATGGAGATCTTGTATGGCTTCTTCTGTCATTTTGGAAGGCACAGATGATGATCCTGAAGGCCTGTCATGGTGCACAGGCTTCAGCCATTCTGACATAGTGGCCTGAGCCAAGTGAGAGCTAGTGCTAGGCACTTCATGAGATGTAGGATTTTGAGTCTCCTCCAGCCTTGGAATGGATGTAGGGTCTGATGTTGTCTCCATTGAAATGGGATGTGTTACAACAGCAGCCCTATTTGTCTGTGAAGACAGTTCCACATCCCTAAGGATGGGAGAATTTGGCATAGAGTCTCCAGTGAAAACTGGTGAATCCTCCATGTTTTTGTTGGTGTCATTAGGATATGCCCCAGCATGCATTCCCTGACCAACTAGATGTGGGTCCTGGGTGGTGAGCATAGTGTCATGCACCATGTCACTTGAAATTGGCTCAATCACAGGAGAGAATTGTGATTGATCAAAGGCAAGATTGTCATTGGAATGACTCTCTTGTTCAAAAGAAATTTTTATGGAAGAATCTGAGAGAGAAGTGGGGTTTAGATTAGATTGTGGCAACTCCCCCTGAGAAATAGGAGGAGTTTCAACAGTGATGTGCTCTCCACTCTGTGTATGATCAGCCTTATCACTCCTAGGGTCAAGAGTGAGTTCTTGACCCTGTGCAGACTCTGTACAGGGTGCAGTGGGGAGACTGCTCTTTTCAATGTCAATGACCTGTTGAGAGGCCATGGACAGTAACAGGTGTACCCCTTTTTCCACATATGAATCCTGTTGGGAGGATCCAGTGGTAGGTTTGGATTTGGATTTCTTACTTTGTCTGGTGAGAGGTGACTCAGGATTCTCACTAGCTATCTCTACATATTCATTTATCACTGCTAGGGCTCTCTTCTTTGACTTCTTTTTAGTAACACCAATCTTTTGAGAGATTGATGCACTTGGCTGCCTAACTTCTATGGTACTGTTTACAGTGGGGTTGCTGGATGGGATGGGAAGGCTGGGGTTAGACTGTGTAGCTCCTTCAGTCTCAGCCTCCCCTGTCCAGGAAAGTGCATGGTATATTGGCTTATCAAGTGGATAAGACTCAAATGTGTCCTGCATATGCTTGGTCACACTTAGAATCACATCCACTTGATTCCTTGTGTCCAATGAGCCAAATAGAACTTTGGACATGGACTTGGAATAAGCCATTTTAGTTTTATCTATACCCTCTAATTCATGGACATTTGCATCAAGAAAATTTAAAATTACTTGAAGGAAACGAGGGTAAAAGATGTCATTACCTCTACCACGAACAGTCCTGCCTAGCCTCTGAGCCAATTCTTTGAGAATTATGGCTCCCACATTGATCTCCTGGTTGTTGGCCAAGGAGTAGGCTAACTTCACAGCAATGTGACTGATATGGTCCCATCCTGTCTTCCTGCAGAGAAACACCTTCTGGAGTGCGTCAAACAGAAATGACCACTCCCTTCTCACAAACTTCTTATTTAGCTTTCCAATATCTATCTCTTCAGCATACCGAATGAAGGTCATGAAATCTACGATTTGAGCATCTGTAGCTTCTTGGTCATGACCCTCAACCTTGAACCCCAAAGCTTCATTGATTTCCCTTTCACCAAACTGAAAGTGTTTGCCTCCAATTGAACAACTAACCTCCTGGAATGAGGTTCCATCTTCCCTAGCCATTGTTGAAACCAACGCCGTTCTCCAGAATCCTTCCAACACATCGACATACAAGGTAGGGTTCAGGGTTAGGGCTTGGCGTAGGTAGGAAGTGTTCAAGAACCGGACAAAAAACTTGTACCTTGGGTTAGCCTCAGCCTCAGAGGGAATGGTGAGAAGATTGGTTTCTTTGGGAATGGTTAAAGGGATAGAAGATGATACTGTTTGAGATTTGGGTGCCATTTCGAGAGAGAGAGTGAAGGAGAGAGTAGAGAATTTGTGCTTAGGTTTGAGAGTTTGAGAGCAATAGACAAGATGAAAAGTTGTGAACGGTTAGAAAAGGGTATTTATATGATAGAGACACTGCGATATGGAGTTATGAATTTGTACAATCTATCTGTATGTCGCGAAGTCAAAAATGGCATGTACCGCAAAGTCTTGCACAGTATATCGCATAGTCTCAGAAATGAACTATGTCGCAAAGTCCTCAAGTTGAAAGGATCGGGGAGACTTTGCGATATAGTAGAAATACCCTGTCTAAAGCTCTCTATTAAGAATTTTAAGCAAATTGTCAGACTTTTATCAAATTTTGAAATAAAATTAATTTAAATCAAAATTCTGTCAAATGTGGAGACTTGTCGATATAGTTGTTCTAAGTCGCGAAGTCATAAAATGAACTATGTCGCAAACTCATGAAATGAACTATGTCGCGAAGTCTCACAATCTCAACAGTTTGCGATATAAGTCTGTTTTATTTGAACTGTGTCGTGAACTCTGAAAATCATCTATATCGAGATGTCTCAAAAGCTCACAACTTTACTAACAAATGATTTTGAAAAATTTGCAGTAAAATACTGAAATATTTATAAATCATATCTCAGCTAATTTTCACTCCAAACAAATAGAGCATTTAAATACAGTGAAAATTTACTGCTGCAACAATTTACTGGCATACTTACTTAGAGCAACTAAATGAAGGATTAAGCATTCCAATTTCACTCACAAGTCTGTTGAAGACTGCTTCATTCAGAGGTTTAGTAAATATGTCAGCTAATTGTTTCTCAGTTGGAACATAAGAGACTTCTATGGTACCATTTGCATCATGTTCCCTAATGAAATGGTACCTGATCTCAATGTGCTTTGTAGTAGAATGATTAACAGGATTGGCAACTATGGATATTGCACTAGTATTATCACACATTAGAGGAATGTGTTCTAACACTAGCCCATAATCCATGAGTTGATTTCTAATCCAAAGCAATTGAGCACAGCAGCTTCCAGCAGCAATGTATTCAGCCTCAGCTGTGGATGTTGCTGTGGACTGTTATTTCTTACTGAACCAGGACACTAACCTTTGACCTAGGAATTGACAGCTTCCAGAGGTGCTCTTCCTGTCAATTCTGCATCCAGCATAATCAGAATCTGTGTAACCAACCAGGTTGAACCCAGTGCCCTTTGGATACCATAGCCCAAGATTAGGAGTCCCCTTCAGATACTTGAAGATTCTTTTGATAGCCATCATGTGAGATTCCTTGGGATCAGACTGGAACCTTGCACAAAGGCATGTGGCAAACATGATGTCTGGCCTGCTAGCTGTGAGATAGAGTAAGGATCCAACCATTCCTCTATAGACCTTGATATCAACTCTCTTGCCTTTCTTGTCTTCATCCAGCTTGATTGCAGTAGACATAGGAGTTTTAGCTGGGGATGACTCTTCTAAACCATATTTCTTTAAAAGATCCTTGACATACTTAGATTGGTTTATAAAGATGCCATCCTCCATTTGATGTACTTGCAGGCCTAGAAAGTAGGTTAACTCTCCCATCATACTCATCTCATATTTGCTTTGCATCAACTTAGAGAACCTTTCACATAGTTTTTCATTTGAAGAGCCAAAGATGATATCATCCACATAGATTTGAACAAGAATGATATCATTTCCATGCTTCTTGAAGAATAGGGTTTTGTCAATTGTACCCCTGGTAAATTGATGCTCAAGAAGGAATTGAGATAGAGTTTCATACCAGGCTCTTGGTGCATGTTTGAGTCCATAGAGTGCCTTGAGCAGTCTATACACAAAGTTTGGGAAGTCTTCACTTTCAAAGCTAGGTGGTTGAGACACATAAACTTCTTCAGCAAGATCACCATTGAGAAATGCACTTTTCACATCCATTTGATACACCTTAAAATCTGAGTGAGCTGCAAAAGCCAGGAAGATTCTGATGGCTTCCAGTCTAGCTACAGGTGCAAATGTCTCATCATAGTCAATGCCTTCCTGCTGACAGTATCCTTTGGCAACCAGTCTTGCTTTGTTTCTTATTACCACTCCTTCTTCATCCATTTTGTTTCTGAACACCCATTTGGTGTCAATAACATTCTTTCCTTTTGGAGGAGGTACTAGTTCCCATACTTTGTTTTTCTCAAATTGATTCAACTCTTCTTGCATGGCAACAATCCAATCAGAATTCTTCAAAGCTTCTTCAATTAATTTAGGTTCATCTTGTGACAGAAAGCAGCTATACAGACATGTATTTAATGTTGCCCTTCTTGTTCTAACTCCCTCACTAGGATCTCCAATGATTTGATCCCTAGTGTGGGCTCTGTCCCATTTCCTTGTGTGCCCCTGTTCATTTCCTTGATCTGTTCCAAGCTCATTTTGGTTGATAGGTGCATTCTCTTCTTCTCCCCCTGTGTTTGTGAACCCTTGCACAGGTGTTTGAAGAAGATTGTCAACTTCAAGGATATTATTCTCTAGAACAGTTTGAACAGGGGGTTCATCTTCACTTTCAGAATCCTCAAGATAACCTTGATTCTCAAATCTCAATGGCACACTGTCTTGATCACTTATTTTTAGTCCAGGAGTTTTCTTGTCATCAAAGGTAACATCCATGCTTTCCATGACTTTGTGTTGCTCAGGTACAAATACTCTGTATGCTGTCCTTTCTAGAGAGTATCCAATGAAGATACCTTCAAATGCTTTTGCATCAAATTTTCCAACATGCTCAGAGGTATCTTTCATCACGAAGCACTTGCTTCCAAACACATGCAGGTGCTTGAAGGATGCTCTTTTTCCAGTCATTAATGAGTAAGGAGTTTTGCCAGACTTCTTATTGATTAATGTTCTATTTTGCACATAGCATGCTGTGTTAACAACATCAGCCCAAAAGCTAGTGGGTAGCTTTGCATCCAGCAGCATTGTCCTTGCAGCTTCAATGAGAGTTCTATTCTTTCTCTCAACTACTCCATTTTGTTGAGGTGTTCTAGGAGCTGAGAATTGTTGAGAAATTCCTTTATCTTTGCAAAACTCATACAATGTTGAATTTCTGAACTCAGTCCCATTATCACTTCTCAAAGCAACTACAGAGGAACCAGTGCTTTGTGCTTCTTTGTCAACTCTCTTGATATGCTCTATTATGACTTGGGGTGCTTCATCCTTGGAGAATAGGAATTCCACCCAAGTATATCTTGAATAGTCATCTACCATCACTAGAGCATATTTCTTTTTGGAGAGGGACATTACATTTACAGGGCCAAATAAGTCCATGTGAATTAGCTGCAGAGGTTTTGAGTTTGTATTGAGCAACTTGTTCTTGTGACTGGATCTTTTAATTTTTCCTTTCTGACAAGCTTCACATGCTCCATCTTGCACAAACTCCAAGGCAGGCAAATCCCTGATAAGTTCTCTCTTGGTTAGAGAGTTCATTGCCTGAACATTCAAGTGAGACAGCTTCTTGTGCCATAGCCAGAATTCCTCATTTGTGGCTTTAGTGTAGAAACAGCAGACTTCTCCCTTATCTGCAGCCTTGAGATTGGCTACAAACAAGCTTCCTTTCTTCACACCTGTTAGAACAACTTCACCACTTTCCCTTTTTGAGATTGAACAAAGGTCTTCATCAAATTCCACTTTGAAACCCCTGTTGGTAAATTGTCCAATGCTCAAGAGATTATGCTTCAGTCCTTCAACAAATGCTACATCTTCAATAATGACATTTCCAGATTTAACACTGCCATATCCCATTGTATAACCAATGTTGTCATTTCCAAAGGTTACTGATGGGCCAGCCTTTTCCTCAAAATGTGATAGCAGGGCTATATCACCAGTCATGTGACTTGAGCATCCACTGTCCAAGATCCATATGACTCTTTTATTCCTGTTGCCCTGCATTCACAAAATGACTAAGTTGTTTTTGGTACCCACACTTGGTAGGGTCCAGTTGATTTAGAAACATTTTGATTAATAATTCTGATGTCATAAATTGCATTTCTCATAGTAGGAGACTTCACTTTTTCTTTGGCTTTGGAGTTTACACTCTTAGGCTCACATGAAGTTTTCACCCTCTCAACCCTGATTGGGGACCCTGTCCTATGAGAATGCATATGTGTGTGTGATTCACCAGATTGTGCAGAGTCAAGTTTATGTTTAAGAGATAAACAGTTAGCAATCACAGTCACATAGCATGTCATGCAGTTTGGCTTACCACAGAAAGAATCATGACTAGAATTTATGCTAGCAGAATGGTTACTCAGGTTGTCAACTTCAACAATATCAGGCTTACTACACTTATGAGTCAAATGATTAACCGATAGGCATTTTTGGCATTGTTTCCTGGGAGCATTTGGCACATAAGCATAGTTGTTTCCCTTGTTAACACCCACTTTACCATTTCTGTTTTGTTTTCTTTTCTTAACAACTTCTTTCTTTGCTTTAGGACTCTTGACAAGATTGTCTTTGGTCTCTTTCTGATTGACAAGTTCAGGAAAGGAAGAAGTGTTCTTAGCAGCCTCATCTTCTTCAAGTAGTTGTTGCTTGATGATCAGTAGTTCCTCATCAAACTCAACAGCACTCTTTCTGAAGATGGGCTATTCAACACTTGACAGTATGGTTGGGGCATTTTTGTTTGTAAAAGTTTCCTTTCCTTTGCCCTTGACCTTCTTCCTTCCCTTGTCATTATCATAGTCAAAACCAACTCCAACCTTGCAGTCTTCAGTGTGTTCCTTGTGATAGGTTTGAATAAGTTCAGAGGAGTTTTTGAAGCTTCTTAGTTTCAGTTTAGTTTCAGCAATTTGTTCCCTAAGGGCTTTCTCTATCTGCTCAGCACAAATCACTTTGTTTTTAAGATACTCAACCTCCTTTTTCAAACCATCCAGGTTCACAGCCATTAACTCAAGTTTCTCATTCTTTTCTGTAAGCTCAACATTCTTAGCAGTTAGTCTATCAATTTCTTCATTAGCTACTAACATGCTAGTATGAATATTAAACATCTCAGTGCTCATATCTTCAACAGTTTGCTTATATTGAAGGAGAGTCATATCAAGAGAAGTAAGAATGGGTACCTGACTTGAATCACCATCATCAGAAAATGCCATCAAGGCATAGTTTGAGTACTCTTGTTCTTCTTCTTCATCAGAGTCATCCCAGCATTTTCCCTCAGCAATAAAAGCTTTGCCCTGTTGTTTCTTGAGTTGAGCCTCATACTTAGCTTCAAGCTCTAAGTATGCTTTGTCCTTCTTGACTTGTTTAGGCTTTTTGCACTCAGTGGCAAAATGCCCAAGTTCATTGCAGTTATAGCATCTTATTTTGGTCCTATCCACACTTCCTGTCTTGTATCCACCCTTAGCAGCACCAGCAATCCCTTTTCCTTTATTGAAGGTGTTTGAGCCACTAGATCCACCAGTGTTTCCATTATTGAACTTGGATCTAAATGGCTGCTTTCTTTTAAACCTTATGTTAGGATACCTCCTAGCCATATAAGCAAAAGATTTGTTTTCCATTTTGTCCAGCTCATCTATACTGTAGAACTCATCCTCTTCAGGTAAATCATACACAACCTGAGTTTCATCACCAGTGTCTTCAACTTCCAGTTCCTCAATCTTGACCTGACTGATTTTAAGAGAGTCCATTCTTTGACTTAGGTTGTCAGCAATAAGTGCACAGGAGGTATTTGCCACTAATCCTTGCTTTGCTTGAATAGATCTCTTTTGAAACAGCTCTAACTCATATGTCTTTAAAACACCATACAACACATCAAAACCAATCTTTGTTAGATCTCTTTCTTTAAGGGAAGAGATTCTTGGTTCCAAGTGATCTGGAAGAGTTAGTAAAAACTTCATATTGAGCTCTTCTGTTTCATAGTGTTTGTCATAGAGTTTGAGCTCGTTTATCAGCTTGTTGAATCTCTCAAACACTTCTGTGATTCCCTCTTTTGGCTGAGCCATGAAGGCTTCATATTGTGAAACAAGAATCTGCTTATTGTTCTTTCTTACTTCAGTAGTTCCTTCACAGAGCACTTCTATAAGATCCCACATCTTCTTGGCACTAGTACAATGAGCAACAGTGCCATACATGTTGAAGTCCATAGATTCACAAATGATCAGTTGAAGATGTCCATCCAGTGCAACTTTTTCCTTTTCAGGATCAGTGTATTTTGAGGGATCTTTGGGCACATGTTTTGCTGGTACAATCTCAGTGCCAATGGTTGTTTCACCAATCTCGATCATTGGAATGAAGGGACCATGCTTTAGAATATCTAAATACATGGGGTTAGAAGCTTTGATGAAAAGCAACATCTTCTTCTTCCATAAACTGTAGTGCTCCTTGTTAAAGGGAGGAATCTTGATACTGCTTAGTTTCTGTGAACTCATTCTTGATCTTTTCCTGTTTGTACGTTAACAGCCTACGCTCTGATACCACTTGTTAGAAATGAATACTACTAGAAACTAGACAGAGGGGGTGAATGGATAGTTTGATATATTTTTCGATTCTTGAAAACTTAAGTAACAGACTGTATATGATTATGATATGTAATATGCAGAAAGTAAATAACACACACAATCACTTTAATCTACTTTGTATAAGCAAATTAAATACTACAGCTTTCCAAGAAATTCACAATAGAATTTCTGGCTTCTAAACAAGAACAGTTTGAACTTGTTTGCTTACAGAGAAAAGAGCTTAGCAAATAACTATGTGTATCTCTCTTACAGCTAACAATAGGATGTGCATGATATATATAAGCCCTATACAAACTAGTGCACACACCTATTTTTACACAGTTACCCCTTGCTAAAAGTCCAACTTGTCCTGCCATAAGACGTTAACTGTGTCAGGAAGGACCACCTGCTTTTCGGAGTCTTTCCCGTTTCTGTAGCTGCTTGTCTCTTATCTTTCTCTCCAAGTTTAGCTGTAGATTTGCCATCTGTTCTTTGGACCACCTTGACAGAACAAATGCTTCAGTATTTGTCTCTTTTGATTCTTGATTCTGTACCTTGATTTGTCTTGTTGTAAACGGCTAAGTGTTGATATCGTGAACTCCACTTCATTCCTGACTTCGCGATCTCACTTGTGAGGACTTCGCGATATAGCCTTTGAAGACTTTGCGACATAGGTCATTTGAAGACTATGCGACATAGGTCATTTGAAGACTATGCGACATAGGTCATTTTAAGACTATGCGACATAGGTCATTTGAAGACTATGCGACATAGGTCATTTTAAGACTTCACGATCTAGGCTTCTTTGACTTTGCTGACTTCAACATTTCACGACATGTGTCTTGAGGACTTCTCGACATAGTACAAAATGGACTAAGCGATATAGTACTTCACGACATGGATATTGGTGACTTCACGACATAGCTTTCTTCTGACTTTGCTATATAATGCCTTAGACAAATTTCTGCAACTTATTTCTTCATAGCCTTATTTATCTCTATCCTGCTGCATGAACACTTCTGAACTTCTACCAGGACAATTATTCAATGGCCTATATACAATCTAGATGCAAGAAACTTTACTAAGCTCATTATAACTTTGAGCATACATGATCAAGCTAATGTTCATGAGAACAAGACAAGTACATTTAGAGACCTATACTATATCCCAGTGATAGGACTCACTAGGTCATGTAATGTGACATAGTCACATAGTGTAGGCTTGTTAATAGTGGTATTCAGACATGTCTTGAGCCTAACATTATTCACACTGGTACTTTCTTAGGCAAGGGTTACTTGTCAAATGGTTTATTTGTTATAAATGCTGAGCCTGTTTTGGGCACTTCCTTTAATGAAATTACACCTTCTGTTAACTGTGTAGAATCATCAAACTTATGGCATGCTAGACTTGGTCACTTAAATTTTGGTGCTCTTAAAAATATGATGAACTTAGAGTTGATTCCAAAATATACTATAGAAAAGAATTCTAAATGTCAAGTATGTGTGTCTGCTAAACAAATAAGGAAACCTTTTCATAATGTTGTTAGGGATTCAGACTTGTTAGATTTAGTACACACTGATATTTGTGAATTTGGTGGTATGTTAACTAAGGATCATTTTAGATACTTCATTACTTTTATAGATGATAGTAGTAGATACTGTTATGTTTATTTACTTAAACATAAGGATGAAGCACTTAGCAAATTCATGATTTATAAAACTGAAGTTGAGAAACAAACTGGTAAGGTACTTAAAAGGTTGAGATCAGATAGAGGTGGTGAGTATACGAGTAACTCCTTTAATGAATTTTGCGCAAGCAATGGAATAGTTCATGAAGTTACTCCACCATACACACCTGAGTCTAATGGGGTCGCTGAGCGAAAGAACAGAACGTTCAAAGATATGATTAACAGTATGCTTATTAACTCTGGGTTGCCTAAATACATGTGGGGAGAGGCTCTGAATACGGTTTGCCATATTCTGAACAGAGTCCCTCTGAAACACATGGATAAGACACCTTATGAGTTATTGAAAGGCAAGAGGACTAGTCTCAAGTATCTTCGAGTGTGGGGGTGCCTTGCAAAGGTACTTGTCCCTGAACACAAGAGGAAGAAACTAGGTCCGAAGACGGTTGATTGTATCTTTCTGGGCTATCTTGAAACCACTACAGCTATGAGATTTTTGGTAATAAAATCTGACATAGATGGTATAGTGGCTAACACGATAGTTGAATTTCGTGATGCTACATTCTTTGAGGATGTCTACCCTATGAAGACTGGTATACCTCAAGGTACTTCTGAGGAAGATCTCACTCACACATCAAGTTCTATTCCTGATCATGTGGAAAAGATGACAAATGTGGGGGCGGAACCTGGTAGTAGCTCTACTCCTATGGAGGAAGAGGAACCTAGGAGGAGTAAGCGTGCAAAGGTAGTCAAGGACTTTGGAAGTGATTTCATCACTTACAATGTCGAGGATGAACCTTTAACTTTCCGACAGGCTATGGACTCCTCGGAGTCTAGGCACTGGAAGGGCGCTGTAAAGAGTGAAATTGACTCTATTGTTTCTAACGGAACATGGGAGTTAGTTGATCTCCCTCCTGGGTGTTCTACTATTGGGTGCAAGTGGATCTTTAAAAGGAAGTTGAACCCTGATGGCTCAATAGAGAAGTACAAGGCTAGACTGGTGGCTAAGGGTTTTAAGCAAATGGAAGGAATTGATTTCTTTGATACATACTCTCTTGTTGCCAAAATGATAACAATCCGAATGCTTGTAGCATTGGCTTCCGTACATGGTCTGATCATCCATCAAATGGATGTAAAGACAGCTTTTCTTCATGGTGAACTTGAAGAAGAGATTTATATGGATCAGCCTGAGGGGTTTGTTGCATCTGGCAACGAAAGGAAAGTATGTAAGTTAATCAAATCTATTTATGGCTTAAGACAAGGTCCCAGGGACTGGCACAAGAAGTTCGATGTAACGATTGTGACATTCAGTTTTGTTAGTAATGATAGCGATAAGTGTGTCTACTCAAAAGTTAAAGGTAGTGAATGTGTCGTATTATGCTTATATGTGGATGACATGCTACTGTTTGGAACCAATATTGAGATTATTAACGAGACAAAGGATTTCTTGAAAAGGCACTTTGAGATGAAGGATATGGGTGAAGCTAGCGTGATTCTTGGTATCAAGCTGACTCAGTCAGCTGATGGAATAACCCTATCGCAATCTCATTATATAGAGAAATCTATACTTGAGAAATATGGTTATTCACAATGTAGAATCGCTAGTACACCCTATGATCCTAAAGTTGCCCTTGTCAAGAATAGTTCAGGGGTCCCTGTGTCTCAGTTAAGGTATTCTCAGATTATTGGAAGCTTGCAGTATCTTGCTAATTGTACTAGACCAGATATATCATATTCTGTGTCTAAGCTAGCTAGATATACAAGTTGTCCGAACAGAACTCAATGGGATGCTCTTGATAGAGTGCTTAGATATCTGAAAGGCACAATGTACCTTGGATTACACTATAGGAGATTTCCTGGTGTACTTGAAGGGTACAGTGATGCAAGTTGGATAGCTAAGAAGTCTGGTTCCAATGGAGTGACTGGATACGTGTTCACCCTAGGGGGTGGAGCAATATCCTGGAAGTCGACAAAACAGACTATAGTAACTCGGTCTACTTTTGAGGCTGAGTTGTGTGCACTTGATGCCACTGGGACGGAGGCTGAATGGTTACACGGACTAATGTCCGTGATACCTGTAGTAAGCAGACCGCTTCCTGCTATTGCTATTCATTGTGATAGTCGAACAACTATCGACAAGATTAGCAGTAAAAAGTACAATGCTAAAACAAAGAGACACATCCAAGTTAGACTTAAGTCTATAAGGGGATTAGTGTCTGATAGGATTATAGCTGTAGAGTTCATTGGAACTCAGGAAAATATAGCTGATCCTTTGACTAAAGGACTGGAACCTGCAGTGGTCCTTAAGTCGAGGTTGGGGATGGGACTGACAACCCATCACGACTCATCAACAGTGGGAACCCAATACACATGAGAGGAGATCCCTCGAAGTGTATTCAATGTGGTAATAACAAGCTGTAAGGATGAGTTGGGAGTACCTTGATACATAGATGATACTTAGTATCTGAGTCTATCCCCTGTAAACCTATAAGGTACTGAAACTGCTGAATAGTAAGAGTTTAAGAACTCTGAATGGGGTCAAGTCATTTGACGATATGGTTGCAGTATATCTCCGAAGATGCCCAGCTAAGCGAATGTGATTGTGAGGTCGTAATTAGAGGAAAGGGTTATTCCTTGAAGCATTCGACGAACAGGATCGAGACAAGACCATTAATGTCTCAAAGCCGTAGATTGGCACCATAGTCTTTGACTTGTCATCGTCTATGGAGAATGGTTACACTTAACGGATTAAGATTCAAGGTGAAAAAAAAAATTCCATCTAAATCTGGTAGCCATCGAAGTAGGGGACTTAGGAGGGTTCAAACCCAGAAGGGTACCGACTCTGAAAAACCAAGTCATGTTAAGAACCTGTCTACATTTCTATATGGATTTGTGGGGGATTGTTAGAAAATTGATAGTTTAAGGATATAATTAACTATATTCTTGATGTTAATTCAAATTTCTAATGATTGGAAGTTGTTCCTTGCTATGGGAACTTAAACTTTCATGTATGGGTTTAATAGTTTTCTTGTTTAAATCCATAAGAGAAATTGAGATGAAGGTAGTAGCTTGAAAAGGCTTGTGATAATGATGTTTCATTTGTCCCACATAGATAAGAATAAAGGGACTTGGTGGCTTTATATAGCATTACACACATGAGTAGTATACAACTACTAAGGTGTGTGATGGTGCATGGTGTTAGTGTGTGCTTCACGCGCGCACACACACACACACGCGCGCGCCGCCGCCGCCCGCCACGCCACGCACCGCACCGCACCGGACCGGGTCGAAGGGCGATTTGGGCAAATGTCTCGGCGTCTCGCGTACGCGAGGCGACCTGGGCGAGAGTTTTTATCTATGTGATTTAATATTTTATTAGAATTAATTTATCAAATTGGGCTAGGTTATCAGTTGTCAAAATGGGTTGGGTTTGGGTTATCAGTATTTAACTAGTAAAATCTGATGGAGTTGGTTTATCAGTATTTAACTAGTAAACTCTGATGGAGTTGGTTTGTCAGTAAACTCTGATGGCCAACTAGTTAAATTCTGATGAACAACAAGTTAAACTCTGATGGTCAACAGAAACTAAACTCTGATGGGCAACAGAAACTGATATGAACCTGGACATGATTTGATGGATATGTTTAAAATAAATATTAAATCTGTATATGTGGATAAACATGAAAAAGATGTAACAGCTCAGGTTATTAAATTTAAATCAAAAACGTTTATTCATTAAATGGTCAGTTTTGATTTATTTTTTTATTTTTTTAATATGATCAGCTGTTACGGGAAAAATTAATGTGTGTGCTGCAGTTACGAAATTGAATTGTGGTTCAGTTACAGAAAGGAACCACTATAAATAGTGGCCCTTATAGCTCAGTTGAAACTACACACAGAAGTTTGCAAAACACACTTCTCTCAAAAACTCTCTCTGCCCTCCCTCTCCATATAGTATTCTCTGTAGTTTTCTGGTTCTCCGGCGACTGAGGTGCTGGTCGTAGTTGAGCGTTGTTGTTGCTGTGAACACCTTGCTCGGAGCTGTTTTATCCTGGAAGTAGTATCTCGCCGACAACCTGACACAGTAAGTGGGGGCGAATAACTCTTCAAGAACAGTCAGGGTTTCTCGAATTCCTGACGACTCAGCTGTTGCTTCGTTATTTCTGTTCTTATATACACTGTTAAGCTATGGCTACAGGTACTGTTTCTGTCTCCCTGGTTATTTATCAGTTTCTTATATGCATGCTTTCGACCTTCATGCTTTGTTTTGTTAACTTTGATCTTGGTCTGTCATTATTATATCTATTATATAACTGCCTCCATGTTGCTGTAGGACTTGTTATTTTCAACAGAAAATTATATAAAAATGAAAGGAACAGGGGAGTATAATTTATATGTAAGTTGTAACTAAGTTCTTAAGTTTGCTACCAAATCCACCGATCATGTTACTCATTTATGTTGTTCTAATTTTAAACATCGGGTATCAAAAATTGTTACAAATGACTTGTCAATGTAATAATATGGGTTATTTTTATTAATTGATATTGGTGTTAATGCAGTGAGTTTGTAATATTTGATTGAGTTATCACCAATGACATGTGGTATTTTGTAAAAAAAAATTAATCAATTTTGTAGTTCTAGTATTTTTCAATAATATATTAACTTTTTTTTATTTATTTCTTTACATTTAAAAAAAATCAAAAATAATAATATTTTATAATATTAATATTAACTATATTCACTAATTTCATATCCTACACTTATTTTATACATTAAATATCAAAAATGTTGTAACTTTACTCATTTTTCTTACGAATCTCTATTATCTTACATTTTTTTAACCTTCATATCGAACTCATTTGTAAAGAAATGAGTGGGATGTAATGAATATTAACTATAAATTTCGTGAATTAATCTAGTGTCAAAAATAATTTTCTTTTTTAGAGTTCGCAAAACATTTTCAAAAATGTGTAGGGTATCTCACATACGAGAGACCGATTATTATTATATACTAAACTAAAACTCGTGCAATGTACGAATTTTTTTAATAATTCATAATTTTTTTTCACCTAATTTGAATTAAAAATTTCAAGACATTAATATTGTAGGTTTTGAATTTCAAACAATATGATTTGTTAATTTGTTATTCGTGATTTTTTTAAAAATAAAATATTTTAATTAGAAAAGATAAAGAAAACTATGTGTCTTGGTTGGAAAAGTTAATTGATTTGTTATTGGAGTTGCTCGTAATTTTTCAAGAAAATGATGAATTTTAGTCAGAAGAAATAGAGTAGACAATATATATTAGCTCAAAAGGATAAATGATTAGTTATTATCAATATACGAGTCCGAGGGACTATTGCTGTAGAATCTATTAATAGCATTCAAGGTTAAACACATGACTCTTAGAGAGTTACCAAAATACGAAGTTATCTTCTCCTTTCGTTCTCAAAAGAAGAGTTTGATCCTGGCTCAGAAAAAACGCTAGCTATATGCTTAACACAAAAAAAGAGATTTGAGATTCAGTAAGTCAGTCGACGGATGCTTTCTTTTTGTAAAAATAAACCCCGGTAGCTAAGTGGTTTAGCGGGCGACACTTAGAGTTCAAGTGAATGGTCGTTCTTGTTATATATATATATATATATATAGTAGTTTAAAACTTGTGCGATGTATAGATTGTTAATTATTATTTTATTATTATTATTTTAATATTTTATTAATTGTAATTGTGCAAAAAATAAATAGACATGTTAAAATAGCTAAACACTTTTAATTAATTAAAAATATTAAAACAATTTTTTAAAATAAATAAGTATGAATTTGTCCGTTATATTGTTGGAAATGAGGGGTTTTAGTAAGAAAAAATAAAAAATGTAACATATATTTAGTTTAAAAAGATAAATGTCCGTGATATTTTTGGAAAATGAGGTTTTAAAATTTAATAATTAAAAGTATTTAAATACATTTTAAAATAAATAAGTAAAGGGTTTCCTATGATATTTTTGGAAAAAGAATGGATTTTAGTGAGAAAAATAGAAAAAATAAATTGTAAAACGGCAATTTCCCGTGATATATTTAGAAAATGAGGGACTTTGTTAGAAAAATATATAATGTGTTTTAGCTGAAAAGGTAATTGGTTATAAATAAGTATTTGATTATTTATATTTTAATATCTTTAGTAATTGCATTTGTTAAGAAAAATAAGTATACATGTTAAAATAGGTAAATTTTTAAAAAATAATTATAATATTAAAATAGGTTTAAAAATAAATAACTAAATGTTTGTCCGTGATATTTTTTGAAAACGGAGGGGTTTTAGTAAGAAAAAATAGAAAAAAACTAACATGTTTTAGTTGAAAGGGGTAATTGTCCGTGATATATTTGAAAAAAGTAGGGGAATTTGTTAGAAAAAATAATGTATTTAGGTGAAAAAGGTAATTGATTATAAATAGATAATTTTATTATTTAATTATATATTTCTATAAATAAGTAAGGTTAATTAAGTAAAAACACGTAGTATAGTTAATTAAGAGCAATTAAGTAAAATCACAATGTACCATACCGACCAACTAAACTTTTAATATTTCATCTATTATATAATAGTATCATCAATCATCAATATATATATAAAGGAGGATACGCGGGAGCTTAGGTGGCGGCTTTAAGATCGTCTCAATCTATTTTTCTAATTTTATAGAATTTTAAATACTAATAATACTAAACATCTCTTAAAATATTAGAAGTAGAAAAGATATATGAATTTGTAAAGAAGAAGAGTTCGAAGTCTCATTTAGTTTGGACGATGAAGAGGTAGAAGACATGTGAAAACATTATAAGAAAAATCTATATAAACTCGGAACACGCCATAGCTTAATATATATATATATATATATATATATATATATATATATATATATAATTTTGTGTGACATAAACATTCCATGGTTAGCGAAGAACCAAACAAGACTCCATAACTTAAGTTTGAGGACTGCAAAAACTTCGTGCATGCGGAGTAGCATGGTTCGTTTTATTTTAACTCTACTTTTGTTTACGTATTTTCTTAGTACATAAGGATGATATATATTTGTAATTTGTTTCATGGTTTTTGATGTTCGCGGTATTTTTTTGATTGTTTATATATATTTTTTTCAATTTTTTAAGAGTTTTCAAAAATTTTAATATTAATAATTAAAATATTCTTTAAAATATTAGAGAATTTATGTTATAATTCTCCAACTCTTTCGTTGGTAGTATAATATTTTTTTTTGGAATTTACTTGCAAATTACGTTTGTTGTTATAAATTTTTTGTTTTTTAATTTAAATCTTACGATTCTGCTTTTCATTTTTGCAGACTTGAGGTGATATTTTGGTCGAAGAAAGTATGTAGTCTTTGAATTTTTTTCCGCCAAGTATTTACTTTGATCATCAAAGGTTAGACATGAATTTATTATAATATTATATAATATTGATTTATTTTTAAAAGGTTCTTGATATAAAGGAAAAGGAGGATACGTGTGAGGTTAGTGACGCCTCTAAAATCGTCTCATTTATTTATTTATTTTTCTTATAATTTTACAATTTGAAAAATTACTACCTTTTAACATATCAAAAATATAATAGGTGTTAGAATTTATATAAGTGAAGAGTTTATATCAATATATTAACTCCTTATATATAATAAGCGTAAGGGAGATCTTATCCAAAACTTTGGTCGGTCACTGTACTACCAAAAGTATACGATCCGTTGGATATAAAATTATAAATATTCAAATAGATGAGGACCGTTAGATATAATATTAAAAATTGTATTTGATTAATAATAGGATAGTATTTAAATATTAAAATGTGTATTTTGATAATTTAAACCAATTATAAATAGGTTTTCTATATTGAATATAAATTTTTATGTAAAAATTCGTAATTATCTTTTCTATTTAGTTTATGGATAGTTCCAGTTATATAATAATTATTAAACCATCATTAAATTAAAGATAATTTTGTTAGCTTTGCTTGGGCTGTAAAATCGTTAAAATCTGTTGTATAAAACTCAAGATAGAGCCCAAACAATAAAGTAATTATCTAAATTTTAATAAATATTTGTTTTCTTATTGCAGCACTAATTTAATTTTTTTCCTAATTTTTTTAAATTTATAAATTCTATGTTTATTTCAATAAAATATTAAAATCAATTTAAGAAAAAATTAAAATCGATATGGTCCATGTACGATCACTATACGACCAAATTAATAATTACAGTTAGATCTTAAATAGATCGACGAGAATTGTTAGATCTAATATTAAAAAGTGTATCTCATTAATAATAAAATTATATTTAAATACTAAAATGTTTATTTTGATAATTTAAAATTTTTCTATGTAAAAATTCTTAAATATCTTTTCTCTTAAATTTATGTATAGTTCCGATTACATAATAATTGTTAAACCAAATCAAGATAACAATTCATATCGATTACAATATAAAAACTTATCAATATAATGCTCATGTATATCATATTAACAAAATTACACGTGGACCCTATGTTATAAGAGACTTAGGAGAACTCATGTGCATGAATAAATTTAAACATTTTAGTTTTTTATGAAGGAACATAACAATTTGATTAATCTAAATTATAATTATATTATTTTACATATAATATAACAAACATAAAAAGATAATTTCAAAATATTATTAAAATATTGAGGGTTTCATATTCATAAACGATAATTTTGAATATAATACTTATATTAAAATGTGTATTTGATTAAAGGTAGGATTATATTTAAATCCTAATAAGTGTGCTTTGATAATTTAAACCAATTATAAATTGGTTTTCTATATTGAATTGAATTCTTTATGTAAAAACTTTTAACCATCTTTTAACATATTTAAAAAAAAGAGTATATTATATTTTTAGCAATAAATATTTAAAAAAATTAAAAATTAAAAAAAAATATAAATATTAAGAAAAATTAATGATGTTATCCGCGTAATTTGGTCCTAAAACTGCTAAAACATTCTCAACCATTACATCCAATACTTTTAAAAATAGATGATCAAGATTATATCATATAAAAAAGTTATTATCTAAAAATGATATAAGTTAAAAGATATTATATTATGATTGGATTTTCCAAAAAGTTAAAACATAAAAATAGTTGTAATTAAATAAGAAAACCCATTTTATACTAAAATAATAAAAATCGTTTAATCTTAAATACATAGGTGAAAATTGTTAGATTTAACATTAAAAATTGTATTTGGTTAATAAATGGTATTCTAATAATCTAAATTACATCAATACTATTATATAATAGACGAAACATTAAAAGTTTGGTTGGTCGGTAACATTAAAAGTTTGGTTGGTCGGTATGGTACATTGTGATTTTACTTAATTGTCCTTAATTAACTATACATCATGTTTTTACTTAATTAACCTTAATTATTTATAGAAATATATTATTAAATAATAATATTACCTATTTATAACCAATTACCTTTTTCACCTAAAATACATATTTTTTTCTAACAAATTCCCCTACATTTTAAAATATAACACGAACAATTACGTTTTTAACTAAAATATCTTAGTTTTTCTATTTTTACTTACTAAAATCCCTCCTTTTCCAAAAATATTACGGACAAACCTTTAGTTATTCATTTTTAAACCTATTTTAATATTATAATTATTTTTAAAAATTTACCTATTTTAAAATGTCTACATATAACACGGACAATTACCTTTTTAAACTAAAACATGTTAGTTTTTCTATTTTTCCTTACTAAAATCCCTCATTTTCCAAAAATATCACGGACAAACCTTTAGTTATTTATTTTTAAACATATTTTAATATTATAACTATTTTTTAAAAATTTACCTATTTTAACATGTCTACATATTTTTCTTAACAAATTCAATTACTAAAAATATTAAAATATAAATAATCAAATACCTATTTTTAACTAATTACCTTTTCAGCTAAAACACATTATATATTTTTTCTAACAAAGTCCCTCCTTTTCTAAATATATCACGGGAAACTGCCTTTTACAATTTACCTTTTCTATTTTTCTCAATAAAATCCATTCTTTTTCCAAAAATATTACATGAAACCCTTTACTTATTTATTTTAAAACGTATTTAAATACTTTTAATTATTAAATTTTAAAACCTCATTTTCCAAAAATACACGGGCATTTACCTTTTTAAACTAAATATATGTTATATTTTTTATTTTTTCTTACTAAAACCTTTCATTTTCCAAAAATATAACGGGCAAACCCATACTTATTTATTTTAAAATCTGTTTTAATGTTTTTAATTAATTAAAAGTGTTTAGCTATTTTAACATGACTACTTATTTTTTGAACAATTACAATTAATAAAATATTAAAATAATAATAATAAAATAACAATTAACAATCCGTGCATCGCACGGGTTTTAAGCTAGTATATATAAAGGAGGATACGCGGGAGATTAGGTGGCGCCCCTAAAATCGTCTCAATCTATTTTTCTAATTTTCTAGAATTTTAGAATTTTAAATACTGGTAAATCAAAAAAATATCCTTTAACATATTAGAAGTAGAATAGATGTTCGAATTTATTGAGGAGAATAATTCGAATTTATAGCGAAGTTCGAAGTTCTATTTGAAGTAGAATAGGTGTTTGAATTTGCAGAGGGGAAAATTTCAAATATAAAAGAAGTACTTGCAAAGTTCTATTTGAAGTAGAATAGGTGTTTCGATTCATAGAGGAGAAGAGTTCGGATATAAAAGAAGTACTTGCAATTAAAAATTCTATTGGAAGTAGATTGAGCGTTTATAATACATAACTAAAAATTCTATTTGAAGTAGTATGTAAAGTTATATAGATGTTTTTTCAACTAAAGAGTGTCTCATTAGAAAGGAGTATGATTACATAAAAATTAATATATAAGACAAGTATATATTCAATATATTAAAGCTGAGATTTTGATATTAAAAAGGAAAGCGTTTTTCACGGGAGGGCGGCTTATTAGCGAGGACCGAGTAATTTTCATAATTTATTTGTTAGAGTTTTTTAAAAAATTTATTACGCCGCCGCGAAGCGCGGCTTTTACGACTAGTTGATATATAAATGAGGATACGCGGGGGTAGGTGGCGCATCTAAGATCGTCTCAATTTATTTTTTTAATTTTGTAAAATTTTAGAATTTCTAAATGCTAATAAATAAAAATTATTATTTAACATATTAGAAATAGAATAGATGTTCAAATTTATAAAGGAGAAGAGTTCATTTAACATATTAGAAATATGATAGATGCTCGAATTAATAGAAAAGAAGAGTTCACATTTTTAAAGGAGGAGATTTCGAATTTACGAAGAAAAATAATAAATAGCAAGAATTAAATCTTTATATAAGAAAATTTGAATCTTTTTATATATGAGAACTTACGGGCATGGATGCCCACATCCAAATAAAAACTTTTTCTAGCTTTTGTATTGATTGTGTTCTGCTCGCTTTTGTCCATTATCTGTAAATACATATATATGTTAATTAATTTTATGTGTCTAAATTAACTTGATTGTGTAATTATTTGTCAGGTTTTGAAATATTCATGCATTATAATTCGAGGTATGTATTTAGAGAAGATCTTTTAGAATTTGCATGGTCATTATAGTATAATCGATGTATGTGTTTGTGAATTTGATTTATGTACGTATTTATTTGCTAGGCCAAGGAGAATAAATATACATATTCAATAAACAACCTTACACCACTGTGTCATCATTTTAAATAAAGAATTTTTTTGTTATTATTTTTTCTTTAATTTGTGGGTATTAGTTTTATCGGGTACGTATTTCGGTGAAACCAAAGGGCGAATACACTAACATGTCTCTGTGATTTACTTTCGTGATTGTCTCAATTTAATTTTTTAATTTTTTGAAATTTTAAATATTATTGAATAAAAAAAATATGTTTTAACGTATTAGAACTAGAATATGTGTTTAAATTTGAGGAGGAGAAGAGTTCAGATTTATAGAGAATACATATAAATAAAAGTTATATTTGATGTTGGAAATGTGTTCGAATTTATATGTACGACATATAATTATAAGTTCTATCATAAGTAGAATAAATTTTCGAATTTATGGGATAGAATAGTTCGAATTTATAAGAAATAAATACAATTAAAAGTTTTATTAAAAATAAAATAGGTGTTTGTAAGACATAGTTAAAAGTTTATTGAAAGTAAAATAGATATTTTTAAACAAGAGAGCGGCTCATTAGAAAAACAGTAGGTAAACGTGAAAATTAATAAATAAAACAAGTATTCAAGATGTTAAACTTGAGATTTAGATCTTAAAGAGGGAATTGTGTTTAACAGAGGGTCGTTGGATGAGTAATTGTTTTAATTTTACTAGCTTATAACCCATGTAATGCATGAATATTTTTTTTATATTTTCTATTATATTAATTCATAACTTCTAGTATTCATATTCCTTTTAATTTTTTAATTATATAATATTCATAATTCTAAAATACAATTTCTTTTAAATATATTGTTGGCGAATTTCAAACCTTGAATTTTATTAAATAATTTGTCTATTAAAGTATAAAATATTATTTGACATTATATATATACGGTTCTCATCAATTTATTTAAGATTCAGCGATGCTTACTTTTTTGTAGTATTATCGTGCCTCAACAAATAAAATTTTGGACTTTCTTTTTTAATATATTTAGAGATAAAAATATTAATTTTTATATTTGATAAGTCGTTGATAGAATTCGAACACCTCACGATTATCATCTATTGATTTTAAAGTTTAATTATTCTTATTTTGGTCGTTACGGTACAATAACAGACTATCAACATTTTTCTTTTTAAATTATTAACATTTTTCAAAATAGTACTCACTTTTTATTGTCCATCATCAAAAACCCACCTTTTATTCCATCATATGAAATAAAGTGATAGTTATCAAAAAGTTGTATTATTTTTCATAAAAATTAACATAATTAACACATAATTTACCATATAAACTAAAAGTGGACAACAATTTTGGGATGAACGAAAAAGGAAATTATGGACAATAAACTTGGGACGGAGGGAGTATATTTTTTTTCATTAATTTTAGCAAGTTCCACCAACTTAACAACTATTTCTTCTCTTTTCTTTATCTTTCTTAATATTCGTGCCCCCGCCTATATGTTAACAATTTGGTGGGACGGAGGGAGTGTAAGGATTTATTTTTGGATAAATTATTTTGTGTTGCATTTATCCTATGAAAAAATATATATTTTTTATGTGTATAAGATTTAATGATTCGCATCTCCCTCTGTTCCTAATTAGTTGTTCTGTTTTGACTTTCGATGGTCAGATTGACCAATATTTGACTAACATTTACATGTTGTCGTTCTAAAATTTAAAAAATCTGAAAAATACATATTAAAGTAGATTAAATATACTTTTTAATGGTATAACTTTTTTGATAATTTATATTCATATTATATATGTAATATTTGGCCAAAGTTTGGTCAATTTGACCATTAAAAAGTCAAACGTGACAACTAAAAAGGGACGGATAGAGTATTTAAGATCTAGTTGTCCATGTTAATTTGGTCGTACAATGATGTACAATGATTATACAGGAGTACAAAAGTTTTGGTTAGTATTATTTTACGCTTATTATATATAAGGATATAATTTATTCGATCGAGATTTAACAAATAATATTATTTATAGAAATACTTGCACATAAAATTCACTGTTTTCATAAAATTATTGTATTAATTCTCCATGACTGTTCTTTTCAACACACAAATTCCCGTAGTTATCTCATCTTTCTAGGCAATTTGGAAAAGATTGTTTATCATAGCATATAGATTGGTTACTTGTTGTTAATATTAGTAGCTTATAATTCCTGCAATAAATGGTTCTTTTTTTAAACTATTTATAACTATATTAATTTGTATTTTTTTAAATAATTTTATGTTATTAGTTTTTAGACTTTATTTATTATATTTCATACACTCAATACACTACTTATGTTGTATTTTGAGTTCTAAACATTATATTTAAACGGTTTTACAACCCATAAAACTTACAAAATAATTTTAATTTAGTAAGTGCTTAACAATTTTTTCTTCAATTAAATACCCTGAAACTGAAGAAAAAAAATAAAATAATGAATTTTGATAATAATTATATTCAACTTAGGAATAAAATTAAAATAAAGAAAAACTACTCAACTTAGAATTAAAGTATAGACCAACAATTAAATAGACATACTCAACTTATAATTTGAACTTATAGATTTTTATATTGAAAATTTTACTCAATTTAGAAAACATACTTACACTTGTTTTATATTATTAAAAAATATATATTTTTTTTAATATTAGATCTAACGGTTCTCATTCATTTATTTAAGATCAACGGCCCTTATTGATTTGGTAATATATTGACCAAAGTTTTGGATAAGATCTCCCTTACTGTTATTATATAAGGAGTTAATTGGAAGTAGAATAAGTGTTTGTAAGTCATAATTGAAAGTCATATAGTTTTCAACTAGAGAGCGGCTTCATTAGAAAAGAGTATGTTAACATAAATATTCAATATATTAAATTTGAGATTTTTATCTTAACAAACAAAACGTATTATACGGGAGAACGACTTATTAGGGAGAAATGAGTAATTATTGTAATTTAATTAATAATTTTTAAAAAAAAAATTATAATACCGTCGTGAAACGTGACTTTATCGACTAGTCGATAGTAAAAAAGAATTTAGTTTAGAAAAGATTAAAAGATACGAAATAATGGAATGTGATATCATCAATTTTTCTTGAGACGTTGACATAAGAATTGATAATATTATTTTTTTTTAACTTCATATTTTTCTCAATTGCTATACACACATACATTTTTTAGCTTAGTATAAAATGACTTAAAACTTCTTGATATAAGTATATATAATATTTTTTTTTTGAAACTAAGTATATATAATATTTTTTTAATATTGCAGATTATTGAGCATATGGATAGAAATGTAATTACACAAGTAAAGGATAGAAAGGTAAATTCCCCAGTAGTTTGTAAATAGAAAAAGGAGGGAAAATCTGTTAGTTAGTTAGAGTTAGAAGTCATGTATATATATGTGTAAACTGATTCTGTATTCTTTACTTTACTTTTTCAATGAAGCATTTTGCTTTCTCTTTTACATATTTCTACATGGTATCAGAGCAAAAACGCTCTCTGCAACTCTGATGATTTCACCATTGTTGATCTCTTGTTCATCTTCATTTTTTTTCGCACATTTCTGATTTTCTCTTATTTCCGATTCATCAATCAGTTATCAATTAATTCTGATTGATCTCTCTCAAATTGATCTTTCTTGATCAAATTGTTCGTCAACGTCTTATTACAGCTATACTTTAACAGTTCTCTTGATAATCTTGGTAATTCTTCTTTGACGCCTTTTATCAAACACTTTAATGGCGACAACAAGCACAGAAAATGTTAACGAAGAAACAAACACAGGAGATGGAAGTGTTGATTTTGATGCAAATTTTACAACAGTTACCCTAGAATCAAGTCATCCTCTATATCTTCATCCGTCAGATCATCCAGGACAAATCTTGGTCTCCACAACGCTCATTGGTGACAACTTTAATGAATGGAAGCGATCTATGACTCTTGCGTTATCTGCGAAGAATAAACTCGGTCTTGTTTCAGGAAGATTCAAGACTCCAGGTACAAACTCTCCTTACTTTGATTCCTGGCAAAGATGCAATGACATGATAATCACATGGATGTTGAACTCTATCATACCTGAAATTCGATCAAGTCTTGTGTATGTTTCTTTGGCTTCTGATATGTGGAATGATTTACAAGTTCGGTTTACACAAAATAATGGACCAAAACTATTTGAGTTGAAGAAAGAACTATCTGCTTTGGTTCAAGAAAACTTATCTGTTTCAGCTTACTATACAAAATTCAAGAAGCTGTATGATGATTTGTTGAGTGTGTCAAATGTTCCTAAATGTGTGTGTAATTGTACCTGCAAGGCAAAGACTGAAATTGACAATTATGAGGAAGTAATGAAGGTCACTCAATTTCTTATGGGATTAAATGAGAATTTCACAAATATTAGGGGACAGTTACTGATGATGAGTCCTATGCCTAAACTAGTTCAAGTGTTAGGTCTGTTGTAGCAAGATGAAAGACAAAGAGGTTATTCTTCTGTGAATGTTGTTCCTGAATCTGCTGTTTTAATGGCAAAGCAAATGCCTGGGAATAAGTTTGTTCGAAAGCCTGGAATGATTGAGGGAAAATTTAATAGATTCTCTGTTGCTAAGAAAGGAAATCTTGAATGTACATATTGTCATGGTACAAATCACACAAAAGATAGGTGTTTCCACTTGATTGGTTTTCCACCAAGAACTCAAAAACCACCAACTTCTAACTCTTTCTCTAAGTCTTCCAGTTCTACAGATCACATGACTGTTGCTCAAGTTCAAGCTATAACTTCACCTTCCACTACTGAAGATAATTCTCAACTTGAAAAGGAAGAAACTCTAGAAAATACATTGACTACTGAACAATATCAGCAATTGCTGACTCTTCTTAATCAATCTCAGAACTCATTTAATTCAATGGAACCAACTCAATCAGGTAACTTTTCTGCTTACTCTTGTTCAGTGATGTCTTCCTTATGTTTGGTCAGTTGTCATAATTCTTCTGATTGGATATTGGATTCTGGAGCAACAGATCATATCACCTGTACTATCCAGAATGTTAAAAATGTTATGTCATGTAATATCAATATTTGCCTACCTAATGGTCATTATACCATAGTTCACTTTAAAGGAGACATTCAGCTAACACCCTCTATTCTGTTGCATGATGTTCTGATTATCCCAGAATTTCATTTCAATATCATTTCTGTAAGTAAACTCACTCATACTTTACACTGCAAAGTAGAATTCTTGTCTCATCACTGCTTGATACAGGCCCCTATGAAGAAAACAATGGGGATTGGTAGAATCCAAGGAAACCTGTACAAGCTGATACTTCCTGTTAAATCTTCTGTTCAGCAGTCTCCTTCTATGATTGCTTCTGCTCTTCAAAGTTTGTCATCCTCAACTCCCAATCAACTCTGGCATGATAGACTTGGCCACTCTCCTATTCCAGTTCTTAGAAATATAGAGTGTTTAGCATCTAAGCTCTCTGTAAACAATAAATTTCATTGTGAAATCTGTCACTTTGCTAAGCAAAGTAGATTACCTTTTCCTGTAAGTGAGCATAGGTCATCTAAACCTTTTGAACTCATTCATTGAGATTTGTGGGGTCCTTATAGAAGACCAACATACTCTACTTGTACTCTATTTCTGACTATAGTTGATGATCACAGTCGTTGCACTTGGACTTACTTGTTGTCTTCTAAAACACAAGTGTATGGTATTTTTCAGAAATTTTTTGCTTATGTTAAGAATCAATTCAACACTTTTGTCAAAATTGTAAGATCAGATAATGGCAGTGAGTTCATAAATAAAGAAGTAAATGCCTTCTTTGATAATTCAGGAATCATTCATCAAAAATCTTGTGTTGAAACACCTCAACAAAATGCAATTGTAGAACGTAAACATAAACATCTCTTATCAGTTGCTAGAGCCCTTCGATTCAAATCATCTCTTCCTATTCAATTTTGGGGTGACTGTTTATTAACAACAACCTACCTAATAAATAGAACACCTAGCACCGTCCTTCAAAATGTTACACCTTATGAAGTTCTTTTAGGCAAAAGTCCTACTTATAGTCATCTTCGAACATTTGGCTGTTTGTGTTACTCTTCAACCTTATCTACAAGGAAAGATAATTTTTTCCCTCGAGCTTACAAATGTGTATTCTTAGGGTATCCACATGATAAAAAGGGCTATAGGCTCATGGATCTAAATACAAAAGAATTCTTTATTTCTAGAGAGGTTGTCTTCTATGAAAACATCTTTCCTTATTCCAAGTGCCCTGTCACACCATCTGTTATGTTTCCTGAACATACATTCATTGATGACATTGATGATATTTCTTCATCCAACCTTCAAAGTACTCCAGTATACCAGTCTCCTACATATTCAGCTGATCCTTCTACTCCTTCTCAGTTTAATTCTCCTAGAACTGATGGACATCAGTCTCCTACAACTTCTAATTCTGAAGTTCAGAATCCCATCATATCTGACTTACATCCTCAAGGTAGACATGTCAGAACAAAAACTGTTCCTAGTAAATTCAATGATTTCTCAGGATTGCCTTCTTTTCTCACAAAATCAACAAATTGTGCTGTCACTTATCCCATTCAAGAAGTTGATTCCATTTCTCATTTGTCACCATCATATCAAAAATTCCTGGCAAATTCTGTCAAAATTTTTGAACCTACTCATTATAAACAAGCTATTCAGGATCCTCTGTGGTGTCAATCTATGCAAACTGAGCTAAATGCTTTGGAAGCAAACAACACCTGGATCATTACAGACTTACCACCAGATAAAAAAGATGTGGGTTGTAAATGGCTATTCAAAGTAAAATACAAAGCAGATGGAACACTGGATAGATACAAGGCTAGATTAGTAGCAAAAGGTTTCACACAGACACTTGGTGTAGATTTCTTTCAAACCTTTGCACCAGTGGCTAAGATGGCCACTGTGAGAATCCTTTTATCTTTAGCTGCTATACAGAAATGGACTCTATACCAGCTGGATATCACAAATGCATTCCTTCATGGAGATTTACATGAAGAAATTTATATGTCAGTTCCCCTTGGTGTTACTATTCCTGCAACTTTTCTTGGATCCAGACCTGTCTGCAAACTCATCAAATCACTCTATGGATTAAGACAAGCCCCAAGGGAATGGTTCACTAAATTTTCTAAGGTGCTTCTTCAGTATGGTTTCACACAGTCCAAGGCAGATAGCTCCTTGTTTGTCCTTCACACATCTCAAACATTTACTGCTCTCTTAGTGTATGTGGATGATATAATTCTTACAGGTTCTTCTGATACTGCCATTGCTGGTGTGAAATCCTGTCTTCAGTCACACTTCAAACTTAAAGACCTAGGGCATCTACACTATTTCTTGGGAATTGAAATTGCCAGATCTTCTGAGGGAATCTATATTCATCAAAGGAAGTATGCATTGAACTTATTGAAACATTCCAGACTCCTTGCTAGTAGACCTAGTAAGATTACTCTATCAGCTCAACATAATCTCAATACATCTTCAGGAACACCACTTTCTCCTACTGATGGTACATCTTACAGAAGGTTGGTTGGAAAGCTTATATATCTTACTATTACCATACCTGAACTTGCTTATCCTGTGCATATACTCAGTCAGTTCATGACATCTCCTACAACTGCTCACTGGGATGCAGCTTTCAAACTTCTCAAATATATAAAACAAGCTCCTGGTCAAGGTCTTCTCTTATCTGCTACCAGTAACTTACAGCTTCAGGTTTTTTGTGATGCAGATTGGGCCTCTTGTCCTATGACAAGGAGATCTGTTTCTGGCTTTTGTGTTATGCTTGGTAGGTCTTTGTTGTCCTGGAAATGCAAGAAACAACAAGTTGTAGCTCGTTCTTCTGCTGAAGCAGAATATAGATCTATGGTTAATGCTGTTTGTGAGGTAAAATGGATCTTCAATCTTTTATCAGAGTTACATATTGCCATACCTCGGCCTATTCCTCTTCTCTGTAATAATATATCTGCCCTGAGTATTGCTGAGAATCCTGTACTACATGAACGGACTAAACATATAGAACTTGATTGTCACCTTGTTCGAGACTCAGTCAAGGATGGATTCATTCAGCCTCTTTATTTATCTACCTCGCAACAACCTGCAGATTTATTTACAAAAGCTCTCACTGCATCCAGAACATCTGCATTACTTCGCAAATTGGGAGCCTTGAATATCTTCACCCCTCCCAATTTGAGGGGGGATATTGAGCATAGGGATAGAAATGTAATTACACAAGTAAAGGATAGAAAGGTAAATTCCCCAGTAGTTTGTAAATAGGAAAAGGAGGGAAAATCTGTTAGTTAGTTAGAGTTAGAAGTCATGTATATATATGTGTAAACTGATTCTGTATTCTTTACTTTACTTTTTCAATGAAGCATTTTGCTTTCTCTTTTACATCTTTCTACACAGATTGGATAAACACAAACAAAAATTGGAAAACATAATTTTAAAGATGAGTAATGAAAAGAAAAATTAGATTCTATAATTTGTTTCAAAAATATTATAAATCATTAATTTTAATTATATGACTAAAATATTTTAATATATGTCAAAAATCCGTTACATCTTCAATTCTAATTTTACTTTTAGAAACGATGTAAATAATTTAGTTTTAATTTCAATAAAAATATGTATTTATAAATAAAAAATACTTTTTAAAACGAGAGATAATGCTTCTGCAGTTCTACAGAAAGAAAAGAGTACCGTAGCACTAGCAGCTGACAGAACGACATTGGGATTCGCAAAAGCAAATCCAAGGTTAAAAAAATTTAACTATTGGCTAACAGGAACATTAAAATCTATGAAAAAAGAGTACCAAATCTATGACAAAAGTACCTAACTAACTGTGCGCTCATGAATAATTGGTGTACGGGACGGGAAAAAAATATTATTTTATCAAGTTTATTATTTTATCAAGAGTAAAAATATATTATTTTCATTATATTAGGATCGAAAAAAATATTATTTTATCGAGTTTATTATTTTATCAAAAGTAAAAATATATTATCTTCATTATATTATGATCGAAAAAAAATATTATTTTAGTGAAATTATTATTTTATCGATTATTATTTAATCGAGATTCAACTTTACTTTACACTGTTTTAAATCATGCTCAGATTTGTAATTGCGGGTTTTTTTTTAATTTGTTTCGATTGTCCTCCTTCGTTTTTGCTTTTAACTACAACTTTTAATATAGTACACTGTCATGATTTATGACACATCGGTTTTATTTAAGAGAACTGAAATTTTCAAATCGAACAGAGGGAGTACAACAATAATTCGAATAATTGTATTTGATTTTCTATTTTGTTTTACGTTAACCATTTTATTTATATATTTTGATAAAAAAGAGTAAACGCTTAGGCAAATCGAGATCACTATTGTTAAATAAATCATTTTTTTTGATAAATAACCGCTCACTTCCACAAATAATATTGGAAAAGTTGAGTGGACAATCGTGAGAAGTATAAATTTAGTTTCTAATAAAATTGTTTTCGGAGCAAATACAAATTTAGGATGATATTATATCAAGAATTTTAAAGGCATTTTATAATTTTAAAAAGGACTTTTTTCATAAATACCCTATGCCAGAAATATTTTTGCAAAAATACATTTTCAAAAAAAAATAATTTGCAAAAATACCATCTTATTTGCAAAAATACATTCTGCAACCAAATCAACTGGATGCAACAGTAGGAACCTGTTTGCAACCACATATGCAACTATGCAACCTGCTGCGCAAAATATGCAAAAAAACTTGCTACCACATATGCAACATGCTGAGAAGATGGTAAAATCGCAAAAAAACTTTTAAAAGATGGTATTTTTGATAAATATTCTTTTAAAAATTATAAATTATTTAATTCTAATATTTAGAAAATCTCTAAAAATATGATACCATTTAATTAATATTTTTAAAAAGTTTTTAAAAGTTGAGTGGTAATATAGGGCCTGTTTGGCTGCAACTTAAAGTTGCAGCTTATGGCTTATAAACCCAAAAATGCTTATCGGGCGTGTTTGCCAAAATAAGTGAAATCAACTTATGGCTACTTAAAATGGATAAGTTGAATGTTAAGAATCCTTAACATTCAACTTATAACTTATAACTTATTCTCGATACACGTAATATATAATATCCTTCAAATCTTCAAAACCATATATCTTTTGATCCGTTCATTAAAAAATTGATATGTATATATCAAATTTCTCTACTCATCGAGATCTATCCATTGATATCCATTTATATATATTAAAAAATAAATATTTTAAAAATAATAAAAAAAAGTTAACTTATAAGTTCTGATTTACCCAAACACTCTACTGCTTATAAGTTCTGATTTACCAAACACTCTAGGACTTATAAGCTCAGCTCTACTTATCGCTTATAAAGCACTTACTCATTTTAAGCTATAAGTCAACTTTTGCTTGATACCCCAAACGCCCACATAATACCACCTCCAATACCATCTTCTCTGGAGATTTGATGAATACGCCTTAAAATGTTTTAAATAGATCTTCTCTCATAAATAGCTCAAGAATGATGTGACATTAGATTCATCTTATGTATAATCAAATCAGGATGTCATCTGAAATTTGGAAATTACGTATTGGTAAAAAATACCACTTATTTTTATATTGGGAGACAAAAATATTCATTTTGAAAATTTTGACAAAAAATACCAATTTATTATACATTTGTGAAATCAGTATTTCTATTATGCATTTGAATAATGAGTATCATGTATTTCTTCAAAAAAAAAAAAAAGTTGAAAACGGGCGTTACGATTGCCTCTCTTCATTTACGCATCTTTAAAATGCGTTTGATTTATAGATTAATAAATAAATTACACAAACATGTACGTGTGATGTGATGTGCCGTGATGGTCCACCATGACCAAACTCGCTTATTTTCTTTCTGGATACGAATTTCCATGGCCTGCACGGTGGCACGCACATAGTATCTGCTGCTCATAATTGATATTCATGTTTTTTTTTTTTGATACGTACCTCTCATTTCTTTACATACCAAAAATATTAAAAATAATATTAAAAAAAATCTAATTATCACCCTCGCGTAACATATGTCATAAATTTATCCTTTACAAAATAAAATTCACATAACTAATATCCGTTTTTATAACTAAATTTTATATCCATATCCATTGGCATAAAAGTATATATTTTTCTTTATTGGCAAAAAAAAAGTATATATATTTTTATGCACATAAAACATAATATAATAATATTATAAATGAAATATACAAGTTCTATACAAATATGGCCTGTGAATTTTTCTTTAAATTTCAGTGACAAAAAAGCGCATTTGGTAGACCCTTGATGATTAAAATAAAAGTCTGCGGTATATTGGCAGCATGCCAACATCACAAGAAGGATATATTAACAAAACTAGCTTTATATGCGTTCACGAGCATCACAAGAAGGATATATTAACAAAACTAGCTTTATATGCGTTCACGAGATATTTTATTAATTATTTATATATATATTTTTAAAATATTTGTTTTTCCTAATATGTAAATGTAATTTAAATTTTAGGATATATCAATTTCTTGATTATTAAATTATATTAACTCTCTTTAAATATAATATTATATTAATGTTTGTACTCGTGAGTAATCGAACCTTGATCATTTACTTGATAATACTAATTGTGAAATGACTAATTTGTCCCTGATGATCAAGCCACACCAATTTCTTTAGGCTAATTATATAGTCCGTGCGAAACACGAATTACTTTTTAAATATTTTTCTTAGTTTAATAATTTTCAAAGATATATGTTTTTTTAATTTTTTCAATAATATTTAAAATAATATATAATGATACGTGATTGATGGGGTTTTAATTGTTAATTTTAATATGTAATTGGTAGGGAACGAACCTTAAACTAATGTCTAAAACAACTCTTTATATTGTATCAAATTGAGTTTTAAGTGAGCTTTGTAAGGTATTTGGGAGAAGTGAGTTAATCGAAGTTAGATAGAAAATTACCAATGTGTATATTGCAATGTGCTTATTATTAGTTTTTATTAGAATTTGTTTATACGAAAGGAAATCAAAAAAGGAAATCGTTAACCAAACTAAAAATTCTGTCATATTTTATTTATTATAGTTTAGTAAATGAGTAATGCTACATACCTTTAAATCATTCCCAAATAAAATTTTGGTGAAACTTATGTGAATGCGGAGGGGGTGTCCATCATAATTAATTGAAACAATACCAATTAGATTCTAACATGTGGCAGTTGGGAACAAATTTGGGAACAAATTCAGAGACTCTAGCATTTTTCTTGGTAAATACAATATATTAGTACTTGGTTGATGGGTTTTAAATGTTAATTTGATATATTGTTAGTAGCAACCGAATCTTAAATTTATGTAGAGAACAACTTTTAACATTATATCAAATTGAGTTTAAGGTGAATTTTGTAGAATTTGGATATTTCAGAGAATGGAGTTATTTAAAATTATGTGGAAAGTTATCGACGTGTGTATTACAATTTGTTTATTATTAACTTTTTATTTGAAATTAGTAAAATTTAAAAATACCAAAAGAGAAAGAGATTAATCAAAAGAATGTTAACCAAATTATAAATTATGCCATGTTAGTTATAAATTCTCGTAAGATTATTTTTTACATAATATAATTCTAATTAGTTTACACTTTTCAAAAATTAAGTCTCTGTTTTTAAAGTGGAGTTCTATTTGAATCAATTTTCTTCTCAATTAGTGGACAATTTTTACTTGATAAAATATTCGCAAGTTATGTGTTTATTCAACTGTGAAGGCAAAACCCTTGATTCATTTATAATATAACGGACGTTTATATAGTCAATACATAATATTAATAATAATAATAATAATAATAATGATAATAATAATAATAATAATAATAATAAATGTAATTAATATAATAATAAAACAATTCTTATTACGATAACAGTAATAATTACGGTAAATTTTCGTATTATATCGATTATAATATGTTAACATACTCACTCAAACTCACGATACTCCAAAAAATAAGTATCGAGAGTTTACAAAACAATTAGAAAATTAAAAGAACTTGAAAGTAGTTATCGTAGTTTTCAATTGAGAAACGACCGTCGTTCGGCAGTTGTCGTCGTTCGTCGTCGTCGTAGTCATTCGTATTGTCGTTTCCAATTGAAAAACGATCATCGGGTCGTCGTCGTCGTTCTTGTTGTAAATTATCATCGCCAACGATTATCAGTCGTCTGATCTTGTTGCAAATAGTCATCATCGTTAGTTTGAGACAGACTCTCCCACAAACCCATCATCGATTTTGTATTAGGCTCTTGATACCTTGATAAAATATTCGCAAGTTATCTGTTTATTCAATGATGAAGGCAAGATCTTTGATTCGTTTACAATATAATGATCGTCTATATAGCCAATATCTAATAATAATAAAGATAATCTATATATTATAAATTTCTGCATAACTCATTTCTTAGATTTGGTATCCATATCTATATATTAGAAATTTCTGCATAACTCATATCTTAGGTTTTGTATCCATACTTAGGTTCAGATAATATTTTTAATCTAATTTGGCCCAATGGATTATCCATTTTAGGCTTTGTATCCATATTTTGGTTTATAAAATATCCATATACTTATTCTGACCCATTTTCAGTTATAGAAACTTTGCCTGCCAATTTTAAATATCATTAATACCATAATATTACTTATGATAAGTTCATTAATTAAAATTTAAAACAATTGTTTGAGTTTTGGTAAGCATTAGTGTAAATTATCTCATGCTCTCACAATATATGTAACATCTACAACAAAGTATATAAGTAAATTATTTTTTAAACGAAGTTATTATAACATATGAAAGCAACGCACTTATTGTATTAATATTAATTATTTCAAAATTACAATATCCAATCTTAAATTTTAAATTATTTAATTTATTATTATTAAATAATTAATTTAAATACCCGTGTGCGTAGCACGGGATATAACCTATTTAATATAATAAGGAAATAATCCATATTACGCTAACAATAATAATTACGGCAACTTTCCGTGTTACATCAATCATAATATGTTAACATTATTTAATAGTAAAAAAAAATACTTTGTTTATAAAAAAATTAAAAGAGTGTATATCTTTACACAATTTTATATATTTTTATTTTCTTAATATTAAATTCAACGATTATGATCAATCTGTTTTAATATCTAATGTCCTTATTATGGTGCTTATTTTAAAAGTAATAATTAGGGCTACTCATAGAAAAAATTTACTTAGATGTAATAATTATGGGTATTCATAAAAAAAAAATTATTCACCTAATATTTTTAAATATACATGAACTTTTTAAAATAATCATTTAGAAGAGAACGGAAAAAATATTTTATATATTAAAGGATATTTTCTAAAATATAGACTTTTTAAGATGGGAAAATAATGATAAAATTAAATAATTTCTTATATTAAATTAAATAACTTAATAGTTGTTAATCCCGATTCCTTTTTTAGACTTGGACACCAAGTCCAATATATAAAATGTTACTTTACATTGATACATCATATGTCTTTAATCTAATTGTATTATTAGAATGACTTAAGGACACGAATCCAAAAAAATTGATGTACCTTGTTCTTTAATTAATTTATATAATATTAAGTAGTTGTTTGGATTCGATCTAAGACTTATGGCAGTACTACCTAATTATCCATTTTACTTTTATTATATAATAGTATATAATTATAATGAGAGATGCCTCATTCCTAAAATTTAAAATATTAAAACTCGTGACATCTTTAATTGTGGAAAATCAGTTCAACTGTCATGTTCACACAATCAGAACAAATAATGCACTTGAATTAGGATTAAGTTCATTTGCTCAAATGTTTTTGCTTCTAAAGGCATCACTCACCAAACATCTTGTGCTTACACTCCACAATAAAATGGTGTTGTGGAGAGAAAACATAAACATCTCCTAGAGACCTCTAGAGCTCTTTTACTTCAATCCAATTTTCCTAAAAAAAAATTGGGGGGACTGTGTGCTTACTGCAACTTACTTAATAAATAGATTCCCTTCAAAGGTACTGAAAAACATTTCACCTTTTCAACTACTGTTTAATAAGTCACCACAATATTCTCACCTTAAACCTTTTGGTTGCCTCAGTTACATTTCTACATCCATAGTGCATATAGATAAGTTCTCCGCCAAGACAATTCCTCGTGTCTTTATAGGTTATCCCTATGGAAAGAAAGCATACAAAATTTTAAACCTTGAAACCAAACAGATTCATATATCTAGAGATGCTGTCTTCCATGAACATATTTTTCCTTTTGTTAGTGTTTCACCAACACATTTTTTGCCTTTGTCATCTCCTGACTTGACAGAGCCAATTGATACAGATCATTCTTATTCATCTGTTTCAATTCACATTAACAATCCAGTCATAAACTCTCATGTTACCGATCATAGTTCATCTGCTGAAATTTCTGTTTCAAACACTCCAACTTCACTTGTACCAAATCATAATCAAAACATTTCTCAACTCAGAAGATCTTCTAGGATTTCTAAAGTACCTGGTTATCTTGATCACTATGTACATCCACTTCATGCACAATGCTCAGACTCTTTTTGTTCTTGCACAATGTCTTCATTTTGTACTTACTCAAATACAACCCATCTTCCAATACACATTCTATATGTTGCACTGTTGACTCTTCTATCCTAAATGTCCCACATGAAGAGCCTCATTCCTACGAAGAAGCTATTGTTTATCCTGAATGAAAACAAGTTATAGCTAATGAATTTTCAGCACTAGAAAGTAATAATACTTGGTCTCTAGTAAAATTACCTCCTAGTAAGAAGGCCATCTCTTGCAAGTGGGTTTTTAAAACAAAACATAATGCTGATGGGTCAATAGAAAGACATAAAGCTAGACTTGTAGTTAAAGGCTTCACACAAAATGAAGGGATAGATTATACTGAGACATTTTTTCCTGTAGTAAAGATGACAACTACTAGAAGTTTAGTAGCAGTGACAGTAAAAAAGAATTGGGATATTAATCAATTAGATATAAATAATGCATTTTTACATGGGGATTTATATGAAGATGTGTATATGAAGCCTCCTACTGGTTTAAGTGTACCTCCTGGATTTGTATGCAAACTTGAAAAGTCACTTTACGGGTTAAAACAAGCATCAAGACAGTGGCATTATAAACTAAGCGTTGATTTGCTTTCAAGAGGTTATAAAACTTCTAAAAATGATTGTTGCTTGTTTTATAAAAAGACTTCTGCTTCAGTAGTGTTTCTGGCTGTATATGTGGATGATATACTTGTTACTGGAAATGATATTGATGAGATCAAAGCTATTAAACAGTTTCTTCATTCCACGTTCAAGATCAAAGATCTTGGTTCTCTACACTATTTTTTGGGCCTGGAATTCAAGAGATTAGCTACTGGCATGGTTGTTTCACAGAGAAAATTTACATCGAACCTTATACAAGAATTCTTGCCATCTGATCTCAGTTCTGTTGTTAGTCCTTTAGACATCAATCACAAGTTACATTCTGATCAAGGTACATTGCTCAATGACCCTTCTATATATATGAAACTGGTTAAGAAACTTAATTTTCTTACACACACACGATCAAATATTTTCTTTAGTGTTCAACACTTAAAGTCAATTTATGGCATGCCCAAGACAACCTTATTGGGATGTAGCACTCCATGTCCTAAGATACTTAAAGACTAATCTAGATCAGGGTCTTTTCTTTAGTTATGCACCTATATTTCAGCTTAATGCCTATTGTGATGCATACTGGGCTGCATGTCCCCATACAAGGAAATCCATGAGTTGTTTTGTTATGTTTTTGGGTGACAGTCTTATTTCCTGAAAGTCTAAAAAGCAGCATACAGTTTCTCTTTCATTAGCAGAAACCGAGTATAGGTCTTTACGAAGATTAACATCAGAATTAGCTTGGTTATCTCAACTCTTGGATGATTTAACAGTTCCTGATATCACTCCAATTCATGTTAAATGTGATAATTAGGCTGATATTTACATAGTCAAAAATCCAATTATAGCATGAACGTACCAAACACATTGAGCTTGATTGTAATTTTGTTAGAGAAAAATTGTGTTATGAACTGATTACTCCTTCTTACATTCCTACCAAGTTGCAGCTTGCAGACGTGTCTTGCATCATGGTGCCATTCTGTCCAAGTTGGGTGTGACTTCCCTACCCACCAGGGGGGTTGGAATTACTTGATTAAATAATGTAATTTATTTATATTTTCAGCTTGGCATCCAGCTGGCACACTAGTCATATAGTTAGTAACAAATTTTCCCGCGCGTTGCTTATGTTCAGTATAATATGATATAAAAAATTTCATCATGTACAAAATATTTACTTCTTTTTCTTCATCAATGAATCTTGTTAATTTATAATTTCAATACCGTTTCTTATGTCTTGATCTGTAAGATGATAACAGTTTGCGGCTCTTGATTCGGATTTGAATAACTTTTTATTTTTTTGATTTAAGAAATTCAGTTCTACATTATTTATATTTTAAAATATTTATTACAACATTTTATAATAATATGTCTTTTTGGGTATTTTATTAATATTTTAAAAAACACCCTAACACTTATTTCATATTTCATAAGAATTTTATATTATTCAAACTTTGATGGATTTTATAAATGGTAATAGATTACGCCGCAAAATTTTAATTTACAGAATTACATGTCTTATTTTAATTTCATATAAAGAATATTTTTCAAATTTTCAAGAATTTTTACACTTAAGTTTTATTTTAGCGTGGTTTAAAAATTTCAATATGTATAAAATTTGAACAAAATTCCATTATTTGATCCTCAATATTTTCAAATGAACCTCAAAAGATAACAAAACCCCTTAAAGCATCTTTGTTTCCATACAAAGCCAAAGCCCAATAAAAGCAACAAACATTTAAAAACAGTAGCAAACTAAAACCGGCCCAACCCAACCCTAAATTCTCACATAAACCCTAATAAAAGAGGGAAAATATATAAAACTGAAAAAAACAATTGAATCAATCATCAATTAGGTTTGAAAATGGGGAAGAACAAGAAGAACAAGCCGTTAAAACAAGGCACCGATTCTCAATACAGTCCTGCTACTGTTTTCATCGCTAATTTACCTTTCACTTTCACTAATTCACAGGTATATCTATAATTATACTTACATATTTGATGACTTTTATGAATCACACTTTGATTTAGCTATTTTATGTTAATTTTGTTTGTATGTGTGATTTTGTATGTGTATTTATTATGAATGTTTTGATTTTGATTGTGTTGATTAGCTTGAAGAGACGTTTAGTGATGTCGGACCGATTCGGAGGTGTTTTATGGTTACGAAGAAAGGTATGAGTTTTTCGAATACTTTACGAGTTTACGTTACTTCATTTGTAGTTATTTTCCGATTATTGATGTATTTTGCGGAAGTTTAAATGATGTATCTATTATCTAATAATGTTGTGTTGTTATAGAAATGTGCTAATTGTGCTAATTATAGTTAATGCAGGTTTGTACTTACTAGTGTTATAGTGTTTGTAATTGTTTAATCGCTATTTAGATTTATGTAGCTTTATTGGAGACTTGAAGTAATGCTATTGTTTATTCTTATTGCTTTTGGTCTTTGGCTTTTTATAGGGGAGACTGAACATCGAGGCGTTGGTTTTGTTCAATTGTAAGTGTGATTTCGAATTTTTGGATTTTGTTTGTACGATAGTTTGTTAATGCGGAATGCTTGACTTATTTGATTATACGTATTGTCAAATAAATCATGAAATTGTATGTCATGTGCAAGGTTCTTGTGTCATTGTTATGCTTGGGATGAAGTACGTACTTGTAAGTCACCAAATATGAATTAATATATCTAATGAATGTACTGAAGTTGGTTAAATTTTGGTTTAGACTTCAGAGGATAATAGTAGGCAATCAGTTTCAAAAGTATACAGAGGCGGAATAGAAATATACACACACACACACACACACATATATATATATACACATATATATATAATTTTCATATTATTGCTTTTACAATGCGTAGTCTTACTGCTTAACGTAGCGTAGTATCACATGTTGAATTCTACCGTCTATATTGACAAACACCTCGCGTTGTTTCATGTTCTCCTTTTGGTTATATGAAATACCTTTTAATGCATGAATGAAAGTGTAGTGCAACAACTGAAGATGTCAACCGTGCTATCGAGCTAAAAAATGGTTCATCTGTTGGAGGCCGAAAAATTGGAGTAAAACATGCCATGCACCGACCTCCTCTTCAACAACGTCGATCAAAAGGAGATCAAGGTTTCTGCTGAATTTTTGTCCTCAAACGTTTCAGTTATCTTGTTATCTCATTCATTTGCCTTGGTGCAATTTTTACCTATAATAAAATCATTAATTATACACTCCCTCCATTTTTTGTCACTTTGACTTTCTGTATGTATTTTAAGGTGTATAAAGAACTTTCTTCCGCAAATTATTTCTCAAATTTTCTTTTTTAAATAGAAATACAGATAATAAACTTTAAATAAAAAATGAAATTAAAAAATAATCTATGGAAGTATCTGTATTATGAATTTAATACATGCAAAAAGTCAAAGTGACAAATAAAAGGGGACGGAGGGTGTGATATCTTTTACTAAGAGAATATTTGTCCGTGTAGTAGCACATGAAGATGGTGATCTCAAGTCAAAGAACAAAAAGGATGACATTTCATCTGAGGTTGTCAACCAGGAACAAGATGAAGCTGCAGCGCCTCAAGAATTAGGTAAAGCACGACAAAAATGGTAGTGTCATGTTTGTAAATATGACTCCTTATAGCTTAACTTTCTTTACATGATTGATGTTCCAGAGAAAAAAGTACGCGAGACTGATAAACCAGAAGAAAAGAAAGCTGATAAATTAGAAGTAGAGAAAGTTGTTAAAGTTGCCGAGAAAAAAGTACGCAAGCCTGGAAAATCAGAAATAAAAGATGTTACATTTACTGAGAAAAATGTGCTGAAACCTGATAAATCCAAGGCGAAGAAAGTTGCTGAAGGTGCATCTGACGAGAAGTGCTATTCAGAAAAGCAGAGGTATTGTATCATTTATATGTAACTATAATCTCCTTATCTTTTTCCATCCAAAATGGGTGTCAGTTTATTGCACTTCAAGCCATGCGGACATACAGTAGTACATCATTGAGAAAGGTGACCAGTACTTATAATTGTCATACAATGTGTTTCTTTCTTTGAAATTTACAGTTGACGATGAAGTTTTTTTGCGAAATTAGGCGTAGTAAGAATATTTCTGTCATTAATTCGTACATGTTATATTTCTTTGCATTTGGTCAATTGAATTGATATTTGTCCTTCTGTCAATTTTCAAAAGGCTTGCTCGAACTGTTATATTTGGTGGGCTTCTTAGTGCTGATATGGCAGAAAGTGTTCACCACAAAGCCAAAGAGTGTGGCACTGTATCTTCTATAATTTATCCTCTTTCCAGAGATGAGCTTAACCATCACGGTATTGACTTTTCTTGTTTAATGTATTCTAAGTTTGGTCCTCAATAGTAGTGTATTTCTGTGAGCATATCATGCTAAATTTGACTGATGTTTTCCTATAAAGCATATGTTTTTATCTAGAATATTGAATGTTTTGACCCTGCATTTGGGTGGAACCAGTGTATTCTAAGTTTGGTCCTGAAATAATACTAGTGTAGTTTCTGTTACCCTGCTTCGAATTTGAGACCATGTGTGAAATTTTTCTTAGGGCTCAGGGAAGATGGATGCAAAATGGACGCATCTTCTGTGCTTTTCACAAGTGTAAGGTCTGCTCGTGCCTGTGTTGCATTGCTGCACCAAAAAGAGATGTCTGGAGGAATTGTTTGGGCTCGCCAGTTAGGGGGAGAGGTAATGTTGCTGTTGATTCACATTTCAAGTAGCAGAACAAGCTTGACATGTTAAGCTGATCAGCTTGTTACTTGGATTTAAATAAAAATAAGTTAACTAGTATTGCTGTTAGAAAGGTTCAAGCATTGGCTTGGTTGTCATTGCAAAGTTTTGTCGTTTTACTTTAGCTACATTATTTGTCAGTATTAGAGTTTTTATTTCCGTTTCTGTCAACATCATAATTTTTTTTAGGGAAATTCTCAATGGTACCTTTTGGTTTTGACTTTTCCAAATGGTACCATTGCTTCTTTTTGACTTACGAGTGGTAACCTTGTATTTTAGGTCTCAAATATATGGTACCCTTCTGTTAGCCAAATGTAATATAAGGGTATCACATGTAGAAGTCAAAAATATAATGGTATCAGCTGGAGAAGTCAATAGAACAATGGTATCATTTAGAAAATTCATAAACATATTTTCTGAAGTTTTGGACCATTTTTGTTCAAATTTTTTAATGGATGATGTTTCTCTATGAAATAGGTTAAAAGTGCGAAAGATTTGAGATTTGAATGGGAAATTAGGCCTTTTACTTATATTTTCACATTTCATTAACGTTTGGATAACAAAATGGTACCATATATGTGAAACCTAAAATACAAGGTACCACTCGTAAGTCAAAAAGAAGGAATGGTACCATATGGAAAAGTCAAAACCAGAAGGGTATCATTGAGAATATCCCTTTTTTTAATCACTTACTTTTTTTTTTGTTTTCAGAGAACTGTTTATTTATCTAAAATACTGATTCTGTAATTTGTTTTGATGGACCAGGGTGCCAACACTCAAAAATGGAAGCTGATTGTTCGAAATCTTCCTTATGAGGTTTTTCTTGTGTAATATATTTATATTAATAATTGTGTCTGTATGTGTGTACTTGTGCACACACACAAAGTTTAATCCTTTAGTAACATTATGAATCACAATGCAGAAAAATGAGACCAAAGAAGTGTTGCCAAAATTAAAGAAGAAAGGGAACAAAGAAGTGCTGCGTTATCCAAAACAGAGAATAGAGATCAAAGAATTGTTTTCCAAAGTAGGCTTTGTTTGGGAAGTGATTCCACAGAAGGAGTTTCAGTATGTGTCTATAATCGCTAATCACTATATAACATTTATTATGTTTTTTTGTTGTTCTTTGACTTTTTGTTGTTAACTTAATTGTTAGTGTTGCTGTTCTGAATAATTGTTCTGTGTTTGTCAGGCGATTTGCTTTTGTTAAATACACATGCAAGCAGGATGCTGAGAATGTATGAATTTTGTTCTGTGAACTAAAGATTTTGTAGCTCTACTTCTTACTTCTCCCAACTGGACAATTTTTTGATTCTACTTCTTTTCCCATTTCCAGGCCATCAAGAAGTTCAATGGCACTAACTTTGGTGGGAGACCCATTGCTGTTGATTGGGCTATTCCCAAAAAGCTTTATGCCACTAAAGCCACTCAGCCTTTGGCTGCTTCAGAAGAAGGTAATCTTGCCATTACTAGCTGTCAGTTTTCACAAGGTTAAACAGCATCTTTTGTGCTCCTTATCTTTTATGATAAAATACTTTTTATTAAATACTTTAGCCCTGTCAATTAGTCAGTGAGTAGTTGTCGATGTAAACTTTTCAGATTCCTGCAAAAATGGAAGAAAGGAATTAGTTTAAATCATACACAAAATAATGAACAAATCCCTAGATCAGGGATACTAACTCGTCATGATTCCCGCCTAATATTCATCTCTAGTTGGTAACTTGGTACTAGATAATATAGTTTTGATTTGTCTACAACTCAGTATATTTACACATAAATTTAATGAGGTAAATGAGCTATTTCGTCACTGTACAATACACAAACTTTCAGTTGAGTAACTTAGCAAAAAAAAAAAAAACTTTCAGTTGAGTCAACATCTCAAAAAAGTTTTCAATCACATAATTGTACCATCAATTGCTGCCACTCGTAGCACTGTGCATTTAAATAATTTCACGCCCTTAAATAAAGTTTGACTTTGACGGAGGAACATTAAATAATCACCACGTCCTTGACACATCAGCCACTACGTTAGAAGCCCAAACCCAGTCCTACCCAACCCATAAAAACAAAAACCCATCCCCAAACCCGTTTATTACAAACAGAACCCCATTAGTTTATTATTACGAGTCTCATTTTTTTTTTAAAAATTGTGTAGAGTGAGAGGAGATTTGGGGGCACTTGAGAGCTTAGGGTTTAATTGAACAACAACGGTGCAATTCTTACTTGAAGTAGCGATTGAATACTAATTACATACAGGAACCATGCAAGTATATGTTATCTTTGTGTATTGTAGTTGTATAATTTCAAAAACCCTAATTGCTATGGCGTTATATTTTTTGAGATATTTATGATAAATATTTTGAAGTAGACATGGAAAGATATGGAAGTATCTAAAATGTAGTTATTCATCTTGATTTAAGCTAGATGGAAATGGAAGAGAGATTTGGATTTAAAATGAAGAACGCTAATTGAACTTAATGCTACAAGGGAAGGGGAACTGGGTCTAATCAATGGGTGGGTTTAAATGGATCAATCAGATGTTAAATGAGTCAGCCCTGTCACATTCCACATAAGTTTTTTAGTAAATTTACGGGACTTGCGTCAGAAACCTATGTGAAATATTTTGTTCGTTCAAGTGTTTGACTGATTTTTTTTGAAATGGTGACCCAACTGAAAGTTTGTGTATAGTACAGTGACGAAATAGCTTATTTACCCAAATTTTATGTCTGTAGTAGTATATTAATATTTTTGGTTAAGTTTTCATTCTATTGGTCGGACCAGTCTTAAGAGTAGTCAAGAGGATGTGTTTCTCCCTAAATACTACATCTACTTCTGCAATGGTTTCCTTTCTTTAGTTTGTCTTTCACCGGAATTATGCACTAAACTGTATTTGTACGATTACAGAGCAGAGTGGAAGTGATGAGGAAGATGATGATATGGGCACTGATATGGAGGAGGATGAAAATTATAGTAATGAGGAAGGTGATGATTTGGGTACTGATATGGAGGAGGATGATAATAATAGTGATGAGATACTTGAAGAATCTAATTTTGGTGCTGTTCCAGTTAAATCCGGCATAATGGAGAAAGAAAGAACAGAAGTTGATTTTGATGAGGAGGCAGATGTTGCAAGAAAAGTTCTCAACACCGTTATAGCATCATCTTCTGGAGAGGCACATGTATCACCTGAAGATCAATCTGTTGTGCCTAAGAGTAACAAGGATTCTGGTACCATGACCGTTGCCAGGAAGTCAATTGATGGGCCGACTGAATTAGCACATGATAAAAAACCTGGAAACACCGGGAAAAGTGAATCTGAAACACAAGATCTGCAGAAAACACTTTTTATTTGCAATCTTCCTTTTGATGTTAGTACTGAAGAAGTAAAACAACGTTTCAAGGGATTTGGTGAAGTGCAGTACTTTTCCCCAGTACTTCATCATGTCACAAAGTATGGATCTATTTCTGCACATTCTGTTATATCTTGTATGTTTCATTGAAATTTAGTATTTTCTGTCATTCATTTGGGCAGGCGTCCAAAAGGAACTGGATTTCTCAAGTTTAAAACAATAGATGCAGCTGATGCTGCAATTTCAGCAGCAAGTGCTGTAGCTGGTTTGGGTATTATCCTCAGGGGCAGACAATTAAAAGTCATGAAGGCCTTAGACAAGAATTCAGCACATTCCAAGGAGTTGGAAAAGACCAAGAAGGAGGATCATGACCACCGGAACCTATATCTAGCAAAGGTTGGTCTTCAAAGGCTGTTGCTTGATCTTCCTTCCTGATAGTTTCAATGTTGTAGTGTTGTTATTGCAGCTTAAGGTTGTTAGCATTGAGTTTTCTTACCAGAAATCTTTATATTTTTTGTGTAATAGGAAGGGCTTATTGTTGAGGGAACCCCAGCTGCTCAAGGTGTTTCAGTTGCTGATATGTCGAAACGTCAAATGTAAGTGCTGGGAGAATTGGCTACCTGTTGTCAGAAAATATCATGGGGGCAATTAGATTGTTGGGGGAAAATGGAAATTGGGACGATTTGAAATTTCATGGGCTATGGGGAATGATCCCATTTAAACCGATTAAACCCCTAAATCAAACACTGACACATGGGAATAACATTTTGATTCCCATTATCTGGGTCAATGTATTATGAACAACATGTCAGGTCATGATAAGAAAATTTACCTCTCATATCATGTGTGATGAGTTTAGGTTTAAGAACAATTTGGTGTATCTTTTTAACAAGTGAACCTTTCTCTTATCAATCACCAATGAATAGAGTTGAGTAGATAATGGTTATATATATGTAATGAGCTGTTTAGCAGTGGCTTATGGAGCTTTAGGTGTTGTGACTGCCTTATCCAGCTTCCGGTTTTTCTTGGAGATTTCTTCGTCCTTTTTATTCTCTTTACTTGGGGACACAAAACTTGTTGGGTGACCTATGCACATACCAGTAGGCTTGTCATACGTAATACGGGACGACATCTGTGCTTTGCTCTGAAAGGCTTACATTTGATATGACTACCCAAATAATTTATGTTTTCATCACAATGTAATGACTTGTTTCTTTAGTAAACTAAGGATTCTAGTTCTTAATTTCGTTTCTGGGGACACTCTTTACTCTTTAGAGTTCATACATTACAGATGATATTGGCGACCGTAGTTTTTAAATTATAACCATTGGGAGTACCCATGTGGATTGATGACAGTGATAAGAATTTCATATGTTTGTTTCTAGCTTTGCTTGTTTTTTCTGAAATCCTATATGAAGTTTTGGTCATTATTATTATTTTTATTTAATGCAGCTACTGTTTTATACTGGATGTCTGTTGAAGTTTGATTTAGATGGTGGGCTTATAATTCTAAGTGTGCTGCAGGTTGGAAAGAACCAAAGCCATGAAGCTTCGATCGCCAAACTTTCATATTTCAAGGACACGACTCATTATATATAATTTGCCAAAGTCCATGACTGAAAAGGAATTGAAAAGACGCTGCATAGATGCAGTTACCTCAAGAGCATCCAAACAGAAGCCCGTTATTAGACAGGTCAGCTATACTTGTATTGCTCAAGGTTTTATTATTCGCCATAAGAGTGTGGATTCCTTACCCTCTGCTGGTCCTTGCAGATTAAGTTTTTGAAGGATGAAAAAAAAGGAAAGGTAGTGACAAAGAATCACTCTCGTGGAGTTGCTTTTGTCGAGTTCACAGAGCATGAACATGCTCTAGTGGCTCTAAGAGTTCTTAATAACAATCCTGGTAATGTTTGTTTATTATATTGTATGAGTTGTCTTGTTTTTTTATGATTTTGATAAAAGAGTATTAAATGATCAAATAGGCCTTGCTGGGAGACAATATTTACTCCCTATTCTTGATCCTTGTACCAGTTTTGATTTTTTTGGTTGCTTGCAGAAACTTTTGGTCCCGAGCATCGCCCTATTGTGGAGTTTGCTCTTGATAATATCCAGACACTGAAGCAGCGCCAAGAGAAGATTGAATTTCAGCAGCAACAATATCAGCTGCAAGGTTCCAGTCAAGATGGTAAGAATAGACAGCCAAGGTTTGACTCCCATCTACCTGATGCCCGTTCTAATATGTCAAGAGAACACACATCTAGAGGTGATTTTACATCGTCCAAAACCTCCGAACCTATGAGGGAAAACAAAAAGGAACACGAAGCAGTTGGTGTAGCTGCTGCTGAAGGTAAATTTAACAAAAGGCAGAAGCCTTCTCCCATGAAATGGGAAAAGAGGACTGATTCAAAATTTAACTACAATGAGGAAGTCAGAAGACCAATTGGAAAAAAGCATGACAACGGAGGATCACCCCCTGTTGTCAGTGAAGTCCTTACACGTAATTCCAGGACTATTCAGGAGGCAGATGATGGGAGGAAAAAGAGGAAACTGCAAGATCGCACAGTGCTGAATAAAGATTTCAGTTCTCATGAAAGGAAAAAAAGTAAGAAGAACAAAGAGCCATTAGGCCGGGACATGGAGGATAAGCTTGACGTGTTAATTAAACAATATACATCCAAGTTCTCAGGCAAAGCTGAAGGAGAAAAGCAAGGTCCTCCTAGACAACTTAAAAGGTGGTTCCAATCATAATCAATATACATCAGGTTGTTCTAGTTAAAACTTCCACCACCACCACTTGGTCTTAATGTCAAATCTTTGAAATTATAGTGTCATGTTAAGGAACATCCATATTTAATTGTTGTTATTTTTCTGAGTTTATCAAATGTATGTGAATGAGGTGGGAATTTTGATTTCAAGTTTTTTACAACTGCAATCTTCTACATTCCTCCTTGCACGGGAGCTGAACCTATTGCTCAACCTATTGCTTGAAAAACTGAAAAAAGAATCAGCTTGCTAGCTGTTCTGCGGACGCTATATCAAAGAGGTGTCATTTTTGCATGAAAGTCTCTCGACGGTGGGAATGGGCCTTCGCTTTTTGGATTGTCTTCTGCCCAATGCGGTATAGCCTGGAATAGTTTCCTTTTATTTCTTGAATTTATTTGAATTCCTTTGTTTATTGAGTTTATTTTTAAGATCATCTTACATACATAATATCTTTGGCTGGTGGAACAGGTAGAGAAAAAAAACATAAATTTAAGAACTGTGAGCCAAAACAAAATATGTTGATTGATTTGTTGAGGTCACATGCTCTGCCTTTTGATCTGTCTCCTCTATTGAAAATTTGGCTGGTATTAATAATTTCATCAATCGATGATGCATGATTTCCTCTTTTATTTCTTTCCCTTTCACATGCTATTATTTATGGGCTTATGGCTTACTTCCAAAATACCATGACTATATTATGCAAAAGAAAACCTTACTAGGTTTACCTAACCAACCAAATAATTACATAATTCTTAACAGTTAATTATCAACCAGCCAACCAAACCATGGCATTAATCTTGACAGTTAAATATGTGTTAGTGTTAGGGTGGGTATGAAAAGCAAATTTTTAGTACCCACCATTTTATTAGATAATTTCGTTTTTCTGTATTTTCAAAATATTCAAATACAATATAGTGAGATCAGAATCATAGATGCTAGCTGGATGTATTAGTTTCTTGAAAGAACAAAAAATGTACAGTACTCCCCTCTCCGTTTTAAAATAATTATCCACTTTGAAAAAAATTACGTATATTAAGAAATCATAACATTGATAACAAAATTATATTTATATTTATATTTATTGTATTGACTATATTGATTGAATAAGTGTTTATGGTGTAAAGTGAGTCTTGAAAATATAAAACGGAGGGAGTAATGAATAACTCGAAAGCAATAGATGTTGTTTTGTGTCCCGGTATTGGCCAAGCCACTTGGGCACTCAGGCTGTCAAGAGACAACATAACTTCGAATCATGAAACTAGGGACATAACTTAATATCATCCGATTTTCGATTGAACTTATAAACGAGTCGAGTCGAGTATACGAAACGTTGTCGAGAGCCAACAACATAATTTACCATGACAATGCAGCATAACTTGATATCATGACCTTACTCTGAGTCGGTAGTCCCACAAGTCACAAGAATTTGAGAAGAAACAGAATGGGCGATGTTCAAGACACATGTGGTAGTGTTACCACAATACAAAGGGTGTCTTATAGTGTGTTTGTGGGTCACAAAATTATACATGCATGCCAACGTTTCCGCGCTAAAAAAGCACTCATAAACAACCAAAAATAAAGAGAAAGGATCCTATGCTTCATTTTTACATCATCTCTCTTTATCACTTTCACTAATACACACATACAATCATAATCTTATGACTATATTGCTTTGCAAGCTCAACAATATTTCCATTCAGTATAGACATAGGAATTTAATCCCAGTCACCGATGGATGACAACCACCTGCCGCTATGTTTTATAATGACTATCGTTATATTTCATTACGGGAGGTAATTGCTGCCGCTATGTTTCATTACGGGAGGTGATTGGTATCTCACCGTGGGAGCACCCACAAACCTCTCAACTATCAACTCAACTTGTCAATAGAAATATTAAATCACCTTTTTAGACTTTAGTAGATTTGTTACTTTGATCTTGTTTGGATAGTTGAGTTTCATTACAATATATTATCAATACTTGCTTTATTTGTCAAAAAGTGGGTTTTCGAACAACGAAAAGTGTTGAAATATGATATAAGATTTTCGTAAGTACTCCTAGTAATGTTTTGAGATTTCGGGAAAACTAGCAATTTAACGAATTAGTATTATTTATCTTTACTGAGAATATTGAAAATAGCAGAATCAAACATAGTTGCAATAAATTAACAGAACTACTTAAAGCTAGCTATTATATGATACTCTGGTTGTGCTTAACTTGTTTAGTGAGTAAATTTATATTCCCTAATAGGCCACCTTTGAATATATTATATTTGTCCATAAAAACAAAAGCAATATTGAAGTTAACTTGGGCACAAATATATTGAAGTTTAAGTCTTTTTTGCGAAGCTTCCATTTTGTAGTTGATGTAATGGTAAAGTCACAACTTACGGTAGAACCTCGATAAATGAATATTCACTAAACGAATAATCTCGTTAAATGAATAATTTTTTTCGGTCTCGATATAATATAGATAGTGCAATTTTAACCTTGATAAATGAATAATCTCGATAAACGAATAAAATACTCCGGTCCTAAGGATATTCATTTATCGAGATTTAACTGTACAAATATTACTCTTGCAAAGAAGAAACTAAATTTTACTGTAAAATAATAACAAAAATTTAAATAATCGTGCCCTTAACCGATAGGAATATAAATGTTGTTGGCTTAGGATGATCGATCACAAAAATTTAAATACTCACGTTTGTATTTTAACAGAGCTTGATATATCTCGCTGCCAAGATGAAATATAAGCCAATGATACTCTTTCGACAAGAGCATTATTTTGGTTAGGTATAGGTGATTCACACATTGTATGTGATTTTAATTTTGACTCTACTTTTTTGTGAAAAAGATGAATGATGATTTTATAACGTAGGCGTTATGGCAAGTAACATTGTGATTTAAAAGTGGGAAAATTACAAACTTTAAATTCTGTATCCCCAAGCAGTAAGTTCGGGCATTCGGTCGGTTCGGTCCAAATATATTGAAAATTGATTTTTTTTTTCGGACCGAACCGAATTGAAGTTATATTTTGGATCAAACCGAAACCGACCCGAAATAATACTATTCGGTTCAGTTCTTTCTTTAAAGAACCAATTTTTTTTAAAAAAATATATATTTTAAAAAAAGCCAAAAAATATGATTTTTCTAAAATAAAAATATCAACTAATGAAATACAAGTCTAAAACGTAAGTATAATAGTTCAAACTTCAAATCTCGAACAAAAAATAAGTCATACAAAAGTTTGAACACATACATACATATAAAATTAATATATAAAAAATTATATAAATATAAAATAAAAATATTTCGATCTATTCAGTTCGGACCGAATTTTTTTGAAAGAACCGAACCGATATTTATTTCGGTCTATTCAGTCCGAACCGAAAAGACCGAATTTTCAGAAATTTAAAACCGAACCGAAATTACAATATTCGATTCAGTTTTTCGATTCTGGTTTAGTTATGCTCCGCCCTAAAAATGACGCACGAATTATAAGCGGACATCAAAATTAATGAAGATGCGAGCAAATCGACTCGGATACCGAATAAAGTTTAAATAATTAGCAAAAAATGAAATAATACTTAACAATGTAGCATGGTTACAATAGTTCTTCGACACATACATACTACTATAGTTCATTTGATTTGTAGTCCAACAATATCATATTTTCTCGAATTCTAAAATTTGCCTAAAAAATAAAAAGTTCGAAACTCATGACCTGTGTGACTTGCAGCAAGTGATCAAAATTTAGATTTTTTTCAAATGATCGAAGTTTTTAAAAATTATAATAGGAGTTGATAGCTTTGCTTTTTGCAGAGTGACAGTGGTGCCAGTTTCCTGCTGCCCACAAATATAAACTTACTCCTTTGTCTTGTTTTCCATACTAACACAAAGTCTCCCTCTTTCTATCTCAAGAATCTATTTCTCTCTCTAGAAACAATGAGAGAGAAAAAACAAATGGGTTCAGCTTCCAAATGTTTTCTGATGTTGTTGGTGTTTATATTATGCATTCAGCTCATACATTGCAGTGTTACATATGATAGAAAAGCTTTAGTCATCAATGGACAAAGAAGGATTCTTTTTTCTG